>FR990053.1:4242500-14242500 GCA_905404095.1 Glaucopsyche alexis
ATTTCAAGACTAAAATTAGTCAAATCAGTCTACCGGCCATCCGTTCTCGAATTATGAGTCCGTCGGGAACGGGATAAAAAGTATCCTATGTCCGTCTCCTAATTTTAAGCTACCTTCCCACCAATTTTCAGGCCAAATTAGTTCAGCCGTTCTTGAGTTATAAATAGTGTAACTAACACGACTTTCTTTTATATATTACAAACTAGCTGTCCCGACACACGTTGTTCTGTCTTAAATATGAACTAAAATGAATAAATAACTACACCTACTGCTACACCTACTCCTACAACCTACATTTTTTACTATTTTCTAATATTTCTCATCGTTTAAACTTTCCCTGATATTCCACAATTATTTCAAGACCAAAATTAGCCAAACCGGTCCAGCCGTTCTCGAATTTTAAGTCCCGCGGGAACGGGATAAAAAGTACCCTATGTCCTTCTCCTGGTTTTAAGATACTTCCTCACCAATTTTCAGCCAAATCAGTTAACCCGTTCTTGAGCTATAAAAAGTGTAACTAACACGACATTCTTTTATATAAATAGATTGTCCCGACACACGTTGTTCGGTCTTAAATATAATACTAAAATAAAAAAACACCTACAATGCAACCTACGTGGTAGTCGTACCTACTCCTACACCTACAACCTACACCTTTTTCAATATTTCTTGCCCTGAACTTCCACAATTATTTCAGACAAAAATTAGCCAAATCAGTCCAGCCGTTCTCGAGTATTAAGTCCCTCGGGATGGGGGATAAAAAGTATCCTATGTCCTTCTCCTCGTTTTAAGATACCTCCCCACCAATTTTCCGCTAAATCGGTTCAGCCATTCTTGAGTTATAAATACCTAGTCATAGACTAATGATTAGTCTCGCTGGGCGCTCTACTAGACCGAGCCGACCAGCTTGTCAAATGCACACTAAATACTAAGCTGAGATCGGCTTACACGAGCCAGTCATATTGAAAGCTTTATGGTAGTTGTACATCCCGAATATTTTATTACATTTTAGTTAAAATTGGAAACAAAATGCCATGTTGTGTAGTGAAACTATTTAAAAACAATTCGACAAGAAATAAGAAGGACACTGGGATCACATATCATCAGTAATTATCTTATAAATTCGACAACATAAATGACGTAAACTCAAAACGCCATTCAGTGTTGCCGCGTATGCAAGAATCAAGTTCCCCGTGGCCCGTAGTTGATAATTTTATGACGTGATTTTATAATTGTCATTGTATTTATTATAATCTAATAAGATACAATGAAATAAATTATATCCTTGGTATTTCATTTACCTAACTTATTTATTGTGATTGTTCAGGATTCTTCCCATGAAACTAAATAACTATTCGAAAAATACAGATCAAAAATACGAAAAAAATTAAAACGTCACAGTCTTACTAATAATAAAAATGAAAAAGTCTGTGAGGATGTATGGATGTATGGATGTATGGATGGATGTTTGTTACTCTTTCACGCAAAAACTACTGAACGGATTTTGATTAAATTTGGTATGGTAGTAGTTTAGGCTCTGGATTTTTATGCCAAAAATGTACAGTGTTCCCGCGGGATATTCGATAGTATATTTACGCGGGCGGAACCGCGGGTAACAGCTAGTTAAATATTATATTATTACTAGATGTTGCACGAGACTTCGTACGCGCAAACCGTACATTTTGCCGCGATAAAAAGTAGTGGAAATGCTTCCCCGTGGTCTAATCTATAATATCTGTACCAAATTTTATCACAATCGGTCCAGTAGTTTCGGAGCCTATTCAATGCAAACAAACAAACAAACAAACAAACTTTTCCTCTTTATTATATTAGTAAAGATGTGTAATATTATTATCGTACTATCTGCCTCGATGCACGTTATTCTGTCTTGATTAATAAATAAATAAAAATTAGACCTAATCATTTGATTACATATAACCTACCATTTTTCTAAAGAAGAATTCGTGTGGAGTCGCCGGCAAACGCTAGTTTTAACTTGCCTGAATTTATAACCAATAACTTAAGTAATAGACTAGAGCATAAGATATTTTTCCCGTCAAATCAGGCAAAAGTTGAGAAGCTGTCATCACCATTTTTCACGCACACTAGAATTTGTCACATGTAATCTGGGGGCACGGCAGTGCCCCCGCCAAGTCGAGCGCGAAGCAAACACTGCCGTACCATCTTTTACTGGAACCATTTCGCCGCATTTTTAAGCCCCTATTTGAGAATCTCTGGATAAGACCAGAACGCAGAAATTTTTGTCATCCAGTAAGCTATAATCACATACATCCAAAATTTCAAGTCTGTAGGTCATTTAGTTCCGAAGTTAAGCGAAAGCAAAGTTTCACATTTATGACACTCACTCACTCACTCACTCATTCACTCACTCACTCATGATCATCAGAATAGAACTAGTACTTCCCATAAACTCAGAGAGCTGAAATTTGGTACAGGGTTAGGGTTTAATGGCCACATAAAGGGAAAACTATAAAAACTAGGATAATCGAAAATCTGGAGTACCTGATGACATTGATTAGAAAACACAAGAGCCCAACCAAACTATTAGAGATCGACATACCGCCTTTACAAAAAATATTCAACTTGGTGGGCCGCATCATTTGATGTCAAAAATCGAAGGTCTGAAGTATCTGATGAAGAACTCTCAGCTGGTCTCAACTGTATTAGGGGCCATCCATAAATTACGTCACACGAATTTTATGATTTTTGACCCCTCCCCCGTCCTTGTCACAGTTGATCACATTTGTGAGACTTACAATTTTACATCTATAAATAATTAATTGAATAATTATAAAAACAGCAGTTCCGAAATTTGTTTAATTCAAATTTTCAATTTAAATGATTCTTAATCAAATTAACATCAAATAAAATATTGCAAGAAATTGACAAAACAAAAAACTATTAATTTTTATTAATATAATTGTGTAAGTTTGTGAGGGTGGATGGATGGATGTTTGTTACTCTTTCACGCAAAAATTACTGAACTGATTTTGATGACATTTGGTAAGGTAGTAGTTTACTTTTAACTAACATAGGCTACTTTTTATCCCGGAAAAGTGCATTGTTCCTTTGGGATACTGTATTTACGCAGGCGGAGCGGCGGGCAACAGCTAGGTAATAATAATAATAATAGCACCCCACACCGATTTCGGTGAAGGTGGTCGGTTTCAGTGAAACCAGGCCAGCTACGCAGAGTTATTTTTATAGTGCCCAAGTGTGTGCGCAGTACACAAGAGCACTCTATCTTCCTTTACTCTCGTAACCTAGTGGGATGGATGATCGATACGACTGGCGAGAGACCAGGCGCAGGACCGAATTTTTTAATGCCCATCCGACGCATGAATCATCATTCTTGTCAGACAATCACATGATCAGCCTGTATGTAATGGGGGAATCCAACCCACGACCTCCGAGTGGAGAGCCAAGCTCTATATCACTAGACCACGGTGGCAGTCGAACTATACAGTATCATCGTCATGATCCAAATAAAGAATATTTCTAGCACTTCAAAGAATTGGTGCTAGACCACCAATTCTTTGAGGACGAATCTTAACGATGGGCAAAAATTCTTGTTGTTTCTTATGTAATTGCTTGTGTTTATTAATGGCCTTGTAAAATGCAAAATATAGACAAGTGACGCAACATGATCGCTTAAACAAGTATGCCTCGACACTGGGGCAATAAATATATGTATATCATAACATAACTATTACACACTTACTTAGATTAAAATAGATTTTGAAATGTGACGTCACAAAAAAATTAAGACCCTTCCCAACCCCTACTAATTTAATCTGGCCTATAGCGTCCCACTGCTGGGCGAATGCCTCCCCTTCTGCTATACGCATATAAATAAAGTTAAAAGAAAACTTTGGATAAGACTAGACTGGCTTTTAAATTTCTTATACTTACAAGTTTACAAGAGGAAATAGTCGAACGATTAACCTTATTCTACTCGAACATTACACAAATTAAATAAACAAATTACAGTAAAATCGAATAAAATAAATCAATATGCCCACGTTTCTACAAAAATAAGTGAAATCACACCGAAAACATTCTGTAAAAAACTAGCCAAGTCTCGATGGAGCTGCTTGTTTATCTCTAAAAAGTAATGAAATCTAGACAAAGTCGTGCCAAGTCTAAGGTTCCTTACTGCGATTTCTTTATTGTTATAGTTAATGTTGTGTGACTTGGCCGTTGAAGTGTACACAAGGGTACAAAACCAGGTGCTCCATGACACCATTGCACCAATCTGTCGCCAGAACCGCTACCCATTGACGACGGAAAATTGCCATTTGGAAAACGTAGATTCAATAACCAGTCAAACGTAGGCTTGATAAAGCTGCGTATTTCAATAATACTTATGTATAGGCGAGCCTGAAACAAACAGTATAAAAAAATATTTCCAGTACAGACGGACTTCTAATCATTGATAGAAGTCCGTATGTACGTCTATTTTATGTTAGACCGGTGGTCGATTTGACACTTCAAAAGGAAGAAGCAGAAGTCAGCATTGTCAATGCTGAATGCGTGTGTTGCACAATCAATAACAGCCTAAAATGAGACACTAGCGTCCAATTACCAATTCCAGTATGGGCTATTATCTCGCTTAACAAACATATGTAGTTACAAGAGATATAAAATTACGTGTAAACAAAATTGACTTGTATCCACTAACGTATACAGAATGTTCAACGGCCAAGTCATACAACATTAATTATAACAATAAAGAAATTGCAGTAAGGAACCTTAGACTTGGCACGACTTTGTCTAGATTTCATTACTTTTTAGAGATAAACAAGTAGCTCCATCGAGACTTGGCTAGTTTTTTACAGAATGTTTTTGGTGTGATTCAATTGTCACTTTACACACTACAATAATATGTGGCCGCATTCACAAGGTGTCATCTCAAGTCATTCTTTGTTAGTGCTCTATCTAGTTGAGCGCCCAGCCTAGTGTAACTAACACAACTTTCTTTTATATATACTAGCGCTCTTATTCATAAAAACTTATAGAATACCTAAAGTGTTCTATAAGATCACTATAAGAAGATTGGCAAAAAATTGTATTCATAACAGCATTATATCAACAAAGAGTTCTATAAACCTATCATAAAGTTATAGAGGCCAGGACCCTACTTTAACAGTACTATAAGATACAAGATGGCCAAACTCATAACAGCTGATTACTAAAAAACTGACATTTGACACAAATATATTGTCAATGTTATTTTGTAAACAAAATAATTATTTCTGATTTCATAAAATAATGCAAGCTTTACACATCTTTGATGTCATTGAACAACTAGAAATACGCGTCGAAGAAAAGTGTACAGAAGTAGGGTTGATCCGTTTTCTTTGGACGTCCGTCCTTACTATGGTCCAATTTTAGGTGTATCAGTACTAACCTTATCTTCCTCCAACCAGTTTTCACTTATCTGCCTTTTAACAGTCGAGATCAATTGCAATGCCATTAAAACTACTTTTATAATAATGTTAGGTACTACAAAAATAAATTCAAATAGATATACGATAAATTGATCGTTGAAAACAGTTGACAACTTGAAAGTATTTGACGTTCCGTATTGCGTAGACAACAAATTATTGTAGTTTTATACATATTCTCTATGATCGATTCAATATGTTCGTCCAACTTGTTAGCCAACTTCCTAATAATGGCAACATTTTTGCTTAAAGACAATTGTTAGTTATAGAAGGTTTATAGAACTGTTATGAATAGACAATTTTATCGAACGTTATATTATAAGCCTATCGAGCATTTTAACTATTATCCGTTATAAACGTTTTATAAGCTTTTTTTATGAATAAGACCGATGCTATATTATAAGAGATCAAACGAACTTACCAAGTGAAGTTCGATCATTATTATATGAATCGCTTCATTTGAAGATATAAATATTCACAACGTAGTCCCCTTAACCTACAGGTGACTTTATGCACGCTTTAAAAGACATTTTAACAACTAGTCTGACGAGAGTTAGCTATGATTCATGAAACGACTTACCCCTACCACCACCGAAGTAGTGGATGGGGTAAACCATTACCTTGAGCTCATTCTTTTTAGAGTGAAAGGAAAAACCTTCCACATTAGGGTATCTGTGGAGGGTGGGTAACGGATTATATCTTCAAATGAAGCGATTCATATAATAATGATCGAACTTCACTTGGTAAGTTCGTTTGATCTCTTATTATATTTCATCGCTTCATTTTTCAGATATAAATATTCACAACGTAGAATTTTAGAGCAGGAAGTTTTTCCTTGTAATAAACCAATAAAATACATTTATAAAAAAATATATTTTTATTTTATACCCAAAAAATCAAAATGATTATAAGAATTTTAGCAATTTGTACTTAATAGTAAAGAATCATTAATTACTAATTTTTCGAAAGGCAAGCGGACCTTGCAAAACTTCCCTCGTCAACCAGGGTTCTATTGTAAAATCTCGCAAACATATTCGACGAGGGAGTCCATCCGGCAGCCTTGCGGATAGCGTCGACGCTGAGGCCCGCACGGCCTGCGGCCGATGTGGAGGCGTGGCGAGTGCTGTGCGCGCCGAACGTCGACACATCCACTCCGCTCTCCGATAGCACTTGCTTAATCCATCGACTAATTGTTTGTGAAGTGGCCGGTTTGTGTGGTGGTTTGTGAGTGAGAAACAATCTACCTCCATTGCCTGTTCTCTTACTTTCAGTAACGGAAATATAATCTTTTAATACAGTAGCTGGACAAATATTCACATTATCTGTAAAGAATGGTATCAGCAGTAGAGGCTGCTCCCGGCCCGGAGCAGAGGTCTTTATTATATCCGTAATTAAAATCTTTGCGTTATTATCAGAAAACGATATATTCTCTAGCTTAATTAATGATAGGGTTTGTACTCTGTGAGCTGTACAGAGGGCTAATAAAATTGATAATTTTTTTGTAATTTTTGTGTTGGGATACCATTCTGCTATGTGGTTTAAAACAATTTGAGGGTTCCATGTCTGTGTATATTTGGGCCCTTTTGGCCTTAATTTATAAGCTCCTTTAAGCAATCGACTTACATTTTCTTCCGAACCAAAGTTGTTTCCAAGAAGTAAAGATAGCGCCGATCTGTGAGTATTGAGACTTCCATACGAACAACCTTCATTAAACTGTATCGCCAAAAACGTTAACAAAGACGATACAGACGATTGAAATGGGTTAATATTTTTATCGTCACAAAACCGCCACCACGCCTTGTAGGTAACATTATATTGTTTTACCGTGCTATCTGAGAGCGATGCCAGCAGGAGGTCGACGGCCTCTCGTGGACATCTTCGGGAAAAAGCCTGCCGGAGACTTTCGCGACACCCAAGGTAAGGCTCGCGTGTAGAGGGTGGTATTCCCTGGAATGTGAGCGTAAAAGCTTTTTATTAGGGTGTAAGAAAAGAATATCAGAATCTAGTAACCCTTGCAATAGGGGGAACCATGGCTGAGAAGGCCAATAAGGGAACACAAGGATTCCGTGTGCCTTATCGTCTATTATTTTCCTTAGACAGTTTAAAATCATAGAAAATGGGGGAAATGCATAAAAGTAACATTTACCCCAATTTATAGTAAAAGCATCTACAGCCATCGCTTCTGGATCAGGTCTCCAGGAAACGTAGTTATTGCATTTGGCATTGGTGCGGGAAGCGAATAAATCAGCGTCTGGCTGACCGAAATGTGCTACAATATTTTGAAAGCTAATCATCGAGAGTTCCCATTCAGTGTCAGGATTTATAATCCTAGATTCTGCGTCAGCCCGATTCTCTTTGGTATTAACATATGACGCATATATCAAAATATGACGCTTCTCACACCATTGCCAAATTTGTCGAGTGATCTCGTTTAAGTGGGGGAACTGTATTCCACCCATGCGATTTACGTAACTAATGGCTGTAGTGTTGTCTACCCGCAATAGTATCGCGCAATTACTTTCCTTAGCTGCTAAGCTTTTGAGTCCGAGAAGAATCGCTAGTAATTCCAAATAATTTATATGATAATTACGTTCACTACTTGACCACCAACCGTGGGCGCGTTCGTTATTACTGACTGCGCCCCAGCCAGTTCGCGAAGCGTCTGTGTAAATTTCCATTTTGTAACTAGCGTTTCGTATCGGATGTGATGTCGTTTTAATATTATTTATCCACCAAGTAAGGTCCTCGAGGATATTACTAGGTAAATTGATTTTACACTCATAATCTAGATTTTCTAATAGTGCGAGATATTTTTGACGTTCTAATAGCTTAGTGTACAACCAACCGTATTGTACAGCCGGACACGCCGCAACCAGATTACCGATTAATTGAGCAAATTCTCGAATAGTACATTTAGGTAAACAAATAAACTTTTGGACTAATTGCGCGATATTGTTACGTTTACTATCTGGAAGTAACATTTTTAGATTCTTAGTGTCAAAGAGAAAACCTAAGAATTTACAAACTTGCTTGGGTTGCAGCGAACTTTTTTCAAAATTAATCACGAAACCCAGGCAACGTAATAATTTCAAAGTTTCCTTCACGTTAGATAAGCAATCGTTATAATTGTTACCGATACAAAGAATATCATCTAAAAAAATTACAGAATTAAAACCTGCACTTCTCAAGTAAGTTATGACTTCTTTCATAATTTTAGTAAACACCCTAGGAGCAACGGATAGACCGTAAGGCATTGACGTAAACTCGTAGGTTGTGGTCAAATTACTACTTTTAAATTCAAATCTTAAATATTTTCTGTGTTCAGTATGAATTGGAATTAGTAAGTAGGCTTCCTTCAAGTCAATTGTTGCTAAATACCCATTTTTAGGTATTAATTTAGACGCTGTTCGGTAATCTTCCATTTTAAAATGGAACTTTGAAACAAAATTATTAAACGATTTTAAGTTTAATATAAAACGCTTACCCCCGTTAGTTTTGGGAGCAAGAAATATTTTTGAAACAAACTGGTCTTTACTTGATAAACATTTAGTTATGGCACCTAATTCAACTAGTTTTTTAATTGCAGTTGTCATTTCCTGGTGTTCTGATTTTGAAAAGGTATTACAAGGAACTTTAGTTTGACAAACCTGTTTGCAAAGCGGTATGTAAAGACCATTTTGTATCCAATTCAAAATAACTGAGTTGGACGAGATTCTCGTCCAACAATTATAAAAGTATTTAATTCTGCCTGCATGTACCTGAGTCACTGCGGCGCCGGAGCACGGGGCTTGTTCGCTGTCGCAGGTTTCGGCGCAGACTGGTGTTGCGTCGGGTTCGCGTACGGACGGCGGCTCTGCATCGTTCTCTTCCCACCTCGGCTGCCTCGATTCGATGCATACCGGGGTGGGCCCGACCAGTTTCCCGAATTATTGTAAGATCGGATATTATTAGGTTGAGAGCCGGAAGGCCTCGGATTGGTCTTTTTAATTTGTTGGCTTTGTCGTTCGATTGCTTTCGCGGCCTTGATTTTTTCAGGAAGTTTGTTTCCGAACAGTGTATCGTCTCTAACTGAATCCTGTATGACGTGAAAAAAATTCTTTTCTAGATTTGGTGTGATAAGCTTAATACGGTTATTCGTATTGGTGGTGTGCAAATCCGAAAGCAAACGGCAGGCATTGCTAAGGTGGTGGATGACACTCTTCTTATCGTCCCCACTTAAGAGAATGTCCATAGCTCTGTTAATAGCTGTTATGCCCGACCCAAGTTGTTGTTGGTGGGCTATCAATATCTTATCTCTGTTCCTTGTCGAATCAGAGACAGCCGCTGATATTTCGGCGTTAAGTTTAGGCGCTTGTAGCAGCCTACAGTTATCGGGAATAAGGTATTCCTTTAAAATTTTTTCTTTTTTCTCTTTTGGTAAGCCTTTGACCAACAGAGGGAGCCATAATTTAGCTAAATTCTCGTGAATTTTTAAGCCGAACTCTGGAGAATCGCCGGTGGACTCACCGAGAGCTTCTAATATTTCAGGGTCCAATTCTGGATCCGCTAACTCACCCGTTGATACTTGTTCTGTCGAAACCGCCTCTAGGGCCGGTTGTTCTAATGTTTTATCTAAACCAACCTCTGGTACAGTCTCTGGTTCCAGCATGGGTTCGGTTTCCAGGTTGATCTCGGGCTCCGGTATGGGCTCTGGATCTGCGATAGATGGGGCGAGACTCCATGGGTCTAACCCAGATTTATTGGCATTATCAACGCCTAAAACAAAAAGTTTAAATGATTAATAAACATTTTGTAGATCACTTCAACGAACAAGGCTCACGGCCTGCCCTGATGAAGGATTTCGTTTGAACGGACGAGGCTCACGGCCTGTCCTGATCAATTTTATTTTATTTTTAATTATAGAACACTTACAGTTGCAGCAGAACGATATTTGAATTATAGATCGTTATAATACGAACACAAAATAGGCCTACCTTCAGTATCAGAAGAATCCGATGACATGATGCGTTTTTGGCGATGGCGTTCCCGTAACTTCCTAATCTTACGTTCGTAACGAATGATTTTCTCCTCTGCGCTACGTTTAGGCATTTTAAATTATAAGAACAAAAAAATTAAAAGATAAACTAAATTTAAATAATTTTAACTTATTTCAAAGATGCGTGCTGTCGTCACCGTGCACGAAAAAGGAATGAGCTCAAGGTAATGGTTTACCCCATCCACTACTTCGGTGGTGGTAGGGGTAAGTCGTTTCATGAATCATAGCTAACTCTCGTCAGACTAGTTGTTAAAATGTCTTTTAAAGCGTGCATAAAGTCACCTGTAGGTTAAGGGGACTACGTTGTGAATATTTATATCTTCAAATGAAGCGATGAAATATAATTAACTTCACCTGTATGTAAGCTTGTTTGCTTGTATGTAACTATCAATACAATGCGGTCGCCAAGAAACCGTTTGAAGTTGACGGTTGCTTGGCGACCGTCAACATCAAGAATATCGAACTAAAAAGTTGAAAATATTATAGTTAAAAAAAAACTAAAAAAACACGCTTTTTAATATCGAACTAAAAAGTTGAAAATAATAATTTTAAAAATACTAGTATAATTGAGGGAAAAGCGTGGGGCGCTTTGTGCCATAATTTTCGTATATCGAGCGACCCACGCTTTTCCCTCAATTATACTAGTATTTGTAAAATTATTTTCAACTTTTTAGTTCGATATTAAAAAGCATGTTTTTTTAGTTTTTTTAAACTATATTTATATAGATATAGATTAATGTCTCAGAAAATATTATTGTCAGTATGCTTGATACGGGGTTACGAGGAAAACTTTTTAAAATAATTACTATCAAATTTTTCGTGAGTGACTCCATATTGACGAGACGCCTAACTTCCTCTTACAACAACTTTGGATGGTGGTAGCTAACAGAGGTAGCAAGTATAAAATATGTCGACTCTCAAAAGTTCATTACTAACTGGTTGTTTTTAGGGTTCCGTACTTCGAAAGGAAAAAAAAACCGAACCCAACTTAGTTGTCCGTCTGTCTGTCAATACCCTTTTTCTCAGGAACGCGTGGAGGTATCAAGCTGGAATTTATATCAAATACTCAGGTCTACTGTTCCTTGGAGCTGTGAAAAAATTAAACTTCTAAGCCAACGCAATCAAAAGATATAAGCCGTTTCGACATTCGCAAGGGAATCATCAATCAAAACCTACAGGGTACTTCCCGTGAACTCAGAATCTTGAAATTTGGTAAGAAGCAAATTGTTATAGCACAGATAAAAGAAAATTTTCGAAAACTAAAAATTTTTTGTTACATCATATAATAAAAATATTTTTAATAATTTTAAACTTACTACCTCTTTCCTCATGAACGCGTAGAGGTATTAAATTGAAATTCATATCAAATACTCAGGTCTATAATACCTTTAAGCTGTAACAAAATCACTACAGGCTTGTACGGAACCCTCGGTGCGCGAGTCCGACTCGCACTTGGCCGGTTTTTTATCAGTTGCTTAGTTTATATTTATCCATCCATCCTCACAAACTTTCAAATTTATAATATTAGTAGGATGATTACGATGAAATAGAACTTAGAAATTGTACGAATGCAAATCCAGCAATATGAAATCAAGTTAGGCTGCAGGACATAATTATAGTCCGGTCTGTATTGCGGTTGCAATGGAAGCCCTGTAACCAAATAATCCTCTATGAACCGTTCCGTTTTCGATCCACTGGGAAGTAAATGGTGGCTTTTATAGTGTGCCTAGACTACTGGGATAGGCCGTTGATTGTAGCTTTTGACGATGAACGTTACTGTGGTCAATTATTATACAAATATAAATTTTCTAAGTATTTGCCTACAAGTAAAAATTTAGTTTTTTTTAAATATTGAGAAAAAATTAGGTACCTATTAACTTTATAAAAATAAAAAGAATTAAGGGCGAAGCCACGAGCAAAAGCTAGTAACAATAAAAGTAATCTATTTGGCCCAATCATATCGAAATAATGGCTGTGTTCCGCGGAAAAAGCGCTTCTTGGCGCTTGCTTGGGCTAAAGAAAAGAATACGTTGTACGTGGTAGAGCCATGCTTCGGCACGAATTGGGCCGGCTCGACCGGAGAAATACCACGGGCTCACAGAAAACCGGCGTGAAACAGCGTTTGCGCTGTGTTTCGCCGAGTGAGTGAGTTTACCGGAGGCCCAATCCCCTACCCTATTCCCTTCCCTACCCTCCCCCATTACCCTATTCCCTCTTAAAAGGCCGGCAACGCACTTGCAGCTCTTCTGATGCTGCGAGTGTCCATGGGCGACGGAAGTTGCTTTCCATCAGGTGACCCGTTTGCTCGTTTGCCCCCTTATTTCATAAAAAAAATAAAAAAAAAAAAAAAAATACAGATTACCGGCCAGGACACGTTTGCTAACTTCAATACTCCTAACATATTCCGCCATTTTGCTTATTAAACGCCAGCGGTCGCCATTTTGCTTACGTTTTTTTGTTAGCGCTATTTTCCACGGAACACAGCCATTGTTTAGGATTTTTCCACCATATTTTTTATTCTAATTGTTGTTTTGGAAATACTTCAAAAGCTACGTCTGATTCTATTAGCCGTCCAATTTGTGTTTAATCCATTACATTGGGTTCGAATGAAATTTGTTTTTGCACATCAAATATTTAAAAAATATTTGTTCTATTATCTAAATTGGAATTGTGATAGTTTAGTACAGATTTGTGATATTTTATCAATGAATTCGTAGATAAAATATACGAAAATATGAACGAAATTTTATTATTTGTATAAATTGTACCTAATTAATATCTCGTTTAAATTGGTGATTACCAATTCCGAGTATTTTACTGTGAATAAAAATATTAGTTATAATTATAAGCTCGTTTTATACAAAAATTATAGCAGAATGTGTTCATATAAACATTGGGACAATACAATAATTAAAATATATGGCCATTTTAATTAATAATCGCTTTAATATAACCAAAAAATTGCATGCATATAAAACGCGGTGTTGAAACACGTAACTTAATTTTTCAGCAGCCACAGCTTCTACTGCGGTAAGGGCTCGTTCGCACTACGCGACCACATCTATACTATAATATAAGAAAGAGGAAAAGTTTGTTTGTTTATTTTATCTTTTCGTTTGCATTGAATAGGCTCCGAAACTACTGGACCGATTTTGTTGAAATTTGACACAGATGTAGAGACCACGGGGAAGGATATAGGCTACTTTTCATCGCGGAAGAATTTACGGTTTCTGCGAAATTAACTTTTGCGCGCACGAAGTCGTGGGCAACATCTAGTGTTAAATAAAGATGAACAGATAAACAGCAACTTAGTTAGCTTTCGATTAGTTTGCACTACTACTAGCATACGGCGTGTCCACGAATGCGTGGAAAAATTGTGGGCCATTGAAGGGGACGTCAAAATTTTCAAATTTGGAACGATTTAGAGCTTTCTATGAAACCTATTTCTCTGTAGGTACGTAGGTATGTATAATACCTATATATTTTGTACTTTGTGACGCGACAGTCCAGAAGAAATCGCGGTGAGACGCAACAAATGTTATATCGGATATTCTTATCGCGTAATGTGAAAACGCTCAGGCGTAACGCACGGTATCCAATACGCAGCAAAATACCAACACAAATAAAAATAATGTACCGAGTAGTATCTTCTTAACACCCTGCGATTTTTCTGAAACAAGCAGTATCGTACAATCATTGAAAAATACAAATTCAGAAGGATATGACGGTATTTCTACAAAAGTCTTAAAACATTGTATAAAAGTTATATCACCCATACTCATTTACCTCATAAATCTGTCTTTTGAAACAGGGCAATATCCAGATATTTTTAAAATATTGTTAGTGAGACCGATACATAAGAAAGGCAATAAGAAATTGTTAGAAAATTATAGACCTATAACACTTATACCTGTGATATCAAAAGTTTTTGAAAAATGTATGCACAAACGAATCACTGCATTTATAGGAAAATATAATATATTAAAACAAGAGCAATATGGGTTTCAAAACAACAAAAACACTATTCTAGCAGCTTCTACTCTTGTTCGGGCCATAAAAAAAAATGACAGAAAACCTACTTTTGGCATTTTTTTTTTATATGTCTAGGGCGTTTGATTTCGTATCGCATAAACTATTACTACAAAAACATGAAAATCTAGGTATTAGAGGTCAGGCACTAGACTGGATCAGATCATAATATCTCTATCAAAGAACACAATTAGTTGAAATAACTTCAATAAACCATCTAAACATACTTTCGACTCATAGGTCGGAGTCCAGAGTAAATGATTGCGGGGTTCCTCAGGGGAGTGTTATAGGGCCATTACTGTTTCTGATTTACATTAACGACCTTCCTGACGTCACGGATGATACGTGCACACTATTTGCTGATGATATATCAATAATTATGAATACTAATAATAACATAAATATTGACATTAAAATGAATGAAACAATAAAAAAAAATTACAATGGACGCAAAACAATAATCTTAATATTAATCTGACCAAAACTAATTATATTGAATTTAAAAATCGTGGAAATAAAATAATTAATTTTAATATTAAGTACAATAATGACGTAATACAACAAGTAAGTAAAACAAAATTCCTGGGAGTATATATAGACGAAAAATTAAATTGGAAGGCACATGTAGAGTATGTATGAAACAAACTTAATAGATTTGTCTATGCTCTTTACAGACTGAGACAAGTATGCGCCCTACCGACTGTTCTCTCGACGTACCATGCTTATGTAGCATCAGTACTTAGATACGGCCTGATGCTATGGGGAAACTCCACAGAAATTAATAAGTTGTTCATAGTGCAAAAGAAATGTGTCAGAGCGATTTGTGGTAGACCACCTTATGAATCATGTAGACCACTTTTAAAAAACTAGGAATACTTACATTACCTAGCTTATATATATTTGTGCTAGCCAATTTTGTAAAGCTAAATGATAAACATTCCTCAGAAGCACGTGATATTTACTCGCGTAGCAATAGAAAAGCTGACAGATTGGTACTCGACATTATTCAAAAAATAACATTATATCAAAAACAATACTATCCTATGTGCATTAAAGTATACAATGCTATACAAAAAATGATAAAAGAGTTACCTTATATTAAATTTAAGAAGGAAATTATTAAGTGGCTCAAATGTAAAACGTTTTATTCTATAAATGAATTGCTAGAAACCTAGAATTATTTGTAAAGAAACGAGAATAATGATAATAATAATTTAATCGATAAATTTAGATGGACTAGATTAAAGAAAATAATTTGACATGAATTCTGTTTTTAGTTTTAAGTTGACATTAAATCCCTATGTTATTAATTAAATTTATTAGACATAATTATTGTCATTGACGTAATAATGAAGTTATAGTTATTAGTAATGATGAAATGTTCAATATTATTGTATTAGGTAATTATATTTAAACAATTTACAGTTAATGATGTAACTTTAAATTAGACTTCAATTTAACAGTATTTGCATGCTATTGTGTAGCTAAAAGTGCTAGATATAAGAAATGTATCTTATACATATAATATGAACATCTTTTAACGCAAATAAATGATTGATTGATTGATTGATTGAATATGTAATCGCAAAATGGTTTTTTATGAAACGAACCAGGAAATGAGCTGACGGATCGTCTGATGGTAAGCAATTACCGCCGCCCATGGACACTCGCAAATCCATAGGATATATTTGTAACTCCTCTGGTGTTGTGACTTTCGTTCCCAGTCCTTATAATCCCCAATCCCTTTCTTGGGCCTCCGGTAACCTCACTCACTCGGCGAAACACAACGCAAGCGTTATTTCACGCAGGTTTTCTGTGAGGTCGTGATATTTTTCCGGTCGAGTTTACTCATATTGCGATTGTTTTTCTGCGTATCAAGGCAAAACAATTGCTGAATCCAGCTTTACGCCATTTTTGTATTGGTATAACCATAGTGATTGAGAGCTCCGTGGCCTAGTGGGTTCGAATCCTAGATTGTGGCGTGTTCCAGTGTGACTTTTCAGATCTCAAGTAAACCATAATGATTGAGAGCTCCGTGGCCTAGTGGGTTCGAATCCCAGGTTGTGGCGTGTACCAATGAGACTTTTTCAGATCTCAAGTAAATGTACTTGATATCTGAAAAAGTCTCATTACTACAAACGGACGCTCTAACGGTGAAGGGAAACATCGTGAGGAAACCCGCATATAGTTGGCCCCAGACGTAATGACCAGTCATTCCTCTGGACTAGGCTGACTATGTTGTGAGAATGCCGTATGTGCTATACGACATTTAAAAACCGACTGTCCCAAGCACTACAGTATTTCAAGAGTGGTTACTTCGCTCGGAGAATACTGTATAAATTATCCATTAACGGATGAAAAGGCCTACATTAAGTTATAACTATACCCCCTTACTAATAAAAATATTTGTCCAGTAGTTATGCAATATAATGTTTTGTCCTTGTCTGTCAAGAGACTTTTCCAACGCATAAGACAAGGACAAAATATTGTATTGCTTATCTACTGGATAAATATTTTTAATAATAAGGGGTATATTGTAAATGCACAAAGTAGAAGCCCTGTTGAACCACGTGAAGAGCACCTAAAATAGAAGACCAAATAGTACCACAACAACGCGACAACAACCAGCAAATGTCAACTGTCGAGTCCTTTTAGCCGCGTAGTGTGTACGCCATATTCCATACCACGGTGCCGTTAAATATTTTAATTTTTTTGTACGGAATCCACTAATAGGTTGCCGCTAAATGTACTCCGACCCAATTTTTCGAGGACTCCATTAAATATTTTTTTTTTACGATTTAAATTATTGGCTGTGAAAAAGTGAAATGGCTTTGACGGATTTTAAAATTCTTTTAGTAAAAAGTGAACGGTTTTTCGGTGTGAAATAGGTATCTATTAAGTTTGGATAGTTTTTATCTTTGCAGTGTGGAAAGTTTTCAAAGCCTAAGCTTTGCATTTCTTATAGTATCTTCTCTCTTATACTTTAAACGAGAAAATCTTGTATAGGTCAGTGATTTACAATATTATACATCTATGGTATATTATAGGTAGTGTATAATTATACGGTTTCTCGCAAACGATCGAAGTATGACCATGAAATTTAGTTTCATAGTAATACTTACTATGAAACTAAATTTCATGGTCATACTTGCGGTCGTTTGCGGGGAGTTATACAGGGAGTTTTGGGGGAGAAAATTCGATCTAGCTAGGTCTTATCTCTACGAAACTGCGTATTTTAAACGTTATATTATATATATATATATATATATATATATATATATATATATATATATATATATATATATATATATATATATATATATATATGTTTTTCTGTCGTCGTGTAACATTATGTCAATTATTTCAACTCTATTATGTCAGTTCGATTGGCAGTATGTATTAGTTTTTGCTTTGGTGAAAAATTTAGAATGTTTCGATGATGGGTTCGGCCCTATGTTTTTTATTTGTCACAACTGTGTACTAGAAATAAAGTGGGATAGGTGGACCGAGAAAATTAGAAATAGATCAAACATAGATCAAACTACTTCTATACTTTTCGCTTTTTTTGAAGGTTTTCCCTTTCTCATATTTCGGGTCTTCTTTTTACGTGTTACGACGTTGGAATTTCGACTTTATTTTAAGTGTTAGTATGTGAGATAACAAACAATATAATTATTACTCGTATTATGTTTCTTCTCTTACTAGCTTAATATAGCCGCGAATCTAATACCTATGCTATAGTCGTTAAGATAAATCACCGACAAAATATTTCAGAAACTGGGCATAAGTTAACCAGTAACCACAGTTGAAACATAAAACTAACACTCAAACGTAATCATACAAATGGAACGGTCAGGCCTTGCTTCCAGAACTTTCATAACTGTGATATGATTTTAATTATAAAAGATTCTTATATAATTGCAGTTTTATATCTAATGGTATTTCTTGGCAAGTCGTTTAAACTTGTTTGCCGGATAACTATTTCATTATCTTGGGCCGTTAAAGTGGAAATTGCGATCTTAACGTCAGTTCACACAGAGACGTGACGCGGCGTGAACTGTTTTTAAAGATCGCGATTCAATATTGAACTTTATTTACTACACACAAAGATACATGTTTCACTGCATGTTCGAATTGCGAGCGGCACCGGTCTGTTCCCGCGGGGGCGCTATTGCAATGAAACGTGTTTATGTTAATTTTTGGAATATGTTTCTTTTTATCCGACTACGCAAAGCCAAAAGGAAGGCGACAGTAGAGCAAACATACTTACATAGATTTTGGCAGTCTATGTATATGTCACCGTAAAATTGTAAAAACCGTTAGATTGTAATAAAACTAGTGAAATTGTAAAATGTTGATAGACTTCCGACGCGAATATGCTGCCTATAATTTCACACATTATTTTTCGTTAGATTATAAATATATAGTAATGAATCTTTCGACATATTTTTACAATCTCGTTAGTTATTTTACAATCTAACGATTTTTACAATTTTACGATGACATATATATATATATATGTTTGTTCCACCGTAGTGCCTAAACTACTGATCCAATTTTAATAAATGAGGTGTCAATAGATCCGCAATAATAGCCCGGGTAATATAGACTATCTAATTTACGTAGTCGGGTAACGGGTTATAGTTTATTGAGTAGTGAATAAAGTTTAATTTTGAATCGCTATCTAAAAAGTGCGCGCCGCATCGCTCAGTGTTAGCAGACCCTTAGTGCGAATTTACGAGGGTCTTTATGATTATGTTATAATTAAATAGTGATTTTGCCGAATATTAGTTCGATCAACATTGCTACAGTAGGTACTTCTGGGCCAGAAGGCTGGGCCAAATTACTGGTAATAATGATTTTATAATAACTTAACAAAAATAAAAAGAATCGATAAACTCAGAAATGATATAATAAGGAAAAGAACTAAGGTCCATAAAATGGAGATGGACAGGCCACATGGTTCGAGGAATAGGCAAATGGAGCGAAAGAGTTACTGCATGGTACCCAAGAAATGGGAAAAGACGAAGAGACAGACAGAAAAAGAGGTGGGCTGACGATTTCAAACCAATTGCTGGAGTAACCTGGAGTAGAGTGGCCAGGGACAGAGCGGAGTGGAAGAGGCTGGAGGAGGCCTTTGCCAAATGGCGAACAGAAATTTAGAAATTTAATAAATAAACTAATGTACCTAATTAATTTTAAATCTAATATTTTTATATAATTTGATTGATAATAATTAATGTGCTTATTTAATTTTAATTTATTGAAATTGTAATTCTGAAATAAAAGGCTATATTATATATTATAATATTATTATTATTATAACAAAAAAGGAGGTCCTGAGCTATGAGACATGAAGCTATTGGTTTATTTTTATACAGATAAATTTCCTCTCAATTATTTTATACAATAACAAATGTAACTATCAGACCCACCGTCTTTTGAACCCCGATGTAAAAGTGGAGTGTTATAAGTTTGACGTTTCTATCTGTCTGTCTGTCTGTCCGCCTGTCTGTGTGTCTGTGCGTGGCGTCGTAGCTACCAATCGGATGATTTTCATCAACAAAAAAAAAAAAATGTTTATCGATTGTTATAATTATATTTGCTAGTTTGATTTAATATAATGTCTTTTTAATTAAAAGCCTAATCGTTTCTCTGATGTTTAAGCTAAATAACTGTAAATTTTCATCAAAATCCATTCTGTAGTTCAAACATCCATCCATCCTCACAAATTTCACATTCATAATTACCGGATTGGTTCTGTGCTGAGAGCTACACGCCTGGGACCTACATTTGATACTACATTAATAGTAAATGAAAACTTTATTAGTACAATATGTCAGTATTTTAGTTTGTATTAAATATGAATAGTCTTAGAACTTTTGAGCTTCGGGCTCACATTGAAATCATAAATTCTATTCATAAAATTTACGATCCTGAATATTCGAACTTAAGCAATAAAGTTAATTTGAGTAATAATTTATTCAATTCAGGAACAATTAATTCATTTTCAATGACCATTAGTTTTATAAATCTCTAGCTACTTGTAGTCAGCGAAATGAATTAATGAACTTCACGTACCTTCTATACAGTTAATTTATTCCAATAAAATAATAATATCTACCTACTTTAAATTATTTACAGACTAAAAGAAAGAAAGAAAAAAAAACTAAAAATGAGAAAACTAAAGTACAAGATAGGCTGTAAAAAAAAACCTCTAGGTCATCCCCATCAGGCAGAGTGCCTATCAGGCTCAAAGAATTCCACAAAGGATGGCTATGCTAACTCTTTGAGATACCGGCTCAAACTCGGTATGTGCCGGCTCTGGGG
Organism: Glaucopsyche alexis; assembly: GCA_905404095.1. Taxonomy (NCBI): domain Eukaryota; kingdom Metazoa; phylum Arthropoda; class Insecta; order Lepidoptera; family Lycaenidae; genus Glaucopsyche; species Glaucopsyche alexis. The sequence continues at coordinate 4,263,363 of FR990053.1, forward strand.
TCTCGGGTGGCCTCTACGAGTTTTTTCGAAATTTCTCCGAATAGTTTGTGTGCCCCCGGACCCCATGTGCCTAGGGTTTCAACCCCAAACGGTTCAAATATGAGATCCCTACTAAGGTTCTCATACTTGCGCCGCTTGAGGTTAAATTGTCGACTATCTTTTTCCCGCTGCTCCACCCGGATAGGATGTAGCCTATGTTTTAATCCAGAGCCTAAACTAGTACCATATCAAATTTCATCGAAATCCGTTGAGTAGTTTTTGCGTGAGAGTTACAAATATCCACCCATCTATCCATCCATCCATTCATTTTCATAAACTTACACATTTAAATAATAACTAGCTTTTTCCGCGTAAATATGGTATCCCACGGGAATACTGTACTTTATTGGGATAAAAAGTAGCCAATGTTTTGAGCCGTGGGCAAAATCTAGTACCTAGATGATATTTTATTCTATTTCCCAATAAAATAACTTTTCGCACAAACCCAATAACTTGGGTTTAGCACAAACATTAGCAGGTTCATTTGATTCTGGTTCTCATTTAGATCTATCAAGGAACACTCGGAGTTAAGTGACAATTAGACGACGTGTCCAGCCGAAATATGCTAGTAACAGGGTCATATCACAGATACAAAGGCAATTTAATGCCATATCCTGATAGCTGTGAAGATAGATTAGAACGGTCAAATACTTATTGAATTTTCATTTAATGTATCAGGGAGACTGATACATTAAATGAAATGACTGTCGTCGATATGTGGATGATAAATACAAAATTTTATGAGTACACATTTATTATTGAAGTGTTTTTTAATCGTTATTGGGCTGAATTGCCGGCAAAAAGCGCTTTAAGTTTTTAGTTTTTTTTATACAAACTAAATGCGCCAAGGCAATACCTGAAATAGATTTCCATGGACGTTTTATTTTACTTATCATCAGATACGAGTATGTTAGCCTCCAATTTACATCCTAGTACAAATAAAATCGCCCAAGTTGGCTTAGAACTTTGATTTTTTCACAGCTCCAAGAGACAGTAGACCTGAGTATTTGATATAAATTCCAGCTTGATACCTCCACGCGTTCCTGAGAAAAAGGGTCTTGACAGATAGACGGACGGACGGACGGACAAAAAAGTGATTCTATAAGGGTTCCCTTTTTTCCTTTCGAGGTACGGAACCCTAAAAACGCGTTTATACATCAAACGCGTTTTTAGGGTTCCGTACCTCGAAAGGAGAGAGATGTATTTATATATTATTTTATTTCGTTGTTATTATTTTTTGTTATAGCGTTTCAGAAATACATAATCTGTAAAAAAATTCACTTATCTGACTATCACGGTTCATTAGATGACAGACAGACAGATAGACAGACAGACGGACAGACAAAAGGACGGACAGCGGACATTATTACTAAGACAGTAATATAGGGTCTCGTTTCACCCTAAAAAGTACTTCTATAAACATATTTACTACTACACTAGTGTATGTTGCCCAAAAGGAAATCTCGCGGGAACCGAATATTTTGCCGCGATTAAAAGTAGACTATGTTCTTCCTCGTAGAGTAGATCAACTCTATATCTGTGCAACATTTCATCAATATTGATCCAGTAGTGTCTATTCAATGTAACCAAACAAATCTTTCCTCTTTATAATATTAGTTATACACTACATATCTAAAACTATTAAAACAAACAGAGTAAGCAAATTCCAGTTTAGAGTCATTGAAACAACATCAAAAGTGAGGGAGAACCATCAGTCAACGTCATGGATATTAGGTTCAGGATTGATGTTGTCATCAGCTATTGTTGCCACGATATTAAAAAATAACAATTGCATACGGCCATATTGCGTTTTTATTAAACCACTAGCGACCCGCCCCGGCTTCGCACGGGTACAATACTGATACTAATACTACAGAATGTCGCCCACTTCGTAACGGGCCGTACAGCAGAAATCGTAATATTTTAATTTCGCCATAACTTCAAAACCAAACGTCCAATTTTAATCATTCAAAGACCAAATATTATCTACATAAACTGTACTTAGTGATGAAATAATTTATTTTGATAAGGATTAATAGCATGAGTAAAATAAACGCGTTTAAATGTAGTCCAAAAAAAAATCAAGATTCCTAAATAAAAAAATGGTTGTTGTGCCTCACTCGACATAGATAGGTATAGTGTGTCGCGGACTTTTTTGTAGATATTTATAAGATCTACAATTAATTAAAACATTATATGGTTCTGTCTTTTATAGTTTAGGCAGCGTACGCAAAATAAGTAACTTTTCTGTTTGATTTTTTACACCTTGTGTCCGAAAAACCCAAATATCTTACGGAACCCTATTTTTTTCCAAAATAAAATTTAGCCTATGTTACTCGTGGATAATGTAGCTTTCGAATGGTGGAAGAATTTTTGAAATCGGTCCAGTACTTTTTGAGCCTATTCATTACAAACAAACAAACAAACAAACAAACAAACAAACAAACAAACAAACATACAAACAAAGTTTTCCTCTTTATAATATTAGTGTAGATTAGGTACTTAGCCGGGAAATGCGGAAGATCAGAACCCCAAATATCTTCATTAACTTACACTTTCATTTTACTTTTATTGAATTGTAATTTAATCGTCTTGATATCATAAAGTGATTTTTGGAGTTTGAGCCAATCAAAGTGTTTGACGTTTAAGATATCGGGACTGGATTGTAACTAATTTTGCAGGATTTAATTAGCAAAATCTACCTTCAGGATCTATACGTGCCCTCTTAAACCGTGATATATAATTATCTTCTTTTATATAACTATTATGTGGGAGCATCTTGTTATATATAACTTTAATGTGGATCCAAAGACGTGAAAAAAGGTATTCAGCGATTTTTTTCCAAATGTGATCTCATTTGTTCAATATTACTGATATTAAATTGAAAATTTCGTGCACAAAATGGCTGTCGATATCAAGTTTATAAGATTTTTTACCGTAAGTTGTGCCTCTTTTGTTTTTATGCTTTCAGCAGGTCTAAATTAAGCCATATTAAGTGAATCGTTATTTTCTACTAGTAATTTCGCAGAAACCGTATATTTTCCCCGATAAAAAGTTGCCTATGTCCTTCCCCGTAGTCTACTCTACATCTGTGCTAAATTACATCAAAATCGTTCCAGTAGTTTCGGAGCCTATTCGACGCAAACAAACAAACAAAGGTTTCCTCTTTATTATATTAGTGTAGATATTATATTATATTTCGAATGCGTTTTGGTGCTGGATAATGCAAGGAATCATTTATACCACAAAACCGATAGCATGATCAGATGATCTTAAATGGGCACATTGACTATATGGTATTACGAAACATCTACTTTTGAAGAAGTTGCTCTTATAGTAACTTCAAAAATTAAGACAGTTTTCAATAGAAATGCATAAAATGGCGCGTAATATGATAAATATTACCCAATTGTCAATTATCATTCATTAGAAATGATTTCTTGCATTATCCAAAAAAAAAGGCAGCAAAATTTGCCTTTTAAATTTTACAGGTATTGCCTTTTAAAATACCATAAGCCTTTAACTTATTAATTATGGACACGCAATTTTCATCTTAAGCACCGTAACTTTATAGTTCATTTAAGAGATAATCTGGAACAATATAGCAGGATTTCATATTACATCGACCAGTCTTTGTCTGCACTGGACAAAACATTCTTGGCTCTTCCAGCCGCTGAATGGCCACGAAGCCCTTTATTGAGACTTATCTGATCGGTTATTAATATTGCGGTAATTTAATATTACTTTTAAAACAGATAGAAAATAATTTATATAATAATGAGACATAACTATTATTCGTTATTTCCATAAGGTTTGTATTTTATCCTAATAAGTTAAAAAGCTTAAGAAAAGATATAGCCAAAATAAGTAAGGAAATTTAGGCACAAATGAGAAAAAACCGCAAGAAATATAAATGAAAACTGCATTTAGAGAACATGAGGCATCAAAAAAGCAATCAAATAACTACTTTAAAAACAAAACTGGATTTCAAATCTAAAAGATAAACTACAAAAGCGAAAAGCATCGCTCAGAGATTATTATAACTACAGACTTCTTCACGGAGCTGTATTCAAGGAAAACTAGTGAAACGACTGTACTAACAACAATCCTAACGGGAAGTGGCAAAGTACCGGACATAATGTTGGCAGAAATACATAAAGCGGTAAAAACCCAAAGAAAAGATGCAGCGGGATCTGACGGCATAAGCAATGTGTTTTTAATACTAAATATAGACTTATTACTAATACTTAAATACCTATTCAACGAAATACTACTAAATTAAGAAATACCTACACAATAAACAACGTCGACTATTATTATTTTGCAAAAAAAAGAACACAAAAACAACATAGATAATTAAAGACCATTCAGCCTTACCTCAAATATTTACAAAATCTTTGCTAAAGTAATAGGTACTTGGTAGAATAACTAAGACATTAGATGAAAAACAATCAAAAGAACAGGCAGGATTTATGACACATTTTGAATACATTTAACAATTACAACAAATATATTTTGAAAAAAGCAAAGAATACAACTTTACCTTTTACTTCTGCTTCGTAGATTATAGCAAAGCTTTTGACAAAATAGAATACGAAAAGATTAAGCAAGCACTAAAAACCAGGGAATCGAATTCAAATACATAAGAAACATAAGAACAGCAAAGCTAATATTAAGCTGAAGATAGGAAAAGAGGTCCCAATAGAAAGAAGTGTACGCCAGGGTGACCCACTTTCACCAAAACTGTTTACAGCTGTTCTAGAAGAGGTCTTTCGGCAATTGGATTGGGAGAAAATATGTGGACAATCATTAAACGGAGAAAACCTATCACACTTAAGATCTGCGGATGATGAGATTTAATAATCCACGCACCAACGAGTGATAGCCTACAGAGGATGTTATATGATCTAGATAAAAAAAAGTCGTAAAGTGGGGTTAATCATGAACATAGAAAAGACCAAAGTCATGACAAATGGGAAACTAAAATGGAAGTGATCAGGCCATAGAATCAGGGGAAGTGAAAAATGGTCTAAATTAGTGATGAACTGGTTCACAAGTCATAAAACGAGTAAGAAGGGTAGACCACTTAGACGATGGGTTGTAGCGGGTAGCACATTGATAAGAGCATAGCTGCTCTTGTCCATGTACAATAGAGTAAAATGGCATCAAATGGAGAAGGCCTTTGTTAACTCAACTCTTGACACACAGACGGAGTCGATGCTTAATAATATTATTATTTAAATAATAGTGTAAATAACCTATATATAAATTTTGTTCCTTTTATAATGTCTGAATAAAGGCTATTATTATTATTTATTTTAAACAAAAGTCTGATATTACGTGTTGCTGCAGTTGTATGAAATATATACCTAGGTCGCAAGAACATAATTGCTAATAGCTTCGAAATTATTGCGTTTAAGTTTATAATTAAATACTATGAATGTTTTTTGTAATTCATGTAAGTAAACTAATTAGGTATAATATAGGTTTTTATAATGTTTTTTTATTGATAACACCTTAGTGTTTCGGAAGATATACGTATAAATAGAACTAAATATTTTACATGTAGTCAATTACCTTAATCGCTATATTTTATTAAAAGACTTTTAAAAATAAGCGCTCTATTTTCAATTTAAATTAGCCTCGGCTAAATAAAAATCCAAATTAAGGTTTAAGTGTGCTTTAGGAGTAATCTCAGCTTTTTATGGGGCGGTTCGGCTCAATAAAATGCTGCGAATGACAGCTGGTTTAATATCGGTATTGGTTTAATACGAATATATCCAGTTTCTTAATTGGTGCGATCTAGAATTTTATTACCATAGGTTTTTTTAATAAATGCAATTCATTCATGACTTTTTCTTAAACGAAAGTAAACCATTTTTGAGTTGTTGGGTTTTGAGTTAACGAGGTTTACGAGTATAAGTTGGTCACCCCCCTAGCATTTCTAAATTAGATAGAAACTTGTAATTTTCCATGCTAATAATACATCATGTTCTTCAGAAACATTATTTTGAGGGGAATAGGGCAAGAAATTTTGTAGTAATTCAAGGAAAACCTATTGCGCGATTAAAGTTACGGAACCCTCTTTACACATGTTCTGACATACTCTTGGTTAGGTTATTTGGTTATTTCCAAAAAAAAAAATAGTTATAGTGCCTGTCAGCTTAAAATATTTTAGGCTAGAATATTTTATAACCCGTATTAAATCTATGTTAATTGACTTAGTTTATAATCCCTTGTTATGTTAACGGTTCCATAAAAACAGGAAAATACCCAGCTTTATAATCTGTGAGTTATGAACTAGATAATTATGAGTAAGGCTTAACATTTTATGGAGATTCTGTATTAATTAAAAGCATTTTTAGTAATAAAATAAAAGAGAAGGTAGTATTTACCTTGGTCTATAAAATAAAGCGTATTATTATAATATTTACCTACATTTAGAAACTTTAGCTTTAGAGAATGCGTGTCTAATTTAAAACAGCGAACTAGGTTCTAACAGGTGACTACCTGAGAGCTAGACTAGCTCTAGAAATATGACGTGTGACCTAGAATGCAGATGGACCACCGTAAAGTGCGAATAAACTGCGAATTCGCGTCGCATCCGCGAGGTTGTAGGTATACGGCCAGGCCGTAGGTGCGAGTGACAGATATTTGCGATGCGATGCGAATTCGCAATTAAGTGTGGGAGCCCATACGTCTAGCCGCGCACACATAGTTGCGAGCTATCAATCGTGTAAATCTATCAAATGACGGTTCTTTATGTTAGTAATTTATATTCTTTGGCATAGCACTGACATGGCTGTCAAACAGTTAGTGCAAAGATTTAGAAAACATAATGAGAATCCATGTCCGTCTATTTTATACTCTGATTTTTTTTTGAAAGTAGGTAAAGGACATTTGAATCATGTCCTTTAATATTAAATGTCACACATGTCATTGGCAATGCCACAAAGCCTCCGTGGTCTAGTGGTTCGAGCATTGGCTCTCGACTCGGAGGTCGTGGGTTCGATTCCCGCATTGGAACAACAAAAAATGTTGTTTCCAAGTTTGGTTAGGACAATGCAGGCTGATCACCTGATTGTCTGACAAGAAAGATGATCCATGCGTCGGATGGGCATGTAAAAAGTCGGACCTGCGCCTGATCTCTCGTCAGTCGTGTCGGTTATCCGTCCCACTGAATTATGAGAGTAAAAGGAAGAGAGAGTGCTCTTGTGTACTGCGCACACACTTGGGCACTATAAAATTACTCCTGCGTAACTGGCCTGGTTTCAATGAAACCGGCCACCGTCACCGAAATCGGTGCGGGGAGTTATTAATGCCACAAAGGCACTGTGGGTCACCTTCCATTGCAGATTAAGGCGCTGTGAGTAGCCAACTATGAAGTATTCGAGGGGGTGAAGGAGATGAGTGGGGGACGTGCCGCCCCCGTGACTGCGGGGGGCTTCATGCGATTTACTTCAAAGTGATGTGTCCATAATGTACAAAAGCGTAATTTCGACAATATCGTAATGAGCTTCATAGCCTGGCGGTATTGCGCCCGCCTAGTGCGACGCGTAGCGTCTAGGTTCAAATCTCAAAACAAATAAATTATATTTAAAAATTCAAAAAATCAAAAGTTCAAATTCAAATTTCCATTAAAAGAAGTCTAATTCCTAATTTTGTACTAAATTTAGCTATTGCGATTTGAGAAATTAATCTTTTTAGTTTCCCTAAGCTAAAAAGGCTTAAAAAACCTAATTGTTAAATAAAGTTCACGTATTCAATATTGTTTAGTCATAAAGAATCTATATACCTATCTAACCTATATCCTAATTTCTTCATTTTTCATGGATTTATTACTTAAAATAATAAAATGCAAATCTAATATTTATATATTATACTAGCTGATGCCCGCAACTTCGTTTGCATAGAACTAACGAAAACGGAACCCTATTTTTTTAAAACGGAACCCTAAAATAAAAGTAGCCTATGTTAGACCTTATAATATCAGCTATCTGCCAGTGAAAGTCCCGTGAAAATCGGTCCAGCCGTTTCGGAGATTAGCCGGAACAAACAGACAGACAGACAGACAGACGGACAGACAAAAATTTTAAAAATTGGTATTTTATTGTGAGTACCAATTATACTTTCATATGCATTAAGTGAAAAGCTGTTAATTTTAAATTACAAACAGACACTTCAATTTTATTTATCTGTATAGATGTATAGATTTCTTCTATGCGTGTATAATATGTCACTGAACTCCTAAACGGCTGGACCGATTTTAATGAAAATTTTTGTGTCTTCAGGTGGATTCGAGAATGGTTTAGATTTGCAATTGGACCTGGTAGGTGGCGCTGCTATCAGTACGTCAACAAATTTAATTCTAAGGCGGTACGAAGCTTGCCAGGACAGCTGCTAGTATTATTATAATACTTATGCTGTTGAAGTACTGCGGAATACGCACTACGACATACACATTACACACATTGACGTTTAATTCTAAGTAGATATGAGCGCCGCGCCGGCGCGCCGCCGCCGCCGCTGATTTTGCCACGCCGCCGCCGCCGCGAAAATACATCGGCGCGCCGAGTGAGCGAGAGGGATAGTCATAATATTTACTTTCAGTCAGTGACTATGTGCATTTATATTACCCAAGTCATATATAACCATATAAGCCTTATTTCTTTCATGCTTTAATCGAGGAGAATCTTTCGATGAGGTAGGTGTGACTTATGTGGATACATAAGTCACACCTATCTCATCGAAAGGTTTCTGCATAAAAGACAACATGCTTACTAGAAAGGCAGATCTCAAAATGATCTATTACCCTGATAGCCTGGCTTCAAGAATTACTATAGAGTGGATAAAAGCTATGCTAAACAACAGAGCGTCATCAACTATTATGGGCTTGACACTCAGGAGCAGATTGACCCAAGGATGCCTACAAGGAGGGGTGAGGTGCTGTCACCGCTGGAGTATACCCCAGAAGTGAATGGGCTGCTAAAAGAACTGAACAATAGAAGGTTCTATGCTCAAGGATACGTTGACGACCTAATAATAGCTCCCCATACCGATTTCGGTGACGGTGGTCAGCTTCTTTGAAACCAGGCCAACAGTTATTATTATAGTGCCCTAGTATGTGCGCTGTACACAAGAGCACTCTCTCTTCCTTTACTCTCGTAATCCAGTGGGGCGGATAACCGACACGACTGGCGAGAGATTAGGCGCTGGTCCGACTTTTTGCATGCCCATCCGACGCATGGATCACCTTTCTTGTCAGACAATCAGGTGATCAGCCGGCAATGGCCTGACCAAATTTAAAAACAACCTTTTTTTTTTGTTGTTCCAATGCGGGAATCGAACCCACGACCTCCGTGAGCCAAGCTCTAATCCGACCTAGCGATACTAGTGGTGAACTAATGCGCATCAGTAGTCGCTGAGCTAATGCAATCAGGTGCAAAATTGGTGCAAAAGGGTCAAGCTAACAGTTAACGCCAATAAGACAGTCTTGATACCTAACACCAATAAGAGGAAGTTGAAGCGACTAAAACCCCCGACACTCTTTGGGAAAACTACCACGTTTGCAAGCGAGGTCAAATATTAGGTCATTACATATAAAATTTATTTTTGTAAAGGAGGAACATAAAGTCTTTTTTATTAACGTAATATATTTATTTAATCAAAGTATATACCATTGCTATCTATGCACTTTTGCCATCTCGTAGGTAGTTCATTGATTCGGACAGGAATCAATAAAATATTTGAAGGCGCTTTGGACTGCCCCATCGGAGTTGAATTTTTTCCCTTGCAAAAAGTTATCCAAATTTATAAAAAAATGGTAATCCGCTGGAGCCCTTGCTCCAGCGGATTACCATTTTTCGGGGTATCATTTTAACACCTTTACGGGGAGTACGGTGGATGTCTTAGACATTCCAATTGAAGCTCCTCTAATTTGGCAGCAGTTTGTTGTGCAGTGTGTGATCTAGCGTTGTCCTGAAGTAGCAGTGGCCTAGAGCGAATGACCAACCTCGGATGTTTAGCAGCTAGCTTTTCTATCATTATTTGCAGTTGCTAGCAATAGACATTTGCCGTTATCGTCTGGCCAGATTTAAGAAAGCTGTAGTGAAAGACACCGGCACTAGTCCACCAAACGCTCACAAGTAACTTTTTTTGAGTCAATTTTCGCTTGGGGCAGGCTTTGGTTCGCCAGGGTTCAGCCATTGCGATAAGCATTTCGGATTATCGTATCGGATCCACTTTTCATCACAAGTAATGATTCGATTTAAAATCTCTTCATTATTGTGCCGCTTGAGTAATGTAACGTAGCAGTCGACGCGCGTTTGTCGGTTTGCTGCACTCAATTCATGAAGTACCCTCCTTCCAAGCTTTTTCACCTTCCCATTTTGCTTTAAGTGGATTAAAACAGTTTTATCATTGACACCGCAGCCTGCAGCTAACTCGGACGTAGTTTGTGATGGATCCGCTTCCACAATAGCCTTCAGTTATTCATTATCAACTTTGGTCTCCGGCCGTCCATGGGGCTTGTTCTGAGGGCGAAATTCCAGAACGAAAACGTTGGAACCAAAAACGCACTTTGTTTTCTTTTACGACACCGCCGCCATACACATTATTATCTTTCGACCCGTTTTTGCAGCACTGGTGCCACAGTAGAACTCGTACTCGAAAATAATACGATATTTCAAATTTTCCATTTTGTAAACAGAGTGACGCAAAGAAAAAACAAAAAGGGAAAAACAAATGAATAACGGTTTTCGAAACACAAATGCATGAGTAACTAGTGGTATAAATTTGAAATTAGAATTCTTTACCAAAGAAGATATATTTGAGATCAGTGACCAGTACGACAAAACACCAATGCCAACTGCCACCTACAGGCAGATATGCTTGTTTGGGAGATTTTGCACCGTGTTTCACACTGAGTTTTCCTCTATTATTGGTTGTTCAATAGAGAGCCTACGCAGTCAGTTATATAAATGGCTTCGACGTCAATTCTTTACTACCAAGTACAAACTTCAACCCTTTCAAGGTCACGCCGCCGACGCCGCCGCCGCCGACCCAAAAAAGCTGGCGCGCCGCCGCCGACCTACCACCCATCGGCGCTCATATCTAATTCTAAGACAGTATGTCAAAATTTTATTTAATGAATCGCATTTTTCAGCGATTACAAAATCTAAACTTGCTTTTGCCTGCAACTTCGTTCGCGTAGCACAAAGCTAAATTATTTTATACAATACATAAATATTGTATAAAAATTCAATATCCAATATTCCCCTTCTACCTACTTACAAGAAACTTCGGCTATCTGACACCCAAAAAATTACAATTTCAAATAGGTACCTATCTAGTTTCTGATATTACATAATACATCCAAATATCATCAAAATCCGTTCAGTAGTTTTTGCGTGAAGGAGTAACAAACATCCATCCATACATCCAACCATCCATACATTCTCACAAACTTTCACATATTTTGTAATATTACTCGTAGTAGGATCTCATTTATATTAGTGGTTTAACCAAATAGTCTCTTCGGCTACATCATATTTATTGTAAATATTGTTTTATTTAATCTATACTACTATAATACAGAGAGGTTTTTTTGTGTTTATATTTGTTTGTTTGCATTGTAAAGGCTCGGAAACTACTGGACCGATTTTGATGAAATTTAGGACAGATATATAATAGAATAGACCACGGGACCACATATAGGCATACTTTTAATGCGGAAAAATGTAAGGTTCCATCGAGATTTCCTTTTCCGAGTAGCGGGCAACACCTAGTCTAAATATATAAAAGGCAAAGCTGACTGACTCATCTATCAACGCACAGCCGAAACTACTGAACGGATTTTGCTGAAATTTGACATACAGATAGTTGTAATGACGTAAGCATCCGCTAAGAAAGGATTTTTGAAAATTCGCCCCCTACGGGGGTAACAAAGGGGTTAAAATTTTGTATGTAAACCGAACTTCACGCGGGTGAAGTCGCGGGAAAAAGCTAGTAAAAATAAACGTAGATTACTGAATACATGTCCCTTATTGCTCATGGTAATAAGAATTAGAATTGATTATAATAATTGATATAATTATATTGTGTATAAACTTTGCAAACCAACAGAATAATATTTAGGGATATATATAATTACTAATTTTGTTGTCAATCAATGTTGTCAATTTTGAATCAAATATGTTTTTTCTTTTGTCGTGTAATAAATTATATCAATAATTTCGGTTAATTTATGTCAGTCTGACTGGCAGCTCGGTTTGCGTACCTACGTTTGATTTTTGGTGGTGAGTTCAAATCCCGGTAAGATAAATATTTTATTGTGATTCTTATACATAATGTATTTGTTTTTCTTTAATATTTTTTATTTATTTTTAATTAAATTTTATCGTTGCAAGTACTAAAACTACGACCAAAGCTCGGTCTCCCTAGTACCTACTTATAAAGAGTTTTTGTACTTCCATCTTAAAATACGGTTTTTGCACTTTCATCGAATACAATCTTTTCATATTTTTTATAATATAATCTACACTAATATTTACAACAATTTAAAGTAACTAATAATAAAATAAGTACATAACTAACAATATTATACTTTGATTACTGCGAGAACAAGCTCGGAGTTTTATAGTGCGAGAAAAAGAAAAAGAAAAAAAAATCGTCTGACCGGGATTCGAACCCGAGACCAATTGGTCGCAACAACGCAAAAAGCCAAAGGGCTACCGAGCGCCTTACGTCAGATAGCGAAATTACGTATATCTTATTAGTATTAAACGATGAAAGAAAAACAAATATTTACCCCCAACTTGACCTTTATGCAGACGACATAAAGGTCAAGTCGGGGGTAAAATAAATTTGAACGGACTTTCAACATTAAATTCGAATGATTTTTGAGCAGAAAACAGGGGAAAAATTTGACATACGTCTCATTAGCAAGAGGCCTAAGCCGGTACTGTCTTATTTCATAGATATGAAAGAGAAGGAATGACAGGTAGCCATTTCGCGATGTTTCATTCGACTCGTCCGAATTATTTATTATTGAAATAAATTAATACTAACAAGTATCTTATTCCTATCGAAAAATCAAAACAACAATTCCCTTCCTTTTATTATGTTTTACGAAACTGCAAATAATTTTCTCATTTTTGTTCACAAATAGTACAGTTACAACTCCAAGAATTTCTATTTTAATGGTTACTTTATGATTTTTTTTTATCGAGAAAATGTTCAGATAACGTGTTTTGAAAACGAAGGTCCCCTAGCAAATATGATCAAAATTAACATATATTTTTTTGCTGCACTAAAATGTATCCATTCGTCTCAAAAATTTTTTTAAAGAAGCGTATTTTTAGGGTAAGAGCGCCTTAACGGCCCGTTTCCATAACCCATCTACCAATAACTATTCGTTAAAAACGTCGTCATTCAATCACTTGCCGGTTTATTACGATACAAATTTGACATTTTTAACAAATAGTTATTGGTAGATAGGTTATTGAAACGGGTCTCTAATCATATAGTTGTAATATTGTTATAGTAATGACTATATAGAAAATGTCAAGCAATTCTATAGTGAATCTTGTACATTTTAATATTAATAAAAGTATTATGGCCGAAAAGGTTGAAGGCGTTTGTAAAGGCTGTGACGTGATCTGGGAACAAAGTAAGGAGATTTCATATTATCCGATCCGAAATGGCTATGGGTCGCTGATACGATATCGGAGCAAGTAAAATGTATGAAATATGTTAGTTCCGATAGCAAATTTCACAGCCCACAATGCCCGAACAAGTGCCCCCAGTTGCCCCCCCATAGATCCGGGACTAACCGATAGGAATGAGTTATACGTGACGATTCAAATATCGGATCGGATAATGTGAAAACACTTTTTAGGGTAAACACATTGAGCTGGGTCTTCGTCTAACAAACATTATACGTTTAAGAAAGGGCATTATTAATACCCAACAATGCTGAATAGCTTAATTTCAATAGATACGACAAGAAAAGGGGATTTCTTTTAAAAAAGTAACGTAGTAACTGTGTATTTTGTGTTAACCTTTCCTTGGTATGAGAGTCGGGAAGTCTACGCATTTTTTTGTTACGTTACATGTCTGTCTAAAGGCCGAATATTGAAACACTAATCAAAATTAAGAGCCCTCCTATTCACAGGCTGTCGCTGTCTGTATTAGCTGAAATGAGAAGGACAGCATGTGACTTGAGCGTAACTTATTATAACTAACGTTCCAGTATTCAGCCGTTAGCTACTGCTTGCTATTAGGCGATTCGCCTTCTATTACGTTTACTGTGGATCATTGTATCAAAAGTAATTAGTAATAGTAATAGCTCCCACACTGATTTCGTTGGCCGTAGCCGGTTTCTTTGAAACGGAAGTTATTGCGTAGTGCCCAACTGTCTGCACAGTTCACAAGGGCACTCTTTCTACCTTTATTCTCGTAACCGAGTGGGGCGGATGTTCACGACTGGCGAGCGATTAGGCGCAGGACTGACTTTTTACATGTCCATTCGACGTATGGATCATCTTTTTTGTAAGACAATTAGGTGATCAGCCTGTATTGTCGTAACGCAACTTCAAAATATTTTTTTTTGTTGTTTCTACGCCGAAATCGTGCCCACGACCTCCGGAGTAGAGAGCCAGGCTCTAAACCACTTGACCACGGAGGCATTGCTTCAAAAGACAGATAAACGAATATTTTAAATTCGCACAATCTAAATTTGAAAGTGGAGACCCGTAAACAAATACTTTTTAATTAGTTTGATATAAAATTAAAAAGAAATTCGATACCTAAAATATAGAAATGGAATATTCAGTATGAAATATTTTTGCAATACTTCGCCAAGGTCAATCGAGGTCAAGTCGGAAATGAGAGGCGGCCGGTTATAACAATAGGAAAGGCGATCTCCCGCGAAATAGATATCCCGCTATTGTTTACTGGCCTATAACCGAGAGGTGGCTGTGAAATAGAAGATAGATCATAGAAGTAATAATATTATTGTCTTAGGCCCACTTGCGCCAATCCGGGTTAAAGTTAACCTTGGGTTAAAATATCATGTTTTCTCTTTCACAAATACAAAGAACGAGAGAGATAACATGAATTTGAACCCAGGGTTAACTTTAACCCGGATTGGCGCAAGTGGGCCTTATACGTCCTAACAGGCATTGTCTAGAGTGTGGATCCGATCCGATCCGATTTTGATTTGGAGTTTTTTTTATAGGCCGGGACATAGATGTATTTAATAATATTAAAAAACATATTTAAAAAACTAGTGCGGGGTATGAAAATCTATGGGAGTAAAATCAAATTCACGATGTCACACGGTCACACGGTACGGTGTCACACGTCGGTGACGCATCTTCGGCTAACGTCCGATCGCGCTTTGCATTGCACGACAAATTTTACTTTTTATTAGGTTTCCATAATACACAAGGAACATTAAAATTTCGCTCTGCCTGTCCGTCCGTCTGTCTGTCTGTCCGCGCTTCTAGCTTTTGTAATTATGAATGAAAATGGATGAAATTTGGTATAGTTATAGATTGTTTATAGATCTCGGTTTAAGAATCATAAAATAATAATAATTTTATATTTTAGGGGTGGCTCTCCATACAGTCATGTGAAGTGGGGATAAAAATATATTTTCATTCTACCCCATCGTATATTAAATCGCGCACGAAGTCGCGCGCAACATGTAGTTTCTAATATATTATATGTCTTTATTCTACACTACAATATATATTTTTTTTATGTTCAACTCTCGGCCTACATCGGTATCGATCACGACTCACGACTGATCGGGTCTCTGATTGATTCACATCTCCGATGAACTTTATTTTATTATCCTCTATTAATATTTGCGCCGGTTCTGTTTGTATAAGCAGAACTATATGACTTGCTTCCGTTATAGGCCGGGACCATAATATTGTCTGGAATCCGTAAAGCTGGGGAATATAAGAAACATGCAGTTGTTTTAAATCAACAAAAATCTTATATTTTCCGAAAGGAAACATAAATTTATGGACCGAATAATGCAAAAAATACAGTAATCTGTTGATTAATTAAAAGTTACTACTAGGACAAAAAAAAAAACGACGATTTTTTTGATATGATTGAAAAACGATAACTACTGTTCTTGTGACTTTTTTGTTACGACAATGATATAACGTAGTATTTATGTTAATAAAATTGATTTTGAATTCATCTTATTACATTTTCATCTGCTGTGACGTAATATAATATATTGTTTATAGCCGAGAGCGTCATATTTATGCTCTCTCTCTCCAACGATCTCACTTTTGTAATGACTGAATTTCGTCAACAGTCGACCGTAGATATGCCGTTGCAGACAATATTTCCTGGCTTATTATGTACTTTTCGAAAGGTCAATAAAAAACTATGCATGTTCCTTATTCAGAGCACATAAAAATAGAACTCTGGACTAATACAATAGAGTTCAAATAATATCTTACATATATGGATAGTTCAAAATCGAACACATGAGTGTTGAGTTGTCAGATTTGACCAATGTCAATACATTTGACGTGATTTTCAGCTCTATTGTATTAGCGCAGTTCTATGTTTTCAGAGTAATTTTTGAAGAAAATACTTCTTTAGCGGCGCTGAGCACTTTTCTTGGGATGGGTAAAATGGGTAAAAACTCGCGCGACAGGTCACGTGTCCTGATCGAAAATGCGTAATATTCAATTTGCAATTGTTTGCTGTCTCGGTTTACGCGAGCATGAAACTATTTTAGTTCGTATTGACTTTTGACCCAACCCCTCAACACATTGACCGTTGACCTTGACCTTTGACCTCAACCATCCCTATCACATTGACCTTTGCCCTTTACATTGACCTTTACCTCCAATCGTCCCCCTACCTTCCGGACAATATAGTCCCAGCCTTACGGCCGATGTTTATATTCGGTTTTATGTGGGATTTGTTGAAATGGGAATCAATTTTGCCATGTTTTACTCTGTGGATACTTATCTGTAATTTTATAGCTTATTTATAAGGGTAGACGTACTGCCTAATTTCGTCATGAGTCATGACGCTGCCGATTGGATCAGTTAGGACTGACCGTGTATAGGCGTGGAGCGTCATACGTGTGTGGTGTATATGGACAAAATGGAGATTGTATTAAGCCTGCAGCGCGCAGCATCATGACTTTCCGTCGCATACTTTCCTTTTTCGCATAAATTCCTACCAGGCTACGTACCGAAAATGCGCGGCACAAAATCGACTGGGATATTTAAAAACGTTATCTATACTTCTTTTCTTTTTCTAGACTTACATATACTTATATATATCTACACTAATATTATAAAGAGGAAAACTTTGTTTGTATGTTTGTTTGTTTGTTTGTAATGAATAGGCTCAAAAAGTACTGGACCGATTTCAAAAATTCTTTCACCATTCGAAAGCTACATTATCCACGAGTAACATAGGCTAAATTTTATTTTGGAAAAAAATAGGGTTCCGTAAGATATTTGGGTTTTTCGAACACAAGGTGTAAAAAATTAACCAGAAAAGTTACTTATTTTGCGTACGCTGCCTAAACTATAAAAGATAGAACCATATAATGTTCTAATTAATTGTAGATCTTATAAATATCTACAAAAAAGTCAGCAACACACTATACCTATCTATGTCGAGTGAGGCACAACAACCATTTTTTTATTTATAAATCTTGAATTTTTTTTGGACTACATTTAAACGCGTTTATTTTACTCATGCTATTATTCCTTATCAAAATAAATTACTTAATCACTAAGTACAGTTTATGTAGATAATACTTGGTCTTGAATGATTAAAATTGGACGTTTGGTTTTGAAATTATGGCGAAATTAAAATATTACGATTTCTGCTGCACGGCCCGTTGCGAAGTGGGTGACATTCTGTAGTATTAGTATCAGTATTGTACCCGTGTGAAGCCGGGGCGGGTCGCTAGTTTATAATAAAGAAGAAAGATTTGTTTGTTTGTTTGTTTGCATCGAATAGGCTCCGAAACTACTGAACAGATTTTGACGAAATTTGGCACAGATATAGAGTAGATCACGGGGAAGAACATAGGCTACTTTTATTGCGGCAAAATGTACGGTTCCCGCAAGATTCCCTTTTGTGCGAACGAAGTTGTGAGCAACATCTAGTGAGAAATAGACATAATATTATAGTAATGACCAGCTATTTTTCTTTTATATGTCCACTTAAAGTGACCGTCCGCTGCAAGTTTATGAGATTTATTATTAGGACGCCTTAATCTCAGCTGAAGCATTTTGACCTGCGTAGACATTTTATTGTTTACTTTTAGAACACATAGCTACTTTTAGAGTTTACATAATATGAGATTTTTGATCTGTATTTGCTTTCAGGAAAAATGTCATGTAACCTTATTTTTATTTACAACTACCTTTTTCCGGCGGCTCCGCCCGCGTAAATATAGTATCGGTTATCCCACTGGAATACTATACTTTTTCGAGATAGGCGCACAGAAAGGGAACAGCGCAGACGACAGACTGTCCGTGACGCACTTTTTAGTCTGTGAAAATAGAACCTATGAAATTATATTATTGTGTTATTGTTATTTTTATAAATTTTAAGCATTTCTAAGCATGATTATTAAATCTATATGCTTTCTGTACACCTTCCTCCACATAAACTTTATTTTACCGGTCAAATTTCATACTACTCCCATTTCACAATTCTCGAAAAACTGTACTAAAAGTTTTTGCTTCACATATTGTTATAATAATTTATGATAATGTTGTCTCTTTTTAAATATAATCTAAGAATTATAATAATTGAACTAAAAATGTCTGAAGGTAGCTACATGAGTAGCAGATGAGTTTTTAAGTACATAATATATTTGAACACTAGCCACTTGGCTGGCAGACCGAGCCAAAAATTTCCAAGTAATTGAAGTTGAAAGTGGAGTTTCAGTTGTTTTTGTGGTCATAATTTAGCCAAGCGCGAGCGGTATATTTTAATAGATAACACGCTAAAGCGTGGGGAGTCGCGAAAATCCAATTTATGTTTTCGACTCTTTTAAACTTTCGTGCTTTATAATTTGAAATACCCGTTGCGTTTATTTTAACGACATTTTAGCCTGTACGGAAAATGCTCCATCGATTTTGATTGTTTCTTGAAGTTTAGTTTTTCGATAAAAAATTGGAAAAGTATGTTTTGAAAGGTATATTATTATACCTTTCAAAACATACTTTTCCAATTTTTTGTATTGTGTACATATTATATTTGTATCAGCTGCTGCCCATGGCTCCACCCACGTATATACAGTATCCTACGGGAATACTGTATTTTTTCGGAATAAAATGTAGTATAATATGTTTTAATCCAAAGCCTTAACCATACCAAAATTGATCGAAATCCGTTCTATAGTTTTACGTGAAAGTGTAACAAACATCCATCCATTCATCCATCCTCATAAACTCTCACATTTATAATAGTAGTAGAGTACTTGATAATATAGATAATATAACCGCCTCCTTTTTTGGGAAGTCGGTTAAAAACCGTAAACAATTAGCCGTTGGGGATGATTAGCTAACACTCGGCTCCCGGCCATTTTTTTCTTATTAAATAAACGAGTATTTGTTTACGAAATATAAATAAAATATTACTTACCTACACAAAATTAATTTTGTAACAGTAATGTTGTCTTTCAGAATATACAGTAATTTATATTGTTTTCTTTACACAAAGTTGTCTGGAGTTATATCAATATTGTATTTACAATGAACATAATATATTATTCGTCTGATAAAATTATTTCGAAATAGTAATTATTATTAGTAAATCGACAAAAAACGTTGGATACTGAGGAACAGATGTCAATTGATTTTAAATTTTGTTAAGCCTCATTTTTGTCTGTAAAATTTAACAGCAGTTAAATTTAAGACTGCAAACCAAAGATTTCAAATCTAAGTATGGGCTATGACGTATATTTGACACCCCAAATCTTCATACAGTAAAAAGTTACACCAGTATGATTTCACCATACCTCAAATGTTAAAATGGCCCCAAAAACCACAAAAGTGGGACACAATTTAAGCGATAAAGATTTTGATTCGACATGCCTCGTCTATGATATATACCTTAATGGTTCAAACTCATAGAAACGCACCAAAGGCCTGGCCTGGCACATTGAAAAACGAAGTGCTCTCTTGTAAAATCATCAACATTTAAACCTCGCTGAAATCGGCCTGAATATGCATATTGCTTATTAATTCTCACTCATTATAATGTTATGGCTGTTAATTTTTATTAACTTTAAATTGGAAAGCTGAGGCTCGATGGTTTTGCATAATTTTATGCGATCAAACAAGTACTTGTAGAGCACGTATCCTCTTGCTTTTGATTCAATATTGACATTTTACCAACCTTTTCGAATCTAAGTTGGTAATATCACGCTACAGCGTAAAAGTAAATAAGGGCAATAAGGGCAGCCACATGCTTACTTCCGGCACAGAACAAAGAGGAACAGATATACAGCTACATATTAAGCTTGCGATTTGATTGCACTAGGTACTACAAGCATCCAATCCAGGATCAGAATTTACTTTAAACTATGGGGGAGAGCTGTATCCTAACACAGAGTCCTAACCCCTAATGCCCTAGCGCCCTACAGATATATATATATATATATATATATATATATATATATATATATATATATATAAGTGCGGGATGTCTGCACTGTGAGCCCTAAGGTAACAGACGGAAAGTTGGAAGGATATGGGTATAAGGATGGATTTTCTCACTGCCAATCGCGCAGACTCACACGACTGATCGTAATGATGGTTTGGGGTATCTTAACCACACTGAGAGGAACCAGGTGTGCTGAATGAAACAGCGTTGGTGTCCAAAGTGAAGAGTGTTTATTTACAACTTATCTTATTATTTATACTACATTATATCTAAGTGTTTGTGTATATGTACAATCTTACGTGCTCGTGTGTATTTACAATTCATCATAAATCTAAAGTCTAAAGTACAGATGAATTGCAACTACTGATGCGACGATCTCTGCAGTTTTCTGTCCCCGTTTCTCATCTGCTGAGTTGCATCTCCATGTTCACTGTGACGCATGAACATTTTGAGTTTGGTCATGTGAATAAAAGAGATTGGGATCTACAGATTGTTGTTAGTTATCAACTGACGACAATTAATTTATTTTGATATTATATTTTAGAATAGAATAAATAAATACAATTAATATTAAAATAATCTACAAAAATATGGTTTTGTATTGCGTGCATGAAAAATAATAGAATAAATAAAAATATCTCTTATTTAACTAATTTTCTAGTTAAGTATGTATCTTGCTTCATTATAAGAGCGTTCAATGACCTAGTGAATAGATCCCTTGAGTCACTTAAGTGATGGTGAAGGTTCGATGCCGGGTTATGACGTGTACCAATTAGACTTTCTTACTGACCTTACACTGACGCGACTCAGTTTATTTCACCCTGATCTTATGTGACAACCCTGACAAAATTTGCATGACTTTGAAGCTTCAATGAAAATTGTTTCTCTGTACGTATGTATTTAGGTATTTTTTACTCTGCGCTTCCGGTGTGGATACATTCACTTTACCATCAGACAAAAATTCAGCTTGTTTGTCGGTTAGAAACCATGTATAAAGTTACAGTGTATATTAATAAATAGCATATTCATTGTAAACGTTTGGGATTGAACGTTTGAAAACTACGCAAACTAATATTGCTAAGTATAATGACTTTTCAGTATAGGTAAATAACTTTTTTCTTGAACTTTCTCGAGAAGGCCGTAGAAAACACGAGGCATAAGACCTTGGCGTAATTGTACTCACTACATGTCCTACCATTGTTGTGTATGAAGAATTATCGTTTTTATTCTGCACTGACGCTCGTATATATAAATCGTAACAATGTTTTGAGAAAACGTGTTTGCTAAGTACGTGGATGGAATAAAACTACTAAAATTTGTGAACATACGAAAATATTTCCCGCGATATTTAAACGACGCCCACGAGAGTGATTAATATAATATATTATATTATACATATTTACAATATTGCAACAATCTGCTGAGTCAGAGCTTACACAATTTGATAACACTAGCCAGCGAGAAAACGTTGAGACTGGCTGACAAGAAAAAAATAATTCTTTGAAAAAGCATAGAATTCGATATAAATATAAAAGATTGTGCTCTAAGCTCTTTTTTCGCAACATCCGCACGCGTAGCACGACAACCGTAGTGCGTTTCCATGACGCGCATGACAGATTGGCTGTGTTCCATGGAGAAAAGCGCTTAGGAAGTTAGGACACGTTTGCTAACTTCAATACTGCTAACATAATCCGCCATTTTGCTTATTTAACGCCAGCGGTCGCCAATTTGCTTACGTTTTTTTTGTTAGCGCTATTTACCGCAGAAAACAGCCATTTTCTTTATTAAATCTATCTAGTCTTCCGTAGATAGAAACCATTTCTATGCTACGAGTGCAGATGAGCTACACTAGCAACTCCTCTGGTGTTGCGCAATTTTCTGGTCCTTAATATCCTTACTTACTGGTGAAATACAATGCAAGCATTATTTCACGCCGGTTTTCTGTGAGGCCGTGCTATTAATCCGGTCGAACCGGTTTATTCTCGGCTCTCCCGTGCTTAAGTCTGGAACTATATGACCCGGAATCCGGAAAGTCGTAGAAAATTCAGAGCACTGACAATAGAACACTGAGCTGATACAATAGAGTTGAAAATTAAACACACGAGTGTTATGTCGAGTTAAATGACAATGTCATATTATATGACAGCTCGACACTCGACACTTCGATTTTCAACTCTATTGTATTAGCGCAGAGTTCTATTGTCAGTGCTCTGAATTTTCCTCGGCCTTCCGGATTCCGGTTCATAATTATAGTCCCAACCTGTTTGAGTGTTGTTCTTAATTTATAGTTATTAAACTGAGTTGCTGAATATTCGGCGAGGAATACAGACTATAAATGAAGTGAATTCAACCTTCGGGCTGTCAGATGAGGCTAGAACTAATCGCACCCCATTTATTTAATGTTGATAATGAATTAAACAATTAAACAAAATATTTTAACGGCTCAAAATAAAAATTATGGGTGTCTTTTGTCACGGAAAATATTTCGTGGATATAATTTTAAATGGACGAAATATTATCCTGTAAAATGACCCAAGAGAAGAGATGTGTTCAAATTAGAAATATTTTAGAATTTCGTGACTAAAATGTGGACATTTTCTTATGGTCCCCGTTTCAGTACCACTGGGTACTGGGGACCATAATTAATTGTATCTCCATAATAAAACCTACCCCTTTAATATCCATACAACGCCAATATGTTTACATACCGCCATTTTTAATTCCCATCTTACAGTCATGATCACCACACCACTTTAAGCATAATCATGGACCAATAAAACTAATGATTCTTCCATGGCATAATTCACAGTAAAGTTAGGTACGTGATAATAGATAGTAAACCCTCCTTAATTTATTAGGTTGAAGTGAAATGGCATTTAGAAATTAATTATACTTTAAATCAAGTTTCTAATAGGTCTTTGTGTAAGTTTGTGCTTTCGGTGCGCAACTGCCGCAATGCGTACAAACCTAGAATAACTAAATCAACTCAAAGGAATGTTGCTAATGTCTGTCAGTGGTAGAAATTGCCTTAAATAGGGCTTGCTACTAGCGTCTAATATTTTTTAAGATAGCTATTCAAAATTGAACTTTATTTATTACACAAGAATATTCACGTTTAATTGCAAGATTTCGAATTTCGAGCTGCTCGGCGGGCTTATTACGTATCTTGCAAAAGCCAAGCAATAGCAAAAATTGCGAAATTTTTGCACAAAAATCGCAAATTCGTATTACGTATCTGCAAAAACCTAGCAGAAGCAACCTAGTGACAGTACTGCCTCTACCGAACAATCGAGGAACTATAAATTACAATTAATCGTTCGATCTCTTCACTGCTGTCTAATTTCTCGTATTACGTAAGACTTTTACAGCGAAGCAAAAGAAATCAGCGAGCGATATGAACTGTCAGTTAGCAATAATAAGCGAAAATGAAGCAATGCATTCAAACACAACAGCGAGCGATTAGTAATCGATAGCATAGGTAAATACGATTTTATTTGACGTTCAGCACTCGATTGCGCGTCTATCGCGCGACGACTGCAAGTTTTTTGCTAATCGCTATTTTTACGTAATACGGCGGCCGAACTCCGTAGCGCGGTGCCGTTCTTGCAATGAAACGTGTATCTTATTGAATAGTAAATAAAGCTTAATTCGCTATCTAAAAAATGCCACGTTGCGTGACGTCGCGTCTCAGTGTGAGCTGACCCTTAGGCATTGACAAAAAATGAGGCAAGAATCCAACTGATGATGGCAATAGGAAGCAGGTTTAAGGAAAGAGAGAAAGAAGGAGAGGAAAGTGATATTATTATATTAGTAGGGATAAATGGTTATGGCATCTACAGACACACGAATTTGGTACGGAGCGTACAGCGGATCTGGTACGCTCCGTACCAGATCCGAGAGTGTGTAGAGCAGTCCGGCGAACATAAGAAGAAGGCGAAGAGTTCGCCGTTGTCCGCATCGGATCTGCGGGCCTATTCGCTAAAATACAAGTTGAGTTAATCACTTTGAAAATGGTTATTAACCAGCTTTTGTTTGTAACCGACCAGTTCCATAATTTTGTATTCAGTACCTTTTGATGGCAAAGTGAATAACTCAATTGACGCAAAGTTCTCGACTGTAATTCGGCTAAATTGAATAGTGCCGTCTGTGGAGGAGTACATTATAAAATGTGAGAACCTTTTAATTTATTCGGATAACTATTTATTTTGTTGTCTGTGGACTAAGTTATCAACTATTGTTTGTCAAGTCAATGAGACGAGTACCTACATAAATATTTCGAATTATAAGTTTTTCCTGTCAACTTTTTCAAAATAAATTAATATTTCCTAACTTTCTGCAGCATATACCATTATTAGAGTGTGAGCCATCTTTACCTTTACCTACGTGAAACCAAAAATAGGTTAGAGGAAAATTATTCAGCGGTAAAGTCAACAATGTAAAAGTTTTTGTTAAGTTAATTACATCGATGTTATGAGGTACTTACAATTTCTGTAGTACCTAAATCGCACTTACAGCGATTTACTACTGCCGTGAACATTTACAGAAGGTTTTAATATCCCTAGGTTTTAGATACAAAAAATGCCAAAACGATAGAACGGCTTTCATAGAAAAACCAGTGAAGTCTACCTGGAAAAAGATATTAAAAACAGAAACTTGCCAGAGGAGCTGAAGAAGAATATTATTTATATTTTATTTTGATGAGAGTTGTGTTCATACATCATATAAATTAAAAAAGTGCTGGCAATCTTTGGAAGTCAGTGCCCAGTGGAATAAAAGAAAATATTTCAAAAGGTATGTAGTCCTAACTGAATTAATTTAATTATTTTTAATAAACTTCCACTTTCTTAATGTATTTATTTAATGTTCAAGCATTAAACCTAATTATTGTTTAATATAATATATTCTCTTTATTTATTCAACATACATAATAATATACAATAGAATAAAAAATATATTTAAACTAGAACAAAGAACCTAAAACTAAAAACCTTAAAAATATAATGTAATGGCTAAAATATATTATTAAAAGGAGTCCCTTTAGGCAAGGTTCCCAAGATACTGGCAGCGTTCCCCGTTTGAATAGCTAGACTAATTCTTTGTCCGAGGTGAACCGAGCCGCCAGCTCTTCGGTCTCCTGTGATGTCGACTAACCTTTTTCCTATTTCCTTAAAAAGCCTTATAGCCCTAGGACCCCATGGATTTATTTTGATTTTTCTATTTTTATTTTATATTTATTTTGATCTTTGATTACCTATTTCAATTTTTTTTCATGATTACCTATTTCTATTTTTTTTTTCAGATACATAATAATTATACATGCAGGCTCTGATAAAGGTTTTGTACCAAATTCATTGCTAATTTTTTTGTGGAAAAAATAAAAATGAGGATTATCATTCAGAAATGAATAAAAATAATTTTACAAAGTGGGTTAGGGAAAGATTAATTCCCAATTTGTCAGAGCCATATTGATGATTGTAATGGATAATGCTCCTTACCATTCTGTTTTACTAAATAAAGCTCCTACAGCAGTGGTTGGTGAAAATCAAAATAATGTTTAACGAAACAGCGAAAAAGCCAAATCTGGTAATGCTTGTTAACACAAGCCCGAGACTATCTACAAGATCGATAAACTGTTAGGTGGTTCCCACCTTACCACTGTGACCTTAACCCTATTGAGTTGATCTGGGGCATAGCAAAACAAAAAATCGCCTCACGCAATGTGGGATCAGTTGATATCATGGTAGGTACTACAAAGTACTAACTTTATTTGTGAATTATGTACTTTACTTATGGATTAGTATATTAAAAAAAAATATTTGTTTTAAATATGTGTTTTATTTTTCAAGGTGTGTGTTTGAAGAAGATGTATCTGCTGAGGACTGGAGAAAAGCATGCCAGCATGTGATAAAAATAGAAGACGGATATGTTAATAGAGGACACACATTAATCATTATATGATGACATAGACAGAATAGTCGTAAACCTCCGAGACGACAGCTGCAGCATTAGTGACAGTGATTCTAATAACAGCCAGACTTTTGGGGAGGGCTCGATCCAGGCTATTGAGGAGGGCTCGAGCTAGACTTTTGGGGAGGGCTCGAGCCAAGCTATAACTTGGTTTTCTGATATAGAATATTTGGATGAAGGTGTTTTTGACTCTGATTAAATAAACAAAATAAATATACTGCTTTTATTTATTCCTAAAAAAACTATTTTATGAAATCCGCTTAGATGCAATTTGACCTAAGCAACGTAAACAAAGATACAAATGCGAGCTTTAATGCTACTATTTGTTATTATGTTTATGGCTAGTTAAATTTGGACATAATAAAAAATGTACCTATATGCAAACTCATTAAATTAATTAATGGATAAATTATTTTTCAAAACTGAATTTAATCAAAGTATATTTTATAGTTATATAATATATAGGAAATGAGGTGAGGTGACCATCCGAACGATGCTGGCGCCCCTATTAATTTCACGATTTATTTGCCAAGCTGTAATTTCAATTAAAATCTTCAAATTTTATTATCAACGCACGAAAACAACTACTCTTTAGCAGTTGTTAAAATGGGTTAGTCACTTCATTGAGTTCGTAATTATGAACTGTCATTTTGCTTTAGTGAATACATATTTATTGATAGTTAAGAACTTTCGATAAAAAATTTATGGCAAAATGCATGCCTCTTCCCTAAAAGTTATCAACTAAGATTAGGTTAAAAACCGTACCAACTCAGTTGATAACTTGTGCATAGTGAATACAAAAGTGACACTTTCCGTTACTCACTCCTCCGTTTCGTTATTAACTCAGTGATTAACTCACAAAATGTACGATAGCGAATAGGCCCGCTGGTCCGCTCCGTACCAAATTCGTGCGTGTGTAGAGCAGTCCGGAGGTTAGGCCGTACAACGGTATCAGTATTGCCAACTTAGGGATGTACCCCCCAAAATTAGGGAAAATATCTACGGGGGCTTACTAGGGGACAGGATGTTTAGAGTTTACTCCTTACGAATCAATTTGTATGTAGGTAATAATAAAAAAATATTTTAATGTGTTTATATAGCCAGGGATATGAAAATGTATTGGGAGTGAAATCAGATTAAGACAAGTTAGTTTTATGTTATTCACGCGTAAGTCTTTATGTTAAACACATAACCTTTCTTTCTAGCTTATTATCTCTTAGACCTGTCAATGGTATAAGTAATCAGGGGTAAAATTTGGGGAGAAATATTTTTTAAAGTGTTGCTATCACTACCTACCCGTTATCAATGAATTGCGGGAATCATCGTCGTCGTTTAAAAACAGCACTGTAATTAGAACTCTCTGCTAATATAATAGAGCATGAAATCGAACACACGAGTGTCGAGCTTTACGGTCCACTGCACCGTACCAAATCCGTGCGTGTGTAGCGATACCGGATATGGTTCGCTGTACGCTCCGTACCAAATTCGTGTGTCTGTAGATAGCATTAAAGAGATAATATTATGACATAGGTATGGAACCGCGACCATGTCGTAATCTATTGAGTGATATGATTGATTCTATTAGATAAATATTTTTTCATATTATAAAAACATATAACCCTCTTTTTGGAAGTCAGGAAATAAACCATAACACTCGGTATTAACCGAATCACAATCATAATTTCATCACAAGTAAACATGTTTAGCGCCCAACGAAGTGTGCACGGGTCAGCTAAACATAAATTAAAAAATATAACATTCCATATTTAATTTATGCATTGCAATAACTAACCGCATGCAATAAATATATTGATTTAATTAAGATAATTACTAAACGTGTCCACTGTGCCACTGGTTTATTGTTATTTGTTTCATATAAATTGGCATTAGGGAAAGGCGTTATCGATAGTGTCGTTTGCAAACCTATCCATATATTAAAAACTAGCTTTTGCCCGCGACTTCGTCCGCGTGGAACAATACTTTGGGATATCGCTGAAGTTTACCCGCGACTTTATTTATGACTAACGAAAGCGGAATCCTATTTTTTTAAACGGAACCCTAAAATAAAAGTAGCCTATGTTAGACCCTATAACATCAGCTATCTGCTAGTGAAAGTCCCGTGAAAATCGGTCCAGCCGTTTCAGAGATCAGTCGGAACAAACAGACAGACAGACCGACTGACAGACAGACAGACGGATAGACAAAAATTAAAAAAAGTATTTTATTGTAAGTACCGAATATACTTTCAGATTCATTATGTAAAAAGCTGTTAATTTGAAGTTACAAACAGACACTTAAATTGTATTTAACTGTATGTATAGATGTATAGATATTATTATGTATTATATTTTAAGATATTATCAATTTGAAGTTTATAAAATAACTAAGCTATTTAACTAAACTAAACTAAACTAAACATTAACCCGCACGCGCACCCCGCCTTGGTGACGCCCACTTCGCAACGGGCCGTGCAGCAGAAATCGTAATATTTTAATTTCGCCATAACTTCAAAACCAAACGTCCAATTTTAATCATTCAAAGACCAAATATTATCTACATAAACTGTACTTAGTGATGAAATAATTATTTTGATAAGGATTAATAACATGAGTAAAATAAACGCGTTTAAATGTAGTCCAAAAAAAATTTAAGATTTTTAAATAAAAAAATGGTTGTTTTGCCTCACTCGACATAGATAGGTATAGTGTGTCGCGGACTTTTTTGTAGATATTTATAAGATCTACAATTAATTAGAACATTTTATGGTTCTATCTTTTATAGTTTAGGCAGCGTACGCAAAATAAGTAACTTTTCTGGTTGATTTTTTACACCTTGTGTCCGAAAAACCCAAATATCTTACGGAACCCTATTTTTTTCCAAAATAAAATTTAGCCTATGTTACTCGTGGATAATGTAGCTTTCGAATGGTGAAAGAATTTTTGAAATCGGTCCAGTACTTTTTGAGCCTATTCATTACAAACAAACAAACAAACAAACATACAAACAAAGTTTTCCTCTTTATAATATTAGTGTAGATAGATGTTTCCCGCGACGTCGTGCGCACAATGGTAAATTTCGCAGAACCGTACATTTTCTGCGATAAAAACTAGCCTATGTCCTTCGTGGTCTACTCAATATCCATGTGCCAAATTTCATCAAAGTCGGTCCATTAGTTTCGGAGCCTATTCTATGCAAACAAACAAACCTTTCCCCTTTATATATACATACAAATATGTGATGCGGTTTTATGTAAGGGTCAATTCACACGAAAATAAAAACGATACGCGACATAGCGCTGCATTTTTAACATAGCTATTCAAAATAAAACTCTATTTCTTACAGTGTTATAATGTAAAAGTGACAGATCTCTGCACAGCGCATGTGCAGTGTATGACTGATGTCATATGAAACGTATATCTTGTTGTGTAGTGTATAAAGTTCAATTTTGAATAGCTACCGTAAAAATGCAGCGCCGCGTATCGTCACGTATCGCCACGGTGTGAACTGATACAACAACAAATTATTATCCTTATTTTATTTTACTCCCAATTAAATTGTTACTTATAGAACTGGAAATTAAAAGTGTTAAAACTAGGTCGTGCCTATCTTTTAGTCTTTAAAATTAGATACATCGGCTGTGTTCCGCGGAAAACAGCGCTAACAAAAAAAACGTAAGCAAAATGGCGACCGCTGGCGTTAAATAAGCAAAATAGCGGATTATGTTAGGAGTATTGAAGTTAGCAAACGTGTCCTGGCCGATAATCTGTTTTTTTCTTTAGCGCTAGCAAGCGATTTTTTCCGTTGAACACAGATTTCCCTATTATTATAGCGAGTCGAGCCTCACGGTAGTTTACAAAGAATTTCTCTTCTCAATCACATTTAATACAATAAATAAATAGTTAAACAAAAATATGCTCAGTAGCAACGGAACACTCGAATGTGAGGCAAAACCGCCACGAAGTTTAACCAGTGGTCAGAATAGTTTGGGAATTTTTAACGTGTTGGTCTGTGGTTTAAGTTTAATACGTTTAAAAGTAGGATGTTAATACAAGTTTTGTACAGCGACTTTGCTCAGAAATAAAGCTGTCGTCCGGGAACCCGACATTTTGCTTTGAGAAAAATATCTAGTTTTCCACTGTTTTTAATTAGACGTAGGTAGCTCCACTGTAATACGATTGTTCGAATTTGCGTTGAGGTCCTGACTCCTGGCTAGTTATATTATTTACTAATTAGCTTTTCCCGCGTAAATAGAGTATCCCACGGTAACACTGCGCTTTTTCGGGGTAAAAAGTAGCGTAAAACAGTACCTCATGGAAACATTGCATTTTTCTATGTAAAAAGTAGTCTATATTGTGTTATTCCAGAGCTTAAACTTACCATACCAAATTTCATCAAAATCCGTTCTGTAGTTTTTGCGTGAAAGAGTAACAAATATCCGTCCATACATCCGTCCATCCTCACAAAATTTCACCAAGATTAACTCCTCTGGTGTACCGGGTATCCATGATGGAAAACGCTTACCATCAGGCAAAGCCACTGCTCGTTTCCTGGTCTATTTCATAAAAAAGTATGAGAAAAAACATGTGTGCAGATATTATGTGCCCATTATTACACTAATAAATTGTAATAGGACGGCAACATGTGTTAGGTCATTATACCTACGTACAGCTAATATATTACGTACAGCGTACCATTGTATACCTACTAGGGATGTTACAGATAACGGAGGTCCGATTCCGGTTCCGAAAGATCGGAACCTCCGATTGGTTTTACACT
Organism: Glaucopsyche alexis; assembly: GCA_905404095.1. Classification (NCBI taxonomy): domain Eukaryota; kingdom Metazoa; phylum Arthropoda; class Insecta; order Lepidoptera; family Lycaenidae; genus Glaucopsyche; species Glaucopsyche alexis. The sequence continues at coordinate 4,294,824 of FR990053.1, forward strand.
TCCGCTTCCTGTTCCGGTTCCGAAACTTTTCGGAGGTATATCGGAAGTAAAACTTCGAATATGTTGATATTATAACTTCGCCACAGAAATATCTAGATATTTTATTGTACAAAATAATTAAGATTTTCCAAATCTGCCACGCAAATCGCGACAGTTCCGATTAACGAGAATAGGTACAAAAAATGCAATAAAAAATTGGTGTCAAACTTATTTAGTGTTTTGATTCTGCTAAATACTTTTTAGGTAAATTATTTTGACCGAAATCGGACAATAGCTTTTGAAGCAATTTGAAATAACTTATAGCGCGTTGATAGTTACGGAACCCCCCTTAGACAAATTTTCTGACATCCGACTCTTGGTTGGATTATTTATTGTTTTGGGTCAATAATTTAGATGTTTCACGTCTAAGATAGACGGAAAATTCATTAAATACAATTTTATTATGTGATAAATGAGAAAAGATTTTACAATATCAAATATTTTTGATTTGTAGGTTTTTGCTTTAATAAAAAACAAAAAAAAAACAAATAAAACAAATTTAAGAGATTCATAGATATTTGCCTCGAGATTATCGTTAAATGTGGGAAATCTTGCCCCGTGCGAGTTTCTTACGCCGGTTTTTCTCGGCGGGTTAGTTCCCGAACCGGTGGTAGGCATAACATAGAGACAATTTCGTTAGTGTTATTTAATAACCTACATGGATTTTTTTATTGATTGACATGCCTTATCAGAATGGAAAATTAAAACCTATTAACCTCTTATGGTTTAGAAATGCCAGGACCAGCTTATAAACCATTTTGGAGACCGATTACTCGAAATCGGTCGACTTTATAAAAAAATAGATTAAGGGATAGACTTAGAAAAGAAAACATCCTCACATACATAATTTAAATACATACCATAAAAATTTCATCCATGACCCAGGGACATAGAAAACCTTTTTTAAACTTTTTGTTCCTTCGGCTTGACCACTGAGCCACAGAGGTCGTCAGAACTGTAAGGATTTCTCATAGTACTACGTAACCCTAAAAAGGGCTCTATTTTAACATTCTTAAGTCGATTTAGCAGTGTGTGGGGCGCGTGCCGCGAATAACAAGGTACGACTAAGAACCACTTTACAAAGACCCCTCAAACTCGTTGTTCGATAGAAAAACGGTTTGAGGTCACGGTTTGCGGGGGTCTCGTTTCACCGGAGAGTTGCAGGGGAGCTAGTCATAATATTAAGGTCGGAAAGTTTTAGGTATGCAAAGAATTTTCTGGTTTTCGCCCCAGGACCTGATTGCTCCATTGATAAGGTGTTTTTAGTTGTATTACAAAGTTTATCGATTTCCTGAAAGTTTCTTTTAGTATTGTTGTACCAGCAATGTGTTCTAAATCTAATATATTATTTTACTTTATACGATCTTATCTTATATTCTATACATATAAAATCCTTTGTCCTGAATGACTGACGGATCAACGCACAGCCTAAACCGCTGATCGTAGACCTGAAACTTCCTGCAAGCTTGCTCTTTGTAATGCGTAGGGATTCGATAAGACGGGATTTCACGAAATTCGACTCCTAAGGGGAGGAAAAGGGGAAAAACAGTTTGTATGGGGCAACGTGATTCCTTGGTCCAATCTACTTCATATTTTGCACAAACATTAAGTAACAGAATTGATGGGATTCGTGTATCATAGTTTATTGAAATTCGTACCCTAACGGGAATAAAAAGGGAAAGAAAGTTGTTAGAGAGCGATTATTGCTTTAAAGTTGATATAAATACTCCTTAGTGCTTTTGATTTAAAGCTCCCACTCACAAGCGATCGATCGATTTAGTCTTTACAATTTAAATATTTACTGGATTCGTAGTTGCAAGTAAATCGGTTTAGATAAAAATTAAATATAGTCTGAGATCCTAGGACCACCTTACTATACTTTTTATATGAAACTCGTACATATACGCGTAAATTTTGTTCCAACTTTTAACCCCCACCGCAAAAACTAGCTGGTAGGTCTTACACTAAGTATTTTGTATAATAGTTTGTCGTTAGCAATTTACTTTCAAATGCGAATTAATTTCCAATTTGATCGAAGCAATCGATAGCCCGTGAGTGGGGGTGGAGCCTTATTTTTATTTTGACATAATAATATATTGTCATCATGTTGAAAAACAAATCTGACAAGAATGCGAAAGTTAAAAGACATGTTTGATTTTGGGTCAGTTCTATGTACACTACATAGGTAAATAGGAAAAAATATGGGAATATCATAAAAATACGAAAAAATTAATTTGAAGAACGGTACATGCGTACAAAAATGATTATTTGAAGAGTTTTTTATTGCGAGAACACTATTTTTAGGGCGGCCATGACAGTTGTTTTGACTTGACTTTTGACGTAGTAGACAGTTTTACGAAATTTCTTGAACATCGCTTTTGATGAAAATCTCTTTGAAAAACTAGGCACCTAAATATTTGCGATTGCTGCATTAATTATATTTATAATACTTATTATATTACATACTATTTCAGTAGAATATTTTGAGTGTAGGTATAATTCAATTTCTTTCTCTTTTGTTGTTATATGTAATATTTAATTTATTTGCGCTTCATTTATCAGTGTTTTATACATAGATTTTTAGTTTTGTACCCAAAACAATGACTTTTAAGATTTTCTTGAAAGATTTTTGATCTGTACGTTTGTGCGCGCTAATCTCAGAAACTACGGAACGGATTTTTATAAAATTTGTTACCGTAGTAGGTAGTTTAGCCCTTGGATAGTTTACATAGCACTCGCTTTTTATCGCGGAAAATTTTTGGGTACCTAACTACCTACGGGTTCCACGCGGTTAGGAATTAGGATAGCTCTGCTTATAATTTTGTGTAGGTATTTCAATTCAATCGGTTCATACCTACAAAAAGTTTTATCAATCTAAAAAATAACGTAGTATAAAATGCTATAAAATAACCAGATATTAGAATTGGTTAAAACTTTACCTAGGTTAATCCTAATCATTAATGTGTATGATTATATATGAGGAATAAGTGAGAAGCTTGATGGCTTCGTGGTTGTACTGCTAACTTATCTCTCTCTCAAACTCTGTCGTGGTCCCAACTAGGATGGGCGATCACAATCCAAATTACTTTATTAAGTTCAAAGTTCACAAACGTCTTCAATAGATTTTCGAAATCGTTAAAATACTAAAGATTTTTGAAATCGTTAAAATACTAATTATCGGCTACAAAGAAATCCTTACTTAATATTATACCTAAACCCGAAAGTTTGTATGTACATAATAATATGTTTAGTTTTTCATGCAATAAAGTAAATTAGCCTCTCGAGCGTCCGGCCGTGCCTATCTCAGTGTATAAAAAATGCAATCAGATACTTATTACTTATACAATATATCAGTGAGGTTTTCGATAGCGTGATACAGAATTTAAATCCAATAACACAGCGACATCTAGTATTATTTTTCAAAAACAATCGACGATTTAAACAGACTAGCGAGTAGCGCCATATTGTTTTCGTAAAGTTACTAGCAAATTGATGCTTTTAATATGAAAGGTAGGTATTAAATTATAATAAAAAACAATAATACTATGGTAATTAATAATACATATTAATGTGTTTTCAGTGTTATTAAATTATTGTAATAATTGGTAAAAAAGGCACATATTCGTAAAATTAATTATTAATTAAATTTTTTTTTTATTATTAATTATTAATTTCAGTTTTTTTTTTAAATTATGCAACCAATTTTGAAACATTATTTTAAATAATCATTTCACATTATGTATAATTATTCTTATTTTGCTCTATGTTAATTTGTTTTTCTATAATTGCTCTAGAAATAGAAATTATGATGCGATTTTGTTCAAAATAGTTTTCCTAAAGCGTTTTTAGCATGATCTATCAGCATGGAAATTTGCAAGTTTCTATCTCTTATAGTTTAAAAATATCTCTTATAGTTTAAAAATGCTGGTTGGGGGGACCAACTTACAAACTACCTTGGAGGCCGATTACTCGAAAATGGTCAACTTTATAAAAAAGTAACGTATGAAACCTTGCCTTTATTTTAAAAGACCTATTCTACAATACCCCACACGATGGGGTAGAGTGAAAAAATATTTTTCATCCCCGCTTCACATGTATGGAGAGCCACCCCTAAAATATAAAATTATTATTTTTTTATGATCCCGAAACCGTGATCTATACACAATCTATAACTACACCAAATCTCATCAACTTATATTCATAATTACAGGAGCTAGAGGCGCGGACAGACAGACAGACAGACAGACAGACGGACAGAGCGAAAGTATAAGGGTTCCTTAAGTATTACGGAACCCTAAAAAGAGGCGGATACCGCTACTACTTATAAACAGAATATTATATTTCTCGTCAAACTTCTTGGACAAATATCAAAGTTAGCTTCTGTGCATAAGTTCCTTATTCAAGAAGTTTTCCAAGAATTTTATAACAGTCGGATATAGTATCAAATGAATTATGATATGTTTAGTTACTACTTAAATGTTTTATTCTGTTTACATATAAATAAACCTTTTATAATAAAGTTACATATTTTATTGAACTCTCTAATCTGTGTTATTCGATAGTTTTTTTTTTGAAGATGTGGATCGCTGATTTGATTAATAACTATATTTCTATAGAATAAGAAACCTAAATTGGCATACACATAACTTCAAGGAACTCTGTGAAAAACACAGTGCTTCCAATTTTGAACCCCTTATTAAAATAAGCAAATATATAATATTATAATATACATTTTACATACCTGTTTATATACCTACACACGAATTTTGAATTTCAGGCGCAAACATGACGTTTACGATAGTTTTGTGGGGGCTGCAAATAGGTGGCGCAAGACGCCAAGGGAAATTTTCCTTACAAATTTTGTATGAAGTTGTTATTCTTCTCTTTATGAGTAATAGTGTTCTGTGCTCGTCGCACACTAACACAGAAAACTATTACCTACTCGCGGAGCACACTAACCAAAATTGGCCCGACGTCAGGCCAAGAAAGCATAGGCCTGGCTTTGTTTTCGTCGGGGTTTTTAAAGGAAGGTTATCAAGTAGATATGACGTAGATTTATTGAATGGTATTAGTGACAATATTCAATAGTTCGTACTGCTGGCGAAACATGTCTATTTTGATCGATGATGTTCAGATTTGATGTATCGGCAACTAACAGTTTGGTGCCAATTGATATGGATTATGCTAAACTGTAATGTAACCCACTAATCCCTCAATACATGACATGGTACCACAATTGTGTATTAAATGTATTACTAGATGTTAAGGGAAACTGATTTTGGAATGAAATTCATATTTTTTTTTCAAACGTCACAAAATCTGCAGTTCATGATAACAAGTCGCTTCACTACAATCAAAGTACATAAAATGAAAGTCTACTTTAAATACGAGGATTGAGGTTCTGGTCGTCAATGGCTTTACGCACACAAAAAACTTATACCTAGGTAACACTGAAAATGTTTAGAAAATGAAAAACGGCTTAATGTAGAAAGTTGCCCATACTTTTATAGTTTTTCGAAGTAATCTCCGTTCCACTCTACACATCGTCGCGTTCGATGAAACCACTAAGAAAAGCGGTGGGCTCATTCTTCCTTAGGGGTCTCTTCTATGGCATTTTCGTACCTACGATTTCACCGCATCTTCAGGGCTCGTAAAGCGAATACCTCGAATTTTATCTTTAGTTCTTGGAAATAAATGAAAGTCGCAGGGCGCCAGGTCAGGAATGTATGGCGGATGACTCATTATCTCGACACCTGCCATAGTCAAATATTCAACAGTCCGTTTTGCGGAGTGCGCAGAAGCATTGTCGTGGTGAAGGAGGATCTTACTTCGAGGGCGCTGCTGTCGAATTTTTTCCAAGACAACAGGCAAACAGCGATTGACATACCAGTCTGCAGTAACTGTCCTTCCATCTTCTAGCACAACTGTCGCGAAATGACCTCTCAGACCAAAGAATGAGGCAATCATCTTTTTTCCTTGACTTCTTCCTTTCTTTACCTTAGTTGGCCGATCCTCGAAAGGAAACACCCACTGAGCTGATTGTCTTTTGGTTTCGGGTTCGTAATAATATATCCAGCTTTCATCACCTGTGACGATGTCAAATACAGCATTTGAGTCACCGCCGTTGAACTTATCTAACATTTGGCGACACCAGTCCATGCGAAGGTGTTTCTGGTCGTCGGTTAAAGTATGGGGAATCCATCCGGTACAAAGCTTCCTGACGCCTAAATGTTCGTGTAATATTTTTTGAACTTTACTCATACCTAGACTAGACTTGCCCGTATCTGCTGATAGGTCACTCTCTTATCTTCCTCTATCATGCGTCAAACAGCACTGATGTTATCTTCAGTAGTCGCTGTTAAAGGACGTCCCTCACGCGGATCATCATTGAGATTGCTACGTCCACGCTTGAACTCGTTAAACCAATTGTAAATAGTGGCACGAGATGGGGCTTCATGCTAATCGCAGCCTATCATAGCTTTGTTATTGAGTAAGCCCACAACGAAAGTCAGAATAAATCATTAACCGAAAATTTTCTCGCATTAGGTTCATTTTCACGTGTAACAAGAGTTTTAGATTTGCCGCCAATTCACAAAAACAAATGACTAATGAATGCAATATACTACATTAGGTTACCAAAGAGTTCTAAAATTGAAATTCAAAAAAAGTTTTTTTTTTTTAATTTATTCATGACCATGGATACAAAGTCCTTCAGTCGGAAAACTTTTCATAAGCAAAGTTTGTAACTGGCCAGTTCTAAACATTTTCAGTGTTATCCAGTAATTTAAGTGCCATTAAATTTTAAAGTATCAAAAAATTATTTAATATGAGTTTTTTTCATTATTAATCCTACTACTATTATAAATACACATAACAGCCTCCGTGGTCTAGTGGTTCGAGCATTAGCTCTCGACTCGGAGGTCGTGGGTTCGATTCCCACAAGGGAACAACAAAAAAATGTTGTTTCCAAGTTTGGTTAGGACAATGCAGGCTGATCACCTGATTGTCTGAGAAGAAAGATGATCCATGCGTCGGATGGGCATGTAAAAAGTCGGTCCTGCGCCTGATCTCTCGCCAGTCGTGTCGGTCATCCGTCCCACTGGGTTACGAGAGTAAAAGGAAGAGAGAGTGCTCTTGTGTACTGCGCACACACTTGGGCACTATAAAATTACTCCTGCGTAACTGGCCTGGTTTCAATGAAACCGGCCACCGTCACCGAGATCGGTGTGGGAGTTATTATTATTATTTATTATTATAAATATGAAAGTTTGTGAGTATGGATGGACGGATGGATGTTTGTTACTCTTTCATTTAGAATGAATGAATGAATTTCACATGAATTTGGTATGGTAGTAGTTTAGGTTCTGGATTAAATCATAGGCTACTTTTTATCCGGAAAAAGTACAATATTCCCGTGGGATATATTTACGGGGCGGAGCCGCGGGAAGAAGCTAGTTACCTAATAAAAATTTAATTTCACACTTTTTGTAACTTAAACTAGACTACGTAAATTCGCCTTCGTTCATTAACTCCATGGAATAGAATATTCATGGCCTCTCGAAGACTCACGAAGACTCGCGAATACTCACGAATTTTCGCGGTCTCATTAACGTCAAGATGGATTTGAATGTTTGTATGAATAATACAAACCTCTTCGTCAATCTGTAGTAATAAATTAGTAGATTATTATTGTCCAAAATAAGGAACTAAGTGAAGCAAAATATGTGTACATCTTTTTACGAAAATTATGCGATCAGAGGAGAATGATATTTGGTACAGTTGAAGTTTATATCGAGAAGGAGTGAGCTGCACTAATATTAAACTGATAAACTTAACAGGGCCTCTAGTCAAGATGTATTCGATAATTTCGACGGCGAAGTTTGAAAATAAAATTTATGAGATTTTTTTGATATTATGTATTTTAGATTATTGATAATATCATACATTTTTAGAAATCACATATTTCATCCTACGTATCTTCTACATCCTTATAGGTATCAACTTGCAACCACCATAGTGCACGATGGGAGCCTTGTACCTACTGCGATATACAAACGCTATGCGTCCGCGACATGCAGTTTTACCTGCAAAATAAATAATAGGGACACACATCTCTATTTTTATACAGACTAGACGTTGCCCGCGATTTCGTACGCGCAAAAGTTAATTTCGCAGAAACCGTAAATTTTTCCGCGATGAAAAGTAGCCTTCCCCGTGGTCTACTATACATAATACATGTGCTAAATTTCATCAAAATCGTTCCAGTAGTTTCGGAGCCTATTCACATCAAATAAACAAACAAACTTTTCCCCTTTATTATGTTAGTATAGAATAAAGTTATAGATTAATATTTAAAGTAATAAAATACAATCCGGACGGTAACGTACTTACCATTCCTCGGAACTCAAGCTTCATCACTGTTAGCTAGATTTAAAGAATTAATATTATAGAGATTAAATTTATACTCTCAGACAGGGACTACATGAGGAATCTGGCGGTCCCGGGAAAATTCAGAACACTGAAAATAACAGTGGCGAAGGGTGGTTTTTCCGCAGAGGGAAGCCACTATGGTCTTTATGCATATTAAGCAAGTACATAGTACCTACATACCTAGAGGCTGCTTCGTAGGATTCTATCTCTTTCGGTACAGAGTTTCAATAATGTAAATACTATGCCTACTAGAATCTACTCACCACAATAATGCAATTTACAATCCAAATAAGTACACTTCACCACGAAGTAAGCAACACCACGGGCAAAATTGTTAAAAATATTTTATAATGCATATTTGTTAAAAATTGTTACACAACAAATGCAAAACAACATGGTTCAATTAAAAGTTATCTGTAAATTGTGTTATTAGCACGTTCAACTGAATTTTGCCCAAATTTTCATTGCACATAAACACAGAGTTTTTACTATTTAATGCTGTTTTACAACGAGAGTTGCAGGTAAAAGGTCTAGAGATGTACATACTGTTGGGGGTTCGGTCGAACCGCATTATTCGGTTTGACCGAATCCGACAAAGATTTCACTGCATATTTTATGCACAGACCGTTAGCAACTCGCTTGCATAATCGCATAATGCAGTCAGCACTGGGACCTTTCTTATTGGAGGCTTATAGTATCTGTAATTCTACTTCTACTATAAATATGTGAAAGTTTGTAGGGATTAAAGGATATTTGTGACTCTTTCACGCTTTGAAATACTGAACGTATTTTGATGAAATTTGGTATATTTTCTTTTATGAAATATGGGGGCAAACGAGCAAACGGGTCACCTGATGGAAAGCAACTTCCGTCGCCCATGGACACTCGCAGCATCAGAAGAGCTGCAAGTGCGTTGCCGGCCTTTTAAGAGGGAATAGGGTAATAGGGGAGGGTAGGGAAGGGAATAGGGTAGGGGATTGGGCCTCCGGTAAACTCACTCACTCGGCGAAACACAGCGCAAACGCTGTTTCGCGCCGGTTTTCTGTGAGCCCGTGGTATTTCTCCGGTCGAACCGGCCCATTCGTGCCCAAGCATGGCTCTACCACGTATAGTATTTAGGTTATGAACTTTGCTACTTTTTATTTCCAAAAAGTTCAGTGTTACCGTGGTAAAAGGTCATAATGATCTATATTAAAATATGCACAATGTATTAATGGTACTGAATGAAATATGGATTAATGCTGTATTGCTTTAATCGCTTCGTAAATATTAAGATATTATTTCTCGTAAAACTAAAAGATAAAAAAAGGGTTTTTGTGGGTTATCCCTAAAAGATAGGCGTATGCCATCGCGGACTATTTTGTAGACCTTTTTAGGTTCTACAATACTGTAGTATATTATTTCGATCTGTCTCCTAGGGTTCAGCCAGCGTTTGCAATATAAGCGCAAAAAATGTGTTTATTCAGGACATTAGAAACCTCTAAATTATCTGTGTTTCTCTACTATGTTATACATGTTATATACATAAAAACCTTCCTGTTGAAATTTATTATCTATTGAAAAAAAAAAAAAAACGCATCAAAAATCATTGCGTAGTTTCAAAGATTTAAGCATACCGGGACAGACAAAAATGGGACCTTGTTTTATACTATGTAATGAAAGGATTACCGGAGTTAGCAAGAAAGTACGGGCGGACAGACGTAAAGACATAGCGAGACTATGAGGGTTCCTTGTAGTCACTACGGAACCCTTTAAAAATGGCACACAATAAGTATTATACATACCGCATAATAGCAGTACCCACTTCACTAGTATGCAGTGCATTTGAGGCCATAAAATCTCCGGCCGCACATTTACTTTGGGGAAACGGCAAGTGTGACTCCCCACTTTCACGAGGAGACTGTACCTCCCAGGTCGTCCTATAAATTACAGACGTATTAGGTTAGAGATAAGGTTTTTGCGGTCCGGTACGACAATAGCAATGTAAATCAGATTACATTTGCAATAGGAACATTATAATTTTGTGGTGAACGATTTTGTATTTCTGTAGATTTCTTGGCTTAAAGTAGATTTCATCATAAACGAAGACATCAATAATACTTTAAGGATGCACTACTTGTTGGTTTTTTCTCCATACAAACGCTATTGGTGATTTACTCTAAAGTCAAACATTGTAGACCCAAATTTTTGTGTAATATCCATTTTCATTACACTTATCTAGGTCGGTAAGTACTTATATACAATCTAAGATTTAAATTAGTTTAGAAGATCGGATTTTTCGCGCAGCTTTGGCCATATAAAAAACAAATGAAGAATGAAAAAAAAACAAACACATACCGACACACTTTACTTCAGACAAAAATATTATTATAGTTTTTTCGTGTGTCGATTTGCGTAATTTGAGGACGCTTTTTCTAAAATACGTTACAAAGCAGTATAAAAGTGTGCACTATAGTTTTTCCTATAAGTCTAGATTACTATTTTATGGTTTAATCCCTTTTCTCCCGATGTTAGGTGAAATAACAAGCATTTTCCCCGCGCGTCACACTGAGTTCGAGGCTCGAGCCGTTTACTAGCGCACTCATAAAAGAGTAATGAATTGGTTGTACCACCAGTTGTCCCAACTCACATCAGACACGTCTTGTTCCCAGCTGACTGTCGCCGTCTGCCTCTGTGTCTGACATCCTCCACTAGTGATATCGAGACAAAAATATGACAGCTGTCAGCTATAATTCATCATCATCAACTTGCAATCTGCTTGATAATTCGAAGGTTACTTATTTTTTAATTTTGTTTATCTAGACCGAAATACCACGCGCGCGGTAATAAGCAGTTACAAAAGTTTGCTTGCAGGCGGGTATCTCTTAATCTAAACCTGAACCTCAATTCTCGTAATTAACTTACACATTAATTTTATTGTTTATACATTGAATTATAAATGAATCGTCTTGATATCATAAACTGATAAACATATTTTAACGTTGGCTCGACGTTTATGAGAATACCATTTTCCAGTTTTAACCTATCGTGACTGTATTATTGCAGTATTTAGCATAATCGACCTTCAGACTTTCGTTAGTAATCCTTCTATGCTACTAGTTATTCTGTTGTTATAGCGTGTACTGTGCTGAAATATAAAAAGGCGAGCTCAAAAACTACACTTGTGTTTAGCTCTACTGACGCGAACTCACGGAGCGGTTTCTTCCCGCGCCCGCCGCGGTCGTCGAACTGCGGTTTTATTTCTATAGCCCGTCCAGACTGCTTGCGAAGTAGGCCGAGGAAGTGCTCCGCGAAGTAGCCCGAAGTACGAAAAGGCGAAGCGAATTGTGTGACAAACTGTCTTATTTGGCCAACCTCGACCTATTTCGCGAGTAGTCTGGTCGGGGTATAAAATCACGACTCATGAGACCGCGGTTTTGCACAGTCCCGCAGGCTGCAGGTAACCGCGCCCCGCGCGATTCTACTAGTTGCCCGCCGGTGCAGCGAGACCCGCGAACAACCGTGCACTTCGCGGACGTAAAACGGCTTGTGAGATCGCAATTATTTTTTTACATACATATATCTGCGTAATTTTTTACATAATAATAATAATAACTCCCCACGCCGATTTTGGTGACGGTGGCCGGTTTCATTGAAACCAGGCCATTTACGCAGGAGTAATTTTATTGTGCCCAAGTGTATGCACAGTACACAAGAGCACTCTCTTTTCATTGACACTCATAACCCAGTGGGACGGATAACCGAATGGCGAGAGATCAAGCGCAGGTCCGACTTTTTACATACCCATCCGACGCATGGATCATCTCTCTTGTCAGACAATCAGCCTGCATTGTCGTAACCAAACTTGGAAACACAATTTTTTGGTTGTTCCAATGCGGGAATCGAACCCACGACCTTCGAGTCGAGAGCCAATGCTCTAACCACTAGACCACGTTTAATACAGATTTGATCAGATTGTTAAATACAGATTTTTTTACATACACAAGTTGCGGGCCCGCAACCGCGGCGGGCGCGAAAACCGCTCCGTGAGTTCTTAGCCTTAATGGCAGGACCGTTTCACTCTTAGATTTTAGCACTAACGTTAGGACTTAGGACATAGAAAAGGAAGTCTAGACATAACATCTCGTAAACTTGAAAGGACTATACGCATTAAAAGCTCGGTTTTTAAATGTGTATACCTTGAGCGTTTTAAGCACTTACGTTTTTAAGGGTCCGTAGAAGAAATTTTAAATTAACGTAATTCTGAGTCCTTCATAAACTTTACACAATATGTTGAAACTACGTTACGGAAACGTACAATAAAACTATGTTGTTAATGGCCCTCGGGAATCTACGTTTTTCTATGAGAATGATAGACAATGTATGAAACATTGTCGTTTATGAAACGTGTCGGCGATCGCCGAAAGACATCGAGGCCGTGGTCGAACTGTACGGTTCTTGCGAGAGAAATATTTTCTTTTCAAGCGAGCGAGGTCAATGAAAATATCTTCTAAATAAAAATTAGTTCAATTGATATATAAATGACAACATAACAGAATCAATGTTTTTAGGACCAACACATCCTTTAGAAATATATAAAATTATAAATAGCTTAAACAACATTAAATCGACAGGAATAGATGATATAACACACAAAAATAATAAAAGCTGCATCAAAATTATTATCAAAGCCAAACTGCATCAAAATAATTTAATTTAAATATTCACAGAATCTTATAATGACAGAATATCGGTTTCTGCTATATTTTTCGACGCAAGGCGTTCGACCATGTCGACCATGCATTACTACTGTTGTACATTCCATAAAATATGTCACTCTACATTTTCCCCAAAAAGTGTATTCGTTAAGATTTTTTAAAAGTGGATTATTTAACATAAAAAGTACTCGAAATCCATACCATAAATCTCTGTAAAAAATATACAAGCCCTCCTGAGCCGTGTATCGCGCGGGCTCGCTTGGCCGTGATAAACGTGTAGGTATGTGTGTGTACGTGAATCTACGTGAATGTACGTGTGTATACTGAACGTGAATGTACACGGTACGTGTAGGTCCCTGACGTGGGCTAGACTAATGGCCGTCATCCGTTTGATATCTGCCACCGTTACTTTTTAACTGTTACTTTTAGATTGTGCTGTAAACATTTTATTGAAGTGAAAACTTCTTTAGGCGCGGGGTACCTATAGAGATGTGAAACTATTAAACTCGCGACACTATTACGGATACCAGTGCGGTGTGTCGTAGGGCAGGTCGCGCGCCACATACTTGCCCGTGCGCTATTGTTTTCATTTCTATCGGCACTCTCGGAGTGCCTGTTTTTTGTGTTGACTCTTAGTACTATGTCCTACAGCCTCCGTGGTCTAGTGGTTAGAGCATTGGCTCTCGACTCGGAGGTTGTGGGTTCGATTCCCGCATTGGAACAACAAAAAATGTTTCCAAGTTTGGTTAGGTTTTTTTTTTACCAATTTTAACAGTTATTTGTATTAAATATGCAAGTGAATATTAATCCTGTCTGTTACTTTCTGCTTTAATGATTGTTAAAAAATACCTCTTGTTTAAATAATCATTAAAGCAGATAGTAACTTAGGTATGTTAAATAAAGATTTTTTATGCAATAAAGTATCAAAATTTCTTTCGCATGTTAGAATAGTGATACAATTTCTCCATCTACAACTTACAAATAATTATTATTTTAAGAATACTATTTACGTAATATATTTGTAGATATGTATACTGTTTCCTATACGTATAAGTATTTCTTTCACCCGTGATAAACTGTGCATAATAAAAATATAAATCTGGGCATAAAAACATGACAGGACGACAGACTCATATGTCGGGGGTTGCATATGAAGAGATCATATTTTCCCTTTTACCGATTTTCTTTACAGAAATTCTGTAAAAATCCTTTCACGGCTCTATGGATGATTTAACTAACATGAGTGTTAGTTTGACCTGGTTTTGAAAGTAAGGGTCAGTGCACACAGAAACGAGAGGAAACGCGATGCTGCACTGCATTTTTTAATTTAGAAATTTCAATTTTGAAGAGTTCTAACACGAAGTATAGAATACCAGGAGTTCGAATGGTATAGGCTTTTCCATATTAATTATGTACACAATAATAGACCCAGATCTTAGTTGTCTTTTCTGCCACTGGTTGCGCTAGAATTGTGGACGTACCGATGCTATTGTGGCGGACCAATCAGCGCACAGTACTGAAACGGGCTTGGTACTTCTTGAACAATGGCGCGCTCTACCGACAAAAAATCTGTCCCCTAATTGAGACTACTATTTTAACATCACATTCGGACTATTGGTATCTATACTTCGTGAGTTCTAATGTCAAATTACACCGCTCTGTGTAGGGTGTTGCTCTTGCAATGAAACGTGTATCTGCTTGTAATATAGTTCAATTTTCAATCAATATTTAAAATGCAGCGCCGCGTAAATATATCGTCTCGTTTTAGTGCGAGCTGACCTAAGAGGTAGAGTTAAATATGAAATTATTTGTGAGCTTAACGGTTTTTATTATATTATTAATTAATTAATATATTGTATTTTAAGGAAACTATAGTACAATTCTTAGCTTTAAACAAGTTATAATAACCTAATGATATCTAAATTCAAAATAAACTTAAAAAAAGAAGACATATTTACAAATAAAACTATCTCTAAAAAAATCTATAAATAAAAAAACTTCCCTAGGTCATCCCCATCTGGCAGAGTACCTAGCAAACTGATAGCATTGCCTCGTTGGATAGCAATGGCTATCCGTTGTGCCAGGTAGTTCCCGGCTCTGGGGTCACGGGTGGCTTCAGCAAGCTTTTTTGATATTTCTTTAAAAAGCTTATGTGCGCCCGGACCCCATGCGCCTAGGGTTTCTACCCCAAACGGTTCAAATATGAGATCTCCGCTTAGGTTCTCATATTTGCGCCGCTTGAGGTTCTCTGCTTGGTTTGCAGCCGCGCCCGCACAGTTCGAGGTGCCCTGGACATGGGACGGAGCAAGGGTATCGACACAAGTAGCGTCCCATACAAGAGCCCGTCCCACACTCCAAGGAACCAAGGTCATTCCATCAGGTCTCTTGCCATCGTCGCGAGCCAGACCGGAGGGCTCCAGTATAGCTGGCACACCGGCGGTGACAAGAGCCCGACGAATGAGGTCATTCAGGCTGTGATGCCGGGAAATGCGTCCAGCGCTTCGTGAACAGCACAGCCCGTGGTGACCGTGGCTGTCTACGTTCGCGCCGCAAACACACTGATGAGGGACGACATGGGGGGCACCAAGACGCAGGGCAGTGGCTAGCCGAAATGTATTGCGGCCCAGCAGTGTTGGCTGACGGTAGTGCCTGCAGCCAAACGCCCGACTCCCACTTCTCCACAGCCAAAAGACGAGCCCGCTCTGCAGGACTGGAAGACGTGTTAAAAAGTCTATTCCGCACCAGTCTGCAGATGGGCTCGTCCCAAAGCCTTTGTGAAAATGTGTTCTCGGGCACATTACTGCCGGCACTAGCAATGCCCCAGGCGTCCTTGGCCTCGTTCGCAAAAGGAATATTTAAGGGGCAGGATGAGCGCTCTAAAATTTTCGAAATAACTGCGTGGTTTGCGTGGACTGAGGACAAGAACGCCGGTAAGGCTACGTCGGACGTTTGTCGAATGCCCAGGCCACCGAACCTTACTGGAAGCGTTGCTTGAGTCCATGAGCGGTAGTCAAAATTTATATTAAGAATCGAAGAAAGTGTATGTTTTATGGTGTCGTCTAAACGTTTGAGAAGTTGGGGGAACTTCCAAAGTTGGCAACACCGCAAGACATATGTAAATTTTGGAACAAATAAGCAATATCGAATTAAGGTAAAAGCCATGTGACAGTTAATTTGGAGAAGGCGGTTTAAAGTTTCACTAAAATTTTGTAATTTACTGTTTATAAAATCCGGAAGGGAATCATCTAGAATAGGGGAACCTAAGAGAAGAAGTGAACTTTTTTCAATAACTGATATTTGTGGGGCTACTTCTTTGAACCTGGATATTACGGCTTCTCTGTCCTGACAAGTATCAGGAACAAAAAGTTCACATTTCCCAAAATTTAATTCTAGGCCGATGTTTTGAAACTCATGGATTAATGTACGAAAGTCAGAGAGTATAACAAATTAACGGTTGAATGGAATATAACATTTTTTTTATTGCATGAATGAATAATACTCTTAAATATGAGTAACTTCTCAGAAGAAACCGTATATCAAAATTCAATATTTTTAAAGGTATAGTAATTTGTATACAAAATTTCGCAAGTCTCGTGAAAGCGCTCCATACTAAAGTCATACCTAGCTGTGACGTCACGCCTAGGTTAAAGTTAAGTTATTAATACTCAAGGAATTCGCTCTGTCCGTCTGTCTGTCTGTCTGCTCTTCTAGCTTCTGTAATTATAAATATATATGAAACAAATTTGTAATAGTTACAGGTTGTGTATAGATCTCGGTTTTGGCATCTAAAAATATTTATTTTAGGGGTGGCTCTCCATACATGTAATGTGAGGGTGAAAAATTTTATTCTACCCCATTATGTAGGGTATCGTTGAATATGTCTTATAAAATAAAGGCTAGTTTTCATACATAACTTTTTTACAAAGTCATCCATTTTCAAGTAATTGCCATCTAAAGTGGTTAGAAGTTGGTACCACCCTGACATTTCTAAACTATAAGAGATAGAAACTAGTCTTCATGCTGATAGATCGTGCTAAAAACTCCTTAGAAAAATTATTTGGAGCGACATCAGACAACAACTTTTAAAATAATTCAAAGAAAACCTCTTGCGCGTTGATAGCTGCGGAACCCTTAGACATGTCGTGACATACTTTTGGTTAGGTTATTTTTTAAATATCTATGCAATACCTTGTAACATTGCTAGTTAAAAAATCAATTTCAGTACGTAACACTAAATTCACTGCAGTCAGATCGATACGCCAAAAAACTTGCACTTCGCTCATTTACCGTGTTTCAAGGTACACTTAACACGAACATTAAATCACAGTTAACGTTCGACGTGAACGTAATTGTGCAAACTACAGACACGATACGTCAAATCCGGCCTCACTCGCCTCGACGCTGGTCAGATTAAAAAGTTAACTGCTCGAGTGCAAATTACTTCAGCTGACGTGGCTGGACTAACTTTTAGTACTTGTCTTTAGCTATAGTCACGAGTACGAACAAACATATTTGAGCAATATTTGGCCGCAAACAGCCCTGTGGCTCAGTGGTTAGAGCGTCGGCGCTTAAGCGGTTTTGATTCCCGCCGAGGGTACCTACAAAAAGTTTTCAATGTTAGGGTCATGGATGTATAAAAATCTTATATACATATTTAAGTATAAAGGTAAGGTATAAAGTTAGTCCAGCCGCGTCATTGGACTAACTTTAGGTACCTACTTGTCTTTAGCTATAGTCATGAGCACGAACAATGAACATATTTGAGCAATATTTTTATGCAAACGGCCCTGTGGCTCAGTGGTTAGCCCGTCGGCGCTTAAGCCAGAGGTCACGGGTTTAAATCCCGCCGAGGGTACAAAAAGTTTTCAATGTTCCGCGATCATGGATGTATATAAATCTTAAATATATGTATGGTATAAAAGTATTAAATATACTTCCCGTTGTCTGGTACATACCCGTAACACAAGTTCTTCGGATACTTGCCACCGACCCGTTACTCGAGTTAACACAAGCTCGGATACTTATCACGGGGCCATATTGACGTGGTGTGAAGCGTCCATAGTTATCTAAATATATAAAAGACAAAGCTTCATGACTGATGTATCAACGCATAGGCCAAACCCAGCTAAAATTTGAAATTTTGCACACGTACCTATTCCTCACTCAGATCAAATAAAAAACCGGACAAATATGAGGGTTTTTAATTTGATCTGAGATTCCTCATATATAACGTAGGTATCCACTAAGGAAGGATTTATTAAAATTCAATCCCCAAGGGAGTAAAATAGGGGATGAAAACTTAAAACCGAATTTCACGTGGGCGAAGCCGCGGGAAATAAATGCTAGTTACTAAAATATGTGAAAGTTATTAAATCATTAATTTGCCCAAGTTTTATGTCTCGTCACGCCACCGCTGATCAAGGAAATTTTTATCGATAGCCATTAGCCATTACGGTTTCATTTCGGAAAACCGACAGCAACTTTAATCATCCCTGAGCTAACTAATTCCTTTCGGACGACTCATTAAGGGTCCGCAAATACACCTTTTAGTTTCGGAATGTCCGTCCATAAAATATTGAGATCTCATCATTTATTTCATACAATTTAACCCTTCATTTTGTACCAAATGAGAGGGTGAGGGACGTTTCACAACAATGTCATGGAATTGGAGATTTAAATTGACTTCTAATTGGAAAGCCTCAACAAAGGGAACCTAATTGTAGGGCTCACTGACGGCCCTCTGTTTCTATTTGCATTAATTTAAAGCGGCCATTATAAAAAATAGGCATATTTCCGTAATAAATGATGATACAATATCTATAGTTAATATAAACTAATACGCTGCGCCGCAGCTCTGGCGGCGCCACGGAATTCGGATAGATAGGCTACCGTTTATCTGGAAAAATACAGTGTTCCTACGGGATACAGTATTTACGCAGGTAAAGCAACGGGCAAATTCTGGTATCTGGCTGGTATATTTAAGTTAATAGGTAATGAAAAAACATAGAGTACAGTTTTAGTACTACGAAATTTGTGCGAACGGAGAAGTATGAAATTTGGCACAGTTAAAGTTTATATGGAGGATAGTGTGCAGAAAGCTGCTATTTTTTAAATAATGCGTAGAAAAACATTAAATTAATAAAAATAATGTTATACATAAAACCTTACACTACCATAGGTTTGTCGTGTATTACATAACAGTAGGTGTTGGTTTGACACAGCGTTTTGTCAACTGCTTGTCAATTTTTCTTTCAAATTCCATACACAAAATATTTTTTTGCGTATTTAAAAAGGGGAAAGAACCTCAAAAAGTAATCTTAAAAATTAAAATATGAACTATGTTCGAATTTCGACACTATTCAATCTTCATAATTTTGAAGTCCTTACAAGCCCAATCAAATGCATGAATCCTTGAATTAAAAAAATATGTACTCGCAATTTCAATCCACATATTATATTATATCCTAATACAAACGAAATTTATAGAATTAAGTTCAAGCTGCTTCGTACCGACTTCAAAATTATGAAGATTGATAAATAGTTAAATTTAAGCTGAATAGAAAAGTGGCACTATTTCGATAATATGAATTATTTCATACTTTTAGTGCATTTATCAAGACCATTATTGTTTAAATGGAAATACATGTTAACTCTCTTCTCACATAATATATCTGGAAACAAACCCGGCCAATTTGTATTCCGTCGAAGTTGGCGGTTTGGTATTTGGTCGTTTTAAAACTTCAGCCATAACTTATTGGCTGGAGAGATTTATAATAAAATGTGTCACGACCACAGAACCATCTAGAAAAATTGGAATAACTCAATTTTGTGGAACTTATTATAATTTGGTCAATGAGCTTCTCTTTTGTTTTAAATTGGTGCTGAAACTTTCTGCTACAACATTACGTTCTTTCTTTGCCTTTGTGAAATAGTAATTTTCTTAAAAGTTTTTAAATAAGTGCATAAACGGTTAGTCCGATGTAGTTAACAATTCTTTTAAATTCTATTTTAATTCTTAGGCGAAATAATTTAGCATGTTTACAGGAATATTGGAGTAATATAAATTATACAATTAAATATAATTAAAGGGTCTGTTTGTAATTTTAAATTACCCGCTTTTCACTAAATGCAAATTATAAAAGTCTGTCTGTCTGTCTGTCTGTATGTGTTCCGGCTAATCTCTGAAACCGCTGAACCGATTTTGGCTGTACTTTCACCAGCTGATAGCTGATGT
Source organism: Glaucopsyche alexis (assembly GCA_905404095.1). Lineage (NCBI taxonomy): Eukaryota > Metazoa > Arthropoda > Insecta > Lepidoptera > Lycaenidae > Glaucopsyche > Glaucopsyche alexis. Next base: position 4,315,224 of record FR990053.1, read on the forward strand.
TATAAGGAGTAACTTAGAAATCTTTTATATTAGGGTTCCGTATCCATTAACAGTTCTAAGCAAACGAATTTGTAGACACCAGCTAGTCTTTTATACTTATATAACAAAGAGAAACAGTTTGTTTGTTTGTTTGCATCAAATAGGCTCCAAAACTACTGGACCAATTTTAATGAAGTTTGGCACAGATATAGAGTAGACCACGGGAAAGGAGATAGGCTACTTTTTATCGCGAAAAAATGTACGGTTTGCCTCTTGTGCGAACGAAGTCGCGGGCAACATCTGGTGTATAATAAAATGTAATAGTGTGATTGTAGGGAAGTTGTCTATCTGCATGTCCAGAGTGATGCAAAATGAGAATGACGTAGAATTTTTCTGAATGTTTTGAGAAATTGAGCTCTGAATTTGTTTGGGTAGCGCAAATTCCCTTTGCAAAATATTGAAAGGCTCTGTTTGTTGCTTTTGTAGCTCTTCAAACGATGTTGGCTAATGTAGCTACTGAGTGTAGCTCTGGGGACTACCCAGAGCTAAGTGTGCGTCCAGTCAAATAGTAAGTGGACGAAGTGGTTAGCGCGTCGGCGCCTAAGCCGGAGGTTGCGGGTTCGAATCGAAGTATAAAAAAATCTTAAATCTACACTAATATTATAAAGAGGAAAACTTTGTTTGTATGTTTGTTTGTTTGTTTGTTTGTTTGTTTGTTTGTTTGTAATGAATAGGCTCAAAAAGTACTGGACCGATTTCAAAAATTCTTTCACCATTCGAAAGCTACATTATCCACGAGTAACATAGGCTAAATTTTATTTTGGAAAAAAATAGAGTTCCGTAAAATATTTGGGTTTTTCGGACACAAGGTGTAAAAAATCAACCAGAAAAGTTACTTATTTTGCGTACGCTGCCTAAACTATAAAAGATAGAACCATAAAATGTTCTAATGAATTGTAGATCTTATAAATATCTACAAAAAAGTCCGGGACACACTATACCTATCTATGTCGAGTAAGGCACAACAACCATTTTTTTATTTAGAAATCTTGAATTTTTTTTGGACTACATTTAAACGCGTTTATTTTACTCATGCCATTAATCCTTATCAAAATAAATTATTTCATCACTAAGTACAGTTTATGTAGATAATATTTGGTCTTTGAATGATTGAAATTGGACGTTTGGTTTTGAAGTTATGGCGAAATTAAAATATTACGATTTCTGCTGCACGGCCCGTTGCGAAATGCGCGTGCGGGGGGGGGGGGGGGGGGGGGGTTTAGATCTATCTATGGTATTTCATACGATAAAAGTATACCCACCTACTTATTTCATTGGTTTTAGTAATATTAATTTGTTTCTGTTTGTTTTGACTAGATTTCGCCCGTTTTGTTAGAGGGGGGAAGAGGGGGAGAAATGCGCGTGCGAGGGGGTTTAGATCTATCTATGGTATTTCATACGATAAAAGTATACCCACCTACTTATTTCATTGGTTTTAGTAGGTACCTATATTAATTTGTTTCTGTTTGTTTTGACTAGATTTCGCCCGTTTTGTTAGAGGTTTAAACTTTAAAGACATTCTGTAGTATTAGTATCATTATTGTACCCGTGCGAAGCTGGGGCGGGTCGCTAGTATACTATAAAACAAAAGTATGAAAGTATTTCTGTTGTCTGGTGTTACAAGTTCTTCTAGTAAAGGACCAGATTGACGTGGTGTGGATCGATATTATTATTATTTATTAGTAAGGACCCTCTTATAGTACCTACATGTATTTATTTATCTGTTTAATAAATGTTATATTTATGACTTAAGAATACCTACTTTGTCCCCTTGGCTATATACAGAGATATATTATAATAAAGGCATAAATCCAACTCAATTCATTTTAACGAGGCGTGCTTTGCACTAATTAAATACTTTTAAAAGTGTCTTATTCAATATGCACAACGAAGTACAAGCTGTTAAAGAAACTATAGAAATTCTAACCCCGTTACTGATAAACTTTGTGTAAGCTTTCAATAGTTATACAGTGTTTTGTTCACGTCACACAAGTGACATTTTCAATTTGATTGAAGGAGACAAAACACCGAGTAACTATTCAAAGCTTTTATTAGTAAGGGGTTAAATGTTTTAATTGAACAAAATATGACAACTTTACACCGAGACGCGACACATTGCAATGAAACGTGTATCTTTAAAGTGTAATAAATAAAGTTTAATTTTGAATCTCTATCTTGAAAGGTGTGTGCCGCGTTTCGTATCGTCTCATTTCACTATAAACTGATCCTAAGCGTCTGCCGGATTTTGTATAGATTTCGCCGCGTTTCACCGCAAAAACTACTTATATAAATAAGCAGAACGCGCGTGTTGTACTCATCTTTTGTTTCAGGGTTCACACCACGAAGATACGCGACGCTTATCTGGCGCTGCATTTTTAAGATAGCTATACAAAATTGAGCTTTATTCACTACACCAGTGTTTTTCAACCTTTTTCATGATGCGACCCCCCTTGTATGAAAAACTACTTCGCGACCCCCCGACCCTTCGCTTTTTTTATCATGTATGTATGTATGTGTATATACACGTACTATATTATGTACTTATATCCGAATAATAACTATGGAGACGCATAAAAACGTCGTATTGAATGAATATTTGTAACACTGTAATATTGTTACAAATATTCATTCCATACGACGTTTTTATGCGTCTCCATAGTTATTATTCGGATATAAGTACATAATATAGTACGTCAAACACATTATTTTATAATTACATACATCGATGATATCGATGATCGAATTATGAGTCCTATTGTATACGTACATCCTTTTGTTAAAATTTTCTTACTTGATAAATCAATAAATAATAATAAAAAAAATTCTTTATTGTTTTTTACTAAAGTTCTCTCGACCTCCGGCGACCCCCGTACAGAAGCTATGCGACCCCCCAGGGGGTCGCGACCCACAGGTTGAAAAACACTGCACTACACAAATAGATACACGTTTCATAGGACATCGGTCATACACCACATATGCGTTGTGCAGAGTTTCGGTGTAAGCTGACCATTAGAACTAATGTTTTCATGGCCGAAAGGACAAAAGGGTGCAACCCTCAATTCTGTTTAAGTGAAGACAGTTTAAGAATAATGACTATCATCCATTTAATTCTAGCTCTTGAAATAAATTAAATTAACAACCTTATTATTAACATTTCTTCGACTTCAATTGCGACGTTGTGGCTCAGTGGTTAGCGCGTTGGCGCTCAAGCTGGAGGTCGCGGGTTTGAATCCAGCCAACAAAAAGATCTCTGTGTACATGGGTCATGAATGTGTGTAATAATAATCTTAAATATATGTATGATGAAATATACTTCCCGTAACACAAGTTCTTCGGATATTCAGCATGGGGGCAAATTGACGTGGTGTGAAGCGTCATAAAGAAGATTTTTTATAAATACTAATAATATCTATGGAGATACCCTCCTACGGTGTTGCGGTGTTGTCGTCGCTTACCATCTGGTGATATGTCTGCTCGTTTGCGTTGAACAGAGCCATACACGTTTTCATGTCTACGTAATATAATACAAGTAGAACCGCTCTTTTTGTTTTATCGTAGAAAATGTACACGAAATTGTTTTAATCAAAAGCTCGAAAGAGTTGAAAACTTTTAATTGCGGTCACAAAATTTTCAAAATTGGTCACTCGTCCGTTTTTTGTTTCGCAAATTGTACAGCAATTAAATTAACAGCACCTGAGCAAACTCGGCATTACGGATCTCGAAACGTTAAATCTAAGTGCGTACTTGGTGACGGTACACTGCACGGTGGTTGAGTGATGAGTGAAGATTAGTTTTCAATAGCAGGAACATTTGATAGCGGCGTAAATGGCTGTGTGTATGGTCCGTGGAAAAAAGCGCTTGTTGGCGCTAAAAAAACAAATTATCGGCCAAGACACGTTTGCTAACTTCAATACTGCTAACATAATCCGCCATTTTGCTTAATTAATGCCAGCGGTCGCCATTTTGCTTACGTTTTTTTGTTAGCGCTATTTTCGGCGGAAGTGCCTGTGCCATTGTAAACGCTACAATGGCAATATATGTATATCGAATGAGAACTTATGAAAATCTGTCAAAACATAACAGCGTCCGTACAAATTTTATTTGACAACGTTACGTTCACGCCCCTGTCAAATGTTCCTGCTAGGCCCCTAAAGGCTAAAATAATTGTCATATTTGTTTCTGTTCAATTCGCAGTATGAGTGAGACAAAATAATATTTTATATTACTCGCGCACGCGCACGATTTTATGCGTGTGCGATACGACCGCTTTATTAGAGACTGACGCCAGACTAGGAATTAATATTTTTAAATTGCGAGAATTGGGCTTCATATAAGCGGAAAAATAATAATTTGTATGAAGATTCCGCACAATATATTAGGTTGGGAAAAAAGTTTCTTCGCATTTTATATAAAAATTCAAAAGGTTTTTTTATAAAGTTTATTTACAAGTGACTAAAGTATATAGGTGCCATTTTGTTCGATAACTTTTTGCCATCTTGTTGGTAGGTACATGATCCCATTGCTATAAAATTTTTGGGGCTTCTGATAAAAAAACTGCGACAAGTGGTTTTGGCAGTCCTCTTGTGATGTCAACCTGACACTGCCTAAGGAATTCTGCAGCGACCGAAACAGGTGGAAATCTGAAGGTGCAAGGTCAGGACTATACGGCGGATGCATTAACACCTCCCAGCCAAACTCCCGTAATTTTTTCTGAGTGGCTAAAGATGTGTGAGGTCTAGCGTTATCATGGTGAAAAACCACACCCCTTCTGTTGATTAATTCCGGCCGCTTTCTCTCAACTTCTTGCTTTAATCTCATCAGTTGTTCGCAGTACAGTTCAGAATTGATGGTCCTGCCTGGCGGTAACAGCTCATAATTAATAATGCCCTTCCAATCCCACCACACACACAGCATCACCTTGTTGCGAGTTAATCCGGGTTTCGCCACAGTCTGTGAAGCCTGACCGGCCTTTGACCACGATCTTTTTCGCACGTTCTTGTCGTACGTGATCCACTTTTCATCACCAGTTATCAGCTTCTTCAAAAATGGTTCGGTTTCATTACGTCGTAATAAAGAATCACAAATGAGTACACGGTTCATTAGGTTTCTTTCAGTGAGCTCATGAGGCACCCAAATATCGAGCTTTTTTGTGTACCCAGCTTTTTTCAAATGCGCCAAAACCATTTTGTGGTCAATCCCCAGTTCTTCAGCTACATTGTAACTACTAATATGCCGATCTTGCTCCACTTTTTCAAAAATGGCAACAGTTTTGTCCGTAACAGGGCGACCAGAGCGACGTGCATCTTTGATATCAAAATTTCCGGATTGAAAACGCTTAAACCAAATTTGCGCTACTCTCACAGATACTGCATTAGGTCCATAAACATCATAATTTTTTTTCGCGGCTTGTGTTGCATTTTTACCTTTTTTGTAATAAAATTTTAAAATGTATCGAAATTCTTCATAAGAATCACTCATTTTAACAATAAGAAAAACAAATGAAAATCTCAAATTTACCTAATTTGAATTTGGAATTGTCTTCTGTAAAATTAAAACTTTTTAATGATACCAAAATCAGCCAGATACAATTGGTATAGCCCAAGATATTTTATGACAAGTTCATACATACTATAATGCGAAAAGACTTTTTCCTCAACCTATTACAATGTGCCGTAGAAAGAGGCGCCATGCCATGGTAATAAGCGCTATCGCTTAATCGGTTTTATTGGTAGCTAGACGAGCTAACACCGTACCTTTACGGTATAACCTCAAAACATTTATGGTAAGAAACCACCGTGGTATTCTAGTGACAGAGGCGGCTAGTAAGTTAGGTCTAGTAAGTAACTGGTAAGTTACCTTCAAGTCTCATCGCATCTCAGCTACTATTCGCCATCAAGTACGTACGCACTTTAAAATGGCGGCCGAAACAAAATGGCGCGGGCGGGTAAAATTAAAATGGCGACCAAAAAACATATGATACGCGGACTTAAATTCTTTTCGCGTGCACATCAAACCCATTACGGAACATTAAGCAGTGTTGTTCGTGACGTGAATAAAATTTGTCATTTTTCAACACATTCAACATTTGTTTTTCCAGCCAAAAAATCTATGTTATAATGTCCGTTTGATGTCCATAAAGCCTGTGACACACAGCACGGCTAAGTGTTTAGAGCATCTATAGTCATTACAAGCAAGCAAAACAGGCAAGCAATAATCAACGTTATAAGTTAGCAAGGCCAATTAGAATTAACTAACTTTCTATTTAGCGAATCATTTTTAATTTTGTAACAACTTGTATTTTAAAAACTTAATTAATCAAAATATCAGTTTACAAAAACACTCGAATTTTTACATCATAAATCTATACATGTTACGCTATGGACTGAATAAAGGTTATTGAAACGACTGTTTTACAACCGGGTTCCCAAATCTCCTGAATTTGGTACTTCCACGTAAAGATAGAATAAAAAGAATACCAGATTTGTATAATACCTTTGTACTTTCTACCTACGCATTAACGCAAAAGGCCGAAGAATAGAGCCACACATTTCAACCTAAAATTATCCTCAACCAGCCAAAAGGCGTGACTGACACACGTGACCAGCTGACCTTTTCGGCCATAAATTAATGTGACCCTTCCTAATTTATTATTATCGCCGGTCCATTATTTTTGCAATTACGTCCAGGTTTTGAGTTGACCTCTGCTAATGGGTAACCACGCTACGTAAATTCACTGACATCCATACAGGCAAGTTGTAAAAACGTCACAAAACGGAAACTTTTTATGTAGGCGTTGACTTTAATAGGGCGTTTACAAACATTCGCATTACCCAAAGGTTTACAGGGGGTCTAAAAAGGCCACTTTAGGTGAACATTAGATAAATCATATGTTATTCATATTATGTGCGCCATTTTACGCATTTCTATTGAAAGCTGTAAAAAATGATGTTTTCCGTCAAAATACATATTATGAAACACGTAAAGTGGCCTATTTAGACCCCCAGATAGATAGCTTAATGGTCTTTGAGACGTTACTGCTCATATAATAATATGACAAACTAACGCGTCTCCAAAGTAGAAAATAACTGCTTTTTCAAATGCTTGCGACTGAAACTCGTTACGTCCATCTTCTGAATAATCGCGATCATTAAAAGCCTATTCACGCCTTGTACCCTACGATTTATTTCAATTGGTTCGAGAGTAGGTGAATGCCATATTTAATGTAATGACGTCATCAATCCTGTAATCCGGAACTATTGTGAGGTAACGGTACTTTGTTAAATGGTGGTAAGTGGACACATTTGTGGATATTATAGTGTTTCTAGCTATACCACACGTCTTAACTACTAAATAAATAACTACCTCCATACACCTACTGTTTCTACACCAATAACTACATCTACTACCACACCTATCTACACTATCAACAGTACTACAGCCAACACCTACTACCTAGTTACCTTTTACCTACCTCTACAGGTGATATAATATGTGAAAGAGATCGAACACTGAATGCTGACGATTATGACATTACTAATATCGCTATTTAACAATTGGGGTTGGTGTTGGAAGGGTGAAAATTGAGGGTTATATGTATTTCTTAATGCCAAATCATCAAATAAAAAATAATGTAAAAAATTAAAAAATTGACCCTTACAGTTATGAAAAATACCTTACATCTCTAACCTACTATATAAACCAGCAAAATTTTAAAAAGATTTGTCCTATTCCTAGTAATAAGACGTTGATGATGATGGTAAAACTTGTGTATTATAAAATAAATGATCGTCATTAAAACTAATATAACTTTAAAACATAACTTAAAAAGGGTGGCCTAATTTTAATGGATTTTGTTTGGTTACTTTGTATCCCTGCAAGACACTCGCAAACGAAGCCGCGAGTAACAACACTGTACATAATACCTGTGTCGTTTACATACAATATATAACTCCCCACACCGATATCGGAGACGGTGGCCGGTTTCATTGAAACCAGGCCAGTTAGGCAGGAGTAATTTTATAGTGCCCAAGTGTGTGCGCAGTACACAAGAGCACTATCTCTTCCTTTACTCTCATAATCCAGTGGGATGCATAACCGACACGACTGACGAGAGATCAGGCGCAGGTCCAACTTTTCACATGCCCATCCGCATGGATCATCTTTCTTGTCACTCTTGTCAGACAATCAGATTATCAGCCTGCATTGTCCTAACCAAACTTGGAAACAAAAATTTTTGTTGTTCCAATGCGGGAATCGAACCCACGACCTCCGAGTCGAAAGCCAATGCTCTAAACACTGGACCACGGAGGCTGTTGTTACACACAATATAATTATTCACAAACAAACATAATATTATTACCTACATACATTCCTCTAAGTAAGCTGTAAAAGCTTACAAACAGCTTACAACGATAATGATAACGTCATTATGGTAAACCTTCATGTCATTTTTGCTCAGTATTTTTCACATTCCATTAAGTCTGTTCTATGTCGGGGAATTAGGCTAACACTTACTCATTACTTACCTACTTACTCCTCACTTTACTTGCTTACTTACCGTAATCTAATTCAGCGCCGCGTAATGTCTTTCGAAGCAAATAATCATAAATTATCCACATTCGCTGTGTAAGCTGTAAATAATTATGATGCTTAATTGTGTTTGCTTTGATATATTTCGCGCATATTTATAGAATATTGTGCTATGCCTAAATATACTTTTTTTATAAAACTAGGGGCAAATGAGCAAACGGATCACCTGATGAAAAGCGATTACCTTCACCCGACACATGGACACATTGCCCACATACCGGCACATGGACACCCGCAACATCAGAGGAGTTGCAAGCGCGTTGCCGGCCTTTTAGGAGGGAATAGCGCCCTTCTTGAAGGTTTGCAGGTCGTAATGGTCCGGAAATACTGCTGGCGACAGTTCATTCCAGAGTTTTACAGTGCGCGGCAGAAAGCTTCGGGTAAAGCGCGCATGGAGGACTGCCACTCATTAAGGTAATCCTCATCACGATAAATATTTTGTCGCTTGGAACGGTGGCAAAAATTGAATGTACTAATACAAAAATTAAAAAAACTTTTATATACAAGCAAAACTCTACTTTTGTATAATTTTGTTCCTTGAATTTATTTACTCACTTTTAAAATCTAAGTTGAACGAACGAGAGAATTAAAAAATTTAAAAACTTTTATGAGGTACTAGATGTGCCGGCAACTTCGTTTGCGTTTTCGAAATGGAACTCTTATTTTTTTAAACGGAATCCTAAGATAAAGTAGACCTTATAACATCAGCAATTTGCCAGTGAAAACCCCGTGAAAATTCGTCCAGCCATTTCAGAGATTAACCGGAACAAACACACAGACGGACAGACAAAAATTTAAAAAAAATATTTTATTGTAAGTACCGTATATACTTTCATATACACTAACCCCTTACTGACAATAATATTTATCCAGTTGATAAGCGATACAATGTTTTATCAAGACAAGGACAAAACATTATATTGCTATCAGAATCATTAGGTACAATAATTATTGGTCACAATTTCTATTAATTCAATTTAGGCGTGGAAATGTTTTCAATTTTTACATTCAATTCGTTAAAAATATATTAAGTAAAATAATAAAATCACTATGTATATAGTCATTACAATATTTCCACATAAACACAAGCAAAACAAAGGCGATAGTGGTATAAAAATTACGTCAAATGAATTTGACGTGTCAAATCGCTACTGGATAAATATTTTATTAGTAAGTGAAAAGCTGTTAATTTAAAAATTACAAACACGCTTAAATTTTATTTATTTATGTATTTTATACTATGAAAACTAAGTACGTTTTTAATTCTGAATTTGTAGGAGCAAAAACTTGAATAGTAAATTCTTTGTGAAATAAATCGTATGCAGCAACTAACAGTATTTTTATGCATTTATCGTGGAACTTCAGTAAGATATATCGGGACTTGGGCGTCTTTGTGCCTTTGATTTATCACCACTAAATCTACCCTCACTATACTTACCGGCTTAATCGAAACAAAATACTTCCTACGGTCATAGAGAGCTAGTCATCCAGTAAGAAATATGGCCGGAGAAGAAAGCCACACCTACATTATAACTATTTGTGAATTATAGTATACCAGTTTTTGCCTGCGTCTCGGTCCACGTGGAACGCAATTCTCAAAAAATACGATTTTCATTCAAATCGGTTCAACCCCGATTTTTGAGATATGATCTTAAATCTAAAGCTTATGTGTGCTAGAGGAGCTCCGTAGCCTAGTGGGTAGACCGTTTGGTTCGCACTCGAGAGAGTGCAGGTTCGAATCCCAGGTTGTGGCGTGTACCAATGAGACATTTTCAGATCTCAAGTACATTATACGGACGCTCTAACGGTGAAGGAAAACATTGTGAGGAAACCCGCACATAGTTGGCCCCAGACGTATTGACTAGTTCATTCCTCTGGACTAGGCTGACTGTGTTGTGAGAATGCCGTATGTGCTTGGGCAACCATACGACATTTAAAAACCAACTGTCCCAGGCACTACAGTATTTCAAGAGTGGTTACTTCGCTCGGAGAATACTGTACAAATCATCCACTAACGGATGCAAAGGCTTAAGTTTAAGCTAGAGACTGAACCACTACCATACCAATTTTAGTTCAAATCAGTTTAGCCCAAAGGGCCTGACAGACAGTCAAACATACACACATTAATATTATATATAGTATCCCTCGAAAATACTGTACTTTTACAGCATAAGTAGTAGTGGGAGTGTTATGTGTTAATGTATTAATCCATAGCCTAAGCTACTTCCAGAGGAAGGAAGAGAGAGTGCTGTTTTGTACTGCGCACATAATAAATACGCACTACAAGCACTACCGCGCACTATAAAAAACTCCTGTGTACCGTGTTTGCTGCGTAACGGTGGCTTTGCTTCAATGAAACCGGCCACCATCACCGAAATCAGTGTGGGGAGCTTTTATTATCTACTTCCAAGCTTCCATACCAAATTTCATCAAAATCCCTTCAGACATTTTGACGTTGAGGTTGATCCATCCATTCTTAGTAGGATAAGCAGTAGGCATTGATAGTGCGAGTTGACCTGTGAATGGATTTCGAAAATGTCGCTTCTAGCCATCCACTACCAATACGTTTATGTTGCAGGACGTTTAAAAATCAGACTCCAAAGTGATTTCTAAGTTGGTCTTCCGTGGCATTTCTAAACTATAATACTTAGAAACTAGAAATTTTCTATGCTGATAGATCATGCTAAAAACTCTTTAGGAAAATTATTTTGAACTCAATCGGACAGTAACTTTTGAAGTAATTTGAAAAAAAAACATATTACGCATTTATAGTTACGGAAATCTCCTTAAACTTTAGGTTATTTTAAGCTGAAAGCTGAACAGATCGAGTGTTTTTAGCTATAACCTCATCAGATACTAAATTACATATTATTATATAATAATATCAACTATATCGCATTATTATCACTTACTTACTCACATAGACGGTAGTTTTACATGCTAAGAATTTTTAGACAACCATTGAAGCCGGACATAATTGCTGGAAGTGAAACATTTAGCTGTCCATTATATGGGTACGGTACGGTCTAGTTTCGGGAACTTACCCGGCCCGAAGCCCCGTATCAAACGCTTTAGATAACATGACTCAGAATATGAGTACTTATGAAATGAAACTTTACTGTAAATGTTTAAAATTTAACATTTGAAACTAAGGGTCAGTTCACACGCGGCTCTACATAAGAAAGCTATTCAAAATGGAACTTTATTCACAACACATGAAGATACACGTTGAATGAATGAATGAACACTTTATTGCGCACCAAAAAGTAAAATCTAACAATACAGTTACTAAAACTAGGCACAAAAGGCGGTTTAATCGCTACAAGCGATTTCTACCAGACAACCTTGATGAATTTGAAAAAGGTTTGTAAGTAACTTATTACAAAGGTCTTTAAATAAACGTTCAGGGAAATAATAACGATAAAAAATAAATATAAACATACATAGTATTATATCATATTTGACGACCTCTGTGGCTCAGTTGGTTGAGCGTGTTGGTGCTCAAGCCGGAGGTCGCGGGTTCAAATCCCGCCGAAGGAACAAAAAGTTTTTCTGTGTTCCTGGGTCATGGATGTGTATAGTATAAAAGTATTAAATATATTTCCGTTGTCTGGTACCCGTAACACAAGTTCTTCGAGAACTTACCACGGGACCAGATTGACGTGGTGTGAAGCGTCCATAGATATTATTATTATTATAAACATACATACTATAATTTATTAATAAATATCATACACCTATGTCCTATACCTACTCGTATATCAAATAAAAATAAATAAGTGCACGTTTCGTATGATATCAGCTCAAGCGCTGTGCACCCCGGTGCAACTTGAAATTCGAACTCTTACAATGAAACGTGTATTTTCTTGTGTAATGAATTAAGTTCAATTTAGAACAGCTATCTTTAAAAATGCAGCACCGTGTCGTGTCGCGTATCGTTTCGTTTCGGTGTGAATTGACCCTTACTATTCGCTATGTTTACCGAATATTGCTGCTAGTTTAGATAAGAACTGTGCAAACTTAAAATTAGGAAGGTTATCTTTGTGTTCATTCCACTCTTCAGTTTAACATTTTATTTGGATACTAGATGTTGCCTGCAAAAGGCGCACATTTTTTCGCAATAAACATTAGCCTATATCCTTATCCATGGTCTATTTTATATCTGTACCAAATTTCATCAAAATTGGTCTAGTAGTTTCGGAGCCTATTCGATGGAAACATAAAAATACTTTTATTCTTTATAATATTATTATTATGGACAAGTTTTTACTTGAGATAAAACCACTGAACATTTTAAGTTGTTAAACACGTTTGAGCGTCTACCGTCTTTATTGATACAGAAAATAAAACTAAATATCTTATGTGACCTATGTTTAATATCTTTAAACAATAGCTATTGCCCGCGACCTCACTCTCTCGTAGCATATCCTTCCCCGTGGCCTACTCTACATCTGTTTCAAATTTCATGAAAATCGGTCACATAGTTTCAGAGGCTATTCAATGCAAACAAACAAACAAACTTTTCCTCTTTATTATATCATGCCCGAAATGATTTAAGGATTTCATACAGGTATAAACGCATACAACCTAACAAACTCTCCAGCTTTATATTAGCAAATATCCATTTCAATTCGATACCATTTACGCCTCATCTAAACCCACTTACTATTATGACTAGATACTAGTTCGGATTTAATTTAGCAACAAACACACGTCTGGCGGCCGGCCAGCTCGTATTAGCTGTTTGCATCATTGCCCATCGTAACTTCGTCGTACCGCGTAAATCATCGTTTATGAAACATTCTGTGTAGAAAAGAGTAAACATGACGGAAACGCGAAAACGAGAGCCGCATGCTATGTATCGAATATGGATAAATGAACCGTGCGCGAATGGGGCGGTTCGATTAATACGGCCTCACGGAAAACCGGCGTAAACCTTTATTTACATTTGCATTGTGTTTAGGCGACGGGGTGAGTGTTTCGGAGGCCCATAGGGAGTTGGGAATTTTATAAATTACCGAAAACGCTCTAAATGTCCATGGGCAATGGAATTCCCTTACCAGCAAGTGATCCGTGTGCTCTTTTCGTGTGTATATGTCACCGTAAAATTGTAAAAACCGATAGATTGTAATATTACTAGAGATATTGTAATATGTCGACATATTGTCAAATAAAAATTTCTTCTTACAATTTACACGTTATTTTGCGTTATATTGTAATATTTACCGTGCCGATTGGTTAAACGGTATGTGACCCGCGCCGCCATATTTGTTTTCTTTTTCATAATAATAATTATAACGAAAAATAATGCGTACAATTGTAAGGAGAAATATTTATTTGACAATCTGTCAACAAATTATAATATCTCTAGTAATATTACAATCTATCGATTTTTAAAATTTTACGGTGACATAATATATTCACAATAAAGAGAAAACGAAGTTCATATTTCGTATGAGAGCGTGACAACAAGGACATGCTGTGTGTTGTGAAAGTTCACGTAAATTTAATAAGGACACGCTGTATACGAAAGTAAATTTCGAGCGGACATTGATGTAACAAACAAGGGTATACTGTATTTTATACAGATATTTAAGATATTTACGAAATACTGATTAAACTCGAAAACACGCCGTATATAAAAAGTAAAGTAGCAACTCGATTAACCAGACTAACGATTGACCGTTGACCATTCGACTAATTGAAAATCCGGATAATCGAATGAATGAAGAAAATTAGGTTCTGTATTTTGCATAACAAGAGTGCTAGGTAATTATTAAAAATAACACAAACAAATTTCTATATAGAAACGACATAGTCCCATCGAGTTTGGACTGTGTAACGAATTGATAAACCTACTAGTTATTATACTGAGGGTGCGGCCACGCCCTCCTCAAGTCTTTAAGCGGCCGTACCTTCTTTTCTCGAAGCATTTCGCCCCTTTTTAGGTTATATTATTTACTACGTTACGTGTTAAGTGTCGACCTGTCATATATGACAGCTCGACACTTAACACTTCAATTTTCAACCATATTGTATTAGCGCTGTGTCCTATTTTGCTCTGATTTTCACCGGCTTTCCGGATTTTGGAGCATAGAGTTAAGACTCTATGCTCCAAAATCCGGAACGCCGGACTTCTAAGTCTAAGGACTTATCTATATGCACAGACACCAGAGTCTCATCACATGTTGTTGCATAAGAAACATATTGTTTGATTTGTTTATTATTATTGTGTTTGAGAGAGAAATAAATAGACTTGAATTTGATAAAGTTACGAAAAAATAGTGATACCTATATATGGGTCCGTCAACGACCGTAGATATACTGTATAAATCCAAGATTAGAGGTCCCTTTTTTATCAAAATGTACAGTTTACGAGTAATAGATATATTCGTTTTTCGATATGTAAATAATATATTTTATAATGTACTTTATATTCCCGCACGGTATCCTCAAGATAAATTTAATCCCAAGCTATAATTAAAGGCCTCCCTTTTGAATATATTATACATTCAAAGTATGTTCAAATAATATAAATCTTAAAATTATATTGAAATGTTTTTCTACATTTACTGAATAAAAATGTAAGAGAATAATAGAAAAAAATTGACGTTTACTAATATAAGACAAAATAGAAAAAAGATAACGTATACACTTGTACAGAATACCTACACGTGGCATTCATTCGTCGTTTAAAGTCTAAAAATACTCTCAAATCACCTTAAGAAGTTTCATCACATCAATAAGAAATTAAAAGTATACCTAGCATCATATTTGTATTGTACTTCAAAAAGTTAAGCTATTATGTAGAAAGTTTAAATAGTTTTCGAATTTGAATATCCTAAATCGTCGTTTTGTTTTTTGGAGTTTACTCTTAAGGCTGCACTAGTAGGTTTATTATCCATACAAACGCTGTTGGTAATTTACACTAAAACTAGTAATATCGTATTTCTATTACACTTATCTAGATCGGTATGTGTTTATATTTCTAAATTATAAATTAGTTTAGAAAATATCCTTGAAGGCTACCCTTCAAACATCAGACATTTAGCGCAATTTTGACCGTAAATAAAAAACAAACGAAGAGAGAAAATAAAAAAGCAGACACATACCGACACAGTTTGATTATTCAGCAATTAAGATAACTTGGCTGCAGACAAAAATATCATATATTTTTCTCATAAAACACCAACAGCTGCGTGTCGATTTGCTTAATTTGAGGACCTCTTCTAAAATACTTTACAAAGCAGTTTATATGTGTACGCTAAAACTTTTCTTTTAAGTATATATTATATGGGTATATCCTATTTTCCCCGATGTTAGGTGACAAAATAAATATTTTCCTCGCGCGCCGCATAGAGTTCGAGCCGTTGACTAGCGCACTCTTAAGAAACGATTTGAGTTATAAGGCCCAGTATTGAAATTTTATTTGGAGTAAAATCAAGTGTAACACTTGCAAGCGTTATGTAGAAAGAGACAAACATATATATCTGTTAGGATTGAACGTGCAAAATATGAGATGGAATACATTACACAAAGTGGCTTATTAAGTTCTCAAAAAGGAAATAAATTTATAACTATTTTCTTAAAAATTATGTTTTTAAAATTGTTAGCATAGAGTAGTTACGAAATATAAAAAAATGTTATAAAACTACGCTATGTACACACTACAGAGTATTTTTATTTTTTGAGTGCACTTACTTTCTTTGCATTGCACACTAAATTTTACTTTTTAGAGTAAACTCAAGTCATGCACCGGAGCTGACACACACTTTTTTTATTTTGTTACTCTTTCACGCAAAAACTACTGATATTTATTACTACATTGCTGTTTTATGTACTTTTTTACGTCGGCGGAGCCGCGGATAAAAGCTAATTTATTTATAAATTGTAAAATATATTTGTAAAGGTAAAGTAATTATACTAAAGGTAAATAATTATACAATGTACACTTTAGACTTACTTATCGCGCATTCAACTTCTCACCTCTGTCTGTTGAAATTAAAATTATTTAATCCAAGAGTAAATGGATTAGCAATTTGCTTACTGAGATTATTAATCAAAAATGCGGCGCGGTCTCGTTAAGTATATTTTAAGTGGCCGTACTTTTCTCGAAACATTTCGTGGCTTTTTCGTGCTAAGGCGTAGGAGGCGTTGGCTTTTGTGTATCAGACAAGGTCACAATTAGCTTTTGCCCGCGGTGCTACCCGCGTTGAGATAATATTATTCATGTGTTTTACAATAAAAATAATAGAATTTTTAAAATCGTATGGGTGTTCTAAATGTATTGAAAAAATGAGTAGTAAAAAGTGAGTTTCGCTTGGAAATACGATATTTTATTTTCCTGTAATTTGATTATTACTTAAATGAATATTAATTTGAAAAATAAAGTATTTTACAAAAGGAACAGTATACTATAATATACACAAAATGTACAATATCTCCGAAGTCTCTTTTATGGTTATACTAACCATAGTATTTTTTTTTTTGTATTTAATGTAAGTAATCGAATTTTGTAGGTTTTTGTCTTTATAATACTTCGGAATCTTGAAAATGGCTGCAAATATTTTATTAAAACAGTCTGGAGGGAGTTTTGGGGGGGGGGTGAATCGAACTAGCTATTATCCTTGGAAATATATTTATATGTATATGTTTTTTCTTTTATTGAATCATAAATGAGGTAATTCTATTTGTAATCGTCAAATCTGATTGGTGTATTAGTTAGGTTCGAAGTTGTTCTAGGAAAATTCGAATTCGAATTACGGTCAGACGATTTTTCTGATTCTTTTTTTATTATTTTTTATTGTTATATCGTTCAAATAAAACTCTGGGCAAAGCTTGGTCTCTCAAGTACCTAACAACATTGATATAATATTATAAGTATTAGCTAAATTACATTTTCACACCCATAAGAGCTGAAGATATTGAGAGGGCCTGAAGGTTAATGGTGTAGAAGTATCGCGGCGTTAAGCTGTAATCGACATAAACCCTTAATGTTTTCCTGTTACCCCCTTACCTTGTTACAAAGGATTTATCTAAACGAGCTTAGCTAAGAAAGTTAGTAAATAAGAATTATTCCGATTTTCAAAACATAGTTAGAAGACTAAAAAGGACAAAACCTTTTGAGTTAGTTTATTAGTGTTAGTGTATAGCGTATACCTAGTGCAGTGAGAATTAAAAATAGTAAATAAATTCAACGAACAAAGTGGCTTCCCTTTACAGAGACAATAAGTAAAGTGCTGATGGACACATTCTTAATTATAAAAATTTCAACTAGCAATTTAAGTTATAGAAAAATTACTCATTAGTCTTAAGGCTAGATTGTAATTTTATGTTGTTACTATGCATTAGAAACATCATTATTTAGCTGGCACCCGCAACTTTGTTTGCGTGGAACTACTGGAAAATAAAGCCTTCTTTTTTAAACGGATTCTTAAGATTCCGTAGGCCTATAACATTAACTATCTGACAGTGAAAGTCCGATAAACAGGTGTCCAGCCATTTCAGAGATTAGCCGGAACAAACTGACAGCCAAACAAACAAATTTAAATTTGATTTTTTGGTATAGATTAGATACTAGAATATTATGCATTCAGCGCAAAGCTGTTGATTTGAAATTACAAATAGATACTTCAATTTTATTTAGTTGTATCGATAGAGTTTTTTGAAAAACATAAAAACGCAAGTAATATGTAGTCCTAATAGCGTAGTACCGATTTCGGTGACGATGATCGGTTTCGTTGAAAACAGGGCAGCTATGTAGGTATTACTTTTTATAGTGCCCAAGTGTGTGCACAAGAGCACACTCTATCTTCCTTTTCTTTCGTAACTCAGTGGGACGGACATAACTGGTAAGAGATTAGACTCAGAACCGATTTTTTAAATGCCCATCCGACACATGGATTAATTTTCTTGTCATTCAGGTAATCAGCCTGTATTGTCCTTACGAGACTTATAAAGAAAACTTTTTCTGTTCTAAACCGAACCCATGACCTCAGGGATCGAGAGCCAAACTTTAAACAAGTACTGAGATGCTGTAAAATGAAGCTGTGAAAACATTCTCCTTCATCTTCGTAGCCTGCTACGAATATAACACTTCTGCGTAGCACGACTTGTAGATGTCTACGGGATATCGTAGCAATCTACGCAGAATGCTACGAATCAAAGTGACCATTGTAGCCAGTAATCCCGGGAACCCCAAATTTTTCCGTGATTTAAAGTAGCCTATATCCTTCCCTGTGTTCCCATCATCGCTATGTCTGTGCCAAATTTCATCAAAATCAGACTAATAGTTTCGGAGCCTATTCAAAGTAAACGATAAAAAACCTTTCCTATTTACAATATTATACTTTAAGTGTAGATATATTTTTTATAAAATAATGATACTAGTTAACAGCATTGCGAAATTTTTTTGAATTTAATTTTGATGACCTCTGTGACTCAGCAATTGAGAGTGTCAGCGCTCAAGCCTAAAGTCGCGGGTTCGATTCCCGCCAAAGGAATAAAAAGTTTTCTATGTTCCGGGGTCATTGATGTGTGTTAAATATATACATGATATAATAAAAATCTTGAATATTAAGTGTACAGTATAAAAAAGTATTAAATATATATCCGTTGTCTGGTACCCGTAACGCAAGTTCTTTGAGAACTCACCACGGAATCAGATTGACGTGTGGAAGCGTTCATAGATATTACTATTAGTGTAGTAGGCTGTATTAGAAGTAGTTAGTAAGGCTGATGCGGCGTGTACATCAGTGTGGTGGCGTCCGCGGCGGGAGGCGCGCGAGTGTTGTGTGTGTCGGATTGTATGGGCCGGTAAGTAGTAGAGTAACGTAGAATAACGTAGAGTAATAAGAATAAGGTGGAGTAATAGTGAGTTATAACATTGAGTATTAATATATTATATTTTTTTTGAACAAATTTTAAATGAAAGTTTTGTTATATAAAGTTTTTTTTTTTTATAAAACTTATTTTTCAAACAGAAAATAATTATTTAATGACATGAACAAGCGTGTTTTGAAAACAAAATAATTAAAATATGTATATTACAAAAATATGTTAATAATTAAAATCAAAATTGGTGGGCGTAATTATTAAAATTATTTTATTTTATCTTGTTTAAAGTTGTTACGTGCATTTATTAATTATAATTTAAAACCAACGTTTCGCGTAAAATGATACAACATTTATTTGTTGCTGTATTTTTATAATTAATTCATAAATTATTATTTTGTAAAAAATGTAAAACTTTTAAAAATCTCAATTCGAAAACATAAATAGAAATTGGATGACACTTTTTACCCGACTGCGTGACGCAAAGGAGTGGTAATTGTATTTTATAATTCTTTCTTTAATATAATAATAATATACTGAATTTTAATTTTTAGTACTTAATGATGCACTCAAAATACGAGAAATCATCGTCTATTTCTATAAATCTACCTTATATCTATTTAAGTAGAAAATGCAAAGGAACGAAGCGGAAGGATGATAAATGTAAGGATTAACGTAACATAACTTGATAGATGGTTTTAACCGAACCGCGAATAAAACTAGATAGATGGTTTCAACTGAACCTCTAACAAAACCAGATAAATGATTTCAACTTCATCCGTTCTACCAGTGAATAACTGTGACAAGTATAAAAACTAAGCCTAGCTTTTAATGCATAACGATAAAAGAATTGTCGTTATTCCTGTATACAGATAAAGTATTCTTTACGTCTGATCCATAATACTATACCAAAAAACTTGCTATACTCATAGTCTATTTGCCAGAAGTTAGTCCTATAATGGTGTGCTTAGTCCTATAATTAGACTGTTATAATTTAAAATGTAGTTAAAAATGAATACTGTTACATGTGCAAGTAACATTTAAATTTGTTTTCTTAATATGGAGATCAATCAATCACGAGTAAAGTTATTTATTGGTAATAGGGGATCGGACTACATCTGAAATATGTAGCTTCGTTAATATATTCAGAAATATTGAGGCATTACTACTTGGTAAATGTAAAAAAAATATATTATTTTATATGTAGTTTACTAATTAAATACATTTAAAAAGTACCAAAAAAGTTTTTTTTGCTAAATTGTTAAACAAAACCTACATCATTAGTTTACTCACATCATATACAAAAACATTCATTATGATAAGTATGAACTTAAACGCACAAATATGGGTGATATTTACAAATATATTCCGGCGGCCATATACTTCATATACTATAACCTACAAGTGACCTCATTTGTAGGTCGACTTTAGTATGGAGCGTTTTTAGGAGGCTCGCGAAATTTTTTATACAAATCGCTGTACCTTTGAAGCTAGAAGTTACTCATATTTAAGAGTACTATTCATTTATGCAATAAAAAAAAATAGTCCGATTGCCTATTGTTATATTAGTATTAATACGTGAAGAAAAAACTTTCTGTACAATTTCGCGAGAATTGTGCTACCGGAAGAGTATGAAATTAGGCCGGGAAAATTAAAGTTTATGCGGAGAAGGGCGTGCAAAAAGATTTAAATATTATATTTAAATATTTTTTAAAATAATGTGTAGAAATAAAACAATAAAAATACAACAACACACACTATCTCAAATTATATTATTAACACATACTACTGCGCGTTTGATGGATACAAATTTGTTACACGTTGACATTAATTAAAAATCTGTCACATTTACTTTTTTATATTTTTTTTGTATAACACGTTTCAAATGAGAATAGGAACGTCAATGACCTTTATCTGTCAAATATCACTTGAAAAGTGTGATTTTCAGAAAAACTAATGTGCATATAAATATTAATAGTCTTGCATCGAATTTAAATAGGAATGTTAAATAGTAACCAATTATCTAAACATAAATTTAAGTATCATAACAGTCTAAATTCGAAACAATATGGCGCCGACTTGATCCTATTCTCATTTGAACCGCACTATATCTCATTCTATATCATTCTATCAAAATTAAGAAAGGCGCATTTCGACCACAGGCCGACCTTTAGTTAAATACCCGACTGCCGAGTTACGTTATAGGATTTGAATTCGAATCTTCATAAAACTTTACTACTTTTTAATTACATAATACTAAAAAATATAAAACTTTTTCTTCAACAAATGTGAATACAAAATGTTTTCGTGTTAATTAATTAAAATCCTAGATAGTGCCTTTATTTTATTCATGTTCTCGCAACCCTGAATTTTAATCTAGACTTTTGCGGTAAAACAAACACATGTAATAAAATGAATATGTTACAATATTAAATTCTTATTAAATATTAAATTCTATAGTGTTAAGCCACCGTTTGAAGCAGTTCCGTGAGAATGTACATTTCACAGACTTTTTTGTGTTGTACTTATTACTATAGTAGGTGCTAAGTATAAGTACCTAAGCGAGGCCTGCATACAAGCCGGTTTCCATGAATATTACTTTAAATCTATTATTTAATATATATGTATTAATTTTTGGTGTTCCGTACCTCAAAAGGAAAAAACGGAACCCTTATAGGATCACTTTGTTGTCCGTTTGCCCTCTGAGACCCTTTTTCTTAGGAACGCGTGGCGGTGTCAAGCTGGATGGTTGGTTTATATCAAATACTCAGGTCTACTGTCCCTTGGAGTTGTGAAAATTTTGACAGTTGACAAGTCTTGATATGAATTGAAACTATTGGATTGACATGTTTTTTATTTATTTATAAGAATGTAGATGTATTTTCTTATTTAATGTTTTTATAATATTTTTGAATTAATTATAATATTTAAAATAATAAAAAAAAGATCCACGCCCTAAAGGCAGAAATTGTGACCCATGTATTACCAATTTATTGGAAAATAAATAATTTTATTCTATTCTAGAAAAAAATCAAACGTCTAAGCCAACGCAACCAAAAGATACAGTCGATTATGCCGCAAATTTCTGAAAATTTTCGACTCTCGCAAGGGAAACAAAACCTTACTTATTTACCTACAGGTTTGTACGGAACTCTCGGTGCGCTAGTCCGACTCGCACTTGGCCGGTTTTTTATACGGAATTGGTTCTTCACATAGTGTTAGCGCAATTTTTTGGTGCATTGGGCGCAAAATATTATTTTGGTTTAGTACTGTATTTAAAAAATAATAAATTATATAATATACATAAGGGAACCCGGCTTGTATGCACGCCTCGCCTGTTGTAGAGTAGAGCAATTTGTGGATTTCCGTAGTGCTCAAGGAACTCTTATCGTTTCATTCTTATAGTCCGTCCGCCCTTATAGCTAATTATGAATATAAATTAATGAAATTTGGCATATTTATAGATTGTGTAGTCAATTTTGGCGTAATAAAATAGTAAAAAAATATATTCTTGGGTTAGCTGTCCATACGTATGAAGTGGGGAGGAAAATACTTTTTCATTATGTGGGATATCCTTCAATAGGTATTTTTAAAGACATGGTTTCATATAATATGACTTTTTACAAAGTCAACCATTTTTCAACCATTTCAATTAAAGACAACCCAACCAACAAAGACAACAAAAGTTTATTGTAACTTGTAAGAGGTCATTCTTATCGCATCTATAAATATTTGACAGTCCAGTGATACCCGAATTTACGCTACCGACGGAATTAACATCAAATGAATGACAGGTATAGGAACAGTTAGTATGGGAAAGTTCATTCATCACTTCAACCGTTTAAATCTTCCCTAAGCATCTACAATTATTTCAATATCAAAATTAGCAAAATCGGGCCAGTCGTATCGAGACAAAGAAATGCAATACATTTTTTATTTAACGTATTTTTCTTCCGTTCTGTACGGAATTAGCCTACAAATACTTCGAAAGTTTCCGCAATAACGTAATAATGTATTAGAGCGGAACGAAACTACTAAAAGCTTCTTTAAAAAACCAATGAGCCGTCCTGCGATACCTCGCACATGTGTAACATCGATATCACTTTGTAGAAATGATGTGGACAAAATTCGTTATTATAAATTTAAACAATAAATACGTTTTTGATTAAATAAACTATAACTGTATACTAGAATTATTAAAAAAACACCATTATAATGATACAGTTTTTCTGAGACGGACTGGCTTTAACATACAACCTGCTATGTATAATAATAATAATAATATTGCACTCCTGTTTAACGAACGTAGAAGTATGAAATATGGCACAGGTAGAGTATTTTCTTCCATAGAGGGAGTGAGCTGCATATAATACATTAAATTACCTACTAAAAATAACATTACATACACTGCCTCAGATTAAATACTCTAACTACATGTAAAAGAATTGTATGATGTATGCGTTTCATACATCATACAATTTTTTTACGCGTTTGTCAAACTGTCTTCCACATTTAATATATTTTTATCTAAAGGCCTCCGAGACGATCTCCGAGACGACAAGAAAAGTTAAGCATAAAAGAATCACTTGCTTTATAACAAAAAGTCACATTTAAAAAAATGAACAGTTTGGTTTTCAAAAAAATAAGTCAACACTACAAGCTTGCTACAATTTAACTAACCAGATAATAAACGCCATGGATAACCGCGAATATACTACAGTAGTATATATTGACATGACCAAAGCGTTCGAATTTGTCTCACATAAAATACTGCTCAACAAATTAGAAACTTTAGGAATTAGAGGGCCTGCATTAGCTTGGATTAGGTCATTTATATCCGAAAAACAATGTACTGAAATAGAATATATAAATATAAATAAAGAATTAATGCAATGCAAATCAAGTAGCATGTTTAATCGATATGGAGTACCGCAAGGCTCAGTATTAGGTCCACTGCTATTTTTATTATATATTAATGACATACCATATTATGATCTGACTAATTATAAATTGACTTTATTCGCAGATGACATATCAATACTATTTACACATAAGAAAAATGACATACTTAAAATAGAATCTGACATTAATAAAACGCTAAAAACAATAATTGATTGGCTGACATTAAACAATCTACAAATAAATATAAATAAAACTAAATACATACAATTTATAAATTACAATAAAAAGCCGTTACAATTAAAATTATTATATGAAAATAAAATTATCAAGGAAGTGCATGAAAATTCATTTTTAGGGATAGAGATAGACAGGCATTGCAATTGGCAAGCACAGATAGATAAAGTATGCCATAAAATTAACAGATTTGTTTTTGTTTTGAGTAGGCTAAGGACAACAGTGAGCGAACATGCGGCAATACTGGCATATCATGGCTATGTCTCATCTGTACTCTATTATGGACTCATAATATGGGGAAACTCGTCACATATAAACAAGGCATTTATTGCTCAAAAGAAATGCCTCAGAGCAATAGCTAAAATACCGCCGTATGAATCATGTAAGCCACTATTTAAGAAATTTAATATCCTACCTCTGCCATGTATGTATATCCTGGAAATATTTAAATTCGTCACCTAGAATAAGGATTCCTTTACCCAATTAATAAATAAGTTTCCCACGAAATACTATCGGAATCATCAAAGATTGATCATTGATAAAAAATTCAAGACATCTGTGTTCCTTAAAAGTACTTACTGTATGTACTTACTGTTGTTTTTTTTTATAAATATCAATAATTATACAGATAATATTACCTACATAATTATTTGCTTTTCCGGTGGTTCATTAGTTTATTAATTTGTTTATATATAATATATTAAATAGGTTTACTCAGGAATTATGTTATGATTAATGTACATACTTGACTTTCCATTTTTCTTATTTAATTAGTTATTTATTAGTGAAAACTTGTTATTGGCTATTTGTTTTCTAGGAATAAAAGTTATTGTTATTATTTGTTAGCTCTAAGTTTTCCAAATAAAATAAAATAAATAAAATAAAATAAAATGTGTGTAAAAATATACAATAAGGTTCCGACACACATAAAGTGTTTAACATAATATAATCAATCTGTAAGAGAGCTGAAAAAAATGCTAGCAAACAAGAGTTACTATAGTGTTAAAGAATTTTTACGATCATAAATTTGCTTATTGTTTAATTACAAATACCTACTATATGCACTGAAATAATTTGACATGACCTAAAATTTAGTTAATAATAATTATTGTTAGTTTATGGAAAATATTATGACATGATATCTGGATAATTTATTGTAAAGTCTTATTTTATTATTATTATGCATGATTATTATTAATTTTGAGTGTTTAAATTGACTTATATAATATTAAATTAATTTGCGAATGTTTAAAATTACACTGATAAAAATAATTGTCAATTAAAAATATGTATTAAAATTAATTTTATGTTGCACACCATCAAGTGGTAGAATGAAAGATCGAATTATATTTATAGCTTAAGTCCATTTACTGTAACTTCATTCTGGCAATGTATGAATTATGAATTATGATCGAACGGCTTGACTCAAGCCTTACGTGTTTGATGCAATCGTTTAACGTTGGTTTGATCAGTTTGTCAAACAAAACAAAAATATGTGTTTCCATCAAACGAGCTTCGAGCCCGTAAATGTTTGACAAACCGTTCAATCTTACTTTGTAAACGATCTAATCGGTTTGACTTAAACCAAAATTTACGTGTGAGTCAAACCGTTTGATTGTCTTGGGGGCTCTTAAGAGACAAGAGAACACTTCAACTTTATTAAAGTTGAAATTTAAAAATTAAATAATTTCTAATCACTAGGTGACCACTAGTAGTAATATAATTGTATAGATTACTTATTGCAAACATGCCACAAGCGACCGCTATGCGACAGCCACACACTTTCATACGTTTTATTCACTCGCCGCATACGAATAGCCAGTCGCGGCTACTTGTGGCCTGAGCCTATCCTTTGTGCATATTAATAATAACTCCCCACATCAATTTCGATGACGGTGGCCAGTTTCATTGAAACCAGGCCAGTTACGCAGAAGTAATTTTATAGTGCTCAATTGTTTGCGCAGTGCACAAGAGCACTCTTTCTCTCTTTACTCTCATAATCCAGTGGAACGGATAACCGAACGACTGACGAGAGATCAGGCGCAGGACCGACTTTTTACATGCCCATACGACGGATCATTTTTCTTGTCATACAATCAGGTGATCAGTCTACATAGTCCTAGCCAAACTTGGAAATAAAAGTTTTTATTAATCCAATACGCGAATCAAACCCGTGACCTCCAATTCGAGAGCCAAGCTGTAACCACTAGACCACGGAGGCTGTGAGGTGCACATTATAATAATCGATATAGGTCAAGTGTAGGTGTACAACAAAACACCAAACTATGCGATCAGAATTTAAATTAATTTTTCCCGGGGCCATTTTGTCAAGGAACTTTCGGTAATTCTACCCTCCCATTTGCCACCCAAGGGGGTTTATTCATCCCCACACACCATTGATGGCTGATTAGGGAATTTATCCGATCCTTGAGAATATGTTTTTTGCGGAAATTAAAATTAACATCTGCTATGATCAAGATTGTATTTTGTGTGAGATAAATATAAAATTGACAAGTAATTATAATACAGAGAAGCCTGAATAAATTTTCACTGTAACTTGATTTTAATAATAGCCGTAATGAAAAAAAAAAAAACGTATTGTTGGTTTATAAATTCATTCGTTAAGAATTTATGAAATCTATATTATATTTGTGGATTTAAATAATAATCTTGTATAAGTTATGCTGGTGTAACTTTTTTTTTCTATTTTTCATACTACTATTCTATACTCATATTTCATACTATAAGGACACTATCTTTATGGCTGATTTTATTTGGTTCAGTTATTGTGAAATAATACACTAATCTTTACTTAAATAAACATGCGAAATAAATTTTCGAAAATATTTTAAAAGTTTCCCATTGATATAAAAACCTAAGCAGTAGGCATATTTAAGAAGGGTACCGTAACCATTATAGGTCCGTTTTTTATAATTACTTCAAAAAATATTGTCCGATTTCAATCAAAATATTTAAAAAAATCCTAAAAAGTATTTGGCGTCATCTTATATGCAGCTACCTCTTATAGTTTAGAAATTTCAATGGGGACCAACTTACGAACCACTTTGGAAGGCCATTACTCAAAAATATTTCACGGCAAGTCATATCTAAAATCTCATACTTATTTAAGAATACCCGGTATTCGGCCATACACCATTCTATGACAAAAATATTATTATTTATATATCAGCATAATGATAAAAATATTATTTTATGATGCCAAAAAAAAAATGTATACGCAATCTATAGCTTTTTCGTCCATTTATTATTATAATTACAAAAGTTAAAAGTGCGTACAGATCTATAGACAGATGGACGGAGGAGCGAAACTATAAGGCTTCCTTGTAGTATAATGTACGGAACCCTAATTCAAATTCAAATACTTTCAAATTCGAATTCTTTATTAAACACACATAATAACATATTTACAATACAATAAACATGTAATATACATCGTTAAGACTTGTGTTATGGCTGTCAGACAACGGATACACATATAACAATTCTACACTATGGTATATTATTATACACACTCTCACAGACTCACACTACACAAACACACTAAAATAGGTAATATCACGTAGGTATTGTCTTTTTCGGCGTGATGCGCGCTTAGTAATAAAACGAGGAATTATGTTTTCTTTTAATTATGAAATGGCAGAACGATAATATTGTGTTAAATATCTTGGCTCGTGAATAGAAACATATCAGTTACAAATTATTCCTCCAGCCTTGGCCATTATCATAATACAGTGAGCTGTGAGCGACTTCAAAATTACTTTAACACATTTTGTATAGACATTACCTTCATTATCTTTTAACTTTTATGGTTATTTTTTCTTCTTAGACACTGAAGATTTTAAAAACAAGTTTTATTGTGGTTTATGTCGTATACTGAAAATGTTGATCGAACAAGTTAAACTAATATTGTTATTCAAGTTTCTAAAATTATCTTGACTATCGAACTATTATTACTATCGAAAAGTTGCCGCTCGACTTGAGGGCATAGACGTTTATATTATAGACGAGGCATGTTGAGGCAAAAAGTGTATCTATTTAAATGGCCACACTTTTGAGATTTTGAGGCCATTTAGACATTTTTTGAAGTATGGTGAAAACAAGTTGGCTGATATTTAAAGTATGGTGATTAACATGATGGCTGACATTTGAAATATGGTAAAAACGAAAATGGCGTAACTTTTTCCTGTATGAACATTTGTTCTGTCAAATGTACCTATGTTGGGTTTTGAAATCTTTGTCAGACGGTCAATTATTCTCTTAAATAAAACCTGCAATTAAAATCATATCCCGATATGCTAAAACTGCCTAAACGTTCTTGTAAAATTTTGATTGATCCAAACTTCACATGATAACATGTTGTTTCACTTAAAATAAAATAAAAGTAAAATGAAAGTTTACTTAAATACGAAAATTGGGGTTCAGGCATAATATCAAAATCGCTCAACAGTGCTGATAAACAGTAAAACACACTTAATCATGTGCAAATAAAAATTTCAACGATGTCGCGCAGTCGATGCGATCACTTCATTTTTATTTAAATGTTTTCTTACAAATTAGTAATTTTTTTTTTGCCGATATTGTACACAAGTAACGATTATACCGTACCTACTGGGTTTATTGATAAGTCACGTTAAATATACAGCTGTAAATAAATCGGCTCTGTCGCTAAACGCCATAGTAGTAAAACGACATACTTTCTATAGGATTTATTACGTACGTATTCTCAAAACGATGTATTCTCAAAAGAACAGAAATTGTACAGTCCATGATATAACTAAAGCCAGAGACTTATAGTGTTAAGGCACGTTTTTTAAATAAAATGTATAAGCCTATGTGATGTATGTGAATAGGCTTATACATTTTATTTAAAAAACGAAAATAATGGTCGAAACCACGGTAAATATATAACTTAAAAATTAATAATTCACTGTAGGTTAGTAAGCCTTTATTTTGGAGACTTCTAAGTAAATTAAGGTAATAACACTGTTATATTTTCAAGTGAATTTGTGTAATAAAAGCATAATAACAGTAACGAAACTGGAATAACAATTATCGCGTTGTTGCGTGTACGAGTAGAATGTCTCGCCTAGAACTAATGTGAAAAATTGTAACGGCTACCAAATATGTACTAGTTTATATTATTAAGTTTGAAAAGTATAATTTTTTATGCTAATATTAATTAGAGGACAGATATTTTGCTTGTTTGTGTGCATTGAATAAGTTCCAAAACTACTGGACCGATTTTGATGGAATTTGGAATAGATATACAGAATCTATTTAAATCCAAATTAATTATTTAACACAACATTAGCCAAAAATATAATGTACTTTTTCCAGTGGCTCCGCCCGAGTAAATAATATAGTATCCTGACTATCATATGATGTTTTAGTTTACTATAATACTAAATTTTATCTAAATCCGTTCAGTAGTTTTTGCGTGAATGAGTAACAAACATCTATCGATCCATTCATCCATTCTTATAAACATTTTATTTTATAACATAATTATTAGCCTTTTCCCGTGGCTCCGCCCGTGTAAATATGGTATCCCACGAGAATACTGTACTTAATTGAGACAAAAGTAGCCTATGTTTTAATTCACTGAACACTAACACTCGACGAAGAGAATAAACTCCTGATAACTATAAAAAAAAATACTCCGCAAGGTATTGGGCAGACAGCGGAGGGAGGAACTAGAGTCCGAACAAACGTCGTAGTCGAAAATCTCACGGTCGAGCCCCGAGCCCAACATTATCGGTGTAACGAAAGCCGACTCCGATGGCTTGGCCATGTTGCAAGAAAGTGAGATGACCGTGCCACTAAAAAGGCGTTCGTAGAGCGTCCGATCCGGACCTACCGGTCGTCCACGGTACCGCTGGAGTGATGTCGTAGAGTTTGACCTGTGCGATTTTCAAGCCACAGAATGGCGAGAAACGGCGCTAGACCGGTACAAATGGCGCAAACTGGTGTCGAAGGCCAAGATCCACTTTGGGTCGCTGAGCCATCGTAGTAAGTAGTATGTTTTAATTTAGAGCTCAAACTACTACCATACCAAATTTCATCGAAATTAGTAATAGTTCAGTAGTAGTTGCGTGAAGAAGTAACAAACATCCATCCATCCACAGTTGGAGGAAGAAAAAGAAGTATGCATAACTAAAAATTTTAGTAATTCACAGAAAAATAACATGATTAACATTTCTTGACCACTATAACTACATATTATGGAGACTTTGGTAATGCCGTAAAATGCGCCGGCTTTGAAGGTCACGCGAATACCGAACTGTATGAGCCACGGGTTAATTAATAAAATTTAAGTACCGGTATTTGATAAGACATTTTGGTGAAAATTTAGGGTCACATGTTACATAATATTCTTGGAACTAGAATTGAATACTGATTACGCTCCTAATATCTATTTTTTTTATGACCATCCTGTAAAGTAGAACACGAGGAACAACATAGACTACTTTTTCCCGCGGGAATTCGGGAAACATCTAGTAACTTTGTTTACTGAATATGACACGTGACGATCAATCTCTCGATCTGGATCCATCAGGTGCGCTTCAGGTGCTTAATTGAGAGTCACTTAACCGGTGTGGGCTTGGTGTCGCCACCAAACTCTCAAATCAACAAAACATTCAGTCTCTGATGATGTCACGTTCTATAAGTTAATTAACTCCCGACCGACGACACCGATTTCGGTGACGGTCGCGGTGGCCGGTTTCTTATAGTGCCCACGTGTGTTCGCAGTACACAAGAGCACACTCTCTTCCTTTACTCTAGTAAACCAGTAGGACGGATGACCGACATGACTGGCGAGAGATCAGACGCAGGACCGACTACTTACATGCCCATTCGACGCATTGATCATCTTTATTGTCAGACATTCAGGTGATCAGCCCGCATTCTCCTATCCAAATTTTGAAACAACAACACAACGTGGGAATGGAACCACAACCTCCTAACCCACTAAACCACTAGACCAGGGAGGCTGTTAGGTTAGAAAAAAAATTGCTCGATGATCTTTGTTGTCATACAAAATAGTTTACAATGATATTTAACTACGTATCAATGTTTCTACTTGTGTCTGTATAGTGTATAATACAACCACATTCTTAGTGTCTTTCGGGAATCGTTGTTAGTCATACGTCGTCAGTCATTCTGACGGCCTCTAGCATGACGGTGCTCCTGCCGGAGGTTGCGAGTTCGAATTCCGCCGAGGGAACAAAAAAGTTTTCAATGTTCCTGGGTAAACTCATATAATATTATGTTTATAAATAATATAAATCATAAATATATATGTATGGTATAAAATTGTCGTCTAGCCCCCTACCTCAAGTTCTTCGGACACTTACCATGACGCCAGATCGACATGGTATGAAGCGTCTAAAAATATTATTGTTATTGTCATTTCTATAGAAATTTCTATACAAATGACAATAAATAAATTAATAAATTTCTATAGAAAAAATATAATAGCCGAGGGACATTGAGACATTAGTTTCACTGTCCACGTGTGTTTCAAATGAATGTTTCTGTTAGTTTATCAACTTAATTGCGTGTTATCTTTGGCCCTACCTTATAGTAATTAACTTTTAGTGTCGTTTAGTTAACTATAGCTTTAATGAAAAACTCCACCCTGTTTTATATGCGACTTCACTATCAGTATAGACGAATATTTTGATATTTTTCATTGTTTTATATTAAAAAAAGTGCGGGTATGAGAAATGAAAAATCAATTGCCTTGATATCATAAACCGATTTTTAGAGTTTGGACCAATTAAAACGCGCTTGACGATGGTTTGGTGTATAACAGAATACTATTTTTTTAGTTTTAACATAATTATCAGGACTGGATTACTAAAATCCAATAATTAAATTGTATTATTGCAGGATTTAATTAGCAGAATCGATGATCCAAAGATCAGGGCCTCTAGTCAAGATGCTTTCGATAATTTCGACGGCGAACTTCGAAAACAAAAATCTATGGAATTTGACGTCAGGCATCGCAAGCGACGAGTCACTTAATGATGACTTATGTCAAATTCCATACATTTTTATTAACACGCTTTAAATATTAACTTCACCTGTATGTAAGCTTGTTTGCTTGCTTGTATGTAACTCTCTTGCGCGCCTGCTGCCTTCCTCGGCTCTGGTAGCTTTAAACTCCAAGTGCGAGTCGGACTCGCGCACCGAGGATTCCGTATAAACCTGTGGGTGTAAAAATTTAAGGTTTCTGGAATTTTTCCTTAATATTATGTGCTATAAAATATTGCTTCGTGCAAGATTCAAGGTCGACAGACCGATTCCCTTGCGTGTAGTTGCGAGTTTGAAAAGATGCGGCGTAAATTGCAGTTTCTTTTGATTGCGTTGACAAAGAAATTAAATTTTGTTACAGCTTAAAGGTATTATAGACCTGAGTATAGTCAGTTTAATACCTTTACGCGTTTATGAGGAAAGGGGTAGTAAGTTTAAAATTATAAAAATATTTTAATTATATGATGTAACTAAATTTGGTTTTCGAAATTTTTCCTTTTCTTGTGCTATAAAACGTTGCTTTGTACCAAATTTCAAGGTTCTGAGTTTACGGGAAGTACCCTGTAGGTTACTCAGAATGTTGATTCCCTTGCGAGTGTCGAAAATTTGTGAAAATTTGCAGCATAAACGGCTGTATCTTTTGATTGCGTTGGCTTAAAAGTTGGATTTTTTCATATTTCTAAGGTAAAAACAGGTCAAACAGTAGATTTGAGTATTTCTGAATATAAATTCCAGATTGTAGATTCGAGTATTTCTGAATATAACCTCCACGCGTACCTGAGAAAAATAGTCTTGACAGACAGATAGACGGACGGATGGACGGACGGACAACAAAGTGATCCTATAAGGGTTCCGTTTTCCTTTCGAGGTACAGAACCCTAAAAATATTCCTCTGCTAAGTAGGTTTACGGACGATAATTTTACTTGATAACGTTATCATAAGCCGAACGCTTAGACCGATCGTGCTTCTCTATGGCTAGCCGCACACACTATATTATTGACAATCAAGCTTATATTGACAATAATATTTCTTATGTGCTGGCCATATTGCCGTTTTTTTTGTACGTGTTGACTAGTATTGACAAATTTATTCTGTCAATAATATTGTACGTGTGCGGCTAGCCATTGGCTTGTTCCTTGCTCTCGCCTGCACGCTCGGCTCAGGCGGAACGTGACCAATAGTTGGAACGTGACAATTTTTCCTGCGTGCAGACGGCGTTCATCGATTTATAAGACATTATCGAGTCAAAAAATTATATTCAGTTCTTGATAATTTTGATTGATTCTTATTACAGTCGCCAAAACTATGAACTCCATATTATAAATTATGTTCGTCTTACTCGGCGTAAGAACTGTTAATTTTGAAATTGCGTAATTATTATTAACTAGCTGTTTCCCGCGGTTCCACCCGCGTAAATATACTATCGAGTATACCGCGGGAACACTGTCCTTTTCTGAGATAAAAAGTAGCCTATGTATTAATCCAGAGCCTAAACTACTACCATACCAAATTTTATCAAAATTCGTTCAGTAGTTTTTGCGTGAAAGAGGAACAGACATCCATCCATCTATACATCCATCCATCCATCCATACATCCTCACAAACTTTCACATTTATAATATTAGTAGGATAGTTGATATTCTCTTAATTAAC
Organism: Glaucopsyche alexis; assembly: GCA_905404095.1. NCBI lineage: Eukaryota > Metazoa > Arthropoda > Insecta > Lepidoptera > Lycaenidae > Glaucopsyche > Glaucopsyche alexis. Next base: position 4,349,533 of record FR990053.1, read on the forward strand.
GTTAATACAATAAAGTGAGATAAATTATTATTTTACAGTATGTGATAGTTTAAATTTAGCATGTCAATATGTCGTAGCAACATATTACGTACATCTAGTAGCTTTTTACGAAGTTGAAATCTGCAGCCGCAATAGAGGACGTACCGTCGTGACGCTACCGGTTTATTTAAAATTCATCGCCGTTCAAAACTATAATTTACTGGCCAAATTTCATACTCCTCCGGTTAAAAAATCATTCACGAAACAATTCACGAAAAAATTCAATACGCATCTCGTAGCATGTGTCAATATTCGTAGCGTGTAGTACTTGTAGCGGTCTACGCATCTCGTAGCAACCTCTACGAGCAATCTAACCAAACGAAATTAAAAGTTTACCGACAAGCTGTTATCACATCGTTTGAAGTTAACACAATATCGAAAAGATCGAGAGTAATATAGGGTCAGTGCAGACGGGCGACTGCAACCGGTCGCTATGCAATTATTGTCATACATTGCGAGTTGCCACGACCGGCTACATATTTGCGGTGTATATAAAATGTATGAAAAAGTGTAAATAGGATATCGACTCGCGGTCGATTGTGGCTCGTTTGCGCGGCCCTGAGCACATAACAAGTCTTAATAACAATAAATGTAAACATTTCGCTGCTCTCTATCGTGAATTCGTTTATTTGGTTTCGGGAAACTTTTGGGAACTTCGGCAATTGTTATCGTAATCATTGTAATCGATATAAGATTGATTTATGGAGCTTACTGGACTGACAAGTTTTAAAAGGAGGTCATGACTTTCACATTTAGAGTTTGATTTTTGGTTATTTGGTATTTTGGTAGCCGCATGCGGCCCGAGACATTTCTCATTTTGGTCCGAGACAGTTTTATAAATTACTAGCTGTTGCCCGCGGCCTCGCCCGCGTAAATACAGTAGCCTTCGGGAACACTGTATTTTTTAGAGATAAAAAGTAGCCTATGTTTTAATACAAAGCCTAAACTACAACTATACAGAATTTTATCACAATCCGTTCAGTAGTTTTTTCGTGAAGGAGTAACAAACATCCATCCATACATCCTCACAAACTTTTACATTTATAATAGGACAGTTTTATACGTAATTAAATTTAAAAATAATAATAAACAAAATGAGTGAGCTGAGTCGACGGCTGCGGGACTGTGGCAACGACCCTCGCTCCGAGGCGTACCTGGCTCAAGCATGTTCCCTGGCCATTTAGCGCGGCAATGCGGCTAGCGTCATGGGAACATTTGAGCTCGGTACGCTGCGGGGTGGGCTTTTCTTCTGAGGCTTGCTTACTGTATGTACGCCGGTGTATAGTGTTGTATAGTGTGTATATTCCGTTGTTTTATTTTATTGAAAAGAAAACTCCTTTAGCGGCGTTGTGCACTTTTCTTGGGATGGGTAAAAAATATTAAACTCGCGTCAGGACATGTGACCAGCCTGTCTATTCTCTAAGAACATTTTCAAATCTGGACAGCTGAATCCGCGGTGAGTATCAAATTTGTATATGATATTTGACACAATTTTGACATTCACCGCGGATTCAGCTGTCGAGATATTTAAAAATGTTCTTAGAGAATAGCACTGCTGATCGAAAATTCGTAAGATGCAACTTGCATCTGTTTACTTTCTTAGATCCCTTACGCGAGCAAAGTATGAAACTATTTTAGTTCGTATCTTTAACACACCATCATGTCAGCTTTAAAACAAAGAAAACTAGATAAAACTCGGTTCATCAGTTTAGAAGCTACAATTTCACATACGATACACAGACATACACCATACACGTCAATTTAAAACGTCTCCTTTTGCGTCGGGGTTAAGTTTTTTTTGTTTCAGCCACAAAAATTCACCATAATATAATATATATATATATATATATATATATATATATATATATATATATATATATATATATATATATATATATATATATATACATATACATATCACACATTATTTTATTTATATACATCATAACTATACCTACATTTTTAACATACGATATGCGACCGCAGTTATTCAAAATTAGCGGTGTTCCTACACAATGATACCAACTCTAAAAAATATTTTTCTCCCAAAACTTAAGTCGATAAAAAATAACTAAAATCGCAACAGTTTAATTTAAAATAACCCAATTTTTTTGTCTAATTCTATACAAATATCAAAAATAAATGTGTAATTAGTAAACAGTCCGATAAAAAGTACCCTACGTTCTTCCCGTGGTTCCCTCTACATCTGCGTCGAATTTGATCAAAGTCGGTCAAGTTTCGGACCCTATTCAATGCAAACAAACAACTATTTATAATATTATAATATAAACAATCAGCTGTCATTGCTGAGGGTGACGAAAAGTCATTAGTCGCGAAATATAATATCTGTCGTGGCGACGTGACGTGATGAATAGTCGTCAGCCTCTAAATTTAATACTCCAATAATTGTGACACTTTCAATACGAAACGGATTCGACTAATATTAATGTTGTTATATTATACCGATTTCGTCTCAATATAGATATTAAAGTCATATTTAATAACATCTCCTAATATTATTATAAGAATAGGGCCATACACTATACTGCCTATCGTTTACGGCCGGTTACAATAACCTATCTAACAATAACTATATGTTAAAAACGTCACATTTGGTGTTATTTGCCAGATTTTTGCGATACCAAATGTGACGTTTTTAACAAATAGCTATTGGTAGATAGGTTATTTATTGTTGAAACGGGCCGTTAATCGGAATGACGCTGTCGTTTGGATCAGTTGGAAGTTAGAATTGATCGTGAATGGGTGTGGACTGGCATGACCGCTATAGGTGTGTGTACGCACTTTAGATTGGATTCAGCCTGCAGCGGTATAGGTAGTATGGAGTGTGGGGTGTGGCTACTGTAAGGGCCGATCCACACCGAAATGGCAGAGCTGAGAAACCAGCAGCATAACTGTCATAGTTCGCAGCATGTAACTTATGTATCCGCAACAAAGTAGGCTGAATAATCCCCAAAATTCCGATATCTTCACACTTACATAATAATATTATTATTCTTCTGTACTAGTACTACTGCTATTTATTGATATCTCCAAAATTTATCCCGATATCTTCACAGCTATATAGTAATATTATTTTTCTATTCAGTTGTAAATATATTGGGATAAATATTGGCGATTATTCAGTGTGTGTCGTTTGGAGATTAAAATATTTAGTAGTTAATAATAGGTTTTATTTTATCGATCAAACACCCCCTTTTGCTGGTCGCAACCTCATCCTACCGTAGCTCGGTAGCTACCAAGCAATTGAATAGTTGATATTTTTTAGTTGAATAAAACTAAATAAAATATAATTTTGTTTATTGATTAATTTCTTGGTATGGTCTCATTCTATACCTAATATCATTTTTTGGTAAATATTCCGTATCGCGCCACCAGCGATTATGAGGCCGATTTTTTTTTACAGTCGCGTTATAATCTGTAAACATCAGAACTAGTATTGTTATGATGGCGCATGACTATTTCTGGCTAAAAAAAAATCCGTATCGCACCACCAGCGATTTTGAGGCCGATTTTTTTTACAGTCGCGTTATAATCTGTAAACATCAGAACTAGTATTGTTATGATGGCGCATGACTATTTCTGGCTAAAAAAAAATCCGTATCGCACCACCAGCGATTTTGAGGCCGATTTTTTTACAGTCGCGTTATAATAAGCCCTCAATAACAACAACCGGAGGCCCAATCCCCTACCCTATTCCCTTCCCTACCCTCCCCCATTACCCTATTCCCTCTTAAAAGGCCGGCAACGCACTTGCAGCTCTTCTGATGCTGCGAGTGTCCATGGGCGACGAAAGTTGCTTTCCATCAGGTGACCCGTTTGCTCGTTTGCCCCCTTATTTCATAAAAAAAAAAAAAAAAAAAAACTGGCTTCAATTATGAGTCGACGGAGACCCGCTATGCGGGGCTCCTACTTCTGGGTGGTTTACAAAAAAATAACCACGATGGCTAAGGCGGTAGCTTCTCTGCGCTACGCTCCATCACCACGCTTAGCCATCTAACCTAACCCAATGAAGTCGTATTGGGCCAACTCGGAGTAATTTTTTTTTTAATTTTATTTTTTTTTTGCAAAAAAGGTCATGCGCCATCATAACAATACTAGTTCTGATGTTTACAGATTATAACGCGACTGTTAAAAAAAAATCAGCCTCAAAATCGCTGGTGGCGCGATACGGAATATTTACCCATTTTTTAAATAATCCATTTATTTATTTTAACATTAAAATTAAAAAAAAAATATGTTTTTTTTAATATATTTTAACTTTTGGGGTAAACGGGCTAGACTTAAACTTTCGTAGTTCTATTTTAGACTTTTGAACTTTATTAAACTTTTGGGGTAAACTGGCTAGACTTAAACTATCGTAGTTCTATTTAAGACTTTTGAACTTAAAAACGTAGGTAGTACCAGATAATACTACCTACAATTCTACGTAAAACATAACACCAAAAGTTTATTCCTTCTAACAAACAATCAGCTGTTGAAAGTATAGAATACTCAAATTGTATGCAAAACTAGCTTTTGCCCGCGACTTCGTCCGCGTGGAAAAATTAATTTGGGATATCGCTAAAATTTACCCCCGACTTCATTTACGTAGAAGGAGGAGCGCTTCCCCCTCACGACTGTCCGCAGCGCGCCGCACATCATTATTGCGCGCTGATTATTTTATTACTGCGATATCTTCTGAAATACTCATTGAAATCAAATTATGTAAATGGCAAATTTCTTGTAAATTAAACGCTTGTAATGAATAACGTATTTATTTGGATAAGGATTAATATCATCTTTATGAAAACGCCCTCACAAATAATGCTTAATTTTAGAACAAATTTGGTTAGCATAAAAAGGTTATTGTGAGCCAACCTTAAAAGATAGACATATACAGTCGCGGACTTTTTTTTAGAACTTTTAAAGGGTAACAATTGTGTCATATATAATTTTAGCGAAACTTCAACCGTTTTCGCAGCGTACGCAGCGAAAGCTCTCAAAAGGAAAAAAAATCCCCCGATTTTGAAACATTCTTGATTGGTGCTCCGCTCGTATTGAGCTTAGCATGATGCTATATAGCCTAAAGCCTTCCTCGATAAATGGACTATCCAACACAAAAAGAATTTTTCAATTCGAACCAGTAGTTCCTGAGATTAGCGCGTTCAAACAAACAAACAAACTCTTCAGCTTTATAATATTAGTATAGATTAACAAAACACTTTTCGGGAGTCGCAACCGGTAAGGGTTGCGAAAGGGGAGTGTTTTGTCAATAAAATTAAACATTTTACTGCTGTTAAATTCTCTTAGCATCGAGACGATACACACTATAATATATTATGTAAGCTAAGTCATTTTAATATATTCCCCTTCAAATTATGATAAAAAAGTATCAAATTCCAGTGAAGAGATCGGTAGTTGTTAGTTGTGACAGGGGACAAATAGCCGTGTCATGGCCGCCGCACGACACATGTAACGGATTATACTAGAATATACACTGTATATTTACATATCTGTATGCTACAGTAGAGAGCTGATGTAAATAAGGGGATAGTTGGGGGATAGGGAAAATGGGATCAAAGTTTGTATGAAAAAACGAAAAAACGGAAGCGAAGCCGCGGGAAACATCCTACTACTACTTATGTTGAAGTTTGTGTAGACAGATGGATGGATGGACGTTTGTTACTCTTTTACGCAAAAACTACTGAATGGTTATATATATTTTCTCATTAATATAAGATGCTGTAACGCAAATTTCCACAATATAATTTCATCAATTTATATTCATAATTATTAATTAAAGAAATAAGCAGGGGCGGACAGACAGACGGATGGACAGAAGTAAAACATAATTTATCCTTATATTACGGAACTATGATAATAAACATTAAATAACAATAAAAGCTAATATCGACACCAGATTTACATCAAAGTAAAGCGTTACTTTTTGCCACAAACTTTTTGGTATCCAAACCAATAGTGATTGTGAAATATTTGGAGTGTTTAGTATTTTTGCACGTTATTTTCTGTTACCATAATGTGTAGTGTGTTGTTAACTTCAGTAGTATATTCATAATATTATTTTCCCTCCCTCTGTAATTGACTTACAAATTGAGAATTAACACGAACGACGAACAGTCTTGGGAACTATTAGTTATTTATTCCCCGAATTACAAAATTACCATTTCGTCTGTACTTTATGAACATACATACTTTTGTGAATATTAACATTTTCATTTTATATTATGGCTTTAATAACTATTAAAGTCTCAATTATATTTCTTAAATATGCCATTTGGCATATTTAAGAAATATTATTGAGACTTTATATACGACAGTATAGAGTATTCCTTTGGGTTACGGTGTTCTCGTCGGCTAAAACTTGTTTTAAATAAAATTGTAAATAATGTAACGTATTAATGCTCTAATAATTTTATTTTCTACGAAATCCCCAGACACCCATTCAAATACCTTCGAAGCCTTCAAAGGAAATGATTAATAGATGAGTTTGTGAGAATTACAAATGCTGTGATAAATTTGATGTTTTTCTCATAGCTAACATTATACTCGTAATTGATATGACATTTGTCGACTGCCGTGGATGATAAATTGCAGTGGCATCTCAGGATTTGTTATTAAATGTGACGAAATTCGTGATTGAATTAAAATATTATAATATATGAACTGAATTGAATTCTTAACGAATTGTTGCAAGTTAATATGAGAATGGACAGGAAAACGAGCAGATGCATCCCAACAGACGCTAGGACTACTGGTCATGGACATGCCAACAAACGCCAGGTCCACTGGCCATGGACATGCCAACAGACGCTAGGACCTCTGGCTATGGACATGCCTAGGGCCGCTGGCCATGGACATGCCAACAGACGCTAGGACCTCTGGCTATGGACATGCCAACAGACGCTAGGACCGCTGGCTATGGACAAGCCAACAGGCGCCAGGACCGCTGGCTATGGACATGCCAACAGACGCTAGGACCGCTGCCTATGGACAAGCCAACAGACGCCAGGACCGCTGGCTATGGACATGTCAACGGACCCTAGGACCGCTGGCTATGGACATGCCAACAGACGCCAGGACCGCTGGCTATGGACATGTCAACGGACCCTAGGACCGCTGGCTATGGACATGCCAACAGACGCCAAGACCGCTGGCTATGGACATGTCAACGGACCCTAGGACCGCTGGTCATGGACATGCCAACAGACGCTAGGACCGCTGGCTATGGACAAGCCAACAGGCGCCAGGACCGCTGGCCATGGAATGCCAACAGACGCTAGGACCCCTGGCAATGGACATGCCAACAGGCGCCAGGACCGCTGGCCATGGACATGCCAACAGACGCCAGGAGATATTTTATTACCTTCACTCAGACGGCGAAATACAATAAAAATAGTAGCCCCCACACTAAATTTCAGTGGCGGTGGATTGTTTCCTTGAAACCAGGCCAGCTACGCAAGAGTTTTTTTATAGTGCCCAAGTGTGTGTGCAGTATAGTGTACAAGAGCACTCTCTTTTTCTTTACTCTCATAACCGAGACGGATAACAGACACGACTGGTGAGAGAGCAGGAGCAGGTCCGATATTTTACATACCCATCCGATGAATATATTATTATCTATCCTGGGCGCCTAGACAAATTACCTTCGTTAAAATTCGGAAAGATCTGTCGTATCGACTTCTCTTTTGAGATCACGACATTTTGTCCCTAGACAAACGCACACTGTTGTTCGAATCGCAACAACGAATTGCTCAAACGTTAGTTGTTTATGATTTCAAGAATTTAGCCGTCAGTTGTGAAGTTGTCAAATGTCATATATTTTTTTTTTAATTATTGATGGCGTTACGGCATAAAACTATTTGTCAGTGTCAAGTTAAAAAGGCAGACAACTAGATTTAATGTAGGTACCTATATGATTTCAACACCGTATTATTTTCAAGTCTAATGTCTAGTCAAAGTTCAAAATACAAATTTTGATACAAATAGTCAGTGCAAGTCAGTCGATTCAGTAAAACGGTACCTAGAAGTTTTATTGAAAGTTCCTAGAGTGTTTTGTATAAAATGGAATCAAATTTCAAGTGTAGATATTTACAATAAGAATAAAGTAGGTACTTATTTAACAAGGCCGATTATTACGGTTGTAAGGCTGGAACATGAAGCATAGATACCAGGAGTCCGAACGGTATAGGCTTTTTAATAATAATTATGTACACATTAATAGGACCAGATCTTAGTTCTCTTTTCTGCCGCTAGGCGTGCGAGACCGACGAGTACCAAGTGTTGCCAATACTATTATACCGAGTGTTGCCAATACTATTATTTATTACAATTATTTTTAAATTACCGTTAGGCAATTACCGTGTTCTACGGTATCTATTTTTCGAGAACAGTTTCTAAGAATTTCCTAAAACTTTTATATAATAAGATTTCAATCTTTCCAGAGCTGTCAATAGCAATTTTAAACTTCCCGCGTAATTTCAAACGAGTGCATGTCGAACCGTCGCGCGCTCTACCGGCAAAAATCTGTCCCAGTAATTGAGACCATTATTTTAACATTACGTTCGGACTCCTTGTTAACTATACTTCGTGGGCTGGAACTTCAATATGCACCGAAATCCGAAACACCGGGAAAAATTCAGAGGATTATAAATTAGACACACAATTGGATAACTGTTTATCTATTGTATGACTCCAGAGTTCTATTTTGAATAATTATATTATATAATACATTATTTAATTAATTATCTTCTAGTTTTCATTGATAATACAGATTTTATACAGATTTCTTGCCAAATGGTCATAGGACACACATTATAAACAGATTTTAAGAGATTACACTAAAGGCCATACTCACGGTGCGTCCAGCAAATCCAGCACTGGTACTCTTATGAATTTTAATATTATCCGGTGTTCAGCATAAAATATGTGTACAGTCTGACAAGGATCTTTTGGCACGTGGACAAAATCAGAACTAACATCGCCGTCTTGTAAAATGTCACTTTTAGTATTAAATTGTATTGTTTTGTAGTTGCGACACTTACCTTTTGGCACGTGGATAAAATCAGTAATAACATCGCCGTCTTGTAAAATTTCACTTTTAGTAATAAGTATTGTTCTTATTTGCGACACTCACGCCCCCATCCAAGTGCCAAAAGATCCTTGTCCGACTGTAATGGCGTATCTATTGTCTTGCGAATGATACCATCTAATAAAAAAGAAGGAAAAGGTTTTAATGTAAACTGCATTTTTATTTAGTATTAAATGACTATTTCTAACTTTTTTAATTAGAATATGATATAGTTATAAACATTTGTTAAAATAATAATAAAGTACACTCGTTTTATCTAAGATTTTTCAAGTTACTTTTTAAAAATACCAACATTTTTCTGGTTGGCAACATGCAAGAACGAGACACACGGCCTCCCTTATGGCTATCTCGCTCGGCTCGGATTTGCCTCTATGATACGTGCATTGTGAAATACACTCTATTACCAAGGCAATACAGTTCTTTTTAGCAATTACAAAATACGGAGTCTTCTATCCTTAGGACTATATCCATGTCCTGGTAAAAAAAAAAACTGGCCAGAAGAAGAAGAAGATGAAGTACAATTATTTTTGTTTGTTATCAAAATAACAATTTACCTAACTTAGGCCTTTACATCCGATGATGGATGATTTATACAGTATTCTCCGAGCGAAGTAACCACTCTTGAAATACTGTAGTGCCTGGGACAGTTGTTTTTTAAATATCGTATGATTTCCCAAGCGCATACGGCATTCTCACAACATAGCCACCCTAGTCCAGAGGAATGACTAGTCAATACGTCTGGGGCCAACTATGTGCGGGTTTCCTCACGATGTTTTCCTTCACCGGTAGAGTTGTCACATACCTTTTGCAAACCTTCATAGAAATCCCTACCTATGATACAGGTTCCGGCTTCCCTTTGAAGAAGCAGCCTTCGCCACTGATAGTGAGAAGTGATATAAATCATAATGTAATTATTAATGTATCAAAACCGCTGTAAATAATAATAATTATTAGCTGTGTTGATTTTTAAATTGTATAATGTTATTATTGGTTATGTGACTTGAGATAAAACTAATTATTTAAAGAAATATCTGCATTATGTAATTCCTTTGCAAGAAATAAAAGTATTTTTACATTTTAAGTTTATTTTCTTACTAAAACCATGTAAAACTTACTTTAAAAAGTAAAATAAAATGTAGATACTCTTGTATTGTTATTATTTAATCAATCCTAATACGGACACTTGATACGGCACGAATTATTTAGTCACAAATATACTATAGAGATTAAATATTAAGTATTTAATTGGTTAACACTACTTGACTGTTTATAATAGGTGTATAATAGCAAAGATATATAATATTAAATTTGTAATAATTAATCAAAGTATAATAGCAAATATTTCAAAACTTTTATGAGGTGTTTGTGTCCTTCTAACCCATTTATAAGGCGAAGGTGTTGAGCATCGATGACAATAAAATATCATTACATTGAAAAACTTATAAATTTTAATTACTAAATACAAATCTTTATTTCTAAGGAAGTTCAGAGAAACTTGCTTAATTATGAACTCCATTTGGTACCTAAATTATAGTAGTAATTTAGGTACCTACTATACACCTAAAGATTGCTTTCAGCTGATATAGTAGCGTGTAAAGATTACAAACTGCAAGTAAGCTACAAATTAAGAAATTTATATTTTAACAAAGTGTTGAATTATACTTGAATACAATGAATTACATATTAGGTATTGACAATAATTGTGATTTATTGAATACTTTAGATTGAATTCTTTTGACTTTTTGCAATATAGACTACTAGCAGAAGGTGTTTTATAGACCGTTTAGGCAACTTTAGGCAAATCATTATTATTTACAAATAACAGCTGATCAATAAAAATCCGCCATATTGTTCGTTGAGGCGATAAAGGTAGCTATCTGGGTATCTTTATCGTTAGGTCGTTATAGATAAAGATCACGATCTGCTAAATGTCACTTACGGCCGCTTGTCTAGGCATTGTATGGAGAAACGCGTTAGAGCAATTCGTTATATGGGTGCATCGTTAGCGTATTCGTTCAAAGTGGCTGTTTGGCTACCAATTTTTTTAACGATACGACTGAATATGTCATTTAACGCACGCTTATGTCAATCCCATACATTTTTTATTCACGAAGTTCGCCGTCGATATTATTTAATGCATCTTGTCTAGCCCTCCTGTCGTTGGTTACGACAATGCCGGCTGATCACCTGATTGTCTAATCAGGTGATCAGCCGGCATTATCGTAACCAAACATGGAAACGTTTTTTTTTGTTGTTACAATGGGGGAATCGAACCCACGACCTCCGATTCGAGAGCCAAGCTCTAAAACACTGGAGCACAGAGGCGTTGAAACACAATGCCAGGTTATACTTTTCTATGAGACCATGGTAGTTCTCCAGTCTAGCTGACCCATTCGTGCCGAAGCATGGCTCTCTCCCGGAAAATTGCACAATATTATAAAAATGATGCTTTGCTTGTTGTCATGAAGCTTTTCTCAGGTCGTGAAAAATGTAAATGAAAAAATGACGTTAGAATATAAAAGTTGTAATCGTAAAAAATTCTCGAAGAAGTTTTCAGTCTGAACAAAAATAATAAAGTAAAGAAGACGTCAGGCCCAAAAGACCCTTTAGTTTCTTTGGAAATTTATAACGTCTTCTTCGCTTTATTTTTATAATATCTCTTTTCAAGTTTATGAATTACTAAAATTATTCATGTTATTTTAGGCGAAGGAACGTCTATTCACAAACATAAAGGACGCTTACTTAATATTTATAATGAAATTATTATGATTATAATACGCTTCTTAATTAGACCTAATAAAGTGATGAATTTACGTTTTTAAAAGATTAATAAAATGCTTGTATATTTATTTAAAAAGAGACAGATAAATGTTTATGCATTTGGCTTACGAAGAAATTAATTCTACAAAAGTATGATAAATAAATAAATAAATCATTTATTTCTAAAGACTCTTACAAACATTAGTTATTTGTTCTGTCCCCCAAATAAGGCGCAGTATGGGGGAAGTAAGAAAATTAAAAGTATAAAAAAACTATTAAAATAAAACAGTTCATTACTATTAAAATAAAGTTCTAAATTCTAAACTTAATATAATTTAAATACCATGTGATAGTTAGGCTTAAGGTGTGTGTAAGCGCGCGCGCGTGTGTGTGTATGTGTGTGTGTGTGTAATAGATAGATAATAAGATAATATTATATTAATTTTTGTGTACTTTAATATTGCAAATATTGTTTATGCCAGTAACAATAGATACCTAATCTATCAGTTACATACAAGAACAAAAAGAACGTAGGTCCTATTCATAGGTCTCTCTTCTTTTATGTTAATAGGCTCTAAAATATTAGTAAATTCTCAGAAGAAGCAGTATACTAAAAATTAACATTTCTATAGATACATCGATTTGTTTACAGAATTCTGTAAGCAAATCGAGTCACGAGAAAATGCTCCATACAAAAATCCTACCTAACTGTGACATAACGATGAAATTAAGGCCGCAGGAACATATTTGTAAATATTTCTGAAATAAGTGCATTAATGTTCATACTTACCATAATGAATGCATAATATGTTACCGTGAAATTGTAAAAACCGTTATATTGAAACATAACTAGTGAAATTGTAAAAACCGTTATAATGTAATATAACTAGTGAAATTGTAAAATGTTGATAGACTTCGGACGCGAATATGCTGCCTATAATTTAACACATTATTTTTCGTTAGATGATAAATAGGTATATTGTTATGAATCTTTCGACATATTTTAACAACCCCGTTAGTTATTTTACAGTATAACGGTTTTTACAATTTTACAGTGACATATATATTATTATGATCTAAGAAAACTAATTATATGTGTTTTCTTAATAATTTAGCAAAAAATATTAAACTTTTGTGAATTTTTGAGATGTATCTAATTACTAAACTACACATAAATTAATAATATATTTTTTTACGTTTATCAAACCAATATTTTAGAGTATAATATAAGTTAAACTAAATATTGTACACTTAGTCGTATCTCTTCTTGTAACTATTCCCCTGTGCAATTTTGCTGATATAAGCCATCCCTTTCTATTAAGTAGATAGAGGAGAGACAAAGCATTATTCATGTCAAGCCATTTGTCTCGGTCCTTAGAGTCGGGTCAGCACATTATAAACAGATACATCATGTCGATTCAATATCGGCCTTCGATATCCATCATGTAAATTGATCGTGGTAACATAGATACGGGACAAACCTTCAAGGAAATGGATATACAATTATGAACTATAATTATTATTGTACTAGCTGATGACCGCAACTTCGTTTGCATAGAACTAACGGAAACTAAACCCTATTTTTAAAACGGAACCCTAAAATGAAAGTAATGTAAGACCTTATAACATCACCTATCTGTCAGTGAAAGTCCCGTGAAAATCGGTCCAGCCATTTCGGAGACTAACCGGAACAAACAGACAGACAGACGGATAGACAAAAATTTTAGAAATTGGTATTTTATTGTAAGTACGGAATATACTTTCATATGCATTATGTGAAAGCTGTTAATTTGAAATTACAAACAGACACTTCAATTTTATATATCTGTATAGATTGTATGAAAATTTTTATGACAGCGCCCATACAATTGACATTCGTTTTCATAATGCGAATATATTATATAATAGTTCAGTCGCGTTATGTTTGCATTGAAGAGGTTCTTGAAAATTTCTTTTTACTGCCTATACTAAAAATCATTAATTTTTGCTATACCTACTTTTTAAACACTTTTAGATAGATATTTTATATATTTAGATATTTGTGACAATTGTTAGTTTTATAGGATTTGGTTTCATTTGGTCGCAAAATTTTGTATTTATCTTTATACATTTCAATTACTGTGACGTCATTCGTGCATAATTTTTTGTTGTACTTTTAGAAAAGCCAATAAAAAGCTACGCATGATCATTTTACTAACTATAAAATATATTTGTATCTTGGCAAAGAAAATATAAAGCTGCACAGAAATCCCGCAAGCTATTTAAAAACTAAAATATATACTGAATAAAAAACAAATATTGTTAAAACCTCCTCTCCCGAGGCGGTCTTTACCACACAATATTCTAAGCAACTTCTAAAACCTGTACGCTGAAAGGTTTTACGCGTGAAAATTTATACTGCATTGTGTGAAAGTGTGAACTTAACTTCACAAGTGTAAACTTCACATGCGAACTTACAGGCTCTTTTCAATGAGCCTTTGTGAAGTTTGAAATTGACACCGATAGTTTTGTCAGCTGGTCGTGGCTTGTTAGGGAAAGTATATTTTTGTCTGACACAATAAGGAAGAAAACTTCGAAAGATATTGTAATATATTATTACGATTTCGTAAGTATTTTCATCATAGTTTTCCTGCTACTGGGGTATAAATATATACACATAATTTATGTACCTCTAATACACATAAAATTAGATACACAATATATATTATATACATATGATACACAATATCTACTACTCACTTACTATCAAAAATGAGTTTGCTAAGGATATTAGTATGTTATTAATCAATAAACTTAACAGTCTCTGTAGTCTTGTGGTCGTGGGTTCGATTCCCGCATTGGAACAACAAAAAATATTGTTTCCAAGTTTGGTTAGGACAATGCAGGCTGATCACCTGATTGCCTGACAAGAAAGATGATCCATGCGTCGGATGGACATGTAAAAAGTTGGTCCTGCGCCTGATCTCTCGTCAGTCGTGTTGGTTATCCGTCCCACTTGATTAGGAGAGTAAAGGAAGAGAGAGTGCTCTTGCGTACTGCGCACACACTTGAGCACTATAAAATTACTCCTGCGTAACTGGCCTGGTTTCAAAAAAACCGGCCACCGTCGCCGAGATCGGTGTGGGGAGCTATTATATTATTGTTCAACGCAGAAACCGCTCAACGCATTTACTATGTATTTCGTAGGCAAGATGACAGATTTTTTTATTGTGTGAATAAATAGTAAGTACTCTAAAATATGAGTAAATAGCTTTTGCCCGCAGCTCCGCCAACGTAATTTCAGTATATTATCATAATTTCACTGTACTTTTACGGAATAAAAAGGAGCCTATATGTTAGTCTATACTTTAAATACTAAGAAAAAAGTTTCAATATTTTCTGCTACATTAGTAAAAACCAACATTATTAGTTTACTAACATCATTCTAAACATACATTATAGTAAGCACTAACTTAAATGCATCTCAGCAATTTTGTTGTATTTTTCATATAACTTGCGAAAACTTGACTATGTGGTTTCGATGACTTTTGTATGGAGAGTTTTCTCGAGACTTCGATTACACGAGAGAGCGAAATTCTGTTAACAAATCGCTGTACCTTTGAAAATATTGATTTATTTTAATATATTTCTTTCTGAGAATCTTACTAATATTATAAATGTGTGTTTGTGAGGCTGGATGAATGGATGTTTATTACTCTTTCACGCAAATACTACCAAACGAATTTTGATGAAATTTGGTATAATAGTAAAGTTTTAAATTAGCAAATAGCCTACTTTTCGTGTCGAAAAAGTAAAGTTTTCTATTGTGATATTGCTTTTACGCGGGCGGAGTCACGGGCAAAAGCTATTAAATTATTATTAGCCAGTAAAACTAAATGCGTAAAACCAAACGCTTGTATACATTCGCTCGCCACCTGACGTTTTCGGACGAATATGGAAAAGCAAACAGCAGAACTGGGTCGACAAAAATCTCTTCTTCGCAAATATTCCCTAACTCCATCGGCGGACGGACCATCGATGTGGACTGCATTCATAATTCCATTTGCATAGCTTCGATCTTTCATACCTACTACAAATAGTAGTGATGAAGACCTAAATTGAGTGCTTTTATCTGGGAGAGCCGAGTATCGAATAACCAGCACGAATAACCAGATCGACCGGATAAATAGCATGGTCTCACAGGAAACCGTCGTGAATAACGCTTGCGTGGTATTTCGTGTGAGTGAGGTCATCGAAGCTCCAAGGGGGTTGTAACTCCTCTCGTGTTTCCTGATCCATGTCATAAAAAAAAACCTCGGATGATATGCAAAACACTTCTTAAATTAAGAGGATGTTTAGTTTCATGCTATCCTACACTGACAGCGTATGATATTCCACAGTGTATAGTGCATAGTACATATTTTTATAATTTCTTTCGATCAAAAGTTGCAAATTAAGTCTTACGCCATTTTCCTATTTACAGTCACTAGACAAGTAATAAAAAATACTTAATATATTAAAGGCCTGTGTGATGTGTCATTTGTATGCTTCATCTCTGTCGCTCGATAAAAAAGTGAGCAGCGACGAAACCTCCGAATAAGCTTTGCGACACTTACCTATAGGCCTTTTATAATAATATATTGTATCAATTACATTTTTCTATACTAATATACAAAAATGTTTGTTTGTTTGCATTGAATAGGCTACGAAACTATTAGGCTAATTTTTATGAAATTTGGCATATATATAGGTCCATGGGGAAGGACAAAAGTTACTTTTTATATCGTAAAAATGTACGGTTCCCGTAGGATTCCGTTATGAGCGCACAAAGCGGACATCTATAACACAAGGCGTTTTATAGCAAGTAGGCAATTTAATACATCGTAAAATCTCGCACGGAAACATCTATATAAAATGCAAAATAGTTCTCAGAACACAATACAGTTTTACTTACATCCACAGCAATCACGCTATCGAGCTTGCAAATCCTGGGGCGGATTACCTCTGTCGGGCCTCGGTGAGTCAACTTGACGCGGGTGTGTTCCTGTTTCCATACAAGTTGTATTGTATGTCGGCTTTACATGTGGGTTATCCTACACGATACAATATATCGTAGCAAGCTATTATAGATACCGTTCAGGCTTGCTAAATACGTTACAACAAATTGTAGGTCTCTAAAATCGCTATGACTATTTACAACAATATAGTCAGTTAAATTATAAGATTATGGTATCATAATCTTCGACTAGATTCTAACATACGAGATATTTATACTAATAATATATATATAGAGTAGATCCCGGGGAAGGACATAGGCTACTTTTATCGGGGAAAAATGTACGGTTTCTGCAAAATTAACTTTTGCGCGCACGAAGACGGATACAAGTATTACCATGAAATTTAGTATGTAGTGAGTTTGATTGTATTAACTATTCGTTTGTTTGTTTGTTCTTTGCAAGTTACACCCATAGATTGGCCAACTACATGTACAATATTAAGGTCCTGTTTGGCCATTTTCTGATCTTTCCTTTGCACTAGGACGCCTCAAAATATTTAATCAGAAAGAAAGTGACCGCAAACACTGCAGACGTGATTAAACTACGTATTTACACAAGAGTTTGCGTGCACACGAATCGAACGATCGAGCGGCAGCTTATTCGATAGTACCTACGTGATGTTGTAGACAAAAAAGCTACGAAGCTTGCAAGAAACAACAGTCCTTGCTAAAAAGATGAATCTTTCCGTTCAAGCGAGCGTGCAATTTTTTCCTAACATTTTATGAACACATCTACAACAGTTACTTCTACCTTAATCCAAATGTAATCCTCGCTTAACCGCTTCAACCCTCAACTAATACGGAAGCGGAACTATTCGGTAATAATCATAATTTAATTTACAATAAGCTGCCGTAACCGCTATACAGCTGAGTATAACCGACCATAATAGAGCTCAGCGGAGCGTAATGTCATCATTGCTAGTGTTATCTAATATTAACTAGCTGTTTCCGGTAGCTTTGCGTATTATCTAATGAATAACTATTGCATTTCTCCGTGGTCCAGTGGCTTAGAGCTTGGCTCTCGACTCGGTGAGAATCGGTTCGATTTCCGTATTGGAACAACACGTTAAGTAATTGATTGTACTGTCGGTTCTTGGTGGAAATTCATGTTGAACACTAATAAAACACAACTTTTCGTGCACTTTTTCCACTATATTAAGATATAATTATAAATTTTAATAAATAATACGACCGGTTTCGAAATAAATCATCATTAGGTGTTCAAATCAATCTTGGAAACAACAAGAAATGTTATTTCCTAGTTTGGTTAGGACAATGCAGGCATTGTCTGATTGTCTGACAAGAAAGATGATCCATGCGTCGGATGGGCATGTAAAAAGTCGGTCCGTCATCTGATCTCTTGCCAGTCGTGTCGGTATGAGAGTAAAGAAAGAGAGCTCTTGTGTATTGCGCACACACTTAGGCACTTTAAAATAACTCTTGCGTAGCTGGTCTGGTTTCAATGAATCCGACCGTCACCGAAATCGGTGTGGGGAGCTATTATTATTCAAACCTATATTATATCAAACCTGAATGCCTTAAAAGCCGTTTGAGTATTTGAAATTAAAAAAATATATTTCTAATACTAATATAATCTCTTCCCATGGTGAATTCTTAAAGAACTTGTGTCGTGTTACGGGTACCAGACAACGAAAATATATCTATGCTTTTATACTATAAGTACGTTTATTCAATATTTTTATTATTTTATACACATTTAATACACATCCATGACCTAGGAACAAAGAAAACTTAGACGCCAAGACGCGCTGACGTTGTCAAATATAATATCCAATACAGAGTGAAATTTTTACCAATTGCAACATTTAGTAATGATAGTATGCTAAAAATGTTTGTAATTAACAGAATAACAAACATAATACACCGACCTCTGTGGCTCAGTTGGTTGAGCGTGTTGGTGCTCAAGCCGGGGGTCACGGGTTCAAATCCCGCCGAAGGAACAAAAAGTTTTTCTGTGTTCCTGGGTCATGGGAGTGTATTAAATATATGTATAATATAATAAAAATCTTAAATATGTGTATCGTATAAATTAAATATGGTACCCACCAGACAACGGAAATATATTTAATATTTTAGCAACATTTAGTAATGATAGTATGCTAAAAATGTTCGTAATTTACAGAATAACAAACATAATACACCGACCTCTGTGGCTCAGTTGGTTGCGCGTGTTGGTGCTCAAGCCGGGGTTTGCGGGTTCAAATCCCGCCGAAGGAACAAAAAGTTTTTCTGTGTTTCTGGGTCATGGGAGTGTATTAAATATATTATGTATTAGGGTGGCTCACGTTAGTATGACAAAAATTTTTTTTGCGAATTTTGAGTTCTAATAGGGGGGGGGATTGGTGCGTTATATTGATGTGAAAATGTGTGCAATTTTTCAGATTTTTTGGATAACTCCTTCTGCCTCCGCACAGACCTCAAATTCTGTTTATACAAAAAAAATGTTTTAATCGGGCAAAACGTAAGAATTTCCTAATAAAATTATTTAGTTATTGAAATTCAATGTTTTTATAATAAAAATATTTATTCAGTTAAAATTACAAAAACAAAATGAAATACTAATAATGAAAAATGGCAAGTTTATTTAGCCTGAAAATCATTTTTTGAGTCAAATTTCGGCATTATTTTCCATGACTCTAATTTCGCTTTTATTGCACCCAAACGGGCTTTTCTTGTGCACTGGGAAGTTGAAGCTTCAGTTGTTATTTTTACTGCCCGTTCGGCAGCTTGAGTATGACAGGGAAGCCTCAGAAACAGCAGCTCGGCCTCACCTTCAGTCGTAACGACGTGCTGGATTTCTTGATCGGACAAGTTTCTTAAAATAGGTGGATATGTTAGTTTCCTGCCAATTTATCAAGTCAGTGTATGTGGAAGCATTGAAATTTATACGGGGTACTTCGAATATTCTTGGCACTAGGGGGCTGAGGCATGCTGCGTGCCTTCAATATGCGCCGGGCTGCTAATTCTCTAATGTGTTTCCTGTCATCAGTAATCATTGCAAGAAGTATGCTATCCGGATGCGCGAAATAGCTATTGCGTAGAATGACAGGATCAACAATATTTTTGAGATCATCTGGCAGGTATCTGGAGGCTTTAATTATATTATAAAGATGGCGTGAACCATCTTTGCATGATGGTTTATGCTTGATTTGAAACCAAGATGGTGCATAAACTTTAATGAAAAATACAGCCAGACTTTCCAAATTTGCCGATGGTGTCACAGTTGTAACGTACAAACGTAAGATACGGTTAGCCCGTGTGAGCCAACGGACATGAGAGAGTTTGCCTGGAGACTTATTAGCTTAATCCTCTGGGAAATCGCCTGAAATTATCGCAGAGACTATCTTGTACGAGTACTGTTGATCTGTACTTAAATCCTTCGACATTTGTGGAAGCAATGCCCTCGATGCGTGGAAAGTTTTTGACTGACAGTAATTCACAGGTTTCCAGAGCTTTGCCTATTGATCCAGTATATGATTTAGGTCCCGAAGTACATCCGTCAAGATGGAGAAACAAATGTCTCAAAGGCAGTTCATTCTTATGTAACAAACAAATGATCCACTGAAGTGGTTTTTGAAACTTTTTCAAGAAGTCTTATGATACCACCAAACTTTCCAGTGTTAACATTTGTACCATCGCAACCGATTGCCATTAGGTGATGTGTAGCAATATCTTCACTAATTAGGAACCTAGTTATTGTCGTTTCAATTTCTTTGGCAGTAGATGACGGGTACGACGTATCCCATATAAAAGGATCCCGGCTCTCGTATCAGCGAAATGTGGTCTTCAACGACAGTAGTTCTGTAGCATTTACCATTTCTTCTGACAATTATATAATATAAAATTCGTTAAATAATAATCGTGGGACCGATGCGTTCTAAAAACAAAAGTGCAGTGCGCGATGGCGGACGACGCGACAAGTGCGGCTAAGTGACCCCTCCTATACTCTTTCCCCGCGTTTAAAAGACAAGGTCAAGCGTTCTTATTGCTTAATTTTTAAAATACACCATAATAGTAATTATTTGGTAAAATAAAAAGTCAGTCAGCAAAATTTATTAACACAGTAATATAGCATCAAAGTAGACTCTAAAATCATGTTTTTTTAAATATTCGATGACGTTGCGGAGGCAGTTACTGTCAATCAAATGAAATAATATTTTACATACTTGGTTTTTAACCAAAAACGCACAAACTTTTCACTATTAGGTTACCGTAAGCCGAAAAACCGCCACCCTTTTTCGAGCCACCCTAATATGTATACTTAATATAATAAAAATCTTAAATATGTGTATTGTATAAAAGTATTAAATATATTTCCGTTGTCTGGTACCCGTAACACAAGTTCTTCGAGAACTTACCACGGGATCAGATTGACGTGGTTTGAAGCGTCCATAGATATTATTATATTATAATACACAGATAACAAACATATTTAACATTTCCTAACAACTTGCACTATCCATGGACACTCACACTACCCATGAAAACTCACACTGCTGTATAGCGCGCCGTCTTTGAAGATCAAGCACTCGTCGCGAAGAAGATTTATTTCGAATATTATATCGAATACTGATTACGCTCCTTGAATATCCATTTTTGTTTTGAAAATATCCTACTTATCCTACTAATATTATAAATGTGAAAGTTTGAGGTGATGAATGGATGGATGAATGTTTGTTACTCTTCCACGCAAAAACTACTCAACGGATTTTGATAAAATTTGGTATAGTAGTAGTTTAGGCTCTGATTAAAATTTACTAATTAATTTAATTAATTAATTAATTTATTATTTAATTTACTACTACAAGGGCTTATTTTCATCATGAAAAAGAACAATATTTTCATGGGATGCGGTATTTACGCGGACGGAGCCGCTAGCTACAGCTAGTTCTGTATAATTATGGAAATTAATAAACAAATTTCAAATTGCAATCTCCCAACTGTTCATTTTATTTAACAAATTGCACTTCCACACAGCACACGCGTCTTTCAAGAGCTTCTTTAAATTACCTTAAAGTTTTTCTGCAGAGCAGTAATGGATTTTTAATAGTGACAAATGATCAAACGGATGGTTCTTTTTGTTACTACTAATTTACAAAATGGATTTCTATTTTCCATTAGTGTTCTAAAAATGCACATCGCTGTAAATAACATTATTTTCGGTAAATCGCACCGACGCACGGATCATCTTTCTTGTCAGACAATCAGGTGATCAGCCTGCATTGTCCTAACCAAACGTGGAAACTGCATTTTTTGTTGTTCTAATGCGAGAATTGAACCGACCGGGAACGACTTCCGAGTCGAGAGCCAATGCTCGAATCACTAGACCACGGAGGCTGTTAGATGAAACAATATTATAATATTACTAACTGTTGCCCGCGACTCAGCCTGCGAAAATTTAGTATCCTACGGGAATACTGTTAACATGGGAATATTTTTTCGGGATAAAAAGTAGCATGTTTTCATCTAGAGCCTAAACTACTACTATAGAAAATTTTATCGAAAACCGTTCAGTAGTTTTTGCGTGAAAGCAAAAAGAAAACCATCCTTCCATACATCCATCCATCTTCACAAACTTTCACATAGATAATAGTAGTAGCATTCTACCAACAGTTCTAGCCAACAGTTCTAGATCTCAATCTTCCAAGACACCAGCACCAACACCCTTCGTAGATTTTTAGTGCAATTATGTTTGTGTTAAAACACTGACAATCGAGTTGATTCGTAGATGTTTAGATTAATTAAAGCTAGAGTAAATGGTCCGAACTATGACAGATAATTGGTACGAGAGGTTATTCATATTATGAGTTAATGTACCGAATATGATGATGTTACAAATTCATAGTAGAATGTGATCATAGTAATAATATGTTAAGCAACTTACAACAACGTACTTTCAGTACAGTTTAACGTGAATTGTCCTAACGGAGTACTATGAAATTTGTCTGGTAAATTAAAGTTTATATGGAGGAAGATGAGCTAATATATCTTTGTTACAAATACAAAAATTAATAAAAATAACAACAATATACACTTCCTCAGATTATTAATACACACTAACGTGCGTTTACAACATACATATTATTTTTTTCTTTAATCTAAGAGGCAAGAAACCCACATTTCTCCCTTAATACTAGGCATTAAGGTTCAAAAGTCACGACCTGTTGGCAGCTTTACATCAGGAACAATTTAATATCGGTTGTAACCTGTAACGACTATAGGCTAATACGACTTTTGTCACTCTTCAGTCTCTTTAATGCCATTATAATACTTTACTATACTTATATTACTACTAGATGTTGCCCGCGACTTCGTGGGTGAAAAAGTTAATTTCACAGAAACCGCACATTTTTCCACAATAAAAAGTAGTCTATGACCTTCACCATGATCTACTCTACATCTATGCCAAAATCGGTCCAGTAGTTTCGGAGCCTATTCGATGCAAACAAAACAACAAGGAAACTTTTCTTTATGATATTAGTATATAGAAATAAATATATTATAATACAAGGTTCGAAAAAGTATAATGAATACCGGAACGAGGTCTTTAATTGTTATTTAACGGCATGTATTTAAACTTGCGACAAAACAATTAAATTTTGGATGTGAAAATACCCAATAATGAATACTAAATTACCAAGTTGGCGAAAGAATGTAAGGAACAAAAAAATTACTAATCTGGTGACTAAATAATACCACTGAATTTTCCAAACTGGCAGACAGATTATGTTTTAGCGACTAAATAACCATCTTGGCGACAATTTGTGAGTACAAATTTAATTTAAGAATAGGCACATATATTTTCGATGATGTAGGTAACTCAAAAACCATACAAGCAGCGAAACGAGCGCACACAAAAAAACCATAAAGGAGCGTACAAAATTCCCAATTTTTTATTTTTCTCGGTTTTAGGGAGGTGTAGATTATTGTGTAGATTAATTTTGAAATTTAAAAATGGCGGATATTTATTTTTCGTAAAATTGATATGGGTGTCGTTTACAAGGTTTTTGGGAGTGCTGGATACGAAAATGACATTCGTTTTGAAATTCCAATATGGCGGACAACATTTCTATAGCTTTATACATCTAGGAATGTATCTCAATGTAGAGCATTTACTATGTTTTTATAAAGTTGATTCTATCTCGGAAACGGTGCATCCTATTGAAAAAATAATGAAAATTTCGCCCCCCTTTGAAACCCCGCAACATCATATTTTCTTCATGATGGGAGAAAAAAAAATCGAAAATCCTGAATTTTCCAACATTTCTATAGCTATAAACATCCGTCGTATCTCAATGTACAACATTTACTTCTTTTTTTATAAAATTGATTCTATCTCGGAAACGGTGCATCCTATTGAAAAAATAATGAAAATTTCGCCCCCCTTTGGAACCCCACAACATCATATTTTCTTCATGATGGGAGAAATTTTTTTTCGAAAATCCTGAATTTTCCAACATTTCTATAGCTATAAACATCCGTCGTATCTCAATGTACAGCATTTACTTACTTCTTTTTTTATAAAATTTGTTGTGAATCTAATGTGGCTATTACTTATTCTTTATTAACACTAAAAGACTCACGGTGGTTAGAACCATTTATTTTAATTATTTTAACTATTTTACATTCATATGGATAGAATATTCATACTAAAGTCTATGTGACAAGTATGTCACATAGAAAAATAATACATTCTTAAACTTAACGAAACTTCTTATAAAACGTGTGGACAAATCCACCACATCCTCCCCGCCTTGCGACGTGCCTTAAGTTGCAAAAGGAGCACAAAACAAATTTAAATACATTACATACAACAAGGCATACAAAAAATTCAAAAATTGCAAGGCAGAGTAAAAACAAGAAACAACGCAGCAGAAACAAAAATAAATCAATCAAAAGTATTGTCTGCTGTGCATGTCAGAAGTATAATAGGAGGTAGAACATTTTCTTGACAGCCAACAATTCCCGAAATCCTCCCCACCATGGCGCTGATGGGACTATAAAGCGCCATAAAATCCTTTGTTTTAAGCTGCTTTTCTCTAGTTCAAATAGGCTAACGAGTCGTGAAATCGGACTCTTCGATGTCACCAATTTATTCAACTCTGGCACCCATTTAGTTACTCTGGCGCAAAACTCCTTCTGAATTGATAGGCCATAGTTTTTATTTAGAATCCAAATCTTGTCATAACTGTTCTCTATAAACATAAAGGGTATCTCAACCTCCACCTCCTCTTTTCTACTCATTGTATTGAGGTCCTTACAGCCTTTTATGCTCCATCGCACCTTGCTTGATAAGTTCACCGCAGAGCTATTTTGATTAATATCTGCAGTCATGAAGCGTGAAACCGAGGGTGCAGTAGTTGGATCAGCAGAAGACGTTTTTGCTATACATCCTTGGTTACTGGCCAATAATTCACGATCATTCTCTTTGCTCAGCTCATCTTTTGCTAAAGGTTTGAATTTCTCTACTCTTTCCTCATAATTGCTACCATACGGCGGAAAAGTATCTACTAGTTCTTTGACTTCTAACTCTATCATGTAGAACTTTACACTATATTCTATATCCGCCTCCAACTCTAAGTCTTCCATACCTTCGTCGTCGTCGTCGGTAAATATATTATTATTAACCGCCCACAGATTTGAAACATTTTCTTGTGCGACACATAACTCTTCGTAATATTCACGTAGTAGGTTAAGGTCTTCTTTTATAGCAAGCACATTAATTACGGGATCTTTTGATTGTTCAAAAATTCTGTTGACTACCAAAGTGAATTTGTGCCGGCAATGTCTTCTTTCGGACTTCGCTATATCCATTTTAACTATCACGGCCGCTTGGTTGTGAATATAATGTGGCTATTACTTAATATTATATTTTCCACAAAATTCGACAATAGCTTGAAACGTGTAGTTTTAATATTATTATTTATCACGGTCGCCAGATGTTGTGAATCTAATGTGGCTATTACTTATTCTTTATTAACACTAAAAGACTCACGGTGGTTAGAACCATTTATTTTAATTATTTTAACTATTTTACATTCATATGGATAGAATATTCATACTAAAGTCTATGTGACAAGTATGTCACATAGAAAAATAATACATTCTTAAACTTAACGAAACTTTTTATAAAACGTGTGGACAAATCCACCACAAAATTGATTCTATCTCAGAAACGGTGCATCCTATTGAAAAAATAATGAAAATTTCGCCCCCCTTTGGACCCCCGCATCATTATATAAAATTTCTTCATGATGGGAGAAAAAAAAATCGAAAATCCTGAATTTTCCAACATTTCTATAGCTATAAACATCCGTCGTATCTCAATGTACAGCATTTACTTCTTTTTTTATAAATTGATTCTATCTCGGAAACAGTGCATCCTATTGAAAAAATAATGAAAATTTCGCCCCCCTTTGAAACCCCGCAACATCATATTTTCTTCATGATGGGAGAAAAAAAAATTCGAAAATCCTGAATTTTCCAACATTTCTATAGCTATAAACATCCGTCGTATCTCAATGTACAGCATTTACTTCTTTTTTTATAAAATTGATTCTATCTCGGAAACGGTGCATCCTATTGAAAAAATAATGAAAATTTCGCCCCCCTTTGGAACTCCGCAACATCATATTTTCTTCATGATGGGTGAAAATTTTTTTCGAAAATCTTGAATTTTCCAACATTTCTATAGATTTATACATCCGTCGTATCTCAATGTACAGCATTACTTCTTTTTTTATAAAATTGATTGTATCTCGGAAACAGTGCATCCTATTGAAAAAATAAGGAAAATTTCGTCCCCCTTAGGAACCCCGCAACATCATATTTTCTTCACGATGGGAGAAAAAAAAATTCGAAAATCCTGAATTTTCCAACATTTCTATAGATTGATACACCCCTCGTATCTCAGTACAGCATTGTCATATTTTTTTCTATAGTCGCTTCTATCTCAGAAACTGTGCATCCTACTGCAAAAGTAATGAAAATTTTCTCCCCCTTATTAATCTAGAAATCGCATATTTTCTTCATGAATGGCAGAAAAATTCATGAATCCTGAATTTTTAAAAATTTCTATACCTACATAGCTGGTACTTTGAACTACATAACATACTGTAATAATAATCATCAATCCTAATTAGCATCCCAAAGATCTTTTAATTTAGTATTCATATTCATTTTCCGAAGATTGAATATTCTCCATTTTGGAAAATGAAATTGGAAGACAATTTTGTAATCAGAACCCCCAGAAACCGGGAAAAGGACAACCTTGTTAATTTTAATAACAAAAATTTACGCCATTGTGGAATTACGAAACAGATTTTATTTTCATATTAGTCTGCACCCCCAGAAACCTAGAAAATGACACCCATGACAAAGAAAAACATACTCCAACAGTATCCAAAAATAGGATTTTCCGTAGCCTGCAAATTGAATTTTTAGCAGCCATTAATTTATCAACCAAATCTGGTTTTATAGCTGCTTATATGGTATAATGGTCACCAACTCGGAAATTAAGTCACCAACTTATAAATGTCGGTGCTAATTTGGATTAAATTTCGCCTCTTTTTATCTGCCGACTTTAGAATTTTTTGTCACCCGAGTGTTTTCGCCAGTTTAGTAATTTAGTCGCCAACATATTAATTCGCTGCCAAATTCAGTAATACAGTATGCTCACGTGCAGCCGCCAACTTATTTTTTGTTCGCTCGATTAATTATATCCCTTATTTAACGCCCGCCATAATTCTTACGTAACAGATTTATGGAAGTGTGAATTTATTCGTAATCATGCTTTATTATTCCTCATTATGAGTGTAATTATTTTCAATTCGCCTCGACCATATTTACTTTGATGGTTATATGATGATGCGAACTTGTGACTCAGCGCATCGTACATACTTGTTCCCACCTCTCTTTAGTTATTCGAAGTTATTTCGTATTCGTGGTAACTTTATAGTCGAAAATATGAATTTGTTTTGTTTTCGTATACTTTTTAAGTAAAACTACCTTAGGCGAGACTAGGGAGTTACTCAGATTTTTTTCTGACGGAAGTAACGCTATTCTATAGTTTATAGTCTGATGACAAATGTCACCAGTTGTCATTTGCATTATATTTTGTTAATTATGTTATAAGTTATTTACAGATTTCAAATATATTGTAACTTAAACATAATATATATTTAACTAATTAAATAAAAACTTTGATGTGTGTTTGATTTTGCCGTAATTTAGCTTAAAAAACTGTCACAAAAAATCTCATTCCCGGTGAAATCATATTTTACATCATACTAATTTGATATTTTGCATGTTAAACGTAATATTTCTTGATATAATATGTAGAATAATCATTCTAGTTTCCAATTGAATATAGTTTAAGTCAATCGCGCGTAAATTTTACACGCACACACGTTCTTTTATTAAATTATTATATTTAAAATCCCAAAACCTGCAACGTCAGTATGCAAGTAACTGTACCGCATAGACCAATGATTAATTATCTATGCTGTACCCTTTGATTAATTATTACATAGATACGTTATATCCTTACAAAACTGACAATATTTCTGTGCCACGACACACATTGACATGGGACGCGTGTCAATATGTCAACGTCGCATAGTAACACAAAACACGCTATTACTCGCGGAGCACACTAACCAAAATTGGCCAGACTCGGGCCAATTCGAGTTTTCATTTTTACGCGTTTATAACATATATCTACCTCTTTTTAATATTATATATCTATGGCTGTACCGTTACTATATGACGTGTCAATAGATTGTCGTGTCGCCGTCGCAAGTGGCCCATTTGCGCCAGGCTGATCACAATTGTATAAGGTATATATTTTTACAATATTACGTCACTGTAATATTGTAAAAATCATTCAACTGTAAAATAACTAACGAGATTGTAAAAATATGTCGAAAGATTAAAAACTATATATTTATAATCTTACGAAAAATAATGAGTGAAATTATAGGCAGCATATTCGCGTCAGAAGTCTATCAACATTTTACAATTTCACTATTTTTATTACAATCTAACGGTTTTTACAATTTTACGGTGACATATACAATTGTGATCGGAGTAGGTACTTTACGTGCCATATTGAGTGTATCGAGTCTTCTTCAAGAATCACCTTGGTCATTTTATACATAACCCAAAGACAGAGGAAAATACACTGCATATATATAAAAAATACGTATTAGTTACACTATTTATAACTCAAGAACGGCTAAATAAATTTGCCTGAAAATTCGAGAACGCCTGAACCGATTTGGTTAATTTTGGTCTTGAAATAATTGAGGAAATTCAGGGAAGGTTTGAATAGTAAGAAATATTGGAAAAGGTGTAGGTTGTAGGAGTAGACGTTAATATAGGTGTAGGAATAGGACGTAGGTTGCATTGTAGGTGTAATAATTTACTCATTCCAGTTCATATAATATTTTAAGACAGAAAAATGTGTCGGGACAGATAGTAATTTATTATAGTAACTATTTAAAAGAAGTAAAAGTAAGTAAAAATAATTATGAAAAAGTATACCTATGTCAGTACAAAAATATTTATAGATAAAGATATAATGTTAGATATAATAATAGTACCCGAGTAGGTAACCGAGCTTCGCTTGGAGTTCTGATAAATTTAAAAAATAAAATTATTCACAACAATATTTATCTGGCCGAGATTCAACCCACATTTCGAATTTTCGACTAAAGCAAAAAAAATATACATATGCATACAAAACTACCAACCAGACTGACATAATGGAGTCGAAATTATTGATAATATATTGTTGCACGACGAGAAACATATACCTTCTTACTAATAAAAATATTTATCCAGTAGATAAGCAATACAATGTTTTGTCCTTGTCTTATAGGTTGGAAATGTCGCTTGACAGACAAGGACAAAACATTGTATTGGAAGATATAGCTTAAAAATGCGCAGCTTCCCAGGGATAAGACCCAGACAGGGATTATAGCCAGATCGATTTTCTAGAAACCGATGAATTATTATCTATTATTTACAAGATTGTCTCGTATAAAGTATAAAATTTATTATTTTGTAATTTTTTTATTTGATAAAGTTTAATAAAAACTAGATTTTGCCCACGATTTGCCCAGAAACCATACATTTTTTCGCGATAAAAAGTAGCCTATGTCCTTTCCCGTAGTCTACTCTATATCTGTGCCAAATCTCATTAAATCGGTCCAGTAGTTTCAGAGCCTATTCGATGCAAACAAACAAACTTTTCATTTTTATTATATTAGTAAAGAAGTATAGATAGAAGTGTAATTATATTACTTTGTTATTTAGAATACTCCAATAGCCAACTAACTGCTCCACAGTACGGCGATTTATGTAACGGTTTTAAAATGTTTTCTATTTCGTGAAAAAACAAAAAAAAAAAACAAAAAAAAGCTTCAACGCACGTCTTTTACTATTTTAACAGTATTCTAACCGTTTATATGAACATTGACACACGAAAGTGCTCACCTCTAATGGATTTCTGGTGCCTACTTTTATCTCTGATAAAATATTAACGACTTAACGAGATATTCGGCAAGGCGTGAACGTTTCTTAAAATTTACATCAAAAGTGTTTTAGAAGACAGATATTTAATATTGATGATAATTTTCACGTTAGGTTCAATTAACACCGAAACGAAACCATACGCGATAAACATTGCGCTTTTACAAGATAGCTATTCAAAATTGAACTGTATTCATTAAACAATAAGATACATATTTCATTGCAAGAGTTTGAATATCAAGTTGCACTGCGCTGGACAGCGTATGTGCAGTGTATGGACTGTTGTCATATGAAACGTGTAACTTGTTGTGTAGTGAATAAAGTTCAATTTTGAATAGCTATCTTAAAAATGCAGCGAGCGTAGCATCCCGTATCGTAGCGGTGTAAGCTGACCTTTGGAGTATAAGAGGTTTCAGAGGAGAATTTCGATCATCTTGATGTTATATCAATTTTATTTAACACTAGATGTTGTGCGAGAATTTGTGCGCGCAAAAGGATATATTGTGTGAACTGTACATTTTTCCATAATAAAGAAGCGAATATGTCCTTCCCCGTATACTAATCTATATCTGTGCCAATTTTCATTAAAATCGATAGTAGCCGTAAGTAGTCGTATCCATTAGGTGATTTGTCGTGCTCGTTTGGCCCCTATCTATATTTATTATAAAGACAAAATATATGTTCATTTGTTTGCATTGAATAGGCTCCGAAACTGGACCGATTTTTTTGAAATTTTGCACAAATATAGAGTAGACCACGGGGAAGGATATGGGCTACTTTGCCATTATGGCAAAATGTACGATGCCCGATCGATTTCCTTTTGCGCGCACAAAGTCGCGTGCTACATCTGGTATCGAAAGCAATCACAAATAATTACAAAATACTTTGTAGCAGTTGACTTTTCAAAGCGTTGAATCAATTGTCACAAAAATCAAAGCATTGTATTGTGTAGAGGTTTACTATGCATATTCAGGACTATCGAGTTGTACCCAACTAAGTACATGCATATGCATGACTGTGACCCACTTCAAGTCTTAATCAATGCAGCTAGATAATCCTAAGACCTGTTCCTTGTTAGCATTGCAAAAAGGCAAACGGTCGCAATTTTTTAAATGGAAATCGCAATGCAGTCTTACAAAAAAAGATACGTACTGAGAATACAAGTATATTAAAAAGTATATTATAAAAAACCTGCTAATCTGGGTCTCTAGTCAAGATGCATTAGATAATTTCGACGGTGAACTTCGAAATCAAAGATTTACGTATGGCATTTGACATAAGGCATCGCAAGCGACATGTCACATAACGTTGACTTATGTCAAATCCCATACTTTTTTGTTTTCGAACTTCGTCGTCGAAATTATCGAATGCATCTTGACTAGGCCCAGATCAGTCATCAACACACAATTTAAGATTGTAAGCATACAATGCTTAGCTTTTAAAATTAATCCTGAGTATTTTTACAAGCATTAATAAAGTAATGACTTGTTTATAGGCCTTAGTATGTTACAAGCATTTATAATATAGCATGGCTGATTTGAAAATCATAGTGTTTTACAAGTATTCTTAGTAATTACTTATTTATTTGAGCGCGTTGGAGCTCGAGCTGGGGTTCGCGGGTTCGAATCTCGCCAAAACAACAAAAATCTTTTCCGTGTCCCTGGGTGGGTATATAATAAAAATCTTAAATATTATGTTTATTATATAAAAGTATTAAATATATTTCCGTAGTCTGGTACCCGTAACACAAGTTCTTCGAGAACTTACCAAGGGACCAGATTGACGTGGTGTGGTGAGGCGTCCGTAGATATTATTATTAAATAAATGTTTATAAAATACTTAGGCCTACAAATCAGTCATTACTATACAAATTCATAGATATGTTTAATTTGCTACAATCAATTATTATTTACTAACCTGCCGTTGATTGCGCCAGCGCAAAAATGTGCCCGCCAAAAGTGAATTTGTCCAAGCGCAACAGTGTTAATTAAGGAAATGTGTACCTAACACATGATTTATTAGGCAGAATCTCAATAAAATACCTACCGTGCAAAATATTATGTACCGCAACTCTCCTATACAAAATCTTTTTAGCTAAAACTACCCAAACTCGAAAGTAGTCGAAATAATATAAAAATAATAATAATGTCTATAGACGCTTCACAACACGTTGATTTGACCCCGCCCATGCCCGTACCCGAAGAACTAGTGTTCTCAACATTTTCGTAAAAAGGATTACAAGGTTTTTGCTTAACTTATTTACTACCCAAATATGTTCCAAAATGGTTATTTTCTGATAACCGAAAAAATACGTTTAATCGAAGTCTATCATCACGTATTTCTCACGTCGACGAAATCATGTTTTCCAACAGAATATTACTTAATACGTGGGTGAACGTAACACGTAATACTCGCTACGTGGGCTGCGTACCGTGGTAATGAAATGTTCAAGGTTAATGATAACGTTTGGGAATAATGATAATCGTTTCATTAATATAATCATTATTTAAAAAAATCACGGATATCGTGCCTCACACAATTAACGAGCGCATTGGAAATGAATCTACGGAATTCGAAAAAATATTGTCGAAAAATGGTTAGGCTACAGGGCAAACCCTTTACCCGATTGTCTTTGTTTTAGATTCAAATTATACCTTACTAAATTGTCCAGAGAAAATTTTCACAAATTTTTGATATCATTCTTCGTTTCCAAAATGTTCAGAGCCAAAATCAAAAAATCGTTTTTTTTTTTTTCACTATTTCGGCAATATTTTTTTTGTTTTTTACTTTCTCTAATAATTCTTGGTGCACCATACAGCTTTCGTGCATACGCGTCTTTTGGACCTTTTGAATAACAAATCTTAATAGCACTGCGAGATATTAGGGGATCGTACTTATTCGTGAAATCGGAGCCTACATAGGTGCGAACAAAAAGATTCCGATGTCAAAATATTTGTAATTATACTACGCAGTGTGGGTCAATACAATATATACCAATTATAGATAATATTTTGGGCATACGATCTACTGCCAATTAACGAAGAAGTAACCCAACTACGGCTAAGCTAAAGGAAGAGTAATGATTACGCGTCTACCGTAGCACCTAAACTACTAGTCCAATTTTAGTAAATGAGGTGTCAATATATTTGTAATGATAGCCCGGGTAAATAGGCTATAGAATTTACGTAGTCAGGATATAGCTTTTTTATAAAAATTGTAGTTATTTACGTTTAGATTAGTTTGGATCTGAACAGTGTATTGTAGTGGTTGATGCTATGTGCATTGAGCGCACTATACTTTATGCAGAATAGGCAATCGGACGATTTTTTTTATTGCATAAATGAACAGTACTCTTAAATATGAGTAACTTCTCAGAAGAAACCGTATATCAAAAGTCAATATTTTCAAAGGTACAGCGATTTTTATACAAAATTTCGCGAGCCTCCTAAAAACGCTCCATACTAAAATCGCCACACAAATGACGTCACTATTGGATTAAAGTGTATTAAGTAGGTATAAAGTATATGGCCGCAGGAATATATTTGTAAATATCTCCGATATTTGTGCGTTTAAGTTCATACTTACCATAATGAATGTTTTTGTATATGATGTGAGTAAACTAATGATGTAGGTTTTGTTTACCAATTTCACAAAAAAAAAAAAATTTTTTTTGGTATAAAGACTCGCGTATACAAATCGCCTGTACCTTTGAAAATATTGACTTTTGATATACGGTTTTTTCTGAGAAGTTACTCATATTTAAGAGTACTATTCATTTATGCAATTAAAAAAATCAGTCCGCTTGCCTATTGGATTCGGAGCTGCTACAACCGACATTATAATATAAAGTTTGGTAAAATCAATTACTGATATTTTGGACATATGATCTATAACTGCTTATGTAAAGACATTTAGGCAAAAAAAAATGTTTTTTAAATAAATTATATTATAGCTACTAAATAAATTTGGGGTTCGGACTACATTTAAAATGTTTAGTTTTATTAATATACTCAGAAATATTAAGGCATTACTACTTGGTAAATGTAAAAAAAAAATGATATTTTTGCTAATATGTAAACAAAACCTACATCATTAGTTTAATTTCATCATAAACAAAAATATTCATTATGATAAGTATGAACTTAAACGCACAAATATCGGAAATATCTACAAATATGATCCTGCGGCCGTATACTTCATATACTTTAACCCACGAGTGACGTCACTCGTGGGTACGACTTTAGTATGGAGGTTTTACGAGACTTGCGAAATGACTATACAAATACAACCTTTGAAAATATTGACTTTTAATATACCGTTTCTTCAGTGAATTTACTTATATTTAAGAGTACTATTCATTTATGCATTTAAAAAAAATAGTCCTATTCCCTATTACATTGCGCTCTCCAAGGCGCTGAGGTCATGAACCTCACAGAAACAGCTGACTTTAAAGCGAAAGCAAAATATTTGCATAAATAATATCAGTTCCATCAGCTGTGTGAGGTCATTGACCTCAGTAAGGCCGTAAAGAACGTAATGTAATTTTATTTAGTTTTTTTATTTTTTTTTTCTGCCTAAACTTTTTAACATAAGCAATAGGTCATAAGCTCAAAATATTAGTTGATTTTACCGCACCTTATAATATGTCCTTGGCCAAAACAGTATTTTTTGCGGCCATTAAAAGTCTTTGAAACACCTCTGGCACTCCATTTAAATAAAGCGCCGGTAAATAAATTATTCCGGCGAGATACACAAACAAAATTGAATTTTCCAAAAGATTTTATTTCAAAGGCCCTTCAATACTCAAAAAGTTCATATTTTAGGGAGCCCTCGTTTTCATACAAAATATTATCTTAATATTACGAAATAATATTCACCCGGGGAATCGAGAAAATTCGAATGATGAAATAAATTCTTTTAGCGAAATGTTCGGTGTTTTATGTCTTAATTCGTGAGTTGTGTGTCAATACTTACTTCAACAGGCTTCGCTTCAAATTCTTTAATATAATAGAAAAGTTGTATTATGACTTGTTTATTTTAGAGTGCTTTTGTGAAAGTTAATTCAGATAGTTTTGTATATCTATAAGGCTTTATTATACCTAAATGTTGCCCGCGACTTTGTTCGTGCAAAAGGATAAACTGCGGGAACCGTACATATTACCGCAGTGGTATGTATGTCGCGTCGGAGGTAGGTAGTTTTCGACCGATTCGACGTTGGTTGCTACATCGAGCGTAGCATCGCGTAGCACCCGCTACACGCGTAGCACCCGCTACACGAATAGCACCCACTACATGCGTAGCACCTGATACACGCGTAGCACCTGCTACACGCGTAGTACCCGTTATACGCGTAGCGCGCGCGACACAAGAAGATTTTCTCAAATTTTCCACTCCTCGTGACAACGAGTTCCCCCGTCCACATTAATATGCTATTAATTTAGTTGAATTTAATATTTTTGGAGAATTTATTTATTACACGGTAAATAATTAGGTATTTTAAAACTTAACTTAACAGCCTCCGTGGTCTAGTGGTTCGAGCATTGGCTCTCGACTAGGAGGTCGTGGGTTCGATTCCCACAAAAAATGTTGTTTCCAAGTTTGGTTAGGACAATGCAGGCTGATCACCTGATTGTCTGACAAGAAAGATGATCCATGCGTCGGATGGGCATGTAAAAAGTCGGTCCTGCGCCTGATCTCTCGCCAGTCGTGTCGGTCATCCGTCCCACTGGGTTACGAGAGTAAAAGGAAGAGAGAGTGCTCTTGTGTACTGCGCACACACTTGGGCACTATAAAATCACTCCTGCGTAACTTGGCCTGGTTTTAATGAAACCGGCCACCGTCACCGATATCGGTGTGGGAGTTATTTTATTATTTTTAAACTTAGAATGTTTCGGATTTGCGCATTAAACGCGCCAAGTGCAGCGCGAGGTGTTTTTGGTTCATTCTTTAATTTTATAAATAGCAATGATCACCGAAAAATAAGACGGCAGCTCGTTTGGTTTCTGTAATGGCAGCAAATAACCATTAAAGAAACCAAACGCTTACGAATTATATCAATTTTCGGAGAAATGCTCATTTTAATTGATATCTGTCGGCCATTGATAATTGTATTTTACCATCAAAGAAATCGAATTATCTAAGACTTGGATAAATGAGACAAATTAGTAACAAAATTATCGGGAAGTCGCTCATCTGAAGAGGAAATTGTGGCTTTGAACACAATAATTACTTCTGTTTTGACCGGTCGATTTTATTTTGTTACTTGTTTCTAAGTCGTTCAAATTTAAGTGGCAGATTTACCCGACTACGCTAAAGCCGAAAGGAAGGGTAATAATTTTGGTATTATATGTATGTATTCTACCATAGCGCCTAAACTACTGATAATAAATTAGGTATCAATAGATCTCAGGTAACATAGGTTACATATTATATTACAATACAATTTACATAATCGGGTTATAGTTTTTGTAAATATAATTATCATAATTGATGAAATGACAGTGCGAGTTATTTCATCTCGTCTTGGTTCATTTAATAAAAATGTGTCAACAAATGTATCAAAATTGTCCATTAGTGGGACAGTTTAGGCTAAATCCTGCTAATATTATATATAAATGTGTTTAAGTGTAATGTGAGCGTTGAATAAATGTTTTATTATTATTATTAAATGTGAGAGTTTTTGAGGATGGATGAATGGATGTATGGATGTATGTTACTCTTTCATGCAAAAACTACTGACCGTAGTTTGGTGAAATTAGGTATAGTAGTAGGTTCTGGACTAAAACATATTCTACTACTTTTTATCCGGGAAAAGTGCAGTTAAAGTGCAGTTTCCCGCGGGATGCCCGATAGTATATTTACGCGTGCTAAACAGCTAGTATATAAAAAACAAAAGAATTTATCATCATGACAAATTGATTAACAGCTTATACCTTACTCTTAAAAGTATTTACACTACGGATATGCTATTCAATATCTTTGTAGATATTTTCCAACGTATCAGATAAATACAGCAACATTGAATAGGTTATTCTTTGTGTAAATACTTTAACAAGGCGGTCACAATATAATAATCAGAATTGTTTGTAGAGGGATGTGTAAAGAACTTTGTATTATAATTTAAACCCTATTCAGATACTAATAATGTTCTGTTCCAGTAGCTCGATAACATTTCCAGAGTCGCAGAGTTTTTTCTATCGCAACTAAAAAACTCTCTTGGGAACGGGGGTTATCTCTTGTAAAAAAGATAAGAAGATAAAGATTGTATTTATTCTAATGTTTTCCATGACTCTGTTGTAATATGTAAAATATAAAAAGTATGCGCGGCAAAGCAGTAAAAAAATAAGGTTTGTTGTGCTATCGTAAAGTTGTAGAAATAGCCCCTAGACTTTATTGTACTTTATATACCGTAATACCGAGACTAAGATTATGCGTTCATAAAGATATACAATATATTATTGTACAATATTGTCTCTTTGGACGTGCAATTTTTTAAGTGATTTTATTGCTAAAATAAATTGACAATATATTGCTTGGGAATTTAGTGGCCACAATAAGGTTCAAAGAATACGAGCGAAAATAAAGATTTTATTTAATACGCGCTACTTGCAATCGCGCTCCGTAGCCAAAGACAGCCTGTTGGCATGCATTTTTCAAACATTTTTAATTACTTGCCGCACACGTGTGGCCGGAGAATTGCGTTAAATCAGCATCTGCAATTTGCCGATTCTACGAACGTTAGAATTTTTTTATAAAAGTTGCGGTCGCATATTACAGCGATCGGACGCGGTTGCTTGTGGCCCGTCTGCACCGAGCCGAATAATAATACAATGCACATTTATATTAGGTTGGGGAAAAAGTTTCTTCGCATTTTATATAAAAATTCAAATGGTTTTTTTATAAAGTTTTTTTACAAGTGACTAAAGTATATAGGTGCCATTTTGTTCGATAACTTTTTGCCATCTTGTTGGTAGGTACATGATCCCATTGCTATAAAATTTTTGGGGCTTCTGATGAAAAAACTGCGACAAGTGGTTTTGGCAGTCCTCTTGTGATGTCAACCTGACACTGCCTAAGGAATTCTGCAGCGACCGAAACAGGTGGAAATCTGAAGGTGCAAGGTCAGGACTATACGGCGGATGCATTAACACCTCCCAGCCAAACTCCCGTAATTTTTTCTGAGTGGCTAAAGATGTGTGAGGTCTAGCGTGATCATGGTGAAAAACCACACCCCTTCTGTTGATTAATTCCGGCCGCTTTCTCTCAACTTCTTGCTTTAATCTCATCAGTTGTTCGCAGTACAGTTCAGAATTGATGGTCCTGCCTGGCGGTATCAGCTCATAATGAATAATGCCCTTCCAATCCCACCACACACACAGCATCACCTTGTTGCGAGTTAACCCGGGTTTCGCCACAGTCTGTGAAGCCTGACCGGCCTTTAACCACGATCTTTTTCGCACGTTCTTGTCGTACGTGATCCACTTTTCATCACCAGTTATCAGCTTCTTCAAAAATGGTTCGGTTTCATTACGTCGTAATAAAGAATCACAAATGAGTACACGGTTCATTAGGTTTCTTTCAGTGAGCTCATGAGGCACCCAAATATCGAGCTTTTTTGTGTACCCAGCTTTTTTCAAATGCGCCAAAACCGTTTTGTGGTCAATCCCCAGTTCTTCAGCTACATCGTAACTACTAATATGCCGATCTTGCTCCACTTTTTCAAAAATGGCAACAGTTTTGTCCGTAACAGGGCGACCAGAGCGACGTGCATCTTTGATATCAAAATTTCCGGATTGAAAACGCTTAAACCAAATTTGCGCTACTCTCACAGATACTGCATTAGGTCCATAAACATCACAAATTTTTTTCGCGGCTTGTGTTGCATTTTTACCTTTTTTGTAATAAAATTTTAAAATGTATCGAAATTCTTCATAAGAATCACTCATTTTAACAATAAGAAAAACAAATGAAAATCTCAAATTTACCTAATTTGAATTTGGAATTGTCTTCTGTAAAATTAAAACTTTTTAATGATACCAAAATCAGCCAGATACAATTGGTATAGCCCAAGATATTTTATGACAAGTTCATACATACTATAATGCGAAAAGACTTTTTCCCCAACCTATTATAATAAACCATTCGAAACCATGATGATTATGAATTTCGTACACACATTTTAGAAGTAAAACACCAAATCACAATTTCATAGCAAACGTTTTAAACAGTTTTCAACAGAACGTATTTTACATTCAAATCAGATTTGAATAAAGTGTGAAACAATAGCATTTGTGGTGCCGGTAGTTCTGACGTCACATGTTTGTTCTAAGCGGATTGTTCGACGCCCATGGGAGACAAAAGTATGGAGATACTTTCTTCCGCGATTTTATTTTTTCTTGCATTTATTGATACGGACGACAGCCAAAATGAAAAAAGGAGCTTGGGTCGTTGCCCTCGTAAGTCTATTGAGCTTTTTATGACTCGAAATCGTTAAACAAGCTGATGAATAGCCAGATGGCAAGCTATTACCACCATTATAACATAGACAATTGTCGAGGCTAAAAACGTCCTTACAGCCCCAATGGGGCACTCGAGTTTTAGTTTTGTTAATATAGAAGTTAGTGTTGCGCTTTATAAGGCTGTAAACGACAGACGAGTATAAAATATGGACGAGATAAAATATTATAGGTTAAAGAAGCACAGTATAATTTGTTGTAACTAAAGTACAAATTTTATGGTATTTGAAAATTAAAGCCTGTTATGGAGGGCGTCGCTACTACGACGCATAGTTTGATTGTAGTTCTATCGGTTTTCAACAGATGGCGGTAGAGTGTTAGTAGATTGTGACTATTGTTTGACACACATTGGCTGTGTTCTGCGGAAAAAGGCGCATGTAAGCGCTTGTAAGCAAAATGGCGATTGCTAAGCGGTAAGCGCTGTCAATGGTAAATGCTGTCCTCTAGGACACGTTATCCTCTAAAAACACTACTGATTTCAAAAAAAATAAGCAACCTGGCGGATTATGTCAGCGCTACTGAAGTTAGTAACGTGTCGCCGACAACTGTCATCTTCTTTTTAACGCTAGTAAGCACTAACAAGCACCATTTTCTGCGGAACACAGCCATTGCCCTTATTATTATAATATTCTGTGCATTAAAACATTTCGGCCATACACAGCTCACCATCACACATTAAGGGTTTTATTAGACAATGGTATCTCTTCGGTCTCGTCCACGGTAAATATTTCGCGTTCTAAGCTACGTTATATTCAGGGTAGACACGAATACCGTAATCTGCTATTTTAATTGTGTCATTATGGTTTCATTAGGGACGTATAGTGACAATGGCATTGTAATTGTATGTCGTTAGCATAATAGACGCCAGGATGGTGCAATTGTTTCATAATGATCGATTTTGTTGAATAGTGTAATTCCTGAGTGAAATAGTTTCAAAACTACCAAAACTATCTACAAAACTATTTAAATTTTATGTTGAGAAGTTTTGATACAATATGTTTTAAAGTTATAAAAGACTAAATAATGTAATATCGTTTTTTTAATTAACGTATTTACAAATGTTTGACACATCTAAATTGGCTGTTTTCAGACCATTTTGTGACCAAATGAAACCAGGTCGTTCAAAACTAACAAGAGTTTTTTTCTGCTCTTATGTAGCTTACTTTGTTTCACAGTACACAGTGTTTGTGTACAGTAGTTTCGGTGCCTATTCAATGCAAACAAACAAACAAACTTTTATTCTTTATTATATTGGTATATACCTATATAGAAGACTAGCTTTTGCCCGCGACTTCGTCCGCGTGGAACAGTTACTTTGGGATATCGCTAAAATTTACCCGCGACTTCATTTACGTAGAAGGAGAAGCTCTTCCACTTCACGACTGCTCGCCCGCGCCGCGCGCCGTACATTATTATTGCGCGTTTGATTATTTTCTTACTGCGATATCTTCTAAAATACTCATTGAAATCAATTAATGTAAAAGGTAAATGTCTTCTAGATTAAATGCGTGTAATAATAACGTATTTACTTGGATAAGGATTAATATCATTTTTAAGAAAACACCTTCACAAATAATGCTTACTTTTAGAACAAATTTGGTTACCATAAAAAGGTTATAGTGAGCCAACCTTAAAATATAGACATATACTGTCGCAGACTTTTTTGTAGAACTTTTAAAGGGGAACAATTCTGTAATACATCATTTAAGTTTCATTTCATTCGCCGTTCGTATTCATTCGCCGTTCGTATTCAGTTGAGAGTGGAAGTGTTACTCGTTATTTTAACTTAAAACTATTTTTAGAAACTGCAATTGTGAACTTTAATTATTGCACAAGTGAATAACTTTTCGCTTGTATAGTATTCTGTGTACTGTAAACCTTATCTATTAAGACTTGTGTTACCGTCCTTGTTCATACATTGAGCTAACTGTGTGTTGGAGTGAGTTAGCACTAGAGCACCCGACCATGTCGCTGCAGCGTACACCACCTACTCACTATTCATCGGATCCTGACTTACAAAATATACAAGAAAAAACGGATTATGTGAATATTCGTAAACGCAAACAAATAGATTACGACGACATACTAGCTTCTATCGACAGTAAATTTGACTTGCACATGAAGATATTAAACGAGAGAATTGCCCAAAATATTAACCAGTGTGTCTCGAAGGCAGTCACTACTACCATATCTCAACATTTATCCAGTATAACTAGCTCCCTGGAGAGTTTAAATACAAATATGCAAAAAATCTCAGCTGACAATGTAACAATCCATAAGACACTGTCGGAATTACATCAACGGGTATCGGATGCCGAGAAGTCTCTGGAATTCTCTTTGGATACCGAAAAGGAGTTCGAGAAGCGCCTGAAAAATATTGAGAGCAACGTTTCTCTGGTTTCCTCTTCCCAAGATCGAGTTGGAGAACTAGAAAATAAAATTTCGCTACTGGAACAGCAAGCTAGAATCTGTAACATCGAGGTATGTAATCTTCAGGAAAGGCGGGGTGAAAATCTACTGCAGATATTTGAACAAATAGCCAAGGAAATAAAGCACCCAATACAGAACTCAGATATAGTTGCTATACACCGTGTGCCTCATGCTGACTCTAAAAACCCCAGACCAAAAAACATCATAGTAAAATTTACTACTCGAGTTCTCCGTGATAACTTTATTGCATCGTACCGCGCAAACGGAGGCCTAAACTCAACACAATTATCTTTGTCCGGTACCCCACACGTTATATATATAAATGAACACTTAACTCTGAAGAATAAACAATTATTTCGGCAATGCCGAGATGAAGCTAAAAAGTATCAATATAAATATGTGTGGGTTAAACACGGTACAATACTTGCTCGTAAAAGTGATACCTCCCCCGTTGTCGCGATACGATCGCATCACGAGATTAATAAAATTAAATAAATTATTGTTTTTCTATAAACATTATATACGATTTCGATGTAATTACTCCGGTCTGAAAGATGTATATTATTATTCAAATTATACTAGCTTGTACTTTTTGTTTAAATGTAATGGTAGGTTATGTCTATTAAGTCATAAGTCTCGGTGGGTAGGAATTATAGGTATTGGTTACCTTAAGAATACAAAATATTATGTTAAATTATTTAACTTAAGACTGATTAAAATTAGCTACAAATGTTTTAAATATAAAAAACATAGTGGGTCAGGGGTAGTAAAATCATTATTCTTAGTCGTTAAATATATCAGGGGTAACAATTTAAAATTTAAACTGTTATATTGTCTTCTATACAAACTATTATACTTTGAATATTTATCT
The DNA here is from genome assembly GCA_905404095.1 of Glaucopsyche alexis. Taxonomy (NCBI): domain Eukaryota; kingdom Metazoa; phylum Arthropoda; class Insecta; order Lepidoptera; family Lycaenidae; genus Glaucopsyche; species Glaucopsyche alexis. The sequence continues at coordinate 4,392,846 of FR990053.1, forward strand.
CTCATTACTCTTCTTTATATCTCAGTAACTATATACATTGGTTGGCGCATAACGTGTTATAATAATTATAAAAGCATTTTAATGTACATAATGGTCCTTTGTGTTTGTATGCCCTCCACTCACAATAATATTTATTTTATTCCTAATATTATAGTGTATATGTATCAATAATGGCTCATTACAATATGCGAATTTCTATATTTTATCAAAACTGTAGAGGAATCCGTACCAAGCTGCAGTCATTGTATATGAATATTTTATCATCTTCATACGATATAATTATATTGACCGAGACATGGCTCACCCCACAGATTTCTGACTCTGAATTTATAGACAACAGGTATATTGTATATAGATGTGATCGCAACCGTTTGTTATGTAACAAGCGTGACGGTGGAGGTGTGCTTATTGCTGTAAAAAGGGAACTAAGGTCGTTTGATATTCCGCTAAGAGGTCCGGCCGCGGCGCTAGGTACCTACGAACATGTTATCGTAGCACTGCCGTCCGCCACTCGCGGTAAACAACATTTGTTTAGCGCGGCTTACTTACCGCCGGGTACCAAGGAAGATGTTTACACTTTGCATTTTAATTATCTTTATGAAAGAATCTCACGTGAATTTATAGAATCCTTTTATTTGATTGGTGATTACAACCTACCTCAATTCGAGTGGGTATATAGTGAAACAAATAAATACGGCATGGTAGGTGTCCCAACGAGATTTTTGTACTCTAATATATCGGAGTTTATGTCAGTAACAAATGCATTCCAATTTAATTACCTAAAAAATACAAATGGACGCATCCTTGATCTATGTATTTCAAATCATGACTGCAACATACTGCCTGGCGACTGTCTTCTTCCACCTGACGACCATCATCCGCCCCTTCTTATTAACTTAACTATAAACTCATACTTTAAGCCCATGTCTTACAATTCCATAACTAAATTTAAATTTAACACTGCTAACTACGAATTAATAAATTGTGAACTAATTACAATTGATTGGTCTGATATTATGAAAGGTTTAAGTGCTGAGGAAGCTGTTGAGAAATTTTATGATATTATTTACTCTAAAATTAGGGAGCACATTCCGACTACTCATCCTAAATCTAACCGATATCCTGTCTGGTTCTCCTCCGCCCTTGTTCATATTTATAAAAATAAAGAAAGAGTCTGGAAGAAATGGAAGAAGTACAATAATATTAGTGATTATGACGTTATTATACGTTATTATATAACGTTTTAAGGCAGAGAGTAAAAAATGCTTTCAGAACTACATAAGAGCAGTTGAGAACAATATTCCTACCAATGTAAAACACTTTTGGACCTTTATAAGTCAACGCAAAAGCTCCTCATCATTCCCAGATTCTATGCATTACAATAATGTATTTTCTACTAACCCAAATCAAACTAGTAATCTATTCTCAACATTCTTTCAATCAGTGTATGAACCCTCCACGCTTGATGCTGTCAGTTGGCGGCCAGACAACTATTTTGCGGATAACTCAGTGCCTATTTCTGATATAAAGATAGGTATTGATACAATATCTATTGAACTCAAGAAACTAGATACATCAAAGGGACCGGGTCCTGACGGACTACCTGTAATTTTTATAAAGTCTACAGCGCCCTCCATGTCTGTTGCACTACATGTTATTTACAATAAGTGTCTTAAGGAAGGTGTATTCCCAAAAATCTGGAAACACGCTTATATAACACCTGTACATAAGAGTGGTGATAAACGCAATATCGAAAATTATCGACCCATATCAATATTGTCTGTATTGGCAAAGTTGTTTGAGAGACTGGTGCATAATGCTATTTATCCATTATTACATAGCATAATTATACCTCAGCAGCATGGATTTGTCAAACAACGCTCGACATACACTAACCTTATGATATATACCAACTTTTTATTTGAGAAAATGGACTCTCGTATCCAGGTTGATAGTGTTTACACAGATTTTCAAAAATGTTTTGATAAAGTAGATCACGAATTATTGCTACAAAAAATTGCTTTCAATGGAATTCGTGGAAATCTACTGCGGTGGTTTTCATCATATATAACTAATAGGTCCCAAACAGTAGTTATCAACGGTTTCAAATCAAACTCGGCTCGCGTATCGTCTGGCGTACCTCAGGGTTCAATTATTGGTCCTTTTCTATTTACCCTATTTATTAATGATGTCAAAAATTGCTTTATTAGTTCTCATTTTCTTATGTATGCTGATGATTTAAAAATATTTAGAATTATAAAGAATATTATTGACCCTATACTACTTCAACAAGATTTAAATAGATTTTCCAATTACTGTATCCAAAATAAACTTAAACTTAATACTAATAAGTGTTTTGTCATTACTTTCACTAAAAATAAACATCTAATAAGACATAACTATACACTACTTAATAACATTAATCTAAACTCGGTTGATAAAATTAAAGATTTGGGTGTCTTACTAGACTCACGCCTACACCTAGATCAACACATATATGCTATTAAAGATAAAGCGCTTAGGATGTATGGATTTGTAATGAGATCTTCATGTGATTTCAAGAGACCCTCTACATTTATCTATCTATATAAATCACTTATACGTTGTCAATTGGAATACGTAACTGCTATATGGAATCCATTATATTATAAATACATTGATGAGTTGGAGTTAATACAAAAAAAAGTTTTGCGTACTATTGATTTTAAAACCTTTGGTATGCGCCAATCATACGAACAACTGCTTAATAAGTACAATTTGCTTAGTTTAGAGAATAGACGTACACTTTTGTCCGCCATGCTACTGTACAAGATATGTAACAACAAATTCGATTCTATTGAGCTGACCAACCACTTATGTTACATTGTACCCCGCACTGTGCAACGGCGTGAGGTGCGCGTGCGCCGGGTGTTCCACACTGGCCCGTGTCGGACAAACGCAGGCGTCCGCGCTCCTCTCCGACGTATTGTTGATATGTTTAACGTTTTTGCTGATCTGGACATATTTGATAGCTGGCTGGGTGGGTTCAGAAGAGATGTTATTAGAGTTATCGGGGGCTCGGGTGGTCTGGATTAGGTGGGTGTGGGTGTTGTTGTGGTTTCTACTCATTGTCACAAGAAGATTTATTTTGTCATAAGTAGTAGTATTATGTCATGGGGGTCACTATGGCGGCGCTTGCGCGTGCTTGACTTAGATTGCGTGAGTTTTTCTTAGTGTTATTGATGGCATCTTCTTTGAGCTCGACTTCTGGAATGGCGGGTGAGTCTGGATCGGTGGAGGCTTTGTTTGACTATTTCGACAATACAAAAATAGAGCTTATTTAGTATAAGCATGTAATTTTAAGTATAGGATAACACATACACTCATACATACTAATATTCATACATGCACCCTAGTGGTAAACAATTTACTGATCCCAAGACCATGGTCGTAGGGCTAGGGTGCTACTCATCCCACACACACTTGCACAAAAACACACATAAGCACACATTTTGAGTTACAATCTGGTTTCATTCTATTTAAAATAAAGGTTCTGGTGTTAGTACTCACTATAAATAATAACTTATATTTGACAATACAGAGATAGAACTTATGAATAATTGTATAAACATAATATCATATTATGTTAATATTATGTTTAATATATGGTAACACACACACTTGAACATACTTATACTCACACATGCACCCTAGTGGTAATTAATATACTGATCCCAAGACCTTGTCGTAGGGCTAGGGTGCTACTCAACCCACACACACTTGCACATAAACCCACATTATATCAATACACACACTTATACACATATTTCGAGTTACACTCTGGTTTCAATCTGTGGATAACGGTGTTGGTGTCACTATAAATAATATGTTATATGTAAGCACTACTTTTTAAGTTTTATTGTGAACACTGTTTGTTGTCCCCAATAAAGAAAATAAAATAAAATAAGCGAAACTTTAACCGTTTCCACAGCGTACGCAGCGAAAGCTCTCAAAAGGGAAAGAACCCCGATTTTGTTACATTCTTGATTGGTGCTCCGCTCGTATTGAACTTATCATGATGTTATATTATATAGTCTAGAGCCTTCCTCGATAAGTGGACTATCCAACACAAAAATAATGTTCCAATTCGTACCAGTAGTTCCTGAGATTAGTGCGTTCAAACAAACAAACAATTTCTTCAGCTTTATAATATTAGTATAGATATAGTCAATCCATACTAGAGCGCTGTTGAGCCCTTTATATGTATTTTTTATTTTAGAATCTAATTTATTATTCTCCTTTGTATGCTACTAGAAGTAGTTACAGGCTAATATTGGTCGTCAGACTCAAAAACAGATTAAAAATTGTATTCATTCAAAAATTACCTTTTTAAAATTATTGTATGTTTTCCAAATTTCGCGATTTATTTAAAAAACAAACTCATAAACACCAAATAAGGTCTTTCATAGAAACGCGGAGTCCCAGTTTAAAATAACAAAGATGAACATAAATAGAGGGCCCGTATCTAATGCTACATAAGTGCAGGTTATAAGATGATATCTGTAGTGCGGGAATACCTTTTGTTCGGTAGAAATGTAAGCTTACTACGAGTAAGGCCGTGTACACACTGCGCTGCATTTCGCATCGAATGTTGCATCGCGTCGTGAAAACTTGCCGCACGAAATCTTTGCATGTTATTCCTACTTGAGATAATAAAAGAGATGGGCGAACGCAATTTATGATTTTGGAATATAGGCTTATTTTGCGATAAATTGATAATTGTTTGCATTCTACATAGCTACAATCCATGGCGTTTCTTATCAAGTGTAGCTAGCAAACTACATTTAACACATGATATCTTTTTTACAAAATAAGTTCGATAAAGTTGAAAATAGCCTACAAAAATATACTACAGGCCTAACGATGAATGAAGACACCCTTATCATACGAAATCAAATCGCATCTCCTTGCGTTTTCGCGAATCATTTGTGTATACCCCTTACTGTAGGTAGAGTTATGCCCAGGCCGTAATGTCCATTGTCTTGTCCAATTCAGTCGCAATGCAGAAGGAAGTTTATGTGCAGTTACATACACGTTTTATGCGCTCCTGAACATTTTCGCTATTTTATAAACTTAGGAAAGATTTCGTGCACAGGTTTATTGTTGTTTATCTCAACGTATTTAGGCAAGTCTGTTGTAGTCTATTAACTAAGGAACATCTTTATGTTCCTTTACTTTCCCAACTTTACTTCATTCATATGTAGGGTTATATTATATATATATTATTTAATCCTTTCATATGAATTTAAGATCTTGAGCACCGTGCTTAGTATCCTAAGAACTCGTGTTACTATTTTGAAAGTGGAAGAAAAAAATATTGTAATGTAATAACTTTCTAAGTAACTTATTCGAGGTGATCTTGTTAAGAATCTATAATGTCCACGAATCAAAAATAATTCACGCCAATTATTATTATTTTTAATTTACAATGAAGACGAAATTTCAATTTTTGTCTTTAATTTAAAAAGAAACAATAAAAATGAGTAAGCTTTTTTAGTTTCTTACCCATTCAACACAGTCAGAAGGTTTTATATATTAATTCACTCAAAGTAATTGGACTCTGAGGTAAAACTCTTCAGAGATCCGATCAAAATCAACATTTTGGTAACGTTAATCCACACAATCAACGATATTTTCTTTTGGAACGATCTGGGTAATCTATTAATTTGATAACACAAGTGTGATACCAGTATTAACTGTTATCTGTTATGTATATTAATTAACTGTAAACTGTTCTAACTCCCATGAATTCAGCTACAATTATAAGGTGTTGTTCACAGATGGCGCGATAATGTAGAGATGTGCGCGCCGGCCACCGCGGCGCTGTTTCTGGCCGCGCTCTCCGCCCTGCCTTGTCGAGGTAAATATTATATTAATAGTAGATTGTTAGCCTAGGGTTGAAAAGAATCAATTCCCGAGTTAGTTAGACGCCCGAGCGCAGCGAGGGTAGCTATAGTCCGAGTAGGAATTCATTATTTTACCCGTGGCATACACTCTACTTGTTATTTAGAATATGTGGAAAATAAAACTAAATTAAATTCAAATCTTACCACGAAAGTCCGTCACAGATAAATACGTATAACATATTTTAGTATCCCGCCAATTTGTGTTGACTTTTTAAATTTTTAATATGGAGCTTGCCGCTCGCCGCGTAATTATTGTCGCGGCACTCGCGGCTTATTCCGCTCAAAGAAGTTTGCGCTAAATTCACACTGGCTGTTTAGAAAGTCATGTCATTTTTTAATAGTTTTTTTTTTTACATAAAACCATGGACTAATAAAACTATTATTGGTCCATGATAAAACTCTTCACAGCTGACAGTTCTATTTTTGAAGTTTTGAAGACCCTCGGGCCGGAATGAATTTATATGAGTTTTTCCCTCCCTATGAAAAGAAACATCTTCCACCCAATAATCAGATCAAAACAACACTACTTTCCGAGTATGAGAAATGAAAAAGTATTATTCATTCATACACATACACTTGATAATGTAAGGGTTTCTCAACCTTTTTTATGTCGCGACCCACGAAAAAACCAATTAGTTAAGTAAAAAGTCTTACGACCCCGTCACTATGATTTATAATAATTGTACATAGCGCGCTATTTTTATCAGCTATTATAGCTGATAAAATTAGCGTACGTACGTTCGAACGATTTTTTTGACGTTCGATTCAAAATATTCGTTCCAATAACGATTTTTTTGTGCCTTATGTAGTTTGTATTTATGTTTTAACATACTGCGACCCCCTTTAAAAACAAACTCGTCCCCCCATAAGGTCGCGACCCCCCATAAGGTCGCGACCCCCCGGTTGAGGTACGATGCTGTATATGTATTGTACACATCTGCTGCTCGTATTTGTACACGTGGATAATTGAAAAAATAGCAAGTAAAAAAAGACGAAAAACGCACGAATTTTCTGCAGTTTAAGGCAGTTCGCAAATTTTAAAATGTTTTTCACCTATATGATATAATGTCATATAAAGTCAAGATATCGACAGTCTGTTACAGAAAATCTCTCCATTACTTTGCTCACATCGCTAGTTGACAACCAGACAACCTTGAAAAATTAATAGTGATGGGTAATGTTGAAGGCAACTGGTAAACGACCCAGAGGCCGATCACCTACCTGGTAGGTTAGGTTAGGTTAAAGTGTGACCAAATTACGGAGCTCAAAAAAAAGGCCTTTTCATCCGTTAATGGATGATTTGATACAGTATTCTCCGAGCGAAGTAACCACTCTTGAAATACTGTAGTGCCTGGGAAAGTTGGTTTTTAAATGTCGTATGGTTGCTCAAGTACATACGGCATTTTCACAACATAGTCAGTCTAGTCCAGAGGAATGACTGGTCAATACGTCGGGGGCCAACCATGTGCGGGTTTCTCACGATGTTTTCCTTTACCGTAAGATCATTACAGATCTCAAGTACATTATACGGACGCTTATAATGTACTTGAGATCGGAAAAAGTCTCATTGGTACACGCCACACCTAGGATTCAAACCTGCACTCTCTCGAGTGCGAACCAAACGGTCTACCCACTAGGCCACGGAGCTCATCTTACGGAGCCCACTGGACTGTTAATAACAACTGCCCTCGGGGAAGCAGATGACCGAACGAAATGGAAGGATTTAACAACCGCAGTAAAGTAGAACTTTCTCAGACGCAACCTTACCTAATGAAAATAACGACCAAGACGAAATATATAAAAATATATAGCCTATAAGATATATTATACTTTAAACGAGACAAATATTATCTTGTATATATAATCGTAATCTTGCGAACGGCTGCAAGTATTTACATGAAATTTAGTATGCATGGATATTTGGGGGAGAAAAATCGGTTTAGCTATTTTTTATCCCTGAGAAACTGCGCATTTTTAAGTTATATATGTTTTTCTTTCGTCGGGCAACAATTTATTAATAATTTCGTCTCAACTCGCGCGTGGTTACAATATTTATAGGACAATGCATCCAGATGCTACGCGCGTATTCGTCATGGTGGTAACCAAGCTGGTGTTTTGGAATCGGTAAATTTAAGAAAATAGTTGAGAGGTCATATTTACTTCTGTTTTATTATACCCAGACGTAAATCCTCTAAATATTGTCAAAGATACCCCACTTGTACAAGCCAAATAGTTTAATAGTGCAAATAGGCACTTTTAAATAAGCGCTCTTTTGGAAATCTTGGGACCACGCATTAAACTGTTTGAAACTTTCAAAAGTTTTTACCGAGTGTATCTAAAATTTCTAAACTTAAAATGAACTACTAATCCCTGGTTTAAAGTTAAACTCTTAGGATTAAAAATTACAAGAGAACATTTTATACTGTTAATATTATGCATACTTGTACTTTAATACTTTTCATTATATGCTATTGAAGATAAGAAGTTTTTAACTTTTTGTAATAATGATAGCACATCACACCGATGTTGGTAATGGTGGCCGGTTTCATTGATACCAGACGTGTTACGCAGAAGTTAATTTATGGTGCCTTAGTGTGAGCATAGTACACAAGAGCACTCTCTCTTCGTTTACTCTCGTAACCCAGTGGGACGTTATGTAAATTTTAATGTATCTTTGGAATACAATTCTTTCATTGTTTAATGAGATCATTATACTGTTAATGAAAGTGTGAATCAAAGGATTCATTTCAGTATTTGGATTCATTGAAGAAAATTTTGGATTCATTAAAGCGAAAATTTGGATTCATTAATTCCAAACAATGCAGTTGCCATTAGTATTTTTAACGAAGCACCCTGTACAATAGGGGAAAGTTCGAGGTTACTTTATTGTTGTCTGATGACTTCGCACTTTTCAAATGACCGGCTAACGAATAGTTCTCTAATGAGACATTAAAGTTTCTCGGGAACTATCCACGAAAGTTGTCTTTTTACTTATACAATGTACATCTATTGTACGTTCTTTCTTATAATTAAACTCGACCTCTTGTTCAACATCTAACTTTTTATCTTTACATAATATTTCTTGTTTGTGAATATTTTCAATCTTCTTAATTTTAAAGTCTGAAGGTGTTTGTGCATTACACTGAATTTCAATGTCCAGCATCCGATTTTATAATTTATAACGCGTCTCCTATTAAGTATAAGCAAAAATCGTGACGTTTTGACGGTAAATTTTTTACCACAAAATGACAAAATATGAGGTTTCTGATTTCTCCTTAGAGCGTTTTCACAATATTTATCCGATCCAATAGCACCTTGCGAAGTCGCGGTCACGGATCGCGGTTGCTATATGATCGGAATGCTAACCTAGTCGCTGCTAGTCGCTAGCCGCTAGGCTGCGCTAGTCGATTTTTTCTCCATACAAACGCTGTTGGTGATTTACTCTAAAGTCAAACATTGTAGACTCCATTTTTTTGGTAATATCGATTTTTATTACACTTATCTAGGTCGGTATGAGATTATATCTCTAACATTTAAATTACTTTAGAAAATAATAGCCTCCTAACATCAGATTTTTAGCGCAATTTTAACCGTAAATTAAAAATCCAACGAAGAATGAAAATAAAAAAGCAAGCACATACTGACACAGTTTTATTATTCAACAATTGAGATAACTTTACTTCAGACAGCAATATTATTTAGTTTTTTTCATAAAACTGAGTGTCGATTTGCATAATTTGAGGAGGCCTTTTCTAAAATACTTTACAAAGCAGTATAAATGTGTGCACTATAGCTTCTCATATAAGTATTGAAAGAGTAAAACCCAAATCAGAGTATTCAACACTTTAATGAGACTTTAAATTAAACTTATTAATGAGACTTGTCACTTCGATAGTTTTAACAATAATGAATCCTAATATGGCTGACATCTAATTTATACCTTACAGAAATAAAAGCTTAATATCAGAAATCTCAATGAACCTATTTAAAAACTATCTTATAATACTTATAATAAATTTACAATAATTTTAAAATAAAGTATTGATTTTTATTAATTAGTTAATGGTTTTAATAAATATGATAACTAAACTTGACATCTGATTTTGACAGTTTGACAGATAGACAAGACATGAATAACATTAAACTTTGAAACATTAATTGTAAATATAATATGTTATAAATTATAAAAATATGAAAATAATATTAATTACAAATTTCTAACAGTCGGCCATCCTGAATTTTCAGCCTGACCTCAGGCAATCAAATTTGTTAATAGCTACAATTTTCCTTTAATTATCACAGTAACAATAATTAAGTAATAATGGATCAAACTAAGAATTTAATCAATTAATTTCGCCTGGTTAAGATTAATGCATAGGCTTTTACATTTGTTTTATGTTTTACAATTTTCGGCCATCCTTTTGTAATTATTGAATGCCCCCATTCAATTAGCTTTCATAAAAATGATTCACTTTCCACTGCACTATTGATAGTATTCTTCACTATTTCACAGTTCACTATTTCACTATTTTACACTTCACTATTTCACTCACACGAACACACTAAACCGGGGAATTTAGCCACACTACCGCGTACACGCACAGGGTGTATCGGCCTTGCAGCTGATGCATTTTACACGCACAGGGTGTATCGAAGTCGTGAGCTACGCTACCGCGTACACGCACAGGGTGTATCGGCCTTGCAGCTGATGTATTATACACGCACAGGGTGTATCGAACTGTGTAAGCCACACTACCGCGTACACGCACAGGGTGTATCGGCCTTGCAGCTGATGAATTATACACGCACAGGGTGTATCGAAGTTGTGAGCCACACAACCGCGTACACGCACAGGGTGTATCGGCCTTGCAGCTGATGTATTATACACGCACAGGGTGTATTGAAGTCGTGAGCTACACTACCGCGTACACGCACAGGGTGTATCGGCCTTGCAGCTGATGTATTATACACTCACAGGGTGTATCGAACTCGTAAGCCACACTACCGCGTACACGCACAGGGTGTATCGGCCTTGCAGCTGGTGTATTATACACGCACAGGGTGTACCGAACTCGTGAATTAGGTTATCCGGAATTACGTGCGATTGAAGCCCAATATCTCGGTTCGCTCATCACTAGCAGTATTTCATTAAAACCGGTTCATCATTAATCAGCAAATACAAACAGTAAAAATAACGTTAGTAATTAATTCATTTATGTATAAAATAATGATATGGTTATATGTATAGGTAATCATAAATAAAAAAATGCAATGTAGACTAATTCATAGAAATATTAACGCAAAAGACTACATATTAAACTGTAAAGCGTCATTCAGCACTTGATTCGTCGTTTAAATCATCATTATCATCATCAGAGCTTCCGATGGGTCCCAGCCTTATCCATGGTTTCATTTTATCCGCCGAGTAAACATTTTTATATTTCCTGCTCGAAAAACCGTCTATACTGCAGACTTCGTAACGATCGTTGCCTAGTATAGCAGATACTTTATAAGGTCCGCTGTATGGAGGAATAAGTTTATTACTATTGCCGACATTACGTACATTCTTTAAAACCATTACCAAATCTCCTACTTTATACACATGGGCCGCACAACGTTTTTTATCAAATCGGGCTTTCATCGCATTCTGTTCCTTATGTATATGGGAAGCTACTTCTTCGCGTGCTTCTTGTACATTTTCGTTTTGCTCTAAAGTCATTGAGGTCTCATGTAAATGACCTTCGGCAATATTAACGGTCTGCTTACCGAAAACGATCTCAGCTGGGGTTTTGCCAATACCCTTATTAATAGTATTATTCAAACTCCATTGGACTTGATTTAGTTTAGTATCCCAATTGCGATCGTCTTCGGTAAAATTTAAAGCAGTTAATGAGCTCAGAATAGAACGGTTATATCGCTCGATTTGACCGTTTGCCCTAGGGGTGGCAACCGCGTTTTTGACGTGTTTTATCTGGTTTAAATCTATAAACCGTTTGAACTCTTCGGAGGTGAAGCTAGTACCTCGATCGGAAACCACTACTTTAGGAGAGCCAAATAACCCTATGAATTCTCGTAAGACCTGAATCGAGATTCTACTTTTAGTATTCCGAACGGCTCGCAACACAATAAACTTCGTAAATGCGTCAACAATTCCTAATACGTAGGTATTCCCGCTCTTGCTACGTACAAAAGGACCTACATGATCTATATGTATACACTCGAAAGGCGTAGTAGGTTTTGGTATGGGATGCAACATACCTTGTTTTTTACCAGAAGGTTCTTTAGCGTAGGCGCATTGAATACATGCCCGTACATACTTTTTAACAAAACGTGTCATACCCGGAAACCAGTAATCTCTCCGCATCTTATCTAATGTTTTTTCGAAGGAAAAATGACCACTTTCATCATGGCATAGTAGACAAACCTTCCATCGAGCATCACGCGGCACTGCCCATCTCAAATCATCTCCAACTTTTCTGTATATTTTACCGTCTTTTAAACTATAATTATTCATGACGTCCTTCGCTTCTGGGCAATTTTTATCAAGGATACATTTAATAAGTTTTAATTTTGGATCAGCTAATTGTATTGAAAGTAAAGTCTGGGTATCTAAATTTATTCTAAATACATTAACTTCAGGGTTGTCTTCCTCGATGTATGGTAAAGAGTTGCGACTCAATGCATCTGCATGTTGTAGTTGACTACCAGGTCTATACTCTACAGTAAAATTGTAATCTTGCACCAGAAGCCACCATCGGGCTATGCGTGGTATTAGATCGCGTTTAGTTAACGTTGTTCTCAGCGCATTACAATCAGTCACCACCTTGAACTGTATACCGATTAAGTAAACTCGGAAACGATTTAAGGACATTACGACCGCCAGCGTCTCCAACTCGTACGAATGGAGATGCTGTTCTTCGGGAGAGGTCTGGCGGCTGTAGTAAGCAACAGCTCTAAGAGATGATTTCTCATCTTCTCTTTGCAATAAAATTCCACCGATGCCATGTTGACTGGCATCAGTGTGAAGTTCAGTGTGGTAACTAGGATTGTATATGCTCAGAACCGGTCTTGTGATCAGAGATTCCTTAATTTTTGCAAATGCATTAATTTGCTCTTCACCCCATCTCCAAGGAATATTGGCTCTAGTTAACATCGTTAAGGGCCTAGCTACCGTTGCAAAATTACGAATGAATTTCCGAAAGAAACTAGCTAATCCTATAAACTGCCGTATCTCATGCGGGTTTTTAGGGGAAGGAAAAGCTAAAACTGCGTCTGTTTTACGTGAACCTGGTCGGACTCCATTATTTGATATTTCAAACCCTAAATACTCTATTGTTTCTCTGAAGAAATTACATTTCGTTAAATTGAGGGACAATCTAGCTTCACGCAGTATATCAAGGACCTGCTTCAATTTGTGGATTCCTTCATCTATTGAACTAGAGCCTATTACTATGTCATCCATGTACGCGAGAACAGCCGGTATCTTATGTTTGAATAGCAGCTTATGCACCATTCTTTGAAATACCGCTGGAGCATTCGTCAGACCAAACGGCATACGATTATATTCGTAGTGTCCGTCTGGTGTAACGAACGCTGTATAATGTTTGGACTCCTCGGACATAGGTATCTGATGATAACCCTGAGTCAGATCTAGTGTACTAAAATACTTCTGTCCCTGAAGACTATCTATTTGATCGTCAATTAATGGCATAGGGTATTTGTCCTTAATAGTTTTTCGATTAAGAGCCCGATAATCGACACAAAGACGCAGTTCACCATTTTTCTTTGGCACTAATATTATTGGGCTCGCATATTCCGAGTTAGATTCCCGAATTATGTCACTCGCTAGAAGTTCGGTTATAATTTGAGAAACTTTTTCGCGCTCTACCAGTGCTAGTCTATACGGACGGTACGTGACAGGGGAATTGTCATGCAAGTTGATCGTCATTTCAGCTACTGATGTTTTCCCCAACTCGCCAGTCGAGAACGCGAAACAGTCTCTGTACTCGTTCAGTATTTCGAGTAATTTATTCACGGCCTCAGGTAACAGAGTTTTGTCGACGTTTAAATTGTCATACGAAATTTGCGTAACAGTATTCGATAGATGCCTTACATTTACGATGTAACTATTCTTAATATCTTCAGGAAATATTTCACTAGGTATACCTATACCCCTAACTAAAATTTTATTCTTGGCAATATGTATCTCTTTAGCATTAAGAGGTATTAATACGATGTGACCTAAACCTTTAGTAATTGAGTATATTCCGGGCAATATTAAATATTCAGCTCCTTGATTTAATCTAAGGTCAGGAGTAATGCTAATGAATCCAGTAAAATCAGAATTACTAGTTACTTCTATTGAGCAAGTGTGATTAACTGTAGAGTCTTGTATTGATTTAAGGATTATTAAATTGGATTTATTTGGTAAGACTTGGTAAAGAATTAAATCTTTGTCCGATTTAAACACTCTAACTGAAGAATGTTCTGTTAGTGACTGACCTATTAATATATCAGCAGGTAAATATGAGGCAGGAACAACAAATGCCGATACTTGTAATTCAACCAGATCCAATTTTATAGAAATATTTATTTTACCTTTAGGAGTGATAGCACTATTCCCAAATCCTCTTAAGGTTGGCAAATTATTAACATTTAAATCTAATTTCAAGACACTATTAATTTTATCGCTAATTAGTGTACACTCACTTCCAAGATCTATATATCCAGACATAAAAATCCCATTTACATTGACTTGCTTAAAATACTTAGCATTACTGTTACCTATATTCTCATCGATGGTCATGACTTGTTTTGAATTAAGTTTGCCGTCTGCCATCTTTGAGTTGTCATTATTATTGGTATTGTTATTGGATTTATTAGTTAAACTAAATCTACAATTTGACTCTAAATGACCGTAACGTTTACATTTATTACACTTAAGAATCTCTTTTGTACAATTCACGACAGTATGACCAGTTTCTTTACAATTGTAGCAAATAATCGTGTGTGATATTTTCCTATTACTCGAAGTTTCATAGGAATTTTTAGATTTATTATCTTGAAGCTCAGTAAACTTGCGCGAATTATCAAAGTTACTACGATCTCTCAAATCGTTCTTTTTGAATATTGATGTATCCCCTTTAAGATGTGAAATATTTTGAAAATAGTTAAGAACTTGGTCAGGATCACTGTATTGTGCTCCTTCTATGTTCATCCTAATATTATTGTCGTAAATCCCGTGGCTTAAACAGTCTACAGCTTGCCGACCTTTTAATTGACATCGATTAATTAACATAATCTTATCATAAAAATATTCTACTAATGTTTCATTACGTCGACTTTTTCGGTTAAGCATTTCAACCAAAAGGTCAGCATAATTGTGATCACTCGGGAATGTTTTTAGTAATTTTTGTTGCCATTCTCCCCAAGTAAATTTAACACTAGTGAGTCCATCATACCACTTTTTCGCTAACCCGGACAGTTTTGGTAAAGCGTAAAAGATAGTCTGCTGCTCTGACCATCCGTAAATTTCAGCAGACTCATTAATTTTAGCGATCCAATCGTTTATGGTTTGACCTTTCGAAGCGGGGTCGAATTCGGTAATGATATTTTGCGAACCCTGCACATGACTAGAATTATTGTTACGAAGGTTACTTCCACCCTGTAGTGCAGTGATTAATTGATCAAGAATGTTCTTCGAATTATCTGGCAAATGACTAGGCAGTGAATTTAATGCTAATCTTTCATTAGCAGAACTTTTGTTTAAGGAACCTGACCTACTACGTGATCTATCGCGATTTTGCCTTCGTTGAACCGAAGGAGACCGTTGTTGACGTCGAGGCGTTAGTGAATCTACGCGCGACCTACGATCCGTATACCGCGAACGATACAGTGGTGTTCCGTGCGAGTCTGACCGTGAACTATGGTGTGTTGACGAAGACCTAACTCGGGATCTACGACGAGATCGTCGTGTACGTTCGCGACTGCAGCGACGTCTTGCATACCGGCGATGGCGATCACGACGACGCGAACTACTATAACGCGAACGTGCAGAGGAACTGCCACTAGTTGGGCTACGATGTCGCTTACGGCTTTTTCGAGTCGATCTAGTTGCATTATTTTTAGTAGCAGTACGTTTCGTAGAATAAGGTATAGGGCCCCCCGGAGTACCTTCACGGTCTGCCATATTTAACTCTCAAGTAATGTATAGACTGTACGAATGAATAGCTTTACAAAATAACAATATTACAGATTAACCAAGAAATGTGGGTATTTTAAAAAAATAATAAAAAATATAACATTACTCTGTACCAACGAAACAGAAACACTCCAGCATAGATTTTTATAATAAATACTAATTATTCAGTTAAACCAGCCAAATGAGACATGTAACAGTAAAAAGCGACCCGAGACACGATAGAAACAATCGCAATATCTGAAAATATTCACTTTGTTAATGCTTTTAAAATATTCCAAATTTAACGAACATCCGTTTATACTGTATACGTATTAATTTTCAATGTATGCAAACCAAGATCCTAAATTAACGCAAACCAAACCGCCGCATTCAAAATTTGTAATAATTGAACAGTTTCTCAACAAAAAAAAAACTATGTCTTACTAATTTCCTACTAATATTCAATTGTAGGGTATTATAAAATTTTTATTTTATTTATAGTTTGCATATTTGCGTATTATGGAAAATTATTGTGCAATAATAATAGTTAAAACAGCTATGCACTGAAAACGCTATAATAATAGCAATTCACTTTTAATTTCAACCGTATAAAACCGTAATTATCACTTACCGATTTTTGCGCGTTTTTCAATACATTACCAAATGTAGCCGTGGGCACTCTTTATCCACCACTTCCGATTTGAAAGAGTAAAACCCAAATCAGAGTATTCAACACTTTAATGAGACTTTAAATTAAACTTATTAATGAGACTTGTCACTTCGATAGTTTTAACAATAATGAATCCTAATATGGCTGACATCTAATTTATACCTTACAGAAATAAAAGCTTAATATCAGAAATCTCAATGAACCTATTTAAAAACTATCTTATAATACTTATAATAAATTTACAATAATTTTAAAATAAAGTATTGATTTTTATTAATTAGTTAATGGTTTTAATAAATATGATAACTAAACTTGACATCTGATTTTGACAGTTTGACAGATAGACAAGACATGAATAACATTAAACTTTGAAACATTAATTGTAAATATAATATGTTATAAATTATAAAAATATGAAAATAATATTAATTACAAATTTCTAACAGTATAGATAACTATTCTAAGGGTATATCATTTTTTCTCCGGTATTAGATGAAATAACAAGCATTTTCCCCGTGCACCACATTGAGTTCGAGCCGGTGATTAGCGCATTAGTTCACACCAAGATGCGACGCGGCACATTTTTGAGATAGCGCTTCAAAATTAAACTTTTTTTACTTTATAAGAAGATACACCTTTCATTACAAGAACGGAGCATTTTGAATCGCAATATTAGGTAAAAATGCCACGCCGCATCGCGTCTTTGGTGTGATCTGACCCTAATAATCACCTTACGTTTGTTGAGACGTATATATTATAGAGGAGGTATGTTGAAGCAAAAATATCTCCACTTAAATGGCCCCACTTTTGTAATTTTTGGGGCTATTATGACATTTGAAGTATGGTACAATAAAGATGGCTGACATTTGAGGCATGGTGAAAACCAAAATGGCGTAACTTCTGTCAACTGTCAAATGTACGTCATAGCCTATCATAAGTTTTGAAATCTTTGTTAAGCAAAGATTTTGTTTGCTGACTACACATATCGTTACGAAATAAAATAATATTTTGTTGTTGACAGGTTCAGACGCTGACGTCTCCACGACGGCGAATACGAAGTTAGAAAAGAAATCGCAGCCAATTGTGAACAGAGTCTACCAAATGCTGCACTCGACAACTGTGGAGCCGATTCAATACAATTTCACAAACTTCAACTTCGGTGACTTTGATGGCACAAAGCCGTGCTGTCAAACGAAAGAGATGGATGTTAAGGGGAGAAGGAGACGGGTTGTGAATATAAATCGAACGAATGAAAATGTCACGTTCAATATGGGGAACGTTGAGTCCACGACTGTCTACATGCAGAGTCCTATTACATTGGAGAGGCGACGCAAACCAGGCGAAACGGGCTCGAGCGCGCCTCTCCTCAATTATATATTTGATACGTATTCTAATTCACATCAGCATAGAAATGAAAGGTAATCTTGGTTTTGCATGTAGAAGTTAATGACTTGTTAACTTCTACATGCATGCATGCATGTTGGTCGGGGAATAATAATAATATCTACAGACGCCTTCACATCACGTCATCAGAGCCTCTAGTCAAGACTCATTCAATTATTATATCAGCGAAGTTCGAAAACAAAATGTATGGGATTTGACATAAGGCATCGCAAGCGACATGTCACTTAGCGGTGACATAATTATGTCAAATTCCATACATTTTTGATTTCGAAATTCGCCATCGATATTATCGAATGCATCTTGATTCTTGAGGAAAAAGCACTGAAGGGTTTTCGATTAAATCTGCAATGGAATACCCAATTTCATCGAAAACCCTTCAGGTATGGTAAGTAGTGTAGGCTCTGGAATAAAATATATGCTACTTTTTATTCCGAAAAAGTAGAGTATTCCACTTCCAACCTGGGATGGGTGGAGCCGCGGGAAAAAGCTAGAAATAATACAAGTATCTGCCTGCCAAAACTAATGGAATTCGTCAGTTGCTGATATTTTACTATACAAACATCGGACCCTCATGATTATATATACCTTAGGGGACAAATTAAAAAAAAAACTATAAAATACGTACGTCATGAGCTCAATTATAAATATTAGCTCGATTCGAAAATCTAGGTAGTTATAAATATTTTTCATATAATCTTACAACCCTTATTTTTTGATACCCTCAGAGGGTGAATTCAAATCTTAACCCTGAAAAACATGTTTTCATACAAACTTTCAACCCATATTTCATCCCTTATAAAATGTTTACCATTTCCGCTTACGGCTGTGCGTGTGTCTCTATGTCAGTGACTCAGTGGGTCATTTCTTGTATATTTTCATAGATTGTAATACGACTTATAAAGACATTAGCTATCAAAAGAATACAATCTACTTATTAGTTGTGTTGGCCTTATGGCCTGGTAAATCGAATTCTATTATGGCTCTTATGGTTTATAGAATTCTCATAAGGATACAACAGAAACAGATAGGTCCCAAATGGCGAACCGAACAAGGGTTAAATTTCCCAATATCATTAGATCCGTATACAATTCCTGCAAAAAATACCCCAAAAGTATCCATCTGTGGGTGTATTTTTTATCGTTTTAATATCAAAAGGCATTTTGTTTTTCTTCTGCCTAAGATCAAAGGTTATCGATATTGTTCTTGTTTGAATTCTGTTTGCGGGCGATATTTTTTCCTCGTATTTACTTTAACATTCGTTGTAACGGTCAAAAAAAGTATTTCGACATCAAATGTTATTTATGAAAACTGTTTCTCAATTGTTCCTACAATAAAAGGCATAAACGTTATTATTATTCATGTACCTAACTTGCTCTTTGTAAAATATAGTGACCTATGTGGCTCAGTGGTTAGCGCGTCGGCACTCAATCTGGAGGTCGCGTGTTCGAATCCTGCCGAGGGAACAAAAAGTCTGCTATATTCCTGGGTTTATATAGTAAAACTCTTAAATATATGTATAGTGTAAAATTATTAAAATTAAATAATATTATACTTCTCGTTGTTTGGTCCCCGTAACACAAGTTCTTGGGACACTTACCACGGAGTCAGATTAACGTGTGAAGGCGTCCATACAATATATTAGGTTGGGGAAAAAGTTTCTTCGCATTTTATATAAAAATTCAAAAGGTTTTTTTATAAAGTTTATTTACAAGTGACTAAAGTATATAGGTGCCATTTTGTTCGATAACTTTTTGCCATCTTGTTGGTAGGTACATGATCCCATTGCTATAAAATTTTTGGGGCTTCTGATGAAAAAACTGCGACAAGTGGTTTTGGCAGTCCTCTTGTGATGTCAACCTGACACTGCCTAAGAAATTCTGCAGCGACCGAAACAGGTGGAAATCCGAAGGTGCAAGGTCAGGACTATACGGCGGATGCATTAACACCTCCCAGCCAAACTCCCGTAATTTTTTCTGAGTGGCTAAAGATGTGTGAGGTCTAGCGTTATCATGGTGAAAAACCACACCCCTTCTGTTGATTAATTCCGGCCGCTTTCTCTCAACTTCTTGCTTTAATCTCATCAGTTGTTCGCAGTACAGTTTAGAATTGATGGTCCTGCCTGGCGGTAACAGCTCATAATGAATAATGCCCTTCCAATCCCACCACACACACAGCATCACCTCTTGTTGCGAGTTAACCCGGGTTTCGCCACAGTCTGTGAAGCCTGACCGGCCTTTGACCACGATCTTTTTCGCACGTTCTTGTCGTACGTGATCCACTTTTCATCACCAGTTATCAGCTTCTTCAAAAATGGTTCGGTTTCATTACGTCGTAATAAAGAATCACAAATGAGTACACGGTTCATTAGGTTTCTTTCAGTGAGCTCATGAGGCACCCAAATATCGAGCTTTTTTGTGTACCCAGCTTTTTTCAAATGCGCCAAAACCGTTTTGTGGTCAATCCCCAGTTCTTCAGCTACATCGTAACTACTAATATGCCGATCTTGCTCCACTTTTTCAAAAATGGCAACAGTTTTGTCCGTAACAGGGCGACCAAAGCGACGTGCATCTTTGATATCAAAATTTCCGGATTGAAAACGCTTAAACCAAATTTGCGCTACTCTCACAGATACTGCATTAGGTCCATAAACATCACAAATTTTTTTCGCGGCTTGTGTTGCATTTTTACCTTTTTTGTAATAAAATTTTAAAATGTATCGAAATTCTTCATAAGAATCACTCATTTTAACAATAAGAAAAACAAATGAAAATCTCAAATTTACCTAATTTGAATTTGGAATTGTCTTCTGTAAAATTAAAACTTTTTAATGATACCAAAATCAGCCAGATACAATTGGTATAGCCCAAGATATTTTATGACAAGTTCATACATACTATAATGCGAAAAGACTTTTTCCCCAACCTATTATTATTATTATAGTGGTTATTTTTTTATCGATCCATTAACGATTACTAATACGGCATTATCCATTGTCCAGTTAAAGTAAAATTTCAAAAGTTTTTACACGATAGCCTTGACGAGAGAGCACAGAATATTATAAAAGATGTTACAATATAAACATCTTTCTTACTTTCTTAATGTTTCTCTAGGCCAGGCAACGGCAACAGTATCTACGTGGCCACAGGTCCAGAGATAGAGGCGCTGGTGGGGTCCACGGCGCACATGGACTGCAAGGTGGACGCGCTTCATGATAAACTGGTAATAAGTATGTTCCAGATTTTCTTACATTTGCGTGATAAAACTTGGAACCTTAATAATTTATTTATTTATTTTATTAATAATAGGTGTCGCTCGTGACTTCGTGCGTGCAAAAGGAAATTTCGAGGGAATCGTACATTTTGCCGCAAAAAAAAGTAGCCTATGTCCTTTCCCGTAGTCTACTCTATATCTGTGCCAAATTTCATTAAAATCGGTGCAGTACTTTCGGAGCCTATTCGATGGAAACAAACAAACCTTTCCTCTTTATAATATTAAGTATAGATATTTGTATAAATAAGATGGTGGCCGCGACATCGTAAGCGCAAAAAGAAATCTATTGGGAACCGTACATTTTGCTGCAAAAAAATGTCTCAAACCAGAGTCTACTATTTCCATATGAAATCTCATCAAAATCCCTTCAGTAGATTTTGCGTGATAGAGTAAGAAACATCCATACATACACGCTTTCGCGCTTACAATATTAAAATACATTGCTACTTGTCTCTTTCACTGGTGAACTAATATATTGCTATCGCATTTACACGGGTACGCGATAGGGGCGCAATAACAATATATTCGTGCGCGAGTGAAAGAGACAAGTAGCGGTGAGTCAGTGTACGAAATTCTACGTGCACCGCGACCGCACTTTAGTAAGGATAATTTGATTGTCCAGTGCGACCACGTTTCTAATGGTTGTTGACGGTTATTTTTTAGACATCGTCTGTCAATTTCTATAGAAAAAGGAAAAAAACCATTAGCAAATTGTTTTTACTGTAGGTACTAATTAGGTATTATCGAACAAGTTGCTCGACCAGACATAGGATAAAAATCGCTTAGAAGCGCCATTGCATCGTACGAACGCTCACATACTCACGTGTTAATACGTAGTTTAACCACGTTTGCAGTCGTTGCGGTCACTTGTACATATAATGACAAATACATTTCTATAAATCATAAATTTGATATTAGTAACACGAATTCAAACCATTATTATATTATTAATTACACGAACATAATTACATTCGAATAATATAATATTCTATTTCGAATCTAAACCTTCATAGTCTATTCATAGTTAATCGCGGTAAGCGGTTTTAAGTTTGGATTTATATGATTACGGGCAAGTTAAATTTAAACTGTCATACTAAATACTGATTCTAATTGAAGCCCATTGAATTGAAATAAAGTGATTATTGTTATCGCGTCGATATTGGTTGCCGTGTATATTCATGTTTCTATTGTAATATGTTAGAGTTATTCGACATTTATTCAAAATAGACGCAATCGGGTAGTTTATTACATGTAAAGTATTTAGTTCGATTCTTATATTCTGAAATATTGAGGTTTTACTTGAGAAATGTAAAAAATATAAAATTTTATGTGTATTTTTGTAATTAGGTGCAGTTCAAAGTTACAAAAAAGTTTGATTATTTTTTACATAATTAGTGTAAAAACCTATATAATTAGTTAACTTTAACAAAACATTAAACATTATAATAATTTTAAACTTAAACGCAATAATTTTGGAGACATTATTAGCAATTAGTGTGTACCTGTGACATTCAAATTTTATACAAGTGAACGCGTGACGTCAGACTTTTGTATCGTTTTCGCGAGACTTGTCAAATAAGCATAAAAAAAATCTTTAATAAAATTATTATAGTTGTCAAGTAATGATGCCGAGTAAACTTTCAAGACTCAGGTTTATTTTTATGGAATTTATACGTCGTTGACGTATCTACAAGTAAAGTTAGCTTGAACAAATTATACTAAATTGGTATTTGCCACCCTCTGGGGCTCCGGGCGTGTGCTTGGACCTAGTGCCGCAGAAGGGGGCTGTCCAGCTTGGCGTTGAGCATGTTCAGGGTGGTGTTGGTGCTTACACGCGTGCGGAACATCAGCGATGCGATGCGATGCGATGCTGCAGCACAGTGTGAAAACCGTCCGTGTGCGTACATAGACGGTTTTCACATCGTGCTGCGGTGTGCGCAAACATCGCAGACGCACTACAGTAGCGAGAAAGCCCCACCAACACCCTAAACGTTACGTTATTATACTTTATATAGTATTTATATGGATCAGGCTACTATCCCATACATGGGATAGATATCACAAAATAAAGAACTTTTAAAACGACTAAAAGTACCTATATTAAATAATCAGGGCCGTAATTAACACATAAGATTTTTTCGTTTTTACCTGTTTAAGCTTTAAACCCTGAAAGACTGTGTAAGTAATTCGGAAAAATACAAATATTAATAGTCTAAAACTAAACGTCGATTATATAATATGTTCTTTAAGCCAAAAACGAGCGAGCGAACCCATCGAGCAAATTTTTTTCCTATTTTACAGGTTAAAATCTATTCATACAGTAAACTTAAACACTGAATAACGGTGAACTTCGGAAAAATATCATAAAATCAATCGGCTAAAACAGAACATCGCTACTAAATAATATAATATGTTCTTTATGTTAAATGCGAGCGAGCGAAGCGAGCGAGCAAAATTTTTTTCCTGTTTAATAGGTTAAATCTGTTCAAATTTTAAGCCCTAAAAGACTGTGAAAATAAGATAATTTTATAATTTAAACTAGCTGTCCCGACAAACGTTGTTCTGCCTTAACTATGAACTGAAGGTTCTCGCCGTTTAAACCTTCCCTGGACTGTTACGATTATTTTAAGATCAAAATCAGCCAAATCGGTCCAGCCGTTCTCGAGTTTTATCGAGACTAACGAACAGCAATTCATTTTTATATATAAGATTAAAGTAAAATTAGTATAATTTCTGATGTTGCAAAATAGATGACAAATAACTTATTACGTTAAGTTTGTCATATAATACCTATTTCATACTTTTTTTTCGTAGTACAATAAAAATGACTATTCGTGCCTAAAAGTTATCTAGATGCAAAATAACAATGACTGTTCGTACCGAAAAGTTATCTAGAATTAACGTTTGTAGGTAATGTACGTATACTTAAAAAAAAACTAAATATGAGGGCGGCAAGACCTAAGTAAGGGGGCGGCAAAATTGTCACCCGCCTCCGGCGGCAGACATCCACGCTACGCCACTGGACTTCGAATGCATACAAGTAAGGAAGCTCACATACAGCCGGAATGTCTTAGATCATTCAGTTAGTGAATAAACACTTTTTTTAATGCGTCTCATAATTTAAGAAAACTGCATAGAGAAAAATCCATTCAGAATTTGTATTTTCAGAATGATTGTGGGAGGCCCAAGGGGATTCCCTAACTTCGCCATCCTGTTTTTCATAGGATTACAATATAATATGGAGGTGTTTTTCAAAGAATGACACATAGCGTTTGGTATTCCATCTCAATTTAAACGAATGCCAATAGATGGCGGTGTTAACGTCATTCGGTCGGATTTTTTTCCAAACTATAATGATTGTATGTATTCTCTTAAGGTGGGGTGGGTATTATGACAATGACTTGAATTAGGTAATACGTGATGAGTCGCTCGATTTGCCGCCCCCTGGGCGTGCCGCCCTTGTGCGGTGCACGCTTTGCACGCCCGCTTACGGCGGCCCTGCCGGCTGGTTATATTAATAAAGCATTTTACTATTAGAGTGATTCCAAAAAGTGTAACAACTATCCTGATTTTCCCTTAAGTATTATGATTTCAAACTTTTTTCATTTCTTAAATATTTTGTTATTGTTCTAAAGCTATTGGTATAAAATATCAGCTACGATTAATGTTGCCTAGATAGGTAGGTATGGTTTCTCATTGGCTATGTTCCGCGGAAAATAGCGCTAGCAAAAAAAAACATACGCAAAATGGCAACCGCTGGCGTTAAACAAGCAAAATGGCGGATTATGTTAGGAGTATTGAAATTAGCAAACGTGTCCTGGCCGATAATCTGTTTTTTGTTCTTTAGCGCTAGCAAACGCTAATAAGCGCTATTTTACGCGGAACACAGCCGTTGTCCCAGTCAGTAATGTCAAGGTGACGTAATATAGGCCACACTCAAAGCATCTCAAGACCCTTCGGCGTTTTAATATAGATCCGCTCTGTAGTCTGTATATCTACTCATTTAGGTTTCATTTCAATCTGAAAAACAAAAGGATTAAATACGACCAAATTAATGCGTCATTTGAAATTGAAAATTAAAAAAGTTATTTCCAAATGAAACTTAACAAGCTTTTTACGGAAAGTCAGCAGAAAAAGCTACCACCTGTTCAACCCTAACCCGTCGAGAAGAACCGGGCGGCGCGGCGTAAGAAACTCGCAATGATTTTTATTGCTAAGTGTCATTTAATCTGGTAGCATTTTAGGGCACTCTTGTTTCTATGTTTACGTTGTTATCTAGTCGACGCCCTACTCTCAGCTCGTGGCTTGTCATTATGTGGATGCCCACAATTTTGTACATTTGTCAGCATAGAAGATACATTTTAAACCGGCTATAAACTATCTATCAATATTGGACATTTTATTTATTTATTTAGGCATATCAACAACATAAACAATTACAAAATAGTAAGCACAGGTATAAATAAGGACTAGTGTTTAAATATAATTTATAGATATGCACAACATTTTAGATAAATTACATTTTTTAGTAATGTAAGTATGGAACAATCGTCAATCCGCGACGACCAAAGATAAAATTAGGTTAGATGTGAGCGTTATGATACCTGGATTACAACGGCAAATATCTGCAGGTCGTTGGGTACATACTGAGATTAATAATATTAAAAATTTATATTTATCATTGCCACTTCTCCGTGAATCTGAATTAAAATAATTACCTACGCGAATGTGAATCAAAGTAGTAATTTAATAGAATTTTAGTATGTGGTCGCGACTATTTTAAAAAGTGGGTAAAAACGCCTGACGTCTTTCAATTTTAATTGGTTCAGTAAATTGTTTGTAAAGAAACAAAAAAAAACAAATCAAACAGGTAGTGCTCATAATTATTTCGAAGTAAGCAATTTTTAGATTCTTATTTTGTTTTAGAAAAAAAACGTAGGTTTTTGCTTTGTGATAGTAATATATTTGCTAATTTTAATACCTAGGTACTCAGTGCTGACATAAGTAATTAATAAACAAATATCACTGTTGAGAAATTCAACAAAATAAAAAGTGTAATTCCTTGTCAACTCTTTTTAAGAACAGAAAAGACATTAATCAAGTTATTATGCTTCTCGTTAGTCTCTGACTTAGATATTTCCCCGGGGGGAGTCTCTGTTTCCTACGTAAAAGCCGATCATGGCGAAGCATAATGATACCAAGGGTATCAAGCATAATTTCAAGCATATAAATATATGTAACGTGTCAACGTGTAACAAAATTGTATCTATTAAACGCACAATAGTGTGTGTTAACAATCTGATGTAGTGTGTGTTGTTGTTGTTATTTTTATTAATTTTAGGTCGCTTGCCCCGGGAAACAAAGTCGTAAAGCACTATTACGACTATTTTAATGTTTTTACATTTTTGACATCCGGTAATGGGGTAAAATTTTAAAATACGTCGCCATTTTAAGGGGTCGCGAGTGGTTGGGGGGAGAGGGGGGAGGGGTCGGATTCCCCCCTCACCATTTTCACCCGCCGGAAATACTTGATTTCCTTAGAAAAAATAAAAAACAGAATTTTTCAAAAATTGTTTATTCCACTTTATAAACATGTTTTATAGCTTTTATTAATTCCACGAATGGATCTTTTCTATATTTCATGTTATTTCGCCGCCACAAATAATCAAAAATAACATTTGCAAAATTGTCTATGTTACTAAAATTGTCTTTTTAAAAAAATCTTTTAACGGCCCTCCACTGGGACTCAATTCGTTGAGTATGAGTCCCATCTTCAGCTATGAATGGGTTGTCACAATCCGAGTGGTTGACTTTTCTGTGTATGTAGCCATGTTCTGACAAGCAATCATATGCTTTCCAAAAATCAGTGTGGATGGTGGTGCCAATTTCCACATTCTTTAATATAAGTGGCACCAAAACCTCAGCAGAGCGAATATTGTCTGGACACACTTCCAACCTCAAATCTTCAGATCCATCCTCAATCATATCTAGAACCCAATGGTCCTCAATAAGAACTGGCTTCAATTATGAGTCGACGGAGCCCCACTACGCGGGGCTCCTACTTCTGGGTGGTTTACAAAAAAATAACCACGATGGCTAAGGCGGTAGCTTCGCTGCGCTACGCTCCCGCCTTAGCCATCTAAGCTAACCCAATGAAGTCGTATTGGGCCAACTCGGAGTAATACATTGCTATTATTTACCTAAGAATTATATACTGTTCTCATACATTTCCTATATCACATTATATACAAAATATAATTACCTCGATTATATTTTCCTTTTCCAAATTTCAATTCCATACATTTTGATCGGCGATTCTTTAAAGAAGCGATAAAGAAAAGATCTTGGCTCACCCCCCCTGTACTAAAACATAAAGATTACGTTCCGTTTTGCAATAACATTTAAGAATTTTTGAAAATTGTTTAAAAATATTTAGACGCAACTCCGGCAGCCAAAATTTCTTTGGGGGGTTTAAGACTAACTCCCTTAAGCCCCCTACACTCGTTATAAAATCTAACCCCGGTAATGTATTATAACTGTAAATTTTTCAGATTTTTTTGGTTAACATTTTTTTTTTAAATACACGTGGATATTAAAAATATTCAACGGAAATTATTTTGTACACAATCGCAGTACTACTCATTTACATAATTTTAGTTTCCGGAAATAAAATGCAACAATCATGAAGATAGTTTTAGTTAAAATTGTAATTCCACATTATACTCGTATTAAGTTAACACGACAGTTTTGAGACAAAACCTCAGAATGCAGCAAAAATTAAGTTGCTATTAATGATCAGAGAAATTCATAAAATATACGTAAATAACATTACGACTTTCTTTAATATGCGGTTACTTCATCGTTCCTAATTAAGTTCAAACAGTGAAACAATCGTAAAATCATGATGCTCTTCAGTCTAATTAAATAAATTAATGTTAAGTACATTTTGTTAATTTTAACCTATTTACACCATATTAAATAATTTAAAAACGAATTACCTTCCTTTATTTTTCCTGACAAAAGTTGATTTTACTATTACGACTTTATTCCCCTTGGCAAGCAATGTATTTCTTTGCATTATCTCAACTCTCTGCGCATTAACTTTATTTGACTCAGATTCAGTCAGTCAGTCAGATTTTATGCTCCTCCGGATGCAAAATTCTCGTAAAACTGTACTATTTAATATTATTATTACTATTTAATATTTTTTATTCCTGTTATATAATTATATATTATACGTATTATGTATTTTGTGTATTCGCTGTAAGCTCTGCTAGTGTGTTTCTGTCGTTCGCCTGATACTCATGGGGCTCCACAGAATACCAGGGATCGCGGTGTAAATTACGTCGCGATTGTGTACCTGAGTGGAGTCCTATTTCAATTGCTTGCATTGCACTCTTTTGCCTACCTAAGTACCTACCTAATTTCTTTTATTTGCCTTTCTTGTTTGATTAGATAATCGTCTTTTTTTATTTTTTTTTATTTCTTAGTCTGTTTCTTTGTCTGTCTAGATGTACCTTGTTATATTGTCTATCCTGTTATGTTGGTAATTGGTACTATGTTTTTATGTATGTAATGTGTTTAAGTGTAATGTAAGCGTTGAATAAATGTTTTATTATTATTATTATTATTATTATTACTGAAAGTTTTTGCTTCACGTAAATTAATATAATAATTTCAACATATTTTAAACTGAATACGCTATCTTTTCTGTTAGCTTAGATCTTTTAAACTACTCAATGGATTTAAATGCAGTTTCAACCAATAGATAGAGTGATTCAAGAGGAAGTCGCTAGTAAGCGTCAGTTCCTACCAAAACGAGGTGATATGGAACGCGTTGCTGCATCATTTACCTATTCAAAATTGTTTACTATGCAAAAAGATGCACCTTTCATCATTATTCTATTGCAAAGACAATATGTCCTGGCTTATTATGTTCTTTTCGAAAATCCAATGAAAAAACTACGCATGTGAATTCGCGTCACTGTATTTAGTACGTTCGCGTCTCAATTTCCCAACCCTGCGCAGCACCATATGGTCGATTAGACCGCATTACACATAATAACGCACTTTGTCACAGGTATCGTGGGTGCGGCGGAAAAATGACGAGGAGCCGATGAAATTGCTCACCACCGGCACGCAGCTGTACACAGCCGACGACAGGTGGGGATTTACGACACATTTGTAATCATAAACCCGTCAGATCCCACGTATGTTTTAATTGGGATATATTTTACCCCCGATGTTTGATTTGGCCATTCTGATGAGAAATGCGCCCGGGCTAGCGTGAAATTGTTTGATGTTTATTACATATTAATGTGTTTTGTGGTAGAGTTTCAATTGTATGATTTTTACGCTGTGTAGGTACAGTTGTTTTGAAATTGATGATATTTCATTTCGACTGTCTTTGAAAAATTGGTTAAAGTATGTTTTGTAAATCATTTAGGAGTAGACCGTATACAAACAAAGGCTTTTAAATTTTTGTTATAAATTCAGAATAATTAGCATAAAGTCAGTTAAAGAAATGCTTTCTCTAAAGTTTATACTATAGTACAATAATAATTTTACAAAATATTTCTTTGTTTTAAACACTTACGGATTTTGTCGCGGTGCACTTTTCTTTTGCCCGACGTTTCGGCTACTTTCCAGCAGCCGTGGTTACGGGAGGACTGAGGTGTCAGTTGTCCTATTTGTTGAAGTTGTTCAAACTACCCGAAGATTCTTCAATTATTATTTGTGTTCCGATCCACGCAAAACATACTAACAGTATCTTGAAGCCGCGGTGTTTTTGATCTGAATTTTATTTTATTTATCACTGGATCCCAACTGGATGGCAGCACCCAGCCATCTTCTCGGTTAAAATTAGGGTACTTTTTAATTTCTATAGCCTCGCGTATCATTCTAGGGCGATAACGTTGTTCCTTTGCCAGTACTTGTGGCTTATCAAATCTTATGTAATGGCGAGGTTGATCCAGTGTGTGTTCGCAAATTGCAGATTTGTTGTTGCGGCGGTGTTTAACATCTGCGATGTGTTCCTTAACGCGGGTTTTAATCGATCTTTTTGTTTGCCCTATATAGGATAGACCACAGTCACAGTCGAGCTTGTAGACTCCTGCATCTTGAAGAGGAATGTTGCATTTCACTGGTGGTAAAAATTGACTTATCTTTTTGGGCGGCTTGAAATATGTTTTTATAGAAGTTTTCCTTAGAATATAGCCAACTTTATCAGTGACTCCTTTCACGTATGGCAGAACTGCAGGTATTTGTTCAACAGTGGCTGGTTTCACTCGGTCATTGTGATGCAGGTGTGGGACTCGAAGCTTATTGTCACGTAGAACTTGTGTGACATGATGAAGCTCGGTATCCAAATGCTGCTGATCACAGATTCCTCGTGCTCTTTGAAATAAAGTTTTGCCAACGGTAGATAACTGTGAAGGATGGTGGTGGGACTCACCATTTAAATATTTCAATTTTATTACAAAATTTTATCACCATTTAAATACAAAATCCGTAAGTGTTTAAAACAATGAACAATATTCGCGTAAACATAAGAAATCAAAATATTTCTTCTCAATTTTTCTGTGGATAACAAAGTTTGTTATATTATATTTATAGTCGCGAGGTCTCACGGACCGCTATAATTATTTTCAGGTAATTTTTTTGAAGGTAACATTATGGTGCAACATTCATTCTGGACGTTTGCAGAATAGTGAAGCTGATTATTATTATTGTTATTAAAATCTACAGCAAAGATTTGTAAAGATCTTAGCATTACGACCTGCGAGTTTCTTACGCCGGTTCTTCTCGCCGGGCTAGTTTCCGAACCGGTGCGGTGGTAGGCATCATGTAGGACAATTCTATAAGCGTTATATTATAACCTACATGGAAATAAAAAAAAATTGTTTGAGTTTGAGACCCATAACTATATTAATAAAATGTATTTTCATCATATTTGAAACCTTCGTCAAATAAACAATATAATATAATGTTACACAGGTACTCGGCGCGCTTCATCCCGCCGGACATCTGGCGGCTGGAGGTGCGGCAGGTGCGGCCGTCGGACGAGGCCTACTACGACTGCCAGCTCTCCGCGCACCCGCCGCGCACCGCACGGGTTACTCTCAGAGTGCCAGGTGAGCTCACAGGGATCCTCTTCTTTCGCATAATTTTATTTGTCATAATTTCATTTGGCATACCTCACTTGGCATAATTTTACTACGTATAATAATACTTTGGCATAATGGTTTCTTGGCATACTACATCATTAGGCATAAATATAATTTAGACTTATATTGTTTGTCCTAATTTAATGAGGCATAACTCGTAAGGCATAATTTTTTTGTCATAATAATACTTTGGCATAACTGTTTTTCGGCA
This sequence comes from Glaucopsyche alexis, assembly GCA_905404095.1. Lineage (NCBI taxonomy): Eukaryota > Metazoa > Arthropoda > Insecta > Lepidoptera > Lycaenidae > Glaucopsyche > Glaucopsyche alexis. Next base: position 4,424,692 of record FR990053.1, read on the forward strand.
TAAACTCGTTAGGCATATTTTTTTGTCATAATAAATTCAAGGCATTCTGACACAAGGCACAAATATGCATAAAATGGAACGACATAATGAAAACACGGTTAAGGTAATTAAACGCATATTTATGAAACATTAATAGCAGGTATTACACTCATATACCTAGTGTAACATGTGTAACAGTAGGTTAAGTTGCGGCGGGGTGGCCCTTGGGCCACCCGTAAGCCGCTAACATATTTAAAATAAGTAGCTCGGCATGTTCTTTGATAGCAGTTTGTGTTTTTGTCCGAGTTTAATTTCGTAATCAGTCGAAAATTACAATTATAATTGTTATTTCGTCTTAACTCGCACACCCAGTAGAATTTATCATTCATTAGTATGTGAAAAAAAAAAATGCTACAAAGATGTATGCGAAAATATAATAGTATGCTTAAATATCATTATGCGTAAATATATTTATGCTTTTTAATATTATGCATAAAAATATTATTCTTAATGAATATTATGCGTAAAAAAAATATGCCTTACAATAAGTATGCCTAACAATTATTATGCTTGTAGTAATTATGCGAAAAAAATTATGCTAAGAAAGTTATGACAAATGAATATTATGCGAAACTACTATTATGTCAAATGAAATTATGCCAAGTAAAATTATGACATATGATTTTATGCGAAAAAATAGGGAACCCAGCTCACATAGGGCACTTATATTCAAATTTGAAGATTTCTGTGTCTCAGTGGTTAGCGCGCTCAAGCCGGAGGTAGTGGGTTCGAATCCCGCCAGGGAGCAAATAAATTTCTGTGTTCTTGGGTCATGGATGTGTATTTTGTAATAAAAATCTTAATTGTATGTAATATTTATAGTAGAAAAATATTAAATATATTTTCATTGTATGGTAACTTGTCGTAACACCACAATGACGTGGTGTAAAAGCGTCCATAATATTTATTATTATTATTCAGAAATTAATAATATTATATTATCCCCCTTACTAAGAACAATATTAACACAACTGACCCGGAGAACTTAATACCGCCATATTTTCTTGCCATCAAATATTTTAAATATTTGCTATCATTAACCCTCGACGCAAAAACTACGGGGTGTTATTTTTAAGTTTGACGTGTCTGTGTGCGTGTGTGTGTCTGTTTTTTTTTTGTTTAAAGGGTGAATTACCCAGGACTGTTCTTTGCTATGTTTGATGAAAATCGGTTGAGCTGTTTAAAAGTTATGAGGGGTGAAAGTAGGGAAGAATAACCGGATGTCTGCAAGTATACTCGAGTGTGGTCTCAAATGAAAGCGCACTGAAAGAGAATATTGATGACTTAATCGAGAGTGTTCGTAGCCATATTTTATGAAAATCTGTTCAGCCGTTTAAAGATCATCATTTTTTTTTTTCATACAAACCTTCTTCTGACATCAACAAACACATAAAAGAAAGATTTATCCAATATATAGATAGATTATAATTATAGATTGTCCAAGTGATTAAGAAGGAATAAGACAGTGACACAAACAGAAGATTTCTAACAAAGAATCAAACTATTATGAAAAGGAGTTATAACTTTCTTGTCTACAGATTATGCATCTAACTAAATGAATACTACTCAGGTTTGTTAGCCAAAGAATAAAGGTACAACTTTGTCCGCAGAAGTGTCAGTCCGTATAGTGGACGGAGCGGGTGCGGAAGTGTCGGAGCAAGTTTGTGAAGTGGGCAGCACGGTGGCGCTTCGCTGCGAAGTGCGGGGACTCCGTATGGAAGGTGGACCCTCGCTGCTGTGGTACCGCCGGGACCTGCTCCTCAATGACGACACCACGAGAGGAGGTATCAGGTAATATATATATATATATTTTTTTTTTTTTTGGGATACTTTTTGAGAGAAATATCATCGAATAAGTATTTTTTAAATAAGGCGAGATTTTGTACATGATTTTTTAATTTAGTGGCAGTTTGAGTAACCAAGATCCAGGGCTTCAAGTCAAAATGCATTCTATAATTTCGACGACGAACTTGTAAATCAAAAATGTATGGGATTTGACATAAGTCATCGTTATGTGACATGTCGCTTGCAATGCCTTGTGTCAAATCCCATACATTTTGTTTTCGAACTTCGCCGTCGAAATTGTCGAATGCATATTGACTAGAGGCCCTGATGTTGTGACGTCACGTGACTCGAATTTTGAATGAATGTCAAATCATAACTACTTACTTAGTATTATTGAATACATAATAGCTTTACTGTAACACAATTTCAAGTGATTTGACATATCTACGTGCTAGGTATTACGAGTACTTTAGCTTTTTTTTCTATTTTATGTCCACAGGCTGGGTTGGTCCGTGCTATTTTTAAACTTATTTTTGATTTTTTTTTAAGTCGTCGTGCCAAATATTTTCAATTTGTTGTCACTTCTTTCTTGTAAGTTTCGATTCTTTCTTAATTCCGTCTTGGATAATGTGCCGTATGCGGTACCTACCAATTTTTAACGGCTTTTATCCTGGCCTTTGGCTTGTCATCTTCTCTATAGCGTCTTGATCTCGGTTCTTTATGGAATCCATCCATCCATCCATATTTAGATTGTGATCGAGGATTTCTCTGATGTTTGCATTTATTGCTCTCTTTTGCCCAACGTGTTTACCTCGTAACAAGTTGGGCAAATTCCAAATTATAATTCCAAATAATATCTATTTAGTTGTGCTGTACTAGATACATGTTTTCTCATATTTAAGACAAACTTTCGTTCTAAACACTCAATATGCTTCTTGTATCTCTCAAAGTTAGTTACGAAAGGTACATCATATAAGCTATATTTCGTACATGTTTTTCGAAACAATTTTCTAGGTTAACGCTACGAAAAATAACTTCTATAAAAGAAGCCCAGAGTGAGTGATGGAAAGTCTAAATTACCTTCTGAAGGATCGGCCATCTTGAACTTTTAACCCCCAACAAGCGAGACTCATTTTTTAACCCTGTGATAAATAGATATGCATATTTTTGATAAATTTTCTTCTAAATAGAATCAAAATATTATATTATGTCTATTTATTTGATCGACTTGGCGTACTTGCGCAGATTTGGCTTAAAGTTAAGCCTAAGTTCAAATATCACGCCTTCTCTGTCATGAATACGAATAGAAATATCATGATATTTAAATCAATGGTTATTTTTAACCCAAATTTGCTTATGTGGGCCTAACTATATTTTATTGAAGCCTCCGTGGTCTAGTTGTTTAGAGCATGGCTGTCGGCTCTGGAGATTTTGGGTTCAATCCCCGACTTAAAAACAACAAAATATGTTGTTTTTAAAGTGTTTAGGGTAATGCAGGATAAACATCTGATTTTTCAACAAGAAACACAATCCGTCAAATGGACATGTAAGAAGTCAATCCTGCGCCTGAGGGGCAATTCTGCTAAATAAAGCCAGCATTAATACAATTACAATCAAGTCCGCGTACGCTTATACTCCCAATAGGTGTTTTTATGAACGTTAAACCAACGTGAAACGCGCTCTGATTGGTCGAAACGTCATAAAATCCGTTCATCGTAACATGACGCTACACTTTTAATCCAAACAAAGTAAAATTGACTGTTTAAATTGTCTACTTTAAATACGAGAATTGAGGTTCAGATCTCTCGCCAGTCACGTCGGTCACCCGTCCCACTGGGTTACGAGAGTAAAGGAAGAGAGAGGGGACTTATGTACTGCGCTTAGGCGGACTGGTACCGCCAACGAAACGGTGTGGGAGCTATTATTATTAAATTAATGTTAAACAGAAAATGACGGCCGTTCTCGTTATACAATTATTTGCCATTAATACATAATTCCAGATTCGTGGTAATTGTAGAATTGTCAAAGAAATCTCCAAAATGATTAAAACATTTTAAAAAATTAAGATTTTAAACAAAAACAATTTTCCAGAATGTCTTCACCCAAAATTTACAAAAAGAGGTGTTTACTGCGTAAGATAATTTTTCTTCTCTTGTGTAGCTTATTTTGTGTGTTATAATCGCCTTAACATTTATTGAAAAATAATATCCTCCTAATATAAACATAGGTATCTTCAAAATTTTCACAGAATGCGTAGCAATAAGTTTTATTTTATTTGGCTACTATCTGGATTATCACACAAAACATTTTTAAAGATAATTATCGCTTCATACTCGGGAACTTGCCAAACACACTTCAGAATCTGCGCGTGAGAACACGTTGTTAGTGTTAAAATCGCCATTGTTCGTGTACGTTCGCCAACAAACCCGGTGTACCACTTTCGGACCTTATTGCCATAGTAATAAGATCGAAATGTGGTGACGTACATTCTCTGAGACCACGCCACCGTCGACCCCTAAGTTCATCCACCGGAAGTTCGACCCCTATGACCTCTATGTTCATCTGTAATTGTTAATTATCTCCTGTGATTAATAGTCGCCAGTTCGATAGTAACAGAAATAACAAGCTTACTGATAAAAGAAATAAGTTCACAGTGTGTCAAGATGATTAAGTTTATCTATAGGATAATAAGTCTTATTTTTTTTGTGTAGTTGATGTGAATTATTGGCATGAAGAATGGTAGTTCAAAAATAGTTTTTTTGTGTTTTATCAACCGCTAGTCCTCTTTTTAATATAATCATATCAAATCCATCTATGCCGCTAGTGTATAAATTTGAGATATTATAGGAATTATGAGGTTTGTTATTACGTAATTACTTTTGACTTGAACATCTATACTTCTACACTAATATTATAAATGCGATAGTGTCTGTTTGTCTGTCTGTTATCTCTTCACGCTTTAACCGCTGAACCGATTTTTATCAAATTTTGTATAGACATATTTTGGGTCACGGGAAAGGACATAGGATATTTTTTATCCCGAAAAAGTAGTATTCTTCACGCTTCTGGCGAGGCCATAGGAACTGTCGTTACTATCACAACCGCGCTGACGTATTCCCTCATAGGGCATAAATTTGGATAATGGCGATGCTCCCATCATCCTACACTAAGGGTTCCCCGGACATAAAAAAACCCTCCATCTCTTGATCCCTTAAAGCATCCAACCAAATTGGTTTGATGCTCTAAGCTTGATCCTGCAATAGACGGCGACATCACCATCATTATTATACCTACGTAACATATTAAAACACCAATTTTTTTCAGTGTCCGAACAGAATTCGGCTCGAACGGCGCCAACTCAGTCCTGCGAGTAGCTCGGGTGCGGGCCGATGATGCTGGGATGTACTCATGCACCGTCGCCCGCGCGCCGCCGCCCGCGCCGCCGCCCGCCCAGGTCACGCTACACATCATCAAAGGTACATCCGACTACCTACTGTTATTGTACTTATGTACAGCCTCCGTGGTCTAGTGGTTAGAGCATTGGCTCTCGACTCGGAGGTCGGTTCGATTCCCGCATTGGAACAACAAAATGTTGTTTCCAAGTTTGGTTAGGACAAAGCAGGCTGATCACATGATTGTCTGAGAAGAAAGATGATCCATGCGTCGGATGGGTATGTAAAAGGTCGGACCTGCGCCTGATCTCTCGCCAGTCGTGTCGATTATCTGTTCTACTGGATTATGAGAGTAAAGGAAGAGACTGTGTACTGCGCATACTTCTGCACGCACTTGGGCACTATAAAATAACTCCTGCGTAACTGGCCTGGTTTTCAATGAAACCGGCTACCGTCACCGAAATCGTGTGGGGAGATATTATTATTATTACGAGTATATTGTACATGTACGTCACAATTTTGATGAAGTTCTAGTATTGTAAACATCCCACTCCTGATGCATGCCGCACAAAATTGAAAGTCAAAGCACATACCTAGGTAGTAGAAAATATATACACTTAAGTACAGAGAAACATATTTCATAGAACGATCCAAATCGATCCAAATTTGAACATTTTGACGTGCCCTTCAACGGCTAACAATTTTCCACACAATCGTCGATACACCGTATGCTTGTAGAAGTGCAATCAATACGAATTTATTACAATATAAACGTAGGTAATATGGACATATTAAATAGTATCTAAGATAAAATAGGCGATTGTGATAGTTCATAGAAACTGTTTAGCAAGCGATATTTTATCTTAAAGTAAAATATACTGTAATATGAAATATATCCAATCATCTTAAGATAAAATATTATACTATAATATCTTCACTTTCTGTGACGCCCTTAATAAACTCGGCCAGAAATCAAAAACATAAAAGTCATAACAAAGTGCCGATCATATTATTTGTTTTTACGGCAGTTTTTATGACATAGGTAGGTACAGTTCAGTATGAATTATGTGTGACTTTAATTTATCGTTTATAACCTTATACCTCGTGATTTCGGTGGAAGTAATAAAAAGTATGGGGTCGAAAAGGTACGTACCTGTAAAAGCCAAATATGAAATATGTACCGTAAAAATTACTTTGTACCTTATGTTTTCATTTTAATTCCAGCCGTTCTGGAGTTTTATCGAGACACTGGCATTACAATCCATTTTTAACCGACTTCCACAAAAAGCAGGCGGTTATACGTTCGGCTGTATATATTTTTATATACATAATACCACGTTAAACGTTTTATGTCACATCCCTCAGGAACGGGATAAAAAGTATCCTATGTCCGTCTGGTTCCAAGCTACCACCGCACCAACCAAATCAGCCGGCTTTCTTTTATACATATGGATTATACTGTAAAATGTACATGATTATGCGTTTATATTCATTAATTACCTTACAAATAGTGGCATAAACCCCTAGAGATCTCTGACCGAGCGAGATGGTATGCCCGGTCAGGTCGAAGCCCACTGTAGTGGGTTTCAGATGTAGTGTATAATATAGCGTCGATCTTAGAAAACTTCGAAAGCGTGATTCGGGATTTTGGCGCTAATTGGCTCGCCACAAAAGTCCGTTTAGTGTAGGTCTTCGTACAGCTAAAACCATAAGCTCAGACAGTATCAATAAAACGCCGGTAAAGCTGCCAAGTGAAGGCATCTTAGATCATATCTCAAAATATACGTTAATTGCATAAGGTGTAAGGCACGATCGACACGTGCAAACACGCCACAGTACGTCATAACACTTCACAACACACCACTACACGTGCCACACGTGTCATACGCTTCATACCCCGGCTGTAAGCCTGGGACTATATGATCTGGAATCCAATGTGGGAAAATTCAGAGCACTAAAATTAGAACTCTTCTTCTTTAAAATGGCCTCCCATGAGGAATAGCCAGTGTCAGTGTAGAATTAGAACTCTCCGCTAATACAATAAAATTGAAAATTGAAGTTTCGACCTGTCATATATATTATTGACATTTGACTCGACACTCATGTATTTGATTTTCAACTCCTACAACTCTGTACAACTTGTATTAGTACAGATTTTAATTTTACCGCTCTGAATGTTCACCGGTGGTCCAGATTCCGGAGCATACAGTCTTAGCCTTAGGACACGAGCGGCACCGGTAACTACTTGGCTGCCGGGGAGATGAATATACTATATGCCATGTTCTTTCACATATTGTACCGGCAACGTCCCGCCGATGTCTCCCATAATATAATATCTCCCCACACCGATTTCGGTGACGGTGGCCTGTTTTATTGAAACCATGCCAGTTACGCAGGAGTAATTTTATAGTACCCAAGTGTGTGCGCAGTACACAATAGCACTCTCTCTTCCTATACTCTCATAATCCAGTGGGACGGTTATCGGGACATGACTGACGAGAGATCGGGCGCAGGTCCGACTTTTTACATGCCCATCCGACGCATGGATCATCTTTCTTGTCAGACAAGTAGATGATCAATAATACTTGGAAACAAAATTTTTTGTTGTTCCAATCCGGAAATCGAACCCACAACGTCCGAGTCTAGTACTTAGAGCCAATGCTCTAACTACTAGACCATGGAGGCTGTTTGTCCAATAATATGATACAATAATATGTCACCGGCCGTCCTAGCCCCGGGCCGGTAAACCGAAAAACAGCCTCCATCACAGATTAAAGAAAGACGAACAGACAAACAGCTACATAATTAGCTTCCGATTTGATTGCACTAATACAAGCATACAATGTGTCCAGGATTGTGTGGAAAATTGAGAGCCGTTGAAGGAGACGTAATTTTTTTTTTAATTTGGATCAATTTAGAAAGTAAGTACTATGAAAGCTATTTCTCTGTACTTTAGTATATTACATTTTCTACTCTGTGGCCTCCATTCTATAACACAACCCCTGTGTCACCTTCGACCGTAGACACAAAAAACTTGCAGATATTTCGGGCTTAAACCGAAATGTACATGTCGAACAATACAATAAAACTTGACGTAACACGAAGTTACAACGTCAAGTTATATTTATTTTTTATGATACTCTTATAAAGCACTTTCGCTAAAACGCTATAATTTCACCAACATTGTCAATATTTCCAATAAATTATATCATATTATAAATAATTAAATTTAAAACTTAGTATATTAATTTAATGACCTTCTGCACGAATAGCATGCTGCATGACCACCATAGAAGTGCGTTTTGTCAGCACAAGAATGGACATACTGACAGATAATGTGCACATAATGACAGCTCTCATTTGTAAATCTGTCATGATTCCGTAGAAAGAAATCATTTTTATGGTGCTTATGCTAAGTGCTAACCGTGCTGTAGGTACATTAGTATTTCAAAAGCTTAAAACAAACCTATAGTAGCAAAAAAAACTTACTATTACAACGGTCATTTCTCCACGATTCTTAGATCTACGGCACTCATCTATCAGCATAATAATTTCGACCCATCTTCTTTGTGGAACGTGTCGCTAAATATTTTGCGAGACGGATCAATGGCAGACGAAATTTTCGTGATAGTGTACGAAACTTTGATTAATTATTACATAGATACGTTATATCCTTACAAAACTGACAATATTTCTGTGCCACGACACACATTGACATGGGGCGCGTGTCAATGTGTCAACGTCGCATAGTAACACAAAACACGCTATTACTCGCGGAGCACACTAACCAAAATTGGCCCGACTCGCGCCAATTCGAGTCTTCATTTTTACGCGTTTATAACATATCTACCTCTTTTTAATATTATATATCTATGGTACGAAATACGAATTTATGCCTAGCTGTTCGTGTGTTCGAATTAAATAAGACTTAAATTATTTATTAGCGGATGTCTGCGGGTACTTTTTCTGCGATTTTTTGTGCTATTATTTCTGTGAAAATGTATTCCGAAATTAAGAATTCACTTTTGTATATTAAAGACTAAAAAAACAACTCATCTCTATGACTACTTTGAGGGTGTTTAGCTTAAGAGGTATCGATAGTTTCGTCTAACTGCGAGAGTACCACTGGATTATTCAATACTAAAATAAGCGTCAGTTTACAGCGAGACGCGGCGTGCACTTTTGAAGATAGCGATAAAAATAAACTTTATTTACTACAGAAAAAGATACACGTTTCATTGCAAGATATCGAATTGCGCGCCGCGTCGCGTCTCGGTATGAGACAGCCCTAAGTCATCGGGTTTATTTATTTCTTGAACATATCGATTATAGCTATAGAGAAAAAAAATATCCAAAACAAGAACCTCATATTATTTTATTATTTTCGCATTTAAATTAGACTTTTATATTACTTTAATTGTATTATAAGTAAAGCGACTTGTAATCATAAACTGATTTTGTGATGTTTGGACTAATCAGAACGCGTTAGACGCTGCTTTAACGTTTACGAGAATGCCGGTTTGACAGTTTTAGCGTGTCGGGACTCGATTGTCTATTTGTCTTGTATTATTGCAGGTTTTATTTAGAAAAATTGAGCCTTAGTTTTAATTATACAAATACCTGTTTGTTTCAGGTGAAAGTTTGGCGGAACTCCATCAGGGGGCAGAGTCCACAACGACCTCAAAATGGCTGCTCCTGACTCTAGCGATACATCTGATTTTACATACACTATTGTAATATTAAATAAATTGTTCATTTTTAACCCTCTTGTTATTTGATTCTTAGTGAATTGAAGGCAATATTCTTAAGAATCCATTTCATATTATACCAGACTAAGGAGGCGATGGAAATCATGAAATAATTTAAAGTTTAATCCTTTAAGAGAGACTAAACTTCTTAAAGGATTATAATCATTTGTTCTAAAAATAGCTTGTTGGGTTTCATTTGGAAATAAATAAAAATAATTTCATTTGTTACATATTAAGAACTGTTTAAGACTTACCTATCCGATTTAATAAAAAAATTTACACGGTATTAAATTTAATTTTGTCTTTAACCTACAAGCATTTGCCATGAACGATTTTCCCAGAAGCTAGTATCTAGAGAGAATTATATTTTAGCATAAAATGAACTATTCTAAAGGCTGTATTACCATATTTATGAAGACTTTGAGGCATTAAATGTTATTATCGAGAGTGCGGTGTAAGATAGTACTATATTATAGTCACTATAGTACAGCTTAGCATAAACATATAGGTACCTGACCTAGTTTCTTAATGTAACAAACGTTAAACCTTTATTGGATAATCATCATCGTCTTGAGAATAAGAAGAAAAAACATACCTATCTATGGCTAGCCGCAGACACACGATATTATTGACAATAAAGCTCATATTGACAATAATATTCCTTGTGTGCTGGCCATATTGCCGTTTTTAGGGTTCCGCTCTGTCCGTCCGTTTGTCTGTCTATCTGCCTGTCCACGCTACTTACATAAATTGATGAAATTTGATATAGTCATAGTAGCTTGTATATAAACCTCAAATTTGGCATCATAAAATAATAATAATTTTATATTCTGGGGGTGGCTCTCCCACATGGTGGCTACATGTGAAGTGGGGATGGAATTTTTTTTACTTCTACCCCATCGTGTGTGGTATCGTTGAATTGGTCTTTTAAAATAAAGCCAAGTTTTAAACATACCTTTTTTAACCATTTTCGAGTAATGGCCTTCAAAGTGATTTATAAGTTGGTTGATTTATAAGACTTAGAAACTTGCAATTTTCTATGCTGATAGATCATCCTAAAAACTCTTTAGGAAAATTATTTTGAACTAAATCGGACAGTAACTTTTGAAGTAATTAGAAAAAAAAACATATTAAGCGTATAACTATAAAGTTACGGAACCCTTCTTAGACATATCCTGACATACTCTTGGTTAGGTTATTTTTGTACGTGTTGACTAGTATTGACAAATTTATTTAGTCAATAACATTCCACGCGTGTGGCTACCCATTGGCTTCATGTATGCTGTCAAAGTCAAGTCAAGATTCAACTATGCTGTCTTTTCTACTGTTACAAGCTGTTGGATTCCCGAATGAAATCCTACTACTATTATAAATGTGAGAGTTTGTGAGAGTGGATGGATGTATGTTACTCTATTTCACGCAAGAACTACTGAACGGATTTATGAAATTTGGTATGGTTGTAGTTCTGAGCTTTGGATTAAAACATAGGCTACTTTTTATGCCTAAAAAGTAAAGTGTTCTCGTGGGATACTGTAATTACGCGGACGGAGCCGCGGGCAACAGCTAGTTAATAAATAAATAGAACTACCCCAGAAAAATTGTAACGATGGCTTTTCTATATGTGTGGAAGTTGGTATGTTTGTTAGTCTTTAAAAAAGCTGAACATACATGCGTATAGGTAATCTATAGCCTAGATCAAGAAAAAGTATCCTGTCTTTCTATTCTATTCATATCTATCAAGTCGACTGAAGAAAGGACGACCTCTGTGGCTCAATGGCTAGCGCGTTGGGGCTCCAGCTGGAGGTTGCGGGTTCGAATCCAGCCAGGGAACAAAAGTTTGCTGTGTTCCTGGGTCATGGATGTATCATAGATGTGATGATGGTCTTAATAAGTAGTGTAGAGGTGTAGAGGTATAGTATCATAAGTAGTGTTTCCGTTGTCTGGTACCCGTAACACAAGTTCCTCGAGAACTTACAACGGGATTGACGTGACAGACAGATTGACGTGGTGTTAAAGCGTTCATAGATATATATAGAAGTTTCAAGTTTTAGCATTTAGGAATCATAATACTTTTATTCTGCCTCATCTGAAACTTTTTTTTGTTAGTACTTGAAAGATAACTTTCTTCTGCAAAACAGCCTAACAGCCTAAGCCTACATAGTGTGTCGTGTGTTTGTGTGTGTAAGTGTAAGCAAAATACTTAGTAGGTCGTGTATTCATCAGTAAAGTGTGTCAATTCAGTGTGACCGAATAGCTGAATGGAAATGTTATTTCCAAGTTGTCTACAAAGGCGAACCTAATTCGCTTGAAATTAACTCGAATTTCCTCGCTCGGTACGGCTCTCAAATTAAATTTAAATCGTCTTCATAAAACATTCACTTGTTTTCTTAAGGACAGGACCTGTCTGAGTGTTCAAATGTCTCCAACCCTATTGGGGCCAACGTGGCTTATTTTAACGGTCCACAAGAGAATGCTGCGCGTGCAATATGTCAGGACTCGGGACGAAGGAATTGCATTTTAGTTGTATGAAGTTTTATGCAAAACTTTCCTAGGGGCTCATCCTTCCTTTTAAAATCATTGCTTTTGAAATGTTAAGAAAGTAGGCGTGGTTAATGTTGTAGAAGTCTATAAAACTCTTCATGGAAAGCCTTCATAGAAATCTCCCATTGCTATTGGAATACTGTAAATTGTCTGAAAATTCATATCGTTAAATCGGGAAATATTGCTTATTATATAATTTTATTAATATATTTTATCCAAAATCGTGTCATAACGCGTGTCGAAACGTGACGCGACCTTGAAATTTCACTCTCAACGGCGCTTACAAAGAAGTATACGTAGCTTTCGACAGATAGCGCTATATCCAAAATCATATCATAATGCGTGTCGAGACGTGACGCAACCTAATTGCACTCTCAACGCCACTAAAGCAGTTTTACTTAAAAACATACGAAATTTTGTGTGAAAAAGCATAAAACTTAATAATACCTCTTTTTGCGACGAGTGTGTTAATGAATTTTGATGAGGTGAGACGTAAGAATTCAATAGGGAAAAATAACTAGGTGTACGAGTACATCAGAATAATATACGGATGAATTCTCAAATGCAACTTAAAGTTAAGAGCTCTTTATCTTAAGATCACTCATCACAAGCTTTCTCTGTCTCTGCTTAGCAGAACAATGCTAGGTCTTGAGAGTATTTTACAATAATAAGCGTTTGAGAATAATATCCTTGCTTTTGTAGGTGTATGTTTGTTCGTAGTAAAATCAGTTGTGACAAAATCAGTATTTTTTCTGAAGTGTGCGCGAAGTTTAAATCTCCGGGGATGTAGAGACCGGGGCTCAATACTTACGGAAGTGTCAGGTTTTACACTCATACATATTGATTAGACCACAGAGTAAGTTACAGAGGGGACAAAACGAATGACGTCACAGCTTTGTAAATAGTTACTCCGTACCTTGGGGTACGAAGTATGGAGGTCAAAAGTAGAAACTCCCAAGAAAGTATCAAATAAGGTAATTTGTTTGCAGCAGGTTGTCAATCAGAGAATTTACAAAACTATTTGGACTTGCATGTAGCTGAGAGCATAGATTAAAGAAAGCGGAACAGATAAGCAGCTACATAGTTAGCTTTGGATTTGATTGCACTACTGTTCAAGATTAGGAAAGTGAACCTAAGTAATTAACCACAAAAAAGCTGTTCATTTTCTCTTCGTAAATATTGTATGTAATGTACTATTTAACCCAATAATGTTTTTATTAATCAATTCGAAAAAAGAATCCCGGTAAAAATGTTAAAAAGATTTGATAAATATTACTGTATTTGTTTTCCTCGTATTGTATCAAAGTGTTGTAGTTTATCTTGTACAGTGACTCTTTATAAATGATCCTTTCTACTCTATTCACTAATCTTAGGATGACCCAAACAAGGCAGTCCCTAGGTAAAAGCTTCAAACAACTTTTTTGCGACAACCCAAATTTAAAATCATAGCATTACCATACTTGTCCACAATTTTACTATGGAGCTTTTAAGAGCCTCAAAGTCTTTAAACAGTCCAAAACATATTAAGTATTTAATTTGTCGTTTTCTGTAATTCTTTCACTAATAGTATCTATTAACTTACGAGTAAAGATTACGAAAAAATAAATAACGGACATATGTCTAAGGAGGGTTCCAAAACTATCAACGCGCCAGGTTTTTTTAATGACTTCTATATCATTTTCCTAATGAGCGTGATCTATTAACATGAAGACTTACACGTTTCTACCCATATAGTTTAAAAATACACAGGGCCCCGACCAACTTGTAAACTACTTTGGAGGCCGATTACTCGAATATACTTTTAAAAAAAGTCATGTTTAAAAAACCTTTCAGTTATTTAAAACGACCTATTCGACGATTTTATCCCCACTTCACATATATAGAAAGCCACCCCTGAAAACTAAATTATACAAAAATTAACAATATAATATTATAATAATACCAAATTTCATCAATTTAAATTAATTATTAGAGAAGCTAGAAGGTAAGAGTTCCTTGTAGTAGTACGAAAAGATATACAAGCATCTATAAAATGGATTTATCTACAATCTATATACCTTAACGCCCGAAATTAATAATTTATCTAAAATCTTAGATTGACTTCAATCTTAGATTCATAAATAAAAATTTACGTAAGTATACGTAAATTCAATTCTAGGATCGTTGAAATGTATTAAAATCTTGATTTCAGATAGCTAAAATGAGATTAAGTTTGATTATTAATTTCGGGCGTTAATAACCAATGATTATGCCGTGTATAAAATAATGACAAAATGTGACAGTAATCCGCAATATTATGAGCTATCATTATACACGGATACTGGATTATGGATAGTACCGGTCACGTTTGCGGGTAGTTAGATAATTACAACTAGCTCAACGGATTGCGATTAATATTCTGTTATGCGATATTATTCAAATTGAATAAGAGACGTTTTAATAACCTAAATCTAAAATAATTGAATAGTCGTATAAAAAGTGTTTATTGTGTAACATCTGACACAAAAAAGAAGAAGATTGCATTAAGTACGTGATTTTATTGTTATACTAGAGTAGCTGATGCCCGCGCTCCACCCGCGTAAATACAGTAACCCACGGGAACTGTATATGTCCCGCGATAAAAAGTAGCCTATGTCTTTTCCCGTAGTCTACTTGATCGGTTAAGTAGGTATTTTTAATGTGAAAGCATAACAAACAAACTCACATTCACATTGTACAACTACATATTATAAATGTCAAAGTTTGTAAGGATGGATGGATGGATGAATAAATGCATATGTTTGTTACTCTTTCACACAAAAACTATAGAACTGATTTTGATGAAATTTGGTGTGCTAGTAGTTTGAGCTCTGTATTAATACATAGGCTACTTTTTATCCCGTATAGTGATGATGCCGGTGGTATTGTATTTACGCTTGGAGCTGGGGGAAAAAGCTAGTTTATAAGATTAGTAAGGATAAGTATTATATTAGTGAAAATAAATTCGATAGAAAACAATATGGAAGAACATATTTTTTATTTAAACAATTGAACAACATTATGATACACAATACTCAAAACTTTAACACCATTACAATACTGCCAACTTCACCACCGTTCCCTTTATAGGAAGTGGACATCCGTCCCATTTCTACGAAATTATATTCAGAGACAACAAAAAGTGGGAGGAAGGATGTTACACGTCAAAAAAGTTGGAAAAGTCTGTCACGACTCACGGTCGCATTTAGGCGAAAACAGCATTCGGCAATGCGTGGACGCCGGATTTTATCTTACATCAAATACAAAAATATTTAATATGGTATATGTATGAACATAAACGCGCAAACTTCAGAGATATCAGAAATTTTATGCATATGTCCATACATTTCGTAGCACATTAGTAGCGTGTGACGTCACCTGCTTGTACGACTATTGTATGGCGCCTTTTTACATGAACCACAAAAGTGCTTCGAACAATCTGCAGTATCTTTGAAAATATAGATTTTAAGTTTACTAATCCTTATAAACTGTCTTATTTTTCACAGCACTGTCACTGTAATTAAACAAAATACAGGAAAATACCGTTTTTCATACAATTTTAAGATCCTGCGCCCTACATGGGCCTTCATTAAGTGTGAGTACCATCCAAGCCAAGATAAATTCTAGCTTTGGCCCATGGCTCGGGCCGTGTAAACATGCAGTATCTCACTAGAACCATATATTATATTATATATTATTTTTCCGCGATAAAATTTCGTCGTGATTGGTTAAGTAGTTTGAACGTGAAAGCGTTAATAAAGTATCCTATGGAAACTGTACATTTCTAAGCAATAAAAAGTAGACTATGTCCTAATCCGTGGTTTATTTTATATCTGTGCCAAATTTCATGATGATCGCTTAAGTAGTTTTTTCGTGAAAGCATAACAAACAAAGAAACAAAGTCACATTCACATTTATAATAATAGTAAGGATAAGGATATAATCTTTACTATTTTAAGTATAATTATTTAACTCACACTATATTGAGTTTTCTTAAATAAAGTTATTATATTTTAATGCAATAATTTATCAAAGTATCGCTATATATTGCACGTTTTTCCAGTCTCAGGTGTTCTAATTAGAACCCGTCTCACTGCCAAGAGCTGTTCTATTCGCCTCACGTCTCCAGCCAATTGTATTTACTTCATCAGTACATGTTTTGGCACTATCAAGCTTCAAGCACGCTTAGAAAATGTTAAATAACTACTTTTGCGATGAAAAGTCACATTTACGACTTACGTGGTGCATTTTAGTATAAAGACTCTTTTAAAAACTCAAAATGTACATAAATCTTTCGGTTATTACAGTACTTTTTGTAAAACTTTGATTGTTATATTATATCCCACCGAATAACACGGAGCATATTTTGTAGAGTATCAAATACCGCAAAATTATATTTTCTTTTCTGTCAAAAATGTGTTACTTGTGTAAAAATGGCAAACATTATTTTTCCTTGACTATAATAATAACTCCCACACCGATCTCGGTGACGGTGGCCGGTTTCATTGAAACCAGGCCAGTTATGCAGGAGTAATTTTATAGTGCCCAAGTGTGTGCGCAGTACACAAGAGAACTCTCTCTTCCTTTACTCTCATAATCCAGTGGGACGGATAACCGACACGACTGACGAGAGATCAGGCGCACGTCCAACTTTTTACATGTCCATCCGACGCATGGATCATCTTTCTTGTCAGACAATCAGGTGATCAGCCTGTATTGTCCTAACCAAACTTGGAAACAACATTTTTTGTTGTTCCGATGCGGGAATCGAACCCACGATCTCCGAGTCTAGATCCAATGCTCTAACCACTAGACCACGGAGGCTGTTTTCCTTGACTATACATAATAAGTTCGAGATTCCTAGACGTGACACATCCATGAAAATCCCGTTCAAATGTTCGACATTATAAATTTTTAAAGGGCGCAGAGTAACAAGGAATTGGCTGCCGTCTGCCAGTGTCCTAGTAACCACGAAGGAAAACTCATTAAACTTTTGTTTGCAAACGCCAAAGTGAACCGCAAACATAAAATATTTATGACCCAATAAGGTCTTTTCATTATAAAGTGAATTATAAATTAACTGACACTATCAGTAGGGGAGCCCACGACGCTTATTGTGGAACTCGAGCGTCGCTATCGATCGATAAGAATCGATTGATTAGCTTAGAGAAAGAGTAAATGGTCCTATAGTTTTTCTACTTGTATCGGTGCTAGAAGCGTCCACATGTTTTCAAATTTGTAGAAAAATACTGAAGAGTCAGATTATAATATTAAATATTTTCCAGGCTACCAACATGTCTCTGATTTGAAATATAGGGTAGCTATGCGGGTGGTAAACAAAAATAAAAAAGTTACTCAAGCGCGTCAGATTTTCATGAGAGGTGTCAAGTGAACCCTAAAGAGCCCCAATGGATTAATGATGATTTTGAAGTGACACAAGCTAGCAGTAAGCTTTTGAAAATGTGAAAACTCGCAAAAAAGTTACCGACTTAGAGCCTTGGAGTGAGTAATTAATATTATGCTTTATCGTAGCTGTACGCTCTAATCTTAATTAACGATTTTTATTACTTTCAGGTTGCGAAAATTTTCAGACAATATTTTTTCTATTTTTCAAGTATTAATTAACTCTACGAAAAAAACACGCTCGAGTAACACCACACATCTTTTTTTTGCATTTTGTTACCTCTCACACCGTTAGCTCACGTTGAAATTGTCAGATTAGTAAAATTGATACTTGTTAGTTAGAAAATAATCCCCCCAACCGATGATAATCTTATCGGACGCGCTCTTCGGATGGAGTTTTTAGTAATTTTACTCTTCTCCTTAGCGCGCCCTTCTATATTAAGGGCTAAGAGTCGCTGAATAATAATTATCAATGTGCAAGGTATTTTCACTTAAATCATTCTGACGCGCTCAAGTGAATCCCAAAATTCACTCTGGACTCCCTAGCCATATTGCAATATAAAGCGAATAGAATGCTTGTTTAACGTTTATACATACAGAAAACATTTCACTAGCTATTTGACCCCAGAAATTTTGTACCCCAGAAATTGTTTGTGTCATGGTGAGACTTACCTTTCTATCTTTGGCGTTTATATATTTGGCAGGGTTAATAATTATGGATGCAGTATTATATTTTTATTTAGTACCATAATATTCGATGCGAACCGAATTTATATCGAATATTCGATATAAATTCGATCTTACCTATTTTTATAATATGTAGTTCTTCGTGTGATGTGACAACTTCTTCAGCCTTCGTGGGGTGAAAACATTGAATTGCACATCTTTGAAAACAATTAAATTAATATTATAATTTAACTAGTTATGAACAACGTTTGTTGAGTTAGCAAACTTTGTTCGTAGAGTCCACTTCCTGAGGATGCTCCGGGGTCGGGGCGAAACGCGCGTCGAGATTTGCAACCTGCATGGTGGTGTGGGACCTTGCACGATCTTGCTTACATTATTGCTTGTGTGGTAGTGGTGTTTGTACGATCTTGTTTCTGAGTGTACGCAGTATGGGAGGAGGTTTATGCATGTGTCAGCAGTGGTGTAAGGACTTAAAAATAATAAATTAAATATAAACATTTGTAAATAATAATATTAAGTAAAATCAATTTATTAATCAGCCTCAATTCTAGGCTGCTATGATCTTCAGCATAATCCATTAATGTAAATAATATTAAATAACAAATATAACACAAATAGCAATTAGTTTAAAATAAAGCAACTTAAGAAAAATACTTATCTTATAGTATCCAACTTTATCAGAATTGGTACTCAGAATCAGACAATACTGATAGGAGGCAGAGTAGTTGTGCTCACGACGGCGCTTCAATCAAAAGTCCCCTCCCACGGGACAGTTCGCCATTTTATACCAACTAAACAAACACCCCCACTCTGCCCCACCTCTGACTACCAGAAATATTGAAACAGATCATCAAAACCTGTTGTAAATTCATAATTAATTAATTATTAAATAACCACATCTCATTTGTTATTTAATTAAGCTATTTACTGTCCTAAGAATATCTTAACAGGAACATGTGTTTTTATTTGTAAGCAGAAGGGCAACTTTTAAGTATTGATAATAGAATATTAGTTTATACAGTTTATAAATCATTAACCTCTCGGGCGTCGGACTGTTAAAATTTCAAAAGCCGGGTGGTGTCACCGGGTCCGGCGTCCGGCACTGAAGGCGTTCGCGCGGTTTCTCCGGTTCCGGTTTTTCAAGATTATATTAATCAATTGATTTTAAAACTATTGCATGTTATATATATTTAGAAAATAGAATAAATTTCTTATATGATGATGTAACTGGAATTTAAAAAAAAACTTAACGAATAAAAGCAATCATGATGTGAACACAAAGGAATTGTTTTTTTTTCCCAATTCTTAGTTTTTAAACTCAATAAAAAACATATTTAATTTGATTTTGCGTTAATTACATTCTGTGGATATATTGTTCATATTATTTAATAACAAAACAGGCCAATGTAAAAAAAAAATCCATGACCCCCCTTGAGCGTTACGCGGTATTATACGCCAGAAGGCACCCGCGCTTGTTTTTTCGATTTTTATTATTGAGTTGTTAGTAAAACCTTGGCACATTATACATTTTTAGAAATTAGAAGAATCGTTCTACACAATGAAAAAAAATAATTAAAAGAAATATAAACTACATAATGCAAAATATCAAACATGATTTCACTGGAAATTAATTTTTTAATGTTGGTTTTTGAAGCTAAATTATGGCGAAAATTTATATCACACGCATACGAAAGTTTTTATTTAATTAAATAAATAAATGTTCAAATGACGATATATATAAAAAAATTCGTGATTTGTGCACAAAATTAACCAAACATCAATGATTAGTGGAGTGGAGTGAAATTGGTGTCAAATTTCTTTACTCTGAGACAAACAATTATTTATTTTATTATTGAGTACAACAGCAAAGACAAAAAACTATAACAGCTTTGTTTTATCCCTGTACTAAGTAAATAAATTTCAATCACAGATAAAAATCCAGATATTTACAAATGAGAATAAACAGAAAATATAGCAATAAAAATGGGCAAATGTGCCGGCCGACGCCAAACCCGGTGGTTTTTATTTGTATTTATGTGCCGCGCGACGCCCTAGCGGTTAATTAATTAATAATACGATTTACATACAATTGTTTAGTATAAATCAATGTAATAATGATCTTAAACTTACATATTGGGTTGATTTGTAAACACAAATGACAACACTAAAAGTAATGACATAAATTGATTGATATTATTACTACAAATCATAAATTAATTTAATAATTGTATAACTTTCAGTACAGCAAACAATCAATTGATTACCCAAGATCTCACACATGCTTATGAGTGCTCTCACACATTTGCTTGCAGGTTATAGTTTTTCGCGGGATATTGCTATATATAATATTAATTTAATTATTTGCTACGGATTTATATGAAACAGGCGTTACCTTGCGGAATTAACGACTCATCTAAAATCGTGTTAAATCGCTGTTTGATTACATACTTTTCCCCAAAATAATGTCTGGGTTAATTAGTTCTCGTGACTGTACAAAATATAGGTACAATTACTTATATCAACATTTATTAATTATTAAATAAATAAAAATTATTTTATTCTCTCACCACAAGAACAATACGACTTAATATTTCACAATTCTACATAATATTATGTAACACAGGTGTTTGTGGTGGTGCCTAAACTAGGCGTAACCTGTATTTCAGGACACTAGAACCTCCGAACTAGGAATATTACAACTAGTCGTTACAAATTTAGTAGATTATATCTACAAGTTATTGCGTGTGTGTGTGTGTGTCTGTGTGTGTGTGTTAGGTGTGTTAGTCAGGCACTGTGATTAGATTTATTGTGTTTTGGTAGTTTAGCATTAACAACCATTCTGTCAGTCAAGTTTTGAATGCTAGTTTTGTTAAAGAATAAATGTTAATCCTTTTGTTGATTTTTTTGTAGACGATTCAGGCTGATAGTGATGATCTTATTAGCGGTATATAGATTCCAAATGGATCGGTTTCCGAGGACTTATTACCGCGTCCCCAGGAGTGTCACTGCCGAAGATGTAATGCTGGGCTTGTTACTGAGGGAAATTCGAAATATTAAAGAGGACGTAAAAAGTAAGCCGATTTTAACTTGGTATTTGTTTTATTTTTTGGTACATTCAAACCAACCTGATACGTCTTTATGAATCTTTAAACGTTATTGCTATTCTAAAAAGGTCGAAAAGAGGTGCCTTTCCTACGTCTTTATGGATCTTTTATTTTACGTTATTGCCATTGTAATTAGGTTGAAAAGAGGTACCTTTCTGAACTTATTACTATAGCAAAAAAGTTTAGAAGTTAATAAACGCTATAAGGCTATAATTAGGGTTTCGCTTTTTCCTTTCAAGGTACGGAACCCTAAAAATGTGAGAAAAAATCACTTTTTGAGATTCAACTGTGTATACAAGATAGAAATAAAATAAATTATTAAATAATGGAAAATAATATTTTAATAAAATGAAAAAAAAATAGTTTTATTCAACGTAATGTAGTGACCAGAACATAAAATATTCAATTGCTTGTAGCTCGGGGGGTGAGGGTATCGGAGTTTGCAACCCTCACCCAAAAGGGGGGTGTTATCGATAAAATTAAACAAATCTGTTGTTAAAATCTCTTGTGGGGGCCATTCAATAATCTATCTACCAATAACTGTCTGTTAAAAACATCAAATTTGTATTGCGAAAAACCGGCAAATTATTGAATGACGACGTTTTTAACAAATAGTTAAGGAGGTTAACGGCCCATTTCAATAACCTATCTGTTATTGAAACGAGCCCTTAACCTCAAGACGACACCACACACTATGTAGATTTAGATTATACCTCGTAGATGTGCTACGGTCGTAGACGCTACGATCGTAGCTGCTACGGCCTACGTCAGTTTAAAATAGAAAAAGAATTTAATATCCACCATTAATTTTAGTCAATCAATTATTATCTACACTGTATACAATAATACATATACACTTTTACACAACTTCGCTACTTAGCCGGAATTCTATTTTCCAATTTGAAAACCTCTGAAACGTCAGAATAGGGAACAAGGATTGGTTTTAAATCAGCAAAATTCTATATTTAGAAAATAAGATAATAATTATAATGCGAATAACTGTTCTATACCTAACTACATATAATATTTCAAACTATAAAAGTACCAAAAAATATTACTAGTATAAAAACTTAGAAAGCTATAAAAAGACATCTCCCAGGTCGTTCCGACTCAAACTCAAACTCAAAATTTTTATTTCCATGTAGGTTATAATATAACGCTTATAGAATTGTCCTACATGATGCCTACCACCGGTTCGGAAACTAGCACGGCGAGAAGCACCGGCGGCGTAAGAAACCACCTAGTACCTAGAAAACTCAAAGAGTTTCCTCGCTGGATAGCAATGCCTAAATCTTTGAGCTAAATAGGTGCTGGCTCTGGGGTCTCGGGAAACAAAATTCATACATTTTTCAAAAAGCAACCAGCAATTAAATATGGACAGAAAAATGCAAAAAGTACAGTAATCAGTTGATAAATTAAAAAGTTACATAACAAACGATTTTTTTTTACTTCAATTGAACAACGAAAATTAATGTTCAAATTCTTTTGTTATTTGTGACATTTTTTGATATTATAATGATATACATAAAGGCAGTATTTGAGTTAGTCAATTTTGTATTTATCTTATACTTACATTTTCGTTTTTAATGCTTTCCAAGGATCTTTCATCATCACTTTTGTGATGACTGTATTTCGTCAGCGGTTAATCGTAGACATACCATTCTTGAGACAATATTTCCTAGTTTATTATATTTGTTTCATGTTCCCCATTACATGATGATTTTCCAGTCAGGCCCAGTCTAAAAATAACTAAAATATTTGCTCTATTAACCAAATAAAACTTTGGACAACAGGATATTAAGGACGTTAATGTGGCTATTGTCCACCGAATAGGTCAACCCATCCATCAACCATGACACCATAGAAAACCCAAGGCATCCCATGAATAGATATTTTTCCCATTAGATGTATTTGTAAGTAATGAAGAATTTATTCGGCTATATATTTTATACGCAAAGAACAGAAACACTGTCTTCAAACGAACAATTTTTTTTGTTAAAATTTTAGGCTATATTCGGCTTCAGAATCAAATAATTTTTAAGCTAGAATTCAATATCTGTTTAGTTATTGTCACTCATTTTTGAATTAGAAGGCTAGCTCGGTGGAATATAACCTTATGTTCTTACATTAAGGCAGCGGTTCTCAATCTTTTTTGGTGACGGAACCCTTTTGGAAAGTGAAACACTTAACGAAGTGAACACTTATTAACTTTTAAGTATAAGATAATTTAAATGTTAAAGAAACTAAAAATCGTCGCCAGCTGATTTTTGTGGGTGTAAAGGTTGTCAGTTTATGTTCCAAAAACGCTCGAATGCGTTGAGCGCGCGACATGTTTAACACGCTGACTGACGGTGTTACCCCCGTCAAACGTACAGCTGACTATTTTTTTTTTATTATTTTAAAAGTATGAAAATTGAGATATATAAAATTCTTAAGGTATAAAATAACTTTATTTTTTAAATTTTAAATGAGGTTTATGCACGTGACTGACATTGAACCCCCCCTCGTCTTTACAGCTGACGATAATTTTTGTAAATAATATGATTGAAAGAATGATTTAATACAACTTTCGCTTGGTATAAAATTCCTCGGAGCAGATTCTTTTCCAATGACTTTGTCATGCTGTCTCCTTTAGCTCCACCGCTGGTGCGACAACTGACGCTCACTTTAGTAATTTCCGAACATTAAACAACTGTTTGAAGTAAAATTCATTCGGTATAAAATTACTAAAAAAAATGTAGCGCTACCTCCCGTACTATTAGGGCGAATCAACATGGCGCTGCATTATTAAGATTGAACATTATATAAGAGTATTGTACACAAGAAGATACACGTTTCGCTGTAAGTTTGAATGTAAAGTTGCATAGCGCTGTACAGTGCATGTGCAGCGTATGCCTGATGTCATATTATAATATGACAGGTGTATCTTGTAGTGTAGTGAATAAAGTTCCATTTTGAATAGCTAGCTTAAAAATCCTGCGCCGCTTAGCGTCGCGTATCGTTGCGATGTGAACTAACCCTTACCCTTAAACCTGCAGACTTAGCATGGCGATCCATAGAAATACATTTAATGAAGAAATATTCTATCCAAAACAGTTCGTTGCAAAATAGTTCTTAATCCATGATAACAAGGTCGTCATTAGAAGTCAACATTTCTAAACCGCCATATTTTTAAAATGGTTGCCGGGAAATCTTCTGTCAAAAATGAACAAATATTCAAGTATATGACTCAACGTAAAGAAACTTTTTGTCTAGGACCGCCATGATGTGGAGTGGTTGACATTATTGTGGGAGTTTTTGACATTAAATTATGAAAACATTTCTACTTTAGCTGTCAAAAGAGGCCATTTTGTGAGCTTATGCTCGGGAAGAAAAGAAATTTTATTTCTCATAACGACGATACATCGACCTTGCTACCTTATAATAAGATCTATTTTGCTCCGAATGGTATTAATGTTTCTTCAATCTGTCATATTTTCTTTTCGTCGGTGTTTCTTCTATGCGCATGCTAAGCCTGCTGGCAGGATTAAGGGTAAGGGTTAATTGGGGAAACTAAAACGGATCACAAGCTAAATAAAAACAAGAAAAAATAAATAGAACTAAAATATTATTATAAATTATTATTATTATTATTAAATAATTATATATAAGGTCTCCGAAAATCAATTACGAATACTTCAGGCACGTGATCCACTGCTTATGTTAAGACGTTTAGGCAGAAAAATAATTGTCATACTGAAACTAAAAAATCATCTAATGTATGGGCGACTCTTCGCAAAACGCAAACTCGCCCATATAAAGACAAAAATTTTTTTTCGAGTATGACAATTATTTTTCTTCTTAAATGTCTTTACATGAACAGCAGACCATATACCCGAAGTATCCGTAATTGATTTTACCAAACCTTATATAATACAATGTGATACTTTATAATAAAGAGACAGAAGGATATTCTTCATAAGTTAAAATCATATGATGTTATTCTCATAATAACAACGGAAAAGTTGAAAAGTTGTAATGTAAGATTGAATTTAGCTTCGAAGTTATGAATATGCAGTAACTTCGCTACAACGCGCGAAGTTAAGGTGTTCATATCGCGTAACATGGTATAATTTCGTGTTAAATTCACTTCACTGTTGTACAGGCTGCGTGATAAATACTGTTGTTTGATAAAATATGATGTTAGTTTTTAGGAGTCCGACGTAGAAACCATTTATCCAAAAAATAAATAATTAAAAAAACACAACTGCAAAAAATAATTACCTAATAGTCTGATTCACAAGATCCATTTTAGTGAATTTCTTCCAAGGGTACCGAAAATTATGATCCAGGGCTCATTCGATTCAGAATGACCTCTAGAAACTTTTTGAAAAATTTCAAGAAGGACTCGAAAAAATTGCAAAAGTTATAAACAACTTGGTAAAAAAACGGGGTATGATTTTTGAAAATATCTCTGAAACTACTAAAGATATCCGAATTTTGAAAAAATCCTTAAAGAGGAGGAAATTTCCTAAAAAAAGTCCCACTTCCCGGCACTCTATCAAACTTACAAGATACGTGCGAAAAACATAACATTTCTTGGCAGTCGGGTCCACCTAATTCCACCCCTAAAATAAGATAAAATATTTTAGGAGTGGCTGCCCATACATGTGAAATAGGGATGATTTTTTTTTTCTCATTCTACACTATTGGGGGGCTACAAATAGGTATTTTAAATAAAGGCGAGATTTTATATACTTTTTAGAATTCCGTAGTACTGATAGGAATCATAATGTTCATCCATCCATCTGACTGTCTATTTGTCTGTCTGTCTATCCATCTGTCTGTTTGTCAGTGTGTCTACTGGCATTTTGCACTTGCATTTCTGATTCTGATCTCCAACCCCACTGGACCTCCGGTAACCTCAATCTCTCAGCCAAAATTCCACGCCGGTTTTCTGTGAGGTCGTAGACTGTGGTATTTATCCGATCCATGCTTGATTCTTCCGCGTTATTAAAAATTAACTAGAATAAAGACGCTCTGTAACAATATCGTAAGCAAAGTTGCAAATGAAAGCTAAAACGATTCGAGAAATGTTAAAAAGATTATACTCGTACCAAACGTTTAGTCTAAAAGTGTTGACAACTTGCACATTTTGTTTCTCATAAAAATGCAGAAGCACACACGTTTATGAAATTTATTTCGTCTATCTACGCCCGCTGCATATTCATTGCGAAAATATTCCACACCCAGCTCATCTTTCGGCCGCGTCGGTAAATCGGCCAGAGAATTCAGTTGCATTTTATTAAATGTCCAGGCGGGTAATTGAATATCTTAATGGGGGAATGTAACGCTCTTTAGTAATTTAAGCTAATTACTTAATGAAAATGTTATACAGCGTGTTCTATTTGTATGCTAAGCTTTTTTAGTCGGCACGCGATTTTTACATACACAGCTCAAACCGAAACGAGACGATAAGACGCGGCGCTACGTTTTTTAAAATGTGATTCAAAATTGAACTTTATTTAGTAGACAAGAAGATACACGCTCTCTTTTAGCGAGACATTCTAATCAAAATTCCATTTTTTATATAAGAAGAAGAATATTAGGTCGTTTGAAGTAAAAGTTAAGGGCACTATTCAAGTAAAAAATTAGCTACCGGAAGATGCTATAAAAAGATTATTGAAAATAAAACGGTCTACCAATAACATTGTAATCTTTTCATAATTTTACATTAATCCTCACTGATTTCGGTGACTGGTGGCCGGTTTCATTGAAAGCAGGCCAGCTACGCAGGATCTATTTTATAGTGCCCAAGTGTGTGTGCAGTACACAAGAACACTCTCTCTTCCTTTTACTCTCATAACCCAGTGGGACGAATAACCGACACGACTGACGAGAGATCAGGCGCAGGTCCGATTTTTTACATGCCCATCCGACGCATCTTTCTTGTCAGACAATCAGGTGATCAGCCTGCATTGTCCTAACCAAACTTGGAAATATAATTTTTTGTTGTCCAATCCGGGAATCGAACACACAACCTCCGAATCGAGAGCCAAGCTCTAACCTAGCTTGGTTTTTCAATAATGATAGTATTTTCATTGTATACAAAATCATATTAGCATTACAATTTTCAAGTATCACATACATCACTGAAACATTTGCGGCATATAAAACATATTTCGAGCATATTCGATTTTACGCTCATATGATTCGAGCCAATGGTCCATAATCGAGCATAGCTGGCGGGGCTCCAGTATATCGTATCCTCTTAAATTTACTTTAGGCTGTAGCCGTCAGCTCGCTTGATGTATTGGAGCAAATTGTTTCTGAATCGATGATAGTTCATAATAACAGTCTACATCAAAGTTGCCAACTATTATATGAAACGACGAACGAACTTTGTTCGCAGGTCCACTTCCTGAGGATGCTCCGGGTTCGGGGCGAAACGCGCGTCGAGTTTTGCAACCTGCATGGTGGTGTGGGGCTTTGCACGATCTTGCTGACATTGTTGCTTGTGTGGTGGTGGTGTTTGCACGATATTGCATCTGAGTGCACGCATAAGCAGTGTGGGAGGAGGGAGGTGCGTTACGCATGCTTATGCGTGCACTCACAGTGGTGGAAGATAGCTAAAAATAATAATATTTATTAATTTTATGTTATGGATTTCCGCAAAGTAACGCCTGATTCTATTAACTATTATATGAAATTGTAAGAGTACCTACAATTAAAATACAACTAAAATACTATAAATCTAGTAAGATTTATAGTATTTTATATCAATCAATACATATACAACTTAAAATCAAAAGTTTGCTCGTATTTTTGACTTATGTGATATTTACGATTGTATGAAGAAACTCGTAGTAACCTGTGGAATTTTATTATTACTTATTTATTTTTACTATTTTCAGCTGTCTTTGTACTTTAAAGCACAACCCTTTTTTTTCATTTTTAGCATCTTTGAAATTTTTTTAGATAGTAATCTCCGAGCAAGGCTTGGTAACCCAGGTACTAGTTCTAAAGTGAATTAAATAATTAATAATTAGTTAAAGCAATTTGATCACGTTATTTACACCCAATAAGCCAAATAATTATAATAATATTATAATATAGCCATTTGGGGGCATGATCCAATAATTCTACATGCTACTGATACGATAATATATAAGGCACTTAGGTACGCTTGGCATACCTAATTCACAAAACGACTCACTAGCGTGGACTGGAGCAGAAAACAAGCAGACAAATTGCCTTATGGTAAGCAATGACCGCCGCCACCCATGGACAAAAGTAACACCAGAGGAGTTACAAGTACATTCTCGATCTGTTAAATACTAAACCCTCCGGGACTCGCAACGCAAAGCGAAAAGCAACCCAAACGTTATTTCACGCTGGTTTTCTCTAAGGCCTTGAACCTTGATGCTTCTCCGGAAATGCCAGCCCATTCGTGCCGAAGCGTGACTCTGACATAGTTTATATATTCTAAGTTTTTTTTTATATTGATTTCTTCAAATTTTGTAACATCAAGGAACAAGTTTTATCGGTCAAAATAAGGAAGTCCAACCAAGTTCCTCATCAAAAACTTTAAACCACAATAACAAATATTGTTTTGTTAATGTGGTTTAATGGTTTTACCTTTATGTTCTTTTACCGCAGGGATTTAAGCCACAACAGTTGTTGTTGCCAACCACTAAACAACTGAAGTACCTCTACAGGATGTTAGCAAACAACCGTCTGATTATTACAGAGTGACCTTATTATAGTATGTGATCAGAGCATTAGCCAGGTAGCCATTTGATGCATTTGCGAGTCCGATATATGAAAAAAAATTTAAAACGTTACAGTTAAATCCTCTTATTAATATTATATATCTATGAGTTAAATAGTATATTAATATCATGTGCAATATTATGGTCGTACTAGGTGCCTCAAAACGCGTTATTCTGTTTAGACTAATAAAAAATAAAAATGAGGCCTAGTCATTTATTACATTCGTACCATTTTTCTGAGGAAGAAGCGCGCATAAGAATTGATTTTAAGCAATTTTTCATCTTACCTTCCTTCTACTAAGTATAAGTTAAAAGTACAGTGTTCCTGTAGGATTAGGCGCTCTTACCCTAGAAATACGCTTCTTTCAAAAAATTTTTGAGACGAATGGATACATTTTAGTGCAGCAAAAAAATATATGTTAATTTTGATCATATTTGCTGGGGACCTTCGTCTTCAAAACACGTTATCTGAAAAAATTCTCGATAAAAAAAATCATAAAGTAACCATTAAAATAGAAATTCTTGGAGTTGTAACTGTGAACAAAAATGAGAAAATTATTTGCAGTTTCGTAAAACATAATAAAAGGAAGGGAATTGTTATTTTGATTTTTCGTATAGAATGTGATATTTGTTAGTATTAATTTATTTCAATGATAAATAATTCGTACGAGTCGAATGAAACATTGCGAAATGGCGACCTGTCATTCCTTCTCTTTCATATCTATTGAATAAGACAGTACCGGCCTCTTGCTAATGAGACGTATGTCAAATTTTTCACCTCTTTTCTGCTCAAAACTTATTCGAATTTATTGTTGAAAGTCCGTTCAAATTTATTTTACTTCCGACTTGACCTTTATGTCGTCTGCTTAAAGGTCAAGTCGGGGGTAAATATTAGTTTTTCTTTCGTCGTGTAATACTTATAACATATGCGTAATTTCCCTGTCTAACGCAAGACGCTCGGTAGCCCTTTTCGCTTCCTTAAGGCTTTTTGCGTTATTGCGACCAATTGGTCTCGGGTTCGTATCCCGGTCAGACAATTTTTTTTTTGTCGCACTATAAAACTCCGAGCAATGCTTGTTTTCCCAGTAATAAAAGTATATGGTTAATTATGTACTTATTTTATTATTAGTTACTTTAAGTAATTGTAAATATTAGTGTAGATTATATTATAAAAATATGAAAAGATTGTATTCGATGAATGTCCAAATTTTTAGTCCAAAGTTTTAAGATGGTGGTACAAAAACTCTTTATAAGTAGGTACTAGGGAGACCGAGCTTTGGTCGTAGTTTAAGTACAACGATAAAAATTAATAAAAAATAAATAAAAAAATATTAAAGAAAAACAAAGACATTATAAGAATCACAAAAATAATATTTATCTTATCGGGATTTGAACTCACCACCAAAAACCAAACGTTGATACGCAAACCGAGCTACCAGTCAGACTGACGTACAATAACCGAAATTATTAATATAATATTACACGACGAAAGAAAAAACATATTATATGTTTCAAAATTGACAACATTGATTGACAACAGAATGAGTAAATATACCTAAATATTATTCTGTTGGTTTGTAAAGTTTATACATATAATTATTATATCAATTATTATAATCAATTCTAATTTTAATCACCATGAGCAGGAATTTTAAAAAATTAGGAACATGTATTCAGTATTCTACGTTTATTTTTTACTAGCTTTTGCCCGCGATTTCGTCCGCGTAAAGTTCGGTTTCCATACAAAATTTTAACCCCTTTGTTACACCCGTAGGGGGCGAATTTTCAAAAATCCTTTCTTAGCGGATGCCTACGTCATTACAACTATCTGTATGCCAAATTTTAGCAACATCTGTTCAGTAGTTTCGGTTGTGCTTTGATAGATGAGTCAGTCAGGTTTACCTTTTATATATTTAGACTAGGTGTTGCCCGCGACTTCATGCGCGCAAAAGGAAATCTCGATGGAACCGTGCATTTTTCGGCAATAAAAAGTATGCCTATGTGCTTCCCCGTTGTCTATTCTATATCTTACAAACAAATAATCCTTCTCTCTGTATTATATTAGTAATAGATTAAATAAAACAATATTTACAATTAATATGATATAGCCGAAGAGACTATTTGGTTAAACCACAAATGTCAGAAACTAGGTATACTACGGTCGCTGTATCTTGACGGGTCTGAACATAGGCTCTGCGAACTTTCGCGCATGTACAACTCGTGAAGAAAACTGTTATTGTATTATTTTTATATACCTATGTACTAATAAAATTTCCCTAATACAGTTGACCAATTAGTACAAATAAAATAAATAACACTGAGGAACAGTTATTGCGCAACCTTCTGCGCGAAGTTCAGACTCGCCAAGATACATCGGCCGTATTGTACTTATTTGAAATTGTATTTGTTTTTTGCTGTCAGATAGCCGAAGTTTCATGTATATTATATAAATTCAGGAATATTTGATATTGAATTTTATTGTGTATTTATGTATTGTATAAAATCAGTCGATAAAATTTAGATTTGTGCTACGCGAACGAAGTTGCGGGCAAAAGCAAGTTTAGATTTTGTAACCGCTGAAAAATACAAAATATATAAAATTTTGAAATGTCGTTCTAGGAAGAAACGTCAATGTGTGTAATGTCATAATGTGCATTGTGTAATGTGTTACATGTTGTAGTGCGTATTCCGCAGTACTTCGACCGCATATTATAATAATATAGCTATCCCAGCAAACTTCGTACCGCCTTAGAATTAAATTTGTTGACGTACTGACTACTGACAGCAGCGCCACCTACCAGGTCCAATTGCAAATCTAAACCATTATCGAATCAACCTGAAGACACACAAAATTTTTCATTAAAATCGGTCCAGCCGTTTAGGAGTTCAGTGCCTAAATTGAGCTTTTTTTTAGATTTTTTTTACCCTTTAATTACTTACTAAAAAGCTTAACTTTCTCAAATCGCAATGGCTAAATTTGGCACAAAATTAGGAATTAGACTTCTTAAAATTGACCTAGACAGAAAATAGACATTTTGAAATATATTAAGGCCCTCCCCCGAGCAAAAGACCTTGAAGCGGTCAGCCGCATAAATTTTTCACATAACTTAGTTCAAAATTCACCAAAAAAAAAATTTAAACGGCGAATATCTAGCTTATGAAATTGCCTATCTATTGGTGTGTGTCCCAAATAAAGTTTACTTGTAAATACTATGGAGATGCTGAAACTATAATTCAATGAACATTCAATTATAGTTTCAGCGTCTCCATAGTATTTACAAGATAATTTTATTTGGGACACACACCAATAGATAGGCAATTTCATAAGCTAGATATTCGCCGTTTAAATTTTTTTTTTGGTCAATTTTGAACTAAGTTATGTGAAAAATTTTCAACTGAGTTATGCGGCTGACCGCCTCAAGGTCTTTTGCTCGGGGGAGGTTGTAATATGAGATTTGAACCTAGACGCTACGCTTTGCTTTAGGCGGGTAAAATACCGCTAGGCTATGAAGCACATTACGATTTTATCGAAATTACGCTTTTGTACATTATGGACACATCACTTTGACGTAAATCGCATGAAGCCCCCCACAGTAACGGGGGCGGCACGTCCCCCACTCACCTCCTTCACCCCCTCGAATACTTCACAGTTGACTACTCACAGCGCCTTAAGCGGGCAAAAGCTAGTTTTTAAGTATTTTTAACCTGCAGTATTAACCAATAACTTATCTAATAGACCACAGCATAAGACATTTTTCTTGTCAAATCAGGCAAAATTTGAATAGCTGGCATCACAATTTTTCACGCACACTAGAATTTGTCACATGTAATGGTGTCTACAGACACACGAATTTGGTACGGAGCGTACAGCGGATCTGGTACGCTCCGTACCAGATCCGAGCGTGTGTAGGGCAGTCCGGCGAACATAAGAAGAAGGCGAAGAGTTCGCCGTTGTCCGCATCGGATCTGGTCCGCTCCGTACCAAATTCGTGCGTGTGTAGAGCGGTCCGGTGGTTTGGCCGTACAACGGTATCAGTGTTGCCAACTTAGGGATGTGCCCCCCAAAATTAGGGAAAATATCTACGGGGGTTTACTAGGGGACAGGATGTTTAGAGTTTTCTCCTTATGAATCAATTTGTATGTAATAATAAAAATTATTTTAATGTGTGTATATAGCCAGGGATATGAAAATGTATTAGGAGTGAAATCAGATTAAGACAAGTTAGTTTTATGTTATTCACGAGTAAGTCTTTATGTTAAACACATAACCTTTCTTTCTAGCTTATTATCTCTTATGGTGTCTACAGACACACGAATTTTGGTACGGAGCGTACAGCGGATCTGGTACGCTCCATACCAGATCCGAGCATGTGTAGGGCAGTCCGGCGAACATATGAAGAAGGCGAAGAGTTCACCGTTGTCCGCATCGGATCTGGTACGCTCCGTACCATATTCGTGCGTGTGTAGAGCAGTCCGGCGGTTTGGCCGTACAACAGTATCAGTGTTACCAACTTAGGGATGTACCCCCAAAATTAGGGAAAATATCTACGGGGTTTACTAGAGGACAGGATGTTTAGAGTTTACTCCTTATGAATCAATTTGTATGTAATAATAAAAATTATTTTAATGTGTGTATAATGTATATAG
This sequence comes from Glaucopsyche alexis, assembly GCA_905404095.1. NCBI lineage: Eukaryota > Metazoa > Arthropoda > Insecta > Lepidoptera > Lycaenidae > Glaucopsyche > Glaucopsyche alexis. The sequence continues at coordinate 4,458,807 of FR990053.1, forward strand.
CCAGTGATATGAAAATGTATTGGGAGTGAAATCAGATTAAGACAAGTTAGTTTTATGTTATTCACGCGTAAGTCTTTATGTTAAACACATAACCTTTCTTTCTAGCTTATTATCTCTTATGGTGTCTACAGACACACGAATTTGGTACGGAGCGTACAGCGGATCTGGTACGCTCCGTACCAGATCCGTGCGTGTGTAGGGCAGTCCGGTGAACATATGAATAAGGCGAAGAGTTCACCGTCGTCCGCATCGGATCTGGTACGCTCCGTACCATATTCGTGCGTGTGTAGAGCAGTCCGGCGGTTTGGCCGTACAACAGTATCAGTGTTGCCAACTTAGGGATGTACCCCCCAAAATTAGGGAAAATATCTACGGGGTTTACTAGAGGACAGGATGTTTAGAGTTTACTCCTTATGAATCAATTTGTATGTAATAATAAAAATTATTTTAATGTGTGTATATAGCCAGGGATATGAAAATGTATTGGGAGTGAAATCAGATTAAGACAAGTTAGTTTTATGTTATTCACGCGTAAGTCTTTATGTCAAACACATAACCTTTCTTTCTAGCTTATTATCTCTTAGACCTGTCAATGGTATAAGTAATCAGGGGTAAAATTTGGGGAGAAATATTTTTTAAAGTGTTGGTATCACTGCCCGTTATCAATGAATTGCGGTAATCATCGTCTTCGTTTAAAAACCGCACTGTAAATAGAACTCTGTGCCAATGTAATAGAGCATAAAATCGAACACACGAGTGTCGAGCGTTTCGCTTCACTGCACCGTACCAAATTCATGCGTGTGTAGCGACACCGAATTTGGTCTCCGGATATGGTTCGCTGTACGCTCCGTACCATATTCGTGTGTCTGTAGATAGCATTAGACCTGTCAATGGTATAAGTAATCAGGGGTAAAATTTGGAGAAATATTTTTAAAGTGGTATCACTACCCGTTATCAATGAATTGCGGGAATTATCGTCGTCGTTTAAAAACAGCACTGTAAATATAACTCTGTGCTAATATAATAGAGCATAAAATCGAACACACGAGTGTCGAGCTTCACGGTCCACTGCACCGTACCAAATCCGTACCTGTGTAGCGACGCCAAATTCGTCTCCGGATATGGTTCGCTGTACGCTCCATACCAAATTCGTGTGTCTGTAAATAGCATAAGTCAATTGTCACTTTTACACACTACAATAATATGTGTAGCCACATTGACAAGATGTCATCTCAAGTCGTTCTATAGGAGTCATAGATGTAATCTATACATATAATAAATCTGTAGAGGGGTCATGTCTGTACATTAAAGTTATCTAAGTGAAAATCAAAATGGGGGGTCTATAAAGGCCACAGAACCTAAAAATAACGTTTTTGAAAAAAATGTCTGTCTGTCTGTCTGTCTGTCTGTCTGTCTGTGTGTTTGTTATCACATCACGCCGAAACCACTGGATGGAATAAAATGAAATTTGGCATTTAGGTAGCTTAGGACCTGAAGGGTAAAATAGGATACTCTTTATCCCGCAAAATTAAAGGGTTCCCATGGGATCTTCAAAAAACTGTACCTACCTGTTTGACGTTATTTCAGGCAATCTACTCGACGTATTTATATAAAACTTGGCACAAAGGTAGATTGGAACATGAAATAACTAACAGTATTTTTTTTTCTTGGAAACCAAAACGGTTCCCACGGGATCATGAAAAAACTGTATTTTTGAACTTGCTTCACAAACCGAAATAAATCATCATTTTTCGCATGTTTTCTATTGAAATAAAACTATTAAATTAAAATTATAAAAATAAATCTATTTTTATCCTACTCAACACAAATAATAAATAGCGAAGGAGTAACCCAATAGTACAAGATCTACTTAAAATAAGAATTTGCTTTGAGCGAGAGGTCAACTTATTTGGTGGTCTTTAATAAGGTACCTACTTTTTTTTTAGCCAGTAAAAATGTACCTTGATATTATTTCGTTCAGGCGCGTGAAATATTTGCGTTCGAAATTCAAAATTAAGTCGCATACATAGGCTGTGTTCCGTGGAAAATAAAACGTAGGCAAAATGGCAACCGCTGGTATAAAATAAGCAAAATGGCGGATTATGTTAGCATTATTTAAGTTACCAAAATATGTGCCCCGGCGGATAATCTGTGTTTTTTTTAGCGCTAGCAAGCGGTAACAAGCTCTATTTTCGGCGGAACACAGCCATAGTTTTTTTTACCGTATTGATATTGACTGAGCAGAATAGAAGAATAACTGTTTAATAATTTCAAATAAGTAGGTACTATTCTATTCCGTAAAAAATATTTTCAACTTTTATAACATTCGTCTTCTTTAATTTTAGTGAAATAAACTTTAAATTGATGTTATATCTTTGAGTATCCTACCATATTATAGGTACTAAGTAATTGTATATTAGGTTGAACTTGAAGCTTGGTAGGTATCTTATTACGAATGGTGTCTACAGACACACGAATTTGGTACGGAGCGTACAGCCGATCTGGTACGCTCCGTACCAAATCCGAGCGGGTGTAGGGCAGTCCGGCGAACATATGAAGAAGACGAAGAGTTCGCAGCTATCCGCATCGGATTTGGTCCGCTCCGTACCAAATCCGTGCGTGTGTAGAGCAGTCCGGCGGTTAGGCCGTACAACGGTGTCAGTGTTGCCATCTTAGGGATTTACCACCCAAAATTAGGGAAAATATCTACGGGGGTTTACTAGGGGCCGGGATGTTTAGAGTTTACTCCTTATGAATCAATTTGTATGTAATAATAAAAAATATTTAAATGTGTGTATAAAGTCAGGGATATGAAAATTTTATTTGGGAGTGAAATCAGATTAAGACAGTTAGTTTTATGTTATTCACGCGTAAGTCTTTATGTTAAACACATAACCTTTCTTTCTAGCTTATTATCTCTTAGACCTGTCAATGGTATAATTATCAGGGGTAAAGTTTGGGGAGAAATATTTTTGAGAGTTGATATCACTGCCTGTTATCAATGAATTCGGGGATCATCGCGTCGTCGAAAAAAAGCACTGTAAATAGAACTCTGTGCTAATGCAATAGAACTGAAAATCGAACACACGAGTGTCGAGCTTTTCGGTCCACTGCATCATACCAAATCCGTGCGTGTGTAGCGACACCGGATTCGGTCTGCGGATATGGTCCGCTTTACGATCCGTACCAAATTCGTGTGTCTGTAGATGCCTACTCTGCAGCAAACCGCAAAAGTTTTTACAATACCTATACTAATATTATAAATGCGAAAGTGTGTCTGTCTATCTGTCTGTTACCTCTTCACGCTTTAACCGCTGAACTGATTTTGATGAAATTTGGTATAGACATACTTTGAGTCCTGGGAAAGGACACCGTAATTTTTCGGCATAAAAAGTATCCTATTACTTTTTATGCCGAAAAAGTACGGTGTTTCTGAGGGATAATGTATTATTCTGTGTATATTTGTCTGTCTTTCACTGCTAAAAGGTTGATCCGATTTGAATGAAAGTTGGTATGGTAGTGGTTTATGCTTTGGACAAACGCGCAGTCCACTTTTTTCCCAAAAAGATACAGTGTTCCCGAGGGATAATGTATTATTTTGTGGATATTTGACTGTTTTTCACTGCTAAAAGGTTGAACCGATTTGAATGAAAGTTGGTATGGTAGTGGTTAATTCTTTGGACAAACGCGTAGTCTACTTTTTATTCAAAATCTATACTTCTATACTAATATACTACTATTAATATACTAATATATTATACTTCTATACTTTATAATATTATAAATGCGAAAGTGTGTCTGTCTGTCTGTCTGTCTGCCTGTCTGTTACCTCTTCACGCTTTAACCGCTGAACCGATTTTTATGATTTGGTATAGACATACTTTGGGTCCCGGGAAAGGACATAGGATTTTTTTAATCCCGAAAAAGTAGTGTTCCAGCGGAATAATATATTTACGCGGGCGGAGCCGCGGGCAAAAGCTAGTATATAATATTACTGATGGGAGTGCTCTATCTTATCGAGCGCCCAGCATGACCAATTATTCATCTATGGCGAAAATCTAGATTATTTTGTACAAATAGTTCGGTTTGTAGACGACGTGTTTACATAAAAATATTATGCATCATCTTACATCTTAGATATTATGTAATAATATGAACATTAAATCATTTCCTTTTTCAATAAGGTCCGAAGTTCCTTGCAGACAACGTACGAAATAAATATTTATGCCTTCAACTTTGTTATTAAAATTATTTATGAGGAAGTGCCCCAGTATATTAATTTATGTATGAATATTAATAAAACTCGAAGTCCTGACGACCGATTGGCGCAGGCTTCATTCGGTTATTTATTTTGTGCGGTTTAACAGTATCCATAAGCTAGCCACACACACACCATATTATTGGCAATAATGCTCATACTGACAATAACATTCCTTGTGTGCGGGCCATATAACCGTTTTGTTTGTATGTGTTGATTGGTATTGACAAATTTATTCTGTCAATAATATTGCAAGTGAGCGGCTAGCCATTCACCATTACACCATATTACCTATGAGTAGCGAGGGTTCTTGCACATATAGCGGCGAAATTATGGAGTATCCCAGATTAAAAAACATATTATACACATACATTATACTTACAAGCAAACAAAGAAAAATTTTACGTCTCCTTCAACGGTCCACTTTTCCACACAATCGTGGACACGCTTGTAGTAGTGCAAATTAAATCGAAAACTAACTATGTAGCTGTTTATCTGTCCCTCTTATGTGTGGCGAAGTGGTAAATTATGGAGAAGAGTCGTTCGTACGGTTCTATTTTCATGTTTAAATTAGTAATAAATTCAGCATTTTCAGTCTCCGTGGTCTAGTGGTTGGAGCATTGGCTCTCAACTCGGAGGTCGTGGGTTCGATTCCCGCATTGGAACAACAAAAAATATTGTTTCCAAGTTTGGTTAGGACAATGCAGGCGGATCACCTGATTGTCTAACAAGAAAGATGATCCATGCATCGGATGAGCATGTAAAAAAGTCAGACCTGCGCCTTACCTTTCATCAGTCGTGTCAGTTATCCGTCCCACTGGGTTATGAGATTAAGGAAGAAAGAGTGCTCTTGTGTACTGCGTCCACACTTGGGCACTATAAAATTACTCCTGCGTAACTGGCCTGGCCTGGTTTCAATGAAACCGGCCACTGTCAACGAGATCGCTATGGGGAGTTACATATTTTCAGTTACGATAACAATCAAAGTTTCATTTACCAAATGAATATTTTTGAAAGAGGAAAATTTCATCAGGAACGTCAAATATTTTGTAAAAATAAAAGGTAAAGCCAGTGGATGTGTGAGATTTCCGGCGAGCTGTTATCATGAATCGCGTTCTTATTTTTACGTTACTCATACATATTTCATACAGAAATAACACGTTTTTTCGCAGGCTTCGGATAAAATTTTAACACCTTGCTCTCGGAAATAAGTCATTGTTTATGTTTTCACACGAACTCATTTTATCGGCGACTACCATTCGCCGTTTTACGTTTAAATCGTTGAAACATAAATAAATTTTAAAGGTATATTTTTTTACAAGAAAAAACGATTCGTTACTTTCAGCGATTGTTTACTGAAAAAGTTTGTTTTTATTTTAATTATTATCTAGTATTTACAAATATATATAGGTAATTAATATAATTTTAAAAATCAAAAACTATAAAAACGAATACTTATTAATGTTGAATGTACTAGATGTTGCCCGCGACTTCGTGCGCGCAAAAGTTAATCTCGAAGAAACCGTACATTTCGCCGCAATAAAAAGTAGCCTATGTCCTTTCCCGTGGTCTACTCTACATCTGTGCCAAATTTCATCAAAATCGGTCTGGTAGTTTCGGAGCCTATTCAATGCAAACAAACAAACTTTTCCTCTTTATTACGTTAGTATAGAAAATGTCAAATTAACGATGTAAGCGTAGTTTTCAATGTAAATACTCGTCTTTCACAAGACAAACATTTTCCAATGGAGCTAAGAAAAGATGGAAATGTTTCTACATAGTATCTACAGTAATTATTCTAGTTCAAACAAAGCAGTACAGAAAATGCACAAGTATTTTAAAATTGCAGGAATAAAAATAGAGTACAATTACTTTCCTATTTTAGTGAGATTCCTAGCTTCTTATTCCTTCTTTAGCTAAAGATGAGAACCAATTTAAACGCCTTAGTTCTTAAGCTGAAGGATTTAAACAATACTTTTCAACGTTTATTTATCTAGAGTTTCTTATTTTATCATCAAAGTTAATTTTATTACTAACTAGATGATGCGCGCGACTTCGTGCGCGACAAAAGGAAATGCCGCTGTAACCGTACATTTTGCCGCGATAAAAGTAGCCTATGTCCTTCCCCGTGGTCTATTCCATATCTGTGCCAAATTTCATCAAAATCGGTCCAGTAGTTTCGGAAGCTATCCGATGCAAACAAAATAACTCGTCCTCTTTATTATATTAGTATAGACTAATGATACGTTAATAAGCACTTAGTACATTGTTATTACATAATATTATATTATTTAGTAACATAGTGTACGTTATACGTTATATATTAGGTAAAGGAATACTTTCAACATTAAAACAAAATATTAAAGGAAATATTCATTAGGTACTAAATACAGTTAATACCTACCTTATGGATACTAACTTTTACTCGCGACGTATTTTTAAATAGTGTTCTTGCAAAAAAATATATTTACTATATTTTGTTATCCTGATACATAAGTTTTACCTATTACTGTAAAATTCGGTTTTAAAACCCTTTGGGCGTGAAAGTAAGTCAAACATACACACATAAATACACGGGAATACTGTTCTTTTTCAGGATAAAATTATATTATAATAGGTATGTTATTTAAGAGCTTAAACTACTACCATACGAAATTTCATAAAAATCTGTTTAGTAGTTTTTACGTCAAAGAGTCACAGACCCTCTTTCCATTCATCCATCCATCCATTTGTCCTCACGAACTTTTACAATGTTAACAGAAAGTAGGTTAGTAATTAGTATGTACCTAATACTAACGTTAAAGCAAAAGGTTTTAAATTTTTTCATGTATTACTTGTCATTTACAATTTAAAAGCACGTAGCAGTATGTGATAGTACATACTGCTATGTGCTTTTAAATTAGTAAAAAAAGTTAACGAGTTTGTTAGCTGTCGCTACTGCAAATGCGTTTATTAATTGTCGTGTGATAACGTAATCGATGGAAACGTGGCACCTGCCTATTGACAAATGTTAGAAAATCGCTCGGAGCCGTGAACGTAAATCATTGGAGACGGGGAATAGCGGATAATTTATTTAAAACCCCATTTAGAAAGGCAAAATCTATTACCAGAAATTATTACAGGTTTAATTAGGCCTAAAAGTAATTGATGTAAATTTTTGTTTATATACATACATATAATCGCTCCACTTTCCCGTAGGGGTAGGCAGAGACCACTTCTTTCCACTTGCTACGATCCTTTCATACTTGTTTCGCTTCGTCCACTTTCATTCTTACCGTCCATTCCTTCTCTTACATTCAACGTAGCGAAGCGGCTCTCCATGGGCCACTTTTCACCTTCGCGAGAACGAGACGTGATGGGTGGCCGACCATACCGACGCCATTTTGGATAGTTAAATTATTTTTATGATTATCCATTGCGTTCCCACGGATTTACGGAGGGGGTAGGAATAGGGAAAGGGAAGGATAGGTGGTGTGGAAAGGAATATTGGTAAGTTGGAGTGGGAAATAGGAAATGTAGGATATTACCGCCCAGGAGGGCAAGGGATAGGACAGTAATAGCTAGGGAAGCCGGGGTCGCATACCCGTATACAAACCACAACTACCGTACGGGTAAGTTGGGATGAATATCCCATGACAACTTTTTTGTTTATTCTACGGTTATTTCCGTAAAATACGAAGGGTACTCGTAGATTACTTTAGCGCATATTTTCGTGAACGCAAAAAAAATCGCATGCAACAGCATATGCAAAGAACTTTGAAGCATAGTAGAACTTACATTGGTAGAACAACAGTTTTTCCGTTTTCAGCAAAAAAGGCACACTCCAGTTTTATGTTTCTCATCATCATTTATTGCTTAGGGTTAGTACACACTACGACGAGACAACGCAACGGTATGCGGTGCTACATTCATTCAAAATTGTACTTTATTACTATACAAAAAGATACACGATTCATATTATGACATCAGTCATCAGCAAATGCAGCGCGTTGCAACGTGACATTCGAACTCTTACAATAAAACGTGTATCTTCGTATGTAATTAATAAAGTTCAATTATGAATAGCTAACTTAAAAATGCAACGCCAAGTCGCGTATCGTTTCATTTTGGTGTGAATTGACCCTTAATATTTTAACGCGTGTGACGGCTGGCGCGTATTTTGTTGAGTAATAACTCAATAACTCGACTTCTGGAATATTTTTTCAATTTTTCTCGATACGAGATTGTTTAAATAATTGTGAGATTTCTTTTATATTGACCTCTGTGGCTCAGTGGTTGAGCGCGTCGGCGCGTAAGCCGGAGGTCGCAGGTTCAAATCCCGCCGAAGGGACGATAAGTTTTTCTGTGGTCCTAGGTCAGGTATTAAATATAATTCCGTTGACTGGTACCTGTGATGCAAGTTCTTGGGATAATTAGTACAGGACCAGATTGACGTGGTGAGGAAGCGTCGTTTAAAATTAAAAAACACCGATTTCTACGCGGTCTGGTGCCGGTTCATCACCGGCCCGGCGTCATATTGAAATGGTTGTGGTAGTTCAGGGAAGGTTTAAATGTTGAGAGATATTGGAATAATTGTGGGGAAAATATTATAATAAGACGACCGTTGAATTTTCCCATACTAAGTGCCGTTGCACACGTTCCGGTTGCCGGATAACCGGTGCCATACATTTCGTGACCGACTACCCGGCAACCGGGACATTTGCAACTGCACTAATTGTTCACTGTGTTCAATTTGTCATTTAACTGACAAATATTTATAGGTGCGTTCAGTTTACCTGTTTAGTTATTTATTTATTCCAATTACCAATTTATAGTTAAGACAGAACAATATATGTTAGGACAGCTAGTAAGATATAAATAAAATAATAGTAATGTAGTATTTGTAACTAAGTAGGACCATTTAATGCACTATTATGTTTGTACTTATTTAACACGTTCGTGAAGCAGATTATTGCGCGTGTTTAATAACACATGAAATTAACACCTCCTCTGCCACGAGGGGTCTATTCGACCCCTAGTATTTACTATTAGAACACACTCGACACGAGTTAGACCAATAACCAGAAGAATATCTTACGGAACACACATACATCACTCCTTGACTAATATTTATTTCCCGGAAGTTCTCAACCCCCCGCTGCGAAAGCAAACGATTTGAAGTTATGTTTGCATTCCCGTAAGCCCTCTACAGAGCCGTAGTCTCTGTATCTAGCAGGGATTATCCTTATTCTGATAGTTGGAATTCGAATAACTATACTTTTGCGAAACGATGCACGAATACTCTATAATCTATACATGGTTTTGCCTTATAACAAATATAAACTGTTTTCTCTTAACATTTGGATGGTTGCCTGGAAGACATGGCTTTTTAGCGATAAGGCCGCCAAAATTGTAATTTTATATATCTATTGTACGTATTGTGATAATTGTATATTTTTGTGGTGTAAAGTTATTTAATAATAATCTTTATTGCACACCAGTAATAATTTATAAACTAAAGAAATATAATAATAATTTATAAACATGTTTCATGTGTGTGTGCGTACGTGGTGTATGTGCGTGTGTGTGTGTTTGAAGATGTGAAAATAAGAATATTATTTGCTTGTTACGCTTTATGTCTAAACCACTAAACAGATTTGAATAATTATGGCAGTTACACATACAGTTTTTAGTTGACAGGTTTTGTATTTTTAATTTCCTTTAAAAGTACTAAACTTTAATAGTTTGTGAATATTAAAATAGATTAACATTATAATTTATTCTATTTTATATTTATTATGTATGTTGACAATACTTATCTAGGCCACGGAGCTCTCAAATCTCAAAATCCGAGTGGCGACGTCGAAGCTGCGACGGTGTGTTACGGCGCTAAAATCTAATTTTATGTATCAAGTTTATGCGTTTCCGTTTGACATGAAGGTTTTCTTTCTCGAAAATCATTGTAAGCTGATTATATTGATATTTAAATCCTAATAAGTGATTTACACTCTCGCGCGAGTGGCGAGGCGAGGCCCGCAGTGAGTCGCGAGACGAATGTGTAAACGGGCATTCGTTACTCGCCTCGCCATTCACTTCGCCACTCACGACCTCCGCGAGTATTAAGTGTTCTGTGCTCACGACGCTCGCGTCCGGAGCGGTTTTTTGCGCACGAGTCAAAGGACCTCGCGACGAGTATGAGCGGAGCGGGTGTTCACATTCTCGCTTTCGCTTCAGTCTGTTCCTAGCAATTCCTCCGCGAGTAATAGTGTTCTGTGGTTCCTAGTTCTCATGCGCGATGGTTGTTTCTCTCGCTCGCGAAATAATGCGTTTCTTAGAACTTTTTCAGAAAGAATAATATATACTACTTGACTCAAATATTTAATTTCATACATTAAGGGAGTATTTATTTAGTAGGTACTTGGCTTAGGAAAACGTTTTCTAACGATATCATAAATTAAAAACTTAGGATTGATAAATAAAGTTGATATATAAAATACGTATTTTTGTTTCTTAATTTCTACTGACAAAAACACCGATGTAACTTCCGGAAAGGATGTGACGATACAAACACACTAAGCACATATTATCTTATACCTTTAAACGAGCAATTCTTGTATGTATAGTCGTATGTTTGGGAAAATGCGTGTTTTCGAGTTTTCATGCGTTTTTCTTTCCACGCAGAATATGTTCGCTAATTTCGTCCTGCCGGCCACTGTCCATTTGGTCCAGCGGGTTAAGAGGCGGATGGCAAGAAACGAGCGTGACGGGTTCGAACCCCGCTTGGTGACTTAGTTTTATCTTTATATAATTTTTTAATTTTCATTGTTTTTAGACAAGTTTAATAAAATGTTGTTAATGCTTGAGATCAAACACCTGACCTACACAGACAACGATTGTAAATTATAATAATATATCAACCAACATGGCGAATTGTTTTTTTTTTTTTTTTTTAATCTTATATTATTTTATAGGGTTTTCGTCTATAAGACATGACAACCCCATCGTATCCACCCTAAAGAAATTCACTCATAAGCTTCAATAGCCAATTTATACACAGCCAACGCTGCACTTGATGTAGGTTTGCACAAACAGCTCTGTATCCACCCAACATCTAATGAATTTATATTAAATTTGTCAATGAGTGACTTTCTTTTCCTTCTATTCTTGACACATTCCATCAAAACATGCCAAACATCGTCTATTTTGTTACAAATTTCACAATTGGGTGAATCTTCTTTTTTCATTAAAAATGCAAATTTTTTTGATGGAATGTGCCCTGAACGAATTCTTAATGCTAGTTTTAAGTTTTGTTTTTTAGGTTTTGACGACCTCTGTGTATCAGTGGTTGAACATGTTGATGCTATAGTCGGTGATCGCAGGTTCGAATCCCCCCGAAGGAATAAAAAGTTTTTCCGTGTTCCTGGGTCATGGATGTGAATTAATATTAATTCATATTATGTGTATAATATAATAAAAATCTTAAATATGTGTATAATAAAAAAAGTACCCGTAGCACAAGTTCTTCGAGAACTTACCACGGGATCAGATTGACGTGGTGTAAAGCGCCTAAGATATTATATTATTGTTACTTTAGGTTTCAAAATAATGTAATATTTTTTTGTATAATGTAACAATTATGAAGCGTTTAGGACTTAAATAAAAACAACGTCAAGTTGCATAATATATGGAACCCAAAGCATAATTATATTAACCATAAAACTCAACAAAGTTAGACTTGTTACCGCTAAAACTTCGACGTCCTCCACTGTCAATGGTATACAGACAACTGAACGCACTACGAGAGTGTAAGCACCCACTCGTAGGCGCGACGTGCGAGGTGAGGAACGAGGCGAAGTGCGAAGTCAGTTGCGAGGCGAGAGTGTAAATCTTATATAAGAGAAAAATAATTTTAATTATTATAAAAGCAGTGTTTCCAAAGTTTCTAAGTCACTCGTGTATATCCGCCTAATTTGAAACCCCGCACTTGCACCTTTCAAAGATTTCCGCGGATTCCCAGCGGAGTGCGGGACTTCGCGGGACGTGTCCCGGAATACAAATGCCCGGGACTGCGGTTACAGGGTTACACTTTGTTAAATCCAAATTAATTTTATAGGCACGTTTCAATTTCCAACAATTAGGTACACGACTACATCTAAAATATTTAGTTTCATTAATGTACTCAGAAATTTTGAGGCATTACTACTTCGTAAATGTAAAAAATTATAATATTTTATGTATAGTTTAGTAATTAGATAAATCTAAAAAGTACAAAAAAAATAATTTTTTTTGCTTATATAAATATAACTCCCTCCACACCGATTTCGGTGACGGTGGCTGGTTTCATTGAAACCAGGCCAGTTACGCAGGAGTAATTTTATAGTGCCCAAGTTTGTGCGCAGTACACAAGAGCACTCTCTCTTCCTTTACTCTCATAACCCAGTGGGACGGATGACCGACACGACTGGCGAGAGGTCAGGCGCAGGTCCGACTTTTTACACGCCCATCCGACGCATGGATCATCTTTCTTGTCAGACAATCAGGTGATCAGCCTGCATTGTCCTAACCAAACTTGGAAACAACATTTTTTGTTGTTCCAATGCGGGATTCGAACTTACGACCTCCCGAGTCGAGAGCCAATGCTCGAACCACTAGACCACGGAGGCTATATTTTGCTAAATTATTAAACAAAACCTACATCATTCGTTTACTTACATCTTATACAAAAACTTTTATTATGGTATGTATGAACTTAAACGCACAAATATCGGAGATATTTACAAATAATATGTTCCTGCGGCCGTATACTTCATACACTTTAACATGGACGTGACGTCATAGCTACGTACGACTTTAGTATGGAGCGTTTTCACGACACTCGCGAAATTTTGTATACAAATCGCTGTTTGAAAATATTGACTTTTGATATACGGTTTCTTCTGAGAAGTTACTCATATTTAAGAGTACTATTCATTTAATTGTCATGGGATAATCATCCCAACTTACCTGTCCGGTAGTTGTGGTATAGTATACGGGTATGCGACCCCGGCTTCCCTAGCTATTACTGTCCTATCCCTTACCCTCCTGGGCGGTAATATCCTACATTCCCTATTTCCCACTCTAACTTACCAATCTTCCTTTCCTCACCACCTATCCTTCCCTTTCCCTATTCCTACCCTCACCACCAATCCGTGGAAACGCAATGGATAATCAAAAATAATTAAATTATCCAAAATGGCGGCGATGTGGTTCGCCACTCATCACGTCTCGTTTCTCGCGGAGGCGAAAAGCGGACCATGGAGAGACGCTTGGCTACGTTGAATGTAAGAGGAGAAATGGATGGTAAGAATGAAAGTGGACGAAGCGAAAGAAGTATGTAAGGATCGTAGCAAGTCGAAAGAAGTGGTCTCTGCCTACCCCTACGGGAAAGAGGCGGTCCTGCCTACCCCTTACGGGAAAAAGGCGTGATTATATGTATGTATGTACTATTCATTTATGCAATAAAAAAAAATCAGTCATCTAGCCTATTGTGCTCGAGTACGATTACAGATGTTGCGAATATTTATTTTTAATTTGTGTACGAGTATATATGATGATAAAAAAATATCGTAGCCACAGAGTAAAAAAATATATACTTACTTTTATTCTGTGTCGTAGCTATATAAACATTTATAGTAGAAATTAGAATGTCTTCATTTAACTCCATGGGTCAAGCTGAAGACTGGTAATAAATAAGTAAGAAATATGTAAAATATATTAGAAATAAGAATAGAAATAGAAATGATACTAAAAGACAATATATGTAAATGATGAAATAAATCATATGAACAAAATAGTAAATAAAAATGTCAGTAATATAGAAAAAAAAATAGTGAAAGTAAATGTAAGTAAATAATATTAAGACCAGTTAAAAATGTAGATCGTATAATTGTATTAAAAATATATAGTAGATATGTAGTAGTAAATGTAATAATAAAACCAATATACAAAGCTAAAATGTAAAAAATTGTCCTGACCAAGCTGTTGGGGGAACAAACTATAATATATATTTTTTTTAAGTGAAGACTGTTGCTGGACATACCTACATAACAATGATAAGTGTATCTTCTTATGTAGTGAATGAAGTTCAATTTTAAATCGTTATCTTGAAAATGCAGCGACGCGTCGCGTCTCAGTATTCTGCCAACGACGCGGCAAATATTTGCCTGATTTTTTAATTTACAATTTAAAAAAGAATACACCGATTTTTCTACCTTTCATAAGATTCCCGTAGGATAAAAAATCGCACTATACGAACGATATTATAAAAGTCCTATCGAACTCAACCCTCAAGTGGGTAAGTACTTAGTAGATCCCATTTGACGCGAATTTATGAAGTGCTAAGCAAACTACCGACTATCGTCGATAGAAAATTATCGCTTGTTTTATCTTCACTTGTAGGTGTGTGTTATATTATTTTATGGAGGAAACTATTTTCACGATAGCAGATTTTTCTTATATAAAACACGCAAAGTATTCACCTTTTTATAGAATTGAAATATTATTAATTTACTAGCATTTGCCCGCGGCTTTGCCCGCGTGAAATTGGTTTTTAACTATTACTTTATAATAATTTAAGACTTTCATTTTTATTTTACCCTCCTATGGGCTGAATTTTAGTAAACGCTGAAACTATTTTTTTCCGTACTCAATTTATACGAAATATCATGCAAATATGACCAAGGAATAAAATATTTTTAACCACCGTTAAGTTGATATTGGTTGACTCGGTATATAATTTGAAGTGATTTGAAAGGATATGGGGAATGTTAGTATGGAATAATAGAGAATATACATTGTTTTCTTTTTCGAAAAGTACATAATAAGCTGGAAATATTATCAAATGGGATATCTACTACATATCTACGATCAACCGTTGACGAAATATGTCATCACAAAAGTGAGATCGATGGAGAGCTTTAAAATGCCTTTTATACAAACAACGCGTGACAAATGACGTCACTGGTCAAAACCGCTTTACTAAAAACAGTAGCTAAGTGGTTTTATTAACTTAGCTACTGTTTTAAGAGAAAAATACGAAAATTTGAACGGTAATTTTTGATTTTTAATTAAAGCCAGAGAAATCACCGTTTGTTTTAGCCCTAGGTAACTTTTTATATTTGGCAACAGACTAATTGCTGTGCTTTTTGAATTTTTGCATATAATAACATTATCCACGGGGACTAAACATAAAATTAAATGAGGTGTAGGCGTAATGACACGTATTTAGACTTTCGTGTTACTTTGATTGTATATAATTATAAGTCGACCGACTTGTTTTCATAAACTGATTTTGTGAAGTTTCGACCAATTTTCACGTTTCACGTTGGTTTAACGTTTACGAGACATTTTTAGCGTACCGGGACTTGATTGTAATTGTATTATTGCAGGTTTTATTTAGCAAAATTGACCCTGATTGATTTGATTACAAACGGCATAATATGTCACGTATTGCAGATACGTGACATATTATGTACTATGGAGGTATGGTAAATACTACAGTATTGTTGTATGGTTTAACTCATTTCAACGAATAATGATATAAATATGAGTAACAATATTGATTAATATCTCCATTTCTTCATGGTTCTGAATCAAAATAATTACGGAAAATGAAATGCGAATGAATTTTTTTACAATAAAACAGTATTTTCGTTTGTGCTTGCCACTTTTTACATGCTTTTTAGGGTTCCATACCTCGAATGCAAAAACGGGACCCTTATAGGATCACTTTGTTGTCAGTCCGTCTGTCTGTCAAGACCCTTTTTCTCAGGAACGCGTGGAGGTATCAAATTGGAAATTATATCAAATACTCAGGTCTACTGTCCCTAGGAGTTGTGAAAAAATCAAACTTCTAAGCCAACGCAATCAAAAGATACAGCCGATTATGCCGCAAATTTTCGGCACTCACAATCTTGAAATTTGGTACGAAGCAACGTCTTATATCACAGATAAATTGCAATTGCACAGAAAACGGTAAATTTTAGTTACATCATTTAAAAATATTTTTAATAATTTTAAACTACTACCCCTTTCCTCATGAACGCGTAGAGGTAAAAAATTGAAATTCATATCAAATACTCAGGTCTATAACACTGTAATACAATCACTACAGGATTGTACGGAGCCCTCGGTGCTCGAGTCCGACTCGCACTTGGCCGGTTTTTATTTAAACAGCGAGTCAAAACGCCAAACAAGACTGAAACTGATATTAATTAATCCGATTTTTTAACTAAAGCTTTAAGCTGTTTCAAAACTTTTTTCTAATGGTCATTTTATACCACTAAAATATCATGATGTAGATAAACTCCACAGCACTAGCGGGTTATGATGTTTGTATTGTTGCACTCAGAAATAGCGACCCATTTACTTATCGCTGCATAAGCACCCGTATGCATTTGTAATAACTGTTCTCAATCCGTGACAAGAATCCTTCAACTGATTGCCCATAATGTCTTATGTCGTCCCTCAACTGGAACGCCAGCCATCCAAATATGCATACTATGGCTACTGTTACAAAACTAATGGTCTATTCACACCATGAATGGTGGTACGCGACGCTAAATTTTGTGTTTAATTGTGCTTTATTGTTTTATAATTATTAATTAATTTATTTAGATGTGACCTTTATATGCCTATTTTTATCAATATTACTCTGAATTCTAATGTGTAACCATTAAATAATTTAAATAATTTATTTATGAATTAAAAGAAATCAATAAATAATCTAAATATTTCCACACCTCTAAAGAGGTAGAAATTGTGAAACTTATTAAACCTAAGAACACTGTACACCAATTTCTCGGAAATAAACGATATTATTATTATAAAAGAGATGTTTGATTTTGGGCCAGTTCTATGTACACTTCATAGTTACAATAGGAAAAAAATATGGGAATATTATAAAAATACGAAAAAAATAATTTGAAGAAGGGTACATGCGTACAAAAATGATTATTTGAAGAGTTTTTTATTGCGAGAACACTATTTATAGGGCGGCCATGACAGTAATTGTTATGACTTGACTTTTGACGTAGTAGACAGTTTTACGAAGAGACGTCGTCTTGAATGTCATACGTCTTTCTTTGTCAAAAGTCATGTCATTGACAAAATGACATTCTTCCGTTAATTCTGATCTGATCCGCCATGTTTTATTTTACTTTGTGTTGCTCTCCTTGACGAAGTTAATTTAAATGTACATGGAAACGAAGTGAAATTGAACAAAATAAAGAATAGGAAACGGTTACTATATTATGTAGCTATATTTACATATAGTGTACATAGGGCTGGCCCAGGCCTTATACATTTCTTGAACATCTCTTTTTTAAGAGCTATTCAAAATTTACTTTATTCACCATAAATAAAATACATTTTCATATGACATCAGTCATACACTGCACATGCGCTGTGCAGCGCGGTGCAACCTGACATGCGAACTCTTAGGGCACGTGTTGACGCACCGGTTCTTACGTCCGGCGCTGGAGCGGCGTCAGGCCCGGTTAAGGTTGTAAAATTACGTAATCTTACCAAAAACGCCGGTAAGTTACGCGTAAGTTACGGTAATTTATATAAATTACGGTAAGATTACCGGTGATTTAAACGTTATACATTTTTATTTATTTCAAATTCAACGCGTTTTAGCTTAAAAAATGTAAATGCGACGTTGCCGCTAAGTGCAGTCTACCTACATGCGCGGCAATGGCCGATTGTTTTTTAAAAAGCTAATACAGTTTTTGACATAAAGCGTTTTTTACTTTAACGTAATGCAAATGGGGGTTAAAATAATTATCATAAATAGTCACCCCTATTACTTCCTAACGGGACTACGTTGAATTACGAATATTCCTGTATATGTCGTTTTATGTCATAATTATTATATCTAAAATTCGTCAAAAAAAAATAGAATATAACTAACTTTTTTTAATATAAGTAACTAGTAAGCACGGGCGTAGCCAGGTTTTGGTTAGGGGGGTGGAGGGGTACAAGAAAATAAAACTACTAAAAGGACATTAAATATAAGTCTTAAACCCCCAATTTTTTCTTTTTTACCCGTTTTAGCTTTAATAATACTAATATGACTAGCCTTAAGCTAAACGTTGGTACTGAATTATAATGACGTAGGCATCCGCAAAGAAAGATTTTTAAAAATTTGGCCCCTAAGGGGATGAAAAAGGGGTTAAAATATTGTTAGGAAACCGAACTCCACGCGGATACGTTACTAATATATATTCTTTCATGCGGACTAGAAGCTAGAGTATTATGACAGGAACTTTGAAAAATCATACTCTAGCTTCTAGCTATAATATCTCAGTTAATTTCAATTTTAGGAAAAAAAGTTATGATAACTTTTTAATGTACGCTCTACAACTTTTATTTGAAGATTTTTTTTCTAGCACTTGCCGTTTTCCCAAAAAACGTTTCTTAGCGAAAATTACCGTAACTTACGGTAATATATTATTTATTACCGTAAATTTTCGTTTTTTACCGTAATTTACCCTGGTAATTTTACGGCTTCACATCTCTAGGCCCGGTACCAATGAGGCATGTATCTTCTTATGTATTGAATGAAGTTCAATTTTGAATAGTCATCTTAAAATTGTAATGCTTCGTCGCGTATCGTTTCGTTTCGGGTGTAAATACTACTACTATTATAAATGTGAAAGTTTGTGAGGATGGATGGATGGGTGTTTGTTAATCTTTTACACAAAAACTACTGAACGGATTTTGATGAAATTTGGTATGGTAGTAGTTTAGGCTTTGTATTAAAACATAAGATACATTTTATTACGAAAAAGTACAATGTTCCCGTGGGATACTGTATTTACGCGGGCCGTGGAGCCGCAGCCAAAAGCAATAAGCGCTTAAATTTTAGAACAGTTAAAATGTTTGATCCGCATCTTGTATATTATTCAGCCGGGGTAAAGAAGGGGTCAAATTTAATCATCTTAGGGATTGGAATATACAATCGTGTTAAGATCAACAAAAGCGTTAATTCCTCGCGAAGGATCCTGAGTCCTGACCCGTCAAGACCTCTAGATGCATTCGATAATTTCGACGGCGAAATTCTAAACCAAAAATGTATAAATGAGTGACTTAGCACATGTAATCGCTAAGTGGCATGTCACTTGCAAATGCAAATGCATAATATTATGAAATCAACCTAAGAGTTAGAAGAAGTCGCCGGATTAGCCGGTACAAACAGATAGACTGATAGACAGATAGATAGACAAAAAAAATAAAATAGATTTTTCATTGTAAGTAAATACTTTTTATGATAATTTATAATCTGTAAATTGTTTATTTAAATTGTATAAAACTAAGCAAGACATATTTTTCATAAAACCTTTGGAAAGATAATTTATCGTATAGAAAAATAAGACCTTAAAGTTGATTTAATAATAACTCCCACACCGATCTCGGTGACGGTGGCCGGTTTCATTGAAACCAGGCCAGTTACGCAGGAGTGATTTTATAGTGCCCAAGTGTGTGCGCAGTACACAAGAGCACTCTCTCTTCCTTGTACTCTCTTAACCCAGTGGGACGGATGACCGACACGACTGGCGAGAGATCAGGCGCAGGACCGACTTTTTACATGCCCATCCGATGCATGGATCATCTTTCTTGTCAGACAATCAGGTGATCAGTCTGCATTGTCCTAACCAAACTGGGAAACAACATTTTTTTTTGTTGTTCCCATGTGGGAATCGAACCCACGACCTCCGAGTCGAGAGCCAATGCTCGAACCACTTGACCACGGAGGCTGTTATTTAATGCTCAAGTAGTTGCCTTAAAAAGTGCAACTTCTTGAGTTACATATTTGTTTTTGAGGTAGAGTATTATGAAGCATCTGTCGCTTCATTGTACACCGTAGTTTGTATAGAAAAATATAGAATACGTAATGTTTTTTGGAAACGTGGTACCGGATGGGTCAATGTAGTCTTGTCTCACGTCATCTTAATCAGAGTATCAACTACTCCGTGGTTACTACGAATTAAACGATCGATCCCACGGGTCACAACTAGTTCGAACATCAACTGTATGGAGACTTGTATAAGTTTTAATGACTATCGGTTCGTGTTCTAGTTGTTATAGAAAAATTTCCGATTGCCACTCGAAAACTAACAATAACTAGAGAGTTCTAGTCATTGAATCGACATAATTAGAGGTAACGTTGTATTAAAGAGGGTCTATTTCACAATGTATGGATACAGCTCAGGTAGCTTACGGCCCGGTTCAAGAACCTTTCTATCTATAACTATTTGTTAAGAAGTTGTAATTCAATCATTTGCCGGTTTTTCGCGATACAAATTTGATATTTCTAACAAATAGTTATAGATAGTTAGGATATTGAAACGGACCGTTAATTGCATGTTTTGTTTCTGACGCTACTCGCTCGATATAAGTAACAAGTAAGCAGAAACATATTAGTTAGGTACGACGAAGTTATAATAACTCCGGTAAAAAGAAAGGTTGAGAATTTTAGTACAGAACCCTAAAACGTACACTACATTAGTACCCACTTATCAAACACTGTTTACTATCTACATTCTACGGCAGTTATATATAATACACTTTACAATGATGTAGGCTTCATAATTATTATCAGCCTACTCAGAGATCACTTAAACTCCAGAAGCCTCAGTGTGTAAACATGGGGCTAACTGCAGCAGTTATTATAATATTAACTTTAACTCCAACATTTAACTGTGCTCGGTATAAGGACTACAAAAATTACAAGCTTTACAATGTCCAAGGTGACAATGAGAATTTGAGGATTTTAGACGATGTTTTAGAAGATTATGAGGTAAGTCATTTTTCATTAGTTAATACAAAGATACCACTATAAATACTACCAAATAATTATATTCATATTTATATGTTTCTAAAACGAAAATGCCATTGCATGCATGCAATTCATATTTACAGGATGTTCCTAAATTCAAGGAGCCATACCACTATTCGGTTTTCTTTCCAAAAATATAAACCTAATACAATATGTGAAATTAAATTTGAAGAGATTATCCTATAAAATACTTAAATCCTATTCATAACGTGCGTTTGATACTGCGCAGCGGGCGACTGGCCTTCAAAACTTGCAGAGGATGTCCATGCGTAGTGCGAGTTGTCAGGAAATGTTAATCATGTTACTTGTCTGTAAATTACGAATTTTACAGAAAAATAACTAATTTACAAGAAAGTAAATATTTTATAAAACATGGTAGGTACCACCAGACTGAAACAATATATTAATTATTATCTATATTCTACATATTCGTTTTCACAACGGCAATAATAAAATTGGCGACCTCTGTGGCTCAGTGGTTCAGCGCGTTGGTGCTCAAGCCGGGGGTCGCGGGTTCGAATACCACCGAAGGAACAAAAAGTTTTTCTGTGTTCCTGAGTCATGGATGTGTATTAAATATGTGAATAATATATTAAAAATCTTAAATATACATATGTATAGTATAAAAGTATTAAAAATATACTTCCCGTTTTCTGGTACCTGTAACACAAGTTCTTCGGATACTTAGCACGGGGCCAGATTGACGTGGTATGAAGCGTCCATAGATAAAAAAAACTATTTTGCCAGTCTACGTATGTATGTAGGTATGTTTGTTCTACCATAGTGCCTAAACAGCTGACCTGGTTTTAATTAATGAAGTTTCAATAGATTCCTAATTATAACCGGAGCAAGTTTTTTTTATTGTATATGTCACCGTAAAGTTAAAAAAAACCGTTAGATTGTAATATTACTAGAGATATTGTAAAATATCGACAAATTGTCAAATAAACATTTCTCCTTACAATCGTACGCATTATTGTTCGTTAAAATTGTTATTATGAAAAAGCAAACAAATATGGCGGCGCCGTAATAGATCA
This sequence comes from Glaucopsyche alexis, assembly GCA_905404095.1. Classification (NCBI taxonomy): domain Eukaryota; kingdom Metazoa; phylum Arthropoda; class Insecta; order Lepidoptera; family Lycaenidae; genus Glaucopsyche; species Glaucopsyche alexis. Next base: position 4,480,960 of record FR990053.1, read on the forward strand.
ATCGGCACGGTAAATATTACAATATTATATCGAAAAATAATGCGTACAATTGTAAGAAGAAATGTTTATTTGACAATATGTCGTCATTTTACAATATCTCTAGTAATATTACAATCTAACGGTTTTTACAATTTTACGGAATGCAATTTCTATTATACGCCTGTCTGTAGGACTCCATCCTACTGCTGGATGGGACCGTCGGTACTGCTCAAGTGCTGGTAGCTCCCTCATCATCCTCAGTATTCATGGATCTCGTGGCTGAGAGGAATTTGAGGACCACACTCGTCACTGATGACGTGTCACAGTGAGTCTTTTTACTATCTCAAAATAATTTCTTCTTATTTAATTTTAAAGATGATTTCGCACCGAAACGGGATAATATGCGACGTGGCGCTGCATTTTTAAGATAGCGATTCAAAATTGAACTTTATTCACTACACAAGAAGATACACAGTTAATTTCATGAGTTCAAAATAATATGTCAAACTAGACTCCGCGCTCTGCATAGAATACAATATGAAATGAAATGAAAAAATGAAATGAAATTTTTATTTCCAAAAAGTTACATACAGAGAAGTTTATGCTATGCCCCTGCACTAGGCAGAGCCTGTCCCGCAGGTGGCATAAGACACAATTCACACAGATTTGTCCAAGTTTACAAAAAGAGGTGAAAGGCAACATTGCTTTACATTTACATTTGTTTGTGTCTTGCGTGAAGTTTACAGTAAATGGCAAACTAACAATTATCCTTCAAAATAACTAGTGCGTCCCCACCTAGCCCTACGAAATATTCTTGGGATCGGACAACTTCAAAGAAGCCTCCACTAGGTGGGGGCGTAACAATATGAAACAGAAAAGGGAAAAAACAAAAACAATACTTACATTAATATTATCTGCTTAACCCACACTGGTTTATGTTTCATCATCATCATCATCATCAGCCTATCGCCGTCCACTGCTGAACGTAGGCCTCCCCCAATGAGCGCCAACCATCCCGGTTTATGTTTACAAAACAACATTTAGTCATGATATCCTAAGCTTCTGTGATAGACAAGACCATGAGGCATAAGGCACGATGAACACAAATTAAAACACAAATTAGTCCAAAGTTTACAACGTAGTAAAAGCAACAATGCGAATAATAAGTTTAGGTTTAAGAAGGCAACAGTATTCAAAAAGTTTCCGTACAAATGTTACAACTGGTTACATCTTATGTGAAGTTTATGTTTACAAACTAACAAGCTTATTCCTAAATAAGATTAGTGCATCCCCACCTAGCCCTGCGAAAATAAATTCTTGGGATCGGACATTTACCACTAGGTGGGGTGAAATCGAGAAGTTATCTGGGAAGTATGGATTCTGACTGTGAGTAGCTCATATGTTTCATATGTTTCATACAATGAAACATAATATTGAATCTTCTTGTATACTGAATAATGTTCAATATTGAATCAATATTTTAAAAATATAGCGCTATGTATACCAAAATGTTCACAACACATTTTATGCATGAAGCAAGAAGCATTTAGCCGTTTATGTTTGACTAACTTTTTTTGTTTGTTCAATATTGAATCACTATTTTAAAAATGTAGCGCCGTGTCGCGTATTTCTCATTTCCCTCTGTGTGATCCTAGGATAAACTTTTTTTTTTTTTATGAAATATGGGGGCAAACGAGCAAACGGGTCACCTGATGGAAAGCAACTTCCGTCGCCCATGGACACTCGCAGCATCAGAAGAGCTGCAAGTGCGTTGCCGGCCTTTTAAGAGGGAATAGGGTAATAGGGGAGGGTAGGGAAGGGAATAGGGTAGGGTATTGGGCCTCCGGTAAACTCACTCACTCGGCGAAACACAGCGCAAACGCTGTTTCACGCCGATTTTCTGTGAGCCCGTGGTATTTCTCCGGTCGAGCCGGCCCATTCGTGCCGAAGCATGGCTCTACCACGTAAACTTCTACCAAAATGTTCACAACATATTTTATGCATGAAGCAAGAAGCATTTAGCCGTTTATATTTGACTAACATAGCGTCTATATGACTTAAAAATTCTATCTATATGTTGATTATTTGATACGTGTAGCTTTATTTCCTTTTCACCGAACTACGACGAAGCCAAAAAGAAGGGTAATGATTTTGGCAGTCTATGTATTTATGTATGTTTGTTCCACCGTAAGATGTGCGGATAAGCGGATGTGGGAGGGGGAGGTCTTACTAAATGTGACAATACATGTTAAATACTAAAAAGCGTGACTTGGGGGGTGGGGGTTCAAGAAGTCGAAGTTTTGCGTGACGTAATATGTGGATGGCCCCGAACGCCTAACCTAATGAACTGATTTTAATGAATTAAGTGTCAGTCGTAATAATAGTCCGTGTAACATTGGCTATAAATTAACGTATTCGGGTTATATAGTTTTTGTAAAAGAATAATTATTAAGACGTAGGTAATAATTATTCTATAAGCGTCAATACTAAACTTGTACCTTATTTTAGGATACTGCTCTCGGAGAAAGGAAATTCAAGAGCGCGCGGGAAGTATTCCTTCACAGCCTACCATGACATTAGTGAGGTAAAATTATTTAGTAGTTTTGAACGACCTCTGTGGCTCAGTTGAGTGAGCGTGTTGGTGCTCAAGCCGGGGGTCGCGGGTTCAAATCCCGCCGAAGGAACAAAAAGTTTTTCTGTGTTCCTGGGTCATGGATGTGTATTAAATATGTGTATAATATAATAAAAATCTTAAATATGTGTATAGTATAAAAGTATTAAATATATTTCCGTTGTCTGGTACCGTAACACAAGTTCTTCAAGAACTTACCACGGAATCAGATTGACGTGGTGTGAAGCGTCCATAGATATTATTATTATAAACAACCAAATTAGACTACTCGTCTAAACAACATTCTGTAGCTGTTTTTATGTATGTGAAGTGTGTAGTTTATGTTTATATACCTATAACTAGCATATAACAAAATATACCTATCTAGCATAACATAACAGCCTCCGTGGTCTAGTGGTTCGAGCATTGGCTCTCGACTCGGAGGTCATTGGTTCGATTCCCGCATTGAAACAACAAAAAATGTTGTTTCCAAGTTTGGTTAGGACAATGCAGGCTGATCACCTGATTGTCCGACAAGAGAGATCATCCATGCGTCGGATGGGCATGTAAAAAGTCGGACCTGAGCCTCTCGTCAGTCGTGTCGGTTATCTATCCCACTGGATTATGAGAGTGAAGGAAGAGAGAGAGTGTGTTCTTGTGTACTGCTCACACACTTGGGCACTATAAAAATTACTCCTGTGTAACTGGCCTGGTTTCAATGAAACCGGCCATTGTCACCAAAATCGGTACGGGGAGTTAGTTATAACTAGCAGTCCCGACACACTTTGTTCTGTTTTACACGTTGTTCGTTGTTGTCTACGAACTGGAATAAATAAATAGTAACCAACTTGGTAAACGGAACATTCTTATAATTAATATTTGACAGTCAGTGTCTAATTGAACACAGTGAATAGGTGGTATGAAAATTCAATCGTCGTTTTTAGTATTTTTACTACAGTTATTCCAATATATCTCTCATTTAAACCTTCCCTGAACTACCATATTCATGTCAAGACCAAAATTAACCAAATTAATCTAGCCGTCCTCGAGTTTTAGCGAGACATTTGAATTGCAATTAATTTTATATATAAGACAAGAAAAAGAAGTAGATATTATATACTGTACATATTATACTAACCCTCTTACTAATAAAAATATTTATACTGTGTATAATTGTATGTACTTTCCAACGTATAAGACAAGGACAACACATTGTATAACTTTAAATACACTGAGTAAATATTTATATTAGTAAGGGGGTGATTACGTAGCACTGGTTAATGCGAAGATAATTTTTTGCCAAGGACTCTGTTGGCACCAACATCCAAACTGATAAGCTGAAATGGCTTATTAAAGTTAGTTTCTCGAGTCAATTTATTTTTATTATTTGCTTTTGTTTACAATTTACTTTTTTTTTATATACTTTCTTGACGTGCTTCATGTTTTCCTAGCAGTCGGCTTTAAGGTTCCCTATTTCCTATCAAAGTAATTTTTAGTTCTGCGGCCTCTGTGGCTCAGTGGTTAGCGCATCGGTGCTCAAGCCGGAGGTCATGAGTTCGAATCCTACCGAGGAAATAAAATTATTTTAATGTTCCTGGGTCATGGATATATATTAAATATGTTAAGAATGTAATAAAAACCTAAAATATATAAAAAACTTAGGCCTTTTCATCCGGATGATTTATACAGACTCCGAGTGAAGTAACCACTCTTGAAATACTGCAGTGCTTGGGACAGATGGTTTTTAAATGTCGTATGGTTGCCCAAGCACGTACGGCATTCATCCAACACAGTCAGCCTAATCCAGAGGAATTCGTCTGGGGCCAACCATGTGCGGGTTTCCTCACGATGTTTTCGCATCCGTATAATGTACTTGAGACCTGAAAACTTCTCAATGGTATACGCCACAACCTGGGAATCGAACCTGCACTCTCTCGAGTGCGAATCAAATAGTCTACGGCTACGGAGCTCTAAATATATGTATAGTATAAAAGTGTTAAATATTCTTCCCGTTTTCTGGTCTCCGTAACACAAGCTTTTCAAGCACATAGCACGGGGCTAGATTGACGTATTGTGATTGTTTGAAACGTCCATAGATATTAATATTATTTAATTATCCTCATTTAAAATAACGATGACGATTTTACCCATATTAACACCTGAACGCCACCACAGCTGGGTTCGTTAAAAAATAAACCCTGAAAATACCTATAAGAGCAACGTGCCGCGCGCAACCGTCAAAGGATTATTATATATTGTGCCTCTTAAACCCTATATATTAAACCTTAAAAACATCCAGCAGTGGCTTTTTGACACACACACACGCACACCAGATATTTATAATTAAGAAAAGGGTAGTATAACGCGTTTCAAATGAGAATAGGAACGTCAATGAATTTTTTCTGTCAAATATCACTTGAAATGTGCGATTTTCAGAAAAATTTATGTGCATATACCTAAAAATTAATAGTCTTGCATCGAATTTAAATAAAAACATTAAACAGTAATCAATTATCAAAACATAAATTTAACTATCATAACAGTCTAATTTCGAAACAATCATAGCGCCGACTCGATCTTATTCTCATTTGTATCGCCTTTGCATCCGTTAATGGATGATTTATACAGTATTCTCCGAGCGAAGTAACCACTCTTGAAATACTGTAGTGCCTGGGACAGTTGGTTTTTTAAATGTCGTATGGTTGCCCAAGCACATACGACATTCTCACAACATAGTCAGCCTAGTCCAGAGGAATGAACTAGTCAATACGTCTGGGGCCAACTATGTGCGGGTTTCCTCACGATGTTTTCCTTCACCGTTAGAGCGTCCGTATAATGTACTTGAGATCTGAAAAAGTCTCATTGGTACACGCCACAACCTGGGATTCGAACCTGCACTCTCTCGAGTGCGAACCAAACGGTCTACCCACTAGGCTACGGAGCTCTTCAATCGGAATCGGAATACGGAGCTTTGTATCGCACTATACAAGGAAATCTATGATAAGTATAAAGTGTAAAGTAAGAACTGAAGCCCATGGGCCATGATCATCTTACCAAAATTGAAACTTACAACCAACTCTCACTGTAAAAATATAGTGATCAAAGACCGTAATTAATATGTCTAAGTATCACATAATACTGTCTAGTAACACAAATATTTGATGATCTCTGTGTCTCAGTGGTTGAGCGTATTGGTGCTCAAGTCGGGGGTCACGGGTTCAAATCCTGCCGAAGGAACAAACAGTTATAGTATTCCTGGATTATGGATGTGTATCTATTAAATATGTGTATAATATAAAAGTATGAAATATATTTCCGTTGTCTGGCACCCGTGGCACAAGTTCTTCGAGAACTTACCACGGGTCCCAGATTGACGTGGTGTGAAGCGTCCATAGATATAAAAAAAATACAGACAGACTGGCAGCGAAGTCTCAATAATCGGTCCCGTTTTTACCTATTTTTTACGGAATTAAAAATGACGACCTCTATAGGATGTTTGCTGAACATTCCAGATACAAAACTTCATAACGAACATTAGCAAGTCGTATCCGTCCATGAGCGAAGTGATCAACGCTGGCAGGAGCTACGAGGGACGACCCGTCATGGGCATCCGGATCAATACACCGACGGAAAGCAGCAAACCTGTTTTCTTCATAGAGTCAGGTAAGTGAAGACTGAAGGTGTAGAGTTACTCAAGTACATATATGTCACCGTAAAATTGTAAAATCTGTTAGATTGTAAATAACTAGTGAAATTGTAAAATGTTGAAAGACTTCGGACACGAATATTCTGCCTATGATTTAACCTGTTATTTTTCGTTAGATTATAAATGGCCCGTAAAATTGTAAAAACCGTTAGATTGTAAAATAACTAACAAGATTTTAAAAATATGTCGAAAGATTAAAAACTATATATTTATAATGTAAAAAGGGGTAATAGCTTGGGGGTGGTAGTTCGTGGTTGATGTGGTTCGGGGTTATCCACGCTGGCGGTCGTTTTGGTTGGTAAAGTGGAAAGAAGAAAACTGTTTGTACTGGTTTATTATACACTAAACACAACTACACTGTTTTAATATAATAATTAAATATAATGATTAACTAGTCAACGGAAGAAATTATAATTAAATGATTTTATGGTATAATGGTTGGTTACGAGCTGTCACGACAGCTTAATCGGACGGATTCGTGACGACAACTAACTACAATTTGAAAACGATTTATTAATATACAGAAATGTAAAAATGCTGAGCTGTTCGATCGGAAGCTCGAACATATTCCCGCGCCTGAGATGAGATGAAAAGCATACGTTAGTGCAAAACGTTTGCAACGAATGGTAATGACAACTCGTAGACCACAACTTATTTATGCAACTACATAACATGGTGAATTAAACATACACAAGACAATACAAGAAAATAAAACAAAAATATAAAGTGCAATGGTAAAAATAATAAATGTATATGTTACTGTAAAAGCTCGAACTACGGTAAATCTTAAGATTTAAGAGTAAGTCTTAGGATTTACCGACTCGAGTTGGTAAATGTAAGTATTTCTGAATATGGTACAATTTTTTCGGGCTTTTACCATTCGAATTCAGTATAAGCTAGGTTTTACCGCTGTCAGCTGGTAGATGCTGGTTTTAGGAATAAAACAATGAGTAATTCTTAATTTTCAATTAACTATTTCAATTAACTATTGGTCAAAACCTTAGGTACCTACATATTATTATATAGGTATCAAACGATATTAATTAAATAACTAATCCTAACCTATTTAAATTATTTTCATTTCGGATATTATTTTATTAGAAAATAAATTTAGAAACTAGTAATTTTAAAATCTTTGAAATACATTTCTAAGTAGTAAAAAATAACATGAGTAAATTATCGATCCATGAGGAATCGAGGGAACCCCTCGAAATTTATATAGACACATGGTAATTTCGTCTTTTACTGAAGTAGTCCAAGCATATGCTACCAAAAAATAAGATGTTTTACCAAATTATACCCTGGAATCTGGATCCAAAAGCACTGAACAGAACTCCTCAGTCATTAAAGATACGCGTTTGGAAATTTAGACATTGTTTCAAGAACTGCAAGCATATGCCACTTTGCGAGTTACAATAATCATCATCATCGTCTTATTTACAACACCTACTTAATTTAAAAAAATTTACTTAACAAAATATATCACTAAAAAGGGTGATTTTATTATTTTTAAATAAAAAATTAAATATACAAAAAGTATGGAATAAAATTTATTTTCTAAATAATTACCTTTATAAATTCAGCTAAAATTTCAACTATTTTTCTACTCAATCTTCTTAATTTTGAAGTCGGTACGGAACGGAATTATTTAGAAAATAAGTTTTATTTCATACCTTTTTGTGTATTTTTACTTTAGAAGTCGTTTTAATTCTTTATTTAAAAATAATTTTGAAAACATAACTTAAAAGAAAAAGACTATCAATTCTAATTAATTAATAGGTAAGGTAAAAAAATATTTTACTTGTTACAACACGGAGTGCTATTATGGAATTTAGAATTACAAAGTAATCCTGATGATTTGCAAGTGCATTTCTTCGACGAGCATTTTTTACGAGCAGCGAGATCTACTTGACAACGTGAGTTCATTTCACTATGAAGTATAGGCTTGATGACAATACCCTTTTCCAAAGTCTTGTTACTTTTGACAAGGTTGGCATAGCTTTGAATATTACCTTCCTTCATCGGCGTAATAAGCTCTTCTTCGCCGCCTATAGTCAAAATATCAAAGCATTTTATACGCCTGTAATCATGTCATAACGTTAGGAAGAAGGAAGCTGTTCAAGCTAATTCCTTCTTCTTAACGTTATGGCATGATTTTTCAACATTTACCGTGCCTTTAATGTAAATCCTAAGATTTACCAAGTAAATGGTGGTAGAAGTTCGAATCGCAAACCTTTTTGGACATTTACCATTAAGAATTGGTAAATCTTAGGTTTTACTGGAAAATCTTAGGACTTACCGTAGTTCGAGCTTTTACAGTAACATATACGATTCAAAATTATGCAAAAAAATGTAAACTAAAGAGTCCTCGAAAATTTCTCGTTTATTGCGAATTGGTGACGTTTGTACGTCCCTTTTACCCGCACTGGCACTACGCTTAACACTAGGCCATCGTTTGGCAAATTGCTGTAAATGCACCCCGACACTACTATCACTTTCACTAGATTTTAAATCATTAACATCGAGCTGACGGTAAACTTCACTATACACTGGGTTTGGTAACACTGGTTGTGGTTGTGAAGTGTCCGTTTGGTGGCTCGAACCCTCCTCACGGCGACGAAGAGGCGCGGCAGCCGGCTGCGAGCAGCACCGACCACGTCTCCAACACCAGACCACTGCGGCGACTACTGCTACGGTCAGCAGCACATAGCTGACAGAGTAATGATGAATATCGTGCGTCGATATATCATCAACTTCTGCTTTGCTCGTCTTTAAATCCTTTATTTGATCCCCAAGAATAGATAAGGACATATTTAACTGCTGGTTATCTGGTAAATACTGAGTATCCGAGATGTTCAATTTGACAATATGGTTAATCTGGTCTAGTTCTGGTACAGTAATAGCTGGTGAATAGCTCAGATTATTAGATTGTTGTCGTAAGGAATACAACGTAAAATCTTTTCCTTTGACAATGCAACTCTGATCCATGCTAATGACCCCGGCGCGACTCAGCTGTTTGACGGTAATCTGATCGTCGCATATGACTTTAATCGAGTAAGTATCACAACAGAAATACAAGTATTGTCTCGGCGAGTGTAATTCTGTCCATTTATTTACACATGTTGTTTTCTCTATTTTGCATGCCGCGTGGTTACGTTCGTTTTTGTCACAAAAACATTCATCTCGCTCTATTGACATTATAGGTTTAGATAGCTGACACAAGTATGTTTCATTATGGTATAAACAAGCATGCAATTCATTAGTCGTTACAGGGAAGTATGAATTTTGCTTCAGATCAACGGCAACGTACTCGGATACAGGAACTATAGTGACCATGTTATTCTCGATCTGGTGAGGTACGGGTAAAATTCTGTATAACTAGTAACTTTCTCTACTGACCAAGGGAAATGTCATTTCAAATATAATATATCTCTCTGTGACTTGACTTTTAACCTTTATTAGTTTATATATATAATGGAAATCTGAGTCAATATTTTTCACTGGTAGGGTAAGATCTCTAGGCATCTGGCCATTAATAGTACGTAACTCACTCTTCAATTGCTCTGGTTTCAATAAATGAACGCTAACTTGACCATGGTAAATATCAGCAATAGTATCTAACAATGTGTCTTGGTGTCTATGCAAAGTTTGAAGTAAACTACCTCCGGCCATCGAACATAACGTAAAATCTTGAACGTATGACATATTTTGAACGGTATTGGTGTAGCTTTTTAACTCGTTCAACTTCTTATTAACAAATTTGTGTTGCTTATCGACGGCTTCTTTCATATTTTTCATGAAATTAAATTCCGTTTCTATGACTGACGTCTGGTTTCTCCACAAATTAGATAAATGTTTTTCATTGCGTCGAATTGTTTCTATGTCCTTGGTATACTGTTCCGCGAAACGGGAGTCCAATACGCCGAAGAGATCATTTGCGAGGTATCCGATGCCATTGATAAGACCTCTGCGGCGCCGACGACGTCTAGCGTGAACGTCAAAATGCTGAGTTAACAATAGTTCATTGTAGTAAGTAAGTTCTTCGAATTCGTTATGCAATTGTAAAGTTATCATACGGCAGTGAGATTGGTTTTCAATGGTAATACATAATTTATCTAAATAGTTTTCAATTTTAGTGTAAGATTTTACGCCCTCCCAGTAGGGCTCCATATCATAATATAGTACTAGAGTCCACTTGTCCCTGATGAGCTGAACCTTGGTTATTGGGTCAAAATATAAGGTTTGGTTGGAAGATAATTCTTTTATATCAAAGGTGATGGCATTGGTCGGTAAAAGAAGCGTCATGAAAAATAAAATTGCAGTAGCTACAATAGTAAACGTTGGTCTATTTGGTTTTCTTCTCACCCTTCTCTCCTCCTTCTTTTCTGGTTTATCGTCTTCTACTGATGTGATATCCGAGGGCGTAGTTTGGTCGATATCTGGTTGCTGGTTATTTATTGGTAAAACAGACAATTTTACTATTGGCCTCTTCATGAAACCATTCTTGATTTTTAAGGTGACAACACGAATCAATCTATCCTCTCCCGGATGCGTCTCTACTACTCGCCCCATGGACCACTTTCCTGGTGGTATGTTTTCTTCATGAATGACTACTAAGTCTCCGATTTCCAAATTGGTTTTGGCCTCCTTCCACTTATTTCTGGCTGACTACATGGTTAAATATTCTACTTTCCATCTTTTCCATAAATCGAGAAATAATTTGGATGTTAAGTGCCACCTGGTTCTGGCATCTTGTTCGGTCTCAATAATAGTTAATCCTGGTCTTGCGGTTAGGAAATGAGCCGGTGTCAAGAAATCAAGGTCCTCGGGATCTTCTGTCAATGCACAAAGCGGGCGCGTGTTAAGACAAGCTTCTACTTTTGATAATATAGTAGCATACTCCTCATAGGTTAATTTTTGATTTTCCACGACGCGTTTAAGATGGTATTTGAGGCTTCGGACGGCTCTCTCCCAAAGTCCACCAGCGTTGGGCCAGGACGGTGCAATAAAGTGCCATTCGATACCCATTTCAGTGATATCAGATGAAAAGCTACTGCTGGTGAAAATTTGCTGAAGATGCTCGAACTCTTCCTGCAACATCCTATTAGCGCCTACGAAATTGGTTCCGTTGTCGCTGTATAGATGACGAGGGCCACCTCTTCTAGCCGACATTCGTTGAAGAGCCGCTAAGAAAGCAGAGCTGGTTAGGTCGGAGACAACTTCTATATGAACGGCCTTTGTCACCATACATATAAATATAGCAATATAGCCCTTGTAGGTCTTTATTCCTCGTCCTTTACTGGCCTTCACATCTATGAAACCCGTGTAGTCTACACCACAATGATAAAAGGCGTGTTCTGGATTCACTCTCGCCTCTGGTAAGTCCCCCATGAGTTGACACTGTTTTAATGGTTCCTGTTTCCTACATGTAACACACTGTCTAATAATGGTTGTGTGGAAGAATAATAGGATGCTTCATATTTTGGTTTATTTGAGCATTACGTAACCTACCCCCTACACGCAAGATACCGTTTTTATCAAAAATTGGATTTAAGTTAACTTATTTAATTTATTTAACTTATTTAACTTATTGTGCTTATTTAAATAATCTACGTCGTCACTAAATACCGACTGTTGCACACATTTTATGATCAGCATTTTCGCGCGACGCAGCTCGTGTAATGTGAGGTAAGGTTGATGAACCGATTTCCGGTAAATAGGTATTCTTAGTATCCACGCGAATATGCGAATAATTTTATTTATAGAACTAAACTTATTTAACAGATAGGTAATTATATTAGACATCGTTTCATTATTTTGATTAGTTATTACAACATAAGTTTGTTTTAAAAATGAGGTCTTTAATTCTAAATAAGTTTTATAAACGGTTTTATTGTTATTCTCTAAACTAAATGATGACAGCCACGACGGGCCCTGCCACCAGAGCTCGTGTTTAACGAGCTGTTTGGTTGTTAAACCGCGACTAGCACAATCAGCCGGGTTTTCGTTACTCTTTACGTATCCCCAATTGGACGATGGTATTATGGATGTAATTAATTTAACACGGTTAGCTACAAACGGCTTCCACCGAGCTGGCTCGCCTTGCAACCACCCGAGTACTGCTGTAGAGTCAATCCAGCAGTATACTTGAATATGATAATCTGGTAAACACTCTAAGACCTTTTTAATTAACTGTGACAACACGACGGCACCCATTAGCCCTAACCGGGGCGTGGATATGGTTTTACTTATCGACGCGAGCCTACCCTTAGCCGCAACTAATGTAATAGAGTTTTGGTAATTATGGTTAAGTCTACAATAGATCACACATGCATAGGCCTTATCCGACGCATCACAAAACCCATGCAGTTGAATAGCCTGGTTAGTTTGTTCTAATCCTAGCCATCGTTTTACCTCAATAGTATTTATGTAATTTAAATCATTCCTCATAATATCCCATTTAGAATTAACAGGTTCCGGCAGGGGCTCATCCCAGTCGATTTTTGATAGGTATACATCTCTAAACAATAGTTTTAGGGTAGTACTTAGGGGTGTAAGCCACCCTAAGGGGTCGAATAGTTTTGATATATCCGTTCTTTTAGTTTTAGTTCCTGATTCTAAGTCAATTTGTAATTTAGAAAATATAAAATGGTCTTTATGAGGGTCCCAGCCTAAACCTAAGGTTTTAGCAGTATCTGGTTGCTTAAATTCATATGTTTGTTGATTGTAATCCCCTAACTCTACATCTAATAATAACCGTGGTTCATTCGACATCCACTTACGCAAATTAAATCCTCCTGATTTTAGTAACTTAATTAAATTTGATTTTAGCAACAGTGCATTTTCTATCGAAAAACTACCCCCACAATAATCATCGCAATAAAAGTTATTTTCTAACGCTCTAGCTGCGTCAGCAAAATTATGTTGCTCATCTTTTGCTAATTGCTTTAAACACATCATAGCAAGGAACGGAGCTGGTTTGGTTCCGTAAGTGACGGTAGTTAATTGGAATGATTGAATTGATTGATTCGGGGAGTCTCGCCATACAATTTTCTGATAAATTTGGTCATCTTTATGTACTAGAATCTGCCTAAACATCTTCTCAATATCAGAAATGTAAGCATACGGGTATTGTCTCCACTTTAAAATCAATTGTTGCAAATCCTGTTGCAACTTAGGTCCGGTGTACAAAAATCATTAAGAGTCGTTCCCGTAGACGACTTCGCGGACGCGTTAAAAACAACCCTAAACTTATCTACTACGGTTCCCTCTTTGGTGATGGCGTGATGAGGCAAATAACAGTCGAGGGGGGTGTCGGAGGGAGAAATAGTCATATGGTTTAAGTCAAGATATTCTTTCATAAATTGTTGGTATTTAACTTTTAACTCACTATTTTTCTCGAGCTTTCTTTCCAAACTACGAAATTGCGCCAGGGCTGTTGGTTTTGTAGCACCCAACTGGCCCTTGGCTTCTGGTTTAAATGGTAACCTTAATTCATACCTCCCGTCTTCAAGTCTCTTGGTGGTTGATAAAAAATATTTTAAACACTCATCGTCCTCACTCGACATCTCAACTGGCTGGTTAATTTCCTCGGTCTCCCAAAATCTACGTAAGTCATCAGTGTTATGAATAACGACATTACATCTATAATATGGTTTTATTGATCCACAGAGCAGCCAACCGAACTGCGTCTGCTTAGATAAAGGCAGATCCCCATCGTCCCCTCGTAAAATACCTCCTAAGATAATCCTACTATACAAATCGGCTCCTAACAGTAGATCTATTGGCCGACTCTCATTAAACTTAGGATCCGCTAAATTAATATTATTTATACGAGACCACAATGGTTTAGTAAAAGTTTTATTTGGTAAGCTCTTGATTAAATTATTCATTATAAAAGCTTTGGTTTTTACGGAAAAATCATTATACATAGACTGAATCTCAATATCAATTGTCCCCTTACACTGGTTTTCCTTTTCTCCTACGCCAAAAATTTTACCCCTACAACGGTTCCTCTCAAGGCCTAAAGTTTGAGCTGTATGTTCATTAACTAACGAAATCTGAGAGCCTTGGTCAATCAAAGCTCTCATGGTATGCTGCGAACCGTCTACCCCCGTAACCCTGACCATGGCAGTAGCTAATAAAATTTCTGGTATATTATCCCCGGACACGTGGCTGGAAGTTGGCACGTGCTCGCTAGTAGGTAATTTATTGACATACTTATTGCCTTTAGGTGACATGGCAAAAGGCTTCGCCTTAACTAAAGCCTCATGCATTAAAGAATTATGAGTACCTAGACACTTGCGGCATCGTTTACTTGAAAAACAAACCTTATTGTTATGGTTCGTAAGGCAGTTGCAACATAAATTATACTGGTTAATTGTTTTCAATTTCTGTTCACTGGTCATTTGTAGGAAATTGCCATAATCCGTGGTCAGCATTACACAATATGCAAGTTATTGTCCGCGACGCGTGGAAGGTGTTCAATGACGGTTTCGAGTTACTTGCATTGTATTTAGTAAATGAATTATGGTTATTATTTAAATTGAATGATTTTTTATAGTTCGATGGTAAGTTATGATTATGACGCGGGGGATTATAAGGAATATTAAATTTTTGTTGGCCTGAAGGCTCTTGTTTACGACGCGATGCCTCTAAAGCAGTGAATTTACACTCTAAGAACGATAAAAAATCTTGTAAAATTGGTAGCTCTCTAGGATTTTTAACGGACTTTATATATTCGGAAAAAGACTCGCCATCTAACTTTTGACCCAACAGATGTACCAGAAGTGGGTCCCATGTGGTAATGTCTACTCCTAAATTTTGAATAGCGTGAAGGCTTTCCTTGGTTACATCATGCAATTTTTTAATCATAGCAGAGGTTTGGTGTTGAATGTTGGGCAGTCCTAGCAAGGTATTGATGTGTGAAGTAAAAATTAGTTTTCTATTACCGTAACGATGGTTAAGTATTTCCCAACATACTTCATAGTTATCGGAGCTAATCTGAAGATGGTGTATGAGACGCTCGGCATCGCCCGTCACTCTACTTTTTAAGAATTGCATCTTCTGCGCGTTACTCAAGGATGGATTCTTGTGGATGGCCTCGCTGAATAGATCTTTAAAAGAGATCCAATGGTGGTAATTGCCACTGAATACCGGGATATCCATTTGCGGCGTAGATTTTTCGCGATGAGATACCGACCACATCTTGGTATTAATGGTTTTCTTTAAATCTATGTAGATCTTCTCATGCTTGTTGATCTCCGACTGGTACCACCCGTCTTCTTCATCACACTCGCCTTCAATCTGCCAATGTAAATTATCAACGGTAGCCCACCGAACTCCCACTTATTTTCTAGCTGGTCTACTTCTACGGTGTTCACCGTACGCATAAAAGCCCTAAAGTTAATGTATTGTTTTTTAATCAATTCATCTAGCTTGCTGTAGCCCCCTGACGACCGGTATACCGGCTCAGCACTAGATGACGTGCCTGGTTGATTTCTTTCTGGTGCAGTTGGGGTAAGACGAATCTCCTGATGAACCTGCTGTTCCGCCCTACCTACTACTACTAACTGGTCCATGGTTTTTGTAATTAAATCTTTAATGGTTAAATAGACTTCTTCCGTGGTTTTGAAACAATTACTGGTAAAATACACATGGTCAAGAATAGCAAATTCCAAGAGCTTCCTATGGTTACGCTGAAACTCTGCCCAATATTCCTCCAATGTACTCAATTTTCTCTTACAATAATCCATAGTTTTTCGTTCAGATCCATCTTTCTTAATGTTGGTTAAAAGTTTTAACAGGTAGTCGCGTATTTCAATTTGGTTAGTGTACAGGTTTTCCATTTCGACAATATAAAATCAAAATAAACAATAAATGGTTCGATCTCACCTGAGTATCTCCTTACACAGGTATTATATATCCTCACTGCAATCCAACTGTTTGCACGGGTCACTAATGGTTTAGTCACTGGTCACTGGTTTTTGGTTAGTTCCCGAAAATACGAAATACTTTATGGTCCAGTAATTCGCGTCCCGAATCCAACTGTACTCGAAGGACCATGTAAAAAGGGGTAATAGCTTGGGGGTGGTAGTTCGTGGTTGATGTGGTTCGGGGTGATCCACGCTCGCGGTCGTTTTGGTTGGTAAAGTGGAAAGAAGAAAACTGTTTGTACTGGTTTATTATACACTAAACACAACTACACTGTTTTAATATAATAATTAACTATAATGAACTAGTCTAGAACTAGTCAACGGAAGAAATTATAATTAAAAGGTTTTATGGTATAATGGTTGGTCGGATTCGTGACGACAACTAACTACAATGCGAAAACGATTTATTAATATACAGAAATGTAAAAATGCTGAGCTGTTCGATCGGAAGCTCGAACAATAATGTAAAGAAAAATAATGTGTGAAATTATAGGCAGCATATTCGCGTTGGAAGTCTATCAACATTTTACAATTTTACTAGTTTTATTATAATCTAACGGTTTTTACAATTTTACGGTGACATAAATATATAACAATGAATCTTTCGACATATTTTTACAATCTCGTTAGTTATTTTACAATCTAACGGTTTTTACAATTTTACGGTGATATAATTATATAAAACTTTAGATCTACGGGTGTTATAAAAGTTTACTAATAATTATTCATGCTGGATGCCACAGTCAGCAAAAAGTAGTTGCTAGTAGAGCGTAAGGAACTAGAAAGCCTTCAAGGAACGAACGTACTCTTTTTTGGAAGGTTGCCAATGCAATTGGGACTTCTATAATTAGCAAG
This sequence comes from Glaucopsyche alexis, assembly GCA_905404095.1. Classification (NCBI taxonomy): domain Eukaryota; kingdom Metazoa; phylum Arthropoda; class Insecta; order Lepidoptera; family Lycaenidae; genus Glaucopsyche; species Glaucopsyche alexis. The sequence goes on from FR990053.1 coordinate 4,498,046, forward strand.
AATTAGATAAAATGCACTTCAACGCTTCAATACGCTTGTGTCATCTCAAGTGTCCATATGCGACTATCTGTTCCGCTGGTGCCCATTAATAGATTTAATCCCAAAATTATGTCCAAATCCAACTCAAACCCACATTTCAGGTATTCACGCGCGAGAGTGGATCGGCCCAGCCACCACGACCTACTTCGTGCACCAGCTCCTCACCAGCACCAACCCCAACATCACGCGGCTCCGGGACCAGTTCGACTGGCGCATCTTCCCCACCGTCAACCCTGACGGCTACCAGTACAGCTACAGATATGTGAGTCAAAATTAAATAAAATATCCCCCATCAAACTTAAGAAAATGTTTATGGAAGGTCAGATCAAAATCTCAACCGGTACCTCTTTTTGAGGTCAGCGAGACTTCGCCCGCTAAGTCTGGGACTATATTGTCCGGAATCTACCTGGCCGGAGAAAATTCAGAGCGCTACATTGAACACATGGCAACACAAGGAAGCCATTTAAAAACTCAACTGTCGGGTGTTCGATTTTCAACTCTATTGTATTAGCCCATAGTTCTATTTTCAGCGCTCTGAATTTTCTCTGGCCGGGGAGATTCTGGATTACATAGTCCCAGCCTAAGAAGAACCTGTGACTATGTCAATCAGGATCCTAATATCCAATACGTAATGATTAGTTTTTTACTTAGATAAAAAATAAAAGTTGAACCTATTGCGATCCCACTAAAAAGTCGGTAAGAAATTATCGTATTGGTCGTGACTTCGTTCGTGAAAAAACAATCCACGGAAACCATACATTTTGCCGCGATAAAAAAGTAAATTACTCTTTATATCTCCTTTCCCTCATCATTCCGTGGTCTTTTCTATAATAGCTGTAAATATTGCATCAAAATAGGTCCAGTAGTTTAGGAGTATATTCATAATTCAATGCAAAGAAACAACCAAATTTTTTAGCTTTATAATATTACTACCTATAGATTGCTATAATATAAATATAATATAATATAGTATAGACTACGTAACACGCCGATTTTTTATCGGCCCCATTATTATCGGTCCTAGGCCCAAAAGGAAGTCGTCATGCGATGTACAATCGAACAAGTTGCCGCGCGACCAGGCAAAAGATCAAAATCGCTTAACAACGCCGATGAATTGCACACGTACACATATTCACGTGATACGGACTTGTGCTTCAAGTACGTCTGCATTCGTCACTTCCTTTGTGTTTAAATATTTTGAGTTGTCGAGCTGGAATTTGTCGATATTGTACATTCGTAGAGCACATTATAGTGTCGAAGAACAATTTTCCATCTTTTTTGGTAAAAGATGGCCCCGTGCGAGTTTCTTACGCCGGTTCTTCTCGCCGGGCTAGTTTCCGAACCGGTGGTAGGCATCATGTCGGACAATTATATAAGTGTTATATTATAACCTACATGGAAATAAAAAAAAATTGAGTTTGAGATTTTGAATCGATTTTGTATGGTGCGTCCTACGTGTATTAAGTTCATAATCTATTACTGGACCAGTCCAGTAGATGCGATATATAATCAGTAATCACTTAGGATCTGACATCCAGGGGCCTCAAAGATGTCAGACATCAATTGTCCAGTAATCCATTCGATTGATCGCAACCTACATGTAAAAACCCTATATCAATTCGCCTTTGTCCATGTGAAGGGCTTACTTTATGAGGGGGAAATAGATTCATTTATAGATTTCAAACTCAAGATAGGATATATATTTGATACGTGGGTAACACTGAAAATTTTTAGAACTGGCCAGTTAGAAACATTGCTAATGAAAACTTTTTTTCAATTTCAATTTTAGAACTCTTTGGTAACCTAATGTGGTATTAAATTGCGTTCATTAGTCATTTGTTTTTGTGAATTGGCGGCAAATCTAAAACTCTTGTTACACGTGAAATTGAACCTATTAACGCGCGAAAATTTTCGGTCAATGATTTATTATGACTTTCGCTGTGGGCTTACTCAACAACAAAGCTATGATAGGCTACGATTAGCATTTCTTAATGAAGCCCCATCTCGTGCCACTATTTACAATTGGTTTAACGAGTTTAAGCGTGGACGTAGCAATCTCTATGATGATCCGCGTGAGGGACGTCCTTTAGCAGCGACTACTGAAGGTAATATCAGTGCTGTGCGACGCACGATAGAGGAAGATAAGAGAGTGACCTATCAGCTGAGCTCCGTAGCCTAGTGGGTAGACCGTTTGGTTCGCACTCGAGAGAGTGCAGGTTCGAATCCCAGGTTGTGGCGTGTACCAATGAGACTTTTTCAGATCTCAAGTACATTATACGGACGCTCTAACGGTGAAGGAAAACATCGTGAGGAAACCCGCATATAGTTGGCCCCAGACGTATTGACTAGTTCATTCCTCTGGACTAGGCTGACTATGTTGTGAGAATGCCGTATGTGCTTGGGCAACCATACGACATTTAAAAACCAACTGTCCCAGGCACTCTAGTATTTCAAGAGTGGTTACTTCGCTCGGAGAATACTGTATAAATCATCCATTAACGGATGCAAAGGCCTAAGTTTATCAGCAGATACGGACAAGCCTAGGCATTGTTATGAGTCATGTTACTGCAGACTGGTATGTCAATCGCTGTTTGCCTGTTGTCTTGGACAGCGCCCTCGAAGCAGAATCCTCCTTCACCACGACAATGTGAAGCATTGTTGTGGTGAAGGAGGATCTTGCGCACTCCGCAAAACGGACTGTTGAATATTTCACTATGGCAGGTGTCGAGATAATGAGTCATCCGCCATACAGTCCTGACCTGGCGCCCTGCGAATTTAATTTATTCCCAAAAACTAAAGATAAAATTCGAGGTATTTGCTTTACGAGCCCTGAAGATGCGGTGAAAGCGTACGAAAATGACATAGAAGAGACCCCTAAGGAAGAATGAGCCCACTGCTTTTCTCAGTGGTTCAATCGAATGCGACGATTTGTAGAGAGGAACGGAGATTACATCTAAAAACAATAAAAGTATTGGCAACTTTCTACATTAAGCCGTTTTTCATTTTCTAAACATTTTCAGTGTTACCTAGGTAGATCAAATCTTCATACAAGAAAAAGTTACGCCATCCGTACGCCAACGTACATATTTCCGCAATAAAAAGTAGCCTATGTCCTTCCCCGTGGTCTACTCTACATCTGTGCCAAACTTCATCTAAATCAGTCCAGTAGTTTCGGAGCCTAGTCGATGTAAACAAACAAACAAACTTTTCCTCTTTATTATATTAAGTATAAGCAAATATATAGAAAAAAAAACGACCAAGTCGGACTTTCGCACGAAGGGTTCCGTACAAAACGGCAAAAAAATAACATTTGATGTATTGAACCCCCCTTAAATATTTACTATTCTGTTTGTAGTATTTGTTGTTATAGCGGCAAAAGAAATACATCAACTGTGAAAATTTCAACTGTCTAGCTATCAGGGTTAAGGAGATACAGCTTCGTGACAGACGAACAGACAGACAGATAGACAGCGAAGTCTCAGGAACCCTAAAAAAGAGATGAAGTGAATTTTATCTTATACATCCCTGTCATTGAAGTACGATGATTGTTGAGAGACATTTGGGAAAGTAGTTGTACTGTTGTAAAGCCCCGTTCAGACTGCTCTCGAAGTAGGCCGAGGAAGTGCTCCGCGAAGTAACCCGAAGTATGAAAAGGCAAAGCGAAGTGCGTGCCCACACTGTCTTAATCGGCTAACTTCGGCCTACTTCGCGAGTAGTGTGGAAGGGGTATAAAAATATTAAATTGCAGGAACGCTATTGGAGGAAGACTCGTTCAAGGTCGGCCAATGGCTGCTTCGGTGCTGATCCAAACCGCAACTGGGACCACAATTGGGGACGTAAGTCTTACTTACTATTCTAAATGTGTAAGTTTATGAGGATGTATGGATGTTTGTTATTCTTTCACGCAAAAACTACTGAACGGATTTTCATGAAATTTGTTAAGTTAGTAGTTTGAGCTCTGGATTACCACATAGGATACTTTTCATCACGAAAAAGTATAGTGTTCCCGTGGGAGTCTGTATTTACGCGAGCGGAACCGCGGGCAAAAGCCAGTTTTCCCTAATTGTTTTCTAGTCACTAGTGTGTGTAAACTGACTGACTTTACAAGAAGATACTAGAGTTTGGTGTTTTGACTCATGTAGCAAGAGCGCATAAGAGGTAACAGACCGGAAACGCTCTGGGCCTCTAGTAAGATGCATTCGATAATTTCGATGGCGAAGGTCGAAAACAAAATGTATGGGATTTGACATTAGTCATATTTGTGACATGTTGCTTGCGATGCGTTATGTCAAATCCCATACATTTAGTTTTCAAACTTTGCCGTCGAAATTATCGAATGCATCTTGACTAGAGGCCCTGATCTCTTTGGCATTAGTGCGGTTTTCCATTATCCAGTCCGATATAGGATATCGCACCGATAATGACAAAGACAGGTATAATGCTTCGTAAAAAATAAATCTCTATCTCTCTCATGCCTTAGTAATTTATCGGTGCGATATCCGATTGCGTTAAGCGTAATGTGAAAACGCTCTTAGCCTGGATAAGAAGCCAGATATTTTTACGTTTTCTTTTAATTATTTTAGTCACCTTTGTAGGGTTCCGTAGCCAAATGGCAAAATGGAACCCATAAAGATTCGTCATGTCTGTCTGTCTGTCTGTCCGTCCATATGTCACAGCCACTTTTTTCTTTTTAAAAGGATATTCAGCATACACATTACTACTTATTATATTTATACCATTAACAATCTGCAGAATACTCCGCCAGCAACCGGCCCTGCGATTACCAGACTTACGCGGGCTCGAAGCCCTTCTCCGAGGCAGAGACGAGGGCGTTACGGGACTACTTGTCCACCATAGACAACCTGCTGTTCTACGTCGCCTTCCACTCCTATGCCTCGCTGCTACTCATACCGTATTCTGATTCAACAGACCACGTGCATAATTACGAGGATTTGGTGAGATATATGTCAATTAATCCTTATATTACTATTATAATCGTGAAAGTTTATGAGGATGAATGGATGTTTGTCACTCTTTCACGCAAAAACTACAGAACGGATTTTGTTGAAATTTGGTATGGTAGTAGTTTGAGCTCTGGAATAATACATAGGCTACTTTTTATCCCGAAAAAGTAGTGTTCCTGTGGAAACACAGGACATTTAAAAATTATGATCTAAAACCTAAAACCATTAAGCATGTTAGTAAATAAAAGATTTAAGAACCACACGTATCTAAGACCTCAAATAATTGAGGTTAGGTGGATATGATGAATGACGTATCCTCAGCATACCTTAAGCGACACTTGAATGAACGATTTGACGTTGAATGATGATCTGAATAAAGACTGACCTTCGAATATTTTTATCAAAATTCATATTTAAATATATTCCATTCATTCGTTTTGCTCTAGAAATTCTGACCTCATTTAAAAAAATTTAATAGCCACTAGCTTTAAGAATGTTGATGTTGTCATATTGATTTTTCTTAAGACGTTATGATTTTATGTTACCAGTGTTACTTTACTTAAAAATTTTTACCACATAGGACTGCAAACATAAGCGAGGTATAAAACGTATAAAACTATTTATGGATAATTAAAAAAACACTTTATGGATGTTTTTTTTTCAGGTAAGAGTGGGTAAAATGTCTTTGGAGTACGGCAAAAGAGTAGCCAATTCTTCGTACGGTGGACCGGCACCTGCTGCTGAAGTATTGTGTAAGTACTGACTACTGTAACTTAAGAGTGGTAGAGCCATGCTTCGGCACGAATGGGCCGGCTCGACCGGAGAAATACCACGGGCTCACAGAAAACCGGCGTGAAACAGCGTTTGCGCTGTGTTTCGCCGAGTGAGTGAGTTTACCGGAGGCCCAATCCCCTACCCTATTCCCTTCCCTACCCTCCCCTATTACCCTATTCCCTCTTAAAAGGCTGGCAACGCACTTGCAGCTCTTCTGATGCTGCGAGTGTCCATGGGCGACGGAAGTTGCTTTCCATCAGGTGACCCGTTTGCTCGTTTGCCCCCTTATTTCATAAAAAAAAAGTAGATCGTAGAATTTGATAGTTGACCGCAGTGGACTTAGAGCACAATAAGTGCTAAAGTACTACATTTTCATACTGCCCGAATCGGCGCACGCCAGTAGCTTGGGGTTCGTATAACTCCATTCTTATCGGTTTCACTTACTACTCACCTTTCGACGACCACTATCACAGAACGCTTAATACACCACTATCCAAATCCCTGCCTATACAGGCTAGAGTTTCAGTATTAAGGAGAACCAGCCTTCGCCACTGGCGCACGCAAACATACTGAATATGTCTACTGTGCAGAAATATGCAGTTTTATCGTTGTGGTCTATAGCGGGCATTGGTTGTTTCAATCGTAATATTTTCAGACAAAGCCTCAGGCGGAAGTATGGACTGGGTGTACCAAGCGCTAGGGGCACCCCTGGTCTACACCTACGAGCTCCGCGGGGATTCCTTTCACTGGCCAGCCTCCAGAATCCCTGAACAGGGGGAAGAAGTCACGCAGATGATTCTGGGACTGGCAGACGGGGCCAATGAATTGGGATACTTCTAATGTACAAATAAAGATTGAATACTATTTTGAGTTTTAATATGCTGTACAGCTTATACACTTTTCATGTTTTGGCAGATAAAGATAAACTATTCTAAAAATGTTGAATAAAGTACAAAGTTCAGAATAAAAAAGTGTGTGCGTGTAACCTACACCGGGAATGAATTTTTTTGTGTCGGTTTTTAAAGTTAAATGGCGGTACACAGCTATACTGACGTACACACATAAACAAGATCGTGCAAATCTCAGGAAGTGGAACAAACTTTGTTCGCAGGTCCACTTCCTGAGGATACCTACTAAGGCTTCGGAGCGAAACGCGCGTCGAGTTTTGCAACCTGCATGGTGGTATGGGGCTTTGCACGATCTTGCTGACATTGTTGCTTGTGTGGTGGCGGTGTTTTCACGATATTGTTTCTGAGTGTACGCATAAGTAGTGTGGAAGGAGAGAGGTGCTTTACGCACGCTTATGTGTGCACTCACACATTTTCATGCAGATTGTGGGTATTTTTTCGTGAAAAATAATGACATTAATTAAATTGCAAACTATTTTGTATTAAAAATTATTAAATCTTTATTTTTATCATAACACTTAAATCACATCATAAACCTAAATATTACAATAAAAAAGTTTATTTAAATAACAGGAAAAAAAAACAATTTACAGTTACTTTAAGAGACTTGTACTATGACTACTTTCTCGAGTCGTTTTTTCCATACTTTGTCTGGCTACATTTGTTATAAAATATGTCTTTTTAGGTCTACATATAAAAACCATGATTGATGATTCACATTATGTAAGACGTAGACTTTACTCTTAGCACTGTTCTAAGCCTAAGTCCAGACATCTGTTCGGAAAAGCAGGCACTACAGAAAATTAAACCCTGGTAGTTTTCATAATCCTTCACACCTTAGTTTCTTGCGCCAACGATAGATGTCTCTAAGACGTGACGGCAATAAATTACAAAACACTAGCCCCCTTACTAATAAACGCTGTATAAGCTTTGAATAGTTACACAGTGTTTTATCTCCTTGTATCGAATTAAACATGTCACTTGTGTGATGTGAACAAAACATTGTATTAGTTATACAGCAATACAGCTTATACAGCGTTTATTAGTAAGAGGGTAGATGTCTCTGACGAAATATACGTACGAATATAGAATACGTCTCGTACTTTGTGGACATAAAATAAAAAGCTTGATCCAAAATTCATACAAAAAAAACCTAGAATAGACATCAATGAAATAATTGCCAATAGTTTCACGGACGAAGTATAGATACCTACTAGGAGTCCGAACGTAATGTTAAAATAATTGTGTTAAAATTACGGGGACAGATTTTTTGCCGGTAGAGCGCGCCACAATAAAAGAAGCACTCGTTTGAAATTACGCGGGAAGTTATGTTGCTATTGACAGCTCTGGAAAAATATATTATGAGAAACGTGAATTTAAATCTAATTAAATAAAAGTTTTAGGAAATTCTTAGAAACTGTTCCCGAAGTATATACCGTAGAACACGGTAATTGCCTAACGGTAACTTAAAAATAATTTTGCCGGTAGAGGGCGCGACATTAAAAGAATCACTCGTCGCAGCCAGTGGCAGAAAAGAGAACTAAGATCTGGGTCTATTGTTGTGTACATGAATACTATGGAAAAGCCTATACCGTTCGGACTCCTGATATCTTACTTCGTGGTTTCACGTTAAATCACATTTGATGTCGTCAAACGGGCAATCCCAAAAAATGCCGGGCATAGAAAATATAAACAAGAATAAAATCCAAAACATTGTATTAGTTATACAGCAATACAGCTTATACAGCGTTTATTAGTAAGAGGGTAGATGTCTCTGACGAAATATACGTACGAATATAGAATACGTCTCGTACTTTGTGGACATAAAATAAAAAGCTTGATCCAAAATTCATACAAAAAAAACCTAGAATAGACATCAATGAAATAATTGCCAATAGTTTCACGGACGAAGTATAGATACCTACTAGGAGTCCGAACGTAATGTTAAAATAATTGTGTTAAAATTACGGGGACAGATTTTTTGCCGGTAGAGCGCGCCACAATAAAAGAAGCACTCGTTTGAAATTACGCGGGAAGTTATGTTGCTATTGACAGCTCTGGAAAAATATATTATGAGAAACGTGAATTTAAATCTAATTAAATAAAAGTTTTAGGAAATTCTTAGAAACTGTTCCCGAAGTATATACCGTAGAACACGGTAATTGCCTAACGGTAACTTAAAAATAATTTTGCCGGTAGAGGGCGCGACATTAAAAGAATCACTCGTCGCAGCCAGTGGCAGAAAAGAGAACTAAGATCTGGGTCTATTGTTGTGTACATGAATACTATGGAAAAGCCTATACCGTTCGGACTCCTGGTATCTTACTTCGTGGTTTCACGTTAAATCACATTTGATGTCGTCAAACGGGCAATCCCAAAAAATGCCGGGCATAGAAAATATAAACAAGAATAAAATCCAAATGATGAGATGAGGTAAGATATATTTTTGTTGGTGTATGAACTGTAGGAGTCATACACAGTCTGATATCTGTCATTCCTATACAAAAACTGATATTATTCCTGCTCATAACTTCTATACCCGGTGTTTTTCGAGTTTGTCCTTTTGGTGACATCATAATATGTATATGGTTTATAGTGAACACATTAGCAACCATTTCGTTTCTGTCGCTTCTGGGTCAATTTCGGACCAAGCCCTTTTGCTATATTAAGTTTTCAGAAGTGCGATTATATTTTGCACTGGTATGAATTAAACTATAGCTAGGTTTCATGGCGCCAACGTGCAAGGGGATTTTGTATGTAGTGGAAAATGTGGTTCCCTATTTTTTCGCATAAAATCATATGTCATAATTTTACTTGGCATAATTTCATTTGACCTAATAGTAGTTTCGCATAATATTCATTTGTCATAACTTTCTTAGCATAATTTTTTTTCGCATAATTACTAAAAGCATAATAATTGTTAGGCATACTTATTGTTAGGCATACATTTTTTTACGCATAATATTAATTAAGAATAATATTTTTATGCATAATATTAAAAAGCATAAATATATTTACGCATATTGATATTTAAGCATACTATTATATTTACGCATACATCTTTGTAGCATTTTTTTCACATACCTACTAATGAACGATAAATTCTACTGGGTGTGCGAGTTAAGACGAAATAACAATTATAATTGTAATTTTCGACTGATTACAAAATTAAACTCGGATAAAAGACACGAACTGCTATCTAAGAACATGCCGAGCCATAACCACGAGCCCAATGCACTTAAGGATAAAGTAAGTTTTATTTTTGCATTAATAACCTTTCGTATTAATTATTTTAAACATGTTAGCGGCTTACGGGTGACCCAATGGGCCACCTCGCCGCAACTGAACCTACTGTTACACATGTTACACTAGGTATAATGAGTATAATACCTGCTTTTAATGTTTCATAAATATGCGTTTAATAACATTAACCGTGTTTTCATTATGTCTTTCCATTCTATGCATATTTGTGCCTTGTGACAGAATACCTTAAAATTATTATAAAAAAAAAATGCCTAACGAGTTTATGCCAAAAAACAATTATGCTAAAGTATTATTATGACAAGAAAAATTATGCCTTACGAGTTATGCCTCATTATATTAGGACAAAAAATATTAGTCTAAATGATATTTATGCCTAATGATGTAGTATGCCAAGAAACCATTATGCCAAAGTAATATTATGCGTAATAAAATTATGCCAAGTGAGGTATGCCAAATGAAATTATGACAAATAAAATTATGCGAAAAAAGAGGATCCCGGAAAATGTAGGTATCAAGATGATTTTGGGTTTTCAGTGGTGCATGAGTTCGCCTCATTTTCTTCGTGTTCTTCCTCTATCACTAGCTCACCTTCATTCATGGGCTGATATGCACTCTCTGGTCGTCTCTGTAAAAAAAAACATTTATAGAAACTCCTTGAATTGAAATCGTACCAAAATTGTTCGAATCCCAGGTCGTGGCGTATACCAATGAGACTTTTTCAGATCTCAAGTACATTATACGTACGCTCTAACGGTGAAGGTAAATCGCAGAAAATAATTAAATAAAATAAATATTTAAGGGTGACTGCCCATGGACGTAAAAAAGACGGACGGAAGGTGAGCTAAGCATTGAGTGAAGCCCAACAATGGCGGCGACTTACGTTTGTGTGGGATTTACGGTTAATTGCCATTGACGTACTGGCGGCCAATCATCTTACTTTGATGTGAATGTGTGCGTGCGGCATGTGTCGCTACGATACGGTCGTCTTATTTTGATTGCTACGCTATTCATATTACTAAAGCAGTGTCCGCCTTTTTTTTACGTTCATGCGACTGCCATGTAACATACGTGTTTTTTTTTGGCATGTATTTAAATTTGCGACAAAATAATTAAATTTTGGATGTGAAAATACCCAATATTGAATACTAAATTACCAAGTTGGCGAAAGAATGTAAGGAACAAAAACTTACTAATCTGGTGACTAAATAATACCACTGAATTTTCCAAACTGGCAGACAGATTATATTTTAGCGAACAAATAACCATCTTGGCGACAATTTGTGAGTACACATTTAATATAAGAATAGGCACATATATTTTCCCTGATGTAGGTAACTCAAAAAACATACAAGCAGCAAAACGAGCGCACACAAAAAAAAACATAAAGGAGCGTACAAATTCCCAATTTTTAATTTTTCTCTGTTAAAGGTGTAGATTGTTGTGTAGATTAATTTTGAAATTTAAAAATGGCGGATATTTATTTTTCGTAAAATTGATATGGGTGTCGTTTACCAGGTTTTTGGGAGTGCTGGATACGAAAATGGCATTCGTTTTGAAATTCCAATATGGCGGACATATATGGGTGTCCTTTTATTGGTTTCTGGGGGTGCTGATTACAAAAAAGTCATCAATTTTAAATTTCCTTAGTAACCCCGCAACCTCATATTTTATTCATGATGGAAGAAAAAGAAATTTGAAAATCCTGAATTTCCCAACATTTCTATAGATTGATACACCCCTCGTATCTCAGTACAGCATTGCCATATTTTTTTCTATAGTCGCTTCTATCTCAGAACCGGTGCATACTACTGCAAAAATAATGAAAATTTCCTCCACCTTATTAACCTATAAATCGCATATTTTCTTCATGAATGGCAGAAAAATTCACGAATCCTGAATTTTGAAAAATTTCTATACATAGCTGGTACCTTGAACTACATGACATACTGTAATAATAATCATCAATCCTAATTAGCATCCCTAAGATCTTTTAATTTAGTATTCATATTAATTTTACGAGGATTGAATATTCTCCATTTTGGAAAATGAAATTGGAAGACAATTTTGTAATCAGAACCCCCAGAAACCTGGAAAAGGACAACCTTATTAATTTTAATAACAAAAATTTCGCCATTGTGGAATTTCAAAACAGATTTTATTTTCATATTATTCTGCACCCCCAGAAACCTAAAAAATGACACCCATGCCAAAGAAAAACATACTCTAACAGTTTCCAAAAATAGGATTTTCTGCCTGCAAATTGAATTTATAGCAGCCATTAATTTATCAACCAAATCTGGTTTTATAGCTGCTTATATGGTATAATGGTCACCAACTCGGAAATTAAGTCACCAACTTATAAATGTCGGTGCTAATTTGGATTAAATTTCACCTCTTTTTATCTGCCGACTTTCTAATTTTTTGTCACCCGAGTGTTTTCGCCATTTTTGGTAATTTAGTCGCCAACATATTAATTTGCTGCCAAATTCAGTAATACAGTATGCTCAGGTGCAGCCGCCAACTTATTTTTTGTTCGCTCGATTAATTATATCCCTTTTTTTTGCTTTTTTTGTACGGACCCCCCTTCGTGCGCGAATCCAACGCGCATTTGGCCACAGAAAAGTTTGCAACTTCTCTAAAAACTGTCGTGGTTTGTGTCTAATTAGGTAAAAATACATACAACAGTGCTGCGCTGTTTCCACTCGTTTTTCAATTCGTTCAATTCCTTCTTCGTATTCCTTTCGAAGAATCCGCACTGAAAAATAATTGTTATACTTAATAACAAAATATCATAATAAATAATAATAATAGCACCGATTCGGTGACGGTGGCCGCCAGGAGTTATTTTATAAAGCCCAGGTGTGTGCGCAGTATACATTACACAAGAGCACTCCTGCGTACCGGGCCTGGTTTCAATGCAACCGGCCACCGGTCATAAGCATGTGGGTGACGTGAGCCCATAAGATTTCCCCCTACCAAAAAGTCCCCAACGCGGCTAAAGCAGTTTTCATTTCAAAAACTTCGGTCGCACAATTCTCGTGAAACTGTAATGAGAGTTTTTGCTTTACGTATTAATATAATAATATTATTGTTACATACCTTATACAATATGAAGGCAATGATCAGCAAGACTATTATCGATACCAATATGGCGACGATTATTATATAAACCTTGTGGTTCTTAAAAGTCGAATCTTTACAGTACATTGCCGTGGCGTCCAATCTGAAAAAATAAGCAGTAGATGTTGCGCGCAAAAGGAAATCCCGCGGTAACCGTACATTCTGCCGCGATAAAAAGTAGCCTATGTTCTTCCCTGTAGTCTAATCTATATGTGTACCAAATTTCATCAAAATCGGTCCAGTAGTTTTGGAGCCTATACAAAGCAAATAAACAAACAAACTTTTCCTCTTTATTATATTAGTCTAGATAAAGTAACTAGTAAGTAAAGTAACCCCCGTCACTGTCAAGCAGTAAGTGATCTCAGGGTAAATTCTGCTAAATAAAACCAATTACAATCAAGTCTCGATACGTTAAAACTGCCAAACGGTATTATCGTAAACGTCAAACTAACGTGAAACGCGCTCTGATTGGTCGAAATTTCATAAAATCAGTTTACGATAGCATGTCGCTTCGTTATACTAAAATCAAAGTACAATGAAAGTCTACTTTAAATACGAGAATTGAGGTTGTAACGATGAAATGATGAGATGAAACAAACAAAAAAAACTAGATTTTAAAAATTGGTTCATCCGTTTTTGCGTCGGGGGTGAAAACAATCTTACTGGGTAGGCTAGCATGCAGAATCTCCTCCTGGTGCTAAGCCGCATACTGCATAGTTATCACTTCACTCGGTGCGGTTGCGGAGCATGTAGAATTTCGTACATTGACTCATCGCTTCTTGTCTCTTTCACTCGCGCACGAATATAATTCTATCGCGCAGGTACGCAATAGGAGCGCGATAGCAATATACTGGTGCGCTAGTAAAAGAGACAAGTAGCGATGAGTCAATGAACGAAATTCTACGTGCTCCGCGACCGCACTTTATTAGGCCTATGACGAACTTTATACGTCTCTCGTCAATTTCTGGGTAAATATCAATTGTATCATGGCGAGGAAAGTTATAAAATAATAAAAAAATCACAAACACTTACGAGAAATTCTTATGCTCTGTAGATAATAAATTGACAATTATATCAGTGTTAAAAATCAGCAATTTTTCCTCCTTTAAATTGTTAACTGAAAAAGAAAATAGTCGTGTGAAACAGTAGTGAAAACAGTAATTAAATGTTAAAATTTGTTTATCACAAAACGTTCGATTGCCTTCAAAACATTATTGCGATTGTAATAAGATCAAAGCGGTACACCGAGTTTGTCGGGAGCGTTTCCAGTCCTTAGGCGGTATCGCTATAACGTAATGTAGAAAGCTCTAACGACGATGCCAGAATCGCATTCTCTTAGGTTCAGTTCAAACCACGAGTAGGTACGATAGGTACGCGTCGCTACACGGCGCTACATTTTTAAATAGCTATTCAAAATTGAACTTTATTATACACAAAAATATACTAGTTTCATATTACATCAGTCTAAGGGCCTTATCATACTAGCGGTTTGGGAGCGGTTGCGGAGCGGAGCGGGCGCGCGGCGAATGCGTTGCGAACACGCCGCGGCTGCGCAGCGAATGCGTCGCGGACGCGTGGCAGATTCGCAACGAGTTTTGTTTAATTAACGAAACTTAAACGAAAGTTAAGCACTTGCTATTCGTTTCGCGTCCGCGACGAATTCGCTGCGCATGCGCGGCGAATTCGTTACGCGTCCGCAACGTATTCGCTGCGTGCCCGCTCCGCTCTGCAGCCGCTTTCGAACCGCTAGTATGATAAGGCCCTTACAGTCGCTGTGCAGCGCGGTGCAACCGATATTCGAACACTTACAATGAAACAGTTTACGTACTTTATTGTATCTGAAAAATGGCATTTTTTTTATTCCAGTTTTGGAGTCTACTTAAAGGTATCTTCAATACAACGTTTTCAAAATTTAAAAAAACCCATTGCAAGTACCTACGTTTTTTTGAGTCGTATTTTATCGTAACACATGAATCTGTCCGACCGATACTAACTTACTCGAGTTTACTTTGCGCACCTGAGTGCGCGACAAGGCCGTAACTGCTACTAACGTGAGTGTTCGCCGGAGTACACGCGGGTAATTTTATTTTTTATTTTTGAGCGTCAGTTACTTAAATATGTTTTACCAATTAGCATTCGTATTGTTTTTCTTAAATTGACAATGTTACTGAATAAAGTATTGGATCGGGCAGAACCGATTGCTTAAGATGGATTTTCACTTTCCAAACCTATCGTAAGTGGTAGTTTCGCTAGTTTACATCGCTTTTATTTAACGTATTTGTATCGAATCTGACATATACGATAATTTACGTGGTTTATGAAATTATGATATTTATCGAAAGTGCCACTTACGATTGTTTTGGAGGAATTGTTTCACAGTTTTTGTTCAGATTCGATATAAATATTTACGTAAAAATGAAGTTTTATGTTTAAATATCGATACGAAATTGATTTTCTGTACAAAACAATATTTAATTACATATATTTTATTTAATTTTTTAGGAAAACATGTTGGTTGTTCAAATCGGACTGACAGTCACACATTTATTTTATATTCTCTATGGTACAACAGATAAAAAAAAATATTACACATAGACAAATAGATGTCGTTACATTTCTAAAGCTATAAACTTTGATGAATTTCCAACACCCCCACTTCATCAAAATATTGAATTTCTTACAATACAATATAATGAACAAAAAAAAAAAAACAAAACTGCTTGGCACACATGTTTATAACTAATTTAATTTACTTACCAAGATCTTTCATGAATTTGTAATGTTTAACACTTGGTAAACCTTTAGTTAGTAAGTCAGCGGGCATGTTGGCTGTTGATAAATATTTTGTTTCAACAATTTCATTTCTTAAAATGTCTCTAATGAAATGATATCTCACATCAATGTGTTTAGAGCGTTTATGACATTGATAATTATTTGCCAACTTCAACGCACTCTGACTGTCATTATATATTATAATTTTATTACAGGAACTTACTATCTCATGTTCTAAACTTTTTAAATAAATTGCTTCACGACATGCTTCTGATAAAGCCATGTACTCAGCCTCACAACTGCTTAAAGCAACAGTTCTTTGTTTCTTACTTTCCCATGATATTGGGCCTCCTAATTTTACAAAACAAAAACCTGTATATGAGCGTCTGTCTGTGGCGTCACTAGCCCAATCAGCATCTACATATCCTACTAAGTCTGCTTTATTTTTAGAATATTTTAAACAATAAGCTTTAGTTTCTAACAAATATTTCAAAACTCTTTTAGCATAATTCCAATGTAAATAAGAATAACAATTGTTAAATTGGCTTAAAAAACTGACAGAATAAGCAATATCGGGACGAGTTAAGACAGCTAAATACATCAAACTTCCTATTACCTTTTGATATGGCAACTTTTCTTCACATACATTTGACTTTTCAACATTTAATTTACATTCTATAGGTGTTACTGCCGAATTACAATCAGACATATCAAACTTCTCTAATAATTGTTCAATATAATGCTCCTGATCTATTGTAATTACATTTGAATTTTTGTCAATGTTGATTCTCATGCTCAAATATTGTTTAACTTGTCCTAAATTTTTTATTTTAAATTTCTGGCTCAAAAATTGAATTAAACTGTCAGATTCACTTTTACAGTTTGAAAAAATTAAAAAATCATCGACATAAATACCAACAATTGTTTTCTTATTATTATTATGATTTTTAACAAAGACACACGGTTCCAATTTACTTTTACTATAACCTGAAATACACAAAGCTTCATCTACTCTCTTATACCAAGCAAGAGATGACTGTTTCAAGCCATAAACAGCCTTTTTTAATTTTAAAACTTTATTTGAAGAATTTATAGGAAAATACATAAAAATGTCCTCATTTAGATAACCATTAAGAAAAGCTGTTGTAACGTCTAAGTGAGTAATGTCCATATCTAATTGTACACTCAAAGCAAACAGTAAACGCAATGTGGAATGTCTAATAACTGGGGAAAAAGTTTCTTGATAGTCAACACCCGCTTTTTGCGTAAAGCCTTTTGCCACAAGTCGTGCACGATATCTTACTTTATTGTCACAATCTAATTTCTTTCTTAAAACCCACTTACACTGTACTACGCTTGCCTTGCTGGGAGTATCGACCACTTCCCACACCTGATTATCTTCGAATGACTGCAGCTCCTCTGCCATCGTCCGCAACCATTGTTGTTTCTCAGGACCTCTGCATATGTCAATTCGTCTTTTCTTCAGGTTTCTTCTTTTGTCTCCTTTCTGGAAGTACTGGTATACTCGGCTCTACCTGTGAGGTTTCCATGGTTTCATCTGTATTCTGAGGAGTTGTATTGTTCTGTACATTGCTAGAGCTTTCACTACTAGATTCTGTCTGTATAAGTTCACTTTCAGTGTCCAAGTAATCTGATGAACTTGAAATTATCTCATTCAGAGGGTCTAATTTCACCACAGATTCTTCTAATGCATCCCCCACTGAATCTGTGCTCTCTATACAAATAGCATCTGTATCTGGTCTTAACTTCTGCTCCTGTATCAGAACATCTCTACTCGTAGAAACATGGTTTCTTACAGGGTCATAAATTCTGTACCCTTTAATATTGTCACAAAACCCTACAAGTATATGTTTCTTGGATTTTCTATCCCATTTTTTTCTTTTTTCTTTTGCTATATGTACCATAACCAGACTCCCAAATATGCGTAAATGGTGTATATCTGGTTTTCTGCCAAACCACATCTCATATGGGGTCTTTTCTATACCTGAAGCTGCTGATCTGTTCTTTAAATAAGCTGCAGTATTGGCCGCTTCTGCCCAAAATTTTTTGTCCAAACCAGCTTCAAAAAGTAAGCATCTTGCTCTCTCCACAATCGTGCGATTTGATCTCTCACTAAGTCCGTTCTGTTCTGAAGTGTAAAAATTTGTTTTCTGATGGATGATGCCTTCACGCTTCAAGAAATCTCCAAAATCATCGCTACAATATTCCCATCCATTGTCCGTACGCAAGATTTTTATTCTCTTATTCTGATAATTCTCTACCATCGACTTGAATTCTTTGAAATAATTCAATGTTTCACTTTTGGCCTTTAAAAAATATATAAAAGTCATTCTGCTGAAGTCGTCGATGAATAATAGAAAATATCTTGCACCACCAATCGATTTACATCGGATCGGTCCACAAATATCTGAATGCACAATCTGTAGCAACTCTGTGGCTCTTGTGCCCGAGTAAAATGGCAATCTCGATTGTTTACCCTCGCAACAAATATCACAATTAGACTTACTTGTCACAAATGTGTCTGGATAATACATCCCATCGACTAGGCCTTGTTTCATTTTCTGCATATCTGTGCTATTCAAGTGTCCAAGCCGCCTGTGCCATGTCTGACTGTTGATGACGCCAGCAAACAACTCTCAGTTTTCAGTTTCAGTTTATAAACACCATTGACTAGTTCTGCTTCAGCCACCGAATTGCCTGATTCATTCCTTATGAGACATCGACCTGGTTCAAAGTCAACACTGTTTCCGTTTTTTATCAATTCACTAACTGACAACAGGTTAGTTGTGAGAGTTGGTACGCACAATACATTCTTCACTGTGACTTCGTAGTTGTAATTTGTTGTAACTTTTACATCACCCAAACATGATACTGGTACTTTTGTTTCGTTTGCAACTATAATTTCGGGTAAACTTGTTTAAGTTAACCTATTTGCCAACCAACTTTCATTTGCAGTCATATGCATACTGGCGCCTGAATCAATGTACCAGTCACACTTATTAAACTTCCCACTAAGAAAAACAACGCTGAAAGCATTTGTCTGTTTTTTCTTTTCCGTTTTTTCGTTTAAAAGTGGACATTGATTGCGGTAATGACCAGTTTGCTTGCATTTGTAACATGATGTTATTACTTTTGTGGTTCTGACATTGACATTTGCATTTGACGTTGACGTACTCTGAGTCGGTCCGTATTTGCTGCTAACTTTGCATTGCTTTTTCTTCTGCCAACTTCGTGCAAGTAATGCCGAGTTCCCCTCCATTTCAATAGAATCCACATTTTCCATATCTATCAACTTTGTTTTTATGGAATCTGCAGTGATATGCATGCCTGAATGCTCTATGGCCATGATCATAGGCATAAACTTTTCTGGTAAACCAGCTAAAAGCAAGGAACCAACCCATTCATCGTTAATTACGAATCCGGTGCTGTTTAATCTTTGTGAAGTTTCTACTATTTGCGTCACATAGTTTGTCATATTTTCACAGCTTTCTAATCTGATAGAAATAAGATGACGAAGCAAAGTAATCTTTCTCGAAAATCCTGAATCATCGAACAAAGTTTTTAATTTTGTCCACAATTCTTTCGTAGTCTTTGTCTCCTTTAAGTGTACAAATAATGACGAATCTATTGTCAGAATCAACTTAGCTCGTGCTTTGGCATCTGCAATCTGATGTGCTGCCTCAGCGTCTTCTTGCTTCAAGAATTTATCCGCGCCTTCAAGTATCAGCAAATTTTCTACTACGAACGCCCAATCGTCGTAGTTTTCGCGACCCATGAGTTTCGGCACATTCGACAGAAAATTGGAATTCATCATCTTGATAGCACACGCGTAGCAAACTAAACGAACAATAACTGTACATTAACTACAAAATTTTAGGTGTAGCCCATAACCTTTTAGTAAAACACGTTGGTTGTTCAAATCGGACTGACAGTCACACATTTATTTTATATTCTCTATGGTACAACAGATTAAAAAAAATATTACACATAGACAAATAGATGTCGTTACATTTCTAAAGCTATAAACTTTGATGAATTTCCAACAAATTTACCTGCTTTTAGGAATAATCTGAAGGACTTGGCGAGTGATGAACCTCTCTTAGATAGAAGTTTAGCACAAGAGGTTTTCGCAGTTTTAAAATTACATATTTTATCACATGTTATATAAAAGCCCAAGCCCCGTTTTTTTGTTGAAAATATTTAAAAGACGAATAGTTAATTAATCTTTGTCATATAGTCTTAAAAGTTCACTTGACAGAAAATGACTAGGTCAACTAAAAGTTAAGGTATTTTAAGAACGGGGAAGTTGAAAGCTTGTCAGTCACTATGCAGTAATTTTAAAAGTAATTATATCGAAAATTATAACAGAATAGTATAATTAATATAATTACAGTAGTCTAGTATACACCATACTTCCCATTATCCGATCGACTTAATGCTATCGATTGGATCAGTTCCTTAATGAAATAAAAAAATCAACTCTCATTGCATTCTAAGCCTTACACATGGTCAGTTCTAACTCATCCAATCAGTAGCGCTAATTAAACGATACACGATGGGTAGTATGACTTTACATAAAAGCTTGTGCCTTGAAGTATGTGGTGAATTTTATATTAATTACGACTTTTGACGGTGTTAATAAAAGCCACTTAGTCGGATACACTCTTTTAGCTTGATTCAACTAGTAAAATAAGGTAGTAAAAAAGTTTAAGCGTTCTTGAAGACTTACAAAAAGAATGTAAGAAGACTAATAATTATTTTCATAGCTGTTTGAGATGACTCCTACACAAGGCCTTCCTAATTTAGAAACCATTATCGATATTTTTCACCTATTAAAATAGGTTTTCATCATAATTATATACATAATTATAATGGATTAAATTTTTTGAGTTTATTTCAGAATATCAGCTTAGAAATTCTAACTAAGTTACTACTTAGCTGTCAAGTTGAAATTTCAGGATATTTCCTTTAATTTTTAAGCGTTAGAAATCTTAAGATAAGAGGATTAAGGCTTAAATTATGAAGCAAAAGAAATAAAAGTAAAACAATCCTGATTTGGTCTAAATTAACGATTTATTTTAATTTCCTCTTCGCCAAATTAAATCGTATTGTAGGAAACATACTGTTGGCTTTTACAGATCTTCTGTTTTGTGCAGTAAAAGGTTATAATATTTATGACACTAGGAATATATTTGATTCTTTCCTCTTCATTGCTGTCTTTTATGTATTGCCAATTTTTGCTATGAAAACAATCCTGGGTGCCTAAATCCTGATAAGCCGTTAGTTCTATTATCTGACAACAATAATGAAAATATCGGTGATGTACAAAAACATCAATCTTGCATTAAATCAATTCTATCAGTTTAAAAAGTTATTAGATTGAGATATAATATGTTATTTATACCTAACTAAACCATAAAGTAACATAATTTTTTAATTCTTTCGCTTAAAGAATAGAATCCGTACTATTATTATAAATGTAAAAGTAAGTTAGTTTAAATCATGCACACATGCTGACCTGATTTTTTTTGCTGAAAATTTGGGGTAAGTCAGAACTAAGAGAAGGGTAAAGGTTACTTTTATAGCAACACGTGCCATATACGAATATTCTTGAATTTGTTTGTTATCCTTGTACCAAATTATACACAAAATACGTATTTCCTGAATATTTTTTTCTGTTACTGTAATACAGTGGTTTATAAACAACCAGCTGTTACCCGCGGCTCCGCTGGTGCGCATGGTTACTGACCCAAAAAAAAACTGTAGTTTTTCGGGACAATAAGTACCGTGTTTTACTATGTTTTAATCCAGAGCCTAAACTACTACCATATAAAATTTCATCAAAATGCGTCCACCAGTTTTTGCCTGAAATAGTAACAAACAAACATCCATCCATCCATACATCCATCCATCCATCCTCACAAACTTTTCACATTTACAATATTAGAAGGAAGAAAAACAAATAAGTACGCAAAGTACAGTGAATATCCACGATAGTAAAGACATTTTATGTTATTTTTGTTCTTGTTATTCCATTAAAATTAATCGTAAGTACAAGCAATATACGATGTACATAATCGTATGTGACACTTACAATAAAATATTCCTGATAAATATCAACGTATACCTACTAACGGAAACGGTAGATCCGATACATTTTCGTTTATCCAGTTCCTAGAAAGTGCCAGTTACGATTAAGAGAGCAAGCTCATTTACGTGGTATACTATCGTAACTGAATTTTCGCGAAAACTATTCAAAATTTTAGATTTTTGATACAATGCACTAATTCGTTATCCTAACAATACGTTTCTGCAAATTTTCATGAGAATCTAACTATTATGGACAAAGTTATACGAAAAATAAACTGTAAATCGCTTTCCAGAAAAGTTGCGTTTTTCAGATACAATAAAGTACGTAGGCGCCGTCGAAACGTGTATCTTTTTGTGTAATAAATAAAGTTGAATTTTGATTTTTGATATACAACGTGTAACATACTTATATAGGTCGATAGTAAATACTTGGCGCCTACATGTATCGACCTATATAAGGTATATTCATCCGAAACCCAGTAATAATACTCATGAAACTGAACAACTTTCTCCAAGGAACACAGGTCGAAATATGAAAAAAAATTGGATCTCCCATACTAGTTTGATTTGCTGACCGTGCGGTTTGTATGGGAGGTCCAAAATATTTTTTTCTTTTCTCATACTCGGAAAGTAGTGTTTTTTTTTTAAACTTTTGATCTGATTATTGGGTGGAAAATGCTGCTTTCCTTTCATAGGGAGGGAAAAACTCATAGAAATTCATTCCGGCCCAAGGGTCTACAAAACTTCAAAAATAGCACTGCTGTCAGCTGTGAAGAGTTTTATGTAAAAAAAAACTATTAAAAAATGACATGACTTTCTAAACAGCCAGTGTGAATTTAGCGCAAACTTCTTTGAGCGGAATAAAGGTCCGGACGAGTGCGTCCGGACCGTGTAGTTCCGTTACCGCTTTACGTATAAAAAGTACATGAACACTTCTATGAAAAAAAAAACAACTTTGGAGTGAAACGACCTCTGTGGCTCAATGGTTAGCGCGTCGGCGCTCAAGAAGCCCGGTCGCGGGTTCGAATCCCACCGGGAGACAAAAAGTTTTTTTATGTTCCTGGGTCATGGATGTGTAATAAGTGTGTATTATATAATAAAATTCTTAAATATATGTATAGTATAAAAGTATTAAATATATTTCCGTTGTCTGGTACCCGTATCACAAGTTCTTCGAGAAATAACCACGGGACCAGATTGACGTGGTGTAAAAGCGTCCATATATAGATATTATTATTAAATAGTTCAAGAAATGGGAAAGTTAATTTTTCTATTTCTTTTTCCAGGGGATGCACGACGACCTCTCCAATGTTAATTGGTTTCATAGTGAAAATTATAAAAATAATAATATCTATGGACGCTTCACACCACGTCAGTCTGGCCCCGTGGTAAGTATCCGAAGAACTTGTGTTACGGGTACCAGACAACGGAAATATTTTTAATACTTTTTATACTTTACTTATATATAAGATTTTTATTATATTATACACACATTTAATACACATCTTTGAACCCAGGAACACAGAAAACTTTTTTGTTCCCTGGTGGTATTCGAACCCGCGACCTCCGGTTAAAGCGCCACTGCGCTCACCACTGAGCAACGGAGGTCGTATGTACATTATTTAGATTGTACGTATGTAGGTACATATTTATTTAAAAAAACCTTTTAAATTTCAATTGTCCATTCGTCCATCTTGCTCGGATGTTGCCTAGCTACTAAATATATTTTTGTAGCGCCGCTGCAGTTCAAGTGCGACTTACCAAAACGTGTCGCTCAGTTCCGCTGAAGTTCAGTTCCGCCTAGTGCGTCCGTACCTTAAGCCGCGAGTGACGCGGCGAGCGGCAAGTTCCATATTTAAAATTTTAAAAGTCAACACAAATTGGCGGGATACTAAAATCTGTTTGTGCTAAGATTTGAATTGAAGTTAGTTTTATTTTCCACAATATATTCTAAATGAAAAGTAGAGTATAGTCGCCCTCGCTGAGCTCGGGCGTCTAACTACCTCGGGAATTGATTCTTTTCAACCCTAGGCTAACAATCTACTATTTTCATATTCGACCCTTGGAGAAAGTTGTTCAGTTTCATGAGTACCTATTATCACTGGGTTTCGGATTGATATACCTAATATGTTACACGTTGTATATCTTTAAAATGTGGCGCCATGTCGCGTATCGTTTCGTTTCGATGTGAATTGATCCTTACATTCCTTACGCTATTTGTCCACCGCCACCGTCAACGGGACGTCAACGAGAAAAACATGACGGCGCCGAAGTAGCTATACATACATAATATAGCCGTGTGTCTACCGCACGCCCGTCCCGTCCATCTAATCTCGACCAGAAATAATCTCGTTCTCGTTGACGTCCCGTTGACGGTGGGTAACTCAAGCAGCGGAACACCGCGTCCAGACTACTCGCGAAATAGGCCGAGGTTGGCCGAATGAGACAGTGTGGGCACGCACTTCGTTTCGCCTTTTCGTATTTCGTATTACTTCGCGGAGCACTTCCTCGGCCTATTTCGCGAGCAGTCTGGACGGGGCTTTAGAGTCCTAAGGAGACGATTCATTCTGAGCGTTACATACCTACAGCGTTTTTAGCTATATTCACTTGAGTTTTCAATTGAATATAAGATTTTGCGTCCAAATTCATAGCACAATTATACTTTATAAAATCTGTGTCATTCCATTTTAAACAGTTGATGTTGTTTTGATTCAAAATCTGTAAGGAAAAAAGTTATCGTGAGGTTTGGTATAGGTACAAACATAGATATATTATAATATTAAAAAGAGGTAGATATGTTATAAACGTGTAGGAACATGGTGGCAAGCCCCAAAGGGAGATCTCCGACCGAGCGAAGTGCTATGCTCGGTCAGGCCGAAGCCCACTGTAGTGGCTTTCAGATGTTCTATATATATCGCCGATCTTAGAAAACTTCGATAGCGCGATTCAGGACTGTGCGCTGATTGGTCCGCCACATCACTCCCCCCTAAGACCGGAGGTCGAATTTTTTTTTTTGAGTCTTCTGCTTGAGTCGCCAGTGCCAGAGTTCCAGTGAGTCGGAACTGTGCTGCTGCTGCACGGGCTCCAGTGAGTCGGAGTGCTGCCGTGCGGGGCCGATGCTACGTGATGACCAGGAGAGGTGTGCTCTGCTTGCTAACCGATCGTTGTAGCTACGTGTGACGACCAGGAGAGGTGCCGCGTACTCTGTTGCTGATCGTTGTAGCTACGTGTGCTGACCAGGAGAGGTGCTTCATGCTCTGCTTGCTGACCGGTCCGTGTAGTGAGAGTGCCCGTTGAAGCCGATGAGGGTTCGACCAGGCCGCGCTGCATTGCGACTGGTGGTCGAGGTACCCGAAGAGGCTGAAGCTGGCTGGCGTGGTGCGGAGGGGTGGGGAGTGATGATGATGATGTCCAGAAGGAGGCGTGGTCTGTCGAGGGTCACCAATGTAGGAGTTGTAGTGGCAAGCCCCAAAGGGAGATCTCCGACCGAGCGAAGTGCTATGCTCGGTCAGGCCGAAGCCCACTGTAGTGGCTTTCACATGTTCTATATATATCGCCGATCTTAGAAAACTTCGATAGCGCGATTCAGGACTGTGCGCTGATTGGTCCGCCACTAACGCGTAAAAATGAAGACTCGAATTAGCCCGAGTCGGGCCAATTTTGGTTAGTGTGCTCCGCGAGTAATAGCGTGTTTTGTGTTACTATGCGACGTTGACACATTGACACGCGTCCCATGTCAATGTGTGTCGTGGCACAGAAATATTGTCAGTTTTGTAAGGATATAACGTATCTATCATAGATATATAATATTAAAAATAATCAAAGGTATCTATGTAATAATTAATCAAAGGGTACAAATTACAATATAGACAATTCTGATGCTCGAGTTTCTAAACATTTTCCTTTGCACTGGGCCGCCTCAAAGTGTTTAAGCACAAAGGAAGTGACAGCAACGACTGTAGACTAGAGGTGGGCGCCGCGCCGGCGCGGCGTCGCCGCGCCGCCATGCATGCGCCGCCGCCGCCGCCGAGTATCCAAAAATTCGCGCCGATCGATGTCGACTCAAAGAAAAAACAAGCCCGCGCCGGGCGCTAGGCGCCGGGCGCTAGGCGCCGGGCGCTAGGCGCCGGGAGCGGGCGGGCAGGGCACGGGGTGCTGTGTAGTAATGGAAATTAATGCTATTTTTCATTAATTTCATTAGCATGCTAATTTTCATCTTAGCATGCTACGTGCTATTGCTATGCTATTTGCTAAAATCGATTTTTAATGATCATAAATAGCTGTGTTTTGTGAAATGATAATGTTTTTTCATTACGTCGCGTCGCTCATTAAGTATTAACATACAATACGAAAATATTAATAACTAGCGACCCGCCCCGGCTTCGCACGGGTACAATACTTATACTAATACTACAGAATGTATTTAAACCTCTAATAAAACCGGTTTTTTAGTTTTTTAGTCAAAACAAACAGAAACAAATTAATATAGGTAAATACTTCTTCTTTCTACTCTTCAGGACTAACAATAAAACAAACACTAAATAAATAGGTATTCAAGTATCTGTCCATCATAGTTACAACGAACACAAAACAAAATATTTACTCATAGATCTAAACTTCCTCCCGCACGCGCACCCCCACCTTGGTGACGCCCATTTTGCAACGGGCCGTGCAGCAGAAATCGTAATATTTTAATTTCGCCATAACTTCAAAACCAAACATCCAATTTTAATCATTCACAGACCAAATATTATCTACATAGATTGTACTTAGTGATGAAATAATATATTTTGATAAGGATTAATAGCATGAGTAAAATAAACGCGTTTAAAAAAAATTCAAGACTTCTAAATAAAAAAAATGGTTGTTGTGCCTCACTCGACATAGATAGGTATAGTGTGTCGCGGACTTTTTTGTAGATATTTATAAGATCTACAATTAATTATAACACTTTATGGTTCTATTTTTATAGTTAGGCAGCGTACGCAAAATAAGTAACTTTTCTGGTTGATTTTTACACCTTGTGTCCGAAAAACCCAAATATCTTACGGAACCCTATTTTTTTCCAAAATAAATTTTAGCCTATGTTACTCGTGGATAATGTAGCTTTCGAATA
Organism: Glaucopsyche alexis; assembly: GCA_905404095.1. Classification (NCBI taxonomy): domain Eukaryota; kingdom Metazoa; phylum Arthropoda; class Insecta; order Lepidoptera; family Lycaenidae; genus Glaucopsyche; species Glaucopsyche alexis. The sequence goes on from FR990053.1 coordinate 4,525,114, forward strand.
GTGAAAGAATTTTTGAAATCGGTCCAGTACTTTTTGAGCCTATTCATTACAAACAAACAAACAAACATACAAAGTTTTCCTCTTTATAATATTAGTGTAGAAAAACAACTATTGAATAATGGAACCTAAACGTATGCAATTAACTTTATTTTGAAAAAAAAAACTGACTGAATTTGAATGTATTTTCTCTTCTCACTCGCTCGTATTAATTCTTGGAATATCGCGGCATCGTGAACTCTTGGGTCGCGTCGCGCGTCGAGTCAAAATTATTTCGCATCGCATTTTAGCATTAGCAACTAGCAATAGCACGATAGCCAGTTAGCACTTAGCGCCGCGGTGCGAACCAGCGCGAAAAATTTCGTTTTTTTACAAAAAAACAGCTACGCCGCGGCGCGGCGCCGCCACGCCGACCATTTTTCCCCGGCGCGCCGCCGCCGGCAAATTTTAGGTCGGCGCCCACCTCTACTGTAGACGTGGTTTGACTACGTATTAACTATTAACACGTGAGTATGTGTCTGTGCGCACGTTTTAACAACGATGTTATGTGATTTTTATCTTATGCCTGGTCGAGCGGCAACTTGTTTTATAGTACCTACTCTGTTCCAATCCAATATAATATAAAGTGAACAAATCTAAAAATAACTAACTGAATCATATAATAATATGTATTTACTATACATATAATCAATTACGGATATTTTGGGTATATGATCTACTGCTAATTATAAAGACGTTTAGGCAAAAAAATAGTAAAAAAATCACCTCACGTATGGGAGACTCGCCGCTCAACGCAAATTCGCCCATATAAAGGAAGTAAGTATTTTTTTTTTCGAGTATTACTTTCTTGCCTAAACGTCTATAATCTATATTATGTAAGCAGTAGATCATATGCCTTAAATATCCGTAATTGATACCAAACCTTATATATATATTTATTTATAATCTAAACGTAAATAAGAATGCGATCGCATTATATGTTGGATCGTTCTTTTATTTACGTTTAGATTTTATGGGATCCATGGGCTTAGCACGACGACAACGTATTCAACACGTTATTGAATAAGAATTGTATGTAAATCATGATAGCGCCCATACAATTTTCATTCGATAAAGTAACGAATACCTACGTCGTTGTCAATTGTTCGTGCTAAGACCACAGAATAGCAGGCATTGGAACAACAAAAAATGTTTTTTCCCAGTTTGGTTAGGACAAAGCAGGCTGATCACCTGATTGTCTGACAAGAGAGATGATCCATGCATCGGATGGGCATGTAAAAAGTCGGCCCTGCGGGCTGCGCCTGATCTCTCGTCGGTCGTGTCGGTCCCACTGGGTTTCAAGAGTAAATGAAAAGAGAGTTATCTTGTGTGAGCATAAACTTGGGAAATATAAAATGACTCCTGCGTAGCTGGCCTGGTTTTAATGAAACTGGACACCGTCACGAGTAGGAGAACTAATAATACTCACAACAAAGTCCTGGATATAAGGTTGCTTTAAAATCTTGATTTCAGTTTGCAACTCCTCCCATACAACCGAACCGTTATTTGTAATCTGTAATTTGTTATTAATTAATAATAACAATAAAAAAATATTAATAAATTACCAATATTCTATAACAAAAGTAACGATTATATAAGAAAAACTAGCATTAATTGCCAGCGGCTTCGCCCGCGCCGTGAAATTAGGTTTAAAGCTTTCATTTTTGAAAAATCCTTCCTTAGTGGGTGCCTACGTCATATTATGAGGAATACGTGTGCAAAATTTCAAATTTCTAGCCTCAAGGGTTTGGCCTGTGCGTTAATACATCAGTCAATGATCTTTGCCTTTTATATAATTATAAAGAAGATAGATAGTGAATTGGTAAATTCTAGTAGTAAACACTTAGACCAAATAAAAAAGTGAAGACAGAGTTGTACGAACCACAACAGTGAGGTCGGTTTCAAGTTTAAACTACGCCTTGCCGTGTGATTACAACCACAGGTTAATGAAAGACGAACAGATTAACAGCCACTTCGATGCTACTCTGTGGTACCTACTGCTACCCCCTACCTACCATAAATGTTTCCAGCAAGCCCACTGTGGACGACGTAGTATCGGCTATGTCACGGTCGGTCACGTTTAGCGGGAAGTAGGAGCTGAAACAATCATCGTCATCAATATCAAACACTCATCAACATAGAACATTATAGGGGATCCTCTTCTTTCGCATAATTTTATTTGTCATAATTTCATTTGGCATACCTCACTTGGCATAATTTTACTACGCATAATAATAGTTTGGCATAATGGTTTCTTGGCATACTACATCATTAGGCATAAATATCATTTAGACTAATATTGTTTGTCCTAATTTAATGAGGCATAACTTGTAAGGCATAATTTTTCTTGTTATAATAATACTTTGGCATAATTTATTTTCGGGATAAACTCGTTAGGCATATTTTTTTGTCATAATAAATTCAAGGCATTCTGTCACAAGGCACAAATATGCATAAAATGGAACGACATAATGAAAACACGGATAAGGTAATTAAACGCATAATTATGAAACATTAAAAGCAGGTATTACACTCATATACCTAGTGTAACATGTGTAACAGTAGGTTAAGTTGCGGCGGGGTGGCCCTTGGGCCACCCGTAAGCCGCTAACATATTTATAATAATTAGCTCGGCATGTTTGTAGATAGCAGTTCGTGTTTTTTGTCCGAGTTTAATTTCGTAATCAGTCAAAAATTACAATTATAATTGTTATTTCGTCTTAACTCGCACACCCAGTACAATTTATCATTCATTAGTATGTGAAAAAGATGCTACATAGATGTATGCGTAAATATAATTCAAATTCAAATTCAAATTCAAATTCAAATTCAAATTCAAATTCTTTTATTGCAAGAATGTTGTAGGTACAATGGTCTTACAAAATTATTTAGTGTTCTCACATTCTGCCATCACAATGGCGTGCAATTTGCAATTTTACAACAAAATAAAACTAAATTAGAATAAAACTACAGCTCAAATTATTTTAAATTTTTACAATATATACTATAACGTTGATACTCTAACATTATTACTATTAAATTCATATATTGTCATGTCTGAGATTTTTTTAATATTAAATTATTAGTTATTGTGTGTATAGTAAAATAAAATTATTAGTAATATATAAAACACACAATTAATAATACACACATAAATTATATTAATTACATAATAATAAATTATTTAAATGTCAAATAGTATATTTATATTTATCACATAGTATTATACATTATTTTATTTAAATGTCATGTATTCATTTAATGTGTAAAAGCAATTATTCAAGAGCCACTTTGTTATTTCTTTTTTAAAATTATTTCCATTTAAAGTTTTAAAATGGTCGGGTAATTTATTAAAAATGATAATAGCGTTGATGTACACATTTTTCTTATAGACATCTAAGCGGCACTGAGGCAGATACAATTTATACAAATGTCTTGGCGTACCACTTCTATTATTAACATCAGCCTTTTTTGGAAAGTAGTGCGGATTTTGCTTTACAAAAACACAAATATCTCTAATATATAAGCATATCAAAGGTAGAATCTGCAATTTCAAAAACAATGACTTGCAACTCTCTAACGGCCATGCTCCGCAAATGGCTCTTACACACTTTTTTTGAACCTTAAATGCCTTATCAATTTCAACTGAGTTCCCCCACAGCAATAGCCCATATGAGAGCACAGACGACACGTATCCATGGTATGCACATAGTGCGGCTTCGGTCGAGACTTTTAAGCGTAACACTTTAATTGCGTATACGAATTTATCGAGTTTCTCGCACACGTGGTTTATATGATCCTTCCAGTTACAGTGCCTGTCTACAATAATGCCTAAAAATTTTGCGGAATTCACTTCTTCCATTTTAATTCCGTCAATGGTTATATTTAAGTCAATTGGTCGTGTCCTATAATCTCTAAATTGAATTATTTTAGTTTTAGTTAGATTAATTTTTAAATTATTATAATTTAGCCATGTCATAATTTTGTTAATTGTTATAGAAATGTCATTTTGGAACGAATTTTCATTTTCACATTTAATTATAGCCGTAGTGTCGTCTGCAAATAAAATGGTTTTTTGATCCGTCACGTTAGGGAGGTCGTTTATGTAAAATAAAAAGAGTAATGGACCTAGTATACTGCCTTGTGGTACTCCGAAATTATTGCACAAAAAGTCTGACCTACTAGTAATTTGTATCCCTTTGTCAATTTTCGATATTTGTATACATTGCTGACGTCCAGATAGGTAACTTTTAATCCAATCCAAAGCTTTGCCACGTATGCCATATTTTTCGAGCTTATGTAGTAGAAGCTTATGATCTACGAAATCAAAAGCTTTGCTCATATCTAGGAATATGGCGACTACAGGCTTTTTATCGTTAATAGCTTCAGTTACATATTTTATTAGATTAAAACAAGCTAAAGTTGTGTTGCTGTTTTTACGAAAACCGAATTGTTCTGACCTAAGTATATTATTTGTAATGACAAATGTGTATAGTCTTTTCATCATTATTTTCTCGAATATTTTTGATATCACTGGAATTAATGTGACTGGTCTATAATTGTTTATATCATTCATATCTCCTTTCTTAAATAGCGGTTTAACTATAGACTTTTTTAGTAATTCGGGAAATGCACCTTCTTCAAACGAAAGGTTAATAATATGGCTTAAGGGACTACATATATGTTTAGCACAGGCTTTAATAATTTTTGTATTCAGATCATCAACTCCTACAGAATTTGTGTTGTTAAGATTATTTATTATTTGAAGTACTTCATTTTGGTCAGTCGGGGTTAAAAAAATCGTATTTAAATTTTGTGTACTTAATGTTTTGGCAATGTCACTTGTTTTAAATTTAAACTCTTTATTTGTCAATTCTATATAATATTTATTAAAAGCTTCGCATATGTCATTAGGAGCCGTAAGAACTTTGTCATTATAAGAAATTGTATTTATGTCCGTATTAGGTTTAATGTCATTAATATTACAATTTATAATGTCCCATACTGCTTTACATTTATTTTTATTATTATGTATATATTTTTTATTTTGAATTTGTTTTGATTTATACATACATTTTTTTAGCGTTCTATAATAAGTAAAATATTTTTTATAATTTTCCGACTTATTGTCGCCTGTCCTTTTATATTTTAGATATAATGCTCTTTTTTCGCTGCATGATTTTTTTAAACCCTTCGTAAGCCACGATTTATTTGATTTTTTATTGGTTTTCCTGCATATTATTACAGGAAAACATAAGTTAAAAAATAAAACTAGTATTTCATGAAATTCCTTGAATGCATCATTTAAGTTGTTAGTCTCGTAGATTTCGGAAAATTTAATTGATGATAAACTTTTACAAAATTTTAATATATTTTCATTGTTCAAGTCTCTAACAGACCTGGTCCAGGAAACCAGTTCATGTTTATTTTTCACCCTTACTGTGAGGATTTGTCCAGTTTCGTGATCCGATAGACCTAGTTGGTAAACCTCGGCAGAGCATTCTTTTATATTACTAGCGAACTGGTCGATGCATGCCTTTTTTCTCGTTGGGACTGTTATATGTAGTTTCATATTAAAATTTTTCAATATGTTCATAAGGTCTAGACAATTTTTACTGGGATTTAGTGTATCGAAGTTCCAGTCACCGCATAAAACAATTTTTTTAAATCTTATCGCTATTTTCGACAGCAAAACTTCTAATTTTTCGATAAAAATGTTAGGGTTACTAGATGGGGTTCGGTATATGCATAAAATTAAAATTTTTAGAGACACAATTTCAACACCCGACACTTCAAAACTAAAATTACTAACAAATTCATTAACTATCACTAAATTTTTACACTCTATACTATTTTTAGCGAGTATGCATGATCCACCCCTTTTCGTGTTACGTGAGTATGAAGAAATTATTCTATAGCCAGGTATTTTAAGTAATGACTCCATACCTTTTTTTATAAAGGTCTCTGTTAAGCAAATAATATCAATGTCTATATTTTTTTGCGTGAATTCTGACAATGCACATGCGATCTCTTCAGATTTATTAATGGCACCTGCAATGTTTTGGTGGAGTATCGTCAAATAATTACATTTTTCCATTTTATTCACGAAAAAACGTCTTGTCTTCAATTATTTTACTAACAGAGACCTTAGTTTTAGAAAAGTAGTAGGGAATTGTGCCCTTTTTGTGATTCACGTCCATAATTATTGTCTGTGGTGTAGTTAGGTCAGAACTAAGTTGAAATTGTATGGGCTGAGGAGTATTTTGTGTGACGTTGTTACCTTTGATGGGCTCTGTTTTATTACTTTTAATAATATTTTTTTTGTTGTAAAGTAAGAACTCTAACTCAATGTTCAAAATAAAGCTAAGTCTTTTTATTAACATGTTTCTGTTTCTAATAATATACTTACAGTTAGAATCTTTTAAAAATAAACAATTACTATAATTTTTTACAATCATTTCTATCTTATTATTAAGCAAATTTACATTCAAAAACTTGTTGTATTGTGTTTTTAGTATGAAGACTTTTAATAATAGTATGCTTAAATATCATTATGCGTAAATATATTTATACTTTTTAATATTATGCATAAAAATATTATTGTAAATGAATATTATGCGTAAAAAAATATATGCCTTACAATAAGTATGCCTAACAATTATTATGCTTTTAGTAATCATGCGACAAAAAATTATGCTAAGAAAGTTATGACAAATTAATATTATGCGAAACTACTATTAGGTCAAATGAAATTATGCCAAGTAAAATTATGACATATGATTTTATGCGAAAAATTAGGGAACCACATTATAGAGAACGAAACGCCGTGCCGTTAGCCGATGTAAATAATATCTATGGTCGCATCACACCACGTCAATCTGGCCCCGTGCTAAGTATCCGAAGAACTTGTGTTACAGGTACCAGATAACGGGAAGTATATTTAATACTTTTATACTATACACATATTTAAGATTTTTATTATATTATACACATATTTAATACACATCCATGACTGATGTTCCTTTGGCTGGATTCGAACCCGCGACCCCCGGCTTGAGCACCAACGCGCTGAACCACTGAGCCACAGAGGTCGTCAATGCGAACGCTGTATGATTTAAAACCGGCTAAGTGCGAGTCAGTTCTATACAAATAGACAAAAAAGTCACGTTTTTTGTATAGTATTAAATATTTATTTGTTGATATAGTATTTGTCAAATACCTCAGATCAAATAAAAAGTATAGATGGACTTCTACGAACAACATAGTGAAGCCGGTTTTTTATGCATTGTGTGCGTGAGCCGGTGTTGCCATACAAAATTTTCATTACCATATGTTGGCTCAACTTTCGAATAACATCCCACATTTGTACTATTAATTGGTTTATGGTAATTTTACCGCTTAAAGTTCTTTTACTGTCGCAGTAATATCGCAAATTTTCAAAATTATAAGATCCGTAGTTTTCGAGATAACAATATAATAAATTTTCGAAAATTGTATAAGAATTCGGCCATGTTAACGTTTCTGTGATATTAATGTTTCGTTTTCCATAGCTTTATGTCAAAAAACTTTGCAGAGCCCTATTTTACGTAAAAGTTGTAACACGGCCTCACAAAAACCTGGCGCGAAATAACGTTGTCACAACTCTCCCTAACTATGGAATTCTAAAAATGGGTTAGATTAGAATATTTTTATTGCGTTCAAAACGTCTTTAATAATGAAAAAAAAAAAACAAAACAGAAAGTGATAATTATGTTTATTATTTATTTAGATAAAGGGTAGGTAAAGATGAAAAGTTTCGATTTAGGTGTACCAATACATAATAATATTATGGTAAGTAATAGGGTAGTTAATATACGGTCACCAGTCACAAGTCAGTGTACCACTTGCCTATTTTTTTGGTAGCATAATATGCTTGTGTTATTTCAGAAAAAATCTAAATCATTATATGTGTCCATATAAATTTCAAGGAGTTCCCTCGATTCCTCATGGATCCCCCATCATCAAGTTTCCACTTTAGTGACTAAAAGACCAATTTCGAATTTATACCCTTTACAGCAATAAAATAATTTTGTTAATAGGTCCATAAACGACAGAGTAATATTCAAAGATCTCCGTGTTGGTGTAAAATACTATAAGAAGTACCTTTTATATCATCAAAATGTGATGATGTATGGTGTGATTGTGGTGGTGATGATGATGATTAGTTTAATTGACAAGGTGGCATATGCTTGCAGTTCTTTAAATAACGCCGAAATCCCCAAACATGTATCTATAAGGAGTCAGGAGTTCTGTTCTGCACTTTTGGATCCAGAGTATAACTTGGAGCAAAATCTTACTTTTTGGTAGCATATGCTTGGACCACTTCAGAAAAAGTCAAAATCACCATAAATTTCCATAAAAATTTCGAGGTGTTCCCTCGATTCCTCATGGATCCCATCATCAGGTCACCACTTTTTTGAAAACCGGACCAACTTGGGATTATACCCTTTATATCAAAAAAAGAATTTTGAAAATCGGTCCACAGACGGCGGAATTATCGTTCCCGATATTTACCGTATACCGAATATAGGGGCATTTACTTTAAATTACTTCAAACTTCAAAACTTCCTAATTAAAAAATAAAAACAAGTCTGACTCTCTACTTCATAATTTTGTTAAGAATTTGCCTACAAATTACTTACCTTATTTTAGGCTATTGAGAATATAAAATCCTGGCAACACTCTCTCGATCCGCCATTATGAAATTGTCATTATTTGTTTCGAGTAACCTCTAAATTGTGATAAATTATCTTAAACAAACTACAGTTTTGTGTGAACTTACTTATGAAATGTTATTCCCTGACACTTTTTGTTCGCCTTCGTACAGTTTTTACACCACTTAATAGCGCAGGACGGCATTTTTGTGGCAAAATCACTGCACGACGACTCGTTCGATACTGACGAAAAGTAGCGTACTTTTTTTGCATGAGTGTGCGTGACCGCGTGTGTTTACACAAAGTAGCGTAGTTTTTGAGGCTTCAGTTGAAACAAGCGCCATGCGCAATCTAGTTTTTTATTTGATCTGAGGTCAAATACAAATTTCTCCATACAATTGTAGAAACCGTTATATTGTAATATTACTAGAGATATTTTAATATGCTAACAGATTGTCAAATACAAATTTCTCCATACACTTGCACGCATTATTTTTCGTTATAATTATTATTAAGAAAAAGCAAATAAATATCGCGGCGCGGGGCACATACCGTTTAACCAATCGGCACGGTAAATCTATACTAATATTATAAAGCTGAAGAGTTTGTTTGTTTGTTTGTTTGTTTGTTTGAACGCGCTAATCTCAGGAACGAATTGAAAAATTATTTTTGTGTTGGATAGTCCATTTATCGAGGATAGAGATATAATAATAATAATAATATCTAGGGACGCCTCACACCACGTCAATCTGATCCCGTGGTAAGTTCTCGAAGAACCTGTGTTAGGGCCTGGCCACACGGTGCGGTACGGCTGCGGCGCGGCGCCTGAGCGGTATCGCAACAGGTCTTTTTCATATAAAAAGGCATGGTATGCCACACGGCGCGTCCGGCGCCGCTCCGTCGCCGCACCGCAGGCACACCGGACAGCGGCGCGAGGCAGATGAGGCGGGGAGGGGTGCAAGCAGTGCGGTGCCGCGGCGGCACCGCTCAGTTGTATGTACGGCGTAGGGAGAAGTGTACGTTCGTTAGAATCAACGTATAATTACGTGATGCTGATACATATTATACAAAAAAACCCATTGTTTATTGTAGACTGTCGTCAACAGGGCAAGCCATTAGCCAAGTCAACCCTGTTCGGTGCCGCAGCGGCGCCGTAAGAACATTGCGGTGCCGCAGCGACGCCGTAAGAACATTGCGACGCCGCATTGCTCGTGTGGCCGCCAGTGCGGTGCGGAGTATTGCGGTGCGGTGCGGCGCCGCGCCGTGTGGCCCGGCCGTTACGGGTACCAGACTACGGAAATATATTTAATACTTATACCCCCTTACTAATAAACGTTGTATAAGCTTTGAATAGTTACACAGTGTTTTGTCTCCTTCTATCGAATTCAAAATGTCACTTGTGTGACGGGAACAAAGCACTGTATAACTAAACAAAGCATAAACAGCGTTTATTAGTAAGGAGGTTATACTATACACATATTTAAGATTTTTATTATATTATACACATATTTAATACACATCCATGACCCAGGAACACAGAAAAACTTTTTGTTCCGTCGGCGGGATTTGAACCCGCGACCCCTGGCTAGAGCACCAACACGCTCAACCGATTGAGCCACAGAGGTCGTCAATTGAGCCGCAGAGATAAAGTTTATGAGATTGTAGGGCTAGGGGCCTAGGGGGTAATCTCTGGATCTACTAAATCGATGTTAAAATTTCTTTTACCAATAGAGTTATAAAGATATCATGTTAAAAACTAATTTACCAAAAAAGCTAGTCAATAATAAAATAAGTTAGTTAATAAAATAACACTTATGCCGATTATAACCTTACCCTATGGACGTAGAAAAAAAAATCTACGTCTATGCCTTACCCTGTAACAATAATTTCGTCAGTATTCAGTGTATATTTTATCGTCTTGTGGTCAGTTTTTGTCGGTTTTTCGTCGGAACATTTGTTGTACAGTGACACAGATACATCCAACTCCTTTCTTCTATATGAAACTCTGCTCATGTCCAATTTGATAGTTAACGAGTGCTGAAACCGGTTACAAATTTGTCAACTATACTCTTTTTAGCGGATTATTAATTATAATATTACTTTCATATTTATATTTTTTTTTTTCTAATAAAAAGAAAAAATATAAATTTAAATAATAATTTACTCTATAAAGGAATGATATGGGAGTTCTGCTTGAAGATATCTTTAAATTGTTATTATTTAAAATTATGCCGCTTCCGCTGTCTTATCAGTTATCGCTGATGAACTACTCAACTCTTTTAAACTACTCTATGGATTTTAATGTAGTTTTCAGTAATATACAGTCTTTTTTTATGACATGAACCAGGAAACAAGCAGACGAATCGCCTGATGGTAAGCGATTACCGCCACCCATGGATACTCGCAACCCCAGAAGAGTTACACTTGTAACTCCTCTGGTGTTGCGACTTGCGTTCCGTTCTTATGGGCCTCCGGTAACCTCAATCGGCGAACAAGCGTTTACTGTAAGGCCGTGATATTTACCTGGGCCTCTAGTCAAGATGCATTCGATAATTTCGACGGCGAAGTTCCAAAACATAATGTATGGGATTTGACGTAAGGCATAGCAAGCGACATGTCACATAACGATGACTTTTTCACATCCCATACATTTTTGATTTCGAAGTTCGCCGTCGAACTTATCGAATGCATCTTGACTAGAAGCCCAGGTCGAGCCAGTCCATTCATGCCGAAGCGTAGCTCTCCTACGATTAGAGTGATTCAAGAGGAAGGTTTGTACTATGTAATACATAATATGTAAAATATTATTATTATATGTAGTCGGTCGCTGTTTACATTTAGATTATATTACCTACTCAAAAGTCTGTTACCTCAGCGGAGCCCTTGAGCTCCTGAAATCTGCAGATGTCGCTTATTTCTCTCACGTCGCAACTCCAGTCAGCTATCTGAAGAAATTTATAAACAGAATTAATCAATACGTCGCCAAGTGATCTAAATGACTGATCAAATCAACAGTGGAGTAACGTAAGAGTAATGGTGTCTACAGACACACGAATTTGGTGCGGAGCGTACAGCGGATTTTGTACGCTCCGCTCCGTACCGTGTGTAGGGCAGTCCGGCGAACATAAGAAGAAGGCGAAGAGTTCGCCGTTGTCCGCATCGGATCTGGTCCGCTCCGTACCAAATCCGTGCGTGTGTAGAGCAGTCCGGCGGTTAAGCCATACAACGGTATCAGTGTTGCCAACTTAGGGATGTACCCCCCAAAATTAGGGAAAATATCTACGGGGGTTTACTAGGATGTTTAGAGTTTACTCCTTATGAATCAATTTGTATGTAATAATAAAAATTATTTTAATGTGTGTATATAGCCAGAGATATGAAAATGTATTGGGAGTAAAATCAGATTAAGACAAGTTAGTTTTATGTTATTCACGCGTAAGTCTTTATGTTAAACACATAACCTTTCTTTCTAGCTTATTATCACTTAGAACTGTCAATGGTATAAGTAATCAGGGGTAAATTTGGGGAGAAATATTTTTTAAGTGTTGGTATCACTGCCCGTTATCAATGAATTGCGGGAATCATCGTCGTCGTTTAAAAACAGCACTGTAAATAGAACTCTGTGCTAATGTAATAGAGCATAAAATCGAACACACAAGTGTCGAGCTTTACAGTCCACTGCACCGTACCAAATCCGTGCGTGTGTAGCGACACCGGATTTGGTCTGCGGATATGGTTCGCTGTATGCTCCGTACCAAATTCGTGTGTCTGTAGATAGCATACAACGTTAAAAACACTGAATGGTAATAAATTTACATAGGAGTAGACACACATGATTATCCATAAGTTTTCTACGTGTTTGTCAAGTTTCTGTGTTTATGGGCTTTATAAATGATATTATTATGATTTCTTATCGTTAAAAGTTAAAAGTTGGGCTCAGATTGAGACTGCGTAATATTATGTAGATAATGTTTTACGTTTTTTCTGACACGATCTGGGGCCGCTATTGATATGGCTGATACAGTCCCAAGTAACATTTTGGTAATAAGAATAAGCGCTAAATGAGGTACTTAAGAGAAACTTAGAAACCTAAGGTTCTATAAAAGGTCTAACAACTAGTGGTATAGCGCGCTATAACTATCTTATAACCCTGGATTGGGCCCACAATTTTAGAGCTTAAAGTAACACAATAGTTGTAGAAAAGTGATAAAAAGGTGGGAATAAAGAGTTACAATAGTGCTTTTGAAGTAGTATTCACCATTTTAGGTGTATTATAGGCTATACACAGATTACAACTGCACCCTTTAGTAATAAATAATTTATAAAATTCACTCAATTAACTTTTTTAACAACATATGAGTGCTCCTACGATACTATGTATAGCTTGATTGTATATTGTGCATAATAAGTCGTAATAAACATCACCAAAAGTTTTTTTTTTACTTTACGTTTCTATTACCGTCAAAAATGATAAAATATAATAGCAGTGCGCATATTCATGACCGACAATCAAGGCCGACATCAATTAATAATTTGATACATTATCGGTTTCATAATAATTATGAATTCTCACTGCGGTGATAAGTATTCTGTGATAATATATACTAGTTTTCATCTCAATTTTGAAGCGCCTCAAAAATAAACAACATTTCATATTATTAGGTAAAATAAATCACTGCCACGGCATTTATTTTTATTTTAGTTGTGGTTGTAAATAACAATTCTCAGCACGTCGATGTATATTTTAATTTAAAACAGTAAATAATGTAAATCAATAAGTCGGAAAAAAATATTTTGACCTTATATTTAAAATTTTATAGGTTATGTTTATTTAATGGCGTTAATTCTACATTACCTAAGATTCCTGATAACTCTTTTATTCCTAACGCAGTGTTAAAAAAACTATAGCTAGCTTTTTAATGCCACTTGGAGTTTTATAATGTGGGAGTAAATCCTATTATACAACCTGTAATGATTTAAAGGTAGTTTCTGACGCTTGAAGCATCTAGCTCTATAATACCTATAGTTATCACTTATTTAACTTCTATAGCTCTATAATATCTATAGTTATCACTACTTTAACTTTCTTTTAGCTCTTAGGGCTCCATAGAACTCGTTAGGTGGTACAAGGTATATGACTTACTCCATTTAAGAACTTTAACCGTTTGTAAGTATTGGCAGACACCTTACAATTGGTTCTAGTGTTTTACGCTTCCTAAAGATTTAGGAGTAAGTTATACAAAAGTTCTGACAAAATCCAAGCTAGCACATTTTGTGTGCTTTGTGCGCACTAATCTCAGAAACTACAGAACGGATTTTTATAAAATTTGTTACCGTACATACAGATAGTGCAATCTACGAAGACGCGCCCCACCAATTTTAAGTAGGGCATCTTTCCCTTTGACCGTGACGCTTTCTCTTAATTGGTCTATTTATTGTAGTGTGCGCGTGCACTCATAGGTAATTAGTGTGTACCGATAACACTCAAACATTGGCGAAAGCTTGCACACATATACTATAACGATTAGAAGAAATAGTGGGGCGCATTTTCGGGGATTGCACTATCTGTAGTAGTGTATGCTTTGGATAAACACATAACACTCACTTTTTATCGCGGAAAAATGTTGGGTACCTACCATAGATGTATAATATTAAAAAGAGGGTAGGTATTACTTTCACGCGGTTAGGATAGCTCTGCTTTCAATTTCGTGTAGGTATTTCAATTCAATCGGTTCATACCATAGATTTAATACTGTACTATATAATAAATCTATGGTTCATAACCTTCAAAAAGTTTTATCAATCTAAAGATTAACATATTAGTATAAAATGCTTAGATAGAATAACCAAATATTTGAATTGGTTAAAACTTTACCTAGGTATATTACCTAATCATTAATGTGTATGATTCTATGAGGAATAAGTGAGAGAAGGTCGATGGCTTCGTGGTCGTGGTCCCAACTAGAATGGGTGATCACAATCGAAATTATGTTTAAAGTCCACGCGCCTTCTGCCAATCGCCAATTACTAAGGTCTTCACATTCAAAGGTTTTTCGAAATCGTTAAAATATTAATTATCGGCTACAAAGAAATCTTTACATAATATTATACCTAAATGCGAAAGTTTGTATGTACATATTTATTAAGATGTTTAGTTTTTCATGCAATATACTACATAACGAATTTTGATGAAATTTGGTATGGTAGTAGTTTATCCAGAATTAACACAGAATAATCTTTGCAGCTTATTAAATTTTATTTATGGTACAGTTCCCGGTACATTTCTTTAGTGTACGAACTCGCAGGATATATTCAAATAAAATGTAACTGCCTGTGCGGTGCCTTATTTTTTACGTATTCAATTTTGGTATTGGATATTTATTTGATATATTTTCCCGAACAAGCTTTCCCTCTGACTTAAACCCAATCCCACGCGGGCGAAGCTGTGGGCGAAAGCTAGTATAGTATATAATTTATATAACTTTGATTTTATTTTGCGTAACGAATAAAACTATAATACCACCTACTCGCGTATCGGCAGATGTGCCCAATGTAGATTTCTAAAAAGCTTGTGATTAAAAAAAACATGGTGAAAAGGTGATTTTTAAAAAAATATTGTAAAATAGTTACCGATCCTTTTGTGCCTAGAATATATGAAATTTCAAATTTGAATGATTTATTTTTGAATGATCTCACAAAATATTCGTCTGTAAGGTGTGAATTTGCTGACCTCTGAACTTGCCGCCCGGGGCATGGGCCCCGGCTAGCCCAGGATCCGGGGCGGCCTTCCTTTACAATTTACATAAACATTAACTGTGCCAAATTTCATATTCCTCCGTTTGTATAATTTTCGTGAAAAGGGAGGTATTGAAGTATTCGCTTCACGTATTAATGGATATATTTATTCATAGATTTTAATTTCTGCTTATATCAACACTTACTACAACTACATTTAAGTATGTTCAATGAAATACTGAATTTATACTGATTTTATCTTTTTTTACTATTTATAATGCTCTCGAACTAAAAATGCTATCTGATCTAAAAGTTATACAAAGCAGTAAGTGATACGTATATTTTTTCTTACCTTAGCCCCCGCAATATCAACTTTGGCGCAGGATTCATACGAACTGTTCCCGTCGTTTTTGATCGCGACGGTGACGGTTTCGTACAGAGACGAGCCCAGAATATAATCATCAGAACTAAAAAAATATATGCATTACTGTAATAGTCGAGTTCAGGAAATAAAATAAAAAGTAAACAAATATTTAAGGGTTAAATTGAAAAAACAGTTTCGTCAAAAGAGATGTTCCAGAAATGTATGAAGCGTGGGCCAGCACTATATTTTACACTATATGTAAATATAGCTACATAATATAGTAACTGTTTCCTATTCTTTATTTTATTTAATTTCACTTCTTTTTAATGTCCCTACATTTAAAATAACTTCGTCAAGGAGAGAGCAACACAACGTAAAATAAAACATGGCGGATCAAATCAGAATTATCCAAAGAATGTCATTTTGACAATGACATGACTTTTGGCAAAGAAAGACGTATGACATTCAAGAAGACATCTCTTCCTAAAACTGTCAACTACGTCAAAAGTCAAGGCAAAGCAACTGTCGTGGCCGCCCTAAAAGTAGGGTTCTTGCATTAAAAACTCAGAAATTAATCATTTTTGCGATAACCCTATTTTTGAGCAGCCATGACAGTTGTTTGGACATGTCATTGTCAAAATGACATTCTTTTGTTGATTATGATCTGATTCGCCATGTTTTATTTTACATTGTGTTGCTCTCCTTGATGAAGTTAATTTAAATATACATTGAAACGACGTGAAATTAAACAAAATAAAGAATAGGAAACGGTTACAATATTATGTTGCTATATTTACATATAGTGTACATAGTGCTGGCCCACGCCTCATACATTTCTAGAACATCTCCTTCCATTTGACAACGTTACGTTTACGCCGCTGACAAATGTTCCTGCTAGGCCCCCTGAACAGAATACGAGTATACATTGGTAGGTACCTTTGACTCCACTTCAGTGCCATGGTCAGGCGAGGCACGCACTCATCTCCCCTGCATCTTCTCAATATTCGCAAATTATATTTACGAACACTGTTGTCGCTCAATCTTATTAGAGACTCACTGAACTCTGCAAATGAAATTTCATTAACATCCAAAGACAAGAGATAGTACCCTTAAGAGAAGCTCAAAGGTACTATGAGAATTTTTATGTGACAATCTGTCAACATATAATCTCTCTAGTTATATTACAATCTAACGGTTTTTACAATTTCACGGTGACATACATACGTATGAGACAAAACTGTCTTAATACTGTCGTCTCCCAAGTGAGCGCTCATCCTTATTTGATTTCTTTTTTAGGCTTCCGTACTCAAAGGGTAAAATTGGGACCCTACTACTAAGCCTTCATTGTCCATCCGTGTGTATGTCTGTCACCAGACTGTATTTCATGAACCGTGATAATTAGACGGTTGAAATTTTCATAGATATGTATTTCTGTTGCCGCCATAACAACGAATAAAACAAAATATAATTAAGTGAAGCTTCCATAATACAAACGTGATTTTTTGCCGTTTGTACGGAATCATGCGTGGGCGAATCCGAATCATACTTGGCCGGTTTTCATTTTTTTATGCAAAATTAAAAAAGGCATGTATTTAAACTTGCGACAAAACAATTAAATTTGGGGTGTGAAAATACCCAATATTGAATACCAAATTACCAAGTTGGCGAAAGAATGTAAGGAACAAAAAAATTCCAAATCTGGTGACTAAATAATACCACTGAATTTTCCAAACTGGCAGACAGATTATATTTTAGCGAACAAATAACCATCTTGGCGACAATTTGTGAGTACACATTTAATTTAAGAATAGGCACATATATTTTCCCCGATGTAGGTAACTCAAAAAACATACAAGCAGCAAAACGAGCGTACAAAATTCCCAATTTTTAATTTTTCTCAGTTTTAGGGGGGTGTAGATTATTGTGTAGATTAATTTTGAAATTTAAAAATGGCGGATATTTATTTTTTGTAAAATTGATATGGGTGTCGTTTACCAGGTTTTTGGGCGTGCTGGATACGAAAATGACATTCGTTATGAAATTCCAATATGGCGGTCATACTTTATTTTATATAAATAATATGGGTGTCCTTTTATTGGTTTCTAGGGGTGCTGATTTTAAATTTCCATAACCCCGCAACTTCATATTTTCTTCATGATGGGAGAAAAAGAACTTTGAAAATCCTGAATTTTCCAACATTTCTATAGATTTTATACATCCGTCGTATCTCAATGTACAGCATTTACTTCTTTTTTTATAAAATTGATTCTATCTCGGAAACGGTGCATCCTATTGAAAAATTAATGAAAATTTCGTCCCCCTTAGGAATCTTGCAACATCATATTTTCTTCGTGATGGGAGAAAAAAAATTTCGAAAATCCTGTATTTTCCAACATTTCTATAGATTTATACATCCGTGGCATCTCGATGTACAGCAGTTACATTTTTTTATAAAATTGATTCTATCTCGGAAACGGTGCCTCCTTTTGAAAAAATAATGAAAATTTCGTCCCCCTTAGGAACCTCGCGACATCATATTTTCTTCATGATAAAAAAAATTCGAAAATCTTGAATTTTCCAACATTTCTATAGATTGATATACCCCTCGTATCTCAGTAGAGCATTGCCATATTTTTTTCTATAGTCGCTTCTATCTCAGAAACGGTGCATCCTACTGCAAAAATAATGAAAATTTCTTCCCCCTTATTAACCTAGAAATCGCATATTTTCTTCATGAATGGCAGAAAAATTCATGAATCCTGAATTTTGAAAATTTTCTATACATAGCTGGTACATTGAACTACATAACATACTGTAATAATAATCATCAATCCTAATCAGCATCCCCAAGATCTTTTAATTTAGCATTCATATTAATTTTACGAAGATTGAATATTCTCCATTTTGGAAAATGAAATTGGAAGATAATTTTGTAATCAGAACCCCCAGAAACCTGGAAAAGGACAATCTTATTAATTTAAATAACAAAAATTTACGCCATTGTGGAATTTCAAAACAGATTTTATTTTCATATTATTCTGCACCCCCAGAAACCTAGAAAATGACACCCATGCCAAAGAAAAACATACTCCAACAGTATACAAAAATAGGATACTCCGTAGCCTGCAAACTGAATTTTTTGCAGTCGTTAATTTATCAACCAAATCCAGTTTTACAGCTGCTTATATGGTATAATGGTCACCAACTCGGAAATTAAGTCACCAACTTATAAATGTCGGTGCTAATTTGGGTTAAACTTCTCCTCTTTTTATCTGCCGACTTTTGAATTTTTTGTCAGCCGAGTGTTTTCGGCAGTTTAGTAATTTAGTCGCCAACAAATTAATTTGCTGCAAAATTCAGTAATACAGTATGCTCACGTGCAGCCGCCAACTTATTTTTTGTTCGCTCGATTAATTATATCCCATTAAAAAACATTATAAACATTTCACGATCATTAAGTTTTAAAATTACCTTTATTGTCCAAAAGACTTTCGTTGCTTTTCACACTTGCCAAAAAGTCGTATGTATGAGGTAAATCATCTTTCTAAAAAAACAAATATGAAAATTTTATATTTCTTTAGCGGCCGAATACCATTTAAATAGAACGGTCATTTTCATTTTTTTTTCTTTTTTCAAAATTGTGTTTTTAGACCTTTTTACCCTTTCAACTTTTTAATTTAACAACTGATTACTGCATTTTTGCATTTTTTGGTTCTTATGTTTCTATTCAGAAAAATACGATTTTTGCTGTATTAGACAAGATTACAAATACATATTCCTAATTGACAGTACACTCCAAAACATACCATTTTCACAACTATATCTCTCGAAACTTGTTTCTCGCGCTTTGACAGGTCTATTTTAAAGGTTTGGTCGTTTTTATTTATATCAGGTACGGCGGTTGGTTTTCGGTTTCGGTTTAGATCAGTCGTTATACTCGTTTCGACAAATAAATCTAGAAACAAAATATACAAATGTGAATGGAAATTCTTCGTTCGTCAGCTGGTACAACAAAATCTGGTCCAATTGGGACGAGATGACATACTTTTATTTATTTTTCGCAGCTGACTCGTTAAATCCGCAAAATTATAATCAATATTATTTTGTGTCATTTGTGTAATGAAGTATACAACTTTATATAAAATATGTGTGTAGACTGTAGCATAAGGGTCATATCACAAGGATACTTAAAATTGATCTATATTAAATATACAACAAGATACACGATTCGTTAGGGGCCATTAATCACGTGATGTTTTAACAACTTTTTAGACCCCTCCTCTCCCCCTGGTGATACGTGGTGAGGTTTTATACTACCCCCCTCCCCCACCTAAGATCACGTGTATTTTTTTACATAGTAAGCAGGTCATGTTTGAAGAAAAACTAACTTAAAAAACAATTTAATCGAATAATTTAAGCATTTAAAACTATAGGTACTAAGTATTTAAACAACATTACGAATCTACAACCGATTTTTTTGGACCCCCCCTCCCCCTTTAGGCATCACGTGATTAATGGACGACCCCTAACAAGAGCGGCATCGCGGGGCGCAACGCGGTGCAGCTAAAAATTCGAATTCTTGCAATGAAGTCGCGTATCTTCTTGTATAGTGAAAAAGGTTCAATTTTGAATCACTATCTTAAAAAGTACGCGCCGCGTCTTCTCACGGTGTGAACAGACGCGTTTATGAGCACTGTAACAAAAGATATCCTGCAAAAATGTTATAAAACTTATATTTTCTAAG
Organism: Glaucopsyche alexis; assembly: GCA_905404095.1. Lineage (NCBI taxonomy): Eukaryota > Metazoa > Arthropoda > Insecta > Lepidoptera > Lycaenidae > Glaucopsyche > Glaucopsyche alexis. The sequence goes on from FR990053.1 coordinate 4,545,686, forward strand.
ACCCAAGTTGAAAGTAACTATCTAAATTCTAAATGAACCCTGAGAAGCTTAAGTGATTACTACACTATTAGTACTTACACCCAGATGCCTTTTTCTGTTTAGCAGGGTAGTTTATACTTATGTTAACCGTTACTGTGAAGTTTTTGTCCAGTTCTCGAACTATCTGAAATAATCGAAAGAAAACATTTATGGTGGTGGTCAGTTCAATTAGAATGACATAATTTTTAAATTATAAATTCAGATTACAATGCAGCGCTCATTTGCAAGATAGCTACACAAAATCACACATGCTCTGTTTCACAATGTTTTTTTAAGTGCCGGATAGCTTATTCGGAAGTTTTGTTTCTGTTTACTTTGCATCGATCGACTGAGACGAGACATGCAAGTAAGCAAACTGATACTTATCGGTTAATTGTGAAACAGCCCTGTCTGGGAACATAATAGTAGTTTTCCAATTAGAGAGCATAATGCGACTCAGTTGCGCACAATGCCGAATTGTGCTGATGCTTAAATTGGAACGTGAATTAGTTTTTAAATGCACCAGCAGAGTGCGCTTAGTTCAGTGTAATATAACCGAACTAATTAATTAACCTAACTAACTGAATTAACAATATAAATGCCAACTTAAAGAAAACACTTGAAAAATTCTGCCACTGTTTATTGGTATCGCTTGCACATACGCGCGCTTTTGAGAGTACTCGATTGTGCGAAGCGTTGCTGTAGTTGAAAAATTCAACGTTGAGCATTGTGCCGCATAATGCGTTTTACTGCTCCAATTGGAAAACTACGAATATATACCGCCAGGGAACCTGGCGACCGGGCTAGGAATACTCATTCATTATGACCCCCCCCCCCCCCCGTCCATCAGGTGTGACGTAATATGTGGATGGACCCTTATCCAGTAGAAAAATTCAACTGTAAGTTTATTAGCTACTAGACGTTGCTCGCGACTTTGTACGCGCAAAAATTAAGAAGCGGAAACCGTACATTTTCCGCGATAAAACGTAGCATATTATGTCCTTCCCCGTAGTCTACTCTACATCTGTGCCAAATTTCATCAAAATCGGTCCAGTAGTTTCAGAGCCTATTCAATGCAAACAAACAAACATACAAACAAAATTTTCCTATTTTTTATTAGTATAGATGAAGTCTCACTTCTTTGTCCTTTAGTTTCACGGAAATTTCCACTTTCATCGCAGGAATGCTTCGGTACAAGAAGACCTTGTCAACAAGAGGTGCACCCACCGCCAAAACTGCAAACAAAATTGATTTTATTTTATTTATAACACTTCATGCACGTACCCCCTTACTAATAAACGCTATATAAGCTTTGAATAGTTATACAGTGTTTTGTTCACATCACACAAGTGACATTTTTAATTCGAGTGAAGAAGACAAAACACTGTATAGTTATTCAAAGCTTATACAACGTTTATTAGTAAGAAGGGTAATGTACAAAGGCGAGGCTAATAATGTATTGTGGAATTCTCTACCAGCCAAACTTAGGGTGATGCAGAGGCATGGTGAAGTAGGCGCATTTCTTTATATATATATATATATATATATATATATATATATATATATATATATATATATATATATATATAAATGTTATGTTGCTTTGTGTACGCTTCAAAAACTCAAAAAGTTCTGCACCGATCGAGTTGGAATTTTAGCATGATATATAATCCGCATCAAGGATTGTTTTTATCGATTTTTGCATCAGTCACATATCTGCGACCGCAAAAAAACTATATTTACTCGGGCGGAGCCGCGAGCAACAGCTAGTATTACATATATTTAAATACGTATTTTAAAACCTGCATAATTTTATACACACGAGTAACTATTACTTTGTATAAAATAAAGTACTTTTAGATGACAGATGTTCAGAATTGTAATCTAAGCAGCCGAAAAGAATAAAGTATCAGATGTTTTGATAGAGAAATAAAGGACCTGGTCAAAAATCCACTTAAAAATTCCAGAGTAGACAACAATGAAATGTTTGCCAATGGGTTCACTTTATATCCACCTACAACAGCAACCTCAATACATATTCTTACAATTCCTACAACAACAAATATATCTACATAATATACATTTTCACCTTGCTTGCTTGCTCATAACTTCCTTACCCGGCGTATTTCGATGTTAACCCCTTTGACATCAAATATGATTTGAAGTGAACACATTGACAATCATTTTATTGCTTTTGACTATTGGTACATTTTTGACCATCACCCTTTTTATTCTGTTATCGAATTATTGTCTTACCGTTTCCACCATTATCGTCGAAATTCAAAGCAGGCTGAAGAACAAATCCAAAGGACTTATGTTCGGAGGAGAGTATTTGGTAGTATTGCTTGAGGAGTTTACATTCATCGTCCCCTTTCTCTAACAGAGCTCTCACTTTCGCACCAGACACGACGTACACGGCACCTCCATTTGCCTTGTACGGTGCGCTTATAAACAACTCTGTGAATAGGTACAGTATAGTTGTAAAAATATTCAAGGGTTCCTTCTCAGAAGCAGGTTAAAAATAGCAAATATTTCAAAACTTGTGCGACCCTGGCTGTGGGTAAGCTCCACAGTAGATTAAACTGTTACGGGATTATGGTCCGCTGTTCGGAGTAAAACGCCAGTTTCTTGTGAGGGAGTTTTTCGCTACGAATTTCCACACCAACATAGGTTTGCAGATCTTCCAACACGCCATCAAATGTCCGAATCACAAGCATCGTAATACATAGCCGGAGTCGCAGAGAGTAATCGCACTATTCACTTTAGTTATCCTCGAAATTAACTCTTTCGAGTCGGGGTGAGAAGGATACAGTGCACGTTCGAGAACGTTCTAGTACTTTCCATACTAGAAGCTTCTAGAACACTCTATACATTCGAACGCCGCAGCGGTAACAACACTACAAATTGAAGCGTAGTAATAATACAAAAACTTCATGGTACATAACGTTGTCTGCACGGGGCAAGCAGGGATCCACGAACTTGCTTGCTAAGCTGTCTTGTAAAATCTAGGATTATTGCAGAACTACTACAAACTTCTGTATTTGCTACAAGCTAACCTGGCAAATCGTCGCCGTCAAGATCTAACGAAGCCAAGGCAGTGCCGAATCGGGAGCCCGCTTTATTGTGATGGACGCATATCGCAGTTTTTCGTATATTCTCCTGTAAATAAAAACTCTGCTAAAAATATCTGGTAAAGCTGAGGCCCCATAAGTGCGTTGCGTTGCGTCGTCGCAACGGATTAACACATTGTATGCCACACCTGAGTTGCATCGACGCACCACAATGTAAGAGGGTGTTCTTCGTCCTGTCCGACGTTCGGTTAAAATGTCGCGTTAGAAGATGCAACGCGTTATTGGGGAATGTCAGAAAAAATCTATGAAAAACGACGCAGCCTCGATGCTGCGACAGCGCAACGCACACAGGCAACGCACTTATTGAGCCTCGCCATAATTGTGTTGCCTGTACTATTGGTATAATTGTGTCTTCGGTGAGTTCTGCGCAGGAAGGTCTCAGAGGCCTCAGGCATCAGGTGTGGCGAAGAACACGCTGCCACCGACTGCCCTACCGAACCTACTACCGAACAGCTCATATGCGTGAACTGTAAGGGAGTCCATCCAGCCAACAGCAAGATCGGCCAGCATGGGGATTCCGGGTCCGGAGGCCCGGAATCGTCATGCGGGCCCCATCGCACGCACACACTTCCAACCGAGTAAGCAACGACCCTCCTATTACGGAAAGAGAGGCCCCAATACCTCCGCCCACGGCCACATCCCTTATGGCCGAGGCAAATTAGTTAATAGAATCAGGCGTTACTTTGTGGAAATCCATAGGATAAAATTAATTAATATTATGATTTAGAGCAATGTTCCGCCAAATAATACCCACAACCTGCAAGCAAATGTGTGAGTGCACGTATAAGCATGCGTAACGCACCTCCCTCATCCCACGCTGCTTATGCGTGCACTCAGATGCAAGATCGTGCAAACACCACTACCACACAAGCAATAATGTCAGCAAGATCGTGCAAAGCCCCACACCACCATGCAGGTTACAAAACTCGACGTGCGTTTCGCCCCGAACCTGGAGCATCCTCAGGAAGTGGACCTGCGAACAAAGTTCGTTAGTAATGCTACCAACCAGACCGCCGCCTTATATAGACTACTGGCTACTAGTACCCCCACCAAACAGGTTAATGAGTGGTGACGTAGGTAGTCAAGCAAGTTTGGCCATTCAACAATGCAAGTCTAGTGTTGTTCTTTTCTTTAATTATTTCTAATTGTTCCAACACGCTCAGTCGAAAGCCTTTGTCACATTTATGTAATACCTTATAGGAATGGCCATCGGGTACACTATGACCACTATCTAAAATATGTTTAGCAAAATGTGATTTAACACGATGAGCATTTCTATAAGCCGCGATGTGTTCTTTGTACCGAGTCTCAAAGTTACGTCCAGTTTGACCCACGTATACACTATCGCATTCAGGACAAGATAGATAGATAGATAGATAGATTTATTTATTTGCATAGAATGGTAATACAATTAGATGTTACAATGGTTTTAGAGCCTTATACATTCCACCTTACGGCATGCAAAAATTTAATTGTACCAAAAAACAAAAGTTGATTTACGTAATATCTAGTTCAATTAATTTAAGGTATTATTATTCACAATTACAAACAAAATAATTAGAAATATAACTCATATAATGATTGATTGATTGAATAGAGAAAAATAAATCTATGTCATGTCATAAATACCATGTCATTAAAACATAAATTATAGAACAAATACATTTTGTTCATAGTCATCGTGAATCAATAATCATTCAAATCATAAAATCAATCGATTTTATAGACACCGGATTGGTACTTTAAATCGATCCGGTCTTTATTATGACACAATTGATTTTTTAAAGTATTATTTGTCCTGAATGCGACGTGCATATCGTTATTTCTTATTATTTTCGATAAACATGCAGATACCTCACCCATGTAGGTCAAACTGGACTTGTATTTAACCACTACCTTATCAGGAGTCCCTGCGTATAAAAACTTAACCAATTCCTTTTTATTTTTATTATTCAAAATATTATTAATAATTTTGGGATTATACCCATTCGAATTAGAAATTTGGTAAATTATGTTTAGTTCTTTCTGATAATTTTCTTTACTAAGAGGAATGCACATTAATCTGTGAACGTAACTAAGAAAAGCCGCGAGTTTATGTTGCCAATGAGTGAGACCCTCCTGTCCCCCCAGGACCGTTTTAGTGCCCACGGGTACCATGTGTACCGGCAGGATTTCGAGTTTGTTTGCCGACTGTGATTGCCGGAAATCTGAACTGTTATCACCTCGGATGGAGCTCTCGCACCCCCAACGCAGACGGCAATCGTCTTTTTGCCGACTCCAAACGCACCGGGTACACGGTGGTAGGCACATATGCCCCTACACATTAACCCGAGAACTCCCAACACTCGCCAGATGTACTCGACGTGGCTATCGCCCACCAGCTCCCAGGTGACCTCCATTTAGAGGTCCTCGATGTGGTCCACAGGTAAGGCCATCATCCTGTCTTAGCCGTCTTACGCACCATCCCCGTGAGCGTTCCCCCCTTCCACCTACCCAGTCCGCGATTGCGACGCCTTTTCCTTGCACCTGCACGAGTCAATGCCCAACTTTTCGGTCGACATCACTACCCCGCCACATCGTCGACCTCATTGCGGAGAAGAAGCGTCTACGCCGGAGACGGCAGCTCACCCGTTGCTCCACGTAGAAGACGCAACTCAACCACCTCACTGCAAAGGTAAAAGCCCTTTTAGAAGACCTCAATGCTGCAGACTGGACCCGACGCATCCAGGAGGCGGGAGAGGATTGGCACTCCCTTCACCGCTTTTGCCGTAGCCTAACCGGAGCCACTGCCACCGTTTGCCCCCTGCTCCACCCCGACGGCAACCTAAGGTACCATGCAGAGCACAGAGCAGAAGTTCATGCCGAGCACTTAGATCGCCAATTTTTGCTGCCAACGTCCGCAACGAAACACGTCCAAACGGTCTCCGAGGAGGTAAAGGTCTTCCTACTTTCCCCTCCTTCGCCCCCCAAAACTCTCCTTTTCACCGAGAGAAGTACAAAAAATTCTACGCCGCCTTAAGTGCTGATGGGATGGGATTCATCGATCGCAGTCTTCCTAGACATTCAAAAGGCGTTCGATAGTGTGTGGCATGAAGGTCTGCTCTTCAAACTCATCCGAGCTGATGTCTCTCCCCTCTGGTAAGGCTAGTGGCGTCTTTTCTCTCCGGGCGGACTTTCAGGGTCCGCGTAGACGGAGTCCTCTCCGGCGAGCGTCCAATCACCGCCGGCGTTCCCACAAGGTAGCGTATTCTTCCCAGGATTGTATAACTTCTACGCAAGCGATGTGCCACAGGACCCTGGCACCATGGCAACGCTGTACGCCGTCGACACGGCGTTCATCACTTCATCGATCAACACCGACCATGCTTCCATTAAGCTTCAGAGGGCGCTGGATCTCCTCCTTGACTGGCTGAGCAAATGGAGGCTATTTGCTAACGCAGGCAAGTCCCAGGCGCTCGCTGTCAGCAACCACCTTCCGGCGCCTCTGAAGATCGGTGATGCTGCTATCCCGTGGGGGAGAACGGCGAAATACCTCGGGGTCACCATTGACCGCCGACTCCCCATGGTCGTCCAATGCAAAGCAGCGGTGGCGAAGGCCAGAATAACCAGATCAGCAGTAGCCCAGCTGCGTCCTGCCTACGCGTCCCCGCAGATCCCTCGATGAGTATGAGAATCGCCCTCTACAAGACGTACTACGGTCCCACCTTACGTACGTGGCACCTGCGTGGCACCACTTGCTGTCTGCACCTCAGAACGGGTTGTTGCAGAGAGCCCAAAAACCGCTTGCTGCGCCGTATTGCGGGCGCTCTATGGTACATCCGCAATTCCACCATCGCAAGGGATCTCAGGGTGGAGAGCGTCGAGGCCTTTGTGGCCCGGCTTTCCGCGAATCTGTTCGCGCGAGCAGATGCCTCGCGCCTGGTCGAGCTGACTGACCTGGCGCCGTGGCACGCCCGCCCGCCCGACCGCTACCGACTGCCGAGGGACACGGTCCCTGTAGAAGAATCAGCGGACCCCCACCGTCCGCCCCACCGCCCCCGAAGAGGAGCTCAGGCGCAACCATGCGCCCCGCCCGCCCCACCACCCAAAACAAGTGGTGCAATGATGCGCCACGCCGCCCGGAAAATGTACGCCCCACCCAGGCGCAAACCTGTGCACCGCTGGTTCGCAGCCCCCACCCTGCACCGGCAAATATATAATAATAATAATAACAAAATAAAAAATAATAAAAACCTTGCCGATGCAATACTTCGTTTCTCGCCCGAGGCCTGTCGGAGTGACAGCCCTGTTGGCACCCCGTCGCCACCGTGGCATACCTTCCCTATAAAAAAGCTGGGGTTCGGAAGCTTTACTCCCACCCTTTTCCCCAGGTCATTCGAGTCCATGGTCGGCAGATGCGGAGTGGATCCAAACACGTTTCTCGGCCCTCACGCGTCGTTTGGAGGTATTTATTAGTAAAGTACTAGTACTGGACGCGATTTCAATAAATATTCCCCACGTAGAGGGGCAAATGCCCCTAACCGTGTTTCCCCGCCCAAGGCCCCTTTCAAGGGCCCGGCGCGGCGTGAGACTACGTATCTGCGGCATTACTAACGAACTTTGTTCGCAGGTCCACTTCCTAAGGATGCTCCGGTTTCGGGGCGAAACGGATGTCGAGTTTTGCAACCTGCATGGTGGTGTGGGGCTTTGCACGATCTTGCTGACATTATTGCTTGTGTGGTGGTGGTGTTTGCACGATCTTGTTTCTGAGTGTACGCATAAGCAGTGTGGAAGGCGGGAGGTGATTTACGCATGCTTATGCGTGCACTCACGCATTTGCTTGCAGGTTGTGGGTATTTTTCGCGGGAAATTGCTAAATATTAATTAAATTGTATGGCTGATAATTGGTGGGGAGGTAGTTTAGAACCAGGTGACGGATATAGGATACTTTTTATCCCGTTCCCGAGGGCATGACATTAAACGTGGTATTATGTATTTAATAACCTAACCTAACCAATGTAATGTAAATAGCATGTCAGGACATGTCTAAGGAGGGTTCCTATAAACGCGTAATATGCTTTTTTTTAATTACTCCAAAAGTTACTGTCCGATTTGGTTCACAATAATTTTCCTAAAGAGTTTTTAGCATGACCTATCAGCATGGAAAATTGCAAGTTTCTATCTCCTATAGTTTAAAAATGCTAGGGGGGGACCAACTTACAAACTACTTTGGAGGCCGATTACTCGAAAATGGTCAACATTTTTAAAAAGAAACGTATGAAACCTTCCTTTATTTTAAAAGACCTATTCTACGATATCTCACACGATGGGGTAGAGTGAAAAAAGATTTTTCATCCCCACTTCACATGTATGGAGAGCCACCCCTAAAATATAAAATTATTATTTTTTTATGATCCCGAAACCGTGATCTATACACAATCTATAACTGCACCAAATTTCATCAATTTATATTCATAACTATAGGAGCTAGAGGCGCGGACAGACAGACAGACAGACAGACGGACAGAGCGAAACTATAAGTATTACGGAACCCTAACGCCAAAACTCAAGGCTGGACCGATTTGGCTAATTTTGATTTAGAAATAATTATGGAAGTTCAGGGAAGGTTCGAACGGTGAGAATATTGGTATATAAAGGTACACCTTTCCAATATTTCTCAGCTAGTCCTACACCTACTGCTACAACCTGTAGGACGTAGGTTGCATTGTAGGTGTAGATAATTATTCATTACAGATTATATTTAAGACAGAACAACGTGTGTCGGATCAGCTAGTAAAAGTCTAAAAAGTAGTTTTTTATATTATAAAAATAATTTAAATCGTTAGGTCATGTTTATTGGTCAATATTATCAATAATTATGAATTCTTATCGTAATAACACAGTCTATGGATATGAATCTTTATTACGCTGTGGTAATAATATTATGTGAATTTATAGTCTCAGTTGCCTAAAACAAAATATTTTTTTCATTTTACTACATATAGGTAATTTGCACGAATTACGACATAGGTATGGAACCGCGAACGTGCCATTATCTAGTGACACTAGCTTTTGCCCGCGACTTCGTTCGCGTGGAACAGTTACTTTGGGAATTGGGATATCGCTAAAATATACCGGCGACTTCATTTACGTTGAAGGAGAAGCGCTTCCCTGCCCGCGACTGCCCGCCGCGCGCCCCATTATTTTATTACTGCGATATCTTCTAAAATACTCATTGAAATCAAATGATGTAAACGGCAAATTTATTTTAAATTAAATGCTTGTAATGAATAACGTATTTACTTGAATAAGGATTAATATCATCTTTATGAAAACACCCTCACAAATAATGCTTAATTTTGGAACAAATTTGGTTAGCATAAAAAGGTTATTGTGAGCCAACCTTGAAAGATAGACATGTACTGTCGCGGACTTTTTTTTAGAACTTTTTAAGGGGAACAATTCTGTCCTACATAATTTTAGCGAAACTTTAGCCGTTTCCGCAGCGTATGCAGCGAAAGCTCTCAAAAGGAAAAAAATAACCCCCGATTTTGAAACATTCTTGGTTGGTGCTCCGCTCGTATTGAGCTTAGCATGATGTTATATAGCCTAAAGCCTTCCTCGATAAATGGACTATCCAACACAAAAAGAATTTTTTCAATTCGAACCAGTAGTTCCTGAGATTAGCGCGTTCAAACAAACAAACAAACTCTTCAGCTTTATAATATTAGTATAGATTTTTATTAGACCATTTTAGGTTTTCGTAATACTCAAGTAACCCTTATAGTTTCGCTCTGTCCGTCCGTCTGTATGTCTGTCCGCGCCTCTAGTTTCTGTAATTATAAATATAAATGTGTGAAAAGAGATGGCCAAAAACTCATGTACACAAAAAAACCCAGAGTAGACAAAAACTTATTTGATGCGGTTTGAAGCGGTTTTTTATGGCCATAACAAAAATGTACTTATTGAGTCTTAAAACTATCGTGGTCTTGATAAAATGAACATCTAAATATTATATGATATTTTTATCAAACTAGTCGACCTTTCTTAAAATACTGCTCTTTTATTTCTGCTTTTTGAGTATTCTATTATTATTTTGGTTAAACAAGGGTCAAGGTAAAATAATCCATGAATTACTCAATTACGAAAAGCACTAATTACGACGATGGGTATAACCGACACGACTGGCGAGAGATCAGGCGCAGGACCGACTTTTTACATGCCCATCCGACGCATGGATCATCTTTCTTGTCAGACAATCAGGTGATCAGCCTGCATTGTCCTAACCAAACTTGGAAACAACATTTTTTGTTGATCCCATGTGGGAATCGAACCCACGACCTCCGAGTCGAGAGCCAAGCTCTAAACTACTAGACCACGGAGGCTATTATACATAAAATATTATACATAAAATATAATTGTGAATGAGTAGTAAAGAACATAATACTGCGTCTCTAGATTGATATGAGATAGTTATGTATGGTATCCCAGTAGTTAAGGAGAAAATAAAAGCATTTTTTTAATCTACACATAAAGCCTATTCAACACGCACATAAGAAGTTTTTGTCGAAACTGGGTAGTTTTTTGGCCATCGTCTTTGGTATAGTTTAAATACTGTGTATAGATCTCGGTTTTGGCATCATAAAATAATAATAATTGTACATTTAGGGGTGGCTCTCCATACATGTGAAGTGGGGATAAAGAATATTTTTTCATTCTACCCCATCGTGTGGTATCACTGAATAGGTATTTTAAATTAAAGGCAACAATTCATACATGACTTTTTTACAGTCAACCATTTTCGAGTAATCGGCCTCAAAAGTGGTTTATAAGTTTGTGTCCAAAAAGATGGTATATTTTACCTAAAAGATGGAAAATTGTTCTTTTAGAATAAAAATATGGTAACGGAACGCTCCTTAAGGTACGAACACACTGGGCGGAACTGAACTTCAGCGGAACTGAGCGACACGTTTTGGTAAGTCGCACATGAACTGCAGCGGCGCTACAAAAATATATTCAGTAGCTAGGCAACCTCCGAGCAAGATGGACGAATGGACGATTGAAATTTAAAAGGTTTTTTTTAATAAATATGTACCTACATACCTACAATCTAAATAATTTATATATGACCTCCGTTGCTCAGTGGTGAGCGCAGTGGCGCTTTAACCGGAGGTCGCGGGTTCGAATGCCGCCAGGGAACAAAAAAGTTTTCTGTGTTCCTGGGTCATGGATGTGTATTAAATGTGTGTATAATATAACAAAAATCTTAGTAAAGTATAAAAAGTATTAAATATATGTCCGTTGTCTGGTACCCGTAACACAAGTTCTTCGGATATTTACCACGGGGCCAGACTGACGTTGTGTGAAGCGTCCATAGATATTATAATTTTCACTATGAAACCAATTAACATTGGAGAGGTCGTCGTTCATCCACAGGAAAAAGAAATAAAAAAATTAACTTACCATTTATTCCCATTTCTTGAACTATTTAATAATAATCTGGTCCCGTGGTAAGTTCTCGAAGAACTTGTGATACGGGTACCAGACAACGGAAATATATTTAATACTTATATACTATACATATATTTAAGATTTTTATTATATAATTCACATTTATTGCACATCCATGACCCAGGAACATAAAAAACTTTTTGTCTCCCGGTGGGATTCGAACCCGCGACCTCCAGCTTGAGCGCCGACGCGCTAACCATTGACCCACAGAGGTCGTTTCACTCCAAAGTTGTTTTTTTTTTTTTTTTTTCATAGAAGTGTTCATGTACTTTTTATGCTGGACGTCATAATATTATCACAGTGTAATAAAGATATTATTATACAGTCTCCGGATACTGGCCCACGAGTACAATAAATTTTATTCGTCTATCGACATTTTTTACGAACCATTATCGCGCTCCCAAGTATCTCGGTTGACTGACTATGAAAATGAAGTTGGCCAAACCGAACTGCAGTTAACTGCAGTTCGCGACACTTTTGGTCAGTTGATCAAGTTTGTCACGCAGTTCGCTGCAGTGTTCCGTTACCGCTTAGTGCGTGTTATCTCATATAATTTCATATAACGAATATTTTGACGCGATGTGTCGCTCAGTTCCGCCGAAGTGCAGTTCCGCCTAGTGCGTTCGGACCTTAAGACATGACGTGACATGCTCTTGGTTAGGTTATTATATTTAGGGTTGGCAACCCTAATGTAGATTCTTACTTGGCTAGCAGTATATCCTCCGCGATAGATGTAGATGGCACCAGCTTCGTACTCGTTCCTGTAAGGCTCCGCAGGCGCGCCCACGACCAGCTCGGAGTACAGGTCCCCACTGAAGTCCGCCATGTGCAGCGAAGCCCCAAACATGTTCTGCCCTCGCTTACTCTTGATAAACAGTTTCATCTTGGACATTACGAGGGCGTTAAGAGTGCCATTCTCTAAATGTAAGAAGCCAACCTGAAAAAATATTACTTGACCTAAAGGCCTTCCGTGCAACTTCCCGCTGAGCGCCTAAATTTTATCAAATGCATCATTTTAGAGCTTATCGAGCTCAAAAATAAAAGTGCTTCTAAACATTTTCATTTATATAATTTTCTTACATCAGACTTTTGAGTCCTCCGAGCTCAAAATTCTGATGACAGTTAAATAAAACACTATTTTTTTAAAAGCGATGTTCAAGAAATGTATGAGGCCTGGGCCAGCCCTACATACAGTATATGTAAATATAGCTACATAATATAGTAACCGTTTCCTATTCTTTATTTTGTTTACTTTCACTTCGTTTCCATGTACATTTAAATTAACTTCGTCAAGGAGAGCAACACAAAGTAAAATAAAACATGGCGGATCAGATCAAAATTAACTAAATAATGTCATTTTGTCAATGACATGACTTTTGACAAAGAAAGACGTATGGCATTCAAGACGTCGTCTCTTCGTAAAACTGTCTACTACGTCAAAAGTCAAGTCAAAACAACTGTCATGGCCGCCCTAAAAATAGTGTTCTCGCAATAAAAAACTCTTCAAATAATCATTTTTGTACGCATGTACCGTTCTTCAAATTAATTTTTTCGTATTTTTATGTTATTCCCATATTTTTTTCCTATTTACCTATGTAGTGTACATAGAACTGGCCCAAAATCAAACATCTCTTTTCAAATGTCATAACTTTGGAATAAACCAACCAATTTTCACGCGATTAGCGGCAACCGATGCAGTTTTTCATGTCCTTTGAAAAAAATTTCAAAATTAATTTTTTAGATAAAAAATTTCGGACTAATTCCGAAAAACACTTTTTTCGGTTTTCTATCCTTCACGATATCTCTCGAACGAATTAACTGATTTTGACCGAATTAGCGGCGATTGACGTGGTTTTTCAAGCTGATTAGTTTTTGGAGTTGATGCTGTGGATCCTAAATGTCCTGCAATAGGGATGTCGTGATTTTCGCAAAGAATTTTATTTCTCTCACTTAAGTTAGGGTAAATTATTTTGTTAAGGTAAACATGTACGTTGATCTTCGTGTTATGGAATAGATATTATGTAATCATATTGTAAATTTTGGTATATGAATGATTATCGAAAGGGTTCTTAAAATCAGATATGGCAATGTCTTGGCAATTTTCTGTTACTAGAATTTCGTTTCTTATTCGTTTTATAGTCGTGTATAAATTTGTATAGGATGATTCATCAAAGTAATGTACCTTAGTGTATAGTAGATATATAATTTTGTCTTTGTTTTATGTAATCTTGGTAAATTAATATAACTCTTTTTCAGAGTTAATGATTTCTTCTTTGTTGTTAATGTTCGACAATATTTCTGTTATGTATGGATTTGATTCATCCAAGTCTATTGATGTAGGAATTAGCATGAATTTAAAAGGAGTTTTCAACAAATTTTCGTTATGTTCTTTTAATATAGTGTTGTATACAATATTCTTATTAGTGTTTTCTTTCAGGAATTTGGAATAATCGCTATCATTTGTTTTTGGTTGATTGTTTTCAGGAGAAGGGGTTTGTAATAATTCAAAATCGGTGTTGAGATCGGCGCTTTTGGGACTTCCATCGAAAATTCCAAGGACTTCTAGGTTAATGAGGTCAGGAGAAGAAGGTTGCGAAGGTTGGAGTTCCTTGTTTGGTATAGGGTTTGTTGTATGAGGGTTAGTAGGAATTATATTGGGGCTTAGTAAATCTTCTGCATCGAAGGAGAACGGGATATGAGGAGGGAGGTCCATTAAAGGATCCTCTAAAGGATTAAAGGATTCGCTATCTGAGTTTTGGGTTTCTGGGTCCAGAGGATTCGGTGTATTGTTTTCTATTGGGTTGACAGGAAATCGAGATAGTGCGTCGGCGTTTGTGTTATTCTTTCCTTTTTTATAGACTATATTATATTCAAATTCCTCTAGTTTTAGGCGCCATCGGACTAATCTAGAGCTAGGATCCTTGCAATTAAATAACCATTGAAGAGGTTTGTGATCAGTTACAATTGTAAACTGATGTCCATAGAGGTAAGGGCGGAAAGCTTTTGTCCCAAAGACGATTGCGAGGCATTCTTTTTCCGTTACACTATAGTTAATTTCAGCTTTATTTAATGTGCGAGATGAAAAGGCTATCGGGCGGTCTTTGCCAATGGGTCCTTGAGATAAGATAGCAGACACGGCGAAGTTTGAAGCGTCACAAGTGAGTATAAATGCTTTAGAAAAGTCTGGATACGCTAAAACTGGGGCTGTTGTGAGTCTGTTTTTCAAACGAGAGTTGTTGTTGGTTATTCCAAGCGAAAGGAATGTCCTTTTTGAGGAGTGTTGTTAATGGTTTGGCTAGTTTTGAGAAGTCAGGGATGAAACGCCTATAGTATGAAACGAGACCTAGAAAGCTTTTGATATCTTTAGGAGATTTTGGAATTGGAAATTGTGAGACTGCTTTTATCTTTTCAGGATTGGGTTTTACTCCTTCGCTATTTATCAAGTGTCCTAAGTATGCTACTTCCTTGCACATAAATTCGCATTTGTCGGGTTGTAGTTTTAGATTAAAAGTTCTGAGTCTGTCAAAAATAGAAATAAGGTTCTTCACATGAGTAGGTAGGTCCGCGGAATATGAAACAATATCGTCTAAGTAAACAGAACATCGAGATCCTTGAAGACCGGATAGGCACGTATTCATTAGTTTTTGGAAGGTGGCTGGAGCGTTTTTGAGGCCAAAAGGCATTCTAGCGAACTGGAAATGTCCTTGTGGTACTGAAAATTTTAGCTGCATCTGCTGCTGCAGGGAAACTAAAATTTAATGAAAACCCGATGCTAAATCTAGTGTGGTGAAATACTGGCTTTTACCCAATTGGTCTAGTATTTCTGTTATTTGAGGAATAGGATATGTCTCTCCTATAGTGATGTCGTTGAGCTTTCGGTAATCGATTACGATTCGCCATTTATGCTGGCCCGAGGCGTCTTGTTTTTTAGGTACGATCCAGATAGGTGAGGACCAAGGTGAATTAGAAGGAGATATAATGTTTTGCTCTAGCATTTTATTTATTTGGGATTCTACTTCCTTTTTGTGGCACTCCGGGAATCTATATGATTTAGTATGAATTGGGACGTCTGTATTTGTTTGTATATTGTGTTTTATAGCTGTAGTATGTGTGAGTTGGTCGTCTGGGAGATGGAATATGTCGGAATAGTACATACAAAACAATACAAAGGAACTTACACACTACAAGTGACTGGATTCTCCGAAGTGTTGGCTACAGTGATGTTTATTCGGCCGTTTTGTTTTACTTTAACGACGCAATTTGCTATTAATAATGAATTCGAAATGTGTTGATCTACAATAATCCCCTCTGTAAGGTCTGGGTTTTTCACAGTGCATTCTATTACGGTTTCGGTTCTAGGAGCTATTGTATATAGGGGTTTAGAAAATATTAGGTTCATGATTTCGTCCCCCATTCGCAATAAACCTTGGCTATAGTCTATTTGGCATTCTAGATCTTCTAATAAATCGTTGCCAATAATACCGTCGTGTTTCAGGCTAATGTCTTTGACTACATGGAATTCATGAAGGTATGGCTTATTGAACTTAGTACCCGTTTGCATGTAAAAACTACCTAACGTGGAGGTTGTGTCATTTCCGACATCGATTCCCTTTAAAATGATAATGTTGTCACTAAGTTTTGGGATTTTAGATAGTGATCCTAGTTTAATTAGGGAGACAGAGGAGCCTGTATCTACAAGGAAAGTAAGTTTACGAGATGCTACTGAGGTCTGCAGCAAACTGCAGTTATAAGGTAAACTACGTTTTTCTAAATTATTGTTTATTTTATAGATTTTAGTATTTTCTTTTTTATTTTCCAGGTTTGACGTGGAGACGTGTTCGTGACCGTGTGGTGAGTTTTCGTCTGAGTTTCTATTGGGATGGATTTTTGCGAAATTGAATTTGGATTTTGTAGAATGATTTTGTGTTTTCAGGATTTCAGATTTCATGATTACAGGACTATCGTGTAGTATAGGAAGTTTTTGTTGTGAATTTCTATGGGGTAAAGTGGATTCAGTGTGGTTAGAATATGATTCTATTGATTTAGTAGGTTTAGGATAAATTTCAGTGGATTCGGTGGATTTAGTATATTTTAGGTTAGACTCAGTGGATTCATTGTGTTTAGGATACGGTTCAGTGGATTTAGTGGATACGGTGGATTCAGTGGGCTTGTAACGAGATTCAGTGGATGCAGTGGATACAGTGGATTTAGTAGGCTTGTGGCGAGACTCAGTGGATGCAGTGGATACAGTGGACTTAGAAAATTCATCACGAGGTTTAGTAGATACAGCGGATACAGTGGATTTAGTAGTCTTGTGACTCATCACTCTTACACTTAGTCTTGAATCTCAATTCAGTGGATGCACTTTAGTTATATTAGCCGGGAGAAGAGGAAAGATAAACAAAAAACAGATGACAGATTATATTGATATTTTGAGTAACAAAGAAAATGTTACTAAACTTATATTGTTTACTTTTCCTTATATAAAAAAACTGCCACACGAGAGTAACGAAAATTATATTAGATTTAAGTTGAACAGCCTACTGTGTAGTGCTACTAATCAAAATTGTATAGTTTTAAGTAACACTCAACCACATATAGATGTGGTTGATATTAATAATATTATAAGTTTTAGATTTAATAATCTAACATGTGATAAGTATTTCTTATCACAGTTTTTTACTAGACGCATAGCTAGATGGCTATTTCATTTTTTAGTTTTAAGACAAGCCAAAGAATTGGCTAAACCGACCACTGCTTTTATTGAGCAGAGTCTTTATTCTGACAACTATACAGTCAGTAGCTTGGAATATGTTCCAAATAATTTAAATTAGTTTCTAAGACAACAGAGGCTCACTCTAGCAATGTGATAATCAATAATATAAATTATTTAAATGAATTACCTACCTTACCTACCAAAAATGTTAACAAAAAATGTAATTTCAATGTAAATCTGGTGCACCAAAATTTGCAAGGAATGGTAGGTAAAGAATTAGAAATTGAGTTGTTTGTTAATGAATATAACATTGATATTATGTGTATATCAGAACATTGGTTTAGAAAACATGAATTAATATTTAACTTTTGTGGTCACCAGGTAGCTAGTTCGTTCAGTCGAGAGAATGCCATTAGAGGTGGTTCTTTAATATTAACTAATAAAAAAATAAAATTTAAAGAACGCAAAGATATTATAAGACTCTCTACTGAACGAATAATTGAGGTAGCCTGTATTGAGTTGAGCCATCTTATTATTGTAAGCGTATACAGGCCTCCATCAGGTTTATACGATTCCTTTGAACAAATCATGGAAGAAGTGTTGACAAAAATATGTGCATCTAACAAGAAGATTATTGTATGTGGTGATTTCAACATTAATTTATTAGACTCAAACTCCACCACTGTTAGATTCACATCATTGCTAAAATCGTATAACCTCAGTAATTTATTTTATGAACCGACAAGAATATGTGATACAGCAGCTACTTGTATTGATAATATTTTCACTAATATTACTCCTTATAAAAAAGAAATAATTAATGCGCTTAGCTCTGATCACTGTGGACAATTTGCTTCATTTAATATTAATTGTGAAAATAAACCTCAAGAAAAGCTTGTTTATATTCCTGTGAATACAAAACGTATTGAGAAATTTAGAGGTAAATTAGTTTCAAATATTCAACAGTTAGATGGGTTTTATAGCTCAGATGAAGCATTTCATAAACTATTTAAAATAATAAGAACCCAGTATAACTCTGTATTTACTTCTAAAACGGTCAATTTAAATAATAGAAAAAGTAATTTTAAAACCTGGGCAACTGCAGGAATTATAATAAGTAAGCAGAGATTATATGATTTGTATAACGAAAAGACATTTAATAGGAGTGAATCTTTTAAACTATATGTCAAGCAATACTCAAAAATTTTTAAAAAAGTATGTCAAGCAGCGAAGGCACTTCACATTAAAGAAAAAATAATGAACGCTAAAAATAAAGTGAAAACCACTTGGAAGATAATTGCAGATGAGACTGGAAGAGGTAAAGGCAGTCGTAACTCTAAATTTGAACTTTGTATTAATAATAAAAAGGTAAATTCTGACCTAGAGGTTGCGACAATCTTCGAAAAATTTTTTGCTGACATTCCGGTCTCCACTACAAAATATTTAAATTCTTCACCTGCAGTTGCTGAAAAAATACTCAGAGAAAATGTCAAGGAATGTGATGTCAATTTTAATTTTAAAGAAATTGACTCCAGAGATATTATTAACACCTTCAAATTTCTCAATATTAAAAATACTACCGATCTCTGGGGTATGTCTATAAAAGTTATAAAATCAATAATTGACATCATTGCCCCCTATCTAGCCTTAGTTTTCAATAATTGTATAAAGAATGGTGTGTTCCCTGACCTAATGAAACATAGCAAGGTGATGCCTCTTTTTAAGGCTGGGAATAAGTCTGACCCAGCAAATTATAGACCAATATCTATACTACCGACTTTCAGTAAAATTTTTGAGAAAATAATCTTAAATCAATTGCTAGCCCACTTTAACATAAATAATTTATTACATAGTAACCAATTCGGGTTTACTAAAGTTCGGTCCACAACAGACGCAGGCATCAGTCTTCTATGCAGCATATTTGGGGCCTGGGAGGGATCGCATGATGCACTTGGTGTCTTTTGTGATCTATCCAAGGCTTTCGACTGTGTTGAGCATGCTACGTTGGTCAGAAAATTATACCATTACGGTATAAGGGACACAGCACTTAAACTTTTAGATTCTTATCTTAAAAATAGAACGCAGAGAGTAGAAATTAATTCTACAAGGTCTACTGGGACCAAAATTGAACTAAGTGTGCCACAAGGGTCAATTTTAGGCCCGTTTCTTTTTCTCATCTATATAAATGACCTTCCTTATCTAGTTAAAGATAAGCATGAGATAGTACTCTTTGCCGATGACACTTCACTAATTTTTAATGTGAAGCGACGACAGTCAAATTATGACGAGGTAAATAGTGCTCTCTCAAAAATGGTACATTGGTTTAATGTTAATAATTTACTTTTAAATTCAAATAAAATAAAATGTTTAAAGTTTAGCCTCCCAAATGTTAGGCAGGCACAAACCAATATACTATTAAATGATGAGAAAATGAACTTAGTGGACACCACTGTATTTCTAGGAATAACACTAGATTGTAAATTACAGTGGGGTCCCCATATTGCAAATCTGGCAGATAATCTCAGTTCTGCAGCATATGCAGTCAAAAAAATTAAAGAAATTACCGATGACGATACAGCGCGGCTAGTTTATTTTAGTTATTTTCATAGTATTATGTCATATGGCATCCTCCTATGGGGAAACGCTGCGGACATTAATACAATATTTGTGCTACAGAAGCGAGCTATACGTTCTATTTATAAGATGTCATGTTTTGAATCTCTGAGAGAAAAATTTAAAGAAATAGGTATTCTGACCGTTGCTTCTCAATACATTTTGGACAATGTGTTGTATGTCAGAAAGAATTTAACGAATTTTAAAAAGAAAAGTGACACACATTGTAGGAATACTAGAAATAGGAACAAGTTAGAAATACCAGTGATCAGACTTAGTAAAGTAAGTAAATCTTTTAAAGGTCAATGTATACGCCTTTACAATAGAATCCCAGAAAACGTTCAAAATCTTTCCATTAATAAATTAAAAAAAGCTGTTAAAGAACGTTTGTGTACTAAAGCTTATTATAAAGTCAGTGATTTCATTAACGATTGCACACCTTGGGAATAAGATGGCCCCATGCAAGGCTGCTTTTATGTACTTAAGTATATTCTTTGTACTTATGACTAATGTTATATAGATTAAGTTACAACATTGTAAAAATATTTTTTGAAAAGAACAATTTTCCCATCTTTTTGCTAAAAGGTGGTCCCGTGCGAGTTTCTTACGCCGGTTCTTCTCGGCGGGCTAGTTTCCGAACCGGTGGTAGGCATCATGTAGGACAATTCTATAAGCGTTATATTATAACCTACATGGAGATAAAAATTTTGAGTTTGAGTTTTGAGTTTGCAGTGGATACAGTAGATTTAGTAAGCTTGTCGCGAGATTCAGTGGATGCAGTGGATACAGTGGATTTAGTAGGCTTGTAGCGAGATTCAGTGGATGCAGTGGATACAGTGGGCTTAGAAAATTCATCACGAGGTTTAGTAGATACAGCGGATACAGTGGATTTGGTAGTCTTGTGATGAGATTCAGTGGATGCAGTGGATACAGTGGATTTAGTAGACTTATAGCGAGATTCAGTGAGTTTATTGATATCGGCTTTTGATTCAGGGTAATTTCCCAGGCGATATCCGCAAGGAAATTTTATTCGTTTAAATAGGAGTTGTTTTCGTCGTCATTTTCAGTAATGGCTAAGATAGGTTTTGGACCCGATTGGTTAGGGTTGTCGTTTGGGTTCATCCTAAATTGTTGGTTATTGTCGAACCTGTTCCTATTATTGTTATATTGTCGTTTGCGACACTGCTCGATTGAGTGTCCTAGGTTTTTGCAATAACGACAGATTATAACGTTATTAGCGTTGATTCTTCTAGAATTGTCGCGATTGAAATTTCGATTGTACGAGGGATTTGGCTGTTGTGTTTGATCACGACGGGGATATTGTTTCGGTTTTTCGAGATGGCTGAATTGCCTAGCAGTACTAGCTAGGATTTTTTCCTCGGCTGTGGCAAAGCTGACCGCTGAGTTTAATGTTGATGGGTTCCGACAGCGAACTATTTGTGATAATCTCGGATGTAGCCCTGTTATAAATGCGTGCATAGCGAGGTCTTGTACCCCGGCTATCCTACCACGTGTTTCGGTTTTAACTTTAGTTGATATGTTTATTTCCGTGATGAGTTTTGACAGGTTTTCCTCTACGCGGAGGGCGAATTGGCTAGCGGGTTCGCCCTGGGTTTGTTTAGAATATTGTAGATCATTAAGTAGATGCGCGTAATGTTTTCTTTCTCCGAACTGTTGTTTTGTGAATTCTATAAATTGTTCGAAATTGTCGAATTTTTTAATACTACACGTTGACTGTGCCCTTCCTTCTAATTGACTTAATATGTATTTAAATACGACCGGCTTTTGGCTTTTATCTGCCAAATTATAAGCGTTTTGGCAGTTTGTTATGAAAGCATTTAAGCTTTCACGAGAACCATCGTAGGACTTAATAAATTTTAGTATTATGTTTAAGTCTAACTTTTCATCGGTTACTGATTTTGAGGCACTAGGTACTTTTGTCGTGTTAGAGGCACTAGCCTCTTTTGTTGCGTTGGATACATTAGTTTCTTTGTCTGTCATCTTGATTTAGATCTAAGTGACACGGATACAATGGATTCTTATTTGAACGTAAGTACAATAATAATGGATCAGTTGTTGTAACAATGGGTCAGTTATTATTTAGCGCTTAGTATATAATATGAATAATGAATGTTATGTTTTTACTAATAGTTGCTTGATATTGATACTTTGAAAGAATAAAGGCACAAAGAATTACAGTGTTGTTACATAAACAACGCGTTTAGCGTTGGAACAAAGAACAATGGATATTACAATGTTGCGTAGAGTGGATTCTGAGTTCGAGTTCTAAGTAGAGGGTTTGGAGAGAGTTTATTTGTTGTGTGTCTTAAAGGGTTTTCACTCACATGGAAAACTGGAAAATCAGGAACAGGAACACTGCCGCTCGGAGCATGACGAGATGATGATTGACAGAACTTGTGTCGTGAGGACTGTGATGGTAATCACACGCCGTTGCAGTTGCCGATGATTATAATGATTTTCACTTTTCACTTTCCCGAAACTATCACATTTTTACTTCTCCTTGCCTTTCTTTTGATTTTGCACTTTGATATAGATAGATTTTTATTGCACTCACTGATAGTTTATAATTTATATAGAGAGTTTATGAGTTGGTTCGGGGCGTATTTGGGTTTTTCCGGGGATTTTCGCATCCCACCGCTGCCACCAATGTTATCCCGGATTGTCTTAGGGTCTTTTTAAAAAAAACTTTATTTTACCTAAGGATTTAATTAAACTTCAACATAGAAACAGTGGAACTAGTAAACTTATAAATAACGATAGAGACCCAACAACCCGGAACGAGAGCGAAACACCAACTAACTGGGGGCCCACGCGCTTGTGTACTTATACCAATGAATACTGCTTTGTTTGCTTTGTGTCAGCGACTCTGCATACTAGTAAGGGTTATAACAGTTCGATAAATTCGAAGTAATTTAGAGTAGAATTATGGAAAATACTTAGTATACGCATAAAAAACTTAACATTAATTACATAAATGTTAAAATGATGTGCTACAACAAACCACTTACAAATTAGAAATACATTTCTATAGGCATTCCCGCCTTGCTGCCAGGCGGCAAGCGACGCTTGAGAGGAATCATAATCTCCGACAATGAGGAAGATGTAAATCAAAATTTATTCCCCTTTTTCCGCCCTAACAAAAAATTTAAGCAATAGTAAGACTAACTGTGAAAAAATTGTGTTTATATCACGAAAATTGAGTTTTTTAGCAAATCAATATGGGAACGCGCGAAAACTGATTGCGCCCGTCGAGTAATGGCTGTGACGTCACTTCGCCGTTTGTGCGTTGGGCGGCGGGCGGGCTACCTAGCGACTGCATACATTATGTGCTTTACACGCGCTATGTAAACTTACCTTCGTTCATTTCGTTTCATTTATATAATATAAATTATAATAAATATATGACTTAATAGGGAAAATTGTTAAATTTAAACAAGGATGAAAACCGACTTTCAAAGTAAAAACGCACAAAAGAGTATGAAATAAATCTTATTTTCTAAAAATAATTCTCCTTTTAAATTCGGCTTAACTATTTCTCTACTCAATCTTCTTAATTTTTAAGTCTGTACCAGCCCAAACAATATCCTGATAAAACAATATTTCATAGAACTCACATTTAAGTTGGCTGGTACCGACTTCAAAATTATGAAAATCGAGTAGAGAAATCAATGATTTCAAACTCAAAATGGGCTATGAAGTACATTATTTTGATAGAACAAATCTTTATCAAGTAAAAGTTACGCCATCTTGGTCTTCACAATACTTCAAATGTTAGCCATCTTGTTTTAACCATACTTCAAATGTCAAAATGGCCCCAAAATCTCAAAAATGGGACCATTTAACAGGAGATAGTATACGTCATTACAGAGACGGACATAAAAACAATAACAACCGAAAACGAGACTAACGAGATAATTGAAAAATATACGAAGACCATAACAAACGCATGCGAAATAGCCATACCCAAAATAAAGACAAAAACAACCAAACAAATTAAATGGTGGACACAAGAACTGACGGAAAAGAAAAAAGACGTAAAAAGGCTTAGAATAAAAATAAGAAAGGCCAATCAGAGAAGAAAACAACAAGTGACAGAAGACTACCTGAAAGCTCTGAAAGAGTATAAAGAACTGATTTTGACAACAAAGACAGAGAGCTGGAAGAAATTCTGCACGACCCAAGAGAGGGAGAGCTTGTGGGACAAAATTTATCGCATTCTAAAGATAACATCCAAAAAACACGACGACATATTACTTAAATACAATGACCATGACTGCGACCCTCGTGAATCGGCGGAACTTCTGGCTGCAACTTTTTACCCAAACGATGACAAGACTAAAGACACCCACCTCCATAGTCAAATTAGACTTGAAATTTACGAATTTAAATCAGAATTAGAGCAAACTGACCTGACAAATCTAGACCAAATTACACCCACGGAAATAGAAATGACCCTTAAAGACATAAACCCCAAAAAAGCGCCAGGGGAAGATGGACTCACTGCCGACATCTGCCACCAAGCCTACCAGACTAATCTAAAAATAATGACGGCCTTATTCAACGCCTGCCTACGGACAGGATGTTTCCCCAGAATCTAGAAGATAGCTAAAATAATCGTCCTTAGAAAGCCAGGCAAAGATACTTACACAACACCAAAGGCGTACAGACTAATAGGCCTACTTCCGATCCTGGGAAATATATTTGAGAAAATCGTATACAGGAGGCTGCTCTGGAGTCTGGGTAGCGAAACAAAACTAAACCCCAGGCAATATGGGTTCATGCCACAGCGCAGCACGGAGGATGCCCTATATGATGCCATAGAGATGATAAACAGAGCAATGCAACAAAAGAAAATCGTTGCGATGGTGTCGCTGGACATCGAAGGGGCTTTTTATAATGCCTGGTGGCCGCAAATTATACTGCAACTGAAAAGAAAGAGGGTAGATAAACAGCTGACCTTAAATGACTACCTAACAAATAGGAAGATCAAATTAACGTATGCAGGACATACCATAGTAAGAGATGCGGAAAAGGGATGTGTCCAGGGCTCTGTAGGCGGACCACTCATGTGGAACCTTCTTTTGGACAAAGCAGAACATCTTAAAGCGCACATCCAAGCTTTTGCCGATGACCTAGTGGTGATTGCTGAAGGAAACGACGGCAACCAAGTGGAAAAGACAGCAAACAAGGCCCTGAAGGTAATTGAGATCTGGGGACAGGAGAACAACTCAAATTCGCGGCTCAAAAAACACAAGCAATCCTTATAACAAAGAAAATAAAATATGCTCAGCCTAAACTAGAGTTCTGTGGAACCAAACCCAGTTTCTCAAACAACTTGAAACTTCTGGGCCTTACAATTGATAGAAAACTAACATTTAAGGATCATGTGGACAACATCAACGTGAAAACAATAAACATATACAAAAAACTATCATATGCAGCAAGAGCCACATGGGGCCTCAACCCCGAAATCCTCCAGACACTGTACACAGCGGTAGTGGAAACAATGATACTTTACGCGGCCCGTGTATGGGAGCCTGCATTAAAAAAGAAGTACATAAGGGACAAAATAAACAGAATAAATAGAAAATTCACAATAAAAATGTCAAAAGCACACAAGACCACCTCACTTATGGCAAGTACCCTCCTCAGCGGCACGATTCCACTTTACTTAAGAGTAAAAGAAAACGCAGAGTTGTACAGAATAAAACGAGGAAAGCCCATCTCAGAATACCCGGACAGACAAATGGAAAAAAGAGCGCACCCCTTCGACCTTCCCCATCCTGCAAAAAGAAAACAAATAGAATTTGAACTCATATCGAATGAAGCTGATCTAAAACTAATACCTGAAATAATACCAACCATATATACCGATGGCAGTAAACTGGAGGGAAGAGTGGGGGCAGCGGTGAGCTGGTGGGAGAGAAACAGTGAGACCAAAAGAAGCAAAATAAAACTAGATGGGTACTGCTCAGTCTACCAAGCGGTGCTGGTGGCAGTCTGGCGAGCAATACAAATGCTAACAAAAAGGAAGCCTGAAGACAGAAGAGCCAGCATCGTATCTGACTCCAGATCAGCCCTTCAGACTCTCGCAGATCCCAACAGCCTAAATCCAATAGCTGTGGCTATAAAAAACCAAATCTGTGAAGAAAAGGCCAACATAGACTGGTTCTGGATTAAGGCCCACACAGGGCTGGAGGGGAACGAGCGTGCGGATACCCTTGCCAAGGAAGCGACTAAAATGAAGACCACCCCAGCTTACGATGCTATACCGATAAGCGCAATAAAATACCAACTCAGAAGAAACACACTGGACGAGTTCCAAAAAGAGTACAATAAATATCATAAAACAATCTCATATTTCTTTGGAGACATTCGCCGAGCCCACAAAATTATGAAAACCATAAAAATGGATAATAAATAAATAAATAAATAACCTTTATTTCAGGCTGCATAGGCCAATACTATAAATACCTTACAGACTAACATACATAATATTATATACTTATAAACTACACTTTCACATGTGATGACGGCGACGTGATGCACGCTTCGTTCCGGAGTCTCCCCCGGAATCTCCGGTAAACCACACCCGTCGGCCAGAAATCCTCCACCTCGAAGGTCGATATAAGATGCGTCGGTACTCTCACCACAAAGGAACTGAAGTTGACCTTGTGGCGAGACTCCAGACGCTCGACCCTTAAGGCGAGGGACGTCTTCTTACGGATGTAGTCTACGACGTCCTCGACCTCCATCGACCAGTGCAGGCGGGAGACGTACAGCGGCGTCGCGGGTATTTCACACCGCAGGCTCAGCTCAGGTACGTAGGGTGCGGTGCCGCGGTGGTTGCGGGCGGCAGGCTTCTTCTTCTTTTTTCCTTCCACCAGTGTGAAGCCCTCCTCATCGCACCTCCTGCTCTCGTCCATGCCAGATCGAGGAGACTCAGCCTTGCGGCTTTCCGTAGCCTTGCGGCTCTCTGTGGCCTTGCGGCTCTCTTTCTCCCCCTTTGTCTTCGCCCGCAGGGGAGGTGCGGGGCGAGAGGCTACACTCGCAAAATTTGGCTGCTGAGTCGCTGATTATACCATGGCACAAATTTTTACAGGACATGGAGGCTTCGGCGAGTACCTCCATAGATTTAACATAAAAAAGGGATGCAAACATTGCGATTGCGACGGAACAACGGACCAGACAGTTTTGCATTGCCTGTGCGAATGTCCGAAATACGACATCATAAGAATGGACACTGAGCAGATAATAAACGTAAAAATAGAAAGAGATAACCTAAGACACATAATGCAAGACGATAAAATACGGGGAATATTTTTGGATATGACGAGAATGATCGTTAGAAGAGTCAACAAGCAACATAAATAGGAAGGCTCGGATAAACAAAAAAAAAAAAAAGTACCATATCTCTGTTCATTGTAAATTATAAAGAAATAACCTAACCTAACCTAACCAAGAGCATGTCAGGACATGTCTAAGGAGGGTTCCGTAAATGTTGAATGTTGATTAATAATCAAAATATAATATATAAGTGAATAGTAACCAGATGTTCTTTAAAAATAATTTTTATTCGATTTCGATGATATTCAAGAGTTTTTATTAAATTTAATATTCGCTAATCGTAATCACGTAACATTTGAGCACATTATTATTAGTCTATTACGATATCGCCTATCACAATCAAAGAAAATATTTACTCTAGCGAGACCTCAAAGTAGGTACGAAGAATACAACCAGATATTTATTATAATATCAGCGACGTTTTCGATAGCGTGATACAGAATTTAAATCCAATAACACAGCGACATCTAGTATTATTTTTCAAAAACAATCAACGATTTAAACAGGAGACTAGCGCCATATACCTAGTTTTCGTAAAAGTTACTAGCAAATTGAAGCTTTTAATATTTTAGAGGTACGCATTAAATTATAATAAATTATTTTTAAACAAAAAATTAAACCGACTTCCAAAGTAAAAATACACAAAAAAGTATGAAATAAAACTTAATCTCTATATAATTCCCCTTTCAAATTCGGCTAAAATTTTTACTATTTCTCTACTCAATCTTATTAATTTTGAAATCGGTACCAGCCCAAACAATATTCTACAATATTTTATAGAACTTACGTTCATATTTGCTGGTACCGACTTCAAAATTAATAAGATTGAGTAGAGAAATGGTAAAAATTTTAGCCGAATTTGAAAGGGGAATTATATAGAGATTAAGTTTTATTTCATACTTTTTTGTGTATTTTTACTTTGGAAGTCGGTTTAATTTTTTGTTTAAAAATAATAATTTCATGCTTTTTAGTTATATATTTTGTTAAGTTATTATTAATACGTCTTAAGAACGTCTAAACTAAACGATCGAATGTATAATTGAATACGCGCCAAGCTTCCATTAGGTATTGTTATTAAGATGATGATGATGATTACTGTAAGTTATAAAGTGGCATATGCTTGCAGTTCTTTAAACAATGCCGAAATTTCCAAACGCATATATTTAAAGACTGAAGAGTTCTGTACATTGCTTTTGGATCCAGGGTATACCTTGGTACAATATCTTATTTTTTGGTAGCATATGCTTGTGTTACTTCAGTAAAAGTAAAAATCACTATATGTGTGGATATAAATTTCGAGGAGTTTCCTCGATTCCTCATGGATCGCATCATCAGGTTTCCACTTTAGTGACTAAAGGACCAATTTCGAATTAAACCCTTTACAACAACAAAATAATTTTGCAAATAGGTCCATAAACGGAGAGTAATGTTCAAAGATCTCCGTGTTAATATCAAATACTAAGAGAAATACCTTTTATATCATCATAATGTGATGATGTATGGTGTGATAGTGGTGATGATGATGATGATTACTCTAACTGATATGGTGGCATATGCTTGCAGTTCTTTAAACAACGCCGAAATCCCCAAACATGTATCTATAAGGAATCAGGAGTTCTGTTCTGTACTGTTGGATCCAGGGTATACCTTGGAGCAAAATCTTACTTTTTGGTAGCATATGCTTGAACTACTTCAGAAAAAGTCGAAATCACCATATGTGTCCATATAAATTTCGAGGAGTTCCCTCGATTCCTCATGGATCCCATCATCAGGTCACGACTTTGATATCAAAAGGACCAATTTGGGATTACACCCTATACATCACAGAAAAAATTTTGAAAATCGGTCCACAGGCGGCGGAGTAATCGTTGAACATACAAAAAAAATAAAAAAAAAAAAAAAAATATATACAGCCGAACGTATAACCGCCTCCTTTTTTGGGAAGTCGGTTAAAAACAATAATACTATGGTAATTAATAACATAATTATATTAATGTGTTTTCAGTGTTATTAAATTATTGTAATAATTGGTAAAAGAAGCACATATCCGTAAAATTAATTATTAATTAAAACTTTACGTGTTTCAAAACTTAGCTCTAATTCTAGTAAAGAAACATAAATTCGCAAAAATCAATATAATTATTGTAGCTCAGTTAATCACAGTGTTTGTCCTAGGGTGTAGGTTCAAACCCGACAGCGCGTTTCGTTTATTATTATTTTAAGTTCTTTTTATTAATTGTTAATTTCAGTTTTTTTTAAATTTTGCAACCAATTTTGAAACATTATTTTAAATAATCATTTCACATTATGTATAATTATTCAGATTTTCTTTATGTTAATTTGTTTTTCTATAATTGCTCTAGAAATAGAAATTATGATGCGATTTCGTTCAAAATAGTTTTCCTAAAGATTTTTTAGCATGATCTATCAGCATGGAAATTTGCAAGTTTCTATCTCCTATAGTTTAAAAATGCTTAGGGGGGGGACCAACTTGCAAACTACTTTGGAGGCCGATTACTCGAAAATGGTCAACTTTATAAAAAAGTAACGTATGGAACCTTGCCTTTATTTTAAAAGACCTATTCTACGATACCCCACACGATGGGGTAGAGTGAAAAAATATTTTTCATCCCCACTTCACATGTATGGAGAGCCACCCCTAAAATATAAAATTATTATTTTTTTATGATCCCAAAACCGTGATCTATACACAATCTATAACTGCACCAAATTTCATCAATTTATATTCATAATTACAGGAGCTAGAGGCGCGGACAGACAGACAGACAGACAGACAGACAGACAGACAGACAGACGGACAGAGCGAAACTATAAGGGTTCCTTAAGTATTACGGAACCCTAAAAAGGTTGTTGGAAAATAAATACCAACAGTTATTACAAAAAAAAAAGTATACGTCTATGAGAGAAATAGTTAAAATTTTGCTGAATTTAAAAAGGAAATTATTTAGAAAATAAGATTTTTTTCATACTTTTTATGCGTTTTTACTTTGATGTACTTGTTTTCATTCTTTGTTTCAAAATTATAATTTTTCCCTTTTTTAGGGCTCCGTAATACACAAGGAACTCTTATAGTTTCGCTCGCTCCATCCGTCCATCTGTTATACTTCCGTAATTATGAATATTGATGGATGAAATTTGGTATAGTTATAGATTGTGTATAGATCTTAGGCTTGGCATAATAAAATAATAATAATTTTATATTTTAGGGGTAGCTCTGATGGGGGGATGAAATATTTTTTCATTCTACCCCATTATGTGGGGTATCGTTGAATAGGTCTTTTAAAATAAAGGTAAGGTTTCATACATTACTTTTTTTACAAAGTCGACTATTTTAGAATAATCAGCCTCCAAGTCCAAAGTGGTTTGTAAGTTGCCCCCCCCCCCTTAGAATGCCTAAATTATAAGAGATAGAAACATGTAAGCTTCTATGCTAATAGATCATGCTAAAAACTCTTTAGGAAAAATATTTTAAGCGAAATCTGATAATAACTTTTGAAGTTATTTGAAAAACCTATTACGCGATTTCCGAACGTGTATCTTTAAAGACTAAGTTCTGTTCAATGCTTTTGGATCTAGGGTATACCCTTGGCACAAAATTTTACTTTTTGATAGAATATGCTTAATTTACTTCACAATAGTCAAATCTTTATAGATGTACCTATAAATTTTGAGGAGTTCCCTCGATTCCTCATGGATTCCATCGTCAGGTGACCAATTTCAAATTATACCCTTTACAAAATCAAAAGAATTTGAAAACAGGTGCACAACGGTAGGGTATGTAATGTTCAAAGATATCCGTGTCCGTGTAAAATACTACGAGAAGTAGGTACCTATTATATCATCATAATGTGATGATGTACAGTGTGATGGTGGTGGTGATGATGATTACTTTAATAAACCTAGTGATTTATGCTTGCAGTTCAGAAATCCCCAAACATGTATCTATAAGGAGTCAGGAGTTCTGTTCAGTACTTTTGGATCCAGGATATACCTTGGTGCAAAAGTTGGTCCCGTTGTCACTGTGGTGACAACGGGACCAACTTCGGAGTGGGACCCTTTACATCAAAAAAATAATTTTGAAAATCCGCTCACAGACGGCGGAATTATCGTTGAAAATACAAATATATCTACATATATAGCCCTAACGTATATCCGCCTCCTTTTTTTGGATGTCGGTTAAAAAATAACGTAACTTGTGACCTACCTACTAAAATATAATAGTCATTATCAATAAATACGACATTTTGTTCGTAAAGATTTTTGTCGATAACTCAAACAAGTGACAACACTATCACCATAAAACATAGTTGTTTTAAGGCGAAAATATACGTAGATGACGTCACAGATTCGGGCGTGGCCTAATACTTCCCGCCGCGCCACCCGCATACACCCCGCAGCGCACGCGATCTCCGCGCGCGACTCAAATTATAAACTGAGGAACGGCCCTTTTATACGACTTTAGGATTGATTTAAATGCAACTTGAAAATATTAATTTATTTCTGGTCTGGGAGCAAAGAAAAAACGTAGAATGTATTAGCCGCTTCTCCTTCTTCTGTAGAAGCCGGTCGAGGTTATTCCCGAAATCTGGAAATTATTTGGTAGGCAATGCGGCTTCCAACCCATCATATTTGATTTCATTTTCCACCTCTACGCCCACCAAAATGCAATACTTAGTGCTATTGACAGAATCACTAAAATATCAGTTAGGTGTTTTTTCACTTTCCTAAAAAAGAAGTTTCATATCGACGCTTGAAAGGTAAAAATGCCTAAGCGACAAAAATACCGAAAATGAGTTTAAATATCAATGAGTTTGTATTTTTTTTTTGCGTCGATTGGTCTAATCGTCGTCTTCCTACGACGATTTTTTTGTCGCTTAGATATAGTGAAATTTATACAAAATCATGAATGTTATGTTCACTAAGCGACAACAAAAAGCGATTTATAAAAAAAAATTCACTTGGATATTTTGAAGAATTTTAAAAATCAACTTAGTCTATTTTTATGTTTTTACTTTTTTTGTTTGCACAAAAATATTTTTACTTGTTTAAAAAATTCTTTTCGTGGACACTTTGTACATTTTCTTCATACAAATTATTTGTGAATTATCCATACAGTGCATTTAATTTGATACCATTATTTTACGAAAGTGCAACTTGTAGAATTTTACCCACAGTGAAATAAAACAATATTGGCGTTAAGATAGTTTTACATATTTGACACAATAACTATTCGTGCTATGTAGATATTTTTATTTTAAACTTTTGTTTTTAAGTATGTCGGTTAGATATTTTTTTTTGTTTCCCTATTTTTTCGCATAAAATCATATGTCATAATTTTACTTGGCATAATTTCATTTGACCTAATAGTAGTTTCGCATAGTATTCATTTGGCATAATTTTCTTAGCTTAATTTTTTTTCGCATAATTACTAATAGCATAATAATTGTTAGGCATACTTAATAAAAGGCATAAATTTTTTACGCGTTATTAAGAATAATTATATTTTATGCTTAATATTAAAAAGCATAAATATAAATATGCGTTTTTACCTTATCCGTGTTTTATTATGTCCTTCCATTTTATGCATATTTGTACCTTGTGACAGAATTACTTGAATTTATTATGACAAAAAATATGCCTAACGAGTTTATGCCAAAAAGCAATTATACCAAAGTATTATTATGACAAGAAAAATTATGCCTTACGAGTTATGCCTCATTAAATTAGGACAAAAAATATTAGTCTAAATTACATTTATGCCTAATGATGTAGTATGCCAAGAAACCATTAAGTATGCCAAAGTTATAGTATGCGTAACAAAATTATGCCAAGAGAGGTATGCCAAATGAAATTATGACAATTAAAATTATGCGAAAAAAGGGGATACCTTTTTTTTCTTTGAAATGTTCAAGAATGACGAAAAAAATGTAATTTTTTTCCTGTACCCAAAATATTATCTTACGTCGCTACGATACAATATGAAATCAAAAATGTCGCATGAGTATCAATAAATTCCAATACATATG
Source organism: Glaucopsyche alexis (assembly GCA_905404095.1). Lineage (NCBI taxonomy): Eukaryota > Metazoa > Arthropoda > Insecta > Lepidoptera > Lycaenidae > Glaucopsyche > Glaucopsyche alexis. The sequence continues at coordinate 4,579,069 of FR990053.1, forward strand.
AATTTATAGACAGGAATAAATAGCTAAATGATCTGAGTGTTTATAAAACTGACAAAATGTAACTAAAAGTATTAAATTAATAGTGTGTGGGAACATAAATGAACGCAAACATTGCTAAATATATTTCTATATTTATGCGCCTAATGTTTCGCTAGTTAGTCCTGTCGGTAGTAGTAAATATCAATATACTAGGTTATGGGAGTAAACTTTGCGCACATACTTGGACATAATAAAATAGCTCCTAAAGCTGGTCTATTTTCAATTAAACTGGCAACAGTCACTGAAATCGGCGTGGTTTCATTATTATTCCTTTTTTAAGGTTCCGTAGTTCATGTCTCGGAATCCTTATAGTTTTGTCATGTCCTTCCGTTCGACCGACCGTCCGCCCGTCCGTCTGTCCATCCAAACGGTGGTGCTTGAAATATAAAACTTTGAATGGGTAAGTTTATTTATCACGTCAACACAATGCTAAAATAAATGAAGATAATTTTTGGGTACACCTACACGAAAGGGGGAGATATAATATATTTTAAGAACATTAAGAGATTTCTGATATTATATTTTGATGTACGTACATTCCGTTTGCGCGATATTCCACTTTTAAGCGCATTTCTTGTTAAAATACGGCGTCCCCCCTCTAAAAGCCAAACAGCTGGCTCTAAAAATGTGGAAAATTCATGATGGTAATCCATGTAATAAACTTTGAACGAAAACTATAACGGTCCAAAAAACTTCATAAGTTCAGGAGTTATAGAGACTTAAATTGAATCAGTTTAGATGAAGATATCTGATACAGAGCCTACAGATGGTCCTTGTCCATAAAACATCCTAATCTTATAGAGAAGATTAGGATAATTTAGATGATATTTCTGCTACTGTCAATGCTTTCAGCGCAGTCTATCAAAACAATCACACTGCGCTGAAGGCACTGACAGCAGCAGAAAGAAGAAGGGGCATTTTTGTATGGATCCCGTCCCCACTACTGTAGCACTACAAGACATATCAAATGAAAGGACTTAAAAATCGTGTAATTTTTTTGTATGACGAAAAATCTCTAAACCATGGGAGAAAAAAGTTTTAACCCAAAGGTGAAAAAAAGTTAAAAAATCATTCTGTATTATTACACCATTTCATAGTGTTGCTAATAACGAACAATTTTTGGGAAGTAATGGTATACAGCAAGCTTCAGAAAAGTGTTATATTTTGATAAATTGCCTCTGTTTATAATATTTTGATAAATTTTGATAAATGTATGGAATGATAATAAAATGATAAAAATAAGCTCTTTCCTCAATTTTGTCGCACATAATTACATTATGGAAATTGTTTCTTACTTGCGATACTATTGAAAGGATGTATTTTTTCATAATTTATGGGTTCCAATCCTGTCTAGGAAAATTGAGTTATTAAAAATTTTCATGTTTCAAGAGTTTAAGTTTTCATCAAGTCGGACTCGATATTCCGTAGGGCTAAATTGCTATTGCTAATTTTTTTTGACTTCTTTTACAACGCCCAGAAGTATAATTTACCATGTACTATATCTTTTTTTTTCTGTACCTAATCGTTTGAAAATTATTTTTGCTATTTAATTATATGTATTTTAATGTTTTATCTGAATTATTTGATTTTACATGAACCTCTTTTCCAGGCCAGGATTCAAACCCGCAAATTAGGAAAAAAATACATTTTGTATTATTGCGCCATTCGATAGCGTTGCAAGTAAGAAACAATTTTCAGAAGTAATTATGTGCGAAAAAATTGAGGAAAGCTTATTTTTAGTATTTTATTATCATTCCATACATTTCATCAAAGTATGAGGCAGTTTATCAAAATATAACACTTTTCTAAAGTTTAGTGTATACCATTACTTTCTAAAAATTGTTCCAAAGTGGGATATTACATTATCAAATATCTCTGATCATATATTTGATCCAATTTATTTACTCATTGGGTCATATCTGTGTATTACACTATCAAAGTTCTTTGATCCTATTTTACGTCATATCTACAATAGAGAACGCGTCGGTGGTGTGCGTGGTTTAAATCATAGATGAGTTCGTATGAACTCGGCAATACTCGGAAGATACGAACGTAACGAACCCATAACGAACCTTGTCCGAACGCGACTGCCGCCAAGCCATAGACAAATTGGTGCCAAATATGAACAAAAACTGAATAAATAAAATATGTCGGTAGCAGATATTCGCATTCGCATTCGCGTTCGCGAATGCAAAAAAAAAGACATTCGTTACATCACTAGTATATAGAGTCGAACTTATTATAGTACTCTCATCCTAAGACAAATAATTAAGTAGTTCTCATTTGAACCAATGAGTCGTGGGAATGGCGCGGCGCGGCGTGGCTCAATAGATTGGCGGCAAATTTAAAAATATATTTTAAGCTGTTAACTTCAAGTATAGTCGAAAAACTATCTTGATTCTTTAAATATTTTGAAATATGTTTAGACATAGAAACCTCAGAAAAACATGTTTGTGTAAAATTGTGCAGTCACTACAATATTAAGAGACAACAGCATAAGATTTTTAAAGCCACGATTTGCTGGTTCGACTCTCTTTTCGACGTTTCAAAATAGGTAATTTTTACTCAGCAAAGTGTACATTTTACTTTAAGCCAAATCCAAAACATTTATCTCGGCCTTTAGCGAAGGGTTGCCAATATTATGTACTTTCTAAATTCTTTGAGATTCTTTAAATATCACTAAAAGTCATCAAATAATTTTTCAGTGATTTCTTTTTTAGAATATCACTGTCCAACTCCGAAAATTCACTAAATCTAGTGATAAAATCACTAAAGTGGCAACACTGGTGTCCGTTATTTTACTATTAAAAAAGAAAAAGAAAAAAAAGGAATACAAGAAAAAAACGAAAAGGTATCAGAACTCGACAGATCGATTTGCTAAAGGACATCGTCATTTTTAGAATGGCTTGTTTTTTGTTATTTCAGAAAGATTAAGCAAGTAAGTATATAATTAGAAAAATAACTACATTACATTATTTGAAACATATTAACGAACAAGAAATTAAAAACTTTTTTTTTATATTAAATAACTGGCAACACCTGTTTCTATGACCGTATTGGATCCAATCTCTCAGTAAATGTCAAAAATCTATGATCAAGGAGAAAATGAATCATATGTCTATATTACATTATCCAATAACATTGACTCATAGATCTATGATCCAAGATAAATGCTAGTGTAATATGCCCCATAGTAGCAACACTATGAAACGGTGCAATAATACAGAATGATTTTTTTTACTTTTTTAACCTTTAACCCTCATTAACTTTTTTCTCCCATGGTTTAGAGGATTTTCGTCATACAATAAAATGACACTTTTTTTTAGCCCTTTCATTTGATATATTATGTCTTATAGTGCTACAAGGATGGGGACTTTTTGCCCCTTCTTTCATCTAAATAAGTTATGGCTTGTGTTCAAACGCTAAACATGCTAGGACGAGACAACAGCATCAGTCTGGTATGGGTTCTAGGCAACGGCAACATCTCCGGCAACAAAACCGCGGATGAGCTGGGTAGGCTTTGGGCCAATTGTGTCACGGTGTCATGCCCAGAATCGGTATTTGGAATATCTCCCAGCGCTACCAAGAGAGAACTCAAGGAATGGGGCCGCAGCTTAAGTATAAAGCAATGGGCTGCAATCCTAGGCCTTGAGTTTTTATATTTCTATACTTTTTATTATTTCAAGATCAAAATTAGCTCGTTTTAGTAACTGCAATTAATTTTTATAAACAAAAAGAAGGAAAATATTGTCAGTTAGGAGCAAAAATTTACAATGTCATTGAATAATAAATTTACTAAGATAACTTTAGCCGTAGAAAATTCTTAATGGAAGCAACATTTATGTAACTTATCTTGTTTTATTTTATAAACTCTTAGGCCATTTAGATGAATACTCCTATAATTTTTTTTGTTTGGAATTAGTTATTTCTACCTGTTACTACAGAAAATGTATCTATAGCTTATCTATTTTTACAAGTTGCTGAAAACCTTTAAAATAAAATTTAGGCAATTTTACTTGCTTTTACATAACTTTCGTTGATAGCTTAGATAATTTTACCTATTTTTCGAATTAGGACTTTTTTACCTAAGCGACATAAACTGCCTGTAATTCGAAAGCTATATGATTCGTTTTAATATCAAAAATTGCTATAAAAATAAGATACACGTTGAATTTTATTGATATATAGATGTATGTTAAAACCATCTAAATCCGACTATTTTGTGATTTTAATGATTTTTTTTTTCTAAAAATTTTAACTTTAAATCACTCGTCTATAAAGTTTACTAAATTTATGCGTCATATGTGTCTTTTTTAATTATTATTTCTTTAATTATTATTTTTTATCAATTATTATTATTTAAACTGGAAATATCATAATATGTATTATATTATAAAATATGAATTTGCTTTCCTACGCTATCGAATTGGATTTTGTCTGTAATGGTAGTTGTATGTGTGTTAAATAAATAAATAAATAAATAAATGTCGCTTAGGCATTTTTACCTCATATACTATAAAGCTCAAAGCGTTGATATACTAAATAGACAATTAAAAAAGAAATAATATAATATATCTATGGACGCGTCACACCACATCAATCTGATCCCGTGGTAAGTTCTCGAAGAACTTGTGTTACCAGGTACCAGATAACGGAAGTATATTTAATACTTTTATACTATTGGTACACATAATTAAGATTTTTATTATATTATACACATATTTAATACACATCCATGACCCAGGAACACAGAAAACTTTTTGTTCCGTTGGCGGGATTTGAACCCGCGACCCCCGGCTTGAGCAACGACACGCTCAACCAACTGAGCCACAGAGGTCGTCATAGAAATAGAACTATACACTTTCTGTGAAATTTAAAAGTACATATACAATAAAATATTATACTATAATATACACTATATAATATTATATTAATATATTATTAAAATTTCAAGTAAGAAGTTGAAGGAACAAAAAAGTACATTCAACGATCGAACATTTTCATTCTATCGCAGGCAGAGTGCTCGCTAAGGTTTTCATAATTTATTTTTTACGGCATGTTGTTCCCTATTATTTCAAGAGTAAAATAAACGATTGCGAAATAGCGGCACCGCGGAGAGTGACACAACCTCCTCGTACGAAAGTCAGCGGCTCACTGTCCCGCGCGCCCGCGCATGCACCACTTACAAATATTTTCACAAAATAATAGTTATTTACGTATATTTTGAAAACAAAACGGTATTTCGAAAAACCCAACGATGAAATGTTAGATAAATATATTCTTCACATTTTCGTAAAAGAACCATCTTTATAGCCGTAGTAGGTAGTAAGTAGATAGAAAAAGAAATCTGAAAACAGGGCTACTTAATTTTAATTTATTTAATATTAATCTCCGTCGTATTAAAAAAAATAACGATGATATTAAAGATGAAGGATTGAAGTGTGAAATGTATATTTTTTTGAATTTTTTTATTCCCATTTTTCGGAGTAGTTAGGACTCAAACTGAGCGATTTAGGGGCTATTTGCCCCTTAAGCGAGGGAAAAAGTAGGTAGGGACTTTTTTGTTTTGTCTTATTTCATCTTTTAAGTTTCATTGAATAGATTCAATAGATTTTTTAATTAGGTACCCAACATATCTGCGTGACTCGTGTTTTATTTCTCTATGTAAAGCCCATTGTTTAAAATACATTGTCCCTAAAATACTAAATTCATTCTGAACATAATATTCTATAAACTAAGCATTTAGTAATGCAAAAATATGTAGGTAGGTGTTTCGTATTTATTTAGGTACCTACTCAGTACTCACATTAAAATGATCTTCGCAACAATGTCTACTGATTTTTGTAGCTATAACACTTTCTCTATTTTCAAAAGTTTACACAACAAATTTTCTGAGTTTTTGTCATTGGGCACATGAAAAAAGTATTTTTGTGGAGTGCTAACCGTTGTATTATACATAAGACAATTAGGATACAGATATAATTGTATAACAAATGTTATACAATTATATCTGTATGCTATTTTTTTCACCATAATTCCAAAATTTTCAATAAAAATTCAAAATTACTGCACGAGTTCGTAAGCGCGCGAACGAGCAATGACATCCCAGCGGACAGAGCCGGCGACGTGACGTCACGCGTTGAGCGGTCAAGCTCGAGCTGATTTTAAAAACATCACTTTGAATATTAATAAAAAATTCAGTTTTTGAGATATCGAAAAATTCTTTCACTAATATTTTTTAGATTTTATGTTTGATTTTTATACATTATAAAATAATTACACTCATCTAGCTCATTATGTTATAATTATGAAAAATATATCTGTCTTTGTTATTGTCGATGCTTACACTTTACAACTCGACGTCATATGGGTTTCCCATATGACTATTACTTTATAGATGGTGCTAAGTACAGGTCGCGCAACGAATTAAGATCTTTCGACAAAAGTAGAGAGGGTATGCTCAGAAGTCTGTTTTTGGGTGTGTTTGGCGGTAGCGGGCTCGGGCGGGGAGGTGTGGATGCGCCGAACGCATGCCGAACGTGGCTGCCGACACGCTATTGGTACGTTAGTAATATATATTCTTTGCTATTGGTCACATGCGCGAACGATCCCCTCCACTTTCACTGAGCGCTCATAAACCGTTGCGCGGCCTATACAATAAAAATAAAATATCGTTATTCTGTAATATAATATATATGAGTTTACGCGTCTTACCGTTCCACAGATGTCACGCTTCACCACTGTCCGATATCCGATAGGATAATCGGAAAACGCACGTATGAGTTCGACATAAGAGCATTGATGTCTTATCGCGTAATGTGAAAACGCTTTATTAATATTCAACTTACATAGCCAACTCGTTCCGTGTCCTCCCAGGTATTCGCGTAAATTGTTCCTATATTCGAAAAAAATACTCCTGATGTCATTGCCGAGCCTAAAAACAAGCAAGTATACATTAAAATGACGTGGTAAAACATCAGAGAATAAATGTAAATAATTAATTATTATTGTGTAAAAAAAAACTTCTGCCAGTGAAAATAGGTCGGGCCGTCAAAGATTAGCAGGATCAATAATATATGAAAAGACAAAAAAATTAAAAAATGATTTATAGTCTAACGCTCTTATTCATAAAAACTTATAGAACACCTAAAGTGTTCTATAAGATCACTATAAGAAGATTGACAAAAAACTGTATTCATAACAGCATTATATCAACAAAGAGTTCTATAAACCTATCATAAAGTTATAGAGGCCAGGACCCTACTTTAACAGTACTATAAGATACAAGATGGCCAAACTCATAACAGCTGATTACTAAAAAACTGACATTTGACACAAATAATTTGTCAATGTTATTTTGTAAACAAAATAATTATTTCTGATTTTATAAAATAATGCAAGCTTTACACATCTTTGATGTCATTGAACAACTAGAAATACGCGTCGAAGAAAAGTGTACAGAAGTAGGGTTGATCCGTTTTCTTTGGACGTCCGTCCTTACTATGGTCCAATTTTAGGTGTATCAGTACTAACCTTATCTTCCTCCAACCAGTTTTCACTTCTCTGCCTTTTAACAGTCGAGATCAATTACAATGCCATTAAAACTACTTTTATAATAATGTTAGGTACCTACTACAAAAATAAATTCAAATAGATACGATAAATTGATCGTTGACAACAGTTGACAACTTGAAAGTATTTGACGTTCCGTATTGCGTAGACAACAAATTATTGTAGTTTTATACATATTATCTATGATCGATTCAATATGTTCGTCCAACTTGTTAGCCAACTTCCTAATAATGGCAACATTTTTGCTTAAAGACAATTGTTAGTTATAGAAGGTTTATAGAACTGTTATGAATAGACAATTTTATCGAACGTTATATAAGCCTATCGAGCATTTTAACTATTATCCGTTATAAACGTTTTATAAGCTTTTTTTATGAATAAGACCGTAACACTTTACAGAGTATGAAATGAAGTCGCTCAGTTTCCTGTCCACTTAGATCTTTTAAACTAAGCAACAGATTTTAATGCAAAATTTTTCAGCAATGGATAGAGTGATTCAACATGAAGCTTTAATATATTTATGTATAATACGTCGCACCCCTGCGAAGCTGGAGTGGGTCGTATATATAAAATTTATTTTTCAACATGATGACAATATTATGTGTCAAAACAAATAAAAATAATGCCCCCCCACTCACAGGCAATCGATGGTTACGATCAAATTAAAAGTTAATTCATAGTTTATGATAAAATTTATTGACAAAAATTATTATTAGTGTATACTGCACTACTACACACTGTAGTGCTATATAACCCGCTAGTTTCAGCGGTGGGCGCCGAAAGTACGGAAAATTGTACTTGTATGTGACGAGTATAGTTAGGCAGGCCTCGATTCTCAGGCTTATTCTTCATCGTTTATCTAAACCTAATTACTTGCAACCAGTAAATGTTTAAATTGTAAAAACTAAATCGATCGATCGCTTGTAAGTGGGAGCTTTAAATCAAAAGCACTAAGGAGTATTTATATCAACTTTAAAGCAAACTGCTCCTAAACAACTTTCTTCCCTTTTTTTATTTCAAGATTATTTACATAATTTAACTGCATTTTGCAAAAAAAAACCGGCTAATTGCCAGTCGGTTCTCGCACGAAATGTTCCGTACAAAGAGGCAAAAAAATTTTTGGAGCCCCATTACATACATTATTTTGATGTTAGTATTTGTTATTAATATATCGGCAACAGAATTACATCATCTGTGAAAATTTCAACTCTATAGCTATCATGGTTAAGGGTAGCCCGTGACAGAAGGATAGACAGACAGACCGACAACAAAGTCTCAGTAATAGGGTCCCGTTTTTACCCTTTAGGCAGGGAACCCTAAAAATGGAGTTAGATGCCTTACATAGTATTTTATTTAAAGTTTTAATAACCTAACCAAGAGCATGTCAACACATGTCTAAGGAGGGTTCCGTAACTGTAAATGCGTAATTTGTTTTTCAAATTACTTCAAAAGTTACTGTCCGATTTGGTTCAAATTTTCCTAAAAAGTTTTTAGCATGATCTATTCGCATACAAAATTGCAAGTTTCTAAGTCTTATAGTTTAGAAATGCCAGGGGTGTACCAACTTATAAACCACTTTGGAGTACGATTACTCAAAAATGGTTGACTTTATAAAAAAGTTATGTATAAAACCTTACCCTTATTTTTAAAGACCTATTCAACTATACTCCACACGATGGGATAGAAAGAAAAAAGGCACCCCTAGAATATAAAATTATTATTATTTTATGATACCAAATCCGAGATCTATACACAATCTACATCCATTTATATTTATAATTACTGAAGCTAGAAGCGCGGACAGACAGACGGACAGACAGACAGACGGACGGACAGAGCGAAACTATAAGGGTTCCTCAAGTATTACGGAACCCTAAAAAAGGTGCCATAATAATGGCTACATACTGCATTATATCACCCAAGTACAAAGTAGAACTTACCAATGTATCTACCATCATTTATTTTCTGACTCCATTCAAAAGTTAAGTCAGCCCTGGCCAGCGGACTCCCGGGACTCGACACACGTGTGTACATGAAGGTGCCGAACATTCCTGTCGGTTTTGATATCAGCAATGTGTCATTCGCCTCGTCCACCATCGCACTCCAACCGAGACAGCTGCCTGTGGCTGAAAAATGTGGGTACGCCGTACAGGTAAAGCACACCGCAACGTAGGCACAGATTAAAGAAAGAGGAACAGATAAACAGCTACATTTGATTGCACAACTACTGTGTCTACGATTGTGTGGAAAACTCGTGAGCCGTTCAAGGGGAAGTCAAAATTTTCAAATTTGAATCGATTTGGATCGTGCTACTATAGCTGTTTCTCTGTACGTAATATTTTTTTCTACTCTGTGACGGATGCACGCGAAGCCTGAGCGTGCGCCTTAGGGCCTTCGCACATGCAACACACCAAAGCCGATGCGACAAAATGTGGTAAAGTGTCGCTGCGGCTTCATGTGGATGCGTTGTAGTACCGACAAAATGTCGATGTTTGTTATGAATTAGGCTAATAACTCACGGAGCAACTTTCAGTAGCGCCTGCCGCGATCGAGGAAACTGCGATTTTATTTCAAAACGAGGCCGATTATATTACACAGTCACCGAGGTTGCGATCATCGCCCGCAAACGTGGCGGGTGAAAATCGCAAAATGGGCAAATCTAAACAAGAATTTCGCCCGCCAACCGATCGCATAGCGCGCGGGCGCAAATCGCCGAGGCTGCGGGTGATCGCGGCCCGCGCGATTCGGGGCCCCATACATGATCCGGTCTGCCTTCAGTTCGGCCTGAACGGATGCAAAATCGTATCGTCTGTGTGCAATTTCGAGATCGCATCAGTCGGCCGTACGGACTGAAGCGATTCGTTCCAGTGTTGCCAGCTCTTTTTTTGTGAAACTACTAAACTCGTATCAATTTCTACTAAAAACTACTAAAGAAGCTACTTAACTTAAGAATTCCTGAAGCCCCCCAAAAACTACTGCATTTTAGGTTTTCTTATATTAATTTTTTTTTCATTCATTGAATTTTATTATATATTTTACCATTAAATTAAAATATACTAGGAAATATTACGTATATAGTAATTAAACGAGTATGTAGTTTTAAGAAAATTACGGACGAATGTATTAATTGTATTATTATGATAGGATGTTTTTCTTTGTGCTTAACCTAGGCCATTTTGCATATGATTACTGTCTGGCTCTTTCCTACTAAAACACTAATATTAACTAAATTTCTACTAAGGAGGGAATAAAATACTCAATTTAGTAAAATTTTGTAAAATAACTAAGTTGGCAACATTAATTCTGGCCTGACCTGGCGGCCTGAACGCGCGGCCTGTCCGGACCGTGTGTGGACAAATCGCTTCAGTTCTTGCCCGAGCCACGGCCGTGCGGGCGTGTATCGTGTACAAGCGTTGTATAAGTTTTCGCGATACAAAATTGACAAACACGACCGTAGCGCGCGGCAAACCAGAATGGACTGATGCGATTGTTCCGTGTATGGGCCCGAATCAGTTCAGGCCGACCTGACGTAAAATGGGTTGGATGCGGTTTTTTCCGTGTGTGTGCTCGAATCCGTTCAGGCCGAACTGACGTCAGTTCTAACTGAAACGATCGGCCTCTCGTCTGTGGAGGCCTGCTAGTCGCACGCCGCGCCAGTGCAGCGACACCACAGAACATATAATACAGCGACACTCGCAAATAATCGCGCACGCTGCGGGCTTAAATCGCGTCGTGAGTTGTACTTTAATTTTTTACATATGACGGCGTCAAGGATGGCTGATTGGTATTACCCTTAGAGGATATCTTTGGTATTACCGCTATCATCATTGTTAAGCCGGGATTCTTAGTGAAAAATAATGTTCGTTACAACACTTGATTTAATTCGGTTTACAAAATTAATTAGAATATAGTTAAACTATGCGAACCGACAGTTTCGGAGTGGAGTTGTGTTCACTTCTCCACGGCCCGGATAATTCTGCCAAGAAAAAGAAGCAGTTCAACCACTCCCACTCCGACTCTGTCCACGTGCCGCCAAAACGAGATGTGACGTCACGTTGCTCGCTAGAGGAACTAATTTCCTTCCAGTGCTTAATAAAATTAATATTCCTTCCGGTACTTAATTAAAAAAAACAATCTACGACACATAATAGGTATATATTTGCATTCCACAGAAGCTGCGAGCCCGTAATCACGGCGCACATACGGCAAAATGACCAATTTAGGACGACAAAAATAGATTTTTCTACTTTAATGTAAGGTCTAAAATTGCTTATATTCTTCAAGTCAGGTAGTTGCTCCATAGCACTGGCCATAAAAACCCTTTGTTATGTTTATAACAAAAGCACACGAGGCCCTGACAAGTAAGCGTTGTGCAATGTACGGCTAGTTGCCTGGGAAGACCGAAAACATAAAGACGTGTATTTTCGTTCACCTCGCGCAAAAATCTGAATATTAATTATGGAGATGGAAGCCACAGGTATGTTCATTATATAACACTTTATAATTTTCTTACTTTAAACCCTTGTTAATAATAAATAATTATTTCATTCCACTCCTTTTTTGTATAAAAAGTATGTGTTTCCTTAAACTCTCAAAAAAAGTTCCGCTTAGTACCGCTTTCTGTCCTCAATATTTACATTTATGGGAGAATACAAACAGCGCCCTCTACCGGACAACTAGGAATTCTGCGCACGACCTTGAATTATCTGATTGGCTATTGTCTCTGATTGGCTGATGTATCTGATTGGCTATTGTATCTGATTGGTTATTGTATATAGAAAATTTTGTATAAATAGGATAAGTTTCTGTAAATAAACATTCATTCCTTCGAACACATTCGAGTATTAATCATTTCTGACAGAAGAGCACTGCAACACATTTATTCGTTTGTTGTCTGTTAGTATTCTGAATTCTAGGAACTCAAACCAACTCATTGTGACACTATGACCCTTTTTTCACAGGTAGTCGGAGTGGACCAAGTCACTCGGAATATAAAATTAGAAAAATGGATCTGGTTTTAGTGTTAAAAAGCGAAAACTTTTATAAACAATCATCGTCTAAGTGTGTAGAACGATTAACTAGTTACATAATGACGTGAATTATCTTAGTTTTAAAAATTATTGCCTCGAAACAGCAAAATTGTGCATAGATCGTTACAACTGGTACAGAATGAGCGCATCTGTGCACAAGTTACTCTTACATGGTGCAGATATAATAAAAGAGCTACCTTTGCCAGTGGGGATGTTTTCCGAAGATGTGCTGGAAAGTAGTCAAAAAGAATATAAAAGTTTACGACTCTTCCATGCCAGAAAAACATCTAGAATTGATAATAATACGTATATTGTGCATTGGATGCTAATAGCTTCCGATCCAGTAATTTCATCTAAAAGGAGGAGCAATAATAAAAAAAGAAAACCGTTTTCTAAGCAGTTGCTAGAAATGTTGAACGAAGTAGAAGATAATGATGATGATGATGATGAAGAAACAATGGTTGATCATGACGACAGTGATTGTAACTGATTATAACATAAGTATTGATAATAATTTGTATTATTTTTAATTTATATACTCAATTAAATTTTCAATACGATTTTATTTCTGTATATAAATACCTTTAGGTTAGTAGGTACTTAAAAATCTTCTCAAGTCTTAACATAAAGTAGCATTTAGAGCTCAGAAACGTTCAAAGTATAAAATACACATATAATTCACATCTTTGATTTTTGTCGTCCTAAATCGGTCATTTTGCCGTATGTGCGGCGGACGACTGAAATTCGCTCCATGAGTTCTTAGCCTTACACCTATAAATACTCGGTGTCATTGGTGGTTGCGTTGTAACTTGTAGTTCACACTTCAGACGTGACCACAGCTTGACTAGTTTTTGTCGCATCGTCTAATGAAGTATGCTGCATACAGCATTGTAATAAATATTAAACATGTATTCATTCATAAATGAATACACGTTTAATATTTTGTTGGATAATCTGGTCAAAACTTAAGGTGACATGTTATCTATACTTAATATTATAAACCTGAAGAGTTTGTTTGTTTGTTTGTTTGAACGCGCTAATCTCAGGAACTACTGGTTCGAATTAAAAAATTCTTTTTGTGTTGGATAGTCCATTTATCGAGAAAGGCTTTAGGCTATATAACATCATGCTAAGCTCAATACGAGCGGAGCACCAACCAAGAATGTTTCAAAATCGGGAGTTACTTTTTCTTTTTGAGAGCTTTCGCTGCATACGCTGCGGAAACGGTTAAAGTTTCGCTAAAATGATGTATGACAGAATTGTTCCCCTTTAAAAGTTCTAAAAAAAAGTCCGCGACAGTATATGTCTATCTTTTAAGGTTGGCTCACAATAACCTTTTTATGCTAACCAAATTTGTTCTAAAATTAAGTATTATTTGTGAGGGTGTTTTCATAAAGATGATATTAATCCTTATCCAAGTAAATACGTTATTCATTACAAGCATTTAATGTAGAAGAAATTTGCCGTTTACATCATTTGATTTCAATGGGTATTTTAGAAGATATCGCAGTAATAAAATAATGGGGCGCGCGGTGGGCAGTCGCGGGCAGGGAAGCGCTTCTTCTTCAACGTAAATGAAGTCGCCGGTATATTTTAGCGATATCCCAAAGTAACTTTTCCACGCGGACGAAGTCACGGGCAAAAGCTAGTACATAATATTTTTACAACGAGAATCGAATACTGCAGGCCTAAAAAGTCCGCTTTAGCGGCGATTAAATTTCAATTCTGTTAATAAATTACTTCAAAAATCGTAAAACGGCCACTTGAATTTGAACGCCAATTCATAATTTGATTAGGATACAATTCATAAACAGAAATACTAAAAAACCTAAAATGGTCCGCTTAAGCACAATTATTGAACACAATTTTTGTTTGAACACAAACAAATAAAAAAATACCTGTCTTCTCTACTGGATTTGTGACTACTGATGGACCGTGTGTGTCGTTTTGGATGAAACATCTTCCGATTGCGGAATACATCGTCGATTTTGTGTTTGTTTTAGGATACTTTTTCTCCCATTTTATAGTGAATAACGGCGCACATGCCTGCGAACAGTAGATGATCAATTATACGCGTTCTGCAGAAAATTAAAACGTTACCGCAGTGCCTCGGCTATTTTTGATAGTGCTAAACTGGTCCTAAAATCATTTGTCACGAAAAAAATTAAACTGTTGAAAAAATAAGAATCATAATGGCAACGGCAAACTTTAAGAAAAAATTAATGTATGAAACTTTTTTTTTTTTTCATTTAATTTGACTTTTTTACAAATTCGACTATTAGTCTATGCGACAAGTTGAAAATGGTACAAAATAGAGATACTGCTCTTAAAATTATGTGCGATAGCTCATTGGATCCGGAATGACGTCTAGAAAAATGTGCCAAAAGCGTGTATAAGCACATAAAAAATTGCAAAAGTTATAAACAATTAAAGATGAAAAAAAATGGCATTTCGTTTTTTGCCAACATTTAATAAACTATTAATATTTAAGAAATTTCAAAAAAGATTCTGAAAGAGGAGGAAATTTCCAATAAAAAACTCCTAACTTCCTTTACACGCGAAGTTACACGCGAAGTACATGCACTTGCGTGGTCTAGTCAATAGATCAAAAATGTAGTCAATAGATATTAGATAGAGAGGTACTCACAAGCCAATAGTCCGGTGTCGCCGCCACTGTGGCCCCAAGTAAGAAGTGCTGATTTGGGCTGGGATCTGAAAGGAAACGATATTGTTACAGGCTGCATGAATCTTTCAATCCACATCAAATTAACTTTCGTACAAAATGTGCACACCGAGTGCCTTAAGAGAAAAAAATAATAATATAAAAATCAAAAAACCTTAGCTGTTATGAGTACCTAGCTAGCTATTTACCAGACTGGATTTCCTATCAGCATCAGTACTACATGTAGTACTGATGCTGATAGGAGTATTACAATTGCACTGGAATTTAAGTTCTCGTAATGTAAAATTACTTAAGGAATGAATATTAACAAAACTATTTGAAACAACGCAAAACAAAGTATCATAATCAATTAAAATGAGTGCGATGCAAAATGTGAATGTGTTTCATTAAATTACTTTATTTATTAATAAGAATTAAGAAGGTAGGTACCTGCCTATATACAGGAATACTTTTTCATCGGTACAATAAATTTTACCACGTAATTGGTATCGATAATAGAGTACATTTCACAAATATTTTTTTTTTCATTTCAATTAATTATTTATCAATATTATTTATTTACCAATCTAATACCGCATGGGCGCACTACTAGGCGTCAGCGGGTGCGGTATGAGGTAGGGGGCGGCGGGGTGAGGTAAGCGATCGGTCGGGCGGCGCACTATGTGTACTTTAGGCCATTTTCGTGTCATAAATCTGTAACTTCTTTGTTTTTCAAGATATTTACATGATTTTTTTTTGTATTTTACTCTTGAATACATACTTTCAAATGACGTACACTTTGATTTTATAAATTTATGTTAAATTCGTTAAATAACACGCCGAAATAATAATAAAGTGAAAATTTGAATAATCTCATACTTATTTTAGATAATTTTACAAAAAATTAATAAAAATTAAATATTAAAAGGTACTTTAGGTATGAAGTGACAAAAAATTTATACTTTTTTGAAAAAAAAATCATGAAAACGTGAAAATTGGTGGCTATGATTTTCGAGTTTAATACAATATTTTCTTGTAAATATGAAATTATTTAAATTTTATACAATATTCTAAGACCTAAATATAACAAAATAGTCGCTCGAAATTGATCTTAAAGTGCTACAACTTCATTTAGAACTCTTGAGTCTTCCTATAAATAGGATTTTTTAAACTCGATGTATTATCCGAAGTATAGAAAAATATATATTATGTAAAACGAACTTCGTTAGTGGCTTATTTCTTGCATTGTCTTGTGTGGTAAAGTTCACTTTAGTTTAGACCTATTTTAATAGTTTTTTCGTAACTCCCTGGGCGCCTTCGGAGAGTACCCCAAAGGGCAACACAGCAAAATTTAGGATTACAGTTTCGACCTTAATTAAGACTTTATGCATAGAAGAAGGTTATTTACCATTTATATACATAATAAGCATACACTTGTGTTATTTCTAATGCGTAATGACCAAAATTTGGTAGGACTGATACTTTTTTCATACATACATTCACATTTTAAAGTATAATATTATAGTTTACGCACTGAAACTGCAAAAAGTATTTTATTCTGTAAATCTGCATTATATTTACTACAAAATAAGACTATTATCAGAACTTTAGCAGATTTCATTAAAATATGTCAAATCGAAAAGTGAAGAGGAGACAAAACGATACAATACCTACGTCTCTAGAGGTGTAATTTATTGAAGAAAAAGATATTGATCCTATCTACCGTATATACCATATTTCAAGCATTCTAAAATGGTATATACTTATATAATTCTCTTAAATTAATTAGATGATAAACACATATTCATCATTTGCACCCTATAAAGTAGAAAAACATACCTTCACATTTTTACATATTACTACATGTTGCGCACTAATGCCGCAACAAAAAAATTTACCATGTAAATCTAAATTAAATTTGCTATAAAATAAGTATAATTACAGAACTTCGGCAAATTTCGATAACTGTCAAAACTCTAATCGAAAATTAAACATAAGAAAAAATGGCATACTACGAGATGTACGTCTCTTGTGGTGCCGTTTATGCAAAAATCCAATTTTTAATTAATTTTTAATAAAGAACACATATTAAGCTTTCTAAAATGGTATAACACTTATATATTTCATAGAGAAAAGCTACTAAAAAATCAAACTTAAATCTCCACATTTCAAGAATTAGTTTTCAACAAATTTCCATTCAGCTATTTTGAGCGTCTTTTTTTAAAAAATGAGGACCAACAGAATTGTTTATCGTTTGTATTTAGGTAGATTGGTCCTTTGTCTACAATTTGAGGTATAATACATATACCTCTGCCGACTTTTGGAAAAAGCATTTATGGCACGGCTTTCTTAGGAGCGTCCACATAGTGCGGCGGCGCACGAGTTGGCAACAAAGCATCGATAGATGCGTAATGCATCCACATTTTGTATTAGTTTAGCGGATAAGTTCGGGGATTGATAATTTTGTTTTTTTGTTCCAAAGGGGTAGTAACAAAAATCGCTAGTATTTTTTTTTTGACAACTATTACGTAATTATGTTGATTTATTGTACTGGTGAAAAAATAATCCTGTATAGTTTTTCGACTGAAGTTGAGTACTAAATCGTTTGAAGTTGGAGATGGACGACGTGTTAGACTTTAGATACTTAAGGTACTCCAATATACCTACTAGATTTTACTTTAGTATATGTCCATCCACACTCACACGCACAGTCATACGAAGTTTTCGTCTTTTCATCATAAATTTCTACTGTCTATAAGTCTATATGGTGATAATTGTTGTTACGCAAATTTAAATCGATATAGATCCTAAACGGTCAGTCTAATCGAAAAATTTTGAAAGAAAACTAAACATGATTTTTAAATACCTATTCAACGATACCCCACTTGATATAGGTAGTTTGTTGACTTTCATTTTTTTCATTTTCACAATATGGCGTCCAGTAGTCGCCATATTGAATTTTCTCCATAACGGGCGGCTCCATGCGTCGCGCAGTCGGGTAAAAACAAAAGGGCCACAGAATGTATGGAAAAGCATATAGTGCGATTCAAATGAGAATAGGATCGAGTCGGCGCCCTATTGTTTCGAATTTAGACTGTTATGATAGTTAAATTTATGTTTAGATAATTGATTATTATTTAACATTTCTATTTAAATTCGATGCAAAGCTAATAATATTTATGTGCACAAAAGTTTTTTTGAAAATCGCACTTTTCAAGTGATATTTGACAGATAAAGGTCATTGACGTTCCTATTCTCATTTGAAACGCGTTATACAAACGTGGGGACTACTGATTCCTCCCTGGATAATGCCGGTCCGGTATCTATGGATACAATGGATCTTGTACTAGCATGTCCCTATGATTTTTTTTTCATATTAATTATTAAAAGAAATTTGGACAGTCAAAAACTTTTTAAAAATGGCCAGATTTTCCGCTGTGTTTTCTGGATAAACAAAAGGTTCATGAATAAAATTGTATGGGCAGTGTCCTCATCCACGACAGATTTCAAACCAGATAATTAATCAGATACGTCGCGTCGCCATACTAAATAATTATCAGCGATGCAAGAGCTATTAACTGAGATAGGTTTAAAATGTGTTGGAGGATTGATGAGAGGTGCGTTGAGAGTTAAGGTCGCGTCAACTCGACCAATTCAGTCACAATTAGTCACAAGTCACAACACGAGCGTCACGATTTTGAATTTCAAATAATGATGAAGTTTCACTACTGAGTAGGTACATATAGTCTGTTACCAGGGGGCCTAGCAGGAACATTTGACAGCGGCGTAAAAATAACGTTAGGTATCTAATGACACTTGTACCTATAGGAGCTACGCGATTAGGCACGCCGCGGTCAAATGTTCCAGCTAGGCTCACTGGTCATTATTTTTTTATAGAAGGTTTTTTAAACTTACCCCTGCTGAATTCGCCCCAGGTATTTTTCATTTTATTTGGGTGTAGTATATTATTACATGACTTGTTCATGCCATAAGACCATATAGGGCAAGCATCCACACCTCCATCTAGATCGACCCGTGGTGTTCCAACAACTAAAAAAAATATTTTTTATAAGGCAACTGATTCAGTAAAAAACCTAACCAAGACCCTTCTTTAGACATGCGTCAGGACATGTCTAAAGAAGGGTCCGTAACGTTATTTTTTATAGATTTTCGTTGAATTGGGGATCGGACTAAAGGTGAGACCGCACTAAGCGTAACTACACTGCAGCGGAGCGACGCGACACGGCCCGGACACTTCTAGCTATATCGCACTAGAGCGACACCTCAGCGACACTACAATACGGCTGATGTATCTTGGCGAGTCTGAACTTCGCGCAGAAGGTTTCGCAATAACTGTTTCTAAGTGTTTTCGTATTTATTTTATTTGTACTAATTGGTCAACTGCATTAGGGAAATTTTATTAGTACATAGGTATATAAAAATAATACAATCACAGTTTTCTTCATAAATTGTACATGCGCTAAAGTTCAGACCCCTCAAGATACAGCGGCCGTAGTGTACATGGCTAAATTTGCTCAGTATTTCGGCAACGTCTGAGCATGATGGAAGCCTTCCCACCAAAACAATCTTGTTATGACTTGTCAATAATGTCATGGGTGTACCCAGCATACTGTCCAGTGCCAATGACGTCATAAATCGACTCCATACTGTTTATTCGTTTCGAAATATTGACGTCTACTTAAAAAGTAGATAAATTAACTTAATAAAATATATTTGTTGATATTATTGAGATGTCATTATTGCGAATTAATAACACAATAAAATTTTCCCAGTATGCTGGGTTACATTTCGGAATACACTCCATTTGTCAATGTTGTTGAAATGTGAAGTGTCGCGCCACTTGCTATAGACCGTACCGCACTACGCGGCAGCGTAACTACGCGACAAGCTACGGCGGCAAAGAATATATATTACTAACGTAACGGCGGCGCGTCATAATTGATGAGTTGGTCAACTTTGTCGCGCCGTGCCGCGCCGCGTAGTGCGGTATAGCGAGCGGCACGACACTTCACATTTCAACAACATTGACAAATGGAGTGTATTCCGTTTCCGCGTAGTGCGGTCTCACCTTCAATCTATCAAATCAAAATCAAATTTTTAGTTTCATTAATATACCTACTCAGAAATATTGAGGCATTACTACTTGGTTAAAGTAAAAAAATATCCCACCAAAAACATTCTGTAAAAAACTTGCCAAGTCTCGATGGAGCTGCTTGTTTATCTCTAAAAAGTAATGAAATCTAGACTAAGTCGTGCCAAGTCTAAGGATCCTTACTGCGATTTATTTATTATTATAGTTAATGTTGTGTGACTTGGCCCTTGAAAATTCTTTATACGTTAGAAGTCAATTTTGTTTACACGTAATGTTATATCAGATTCTGTTGTAACTACCTATGTTTGTTAAGCGAGATAATAGCCCATACTGGTATTGGTAATTGGACGCTAGTGTCTTATTTTAGGCTGTTGTTGATTGTATAACACATGTATTGGAGCAATGGTGATATGGAGCCCCTTTTGTACCCTTGTGTACTCTTCAACGGCCAAGTCACACAACATTAACTATAATAATAAATAAATCGCAGTAAGGATCCTTAGACTTGGCACGACTTAGTCTAGATTTCATTACTTTTTAGAGATAAACAAGCAGCTCCATCGAGACTTGGCAAGTTTTTTACAGAATGTTTTTGGTGGGATTTCACTTATTTTTGTAGAAACGTAGGAATATTGATTTATTTTACTAGATTTTAGTGTAATTTGTTTATTTAATTTGTGTAATGTTCGAGTAGAATAAAGTTAATTGTTCGACTATTTCTTCTTGTAAACTTGTAAGTATAAGTATAAAAGCCAGTTTATTCTTATCCAGAGTTTTCCTTTAATTTTATTTTTATGCGTATTAAAAGCAGAAGGGGAGGCATTCGCCCAGCAGTGGGACGCTACCGGCTAGATTAAATTAGAAGATGTGTCCCACTTCACTGGATTTTTGCAATGACAGTCGATTTTTTTATGTACCAATAGTAGAAGGGGGCATTGCCATATCTCTAATCAGCTGAGACCAGCTGAGGGTTTTTCATCAGAAACTTCAGACCTTCGATTTTTGACATCAAATGAAGTGGCCCACCAAGTTGAATATTTTTTGTAAAGGCAGTATGTCGATCTCTAATAGTTTAATTGGGCTCTTGTGTTTTCTAATAAGGGTCACCAGTTACTCCAGATCTTCGATTATCCTAGTTTTTATAGTTTTTCCTTTATGTGGCCATTAAACCCTACCTCTGTACCAAATTTCAGCTCTCTGAGTTTATGGGAAGTACTAGTTCTATTCTGATGATCATGAGTGAGTGACTGGATGAGTGTCATAAATGCGAAACTTTGCTTTCGTTTAACTTCGGAACTAAATGACCTACAGACTTAAAATTTTGGATTTTAAGTATGTGATTATACTTTACTAGATGACGAAAATTTCTGCGTTCTGGTCTTATCCAGAGGTTCTCAAATAGGGGCCTGAAAATGCGGCGAAATTATTTCCAGTAAATAATGGTACGGCAGTGTTTGCTTCGCGCTTGACTTGGAGGGGGCACTGCCGTGCCCCCAGATCGATTATCCTAGTTTTTATAGTTTTCCCTTTATGTGGCCATTAAACCCTAACTCTGTACCAAATTTCAGCTCTCTGAGTTTATGGGAAGTACTAGTTCTATTTTGATGATCATGAGTGAGTGAGTGTATAAGTGAGTGAGTGAGTGAGTGAGTGTCGTAAATGCGAAACTTTGCTTTCGCTTAACTTCGGAACTAAATGACCTACAGACTTGAAATTTTGGATTGTAAGTATGTGATTATAGCTTACTGGATGACGAAAATTTCTGCGTTCTGGTCTTATCCAGAGGTTCTAAAATAGGGGCCTGAAAATGCGGCGAAATGGTTCCAGTAAAAGATGGTACGGCAGTGTTTGCTTCGCGTTCGACTTGGCGGGTGCACTGCCGTGCCCCCAGATTATGTTTAATGCGTAGTTTACTAATACTTGTAACTAATATCTATTCTGTGCTAATACATCTAAAAAGTACAAAAAATTTTTTTGGTAAATTAGTAAACAAAACCTACATCATTAGTTCACTTACATCATATACAAAAACATTCATTATGCTAAGTATAAACTTAAACGTACAAATATCGGAGATATTTACACTTTAACTTTAACTATGTTAGTAATATATATTTTTTGCTTTAACGCACGAGTGACGTCACTTGACATACGACTTTAGTACCTATAAAGCGTTTACACGAAAGTCGAAACCTGCGAAATTTTGTATACAAATCGCTGTACCTTTGAAAATGTTGACTTTTGATATACTATTTCTTCTGAGAAGTTACTCATATTTAAGAGTAATATTCATGTATGCAATTAAAAAAAAGTCCGATCCCCTATTACTTCAAAAGTAATGTCCGATTTCGCACAAAATAATTTTCCTAACGAGCATTTTAGCATAATCATATCAGCATGGAAACTTACAAGTTTCTATCTCCTATAGTTTAGAAATGTCGGGGGGGGGGGGGGGGGGGGCTAACTTATAAACCACTTTGGGGGCCGATTACTCGAAAATGATCGACTTTCTAAAAAAGTCATGTATGAAACCTTGCCTTTTAGACCAGTGCCGATAGGCTTTAAAACAAAATAAATTTATAGTAGGATGAAACCCATTGGAAAAGGCAGAGAATGTAACAAAAATAAAAGGAAAAATAATTTACGGGCGATTTGAGGTCGGGAAGTGAGGGGGGTGAGTTTTTAAGGGTAGAAAACGGTTTATCTCGATTTCCGGAAAAACTACAAGTTCTATGGAAAAACGTCAAATGGCAAAGTTGTAGATAATAAAAAGGTCTGCAACATTTGTATTTACACTCTTTTCACATAACCTCAAATATTTATTTTTTCACCTTATTTTGTCTTAATATCGAAAAATTAACCCTAATTTTCAATCGAAAATTCTCCCGTCAAAATTTTTTAAAAAGTTGGTGGGCTTCTTGTTTGTTGAAATCTATTCTTTCTGATAATGTAAAAAAATACATACATTACCATAGTAAATGTTCTCAGAAAATGCAAAGAAAAGAATAGGTAGTAAGGCCTAGCCCCAATAAGACATCTACAATATTTTGAGTAAGTTGACGAATCTTCTTTAAATTATGCGCATACATGTCTATTTATTGCTATTTTAAGATGACTTGTATACTTGAGTGACCTACGGATAATTTTAACCCATCAAAAGGTATTTCATATACAACAGGGAAAGGGGCGATCTGAGCCTTACTACTTGCTCTTTTCTTTGCATTTTCTGAGAACATTTACTATGGTATTTTTTTACATTATCAGAAAGAATAGAATTCAATAAACAAGAAGCCCACCAATTTTTTAAAAAAGCTGATATTTTGACGGGAGAATTTGCGATTGAAAATAAGGGTTAATTTTTCGATATTAAGACAAAATAAGGTGAAAAAATGAATATTTTAAATCACAAAAATTACATTGTATTTAGGACATAAAAAGGTAAGTTTTCACTAAATTTCGTGATTTTTTTTTGTTTTTGTACAAGATAAAAATTAAAAACCAAAAACTTGGTTATTTGAATTTTTCACATAAATTTTGAGGTTATGTGAAAAGAGTGTAAATATAAAAGTTGTAGATCTTTTTATTCTCTACAACTTTGCTATTTGACTTTTTTCCATAGAACTTGTAGTTTTTCCGGAAATCAAGATAAACCGTTTTCTACCCTTAAAAACTCACCCCCCTCACTTCCCGACCTCAAATCGCCCGTAAATTATTTTTCCTTTTATTTTTGTTACATTCTATTCCTTTTCCAATGGGTTTCATCCTACTATAAATTTATTTTGTTTTTGACCATTTTCAGAGGTAAAAGCACTAGTCTATTTATTTAAAAAACCTATTCAACGATACCTACACGATGGGGTAGTATGAAAAAATATTTTTCATCCCCATTTCACATGTATGGAGAGTCACCCCTAAAATATAAAATTATTTTTATTTTATGATTCCACCATGAATTTAGACTTATATGAATCTATAAGTATCATCCATTTATATTCATAATTACAGACTCAGACAGACGGACGGACAGAGCAAAACTATTAGGGTTCCTTGAGTATTACGGAACCGGGAAAAATTAATTCAAATTCAGTTAAACCACTGAATACGTTTTTTCTCACTGCACTGCCATTAGTAGACATTTTTAGTAACAACACGTGTGTTTTCTGTACATAATGGAGTCTTGAAGGCCTCAGTCCTTCTGCGTAAGCGTCAGCTCACACTGAGACGCAACACGACTCGGCGCTGCATTTTTAAGACGGCGATTCAAATCGAACTTTATTCACTTCTAGAGGTTGCCCGCGACTTTGTGCGCACAAAAGTTCATTTCGCAGAAACCGTACATTTTTCCGCCATAAAAAGTAGCCTATGTCCTTCCCCGTGGTCTACTCTACATCTGTGCCAAATTTCATCAAAATCGGTCCAGTAGTTTCGGAGCCTATTCGATACAAACAAACAAACGTTTCCTCTTTATTATATTAGTATAGACTACACAATTCCAGAGTTAGAATTTCGAGTTGCATCGGGCTGCGTAGCGCACTCTTGCAATTAAACGTGTATCTTATTATGTACTAAATATGGTTCAATTTTGAATCGAATCGAATCGAATATCTCTTCGACGACCTCTGTGTTGGTCAGTTGGTTGAGCGTGTTGGTGCTCTTGCCGGGGGTCGCGGGTTCAAACCCGCCGAAGGAACAAAAAGTTTTTCTGTGTTCCTGGGTCATGGATGTGTATTAAATATGTGTATAATATAATAAAAAATCTTAAATATGTGTATAGTATAAAAGTATTAAATATATTTCCGTTGTCTGGTACCCGTAACACAAGTTCTTCGAGAACTTACCACGGGATCAGATTGACGTGGTGTAAAGCGTCCATTATTAAAATTTTCTTGTATGATTTTTTTTTCTGCTAAATGTACGTGATAGCCTATCTTGAGTTGAAATCTTTGTGCTGCTATCAATCCCGCCGCTGCGCCGCATCGCGTCGCGTCTCATTATGAACTGACCCTAACATTGGTGCACTACTTACATAACTTTTGGTGACTCTTTTGATAGGCCAACGCGAAGCCAAAGTCGGAGCCCCTCGCACCTTCGTACTGAACACGAGAGGGCACATGGAACTCTCCACTGGTGAGCACGCAGAGCGCAGCTAACCAAAGTATCAACATTTCTGAAAACACACATTTTATTTCATCTAGGGTAAATAAAATTATTTTATAAAAAAAAACGATGTAAGTACAAATACGTCAACGTAAAAATGTACGCATTGGACCTAATCTGGTTTGCGATGCTGTTTATAACAGTATTTTTTATTTGCTAAATAAAGATTTAAAATAATTAAAGATAGAAACAAAAACTTAATACCGACAAATAAGAAATCAGTAGCCCAAGCAGGAACATTTGGCGGTGTACGTAAACGTGAAATATGAGGAATATTATATGAAAATTTTAGTTACTTTTACGTCCGCTATTGGTGCTTTTATGATTTTCATACATTATTTCTCGCTTACGTACACGTAACGATACCGCAAAATGTTCCTGATTGGGGTACAGTATACGAATTTGACACCTCACCGCGGATTTAGCTGTCGAGACATGAAAATGTACTTAGAGAATAGCACTGCTGGTCCTAGAGCTATATGTGTGTATCACACGTATAGCTGTAGGACCAGCAGTGCTCTTTGGATTCGGAAATAAATTACCTAATGTAAGTATAGTAAATATCAATTTAAAAATTACATTTAAGAATTGGAAACAAAAAGGTTTCTGTATTTCATTAATTCTGGGTAATGGATACACCTCCATGATCCAGGAATACAGAAACCTTTTTGTTATTTCGGCGGGATTCGATCCCGCGACCTCCGGCTTGAGCGCCAACGCGTTAACCACTGAGCCACAGAGGTTGTCGAAGTTATTGAAAATGTATTTTTTTATTCAATTAATATACATTAAATACTTATGTGTAAAACTATGTGAGACCCCAGAGCCGGCACCTACCTGGTCCAGAGAGTGAGTATCGCAATCCAGCGAGGAAACTCTCTGAGCCTTCTAGGTACTCTGCCTGGTTTAGACGACCTGGGAGATTTCTTTTTTTTTTGTAGCCTTTTAAGTTTTGGTGTAGTTATTTTTTTTTTAGTATTACTTTTATAGTTTGTAAATATTTTAATAGCTAGCTATAGATTAATATTAACCTGTATAGTTTAATGTTCAGTTAAATATTACATATAACAATAAAAGAGAAAGAAATTTAGTTAAATATGAATGGTATGAAAAGTATTAAATATAATATTATTTCCGTTGTCTGGTACTCGTAACACAAGTTCTTCGGATACTTAGCACGGGGCCAGATTGACGTGGTCAATGGGAGGGTCCATAGATATTATTATTATTATTAAGTTTGAGAATTACTGTTAAAGTGAAATTTAATGCTGAAAATTGGAATAGATTTAACTTTGGAAAGGACATAAGCTACTTTTTTATACCGGATATACAGAATTTTCTTGAATTATTTTGCAGGCAAAATCTGAACACCAGTTTTCTTAATGGCAGGTATTTAAACTTGCGACAAAACAATTAAATTTTGGATGTGAAAATACCCAATATTGAATACTAAATTACCAAGTTGGCGAAAGAATGTAAGAAACGAAAAATTACAAATCTGGTGACTAAATAATAACCACTGAATTTTCCAAACTGGCAGACAGATTATATTTTAGCGAACAAATAACCATCTTGGCGACAATTTGTGAGTACACATTTAATTTAAGAATAGGCACATATATTTTCCCTGATGTAGGTAACTCAAAAACCATACAAGCAGCAAAACGAGCGCACACAAAAAAAAACATAAAGGAGCGTACGAAATTCCCAATTTTGAATTTTTCTCGGTTTTAGGGGGGTGTAGATTATTGTGTAGATTAATTTTGAAATTTAAAAATGGTGGATATTTATTTTTCGTAAAATTGATATGAGTGTCGTTTACCAGGTTTTTGGGAGTGCTGGATACGAAAATGACATTCGTTTTGAAATTCCAATATGGCGGACATACTTAATTTTGTAAAAATAATATGGGTATCCTTTTATTGGTTTCTGGGGCTGATTACAAAAAAGTCATCCATTTTAAATTTACTTAGTAACCCTGCAAACTCATATTTTCGCCATGATGGGAGAAAAATAAATTTGAAAATCCTGAATTTTCCAACATTTCTATAGATTGATTGATACACCCCTCGTATCTCAGTACAGCATTGCCATATTTTTTTCTATAGTCGCTTCTATCTCAGAAACGGTGCATCCTACTGCAAAAATAATGAAAATTTCCTCCCCCTTAATAACTTAGAAATCGCATATTTTCTTCATGAATGGAAGACAAATTCATGAATCCTAAATTTTGAAAAATTTCTATACATAGCTGGTACATTGAACTACATAACATACTGTAATAATAATCATCAATCCTAATGAGCATCTTGGGGATCTTTTAATTTAGTATTCATATTAATTTTACGCAGATTGAATATTCTCCATTTTGGAAAATGAAATTGGAAGACAATTTTGTAATCAGAACCCCCAGAAACCTGGAAAAGGACAACTTTATTAATATTAATAACAAAAATTTACGCCATTGTGGAATTTCAAAACAGATTTTATTTTCATATTCTTCTGCACCCCCAAAAACCTAGAAAATGACACCCATGCCAAAGAAAAACATACTCAAACAGTATCCAAAAATAGGATTTTCCGTAGCCTGCAAATTGAATTTTTAGCAGCCATTAATTTATCAACCAAATCTGGTTTTATAGCTGCTTATATGGTATAATGGTCACCAACTCGGAAATAAAGTCACCAACTTATAAATGTCGGTGCTAATTTGGATTAAATTTCGCCTCTTTTTATCTGCCGACTTTTGAATTTTTTGTCACCCGAGTGTTTTCGCCAGTTTAGTAATTTAGTCGCCAACATATTAATTCGCTGCCAAATTCACTAATACAGTATGCTCACGTGCAGCCGCCAACTTATTTTTTGTTCGCTCGATTAATTATATCCCTTTCTTAATCAACTTACACTTTAATTTTACTTTTATGTATTGTAAATGAATCGTCCTGTAATATCATGAACTGATTTTTGGAGTTCGGACCAATCAAAACAGATTTAACGATGGTTTACGTTTAAGAGAATACAAATATAGGACTGGATCGTAGCTGTATTACTGCAGGATTTAATTAGCAGAATTGACCTTATGGTCGTATCAGTAAAAAACAGAAGATCCGCGCGTTAAAAAATCGCCTTAAGATAAAAATTAAAAAAAAATGTATTCAGAATAAATATAACAAGGTTTTGTTTTCCGAACGTCAAACAAGGAAAAAAAAGGATTACAATTACCACCTTAAAATTACAAAACACACTTTTATTACTTACGTGCCATTTTAAGACCACTCCCTAGCATTGCGCACTGAAACTGATATCACCAGCATTTTATGACAAATATTATCCTGTTCCATGCATGTTTTCCTTAAAATGATAAATCATGTAAAATATAAATGTGTTTTCCCGTTTAACTATTCAAATTATTTATTTGGTTAAGACTCTGTCCAGAAAGTGCGTAAGCTTGCGTAAACCTACGCACGTAGAGATTCTTATCTTATCACAACAAAATGTCTGCCAGGCTATCTGTGATGCCAACTTGGGACTTTTTCCCTAAATTTAGGGAGAAAAGGTATCTGAAGGGGTTATTAGGGGGTTCTATGCTTGTTTTATTTAAATTTACAGTTGATTTGCTTGACGATAAGTAATATAATAAACTATTATTATTTAATTATAGCTGACCTGTCACTTAATGGTATAAAAAATGTATTGTATAAAAAACCAAAATTCTTATCGCAAGCGTCGACCTGTTGCCAACTTGGCATTAAAGAAGATCACGCCAAAAACGTCAAAAAATTCTTTTTTGTTGTGATTAAGGAGGGTTCCGTTACTATCAACGCGTAATAGGTTTTTCAAATTACTTCAAAAGTCACAGTCCGGTTTGGTTCAAAATAATTTTCCCAGAGTTTTAAGCATTATATATCAGCATGGAAACTTACAAGTTTAACCTATAATTTAGAAATCTACTCTACAACTACCTGAAAATTTTGAAAAAAAATTAATGTATGAAATCTTGACTCTATTTTAAAGCGCTATTCAACGTTATGCAACACAATGGGGTACAATGAAAAAATATTTTTCATCCCCACTTCTCATGTGTGGAGAGCCATCCACAAAATATAAAATTATTTTTATTTTACGATGTTAAATCCGAGATAATATAATATAAAAAATACTATACCAAATTTCATCCATTTATATTCATAATTACAGAAGCTAGAGGCGTGGACAGACAGACAGACGGAGGGACAGAGCAAAACTATAAGGGTTCCTTTATATTACGAAATCGACTATTTTTATTAAAGGTTATGTAAAAATTTTAACCGTCTAGCTATCAAGGATTATGATCTCATGAGACATAGCCTGGTGACAGACATACAGTTTTTACCCTCTAGATACCTACGAAATAACTTATAGTCTGTAAGTATTAAAAAAAGCAGTGAATCATGCATACAAATGTCAAAATTGACGCATCACAGCTAATGTGATTACATTAATTTACCTATTAAAGTAAGCCATTTTGACATAGTATGTACGCCTTCATAACGCGAATAGGCTAAAGTATAGACTTTATATAATACGAATAGGACGCGACCGCGTCATTCAATGTGCTGCGTACAGTGCAACTAATTTGTTAATGCCCTCGGCAATCATCGTTTTTTTTCTACGGAAATGACGGATATTGGAAAGCATGTGTGGGACCTCCGAAAGATATTAGCAAAGTAGTTTTACTGTATAAAGTATCTTTATAGGTATGCTTTTCTAAATAAGTAATACTTACATATTTGGTATGTAACTTTTTTGATTTTTAACGATACCTATATATTTTATCGTATTATGTAACTTTATGAAGTTTCGATGTGGCATAAGTACTTTAATAATTATATTTGAGAGTCTTCGCATGCTAGGTAAAATCCACGGGAACCGTACTATTTGTTTTAGGGAGAAATATTTTTTGAAACTTGGCAACTCGATCTTACTACGCTTTCATTGCACTCCAAAATACAGGGGATGACACTTTTGACTATTTCAAATCGATATCAATTGTGTGTTAAAGGTTTTAATATAAGTTGTCTTCAGAAAAAATTGGTTTTGACAAATCATTGACAGCACAAAATTTCGGAACACTCTGTAAAGTAAAATTTTTCTTTCACTTAGTGTCTCGCGCGTACTCGAGGTAGCTGCGTATTACTTGCGTACTCGAGGTAGCTGCGTATTACTTGCGTAATTGATGCACCTATTTGAGTCAGGAGCGGAGCACCTATACGTGTAGTATGGGCATACATACCCACAACCTTGTGAGTGCATACTTTCAAGGTCTATTAATTTATAATCAAAATAGGTTCAGTGGGTAGTAGTATTGATATTGTTAACCTTTTGAGTCTTATCTGGTGCTTTTTACCTGCTGGTCATACTTATATTATTGTTAAAATACATATTTATAGTAGTGGATTTAGTGTTAAGCGGACCTTTAGTCAGGTAGATTGAAGAAAGAGCAAAATTTGTCACCCTTCCATAAATTTTCGGCCCTTTTTTATTTACTAACCAACAGATTTAAGAAAAAATAATACTTTGTTTGAACCAATAGGAATTACTCCTGCCGATGTTATATAATCATTAATTTGTGTATGTTGCTATACTAAATATGCATATATTTTTTAATTAATTAATTTATAATCTTAGTTGATGTTAATTTGTTTAAGGTAAATATATTGAAAGCTTATTTTTTTACCAAACATAAAATACTTTTTTTGCTAAATAAGCGAAAAACTTTCTCGCTCACTCCGCGCGTTAGCTTTTAATTAACATAATATTATAAAGAAATTAATACATTTTTTTTTTAATTCTAATAACCATGTTATGAAGGAAATAATAAAATCAAAATTTTCGGGCCACATCTTCTTTTGAGAGCTGGATCCGTGCCTGAATCAACCAAAGCGGTTTAATAGGTCAATTTTGTACGATACGCGCATAGCTAAAATAATACGCACGTAGCTCCTGGACGCAATGTATCTATATGTCGACGACCTCTGTGGCTCAGTTGGCTGAGCGTGTTGGTGCTCAAACCGGAGGTCGCGGGTTCAAATCCCGCCGAAGGAACAAAAAGTTTTTCTGTGTTCCTGGGTCATGGATGTGTATTAAATATGTGTATACTATAATAAAAATCTTAAATATGTGTATAGTATAAAAGTATTGTTACGAACACAGAGAATAGCGCCATCTAACGTCAACCAATGAAACCACTTGGTTACTGTGCGAACGTTCCAGAATAAACCCAACACGGTCACGCAACTCGGGAACCTTCTGGAGTCGTCTGGGACTCGTATCGACCGGTATAAATACGTCGGAAGAATGCGAGCAAGGCGAGTTCACTTTGAGCTTCCTGCGAAGCGATACGGGCGATACCAGTGATTAATACCAGAGAAAACTAGTGATCGGGAATTCGAGTTGAACAGTGATGTAGCGATATCGATGTGAATACTAGTGATGTGATGATATCCACGACTTGGCTACGACTTAGGACACCGTTAGTGCTTAGTGTTTGGACTTAGTGTTTAGTGTTTGGACCTAGTGCTTAATGTTGGACTAAGTGCTAGTGCTAGACCACGCCCCTCAGGCTCCGCCCACTGTGGGCCAAGCCCCGCCCACTGGCCCCGCCCACCGGGCCCCGCCTGCTCAAGTCCTTTGGGTCTCTGGGAGGATGATGCTTTGATGGAGGCTCGAGAAAGAGATGACGACCTTCGACACATCGTCACGTGCAAGAAACGGGGGGACGTAAAACTAATCTGGAGTGAGGTTGCACCCACTGGCGCTATCACTAAGGCGTACTGGGCGCAATGGGACAGTCTGATAAACGGAATACCCCACCAGGTTTTTTCTCCAAATCTTCGAACACTAACACGTAACAGTATTAAATATATTTCCGTTGTCTGGTACCCGTAACACAAGTTCTTCGAGAACTTACCACGGGACCAGATTGACGTGGTGTGAAGCGTCCATAGATATTATTATTATTATATTATTAATGTATGGGGCCCTAGTACCTCGACTACGTGCGTAGACCTTACGTGCGTAAGAATACGCAGTCTCTGGACATGGTCATAGTCGCTAATATTTTACGCAACAAAAAAAAATAGCGTATAGATCGCGCGTCTCGATCGATGCGATCGTGAAGGCTACCTTAAGATGGCAGCACCCATTACTCAGCCATCTATCGGTTAAAATTAGGTAGGTGTTTTTCGTTATTTTAGTACAGACAAAATATAATGGCTATTTACTAGGGTGGTACTTATTTTTCAAAGTGAAAAATATCTACGGGGCACCCTCTAATTGTGTTCTCTGTACTTTAATATTAATACACATTTTTAGGGTTCCGTAATACTTAAGGAACCCTTATAGTTTCGCTCTGTCCGTCTGTCTGTCTGTCTGTCTATCTGTCCGCGCCTCTAGCTCCTGTAATTATAATTATAGATTGTGTATAGATCACGGTTTCGGGATCATAAAAAAATAATAATTTTATATTTTAGGGGTGGTTCTCCATACATGTGAAGTGGGGATGAAAAATATTTTTTCACTCTACCCCATCGTGTGGGGTATCGTAGAATAGGTCTTTTAAAATAAAGGCAAGGTTTCATTCGTTACTTTTTTATAAAGTTGACCATTTTCGAGTAATCGGCCTCGAAAGTAGTTTGTAAGTTGGTACCCCCCCTAGCATTTTTAAACTATAGGAGATAGAAACTTGCAAATTTCCATTCTGATAGATCATGCTAAAAACTCTTTATGAAAATTATTGTGAACCAAATCGGACAGTAACTTTTGGAGTAATTAAAAAAAAGTATATTACCTACGCGTTTATAGTTACGGAACCCTCCTTAGACATGTCCTGACATGCTCTTGGTTAGGTTTTTATTTTAATTTTTGAATGACGTTTAGGGGTCGCGACTGACATTTTAAACTAAAAAATTACTGGTGTCAGGGCAAGGAATTAGTCAGATGCTATCGGTCAAACTGGACCGTGGAACAGGAGAGGCATATGCATTAGCTGTTTATGGTACAATACTGCAATGGGGATTGAGTGATAAAGTAAATTGCATGTGCTTTGATATGACAGCAGTCAACTCAAGACTAAGAAATTGAGCATGAAAATTTTTATTTTATAATTATAAACCATTTTATGTCATGTCATCGCATGGACACTATTCACACTGCCGTACAACGCGCCGGCTTTAAAGGTCACGCGCCCTCTGAAGTACGACCGTGCGGCTATGAATAGAATTTAATTCTTTTATAGGACAATCTGGTCAAAACAGGTCACATCTTCTATACTTTATTAAATAACATTATAAAGAGAAAATTTTGTTTGTATGTTTGTCTGTTTGCATTGAATAGGCTCCGAAACTACTGGACCAATTTTGATAAAACTTGGCACAGATATAGAGTAGACTACGGGGTAGTACTCCTTCCCCGTAGTTCCACTCTATAGGCTACTTTTTATCGCGGAAAAATATACGGTTTCCGCGAAATTAACTATTACGCGTACGAAGTCGCGGGCAACATCTAATCTACACTATATATATATAATAATATTATAAAGAGGAAAACTTTGTTTGTATGTTTGTTTGTTTGTTTGTTTGGTTGTAATGAATAGGCTCAAAAAGTACTGGACCGATTTCAAAAATTCTTTCACCATTCGAAAGCTACATTATCTACGAGTAACATAGGCTAAATTTTATTTTGGAAAAAAATAGGGTTCCGTAAGATATTTGGGGTTTTCGGACACAAGGTGTAAAAAATCAACCAGAATAGTTACTTATTTTGCGTACGCTGCCTAAACTATAAAAGATAGAACCATAAAATGTTCTAATTAATTGTAGATCTTATAAATATCTACAAAAAAGTCCGCGACATACTATACCTATCTATGTCGAGTGAGGCACAACAACAATTTTTTTATTTAGAAATCTTGATTTTTTTTTTGACTACATTTAAACGCGTTTATTTTACTCATGCTATTAATCCTTATCTTATAATAAAATAAATTATTTTATCGCTAAGTACAGTTTGTGTAGATAATATTTGGTCTGTGAATGATTAAAATTGGACGTTTGGTTTTGAAGTTATGGCGAAATTAAAATATTACGATTTCTGCTCCACGGCCCGTTGCGAAGTAGGCGTCACCAAGGCGGGGGTGTGCATGCGGGAGGGGAGTTTAGATCTATGAGATAGCCGCAGTATTAGTATCAGTATTGTACCCATCGATTATACAGATATATACATTGTACCCGTGCGAAGCCGGGGCGGGTCGCTATGTTATATATTTTTGGAACAAGAATAGAATAAGTACTAATTACGCTTCTTGAAGATGTGTTTTGTTTTGAAGACATTCTGTATACTATCATCTAAAGCATTTAGTGCAAAGATATTAATTTGAAGTTACAAACAAACAATTAAATTTAATTTATTTGTATAGATTCCCGAACAGAACATTAATTTAATGTTTACTCATCACCACAAAGTACAAACAACAAATAATCACGGTTATATTTCCAATTTTCCTCCAACTAATCAGAATATGAGCACCAGTTGGTAACCAATCAGCTTTATATATTGCACTCTGAGTGGTTTTAAATCTTCAGTCACGTCTTAAGTTACTTCTTGTTCAGTGACAGTGCCTCAAAAATAATGGTAAAAGGTAAATTTAATTTTCCACTGAATACCTTACTATTATAAATGTGAAAGTTTGTGAGGGTAGATGGTTGGATGTTTGTAACTTTCACGCAAAACCTGCTGAATGGATTTTGTTGAAATTTGATATGGTAGTACTTTAGGCTCTGAATTAAAACATAGGCTACATTTTATCCCGAAAAAGTACAATGATCCCGTGGGATACTGTATTTACACGGGTAGAGCCGTGGACAAAACCTGAACTTCAATTCTCGCAAATTAAAGGCAGTAAAGTAAAATGAATAAAATGTACATTTTCTTATTTAATATAAGCCACATAAACACAATAATAATAAAAAAAACTCAAAAACATTATTCCTCCCCCCTATAGGGGGGTGTACTCATTTGTGTACAATGACACCATATGGGTGCAAGCAATTTACTGTAATTTTTGTAAAAAAAAATATTTTTTATCATTATTTTACTATCAATATAGATTCTTTTAAAGAAATAAAATACTGCTCAATTGATTCCAAAGCTTTCAAAAGTAAATTAAACATATTTTAAGTAAAATTTGTACTAAATTAGTCGATCTCATCCATTAGATTTGAAGAAAAAATCGAAAAGCGTGTTAAAATTTTTATTATTTCCCTTGACGTGTGCCTCAACTCATGGCACATGAGATCCAGGCTTTTGGACAAGCTTACTATTATTTATATGTCAAAAACCTTCCTTCTTTTGCGAAAATGTATTGATTTGTATGGGACACAATCAAAATTCGGTAGTTTTACTGCCAACACCTATCTAGTATTATTAAATAACATTTGTTACAGTTTATGTTAGCTTTTTTTAATTATAAATTACAATTATATAAAAATTAACAAAATATTTTAAAAAATTGCTGCACGTATTCGGCCGTTGTACTCAATTGGGTACGGCAGAGTTACAAACAATATCGTTGCAGATATAAGTTTGAAAGCTATCAATTTATGTTTATTTTATAGATTCAGGTGTATTTTATAAATTTAAATAGCAAAATCAACGTATATTAAAAATTAGGCACCGAAAAATACGAAACAGTAATCTTACATGTGCAAGCTCAAAATCTATCAAATTTGTTTGTGGCTAGTAACAATAATTATAAATATATTCCTGTTTTATTGTTAAAATTATAGTAAGAGATTATCCTTTTATTAAGCAACTTATAAATAATCACTCTTATTATGAACAATTTTACTCTACACTTAAATTTGTATGTGTACCCAATTGCGTACGGCGGCATGTTACCATTAACGGATATTATGACGTTTCGACCAATCGGAGCGCGTTTCACGTTGATTTAACATTTATAATAACAC
This sequence comes from Glaucopsyche alexis, assembly GCA_905404095.1. Lineage (NCBI taxonomy): Eukaryota > Metazoa > Arthropoda > Insecta > Lepidoptera > Lycaenidae > Glaucopsyche > Glaucopsyche alexis. The sequence goes on from FR990053.1 coordinate 4,615,648, forward strand.
TGTTTGACATTTTTAGCGTATCGGGATGTAATTGTATTAATGCTGGTTTTATTTAGCAGAATTGCCCAGAACCAAAACCAGAAACCAGAGGTCATGGGCGTAGCCAGGGGGGTGGTTTAGGGGGTTCAAACCCCCCCCCGAAATGGCCGGCGTATTTAGAAATTTTGCGCCCCAGTCAATTAACATATTTTGCCGCCCCATTAACCTTATCTGAAAGATGATTTTTGAAGTTATTTAGAAAAATAATCAACAGCCTAAATCAGAACTTTGATACTACTCACCCCATAGTTGTTTTATTTTCTTGAACCCCCCCCCGAAACTAAAACCTGGCTACGCCCGTGCCAGAGGTGGTTTATAATATAAATCCTTGATGACATCTTTGGCTCAGTGGTTGAGCACGTCGCTGCTCAGGCTGAAGCCACGGGTCAAATCCCGACTAAAGGAACAAGAAAATTTTGTGTTCCTGAGTCATGAATCTTTAATATATGTATAGCATAAAAGTACCTATTAATTGTAATTGTATTAATGGTGATTTTATTTAGCAGAATAATTTGCCCCTCTGGTTTATAATATAAATACTGGATGACATCTTTGGCTTAGTGGTTGAGCACGTCGCTGCTCAAGCCTGAAGCCACGGGTTTAAATCCCACCTAAGGAACAAAAAAGTTTTGCGTTCCTGAGTCATGAATCTATACTAATATTATAAAGAGGAAAACTTTGTTTGTATGTTTGTTTGTTTGTTTGTTTGTTTGTTTGTAATGAATAGGCTCAAAAAGTACTGGACCGATTTCAAAAATTCTTTCACCATTCGAAAGCTACATTATCCACGAGTAACATAGGCTAAATTTTATTTTGGAAAAAAATAGGGTCCCGTAAGATATTTGGGTTTTTCGGACACAAGGTGAAAAAAATCAACCAGAAAAGTTACTTATTTTGCGTACGCTGCCTAAACTATAAAAGATAGAACCATAAAATGTTCTAATTAATTGTAGATCTTATAAATATCTACAAAAAAGTCCGCGACATACTATACCTATCTATGTCGAGTGAGGCACAACAACAATTTTTTTATTTAGAAATCTTGATTTTTTTTTTGACTACATTTAAACGCGTTTATTTTACTCATGCTATTAATCCTTATCTTATAATAAAATAAATTATTTTATCGCTAAGTACAGTTTGTGTAGATAATATTTGGTCTGTGAATGATTAAAATTGGACGTTTGGTTTTGAAGTTATGGCGAAATTAAAATATTACGATTTCTGCTGCACGGCCCGTTGCGAAGTGGGCGTCACCAAGGCGGGGGTGCACGTGCGGGAGGGCAGTTTAGTTATTTTTTAAACATCAAATTGATAATATCTATATCATTATAATATCTATACATCTATACAGTTAAATAAAATTTAAGTGTCTGTTTGTAACTTCAAATTAACAGCTTTTTACATAATGAATCTGAAAGTATATTCGGTGCTTACAATAAAATACCATTTTTTTTTAATTTTTGTCTGTCCGTCTGTCTGTCTGTCTGTCTGTTTGTTCCGGCTAATCTCTGAAACAACTGGACCGATTTTCACGGGACTTTCACTAGGAGAAATAGCTGATGTTATAAGGTCTAACATAGGCTACTTTTATTTTAGGGTTCCGTTTAAAAAAATAGGATTCCGCTTTCGTTAGTTCTGCGCAAACGAAGTTGCGGGCATCAGCTAGTATTTAATATATGTATAGCATAATATTACCTATTAATTATGTATATTTCCGTTGTCTGATGCCTTTATTACCAGTTCTTCGAGAACTTGGCCCCTTTTTTTTTTTTTTGTTTCCGGGGGGGAAAATGCTTTACGCATACCACCCAGGCGCAGGGGGCACCCAAGTGGTGATGTGGGACTCAAGGTATACCCACTAAAAACCCCCCCATCTTCCTCCTCGCCGCCCTCTGACGGGGCCACGGGAACGATACACACATCCGCGACCCCGCCGGCGGCAGCCGCCTTCGAGCGGCTCCATGCCAAAAGCCCGAAGGCCCTCCACGATGGGCGCACCAGATGGTATTAGGCGCGCCTCCCTCCTCGGCCTCCACCAGTACTGTAGCAGACTCCCCCTGAGTCTGCTACTAGGAGGCCATGGGTACCAGATAAACTGGTACCCGGTGGCAGATCAGGTCTGTGGTTCTGCCACCGACCATACCTCGGTCGCAGAGGATAGGGCAAGCGGCGCACCGCAATACCGACATGCCTCTTCCTCTGCGGCCCCACCAACGCCGTTTCGACGGAACGCCGTTTCGTAGGGAGAGTGGCGTAGGTACCGTAATACCATCACGCCTCTCCCCCTGCGATCCCTCCACGGCCGCAGAAGATAGGGAGAACGGCGCACCGTAATACCGGCACTCCTCTTCTTCTGCGGTCCCACCTCCACGCGCGTCCTCTGCGGGCATGTTCAGCCCGCTGGGAGCGCCCTCCTCGGGCCAGCCGGCGGCAAACAGGCCGGCCCCGGTTGCCTCTTAGCTTCACCGTGGGTGACCAGTCCACGGTTACTAAGCCCCACCGCCACGACAAGGCGTGCAACCATCGGGGGGCGAGAACTTGGCCCCGTGCTAAGTGTAAAAAGCGTCCATAGATATTATATTGGTTGGCGAAAAATAAATCCATTATTGTGCGTTAAATTCAAGGTCGAGGCCCACAAACATCGAGCCTCTTTTTGAATCCAACTTTGCGTAAATTGTTTAAAACTGTTTATGGTCGATGTTTAGCTTATAGCCGATGCTACGACTACTAACATTTCTGTGATATTATCGACATTTTCGACGACGGGCCTATGGGAGGTGCATTTTACATCAATAACGCCTAAACGAAATCGACGAAACCAAAATAACACGTAATTAACATTATCAGCGCCATAAACGCTATGAATCACAATTTCAGCTGCCATTTTCGCCTTCAAAGAAAAAAAAATCCGAATTTTCTCTTTGTTGACTTCAATTTTTAACACCCTGTAACTCACAGTATTGAATGAACCAATCATAAAACAGCAAGATATTTTTGTGTGATTTATGTCACCATGACAACGAGTATAAATTTGAAATTGTTCGATCGATACGAGCTATAGGAGTAATAGTGTTCTGTGGATACGAGATATCGATCACTACAGCCATCTACTGAAAAAAAAATGAATTTCTTTTTCCCCAACCTATCATCATAGACCAATACGTCATATTAATATCAAATGCCGTGTCGCAGTATTTTTAGCGTACCCAGTCACCGACACCCCTTCTAATGCGCATTCTATTTTCAGTTGGAGTACTGTCAGTGGTGTGGGTTCTATTGCCGATGACGACAAATGGGTTTTTTCATGAAAAATCTGCTGATATATACAATGTCCCGCTTCTGGAAACTTCGCTTTTTGGCTACAGTCTCGAGTATATGCCGTCACATAAAAGGTACTTACTAATCGGAGGCGTCATTGACTCCTCCAAGGTCCAGTGGTTTAGAGCTTGGCTTTCGACTCCGAAGGTCGTGAGTTCGCTCTCTTGGAACAACATTATGTTGTTTTCAAGTGTGGCTAGGACAATGCAGGCCGATCATCACGTCTGACAAGAAAGACGATCCATGCGTCGGATAGGCATGTAAAAAGGAGGTCACGGTTGTTGCAACCATGTGTTCTACTCGTAAAAAAATTAACCCCGACTCAAATTCAAACTCAAAATTTTTATTTCCATGTAGGTTATAATATAATATAACGCTTATAGAATTGTCCTACATGATGCCTACCACCGGTTCGGAAACTAGCCCGGCGAGAAGAACCGGCGTAAGAAACTCGCACGGGGCCACCTTTTAGCAAAAAGATGGGAAAATTGTTCTTTTCAAAAAATATTTTACAATGTTGTAACTTAATCTATAACATTAGTCATAAGTACATAGAACATACTTAAGTAAATAAAAGCAGCCTTGCATGGGGCCATCTCATTCCCAAGGTGTGCAATCGTTAATGAAATCACTGACTTTATAATATTATGCTTTAGCACACAAACGTTCTTTAACAGCTTTTTAAAATTTATTAATGGAAAGATTATGAACGTTTTCTGGGATTCTATTGTAAAGGCGTATACATTGACCTTTAAAAGATTTACTTACTTTACTAAGTCTGATCACTAATATTTCTAACTTGTTCCTATTTCTAGTATTCCTACAATGTGTGTCACTTTTCTTTTTAAAATTCGTTAAATTCTTTCTGACTACGTAAATTATATAGCCTATGTTACCCGGGCTATTGTTATAAATCTGAGAGCTCCGTGGCCTAGTGGGTAGACCGTGGTTCGCACTCGAGAGAGTGCAGGTTCAAATCCCAGGTTGTAGCGTGTACCAATGAGACTTTTTCAGATCTCAAATACATTAATATACGGACGCTCGTGAAGGAAAACATCTTGAGGAAACCAGCGCATGGTTGGCCCCAGACGTATTGACCAGTCATTCCTCTGGACTAGGCTGACTGTGTTGTGAGAACGCCTTTATTTTATGTGCTTTGGCAACCATACGACATTTAAAAAACAACTGTCCCAGGCACTACAGTATTTCTAGAGTGGTTACTTCGCTCGAAGAATACTGTATAAATCATACATTATCGGATGAAAAGGCCTAAGTTTATTATAAATCTATTGAAACCTCATTCATTAAAATCGGATCAGTAGTTTCGGCGCTACGATGGAACAAATATACTGCCAAAATCAACACCCTTCCTTTTGAATTCGTCGTAGACAGCTAAAAATGTCTAGTCATCATGACAAAGTGCTTGATCAAATTGAATTTTTATTTTGTTGTAGCCTGATAGTAAGTGCCCCAAATGTGGACCTATTGGGGCGCATCTTCGAAATCGACTTGAATAATAAAAGTATTAGTCAACTCAATATTATATCAGGTAAGAAATAAAAAAACTACCTAACCATGGAAGACCGAACCAGCTACCTAAAACATTTTTGTGAAGTGTTCAGCATCCGTGGTCTAGTGGTTAGAGCATTGGCTCTCGACACGGAGGTCGTGGGTTCGATTCCCGCATTGGAACAACAAAAAATATTGTTTCCAAGTTTGGTTAGGACAATGATCACCTGATTGTCTGACAAGAAAGATGATCCATGCGTCGGAAGGGCATGTAAAAAGTCGGACCTGCGCCTGATCTCTCGTCAGTCTTGTAGGTTATCTGTCCCACTGGATTACGAGAGTAAAGGAAGAGAGAGGGCTCTTGTGTACTGCGTACACACTTGGGCACTATAAAAATTTATAAAATTACTCCTGCGTAACTGGCCTGGTTTCAATGAAACCGGCCACTGCCACCGAAATCGGTGTGGGGAGTTATTATTATTAAGCTGATTTTTTTAAGTAGCTTAATTTGATATAATATTACAAAATTATTCTTATTGTAAGTAAAAATGGATTGCAATTGCAATGTATCAGTATAACTCGAAAATGGCTGGATCGATTTGCTAAATTTTGGTCTCGAAATAATTGTGGACGTTCAGGGAAGGTTCAAACGGTGAGCAATATTGGAAAAATTGTAACAAAAATACTTTTTTAAAAGGACAATCGATTTTTCCCATACCAATTAATATTCACTGTGTTAAATTTGTCACTTGACTGTTAACATAAACGGTGTAGTCATTTATTTATTCCAGTTCATAGTTTATACAGAACAACGTGTGTCGGGACAGCTAGTCTGAAATATTTATATAGTTTTTTTTTCTTTTTTTTTTTTAATCTAAACTGATCGTATTTTTCCAGGTTTAAAGGAAAATCATGACCGAGGAGTGTGGCTTGGAGCTACACTGAAGGCTGTTAACGATAGTCTAGTGGTAATTATTTTTGTAAGGCCTGTAAAAGCAAACTAAAACCGGGTAGTAAATATGTGAAGAAAAAAAGGAAGATTTTGTTTACGTAGGTAATTACTGGTATTACGATTAAGAATGTTGTAATAAAAATATTACTAATGTTACCCGCGAGTTCCTGCCTACAAAAAATATACCACTGAAATAGTACATCTTGCCGCGATAAAAAGAAGCCTACCTCCTTCCCCGTAGTATACTCTACCTCCTCTCCATAAAACATGTTTTTAAGGGTTCCGTTCCTCAAAAGGAAAAAACGGAACCCTTATAGGATCACTTTGTTGGCCGTCCGTCCATTCGTCTGTCTGTCTATCAAGACCCTTTTTCTCAAGAACGCGTGGAGGTATCAAGCTGGAATTTATAAAAATAATAAATTATAAATAAAAATTATAAATATAAATTATAAAAAAAATCAAACTTCTAAGCCAACGCAATCAAAAGATACAGCTGTTCGACACTCGCAAAGAAATCAAAACCTACAGGGTACTTCCTGTGAATTCAGAATCTTGAAATTTGGTACGAAGCAACGTCTTATATGAGTAGTATAGATAAATTGCGAAAACCGTAAATTTTTAGTTACCTACATCATTTAAAAATATTTGTAATAATTTTAAACTTACTACCCCTTTTCACACGAACGCGTAGAGGTATTAAATTGAAATTCATATCAAATACTCTAGAGTCTATAATACCTTTAAGCTGTAACAAAATCACTACAGGTTTGTACGGAACCCTCGAACGCACTTGGCCGGTTTTTTTGGTACTGCAATTAATAAAACTTAATTTAGTAACAGTATTTTTTGCAATGTTCAGTTCACATTTATAAATGTATTGCTGCTGATTTAAGACAAATGCAAGTTTTCTATATCACATACACGTATATATTATAGACGAGGCATATTGAGGCAAAAAGTGTATCCAGTTAAATGGCCTCACTTTTAAGATTTTGGGGCCATTTTGACATTTGTTTGAAATACGGTGAAAACAAGAAGGCTGACATTTCAAGTATGGTGAAAACCAAGATGGCGTAACTTTGTAATGTATGAAGACTTGTTCCGTCAAATATACGTCATAGATAGGCTATGACGTATATTTGACTTTGTTGAAGCAAAAAGTGTCTCCAGTTAAATGGCCTCACTTTTAAGATTGTGGGTCCATTGAAGTATGGTGAATTCAAGATGACATTTCAAATGTGGTGAAAACCAAGATGGCGTAACTTTTTACTGTATGAAGATTTGTTCTGTCAAATGTACGTCATAGCCTATCTTAAGTTTTGAAATATTTGATTACTAACATGGACGTAAAACGTACGCATTAAGTGAAGCCTAACAATGGCGGCTACTTACGTTTGTGTGAGATTTACGGATAATTGCCGTTGGCGTACAACTGGCGGCCGATCGTCTTACTTTGCTATGAAAGTGTGCGTGCGGCACGTGTCGCTACGATACGGCCGTCTTACTTTGATTGCTTCACTATTCATATTACTGAAGCGGTGTCCGCCTTTTTTTACGTTCATGATTACTAATACAATATTTTTACAATTTTCAGGTTTGCGCGCCAAGGTTCACCACGCGATACCATGGGAGTAACATACTCAGTATGTTGAATACGTAATTTTATATGGGGAATACTTAATTGAGCATCAAATTAATTGGAGATTAATTTAAAATTTGCTACATTTTTAAATTATTTTGGCCACGTAATTTGATCCATAGAAAATTGTAAACGGTCATCAATAGATTTTATGTACTCTAAAATGATAATAATAGGTCTTTATTTTCAATGATTGATCATCAGTAAACGAGCTGATGATGATGAGTTTAATAAAGATTAGAACCATGAATCATTGATGTAAAGGGTGTAATCCTAATTGGTCTTTTTGACATCAAAGTGGTGACCTGATGATGGATTTATATGGACACATATGGTGATTTCAACTTTTTCTAAAGTAGTCCAAACATTACCAAAAGTAAGAGTTTGCACCAAGGTATATCCTGGATCCAAAAGTACTGGAAGGAACTCCTGTGTCCTTATAGATACATAAAATTCCGGCATAGTTTAGAGATCTGCAAGCATATGCTATCATATCACTTACAGTTATCATCATCGTCACCACCTACTCACACGAAACACCAACATAATATTATTTTGATGATATAGGTACTAACTACTCATCAGAGTTTTGTGCACCGATATCAATATCCATTTTAAAGCTTATTTTTTTGGCCACATTTTTCAGGAATTGAGGGAACTTGCTTTAAAAGCAAAAGCAACTTACAAGATTTTCGGCAAATGCCTCGTCTCGACAGATCAGACCCATCAAGTGAGTAGTTTAAGACATAATAAGCTATCAATATTCCGCATATAATACATTCAAAGACGATTGAGTATTCAATAGCTATTTTTCCATTTGATGGTACGGTGTCACTGGCACAGCGGTCTGGCACCTGGCCGGTGACATGCCGACGCCACGCCGTTGCCACAGTATAAATAATGTACAGTAGACCATCTTCATAATGGGATATAATTAATTAATTAAATAAAAACACTCAGGTGACAAAAAATTCAAAAGTCAGCAGATAAGAGGCGAAATTTAATCCAAATTGTGTACGACATTTATAAGTTTGTGACTAATTTCTGAGTTGGTCACCATTATACCATATAAGCAGCTATAAATCCAGATTTGGTTGATAAATTAGTGGCTGCTAAAAATTCAATTTGCAGGCTACGGAAAATCCTTTCTTTGGATACTGTTAGAGTATGTTTTTCTTTGGCATGGGTGTCTTTTTCAAGGTTTCTAGGGGTGTCGAATAATATAAAAATAAAATCTGTTTTGAAATTCCCCAATGGCGTACATTTTTGTTATTAAAATTAATATGGATGTCCTTTCCCAGGTTTCTGGGGGTGCTGATTACAAAATTGTCTTCCAATTTCATTTTACAAAATGGAGCATATTGAATCTTCGTAAAATGAATATGAATATTAAATTAAAAGATCTTGGGGATGCTGACTAGGATCGATGATTATTTTTACAGTATTGTTATGTAGTTCAAGGTAGCTATGTATAGAAATTTTTCAAAATTCAGGATTCATGAATATTGTTTCTTCTTTTCTGCCATTCATGAAGTAAATATGCGATTTCCGGGTTATTAAGGGGGAGGAAATTTTCATTATTTTTCCAGTAGGATGCACCGATTCTGAGATATAAGCGATTATAGAAAAAAATATGGCAATGTTGTACATTGAGATACGAGGGATGTATAAATCTATAGAAATGTTGAAAATTCAGGATTTTCGATTTTTTTTTCTTCCATCATGAAAAAAAAATATGATGTTGCGGGGTTTTTAAGGGGGAAGAAATTTTCATAATTTTTTCAATAGGATGCACCGTTTCCGAGATAGAATCAATTTTATAAAAAAATGTAAATGCTGTATATTGAGATACGAGGGATGTATATAAATCTATAGAAATGTTGGTAAATTCAGGATTTTCGAATTTTTTTTCCTCCCATGAAGAAAACATGATGTTGCCCCGTTCCCAAGGGGGATTTTTTTTTTTTTTTTCAATAGGATGCACCGTTTCCGAGATAGAATCAATTTTATAAAAAAAATGTATCCAGCACTCCCAAAAACCTGGCAAGCGATACTCATATCAGTTTTACGAAAAATAAATATCCGCCATTTTTAAATTTCAAAATGAATCTACACAATATCTAGGTACACCCCCGTAAAACCGATAAAAATAAAAAATTGGGAATTTTGTACGCTCTTGTATGTTTTTTTTATGTGCGCTCGTTTTGCTGCTTGTATTGTTTTTGAGTTACCTACATCAGGGAAAATATATGTGCCTATTCTTAAATTAAATGTGTACTCACACATTGTCGCCAAGATGGTTATTTGTTCGCTAAAATAATATCTGTCTGCCAGTTTGGAATATTCAGTGTTATTATTTAGTTACCAGATTTATAATTTTTTTGTTCCTTACATTCTTTCGCCAACTTGGTAATTTAGTATTCACAATTCGGTATTTTTACGTCCAAAATTTAATTGTTTTGTCGCAAGTTTAAATACATGCCCTTCATAATAGACCGCCCGAATCACCGCACACTTACGCGTCATTTACACGGCTGCTAACGAACCCTCAAATATCATTGAACGACTTTAGTTAGTTGTGCCGGGACGCTTGCTCACTGTCAACATCTTTTTTGTAGACGTACCAGCCCTAGCCAGCGCTCTGTTTGGCCCCGCTAAATCGTAGGTTAAACTTTCAAGGAGACGGCTAAGATCCGCTACTGTATATTATTTATATTGTGCCGTTGTTGTGCTGACAAGTCGATATGTTCTCTGTTGTCTGTTCAATGTTCTCTGCTCGGATCCAATTAATTCTAAACATGAACAAAATTTTTAACTTCGATTAAATTAATGTGTTATTTATTGTATATTAAATCCTATTGCACGATAAATAAGTGACATTCTAATTTGTACCAATATTTGTCCTATTTTTGTTTAAGATTACACTTGGATAAACTGAAAAAGTATTATTAAGGCTAAACAATCAGCGATTTATAACAACTATAGTAATAATATGAATAATACTATATTTATGGACTTGTTCACACCACAATGATTTGGTGCAGCGCTAACGATAGCTTTAAAATATCTACTTTGTCTAAACAAAGAATAAAATATATTGTTCCAGAGAACTACGGCAACTACTACAGTATGGCAGTTTTTGGCTGGAGTCTCGAGACGACGCAAGATGGTCGCCTGGTCATGGGGGGGCCGGGGGGTAGAGGTCAGTAACCAGTATCAGATTGACATGAACTTGGTGATTTTTTATTCCACGTGAGAGATTAATAACTCCCCACACCGATCTCGGTGATGGTGGCTGGTTTCATTGAAACCAGGCCAGTTACACAGGAGTAATTTTATAGTGCGCAGTACACAAAAGCACTCTCTCTTCCTTTACTCTCGTAATCCAGTGGGACGGATAAGCGACACGACTGACCGACTTTTTATATGTCCATCCGACGCATGGATCAAATTTCTTGTCAGACAATCAGGTGATCAGCCTGCATTGTCCGAACCAAACTTGGAAACAACATTTTTTGTTGTTCCAATGCGGGAATCGAACCCACGACCTCCGAGTCGGGAGCCAATGCTCTAACCACTAGGCCACGGAGCCTGAGAGATAAATAGTACCTACATGACAGCATAACACGTTCATTGCGATATATCCGGTCTAATAGAACCGATCGTGAACTTGCCGCTGGAGCGGCACAGAAAATACTGTTCCTAACGCTGGTGAATGGTGCGGGACCAATATCTTCGATTTGCTTAGGAGTAGAAAAGAGACAATTACTGTTTTGTAATTGTCTCGTCAAATAATTTAAAATGGTACATTAAAAACGATACCGACAGGGAATTTTTTTTTTAAACTAGAGCGGCTATCAGACCTTATACTATGTTATGCATGCTATATACATAAAAACCTTCCCGTTGAATCACTCTATCTATTAAAAAAAACCGCATCAAAATCTAAGTGCCCCGCGGCGCCATATTTGTTTGATTTTTCATAATAATAATTATAACGAAGACTAATGCGTACAATTGTTAGCTCAATTTTTTATTTGACAATCTGTTGACATATCATAATATCTCTAATAATATTACATTCTAACGGTTTTTACAATTTTACGGTGACATATACAAGATTAGCTCGTTTAAAGACGTCAGATTTTTGTAATGGAGCGTTTTCGTGACTTTTGAGAGAGATAAATTTTGTATTACAAATAGCTGTAATTTTAAAACAAAAATTGATTTTTCGGTTCATACTTACGTTGCCTTTCGGAAAACAAAAGTATTTCAGGTTAAATAAACAGTCCACTAGCCTATTGACAGCACAAAATGTATTATTACTTAATTGTCTGAACGCATTTTCAGGTGACGTCATAGAATATGATAGTTTAAATGTCGAACCACAGTACATCAACAGACAGAAGCCCATGCAAAATTTTGGTAAGATATATTTTTCATTCATTCGCATATAGGGCTCTAGTCAAGATGCATTCGATAATTACGACGGCGATGTTCGAAAACAATATGTACGGAATTTGACATAACGCATCGCAAGCGACATATCACTTCACGATCACTTATCTTCACTAGAGTCCCTGCAACAGTTCACATCTTTGAGTATATAAGTCTTTAGTTCACATTCACACCGAGTTTTTTTTTAATTCTTTTTTAATTTAGAAATTTAAGTGCACAAAGTGGCTATCATACCGAGATGGCGCTGCAATTTTATGATAGCGATTCAATTGAACTTTATGAACCACACAAAGATACACGTTTAGTTGCAAGAGTTCGAACTTCAAGCTGCATCGTGCTGCTTAGCGCAGCGCCGCTTCTGCAATGAAATTATGTATCTTATTAAGTAGTCAATTAAATTCAATTTTGAATCGCTATCTTAAAAATTCAGCGCCGCGTCAAATCTCGGTGTGACCCTGACTTCATGATGATGGGATCAACTTAGGAGTACAGTAAGTATACACACTTTTAAACAAAAATTCGAATTTCGAACTGCCTGTCTATTCTCTAAGAACATTTTCAAATCTCGAAAGCTGAATCCGCGGTGAGTGTCAAATTTGTATATGATATTTGACACTCACCGCGGATTCAGCTGTCGAGATATTTGAAAATGTTCTAAGAGAATAACATTGCTGCCTGTCTATTCTCTAAGAACATTTTCAAATCTCGAAAGCTGAATCCGCGGTGAGTGTCAAATTTGTATATGATATTTGACACTCACCGCGGATTCAGCTGTCGAGATATTTGAAAATGTTCTTAGAGAATAACACTGCTGGACCGATTCAAAATTCGAATCGGTTTTGAATCGGTCCAGGCGTTATTGATGTAGTGAGTAATATTCTCAGGTAATATTGCACGTAAATGTTTGAAATCATTAATCTTTAATTATTACCGCCAGCCGGTCGTATCCCACCATACCTAGCACGAATAGCGTCGGATAGTTTAAGGGGTAGAACGGGTATACACCGTAGAGCCTCTTATAAATAAAACGAAGAAATTTATTTTGGATTCTCTCCAGCATCATGGAATACTTCTCTTCGTATGGGGACCAGACCATCGCACCATATTCCATGTGACTTCTAACTAAACAGTTGTAGCAGTGGCGTAGGGTTCCTATAACTCCATTCCTATCGGCTTCCCTTGTCACTTACCTTTTGCAAACCTTCATAGAAATCAGCGGCGTGCAGTGGGTTATGACACTGGGTATGCGGCGGAGTAGTCGGTCACAAAAACTTTTTCTTTTATTGATTTTTAGCAATTAGCATAGCCACAGCCAAGCGACGGATCTCTAAATCGGAAACCATGCCAACAGAACTAACAGAACTTCATAACTTTTAACATGAAACTTTCGAGTTACATTCCCTTTTTGCTGATTCAATTATTGTAAGTTTGTAACTCGGATACACACCTACCTTTAGTAGACACAATTTGAATCTTTTCACTGAATGACAATTGTGAGAACTTATTATCACTCAAATCAATTAAAAAGCAAATCACTACCTACATTTTTTATAGAACTTCAGTAATAAACTGTTAAATGTAGGTACACACTTTCAAAAGTTAAAATGAAAAATCTTTTAAGAAAACTATAAATATTAAATATAATGGCAACCGAAAAATAACAATGCGTTTTCACATGAAAAAATGGCTTCCTTTAATCTGATATTTAAACAAATAAAACCTTACTAAAACAAAAACGCATCATGTGCGTAGTGAGTAATTAGATTTTACGTCAATTATAATTACTCGCATTATAGGCCACCGTGCCACGAATATACCCGATTACTTCCGTGTCCCGACAACTGCCGAACTTCGCCGAAGTCTATAAGCATGCCGTAGGAGTTGGACGACTCGCGCCTTGGGATATTCATAGGTGTGTGCGTTTGCGAACTGTGTACGGACACTAAAATTACTACACACATGCGAACAAATCTACTGCTAGCCGACATGGCATGAGTCGCATCACCAACATGTCGCCAAATGTGAGTGAAACGCCTGCCAAACATAATGTACTTGTAAATAGGTGCTATTATAAAATATTAGGCGTTTTTAAGTTATTATATTTTGTTTATTCATTTATTTACTATTAATTAAAGTCATCTAAAACGTCCGAACGTTTTATTAAAATATCTGTGAATTTTAAGTAAAGCACTGCATTTCTGCCTTTATGGAGCGCACGCCCCTGATAGAAATCCCTACCTATTATACAGGCTCCGGCTTCCCTATGAAGGAGAAGCAGCCTTCGCCACTGAGTTGTAGAGATGGTAATAGCCTTGATGTTAGTGAAGCCATGACTCGACCGGAGAACGAAGCCTAAATTTCTGAACGCCTTTTTGTAGCAGTTAGTGATGTGCTCCTTAATCGTAAGGTCACCACTGATGTGGATCCCTTAGTCCTTAATTGACGTCACCCTGGTTAACGGTTTATTGTTCACGGTGTAATTCATAGTGTATTGTGACAAAGTGCGTACCCTTGTAAAAGAAATAGCTGTACATTTTGAGCTATTAAATTGCAGTTTAATTTGAACACTCCAAAGCAATATGTCCTCTTGTAATTTGATGCAATCGTCAAGACATTTAATGATCAAATATAACTTAAAATCGTCTGCAAAGAGTTTGCATTTGCAATATTTAATTACTCTAGGCAGATCATTAATCATTATAAGAAATTGAAGATGCCCCAAATTACTGCCCTGACTAACGCCCGAATTTGTGTAGTACTGCAACGATGTATGGCCATCATATTCAACGTATTGCTTACGATCGCGCAAGTAACTAGCAAAAAGCTGCGGGGTGAAACCTATTGCCGCCAACTTAATGAGCAACACGTCTTGATCTTCTAGATCGAATGCTTTTTTAAAATCAAAGTATACGGCGTCGACCTGCATCCCGCCGTCCACTGCCGCGCTGCAGGACTAACCTGCTTAAATACACTCCGTTTGTTCGGGCACTGCGCACCTTAAATGAAGTTGCACAGCGGATGGATATATTTTCAATTGTACTCTCAGCGAATTCACACGTGGCTGTTTATTTGTAATTTGTTATGGGAATACAATTCCAAATAATAATTAATCCACTAGCACTAGTAAATTTTTTTTAGGTGTACAATAAGGCAATGTAAATTATTCGCAATCGATATATATTTACTTATTATTATTATTATTAATTTAAATTAATTGAATCTTATGTTTGAAATTATTATATCAATTAATGTTACACATTTTGATTCCACTGCTATCGCATTAGGTTAAGCCTGTAATGATAGTTTGTGTGTAAATAAATAAATAAATCATTTTCTCATTAACCCCACATCACATAGATATGCGACCTATATCATTTTAATTCAGGATATTCTTTGAAACAGGTGTCATTACGCTTACATCTAAACTAATTTTACCTTTGGTTGTCGTAGCAGATTATTGCTCCATACAAAATCCCAGTGTCCTTTGCGTGAATAGAGTCACAGTACGTCAAGCTACGCGTCCACTGCATCGGAATCGGAGCGTCCGCAGCGGACGGAGCGTCGGCATTTACAAAATGCCGATGGGGTGCGTCCACTGCATTCGGATTCAGCATCGGCAATTTAGTTACTTTTAGTCCGTCAGCCTGAACGTGCATTTGCATTATGGAGGATAGTGACGAGGATATTGTTGTAATTAGCTGTATTTTATCAGAAGAGGAAAAGAGAAACAAGAGGAAACGAAAGATATGGGTTCATAAATCATAATATAAATTAAAAAAGATTAATTTTTGGAGAATTTCATACATTATATTCTGATTTATTAGAAGATGAAAAAAGATTTTTTGGGTACATTCATATGACTCGAAAAAAGTTTTTTGAACTTCACTATATTCTACAATTTTTATTTATTATTTGCCCAATTTCATCCCAAATATCGTCTCCTCAGTTGGTTAAGATAATGTTGATGTTTTAGATTGTAAAATTCATCATATTTTTCCACTAAAGTAATTAAAATATCGTCATTCGTCGTGAATAAGTATTTATGTATAGCCGTCGCGTCGTCGCAAACACGTCAGAACTTGAAACGTTCGGAATCCGAATGACGGGTTCACTGCCGATGACGTCATCGGCATAAATACCGGTCGCAGGCGCAGAAATGCCGATCCAGTGGACGCAGTACCATAGAAATCCATACAAAGCAACAAATCCGTACGCTCCGTACGCTCCGATTCCGACGCAGTGGACGCGCAGCTTTAAGCTGCGCGTCTACTGCATCGGAATCGGAGCGGACGGAGCGTCGGCATTTACAAAATGCCGATGGGGTGCGTCCACTGCATTCGGATTCATCGGCAATTTAGTTATTTTTAGTCCGTCAGCCTGAACGTGCATTTGCATTATGGAGGATAGTGACGAGATATATTGTTGTAATCTCAGACCGAATAGGTTGTAATTAGCTTATTTTATCAGAAGAGGAAAAGAGAAACAAGAGGAAACGAAAGATATGGGTTCATAAATCATAATATAAATTCGAAAAGAATAATTTTTGAAGAATTTCATACATTATATTCTGATTTATTAGAAGATGAAAATAGATTTTTTGGGTACATTCATATGACTCGAAAAAAGTTTTTTGAACTTCACTATATTCTACAATTTTTATTTATTATTTGCCCAATTTCATCCCATATATCGTCTCTCCTCAGTTGGTTAAGATAATGTTGATGTTTTAGATTGTAAAATTCATCATATTTTTCCACTAAAGTAATTAAAATATCGTCATTCGTCGTGAATAAGTATTTATGTATAGCCGTCGCGTCGTCGCAAACACGTCAGAACTTGAAACGTTCGGAATCCGAATGACGGGTTCACTGCCGATGACGTCATCGGCATAAATACCGGTCGCAGGCGCAGAAATGCCGATCCAGTGGACGCAGTACCATAGAAATCCATACAAAGCAACAAATCCGTACGCTCCGTACGCTCCGATTCCGACGCAGTGGACGCGCAGCTTTAGAGTCAGTTCATACCAATACGTGACACAACGCGACTTGCGCATATTATTACAGCATCTGCAAGCATCCTCGGGTCGCGCTGCGTGTTTGTGTGGTGACCCTAGCAGTATAGCTTCAATTTATAGTCATTTTAGATAAGATACTGAGATTTTCTTTGGCTTATCTGATCGAAATGCTTAAAAAGGTCTTTAATAATTGGGTGTCATTTTCAGGTTACAGTATTGTTTGTGGTCATTTCTCGGAAAAAATTACGTGCGCAGTCAGCTCCACGTACGGGACTAGAGGTTATGGAATGGTAATTGCCAGGTTTTATTTATTTTCTAAACAATGACCTTAAATAATAAATATTAAATTAAATTAAATTAAATACCATTTATTTCGGGCTGCATAGGCCCATATTATAAATACCTTATAGACTAACATACATATTACTATATTATATTATATAACTAACACTAGCACTAAACACGTATTGTCTGCGACGTGGGGCCGAATGTCTCCGAAAATTAGTTACGGATACTTCGGGCACATGATCAACTGCTTATGTAAAGACGTTTAGGGAAAAAATAATTGTCATACTCAAAGTAAAAAAACATCTCATGTATGTGTCGTTGTGCAAAACGCAAACTCGCCCATATAAAGAAAAAAAATATGTTTCTAGTGTGACAATTATTTTTCTGCTTAAACGTTTTTAAAATAAGCAATATATCATATGCCCAAAATATTCGTAATTGATTTTACCGAACCTTATATATAGCACGCCACACCGATTTGGGTGACGGTTTCATTGAAACCAGGCCAGCTACGCAGGAGTTATTTTACAGTGCGCGATTGTGTGCGCAGCACTCAAAAGCATTATATTTACTCTCGAAGCTCAGTGTGACGGACAGACCAACACGACTGGCGAGAGATCAGGCGCAGGTCTGACTTTTTACATGCATGCATACACATATTTAATACACACCCATGACCTAGGAACACAGAAAACTTTTTGTTCCTTCGGCGGGATTTGAACCCGCGACCCCCGGCTTGGGCACCAACACGCTCAACCAACTGAGCCACAGAGGTCGTCAAATGTAAATAAATGAAGGGTTCCGTACAAAACGGCAAAGGCAATATTATTATTATTATCTGTGAAAAATTCAACTATTTAGCTATCACAATACACGAATACAGCCTAGTGACAGACAGACAGACGGACGGACAGCGAAGTCTTATAGAGTCCCGTTTTACCCGACTACAAGAAAGGGTAATGATTTTGGCAGTCTATGTATGTATATATGTATGTTCCATCGTAGCGCCTAAACTACGGATCCAATTTTAACAATTACCTAATGAGGTGTCAATAAATACGTAAGATAATATAGGCTACATAATTAGGCGTAGGCAGTTTATAAATTTTACAAAAAAAGTATAACTTATGACCCTTTGAGTATATAACACTAAAATATTCACTACTGTTACAGATATACTTCTACGACGCGAGTTTCAACCAACTTTGTGTAGTGTCAGACGACAAGCATGTTGGTAGATTATTCGGTGGTGCTATGAGTAAAGTTGATTTGGGGGCGGAGTACCACCACCTGCTCGTGGGTGCTCCACTGAGCCGCGCTGATATCAACACGTATGACGTTGGTGCGGTATTCCTCTATGTGAAGGACCCATCAGATGATACAAAGGTAAGTCATCCAGTTTTAAACTGAACAAATATTCGGTTTTTAGGCTAAGAATGTAGCCAGTTTTAGATCTACAGGATTATTAGATAATAGTTGTCAAAAATAAAAAATACTAGCGGTTTTTGTTACTACCCCTTTGGAACAAAAAAACAAAATTATCAATCCCCGAACTTATCCGCTAAATATAAAAAATGTGGATGCATTACGCATCTATAGATGCTTTGTTGCTAACTCGTGCGCCGCCCGGCCGATCGCTTACCCCACCCCGCCGCCCCCTACCTCATACTGCACCCGTTGACGCCTTGTAGTTAGTGCGTCCATGCGGTATTAGATTGGTTATAGGATAAATTAATTGAAATGAAAAAAAAAATATTTTTATTTGTGAAATGTACTCTATTATCGATACCAATGACGTGGTCAAATTTATTGTACCGATGAAAAAATATTCCTGTATAACATAAATAGCTGTTTCCCGCGGCTCCGCCCGCGTAATTATAGTATCGGGTGTCCCACGGGACTGTACTTTTCCGGGATAAAAAGTAGACTATGTTTTAATCCAGAACCTAAACTACTACCATACCAAATTTCATCGAAATCCGTTCGGTAGTTTTTGCGTGAAAGAGGAACAAACATCCATCCATACATCCTCACAAACTTTCACATGTATAATATTAGTAAGATTTCACATTTATAATATAAGTAAGATAAGAACCTCAATTCTCATATTTAAAGTAGACAATTTAAACAGTCAATTTTACTTTGTTTGGATTGAAAGTGTAGCGTGTTACCGTGAACGGATTTTATGACGTTTCGACCAATCAGAGCGTGTTTCACGTTGGTTTAACGTTCATAAAAACATCTATTGGGAGTATAAGCGTATCGGGACTTGATTGTAATTGTATTAATGCAGGCTTTATTTAGCAGAATTGCCCCTCTGATATTTTATATTACTAAGCTTCAAAAATTTAGGAGCCATACGGTCAGTTTACACTGAAACGAGACGATACGCTACGCTTCGCTGCATTTTAAAAGTGGTGATTCGAAATGACGTCGGTCATGCACTGCACATGCGCTGTGCAACTTGGCATTCGAACTATTACAATGAATCGTGTATCTTGTGTACTAAATACAGTTCAATAATGTTTACTCTTTTTAAAATGAGCGCCGTGTTTCGTATCGTCTCGCTTCAGTGTGAACTGACCCTTATTCACACTATTCTCTTTAAGATGGTGTTTGTCAAGAAGATTCTCGGCTCCCACAATGGCGGTTATTTTGGCAACACCATTATGAGCTTGGGTGACATGGACGGCGACGGAAAAGACGGTACTGGCCCTTTAGCCACGATGCAATCGCTAATACCATTGACGCAGTTTGAAATCAAAAATGTAGCGCGGTACCTGACATTTTCGATTAGCGAATGTTATGTTAATCCCATATGTTTTCATAGTACGTAATTGTTATTAACGATGGCATGTTGGCTAAGCCCTCTGATGAACAGGGGTTCTAAAAATCTTTGTAATCGCCCAGAATGCTGTAAACGTCCCTCTGGGTTGTAGAGTAAAGAAAGGGAGAGTGATCTTGCGTACTGCGCACACACTTCGGCACTATTAAATTACTCCTGCGTAGCTGGCCTGGTTTCAATGAAACCGGCCACCGTCACCGAAATCGGTGTCCCCACACCGGCTATAGGTATATTATAATAATAGCTCCCCAGCTATTATTATTATATACCTAACAAAAGTCAAGAATACTTAAGTAGGTATATATAGAAGCAGCCGTGTAGGGGTCATCTTATTCCCAAGGTGTACAATGGTTAATTAAATCATTGACCTTATAATAGGCTTTAGCACACAAACATTCTTTAACAACTTTTTTAAATTTATACGCAGTTAAACGCAAAACTGCAACATGTTGCTGCAACTTGTCGCCAGGGATTTACATTGCGCGTTCAACGTTTCCAGAAGTGGCGATCGCAGCGCCTTACGAGAATGAGTATCAGGGAGCGGTCTACATCTACACCGGGGCAGTGCTGGGGGACGTGAACAGTAACAACCTGCCCGCGCAGGTCATCAGGCCCGAGAAACTCCAGTACTTCGGGTTCAGTCTAGCCGGAGTAGGAGATTTCGACGACAACGGATGCAATGGTGAGCAATCAAAAATGTAAATAAGCGGCAATTCATAAAGGGTCACACGGTCCGGTCTGCCTTCAGTTCGGCCTGAACGGATGAAAAATGTCTGTGTGCAATTTCGAGATCGCATCAGTCGGCCGTATGGACTGAAGCAATTCGTTCCAGTGTTGCCAGCTCTGTTTTTGTGAAACTACTATACTCGTATCGATTTCTACTAAAAACTACTAAAGAACTGCTGAAAATTATTAAAAGAAGCTACTTAACTTAGGAATCCCTAAAGTCCCCAAAACCACAGCATTTTAGGTTTTGTTAAGTATATTAAAAAAATTTCATTCATTGAATTTTACCGTTAAATTAAAATACACTAGGAACTACTCGCACGAGCCGCGGCCGTGCGGGCGTGCATCGTGTACAAGCGTAGTATGAGTTTACGCTGTGTTTAAATACAAAATTGATAAACGCGGCCGTAGCGGGCGGCAAACCAGAACGAACTGATGCGATTTTTCCGTCTGACGTCTGTGGGTTCGAATCCGTTCAGGCCGAGCTGACGTCAGTTGTAACTGAAACGATCGGCCTCTCATCTGTGGGAGCCTTAACGAATCAATACGCGACGTGGCGCTGCATTATTAACATAGCTATTCAAAATTGAACTTTACTAATTAAACAAGAAGATACACGTTTCTTTGTAACAGTTCGAATGTCAAGTTGCACCGCGTTGCACGGCGCATGTGGGTATATGACCGACGTCATATGAAACGAGTATTTTTTCGTATGGTAAATGAAGTTTAATTTTAAATAGTACACAGAGATATTCGAACATTTATTTAAGACAAGAGACCGCGTAAGTCACTGTATAATATTTATGTATTGTATAAAAATAATAGCTCCCCACACCGATTTCGGTGACTGGTGGCCGGTTTCATTGAAAACCAGGCCAGCTACGCAGGAGTTATTTTATAGTGCCTAAGTGTGTGCGCAGTACACAAGAGCACTATCTTTTCCTTTTACTCTCGTAACCCAGTGGGACGGAAGACCGACACGACTGGCGAGAGATCAGGCGCAGGTCCGACTTTTTACATGCCCATCCGACGCATGGATCATCTTTCTTATTAAACAATCAGGTGATCAGCCTGCATTGTCCTAACCAAACTTGGAAACAACATTTTTTTTTTGTTGTTCCCATGCGGGAATCGAACCCACGACCTCCGAGTCGAGAGCCAAGCTCTAAACCACTAGACCACGATGGCTGTTAAAAATATGACTGATATCAATTTTGTTTCATAAATAATTAATGATGAATGAAATATGTGCTTTTCTAGAACTGGCAATTGGGGCACCCGAAAGCAATACAGTTGTTGTATACAGAAGCTTTGCGTCAGTGAAAATAGATATTGATGTTAATCTAATAAATACTGTAAGTATTACAGAAACAATTTAGTAACCCTTATAGATATTTTATGAAGCATATGAAACAGCACATAGTTGGCCCCAGACGTATTGACCAGTTCATTCCTCTGGACTAGGCTGACTATGTTGTGGGAATGCCGTATGTGCTTGGGCAACCATACGACATTTAAAAACCAACTGTCCCAGGCACTACAGTATTTCAAGAGTGGTTACTTCGCTCGGAGAATACTATATAAATCATCCATTAACGGATGCAAAGGCCTAAGTTTTTTTATGAAACAGCTAATTAAACTATTAATAATAATAATTAAAGGTTGCAACACCCAAACGTAATTCTTAATATTTTTAGAATCGAAAAGGAAATGAAGTGACTGTTACGTTTCAATCCTGCTTACACTTTACTTATCCCAAAAATCCGAAAACAGTAAGAGGCGGTAAGTGCAGTAAAACTACTTACAATAACTATTATAAGTCACCCATCTCTGCATATAATAATATATGAGCTGTTATTTACAGATGTTCGCTATCGTGTGGAAATACGAAATGTTATATATCAATATGATGTTGAGGTTGGCCTGAGTAAGTCACTGAATAGGTCATGTCAAAGCCACTCAGCCTCTATATTAGAAGTAAGTATGAAATAATATCGTAAGAATAGAGATGGAAAGGATGATGTCAGCCAAGAATCATGCTTATATAAGACTAAAAGCTGATAGTCTTAACCCCGATTTCACAAAAAAGGAGCTTATCGATAAACTCGGATCTCTCTCTCTCTTATTCAATTATAGAACGGGACAAACACATCTTAAAGCTTAGCGTTAAACGTCGTTTCAATACGTTGGTGACGTTGGTGTAATTGGGCTTATAGTACTTAAAATATTTAAACCCGGAATACGTAATGCAGATACTACAAGCTGATTGTTACAATGAGTACTTGGCTCCAACTATGATAAAGACCTATAGATCAATAGTCTAAATTGCCAGATCTTAGCAAAAATTATAACACAGGCTTTATCCGATATAAGATATAGGAAGTATTTGAAAATTGTTACATGCATCTATTTTGTGATATAATAAGAAAGATACTTTTGAAGTGAAACTACTTTAGCGGCATTGAGAATTAAATTTCAAGTTCGCGTCACGTCACGACACGATTTTGGTTATTTTAAATCAAATCAAATCGTTTATTTGCGAGTATATTTTATAAATGGTGTTACAATCATTATAATATTACAAACGTATACTGCCACATATGGCGTGCAAATATTTGAAAATTTAGTTAAAATACATAATTGGTATGTTGTAGGAGTCATAAGTTAATATTATCATTGTACTAGAATATTCATAGCATCACATACGATCGTCAATAAATTATTATATATATACTGTATTATTTCATTAGAATGTCATAGTTTATCTTGTGAGAAATGTACACTATGTAACATTTAACATTATAAATGATGAACGAAGTTTTTGCCACGTCTACCCTGTTTTTTTTGTTTTTAGACGGAACAACAAATACTGATGTACGAAGTTAAAAACATTTTGTTGAAGGAAGACCCCAGGACTCTCGCAAAGTTTGACCCCACACGAGTCCTCATCAGTAGTGATAGTGTGCTGTACAAGACTGGGCAGATCTCCATCAGCGATTGTGGTGGAGGGGTCTGCAACCCTGCTCTGTCTGTCAGTGTCAAAACATCAATGCCGTAAGTTTTTTTAATGCTAGGAAACGAACAGACGGATGGCCTTATGGTAAGCGACTATCGCGGCCCATGGACACTCCGCACTCGCAACACCAGAGAAGTTACACTTGTAACTCCTCTGGTGTTGTTACTTGCGTTCCTGCAGTGTTATTCTCTAAGAACATTTTTAAATATCTCGGCAGCTGAATCCGCGGTGAGTGTCAAATATCATATACAAATTTGACACTCACCGCGGATTCAGCTTTAGAGATTTGAAAATGTTCTTAGAGAATAGACAGGCTGGTCCTTAAAATCCCCAACCCCCTTGGGCCTCCGGTAACCTCACTCGGCGAAACACAACGCAAGCGTTATTTCACGTCGGTTTTCTGTGGGGCTTAACCGGTCAAGCCGGCCCATTCATGCCGAAGCGTTGCTCTCCCACGTACTAGTGTTAAAAGTGATTAATTTAATCACGTGAAAGTGATTAATTTTTCACATGACAAATATATAATTTTTCACGGTCTTTGGGACAATTGTGATCGATGACCATTAAATATTTACAGAAACAACGAGTACGCAATTGGATCTTCGGAGTCTGAATGGTTTTCCATGGCCGTCATCAACGAGGGAGATACAGCATATGCGCCGTGTATAGAGGTAGAAGTCGTTGGAGCCACGATACTGAAGCCAGGGTCTTGCTCCTTCAAAGAAAAAGACTCCGGGCAACGTATAGTCTGCACACCCAGACGAGCGCTCCGTAACGACTTCAGCTGGGTAAGCAATATCCCACCAAAACATTCTGTAAAAAACTAGCCAAGTCTCGATGGAGCTGCTTGTTTATCTCTAAAAAGTAATGAAATCTAAACAAAGTCGTGCCAAGTCTAAGGATCCTTACTGCGAATTATTTATTATTATAGTTAATGTTGTGTGACTTGGCCGTTGAAAATTCTTTATACGTTACAAGTCAATTTTGTTTACACGTAATGTTATATCAGATTCTGTTGTAACTACCTATGTTTGTTAAGCAAGATAATAGCCCATACTGGTATTGGTAATAATTGGACGCTAGTGTCTTATTTTAGGCTGTTGTTGATTGTATAACACATGTATTGGAGCAATGGTGTCATGGAGCCCCTTTTGTACCCTTGTGTACTCTTCAACGGCCAAGTCACACAACATTAACTATAATAATAAATAAATCCTGATCCTTAGACTTGGCACGACTTTGTCTAGATTTCATTACTTTTTAGAGATAAACAAGCAGCTCCATCGAGACTTGGCTAGTTTTTTGGTGGGATTTCACTTATTTTTGTAGAAACGTAGGAATATTGATTTATTTTACTAGATTTTAGTGTAATTTGTTTATTTAATTTGTGTAATGTTCGAGTAGAATAAAGTTAATTGTTCGACTATTTCTTCTTGTAAACTTGTAAGTATAAGTATAAAAGCCAGTCTAGTCTTATCCAGAGTTTTCCTTTAATTTTATTTATATGCGTATTAAAAGCAGAAGGGGAGGCATTCGCCCAGCAGTGGGACGCTACGGGCTAGATTAAATTAGAACATGTGTCCCACTTCACTGGATTTTTGCAATGACAGTCGATTTTTTTATGTACCAATAGTAGAAGGGGGCATTACCATATCTCTAATCAGCTGAGACCAGCTGAGGGTTCTTCATCAGATACTTCAGACCTTCGATTTTTGACATCAAATGAAGTGGCCCACCAAGTTGAATATTTTTGTAAAGGCGGTATGTCGATCTCTAATAGTTTGGTTGGGCTCTTGTGTTTTCTAATAAGGGTCACCAGGTACTCCAGATCTTCGATTATCCTAGTTTTTATAGTTATCGAGGCCACATAAAGGGAACTTTATGTGGCCATTAAACCCTAATCCTCTGTACCAAATTTCAGCTCTCTGAGTTTATGGGAAGTACTAGTTCTATTCTGATGATCATGAGTGAGTGACTGGGTGAGTGTCATAAATGCGAAACTGCTTTCGTTTAACTTCGGAACTAAATGACCTACAGACTTAAAATTTTGGATTTTAAGTATGTGATTATACTTTACTGGATGACGAAAATTTCTGCGTTCTGGTCTTATCCAGAGGTTCTCAAATAGAGGCCTGAAAATGCGGCGAAATGGTTCCCGTAAATAATGGTACGGCAGTGTTTGCTTCGCGCTTGACTTGGCGGGGGCACTGCCGTGCCCCCAGATCGATTATCCTAGTTTTTTATAGTTTTCCCTTTATGTGGCCATTAAACCCTAACTCTGTACCAAATTTCAGCTCTCTGAGTTTATGGGAAGTACTAGTTCTATTTTGATGATCATGAGTGAGTGAGTGAGTGTCGTAAATGCGAAACTTTGCTTTCGCTTAACTTCGGAACTAAATGACCTACAGACTTGAAATTTTGGATTTTAAGTATGTGATTATAGCTTACTGGATGACGAAAATTTCTGCGTTCTGGTCTTATCCAGAGGTTCTCAAATAGGGGCCTGAAAATGCGGCGAAATGGTTCCAGTAAAGAATGGTACGGCAGTGTTTGCTTCGCGCTCGACTTGGCGGGTGCACTGCCAACAAGCTGTTACCCGCGGCGCCGCCCACGGGAACACTGTATTTTTTCGGGATAAAAAGTAGCCTATGTTTTAATCCAGAGCCTAAACTACTACGATACCAAATTTCATAAAAATACGTTCAGTAGTTTTTGCGTGAAAGAGTAACAAACATCCATTCATTCATCCATACATCCAGACATCCTCACAAACTTTCACATTAATTATAATATTACTAGCTGTTGCCCGCGGTTCCGTCCGCGTAAATGCAGTATCCCTCGATCCGTTCAGTAGTTTTTGCGTGAAAGAGTAACAAACATCTATTCATACATCCATACATCCTCCCAAACATGCACATTAATTATAATATTACTATCTGTTGCCCGCGGCTCCACCCGCATAAATGCAGTATCCCTCAATCCGTTCAGTAGTTTTTGCGTGAAAGAGGAACAAACATCCATCCATACATCCTCACAAACTTTCACATTTATAATATTAGTAGGATAGTAGGATAAGTATCCTACTATCCTAAGTAGGTTACTTGGGTTTTTCGGGACTTAACTTTTTCGAGATAAAAGGTAGCCTATGTTTTGATCGAGAGGTTAAACTACTACCATACCGTATATAATAGTTTTAGAACATTTGCTCTACCACAGGTGACACTTCTATCATTATATTGTTATAGGAAATTAAGAAGGTGTTTTTGGAAACTAGCGGAATGACCAGCTCTGATGAGATCCTAGAACTGCGGTACGACGTGTTCGACCACTGCGACAAGCCAGACAAGAAAGGAACACATTCCTTGAAGATATCGCTACAACACGATCAGATATTCAGTATTACGGGGCAAGTATTAGCTTTAAGACTGCGCCGAGCGTAACCCGCGGGCGCGCTGTTTAGGCCGGGACTATACGGCACCGGAATCCGGAAGGCCGTGAAAAATTCTGAGCATTGAAATAGATCTCTGCACTAATACAATAGAGTTGAAAATCGAACATCCGTGTGTCGAGTCAAATGTCAATGTCATATATGACAGCTCGACACCCGAAACTTCCATTTTCAACTGTATTGTATTAGCACAGAGTTCTATTTTCAGTGCTCATAATTCTCTACGGCCTACCGGATTCCCGGTGCATATAGTCCCAGCCTTATGTATGGAGAACTGCTGAGCCCGCGTGACGCATCATTGGCCTTATTCGTCTATTATAGACGATTTAAGCAGTGTCTGCTGTAAGGCACCGTTTTTGGTGGCTATACAAGCCAATTCGGGAGCGACAAACTTTGCCGCATTTGTAGCAGGGAAATGCAGCGGCGGGCGGATTGTTGCCGCTTTGGTGCCTCTTATCCCTCCTGTCGGCCAGTACCCTAAACCAGGCGTCATCGTGGGTTTTGCGCTCCTCACACACGAGCTTACGCCACTCGTTCCTTTTTTCAGCGAGCCTCTCCCAGCCCTCTACGTCGATCTTGAAAGCATCCATGTCCCGTTTGGCACAGTCTTTGAAGCGAAGCAACGGCCTCCCAACATCCCTTTTTGCGTTCGCTACTTCGCCTAACAGAACACGGCGCGGCAGACGAGAGGGATCCATCCGATGCACATGCCCCAGCCACCGCAAACGCCTCTGTTTGAGCAGGGCGGTAAGGCTAGGCAGCTGTGCAAGTTCCAGAACCCTTTCGTTAGTGATCCTGTCCTCCCAGGTGATACCTAAGATGTTACGTAGACAACGCATGTGGAAAGTGTTTAACCGACGTTCCTGTATTGCGTACGAAGTCCAGGTTTCGGCTCCATACAAGAGTATACTCAAGATGCATGTTTGGTACACGATCATCTTGGTTTTTATTGTCAGATGTTTGTTTTTCCATACTCTTGTGCTGAGCCTCCCGAACATAGTCGCCGCTTAGCCGATACGAATATCGATCTCCGCATCAAGCGAGAGATTATTCGACACGGTCGACCCTAGGTAGCAAAACTTATCGACCACTTCAAGAGGAGTGCCACCTAACAGTAAAGTCGGTGTTTCTGCATTTCCTTGCGATAGTACTACGGTTTTTTTTCGCATTGATAGACATTGAGAACAGTTCACAAGCTCGGGCAAATTTGTCTATCATCGTTTGAAGCTCGTAAATGGAACTGGCTACAAAGGCTGCGTCGTCGGCAAAAGAAGACTGTCCACAAACAGATCCTCACGGTATCGCTTGGATTTGAGAAGCGAGGTATTGTATAGCTTCCCATCAGTCATCAGTAGGAGCCAACACGCAGCCTTGGCGAACACCTCTACGCATATCGAACGGCTCGGATGTATTCCCGTTGAATACGACAGCGCCCTTCATTTCCTCGTGGAATGATTTAACGAGGATTAGAAGTTTTGGCGGACAACCTATGCTCTCGAGTGCGGTGTAGAGTCCCTCTCTGCTGACGGTATCGAAGGCCTTATTTAGGTCCACGAACGCGACGAACAGAGGTGTATTCTGCTCTCTGCACTTCTCCTGTATCTGGCGAAGTGTAAATACCATATCTATTGTTGAACGCTGTGCTCGAAAGCCACATTGGGATTCGGGATATACGCGATCTGCTAGTTTTTGGAGCCTTCCTAAAATTGTGCGTCCAAATAACTTACCTACAGTGCTCAGTAAGGATATTCCACGGTAACAATAATTGCAGTCACCGCGGTCACCTTTCCCTTTATAAAGGGTAATAATGTTCGCGTCGCGCATATCCTGTGGCACTTGACCTGCTTCCCAGCATTTTCCCAATAGATTGTGCAGAGTAGGCAGTAAACACTCGAGTTTGATGACTTCGGCATAGGTTCCGTCACTTCCAGGACTTTTGCCGCGCTTAAGCTGTTTGACAGCCTTGATCAGTTCCTCTACGGAGGGAATGTCGTCTAGATCGCTCCAGGTTTCCAATTTTGGCATACGCTGTACAGCCTCTGGATTGATGTCGATCGGTTGCGAGTAGAGACTGGTGTAGTGTTCCACCCATCGTTCGAGTTGGCGGTGGCTGTCCGTATTAACGGTACCATCCACTTCTTTTAGAGGGGCTGTCTGTTTAGGAACAGGACCCAGTGCCCGTTTTATGCCTGCATACACACCGCTAGAATTGCCCTTGTCAGCACACGTCTGGATCTCACGGCAAAGTTCAGTCCAGTATGAGTTTGCACAATGACGCGCGCAACGCTGAAGAGCTGCTTTTGCAGACTGGGCATCTTCACGCGTTTACGGGCAGGACGTTACGCGTTACGGTGCTTTAAGAAAGCTTCGCGCTTTGAATCGAGCAAAGGTCGTAGTTGTTCTAGATTCTCAACAAACCAGTCCTGTGTTTTGGCTTTTTGGTGACCGAAAGCCGTGGCAGCTGTTTCGGTGAGGAGATTTTTGACATTATCCCACTCCTCACAGAAAGGCGTATCCACGTCCCAAGAGGCAGTTGCACGTTTGACCATGTCCGCAAAGAGCTCGACTGACTCGAAATTCCTGGTCTCTTGAAGATTCAATTTCTTCTTTCCGGGAGTTTTAGACGAGTGGATCTTCTTGGGAACAATGGTAACCCTGGACGCCACGAGAGAGTGAGCGGTGTCGCAGTCGGCACTATGGTACGTCCGTGTGTGGAGAGTCTCGCGCAAGTCTCTCTTCCTGGCAAGGACAAGGTCCAACTGATGCCAGTGACCTGAGCGACGCATATAACATATTTAAATCGACTCGCGGCCGCCATAGTAAAAATGTATGGGGAATTTAATGCACTTATTGATAAATATGTATGTTATATTGTCTGACAATAATCTAAGTTTTTAAGACGGGTAAACTGTAATATACCCTTTCATGTTTTGTTTCATCTAAAAATTATGTTAGATTTCTACTATTATGATATAAAATATTACTTAACGGCAACTTATGTTTTTACAGTTTTCAACTAATTTTACGTAATTTTGTAGGCTTAAATATTTATTATTTTGAGTTTTTGCCACGGAGTAATTGTTAACATATTCTTTGTCACCTGTATTTTTAATATATTTATTGAACGAATACTTTTGATTTTATCAACTTAACGGTGAGTGCCTTTTTCAACATTTTCGCTCGGCGCAGTCTAAAAACCTCATTTACACAGAGTTTATCGTACGATATAGGCGAGAATATCGTGTCATATTCTCGTATCCGAGAACTCGCCATACTATTCTCGCCTTCAATTGTTTACATGATTTGAATTGTTGATGAGAGACTCGTACAAATCGGTTTGAACCGTTTTAAATAAATAATAAATAAATAGTTTTTATTTTCGAACAACACAGGCTCATTTTTGTTAGTATCACTTACAAACTAAACTTAATAATACCTAATGTTAGTCATATACGTTAATTAATATACCTTTGAGGCATTCCCTGCGGTATCATAGTCCGCACGAAATGTCTGAGGACATAGGACTTGGGATCTTCGGCAATTACTTTTAGGATGCTGTTGCCGCTCTCCCGGAGCCTCCTTACGAAAGATTTTATTTCGATGCGAGAATTACCAGTCGTGAGTCGCGACCAATGTTTTTTGGTGAGAAGACGTTTTTAATGTGTAATGTCTCAAAAGCGCTGCAACCACAAGAATACCTCCTTGTACCGCCTCCATTTTTCGAATGAACAAAATCGTATGCGAGATGGTTCCAGAGAGTACAGTTCTCTATTCACACATAGTGTATTCGAGAAGAGTTTAGGAGGCGACAATAGGCAATTGGACAATTTTTTTTTTTATTGCATAAATGAATAGTACTCTTATATATGAGTAACTTCTCAGAAGAAACCGTATATCAAAAGTCATTATTTTCAAAGTTACAGCGATTTGTATAAAAAATTTCGCGAGCCTCCTAAAAACGCTCCATACTAAAGTCGACCTACAAATGACGTCACTTGTGGGTTATAGTATATAAAGTAGTATATTATGAAGTATATGGCCGCCGGAATAAATTTGTAAATATCTTCCATATTTGTGCGTTTAAGTTCATACTTACCATAATTGATGTTTTTGTATATGATGTGAGTAAACTAATGATGTGGGTTTTGTTTACCAATTTCGCAAAAAAAAATTTTTTTTGGTACTTTTTAAATGTATTTTATTAGTAAACTACTCATAAAATAATATATTTTTTTACATTTACCAAGTAGTAATGCCTCAATATTTCTGACTATATTAATGAAACCAAATATTTCAGATGTAGTCCGATCCCCTATTGCCTTTGGAGCGGCGAAACTCGTAAAGGTTGTTTACACTATGCAAGAATATTCTTGCCTGATAGTGTCGCCTGCACGCGTTCGACAAACTCTTATTGTGTAAATAAGGCTTTATAGTTATACACCTGGTTGACTGATGGTAAGATGATCGCGGAATGCCAGAAGGTCAATTCTGCTAATTAAATCCTGCAATAACATAGTTACAACCCATTCTCGGTGTGTTAAAACTGCAAAATTGTATTCTCATAAACGTCAAACCAACGTCAAACTCGTTTTGATTGGTCCAAACTTCAAAAAACAGTTAATAATATCCAGACGACTCATTTATATCTGTTCAATAAAAGTAAAATGAAAGTGTGAGTTAATTACAAAAATTGGTGTTCAGAAGGTCGATTCTGCTATTTTAATCCAACAATAATGCAACTTCGTTACTGTTTCGATACAGTCCGGAACCTATCAAACAGCAAAATGGTATTCAACTAAACTTCAAACAAACGTCAAACGACGAATTACACCGCGATACGATTATCACAGCTTGATTATAGATAATTAGATAGAGCGAACCACTTATCCATAGAAAATAGTATTCTCGTATGTTTATAAACTTAACTCCAATTTGACTCGAACCGATCCGTCAGCTGGATATTTTTTTCACTTTGACATGTGGGGATGCCATGACATAAAAATATTTATTTTACGCAAAAATCTCTTTTTTTGCCTTCCCCTCTCTAACCACGCGGGAAATATTTTTCCGTCCGTCTCAGAAGAGGATAAAATCGTGTATGCGTACACAAATGTGCATAGCCATGCCCCAAATTCGATGATTTTGTGTAATGTTTCAAAAAACACGAGCAGGAGACGCGCCTTAACTGACAAAAATTGGCAACACTGGATCGTACAAACGTCAAGCAACAGCTGTCTTTATACATCAAAGACTTCTTATACATGCTTTGTGCTCGCTTTATTTATAAATTGTAGTCAATATCATTGCAAAATGACTGTGTTGGGATTTTAAATTTACGAAAATAATGTAGTAGAATACCTACTTTCGGTCAATTTATGATAACAGGATGATAAATTTATAATGAATTGATGGTAAGTTGAAAGTCAGCGGGGAATTCACTAGACGGACATGCCCGCAGGCAAGCCTACAGGCATGTCCGACAGGCTTCGCTACTATTAGGTCTGTCTAGTGCAGTGGTCCCCAACCTTTTTTTTACGCGGGCCACAAACCCGTTGTACTCCTGGTGTCGCGGGCCGCAACCAAAATTTTTTAGAGGCAAAAAAATATGTTGTTTAAAAGAGATGTTTGATTTTGGGCCAGCTCTATGTACACCACATAGGTAAATAGGAAAAATATAAGGGAATTTCATAAAAATACAAAAAAAGTAATTTGAAGAAGGGTACGTGCGTACAAAAATGATTATTTGAAGAGTTTTTTAATGCGAGAACCCTATTTTAGGGCGGCCATGACAGTTGTTTTGACTTGACTTTTGACGTAGTTGATAGTTTTAGAAAGAGACATCTTCTTGAGTGTCATACGTCTTTCTTTGTGAAAAGTCATGTCATTGTCAAAATGATATTCTTTGGTTAATTCTGATCTAATCCGCCATGTTTTTTGTTACGTTGTGTTGCTCTCCTTGACGAATTTATTTTAAATGTGCATTGAAACGAAGTGAAATAAAATAAAATAAAGGATAGGAAACAGTTACTATATTATGTAGCTACATTTAGATATAGTGTACATCGGGCTGGCCCACGCCTCATATATTTCTAGAACATCTCTTTTAACGATTTAATAATAGAATAACACAAGTAAAAGAGTGAAACTAAACATTTAAGATGAGCTAACGACACAAACAAAAATAAAATAACAAATATGTATTATAATAATTATGTTCACTCAGTGAGATTTTTGGAATTGTGAACGCTTTTTCACAACTTTATCTAACGGTTACAGATTTCACGCGGGCCGCAGATAAAGGCCGCGGGTTGGGGATAGCGGGTCTAGTGTATTACCGTCGCGGGCCGTCCGGCAGACTGCCCGATGCAGGTCCGCGAAATCTCATTTTGCCTGCGCGGGCACGGACATGTCCGAATGTGAATGCTCACCGCGGGCTGCCTCATGCCTGTCCACAGACGTGAGTGATAAGCAAGCCGTGCAGACGTCTGTTTATTTATTAATTGCGGATGATATTTACTTTCTAATGAGTTTTAATGACAATAAAATATTCAATTTATTATTAACAATTGTATGCCAGTAATCGTTCTCTTGGAGTCACTGACAGCCTCATCTTGGTCTTTTGTTTTGCAATTTTAAGCGCGATAAGTTGTAGTAAAAATTCAAATGACTATAATATAGAGTCATTTGAATTTTTATTATAAATTATCGCGCCTTAAATCTGTACAATTACTTACGTATGGAATATGGATATTATATTATATCCATATTCCATACGTAAGTAATTGTACAGATCGCCTGGTTCTTCAATTTTTAGGGTTCCGTAATACTTAAGGAACCCTTATAGTTTCGCTCTGTCCGTCTGTCTGTCTGTCTGTCTGTCTCTCTGTCTGTCTGTCTGTCTGTCTGTCTGTCTGTCTGTCTGTCTGCCTGTCCGCGCCTCTAGCTCCTGTAATTATGAACATAAATTAATGAAATTTGGTGCAGTTATAGATTGTGCATAGATCACGGTTTCGGGATCATAAAAAAATAATAATTTTATATTTTAGGGGTGGCTCTCCATACATGTGAAGTGGGGTTGAAAAATATTTTTTCACTCTACCCCATCGTGTGGGGTATCGTAGAATAGGTCTTTTAAAATAAAGGCAAGGTTTCATACGTTACTTTTTTATAAAGTTGACCATTTTTGAGTAATCGGCCTCCAAAGTAGTTTGTAAGTTGGTCCCCCCCCCCTAGCATTTTTAAACTATAGGAGATAGAAACTTGCAAATTTCCATGCTGATAGGTCATGCTAAAAACTCTTTAGGAAAACTATTGTGAACCAAATCAGACAGTAACTTTTGGAGTAATTAAAAAAAAACATATTTCGCGTTTAAAGTTACGGAACCCTCCTTAGACATGTCCTGACATGCTCTTGGTTAGGTTATTAATTCTTAAGGCAAATTGGCATGAGTATACTCGTTTCTATTCTGATTCTATTTTTTTGCACCAAATTCTCTTTCTTTTCTTTTAATCTAAAGCAATTTTTCGCCTTTGGGTTGCCATATTGTACACAACTAATCGCGAAGCCGTTACAAATCAAACTGATCAGCCTCATCAGCCTGTGTAGTGTATTGCGGCGACAGACTTGCCCGGACAGACTGCCTGCGGGCATGTCCGTCTAGTGAATTCCCGCTTTAAGTTAATTAAGAGAATTGGCCCTCAGATGTGGAACACCTTTCTGCACAGTTGCACTAGGGTATGGAACCGGGAAATCCCGGTCCCGAAATTCCCGGGAATTCCCGAAATTTTGAGTCGCTCTGAGAACCGGGAATCAAAAATTGAGAACCGAGAATTTCGGTACTTTCGGTACCGAACAGATTTTATTGTAATTTACAAGTATTTAAGTAAACTATCATCGGTAATTGTAAATATTAGCTAAAAATAATTTTGAATCATTTCCGAAAGCAAATTAAATACAAAAATTAAAAATATTACACGATAAAAGAATATAATTAGTAGTTCATATTAGATTCTGTACATAAAAGCTAAATGTGAGGGGTGCGAGGAAATATGCCTTTAAAATGATAAGATAATATGTATATATCTTTTGATCCCGATAAACTATATCAGTCTTTTAGCTCAGAAGTTCAATTATTAGTCTATTGGGCGTTGTCCAATGGGCAATAGCCGATGTCATATCTCACTATTCCAAGAAATTGATTTTGTTGCTTTTTCTCGTTCACTAACCAACTTATTTAATGTTCCTTGCTGCGAATGAGTTTTTATTCGCACATTTATTGACATCGAAATATCCTTATCCTTACTAGGTGTAATGTTATAAACGCGAAACCTTGTAAACTAAAACTAAGCACGGCCAGCTACTAAATACCTCGTTAAAATAAACATTGATGCAACAACGACTTGCAGGTGTGTAGGGAAAACGATGAGACGCCATAACGGCTAACAGCTTCTTAAGTTCAGCACCACAGTAGACACCTGGGGTAGCACGAATACTCTTATAGCAGATAAAATGTGTGGAGGCGACGATCAAACCCCAACAAACCGCTTTTAGTTAGGGAGCCAAAAAAAGCGACCCCCCAGCGAGTATGAGATCTTAATGTTAAACTTTCAGTATGCTAATCTGACGCACTCGAGTATGTCAAGATAACATTTATTTTACGTTTTTAAAAACTCGCTGTGAGCTTCCGGTACTTCTAAATCATCCGATTAAGAAATTGGAGCATCTGTAGGATTCACTGAACACCCTCTTTAAAATTCTGATACTCGAGTATTTATTTTATTTTCACCACGCAATTTATCAGATTAATAGATTTTGTCAGTGTGTGTCTGGTTATTTAGTATTTTTATTATTATCTACCACTTCTAATAAGTTACCGCGACGCACTATGTGGACACTCCTAAGAAAGCCGTGCCATAAATGCTTTTTCCAAAAGTGGCAGAGGTACATGTATTATACCTCAAATTGTAGACAAAGGTCCAATCTACCTAAATACAAACGATAAACACTTCTGTTTATCCCTATTTTTGAAAAAAAATACGCTCAAAATTGCTGAATGGAAATTTGTTGAAAACTATTCTTGAAATGTAGAAATTTAACTTTGATTTTATAGTAGTTTTCCTCTATGGAATATATAAGTGTTATACCATTTTGGAAACCTTAAAATATGTTCTTTATTATAAATTAATTAAATATTGGGTTTCTGCATATATGATACCACTAGAGGCGTACATCTCGTAGTATGCCATTTTTTCTTATGTTTCATTTTCGATTAGAGTTTTGACAGTTAGCGAAATTTGCCGAAGTTCTGTAATTACACTTATTTTATAGCAAATTTAATGTAGATTTACATGGTGAATTTTTTTGTTGCGGCATCAGTGCGCAACATGTGTTAATATGTAAAAATGTGAAGGTATGTTTTCCTTCTTTATGCGATGCAAATGATGAGTTTTTGTTTATCGTCTAATTAATTGGAGAGAATCATATAAGTATATACCATTTTAGAATGCTTGAAATATGTTTTTTACGGTAGATAGGATCAATATCGTTTTCTTCAGTAAATTACACCTCTAGAGACGTATGTTCTGTATCGTTTTGTCTTCTCTTCAATTATCGACTTGACATTTAATGAAATCTGCTAAAGTACTGAAAATAGTCTTATTTTGTAGTAAATATAATGCAGATTTACAGAATACAATAGTTTTTGCAGTTTCAGTGCGTAAAATATAATATTATACATTAAAATGTGAATGTATGTATGAAAAAATATCAGTCCTACCAAATTTTGGCCATTACGCATTAGAAATAACACAATTGTATACTTATTATGTATATAAATGGTAAATAGCCTTCTTCTATGTATAAAGTCTTAATTCACGACGAAAGTGTAATGCTTAATTTTGCTGTGTTGCCCTTTGGGCAACTCTCTGAAGGCGCCCAGGGAGTTACGGAAAAAATATTAAAATAGGTCTAAACTAAAGTCTGAACTTTACCACATAAGAAAATGCAAGAAATAAGCCACTAACGAAATCGTTTTACACATAATTTACTATACTTCGTATATTTATACATCGAGTTTAAAGAATCATATTTCTAGGAAGAGTCAGAGTTCTAGATGAAGTTGTAGAACTTTTAGATAATTTTTGAGCGACTATTTTGTTATATTTATGTCTTAGAATATCATATAAAATTTAAATAATTTCATATTTACTAGGAATTATTGTATTAAACTCGAAAAACATAGCTACAAAGACTGTATGTTTTTTCTTGTTTTCATGATTTTTTTCGAAATAGTATAAATTTTTTGTCACTTCATACCTAAAGTACCTTTTAAAATTTCATTTCTATATTTTTTTTTTGTAAAATTATCTAAAATAAGCTTAAAATAAGTATGAGATTATTCAAATTCTCAATTTATTATTTTGGCGTATTTTTTAACGGATTTAATAAAAAAATTATAGGATCAAAGTGAACGTCATTTGAAAGTGTATGTATTCAAGAGTAAAATATAAAAAAAATCATGTAAATATCTTGAAAAACAAAAAAGTTACAGATTTATGACACGAAAATGGCCTAAAGTCCACATAGTGCGACGTTCCAGTACCCCAACCATTTGACGTTTTGCAAAAATCAAATAATCAAAGTAACATTAGCATTTATTAATGGTTTTTCAATAAAAAAACCATCAATAAATGCTAATAAACTAAAATGACTCACGGCTCTTTACTATCACCAGTAAATTTCTCATTAATATGGCGGTTACAAGTTGGCTGATGTGTCGAGTTGCCAATAAAACCTTATTTAATTTGTAATTGTACTATAAAATGTTATTCTTATATTCTGAATTACTTTTGAGACAGTAATAACACTTGGATTTCATGCCTTAACACCAGTCCCGAAATTCCCGAATTTCCCGGGAAATCCCGGTTCCGAAATTGCCGAGTCCCGAAATTCCCGGTTCTCAAAATCAGACCGGTTCTTCCATTCCCTAAGTTGCACACATCTTCTGCACATTGGTTGGCCATTAGCTGTGTTCCGCGGAAAATAGCGCTTGTTAGCGTTTGCTAGCGCTAAAGAAAAAGAAAAACAGATTATCCGCCAGGTCACGTTTGCTAACTTCAATACTGCTAACGTAATTCGCCATTTTGCTTATTTAATTCCAGCGGTCCCCATTTTGTTTACGTTTTTTTGTTAGCGCTACTTCCCGTGAAACACAGCCATTGGCTCATTTAACTATAGTACAAACTCTAAATACAAGTAAAATATACTTATGACTTAAATAATATGACACTGACATTAAAATTTTTCGTTTAGGAACTCATCACCAGATCCGAAAGTCAATTTCACCCGTAGTGATACCTCAAATGGAAACAGAAGTATTAGTCACGTTTATACGGTACGTTTAAAGTCTAACATAATAGAATCATTTTTATATTCACATAGATGTATTATATTAAAAAGAGGTATAAGTCGTTAATAAACCTTGCTAAGGCTATTAACTTTTTATCCCGTTCCCTTAGATGAGTGCAAGTTATTTTATTTACTTTATTGTTTTTTTTTTTCGATTATCCGTCTGCCTAAAAGTTTTGACATAATAACTAGAGCATATGCACCGTAGACGACAGACGTAGGTATATAATATTATACACGAGGCATGTTTAGGCAAAAAGTGTCTCCAGTTAAATGTCTTGAGATTTTTGGGGCCATTTTGACATTTGAAGTATGGTGAAAACAAGATGGCTGACCTTTGAAGTATGGTGAAAACCAATATGGCGTAATTTTTTCTTGTATGATCATTTGTTCTGTCAAATGTACGTCATAGCCTATCTTAAGTTTTGAAATCTCTAATATGCACAAAATATCCTCCAAAATTGATATTGAACAACCTTATACAAAAAATCTTAGTTACGTTGATTGCATATAAAAGTTGACTATAGTCTATAACCATACTAAAACCACAGAATACAGAACAACCAGAATCCGTCAACACGCTTGAAAGTGAAGCCGTCACGACTACTCCAAATTGGAGTGGCTATCCACACATAATATATTGCCACAGAATAACGGAAAATTTTGCCCAACTTTTTTTCAATTAATTTTTATTGAATGTAACCTAATTGTCGTAACATAATAACGCGATTGTTATGTAAGTGTAAAGAGTAAAGTAAAGTAAAGAGCGAGCGGGGCGGTGTTTCGCCATGGTTTTAGACAGTAGCGGACAGTAGCGGCGTACAAATGTGATCGAACACTCATTCTGGATGTTCTGTATTCTGTGACTAAAACAGGAAAATTTCAACTTTTAGATACAGAACAACGGTCTCACGAATTGGGTTGGGGTGAAAAGCATAATAAGTCTACCGAATGTTGAATACGCGACTTACCAAATATTCTTTGTAAGTATTTTCTTAAAATTTAAATTACATTTCGATCAAAAAATAATGTATGCCAATTTATTTCACTGAGGCTGATAGTATATGCTCCGGAATCCGGAACGCCGGGGAAAATTCAGAGCAGTAAAATGAGAACTCTAGACTGACACAATAGAGTTGACAATCAAACACATGAGTGTCGAGTCAGATGTCAATGTCGTATATGACAGCTCGACACACGGTAACTTTTCAACTGCATTACCGCAGAGCTCTATTTTCAGTGTTTTGAATTTTCCCGGGCCCGCCGTATTCCGGATCATATACAGAGTGCTAAGTGTTAGTTTTTCTATTCTATTTGATCGTGAGCGCGTTTGGCGTTTACTGGGAATTTGTGACTCACATTGTTTCTCACGTTTACAACTAGATGGAGATGTAAAAATCACATACAAATTCCTAGTAAACGGCAAACGCGCTCAAGATCGAATGCGAATAAAAAAAGCAGTCTGATTGTAATTTTAACGAAAAGTTTCCCTTATTCTTTTTTACAACTCTTTTCAGCAAAGCGATGGAATAAGTAGAATCTGTCCCATGGCCGATGCGGCACGGTCAGAGTCTGTGGTGTGTGACATCGGCAATGTGTATAGAGCTAGACCCACCTCCGTCTATGTTAATATTAAAGTTGCACCGAAGTTGTTGGGTAAGTGGAGGTGTCATTTTTCAGTATGGGGCCGTCCATTAATCACGTGATGTTTTAACAACTTTTAGACCCCTCCCCTCCCCCTGGTGATACGTGATGAGTTTTTATACTACCCCTCCTCACCCCCACCTATGATCACGTGTATTTTTTATACATAGTAAGCAGCTAATGTTTGAAGAAAAACTTTTACTTAAAAAAGAATTTAATCGAATAATTTAAGCAATTAAAAACTATACCCCCCTTACTAATAAACGCTGTATAAGCTTTGAATAGTTATACAGTGTTTTGTTCATGTCACACAAGTGACATTTTTAATTCGATAGACAAAACACTGTATAACTAGTCAAAGCTTATACAGCGATTATTAGTAAGGGGGTACGAGTCATAATTTGTCTTGTAAGTATTTAAACAACATTACGAATCTACAACCGAAGAATTTCGGTATGCATAGACTAGATTCGAAAATTAATACACGTGATGTCTCCTTAAACCCCCTCCTCCCCTTGTGATACTTGGTGATATTTTTTCGGATCCCCCTTCCCCCTTTAGGCATCGCGTGATTAATGGACGACACCTATGCGCCTAACGTTAACGCATGGAGCTTTTGTTGCGCCTAATTTATTGCGTTTAAAAGAAAAATTGTGACTTAGAATAGATGGTGTCGATCTCGCAAACACTTTGTAAAAGCGATGTTCAAGAAATGTATGAGGCCTGGGCCAGCCCTACGTACAGTATATGTAAATATAGCTACATAATAGTGTAACCGTTTCCTATTCTTTATTTTGTTTAATTTCACTTCGTTTCCATGTACATTTAAATTAACTTCGTCAAGGAGAGCAACACAAAGTAAAATAAAACATGGCGGATCATATCAAAATTAACTAAATAATGTCATTTTGTAAATGACATGACTTTTGACAAAGAAAGACGTATGGCATTCAAGACGTCGTCTCTTCGTAAAACTGTCTACTACGTCAAAAGTCAAGTCAAAACAACTGTCATGGCCGCCCTAAAAATAGTGTTCTCGCAATAAAAAACTCTTCAAATAATCATTTTTGTACGCATGTACCCTTCTTCAAATAAATTTTTTCGTATTTTTATGATATTCTCATATTTTTTTCCTATTTACCTATGTAGTGTACATAGAACTGGCCCAAAATCAAACATGTCTTTTTTTCCAGGGTTGGTGGAAAAGACAAAAGAAGCTCGCGCGCTAACAACAAGTTTACAATTGCTACTGAAAGACGGTCCAGTGCCAGATATTATCCAGAGGTTCGTAAGATTACGTTTCAATTAAAGCCACTCTTTGTCCACGAACAACAATAATAATTCAGTGGCGAAACGTGAGATCCGCGAAATGGTAAGCCGCGTAAGTTCATTTTTATTACAATACAATACAAGCTAGTTTGTTTATATTACGCTTAGCGCCATCTATAGGGCGCGGTAGAACTAAAATAAACTGTACGTTTTAACTTTTAGTTCACCTAATAGTTTCAGGGGACCTATCAGCACTATTTGACGTAAACGTATGTATATGTAAACGTATGTGGGCCAGCACTATGTACACTATATGTAAATATAGCTACATAATATAGTAACTGTTTCCTATTCTTTCTTTTATTTAATTTCACTTCGTTTCAATGTACATTTAGATTAACTTCGTCATGGTGAGCAACACTATATAATCATCATCAAATTATATCAGAATTAAAATTTTAAGCAAACGCCTGCACTAAGTTGTATTATCTTATGTTGTTGCTACTTGGTTGCTAGTAAAGTCTTTGAATCTTTGAACCAAAAAATGTCATTTTGACATGACATGACTTTTGGCAAAGAAAGACGTATGACGTTCAAGAAGTCTCTCCTAAAACTGTCAACTACGTCAAAAGTCATGTTAAAATAACTGTCATGGCCGCCCTAAAAATAATAAAAAACTCTTCAAACAATCATTTTTGTACGCATGTACCCTTCTTCTAATTAATTTGTTTGTATTTTTATGAAATTCTCTAATTTTTTTCTATTTACCTATGTAGTGTACATAGAGCTGGCCCGAAATCAAACATCTCCTTTTGGCCGCTGACATGCTTTTGGACAGATTTTCATACAATTCTCATTCGATAACGTTACGTTAACGCCGCTGTTAATATTCCTGCTTATAATTAGTAATTAATTTGTTTTCCAGTGTAACCACAATATTCCAGCTGCAGTACGCCGAGGTGGCTCTGTGGATAATCATAGTGTCGGTGTGCGTCGGTCTCCTTATACTATTGCTTATTGCGTTCGCCTTGTATAAGGTAAATAATATAGCTCCCCACACCGATATCGGTGACGGTGCCCGGTTCCATTGAAACTAGACCAGCTACGTAGGAGTAATTTTATAGTGCCCAAGTGTGTACGCAGTTCCCAAGATTACTCTCTTTTCGTTTACTCTCATAATCCAGTAGGACGGATAACCGACACGACTGACGAGAGATCAGGCGCAGGTCCGACTTTTTAAATGCCCATCCGACGCATGGATAATCTTTCAAATCAAATCAAAACTTCACTTGTCAGACAACCAGGTGATCAGCCTGCATTGTCCTAACCAAACTTGGAAACAACATTTTTTTATTATTCCAATGCGGGAATCGAACCACGACCTCCGAGTCGAGAGCCAATGCTCTAACCCCTAGACCACGGAGGCTGTTTAAGTAACTGTAAGGTAAATATCGGTTTTGTCAAAAACCAAAGGGCAAAGTCATATACCTCCATTCTAATCCAATTTAATTTAAATTAATGCTTAGAGCCTTTAAATGAGAGAATTTAAATGTTACTTATTTATCATAAGAAATACAATGACTAATTAATTTGGTCGAATTTAAACGTATTGTTTACTGTAAGATTAAATTAAATTTGATCGCTCTTTGATTTGGTAACGAATTTACAATCAGTTGGTTAGTTAGTTGATATATGCTCATTGGGTATGCTATGTATTTATCTATTATTTTAGCCCTCCGTCGCAGGAGAACTTTTTTTGGCGCAAAAAAGCGATAAAATTATATATTTTGCATACACAAGCGTCGCGTTATTTAAGCCCTGCCATGTGTTCTATTTTCGGCTTTATTCCGTTGTGCAGAGATTTATTTTTAGCGCTGTACAATTTTAACGTTTTTTAAAGTGAAAACTCCTTAAGCGGCGTTGTGCACTTTTCTTGGGATGGGTAAAAATGTTAAACTCGCGTCAGAACACGTGACCTGATCGAAAATTCGTTAAATCGAAAAAAAAATTAAGGATCTCTTAATCCGGGTAAAAACCGATTCGTCGACGCGCGTCCTTAATATAGCCCTCGTTCCCACGAGCGAGTTCTAGTGCTAACGACATAAAAAACAGCCCTGTAAATAGAACTGTGCGCTAATCTAATACATTAAAGCTTATAATCGTGTAGAGTTCTCAAATCTGACATTTGACATTTCGATTTTCAGCTCTATTGTACTGGCTCCTTCCCATTTGGCCTAATTCCCATCTCGCAGCCGTTATTAAATTTTGATTAAAATCGGCGTTACCTTTATATTTTTGAAGTTTTCAAAATATGAAGAATTTTCTTAAATCAGTTGGATCGAATCCAGTAGTTTCGGAGCCAATTCAAACAAACAAATATTTCTCCTTTATTATTAGTATACACTAAGTATCTGAAATAATTTTTGTCAGTTGCTTACCATGAATGTTTAATAATAATAGATGTACTTACTTACATACCATACTTTATTGTGATGCAGAATAGCTGCCACATCTAAAGATCAATGTAACTGACTGTAACTTACAATAAAACTAAATTGTCCAAACGACAAATATGAAATAATGTGAAGGTAACGACACGCCTATTTTTATCAAAATTTAATAACGGCTGCAAAATGGTAATAAGGCCAAATGGGAAGGAGTCACAGGGTTCTATTTACAGTGCTGTTTTTTCTGTCACGACCACTAAAAAACTCTCGTGGGTGCGAGCTCCTACGCTATACGCTACTTCAAAATTCAAATAGACCTAGAAGTAGGATTTTTAGGAGATCTTACACTATGTTTCAGTGTGGATTCTTGCAGCGACAGAAGAAGGCTAAGCTGCAGCATTTGCGGAATTCTGTCTACAGGCAGTCCATAGTAAGTACCTACCTATAATATACTGAAGTTCTCAGTCACGAGAATATTTGCACCAATTTTTTTATGAAATTCACACAAAACGAATAGAAAAAGATTTTCAAATTGCAAAGTAAAATGTTAGTTTAATTTTTGAGATAGTCATTTGTTTTTAACGTATTCGTAAATATAAACATTAATATGACCTGTGATTTAAAGAA
The DNA here is from genome assembly GCA_905404095.1 of Glaucopsyche alexis. Lineage (NCBI taxonomy): Eukaryota > Metazoa > Arthropoda > Insecta > Lepidoptera > Lycaenidae > Glaucopsyche > Glaucopsyche alexis. The sequence continues at coordinate 4,660,300 of FR990053.1, forward strand.
AACAAACAGATTATTTTGTATTTACTCTGTATATTGTATAACAAATTCGGTGTTTACATTTTAACCTTATATTATGTCAATAAGGTTTAAATTTGTACGGCGTGAGTGTATGCTAATTAATATCTTGACACTTTCTGGATTTTCCCTCACGTCAGACTAAGACAGGACTGAGTAATATTATCACCAGGACAAATATAATTTTGCTGATAAAATTCCCCACAATTCTGTATAAATAAAGATACCTGACTTTAATAAAAAGTTATTCACGCGATTTGAAATTACAAGCAAATATAAAATATTGCCTGTCTCTTTCTTGCTTCGGTCCGCACGGAGTTCGTTTTCTATAAAAAAATTTAACCCCTTTTTCCCCCTCTTTCAACCCCTTAGGATATCCTTTCTTATCAGATGCCTACGTCATTACAACTATCTGTATGCCAAATTTCAGCAAAATCCGTTCAGTAGTTTCGGTGGTGCGTTGATAGATGAGTCAGTCAAGTTTGCCTTTTATATATTAAGATAAAAAATGTATGTATAAAAATATACAGCGGTAATGAGTAATGACTAATGACGTCTCAGGCCGATATTTCACTCTGTTTCTTAAAACGAATTGTGATTTGTGTATAATATCTTTGTTAAGGTTTTTTTTTTTCTGTTCAGGTTAGGTCCATGCGACAGAGTTCGTCGAAGGAGAGAGAAGATAACGAACACCTGGTCTCAACCAGTGATGATCAGCCTCAGAGCGAACAAGAAGATCATTGAAGTTTACTTCTTACATCTTTTGTAACACTTCTACATTAATAAATAATAATTTAATATGCTAATAATATTATTTTTACCAAAAATCAGATTCTTAGGGTCATACTACAAAGACGGACGGACCCTATGGTTTCACTCTGTCCGTCCGTCTGTCTGTCCGTCTGTCCGCCCTTCTCTAACTTCTGTGATTATGAATGTGTAATGTGTGTGTGTAAAATATGAAAATAAAAATAAAATAACTGTAAAGACTGTAAAGACACTGTAAAGACTATCGCACCATATGTCTTATGAGTCATGTACTTAAAGTATTTCTGTCCATAATACACCTCCGAATTAAATACAAATGCGAAGATTATCTCACGGAGAGTCAGTTTGGTTTTCGCTCTGGTACTGGTACGAGAGAAGCTCAATTTGCTCTTAATGTATTGGTTAAAAAATGTAGAGACATGCAACAAGACGTATATCTTTGTTTCGTAGATTACGAAAAGGCTTTTGACCGAGTCAAACACGAGATCCTCATCAAGTTGCTCCAAGAAATTGGATTGGATAGCAAAGATGTACGAATAATTAGCAATCTCTACTGGAACCAAACAGCAACTATTAGAGTAGATGGTGAGAATACAGACCCCATAGCTATACATCGTGGCGTTTGACAAGGATGTAGCCTTTCCCCGACCTTGTTTAATATATACTCGGAAGCAATAATAAGCAAAGCCCTTGAAGATATCGAAGACGGGGTTATCATAAATGGTGTGCTTATTAACAACCTCCGTTACGCCGACGACACGGTACTGATTGCTACCTCAGAGGAGAGTCTACAGCGTATTGTTGCCAGACTTGCGAGTGAGTCCGACAGGATGGGCCTTAGGCTGAACGCTTCTATAACGAAAATTATGGTTGTTGGTAATAGGGCACAGAATACAATAATTACAGTAGACAATACCTTACTGTCGAGGGTGGATAAATATAAATACTTGGGGTCTTGGGTAACGGAAAATTGGGAGTGGGAGACGGAGATCCGCTCCCGTATAGAGATAGCGAGGGCCACTTTCATGAAAATGAGTAAGATATTTACAAACCGCTTTCTTTCCATTGGGTTACGAACTAGGATGCTCAAGTGTTATATTTGGCCGCAAGTTCTTTATGGTTGTGAAGCTTGGACTATGAAAGAAGACCTACGGAAAAAACTGGAAGCATTTGAGATGTGGACGTATCGGCGAATGTTGCGTATAAAATGGACGGACAAAGTTACGAACGCCGAAGTACTAAAACGTATGCGTAAAAAAGTGGAGCTTGTCCGGACTATCAAGCAACGAAAAGTCGCGTATCTGGGCCACATCCTCAGAAACGAACAGTACAGGCTTTTACAAACCATAATGATGGGTAAGATCGCCGGGAAACGAAAACCAGGGAGGCGTAAAACATCTTGGCTGAGGAATATCCGAGAGTGGACAGGGATAAAGTCTGTAGAAGAACTTTTCAGACTCGCCTTGGACAAAGAAAAGTTTCGGAGCTTGACTGCCAACCTTCAGTGATTGGAGAGGCACTTGAAGAAGAAGAAAAATAAAATAAAAATTATTATCATAAAATAATAATAATTTTTATTTTAGGGGTGGCTCCTCCATACAATATGTGAAGTGGGGATGAAATTTTTCAGTCAACTGCATAGTGTGGAGTATCGTCGAATAGATATTTTTAATAAAGGCAAAGTTTGATTTTGATATATGACTTTTTTAACTATCTTCGGTAATATTCTATTTATTATCTTCGGTAGTATTCTAACATATTATATATCTTAAGGTCAACTAACTTCGAGTAGGTAATCGGCCTAGGTTGACCCCCCCCCCCCCCGTGGCATTTCTACACTATAAGAGGTAGAAACTTGTTACGGGGATAATTGAAACAATAAAAGTTATCCGTAACAATAATTTATAAAAAAAAAAAAAACTAGACGAGGGTCGTGGGAGGTAAAGCCGTTTGGTCTGGTTCAGCCTTTAACGTGGAAGGACTAAGAGGGACTATGGTTCACGGCACTTATCTGTATCGAGTGGTATGACACGTGGCTGGCACGCTGGCTCGTGGTATGTAGTGCCGGCTTTCGGTCAGCGCCAGCAAGAACGGTGTACAGTCTGAGGCGTTAGTCTCAGGCTAATCCCGCATCAACTCATAGTCAACATCATGGACTCAAGATGTAATAAGTTTGATCTTTAATTAATATAATTAATCGTTCTTTGGTTTGTTAATTTCTTGCAATGTTTGATTTATTGTAATATTATTGATTTTGATTAAAATTATTTAATATAATAATTGAAATAAAACAAATTTCAGAACTGCTGTTTTAATTCAATAATGATTTGTAAATAATTATTATTGAATTAAAACTATTAAATTAATACTAAAATATATGACGTTACACTAGGAAGGGGAGGATCTCACAAAATATGTGACCAGCTATGACAAGGACGGGGGGAGGCGTCAAAATAATGAAATTCTTGTGACGTAATTTGTGGATGACCCCATCAAGAGAATTCATTTATATTTCATAAAAGTATAATAATTACGAGAATTGAGGTTCTGACGAGATGACGCTCTCGCGTTCTTAGTTCATCATCATAAGCTCGCTCACTGCCTGACAATACGCAAGCGGACTGATTTTTTTTATTACATGAATGAATAGTACTCTGAAATATGAGTAACTTCTCAGATGAAACCGTATGTCAAAATTTAATATTTTCAAAGGTACAGCGATTTGTATACAAAATTCCGCAAGTCTCGTAAAAACGCTCCATACTAAACTTAACCTACAAGTGACGTCACTTGTAGGTTAAGGTGTATGAAGTATACGGCCGCAGAAACATATTTGTAATATGTTTCTCCGATATTTGTGCGTTTAAGTTCATACTTACCATAATGAATGTTTTTGTATGTGATGTAAGTAAACTAATGATGTAGGTTTTTTTTACCAATTTCGCAAAAAAAAATTTTTTTGTGCTTTTTAAATGTATTTAATAAGTAAACTACACATAAAATAATATATTTTTTTACATTTACCAAGTAGTAATGCCTCAATATTTCTGAATATATTAATGAAAAGTAAATATTTCAAATGTAGTCCGATCTCCTATTCGGGGGTTATTTAACATTTTTTTCTATCTGCTACCTACTGAAAATTCTAAGAACATCATTTCACAAACATCTGTTCTACGTGAAAGAAGTCACATGCACCAGTTAGTAGGTACCTTCACAATAACAATTAATTCTTTGAACTCTCCTTATCGATATTTAATCGAACTTATAAAAATAACTTATTTATTGACAGTGAGTAAAGACAGTTACTCGTTTATTACGATGTTGTTCAAGAAATATTTGAAATGTGTAAAAAATATTTTCATTTATTTATTTCTAATAAATGGTAAGTACGTTTTTACTTGCACCGGCACATCGCACATAAAGTCACATAATATTATGTCATACACTTGCATACACACACAAAATATACACACACAAAATACACTCACACACACACAATCACACAATGTGTAAGTTCCTATAGATTATAGAATTTTTTTTCTTGTTTCATTTTGTTTTTAAAGAAATACTGTTTTGTTTTTAGTCGCAATTTATAACTTTGTACTCGTTAAGTCCCTCTTAGGACAGGCAACGCCTAAATTTCGGGGAACGTTACTCCTGTAATTTTTACTGTTTTATTCAAAACTAGCGACCCGCCCCGGCTTCGCACGGGTACAGTACTGATACTAATACTGATATAATAGTAATATGTATGTTAGTCTATAAGGTATTTATAATATGGGCCTATGCAGCCCGAAATAAATGGTATTTAATTTAATTTAATACTACAGAATGTCACCCACTTCGCAACGGGCCGTGCAGCAGAAATCGTAATATTTTAATTTCGCCATAACTTCAAAACCAAACGTCCAATTTTAATCATTCAAAGACCAAATATTATCTACATAAACTGTACTTAGTGATGAAATAATTTATTTTGATAAGGATTAATAGCATGAGTAAAATAAACGCGTTTAAATGTAGTCCAAAAAAAAATCAAGATTTCTAAATAAAAAAATGGTTGTTGTGCCTCACTCGACATAGATAGGTATAGTGTGTCGCGGACTTTTTTGTAGATATTTATAAGATCTACAATTAATTAGAACATTTTATGGTTCTATCTTTTATAGTTTAGGCAGCGTACGCAAAATAAGTAACTTTTCTAGTTGAATTTTTACACCTTGTGTAAGTAAACCCCAAATATTTTACGGAACCCTATTTTTTCCAAAATAAAATTTAGCCTATGTTACTCGTGGATAATGTAGCTTTCGAATGGTGAAAGAATTTTTGAAATCGGTCCAGTACTTTTTGAGCCTATTCATTACAAACAAACAAACAAACATACAAACAAAGTTTTCCTCTTTATAATATTAGTGTAGATGTAGATAAACTACTTTTATTTGTAAAACTACTACTTTTGTAATTTTTCTTGTAATCAAGTACTTACTCTTACATCACTTTCCAGTAGACCTTACGTTCGGATTTTCCACTTACTGATAAAAATATTTATACACAGGACTTCTTGCGCTGTTTCCACTTTAATAAGTATTTTACATTAATTTTAATATAATATATTATACCTATTATAATATTATTTACACAACGAATAACTTACACAAGTATAATAAAATGCTGTCTTAGTCACTTGACAGACAAAGACAGCAACGTTGTATAGGTAACTTATCCATTGTGTAAATATTTTTAATAGTAAGGGGTTTATGTTTAGCGCATGGGGAGTGTACATAATATACTAATTATAAAATTGATTCTTTATAGCGCTGTTATACGAGTGAATTAGTGGACACTTTATTAACCTTATTTAGGTTATTTTTTTATTTTCCGTTATAATCGTGCAAAATTTGAAAATTTTGTTACTTGAGGGCCTACCTCAAGTAACAAAATTTTCAACATCTGCGTCTTTATATGTTTGCGTGTTTGTCTGTACTAATATAGGTAATAAAGAGGAAAAGTTTGTTTATTTGTTTGCATTAATAGGCTCCGAAACTAACAGACCGATTTTGATGAAATTTGGCACAGATATATATTAGACCACGGGGAAGGACATAGGCTACTTTTTATCGCAGCAAAATGTACGGTTCCCGCGAGATTTCCTTTAGCGCACGCGAAGTCGCGGGCAACATCAAGTATAGTGTATCGTTATATTAAGCGAAATATATCTTCTTTAAAATTAAAATATTTTACATTTATTATCATCCTGATGACGACCTCTGTGGCTCAGTTGGTTGAGCGTGTTGGTGCTCAAGCCGGAGGTCGCGGGTTCAAACCCCGCCGAAGGAACCAAAAGTTTTTCTGTGTTCCTGGGTCATGGATGTGTATTAAATATGTGTATAATATAATAAAAATCTTAAATATGTGTATAGTATAAAAGTATTAAATATACTTCCCGTTATCTGGTACCCGTAACACAAGTTCTTCGAGAACTTACTACGGGATCAGATGGACGTGGTGTGAAGCGTCCATAGATATTATTATTATTATATCATCCTGAATCCAGGAGCAAGCGCACAGTTTCGGCAGGACTACACCTACAACAGTCGAACTGACGCGTTCTATAAATTCCACATTGAGAGCGCATCGAACGCCCACGCCTCCGACGTGTGCAAGGCAGAGGGCTCTAGACTCATGGTCATGACGTCACAGCAGGATATGGAAGTAGCCCATGGCATGCTGAAATCGTTCCCAGACCTGGACGAGTACGCCTGGATCAGCACTGATGGGAAATACCACGACTCCGTTGAAGATGATGATTTCGGTAACAATCCTACTATTATAAATTTGAAAGTTTTTGAGGATAGCTGGATGGGTGTTTGTTACTCTTTCATGCAAAAACTACTTAACCGGTTGCGATGAAATTTGGTATAGTAATAGTTTACTTTGGATTAAAACATAGGCTACTTTTATACCGAAAATGTACAGTATTCCCATCGGATACCCGATACTAAAATTACGCGGGTGGAGCCGAGAGAAAAAGCTAGTAATAATATTATTATCCATCCATCTACTATTTACCTATTATTCAGAAATTTGAATTCTTGGACTAGAAGGAAAATCCGACCAGGTTTAACGGATCTCATTGCGGTATTATTTTAATAACGACGCTGTGTTTACAGACGGTTTAGTCCAAGGAAAAAGATTAGTAACAATGTGGCGCAGAGCGAGGTCTCCTTGAGTGCTTTTTAGGGTTCCGTAGCCGAATGGCATAAAATGGAACCCTTATGGATTTGTCATGTCTGTCTGTTTGTCCGTCCGTATGTCACAGCCACTTTTTTCCTGAACAACCTGAACAACGATTTCCTTAGTTCCAAGCTGGAGGAGAGCTGGTCCCAAGTGTACTGTGCTGGCGAGGTACGGGGAGGCGGCGACAGCTCTCTGCTACACCTACCACCCGTTTGTCTGCAAGACTGACGCCAGAGACGTGCAGTACGATTCGCGCTGCAAGGTCTACGTTAAAGGTATTGTATTTGTTGCTTGACGAAGTCAATGCTCAAGCCGGAGGTCGCGGGTTCAAATCCCGTCAGAAGTACAAAAAAGTTTTCGTGTTCCTGAGTCATGGATGTGTATTAAAACATGTGTGTTATGTGTATAATATAATAAAAATCTTAAATATATGTATAGTATAGCAGCACGCGTAGAAACGATACACAAGAATTATCTAAGACATATTGACAGATTAGCGCCCCACACACGTAAATAATAACTACGGTGGCCGGATTCATTAAAACCAAGCCAGTTACGCAGGAGTAATTTTATAGTGTCCAGGTGTGTGTGCACTGTGCAGTACACATGAGCACTCTCTCTTCATTAACTCTCATAATCCAGTGGGATAACCGACACGACTGACGAGAGATCAGGCGCAGGGCTGACTTTTTACATGCCCCAAACAACTCCAAAAGTGAACCCATTTAAGTGGGAACAGTTTTTGCCTCGACATGCCTCGTCTATCCTACTAATATTATTAATATGAAAGTTTGTGAGGATGGATGGATGTATGAATGGATGTATGGATGAATGTATGGATGGATGGATGGATGTTTGTTACTCTTTCACGCAAAAACTACTGAACGGATTTTGATGAAATTTGGTATGGTAGTATAAACTATAGACTACTAATTACGGCCCTGGATTAAACCAACTACTTTTTATCCCGGAAAATACAGTGTTCACGCGAGATACTCGATAGTATATTTACGCGGGCGGATCCGCGGGAAACAGCTAGTAATATAATACGTCTATGCATTGAGTCATATCTGCAAAACTTTTTAAACCTCTGAAACCTAAATAAAACTTAACCACTAAACTATGAGAGAGGTTTTGTCGTTTCAGGCCAAAGATTTCAAAACTCAAGATAGGCTTATGACGTACATTTGACAGAACAAATCTTCATACAAGAAAAAGTTACGCCATCTTGGTTTTCACCATATTTTAAATACCAGCCATCTTGTTTTCACCGTACTTCAAATGTTAAAATGGCCCCGAAATATCAAAATTGGGACCATTTAACTGGAGACAGTTTTTATTTATTATTTATTTATTTATTTATAGGGTTTGCCAACAATCGTGAACACTATTACTAAGCACATAAAACACTCGATTAAGTATCTATAGAATTGAGTGTTACAATCTTTTATAGACAAACACAGCATGCACCAATAATAACAATTGTAACCGTTACAAGCAAAATGTTCCAAAAACACATTCTTATTTCTAACATTATTTAACAACAAACAAAACAATTATAAGAAACATTGTAGACAGGTAAAGATAACATATTTAATACTTTCAAATTGCTGAGTTTTAAATTAAAAAAAAAAACATATGTATATATACTTTTTAAATGTAGTTTCCATATTTCATAGGCACTTGTGGAACTTAAATTGTCAGAAGGCTATTGATGTGCTTCAACATGCCTCGTCTACAATATGTACGTCTACGTTTCAGGCTACCAATACTTCGAGAGCCTAAACAGCTGCTACAAAATACCCAACTACGCTGCGTCGTGGAATGAAGCGTTCAGCTACTGTAAGGCTGAGGGAGCTCATCTCGTGGTCATAAACTCTGTGGAGGAACAGCAGGTTGTAAAGAACCTGACGAAAACCGCGAGGGTGCCGGGAACCCATATGCCCTATTTCTACTTCGTCGGTATCAGAGCTGAGAAACCAGCAAATGGATCACAGGTCGTGTTCAAAACAATCTTCGGTAAGTTCAACCACGTAAGTAGGTATGTTGGATCTTAGGTGCGTCCACACTTGGTACATATACCGAACATTATCCCGTATCTGTAACAAAAACACGTGTCAGTACCGATTTTATTTTGTTACGCGAACAATTATTATTATTACGAGCCGCAGTTACGCTTCAATCCATTCCGAACACTGAAAGAAGCCGCTGCACACGGACTAAACGGCAAGACAATGTACGGAGTTACAATCTGTTAGCCGGGCCCAGTGTGGACGGTGGTCTACAGGGCCGGATCTACCTAAGGGCTACTTGGGCTGCAGCCCAGGGCCCCGAGGTTACAAGGGGCCCCCAAACCCCGCTAAAAACAATAGGCGATAATTTGAATTTAAAAAATGGTTGTCTGTAAAGTCGGTTTAAGGGCGATATTTTTACGTGATATTGTCATAAGAAAACATTGTAAAAAATTGCATACTTCTATGAATTGAGTTAAGGCGGAAAATACGTGTGAAAGGATGTTTTCATGCTGATTTTAATTTTTTTTTAAGCTATTAAAAATGAATATTATTTATTAAAAATGAATATTGGTTATTTTATACATATCGCACCTTCAGAATTGAAGTGGCTTAATCCAAAATTCTTGATTTTTGGTAAACGCCTAAAATGTAATTGGAGAATAGGCCATTTTTTTTTACTATAATAGTAAGTAAATAAGTGTAAGCCTTTTAAAAATATGAGTTTAATTAATTAGAACCTTTGTTAATTAATCATTAAAAAAATCCAATTTTTTTTTAATTTAATTGGCTTATTTAGCTTTGTGTCTATTTTTTATTAAAGCATTCAAAAATAAAACGAAACAATTTTTCAAATAGGTTATTTATTTCTAATGTAAAATTTATTTTTGGTGACTAATTTTGGAATATGCTAGTTTATTAATTTGACTTTTAAAATTACAGGTAAATTAGAATAGAGGACACTGAAAAAATTAATTTGACTTTTAAAATTAAAGGTAAATTAGAATATAGGACACTGAAAAAAACTTTTATTTTGTGCGTAATAAAGTTAAACTCATACCTAATTTGTATGTATTAGGTACCTTATATTTTTCTGTATTTTCCGTGTACATAAAAAAAGGTACATAAGTTACCGTGGCGTCTTCCTATCAAAATAATGTTTATTATGCAGGAAAAGGAAATGCTATTTAAACAAGCCTTTCAATATCAGAGGTCAATATTAATTTTTATCGACGGGGAAATTTCATCATCATCAGCCTACAGGCATATGAATAGCCCACTGCTTAACGTAGGCCGAGCGCCAACCATCCCGATCTCGCCCTCATCCATCTGCTGCCAGCCAACTTTAAATCGTCAGTCCATTGTGCCGCAGGTCGTTCTACACTACGTTTGCCTAAGCGTGGTCTCCACTCTTACGCTTGTCTGCGCCATCAACCATCTGTCCGTTTGCAAACATGGCCTGCTCACTTCCAGTTCAGCGTGCTAATTCTATGAGCAATGTGAGTGCTTTAATTCGTAGTAGTTCTTCCGGAGCTTCCCGAATGCAACACAGCCCAAACTTATTCTTCTATTTGCCTCGTCCTCAAAGTTATGCCGCCCTAGTTGAATGAGAATTTACCCAAGATATATGTATTCTTGTTTCTTAACTTCAAGACTAGTATCATTTACGACGACAGGTTTCTGGAGAATATGTTCAATATGCATAATTTTGGTTTTGTTAAGGTTCATCCCGAGACGCACCCGTCTTGAAAAATCGTTTAGGCTGTTCAGCATCTCTTCTAGGTACTGCAGATATTCTGACATAATGATTATTTCATCCACAAACTGCAAGTGTGAGATGTATTGGCCGTTTATGTTCAGTCTAAGGCCGTTCCGATCAAGCGACTTGAAAACGTCCTATGACGCGTTAGTAAACAGTTCGGAGAGATAACATCTACCTGTCTCACTCCTTGACGAAGTTGGATCCGTTTTATGGTCTATTCTTCTACTTGGACGGTAATCGATGCGGCCTTGAACAGAAATCTTAACAACTCGAAATATTATCATATTATCGGCAGTCAACGAGGCATTTCTGCATGAATTCCAGCACAGACCAGTATCTTAATTCTCGTATTTAAAGTAGAATTTAATTTTACTTTATGCCGTTTCGACCAATTAGAGCGCGTTTCACGTTGGTTTAACGTATATAAAAACACCGTTTGTATTAGCGTATTGAGACTTGATTGTAATTGTATTAATGCAGGTTTTATTTAGCAGATTTGCCTTCAGGTCTTGACGGTATCGAAGGCTTTCTCATAGTCCACATACGCTAAGCAGTGAGGCTGATTATACTTTTCGATGTATGTATGTGGTTCCCGGTCTGCTCCACTGGCTGAAAGTCGTTGAACTTCTAGGAACGATGATTCGAGATAACCTTCGATAATAGCTAATAAACGTGGCTTAGGAGCGGAATGGTACGGTAGTTTCAAGTCGCGTGTTATCGCCTATTTTAAAAATGAAACCACCATGTTCCTGCTCCATACTTCTGGGGTAGTGCCAGGGGGAATGACGGAATTAAGGAGCTCAGTCAAGACAGGTGTTCCTCCTGCCTTTGGTTGTGTGGTTATTTCGTCATCTCTTGGTGATTTATTATTATGAAGCTACCATCAAGCCCTTGTATCGCACGCAAGCATCACTTGCTTGATGGTCCTAAATACCCAATATTTTTATATTTATAGTAAAACCCAAGCCTTAAATCTGGGGGCACGGCAGTGCACCCGCCAAGTCGAGCGCGAAGCAAACACTGCCGTACCATCCTTTACTGGAACCATTTCGCCGCATTTTCAGGCCCCTATTTGAGAACCTCTGGATAGGATCAGAACGCAGAAATTTTCGTCATCCAGTAAGCTATAATCACATACTTAAAATCCAAAATTTCAAGTCTGTAGGTCATTTAGTTCCGAAGTTAAGCGAAAGCAAAGTTTCGCATTTACGACACTTACTCACTCACTCACTCACTCACTCATGATCATCAAAATAGAACTAGTACTTCCCATAAACTCAGAGAGCTGAAATTTGGTACAGAGTTAGGGTTTAATGGCCACATAAAGGGAAAACTATAAAAACTAGGATAATCGATCTGGGGGCACGGCAGTGCCCCCGCCAAGTCAAGCGCGAAGCAAACACTGCCGTACCATTATTTACGGGAACCATTTCGCCGCATTTTCAGGCCTCTATTTGAGAACCTCTGGATAAGACCAGAACGTCGATCTGGGGGCACGGCAGTGCCCCCGCCAAGTCGAGCGCGAAGCAAACACTGCCGTACCATTATTTACTGGAACCATTTCGCCGCATTTTCAGGCCCTTATTTGAGAACCTCTGGATAAGACCAGAATGCAGAAATTTTCGTCATCCAGTAAAGTATAATCACATACTTAAAATCCAAAATTTTAAGTCTATAGGTCATTTAGTTCCGAAGTTAAACGAAAGCAAAGTTTTGCATTTATGACACTCACCCAGTCACTCACTCATGATCATCAGAATAGAACTAGTACTTCCCGTAAACTCAGAGAGCTGAAATTTGGTACAGAGGTAGGGTTTAATGGCCACATAAAGGAAAAACTATAAAAACTAGGATAATCGAAGATCTGGAGTACCTGGTGACCCTTATTAGAAAACACATGAGCCCAACCAAACTATTAGAGATCGACATACTGCCTTTACAAAAAATATTCAACTTGGTGGGCCACTTCATTTGATGTCAAAAATCGAAGGTCTGAAGTATCTGATGAAGAACCCTCAGCTGGTCTCAGCTGATTAGAGATATGGTAATGCCCCCTTCTACTATTGGTACATAAAAAATCTACTGTCATTGCAAAAATCCAGTGAAGTGGGACACATCTTCTAATTTAATCTAGCCCGTAGCGTCCCACTGCTGGGCGAATGCCTCCCCTTCTGCTTTTAATACGCATATAAATAAAATTAAAGGAAAACTCTGGATAAGACTGGACTGGCTTTTATACTTATACTTACAAGTTTTCAAGAAGAAATAGTCGAACAATTAACTTTATTCTACTCGAACATTACACAAATTAAACAAACAAATTACACTAGAATCTAGTAAAATAAATCAATATTCCTACGTTTCTACAAAAAGAAGTGAAATCCCACCAAAAACATTCTGTAAAAAACTAGCCAAGTCTCGATGGAGCTGCTTGTTTATCTCTAAAAAGTAATGAAATCTAGACAAAGTCGTGCCAAGTCTAAGGATCCTTACTGCGATTTATTTATTATTATAGTTAATGTTGTGTGACTTGGCCGTTGAAGAGTACACAAGGGTACAAAAGGGGCTCCATGACACCATTGCTCCAATACATGTGTTGTACAATAAACATCAGCCTAAAATAAGACACTAGCGTCCAATTACCAATACCAGTATGGGCTATTATCTCGCTTAACAAACATAGGTAGTTACAACAGAATCTGATATAACATTACGTGTAAACAAAATTGACTTGTAACGTATAAAGAATTTTCAACGGCCAAGTCACACAACATTGACTATAATAATAAATAAATCGCAGTAAGGATCCTTAGACTTGGCACGACTTTGTCTAGATTTCATTACTTTTTAGAGATAAACAAGCAGCTCCATCGAGACTTGGCTAGTTCTTACAGAATGTTTTTGGTGGGATATCTTTTATACGTTTAGGTTTTGCTGAAATCATCTTTTTTCGTATTGTATTTTCATTCCGATTATATTTTAATAGTAATATGTTATAACCGTCACACACATAACCTGTCAATTCTTTTACTAATTCATAATAAATAAATATTTTTTTTTATTGTTTTTGTATATTCTTATTTAAATCACTATTTCGGTTTCTCTCTCATCCAAAGGTTACCTGGAAGAGATTGCTACCACAGCAATAAGGTCGCCTTTTGTACAACTATTACTTGCGTAGATTTCAGTAATATTTATGTTTTTTGTGCGATAAAGAATATGTAATAATATCATTATAGAAACAGTTTTTTGACATGGTTATTAGTTGAGTACCTACTTAGATAGGGCCCCTAAGTAGTTACAGCCCAGGGCCCCACAAATCCACGATCCGCCCCTGGTGGTCTATGTACTGTCATGCATCTAAGTCACGTGTTAAGGCTCCCACAGACGAGAGGCCGATCGTTTCAGTTAGAACTGACGTCAGTTCGGCCTGAATGGATTCGAGCACACACACGGAAAAAATAGCATCCGATCCAATTGACGTCAGTTCGGCCTGAACGGATTCGGGCCCACACACGGAACAATCGCATCAGTCCATTCTGGTTTGCCGCGCGCTACGGTCGTGTTTATCAATTTTGTATTTAAACACCGCGAAAACTCATACTACGCTTGTACACGTAACACGATACGCGCCCGTACGGCCGCGGCTAGGGCGAGAACTGAAGCGATTAGCGATTTGTCCACACATGGTCCGTTCAGGCCGCCCGTTCAGGCCAGAATGAATGTTGCCAACTTAGTTATTTTTCAAAGTTTTACTACTAAATTGAGTATTTTATTCCCTCCTTAGTAGGAATTTAGTAGGAAAGAACCAGACAGTAATCATATGCAAAATGGCCTAGGTTAAGCACAAAAAAAAACAAAAAAAAAACATCTTATCATAATATTACATTCGTCCGTAATTTTCTTAAAACTACCCTTTTAATTACTATAATATACGTAATATTTCCTAGTATATTTTAATTTAATGGTAAAATTTACTATAAAATTCAATGAATGAAAAAGATTTAATATAACAGAAACTAAAATGCAATGGTTTTTGGGGGGCTTCAGGAATTCCTGAGTTAAGTACCTTCTTTAGTAGTTTTTAGTAGAAATCAATACGAGTTTAGTAGTTTCATAAAAACAGAGCTGGCAACACTGGAACGATTCGCTTCAGTCCATACGGCCGACTGATGCGATCTCGAAATTGCACACAGACGATACGATTTTGCATCCGTTCAGGCCGAACTGAAGGCAGACCGGACCATGTATGGGGCCCTTTACGATCCGATCCATCGACAGTCGGTTTTTTCAAAGCATTTTCGCTATTGTCCGCGTGACCAGGAGACGTCCACACTTGCATTTATGACACGCGTCGAAGTACGCCCGATGATGATACCGGACTACGTGGTATCATCATCGGGCGGTATGTGGACGGTCTGTAGGTCGTGCTGACACGGTCACAAACCATGTACGATGAAATGTTACAAGTGTAGACGCATGGTGTTGAACTAGCTTGCGTGGCATGGGCCATGGCATCGCTGCGAGAATGAGCGAACAGCGAGGCGGCGAGGTGCGGGCGAGGGACGTATGGCCATATGGCCACACAAATATCGTAGCAACATTAGTAGCGTATAATGTCACCTGCTTGTACGACTTTTAAATGGGGCGTTTTCACAAAAGTCACAAAAGTGCTTCGAACAATTCTCAATATCTTTTAAAATATTGATTAGTACATAATTATACTATTCCTGTTTTAAACTAGCTTATTTTTCAGAGCACTATTCATTTATGTGATAAAAGTAAAATTAAGGAAAAAAAGACAAACGTTTGGCTTTTTTTTTTCAGACGAATACTTGCCACAGTCAGGATTCGACGAGTGGTGTCTACACGAGCCCAACAACGATGAGGGAAACCAATACTGCGGGACCCTGTTCGATGCATACGGGAAGTACAACGATGAAGATTGTACCAATACCTTGGGGTTCATTTGTGAGAAAGAAGTTTAATGGCGTCCTGGACCTTCAAGACATAATATACTCTGTTCAAATCCAATTTAATCGAAACGTAAACAAAAAGATCAAATTCGACTAAATTAATGTATGATTGTATTTCTTGTCCCGAGTCCCGACACATGTTGTTACGTCTTAATTATTATTAACTTATAACAGGGCCTCTAGTCAAGATACATTCGATAATTTCGACGGCGAACTTCGAAATTAAATATGTATGGGATTTGACATTTAAGTCATCGCTATGTGACATGTCGCTTGCAATCCGATAAGTCAAATTCCATACATTTTGTTTTTGAACTTCGCCATCGTAATTATTGAATGCATCTTGACTAGAAGCCCTGGTAAACTGAACGAACGTCTATAAATATTTGACAGTCAAGTGACAAATTGAACAGTGACCAGCTAAGGTGAGTAAGTATGATGAATACAATTGTCGTTTAAACCTTCCCTGAACTTCCACAATCATTTCCAGACCAAAATTAACCAAATCGGTCCAACCGTTCACGTGTTTTAGCGAGACATTGGAATTGAAGTACATTTTATATATAAGAAAACTATAATGTACTTATATTGGATCTACACAATATATTATACCTCAATAGAGTCGTGCATTTTTATGTAAGTGATGCCAAGACGATATATGACTCACACTGTCAAACAACTGTCAGAACCTCAATTCTCGTATTTAAAGTAGACAATTTAAAGAGTCAATTTTACTTTGTTTGGATTGAAAGCGTAGCGACATGTTACTGTGAACGGATTTTATGACGTTTTGAAAATTCAATGAATGAAAAAGATTTAATATAACAGAAACTAAAATGCAATGGTTTTTGGGGGGCTTCAGGAATTCCTGAGTTAAGTACCTTCTTTAGTAGTTTTTAGTAGAAATCAATACGAGTTAACCCCCGACGCAAAAAGAGGGGTGTTATAAGTTTGACGTGTCTGTCTGTCTGTCTGTCTGTCTGTGGCATCATAGCTCCCGAACGGATTAAGCGATTTCAATTTAGTTTCTTTTGTATTAAAGGTGACTTACATGCGAGTGTTCTTAGACATGTTTGATGAAAATCGGTTGAGTCGTTTAAAAGTTGTGGGGGGTGAAAGCGGGGAAGAAAATCCGAATGTGCAAATATACTCGAGTAAGGTCTCAAATGAAAGCGCACTGAAAGAGAATATTGATGACTTAATCGACAGTGTTCGTAGCTTCGTTTGATGAGAAAATTGGTGGTGGGAAGATCAGCCGTTTGAAGATGATCAGCTCTTTTCTAGTTGATGAGGGGATCTGACTAACTTTCCAATGTCCGATCGATTCAAAATTTGGTACTGTGTTACTTCAACGATATATATTCAAAGAACATGCTAATGTAACCATGACCTGATCAGCAGTTTGAAGATGATCAGCTCTTTTCTAGTTGATGAGGGGATCTGACTAACTTTCTTATGTCCGATCGATTCGAAATTTGGTACCGTGTTACTTCAACGATATTCAAAGAACATGCTAATGTAACCATGACCTGATCAGCCGTTTGAAGATGATCAGCTCTTTTCTAGTTGATGAGGGGATTTGACTAACTTTCTTATGTCCGATCGATTCGAAATTTGGTACCGTGTTACTTCAACGATATTTAAAGAACATGGTAAGGTAACCATGACCTGATTAGCCGTTTGAAGATCATCTTTTCTTTATTAGTTGATGAGGGGTCGTCCACATGTCCTATCGATTCGAAATTTGGTACCATGTTACTTCAATAATGTTGAAAGTATGTAATCATTATTTATACCTACTTTAAAAAGGATAAAATAAAAGTAAAATTAAAAATTTTAAAAACCCCCGACACAAAAAATAAACTCTAAAAAATAATAAATAATATTTTAAACCTATTATAATTATATTATCACATATAATATTAAGTAAGTTGAAATAATTTTATTTTCCAATCGTCGTCTCGTCGGGGGACCGCTATGTGAAAAAAACACGTGTAGTCGCAGAATGAACAAAAGAATTTACTCCGAAAAAAATTTGCTCATACCTACTTAAATGTAATAATTAATTAGCTGTTGTTGTAAAAATACTTTATAAACTTTAGCGGTCCCCCGACGAGGCGACGATTGGAAAATAAAATTATTTCAACTTACTTAATATTATATGTGATAATATAATTATAATAGGTTTAAAATATTATTTATTATTTTTTAGAGTTTATTTTTTGTGTCGGGGGTTTTTAAAATTTTTAATTTTACTTTTATTACAATGTACTTAATACTTAAGCTAATCTAATGTCTAATATTAACAAAAGTCATAATTCGTATTATAGTACATAGAAAAAACATTGTTGGTGGCCATCCTATCCCAAGGTGTGCAATCATCAATAAAATCATTGACCAGCTTTAGCACACAAACGTTCTTTAACAACTTTTTTTAATTTATTGGTGGAAACATTTTGAACGTTTTCTGGGAGTCTATTGTATAGGCGAAGGCGTATACATTGACCTCTAAACGATTTGCTTATTTTACTCAGTCTGACCGTTGATGAAACGACTTAGTAATTAAGATCGAAGCCACAACCTCTTTGCTGAGTAAAACTTCTGATTTACAAAAGTACTACAGCTATATTGAGTCAGCGCGGCACTTCTAACCTATGTCTGTACTCTATTCGCGTTAGGTTTCCAGTGGAGTCATCATTGCAAATGTTAAAATTGATAGATGACGCTTATGCCGCGTTTACATTTACAAAGTATTATGTAAGCGATTTGGCGCTGAATCTCCGTCTGAATTAAATAAGTTTTCGTTTTTATTACACGTTCAGAAAAAAATTGTCTATGACGTTACTTTGAGATAATCTTCGGGATAATGTAAGGTTCTACAAACCTCAAGTTTCAAGCATTGCCATATTTTTTTCTACAATCCGTCAAATATAGTAATTATTCTATATCTCCGATAAGAGAACATCTTCTATACACATAAAATACTTTGTCCTGAATGACTGATTGACAGATCAACACACAGCCTAAACCGCTAATCGTAGAGACCTAAAACTTGAAGCCGCGGGCAAAAGCTAGTAAAATTAGAAAATTATGAATTCTCCTCAATTCTCGTATATTTCGAATAAAGCGTTGTCATATTTTTAACCCCCGAAGCAAAAAGAGGGGTGAAATAAGTTTGACGTGTCTGTCTGTCTCTCTATGTGTATGTGCCTGTGGTAGTATCATAGCTCCCAACGGATAAACCGATTTGGATCTAGTTATTTTGTTTGAAAGTAGAATAACCAGTCAACCAGTCCCGATATGTTGAAACTGCAAAATGATATTCTCATAAACGTCAAACCAACGTCAAATGCATTTTGATTGGTCCAAACTCCAAAATCAGTTCATGATATGGGGCTATCCATAAATTACATCACACGTTTAGGGGAAGGAGGGGGAGTCGACGAAGTGTGGCAGGGGGGTGGAAGGAGTCCTTTTCGTGGCGCCATATTTCAAAATCTATTTTAATCTAAGTGTTAAGTAATAGCTATTATATGATAGCTATTGCCCCATTGTCGAGGCATACTTGTTTAAGCTATCATGTGCCATCTGTGGTCTATATTTTACATTAAGTATCAAGTAATTTAAGGTCACTAATCAACACAAGTAATTACATAAGAAACAACAAGAAATTTCGTTCTTCGCGAAGATTCGTCCTCAAAGAATTGTTGCTAGACGTACCAGAGAAATTCTTTGTTTGAATGGATAACGATGATGCTGTATGGTTCGATGAAAAAGATGTTGACACAACGAATGTAAACAACCCAAACGAGAACGAAGTGGCTATTGGCTGCTATGCCAGTTATAAATAATTTAAAGGAGTGGGTTCAAAGATCATGGACTCAAGATGTAATAAGTTTGATCTTTAATTAATATAATTAATCGTTCTTTGGTTTGTTAATTTCTTGTAATGTTTGATTTATTGTAATTTTATTGATTTTGATAAAAATTATTTAATATAATAATTGAAATAAAACAAATTTCAGAACTGTTGTTTTAATTTAATAATGATTTCTAAATTATTATTGAATTAAAACTATTAAACTAATAATAAAATATATGACGTTACACCAGGAAGGGGTCTCACAAAATATGTGACCAGCTATGACAAGGACGGGGGAGGCGTCAAAAATCATGAAATTCGTGTGACGTAATTTATGGATGTCCCCATCAAGACAATTCATTTATATTTCATAAAAGTATAATAATTACGAGAATTGAGGTTCTGACGAGATCGAGAGCGTTCTTAGTTCATCATCATCAGCTCGGTCACTGCCTGACAATAGGCAAGCGGACTGATTTTTTTTATTGCTTAAATGAATAGTACTCTGAAATATGAGTAACTTCACAGAAGAAACTATATATCAAAAGTCAATATTTTCAAGGGTACAGCGATATGTATACAAAATTCCGCAAGTCTCGTAAAAACGCTCCATACTAAACTTAACCTACAAGTGACGTCACCTGTAGGTTAAGGTGTATGAAGTATACGGCCGCAGGAACATATTTGTAAACATCTCCGATATTTGTGCGTTTAAGTTCATACTTACCATAATGAATGTTATTGTATAATATGATGTAAGTAAACTAATGATGTAGGTTTTTTTTACCAATTTCGCAAAAAAAAAAATTTTTGTACTTTTTAAATGTATTTAATAAGTAAACTACACATAAAATAATATATTTTTTTACATTTACCAAGTAGTAATGCCTCAATATTTCTGAATATATTAATGAAAAGTAAATATTTCAAATGTAGTCCGATCCCCTATTCGGGGGTTAACATTTTTTTCTATCTGCTACCTACTGAAAATTCTAAGAACATCACTTCACAAACATCTGTTCTACGTGAAAGAAGTCACATGCACCAGTTAGTAGGTACCTTCACAATAACAATTAATTCTTTGAACTCTCCTTATCGATATTTAATCGAACTTATAAAAATAACTTATTTATTGACAGTGAGTAAAGACAGTTACTTGTTTATTACGATGTTGTTCAAGAAATATTTGAAATGTGTAAAAAATATTTACATTTATTTATTTCTAATAAATGGTAAGTACGTTCTTAAGTCTGCATCGGCACATCGCACATAAACTCACACACACAAAATACACTCACACATACACACTCACAAAATGTTTTAGTTCCTATAGATTATAGATCTTTTTTTTTTTGTTTCATTTTGTTAAATTTAAAGAAATACTGTTTTATTTTTAGTCGCAATTTGTAACTTTGTACTCGTTAAGTCCCCCTTAGGACAGGCGACCGACGCCTAAGTCTGGGGAACGTTACTTCTGTAATTTTTGCTAATGTTTTATTGGAAATAAAATATTTTTATTTGTGAAACTATTTGTATTTATATACTTTGTAAAACTTTTTGTAATCGAGTAAAAAGACTCTTACATCACATTCCAGTAAGTTCGGACTTTCCACTTACTGATAAAAATATTTATAGTAATAATACACAGAACTTCTTGCGTTGTTTCCACTTTAATAAGTATTTTACATTAATTTTAATATATATTATGTAATATATTATATAGTGCGGTTCAAATGAGAATAGGATCGAGTCGGCGCCATATTGTTTCGAGTTTAGACTGTTACGATAGTTAAATTTAGGTTTAGATAATTGATTACTATTTAACATTCTTATTTAAATTCGATGCAAGACTATTCATATTTATATACACATTAGTTTTTCTGAAAATCACACTTTTCAAGTGATATTTGACAGATAAAGGTCATTGACGTTCCTATTCTCATTTGAAACGCGTTATACCTATTATAAAATTATTTACACAACGAATAACTTACACAAGTATAATAAAATGCTGTCTTAGTCACTTGACAGACAAAGACAGCAACGTTGTATAACTTATCCGTTGTGTAAATATTTTTAATAGTAAGGGGGTTTATGTTTAGCGCATGGGGAGTGTACATAATATACTAATTATAAAATTGATTCTTTATAGCGCTGTTATACGAGTAAATTAGTGGACACTTTATTAACCATACTTACCTACAATTACAAAAGTTACAATCTTGCATGTCAAACGTTTGTTACTTGAGGTAGGCACATCTGCGTCTTCATATTATGTTTGCGTGTTTGTCTGTACTAATATCTACACTAATATTATAAAGAGGAAAACTTTGTTTGTATGTTTGTTTGTTTGTTTGTAATGAATAGGCTCAAAAAGTACTGGACCGATTTCAAAAATTCTTTCACCATTCGAAAGATACATTATCCACGAGTAACATAGGCTATATTTTATTTTGGAAAAAAATAGGGTTCCGTAAAATATTTGGGTTTTTCGGACACAAGGTGTAAAAAATCAACCAGAAAAGTTACTTATTTTGCGTACGCTGCCTAAACTATAAAAGATAGAACCATAAAATGTTCTAATTAATTGTAGATCTTATAAATATCTACAAAAAAGTCCGAGACACACTATACCTATCTATGTCGAGTGAGGCACAACAACCATTTTTTTATTTAGAAATCTTGAATTTTTTTGGACTACATTTAAACGCGTTTATTTTACTCATGCTATTAATCCTTATCAAAATAAATTATTTCATCACTAAGTACAGTTTATGTAGATAATATTTGGTCTTTGAATGATTGAAATTGGACGTGTGGTTTTGAAGTTATGGCGAAATTAAAATATTACGATTTCTGCTGCACGGCCCGTTGCGAAGTAGGCGTCACCAAGGCGCGTGCGGGGGGAGTTTAGATCTATGGTATTTCATACGATAAAAGTATACCCACCTACTTATTTCATTGAGTTTTAGTAGGTACCTATATTAATTTGTTTCTGTTTGTTTTGACTAGATTTCGCCCGTTTTGTTAGAGGTTTAAAGACATTCTGTAGTATTAGTATCAGTATTGTACCCGTGCGAAGCTGGGGCGGGTCGCTAGTAGGTAATAAAGAGGAAAAGTTTGTTTATTTGTTTGCATTGAATAGGCTCCGAAACTAACAGACCGATTTTGATGAAATTTGGCACAGATATATATTAGACCACGGGGAAGGACATAGGCTACTTTTTATCGCAGCAAAATGTACGGTTCCCGCGAGATTTCCTTTAGCGCGCACAAAGTCGCGGGCAACATCTAGTATAGTGTATCGTTATATTAAGCGAAATATATCTTCTTTAAAATTAAAATATTTTACATTTATTATCATCCTTATGACGACCTCTGTGGCTCAGTTGGTTGAGCGTGTTGGTGCTCAAGCCGGAGGTCGCGGGTTCAAACCCCGCCGAAGGAACAAAAAGTTTTTCTGTGTTCCTGGGTCATGGATGTGTATTAAATATGTGTATAATATAATAACAATCTTAAATATGTGTATAGTATAAAAGAATTAAATATATTTCCGTTGTCTGGTACCCGTAACACAAGTTCTTCGAGAACTTACCACGGGATCAGATGGACGTGGTGTGAAGCGTCCATAGATATTATTATTATTATTATATCATCCTGAATCCAGGAGCAAGCGCACAGTTTCGGCAGGACTACACCTACAACAGTCGAACTGACGCGTTCTATAAATTCCACATTGAGAGCGCATCGAACGCCCGCGCCTCCGACGTGTGCAAGGCAGAGGGCTCTAGACTCATGGTCATGACGTCACAGCAGGATATGGAAGTAGCCCATGGCATGCTGAAATCGTTCCCGGACCTGGACGAGTACGCCTGGATCAGCACTGATGGGAAATACCACGACTCCGTTGAAGATGATGATTTCGGTAACAATCCTACTGTTATAAATGTGAAAGTTTGTGAGGATAGATGGATGAATGGATGTTTGTTACTCTTTCATGCAAAAACTACTTAACCGGTTGCGATGAAATTTGGTGTGGTAATAGATTAAACTGGATTAAAACATAGGCTTAACTGCATATTTTAACTGTGTGAGAGCCACGCTTCGGCATGAATGGGCCGGCTCGACCGGGTAAATACCACGACCTCACAGAAAACCGGCGTGAAATAACGCTTGCGTTGTGTTTCGCCGAGTGAGTGAGGTTACCGGAGGCCCATAGGGGGGATTGGGGATTTTAAGGATCAGGAACGCAAGTCGCAGCACCAGAGGAGTTACAAGTGTAACTCCTCTGTTGCTGCGAGTGTCCATGGGCGGCGGTAATCGCTAACCATCAGGCGATCCGTCTGCTTGTTTCCTGGTTCATTACATAAAAAAAAAAAGGTTACTTTTATCCCGAAAAAGGACAGTATTCCCATGGGATACCCGATACTAAAATTACGCGGGTGGAGCCGAGAGAAAAAGCTAGTAATAATATTATTATCCATCCATCTACTATTTACCTATTATTCAGAAATTTGAATTCTTGGACTAGAAGGAAAATCCGACCAGGTTTAACGGATCTCATTGCGGTATTATTTTAATAACGACGCTGTGTTTACAGACGGTTTAGTCCAAGGAAAAAGATTAGTAACAATGTGGCGCAGAGCGAGGTCTCCTTGAGTGCTTTTTAGGGTTCCGTAGCCGAATGGCATAAAATGGAACCCTTATGGATTTGTCATGTCTGTCTGTTTGTCCGTCCGTATGTCACAGCCACTTTTTTCCTGAACAACCTGAACAACGATTTCCTTAGTTCCAAGCTGGAGGAGAGCTGGTCCCAAGTGTACTGTGGTGGCGAGGTACGGGGAGGCGGCGACAGCTCTCTGCTACACCTACCACCCGTTTGTCTGCAAGACTGACGCCAGAGACGTGCAGTACGATCCGCGCTGCAAGGTCTACGTTAAAGGTATTGTATTTGTTGCTTGACGAAGTCAATGCTCAAGCCGGAGGTCGCGGGTTCAAATCCCGTCAGAAGTACAAAAAAGTTTTCGTGTTCCTGAGTTATGGATGTGTATTAAAACATGTGTGTTATGTGTATAATATAATAAAAATCTTAAATATATGTATAGTATAGCAGCACGCGTAGAAACGCTACACAAGAATTATCTAAGACTCTGTCCAGAAAGTGCGTAAGCCTGCGTAAACCTACGCACGTAGAGATTCTTATCTTATACAACAAAATGTGTGAATTTTGTACGATACGCGCATAGCTAAAATAATACGCACGTAGCTCCTGGACGCAATGTATGGGGCCCTAGTACCTCGACTACGTGCGTAGACCTCACGTGCGTAAGAATACGCAGTTTCTGGACATAGTCTAAGACATATTGACAGATTAGCGACCCACACACGTAAATAATAACTACGGTGGCCGGATTCATTAAAACCAAGCCAGTTACGCAGGAGTAATTTTATAGTGTCCAGGTGTGTGTGCACTGTGCAGTACACATGAGCACTCTCTCTTCATTAACTCTCATAATCCAGTGGGATAACCGACACGACTGACGAGAGATCAGGCGCAGGGCTGACTTTTTACATGCCCCAAACAACTCCAAAAGTGAACCCATTTAAGTGGGAACAGTTTTTGCCTCGACATGCCTCGTCTATCCTACTAATATTATTAATATGAAAGTTTGTGAGGATGGATGGATGTATGAATGGATGTATGGATGAATGTATGGATGGATGGATGGATGGATGTTTGTTACTCTTTCACGCAAAAACTACTGAACGGATTTTGATGAAATTTGGTATGGTAGTATAAACTATAGACTACTAATTACGGCCCTGGATTAAACCAACTACTTTTTATCCCGGAAAATACAGTGTTCACGCGAGATACTAGATAGTATATATACGCGGGCGGATCCGCGGGAAACAGCTAGTAATATAATACGTCTATGCATTGAGTCATATCTGCAAAACTTTTTAAACCTCTGAAACCTAAATAAAACTTAACCACTAAACTATGAGAGAGGTTTTGTCGTTTCAGGCCAAAGATTTCAAAACTCAAGATAGGCTTATGACGTACATTTGACAGAACAAATCTTCATACAAGAAAAAGTTACGCCATCTTGGTTTTCACCATATTTTAAATACCAGCCATCTTGTTTTCACCGTACTTCAAATGTTAAAATGGCCCCGAAATATCAAAATTGGGACCATTTAACTGGAGACAGTTTTTATTTATTATTTATTTATTTTATTTATTTATTTATAGGGTTTGCCAACAATCGTGAACACTATTACTAAGCACATAAAACACTCGATTAAGTATCTATAGAATTGAGTATTACAATCTTTTATAGACAAACACAGCATGCACCAATAATAACAATTGTAACCGTTACAAGCAAAATGTTACAAAAACACATTCTTATTTCTAACATTATTCAACAACAAACAAAACAATTATAAGAAACATTGTAGACAGGTAAAGATAACATATTTAATACTTTCAAATTGCTGAGTTTTAAATTAAAAAAAAAAAACAAATGTATATATACTTTTTAAATGTAGTTTCCATATTTCACAGGCACTTGTGGAACTTAAATTGTCAGAAGGCTATTGATGTGCTTCAACATGCCTCGTCTACTCGTACAATATGTTCGTCTATGTTTCAGGCTACCAATACTTCGAGAGCCTAAACAGCTGCTACAAAATACCCAACTACGCTGCGTCGTGGAATGAAGCGTTCAGCTACTGTAAGGCTGAGGGAGCTCATCTCGTGGTCATAAACTCTGTGGAGGAACAGCAGGTTGTAAAGAACCTGACGAAAACCGCGAGGGTGCCGGGCACCCATATACCCTATTTCTACTTCGTCGGTATCAGAGCTGAGAAACCAGCAAATGGATCACAGGTCGTGTTCAAAACAATCTTCGGTAAGTTCAACCACGTAAGTAGGTATGTTGGATCTTAGGTGCGTCCACACTTGGTACATATACCGAACATTATCCCGTATCTGTAACAAAAACACGTGTCAGTACCGATTTTATTTTGTTACGCGAACAATTATTATTATTACGAGCCGCAGTTACGCTTCAATCCATTCCGAACACTGAAAGAAGCCGCTGCACACGGACTAAACGGCAAGACAATGTACGGAGTTACAATCTGTTAGCCGGGCCCAGTGTGGACGGTGGTCTATGTACTGTCATGCATCTAAGTCACGTGTTAAGGCTCCCACAGACGAGAGGCCGATCGTTTCAGTTAGAACTGACGTCAGTTCGGCCTGAATGGATTCGAGCACACACACGGAAAAAATAGCATCCGATCCAATTGACGTCAGTTCGGCCTGAACGGATTCGGGCCCACACACGGAACAATCGCATCAGTCCATTCTGGTTTGCCACGCGCTACGGTCGTGTTTATCAATTTTGTATTTAAACACCGCGAAAACTCATACTACGCTTGTACACGTAACACGATACGCGCCCGTACGGCCGCGGCTAGGGCGAGAACTGAAGCGATTAGCGATTTGTCCACACATGGTCCGTTCAGGCCGCCCGTTCAGGCCAGAATGAATGTTGCCAACTTAGTTATTTTTCAAAGTTTTACTACTAAATTGAGTATTTTATTCCCTCCTTAGTAGGAATTTAGTAGGAAAGAACCAGACAGTAATCATATGCAAAATGGCCTAGGTTAAGCACAAAAAAAACAAAAAAAAAACATCTTATCATAATATTACATTCGTCCGTAATTTTCTTAAAACTACCCTTTTAATTACTATAATATACGTAATATTTCCTAGTATATTTTAATTTAATGGTAAAATTTACTATAAAATTCAATGAATGAAAAAGATTTAATATAACAGAAACTAAAATGCATTGGTTTTTGGGGGGCTTCAGGAATTCCTGAGTTAAGTACCTTCTTTAGTAGTTTTTAGTAGAAATCAATACGAGTTTAGTAGTTTCATAAAAACAGAGCTGGCAACACTGGAACGATTCGCTTCAGTCCATACGGCCGACTGATGCGATCTCGAAATTGCACACAGATGATACGATTTTGCATCCGTTCAGGCCGAACTGAAGGCAGACCGGACCATGTATGGGGCCCTTTACGATCCGATCCATCGACAGTCGGTTTTTTCAAAGCATTTTCGCTATTGTCCGCGTGACCAGGAGACGTCCACACTTGCATTTATGACACGCGTCGAAGTACGCCCGATGATGATACCGGACTACGTGGCATCGTACAAGACATGTTACGCTAAATGTGGACGGTCAGTAGGTCGTGCTGACACGGTCACAAACCATGTACGATGAAATGTTACAAGTGTAGACGCATGGTGTTGAACTAGCTTGCGTGGCATGGGCCATGGCATCGCTGCGAGAATGAGCGAACAGCGAGGCGGCGAGGTGCGGGCGAGGGCCATATGGCCACACAAATATCGTAGCAACATTAGTAGCGTATAATGTCACCTGCTTGTACGACTTTTAAATGGGGCGTTTTCACGAAAGTCACAAAAGTGCTTCGAACAATTCTCAATATCTTGTAAAATATTGATTAGTACATAATTATAATTATGTACTAATCTACTATAGTATACTATTCCTGTTGTAAACTAGCTTATTTTTCAGTCCACTATTCATTTCTGTAATAAAAGAAAAAAAAAGGAAAAAAAAGACAAACGTTTGGCTTTTTTTTTCAGACAAATACTTGCCACAGTCAGGATTTGACGAGTGGTGTCCAAACGAGCCCAACAACGACGAGGGAAACCAATACTGCGGGACCCTGTTCGATGCATACGGGAAGTACAACGATGAAGATTGTACCAATACCTTGGGGTTCATTTGTGAGAAAGAAGTTTAATGGCATCCTGAACCTTCAAGACATAATAAACTCTGCTCAAATCCAGTTTAATCGAAACGTAAACAAAAAGATTAAATTCGACTAAATTAATGTATGATTGTATTTCTTGTCCCGAGTCCCGACACATGTTGTTACGTCTTAATCATTATTAACTTATAACAGGGCCTCTAGTCAAGATACATTCGATAATTTCGACGGCGAACTTCGAAATTAAATATGTATGGGATTTGACATTTAAGTCATCGCTATGTGACATGTCGCTTGCAATCCGATAAGTCAAATTCCATACATTTTGTTTTTGAACTTCGCCATCGTAATTATTGAATGCATCTTGACTAGAAGCCCTGGTAAACTGAACGAACGTCTATAAATATTTGACAGTCAAGTGACAATGTTTTAAACACTTACGGATTTTGTCGCGGTGCACTTTTCTTTTACCCGACGTTTCGGCTACTTTCCAGCAGCCGTGGTCACGGGAGGACTGAGGTGTCAGTTGTCCTATTTGTTGAAGTTGTTCAAACTACCCGAAGGAACTACGTGGACACACTAGAGCTCATGTAAAGGATTCTTACCACTTTGTTGATGAGATTAAACATCTATGTCTCACAGACAATGAACAGTTGGTCAGTTTTGATATACAATCCTTATTCACTTGCTTACCATTACAGGAATGTATTGAAATTGTAACAAGAAGGCTTAGAGATAAGAACTTACCTGTTGAATATGCGGAATTATTGGAACACTGCCTTACATCTGGCTATATGTTGTGGAATTATGAATTTTACAAGCAAGTAGATGGTGTAGCGATGGGCTCCCCAGTTTCTCCCGTTGTTGCCGATATATTCATGGAAGACTTCGAGGAGACTGCTCTTGAGACCTCACCTATAAAACCCAGGTTCTACAAGCGGTACGTGGATGATACTTTCACAATATTACCATCAGACAAAGTAACCATATTCCTAAATCACCTGAACAGTCTCAACCCCAAAATACAATTCACTATGGAATTAGAGACCAATAACTCTTTAGCCTTCTTGGATGTGTTGGTAATAAGGAATCCCAATGGCACCTTAGGTCATACTGTGTATCGCAAACCTACACATACTAATAGATATTTAAATGGTGAGTCCCACCACCATCCTTCACAGTTATCTACCGTTGGCAAAACTTTATTTCAAAGAGCACGAGGAATCTGTGACCAGCAGCATTTGGATACCGAGCTTCATCATGTCACACAAGTTCTACGTGACAATAAGCTTCGAGTCCCACGCCTGCATCACAAAGACCGAGTGAAACCAGCCATTGTTGAACGAATACCTGCAGTTCTGCCATACATGAAAGGAGTCACTGATAAAGTTGGCTATATTCTAAGGAAAGCTTCTATAAAAACATATTTCAAGCCGCCCAAAAAGATAAGTCAATTTTTACCAACAGTGAAATGCAACATTCCTCTTCAAGATGCAGGAGTCTACAAGCTCGACTGTGACTGTGGTCTATCCTATATTGGGCAAACAAAAAGATCAATTAAAACCCGCGTTAAGGAACACATCGCAGATGTTAAACACCGCCGCAACAACAAATCTGCAATTTGCGAACACACACTGGATCAACCTCGCCATTACATAAGATTTGATAAGCCACAAGTACTGGCAAAGGAACAACGTTATCGCCCTAGAATGATACGCGAGGCTATAGAAATTAAAAAGTACCCTAATTTTAACCGAGAAGATGGCTGGGTGCTGCCATCTAGTTGGGATCCAGTGATAAATAAAATAAAATTCAGGTCAAAAACACCGCGGCTTCAAGATACTGTTAGTATGTTTTGCGTGGATCGGAACACAAATAATAATTGAAGAATCTTCGGGTAGTTTGAACAACTTCAACAAATAGGACAACTGACACCTCAGTCCTCCCGTGACCACGGCTGCTGGAAAGTAGCCGAAACGTCGGGTAAAAGAAAAGTGCACCGCGACAAAATCCGTAAGTGTTTAAAACAATGAACAATATTCGCGTAAACATAAGAAATCAATAAGTCAAGTGACAAATTGAACAGTGACCAGCTAAGGTGAAGAGTAAGTATGATGAATACAATTGTCGTTTAAACCTTCCCTGAACTTCCACAATCATTTCCAGACCAAAATTAAACAAATCGGTCCAACCGTTCACGTGTTTTAGCGAGACATTGGAATTGAAGTACATTTTATATATAAAAAAACTATAATGTACCTACTTATATTGGATCTACACAATATATTATACCTCAATAGAGTCGTGCATTTTTATGTAAGTGATGCCAAGACGATATATGACTCACACTGTCAAACAACTGTCAAAACCTCAATTCTCGTATTTAAAGTAGACAATTTAAAGAGTCAATTTTACTTTGTTTGGATTGAAAGCGTAGCGATTATGTTACTGTGAACGGATTTTATGACGTTTCGACTAATCAGAGCGCGTTTCACGTTGGTTTAGCGTTCCTAAAAACACCGTTTGGGAGTGTAAGCGTATCGGGACTTGATTGTCATTGTATTAATGCAGGTTTTATTTAGCAGAATTGCCCCTCTGATCTCATGTAAAACCAAGCTTCTAGCTCTACCAAACTCTCTACAGGCCTTAAATCTACAATCCTAACTTCACAAACTCTACACCTTACTCAAGTAAGGTTTGGCCGTTTCATTTCTACAAGAATAGTGTATCAAAACAGTCCGTAAATTTTTCACCTGACAAATAAACCTTACCCAAGCGAATGTAGCGAAATGGCCAGAACACATATTTTGACTAAGGTGTAGTTAATCTTGTAGAGGTAGAAGTTTGGTAGAGTCAAAAGCTTGATTTTACATGAGATCTGGCAGCTTTTTGACAGTGTGAGTCATATGATGTCGTCTTGGCATCACTTTACATAAAAATGTTTTTGGATTTCACTTCTTTTTCAAAGGCGTTATGAAAATATTTTTATTTTCTTTTTTATTTTATTGTTACTATTCATAACACAGATATCTACAACAATTTTCAAACCTAGAGTAAAAAATTGCGTAGGTCTCTTACAAATTTTCATCCCCTAGTATGAGTTGGAGGATAAAAGTTCCATGTTTGACAATTTTTATGTTGTTCAATCAACCAATCAATCCTTTATTGCAAGAATGTGGTATACATAAGGTCTTAAAAATATTTATTATAGCTGGGTTCCAACATTCTGCCATCACAATGGCGCGCAAATTATCCATAACATGCAAGGTGTTAGGTGTGTGGAGTTTTTGTGTTAATGTGTTTGTATCAAGTTTGTATGCTAATACTAGCTTACATACCAAGCTTTCAGCTTTCTATGACATATGGAAGTACCCTATAATTTTGTTGATTAGTGTCCATCTGTTATTTTTATTTTGGGCCTGTTTCACAATATTTTCATAAGTGGCAGATAGCTAATTAGTTATTTGCATCTGCATGTATTGTCTCTGGTCACTTGATATAACGTTAGAAAGTGACAAAACTTCTATTTGAAGCTAGCCAACACTAATTAAGTGCGGTCGCGGAGCATGTAGAATTTCGTACATTGACTCATTGCTACTTGTCTCTTACACTCACACATGCGATAGCAATGTAAGGCTTTGGTAAAATCAATTAAGGATATTTTGGGTATATTTGATCTACTGCTTACGTTTAGGCAAAAAAAATTGTTATAGGTACTCAAAGTAAAAAAATCGTCTAATGTATGCGTGAATCTCTGCTCAACACATTTATTTTTTATTATGCCGCCCTTATCATAAACAACGCATTTGCATGGCGGCAACTTTCGAGTAATTCGCGCCTAAAGTTTAATTTTTTTTTTTGTTTGATATCAAAAAAAACAAAAATATTTGGAATATTCCTGTTAGTTTCATAGGTACAATAAAAAAAAGAATTAATCTTTAGGCGCGAATTACTCGAAAGTTGCCGCCATGCAAATGCGTTGTTTATGATAAGGGCGGGCGCCTTTCAAGGTGTTTTTTAATTCAGTGTCCAATCTTTCAGGAGTGAATATACCTACTCTTGAATATAAGCGTATTTTACTATGGGATCAACTTTCCTACTTTAAAAAAAATAACAATTGTTTCCTACAAAATGCTATCTATGCCGTAGCCCTTTTGCAGGAAACAGCAAATTTTTTTTTAAGTGGGAAAGTTGATTCTATAGTAAAAATTGCTTATATTCAAGAGTATATTCCAAGATCACTCCTGAAAGTTTGGACACTGACTGAAAAAATACTGTATAAAGGATTTTTTCGACTATGACAATTATTTTTCTGCCTACCTAAATATAAGCAGTAGAAAATATGCCCAAAATATCCGAAATAGATTTTTATTACCGAACCTCATATTATATTCATGCGCAAGTGAAAAGTTCTTCGTGCTCAGCGACTGCACTATAGAAGATAGTGAAACAGTTTGTTAATTATATAGGACTAGATTTTGCCCGCGGCTCCGCCCGCGTAAATACAGTATCCCACGGGATTCTGGGATACTGTACTTTTTCAGTAGAAGTCTATGTTTAAACCAATGGCCTGAACTACTACCATACCAAATTTCATCAAAATCCATTCAGTAGTTTTTGCATGAAATAGTAATAAACATACATACATCCTGACAAACTTTCATGTTTATAACAGTAATAGGATTATTTTTTAAATAAAACACATGTTATAATTATGCCGTTTATTCTTACAATGACTGGCTGAGTTGTTAGCCACTACGCCTCCGCTAGCTCTACCGGCCACACAGATAAATACAAGTCTGCCAACTAAGGGGCCGTCCACATATTACGTCAGGCAAAGTTTCGACTTTTTGAACAATTTTCCGCCAGAAAAAAATATCACATCAAGTAGACATCATTGTTTTTTACATCGTTTTATAAGAATATTTCTCAAGTACACATTTCTAGATATTCGGACTATGGTCGGCTTCATACATACACTAGAGGATACACATTTAAATATTCTTTACTTTGTATTATCCATGTCGCCGCCTACAACGTAACATTACATTTGGCAGATCGCAGGGTAAAATGCACGTAACGCCGCGGTCAAAAACACGTATCAAATATATTTACACCCAGCGTCATGACAGTCGCGGCCACACCTATACAGAAATGACAGTCGCAAAGCAAACTAAGTCTTATGTGGGTTACGATAATACAGCCACTTCAATTAATCTAAATGAAAAACTTAGAAACGCTATCAGTGCGGGCTACTATGTACAATGGTAAAGTAAATTAATTCGGATACCGCAACATTGGGCAGTGAAATAAATTCGGTTATTATACAAGTTTCCAGTTTTTAGTACGCGTTGTGACTCGTTACGCTAAAGATTAACGAAATTACATCTAAAATTAAATGTTTACAAAGAGCAGACATTCGGAGCAATTCATATATAAGGTTCAGTAAAATCAAATACGGATATTTTGGGCATATGATCTACTACTTATGTAAAGACGTTTAAACAGAAAAATAATTGTCATACTTGAAAAACATTTTCCCTTTATATAGGCGAGTTTGCGTTTAGCGTAGAGTCACCCATACATGACATGATTTTTAATCTGAGTATGACAATTATTTTTTTACCTAAACGTCTTTAAACAAGCAGTGGATCATGTGCCCGAAGTATCCGTAATTGATTTTCGGAGACGTTATATTATTTTTATGATAGCGTTTCAAAATGTAACTCTATTTAATACACAAAAAGGTACACATTTTATTGCAAGTGTTCCTTCCAAACAGCGATGCGCATCGTCGCTCTTGACTTGTATATTAAAAAGTGCGCGTCGCAGTATGAGCCTCTTTTTACATATTATTTTATGTTGCAGTACCCTTACATATTTTTTTGTTATTTCAAATAATATTTTTTTAATAACACAAAATTAAACTAAGGACTTTACATTAAGTATTTACATGGACTCCGTAAATGTGCCTCAGAATTCGAGTGTGCTTACTTAGTTATCATCTAACGGTTGACTCGTCTTACACTTAGAGAAGTAAGGAAACTTAAGCTAGTGTGCTAGGTCTTACGAACAATACGAGATCTCTGAAAGTCTGGAAACTCAACATTTACAAAAAAAGCAATTATTTTTGGGACGTTGGTATCATTTATATACACGTTACGAAAATTCTAAATATTTGTTAATCTTGTCTAAGTTAGCGATAGATATGAATACTACGAAAGGGTTAAATTACATTTTTAATATACTGTAGTCATTAACGATTGTTTAGAACGCGTCTCCTTTTGTAGTAGTCATATTATTGTTGAACTATTTTACAACTTGTGACGTCACGCGACGAGGGATATTATTTTCCAATAATTACGCCTAACGGATCACAGTGACAGTTTTCTGAGTTAAGGCAAGGTGGGTCTGTCGTAGCCGGCTTATATTTCATACAAATCGTAAAAAGAAAACTCAAGTTACACAAAAAAATGCAATTCTTCCTTAAGATATTAAGACAAATATGTTTATTTAAGAATCAAAACATTAAGACCCAAATTCACCATTAAAGTTAACCGTTTGTCAAAATATCATGCTTTCTCTTTCATTATTACAAGGAACGAGAGAGATAACATGATATATAATCAATACAACAGGCGTTGGTAAAATGGACACTGAAGAAAAAATTCTATTGATTCGGAATAAAAAAAAAATACAGTTTAAAAGTTAGACTTGCTTATTGTCCCAAAGCTAAACATATTTGAAAAAAAAAACAACTTGTATGAAATATTGAACGGGCTTTATTTTGTACAATTTTAGCCTGTGCAGTGTACTATTGGGATCCTAAAATAAAACCCACATAAGGGCATTGAACTCATCGCAGCGACGAATACCTACAGCGGGTCTAAAATGGCCTCGTTAAGTGAATTGTACTATGAAACATTAACTTCTGAACAAGTTGCTCCTACAGTAACTTCTAATAATTTTCTTAATTGACAAATAAGCATTCTTATAACGTGTATAATTTTACGCGTTATTGAAAACTGTCAAGATAGAAATGTTAGAAGTTACTGTAAGAGCAAATTCTTCAATTAAGTTGATTTTTTATAGTACGATTAACTCAATGTGGCCATTTTAGTCCCACAGCCGCTATAGCCGAATACAACTTTGAGTATAGAACTACACTCTACCTGTTTTCATACCCAGGTGACTATCACTTAATTTAAGGTCTGGTCACATTCGGACCAAAACAAGAACAATCAGCATAAAAAATATTTACAATTAGTATCTAAAACTATTCGGACTAAAACTAAAAAAAATACTCCTAACAGTACACCACCAGGCGCCTACGTGCGGGCTTACAAAACGGCCTAAATCCCATACTAGACTAACGCTACATTTATTTACAGTTTAATTTTTTTTTTACTTTTATATAGCTTTGAACTACAGTTAAGGCTACGTCTGACACGCACACAATCTCCTAAGCTATAGACATGTTAGCGTGCTATGTCTACATCTACAAACAATATGAGACATTAATTTTGAAACACATCAACGCAGAGACTAGAGGTGAGGACACGGACATCTAAAAAGTGTCTACAAGCAAATAAAGGTCGATCGTGTTACTCCACAACTTTGTGACGTCACTAGCGCCATTCGGTGACTTATGTTGCCAGTGTCAAGTTAAAAAGGCGGGAAAAAATCGTATGAGTGATCTCCATTTTGATGATTAGGCATTACACTGCATTGCCGACCATCTGATTCTAGCAGAACCTAGCATTGAGAACCTTCATATTATTCCTCTTTATTAATCGACTTCCAAAATAGGAGGCGGTTATATGTTTCCTTTATCTTCTTTTTCTGTCCTTTTATTGTGTTTTTATTGTAATGTATATTCTATATCTTGTAGTGTGTATCCTAATTTGTCAAATAAACGTTGTTTATTTATTTAAGTTTTCAACGCCGGTTTTCTAAATCGTCAAGTCCAAAGCCTAGCCAAAGTCCAAATAAATCGTCAGATCGTCAATGCAGTGAAGGAGTCAAGTCAGGTGTTTCAGTTCTTCCACGTCCCCGTCAAAACTCTCGTCCTACTTATTACCCGATCGCTTCCCTCTCGCGACAGTGGCACCACTGTGTACACTTCTATAACTAACGCTCCTTATCTCTGGTCTCTGTTGTATGGCCGAATCACGCACACTAACACACCGGTACAATATCTATAAATGCTCGAATCTAATATGTTTATACTCACTATACGTCACACGGTGTCGGAATGGACTGGTCGCGGCATAAAGTACTCGAACATTTGGGCAATGTTTGGGAAAATCCGAGGCCAGCCCACTCCGAACCCGCCCCTACATTACTGAGATTTTAATTGTTCTAACTGTAAATTATTAATACTAAACCTAACTAAGTGTTCAGTCGATGTTGATGCTTATGTGTACAGACGGAAAGTGTTGGCACACATATGGAAAAACGCAAGTACGTCTGTACGTTGCCAAATTAAAATTACGAATATGCGTATTGCAAGATTATTGCTCGCTATGACCATACAATCAGGCACACACAAACCAATTCTCACACAAATCTGTCCTACAAGCAAAACGACAGCTATCATATCCATTTCGTTGTATCAATAAGCGTCAATTACACTCAACCTGCAAAAAGTACTGCAAAGTTGCCACTGGCATCGCACATATGCAATTCATAAAAATCCGCCCAGTAGACAAATCTCTGCATAGCGTACTGCGTACAAAATGAGTGAAAAAAGAGCCATTGCTGCGCATTTGATTATAGTTTTCGTTTTTTCAATTTCCCTAAATCAATTGAATGCGCAGCGTTCACACATTTCTTTCCTTTACAATCCATTTTGAACTCTCCATACATCTAAATGTATACATACACGATAAAACTAAGGAACTTAATTAATTATTATACATAGTAAGTTATGAGAATAAATTGGAAATATTTGGTAGCAACGTCATTTTGACTTCTTGACTAAAGAGTCATTTACACCCATCCAATCTTCAGATTAAACTGGTTTGTACAGTCACCTTTTATTCTTTAAAATTTCCCGCGGACTGATGAGTGTGAATGACCTTTAAGGGTAGGAAAAAAATATTGAGCGCCGGTACAAGTTGTGATAAAATGGTACAGTCAACAAAATATTGTCATTGTCAATTTGTAAAAATTAAAACTAAAGAAAACGATTAAAAGTATTTTCGTGTTGACTGTACAAATAGTCGCGGCCTATAAAGCTACGACACACACAATTCATATGAAAACTTATAATAACTATGTACAGCTTTTAATATATCGAAGATAAGTTACTAAGAAACATTAAGTTTAACATTTAGAATGGATAATGACAAATTTTTAGCCAATTACAATTATTTAATGTGACACAAGAGACAAACATTTAAAACAATATTAAATTGATTTAGAATTTTTACACGACATTTTATTAAAGACAACATAAAAGTTCGCAGCCTAGGTGGCGATACAATAGTACATTACAATTTCAAAATCAGAACAAAGTAGTCTCTGGTCAAGACGCCATTACATTTTTTTTTAACTTCATTATACATGGCCAGGACGTTATGGTAGCCATAATACATTATTTGAAAATAGAACAAAATACATTATAAACGGCCGGCACGCCATTACAATTTTTACAACGACAGTCCGTTCAAAGTTATTTTACCTCTAAGTTTCAACGAGTGATCCTAATGTCATCAGCATAAAGGTCCTGTCAGAGGTAAAATACTTATGGACGGTCTGTACGTTACTCGTGGCCAGGACGCCATTACAAGATAGAACAAAATTCATACATAGCCAAGACGCCATTACAAAATAGAGCTAAATTTATACATGACCAAGACGCCATTACAAGATAGAACGTAATTTATAAATGGCCAGGACGCCATTACAACATATAACTAAATTTATACATGGCCAGGACGCCATTGCAAGACAGAACTAAATTTATACATGGCCAGGACGCCACTGCAAGATAGAACTAAATTTATACATCATTTTTAAACTTTTGTCTCTGGCCATTTTTTTTTTAATGTTACCAGCTATCGTGTGTCGGTGGCGCGGCGGTCGCGGCGCTCGCGTCATTCCCACTGGTGCGGTGACGGCGGCAGCTCGGAGGGGTGCGCGACTGTGGAGCTGCAAGCGGCCGTTAGTCTTCGCTCAACGTGCTACCCACACCCACGCTAGCTGCATGTTGGATTTGGTATTGTTATTACTAGAACTATGCTTCATTATTCTCTAGAGCTAAATCTAACACTTCTAGCCCGAGGCACTAGCCATACTTTAGATTTTTTTTGCGGACATCGGAGACTTGTGTGAATCGTCCGATAAAGCTATTTTTAGGGGCCAGCGCTATGAAGTATTTAATGGACTCCAAATCCAACATACATACTAATTATTCGACCATGCAACTCAATATACTTGTTTGAATTTTAAAAAGTTACTATGATAATAAAAGACCTTTTACAGCAAAACCGCATCACAAAACTACTGCAAATCTACCGTCGACACCATACCCGGAGTCTAATCATGCACTACTTCGAGACAACCACAGCATTCATTTTTTACGAACATTTACGAATATTCTCCATCTCTTTCTAACGATCGAAACAATAGAATCACGATTATATTTTTCCGAAATATCAACAGATTTTTAGGCATGAATCTGGCTATTTGTTTAACAGTTTTCAGATGACTGATTATTAAATCAAGATTGTATCCCATTTGTGTTACAAATCGTGGATACAATGCTTCCCAATATATTAGGTTGGGGAAAAAGTTTCTTCGCATTTTATATAAAAATTCAAAAGGTTTTTTTATAAAGTTTATTTACAAGTGACTAAAGTATATAGGTGCCATTTTGTTCGATAACTTTTTGCCATCTTGTTGGTAGGTACATGATCCCATTGCTATAAAATTTTTGGGGCTTCTGATGAAAAAACTGCGACAAGTGGTTTTGGCAGTCCTCTTGTGATGTCAACCTGACACTGCCTAAGGAATTCTGCAGCGACCGAAACAGGTGGAAATCTGAAGGTGCAAGGTCAGGACTATACGGCGGATGCATTAACACTTCCCAGCCAAACTCCCGTAATTTTTTCTGAGTGGCTAAAGATGTGTGAGGTCTAGCGTTATCATGGTGAAAAACCACACCCCTTCTGTTGATTAATTCCGGCCGCTTTCTCTCAACTTCTTGCTTTAAATCTCATCAGTTGTTCGCAGTACAGTTCAGAATTGATGGTCCTGTCTGGCGGTAACAGCTCATAATGAATAATGCCCTTCCAATCCCACCACACACACAGCATCACCTTGTTGCGAGTTAACCCGGGTTTCGCCACAGTCTGTGAAGCCTGACCGGCCTTTGACCACGATCTTTTTCGCACGTTCTTGTCGTACGTGATCCACTTTTCATCACCAGTTATCAGCTTCTTCAAAAATGGTTCGGTTTCATTACGTCGTAATAAAGAATCACAAATGAGTACACGGTTCATTAGGTTTCTTTCAGTGAGCTCATGAGGCACCCAAATATCGAGCTTTTTTGTGTACCCAGCTTTTTTCAAATGCGCCATAACCGTTTTGTGGTCAATCCCCAGTTCTTCAGCTACATTGTAACTACTAATATGCCGATCTTGCTCCACTTTTTCAAAAATGGCAACAGTTTTGTCCGTAACAGGGCGACCAGAGCGACGTGCATCTTTGATATCAAAATTTCCGGATTGAAAACGCTTAAACCAAATTTGCGCTACTCTCACAGATACTGCATTAGGTCCATAAACATCACAAATTTTTTTCGCGGCTTGTGTTGCATTTTTACCTTTTTTGTAATAAAATTTTAAAATGTATCGAAATTCTTCATAAGAATCACTCATTTTAACAATAAGAAAAACAAATGAAAATCTCAAATTTACCTAATTTGAATTTGGAATTGTCTTCTGTAAAATTAAAACTTTTTAATGATACCAAAATCACCCAGATACAATTGGTATAGCCCAAGATATTTTATGACAAGTTCATACATACTATAATGCGAAAAGACTTTTTCCCCAACCTATTATAAGGTGACAAACTAACCAGTAATATCACTAGATAGGTAACCAGTTGTTAGTAATACAAATTACTAACTACTTTTTAAGTTCCTTAAAAATATATGCCTATTGTCATTTCTTTAAACGTGCAAAGATACCGAAGTATGTTATGTAATATGAATTGTGACCATCGTTTGGGAACAAGTAGGATCGATAATGTTTCCGATGTCCCCCTAAAATATGGATGTCCTTTTACCAGTCACCTATTCTACAAAATAACAACCGAATTTTATAGTTCATGCATGCATTGCAACCGAACCGAATGACTCTATCCAACGATCAACCCTTTTGAAATTACGAACGACAACCATTCGGGAAGGCAACTCAATTCTTCTTTTTACATTTTTTATTTAAGTAATCTATTTATTTTCCTCAACATGGTCACCCTATCTCATGTCAAGGCGGCCATCTTGTTATGGCTGTCAGAAGTGCCTTATCGAACGGTGTCCGCGCTATATCGATGCACAACACAAGTAGAGCGTGCAAATTGCGCTTACGGTCGGTCTAGGCGGCGCATAAAAATATCACGGGCGTTAACAGTAGAATTTTTGCCGCAGTCTTGAAAGGGGAACAGACTTTTGCTTTCGAACTGGTTCTAGGGCTGCCGCAAAAAGAAAAAAGCAGGTTAAAAACGAAACCACCATTTCAAGAGGGTTGATGATAGCTCGACTTGCGGTGGCTTGCGCTCGGAAGCGAAAGAAAATAAAAGAGGAAGTCAAATA
Source organism: Glaucopsyche alexis (assembly GCA_905404095.1). NCBI lineage: Eukaryota > Metazoa > Arthropoda > Insecta > Lepidoptera > Lycaenidae > Glaucopsyche > Glaucopsyche alexis. The sequence goes on from FR990053.1 coordinate 4,701,575, forward strand.
TAAAACCCATGCACAACTCGGGCTAGCAAAATCCCGAAGGCACGTAAAGGCGATACTGGTTTACCTACGCAAATACTACTGGGATGGAAGCGGATCGGGACGACATAGGCTAACTTCTGCGACCACCGTATCTCATATTCTATTTATTTAGACATTTCTAGACTTTTCTAGACCGTTCTAAACTTCGAATACGGAGCGTGACACTGACGTGCATACACTAACACCGTGCCACAAATTGTGATGAATATTTGCTTTAGTCTTATTTATTATCATTGGACGTAAAAACAACACTATAAAATTAGCATTACTGAATAGTGACTCAAATTAGTGATGTGAAATTATCGATAAAATGTTGTCGATACGTTAAAAGAGCGTGGTCCAATATGGGTGCGGGGTGGTCGCTATACACTTGATGTGATGTCTACAGGTATTGACCGATCAAAAGTAAATTAAAATCTACATTGTACCAAAACTTATTTGTAACTGCCAAAAATATTTATAAATCTCAATTTATAGGTTATGAATGTATACATATCAAAAATAGTTTCTCAAATGAAAGTAAAATAGTTTATATGAATTTAAAACTTGATCAGCCAGCACTGTAAACACCATTGGTTACGTATCGCAAAGAAATCACCTAGTGTCGGTTGGTTGCGGTTGCGGTTGGAGGCGGCGCCTTACCTTGCGAAGCTCTTGAACGCCGCGGACTGCGGGTTGATACACAGCGGCACGCGGGACGTCTGCAATTGCTCCGCTATGAACTTGTGAATCTCCTCTGTGAAATTCACATGCCAACAAGGTTAGTAGCGGTAGAATTTATGTCAACGTTCAATAGAACAGATAAGACTTAAGAGACATTTAATGATTTTGATATCGATAGTCGAAAAACTAAATAAGTAAACATCACTAAAGTAAGTTGTAACTAGTTCGCCAATTTTTCTCGGCTTGGCATGCGTCGGATGGGCATGTATAATATCGGACCTGCGCCTGATCTCTCGCTAAAACGCTATTCTAATTAACGCTATACCTTCCTAAATAGCTTCCTAATTATGATGCTAAACGATTTAGTCAGAAGCCGCATGATTTAGGAGGCTAATTAGGATGCTAACCTCCTAAATGCTATTTCACTTGACTAAATTTAGTTACTAAATGATTTAGAACTTCTAAATTTAGTCTAGTGGAATAAGTGCTTAAAGGAAGAGAGAGTGCTCTTGTATACTGCACACACACTTGGGCACTATAAAATTACTCCTGCGCTAATTAAACTGGCCTGGTTTTAATGAAACCAGCCACTGTTAACGAAATCGGCGTGGGGAGTTATTATTCGTTGGTTTACCTTTAACCTGATGCACAGACGTGAGCTTCCTCTCCCAGGCGTCGTGGAACGCGTGCGGGGCGTTGGGTTCGAGGTCGGGCGAGTAATGCCGCGCGGCCGGCGGCGCGCTATAGCAGCACTTGCACATGCACGAGTGGTAGCGGAGCCGCCCCTCCTCGAGGTACGGGTGCGCGAGCGCATCGACGACGGATATACGCTTCATCGGGTCGAATACTAGCATCTGGAAATACGAGAATATTTTTTTCAGTATAAAAACACACCTAATCTTATATACTTTAAATGAGACAATCTTGTATATATATAATCGGTTTATCGAAAACGGCCACAAGTATTACCGTGAAATTTAGTATGCAGGGAGTTTTGGGGGAGAACAATCGATCTAGCTTGGTCTTATCTGTGGGAAACTGCTCACTTTCAAGCTTTACATGTTTTTTCTTTCGTCGTGCAAAAATATATTAATAATTTCGACTCTACTATGTTAGTCCTATTGGCAGTTTGGTATGTGTACCTATGTATAATTTTTGCTTTGTTTTAAAATTCAGAATGTGGTTCAAATCCCGGTCAGATAAATATTTGTGGGATTTTTTTAAATATAGCTTTAACTTCGAGCAAAGCTCGGTAAACAAGGTACTTTTTATTTATTAAAACAAAAACACACATTTAATCAATGATGTTTATACTACTTCTACTAATGTATCGCACACGCTTTATTTTCTAGTTGTCTTATGTATTGTCGGCATAAAATGTGCGACCAGGTGCACGGCCTAAAGCGTGGCCTACACGGAAAGGGTTTAGATCGCAGCGCGCGACACAGTATGCCTATCTCTCTCTATCTCACGCGTGGGCGTACCTGTGCGAGCAGGTGCACGGCCTCGTGTGTGGCCTGCACGGAGAGCGTGTACAGCGCGGCGAGCGCTGGCGGGCGCGGCGCACGACGCAGCATATGTGCGCGCGCGCCGGCGCACGCGTGCCGCATGTCCTCTAGCGACGGCGTGCCCAGCAGCTCCGTGATCAGCTCCAGCTGAAACATGAACGATAAAGTTTGAGCAAAAATCCATTTCGAAATTAAAACCATTAGCCGATACTCAGCAATGTGTTTCTGTCGTGACTCTTCTCTTTCTACTCTTTTGTAACATAATATTGTAGATAAAGAATGGCTAGGGAGAAGCCAGTCGACCTTTATGAGCCTATAATACTACTACTATCATAAAATATATGAAACTTTGTTAGGAACCTTTCTTACCGGAGGCCCAATCCCCTACCCTATTCCCTTCCCTACCCTCCCCTATTACCCTATTCCCTCTTAAAAGGCCGGCAACGCACTTGCAGCTCTTCTGATGCTGCGAGTGTCCATGGGCGACGGAAGTTGCTTTCCATCAGGTGACCCGTTTGCTCGTTTGCCCCCTTATTTCATTAAAAAAAAAAAAAAATAGGATGGATGGATGTTTGTTACTCTCTCACGCAAAACCTACTAAACGGATTTCGATGAACTTTGTTATGGTAGTAGTTTAGTCTCTGGATTAAAATATAGGCTACATTTTATCCCAAAAAAGTACAGTGTTCCCGTGGAATACTGTACTTACGCGGGCGGAGCCGTAGACACAATCTAGTAATAATAATATAACGGATGGGGGACACATAGGTGACAGTTGAACCCAACCAACCCAGCCATAAATCATAATCCTGAACACATTTTCTGGCCAGAAAATGAGTTCAGGATTATATTATCGTTTTATATTGCGTTCAGGGATCGAACCTACGACCTTCGTGTTCATCCCTTCTGCCACTGAACCATACCTGCTGCACGGGGCTCTGCGCCTGAAAGAGTATGCGGCGGCCTAGCAGCTCGCCGAATATGCAGCCCACGGACCACACGTCCACCGCCGCCGTGTAGTGGTTCGCGCCCATCAGGATCTCAGGTGCTCTGGAATGATAAGCAGAAACGGTTTAACTCGATGTTTCCAAGACTATTAAGCATTCTTTATCACAATAAACCTAATGCAGACCATATTTTATATATATTTGGCTGCTTCTATGCGTACTTTTGTACTTTGTTATTTAGTCTTAAGCTTTGACTTGTAACAATATTTTCAAAGCACATTTTTTCATCCTTTGTCATAAAAGTTGGTTCCGCCGAGTTTCTTACGCCGGTTCTTCTCGGTGGGTGAGATCAGCGAACCGGTTTTGCTTTGACCTTTCATAAATATCTCTGTAGATTTTCATGAAACTGAAATGATGATAGGCAAATATTTTGTTTCATTATCATCTATTCAGTTAATCTCATTTAAACTTTCCTCAACATAAATGCCAGCTGTACTGTAAGCTGTTTTACTATAGAACTAACTTTAATCCACCTACAATTAGTATTTAGAGTTATTTCGAAAAGCCTGTCGCAAACATGTCGACGCTATCGCGATTTGCAGTCGAAACCGCACTGAGCCACCCGCGACCTGTTTTCGCAACTGCGGTCGCCGGTCGGCGGAGGTTAGGTCAAATAACAAAACAGGGCCTCTAGTCAAGATGCATTCGATAATTTCGACGGCGAACTTCGAAAACAATGTGTATTTGACGTATTGCATCGCAAGCGAAATGTCACATAACGATGACTTATGTCAACCATACATTTTTGATTTCGAAGTTCGCCGTCGAAATTATCGAATGCATCTTGACTAGAGGCCTAGTACCTGAGAGACCGAGCTCTGAGGGTCAATTCTGCTAAATAAAACCTGCATTATTAGAATTACAATCAAGTCCCGATACGCTTATCCTGTCAAACGGTATTCTCGTAAACGTTAAAGCCGGGTTTTCACAATACGAGTACGCTCGGACCGAGTGCGCTCGGATGGCTACTCGGACGCTACTCGTAATGTGTAAACAGGTGATCGGCGCTCGGATCACCTGTTTACACATTACGAGTAGCGTCCGAGTAGTCATCCGAGCGCACTCGGTCCGAGCGTACTCGTATTGTGAAAACCCGGCTTAAACAAACGCGAACCATGCTCTGATTGATCCAAACTTCACAAAACCAGTTTATGACAGTGATATTAATATTATACGTTTACGAGTATATGCAAGAATTGCTCGTTTAAAATATAAGATTTGTACGGCGAAATATACGAAGCACATGACATTTAATTTACAACTATGTTAATATGTTGCTCGTAACAGTTTCGGAACCCATTTTTTTATGAAAAACGGTCATAAAAATCGTCTCCGGAACTATAAGACAGATTTTGAGAGGTCCAGAGACAGAGTAGGCCATGGGAAACGACATAGGCTACTTCTTATCGTGCAAAATGGCGGGTTTCAATCCCGCCGAAGGAACAAAAAGTTTTTCTGTGTTCCTGGGTCATGGATGTGTATTAAATATGTGTATAATATAATAAAAATCTTAAATATATGTATAGTATAAAAGTATAAAATATACCTCCCGTTATCTGGTACCTGTAACACAAGTTCTTCGGATACTTAGCATGGGGCCAGATTGACGTGGTGTGAAGCGTCCATAGATATTAATATTATTATTATTAAAAAAAATGTACGGTTCCCACGAGATATCCACTTACGCGCACGAAGTCGCCGGGAGCATCTAGTACACGTAATAATTTTCACTCAGTTCAGTATTTCCCAGCGGGCTTACAATTGTCCATAAATCAACAAATAACCGCGTTATTGGAGTCAATTTGTGTTCGGCGTGTTATGGCCGTATCGAGCCGTTAGCGAACTACACCCGTGAGAACTACTCTGTTACAGTAGCCACACACCATAATGCCAATCGTTCCGATCAGGCTGCAGGTTTGATCAAATATGCAGTTCGTCTATATGTACAACACAAACACAAAGGAAGCGACCGCAACGATTGCAGATGTGGTTGAACTACGTATTTACAAGTGCGTGTGCACGATTCAACGGTCGTCGCTCGCGCTGTAAAGCGATTTTCATACTGTGCCTGGTTGAACGGCAACTTGTTCCATAGTACTGGTTCGGTAAATTTCGCTTTTTAACTATTGATCCGGAATCCGGCGGTTCCGGGAATATTCAGAGCACTGGAAATAGAACTTTGCGCTAATACATTAAAGTTGAAAATCGAAGTGTCGAGTGTGTGAGCTGTCATAAAATGTGACATTGACGTTAGACTCGTCACTTGTGTGTTCGATTTTCAGCTCTATTGTATTAGCGTAGAGTTCCATTTTCAGTGCCATGAATTTTCCCTGGCCTTACGGATTCCGGACGATACAGTCCCAGCCTGACACTTTAAAATGTTATAACATTATTCACCTGTAATATTGCGTCACGACCTCTTGGGTCATGTTCTTGGTGACGTCGGGCTCCTCGACGCGCGCCAGGCCGAAGTCGCAGATCTTCAGCACGCAGTTGCTGTTCACCAGCAGGTTGCCGGGCTTGATGTCGCGGTGGAGGATGCGGGCGGAGTGCAGGTACTTCAGACCTGGAAGAGACGAAGAGAAAATCAACTATAGGCGAAGATAAAAAAGGTCGGGCAGCCTGGAAATATCACGATTACAAAAGGTTGAGGAACCCTCCTTCGTTAGAGTGTTAAGTGACAAGTAGCAAGGTCGATGAAAAAGGTGGACAAGCCCTAAAAACGGCGGCTTGTAGGTACTTCAACAAAACAGCGATGCGACGTCGCATAGTAAAAATGGCGTCACACCACCAGAATATCATTATAATATAAGGTTCGGTAAAATCAAATACGGATATTATCTATTGCTAGGCATATGATCTATTGCTTATGTAAAGACGTTTAGGCAGAAAAAATATTGTCATACTCGAAAAAAAAATCTTTATATGGGCGAGTTTGCGTTTTGCGGAGAGTCACCATAGGTACATGAGAATCAGATGATTTTTTACTTTGAGTAATTACAATCATTTTTTTTCCTAGAAGTATTTACGTAAGCAGTGGATCCGTAATTGATTTTCGGAGATATTATATATTATGTACATCATACATGTCATAATAGGGAATATGCATAAAAATTTAATTTGCCTGAAATATTTTTTTCCCTGTTCTTTATTGTCGTCATATTATAACTAAAAGGATTTTTTTAAATTTAGTTCCTATTTAAGCCGAAAAAAAATATATAAAAAATGCAAAATCAGCCCGGGATATTTAAAATTGCGAAACGCATCACCATTGGTCGCGAGTCGCGACCAATGGTGACGCGCGTGTGACGTCACGCTACACGACGCTGTCTTCCGTGACAATGACATGACTGACGTTAAATTGAATTTTATGCTCTGACTCGTCTATGATTTTATCTGTCAACTGTCTTTTTCGTGTACGATGACGTCACAACCCAAGCCCGCGAAAATGGCGTGTTTAAACCGCGCAAAAATTATAGTTATTTTTAAACATTTTTTTCCAGCTTAATGGATAATGTTTTTGATGTGTTATATATATTTTTGGTAATGTTATAACCAGTAGAAACGTTTAAAAAAATAAAAAAAAAACATGCATATTACCTATTGTATGACTGCGATGCAACGTCGAAGTTTTGTGTACAAGCCCTTACGGGCCCCACATGTAAGGCTCGACGTCGTCAACGTAAATCGGTACAAGCACACGGCAAACGTGCGTAGACAAAACGAGGGAATATACGTCACTGTAAAAACTAGATAAGTAAGACTCAGATTTTACGCCGTTCTGCAGCGACGCCGACGTTACGTCACGTTAGGTATTTAATATTCAAAGATACCCATTTTACTCATTAAGTTAGATGCTAACTTCTGTAGTAAAACTGTTTACAACTTCCAAATCACGCGGCACGCCGTATTAAGTCCACGGGAAGTTATGAAAAACTTTTTAATGTCACACGAAAGAGAAAATTAAAACAACAAAGCTTTGAGATCTTAATATTATCCTTGAGTTTCTAACGGCTGAATACTTGAGTGACAGTTAATTTAAGTGACGCTCAAGTCACATGCTGTCCTTGTCATATCGGATAGTAGAGGCAGCGACGGCCTGTGAATAGGAGAGCTCTTAATTTTGATTAGCGTTTCAGTATTGGGTCATCAGAACATTATCGTATTATTAAGCCTTTAATAAATGTATATTAAAATTTTATATGCGAAAGCTTGGAAAATGTAGAAGTGATCGTCAGTTCACACAGAGTCGCGACGGCATTTTTAAGATATCTATCTCTTCTAAATATGACCTAACCCATAGATATATAATATTAAAAAGAGGACCTGACCCTCATTAGTGGCGATTTCGGTTCCAGTTTGGAAAGGAGTACTGAGAAATACAGTCTACAGATGGGAAAAAAAGAATATTTGCGCTTCTACACTACTGTAAGTGGCGCAAAGAAAACTATTTTTCCCGTAATACCTAAATGTGGTAGATAAATATAGATTTTACGTACTGTACGTGAACAGGCACGGGCACAAACTAGTACTTAGCAAAATACCACACACAACTTTACGCAAACATCTAACATAACATAATTTCCTAAACAATGTCAACCAAAATCAACAAAGCATACTCTAACATAAATGAAATTTTCTTGCACACACTCAGCGTTTCTAACACGTGGACGCCAAACTCGGTGTTAACTACGAACATTTCGACCTTATTACTAGGGATATAAGGTTCAAAAGGCCGCAGATGTCGACGATTGAACACAAAAATACCAGAAAGCTGAAAGCTTGTCAGTAAAGGATTAAAGAGCTTTACACGTTGCATAGCGCATAGTAAGCTGTTTATATATTCACGAACATTAGCCAGGAGTTGTCTTGCATGGTCCATGGTCGTGGCATACCTATACCCTGAGAATCGTCTACAAAAACATCTACTTATCGAACGAAAGAGTACGGTGATCGAGGGTCGAAAGAGAAGCAAAAGCTACAATACAAAAAGGCGCACCAAACACTCTAGGTACATGTTATGGCGCACGACATGTTACTATGAATAGAGATGTGATAAACGGCTTAAAATCAAAAGTTAACTTATCCGTTATTCAATATTCAAAAGCAACTTATGTTAACTGCTTATTTGATTAGACTTATTAAGTAGACTTATTGCCACTTATAATGTTTTTTGCGCTTAAGTTACGTTTTTCGATCGCTAAAACTGATTTTAATGAACTTTCCTTCGTACTTTACAGGCTTTGTCTGAATTCTGAATAATATTAATACGAATTATTACTTATCGTAATATAACGTGTTTTCGTCAACCCGCAAAGCGCAACTAACAAAATGTGATTAAACATGAAAAAGCATATAAGTTATAAGTACAAAAAATAAGCCATTTAAATAAGTGATGAACTACATTAAAGAATTTTCACTCTTATTGCGCTGTCATAAGAACTATTTTTCTTTGCTCATACAACACTTATGGCTTAATGACTCTAAACGATATAAACGATAAGTGTTAAACGCTTACGTTTATAAACGACTTTTCAACTTATTTATATAAGCAAGCTTTTTTAAACGCTTTTCGTTTAAACGACCATCTCTAACTATGAACGTATGAACGGATTTTATGACGTTTCGACTGATCAGAGCGCGTTTCACGTTGGTTTAACGTTTATAAAAAACCGTTTGACAGTTTTAGCGTATCGGGGCTTGATTGTAATTGTATTACTGCAAGTTTTAGCAGAATTGTCCCTCTGGTGCACCGGGACTGGCTCAAACTACCGCATCTTGACCATTCATTAATCTCAAGGGCTTAAAAATAATAATAATAACTCCCACACCGATTTCGATGAAGGTGGCCGGTTGCATTGAAACCAAGCCGGTTACGCATGAGTAATTTTATAGTGCCCATATGTGTGAGCAGTACACAAGAGGACTCTCTCTTCCTTTACTTTCATAATCCACTGGGACGGATAGCCGACACGACTGACGAGAGATGAAGCGCAGGTCCGACTTTTTACATGCCCATCCGACGCATGGATCATCTTTCTTGTCAGACAATCAGGTGATCAGTCTGCATTGTCCTAACCAACTTGGAAACAAAAAAAAATTGTTGTTTCAATACGCGAATAGAACCCACGTCCTCAGTTGAGAGCCAAGCTCTAACCACAAGACCGCGGAGGCTGTCAATGGTTTACTACACTTTGGAGTCGGTGATAATTTTACATACTAGAAGCGACAGGCTGAGCATTCACGACAGCATACCTCACGCGGTTGCAGCACTCTCACGAGCCACGACACACCAACATCTGTATTTACTATAGCAACTGCTTTGACTCCATTGCCAAGATCGTCAGGCGTACGATGCTATGGAAGCGTCAGTCGAAGAAGTATTTGACCATAACGTTCCAACTTCGAATGGTCATAATACGAGACGGGCAAAATAAATGATACAGTCGAGTTAAAACAGAATAACGTGTGACGGGACAGCTAGTCTATCTTAAATATATAAAAGGCAAACCTGACTGACTCATCTATCAACGCACAGCCGAAACTACTGAACGGATTTTGCTGAAATTTGGCATACAGATAGTTGTAATAACGTAGGCATCCGCTAAGAAAGGATTTTTGAAAATTCGCCATCTACGGGGGTGATAAAGGGGTTAAAATTTTGTACGGAAACCTAACTCCACGCGGACGAAGTCGCGGGCAAAAGCTAGTGTGTGTATAAAATGTGCAATGTCTAATCTTCTGGCCATAACGATACATGTGGTGAGAGCTCTTAGTACTACAGTCACGGAGCTGAGGTGTCCTGCCGTGAAAGTCTACACTCTGGGGAAGATCTCTCTTATTGTAAAGTTTGTACGCGTATGACCTACTATTATTATTAATCTGAAAGTTTGTGAGGATGGATGGATGGATGTTTGTTACTCTTTCAAGTTTCACGCAAAAACTACTACACGGATTTTGATGCTACTTTTAATTCCAAAAATGCACAGTATTCCCGTGCAATACCCGATACTATTTTAAGGGAAAGCCGCGAGGAAAAGCTAGTAAAGTAACTAAATTTAAAATTTCTCGATATTTAATGAAGTGCAATACAATATCACCTATAGTATTAATGCTCTTAATTAGTAAACGAGGCCGGGGTTTTTTTATGTCCAACGAAACGAGAAGATATAATCGCGAACTCAGTAACGAGCTAAATTATGGAAATGTGCCGCCATACGTGCACTTGCTCCCAGTGTTGCCATAATACCGCGAAATGGGGGAAAGTAGGGAAATATGTACCTACATAATTTGGAATGTAAACGAATAGAAATTTATGGTAAAACTAGATGTTGTCCGCGACTTCGTGCGCGCAAAAGGTATTCTCGCGGAAACCGTACATTTTTCCGCGATAAAAAGTAGTCTATGTCCTTCCCCGTGGTCTACTCTATATCTGTGCCATTTCATCAAAATCGATCCAGTAGTTTCGAAGCCTATCCAATGCAAACAAACAAACTTTCCTCTTTATAATATTAGTATATATATAGAAGTATAGATATATACATTAGACAGACTTATTATTGGTTTAAGTGCAAAAGATTTTCTGAAGAAAACACGTAGAAGCCATTGAGCCATTGACTTGTCTATGTTGGTGTGGCTGCCTGGATGGTAAAAATTAAAATTATTAATGAATAAAATTTTAAAAAATTAAGTAACCCCCGAAATATCGAATAGTGAGCGAGCTGATGATGATGAAGTACAGCTAAGAACACTCTCGGTCATGTCAGCTTTCAAACAAAAAAAACTTAACCAAATTCGTTTCATCCGTTGCTACGTAGCCACGGACAGACATACAGACAGACACGTCAAACTTATAACACCTCTCTGTTTTCGCCGGGAGTTAAAAACTTAACGACGCGATAGAGCAGTACAAGTATCAACTACCAGGGGTGCAAAATCTTTACAAATATGGGGAAATATATCCACTGGCAACACCAGCTAACTGTACTTCTGTGGCTTTTTGTGCTCACGAAAGCTTCGCTAGAACTTTATAAATAATGAAATACCGCGTTAATTAAGCCTGATTATAAATTAACTCATAAAATCCCGGCACGGATAAACTTCTAGAATAACATATAGATATTATCAATAATTCTATGTTCATATATTTTTATGTCTCAATTAAACTTTAGACTCACTAATTAAGATCGAGATAAATTAATAAATCCTCTTTTTAATACGGTTTAACGGTGAGAGGAACATAAATTAGCTTGTAATTCCCTCGCTGTAACCGTAACCGAGAAAGGAGGAAATATTTTTTAATTAATCAAGCAAAATCCTTAATATTCAGTTGAAAAGTAGATACCTGTAGATTTATTTTTATTTTTTATTTAAGTAGAAAAACAGAACATTAAACAAATTACAATATGAGTACAAAGCTATGTCGCTTAATTATTTGGCGCGAGATACTCTTGTCTACGCGCGACATATATCTTGCGTCGCGTGAGCTATAATAATAATAATCATTTATTTTCAGACTTACATCCATAGATATTTTTTTTTTGGTTTTACGCACTTTAAATAAAAATACATACTCATAATACCTAATTGTTACTTACTCTAAACTTTACACATTGTTACACAATTAATTACAATTACATTAATTTACATTACATTACTATTTTAAATCCTATTAGGTTTTTTATCCATTTGTCCTGAATGGGACAGTCAAATCTCGCAGAGATCATCTGCAGGATGCTGTTGCTGCTGCTACGTAAACGTTGCCTCATAGACGCTACTTTTTTACGAATAATCGCGTAAAAGTCATCCGTGCGTGCTTCGGAAAACATTGTGGAAGCACTACAGAAGCGAGGCACCCGCAGCAGCACCCTGAATACGTCATTATATTGTACACGAAGAGCGCTGGCTTCCCGGCGACCATGACGAACCCACAAGCTGCTCGAGTAATAGGATTGACAATATGCCTATATATATTAAATACTGATTTTGACCTCTCTCGAGCAGCGCGCAAACCTGCGTGCCAATATGTTTCCCCGGACAGCCGCCCTTGCTACGCTACCGCTCTATATCCGAATCATCCGACAAATTTATACTAATATTATAAAGCTGAAGAGTTTGTTTGTTTGAACGCGCTAATCTCAGGTTCGAATTGAAAAAATATTTTTGTGTTGGATAGTCCATTTGTCGAGGAAGGCTTTAAGCTATATAACATTACGCTGCAACCAATAGAAGCGAAGCATCAGTGAAAATTGTTGCAAAAACGGGGAAAATTATTCATATTTGAGGGTTTATGTTGCGTGCGCTGCGTAAACGGTTCAAGTTACCGAAAAATATGTATAAAAGAATTATTCCTCTTTAAATGATCTAAAAAATGTCCCTGATAGTATATGTCTATCTTTTAAGATTCACTCACTATAACCTTATTTATGGTAATCAAATTTGGTCGAAATTAATGAATTATTGCGCCATCAGTTCACGCGGACGAAGTCGCGGGCAACAGCTAGTCTTCTATAACTATGTGTCCTAACTCCTAGATATCTCAAACTTGTCACACTCTCCAAAATTATCGGCAGGCTGACTGGATTTGAGACTGATTCACATTATGTGTGAATTGATATAAATTACACTCATATTTTATTTGAGCAAGATTCAAATATGTACATAAAATATTTTTTTATCTAATCCCGCTATCCCCAACCCGCGGCCCGCGGGCCGCATGCGGCCCGCCGGGCCTTTATCTGCGGCCCGCGTGAAATCTGTAACCGTTAAAGTTGTGAAAAAGCGTTCACAATTCCAAAAATCTCACTGAGTGAACATAATTATTAAAATACATATTTGTTATTTTATTTTAGTTTGTGTCGTTAGCTCATCTTAAATGTTTAGTTTCACTCTTTTAACTACCTTGTGTTATTCTATTGTTAAATCGTTAAAAGAGATGTTCTAGAAATGTATGAGGCGTTGGCCAGCCAAATGTATGAGGCGTTTACATATAGTATGTACACTATATGTAAATGTAGCTACATAATATAGTAACTGTTTCCTATCCTTTATTTTATTTTATTTCACTTCGTTTCAATGCACATTTAAAATAAATTCGTCAAGGAGAGCAACAAAACGTAAAATAAAACATGGCGGATTAGATCAGAATTATCCAAAGAATATCATTTTGACAATGACATGACTTTTCACAAAGAAAGACACTCAAGAAGATGTATCTTCCTAAAACTATCAACTACGTCAAAAGTCAAGTCAAAACAACTGTCATGGCCGCCCTAAAATAGGGTTCTCGCATTAAAAAACTCTTCAAATAATCATTTTAGTACGCACGTACCCTTCTTCAAATTACTTTTTTTGTATTTTTATGAAATTCCCTTATATTATTCCTATTTACCTATGTGGTGTACATAGAGCTGGCCCAAAATCAAACATCTCTTTTAAACAACATATTTTTTTGCCCCTAAAATATTTTGGTTGCGGCCCGCGACACCAGGAGTACAACGGGTTTGTGGCCCGCGTAAAAAAAAGGTTGGGGACCACTGATCTAATCATACATAGCCCGAAGTCACGTATTCGTCAGTCATATACGATGCGACGGGAAATATCTATGTACATAGGTTAAACATTCCGGGGTAGATGCCGCCGATATTTTATAAACTGTTTCAAATATTTATCGAAAGACTTGACGTAATTGCATGGAAAACAAAATGAGATCAAAATCTTTCGGGGAAACGTCTTGTCCCGTTGCGGACGGCATCTATCCACGGAAGAACCAGGACAGATGCCCCACTTTCTGATATCACTCCATATCTCTTAGTACATAAAATAAAATGCTTTAATTTATATAAACAGTCAGTACGTTGACAACTAGTAGGTTTTAGTATTTTCCTCGTAATAGTATTGCTTTGAGGATTTCCTCAAAGTACCGAGTACCTTTTTACGAATTTAAATTAACATTTTAATCATACCGATATTAAGGGCGGTGAATGCAATTATTTTTTAAATTATTACCGTTTAGGTCGACCCTTAGTATATAAAATGGGGAAATGTGATTAAAATAGTTAAGGCTTATTAACATCTATTTTCGGGTATAATTATTATACTATTGATTATATTATTTTTCTAATCTAGAGAAACATATTTTTATACTCGTCTATAGTATAAACGTCTATGGTTGTGGCCTAACCCATTAGAATAGTCCCTTCGTTGGTGATTCGTATAATAGAGGAATTACAAAAATAATGTCATGCCCTATATAATGTAACTTCTATAACCGAATTGCTCTTAATCGATTAAATATGGTCCTAATCGATAGTAATTAGGTCGATGTTCCCATCGAATACATTTAATGGGCAGTAAAACATGTATACACTCAATGTTGCGAAACATCCGTCAGAGTAATGTAAACAACGCGGGAAAAATTCCAGTGTATAATAGAGTCTTCGCGAGGAAAATGAGTATGAAAATATTAAGGCGAAGTCATAGCCTACTTTGTCATTTCCCGTCACCTAGTCTACCTAGTCAGAGTTTAGTAACGAAGTGGAAAAAAATATGGGATAAAGTGAAAAAAATCCTTGACACATTCTGAACCGTGCACATTTAAAAATATCAGTAAGTAATCGTAAACTAACCTAACCAAGAGCATGTCAGGACATGTCTAAAGAGGGTTCCGTAACTATAAACACGTAATATGCTTTTTTTTTTAATTACTCCAAAAGTTACTGTCCGATTTGGTTCGCAACAATTTTCCTAAAGAGTTTTTAGCATGATCTATCAGCATGGAAATTTGCAAGTTTCTATCTCCTATAGTTTAAAAATGCTAGGGGGGGGACCAACTTACGAACTACTTTGGAGGCCGATTACTCGAAAATGGTCAACTTTATAAAAAAGTTACGCATGAAACCTTGCCTTTATTTTAAAAGACCTATTCTACGATACCCCACACGATGGGGTAGAGTGAAAAAATATTTTTCATCCCCACTTCACATGTATGGAGAGCCATCCCTAAAATATAAAATTATTATTTTTTTATGATCCCGAAACCGTGATCTATACACAATCTATAACTGCACCAAATTTCATCAATTTATATTCATAATTACAGGAGCTAGAGGCGCGGACAGACAGACAGACAGACAGACAGACAGACAGACAGACAGACAGACAGACAGACAGACAGACAGACGGACAGAGCGAAACTATAAGGGTTCCTTAAGTATTACGGAACCCTAAAAAAAAATTCCCGAGTTAAAAAATCATAAAATCACCTCTTAAACATCACACAATCCTCTAAAACGTAAATTTTTTTGCAGTAGGTACCATACATATTTTTTTTGTTAAATAATTAATACATATATTATATATTTTAAATTACACCGAACACTGTTGTGATTTGTAAATTATTTCAAAATATATTTAAAAAATACTTTGCAAACACCGTCTTCTACATGAATATAGAAAATAGCGACCCGCCCCGGCTTCACACGGGTACATTACTGATACTAATACTACAGAATGTCTTTAAACCTCTACCAAACGGGCGAAATGTAGTCAAAAGTTCAAAACAAACAGAAACAAAATAATATAGGTACCTACTAAAACTCAATGAAATAAGTAGGTGGGTATACTTTTATCGTATGAAATACCTATACTCTTCAGGACTAACAATACAACAAACACTAAATAATAGGTAATATTCAAGTAACTATCCATCATAGTTACAATGAACACAAAACAAAAAAATTACCCAACAATCTAAACTCCGCACGCGCACCCGCCTTGGTGACACCCACTTCGCAACGGGCCGTGCAGTAGAAATCGTAATATTTTAATTTCGCCATAACTTCAAAACCAAACATCCAATTTTAATCATTCAAAGACCAAATATTATCTACATAAACTGTACTTAGTGATGAAATAATTTATTTTGATAAGGATTAATAGCATGAGTAAAATAAACACGTTTAAATATAGTCCAAAAAAAATTCAAGATTTCTAAATAAAAAAATGGTTGTTGTGCCTCACTCGACATTGATAGGTATAGTGTGTCGCGGACTTTTTTGTAGATATTTATAAGATCTACAATTAATTAGAACATTTTATGGTTCTATCTTTTATAGTTTAGGCAGCGTACGCAAAATAAGTTACTTTTCAGGTTGATTTTTAAAACCTTGTGTCCGAAAAACCCAAATATCTTACGGAACCCTATTTTTTTCCAAAATAAAATTTAGCCTATGTTACTCGTGGATAATGTAGCTTTCGAATGGTGAAAGAATTTTTGAAATCGGTCCAGTACTTTTTGAGCCTATTCATTACAAACAAACAAACAAACAAACAAACAAACAAACAAACATACAAACAAAGTTTTCCTCTTTATAATATTAGTGTAGATAATGCTACGTAAAAATCTTATTACAAGTACCTAGTGAAAATCATTTTATTTTTTACTCAATTTACTATTTACTCAAGGGGTCAAAATCTATGATAGTATCACATAGTATTTCTGACCTACTTATAATTTCATCAATGAAATTGAACGCTATCAGTATCAAATATATCAAAACTCGCTTTACGCGTTTAAACTAGTTTAAAGATTCATGTTGCATTTTACAAATATAAACTAAACATGTTTCTAGCTAAGCTGAGTTTAAGTTTGGAACTTAAGTTTTAATTTCGTCGGTTTAACTTCGTTGAACGCGTTCAAGAGCTGTCAAGTACGAAATGTCATAACATAACAGTTGTGGTGCTTGTGTGGTGGTGTTGTGTTCAGTCTTAATTTGTGTATAATATTAAATTAGGTACTTAGCTCTCACAAATCGAAAATTAAAAAAAAAATCACACCTATACTATTTTATTTAACTCAGTTTTCGTTATCGCGATTAACTTAAATACGGTGAAACTCTTTTGACGCAAAGCGAGATTGACATCGTCGCATGTTCATGCTCATGTTCATGCTGCAGAGCTTAGTGAGAACTAAGATTAATATAACGAAATTTTTATTGTAAACGGTGAAATTGGCCCATAATCGTTTAATAAACATGTAAATGTCATTAACCTTACTTAATGGAGCTTTTAACGTCACACCCAAACAACTTTACTACTGTAGTTGCTACGAACGACGAAAACACCTAACCTATTAAAGGTTTGATTTGATCGCAATATAGCATTGTACAGTTGAATATAAGATAATTATTACACTAGTCAACAGTGGTTCTGTTTTATTTTTATTCATTTTTATTAAATACTAAATTCTGTTTGAAAAAACTAAGTGGGAATCTAACAAACTTAGGCTAGTAAGAAACAGTTTTAAAATATCATTAAACAGTTTTTGAAGTAAAACTGCATTAGGCGCGACGAGGGAGTAAACTCAGATTTTTTTCTGACGGAAGTAACGCTATTATATAGTCTAAAGAGTAAAGTTTTATACTTTACTCTTTAGACTACTAGACTATATATTATATCTATTCTATAGTATAAAGGTTACATGCACACATTTTTTTTTTATTATTATTTACTCGTTTGAACTATTTACAAAGCAGTCTAACAGTTTTTATGAAGATTCATTGACTGGCCCTGGATTCTAAAGTATAAATCTTACGGCTCTCCAAGATATTTTCAGTAAGGGCAAGATTGTGTGCTAAAATATGACAGTGCAATACGTAGGTAAATTTCTTTTACCCCGGCAAGAAAAGTTTAGTATATCCTACCCCAAATATTAATATAATTATGTAAGGCACACTTGCGCAGATCAGAACCTCAATTCTCGTATTTAAAGTAGACTTTCATTTTACTTTGATTGTATTATAAGTGAAGCGCCATGTTATCGTAAACTGATTTTGTGAAGTTTCGATCAATCAGGACGCGTTTCGCGCTGCTTTAACGAGAATACCGGTTTGGCGGATTTAGCGTATCGGTACTTGATTGTACCGATACGCTAAATCTGCCAATTGCCCAGCAGAATTGACCCTCAGAAGAAGGTATGATATTTAAAACCAGGGTTAACTTTAAACTAGATCTGCGCAAGTAGACCGAAGAATCATTCAGCTGTCAATTAATATTATATTCAATTACACCAGAAAACTTCTTAATAACTCTCTATTCCTGTCAGCCAATCAATACACACGTAAACAGAATTAATTTCGCGCCGTCCCAAATATTTGTACAAGGCTCAACGTCATTACTAATTAGTCCTCCAATTTGGCGAGTGAATATGATGATCATGACGTGTTAATTATATTTGTTGGATAGGCACAATTGAGGATTATTTGGATATCGGGGCCCGCGAAGAAGTGAAAAGTTATTTAGGCACATTGAGCATTTATGGTATAGGAAAAAACCACAGACATCTATAGACAGACTAGACCATGCGAGTGTATGTACATCGCGTGTAAAAGAGGAGTAAAATTCACTTCCTTCAGCGCCATTTCCTGTCGAATATTTTCGGTGCCAAACATTAACTCAAAACGCGATAGGGCGGCGCGCGGCTACGTACCACTAAATCGCTCTTGTGACGTCACAGTAATTTGAAAAATAATGGCACGCTTGGTTTCTACACAGATGAGACTTGCGTGACCTAGTCAGTTTATTTGTTTGCATCAAATAGGTTCCGAAACTAGTGGACCGATTTTGATGAAATTTGGCACAGATGTACGTAAACGTACGTAAAGTAGACCACGGGAAAGGACATAGGCTACTTTTTATTGCGGCAAAACGAACAGTTCCCGCGCAATTTCTTTTAGCGCGCACGAAGTCGCGGGCAACAACTAAATTAAAACGTTTATTTGATAGATAGGACATACACTACAAGATTTTACATTTATACATTACAACACAGAACACAATAAAAGAAAAGAATAAAAAAAAAAGATAAGTACCTATACTCGTATAACATAAAGTTAATTGTAATGGCGTACATACCTCTGAGGATCTGATAGAGGAAGACTTTGATGTGGTCAGCGGAGAGGTGCTGCGGCGACACGATGATCTTGTGCAGGTCGCTCTGCAGAAGCTCTGTTATCACGTAACTGTCAGTGCTGGGTCAAGGAGTTCGTTGGCAGACAATAAGATGCAGTCATTACAGTGTAACAAGATTAGATTACAAATATATGGCAATAGACTGTAGTGCAATCAAGGACGCAGTAAAATGTAAAAAAAAAAAATGACCAGTGACGCTTAAGCAGTGTTCGGCGTTCGCATTAATTATAATAGGTACCTAATAGCTCCCCATACCGGTATCGGTTACGGTGCCCAGGCCAGCTACGCAAGAGTTATTTTACAATGCCCAAGAACACTCTCTTGTCCATTACCCGTGGGATAACCGACACGACTGGCGAGAGATCAGGTGCAGGTCCGACTTTTTACATGCCCATCCGACGCATGGATCATCTCTCTTGTCAGACAATCAGGTGATCAGCCCGCATTGTCCTAACCAAACTTAGAAAGAATATTTTTTGGTTGTTCCAACGCGGGAGTCGTACCCACGACCTCCGAGTCGTGAGCCAATGCTCTAACCACTAGACCACGGAGGCTGCTGAAGAGTACTAATAATGTATGATTAATTAATGTACCTGTATAGATGATAAATAATATAGATGTTGTATATTATCATGAGTAGACTTTACAACACTACAACATAACTAACAGATAGCACCCACAGCAGCCATGTCCGAATCACAATAATGTCGTGCACACAGCACTGAACCTCAATTCTCGTATTTAAAGTAGACAATTTAAAGAGTCAATGTTACTTTGGTTGGATTGAAAGTGTAGCGACATATTACAATGAACGGATTTTATGACGATTCGACCAATCAGAGCGCGTTTCACGTTGGTTTAACGTTCATAAAAACACCTTTTGAGAGTGTAAGCGTGTCGGGAGTCGGGACTTGATTGTAATTGTATTAATGCAGGTTTTATTTAGCAGAATTGCCCCCCTGTCTATAGGTATTAGGTACACACGTGATAATGAGAACAAAGCCGAGCGCGTTTAGTTACTGGCCGCAGGACAGACGAGCAATTACCACGCCCGTCCCCCCACAGAGGGGTCAGAGGGACGGAGGCATACCCCCTCCCCGGGGGTCGTCCATATCTGTCGGACACATTGCCGAAATTACGAGTGTGAAACACTTGTTGCGGGTTATAACGGTTTATGACGATCTCTGTATCTCAGTGGTTAGAGCTTAAGTCGGAGGTTCGAAAAGATTTTCGTGTTCCCGGGTCATGGATGTCTATTAAATGTGTATCATATTATAAAAATCTTAAATATATTTCCCGTTGTCTGGTCCCCGTAACACAAGTTTTTCAGCAACTTAGCACGGAGCTAGACTAACGTGGTGTATAATAAATCTAATAAAATAAGAATATTATCTATATTCTTATATTATAAAGACGAAAGATTTGTTTGTTTGCATATTTGTTTTCATTGAATAAGCTCCGAAACTACTGGACATATTTTGATGAAAGTTTGCACAGATTAGACCACGGGGGAGGACATAATTATGGTACTTTTAATATTAGCAATATGTATGGTTCCCGCGAGATTTCCTTTAGCGCGCAGAAAGTCGCGCGGACAACATTTCTCACCAGTGAAAATATAGAAAATAAGGCATTAAATCCCTGCCGGCTAAAATAGGCATAAAGCTAAACTAATATTAAAATGTTATATTTCAAAATTCCCAGTTTAACTCTATATAATATTATACCCAGGCAGGCATGTTTAGAAATACTTGATACAGAAGCGTGTGCTCTAAAAGGCACTAATAGCAGGTATTACGTAAAAACTTTTGACCCCTTTCAGTCGGTCTCTACCGCCGCACAGCCGCATGCATGTTGCACCTTTTGATTTATTATACTCTAACCGTTAGTGCATGTGTTGAATATTTGTTGGTATTTACGATATGATATCTAAGGCTGGGCCCATATGATCCGGAGTCCGGCGGTCCCGTTAAAATCCAGAGCACTGAAAATAAAACTCTGCGTTAATTCAATAGAGTTGAAAATCGTAGAGTCGAGTGTCGAGTTATCATATATTATGACATTGACATTTGACTCGACACTCGTGTGTTCCATTTTCAGTTCTATTGTATTACCGCAGAGTTATATTTTCAGAGCTTTGAATTATCCCCGGCCTTCCGAATTCCGGCTCATATAGTCCCAGCAATGGCCACATTGAGTAAATCGTACTGTGAAACATCTTTGAAAGAAGTTACATCTTAGCGCCAATTTACACTGAAAAGTAAAGAGATTTTAAAAATAACGATTCTAAATAAAACCGTATTCTCTACACGAGAAGACACACGTTTCATCGCAAGAGCGGCGCCGCGTACACTGTCCCGCTTCTCGGTGCAGCTCCAAATTCAAACTCTTGCAATGAAACGTGTATCTTCTTGCTTAATGAATAGAGTTCAATTTTGAATCGATATCTTAAAATACAGCACCGCGTCTCGGTGTGAACCGACCTTGAGGCTAAACTTTGGTCGGAAAAAACTGTCCATACTAATATAATAAAGAGGAAAGGTTTGTTTGTTTGTTTGCATCGAATAGGCTCCGAAACTACTGGGCCGATTTTGATGAAATTTGGCACAGATTTAGAGTAGACCACGAGGACATAGGCTACTTTTTATTGCGACAAAATGTACGGTTCCCGCGAGATTTCCTTTAGCGCGCGCGAAGTGGCGGGGAACATCTAGTCGTGCTTAAAACCAGTTCTTCGAAACTTACTATGGGACCACAAGTCACAATCCTCGTAGAATTTCACTATACTTTGATTGTATTATAATTTATAAGTTTTTTTGAAGTTTTTATAAGATTTTGTGAAGTTTGGACCAATCAGAACGCGTTTTACGTTGGTTTAACGTTTACGAGAATACCGGTTTGGCAGTTTAAGCGTATCAGGACTTGATTTTAATTGAATTATTGAAGGTTTTATTTAATACAATTGACCCTCACATGGACGTGGTGTGAAAGCGTCCGTAGATGTTATTTATTATAATATTTATTATCTGAATATCCGTATCAATTTTACAATTATCAATCTTCGAAGTAAAATTCTGTTCTATGTTAGCCCTAGCGCTGTAAGTTTCATAATATTCACCGGATTAACATAGCTGAAGAATTTCAAACATTTTGGCGCATAAGTGTTTTACTGCGGCACAAATTCCTCAGACATTTACCCCCTTACTAATAAACGCTGTCATAAGCTTGGAATAGTTAAACAGTGTTTTGTCTTCTTCAATCGAATTAAAAATGTCACTTGTGTGACGGGAACAAAACATAGTATAACTATTCAAAGCTTATGACAGCGTTTATAAGTAAGGGGGTTACAGCATTAGGTTTAGGGGGTGTCCACTGTCTGGTGCTGGAGGCTGGAGGTGTGAGGAAAATGTTTAAGCCGGAGCCTCAAGCGGCAAGACTCCCGAAAACCGAGAGAAAACGAAACAAAAATCTCGTCGAAAGGGAAGCTAGAGGCTTAGGGTTGTCACATTCGTATTTTTTTAAGTTTACCTAATAATGTGTTTAATTGGCAATAATCTATATTCTATTATACTCTCATAGAAATTCACTTTAGGTAGATCCTACTGATATTATAAATGTGAAAGTTTGTGAGGACGGATGGATGGATGGATGGATGGATGGATGGATGGATGAATGGATTGATGGATGTTTGTTACTCCTTCACGCAAAAACGACTGAACGGATTTGGATGAAATTTGGTATGATAGTAGTTTAGGCTCTGGATTAAAACATAGGCTACTTTTTATCCCGAAAAAAATAGTGTTCCCGAGGGATACTGTATTTACGCAGGCGGAGCCGCGGGCAACTGCTAGTACTAAATAAAAACCTTATAAAACAACTTGAAATCATTCCGCAAGCAATACAATCGAAACTTATGTCATCCTTTTCGCTATCTTTTGTCCCATTCTGGAATACCTTGTAATTAAATAATAGCAAATTTTATCTTCACAGCTGTTATATGTATATATAAGATTTAGGCACCATAACATAATTTCTACGTACCAGGACTGGTTTCTTATTATCTAACTGTAAACTATTTCATAACTTCCATAAACCCACATAAAAATAGATATAATTGTAAAACTTCTTTTGTCAGCCCTACGCTCAGGGGTTGCACCCTAACGGCGCCGTGGCAGACGTAATTATTTACCGAGGGGCCCAGGTTCCTCCCCGCCGCACCAAAAGGACATATTTGGACTCGACTCCTTCCATACAAATAGAATTAGGTACTAAAGTAGATGGATGGATGTTTGTTTGTTTTACGCAAAAACTACTAAACGTAATTTAATGACAATTGGTATAGCAGTAGTCTCATAGTCTGAGATCTGGATTAACATGTTGGTTACTTTTCATTCCGAAAAAATACTGTGTTTCCGTGGGATACTGTATTTACGCGGGCGGCGCCGATAAGCTAGTCTAAATATATAAAAGGCAAACCTGACCGACTCATCTATCAACGCACAGCAGAAACTACTGAACGGATTTTGATGAAATTTGGCATACAGATAGTTGTAATGACGTTAGGCATCTGCTAAGAAAGGATTTTTGAAAACTCGCCTCCTAAGGGGGTGAAAAAGGGGTTAATGTTTTGTATGGAAACCGAACTCCACGCTGGCGAAGTCGCGGGCAAAAGCTAGTAATAAATAAATAAATAAAAAATGTAAAAAGGGACAGAGCTAGACTTTTACAGATTTTACTTGAAATTTGTGTAAAACTCGCCTTAAACGAGCAGCAAATTCAATACACCCTGCATTTTAGGGTTGAGGGATAAAATCTTGCCTGGAGCGACCGGCAAATCTGTCAAGTGTCAAGCGATACCGCTCGCTCTAGGGGACGCTCAATAGGTACCAACTTTTTATGAATGTACCCCCTGGCTTTGTGGAGATTAGGACCCTCTTCTCTTAAATATTGTATAGTTTAGTCATTTTATGGCATCAAACAGATTTTATAGGCCGCCTACGTTTTTGTTTTTTAATCTACTCGTAACTTGCTAAAATGTCGCATATAATTTCAAATGGTTACTGAATTGGATTTTCAATTTCCAAACTTCAGAATAATTAACACTCTTACAACATTACCCAACCGCTTACATATTATAGACGAGGAAAGAGGACACTGGACACTTCTTGACTCGCATCGACGCAAAAAGTGTCCACACTTAAACTTCCCTAGTTTAAGGGTTTCTTGGGGCAGTGAGATTTGACATTTATCATTTTATTAATTTGATTTTCTCAGTATACATAATCAGCTGCTCTAGCTATTACCTATTATTATGAACTTCAACTGACAACTAGGAATGGGCTTCATTTTGACGTTTAAACTTTTTAAAAGTTAAAATTTTACATTTTAACTTTTTATATGGTGTTTTTAAAAGTTCAAACGTCAAAATGAAGACCATTCCCAGTTGTCAGTTGAAGTTTATAATATTAAGTAATAGGGCAGCATTTAATTGCCGACCGCATTTACTCGTAATTGCCAAAATCTTAAATCAAATTGCCGTAACTTTTTTTAGGGTTCCGTAATACTTAAGGAACCCTTATAGTTTCGCTCTGTCCGTCTGTCTGTCTGTCTGTCTGTCTGTCTGTCCGCGCCTCTAGCTCCTGTAATTATGAATATAAATTTATGAAATTTGGTGCAGTTATAGATTGTGTATAGATCACGGTTTCGGCTTCATAAACAAATAATAATTTTATATTTTAGGAGTAGCTCTCCACACATGTGAAGTGGGGATGAAAAATATTTTTTCACTCTACCCCATCGTGTGGGGTATCGTAGAATAGGTCTTTTAAAATAAAGGCATGGTTTCATACGTTACTTTTTTATAAAGTTACCATTTTCGAGTAATCGGCCTCCAAAGTAGTTTGTAAGTTGCCCCCCCCCCCTAGCATTTTTAAACTATAGGAGATAGAAACTTGCAAATTTCCATGCTGATAGATCATGCTAAAAACTCTTTAGGAAAACTATTTTGAACGAAATCGCATCATAATTTCTATTTCTAGAGCAATTATAGAAAAACAAATTAACATATTAAGGCAAATCAGAATAATTATACATCATGTGAAATTATCATTTAAAATAATGTTTCAAAACTGGTTGCAAAATTAAAAAAAAACTGAAATTAACAATTAATAAAAATAACTTAAATTAATAATAAATAAAACATGCTGTCGGGTTTGAACCTACATCCAAGGACAAACACTATGATTAACTGAGCTACAGTAATTATAGTGATTATTGCGAATTTACGTTTCTTTACCAGAATTAGAGCTAAGTTTTGAAACACGTAAAATTTTAATTAATAATTAATTTTACGAATATGTGCCTCTTTTACCAATTATTACAATAATTTAATAACACTAAAACACATGAATATAATTATGTTATCAATTACGATAATATTATTGTTTTTTATTATAATTTAATACCTACCTTTAATATTAAAAGCTTCAATTTGCTAGTAACTTTACGAAAACTAGGTATATCATATATGGCGCTAGTCTCCTGTTTAAATCGTGGATTGTTTTTGAAAAATAATACTAGATGTCGCTGTGTTATTGGATTTAAATTCTGTATCACGCTATCGAAAACCTCGCTGATATGTATAACCTCTCAGGTGTCGCGCTTTAAAATTTTTATAAGTATCTGGTTGTATTCTTCGTACCTACTTTGAGGTCTCGCTAGAGTGTGCTAGAGTAAATATTTTCTTTGATTGTGATAGGCGGTATCGTAATAGACTAAAATAATATGCTCAAATGTTATGTGATTAGCGAAATGCGAATATTAAATAGAAATCGAATAAAACTTATTCTTAAAGAATATCTGGTTACTATTCACTTATATATATTTTGATTATTAATCAACATTCAACATTTACGGAACCCTCCTTAGACATGTCCTGACATGCTCTTGGTTAGGTTATTCTTGAATGAAGATAATATTATACATGTCAAATGTACGTCATAACTCATAGCCCGTCCTTTGAACCTTTTAAATCATTGGCTGTGTCGCGGAAAAAAGCGCTGAGAAAAAGCGTAAGCAAAATGGCGACCGCTAAGCTTTTTTGTTGAATGTGACATAGGAAGAATTAGCCGACAGTCTCTACCTGAGCATGCTCCATCGCTGGCGAGTGGTGTAGCATGGGGAAAACGTTCTAAAGAACAAATAGAAAAATATCACAATATATGTAACTCAAAACTTAAGGACGTACATTTTCCTGTCGAGCTATCTCGCTGCTGTGATGGGGTCTGCTCTGACAAGAATCATAGAAATGTAATAGATAATATGTACCTGAAGTTTGTCACAATCTTGTCCAGCGCGGCACGTGTTACAAGTAAGAGTGGTAAACCTCGTAGGAGAGGCGGCTACATAGCTGGTTGGAACAAACACGTAGCCTTTTTCCACAGACAGGCCAGGTTAAAGTTTCTGGCCTGGGTTGAAGCTGGTAAGCCAGCGCGTGGCGATGCTTATTTAGATATGTGTGAGAGTAGAAAAGTTTTTAAACAAAAGCTCAAATGGTGTCAAGATAGGCAAGACCAAATAAAAATGGACAATTTAGCAACTTATCACACGGCCAAAAACTTTAATCAGTTTTGGAATGAGACAAAAAAATTGAATTTTAAACCTGGTCTGCCTGTGAGTGTAAATGATATTACCGATCATAAGATGATCGCTGAGCTATTTAAAGAGCATTTTAAAGTTAGACCAGCTTGTAACTACCCCCCTGCTCATGCAAGTTCTGGTACAACGCTCGGTGCTGGGACTGCTCATCCGAACAGAACAGTTATCTTTAAGGCTAAACAGGTGCGCAAAGTTATTTTTAGCATTCAAAATTGTAAATCACCTGGACATGACGGCCTCAGCAGTGAGCATCTAAAATATGCGGGTGTACACCTACCACGCGTGTTGTCAATGTTTTATAACCTTTGTGTTTGCCACGGTTACCTGCCTGAACAGCTTACTAGAACAATAGTGGTGCCAATTGTAAAATCTAAGGCATGTGATGCATCGGAAAAGACTAATTACAGGCCGATCTCACTTGCGACCATACTAGCGAAAGTGCTCGATAGTTTGCTTAACGACGAACTTCTGCCACATTTGAAATTGAATGACGCACAATTTGGCTTTAGAGCTGGCCTATCGACCGAAAGTGCAATCCTTAGCCTTAAGCAGACTGTTTCGTATTACACAAGTAGACGGACCGCGGTTTATGCCTGCTTCCTAGATTTATCCAAAGCCTTTGACTCTATCTTGTACGAAAAGCTGTGGGAAAAACTGTCCAGCGCGGGTGTCCCTACTGAAATTATCTCTGTGTTAAAATTTTGGTATGGTCACCAACGCAATCATGTGAGATGGGGTGGGGTGTTTTCCGATGCTTATGGCTTGGATTGTGGAGTGCGGCAAGGTGGGATAACTTCACCGCTTCTGTTCAATTGGTACATTAACGACCTCATATGTGGGCTCAGCAGTACATATACAGGATGTTTCATTGATGGTATTGCTGTAAACAATCTCAGCTATGCTGATGATATGGTACTGCTGGGTCCATCAGTTAGGTCAGTCAGAAAACTGATAGAGTTGTGTGAGGACTATGCGGCGAAGCATGGGTTATCGTATAACTGCAGGAAGAGCAAGGTTCTAGTCTTCAAAAGTGGTAGAGATAAGATAGCTAATGTGCCTCCAATTATGTTAAATAATGTAGCGTTGGAGATTGTGACAAGTTTCAGATACTTAGGACACATAGTTACAGAGGACTTGTCGGATGATGCGGATATGGAGCGGGAGCGTAGGGCCCTGGCTGTCCGGGGAAACATGTTGGCACGCAGGTTTGCGCGCTGCTCGAGAGAGGTCAAAATCAGTCTTTTCAAGGCATATTGCCAATCCTTTTACTCGAGCAGCTTGTGGGTTCGTCATGGTCGCCGGGCAGCCAGCGCACTTCGTGTCCAGTATAATGACGTATTCAGGGTGCTGCTGCGGCTGGCTCGCTTTTGTAGTGCTTCCACAATGTTTTCCGAAGCACGCACGGATGACTTTTATGCGATTATTCGTAAAAAAGTAGCGTCTATGCGGCAACGTTTACGTAGCAGCAGCAACAGCATCCTGCAGATGATCTCTGCGAGATTTGACTGTCCCATTCAGGATAAATGGATGAAAATCCTAATGGGATTTAAAATAGGATAAATTAATTTAATAAATTAATGTATTTGGTAATTAAATTTGTAATAATGTGTTAAAATTTAGATTAAGTAACAAGTAGGTATTATGAGTATGTATTTTTATTTAATGTGCGTATAACTTTTAAAAAATCTATGGATGTAAGTCTGAAAATAAATGATTATTATTATTATTATTATTATTATAAGCGTTAAATAAGCAAAATGGCAGATATGTTTGCGGTATTGAAGTTAGTAAACGTGTCCTGACTTCTTTAGCGCTAACAAGCGCTTTTTTCTCTGGAACGCAGCCATTGCCTAACCAGGAACTAATATTATAAATGTGAAAGTTTGTGAGGATGTGTGGATGAATGCATGTTTGTTACTCTTTCACGCAAAAACTACTCAACGGATTTTGATGAAATTTGGTATGGTAGTAGTTTAGGATCTGGATTAAAACATAGGCTACTTTTTATCCCGAAAAAGTACAGTTTTCCTGAAGGATACTATATTTGCCGCGGGCAACACCTAGTAGAATATAAACACTTGAGAGAAAAGGCGCTAATATAAGTTGGTATGTTGAATTTTACAACCACATAACCCTGCGCTGCAAAAGGATTCATTTGTAACATTCCATTGTTTTGGTAACACAGTCGTCCCTAAAAAGGGCGCCGTTAATTATTTCCAGAAACGGACGGAAGAGACGCGTAAAACTCCAAGTTTATTTACAGGACTTGGCTGGAACACTATTAATAAATAGCTTGTTCGATGAAATCCGTTGAAAGATCAAGGGGGATTACTAGAAAATTCCAAATAAAAATAATCACATTTTTGGTACATTCGTCTTTAAATTCATCCTTTTGATGTACAGTCAAGAGTACTTATTTAATTATTTGTAGTAACACAACTAAATATTATGCTTTGATTAACTAACACTACGCACAAAAAACATAACAATATTATATTAATACATAAAGCAAAAATTTACACTACAGTTTGACGTGAATTGTGCAAATAGAGGAGCATGACATTTGGCTCAGTTAAATTTGTTATTTTTTTTAAATAATACTTAGAAATAGAAACACATAAAATTTATAAAAATAACAACACACTACCTCAGATTGTTAACACACACTACCGTGCGTTTGATAGATACAATTTTGTAACACGTTGACGTTTGTCAATCTGTCACAACATTTACTTTTGATTTTTTTTCCATCTAAGAGTCAAAAGAACCCTTAAAAACTTCAAACTTTAAAGTAATATGTATTACTATCAGCGAATTCCGACCACAGGGCGACCTTGGGGCGACCTCTAGTAAGTGCTTACACAAGGGGCCGTCCATTAATCACGTGATACCTAAAGGGGGAGGGGGGGTCCGAAAAAAATCACCAAGTATCACCAAGGGGGGGAGGGGGTATAAGGAGACATCACGTGTATTAATTTTCGAATCTAATCTATGCATACCGAAATTATTTTTGGTTGTAGATTCGTAGTATTGTTTAAATACTTACAAAACAAACTTAGATCATTTAATACAGGATCAGGCACGCGGGGAAATTTTCAAACAAAACTTTCTGCCGATTTTGGTGCGGGGAGGGTAACTCCCACAATGAAAACAAAATCACACATTCACAAAAATATTGTAATCGTTACAAACTCACACATTTATAAAACTGCAACACTAGCTTATTTATTTCACACAAATAAGACTCGCGCTAATATAACAGTGTAGCGTACGTACTAATACACTGGCATGCTAAGTGATGTTACCAATACAAATTATATCGATATATTGTCGATATGAATTTGTATTGGTCACATCTTCGTTATTTGAAAATAATGTATTTTGTTGAAATAAAACCATTCCGAATAATTCCGATATACATATTAATATATTATATTATACGTAAAAGTTATGGCAGCAATAAAAACCTTCACATAGGTACGTAAGTAGTAAATACAGTCTATTCACGTTAAGTTTGCAGTGAGTCGTCAGTACAATTTGACGATGTTAAACTGGCTTACCTTTATTGTCAAACGTGAACACGAGCTAAGCGTCATTGCTTTCTAAAGACATTTGCACTGATGACTCACTGCAAACTTAACGCGTACCTATAGGGTGTATTTACCTACCACTTATGTATGTGAAGCTTTTTAAAACCGCCATAGCTTCTACGTGACTATAGAATGCACATACGCACATACTCACATACGCTAATA
This sequence comes from Glaucopsyche alexis, assembly GCA_905404095.1. Lineage (NCBI taxonomy): Eukaryota > Metazoa > Arthropoda > Insecta > Lepidoptera > Lycaenidae > Glaucopsyche > Glaucopsyche alexis. The sequence continues at coordinate 4,732,172 of FR990053.1, forward strand.
CATAACACATACGTAGATATTATTATGAACACTAAACATACAACTCTCCTTTTTTGCAAACATCAAAGCAAAGAATGACCTAATCTAACCAAGAATATATCAGGACACGTCTAAGGAGGGTTCCGTAACTATAAACATGTAATATTTTTTCAAATTAAGTACTTCAAAAGTTACTGTCTGATTTGGTTCAAAATAATTTTCCTAAAGAGTTATTAGCATAATAATCTATCAGCATAGAAAATTGTAAGTTTCTAAGTCTTATAGTTTAGAAATGCTAGGGAAGACCAACTTATAAATCACTTTGGAGGCCGATTACTCGAAATGGTTGACTTTATAAAAAAAATATGTATGAAACCTTGCCTTTATTTTAAAATACCTATTAAACGATACCCCACATGATGGGATAGAAAGAAAAAAAAATCATCCCCACTTCACATGCATGGAGAGCCACACCTAGAATATCTTATACTTGGAAACGGCTCAACGATTTCGCTGAAATTTGGTATATGGGGGTTTTCGGGGGTACACAATCGATCTAGATTAGTCTTATGTTTGGGAAAATGCGTGTTCGTGTTTTAATGCGTTTTTCTTTCCACGCAGAATATGGTCGCTAATTTCGTCCTGCCGGCCACTGTCCGTTTGGTCCAGCGGGTTAAGACGCGCATGGCAAGAAACGAGTGTTACGGGTTCGAAACCTGCTCAGTGCCTTACTTTTGTTTTTTTATATGTTCAAGTATATAATTATATTATTATATTTTTTTATTTTTTATAGTTTTTAGACAAGTTTAAAAAAAATGTAGTTAATGTTTCAGATCAAACACCTGATCTACACAGAAATCTATTGTAAATAATAATAATTGTCAGTTCACATTTTACTTTTTAAGTTTACTGTTTATGTAGATTATCACCTAAACACCACCATATTACAATAAATAGTCGCCCAGGTACTAAAATTATTATTATTTTATGATGCCAAATCCGAGATCTATACACAATCTATGATCTAGCTACATAATACTAATCTGTGATCTATGACTGTACCAAATTTCATCCATTTATATTCATAATTAGGCTAACGGTAGAAACGCGGACAGACAGACGGACAGAGCGAAACTATAAGGGTTCCTCAAGTAAACCCAAGGAACCCTAAAAATGACTTGCGCTTCAAAAAAGGAAAACTAATAACTTGTGTCCCTCTGGCTGGGAACATCTTGATTTTATAACGATACCCATCTTGATTTTATAACGATAGTCCATATTTCAAACATCCAAATAAACTGTTCAGCCTTTCAAGTTTCAAAGTTGCGGTAGGGTAAATAATAAACATCACGTACATACATGCATACTTTATACTTCTTGCTTGATCTGTCGTATAAAGTGTAAAATCAATCCAATATTTTTACATCACAAAATATAAAATTAGTATACCAAGAAAAAAAATATTTTTTATCGACATCGTTATTCTAGTGATTGTCACGTCACTCAAAAAGTAATAAAAAAATTCCGCCATGTTTCGAGAATTAAGTGCCATAATAAAATTCGAATCTATTGTATAGGAAATAAAGACTAAAATTCTATATCTAACAACAATAGTCTCGTGGGGAGTGCGCCTACGTCATCATCGAATGTTCTCCGATTTTTTGTCTCGTTTACACCGCTATTCGATACATCGTCAATTTTTACGAAATTACATTTAAATAGAAATATACAATAATTAAATTAAAAAATACTCACAAATGAAAGGTCATTCCATCTTTTTTAAGATTCGACGTGTTGGACTTGTTTTTACAGGACATAAGAGCACAAATCGGCATTTTTAGCGGAGCATTTCGGACGTCCTTTCGATGCTATACCGATGCACATAATGGTTAAAATCGATTACGCAAATAGTTTTTATGAACGCATTAGATTCAAAAATCTTATACCTCGGCAGAGGGGAAATCTCATGTAAGGCGTATCCCGTATTAAATGATCTAAGAAAACAAAGGACTCGTATAGTTCTAATTGCTTAAAATATTCGATTAAATTGTATTTTAAGTTAAAGTTTTTCTTCAAACATGACTGCTCACTATGTAAAAAAAATACACGTGATCTTAGGTGGGGGAGAGGGGGGGGGGTAGTATAAAACCTCACCACGTATCACCAGGGGGAGGGGAGGGGTCAAAAAAGTTGTTAAAAACATCACGTGATTAATGGACGGTCCCCAATATTACGCAAAGGGCGAATAAGTTTGTTGGTAAATAAAACTTATTTACGCAATTATTATAATTTACGGTTGCCTACAAAATTCTGTCCTACTACGTCTAAGGCTGGGACTATATAATCCGGAATCCGGTGGGCCCGGGAAAATTCAGAGCACTGAAAATAGCGCTAATACAATAGAGTTGAAAATCGAAGTGTCGAGCTGTCTGTCATAATATATGACATTGAAATCTGACTCGACATTTGTGTGTTCGATTTTCAACTCTATTAAATTAGCGCAGAGTTCTATTTTCAGTGCTCTGAACTTTCCCCGGCCTTACGTGTTCCAGATAGTTAGTCACAGCCAAAGATCCTCATGTTCCCATTAACCTATCAAAAACGCGCCACAATCTATGAAAACTATAACAAGTTTTATTCCCGTGTCGTTTTTGCCCCAGCTCGCTATCGATGCGGGCCGAGGGCGTGCGGTTTTTTGCTGGGGTCGTTTGGTCCCGGGCGCAGCTGTCGCGTCCGGGCGTTGGCTCGTACAAATGTATCTGCAGCACAGACATCTATTAACTAGATAACCCAAGTCTCATCATCTGTATAGAAACCAACATTTTCTACCCGCTGTGACGTCACAAGAGCGATTTACGGCCCGTTTCAATAACCTATCTATAACTATTTGTTAAAAAATGTCGTCATTCAATCATTTGCCGCTTTTTCGCGATATTTTGACGTCTCTAACAAAAAGTTATAGATTAGATTATTGAAACGGGCCGTTAGTGATGATAACTCCTCGTCCCCGAGTAAACGATTTAAAGGCCGTCGCCGCGCGCCTTGTTTGTTTTTTGACGTATATTATGTGTATAAATACATGCAATTTCAGAATAAACTAAATAAGTCCCTTCCATTTGATCTAGCTGTTCTTAACATGGGAGAGCCATACTTCAAAACGAATGGGCCATACGCTGCGGCATACCGGATACATACCACAGCCTCACAGAAAACCGGCGTGAATGCTGGGGATTTCAAGGACCATGAAGAGTAACGCAAGTACGCAATACCAGTCCATGAACGGCGGTAATCGCTTACGATTACGTGATCCATTTGCTCGTTTTCAAATCCATTTCATACAAAATTTGGTTAGATTTTGTTATAAACTCTTAACATTTTCCATCCAGGTTCGGCCATCAATTTGCAAAGTATAATGAAGAGATCACAGTGCTTAAAACTTGTACTGAAACAGTATATTTTGAGAGTCTTCGGAACATAAACTAAATTAAACTGAAGTTGTGTAGAGAAAATAATTAAAATTTGTTCCGGACTCGTTAGTGTAAGTTCGGTAATCTTCAGGGCTCAGGCACTTCAGAGTTCAGAACCACTCAAAGGACACTAAGCGTTTGCTCATTAGGACAAGATAGCGGTGCCAACAGTTTTTGTATGGCCGCAGTTATGGGTGCGTTTACGAATTTGACTCCAGGGGTCGAACAAACGACCTCCGGAGTCGAGAGCCATGCATGAGGCTGTATATAAGTATCTATTATAAATAACAGCCTCCGTGGGCTAGTGGTTAGAGCATTGGCTCTCGACTGGGCGTGGGTTCGATTTCCGCATTGGAACAACAAAAAAATGTTGTTTCCAAGTTTGGTTAGGACAATGCAGGCTGATCACCTGATTGTCTGACAAGAAAGATGATCCATGCATCGGATGGCCATGTAAAAAGTTGAACCTGCGCCTGATCTCTCGTCAGTCGTGTCGGTTATCCGTCCTACTGGGTTATGAAAGCAAAGAAGAGAGAGTGCTCTTGTGTACTGCGCACGCATTTGGGAACTATAAAATGACTCCTGCGTAACTGGCCTAGTTTCAATGAAACCGGCCACCGTCACCGATATCGGTGTGGGGAGTTATTATTATTATTATTATAAGTAAGGAGGTATTATTTTGTGTCCATAAGCATAAGACTGTATGTATAATAAATAAATAATGTACAAGGCACATAAATCATTCGCAACTGCCCATGCCGTCTCTGGCAATATAATTTAACGGTCACAGCTGGTCAGAGGTTACGGTTTAGGAGTTTTGTGGCAGACAGACATACATTAAGTTTTAAGAATCAACAATACAATTGGAATTATGCACACACGTCAGATTTCACGTCAGTTTTCAAGGCAACTTGTACTGCTTTTTTATTTATGTATACGCTGAAATCTCTATGTAATTGGCTAGCCGCACACGTGCAATATTATTGACATAATAAATTTGTCAATACTAGTCAACACATACAAAAAACGGCAATATGGCCGCCCGCACACTAGGATTATTATTGTCAATATGAGCTTTATTGTCAATAATATGGCGTGTGTGCGGCTAGTCATTCGTCATGTTAGTGCAGGTATTCCCAGGCTTAATGGGTTTAAGACCGGCAACGCACTTATAAATTCTCAGAATCTCGTTTTCCTTGAAAATAAAAAACTTTAAAGTGTGCGGTTAGATGCGGGCATTACTTAAAAAAGCTTCGACCAGAGACAACGAACAATGCGTAAACGTTCAAAAACTTCCATAGACAATTGCAAAGCTGTAACAAGTGTGAAATTATGCCTCAGTCGCCTGCGCAGGCGCATTCTTCTCGGACAGTGATGGATCTACCGCGGGATTTGCATTGTAACCGATATATTGAACTTAATTTGTCTTGGCTCTTCACTTTACGGTGGATTTACATTATAGGGAGTTAGTGATGGTCCTTGTATTTTCAGATTAGTACTGTTTTAATACCCGACGCAAACAGAGGTATACATATTATAAGTTTGGAGTATATTTGTGAGTATCAGTGGCGAAGGCTGGTTCTCCTTCATAAGGAAGCCCTAGCCTGTATAATAGGTAGGGATTTAAATGAGGGTCTTCAAAAGGTAAGTGGTATGTGAAGCCAATAGAAATAGAGTAATAGGAACTGTTGTGATCAGACTGCTACCTAACCACATAGACTTATATGAGTTACTATCAGTGGCATCGTATCTCTTAGACGAAATGCCCGATTTCGATGCGGTTTTTATGTTTGGAAGCTGACGTTATCGAGATAGTTCTTAGCTATAACTCATTATTATTATTACCTCGTTTACTGCTTTAACCGGGAGTCGTGGGATGCTAATGTTTAACTACTAAATACGTTATACGCCTGCTAGTAACCGATTACTACCGACCATGGACATTCGCAACCCTAAAGCTGCGCGTCCACTGCATCGGAATCGGAGCGGACGGAGCGGACGGATTTGTTGCTTTGTATGGATTTCTATGGTACTGCGTCCACTGGATCGGCATTTCTGCGTCCGCGACCGGTATTTTTGCCGATGACGTCATCGGCAGTGAACCCGTCATTCGGATTCCGAACGTTTCAAGTTCTGACGTGTTTGCGACGACGCGACGGCTATACATAAATACTTATTCACGACGAATGACGATATTTTAATTACTTTAGTGGAAAAATATGATGAACTTTACAATCTAAAACATCAACATTATCTTAACCAACTGAGGAGAGACGATATATGGGATGAAATTGGGCAAATAATAAATAAAAATTGTAGAATATAGTGAAGTTCAAAAAACTTTTTTCGAGTCATATGAATGTACCCAAAAAATCTATTTTCATCTTCTAATAAATCAGAATATAATGTATGAAATTCTCCAAAAATTATTCTTTTTGAATTTATATTATGATTTATGAACCCATATCTTTCGTTTCCTCTTGTTTCTCTTTTCCTCTTCTGATAAAATAAGCTAATTACAACCTATTCGGTCTGAGATTACAACAATATATCTCGTCACTATCCTCCATAATGCAAGGCTGACGGATTAAAAATAACTAAATTGCCGATGCTGAATCCGGATGCAGTGGACGCACCCCATCGGCATTTTGTAAATGCCGACGCTCCGTCCGCTCCGTCCGCTCCGATTCCGATGCAGTGGACGCGCAGCTTTAAACAGTTGGTACATGCGTTCCAGGTTTTAAAACCCCCCCCTGCGAATCCAGTACCATCAATCGCATGAAATCGCACGAAATATCTTAAGTTTTCTTTTAATAATCTTAACGAACAGAAATAATAAGGCTAATAAGGCTGCAGGTAAGTAATATTTCTAGAATGTGTGATCATCTTTTCGCCAAAACGCATTCGATGAAAATTCATGATGTGGGCGAAGTTGGTATTTAATAAGTATTTAGCGCGGCTGGAATACTTAATTTCTGTCCCTAAACTTTCGAAAATAGTTTAGATCGTGACCCTTTAAAAATGTAGATAGGTTTTGAATAAAATTAAAACTGACTTTAGTTAGGAGTTATAAGTTGCCTTTAGCCGTGCCACTGGACTAAGTTAGTTTTTATTCAGCCCAATCCCATTTAACAAATAAGCTTATTTCGACTGAATGATTGTAAACTGTGAAATGATTAGGTAAACATAACAACAATTATTTACTTATCACTTTCTTAATTCCCCTCGGAAATCATCGATTTTCCTATGAAAATGACACACGATTCCCGTAAGACATTAAGAACGTAGTCGTTGTAATTGGTTCTTAAAGTCAGAATTGCCAGAAGTAAATATTTTGATATAGCAAAGTGCCTAAATGACATCATTTCTCACTGGTGAGAGATTGTCCATTGTATTTTTATTTCCATGTTTTTTTTTGTACAAATGAGGCGGAGTTACTGCACACAGAGGTAACATAAAAGTACAGACCGTGAAACATTTGTTATTATCTCTGGAGAGCGAACATTTCGCTGCAAAACACATTAAAACATACTGTTTAATATGTTTTATGCTATACATATAATATGTTTATTATCTGTGGACTGTGGTACAATCGTAAAAGCAATGGTTCTTACAACAGACGTAGGGGGCGAACATTTTTTTATTGCATAAATGAATAGTACTCTTAAATATGAGTAACTTCTCAGAATAAACCGTATATCAAAAGTCAATATTTTCAAAGGTACAGCGATTTGTATAAAAAATTTCGCGAGGCTCGTAAAAACGCTCCATACTAAACTTAACCTACAAGTGACGTCACTTGTAGGTTAAGGTGTATGAAGTATACGGCCGCAGGAACATATTTGTAAATATCTCCGATATTTGTGCGTTTAAGTTCATACTTACCATAATGAATGTTTTTGTATATTATGTGAGTAAACTAATGATGTAGGTTTCGTTTACCATTTTCGTAAAAAATCAAAAAAAATTTTTGGTACTTTTTAAATGTATTTAATTAGTAAACTACACATAAAATAATATTTTTTTTTACATTTGTCAAGTAGTAATGCCTCAATATTTCTGAATATATTAATGAAACTAAATATTTCAGACATAGTCCGATCCCCTATTGAAAATTCGACGCTCGAGTGTTCGATTTTCAACTCTATTGTATTAGCAAAGAGTTATTTATATTTATAGAGCTGTTATAACTAATGCCGACGGAAAAAACCGCTCGTGGGAACGTAGGCTTACTATCAGGTCCGTACTACTGCGCACATCTACGTTCCAAATTGAAGGGGATTCGATAAAAGATTAAAAAGGTTAAAAGATTTATTCGTAAGCTGTATCCCACCGGTTTACCTTTTTGTGAATTCCTAAATCCCAATTTATTTGAATTGTATTAACATAATAAGCCATTAAGCCAGTTTCGCATCGTAACTTTAATTTTAACAAAACACTGCTGTTTTTTGTTCAAATATTTTGGCTTATTGTAAAAGCGCCTTTGAATTTACTTTTTTGATGGCCTCTGTGGCTCAGTGGTTAGCGCGTCACGTTTAAGCCAAAGGTCGCGAGTTCGAATATCGTCGAGGAAACAAATAGTTTTCAATGTTCCTGTATATGTATAAAGTCAAGTCACTGTACTTACGCGTACTGTACTTACGCGGGCGGAGCCGCAGGCATCACCTAGTAATAAATAAACTTCCCGTTGTTTGGTCGAGGACCAAAAGACAACAGAAACACTAGCTTTACCAGATTGACGTGGTGCGAAGCGTCCATAGATATGTGTACATAAAGGATGTCCAAATGTGATTGAAATAAATCAACGTGAATCACGCGACTCTCCTTTGTGATTATAATTAGGTGACAGGCGTCCTTGTCTCATGAGTTCAACATTAGTCACTCACTTCAGTAAAACCTTGGGTGGCTAAATTCCTACTAATATTATAAATATGAAAGTTTGTGAGGATGGATGGATGGATGTTTGTTAATTTTATCGAAATCCGTTTAGTAGTTTTTGCGTGAAAGAGTATGCCTAGGGTTACACGGTCAGTCTGGCACAGTTCAGTCTACCAGTCTCAGACTGACGCCAGAATGATGGCCGGAAAGAACATAATTAAAAAATTATCAGTCCGTCAATCACACGGTTACACGATCATTCTTTCGTCAGTCTGGATCAGGCTGATGGACTGAACTGTTGCCAGACTGACCGTGTAACCCTAGGCATACTCTTTCACGCAAAAACTACTAAACGGATTTCGATAAATATGGTATGGTACTACCATAGGCTCTGGATTAAAACATAGGATACTTTTTATCCCGAAAAATACAGTGTTCCCGAGGGATACTATATTTAAGCGGGCAGAGCCGCGGGAACAAGCTAGTTATTGAATAAACCGGGTTAAAAGATCTGCTAGGGCCAAACTAAACGAACAATCTGGGATGAAATACGTAAAGCGCGTCCACACTGAAGTTCAATGCATATCAAGGACTAAATTATGGCTGATTTTAGAGAGCCAAGATATCAGTCTAAAACTTTGTTATAGGTTAATATTTTAAGAATGCGTTTACGAAAAATTATTCCCTGGAGTGATATATCTTTAGAAATGTTTTGTGCAATAAATCCAGACGAGATAAAATAAACCTTACTGCCACGCATTAAGATTCTTGGATAGGCGCTGTCATAATCACACGACTCTTTCGATAACGTTACGAACTTTTGAGTTTAAGAGTGCGCTAGTCAACGGCTCGAACTCAGTGCTGCGCGCGGGAAAAATGCTTGTTATTTCACCTAATATTGGGGAAAAAAGGATATACCCATAAAATAGTAATCTATACTTATAAGAGAAGCTATACTGCACACATTTATGCAGCTGTGTAAAGTATTTTAGAAAAGGCGTCTTCAAATTACGCAAATCGACACTCAGCTGTTGGTGATTTATGAAAAATCTATATAATATTTTTGTCTGAAGTAAAATTATCTCAATTGCTGAATAATCGAACTGTGTCGGTATTTGCTTGCTTTTTTATTATCATTCTTCGTTTAATTTTTATTTACGTTCAAAGTTGCGCTAAAAATGCGATGTTTGGAGGCTATTATCTTCTATACTAATTTGAATTTCAGAAATATAAGCAAATACCAACCTAGATAAGTGTCATAAAAATCGATATTACGCTAGAATTTGGGTCTACAATGTTTGACTTGGGAGTAAATCACCAACAGCGTTTGTATGGAGAAAAAACCGACTAGCGCAGCCTTAACAATGATACCGACTTATTCGTAACATTATTGAAAGAGAAGACGTTCGATAAGTTACAAATTACAATACGTACTTGTCAATGAGGATTTTTAAATTCGTGACATCTGACAGCTTTTTGACACGACAAGGACCGTCGTGCTACCAGCGCCGCCTGGTAAAAGAAAAAGAATCGAAAATTCATATTGACAGTTTTTGATACCACTTACGCCACCAGATAACGCTTTGTGTCCGTTGGGTCTGCCCCCTAACAGCAGAAAAAATATCAAACTCATTGTTCCTGCTTAGGCTACTCCAATGAAAGTATATTATGCCATATATTTATTATTATTTTTTCAGTTTTTCTGGCAAAACCTACCATTTCCCTAATTTCATACAGATTAACAATACATGACGTAACATATCGATCTGCTACTTGGCACGGAGAGGTTTCTTGGCCTCTGGAGACGCCTTGGAAGCCTGCCCGATCCACTCCTGATAAATCATCCTCCGTTATGTCTACCTACTACACCTCCACCAGACACCTACAAGGGTGAGTAATTTTTTTTTTTTTTTGAAGTGATACATTTTTCCATAATTATATAGAGTACAAAAGAAATATAGGTGGGTACGTATGTAATGCATTTGTTTTTAAATTCAATAAAAAAAAAATGCCCTTATACAAAGCCTTATACCCATTTTATGCAGATGACAAATATGTTTAGAACATTTTTAAATTTCCTACAATTACCAATTTTATATTAAGTGCCTGAGCAATCGAGCTTTGCTCGGAGCTCTAACAGATTTTAAAATATCACAAAAATATAACCAGGGTTCGAACTCACATTCTGAATTTCCGAACAACGCAAAAATTACACACACGCATACCAAACTGTCATATTCGCGTCGAAATTATTAATATTGTTGCACGACGAAAGAGAAAAACATATAATATGTATATACAGCTTAAAAATGGGCTTCCCAGTAATACTTGCAGCTGTTTCCGAGATAATGATTATACATATTATATATAAAAGATTAGCTCGTTTAAAGTATAAGATCTATTATTGTTTACGAAGTCCATCACGGTTTTGGTAAACTAAAATCAAGGTCGCTGTCACCTTGCCCTTTTAATGGAAGGCTTCAGAAAAGTATCCTGTGTTACGGTCTATCATTTGGATTCCCATTAAAACTGTGTGCTGAGTGCTAATATCGATTTTTAGGAAATTTTCACATCAAATGTGCGAACTGCGAACACGGGACGTGAGGGTCCAATGAAGTCATGGGGCATAAAGCCGGTATTTACGACGATACTTCGGAAACCAAGGTTTATTGTTTCACGAGCGACGCGACGCTAGTCGCTACGTACTCGAAGTGTTTAAATTTATTCACTTACTGTAAGCCGACGTTACCACGAGCGTTTGTTGTGGTCGCTACGGAAAAAACTGCACTATAATAGAACTCTACGCTAATACAATAAGAGCTGAAATCGAATTTTCAAGTGTCAAATGTCAAATTTGACATCTGTACACAATCTTCAGCTCTACATAGTATTAGCGATGCGCTAATAAAATAAAGCTGAAAATCTAACACACAAGTGTAGAAGTCAATTTTCGATTTTCAACTCTATTGTACGAATACGAGAATTTAGCGCAGAGTTCTAATTTTATTATTCTGAATTTTCATCGGCGCGGCGTTCCGTATCATATACCGAGTGTGTATTCAACTATTCATATCTACCAGCCACGTACGTAAATATCATAAATTCAAACCCCAAAAGCCGATATCAAACAAACAGTATTCCAGAGTCGTGACTAAGATACGAGTAATTCGGGAAAGTCGTTCTAACTAAATGAGTACGAGACGATTTTATTACGTGCGTCGTAATAACGAAAGAAATTCCTCCTTTTATGGACACCGTATAGGCACAGTCGCTCGCCGACTGGAGCGTGGTTAGGCTGGGACTATAATATGATGATGAGAAAATTCAGAACACTGAAATAAGAACTTTGCGCTCATACAATGGAGTTGGAAATTGAAGTGTCGAGTGTCGAGCTGTCAACTGTCATTTAAGATATTAACATTTGACTCTACGCTTATGTGTTCAATTTTCAACTGTATTTTATTAGCAGTCTTTTATTTACAGTGCTGTTCTATCGCGAGTCGCGACCACAAAAAACCTCTCGTGGGTACGAGGGCTTAGGTCTTCGGTAGACTTATCACTCGGCCACAAAATGCAAGTATTATTTCGTCCCATTCGTGCCGAAGCATGGCTCTACTACGATTACTAACTAACATCCATCTACTAAAACATCTCAACTAATTCCACTTTATGTCAGTTTATCTCCGAGTTCCGACACAATTAATTTGCCGACCATACCGGATATTTTATTGGCGCGTTGTAAAAATTTATTTTACGACCGTACCGTCGTACTGTATGAATCAGAGTTTTTTTTTTACCTTAAAGGGCTCGACATAGAACAAGTTGTTAGTCACAAAATGTGCACGTGTAATACTGTAAGCCCTTTGTTTTTCAAATTCCTTACATAGTTACCACTTACCATATGAAGTGGTCACATGCATAGATGACATACTTATAAAACCGGATAGTTATTTTCATTATAGTTCCCTTTGGCAAAGGTTCTTTGCAAAAAAGTACATTTTTGTTTTTCAATACTTTTTGAAGAGTATAGTCCTTTTTGTCCTCAATAATAATGTGATACGACCGTTTAAATTATTGGACTAATGCCCGGTTCCTATAATCAACGGATCGTCATGGTATAAAAGTTACTATCCGTTTTTGTACAACCGACTACGAGTCGTAAATACCGTTCCACAATTTACTTTCTTCAACTGCTATCAACGAGCGTCCGTCGGTCGTTCAAATACCAGCCCTCTTCATTCGTAGATGTGCGTTTCGTTATACGAAAAATTGAAGCCGAAAATGGCACAAAATTCAAGACATAATAAATTAGATTTACATATGATTGATAGTAATTAATTTATTATCGTAATAATATTATTATTATTGTACAATCGCAGGTATCTGCGTGTTATTTTAATCTTTTTCTTACCAAACACAGTAGAATGCATACACTTAACAAGAACGCGAACGGAACGTAAGCGCAATTTTTCTGATGACAAATGACAATTGACATCCATCATCTTTGCAAATTATTTATTGTGGTGGTTATTTGGATATTTGTCTCTGTTTTTCACTAAATAAAGACGGCTAATCTCTGTTATTACGATTTTTACAATAGAAAGTATAATACAGTTTCCAGTATGTAGTGTTGTACGTACACTTTTGAAATGGATATTACGCCGGTGAGTACCTACAGATAACATCTATATTTTGATATATTTCTAACTAACTGTAAGCTACATGTTTGCCGCTTAAAATATTGCAACGTTTTTGCTTTGGTAAATCTTTATTTAGGTATATTTATGTTACAGAAGATGAGGTTGCCCTGCTTGTGGATCTCATACAAAGCAACCCAATACTTACAACAAAAGAGACCAATGCTGCCACAAACAAACTTAAAAGAGGAATGTTGGGCTACTTTGACCGAGATATTTAATTCAAAATGTGGTCAAATACCAGCGAAAGCAACTCAAATTGAAATGGGATAATTTGAAAAAGACTGCTCGTAAAAGAGCTGCGAAAATCAAGGTGAACAATTTGAAGGTAATTTTTTATTGTTATCAAAAAAAATACTAGCTGTCCAACCTGCAGCTTTGCCTGCGTTGTATCAAATTTTATCGTAGGAATGAGATATTTTCCTTCAGTAAAAAGTAGCCTATTTTACACAGGAATGTGTAGCTTTCTATAGGTGAAAGATTTTCTTTAAACTATTTAAGTAGTTGTAAGTGTGTTCTATGTGTTATTCCAGGATATTCTTTACTAAAACTCGTAACTTTTTTTTTAACCAAAACTTGTGTGTTATAAAATGTATATACTTTTCATAGTGAAATCTAATCTGAGCTTTTTTTATTTCAGCCAAAAAGTTAAAAAGTAACCAGGATGATGGACGGCTTCAATGTAATTTGGCTATTGCCAAATATTATGATAAAAAATCAGAAAAATTAGATTTAGAGATGCAAATACTTAAAATGGAGTTAGCTAATAAAGAAAATAATAATTGTAATATTAATTATTAGTATACAATAGTGTGTTATTAAGCTTTGTATTAGGATTAATTCACTTATGGAAAATAATTGTGATATTATTAATTAGTGTACAATAATATATTATTATGTAAGTATTGCATTCAATTCAGACACTTTTATTGTCATATTAGTGTAAGCTTCAAGTTATAGTTATTGTGAATAAATACAGTAAATAAAACATAGTTTAGAAAAAGTTGTTCATCTTTATTATTTTACATAACCTATATTTTTCATAAAAATTACACTTTGCAAGAAACTTTTTCTCTTACTCTTGATATCAAAGCCACAAACTGCGGCAAAGAAGCTGGCTCCATGGGTTATTCGTCAGCGTAAGCTAAAAAAATTGTTTTTACCAAATGTTCACAGTGGTTCCCTCTAGCATTGTCCCCGAAGGTGACAAAATGCTTCCCAGTTCCCCTCTAGTACACGTCCAAAGGGTAGTCCTCTAGTACACATCCGTCCGATGGGAAGAGTTTTGAACCGGGTGCCAACTGAGAATTTTTTTCCCTGATCATCGTTTCTCAACCGTGACCGTGACTCAAGGGTGACTCAACGTGACTCTTGGGGGATCGAGTTTGTTTTTAAAGGGGTCCGTACCGCAGCTTGCTATGTGCATATTAATATAATTTTATAATTATGAGGTCGCAAGACTTTTTACTTAACTTTTTGGCTTTTTCATGGGTTGCAACATAAAAAAGGTTGAAAAACGATGCTCTAGAATCTAGATCAATGAGGACCTCCTATAGTAAATGTATCATACTACATACCAACAAATACCACATTCATAACAATCAGATTGGCATTGCATACCGCTTGCACATTCAGGGAAAAATAACCTTTTCAGTTTCTGAATTCTTCTCCAATCTGAGAACCTGTAGGTATAGGTAAAAAAGCCAAGTAAAGAACTAATGATAAATGAACTGTTTCTCTATCACTATCTGAACTCGATATTTCTTGCAACTCGCACAGCGAAAACAGTGCAATAGGCAATAACCGACCGAAATCGACAGGTAACCAAATGACATTACGAGTAGTAAATCTTGAAAGTTTACTGACGTTTAAAATATTTATAGGAACGGCCTAAACTGTCTTCTTCATACAATACGCTTACCGTCCGTTACTAGTAACCCTCCCATCCGTTAGTAGCAAGCCTACGGTAAGTTGCTTAACGAGACGTTTTTTATAGGAACGGTTTGAGCTTACGCCTCGTATAATATTCTACCATTCGTAACTAGAACGGATCGTTTTTCAAATATAGGAACCGGGCATAAGACACCTTTTGATAATGTACACAACGGATAAGCTATTCGTAGTTGCTATTTTTGTCTGACACGTTGGTAAAATCGCTTGGCAGACAAAGACATTCAATAAGCATTGAATGCTTATTTAGTTATGGAATTTATAAACGGACCTCATTGGTCAATTAAGTTAAACTTAGTTTATACACTAATTTCACTTTTTTGTTCAGAAACCCGTTATCGAACCAATAGCAAAGAATATATATTACTAACGTAAAGAACCGTCACTCCACCGATTTACACGACTCACCGCTCGCAGCTATGTGTGCGTGTCTGGGCGAATGCGGGGGCGGGTGGGGTGTAACTTTTTCCCAGCCTGGACTATAGTTCACGGGGCTGGCAGTTTCGCCGACGCGATAGTGTAATTTCCTAAGAAAGACTTGTCGCGACGTTTATAAAAAATATTTGTTTTTTGTTTCACTAGTGATGTAGTCATGCAATAATTTGATTTTATCGATATTTTTAACGAAATATGCTTGGGTTGGGTAAAGTTTGTAGGAGGTTAACCTCGAACGTATATCAAATTTTTATTAAAACCCGTTCAATAGTTATTGCGTTAAAGAGAAACAAAAGTGTGGTGTGCCATTTGCCCGTTTAAGATTCATCCGTCCATCCATTCATCCATCCATACATCCTCACAAACTTTCATATTTATAATAGTAGTAAAATATTAGTAAGGATTTCCGCATAATATTTTAGATTGAATATTACATGTAGTACTTAATCGCATTTAAATCTGTCGATACCTATCGATATTGTGCGACGATCTTAGTTGTGTTACAACACTTATTGAGTGGTAATAAAAATTTAAAATTGCATTGATATAATTCAAAATATAGTCTTTAAACTACTTAAGAATTAAGTACAAATTCAACCCAATTACTAAGGATACAAGGTATATTTTTCCAATTTATGGGCCAATGGCTGAGTTTATTTTTGATTAAAAAATATGGCGTTCGTTATTCGTTTGCATTTGGAGACTATTTTGAATTTTTATTGTAAATATCAGTATCGTTCAAAAGTTTAAATCGCACGCACCGTGTACCTAAAATAATAGAAATTTCCTGATCGGCATTAAAATGGGTGGGCTTAATTGTGATTATATAATTGATCGCCAGCCGTAATAACCAAGAAAAAAATTATGACAAAAGCTTCTTCCGCTTGCCTAATAATCCAGAAAGGTAAGTACCTACCTCGATAATTATTACTTATTTTTTCTAACCTAACCCTTGCTTTTGTCACACGCAGTAGGTACAATAAATAACTGAGACGTGGATTAAATTAGTAGGTAGGTAGGTATGATTTCTCTTTTTAGCTGTTGCCCGCGGCTTCGCCCGCGTAAAAAGTATTATATTTACGCGGGCGTAAAAAATATTTTAAATTAATTCGATGTCAACCCTAGGCTTAAGTCAACATAGCTGACATTTGTCGGTGCTCGAACTGTCATTTGTAGAGAGTGTCGCCCCTGTGCCAATAGCGCTAATGAGAAGATAAAATAAGTACCGATTTTACTTCAGAAACGAAACATACATTTTAGGAAGAAGAATCCTACTAATATTAGAAATGTGAGTTTGTGAGGATGGATGGATGTTTGTTACTCTTTCACACAAAAACTATTGAACGGATTTAGATGAAATTTTGTACGGTAGTAGTTTAGGCTTTGGATTTAAAATACTTTTCTCTGGAAAAAAGGCTACTTTTGTGTTCCTGTGGATACTGACAGTATCATACTGTATTTACGCAGGTGAAGCCGCAGGCAACAGCTAGTAATACATAAAGGAGTACCTACTGAAACCGAAGCAGTAAACAGCTGTCTGTCTCACAAAACATCAACGGCAAAAACTCATAAGAGTGAAAGAGAAAGCAAATCCACGTCTTTTCGATTTTTTCTAAGGTTGTCACGCCTTTGGTGGTCTTTTGGATTTTTTTTTACGACGCGACGTTATAATTACGACTTTATGGCACTAATAATAATAAGTGTTGGCATTTGGGACGAGGAATATTATGTTTTTTCTCTTACTAATAGCCATGCTATAGTTATTAATATTCTTAAATATATAAAAGGCAAACCCGACTGACTCATCTATCAACGCACAGCCGAAACTACTGAACGGATTTCACTGCGATTTCGCATACAGATAGTGTAATGACGTAGGTAGAGATGTGATAAACGGCTTAAAATAAAAAGTTAACTTATCCGTTATTAAATATTCAAAAGCAGTTTTTGTTAACTGCTTAGTTGCTTAATATCAATTTAATAGTGAAAAATACTTATTAAATTGAGTGTTCATTAAATTTTTCTTTTATTTTATTTGTTAACATTTAAAAACATAATTTTTTCTACTTTCGAAGTTTTAAATCCATAAATTACTGTTCAAATTTCTACGCCTAGTCGTCATTTTTATATACAACAGTACTTACGACAAAAACTTAATACTAAAACACTACACGAAAGGTTTATATTACGTCCATATGGACCATTATTATATTTATTAAAAGTTCACGATAAACCACCAAAACACCACTATTACGATTAAAATACGAATTATTGCGTAACGTAATATAACGTGTTTTCGTCAACCCGCAAAACGCACTGCGCAACTAACAAAAAGCGACTAAACATGAAAAAATATTTAAGTTATAAGTACAAAAAATAACCTGTTTATTAAAACTTTAAATAAGCGATGAGCTACATTAAAGAATTTTCACTCTTATTGCGCTGTCATAAGAACTATTTTTCTTTGCTCATACCACACTTATGGCTTAATGACTATAAACGTTAAATAAGTGATGAGCTACATTAAAGAATTTTCACTCTTATTGCGCTGTCATAAGAACTATTTTTCTTTGCTCATACCACACTTATGGCTTAATGACTATAAACGATAAGAATAAGTGTTAAATGCTTACATTTATAAACGAATTTTCAACTTATTTTTTAAAGCACGCTTTTTTAAACGCTTTGTGTTTAAACGGCCATCTCTAGACGTAGGCATCCGCTAAGAAAGGATTTTTGAAAATTCGCCCCCTAAGAGGGTGAAAAAGGGGTTATAATTTTGTAAGAAAACCGAACTCCACGCGGACGAAGACGCGGGCAAAAGCTAGTCTGAGTTAAAACTTGTTAAAAGTTATATCTAGCTTAAATATAAATTCTTATTTATGCATGGAAAACTGAAACAAGAAGCGAACTTAATTAGGTTATAAGATCGCACTTAACGAAACAAGATTAAAAGACAAAAAGAAATAAAATATGTATTGTAAAATTAAATTCTGAATCACTAATGCAATGCACTTTTGTTTATTTTTCATTTGGTCTTATTTACAATAGTGTTAAATTAACTTAAATACATTGATATATTATGGATTTTCACAAAATATATTACGTTACCAGCTTTTTGTCACCAGGGGGCCTAGCAGAAACATTTAACAGCGCCGTAAACGTAACGTTATCGAATGAAATGATTTTCATACAATAGGGGATCGGACTACCTACATCTAAAATATTTAGTTTCATTAAATGTAAAAAAATGTAATATTTTATGTGTAGTTTACTAGTTAAATACATCTAAAAAGTACAAAAAAAAATTAAAAAAAAAGGCTTGAACTGTGTTCCTATGTTTTTGATTATTTTATATAAGGTTCGGTAAAATCAATTACGGATATTTTGGGAATTTGATCTACTGCTTTATGTATAGACGTTTGGGTAGAAAAATATTTATCATACTCGAAAAAAAATTTTTAACTTTCTATGGGCGAGTTTGCGTTTTGCCTAAACGTCTTTACATAAGCAGTGCATCATATGCCCAAAGTATCCGTAATTGATTTTACCGAACCTTACATAATTAAAAAAATTTTTCTGGATGTTTGAACACAGCGGAAAATCTCGCAATTTTTTCGAGTTTTTGAACGTCCATATCTCTTTTCATAATTAGTTTATAAAAAATAAGGAAATTTTTTTTTCTCTACTGGCATTATCCAGGGAGGAAACAGGGGACTACGTTTGTATGTTTTTCCATACATTTCGTGGCCCTGGTGTTTCCTCTTACTACTTATCCCACATTTTCTGACTACAAGCGGGTTTGCATATGTGTATACACTACAGTGAGTCACACCTCACACCTAACATAACGGCATATCGAAGGTCCCGCGTTCCCTCGGGCGGGGTTATTATTCTATCCGCTGAATTTATGCTATGCTCCTTTTCCTGTTTAGATGTTAGCTTAAATAGTAGTCGTCGAAATACATAAAATATTGTTGACTAGATTTCGCCTACGACTTCGTACGCGCAAAAGAAATCTCGCGGGAACCGTACGTTTTGCCGCGATAAAAATTAGCCTATGTCATTCCCCGTAGTCTATATCTGTACCGAATGCCATCAAAATCGGTCCAGTAGTGCCGGGGGGAATTCCACGGAGCAGGACATAGGTCTGTCAGTTTTATCGCGGCAAAATGCACGGTTCCCGCGTGAACCTTTGTTGCGCATACAGAGTCGTGGGCAACATTTACTAATCAATAATAATTTAACGAGACCAAAGGAACACGAAAAGTTAAAAAAAATATTGAACATCTCGGTTAGGTAGGTATAATAAAAAATATACAAGGAAGTGTACTGAAATCCCAATTAAGAACCTAACTAATTAAATTTCATGTACCACCGACAAAGTTCCCGCTCGACCAATCTCTAAATATTCACTTTTGCACTACGACGCCTCAAAATATTTAAACGCAAAGGAAGTAACCGCGACGACTGCAGACGAAGTTGAACTACATATTTATTATTTACACGTGAGTATGTTTGCGAGCCCACATTCAATGGCGCTGTTGAGCGATTTTCATCTTACGCCTGGTCGAGCGGGAACTTGTTCGGTAGTACCTACCCAAGGGAAAAACATTTTCGTATACTTATTCACAATCACAAAGGAACATTTCCGTTTATTGCACTTGGAAAGACTGAATTGGAATAACAGCGAATTGTCTTTCAAACGTCAAGGAGTTGGAACAAAGGAAAGGTGTCGAGACAACATGACATGACGAACGTCGACTTTCGACGAAAAATTCCATTAGGGTTCGAAGAATTTCCCGCTTCGTCGAAAGTAGAGACGCTTTGTCCTTATATTACTCGTATTATGTTTAGCACGCACTCGCACGAGCTCTTTTTCCATGATTTAATAGGTACATAATATGTCACCGTAAAATTGTAAAAACCGTTAGATTGTAATAAAATTGTAAAATATTGATAGACTTCTGACGCGAATATGCTGCATATAATTTAACACATTATTCTTCGTTAGATTATAAATATCAACCCCCTTACTAAAAATCGCTGTACTTATAAATTTTGAATAGTTTGTCTCCTTCTATCGAATTAAAAATGTCACTTGTGTGACGTGAACAAAACACTGTATAACTATTCACAACTTATACAGTGTTTATTAGTAAGGGGGATAGTTTATAATATTTCGACATATTTTTACAATCTCGTTAGTTATTTTACAATCTAACGGATTTTACAATTTTACGGTGACATATACAAGAGTTTAATTTGAACAGCGCTGAAACTTCGCTTATTAGCGCAGAGTTGAGTTTCAGCGGAGTGTTTCAGCGTGTATTCGATTTTCAGCTCTTCAATTCAATAGATCTGAAAATCGAACACACGGCAGTGTTTTCAAAACTTGACGCTCGACACGTGGCCAATGCATTTGTTCTATTCTAATGACTTTTATCGCGCTGCGAAACACGGCCTTAGGCTACGTTGCCACGAGTGTTTTTTCAACATCAGAAAAAACTGCACTGTGAAAGAACTCCTTACTAATGCAATAAAGCTGAAATCATGTAGAGCAAACTGCACTGTGAAAGAACTCCTTACTAATGCAATAAAGCTGAAAATCGTGTAGAGCTGTCTAATATGACATTTGACACTTCGATTTTTAGCTTTATTGTACTCGCGTAGAGCTCAATTACGGTGCAGTCTTTTCTGTCGCGACCACAAAAAAAGCTCTCGCGTGTACGAGGGCTTAGTGTTAACTATTGTCAACCTTTAAGGGCGTGTTCGCGACAATTGTTGCGATAATATTAATGTGTATCAATACTATCAGTGCGTATATCATCATCATGCAGTCATACTATCAATGCGTACATCATACAGTCACGACTCACGAGAAGTAAATGCAATATGAATAACTGAATTTGTTTTAAAAACCGGCCAAGTGCGAGTCAATTTCGCGCCCGAAGAGTTCCGTACAAAACGGCAAATAATTTTATACATTCCCTTAGCTAAATAAAACAACGACCACTGTCAAGGCAGTACGACAAAGATGATTTATTTTTATACCTCTCCTCGTCTGCCTGCAGCTGCAACATTCGTCATATCTTATTCAACAGGTCACCGTTTGTACTCTTTGTTCCTGTAGAGTGTAGATAATTTGTGCGCCCCGGCGTTGCGCGGGAGTACCTAATTAGCCGGGCGTGGGTGCCGACCTCGTTTGACCTCGCATCGTACTGATTTTGCGACTGCATAAAGTGCGAATGTACAGTCGATAAGCAAGAAGGACGATTCTACTAATGAACACGCTAATAATGCAATCTGAGGCCATGCTATGGCTACCAAATTACGAGAATATGCCATAAGTGGTCTTAGCGGGAATAATTGACTGCAACGTATTTGTAACGTTATCGAATTATTGTATGGAACGTATAGGTACGTTGTAGTCAATTGTACATGCTAATTATTACTGTCAACATAGCACGTAACACTCTTGTTATTATTGTGTACAATAATGTGCAAAAGTGCTACGTCTACCTAAATCATAATAAGTTCGAAACCGCAATTCGTGATTCGTTCCATATTATCTAATTCACACGGCCTACTACGTAAAAAAACATTAGGCAACATTTTGTGGCGTATTTTTTTAATTTCATAGGTGAGAGAGAATGCTAGAATGACCGAAAACATGGTTACTTCTCAGAATAAATTCCATGGCTAATATTATTTGCGGAAACGACTATATGTAAAATATTTAGCTTAATTTATATAATATACTTTATATTTAGAAATATTGAGGTTCCGGGCCGTGGTCTTATATTTCATACACTTCTACCTAAACGTGACGTCACACTTAGGTACGACTTTTGTACCAAGCGTTTTTACGAGACTTGCGAAATTTTGTAAACAAATCGCTGTACCTATGAAAATATAGATTTTTTAGTATACTGTTCTTCTGAGAAGAGTAAGAGTAAGAGTACTATTCATTTATAAAAATTAAAATGATAAAAAAATTCAGACGTCTAGTCTATTTTTAATAAATGAGAAGACATTATTTACAGAAGAAACAAAAAAGAAACACACGGAAACCATTCCACGACGATTATATTTTATAGACTCAATAAAATGATCACAAATAGAGCGGTTTCATTAGCATCGAATTCTCTTCACGTCTCAGTCTCGGGCAGAAGAAAATTGATTTAAAATCTATATACAGTCCGTTCAGACTTATTTTACCTCTGGCGGGACCTTTATGCAGACGACATAAGGATTATTCTCATACAAACTCTGAACTGTCTGTGACTCTCTAGTCTTAGCCCTCGTTCCCACGAGCGTTTTGTGGTCGCCACAGAAATAACTGCTAGAAATAGAACTGTGCGCTAGTACAATACAGCTGAAAATCGTTTGGAGCAAACAGCTCCAACGTTAGACTTGTGGCGCTTCGAATTTTAAACTCTATTGTATTAGTGCAGAGTTTCTATTTACAGTGCAGTTTCTCCGTAGCGATCACAAAACGCTCGTGGGGACGAGGATTAATAGATACAGACTACAGTAATTCATCTAAGCGACATTTATTACGTCTTCACCCTATTAACTACTTTTTAGGGTTCCGTAATACTTAAGGAACCCTTATAGTTTCGCTCTGTCCGTCTGTCTGTCTGTCTGTCTGTCTGTCTGTCTGTCTGTCTGTCTGTCTGTCTGTCTGTCTGTCTGTCCGCGCCTCTAGCTCCTGTAATTATGAATATAAATTGATGAAATTTGGTGCAGTTATAGATTGTGTATAGATCACGGTTTCGGGATCATAAAAAAATAATAATTTTATATTTTAGGGGTGGCTCTCCATACATGTGAAGTGGGGATGAAAAATTTTTTTTCACTCTACCCCATCGTGTGGGGTATCGTAGAATAGGTATTTTAAAATAAAGGCAAGGTTTCATACGTTACTTTTTTATAAAGTTTACCATTTTCGAGTAATCGGCCTCCAAAGTAGTTCGTAAGTTGGTCCCCCCCCTAGCATTTGCAAACTAAAGGAGATAGAAACTTGCAAATTTCTATGCTGATAGATCAAGCTAAAAACTCTTTAGGAAAATTATTGTGAACCAAATCGGACAGTAACTTTTGGAGTAATTAAAAAAAATCATATTACGCGTTTATAGTTACGGAACCCTCCTTAGACATGTCCTGACATGCTCTTGGTTAGGTTTTTAGTATATGAATTGGCTATACTATTTAACATTAAAATGTAATAAATAGTTAAGTAATTGTGTTATACCGAGTGATTTTTTATTCCAGTTTTTAGAGAAACAGGGTATGTTTTGTATGTACAAATGCATTTGTGTCAAAGCTCAAGTATTCGAAAGTCGGAAAATCTTAAAAAGTAGGTATAAGGCTTTGATATCATAGAGAGGACTTCATATTTTTTAGCTTTATAGGTATTAGATACTGGCACATAGAAGGCACTTACATAACCGCTAAGTAAGTAACAGTTTTTCGGTAATTGTATATACTTCAAACGATGAAGATATTTAGTTGTATGAAAAACCATTAATTATCAAATCATCATTGACTTTAGCTAACAACATTAAACGCATAAAACATTGAAAAAATGGATTACCGTAATAAATGTACGAAACTCAGGTGCGCTCAACTTTCGCGCCGCATGCGTGACGCAAAATAAATTAATTTAGGTGTTTTTACGACGGCATCAACGGGCGCTGCTTTGTAGCGATAATGGCGAATTGTTTACCTGTATAATTATTATACTGTGTTTAATTAATACAGTGAAATATTGCGTTTTCGAATAATAAATGGGTTTCCACGTGAATATGTGTGTGGTGATTATCATGATAATTATGTTTGACTCTATGATGCAGTGGTGAGAGACAGTTTTGTCATTCAAGAGTATATTGGATACAATACAATCCTATACCTTCAACGAGCTAAATTTGTATATATTATGTAATCAAAATCTTGAAAACGGCTAAGTATTTCCATTTAATCCATTTCCAGCACAAATTAAGTGTGCAAAATTATGCGTAAGAAGTTGAGGGAGTTTTGAGGGAGAAAAAATTATCTACTTAGTTTTTATATTTCTGTGAAACTGCGTATTTTGTTTTTTCTTTCGTCATGCAACAATACTGGGTGTCCCAAAAATACCGTCTCATAGTGACATGGGAGATAGATTAGCCTTATATCTCTCGGATAAAATAAAAATGACCTTAGTAAAAGTTGCTTAGTTTTCGAGATATTTGGATTTTTTTGGTTTTATTCAAAATCTCCATTTTTAGTTAGTTTTTATTTCCGCATTAGTACAAATTCCTTTAATTTATTCATTTTTATTTTTTTTAAGTATCTCGAATAGTTGTTTGATGCATACAAAATAAATTTTTGTCAAATAGTAGTGTATTTTTTAAGAAAAAAATATTTTTGTGTTGCGTTTTAGCTCTCCCAAAATTTCGAACAAAATTTTGACAATCTGCCGTGAAAAAAAAATGTACTAAAGTAAACTGGAAAATTATTTTAAAAATTACTCAATTTATTGCAGATTTAGAAATGGTATAACACTTACATAAGAATTTTACAGAAACTTAGAAATTGCCATTTTTATCATTAAAGTCTGATTCAAGCCAGACTCTTATGTAGTAAAGAAGATGAAAAAGTACCAGGAATTATCGACCTTTATTATCTTTTGTATCTGTAGACTTGTAAAACTGAATGTACTATTGCAACCCTAATTTGTTATTTCGTTCTTTCCTTCGCTGTTATGGGGCACTGTGATAGTAAATAAAATTAGAAAAAAACTTTAGAACTTAGATTTATTATAGGTCTACCAGGATCTGATGGCATTTTAAAAAAAATAAAAAATGTGATTTTCATATGGCAATGTCAAGTATGACCCGTCAAATCAAAGTACGTGATCTGTCAACCGCTGTTAAAATTTTGTAATTATGTTCTTGGAATTTGTTGTTTTTGTGAAAATATCCAAAAAGGCAATTCGATCTCAAGCGAGAAATATCGTTTTCTATGTCTATAGTAAAATACAGAAAGAAGAAGGTGTAAATTGAACTCAATCTTATAATTTAAAGCTTGTGGTAGAGTTGACCGGTAAGTTAGAGTGAGTTGTTTTGATACTTTGAGTTTTTTTATATTTTCTCAGGTAATTATTGTGACTTCTTTAAATGTGTTTCCAGTACTACTATAAGGTGAATCGTAGCTGATGGCACATCGAATGATGGTTTGTTTTCCATGCCTGGTAAAAGGAGGAGAGGAGGAAAAAAGAAAATCAACATAAGACAGTTTCGATTTATAGTTGATTAAGAATAAAGTAAACGAGTTATATACAGTTCGGAAGGAAATTCCAACATTAAATAAACTGTTGCCAATTTAATTGTATGTTATTCGTAATAAATAAGTATATAAAGTAATTCACGATTGATTTATTTTTCATGAAATATCATTATCATTACATAGTATAAAACAAAGTCCCTTTTTTGTCTGTCCCCTACGTATGCTTAAATCTTTAAAATTACGCAACGGATTTTGATGCCGGTTTTTTAACAGATAGAGTGATTTAACGGGAAGGTTTTTAGGTATATAACATGAGAGGTGGTTTGTCAGTTTTGTTGGAATGTCAAATAACTTTACTTACTACATAGTACATAGTATAAAACAAATCGCTTTATCTGTCTGTCCCTATGTAGGTATAGTATATTGTATGCTTAATCTTGTATGCTTAGATCTTTAAATCTACGCAACGGATTTTGATGCGAGTTTTTAAAATAATAGTCTTTAAGTATTTAGTCTTTAAGATTATGGTAAAACTTATATTCAAGTGCAATAAATGTAATATTATGTAAGTATATTATCAAGTGGTCGCGCATGTCGTGTCGAGGTGATAGGCTCCCATTTTTAACAATTTGCAATGGGCAAACCTAAAAACATTTTCAATATTGTATAAGAAGTATATATCTGTAAGTAGGTAGAGTTATTCGCCGAAGTAGTTTTTTCTCCAAGAACACTATTCCACGCGGGCGAAGCCGCGGGCAAAAGCTAGTTTTCTATATTATACACCGAACATTCTTCACACAGTCTTATTATAATTCATGTTCAATAATACTAAAGACATAATTAAAAATTAACCAGTATCAAGATCGTTTAATCCTGTTTCCCCAGTATTGCACACTACAAAATTTTATTTCCCTATTTGCCATGAGATTCTGGTACACCTATACAGTAAATGCTCGAACTGTCGACCTCCAACACGAATGCACAATCGACATCTTCTGATAAAATTATTCTTTAATCTTCTCAAACTTATCTGAGATATTTCTTGAGCCGCTGCGGTGACTCTGTCGCGTAGTTCCCTTTCGTTGCGTATTGGTTTACCATAAACTTTGTCTTTAAGACATCCCCAATAAAAAAAATCCAGGGGATTAAGATCAGGGGATCGTGGTGGCCATAAGATTGGCCCCAGTCGCCCAATCCACCTTCTCGGGAACCTGCGGTCCAGGTGTGCTCGAACGTCTCGAGCGTAATGTGCTGGGCAGCCGTCGTTTTGAAACCACATCGTTCGTAATGATTCCAGTGGCACATCCCCGAGGAGCGTTGGCAATTGGTTTTCTAAAAATTCCAAATAGGTGTGACCATTTAATATTGGAGGCAGCTCCACTGGTCCTACTATTGTACCGTTGTAGATTCCGGTCCATAAATTTATTTTAAACATGTGTTGCGACCGATCTTCTCTATTCTCGTGTGGGTTTTCTAGCTGCCAGCTATGAATATTATGAAGGTTTAAATAACCATCTCTTCTACATTGCGACTCGTCACTCCACAGTACTTTATGAAAAAAGTCGGGATCTTCCCTATTTTTTTCCAACATTCGTTGACAAAATTGTACCCGTCTGGCATAGTCACTCGTAAGGAGAGTTTGCACTCTTTGTATGTGGTACGGATGATACCTGTTCCTTTTTAAAACGCGATGAGCAGATGATTTCGGTATTCCAGTCCGACTTTGAATCAAACGAACCGAAGTTGACGGATCTTCGGTAACTTGCTGTAACACGACATCTTCGTCGGTTGTTTGCGGTCTCCCTTCACCACCTCGAGTTCCTGGGACTCTACCCTCTCTGTAGGCAGAATCCAATCGTTCAATCACATGATACGATGGCGGTGTACGGTTTGGATAACGTTCCGCGTACAATCTTGCAGCTAATCTTGAATTTAAAGTTACTACGCCTCGATTAGAAACACGCCTGGTTTCCCCATAAATTAAGTACATGTCGGCGTACTCACGATGAGTAAATTGAGTAGCAGCACCTCGTGGATTTTCCATTCTTAGCACAGTAAAACCAGCCAGCTGTCTGTAAGAGCGCAAACCGTCGTTGTTGTCACCAAATCAGTTCAACAATAGTCCAAATCGAAAGCAAATCAGAGTCCAAAAATAACGCCTAGTAATAAAAAAAATGAGAGAAACGAGAGCAGTACAAAATAGCACGTGTATCGCACAAAACGGAAGAGAACGTACTAAAGTCCACGAGATCGTTCGTGGAACACGGTGTTGTAAAATGTGGGAAGAGAGTAGCGCATATTGCGCGCTCCCTTGCACTTATTAGGCCTTTAACAAACATTACCGTTGATCATTGACAGCTATCTCACTCAGTTTTTAACCTAAGAACAGGATCACAAACGCCGAACACAAAGGACAACATGTGGCCTTTTCATTGTGTTTGAATATTGAATATTCACTTCATAGTTGAGTCCGGCTTGAATTAGACTTTAATGATAAAAATGGCAATTTCTAAGTTTCTGTAAATTTTTCATGTAAGTATTATACCATTTCTAAATCTGCAATAAATTGAGTAATTTTTAAAATAATTTGCCAGATTACTTTAGTACATTTTTTTTCTACGGCAGATTGTCAAAATTTGGGTCGAAATTTTAGGAGAGCTAAAACGCAACACAAAAATATTTTTTTCTTAAAAAATACACTACTATTTGACAAAAGTTTATTTTGTATGCATCAAACAACTATTCGAGATACTTAAAAAAAAATAAAATGAATAAATTAAAGGAATTTGTACTAATGCGGAAATAAAAACTAACTAAAAATGGAGATTTTGAATAAAACCAAAAAAATCCAAATATCTCGAAAACTAAGCAACTTTTACTAAGGTCATTTTTATTTTATCCGAGAGATATAAGGCTAATCTATCTCCCATGTCACTATGAGACGGTATTTTTGGGACACCCAGTATATCAATAATTTCGACTCTAATAGTCGTAAACAGCAGCATATTAACACGAGAGATCATCTTGAACATGCAAACACCAAGTCTAGATTGTAATTCCATGTAACCTATAAGGGAATGAAGTCATAATATTCTGTTCCCTATAATAAAAGGCAATCAATTTTGTCGACTGTGCCAAAAGTGCGCTAGTCCTGTACAGTAAATAATAGTAATAGTAAATGTGTAATACAAATAGGGTTGTAAATTACAACAAATTGTAACAAAAGACAATTTAATAGTGTGTGTTACTGTCACTTTGGATTTATATTACGACCGTCGAGTGGATACGCGTGGGCAGGTCTTAGCTGTAACGTTAGGTACTGTAAATAGTGTTTAAATAGCAATACTTCCCTATTGTTGGTTATTGATACAATAATAACATTATTCGTTACTAGATGTTACGAGCGCTACAGGAAATCCCGCGGGAACTGTACATTTTTCCGCGATAAAAAGTAGTATACGTCCTTCCCTATGGTCTGCTCTATATCTGTGCAAAATTTTATCAAAATCGGTTCAGTACTTTCGGAACTTATTCAAAATGAACAAATCTCTCCTCTTTATTTTATTTGTATGTAAATAAATTTTAATATGGCACTATCAATGTGTATATATTTTACCTACCCCCTTATAAATAAAAAAATTACACCGCGGACACGTTTAGACAGTTATTCGGCGTGCATGACAAAGTGACCCCCGCGCCATTACCCGCGGGGTTTAATTACGGCCCGGAGTTGGGCGGCACTGATTCGGGGGCACATGAAATATTAGTCTGCTGCATTAAAATATTACCTACTTGGGTATTTCTCAAAAATGTAGACTTTAAATATGTTTAGACTAGAATTCTAGAAAGTAAATATTTATTTTAATGTTAGGGAGTTTGTGCACTATCCTGAGTTTTACCGATCGGCATCCGATTTATTTAACGCTCTCATTATGTATTATATAATTCTCTTATTATTATTATAATATGCATAGGATTTATAAAAGGCAAAAAAATCGGACGGTACAATTCCGTGTAGTTTTTTTTTTCTTTTTACGGGGGATGAAATGAAAAATCTACACTATTTTAAAATTAAACCCGGTTATTTGCCAATGGGGCACTCGAAGTAAGGACGTTTTTAAGCACATGCCCTGTCTCTACGTTTATATACGTCTATGGATTTACTGACCAAACAATTGCAAAACATATAATACAATTTTATGATTCAAAAATTATTTTTGCACAACAAAATCATGGGTCACCAGGCAGATGTAAAAATGTAAATAATTTTATACAAATCTTATGTTTCATATGCCACGTCACTACCAGGTCAGCATATGGATTCTTTTTATGGGAAATGTCTGCAGCGGGTCACCGCCGCTGCAGACATTTCCCATAAAAAGAACAATGAAATTGTAGATGGAATCCGAAAAAGCACTTAGATACGTGATCTTCACAACGCTGCGACGCTTAGGACGGTTTTTATTAAAAAGTGCGGAACCCGAGCCTCAGAGTGAGGGGCGCAGCTGACGCACCCCATACCAGGGTCACCGACCCACGGGGCTTAGCCGACATGCCATGCGTTTAGGGTTGCCAGGTCGCCAAACCTAATGGCCAGACGGACCAGCCAGTTTATCCGGACATTTGGCAAAAAGGCCGGACACCCTACATTCTTAAGTATTTTGTCTCATTATTAATGTATGTATTAATGACAGTAAAATGGTTTCTTTTTTTATGTAATGAACCAGGAAACGAGCAGACGCATCACCTGATGGTAAGCGATTACCGCCGCCCATGGACACTCGTAACACCAGAGGAATTACACTTGTAACTCCTCTGGTATTGCGACTTGCGTTCCTGGTCCTTAAAATCACCAATCCCCCCCATGGGCCTCCGATAACCTCACTCACTCGGCGAAACACAACGAAAGTATTTCACGCCGGTTTTCTGTGAGGTCGTGGTATTTACCCGGTCGAGCCGGCCCATTCATGCCGAAGCGTGGCTCTTCCACAGTTAAAATTAAAATCTAAAAATCTTAAAGTTCTAAAATCAAGCCTTTTGGATTTTCACCAAAAGATTATATTTAAATATATAAATAAATCGAATGCCTGTTCATTGGCATCGTTTGCGAAATGTAAAAAGCCTAATAAAATCCGGACAAGCCGGACACTGTTTATTTTGGCCGGACACGCAAACTAAAAACCTAACTATGTCCGGCTTACCCGGACGCCTGGCAACCCTACGGCGTTAATTAAAATCGGACCCACAATAACAGAGTCGAAATTAGTGGTATATAATATATTGTAGCACGACGAAAGAAAAAAACATATACAACTTAAAAATTCGCAGTTTCCTAGATACGAGTATAAGATCTTATAGATCTAGATACTAGATCGATTTTTCTCCCCCAAACTCCCTGCAGACCAAATTTCATGGAAATACTTGCAGCCATTTACGAGATTACGATTATATATATACAAGAGTGTCTCGTTTACGGTATAATATTGTTACGAACACACAAAAGCGCCATCTAGCGTCAACCAATGACACCACTTGGTGTGAACAGGGACAACGTGAAACCGTCTACTCAGTACTAGATGGCGCTACTGTGCGAATCTTCCGGAATAAATCCAACTCGGTCAAGCGACTCGGGAACCTTCTGGAGACGTCTGGGACTCGTATCGACCGGTATAAATACGTCGGAAGAATGCGAGCGAGTCGAGTTCAGTTTGAGCTTCATCTGAAGCGATACGGGCGATACAAGCGAAAACTAGCGATCGGGAGTTCGATTTGAACAGTGATGTGGCGATATCGATGTGAATACTAGTGATGTGATGATACCAGGAGTGATACCCACGACTTGGCTACGACTTAAGGACACCGTTAGTGCTTAGTGTTTGGACTTAGTGCTTAATGTTGACATAGTGATAGTGAATAAAGTCTTCAAAAGAGTCACCAGGTTTTTATCTCCAAATCCTACGTCGGCCCAACACGTAACAACTGGTGTCGGAAGTGAGATTTAGAGATGCCTTTGACTCCGAGAGAAGATTTCAAGAAGTGCGGCGAGAGGAGCAGCTCCCGGGTGGAGGAGCGACCCCCGGGTGGAGGAGCGACCCTCGGGCGAAGGAGCGACGCCCGGGCGGAGGAGCGACCCCCGGGCGGAGGAGCGACCCCCGGGCGGAGGAGCGACCCCCCGGGCGGAGAGGTGCGACCCCCGGGCGGAGAGGTGCGACCCCCGGGCGGAGAGGTGCGACCCCCGGGCGGAGAGGTGCGACCCTTGGCGGAAGAATGCGACCCCTGGTGGTGGAGAGCGATCCCTGGCGGAAGACTGCGACCCCTGGCGATGGAAAGCGACCCCTGGCGATGGAGAGCGACCCCTGGCGGCGGAGACGTGCGACCCCTGGCGGCGGAGACGTGCGACCCCTGGCCGAGAGGTGCGACCCCTGGCCGAGAGGTGCGACCCCTGGCGGAGAGGTGCGACCCCTGGCGGAGAGGTGCGACCCCTGGCCGAGAGGTGCGACCCCTGGCCGAGAGGTGCGGCCCCTGGCCGAGAGGTGCGGCCCCTGGCCGAGAGGTGCGGCCCCTGGCCGAGAGGTGCGGCCCCTAGCCGAGAGGTGCGGCCCCTGGCCGAGAGGTGCGGCCCCTGGCCGAGAGGTGCGACCCCTGGCCGAGAGGAGCGATCCCTGGCGGAGACGTGCGACCCCTGGCGGTGGAGAGCGACCCCTGGCGGTGGAGAGCGACCCCTGGCGGTGGAGAGCGACCCCTGGCGGTGGAGAGCGATCCCTGGCGGAAGACTGCGACCCCTGGCGATGGAAAGCGACCCCTGGCGATGGAGAGCGACCCCTGGCGGCGGAGACGTGCGACCCCTGGCGGCGGAGACGTGCGACCCCTGGCGGCGGAGACGTGCGACCCCTGGCGGCGGAGACGTGCGACCCCTGGCCGAGAGGTGCGACCCCTGGCCGAGAGGTGCGACCCCTGGCGGAGAGGTGCGACCCCTGGCGGAGAGGTGCGACCCCTGGCCGAGAGGTGCGACCCCTGGCCGAGAGGTGCGGCCCCTGGCCGAGAGGTGCGGCCCCTAGCCGAGAGGTGCGGCCCCTGGCCGAGAGGTGCGACCCCTGGCGGAGACGTGCGACCCCTGGCGGAGACGTGCGACCCCCTGGCAGAGAGGTGCGGCCCCCTGGCGGAGAGGTGCGACCCCTGGCGGAGACGTGCGACCCTTGGCGGAGAGGTGCGACCCCTGACGGAGAGGAGCGACCTTCGACACATCGTCACGTGCAAGAAACGGGGTGACGTAAAACTAATCTGGAGTGAGGTTGCACCCACTGGCGCTATCACTAAGGCGTACTGGGCGCAATGGGACAGTCTGATAAACGGAATACCCTACCAGAAATAACGGCAGAGAGTTCCATCTTCAGATAATCGTCCCAAGAACGAGAGTGCCAGATGTTCTCCGTGAAATGCATGATGGCGTATCAAAAGGTCATCTGGGTGTCAAGAGGGTCATTCAAAGTGGTGCACATAGATCGTCTAGCGCGGTACCATGGCAGTGGCAGCGATACTCGGGACGAGCATCTCTAAGAGGGGAGTAGTGTTACGAACACACAAAAGCGCCATCTAGCGTCAACCAATGACACCACTTGGTGTGAACAGGGACAACGTGAAACCGTCTACTCAGTACTAGATGGCGCTACTGTGCGAATCTTCCGGAATAAATCCAACTCGGTCAAGCGACTCGGGAACCTTCTGGAGACGTCTGGGACTCGTATCGACCGGTATAAATACGTCGGAAGAATGCGAGCGAGTCGAGTTCAGTTTGAGCTTCATCTGAAGCGATACGGGCGATACAAGCGAAAACTAGCGATCGGGAGTTCGATTTGAACAGTGATGTGGCGATATCGATGTGAATACTAGTGATGTGATGATACCAGGAGTGATACCCACGACTTGGCTACGACTTAAGGACACCGTTAGTGCTTAGTGTTTGGACTTAGTGCTTAATGTTGACATAGTGATAGTGAATAAAGTCTTCAAAAGAGTCACCAGGTTTTTATCTCCAAATCCTGCGTACCCAACACGTAACAATATTAATTAAAACTCGAAATAGTCGTATAATTTTGGGCCTGTTGGCTGTAACATAATGTACTGATAAGTGTCAAATAGCTTATTAATATGTTTTGTCTTAAAGCAAGCGGCGACAAAACATCCGAATAAGCTATCAGATACTTATTAGATAAACGTGTGTTGTCGCCCTACGTAACTTGTACATATAATAACGTTATCGTTAACGTAAGGTCCATCGGACCAACCCAGTAGCTACTTCATTAAATTAAAATATACATAAAATATTAATCGTCACTTTACGGTCCAATTTTAATTACATTTTTTTATGATCCATAAAAATGTAATTTAATATTTTTTGAAAGTTTTTTTATTGGTCGTCTACATTATAGGGTTTCATAGGACACCGACAATAGAACAATGGGGATCGAACTTCGAACCTGCACCTCTCGAGTTAGTAGGTACTTAGGTGGAGTACGTATTGTGCTTTTAGTGGTAAAGGTTCTTTCAAACTATCTTTGTACACGCGCGAGACGAAGGGACGATGCGTTGAACTTTTTATGTTGTTTATAAAAAATCTATACCTGGTTTAAAACACAAAAAGAACTCTACACTAAAAAAAACAAATGTAAGGCTGTAAAATCGTTGATATTATTATTATTGCTATACCTTCCTGTTTATAACCTTTGCAGATTGAATTAATGAGCTTGTATAAGCCTACTAAGTACTGTATTATGATAGTTAAAGTACCTATATACAAGAATTGCACTTGCTCTCGACGGTCGTGGGTTCGATTCCCGCATAGGAACAACAAAAATGTTGTTCCCAAGTTTGGTTAGGACAATGCAGGCTGATAACCTGATTGTCTGACATGAGATGATCCATGCGTCGGATGGGCATGTAAAAGTCGGACCTGCGCCTGATCTCTCATCAGTCGTGTCGGTTGTCCGTCCTACTGGATTATGAGAGTAAAGAGAGAGTGCTTTTGTATACTCGCACACACTTGGTCACTATAAAATTACTCCTGCTCAACTGGCCTGGTTTCAATGAAACCAGCCACCGTCACCGAGATCGATGTGGAGAGTTATTATTATTATAAAAAACAATTATGACTTACCATTGTGAGCGAAGATAAACACTTCAATATTCACAAATATCACTTATCAATTCGTATACCACGATCAACAAAACGATTATTTAAAAAGGATACATTTCTTGGAAGAAGTCGAGGCTAGGAGGCTGAAGGATATCTAACGCTGACAGTACCTGAAAAAGAAAAAAAAAATTGTGAATAACAAAACTTTACGCAGTGACATACTTTTTCATTCGCCGTGAATTTATCAACAAAACATTGCGTTGACGAGCATGAAGTTGGCAACAAATAATATGTCGTTTGTGAAGCTAGTCACAAAAGACTATGAATATCAGTCAAAATTCCTAATAATATCGTGCAACAGATATGTATATCTACAAGTAAGAACAGGGTGTCGCAACTTCTTGACGTAAGTATTGGCGTTCGAAATCCAAAACTATACCTGACTATCGTCTGTGCAAACCACATACCTTGCTCGCTCTTTTATCGTGTGTACTCTTTCACACATCGCCTGTGATTGGTTAAACAGAAAAAGAGGATTAATTTTAAATTTCAAACTACGAAATTCTATTCTATTAATTTGAAAAATTATTTTCAACTTTTACAAATTTGTTAACTCATGTTTTGTTATTTGCAAAAAACTGTAATTTTTAGTGAAGTGACCTCGAAATCATATTTATAATGATGAAACAGTGATTTATATAAAATAGGTTCATGTATATAACCACAATATAAACATGCTTTAAGTCAAAGAATATCGGTGAGTATTTGTATAAAATTTTACCATATTTTAACTTCTCGTTTTATTGAAAAGAGACATTTAAAGATTATATTTGTTTGACGACCTCTGTGGCTCAGCAGTTCAGCGCTTTGGTGCTCAAGCCGGGGGTCGCAGGTTCGAATCCTGCCGAAGGAACAAAAAGTTTTCTGTGTTCCTGGGTCATGGATGTATATGTGTATAATATAACAAAAATCTTAAATATACTTAAGTATACTATTAACATGGTATTAATTAATATACTTCCTGTTTTCTGGTACCTACCTGTAACACAAGTTCTTCGGATACTTAGCACGGCGCCAGATTGACGTGGTGTGAAGCATCCATACGTATTATTATTATTATTATTTGTTTCAATAAATGAATTTTATTGTGTAGTGATTTTAATATGCATGCTTAGATTTAAGATTATAAAGTTTCTCTATTAATAATATAAGATTCGAATGTTTATTATGACACGCAATATTGTTTAAAACAAAGTCACCCTAATAATAATTATGTACTTAGGTACTTTATTTTTAATACTATTGTTCAGTTTTACCGCATACTTTTTACATTTAGTTTAACCTTTGTTAGTATTGCGAATAAGAAGAAATAAGTAAAATGTAATATAAATTCATAATTTGCAGGTATTGGATTCCAATTTCAAGGGCACGCAATAATAAATAAGACAACATGAAAATATTTCAAGATTCTCATTCGTATAAAATGTATCCTATCTATTTTGCACCAAAGGATAACCGCTGAAGTTAATCAGGCTATGTCGTATATTTATGTGGTAATCTGAAATATTTTGGTTTCCAACTTTTAGCCCTCGTATCCACGAGAGTTTTTTTGTGGTCGCGAGTCGTGACGCGACAGGAAAAACTGCACTGTAAATAGAACTCTGCACTTAATCTACAATAGAGCTGAAAATTGAAGTGTCAAGTGTACACGATTTTCAGCTATGTCGTATTAGTGCAAAGTTCTATTTATAGTGTACCTAGTTTATTAGTCGTGAATCTCGTGATCACATAAAACGCTCGTGGGAATGTAGGCTTACTTTTGTATATTTTTAATGCAATAAAAACGATCGAATTATAGTAATTGTTTTGTTGTTTGTTTTATTTACCTTTTTAACCTAATAATTGGGCCCTAAAAATAAAATTGAAAACAATAACCTACGTATAGTTTTTTTTTTAATTATTTTTTCATTGTAGGCTTGAATCTTTTGCACTTTAGAACATATAAATACGTAAAAAAGGTACGGTATAATTTTGAATTTCGAAATTATTATTTTTTATTCGGAGTGCCACCTCTTCATACGTAGTATAGCTTTACATTCTCTTTGAGTAAGAATTTTTTAACGTTAGCTGGGGTAAGAAGCATTATATACTTTTTTTTTTTTTTCAGGTCAATACGTCAGAGGAAGATACCAGTTTTATGTCACTGGCCCTTTATACACATAGACCATCTGCGCTATCTGATATTATAACTAAACAAAATCACAACAAACAGTTTATTTAGGAGTACCTAGTTGATTTGTATTTCTACAAATTGTGTTATTTCGTAGTACCTAGTTGTTGTTGTATGTCTTCAATTTGTGTTAGTTAATATTGGTAGAATATTAACCATTAAATATTCGTTAACGTGCACAAGTGTGGGCAAGTGGTACAACTTCATAAAGTGTGCTATTTTATGTTCTCTCCAAAACTCCCTAGGAAGTTTCAGTAAGACGTCTATCGCTTTACTGAATCGACTGACTTGACGAATTGACTGCACTGACGATTTATTTGGACTTGGACTAGACCTTGGACTTGATTTAGGAAAACGGTGTTGAGAACTTAAACGAAAATTCTATTTGCCCGTCTTTTTAACTTGACACTGGCTGGCAATGTTTTTATGCTATACTGAAATATAAAATATAAAAAAAACCGGCCAAGTGCGAGTCGGACTCGCGCACCGAGGGTTTACGGAACCTTGTAATAAAAAATAATGGTTTACAGCTTATGCATAAGGTTTATGTTTATGAAATTAAATGGTTTTTTTTATATTGGAGTTGATTTAATGAAAGGTAAATTGCGGTTTACGATTTATGACGTATAAAAAAACTACTTACTAGATCTCGTTCAAACCAATTTTCAGTAGAAGTTTGCGCGGTAATGTACATCATATATTTTTTTTAGTTTTATCATTCCCTTATTTTAGAAGATACAAGGGGGGACACATTTTATCACTTTGGAAGTCTCTCGCGCAAACTATTCAGTTAAGAAAAAAATGATACTCGAAACATCAATATCATTTTTGAAGACCTATCCATAGATAGTCCACACGTATGGGTTTGATGAAAAAAAAAATTATGAGTTTCAGTTCTAAGTATCCTCAAAATTAATTGTTTTTTTTTCTATTATTGTGTGAAAATCATAATGCGGTTCACAGAATTGAGAATACATCTACTTACCAAGTTTCAAGAGCGGAAAAAAGTGGCTGTGACATACGGACGGACAGACAGACAGACAGACATGACGAATCTATAAGGGTTCCGTTTTTTGCCATTTGGCTACGGAACCCTAAAAAACAGTAAATGTAGATTTAAACTAAATCACTAAGCACTTTAACCAATCAGTATAAACCATTGTTTTCGTTAATCAATTTCCATTCGAGTTGCAGCTGCACATAATCCGCCGTCAAAGAGATGATATTTTCATACATTTTCAATAAGGCCTGCATTAGAGCCCAGATATGGGAGTTTGAACTGAACACTACGGGCGGCTTAGCGGAACATTCGAAATGAATTTTCAAATCGAGTGTGAGGCCAATAAGGTTTAGATTTCTGTAGGACCAGTTGGAGTAAAAGGTTGTAAAGAATAAAATGTTAAAAGTATTCGACGGGTATGGACGGTACGTGTCGGCACAGCGGTTTTTCACCGCACTGTTTTTATTGCAAACAGACAAACATACAAACAGAAAGACGCACGGACAGAGTGAAACTATAACGTGCATAATAAATCCGTGATTTATACATAGAACATAAGAAAACTACGCGGTGAAAACCCGTGGTGCAGATCAGAAGTCTGATAGAAGAAAATTACCAGTGAAAATTTTTAGAAACACTTTTATTTTGAGCTTGATAAGCTGAATAATAATAGAGAAATCTTACTATAATGTTAAAGACTTTTTAAATGAATAACATGCTATGAGATTAAGCATTTTTGTATGACATATGATTTTGCTGAATTCGCATATGAAAATATTGAATAAATATTGTACTTTTACTTTTTATCATAAAGTTTTATGTCTTTGGATTTATTTATGCACTTTTTAACATTTCTATTATTTTTAAACCATTTAACTCTATAGTGGTATTTATTATCTTTAACATTTTCTATATCATTTATTTTCTTGACATTTATTATGTAGAAAAATATTTATTATCATGGTATTTTGACATTCTTCTAACATAAAAATTAAGTTTTGACTAATAAATAATGATAATAATATTTTTTTATTATTATAAAATGTAGGTACCTATAAGTAATAATAAATAAATTGTGAACTAGTTAATATAGATAGGTATTTGGACGTCGTTAATGCGACAAAATATGCGGTCTACTATAAAAATTGTAACACCTATTGTAACCATATTTTTACCAAATAAACATCATTTCATTTCATTTCAAAAATGACGCATTATATAAAATTTAAGCGCTTAGCAGGAAGTTGCACGGATGGCCTTTAGGTCAACTGTTTTCCTAATTTTATTTTTTTCGATTTTTAATATCTATATTATTACTTAGGCATAGTTTATCAAAATCTGTTCAGCTGGATAACACTTTATCCCATGTTCATCCCCTACAATTTCAACCCTCGTCGTTTATGTATAACGAGAGTAATAAAATATGTTAAGGTCATTGGACCCCACACAGCTGATTCTATTGGTGTAAAATAGGCAATCGGACAATTTTTTTTTATTGCATAAATGAATAGTACTCTTAAATATGAGTAACTTCTCAGAAGAAACCGTATATCAAAAGTCAATATAAATAAATAAATAAATTTTTATTCAGTAAAAATACAATATTGTAAATTACAGGTAGGTCAAAAGTAGGTAACAATTTATACTTAATCTACATAAAGTTAACAATAGCGCCTGAACTAGGATAAACCTGTGTTTCAGGCAATATTTTCAAAGGTACAGCGATTTTTATACAAAATTTCGCGAGCCTCCTAAAAACGCTCCATATTAAAATCGCCACACAAATGACGTCACTATTGGATTAAAGTGTATTAAGTAGGTATAAAGTATACGGCCGCGCCGCAGGAATATATTTGTAAATATCTCCGATATTTGTGCGTTTAAGTTCATACTTACCATAATGAATGTTTTTGTATATGATGTGAGTAAACTAATAATGTAGGTTTTATTTACGAATTTCGCAAAAAAAAAATTTTTTTTGGTATAGACTCGCGAAATTTTGTATACAAATAGGGTTACCATATCTCAGGATTTGTCCTGAGATTTCAGGATTTTTCGACTCTTCTCAGGATTCCGGCCGGATTTAGCAAATCTAGTGATAGCTCAGGATTTTCAATAAAACACAGGATACATTTTAAAGATCTCTCTTATTAAACTACTAAAAATAATTTTCTTTTAGTAACAATTGCAGTTAAAATCAATACTTATTTATCAAAGTGAAACAAACTAAAAATAATCTTCTTTTGGTAACAATTGCAGTTAAAATCAAAAAAGTCGCGTAAAGCGCGTGCGCAAGATAATAATACGTTTTTGAGAGAAAATTCTCAAGCTGTAGAAAATCTCAGGACTTTTCCATGGAAATCAGGCCTTTTCTCCGGACTTTTGATTTTTTCATCTGGTAACCCTATATACAAATCGCTGTACCTTTGAAAATATTGACTTTTGATATACGGTTTCTTCTGAGAAGTTACTCATATTTAAGAGTACTATTCATTTATGCAATAAAAAAAAATCAGTCCGCTTACCTATCAGGCAAAATCTTTGTTCCCTCTTTAAATCACCTGTTACTGTGAGGTTATAGACCTCAGCGCCTTATAGAGCGCAATGTATTTTTTTTGTTTCATATGTCATTATTTTTTATTGAAATTAAAAAAAAAATCTGCCCAAACGTCTCTACATAATATTATGTAGAATGTAGATCATATGTCCAAAATATTCGTCATTGATTTTACCAAACCTTATAAATGGATTGAACGCGAAATCCAGCCATTCTTGAGTCATAAATATTGTATCTAAGTACCCCACTTTTCACTTTTTGCAGTTCTAGTATTTCTACACTAATATTATAAAGAGGAAAACTTTGTTTGTATGTTTGTTTGTTTGTTTGATTGTAATGAATAGGCTCAAAAAGTACTGGACTGATTTCAAAAATTCTTTCACCATTCGAAAGCTACATTATCCACAAGTAACATAGGCTAAATTTTATTTTGGAAAAAAATAGGGTTCCGTAAGATATTTGGGGTTTTCGGACACAAGGTGTAAAAAATCAACCAGAAAAGTTACTTATTTTGCGTACGCTGCCTAAACTATAAAAGATAGAACCATAAAATGTTCTAATTAATTGTAGATCTTATAAATATCTACAAAAAAGTCCGCGACACACTGTACCTATCTATGTCGAGTGAGGCACAACAACAATTTTTTTATTTAGAAATCTTGATTTTTTTTTGGACTACTTTTAAACGTGTTTATTTTACTCATGCTATTAATCCTTATCAAAATAAATTATTTTATCACTAAGTACAGTTTATGTAGATAATATTTGGTCTTTGAATGATTAAAATTGGACGTTTGGTTTTGAAGTTATGGCGAAATTAAAATATTACGATTTCTGCTCCACGGCCCGTTGCGAAGTAGGCGTCACCAAGGCAGGGGTGTGCGTGCGGGAGGGGAGTTTAGATCTATGAGGTAGCCGCAGTATTAGTATCAGTATTTTACCCATAGACTATACAGATATATATGTTACCGGCCAAACCCAATTTCAGGACAAACTAGTTTTGCCTAGGCTAAACTAGTTCTTCCTATACGCGATAGGATTAACTAGTATATCCTAGTCCAAACTAATTTGTCCTAAGCCCGATAGGACAAACCAGTTTAGCCTAGGCCAAACTAGTTGATCCTGATATTAATACGCACACTGTAGGACAAATAACTATAGGAATATCGTTAAGGACTGCAGCTACAAAACATTCAGTTGGATCTGGCTAAGATTTCGTGAGATGCAGCTGCATCAAAAACTGTTCCACAAACATATGCAAGTGCAAGAAGACAATGATACTCTGCAATTCTAAGTGCCACCAAAGCACACCCTGTAAAAATAAATAACAATTTTAATTATTGAGATATGATTATTGCTTATATTTAAAAAACACTTATTATTTTTTATTGTTTATATAACCAATAAATATCCATAGCTTTTAACGACGAATCATTATCGTTTTAATAAAACTGATTATTTTTCCATTTACGGAGTATTTAATTTTTTTTTTTTTTATAAAACTAGGGGGCAAACGAGCAAACGGATCACCTGATGGAAAGCGATTACCGTCGCCCATGGACACC
The DNA here is from genome assembly GCA_905404095.1 of Glaucopsyche alexis. Classification (NCBI taxonomy): domain Eukaryota; kingdom Metazoa; phylum Arthropoda; class Insecta; order Lepidoptera; family Lycaenidae; genus Glaucopsyche; species Glaucopsyche alexis. The sequence goes on from FR990053.1 coordinate 4,774,335, forward strand.
CGCAACATCAGAGAAGTTGCAAGTGCGTTGCCGGCCTTTTAGGAGGGAATACGCTCCCTTCTTGAAGGTTTGCAGGTCGTAGTGGTCCGGAAATACTGCTGGCGACAGTTCATTCCAGAGTTTTACAGTGCGCGGCAGAAAGCTTCGGGTAAAGCGCACGGTGGAGGACTGCCACTCATCAAGGTGATGAGGATGATAAATATTTTGTCGCATGGAACGGTGGCGAAAAGTTGCAGCAGGTATAAGTCCGAACAATTCCTCGGAGCACTCCCCGTAATATAACCGATAGAGGATGCAGAGCGATGCTACATCTCTACGTAGCTCTAAGGAGTTCAGTTTATATATTTATTTAGACTTTCTAGATATACTATGTTTAGACTAGGCCATACTAGTTTATCCTGGAGTGTGCGTATTACTATCAGGATCAACTAGTTTGGCCTAGGCTAAACTGGTTTATCCTATCGGGCTTAGGACAAATTAGTTTGGACTAGGATATACTAGTTAATCCTATCGCGTATAGGAAGAACCAGTTTAGCCTAGGCAAAACTAGTTTGTCCTAAAATCGGGTTTGGCCGGTAACATATACATTGTACCCGTGCGAAGCCGGGGCGGGTCGCTAGTATTTGATATTTACATAGATTTATTACTATATGTTGCCCGCGACTTCGTGCGCGCAAAAGTTAATTTCGCAGAAACCGTTCATTTTTCCGCGATAAAAAGTAGCCTATATCCTTCCCCATGGTCTACTCTACATCTGTGCCAAATTTCATCCAAATCGGTCCAGTAGTTTCGGAGCCTATTCAATGCAAACAAACAAAGTTTTCCTCTTTATTATATTAGTATAGATATAAATAATAATGCGGAAGATGATTTATTGATAACATGAATCATAATTATTTTCATTGCTGCCTAATACCAGGTTTATATGAACGGTTAGTTGCAGTACGATTATTTTAGATCTCAATTTAATATTCCTACAACTTCCTGTCATGGCATGAAGAATTAATAATAATAATATGTAGTTAGAGAATAGTAAACATTATTAATAATAACTGCAAATGGAATAAACATGGCTGTTGCCAACGTTATAACAAAGTGCCTAGTTTATGTAATTAAATAAATTAAGGAAGCTATGATTCCTTTTGTCACTAACAGTACTGTATAATGCAGCGGTTCTCAATCTTTTTCGGTGACGGAACCCTTTTGGAAAACGAAATACTTAACGGAACCCTACAAAAAAATACGCTTTAAAAAAGGGTATTTTTTATTAATAAGCATAATAAAAGTACAAGGTGACATTTACTTATTACTTACTTACATAACAAGTATAATAATATAAAAGAAAAAATCTAACTAATGGGATTTTTTATTTCTCATTAATTGGTTGATATCAGGTTTAATAGAAGATAGTTGAAGTCTCATATCAGGTTCGGCGTTCAGTCTATTGCGGTATATTGATTTTTTTCTAAATTCTTGCGGAACTCCAATAGGGGTATCGCGGAACCCTAGGGCTCCGCGGAACACACTTTGAGTATGGCTGGTATAATGTATGACACCGTAAAATTGTAAAAACCGTTAGATTGTAATATAACTAGTCAAATGTTTATAGACTTCCGACGCGAATATTCTGCCTATAATTTAACACATTATTGTTCGTTAGATTATAAACATATAGTATTGAATATTTCGACATATTTTTACAACCTCGTTAGTTATTTTACAATATAATGGTTTTTACAATTTTACGGTGGCGTATACATGTATGTATAGTAAGTTATAACTAGCACTGCCCGCGCAAAATTAGGTTTTAAGCGATATCTTCATATATAACAATTTAAAACTTTCATCTATTTTACTCTCTGGAATTGAAAATTAGAAAACGCTGAAATACTAACTCGTTATTTTTGCGTACGCAATTCATGCGAATTTTATTGACATTTCTCGTATTTCGAGTTTCCACTTCGATCGATACTTTTATTTAGAATCCCAACTCTCCTAAATTATTTCGATATAATCTCGGTTTGGTCAACGCGCTGACTTATTCGCACACGCATCAAATCGTGCGTAACGAGTGGGACAGCCAAAAACTCCAAACCAGATAATAATTATAATATTGTATACTATTGATACGGTACTCGGTATGTATTTTGCGACGCATTTCGCTCTTGTAGGCTAGACCACAGACAATTCACGTTAATCGATTACACACGCGAGAACGAATTACGCCGCGGCCCGCGACCGCAATTACAATCAGCGATTGTCGATTGTTAGCGCATCACTAACACTAGTCACTAGCACTACTTCCCAATGTAAGTAAAGTACTTGCAGGACTAGTACAACACTAGTCTATCAGTGGCGTAGGGTTCCTATAACTCAATTTCTATCGGCTCTTGCCGTTTGAAAACTTTTATCCAAATCCCTGAGTATTATACAGGCTAGGGCTTCCCTATAAAGGAGAACCACCCTTCGCCACTTTATATACGTCTATTGACTATTGGGGTAAGATCACACAGGACACGAAGCAGCGCGGCGTTTTTATTTTTTAAGTCAATCAAAATTGAACTTTATCACTACTAAGACATAAAAGAGTTTCAGTTGGGGAGCTACGATGGCATTGACAGACACACATACAGATAACAACACCCCTCTTGTTTTCGTCGGCGGTTAAAATACCTGCCATATAGTGCGTGTCCTGCCAACTATATAATCTAACAGTCAAAATAATCTAAAAATAATAATAATATGAATTATTAGATATGGATGAATTTCGACCACAGGGCCCTTTATTAGACTATAAAATATAAACAACCTAGACTTATAAAAGAACAGGAAATAAAATATAACCAGCTAGGTAACCTAAGTAGGTTACGACTTACGGCGTGACGCAATACAATTATTATCGTTTAATTATTCAGTCCCAAATAACAATTGAGCACAATTTCACTTCCAAACTAGAATTGTTTTAATTAAAATTTCGTAATATCCCCTCACTCCCCTACAGCTATAACAGTTCTGTTAGGTATTTTCATATAAAATATACATCATAATTATAAATCTTTTGTACAATTTTTCGTTAAAAAAATTATGTAAGTAAGTAGATAAAAATCACTACATTTTGCCAAGCTTTGTTCCCTGGAAAATATATGTAGGTATTAATGCAACCGTAACTAGACAATATAGAAAGAAAAAAAGAAAAGAAAATTTATTTGGTAAAATAAAAACCAAAATAACATACCTACTTGACTCAGAAAAAAAATATTGAAAAAAATTGAGAAAGAGTCTAGATCTAAATTCGACACTGGACATTCTAGAACTTGGACATAACCCTACGGTCTCCGGATCGCAACAAAATTGTATACCATGTTTTATTCAGAAACCCTACTCTCGTAACTATTTTCGATATAACCTCGGTTCGGTTAACGCGCTCTCATTCACATATGCGTCAAACCGTGCGTGCGCGAGCGGGACAACCCGAAAATCCACTATAATATGAATAGGGTGTCATACTCACGTTCTCGTGTTTGAAGAAGCACAGCATCTTGAACTCACGGAAGACGCGCTTGGAGGTAACAAACATGCATCCATCCTCACAAGATATAATGTTGTCATACTCACGTTCTCGTGTTTGAAGAAGCACAGCATCTTGAGCTCGCGGAAGACGCGCTTGGAGGAGACCAGCGACTGGAACACGTTGGGCAGCTTCTTGAGGGCCACGCGCCGCCCGTCGCGCGGGTCCGTCACTGCCCTGGGGACAAAGGAAAATGACCTTTAATATAGGGAATACTGGATTTAATTTTCATCAGACCAAGTTGATAGCTGAAGAGTATGGGTCCTACCGTGCAGTAAAATGGTAGCTAGCTAGGTACGCTCTTATGTCTTTGGCACAAATGCGTTTTTCTAATATCCAGACCGTTGTCTCTGTCTTTGTCATTATTGGTGCAACATATCGCATGTTGCACCAATAATGACAAAGACAGAGTGACAAAGACAGAGGGGCAATTCTGCTAAATAAAACCTGCATAAATACAATTTTTACAATCAAGTCCCGATACGCTTATACTCCCAAACGGTGTTTTAATGAACGTTAAACCAACGTGAAACGCGCTCTTATTGGTCGAAACATCATAAAATCCGTTCACGGTAACATGTCGCTACACTTTCAATCCAAACAAAGTAAAATTGACTCTTTAAATTGTCTACTTTAAATACGAGAATTGAGGTTCAGGTAAAATGTTTCATACAAGTTTCATATTAAAACATATCGCTGTCTCTCTCAAATCTACCGGTGCGACATGCGATAGGTATTGCACCGCACGTCCGCGTAATGTGAAAACGCTCTTTTCTCACAAATTTAGGCCGAAATTAGGTCCGATTCTGGAATCCGGAGTCCAAGACTTATCCAGCGTATCTAGCCAAACAAACTTAGAATGTATTATTTTTAAGATTTTTAACTGATCTACTACGCAATTCCGCATACGTGGACAACAAAGCAAATCGTTAAAAAAGCTAAAAAGCATTTGTCGCATAAAATTAATACGAAATATGGAACACCCGCGATACAGATGATTAAATTATTTTACAACAAGCCGGCATCTGTTACAAATATAAAAGTGAAACGAAACAGTATTTTCTGTATTTAGTATTTCACAAAAATGTCTCATTAAATTAAGGAACCATTTCCACCGACTCGTATAATTACTGTCCTAAGGACAGGCACTGTGGACCAATAAAATGTATACAACGGAAGTGCCCCATCGCACTTGCGACTTGGTCATCTGAGCCATGCGATGGGACATAGTACGTAGTAGTTTAATGAAAAGGGTTTATGTAAAATATTCCAATAGGGGCCAGTGGTGAAGCGTGAGATCAGCGGAATAACGAAAACAACACTAGCTACTTTATTTTTATTGCAATAAGCGCCATCTATCGGGCGGTATATATCTAAAACAAGTTTTTGGCGCATTGGGCGCAAATTATTGTTTGTTTTGTTGTATTTCATAAAGTATAGATATTATACAACTTAAGTTATATTCATAAAGAAAGCCGACATGATGTCGAGTTGTACAGACGCCAGACGCACACTACCGATAGGGGCTTATCCTTACTTTGGAAATCACTGACCATTTTCAATTTTGTTTCAATTGCGCCTACGTTTTATGCTTTTCGTCTCGTTTACGTTCAGTATTATGGCTCATAAAATTGGAGCTAATCTCCACCAATTAAATAAGTTTATGACATTTGAGCTTGTTAATAATAATGTTAATAACGTTGATAATGGCTACCTGCATGACAATAACCGTTGATAGAATTTTTTGTAGAAAAAATACTCGTATTTCGAATAAGCCAACACTTATGAGAAAACTAGCTTTAGCCCGTGGCTCCGCGCTCGTAATTACAGTACATAATATAATTAATACATATCCGACGGGAACACTGGATTTTTACGGGATAAAAAGTAAACTTAACCGGTGAAGGTTGAACATAAACAAATTAATATTACAACGGATTAAAATGAAAATCGGCCGACATGTTTCATTACGCGCCATAAAGCATACCCCGTACCATAAACGTATGCTAACAGCTTCTGTACAATGACAGGAAACGACATGAGGTCAACATTACCTATTACAAGTTCAACAACTTCGGGATTCAATTTATTCATGTTTTTAGGGGTTCCGTACATCGAAAGGAAAAAACAGAACCCTTAAAGGAGCACTTTGTTGACCGTCCGTCTGTCTGTCAAGACCCCTTTTCTCAGGAACGCGTGGAGGTATCAAGCTGGAATTTATATCAAATACTCAGGTCTACTGTCCCTTGGAGCTGTGATCAAACTTCTAAGCCAACGCAATCAAAAGATACAGCCCTTTAATGCCCAAATTCCCACAAACTTTCGACACTCGCAAGGGAATTAAAACCTACAGGGTACTTTCCGTAAACTCAGGATCTTGAGATTTGGTACGAAGCAACGTCTTATAGCACAGATAAAGGAAAAATTGCAAAAACCGTGAATTTTGAGTTACATCATATAATAAAAATATATCTAATTTTAAACTTACTATGACTTATTTACTATGACTCGATTGTCGTGATGGGTGAACTTTTACTTATATACCTACAGGTTACATAACATACCTTTTGTATGTCAATCTTTACCTATAGACCCCAACTGCGGCCCGGGGGCCATATGGGGTCCGCCTGCCGTTGCCGTTGCATCTATACGGGATTGCTTGCAAACACGATCTACGATCTATCGAAAAATTCCAATATTCGAGGACAAACGGTAACCGACCCTGTGTCTGTAACGGTACGCCCGATATTCGCCTGGCGGCCGAGCGTTTATGACAATATTTGGTAATGTTTGAGAAACGGAATTTTGGGGTTTTGCGGACGAAATGTGGATCTTTATAAGTAGATGTGCGGCTAGTTAGGGTTTTGCTAAAAATAGCACGCAATCTTGAAAAGGTTGCCTGCCAGAGGCCCTGCTGACAAATATTTCGTTAGCAATTAGGCCATTGCTTTACATAACAGTCCCCAAGACTTGTGATAAATAGCCCACAGCGAAACGCGACGCGGTGTGAACTAATAATCCGGAACTCCTCTAATTCTCGTATGAATCAACTTAAACTTTCAATTTACTTTCAATGAATTATAAATGAATCATCTTGATCTTGGACCAATCAATTGATGCTGGTTTGGGCGGGATTTCCTCTCACGCTGACGGTAGGCGTTGATGGGTCAATATGTATATAGTTTTAAGTTTATGACTAGCCGCACATACCATATTATTGGCAATAATGCCCATACTGACAATAATATAACTTGTGTGCGGGCTATATTACCGTTTTTTTTTTGTATGTGTTGAGTTGTATTAACAGGAAAAGTCGCCTTGACGTTTATGAGAATACCATTCTGCTGTCTAACATATCGCGACTGCATCTAAACTACCTATTGTACGATTTAATTAGCAGAATTGGCCTACCAAAGAGAAAAAAATTCCACTCGTAATAGAAAATGAAGAAATAGGTCGTCCCTTTGTTCTATGTAGTTTGTACGTTAGTCCAGGAGACAACATCCGTCAATGTCAACATCAGACCTCGAGGGACCGGAACAAAAATTTCACATCAATTCATCATAAATCCTTTTGTGCCTTTTTGTCTTTGTGCAAGACAAAGAACTTCAACCTGCATAAGACCCGTTAAAGTTGTTCCATTTTGTAACTTTGTAAGTCTGAAGGTATATCTATCTATGCGACCAACAAACCAGCCAATCAGATTCTATGGTTACGCTCACCGGTCGCAGGTCCCATGTGTTCCCGTAGACGTAGAAAAAAAGGCAGACACCGCTTCAGTAATATGAATAGTGAAGCAATCAAAGTAAGCCGGCCGTATCGTAGCGACACGTGCCGCCGCACGCACAGCAAAGTAAGACGATCGGCCGCCGTAGTACGCCAATGGCAATTATTATATTTTTTATTAGTAAGGGGGTAGGTATCAGTGATACAGCCTGCACTTAGCGCTATACAATACAATTGGGTGTTGATGTGATTGAGTCGATAAAAACATACATGATCATCGTAGTCCCAAGTTTCCTATAGAACTTTTTTGCCCATACATTTAATAAATTTAACAATATCCCGGACAATTTCTGAAAAATTAAAATGTAATGCTGAATCCCTTCTTCCAATTTAGTTACTTCACGTCGTAACCAGTGATGAAAACAGAATTATATAACGCCTGAATTTGACTAAAATAAGGTCGAATTTTGAAATTAAAACGTAAATTTAAGTATGTACTTAACTGGAATAGTCTTCTATTAACAGTTGTTTCCCGTACCTATTAGCGTTAGTCCACACCGAGACGGGACGCGGAAACGTGTACCTTCTTGTGTAGTGAATAAAGTTCAATTTTAACTGCTGTCTTAAAAAATGCAGCGCCGCGTCATTTCTCGTCTTGTCGCAGTGTTAACTGACTCTCAGCCTAGATTTTCCGCTTTTGGTCAAAAATAACAGCCTCCGTGGTCTAGTGGTTCGAGCATTGGCTCTCGACTCGGAGGTCGTGGGTTCGATTCCCGCATTGGAACAACAAAAATGTTGTTTCCAAGTTTGGTTAGGACAATGCAGGCTGATCACCTGATTGTCTGACAAGAAAGATGATCCATGCGTCGGATGGACATGTAAAAATTCGGACCTGCGCCTGATCTCTCGCCAGTCGTGTCGGTCATCCGTCCCACTGGGTTGTGAGAGCAAAGGAAGAGAGTGCTCTTGTATACTGCGCACACACTTGGGCACTGTAAAATTACTCCTGCGTAATTGGCCTGGTTTCAATGAAACCGACCACCGTCACCGAAATCCATAACATATCCACCGAAAATAACCATAACTTTCAAAAGTTTAATAGAATCAAAAGAAGAGTCAACTCTAAAAGGCCTGTCACCTAAAACTGAAGAATCCAGTAGGAAAATTCCAGGAAAAAACGATCAAAACCACCTCAAAGGTATTCAATTAATGCCATTATTTTTAATTACACTTGGCGGAATCCTTACAAGCGATAATCGTGTAGGGATGCTCTACTAGAACTGTCTGGTACCCGAGTGTAGGTGTAAGTACGTCATTAACGTGTATGATACTAATAACTATTAGTAAGAGTCTATTAGTAACCCGTATAAAGGTTGGCACAAATAGTGAAGATACTATAATCTTTTATCTTAAGATACCTGTATATAAAATGTAAGGGGCAGCATAGACAGCGAAGTTTTAATTCTATTATATTTCCATATTAGGTACTTACTCTAATGAAAGATATAGAAGAATCTTAAGATATTATAGTATTTTGGCCGTCCGCTTAATATAAAGTATTATACATTACTATGTATAATACTTTATATTAAGCAGACGTGGCGTCTGCGATGCCCTTAAATGAAAATGTATAGTATAGCCCAGTGTAATTCGATACAAACGTTTTAAGATAGAAAAGATCTCATAAATATTTTTTTTTGTTTATAAATTATTATGTCCTTTACTGATTTTTTTTTGTATTACCTTTCCCAATATTTATCAACTCCCCTATAAAAGCTTCGAGACCCCCCTAAAGAGGCTTCGCCCAGGGGGTCGCGACCCACACGTTGAAAAACACTGCTATACTATTCCCAACTAACATTTTGGCGCTAAGGGAAACCTTTTTTGACACTTAAAGTATTATAAACAACATATAAGAGCTCTGACAATAGCTTTGGACTCTACTGCGGCGTTAGGAATAAATAATTAAAGTTTCAAGAGGCATAATAGAAATAAAGGAAAAATATATAACTTAAGGTGCTAACTTGGAGTTTGTCAGAACTTTTGTATAACTTACTTATCTTTAGGAAACGTAAAACACTAGCACCAATTGTAAGGTGTCTGCTAATACTTACAAACGGTTAAAGTTCTTAAATGGAGTTAGTCAATACCTTGTACAACCTAACGAGTTATATGGAGCCCTAAGAGCTAAAAGAAAGTTACAGTAGTGATAACTTTTTGTATTATAGAGCTATAGAAGTTAAAGAAGTGATAACTATAGGTATTATAGAGCTAGATGCTGCGAGTGTCGGAAACCACCTTTAATTTAAATCATTACAGGTTGTATAATAGGATTTACTCCCACATTATAAAAGTCCAAGTGGCATTAAAAAGCTAGCTATAGTTTTTTTAACACTGCGTTAGGAATAAAAGAGTTACCAGGAATCTTAGGTAATGTAGATTTTACGCCATTAAATAAACATAACCTATAAAATTTTAAAAGTAAATTTATGGTCAAAATAATATTTTCCGACTTATTGATTTACATTATTTACTGTTTTCGATTAAAATATACATAGACGTACTGAGAATTGTTATTTACAACCACAACTAAAATAAAAAAAAAATGCCGTGGCAGTGATTTATTTTACCTAATAATATGAAATGTTGTTTATTTTTGAGGCGCTTCAAAATTGAGATGAAAACTAGTATATATTATCACAGAATACTTATCACCGCAGTGAGAATTCATAATTATGAAACCGATAATGTATAAAATTATTAATTGATGTCGGCCATGATTGTCGGCCATAAATATAATATATGCGCACTGCTATTATATTTTATCATTTTTGACGGTAATAGAAACTTTGGGTGATGTTTATTACTACTTATTATGCACAATATACAATCGTTCTATAAATAGTATCATAGGAGCACTCATATGTTGTTAAAAAAGCTAATTGAGTGAATTTTGTAAATTATTTATTACTAAAGGGTGCAGTTGTAACCTGTGTACAGCTTATAATACACCTAAAATGGTGAATACTACTTCAATAGCACTATTGTAACTCTTTATTCCCACCTTTTTATCACTTTTCTACAACTATTATGTCACTTTAAGCTCTAAAATTGTGGGCCCAATCCAGAGTTATAAGATAGTTATAGCGCGCTATACCACTAATTGTTAGACCTTTTATAGAACCTTAGGTTTTTAAGTTTCTCTTAAGCAGCTCATTTAGCGCTTATTCTTATAACCAAAATGTTAGTTGGGTTATAGCAAGCTGCACGGCTATACTATAGCCATCTGTGATAGTTCATACAAACTATATATTATATCAAGCGATAAGCCATATTATCGTACTGTCCGCAAAATAATTATTACTGCAACAACAACATGTATGATGTTGTCATCAATCGTTTTGTGAGATGAGAACCCCCGTGGCGAAGTGAGAAACCCGCTTAAGTTACACTTGATGATATGTTCCAGTCGAATGGGGTTCCTATAACATCATTCCTATCGGCTTCACTCCCCAGTTCCCACACACCTTTTGATGACCCTTATCCAAATCCCTACCTATTATACAGGCTAGGGCTCCCCTATGATGGAGAACCAACCTTCGTTTTCTCCGGCCCTCCTGATTCCGGATCATATTATAGTCCCAGCCTTAATCTAAAATCTTAAGGGACGAAATTTGGAACAACAGCTAGTTACACGGATAATAAAGCTCATTAGAAGAACACTTTGATACCGCAGCACTAGTTTTAAAAGCACCACTTAGTTCATATTTACTACGAACATTAATTTTTATGTAAGAAAACTAGTTTTTTTATTACTTTTATTATGACCATTCCTCCCATTACTTATTCTTATCAAAATTACATTGTAACAATATTAAGTACACTTTTATCATCTGAAAGTGTCTCTTGTGTTTATAATAATGTGTCTGTCTCACTAGTTTGATGACATGGGCTAAGAAATTGATAATTATAATGGTGTCTACAGACACACGAATTTGGTACGGAGCGTACAGCGGATCTGGTACGCTCCGTACCAGATCCGAGCGTGTGTAGGGCAGTCCGGCGAACATAAGAAGAAGGCGAAGAGTTCGCCGTTGTCCGCATCGGATCTGGTCCGCTCCGTACCATATCCGTGCGTGTGTAGAGCAGTCCGGCGGTTAGGCCGTACAACAGTATCAGTGTTGCCAACTTAGGGATGTACCCCCCAAAATTAGGGAAAATATCTACGGGGGTTTACTAGGGGACAGGATGTTTAGAGTTTACTCCTTATGAATCAATTTGTATGTAATAAAAAAAATATCTTAATGTGTGTATATAGCCAGGGATATGAAAATGTATTGGGAGTGAAATAAGATTAAGACAAGTTAGTTTTATGTTATTCACGCGTAAGTCTTTATGTTAAACACATAACCTTTCTTTCTAGCTTATTATCTCTTAGACCTGTCAATGGTATAAGTAATAATCAGGGGTAAAATTTGGGGAGAAATATTTTTCAAAGTGTTGGTATCACTGCCCGTTATCAATGAATTGCGGGAATCATCGTCGTCGTTTAAGAGCATTAACGCATAGCGCGTGAAGTCAACTTTGGTGAAAAATACGCACACAGCTGCAGCCTGCAACGAGCGTCTTTGTGTGCGTGAATAGCTCGACGACTGTAAGCCAACTAACCCACATTGATACTTGCCTTACTTTTATTACTTTACGATAATAATAATAACGATAATAATTATTATTGAGTTTTGATTATGGTATACATAATATCATAATAATAATTATATTCTGTGTCATATTACTTAATATATAATATAACATATTATCTACACAAAACATACAATATCAGTAGGTAATGTAATACTAACATAATATTATGGAAAATAAATATACCTTGAAATAATACTTTTATACTATTTTAATTAATATAATTTAGTTATACAGCTGAAATGTGTTTATTTAAATCTCTTTGATTTTTACCCGACTGTCAAGACGTTATGCTTTTCGCCCGGTTATGTTTTTCGCGCGTATCTTGCATGTATAAATGTATGCATGTATGCAATATGCATACATTACATTACATAGATTCTGGAACACAAAATAAACATTTTATATTTTAAACAAGACAATTTTATATACTTTTTTATATTTGTTATTTTTTATGACTAATAATTGTTCCTCTATAATTTTTAATTATTTTCACTACTAAAATTCCGGTCAAAGCTCAGTCACCCAGGTACTAACATCTTATATCAAGACGTCAAAATATTTGTGTTTTAAAAATTAAAAACGAAATTACCAATTTAGGTGCTATTTTAAAGAAGTAAAGTATTAGTTACTAATACGTATCTAGATGTACTTATCATTTATATATGTCACCGTAAAATTGTAAAAACCGTTAGATTGTAAAAAAACTAGTGAAATTGTAAAATGTTAATAGTCTTCGGACGTGAATATGCTGCCTATAATTTAACACATTATTTATAGTTAGATAATAAATACCTATATAGTTATGAATCTTTTGACATATTTTTACAATCTCGTTAGTTTTTTTACAATTTTACGGTGACATATTATATAAGTTGTTTATTTTCGAGGCAAAATGATTTGGAAACAATTTTGTTTCTAAATCATAAGCTTGAAATCCAGACTACCGTTTGCCGCATATATGTACCTAGATAAAACTTGGTAATTAAGTAGTTAGTAGTTTTTACTTTGTACATACATACATAAATATAATCACGCCTTTTTCCCGTAGGGGCAGGCAGGTAACACTATTCTTTCCACTTGCTATGATCCTTACATACTTGTTTCGCTTCGCCCACTTTAATTATTCCCTTCATACATGTTCATCAACATTCATATTAGTTTCCATGGAAGGTGCCGGATGTTGTACCTGCACTTCCTCTCTTTAAAAAAAACTTTCAAAATACTCTTTACATCTCTTTAACACACGTTCTTCTCCTTTTATAATGCTCCCATCTTGGCTCCTGATTGTACGCAGCTCCGAGTTAAAAGTTTAAGAAGTTTACTTTGTACATACAAATTAAGAATCTACTGCTATCTGAGGGGATTATATGGATTATTAAATACGTACCTCTTCATTTCGAAGTTCTACTTCTTTTTTTTTTACTTTACTTGAGTGTTTTGCACATTGTCTGAAGTTAAACCACAAAGCCGTAAACACAAGAATTTTGTTATTTGAAAGCAGATGCATATTAACAACAAAATGACCATGCAAAGTAGTATATTGTTATTATGGCTGCGCTAGTCGGTTTTGTCTCCATGCAAACGTTATTGGTGATTTACTTTAAAGTCAAACATTATAGACCCAAAGTTTATGTAATATCGATTTTTATTACACTTATCTTGGTCGGTATGTGCTTATATTTCTAAAATTCAAATAGGGGATCAGACTACATCTGAAATATTTAGTTTCATTACTATATTCAGAAATATTGAGGCATTACTACTTGGTAAATGTAAAAAAATATATTATTTTATGTGTAGTTTACTAATTAAATACATTTAAAAAGTACCAAAAAAAATTTTTTTTTTGCTAAATTGGTAAACACAACCTACATCATTAGTTTACTCACATCATATACAAAAACATTAATTATGGTAAGTATGAACTTAAACGCACAAATATGGGAGATTTTTACAAATATATTCCGGCGGCCATATACTTCATATACTACTTCATTACACCTTAACCTACAAGTGACGTCATTTGTAGGTCGACTTTAGGAGGCTCGCGAAAATTTTATACAAATCGCTGTACCTTTGAAAATATTGACTTTTGATATACAGTTTCTTCTGAGAAGTTACTCATATTTAAGAGTACTATTCATTTATGTAATAAAAAAAATTAGGCCGATTGCCTATTAGTTAAGAAAATAATAGCCTCCAAACATCGGATGTTTAGCGCAACTTTGACCGTAAATATAAAACAAATCAAGAATGAAAATAAAAAAGCAAGTACATACCGACACAGTTTTATTGTTCAGCAACTGAGATGACTTCAATTCGGACAAAAATATTATATAGATTTTTCATAAAACACGAACAGCCGATTTGGGTAATTTGAGGATACCTTTTCTAAAATACTTTACAAAACAGTATAAATATGTGCACTATAGTTTCTCATATAAGTATAGATAACTATTTTATGGGTATAAGTATCCTTTTTTCCCAGATATTAGGTGAAATAACAAGCATTTTCCCCTCGCGCCGCACTGAGTTCCAGCCGTTGACTAGCGCTAGAATAAATAAATGTAGACTAACAACAGCGCCACCTACTGGGTCTAATTATGTTAAAATGTACTAAACTTTTAGCAGCTCTTGCCTTTGTCAAGTTTTCAAAATGTGTATGTTTTCTTTTTCGTGCGAACTTATTTTTATCTCCCATTATATATGTAAAATAATTTATTACAATAAAAAAATATTAACTTAAATAACAATATTTATTATTAAATTAAAAAATATATTTTCCAAATATCAAAATCTTTTTATCGGGGTGGATCTCGTACGCACTACAAAGGTCAACAGAGTTCAGTGCAGAGCGCGGACCGATACGTCCACCCTCTGGAAAGGCTCACGGCCGTCTGATTTGTAAACGCTCGTGCGGCTGGTTTTATACACTAGTTTTCAAAATTCATATAAAATTCGTCAAGCTAATTTACTTAAATGTTTAAATGGCATATTAAAGACAAAACGTTGTTCTTTTAGATTGTGTAAGTAAGAAAGAGAAAGAGCAAGTGAAATACATAAATATCATCATTTTAAATAACTATAATTCCTGATAATTTCGCATTCTTTAAATTTTATTTTTATGAGATAGAAACGTATATAAAAATAATCTGACAAAGAGATAATCTACAAGAGGATCCAACAAGTTTGTAAAGATTTTTTGTTTTTAGAAAATGTAAGTGGTTTTAGCTATTATATGTTTTGAAAATGCCCCTGAACCTAAAGTTGTCAAAACGTCTGGTTAGTTTTGTCAGTTTTATTCAAAAGTTTGAAATTATTTTAAAATAAATGATAAGGGAAAAATTAGAATACAATATTTTCTAGTGTTTTTTTACATGTAATAATCAGAATAACCAGTTTTTGTTAGATATTTTTGCTTTTGAAAAGTAGCGTTTTTGTGAAATCTGAGTCGCGCGCCGTTTAACGCTCTTAAAAAGCGCACTGTAAATAGAACTCTGTGCTAATGTAATAGAGCATAAAATCGAACACACGAGTGTCGAGCGTTTCGCTCCACTGCACCGTACAAAATTCGTGCGTGTGTAGCGACACCGGATTTGGTATCCGGATATGGTTCGCTGTACGCTCCGTACCAAATTCGTGTGTCTGTAGATAGCATAATATTGAACCTGTCTACCTGAACGCACATGTAAGCAGCACTTAGCACTGAATATGCGAGGTTTCATAATATATGTCACCGTAAAATTGTAAAAACCGTTAGATTATAATATTACTAGAGATATATATTACTATATAACGCATAATAACGTGTAAAATTGTAGGAAGAAATTTTTATTTGACAATCTGTCGACATTTTATAATGTCTCTAGTACCTAATATGACAATATAACGGTTTTTACAATTTTACGGTGACATATATATATGATTAATTGTATTATGTACTAGAGGTCGCCCTGTGGCCGAAATTCGACCATTTATGTTTTAATTTTAAAGTTTCAACTATTTACTTAGGTTTTGTCTCTTAGATACGCAATAAAAATAATATGTAAATGTTGTTTATGGATTGTGAATTGGCTAGCCGCACACACACAATATTATTGGCAATAATGCACATATTGATAATACTTTTGCATATTGCCGTTTTTTGTGTGTTGACTAGTATTGACAAATTTATTGTGTCAATAATATTGCGTGTGTTTGGCTAGCCAGTGATAATTGTGTCAAACATACTGTAATATACATAGTAAAAGTTGCTTATATTCAAGAGTAGGTACATAATATTATATTCATTCCTGAAAGATTGGACAGTGACTGACAAACACCCGGTATACAAAAATGCTAGTATGAGTGAGGTAGTAGTGTTGCTGTTTTCATAAATTTAAGGTAATCTAAGCGTTATTTTTAAAAATATTAGCTTTCGGCAGGCCATCCTCCGCTTATACTTACGTGCCAAATTCCACACTGATCCGTATGCACAATCTCATAATCAATTCTCATAAAGCCGTACTTAAAATTTTTGCTTCACGTATATCCCCTTACTAATAAACGCTGTATAAGCTTTGAATAGTTTTTTGAATAGTGTTTTGTCTTCTTCAGTCGAATTAAAAATGTCACTTGTGTGACGGGAACAAAACACTGTCTATTCAAAGCTTTATACAGCGTTTATTAGTAAGGGGGTAAATTTTTAGGGTATCTTCCAAGGCTTATTTACAGTACCCTCGGGAACACTGCTTTTTTGGGATAAAAAGTATCTTATGTCCTTTCCCAGGACTCAAAGTATGTCTGTACCAAATTTCATCAAACTTGGTTCAGCGGTTAAAGCGTGAAGAGGTAACATACAGATAGACACACTTTCGCATTTATAATAGAATATACTTCTATTATAAATGCGAAAGTGTGTCTGTCTAGTACGTTCGGTCATCGGTGCTGACTGCTGACCAATGACCATTAACGTATTATAACTATGGACAACTACAAGGCATGTCAAACATTTGCCAACTTATCCCGAAAAAGTACATTGTTCCCGCTTGATATTGTAATTACTATTTACACGTGCGGAGCCGCCGACAAAAGCCCGAAAAAGTCTAGTAAAAAATGACATTTACCTATAACCTGTATTTCACAATCGGATGTCTCCACCATTGTGTAGTTTTGGGACAAGGTGGTTTCTAATTGTATCACAAGGTTTCGCACTAGCACCGATTTTTCACTCAATGCCGATTGAAAATAACCGCCAGGTTAAGGTACTTTGTACATTTTTCTGTGATTTTTTTTTATTAAAAAGTAGCTGACATAATTGAAAAACTAATTGTCTTTTCGTTTAAAAAAAACACCACAATTATACTGCCGTTCTCAAACTAAAAGGCGTTTAAAAGACAAAAAGAGTTTTTGTGGTAGCGCTAAAAAACGCGGGATTATTTTGAAATTGACGCTAGTTATCTTGTATGAACAATTGTTATGGCATCTACTATGTAGACACCATAATGTTGTCATGAATGTCTTATGATGATGCATTATTATAGCTAAGAACACTTGATCATGTCAGCTTTCAAACAAAAACGCTAGATCAAATCGGTTCATCTGTTTGTGATCTACGATGCCACAGACACACAGACGCGGCAAACCCCTCTTTTTTCGTCGGGGGTTAAAAACAAACTTGCTATATTGTCGAATCCAATTATTCATATTCGTTATTAATAGGTAGTAACTTAGAGCATCCAACCAAAGGTAGTACTCAATTCTCGTTAAGCTACAACCTACGCAAAAATTTCAACCTACCTACCATTGTTTCATAACCTATCGCAAGACAGCAAATTCCTGGCAAACCGATATGTGTGAGAGCATTGTGAGAGCGACACTCGAGATAAACGTTTAAAAATACAACAAAGAATGTGTCAATGCCAACGTGAGGATGTGTGACACATTTCGGTTCCCATCCAATGTCACTCACTCACTAGGTCAGGAGTTCCCAACCAGTGGGTCGCTCTCCCCCCTAGAGGGCGTGAGCAAAACATAAAATATTTTTACCAAAAATATTAATTGATGTCTATAGATATTCGATGGAAGACAAGAGATATTGTCTTTTCCTAACAACGATGCTTCGATCATCCTGCCTTACAATAAGAACTATATTGTTACGAACGGTAATTAATGTACTCTTAGATAAAAAGCAAGCCTATGTCCTTCCCCGTGATCTTGTCTATATGTGTGCCAAATTTCATCAAAATTGGCTCAAGCCCATCTTTCCTCCAAAATTACTTTTAAAAATGTGAAAGTTTGTGAGGATTCGCCATTTTTCGCGAGCGGTTCACGCAGGTGTCGACTGTCGAGTTCACAGTACTTCAGTAAATGTCAAGAGCAGAAATCGTAAATACGTCGTAACACCTGCACACGAGGTCTGAAAGTACAAGGCAGAATGGAACTGGCAAGGTTTCCTTGACTTCGTACATTGTGAAACAAATATTATTTATTATGAAACAAATTAATATTTTGACGACCTCCGTGGCTCAGTAGCACTTTGGCGCTAAAGCCGGTGGTCGCGGGTTCGAATCCCGCCAGAGAACAAAGTGTTCCTGGGTCACGAATGTGTATTAAAATAATTTAAAAAATTAAATATATGTACCTATAGTATAACCCCCTTACTAATAATCGCTGTATAAGCTTTGACTAGTTATACAGTGTTTTGTATCCTATCGAATTAAAAATGTCACTTGTGTGACGTGAACAAAACACTGTGTAACTATTCAAAGCTTATACAGCGTTTATTAGTAAGGGGGTAAAAGTATTAAATATTTGCCGTTGTCTAGTACCCGCAACACAAGTTCTTCGAGAACTTACCACGGGACCAGTCAATCTGGTCCCATGGTAAGTTCTGTAACTAGTTCTCTAACTGTAAAGTGAAACTGTCCAAAGATATAATTATATATAAAAATATTAACTTATTATAAAGAGTCCATAAATTGAAATATGTGTACCGCGCTAAAAGAAGTATTCGCTTCAAAAATAAATAAATAACAGACAGCAATTCCCAATGATATGCGACTTATGAACGACGTTTTCCGTTAGTTAAGTCCTCTGTTTAATAAAAATTAAAGTCTTCAAAAGAAAATGACAAATTTAAATTAAATTCCTCTGGGGTCACGGGTTCGAGTCCACTCAATGTCTACAATAATTGAATTTCCATGTTAATTGTTAATACAACTTTGAACGCAATGGAGTATGAATTGTTTGGAGGGTTATTTGCACAGCTGTCGAAGGTTCAACACAATGTGTCTACGTTCCTACTGTAGGGTTTTATGTAAAATAATATTTTTAAAGCTGAAAAGGTTTTTTTTAGCGTGAATAAACAGAGAATGTACTCTGTCTACGTGATAAGCGACAGCCCAAAAAATTATAATTTAAAAAATTTAAAAACCCGACTGCGTAAAAAGTGAACCAAACTAAGTAGGTACATAATTAAAACTGAAAAGAAAAAAACAAGCACTTAGATATCCGGTGGTCTAGAATTCTATAATATATTATTGAATTAATACTATTGGAACATAACAACTAAACAGTCAGGATCCATTGAAAAATTAGATTGGCTGTCGAATAATGGATCCCGACTGTTCAGTTGTTATGTTCCAATAGTATTAATTCAATAATATATTATAGAATTCTAGACCACCGGATATCTAAGTGCTTGTTTTTTTCTTTTCAGTTTTAATTATGTACCTACTTAGTTTGGTTCACTTTTTACGCAGTCGGGTTTTTAAATTTTTTAAATTATAATTTTTTATTTTATACTTTTTAGTTATGAGTACCTAGCTAGCTATTTACCAGACTGGATTTCCTATCAGCATCAGTACTACATCACTGGAATGTGAGAATGGTTGTTACGCAACTTTAAATCGATATAGATCCTAAACGGTCAGTCGGATCGAAAAATGTTGAGAGAAAACTAACAATGATTTTTAAATACCTATTCAACGATACCCCACTTGATATAGTTTGTTGACTTTCATTTTTTTCATTTTCACAATATGGCGTCCAGTAGTCGCCATATTGAATTTTCACTAACGTCATGTCTTTAGTGACACTCGCCGGACTAAGAGGAATCGATTGACGTGTGAATCATAAAAATCGGCCCAGGCGTTTGGTCTGTATAGTGCTTCAAAGGAACATACATACATACATACATACATACATACATACATAGGCTGATAAACACATTACCACTCCTTTGCGTCGCGCAGTCGGGTAAAAATAACAAGCGTAAGAATTTAAACAAGAACAATCGGCTTTACCATAACTAGGTTAAGTAGGTATTAGGTAGGTACAAAATAACTAAATATATTATGTAATAACTAACAAACATAACCCTATTAGTTATTACATACCTATATGTCTCCGAAAATCAATTACGGATACTTCGGAGTTCGGGCACATGATCCACTGCTTATGTAAAGACGTTTAGGCAAAAAAATAATTGTCATACACAGAGCAAAAAATCATCTCGCAAAACGCAATGTCCATAAAAATGCCCATATAAAGAAAAATTTAGATTTTAGATTTAAATTCGGATGCGGCCAAAAATTACATTAGCTAAAGCTAAGGTCTTCTACTCTTTCGAAGAGTGATTTCCCGTAATACGGCTCTACACTTGTATATGTCACCGTAAAATTGTAAAAACCGTTAGATTTAAACGGCGAATATCTTAAACTTTTAGATTCTTATCTTGAAAATAGAACGCAGAGAGTAGAAATTAATTCTACAAGGTCTACTGGGACCAAAATTGAACTAGGTGTGCCACAAGGGTCAATTTTAGGCCCGTTTCTTTTTCTCATCTATATAAATGACCTTCCTTATCTAGTTAAAGATAAGCATGAGATAGTACTCTTTGCCGATGACACTTCACTAATTTTTAATGTGAAGCGACGACAGTCAAATTATGACGAGGTAAATAGTGCTCTCTCAAAAATGGTACATTGGTTTAATGTTAATAATTTACTTTTAAATTCCAATAAAACAAAATGTTTAAAGTTTAGCCTCCCAAATGTTAGGCAGGCACAAACCAATATACTATTAAATGATGAGAAAATGAACTTAGTGGACACCACTGTATTTCTAGGAATAACACTAGATTGTAAATTACAGTGGGGTCCCCATATTGCAAATCTGGCAGATAAGCTCAGTTCTGCAGCATATGCAGTCAAAAAAATTAGAGAAATTACCGATGAGGATACAGCGCGGCTAGTTTATTTTAGTTATTTTCATAGTATAATGTCATATGGCATCCTTCTATGGGGAAACGCTGCGGACATTAATACAATATTTGTGCTGCAGAAGCGAGCTATACGTTCTATTTATAAGATGTCATGTTTTGAATCTCTGAGAGAAAAATTTAAAGAAATAGGTATTCTGACCGTTGCTTCTCAATACATTTTGGACAATGTGTTGTATGTCAGAAAGAATTTAACGAATTTTAAAAAGAAAAGTGACACACATTGTAGGAATACTAGAAATAGGAACAAGTTAGAAATACCAGTGATCAGACTTAGTAAAGTAAGTAAATCTTTTAAAGGTCAATGTATACGCCTTTACAATAGAATCCCAGAAAACGTTCAAAATCTTTCCATTAATAAATTTAAAAAAGCTGTTAAAGAATCGTTTGTGTGCTAAAGCTTATT
The DNA here is from genome assembly GCA_905404095.1 of Glaucopsyche alexis. Lineage (NCBI taxonomy): Eukaryota > Metazoa > Arthropoda > Insecta > Lepidoptera > Lycaenidae > Glaucopsyche > Glaucopsyche alexis. Next base: position 4,795,998 of record FR990053.1, read on the forward strand.
ATAAAGTCAGTGATTTCATTAACGATTGCACACCTTGGGAATAAGATGGCCCCATGCAAGGCTGCTTTTATATACTTAAGTATATTCTTTGTACTTATGACTAATGTTATATAGATTAAGTTACAACATTGTAAAAATATTTTTTGAAAAGAACAATTTTCCCATCTTTTTGCTAAAAGGTGGCCCCGTGCGAGTTTCTTACGCCGGTTCTTCTCGCCGGGCTAGTTTCCGAACCGGTGGTAGGCATCATGTAGGACAATTCTATAAGCGTTATATTATAACCTACATGGAAATAAAAATTTTGAGTTTGAGTTTGAGTAATAAAACTAGTGTAATTGTAAAATGTTTATAGACTTCCGAGGCGAATATGTTGCCTATAATTTAGCACATTAATTTTCGATAGAATATATACTTTTTAAATCTTTCGACATATTTTTATAATCTCGTTAAGACCAGGTAGACCAAGCGAAATAGTCATTTAACGCTTCCAAGAGTTGCCCGCAATTGCCGCAAAGCGAGCCGCGCGCCTACGTCGCCGGCGTGAACTTACATGAACCCAAAGTGTTACATTGTAGTCGTGTCGGCAGTAGGTCAATTTATTTTATTATTTGTATTGAAAAAGATAATAAAATTCATAGATAACTGTTTTAATGCAACACATAGCACACATAATTTGAATAGATATTATAGGTACCTAAGTAAAAAATGCTTAAATTTTATGTAAATGTAAGGAATAAAAAATTACAAATCTGGTGACTAAATAATACCACTGAATATTCCAAACTGGCAGACAGATATTATATTAGCGAACAAATAACCATCTTGGCGACAATTTGTGAGTACACATTTAATTTAAGAATAGGTACATATATTTTCCGTAATGTAGGTAACTCAAAAAACATACAAGCAGCAAAACCAGCGCACATAAAAAAAAGAAAGGAGCGTACAAAATTCCCAATTTTTAATTTTCCTCGACTTTAGGGGGGGTGTAGATATTGTGTAGATTCATTTTGAAATTTAAAAATAACGGTTATTCATTTTTCGCAAAATTAACATAGGTATCGTTACCAGGTTTTTGGGGGTGCTGGATACGAAAATGACATTCATTTTGAAATTCCAATATGGCGGACATACTTAATTTTATAAAAATAATATGGTTGTCCCTTTGTTGGTTTCTGGAGGTGCTGATTACAAAAAAGTCATCCATTTTAAATTTCCTTAGTAACCCCGCAACCTCAAATTTTCTTCATGATGAAAGAAAAAGAAATTTGAAAATCCTGAATTTTCCAAAATTTCCATAGCTTTATACATCGCTCATAATATCTCAAAGTAGAGCATTGCCATATTTTTTTTCTATAATCACTTCTATCTCAGAAACAGTGCATCTTACTTGAAAAATAATGAAAATTACCTCACCCTTAAAAACCCCGCAACCATATATTTTCTTCATGATGGGAGAAAAAGAAATTCGAAAATCCTGAATATTCCAAAATTTCTATAGCTTTATGCATCCCCGGTATCTCAATGTAGAGCATTTATATTTTTTTTATAAAATTGATTCTATCTCGGAAACGGTGCATCCTAATGAAAAAAAATGAAAATTTCCTCCCCCTTAGAAACCCCGCAACATCATATTTTCTTCATGATAGAAGAAAAAAATCTGAAAATCCCAAATTTTCCAAATTTTCTATAGCGCTTTACACCGTTCGTGTCTTAAAGTAGAGCATTATCGTATTTTTTTTTCTATAATGGCTTCTATCTCAGAAACGGTGCATCCTACTTGAAAAATAATGAAAATTACCTCCCCCTTAATAACTCCGTAACCATATATTTTCTTCAAGATGAGAGAAAAAGAAATTCGAAAATCCTGAATTTTCCAACATTTCTATAGCTTTATACATCCCTCGTATCTCAATGTAGATCATTTAATTTTTTTTTATAAAATTGATTCTATCTCGGAAACGGTGCATCCTATTGAAAAAATAATGAAAATTTCCTCCCCTTAAGAACCCCGCAACACCATATTTTCTTCACGATGGAAGAAAAAGAAATTTGAAAATCCTGAATTTTCCAAAATTTCTATAGATTTATACACTGTTCGTGTCAAAGTAGAACATTGCCATAATTTTTTTCTATAATCGCTTCTATTTTAGAAACGGAAAAATAATACTATTACTGGAAAAATAATAAAAATTTCCTCCCCCTTAACCCGGAAATCGCATATTTTTTTCATGAATGCCAAAAAAAGAAATTTGAAAATCCTGAATTTCGAAAAGTTTCTATACCTTACATAGCTGGTACCTCTACAAACTACATGTTAATTTTACGAAGATTGGATAGTCTCCATTTTGGAAAATGAAATTGGAAGACAATTTTATAATCAGCATATGAAACATGGAAAAAGACATCAATTTTTAATAAAAAAAAAATATACGCCATTTTGGAATTTTAAAACGGATTTTATTTTCATATTATTCTGCACCCCCAAAAACCTTGAAAACGATACCCATACCAAAGAAAAAAAAACCTCCAATAGTATCCAAAACTGGGATTTTCCGTAGCTTGCAAATTGAATTTTTAGCAGCTATTAATTTATCAATCAAATCTTTATAAGCTACTTACATGGTATAATGGTCACCAACTTATCGGTGCTAATTGGATTAAATTTCGCTACTTTTTATCTGCCGATTTTTGTATTTTTTGTCACTTGAGTGATTTCACCAGTTTGGTAATTTAGTCGCCAACATATTAATTCGCTGCCAAATTCAGCAATACAGTATGCTCACGTGCAGTCACCAACTTATTTTTTGTTCACTCGATTAATTATATCCCTTATTCAAATATTGTACGTCTAGAGTACATACTAATTACAATTAAAATATGTAATTTTCATAGTAGTAACCAAGATTGAAAAAATCGAAAAATCCGGATTTTTCGAATTTTTCGAATTTCGAAGTATCCGGATTGCAACCCCTACTTGCGAGTGACTTGGTGTGTTCTGCAAAGGCAAGCATGACAGATGTTGAGCTCGTATCCTTATATTTTATTGTAAATAGAACAGCCTCCGTGGTCTAGTGGTTAGAGCTTGGCTCTCGACTCGGATGTCGCGTGGGGAGTTATTTATGATTATTATTGTAAAAACAGAAATCGAAATAAAAAGAAACGAAAAGTACGGCAAAGAAGATGGTAGATGTTACAAATTCATAAAAACCGTTTACTGGCTTATTCAATAATGTACTAAGGCTACTCCACGCATCGGCTACTTTTTTCTCATAATACACAACACAATAATATATGTATGGACGCTTCACACCAAGTCAATCTGGTCCCGTGGTAAGTTCTCGAAGAACTTGTGTTACGGGTACCAGACAACAGAAATATATTTAATAATTTTTATATTATACACATATTTAAAATTTTTAGTATATTTAGTATATTTAATACACATTCATGACCCAGGAACACAGAAAAAATGTTTGTTCCTTCAGCATTCAAACCCGCGACCCCCGGCTTGAGCACCAACACACTCAACCACTGAGCCACAGAGGTCGTCTCATCTGGCAAAAGCAACGACGTGGCGACGATAATGTTATTGTGTATGGTTATAATATGTATAACTAGCCGATGCCCGCAACTTCGTTTGCGCCTAACTGACGGAAGCGGAACCCTATTTTTTAAACGAAACCCTAAAATAAAAGTAGCCTATGTTAGACCTTATGACATCAGCTATCTGCCAGTGAAAGTCCCGCGAAAATCGGTCCAGCCGTTTCAGAGATTAGCCGGAACAAACAGACAGACAGACCGACAGACAGACAGACAGACGGACAGACATTTTAAAAAATTGGTATTTTATTGTAAGTACCGAATATACTTTCAGATGCATTATGTGAAAAGCTGTTAATTTGAAGTTACAAACAGACACTTCATTTTTATTTATCTGTATAAATTTAGTTCAAAAATAAAAAGAAGCATAAAAAAATACAAAACAAACTTTCCTATAGATTTTTATTGTATTATATGTCCAAGACCCGGGAACACAGGAAACTTTTTGTTCCTTCGGCGGGATTCAAACCCGCGACCCCCGGCTTGAGCACTAACACGCTCAATCACTGAGCCACAGAGGTCGTCTCATCTGGCAAAAGCAACGACGCGGCGACAATAAAATGTAACATGTTATTGTGTATGGTTATATGTATAACTAGCTGATGCCCGCAACTTCGTTTGCATAACTTCGTTACCCGCAACTAACGAAAACGGATCCCTATTTTTTATACGGAACCCTAAAATAAAAGTAGCCTATGTTAGACCTTATAACATCAGCTATCTGCCAGTGAAAGTCCCGTGAAAATCGGTCCAGCCGTTTCAGAGATTAGCCGGAACAAACAGACAGACAGACAGACAGACGGACAGACAAAAATTTTAAAAATTGATATTTTATTGTTAGTATCGAAAATACTTTCATATGCATCAAGTGATAAGCTGTTAATTTGACATTACAAACAGACACTTCAATTATATTTATCTGTATAGATATAGATGTATAGATTTAATTCAAAAATAAAAAGAAACATAAAAAAATACAAAGAAACTGACTTTCCTTTAGATTTTTATTGTATTATACATATCCATGACCCGGGAACACAGGAAACTTTTTGTTCCTTCGGCGGGATTCAAACCCGCGACCCCCGGCTTGAGCACCAACACGCTCAATCACTGAGCCACAGAGGTCGTCTCATCTGGCAAAAGCAATGACGCGGCGACGATAAAATATAACATGTTATTGTGTATGATATGTTCAAAAATAAAAAGAAACAAAACAAACTGACTTTCCTACACTGCGTTAGAAACGAAAGAATTGTTCGATAAATACGCGGGTAAGGCGTGCGCTAGCAAAACTGACATAGGTCTGTCCTCGTCAACGCCTAGCGGGCGACTGTGGGGCGACTCTAGCGGCTTACGCACGCTGCATTTCAATATTAATTTATTGTTAAAATAATTAAACCAACATGCAAAATGTAACCAGAAATTATTCTTTTTTAAGTTATTAGCTTTTCGTAGATATGATTTTTGAAAGTAAAACTATCATGAACTTCATGAAAAAAAGAAAAATATTCAAATTTAGCCTCCTCTTCGGAATTATTTTTGATCGAGTGAAGTTTTCAATATTATGTTTCGAACCACAAATTGTAAAAGAACATTAAGTAAACAACAATGTGTTTTTTTTTTGGCTTTTTAAAGTTACTATTTGTTTGTTTATTATCGATTCAAAGTCATGTAAAATTGGGACCACGCGGCCTTAAGTAGTTACTTTTCAATCTAACGGTTTTTACAATTTTACGGTGACATATATATACGAACAAACGTGTATGAGAGGGCGGGTTCACGTGTTTAATTTTTGGGCGTGAAACTTCGCGAACAAGCGTGAAAGTATGAGAGGGCGGAGATTCACGTGTTAAATTTTTGGAATTTCTATGGATATTATAAGTTATCGGAGCATTATAATAAGTAAGAGAGCATAATATATCGGCATAATGATTTTTGCTTTAACGTCCGAAGAGCATCACATCTTAAAGACGCCACGCGACGCGGTGCGGCATTTTTAAGACAGCTAATCAAAATTGAACTTTATTCACGTGATAGAATAGAAAATACACGTTTTATTGCAAGAGATACGAAGTTCTTAATCTTGCAATGAAACATGTATCTTCTTGTGTAATTAATAAAATTCAATAGGGGATCGGACTACATCTGAAATATGTAGTTTCGTTAATATATTCAGAAATATTGAGGCATTACTACTTGCTAAATGTAAAAAAATATATTATTTTATATGTAGGTAGTTTACTAATTAAATACATTTAAAAGTACCAAAAAAAAATTGGTAAACAAAACCTACATCATTAGTTTACTCACATCATATACAAAAACATTCATTATGGTAAGTATGAACTTAAACGTACAAATATATTCCGGCGGCCATATACTTCATATACTACTTCATATACTATAACCTACAAGTGACGTCATTTGTAGGTCGACTTTAGTATGGACAGGCCTGTCTCACTCCCCGTGTAGGTATAGAAAATGCAAGTACGTGCGGCATCCCGCTCTAGCGGGGAAATCAGTAGGGACTTACGCGCGAGCTGTGAGTGACGTACGCGCAAGATTCGTTCGTAATTATTATTGCTTAACGTACTATTTTAAAAATCGGTAAAAAAACGAGAAAAAGATACTGTGCAGTATTTAACTGCTTAAACAAGGATTGCGATCCAAATTTGAGTTTTTTCAAGCTCCCTATGGACGCTGAGAGGTAAGATCTATAATTTTAACATTGTTATTATTATTGTGAAATTATCATTCTTTGGGTTACCAAAATAAGTAGGAATGTAGGCAGGTATACCAAGTTGGTGTAATTATTAATCTTTCACAAATATCTACCTAAATTAAAGGAATTTCGATGTGTTCGTTTTAAAAACCTACTTACCTGCCCATTGTTTGTTTTTCTGTTCGCTAGAATAAAACCGATAATGGATAAAGAAATATATACTATGCCATATGTACTTACAGTAGATAACTACGCTATAGTTATGTTGTAAAACATATCTAATAATATTTCATTAATTCTGTAGGTAACACCTATAAATTGAAAGACTTTGTTTAAGCTATCTACATACCTACAACACGTTCAAAATTTAGGTATTTAGGCTGAAGACTTATGAAGAACCAACGCATTTCAAATAAGTACCTACCTAGACCTAGGTATAAGTACCTACTTATATTTACCTACTATTAGGTATTAACACCTACCTTAGGTTTATTTGGAAAGTAATTTGTTCACTAAAGTAGGTACAGTAGGTAGCTACTAGAAAAAAAAATGTAATTAAATAAATTATTTTCTAAACGGAGACAACCCCGATTTCGTCACAATTATGCGATATGAATAAGAGTTATGCGATAGAAAGAGACGCAACTTGTAGGTAAATATAATCGTAGGCGATCACGCGCTGCGCGAGGTAAATTGAACTTAATTGTATCGTAGTAAGAGTCCCTATTTCTTCTAATAAATCTTCGAAGTGGTGCTTCTGTTGTAACTAATATCTATTCTGTGGTATGGAGCGTTTTTAGGAGGCTCGCGAAATTTTTTATACAAATCGCTGTACCTTTGAAAATATTGACTTTTGATATACGGTTTCTTCTGAGAAGTTACTTATATTTAAGAGTACTATTCATTTATGCAATAAAAAAAATTAGTCCGATTGCCTATTTTGAATCTCTATCTTAAAAACGCCACGCCGCGTCGCGTCTCCGTGTGAGGTGACCCTTAGTCGCGGTACTTTGCTCTATAAAGGGCAGACTATTTATATCGCTGGACCTAACTTAGCCCGAGTCTAGCTCCTCAACCGAGCGCCCTCATTTCTCTACGTGGGGCTTCGAAGAACACCGCCAAACGAATTCCAACCTTACACAGTGGAAAGAGAGTTCGAAACACGTGTAGGCGGTGTAATTACAAAACCCATATGTTATTTCATGGGCAATTTAATGGTATAAGAACACGTATTGAGTTTCAGCTCCTCTGACATAAACATAAACGCTTGTTTTTTATGTTTATAATAAAAAAACTGTCTTTCTTTTTAGGGTTCTGTGATCAACTAGGAAATTATTTGAAACTAACTTTCGCCTGCGGCAATTGGGTTTTAAGTGATATATTTAAGTACTTATAATTTATATTTACCTTTCTAAGAATAAGAAACCAGCCTGTCGATAAAAGAGAAAAAATATGCTAGGAAATCCGTTCAGTAGTAGGTAAAAAATATGCTAGGAAATCCGTTCAGTAGTAGGTATTTGAGATTATCACGAACACAGACAGACGCGACGAGGGAATTTAATTTATAATATTCAGAGATATTGAGTTAGTAGTTGTAGAATTAAGACCTTTTTCCTGACACGCGGGTTGCGAAGTTCTCAAGTGTAGATTTGTCAAATCTGACATTTGATATTTGGCACATCGATTTTCAACTCTATTGTATTAGCGCAGAGTTCTATTTACTGTGCGGTTTTTTCTATCGCGATCACAAAAAACTCTTGTGGCAGCGCGACGTAGGCTAAAGGTCAGCTCACAACTTCACACTGAGACGTGCTATATTGTTAAGATTGCTATTCAAATTGAACTACAATCACTACACAAGATGTGGCGATCACTAAAAAACTCTCGTGGGAACGAGGGAGTCCGGGAGGAGTCTTTCCAGAAATGAGCCACAGACTAAACCACAAACGAATGTTTACAAACTTCATAAAACATTCAAGATTAAATATTAAAAACTAAAAACAGAGAAAGCTTTGTTGATTCATTCACATCCAATATTCTTACAGTAAACATATCGAATCGTGTATTGAACGCACTTGAATACAGACAGATACTAGCCAATGTTATCTTCGATTTATCTAACCTACATTTCACGTCGGAGTCAATATAAAACCAACTCTATTATTTAACCATCAAAGTACAAATAAATCGTCTTGTTCGCGCGGTGTGACGTTTCACTTCACAATCAATCTAAAACCAACAGTATACTATAGTAATTAGAGTCGAAATTGTCTTGTTTACGTTGTGTGACGTCGAGAGGGGCGGCGTCGCGTCATGTGACGTGTGACGGGTGTGACGCGACGTCACACACAGCTGATCGGCAAACAAGCTCCCACGCGCATTCATATTCATCAGATATGACGCGAACTTAGATAGCTCCGTGAGCTCCGTCCGTCTGGCAATCTATTAGCGAAAACCGGGTGGAAATATTATTGTGTGATAGCAAACTTTTTTGGCACATCAAAAAAGTTTGGCTCTATCTTATGTATCTAATCCATGCAATAGACCACCACCATCAGGTGTGGTAGAAATGTGTAGTGTAATGCATGGCTGCGACTAGTTCTTTAGTTGTGTTAATCATTACCCTTCCTTTTGGTCTCGCCGTAGTCGGGTAAAAAGAGTTGCGAAAGGCACAAAATATATAATACAGTCAATAAAAATATATATCCTTATAGATAGATTAAATAATCTATTTTCTATGTCATATTTATAATCTAATAGATAGGATGTGTGGCAACATTGAAACTTAAAGGTTTACAAATTACAATATTTCTCAAAACCTACATAACTAATAGCTAAAAATAATTCTACTTAAGATTCTATATCAATTTTGGACAAATCGGCTATAACGGTAAAGTATGACGTCATATTTATTACCTACCTACTTTTTAAATGGCAAATTACAATTTACATTTATGTCATAATGTTCAATTGGTGGTGATTAGTCACAGGAATTCAATTAATTAGTTGAATTAATTGTCTGTGGACTGTGATTAGATCTGTGGCACAGATAAATCCGTTAGGGTCAGCTGTCACAGAGACAATGGCTGTGTACCGCGGAAAATGGCCTAGTTAACGCTTACTAGTCCTAAAAAGAAAATGACAGTTGTCGGCCAGGACACGTTTACTAACATCAGTAGCGCTGACATAATCCGCCATTTTGCTTATTTACCTATTTTGTAGTCAATAGTGTTTTTTAGAGGATAACGTGTCCTAGAGGAAAATAGCATTTAGCATTGACAGCGCTTACCGCTTAGCAATTTTGCTTACAAGCGCTTACATGCGCCTTTTTCCCCGGAACACAGCCATTGATTTAAAATTGAACTTTATTCTCTACACGATTTGGCACGGGAGAGCCACGCTGCGGCACTAATGGGCCGGCACCACCGAATAAATACCACGGCCTTACAGAAAACTGGCTGAAATAAGGTTTGCGTTGTTTCGCCGAGTGAGGTTACCGGAGGCTAAAAAGGAGTTGGGGGTTTATAGAACCAGGAACACTACCGCAACACTAGAGGAGTTTCAAGTCTAACTGGTGTTGCGAGTGCCGAGGCGACCTGTTTGCTGAACCTCAATTCTCGTAGACTTAAGTTTACTTTGTTTAGATGGAAATTGAAGCGACATGTTAACATGGACGGATTTTATGACGTTTCGACCAATCAGAGCGCGTTTCACGTTGGTTTAACGTTCATAAAAACACCGTTTGATAGTTTTAGCGTGTCTGGACTTGATTGTAATTGTATTAATGCAGGTTTTATTTAGCAGAATTGCCCCTCTGGTTAAAGCAAACTCGGTTAATCTTACAACAAAACAATTCCAAATAGGTACCTACGTTAGTAATATATTATATTCTTGGACATAGGCGCACTACGTAACAATTAGTTTCGTAGCCTAACCTTGTAAGTTTACATGTGTAATTGATTGTACTGTCGGTTCTTGGTGGAAATTCATGTTGAACACTAATAAAACATAATTTTTCGTGCACTTTTTCCACTATATTAAGATATAATTATCAATTTTAATAAATAACACGACCGGTTTCGAAATACCTGATGATGATACGAAAGACACCTGATGATGATTTATTTCGAAACCGGTCGTGTTATTTATTAAAATTGATAATTATATCTTAATATAGTGGAAAAAGTGCACGAAAAATTGTGTTTTATTAGTGTTGTAAGTTTACGGTTACCGGTCAATGAAAGTTCTTTACCGGTACGCCACCGAAAAATAACGAACTTTCATCGGCCCGCTACCCTCAATACACTGCTCCAAATAGTCTATTTTTACCACGGAAAGCCTATAAAGGTATAACTTAATTCTCATGTATGAAAGTAGTTAATAGGCGTTAACATAAAGACGGGATTGAGACAAATGATGTCTACTTACACGTCGATGATAATATAATAATAATATCTATGGACGCTTCACACCACGTCAATCTGGTCCCATGGTAAGTTCTCGAAGAACTTGTGTTACGGTACGGGTACCAGAAAACAGAAATATATAAATTAATACTTTTATACTATACACATATTTAAGATTTTTATTATATTATACACGTCATATTTAACACACATACATGACCCCGGAACACAGAAAAACTTTTTGTTCCTTTAGCGGGATTCGAACCCGCGACCTTAAGCACCAACACGCTCAACCACTGAACCACAGAGGTCGTCAAATACAACTCCGTACTTTATTTGTCTTTTCCTTTCATAATAAGATATTAAGTATTGACCTTTTAAATGAAATATTGTTTTTCGTAACACCAGTCAGGAGGTACATATACGGTCCGATTTTCCTTCAGATTGGCCTGAACGGATGCAAAATCGTATCGTCTGTGTGCAATTTTGAGATCGCATCAGTCAGACTGAAGCGATTCGTTGCAGTGTTGCCAGCTCTGTTTTTGCGAAACTACTAAGCTCGCGTCGATTTCTAATAAAAACTACTAGAAGAATACTGAAAACTATCAAAAGAAGCTACTAAACTTAGGAATCTCTTATGCTCCAAAAACAACTGTTTTTTAGGTTTTGTTATATTAAAAAAATATTATTTATTGAATTTTATTAGAAATGTTACTGTTTAATTGAAATATACTAGGAAATATTACGTTAATATATAGTAATTAAACGAGTAGTTTTAGGCAAATAACGAACGAATGTATTATTATGATAAGGTGTCATTTTTTTTTTGTGCCCTAGACTAAGTATCATATTTTTTCCGTGTAAGTGCTCGAAACCGTTCAGCCCGAACTGAAACGATCGGCCTCTCGTCTATTGGAGCCTTTAACTGATCAAACTACATATAACTACATAATGTATTTTTCTATTCCAGAATAATATATAGCAAAGATCAGAAGTCAGTTTTGGTGTCTAGAATGTTAGGTCATTTTTCCAGCTAGATTCTAATAAACTTTTTACGACGAAAACGGCGCTATCAACATTTCCCGATATTGCCCCACTATCTTATATCGTACAATGTTATGTTTATGAGTTACCTGCGCGGAGATAAGCACATCATAAATTCTTTACGGGTGACATAAGGGAACATAACATTATAATATATCATGTTCTTTGTAACCAAACTGCATCTTATGCAGTCAGTGCAGATGTCGCAGTCAGTGCAAATATTTTTAACTGACTACATCGAAGCGAAGCCTAAATAAAGAAAGGATGATAATTTTGGCAGTTTATGTATGTTTAGATGTATGTTTGTTTAAGGAGGTGTTAATAGATTCGTAATAATATGCCGGGTAACACAGACTTTATAATATATGTTCTCAGGTTATGTTTTTTTTTTAATTCATTATTTCTTTATTTATTTAAATAAAGGGGTCAACCTAGGAATCGAACGGAACAGTGGCGTGGGGTTCCTATAACTCCATTCCTATCGGCTTCCCTTACCGCTTACCATTTGAAGACCTTCATCCAAATCCCTAGCTATTATACAGGCTACGGCTTCCCTATGAAGGAGAACCAGCCTTCGCCACTAAAATATAAGCTTTTACATTAGCATCAAAAATGTCGTCACATGTAAATCATACCTTAGATATTCAAAATATGATACAAAAATCTTTTTTTTTTTTTTTGGGAATATCTCGTTCTTTCTGACTCCTATCATAGTCTTAGCATGGCGACCCTGATTATAAACTCAGGTATCATACACGTTTTGACACACATTTGTAACAACCTTAGTTCAACAACCAGCTCTATTACATTTACAGGGGGTAAATTTATACATATATATTCATATAGGTATTATATAGTATATACTTTTATACAGTGTTTAGCTATAAAATATTTTTTCCTTGTCTGACACGTCGGAAATGTAGCTTGACAGACAAGGACAAAACATTGTATATCTTATACACTGTATAAAATATATTTTTATTAATAAGGGGGTTAGAGTTCTTCCGTACCCATATTATTCCGCGAAAAGCTTTCACCAAGAAAAGAAAAAACACATTCGATCAAATACAGATTGATAAAGGCTTCTTATCGAAATTGCTTTCCGAGAGATCGACTTAGGAATATTTAGTTAGGATTCATCCAATATTTCGGAGAACTATTGAATTTAGTAAGGGAACATACCCATTTTGTATAAGAATAAGTGAAAACTTGTTTATTGGCTTCTTTACTTTTTAGTTAAATTATTATTAACGTTATCATTTGTTAGCTGTGAGTTTTCCAAATAAATATTACGTATGTATCCTTTTTAGGGTATTTAAAATACAACGTTTGGTTACCGGAAGGGGGTTTTGACATGTATAAGTCAACATCTAGAGCCCCGTCCAGACTGCTTGCGATACTTCGCGAGGAGTGCTCCGCGAAGTAATCCGAAGTATGAAAATGCGAAACGAAGTGTGTACCCACACTATCTTATTCGGTTAACCTCGGCCTACTTCGTGAGTAGTCTGGACAGGGTGTAGGAAAATCTCGTACCACAGCCATTTAGTACTACGTGGAAAAGGAGAGAGGGGGGTCTCGAAATATACTAACGGTTGGTCACCGTGGCACGGGGGTAAAAAAGGGTAAAAAGTGGTCACATATGGATACGTTCCCTAATATATTTCCATCATCCTTGAATAGAATAAACATAGCAATAAGCTCCAAATTCCAATACGCAAGTTATTTACTAAAAAGCTCTCACGTAGATTGCTTTGTTCGTAATCTAATTTAGCAGCGCTGGAATTTGTTTCTTTCGCATCTCACTAAATATTTTAGCGTTCGTTATTCGTAGTTTATTATTAAAGTGATTTAGGGTCACTTCACACCGACATGCGACGCGGCACGTTTACAAGAACAGCGATTCAAAATGGAACTTTATTCACTAAAAACTTATGCCTTTTCATCCTGTTAATGGATGATTTATACAGTATTCTCCGAGCGCAGTAACCACTCTTGAAATACTGTAGTGCCTGGGACAGTTTTTAAATGTCGTACGGTTGTCCAAGCAACATTATCACAACCAATACGACATTCTCACAACACAGTCAGCCTAGTCCAGCGGAATGACTGGTATTTACGTCTGGGGCCAACCATGTGCGGGTTTCCTCACGATGTTTTCCTTCACCGTTAGAGGTTCGTATAATGTACTTGAGATCTGAAAAAGTCTCATTGGTACACGCCACAACCTGGGATTCGAACCTGCACTCCCTCGAGTGCGAACCAAACGGTCTACCCACTAAGCCACGGAGCTCGACTTTTCACTACAAAATATTATACACATTTCAACTAGAAATTAGAACTCCTGCAATAAAATTACAGCTACCTTAATTGGTTAATTATAAATATCAACATTAAGCATTATCAATTTTGACTTTTTTCGTCTAGAGTTAAGTTAGTTGTAGAATTGACTAAAGTTATCTGGTCTTTATAGGTAAAGATCCAAAACTCGATAACAGGTGAGCCCGTGTAAATGACTATCACTTCTCGCATGTGACACGAACCCGATTATACCTATCCTACGTTTTACAACTTACATCATACAATACTAATACCCACACCTCAATAGGATGAGCTGCCGTGGGCCGGTTACATCGAGATGAATAGCTGTCAGCTACAGTAAACTCGGGTCAGATGCAACACCTAACCTCCGATTAATAACCTACCTAGAATGTCACCATCATCATCACACTCAACAATTATTGATGATTCTACAATCAGGACTTTTTCAGCTTATCTATACAAATAAATGAAATTGAAGTGTCCGTTTGTACAAATTAACAGCTTTGCGATAAATGCATATGATGCACCTAAACCAAAAATTCAAATTTTAAAACTTGTCTGTCCGTCTGTCTGTCTATTCTGGCTCATCGCTGACGGTCACGGACGGACTTAACGGTATGAGTCGTGTTTGAAACTATTGGTATTGATTATTACATACAATTGTTGCATGTGTATTGTTGCTGGATATTATGGTTGTCAATTATTTAGCGCCGATTAACCAGTAGATACTGTAATAATCGTTGGATACGTGTGATCAATTAACGGTGTAACTCGCCCTTTAGGCTGGGACTGTATGACCCGGAATCCGGCAGGCCCAGGTAAATTCAGAGCCTTGAAAATAGAACTCTGCACTAGTTTCATAGAGTTGAAAATCGAAGTGTCGAGCTGTCATATATGATAGTGTTTTAGACTCGACACTTGTGTGTTCGATTTTAAGTTCTATTGTTTAAGCAGAGTTCAATTTTCAGTGCTCTAAAATTTCCCCGGCCTTACGGATTCCGGGTCATACAGTCCCAGCCTTATTTTAGGCATTAGGGTCAGCTAACACCGAGACGCGACGCTGCGCGCACTTCTAAAGACTGCGATTCAAAATCTTTTAGCAATATGAACTCTTGAAATTAAACGTGGGGATTTTAAGGAGCAGTCACAAGTTGAAACACCAGAGGAGTTACTTACACTTGTAACCCCTCTGATGTTGCAACTTGCGAGTGTCCATGGGCGGCAGCAAATAGAATTTTTCTATCCAGAATGCTATAAAATCCACTGGGTTTCTTGCAAGGGGGGCATTATGTAGAAAATCTAACTTTACCAAGTTATAACGACTAAAGAACCTTTATTTATCCTTGTATTGGTTATTAAAGAAAGCATAACTCATAGATTGAACGTAACTCGACCTGCACCTGCACCTGCTGTCTTCTGAACCGTAACACACCTGCCTTAATTGAGTGCTAGTAGCTAGTTCAATGACACCACATCACACAATTGTAATAGGCTTGTTGACTAAAATGAGTTTTTTCGTTAATTAAGTACTTACTTAGTTCTCTAAAATATGGTTAGGTTCTCAGAAGATACAATTGATTAAAAAAACTACTTATATTTTCAAAGGTACAGCGATTTTTGTCTCGTGTAAACGCTCGGAACCTAAGTTTCAATCGATCATAACTTAAGTTTGTCATTAGCCATTAAAAACTCAGGCCTTCCATTCTTCATTGGATGATGTATACAGTACTCTCTGAGCGAAGTTACCACTCTTGATATACTGTAGTGCCTGGAACAGTCTGTTTTAAATGTCGTATGGTTGCCCAAGCACATACGGCATTCTTACAGCACAGTCAGCCCTACCAGAAGAATGACTGGGGAATACGTCTGGGGCCAACCATGTGCGGGTTTCCTCACGATGTTTTCTTTCACCATTAGAGCGTGCGTTTAATGTAACTTGAAATCTGGAAAAATCTCATTGGCACCTGGGCTTCAAACCTGCACTCTCTCGAGTGCGAATCAAACGATCTACCCACTAGGCCACGGAGCACTACGTTTAAATGTTTTGTGGAAAAAATTCAACACAAAACTCTAATCTTAGATAATCCCAAATACTAACACAAGAAAGGAAATCGCTTGAAGACAACATGAAAAAAAAAACGTTGGAACCGTGCACCAAGGAGCAAAAAACGTAAACCACTACAAAACAGCACATTTTGAGATTACGAGGGGATGTGAAGGCTGTCGTTGGTTTTGTATTTTGTGGATCTAGTGCGGAGGGCTGAACAGCACATAATCTGGTATTTTATCTACTTGAAGCTCGCTTTTAGGAAATTACCTAGCAGACAAAGAAAATTGAAGATTCGTATCCAGACCGTTTTGTGGTTATCTTTTGAATACGATAAAATATGTTTAGATATCACCCATAGAATATTAAATACATGCATGAAAAATTATCTTTCTTAAGGTGGTACGGTGATACAGATTTGAATGAGAGATACAAATGGGATACTAACGTTTGCTGTATGGGAGCTCCCTTTATTTTTTATATATTCTGCTTTTAGTTTTTGTCTATAGCGGCATTAGAAATACATCATCTGTGAAAAGTTCAACTATCAACACGAACGAACATAAGAATCTATCAAGGTTATAGGCCCTATACACGGTCCGGTTTTCCTTCAGTTCGGCCTGAACGCATGCAAAATCTTATCGTCTGTGTGCAATTTCGAGATCGCATCTGTATGTAATGCTTACGCCTACATCTAGGTATGCGTTTGTTTGTAAACTATCTAGGGCCTAGGCGTTATTAATCTAAGGACCGAACTGACGTCAGTTCGATCGGATGCGATTTTTTCCATGTACCTCTCGTCTGTGGGAGCCTTTAAAAATTTACAGCCTGGTGACAAACGGACTGACAGACAGTCAAGTCTCAGCAAAAGCCAAATAGGTTCCCGTTTTTGCCCTTTAGGTACGGAACCTTAAAAAGAATCTAATAAGTGAATACAATGAAAAATCCGATCTTACACCCCGTCAAACAAATACCTAATACCTGTCCTAAAATGGGCGTAACTACAATGAAACATACTTCGTAGGGTCACAAAAAGCGTCAGGTAAAAGACCTTAAGCACAGTCGAGGATATTAGCAACGTAACACCTCTATTGCTATAGAAATAAGGTCGAAAGGTTGTAAACCGGAAATCTACTGACTGTACCTTCGTAAAGCCGGGGGCGAAGTCCAAATTTCGGGGACCGGGGCTTAAATTTCGAATATTGAGCCGAGGGTAGAGACATGCGCAGCGGGCGACTGGTCAAAGACGTTTTTATTATCACTAGCTTTTGCACGCGGCCTCGCTCGCGTAAATCAAGTGTCCCATGGGAACACGTTTCTTTTTCGAGATAAAAAGTAGCCTATGTTTTAATGCGGAGCCTCAACTACTGCCATACCAAATTTCGTCATAATACGTTCAGTAGTTTTTGAGTGAGAGAGTAACAAACATCCATTCTCACAAACTTTCACATTTATAATATTAGTAGGAAGTATGTAGTAGGAAGTCTTCTCGTGGCAAAATACTGCAGAATACTAGGATCATAGAAGCATTGAAGATCTTTATTTAACATAAATCCAACCAATAGAAAAGTAATGCCATGGTGATCAATTATTAAAAACATACATATACATGTCTTAGAAAGCAAGGTCTAATTTATTTAGGAATCTATGTTTTGCTTTCAATTATGAATACATTGTAATATTATGTAAACTGTAGTATGATTGTCGTGTAGCACAAATACCTTTAGGCTGGGACTATATTATCCGGAAGCCGGTGGGTTCGGGAAAATTCAGAGCGCTGAAAATAGAATTTTGCGCTAATAATATACAACAGAGCTGTAAATCGAACACACGAGTGTCAATCTATACTAATATAATAAAGAGGAAAACTTTGTTTGCATCGAATGAATAAGCTCCGAAACTACTGGACCGATTTTAATTAAAATTCGGCACAGATGTAGAGTAGACCACGGGGAAGGACATAGGCTATATTTTATTGCGGCAAAATGTACGGTTGCCTCGAAATTTATTTTAGCGCGCACGAAGTCGCGGGCAACATCTAGTGTTAAATATGATAACTCGACATAGATTTACAGCTTTATTGTATTAGCGTAAAGTTCAATTTTCAGCGCTCTGAATTTTCACCGGACCTCCGGATACCAGACAATAATAATAACTCCCCACACCGATCTCGGTGACGGTGGCCGGTTTCATTGAAACCAGGCCAGTTACGCAGGAGTAATTTTATAGTGCCCAAGTGTGTGCGCAGAACACAAGAGCACTCTCTCTTCCTTTACTCTCATAATTCAGTGGGACGGATAACCGACACGACTGACGAGAGATCAGGCGCAGGTCCGACTTTTTACATGCCCATCCGACGCATGGATCATCTTTCTTGTCAGACAATCAGGTGATCAGCCTGCATTGTCCTAACCAAACTTGGAAACAACATTTTTTTTTGTTGTTCCAATGCGGGAATCGAACCCACGACCTCCGAGTCGAGAGTCAACGCTCTAACCACTAGACCACGGAGGCTGTTAAAGCCAGACAATAATAATATAGTCCCAGCCTTATAGTTTGTACATTGTACATATTATGAGCATGTCCGGTAAAGCTAATATTAGCGACCACAATTACCGTGAATTCGCGACAATATACATCTGTGTGCTGTGAGATGACGTCACAGCTTGTCACACCGACAACTGATAAGTTTTGTTTCGTTTCAATTTGTAAGAAATAAGCTTTTGATATTTTACGCAGCTCCAAGACAAATTTTAAGAACCTGCGTTATACGCACAGAATTCAAAACATGCAGAATGTGTTCGATCACATTTGTATGCAGCGCACTGTGTCCAAAACCATGGCGAAATACCGCCCCGCCCGCACTTTTTATTTCTTATTCTTTACACTTACAAAACAAATCGCGTTGTTATATTACGACAATTAGGTATTCAATAAAAATTAATTGAAAAAAAGTTGGGTAAAATATTCCGTTATTCCGGCAACATATTATGTGTGGATAACCATTCCAATTTGGAGTGGTTGTGACGGCCTCACTTTCAAGCGTGTTGACGGCTTCTGGATGATTTCTGTATTCTGTGGTTATACGTTATTCTAAGCATAAAACCTAAATACTTCAATAGATCAGTGATATTAAAACAAACCATATTTGTACTCATCAGCGTTGCCCTATAGGTACTATCGAACAAGTTGCGGATACGCTAATTCATATCGCTATCTTTGTCTGATTCTTTGGAAAAGGCAATTGACAGCAACACGGTTAGCGTATCCGTATCCGTGGTGTAAATATTTCTAAATATATAAAAGGCAAACCTGACTGACTCATCTATCAACGCACAGCCGAAACTACAGAACGGATTTCGCTGAAATTTAGCATACAGATAGTTGTTATGACGTAGGCATCCGCTAAGAAAGGATTTTTGAAAATTCGCCCCCTAAGGGGTTAAAATACGGGATGAAAGTTTAAAAGCAGCGGGCAATTAATGCTAGTTTATTAATAAGGGGGTAAGGTTCGCCTTCCGACGGTAGGGTTTTCTTTGAGGTTAATTCGTGTGGGTTTCGTTTTCATCGAGAAACTTTAAAGAGGGGTTCGTGGAGCCAAACGTTTGAGAAACTGCGTTAATGAAACGCGCCATAAATTTTAACGAAACTTATCGAAGTGACAGACTGTGTATGAAAAACGACGTTCCCCAAAATACATTAGCAACGTGGCTTTATTACAAGTGATCGTTGCTCCTCTCGCTTCTTGACGCCTAGTACTAAAGTACGGTCGCGGAGCACTTAGAATGATACATTGACTTATCGCTACTTATCTTTTTCACTCCCGCAAGAATATATTGCTATCGCGCTCCTGTGTAAACGCGATGGCTAGATGAAATGAACGAAACGCTACGTGCTCCGCAACCTCACTTGCATTAAAAAGTAGTCAGCAAACACCACACGTAATAATCCCCTCACTAACGAGGAACACTAATGTGAGCGACGGCGCCGAGTTTTATCGCACCCGGCACCACAGCCGCATCGACCGGGAGCATCATCAGCTCCAGACGAGAAGGGGGTATGAGGCGAGGTAACAGCGAGGGGAAGGGGGGAGAGGTCGTGACATTTCGCAAACAAGCCACGAGTAGGAGCGATAGCGATTAGACGCTATAAGTTTTTAATGGATTTGATAATTAAGATTAAAATAAGTGTAGAGATAAATGTTTTCATACCATTCGAGTCAGACGAAGAGTGTGAGGCGGGGGAGTGGTGGGGAGGGGGGAGACGTGACATTCCGCAAATAACGCACAAGCCACGGAGCTATTGCGTGATATTACTGAATGCTATCAGTTGTTAATGGAATCTGATATAAAAATTGGTTTTACACCAACTTAAAAAAAATTAGGTACGAACAATGACTTACACTTTCATCGAATTTGACTGTAGGTCGGATAAGAAAGGCTTCTTTGTAATACTATTAAGTCGACCATGCTAGAAAACTGAGGCCCTTAGTAAATAATAATAATAATACATATCTATTAACGCATCACACCACGTCAATCAGAACCTCAATTCTCGTATTTAAAGTAGACAATTTAAAGTCAATTTTATTTTGTTTAGATTGAAAGTGTAGCGACATGTTACCATATGGATTTTATGTCGTTTCGACCAATCAGAGCGCGTTTCACGTTGATTTAACGTTCATAAAAACATCGTTTGGGAGTATAAGCGTATCGGGACTTTATTGTAATTATATTAATGCAGGTTTTATTTAGCAGAATTGCCCCTCTGGCCTCGTGTAAGTATCCGAAGAACTGTTGTTACGGGTGTGCGTGTGGTTTGAGGGACCTACCTGAATATCCCCAAAATAAGTATAGCAAGTTTTAGTAGAAGTCTAAAAAAAATTGTAGAGCAAATCTGGGAATTTGTAAAAAGATAGTTTAAAAGATATAGCCCTCAGAGTGTGGTCCCTCAGTTAACACACCGCTATTTTCCAGATCTCGAAAAGTATGTGGAAAATTATGGTTTTTTCAGTACAGAATTTTAGTAGAACTTTTGTAAAAGTTTTTACAAATTTATCAAATACATAGCATTAGAAATAAAAAAGCTACAACCACCGAAGTGTGGTCCCTCAGTTCACACAAAAATGACATACTCATTTCGCGATATATTACTGACTTTTTTAATTATTTTTCTACGTAGAGTTTTAGTAGAAAATTTGTAGAATTTGTAGACAAAATTTCAGCAAAATCTATCGGCGCATTTGGAAGATATATACCATTATGTTGGGTCCCTCAGTTCACACACTTGTGTATAAGAAAAACTCAAATAACTAATAAACGAGAAAACTAACAGAAAGTCTACTATACTTAAATTTTAGTAGAAGTTTTTCTCTCTTGGATTAGCACATAAAATATTTAATTTCTTGCTTCCTAGCTGAGATATTGTTAATTTTTTGATTGTATGAAAATGCAGAGTAGGTTACCACACAAGAGGCAAAATGAGGACAAGTCCTAATATTATTGTGTATGTTATACCTTATTAAATTTACGTTTTGCTCGCGGTTTCGCACCTTTTCACTATTTTAGGGGTTCATAGTACTACAAGCAACCCATATACTTACCAATTATTAACTATGGACCTATTTGTGGTTTTGCTCTGCCCGCCCTTTTCTCTGTCCGTTCTTTCTAACTCCTTATATGTAATTACATACGTATTATATGAATAAAAAACTGGCCAAGTGCGAGTCAGGCTCGCGCACAAACGGTTCCGTACAAAACGGCAAAAAATATCACGTTTGTTGTATCGGAGCCCTCGTCCTCGTCTCGTCGTCGTCTCGCCCCCAGCACCAAAGATTATACATACTCAATGTAATATTATGACTGCACCTAATATTTTTGTTAAATTAGCTTTTGCTCGCGGCTTCGCCCGCGTGGAATAGTGTTCTTATAGAAAAAACTACTTCGACGAATAACTCTCTAAGTCTCTACTTAAAGCAATATACTTCTGATACAATACTAAAAATGTTTTTAGGTTTACCCAATGCAAATGGTTAAAAATTGGACCCTTTCGAGTTTCGCCTCGACACGATATGAGCGACCGCTTGATATATACATAATATTATATTTGTCGCGCTTGAATATACATTCGTTGCGTCATGCTTTCGTTGTTGGACATCTACGAAGTGGTAAAAAATACTAAGACCACTCGTGAACTGTATTTTAAAAATGGAATGCTATCGTGTGTTGGACCTACAAAAAAATGCACACAAAAAAAGCACACACACTTAAGAATAACATTATGTACACCGTACATACATCTCACAAATTTAACTTTTTCCTTTTCATAAAAGCTTGACATTAATTTGAAGATTTCTATATTTTTTTTTTATAGAAAATAGGTAGGTATAATAAAAATATGAAATTTCATCAATGAGGGTTCCGTACCCAAAGGGACCCAAAATATTATTAAGACTTCGCTGTCTGTCCGTCCGTCTGTCTATCACCAGGCTGTATCTCAGGAACCGCGATAGCTAGACAATTGAAATTTTCACAAATTATGTATTTCTGTTGCCGCTATAACAACAAATACTAAAAACAAAAAAAAATATTTAACGAGGGCTCCGATACAACAAACGTGATTTTTTTTGCCGTTTTGTACGGAACCGTTTGTGCGCGAGCCTGACTTGCACTTGGCCAGTTTTGTATTCATAATATGTAATTATATATAAGGAGTTAGAAAGAACAGACAGAGAAAAGGGCGGGCAGAGCAAAACCAAAAATAGGTACATAGTTAATAATTGGTAAGCATATGGGTTGTTTGTAGTACTATGAACCCCTAAAATAGTGAAAAGGTGCGAAACCGCGAGCAAAACGTAAATTTAATAAGGTATAACATACACAATAATATTAGGACTTGTCCTCATTTTGCCTCTTGTGTGGTAACCTACTCTGCATTTTCATACAATCAAAAAATTAACATTATCTCAGCTAGGAAGCAAGAAATTAAATATTTTATGTGCTAATCCAAGAGAAAAAAACTTCTACTAAAATTTAAGTATAGTAGACTTTCTGTTAGTTTTCTCGTTTATTAGTTATTTGAGTTTTTCTTATACACAAGTGTGTGAACTGAGGGACCCAACATAATGGTATATATCTTCCGAATGCGCCGATAGATTTTGCTGAAATTTTGTCTACAAATTCTACAAATTTTCTACTAAAACTCTACGTAGAAAAATAATTAAAAAAGTCAGTAATATATCGCGAAATGAGTGTCATTTTTGTGTGAACTGAGGGACCACACTTCGGTGGTTGTAGTTTTTTTATTTCTAATGCTATGTATCTGATAAATTTTTAAAAACTTTTACAAAAGTTCTACTAAAATTCTGTAGTGAAAAAACCATAATTTTCCACATACTTTTCGAGATCTGGAAAATAGCGGTGTGTGAACTGAGGGACCACACTCTGAGGGCTATATCTTTTAAACTATCTTTTTACAAATTCCCAGATTTGTTCTACAATTTTTTTTAGACTTCTACTAAAACTTGCTATACTTATTTTGGGGATATTCAGGTAGGTCCCTCAAACCACACGCACACTGTTACGGGGTGCAGACTACGGGGAGTATACTTAATACTTTTTTTTACTTTTATGTTTGACGCTGGTGAACAAGCCAAAATACCATGTGCCCTGTTCTTAGTTCTGTCAATTCGGCCCCGCTCGTATGGACCATTTTTTTACACCCAAATACCAAAATAAATCGTTACGTATCCCTTAAACGTAAACTTTACACATAAGATATCGATCCCTATTTCTGCGTAAGTCCTTCTAATTGGATCTTAGAGCATAAGGCTTGGAATTCGCAAGTTCAGCACCGCTCTACGTAAAACTGATAGAGAGATAGATCACATGTCTCAATAATCACTTAATATTGTAAGCCTCAGACCTGAGAAATTATTTTCACTTGACTATGGCGGTGAAAGAAAGGGTTATAATTTTGTCAGTCTTTTTTTATGTCTAACTAGCAGTTTCCGCGGCTCCGCCCGCGTTAATATACTATCGGGTATGCCGCGGGAATACTGTAGTTTTCTGGGATAAAAAGGAGCCTATGTTTTAATCCAGAGCCTAAACTACTAAGATACCAAATTTCATCAAAATCCGTTCAGTAGTTTTTCCGTGAAAAAGTTACAAACATCCATCCATACATCCTCGCAAACTTTCACATTTATAATAATATTATAGTAGGATTTAACAACTCCGTTGAGTGTCGAAGCCTTGTCAAAGCCTTGCCTTGTTGCGGTTTCTAAAAATTCAGAGTACTGAAAATAGAACTCTGCGCAAATACAATACAGTTGAAAATGGAAGTTTTGAGTGTCGAGCTGTCAAATATGACATTGACATTTGACTCGACACTCGTGTGTTCGATTTTCAGCTCTATTGTATTAGCGCAGAGTTATATTTTGAATGCTCTGAATTTACCCTGGACTTCCGGATTCCGGATCATATAGTCCCAGCCTTAGACAAACTCCGATCACATCCGATCAAGACTATCCACGGCGCAAGTGAGTGCTCGCTCAAATAGTAACTACCGAAAGGCGTTTATGTCATATTACTAGATAGTAGATGTTGCGCGCGACTTCGTGCGCTCAAAAGGTAATCTAGAGGGAACCGTACATTTTGCTGCAATAAAAAGTAGCGTATATCCTTCCCCGTGGTCTATCCTATATCTGTGCCAAATTTCATTAAAATCGGTCCAGTAGTTTTGGAACCTATTCAATGCAAACAAAGAAACATGCAAACAAACATTTCCTATTTTTTTATTATATTAAGTACTAGCTTTTACCCGCGGCTCCGCCCGCGTAAATATATTATTCCGCGGGAACACTACTTTTTCGGGATAAAAAAATCCTATGTCCTTTCCCGGGACCAAAAGTATGTCTATACCAAATTTCATAAAAATCGGTTCAGCGGTTAAAGCGTGAAGAGGTAACAGACAGATAGACAGACACACTTTCGCATTTATAATATTAATTATAGAAGTATAATATATTAGTATATTAATAGTAGTATATTAGTATAGAAATATAGATTTGGAATAAAAAGTAGACTACGCGTTTGTCCAAAGAATTAACCAATACCTACCATACCAACTTTCATTCAAATCGGTTCAACCTTTTAACAGTGAAAAACAGTCAAATATCCACAAAATAATATATTATCCCTCGGGAACATTGTATCTTTTTGGGAAAAAAGTGGACTGCGCGTTTGTACAAAGCATACACCACTACCATACCAACTTTCATTCAAATCGGATCAACCTTTTAGCAGTGAAAGACAGTCAAATATACACAGAATAATACATTATCCCTCAGAAACACCGTACTTTTTCGGCATAAAAAGTAATAGGATACTTTTTATGCCGAAAAATTACGGTGTCCTTTCCCAGGACTCAAAGTATGTCTATACCAAATTTCATTAAAATCAGTTCAGCGGTTAAAGCGTGAAGAGGTAACAGACAGATAGACAGACACACTTTCGCATTTATAATAATTATTAGTATAGGTATTGTAAAAACTTTTGCGGTTTGCTGCAGAGTAGGCATCTACAGACACATGAAATTGGTACGGAGCGTACAGCGGACCATATCCGCAGACCGAATCCGGTGTCGCTACACACGCACGGATTTGGTACGATGCAGTGGACCGAAAAGCTCGACACTCGTGTGTTCGATTTTCAGTTCTATTGCATTAGCACAGAGTTCTATTTACAGTGCTGTTTTTCGACGACGCGATGATTCCCGAAATTCATTGATAACAGGCCACTGCCTGAAATATTTTTGAGAGTTGATATCACTATATCAACTCTCAAAAATATTTCTCCCCAAACTTCACCCCTGATAATTATAACATTGACAGGTCTAAGAGATAATAAGCTAGAAAGAAAGGTAATGTGTTTAACATAAAGACTTACGCGTGAATAACATAATACTTAATCTGATTTCACTCCCAATATTATATTTTTATATCCCTGACTATATACACACATTTAAATAATTTTTATTATTACATACAAATTTATTCATAAGGAGTAAAAACATCCTGGCCCCTAGTAAGCCCCCGTAGATATTTTCCCTAATTTTGGGTGGTAAATCCCTAAGTTGGCAACACTGACACCGTTGTACGGCCTAACCGCCGGACTGCTCTACACACGCACGGATTTGGTACGGAGCGGACCAAATCCGATGCGGATAGCTGCGAACTCTTCGCCTTCTTCTTATGTTCGCCGGACTGCCCTACACACGCTCGGATTTGGTACGGAGCGTACCAGATCCGCTGTACGCTCCGTACCAAATTCGTGTGTCTGTAGACACCATTATTCGTTATAAGATACCTACCAAGCTTCAAGTTCAACCTAATATACAATTATTTAGTACCTATAATATGGTAGGATACTCAAAGATATAACATCAATTTAAAGTTTATTTCACTAAAATTAAAGAAGGCGAATGTTATAAAAGTTGAAAATATTTTTTCACAGAATAGAATAGTATTTGAAATTATTAAACAGTTATTCTTCTATTCTGCTCAGTCAATATCAATACGGTAAAAAGACTATGGCTGTGTTCCGCCGAAAATAGAGATTGTTAGCGCTTGCCCTAAAAAAACTGATTATCCGCCAGGGCACATATTTTGCTAACTTCAATAATGCTAACATAATCCGCCATTTTGCTTATTTTATACCAGCAGTTGCCATTTTGCCTACGTTTTATTTTCCGCGGAACACAGCCTATGTATGCGGTTAAATTTTGAATTTCGAACGCAAATATTTCAAGAGCCTGAACGAAATAATATCAAGGTACATTTTTACCGGCTAAAAATATAGTAGGTAACTTATTAAACCCACCAAATAAGTTGACCTCTCGCTCAAAGCAAATTCTTAGTTTAAGTAGATCTTGTACTATTGGTTTATTCCTTCGCTATTTTTAGGGTTCCGTAATACTTAAGGAACCCTTATAGTTTCGCTCTGTCCGTCTGTCTGTCTGTCTGTCTGTCTGTCTGTCTGTCCGCGCCTCTAGCTCCTGTAATTATGAATATAAATTGATGAAATTTGGTGCAGTTATAGAGTGTGTATAGGTCACGGTTTCGGGATCATAAAATAGTAATAATTTTATATTTTAGGGGTGGCTCTCCATACATGTGAAGTGGGGATGAAAAATATTTTTTCACTCTACCCCATCGTGTGGGATATCGTAGAATAGGTCTTTTAAAATAAAGGCAAGGTTTCATACGTTACTTTTTTATAAAATTGACCATTTTCGAGTAATCGGCCTCCAAAGTAGTTTGTAAGTTGGTCCCCCCCCTAGCATTTTTAAACTATAGGAGATAGAAACTTGCAAATTTCCATGCTGATAGATCATGCTAAAAACTCTTTAGGAAAACTATTGTGAACCAAATCGGACAGTAACTTTTTGAGTAATTAAAAAAAAGCATATTACGCGCTTATAGTTACGGAACCCTCCTTATTTATTATTTGTGTTGAGTAGGATAAAAATAGATTTTTTTTTTATAATTTTAATTTAATAGTTTTATTTCAAGAGAAAACATGCGAAAAATCATGATTTATTGCGGTTTGTGAAGCAAGTTCAAAAATACAGTTTTTCATGATCCCGTGGGAACCGTTTTGGTTTCCAAGAAAAAAAAAATACTGTTAGTTATTTCATGTTCCAATCTACCTTTGTGCCAAGTTTTATTTAAATACGTCGAGTAGATTGCCAGAAATAACGTCAAACAGGTAGGTACAGTCTTTTGAAGATCCCATGGGAACCCTTTAATTTTGTGGGATAAAGAGTATCCTATTTTACCCTTCAGGTCCTAAGCTACCTACCTACCAAATTTCATTTTATTCCATCCAGTGGTTTCGGCGTGATGTGATAACAAACACACAGACAGACAGACAGACAGACAGACAGACATTTTTTTCAAAAACGTTATTTTTAGGTTCTGTGGCCTTTATAGACCCCCCATTTTGATTTTCACTTAGACAACTTTAATGTACAGACATGACCCCTCTACAGATTTATTATATGTATAGAAGATAGATAAAATTTTCTACTATTCTATGAACCTTGCATATTTACTATACAATAGTTCAACAACCTTTTACACAAAAATTAAAATACAAAACCACTTCATTATTCCTAGAAAACAGACTAGCATTAGACAATACGATCGTTTTTTCGCCCCGTACCTAGAGCGGCGAGGTACGGATTGCATTTCATGGTAGAGTTCACGGGGCTATCCACACATATATATATTTGTGTCGACGGTTCCCGTCGGTAATGGCATTTTCGATTATCAGAAAATATTCGCCGTCAAATATCGTTTCAATTTTAACGTTTACTAGCTGTTGCCCGCGACTTCGTCCGCGTCAACTGATCGTGCAATAATGCATCAATTTCGATCAAATTTGATTACCATAAAAAAGGTTACCAAGTACTTAAGTCAATCTTAAAATATTTTTTTAGATCATAGAAAAAGAGGAATAATTCTTTCATACATATTTTTTTGTAACTTGAGCCGTTTACGCAGCGCACGCAACGGAAGCCCTCAAAGCCCTAAAGCTCAAATGTGAATAATTTTCCCCGTTTTTGCAACATTTTCACTGATGCTGCGCTCCTATTAGTCGCAGCGTAACGTTATATAGGTAGCTGAAAGCCTTCCTCGACAAATGGACTATCCAACACAAAAAAAAAAATTCAATTCGATTTAGCAGTTCCTGAGATCAGCGCGTTCAAACAAACAATATAAGCCCTCAAAGATGAATAATTTTCCTCGTTTTTCCACATTTTTCATTGATTCTTCGCTCCTATTGGTCACAGCGTAATGTTATATAGCTTAAAGCCTTTCTCAACAGAAGGACTGACTATCTAACACAAAATTTTTTTTTCAATTCAATTAAGTAGTTCCTGAGATCAGCGCGTTCAATCAAACAACGTAAGCCCTCAAAGATGAATAATTTTCCCCGTTTTTCCCACATTTTCCACTGATTCTTCACTCCTATTGGTCGCAGCGTGATGCTATATAACCTAAATCCTTCCTCTATAAATGGATTTTTCAATTCGAACCAGTAGTTCCTGATAGCTACTATAGATTAGCGCGTTCAAACAAAAAAAAAAACAGCTTTATAATATTAGTATAGATAGTTGATGCCCGCGGCTCGTCCCGCATATGTACAGTAACCCACGGGAACCGTATACGTACCGCGATAAAAGGTAGCCTATGTTCTTCCTCGTGGACTACTTTATATCTGTGGCAAATTTCATGATAATAGGTTTAGTAGTTTTTACGTGAAACTGTAAATAAAGTATCCCACAGGAACAGTACATTTCCCTGTGATAAAAAGTAGCCTATATCCTTTTTCAGGCTTTACTCTCTGTATTTGTGTACCAAATTTCGTTTCAATCGGTTCAGTAGTTTTGGCGTGGAAGACGGACAAACAGACACACACTTTCCCATTTATAATATAGCATTCGCAAATATGTATATTTAAGATTTTCATCAAATATTTTACTTATGCATTCATGTCAGATTTATTTTTCAACATGATGACAATATATTATGTCAAAATAAAAATAAAGCTCCCCACTCACGGGCTATCGATTGCTTCGATCAAATTGGAAATTAATTCGTATTTGAAAGTAAATTTCTAACGATAAACTATTACATAAAATGATTAGTGTAAGACCTACCAGCTAGTTTTTGCGGTGGGGGTCAAAAGTTGGAACAAAATTTACGCGTATATATACGAATTTCATATAAAAAGTATAGTAAGGTGGTCCTAGGATCTCAGACTATATTTAATTTTTATCTAAACCGATTTACTTGCAACTACGAATCCAGTAAATGTTTAAATTGAAAAGACTAAATCGATTGATCGCTTGTGAGTGGGAGCTTTAAATCAAAAGCACTAAGGAGTATTTATATCAACTTTAAAGCAAATCGCCCCCAAACAACTTTCTTTCCCTTTTTATTCCCGCTAGGGGACGAATTTCAATAAACTATGATACACGAATTCCATTAATTCTGTTACATAATGTTTGTGCAAAATATGAAGTTGATTGGACCAAGGAATCACGTTGCCCCATACAAACTGTTTTCCCCCTTTTCACCCCCTTAGGAGTTGAATTTCGAAAAATCCCTTCTTATCGGATCCCTACGCATTACAAAGAGCAAGCCCTGCAAGTTTCAGGTCTCTACGATCAGCGGTTTAGGCTGTGCGTTGATCCGTCAGTCATTCAGGACAAAGGATTTTATATGTATAGATTACGTACTACCGAACAAGTTCCCGCTCGACCAGGCATAAGATGAAAATACTGAACAGCGCCGTTGAATAGTGGGCTCGCAAACATACTCACGTGTATATACGTAGTTCAACCTTGTCTGCAGTTGTTGCGGTTACTTCCTTTACGTTAAAATATTTTGAGGCGTCCTAGAGCAAAGGTGAATGTTTAGAGGCTGTTCGAGCGGGAACTTTGTCGGTGATACCTATATCTGTTGATTTTTTGACGAAAAAATTTCTGTTGACAAGCTATTGGCTTTAACTTAAATCTATTGGTTTAAGTTTTAAAAGAAGTCTTACAAAATTGATCATCTCTTTGTGTTACGACTCGGTGCTCAATTTCTTGGATGTATTTTTAAATATTTTGCTGCTGATGGATAGTTCATAAGCTATTCATAAGATTGATATTAATATTGGTCAAATGCTTGGTGACCTTTAGCCAACTTTGGCACATCTTTCCGAGTCGTTAAAAATCTTTAAAAATTCATTTCACACCGAACACCGCAAAATTTGAGCAATCGTCGACCGCTTTCCGTCAATATTGGTTTTGATATGAAAAATGGCGTCCGAAATTGCAACTCAGCGTGATGATATGGACGAACTATAGATATAGACATTGAATTGAGCAGTCTCACGGAACTGAGCACTTCATAAACATTTATCTTTACAAAACTTATTATTTTTAGACTTCAACATTCGACCGGTCTGAAGTTCACTGAAGTTGATGCCCATGGCCAGGAGGTTCAGGGAACGCTCGACTCGGTCCATTATCTATGTCTATGATAACAGCCTCCGTGGTCTAGTGGTTAGAGCGTTGGCTCTCGACTCGGAGGTTGTAGGTTCGATTCCGGCATTGGAACAGCAAAAAAAATTTTTCCAAGTTTGGATAGGACAATGCAGGCTGATCACCTGACTGTCTGACAAGATGATCCATGCGTCGGATGGGCATGTAAAAAGTCGGACCTGCGCCTGATCTCTCGTCAGTCGTGTCGGTTATCCGTCCCACTGGATTATGAGATTAAAGGAAGAGAGAGTGCTCTTGTGTACTGCGTACACTTGGGCACTATAAAATTACTCCTGCGTAACTGGCCTGGTTTCAATGAAACCGGCCACCGTCACTGAGATCGGTGTGGGGAGTTAGTCTATGGACTTTCGAGGCTAACCTGACGTTTCTTATATAGTGCACTGGATATGTTAAACGTGATCTGCGGCGTCGAATGACAACCAATAACCTTCGCATCGGCGCCGGATTGATTTCTTCGGTAATACTGATCTATAAGCTTCGGTAAAATCAATAACGGATATTTTGGATATAATAATATGATCTATTTATTGCTTATGTAACAACGTTTCAACAGAAAAATAATTGTCATACTAGAAAAAAAAATTTTTTTCTTAAGTATGTAACGGGCGAGTTTGCGTTTTGCGTAGTTACCCACACAGGTGATGATTTTTTACTTTGAGTATGACAATTATTTTTTTGCCTAAACGTCTTTACATAAGCAGTGGATCATGTACCCGAAGTATCCGTAATTGATTTTCGGAGACATTATTTATGATAATATTCATCATTTCGCAGCGCATTTCATTAGAGCAGCCCATATTAGAGGTGGGCGCCGACCTAAAATTTGCCGGCGGCGGCGCGCCGCGCCGGGGGAAATTGGTCGGCGTGGCGGCGCCGCGCCGCGGCGTAGCTGTTTTTGTAAAAAAAACGCAAATTTTCGCGCTGGTTCGCACCGCGGCGCTAAGTGCTAACTGGCTATCGTGCTATTGCTAGTTGCTAATGCTAAAATCCGATGCGAAATAATTTTGACTCGACGCACGACGCGACCCGAGAGTTCACGATGCCGCGATGTTCCATGAATTAATACGAGCGAGTGAGAAGAGAAAATACATTCAAATTCAGTCAAATTTCTGAATTTGAATGTATTTTTTTTTAAATAAAGTTAATTGCATACGTTTAGGTTCCATTATTCAATAGTTGTTTTTCTACACTAATATTATAAAGAGGAAAACTTTGTATGTTTGTTTGTAATGAATAGGCTCAAAAAGTACTGGACCGATTTCAAAAATTCTTTCACTATTCGAAAGCTACATTATCCATGAGTAATATAGGCTAAAATTTATTTTGGAAAAAAATAGGGTTCCGTAAGATATTTGGGTTTTTCGGACACAAGGTGTAAAAAATCAACCAGAAAAGTTACTTATTTTGCGTACGCTGCCTAAACTGTAAAAAATAGAACCATAAAATGTTCCAATTAATTGTTGATCTTATAAATATCTACAAAAAAGTCCGCGACACACTATACTTATCTATGTCGAGTGAGGCACAAAAAGAGGCCATTTTTTTTTAGAAGTCTTGAATTTTTTTTGGACTACATTTAAACGCGTTTATTTTACTCATGCTATTAATCCTTATCAAAATAAAATATTTCATAACTAAGTAAAGTCTATGTAGATAATATTTGGTCTTTGAATGATTAAAATTGGATGTTTGGTTTTGAAGTTGTGGCGAAATTAAAATATTACGATTTCTGTTGCACGGCCCGTTGCAAAATGGGCGTCACCAAGGTGGGGGTGTGCGTACGGGATCTATGAGTAATTTTTTTGTTTTGTGTTCGTTGTAACTATGATGGATAGATACTTGAATACCTATTTATTTAGTGTTTGTTTTATTGTTAGTCCTGAAGAGTATAGGTATGAATACGATAAAAGTATACCCACCTACTTATTTCATTGAGTTTTAGCAGGTACCTATCTGCTTGTTTTGACTAAATTTCGCCCGTTTTGTTAGAGGTTTAAATACATTCTGTAGTATTAGTATAAGTGTTGTACCCGTGCGAAGCCGGGGCGGGTCGCTAGTTATTAATATTTTCGTATTGTATGTTAATACTTAATGAGCGACGTGACGTAATGAAAAAACATTATCATTTCACAAAACACAGCTATTTCTGATCATTAAAAATCGATTTTAGCAAATAGCATAGCAATAGCACGTAGCATGTTAAGACATGAAAATTAGCATGCTAATGAAATTAATGGAAAATAGCATTAATTTCCATTACTACACAGCACCCCGTGCCCTGCCCGCCCGCTCTCGGCGCCTAGCGCCCGGCACGGGCTTGTTTTTTTTTTGAGTCGACATCGATCGGCGCGAATTTTTGGATACTCGGCGGCGGCGGCGGCGCCGCGCCGGCGCGGCGCCCACCTCTAGCCCATATGTAGTAGGTACACGACAAAATTCCTGCTCGACCAGTTTCTAAACATTTTCCTTTGCACTAGGGCGCCTCAAAATATTTGAACACAAAGCAAGTGACCGCAACGACTGCCGACGTGGTTGAAATATTCAACGGCGCTGTTAAGCGAATCCGATCTCATGGCTGGTCAAGCGGCAACTTGATGGTACCTAACCTATTACGTTTAACGAATTACGAGCATAAAAGTTAATGCAGGGGTCAAAGTGGTACAAACCCCCAGGGTTTACCTTTCGACGGACGGTACTGGGTATTTGCGAGAAACTTCACGTACTTATTTATAAATGGGTTTTAACACAAAAAATATACAGAAATCGATTTGATGCTGAGACAGTAAGTAGGTTAAAGGTTAAAAAAATCAAACTATCACATTAATATTATTAAAAATATGGTAACGATTCCTTCTATTGAAATAAGAACCTTATTTTGTGCAACAGACACATATATATTATTTTCTTTAAGGGGGTTAATAAGTGTGGAATTCGTCGGTTCGTCGTTGTCATCAAGAAACCTTCTCCGTGGAGCCAAAAGTTTGAGAAACCCTGTATTTATTAACATAATAATGTTTAATGTTACGCATCTAAACCGCTGTGTAGCCCGTGGAGCATACATGTTTGTGTGTTTAAGTATAAAAATACTATTAGTTACTATGGGAAAAACCAGATTTTCTGTAGAGAAGCACTGCAAAACCAGTTTTATTACCTGAAACAAAAAAAATATCATTAGTAAATTGCTACAGGTTATATTTTTCCTCAATTTTAAAACGCCCTGTAAATTGGCTTCAGCATCATATTATACTAAAACTTTTAACGAGCATTTCACGAATGAAGAACTATGATATTTGGTACAGTTAAAGTTTATGAGGAGGAAGGTGTGTAGATAGCTAATTATTTTTAATATAACTTTGAAATACATAAAATTAATAAACATAACAACAACACACATTACTTCAGAGTTTTAACACACAACACCGTGAGTTTGGAATTGGATACAATTTGGTTTCACGTTGACGTTTGCCAATCTGTCACAACATTAAGATTTTTTTTACTTATATCTAAGCTTAGATTAATAACGCCTAGATAGATAGTTTCATTCAAACGCGTCGTCTAAAGTGAGGCAAAAAACAGATTAATGTGGGCGTGAGCTTTACACGCTTAGGTTTCGACGTCACACACACAAAGCATTTATTCGCAAACTACACCAGTCTGGAAGAGTTTCAAGTGCTTCACCTATGTCGCGCGCACACGGTTTCTTGGCGTTATAATTCTATGTATCTAAGAGGTAAAATAATCTTTATTTTATAAAGTTTCAACTTAAATATTGTATAATGTATTAATTTAAAACACAGGGCGCCGCGCCCTCTAGTAAAAATGCATCCATGACTACACTAAATCCATCGCACAGTCCGCTAAAATGAGTAAAAACACCACTTTTATCTGGTTACTATTATCACAATGTAAATATTATAAACCAATAACTATATTAGCAGTATAAATAAACTGACACAATCGAAAAATCAACTTTAGCACCAAGTTATAAAACTTAGTTTCGTACAGGGGTAGGCCACTTCGTGTAAACGTAGGTTCCACACTCACACATACGCAACAGAGAATTCGGGGAATCCCCGCACCGATTAAGCCTTCTTTTTTAATAATTCCAATTCAAAATATGTGCCAATTCATAATCGCGTAGTGATGCGCTAACTCGGTAAAAACACGACCGAGTAGGTTCAGGGTAGCATTACTTCCGTCAAAGATCTTTGTATAATCATCGGAAAACTTCTTGAGTAATGACCTTGAATACGCAGAAACCTATTTTAGGTCTCATCGGTGGTGCGGTGCGGGGCGCGACGACGGGAATCGTCATCAAGATCGTGCTATTGGTAGATCAGTCGACCCTCGCCTTACGCGCTGCGTCCACGTCCCTTTGACTTCCGAGTACACTCACGTGCATTGATTTCGTTGTAATTTATTGTTGAGTATTTATTGTTGAAATATTATTTATTATTATTAGCCGTTTGTGTCCCACTGCTGGGCAAAGGCCTCCCCTCTCTCTTTCCACAAGTCCCGATCTTTAGCTCTTTCTGGCCACTCTTTGTCGAACGCGTCCAATTCGTCGCGCCACCTTTTTTTGGGTCGGCCTCTGTTTCGCCGACCAGTCGGTATCCACTCCGAAACTTGACGCGCCCACCTGTCCGGGTGCATACGGAAGACGTGCCCTGCCCAGCTCCATTTCAGGCTGGCTGCTTTCCTGCCCACGTCAATTAGCCTCGTTTGAGAGCGCAGAGTAGTGTTTCGGATACGATCAATCCTTTTGACACCTAAAATGCTGCGCTCCATGGCTCTTTGGCAGACTCCGAGCCGGGACTTCTGCGAAGCTGTCAATGACCAAGACTGGGCACCGTAGGTTAGGATAGGCAGGATACACATATCCACGAGTTTACGCTTTAGACAGAGTGGAAGGTTCCCTTTCATTAGATCTTTTATTGACCAAAAACTCTTCCATACTTTTTCGATTCGTTGGTCTACTTCTTTATCTTGTCTGGTATGGAATGATGTTGTTTGTCCTAAATAAACGTACTCGTCGACATACTGCATCTCCTGCCCATCCACCTCGAACCTACGTTTCGTGCTGTTAGACATGATCTTGCTCTTTGATTGATTCATCTGAAGTCCCGCCTCGAGGCTCGCTGTACTAAGGTCTTGTAGCATTGACTGCAGGTTTTGGGCTGACGTGGCAAACAAAACGATGTCATCGGCGAAGCGAAGGTTTGTAAGCCTTTTCTTGTCGATAACAATGCCCTTGTTTTCCCAGCCTTTCGAGGCTTTCTTAAAAATCTCCTCTAAGGCGCTCGTAAAAAGGCGAGGAGAAATCGGGTCGCCCTTTCGATAAAAAATTTTGGGCCTGTGGATTGTAATTTGACGGCGGCTGTACTGCTTTGGTAAATAATTTTGAGAAGGTCTATGTAGGTTGGCTCAATATTTTGGTTGCTGAGGGCTGAAAAAATATTTTTGTGGTATATGCTGTCAAAAGCTTTATTAAAATCTATAAATGCTAAATATAAGGGTAAATTAAATTCGTTAGATTTTTCTATTATTTGATTTAAGGTGTGGATATGATCCATAGTCGAGAAACCTGGCCTAAATCCGGCTTGTTCGGGAGGCTGATGAATATCCAGTTGGCAGTCAATGCGATTCTGAATGATATTTATAAAAAAATTGTATATGTGTGATACTATACTGATGGGCCTATAATTAGAAATGTCGGATTTATCTCCTTTCTTATGTAGAAGTATAATATTGGAGTTGCAAAATTGATCGGGAAGAACACCTGTTTTTAAAATACGGTTGAAAAGGTTGCATAGATGTGGTAGAATAGTCGGCTCGCCAATCTTTAATATTTCTGAGGCTTTTATTATATTTTAAACTTAGGATAGCTTTATGAATTTCCTGTCCTGTTATGATCGGAACTGTGTCAGGGCAATTGTAATTTATATTTTCAGACGTTTTTGTCCTGTCGCTGTAGAGATTTTTGTAAAATTTTGTGCAAATATCTATTACCTTTTCTCTGCTTCTTTGTTTTTTACCTTGCTCGTCTTTTAACTCGGTTATCCAAAATTTGCCGTGGGTGACTCCATTCTTAGCAACTCTCAATGAACTATTTTTTTCTAAAGCGTTCTTGACTATCAAAGTATTCAGTTTTCTTAGGTCTTGTCTTATTCTCCGCTTAACTATTTTATCTAAATTATTAAATTCTGTCGTTCCTTTCTGCAAATTTGATCTTTTATCTATTAGGTTTAAAGTCTCTTGAGTTAATTTACTACGGTTTGTTTTAGAAGATTTAATATTTTTATTTGCTACCGCGATACTGTCTTTAATGTTTTGATATATTACTTCTGTGTCATTAATTTCCATGTTGAGGCCATTGAATGAATTTTGAAGATTAAGGTTGAATAGGTATTTGTTAGCAATAAGAGTTTCTTTTGTATGTCTCTTGGTATGATTACGGAATAATATGAAGCGTTGAAGTTTGAAGTTAAATTTGAGTTTAGCTCTTAAGGGTCTATGATCGGAGCTGAATTTGAATGTGCTAATAGTGCTTACGTCAGAAACAATTTGTCTTTGAGATGATAATATGAAATCTATTTCATTTTTTGTATTGTTATTTGGTGACATCCATGTCCAACGTCTCTGTGGTTTTTATGGAAGTAGCTGTTCATGATGTTCATGTTCTGGCCAAATGCAAATTGGATAACACGAGTGCCTCTTTCGTTTCGGGTGCCAACACCGTGAGGACCTACTGTATCGTCACTATCCAATGGCTGCTTTTGACCAATCTTTGCATTAAAGTCACCGACAACTATCTTCCAAGTACCTGAATTTTCAGCACAAGCTTGATTTAAAACATCATAGAAGTCTTCAATTTCTACATCTGGATGTGTTGTTGTTGGTGCATAAGCCTGTATAATTGTTATATATTTGTTGGCTGTTATTTTTAATTTTAAAACAGCTATTCTCTCAGAGTACCCAACAAATTCCACGATATTATCCTTCCACTTCTTTGCTACCATAAATCCCACGCCATATTGCCCCTGAGTTTCGCCATAATGGTAAAATATTGCATTTTCCCTTTCTTCTGTTGCCTCACCTATCCTTCTTACTTCTGAGAGTCGTAAAATATCCCATTTGACATGCAATAAAGCATTTTCTATTTCTACAAGTCGATCGTCTCCCATTAATGTTCGAACGTTAAACGTTAGCACATTTAACATATCGGTGTCCGTGTTAGAGTGAGCCATGGTCGTTGAACGGTTGGAGTGCCTCGCCCGGAGATTCTTCGCACCCCTAATCCCAGCGTCAGGTCGACCACCGTCCTGGTCTCCCCGACATCTGGATTTGCCGGGCACTTGGGGCCTTTTTCTGTAAAGTTGTGCCATGATGAGAGGGGGGTTGGACTATATGGTTAAACCATATTGCCCGCCACGCTAGTCCAATGCGGGTTGGCGGGGAGAGTCGCCAGAGCCTCGTTCGTTGATTGGCAGGGTATACCACGAGCAGGTGAGGTTGGCTTGGGCTCCTAAAGATGTTAGTTGGGCCCCTTATACTATATTATTATTTATTTTTAATTATTAAGTTTTTGTTGTTTCTAAAAGATATACACTATGCCAAATTGATACCTTCGACTAATCTGTGATTAGGAGATGCATACATAATTATCATTTAACCAACAATGAACTTCCTATCGTGGAAAGGCTCCATACGAAATTAGAATATCATATTAATTTTAAAGGCTCAGAATCTGTTCTGAGCCTTTAAAATTAATATAATATTAAAATTAAGGCGAAATTTGAAAGAATAGGGCTACCGGTGGAAATAAAACATAATTTTGTTAAGTATTATTTTTTGCCCGCAAGTGTATATGCGCAAACTTTCCCCTACTACGTCATGTGATGCTCAAGAAGTTTGCCGCAATAAAAAGGCGATGTCCTTCCCCTTGCTCTATTCTATATCTTTACCAAAATTTCATCAAAATCGGCCCAGTACCTTCGCAGCCTATTCAATGCAAACAAACAACCAAACAAATTTTTCCTCTTTATTATATTATACAGTATAGACATAGATAAGGGTATACTAATCTATGGAATATTCTTAGAATGAAGATTCCTTAGAAAAAGTCACAAAAATATTTATTCAATTTTGTACTAAGTATTTGTTTACCAATGACCATGGATATACAACCTTTAGTAACTGGATGGTATGGTAATAGGATGAAACTGAGTCTATGATTTATTACAAATATAAATTTACTCTAGCTGACGCCTGACTCGGCAAACGTTGTTTTACCATTTACGAAAAACCGGCCAAGTGCGA
The DNA here is from genome assembly GCA_905404095.1 of Glaucopsyche alexis. Taxonomy (NCBI): domain Eukaryota; kingdom Metazoa; phylum Arthropoda; class Insecta; order Lepidoptera; family Lycaenidae; genus Glaucopsyche; species Glaucopsyche alexis. The sequence goes on from FR990053.1 coordinate 4,835,578, forward strand.
GTCGGACTCGCGCACCGAGGGTTCCATATAAACTTGAAATAAAAAATAATGGTTCGCGGTTTATGCATAAGGTTTATGTTTATGAAATTAAATGTTTTTTTTTTATATTTGAGTTGATTGAATGAAAGAATGTCATGGGATACTCAACCCAACTTACCTGTCCGGTAGTTGTGGTATAGTATACGGGTATGCGGCCCCGGCTTCCCTAGCTATTACTGTCCTATCCCTTGCCCTCTTGGGCGGTAATATCCTATATTTCCTATTTCCCACTCTAACTTACCAATCTTCCTTTCCACACCACCTATCCTTCCCTTTCCCTATTCCTACCCTCTCCACCAATCCGTGGGAACGCAATGGATAATCATAAAAATAATGATTATCCAAAATGGCGGCTATTTCGCGGTTCGCCACCTATCACGTCTCGTTTCTCGCGGAGGCGAAAAGTGGTCCATGGAGAGCCGCTTCGCTACGTTGAATGTAAGAGGAGGAATGGATGGTAAGAATGAAAGTGGACGAAGCGAAACAAGTATGTAAGGATCGTAGCAAGTGGAAAGAAGACCACTTCTTTCCACTTGCTACGATCCTGCCTACCCCTACGGGAAAAAGGCGTGATTATAATAGGTTGGGGAAAAAGTCTTTTCGCATTATAGTATGTATGAACTTGTCATAAAATATCTTGGGCTATACCAATTGTATCTGGCTGATTTTGGTATCATTAAAAAGTTTTAATTTTACAGAAGACAATTCCAAATTCAAATTAGGTAAATTTGAGATTTTCATTTGTTTTTCTTATTGTTAAAATGAGGGATTCTTATGAAGAATTTCGATACATTTTAAAATTTTATTACAAAAAAGGTAAAAATGCAACACAAGCCGCGAAAAAAATTTGTGATGTTTATGGACCTAATGCAGTATCTGTGAGAGTAGCGCAAATTTGGTTTAAGCGTTTTCAATCCGGAAATTTTGATATCAAAGATGCACGTCGCTCTGGTCGCCCTGTTACGGACAAAACTGTTGCCATTTTTGAAAAAGTGGAGCAAGATCGCCATATTAGTAGTTACGATGTAGCTGAAGAACTGGGGATTGACCACAAAACGGTTTTGGCGCATTTGAAAAAAGCTGGGTACACAAAAAAGCTCGATATTTGGGTGCCTCATGAGCTCACTGAAAGAAACCTAATGAACCGTGTACTCATTTGTGATTCTTTATTACGACGTAATGAAACCGAACCATTTTTGAAGAAGCTGATAACTGGTGATGAAAAGTGGATCACGTACGACAAGAACGTGCGAAAAAGATCGTGGTCAAAGGCCGGTCAGGCTTCACAGACTGTGGCGAAACCCGGGTTAACTCGCAACAAGGTGATGCTGTGTGTGTGGTGGGATTGGAAGGGCATTATTCATTATGAGCTGTTACCGCCAGGCAGGACCATCAATTCTGAACTGTACTGCGAACAACTGATGAGATTAAAGCAAGAAGTTGAGAGAAAGCGGCCGGAATTAATCAACAGAAGGGGTGTGGTTTTTCACCATGATAACGCTAGACCTCACACATCTTTAGCCACTCAGAAAAAATTACGGGAGTTTGGCTGGGAGGTGTTAATGCATCCGCCGTATAGTCCTGACCTTGCACCTTCAGATTTCCACCTGTTTCGGTCGCTGCAGAATTCCTTAGGCAGTGTCAGGTTGACATCACAAGAGGATTGCCAAAACCACTTGTCGCAGTTTTTTCATCAGAAGCCCCAAAAATTTTATAGCAATGGGATCATGTACATACCAACAAGATGGCAAAAAGTTATCGAACAAAATGGCACCTATATACTTTAGTCACTTGTAAATAAACTTTATAAAAAAACCTTTTGAATTTTTATATAAAATGCGAAGAAACTTTTTCCCCAACCTAATATGTATATGTATGAATGAAAGGTAAATTGCGGTATACGATTTATGACGTATTAAAAAAAACTACTTACTCGATCTCATTAAAACCAATTTTCGGTGGATTTTTGCATGGTAAATCATACATTTTTTTTAGTTTTATAATTATTTTAGAAGTTACTGGGACAGTACGCACATTTTACCACTTTGGAAGTGCTTCTCGCGCAAACTATTCAGTTTAGAAAAAAATTATATTAGAAACCTCAATATCATTTTTAAACGACTTCCAAAAAGGGGCCTTGGGTGGGGAATCATGACCAGGGGCTTTGCCCCTCTACATGAGAAGATCCAAAATGATACGCCCAGTACTGAATAATACTGGGCGCCAGAATACTGGGCGCAAAAACCTGTTTTAAGGGAGGACCCCCGCGACAGAACGCAGGGAAACCCGAAGTGCTGAGGGGTGAATTTCAGCGACGGCCGAGGACGGCTTAGACCTGCGGACGACGCCGACGACGCGAGGGGATCTGGTCCGGGGACCAGGAAACGTATATGGGGCCACTCCCCTCGCGCCGCTTTTGTCGACCGCGGACACAACCGATCTGGGAAAAGAAAGGTGTAGGGAAGGATTCCCTTGCCCCGACATACGTATCGGGGCGCTGCAAATTGGGTGAACGCGGGGAAAGAAAAAGGGGGAGCGGAGGACAGCGATCCAACGGTGAGTTGGGGTGCGACGTTCGCGGGCGAGCCAGGGCAGCTAGCACTGGTGTCCCCGGCAGGTGGCGTACATTTTAAATTGGCTGCCGTGTCGTCGGGCGGGCATGCGCTGGCTACGGGTCGCACACGACCGGGCACAACGCTTCCGCTCGTACGAGCACTTTGTATTCGTTAAATCACTGCGAACATAAAACGGAATTAAAATTTCCACGCTTGAGGAGCGCGGGGGACGGTGCGTGTAGCACGCGTATGTGCCGAGTCCGGAGTGTGCGTCGTAGATCTCTGGCAGTCACAGTCAGCTCCTCTGATAGGAGCCTCTGGATGCCGGAGATATCTAGCCGCGGGTCCGGTACTAGGGTCTGGGTAGCCACAAGGAAATTAGGGCGGAAAAAGTAGGGACGCCTTCTTTAAGGGCCTGCATAATTGTAGGTAAAAACTACTACAAATAAATATCTAGTCGTCACCGTCACGTGTGATTGCTTAGCGAGTAACGAAATGTATTCGTGTGTCACGTTTCGTTACTCGGTATAGAATACATCCGGTTTGCTACAGCTCTAATTTTATTTATTATCAAATATGGCTGCTTTTTTGTAAAAACGGAATTGCTGCTTTTATTTGGTTTTTGTTGTAAATTTCTATTAAAGAAGCCGAGAAAAGAAACCATCATGAGCTTTAGATGCATTTTTGGCTGCCCACCAGCAAAAAGTAAGTAATACATATCATATTATATTTAACATAACCTCGTTTCAATTAAAAATAGTCAGTCAACGCAAAATAGTTATATTTAATATTGTTTATGCATTTAACAAGTTAAATAAGTAAAAAACAACAGTTAACACTAACAAAGCATTGCTCGGTTACTATTTTATTACATTCCAAATAAATATGACATGAGGTGTTAAGACTTGTAGTTGAAAGTTTTATAACTTAATTTACAATCAGTAGTAATTTAAATACAATTTAGATTTTATCTTCACAGTTAAGTCTTTTTACTATTCGATCTTATTTTAATATTTATATTTTCTTTTAGGGTCAAAGGTTATACATCGTTTCCCTAATCCTATCACATACCCAAAACAGTTTGAAGCTTGGTTGAATCTTATTTCAAACGACTTCAATAAAGAAAATTTTAACTATACACGTGGAATAGGCGCATTAATAGTCTTGCAATTCCAAAATTGCACTTACCTGATCAGATTGGTAAGTAAGTCTTTATAATTCATCTAGGAGTTCAGAGATAGCAGCTATTATTTGTATTATTACGGATGCTTTACATAATAATTTATACCAATTGGTATCACACATACCAATAAGTGGCTGTGTTCGGCGGAAAAAAGCGCTAAGAAAAAAGCGTAAGCAAAATGGCGATCGCCAAGCCTTAAATAAGCAAAATGGTGGATTATATTTGCGGTAATGAAGTTAGTAAATGTGTCCTGGCCGATGTAATCTGTAACTTTTTTCCAGCACATTTCTCCGCCAAACACAGGTATTGTAAAGGGCCCTGACACAATCAAATGGTTCGGCTGAAACCATATGTGTTTAATGCAACCGTTTGACATCAGTTTCAGTCAGTTTGTCGAACAGAACTGTTCAGTTTCACTGTCAAACAAAACAAAATTAAGTAATTCCATGAAACAAGCTTCAAACCCTTTAATTTTTGACGAACCGGTCAAACTAGCTTTGTAAACAATCAAATTGGTTTGATCGTCTCAGGGGATGTTTATGCATCTTTGCCTTCATTCTGACTTACTGAATGTAAAATGTGTTTATCACAGAATAGATGTATTGTAATGAATATTATAATATTGTTGATTCAAATATGTAGAAATATAAATATGTCTGTTGTGTATAGTGTTCTGACTAATCAAAGGGAGGAATTTAATGAGATGTATCATTCTTTAATATACATCTTTACATTATAGTTGCTGTTTGTAGACTTCTTTACTTTCAATAAGTATTTATTAGTACAATTCATATTTAAATAATTAATTTTAAATTGAATACTCACAGGTAAGTTTATATGTTATATCATATTCATCACAATATTTTACCATATTTCCAAGTACACATTTTTCCTCTGCAGATTCATTTAGCATTGACTTACCTTCCTCAAGTGAGTAGCAATATAATTCAATATTTAAAAATATGTATTAATACTCTGCATTCTACTTAAATCATCTGTAATAGATGATAACACGAAGTATAGATACCAGGAGTCCAACCTTATGTTAAAATAATGGTCTCAATTTAGGGGACAGATTTTTTGCAGATAGAGCTCGCCATTTTTCAAGAAGTACCAAGCGCGATTCAGGACTGTGCGCTGATTGGTCCGCCATAATAGCATCAGTACATCCAATACCACTGAATATTCCAAACTGGCAGACAGTTATTATTTTTTTTATTAGGCCTTAACATTAAAGAATTTTAAAAGCATTATATTCTAATTTCTATGTTCAATGTTATAGAACAGTATTTATGAAAGTTCATATTATGCACTTTAAATTTCTATGTACATATTATGCACAATCCAGAATGAAAATATTCTCTTGTCATTTAAGTTTTTTTAATTATTTTTTCAGACTGTATTAGAGTAACACCTCAACTACATTCACCAGGACAAGTGTGTGTTATACAATCTTTTGGTGGGATTGAGGAACCGGAAGAAGAAGTGAATCACGAGTTCTTAGGGCTGTGTGAGTATATATCTTTTATAATATTATAATAGTTTTATAACATTCACTCTCAACATACATATGCTCATGAGCAGTCGCCATTTTTAGGGTTCCGTAATACTTAAGGAACCCTTATAGTTTCGCTCTGTCCGTCTGTCTGTCTGTCTGCCTGTCTGTCCGCGCCTCTAGCTCCTGTAATTATGAATATAAATTGATGAAATTTGGTGCAGTTATAGATTGTGTATAGATCACGGTTTCGGGATCATAAAAAATAATAATTTTAAATTTTAGGGGTGGCTCTCCATACATGTGAAGTGGGGATGAAAAATATTTTTTCATTCTACCCCATCGTGTGGGGTATCGTAGAATAGGTCTTTTAAAATAAAGGCAAGGTTTCATACGTTACTTTTTTATAAAGTTGACCATTTTCGAGTAATCGGCCTCCAAAGTAGTTTGTAAGTTGGTCCCCCCCCCTAGCATTTTTAAACTATAAGAGATAGGAACTTACAAATTTCCATGCTTATAGATCATGCTATAAACTCTTTAGGAAAATTATTAACCAAATCGGAGAGTAACTTTTGGAGTAATTAAAAAAAGGCATATTACGTGTTTATAGTTACGGAACCCTCCTTAGACATGTCCTGACATGCTCTTGGTTAGGTTATTTGTTTACAAGATTAATTATATTCTTTATATAATTTATAATTAATTAATAATAATATTAATAAAAAGAATAAATAATATGAAGTAAGATTAAATAAAATTCAAGTGTCTGTTTGTAATTTTGAATTAACTGCTTTTAACTAAATGAATATGAAAGTATATGCGGTAGTGACAATAAAAAATCAATTTTTAAAAGTTTTCTTTGTGCGTCTGTCTGTCTGTTTGTTCCGGCTAATCTCTGAAACGGCTGGACCGATTTTCACGGGAATTTACTGGCAGATAGCTGATGTTATAAGGAGTAACTTAGGATACTTTTTACTCCCATCATCATTACATCAAATTTTGTAACGCCTAACGAAGTGGGCATGGGTCAGCTAGTATGTAATGATAATGCACATGCTCTTTGGCAGGTTACTCAATTATAGGAAAAAAAATGTGTGTGCGGTGCGTCAATAGAAGTTTTCACTTCAAAAGTCGTCGTTTTTTTAGTCCTTTTTAGTCCTGTAACTGAGTACTGTCTATTAAAATTTAGTGCAGCTAACATCTAGCATCACATTTATTACAGCTGCTTTAACACCCGCTCGACGTATTGATTTAGAGCGTAACTATTGCCTTTCTGGCTCCCAGGAAGTAAATAAAAAAAGAAGCAAGAGTAAGATTAAATTTATTTTATTTAAAAAATATATATTTTAAATAATTCTTCTTTTGATATAAAGGATATTGTCCCATGTTGGTCCCGTTTTCCGTTGCATGAGTGGTGACCTGATGATGGAATCCATGAGGAATCGAGGGAACTCCTCGAAATTTATATGGACACATATGGTGATTTCGACTTTTTCTGAAGTAGTTCAAGCATATGCTACCAAAAAGTAAAATTTTGCTTCAAGGTATACCCTAGGTCCAAAAGGGTTTTATTTTGTACGTAGTGTAGATTGTAGTGTATTTAACTTGTATCTATTTTAGTACAATTTTTACCCAATTGCGTCAGAAAGAGGATTTTGTTTTTCGAGTGTAGGTATGTATGAATGAATGCATATATATTATATTTCTTTGGCACACTCCGCAGTGTTCAATTTCACCCAAAAATCGATTATTGTTTTTTTATTGGTCCATTCGAAAAAGAGTACCTACTTAATAACAAATGCCCGAGTAAAATATGCTTGACACGTATTCCTCATATTATGACAAAGGCATCCACTTAGGAAGGATTTTTCAAAATTGTTTCATACAAACTTTTATCCCCTAATACATGTGGTGTATTAGGGTATAAAAGTTTGTATGAAACTAAAAAAGGGACTCTTAAATGTTGGTTAAATTTAAACTTGAATGTTACAATATGTTCACTATACAGAGTCAATGCTGCCTCCGAAATATAAGAAAATGGCAGCAGAAGTAAGATCTCTTCGTCGTACAGTAAGGAACTTGCGTAAGGGACGTCATCATCATCATCATCAGCCTATCGCCGTCCACTGCTGAACGTAGGCCTCCCTGGCCGCCCAATGAGCGCCAACCATCCCGATCTTGGGGAGCATCATTACAAACTAGATTAGATGAAGCTGAAAGTTGGCTTGAATCCGTGGAAAATATTACAAAGCCCGCTCGAATTTTTTGCAAAATGCAATTCACTCAAAGGAATAAAAAACTAAGAGGACGTCGTTTTACTTTAGACGAGAAAATTTTATCCTTATCTATCTGTAAAAGAAGTCCTAAGGTCTATAATACTTTATTGTATAAACTATTTACTTTGCCCTCTCCAAAATCTTTAAAAAGGCTTCTCGCTCAAGTAAAACTATGTCCTGGCACGGATAATCATAAAATATTTAAAATTTTTAAAAATGTAGCCAATCGTTCTGCTCCTGAAGATCGTCTTTGTTCATTGATGTTCCTTGTTGCCAAATTTGTCAATAATATTATCTATAGGACGTCTTACATAATACCTAAAATACCCTTATTGCCCTTGACGTCATGACTTAAAACATTTGTCATCCCTAATTATAAGTACCTATTATTATTTAAACATAAGGATATCATATTTTAATTTCCTGATTATTTTTTTCAGCTTCAAACGGAAAAGTGTGGGCGCTTCTTGTAGATTTATTGTGGTGCAACCTATTGTCGTGGAATCGAAAGTTAAAACATGAGAGCTAGTCCATGGTCATCAATAATTAATAAAAGAAACAAGAAAAAGCCGTTGAAGGTAAGCACACCATTTATTTAAAAAATGATTAATTTGTAAAAATACTGAATAATTTCAGGTCTTTTAATTTTTTAATAATTCATTTTGTTATAAGGCTACTAAAATTACTACTTAACATTTAATACGTATCTATTAACAGCCTCCATGGTCCATTGGTTAGAGCTTGGCTCTCGACTCTGAGGTCCTAGGTTTGTTTCCTGTGTTGGAACAACAAAAATTGTTTCCACATAAGGACGATGCAGGCTGACCACTCGATTGTTTGACAGTAAAGATGATCTATGCGTCGGATGGGTCAGCCTGATCTCTCGTGAGTCATGTCGGTTATCTGTCACATTGGGTTTCGAGAGTAATGGAAGAGAGTACATTTGTGTACTGCGAACACACTTATTCAATGAAACTGGCCTCTATCACCGAAATTGGTGTGGGGAGCTATTTAATACTCAACTTGACGACCTCTGTAGCTCAGGGGTTGAGCCAGAGCGGGGGTTGAGGAGGAACAAAATATTTTCATGTTCCTGGGTCATGGATGTGTATTAAATATGTGTTTATAATAAAAAATCTTAAATCCATACTAATATAAATGCGAATGTGTGTCTGTCTGTTTGTCCGTCTTTCACGCCAAAACTACTGAACCGATTTGAATAAAATTTGGTACACAGACAGTCTCTTAGCCTGAGAAAGGGCACAGGCAACTTTTTATCGCGGGGAAATGTATGGTTCCCGTAGGATACTTTTTTTTTACAATTACACGTAAAAACTACTAAACCGATTATCATGAAAATTGACACAGATATAAAGTAGATCATGGGAAAGGACATAAGCTACTTTTTATCGCGGGACATGTAAGGTTCCCGTGGGTTACTTACTGTACATACGGGGGCGGAGCCGCGGGCATCAGCTAGTATGTGTATAATTTTAAAAGTATTAAATGTATTGTATACAGATGTCATGGGATACTCATCCCAACTTACCTGTCCGGTAGTTGTGGTATAGTATACGGGTATGCGACCCCGGCTTCCCTAGCTATTGCTGTCCTATCCCTTGTCCTCCTGGGCGGTAATATCCTACATTTCCTATTTCCTACTCTAACTTACTAATCCTCCTTTCCACACCACCTATCCTTCTCTTTCCCTATTCTTACCCTCTCCGCCAATGCGTGGATAATCGTAAAAAATAATTTAAGTATCCAAAATGGCGGCGATGTGGTTCGCCACCCATCACGTCTCGTTTCTCGCGGAGGCGAAAAGTGGCCCATCGAGAGCCGCTTCGCTACATTGAATGTAAGAGGAGGAATGGATGGTAAGAATGAAAGTGGATAAAGCGAAACAAGTATGTAAGGATCGTAGCAAGTGGAAAGAAGTAGTCTCTGCCTACCCCTACGCACAGTGTATTTTTTGTCCAAAAAATTGGCCATGCCGTTTTTATTACTTAATTTTATAGGATTTGTGATTATAAATGCAGGACGAGAACACCCGACTGCCCATTTCATATAGAAGAATGTAAATTAATTCTTGAAAAAAAATTCTATGGTTTCCAGAAAAAACATAGAAACAGTTATAGCTCAAAAGTTTGATATTCTTTTAAGATTTTATTAATTGGTCTAAATAGTGTCTTAAAAGCCCTACGATAGCGAAAAACATCCAGGCTTTATTAGTTCATGATAACGTATTTATGACTGATTTTGTAAATTTATGTTTTAATTTTTTTAACGCCATGCCGTTTCATATTTGGATTTGAAACTAAGACTGAAATATTCTTTTTATTGATACTTATAACCAAAAAAAAAATGGGATCCAAATGAGGCGGGGCATTGGAGTTATTCAATTTTATATTATTTTGGATAGGGTTATCACCGCATAGTTGAATAATATTTGAAGTAGGTTTTTATATGCTCATTTTTCTAATGAAGTTCGTAACTTCAACAAAACAAATAGTAATAGTCTTTTTTACTTACTAGCTGCTGCCCGCGACTCCGCCCGCGTGGAAATTCATTATGTTATCCACAGTTTACATTTTTTTCGCGTTATACCTTTGCTCCCCTTTGCTTCACTGCTGTTCCACTCTTATATTGAGTTTTGAAGTCAGTGAGATACTGAGAAGCTCAAGGTCACTATTTGGTTTGCACCTTTCTGTTTTTGGTTATTTATATTTATTATACTGCATATTATATGATGTACCTCCGCCGTGTTTCATATTTGTTAGAAGTATCGATCTAAATATTTAAGTGTTCAGATTTATTTCAGCATAAAATATTAGATATTGTGTAGATTAATTTTGAAATTTAAAAATGGCTGATATTTATTTTTCGTAAAATTGATATGGGTATCGTTTATCAGGTTTTTGGGAGTGCTGGATTACGAAAATGACATTCGTTTTGAAATTCCAATATGGCGGACATACTTAATTTTATAAAAATAATATGGGTATCCTTTTATTGGTTTCTGGGGGTGCTGATAACAAAAAAGTCATCCATTTTAAATTTCCTTAGTAACCCCGCAACCTCATATTTTCTTCATGATGGGAGAAAAAGAAATTTGAAAATCCTGAATTTTCCAACATTTCTATAGCTTTATACATTCCTAGTATCTCAATGTGCAGCATTTACATTTTTTTTTTTTATAAAATTGATTCTATCTCGGAAACGGTGCATCCTAGTGAAAAAATAATGAAAATTTCGTCCCCCTTAGAAACCCCGCAACATCATATTTTCCTCATGATGGGCGAAAAAAAAATTCGAAAATCCGAAATTTTCCAACATTTCTATAGATATAATATATCTCTCGTATCTCAATGTACAGCATTAACATATTTTTTTATAAAATTGATTCTATCTCGGAAACTGTGCATCCTAGTGAAAAAATAATGAAAATTTCGTCCCCCTTAGGAACTACGCAACATCCTATTTTCCTCATGATGGGTGAAAAAAAAATTCGAAAATCCGAAATTTTCCAACATTTCTATAGATATAATACATCACTCGTATCTCAATGTACAGCATTAAGATTTTTTTTTATAAGATTGATTCTATCTCGGAAACTGTGCATCCTAGTAAAAAAAAAAAAATTTCGTCCCCCTTAGGAACTCCGCAACATCATATTTTCCTCATGATAGGTGAAAAAAAAATCGAAAATCCGAAATTTTCCAACATTTCTATAAATATAATACATCTCTCGTATCTCAATGTACAGCATTAACATTTTTTTTTTATAAAATTGATTCTATCTCGGAAACTGTGCATCCTAGTGAAAAAATAATGAAAATTTCGTCCCCCTTAGAAACCCCGCAACATCATATTTTCCTCATGATGGGCGAAAAAAAAAATCGAAAATCCGAAATTTTCCAACATTTCTATAGATATAATACATCTCTCGTATCTCAAAGTACAGCATTTACATTTTTTTTTAAATTGATTCTATCTCGGAAACGGTGCATCCTATTGAAAAAATAATGAAAATTTCGTCCCCCTTAGTAACCTCGCAACATCATATTTTCCTCATGATGGGAGAAAAAAAATTCGGAAATCCTGAATTTTCCAACATTTCTATAGATTTATACATCCCTCGTATCTCAGTACAGCATTGCCATTTTTTTTCTATAATCGCTTCTATCTCAGAAACGGTGCATCCTACTGGAAAAATAATGAAAATTTCCTCCCCGTTATAAACCTGGAAATTGCATATTTTCTTCATGAATAGCAGAAAAAATCGTGAATCCTGAATTTTGAAAAATTTCTATACATAGCTGTTACTTTGAACTACATAACATACTGTAATAATAATCATCAATCCTAATCAGAATCCCCAAGATCTTTTAATTTAGTATTTATATTCATTTTACGAAGATTGAATATTCTGCATTTTGGAAAATGAAATTGGAAGACAATTTTGTAATCAGAACCTCCAGAAACCTGGAAAAGGACATCCTTATTAATTTTAATAACAAAAATGTACGCCATTGTGGAATTACAAAACAGATTTTATTTTCATATTATTCTGCACCCCCAGACACCTAGAAAATGACACCCATGCCAAAGAAAAACATACTCCAACAGTATCCAAAAATAGGATTTTCCGTAGCCTGCAAATTGAATTTTTAGCAGCCATTAATTTATAAACCAAATCTGGTTTTATAGCTGCTTATATGGTATAATGGTCACCAACTCGGAAATTAAGTCACCAACTTATAAATGTCGGTGCTAATTTTGATTAAATTTCGCCTCTTTTTATCTGCCGACTTTTGAATTTTTTGTCACCTGAGTGATTTCGCCAGTTTAGTAATTTAGTCGCCAACATATTAATTTGCTGCCAAATTCAGTAATACAGTATGCTCACGTGCAGCCGCCAACTTATTTTTTGTTCGCTAGATTAATTATATCCCTTTTTTTTAATACTAAAGATTTATTTTAAGTTCAATGAGTCTGATAATTTTTAATATTTTCTATACAAATTATTATCCGGCATTGTAAATACCTAATATTTTTACAACAAATATGCTGATAATTCGGTCTGCCAGTGAAAGTCGCGGTTAAAAATATATGCAGCCATTTCAGAGATTAGTCAAAAGCAAAACAAACAGACAGACGGGCATTCTTTTTAAAATCCAATGAAAGGTAATATGTGGTGGTTCCGCCCTCGTTAGGCTACAGCTAAAACCAGGTAATAAAATCCGAAACCGGACCTGGTGTGCACCGGCTACCTATTAAACAATAGATTTCCGGTTATAGTTAAAACTATACGAGTCCATTTTATACCGAAAATATATAAAAGATTTTAAATGTGTCACCATGTGTACATTAGAAAAGTATTAATTTGTTAAAAAAATTCCAAGTCAGTGAATCTTTAAAAACTTATTTATTGTAGGATTGACAGGTCAAATTAATATGAAAACTGCAAATTTGCTTTTGTAATAGCATATTGCTTTACTTATATTAAAAACTAAAATAAAAAGTAATCGTTTATTTGTTTCTGCTCAAAAATATTTCACGGCATTAATTAAATATTTTCTCGATTTATCGAGTCACTTTAGTGACTCAATGCAGTTTCTCTAATCTTCTGTTTAAGTATTAGTCAGGAATAAAAAAAACAAAGTTCAAATGAATAAAAAAATTTGGTATAGAAATATTGACAACCCTAAAGCCATAGTTACCATAGAAAACTTTAGAAGCCTCTAACTTCGGTGCCCTTTATTATTTGGACCTAATTTTTTTTACACGAATTCTAGTACATTTAAGTAACAGTTCTGTATAAAAATAAAATCCAAATAATTAGAAATACGTTCATAAGAAATTAAAGAAAAAAAAAAACTTAAATCGTAAATAAATCTTTAAAAACTTATTTAAGAAATATGTAAATCAGGTTAAATTGTGTGTTTTTTGATTATTGTCGATCAGAATAATCAAGAAGACAATTAAGTAAATATTTAAAAAGTTATGGCAATTTTTTATTTTATTGAAAAAAAAAAAAAAAGTGTTTTTTATTGTTCATAATAAGAAATTAACGCATGTAAATACTAATAAATTATTTACATAACATTTCTGTATGAGATTTCCAAAAAAAAAGGCATGGCCACTTTTTTGGACAAAAAATACACAGTGCTACGGGAATAAGACGTGATTATATGTATGTATGTATTAAATGTATTTCCCATGTCTGGTACCCGTAACATAAGTTCTTCCAGAACTTACTATGGAACCAGATTGTCGTGGTGTGAAGCGTCCATTGATACTATTATTTTAAATCATAAACCATAAAGTTTACTAGTTTTTATACTAAACCAATGCTTTTTATTTTTCAGTATTATGTATTCAACGTGTCAATCTAACTATGAAATGCTGAAAGTCAAGAAAGTCAAGATAAGAATTGGATCCCGAATATGGTAGAAAAATAAGCATTGATTGGGAGGATGGACGAAGACGTCGTGGCTGACCTCTAGAAAGAGATGTCGTGACTGTAGTACAAGATGCAGTATAAGGAATATATCCTTCAACTATTATTTATTTGCAATAAGTTTCATATTTAACATATCTATCGCAAATATGCTTATCTCGTAATTAAATTCCGTGCAGATAATATTAAACGAAAAAGCTCCATCTATATAACGCCGGTTCTTCTCACCGGGCTAGTTCCCGAACCCGTGGTAGGCATCACATATATACGTTCAGAAAGTGTATAAAAATACCAACTTTGAATAAAAAAAAATACTTGAATTAAATATGCTACATAAATTTATTTTTTAATTCAGGCAGAGTTAATTTGTTTTTTGTTATTCAACAATTAGGCTAGTTTTATGAAGACCATATGTCACTTTTGGTGTACAAGGAATCGATTTAAACTATTTTGACTAAGAAAGATAATTATTTTCTTAATTTTCTCGATGTGAAAGCGTCAACAATGAGTAGCATTTCTGATCAAAAAATTATTAATTTCATAACTAGCAATTAATGTTGACATTGCTACTGATGATGGCAAGAAAGTCATGTTTGTTGTATGAGTCCTCCCTTAAATATTTATTGTTTTTAATTTTGTATTTGTATTATAGCCGCAACAGAAATACATCGCCGGTAAAAAATTAAACTGTCTAACTACAGTTTAAATATCCACTCACAAAATTTCCGTACTCAAAGTCACTGTCTGTCTGACACACAGAGACTTTGGGTACGGAACCAAAAATAAATTAGAAGTATCTAGATGAAGCCTTTTCGTTTAAAAGACATTGGGAGTTTATGACCCGTTGTTTAAAAATTGTCGATCACAAACCACTATTAGATTGTAAATTTTCATTTCCTGTAATTATTTTAATTCTCATCCATAGAAAAATGGAGTCAAGTCAAAGACAGTTATAATTTATGAGAATTTAGCACACTTCCTGCAGATGTGCGACCTGAGTCGTTGTAATCAAGGTTTAATAATTACGCTTACATCAAGCCTTATTTTGTCTTTGGTCGCCGTAGCAAATTGTTTCATAGAAAATTCCCAGTATACTTTAATTATTTATTAATATCCGCACGAACTTTAACTAAGCAGGCTATTTGCGATTGTTATTTTGTTTTTTATCTTTAATATAAAACATAACGCAAATGAATAACAGATGAGGATATTATATAAGGTCTCCAAAAATCAATTACAAATACTTCAGGCACGTGATCTACTTCTTAATATTAAGCAGCAGATCATATGCCCGAAGTATCCGTAATTGATTTTACCAAACCTTATATAATATTCTTTATACCTGATCTTAGACTAATGTCACCGAAAAATTGTAACAACCGTCAGATTGTAATATAACTAGTGAGATTGTAAAATGTCGATAGACTGCTTATAATTTAACACATTATTTTTCGATACATTATAAACATATAGGCAGTAAACTTTCGACATATTTTTACAATCTAACGGTTTTTACAATTTTACGGTGACAAATACAAGCTTATTAAGGGTATCACAGGTGGCGAAGATACTATAATATTCTATCTTAAGATGTCTGAATCTTTATATAAAGTGTACTGTAATAACAAATAATATATTATTGATTGTACTGTAGGTTCTTGATGGAAATTCATGTTTCACTGTAATAATACACACTACTTCTTGCACTATTTCCGCTTTAATAAATATAAAATAAATATATTAAATTAAAACATAACCTTAAAATTAATAAATTAAGTCAAAATGATCTAAATTAATACCCTTGGATACAAATTGAATTAATGGTGAAATGTAGAAGATAGTATAACCTATAAATAATAATTAAATTTCTTGCAATAATATGGAACTCGAAAGGCATGTCTGGTCATTAAGTAAGATCCCAAATTTTTTTGTGTTTGTTATTTTTTTTTAATCTACCTACGCCTAATGATGAATTTGTCGAAACCGGTCGTGTAATATATTAAAATTAATGTAAAATAATTATTAAAGTGGAAATAGTGCAAGAAGTAGTGTGTATTATTACTGTTTAACAGATAATAATATAAGTATACTAGGTGACCCGTCACCCGACAGACATTAAGAGTTTTATGTAAAAATAAAATATCCCTTTATCATTTAGGGGTTTAAAAATAGATCATGACCGATTCTCAGACCTACCGAATATGTTAAAAAAATCATAAGAATCGGTCAAGCCGTTTCGGAGTGTGTCGGGGTAACACTATGTATGACACGAGAATTTTATATATAATAATATTTCTATGATACCTCTTAAAAATAGCTTGAAAAATGTGGTTTTGGAGTTTCGCTGATCATCACCGCTGCCGGTTGCCAGTTGGCCGGTTGGCTGGTTAGCTTACCCAGCCTATTGCTACTACTTATCAATATTTGAAATTGTTTAATGTTATGTATAAAGGATTTTATAGCTTGACTGGGCTTATACAAAATTTTGCCATATTGCGGAAAATTCGCAAAAATAAATAAAAAATGAAACAAATGTCAGATATTAGAGCTAATGCCAGCTTTTCGTATTTTTTCTGCAACAAAAAATTAATCAAGCTGAGTGCAGGTTTTGAATTTTTCTGTTTAGGCCTTAAATTTATTGTATTTATTTGTATTTTAGATAGAGAAACAAAACGGAGTTCTTCCTTTTGTCAAACTAACATTCTCTATAAATTTCCTATGGGGTCCTAAAATGCATAGTTTTAAAGGTAATAATAGATATCTTAAATTATTAAGTATAATGGTGACGATCGCGATATTATGTGGTGCTCCAAATATTGACACATAATTGGATTTACATTTAATGTTATGGTACTGAATGTTTTCATAATAACATAGTCCTAAATCTAAAGGTAACTATGGGAATCAAAAAGAACACGTTGTATTAATAATTGGTGATAATTTTATATGAAATTATATCTGGCAAGATTTATTCAATATCAAATAATTATATTCTTAATTCTGTAAATACCTGGGCTCTGTTTAATAAAAGTTACAAGTCGACAATTTTGTAAATAAGTAACAAATTTGTTGTGTGACAAGTGATGTTTATTAACCCTTACAAATAAGTAAGAATTTTACATATAAAGTCTTACAAATATTGTAATTACAAGTGCTGTTTTATAAACGTTTACAGTGTGTGTGCGTGCAGAAAACGCCTGTAGTATTTCAATGAAAAATTGTATCCACAAAGAAGAAGTGGCAAAACGTCCCCACCCTTGTAGCACTACAAGACATATATCAAATGAAACAACAAGAAAGGCCTTAAAAAGTATGTTATTTTATTGTATGACGAAAAATCTCTAAACCATGGGGGGAAAATGTTAATGAGGGTTCAAAGTTAAAAAAATGTTTTAAAAAATCACTGAAATGGTGCAATAATACAGAATGTATGCTTATTTTTAACATTTTATTATTTTCCCATACATTTCTTCAAAAATATGAAGCATTTTGTTGAAATACATTTTCCTGAAGTTTGCCGTATACCATTACTTACCAGACATTCTTCCTTGCTAGCAATACTAAGAAATGGTGCATTTCTCCTATGGTTTAGAGAATTTTTGTCATACAATACAATTACACACTTCAAGCCCTTTTATTTGATATGTCTTGTAGTGCTACAATAGTATGGATGGACTCCATACAAAAATGCCCCTTCTTCTTTGTAGTTGTAGGTTAAAAGTTGCTTATAATGTAAATTCTTATTGAAGAAATTCATGAGTGTAATTTTTTTTAATATTATTTATATATTTTTTGCCTTGAATGTAAAACAAAAACAAAATTAAAAAACTGTAACTGTGTCTGTCACATCAACAGTAAAATTAATCCTTTCTCGAAAAACTCCGTTGCCGTTCATTTACATAATATTATTCATCACTACTACTGTCACTACTTCTAGTTGTTAGAACCATTGTCCATTTTTGTGTATCAAATAACTTTCTATAATAGGTTGAGGCACTAAATTGTGAATTTCTGACACGACAAGTCCACCTATCGGAATTGTACTACAATTTACAAAATATGTAAAATTGTTATTACAATTATTATGTGTTTAATAAAACAGTTCTTAATACAAATTTGTAAGTTAACTGTAAAGAGAAAATGTTTATTAAACGGAAATATGTAAAATTGTAGGTACATTTTGTGAATTTTCCACCATGGTAAACTTGTAAGTTGTATTCTTTAAAAAACTACAATTTACAACCATTTGTAACATTTATTAAACAGGCCCAGGTCACATGTTACATGAGTTTGACATGTCGCATATATTTAGTATGTTTATGAATTAAAGTTAAATCTTGTAGTGTGTTCCAAAATATAAAAAAAATAATATTTACTACAAAAAACTTAAAACTATTGATAACAATGTTGTACTCATGTTTAACTTATGGTTCTTTTTTAAATCTCAGCAGTTAAATGTCATTTTTATAAGTATAAGTATTAAGAATGTTAAGTTGTAAACTCAGTTCAGATCGCAATTAATCTAAACGAAAGCAAAATTCACCAAATATCATTGTGTGTATTTCATTATTGCACGGCAAATAAGTGACATTTGAATAAGTAGCTACACGAGTATTCGCTTACGTTTAAATTAAATTGGATCTAAACAGAGTATAAGTAGTATAACGTGTTTAATAAATAATATTTTTCCATTTCATATTATGTGAAAATAAAATATTTTTTCTTTTTTGGTTAAGTTTTGTTTTATTGTGTCGGATTTTTATGTTTCAAAGGCTTTTTTTTTTGTGAGAATTGTGTATTTGCTAAGGAAACTTAACAAATAAACACTGTTCTTACAAAAATCAAGGTCTTTGAAACATAAAATTCTGACATAAAAATCCCGTAGATTTAAATATTGAAATCTATACCTATATATATATATATATATATATATATATATATACAGCCATTTAGTGCAACTGCACCAACACCAGGTGGCGCTAGGACCTACATCGAACCTTCATTTTTGAACCGTCAAACAGCGTTAGTGCGACTTCTATCTCTATATGTATACTTTTTTCTATGGTTTCGTATAACACAGAGCTCGTCTTTTAGGTGCGTCATACTTTTGAAGTGCCATACAAACTTATCGGAATATTTTTTTGCCCTCAGAACTACAGAAAAACCGGCCAAGTGCGAGTCGGACTTGCGCACCAAGGCTTCCGTACAAACCTGTAGCACTTGTGATATTATTTACTCTTTGCCTGTATGTATCTTAAAGTTCACCCATCACGACAATCTAGAATGACTAGATAGTCATAGTAGTAAGTTTAAAATTATTAAAAATATTTGTATTAAGTATTATAAAGATGTAACTAAAAATTTACAGTTTTCGCAATTTTTCCACAGAAACCCAAAAAACCCCTGACATTTTAGTAATGCCACAGGATTTTCATGTTTCTACGATAAAACCATCTGTGTGGATCTTTTGTGGCTTAGGTTACAAAGTTTATGATCAACTAGCTTTTGCCCTCAGCTCCGCCCGCCTAATACAGTATCCCACGAGAACACTGTACTTCTTTCCAGAGCCTAAACTACTGCCATAACAAATTTCATCAAAATCCCAATTCCCATCAGATTTTTTTTTGGGGAAGGGTCGCAAACATCCATTCATCCATCCATCCATCTATCCTCACAAACTTTCTCATAACAGTAGTAGGATTATGGATGCGAGCTAGGCAAGCGCAATACAACAGCGATCGGCAAAGGTCAGTCTCGCCTTGGCTGCAACAGTTCATGCGCATCGAGCGAGTATCGATTTTTTACTGCAATATAATCGATTCCTTGAGCGCTCCGTAACCTAGTCGATAATATGAAATAGTTTTTGCGTTTAACAGTGTTTTAACCGACTTCCAAAAAAAGGAGGCCGCCTACCTACGAAAACTTTGACGTGAGTTCCATAAAATATTGTAGGATATTATTTGGGCTGGTACCAACTTCAAAATTAAGAAGATTCAGTATAGAAATAGTTGAATATTTTGCCGAATTTAAAAGGAGAATTATTCAGAATAAAAGGGGAATTATTTAGAAAATTAGTTTTATTTTATACTTTTTTGTGCATTTTTACTTTGGAAGTAGGTTTAATTTTTTGTTTAAAAATAATAATTGTTAACCATATTTTCAATTATTTACAGACTGTCAAAATCTTCCTTTTAGCTTCGCCTTAGTTGTTGATATCTATCGAATTAAAATTTAATAGATCGATGGCCTTCGTGTACCTAGACTGAAAATTTACACCAATCCCCGACTGGTCCAAATCGGATACAAGTAGTAAAGTCTGACTGTATTTGGACCTGTTTCACTTTGATTTACCGTGCCAAAACCAGAAGCAACTGGATCAACTCCAGTAACATTTTATATGTTATGGTCCTATAATCAAACAATGATACAATGTTGAGCGTCAGTGCACTCGGAGACGCGACGCGACGTGGCGTTGCATTTTTAACCCCGACGCAGGAGCGGTGTTATAAGTTTGACCTGTCTGTCTGTCTGTGGCATCGTAGCTCCGAAACGAAAGGTCCGATTGTGATGCGTTTTTTTTTTTGTTTGAAAGCTGACGTAATCGAGAGTGTTCTTAAATATACTTCTAATCATCACCTCGCTCACTGCTTGACATTGCGAGGGTTTCTTGTTTTAAGATAACGATTCAAAATTGAATTTTATTCACTACTAGATGTTGCCTGCGACTTCGTGCGCGCAAAAGTTAATTTCGTAGAAACCGTACATTTTTCCGCGATAAAAAGTAGCCTATGTCCTTTCTCGTGGTCTACTCAATGTCTGTGCCAAATTTCATCAAAATCGGAATCGGTAGTTTCGGAATTATTCGATGCAAACAAACAAACCTTTCTTTAATAATTAGGTATGTGCTTTCAACCCTAACCAACCAACCTCCTTCAACCCTAAAACCCTCAACCATCGAGAAATCGCACTCAGCAAACCTGAAATGGGTTAAAACTCACGTATCAAAATTTCCCAACAAGCCCGTGTTTACGGCAATATATCTGCAAACATTTTTTGTTAACTCTTAACTCGAACACGATTGGTCGGTTTGTAACTTTTTCGCTCGAATTTCGGAATATAGGTGACAGAAATAAAGTGTGGATCGGTGTTTTGACCGACTTTCGTAAAGTTGGTTTGCATTATTCGTGATATCGCTTTTTCCGGTAGTAACTGCATAGGTTGGCTGTTAAAACGACAAAGTGACTCTCCTAAGATGCCAGACGTGTTCTCGTGACGTCAGACGTGAAGTGTTCTCAACAATAATAGTATTTCATGTTATTTCTACTAAAATATCCACTACTATGGAGTAGCAAGCAAGCAAGTAAATAAAGATAGTTATAATACCTTTAAACTGCCAAACCGATATTCTTGTAATCGTAAACTAACGTTTCAAGGTGTTCTGATGCCCGCGGCTTCGCCCGCACGGTTAACGCCCGTGCGTAACAGTACCTAACCCATGGGAACCTTATATGTCCCGCGATAAAAAGTAGCCTATGTCCTTCCCCATGGTCTACTTTACATCTGTGCCAAATTTCATGATAATCGGCTTAGTAGTTTTTACGTGAATACTGTACTTAAAGTACTGTCAATAAAGTATCCCACAGGAAACGTACATTTTCCCGCGATAAAAGGTAGTCTATGTCATTTCTCAGGCTCTATAGTCTAGACTATCTGTGTACTAAATTTCATTAAAATTGATTCAGTAGTTTTGGCGTGAAAGACGGACAAAACAGACCGAGACACACACTCTCCCATTTATAATATATGGATTATGTGAGTTTGTGAGGATGGATGCCCAGAGTTCTATTCCAGTGTTCTGAACTTTTACCGGCCTTGCGGATTTCGGAATATATTATAGTCCCAACTTCCAGCCTTAGTGTAGGAACTAGCTTTTGCCCGCGACTTCGTCCGCGTGGAGTTCGGTTTCCATACACATATTTAACCCCTTTTTCACCCTCTTAGGTGGCGAATTTTCAAAAATCCTTTCTTAGCGGACGCCTACGTCATTACAACTATCTGTATGCCAAATTTCATCGAAATTCGTTCAGTAGTTTCAGTCAGGTTTGCCTTTTATATATTTAGATATTAAGTATGTTTTTTAAACAATAGATACTTAAGAATTAGTCGTCATGGTTATGCAGTATTCATCTTAATGAAAGCGTGTTTATTTTCGCCCCAACTTTTCCTTTTGTTTTCGTGAGCGGCGTTGCGTGCTAGATGACGATCAGTGAGTGGAGTTCATTCTATAAATCAACTACACCGCACTAGTAAACATCCAAATTTTTTTTTTTTATGAAATATGGGGGCAAACGAGCAAACGGGTCACCTGATGGAAAGCAACTTCCGTCGCCCATGGACACTCGCAGCATCAGAAGAGCTGCAAGTGCGTTGCCGGCCTTTTAAGAGGGAATAGGGTAATAGGGGAGGGTAGGGAAGGGAATTGGGAAGGGGATTGGGCCTCCGGTAAACTCACTCACTCGGCGAAATACAGCGCAAACGCTGTTTCACGCCAGTTTTCTGTGAGCCCGTGGTATTTCTCCGGTCGAGCCAGCCCATTCGTGCCGAAGCATGGCTCTACCACGTACAAATTAATTATATTGTTATTACACACGCGGCTTACTATTAATCTATACTAATGTAATAAAGAGGAAAAGTTTGTTTGTTTGCATTGAATAGGCTTCGAAGTCCAAAACTACTGGAACCGATTTTGATGAAATTTGGCACAGATGTAGAGTAGACCACGGGGTAGGACACAGGCTACTTTCTATCGCGGAAAAATGTACGGTTTCTGCAAAATTAACTTTTGCGCGCACGAAATCGCGGGCGTCGTTCTCTAGTGTGATAATAAAAGGAGTTATCGTCACGTCAGGGCGACAACCATCAGACATAAATACACACTGATTCGTAGGTAAATCTAAGGCTATTATATGACATGTTATGAGGACTATATGATCCGGGATCCGGCGGGGCGGGAACATTCAGAGCAGTGAAAAATAGAACTCTGCGCTGATACAATAGAGTTGAAAATCGAAGTGTCCAGTGTCGAGCTGTCATATTCAAGTCAATTGACACCGCATTCAATAAAATTGGATCAGTAGTTAAGGCGCTAAGGTGGAACAAACATACATAAATACATAGACTGCCAAATCACTACCCTTCCTTTTGGCTTCGCCGTATTTGGGTAAAAGCTCACAATGTTACCGAAACCACTAAAAGAATGGACTTATCGAATTCACACTAGATGTTCTGCAGTCGGTCATTATGTATGTAGGGCAAAAAGGGTACACGGGCCACTTACATACGAATCGGTGTATTGCAACGTTCTGCAGCTAACTGCTGAAACTTTTGCTCTTTTTATGACGATATGCGATACATGAGATCTAGTTCTTCGGCAAACGCGTTATAATAAATGATGAATAGTATGAAAATTGGCACAGATATAAAGTAGATTCACGGGCAAGGATATGGACTACTTTTTATCGCGGTAAAATGTACGGTTCCCGTGGGATACTGTATTTACTCGAGCGGAGCCGCGGGCCTAAGGAAGTAATTTATAAAGTAGCGATTTTAGTTAGTTGTAGTGTTAGCAGGTATTCAAAGGCTAAATGTGAGTAATTCTGCAACTATCTATTTCCTTCTTAAATAAAACACAGATATTTGAAAATAAAATTGCTGTTAATCTTGTTATTTCCAAAAAAATACCATTACCATTAAATTGATTGAATGGACAAGATTTTGTTCTAAATCAACCCGACAAAAATAGGCGTTATTATTGTACCTAATAATTGTAATAAAAATTGACTCGATTTAAATCTAGCCGACACCAAAAAGAGGCGGTTTTCTCGTACACCTTATAATAGTAATAATATTTTATTGGTAAAATTAAAGTTATCGGATAAAATATAGTGCTATTTTGTAGCATAAAGGTTCAAATGATTAACTTGTCACTAATAAAAACTAGTCGAGCCTGCCAGGCTGCCACCACTCCAGTTATGGTCCGCTTCAGGTCACAAAGAAACTGCACACCACACAGTATGTGTGCTTGCGCCAGTGGCGAAGGCTGGTTCTTCTTCATAAGCCATAATTAACACAAATTGTGACCGGTGTAAGCCAGCCCGTGAGTATCATCATAATTTACAGTCCAGACACAGATAATCAGAACCCCTAGCCTAGCTAGGTAGAGATTTGGATAACATATAGTAACATATAGTAAGTTATTCGGATACTTAGCACGGGACCAGATAGGCGTGGTGTGAAGCGTACATGGATATTACTATATTAAGCATTTCGCAGGTACGAAAGAGCACATTCCGTTGCGTAAACTGGTAGATATTTTAAAATTAGTAGCAACATCAATAAAATGAAAGCTAAATATAATATAAAGAATCCTATTAAAGACTAGCTGATGCCCGCAACTTCGTTTGCGCAGTACTAACGGAAGCGGAACCCTATTTTTTTAAACGGAACCCTAAAATAAAAGTAGCCTATGTTGCACCTTATAACATCAGCTATCTGCTAGTGAAAGTCCCGTGAAAATCGGTCCAGCCGTTTCAGAGATTAGCCGGAACAAACAGACAGACAGACCGACAGACAGATAGACAGACGGATAGACAAAAATTTAAAAAATATATATTTTATTGTAAGTACCGAATATACTTTCAGAATCATTTTATGAAAAGCTGTTAATTTAAAGTTACAAACAGACACTTCAATTTTATTTATCTGTATAGAAGTATAGATAATAGATAACGTGAAATAAAAATACACAACTCCTGTTATCTTTGGGTTGGCTGCTGTGTGATGACGTCATGATGTCAGTTGTAGCCAAAACAATTGCTATCTTCAAAACAAAGCGAATTCCTCACTATTTACTACATAACTAGTAGCATACAATGTACATAATAATGTAACGTGTAGTCATGTTGTACAATTCTACTACACTACAATAATACAAAGATATTTAATTAGATATTACTGTTAATGACCAAAGTAAAACCTAATCTTTGTTTCTATTGCACAATTCAACACCTATCAGAATACGTGCTTGATAGCTTATTTACAAGTTTTATCTTACAGTAGCCATACAACACACTGTTTACCTTCCAATCGGCATGACGCTACCGATTGGATCAGTTAGAAATGACCTTGTTACGTAAATGTGAAAGAAATGTTGACAATTGTGTCAAATAAATTACCAAACCAACACGGTCTACTATTAATATACAAACGCATGGTTGCGTGTATTACTAATCTGAGATAGTGTGTGTAAAGTTGTTTTTATTAGTTTGTAAAACATGTCCTTCGAAGCATTATTAAATAAGATAAATATTAACTTTCTGCACACCTTCCTCAACATAAACTTCAACTGTATCAAATTACATACACCTCCGTTTGTATAATTTTCGTAAAAAGGTGTAAGAAGTTTTTGCTTCACGTACTATACACGATAATTTAACTGTGCTATTGATAAGAACACCGAGCACCACGTATACGCGAGCAATAAAACCGCCGAGGGCCGTCATCCATCATGGCGCCCTACGCGAGCCCTCCTGCAATATGCGAGGGCTGGCGCAGCTGCTCTTATCCCTTATTGTGATTCGCCCGCACCGTGTACAGTCAGCGTTTTTGTGTTTAGCAGTAGGGACTATTAGTATTTAGACTATTTAGATATTGAAGATATATTCATATTTTAAAAAAATCCAAGCTTTTGTTTCAATATCATTGCTGCGAGTTCCGTGGCCTAGTAGGTAGACCGTTTGGTTCGCACTCGAGAGAATGCAGATTCGAATTCCAGGTTGTGGCGTGTACCTAACATAATGAGACTTTTTCAGATCTCAAGTAGGTACATTATATATTTGAAGGAAAACATCGTGAGGAAACCCGCACATAGTTGGCCCCAGACGTATTAACCAGTCACTCCTCTGGACTAGGCTGACTGTGTTGTGAGAATGCCGTATGTGATTGGGCAACCATACGACATTTAAAAACCAACTGTCCCAGGCACTACAGTATTTCAAGAGTTGTACTTCGCTCGGAGAATACTGTATAAATCATCTATTAACGGATGAAAAGGCCTAAGTTTACTGCAAGTTTTTATATTGAAATCTCTATTATTCTCTACCGCAGCAACCATACTGTTGAAAATAAGCGTCACGTTACTTTTTTTTTTTTATTGTGATAATTTCTGAAATTGCTTGTTTTCCATAGACCTATATGTTAGAGACGAGGCGTGTCTAGGCAAAAAGTGTCCACAGTTAAACTGCCCTACTTTTGGGGTTTTGGGGCAGTCAAGGTTTGATCAACTTTTAACCAAATCTTTTTATTTGCTTACCACCAAACATCCACTCAGTAACAAACTATTTATCTTTCTATCTATTAGGTATGTACCAATTACCATCCACATATTCCGTCACGCAAAATTTCGACTTTTTGAACCCCCACGGGCCCCACCCCCCTATGTCACGCTTTTTAGTATCCCTGTACTTGTATTTAACATGTACTGTCACATTTAGTATGACCCCCCCCCCCCGCCCCTCCCACAAGGGCTGTGACGTAATATCCGTGGCTGGCGTGAATATGTTGACATGTCGAAAATGTCAATTTTACAGGGCCGCAATTTTAAAGTTTGACACGTTATGATAAATCGAGGTATTTGTTATACTTACGTACCTTAGTTGGTTTTAGGATAATTTTATGAGATCTATTGAGTTATGATAAGTAAAAAGCTGAAATCGTTTCAGTTTTTGTAATATTTGACATATCATATCGTTCACCAGTAAGATATCAATATATTAACCAAATTAATAAGAAAAAGTTGTAGGTAGATTACACAAAAAATGTTTTTATTTTTCAATAATTAAGTATAAAAATTATATCGTTTTAATCACACATTAAAATAACTTATGTTACATTAAAATAACTGTTGTTTTTAATATATTACTTTTATTTTATAATACAAACAAACAGTATCTTTACTAAAAGTTATGCAAAACATAAACACAGACTTACTTGCGTACTTACAAATGGGTAATTAAAATTTTTACGTTAATTTGGAGTTTGTTTAGATTTTTAAAATAAAAAAATGCACCAAAAGGAAAAGTTAGTGTTAATTTTATAAACTCTCTAACTAATATCTTGCTGCTCTAAATCAGGGTCGTCTTCATTTATATCTGGATCAGTAGGGATCTTGTATCGATTGAGTTGTTTTTAAGTTTAGATAAAAATCTCGGAAAGCTGGATCAATTAGGTAATTCCAAAAGATCCATTAAATCCTTCTTCTTTTCGTCACTGATCGGTAACGGCTCCTTAGAAATTTCTTTTAATCGAAAGACTTCGTTGTTATCCGATCTGAGAGAGAGAGGACTCTTTCTAAAATTTACGGAGTTAAAATCTGATTCTCGATCCAGATTATCTTTAAAATTAATTGTGCTGAAATATGATTTGTTATATTGCAACCATTTTATTGGTTGCCAAAGAAATCTTTCTCCAGAAACATCATTCTTCTTTAAAGAAAACGGTTTCTTTCTTTGATTTTAACTCCGATTTTAAATCGAAGAAGTCGTTTAAGGTCATAACAACAACTTTAAAGTGGTTTCGAACTTGACATGTTCTTACATCCAATTATATAAATGGTGAATTTTCATTTTTGTCCGTTTTTTGGCTTTTTCAATTATTAAAATAAAAAATCAAATTCCGGCACAATTAATTTTAAAGACAATCTGGATCGAGAATCAGATTTAAAATTCGGAAAATTTAGGAAAAGAGGAAGATCGCATGAAGTTTTTCGATTAAAAGAAATTTCTAAGGAGTCGTTACTGATCAGTGACAAAAAAAAGGATTTAATGGATCTTTTGAAATTAATTGATCTTTTGGATCTTTTGGAATTCATTGATCCAGCTTTCCGAGATGTTTATATAAACTTAAAAACAACTGTTTGTATTCCTACTGATCCAGATATAAATGAAGACGACCCTGATTTACAGCAGCAAGATATTAGTTAGAGAGTTTATAAAATTAACACTAACTTTTCCTTTTGGTGCATTTTTTAAGTATATTAAAAATCTAAAAAACTCCAAATTAATTAAACATTTTAATTACCTATTTGTAAGTACGTAAGTAAGTCTGTGTTTATGCTTTGCATAATTTTTAGTAAGGATACTGTTTGTTTGTATTATAAATTAAAAATAATATACGAAAAACAACAGTTATTTCATTATAACATAAGTTATTTTAATGTGTGATTAAAACGAGATTTTTTATACTTAATTATTAAAAAATAAAAACGTTTTTTGTGTAATCTACCTACTACTTTTTCTTATTAATTTGATTAATATATAATTGATAATCTGGTGAACGTATTGATATGGCGAATATTATAGTATTTTGTTTTATAAAGCAAGCATAAGTTGATATTATGTCGATATATCAATGTGACAGTATATTTTTTGAGAATCATAATATATTGATAAATCGTTATATTATCAAATGGACAATAGTCGTTGTGGAGCGTTAGTTGATAAAATGTTATATGAATATGTTGACAATCTTATTCTTTATGTTTCGTTGCGAGCATAAGTTAATAAATCGTTATATCAATGTTATAATGGTTAATATTATAAATCGTTAATATAATATGTCCTTTTGTCACAGTATGTACCTTCAAAATTGAGATATCCAGATATTACCAGAGGCAATTATTACAAAAATTACCAATAAAAATTTGATTGAGTTTTTTTATCATATTATAAAAGCACACGCAAGGGAACCGTTTAAAGGAAAAAAAGAAAAACATACATGTCGAGATATCAACATATTCACGCCAGCCACGCATATATGGATGGATCCTTAGTATGAAAAAAGTCAATATTTGGATCTGCTCGTATCTAGGCCCCGTTGTGCAACTGACCCAGAGACCTTTCCGATCAGCTGAGAGTTTGGCAGCGCCGCCGACCCAATTTCCTCACCTACTTGATGATCATTGACCACTAGTCATCATCATCACTGACATTCATCCACTTGTAGGGGGAGATTTTATGTTTTCTCGACAACCTACAACAACTTGGTAATACAAGATTTCTATAGGAATAAGATTACTGGTGTTCCAAATTCCAATAAAGACTTTTTTGCCTAGTACTAATTATGTACGTCTAGTAGTTACAGAGTAGAAAATATAATATTATACTGACGTCCAAATAATATACTGACGCGTGACGTCCAAAGAAACAGATTTCATAGAACGGTCTAAATCGATCCAAATTTGAAAATTTTCCCTTGGAAGAATTGTAGGCCCTTTCAACGGGCCACATTTTTCCACACAGTCATGGACACGCCGTTTGCTTGCAGTAGTGCTATCAAATCGAAAGCCAACAATGTAGCTGTTTATATTATGTTCCTCGTTGTTTAATCTGTGGTATAGTTAAACAAACGAGTGATGTAGCATTTGAAAGGGCAGAGAATGCAGTAGGTACGCTCAAATTTCCTATAATTTATTCTCTCTTTTAGATATAACTAGCTGATGCTCGCGGCTCCGCCCGCGTAAGTACAGTAACCCACGGGAACCGTATATGTCCCGCGATAAAAAGTAGCCTATATCCTTTCTCATGCTATAGACTATCTGTGTACCAAATTGCATTTCAATCGGTTCAGTAGTTTTGCCGTGAAAGGCGGACAAACAGACACACACACTTTCCCATTTATAATATTAGTAAGGATACTCAAATAGAACCCGTAACTCATCAGTTGCTCACTCTTAGACAATAGAGTATAGACACATTTGGCAGGTGATTGCCAATAACTCAACTTGGCGTTAATAATTAGTTGGTTTATCCTGTACAATTATATATTCAGGAGCACTGGTGACGTAAGCCTCAATTTAGCACAGATTGCTAAACGCTTTGATTAAGCATATTATATGAGTATGTTCGGGTACAGTCACAAGCAACTACTATTTACTTTAACGCTTAAAATAAGGTTTAAAGTAGCAAAGTAATAATGCGACTGCAGATATATTTATTATTTACGGAATAGATGTTCACTGCGCATAAGGGAATCCTGAGGGAACCGTACCTACTACCTATATTGTGCCGCGATAAAAAGTAGCCTGTCTTTCTTTACCCCTTTGGTCTACTCTATTGTATATCTGTACCGAACATCAAAATCTATGCAATGCAAACAAAAGAACATACAAACAAACAAACAATCAATCAAATCTTTCCTCTTTATAATATTAGTGTAGCTATATTGTCAGTTGGAGTAAGGGTCAGGTCACACGATGAGCGTGGCATTTAAGACAGCGATTCAAAATTGAACATTATTCACTAGATGAGAAGACACACATTTCATTGTCCGAAATCTCTTCCAATTAAACGTGTATCTTCCTATTTCCTATGTTATGGTTAAAGATAAAATATGTTTTTCTTGCCCCAACTAAATTTACGTCTTTCATACTATTCGATTATTATAGAATAACTTAGGGTTGCCAACCGCCATGTTTTCCCAGGACATGTCCTAGTTTTTTTAGTGTCCTGGGATGTCCTGGATAGTTTTAAAGCAGCACCCTGGGTTTTAACTTTTGAAGCGCCCTAGCGCCCCTGATACGGTCATGTATTTGAAACCTTGCGTGGTAGAGCCATGCTTCGGCACGAATGGGCCGGCTCGAACGGAGAAATACCACGGGCTCACAGAAAACCGGCGTGAAACAGCGTTTGCGCTGTGTTTCGCCGAGTGAGTGAGTTTACCGGAGGCCCAATCCCCTACCCTATTCCCTTCCCTACCCTCCCCTATTACCCTATTCCCTCTTAAAAGGCCGGCAACGCACTTGCAGTTCTTCTGATGCTGCGAGTGTCCATGGGCGACGGAAGTTGCTTTCCATCAGGTGACCCGTTTGCTCGTTTGCCCCCATATTTCATAAAAAAAAAAAAACCTGCGTGCTACTTTTACGATTACAATTCTTTTTAATTTAAATTTAATCCAAAATAATTATGATTATATTACATGTATTTCATTAACTACATAATATTAACTGTTGCAACTTTATTACTGCATCCTGTTTTAAAACTGAATTGTCCTGGTTTTTCCAACTTCACCCTATTTTTATTTTTTTTTATTTGGGTTTGGAAGCCCTATCATCTATTAGAACATAACTCCTACTTGAAATTTGGCGCGGAATGTGGATACGTGTTAATGTCCTGACTGTACCTAATGCCTACACATAATATACGATCTGTATGTTGTACATTATTGAGGATATTATTTGTGTGGAGATCACGTTTGTTATTCTATCCGCAGCTTCCTAAGCAACGTTCATGATCATACGCTCCGCAGGATATAAAAAGATAAATATTATATTTACAGTCGACTCTCGTTAATTCAAACCTGCGTTATTTCGAATATCTCTGTTATTCAAAATTATCACTAGTTTCCTAAAGAATCTTTATAATTCGAAAGTAAATGAATACCTTTTTACGCACTAGGTAAATCAAAAGAAAAAATCATCGCTACGTAACAAAACGACGCGGATGCGTTAAGGCCCTCCCCCGAGCAAAAGACCTTGAGGCGGTCAGCCGCATAAATTTTTCATATAACTTAGTTCAAAATTGACCAAAAAAAAAATTTTACGGCGAATATCTAGCTTATGAAATTGCCTTTTTGGCTTTAATTTTGAACTAAGTTATGTGAAAAATTTTCAACTGAGTTATGCGGCTGACCGCCTCAAGGTCTTTTGCTCGGGGGAGGGCCTTAATTCGAACTCATCGGCATCAAACACTCGACGGTTCAGAGATGCAGAGAGAAAGAGAGAGAAAAATTACAGAACTTGCAGAGGTACAACATAAGTAGGTACATTTTGAGACAAGATTAGTTTGACACACAGTTGCGCACGCATTGGGTTTTTTAATTAGGTAAGTTTTAAAATATTTTTTCGTTTTAGAACCATTTGATATTTCGAACACTCGATAGTTCGTAGTATCATGATTTATCTATTAGAAGATAGGTTATTACTAATTAGGTACTATTGTCCAAATAAGCTGAACTTTTGTTTATGAAATCAACTAATAAACGAGCAGACGGATCGGCTGATGGTATGCGAATACCGCCGCCCACGGACACTCGCCACACCAGAGGACATACACTTGTAATTCCTCTGGTGCTGCGCACTTGTATTCCTGGGCCTTACGAAATCACAATCAAACGTATAGTTACAAAAGTAAAGTTCCTCCATTAGTGGCGATTGTAAAGCGCCCCGCTGATGAATTGTATAAAATAACGCTTAGGGGAAAGGATGGGAGTTGCCCGCAGTTACCCTAATGTCGCTTCTGTACAAAGCTTAGGGATAAACGCGTATTGATTTAATGGTACTTTGAAAAAGTTCTGTACGTGGGAGAGCCATGCTTCGACATAAATGGGTTTACCGGATAAATACTACGGCCTCACAGAAAACCAGTGTGAAATAACGCTTGCGTTGTTTCGCCGACAGAGTGAGGTTACCGGAGAATAACCAGGAATGAAGTGCGCAACTGAGTGTGTTGAGACTGTCCATGCGCGGCGGTAATAGTTGATCATCAGGCGATCCATCTGCTTGTTTCCTGGTCCATTGCATTTTTAAAAAGTATATGCGTGTGGAAGCGCCCAAAACCCATACTTTCCGTAGTCTGAAGCCTAATTCTGGTAAATATATGTGATCATAATCCTGTTTCGGTCCGAGCGGTGTCGCATTCACATACACACGTCTATCACGCGGGAGGGAGTGAGACAGCGCGCTAATTGGTCTAAATATAATTACGACTAGCGACCCGCCCCAGCTTCGCACGGGTACAATACTGATACTAATACTACAGAATGTCTTTAAACCTCTAACAAAAGGGGCGAAATCTAGTAAAAACAAACAGAAACAAATTAATATAGGTACCTACTAAAACTCAATGAAATAAGTAGGTGGGTATACCTACTTTTATCGTATAAAATACCATAGATCTAAACTCCCCCCGCACGCGCACATTGGTGACGCCCACTTCGCAACGGGTCGTGCAGCAGAAATCGTAATATTTTAATTTCGCCATAACTTCAAAACCACACGTCCAATTTCAATCATTCAAAGACCAAATGTTATCTACATAAACTGTACTTAGTGATGAAATAATTTATTTTGATAAGGGTTAATAGCATGAGTAAAATAAACGCGTTTAAATGTAGTCCAAAAAAAATTCAAGATTTCTAAATAAAAAAAATGGTTGTTGTGCCTCACTCGACATAGATAGGTATAGTGTGTCGCGGACTTTTTTGTAGATATTTATAAGATCTACAATTAATTAGAACATTTTATGGTTCTATCTTTTATAGTTTAGGCAGCGTACGCAAAATAAGTAACTTTTCTGGTTGATTTTTTACACCTTGTGTCCGAAAAACCCAAATATTTTACGGAACCCTATTTTTTTTCCAAAATAAAATATAGCCTATGTTACTCGTGGATAATGTAGCTTTCGAATGGTGAAAGAATTTTTGAAATCGGTCCAGTACCTTTTTGAGCCTATTCATTACAAACAAACATACAAACAAAGTTTTCCTCTTTATAATATTATAGTATAGATAATTGGGCTTCTGGCCTCTGGACTATCAACGCTGAAGTTAGCTTTCCGCAAGGAGTGGCAGATGACAACCTTATAATCTTTACCTACTGTCGCCACAAAGTTTGCCTGAGCCGTTGCCAACAGAAGTTAACCCATATACCCGGAATCGCCGGATAAAGGAAGAGGGTAGCTAAAATACATTAGAATCAAGAATGTATCTTCTAATATTAAGAGGAAATATTTGTTTGTTTGCATTGAATAGGTTCCGAAACTACTGAACGGGTTTTGACGAAATTTTACACAAATAATAGATATAGAGTAGATCACGGAGAAGGGACATAGGCTGCTTTTTATCGCGAAAAAATTGACATAAAATATAAAAAAAAATACAACACCACCACTTCAGATTATTAACACACACTATCATGCGTTTGAGCTTTGAGATAAAAATTATAATTTTGTTACACGTTGACATTTGTCAATCTTTACATTTTTTTTATTTATTTTTTTTTATTTAAGAAGCAAAATAACCCTTTTAAAGTACAAACATAAAATTTACATCAATTATTATGGGCAAATTTCAACCATAGGGTGATCTCTAGTAATGTAATAATAAGCCTAGGTAATAACACAGTTTTACTTCTATTACACCATTTGTGAATTTTTCGTCCTAAAATTACGCTACTTTTGGTAACACTATCGATATGGCCATTTCAGTCATTGTCCTAAGAAATTCACTTCTGGTTTGGAAATTCACACGAGTCACGGCCATATATTACACAATCCTCCTACCCGCATAATCTACAAAAGTATTAGCTGAGTAACAGAAACCAGATAATTCGAAAATCTCGCTTCTACGAACGAGTATGTCAGCGCTATTAGGCGATAGGTTCCTTCCTTCCTAAGAATTTTGTTTGAAAATGTAGATTGTAAGTCGATTTAATTTCCTATCAATCACGTTAACACTATTCAGTGCCGGATTTAGAGGTCTGGAGGCCTCAGACAACCAA
This sequence comes from Glaucopsyche alexis, assembly GCA_905404095.1. Classification (NCBI taxonomy): domain Eukaryota; kingdom Metazoa; phylum Arthropoda; class Insecta; order Lepidoptera; family Lycaenidae; genus Glaucopsyche; species Glaucopsyche alexis. The sequence continues at coordinate 4,870,200 of FR990053.1, forward strand.
GAAGTGGAGGCCCTATAATTATTATTTTCCAAATAAAATGGCAAATTTTGTTCAGTCGAGTTTTCTAATAATTTATATTGTTTGTGAAACCAAGTATAGATTATTTTATTATTTAACAAACATCTTATACATAACTGGTCGACCATTGGGATAAAGGCGGCTTCGGTGTAAGATTTGCAACTTGTGCTTTATCGAGTGCCGTAATCGAGCGGTTTTTTTTTCGAAGTATCTACTGTGGAGGCCCCTATTATGTGGATGCCCATAATAGTGCCCTATCTATATGTGCCCTCCCCTAAATCCGGCCCTGACACTATTAGATCCAGTCTCGACTGTCGACCAAGCGATGAAAGTAGCAAAAATAGTTGTTGAACGTATCCTAAGCTTCACATTCAAATTATATAAATAGTTAGCGGTTGTATTTCAAGCCCTACAGTCAGACATGCCGTAATTATGATAACCTTACCAAGAAAATAAGCAGGACATGTCTGAGGGCTCCGTTGTGATCAACGCGCAATACGTTTTCTCCTTCAAAAGTCCGATTTCGCTCAAAATTATTTTCCTGAAGAGATTTTAGTATGACCTAGCAGCATGGAAACTTACAAGTTCCTAACTCCTATAGTTTACAATTAATTAATATTATTGTTTTAAGCAGTTTTTCCGCCGCCAAATACTTTGGCGGAAAAACTGCTTAAAACAATAATATTAATTAATTGTATGCTATGGATTTCCGCAAAGTAACGCCTGATTCCATTAATTATCCTATAGTTTAGATATGCAGAGGGGTGCAACTTATAAACCACTTTAGAGGCCGATTACTCGAAAATGCTTGACTTTGTAAAAAGGCATTTATGAAACCTTGACTTACCGACCAATTAATTATTATTATACACATGAACCTTTATCAGCTAACCTTGTACGCGATAATGAACTAATTGGTAACATTAAAGACCAGTTGTACTTTTCACTTTAAACTTATTTACCTACAGACAAGTTACAAATAATGTAAACTACAACTCCAAATTAAAAAGAACTACGATTTGAAGTTGGACAAACCAGGATAATTCAGTTGAAAAACAGGACGCAGTACATAATAGAGTTGCAACAGTTAAATTAATGTAGAGAAAATAGGTTAAATGAAATACATATGTAAGTAATGCTATTCATATTTTTTCATAAAAATACATATTTGAATAAAATAAAATTTGAAAGAAAATTTGTAAAAGTGGCGCGCGAATTTTTAAATCATGTCCTTATCAGGGCGCTTTGAAAACCCAGGACACTGCAAAAACTAGGACATGTCCTGGGAAAACAGGATGGTTGGCAACCCTAACGTACCTACATCATAGGTACAAGTAAGTTTTTTTTAACATGTCTCGTATCCTGATGCAATTTTTCGATTAATTTGCTCATACTTATGTACTTAATACAGTAATAATATAACTACCTAGTATTAAACGGGTTTTCACATCAAACTAGATAGATTTACAACCAGAAATCTGCTATTATATCCTAAATAATCCAGTTACGATCCAGTCCCGACATGCTAAAACTGCAAAATGGTATTCTCATGAACGTCAAACAAACGTTAAACCCGTTTTAATTGGCCCAAACTCATGACACCAGTTTATTATATCAAGACGATTCATTTTTATAGTGTGTTTATTGTCTCATTAATAAATCTTCTTCACGAATACTAAATAGGTTACATTAGTGGTGAAGGCTATTTCTCCTTCATAGGGAAGCCCTAGCCTGTATAAAAGGTGGGAATTTGGACGAGGGTCTTCAAAAGGTAAGTGGTAAGGCAGGCCAATCGGAATGGAGTTATGGGAACCCCACACCACTGGACTTACATAGAATTTGAATAAAAATCACAATGAGTCAATTAGCAAACGGACGTAAAGCAAAAACCAAAGAAAACAGAGTCAAAGGAAAACACAAAATGTGGTAAGCACGAAAATTAAGATTTCAAAAGTAGACGGTCGCGAATTTAACGGTTAAACGTCTTATTATATATAAAGACGTATTCCCACAGTAGTTCATTAGAAGTGTTATATTATTACACAACTACCTATTATACTGCTTTACAGCCATTATTATTACCATGTTATTCAGTTAGATTTAAGATTACCAACAGACAAGTTTATGCATCCGTGTTTTCAACAGTTAGGCAAAGTCTATAGCCCTTAATTTAGATTTTAGTGTGATCCCCACATCCTTCCTTCACGTTATACAAGTGTACTAATTTTAGTTCTAGTTCTAAATACATTTTTTATCTAGTTAATAGAATCAGGCGTGTCAATCCCGCGAAAAAATACTCACATGTGTGAGTGACTGCAAACACCACCACCATGATCTTGTTTCTGAGTGTACGTATAAGCAGTGTTAGAGAAGGAAGGTGCTTTACGGTTGCTGATCCGTGCACTTAGCCACTCACACATTTGCTTGCAGGTTGTCGGTATTTTTTCGCAGGATATTGCTAGATACAACATTAATTAAATTGTACTAATTTTATCAGTAGAAAATAGAACATTACGCTAAAGTTAAACCGTTTCAAAAGGCTTTTAACCACAGCACGAAAGGAAATGGCAACCGTGCACTGGGACTGCCGGTAACAAATATAAATTTCCTTTGTAGTCTGAACGCAGCTATATTTTTCTAGTTCACACCAAATTCAACTGGTATTATTGCAATACACGTTATTCATATTCTACTGGTTTTGGCAGCTAAACTATACTTATAATTATTATAATGAATTGTTTTTTTGTTTGCATTGAATAGGTTTCGAAACTGCTGGGACGATTTTGATAAAATTTGGCACGAATGTAGAGTAGACCACGGGGAAGGACATAGGCTACTTTTTATCGCGGAAAAATGCACGGTTTCTGCGAAATTAACTTTTGCGCGCACGTTTCAGTGTAGGTAAAATACCAACGATTTCAAAACTAAGGATGGGCTATACTATGACTTAATTTATGAGTTACATTTGACAGAAAAAAAATTAATACGAAAAAAGTTACGCCATCTTAATTTCAGCAGATTTTGTCAATTAAATGCGTCCTGATTATTACTGTGGAAAGCAAATGTCAAGATGAGGAATGTCAAACCTCAACTGCCCCAAAGAACCCCAAGAGTGGGGCAGTATAAGCGTGGACACTTTTTGCCTCGACATGCCTCGTCTATAATAAATAGATATAAACCTATTATGTAAAATACAAAAAAATATGGTGTATTAATTATTAAATGTAGATTACAAATTTTTAGTTAAGACTTACCAAGTGCCCAATAGGTACTTATTTATTCATAGTGTGTACAGTCTATTTAAATGTTTTTAGCAAAGATAAAATAAATCAAAATATAAAATATATTTTTATATTATTCAAGCAAATTTTGAATATCCTTCTTTTCAAATATACTCCAATACTAAAATCGTCGTTTCTATACAAATGAGCAAACCTTAATTTTATTCGCGTTCAATACGTGTCCTTCCCTTGGCACTTGGCAAAGGTCACGAACTCGGAGGGCGCCGGGCATGAATGAGGCCCTCGATGCCCGGGCGACACGGGGGGATCGGAGCCCCCCTGTGACCACCTCGTCCCCTCCGCGGGGGGTCACACCCCACCGTGCAACAAACCCGCTATCTCCGGGACCCAGGACAGCCGAAAACCCGGCGCCGAGTGCGGCTCCTCAAAGGACTTTATCGTTGGGTTACATTTTGTGTTTGGTGAAATTATTTCTGTACTTAATAGTGACGTAGAAGGAAAATTATAATTTATATTATTTTTTTTGCTGAAGAATAATTATTATATTAATACGTGAAACAAAAACTTTCAGTAGAGTGTAACCGGAGGAGTAAGTTTAGCCGGTAAATAAAAGTTAATCTGGAGGAAGGTGTAGCTAATACAATATTTTTAATAATGCTTAGAAATAAACGAAATAAAAAACAACACACACTACCTTAGATCATTAACACACAGTTCGAACTATAAGAATGTCAAATTAAGTACATCTGTGGCCAGGCTCAGCGTGTGTATGACATGGTGTCTGAATATTGTCTATGGATTAAGATTCTTATATTTAGGAAGGAATTCAGCACGTCTTTGGCCAGGCTAAAAAAAGCTGTCGGCTGTCCCGACACACGTTGTTCTGTCTTGACAATCGACATTTTTAGTATTTTCCTCTAAATTTTTCCAATATTACTCAAACTTCCCTGAACTTCCACCATTATGGGCGAATTTCTACCACGACTTCTAGTACCTATTATTCTACACACATTTCGTCTAGTCGTCTCAGTCCAATGACATTATGTACAAAACATTCCCGGGGGAATCTCAGATGGTTTTCCGATACTCCCCCGGGAGCTAGCTATCTTGAAATAGTCATTAAAGTTGGAATCGAATTGAGAGTGACCATGGTGTAGTGGTCGGGCTGTTATTAGGCAGAGGATTCGATTCCAGTTTTCATCATCATATAGTGGTCACTACTCGACATAATAAAGTGAAATTGCTTTCACGATTAGGATTATTTGATTGAAGATATTAATATTTTTCCTAATGAAATTATAAAAATCGCTGGGCCTAACTGGAGACAAAAAGCACTTGACAGAGAAAAGTGGATATGTTTGGAAGAGACCTTCATCCAAGGGGTCCTTGCCCAATAAACTAAAAATTATAATATATTAGGTTAAGCTAGCATAAGTATAACAAAAAAACAATATTCATATTCAGGTTTTCCCGCCGAAATGCAAGGGAAAATACCCTTAAGTTGGTAACACTGGTCATCTGTAGGTGATCTACGTTCCTAGCCTATCTAATACAAGTTGTGTTGAGTCAGAGGCGAAGCTACCTGCGGTTTCCGGACACTCCGCCGATTGCACCGCGCCCACCTACGAGTTCTAATCCTGATATTACCTATACTGAGGATCTTAGTTTTAACATATCGGGACTGGAATGTAATTGTATTATTGCAGGATTTAAGTAATTAGCAGAATCCACCTTAGGAACATATTCGTTCTGAACCATAGATGTATTATTAAAAAGAGGTTCTGAACAAAGATTTCAAAAATCAAGATAGGCTATGACGTACATTTGACAGAACAAATCTTCATGCAATAAAAAGTGACGCCATCTTGGTTTTCACCATATGTACATCAAATGTCAAAATGGCCCCGAAAATTTCAAAAGTGGGGCCATTAACACTTTTTGCCTCAACATGCCACGTCTATGATATAAAGGTAGATACGTCTATGGTTCTGAATAAAAAAAAGTATTAAATAAACCTCAGTCCTCACTCCTCAGAAAGATTTTCTCTGATATAGTGAGAAGCGAGGACCGTTAAATCGACCGTACCGTGGCCGTGGGAGAGCCGGCCTTCTTCATTAAATAAATTTAAATTGGACACTTACGTAGACGGTGATTTCGCTACAGATTCCCGTTCATTTATTACGGTTAAACTGAAGTACGACTGAGTGATACAAAATCGATGAATTTGGTTTAACTTCAACGAATAGTAGCAGTGCCTGGGTACCCGAGCTTTGCACGGTGTTCTATTAGATTTGAAAAAATTAAAAGTTTAAAGATTTAAAAAAATTAAAAGAATCCCAAGCAATTTTATCTGGCCGGGATTCGGAAAGCGCCAAAATTATACTGCAAACCAAACAGCCAATGGGACTGGCAGACGAAATAATAGATAGGTATATTGTTACACGATGAGAAAAGAAGCATATTAATATATTACTAGCTGACCCCGCAAACGTTTTTTTTTTGTCAATATATATATATAAAATAAATTACAATCGATTCTCAAACCTATCGAATATGCAAAAAAAATTCATAAGAATCGGTCAAGCCGTTTCGGAGGAGTGTGTCCCCGTACACTATGATACGAAAATTTTATAGATAACTTAAAAATGGGCAGTTTCCAAGGATAAGACCTAGATAGATAGGGTTTATATTTTTCCTACCGGCACTCCACACTGGCCATTAATACTCATAATGTGACAGATACGTAGGTAGATAAAAATCATAGTAGAAAAATATTTTCAAGTATTATGCATCAAATCTTCATAAAATTTTCAGACTTAACTACGATTCTTCTCATCAAAACGACCTTACTGACACACAAAACCGCGATCCAAGATGGCCGCCGAGTCAACGAACTAGGATTGCATTCGATTCCTTTTGGAATTCCGGCCGGGTCCCAACTATGAATAATTTTTGGCCGCTTACCTGTTGTCTTGAACCTGTTTGGACCTTTCCGAGAATTTCACACCGCATTCGGAGCGACGATCAAACGCTTAATATTGTTTGATAGCAATGGTGTAAGAAACTTATGATATAGGGAGCAAACGAGTAAACCGATCGCCTGATGGAAAGCCATTACCGTCGCCAATGGATAGCTTGCAACGTTACAAGTCTTTAAAATCTAGAGATGCTATTATTTCTTAAGCGCCAATACATTAGTTTGGTTTTATGTCATTAGTTAAGTACTTTGTATAGCTGATGACAGGAAATAATAGCAAGAATATTATATTACCTACGTTATAATAGTGCACGTCTAATGATAATCAACAGGCATGTTAGAATTATTAGTTTTGTTTATAATATCCAAGTTTATAACTTAAAGGAAACAAGTGAAATCGTACACTTTCATACAATCTGACTTTTATGCAAGTAATCGTTGAAAATTAATACTTTTCCTGTTTGAGATGCAAACGAAAGTGACTGATTTAATTGATTTTGCATCTACAGGCGACAATAGGCTACACGAATGAATTTTTTTTATTGGATAAATGAATAGTACTCTTAAATATGAGTAACTTCTTAGAAGAAACCGTATACCAAAAGTCAATATTTTCAAAGGTACAGCGATTTGTTTGCAAAATTTCGCAAGTCCCGTGAAAACGCTCCATACTAAAGTCGTACGTAGCTATGACGTCACGTCCATGTAAAATCGTATGAAGTATACGGCCGCAGGAACATATTTGTAAATATCTCCGATATTTGTGCGTTTAAGTTCATACATACCATAATAAAAGTTTTTGTATATGATGTAAGTAAACTAATTATGTAGGTTTTGTTTACTAATTTAGCAAGAAAAAAAATTTTTTTTTTGTACTTTTTAGATGTATCTAATGACTAAACTATAAATAAAATATTATATTTTTTTACATTTACGAAGTAGTAATGCCTTAAAATTTCTGAATACATTAATGAAACTTAATATTTTAGATGTAGTCGTGTACCCAATTCACACCGAGTTGCGACCGCACGAGACGCGGCGCATTATTCTTAAGATAGCGATTCAAAATTGAACTTTATTCGTTCAATACACAAGAAGATACGTCTACACGTTTAAATGCAAGAGTTCGAACATGAAGTATAGATACCAGGAGTCCGAACGTAATGTTAAAATAATGGTCTCAATTACGGGGACAGATTATTGCCGGTAGAGCGCGCGACAGTCCGACAAGCACTCGTTTGAAATTACGCGGGAAGTTTAAAATTTTAAATGTTGCTATTGACAGCTCTGGAAGAAAATATTAAGAGAAACGTGGATTTAAATCGAATTATTTTTTACGTTTAAACGTTTTAGGAAATTATTAAGTAGAAACTGTTCTCGAAAAATAGATACCGTAGAACACGGTAATTGCCTAACGGTAATTTAAAAATAATTGTAATAAATAATAGTATTGGCAACACTCGGTATAGTAGTATTGGCCTCACTCGGTACTCGTCGGTCTCGCACAGCTAGCGGCAGAAAAGAGAACTAAGATCTGGTCCTATTATTGTGTACATAATTAGTTCGGACTTCCTGGTATCTATTCTTCGTGAGTTCGAATATCAACTGCATCCAGCCACAGATTAATAAATAGTTGCGTAGCGCGGTGCCGACGCGATCCTGCAATGAAACGTATATCTTCTCATGTAGTCAATAACGTTCAATTTGTATCGCTATCATAAAAATATAGCGCCGCGTCTCGGTGTGAACAGGTGGTCTAAAAAGGCCACTTTAGGTGAACATTAGATGATTCATATGCAATTCATAATATGTGCGCCATTCTATGCATTTAGCTATTGAAAACTGTCAAAATTGATGTTTTCTGTCAAAATATATGAAACATAATTTGACGACTTCTGTGGCTCAGTTGGTTGAGCGTGTTGGTGCTCAAGCCGGGGGTCGCGGGTTCAAATCCAGCCGAAGGACCAAATGTTTTTGTGTTCCTGGGTCATGGATGTGTATAATATAATAAAAATCTTAAATATGTGTATAGTATAAAAGTATTAAATATATTTCCATTGTCTGGTACCCGTAACACAAGTTCCTCGAGAACTTACCAGGGATCACGTGGTGTGAAGCGTCCGTAGATATTATTATTATATGAAACACATAAAGTGGCCTTTTTGAACCCCCAGGCCTTAATACTGTTACGAACACACAAAAGCGCCATCTAGCGTCAACCACTGAAACCACTTGGTGTGAACAGGGACAGCGTGGGGCCCCCTACTCAGTACTAGATGGCGCTACTGTGCAAACGTTCCAGAATAAATCTAACACGGTCATGCGACTCGGGAACCTTCTGGAGTCGTCTGGGACTCGTATCGACCGGTATAAATACGTCGGAAGAATGCGAGCGAGTCGAGTTCAGTTTGAGCTTCATCCGAAGCGATACGGGCGATACCAGCGAAAACTAGTGATCGGGAGTTCGATTTGAACAGTGATGTGGCGATATCGATGTGAATACTAGTGATGTAATGATACCATGAGTGATACCCACGACTTGGCTACGACTTAAGGACACCGTTAGTGCTTAGTGTTTGGACTTAGTGTTTAATGTTGGACCTAGTGCTTTAATAGTGTGTGTGTGCTAGTAAATAAAGTCTTCAAAAGAGTCAGCAGGTCTTTTTCTCCAAATCCTTCGACCTAACACGTAACAACTGGTGTCAGAAGTGAGATTTGGAGATGCCATTGACTCTGAGAGAAGATTTCAAGAAGTGCGGCGGGAGGAGCAGCTCCTCCCGGGTGGAGGAGCGACCCCCGGGTGGAGGAGCGACCCCCGGGCAGAGGAGCGACCCCCGGGCGGAGGAGCGACCCCCGGGCGGAGGAGCGACCCCCGGGCGGAGGAGCGACCCCCGGGCGGAGGAGCGACCCCCGGGCGGAGAGGTGCGACCCCCGGGCGGAGAGGTGCGACCCCCGGGCGGAGAGGTGCGACCCCCGGGCGGAGAGGTGCGACCCCCGGGCGGAGAGGTGCGACCCCCGGGCGGAGAGGTGCGACCCCCGGGCGGAGAGGTGCGACCCCCGGGCGGAGAGGTGCGACCCCCGGGCGGAGAGGTGCGACCCCCGGGCGGAGAGGTGCGACCCCCGGGCGGAGAGGTGCGACACCCGGGCGGAGAGGTGCGACCCCCGGGCGGAGAGGTGCGACCCCTGGGCGGAGAGGTGCGACCCCCGGGCGGAGAGGTGCGACCCCCGGGCGGAGAGGTGCGACCCTTGGCGGAAGAGTGCGACCCCTGGTGGTGGAGAGCAACCCCTGGCGGAAGACTGCGACCCCTGGCGGAAGACTGCGACCCCTGGCGGAAGTCTGCGACCCCTGGCGGTGGAGAGCGACCCCTGGCGGAAGACTGCGACCCCTGGTGGTGGAGAGCGACCCCTGGCGGAAGACTGCGACCCTTGGCGGAAGAGTGCGACCCCTGGTGGTGGAGAGCGACCCCTGGCGGAAGACTGCGACCCCTGGTGGTGGAGAGCGACCCCTGGCGGAAGACTGCGACCCCTGGTGGTGGAGAGCGACCCCTGGCGGAAGACTGCGACCCCTGGTGGTGGAGAGCGACCCCTGGCGGAAGACTGCGACCCCTGGCGGAGTGGTGCGACCCCTGGCGGAGTGGTGCGACCCCTGGTGGTGGAGAGCGACCCCTGGCGGAAGACTGCGACCCCTGGTGGTGGAGAGCGACCCCTGGCGGAAGACTGCGACCCCTGGTGGTGGAGAGCGACCCCTGGCGGAAGACTGCGACCCCTGGCGGAGTGGTGCGACCCCTGGCGGAGCGGTGCGACCCCTGGCGGAGCGGTGCGACCCCTGGCGAAGCGGTGCGACCCCTGGCGGAGCGGTGCGACCCCTGGCGGAGCGGTGCGACCCCTGGCGAAGCGGTGCGACCCCTGGCGGAGCGGTGCGGCCCCTGGCGGAGCGGTGCGACCCCTGGCGGAGCGGTGCGACCCCTGGCGGAGCGGTGCGACCCCTGGCGGAGCGGTGCGACCCCTGGCGGAGCGGTGCGACCCCTGGCGGAGCGGTGCGACCCCTGGCGGAGCGGTGCGACCCCTGGCGGAGCGGTGCGACCCCTGGCGGAGCGGTGCGACCCCTGGCGGAGAGGTGCGACCCCTGGCGGAGGCCACACCCACTGGGGACCAAGCTCCTCGCCTACTATGCCCCGCCCACTGACCACGCCCCTCAGGCTCCGCCCACTGGCCCCACCCACCGGGCCCCGCCTGCTCAAGTCCTTTGGGTCTCTGGGAGGAATGATGCTATGAGGAAGGCTCAAGACAGAGATGACGACCTTCGGCACATCGTCACGTGCAAGAAACGGGGTGACGTAAAACTAATCTGGAGTAAGGTTGCACCCACTGGCGCTATCACTACGGCGTACTGGGCGCAATGGGACAGTCTGATAAACGGAATACCCTACCGGGAATAACGGCAGAGAGTTCCATCCTCAGATAATTGTCCCAAGAACGAGAGTGCCAGATGTTCTCCGTAAAATGCATGATGGCGTATCAGAAGGTCATCTGGGTGTCAAGAGGGACGTTCAAAGTGGTACACTTAGACCGTCTAGCGTGGTACCATGGCGGTAGCAATGATGCTCGGGACGAGCATCTCTAAGAGGGGAGTAGTGTTACGAACACACAAAAGCGCCATCTAGCGTCAACCACTGAAACCACTTGGTGTGAACAGGGACAGCGTGGGGCCCCCTACTCAGTACTAGATGGCGCTACTGTGCAAACGTTCCAGAATAAATCTAACACGGTCATGCGACTCGGGAACCTTCTGGAGTCGTCTGGGACTCGTATCGACCGGTATAAATACGTCGGAAGAATGCGAGCGAGTCGAGTTCAGTTTGAGCTTCATCCGAAGCGATACGGGCGATACCAGCGAAAACTAGTGATCGGGAGTTCGATTTGAACAGTGATGTGGCGATATCGATGTGAATACTAGTGATGTAATGATACCATGAGTGATACCCACGACTTGGCTACGACTTAAGGACACCGTTAGTGCTTAGTGTTTGGACTTAGTGTTTAATGTTGGACCTAGTGCTTTAATAGTGTGTGTGTGCTAGTAAATAAAGTCTTCAAAAGAGTCAGCAGGTCTTTTTCTCCAAATCCTGCGAACCCCAACACGTAACAATACGTAGATAGAGGCGAAATCAAAACTCATGACGTAAAAGTATTAACGTAATTAATAAGCTACTACATGAAATTTAATGCTGTAGACATTTCAAGCAGAATAAATAACATGCTTAGTTTTCTTTTATTGTATTTTCGAAAAGTACATACTTAATAAGCCAGGAAATATTGTCTTTGCAATGGCATATCTACGATCAACCGTTGACGAAATACAGTCATCACAAAAGCGAAATCGTTGGAGAGCATTAAAAACGCTCTATACAAAATAACCTAACCAAGAGCATGTCAGGACATGTCTAAGGAGGGTTCCGTAACTATAAACGCGTAATATGCTTTTTTTTAAATTACTCCAAAAGTTACTGTCCGATTTGGTTCACAATAATTTTCCTAAAGAGTTTTTAGCATGATCTATCAGTTTATCCTATAGTTATAGTTTAGAAATGCTAGGGGGTGGACCAACTTTTAAACTACTTTGGAGGCCGATTACTCGAAAATGGTCAACTTTATAAAAAAGTAACGTATGAAACCTTGCCTTTATTTTAAAAGACATATTCTACGATACCCCACACGATGGGGTAGAGTGAAAAAATATTTTTCATCCCCACTTCACATGTATTGTATGGTGAGCCACCCCTAAAATATAAAATTATTATTTTTTTATGATCCCGAAACCGTGATCTATACACAATCTATAACTGCACCAAATTTCATCAATTTATATTCATAATTACAGGAGCTAGAGGCGCGCACAGACAGACGGACAGACGGACAGAGCGAAACTATAAGGGTTCCTTAAGTATTACGGAACCCTAAAAATGTAGCAGGAGTGACGTCACAGCTGATGAAAATGTATGAAGATAAATACAAAATTGATTTTATTAACATAAATACTGCGTTTATGTATATCATTGTAATAACAAAAAATGACACAAATAACATATCGATTTGAACAGTTTACAGTAATTTTCGTTTTGCGATTAAAGCAAAAAATCGCCGTTTTTTGTAACCCTGTAAGTTTTTAACTTAGCACTAATAATTACTTTTTCATTTTTAGGTCCATATTTATGTTGCCTTTCGGAAAATATAAGAATTTTGCTGATTTAAAACCAATTCATCATCTCTATTCCCTTGAATTCTGTTCTTCTATTACCTAAACAATTACTATTCTATAAATAGCTATAAATATTCTAGTTTCATATTCCGTAATTCTTTTCAACAGTACAATTTCCGAGCGGAGTGCGGCTCTACGGCTGTGCGGGTGGACGTAAAAACTGTTAATCGTTCAATCTTGCACGCCACACGTCACAAGAGAATAGCACGCTAGCCGTGTGAAAATACTATTGTATTTTAACTATTTATTGTATTATAATTATTTTTAACCGACTACGGACGAAAGGAAGGGTAATGATTTTGGCAGTCTATGTATATGTCACCGTAAAATTGTAAAAACCCTTAGATTGTAAAATAACTAACGAGATTGTAAAAATATGTCGAAATATTAAAAACTAAAAGTATATCTATTTATAATCTAACGAAAATTGTTATGTGTTAAATTATAGGCAGCATATTCGCGTCGGAAGTCTATCAACATTTTACACTTTCACTAGTTTTATTAGAATCTAACGGTTTTTACAAATTTACGGTGACATAATATATACAGTATGTAATTATGTTTGTTCCACCATAGCGCCTACTTATTCGATTTTAGTAAATTAGATGTCAATAGATTCGTAATTATAGTCGGGGTAACATAGGCTATATAATTTCCGAAGTCGGGTTATAGTTTTTATAAAAACTATAGGTATTATACTAGCTTTTACTTGCGGCGCCGCTCGCTTGTATAAAGTAAGTATCCCAACTCCCAAGGGATCACTACTTTTTCGGGATAACAATTAGCTTAATTATAGTGTTAATGCAGAACCTAAACTACTAACTACCATACAAAATTTCATTAAAATCCGATTAGTAGTAGTTTTTGTGTGAAAGAGTAACAAACATCCATCCATCCATCCTTACAAACTTTCACGATTTGAGCGCGAAAGCAATATCGTGCACGAGTGAAAGGGATTATACAAGGTGTAACAAAAATAAGTGATAATATTTAAGGGTGTGTTTGGGTTCCTTATAGAGAGTTCACTGTGAAAGTAGCAGCGCTGAAAGAGCAAAATTTTTTTTGCGATTTGTATGGGAAAGCGCTCCAGCGTCGCGAGTTTCCCCATACAAAAGTGAAAAAAAAATTGCTCATTCAGCGCTGCTACTTTCACAGTGAACTCTCTATAAGGAACACGTACACACCCTAAAGTATTATCACTTATTTTTGTTACACCCAGTATATACTAGTGAAAGAGACTTTATAAGTTTATAGCGATGAGTCAATTGTACAAAATTCTGTGCTCCGCGACCGCACTTTAAAAGCTATTTTGGAGGCGTTAATTCGCTTGAAGAAACTTATCAACATGTCGAAACCATCTAAAAGGTCTGTAGTTTCTAGTTTACTAAGGCCCACTTGCGCCAATCCGGGTTAAAGTTATCCCTGGGTTAAAAATCATGTTGTCTCTCTCGTTCTTTGTATTTGTGAAAGAGAAAGCATGATATTTTAACCCAAGGTTAACTTTAACCCGGATTGGCGCAAGTGGGCCTTATGGGTTTATGAGAAATTATGAGAGAGAAGAAAGAGAAAAATTAATAGAAAGTGGTAAAATCATTAAATTTAACAACATTACAACCACTTTGTAGAATAATTTTCATCGAATGTACATAACATTTCCCGAGCGAAGTCAGTCCTTTCAGCTACACCATGCCATGGGTGCCCCAAAAATAGAACGGTTTATAAGTTGACACGTGGGCCGAATCGATTGAGCCGCACGCACTACGCACCCCCAAACTTCGCCATAGGACACGGGAACGGTCAGAGAACCCACGCTAAAGTGCTAACACTTAGCAGTACCTAATAATTTAAAATCATACTTATTTCAATCAAAATCCACAATAAAAATAAAGAATCGTTGTTCTATACTACAATTTACTAGATAATATTCTACAGATCTGACGCTTCGCCACTATTACACAATGCACAAAATTTTAACTGTACTATTTATCAGCCTGTGACGTGACGCAGATTAAATGCATCGGCTATTCAACCTTATCGTAAAAATTATCCCATTTCATACCAAAATCAACATAAAAAAAAATTTTCAGCAATGTCTAATAATATCACCATTTTGAACGAACATGTAGCTTAGTTAACAAAGAAACATTTTGCCTTAATTAAAATAAACAGCTCTTTTTCGGCAATGTCATGCTAAGGTCGTACACATTTTCCTCTAATTCTACATTCATACCACAGTGCCACTCCAAAATTGGGGTTAATATGCGACAGATAAAACTTATTTCGAGGTGACTTGGTACAGGAATTACAGAATTAGGCACAGTGCTTTAGAACACCACTCACCGCCACTTTAGAACCTTATTGCAATAGTATTAAGGTCGAAATGTGGCGTTTTTGGGCGTTTGTACGTAGGACTGGCTCATGGACCTTTAAAATTATCTTATCTTCTCGCAAAAAAAAGGAATAACATGCGTCCATAACGACTTCTAGAAAAATGTTTAACCATACAAAGTATCGGAGACCGAATTTTGAAAAAACCTATCTTAACCTAGCCTACGTCAATTTACGTTTATTCAAACATCTGCGTTAGATATTATTACAAGACTTTGAAACAGGCCCTATAATGTGCGTGCGACACATAAAACTTACTCGGAGATAATGACTAGGGTCAAAAAAAACATGTCTGCGGAGAAAAAAAAAAGAAAAACATGCGTCCTACGTGCCGCACAACAGATGTTATGATACGTGCCTACTGCCCGCATGCGGCTATTTCATCTTTATTACTATATTATCGTAGTTTACTGGAGAAATAAAAATATTATAAATAACACTTATTAATGTAACGTCATAGATTCTAAAAAAACTTGTTTATTTACTTGCAACGACGACGCGACGTTAACATCTCATTAGGACCATGCAACATGGGCTTCCCTACCATACATAACCTATTATTTGAATAATATTATGCGTTTCTTCAAGATTTAAGTTGAAATGGAATAATAATTATTAACTAGTTAGTACTATTTGTGTACGTCGATAGGGACATATCTTTTAAGGCATATTATATTGGCTTAAGACTTATTTACTTTTGTAAAGGACAGATTTCCTAAATACATAAAATACATAGGTACATAATAACATAATATCTATGGACGCTTCACACCACGTCAATCTGGCCCCGTGCTAAGTATCTGAAAACTTGTGTTACGGGGACCAGACAGCGGGAAGTATATTTAATATTTTTATACTATACATATTAAGGCCTGCTTTGTTCGCGGATCCGCCCGCGTAAATACAATCTTCCACGGGAATACTGTACTTTTTAGTTTTAGAATAAATGTGTTAATCCAGAGGGGCAATGCTAAATAAAGCCTGCATTAATACAATTACAATCAAGTCCCGACACGCTTATACTGCCAATACGTGTTTTTATGAACGTTAAACCAACGTGAAACGCGCTCCGATTGGTCGAAACGTCATAAAATCCGTTCACGGTAACATGACCCTACACTTTCAATCCAAACAAAGTGAAATTGACTGTTTAAATTGTCTACTTTAAATACGAGAATTGAGGTTCAGAGCTTAAACTATTACCATACCGAATTTTATGAAAATCCGTTCCGTAGTTTTTACATGAAACAGTAACAAACTTCCATCCATCCATCTATATTCTATACATCCATCCAAATCCTCACAGACAATAGTAAGTAGGTACAATTTTTATTATACTACCCAGGAACACTGATAACTTTTTATTTGTTCCTTCGGCGGGATTCGAACCGCTAACCACTAAGCCAGTCGTACAAGTTAGTACTTAAAATACTTAATCTGTTCTTATGTGTACCTAATACCTATAATCTATATGTGTATGTATGTGTGGGGGCGCTGACCCCGCACAGCCTTCGGAGTGCGGTCCCTCACGCGTAACGATCGCGTTACTGGAAACGACGCAGGCGACCTGTGGGCCTAGCAGGAACATTTCACAACGGCGTAAACGTAACATATCGAATGAGAATTGTATGAAAATCTGTCAATCACGACAGCGCCCATACAAAATGTATTAGTTATCTTTACATTTACGCCACTGTTAGCGCGTACGAAGTCGCGGGCAACATCAAGTTAATAAATATAAATACTTCTTTCCTAGGCCTATTATGTATCTATGTATTGCTTTGTTCGTTCTATCCGACAAAAATTATTAAAGTTGAGCGCGGAAACGGTGAAAATGTCAGACCGTTTAATTAATTACCTGTCGATATCAGATATACATACATTTAAAAAACCGAACCTCCTTTACTAAAATAACGGTTGTACCTTCCTCAAAAATTCGAAAAATACACAGGTCACGATAGGGATGCCATCCGTCCTGTTTTCCCAGGACATGTCCTGGTTTTTACAGTGTCCTGGGTTGTCCTAGAGAACGCCTTATCATTCCTTATGGCGTAGGGATGCCAACCGTCCTGTTTTCCCAGGACATGTCCTGGTTTTTACAGTGTCCTGGGTTGTCCTGGAGAGCGCCTTATCATTCCTTATGGCGTTCTTAGAGGGGGTGCGTAATGGCTCCAGTGGTAGGCGAGGTTTGTCAATATAAACACACAGGACACTTTGCACTATATATTTTATTTATCATTTATATGTTATTAACATAAACAGGAACTATATATCCTACGCCCTACGCGCTCTAAACCGTTCTTTTAATTCTAATTTTCCGTCTCTGACGTAGCGGATGACACACAATATTCTAATTCCTAATTCAAAACATTCGAATCTTGTGTGCCTGGCCTCTCCAAAGAGTCCAGCCACAGTTATCCGCTACAGTTATAGTATATACTGAAAGGCTACAGTACACATTCAAACCGATCGCGGCATGTTTGTATGAAGATGTTCTATTGTTCTTATACTGTGACTTAAAGCCAAACTCTTCCCTGTTTAAAAGTGCATTGTGAACGTGGAGCCTTTCTGCGCAGTAAGATATTAATTACTTCTGGTGGGAGATTGCCTTTGTGCAGCGACATCCGATACCGTAACCGGATAGTGTGCACACTGGAAACAAACCGGATCCGAAACCCAGGACCGGTCAGCAGACAATCGCACTGGGAATCAGCACAGCTAGACCAGGGATTTGAATTCTATATGTGCACCACAGAATTCAAAACATGCAGAATTAGTGTTCGATCACATTTGTATGCAGCGCACTGTGTCCAAAACCATGGCGAAATACCGCCCCGCCCGTACTTTTTAATTTTTACTCTTTACACTTACAAAACAAATCGCGTTGTTATAATTATTACGACAATTAGGTATTCAATAAAAATTACTTAATTGAAAAAAAGATGGGTAAAATATTCCGTTATTCTGTGGCAACATATTATGTGTGGATAACCATTCCAATTTGGAGTAGTCGTGACGGCCTCACTTTCAAGCGTGTTGACGGCTTCTGGATGATTTCTGTATTCTGTGATGTGCACTTATAATTCCCTTCCTTTTAATTTCTTACATGTAACATGCAAGTTTCATATAGGTCCCTGGTCCGACCATTGAATATATTATGACTTATAGTAGGCACCGCGTCGCCACATTAATGCGCAAATTTATTTCGGAGTTTTGTTCAAAATTGCGTCAATTTGGGTAAATCCATGCTTACGTGGTAGAGCCATGCTTCGGCACGAATGGGCCGGCTCGACCGGAGAAATACCACGGGCTCACAGAAAACCGGCGTGAAACAGCGTTTGCACTGTATTTCGCCGAGTGAGTGAGTTTACCGGAGGCCCAATCCCCTACCCTATTCCCTTCCCTACCCTCCCCTATTACCCTATTCCCTCTTAAAAGGCCGGCAACGCACTTGCAGCTCTTCTGATGCTGCGAGTGTCCATGGGCGACGGAAGTTGCTTTCCATCAGGTGACCCGTTTGCTCGTTTGCCCCCATATTTCATAAAAAAAAAATCGGCATAAAAGGGCATATCCCTTTTACTACCTTTATGAACTGTATGTAGACGTCTTTTACATGTCTGAAGGTATATAATAGAGATACCTATTCTGTACCTAATATAATTTGCAGCCAAGATGACTCTGCCGAATATCTTGATCGTCGCAAATTATAACGACTTCGAAAGTACATCGAAATTAGATTGAGAGTTGATTAAGATAATCGAATGAACTCTCGAGTATGTCACGAATCGAATGAGTCATTTCGATCCCATTCAGTTGAGTGAAATCAAATTACTACGGAGCAGAGGACCGATGTTTATTTAATTCACTCTATAACTTGGTATTTCAGTCACAATATAATATCTTAAATTCCTGTAGACGTTTTTTTTTTTCGTTCTAAAAAGTCATTCATCTAGTCATCATGCCGTTTGTAAGTTTACGGCCGATCGCGAAATCAAAAACTGTAATAATCATATTCTTTATCAGCTCTACAAGCTCAGCTCTACAAACAGCTAAGTTTATACTTGAGAACAAACAAAGTCAAACCCTCCAGAGACTTCCACGAGTTTAAATTCTTCCAGACTTTTCTACACTTGAAGCCAATTCCAATAATTTTACCTCAACTTTACAGTTTTTATAAGAATCCTAACTACCTGCGGGCACTCTACTTTCGTTTAAGTCTGACGATTCGCATCATTATAGTGTAGTTGGCCGATATAACTTCACCTTTTATTTTACACCTCATCCAGACTACTGGCGAAGTAGGCCGAGGTTGGCCGAATAAGACAGTGTGAGCACGCACTTCGCCTTTTGGTACTTCGGGTTACTTCGCGGAGCACTTCCTCGGCCTACTTCTCGAGCAGTATGAACGGGGCATTAAACTAACACCCAACAGGTTGCCTAGTGACGAATATCACATTTTTACAAATTAATCTCTTTACATAAATCTAGAAGAACTTAGGGTGACGCGACAAAAAATTATAAGCGAACAAAAAATATCACCCCATTCCTTCTCGCAAAACAATTTGTTACGTCACAAGTTGCCGCCATACATTTTTGATGACAAATACATAGCGGTAGCACTTCGTGACGTCACAGGTCTATCGCTCTCTTTCTTATTGTTAAATTGTTTGTTTTTCGTTTTCTTTTTCGAATAGACGAAAAAATAATATCAACATGGTAATTATTGCTTATTCTCAGACTCTACTAAAAGTTAGCAGCACCTTAATGGTTGTCACTGCCTCTGGTAGAAAAATGACAAGGAGAGCATATTATTATGACTTAAAAGCTTGTTAATTTAACAAACGTATAAGTATCCAGTCGTAATATTATTAGTTTGGTTGACAGCAAAACGAAAGAAACAATTTCCCAGGGGAATAAATTAAAACATAACGACGTGCGAGAGGACGGCCCATTAGGTGTAATTACAGCTCGTTACGACTGAAGGTGTATATCATTACCTGCCGCCTCCGGTAAATTATGGCACTAGGAAACATCGGGACAAATATATAATTTAAATATATAATACTCGTCTTTAATAGATACCATTTGTATCGCGTAGTGGAACATTCTTCCCTAATGTCAATTGAAGGTTAAAACAAGATATTTTATTGACTTCGACCTGATGGACCAGAATTCGTCACAATTAGTAAGCTTTCTGGTAATTCTAAACAAAACTTATATATATTTAATTTTTACTCTATATCGTCTAGGTACATGTAATATTCACAATCGATCACTCAAAATATTGCGCAATAGATTGCAAGTCGCATTGCAGGATTGCAGGACCTGCAATCTATTGCGCAATATTTTGAGAAACTGAATAGGCAATCGGACTAATTTTTTTTTTATTGCAGAAATGAATAGTACTCTTAAATATGAGTAACTTCTCAGAAGAAACCGTATATCAAAAGTCAATATTTTCAAAGGTACAGCGATTTTTATAAAAAATTTCGCGAGCCTCCTAAAAACGCTCCATACTAAAGTCGACCTACAAATGACGTCACTTGTAGGTTATAGTATATGAAGTAGTATATTATGAAGTATATGGCCGCAGGAATATATTTGTAAATATCTCCGATATTTGTGCGTTTAAGTTCATACTTTACCATAATGAATATTTTTGTATATGATGTGAGTAAACTAATGATGTAGGTTTTGTTTACCAATTTCGCAAAAGAAAATTTTTTTTTTTTTTGGTATAGACTCGCGAAATTTTGTATAAAATCGCTGTACCTTTGAAAATATTGACTTTTGATATACGGTTTCTTCTGAGAAGTTACTCATATTTAAGAGTACTATTCATTTATGCAATAAAAAAAAAATAAAAAAAATCAGTCCGCTTGCCTATTCAGTATTCACAGATAAAATCAATAAATCCAAATCACATCACATCAAATGAAGCTCGAAATTGGAATTTACCGTTAAATAGTGATAAGTGATGACAGATAAGACGAGGGGTTAATTTGGCGGCGTGAGGCACGAGGCAAGAGGCACGTGGCATAAAATAGGAGGCTAGAAGCGCAAGCCATGCAGCATGAGTTTAAACATGAGACGCGAAGCATGCGGCATGAGGTGTGCGAAATGAAACATGATTTGCGAGGCACGGAGGCAAGATGCATAGGGTAAAGGCGCGAGGCAGGATGCATTAGGGTTGAGGGTTAAGGCGGGGCGCGAGGCAGGAGGCGGTGCAATCACAGGCGGGAAGCTCATCCCGACTGCATCTCCGCCTGATAAATTAAGGACCCGAGCGACCCCCGCTCCCAAACGACGCGCACATCCGACTTATCTTCCATTTTCTAAATTCTTTGTTTGAAAAATGGCGGCTTTTTGTTCGGCGTGACTGGATTTAATTGAATTTTGTTTAGAATGCAGCCATTAATTGTGGAATATAAACGTGCAGCAACGTTAGGTATGTAGTTAAAAGGACAATGCCTATTCATAAGTGGAGTTCTTCATATAATGAGAAACGCGTTATACATAGGAACTTGCATTTTATGTTTTTTAAGTCATACCGAAAACTTTACGCACATTAGACTCCCTGTGGCCAAAAAATTACAAAAAAAAAACAAAGAAGGACTAAAGTTGTAAAGAGGATTATGTATTATGGTGTAACTCCGAGTTACATAAGTTTAATATGTTAAGTGGTTATGTTAATATGTCACTAGGCGTGGCGCGACCTATATTCCGTGTCTAAGACCACTCAATCCACGAGAGCACTTTTCCACGTATAATGGAGAAACGTGTCGCTAGGAAATAGAAATATTGAGCCGGGCAATCTTAGATTCAATATATTTTGTAGTTTAGACATAAAACCGCTGCAGACTCAGTCGAGTGATTTGATCGAATTGCTGTCCGGTTGCTAAGTTTAAACTATTTGTCAAACCAGCTGCAGTAAAAATATTAGCTTCCGAATTTTATGTTCATGTTAGCTAAGAAAAAGTCGGCAAAAACCAGTCCCACTTTTTCTATGATCGTCCAAAATTGCTATTCCATCCTGCCCGTTTAATATGCGACGCGCGGTTTCCGTTTCGGTGGCACCATGTGAGAACTATTCACAATGTCAAATCGTCTACCTGCGTTGCGAAACCCGAGGTGGCCCGACCAGCTAGCGTGTTTAAAACTGTCTAACGGCTCATGCAATCCTAGTACCATCGGATCGTGTATTTCAAATAATGCATCCATATCTGATGCGGTTGTTGGTGCCAAGCACCACCTTGGTTTGGGATTTGTCATTACAACTTCAGAAAAGTTATCAGCACATTGAAATTACTCTTGTGTCTACATTGAAATTCTAAATGAAAAAGTCTTTCTTTAGCCTCAAATAAGATTTAGTAAGCAATTTGCTCGATACTTGGCAGTGAGTTGACCTCCGGTCGTATGCTAAATTGATTAACAGCCAATGCCGGCAGGCCCTCTGGGGTTCACGCTCTATATGGCCTCGATATCTTCAGCTAAATATAATGCAGGCTGAAAAAGCGGTCGTTATTTTATAAGAACCTTGTTTATTTTGTAGCAGACTTACCTAATCTACAGAGGTTTGTCTAAAAAGGCCCTTTATTGACTGACTGATTAAATTTGCGCAGAAATTATTTTGATAGTTACTGTGACTTCTGGTTGATAAGGATTTGCCAAATTTCCCTTTACATAATGTAAGGAGTCCTGTAAAAAGTTTGTATGAAGAAACAAGATTATACGCTAAACAGCAGGACGAAATTCCGTCATATTTTTTTAAATTATTTATTTATAAGATAGGTAAATATTTCTAATGGCTTTATATAGATAAAAAGTGTACATATATGTCTAGACGGAACGCTTGGCGGCGACTGAACAATGAAAAGCTTCGTAAATTGACAAAACGTGTCTGCGGTCTGTTGTAATCACAGTAAAAGGTATCATTTGGTACATAAATAGTATCTATAGTGTTACCAAAAGAACGTTAGGTTATTAGCTTTCGAAAACTATGTACGTAGTTGTTGTAGTTGGAATCTCGGAAACGGCTGCGAGTATATCCATTAAATTTCCATGAAGTTTGAGGGGAGAAAAAAATATCTTATCTCTGCTAAACTGCGCATTTTTAGGGTTCCGTACCTCAAAAGGAAAAAACGGAACTATAAGGATAGGATCACTTTGTAGTTTGTTGTCCGCCCGTCCGTCTGTCTGTCTGTAAAGACTCTTTTTCTCAGGAACGCGTGGAGGTATCAAGCTTGAATTTATATCGAATACTCAGGTCTACTCTCCCTTGGAGCTGTGAAAAATTCAAACTTATAAACCAACGCAATCAAAAGGTACAACCGTTTATGCCGGGTACAGTAACCTACAGGGTACTTCCCGTGAACTCAGAATCTTGAAATTTGGTACGAAGCAACGTTGTACATAGCACAGATAAAGGAAAAATTGCGAAAACCGTAAATTTTTAGCTAGGTAAGTACATCATATAACAAAAATATTTTAAATAATTTTAACCTTACTACCTGAAAGCGGTAGTAAGTTTAAAATTATTAATAACCTAACCAAGAGCATGTCAGGACATGTCTAAGGAGGGTTCCGTAACTATAAACGCGTAATATGCTTTTTTTTAAATTACTCCAAAAGTTACTGTCCGATTTGGTTCGCAATAGTTTTCCTAAAGAGTTTTTAGCATGATCTATCAGCATGAAAATTTGCAAGTTTCTATCTCCAATAGTTTAAAAATGCTAGGGGGGGGGGACCAACTTACAAACTACTTTGGAGGCCGATTACTCGAAAATGGTCAACTTAATAAAAAAGTAACGTATGAAACCTTGCCTTTATTTTAAAATACCTATTCTACGATATCCCACACGATGGGGTACAGTGAAAAAATATTTTTCATCCCCACTTCACATGTATGGAGAGCCACCCCTAAAATATAAAATTATTATTTTTTTATGCAGGACGAAATTCCGTCATATTTTTTTAAATTATTTATTTATAAGATAGGTAAATATTTCTAATGGCTTTATATAGATAAAAAGTGTACATATATGTCTAGACGGAACGCTTGGCGGCGACTGAACAATGAAAAGCTTCGTAAATTGACAAAACGTGTCTGCGGTCTGTTGTAATCACAGTAAAAGGTATCATTTGGTACATAAATAGTATCTATAGTGTTACCAAAAGAACGTTAGGTTATTAGCTTTCGAAAACTATGTACGTAGTTGTTGTAGTTGGAATCTCGGAAACGGCTGCGAGTATATCCATTAAATTTCCATGAAGTTTGAGGGGAGAAAAAAATATCTTATCTCTGCTAAACTGCGCATTTTTAGGGTTCCGTACCTCAAAAGGAAAAAACGGAACTATAAGGATAGGATCACTTTGTAGTTTGTTGTCCGCCCGTCCGTCTGTCTGTCTGTAAAGACTCTTTTTCTCAGGAACGCGTGGAGGTATCAAGCTTGAATTTATATCGAATACTCAGGTCTACTCTCCCTTGGAGCTGTGAAAAATTCAAACTTATAAACCAACGCAATCAAAAGGTACAACCGTTTATGCCGGGTACAGTAACCTACAGGGTACTTCCCGTGAACTCAGAATCTTGAAATTTGGTACGAAGCAACGTTGTACATAGCACAGATAAAGGAAAAATTGCGAAAACCGTAAATTTTTAGCTAGGTAAGTACATCATATAACAAAAATATTTTAAATAATTTTAACCTTACTACCTGAAAGCGGTAGTAAGTTTAAAATTATTAATAACCTAACCAAGAGCATGTCAGGACATGTCTAAGGAGGGTTCCGTAACTATAAACGCGTAATATGCTTTTTTTTAAATTACTCCAAAAGTTACTGTCCGATTTGGTTCGCAATAGTTTTCCTAAAGAGTTTTTAGCATGATCTATCAGCATGAAAATTTGCAAGTTTCTATCTCCAATAGTTTAAAAATGCTAGGGGGGGGGGACCAACTTACAAACTACTTTGGAGGCCGATTACTCGAAAATGGTCAACTTAATAAAAAAGTAACGTATGAAACCTTGCCTTTATTTTAAAATACCTATTCTACGATATCCCACACGATGGGGTACAGTGAAAAAATATTTTTCATCCCCACTTCACATGTATGGAGAGCCACCCCTAAAATATAAAATTATTATTTTTTTATGATCCCGAAACCGTGATCTATACACAATCTATAACTGCACCAAATTTCATCAATTTATATTTATAATTACAGGAGCTAGAGGCGCGGACAGACAGACAGACAGACAGACAGACAGACAGACAGACAGACAGACGGACAGAGCGAAACTATAAGGGTTCCTTAAGTATTACGGAACCCTAAAAATCATGAACGCGTAGAGGTAATAAATTGAAATTCATATCAAATACTCAGGTCTATAATACCTTTAACCTGTAACAAAATCACTACAGATTTGTACGGAACACTCGGTGCGCGAGTCCGACTCGCACTTAGCCGGTTTTTAAAAGTTATAATCTTCGAATAACAATACTAGTTATAATTGTTTTTTCTTTCGTTGCACAATAAGATAATATGAGAGATTTCGATTTCTAAATCTAAAATCCGGTTGGCGGCTTGGTGTCTCGGGTTCGAATCCCGGTCAGACGAATATTTTTGTGCTTCTTTTTGTTTTATAATTTTATATTCATTCCTTATTATTTTATCGTCCTACAAGCTCCGAACAAAGCTCGGTCTTCCAGTGAGTTCTTAAATCCTAATACATTTAAAAGGGTAACTTGAATTAGACCCTTCGGCACCACGTTGCATGAAAAGGAACGTGGAGAACGTGTATGAAGCTATAATGATAATGTGTCAGGTGCATACAGCCCCACCTGGTCGCACACATAACAGATGGCCGAATATCATTAACCTTTCCCGTATCAGCGTTATGTAACCCACAAGATGTTCAGACATTCAGATAAATGATAAATAGAAATAGATTCTAGCAGCTGCGTAAAAATTGCGCTTGCAAGCTCAGACCAGATAAAAGGTGAATACGAACCTCGCAGAGAGCCGGTCTAAACTACGTCTCGCCTTGTAATTACACAGCGTCACGCACACGCATGTAACCAAACTACGCCTTACCTTGTAAGGCAAGCTGTTGCAGTGGGTTTTTTTGTATTTATATAAAAAAAATATTACTCTGCGAACCTCGCAGTGAGGCCAGCCTAAAAGACGTCTCGCCTTGTAATAGGCTACACGACTGATTTTTTTTTTATTGCATAAATGAATAGTACTCTTAAATATGAGTAACTTCTCAGAAGAAACCGTATATCAAAAGTCAATATTTTTAAAGGTACAGCGATTTGTTTACAAAATTTCGCAAGTCCCGTGAAAACGTTCCATACTAAAGTCGTACGTAGATATGACGTCACGTCCATGTTAAAGTGTATGAAGTATATGGCCGCGGGAACATATTTGTAAATATCTCCGATATTTGTGCGTTTAAGTTCATACATGTCATAATAAAAGTTTTTGTATATGATATAAGTAAACTAATGATGTAGGTTTTGTTTACTAATTTAGCAAAAAATAATTAATTTTTTTGTACTTTTTAGATGTCTCTAATTACTAAACTATAAATAAAATATTAAAATTTTTTACATTTACGAAATAGTAATGCCTCAAATTTTCTGAGTACATTAATGAAACTAAATATTTTAGATGTAGTCGTGTAGCCTTACCCAGCGTCACGCACACGCATGTAACCAACTACGCCTTACCTTGTAAAGCAAGCTGTTGCAGAAGTTTTTTGTATTTATAATGTAGTGCATAGCTACACGCGCACTACATACATAAATACACTACATGTCTAAAGAGGGTTCCGTAACTATCAACGCGTAATAGGTTTTCTTTGATTTACTTCAAAAGTTACTGTCCTATTTTCACTTAAAATAATTTTCCTAGAGTTTTTAGCATGGTATATCAGTATGTACACTTATAAGTTTTTATCTCCTATAGTTTAGAAATGCAAGGGGAGGACCAACTTACAAACCATTTTGGGAGCCTATTACTCGAAATTCGAAAATGGTTCACTTTGTAAAAAAGTCATGTATGAAACCTAATTGAATGTAGACCTATTCAACGATACCCCACATGATGGGGTAGAATGAAAAAAAATAATTCATCCCCACATGTATGGAGAGCCACCCCAAAAATGTAAAATTATTATTTTATGGTGGCAATACCGAGATCTATACACAGTCTTTAAAGACTGTGTATAGATAAATTTTGGTACAGTTAACTGTACCAAAATTTACCTATTTATATTTATAATTACGGGTTCCTCGAGTATTACGGAACCCTAAAACCGGCCTTTTGTTTGACAAAGCTGTCTTCATTTTTTTGGACTGAGGTTGCAAAATAAAAGATGTAGGTATTACTTACTATAAGGAATTATGAAAATTAAATGTCTTAGGCAACGCTTTTTGTCTTTGGCTTTTGAAATTCTTTGTATTTGAATACCTAACCACCTAAGAAATTAAAGAAAATTACTATAACTTTACCAAAATGCAAGAAACAGCCTAGCCTGTATAACTCAATGGTTGTAGACCGGTCTTCCAATATTCGGGAAGAAATAAATTTTATAATGCCCATTAAAAGCCAACGGTAATAATGTCCGCACCGAGAGAAAGTGAGATAAAGGAACAGTTACTTATAATTGCTCGTGTTTTGTTACTCTTCGTAACTGACGCGACGCGACGCCGCGGTAACAAAGTATTATTTAAGAATTTCAATAGCATAAAATGTGTTACATACTTTATGAAAAATAATTCTTTTAAAAGCGAGATATATTTCGGTTTTGTCATGAAGAGAAAATGTTTGTTTGTATTGAATAGACTTCGAAACTACTGGATAACTGGACCAATTTTGATGGGCACAGAATACAGAATAATATAGAGTAGACCATGGGGACAAAATGGTTTCCACGGGTTTTTATTTTACGCGTACATAAAAAATAATTTAAAACGAAAAGCGAAAAAAATGTTAATACAAGCCACCCGGGAACTAAACTGCAAGATGCCTTTATGCAAATGCAGTAAACCAAGGTGAGCCTGTATCAACCTTATCCTCATCTGCAAAATAATGTATATAATAATGGATTCATATACGCGCGTCCGATTCTGCGAGGCGGTCGCGCGAACTCAAAGCCGGCGGAGTAGGCAGTGCGAACGAAGCTGGCCACTGAGTTGTCAGAACTCAGAAAAGAAAATTACGACAATTTCTGTTATGACTTATGCATACTGTCATTACTTAAGCCCAATGTTGGGAAGGCTGGGACTATATGCTCCGGATTCCGGCACGCCCGCGCCGGTGAAAATTCAGAGCACTGAAAATAGAACTCTGCGCTAATACAATAGAGTTGAAAACGTGTCGTGAGACGTGTCGAGTCAAATGTCAATGTCATATCATGTGTATGACAGCTCGACACTAAACTTCGATTTTCAACTCTATTCTATTGGCGCAGAGTTAGCCCCCCCTCCCCCTAGCCTAAAATATTTCTTTCGGTAATCAAAATACATCTAATATAAGGCAATCAATTTGATCATCTGAGCAAACAACAAGGGAAATCCACAAGGTGTGACTGCGGACAAAAATTATTGCCACCCCGCCCCACGCCCCCCGCCACCCTAAATCAATATCCCGCCTAAAACAATTTGCCGATAAATTTATGAATAAACCATCACAAATAAGTAACAATATTTTCAGTAACTTTGAGTAAACATCAACTCGTCTTGCGCAAATGTGATGAAATTATGAATGAGAGGATTTTTACCTAATAATTGAGACAATAGGTACTTTACCTACCTCCTTTAGTTAGTTTTTACGTTTAAAAGCATAACAAACAGATTCACTTTCACTTAATGTTATTTATTTTTTTTACGACCTCTATGGCTCAGTGGTACAGCGCGTTGGTGCTCAAGCTCAAACGGGTTCAAATCCCGCCGAAGGAACAAAAAGTTTTTCTGTGTTCCTGCCTCCTGGGTCAATGACGTGTTTAAATAATAAAAATCTTAAATACGAGTATATAGTATACTAGCTTTTGCCCGCGACTTCGTCCGCGTGGAACAATACTTTGGGATATCGCTGAAATTTACCCGCGACTTTATTTATGACTAACGAAAGCGGAATCCTATTTTTTTAAACGGAACCCTAAAATAAAAGTAGCCTATGTTAGACCCTATAACATCAGCTATCTGCTAGTGAAAGTCCCGTGAAAATCGGTCCAGCCGTTTCAGAGATTAGTCGGAACAAACAGACAGACAGACCGACTGACAGACAGACAGACGGACAGACAAAAATAAAAAAAAATGTATTTTATTGTAAGTACCGAATATACTTTCAGATTCATTATGTAAAAAGCTGTTAATTTGAAGTTACAAACAGACACTTAAATTGTATTTAACTGTATAGGTGTATATATATTATAATGTATTATATTTTAAGATATTATCAATTTGATGTTTAACTATTTAACTAAACTAAACTAAACATTAACCCGCACGCGCACCCCGCCTTGGTGACGCCCACTTCGCAACGGGCCGTGCAGCAGAAATCGTAATATTTTAATTTCGCCATAACTTCAAAACCAAACGTCCAATTTTAATCATTCAAAGACCAAATATTATCTACATAAACTGTACCTACTTAGTGATGAAATAATTTATTTTGATAAGGATTAATAGCATGAGTAAAATAAACGCGTTTAAATGTAGTCCAAAAAAATTTAAGATTTCTAAATAAAAAAATGGTTGTTGTGCCTCACTCGACATAGATAGGTATAGTGTGTCGCGGACTTTTTTGTAGATATTTATAAGATCTACAATTAATTAGAACATTTTATGGTTCTATCTTTTATAGTTTAGGCAGCGTACGCAAAATAAGTAACTTTTCTGGTTGATTTTTTACACCTTGTGTCCGAAAAACCCAAATATCTTAAGGAACCCTATTTTTTTCCAAAATAAAATTTAGCCTATGTTACTCGTGGATAATGTAGCTTTCGAATGGTGAAAGAATTTTTGAAATCGGCCCAGTACTTCTTGAGCCTATTCATTACAAACAAACAAACAAACAAACATACAAACAAAGTTTTCCTCTTTATAATATTAGTGTAGATACATATCGCACCTTTCATACTATAGGGGCATAATTCGAAAAACACGATTGTTGGGAAATCGCGTTGTATTTTCACAAAATTGGTCATAAATAAATTAAACTAATAATAACAAAATCATAAAATTTCATAAGAGTATGTCCATTAAGCATGCAATATTTATGGTATATTAAATTTATCCTATCGTTATTAAAATTTATATAAAAACGTTTTTTAATCGACTTATTTTTAATCGATTTATTTAGTTGTGCCCTTCTATCATAAAATAAAGTATGTCCCTTGTGGACCTTTTTTAGACTTGAGCCTATATATTCCTAACTGATAGATGTACTTGTTTAATCTATTTGGAAATGGATCTCTGTATTAGTAAACTATTTAAGTTAAATCATTATTAGTTTCTTCTACTATAATATCTTAGCAATTAAATAATACAAATCGAAGTATATTAAAAAGAATGTATTGCCATAAAACAAATTTAACAGTAAGTAAACAAATGTAATGAACATAAATTTTGTAATATTGGTGCTTCCACACAAGGACTAGGTAGTAGGTAGTTAACACAGTAGCAAAATATTCTCTATCATTGTGTGGAGATAACAAGTAAGTACTCTAATCAATAAACGTAAAAACATTTTAAAGGGAAATGCTTAGGAAATAAAGTTATAGGAGGCGTTTGCTCCTATACTTACTATATTTTACTACTTACTAAACAACAGAATTTAAATCAGTTCTATCAACTACAAAACATTTAGGAATGACAACCCGCAACATAATTCAGTAAATTTGTACTGTAAATTGACCCTAGTAGGAAAGTTTTGGGGTAGTTCTGATTTTTTCATTCCATATGTGTTTTGGGGTGCTAAATCCGAATCTGAGGTTTGCGGACAAAATTTCGTGACGCAACATTAAAAAAAAAAACAGAAAAAAACCGGGTTTATTTTGCTTTTTTCCGGTTTTTTGCTCAAAACTCGAAAACTATTAACTTTTGGTAAATGGTCTGTTTGCAGAAATTAAAGTACTTGAAATTCTCTACAAATAGCAGTATTTAGTTTTTTTTTCAGACGAATCGTTCGGTTTCTAGTGCGAGTTGAAAATTGTAAATTTTTAGCAGTTTATGCAAAATCCACTTTTTACATTTCAATATTTAATTTTTATGGATGCTGTCATTTGATAAATGTCACCTGGTTTTCCACACAAGTAATTAAAAAGAAAAAAGGTAAAAATTATGCAAATTCAGTAGGTATCAAAAAAAGGTAGAACTGGTAACAAAATAAAACTTAAAATCTCGTTACTTATGATCATATATTATTATGATTATAAATGTAATAAACAAAAAATTAAACCAACTTCCAAAGTAAAAATACACAAAAAAGTATGAAATAAAACTTATTTTATAAATAATTCCCCTTTTAAATTTGGCTATTTCTCTACTTAATCTTCTTTATTTTGAAGTCGCTACCAGCCCAAACGATATTCTACCATATTTTATAGAACTCACGTTCATATTTGCTGGTACCGACTTCAAAATTAAGAAGATTAAGTAGAGAAATAGCCAAATTTAAAAGGGGAATTATTTATAAAATAAGTTTTATTTCATACTTTTTTGTGTATTTTTACTTTGGAAGTCGGTTTAATTTTTTGTTTAAAAATAATAATTTCACCCTTTTTAGTGATATATCTTGTTAAGTTATTATTATTACTTCTTAAAAACGTCTAAAATAAACGATCGAATGTATAACTGAATAGGCGCCAAGCTTCCATTAGGTATTGTTATTAAGATGATGATGATGATTACTGTAAGTTACAAAGTGGCATATGCTTGCAGTTCTTTAAACAATTCCGAAATTTCCTAACGCAAATCTTTAAAGACTGAGGAGTTCTGTTCAGTGCTTTTGGATTCAGGGTATACCTTGGTACAACGTCTTATTCTTTAGTAGCATATGCTTGTGTTACTTCAGTAAAAGTCAAAATCACTATATGTGTCGATATAAATTTCGAGGAGTTCCCTCGATTCCTCATGGATCGCATCATCACGTTTCCACTTTAGTGACCAATTTCGAATTAAACCCTTTACAACAACAAAAGAATTTTGCAAATAGGTCCATAAACGGCAGAGTAATGTTCAAAGATCTCCGTGTTAGTGTAAAATACTATGAGAAGTACCTTCTTTATCATCATAATGTGATAATGTATGCTGTGATAGTGGTGGTGATGATGATGATTACTCTAATTGACAAAGTGGCATATGCTTGCAGTTCTTTAAACAACGCGATAATCCCCAAATATGTATCTATAAGAAATCAGGAGTTCTGTTCTGTACTTTTCGATCCAGGGTATACCTTGGAGCAAAATCTTACTTTTTGGAAGCATATGCTTGGACTACTTCAGAAAGAGTCGAAATCACCATATGTGTCCATATAAATTTTGAGGAGTTCCCGCGTTTCCTCATGGATCCCATCATCAGGTCACCAATTTTCTAAAAATGGGACCAACTTTGGATTATACCTTTTACATTAAAAAAAGAATTTTGAAAATCGGCCAACAGACGGCGGAGTTATCCGCGAACATACAAAAAAAAAAAAAAAAAGACAAAAAAAATATATACAGCCGAAAGTATAACCGCCTCCTTTTTTTGGAAGTCGGTTAAAAAGGGCTGTCAACGCATTTGTGGATGCAGGAAGGCGGGACTCCATTGTTCCCCAATAGCACATCATGCGAAGGACTGTGTAACAATATTGAGCCCCCAGAAGACAGCTCTGACATAGACGTAGAAGAAACTGAAGAAAGAGAGAGAGGTATGTTAGATCTCACAAGTTATTTTGTAGTCATTCGTCTCTCCTTGATATATGATATGTGTCTCACCTCTTTTTATTTTCCAGGAGAACGACTCCTGACACTGACGATGGAGCAATCAGACCCTGAGCCAGGACCCGATGCCATCGAAGAACCTCAGTATGATGCGGAAGGTATGTTTAATCTCACAATCTATTTTGCAATCTTCATCTCTTCTAGATAAATGACTTAACTTTAAACTTTTATTTTCCAGAACAAGCAGAACCAGGACTCATCGTTATCGAAGAACCTCAGCCAGGGCCTTCCAAAAGACAACGGCTCATATAAATTTTGCATATTATAATTTATAATCATAATAATATATGATCATAAGTAACGAGATTTTAAGTTTTATTTTGTTACGAGTTCTACCTTTTTTTGATACCTACTGAATTTGCATAATTTTTGCCTTTTTTCTTTTTAAGTACTTGTGTGGAAAACCAGGTGACATTTATCAAATGACAGCATCCATAAAAATTAAATATTGAAATGTAAAAAGTGGGTTTTGCATAAACTGCTAAAAATTTACAATTTTCAACTCGCACTAGAAACCGAACGATTCGACTGAAAAAAGAAACTAAATACTGCTATTTGTAGAGAATTTCAAGTACCTTAATTTCTGTAAACAGACCATTTACCAAAAGTTAATAGTTTTCGAGTTTTAAGCAAAAAACCGGAAAAAAGCAAAAAAAAAACCGGGTTTTTTCTGGTTTTTTAAATGTTGCGTCACGAAATTTTGTCCGCAAACCTCAGATTCGGATTTAGCACCCCAAAACACATATGGAATGAAAAAATCAGAACTACCCCAAAACTTTCCTAGCAAAAATACAATTTAACTGAACTAACATAGACAATTCGAAAATAGAACTGTCTATACTTATATATAATAAAGAAATATCACATCGATAAATAATATAGTTTAGTATGCTTTACTCGGTACTAATTTAAATACGTTATTTCTTAACTAACTACAAAACACTTTGGTAGGTATGGTAACATAGAGAATTTAGCACTTAAAAAAATTCAATTCACTTAAAAGTATAGTAGTACCAGTGGCGAAGGCTGGTTCTTCTACATAGGGAAGCCGTAGCCTGTATAATAGGTAGGAATTTGGATGAGGGTCGTCAAAAGGTAAGCGGTAAGGGAAGCCGATAGGAATGGAGTTATAGGAACCCCTCCCCACTGAGTAGTACTTACTTACCTTTAACTACTGTTACAATTACAAGTATGTTTCAGTATATGTAAATTTAGGCGTATGTACTTAATTTATTAAATAATAATATCACCATAAATCAGTCTCAATGAATTTTTCAAAACATTATACATTTTCCACTGCAAATGTACTCTTTGGATGTAGCCTCCCTCAAATAATGAGACTCAATGCGCGGAATACTATTTATGAAGTTCTTGGTATAATTTAGTAACTCTTCATTAATAGTGGGTTGATGTCGATGCTTTCCTCTTTGGTCACAACAAAGCCATTACTATGTTTTTCTGATACGGTACGAATCATTTTTGCACTTATATAATACGTAGGTATTCATGAAAAATGTCTTACAGACTCTGACTCGACGTTCATCAACTTTTATATAAAACGCCTTATTTGGTGCTCTCCGATGTTCAGCATTGGTGTATTTATATTTTGGCGTGACAATTGTAATACAAGCTGCAATAAACAAGCGCTGAAGTTGTAAGTCTCCTAACTTCCAAAATGCTTTAAAATGTTCGGGTCGCCGAGTGTCGTCAGCGTTCTCGGCATTTTAATCTGCACTTTTCAGAGCAGGGAGGTTTCATCGCTCGTGCAGGAACGACTTTTTTGATATGAACCATATTGTAACTTTCTCCCGTGTTTCTAAGAACCTTTTGCTTATTCTGCTTCCACTTCGTTGGGTCAGCTTTACGTTTCCTAGTTTTGGGAATGACATTATTATTACTATTACAAGCAGGAGGAATGCTTGTTGTCGATGATGTACTAGAGGAACGAGATCTATTCTGATTCCTATCTATTCTAAATGAAGGATCATCATCACTAATGTCAGCATCACTCTCATCGCTCATCAGTGGCGAAATGTGATAAGACACTAATGGTCTGTGAAGTGAAGATGATGTAGGTTCGGTTTGGGAATGAGGTATCAATATTGAAGGGGAACTATTTTGAGAACGATTGTGTTCTATTGGCTTAACTAGAGAGCTACTTCGACTGGATGAACTTGAACTCGAAGAATCACTAGAACTTGAACTCGAAGAACTGCTAGAACTTGAACTACTAGATATTGGGGCATTCGCTTCAGCTATTGGTTGTAAAACATTGATGCCCTGGTTTGGGTCAACTTGATTACGAATTTCTGCTGGTTCTGAATTTATTTGTGAATAGAGATATAAGTATACTCGTATAAACTATAGAATAATAATTAAACTTATAATACAATAAAATACCTACTTTAAGGGTTCCTTGTTTATTTAAAAAATAAAATAGGTACCTAACGGCCGTTTACCTGAGCATTATAACTTTCAGTACGCGCCAAAAGGTTCATAATTCTTTGTGCTCGTGACTCCATATTCCTGTAAAATAAAAACACAGGTACCAAATTAAGAGGCAAGCAAAGGATTTAACTTTAATTTCATTCCATATCATATTTTATTTAGAGCTATATCCCAATGAAACGTGGTAATGAACAACGTTTATGTAATATACAGATTCAACCAGAATTGTGAACTTGAAATTTATGTCGTTTAAGTAATATAAAGTTTCAATTTGAGTTATACAAAATAATATTCTAAGATTTTCGTAGTATAAGGGCTTTTTTTGAATTTTACCTCTTTTTTAACTATTTTTTCCTAATATAAGGAACTAACCACGAAAGTTCATCAATGCTTACCCATAATTTCCGTAATAGACTGGCACAAACACAGTTGAATACCTGCGCGCGCGATCCTTCTTCCTCAACTACCGGCAAGATGCTAAATTGTTCCTTGTATCGCGGAAACCGAGTCGCTTTTGTCGGAAGTGTGAAAGAGACACATATTGTTTTCGCGGCTCCACAGTAGGCTCTGACTCTTTCTGTCAAGAGCATTAGGTAGACGCGTTGTATTTATGCCCATATATTATAAAAACTCAAAATCACAAAATTTTGAGATGTGCCCCTATAGTATGAAAGGTGCGATATATATTATAAAAGTATTAAAGAAACTTCCCGTTTTCTGGTACCTGTAACACAAGTTCTTCGGATACTTAGCACGGGGCTAGACTGACATGGTGTGAAGCGTGCATAGATATTATTATTATTAATAATATATATTATTATTGCATAGATATTATTATTATTAATAATAAAATACACCTTCCTACCATTGATATTAGTGAGGTTGTACCTAGATACATACTCGTATAACTTATAAAAAGTACTGTAGGTCAATAATTTCAACATGCGGTTTTTGACCTGGAAAATTGTAATTAATCGAGCGTTTCATTTATTGACCTGGCATCTAGCAGATCAGGAAACCATTTCAACTTTTACGCCCAGGACGCGCGGCAATAAACTCGGCCAAGATCTAAATATGGCGGCCGGATAAAAGAGCTATTTCCATCGATTCACGTGCGAATGTCAATGGCACGTGAATCGCACAGTTATCCACAAATAAATACAATCACAAATAAAAAATCATAATTTCATAATTTTTGTAGAAAAATCAGTTTTCGTCAATCGTGATTTGTGTCATATTTCGCATACTGTTGTGTTTTCATCTATACATCTATACAGATAAATAAATTTGAAGTGTATGTTTGTAATTTAAAATTATCAGCTTTTCACTTAATGCATATGAAAGTATATTCAGTACTCACAATAAAATACATTTTTTTTTAATTTTTGTCTGTCCGTCTGTCTGTCTGTCGGTCTGTCTGTCTGTTTGTTCCGGCTAATCTCCGAAACGGCTGAACCAATTTTCACGGGACTTTCACTGACAGCTGATGTTATAAGGTCTAACATAGGCTACTTTTATTTTAGGGTTCCGTTTAAAAAAAATAGGGTTCCGTTTTCGTTAGTTCTATGCAAACGAAGTTGCGGGCATCAGCTAGTTGTTTTATATATCACTAGATGATGCTCGCGACTTACATTTTAACCGTGCATTTTTCCGCGATATAAAGTAGCCTATGTCCTTCCCCGTGGTCTCAACATCTGTGCCAAATTTCATCAAAATCGGTCTAGTAGTTTCGGAGCCTATTCAATGCAAATAAACAAGCAAACAAACAAACTTTTCCTCTTTATTATATTAGTATGTAACAGACTACAGAAACGCAACAAAGAGCTTTCTTGATTTTGCCTATTTAAGTAGGTACCTAGGACAATAATATATAGGTACTCTTTAACTAATTCCTAGGCGGCTAGGACTTAACCAATGTTAATAATAGTATACTTGTTGATTACATTGAGGACTCTAAAATTAATATTTATTAAATCAAGATAATATTTAAAACAAAAGATTGTTAATTCAAACTAAGTTTTATTTATAGTTCCAACAAAAATAACTAATCCTTCGGTTTTAAGTTTGAACTTTGAAGGACTGCGTCTATTTTCAGCCCGAGTTTCAACTTTCAATGTCGATAATAATAATAATCAATAGTGCTGTGCACGTGTGCGATTGTCGAGTACACGTCACGCGCTGTCGATAACGTGTTTAACCCGGCGACACTCGCTACTGGGTAAAAAATACCACAGAGTGCTTAATTTGGGTTGTATCTTTTTTTCTAATGTTTCTAGCGTCACGCGATTTTAAGTACCTTCGAACCGATAGATAACACACACACACCCCGTGTGGCAACCAGTTTGCGTGGGTCGCTTGTCAACAACGGACATACAAAGTGAGTATGGGTGAAAAATACCCGGTAGCGACGGTTCTTGCCATATTATTTTTCGGCATATTATCAACTTTATTTAAGTTTTATAGGTTATTACGATGAATACACCACTGAGGGATAGCATAATAGAACAATTGCTAGCTGAAGAAGATAGTGAAGAGGAAAATGTGTCGGAAATTGAAGATTATGAGGAGATTAGTGAACATGTAAGTGCTGTATGTGAATGGAAGAAGGGCCGGAAAACGAAAACAATTTGCGAGTTATGCTTCAAAAAAATATGCAAAGAGCATACAACCCCAATTTGTGGCAATTTCTATGAAAAAATAAAGCAGTAGTTACTACAACGTTTGAAGCCGATTTTCTCAAAGTTCATTTATTATGAAAATATTATTATTTTGTGTTATTTTGGTAGTCTATTAGGTCTTATTTTGATATTGATCTCGACTTTTGATAGTCCCAAAGAACAAATAATAATTTTGTTTATTTTTCTAAGATTGTAACAAAAAAAGTTAATATTTTTGTTGATTTATTAGGATAAGCTTTAATTTCAAACTAATAAACATTGAAACTTCCATTTGCGGTTTTATTTATTTAAAATAATGTAAACAACAATATGCCATAAGAAAACTTTGAAATTTACAGTTATTTTCTTAAATAGCTGTACTTTAAACTCTGTGGTATTTATTACCCGGTAGCGAGTATTCATGTCTGTAAATACCTAGCGAGTACTGCAGGGTTAACCTCCTTAGCACAACACTGTTCCGA
Source organism: Glaucopsyche alexis (assembly GCA_905404095.1). Classification (NCBI taxonomy): domain Eukaryota; kingdom Metazoa; phylum Arthropoda; class Insecta; order Lepidoptera; family Lycaenidae; genus Glaucopsyche; species Glaucopsyche alexis. The sequence goes on from FR990053.1 coordinate 4,908,664, forward strand.
TTAATTATATTTATAACGCATTGTTTGTACTTCAGTTGCTGACAAAAGATATTTTTGTAGGTCAATATTTCGCAGTTAGTGCCTTTATGATTGGGGTAAAAGTTGTAAGTACTGGACTAAAACCTTTGTGGCGGACCAATTAGCGCCACGATCCTGAATCGCGCTATCGAAGTTTTCTAAGATCGGCGCTGTATATACCACATCTGAAACGCTTACAAGTGGGCTTCGGCCTGACCGAACATACACCTCGCTCGGTCGGAGATCTCCCTTTGGGAGATTGCACACCTTCCTCCCATTGAGATTAGAGATACTCCTTCTGGCCCGAGCACAAACAGTGTGGATGGTTACTAGTCGGCGATAATGATGATCATTCAAAGAAGATAACCTGTAGAAATAGGCAATCGGACTATTTTTTTTTATTGCATAAATGAATAGTACTCTTAAATATGAGTAACTTCTCAGAAGAAACCGTATATCAAAAGTCAATATTTTCAAAGGTACAGCGATTTGTATAAAAAATTTCGCGAGCCTCCTAAAAACGCTCCATACTAAAGTCGACCTAAAAATGACGTCACTTGTATATGAAGTATATTATGGCCGCAGGAATATATTTGTAAATATCTCCGATATTTGTGTGTTTAAGTTCATACTTACCATAATGAATGTTTTTGTATATGATGTGAGTAAACTAATGATGTAGGTTTTGTTTTCCAATTTCGCAAAAAAAAAATTTTTTTGGTACTGGAGCGGAGCGAAATTTTGTATACAAATCGCTGTACCTTTGAAAATATTGACTATTGAAATACGGTTTCTTCTGAGAAGTTACTCATATTTAAGAGTACTATTCATTTATGCAATAAAAAAAAACAGTCCGCTTGCCTATTATACCTTCGTATTAGAGGTGGGCGCCGCGCCGGCGCGGCGCCGCCGCGCCGCCATGCATGCGCCGCCGCCGCCGCCGAGTATCCAAAAATTCGCGCCGATCGATGTCGACTCAAAAAAAAACAGGCCCGTGCCGGGCGCTAGGCGCCGGGAGCGGGCGGGCAGGGCACGGGGTGCTGTGTAGTAATGGAAATCAATCCTATTTTTCATTAATTTCATTAGCATGCTAATTTTCATGTCTTAACATGCTACGTGCTATTGCTATGCTATTTGCTAAAATCGATTTTTAATGATCATAAATAGCTGTGTTTTGAGAAATGATAATGTTTTATCATTACGTCGCGTCGCTCATTAAGTATTAACATACAATACGAAAATATTAATAACTAGCGACCCGCCCCGGCTTCGCACGGGTACAATTCTTATACTAATACTACAGAATGTATTTAAACCTCTAACAAAACGGGCGAAATTTAGTCAAAACAAACAGAAACAAATTAATATAGGTACCTGCTAAAACTCAATGAAATAAGTAGGTGGGTATACTTTTATCGTATGAAATACCTATACTCTTCAGGACTAACAATAAAACAAACACTAAATAAATAGGTATTCAAGTATCTATCCATCATAGTTACAACGGACACAAAACAAAAAAATTTACTCATAGATCTAAACTTCCCTCCCGCACGCGCACCCCCACCTTGGTGACGCCCATTTCGCAACGGGCCATGCAGCAGAAATCGTAATATTTTAATTTCGCCATAACTTCAAAACCAAACATCCAATTTTAATCATTCAAAGACCAAATATTATCTACATAGACTGTACTTAGTGATGAAATATTTTATTTTGATAAGGATTAATAGCATGAGTAAAATAAACGCGTTTAAATGTAGTTAAAAAAAAATTCAAGACTTCTAAACAAAAAAATGTCCTCTTTTTGTGCCTCACTCGACATAGATAGGTATAGTCTGTCGCGGACTTTTTTGTAGATATTTATAAGATCTATAATTAATTAGAACATTTTATGGTTCTATTTTTTATAGTTTAGGCGGCGTACGCAAAATAAGTAGCTTTTCTGGTTGATTTTTTACACCTTGTGTTCGAAAAATCCAAATATCTTACGGAACCCTATTTTTTCCAAAATAAATTTTAGCCTATGTTACTCATGGATAATGTAGCTTTCGAATAGTGAAAGAATTTTTGAAATTGGTCCAGTACTTTTTGAGCCTATTCATTCCAACAAACAAACAAACATACAAAGTTTCCTCTTTATAATATTAGTGTAGAAAAACAACTATTGAATAATGGAACCTAAACGTATGCAATTAACTTTATTTTGGAAAAAAAAAACTGCAGAAATTTGACTGAATTTGAATGTATTCTCTCTTCTCACTCGCTCGTATTAATTCGTGGAACATCGCGGCATCGTGAACTCTCGGGTCACGTCGCGCGTCGAGTCAAAATTATTTCGCATCGGATTTTAGCATTAGCAACTAGCAATAGCACCATAGCCAGTTAGCACTTAGCGCCGCGGTGCAAACCAGCGAGAAAAATTGCGTTTTTTTTATAAAAACAGCTACGCCGCGGCGCGGCGCCGCCACACCGACCAATTTCCCCCGGCGCGCCGCCGCCGGCAAATTTTAGGTCGGCGCCCACCTCTACTTCGTATATTCTAGTTCAGACGTTCAGCTCAAACACGTGACGCGACGATTTCAAGAGTTCTAATTTCGAACTGCACCGCGCTGTGCAGTGCAGCACGTGAATGCAGTTCAATTTTGAATGACTATCGTAAAAACCGGCCAAGTGCGAGTCGGACTCGCGCACCGAGGGTTCCGTACAAACCTGTAGTGATTTTGTTACAGCTAAAAGGTATTATAGACCTGAGTATTTGATATGAATTTCAATTTACCTAATACCTCTACGCGTTCATGAGGAAAGGGGTAGTAAGTTTAAAATTATTAAAAATAATTTTATTAAATACGATGTACTTAACTAAAAATTTACGGTTTTAGCATTTTTTCCTTTATCTGTGCTATAAGACGTTGCTTCATACCAAATTTCAAGATTCTGAGTTCACGGGAAGTACCCTGTAGCTTTTGAGTTTGCGAGTGTCGAAAATTTGCGGCACTAACGGGTGTATCTTTTGATTGCGTTGGCTAATGGCTTAGAAGTTTGATTTTTTCACAGCTCCAGTAGACCTCAGTATTTGATATAAATTCCAGCTTGATATCTCCACGCGTTCCTGAGAAAAAGGGTCTTGACAGACAGTCACAGCCAACAAAGTGATCCAATAAGGGTTTCGTTTTTCTGTTCCCATCGAGGTACGGAACCTAAGAGTATGTAACCTTAGGAAATGCAGCACCTGGCAGCAATGAACTGGCGCTTTATCGTTTAAAGCAGATCAGGGACGCTAAATCTTATCTGGCCAAGTTAAATTCGTCAAAAGTATTAAACCTTTTTGGTTATAATTGAAAGATTTATCAGTAGAGCGTGACAGTCGGCCGATAAGGCCAGGTGAACCAGGTCAGGCGATTGTGCGTGTCACGTGACATACTAGTCCCCTGTCCCGCAGCCCGACGTGTCACGTGATCACGTCACAATATTAATATAGAAATTAACACGTTGGAACAAGGCAAGTCTTATTTACTAGCTCTTTGTTCAGATCTCACTGACACCGTACCGTGTGTCGTGTGAATTCGTGAAGTGAATTCGATTTTACTCCCATAGGTTTTCATACCCCGGGCTTATCTATATGAAAATTGTTTCTTAATTCGGGTGTGACAATAGTACACTAACCCCCTCACGAATAAAAATAATAATACAGCGTATAAGCTTGTTTTGTTCTTGTCTGATACGTCTGAAACGTCGCTTGGCAGACTAGGACAAAACATCATAGGTATAGCTCAAATACACTGCATAAATATTTTTATTAGTAAGGGGGTTAGTGTACTATTATCACACACACAGACTAGGTTAATTTCGAAATTACTATTGTGACGTGAAAACAGTCATGTCACGTCGCAATAGTCATTTCGAAATTAGCACGTTACGTACAAGACTCCTGTTAAATACCTAGAAGGCTTCGCGTGTCTCGAAGTTTTATTATCGTGTGTATTATCAGATGTCTGGCAGACATAAAAATATTTCGAACATTCTTTGACGGAGTTCGTGCAAATTTGAAACTTAAGATTGAAAAACCCCGGCCAAGTGCGAGTCAGACTCGAGCACAAAGAGTTCCGTACCATTATCTAGATTAATAACTATTAGGGCTATTCACACAGAAAAAGGAACGGAGCGAAAATATATAAGATTTTTATTTTTTGTGCGTAGTAGGTACAAATAAAAGTATTAAATACTATAGATGTTAATTTCGCAGAAACCGTAAATTTTTCCGCGATAAAAATTAAAAAGCCTTTGTCCTTCCCCGTGGTCTCCCTTTGGGGCTTGCCACCTATTTCCACATTGCCCCGTGGATTCCTGCTTGTCTAGCTGCGCGACTAACGCGTGCGGACTCCATCATGAATGACGATATAATAGCAATGAACAAAGTCGCAAATTCGCAAGTCAAGGCGGACCGCATACAATTAGTACGGTAGGATGCAGGACCGAATTCCCTTGGCCATGCCTTGTCCTCACCGCCAAGGTCTGTTTCGATAATTATGCGTTTTTCAAACAGGTGCCTGACAAATTCGACGCCATGTTTAAAAATTTAAAAGTAACTTTTATAACGAATTTCAAAATAGTAGGATATTAAAATATAGAAGATATATAATCTAGTCGAAGAGTTGCAAAACTATTTTAATACCGGAAAAAATCGAGTTCACAAAGGAAATTATAAATTGTAAGGAAAGTTTCTGTTTGAAGAAAATAGAGAAAAGTATTCATTTCCTTGAAAGTTGATATTAAAAGTATAAAAAGTAAGTAGTAAGTAAAAAAGAACTACAGACCAGTGGTGTGGGGTTCCTATAACTCCATTCCTATCGGCTCACTTACCCTTTCAATACCCTCATCCAAATCCCTACCTATTACACAGGTTAGGGCTTCCCTATGAAGGAGAACCAGCCTTCGCCAATGGTACAGACACAATTAAGGTTAGCTGGGGCAAAAGGAGCAGACTTTTTGCATGACACTGGCCATTTTTACCCATAAACCAACTTGCCCCATCTGACAATTTCTAATATGTATAAAGTTACATACAAAAATCTTGCGTCACAGTTTTTGCTATCGTACTTCTCCGAAACGGCTCAACCGATTTCAATGAAGCTTATTGAGCGTAATATTAGCAGTCCTTCTATACGTAATTAATATGGCAGAACGTTTGTTGGGTCAGCTAGTTATGATGAAGATAAGGTTATCGTTACCGACAGATTCATCGTCGGATTGCGCAATTCGACACTCAGATTGATTATGATGACGTCGGCATCCGCTAATAAAGTATCATCTAAAATGTACTCCCGAATAGGATGAAACAAGGTTGAAATTCCGAAAAAATAAAAACGGAACAAAGCCGTGAGTAAAATTTATTCATCAATAAAATTCATAAGTAGATCATAAAATTTTATTTCCATGTATGTTATAATATAACGCTTATAGAATTGTCCTACATGATGCCTACCGGTTCGGAAACTAGCCCGGCGAGAAGAACCGGCGTAACGTTTTAACGTTAACGTAAAGGCGTTAAATGAAGGCTAACATTTAAAAAACGCCACGAATAATGCTCAATAAATGAATAAAATTTTTGAGCAAAGCCGCAGGCTATTTCTAGTTTAGAATTACAGGGGTACCATTATCATGCATGATAAAATAGAAAAAAAATTGGTTCAATTTTTAGAACGTAACGAAGTTTGTGCATTCCCAGAACTCGTCTACGTAGTTCGAGCACCTTTGCTCGAACTATTACGATTCTAATCGACTTCAAATATGAACTTTTCTCTATTGCGTGAGAATCGCGCCCCAGTACATAATAACCTCTTTCGAACGAGTCCAGTCCCTGACCTGACCCAAAAGATTCCGGTTTATTTTTGCCTTTCGTCAATTTGGTAGGCAAATCGATCGAATCTAATATTATTAATAATTACTTATTAGCATATCACATGTTAGTTAAGATAAAGGGATTCTGAAATTGATATAGGTAAGACTGTACGTACTTTGTAGCTTTTTTTGTCAACTTGGAAGAAAATTATATGCACTTACACGCGCCTAGTGTGTGTTATTAAGCTGAGGTGGCGTATATTGTTGTTATTTTATGTCTAAGCATTATTTAAAAAACTTGAGAGGTGTCAAGGGACACCCGGATGGAACGAAGTTCCGGATGAAAATATCTGGCTTGCTTTCTATAAGAGAGAGAGAGACAGACAGAGAAACATGCGACGCCGCACAGCTTACAATAGCTTACTATAGCAAAAAAAAAAGACATACAGACAGACAATTGTACATGTATATATAAAATAAATAATAATACAATATCCGAACCGATATTATCCATACATAAATTACATACATACATACATACATACATACACACATACATACATACATCAATATAATAAATGTATACGCGTAAATATTTAATTTTTATAAAAAATAAAATTATCTTTTGTAATTAAAAAAGTGTCGTGACAACTTTTCGTAAGAATTTTTTCCGTCTAGCCCCCTTTCACAACGCGCCATAAGGAACTTCGTTCCAAAAATATTAGTTTTCTGCACACATTGCTCCACATAAATTTAATTTACTGGCCAAATTCCGTACTTCAAGTTGCTCAATTCTCGTAAAACTGTACTGCAAGTGTTTGCTTTATGTACTACATATGGATTTTAGTAGTACCTAATGTCAAATAATCGTCAATTTCAATTCCATGTCGTAGGCACATAAAATAAAAACCTTTGTTTATTCACTATTTATTTCGAGTAGGAATTTCTCACACAATTGGATGATCGTCAAGAATATGGCGAATGCAAAACAAAGAAGCATTGAGTGTGTCAATTATTACAATATTGGAGTCTTTAGTCTTTGCACGTCCGCGTCAGCTGTACCTACTTGATATTGATAATTGATATCGAAAGTTATTTCATAACATTTCGTGAAAGTCACGTATTATTCGTTATGTCTATAATAAGAGTTTTTTTACATTTAACATAGTCTTGATTGTTATTTTAAAGTACCTGGGACTCTGTGAGACCGAGGTTTGCTCTGAGTTGTAGTAAAACGGTAAAAATTAACAGATGGTGATTGGTGATTAAAAAAGTATACCACAAGTCCACAAAATATTAGTCTGACCAGACTCAAACCCGAGACACCGATTTGCCATTCACGCAAAAAGTCCAACTTAACCTGAGCCACGCGTATTAACTTAACTATTTCATAATATTATGTGGTAATACTTATTAACTTACTACACATAATCATATAACTTATTACACAGGAAAACAAAAAGTTAATAACTCAAAAATTCGCGGTTTCCTGGGATAAGACTTAGATCGATTTACTTCTAAAATCGCCTGCATACTAAATTTCATGGAAATGGCAACGGATTCAACAAAGCCGTTTCCGAGATCCTAATTTAAATATAAGTACTTAACTTAAATTATATTCACAAGAATTGCTCGTTTAAAGAATAAGATAAGTGAAATAATATAAGATTTTCCTAAACAATAATAATAAATTGTTTTGCAATAGTAAGCGTCGCAAATACAGGTACCTACTCCCAAAGTTGTCGAATTCCTGCTAACTGCAGGTACAAATCCGAGTTTTGACCCAATCAAAACTACCGACATGAATAGCGTTTCAAAGCAGGTACAAGAAGAAGATCTCAAACAATATAAACTTAAACATTCTAAGAAAATGTTTGCAGTTCGCACCGACCGACTCGCAAAAAAGAAGAGTTACTTAATACCTTTATAATATTCATTTAACATAGTTTCCTGTTTCAGTATTATTAATTAAAACTTTTGAACAATAGAATAGTTTAAAATTCAAAATGGCAAATCGCGTCATTTTACAGACAGGGTCAGTGAACGGTTAGTTGATAAAACATTAATGATTAAAGTAACACAATGGTATTTAAATATTTCAGGTATTCTGGCTAAAAATTATTGAAACACAAACTGTGTAGGTGATCATTCTGTTCAGCTATTATAGTCTGATTCACAAGATCCATTTCAGTGAATTTCTGTCCAAGCGCACCGAAAATTATGATCCAGGGCTCATTCTATTCGGAATGACCTCTAGAAACTTTTTGAAAAATTTCAAGCGGGGCTCGAAAAAATTGCAAAAGTTATTTAAACAATTTAGTAAAAAAAAAGAAATGGGGTATGGTTTTTTGAAAATATCTCGGAAACAATTAAAGATATCCGAATGTTGAAGAAAAATCCATAAAGAGGAGGAAATGCCATAGTAAAAGAAGAGCTGTAATATTCTTTACTAGCTTTTTCCCGCGGCTTCACCCGCGAAAAATATAGTATCGCACGGGAATAAAGTTAGCTCCTAGAGCTGTCATCTATCATACATTATCATAAATCGGAATCCCACGCATGCCCGGAAAAGCCTTACATTTGGCAACCCTACCCTGTACCCACCTACGCAATTAATTTGAGTGATCAAACCCCGGGCAGTGATTGTGCAAAAGGCTCCACTATTACCGAATACGCCGTGAAATTTCCAATGCGATTTACGTTCAGTAATTGCTAATTAGGATTAATGAAACACTGTGAAGAGGTATTCAAATCGCATTAAAGAGTAACAGCATAATAATTCGTAACATTCCAGACCAAATAAAAAGTGAGGACCAGAGCCAAGTCAAACAAAAACGGAAGCCGATTTTTATGGTTCCCTTATAATTTAGCTCTGTCTGTCCGCCCTTCTAGATTTTGTAATTATGAATATAAATGGATGAAATTTGGTATAATTATAGGTTTTATATGAGATCTCGGTTTTGGCATGCTAAAATAATAATTTTATGTTTTAGGGGTGGCTCCATAATATGAAGTGGATTTTTTATGTATTTACAATGTGCGTAGTGCGCGTCAAATCAAAACTACACACATTCCGGGACAGGACGCCTTACAAGGTCCTAAAATTTATAACTTCACTCATGACTCATGAGTTCATAACTTACTAAGATGTTGTCTGCGACATCACGCGCGCAAAAAAGGTAATCCGCAGGAACCGAGCAATTTGCCCCGATAAAAAGTAGCCTGTGTCCTTCCCCGTTGACCGTTGTCTAATCTATGTCTGTACCACTCAAAATCGGTTCAGCAGTTTCCGAGCTTATTCAATGCAAACAAACTTTTCCTCATTATTATAAAGATAACTTGAACCTTTAATACCTGGTACTATTATTTATTCTGTGCCTTTAAACCTAACCTTTGGACAGTTTAAAATGGAAACAGTTGCATAACTTTTAACAGCTTCGTGTCCGTGTCAAACTATTGTCGCTAATTGTTCAAAGATCACGGGATTGAATGCGCTATTATGCAACTACCTAATCAGTGCCATTTCAATACCTAATCAGTGCCACTTCAATTTTCAACCCAAGCTTATCGTTGGCTTTAGTTAAGGGGTTGTGCGCTCATGGAACTAAAAATTGGTGTTCTTTGAAGCCTTTTCTCTCAGTCATGATCGAATTGAAAAATCTAAAAAAAAATGTTAATCTGCATTATTTTTAGCCGAGGAATGTCTTTTATGAATTGAATTATTTATTTAAATAGGTATTGATTAAAAATATGCTTAGTCTACAAAAGACGCCAAAACGAGTAATGTTAATTCCAAACGTCCCTTATTAGCATAAAATAAAATTGTATAGAACAAGGCAACCTTTGGATCGAGGATTCGAACTCCGCGGCGCGCCTCCCCTTGCCGCGGTCGTTCACACAATCGTGCTCGAAAGGGCCCTACCTACGCACAACGAGTCCTAAACCCTCCCCGCACTGCGCAATCTAAATACAACCATAACTCAACGCATCAAAGGCATTTTTACAGTAGCTCGCTTGATAAAGCGGTCCGGCGGAAAAAAATAATGCAATAGAGCGCAGAATCGTTTGTATTCGGCGCACGCTCGGGGGACGGACGATGTGCACCTGATTGCGCAAAATATGAATATTGAAAACAGCTCTTATGTCTTTCACCCTGAATCGAATACGCCTCGACAATCGAGCCACGTGTTCGCTGCCATTGTAGATTAGAAATAGTGAACCAAACGCACATGTAAAATAACTTTTTACGCTTTAGCGTACTTGACGGAGTTCAGAAACGGGGCCGCAGTTAAATTTTATCGCCGGTCGGCAGTTAAAACGAAAGCCTGAAATGGCCCCATATTTTGTGAATCGGTTCTCTTAGAATAGTAATTGTCGAATTTTAATAAAATTTTATTTGTAGAACATAACATTACAAGGAGAAATACAGTAAAATATGGTAGATATAGTTCTGTATGACTTCAATTGCATCTGAAGTGTCCATTTGTTAAGTAATTACGTCATATTATCAAAAGTCTAATGTAGAGTTAAGTTCAGTCAGTTACTTATGATTCATAAAGTCAACACAAACTTATTAAAGTTCATTTTCAGATCATGATTATAATATTATTATTCTGAAAGTCTTACAGCAGCTTGCATAAATGAATATGCATTGCAGGAGTCTGAATAATTATTAGTTCAAGACAACTAATGATGAATGAAGGGTTTTTGTGCAGACATCTTATTACTATATCCCCCTTTCTAACAAAAATATAATATAGTGTATAAGCATATAATGTTTTGTCCTTCTCTGTCAAGCCACTTTCAGGACCTATCAGACAAGGACAAAACATTGTATAGCTTATAGACATATAAATATTTTTATTAGTATGGTAATATAATATATGTACCTACATATAGGGCATTATAGGAAAAATATTGGCCATATGATACAAAACGATTAAATTCCGTGTAGTAGGTACAGAAAAACCCTACCATGAGTCACATGAGTCATTACAAAATAAAAATTGTTGGAGATTAACCCAAAATAAAGCTAGGGTAATACATACATATAACCAAATACGCATTGCAGTATTTTGTCTATAAAATAAAGCTACTGTATGTATACAGTAGCTTTATTTTGGTTAAAGGTCATCAATTCAAGTTAAGTAATTCTAAAAATGATAGGCCCCGGCCCCCGACTCATCGAGCGTAATATTGAATGGAATTATTAATACGAATAAACCTCTTTAGTAATATAAATGGTTCTATTGATCTTTGTATTGAATCAGGTCCACTTCAGACAAGAATAAACTTAATTTGATATAAATTTAAAATGAATGGCATAACATCATTAAATTTAGTAATACTTCTGTACTCTACTATTGGTTACAGTCTACAGATTATATTTGTAACTCTATTTTACTTTTTTTCTGCATATATAACAATGGGAGATCTTCAAAAATAACATACTAATAATAAAAACTAAATCATTATATTGTGGGTATTACCTTGGAATGAATGAATGGATAGAAATAAAACAAAACATTGTAAATTGTAATTTGCAAGCAATCTCTACCTGTAAAGTATAAAGATAACAATTCTTACAGGCAATAACCATGGGCAACCATTTAAATTTATGACTTGTTCTACAAAGTCATTACCTGAGTCTAAGCCAGGGTCAGAATAAAATGTCATAGACAGACCATAATTAAACTACAGATTTCTGAATAATACCTATGTAATACAGAACTACAAGATCCTAAAGTGAAAACTTCTGATCCCTTTATACCTACTTGTGTTCACCAAACGGCATGATTCAAAACTAACATTAATTTTCTACCTAATTGATTGGTTTTAAATCCAATTAGGGGTCGTCCATTAATCACGTGATGCCTAAAGGGGGAGGGGGGTCCGAAAAAAATCACCAAGTATCACCAAGGGGAGGAGGGGGTATAAGGAGACATCACGTGTATTAATTTTCGAATCTAGTCTATACACACCTACATTATTATCGGTTGTAGATTCGTAGTGTTGTATAAATAGGTTCTTACAAGACAAATGACTCGTATAGTTGTTAATTGCTTAAATTATTCGATTAAATTGTCTTTAAGTTAAAGTTTTTCTTCAAACATGACCTGCTTACTATGTAAAAAAAATACACGTGATCTTAGGTGGGGGACGGGGGGGTAGTATAAAACCTCACCACGTATCACCAGGGGGAGGGGAGGGGTCTAAAAAGTTGTTAAAAACATCACGTGATTAATGGACGGCCCCTTAGGTACTTTGTAGGTTATGTTGATTATTGCTTCAGCAGAGATTATTTAATTACACATTACATTACTTTTAAATCCTTAATCAATACAATTTAATATTTTGTTTCTTCCAGATTTAGAATCTACCTGCAGTTATTTTTTTAAGTTCTTATTTTGAATTGCGCAATTCCCAAACTCACACACAATACATGGAGAGTTGTAAATTATTGTTTTACAAATACTTAAGCTTTTGGAAATGTTAAAGAAAGCAATTGCATAATCTGTATACCGTACTGTATAAGATGATGAAGAATTTGTACAGTTTAGTAAACAGGACGCCTTAAAAATATCAACATAGTGAGTAAACATAACGTCTGAAAATTGATAGTAGGCAATTTGAAGAATTAGCACATAGAGAATTCTGTGATAAAATAATATGTTCCACAACGTGTTATATGCGAGTAAATATTATCAGCATTTAGATATCAATTACCGCTAGAGTTTAATATACGCACTAATCTCAGGAAGTTGGAACTACCTTATTATTCCAATTTTAAAAATCTTTGTTTTTTTAGGAAGGCTATATATAGGCTAAGGAATATCACACAATGACCATTTCATTCGAGAAGTTGCGGAAAAAAGATAGTGAAGATAAAATAACTCACCATACGACTCCAAAAGCGCCGTAGCCTATGGGGCGATCTGGCTGCACATCGGTCGGGATGGCTGGCGTCTGGTAGTAGGGCGCCGCCGCCGCCAGGATGGCGCCCTGCGGCGCGCTCTGCGTACCGCCCTGCATCAGCGACATGGATACACTCATGGAGACGCGAGAGTGCCGCGCGGGACCACTTACAGCCGCCATCCGCGGGTCGCCGTCACCGGATCATCACCCGACCCTAGATCTCACTGTGATCACCAAACCGATCCCGAAAACGCGACGATGTCACCGGCTACTTCTTTATTATTCATGCTCGAACGACTATGCGGGATTCACTCGACGCACTTCACAAACGAAAAGCACCTGTCAGTCACACGTTATATGTACCCGTGGCGTGTCAGTATTAATAATTATTGTAAACCTAAATGAGGTTATTGTTTGTTAGTTTCACTTTATTTCACAAAGGAGTCCCGTGATATTTGTCGATATCACGTATCACGCAATAGTCCACACGCCACGACAATCGAGCGAGACTGGCCCGTTTAGGAAGGGGGCCGGGGAGGGCCGCAGCTAGAGCGAGACGAAAACAACAATGGCGACGACGCAATGAACAGCTGCTTGAAGCTCCGCCATAGATAAAGAGATACAGAAGGCAAGCTTATTTATTTACGGTGTACCTCACCTAAATCACTTTTTTTCATTTTCAAATAATTTGCATTTTTTATAGGTGTAGCAGAGTAAACAGTAGTTACAATTATTATCAATATCTACTGATAAGTATTTCATTAAACACGTATAAAAAAATAGTGGCCAGATTTTATAGAATTTTCGAATAGCAACTCTAATATTCCACAGTAATAATACACAATACTTCTTGCACTATTTTCACTTTAATAATTATTTTACACCTGATGATGACTTTGTCGGACCCGGTCGTGTCATTTATTAAAATTAACGTAAAATAATTATTAAAGTGGAAATAGTGCAAGAAGTATTGTGTATTATTACGATGAAACATGAATTTCCATCAAGAACCTACAGTACAATCAATAACATTTAAACTATAATATTATTTCATACAGTAGCTATTATTTGCACGTGGACAAATCTACAGGTTTCTCGTAAAATAAAAAGGCATGTATTTAAAATTGCGACAAAACAATCAAATTTTGTATGTGAAAAAACCGAATAATAAATACTAAATTACCAAGTTGGCGAAATAATGTAAGAAACAAATAATTCCAAATCTGATGACTTAATAATACCAGTTTCTTTCACTGGATATTCCAAACTGGCAGACAGATATTATTTTAGTGAACAAATAATCATCTTGGTGACAATTTGTGAATACGTATTTAAGAATAGGCACATATATTTTCCCTGAAGTAGGTAATTCAAAAAATATAATAAGCAGCATAACGAGTGCATATAAACAAAACATAAAGGAGCGTACAAAATTCCCATTTTGAATTTTCTCGGTTTTGGGGGGTAGATGGTGTGATGGGTGTGATGGATGATGAATCTCGTTTTGAAATTTAAAAATGACAGATGTTTATTTTTTTGTATATGTGGGTATCGTTTACTAAGTTATTGGGGATACTGGATTTGAAAATGAGATTCATTTTAAAATTCCAATATGGCGGGCATACTTCATTTTACAAAAATTAATATTGGTATACTTTTGTAGGTTTCAGGGGGTGCTGATTACAAAATTGTCTTCCAATTGCCAAAATGGAGAATTTTCGTTCGCGAGTACTAATTTAAATGTTTTTGGGGATGCTGATTAGGACTGATGATTATTAATACAGTATGTTATGTAGTTCGAGGTACAAGCTATGTAAGTTACAGAAATGTTGGAAAATTAATGATTTTCAATTTTTTTATTCTCCCATCACGAAGAAAATATATGGTTGCGGGGTTACATTTCATTTTCATTTTCATTTTATTCTGCACCCCCAAAAACTTTTAAAACGACAACCATTCCACAGGAAAACAAACTTCAACAGTATCTGAAAATGCGATTTTCCTTACCCTGCAAATTGAAATTTTTAGCAGCCATTATTTTATCAACCTAATCTGGTTTTATAGTTGCTTACAACTCATATCTAATGGTCACCAACTCAGAAACTTATAATGAACCAACTTATAAATTTCGGTGCCAATTTGGATTAAATTTCGCCACTTTTTATCTGCCGATTTTTGTATTTTTAGTTGTCAACGTATTCATTCGCTGCCAAATTCAGTAATTCAGTATGCTCACGTGCAGTCGCCAACTTATTTTTTGTTCGCTCAATTAATTATATCCCAAATAAAAATGACCCTTAAATTTAAACAATAATAATTGTTTTAGATAATGATGTGTCATGTGTGGAACACTTCCTTTAGCTCAAAGTATCGCTGCTTTGAACTCGTGTGGTTGATAGTTTATACTTTATACGTTGGACAGTTCTTAGTTTTAACGCTTTCTTTGTGTTTTGCCGAATGAGTGAGATTGTTGGAGGGCCAAGGGGGGTTGTGGGTTTTATCGCACCTGTATATCTCTGGGTGTTGCTTGTGTCCATAGGCGGCGGTAAATTACTATGAGCCATCAGGTGATCTATCAGCTCGTTTTCTGGTCCATTTAATAATAAAGGTGTTACATACTCTGTTCAGATCAAATTGAATATTTTTGTTAGTATTTTTCATACGTTCTACCATTATTTTTATATCTACCATTATAACATTATGATACAAATAAATTTGTTTTTTGTTTAATATGTATTGAATTAAAGGTCCAAGGAACCAAAACATTAACTATTCAAATGAGAGAGAGAAAGAGAGGTGGGGGGTTCCTAAATCTAAAACGGTGAGCGTTTTCTCTTGTTTAGTGGGTATAGCAGGAACATGCGACTATTGACAGTGGCGTAAACGTAACGTTGTCGAAATAAAATTGTATGAAAATCTGTCAAAATCATGACAGCACCCATACAAATTTCATACGATAACGCTACGTAATACTTTATCGCCGCTGGCTGTCAAATGTTCTTGCTAGACCCCCTGAAAACGCAGAATGTATGAAGCTTGTCTTCTGTCTTTCTTTATTCTGTGGCTCCGCTGTGTTTCGAACTTCAGGGATCCTTTGAATGGAACGAGCATTGAATACGTACTTTATATACGTATTTTATAGGTAGACAGATCATAGAAGTACGTTTACACTTTTGTTTTTTGTTTTACTAAAGAATGTAGTATGTGGTGTACCTATGCCTATGTAGTACGTTTTTCGTAAAGTTTGTTCTCGTTAATTTTATAGATCGTACGTAGGTAGTAGGTACGACCTCAATACGTCCAGTGTGTGTAGGAATAGGAGTTATCAACTTAATGGCAAGTACAGCCACCGCCTTTTACCCGACTTTCAAGAAGGGTTATGTTTTTCGCGCGTATCTTGTATAACGCGTTTCAAATGAGAATAGGAACGTCAATGACCTTTTTCTGTAAAATATCACCTGAAAAGTGCGATTTTTAGAAAAACTTATGTGCATATAAATATTAATAGCCTTGCATCGGATTTAAATGAAAAGTAATCAATTATTTTAAGATTAAGTAATCAATTATCTAAACATAAATTTAACTATCATAACAGTCTAAATTCGAAACAATATGGCGCCGACTCGATCCTATTCTTATTTGAATCGCACTATATGTATGTATGTATGTAAATTTCTTTATTCCTACGTATCTTCCAATCAGATGGATTTAAGGTATATCGATACCTTAATTGTCTCAATAATACAAGTGTCCTTAGATAGCTAGTTTAAAGAAAAAATACAAAATAGCGGATTTTGGCGCCAAATTGTAAGTAGTTAATTTTTTTTAACCAAACCTATCGAGTAGGGTATCAAAATAAAGGAAACTAAAAGGAGATTTCAAAAATATACATATGTCATGTATTTAAATTTAACCAGGAATAATTAAAATCATTTTGATTAGAACCGCATTTCACGTTGGTTTAACGTTTACGAGAATACCGTTTGTCAGTTTTAGCGTATCGAGAGTTCGAGACTTGATTGTACTAATGCAGGTTCTATTTAGTAGAATTGACCCCCAGGTTTAAAACGATATTTTATCAGAGGGCGTGAGTATGTTTGTAACTTAGTAATGTTATACACTACAAACAATATTAAAGGAATAAAAAAAACACGTTTATAAATATCAATTATATTATCACAGAGAATCACATTGTATTAAATAACATATTAATGTGGGTCGTACAAAATACTTAAATTCATATCGGTTATAGTATTCTACGTCGATGATAACTTGCGTGGTACAAAATCTTACAATTTACATTTGTTATTATCTAGCCAGCGCATAATGCGTTTACCGCAAACTTAAACCTCCAAATACAAACAATAACTTGACAAAGTTTCATCTTAATTTGTTTCACTGCCTCCCTAAGTCCTGATTTACACAAGGAGAGTTTATCGTACGATTTGAGCGAGAATATCGTATCTAAAGCCTCATTTACACAAGGAGAGTTTCTCATACGGGAGCAGGCAACAATGTCAGGCGAGAATATTCTTGCATAGTGTAAACAACCTTTGAAGGCGAAAATCGTATGGCGAATCTCGTATACGAGAATATGATACGATATTCTCGCCCAAATCGTACGATAAACTCTCCTTGTGTAAATCAGGACATATTCTCGTATACGAGACTCGCCATACGATTTTCGCCTTCAAAGGTTGTTTACACTATGCAAGAATATTCTCGCCTGACATTGTCGCCTGCACCCGTTCGACAAACTCTCCTTGTGTAAATGAGGCTAGTCCCTAGCCGCATTCGCCGCGATAAGAACGAGAGGTACAACTTATTTTTCTAAACTGTGAAGTCATCAAGTCAACCCAATTATATATTCCACTTAGGTTAACTCTTTTGTCACTGCTCCCGTGAAGAAGTTAACTACAATTTAATAAAATCAGGCGTTACTTTGCGGAAATCTATAGCATACAATTTAATTAATATCTAGCAATATCCCGCCAAAAATGTGCGAGTGCACACCTGCAAGCAAATGTGTGAGTGCACGCATAAGCATGCGTGAAGCACCTCCCTCCTCCCACACTGCTTATGCGTACACTCAGAAACAAGATCGTGCTAACACCACCACCCATGGGCGTAGCCAGGTTTTAGTTTCGGGGGGGGGTTCAAGAAAATAAAACGACTACAAGTACATTAAATAACCAGAGCCGTCTTTAACCTATTAGAGGCCCTGGGCACATTAGAATATTTTTTTTGTTTCGTTTTTACCTGTTTAAGCTTTAAACCTTAAACTGTGTAATTCGGAAAAATACAAATATCTATAGTCTAAAACTAAACGTCAGTATTAAATTTTATAATACGTTTGTTAAGCCATAAACGAGCGAGCGAAGCGAGCGAGTATTTTTTTTTCCTATTTTACAGGTCCAAACCTTGAAATCTGTTCAAACGTTAAACTAAAATATAAACACTGAATAACGGCGAACTTCGGAAAAATACCATAAAATCAACCGGCCACAACAGAACATCGGTAATAAATAATATAATGGGCTTTATGCTAACCGTGAGCGAGCAAAGCTAGCGAGCAAATTTTTTTCCTATTTAATTTCCTGTTCAAACTTTAAACCCTAAAAGACTGTGGAAATAGGATCATTTTATAATATACATTAGAATAATGAGCGCCCATTTTTTTTTTTTCGTTTTTACCTGTTTAAGCTTTAAAGCACAGTCTTTACCCTGAAAGACAGTGTAATTCGAAAAATACAAATATCAAAAACCTTAAACTGAACTTCGGTACTAAATTTTATAGTAATATGTTCTGCAAGCCAAACACAAGTGAGCGAAGCGAGCGAGCAACATATTTGTTCCCATTCTAAAATTCTAGTTTAACGATTGAATAGATTTTAAATCCCATTTTAAAATCTATTCAATCGTTAACTTTAAACACTGAATAACGGTGAACTTCGGAAAAATATCATAAAATGAACCAGCTAAAATAGAACATAGCTACTAAATAATAATATAATAGTTCTTTATGTTAAAACGCGAGCGAGCGAGCAAAATTTTTTTTTTCCATTTAATAGGTTAAATCTGTTCAAATTTTATACCCTAAAAGACTGTGAAAATAGGATCATTTTGTAATTTAAATTAATGTAAAATTAAGTGTAATTTCTGATATTGCAAAATAGATCACAAATAACTTATTATGTTAGGTTTGTATATTACTCGTAATACCTATTTCACACTTTTTTCGTAGTACATAATTACAAAATTTTGTGATAAGTGACGTGCCCAAAATATTGTATCGCATGCTATACGTTCAAGGAATCGAATCCTCACGCGTGCCATAGGTTCGCGATTCCTGTTTTAGGCTATTGATTTCATCGTTTTTTTTTTCTAAAGTACAACATTCTTTCAGGACTTAACGTATAAAAAGATTTTAACAGGTTAAAGCGTAAAAACATTCGCTTGCTGTATACATATAGAACAAGTTAGTAGGTATTAAAGTTCTGTTTTAGGCGGTTGATTTTTTTTTCTAAAATAACTTTAAAAAAACATCTTTCAGATAGGGTTAATGGGGTTTTAAAATAAATTAAAATATTTTAATTGGCCTGGGCGCAAAATTTCTAAATACGCCTCTGTATATGGGTCATCCACATGGATCAGCCGGCAGCCGGCCCATTTCGGGGGGGGGGGGGGGGGGGGGGTTCTGCAAGCCAAACACAAGTGAGCGAAGCGAGCGAGCAACATATTTGTTCCCATTCTAAAATTCTAGTTTAACGATTGAATAGATTTTAAATCCCATTTTAAAATCTATTCAATCGTTAACTTTAAACACTGAATAACGGTGAACTTCGGAAAAATATCATAAAATGAACCAGCTAAAATAGAACATAGCTACTAAATAATAATATAATAGTTCTTTATGTTAAAACGCGAGCGAGCGAGCAAAATTTTTTTTTTCCATTTAATAGGTTAAATCTGTTCAAATTTTATACCCTAAAAGACTGTGAAAATAGGATCATTTTGTAATTTAAATTAATGTAAAATTAAGTGTAATTTCTGATATTGCAAAATAGATCACAAATAACTTATTATGTTAGGTTTGTATATTACTCGTAATACCTATTTCACACTTTTTTCGTAGTACATAATTACAAAATTTTGTGATAAGTGACGTGCCCAAAATATTGTGTCGCATGCTATACGTTCAAGGAATCGAATCCTCACGCGTGCCATAGGTTCGCGATTCCTGTTTTAGGCTATTGATTTCATCGTTTTTTTTTTCTAAAGTACAACATTCTTTCAGGACTTAACGTATAAAAAGATTTTAACAGGTTAAAGCGTAAAAACATTCGCTTGCTGTATACATATACATATAGAACAAGTTAGTAGGTATTAAAGTTCTGTTTTAGGCGGTTGATTTTTTTTTCTAAAATAACTTTAAAAAAACATCTTTCAGATAGGGTTAATGGGGTTTTAAAATAAATTAAAATATTTTAATTGGCCTGGGCGCAAAATTTCTAAATACGCCTCTGTATATGGGTCATCCACATGGATCAGCCGGCAACCGGCCCATTTCGGGGGGGGGGGGGGGGGGGGGGGGGTTGCCCCCCCCAAACCCCCCCCCCCCCCCTGGCTACGCCCATGCCACCACCACACAAGCAACATTCAAATCAAATCAAATCAATCCTCCTATTATATTGCTATTGCTAGATATTAATTAAATTGTATAACTACAATTTGTATGACATCGAAACAACGCCCCTAGTGTCAAACAATGGTAACTAATTCGATGCCATCAACATCATGCAACTTCTTCACGGCGAGTATGTACTGACAAAAACTCGCCATAACGCGCGCCGACACCTTTTATTCCATACTCATTGGCTGTGATTGGCGGAAAAAAGCGCTCGGATGCGCTTTTAAGCAAAATGGCGATCGCTAAGCGGTAAATAGCAAAATGGCGAATTGTGTCAGTCAAGTGACAGCGCTATTAAAGTTAGCTAACGTGTCCTGACCGATAACTGTATTTTCCTTCTATAGCGCTAGCAAGCGCTTCCGGGCGCTCTTTTCCGCCAAACAGCCATTCGCGCTTATCGTGGTGAATTATGCTAGGACTGATTAAGTACTGTACCAAACCATTGTAAAAATGCACTTCCTATGATATAGTTATATTTTAACCACGGTGGATGGGATGTACGTTTTTAGAATGGTTTGTGTCTGCAGATATTTTTATTTGGACACAACATGATACATCACTACAAAATACACTAGATTTTTTTAACATTTAATAAATTACGAGATGGCATTAAAAATTGCACTAAGATTTTAACAAAAATAATAAATAGCTTAAAGACATGCGAGCGAGAGGAAATATTGTGTCTATGTCATCGTAAAATTGTAAAAACTGTTAGATTGTAATACAACTAACAAGATTGTAAAAACGTCGAACGATTCTTTGCTACATATTTATACCTAGCTGGTGCCCTCGACTCCGCTCCGTAAATAAAGTATCCCTCGGGAATACTACTTTTTCAGGATAAAAAGTAGCCAATGTTTTAATCCAGAGTCTAAACTACTGCCATACCAAATTTCAATGAAATCCGTTCAGTAGTTTTTGCGTGAAAGAGTAACAAACATCCATCTCTCCCGCCATCCATCCATCCTCACAAACTTTCGCTTCTATAATATTAGTAGGATGTAACGATAAATAATGTGTTAAGTAAATTATAAGCAGAATATTCGGGTCCGCAGTCTTTCGACATTTTACAATTTCACTAGTTATATTACAATCCAACTTAACGAGTTTTACAATTTTATGGTGACATATATACCTTATCTCTCATCTCTTCGGATAAATTTAATCTTTTTATAAACAAAAAGACGTATGTACACTATAATGCTACCATGATACCAATTTAAATTTACCATCCAATAAAGAAATACACTGACCCGTTAATCTTTTTCTTTACAAAAAGATTCAATGGTATCTGAACAGACATTAAAAAACTTATAGTGAACTATTACAAAACTGGGCATTTAAATTAAATGCATTAATAAAAACATTCCAATATATTTTGGTAAAAAGTCTTACAAAACTATTGTTTTATTCTACGAACGCTAATTTTTAAACGTGATTATAAACATACCATTATATTATTTACAGTTTTGCACTTTACGATGTTACTAAATTCCTTTTTAGGCGTACAGATTTTCGTAACATAATTTATATTTACGAGAATATAAATAACTCCGTAGTCCATAGTAAAACTACTTTAAATTATTATTTGTGTTGGTAGGAAGCCAAAGTTTTAAACAATTGACTTAAAAGTTTACATCAAATCAGTAGCGAAGGTTGGTTCTCCTTCATAGGAGAGGGTCTTCAAAAGGTAAGTGGTAAGTGAAGCCTATAGGAATGAAGTAATATGAACCCCACGCGGAAAAAATCGCGATCAAAGTGTTATAACAATAACCACACTAGTCCCTGGCTCTACCTGTCTCCCTAAGATCATCTAACCGAACATATTTGTATACATTTGTCAGTTGGGCCAAGGTTTTAACTTTACCCATAGACCTATATGGGTAAAGTTTTATACAAAGAGTAGTCTATATCGCCCGGCAGTGAATTTTTAACTTACAATGCCCTTATTACCATACTATACATAGGAGTGAAGTAAAAATTGGCTGCCAGGCGAAAAAATTCCGTGCAATGCAAACGTCATTAGCCGCAATAAAGATTCTTAGCCCACCTTGTACCAACTAACTTTTATTAACCATATTTATCAATAGACAAACTTGCGCCTTTCGACCTTCACAAAAAACCTAAATAACCTAAGCAAGACCATGTCAGGACATATTGTCTGAGGAGGTTCCGTAACGATCAACGCGCAAAAGGTTTTCTTTAAATTACTTCAAAAGTTATTGTCCGATTTCGTTCAAAATAATTTTCCTAAAGAGTTTTTAGCATGTTCCATGTGGGGTCTGTATAAAGGTGTGAGAATGATGATGCGTGCGAAAAGAAATTTTGTGAGATATGTGTGTGGCTGGATTTAGTTACATAGCAATTTAATAAACAGTTGGCGTATAGCATCCAAGTCTTTGACTTGTGTAGGGTACACAAGTCAAAGACTTGGCTCTCCTATATAATATAGATGTCTCAGACATTATAGTGGTGACCCTGACTCATCTCCAACGCAGCCTGACTCAACTCCAACGCACCCCGACTTAAATTCAACGCACTCCGACTTAACTCCAACGCAGTCCGACTCAACTTCAACGCAGCCCGACTCAACTCCAACGCAGCCCGACTCAACTCCAACGCAGCCCGACTCAACTCCAACGCACCCCGACTCAACTTCAACGCAGTCCGACTCAACTCCAACGCAGCCCGATTCAACCCTAATGCTCCCCGACTCAAATCCAACTTTTTTGCCAACATTCCAGAAAGCTATGTAGACAAGTATTATCCTATATTTGCTCAATACCGGATCAGTAGGACAAGAATACAACAATATATACCTAGATGATTATGTAACTCATTTAGTGACTGGCAGTATTATGAATGTACGAAATAGGTCGTATGACTTTTGCTCATCGTGTGTATATCACCCAAAGATTTGACTTAGCATTGTGTACTATTTCGGGTTTGTAATAAGAACTGGACACCTAGTACCCACATGCTTACTTGCATATAAAGACACATTATCTTAAGCAGTACGACGAACTACCAGAGCGGGATAAGTATATGACTGAGCCTAAGAGCCATTTTATGTCATGTCTATTATCGATCATAATACAGATTTATCATATTACAATCATTTTATGAAAGGATTGAATGTTGCACAAACAGCGATAGCTTACTCCTGATCTCAAAATATCACATCACCACGAAGAGCAGAATGAATAGATTGTTACATAAGCAACAAAGTTTCAGCACACACTTTGATCTCTTTATTAGTGTTGAAGACTAGTCTACTTCAATAGAATATTAAAACATTGATTGATTGATTGATGCTGTGCACTTGTGTACTCTGCTGGGGTCCCCTATATTTACATGTCACAGACATTATATTCTATCAGCATGGAAACCTACAAGTTTCTATCTCCTATGGTTTAGAAATGTCAGGGGAGTAACTTATAAACCACTTTGGAGGCAGATTACTCGAAAATGGTTGGCTTTAAAAGTCATGTAAGAAATCTTATCTTTATTTTAAAAGACCTATTCAAGGATACCCCACATTATATAACTATGTCAAATTTCATCCATTTATAGTAATAATTGCTGAAGCTAGAAGAGCGGACAGACAGACATACAGACAGACAGACAGACAGACAGACAGACAGACAGACGGACGGACGGACAGAGCGAAACTATGATTATCCTTTAGTATTACGGAACCCTAAAAACCAGATAACCAAGTCAACTAAGTTTATACCCTGAAGTCTGATTTTAATTTCAGTCAGTAAAATGATATTTTTTTAACTTAACTTCACCGTTCTTTTTTCTTTGTCATTTAGTAGAGACAGTCATTCTGTTACGCTGTCGTTTTACTGACAGAATAAATTACATACATCAATAACATAAAGTTGTTATGTAAGAAGTATAAGTAGCTTCCGACAGATGGCATTATATCCAAAATAGTGATGTGACCTTGAAATTTCACTCTCAACTCCACTAAACTAGTTCCACTTCAAAATCTATGAGGTCGACTAAGCTTTGTTATCCACTTGTCTAGTACTTAATTTCATCCAATGAGGGTTTTCGATATTTATTATTTTTTTCCGCTAGGAGGCAGACCCGACTGACACAAAGTGCCATCTGGTGGCGGAAGTCATTTCGAAAACTGTCAATATGAATTTGTGACACTTTTTCTGCCACCAGGCGGCGCTTCATAAAAGTCGGGTCCTAGTCGTGTCAAACAGCTGTCAGCTGTTAGATGTCACGAACTTAAACACCCTCATTCCAACTTTCAAGTAAAGAGCGAATTCCTAAAATGCCCGCAACACATTCTGTGTTATTGGACAACAGTAATCGCTTTCCATCTGGCGATCCGTCAGCTCGTTTGCCCCGATACCAGTAAAGCCCTCTAATTGCTAGCAATTTACCATCAAACATATCCACAGAAAATTTCAAACGCTTCTTTCTTGATGAACAAACACACCTTTCTTAGAAAACTAATAGAAATTTCTAAGACAGTTCGAATCCAGTGTTACTATTGACGGCATATCTGAGTTTATCACGTAGAGTACTTCTCTTCTGGTAGTTGGGTAGCTTGAGTAGGTTGAAACAGGTCGATGAAGTAGGTAGTCGGTTGAGAGGATCCTTTTTTCTGATTGTGAAGAATCCTCGAATCACGCTACCTGAAATTTAAAAATTACTAATGGATAATTGAATGTACTAGTATTACAGGTAAGTTTAAAAGTGTTGTGATTGAAAGCAACCAATTTATTTTATGATCGATGATTTTTTAAAGAGATTATATTAGGGTCAGGTTGGGAAAGACCGTCTACAAGGCAAGACCGTCTGCACGCAATAACTTATATTTATGAATAGCTATGCAGCTTGAATTGACAGTCAGTAAAACAGTATCATACTTTGGTTAAAAATTTTAATCATAGATGTCGCTGGCAACACTATGATGGGAGAAAATTTGCCGCCATTTTTATTTGGGTTTTGAAGATCCATTAAATATGAAAACAAGAATTTCATATGACTTTTAACTTTACTATCCTACAGTTAAAGTGCATATTTGAAGGTAAAATACACTTTTTAGATATAAGTTGGTATAAATACATTAAATACATATAACATACCAAGTGACGTGTTAAATGTCAATAGACGGTCTTGCCTCCAATAGCACGGGAAGACCGTCTGCACGCCGAATTTTAAAAAATGGTTTGTATTTGAAAGATGTGCTATTATATTGTAACTTATGTAGCACAAAATTGTTACTGTTAATATGTTTCAGCACATGGAATACTTAAGATCGGCCTAGAACATACCAAATATTTGTTTTATTAAATTGAGTAAATTTTTCAATGAAGTATGCCGGTCTTTCCCAACCTGACCTTATGTAATTGCCACAATTTTAATACATGAATAATTTATTGATTGAATATTTTTTATCACTTGTGTATCAAACACCTATGTCTTGAATTAAGTTTTTAATTCAACTAAAATATACGCTTTATATGTACACATAATAACATAACAGTTTGACTTTGTAATACTAATATTAATTATTAAGTAAACAATGTAGTATCAGGGAATTTGATCCTTTAGCAGGTAGACTGTTCTCATAATTTGTTTACAATTAAAATACAAAATTGGTTGTTTCTGCCGTGTAGGTGTGCGTGGGGCACACAAAGCTTCGTCTGGTGGCGTAAGTGGTATCAAAAACGGTCATTATGAATGTTCGATTCTTTTTGTGTCACCAGACGTTTTTTTTTTACTACGAACTGAATAAAAAAACTACCAACAACACAAACAACTATATATACTAGGGAAAATTTTAATCGTCGTTTTAGTATTTTCCATCCTAATATTTCTCACCGTTCAAACCTTCCCTGAACTTCCATAATTATTACCAATAAAAGCCAAATCGGTCCAGCCGTTCTAAACTTTTATTGAAACATTGGAATTGCAATCCTTATATATAATACTAGCTGTTGCCCGCGGCTCCGACCGCGTAAATACAATATCCCAAAGGTACACTATACTTTTTTGGGATAAAAAGTAGGCTATGTTTTAATCCAGTGCCTCAACTACTACCATACCAAATTTAATCAAAATACAATCAGTAGTTTTTACGTGAAAGAGTAACAAGCATCCATCTGGATCCACCCATCCTCACAAAGTTTCACATTTATAACATTAGTAGAATAAGCAGATTATACATTTTTAATATTATTACGGAGTGATTTACGAACAAATTGTAAGAAAAATCAACATGCTAAAAGATCAATTTCTTTGATAGCGCAACACTGTGTAACTGACCTATAGTGTCACCGGTGTCCTCATCGTCACCAACCTCCACACATCGGATGGAGAACGGCGGCTTGAGGTGCGCAAATCCCAGCACGGGCGGCTTCGAGCACGAAGTCACGAACTGTAAAGTTTATAAATTAACAATTAACCTGTTATTAATCCGTTTACAGGCAGTTTTTGAGGGTATAATTGCTTGAAAACGCGATAATAAATCAATAAGATATATGGGTAAAAAGCAGAAATTGAGTAATTTTAGCTACAAATTTAATCGCATTTTAAAATGCAATAAAACAGTCAAAACTGCGATGATGATGATGATGACCACGACGATGATGATAATAACGGTGATTATGATGATTGGGATGCCGCACAGTACCTTAAGGAACATGGCGCGCTCGTTCTCGGTGAAGTCGCGCTGCAGCACGTCCCACAGCCAGCAGACCACACGGTGTGAGTCGTGGAAGCCGCCGTAGTACTGCGTGTGGCGGCGCAGGTCGCGGAGATCAAGGGGTACGTTATCCCCGCTTATAAGTCGCTGAAGCTGTGAAGGAAGTTACAAGGAGCTATAAATCTCCAGATATCGTGAGAAAATTGTTTTGGATTTGGCCAACGCTTTTGATTACATTAATCACACGTTTTGAATAACACTAGGTAAATGCTAGGTGCTACGTAGTAGGGGTAGTAGTTTTTATGAACATTTTGTCATATAAGCAGGTATAGATAGTTCAAATCATTTCTGTTCGAGGCGGTATGTATGCGTGTGCGTGTCATTAAACAGCTTTCAATTCTTTCACAGTGACACGACCTACTAACCTTACACGGTGCTGTGTGAGTAACGAACACATTACTCACAAATAGCGGCACACGCACGAATGATTTGAACTATCTGTAACCTACCTTTATTCATATTTTAAAGTTGGCGTACCACAAGGGTCAATATTTGGGCCAATATATTTCATTCTTATTTAATTGCAACTTTTTATGCAAAACAATGTAATTAACTTTACCTCTGGTGTGGAAAATAACGAAAGCCATTCAGGGTTTATAATCGTTCTGAATCCTTTGATAAAAGCATTGGTTTGATCCTTTATCTGCGTGTGCATGCGGAAATGTGCCATTAGATGAATGTAGTGTATTCTGAAAATGGTAAGTATGTATTGATAAATTTAAATTGAATTTTAGTAAGTAACATTGGGTATTACTTTTAAAATAATTAGGATATGCCAACAAAATTTCTGTTTTAGTCCCATTATCCAAAATCTTTTTCTTTAGACAAAACTGCACCAACTTTTTTATGACCTATTTATTAAACGTTTTTAATATATGAATCATCATCATCATCATCACCCTATCGCCGTCCACTGCTGAACGTTCAACGTAGGCCTCCCTCAACGAGCGCCAACCATCCCGATCTTGTGCAGCCCTCATCCATCCGCTGCCAGCCATCTCCTTCAAATCGTCGGTCCATCGTGCCGCAGAACGTCCGAATATATGAATAGTGAATATGTCACCGTGAAATTGTAAAAACCGTTAGATTGTAAAATAACTAACGAGATTGTAAAAATATGACGAAAGATTATTTATCATCTAACGAAAAATAATGTGTGAAATTATACGCAGCATATTCGCGTCGGAAGTCTATCAACATTTTACAATTTCACTAGTTTTATTACAATCTAACGGTTTTTACAATTTTACGGTGACAAATACATACTTGTTATCGTTAGTAACCGGTATCGCCTTCCCACCGGGTACTAGTTCGTGTGTCACAATCTCCCCCAGTCTCTCCTCGTCTACGGAAAATGTTAGCTCCAGTGATGAAATGTCACCCTGCAACACAAATAAAATAACATAGTTTATTCTTTATAATTTTAATAAAATTCAATAAGTTAACAACACGTCGGATATTTTTGGTATGTTCATTGATAACTCGAAGATGTGTGGATCGATTTGATTTGAAGGAATTCATCTAATTTGTACTTCTAATTTTAATAATTATAAAAGATTCCATTTCAATTCTTTGATTTCCATGGTCCCATGATTGTCATGACAGAATATGATCTTGAAGAAACCTATAGAAATAGAGAGAGATTTTCGATATATTATATTGACCTTCATTTTAGAGGATTCTTCGCGAATATCTGTCATAATGTATGCAATTAGGCGACAGCGTTAGTGAATAGTTCAAAGTATATTGATTTCTTATGTTTACGCGAATATTGTTCATTGTTTTAAACACTTACGGATTTTGTCGCGGTGCACTTTTCTTTTGCCCGACGTTTCGGCTACTTTCCAGCAGCCGTGGTCACGGGAGGACTGAGGTGAGGATACGCGAGGCTATAGAAATTAAAAAGTACCCTAATTTTAACCGAGAAGATGGCTGGGTGCTGCCATCTAGTTGGGATCCAGTGATAAATAAAATAAAATTCAGATCAAAAACACCGCGGCTTCAAGATACTGTTAGTACGTATTGCGTAGATCGGAACACAAATAATAATTGAAGAATCTTCGGGTAGTTTGAACAACTTCAACCAATAGGACAACTGACACCTCAGTCCTCCCGTGACCACGGCTGCTGGAAAGTAGCCGAAACGTCGGGCAAAAGAAAAGTGTTTAAAACAAAGTTCAAAGTATGTCAGTGATGTGGGCACCTGGAAGTGCTTGATGTAGGTGAGGCTGCGGTACAGGTCGCGGTCGAGCGAGGGCAGCTCGTCGATCCAGCTGTACAACGCCGCCTGCGTCTGCCCCAGCACCTGGCTCAGAAAGAACGACGCGAACGGCACGTCCACCACTATGCCCTGGAAGCAAAGAGGGTTTTTAAATTCGTGACATTTGACAGCTTTTTGACAAGACAAGGACCGTCGGGCTACCGAGCGCCGCCTGGTGACACAAAACGAATCAAAAATTCTTATTGACCGTTTTTGTATACTACTTACGCCACCAGATGACGCTTTGTGTGCGTTGGGTCTGCCCCCCAGGCGGCAGAAAAAATAACAAACACCCTCAAATAAGATTTATATTCTGATATTTCATTTTAGTCAGCAAAATATTAGTCTAAAATGGCTCGGTGTCTACTAACTGACAAAGAATAATAACGTAAATCTGGTCCCGTGCTTATAACCCGAAGAATGAAAGACCAGACAACGGGAAGTATAATATTTAATACTATACATAGGTTTAAGATTTTTTATTATGATATTACACATATTTTATATAAATCCATGACCCAAGAACACAGAAAAACTTTTTGTCCCTTAGGCGGGATTCGAACACGCGACCTCTGGCTTAAGCGCCGACGTGCCGCGCCATTGAGCCAAAGAAGTCGTCATTATTATAATTCACTTTTCAGTATTCGGGGGTTCAGATATTGTTCCATTAGTGACGTCACCAGTAGCGGCGTTAGAGCGGGGCGAAGTTAGGCGACCGCCCACGGCATCGGAAAAAAGGGGCGCCTAAGCATACTTTTATATCCCTCGATGATTGAGGAAGATCTACATACTCGTAAATTCTCTAAATTGAGTACTTAAACAATTTCCAATTACAAAAATCCACTATCGTCATTTTAATGTCATTTTTGCAGTTTGAAATCATCATTCATTGTATACAGGCGGGGGTGTATAATCGCCCAGGGCGCTGGTAAAGCTAAAACCGGCACTGGACGTCACGCCACCCTAGCTACACTAGCGCCGCACCTCGTACACAGCCTTGGCCAGCATGCGGCCGATGAACTCGAACAGCTGCAGGTGGTTGTCCTGCACGCCGGACGTGGGCGACGGGTACAGCCGCTCCTCGCTGGTCGCGCGGAACAGGTTGAGCGACGGGTCGAACACGCGCTTTATCGTCTCCTCCAGGAACTCTGAAAGACATTATACTTTGTCTATACTTCTATAACAGCTTCCCAGACCGATTTCGGTGACGGTGGCGGAGTTATTTTTATAGTGACCAAGTCTGTGTGTACACAAGAGCACTCTCTCTTCCTTTACCCTCATAATCCAGTGGGCCGTCCCACTGGCTTACTGGATAACCGACACATCGGAATCGAACCCACAATCTCCAAGTCGAGAGCCAAGTTCTTAACAAATAACGCCCAACAGAGTCTAAGTATTCCGAGAGATTATAATGTATAATATCTATATCTATACTCCTACTTCTATACTAATATTATAAAGAGGAAAGATTTGTTTGTTTGCATTGAATAGGCTGCGAAATTAGTAGACCTATTTTGATGAAATTAAAAAAACAGGCTACTTTTTGTGGCAGCAAAATATACGGTTCCTATGGGATTTCCTTTTGCGCGCACGAAGCCGTGGGCAAAATATAGTATAATGTATAGTACTAGATGTTAATTGAATGTTAACATAATTAAGTAATCCCCCGGATATACCGTACATTCTGGCGTGGATATACATTAGAATATATCGGTATGCAGACTCTATAGGGCATTAGAACATGCGTTGTAGCTTCTAAATAGTCATAATTATTATGATTTTTCCCGCTCACATCTTAGATCTTATACTACGGGATACGCCTTACATGAGCTTTCCCCTCTGCCGAGGTATAAGATTTTTGAATCTAATGCGTTCATAAAAACTATTTGCGTAATCGATTTTAATCATTATGTGCATCGGTATAGCATCGAAAGGACGTCCGAAATGCTCCGCTAAAAATGCCGATTTGTGCTCTTATGTCCTGTAAAAACAAGTCCAACACGTCGAATCTTAAAAAAGATGGAATAACCTTTCATTTATGAGTATTTTTTTATTTAATTATTGTATATTTCTATTTAAATGTAATTTCGTAAAAATCAACGATGTATCGAATAGCGGTGTACACGAGACAGATAATCGTAGAATATTCGATCGTACTCCCCACGAGACTATTGTTGTTAGATATAGAATTTTAGTCTTTATTTCCTATGCAATAGATTCGAATTTTACTATGGCACTTAATTCTCGAAACATGGCGGAACTTTTTTATTACTTTTTGAGTGACGTGACAATCACTAGAATAACGATGTCGATAAAAATTAATTTTTTTCTTGGTAAACTAATTTTATATTTTGTGATGTAAAAATATTGGATTGCTTTTACACTTTATACGACAGATCAAGCAATGCATGTATGTATGTGATGTTTATTATTTACCCTACCGCAACTTTGAAACTTGAAAGGCTGAACAGTTTATTTGGATGTTTGAAATATGGACTATGGGGTATCGTTATAAAATCAAGATGTTCCCAGCCAGAGGGACACAAGTTTTCCTTGTTTGAAGCGCAGTTCATTTTTAGGGTTCCGTAATACTTGAGGAACGCTTATAGTTTCGCTCTGTCCATCCGTCTGTCTGTCTGTCCGCGCTTCTACCGTTAGCCTAATTATGAATATAAATGGATGAAATTTGGTACAGTCATAGATCACAGATTAGTATTATGTAGCTAGATCATAGATTATGTATAGATCTCGGATTTGGCATCATAAAATAATAATAATTTTAGTACCTGGGTGACTATTTATTGTAATATGGTGGGTGGTGTTTAGGTGATAATCTACATAAACTTAAAAAGTAAAATGTGAACTGATAATTATTATTATTTACAATCGATTTCTGTGTAGATTAGGTGTTTAATCTCAAACATTAACTACATTTTTTTAAACTTGTCTAAAAACTATAAAAAATAAAAAAATTATAATTATATACTTGAACATATAAAAAAAAACAAAAGTAAGGCACCGAGCAGGTTTCGAACCCGTAACACTCGTTTCTTGCCATTCGCGTCTTAACCCGCTGGACCAAACGGACAGTGGCCGGCAGGACGAAATTAGCGACCATATTCTGCATGGAAAGAAAAACGCATTAAAACACGAACACGCATTTTCCCAAATATAAGACTAATCTAGATCGATTGTTTACCCCCGAAAACCCCCATATACCAAATTTCAGCGAAATCGTTAAGAGCCGTTTCCAAGATCATGGTTATATTATACATATACATAAATATACAAGAATTGCTCGTTTAAACGTATAAGATATTCTAGGTGTGGGGATGAACTTTTTTTTATTTCTATCCCATCGTGTGGGGTATCGTTTAATAGGTATTTTAAAATAAAGGCAAGGTTTCATACATAACTTTTTTATAAAGTCAACCATTTTCGAGTAATCGGCCTCCAAAGTGATTTATAAGTTGGTCCCCCCTAGCATTTCTAAACTATAAGACTTAAAAACTTACAATTTTCTATGCTGATAGATTATGCTAATAACTCTTTAGGAAAAATATTTTGAACCAAATCAGACAGTAACTTTTGAAGTAATTTGACAAAATATTACTCGTTTATAGTTACGGAACCCTCCTTAGACGTGTCCTGATATATTCTTGATTAGGTTAGGTTATTTTTTCTTTGATGTTTGCAAAAAAGGAGAGTTGTATGTTTAGTGTTCATAATAATATCTACGTATGTGAGTATTAGCGTATGTATGTGCGTATATGCAGTCTATAGTATACGTAGAAGCTATGGCGGTTTTAAAAAGCTTCACATAGATAAGTGGTAAATACAGCCTATAGGTACGCGTTAAGTTTGCAGTGAGTCATCAGTGCAAATGTCTAGAAAGCAATGACCATGAAGCATAGATACCAGGAGTCCGAACGGTATAGGCTTTTTAATAATAATTATGTACACAATAATAGGACCAGATCTTAGTTCTCTTTTCTGCCGCTAGGCGTGCGAGACTGACGAGTACCGCGTGTTGCCAATACTATTATACCGAGTGTTGCCAATACTATTATTTATTACAATTATTTTTAAATTACCGTTAGGCAATTACCGTGTTCTACGGTATCTATTATTCGAGAACAGTTTCTAAGAATTTCCTAAAACTTTTATATAATAAGATTTCAATCTTTCCAGAGCTGTCATTAGCAACTTTAAACTTCCCGCGTAATTTCAAACAAGTGCATGTCGGACCGTCGCGCGCTCTACCGGCAAAAATCTGTCCCCGTAATTGAGACCATTATTTTAACATTACGTTCGGACTCCTTGTTATCTATACTTCGTGGCAATGACGCTTAGCTCGTGTTCACTTTTGACAATAAAGGTAAGCCAGTTTAACATTTGTAATTTGTACTGACGACTCATTGCAAACTTAACGTGAATAGACTGTATTTACTACTTATGTGTGTGAAGTTTTCTATTGCTGCCATAACTTTTACATGTAATATAATATAATATGTATATCGGAATTATTCGGAATGGTTTTATTTCAACAAAATACATTATTTTCAAATAACGAAGATGTGACCAATACAAATTCATATCGACAATATATCGATATAATTTGTATTGGTAACATCACTTAACATGTCAGTGTATTAGTGCGTACGCTACACTGTTATATTAGCGCGAGTCTTATTTGTGTGAAATAAATAAGCTAGTGTTGCAGTTTTATAAATGTGTGAGTTTGTAACGATTACAATATTTTTGTGAATGTGTGATTTTGTTTTCATTGTGGGAGTTACCCTCCCCGCACCAAAATTGGCAGAAAGTTTTGTTTGAAAATTTCCTCGCGTGCCTTATCTTGTAGTATATAATCTAAGGCTCACATAGTGGCATTGGCTGCTGGCACCATATTGTAAAACATTTATGTAGTAGAGTAAATGACTGGGACCAATATTCAAATTTCTTTCTGCAATCTGCTGTACAGCTATTCTATACCTTTGAAGACGCCATCCTGGTCTATCCCGGCCTCGTCCAACCCCTGCTCGTTGATGAACCGCACGCGGACCACGCCCCGCAGCGCGCGGCTCGGCAGCGCCGCCAGCTGTCTGTACCCGTCCTCCACGAGACGCGCGCGCCGCACGGTCACGAGCGTGGAGCGAGCCGCCGCGCCGCCGCACGCGCGCTCCGTTAGACCCAGCACCACCTGAACGAAAGTGACATTCAGACATATAGACACACACGCAACTTTTTTTATTTTTTTTTATTTTTATGAAATATGGGGGCAAACGAGCAAACGGGTCACCTGATGGAAAGCAACTTCCGACGCCCATGGACACTCGCAGCATCAGAAGAGGTGCAAGTGCGTTGCCGGCCTTTTAAGAGGGAATAGGGTAATAGGGGAGGGTAGGGAAGGGAATAGGGTAGGGGATTGGGCCTCCGGTAAACTCACTCACTCGGCGAAACACAGCGCAAACGCTGTTTCACGCCGGTTTTCTGTGAGCCCGTGGTATTTCTCCGGTCGAGCCGGTCCATTCGTGCCGAAGCATGGCTCTACCACGTAATAACTAAATGCAAACACTCTTCAACGCAAAGATTTTTCAAATTTTAAATGCTACTGACGTGCAGGGATGTTGTAGAGCTCCGTTACCGAATGTGATAGAACTTCGGATAGAGGCGGAGTATAAATAAGACATATTATGACATGTTTATTTAATTTGCCTACCAAGCCGACTCAACAGCTTTTTAGGCCAAATGATTATTTGCTTTTCACTTACATTCTTCACAAGCCTAATATGCGTAAGCGTAACCGAAAACCGATATAATTTTATTCCTATATCCGTATCCATATTCAGATCCGACAGGACACATTCACAAAATCTCTGCTGACGTACACAAGTACGCACTTATGCACGCACGTACGCATATTTACACGCACTCCATGCGTATATACGAATTAGTACATATAATTTTATTCATAACTAGATGTTTATCGCGACTTTCGTACGCACAAAAGAAAATCTTTCGGGAACCCAAAATTTTCCCGCCATAGACAGTACACAGCCAATATCTTTAATAATAATAATAATATCTATGGACGCTTCACACCACGTCAATCTGGCCCCGTGCTAAGTATCCGAAGAACTTGTGTTACAGGTACCAGACAACGGAAATATATTTAATACTTTTATACTATACACATATTTAAGATTTTTATTATATTATACACATATTTAATACACATCCATGACCCAGGAACACAGAAAAACTTTTGTTCCTTCGGCGGGATTCGAACCCGCGACCCCCGGCTTGAGCACCAACACGCTCAACCAACTGAGCCACAGAGGTCGTCGAGTTTCCTCGTGGTTTACTCTCTATTTGTCCCAAATTTCATCAAAATCGACCCAGTACTTACGAATCATGTTTAATATAAACAAACACACCAACAAATGTTTCTTCTTCACAATATTAGTGTAGAATTGTAGATAAGAATAATAATATTCAAACTTTTTGTTTGGACGTCATCAGCGACACAATTTTACAATAATATTGTGACAAAAAATATGGTATTTACAATAAAAGTTACCTTTTCATCAGCGACGGCGCGTCTAAACAGCCTGACTCTCTCACTGTGCGCGATCATATGAGGGGCCTTCTGAAGCAGCACCTACGAGCAGAATTTATATAGGAGAAGAGAAGGTTGCAACAGGCTGATTAGGATAATTTTTTTAGCCGTTCCCATAATTCTTGTAAAACTGTGCTGACTTTTTGCATCACGCATTAATAATATCTGGCGATCACCAGACAAACGAAATGCCGTTGTTTCAGAATTTTTTTATACTTCCGATAGAAACACTAACAGCCTCCGTGGTCAAGTGGTTCGAGCATTGGCTCTCGACTCAGAGGTCGTGGGTTCGATTCCCACATGGGAACAACAAAAAAAATATGTTGTTTCCCAGTTTGGTTAGGACAATGCAGGCTGATCACCTGATTGTCTGACAAGAAAGATGATCCATGCGTCGGATGGGCATGTAAAATAGTCGGTCCTGCGCCTGATCTCTCGCCAGTCGTGTCGGTCATCCGTCCCACTGGGTTACGAGAGTAAAAGGAAGAGAGAGTGCTCTTGTGTACTGCGCACACACTTGGGCACTATAAAATCACTCCTGCGTAACTGGCCTAGTTTCAATGAAACCGGCCACCGTCACCGAGATCGGTGTGGGAGTTATTAGAAACACTAACTCCAGCATTACATCATGTTTATGTGTAGTAGTAGTAATAGTTTACTCGTAGTAGGTTATACCTGATGCGGTTTCTTCCCCTTATCCAAATCAGCTAGGAAGTGGGAATCTCTATCTCTCGCTAACCAGTGCTGCGGCGGCGCGTACGGGCGGCGGCAGTCGCGCCTGTACAGCGCTTGGAGTAACGTGTGGGCTGCCGTGAACAGCGTGTTGTGGGCCAGGCCCTTGAGCTCTGCGGGGGAAGAAAGTATTTGAGAAAAAAAGGTGTATGTAAACTGTCTTGATTTTTACGGTTCCGTACCTAAACTCCGATTTTTAATTCAAGATCAAAAAAGCTACTACAGATACGTCACTGTCAAAGGTGTCAAAGTGACTTATGTCATTGTCAAGTGAATATTTCAGGTTTCGCCAACCTTTTTGCAATATGTTACTTTATTTATTATTGGTATTACTGGTCAACATAATGATTAAACAAGGTTTTTGTTTAATAATCCTTATTGATATAAGCTTTTATATTAATATTAATGGTTTCAACTAGAATAGTCGAGTAGTTTATCGATATTATATCGATATACGTTACATCCCTGCACGTACACTAATGCAATGCACACAAGCAGAAAAAGGACACGCGATTGCTGGCTAAAACTCTCTCTAGTGGTTATATACTCAAAGGGATAAACAATATCATGGTGTCATGGCCGAAAAAAATGGCGGCGATAAGATAACGACCATAAAGCGAGCTACACACAAATTTTCTGCTATTTTGTAAATTAGGTACATGTATATTTAAATTATATTAAGTATGTTACTTTAGCCTGTAAATTATTGCACCAAATGTTATGAATACCTGAAGTGATACCAGTAAAATACCAGGTATACTACCAAAAATTACTGATGTTTAAGATTTTATTAGGGCGTTTTGTATTTATGTAAAATAAAATAACTCAGGTTACTTATTTAAATCATCTGATTAAAATTACTAATAATTAAAATTATCTAAGCCTTGTTTTTAGGAAAAAGGAATATACTCTTGCACAAATATTTTATTGCAGTGGCAATATTGTAGTAGTTTTTTTGATCTTGAATTAAAAATCGGACTTTAGAATGGAAAAAAAACAAGAAAGTTCGGGAACGCATGGAGGTATCAAGCTGTAATTTATATCAAATACTCAGGTCTACTGTCCCTTGGAGCTGTGATCAAACTTCTAAGCCAACGCAATCAAAAGATACAGCCGTTTATTCCGCAAATTTTCGACACTCGCAAGGGAATTAAAACCTATAG
This sequence comes from Glaucopsyche alexis, assembly GCA_905404095.1. Classification (NCBI taxonomy): domain Eukaryota; kingdom Metazoa; phylum Arthropoda; class Insecta; order Lepidoptera; family Lycaenidae; genus Glaucopsyche; species Glaucopsyche alexis. The sequence goes on from FR990053.1 coordinate 4,946,641, forward strand.
GGTACTTCCCGTGAACTCAGAATCTTGAAATTTGGTACACAACAACGTCTTATGAGCCATTTTCAAATAAAATGTACTTATGACTAACATGCTCAAAATTGTGACTCAACTGTTTTGTGACATAGGTCTGTATTTTTATACTCATGTGAGTCACATTTATTGTAAAGCAGAGTTTACACGAAACTATGTTCTACTACTCGAGTTGGGCAGTGGGGGTTCAGCAGGGAGCAAAAATGTAGGTTTAATAAAACAAGTAGATATAATCAAATCAAATTATTATTTAAAAAAAATACTTAGCCTCTTAGAACTATTAGATTTCTCATTTTTTTGTCTATACACTCTTTTTTTTAATGTGCTTTCATTCATCTTTGCTAACTTTTTTAGCTTTGTCCTATATCTCCTTTCAAAACCTGTTTTCGGTGGCGCTTTATGTGCTTCATTTTCTATCTTCTCACATTTTTTATTTTTTCTTCTTGCATTGGCTTCCCGCCATTGTTTTCTTCTTTTATTTTGTTCCGTTGCCGATAACTGACCTATAACTTTTCTTTTATTTTTCATATATTTAGCATGTTTTCTTTTTTTTCTCTTCGTATTTATCAGGTTCTTGGCTTCTAAGTTTTTCTCTGCGCTTACGTTGACGTTCGGCTGCGCTCATCGCCATTTTTCTAAAAATAATACAATAATAATTAGTGCACATAAAGTATAGTCGGATGATGATGTATGTAGTTATAATAATAAGTAAACTAAATCAACAGCTATAAGAATTAAAAAAATGTATTACAAGTCATCGACAAAGTGTTACGTAGCTAAAATGTTATTAGTACAGTATATGCCGGTTGCCGCCGACGGTTGACGGCCGGCTGCCGTCGTCACCACCTACCGGCGGCAGCCTTTCGACTAATACACGTTTATACCGTAAAGGAAATAAGGTATCAAACTGTTTTTTAATTATATATCAAAATTATATTTTTCCGTAAATGTCTGATTTATTTATTAGTGAAAAGTCTTGTATGAAGCAGAAGATAACACCGGACGCCGCCGGCTTAATATGTATATTTGTTAAAATTTTCAGCCAGTGTAAACATATTTTAACTTTACACGTGGATGTGAGTCACGCCATATGAGTCACGAAATGTGACTCACATGTTTAGCATTCTTGTATGAAGCAGAAGATAACACCGGACGCCGCCGGCTTAATATGTATATTTGTTAAAATTTTCAGCCAGTGTAAACATATTTTAACTTTACACGTGGATGTGAGTCACGCCATATGAGTCACGAAATGTGACTCACATGTTTAGCATTTTTGTCAAAAACATAACCTTAATAAGCAACAATATCAGAATAACTTATAATATAGTTAATTATGATACATACTTATAACTTGTATAAAAAGGCTAACGCTATGAAAATAATTGAAAATAATACTCACTTTACTTTGTCCGGAAATGCACTGTGATTCATATGTATTTGTTTTCGTACAAATTGCAGCGGCGTTTCGTGACAACAAATTAACTTACAACAAAATTAAATAGCGGAGATTTGATGGGAACAGCATGGAGCAAAGTGATGCCAAATATGAAAAATTATCTTCGAGTGGTAGGAATGGTACAAATAGCTACGAAATCGACCGTGACATACTCTGAGTGACTCACATGTTAATAATCTCGGACAAATTTAAAAAAATATTATTTTATTGGTAAAGCACCGGGTAGAATAATACTGTTTTGAATAAATAATAGGAAATATATTTATTTCATTAGTTACATTGTTTAAAAAATGAACAGAGAACAAATTAGAGCCTTATGATGATTCGAAACTGTTAGAGTATATAAAAGACATTTCTGTTGTAATGGAATGTGAAAGGTGGCAAAACAAAAAAATGTATGCAAAATACTATAATTTTATAATTAAGTTATAATTTTGGTAAAATCTTGAAGAGGGATGTTCATATTGTTACGTGTTGGGGTTCGAAGGATTTGGAGAGAAAGATCTGCTGACTCTTTTGAAGACTAGCGCTTTTATTCGCTAGCACACACACTACTAAAGCACTAGGTCCAACATTAAACACTAAGTCCAAACACTAAGCACTAACGGTGTCCTTAAGTCGTAGCCAAGTCGTGGGTTTCACTCCTGGTATCATCACATCACTAGTATTCACATCGTTATCGCCCGTTTCGCTGTTCAAATCGAACTCCCGATCACTAGTTTTCGCTTATCGCCTGTATCGCCTCGATGGAAGCTCAAAGTGAACTCGACTCGCTCGCATTCTTCCGACGTATTTATACCGGTCGATACGAGTCCCAGACGACTCCAGAAGGTTCCCGAGTCGCGTGACCGTGTTAGATTTATTCTGGAACGTTTGCACAGTAGCGCCATCTAGTACTGAGTAGGGGGCCCACGCTGTCCCTGTTCACACCAAGTGGTGTCATCGGTTGACGCTAGATGGCGCTTTTGTGTGTTCGTAACAATATTTATAGGAAAAATTGCACAAAGTGAAAAATATGTAACACTGAGTCCGTAAAAAATATTGATAATAGTCGGACATGTATTCATTTTGTATGTACAGTTTTTTTTAAAATGGCTCTTATAGCACAAATAAAGAAAAAAAACATAAATTTTTTGTTACATCATATTATAATAAAATATTTTTAATAATTTTAAACTTACTAGTTCCGTACAAACCGTTTAGGTATATACCTAAACGGTTTGTACGGAACCCTCGTTGCACGAGTCCGACTCGCATTTGGCCGGTTTTTTATATTACAAAACTAACGGTCAATTCACACCAAAACGATAAGCGACATGCCACTGCATCTTTAAAATATTCAAAATTTAACTTTATTCATTACACAAGAAGAAGTTTCATTTTAAGAGTTTGAAATATCGAATGTCAGGTTGCACCGCACTGCACGGCGTATGTGCAGCGCTAAGGATACATTGATGACGTATATGTTAAAGAAAAACCCATCATACAAGAAAAAGTTACGCCATCTTGTATTCAACGAACTGCGGAAAGCAAAATATGTCAAGATGACAAAATTATGTCAAGCCTCAACTGCCCCAAACAACCCCAAAAGTTGGGTAGTTTAAGTGTGTAGTTTCCGAACCGGTGGTAGGCATCATGTAGGACAATTCTATAAGCGTTATTTCATAATTTATATGGAAATAAAAATTTTGAGTTTGAGTTTGTGGACAGTTTTTGTTTGACATGTCAGTTCTATAATATATAGGTCTATGGTCTTAGCACAATAGGCTTGTTGGCAGACTTTTTTTTATAAATTAATATTACTCTGAAATATAAGTAAGTTCTCAAAAGAAACGTTATTTTAAAAATCAATATTTTCAAAGGTACAGCGATTTGTGGACAGCTGAGGAACTAGCAATGGATTCCATAATTATTATAGACTTATAAGACCTGTGCCAGATAAACTCAGCTTATGTAAAGTTTATGTAAAGTTTATGTAAAGAGTTTATGTAAAGTTTATGAGTAAGAACTTTAGAAACCGATCGAAGCTACAGCTAAAATGTATGGAGCCAATGATATTTAGTACTTACCAAGCAACTGTCCAATGATACACCGGTATATGAACATGTTGAGGAAATGCGACATATTTATGAAGTCCTGTAATTTGAACGGCTCCTGTTTCTCGTACATTTCCATGTCATCTAGTATACTGAAAAAACATACTTAATTATAGAAATTTCTTGAGGATGGACTAATCCTACTACTGTTATAAATGTGAAAGTTTGTGAGGCTGGATGGATGGATGGATGTTTGTTTCTCTTTCACGCTAAAACCATTGAACGCATTTCGATAAAATTTGGCTTGGTAGTAGTTTATGCTCTGGATTAAAACATAGGGTTGCTTGGAAGAATAGCGATAAAGCCGCCTTTGTGTTCATGCTAAAATTGTTAATTATAATTTAAACCGTAGGTACTTGTATATTTTTTAACACAATAGAGCATATATTCATTCGTTCATTCATTGGATACTTTTTTATCCCGAAATAGTAGAGAATTTACGCGAGCGGAGCCGCGGGCTACAGCTACTTACTTTATAAATGTGAAACGTAAGTATAGATGGATGTTAGCGACTCATTCACGCAGGAACTACTAAACGGATTTATATGAAATTTGGTATGGTAGTAGTTTAGGCTTTTACATAGATAGATAGATAAACACTTTATTGCTCACATTAAAGTACATACAAACAAATTACTAAAATTACTTAAACTTATAAGCGAAATGTGGGCAAGGGCGACCTTATCGCTATAAGCGATCTCTTCCAGATCCTTTTTAGGCTACATTTTATCCCCAAAAAGTATTGTTCCCGTGGGATGCTTTATTTACACGGGTGGAGCCGCAGGCAAAAGCTAGTGTTGTTATTTCTTTATAGGTAAAATTGTATATAGTAAAATGGAATTAATATTAGCTTATTAAATTAGCCTTTAGTGCTCATCACTATAATAATTTATAACATAGAAAATTATTAAAAATTACTTGTAGGTGATACTAAGATTTCATCATCATAGAGTAAAATTTTAGCTTTAGCAACAGTATATATGTCACCGTAAAATTGTAAAAATCGTTACATTGTAATATAACTAGTGAAATTGTAAATCGTTTTAAATAGACTTCCGACGCGAATATTCTGCTTATAATTTAACACATTATTTTTCGTTAAATTATAAATATATAGTTTTGAATCTTTCGACATATTTTTACAATCTCGTTAGTTATTTTACAATCTAACGGTTTTTACAATTTTACGGTGATGTATACCAATAAGGTACTCACGTAACATAATGCGTCATACAATCAGCGAACAGTATGAGCATCTGGAACTCGGGCGCGGACAGTTTGGTGTTGACCGCCAAGAGATCCAGAAACGCTTTCAGTCCACTATTAGGTCCCAGGGTACACATAAACTGCCACAGGAGATATAGTATCTCGTCTTGACTACAGAGGCCTGGAAATAAAAGAATATTACAGTTTGCAATTGATTTCAAGAAATATTGCATAAACAGCGACAAACTTTAAGGATTCAGCGTTGAATTAAACCTTGTTCAGGAAGGTGAATTACGCGCGTTAACCTACTTGCGTATAGCTTTAAGACAAAATGTCTGGTGGACGCAATGTGATGGACGATACGCGTGTTAGTAAAATAATACGCGCGTAGCGTCTAGGCGCAATGTAAGGGGGCCTAGTACCTCGACTCGAGCGTCGGCCTTACGTGCGTATGATTACGCGCTTCCTGGATATAGATCTGCGCAGCGAGCAGCGCGGCAACGGCGGCGGCAGCGAGCAGGCGGACGCCCTAGTCACCGCTTGACATATTAAGTGCCCTGTCAAGAGGTGACTATAGGTGAACGCGCACCTATACGAGCCGCAGGAGGATAGACGTGCGCGGGGTTGCATACGATTTCATATAAAGATTTATAAAATTCGTTGATTTCTGCCCGTGCGGCTCCTGCGGCGCGTATAGGTGCGCGTTGACCTTATGGCGCCTGCCTACGCGCGCTGCCGCTACCGCATCGCTCGCCGGAAAATTCACGGCACAGATAGGCCTTATAGCAGGTCATATTAAAGAAAAAGGAACAGACGTTCAAGAAAAAGAAAAAGAATCAGCTACGTAGTTGCACAGAGAACACGAACAGAAAAATAGCTACATAGTACATAGTTAACTTTCGATTTAATTGCACACACCGTATGCTTGAAGTGTAGACACATTATGGTGTGTCTACGACTATGCGGTAAAATTGTGGGCCGTTGAAGGGGGCACCTAAAGTTTAAACTTTTGACGACCTCTTTGGCTTAGTGGTTCAACGCGTTGGTGCTCAAGCTGGGTGTCGCGGGTTTGAATCTCGCCGAAGAAACAAAAAGTTTTTCTGTGTTCCTGGGTCATGAATGTGTATTTGATAGGTGTATAATATGATAAAAATCTTAAATATATGTATATTATAAAAGTATTATAATAAATATGCTTCCCGGTTTCGGGTACCTGTAACACAAGTTCTTCGGATACTTAGCACGGGAACAGGTGACGTCGTGTGAAGCATCCATAGATATTATTATATTATTATTATTTCAAATTTGGATCAGTCTATGAAAACTGTTTCTCTGTTCGTCATTTACGTACAGAGAATTTATATTGTCTACTCTGTGCTTATAGTATACAATATTAAAATAGGAACAGAACACTTATCTAGTTTAAATTCTTGAGAAAAATTTGCATGTAAATTGGGATATATTTTTTAATAAAATGTGAATTCTCACCTGTCAATATGTCCATTTTAACTTGTGACATGGTCTCTAAGGCGGTGTGGTACATCGTACATATCAACGCTATTTTAGTACAGTCAGGTGATCCCAATTTTCTAAAATGCTTACTTGAATTTCCTCTGTAACATATAAAATACATTACATAGATTTGACATAAGACATATTTTTGACTTGACACTCGCGTGTTTGAATTTCAGATCTAATGTATTAGCACAGAGTTCTATTTTCAGTGCTTTGAATTTTTCCCAGCCTTACAGACTTCGGACAATTTAGTCCCAGCCTAAAGTTCAATTTTAAATCGTTATATTAAAAATGCAGCGCCGAATCGTGGCTCGGTGTGAACTGACGTTAAAGATTTTCTTTTATAAATCAAAGGCAGGTCAAAATCTAACCCTGACATCACTGCGACCCAAGTGGATCTATAGTGATTACTGATATTAAAGAATATATAAATTACCTATTAGTCCTAGCTTCTATTGCTCTTCTAATAAACGCGGCTGGATTGTTGCTCTGTACCGGGGTTGAAGGCTGCGACGGCCCGGCTTCCTCGCTACTCACGCCCGCATCCAGCATCTCCTTGAGCGGGTTGGCCAGGAGTTTCCTGAGTAACGGAGCACCCCACAGCAGGGATAGCTGCGTGCGCAGGTTGCCCATCGTGGGCGGTAGGTACGCGTCGAAACCTTGGGAGAACCAGCCGAGTACTGGATGCCAGTTGCTTAGGTTGCCTTTCTTGCATACTACATACTGCTGGCAACTGTCCAGAAAGCGTGTGACTACCAACTGTAATAAAAAAAATTGTTACCTACGTCTTTTTAATAATATTTTTACTTTTTTATGTAGTTAATAATTTAAAGTGCGGTTGCGGAGCACGTACAATTTCGTATTCATCGCTACTTATCTTTCACTTGCGCACGAATATATTGCTATCGCGCCTACACAGGAAAGCGATAGCAATATATTCGTGCGTGAGTGAAAAAAACAAGTAGCGACGAGTCGATGTACGAAATCCTACGTGCTCCGCGACCGCACTTTAGTAAGTAAATCATATTAAGAAACATGTGACGAATTAAAATTTGTTAACTCACATCACGAAGTTTAGATACCAGGAGTCTGAACGTAATGTTTTTTAAAATAATGGTCTCAATTTAGGGAACAGATTTTTTCCGGTAGAGCGCGCCATTTTTCAAGAAGTACTAAGCACGATTCAGGACTGTGCGCTGATTGGTCCCCCACTATAACATCGGTACGTCCAAAATTCTCGCGCAGCCAGTAGCAGAAAAGAGAACTAAGATCTGGGTTTATTATTGTGTACATGAATACTATGGAAAAGACTATACCATTCAGACTCCTGGTATCTATACTTCGTGACTTACATTATCGTTTAATGGGTACCATTTTTTACATTAATTCCTATTGTTTATTATGGCCATTTATAACAAATAGTTGATATAGAACATACCACAAATGTAGGATAATATGTATTTGGTTGTGCATGCTCTCTCTCTAAGTAAGCCAGCTGAATTATATTAGCAAGCAAACACAAAGCGTAATTCCCCTCCAATGTGTTGAAAACTATACGCATATTCTGATCTGTGCTCAGAAACTCCACACACTTGTCGAATATACCATGTGTACGGAAAACCACTATTGACTGAAACAGATAAAAAAAATATTATATTACTTTTACAAATATATTAAGATTCAATCATAAGGTTGATCTTTTCTCTTAACATTAATAATAGTTCGCGAACAAAATAAATAGTAAAAAAGTACTCTAAATTCCACGCAATATTAGAGTGTTGTAAGGAATTAAGAGGTTACATCATTAGGAATTAAGAGGTTACATCATTAGGAATTAAGAGGTTACATCATTAGGAATTAAGAGGTTACATCATTAGGAATTAAGAGGTTACATCATTAACATTGTATGGTTTCAAACTGGCAATAAAAGTAGTAGTTGAAAATTTATTGCTTAAAGCTTTTGAGAATGTTACTGACCTCAGGGGAAATCTGTTGCATGTGATACACCAAAGTCGGCACCGACAGTATCTGTATGATGTACATTGTGAGGAGTTTCTCCGAGAACTGTGCGGACACTAGCGGTCTCAACGTCAGTGTCACTATTGCAGTCATGGAAATATTCTTCAGGCAGACTTTCTCTCGACACAAACCACGTAGTAGTAGTGACTGAAATGATATCAAATGTTAAAAAATATAGCCCGCTTACACAAACTTTATGTCCTATGTTACCTGAGCCAGTATTACGAATGTATGTGAATGTATATTTCATTAATTACAATCAGATACATAGTTTAGGCGCTACGATGGAACATACATACATAGACTGTCAAAATCGTTACTCAACCTTTTGGCTATGCCATAGTTGGGTAAAAATAAGAAATTGTTTCAAATATAAGTATATTAAAATTTAAAAAAATAAGTTGCTAATTGATTTAAAACTAATTTGATTCAATAAAGGTACTAATTAAGATATATAGAATCACTAATAAATCTAGAACAAAGTACACAACACTATTTTTACAACTAATTTTATATAACTTAACTAAATAAGCTAATCTTCAACTACTTTATTTAACTTTGTCAATCAAATGAAGCTGGCATCAACTCTCACTGTTGTAACCCTCTTTAATTAGTTTAATCTTTAATTAGATTAACAAAAAAAAACTTTGTCTTCTTACCTTTAAAGTCAGATAATATCCCCTATGAAACAAAGACCCCATTATATTTGCACATAACTGTGTCATGCCTCCTCTCAATTTCTCAAAGTTCTTAAGGCGAGTTAACGCCCAAGTATTAGTCGCAGTAAACGCTAGTAAAGTGTGAAGGTGTATGAGAATACTTTGCATGTCTACAGGTGACTCTGGTTTTAGTGCTTCGAGGTACTGACAGCATTTATACAGAAGGTCTTTTATGTGAGTAATCCATTGGAGGCTGAAAAATTATGTTCATTATGAATTGGCTGAAGGAATATTATTGTCGAATAGACAGACAGAAAAACCAATAACTATTTACTATTTAGTAAATTAAACAATTTCAATGTAGAAAACCACAAATAAATGAGTCCAATAATGCAAACAAAAATTTGCTTCACATATAATTGATTTATACAAACATACATACCTGAATTCTTTATTCAGGAATACCCCAACATAAGACACTTTGACAGATTCAGAATGTAAAGACTGTACAATATATTTACATAGTTTTTCAAATCTTTTCTTGTCCCTGTCTTGTTTGAATATCAGAAAGAGCCGGCATGTCACCTTGTACACGTCCAAAGCCTGTATCACCTCTGGTTGTTGATTTTCATCTTGAGAACTTTGATTTGCTGTTTCCGGCAATAGTTCATCAAACTCAGATCTATAGAATAAGAAATACTTTTATGCATTTTCAATATTTCTTTTATAAACTACATATTGCCTAATTTACATTACTGCAATTCTATCAGCTGTGATTATATACATTAGGAATAGCGTTAACTGATATTCATCAGTTAACATAGGGCATAGTTCTTAAATAATAATAAGACATATTTAATAATATGAGAAAAATAAGGACTATATGATTTGCTTCACATTAAACTCATGTATGTCAATGTTTCTTAGACGGAACCTACAGTATACTCAATTTTTAGAAAGTCTATTTGTTTATCTTAAATTTTGGGTTTGTTATACGAGATTAGACATTGCACATTATACAATTTTTATGTAAATAATGAACATTATAAGCTATATAATCAGACATTAGGTGTCTACTGACAGCATCTAGAACAACCTAAGGAATACAATAATGTTTACTTACAGTATAAGCTTGACAAACTTCTGCCTTTCAAGCCAACCACGTACCAGGGCCTGTATTTTTATAACTGACTGTTCCCGCTTTTTTTCCAAGGCACGTTCCTCTCTTGCTGCTTTGGTTTGCTCCAAGAAACTGTCTTTGCTCGATTTAGGAAACATTCTGAAAATTTGCTGAATATAATTTGTTTTGGCTTTGTATTTATATTATGTTAAAAGATGTTCATCGGTTGAAGTATTTCGATCTTGCAAATACTTTGATAGTAAGACATTATTCATTATTAATTATTTTTTATGCAATTCTTTATTTTTATAGCTTTTCTATTTTTCCATTTACTAAAATTTCTAAAAAACACAATTTAGCTCCACTTTACCTAAAACTGACAAGTGACAACTGACAAGTGACAACTGATGAACTGACAAGCATGCTCTATGTGACAAGCATTAAGCCATGAAGCATAGATACCAGGAGTCCGAACGGTATAGGCTTTTTAATAATAATTATGTACACAATAATAGGACCAGATCTTAGTTCTCTTTTCTGCCGCTAGGCGTGCGAGACCGACGAGTACCGAGTGTTGCCAATACTATTATACCGAGTGTTGCCAATACTATTATTTATTACAATTATTTTTAAATTACCGTGAGGCAATTACCGTGTTCTACGGTATCTATTTTTCGAGAACAGTTTCTAAGAATTTCCTAAAACTTTTATATAATAAGATTTCAATCTTTCCAGAGCTGTCAATAGCAACTTTAAATTTCCCGCGTAATTTCAAACGAGTGCATGTCGGACCGTCGCGCGCTCTACCGGCAAAAAACTGTCCCCGTAATTGAGACCAATAATTTAACATTACGTTCGGACTCCTTGTTATCTATACTTCGTGCATTAAGCCATCATTTTTTTTTATTATTATTTATGGCGTCGGCTTATCGCCATTTGCCAGTGTCGAGTATATTTTCATCAACGTATTTCTAAATAGTGAAGTCCAAAGTCTAGTCAAAGTCCTAGTAAATAATCACGGTAGTCAATCAGTCAATTCAGTAAAGTGGTAGACGCTTTACTGAAACTTCCTAGAGAGTTTTGGCGGGAAACCCAATTTAGCACGCATTTTGTAGAATGCATCACTCTTCCACACTAGTGCACCTCAACGAATAATTAATGGTTAATATTCCACCAATCTTACACATTAAAAACCGAAATAACATTGATTAAAAAAAATAATACAAAATAACACAACATTGCTGATTGACATTCTCGGCAAAACTCCAGTGAGCAGATCGGAAAGTCGCAGAACTAACTCATCACGTATGCGGTATGACAAGCGGTTATGTTAGAAACTTATGATTTTAAGGGCCAATTTTTCAATCGTCAGTTAAATCTTAACTGAATGTTCCTCAATGTTATAAATAATATCTATAAAAAGATAAAATCTGCTCATGCTGTACACTGTAGTCTGAAAGGCCGCCTTTTTGTACATTTCCTATTTGTTGTTGTGTGTGTTTTTTTGTGTGCAAATAAAGTGTTTTATATTCTGTAAGTTTTCATAATATTTTCCTACAGTAGGTAGGTCAAATACGTTTACTACTACAGTACTGCCAGTACTACTACCTACTGTACCTACCTCATGGTAGCAGGTAGGTACAGTACTACGAAAATGTTCCTTCTGGTTTTGATGTGTCCAGATAACATTCCACTTCATGTGGATAATAAACACCTAACTATTCTTCATATTTTCGTTCTTTTACACCAACACATAATACCATTCCACTTTTAAAATACTGTTCAACTTTACGAAGTGGCGTTTTAGTATTTTTACTACTTCGCGTCGAATTATCTACACTAATATTATTATAAAGAGGAAAACTTTGTATGTTTGTTTGTAATGAATAGGCTCAAAAAGTACTGGACCGATTTCAAAAATTCTTTCACCATTCGAAAGCTACATTATCCACGAGTAACCTAGTAGGTAATAGTGTTCTGTGAGCCGGGGCGGGTCGCTAGTTTCTAAATAAAAATAAAATCGATTATTTTGCTATTTTACTATACCTACAGCCAGACTGGATTATCAGTCATAGGATAGTTCCGAAATCCACCGCTCCGACTTCCAAAGTAAAAATACACAAAAAGTAGATATGAAATAAAACTTGTTCTTAAAATAATTCCCCTTTTAAATAAGGTATTTTTTTTAATTAAATTTATTTTAATTTAAAAAAAAGGAAATTTGAACGGGATACTGTTTGAGCTGGTCTGGTACCGATTTTAAAAATAAGAAGATCGAGTAAAGAAATAGTTAACATTTTAGCTGAATTTAAAAGGGGATTTATTTAGAAAATAAGTTATATTTCATACTCTTTTGTGTATTTTTTCTTCGGAAGCCGGATTAATTTTTTGTTTAAAAATAATAATTCGATATTCAAATCCAGGGATGAACAGGGGTAGGTATGAATATCTTTTTTTTCAGAGTCAGACTCATGCTTGACCATTTTACTATAATATGTTGTATATTTTTGAAATGGTCTCTTCAAACTTTTTAAACCAAACACATTCTGCAGTCACGTACGTACCTAATAACATACCTACTTATACATAATACAGCCAAAATCATTATCCTTCCTTTGGACTTTGCCGTAGTCGGGTAAAAAGGGTTCCGTTTCCATTTACTATTATACGCAAACGAAGTTGCGGGCACCATCTAGTCTATGATTTGCCACCGGCCTCAGATGGTATAGACTTTACGCCACTGCCTATGATAAAATAAGTCACGTCCTCTGGGCTCTGATCAGTGTAATAATTCTATGTTGCTATTGGCTAGCCGCACACACGCAATATTATATAATATTGATTATAGACCAGAGGCGGCTCGTGACTTTATTTTCTGGGTGTTCACAAAAAAAGTCTTGCTTACCATTTATTTGTAAACAAAACCATTCGCCGGTCTTTATCTCTCTAACAGATTTTCGATAGGCAGAATAGAGTGCTTTACGAATATCATTGTAGCCCACTGCACTGCCCAATAGAAACCAGTTGAACTTCACATACCATAATTATGAAACCCAGATTGCAAGACTCTTTTCTAAAGTCTTTTCACAATTTTTAATAAAACACAGTGTAATGTTTCATTTTTACCACAAATAAAATAACCAACAATAACTATTTTTTATAGCGAAATAACAAAAAACTGCTGTATTCGCGCGAATAGTGACCGGTAACATAATAAGACGCTATGTTTGTTTACATAAGATCGGCAACAGCGCATAATTAGCTACACCATATTTTAGCATTGTCACCTTGCCGCGCCGCGATCAGGCAACGTCACAGGAGCGGCGCTCCAGATCAGGCTAATTTCTCATACGAAATCTTTTGTTTCACGTACTGGGCCGTGTCGATGTTTCTCTTTCGCACTCATTGAATTCAGTACCAGGCATTGCACTGAACTTCGTTTCATAGGAGCGCAATCGCTGGCGCTCTCCTCGGTCAATCGCAATCTTATGATTGAAAACATTTCAACTTCGTACGTAGTTATTATTTCTAGTATTAGTTGTGCGTATGGTTGTAGCGTGTGTGTATGGTTAAAAATATATTGGTAGGTAGCAGATTAAAAAATACATTATTATTATATACTTAGTTACTATTTTTGTGGGAGTGCACTGCACCAGCGCTCTTTAAGACGAGCCGCCTCTGTTATAGACTATCCAACACAAAAATAATTTTTCAATTCGAACCAGTTAGTTCCTGAGATTAGCGCGTTCAAACAAACAAACTCTTTAGCTTTATAATATTAGTATAGATAACGGTGTATGGCCGGGGAAAATTCAGAGCACTGAAAATAGAACTCTGCGGGCTGAATGTACGATTTCTGCGAAATCAACTTTTGCGCGTACGAAGTCGCGGGCAAGATACAGTCCAAAATAATTGCGTGAATTGGACTTTTGGTGTGGGTAACAAATTTTTGTGTGGAAAAAGACGGCGGCAAACGGGCAGAGGTAGCGCTTGATGGTAAGCGATTACCGTGGGGTGCCGCCGCCAAAGACGTATATACCTAGACGAAGAATAAAGACGTATATACACTATACAGGTATATACCTACTCTAAGGGCGCCGCCCATGGTATTCAGACAATCTTGGCTGAGGCTCAGTGGTTAGTGCGTTGGCGCTCAAGCCGGAGGTCGCGATTTTGAATCCCGCCAAGGGAACAAAAAGTTTCCTATGTTCCTGGGCCATGGATGTGTTTAATATAATAAAAATCTTAAATATTATATTATGTGTAGGTAGTATAAAATTATTAAATATACTTCCCGTTGTCCGGTATCCGTAACACATGCATGTTCTTCGGATACTTAGCACGGGACCAGATTGTCATGATGTGAAGCATCCATAGATATTAGATATTATATTATTATTAACAATAGCGTTGACAATCTTTAAAACTCCTTTCCCTCTAATTAAAGCTAACCAATGCGTCCCGCCTCCCGACAAACCATATGTTCTTTCGGTTCTTACGATGTTAGCATATCTTATCTTTTTTTCATCTATATTTTTTAATTAGGGACTTTTAGTGACTTTCACCATGCCAGTCCTATTATAGTTTATTAAATCTAATATAATATTATAATACATACTACCTACATGGTATCTTATGTTATATTACAAAAATATCTTATGTTAGGTATATTACTAGATGTTTCCCGCAACTTCGTAAGTGCAAAAGAAAATCCCACGAAACCGTGAACCATTTTGCCGTTATAAAAACAGCCGATGGTCTACTCTATATCTGTGCCCAAATTTCATCAAAATCGGTCCAGTAGTTTCGGAGACTATTCGATGCAAACAAACAAATAAACCTATCCTCCTTATGAAATTATAAAAAAAATAGAAAATAGATTATTGCTGGTTCTGATGAAGGCTCTGACAACAAAGTTTGAAAAATGCCTACATCTAATTAATTGAAATTGAAAGCCCTCATTCGTCTCATTGAGCAACTTAGTTCGGGCACATTCCACCATCAGGTGATGGACATCCTCGACAGTGCCGAACTCTCAGTTAGCGCTGGCTCAAATCTTACCTATGAAATTGCCGTTTTGCAGTGGCTAACTAACTAACCGGGGGGCGGAAGGGGCGGCCCGCCCCGGGCCTCCGATCTTGGGGGGCCCCAAATGCCTCCGCGTTCCCCTGATGAAATCCTAAACAAGTCTTAAAAAATGTGCTTGGTACCTACATAATTTCATCAAGATCAAAACACTACAGCTATCTAGACTTTTTACGCGGTACTAATATTCATTTAACTTTGCTGGTCTTGGGGGGCCCCTAAATGCCTCCGCGTTCCCCTGATGAAATCCTAAACAAGACTTAAAAAATGTGCTTGGTACCTACATAATTTCATCAAGATCAAAATACTACTGCTATGTAGACTTTTTACGCGGTACTAATATTCATTTAACTTTGCTGGTCTTGGGGGGCCCCCAAATGCCTCCGCGTTCCCCTGATGAAATCCTAAACAAGACTTAAAAAATGTGCTTGGTACCTACATAAATTCATCAAGATCAAAACACTACAGATATCTAGACTTTTTACGACGTAGGTACTAATATTCATTTAACTTTGCTGAACGCGACCAATACGCTGGGGGAATTCCCGTCTTTGTAGCGGGTACTTCCTCAGGAATCCCTGAATGAATGGAGTGCAAAATTTGCACTCCATTCATTCAGGGATTATTTAATAATTATTTAATAATTCACTCTTTTACGCCTACATTTACATTCACTATATTGTATTTCCGTCGAAAAATAAACATTGGCCTCATTTAAAATATAGGTACTAAATTTCATTACGTTAATATTTAATAGTTTATTAGTGTGTTCCGATATTTTTGCGAACGGATAAGCCTTTTTTTCAATTTTTTTCAAAGTAATTTCATTAAAAAGCGTAATAGTATTTTTGATTTTTGGTACGGAATAAAAGTAAACGAGTTTAGAGTTGAGTAAGTGCATTTTCGAGTATTTGGAAAACTAATTCTGCATATAATTTAGACTAGAAAATATGATCCGTAGTTTCTAGTTAACATACGAGTACATTGCTTCAGTTCTTGCATTTTGCGAGTGGTCCTTGTTATATGGCAAAGTCTCTGTACATTTGTATATCTATATCGTCAAATCAATAATGAAGCTTATAGACTAGGGCTTTTACCATTGAAAATTGTCAAAAGTGAAAAAAAAAATAGTATGGAACCCATTGGAAAAGGAAGAGAGTATTAAAAAATAAAAGAAAAAATAATTTACGGACGATTTGAGGTTGGGAAGTGGAGTTTTTAAGGGTAGAAGACGGTTTATCTCAATTTCCGGCAAAACTACAAGTCCTATGGAAAATAGTCAAATGGCAATAGAAAGAAAAATTTCCAAAGAAATCGGTTTCACAGAAGTTATTGAGGAGTTCAGTAAATTGAATCAGTAAATTGAAGGCACGAAAAGACATATAACACGCTACAAAAAAAATATATCTTATTTTATCTAATTTTTTGTCGATCGATTTGTATTTTATTTTCCTCACTCATATCCATTCCATATTGTAGGCATGTATGTTTATTTAGCTGAAATAATTTAATTCGAATTTAAGTTTCACTTGCCAGATTTTAACGAAATAAACATTAACTACATTTTTAGGGTTCCGTAGCCAAAAGTCAAAAACGGAACCCTTATGGATTCGTCATGTCAGTTTGTCTGTCTGTCTGTCACAAAAATTGAAAAAAGCAATAAATTTTGAGCGTTCTCCATACTTAGAACTGAAAGTCAAATAAATTTTTTTTATTTCATTTTTTTTATTTTTTTTCATTTAAAAAAAATCTATTATAGATAGGTCTTCAAAAATTAGATTGAGGTTTCTAATATCATTTTTTTCTAAACTGAATAGTTTGCGTGAGAGACACTTCCAAAGTGGTAAAATGTGTGTCCTGTAACTTCTAAAATAAGATAATGATAAAACTAAAAAACATATATGATGTACATTACCATACAAAATTCCACCGAAAATTGGTTTGAATGACATCTAGTAAGTAGTTTTTTTAATACGTCATAAATCGTAAATAGTAAAATTGTAAAAAAAGGAATAAAAGTAGACGGAGTTTGTTAACAATTTAAAATTTGCTAACGATATCATTCTTTTTGCAAAAACATCAAAAGAACTACAAATAATGATAAAGTGAGTTAGATTATGAAAGCAGAAAAATTGGTTTACGAATGAACATTTCAAAAACAAAAGTAGCGACAAATAGTGTAAAAAACAACATAATATACGTAAACAATACACAAATTCAATACGTGGACAGCTATAAATACCTCGGAAAACAAATATCCTTTGAGAAGACGCGCCACGAAGATGAATTAGAACGCCGTATTAATATGATTTGGAGAAAGTACTGGAGTTTCAAAGAAACTTTAAAAGCCAAATTCCCTATGAAACTAAAAAAGAAGATAATGGACTCCTGCTTATTGCCATGCCTGTTATATGGAGCACAAACGTGGCTACTTTAAGATAAAATAAAAAAGAAAATTCGGACGTGTCATCGCGCAAAAGAAAGAAGCATACTGGCTATCAAACTTATCGACAAACAAAATAGCAATGTTTTTCGTAAAAAGACAAAACTCGTAAATGCAAAACGACATGCACAACATCTTAAATGGAGATGGGCTGGCCACGTTGCCCGTATGACAGACAAAGAGAGTCACTAAGTGGAAAGGCCTAGGTGGAAAGAGAAGCAAAGGAACCTAAGACCTAAAGTCCTAAGGATAGATGGGTCGACGAAATCATAAACATAACGGGCGAGGAATGGATGACAAAGACAACATACCGAAAAAAATGGGAAAAGTTGGAGGAGGCCTTTATCCAAAGAGGAGCCATGCCGAAAAAAACTAATACATAAGAAACATTTTATAAGTAATTCAATATGTACCAGTGGCGTGGGGTTCCTATAACTCCATTCCTATCGGCTTCCCTTACCGCTTACCTTTTGATGACCCTCATCCAAATCCCTAGCTATTATACATGCTACGGCTTCCCTATGAAGGAACCAGCCTTCGCCACTGATATGTACCGACTAATTTTAAAATAAATTTTTCTTAGCTTGTAAAACATTAAAAACTAAAAAAAACTATGTAAAGCATGGAAATAAAGGGCTATATTATTAAATCGTTAACCTCAATTTACCTTTCATTCAATGACTTTGAGTATCCAACCATACGGAGATGGCATTGTCAGGCGTTCCCCGCTGCCAAAGGTTAGACCCCCCGGTCGTGAGGGTTGTATAAAACTAGTTGCTGCGCGTTTTTGACGTATTCGGAAAATTACAGCGAGGCGGAACGAATCGGAGCAAAAAATGCTGACTTGCTGTATTTTTTCCTGCAAAAACAGATCGGAAACATCAAATAAACAAAAGGATGGTGTTACTTTCCATGTGTATGTATTATTTTGCCTAAATATTAACAATAATTGCGATAAATTAGCAAAAATCCAAAAATTTTACTCGATGAATAAATGTTGCTACTAAATCGTACAACATCCAAATTTAGGGTAATATTTAAAAGTAGTAATTTATAAAAACTTCTATTTCATATTCGTTCTTGTTTTTACTATTTCATAATGAAGAAACATGGCTAACTAATAAGTACACTATTTACAATTTTGTTTTTATTCATTATATAATTTCACGAAACACATTCAAAATTTGCAAATTATTATAAACTAATTATCCAATTGTAATAACAAACTTTTGTTTATATTAATTATTATTTATTACAATAAAATATGTGCGGATAAATTTATCCTGAAATTATGCATTTTTAATTTATAAACAGGCCACACTTCAGTCAATTCAGTAAAGTGGTAGACGCTTTACTGAAACTTCCTAGAGAGTTTTGGCGGGAAACCCAATTTAGCACGCATTTTGTAGAATGCATCACTCTTCCACACTAGTGCACCTCAACGAATAATTAATGGTTAATATTCCACCAATCTTACACATTAAAAACCGAAATAACATTGATTAAAAAAAATAATACAAAATAACACAACATTGCTGATTGACATTCTCGGCAAAACTCCGGTGAGCAGATCGGAAAGTCGCAGAACTAACTCATCACGTATGCGGTATGACAAGCGGTTATGTTAGAAACTTATGATTTTAAGGGCCAATTTTTCAATCGTCAGTTAAATCTTAACTGAATGTTCCTCAATGTTATAAATAATATCTATAAAAAGATAAAATCTGCTCATGCTGTACACTGTAGTCTGAAAGGCCGCCTTTTTGTACATTTCCTATTTGTTGTTGTGTGTGTTTTTTTGTGTGCAAATAAAGTGTTTTATATTCTGTAAGTTTTCATAATATTTTCCTACAGTAGGTAGGTCAAATACGTTTACTACTACAGTACTGCCAGTACTACTACCTACTGTACCTACCTCATGGTAGCAGGTAGGTACAGTACTACGAAAATGTTCCTTCTGGTTTTGATGTGTCCAGATAACATTCCACTTCATGTGGATAATAAACACCTAACTATTCTTCATATTTTCGTTCTTTTACACCAACACATAATACCATTCCACTTTTAAAATACTGTTCAAC
This sequence comes from Glaucopsyche alexis, assembly GCA_905404095.1. NCBI lineage: Eukaryota > Metazoa > Arthropoda > Insecta > Lepidoptera > Lycaenidae > Glaucopsyche > Glaucopsyche alexis. The sequence goes on from FR990053.1 coordinate 4,966,354, forward strand.
TTTACGTACCGATTTTAAAAATAAGAAGATCGAGTAAAGAAATAGTTAACATTTTAGCTGAATTTAAAAGGGGATTTATTTAGAAAATAAGTTATATTTCATACTCTTTTGTGTATTTTTTCTTCGGAAGCCGGATTAATTTTTTGTTTAAAAATAATAATTCGATATTCAAATCCAGGGATGAACAGGGGTAGGTATGAATATCTTTTTTTTCAGAGTCAGACTCATGCTTGACCATTTTACTATAATATGTTGTATATTTTTGAAATGGTCTCTTCAAACTTTTTAAACCAAACACATTCTGCAGTCACGTACGTACCTAATAACATACCTACTTATACATAATACAGCCAAAATCATTATCCTTCCTTTGGACTTTGCCGTAGTCGGGTAAAAAGGGTTCCGTTTCCATTTACTATTATACGCAAACGAAGTTGCGGGCACCATCTAGTCTATGATTTGCCACGGGCCTCAGATGGTATAGACTTTACGCCACTGCCTATGATAAAATAAGTCACGTCCTCTGGGCTCTGATCAGTGTAATAATTCTATGTTGCTATTGGCTAGCCGCACACACGCAATATTATATAATATTGATTATAGACTATCCAACACAAAAATAATTTTTCAATTCGAACCAGTTAGTTCCTGAGATTAGCGCGTTCAAACAAACAAACTCTTTAGCTTTATAATATTAGTATAGATAACGGTGTATGGCCGGGGAAAATTCAGAGCACTGAAAATAGAACTCTGCGGGCTGAATGTACGATTTCTGCGAAATCAACTTTTGCGCGTACGAAGTCGCGGGCAAGATACAGTCCAAAATAATTGCGTGAATTGGACTTTTGGTGTGGGTAACAAATTTTTGTGTGGAAAAAGACGGCGGCAAACGGGCAGAGGTAGCGCTTGATGGTAAGCGATTACCGTGGGGTGCCGCCGCCAAAGACGTATATACCTAGACGAAGAATAAAGACTTTCCCTCTAATTAAAGCTAACCAATGCGTCCCGCCTCCCGACAAACCATATGTTCTTTCGGTTCTTACGATGTTAGCATATCTTATCTTTTTTTCATCTATATTTTTTAATTAGGGACTTTTAGTGACTTTCACCATGCCAGTCCTATTATAGTTTATTAAATCTAATATAATATTATAATACATACTACCTACATGGTATCTTATGTTATATTACAAAAATATCTTATGTTAGGTATATTACTAGATGTTTCCCGCAACTTCGTAAGTGCAAAAGAAAATCCCACGAAACCGTGAACCATTTTGCCGTTATAAAAACAGCCGATGGTCTACTCTATATCTGTGCCCAAATTTCATCAAAATCGGTCCAGTAGTTTCGGAGACTATTCGATGCAAACAAACAAATAAACCTATCCTCCTTATGAAATTATAAAAAAAATAGAAAATAGATTATTGCTGGTTCTGATGAAGGCTCTGACAACAAAGTTTGAAAAATGCCTACATCTAATTAATTGAAATTGAAAGCCCTCATTCGTCTCATTGAGCAACTTAGTTCGGGCACATTCCACCATCAGGTGATGGACATCCTCGACAGTGCCGAACTCTCAGTTAGCGCTGGCTCAAATCTTACCTATGAAATTGCCGTTTTGCAGTGGCTAACTAACTAACCGGGGGGCGGAAGGGGCGGCCCGCCCCGGGCCTCCGATCTTGGGGGGCCCCAAATGCCTCCGCGTTCCCCTGATGAAATCCTAAACAAGTCTTAAAAAATGTGCTTGGTACCTACATAATTTCATCAAGATCAAAACACTACAGCTATCTAGACTTTTTACGCGGTACTAATATTCATTTAACTTTGCTGGTCTTGGGGGGCCCCTAAATGCCTCCGCGTTCCCCTGATGAAATCCTAAACAAGACTTAAAAAATGTGCTTGGTACCTACATAATTTCATCAAGATCAAAATACTACTGCTATGTAGACTTTTTACGCGGTACTAATATTCATTTAACTTTGCTGGTCTTGGGGGGCCCCCAAATGCCTCCGCGTTCCCCTGATGAAATCCTAAACAAGACTTAAAAAATGTGCTTGGTACCTACATAAATTCATCAAGATCAAAACACTACAGATATCTAGACTTTTTACGACGTAGGTACTAATATTCATTTAACTTTGCTGAACGCGACCAATACGCTGGGGGAATTCCCGTCTTTGTAGCGGGTACTTCCTCAGGAATCCCTGAATGAATGGAGTGCAAAATTTGCACTCCATTCATTCAGGGATTATTTAATAATTATTTAATAATTCACTCTTTTACGCCTACATTTACATTCACTATATTGTATTTCCGTCGAAAAATAAACATTGGCCTCATTTAAAATATAGGTACTAAATTTCATTACGTTAATATTTAATAGTTTATTAGTGTGTTCCGATATTTTTGCGAACGGATAAGCCTTTTTTTCAATTTTTTTCAAAGTAATTTCATTAAAAAGCGTAATAGTATTTTTGATTTTTGGTACGGAATAAAAGTAAATGAGTTTAGAGTTGAGTAAGTGCATTTTCGAGTATTTGGAAAACTAATTCTGCATATAATTTAGACTAGAAAATATGATCCGTAGTTTCTAGTTAACATACGAGTACATTGCTTCAGTTCTTGCATTTTGCGAGTGGTCCTTGTTATATGGCAAAGTCTCTGTACATTTGTATATCTATATCGTCAAATCAATAATGAAGCTTATAGACTAGGGCTTTTACCATTGAAAATTGTCAAAAGTGAAAAAAAAAATAGTATGGAACCCATTGGAAAAGGAAGAGAGTATTAAAAAATAAAAGAAAAAATAATTTACGGACGATTTGAGGTTGGGAAGTGGAGTTTTTAAGGGTAGAAGACGGTTTATCTCAATTTCCGGCAAAACTACAAGTCCTATGGAAAATAGTCAAATGGCAATAGAAAGAAAAATTTCCAAAGAAATCGGTTTCACAGAAGTTATTGAGGAGTTCAGTAAATTGAATCAGTAAATTGAAGGCACGAAAAGACATATAACACGCTACAAAAAAAATATATCTTATTTTATCTAATTTTTTGTCGATCGATTTGTATTTTATTTTCCTCACCCATATCCATTCCATATTGTAGGCATGTATGTTTATTTAGCTGAAATAATTTAATTCGAATTTAAGTTTCACTTGCCAGATTTTAACGAAATAAACATTAACTACATTTTTAGGGTTCCGTAGCCAAAAGTCAAAAACGGAACCCTTATGGATTCGTCATGTCAGTTTGTCTGTCTGTCTGTCACAAAAATTGAAAAAAGCAATAAATTTTGAGCGTTCTCCATACTTAGAACTGAAAGTCAAATAAATTTTTTTTATTTCATTTTTTTTATTTTTTTTCATTTAAAAAAAATCTATTATAGATAGGTCTTCAAAAATTAGATTGAGGTTTCTAATATCATTTTTTTCTAAACTGAATAGTTTGCGTGAGAGACACTTCCAAAGTGGTAAAATGTGTGTCCTGTAACTTCTAAAATAAGATAATGATAAAACTAAAAAACATATATGATGTACATTACCATACAAAATTCCACCGAAAATTGGTTTGAATGACATCTAGTAAGTAGTTTTTTTAATACGTCATAAATCGTAAATAGTAAAATTGTAAAAAAAGGAATAAAAGTAGACGGAGTTTGTTAACAATTTAAAATTTGCTAACGATATCATTCTTTTTGAAAAAACATCAAAAGAACTACAAATAATGATAAAGTGAGTTAGATTATGAAAGCAGAAAAATTGGTTTACGAATGAACATTTCAAAAACAAAAGTAGCGACAAATAGTGTAAAAAACAACATAATATACGTAAACAATACACAAATTCAATACGTGGACAGCTATAAATACCTCGGAAAACAAATATCCTTTGAGAAGACGCGCCACGAAGATGAATTAGAACGCCGTATTAATATGATTTGGAGAAAGTACTGGAGTTTCAAAGAAACTTTAAAAGCCAAATTCCCTATGAAACTAAAAAAGAAGATAATGGACTCCTGCTTATTGCCATGCCTGTTATATGGAGCACAAACGTGGCTACTTTAAGATAAAATAAAAAAGAAAATTCGGACGTGTCATCGCGCAAAAGAAAGAAACATACTGGCTATCAAACTTATCGACAAACAAAATAGCAATGTTTTTCGTAAAAAGACAAAACTCGTAAATGCAAAACGACATGCACAACATCTTAAATGGAGATGGGCTGGCCACGTTGCCCGTATGACAGACAAAGAGAGTCACTAAGTGGAAAGGCCTAGGTGGAAAGAGAAGCAAAGGAACCTAAGACCTAAAGTCCTAAGGATAGATGGGTCGACGAAATCATAAACATAACGGGCGAGGAATGGATGACAAAGACAACATACCGAAAAAAATGGGAAAAGTTGGAGGAGGCCTTTATCCAAAGAGGAGCCATGCCGAAAAAAACTAATACATAAGAAACATTTTATAAGTAATTCAATATGTACCAGTGGCGTGGGGTTCCTATAACTCCATTCCTATCGGCTTCCCTTACCGCTTACCTTTTGATGACCCTCATCCAAATCCCTAGCTATTATACATGCTACGGCTTCCCTATGAAGGAACCAGCCTTCGCCACTGATATGTACCGACTAATTTTAAAATAAATTTTTCTTAGCTTGTAAAACATTAAAAACTAAAAAAAAACTATGTAAAGCATGGAAATAAAGGGCTATATTATTAAATCGTTAACCTCAATTTACCTTTCATTCAATGACTTTGAGTATCCAACCATACGGAGATGGCATTGTCAGGCGTTCCCCGCTGCCAAAGGTTAGACCCCCCGGTCGTGAGGGTTGTATAAAACTAGTTGCTGCGCGTTTTTGACGTATTCGGAAAATTACAGCGAGGCGGAACGAATCGGAGCAAAAAATGCTGACTTGCTGTATTTTTTCCTGCAAAAACAGATCGGAAACATCAAATAAACAAAAGGATGGTGTTACTTTCCATGTGTATGTATTATTTTGCCTAAATATTAACAATAATTGCGATAAATTAGCAAAAATCCAAAAATTTTACTCGATGAATAAATGTTGCTACTAAATCGTACAACATCCAAATTTAGGGTAATATTTAAAAGTAGTAATTTATAAAAACTTCTATTTCATATTCGTTCTTGTTTTTACTATTTCATAATGAAGAAACATGGCTAACTAATAAGTACACTATTTACAATTTTGTTTTTATTCATTATATAATTTCACGAAACACATTCAAAATTTGCAAATTATTATAAACTAATTATCCAATTGTAATAACAAACTTTTGTTTATATTAATTATTATTTATTACAATAAAATATGTGCGGATAAATTTATCCTGAAATTATGCATTTTTAATTTATAAACAGGCCACACTTCATAAAAACTGAGGGTTGTGACAACGTAAAAGAAATATCGATATCGACTTTATCAGTATGTTATTCTGACCATTATTTTTTTAGATTTCCTAAAAATAGGATGATTAGGAATGTCTGGGTCCAAGCTTGCGCTAAATTATTTTTCTTGGTCTCCCAAACGTACGAGTACAATTTGCTCGGTGCATTTTGAAGTTTCATGTTTTATTGTTCAGGCGAACAACAGGAGGAGATTAAAACAGTACGCCTTGCCAGCTTTGAAATTATTAAAGGTGAATTTTATTATTAACAAATTTTTGCCCGTGAATTTGAACCCTTTGAACTACTTATGGTGAACATTGGTAAACATTGAAGTGAAGCAGAACTATTATAAATGCAAAAAAAACGTATTTAGGGTGGACCCTTGTTATCAAAACGATTCCGCATTTTTATTTAGCTCTACCTTTTAACCGACAAAAAACCGAAGGAGATTCTCAAGTCTTTTTCTTTTTATTTAATAATATAATATATTTTAAATATATATGGATGCTTCACGTCATGTCAATCTGGTCTCGTGGTAAGTTCTCTTGAAGAACTTGTGTTACGGGTACCAGACAACAGAAATATATTTAATACTATACACATACTTAAGATTTTTATTTTATTCTTCACACATTTAATACACACCCATGACCCAGGAACACAGAAAAACTTAACTTCGGCGGGATTCGAATCCGCAATCCCCGGCTTGAGCACCAACACGCTCAATCACTGAACCACAGAGGTCGTCTAGTTATTATTGTAAAGATTTTACTTCTAAATTCATCCTATTGTCACTAAATGGTAGACCTGGTGGTAGAATTCATGAGGAATCCACGGACTCCTTTTTTACAACAACAAATAAAAAGCGTGAAGCGTGCTAGATAATGGGTTTCAAAACGTATGAGACTAATTCTTGAAGCTATTATCTATTTTACTTTAGTTATTACGGCTGCTCCACCCGCGTAAATATACTATCGGTTATCCCGCGGGAATACTCTACTTTTCCCATATAAAAAGTAGCCTATGTTTTAATCCAGAGCCTAAACTACTACCATACCAAATTTCATCAAAATCCGTTCAGTAGTTTTTGCATGGAAGAGTAACAAGCATCCATCTATACATGCAACCATCTATCCATCCATCTATCCATCCATCCATCCATCCTCACAAATTTTCACATTTTATACTATTACTAGGATAGGATGTGAAAGTTTGTGAGGATGGATAGATGGTGAATGTATGGATGGATGGACGTATGGATGTTCTTTAATATTGTAAAACATACTTTAAAATTAAATTAAATTTCATTTATTTCGGGTGACATAGGCCCATATTATAAATACCTTACAGATTAACATACATATTATATACTTCAAAACTACACTTTGTCACGTGTTGACGGCGACGTGATCCGCGCTTCGTTCTGGAGTCTCCTCCGGAACCTCCGGTAGACCACACCCGTCGGCCAGAACTCCTCCACCTCGAAGGTCGACGAAAGATGCGTCGGCACTCTCACCACAAAGGAACTGAAATTGACCTTGTGGCGAGACTCCAGACGTTCGACCCTCAAGGCGATGGATGTCTTCTGGCGGATGTAGTCCACGACGTCCTCGACCTGTATAGACCAGTGCAGGCGGGATACGTACAACGGCGTCGCGGGTACCTCGCACCGCAGACGCAGTTCCGTTACGTAAGCTGCGGTGCCGGTGACTTTGTCACCGTAATTTATGAATTCTTACTTCAATTTTCAAATACCTATAAACTATACAACATTCCATTTATATAAATTCATAATTACACATGCTAGAAAGACGGACAGACAGACGGATGGTCAGGGCAAATTTATTAGGGTTTCTTGAGTATTACGGAATGCTACAAATTAGTTATACGCACCAGCCGCTCCGCAACTAAGATATTCGCAACACTGCTAAAATGCTAAAATTCTTCTTCACGCTGGATGACGCTTCCATTTTTGCATGTTTCAACATTTTAATACTTATTTACTTTATGATACTGAGCGAAACTGTAAATTAAATATTGTAGTTAATTTATAATAGATATAATTTTTAAAATTTACTTTTGCCACACATAATTATTACTAGCCGAACTCATCGATAGTAAAACATCGATAGTGTCAAGCACTAGCGGTGCGGTCGTCCCCTCCGCAGAAAGTGGCGAGACTTTTTCGCATAGAAATTAGCTGTCATGTCGTCTCCGTATAGTTGGATACTCAAAGTTCAATGTAGTTCAAAGTTCAATGAACTCAAATTTAAAAAAAACATTTAATTTCATAAATATAAACCTTATGCATAAGCCGTGAACCATTATTTTTTATTACAAGTTAGTACGGAACCCTCGGTGCGCGAGTCCGACTCGCACTTGACCGGTTTTTAAGCGGGGGGCCTCATTCGGCTTTGCCGCCCCGGGCCCCTGACGGGCTTAGTCCGCCACTGCCGTTTTGTATAAAAAATTGAAACGAATTTTTTTCATGTATTTTTATTTGTATTAATCGAAGTAATCACCCATGCAATTAATACATCTTTGCCAACGCAGTGGCAGATTATTGATGCCCTTCTTAAAGAAATCAGCTGGACGGGAGACAACAAATTCTTCAAAGGCATTTTGTACTGCCTCTCGGGTATTGGATTTTTTCCCGCCAAGAAGTTATCCAAATTCTGAAAAAAGTAGTAGTCTGTAGGCGCAAGGTCTGGTGAGTAGGGCGGATGACGGAGAGCTTCTAACCCCAGTTTTTGCAACTTGGAGACCATCTGCTGTGCAGTATGAGGTCGCGCGTTGTCGTGCAGGAGCAGCGGAGACGAGCGATTGACCAATGCTGGTTGGAGATGTGCCAGCTTCTCCATCGTGTTCAGTTCTTCACAGTACACATCTGCAGTAATGCTCACCCCGTTTGGTAAGAAGCTGTGATGAATCCACAATGAATCCTAGACGACCAAACAGTGACCATCACTTTTCTAGGGGTAAGTTTTCGTTTAGGGCATTGTTTACCAGGTGTTGTGCTGAACCAGGATCCAAACAACTTGCTGAGCGCTTGCGGTTATCAAACAGAATCCATTTTTCATCGCAGGTAACAATGCGGTTCAAAATCCCTTCATTTTTGTGTTTGTTGAGCAGTGCAAGGCACGTCTCGACGCGTACTTCGCGCTGGCGATCATTGAGTTCGTGGGGCACACATTTGTCAAGCTTTTTTACCTTGCCAATTTGACGCAAATGGACCAATATTGTTTTGACGCTAACGTCGAAAGCTGCTGCTAATTCAGCCGTAGATTATGTATCATCAGCTTCCACAATCGCCTTTAATTCGTCATTGTCGACCAAAGTCTTCGGACGACCGCGAGGTTCATTTTTCGGGTCGAAATTTCCAGAACCAATAACAGCTGTTACTACAAACTTTGTAGTGTTACCTCCGTAAACGTCGTTGATGTTTCGTGCCGCTTGTGCCTCGTTACTGCCACGACGGTACTCATATTCCATAATTACTCGAATTTTTAACGTATCCATGATGACGAAAAAGATTGAAATGTGATGAAAATGTAGCACTAATCGATAAAAAAATTACTACTTTTGGAAAAAGAATTCTATGTTTTAAAATAAAATTAATTTGAAATTAGAATTCTTAGCCAAACAAATAATATTTTGATTTGAAATGGGCAGTACTGCAGAACGGCAATTTCATAGGTAAAAACCTATTATTAAATGCACATCTTGTAGTTCACATTTCATTGAAATATTATCTATACCTACTATAGAGTATAAGTACACTATAGAGTGTATTCGCGTTAAGAAGTCAGTAAGTGCTCATGTCAACCACATGTCAACTAATCAATTTTGATATGGCCTTAACCCGAATAAACAGTTGTACCCAAGTAGTATAGCAACTTATACACAAATAAATATCGATATAAGTAACTCATTTTCCACGTTTCCTCGTATCAGAAGCAAAGAAATATTTGTCCCGAATTAATTTTATAATTGCTGTCACTGAAGGAGGTAAAAACTTAAATCGGTGCAAACCGATTGTAATAACTCGAATGCTCGCACAACGCATGGTGTTTTCAGTGGCATCCCGCGCAATTAAGGATAGCATAGAGGCTATCCCTGGAATGAGTCAGCGCGCTGACCGAACCGAGATTATATCGAAAATAGTTATAAGAATTGGGCTTCTGATGGAAAATGTAAAGATAATTTTTTTTTGTGAAAACTTTTTAATACTGTTCAGTTTATTTAAGAGATAAGGCGAAATTGCGGAAGAGCTTAGTGTTATAAAAAAATTGTGTCCACATATGTTCGAGGCCGCAGTAGAGGCCCAATATTGTCACGGTTGACGGTGCGCTAGCTACGCCCCTGGTTTCATATCTCTATAATTGATATAAATGTGCTACGTACACACAGGCTATAATATATCATTGCAGTAAATCTCAATATCTACTGCATGATATTATAAAAATATATATAATATACAAAAATAATCATTTTTGCTTTGGGACCAACTTTTCTTCTCGCAAAAACTCAGTCGAAGAAACAACTGTTACCTAATTACCTACCGCTGTATCGACAAAAAATACCATAGGTACTTAACTACCCCAAATAATTAAATTATTATGTATCAAGTATTAACATATTTCAAACTCTTTAACAACTCGAACGCTTGACCTATGTGTCATGGGACGAAAGTGTTATCATTTTGCGAGTAATTAAAACTAGATTAGCCGAGACAATTAGCCGGCTATCCTAGCTGACAATTAGCTATCGGCTACAGGTATTATCGGCTATATTATCTAGTATCCGGTGATTAGACGACCACACTGTGACTAACTGGCGAACAATACTTTACGTGCTAAAAGCTTATTAGGATTACGTCATCACTATGTGAGGAATTTTCACCTTTTAGATTTTACTGTAGGCATGACTCAAAAATAGAACTTCTAAAATATGCACTTAAAACTATCGTAGTTTAGGTTAATCGTAAGGTAAATAAGTATTAAGTGGGTAGGTAAATAAATACATAAATTTTAGATTTTTAACATAAATCTTATATTTTATAAAAGACAATCTTGCATAAGTTGGTTATAATCAGGTTCTCGAAAACGGCTGCAAGTATTACCATGAAATTTAGTATGCAGGGAGTTTAGGGGGAGAAAAATTGATCTAGCTAGGTCTTATCCTTAGGAAACTGCGCATTTTTAAGATTTATTTTATGTTTTTTCTTTCCTCGTGCATCAGTACCTAGGTATATCAATAATTTCGACTTTTTTATGTCATTCCGATTGGTGGTTTGGTATAGGTATGTATAATTTTTGTTTCGGTTTAAAATTCAGAATTTGGTGGGTTTTAATCCCGGTCCGATAAATATTTCAGTGATTCTTTATATTTTTTTAATATATCAGTATTCCGAGCAAAGCTAGGTTACCCAGGTACCAGCTACATAATGTGAAGTTAATCGCAGAAAGTTAGCTCAGAGTTCTATTTATAATGCTCTGATTTTTCCCCGGCTTACCGGATTCCGGATGATACATAGCCCTTGGTTGATACTTACAGGTACAGGTTACTTATTTAGTACTAGCTTTTGCCCGCGGCTTCAACCGCGTGGAATAGTGTTCTTGGAGAAAAACCTAATTCGGCGAATAACTCTACTCACTGCAATATACTTCTGTATACAATATTGAAATTATTTTTGGGGTTTCGTACCTAATGCAAATGGTTAATAACGGGACATTTTCACCTCAACGCGACACGCGCGATCGCTACTCGTATAATATTATACTTTTCGCGCTAGAATACAAATTTTACGATATCTTATAAATATATGATATTAATTTGAACTAATTATATAGTTTGAAGGGCTACAATAATGTGGATCAAATACTTAAAGACTACTAGCTGACCCGGCACGCGTTGCTGTGGCTAAAGTTTTTGTTATATTACATTATAGTAAACAATCTAAGAGGATCGATAAGAGAACATCAGTTACGGAGTCCACTATGCTTTTTCACACAGATGGTATTCGTAAAAAAATATGGTGATCTCCTTATTTGACTTTCTACTACTATAACCCTTTAGTACAATGAAATTATTTACGAACAAAGACGAAAATGTTGATGTTGGTATACAAATTCACAGGATTGAGATTTGAAGGGGAAGTATGTTGAACACAATTAATTAAAATGTTCTTACACTTGATATTAAGCAGAAATCAATACAAAATAAAAATTTATCAGATTTATTATTTCCATTTAATTTTATAACAAATAAGTATATTACAGTATAATACAGTAAATAACATGTGACGCTTAAACTCATGATTGAGGTAGGCAAGGCAGACAGTCTTAAACTTTTAAACATTAATATCTATTTTTTTGAATTATAAATACTTTCAATTTCAATTTAATTTAACACCAATCGGTGCACAATGTTTTTGGTTAACCTGTCTTTAGCTAACACAAATAGATTCGACGGTTTCCCAACACGTGAACACGCAACATATAGTTGCCCATGAGAAAAACATGGATTTTCCAAATCTAAACCACAAATGGACATTGTTTGACCTTGAGATTTATTTATAGACATGGCGAAAGCTAAACGAATTGGAAACTGTAGCCTTTTGAAGGGTATGGTAGAATCTGATGGTATCATCGGAATACGTGGCAGCAGGACCACTTTTCCTTTAAACTTCCCAGCCAAAATGGTTGCTTCAAGAATGTTTCCGGTGATCTTTTTGATGACCAAACGCGTACCGTTACATAATTGAGGTGGATTCAAATTACGGAGGAGAATAATAGGGGAACCAATCTTTAATCGAAGATTATGTGGTGGCATTCCAGGGATATCTAATGAATTTAAAAATTCAATCGGAAAATTTACACTTTCATTTTCATCAACAACAGTATCGATTGATTTAAAAGACATCAGATCGCCTGGTAACAACTGTTGTATCTGGAAGTTAATTTCGTCGACATCAACGTTTTTGGCTGCCAAAATCGCCCGTTGACTGAGCCATTCATGATTCAAATAATTATTCTGTATATCCGGGAAAATACTCTGAATCAATTCATTTTTATCCTGAACAACAGTGCAAAAATTGTCTGGTAGTTTAATGCATTGCGTATTCGGTTGCAGTTCTATTTTACCGTTCCCAATATCTAGTAGTTGTTCGGAATATATTTGTGCTGATGGATCATTTTGCAATTGTACTCGCATATTTATGGTCAATCGAAGTGTTTCAACACTTCGCCATAAGAATGATTGTTTCAAACATGCATTAATCTCATCCGCGAAAGTAGAGCGAGGTATAACCGGTAAGGTCTGCCGGAAGTCACCAGACAAAAGTAAGATAGCACCACCGAAAAGTTTATTATTGCTGTTTAAATCTTGCATAGTTCTGTTTAATGCTTCAAGTGAATATTTGATAATTGAATTATACGGTATTTCGTTCACTACAAAATAAATTTAATTAATTTTATAGCGTCAACAACACGTGGTAATTATGCTGTTAAAAAGTAGCTTATATGACACGTTCATAGATTTACCATAGCAGCGCCATCTATTGATTACTTACTCAACCCAGTCGAAAGGTATTGACATCTGTTAGAATCATTTGGAGTTTAACAGATAATTGTGACTGTCAAATAATAACAGACAAATAATTAGCAATAAATTAAAATTGCGACTATAATTTGAGATTTAAACTATCCTATCTCTCAAGTTGGATCGAACTGCACATGGTGTGCGAATTTTATTATAATCGGTTAAGTGGTTTAGGAGTCCATTGAGGACAAACATTGTGACACGAGATTTATATATATTAAGATATAAAAAAAATTAGCATCAAAATCCGTTGCTTAGTTTTTAAGATCTAAGCATACATATATACATAGAGACAGACAGATAAAGCGACTTCTTTCTTACTATGTAGTGATTAATGTGATTAATCATTTTATTTGCCATTCAAATGTTTTTAACATTCCAAAAAACTCACCAACCACCTCCATGGACAATCTTTAAGTAGTAATGATTTAAAGAAAAGTGAACAGATATAGGTAGGTATAGGTAACCTACATTACTACCTACACACTTAACTTGTAAACTCTTTAATAGTTTGTACATAAATAAATCATCGTAAAGACCACAGATAAGTTCAAAACTTTTATTGCCACGATTTATGGCGTAAACAAAATATTAGTATTTACCTACGATTATACAGAGCGTTAAGTTTCATAGCTTACGGGTTACGAGCAGATGGTCGCCCTAATTGATCAGTAGCTATAAAATATATTTAATCGGTGGAGTCCGATTTGCGTATTTTATAGATTAAGACATGTTTGATATTGAGTTCGATGAACGAAGTTTGACATGCCGTCAAGTAACTTAATAAGAATAGTCATCCCACACCGATTTCGGTGACAGTGGCCGGAATGGTCGGAAACGAGGCCAGCAACGCAGGAGTTATTTTATAGTGTCCAAGTGTGTGCGCAGTACACAAGAGCACTCTATCTTCCTACATACTTCCACAGTTCTTTCCCGTAGGGGTAGGCAGAGACTACTTCTTTCCACTTACTACTTACATACTTGTTTCGCTTCATCCACTTTCATTCTTACCATCCATTCCTCCTCTTACATTCAACGTAGCGAAGCGGCTCTCCATGGGCCACTTTTGGCCTCCGCGAGAACGAGACGTGATGGGTGGCGAACCACATCACCGCATCTTCCTTTACTCTCGAAACTCTGGGACGGACGGACAAACATGATTGGCGAGAGATCAGGCGCAGGTCTGAATTTTTACATGCCCATCCGACGCATGGATCATCTTTCTTCTTACACCATCACTGATCAGCCTGTATTTTCCAAAACAAACTTGGAAACGACATATTTTATTTTTCCAATGCGGGAATCGAATCCATGACCTCCGAGTAGAGAGCCAAGCTCCAAACCACCACTACGGTGGCTGTTAATTGTCAACTAACTTACCTAAGAGTCAGCTCACACTGAAATACGTCGCGGTGCTGCATTATATATACTTCTATACTAATATATTATAATATTATAACAACAGGTATCTGGCTAGTTAAAAAGCCTATAAATAATAATAATAATAATAAAATTGTACCTGCTACTGAATTTTAAACGTGGTAAAGCCAGGCTTCATCACGAATGAGCCGCCTGGACCGGATAAATTCCGGCCTTACAGAAAACCAGCGTGAAATAACGCTTGCGTTGTGTTTTTCCGAGTGAGGATACCGGAGGCCTAAGAGGTGTTGGGGATTTTAAGAACGAGTAACGTAAATGGGCAACACCTTAGGTAACAAGTATCACTCCTCTGGTGTTGCGAGTGTCCATGGGCGGCGGTAATCACTTACCATCAGGCGATCTGTCTGCTCGTTTCCAGAAAATACTTGATCAGTTTTATCATAGCTAAGCCGCTTTGACACTTGTATAGTCGCGACTGCTTTAGGGCTGCCAATAGTAGCTAATATGCTTATACAAAACAGGTGTATAGATATATCTTACTAATTCTACTAATGATATTGTGGCGGACCAATCAGCGCACAGTCCTGAATTGTGCTATCGAAGTTTCTGAAGTTCGGAACTATATATACGATAATATTATAAAAGTTAAAGTTTACGAGGATCTATGTATCTACCTATCTATCCATCCTCACATATCGTAGGATAGATGGATGTTTGTGACTCTTTCACGCAAAAACTACTAAACGGATTTTGATGAAATTCGGTATGGTAGTAAAAGCTCTGGGCTAACACAAAGGTTACTTTTTATATCGAAAAAGTACAGTGTTCCTGTGTGACACGGTATTTATGTGGGGTGGGGACCGTTGGGCCATACGTATGTATGTCTGAAGTATAGTCTGAAAGCTAAACCTGCATAAAAATTGGTATGGCAGTAGTTTAGGCTTTGGATTTAAACATAGGCAACTTTTTATCGCGGTAAATGTAAAAAGTCGCGGGTAACATCAAGTCTAAAATAAAAGTAGGCAGCCCTGGCCCCACGCTGGTCTGATAATGTTCGGCACCGACAATGGGCATCGAACTGCGCCTACGCACTTAAGGCTACATTACACGTGTGCGGCGTGCAGGATGAGATCAAAGGCTATATCACTGTTCACGGTATATCTAATAAGTACCTAGCAGGTAAATAGCAAGGTACACTAAAAACATTGAGAAGAGAAGTGATCAACAAATTTAACTGACCTTTGTCGATAGATATGTAACTTTTTTTGATCTCATGCGAAGCTCTTTATATTTTTTACAGGTATGATTAAAATTATTGATAAAATAAAAATTCAAATTATGATATGCACCAAAAAGATAGAACGAGTTACTTCACCTTAAATATTATATTAGGTTGGGGAAAAAGTTTCTTCGCATTTTATATAAAAATTCAAAAGGTTTTTTTATAAAGTTTATTTACAAGTGACTAAAGTATATAGGTGCCATTTTGTTCGATAACTTTTTGCCATCTTGTTGGTAGGTACATGATCCCATTGCTATAAAATTTTTGGGGCTTCTGATGAAAAAACTGCGACAAGTGGTTTTGGCAGTCCTCTTGTGATGTCAACCTGACACTGCCTAAGAAATTCTGCAGCGACCGAAACAGGTGGAAATCTGAAGGTGCAAGGTCAGGACTATACGGCGGATGCATTAACACCTCCCAGCCAAACTCCCGTAATTTTTTCTGAGTGGCTAAAGATGTGTGAGGTCTAGCGTTATCATGGTGAAAAACCACACCCCTTCTGTTGATTAATTCCGGCCGCTTTCTCTCAACTTCTTGCTTTAATCTCATCAGTTGTTCGCAGTACAGTTCAGAATTGATGGTCCTGCCTGGCGGTAACAGCTCATAATGAATAATGCCCTTCCAATCCCACCACACACACAGCATCACCTTGTTGCGAGTTAACACGGGTTTCACCACAGTCTGTGAAGCCTGACCGGCCTTTGACCACGATCTTTTTCGCACGTTCTTGTCGTACGTGATCCACTTTTCATCACCAGTTATCAGCTTCTTCAAAAATGGTTCGGTTTCATTACGTCGTAATAAAGAATCACAAATGAGTACACGGTTCATTAGGTTTCTTTCAGTGAGCTCATGAGGCACCCAAATATCGAGCTTTTTTGTGTACCCAGCTTTTTTCAAATGCGCCAAAACCGTTTTGTGGTCAATCCCCAGTTCTTCAGCTACATCGTAACTACTAATATGCCGATCTTGCTCCACTTTTTCAAAAATGGCAACAGTTTTGTCCGTAACAGGGCGACCAGAGCGACGTGCATCTTTGATATCAAAATTTCCGGATTGAAAACGCTTAAACCAAATTTGCGCTACTCTCACAGATACTGCATTAGGTCCATAAACATCACAAATTTTTTTCGCGGCTTGTGTTGCATTTTTACCTTTTTTGTAATAAAATTTTAAAATGTATCGAAATTCTTCATAAGAGTCACTCATTTTAACAATAAGAAAAACAAATGAAAATCTCAAATTTACCTAATTTGAATTTGGAATTGTCTTCTGTAAAATTAAAACTTTTTAATGATACCAAAATCAGCCAGATACAATTGGTATAGCCCAAGATATTTTATGACAAGTTCATACATACTATAATGCGAAAAGACTTTTTCCCCAACCTATTAAGTTTGGGCCGAGTAGGTATTTATGAGCTATATTTATTAAACTGAAGCATTTTTATAGGTTCTTATTAAGATTAAAAATATGATATAGAAGTCATACACATGTATGTACTAAGTACTAATACATATCTGAAGTAAATCTGCAGCAAGGTGTAGCATCGTCCACCTGTCTGAGGGCGGGCGGAAAGCTCTATACTCCGCAGGCTTTCACGCGTCCGCCATTAGCTCCCTCTCGACCAATCAGTAGCGAGAGGCGGGGCCATGCGCACGCGCCGCCCGCGCGACCACCGTACGCCAGTGTACACGCAGCGCTCGTGCGTAACACACGTGCTTATAGCGTAAAGTATATAGAATAATTGAGCAAATAAACAAGAACAAAAATATTTTGGTTCTGCATTTGAGAGTCAACACTAAGATTCTGTGTAAAACCGAAAGACGTTCAACCAAGTAGTGTCAGTGAATGATGTTCTAGTAACCCAGTGGTCTAGTGACTGTTGTGTGATCATGATGATGGACCAGGCACATTTCGGAGAGTATTTGCTGAGGCAGCAGATGCTGCATGCTGCGTCTTTGAGTGGGCTACGTAAGTTTACTTGGACATAGTTCTAGAATTAGGCTCTTAATCTGATATTATTATCCATTTGTCTCATCTAATCAGCCTCTTGCTCTTCGATTTTTTAGTCCATAGTTAAAATGTTATTGTTACAGGTTACTGCCCTTTATATATACGTCTTTACTCATCTATATTAATTTAATATAAAGGAATGATTTGTTTGTTTTTATGTTTGTTAGTTTGCATTGAATAATCTCCGAAAATACCCACTTGACCGAATTTGAAGAAATTTGGCACAGAGATAAAATAGACCATAGGAAAGGACATAGGCTACTTTGTATTGCGGAAAATGGTTTGATTCCCGTGTTATTTCGTTATGTGTGCACGAAGTCACGGTCATCATCTAGGACCTAGGTAGTCTCTACATAAAGTTGATAGAAGATTTAAATGTGACAATATACGGGGTCTGGGCTAGGCCAGGTTTTGTCATTTGGCAAGACCTGGCCTAGCCCAGAGATTTCATGGCAGATATTGAATTAGGGTCAATTAAATTGATCTAATTCCTTGAACCCTAAATAAGTCCCTGACCAGAAGAAGGTTTAGGGAGGTCAGTATTAACTTCATCATGAAAATGCCAAGACATGGATAGTAGTAAGTACTTAACCATTAATGCCAAATATTAAAAAATATGTAGTAATAACTATCTATCTATGTTTTCCCGTTTATTAGCGAAAATATTTAATAAGGTAATATGTACCTAGATTTAGAGGAAATCTGTCTAATTAGCAATCGATAGTATTCTTGGCGGTGAGTCATTATCATAGAATTAGGCACTAGATATTATTGTTTATGTATTTTGTACTTAAATTTGCTATTTAAACTCTTTAAATATTGTTTAACTAACAGGATCGACATGTGTTTTTATACAGGTATCTAAAATAAAAAAAGAATAAAATAAACGTTCGTAGACAAATAATTAAATATATAGGTAGTAGGTAGGTACTTCAATAGATGGGCAATGTATCTAATTAAAAAATAAAAGATACATAGGTATGTATCTTTTATTTTTTAACTATAGGTATATTATTTAATTATATATACCTAGTATATTTTGAAAAAAAAATGTACTTATACCTAGGTAGTCTACGATACCTACTCTAGGTATTTAAAAAGTTGTTATTGTTTTTTATTGATCAAAAAAGGATATTATTTACATAACTTTTTAAAATTATAACTGTAAATACATAATATAATGTTAAAGTAACAATCATAATACATACATTTCAAATTATATTAGCCTGATTAATTATTGTGTAGAACTATTAAAATGAATGCAGTTTAAACACTCATTAGAAGAGTTACAGACGCATAATAAAACTGTATTTTATATTGTATATTTATGAACAGTAGGTAATGTTGTATTATATAGTATTGTATCTTGTATGAAATAATAACTATTATTTCTAACTAAAATTTACAGTATTCGGGATAAAAAGTAGCATATGTGTTAATCTAGAGTCGAAGCTACCATACCAAATTTCATTAAAACCCGTTCAGTTAAGTGAAAGATTAACAAACATCCATCCATCCTCACAAATTTCCACATTTATAATAGTAGTAGGAAGTTGGACAAAGTTATTTGAACAATTTTTCAAGACAGATTTTATTTTAGCGTTTGTTAATATCTTACGAGTATGTTTCAATTAAGATTTTAAATTAAATAAATACAAAAAAATAGTTATTCATAAAATATATAAAGCTATTTGTCTATTATAAGGGAGAAGTGAACATAATGGGAAAACAACTAAGTACCTACATGAAATAAATTAATGTCAGGTACACTTGCGGGCGTTGATGTCTTTTCTATGAAACATAAAGTTGAAAGGATTAGCTTAATTATTTCGTTTCTCAGTAGTTGTAATGGAGATATGGATATACATTTGTATACATTTGTTGAGTGTTATAATCTGTATTGTGCCCGCAATAGGCCAGGAGCCCGTGGACTTATCTTCTAATTATTTAAAACCTTTAAAAGTAAGTTACAATGAGTTTAGCAATACTTTAAAACGCTTTAGCTGTGTATAAATAAGTGTTTTTATGAGTATCTTTGCTTAGCAACGGATTTTTAAAGATTTGGATTTTAGCGGGTTATAAAGGTACCTACTGTATTAGTAACTAGGTACCTACCTAGGAAATAAATTTTAATCTATACAAATAAATAAAATTGAAGTGTCTGTTTGTAATTTTAAATTAACAAATATTCAAAAATATGAAAGTTTATGAAGTACTTATAATAAAAAAAAAAAATTATCTGTCAGTTTGCCTGTCTGACTGTTTGTTCCGAGTAATCTCTGAAACAGTCTAGCTGACTGATTTTCACGGGATTTTAATTGACAGATAGCTGATGTTATAAGGTTTAACATAGGCTACTTTTATCTAAGGGTTTCAATTAAAAAAATAGGGTTCAGTTTCCGTTAATTCTATGCAAACGAAGTCGCGGGCACCAGCTAGTATTACTAACTGGTGCCCGGTATTTGGTTTATCGTCGTATTATGGATGTTTTATTCTAACATAGTATTCTCTTGTATTTTTGTGCAATATATAACTGTAAATTATTATTTAGGGACTTTATAATAATATATTAATAAAAAAAGTTATATCATTATTAATTAAATAAATTAATTTAATTAATTGATCGGTTAATCAACCGATCAATCAATTAAATTTGTGTTAGTGTGGAAAAAGTGAAGTTAGGACAACATAAGCATAGAGTAGAAAATATGTATACTTATGTACAGAGAAACAACTTTCATAGAATGATCCAAATCTATCCAAGTTTGAATTTTGACGTCCCTTCAACGGTCCACAATTTTCCACACAATCGTGGACACGCCGTACCCTTGTGGTAGTGTAATCAAATCGACAGCTAACTATGTGGCTGATTAACTGTTCCTCTTTCTTTAATCTCTGGCATAAGTATGATCATCATGGTTAACGACCTACACTTAATTCGGTTCCGCGAACTCAGCAGGTGGTAAATTTAAAGGGTCCTATGCCCTAAAACGGCGTTAGTGCTTGTAGTTATGCCCTAAGTATTCCAAGTCTTTAGTACTTTGCCTTTTTTGTTTTTTTAGGTACTTTTTGTAGACAAAAACTCCGCATTCTTGATCGCCATGTTATGGTATACAATGTAACAAGTAATAAAAATATTTTGAATTATGCTTTTTAATGTAAACAAAATGCAGGTTTATCAATTTCTGTTTTTATAAAAAATTGAGGCTGGTTTTTATTTTTTAAAATCGTTTTATTGATTTCCTTAATTTACTTTCAAACTTTTACAGTAAAAGTGTTAGATTAACACCCGTATCATTAGTTGTTTCCTCAGATCCGCCTCGACTCAACCTCATCTGAGGTATCCTTGAGAAGTTCCTCGAGTTTGGTATTCTTAAACATAATTTCTACCTTAGCTGTTTGCTCCTCCAGTAAGGTTGAGTGGAGATATGACATCATGGAAAAATATATTTTTTTATGTTAACACCAACAGTAACCATTAAAACTCGATCCAAATTTTACAGAATGATGAATATCTATGCGCTGTATAAATTATACGGAATTTATAAACAATATATAATATAGAAATATATAATACACAATAAATAAACGTAAAGGCAGTGGCGGATTTTCGTAAAGTAAAGATCCAAAAAATCCTCCCTAATTCCACTCAGTTTGTAAAAAGAATTGATATAAATGTCGGAAATAGATGCTCGAGGTAGCCTCAAGGTACATCCTGAGGTACCTCAAGTTTGACAGTTGATTCCTCGACTTGCGTAAGGAAATTCCTCAAGTCGAGGGAATTTTGTTGAACTAATGATACAACTTTCGTGGATTGAGGTTGAGTCGAGTGGAGGAAATCTCGAGGTAATAACTAATGATATGGGTGTTACAGTAAAGAAGCTAACTTTATTTTTATTTTACCGGAGATAAGTTTTTAATAAGTAAGTTTTTAGGATGAGGCTTAATGATAAATAAACTATATTTTTTCGTGGGCATAAAATTGTAAAATTTGTACGAGATCGTACAATATCATAAGAGGTGAGAGGTCAAAAATGCTTCGCAACGCCATATTTATTTCGTTGGCGCCAAATTAAATTTTATTTTTGTACATTTTCATTAATGAATAAATAAAATAATCGGAATACACCGTGAACGTTCGATTTGCATATTTGATGGCAGTTAAGGAGGATCAAACGCGCCGAAAAATTGCAATAGCGGTTTACTAATTGTTCATGCGATGGTTTTGGCGATGACGACACTTTTTGTTCATTTATACACTTTATTACGTATGTGTGATTAAATAGTTTAAGGTTTGCAGTCTAAGGACTATTAGCTTATCCAATGAAGGATGACCTCTGTGGCTCAGTGGTTCATCATGTTGGTGCTCACATGGGGGGTCGCGGGTTCGAATCCCGCCAAAGGAACAAATAGTTTTTCTGTGTTTCTAGGTCAAATGTTTTAATATGTGTATATTATAATAAAAATCTTAAATATGTGTATAATATATTTCCGTTGTCTGGTACCTACCCGTAACATAAGTTCTTCGAGAACTTACCACGGGACCAGATTGACGTGGTATGATATTATTATTATTAATGTAAGTTGCAGCTACATTGTTAAGTAGTAGGTCTGGTCATTTTAAGAACCTTTTAGATAGTAGAATACTCAGACTTTAGTTAACTATATGTAATAGCTAACGCTTAAACGTTTACTAAACGTCGTGACACTGATAGTACATCTTCACGATACGCTTCTTTCGGGAGTATTCTTTCCCATGGACAACACAATTCACAAACTAGTCATTACTCATTACATTTTAGGGTCCCTATTCAGAGACACGTTTATTTAATATTAATAGGCACCAATTATTTTATAGTAGCTAAGTACAATATGTATTGTCATTGTTAATACGGTTAATCAAACAAAATTTTTATGTGTATTTAGTAATATGTGTCCCATCCGAATTTAAAAGTAGCCTGTTTTAATCCAGAGCCTAAACGATACCAAATTTTATCGAAACCCGTTAAGTAGTTTTTGCGTGAAAAAAATCAAGTCAAACATCCAACCATCCTTAGTAAACTTCCAGATTTATTAGTAGTAGCCATTTCCTAATTTCCATCGTGTTCCAGACGCTCGCGTGGGCGCGGACGCGGCGCCGCCGGCGTGCGAGGCGCGTCTGTTGAACGGCGAGCTATGGCGGCGCTTCCACGACATCGGCACCGAGATGATCATCACCAAGGGCGGCAGGTACGTCCACTATATCATATATTATGCCAAAGATCTCAAAACTCAAGATAGGCTATGACGTATATTTGGCATAACAAATCTTGTTTTTACCATACTTCAAATGTCAAAATGGCCCCAAAAACCTCAAAGAGGGGCCATTTAACTGGAGACACTTTTTGCATCAACATGCCTCGTCTATAAAATATATACGAGTAGGTACGCCTATGATATATTCTTATGTGTGACGGTGGCCGCTTTTATCGAAACCAGGTCAGCTAAGCAAGAGTTTTTTTTAGTACCTAAGTGTGTGTGCTGTACACAAGAGCACTCTATCTTCCTTTACTCTCGTAACTCAGTGGGACGGATGACAGACTGGCGTGATCTGGCGCAGGACCGATTTTTAACACGCCCATGTGACGTATGGATTATCTTTCTTGTCAGACAATCAGATGATCAGCCTGCATTATTCTTAACCAGACTCGAGAACCAAGTTCTAAACCACTGGACCACGGAGGCTATATGCCTATATTGGAGGATTGAGGCTACCTTCAAATTCAAATTACCCAGGTGAAAAGCGACTTTAAGTCGCGTTATTTACGAGGTGTAAAAAACTATAGCTTATAGATAAGCTATATTTTCTATATAAACAGCCTCGGTGGTCTAGTGGTTCGAGCATTGGCTCTCGACTCGGAGGTCGTGGGTTCGATTCCGCATTGGAACAACAAACAAACGTTGTTTTCAAGTTCGGTTAGGACAATGCAGGCTGATCACCTGATTGTCTGACAAGAAAGATGGTCCATGCGTCGGATGGGCATGTAAAAAGTCGGACCTGCGCCTAATCTCTCGTCAGTCGTGTCGGTTATCCGTCCCACTGGATTATGAGAGTAAAGGAAGAGAGAGTGCTCTTGTGTAATGCGCAAACACTTGGGCACTATAAAATTACTCCTGCGTAACTGGTTGATTTCAATGAAACCGGCCACCGTCACCGAAATCGGTGGGGAGTTATTATTATAGTTTCTAGCTTTACTGTAATAGGAGAATCTAAGAGGAACCCTTTCTTTCTGAGGCAGTAGCATCGATTATCTTAAATCGTAGAATTACGAAACATAATAATTTTAATCAATAAAATAAAATATTGTCTACTTTTTCTAACACCTAATGTGAAAATTCCGTGGCAAAACAAATACTTTTAAATAAGCCATCTGCGTGTTCCCAAATAATTACACGTTGGCCGTATATCATAAATTCTTATAAAACAACAAAAACTAAACAAAAACCCATTAGGGCTGCCGAATCTGACGCGAGGCTTGTTAACGAGTAATTTGGGTCCAGACCTCCGTCATAGACAACAGCTGCCCAAATACCAATTCGACGATTTCTCTAAATGGCCGAACACAAATTATACCTTATTATAAGCTTGTTTGCTTTACGAGTGCACCCCCCAATTATTTTTTTTTCGACGATAATGCGAACGAAGAAATTACGACGGCGCCTTCGCGTTTCCTGCGCGGTCCGGGCGGCCCCCTGCGAGACCCGACCGGACCCCTGCGAGACCCGCAATTACGAGGCCCGTCGCCCGCGGCTCTGTCGCACGTCCGATACATTTAAACAATTGACGTAATTAATAGTATGTAATTGCATCGCGAGGCGCTGTCGTCCGCACGCAAAAACCGTAATGGCTGCAAGGGCATAGCAGGCGCGGCCGGCTTTTTGCAGCTAATTAAATGACCTCATCTCCGCCGCTGTCAACTTCATCGCTTTTTTCCTCTATCCGGACCACCGACATTCGGTTAATTTACCGCTCAATACGAGCATCCCGCCGGTCCAGAGGTCAGTTTTGTTTATTTTACATTAATGAAGGCGCGCCGGGCGCCGGCGCCGGCGGGATCGAAAGCGTTTAATTTGTTCCTTGCACGGTAATTGAGTTGCTACACGCTAGAGTTTTCCAAATTGGTGTCGTGCTTTTAGCGCTTTCCTTTATCCGGGTCGAGAAGAGCAAACAGTGGATTGGGCGGGTCCGGAGCGTTAACACCTGCCGCCATCTTCCCCGGGATTCGCCCCCGGAGCCTCAATTATTCCCACCTGCGCTTGCGTCGCTAAGTGGCTGCACAAACATACGCACCGGCCTTTAGATGCATGTGTTAACTGCAAAGAAAAATCTTACGCGTTTCACAACTCCACAATGGTGTTTGTAACACAGTACACTGTTATTTCGAGAATGAATATTTCTCTGTACATATAAAACCCCAAATATTTAATTTATGTTGTAAAGTTTAACTTGATTAAAAACCGGCCAAGTGCGAGTCGGACTCGCGGACGAAGGGATCCGTACAAAACGGGATTAAGTTTGTTGTTTGGGAGCCATTCATAAATATTTATTTTATTCTGTTTATTTGTTGTTATATTATGTATTTGTTGATATAACGGTAATAGAAATAAATCATCTGTGAAAATTTCAACTGTCTTCTATTACACGGTTAAGGAGATGTAGCCTAGTGACAGACAGACGAACGGACAGACGGATAGACAGTGAAGGCTCAGTAATAGGGTCCCGTTTTTAACCTTTGGGTACGGAACCCTAAACATAAAACATGACCTCGTAACTGTCAAAATAAAACACTATTTTTTTTGTACCCTAATATTCTGCTCAACATTTGGGCACTTGATTGACAAGTTGCCTATGATTTACAGCACAAACAAATGCAATAGACACAACAGCTGAAACAATGAGCGCGATTATCCTTCCATCCCAACATGACGAGTGGCATCTGGATCAATAAAACAATACCCCAATAAACAAACATACAATGGTTTCATTTGTTTTTTCTAAAAACCCCCGAATATGACAAATGGGTGCGGAGCGGCCGGCGGCAGCGGCGGGTAGTGGGGGGGGGGGGGGGGGGGGGGTTAGGCTCGCTCGCCGCGCTCGCCGGCGCGCTCATCGCGCTCGCGTGTCGTCGCGCAGACCTCCCGCCATTTAAAAACAAACACACAACACAAAAACTCGTTATTTATCCTCGCTGAAGGGAAGGGCGCGCCCGAATTCACTTGAAAAAATCATAAGTTATAATTAAAAACGTCTGACGGTATCATCTACCTACAGCATTCTTGATGTGTTTTTTCGAACTCCAGCTAAAGTATCTCATGAAATTGTGTTGAAATCGAAAATATCCAGTCTATATGGAGCTTAAGGAATTTTTGGTACCGTATACGGAAATAATTTCACCCAGACAAGTAACAGGTTGTATATTTCATAATCTGTATGTTTATTGATCTGAGATAGGCTGTTATCGATTCCATCTCAAAAATAGACTTACAGTCAGCAAAATATCACCTGCACATTTTTCTCGAAGTAGCATCAACATCAACGTTCTTCGAACATTCCATACCTCAGAGTTTAGTTAACATTTAGGTACATCATGTTTCAGCTTAGATTAAATTTTTTCAGTGATTTTTTACAAGATTTCTGGCTGCACTGACCGTTTGCTGACTATACAGATTCCGGTACAGTG
This sequence comes from Glaucopsyche alexis, assembly GCA_905404095.1. Taxonomy (NCBI): domain Eukaryota; kingdom Metazoa; phylum Arthropoda; class Insecta; order Lepidoptera; family Lycaenidae; genus Glaucopsyche; species Glaucopsyche alexis. The sequence goes on from FR990053.1 coordinate 4,992,768, forward strand.
CCCGGCAACATAAATACCGATTAATTGATTCGATCTGTGTCGTAATTAAAATCGGTGATTAGAGAGCCGTCAGCCGGCGCCGGCGCCTCAAAGCCCGGCATTCCTTTTGTTTTACCACGGGTCGTTTGTCGCCTGCGAGCTGCGTGGGGTTATCTCCTCTCCCTGTCTGTTTTATGGGATGCTGTATAAGTCGGAGAGAGAGGTCCGTGGGCGCCGACCTCCTGCAGCGTGCGGCGCGCCCCGCCCTACACGGCAATAATCAGATTATGACAGGCTCTGTCTCGTGGACTCCACTCATCACTTTTCAATGTCTCCGAAATATTTGACGGCAGAAATTCGTTTAAACAAAAAACTTTGACAGTCCACGTTAAACAGCCATAAATAAAAGACGGTCTATGGTAATCATCCATAAATTAAAAATATTGTTACTGTTGAGTTTCATCGTAAAACGTGATGGAGAAAAAAAAACAAAGTTGAAATATACGAGTAGAAAGGACAACTTTATTCATTAACACTTAAGTGATAATAAAATTTATTGTCATAATTGCAAATAAAATGAGCGAAGATTAAGCGTTAATGAATTAAAATTCGTCAATTAATTTAATTAAAGTCGTTAATTCACAATTATCAAACCAATAAATTGGACACAGACATAAAATCAAACAGTGTAACTTTATTTTTGTAAACCGTTTAAGGTTTAAAAAAAAATAAAGTGCTCGAAACACTGCTCGAAAGTTAAATTGCTTAATCTCCTAAGCCGGAGAACGATTCGAACGATTTCCAATAAATTGCCGTTTAGAGTAATGGCGGCGATGACGTCATCGAAAAAACAAAACGTCATCGTACGTAATAAGTGGGCATCCGAAGCACGCGTCGTGCGTCGCCAGATCATATCACGATGTCCCCAGAACGCCCCTCGCCAGATCACGACACGTTTTATCTGTAATCGCTACATTGCGGCAATCGAATGCGCTGACTTAACATTTCTGGATTGAACCGGCGATGGAACATTTCGGCAAAAACAATCAGCTTAAAAAACACGTTTCTGATAGGGTAGAGTATTGGCGACAGAAAAACGACAAGTCATACTCAGGAAAAAGTCTAGTATTAATTCCTCATTCGGATTCGTAAATTCCTGGAATGATTTGGTGAAGAAAGTCGTGTTTTGTTTTTATGGCGCCAGCGGTTTAGATGCGTATCGGTACAAGTATTTAACCCGTGTCGGCGGGGTTCTCACGGGCTCCCACTTTTTATAAGTTGTTAATTCGGATGTAGAGACATTTTTAGTGTTTTAGCGGCTAAAAAAATTATTTAACATACACTATAGTAGATGTGATAGCTTCCAGTTTCGGTTATAAAATTTGGGGGCAGTTGTTAGCTTGGATGCAGACATAATTTTGTCACTGTTTGTGGTTTGTGTTGTAATTTGTATACTAGCTTATAATTCGAGTGTAGAGATATTTTTAAATACTAGAGGTCGCCTTGTCGTCGAAATCGCCCAAAATTCATATAATTTTTAAGATTGATCTTTACACAGGGTCTTTTGCCTCATAAAGAAAAAAAAGTGTAAATATTGTGACAGATTGACAAACGTCAATGTGTAACAAAATTGTATCTATCAAACGCACGGTAGTGTGTGTTAATCATGGACCTAGGAAGGTACTAGATCTTTTGTGTTAATTGACATATAATCTGAGGAAGTGTGTGTGGTTGTTATTTACATAATTTTTTTGTAGTTCTATCTATTAAAAAAATAGTTTTTGCACACCTTCCTCCACATAAACTTTAATTTACCGGCCAAATATCATACTTCTCTGGTTGCACAATTCTCGAAAAACTGGACTGAAATTTTTTGCTTAAAATTATAGGTCTAAAAAATGGGGAAGATGTAATAAAAATTATAATAATTGAATCTACCTGATTTTTATTAGAATATTTGATGTTTTTATTAGAATTATCCATTATCATTTGTCATTCATTTTTTAAATACTTTATACTGTAGTTATTCATGCTTGAAAAAATATTTTTCATACCACCTGCTCGACAATGTTCGATTATATATCACGCAATCTCAACGTAAAGCATGTCATTGACTCCCAAGGGAGATAATGTTGTATGAAACTCCCAAGGGATTAAAGTGATTTGAATTTGGAACGTTAAAATTCGTCTGAAAATTCCTAGTAGATACGTATAGTCTATCATAGAATTTTTCAATAATAATATGGTATTGCTGAGAGTTTATTCGAAAATCGAACTGGCCACCTATAATTTTAATATTCTCATGTGTCAAAATCGTCAGTCACAAGTTCCTGAATCTTTAAGTACTGCTCCACCACAACTTCCATAAATGTTCCTAATAAAAATATTACTCTGTCCCTCCATAACTGGACAAATGTGTCCGAATATCAATATTAATTTTTAACAAAATAAATGTTATATTTTTGTAGCCCTGGGTTTTTATTGCCTCGCAGTAGGTATGAAAAGTAGAGTATGCACCTCTGGGATAAAGCCTGTCTTCGTCTTGGGCAGCTTGGACCCCTCGCTTTACTCAGGACTCTACATAACTCCCTCGTTTCACTCGGGAGTTAAGTTTTAACTCCCTCGCTACGCTCGGGAGTTAACTCTAGAGTCCCTCGTTACGCTCAGGGTCCAATATGCTACCCGTGACGTAAGACACTGCTTTATCCCCTTGGTGCATAATCTACTATAATGACCGCTTTTTATTATAAGCCTACATTTTGAATAAAATTTCATAACCACAACTCTCGTTTACAAATTTAAAGGGCTGTCACGACTCAATTGTTTAAAAGTAATATCTTACAAAATCTATATTTATATATTAAGTAAATATAATAGATTTTGATAAGTTAATCAAAATCTATTATATTAACTTAATATCAACATCGTTATAATTTTGCCCCCAAAATAGAAATTTTAACTCTGACACAAAAAAACTTTAAATCAAACTTAAAAATCATATTTTACAAAAAACTTCTTAAAGCTAATATTGACTTAATAACAACATCGTTACAATTTTGCTTTAAAATATTTTTTTAACTCCGACACTCAAAACACTTGAAATATTTTTTTTCTAGTTTTCTCTTCCTCTACATTTTCCATAAATCCCCATTCCTAACAAACTAGACAAAACAGCTAACTTTAAACTATTGTAATATGAAAAAAAGCTCAAAATGTCGTCAGTGACAACCCTAAACAATATCTGTACGTGTCCATACAGCCTCCGTCTCCAGGAACCGCGGAGTGGGTGCGTCGTCGTCATTAAAATATGAACACGTCGCACACGTGACGCGACACAACGGTCATCGTGATCTCACGACATTCAGATTAAATAATCTAGTGTAACTCTCTTGTCAAAAATGTTTAGTAAATATTTACTACTTGCTTAAAAATAGTATAGAAAGTTTCCTTCTAAAACTTTTTGTGTAGGAAATTCTTTTTTCTCCACGGGGAAGGCCATAGGCTACTTTTTATTGCCGTAAATGTCCGGTTAAACGCATCAAGTTAATTATATTAATTGAAAAACATTAACTTATCTGAAAAGAGATAGGCTTATTAGAATTTGTGTACGTTACGTAATTATTGGTAAAGCATTTGTTAAATTAGTTTAGAATGATCCTCTTATGGTGTTGCACCTGTTAACTTGACATGGGCAGCTGTCTGGGCTTCTGTTTCTTATTTATCTTGTGTATTTAAAATAGCGATTCTAGTATAAATGCATATTATAATATTCTGTAGTTTTACAAACAATTTTGTTGTGACTTCAGGGCCAAGAAGAGAGGCCTTTTTACACGACTGCGGATGATTATGTTTTTGGGTTATATGTATGTGGGTACCTTTATTTCTTAGACGGGCTCTAGAGCCTAAACAGCTAGTCGCATTTGAGCGTGATAAGCATTATAAGATTCATCTTATGCCCAAAATTATTAATCAAATCTCATTTTCACCTCATTTCAATACATTTTAACGACGCTAGGATTAATTTCACGTCAGTTCAGTTTGATTTTTGTTTGAGAATCTAAAACTGAAATCAATATAAGATTTTAGATGTTTCGAGCGCTGGTCATGAGAGATTTGCAATGGGTACATTAAAATTATTTAACGCAGTCGAAATTTTTGTTTTTTTAATTATGGCTATTTGCCTTGTTGATCGAAAAACTTAGCAGGACGTGAATTAAACAAAATAATCATCGCGACGATTTCCCTGTAAGTGACTTCGGCATTATAAAATTACTAGATGACGCCCGCAACTCCGTTGCGCCAAAATTCGTTTATCGCGGCGGAACGTACATTTTTCCGGGATAAAAAGTATCCTATGTCCTTTCTCGGGTCTCAAAGTATCCCTATACCAAATTTCATCAAAATCGGTTCAGCGGTTTGGGCGTGAAGAGGTAACAGACAGACAGACAGACAGACAGACAGACAGACAGACAGACAGACACACTTTCGCATTTATAATATTAGTATGGATTCTAATAACAATTCACCAGCAAATTGATGAAAAGCTTCAACGGACTCATTCTAAAAAGCTCCAAAAACAAGTAATTACCAACTAAATTATTTTTAACAACTTGTGTTAACTGACGAATATGTAACGATCTCAGATAAAATATATAATTTATGGTTTCATAATTTACAAAATGACTGGACTTCGGCATTAACCGGTTGTTATAACTACAATTTACGAGTTAATGTGCCAGTTTAGTTCAGTTCAAATTACTCATATGTTATGATACTGTCGCCTATTTTCTTCAAAGAAATTCTCTTATTGTTAGGTTCAATGAGGGTCTTTTAGTTCGTGACATCTGACAGCTTTTTGACAAGGACCGTCGTGCTACCAAGCGCCGCCTGGTGAGAGAAAAAGAATCGAGAATTTCTATTGACAATTTTTTGATACTACTTACGCCATCAGATGACGCTTTGTGTGCATTGGGTCTGTCACCTTGTATAAGCGGAGTCGTACATTAACGCTTGTTTAGTATAACCGCTGACCGTACACTTTTCAAACGTTATAAAACTATGTAAACATTACTATATTTTAATGACAATAAACACTTTGAACGGGTCATTGCTGTCGTCATTCCTTGAGTTCAGATTTACTTTGGACTTAAGAACATCCAACTGCAACATCAACATTCCTGTAGGGAAACACCTACATATTGGTCCTTCGAGCCGGAAAAATATCAAACACACACATTCGCACCGAAACGAAACCATACGCGACGTGTCGCTACATTTTAACATAGCTATTAAAATTGAACTTTATTAATTACACAAGAAGATACACATTTAATTGCAATAGTTCGAATGTCAAGTTGCACCGAGCTGCACAGTGCATGCGCAGAGTATAATTGATGTCATATGAATCGTGTATATTTTTTGTGTAGTGAATATAGTTAAACTTTGAGGCCCACTTGCGCCAATCCGGGTTAAAGTTAACCTTGGGTTAAAATATCATGCTTTCTCTTTCACAAATACGAAGAACGAGAGAGATAACATGATTTTTAACCCAGAGTTAACTTTAACCCGGATTGGCGCAAGTGGGCCTAAATAGCTATCTTAAAAATTCATCGCGGTGTGAACCGACCCTTATGTTCATTTTGGGGCCGGAACTTTGAAGTAAAATCGGATAGGGCAAGAAACATACTCTTAGTCTTAAATTGTCTAAAACATTTTTGGGATTTTCATACAATTTACATAAGTTTCTATTGTTCCTTTGTCGAATTATTTCTTTTGATTTGATTCTAATGCAAACCTGCAGTAGCAAACCGTTGGACCCCGTTATTAATAAATAATATAATTTATAAGCGTGAAATGTCAACGAGCCTTATAAGTATGATATTTAAAATGATATTTATTTTATTTAAATTTATACTAAGATGTCAGACTATTTCCATAATCTAAGCACGTAAGCAGTAGTCGAACTGTTTTTTGAGTCATAATAATATATATTTATTTGTTTGTTTGTATATTTTAATGCTCGACTTAGTTTGCTCGTAATTACTTCAGAGTCGTGAGTAAGGTGTCTCAAATTATTCTGCGCTACCCAGCCTTGACGCAACCTTCTATAGAAGTACTGTCGTATCTTCCAGAAATATTAAGTTAAGTCTTGTTATCAAAATATATATTTAATATTTCAAGGGACGCTTCACGCCACGTCAGTCTGGCCCCGTTTTATGTATCCGAAGATCTTCTGTTACTACGGAAAGCAAGTATATTAAATACTTTTAAACTAAACGTACCTATATTTAAGATTTTTATTACATCTGTAAATATGTACCTATAGTTATATACAAGTCCTAAATATATATTACTTCCCGTTATCTGGTCCCCGTAACAAAAATTCTTCGGATACTTAGCACGGGGCCAGATTGACGTGGTGTGAAGCGAAATATTGTTAGCTATTATAGCTAAGAACACTCTCGTATTCATTATTACACTCGCTCACTTGATATTCCGGGGATTACGTAGGTACTTAATATTTTTAATTTTGTTGTTAATAAACAACCTACCTAACGACCTGTAGTGTCAAGTGCAACAAGTTAGGCGGCGACACCCGTGACACCCGTGACACCCGATACCCACTCTAACCCCAAAATGGTAAATTATGAATATTACACGGTCCACCTTTTATCAGATTCGCCCACTCACGCGCATAGATTACATATATTAAGATACATTTAACATAATTGTCTGTGAATTATTGCAGATATTAAATTTAATTTGGCCGAGATAATATTTTGACAGGTTTTTAATGCAATATGTAAGAATTACATCACATAATGCCTTTTTTGGTGTTTTTCACTGGATTTTATTAGTTCTGTTTTTACTTAAATTAATACCTAGTTTCAATCTATATTTTTACTATAATATATTTCAATAGGACAGACCAATGAATTCAGTGCCTTAAACTTAATACTGGTGACACACTTGTGTTCTTCGCCGGCAATCGCTTTCCATCAGGCGCTTTGCTCCCTATTTAAAAAAGTATGTCATGTATTGTCAGTACCACCCGCGCGTGCGCAGATAGGATCGCCGCTTCATCGCGACATCACGCCAAGATCTCTATCGCCGTTATGCTACTGGCTGACCGAGATAAAGTTACTGAATAACGAATCTTAGAGAAACCAGTTTAGGTTAAAATCCCCCTGGCATTGTCTCCTTGTTATATTTTACATAAGAAGCAAGAAAATGGGTGAACATGGGCGCGTAGAAGCACGATCCTCAAATAAAGCGTCAGATGGGTGTCAGTGTCGTGGCGTGTTGCAGCGTGTCGTGTTGTGAGAACGGCTATCTGATGGGCGTTATGGGCGCGTGATCATAATGCTAACGTTACAAAATATTATTAGGAGAAAAATGCGCCTACGCAGTACCTACGTAACATCTTACAGTGTTCTGTCGCAGCGTAGGGGTTAACTTTTGAAATAAGCTCCGCTATTGGAAACTTACCTGTTATAATCTACATACGATCAAAAAGTACGATTTTCATTTTTGTACGAAATTCATTATCATTACATTTACAACAAGAGTCTATCAAAATATGTATGCGCTAGAATTCACTGCACTTGTAACTTCAAGAGCGGTGGTAATCTTTTACTATCTACCATAAAGAAATAGAAAGCACATCGTCAAATGAAGCGGTATTAATAAATGATGAAACAACTCGCCCGCCGAGTTTCCGAGAGCCAATTACGGCCGATTAGTGATGCTGTGACATCGAAACACATTTCCGTGAAATACGCCGGTTCAATGTCAATAGTCTGCGCCCGCGCAGCCGCTTAATTACATCAGGGTTGCCAGGGCCCAAGAGTCTTCTAGTATTTGGTAATTTATGAACGACTAGCCGTTGCCCGCGTCTCCGCCCGCGTAAATATAGTATCCCTCGGGAACACTGTACTTTTTCGGGATAAAAGTAGCCTATGTTTTAATCCAGGGCCCAAACTACTATCATAACAAATTTCATCAAAATCCGTTCAGTAGTTTTTTCGTGAAAGAGGAACAAACATCCATACATCCTCACAAACTTTCACATTTATAATATTAGTAAGATATTTATCATTTCGTAATAGGCTTTAATATTTAGTAATATATAAAGTGAAAATGTTTATTGTACTTATTTGTGAATTCAGCTTTTTGGTTTTGTGAATATTTACGCCCTAAATCAAGGCCAGCACCATCACATAAATATCCTTCAAATTTTCCCTGAAAAATAAAAGTAAATTAAAAGAATAATTATTTCTTGTGCATGGTAACCCTGATGTCGGCGCGTTTGATAACACGATGTTTGCGTGATTACAACAATCAGACTCAGAGGTGTGAACATCATCGTCTTCGACGAAGGACAAAGTAATCTTAAATATAGCTTATATTTAATTTGTAAGGGCATTAATGTGGGTAGAAGAAGAAGGTGCATTAGGTAGGTATATCGATTTTCCAAAACCTTTAATTCAAAGTACCTAAAGCTTATGATTAATTTTAAAAAGCTCATTTTCTACCAAGTATATTTTTACACAACTACGGCGAGGCCAAAGGGCAATGATTTTGGCAGTCTATGTATGTATGTTTGTTTCACCATAGCGTCTAAACTACTCATCCGATTTTAATGAATGAGATGTCCAGACTCGTTATAATTACCCGGGTATATATTAATAGTTTTAGTTTTTTAATCAGAATTATAGTTTTAATGATTGTACAAATAGAAGTACTTGTGAACATACAATTTTAATCTGCGCCTCTCGGTATATCAAAATCCGCCTCTGCACGCAGTACGTTCTTCGCCTTAGTACTTAGACGTTTCACATTAAAAACCGCGAATTATCAATACCCGTTAAGCGGATTCATGTAGCAATAGTTCCTTGTACTGTACCGCACGCAACGAGTTAGTCCAATTAGCACACGCGGCCTTAATTGTGTGTGCGGCGCCTTTGACGGGCCGCGCTGTATCTCCGCGGCGCTTCTTCGAAAAACTTCCCGAAATACAGGCGCCGGATACTGTACTCGATAATGGACTGTATGTGGAGGAGATAGAGTAGGAAATGCGGCGACAGGATGCTTCATGGTAGGAGAAGCGGAGATCCTGGATGACCTAAATGGAGTCTGGATATTTTGTACTGTTTCTTTGAATGGAGAGAAATGTACTTCGTAGAATAGTCGTACTATGTTTCACGTTCTATGGACTATGGATGATTCACACCACGCCAGTCTGGTCCCGTGCTAATTATCCGAAGAACTTGTATTTTACCGGAACTAGACTGGAGGAATATTTAATACTTTTATATTATACATATATATTTATAATGTTTATTATATTACACACATACTTAATACAATTTATGCATGTCCCAGGAATATTGAAAACCTTTTGCTCCCTCGGTGGGAATCGAACCAGCGACCTCCGGCTTGTGAAAACGTTCTAACTACTGAGCCACAGTAGTCGTCGTTAATGTTGAAATAGTTTTTTCTATTGTCAAGTGATAGCCAGTGGGTAGTGCCAAAAGTATGCTCCTTTACCTCATGCCTCACATAAATTTTATTATATTGTGATAGAATATCAAAAACATTTAGCAAGTTTTTGCGTGGGTTTAAGGTACGAAAATAAACGGTTAATTTAAATACATTAGTGTTTTGCGAATTTAAATATTGATGTCACAATTAGTAATCGCAACATTTACGCCTACTTACTCAATAATAGTGAATAATAAAATCGACTTTTTTGTTTCAATCGATTTATTAAAATCGATTACACGCTTAACGAATGTTCGATTATAAATAACCAGTCCATGCAAGTGTCAATTTGTGTTCCTGTTTTTATGTTTTTGGATGATTTAATTTTTTAATTTCCATACGTTGACCTTTGCCCTAAAACCTATAAAAGTTTATTGGCACTCGTGTTTTAGAGGTTTAACATTGAAATAAGTTGGAGCTTAGGTGTTAGATAATTCTTGTACCGATACAATTCTTTTATAGAGTTTAATAAAAACTAGATAAATATAAACGTAGACTATGGTGCCGGTATGAATGGTTGTAACGGCAAAGACTTTCTTAAAAAAAAAAAAAAAAATTAAAACTTATTCTAATAAACCTTCAGAAATAACTTTAATCTTATCAAAAATGTACAGATAAAACTAATAATTTCGGCTCTGTTTCGCGTTACTCTACACCGAATCTGATACACTGCGCTTTACACGGAGCGCGCGGCGGCGCCATTGCCGGCCAACAAAAAACTTGTTTATTACATTCTTAGGCCCACTTGCGCCAATCCGGGTTTAAGTTAACCCTGGGTTAAAAATCATGTTATCTCTCTCATTCTTCGTATTTGTGAAAGAGAAAGCATGATATTTTAACCCAAGGTTAACTTTAACCCGGATTGGCGCAAGTGGGCCTTAATCGTTCACCATTTTCAGAGGGCTAATACTTTTTACTTAAAATGTTTAATTGTGTTTATCGTTAAAAATTATACATATACATACAAATAAATAAAATTTTGCACATCGCCTATTTTCCTAATTATTATTTCCAATGTCACCCAAAAGGTTGCCTGGAAGAAATTGCTATAAGTAATAAGGCCTTTGTGAGTAAAGTCGCATTTTTTTTTAATGTATTGTCTCTAAGTTTTCTGTTATTTATTTTGTGCACAATAAAGTATATTTGAGTTGAATTTGAATTGAATTAATATTATTTATAATTTTTATTAAAACCTTTGTTTACAACAAAAAAACTAATTTAAAAAATTTCACTGGCAGATAGTTGATGTTATAAGGAGTAACTTGCCTACTTTTGTCTTAGGATCCGTTTTATAAAAAAAAATGGTTTCCGTTTCTATTTGTTCCATACAAACGAAGTTGCGGGCACCAAATAGTTGTTATAACAGCCTCCGTGGTCTAGTGGTTAGAGCATTGACTCTCGACTCGGAGGTCGTGGGTTCGATTCCCGCATTGGAATAATAAAAAATTTAGTTTCCAAGTTTGGTTAGGACAATGCAGGCTGATCACCTGATTGACAAGAAACATGATCCATGCGTCGGATGGGCATGTAAAAACTCGGACCTGCGACTGATCTCTCGTCAGTCGTGTCGGTTATCCCTCCGACTGGATTATGAGAGTAAAGGAAGAGAGAGTGCTCTTGTGTACTGCGCACACGCTTGGGCACTATAAAATTACTCCTGCGTAACTAGCATGGTTTCAATCAAACTGGCCACCGTCACCGAAAATCGGTGGGGGAGTTAGTTGTTATAAAAATATTCTTTTTTACTAAATTTCTATTTACTAAAAATAGTGATAGGGTAGTGTTGTCACAGAGTAATTAGTTATGGTTTGTAAAACAAAAATAATTGGAATAGGCGCCAGACTATTACAATTCATACAATAAAATTATTAAACTAAATTTAAGCGCAAAGTTTGCTACATCGTACAGAGGCGCCTTATCGTAATCATTTTAATTAAAAGCCCAATTAAGAAGTAACATGAGAGACTCGCAATAAAAAAACTTCATGTCATAAATTTAATTTTTTATCAATAAAGAGACGTGAAATACGTTTTGTTTTAGGTGCATATTTCTTGTATAAAAATAAGAGTAACCTAACTTTAAAATATTCGTAAAGTAAATATTTTTTACACATTTTTTTTATGTTGACAATATAAAAAGTGCTTTGGATAACCGGCAACCATAAAAAATGTAACTGCCACCACTGTCATCGTCAAATATCGGCAAGTGGCAATCCCAAACGCTATCAGATTAAGATCATGATGTTCGATCATCAATATATCGATTTGACAGGATAATAATTAGAAATCCTCGTAGATGTCGTCCGTCGCTAGGCACCATACTGCGATCATTAATGTGAGTTAAAAAAGAAAAAAAAATTGGGATCTCATAAAAGCGCGTGATTTACGCACGTCGGGAGCTAACAAGCCACCGCCTTTCGGCCCACATTTTAATATTGTTTCACTAAATATTTATTGTTATTATATTAGAAAACTTTTTTTTATTGTTCTTTTGTTTCTGAGATTTGAGTTTTGGTGGACACCAATACTTTGATTTTTTATTAATTTTTAAATATTAACAGACCTTTCTCTACATTTTATGAGCAGTAACATAAAGCTAAATTATCGAGTAGCCTCTTTCCCTCATCTTGAATGTCCCCCGCTGACTTCTGTTGAGAAAAATTTACAATTAATATAGAATATATTCAACACGCACAAATTAAGTTTGTTTTGATGGTTTTATTATGTATATTTATTAGCTGCCGTTGCTGGTGCCCGCAACTTCGTTTGCGTGGAAATCTATTTTTTTAACTGAACTAAAAAAAGTAATAAGTAGCCAACGTTACTCCTTATATCATCACCTAACTGTCAGTGAATGTCCGATCCAAATCGGTCTGGCCGTTTCAGAGAGCAAAGATAAACAGACATACAGTAGTCCTTTCATAATTATGCATTTTGTGAAAAAATAATGTAAATAGCAAACAAACACTTCCATATTTATTTGTAAGTATACAAAAATATTAAAACACTTTATAATACAGAAAATTATTTGTTCTAGTTAAATATATTTTTTATTTCGGTATTATAAAAAAAATGTTTTATTTGTCGTTTCATAAAAAATACAGAAAATAATAACCAACATTAATCGCCAATTTAACCTTTATCTTTAAAGAAAAAACACCGCAAACGATACCGGAACTTGAGCGATAAATTAAAAGCATTGCAAAAGATAGGTGAAGATAGCTATCTTATCTTTACAATCTGTTGTTCTCATTGACCGGCGTCAAGCGCATAATAGCCTCTAGATGCGGCGGGCGATAGTCTTTGTCTGTTACTGTCAACTAAATTACCGCGTTTGTCCTTCGCAAATTGCCGACTAAAATACGACCGGCTCTTAGACTGAAATTATTTATGAATAAGAATCATTTATTAGAGGAAAGGCATCTGGAAATTTTCAGGATGTATAAATAGATGAATGGATATTTGTTACACTTTCACGCAAAAACAACCGAACGGATTTCTATGTAATTTGATATGGTAATAGTTTAAGCTCTGGATTAACAGATAGCATACTTTTATCCCGAAAAAGTGCAGTGTTTTAAAGGGATACTGTACTTACGTGGATGAAACCGCGGGCAAAATCTTCGAGTAACAATAAAGCTACAAGAAAAAAAGCAATAATTAAAGTATAAAACAAATAGAGTTAAACAAAAAAATGTGTTTATTGAAAAAACTTTTTATAATCTTTATCTTTAAAAACTAGTTTGTCAGTTTTTAACTAGGCGTTTTAGGCTCTCTATCAGCCTCTATATAACTAGAGTTTGTTTATAAATGACTCTGCATTAGTCGTTCGTGTATTAACTTAAATTTGACTACAGACAATTTTTATAACTGACAAAGAAACCGGCTTAGTGTTGATTTCAGATGTCTGAATACCTTTCTTTGTACACCATTTTGCTTACTAAATGGATCTTTATAAAGTTTTCTACCAGAAGTAATGTCGGCCATTACTGTTTTAAACACTATATTAGTTCAATATACGAACATGAGAATAATTGCCACAATTATTTCCATACTTACAAAGACACGCCCTAACATTACATCTTGTACTGAAGAGACAAACAATTATTTTTGTTTGTATCTTTACATATAGCACAGATTAAAGAGAGATAAACAGATATACAGCTACATAGTTATCTTTGGATTTGATTGCACTACCTACTACATACAGTATGTCCACGATTGTGTCGTTGGAATGGATGTTAAAATTTTCAAATTTGGTTCGATTTGGATCGTTCTATGAATACTGTTGTAATATGTATATATAATATTTTCTACTCTGTATTTATGGTCCGTTCATAGTTATTTTACCTCGGAGTTTCTATTGGAGTAATCCTTATGACGTTGGCATAAAAGTCCTCGCAGAAGTAAAAATCTGAACGATCTGTACCTACAACAAAATTTTTAGACTGACTGATATTTAAAATCTATACTTAGCGTTTTCGAATGTCATCTCAAAATTAGAAAACAGAGTCTTCTGTAGATGACTAACACAAAAGTCATTACTCATCCACGAATCACGATAAAGACTGTGATATTACCGACATAACAGTAACGTGCACCAATATTAATTGTTCGGTGTCTTAAAGAGGTTTAATCTAAACATATAAAGCGCCGAAAGTAATTAAAAACTGCAAGTTATTGGGACGAGACGCATAAACATGTCGGCAGGTGGCCCCGCGGGGCGCCTTTGTTCTACGAAGCTGTCGCCTCCACTTTTTTTACGACGAAAATTGCAAAGCGTAATATTTGGACGCGCTAATACTTGAACTTGCGTGTGAAAATATTTAAATCAGTAAATGCTGTAAGGACAAGTATTTTGACGCTTAAAATGTCTTCAACGTTAGTGCCCATCTACGGTCCGCGAGACGCATGAACGCTGCGCGTGCAAAGACACAATAAATTCAATTTACTGCTACAAAAAACTTTTACGCAAAATGTTTGTAGGGGCTCATACTTACTTAGAAATCATTAATTTAAATGCGTATATGTTCCGTTTAGGTATTTATGTTTAGTAGACCACCTGCTGGTTTGCGAGTGCGACAATTAATACTGAAAGTGACATTCAATCCTGGCAAGATCTATATATGGACATGAAACAAAATAACTTTCTTTTGAAGTGAGTTAAATGGTAATCGCTTGTTAAAACGTTTTTCCTGGCCCCTTTAAAGGCTTTAGGTAAATTAGGTACAGTAATATGGGACTTTTTTCACGCAAAGTTTACTTTCAAATTTGAAAACACAATTATTATTTTGGTTGTAGGATTACCCGCTATAGATTTCGATAGTCAGTTTATATTTGAAGGCATCGGGTCTTAACATGCGCAAAACTTCAAAAGTAAAGCTTATCCATAACTTTAATGAATTCGATAACGAAAACATAAAACTCAAACATCTATTAAAATTATCTAAAAAGTAATTTCAATTGACTCTCTATGTTTAATTACGTTTTGGGGCGATGAAAAATTAAATTTACGGTAGTTTTTTGCCACCTGCGGCCGGAGTCGGCAAAAAGTCGTATAAACTTTTTGTCACGATTCAATGCATGATTGACTGTTGTGTCGCTGATTTTAAACAAAGAAGGATAGATAGGGCCAGGCCATCAATATGCTAATACCGGGTTACGTTGGGCCTGGCCGGGCCTCGCTGGGCCTTTTTTTACCGTCCCAAATTGGTTTATTTGTTTTGTTACAACTTAAATTCTGATGCATTCCTGCCCTGAGTATTTTGTTTGTCTATATTAGTAGTTTATGTTATTGTAGTTTTTATTGTAATGACTACAGTTTGAATTTTTTAGCTATGTAACTTTACTCTAAAAGTAGTTTTTTAGCTGTTCTTAATAATTTTTTATAATCTAGTGTGACTCCTTCGCGATATAGTACCTACCATCCGTCCTGTGATAAAAGGCGGAAAATAGAATTTTCATTGCAGTTTTCAATATCGTTTTTTTATTCGTCAAGTTCAAAGTCTAGTCAAAGGTATGTGGTAGAAGCTTTACTGAAAGTTCCTAGGGACTTTTGGAGAGAACACAAAATAGGTAGCACGCTTTTTGAAGTTGTACCACTTTCCCACACTTGTGCACGTTAACGAATATTAATTATAGGGTCAATATTTTACCAATTATTACACATGAAGAACCAAAATAATACAACTTTAAGGAAGAAATACAACAACAACAACGTCACACTTTCACATCCCCACCAAAAGCCTCATAATTTAGACGAGCGTATTTTAACTTAACCCTACAAGTGCAATTATGAATTTGATTAACCTCAAGCATGTCAATATTTGTAATGCCCTAACATTGTAGCGATAATCAGCAAACACTCGAGCCGTTCTCACGGCGAACTGGTGAACATTTTGACACATCCAGGTGTCCCGGTTTTTTATCCCGAAGGTTTGCCTAACTCACATCTGGGCGGGGGAAAAAACCGGACTTCTCGTGCAGGCGATAATTGGTAAAGCCATGGTCGTTGGTCATGAGCTTAACTCTGAACATTCATATTAGGACACTCTACCACATATCAGTAAATAGCTACTTCGTTATGCGCCTTACTCGCCGTCCTGCCTGCAAATCCAAGGCCGCGAACTTGTAGCCAAAAATGTTAAAAGAATGACATTATTGACACTAATGCTATTAACATGCACTGCAACGGCTATTACTCGTAATACCGATGCTAGATTTGCAGGTTGCACAGTTAGTAAGGCGTTTAACTCTACTTTTTAGCGTCCTGTTGGTATGAAAATTTAACTAGATTTTAAAGTTATAGTATTGATAGACTTATCAACACTATAACTTTAAAAGATAAATATATATTTTTTCGTCAAATCAATTATGCAGACTGCAAGGTTTTACATGGAATGAAAAACTTAAGGCTAGTTGGGGAAGGCCTAGCATACTTTAGTTTTCTATCTGGGTT
Organism: Glaucopsyche alexis; assembly: GCA_905404095.1. Taxonomy (NCBI): domain Eukaryota; kingdom Metazoa; phylum Arthropoda; class Insecta; order Lepidoptera; family Lycaenidae; genus Glaucopsyche; species Glaucopsyche alexis. The sequence goes on from FR990053.1 coordinate 5,009,247, forward strand.
ACAAGAATAAAGGTTAAAATATACCATCTTGTCCTATTTGACAAGTGAGTTTTACCTCGCTTAAACGCTTACCCCTCTATTTTATGTATAGTTCGTTCAGAGTTATTTTACTTCGGAGTTTCTATGACAATGATCCATAAGTCGTCGTCATAAAGTCCTGTCAGAGGTGAGAGAACTTTACACTGTAGCCTTGGCCTAATATAATAAACCTACAGAGAAACAGCTTCCATAGATCGCTCCAAAACGAACCAAATTTGAAAAATTTTGATGTCCCCCTTCAGCTAATTTTTTCACACAATCATACGGTCGACATACCGTATGCTTGAAGTAGTCTTTGCTTGAAGTAGTGCAATCTAATCGAAAGCGAGTATGTAGCTGCTCATCTGTTCCTTTTTAAACTGTGGCCTTGGTTTCTATTCTCTGTTATTGGCTCTTGAGATGTACAGATGTAAATACAAGGATCGTCTGTGCTAACGAGTGTGATGGTAAAACAGCATTCAACATTGAACTTGACGATAAAACAGTAATGAAATTGTTGTAAAGATAATTTATTGTGGGGTAGGTTAGTGTCGTTCGTGGACAGTTTGGAACTTTATTATAAACAGTAGTAAATAGTTAGATGAAGAAATCTTTGTTTTAAGACATATGACGGATGTAAGTTGTAACGATGTTTGCATAAAAGCTTCAGCAGCACAATCAAATCTTAATAATAAGGAAACTACGACACAAAATTCGATCACCGTGCGACTGCTTATTGTATTAATTAATTGTTATTCTATTTATATTATTCTAATCAATGATTTTAAATCTATGGATGGGCACAGTTACGGAAAAAATAGCGTTATTGGCATCTAAAAGTTCCCCGGGGCAGGGCAGCCGGATGAATATGGAAATAGCCGAATGTAAATGTTAATAACATTGTCAAATATGTACATAAGAATTATGTACATAAGAACAGAAGAAATAATTATGTACATAAGAACAGCATGATTTTTTTAATACTTACTTCGTAAATTACCGGTTTCGGTTAACTGTTTTCGTAACCATTCGACTACCCTATTAAGTATGTGTATAATATAAAAGTATTAAATATATTTCCGTTGTCTAGTACCCGTAACACAAGTTTTTTGAGAACTTACCACGAGACTAGATTGAAGTGGTGTGAAGCATCCATAGATATATTATTACCCTGCCTCGGGGCAGATTAAAATGTCATTAATAAAATTAGTGTATGCAAATAGAAAAAAATAATCCTGTCAATTAAGGGCAACACTGTCAATATTTACCTTCAAAAGTACATTCAAAACAGCAAGTAAATATTTTGCCGCGTGAAAATCCTGTCAAAAGGGCAATTCTGTCAATATTTCAGGTGCGAATTCCTGTCGAGTGGCGGATATCGCACGATTCGGTTTCGAGTGCGGATGCGAGAGCGGACGCGGTTCCTGTTAGCGCCTCCGTACAATTGGCGAGTTGGTACGAATTTATGGCCCACTCTAAACCCGCCTGGTGGTCCCATTGTATTCGATTCCCAGCGAAGCCTTTTATGGCGTTTTTTATGAAACGAGCTGACGAATAGCCAGACGGTACACCCGGAAAACCGCGGGAGTTACAAGCGCGGACAGTTAGAAAAAAGAAAAATATAATTTCTTTAACAATAAGATGCAAATATAACAAGAAATGAGTAAGAAAATATAAAAAAATACTTGAACCTCCTCGATAAAATACAACGCAAGCGTTATTTTACGCCAGTTTTCTGTAATACCATGGTTTAATTGTAGTCAAGTTTCAAATCCGCGCTGCGCATGGCCCACAGCTCTCCTTTGGCATTTTATGATCGATCATTTGCATACACATTAAAAATTATAAAAGTGAATTCGTGTGACAGCCACAATGTAATATGATACAATAATTTACTTTTATTGTATCTCGTCAAACTAATTTACCTATTTTTGTCGTTTACATCCTATTAATCTGGGGAAATTTACGAGGCAGCTCCGAGGAATAGTAAAAATCGAATAGAACTAGTATTGACATTTAAAACTAAAACACATTAAAGGCACGATCAATATGTATAAGTATATCACTTGCTATTTGCTACTTTAAATAATCACAGCGTGCTACTTTTTATTATAAAAAAAAACCGGACAAGAGCGAGTCGGACTCGCTCGAGGGTTCCGTACAAAGTAAATAGTTCAGGAATCGAGTCTCCCAGTTTTTGTCGAGCTTGAAAATCAAAGATTTCAACTCAAGATAGGCTATGACATACATTTAGCAGAAAAAAAAATCATACAAGGAAAAGTTACGCCATCTTGGTTTTCGCCATAGCTCAAATGTCAGCCATCTTGTTTTCACCATACTTCGAATTTCAAAATAGCCCCAAAAATTTAAAAATTGGGGCCATTTTACTGGAGACACTTTTTGCCTCACATGCCTCGTCTATAATATATACGTCTATGTTGAAAATGGATGACGAAAATAATTAATTTTGACATAATTGTTTTAAAATATAAAAAATATGCGTAGTAAAAAAATCGTCGTCGTTTCATTTTTTTATTTATTTTTCTATTTCTCCAAAACTTAAAATCACATTATGATACCTCATTTTAACTAGTAGCTTCTACTTGAACCTCCACGCATTGCCGTCTTGAGTCTTGACAGAGAGACAGACGGATGGACGGACGGACAGCAAAGTGTTCTAAATCTTATAAGAGTTCCATTTTTTCCTTTTGAGGTACGCAACTCTACAAAGTAGTAAAATTCATACTGGCAATATCATAATTATTATAAATAAAAGATCTAGTTTTTTTATTCACGCAATTCCAGACACTAGTAATACTAATAAACTCTCGTTAGTAAGAAAATGCTTATAAATAAGCGACTCCAATCGGCTCCAGGCTATTCAAAGTATTTAAAGGGCGATTTAGATAAGTAAATGTATGTAATATATGTCCCGTACTTACAAGTATCAATAATAAAGTAATTGCATTTTAATACCTATTGGAGACGATTAAATGCTAGGGTTGGAGGCACTAAGGAGTTTTCTAGGTGGTCATGTTAGTTTTTACTCGGATATAATTTATTTAATAAAAAGTAACGTCTGCTTAATCTAAATATATAAAAGTCAAACCTGACTGACTCATCTATCAACACACAGCCGAAACTACTGGACGGGTTTCGCTGAAATTAGATTTAGCTGGATTAGTTGTAATGACGTAGGTATCCACTAAGAAGGATTTTCGAAAATTCGCCCCCTAAGTGGGTTAAAAAGGGGTTAAAATATTGTATGGAAACCGAACTCCACGCGGACGAAGTCGCGGGCAAAAGCTAGTGTTGGAATAAGGTTGAAACTTTAATAAATTTTTACAGTTATAGAAGTATAAATAAATTTGTATCTGCGTAATGTAGGTAGATAACAGGAACTATAAATATTTTCGGATTTTTACCCGACTGCGTTAGAAGAAGGATTATGTTTTTCGAGTATATGTTTGTTTCTTTGGCACCCTCTAGAGCCTAAACGGCTTGTCGTATTTGAGCTTGAAAGTTATCAATAGTTTCGTCGTCATGAGAATGACACTACAGGGTACATCAGAGTGACGAATTCGGGTTGTAGGTTTTTTAAACGACAATATAGGCTAAAGCTTACTTACTTTTTCTTCTCTAAACTTCTTCACAAACCCTCCCCATGTTCTCCTCATTATATCAGTTCATATAAATTTAGCCATCCAAATTATTTAGCGTAGCTCTTGTTTCAAATTTTTTGAACATATTTTTATATTAAACAGCAAAATCTAGAAAAATTAGCACAAGTCTCAGCCCTAAGCTTATCAGGCACTTACATGGTATCTATTTCGCGGTAGGCTTTTAAAGTGGGTGCGGTATAATTCGTGCTCGTCGCCTTTGTCGGCGAGTGGACAGATAGCCGCTGCTGCCGACGGTAGCCGGTACCGACAGCATATTGACGGTGACGATAACGGACGAGAGATAAGAGAAGATGAACTCAATGTGAAACGAAAACAGACGATGCACAAGAAATGTCACAAATGGAAAATATTTATTCCTTTTTGACGACTTTTAATTTGTATGCTAAAGATATTATAAGAATAAAATGTATGTAGAGCTATGTAGAGATGCTTAGTTCATTAAATTTGGATTGAACCCGTAATGTGCGTTTTATAATGAGATTTTATTTTGGGTACTACAGTAGATATTATTATAATATTTCTGTTTCTTTTGTCTCTGACTGCGCCAGGAGAGTTATGTTTTTCGAATGTATGTATGTATGTTTCTTTGACACGCTCTATTTGTGCTTAAAAAGTATCATTAGATTCGTCTTAGTCGTAAGAGTAAGACGAATCTAATGATACTTTTTAAGCAAGCAACTGGGTACATCAAAATTATTTGACGCAGTCGAGTTTTTTTTAATTAACAGTATAATTATTTCTGTATATATTTATTGATTAGTTTCTCGCAGCTTATTGGCAGGTGTTGCTTGTATAATTACTAGTATAGTTACTTAACGTAATGTGAACTGACATTTCATATTTATTTAAAATTAATTTGCAGCTGAATTTATTCAATAAACGACTAATTAGACACCTCGTGTAGATATAATATACCTATCTAAATATTCATCATTGTAATTGTCCATTATCTGTATTATAACGATTTGTTCTTGAATTATTACCAATTAAAACTTCAAACCATGAATCCGCAATAATAATTATTGGAATGTTGCATTTTGTCGTGTTGTTGTTCTAGAAAAAAAAAATGACACTTTAAGTTCTATTTCAAGTCCGTCAAAACAATGTATAAGCTATTAGGGCTTTTGCAAACTTAGCTTTTCCAAAAAATTAGTACTGTAGAACTACGCTGTATCTCTGTCCCTGAAAAAAATATATCGTTTATTTTGTTAATCCTTGTAATTTAGCGCTATAGTCTCTTCGCGTTAAGAAGGCAGTGAATCATTCGTACAAATATCAAAATTGATTAATGTTGCATGAGCTATGTTCACATTAACCAATTAAAGTAAGCCATTTTGATATACTAGTATTAATTGCCCGCGGCTTCGCCCGCGTGAAATTAGGTTTTAAACTTTCATTTCCTATTTTACTCCCTTACTTTAAAAAATCCTTCCTTAGTGCATGCCTACGTCATATGAGAAATGCGTGTGCAAAATTTCAAATTTCTAGCCTTAAGTGTTTGGCCTGTACATACATCAGTCAATCAGCTTTGCCTTTTATATTTTGATGAAATAAATATATAATACCAACGCACGATTCACCGTAAAAATGTGTTGCGGACGGTACGTGTAAGGCGGTAGCGAAGCTCGTAAACTAAACGGGGATGTAATTCGAGGCTGTTGATTGTGGGCCCCGGCTTATCGCGGGCCTGCATTAGCGCCGGCCCTGATAACGCGGTTATGACTGATGACCGGAGGAATGCCGATAGAATTAAAATCTATCGGCTAATGGAATAATTAACGGACGGGTCCTATTGATGTCTCCGAGGTTTCACAGAGAAAAAGAATCTGAATCATGGGTGGTATGCGACTGTATTTACTGTTGGCTGTGAATTCACTAAAAGTTTAGTGTTAACTTTAATCAGTTCCGTCTGATCATAATGTTAATTTGCGTTTCATTTATCTGAATTCAATTAAAGTTCACAAGATCAACTTAGAAATATGTATTCAGTGATATTTACGTGCTTATTTATTTAATAATAGCCGACCCGACACACGTTGTTCTGTCATAACTGTGAACGACATCTAATGAACGAAATCAAGTATTTGTCATGTAGGAACAATTGTTCGAGAAAATACTTAAAACCGCAATAAAATTTTCCCATACTAACTTAGTATGGGAAAATTTTATTGCGGTTTTAAGTATTTTCCCGAAAATTATCCAAAATTTCTCACTGTTCAAGCCTTATTTGAACTTCTATAATTATTTCAAAATGAAAATCAGTGAAATCTGTTTAGCCGTTCTCGAGTTATAGGGAGACAAAGCAATGTGAATATGAGAAGTCTATTTTATGTTAACAAAAGACTTCAACGAGTTAATACAGCTTCGTCTACAATATTTCAAGTATCAGTTCACACTACAACGTTACGCGACACTACACGGAGATGCATTTTTAAGAAAGCTATTCAAAATTGAACTCCATTCACTACAAAAGAAAATTTTTACTACTTAGGCCTTTTCATCCGTTAATGGATGATTTATACAGTATTCTCCAAGCGCAGTAACCACTCTTGAAATACTGTAGTGCCTGGGACAGTTGGTTTTTAAATGTCGTATGGTTGACGAAGCACATACGGCATTCTCACAATATAGTCAGCTTAGTCCAGAGGAATGAACTGGTCAATACGTTAGGGCCAACAATGTGCGGGTTTCCTCACGATATTTTCCTTCACCGTTAGAGCGTCCGTATATTTGCTTGAGATCTGAAAAAGTCTCATTGGTATACACCACAACCTGGGATTCGAATCTGCACTCTCTCGAGTGCGAACCAAATGGTCTATCCACTAGGCCACAGAGCTCTACAAGAAGATACACGTTTAATTAGAAGAGTTTGTATTTAGAGCTGCACCGGGCTGCCTAACGCTAGCTCTTACAATGAAACGTGTATCTTATTGGCTGGCCGCACACGTGCAGTATTATTGTCAATAATTCTCATATTGACAATAATATTCCTTGTGTGCGGGCCATATTGCCGTTTTTTTGTATGTGTTGACTAGTATTGACAATTTTATTCTGGCAATAATATTGCACGTGTGCGGCTAGCCATCGAGTAGCCATTAAAGTTCAATTTTGAATCGCTATTATAAAAATCCAGCGCATCTCGGTGGCAGCTGACCCTTAGGTCCCGAGCACACGATGCGTTGCGGTGCCGCGACCCAGGCCCAAGCCGGCTTGCCATACAAATTGCTGCTGCTGATGCCGGCCGCTACAAAAATTGTGCCGTTTGTAATCCGTTGCGGCGCCGCAACGTACAGTGTGCTCACGCCCTTAAACCTTTTAAAACATACAAATGACTGCAAAGCCAGCCCACACATACTTTACATTTAGCACAGAGGTATCGGTAGCCACACCGCTATCTCGACGTACGCCGCGCCGCCGGCGGCCGCGGTCTCTGAGATAACTGGCGCCACCGCGGGAATGTGCCGCGACACACTATAGACATGCATTTCAAAATAGTTAAGACCTGTCGTTGTGTTGAATAAAGCACAGAGATTATGTCAGTGTAGCGAGGATAACCTGTGTTTCAGCTTGTATGTAGAGACTTGATTTTTCTGATAAAATATATTGGAGATTATTTACTACAATTATTAAAGAAGAATAAAGAATTAAAATGAACAATAGATACTTAATTAGTAAGGAATAAAAAAGATAAAAAGAGAATATAGCTATTTGGACAACGTAGTTTTAAAGTTTCTTAAAACTTTAATTTTTTATTGTAAAGTGTATTTATTCTTAATATTCTGCATTTCTTTTGGGAATTACAGACAGGGAATATATAATAAGAAAAAATTTAATCTTATCCCAAAAATTCAAACCCTACTGCCTACATTCCTCATAGCCTTTGTCTGTAGTGTGTTGAGCACCTACCATCGGGTGTCAAAGCGGCCCATTGATCAGTGCTATCGCGTTTTATAATCACGTTAAAACTATTGTCCGGCCGCTATCGCTATTTCCATTACTCCCTCATCCACTTTGTTACGACAAAACCTCCATTGACTTCATTTTTTATTGTTACTCAATAGTTAATACTTTTGTTTAAATAAATAGCTTCTATATTACATTAATCTTTGATTAAAAACCACTAACTACGGGTCAGCTCCTATCGAGACTTAAGAAACTTAAGTTACATAAAATTTCCCAGTTATTTCAGATTAAGTTATATTCGTAAATATTTTAGCGTAATTAAAAAAATAAAGTTTGATATATTTTTACCGCACCATGTTATTTAAAAAACAATAACACCCTGTTTTGTTCGCAGACGCATGTTCCCGTCTCTCCGCGTATCCTTGGGCGGGTTGGACCCCCGCGAGGAGTACTGCGTGCTGCTGGAGCTGGCGTTGGTAGGGCGGCGGCGCTGGCGCTGGGCGGGCGGCGCGTGGGCGGCGGCAGGCGGCGCGGAGCCCCAGTCTCCCCGTAGGCTGATGCTGCACCCAGATTCTCCCGCCCCGGGTCATCATTGGACCGCCAACCCCGTTTCATTCAGCAAACTCAAGCTGACCAATAATACTATGGATGCGCAAGGACATGTAAGTATATTTTATACTAGCCCGCAACTCCGTGTACTAAAAATCTCGCCAGAAACTATACGTTTTTCCGCCGTGGTTAATTCTATATATGTACCAAATTTCATCAAAATCGGTCCAGTAGTTTCGGAGCCTATTCAATGCAAACAAACAAATAAACGAACTTTTCCTCAAGAGCACTGAACAGTTCCAATTTCATCTATACGTAAACAAAGGAACATTGGGTGATATAATGCTACCAATTAAAACGTCATTTACTGTGCAATAAAGAAATACAATAACACATTTATTTGGACGAATTAAATTGAGTATTATTCAAATATATTCTCTCTCGAAATGGAAAGAGCGTATTTGCGACAAAACAATTTGTTTCATGTAATTAAAAAACTATGAATATTGATTGATTGATTTGCAAACAAAGCACGGCATAAAGCTAAACAAACAAATTTAAACATTTTTGAAACTAAAATTGCTTGTCGGTAAAATGGAAATTTCTTATAGAGATATTTTGCAAGAGGACGCTCATAAACAAAAAATATAACAAAATAACAAACTACAATTCCAAATTATGAATCAATATATAAACAAAGTATTTCGTAGAACCCTCTACGACGTAGAATCGCGTAGTTGTAGTAGTCGTATACGTGAAATAAGTCGTAGTTTGTCACGTACAATCTACGTTCAACAAACTTAGGGCACGTAAAGAAAATGGATCTGACAAAACTAAATAATCTGTGCACAATAATAATAATCTGTGTATAATTATTTTTGTGCACAATCTACTGATAAGTGCCAGGTGTATCTGCATGTCTCTTTCGCTCGACGTAAAGTAAGCAGCGACAAAAGTTCCGAATATGCTAGCCGACACTTATTAGATTATGAAACAGGCCCTAAGTGTATTTGATTAAATCGTGGCGATGGCGCCAGACACCGCAATTCAATAAACGATAGTAAATAGTTTATTAAAAAAAGAAAGTTATGCCTGTATCAAAAAGAAAACATACAAAAGAACATGGGGCCGAAATGCCGGACAGAATCGTGACTTCACAACAACAAAGGCAACGCCTACCTCTGCCCTCTAACAAACATCGGCTACATTTTGAACTTTAGCATCATAATCGAAAAGCTTAAATTGCAATATCAAATAAAATTTGTAGCGAACGATGTAGAGCCGTAAGCTTTGAGTGGTCGATGAAAATTATATCTTAAGTTTATTGATTTAAGAATAACTTTTCTCTGAATTTAGCTATGCGCATGAGTCGCGAACGATTTCACGACTGTAGACAGCAGTAAATATTTATTTAGGCCTAAACTCAAATTGCGTCTGATAAACTTCTTACTTTATGCAATTGTAAAAGTTTAAACTAAATATCCGTAGACTAAACAGAACAAATCTGCATTGAAAACTTTCTACGTATACGTCTCTCAATAAGTACCTACAAATTGTAAAGTACAAACTACACTAACATCTAAAAATCATAATTAGTAGGAAATACTTATGGCATAAAATACCTACTATATAACATAGTAATCGGATAGCAATTAGTATCAACGATCTGTACTAGGTAGTAGATATACCTTAACTTAGTATGTGGTTAGTTTAAAATGTTGTTTCCAAGTTTGGTTAGGATAATTTAGGCTGATCACCTGATTGTCTGACAAGAAAGATGATCCATGCGTCGGATGGGCATGTAAAAAGTCGGTCTGCGCCTGATCTCTCGCTAATCGTGTCGGTTATCCGTCCCACTGTGATTCGAGAGGATGAGAACTCTCTCATCTCTAAAGAGCACTCACTCTTGCGCAGTAGCGCACATACTTGGACAATATAAAATAACCCCTGCGTAGCTGGGCTGGTTTCAATGAAACCGGCCACCGTCCCGAATCGCCGTTAGAGAAGCTATTTATATGGTTAGTGGTTTGCTTGTAAAAACCTTTCTAAACTTTGGAAAAAACATATTCACGGCTGTATAGTGTAGTAGGTATAAAACGCTTAACCTCCCTTTTTACGGACCCGGTATGAACGACCTCTTAGCATATTTCTATTAATAAACTCTAAATTGAATTTTCAAATCTTTCCCGACCAAATAGCGGGATACACAGATAAAATTGTAGTCACACGGGTACTATAACGTTTATCGGTTTTTGTCGGTAAAACATTGTGTTTTTGTCGGTGTGTTTGTAGTCAAAGCTACCGGTGTTGACAAGTCAGACGGAAATATACGCATCGCTTGCGCACTTGAGGTTTCGCCACCTGTATTGAAAAAGTATTGTATTGTACTCTATTGTATTGTATTGTTTACAACACGTCAAAGGATTTGTGTAATACACCTCACAATGTAGCTAATTACAGAACGGATTATTTTCGGTAAAAACGTTTTATGTTTTATCTATACAATATCATGAAGACTATTATATACAGTAGGTAGACTGAAAGTACCGAAACAGTTCTAGCGTATCGGTACCTTATTTAAAGTAATTTTAGAGTAATTTTATGCCATGTATAAAAGTGATTAGAAGCTATTAATAAGCTATTAGGATAACCTAAGATCGCGTCATGCAAATATACATTCTGTTAGATATTATAAATTATATATCAAATAGGTATTAGATATGATCATCCCAAATGATTTTACTACAGCTTCCGTGGTCCAGTTGTGAGTAAAGGATGAGAGAGTGCTTTTATGTACTGCGCACACACTTGGGTACTACAAATAAACTCCTGCGTAACTGGTCTGGTTTTAATGAAACCGGCCACTGTCACCGAAATCGGTATGGGGGAAGCTATTATTATTTTACAATGAAGTTTTTACCGTGCAATATTTCTGTATAAATTCTCAGCCACATTACATCCAAGTTCAATAAAAAACAATATCCCACACAAAAAGTGAACGCAAAAACCCATGTTCGACACATTAAATATTATCGGAACATGAAATCGGAAGGCTTCGAAAAAACGGGCGACGGATGTCAACCGACAAAATGTAGGGCATGCGACAGTTGCCGACGTGCACACCTAACCCTCCACCGGCTTATCTGATCCGAGACTACCTAATGAGACCAAATCCGACAAAAACGACCCCAAAATTAATGAAGCTATTTTTCAATTAATTTAAACGCAGCTTACCTAATTGTATACTATTACAATGCACATGTAAATTATAATCGTGTTTTTGGGAAATAATTTTAGAATTTTTGATAATCATGAAAGGGGTACGTGTTAACGTAGTATAATTTTATGCGGACTAATTAATTTATTTACTGAAAAATAATTACAATACCATTAAAAATGTATTGTGTGATAGTGTTTCAAAAATATGTTTTAAATCGAAATAAATTATTTTAATGACTATAAAACAATCAAAAACTACTTTAAAGGATATAACAATTACTACTACAACCCATTAGGTACTTTTTAATCATGCTGTGCCAGCATTTTAGATAGTGTTGTTTACATTTTCTAAGATTCCAAGCATTTTTATGAAAACTGTTTCAAGCTTATTAATAAAAACTTTGATTTAGTAATGAGTGTCTAAATCTGGAAATTTTAATACCATAGAATTAATTTTTTCTATGCGCAAAATAGTGATGGAATGGTATTTTATCGATATTTCAATCTGGTTTGATCGAGCACGCCTCAGCTTGATGGACGAGGCGCGGCATGCGATGAAACTGCTGCTCTGTCAATCTCCGTGTTACACGTATATGATATTCCCGTGAGATGTTCATCTCAGTTTATTCTATAAAATCTAATATTTTTTTTATTATTTAACGGCTACTTGATGAGACGTCTCACGCTCTTAGACACGTCAAATCAAATATTCCATAGGTACCGTTTTAGGGTTGATTTATCTGCGATGATTTAAATCGAATCTTAACATATTTTTTTTAAATCATATACATTATCATTAATGTCTGTAGTTGTCATGCATAAAAATTATATCACTTTACAACGCCAGTAGTCGAGAGCAGTAAAAAAATCAGAAAAAGTGGTACAATTGAAAACAGAAACCCTTGCACGCTTCAAGTGCGGGCGGCGCCGGCAGGTAGCGCTTCTGTGTCAACCCTCAAGTGCTCGGGAATTATGGGAAAATGTTGTATCTCCGTGCTTGAAAGGCTTCAGTGCCATTGACGTTAAAAGCTGTGCTTAGCTTTTCTAACGCTTTAAGTTTATCTTTTATTGTTAGATAATTTATAAACAGTCTATACTTCTCTCATTGATTATATTCACGTTTCTTGTCTATTGTTTCAAAATCCTAATTAAATTCCTTGCAATAAAACCTTTTAGTTAGAATAGGCAATCGGACTATTTTTTTTTATTGCATAAATGAATAGTACTCTTAAATATGAGTAACTTCTCAGAAGAAACCGTATATCAAAAGTCAATATTTTCAAAGGTACAGCGATTAGTATAAAAAATTTCGCGAGCCTCCTAAAAACGCTCTACACTAAAGTCGCTCTACAAATGACGTCACTTGTAGGTTATAGTATATGAAGTAGTATATGAAATATATGGCCGCAGGAATATATTTGTAAATATCTCCGATATTTGTGCGTTTAAGTTCATACTTACCATAATGAATGTTTTTGTATATGATGTGAGTAAACTAATGATGTAGGTTTTGTTTACCAATTTCGCAAAAAAAAAAAAATTTTTTGGTACTTTTTAATGTATTAAACTACACATAAAATAATATATTATTTTACATTTACCAAGTAGTAATGCCTCAATATTTCTGAATATATTAATGAAACTAAATATTTCAGATGTAGTCCGATCCCCTACTGTACGGATAACATTTTAGTTAGACTTTCGTTACTTTTATGGTTCTAATCATTATAATCAATGTTTAGCCCTTTTAGATTCATTATCTAATACCAAGTTTTATTTACAGATGGTGCTAACGTCCATGCACAAGTACCGTCCCCGCGTGCTCGTGGTGCGCGCGCGCGACGCGGCCGCGCTGGCTTGGGGCGCGCCGCACGCCTCCTTCTCCTTCCCCGAGACAGAGTTCATCGCTGTTACTGCTTATCAGGTGAATATCAGCTTAATCACTTTAATAATTTAGGCTCAATTATTTCATTATACGCAGGCCAAATTCGATAAAAAACAGGTAATATAATATTGGCTTAAATTTGGTCTCTATCTAATTTAGCCATAGCATGATACAGTTATTAGAGTGTACCTATTGATAGTCTATAATATAATTTTGAAAAACATTAAATCCATCATCCATCCATAATTAATCTAGTAATAAATCAAATTGGGAAATTTTGCTATCATCGACTTCTCTATATCTAGACTATAAAACTTAATATATCAGATTGTTTTTAAATTATGGCAATGGCCCCTTATTTTATGGTGATGATTACTTTCTAGTAGCTACAGTTTTACTATTTGACCGTTAGAATGACGTAACGTGAATACTCAGAAAACAGCACCCATTTCGACGAAGCTCATGCGTTTCGCACTTGTGACTTTTTGTCCCGGCAGGCGCCATAGCTATTACAGGGTTAACAAAAAACAGATAATTTGGCGACTCTGGTCAGCCGGCTTGCGGTGAAACTTAGCATTTTTTTAACAAATTGTGCGATGATTAATGAAACAAATATGCACTTAAATGTTTAAATGTTTGCTAAAACACTTTGGAAAAGGTTGTCTGACTATAGTTATTAAGTGCGCACCTATGCCTAACTCTTAAACTAAAATTCCCATGTTTCAAACAAATGCATAGGTACTGAGAATATTTAAAAATTTTCGAGTTACGTTTATCGTTAAAAAAATATTTTCCCAATATTATAAACGCGAAAGTTTGTATGTATGGATGTGTAAATGTGTGGATGATTGTTACTCTTTTACGTAATACCAACTTAACAGATTTTGACAAAATTTGGTATGGTAGTAGTTTAATCTCCGGATTAACGCATGTGCTACTTTTTATCGGAGTAAAATGTACGGTTCACGCGGAATTTCTTTTTGCACGTACGAAGTCGCGGGCAGCATCTATTCAGATCATAAGGGCCTACTTTGATTAATTTCATTATTATTGGCACTGAAATTTCTAAAGTTTCTAAAGTTGCAGATATGGAAAAGTTTACGCTGGGTCTGTATGATCCGGAACCCGGCGGTTCCGGGATAATTCAGAACACTGAAAATAGAACTCTGCGCTAATACAATAGAGTTGAAAATGGAAGTGTCGAGTGTCGAGCTATCATATATGATATTGACATTTGACTCGACACTTGTGTGTTCCACAGATATATTCTATTAGTCCAGAGATCTGTTTTCAATGCTCTGAAATTTCCCGGGGATTCCGGATCCCAGATCATTATAAGTAATAATAATGTCCCAGCCACAATCAAACTAAAAACATCAGAGTACCTAGATAATTATCGCACCCATAGCAAGATTTAAACTACTCATGAACTATCTACTAACTATCTACAATATTTCTCCGACTTTTTACAATGTTTTGCCATGAATCACTATCCACATTCTGTCTAGACGAGGGAGTGTATACAAGAAAACGGCAAACTCACGGTGTTTGTTTGTTGGCTGTTGTTTGGGACGTGTCAAGTCAGTCATAAAGTGACAGGCCCGTGGGATAAGTAATCTCATATATAAAAAAGGATTGCAGTTTCTTTGTCTCACTAAAACTCGAGCGAACGGTTAGACCGATTTGGCTAACTTTGATCTTGAAACAATCGTGTGGGAAGGTTTAAACGTTAAAGGTTAAAGGAAAATACAGCTTTTAGTATTTTTAGTATTTAGTATTTTTAACTAAATTTTTCCATACAAACTGTTCCTACCTTTTTTTAATGAAATGGACCAGAAAACGAGCAGATGGATTGCTTGATGATAAGCAATTAACACCGCCCATAGACAGTCGCACCAAAGGAGCATTTGTAACTCCTCTGGTGTTGCATACTTGCGTGCCTGGTCCTTAAAATCCCCAAACCCCCCTTGGGCTTCCAGTAACCTTACTCACTCGGCAAAATACGACGCATTTTTAAATATAATACAAATACACTTCCATGACCTAGGAACACAGAAAACTTTTTGTTCCCTCGCGGCATTCGAACCCGCGGCTTCTGGCTTGAAATTTTAAAATATCCTTAAGTAAAATTTTAACGGAATGTAAACTTTGTCCGCGTGGAGTTCGGTTTCCATACAAAGTTTTAACCCCTTTTTCACTCCTTTAGGGGGCGAATTTTTAAAAATCCTTTCTTAGCGGATGCTTACGTCATTACAACTATCTGTATGCCAAATTTCAGCAAAATCTGTTCAGTAGTTTCGACTAGGCGTTGATAGATGAATCAGTAAGGTTTGCCTTTTATACATTTAGACTTAAGAAGCTATATTAAAGACTATAAGAATTACTAAAATAATCAACTAAATTAAAAATTGTAAATTTTAAAATAGCAAATAACAATTGTGTTTAACATTTCTCTGTACCTACACGTGTACAGTCGTAGGTACAGTGTAGACATTGCAAGATGTGCTACAAATCGGTTTTCATTTGTTTAACCCCCCACTGGCAAGGGCGGCAGTTAGCTACGCAAAATGTATTTTTTATCCGTTGTTACAGTAATCTATCGCTTATTTAGGACGGCCATTGTACACCGTATTACACGCAACAATATAATTTAGCATAAACTCAGATCAACACGATACACGCCGCCCGCTGCTACTTCAAACAGGACCGTCCTATAAACGTAATTAGGTTAAGGCGGCTCCTTTGTGGACCGCAGCGAGGCGCGAGGCGATAATCCCGGGATTGTCCGGCTAACGGGATGTTCCAGACAATGCCCGGGAATCATGGACAAAGCATATCGTTGCGCATTAGCCGCTCCGCCGATCACAGCCTACGCCGCAAAGGCACCGCGTAACTAGGTGGCAACGTATAATGCCAATAATACCTTGTACAGTTACCGTGGGTGCCGTCTAGACGAATTTGCATCAGACCGGTAAAAAACGGGCGACGTACGCAAATATGAAGCGCAAAAACACGACAGGGCGGGGCTGGGGCGGCGCCACTTTGCCCGAATTAACCGACGCGTTTCAGGAGGCCCGTATCTCGAGTTAATAGCAGGCTTTTAGCACTCTTAGATTTGGGAGAGTTATCGCTGGCAAATAGCAGCCGGCGCCGCCTTATCGAGCCTTCAGTTTACAAGTATCGAAACTATTTGCGGAGGCTAAGATAAGCGCTAAAGACAAACATGACGCGACGCACAAATAGCTGCTTTTTTGCAATTGCAAACAGCAATCTGTGCGGGTGTAGGTCACAACTCAGGGATACTGAACCGTTTGTCTTTACATACAAACATCAAAATATGTTGTAAGCAGTTTGCACTAAGCAATGTCACAATTTATATTTAATCATAGGTATTACGCGAAACAAAACGCTTCAGCACGGTTACGGGAATTGTGCGAACGGCGGAGTACGATACAATAAAAGTTTAATCATTTATCTTACAATAAAAGTTTATGAGGCTAATAGTAAATAAGTTCAGAAAGCTAATATTTTAAAAATAATACTTAGACATACATATTTTTTTAATAACAACAACACACACTACCTCTGCCTCAACCACATTTACTTTTTTCTATCTAAGAGGCAAAAGAACCCTATTAAGTTCCAACTTGAAAATTATAATATGACTTATTATGGACGAATTTGGACCACAGGTCGGGTCGACCTCTAGTAATTAAATAATTACAAAAATATTTCGTTTTTGTGATATATGTATTTCTCTCCGACTATTTATTTCTCTCTCTCTCTCTCCTCTGACCTCTCTCTGTCAATTAAAATAGGAACTTATTGAGAGTCCTTATTGATGTTTGGCAAAACAACTCGTAAATGATTATGGCTAGGTTGTATCATATTTCGCACTCGGCGGGCGCCCCGACATGGCGACATACGTGCCATGCCATACCATGCCATGTCATGCTAATTGGCCTGTCGCCATGCACATGTGACAATTAT
This sequence comes from Glaucopsyche alexis, assembly GCA_905404095.1. Classification (NCBI taxonomy): domain Eukaryota; kingdom Metazoa; phylum Arthropoda; class Insecta; order Lepidoptera; family Lycaenidae; genus Glaucopsyche; species Glaucopsyche alexis. Next base: position 5,026,494 of record FR990053.1, read on the forward strand.
TATCCCTGCCTATTAGTAGGTTGTTTGCGGAAACGGATGTTGTTGTGCGATAGCGAGATACGTTCGAGATTTATGAGTTGAGGATAGAAATTATGGTCTATTATTATGTTTATAAAATATAATAATCGGTCTTGAAAGTTGGACCAAACAAATTATGAAAATATGTAGGTAAATAAAGTAAAATTAATTTGAAGTAGTCTAGGGCGAGGCTTTATTACATTTTGCCACTTTGTATTTGTTTGTTCTGTTTTTCTTAGACGTAACTTGAAGAGGACTTAAAATTTTAGAATGAAAGAAGCCTTGTATTGAAAGTATAATTGAAAATTATCTATTGTCTTTCATAATAATAATTTTGTTGTTGGTAAGATTACCGTCGTGCGTGGCGGCAACAGGCCCATATAGTGTAGAGCTGATTGTAACAAAATTTCTGTTAGATGCCTATTAATTAGTGATGGGCATCGTGATTGGATCAATTAAACAATTTAATAGATAATGACTCAATCAGAGCTGATAGAGCCCACACTAGTGTTATGCAACTCTTGACGCTTTTTTAATTTGCATAATATTAGATATTGGTAGAGACTGCGCCTTAATCGTTATTTGTATCGAAGAGTAATTATTTTGGCAGTCTATGTATATTATATGTATGTTCGTTCCATTGTAGTGCCTAAACTACTGATCCGATTTTAATAAATGAGGTGCCAATAGGTTCGTAATAATAGTCCCGGCAACGTAGGCCATATATTTTACGTAGTCGGGTTAAACGTTTTATAATCTCTGTTAGCTGTCCATGATCAAGACAAAATACGTACCTACCTATGTATTTCAATGATTTATGGTAATTTCAAAAATAAATATCTTACCTACTCTACATAGTATAAAATCCTCGCATCCATCTAACCATTATTCTCTATCTTTACAGAACGACAGGATAACGAAACTGAAGATCGACAACAACCCCTTCGCTAAAGGCTTCCGAGCGTGCGGGCAGTCGAAATGTAAGAGGAAAACCCTGGAGCCGGACACTAGCGAGAGCGACGCGTCCGAAGCGAAGCGGACCTGCTCCGACGAAGCGTCCTCCTGCTCCGAGGAGGGAAGCCTCCGATCTTCCTCCCCCCGCTCTCCTCCTCTAGTGGAATCGCCCAACCCCCTCATAACTACGGAGAATCCCACCTTCTACCCCCCAGAACTTTATATGAATTCCCTCCAGATGCATCCTCTGGGTATGTGGCCCCCAGCAGTACTACCTTCGTGGGTTCCCCCCCTGCCCGTACCGGTTCCTTCTCCCCCCCAACCGGCCCCCTGCCGGAGACTAAAGAGCTTTACGATCAGCGCTCTGCTCGGAGAAGGGTGATGAAAATTCGAGGAAATGGCGGGAAAAACTTGCAATATTTACGTTTAATGTAAATATATATTTCACTATCTACCTCGTAAACTAGATTATGGGAATGTGATACATGCCTTATGTGTAGATTGTAAATACCTTAACTTACTACATAACCTTCACCTTTTGGAAGTAAGTTTAAAAAAAATGAAAAACTGTGTCCACTTCAAAGTATGCCCACAATGTAATCATGACAAATGTTATAATACGTTCATAATAAAATTATAACCAATTGGTTAAATAATGATTTAAGATTTTATACATAATTGTTTTGAATAGAAGTTTAACTGAAATTTCCGATATTGAAATTTGTACCAAGAGAAAGTAGATATACTTACTGTTATTATGTATTGTATGATTTTAAAAAAACTACGAATTTATAAAATTATTTTGTAAGTTATAATAATATTTGTATAGGATAGTCAGTATACAAATAAAATTGTTAGTGCGATCTTCTTAATATTTGACAATATTATTTTAGAGGAATATTTATTATGTAAACAGTTCATAACCTACCTTTGCTGTAATAAGGGTAGGTTACCTATGAGTGAGTACTTACTTTTTGCTACCTACGGCTGGGCCAAATAATCCAGAAACCGTAAGGACGGGGAAAAAATAGAGCATTAAAAATAGAACTCTGCGTCAATATAACAGAGCTGTAAATCGAAAACACGAGTATCGAGTCAATTATCATTGTCAAATCTGACATCTCGACACTCTTGTGCTCGATTTTCAACTCTATTGTATTGACGGAGAGTTCTATCTTCAGTGCTCTGAATTTTCCCCGGTCCGCCGGATTCCGGATCATATAGTCTCAGCGTAAGTGGTAACTTTTGTAATGTATTACACTCGTCGCCAATGTAATAAAACGAATCTCGCTTTTCTAATCTACTTGTAAATAATTAAATGTAAATAATTTAAAATATAATAGATAAGTATGTACTTTATTTTCCAACCGTTGAATATATTTTTATAAGATTACTTTGACTTTTGATTTTTTTTATTGACGTTTTATCCCTTCCTTCTATTCCTAACTAGGTAAGGTATTAATGTGCAAATAAATAATTTAATTAAAAAAAGGAATTCTATGACAGACGATAACATTAGGTTTAAAAAAACTAGCTAAGTACGACTGGGACTCACGCACGAAGGATAAATAAAACCTGCATTAATACAATTACAATCAAGTCTCGACACGCTAAAACTGTCAAACGGTATTCTCGTAAACGCTAAGCCAACGTAAAGCGCGCTGATTGGCCGAAACTTCACAAAATCAGTTTATGATAACATGTCGCTTCACTTTTAATACAATCAAAGCAAATGAAAGTCTACATTAAATACGAGAATTGAGGATCAGGTGTCGGCAACCTGCGGCTCGCGAGCCACATGCGGCTCTTTGAATATGGAGCTGCGGCTCTTTATTATTATTATATGCAAATATTGTATATATAAAAAATGGTTTTAAAATCGTTCTGAATCGATGAACGAAGATAAGGCACCATTTCTATTACAGTCACTTCGGCTGGCTGGTTGCGGGGAAAACGCTTTCCTCCGCAGCCAAAGGCGGCGTGGCGTGGGCGACGCGACGTGGACCACCGCCTGCGGCCTTGCGCCTCAATTAACATAACAACACATAACTCGGAACATCATAATATTATCTACTAAATAATACCTATGTTACCTATACGGTATACCTAATATATTAAAATTCTTGAGTCACGCTCACGGTAAGTAATAATCCCACCAAAAACATTCTGTAAAAAACTAGCCAAGTCTCGATGGAGCTGCTTGTTTATCTCTAAAAAGTAATGAAATCTAGACTAAGTCGTGCCAAGTCTAATGATCCTTACTGCGATTTATTTATTATTATAGTTAATGTTGTGTGACTTGGCCCTTGAAAATTCTTTATACGTTAGAAGTCAATCTTGTTTACACGTAATGTTATATCAGATTCTGTTGTAACTACCTATGTTTGTTAAGCGAGATAATAGCCCATACTGGTATTGGTAATTGGACGCTAGTGTCTTATTTTAGGCTGTTGTTGATTGTATAACACTTTTCGCACACGGATTTCGCAAGTGCGTTTGATCTAGTTGATCATGAAATATTAATAAAAAAATTAAATATTCAGTACGGAATAGATGGGAATATGCTTAGGTGGTTTGCGTCTTATTTAAACCTACGTGAGCAATCCGTTGTGATTAATGGACACGAGTCAGCTAAATATGTTGCGTCTTCAGGGGTGCCACAAGGATCCCACCTGGGTCCAATCCTATTCTTGCTATTCATAAATGACATTGTAGCTTGTATACATCATTGCCGTTGCTCTCTTTTTGCAGACGATATGAAAATATCTCTGCAAATAGATTCTTTGGCTGACTCGTGGATGTTGCAATCTGATCTAGATCGCATTTACCTCTGGTGCCTGAATAATAGGATGAAATTGAATGCCTCAAAATGTCAGCACATCAGGTTCACGAAGAAAAGAAAGGTTATTCCTACCCTATATCATATTAACAGGAATAACATAGCTCTCGCATCGACCGTAAGAGACCTAGGCATTCTTATTGATTCTAAATTAAATTTTGTACAGCACTATGACTATATGGTTAATAAGGCCGCCAAAACTCTGGGATTTATTAAACGAAACTCGCGAGATTTTAAGCGTCCAGATACAAAAGTTCTTTTATTTAAAAATTTTGTGCGAAGTATTTTGGAGTTCGGCAGTGTAATTTGGAATCCTATGTATAATGTCCACTCTCAACGTATCGAGTCTCTCCAACGTTCGTTTACCAGACACCTTGCCTATGTCTCTACTGGCATTAAGAACCGATGCTCATATGACGAGAGGCTTACTGCATTTAGTATGGAGACGCTGTCACAACGAAGACGTATGATGGACATGGTATTCCTACGTGACGTAGTTACAGGCCAAATCCCTTGTCAAGACTTTCTTGAAAGTCTGGCTTTGGCAGTACCTAATTTGAATGCCCGACGTAAACCTGTGGGAGTGTTTAATACCCCTAGATACAAAACGAATTTGGGACAAAACAGCCCTATAGTTAGACTCCCTGCTACTTATAATGATTGGCACAGGATCTTTGACCTAGACATGTTTCACGACCAACGCACGTCTTTTAAGAGGAAGATATTAGATATTAAATAAATAATTAAATTGATAATTTTGACTTGATCTTGATTGTTGACTGTAATTTGTAATTTGTGTGATTATTTTTGTAATTTAATTGACATGTGTTTAATATTATTTTTTCATAATTTATTTTTATTTTATTTAGGTTTATACTGGATCATTGACATTATACTTTAATTTTAACTCTTAACATAATTATTATTCAAATTTCATTTTTAATTGTTTTTTGTGAATTAGTTTACTTATTTCGTTTTAATTTTTTTATTACATATTATTATTTATTACATATTAATTACGACTTATCATTTGTTAGTTAATTTTATAATTTTGACTATGTTTATATTTGTAAAATAATGTTGTGCATATCTGTAATTGACGTAAACACAACACTTAGTCTTATTGTAATGTACCTACTTATATTGTTAGTGTTTATGTTGTAGATGTGCCTTTGAAATAAATAAATAAATAAATAAATAACACATGTATTGGAGCAATGGTTTCATGGAGCCCCTTTTGTACCCTTGTGTACTCTTCAACGGCCAAGTCACACAACATTAACTATAATAATAAATAAATCGCAGTAAGGATCATTAGACTTGGCACGACTTAGTCTAGATTTCATTACTTTTTAGAGATAAACAAGCAGCTCCATCGAGACTTGGCTAGTTTTTTACAGAATGTTTTTGGTGGGATTTCACTTCTTTTTGTAGAAACGTAGGAATGTTGATATATTTTACTAGATTTTAGTGTAATTTGTTTATTTAATTTGTGTAATGTTCGAGTAGAATAAAGTTAATTGTTCGACTATTTCTTCTTGTAAACTTGTAAGTATAAGTATAAAAGCCAGTCTAGTCTTATCCAGAGTTTTCCTTTAATTTTATTTTTATGCGTATTAAAAGCAGAAGGGGAGGCATTCGCCCAGCAGTGGAACGCTACCGGCTAGATTAAATTAGAAGATGTGTCCCACTTCACTGGATTTTTGCAATGACAGTCGATATTTTATGTACCAATAGTAGAAGGGGGCATTGCCATATCTCTAATCAGCTGAGACCAGCTGAGGGTTCTTCATCAGATACTTCAGACCTTCGATTTTTGACATCAAATGAAGTTGCCCACCAAGTTGAATATTTTTTGTAAAGGCAGTATGTCGATCTCTAATAGTTTGGTTGGGCTCTTGTGTTTTCTAATAAGGGTCACCAGGTACTCCAGATCTTCGATTATCCTAGTTTTTATAGTTTTTCCTTTAAACCCTACCTCTGTACCAAATTTCAGCTCTCTGAGTTTATGGGAAGTACTAGTTCTATTCTGATGATCATGAGTGAGTGACTGGGTGAGTGTCATAAATGCGAAACTTTGCTTTCGTTTAACTTCGGAACTAAATGACCTACAGACTTAAAATTTTGGATTTTAAGTATGTGATTATACTTTACTGGATGACGAAAATTTCTGCGTTCTGGTCTTATCCAGTGGTTCTCAAATAGGGGCCTGAAAATGTGGCGAAATGGTTCCAGTAAAGGATGGTACGGCAGTGTTTGCTTCGCGCTCGACTTGGCGGGTGCACTGCCGTGCCCCCAGATAGTAATAGAATAGAACTCCACTGTAATAAAACTCCACTGAAACGCCTTGACCGATTTCTCAAGCTCGAGCTATTTTTTCATCCCTAAGCGATAAGGGTGGGCAAATATTTTATGATTTGGCACTAAAATTACATATAACCCTCCATTTTCACCTTTTTAATACCAACCCCAAATGTTTTATAACGATATCAGTACTGTTATAATCTTCAACCCTCTGTGGTCGATAACTCTTCTACACATCGCCTGTAAGTTGTAGGGGTAGGTAGGGTAGTAGATGCAGGTACTAGGTAGTAGTTGTAACTTGTTGGTAGGTATCTAAGTAGTTGGTAGGTTGTTAAATAAGGCTAGCTTTATTTAACTCTTTTATTAAACGCGAGTGAGCTGAGGGAACGACCAAAAAATTTTACCTATTTTTAACCCCCGACGCAAAAAAAGGGGTGTTATAAGTTTGACGTGTCTGTCGGTCTGTCTGTCTGTCTGTCTGTCTGTGGGATCATAGCTCCCGAACCGATGAAGCGATTTCAATTTAGTTTTTTTTTTGTATTAAAGGTGACTTATCTGCGAGTGTTCTTAGACATGTTTCATGAAAATCGGTTGAGCCGTTTAAAAGTTGTGGGGGGTGAAAGTGGGGAAGAATAACTGAATGTCTGCAAATATACTCGAGTGGGGTCTCAAATGAAAGCGCACTGTAAGAGAATATTGATGACTTAATCGAGAGTGTTCTTAGCTTCGTTTGATGAGAAAATTGGTGGTGGGAAGATCAGCCGTTTGAAGATCATCAGCTCTTTTCTAGTTGTTGAGGGGATCTGACTAACTTTCTTATGTCCGATCGATTCGAATTTTGGTACCGTGTTACTTCAACGATATTTAAAGAACATGGTAAGGTAACCATGACCTGATTTGCCGTTTGAAGATTATCAGTTCTTTAATCTGACTATCTTCCATATGTTCTATCGATTCGAAATTCGGTACCGTGTTACTTCAATGATATTGAAAGTATATGGTAAGGTAACCATTTATTTACACCTACTTTAAAAAGGACAAAATAAAAGTAAAATTAAAAATTTTAAAAACCCCCCGACACAAAAAATAAACTTTAAAAACTAATAAATAATATTTTTAACCTAATGTAATTATTATCGTCACATATAATATTATGTAAGTTGAAATATTTTTATTTTCCAATCGTCGTCTCGTCGTGGGACCGCTATGTGAGAAAAAGAGGTGTAGTCGCAGATTGCAACAAAAGAATTTACTCCGGGAAAAAATTCGCTCGTACCTAAACGTAATTCGTAATAATTAATTACATAGCTGTTGTTAGAAAAACACTTTATAAACTTTAGCGGTCCCCGACGAGGCGACGATTGGAAAATAAAAATATTTCAACTTTCACAATATTATAAGTGACGATTATAATTACATTAGGTTAAAAATATTATTTATTCGTTTTTAAAGTTTATTTTTTGTGTCGGGGGGTTTTTAAATTTTTTTATTTTACTTTTATGCAGAGTTCAGACCATTACCTTTGCTTGCCTTTACTCCATGGATTTATTAGGTGGTTATTTTATTCCATGTAGCGCCATCTTTCGACAACTTATGCTAACTTTTGTCGCATACTTCCCGATACCTACCGATCGCACATACAAGTGCCAAACAACACTACGAGATGTCGCTGAAAAGGACAAAGTAAAATTATTAGTTGGCGTGTCTGCGGAAATCCATAGCATAAAAATAATAAATATTATTATTTTTAGCAATCTTCCGCCAAATAATACCCACAACCTCGTAGGCATTCACTAAGGAAGGATTTTTCAAAAAATTCAACCCCATTCAAAGGGGTAAAATATGAATTGAGTAGGTACAGAAAAAATAATGAGTTACGTAACTCTAAACTTTAACTCCTAAGCGGGTAAAATAGGGGATGAAAGTTTTTTATTACAAAGATAGCGTTTAAAAACCAATTTTACCCGGGCGAAGACGCGGGCAAAATATGCTAGTCTATACTAATATAATAAAGAGAAATAGTTTTGTTTGATTGCAATAAATAGAAACTATTGGACCGATTTTGATGAAATTTGACACACATGTAGAATAGAACACGGGGAAGGACATAGGCTACTTTTTATCGCGAAAAAATTAACTTTTGCGCGCACGAAGTCGCGGGCAACATCTAGTATTAAATAAAAAACTTTGTGTTTGATCACATTTATTCAGAATTTATATAACTATACATTGGAAAAGTGTGAATTAACTTCTTTATATACCTTATAGAACACTAAAATTAATGTACAACCACAGGACACTATAATAGTCTGATATACAGAAAGCACACAAATATGTGAAGGTAGTTATATCTTTTATTTGCCAATAAAATTTGTCAAAATACAGCCGCAGCTGCATATAAAATCTTCACAAAGCTATGTAACAGGTTATATATTTTACCACAATATAATAATATTGTATGTTTAAGGTACCAACTTGTGTATTAAAGTTACATGTTATGTCAACTTTTTAAGTTTCTGTAGCAAATATATTTTCATTAAGTACAGAGTTTATTAATTTGTATTATATCATTTTTATGCAATAAAAATCAACCAATTTTGGACTAGATATTAAGAAACTGAAGTATTAAACACACAATATTTTGCTTTCACAATTTGTTAACATTTGTAACAATAATTAGAACAAAATATTCTATTGTACTCTGTTAAATTAAATATTATGTACTTTTTTAAGATTTATTAATTGACCTATAATAGTATATCCTAAAATTACAGATACAACATAGACTTGTGCAACAACTAGAGTAGCCAAAAACGGTTCTTGATTTCCCAAAACAAATAAACTTTGAGACTATGAAGGTAAATCAAAGCATTTTAGTTTATTAATGTGACTGCTAAGTTTGTCTATTACTTAGACCAGTGTTTCACTAAGTGTGTATGTGGCATACTGATGTACTGTGGACATTAGTTGGTGCGCCTTAGAAAAATATGGTTAATGGTTTTAAAAAAATATTTTTAGTAAGGAAAAAAAGAATACTTAAATAAACTAATTCTTAATTTTTGGTGTACCTTCAAAATTGTTTGTTTTCCTAGATTTAAGCCCAAAAAGTTTCCAGAACACAAACTTAGATCACCTTGTTTTTAGATAGCTACCCTAGTTTTAATATTAGAGTTGTCCCTAATTTTAGGAATAGATCTCTTAGCTTTAAGAAGGCCATTCATTTAACTACTCACATTTACTTTAGAATTTAACTGGTGTTTTCATTATAGATCAGACACAAATACATAGAACATAAATATACAAATTACGTTGTGATTAAACAAAACTATTAGCATATTCTATCCGGTGACGAGGTTTTGGAGTTCTGCGGTAAGTTCCGCTGCGTCTATGTTGGGTTTAGTGTTCGTAACTGCGTGAGCACTAGACTCCCGGTTACAGGCTTTCTTGTGCACGAACCAATGCAGACGTTGACACTCCCTATCACAGTATTGTACTGATTTACATTTCGAACATTTCTTGGCTGGTTTCTCCTCACCACAGGTACTGCAGTACGGTATAGCATCTACGAAGCCTCTCTGACCGTTAATAGTACAGTTTATGACCGATAGAGCAGGTGGAGGGTCCTTACTAGTCAAGGAAGTCACCATTTGGTGGAAAGTCGTACATTCTCTGTAAGGGAACTCTCGAACACACTCCTTGAGGAAGGTGTCCATTAGGTCCAACGAAACTCCATCTTTACCAGGCTTCAATAGTTTCTTCGCAAACACTTCTACAATATCATGTTTCTTCTCCTCTTTATCCGAGTTCGGTTTTTGTTTATCTCTTATATTATTAATTTCTCTTATTATATAAGCTAAGTAGTGGTACTTAAATGCCATCACTTCATTGGTATCGCTTCCTCTTGTCATTTCCTTTTTACACATCATGTCTAACACTTTGCTGACTCTGTCTGCGTTTTCAAGTAAAGCCGGTGTATGTTGGAGGTTCAATGCTAATCTTACTGGATGAATGTTCACCCCGAGGACGAATTTATGTAGAGGATCTACGAGAACTGAGGGAAGATGTGGCTCAGTCTGCTGACCTTGAGGAATGGAGTAGTATGATATTTCCTTGAGTGGAACGTAGTTATTAATGGTAGCTACTGTATGATGGTTACCGACAAATGCTGCCATTTGAGATGCAGTACGACCTACGGAGTTTGTAGCTGTTGGTTTGGCTCCAGCATCGAGAAGCAGCTTGCACACCTCAGAGTTTCCAGACAAGGCACCAAAATGTAGGGCTGTGTAATTATATTCATGTTTGCCCGAGTTCACATCCGCTCCCTGAAAATATAATTTTAATAATATTATTGTATAGGCAGTGCTTCTGTGTCATACTCTATGCGGGAGTCGGGACTCATTAATTAAATAAATACTCACGTGAGATAAAATAGCTTTATATTAAAAAATAAAACTAAACAAAGTTATGGGAACACTACTAATAGTTAAAATTATAATATGAGAATAACATTCGATCAAAACTAGAAAATTTCTTCTTTTCTCTTTCAAAATTTTAACCTCAGTGGCTAAAAGAAAATTCCTCCTTCCTCTTTCAAACTTCAACAACCACTTTGAATTTATCTGGCATAACAATGTTATGCCGTAACTGGCGACAATATATGCTTAAAACAAAGTGCATGTTTTAATTTCCTACACCTGAAGTGGCATTTCTATTGTTAACTTAACGAGCATGACACTAATTATATACAAAACAAAATACACACATAGCTATTTTATTAATTAAAGTGTTTGATAAATAAACAGACAACATGCTTTACTGGGTCTTTATTAACATACAGCATACTGGATATAGTCAATGGGAGCTCATACAAATACTCAGGCATGCATGGAGACAAATATATTGATAAGTATGTTCTCAACACATTGTTATGACTTATGATGCATAATTCATGTTAGAATTTTTACAGACAATGGTTCTGTATGACATCAACCTCAATAAACTCAAATTGCTCCTTTTATAGCGGGCAACGTGCAACTTGTAGGCACGAAGCTATAGGCAAATTGATTTTGTATGACTTCAACCTAATGTGTCCTATAACTATTTCTATGTCATGAAGACCTATGTATTAGGTACTTATACATTTAAAACACGTACCCTATCGAGTAATAACTGCACCATATCCTTGTTACCCTTATAAGCAGCGTGCTGTAGCGCCGTCATACCATTTTCATCAAATAAATTAACAGTTCCCTTATAATTCGCTAGTAAATTTTTAAATTCACTTAAGTCTCCTTGTGCAATAACAGCAAATATATTTTCAGCTGACATTTTATATTTATTTTATAGCACAGCGAAAGATAAAAATCCCAGCGTTTTCACAATTCACACAAAATTTCATTAGATTTTGATTTTGACAGATCACAGAAGTATCTAGTGTAATGTCAAATGTCAAATAAATACAAGTCACGTTGACGTTTTCTCTTTTTAATTTATATATGGCGTCGGCTTATAACCATTTGCCAGTGTCAAGTATAAAAGGCGGGAAAAAGAATATTCGTTCAAATTTTCGTCACCGTATTTCTAAATCGTCAAGTCCAAAGTCTAGTCAAAGGCCAAATAAATAGTCAGGGTAGTCGATCAGATAAGTCAGTCGATTCAGTAAAGTGGTAGACGTTTACTGAAACTTCCGAGAGAGTTCTGGCGGGAAACCCAATTTAGCACGCATTTTGTAATTGTATCACTTGTGCACATCAACGAATAACATACATACATATAATCACGCCTCTTTCCCGTAGGGGTAGGCAGAGACCACTTCTTTCCACTTGCTACGATCCTTACATACTTGTTTTGCTCTTCGGTTTAGGGTACTCTTAACCTGGCCTTTTTTCAAGACGTCCCCGATTTGGTCTTAGAACGTCCGCCTAGGTCTACCCCTTCCAACACTTCCATTCACACTCGCATTATACACTTTCTTCGTCAATCGTTCTTCATTCATTCTCTCAACATGGCCAAACCATCTCAGCATACCTTTCTCAATTTTTGTCACTACATCTTCTTTCAGACCACAACGTTTCCTTATCTCACTATTTCTTATCCTGTCACCCAGTTTAACTCCTATCATGCTTCTTAATGCTCTCATCTCAACTGCATTTATTCTGCTTTCATGTTTCTTCTGCCATACCTAACTTTCACTTCCGTACATCAGTGTCGGAACCAACACCCCCGCATGCACAGCCAAACGAGCCTTGATTGACACCTTCCGACTGTTCATAAAGGAGTGCAAAGCTCCATTCACCATGTTTCCTGCATTCACTCTTCTTTCAATATCACTCTCACACTTTCCATCTCTTGTAAACTTTGAACCCAGATACACAAAATCATTCACCTGTTCAATTTGTTCATCTCCAATCACGATATTGCAGTCTGTCACTGCCTCATCTCTTTCAAACACCATCACTTTCGTCTTCTTTACATTCATCTTCATTCCCTTTCTAGTTAGAGCTCCACTTATCGCAGTTACCATCTCCTGCAACTCCTCGGCCAAAGACGCAAGTAATACTTGGTCATCAGCATAGAGAAAACATTTGACGAGTAACTCATTCATTCTCAGCCCACTTTCATTCTCTTTTAAATCTGTCAAGCAATTGTCCATGAACAGATTGAACAGCCACGGTGACCCAACATATCCCTGTCCGACACCTTTTTCGATATTGAACCATTCAGTGTATGCCCCGTTTATCCTTACACAAGCACTAGAATCCCTATAAAGAGATTGTAATGCTCGTATGAGGATACTGCTCACGCCGTTCACGGACAGAGCTGACCACAATAATTCATTCCTCACACGAATAACTAATGATTATTAATCTACCAATAAACATTAAAAATCGAAATAGTACAAATAAATAGCAAAAAAATACGAATACCTTTTAGTATTATAATATATCTATGACGAATACTCAATACACAACATAGCTGATTGACATTCCGGTAAAACTCCAAACGTCGCTTTAAAAGTGCGGTTTGCAGAAAAACATATTTACATAATTTATCAATATACCTACCTAGTCTTGCTTCGAAGGTAAAGGGTTAGGGTTAATAATTTACTACCTACTATTTATCGTTTTTAACCCCTTACTAATAAAAATTAAAAATATTTATACAGTGGACATAGATATATAATATTAAAAAGAGGACAGTGGATAAGCATTACAATGTTTTGTCTCTTTGGTTTTGTCCTTGTGTCAAGCGACTTTTCCAACGTATATTACAAGGACAAAACATTGTTTTGTCTAGTCTATCCACTGTATAAATATTTTTATTAGTAAGGGGTATAAAGTTTTAAACTATTTTCTGCAAACCGCACTTTTCAAGTGACATTTGACAAAAAAGGTCATTGACATTCCTATTCTTTAAAATAGTGATGTGCCAACTCAGAAAAACAAAACTCGAATTACCAGAGTTAAAATTCACGTAACTCGGGTTGAACTCGAGTTACGTAACTAGAGTTGACTGTACCCCAAGCCGGAACATTTTGCGGTATCGTTACGTGTACGTAAACGAGAAATATGAGAAATATTGTATGAAAATTTTAGTTACTTTTACGTCCGCTAGAGGCGCTTTCATGGTTTTCATACAATATTTCTCGCTTACGTACACGTAACCATACCGCAAAATGTTCGGACTGCTTGGGATACTGGATGGAAGAGTGAATGTTTTTTTTCTACTTTTACCAATTTACTCTCTCAGCTTCGCATTAATAGGAACAGACAAATTATATTTTTTGGAACAGATAAATTATAATTTGATTTAAAAACATATTTATATTTATTTATATGTATAAATGGCAAAGCTGATTGACTGATGTATCAACGTACAGGCCAAACCCATATGGATAGAAATTCGAAGTTTTGCACACGTATTTTTCATATGACGTAGGCATCAACTATGGAAGGATTTTTCAAAATCCAACCCCCAAGGGATTAAAATAGGGGATGAAAGCTTAAAACCTAATTTCACGCAGGTGAAGCCGCGGGCAATTAAGGCGAGGTCCGAAGCCTACTTTGTTATTTCCCGTCACCTAGTCTACCTGGTCAGAGTGGCTTCGTAATGAAGCGGTAAAAAATATGAGATAAAGTACACAATCCTTGACAGGGTCTAGAACCGTACACATTTTGAAAAAATATATAGGTATATATTTCCTGAGTTAAAAAATCTTAAAATCATCTCCTAAAACACACAAACTCCTAAAGCGTTAAATTTTGTGCAGCACCATACAGAGATATGTATATATCTATATATATTTTTGTTAAATGCATAATATAAAAATGAATCGCTGAATGTGTTGCTAAGCGCAAATCTCTTGAACAGCTGAACCGATTTTACTAACTCTTTTTTGAGAATATTCCTTGATGTACGAGGATGGTTTCTTACGGAAAGAAAAATTTTAAAAATTGCCTTAAAAAGTCTAATAACAACACATTTCTATCCTCCCATACAAACAATTCGTAATAAAATAAATACTTAACAGTCAATTTGAACTTTAATACCATAACATAAAGTTCAAGTGTTATGGAGAGGTTCCGGGAAGGCAAAACAATTGAGTGACATAAGTATCGTATAAAATATATAGGTATAGGTTTATGGACCTTTTTTTAATATTAGAAAAGGTGTAGGTTGTAGGAGTAGTTGCGGGTTTGAATTCTGCCGAAGGGACAAAAAGTTTTTCTTTCCTAGAATGTGTATTAAATAGTGTATAATGTAATAAAAATCTTAAAAATCTTGTATAATAATATATATTTCCGTTGTCTGGTACCCGTAACACAAGTTCTTCGAGAACTTACCGCGGGACCAGATTGACGTGGGGTGAAGCATCCAAAAATATTATTATTATTATTTCTACGAAAGCGCAACTTTCACGCTTAAACTGCTGAGCGAATTCTTATTTACTATTTTAGCTCGGGATTTATAATATATTGTTTAATTTTTATCCCGGAAAAATCTTCTTTATCTTGTAGGATGGAGCGTTTTTTCGCGAACCAAGACAACAGCTAGTCGACTCTTAAAATATAAATGGAAATAAAACAATGATTACGTAAACAGATTTATTATAAAATCAGTAGTCATAATGGCTGATATGACTAGTGATTAACTGCTACATAGTTAAGACCAAACGACTATAAATATACTGATATTTTGACTAATACACTAAGACCACGTTCCCACGAGCGTTTTTGGTGGTCGCAGACAGAAAAAACTGTACTGTAAATAAAACTGTGCGCTAATACAATACAGTTCAAAACTGTGTAGAGTTATCAAATCTTTTAATTTAAATATTTAAATTTAACACTTGACACTCTAAAACCACCAGTGGGAACGGCTCGTGGGTTTACACCGAGACGCAACGAGACTCGAGGATGCTGTAAATAATAATTTTATTATTATGTATAATATTATGAATTATGAAGCTATTCAAATACTTGCACATTGCAATGTGTTCAACGTAATTTTGACAATATTTTGTCACGTCACGTCGCGTGTCGGTATGAAGTGACCCTAAAAGCGAGAAAAGGATTTATTAGAAGAACACTTAAGTAACATTTAACCACTACGTTGATATATTAGAAGCGGAAACAAGTAAAGTTTGATATCATAGAAGACCTGTCGTGTGCTTAATGCGGGATTGACTTGGGTCGATTTTCGTGCGGCAAGTGGCTTGACAAGTCGCCTTGTCATTTTTCGAATTGTCATTTACAATTCATTAATCGTGCGACGAAAATCGACTCGTGTAAATCCACCATAACCCATTCACTGCTGCCTTCAATACTGACAATCAACGCCCATGCCGTCATAATGCGTACTAGCTCGGCCACATTGAAAGGGTTACCTTTCCTTTACAATTCATCCATCCGTATTGCCCAAGACGGAGGGACGAATAGTAACCATCATCATCATCAACATAATTAATATTCCAGTCATTAGCTAAAAAATGCACCATGTCTTATTAGATCACGTCATTCGTGCATTTCAAATAATATGTTCATCATAGTTAAATTAAATACTGTATCTTTAAAAGTAAAGATAATTACAAACAAAAATCGGAGCACTTTACATACCCACAACATCGAGAGATAAATGATTAAGCATTGAATTGAATATAAGTTTTAAATAGACACATAGAATTTCGAAACTATTAAACTATTTGTGGGTATATCCCTTAAACTATTTGTGGGTATATGAACCAACTTCTAATATAATATTTTTGTTTATTACCTACAATTTCTATTATCTACACAGCATTTTTCATTTTGTATTCGTATGATTATTACATTATAATTTTGTAATAAAATATTTAAAAATGTTGACTAAATATATAAAAGTAAGTATCCTTAATATTATGTATGTGAATAATAATATTATTATATAAAAAATATGTTAAACACTGAGGCTAAAATTAAAATATCTGATACAAATTATAATACTTTCAACAGCATAGAAATTAGAAATACGCTAATTTTTTTATAAAAGGAAATTGAAAAACTATGACTATTATATTTGTGTCGCTACTTATTCTGCTAAATCGTTTATAACGATATTCATCTACTTATAAGTAGATGAATATCGTTATAAACGATTTTATTATAAATAATAATTTATTAATTATAATACTAATACTATCTATTATTTCATAAATTCTTCGTAAGTGAAAGCGGTACTTTAGCAAAACGTAGTCAGCATCTACGAATGTGCTACGAAGCGGCTACGGCGCTACGGTCAATATTAGTTCGAGTAAAAATAAGTATTATTTTGAGTAATATTGCACTTAAAGTAAAATATTAAATAATATTTTGTAGCATAAGGGTCAGCTCACACCGAAACGCGACGCGACGCGACGCTGAAAGTTAAAGGTAGCTATTCAAAATTGAACTATATTCAGTACACAAGAAGGCACACGTTTCATTGCAAATTCGAACTCTTGCAATGTAACGTCTATCTTCATATGTAGTGAATAAAGTTCAATTTTGAATAGATATCTTAAAATTGTAGCGCCGTATTGCGTTTTGTGTGTGAACTGAAGCTAAACAAGCATTTATGTAGCGACGCATACGGTACTAATTGTTCCAGCATCAACCTTGTAGCTTATCGGTATATTAATATTACATCGACGGCTTTCCTGAATATTACAATTATTCTACTGTGCATTCAATATTATTTTGAGAAATATCTGTGTGACTTACCTAATTATTATAACATGTAACTTTCTCTAATACTGCTTTATATTGCTTTCTAATACAAAACATGTTATTCCATAGAAAAGAGTTTAGATATAAAGTACATTTCTAAAGCTCTCTTAATACCTTTAATATTCGTAATAATATAATGATTACATTTTTATGATAAATATATTTTATTTTTCTAATACTGAACGTGTAAGTCTACGTTTTAAGCCAATTATAATCTAATTTAAATATATTTTGTGTGATTATTAATATATGTCGTAAATATAATTTAATTATTGAGATAACATATTTGTTTTTTTTTGTTTTTTTGCCATCCTGCCAATAGTAACTAGCGAAGCGTTGTTTATGCTGTACAAAAGCGAGTTCTATTTTTAGAAGCCTAAAATTATCCTTAATATTTAGAATTATCCTAAGCGTTGCCTTAATGTACAATAAGATAAAACATTTCTAAGTATTTATTAAATAGAGGTAATATTAATTATAAGTATGTCTGTATACCCGCCGATTAAGCTTAGTACAAGTTATGAACAATACAATATATTTTTATAATGACATTGTAATTATTACAAATTATATTATAATATCAATAAAAATACATTCACTAACAATAGTATAAACTATTATAAACATGGTTATACACAATACATATACAATAACTTTTGACGGTTTTCTAAATCTAATATTAGTACTAATAAAATCTCTTAAGAATGACCTACAATCACGAAATAGGTATCAATTAATAACATTGATGTTAATTTCATGCACTCGACCATGATATATAATTTTTGAAACCTCGTAAGTCATTTACCTATTAGTAATAAGCTATGAAGTATTTAAGACATATATACGTATAATATTAGGGACAGAGCATGCCGAGGCTAAAACATGTTGCGATTTTACAGGTAAAAGCCTGCAAAATTACGACAAATAAGTAAAAAAGATGTATGAGAGATAATATTTAAAATTAAAATATACTTTAATAACAATAAAATATAATAGTGTTTCTTTTAAGCACAATGTAACATATTAAAGAAGCTATTTTTAAATTATTTCAAAATTAAAGTATATTACGGCGGCCAAACGACAGTCTTGTACGATGCGTAGTTGAATTGTAGGCATCGTAGTTCGATTTAATGGCAGTAGTATTTACTTGTCTGAAGATTTTTTTTGCCTTGTCTGCCTTGTCCTTAGTATAATACACTTACGATTTGCGTTAATATTGGTAACTATTTTTGTACATTACATAATACTCTTATTTTTATACCGCCTTGACCAGCATGGAATCGCAATAAATAACGCAATATGTTAGAATATATTATATCTAAACACTCTACTTACTCTATCATACACAAACAACCTGATTAAGATTTAATACTTAAGTATTACGCTTGGCCAAAAGTGTAACATGGAACTATGAGAAATACAGGAAAGTAATTATTTATAATATTAAACACTGGGTTACGTGTAATCATAATATTAAAGTCAAAAAATGTTAGGCTGGGACTATAATATAATCCGGAATCCATCAGGTCCGGGAAAATTCAAAGCACTGAAAATAGAACTCTGCACTAATACAATAGAGTTGAAAATTAAAGTGTCTAGTGTCGAGCTATCATATATGACACTAACATGTGTGTTCGATTATCAGCTGTATTATATTAGCCCAGAGTTCTATTTTCTATGCTCTGAATTTTTCCGGGCCCGCCGGATTCCGGATCATGATATAGTTCCATCCTTACGTTGCTAATTTCTCTCCTTACGATACAGCGTTATATTACCACTCGACCACAACACAGCAGAGTTCTAGAACACTCTAGACGTAGTACACGTCGAAGGAGAGCTGAGCTCAGACGAGGGCGGGGTGTGAGGGGGGGACGTTCGCGGGGGGCGTGCCGGGCGACGTCGCCGCCGACGCCAGTCGCACGCCGCCGCTCTCCGAGACAACGACACCGTTGACAGCGCTGCGTTCTGTGTCCGCGTACGGCGTTGTTAGGATGGTGAGGCGCTGTAATGTTCATTATATTTTATTTTATTTTTTTATTTACTGGAAAACTTACAGCTAAAGTATAACAATAGAAACATAAGAATAATACAAGAAGGCCAATTAAAAGTTTTCACAGATAGTAGGAATAACAGTAAAGAAAAATAGACAGCGATAACCAATGATAAAAACAAATTACAAATTTAAGGCAAGGCAGACACAGACAACAAACATGAAATTAGTTGTGAAAAAAATTAGGACATATTGTTATTAAAATAGAAATTGGTGAACTCTTTCTTAAAAGTAGTAACATTGGTACAGAACAAATCTACATCGAGAAACCGCGAAATATCATTATAAGTTTTACTGGCCCGGACAATATACGCGTTCTGGCGATAGGCAGTATTAGAACACTCAATGTGCAGTAGGTCACGCTTTCTTCGCGAAACTGCTGGGACGCGCAGCTCGATTCTACTAGTAAGATCCGCACAGTCTACTGAACTTTTAGCAATATTAAATAAAAGTGACAGATCTGCTACTTTTCTCCTTTCGGATAAAGGCAATATATGAAATTTTTTACAACGTTCAAAATAGTTAGGCAGATACGTTCGCGATTTGAATTGCACGTACCTCAGAATTTTTTTCTGAATGTTCTCTATACGACTAATATACGTATCATAAACCGGATTCCAAACAGACGAGCAGTACTCTAGATGGCTGCGCACGAAACTGCAGTACAGTATTTTGAGCGTTTTGACGTCATTAAAATCAGCGGAGACACGTAAAATGAAACCTAACGCTTGGGAAGATTTTTTGATGATGTTGTCCACATGTGAATCGAAGAGGAGTTTCGAGTCAAAGGTAACACCCAAGTCTTTTATCGTATTCATTCTGGATAAAGATATATCAGCAATTTTGTAGTCATAATGGATAGGCATAGTCTTACGAGTAAAAGTACATACGTAGCATTTGGAAACATTTAAATCAAGTTTGTTGCGAAGGCAGTAGTCTAGGAGTCTATTGAGATCCTGTTGGAGGCGAATAGCATCATCAAAATTTCTTATTCGACTTAGAATTTTCATATCGTCGGCAAACAGTAGTATCTTTGAGTATGTAAAACATTCAGAAATGTCATTTTAAATAAAGATGTTAAAGAGAAGAGGTCCTAATAACGAACCTTGCGGCACACCTGAAGGGATGTACATGGCTCTAGATGTATAACCATTGAGCACAACGGACTGACATCTGTTGTCGACATAAGAAGAAAACCACCTGAAGAGGTTGCCCCTAATACCTATCTCTATTAGTTTGCGCAGGAGTATAACATGATCTAGACGATCAAAACATTTCGTGAAGTCCGTGTATATTACGTCCACCTGTGTACGTTCAGACATACACTCCGACAGATAGTCGCTGCAGAGTATTAGGTTAGTTTCGGTGGATCGCCTACGTAGAAAGCCGTGCTGGTGCGCGCTGATACTCGGACTTAGAACAGGATACAGCTGATTATAAACTATTTTCTCTAAGAGCTTCGCGAACAGACACAGTTTAGATATAGGTCTATAATTATTTACTATGTTTTTCGGACCTTTTTTATGTATGGGGGTTATGAAGGCCGATTTCCAGATCGACGGTACGACGCCCTCGGTAAGTGATCTTCGATAGAGCATCGTAAGAGGTGCTGTTAAGGATTCAAAACAGCTACGTATTAAAATCGGTGGAATGTGATCTGGTCCCGCAGACTTATTTAAGTCGATCCCTTTGAGCAGTTTACGTACTTCCGATTCACGCACTTCGATTGAATGCATATCAGATAAATAGTTCGCGTTTTCATGTGCAGCTAATAATTGCGTGTTATCAAGACGTCGAGGCTCATCACTAATCCGAGAGAGAAAGTTGGATTGAAAATAATCGCTAAACATGTTGCAGGTATCCTCTCCGTCACAGGAATTTTTATCTCCGAATTTAAATAACGCCGGATATGAATTATTCATTTTTTTTGATTTTACATATGACCAAAACGCTTTTGGTGTTTTAAGTATGTTGCCTTCAATTTGGGAGATATAACTATTAAACATTTCTCGTTCAATGTCTTTGGCGCGCTGACGCAACAATACAAATGATTGATAATCTGAAATATTTCCGTATTTTTTAAATTTTTTATGAAATTTAGATTTTTCTTTTAGAATTTTTATTAATGGTTTCCTGTACCAAAGAGGATACCTACGACATGGGGTTATTACTTTAGTAGGTACATAAGTGTCACGTAAGTTGTAAATGGTATCATAGAAAAAGGTAACGGCACCCTCAAGTGGCCTAGTAGTAATTTCTTGGTGCCAATTAATCTGGCTAATGTTCTTATTAATTAAATCAAAGTCAGCGGATCGATACATGAATCGAGTATGAGACCGAGTAGGCAAGGTTGGTAGTTCAGCAAAGTCAACTAATAAAGAAATAGCCCTATGGTGGCGGTCTTCAGGGACCATGGGGTCAGTACACTCATGTACTTGCACCTCATTGTTACAAAAAACTAGGTCCAAAAGTCTACATGAGGAATTAAGGTATGAATTATATTGCAAAAAATTACACATCGTCATTGTATCAAATAAATAATTTTGTACGTTACCCTGTATATTAAGCGGTGAAAGCGAGATCCCGTCGTGCGACGGATGCCACTGAATATTCGGTAAATTAAAGTCACCGAGCACTATGAACTTATCTGATGAGCACACACTAACAATGTCAAAAAGGTTTTTAGAAAAAGTATAAAGTTGACCTGTCAGTGAATTACCAAGACTTTGGTTGCAAATATAAACCACACAAATATGAACCGTTAATGATAAATGCGGCTTTTTCTCATTAAAATATAACGATATCCATAAATCCTCGGCACCAGAAAACCACTCACAGCGAATTTCACAAGATATTTCACGACGCACCGCAACGAGAACCCCGCCCCCCATGGTTTGATTAGTACGAGCATAGTCCCTGTCGCGTCTGAATACTATATACCTCTCATCAAAAAGCTCACAATCTTTAATATCTTCGATGAGCCATGTCTCCGTCAAACAGATTATGTCGTATGAATTTTTACAAACACTACGATAAAATAAGGAAGTTTTCGTACGCAGTCCCCTAACATTCTGATAATAAATACTAATTGTTGACATTGTTATTTAAGTAAAAATTTACCATAATGTGTAGTAGTATGGAATACGTAATTTTAATCTTAACATTTAACGTGCAATTCAAATAAAGTAGGTAGTAGCAGATATTTGTAGGGCGAATCGATAAAACTGCGCGAGATTGGACATTATAGCATTTATAATACGGTCTATTACAATAGCTAGCTTGACAAGAATTTATTAAATGCAAAGCGAGAAAGCGTATATACGCTGTATTATGTACTGATATAATATAACGTCACGTAAAGTCAGTTGTAGATAATTTGGGTACATGGTTTACTGCTTATGTAAAGACTTGCGGCGGACCAATCAGCGCACAGTCCTGAATCACGCTATCGAAGTTTCTAAAGTTCGGAACTATATATATGTTACCGGCCAAACCCGATTTTAGGACAAACTAGTTTTGCCTAGGCTAAACTGGTTCTTCCTATACGCGATAGGATTAACTAGTATATCCTAGTCCAAACTAATTTGTCCTAAGCCCGATAGGATAAACCAGTTTAGCCTAGGCCAAACTAGTTGATCCTGATATTAATACGCACACTCCAGGATAAACTAGTACGGCTTACTCTAAACATTATGGTATATCTAGAAAGTCTAAATAAATATATAAACTGAATAAAATACTTCGTAATTGGAAAAATTAAGTTATTAAAACGATAATGATTCGTCGTTAAAAGATGTGGATATATATTGGTTATACAAACAATAACAAATAATAAGTGTTTTTTAAATAAAAGCAATAATCATATCTCAATAATTAAAATTGTTATTTATTTTTACATGGTGTGCTTTGGTGGCACTTAGAATTGCAGAGTATCATTGCCTTCTTGCACTTGCATCTGTTTGTGGAACAGTTTTTGATGCAGCTGCATCTCACGAAACCTAGTCCCGATCCAACTGAATGTTTCGTAGCTGCAGTCCTAAACGTTATTCCTATAGTTATTTGTCCTAGAGTGTGCGTATTAATATCAGGATCAACTAGTTTGGCCTAGGCTAAACTGGTTTGTCCTATCAGGCTTAGGACAAATTAGTTTGGACTAGGATATACTAGTTAATCCTATCGCATATAGGAAGAACCAGTTTAGCCTAGGCAAAACTAGTTTGTCCTGAAATCGGGTTTGGCCGGTAACATATACAACATCTGAAACGCTAATAATAGGGCTTCGGCCTGACCGTGCATACCATCTCGCTCGGTCGGAGATCTCCCTTTGGGGCTTCCACCACTATTCCCTTAGACTTTTAGGCAGATTTTTATCTAAAAAAATACGCAAATTATATCTAGTAATGAAACAAATCTTCGCCACTGAGGCCATTGGCCTCACAATACCAGCCGATTTAAATCCCTTTTTTACTAAAAACGTATGCTTTAAAATCAGCTGTAAGTTTAAGCAGCTGATAGTGTGAGATCAATAGCCTCATAAGCAAAGATTTGCTTCATCACTAGACATATTTTTTAACTTT
The DNA here is from genome assembly GCA_905404095.1 of Glaucopsyche alexis. Taxonomy (NCBI): domain Eukaryota; kingdom Metazoa; phylum Arthropoda; class Insecta; order Lepidoptera; family Lycaenidae; genus Glaucopsyche; species Glaucopsyche alexis. The sequence continues at coordinate 5,050,479 of FR990053.1, forward strand.
CAAAAACTTTTTCTGCTTAAGCATCTCTTTTTTATATAAGCAGAAAATCATGTGCCCAAATTTTCTGTAACTGTTTTTACATAACGTTATATTGGGTATATGTTTGAACTGTAATATGTTATATTTATATGGTGGTTACGATTTATAAATTTTAAAATTACTGGCACTACGGCGCGGCGCTACGATCAATTTAAAATCAATCTAAATCAATCAATCAATTAAACACGGATATTACAATTTGTGCTACGAAGCAGCTACGGTGCTACGACGCTACGGTCAATATTATTTTGAGTAAAAATCAATAATAAACTCAATATTATTTTGAGCAATATTCTTTACTTAATATTTTAATAATTAAAAAGGCAAAATACCTCAAAGAAAGTCCCCTTAGTAGTCAATATCTTGTATATCGCGACGTAAGGGATACATATGACGCTGGAGCCCGCGATACCCCAGCCCAGCGCGTTTGCCCAACCCGGGTAGACGTAGTCCTCGTACTGGAGAGGGGCGTAGTCCAACAGGCCGTACACTGTTATGAACAACAGGAAGGCGGGGGCCACGAAACGCCAGCAGATACGCCAGTACAGACCAGGGCGGAATCCGATCATGTCGCGGATGTCCTCGCAGAAACGCTCCGTGCCTGAAAGTTATTTGAAGTTTTGTTGGTATTTATTTTCCAACAGCCTTTTTTCTCTATAATCATAGGCTAACTTACAAAGCAACACCGTTTAGGTAACTTATGAAAGCAATATTTAGCTTGTTAGATACTGTGGAAATTTAAAACATAGATTTAAAATATTTTATATGCCGTATACCATCGCCATTTGGCAGTGTTACGTATTTTCATGAAAAATCATAATATGTATTTGAGAAATGTATGGGAAAACAATAAAATGCTAAAAATATTCTCAATTTTTCGCACACAATTACTTTCTAGAAGTTATTTATTACTAGTGACACTATCGAATGGTTCAATAATGCAGAATACACTGTATTTTAATCAAAATTTATATCATAATATATTATAGAAAGTTATAAAAAATCTTAACCCTCATTAACCCTTTTCCTCTCATGGTTTAGAGATTAGTTTGTCATACAATGAGAAGACATACATTTCAAGCCCTTTTATTCGATATAGTGTTTCAGTGGTGGGGACCGGCTTCATACAAAAATGGCCCTTGTTCTTTAAGGAAGAAATACAAAAACAACAAAATCACACATTCACTACCCCGCTAAAACTCCCCTTTACTTCTCTTCACTTACCATATATCCAAGAAACCGCAATGGCCTCAAAGAACACAGCCACCAGCATGGAGTACCCAGCCGCGTATCGGTCCAGCAGTTGGAAGAAGTAGAAGCCGCCTTTGGTGCAGGAGGTGAGACCGACGAAGAAGTACAGAGTGAAGAGACATGCGACAAATATCTCGCGGTGGCGTCCTATTGGCGGGTACTCGTCGCTTAAAGCCGTGATTATGGCTTCAGAGCCGCCGAACTGAAATTTAATTTTAAAACCTACATAAAACCTTGCTTTGTATAATAAAAGTAAAATTAAAAATTTTAAAAACCCCCCGACACTAAAAATAAAGTCTAAAAACTAATAAATAATATTTTAAACCTATAATAATTATTATCGTCACATATAATATTAACTAAGTTGAAATATTTTTATTTTTCAATCGTCACCTCGTCGGGGGACCGCTAAAGTTTATAAAGTATTTTTTCAACAACAGCTAATTAATTATTACGAATTACATTTAGGTATGAGCGAATTTTTTTCGGAGTAAATTCTTTTGTTGAAATCTGCGACTATTTTTCTCACATAGCGGTCCCCCGACGAGACGACGATTGAAAAATAAAAATATTACAAATTACATAATATTATATGTGACCATAATAATTATATTAGGTTTAAAATATTATTTATTAGTTTTTAGACTTTATTTTTTGTGTCGGGGGCTTTTTAAATTTTTTAATTTTACTTTTATTTTGTCCTTTTTAAAGTAGGTATAAATAATGGTTACCTTACCATATACATACTTTCAATATCATTGAAGTAATACGCTACCAAATTTCGAATCTATAGGACATATGGAAGATAGTTAGATCCCCTCATCAACTATTAAAGAACTGATAACCTTCAAACGACTGATCAGGTCATGGTTATCTTACTATGTTCTTTAAACATCGTTGAAGTAACACGGTACCAAATTTCGAATCGATCGGACATAAGAAAGTTAGTCAGATCCCCTCATCAACTAGAAAAGAGCTGATGATCTTCAAACGGTTGATCTTCCCACCAACAATTTTCTCATCAAACGAAGCTAAGAATACTCTCGATTAAGTTATCGATATCTTTCAGTGCGCTTTCATTTGAGACCCCACTCGAGTATATTTGCAGACATTCAGTTATTCTTCCCCACTTTCACCCCCCCCCCCCCCCCCACAACATTTAAACGGCTTAACTGATTTTCATCAATCATATCTAAGAAAACTCGTAAATAAGTCATCTTTAATACAAAAGAAAACTAAATTAAAATCGCTTCATCCTTTCGGGAGCTACGATGCCACAGACAGACAGACAGAGACACACACAGACAGACAGACAGACAGAGAGCGACCCCTCTTTTTGCGTCGGGGGTTAAAAATATATATTTTGTTGATGTTATTCAAATTAGTTTTTAATGTAAAGTATCAAATGCGGCCAGTTAGACACTCTGTGTGAAGAAGGTCGCAGGTGTGCCGAGTTCGTAACACATCCCAAACGTAATAATTTAATTTCCGAGATATTAGATTAGATAGATTTTTATATTACGAACTAACGCCAGGTTTCAATAATATATTTACCAATAACTAATTGATAAAAACGTCACCTTTGGTATCTATCATTTGCCGATTTTTTGCAACAACAATACTCATTACTCACAGAGCTATCTAAACCCAGAGTCAGGAGCATCATGAAGAATATCAGCGCCCAGAATGTGGATCCCGGCATAGTAGCTATAGCTGCCGGGTAGACGACAAACACTAGACCTGGAAAAAATATACAAATACAGTTAGTTATATTGCTTTAAAATAAGTCAAAGTGGCCCTCGTCTCTGTAGTCGTAATAGTAATTATGCTTAGTCTACGAAAGTATTATACGAAAGTGACACTTATTAAAACCTTTCTGAAGTGAACTCTTTGACGGTGTTGAAAGAAATTAATAGGGCGTGTCACCTCACGACACGCATCATGACACAATTTTGGATATTATAATGCCATTAATATAATGCCATCTGTGGGAAGCTAATCACTTCCTACATAACAACAGTACGGCTCTACGTTGTACAAAATTGTACACCTTAGAGCCGTGTCTTTAGGCAGGATGAGAGTATTTTTTGATTTAAATGATGAATAAAATTTCATTTCTGCCACGTGTACTCTGTGTCTGTACACGTCATGTTTTTTTAATCATGTAAATTATTACAAGAATTAAAAAAAACAGACCTGGTCCCTCTGTCGCCACATCCTGGACATCCTTGCCCGAGGCGTGGGCCATGTAGCCCAGCACGCTGAAGATCACGAAGCCAGCCACGAACGACGTGCACGAGTTGATCACGCTGGTCAGTATGGCGTCCCTGGACATGACACGAATGTGTTTTATACGGACATACTGATAAACGCATGTCAGAACATACATAAAGACAGACAAACAGACATATGGACAATGGCTGTACTACAAAAAGCCTGTTTTTTGCACTATCCGAAAATATATAGTAGTCCTAGTCCTAATTACTTTCCTTTTTATGCACACATTCTTTAAAAAAAAAAAAAACGGACAAGAGCGAGTCGAACTCGCTCACCGAGGGCGAACAGGGAAGGGAACAAAGTAACATCATAACGGCCATTCTCCAATTAGCAAATTTTACGTGTCCGGGCTTGTTTATTCCGTAATATTATCATATTCAATCATGCATTATTTTTTATATGTTAGATAGCATCCGTATCTATCTGTAAACAAAAACATTGGCTTCTGTTTTAAGTTATTATGACTAAATTAATTTAACTTATGTTCAAAAAACCTCTATTCTCTAATTACCGTGGCGTGTCCGCACACCAACTTAATATTTAAACTTGCTTGTAATTTTTATAACGTACAGATTTACTTTGATAAATTTAATTTATTAAACGATATTAAGTAACGTGTATCGCATAACAAAATATCGACTCAATAGAACCAGTCTATAATTAATTATCATTAAGTAATCGCATGTCCAATCGAAAGTTATAATTGCCGTAACATATGCTGTTCTCGGGTGCACATCCCTAAATAAAGGTATTTGGCACATCACTACCATAGGAGTCGCGTCTCCTCCTCGTGTACCGAGGCCCAGCAGCAGTTGCACGTCTCTAACGTTAGTGTACTGCCAATGAAGCACGTGAGTATATAATTACCGTAGCCTTGGTTAAAAACTTTTCTAATTACCGTTCTTATTTTAATACTTGATTTTTTAAGATAGACCCAAGTTGATCATGTAAATGGAGACAGTACTTTGGCCTCCGTACGTTGTAATAAGCTAGTATTTGCATACTGTGTCGGTTTTCAAAATTTTGAAGAAAATCTATCGTTTTCTAATTACCGTATACTAATTACCATATGTTTATAATTACCGTTGTATGAAAAATTAATACTTGTTTACTAACTGAAGCCGCGATTTCTTACCAATGGAAAGTTTTCCCGCGGATTTCGTAGATTATTATTATCATTGTCCGTAAATATGTCTATATTATATGCTGACCATTCATTAAATTATTTAATTTATAGGATGGGAAATCCCAAAAAGACCAAAGAGGAAGCTAAAGAAAAGAGAAGGCTTGCCGCTCGACAACGCCGAGAACGAATTAAATATTGTCATCCAAACTAAAAAAACTAAGTGTGTACAAAATTTCAGCTCAATCGGTTGAAGATATCTGCTTCAAAATTGAGTAGCAAGATTCCACCCGAACTAACATACATTGCAAGTTAAATAAAATGCTTTTAAAATAACCCTGTTTTGTATCAGAAACCAAAAGAAATGTCAAAAAGTGTCAAATTTTTATTTAATTATAGCAATGATAAAGTGTTTATCATTGCTATAATTAAATAAAAAGTAAATTTTTATTTAATTATAGCAATGATAAACTGTTTTTACTATTGGTAGGTTATAGTTATGAGAGACATCGTTAATTCTATCGCTTCAATTATAATTATATGTGTACAAAATATTAATGTGTGTTATTATCATTTCATTATATCATATTTTACATAGACTTGATGATATTTTCTAATTACCGTTACATTAAATATTATTTTTTTCTAATTACCATAGTCATAAAATTTTTAAGTTTCATTATCTAGAAAACAACAATTAATTTTTACATGCCTCATTAATTATTGAATTCGTATCTTTGATTTGCTTCATATTTTAATGTGTTTGAGTCAAATCAGTGAAAAATAAAAAAGGTTACGGTAATTAGGCAAAGAACGCCGAATCGGAGAATGACCGATAAATATATCAGGAACTAGTAGCTTCAACTTGAAATTTCGTTTTTTTCTATTGGTAGGTTATAGTTATGAGAGACATCGTTAATTCTATCGCTTCAATTATAATTATATGTGTACAAAATATTAATGTGTGTTATTATCATTTCATTATATCATATTTTACATAGACTTGATGATATTTTCTAATTACCGTTACATTAAATATTATTTTTTTCTAATTACCATAGTCATAAAATTTTTAAGTTTCATTATCTAGAAAACAACAATTAATTTTTACATGCCTCATTAATTATTGAATTCGTATCTTTGATTTGCTTCATATTTTAATGTGTTTGAGTCAAATCAGTGAAAAATAAAAAAGGTTACGGTAATTAGGCAAAGAACGCCGAATCGGAGAATGACCGATAAATATATCAGGAACTAGTAGCTTCAACTTGAAATTTCGACCCCTCTTAAACTTTAAACCTCCTATTTTATGATTCAATTACAATTTACAAATATGCAGTTTTCATATTTTTTCTTGTATTTGTAGTATATAACGATGTTATTTGCCAAATTTCATAGCTCTAGGTCAACGGAATATACGTAATATTGATTCCCTTGAGAGTGTGGAGATATGCGTTTTTAACTTAGAAATCAGATTTTTTCATTGCTTCAAAGGTCCGACAGACGGACGGACTGACCGTTCCATCTTTATCTTTTGAAGTACGGAACCCTAAAAGTAAAATAATTATGGTCTAATTTATAATTGATGGATACTAACTTGTAAACATTGTTATGATATTTGTTGTAAGACGCGTATGCCAATAGAACTCCAAATCCGGGGCCCAGAGAGAAGAAAACTTGCGTCGCTGCGTCAACCCAAACCTAAGAACAAAACAATAAAGAACTTCAAAATTATATTGGTTTAACGTCCAGTTTCCGTCTGTTGAATGATTTTTACCATGTACCAACATAGGGTACCGAAAACTGAAAGAGAGGGCGTGAAAATGTTATGCGCTATAGGCTGCTTTATGCTAGTCGGTGCAATATCGACAAAGTTCCTTCTGGACCAGTTACTAAACATTTTTCTTGCTAGTGCAATTTAAACACAAAGCTAGTGACCGCAACGACTGCAGACGTGGTTGAACTACGTATTTACACGTGAGTAGGTGGTATGTGTGCGTGTTTTTGTTCCCTCGGCGGGATTCGAACAGACAAACTCGCATATTTTTGTATAATAGTAGTGGGACCTGTGGCTGTGTGATCGCTTCGAAGTTCGGGCTGAGGTAGTACTGTATACCAGTCGCTGACCCTGGTAGAGTGATGCCGCGCACCAGGAGGATCAGCAGGACGGCATACGGAAACAGCGCCGTGAACCAAACCACCTGAAACACGTCGGGTTTGAAAAAATATGTAAACGACTATATGTAAAAATGATCGAATGTTTTATTTTGTTGACTAGGTTACATAATATACACTGTCTACAATGTTATAAGGAAGCATGGGCTTTTATCGCGATGCCATCGCCGATAACAATGACGAAGTTAAAAAATCTAAATATAAGTGATGAAGTATGAACAAATGCGCTCTTTGTCACTTAGCGAACATATATTTTTAATTTCGAAGATAGTCATTGTTATTAACTATGGCATGTTGGCTAAGTGATGACAAACATAGAATATATTATTATATTTATATCGTGATCTAACGATATCAGATATCGTTAGATCACGTAATGTGAAAACGCTCGAAATAACATAGATCGCTGTATACTTCAATACCATACATCTTTCGAGTCTCCGTGGCCTAGTGGGTAGACCGTTTGGTTCGCACTCGAGAGAGTGCGGGTTCGAATCGCAGGTTGTGGCGTGTACCAATGAGACTTTTTCAGATCTCAAGTACATTATACGGACGCTCTAACGGTGAAGGAAAACATCGTGAGAAGAACCCGCACATGGTTGGCCCCAAACGTATTGACTGAGTCATTCATTGAGTCATTCCTCTGGACTAGGCTGACTATGTTGTGAGAATGCCGTATGTGCTCGGGCAACCATACGACATTTAAAAACCGACTGTCCCAGGTACTACAGTATTTCAAGAGTATTTCAAGTATTTTTTATACATCTTTCATTTCTTACTTCGTTATCGTTATAAGCGATGGCATCGTGGGTAAGAGCCCTTATGGTAAACGACAACCGCAACACACAAAACACGAAATAAATCAAACCAGAGCTTATTCATGCTAAAGCCTCTCTCATAGTAATTTGTAACTCTGTTAATCGCGTCCTGTTGGTCGTGCAGGCCTCGGGCACCTCTAATATCGCCCAAATGAGAATGGAAAGTCACAGTAATATTGTATACTAGGATTACCTTGCCCGAGGTGCTGATGCCCTTCCAGAGTGAGAAGTAGCAGATGATGTAGACGGCAAGCAGGCACAGCGCCATGTCCCACTTGATCGCGCCCAGGTCGTGCAGGCCCGAGCTGCCTTGGAGCTCCAAGATCGCTCGACTGGAAATAATTCAGGGACCTTAGCCAACATGCCAACCTTAATTACAATGACGGGATATCTATGGTATTGACACAACGTTCGCTAAGTGACTGTAGAGCACGCGATACGTCAATACCATATATTTTTTATTTTTAACTTGGTCATCGTAATTAGCCATGACATCTTGGCTAAAGGGACAGGTAAGCTTAAGTATAACAAAATTTAAATAAATGATATTCAATAACGCTAATTGTACTGTATTTGAAATATTTTGTTCAACTCAGAAGGTTAATTCTGCTGATTAAATCCTGCCACAATACAGTTACAATCCAGTCCCGATGTATTAAAACTGCAAAATGGTATTCTCAAAACGGCAAACCAATGTCAAAGCCGTTTTAATTGGTCCAAAACACTATCTACAAACTCCAAAAATCTATTCATGATATTAATATCAAGATGATTTATTTAAAACTAGATGTTACCCACGATTTCGTGCGCGCATAAGTAAATTTCGCAGAAACAGTATGTTTTTACGCGAAAGAAGTAGCCTATGTCCTTCCCCGTGGTCTACTCTACATCTGTGCCAAGTTTCATCAAAATCGGTCCGGTAATTTCGGAGCCTATTCAATGCAAACAAAAAAACAAACTTATCATCTTTATTATATTATTACTTAGTATAGAATATATTAGTATCTATACTTTAATAAGAGTAAAATGAGAGTGTAAGTTAATAACGAGACTTGGGATTCGGAATCTATTACATGTATTTTATTACGCTTATGGATATCAATCATGAATCATCAATTATAAAATTTCTGACGTCTTTATAGTACCCTATTTTTTCTGGTTTCTGAGAGTGCCCAAAGTATTCATCTGACCTTCGAACCAAATAGTTCCCCGATGATTCACGATTACTTTGTTCGTTTATTACCCCAATTTAATACCCAAGTTACGTTACTTTCAATTTACACTGAAACAAAACAATACGCGACACGGCGCCACATTTTTAAGATAGCTATTCAAATTTGAACTTCATTCTACTGATACACCTTTTTATTTTAATAGCACGAATGTCAAGTTGCACCGCTCTGCACAGCGCATGTGCAGTTACTGATGTCAAATGAAACGTGTATATTTTTGTGAAGTGATTAGTGAATAAAGTACAATTTTGAATAGCTATCTTATATAGTCGCAGTGTAAACTGACCCTTATGTTCACTTTATTTCCATTTTCCATGTAAATCTTAACACTCACTTGAAATACTCGGCGGCGGCGGAGGTGTAGTGCGGGCGGGGGGTGGCGACGGTCATGTTGCGGGCCGTTCTGTTCATCCGGAGCTCTTCCCAGTTGGCCTCGAACTAGAGATGAATGAGATAAATAAAATTAATATAATATTATAATCTATACTAATATAATAAAGAGGAAAAGTTTGTTTGTTTGTTTGCATTGAATAGGCTCCGAAACTACTGGATTGATTTTAATAAAATTTAGTACAGACATAGATTAGACTACGGGGAAGGAAATAAGCTACTTTTAATCGCGGCAAAATGTACGGTTACCGCGGGATTTCCTTTTGCGCGCACAAAGTCGCGTGCAACATCTAGTAAGAAATAAATAGACAAATCCAACCCTCAACCACAGTAACAAGGTTCAAAGTTTAAAATAATTCGATATGAAGTTTTATTGCTTAAGATTACGTCGTAGTAGATATAATATACTAGCTTTTTAAAGCGAGTCCGCCCGCATAAATACAATATTCCACGGGAAAACTATACTTTTCCGGGATAAATAGTAGTATGTGTCTTAATCCAGAGCTTAAACTACTACCACACCAAATCGAATAAAAATCCATTTAGTAGTTTTTGCGTTACAGACCGTCAATGTATCCATCCATCCATACACTCATCCATTCATCCTCACAAACTTTCACAATTATAATATATAATATACCGGCTGGCATAACGGCGTGTTCCACTCGTTGTTGCAGTTGGTCCACGGCAGCATGGTGGTGAAGGAGGCGAAGAAGAACCGCAGCGCCCACGCGATGATCACGTTGTAGTAGAAGTCCACGTAGAACGCAATCAGTACCACCGCGTACCCGATACCTTACAACAGAAGAAATATCTTATACGACAAAATATATAAAAAGTGTGGATAGTGTCGAAAGTATGATGGATGGCGAGGTGCATCAGTTGACATCAGGAATTCAGCATATGCTGATGCACCAAAAACTATTCCTCAAAAACATTTAAAAATAGTTTAATTTATAATATATTCTGAATCTTGATAAACATAAAAAGTATATAAATTGAAGTGCAGTTTTGTCAAAATCAATGCAGTTATTTTGCTATATTCGTAAAAAACTATTGTATGTAAATAATAGTTACTAACATAATATCACAAACCTTTTTGAAAATTTTGAAACTTACAAATGATTATTTCCGTTTCAACTCAAATTCAAACATTTTTATTTCCAAATAAAACTTAGGTCTTTTCCTAATATTTCATACGTTTCACATCGTTATTGGATGATTTATACAGTATTCTCCGAGCGAAGTAACCACTCAGAAAATACTGTAGTGCCTGGGACAGTTGGTTTTTTAAATGTCGTATGGTTGCCCAAGCACATAGGGCATTCTCACAACATAGTCAGCCTAGTCCAGAGGAATGACTAGTCAGTACTCAGTACGTCCGGGGCCAGTCCGGGGCCAACCATGTGCGGGTTTCCTCACGATGTTTTCCTTCACGGTTAGAGCGTCCGTCCGTCTATTGTAATTGAGACCTGAAAAAGTCTCATTGATACACGAACCTGGGAATCGAACCCGCACTCTTTCGAGTACGAATCAAACGGTCTACCCACAGGCCACTGAGCTCTTATGTTTTTAATTACCTATATTTCCATATATATATAAGGTTTGGTAAAATCAATTACGAATACTTCGGGCAAATGATCCACTGCTTATGTAAAGACGTTTGGGCTGAAAAATAATTGTCATACTCAAACTAAAAAATCATCCCATGTAGATATGGGCGACTCTCCGCAAAACGCAAACTCGCCCATATAAAGAAAAAAAATTTTTTCTAGTATGACAATTATTTTTCTGCTTAAACGTCTTTACATAAGCAGTAGATCATGTGCCTGAAGTATTCGTAATTGATTTTACCAAACCTTATATATAATTAAAAACACTTAGTCCTGCATAATGTCTACCACCAGTTCGGGAACTAAACCGGTGAGAAGAACCGGCGTAAGAAACTCGCGCGGAGCAGCTCATCGAAATATCAGTGTAGATATTTCTCCGTCACTAAAGATATAAAATAAATCACAAACAATCCTTTAAGCATTAACTCTCGGACAGAAGTTTCCACTCCATTACCGATTTTATTTCTGAAAAAATTACCCGAGAGCCACTCAGCCGCACGTGACCCAGTGAGATCGCCATAAGTCGCAAATCTACCGCCTTTTGAGAGCGTATGGAGCACTTAGGGGGAGTGGTGTCAATTATGTGTTAAGTGCGATCCGGGGGTGAATCACAACCTTTATTTTATTAAAACGGCTTATGTCAAATGGAAGGATTTTATTCCCTGCAGCTCAGCCCTGCAGCTCCAATATTTTACCAGTTCGGTGGATTGTTATCGGATGGAATAGTTTTTACTTTTTTAGGTAGCAAAATATTTTAAACGAACTGCACAGTGCCTACAATAATTTTATGTATATTCAGCAATTTAGGTGGATGTTTTTTAATAATTCACATTTGAATAATGGTCAAATAGCCTTTAAAAACTATTGTTAAATATCAACCCCCTTTATCTATCTATACATATAACGGCCATTCTCCAATTAGCAAATTTTACGTGTCCGGGCTTGTTTATTCCGTAATATTATCATATTCAATCATGCATTATTTTTTATATGTTAGATAGCATATGTATCTATCTGCAAACAAAAACAATGGCTTCTGTTTTAAGTTATTATGACTAAATTAATTTAACTTATGTTCAAAAAACCTCTATTCTCTAATTACCGTGGCGTGTCCGCACACCAACTTAATCTTTAAACTTGCTTGTAATTTTTATAACGTACAGATTTACTTTGATCCATTTAAATTTTTAAACGATATTAAGTAACGTGTATCGCATAACAAAATATCGACTCAATAGAACCAGTCTATAATTAATTATCATTCAGTAATCGCATGTCCAATCGAAAGTTATAATTGCCGTAACATTTGCTGTTCTCGGGTGCACATCCCTAAATAAAGGTATTTGGCACATCGCTACCATAGGAGTCGCGTCTCCTCCGTGTGTACCGAGGCCCAGCAGCAGTTGCACGTCTCTAACGTTAGTGTACCGCCAATGAAGCACGTGAGTATATAATTACCGTAGCCTTGGTTAAAAACTTTTCTAATTACCGTTATTCTTATTTTAATACTTGATTTTTTAAAATAGACCCAAGTTGATCATGTAAATGGAGACAGTACTTTGGCCTCCGTACGTTGTAATAAGCTAGTATTTGCATACTGTGTCGGTTTTCAAAATTTTTAAGAAAATCTATCGTTTTCTAATTACCGTTTTTTTTACTAATAACTATATGTTTATAATTACCGTTGTATGAAAAATTAATACTTGTTTACTAACTGAAGCCGCGATTTCTTACCAATGGAAAGTTTTCCCGCGGTTTTCGTAGATTATTATTATCATTGTCCGTAAATATGTCTATATTATATGCTGACCATTCATTAAATTATTTAATTTATAGGATGGGAAATCCCAAAAAGACCAAAGAGGAAGTTAAAGAAAAGAGAAGGCTTGCCGCTCGACAACGCCGAGAACGAATTAAATATTGTCATCCAAACTAAAAAAACTAAGTGTGTACAAAATTTCGGCTCAATCGGTTGAAGATATCTGCTTCAAAACTGAGTAGCAAGATTCCACCCGAACTAACATACATTGCAAGTTAAATAAAATATGGTTTTAAAATAACCCTGTTTTGTATCAGAAACCAAAAGAAATGTCAAAAAAGTGTCAAATTTTTATTTAATTATAGCAATGATAAAGTGTCTGTTTTTACTATTGGTAGGTTATAGTTATGAGAGACATCGTTAATTCTATCGCTTCAATTATAATAATTATATGTGTACAAAATATTAATGTGTGTTATTATCATTTCATTATGTCATATTTTACATAGACTTGATGATATTTTCTAATTACCGTTACATTAAATATTATTTTTTTCTAATTACCATAGTCATAAAATTTTTAAGTTGTATTATCTAGAAAACAACAATTAATTTTTACATGCCTCATTAATTATTGAATTCGTATCTTTGATTTGCTTCATATTTTAATGTGTTTAAGTCAAATCAGTGAAAAATAAAAAAGGTTACGGTAATTAGGCAAAGAACGCCGAATCGGAGAATGACCGATAAAAGACAAAAAATAGCGACTGTTTCCCTGCAATACCAACTCACCTTTAAATAGCGGCACCAGTCTCCCCCAGCACGTGATGGCGCCCTTCCTGTGGAACTGGCCCAGCGCCAGCTCCATGTAGAACAGCGGGATGCCGCCCACCACCAGCATGATGCAGTACGGCACCAGAAACGCGCCTGGGGAAGAACAAAATGTTAAAGAGCCGATGGTAAGGGATTACTGGCGTTCAAATGGGGCCTTTGGCACTAGGATGATACAGTACGACACCAGGGCCTCTAGTCAAGATGTTCGATAATTTCGACTTTGCAAACAAAATGTATGGGGTTTGACATACGGTATCGCAAGCGACTTGTAACTTAGCGATGACTTATGTCAAATTCCATACATTTTTGTTATCAAACTTCGCATTCATCTTGACTAGAGGCCCAGGAGCGTACTAGATATAAGAAACAGACCAAGGAAAGGATTGCTCAAAAGCAGAATGCTCAAAGAATGATAATTATGGTCTTTGAAAATCCCACTCCGCTTGAATTTTAAATAAGAAAAGTAATTTCAAGAATTTTCACCTTTATGTCTTTAAAAGCCAGTTTTATCCCAAGTACCCTGAAGTAGTTACTTCTTATGTATGGTTATTAAACTGAGACAGGAAAAGTTTTTAAAATTTCCTACAAACACCGAAAACGTTTTTAAAGTCGAAAATTTAGGTAATAATCCAACCAATTTTTTCACTGTTTAAGCCATTATGCCAAATCAGGATTATTTTGAGCATAAAAGTACATTTTATACATGCTATCTCTAGACTTCGCCTTATACATATTTTTTGAAACATAATATTTGTTGATTATTAACGTTTGTATTGTTTAATATTATTATTCCGTATTCATATTTATTTAATATTCTTTTGTTGGTTCTTGTAACATTCTAAATGTAAATTTTATTTTGCAATAAAATAATTCATGACATAAAAAGCAGACAATTAACTCCATAACTATTAAATAAAAAGCTCGACAATATTGAAGTGTAAGTGGCTCCGTAAAGTTTTTACGCCCTATTTACTTCAAAAGCTCCATAGAAATCTCGGATCGGGCAATTCTCTGTCATAATTTCATCGAGAGGGCCGGAGGACGAGAGAGGGTCGGGAGGGAGGGTCTCTGGGAGGGCAAATTGTGTGGTAATTGCCCTTTTAAGTCCCTCATCTGCTTACGAGCTTTTATGATTCAGTGGAACTTTCGGGCGATAATAGGATGAGTTGTAAAGTTGCATTACGTAAAAGTTAAATAGTTGCGTTTAAAATAAATGGAGCAAAAGATTCGGGTAAACACTGTCTCCAACAAGTACTACTACTATTATATATATATTAAAGTTTGTGAGAATGGACGGGTGGATGTTTGTTACTCTTTCATGCAAATGTTGTTTAATCTTTGGATTAGGCTACTTTACACTAAAAAGGTAGTGTTTCCGTGGGACACTGTATTTACGCGGGCGGAGCCTCGAGCAAAAGTCAGTACATTATAACCACCTCCTTTTTAGGAAGTCGGTTAATAAATAAAGACCGAAACGGGTTGTATCGTAAAAGAAAAAGTTATTACATTTCAATTAATGTGTTTTTCTATTAAATAGAAAATCTTTATTTTGTATGGCTTTTTCCGTAATGTCATACTAATGGTATAAAATATGTGAAAGTTTGTGAGGATGGATAGGTTGGATGTATGGATGCATGTTTGTTACTCTTTTACACAAAACTACTGAACGGATTTGGATGAAAATTGGTATGATAGTAGTTCAGGCTATAGATTAAAATATAGGCTACGTTTGATCCCGAAAAATACAGTATTCCTATATTTACGCGGGCTGAACCACGGGTAAAAGCTAGTGAGTTATGATATCCCGGTACGAAGTAAACAAAAGAAAGTAACATTAATATTATGCTTCACTACTGCTAATAAAATTAATTGATACGACGAAGGCGTAAGACTCGTACGAGCTAAACGAACAGTTTCCGTCGGACGCCGCTCATTCCGGAATCCGGACTCGTCAGTTAATACGTTCACGAGAATGTTGCTCATTGTTGTTAAATCATCATCATATTAGACTTAGTACACTCAGTAGCCCCCCACACCGATTATTTGACAGTGACCGGTTTCATTGAAACCAGGCCAGCTGGAGGAGAGAAAGCAGGAGTTATTTTGTAGTGGCCAAGTGTGTGTGCAATACACAAAAGCACTCTCTCTTCCCTTATACTTTCATAACCTAGTAGGACAAATAACCGACACGACTGGCGACAGATCAGGCGCAGGTCCGACGTTTTACACGCCCATTCGACGCAAGGATCATCCTTTTTGTCAGACAATCAGGTGAACAGCCTGCATTATCCTAACCAAACGAAAATTTGGCATAGTTAAAGCTTATGTGGAGGACGGTGTGCAGAAAGCTACATTAAAATAATAGTTTTGAAAATGATGACTTTTATTTAATAAGTTATTAATATAGGTTATTTTTTACTGTTTCTTCTGAGAATTTACTCATTATTTTTTTAGTTCATTTATGAAATTAGTAAATCGGTCAACAAGCCTATTAATGTCGAATTTCGATCATAGAGTGATATTAGATTTAAGTTATACGTATCAAAGAAAAACGCCATCTTGGATTATGAACAATATCTGTGACATAGCATTGACGCGACTTGGACTCTATTATAAACTTGGCCAGTTTACGATAACCAAATCGCATATTATGTATTACATTAAAAAGTTGAATATAAGGTTGTTATGATATTTTGGGCATAGTCTAGTCAAGACGTTTCGAGCAGAAAAATAATTAAAAATTTTGAAAAAAATAAAATTAATAAAATTAGGGGAGACCGAGGGGTGTTGACACAATTTTTGCATTTTGTCTCATATACCAAACACTATTGCCAGAAATGGTATGATATTAATACCAAACGTTAGGTCATTTTTTACACTTGCAAATGACTAACATAAAGAAATTGTAAGTGTTAAATATTGTAGTAAAAAATCGACTTAACCGCAACAAGTCATCTTGTTTCAATTCCCCTCATACCGAGGTAAATGAAACAGGGGTCGAGGTGAGTTAAAACATATGATTTCTGTGAAATATTAAGGGCTGTAAAATAAAAGTTGTGATATAATTTAAAGGCATGAACTAAAATTTATCTTTTCAAGCACATACTTTGTTGTTTTACGTATCTATTCACACTGATATATCGCATAAGTAGATAACTACAGTTCTGATACAAAATATGATCAACTCCTAAAGTAGTTAAAAGTATCATAACGTCATTATTCGTAATATTAATTAAAATATCAGTCGGATAAACAAAATGTTTTACATTCATTGCAAATCTTTATAATAAAATATTGATTTTCAATAAATAATTAACTTTCAGTTGTTTCTTTAGAATTATAATTAGTTTTGATAATTATTTCTTCAAATATTTATGTAACAATAATCTCAGAAATATCAAAAATGTAAATAGAAAACAAGAAAATGTCAATTTGGAAAAAATGTGACAAAGTTACTTGATACTATATCTTCTGTTGCAAAATCATATATTTTGCGACTTGCCATACCTCTGTTAGTCTTTATTTTATGATCAGTAGGCATGCTGAAACAAAATAAATAAATTAAAAAGCATTTATTTAATTGACACAACGTTAATGCTTTTTAATGCGTAAATATTCTGATTCAATTATTGAAAACGAGGAGAATTGAAACAACCTGTTTCAAATCTCCTCAGTAAGAAAAAACCTCTCAATATTAATTTAACCTGCAATCAAGAATCAAATACACAGAAATCAATTGTACCAAATATATACAATAAATCTCTAGATAATGAGCTTTCGAAACCAATATAAATCAAACTAAAATATAATACCCTTATCAAAATATAGGCATGGTAAAAAACGTAAATAACCTCCTTTTCACGATTTTTGTCACATGACACGCAGAACTCCATAACCGCGCGACTCTTGCCACCGACGCGTATTGACAAGTCAGCGGGTGGAGGGGAGTGGTTGAAATGTAATATTGCGAATTCGCTAACAGTTTTAAGTTCCATGAAATCGGTACTGTTTCAAATCACCTTTGTGTCAAAACCCCTCGGTCTCCCCTACATTACGCTCTTCGCGGCGCGCGGGAACAACTTTACATATTCTGCAATATTATTCTAATCACAGTGTCTGTTTATCTGTCTCCATCTATCGTTTTTAGATCAACACATTATTTCCAAGCTCGATATCGAAATACAAAAACATAGCGCCATATATTTGACCTTACAGTTTTTGAACACACCAACATTTTAATACACTCTAAATGCATTCTACTACTTCCAGTCCGACTAACACGACTGGTTCAAAAAACTTGAATCTTTTGAAATTGTCTTCACAAAACATTTTCACAATCCACTACATTCGTATAATATCGGGAATCCCGGCTTTGTCTCGGCACTCTCTGGGGAGGAGGGGGTGGTAGGCCGCGGGGGAGGGATTTACTTTATTGCCGGATGCAACAGGTCGGGGGTTAGCGTAAGTCGGCCAAAGTGTCTCAAGTTCTCCCTTAGAGCTATTATTATTATCTATCTGTTGAGTAAGCCGCAGTTATGCAGGAGGTATATCGACATTCGACAGTAAAATTGTCCAAATAAAATATTCAATTGCAACACTAAATTGAATAAATAAATATTCATATCTTATTAATCTGCAATCTCGCAAATAGCGAAAGGTACAAGAACCGGCCAAATGCGAGCTATCGCACACGCGCATAGTTTCGCAGAAAACGGTAAAAAATCACGTCAAGCTTATAACACCCCTCTTTTTACGTCACGGGTTAAAAATGAATGTATACATCGTATTGCAACCTACACTGATTACATTTTTTTGACATTTATAAACATAATAGCAGAAAAGTAAAAAGTGCCCAAATTTTAAGAGTGTGTACATATTAATGATGCAATTATTGTTTCCATTGTAATGAAATTGTGTTTAACATTTTCAGAATTACAAAATTAATGTTGACATTATATTGAAAAAAAAAAATGTTTACATGTTATTGACATTGTCACGTATATAATTATAGCTTGGGGGTGTTTACTGACAAACTGATGTTCACTTTATTGTGAAAAAAATGTATTCATAATTTTGAAACACTTTGTATACACGGTTACATCATTGTGAATACAATATGGTGTACATATTATTCAAATATTTTCCGTTGACATTTTATTGCCAATTTATCAATGTATCTATATTAGTGCACGCGACTGTACAATATTTATTTATTTCATTCTGTTTTCAGTATTTGTTGTTACAGCAGCAACAGACAT
This sequence comes from Glaucopsyche alexis, assembly GCA_905404095.1. Lineage (NCBI taxonomy): Eukaryota > Metazoa > Arthropoda > Insecta > Lepidoptera > Lycaenidae > Glaucopsyche > Glaucopsyche alexis. The sequence continues at coordinate 5,069,248 of FR990053.1, forward strand.
ACAATCTGACGAGATAAATCATGATAACAGACTGACAGTGAATTTTCGGTAATAGAGTCCCATTTTTATACTTTGGATACGGAACCCTAAAAAATGACACCAGGCGTGTACAACTGTAAAAAATTATCTCATAGTATAAAAGTATGTTTTACAATTAAAATTATTAGCGTACCTATCGCAGTATTGCAAATGTAAACTGTAAATTGTAAGTTAATGCTGTCATCGAAATCTGTATAGCAACGAATGTCGCACTAACTCTGTCTGTTAGAGTTGTTAGACAATTACGCTTCAATCGATTTTAATTAAAATTTGAACAGGTTTAGATTAGAACCTGGAGAAGGACTTAGATTGTTATCTATCCCAGCAAAATACATTTTGTTCGCGCGATGTTACATGCAACATCTAGTCAAGAATAAGGTGACATAGCAACGAATCTTCAAGCGTAATTGTTTCTAGGTGCGACAAAAAATGCGTGCCGAGATAATGAAATCTATCCCGGGACTCTCACCGGGATAGGGATGATTGGAATCCCGTCCTGGATATTAAATCATCCCCCGAGACGCCGATATTGTTTCGTATCGGAAATGTGCTTATTGACTTAATAATTCTCGGTTCACTTGATTCTGAGATTGTACTGAGATTTCAATTTTGATTGTAGTTTAAATTGGTTCTGTTACCGGATTTGAAGGCACTAAACAGCAATAATCGATAGAACCTCGGTTTATATATGTACTGTTTAGTAATAATAAAATTTATTCGACAACTAGCTGACCCGTACCCACTTCGTGGGGCGTTTTTTAGGGTTCCGTAATACTTAAGGAACCCTTATAGTTTCGCTCTGTCCGTCTGTCTGTCTGTCTGTCTGTCTGTCTGTCTGTCTGTCTGTCTGTCTGTCTGTCTGTCCGCGCCTCTAGCTCCTGTAATTATGAATATAAATTTATGAAATTTGGTGCAGTTATAGATTGTGTATAGATCACGGTTTCGGGATCATAAAAAAATAATAATTTTATATTTTAGGAGTAGCTCTCCTTACATGTGAAGTGGGGATGAAAAATATTTTTTCACTCTACCCCATCGTGTGGGGTATCGTAGAATAGGTCTTTTAAAATAAAGGCATGGTTTCATACGTTACTTTTTTATAAAGTTGACCATTTTCGAGTAATCGGCCTCCAAAGTAGTTTGTAAGTTGGTCCCCCCCTAGCATTTTTAAACTATAGGAGATAGAAACTTGCAAATTTCCATGCTGATAGATCATGCTAAAAACTCTTTAGGAAAACTATTTTGAACGAAATCGCATCATAATTTCTATTTCTAGAGCAATTATAGAAAAACAAATTAACATATTAATGCAAATCAGAATAATTATACATCATGTGAAATTATCATTTAAAATAATGTTTCAAAACTGGTTGCAAAATTAAAAAAAAACTGAAATTAACAATTAATAAAAATAACTTAAATTAATAATAAATAAAACATACTGTCGGGTTTGAACCTACATCCAAGGACAAACACTATGATTAACTGAGCTACAGTAATTATAGTGATTATTGCGAATTTACGTTTCTTTACCAGAATTAGAGCTAAGTTTTGAAACACGTAAAATTTTAATTAATAATTAATTTTACGAATATGTGCCTCTTTTACCAATTATTACAATAATTTAATAACACTAAAAACACATGAATATAATTATGTTATCAATTACCATAATATTATTGTTTTTTATTATAATTTAATACCTACCTTTAATATTAAAAGCTTCAATTTGCTAGTAACTTTACGAAAACTAGGTATATCATATATGGCGCTAGTCTCCTGTTTAAATCGTGGATTGTTTTTGAAAAATAATACTAGATGTCGCTGTGTTATTGGATTTAAATTCTGTATCACGCTATCGAAAACCTCGCTGATATGTATAACCTCTCAGGTGTCGCGCTTTAAAATTTTTATAAGTATCTGGTTGTATTCTTCGTACCTACTTTGAGGTCTCGCTAGAGTGCGCTAGAGTAAATATTTTCTTTGATTGTGATAGGCGGTATCGTAATAGACTAAAATAATATGCTCAAATGTTATGTGATTAGCGAAATGCGAATATTAAATAGAAATCGAATAAAACTTATTCTTAAAGAACATCTGGTTACTATTCACTTATATATATTTTGATTATTAATCAACATTCAACATTTACGGAACCCTCCTTAGACATGTCCTGACATGCTCTTGGTTAGGTTATTTGATGATGATGATGATGAGCATAAAAGTATTCTAAGTTACGTCTTATATCATTAGCTATCTGCCAGTGTAAGTAACGTGAAAATCTAATTTTAATATTATTACAATCCACAATAACGTTCGCAAAATATGATACACTAGTTTTGCCGCGGCCCCACCCAAGTAAATACAGTATTTCACAGGAACATACTGTATTTTTCGGGATCAAAAATAGCTTTTGTTTTAATCCAGAGCCCAAATTTCATAAAAATGTGGTAGTTTCTGCGTGAAAGAGTTACAAACATCCATCCCGAAAAAGTACAGTGATCCCGTGAGGTATTGTATTTACGCGGGCGGAGCCGCGGACAAAAACTAGTTTATAATAATATTAAATAGGATTATAATGTATCTTTCACATTATATTGACGTGTATTAGTGTATACTGCAGTGGCCAAGGCTGGTTCTCCTTCATATGGAAGCCCTAGCCTGTAAGGTAGGGATTTGGATGAGGGTTTTCAAAAGGTCAGTAGTAAGTGAAGAAGATAGGAATAAAATAAAGGAACCCCACGCCACTCGTATACTGTATAGGTAGGTACTTTTTTATTTATATTTTGTCGACTTTTTTTAACCGCACTACGCAGGTCTACGCCAGGTTACATTTTCGTAGCTCAGCTACGCCGATTACGATTTGCTACGATTTCCGATTTCTTCTGAAGCTTGCTACTGTTGCATAACATTATAATTATTTAAGAATATGGTATGTCAATGCCAAACTCCCTCCTGTCATTTTGATGCTTAAATAAGATTATTTAGAAGTTTTGCCGGGAATGTCAATCAGCAATGTTGTGTTATTTTGTATTATTTCTCTAAATTCGTGTTATTTCGGTTTTAAATGTGTAATATTGGTGGAATATTAACCATTAATTATTCGTTGAGGTGCACTAGTGTGGAAGAGTGAAGCATTCTACAAAATGCGTGCAAAATTGGGTTTCCCGCCAAAACTCCCTAGGAAATTTCAGTAAAGCGTCTACCACTTTACTGAATCGACTGACTTGATTGATTGACTACCGTGACTATTTATTAGTACTTTGACTAGACTTTGGACTTGACTATTTAGAAATACGTTGATGAAAATATACTCGACACTGGCAAATGGCGATAAGCCGACGCCATAAATAATTTTTAAAAAAAAGATTATAATTTAGTTAGCCGAAAGGCTATGTACTATGTACGAAAGTTGTATATTAAATGTATCTATCGCATATGTATGAATAAAGAAGCACATTGGAATGCTATAGATTGTATCATTTGTATCTCCACTGTAACACAAGAAGAATCCCCAAGAGATTCAACGTGGACATCCTGGCTGAAGCATAAAACAACTACTTACATACTATTTTTATTAAAATTATTATTAAACTAGTTATTGTTGCGTCCTATTATAATGTCATGGGATACTCATCCCAACTTACCTGTCCGGTAGTTGTGGTATAGTATATGGGTATGCGACCCCGGCTTCCCTAGCTATTACTGTCCTATCCCTTGCCCTCCTGGGCGGTAATATCCTAGATTTCCTATTTCCCACTCTAACTTACCAATCTTCCTTTCCACACCACCTATCCTTCCCTTTCCCTATTCCTACTCTCTCCACCAATCCGTGGAAACGCAATGGATAATCATAAAAATAATTGAATTATCCAAAATGGCGGCGATGTGGTTCACCACCCATCACGTCTCGTTTCTCGCGGAGGTGAAAAGCGGACCATGGAGAGCCGCTTCGCTACGTTGAATGTAAGAGGAGGAATGGATGGTAAGAATGAAAGTGAACGAAGCGAAACGAGTATGTTAGGATCGTAGCAAGTGGCAAAAAGTGGTCTCTGCCTACCCCTTTACGGGAAGAAGGCGTGATTATATGTATGTATGTATTATAATATCATAGCTTATCTTATAATACCTTAGTATAGAAATCTCCACACCACAATAACTCATGTTTAGAGGTAAATCTGGTAATGGCGCCATCAGTCATTAGTCCGTATGTGTCGTAATTGATCACGCACTTCATCATACGACCCCCGATATGCGTCACGTCACGTCACGTCGCGTCACGCCGCGTGACGCGGAGTGACCGAGGGTTAGCAACAATTGATTTTAACCCTTTGTGTAATTGTAAAAAAAAAATGAGTTTATTAATTATCCTACTACTATTAAGGTGAAAGTTTATGAGGATGGATGTACGTTTGTTACTCTTTCATGCAAAAACTACACAATGGAGTTTGATTAAATTAGGTATGGTAGTAGTTTAAACTCCGGATTAATACATAGGCTACTTTTTATCTCGAAAAAAGTAGTGTTCCCGTAGGATACAGGATACTGTATATTCACGCGAGTGGAGCCGCAGTCGAAAGCTATTGTTTTTCAATCCTGACATGTGCAAACGATTACAAACTTCATAAAGCCTAGAGACTGGAAATTTCATAAGCAGACACACGAAGAATATATTCTACTTTAAAAAACGGACCTTCCAAGAGTCCGTAGAAAGGAAGAAGTTATCCTATATAATAATTCCATTAAAAATACAGTAATTTTACACCATACTAGCTAAAATGCCGATAACCTTACTTCTTATCGAATACAACACCGATAAACCTACCCAAACTGTCTACATATCAACAAAATGAAGGGTTTTGATATTTTTTCTGCTGTTAGGCAGACCCAACACACACAAAGCGTCATCTAGTGGCGTAAGTGGTATCAAAAACGGTCAATATGAATTTTCGATTCTTCTTCTGTCACCAGGCGGCGCTTGGTGGCACGACGGTCCTTGTCTTGTCAAAAAGCTGACAGATGTCACGAATTTAAAAACTATCATTGCATATATAATAAATAACATAGCTAGCTAGAGCTAGCTGGATGTAGAATCGACGTTTACATTTATGTAACTAGGGCTCATAAAATTAGTGTCAGCTCAAATTGAATTGGTATCGGCGATCGCGACCTTAGACCCCTCGCCGGGGGAGCAGGAGGTTCAGGGGTGCAGGGGTCTAGGGGTCCATTACGTAATTACCGTTACTACGTTAGGGTAACGAAGTTGCGCGCGCTTTGATAGTCAATTACGACCGGACGCCAGCGGAGGATGCAATTAGCAACGCGTCTTATGTTGAAGAATGAAGATGGGACTTTGATTAATTATTACATAGATACGTTATATCCTCACAAAACTGACAATATTTCTGTGCCACGACACACATTGACATGGGACGCGTATCAATATGTCAACGTCGCATAGTAACACAAAACACGCTATTACTCGCGGAGCACACTAACCAAAATTGGCCCGACTCGGGCCAATTCGAGTTTTCATTTTTACGCGTTTATAACATATCTACCTATGAGATGGGAATAGAACAGAGAGACAAGTGGAAGTCCAAATAAAATATATTTGGATACTAGATTTTGTGACAGATTGACAAACGTCGTCAAATTGTATCTATCTATCGCATGGTAGCGTGTGTTAATAATAATTAATCTGAGGTAGTGTGTTGTTATGTTTATTAATTCTATGTATTTATAAGCATTCTTTGAAAAAATATTAGCTTTCTGCACACCTTCCTCCACATAAACTTTACCAGTGCCAAATATCATACTCCATTGTTCGCACAATGTTGAATATTTTAAATATGACGTATTATTATGATATTTAAGATTTTGTTCGCTTTTCCACCAATGTTATAGTCGTAAATGAAAAACCTCTGTCTAAAATGGACTTGAAAGTAGTTGAAAGCATATCACCATAATATTATAAGCCCTGCAGCCGACAGCCGGAGATGACCGGGGGACCGTGTGCGCGCGGTGTGAGTGGTGTATAATGGTGTGTAGTGAGACGCTCATTTTATTCATTTCCGGTGGAGAACCACTTCCGGCTGTGCGCAACAGCCTCATTGTTTTGATATCTTTGACTTATTTGAGGCTTTTGACTTGGAGCTTAAACTTTTAACTTTCACATTTATATTAGTAGGATTTACTCATATTATAAATGTGAAAGTTTGTGAGGACGGATGGATGTTTATTACTCTTTCACGCAAAAACTACTGAACGTATTTTGATCTTTATTATGAAACATAGGCTACTTTTTCAATACAGTATTCCCGCGCGATACTCGATATAGTATATTTACGCGGGCGGAGCCGCGCGTAACTGCTAGTATATACTAATTTTTTTAAATACAATTTAAATATTATTGAAAATAGTTCTTATGATAGTGACATGTCGATATTTAACTTGAACATAGCTCAAAGAGGGCCTTCAAGTTAATTATTTTATTGAGAATCTCTGAAAGCAATTCTCATGTTGAAAGAATTAATTTAAAATTAATAGCGTATCTATTGACTATTTGATTTATCTTTAAATTAAATGTAAACCAATTTATTTTTTACTTTACACTATTACTATTATACTATTATAAATATGAGGATGGATGAATGGATGGATGTTTGTTACTCTTTCACGCAAAAACTACAGAACGGATTTTTATGAAATTTGGTATGGTAGTAGTTAAGATTCTGGATTAACGCATATACTACTTTTTATCCCAAAAAAGTAAAGTGTTTTCGTGGTATGCTGCATTTACGCGGGCGCAGTCGCGGGCAAAAGTTTGTACCTATATAGGTATATACTCAGCTCTACCGAATGTGGAATATGTAACACATTAATCCACGACTAAGAACTTAGGTTAAGCATTCAATTAGCAAAGGAAGGTGTAAGCGGGCCCTCAAGTTGGGCCTCAGGCGTCGAGGGCCCAGCTCTAGGGCCCAGGCCTACGTTGTTAGCCGTCTATTACGTGTGAAGGGCCCTAAAGCCGGCCTGAATGCAATCAGCTGCTCTGTGTGAGTTCCGCGGTCTTTAGTATCGTTAGAAGGCATTTGATATGGAGGTATATTTTAATAATAGCTGTTGCCCGTGGCTCCACCCGCGAAAATATATTATTCCTCGGGAGCACTGTACTTTTTCGGGATAAAAAGTAGCCTATATTTTAATCCAGAGCCTAAACTACTACCATACCAAATGTTTTTGCGTGAAAGAGGAACAAATATCCATCCATCCATATATACATCCATTCATCCATACATCCTCACAAACTTTCACATTTAGGATAGGATATATTGGTAGGATTTTTGAGTACGCCAATAAAGGATTTCAACTTTATTTTTTTTGTTACACTTAAGCTAAACGGCTGGCTCAACAAAACTAAAAAAAATATGATGGCAGATATAACTTTTTTAGTTCAGGAGTTATATAAAAGCCTAACTTTTAAAATGCGCTTACTTGGAAAACTTTGTACAAATATAGCGAAATAATAAGTAAATATGTAAAATATTGGTTTAGGTAATAATATTAAAACCTTCGTGCGCGAGTTAGACTCACACTTGGCCGGTTTATTTTTAATATTGTAAATCTATTATTTTTGTTCAATTTAACATTAAAGTAGCCTAGATCATCTAAAGTAGTATCTATTTTATATAATACTAGCTTTTGCCCGCAGCTTCGCTCGCGTGAATTTGGGTTTAGTCAAGTTTAGGTTTTTAGGTCAAAGGAAACGCTTGTTCGGGAAAATACCAATACCAAAATGGAATACATAATGGTGTAGACACTGCACAGCTGTATCAGTTGTCTTTTATTTTAATGTTTCCTGCGACTTCGTACTTAGGTACATTAAAAAAATCTACCGGGAACTGTACCATGAATAAAATTTAATAAGCTGCAAAAAGTATCCTGTGATAATTCTGGATAAACTACTACCATACCAAATTTCATCAAAATTCTTTACGTGTTTTCTTTACTTTACTTTATTGCATGAAAATCTAAACATATTATTATGTACATACAAACATTCGCGTTTAGGTATATTAATAATATAATATTAAGTAAGAATTTCACAGTAGCCGATAATTAGTATTTTAACGATTTCGAAAATTTTTTGAATGGGAAGACGTTGTGGACTTAGAACTTAATAAAATAAAAGTAAAATTTAAAATTTAAAAAACCCCCCGACACAAAAAATAAACTTTAAAAAATAATAAATAATATTTTAAACCTATTATAATTATATTATCACATATAATATTATGTAAGTTGAAATATTTTTATTTTCCAATCGTCGCCTCGTCGGGGGACCGCTAAAGTTTATGAAGTATTTTTACAACAACAGCTAATTAATTATTACGAACTACATTTAGGTATGAGCGAATTTTTTTCGGAGTAAATTCTCTTATTCATTCTGCGACTACACCTGTTTTTCTCACATAGCGGTCCCCCGACGAGACGACGATTGCAAAATAAAATTATTTTAACTTACATAATATTATATTTGATAATATAATTATAATAGGTTTAAAATATTATTTATTATTTTTTAGAGTTTATTTTTTGTGTCGGGGGGTTTTTAAAATTTTTAATTTTACTTTTATTTTATCCTTTTTAAAGTAGGTATAAATTATGGTTACCTTACCATATACATACTTTCAACATAATTGAAGTAACATGATACCAAATTTCAAATCGTTAGGACATGTGGACGATAGTCAGACATCAACTAATAAAGAAAAGATAATCTTCAAACGGCTAATCAGGTCATGGTTACCTTACATATTCTTTAAATATTCCACCAATTTTCTCATCAAACGAAGCTACGAACACTCGATTAAGTCAATAATATTCTCTTTCAGTGCGCTTTCATTTGAGACCCCACTCGAGTATATTTGCACATTCGGTTATTCTTCCCCGCTTTAACCCCCCACAACTTTTAAACGGCTCAACCGATTTTCATCAAACATATCTAAGAACACTCGTATGTAAGTTACCTTTAATACAAAAGAAACTAAATTGAAATCGCTTCATCCGTTCGGGAGCTACGATGCCACAGACAGACAGACAGACAGACAGACAGACCGACAGACAGACAGACCGACAGACACGTCAAACTTATAACACCCCTCTTTTTGCGTCGGGGGTTAAATACCAGTAATTTGGATTGTGATCGCCCAACCTAGTTGGGACCACGACAGAGTTTGAGAGAGAGATGAGTTAGCAGTATGACCACGAAGCCATCTAGCTTCTGACGTCTTATTCCTTATATAATAATTGATCATACACATTAATGATTAGGTAATACCTAGGTAGTTTTAACCAATTCAAATATCTGGTTATTTCATAGAATTTTATAAGATTTTATACTATGTTATTCTTTAGATTGATAAAACTTTTTGTAGGTATAAACCGATTGAATTGAAATATCCACACAAAATTATAAGTGGAGCTATCCTAATTCCTAAACGCGTTAGTTAGGTACCCAAAAATTTTCCGCGATAAAAAGTGAGTCCTATGCAGTTAATATTATATATCTATGGTTCTATGTGTTTATACACGGGCTAAACTACTACGGTAACAAACTTTCTAACTACATACAAACGTACCTACACATCAAAAATATTTGAAGAAAATCTTAAAAGTCATTGTTTTGGTTTAAAAACTAAAAACCTATAATATATTAAATACTGATAAATCAAGCACAAATAAATTAAATATTACATATAACAAGAAAAGAGAAAGAAATTTAATTATACCTACACTCAAAATATTCTACTGAAATAGTATGTAATACGAATATAATAAGTATTATGCCTCTTTTTAATATTATATATCTATGGTATTATGAATATAATTAATGCAGCAATCGCAAATATTTAGGTGCCTAGTTTTTCAAAGAGTAATATAAGAGTAATATTTTAATCTAATTTAACTTTCCCATTCTTGTCAGATTTATTTTTCAACATGATGACAATATATTATGTCAAAATAAAAATAAAGCTTCCCACTCACGGGCTATCTATTGCTTCAATCAAATTGGAAATTTATTCGTATTTGAAAGTAAATTGCTAACGACAAACTATTACACAAAATGATTAGTGCTACCTACCAGCTAGTTTTTGCGGTGGGCGCCAAAAGTTGGAAAAAAAATTACGCGTATATATACGATTTTCATATAAAAAGTGTAGTAAGGTGGTCCTAGGATCTCAGACTATATTCAATTTTTATTTAAACCGATTAAATTGCAACTACGAATCCAGTAAATGTTTAAATTGTAAAGACTAAATCGATCGATCGCTTGTGAGTGGGGAGCTTTAAATCAAAAGCACTAAGGAGTATTTATATCAATTTTAAAGCAAATCGCTCCCAAACAACTTTCTTTCCCTTTTTTAACCCCGTTAGGGGACGAATTTCAATAAACTATGATACACAAATTCTATCAATTCTGTTACATAATAATTGTGCAAAATATGAAGTAGATTGGACCAAGGAATCACGTTGTCCCATACAAACTTCTTGCCCCCTTTTCACCCCCTTAGGAGTCGAATTTCGAAAAATCCCTTCTTATCGGATGCCTACGCGTTACAAAGAGCAAAGCCCTGCAAGTTTCAGGTCTCTACGATCAGTGGTTTAGGCTGTGCGTTGATCCGTCAGTCATTCAGGACAAAGGATTTTATATGTATAGATTTCATTGTAGATCAACCATTTCTCAATTAGCACATCCAAAATTCACATACTGGAGGTCTTCCTTGTCGTATATCAGTCGTAATAATATAGACCGTAGCAATTACTGCATTCACAAGAGCTGTATGCGCCATGCGGTATGAGGCGTTAAGGAGCACTTAGCGCTCCTTAAACTACGGTAGAGCATACGGAATATTCGGTAGGTCTCGCCCTAAATTACTTCAAAATAACTCTTGGCTATGTTAGCTATTCGTAGAAACCAAGATATATTTTTATGCATTCTACGCATTTGTGGCCTTAGCGATAAATACAGCTTGTATTTACTTTTTGGAGGACAAGCTTTGGAAGTGTTTCGTAGCATGTTGGTAGTGAGTGAATTTAAATCTGCAATCTATACTAATAATATAAATCTATACTAATCTATACTTCTATATTAATAATATTATAAATGCGAAAGTGCGTCTGTCTGTCTGTTACCTCTTCACGCTTTAACCGCTGAACGATTTTTATGAAATTTGGTATACACATATTTTGGGTCCCTGGAAAGGACATAGGATATTTTTTAGTCCGAAAAAGTAGTGTTCCCGCGGTATAATGTATTTACGCGGGCGGAGCCACTCGCAAAAGCTAGTTGATTATAATCAGCTGGAATGAGAATTATTTATTAGTGAAATATGAAAACATACGGCTATAATTATGCAAGTCAGGGTTGTCACAATACAACTTTCTTCTCATTCACTACTTGCAATAAAACGTATCTTTTTTCGAAGTGAACGATTCAATTTTGAATCGCTATCTTAAAAATACAGCGCCGTATCGCGTTGCGTCTCGGGGTGAACTGACTCTTATATGCAACGTAGTAATACTTTGTTAGAATTGCCTGTGCACTCTAAGACGGCACTAATCATAGACGTATGATTAGTGCCGTGACGTGCCATGTTGAGGAAAAAATCTCCACTTAAATTGCCCCACTTTTGGATTTTTTGGGGCCATTTTGACATTTGAAGTATGGTGAAATGAAGATGGCTGACTGTACGGTGTAAACCAAGATGGCGTAAATTTTTCATGTATGATTTTTTCTGACAAATGTACGTCATAGCCTATCTTGAATTTTGAAATCATTGGTACGAATTAATCATTCTAGTCTGCATATCATACTATAATGACGGGGCAGGCAAATCTGATACTAGTCAGAGGTTAGAAGTAACCGTCGCAACTAGCTTGCTCTCGTAGCAAGTGAGGCCAAACTCGGAGACTAACAGCCGAATACTGAAACCCTAATCAAAATATGACACAGGCAGTCGCTGTCTCTGCCAGCCGAAATGACAAGGAATTGAGATGACAGTGGCGAAGCGTAAGATCTGTGGAATGGTAAGCCACGTGAGCTAATATATCTTGTAAATTGTAATACAGAACAACGATACTTTATTTTTATTGCAGTTAGCACCATCCATCAGGCGGTATACCGCCTGATGGATGGTGCTAACTTAAAAACGTGGTTGTAATGTGTTGGTTAGTGTAGTTAGTAGGTGTAGGTTTTTTTTTTGATATTGAAAGTATCTCGTACTTCAAAGTACGGAAGTAGGATATCGGATATACGATTTCTTGCGAAAGTTCCGCAACTGTAGAGGCGGAAACGAGGCCCCGTTTCAACTCTAATTTGTACCTACACCTACCCTACCTAAACCAGACACCTAACAAAATACTATAGCTATAGGTAATGTCAAAAAGACCTATAGGTCCAAACAAGTTTTTTGGGCGCATGGGGCGTAAATTATACTATAGATACCTAAGTAATATTTATAAGGGAAGCCGATATGATGTCGAGTTCTATACACGCCTCGCTACTGCAAGGACAGTATGTAACTTGAGCGTCACTTAATTTAATTTATCCGTCCAGTATTCGGCCGTAAGCGTCTTTACACACGCGCCGTTGCCGTGACAAGTTGCCAGGTCGCCAAACCTCTTACAATGAAACACGTATCTTTAAGTGTTATGAATAAAGTTCAATCTTGAATAGCCATCTTAAAAATGCAGCGCCGTCTCACGTATTGTTTCGCTTTGGTGTGAATGGACCCTTAGGCTCCTTCCTTGAATTTTCCGTTAAGCGGCGGGCAGTGGCATCACCCTTTACGCTTGGCATACCTAATTCACTAAACGTCTAATTGGCGTTATAACAGTCTCCGTCGTCTAGTGGTTAGAGCTTGGCTCTCGACTCGGAGGTCATGGGTTCGATTCCCGCATTGGAACAACAAAGAACGTTGTTTTCAACCCAAGTAACATTTTGGTAATAAGAATAAGCGCTAAATGAGCTACTTAAGAGAAACTTAAAAACCTAAGGTTCTATAAAAAGTCTAACAACTAGTGGTATAGCGTGCTATAACTATCTTATTACCCTGGATTGGGCCCACAATTTTAGAGCTTAAAGTGACATAATAGTTGTAGAAAAGTGATAAAAAGGTGGGAATAAAGAGTTACAATAGTGCTATTGAAGTAGTATTCACCATTTTAGGTGTATTATAAGCTATACACAGGTTACAACCGCACCCTTTAGTAATAAATAATTTATAAAATTCACTCAGTTAACTTTTTTAGCAACATATGAGTGCTCCTACGATACTATTTATAGCTCGTTTGTATATTGTGCATAATAAGTAGTAATAAACGTCACCCAAAGTTTTTTTTTTACTTTACGTTTCTATAACCGTCAAAAATGATAAAATATAATAGCAGTGCGCGTATTCATGGCCGACATCTATATCTATACATATAATAAATCTGTAGAGGGGTCATGTCTGTACATTAAAGTTATCTAAGTGAAAATCAAAATGGGGGGTCTATAAAGGCCACAGAACCTAAAAATAACGTTTTTGAAAAAAATGTCTGTCTGTCTGTCTGTCTGTCTGTCTGTCTGTCTGTGTGTTTGTTATCACATCACGCCGAAACCACTGGATGGAATAAAATGAAATTTGGCAGGTAGGTAGCTTAGGACCTGAAGGGTAAAATAGGATTCTCTTTATCCCGCAAAATTAAAGGGTTCCCATGGGATCTTCAAAAAACTGTACCTACCTGTTTGACGTTATTTCAGGCAATCTACTCGACGTATTTAAATAAAACTTGGCACAAAGGTAGATTGGAACATGAAATAACTAACAGTATTTTTTTTTTCTTGGAAACCAAAACGGTTCCCACGGGATCATGAAAAAACTGTATTTTTGAACTTGCTTCACAAACCGAAATAAATCATCATTTTCGCATGTTTTCTCTTGAAATAAAACTATTAAATTAAAATTATAAAAATAAATCTATTTTTTATCCTACTCAACACAAATAATAAATAGCGAAGGACAAAACCAATAGTACAAGATCTACTTAAACTAAGAATTTGCTTTGAGCGAGAGGTCAACTTATTTGGTGGTCTTTAATAAGTTACCTACTATTTTTTTAGCTGGTAAAAATGTACCTTGATATTATTTCGTTCAGGCTCTTGAAATATTTGCGTTCGAAATTCAAAATTAAACCGCATGCATAGGCTGTGTTCCGCGAAAAATAAAACGTAGGCAAAATGGCAACCGCTGGTATTAAATAAGCAAAATGGCGGATTATGTTAGTAGCATTATTGAAGTTAGCAAAATATGTACCCTGGAGGATACCTAATCTGTTTTTTTTAACGCTAGCAAGCGCTAACAAGCTCTATTTTCGGCGGAACACAGCCATAGTCTTTTTACCGTATTGATATTGACTGAGCAGAATAGAAGAATCACTGTTTTATGATTTCAAATACTATTCTATTCTGTGAAAAAATATTTTCGCGGTTAGGCCGTACAACGGTGTCAGTGTTGCCAACTTAGGGGTTTACCACCCAAAATTAGGGAAAATATCTACGGGGGTTTACTAGGGGCCAGGACGTTTAGAGTTTACTCCTTATGAATCAATTTGTATGTAATAATAAAAAATATTTAAATGTGTGTATATAGTCAGGGATATGAAAATATAATATTGGGAGTGAAATCAGACTAAGACAAGTTAGTTATTCACGCGTAAGTCTTTATGTTAAACACATAACCTTTCTTTCTAGCTTATTATCTCTTAGACCTGCCAATGGTATCAGGGGTAATGTTTTGGGAGAAATATTTTTGAGAGTTGATATCACTGCCTGTTATCAATGAATTTCGGGAATCATCGCGTCGTCGAAAAACAGCACTGTAAATAGAACTCTGTGCTAATGCAATAGAACTGAAAATCGAACACACGAGTGTCGAGCTTTTCGGTCCACTGCATCGTACCAAATCCGTGCGTGTGTAGCGACACCAGATTCGGTCTGCGGATATGGTCCGCTGTACGCTCCGTACCAAATTCGTGTGTCTGTAGATGCCTACTCTACAGCAAACCGCAAAAGTTTTTACAATACCTATACTAATATTATAAATGCGAAAGTGTGTCGTCTGTCTATATCTGTTACCTCTTCACGCTTTAACCGCTGAACTGATTTTGATGAAATTTGGTATAGACATACTTTGAGTCCTGGGAAAGGACACCGTAATTTTTCGGCATAAAAAGTACCCTATTACTTTTTATGCCGAAAAAGTACGGTGTTTCTGAGGGATAATGTATTATTCTGTGTATATTTGACTGTCTTTGACTGCTAAAAGGTTGATCCGATTTGAATGAAAGTTGGTATGGTAGTCATAGCAAGCGTCCATAGATATTATTATTATTCTTATTATTATATTATTATTATTATTATGGTAGTGGTTTATGCTTTGGACAAACGCGCAGTCCACTTTTTTCCCAAAAAGATACAGTGTTCTCGAGGGATAATATATTATTTTGTGGATATTTGACTGTTTTTCACTGTTAAAACGTTGAACCGATTTGAATGAAAGTTGGTATGGTAGTGGTTAATTCTTTGGACAAACGCGTAGTCTACTTTTTATTCCAAATCTATACTAATATAATTACTACTATTAATATACTAATATATTATACTTCTATACTTAATATTATAAATGCGAAAGTGTGTCTGTCTGTCTGTCTGTCTGTTACCTCTTCACGCTTTAACCGCTGAACCGATTTTTATGAAATTTGGTAGGTATAGACATACTTTGGGTCCCGGGTAAGGACATAGGAATTTTTTTATCCCGAAAAAGTAGTGTTCCCGCGGAATAATAAATTTACGCGGGCGGAGCCGCGGGCAAAAGCTAGTCAATTAATAATTTTATACATTATCGGCTTCATAATTATGAATTTTCACTGCGGTGATAAGTATTCTGTGATAATATATACTAGTTTTCGTCTCAATTTTGAAGCGCCTCAAAAATAAACAACATTTCATATTATTAAGTAAAATAAATCAGTGCCACAGCATTTTTTTTTATTTTAGTTGTGGTTGTAGATAACAATTCTCAGTGCGTCTATGTGTATTTTAATTGAAAACAGTAAATAATGTAAATCAATAAGTCGGAAAATAATATTTTGACCTTACATTTACTATTAAAATTTTATAGGTTATGTTTTTTTAATGGAGTTAATTCTACATTACCTAAGGTTCCTGATAACTCTTTTATTCCTAACGCAGTGTTAAAAGAACTATAGCTAGCTTTTTAATGCCACTTGGAGTTTTATAATGTGAGAGTAAATCCTATTATACAACCTGTAATGATTTAAAGGTGGTTTCTGACGCTTCTAGCATCTAGCTCTATAATACCTATAGTTATCACTTTTTTAACTTCTATAGCTCTATAATATCTATAGTTATCACTACTATAACTTTCTTTTAGCTCTTAGGGCTCCATAGAACTCGTTAGGTGGTACAAGGTATTTAACTAACTCTATTTAAGAACTTTAACCGTTTTTAAGTATTAGCAGACACCTTACAATTGGTTCTAGTGTTTTACGTTTCCTAAAGATTTAAGAGTAAGTTATACAAAAGTTCTGACAAACTCCAAGTTAGCACCTTAAGTTATATATTTTTCCTTTATTTCTATTATTGAATACCATTTATTGAATACCATTTATTTCGGGCTGCATAGGCCCATATTATAAATACCTTATAGACTAACATACATATTACTATATTATATAACTAACACTAACACTAAACACGTATTGTCTGCGACGTGGGGCGCGAAGTGTTCGGGAGTCGTCCTCTGAACCTTCTGTAGGCGACTCCAATCGGCCAGAACTCCTCCTTCTCGAAGGTCGGTAAATGGTGGGTTGGAACTCTCACCACAAAAGAACTAAAATTCACTCTATGACGAGATTCCAACCGCTCGACCCTCAAGGCGAAGTTGGTTCTGCTCCTGATGTAGTCCACGACCTGCTCGACCGTCGTAGACCAATGCAGCCGGGACACGTACAGCGGTGTCGCGGGAGTCTCACACCGCAACAGCTGCTCGGGTCCTTCGGGTGCGGTGCCGCGATGGTTGCGGACGACGGGTTTCTTCTTCTTCCTCTCGACCTTGATGAACCTGTCATCATCGCACGTTCGGTCCTTTTTAGAAAGAGGACGCTCTTTTGAAGGGGCCACCTTCTTCCCTTTGTTTTTCGAACGCGGGGGAGGTGGCGGGGGCTCGCTAGCGGCGACACTTGCGTAACTCGGCACCGACTCCTTCGCGGGCGGGGAGCGGGCAGCGGGGGCGGCAGCAACGATGTCCGTTGACCCGTCGGATAATGCTGACGGGCTAAACGTGACCGCCTGCGCGCCTCGACGACGAGTGACGTTTGCGGCATCAGGTGACCTACATATTGAATTAACACTTTTTAACTGTGATAATTCACTACGTAGATCACTTATGGTAGACTCTAATGCCTGCAATCTACCTCGAACTCCGGCCAGTTCTTCCTTCAGGAACTTGATGTCCTTCAGTAGGCTGACGACGTCGACGTGGTCCAGTGTCACTGGCGGCAGCTTATGCAGATTTTTCGCTACAAAAGCTGGCACCTCATCCGGATCCGTCTGCTTCAGCAGGGAGATGATGTCCTGCACGCTTCTTTCGGTTCCATCTCTCCGTCGCGATGGCATGTTCGCGCTCTGGCCGAGCGTCTCGTACAGCAAGTGCTTGCCTTCGCAAATCTCCTCGCTGGTGAAAGAAGACTTGCAGATCTGCATTATGCTGACTTCGTCCATGGTGTCGATGGCATGCTGGATAAATGCCAGCAACTCATTGACCACGAGCGCCATGATCACGTGCAGCGGCAATCAGCCTATTATGCCTCTTGAAACTTTAATTATTTATTCCTAACGCCGCAGTAGAGTCTAAAGCTATTGTCGGAGCTCTTATATGTCGTTTATAATACTTTAAGTTTCAAAAAAGGTTTCCCTTAGCGCCAAAATGTTAGTTGGGAAGTTTGGTTAGAATAATGCAGACTGATCACCTGATTGCCTGATAAGAAATATACATCGGATGGGCATGTAAAAGTCAGACTCTGCGCCTGATCTCTTACCAATCGTGTCGATTATCCTTCCCACTGGGTTATGAGAGGAAAGAAAGAGACTGTGTTCTTGTGTGCTGCGCACATTTGGGCACTATATAAATAATTCCTGCGTAGCTGGCCTGTTATCAATGAACCGGCCACTGCCACCGAAATTGGTGTAAGGAGTTATTATTTTTTAATTCGCGTTATGCATTCAAAGCAACGGCCTTACTCTACGGCCAATTTCTTATCTCATGTAGTACAACTACAGAGTTACTCACCGCCGCCATTCTTGTAGCACAGGTAGGGGAAGCGCCAGACGTTGGCAAGGTCGACCGCGAAGCCGATGACGCTGAGCAGGAAGTCCACCTTCTTCCCCCAGGTCTCCCGCTCGCCGCTCGGCACCGCCGACTTGCACATCTTACCCACACCACCACCTACAACAGAACGAGATGATAACATGACCATTTCACGTCTACTTAAAGTTCAGATTGTGATTTAACCAATAGACATCAACTGAAATAATGAAAAGTTAAAAACTATAACCCGACTACCGTTTTAGCTACGTCGTATTATATTGTAGTCTTAAATTACCCGTGTAATCATTTCGAATCTATTAACACCTCATTCATTAAAATCGGACCAGTATTTTAGAGCCGATTCACACAGAAATGGCGGAGCGACCAGCGGCGACCGTGAGTGACGGTGATTGACTCAAGCGAAACTGTGTTTTATAGTAATAAAGATAAAGTTTAAAATTTTATGACAGTTATGCTGCTGGCCGCTCCGCCTCAATTTCGGTGTGAATAGGCCCTTAGGCGCTAACGGTAGCACAAACATACATACATATTACATATGCTTGGACTGCCAAAATTATTACCCTCCTGTTCGACCTTCAGATCGAACAGCTCAGCATTTTTACATTTCTGTATAATATTATATCTATCGTTTTCGCAATTATCTAAAGTCAGTTGTCGTCACGAATCCGTCCGATTAAGCTGTCGTGACAGCTCATAACCAAAAATTATAACATAAAACCATGTAGTTATATCTTTCGGTGATCAGGGGGTCTAAAAATGCCACTTTAGGCGTTTCATATTGTTTTATATATTTTGACAGTTGAAACATAAATGTTGACAGCTTTCAATAGAAATGCGTAAAATGGCGCACTTAATATGAATTACATATGATTCATCTAATGTTCGCCTAAAGTGGCCTTGTTATACCCCCGGCTTAATCTATATCTAAATATATTAAAAGGCAAACCTGACTGACTTATCTAACAACGCACAGCCGAAACTACTGAACGCATTGTTGTAATTACGTAGGCATCCGCTAAGAAAGGATTTTTGAAAATTCACCCCATTAAGGGGTGAAAAAGGGGTTAAAAATTTGTATGGAAACCGAACTCCACGCGGATGAAGTCGCGGGCTAAAGCTAGTCTACACTAATATTATAAAGAGGAAAACTTTGTTTGTATGTTTGTTTGTTTGTTTGTTTGTTTGTAATGAATAGGCTCAAAAAGTACTGGACCGATTTCAAAAATTCCTTCACCATTCGAAAGCTACATTATCCACGAGTAACATAGGCTATATTTTATTTTGAAAAAAAAAAATAGGGTTCCGTAAAATATTTGGGTTTTTCGGACACAAGGTGTAAAAAATCAACCAGAAAAGTTACTTATTTTGGGTACGCTGCCTAAACTATAAAAGATAGAACCATAAAATGTTCTAATTAATTGTAGATCTTATAAATATCTACAAAAAAGTCCGCGACACACTATACCTATCTATGTCGAGTGAGGCACAACAACCATTTTTTTATTTAGAAATCTTGAATTTTTTTTGGACTACATTTAAACGCGTTTATTTTACTCATGCTATTAATCCTTATCAAAATAAATTATTTCATCACTAAGTACAGTTTATGTAGATAATATTTGGTCTTTGAATGATTGAAATTGAACGTGTGGTTTTGAAGTTATGGCGAAATTAAAATATTACGATTTCTGCTGCACGGCCCGTTGCGAAGTAGGCGTCACCAAGGCGCGTGCGGGGGGAGTTTAGATCTATTTATATATTTCATACGATAAAAGTATACCCACCTACTTATTTCATTGAGTTTTAGTAGGTACCTATATTAATTTGTTTCTGTTTGTTTTGACTAGATTTCGCCCGTTTTGTTAGAGGTTTAAAGACATTCTGTAGTATTAGTATCAGTATTGTACCCGTGCGAAGCTGGGGCGGGTCGCTAGTAATATATAAAATGCAAAGCTGATTGACTGATGTATCAACGTACAGGCCAAACCCTTAAGGCTAGCAATTTGAAATTTTGCACACGCATTTTTCATATGACGAAGGCATCCACTAAGGAAGGATTTTTCAAAATTAAACCCCCAAGTGGGTAAAGTAAGGGATGAAAGTTTAAAACCTTGTATCACACGGGCGAAGCCGCGGGCAATTAATGCTAGTCATTTTTATATAAATAAATAAATAATTATTATGATATTAAATCAGTGTAGTTGTGCTTAGTGTATAATAAACCAGTACAAAAAGTTCTCTTCTTGCGACTTTACCAACCAAGTCGACCGCGTGCGTGGATAACCCCGAATCACATCAACCAGCCCCAAACTCCTAGTCCCTTGTTACATCTTCATTTTGGCTTTTGCCGTAGTCGGGTAAAGAGTTAACTGTAGAGTATTGTAGATATTGGTTTAATAATAGAATTAAGGTTCAGAGACATTATAGAGGTAGGTACTTATAAGTATAGATTTTGACATTAAGTCCATATTATATTTTCCGTCAAAATCTCCATAAAGTGACTCCTTAAGTAAGTATTAAATGTATCTGAGCGTGGCCGTAAGTAAAAATTATATTCATCCAAATCATATGAAACGAAATCAATTTCCGTTAATTTTAAAAGCTTGTCCAAACGACCTTTGACCTTCGAGCTTAATTAACCGGCGCAATAAAGCTCTCGTAAGCTCTCCATTAGCGGTCACGCCGCGCCGTCATACTGTCACACTCAACCCTGCCCGACGTCCACCGAAGCTAGGGTTGAACAGAGAAAATACCTCTAAATATTCAGCGGTACAATTTACAAGTTTTCAAGTGTAAAAATTCAGAATACTTTGAAAATAGAAATATATTTTATCTATAAGCAGGCGATAATTTGCTCAGTAAAAAATTGCTAAACCTTGAACTGTAATTTAAAAGTAGGTACGCCAAGTCTACCAAATTTAATGTCTACTATGGCAAGCTAAAATGTAAGTAGAATACTGAAAAATTAATACATTTTCTCCCTTTACATTCTAAAATACTTACTGCTTTTTATTTGAAAATATTCAATAATAATTCTTCTTCTTCAGGTTCAAAATAGTAATATGTGCAAACTGCAAGTTGCATTGATATTTATGTGTAAAAAAAGTGTTAGAATTTTTATTTGTAAATAGACTTTATTGCAATATACTTAATATTGAAACATTCCGAAAATTCTATTAAGAGTCTATTAAAAACTTGAATGTGACAACCCTGATCGAATTTGGTGGAGTGGCTGTCACGCCAACGCGAATCCCGCGAAAAATGTGGACGTCATCACAACGGCACTCCGGGATATTCCGGGACATCTCGAAATCCCGGGACATGTGGGATAATTGGTTGGCGTTTGTTTCGTCACTGACCTTTATTGGGTTTAATTACTGAGCGTGATAGGCTATTGTAGTTGAGTGTTAAACGAATATTTCACTTAAAAATAATAACTTTTCAACGGACTTTAAGAGTTAATTTATTTGGAAACAATTAAAATAATACAACAACCTCATATTTGAAACGTTTGGGGTGGAAACCCTAGGCGCATGGGGTCCGGGCGCACATAAGC
The DNA here is from genome assembly GCA_905404095.1 of Glaucopsyche alexis. NCBI lineage: Eukaryota > Metazoa > Arthropoda > Insecta > Lepidoptera > Lycaenidae > Glaucopsyche > Glaucopsyche alexis. The sequence goes on from FR990053.1 coordinate 5,091,301, forward strand.
TTTTTAAAGAAATCTCCAAAAAGCTCCCGTAAAGGTAGTTAAAGTTAAAAAAGGTAGTTCCCGGCTCTGGGGTCTCGGGTGGCTTCAGTAGCCACCCGAGACCCCAGAGCCGGGAACTACCTGGCACAACGTATAGCCATTGCTATCCAACGAGGCAATGCAATAGTTCGCTAGGTACTCTGCCAGATGGGGACGACCTGGGGAAGTTTTTCTGTTTAGAGATAGATTATTATTTATAGATGTCTTCTTTTTATTAGTAGGTATTAATTTTTAGTTTTTTATTTGGCTCTAGTTTTATTGTTAATTTTATGTTTCTTGTGTTATTTCCATATTCTATTTTGCAACATCAAAAAAAAAATACAACAAACATAAAATTAAACACAAAACTAGAGGCAAAAAAAACTAAAAATTAGTACTAATAAAAAGAAGACTTACTTACAGGGGCGTAGCTACCGCCGTATCTGCCGTATCAATTATACGGGGCCCCCGGGTCACGGGGGCCCCCAACGTGCAAAAATTAATAAAAACTTCCCAAATTTCATCTTCATCTTCATTTCATCATTAACTATAAATTATTTAATAAATCAGTTTGCCGAAAAAAAGGCAAGGAGAGTGTATATTTAAATTGTAAAAATTTTGGAAAAAGTGACAGATAGCTAATAATTATGACGAATAAATATTTATTTTAATTTTGTGCAATTTATTTTTTATTTTGTGAGCAATCTTTACCCTTCCTAAGGGGCCCCAAATTTTTATACGGGGCCCCGCCAAGACACGCTACGCCTCTGCTTACTTACCTACAAATAATATATCTCTAAAAAATCTATAAATAGAAAAACTTCCCCAGGTCGTCCCCATCTGGCAGAGTAACTAGCAAACTGATAGCATTGCCTCGTTGGATAGCAATGGCTATCCGTTGTGCCAGGTAGTTCCCGGCTCTGGGGTCTCGGGTGGCTTAAGTAAGTTTAAGAGTTAGTTTTGAAATATGATATAGGTATATTATTGTGAGTTGGGATATAACAGGGGCAGTGGCAATTGAAAACACTTGATGTCCTCTTGTATTTTCTAAGCCTTAATTAATTAGTACCTATAGGTCCAATAAAAAAAAATGGCACTGGATTACGTGCCATTATGAAAATGACAGAAGTAAGACGATGTATGAAAAATGACGATTCCCGAAATACATTAAAAACGTGGTTGTAATGTGTTGGTTAGTGTAGTTAGTAGGTGTAGGTTTATTTTTTGATATTAAAAGTAGGTATCTCGTACTTCAATGTATGGAAGTAGGATTTCGGATGTACGATTTTTTGCGAAATTTCCGCAAGTGGAGGCGGAAACGAAGCCCCGTTTCAACTCTAATCTGTACCTATACTTACCTAAAACATACACCTAATCTACCTAAAACATACACCTAACAACATACACCTACAGTTCCTACCAACAAAATATACATCTACATCTAAATCCCCACCTACTATATTGACTTTGGATTTTATTGTTACTCATGCCTTCTAAGTTTACCGGGCGCATTTTAGAGTTGCTCCTTTGGTCACATCAAATATGAATTAAAGAAAGAACCCATTGGCATACATTTCATTGCTCTAGGTTTTTTAATGGATTTGTGGCGTCATCATAACTTTATCACAGGCTTTACCACCACTAAATTTCATAGCCAGAATGGATTGCAAGTGTTTTTTTCTTAACTTAAGCTGTAAATTAAGCAAATTTGGAAAGTCCTCAGAAACAGCTCCGATTGTGATCATTTTTTTTTGTTTTTTATATACCTATTATTCAAAATCAGAAATCTTTCAGAGGGGGGAAATTATTATTTTTATTGTTTAAACTTATTAATATAAGTTTAAACAATAAAAATAATAAGCAAAAATTAATAAAAACTTCCCAATTTTTTTTATTTCACAAAATATGACAAAAGTAAAAAAAAACAATTATTTTTTTATCCCGCGTAAAGCTTGCGTTGAAAAATTGACAACACCCTGCATCGGTTAGATAGATAATAATTATAATGAATAAATATTTATTTTAATTTTATGCAATTTTTTTCTTTTGTGAAAAACTTTCTTTACCCTTCCTAAGCTTGCGTTGAAAAGTTGGCAACACCCTACATCGGTTAGATAGATAATTATGATGAATAAATATTTATTTAAATTTTATGCATTTTTTTTTTTGTGAAAAACTTTCTTTACCCTTCCTAAGGGCCCCCAAACAAATTTTGATACGGGCCCCCGCCAAGGCACGCTACGCTTCTGGTACAAACGTGAAATTTGTACAGTTATACAGTAGTTTTAATTTACAATGTAGACGCGCACTAAGAAGGGATTTTGAAAAATTCGCTCCTTAAAGGGGTAAAATAGGGGTTGAAAGTTTGTATGAAATTTTTTTAAATCTGCACCGATTTCGATGAAAATTGAGATTCATGGTCTTAAATATATTTACTTAATTAAATATTTCTTCCAAGGTTTATTAGAATTCACCTTCTGAGAGTGTAAAATAAGGTTTGGAAAGGACAATGCTCAAAAAAAAACCCAGAGTGAACAGATACAGAATGTAGTTGAAAACGTTAGTGATATTTTAAGTCAAGTTTAAGTGAAATAAATTTGTAAACATTTTGCTTTTAAATTCGATGGCTAAGTACGTGATATTGCTATTTGTTTTCACTAGGGGTTATTTTCTATAGAGTATAGAAAATATCGTTGTTTGAGTTTACTATAGCATGTAAAGTAAATAAAAATGTTATTTATTAATGCTACTCACTATTCCAAGACCACTAACAATAAAAGTAACAATAAGTATGTTAAAAAATAGGATACACGTTTTTGCATGAAATGAAAACACAAGTAACTTAAAAAGTGCACAATAATGTGAAAAATATAAAAAATCTGCTCCGATTTCCATATTATGTAATTTAATATCCGAGCTAATAAATGAATTATTCCAAAGTAAAAAAACTCAAAAAGTATGAAATAAAACTTATTTTCTAAATAATTCCCCATTTTAATTTTTGGATTAAATTTTAGCTATTTCTCTATCAATCTTCTTAATTTTGAAGTAGCTACCAGCCCAAACAATATTTTATAGAACTTTTATAGAACTCACGTTCAAATTTGCTGGTACCGCCGCGCTGCGGCTGTACTTACTTTTTTGTGTATTTTTACTTTGGAAGTCGGTTTAATTTTTTGTTTAAAAATAATAATTTACCCTTTTTAGTGATATTTGTTAAATTATTATGAAATACATCTTAAGAACGTCTAAAATAAACGATCGAATGTGTAATTGAATACGAGCCAAGTTTCTATTAGATATTGTTAATAAGATGATGATGATGATTGCTTGCAGTTCTTTGAACAATGCCGAAATTCGCAAACGCGTATCTAAAGACTGAGGAGTTCTGTTCAGTGCTTTTGGATCCAGGGTAGGGGAGACCGAGGGGTTTTGACACAAAGGTGATTTGAAACAGTACCGATTTCATGGAACTTAAAACTGTTAGCGAGTTCGTAATGTTGCATTTCAACCACTCCCGTCCACCCGCTGACTTGAAAATACGCGTCATTGTCGTGAGTCGCATGGTTTTGGAGTTCTGCGTGCCATGTGACAAAAATAGTGAAAAGTAAGTTATTAACGTTTTTTTACCATGCCTATATTTTGATAAGGGTATTGTATTTTAGTTTGATTTATATTGGTTTCGAAAGCTTATTATCTAGAGATTTATTGTATATATTTGGTACAATTGATTTATGTGTATTTGATTCTTGATTGGAGGTTAAATTAATATTGAGAGGTTTTTTCTTACTGAGGAGATTTGAAACAGGTTGTTTCAAATCTCCTCGTTTTTAATATTGTACCAGAATATTTACGGATTAAAAAGCATTAACGTTGTGTCAATTAAATAAATGCTTTTTTATTTATTTCTTTTGTTTCAGCATGCCTACTGATCATAAAATAAAGACTGACAGAGGTATGGCAAGTCGCAAAATATATGATTTTGCAGCAGAAGATATAGTATCAAGTAACTTTGCCACATTTTTGCCAAATTGACGTTTTTTTTTTTGTTTTCTATTTACATTTTTGATATTTTCGAGATTATTGTTACATAAATATTTTAATAAATAATTATCAAAACTGATTATAATTCTAAAGAAACGACTGAAAGTTAATTATTATTTATTGAAAATCAATATTTTATTTTAAAGATTTGCAATGAATGTAAAACATTTTGTTTATCTGACCGTTATTTTAATTAATATTACGAATAATGACGTTATGATACTTTTAACTACTTTAGGAGTTGATCATATTGTGTATCAGAACTGTAGTTATCTACTTATGCGATATATCAGTACAAAATATGAATAGATATGTAAAACAACAAAGAATGTGCTTGAAAAGATAAATTTTAATACATGCCTTTAAATTATATCACAACTTTTATTTTACAGCCCTTAATATTTCACAGAAATCATATGTTTTAACTCTCCTCGACCCCTGTTTCATTTTACCTCGGTATGAGGGGAATTGAAACAAGATGACTTGTTGCGGTTAAGTCGATTTTTTACCACAATATTTAACACTTACAATTTCTTTATGTTAGTTATTTGCAAGTGTAAAGAATGACCTAACGTTTGGTACTAATATCATACCATTTCTGGCAATAGTATTTGGTATATGCGACAAAATGTAAAAATTGTGTCAACACCCCTCGGTCTCCCCTACCCTATATATTATATTGGTGCAAAATCTTATTTTTTGATAGCATATGCTTGGACTACTTCAGAAAAAGACAAAATCATGATATGTCCATATAAATTTCGAGGAGTTCCGTCGATTCCTCATAGATCCCATCATCAAGTCACAACTTTTTTGAAAACGGGACCAACTTGTGATTATAATACCCTTTACATCATAAAAATAATTTTGAAAATCGGTCTACAGACGGCGGAATTATCGTTGAACATAAAATTTTTATTATGTAGGTAGGTACACGTATTTAATACACATCCATGACCCAGGAACACAGAAAAGTATTTTGTTCCCTGGCGGGATTCGAACCCCGGGCCTCCGGCTTGAGCGCCAACGCGTTTACCACTAAGCCAAGTTATATAGGAGACTAGCTGTTGCCCACGACTTCGTCCGTGTCAATGTCTGTTATTATGATCGCGATAAGAAGTTTTTAAAAGAGTGTCGCGGTTTTAGATCATTAAAAGAGGAATAATTCTAACACACACATTTTTTGGGTAACATGAACCGTTTACCCTCAAAGATGAATAATTTTCCCCGTTTTTTTTCACATTTTCCATTGATTCTTCGCTCCTATTGGTCGCAGCGTGATGTTATATAGCCTAAAGCCTTTCTCGATAAATGGACTATTTAACACAAAAATAATTTTCCAATTCGAACCAGTACCTAGTTCCTGAGATTAGCGCGTTCAAACAAACAAACAAACTATACTAAGTATAGATATGGTACGATTGCCTGTATATAGTTTAAGTAGCTAAATTATTATTTTTTGACTGTTATTCTGTAAGTGATATTATTTCTTGTAGTCAGACACATTGCACGTATTTTAGTGCCATTTTTTTTCAAATAGAACCTATATGTTTCCTACATATAGGTTCTATTTGAAAAAAAATTAGGGTTAAAAAACCAAAAGACTTGATCCCCCATCAAGTCTTCTCAATACTGTTAATATACAATTGTTAATGGTAAGTAAGAACTTCAATTTGTATAGAAAACGCGTATGTGGCTTACAAAAAAGGGCCTACTTTTAAAATTTTATTTTAATCTGGTTTTACCTACGACCACCAAAACCTGGTAACATTTGCTATTTATAAGGTTTTTTTTTTATTTAAAATCTGTAAATTCTGTAGTTACGAAAAAAAAACATAAATTAAATAAAAGTGTAACACTTTAAGATGCTGACTAGAAGAAAAGTTAAGCCGCTGTGTAGTACTATGCGCATTAGAATTTAATTTTCACATTCAACGTACTCGTAAACACATAAGTCCTACTAATACATATTATAAATGTGAAAGTTTGTGAGGATGAATGTTTGTTCCTCTTTCACGCAAAAACTACTGAACGGATTTTGATGAAATTCGATATGGTAGTAGTTTGGTCCCTGGATAAAAACATAGGCTACTTTTTATACCGAAAAAGTACACAGTGTTCCCGAGGGATACTATATTTACCGTACCGTTACCGTTAAAGCTAAACTTGCGAGTAACAGCTAAAAGTACTTACGTGCGGCTCGGTGGGCTCCGCTGTCGCGCCATGACCGCGCGCCGCGGCGAACGCAGCTGAGTGAGCTAGGGAGGCTGCGAGAGGGCAGATCACGAGAGAAGTGACGCAGGACACGCCCACATACGGTCAGATATACGGTCAGCTGTACCCACACTACCCAGTACACGACACGTAAGATGTCTAAACTTCTAAAGACGTCATCTGCAGATATCATCTGTGAGTTGTGACCCTGGAAATATATTTTGCATAAGTAAGTACTTAAATATTAAAAACTAAACTATTAACATAAATATTAAAAACTTAAACTTTTTTATGATTGGACCAGGAAACGAGAAGACCCATCGCTTGATGGTTAGTGATTACCGCCACCCATAGACATTCGCAACACCAGAGGAGTGACACTTGTTACTCCTCTGGTGTTGCGCTTTTGCGTTCGTAATCACTTAGAGCATTGGCTCTCGACTCGGAGGCCATGGGTTCGATTCCCGCATTGGAACAACAAAAAATGTTGTTTCCAAGTTTGGTTAGGACAATGCAGGCTGATCACCTGATTGTCTGACAAGAGAGATGATCCATGCGTAGGATGGGCATGTAAAAAGTCGGACCTGCGCCTCATCTCTCGTCAGTCGTGTCGGTTATCCGTCCCACTGGATTACGAGAGTAAAGGAAGAGAGAGTGCTCTTGTGTAGGTACTGCGCAAACACTTGGGCACTATAAAATTACTCCTGCGTAACTGGCCTGGAGATCGGTGTGGGGATTTATTTTTTAAAATCACAAACCCATCTTGGGCCGGTAATCTCGCTCACACGGCGAAATACAACGCAGGCGATATTTCACTTCGGTTTTCTCTGAGCCCGTGGTATTTATCCGGTCGAGCCGGCCTATTCATGTCGAAGCATGGCTCTCCTATGTTCAAGTTCCACGTTGTAGACTCCATTTGCCTTCCTTTGTTGCGATTTGTTGCGATAGGCGCGAGAGAGTCACTGATGTGTCCATAGATATATAATATTAATAAGAGGGATGTGTCAGATTCTAGATGCATGTAATTAGCAGATGCTTACCTTATTCTGTATTACATATTTTCATATGAGCAGGTAAATCTGCGGTTGCCCCTGAACACATGTGGTAGTGTTGCATAACATTATAATTATATAAGAAATAAGAATACTTTCTAATGTCACTTTGATGCTTATTTAGTTTATTTAGTTAGCCGAAAGGCTATGTACAGCATAGACATGTATAAGTATTTTGCTCTGTTATATGAGTTGTATATTAAATGTATCTATCGTACGTGTATGAATAAAGAAGCATATTGTAATGCTATGAATTGTATCATTTGTATCTCCATTGTAAACATAAGAAGAATCCCCAAGAGATTCAACGTAGACGTCCTGACTGAGGCATAAAACAGGTAGGATTGTCAATAAATAAAACTAAAGAAACCGACATATCTTGAATCGTTCGCTACCTTGGCTCAATTGTAGGTTAAGTAGAGTTGGGAACAAACAATTTTAATTTTATGTACCTACTCTCTAAGTCTAGGGCTAATACAATAATCATAGCGGCTGAAGCGATCTTCATCATGCGTAACAAACTAACAACAATCTCAATACAATATAAATCGTGTCAAAATGTGGGCAAGCTGTGGTTACTGGCAGTGCCGTAAATAGCCTTTTCTGCGCCCTGTGCGAGCTTCTATAACTGCGCCCTAGATCCGGGGCTGGTCCTGCCTGGTCTGGCCATTCTTGCGCCCCCCAGAGTCTACGCCCTGTGCCTGGGCACCGGCGGCACCGCTCTATTTACGGCACTGGTTACTGGTTACTATCGTAACGATAAGGTTGCGTTGTGGTACGATGTTTGTAATGGATAATTACCGGTATGAATACTCAGTGTCGCTGGTGGTCGCATAGTGGTCGCGTTGTGGTCACGATGTGGTCCTCGGCTTGACCAGATTTTGTCGCGTCGGTGTGGTGTGGTTGTGGCACGTGTGTGAAGGACCCAGTGGCAGAGGTTGGTTGATCTTCATAAGGGATAATCCTGATAATAATAACTCCCCACACCGACTTCGGTAACGATGGGTGGTTTTATTAAAACCAGGCCAGTTACGCAGGAGTAATTTTATAGTGCCCAAGTGTGTACGCAGTACACAAGAGCGCTCTCTCTTTCTTTGCTCTCATAATCCTGTGGGACGGATAGTCCACACGACTGACAAGAGAGATCAGGCGCAGGGACCCTTAGCATGTATAATAGGTAGGTAGGTAGGGGTTTGGATGAGGGTCTTCAAAAATAGTGGTAAGTAAAGCTGATAGGAATGGAGTTATTATAGGAACCCCACGCCACTGGAAGGCCGTACGTCTGCCAATATTTAGATGTGCTGTGACCATGGGCTAACTCACCGTTTTCACCCATGCTCTAATAGAGGTCCAGGTATAATTATGAATAATCAAGTTAAAGCGGCAGGTGAAACAATCTCGTAACCTACTAGGTAGATACTAAAAAGACAATAAAAAGCTGTTTTAATTTTGAGCTGTTATTCTATCAGGATACTTATTATAGGAATTTAAAATATTATACCTGCCCGTTGTAAAACTTTTTTTACATTGGGAGATACTTTATGCATCCCCAGCAGACTGCCCAGAGTAGGTATGTGGGATTCGCCCAGCTAGGTGGTAAGTCGCGCACCTGGGGCTAGCAGACTGCCCCTGGAGACGGCCGACCAGAGTATGTGGGATTCGCCCGGTGGTAAGGAGTGCACCTGGGGCTACCGCATTAAAGCCCCATAGAGCTTTAGTGCGGTAGCCGCCTGTTCCGTTGTGGTTCTGGACTGCTTGTCCACAAAAGTGATAACAGCAAGCAGCCCAGTAATAGTGGCGTCAAGTCGCAGACACTGCGACCCGCTGAGCCACTGTGTCAACAAGAGTTGGCCTAGTTAAATTATTACGCTTCACTCCTCAGTTATAAGAAATTAGAATTGAACAATCGGGACTCCATAGAACTCCAAAAAAACGTAATCAGATTACAAAAGATTCCCGAATGATAAAAGTGAAATTAGTATACGCCACTTCGCTGAAATTAGATCAATTAGGGAGGGCGTGGCTGCGAGGGCGTGGCTCGTGGGCGTAGTCACGTATGTCAGGCAACGCCTACCGACACCCGTCGCATTCAATTACAAGGGTCACCGCGCAAAAGGACATATTAAGGACAAGGAATATGTCAATTTCGTTATCGTATAGAACTAGAAAATTCTAGGCGCTAGAAAATTCAAGCTATATACTTAATGTCTCCAAAAATCAATTACGGATACTTCAAGCACATGATCCATTGCTTATATGAATACGTTTAGGCAGAAAAATTATTGTCATACTCAAACTAAAAAAATTATCTCGTGTATGGGTGACTCTCCGCTAAACGTAAACTCGCCCATAAAAAGAAAAATATTTTTTTTTCGAGTATGACAATTATTTTTCTGTTTAAATTTCTTAACATAAGCAGTAGATCATATGCCCGAAGTACTCGTAATTGATTTTACCAAACCTTATAAGTATATTTTTATCTTGAACATATTTCGGTTATAGGTATAGTCCAGGTCACAAGTTGAAAAAAGTTATTATAAAGATGTCGAAAGGGACTGTGGTTTTTCGGTAATAAGTTAATTTGGTAAAATGTTAACCAACATTAATTTGCTCGAAGTCCATATTTTAGGGATCTCTGTATTTCGTTGCACGCTAAATAAGTGACATTTAAATTAAACGTTATATTGTAAACGCCAATTCACAATTTACATACGAATATTTCGTGTGATAATTTAAAAAAAATGAAATTTCTTATATTCTACGTACAAAAGGATATTATATGTATACTGTTTTACAATAATCCATTAAAAACAACACCTTTTCATACTGTTTTTAGAAATCTACACTGGGCACATCTGTCGATCCGCCAGGAGGTGGTATTATAGTTTTATTTATTAGGCAAAATTAAATCAAAGATATATAAATTAAATACTATATTTACGTATAGGTACAGTTCCATATATAGCAGGAGGCAGGAGCGTAGCTACCGCTGCATCGTAGGCGTAGAGTAACACGCCCTGTAGTGCGCGCCCCCGGGCTACAGGACGTGTTACTCTCGCGTTACTCTGCTGTTAATTTAATGACAAGTAATTTTTTCCGAATTTCAAGGTTTCCAGAACTAAAAATTACGAAAAACTTTCGGCTCGCTCAATTCTCTCTCTCGCTCGCTATTGCTAACATGTAGTCATATATTTTACTGTAGGTTTTGCAGATTACTTAATAATAATAATATAATTTTTTAATAAGTTGGAACCGGTATTATATTTTTAATACTATCTGGCCCGCTCAATTCAGCTAATGATTTTAATACAAATATTAATTTCAGCTAATGATTTTCAACGTGTAAAAACTCGTAGATACAGATATTCAAATTGAGTTAACATAATATTACCTACATAACTAAATTTCAAAGTTTGGAGCCTTCCAGAAAGAAAATATTCGACAAATTTCGGCTCGTTCGCTTCGCTCGCTCGCCATTCCCTTTTGTAATTTTTTATTCTTGGGCTAAGGGCTAAGCTAAAGCTAAAAATTATTTGATATTGGGCTAAGGCTATATCTATGCCACTGATGTATAGTTACTATATAGGTAAATGGGTGGGAGCGGCAATGTTCAGTTTTTGCCCCGCCTAAAAAAATTGAAGATCCAGGGCTGCAGGACTATTATTTTTTCGGTTTTCTCCTGATAAGTTTCCGCTGCGCCCCTAGAGCTTGATTCCTACAGATATCTACTTACATGCCAGTACATATAACCAAAAACGTCTATTAAATTAGACGAAACATCGCGGTAATTTTTTTGGCAGAGAAACACAATAATTGGTCCAACTTCCTTGTGCTTTATTTTATCACCCTGAATGAAATAAAGTAGGCCTATTTTGCCGCCCCATTAACCCTATCTGAAAGATGATTTTTAAAGTAATTTTAGAAAAAAAAAATCAACAACCTATAACAGAACTTTAATACTAACTTGTTCTATATGTATGTGTTTATGTTAAATGCGTTCAAACTAAGAAAGCGAGTGAATGTTTTTACGCTTTAACCTGTAAAATCTTTTCAAACTTTAAGCCCTGAAAGAATGTTGTACTTTAGAAAAAAACAATAAAATCAATAGCCTAAAACATGCCTAAAACAGGGATCGCGAAACTATGGCACGCATGCCATCAAATCCTCGAACGCATGCGACACAATATTTTGGGCACGTCACTGATCACAAAATTTTGTAATTATGTACTACGACTTTCTGTTATATCTCGTTTATTACTTATTTGAGTTTTTCTTATACACAAGTGTGTGAACTGAGGGACCCAACATCTAATATATAAAATTTCCATGTCACAATGTTAGTTACCGTACTCCTCCGAAACGGCTTTACCGATTTTTACCAAATTTTATATTCAGTAGGTCTGAGAATCGGCTACTATCTATTTTCCATACCTAATTTATGAGGCAAAACAATGTTTGCCGGGTCAGCTAGTAATGGTAGGTATATATCTTCCAAATGTGCCGATAGATTTTTCTGAAATTTTGTCTATGAATTCTACAAATTTTCTACTAAAACTCTACGTAGAAAAATTAAAGTCAGTAATATATCGCGAAATGAGTATGCCATTTTTGTGTGAACTGAGGGACCACACTTCGGTGGTTGTAGCTTTTTTATTTCTAATGCTATGTATCTGATAAATTTGTAAAAACTTTTACAAAAATTCTACTAAAATTCTGTAGTGAAAAAACCATAATTTTCCACATAGGTACTTTTCGAGATCTGGAAAATAGCTGTGTGTGAACTGAGGGATTTGTTCTACAATTTTTTTCAGACTTCTACTAAAACTTACTATACTTATTTTGGGGAAATTCAGGTGGGTCCCTCAAACCACACGCACACCTACGAAAAAAAGTGTGAAATACATAGATATATAATATTAAAAAGAGGTAGATATGTTATAAACGCGTAAAAATGAAGACTCGAATTGGCCCGAGTCGGGCCAATTTTGGTTAGTGTGCTCCGCGAGTACCTAATAGCGTGTATTGTGTTACTATGCGACGTTGACACATTGACACGCGTCCCATGTCAATGTGTGTCGTGGCACAGAAATATTGTCAGTTTTGTAAGGATATAACGTATCTATGTAATAATTAATCAAAGGTGAAATAGGTATTATATGACAAACCTCACATAATAAGTTTATTGCCTCTTATTAATATATCTAATACATCTATGGTTATTTGTCATATATTTTGCAACATCAGAAATTACACTAATTTTTTGCTAATTTTACTTTAATTTAAAATACAAAATGATCCTATTTGTACAGTCTTTTAGGGTTTAAAATTTGAACAGACTTAACTTATTAAATAGGAAAATAATTTTGCTCGCTCCTTTAATATTATTTATCTATGGCTCGCTCGCTTTTAACATAAAGAACCATAGATATATAATATTAAAAAGAGGTAGATATGTTATAAACGCGTAAAAATGAAGACTCGAATTGGCCCGAGTCGGGCCAATTTTGGTTAGTATGCGACCAGCTGGTCGACGCGTAGCTCACGTAGCACGTACTACGCGTCCCGTGCGCCTTGCACAAAATTCCATCGTGTGTTTATAAAAGCTGTAAAAACCTTGACAAAAGAGTGATTAAAAGTCAAGGAATTTTATTCACCATGTAACTTTACAACATTTATTAGGTACTCAGTCAAGTATTTTGTTAAAAACTTTGATTAATTATTACATAGATACGTTATATCCTTACAAAACTGACAATATTTCTGTGCCACGACACACATTGACATGGGACGCGTGTCAATGTGTCAACGTCGCATAGTAACACAAAACACGCTATTACTCGCGGAGCACACTAACCAAAATTGGCCCGACTCGGGCCAATTCGAGTCTTCATTTTTACGCGTTTATAACATATCTACCTCTTTTTAATATTATATTATATATATATGGTTAAAAATATATTTTTCAACATTAAATAATTTCAAGAAAATACTTGACAGTTTATGCCTTAAGAAAAATGGAAAGCAATGTCAATATATACTTTTTTTGTCAATCTAATAAGGATGCATGCATTTCTGGCATAGAGTACCTAAATAGTACAGAAGCGAATGTCGTTAGTTGTAGGTACAGAATTATAGACAGTTCACTTATTTTTATATTTTATCTAGCTTGAAGGATATTTTGATGAAAATAATGTAATTATATTGTTCAATCAGTTAAATTAATATAATTAACTTTTTAAAATTTTATCATTAACGAAGTACCTAACTTAGAACGATTTGAGGGCCTAACAGTAACAATAAGGTAACTGCAGCTTTTATTTGATTTAAGATCTTCTTCTTAAGAGAATCTTGAATTTTAAGAGGTACAATTAGTTTTTTTTTTTGCTTTTTATTGAGCGACAGGGACAGAACTGCGCTATTCGTCACATAATAGGCGATTGTGAATAGTGAAACAGATCCTTAATATAAAAATTCCCATCATTCCCATCACATTTCTGGCTAAGGAGAAACGGTCTACAACAAAGATATTTTATTATACTGTTACGAACACACAAAGAGACTAGCGCCATCTAGCGTCAACCAATGAACCCACTTTGTATGAACAAAGACAACGTGAAACCCCCTACTCAATACTAGATGGCGCTACTGTGCGAAGTTTCCCGGAAAATCCAACCCGCTTACGCGAGTCGGAAACTTTCTGGAATAGTCTGGGGCTCGATTCGGACCATATAAATACGCCGCAGAGATGCGAACGAGTCAGTTCAGTTTTGAGCTACTTTCGGGCGATTTCGAAGTGAAAACTAGTGATACCAGTGATTAATACAAGTGAAACCCACGACTTGGCTACGACATAGGACATCGTTAGTACTTAGTGTTTAGACTTAGTGCTTTGTGTTGAACCTAGTGCTAGTGAATAGTCTTCAAAAGAGTCAGCAGGTCTTTCTCTCCAAATCCTTCGAACCCCAACACGTAACAATACATTAGCTGTATGTACTTAACAGACGTTGTTTGTTAACTTAGTATTCCATTGTTTAAAATACTTACAGATTGAGTCGCAGTGCACTTTGCTTTTTTTTTTGACGTTTCGATTACTTTCCACACATCGTACACACACGAAACAATCCGTAAGTGTTTAAAACAATGAACAATATTCGCGTAAAAATAAGAAATCAATATTAGTATTTTATTTTTTTTAATAATATTATCATTGTTTAATTCTTTTTTTCCAGGAAGGCATAATATATACAACGGAAGACATTTACATTCAATATTCCCAAACTAAAAAAAGGGGATTATAGTTTAAAAAAAAGGTAGTTTTTTTTCTATTATTTGAATAGTGCCCATAAAAATACCGAATACCTATTCGAATGTCAAAATTGTCGATTAAATATTTGCAAGTTCTACTTCTTATCCTTTAACTTTTTCCAATGCTGGGAATATAAGATTCGGAATCCGGAAGGCCGTAGAAAATTCTGAGCATTGAAAATAGAACCCTGCGCTAATATAATAGAGTTGAAAATTTCAACATATGTTGTGTGTGTGTATTGTGTCTAGTCAAATTTCAATGTAATTAATGGAATCAGCAAATGTGTGAGTGCACGCATAAGCATGCGTAACGCACCTCCCTCCTCCCACACTGCTAAACATAATTTACCAAATTGCTAAGTCGAATGGGTATAATCCCAAAATTATTAATAATATTTTGAATAATAAAAATAAAAAGGAATTGGTTAAGTTTTTGTACGCAGGGACTCCTGATAAGGAATTAGTTAAATACAAGTCCAGTTTGACCTACATGGGTGAGGTATCTGCACGTTTATCCAAAATAATGAGAAATAACGATATGCACGTCGCATTCAGGACGAATAATACTTTAAAAAATCAATTGTGTCATAATAAAGACCGGATTGATTTAAAGTACCAATCCGGTGTCTATAAAATCGATTGTCCTGAATGCGATAGTGTATACGTGGGTCAAACTGGACGTAACTTTGAGACTCGGTACAAAGAACACATCGCGGCTTATAGAAATGGTCATCGTGATAAATCACATTTTGCTAAACATCTTTTAGATAGTGGTCATAGTGTACCCGATGGCCATTCCTATAAGGTATTACATAAATGCGACAAAGGCTTTCGACTGAGCGTGTTGGAACAATTAGAAATAATTAAAGAAAAGAACAACAATAGACTTGCATTATTGAATGACCAAACTTGCTTGACTATGTCACCGCTCATTAATATGTTTGGTGGGGGTACTAGTAGCCAGTAGTCTATATAAGGCGGCGGTTTGCTTGGCAGCATTACTAACGAACTTTGTTCGCAGGTCCACTTCCTGAGGATGCTCCGGGTTCGGGGCGAAACGCGCGTCGAGTTTTGCAACCTGCATGGTGGTGTGGGGCTTTGCACGATCTTGCTGACATTGTTGCTTGTGTGGTGGTGGTGTTTGCATGATCTTGCATCTGAGTGCACGCATAAGCAGTGTGGGAGGAGGGATGTGCGTTACGCATGCTTATGCGTGCACTCACACATTTGGTTGCAGATTGTGGGTATTATTTGGCGGAAAAACTGCTTAAAATAATCATATTAATTATTAATTAAATTTCAATGTCTTAAATGTCAGCTCGACGATCAAGACTTCCATTTTCAAGTCTATTGTAGTTAGGTATTATAGCAGAATTCTATTTTTAACTTTATAAATTTTCGCCGGCGTTCCGGATTTCGAAGCATATAGTTTCAGCTTAATGAGGAACAAATTTTTGAAAATAAGCTAACTTTTAACAAACTACTTTTTTGACGTAAAGGTTAAGGAGTATTTATATAAAAAAATAAGCTTTTTCTTCATCTGTACCCTTCTTTGCGAAATTTGTGCCCCAACATCGCACTATAAAAGATTGCAATAATAGAAATATCAAGTTTCAATTCCTTTTTGACATTCATTAAAAAAAACTAAATATGTTTTATGTAAATAATATTCAGCGTTCATGCCATTATCATAGTACTATTAAGAGGTAATTTTAATAAATTACCTCTTAATAGTACTATGAACGAAATAGAATTTATAAACATTTTGTACCTTCTGCGTCGTTAAATAATCTATGTCAGAGATTCCAAACTTTAAATGTGGAATCGTATGTAATTGGTAGTGACAAACACTAGTCATATTTTTCTTTGCTATTGAATTAGAAATGCCATCCTTGGCCTTGTCACGAATTTTTGCTGTGAGTGAAATGTCACAGTAATTAAAAGTGTCAATGTGTGACGCGGCACAAATATTTTGTCAGTTTTGTAAGGGTATAACCATAGATATATAATATTAAAAAGAGATAGATATGTTATAAACTCGTAAAAATGAAGACTCGAATTGGCCCGAGTCGGGCCAATTTAGGTTAGTGTGCTCCGCGAGTAATAGCGTGTTTTGAGATACCTACTATGCGACGTTGACACATTGACAGCGTCCCATGTCAATGTGTGTCGTGGCACAGAAATATTGTCAGTTTTCAATGTTTTAGTTTAACGTTTGAACAGATTTTAATGTAAAATGGGGAAAATTTTGCTCGCTCGCTCTGCTCACTCGTGTTTGGCTTAAAAAACATATTATCAATTTTTATGTTTCCGAATTACAGTTTAAATTCAGGGTTTAAAGCAGAAAGAAACAGGTAAAAACGAAAAAAATGGGGGCCCATAATGTGCTCAGGGCTTCTAATAGGTTAAAGACCAATATTTAATGTACTTTTAGTCATTTTATTTTCTTTTACTTGTTATGTAGTAACTAACTTATTACATACTTACTAATAAGTTGTAACTGTTACATTGTACTTTTATTATGCTTACCTATTTATAAAGAATACATTTATAAAATAATTATTTTATTGTAGGGTTCCGTCAAGTATTTCGCCTTCCAAAAGGGTTCCGTCACCAAAAAAGTTTGAGAACCGCTGTTCTATAGCCACTGCGTTCCAATATCACGGTCAGAACAAAAATTTCGTTATTTTCATTCACATTCTGTTTCTTTAGCGCCACTATGATCGTTCGTAACTGTTTTCACCCCTGTTCCAGACGCAACTGTCATCTGTCAAAAACTGTTAAAAGCGCTAAGAATGATCACAACATTTCGCTAATTTTTACTTGGGTTAAAAATTAAAATTAGCACTTTTTGACGTTTTCAACATCAGCTGTGATCAGCTGTCAGTTGTTCCACTAGTCACAAAAATTGCTAAAAACGACATTTTCGAAATTTTCAATAATAACGTTATTTCGCTAAAGAAACACCATTTTGTGGTAAAAATTATCGTAGCGTTTTGGGCAAAATTAGTGCCGTATAGAACACACTAAATATTGTTTGTTCAGAGTTCAGACGCAGAAGCCAGTATTGCTATTAAAAAATAATATCACGTGTTTAACAGATGATATTTTTATTGTTCTAGCAGTACAGAAAGATTATTTAATCTATGGTCATTATCTGTCACATTTCCCGAACCAATCAAAGTCCTCCAAGCAAACAGTCACGAAGTATAGATAACAAGGAGTCCGAACGTAATGTTAAAATCATGAAGCATAGATACCAGGAGTCCGAACGGTATAGGCTTTTTAATAATAATTATGTACACAATAATAGGACCAGATCTTAGTTCTCTTTTCTGCCGCTAGGCGTGCGAGACCGACGAGTACCGAGTGTTGCCAATACTATTATACCGAGTGTTGCCAATACTATTATTTATTACAATTATTTTTAAATTACCGTTAGGCAATTACCGTGTTCTACGGTATCTATTTTTCGAGAACAGTTTCTAAGAATTTCCTAAAACTTTTAAATAATAAGATTTCAATCTTTCCAGAGCTGTCAATAGCAAATTTAAACTTCCCGCGTAATTTCAAACGAGTGCATGTCGGACCGTCGCGCGCTCTACCGGCAAAAATCTGTCCCCGTAATTAAGACCATTATTTTAACATTACGTTCGGACTCCTTGTTATCTATACTTCGTGGTTAAAATAATGGTCTCAATTACGGGGACAGATTTTTGCCGGTAGAGCGCGCGACGGTCCGACATGCACTCGTTTGAAATTACGCGGGAAGTTTAAAGTTGCTATTGACAGCTCTGGAAAGATTGAAATCTTATTATATAAAAGTTTTAGGAAATTTTTAGAAACTGTTCTCGAAAAATAGATACCGTAGAACACGGTAATTGCCTAACGGTAATTTAAAAATAATTGTAATAAATAATAGTATTGGCAACACTCGGTATAATAGTATTGGCAACACTTGGTACTCGTCGGTCTCGCACGCCTAGCGGCAGAAAAGAGAACTAAGATCTGGTCCTATTATTGTGTACATAATTATTATTAAAAAGCCTATACCGTTCGGACTCCTGGTATCTATGCTTCATGCAAACAGTGATAAAAATGTCGTCGTAGGTGGATTCGACATTTCTCTGTTTTTTTCCTAATTCCTAAGAAGTGACGAAGCGCGGGTGCATTCCTCTATTTTAGAAAATATAGTTTTGTGTTTACATTTTATTTAGTTAATAGTGTAAAGAAGTTGCTCAAGTACGTGAATATAATTGTTATAATAATCTACTTTCTCTCGTGACAGCTGATAAGTTTTAATATGATGTGGTTTTGTTATTTGTAAATAATAACAAAGGATTTCCTTAGTTTTATTTTGCAATTCTTTGATCCATCAACACATTACTATAAACGCATTGAAATTGCGTATTGGAACTAACTTTTTCTTCTGTTTGTTGGGATGTAGATTTTTTGTCGATTATATTTTTTCATCATCTAAAAATATTTTGTGCGCAGAATGGGCGATGAAATGGATCCGTGCGAGTGCCTGTGGAATCATGAGCTGGCGATGCGGCGGCTCATCTCTCTGGTAAGTTTTATATATTGTATTTGTGACCTCGTATATATAATTTACATTATCTACATCAAATCGCAACAACCACGTCCGCACGTTTATCTGCCTCAATACGTTGACTATATGTAATAATATTAGAACTAGGTCAATTAAATGTTAAATTAATTTCAATTATAGTCGTAGGTAATCTTATGCCCCAGTAGACTATACTAATAACAACAAAACAAGGAGTAAAATACAACACTTTAAAATTTAGAACCCCACTAGAACAGGTCTAAAGGTTGACAACCTCAGTTTTATGCCTGGTTTTCCTCCTAATAACTATATCTATACTGATGTTATAAAGAGGAGAGATTTGATAGTTTGTATGTTTGTTTGTGTGGCACTAATTGGTTTACCATATCATGGACCAATTAGTGCCACATTTTCATTGAATAGACTGTACTGGACCGATTTTGATGAAACACTGATGGGCATTTTTCAAATATTTTGACCACGCCGAACACAAGATGTCCCCTGACTTTGTGCTATTATATTAATTAATGAGAACTAGTAAAAATGTCGCAGTAAATGGCAATCGGAAGCAAATTTCATTAAAAATAATATAAAATAGAAAAATGATTGAAAATTAAACCATAATTTAAATAAAATAGCAAAATGTTACAACAGGTGTGCCAATTTCACCATGTCCCCTGTATACCTTACTAACTTTGGAATGTCATATCTTGAAATATTCTTAGAAACTTATATTAAAATCTTTTATTTTTTAATAACACAATATATAATTTTGTTAATTTTATCTTTTGTTTATTTGTTGTTTTATAAAAGTATGAAAATAAATCAAATTTTGTTTTGTCCCGGATTTCGAGAAAACCGGAATTTCCGGTAGGTAACGTCGTTTTTTATCGACTTCCAAAAAGAAATCATAGCAATTTTAGTATTTTTTTGTGATGTGCCAACTATTTTTTGACAGTTAACATCTTTACTATTTCTGTTTTGGGCCTCTGTCATTAGAAAAATTCGTTACTTCAGTCGTCGAGCAACGTGTCCACGAAAAAGTCTTCCAGTAAGTAGAGTGATATTTAATAGGTCAATATAATTGTTTTAAGACGAAAATTATACTAAGTTGCGTATAAATTATCCAAGAATAAGAAAAGTTTATTTGAATTGCATATTTTAGTAAGTTAAATACAAAATTTTGTAATCTAAGCTCATGATATGTACTTTAGTAACGTCATGTAAATAACGTTACATATAACCGGAATGGATTTTGTTTCTAATTGGAAATATAAGGCCGAGTCCTCAGTAAAAAAATTACTGATATTTAAAAAATAATACTTAATTCATACTGATCTGTATATCATATGTAATCAGCAATACCTTTTCACATTGCAGATCTCATTACGCAGATAATTTAAATAGCAAATCTATAGTAATTAGAAATACTATGGTAGTGATTTTAGACACTGACAAAATTTTGACTCGCAACGATTGAAAAGAGCTAAGTGGCCTTGGAGAACAACACACTTTATACGAGCAAAAAAATGTCATTACTGCAACACTAAAACAAATGTCGGATGACCTACTCATTTTGTGTCTTTTAGTGACAATCAAATATACTATATTTTATATCTTTCATTTTTCTGGTGTCAAACTTGTTCATTATTTACTATTTATGACCACTATCCGGAGGACGAATGTGAATATTGCAACGAGTAATACAACTGGGCACTTACTTATATAACTTAGCTTATTTAAAAATAAAGCCAAAGACCGGTGCTGAACGAGCTAGAAAATTAAGAGAGAAGTTGAAGGAGGATCCCGAAAAATATGAAAATTATTTAAAAAAAAAAAAACAAAGAGAATTAGTTGCTAAGTCACGGAAAAAAATTAATGATTTAAATGATAATGAGAAAGAAAAGCAAAGGGAACAGTGGAGAAAACAGAAAAGAAATCAGAAAGAAAGAGAAAAAGCATCAATTGATAAAGAAAACGCACCAATAAATAAAATTAATAAGGAAAGTGAAAAAACAGAATATGAATAAAATTTATATGGCGTCGTTTCACCAACACTGTGTTATTAATTTAACATTTGTGATTGATATTTTGCGATTCTAATTAAGACTGATTAAATTGTAATAAGTAGACAGGCTTATAAAAAAAGTTGTTGTTATGAACTCAACTTTATGTTCGTATTAGTAACTAAGAATTCCAATTAGTAATCATTTCAGGCTGATTTTTTCCTGAAAATGTTATTTTTCTTTGTTAATTTATAAGAAGATGATTAAAGTAATAAATAAATATTGTTTATTTGGATTTATTTCATCTAAATCACAAAGAGACTCTGTCGTATACCTTGCGATTTTTTAATAGCAGAGTATAATTCGGGTACAAAATGAAACAAATGTTACTAATGGGAGATAATTTTATAATTATTTAATAGAAAAACGACAAAAATTGTTTTTGTTTGCTCTTATTGTCAATGAAACTGATAAGTTTGATACGAGAATTACAAAAAAATATAATATAATTGTTTCTTTTATTCAAAAACACATTTTAAAAGAGTTGCTAATTGGAACGACTTTTGTCCTAAGAGGTCTAGAAAAACATATTTTTCCATTTAATTGCTCGTTCAAATAAAGCATATGTGGCATTAATAAAAAGCTTATTAAAGGGGCTATCCAACAATATGAAAAAAATGCCATAAATAACACACAAAAAAATTTACATTCCGGTTAGTAACGGGTCAAAAGATTTGAAAAATGCCCTGATATAGAGTAGACTTCCGTGGTCTCCGGGCATAGACTTTCTGCCGCATTTCCTTTTGTGGGCACAAAGTCGGAGGCAACATATCTAATATTTTACTAGGTAGGTTATTGCCAGGCTTAACATTTACAAAATTTATCTTTAGGCCAGTGTGTCCCTAAAATTATTGCAAATAAAGTGCCGAAAATAAATTTTTCATAAAATGACACATATTAGTACAAGTTACTTGTTTATTTGAGTATCACAATAACTTGTACTAGAAGATTCTGTAATAAATTATTGCTCAAAAATGTTTGCATTTTATGTATATTATGATGTCACCATAAATATATCCTATTTCAAAGTACTTATTATATATTTGTAAAATAATATTTTATGCAACCAAAATATCTTTAAAGGTCATTTAGCTATGAGATGTCATTTAATTATACACAAACAAGAGAATTTCTGATGTTCATTAATCTTAAACAAGAATAAAAATTATTATTGTTATTCAATAGTTATTCAAGAAACAAGAGTGAGGCAGGTAAGAGAAAGTTAAGTAAAATTATGTCATCCTCAGATCAAATAAAAAACCAAGATAGCGCGTGGCGTTTGTTTGAAGTGAAGCCAAAAAAACTACGCTACTTCAATTTTACACACGCGCTCACACACTGACAAGCAAAAAAGTACTTTACTTTTAGTCGTCGCGACGACTCATTCAATACTGTCGAAAAGTAGCGTACTTTTTTGCTTGTGTGTGCGTAAGCGCGTGTGTAAAATTGAAGTAGCGTAGTTTTTTAGGCTTCACTTCAAACAAACGCCACACACTATCTTGGTTTTTTATTTGATCTGAGATGTCATCAAGTCTGCAAATGACTCCATGGTCCAGTGGTTTATTCTCTCAGCCACTCTAATTTTTAGAGTTCAGTCCTTGTCTCCGGAGATTGTGGGTTTGATCCCTGCATTGAAACAAAAAAAAAATATGTTTGGAACACTGGTTAGGACAATGTAGGCTGATCATCTAATTGTCTGACAAAACAGACGATCCATGCGTTGCCAGCCGTGACTCGTGTCCATCATCCATCCTACTGGGCAGTGGCGAAGGGTGGTTTTTCCGCAGAGGGAAGCCACTATGGTCTTTATGCATATTAAGCAAGTACATAGTACCTACATACCTAGAGGCTGCTTCGTGGGATTCTATCTATTTCGGTACAGAGTTAGAGTTTCGTTCTTCGAGATGTACCAACCGCAGCTCACCTACTTATACAAGTAAGCACTGATATTATAAAACAGCGTCTTTCGAGAATGACAAAACGCGGCTTTGGAAAAGCCAGTTAATGAATTCTACTCACACACTAATCTACTCACCACAATAATGCAATTTACAATCCAAATAGGTACACTACACAACTTCACAACATAAATATACTATTTTACACTACAGTGTACACTACAAAATATTACAATTACGCATAATAAACAATATGCAGTCGACTCGTATGCAAAAAATGGAAGAAATAATTTTTTAATGTTTAGGATTTTCAACCAATGAGAGACCATAACCGGTATCCGAGCGGCTTACTGAATGATCATTTCGACCAATTAAATTATAAAGAATATTTTGTCATTCATTTCCAAAACGTATTAAGAGCCATTAGGCCTACAGTTTAAATTTAACCTTCAAACAAACGCAATAATGACTATTATAAAATGAAACATATATTTCATTACTGAAACGCTCAGACACCGTATTACGATTTTCAAAATTCGAACTGGTCGTCCAATAGGACGGCATATTTAAATTTCAACTATATTTCGAACGAAATAAGGTCTTTTATACAATGCGAAAAGCCCTTATTGATCGGCTTATGTAACATTGTGATGTCTTGCATAGATGGAGCTCGCGCGGCCCTACATTTCGCTATAGCTTGTACGATAAGAAAGGTATATATAAGTCATTGCTGTAGAGTTGCTGTAATTAATTAGTTTTCGAACTAATTTGTCATAGTTACTGAAATGTATCCAACATAAAAAGGAAGCCGATGGAAATCGGCATCTATACACGCTTCGCCACTGCTACTGGGTTACAAGAGTAAAGGAAGAGAGAGTGTTCTTGTGTTTTGCGCACATACTTGTGTACTATAAAATGAGTCCGGCATAGCTGGTTCTAGTTTAATGAAACCGGCCACCGTCACAAGTATTAACATTGAAAACGTATTGAAGTTGAAATTGGTAAACCAATTTTTTACGTGGTAGAGCCATGCTTCGGCACGAATGGGCCGGCTCGACCGGAGAAATACCACGGGCTCACAGAAAACCGGCGTGAAACAGGGTTTGCGCTGTGTTTCGCCGAGTGAGTGTTTTACCGGAGGCCCAATCGCCTACCCTATTCCCTTCCCTACCCTCCCCTATTACCCTATTCCCTCTTAAAAGGCCGGCAACGCACTTCCAGCTCTTCTGATGCTGCGAGTGTCCATGGGCGACGGAAGTTGCTTTCCATCAAGTGACCCGTTTGCTCGTTTGCCCCCTTATTTCATAAAAAAAAATTACTTAGGCACTGAAGTGAATTTCGTACATTCTATCATCAATACTTGTCTCTTTCACCTACGCACAAACATGATTGCGTTCACACAGGTATGCGATAGGAGAGATGAGTAGTGATAAACCAATTTACGACATTTTATGTTATAGTCTATCCACGTTAAGGAGGCAGTGAATCATGTGTACATATGTCAAAATGGCTTACTTTAATAAGCCTCATTGGCCAATTTTGACATTGATATATGTATGCATGACTCACTGCCTTCTTACTTATGGCATATTACTTGTTACAAACATTTACAGTATCACAAAATGTTTATGAAAAAATTTACTTCTATATTGCAACATAAATAAAATAACAAAATATTAGTTATAGAAAATATATTTACTGTAAATATCTTTAACACCTATACACATTGTCCTCAGAAACTATATTATGTAATTTACGTAACACTCACTAAGGGGTCATAAGTCAATGTATGTACAATTGTATTATATTGTTCCCTTCCTCAATAGACAATTAATTGATCGGAAGAAAAATACTTTATTTTCTGGTAGGACTTTTAATATATTTTTCTTAATGGCTGACTGAAATCTAATCTTGTCTTTAGTTCATACTAATATTATAATTATTACAAAAATAATTTGCGAATATGTATGTTTGTTCCTCTTTCAGAGAATTAAACCACTGAACAGAATAGCAGCTGAAAAATTAATGTTTCTCTTGCAATAAACATTTTCATTTTATGCAAACGAAGTCATGAGCATCATCTAGTTTTCATGTTGCCCGTCGTCGTATATCAAAGTACTCTGTCCCGGTTTCATTTCATGATATCAAGGCGACTTGTTATTTCAGCTGTTGTTTACCATCACGGTACGGCAGCAACTAGCAACAAATTTATGTCTGTAAAACTGGCAATGTAAAATCGGCAAAAATTAAAATAAATATATTCTGAATTTGATGCTAATTAGTTGCCAAGAATCGATTTTGTTGCTCTTGCCGATTTCGAAAAAACGCCGCTTTTACATTGCCAGTTTTACAGACATCAATTTGTTGCTAGTTGCTGCCGTACCGTGATGGTAAACAACAGCTGAAATAACAAGTCGCCTTGATATCATGAAATTGTCGATAGCGGAATAAATGTACATTACGCGGTTGTGATTATAGCATGCTATAACCTCAGACCAAATAAAAAGTTATTTGATCTGAGGCTATAACTTACTGACTTTATACAGGAGCATTTGGCTGCAACTCTGTTTGCATTTATACTGTCTCCAATTATACTGTCTCATAGGAACTCTTTGCTTTGGCAGCAATTGTTTTGAATAGATAGAAACTTATCTATCCTTTAGGAACTCTGCTTTCGAGCTTACTTAAGTCCTCTTCCACATTGGGCGATTGTGCGACAGCCTCACCCCCATACTAGCGTCTTTCGAGCGTCGTCGTCGCGCGAGCGTCCGCACAACGTCGACGACGCGACGCCGGCGCTAGTCGGCTACTGAACGCATTGTTAGCCCGGGGTGTTCGGCAGGTGGCCAGCGCTGACGTCGCGTCACCACGGCGTCCACGCTGACACGAAAGACGCTAGTGTGGGGTGTGCCTTACATTTAACAGCTTCGTTCAAGACTTTAGGAGGCAATTATCCACGTTAAAAAATTATTTAAATTGGCAATTTGTTCCTCTCGTACACGCGCGATTTGATGCGTGGGTGAATGAGACAGAAATATTTAATAGAAAAGAATTACGTGCCTTGAGCTTCAGATATGACGGTCGCGCTAAAAATGTAAGGGAACAGCCTACGCGCGTTATCAAATTTTTCACATATTTTTTATTACTTACCGCAGCTGCGGCAAGGCCAATCGTACTGCACGGACAACGAGTGCCTGGAGACGCTCCCCGGACCCCAGGGTTCAGCGGGCAACAGCTTCCTGGTGGTGTTCATGATGATGGCCCTGGCAGCGGCCATGTACGTGATGCGCCCGCGCCGCAACCGCCTACAGGACGCGGCTAAACCCACCACCAACTTCCATGTAGGTATCAACTATCAACTCTTCGTCTCTCTTCGCCTCTTCGGTAATTGTGGCACAAGAGGCGACGAGACGAGATGCATGTCGCGCGGGTTCTCGTTTTCTCTAGTTGTGCTAGGAAGGTATTCAGTATTCAGTGCAGGGTTGCCAATGCTTATTTATATATTTCCCCAAAAATCGGGATCGAATTCCCCAAATTGGGGGACAAAAATCCGCTGATTCCCCTCAAATTCCCCACATAGGTTTTTTAAAAAAATGAAACAATATTCTACTAGCTGACTATAATTCGTATTAGTATAAGCAGTATAAGTAATTAATAAAAAAAAAAGACTCAAACAGTTAATATGATCAATAAGTTTTAAATTAAATGATACAACAGTATCTGTATTTATAGACCAGTGCCAATAGGTTTTGAAACAAAATAAATTTATAGTAGGATGAAACCCATTGGAAAAGGAAGAAAATATATCAAAAATAAAAGGAAAAATAATTTACGGGCGATTTGAGGTCGGGAAGTGAGGGGGGTGAGTTTTTAAGGGTAGAAAACTGTTTATCTCCTTTTCCGGCAAAACTACAAATCCTATGAAAAAAAGTCAAATAACAAAGTTGTAGGTAATAAAAAGATCTAAAACTTTTGTATTTACTGAAACAATATTCTACTAGCTGACTATAATTCGTATTAGTATAAGCTGTATAAGTAATTAATAAAAAAAAAAGACTCAAACAGTTAATATGATCAATAAGTTTTAAATTAAATGATACAACAGTATCTGTATTTATAGACCAGTGCCAATAGGTTTTGAAACAAAATAAATTTATAGTAGGATGAAACCCATTGGAAAAGGAAGAAAATATATCAAAAATAAAAGGAAAAATAATTTACGGGCGATTTGAGGTCGGGAAGTGAGGGGGGTGAGTTTTTAAGGGTAGAAAACTGTTTATCTCCTTTTCCGGCAAAACTACAAATCCTATGAAAAAAAGTCAAATAACAAAGTTGTAGGTAATAAAAAGATCTAAAACTTTTGTATTTACACTCTTTTCATATAGCCTCAAAATTTATGTGAAAAAATCAAATAACCAAGTTTTTGGTTTTTTATTTTTACCTTGTACAAAAAAAATAATTTTTTTCACTGTATTTTTTTTTATTTAAAATATTTATTTTTTCACCTTATTTTGTCTTAATATCGAAAAATTAACCCTAATTTTCAATCTAAATTTCTCGCTACAACTTTGCCATTTGACTTTTTTCCATAGGACTTGTAGTTTTGCCGGTAATCGAAATAAACCGTTTTCTACCCTTAAAACTCACCCCCTTCACTTCCCGACCTCAAAGCGCCCGTAAATTATTTTTCTTTCTAAATTTGTTATATTTTCTTTCTTTTCCAATGGGTTTCAACCTACTATAAATTTATTTTCTTTTTGATCATTTTCAGAGTTATTAGTCTATTAGTCGATTACGGTTTTCAGTTTTCAAAATTCTTAATAACACAAAATTTGCGCTCGACGGATGACGATTTAAAAAAGGCAATATCAGCAACTATATTATCAACAGTCAATCTACTAGTAGTTTGAAACTAGAGATGTGCCATGCCATACATAATGATTTTAAAAAAGGTCGATGTCGTGTCGATAATGAATGATGAAATATTTACCTATGAGAATAAGATGTCAAAATGTTAAAATCCCCGCATTTTCCCCACATAATGCCAATCCCCAATAAATCCCCAATCGACTTGAAATTCCCCGCAGTTTGGGGAATTCCCCACAAATCGGCAACGCTGATTCAGTGTATTTAAATACTCTCAATTTAAAATTTTCGTCAGCTGGCATTTTTATTCACTTCATTTTTTTATTTGTCGGTAGAGATATCTATCTCTTGGCTGTAATTTTAATGACTAAAAATTAAAGGTATACTTACCATGGGAGACATGCTATTAAATGAATACATGTACACAGGTTAACACCAGAGTTTTACCTCACAGAAAACCGTCGTGTGCTATAGGCCCAGGATGGGGTAACTTAATAAAGTTAGCTTAAAATACTGAGTGATTTTTTTTTTTCGAGAGAAACAGGGTAATAAGTACTATCATATAGAGTACTATGGCATAATTAGTTTACTTTCTAACTTGGTCAAAATTTGTTTTACAACCTCAAATAAGTGAATTATTTTTCGGAATAAAAAATCCCCCAGTATAAACCCATTGACATAATTATCTATTTGTTGATAAAAATAATTTGGTTCGGTAGTTATTTCTATTTGTCTAGCTACTTACGAATTACCATTCTCCATCGTTTTCAGGACAACGATGGGGCGCCTCCAACTCCGCCAAGAATCTAAGAAACTCAAGTCTTCACACAAGGTTCATACAAAAGACAAAATGTATAATACACACCATAATAACATACAAAATTATGATAAAATTGAAAAGATAATAAATTATGTATGATATAAGTATAATATAAGATCTGTATTTAGATGTACACATTAATATAATTATACATTGTAATTTAAAAACGTATATTCTAAAGTGGACCTTTGTTTTGGAGTATTATTAATCATTCCATATGTTATGAAAGCTATAATCTTGAGTACTCGTCAATTATTTGATATTCTAATATTAATATCAACATTGTCAAAATATTTATTTGGTTCCTTATATAAAACAAGGGGAAGTAGGGTATGCTTAATTTTATTAAAGCTGTCCTATAAACTACATAATTAAAATTGACATAACAATGCTCAAGATTAATGCTTCTAGCCAATATTTTTTTCTCAAATGATTTGATTTTTTATTTAATTGGTGCTATAATTGAAAAAGCCTTCAAGGCATAAACCAGTTATTTTTTTGCTTCTTTAATAACTAAATGACGGTTTTATGGAGAATGTATAGCTAATTGAAATTTTATTGCTATAGTAAATAATTTAATTTGTCTCAAATGACTTCAGTGTATTATTTATAATTTTTAAGAAAACAATATTAAGCTTTGTTTTCAAAAATGCATAATATCTGATACTAGACAAGAAGTGCAGTGAAGTACTTCAGTGAATAAGCAACATTCATTTGAATTTGTATAAAATATTTACTTATATTTTATATAATATACTTACCTTGCCTTTGTCACAAATAAATTATTACAAAGTAGTAGGGCCTTCCCACACGTATCACAACCATACCACACTAACGAGACAATGTAATCAAGCTGAACCTCAATTCTCGTATTTAAAGTAGACTTTCATTTTACTTTGATTGGATTGTAAGTGTCATGTCGCTATGTTACCATGAACGGATTTCATGACGTTTCGACTAATCAGAGCGCGATTCACGTTGGTTTAACGTTCATAAAAAGACCGTTTGAGAGTTTTAGCATATCAGGACTTGATTGTAATTGTATTAATGCAGGTTTTCATTTAGCAGAATTGCCCCTCTGAGGTTACGTGTGAACCACATCGCAACCACCAGCGACATCGAGTATTTATACCGGTAAGGCTGGGACTATATTATCCAGATTCTCCGACGGGCCGGAGAAAATTCAGAGCACTGAAAATAGAACTGCGCTAGTACAATAGAGTGCGCAAGCACACAAGTGTCGTGTCAAATTTCAATCAGCTCTACGCTCGACACACACACTTCGATTTTCGACTCTATTATTAGCGCAGAATTCTATTTTGAGTGCTTTGAATTTTACCGGAAACATAGTCCCGGTCCAAATAACATTTTGTCGGTACCACGACGACAAAAGCCCCAGCTTGACCACATCTTGTCGCGTGGTCGCGGTACGCGTGGGAAGGCCCATTACTATGATTATCACAATTTTTTTGTCGAATTTTAGTATAGATCTGAATTTAAACTATTCGAGAGTTTATAATAAAAGTCTGCATTGAAAATTCCCCTAAATATTACAATGCAGAAGTTGTTTATGGTTATTCATACAATTTTATTTTTAATATTCATAATATTGTATTAAATATAGTTTTCATTCGTACATATTTTCTACTTATCAATGTCACGTGATATGGACCATACAAATAATAAAATTATTGTTCTCCATTTAGGTACATACTTTTGATATTGATTTTCTTATGAATTGTTATTTCTATTATTTTAACTGCTAATACATTATATTTCCTTGCACGTTTATTTGTCGGTTTTGGATTTTATTTATTCATTTTACACATTGAAAACACCAATGGAGATTGTATTATATGCAAATAAAATAAATAAAAATTTTATTTTCGTTTTATTAGTGCAAGCTCGCCTTCTCACCATTACTGGTTGTTGTCAGAAACTACAGTTCCAAGCAAATGTAGAGTCTGAAAAATGAAAGTTGAACCTAATAAAAAGCGGCCAATATTAAATATTTAGGGTGGCAACATTCTAATTCCTATAAAAAAATCAATTAATGAGTTAAGTACTTGATAATAATTAATTTGTAGTAATATGATAAACTTTAAAGTTTTTTTTCTGTTTCAAGCAAAAAATCCATTAAAAACCGCAGATTTTTTGTCACAATTTGACAAAAAAATCTGCGGTTTTTAATGGATTTTTTTTGAAGGTTGTTTAGAATTGCCAAATTAAATGCCAAAGAATTGCTAAATTGTAACTTGGCAATTCTATACTACCTTCAAAGTCAATTTCACGAGTTTTTTGTGTACGCGCAGAAAAACAAGCACTGTAAATAGAACTCTGTGCTGACTACAATAGAGCTGAAAATTGAAGTGTTAAAAGTCGGATTGGCTGCGCTACACGATTTTCAGCTTTTGTTTTAGCGCTTTGTTCTATTTAGTGCTATTTTTTCTGTCGCGACCACTAAAACGCCCGTGGGAACGTAGTCTAATGCAGGTTCAACTTTCTTTTGCCACACTCTTATCTTTCAAAATATGTATTATTTATTAAGGGTATGGTAATATGACCTAGATAGGTGTTTAGAGCTCGAGCCTCCGAGGCTGCTAGGACTAAAATATCTTAGTAGAATTTTTTATTTTATTTATTTATTTTCCATAATTATTTCTATCATTACAGGTTTCCCCCAATGCGATAGAAACTACATACTAAACTTAAGAAAAGTCACAGTTACATAGGTACTTACTAATCATTAACAATATTAGAACCTTACAGACAGTAACTTATTTTAAACATAGCATTCCTTGTGAGTTCACTCTTAGCACAACAAAAAATGTCGGTATCCGATGCAATAAGTGCCCGCGTCAGCGGCGCCTCCTTCAGGAGGTTGGTGCGGGCGCGCGGCTCCGCCAGCAGCTTAGGTGGTCGTCGCCGCCATACCTACTTGTCCGGCACGTTAAGGTCGATCCGCGCCAGAATATCCGGAATATATAGCAGACCCCTCATAATTTGAACCACGAACAAGACAAGTGACAGTTCCCTCCTGACCCGCAGTTCCGTATACCCTACCATGCCCAGCACGAATAGTGTCGGATAAGACAGAGGATAAAAGGGATATACACCGTATAACCTTAGGTACAGAAATCTAGCAAACTTGTTCTGTATTTTCTCTAACACCTTACAATATTTTATCTCGTAAGGCGACCAGATAACAGAACAAGTTTCCAGGTGACTTCTCACCAACGTATTATATAGTACCATTATGGCGTTAATATTTTAAAACCACGCACCGTCCGCAATATGAAGCCCAGATTCCTATACGCCTTTGTGCATATATTACTAATATGTTCCTTAAAATTAAACGCTCCGTTCAGTCTAACACCCAAGTCTCTTACTTCCGATACTCTCTCTATATCCTTCCCGCCGATCCAGTAGTTATATACAACTGGAGATAGTACCCGAGTAAAAGATATAGCCACACACTTCGTGATATTAAACTCCAAGCGATTTTGTGTGCTCCAACTCAACACCCTGTCTATATCTGCCTGAAGTCTAATACAGTCGACCCCAGGGGGGTGAAACTCTCATACATGCACAAATTAACAGAGTACAGAGACATCTAAAAATGACTGTCCGGTACTAACAGTTTGAAAGTTTTCGGATTGTCACAACAGATGCCACTAAGCGACTTCTACATCGCGCTATCGCTAACACAAGGCGTATTTATAAGGGCTCGCGAACATTTTACTATGCAGCAATCATATCCCACTATTAAAGAGGAACTTGGTCGTTGTTGTGTCTACGACTTTCGATAAAACTTAATTTCTGTCCATAATTCAGTTCAATAAAAATTATCAGGCGGTACTACTTCCATCTAGCGGGTTTGATAGTAACTAAAACGGTACAACGCCATCTAAAAACGACATTCCGAAACTTTTGCAAGACTCAGTTTCAATTTTAGAGTTGCGCATCTATACTAATATATATCTGTATTATCTATGGTCGACCCTATCTCTAACCAATAAATACAACTTAAAATCGTCGGCATACAACAAATGTTTCGCTTCTTTTACCTTCTCTGTTAAGTCGTTTATCACGATAATAAACTGAAGAGGACCTAAATTACTGCCTTGGCTTACTCCAGACCACGTAAAGTAACAGTCAGAGATATAACCACCGTAATCTACGTATTGTCGTCTATCTTTTAAATAACTAGCGAAAAATTTAAGAAGATGCAGCGAGAAACCGAATTTCGCTAATTTAATTAATAATATGTCATTATCAACCAAATCGAAAGCTTTTTTATAATCGAAATACACAGCATCGATTTGCGCCCCACTATCGACCGCCGGTATTATGTCAGACATGTAACACAAGGTTAGTAGTGGTACTTCTGGTAGACCGAAATCCATGCTGTGCGTCCGACAGTCGCGACTTCACCTGTGCAAATATCCGTGCATGTAATATTGCCTCGAATATCTTAGCCGGAGACGATAGAACTGCCACTGGTCTGTAGTTTTTGATTTCAGATCCCGTAGTGGTTTTGGGGACCGGAACTACTCTAGTAGTTTTCCATCTTTCTGGAAATGTGGCTGTGTTTAAGCACTGATTGTATATGTGTAGTAATGGCATTTCGAATACAGATCGACAATCTCTAAATATGTATGGTGGAATTCCATCTGGGCCTGCGCTCTTTTTCGGTTTTAATTCTTTAAGCGCCTTACGCATATCGTCTAAACCCAACTGATTTATAAAAACCATATTAGCACTGTCATCCACTGCCTCCTGAATAGCTTTATTTATATTTAACTCAGGCTGTTGAGTGCTGTAAACTGAATGAAAATAGTTTGCGAACTCCTTTGCACAGTCTTTTTCACACAATATAATTCCATTTTTTAATATATTATTATTTACGCGTTTACTTTGTTTTTTAGCCTTTACATATTTCCAGAAAGATTTAGGATCCTCTAACAATCTACTTTCTACTCTATATTGATACATTTCAAGCGCACTGTTCAACGTTTTTTTTAACGCAGCCCTACTTGCAGAGAATTCATCATAATCCGACTTTAGTCTACTCTTTTTATATTTCTTATGTAGATTATATTTAATTTTTATTGAACGAATTATTTCGGCTGTGTACCACTCAGGGTAATTATACTTAAAATTTTTACACCCTAGGCATTTCTTGGGCACACACCGCTCTAAAATAGGATTAATTTTGTCGTAAAAGAAATCTAAGCTCTCGTCAATATTCAAATTACAAATAGGACTCCAATCTATTTCACCGAATTGGGCATACAACATAACTAGATTAGCTTTATTGAAATTCCATCTATACGGTTTATTTAAGGGCTGGATATTTAGTGTTTGATAACTAGATGAACTTGAGCACAAGCTAAACTCCACCTCAAGAGGAGGATGGTATTCATCCACCGGTAATAAAGGCTCCGCTGCTGCGCGCACACTCACTTCATCGTAATCTGCCAGCGAGTGGAGCACCAAATCTAATTGCCGATTCATGCAATTACCTACTGTGTTAATCTGAGTGAACTCACAATAAGAAATAAAATACTCATAGTAATTACTCACTTGAGATGAACAGGAATACAAATTAAAATCTCCTAACACAACCACTTTTCGGTACTTATCACATAATTTTTCTATAATTTTAAACAATAACAAATATTCGTTTTCAGAACAGTTGGGTGGTATGTAAACAACACACAATAAAAACATTAGCTTATTTCTCAAGTGAACTGTTGCACTCACAATTTCAAAGTTAGGTACAACTATCGATATCTTCGTCTATTAAAACCTGTTTTAGCACTAGTCGAGGTGTCGCCACGAAACAGAAGCCACCTTGTTTACGCCCGTCCATTCTGTCGCAGCGAATTATTGTGTACGCCGCGGGAACTATTTTATCCCGTAACGATTTTTGGGCCGTAGGTTGGTTTACGAAACCAAATCCACTCACAAAACTCAACATTCACTGGCCAAACCTCTGGTGTACAAATTTTTCCGTAACTACTTTGGGGAACCCCAATGATAAATGACGCATAGTCCCTTTCCGTTTTGTGTTTTATTTTATCTATTTTTATCGGCATCTGATTTCCACATACTTTTATAATATACGACTCTAACATTTCTTCTGTAGTATCTTTTTGAAGTCTCCAAACATGTAAATATTTCTTACGTTCTGTTCCTTTAATATTATCGACATTCTCACTCCCCCCTTTCTTTACTTCACTATTGGGATAGCGAGATTTCCTTTTCACAAGTGTCCACTTTTCTTCTTTGTTATCAATCTTGCATTCGTCGTCAATGATGTTCGAGCCGATATTGGTACTATCTTGTGCACTAACCGAACTTGCTGGTTTCGTGGCCACACAGTCAATAGTTTGTTTGTTATGAGAATTTAAAACTACCTGCTTTTGATTTGACTTTACTACTTCGTTAAACTTTAATTGCGCCTTATCTGATTTACTCTGTAATGTTTTAGTGTGATCATCCGAACATGAATTCTTACACTTAGCCTCCAAAAAGAAATTTTAGCTCTCAATTCTTGTATTTCACATTCTAATATATCGATCTTATTTGCTTTTTGCTCCATGCTTTTAAACATTTTTCTTAATTCTCGTAACTCTGTTTCTGTGTTAGTGAATCTTTTCTGAAGTTGCCAGTATTCTTCCATTTGCTTGTCCATTTTTTCCAGTATTTGCTTCAAATAAACTTTAATTTCTTTAGGTTCCATGGCCATTTCCATTTTCGTATTGCTACCTCCGCGTTTGGTGTTAACATACGAGCTTGGTGTAAAATTTTTGCTTATGGATGTACCGAACCGGTGTTTCTAAATTATTCGTCTTTGGAGTACTACATATGCACTCTGGGCATCGCCAAGTGTACTTGAAGTCTTCAGTAAAATCCTTGTATTGTTCCTTGGTCAGTGCCAGACACTTAAGATGGTATATCTTCAGACACAGCGAACATTTCATTCGAAAACCATCGTTGACAGCAGTGTTACAGCCGTTACAATTAGTTTCCATTAGTTTTAATCCGTGTAAGTAATTAATATTAATTTTAATAAGCAGACACATTAAATACGTCCGCACTTAAATAATGTCAACTACCCCCTCATAACCCCCCTAAATTACATTTTATAGTAGAATTATATTTTGTCCGTGCAGTTTGGGTCATAAATCATAGCCCAGCTAGGGCGGTGAGCATGTTGCGCGGGCGCAATGCCATTATCGACTTAAACAAACGAGTCATTGAAGGCGATGCGGTATATAAAGGGTGGTGCGAGTTGCGACATCGTTATGTTATGAGTCATTTGTTTTCCATTATTTCCCTCACCTAATACCTGCTAATGAATGCAATGCTAATTTAGTACATAGATATATCTAAGAGAAATGTGTTTTTGCGCATTCTCTTCATTTCATCGATAACGCTTATCGACAACAATAATGCGCATCACTATGTTCGCCCATAAGGCCCGTGAGTGGGAGAGAGATCGAAATACTCGCTTCACCGCTCCGATAATAATTTATGACCCAATCTGCACGGACAAAATAACTATACTAAAAAAAAAAAAAATATTAATAGGTCATTAGTCATTACATATGAAATTGGCGTTTTGTAAAGGAGGATCATAAAGTCGATTTTTTTACATAAACGTAATATATTTATTAAATCAAAGTATATACCATTGCT
This sequence comes from Glaucopsyche alexis, assembly GCA_905404095.1. NCBI lineage: Eukaryota > Metazoa > Arthropoda > Insecta > Lepidoptera > Lycaenidae > Glaucopsyche > Glaucopsyche alexis. The sequence goes on from FR990053.1 coordinate 5,127,861, forward strand.
ATCTATGCACTTTTGCCATCTCATAGGTAGTTAATTGATTCCTTTACTAAAAACCATTTGGACAGGAATTAATAAAATCTTTAAAGACGCTTTGGACTGCCCCATCGGAGTTGAATTTTTTCTGTTGGAGCAAGGTCCGAGAAGTACGGTGGATGTCTTAGACATTCCAATTGAAGCTCCTCTAATTTGGTAGCCGTCTGTTGTTCAGTGTGTGGTCTAGCGTTGTCCTGAAGCAGCAGTGGCCTAGAGCGAATGACCAACCTCGATTGTTTAGCAGCTAGCTTTTTCATCATGATTTGCAGTTGCTGGCAATAGACATCTGCCGTAATTGTCTGGCCAGATTTAAGAAAGCTGTAGTGAACGACGAACCAAAAACGCACTGTGTTTTCTTTTGTGACACCGCCGCCATACACATCATTAATCTTTCGAGCCGTTTCTGCAGTACTGGTGCCACGGTGGAACTTTCCATTTAGTAAACAGAGTGACGCAAAGAGAAAAACCCAAAAGAGGAATAAACAAATGAATTACGGTTTTTGAAACACAAATGCGCGAGTAAATACTAAATAGCGGTATAAATTTGAAATTCGATTTCCTAACCAAAGAAGATAAGTAGTCAGTACGATAAAACGCCAATTTCATATGTAAGGACCGAATATATCGTTAATGATCTATCAATTAACGAATTAATAAGAATCTCAGAGCCCGAGGGTTATGTAGGATTCACTCAAATTTAGTGTAACGGTGGTTCTACAAATATATAAATGAAACCAACTTGTTAGTAAAAAATATTTATTTCGATATTTCACGAAAAAAATTCACGATATGGCCCAGAATAAAATTTCATTTTAACATAATATACAGGGCCTTGTACTGACTGCTGTTTTTCATAGATTTATTTAAAAAAAATGCAATTCTAATTACATTTTTAAATGACGAAATATTTATAAAATATATAATATAGATAATATAGATATTATCTGCATTACAAACACTATCAAAAAATTAAATAAAACCTTAAACAAAGACTTCAAATATGATACTTTTTTAAATTATTTTTATAACTAAACAAAACTTATATTTTTAATTGCTCATTGCCTCTCTATTTATATCCCGAAGACTTAAAATTCTTAATGTCAAGTGATATATTTTTATTGCTAATAATCTTTTGATATTTTTATTCATGTCGGAAAAACAAAATATTATTTTCCAAAAGTCTTAAAGGGATACAATGTATCAGAGTCTAACAGGGTATCTAGTATTAATGAATAATATAATACAACTATAGTAATTATAATATGATTATATTACATTTTATCCTAGACCAACCATGAAATAAAAAAATATTGCTTTGTAGAAATTGGCAACAAATGCTTAGATTTAATAAATCTACAATTTGTACCATCATTCTAGTCCACTTTTTGATGCAAAAAGGCTTCGTAAGGCAGTATAAAAATATTGTTTACCACCTAGTAGGTGGCATCTGACAATCATGATTCTTGTATTCTGTCTACTTCCGTCTTAACTTTTTTGAGCAGACTACAGATTTTCTTGTACTTACCCGTGGAATTCGGTAGATTTTCAAAGTTGATGACGTCACAAATGTCCTTAGCGAATTTCTCACCGCTCGGCAGGTTGGAGAATAGAGAACTATTTACAACAGGAGTGCCATATGAGGTAGTCTTCACACATCCAGTCTTCGAGTCTGGCGTTTTTAAATCCGCATCGCTCCTCCTTCTGTCTAAATTTGGAGTACTTAAATCTGTCTCATTTTGTACCTCTTTTTTAACTAAACTTGGCGTTTTTATATCCTCATCACTTTGTTTTTGGTCTGTACTTGGTGTTTGCAAATCTTCGTCGTTTTTCTTTCTGTTTACACTTGGCGTATTAATTTTGTCTGTTACCGAATTTTGCTCCTGTAGGTTATTTTTACACTCCTTAGCTTTAGCATGTTCTTTTTCCTGTTCTATGTTTTCAGTCTTAGAATTGTCATTGGCTTGCATCTCATTATCAGTGTCAACGAATTCTTCTAGTGTGTCATCGTTTCTAACATTATCATTTTGTAAAGCATTTAGTAACATCGCGTTCTTCTTTTCCAAATCGTCAAGCGTAAGACTGTCAGCACTGTTGTCTAATATTGAAGTGTCCTGAAAACAAACATTTATAATTATTGATCTTTAAACATTGTAAAGTGTTTTGTTTGTTATGCTTATGAATAATTACCAAATTTATAGTACAATACTAACCACTAACAGCAAACTTTAGCATTATAAAAAACATATAAGCTTAAAAATTGGGCCTACTGCTACACAAAGCATTGCGTGCGTAATATTTCCTTATTTTTAACTATGCAACTTCATTATTTCTGTCTTAGGTATAAAAACTTTGACATAGCATATACTTACACTTACTTCGTCCAGGGTGATTAGATCTTCCTCTGGTATTGGTATGTCCATTACCTTCATCACATCAGTTATCTCCGCTTCATCAGACGTGCTGTTAACCTCATCCAGTATAATGACGTCACTGTCGTCCAAATCCTTGCAGGTTATGACTTCTTCGCTTCTATCTTCATCCTTACTATGGGAAGTTTTGTCACTTCTGTCTTTGCTGGGAGAAGTCTTGCTGTCACTTCTGTTCTTACTGGAGGAGGATTTGACGTCTTTGAGAGGGGACGGGGGCGGAGGCGTCGCGGGGGGCGGGGGCGGCGGCGGCGGCGCTTCGTCCGGAAGGGGTGGCACTGATGGGAAATCTGTTGTCTCTGAAATAATAGTTCGTTGGATAACTAAACGTTATTTACGATTATTTGATATTTCTAATATAATTATAATAAATAATAAAGTAATAATATTTAACGCTCAGGTTCAATATCACTTGTAACCATGAAGACACTGTTTGTTTTTTAAACGCTGTTTAAAAAGTGGTGACAACAAACCAAAACACTATTGAAATTTGGATTACACGATTTTAATTTACATTTTATTATATTATTATCCACCGCACCTCCTGCAGATTGCGACCTATGCCGTTTTAATCTAAAAGAAATTATGCTCAAATCTTACCACATTTTATCTTTATTTGTTGTGAGTAATTTTTCCATGGTAAATGTCTTTATAGGTACTAATCAACTGTAATCTTATAATTCTATTGATGAACATTGAACACTCACTACACATGTTTGTGTCAAAAATTTAATAATAGACCGGGAGATAGTGCCACAAAATATTGGGTTATAGTATTTTTTTTAACTAACGCATTCGCGTCGGTATGGCGGGCTGTAAGTCACACCGAAGAAGTATGGCATGACACTACTGCCTCTTCTTTTTTTATGGACTATCGGAAAATATTAGAATTTTTGTGGAACAAATCGTTTGACACTCGTAATTAATCCGACGAATTCGACTAACGCTCACGCGATTGGGCCGCCACCGCACAGTGGGTCGAAAATCGGCTTTCATAGACATAGAAATGAAATCTCGAAAGTGATAGATTTTTTGATGGTTATTGCTTCAGTTTAGTATTACTATGTAGAAAATTAAGTTTGAGATAATTTGGCCCAAAATGAGGGAGTAATAATTTTTTTACGAAAAACTTGTATGGAGCCAACATGAAAAATTCAAATATTTCAAAAACGGCAAGTTTAACCGTAATATCCTGACAGATGGTTATAGTACCAATTATTCATGATTTTTTGGCAAAGAAGAATGGTACAAATGACCCAATATTTTGTGTCACTATCTCCCGGTCTATAACTCTCCAAATAAAATCAATCCAAATAAAATTGGGCAATATAATAAAATTCAGCAAAGGTATTCCTGTCTAGTGTTAACCAAGTAAAGTTAGTACTGTACTCAAAATAATTACCATCACCACTATCTAGCTCCATTTCAGCTTGTCCCTGCAATGAATTACGTTCTGCTGATGGGAAGAACGTTAGCTTTTTCCGTTTGTAAGCCTTCATAGCGTTTGGAGCAAGTGTTTGTAACATGGCCATTTTACTGTCCTGTTCTGATATTGGCGGTATTCCATATAAATGACCCTCCTGTAATGGAACAAATTTAAAATATTTTTCTATATAACTGTAAAGGTTACAGATTACACCGAAATGAGACAGATGATGCATATTTAGTAAATCACGATTTTGAAATAGAAGTGCTATATTGTTAGCTCTTTCTAGCTAGGTTCTTTACGCCGGTTCTTCTCGCCGGGTTAGTTCCCGAACCGGTGGTAGGCATCATGTATATCGACATTCAAAAAAGTATGATCATACCAACTTTGAATAAAAAATTTTTGATTTTGTTAAAAAAATTCACCATTTTAGAAGAAAGGTATATGGTACAATATTTTTCTCCAGACGGAATAAAAAGTCGCCTAGTATTTACCTCAATATATCTAGAACTAGCGGGCACATTAAAGCCGGGAAAGTCTAATATTTTCTTAATGTCAAATTTATCTTTTGCTCCCGGCTCACAGCACTCCCCTTCTTCTTCCTCTGGATCCAAAATTGCAGAACCCTGGAAGAATAATTGAATATGTTGAAACAAAAATTTGTATTAACACTTGTGATATTTTGCTGCATTAGAGTCAGCACTCAGCACACCCTGAAATGCAACATGGCCCGGCATTTTTAACATAGCATATCAAAATTGAACTTTCGACTTTCAAGTTCAGAAGAAGAATGGAACATAAGTTCGAATTTTGAGCTTCTACAAACTGTACAGTGCAGCTACTGATGCTAATGTAAAGAAATGAAGTGATTTTTTAAAATGAGATTCAGTTTAAAACCATTTGCCAGTGTCAAGTTAAAAAGGCGGGAAATAGAATTTAATGAAAAAACTTGTTTCTTTGCCTTAATAAAAGTCATGTACAAACATACAAACAAATTTTAACTATAGGAATGAAAGGTTCTTCTAAATGAAAAAGTATTCAAGCTTCTCATTTAAATTATTTAACTTTAACACATTGCACAAAAAAACGATCAGTAGTACCTATCCAAAAAGCAAAACCAAGTATACTCACAGTGGAATCAAACATCGTAATACCCGAGTGCGATATCCGAGCCTCCTCCAACCAGCCTGGCGGATACCCCAGCATTCTCATTCTGTAGATATATATAGGAAGCTCATTCCTCTTCAGGCCTAGAGCATGTCTCAAATGACCAGAAATCCTTCCTGGCACCAGATGTCCATACTTCTGATCATCCTCAACATGATATCGTCTGGAAATATTAAGATAAACATGTTAAATGAAAGCACGTTCAAAAGAAATTAGGTAAATATTATTTTATATTTTTAATGTTTTACAATTAAACAAGGCATTAGTCGTAACACAAATTACATATGGCTAAATGGACCTATGTATATGCTATATTGTGTTCCTTGGGTTTGAAAAATATTTTTGATAAAGTCTAGTCTAATGTTAATCTTTTTGACATCTCACAATGACTCACCAGGAAGGAATTATCTTTTAAAATGAACATGAGATGTTTACACAAGAATAATAGTTAATGTGTACTTAATAATAATAATAATAACTCCCCACCAATCTCGGTGACGGTGGCCGGTTTCATTGAAACCAGGCCAGTTACGCAGGAGTAATTTTATAGTGCCCAAGTGTGTGCACAGTACACTAGAGCACTCTCTCTTCCTTTACTCTCGTAATCCAGTGGGACGGATAACCGACACGACTGAAGAGAGATAAGGCGCAGGTCCGACTTTTTACATGCCCAACCAACAAACCAACGCATGGATCATCTTTCTTGTCAGACAATCAGGTGATCATCCTGCATTGTCCTAACTAAACTTGGAAACAACATTTTTTGTTGTTCCAATGCAGCAATTGAACCCACGACCTCTGAGTCGAGAGCCAATGCTCTTACCACAAGACCACGGAGGCTGTTAATAACTGATAACTAACCCAACTCTAGGTCCCATATTTCTTCTTTTCTCAGCTATCCGCACATGATCTCTCCGTTTAGTACAATCTCTTAGTGGATGATCTCCATCACAGTTGAAGCAAATAGGACCTCTGCGTGTTAATCTAGGTGACTCTTCCACCTTTACTGGACTGTCAGAAATTAATGAAGTTACCTGTTAGGAATCAATATAGAAATGAAACATGGCAATTAGGCTACACTCAAACTTATGTAGTAGACAGTTTTGTTATAAACATAAATGTTTAAGCTTTTTATGATTAAAAAAGATGTGTGGCACTCGGTGATTGCCGCGGTAAAGCTATTGCATAAAACACTAAAAATAACACATAGCTCAAGTTACACTAGACGGTGAGCGATTCAGTACCAGCGGCTCAATTGCAACCATATTAATCAGACCCCAGCTCAAGTTATACTTGACGGAAAGCGATTTACTACGAAATCGTCGATAGTTGCAAATATAAGAAGACCTCTCGGCGCAAGTTTATCTGGTTTATCATTGAAACTATAGGTTTATGGTAACTGAAATAAGAAACATTATCTGGAAAATACCACGTCAATGGTGGTCCCATTGACGCGGTGTTAGGTTTTATTTTCGTTACGGAATTTATTGATTCGGTCGCCGCGCTCAAAGCCCGCGATAAAAGCTATGCAATAGCTTAAAAACTAACTAATGTATGCTACAAAATTTTACACCTTATCCAGACTACTCGCAAAGTAGGCTGAGGTTGGCTGAATAAGACAGTGTGGGCACGCACTTAGTTGCGCCTTTTCGTACTTCAGATTACTTTACACTTCCTCGGCCTACTTCACGAGCAGTCTGGACGGGGCATAAAAGTGATGATAATTTTTATTTCTAGACATTAATAAAATACTTGAAAATTATTTGAAACTAGATGTTGCTCTTGACTTTAACTTTAACTCGAAGTTAATTTCGCAGAAACCATACATTTTTCCTCTATAAAAAGTAGCCTGGGGGTAGTGTCCTTTCCCGTGGTCTACTCTACATCTGTGCCAATTGTCATCAAAATCGGCCCAGTAGTATCGGAGCCTATTCAATGCAAACAAACAAACATACAAACAGACAAACTTTTCCTCTTTATTATATTAGTATAGATTATTGTATACCCACTTGACTATATTCAGGAATTTCAATTTGATCATTGTCACATGGTGCAGTGTCGATAAAGAAGATATTATCCTCTTCCTCCTGCAGATGTTGACTAGTTTCCTTATTTTCTACTAAATCCTCTGGCCAAATATCAAGTTCTATGTCTGTATCATCGCCACTGTCACCATCTTCATTGATATGGTCATTGTTTAATTGAATTAGCCTGAGTAAAAATTCCTTGACTTGTTTCTTGTACGTATTTGCTAAACGAGTATCTTTGAACCGTAATGTCACCAAGGGTGTCCTATTTTCGCACCCAACTACACCCAAATCTGTGTTGGACGCTGGGGAGTCAATGACCATGTCTTCATTAAACAATATCGTGTTGGATTCTTCCACATTCTTCTTACTCAAGTCATCATCACTGAAATGACTATCGTTTGTATCGATGTTGATCTGTACGATGTTATTGTCGTCAGTTTTCCCTCCATTTGTGTCGCCCGACTGTGATTGATCATTTGAACTTAAATCGTCCGTAATGTCCACAAAATCACAACCAGCCCCTTTCCCTTTGTTTAAATCTATATTGTCGGAAGGTAAACTCGCAGCGTCGGCTTTAAAATGTTTCTTTTTAGATTCCTTGCATTCATCGTCACTGCTTATTTCAATATCTTCGTTGTCCAACTCATAAATGATATCATTAACACCGGCTCTTCTTTTCGCCATTATATTTTAACGTCATTTATTATTAATTGTAATAAAACGAAATCTAAATAGCTCTATTCGATCATAATTCCTTATTTTCAATTTCCAAAAAACATTGAAAATCCAAAAAACACTCCACGAAAGTCGACAAAAACCTGTCAAAGTGTGATGTCAACTGTCAGTTTTCTCAATTTTTTTTATTATTATTATTTTTATGGCTTATCGCCATTTGCCAGCATCGAGTATATGGTAGAATAGTGATTAATTGGACGTAGTTATGCAAAAATGTTCCAATCCACAAGATAAGCGAAACTGAGTTTAATCGACTAACATACTTATTTTGATATCTTCTATCTTTTAAACACAATGGTTACAATCCACAAGTGATATTTTTTTATTTTTCTATTTACCATTATATTTCAATCCACACTTTAAACTAACTAAGCTCTTTTTTCTCATACAGAATGTTCCAATGTTTTTGGAACGTTGTAACAAAATAACAATATGCTCATTTTGGCAGCAAAGAATGTTCCAATGTTTTTGGAATGTTTTAGCAAAATAATATTATGCTCATTTTACTTGAAAATAATGTTCCAATGTTTTTGGAACGTTTTAACAAAATAATAATATGCTCATTTTGGTAGCAAAGAATGTTCCAATGTTTTTGAAACGTTTGAGCAAAATAATATTATGCTAATTTTACTTGCAAATAATGTTCCAATGTTTTTGAAACGTTTTAGAAAAATAATATTATGACCATTTTCCTGGTAATGAATGTTCTAACGTTTTAAAAATATTTAGGCTTAATAACGTAATGCTCTTTTTCCTTGTAAACAATATTCCAATATTTGTGATTCTATAAAGAAAAATAATAAGATGTGAAATCTGTGACATACTGAGAGCAATAGAGTTTACTTTCTGTATTGCAAACCTTTTTTTTTTTTTTTCATTTTTCATGGAATAATAATACTACGTGTTGGTGCGTGGTAAAAATTAATATGAAAATCTACTTTCTTTTTTACCACTTTTTTCATGTAATGGATCTCAATTTCTATGCGTGTGGATTGAGGGACCATATCCATATCTTCCATATGGACCATATCTTCCAAATTCGCCGATAGATTTTTCTGAAATTTTGTCTATGAATTCTACAAATTTTCTACTAAATCTCTACGTAGAAAAATAATTTAAAAAGTCAGTAATATATCGCGAAATGAGTATGTCATATTTGTGTGAACTGAGGGACCATACTTCGGTGGTTGTAAATTTTTTATTTATGATGCTATCTATGTATTTGATAAATTTGTAAAAACTTTTACAAAAGTTCTACTAACATTCTGTAGTAAGAAGACCATAATTTTCAACATAATTTTCGAGATCTGGAAAATAGCGGCGTCTGAACTGAGGGACCACACTCTGAGCGCTATATCTACTACTACTGAGGGCTTTTAAAATATCTTTTTACAAATTCCCAGATTTGTTCTACATTTTTTTTTAGACTTCTACTAAAACTTGCTATACTTATTTTGGGGAAATTCAGGTGGGTCCCTCAATCCACACGTATACCTCAATTTGTCTTATTCCACTGCCGCCTCTATTTAAATCTCTAACAATCTACCCTAATAATCTAATAATCTACTTACCACAACAATTAATTTTAACGTAAAATCAATTTACTAAATTTACTTATTTAAGAACTAAATTAAGTGGTTGCCTAAAAATCTGATTTATGTATATTGTGGTCTAAAGGGAAACCAATCGCACCAGCAAAATTAACGGATTTACAATCAATGTACAATTATATACCACCAAACTGCCTACAATTTTATAAAAAATTAAAAAGCTCAGATAATATCATTACTGATTTTGAAGGGTTTGGAACAGATCCAGACTTCAACATACAAGAAGATGATAACGATGAATAGGTTTTACCTTATGATTGCGATTATTTTTGTGAATTTTTTGTGAATTTTTTTAGTTCTTAAATAAAGGTAAATGGCATTATTTGATACCAATTTATTTTTATTTGATATTAAAAACGTTCCTTATGTTATGGAACATTTTTGCATAATTATTTGTATACAAAATAATAATTAAGCAAAAATGTTCCAGTACCTATTTTTCTAATTACCCACACAATGACAATTCGATCCAAAAACAAAATACGTAAATAAATAACACTTATATATTTCTACAATAAAACCTCCAGCTTTCAATTTAAGTACTTAAAACAAAAAAATGTACCACTAAAACACAATATTGCATTTATCTCAGTTTGAAGTCATTGTGGACTGGAACGTTTTTGCATAACTACGTCCAATTGACATGCACAAGCCTGAGCAAGTGATGCAACTACAAAATACGTGCTAAATTGCAAAGAAATAGGAGTTTCATAGAACTAAAACAAAAATCGAAGCCGTAGGCAGCTATTTGTCTCACAAAACATCAAAGGCAAAACCAATAAGGGTGAAAGAGAAAGCCACTTTATGTCTATACGTTTTTTTCGAAGGTTGCTCCAATTTGGAGTCCAAATTAGAGTCCAATTTTAGACGTTGGAATTACGACTTTATTGCTTTAACAATAAGTAACATTTTGAATTAGTAGCAGTAGATGTGGCCTGAAGTTAGCCACTGACAGCTTATGTCATTTGTTTACGTGTGCATTATGATACAAGAAGAAGAAGAAGCAAATCATGAATTTATAGTGTTATTTGGTAAAAATCTCAGTTTATATTAAAAAGTCTTATTAGAAAACAAAGCTGTACTCAAGTTAATATGGCCCGTTTGGTGGAGGGCTGTAAATCACACTCTGCGAGGAAAGAAAATCGTGAAGAAGTGTTCTCACCAGTATGTTGAGAATTGTTTCAGGTTATATAAATACAAGCAATTACACTGAAGTTATTATATTCTTGTAGATAAATGTGTTTATTGTCCATTATATGCGGATTTCAACAATATATAATAGAAATTTTGTATAAATTTCAGAGTTTGTGTATTTACATAGTGATGTTTTGGATATCGATAAACCTTCGAAAGAGAAAATATGTTAATCTGAAAGAAAAATGTTTTGCTTACTTTATATTTACCAAACACCATACAATTATACAAATTAGTAAGATCTAAAATATAAACTAAGTGATAATATATAATATAAATTAGTGTGGTGTATTTTTTATTAATTATAATTATTAATTAATAATTCCTGTATATTATAATGGAGTTACGGTTGTACATCATCACAAAAACATGTCACAAATTTTCAAATTTAACTTTGCTTTTTGGTTTTGCAGGGAATTAGGTGGCCTTTTGCAAGGATACTTCTTTGTACTTTTTTAATTGACCAGAAAACTGGCAGACTGATCGCCAGATGGAGAGCGATTATCGCCACCTATACATACTCGCAATAGGAGGAGTCACAAGTACGATCCCGGTCTTAAAATCCGCAACTACTCCTTGAGTACCCGGAGGCCGTGGTATTTATCTGGTCCAGGTGGATCGTTCGTGCCAAAGTATGGCTCTCCCACGTAAACGGACTGCTGTGCTCTGTTTTCTTCACACATTTAGCTCCATGCTGATAATCTGAGAGCTTTTTGGTGTTGTCGTAACGTGTAAGCTAATAAATGATGTCCAATTGTTAATAAATAATAAATATATCTATTAAAATTTCCTGTTTTCATTTATCTTTCCACGTAGGTACCCCAACTAAAGGGAGAAATGCATAAAGACATAAAAAGTCTATACGTCTACTGTTTATATATTTACCAGCTGTATCCAAGGGAAAAGTATCCTATGTTTTAATCCAGAGATTAAACTACTGCCATACCAAATTTCATTGAAATCTGGTCAATAGTTTTTGCGTGAAAGAGTAACAAACATCCATCCATACATCCAGCCATCCTCACGAATTTTCATGTTTATAATAGTAGTAGGATATAGAACTGACAAGTTGATTGGACGATAGCCTGCATAGTGTGTGGGTGTATAGTTCAAGAGACTAGCTTCCCCAACATACTTCTGTTTGTTGTAGACAATACTGCATAAATTCGTTTTTGATTGACTGATAATAATTTATAAATCACAAAGGTCATAGATCATTACGCATAAATCTTCCACTTTTATCATTTTATCTATTGGCTGCAAACTGCATTTAAATTCATTTAATAGTTTAAAATATCTAAGCAAACATAAAGCGGAATAAAAGACTTCATTTTATGCTATGAAAAGATTAACATTTTCATCATCGTTTTGATTTTTATCGACACAAAATGCCGACTAGGGACTTCACTGGCGGACGGAAATATATTTACATATGAAGTTGCTGATAAATACGAGCAATGCAACTTGTAACCAACTTCAGACAGCTGATATCTGTCTGAAGTTGGTTACATATGTTCAAAACCTGTAACCATCTACAAAAAACGAAACTAACGAACAACTAGATATCTCTTTCTTTCTCATTGGCATGTGTCATATAGGGGGATAAGGTACGATATATAATTTTTCCTCTTGCTAATAGCCTTTACTCTTTATACTCTATGCTAAATTGGGTTTGCCATGGGTTTGCCGCCAAAACTCCCTAGGAAGTTTCAGTAAAGAGTCTACCATTTTAGTGAATCGACTGACTTGACTCATTGACTACCCCGACTATTTATATGGACTTTGACTAGACTTTGACTAGACTTTGGACTTGACGATTTAGAAAAACGGCGATGAATATTTGAACGAATACTCAATTTCCCGCCTTTTTTACTTGAAACTGGCAAATAGTTATAAGCCGATGATTTAAAAAAAAAATGGGCATTTTGCAGTGTTGCCAACTTAGGGGTTTTCCCCCTAAATTTAGGAGGAAAAAGTATCTACATATATAATATGTAAAAAGTATCTATATATATAATTTTTTATTATTTGTTTGTCATTGTAGATTTTGTAGTATTAATAGAATGGATCTAGTACCTATGGATAGAAGACTCCGAATTTTGTAATTGCTAAAAAGAACTGTATTACCTCGGTAATAGAGTGTATTTCATAATGCACGTCTCATAGAGGCAAATCCGAGCCGAGCGAGATAGCCAGAATAGGCCATGTGTCTCGTTCCTGCATGTTGCCAACCAGAAAAATGTTGGTATTTATAAAAAGTAACTTGAAAAGTCTTAGATAGAACGAGTGTAATTTATTATTATTTTAACAAATGTTTATAACTATATTATATTCTAATTAAAAAAGTTAGAAATAGTAATTTAATACTAAATAAAAATGCAGTTTACATTAAATCCTTTTCCTTCTTTTTTTATTAGATGATATATATTCTTGTCGAAGTGAAAGTTATGCTGATTGCAATATTTCGTTTATTAGTAACATTAGTAAGTTAATTGTAATGTTAGTCTAGTTATTCTGGTATAAAAGTGTTAACATTAAAGCAACTGACGTTATTAAGAGTTATAACTGTACTACGTTTTGTTATAAACTACTCAGAAGCGACTCGCCTAGAATCGTAGTAAATACTGAGAAAAAAACGTGTGTAGTCGAGTAAGGCCTTTACCTAATGATAATATTATACAGTTTTTATAGATTTCTCAACAATGAAGAAATGCAACAAAAATGGCTCAATAGTGTTTAAGTAAGGCAGAGAATTACATAAAAATCTGTTACATATTAATGCAGCCGTCACTTCAAACCTTCATGATTTTATACTATTCAATTTTGTCGACTTTTAAAAGCCTCAGCTGTATGTCTCACACAGCTTTGCAGTTTGTCCACACAGCAGAAAATATTATTGTCACCCTACTAGAAACGGACACACGGCCTCTCTTCCAACCTCTCGCTCGGCTCGTTTTTTTGCTCACAGTACTCGGTCCTGTTGTTATTCCTAGGTCCATGATTAATAGTAGATATTCTTAATGATACAAAAATTTAGGGGGCTTTTCAAGTAATTATTGCGATTTTAGAAAAGGCTATAGTACCACGGACCATATTCATTCTCTGGAATAAATTATAGAGAAGTATCAAGAATTTCAAAGACCACTCTACATGGTTTTCATCGACTATCAAAAATCATTCGACACAATATCACACGCAGCGATTTGAAAAACTCTACATACTCAGAATGTCAATCAAAGATATATTATAAACATAGTGAAACATCTTTATGCGAAGAGTCAGAGTAGAGTGCAATTAGAAGATGTTGGTCCGTCTATAAAAATAAATAGAGGAGTCAGACAAGGCAATCCTCTCTCGCCTCGCCTCTTCATAGCAGTGCTAGAGACGATCATGGGCAATCTGAAGTGGCAAAATTTGGGAATTAATATAAAAGGAAAGTATCTATCACATTTAAGATTTGCTGACGACATAGTGCTTTTAAGTAACGATCATAAAGAATTACAATACATGATATCCTCTCTACATAAAGCTAGCATAAAGGTTGGCCTGGAAATAAACCTAACAAAAACTAAAGTAATGACAAACAGCATTCAAGAACCAATAAAGCTCGAAGACTTCCAACTGGAATACGTAAATAACTATATATATCTAGGTAAAAAAATCTCATTCAGTGCTCAAAACAATCAACAAGAAATAGATAGAAGAGTTCAAAAAACATGGAACAAATTTTGGAGCTACAAGGAAGTACTAAAAGGAAACTTTCCTATTAAATTAAAAAAGACAGTAATGAATGCATGATTCTTACCTTCCTTGACATACGCATGCCAAACATGGAAGTTTACCCATAAGGCTAAAAACAAAATCAAAACGAGTCAAAGAAGTATGGAGAGGAGTATGATGAAAATGAGCAAATTACAGAAAATACCACACAAAGTCATCCGTGAAAAGACAGACATTAGTGATGCCCTTAGTCATGCCCCAAAATTAAAATGGCGATGGGCAGGTCATGTAGCCAGAATGACCGATGATAGGTGGACTATACGGACCACAGTATGGCCAGGCCCAGTCGGATACAGAAAAAGAGGCAGACCGCAAACAAGATGGGTAGACGACATCACACATACAGCAGGCAGAGACTGGGTGACAGTACCGAGCGACAGACATGTATGGCAATCTCTGGAGGAGGCCTTCACCTGAGGAGGGGTTCTTGCTCACAAACATATTATACAAATATATATATTTAATTGTTTTAAAATTACATAATATAACTGACATTGAAGTATTCAATATATAATATAACTATAAAAATGTAAAACAAATTTTATAATATACTATAAGTACCTAGTACCTACCACATATTTTATTTAATATAACTTTCGAATGAAAATAATAATGAATAAAATATTAACAATAAAATGAAATAAAAATTAAAAACAAAATACCTAAACTTAAGCTATTGTAATTTTATTTGTTTAATTATAATGTAATTTAATCTAATTTGTAATTGGCAAGAAATAAAAGGCTTTTTATTTTATTTATTATTTATTGCGATTTTAGGGGTTTTTGACATAAGTTTGGGGTGAAATATTTTTAAGAGTTGGTAACACTGCATTTTGGCTTATGTCAATTGTCATATTTTGTACTGTTGATATTTGTAATTTGAGGTTATGATAAAATTTTTAGTTATTTAGGAATAATCAATAAACCTATAATATTAATTTCAATATCATGTCCTTGCTAAAGTTATTGCAGAACAACGTAAAATACGTGAAAATTTGCCATAGTGAAAAACAAATTATCTTTATTTCACATCGAAAATTAAGTTTAGTTCCGTCGATTTATGGTAAGATGAATTTAATAATTCATATTCTTATTTATCTTTGTTACTTATCACAATTAAAAAAACATTTTATCTTTAAGATGCTGAAGATCCAGCTCCCAAGTTTTTTTCACCGAATGTGCAAACACTTTTGAAGCGTTTGACTCGCCCAGATTTTGCTAAGGTGTTTCGTAAAAGGACAAATGTGAACATACCTCATTTGAAGACACCTATTTACAAGTTTTTAACCGATGAAGATTTACAAATAGAAAGGGCAAAAGCTAACAAAAAAGCAGAAAGATTACTTCAAATGCCACCAGTTGTAAAGGTATGCTTAAAAATTCTTCTATTTTACATATTTCTACTCTATTGCTGCAGTTACAATTATTTTTACTGGAAAAATATTATAGGTACCTATCAAATTATTTGTTATTTTTAATAATGTTAAATAATCCTTTTTAATGATACATTTTGAATCCATCTTCACAGATCCAAGGACACATCACAGATGTTTTGTCAAAAGACCCAGCTTTACAGGGCTACGATTCAGCTACATACTTATTCACAGATATTACGTTTGGTGTACGGAATGAAGAAAGATTTATTCTACAAAGGTAATAAAAATATTTTGTCATTTATTTAACAACACCCAAACTATCATTGGACATGTAGAAAAAAGGGCAATAGACTACTTAGTAACCGTAAGGGGCATCAAATGGTGAAGATACTATAATATTTTATGTTAAGAAAAAATACCAAACTATGTATAGTTTGCTTACTACTAAGTAGATACTTCATACAATCTGTATTGTATGAAGTATCTGGGTAGTTCTATGACTTATCATAGAACTAAGTTAACTTAACTATACCTCTTAAGGTTTCAAGTCCATAGAGAGTGCGGCAAAAGAGAAAAGTTGGAATTTTGTTGTGAAACATATATTTAAACATTTTGATCGGTTTATGTACCACCTCACATAATGGCAAGTCATTTTCTACATATTTTGTTACTTTTTAAATGATCAGGGGAAATACAGAGGTAGGGTAGAGACATTAGGAGCAGAGTTATAAAATAACATATGAATATCAACTTTTATTAAACATGAAACTAATATTCAAATCATAAATCATTTTAAATTAAGACTATCATATAAATTCTTTTCTTTAGTCTAAAACAAAAGCATCTTTGCTATTGTTCCATAAGTAAACAACACAATCATATATAATTAATAATTAATAAAGTATCTCTTACTATTGATACTAATTAAGTAGCAGAATAAGGATATTTTTTATCATAGAACTACTCATCTATACTATTTTCATATTAAGGTAAAATATTTTAGTATCTTTGCCATTTGTGACACTTTGGTGGTGAGGTGTGAAAATAGGTGCACTACACAGTCAGTGAAATAAAAAGTTCTACTCACTATAGTATTTATTGAGCGTACACCAATCATTCACTTACACACACGATTAAAAGTCAGAAGGCACGGAGATGAAGGAAAACATAAAGCACGATACAGTCAAATAAGCACAGCACTACAGAGATATGAAGAAGTACAGTTAATAGAATAGGAAATAGAAAGCATAGAATGATTACTGTTTAACGAAAGCAAAGTCGCAAAGCAAACGTATCGCGTTGAGGTAAGATTCCGACTGCCGGCGCGGCGCGCGAGTCGCTATCGATAGGTATTGCAAGCACTCTGCGAAGGCGCATACAAAAGAACCGGTCTTGCGCTATAGTGCGAGAACCGTATCGATAAATGCATGTCGATATAACCGTATCGATAAATGATGTCGATATGTCCAACTGATATACTCGTAATATGTAAATGCAGTAGAAATATAAATGTAAATATTAAATTATTATTTATTTATATGTTATATGTATATTATTAATTATCAATAGGTTAAGATTTAAGTTAGCATTAAGTTTTATTATTATAATATATTTAATGTACAAAATATTGTGTAAATAATAAATATGTAGGTAAGTAGCCTACACCACCCCCCTCCAGAGACCGTCAAGGGCGATAAAAATCTGGAAATTTAACTTGTCGTCCAGAACGAGTTACATATTTCTTTTGGACATCTGGTAAATGCTCAAGTGTTGAATGGTCAGACAGTATAAAGGCCGGCTTAATACGGTCTATGGATACTGTGACCTCTTTGTTCTTGAGCAGTATTTTAAATATTTTGTCATCCCTCGACAAAACTTTGTGGGGGCCTGAATAAGCAGGTTGAAGGGAACCACGTGATGCGTCTTCTCGGAGGAACACGTAATCAGTGGTTGCTAGCTCCTTGTAAATAAACACTTTAGGGCTAGAGTGACGGGAGGCAGCTGTGGGTTGCAACCTTATAGCTATTTGCTTAAGACGAGCCGAAAACTCAGACGTGTCAGTGGTACCACCGTCTGCAGGGTCGAAAAATTCGCCTGGCAACCTTAAAGTCTCTCCATACACTAGCTCCGCAGAGGAGCACTGCAGATCTTCTTTAAAGGCAGTTCGTATGCCTAGAAGTACCCACGGCAAAGACTCTGTCCATCTGTCATTTGCATGGCAAACTATGGCAGCTTTGAGTTGCCGGTGGAATCTTTCCACCATGCCATTGCATGCAGGATGGTAAGCCGTCGTTCGCCTATGCTCAAAGCCGGTGGCTTTTGAGAGGCACTGAAATAGCGCCGACTCAAATTGCCGACCACGGTCGGTTGTGATTTGAGTGGGGCAACCAAATCGAGCGATCCATGTAGACAGGAGTGCTTGGGCAACTGTTTCCGCAGTCATGTCCTGGATCGGTACTGCTTCCGGCCACCGCGTAAATCGGTCTATGGCGGTAAGGCAGTAGCGATATCCTTGTGACGGCGGCAAGGGACCCACGAGGTCTATATGGATTTGCTGGAATCGCACTCGTGGCAAAGAGTATGTGCCCAGAGGAGCAGTCACGTGGCGGCTGACCTTAGCTTTCTGGCACGCTATACAGGCGCGAGCCCGTTCGCGGCAGTCACGGCGTATGCCTGGCCAGACAAAGCGCTCTGCAACCAATTTGGCAGATGCACTGACGCCAGGGTGGCTTAACGAATGCAGGCTTTCAAAGACCTGCTTGCGGTGAAACTTAGGTACGAAAGGTCTGGAGGTCGGTGTACTGACGTCGCAGTACAGAGGGACTCGACTTCCAGGTACCATCAGCTTCTCCAAACGCAGAGACGTACCTTCTGCTAGAAGCTGTTGCAGTTCAGGGTCGGCAGCCTGACTTTGGGCAATTGTTTCGGGGCTCACCGGCGCACACAGTTCCTCGATCCTCGACAACGTATCGGCAACCACGTTATCCTTGCCAGATATGTGTCGGATATCGGACGTGAACTGGGCTATAAAGTCGAGATGTCTATACTGCCTAGGCGAACAGTTCTTTTTCCGTTCATGGAATGCAAAACTGATCGGCTTATGGTCAGTATAGATGACGAAATGCCGGGCCTCGAGCATATGCCTAAAGTACTTGATAGCCTCGTAAATCGCAAGCAGCTCCCTGTCATACGGCGAATATTTCACCTGCGACGGGCTGAGCTTGCGCGAAAAGAAGGCAAGTGGCTGCCATGCACCGTCTTTAAACTGCTGCAGGACAGCGCCGATTGCTCTGTCGGATGCATCCGTAACCAAGGCGAGCTTAGCGGTACAGTCAGGATGGGCAAGTAAGGCGGCATCTGCTAGGCTGCGTTTGCATGCGTTGAAGGCTTCAAGGGCCTCTTCTGTCAGGTTGATGGGCTGTGAACCCTTAACAGAACCTTTGAGAAGCGCATGTAGGGGAGCCTGGACTTCAGCTGCTCGAGGAAGAAATCTCCTATAAAAGTTCAGCATACCTAAAAATGCTTTGAGCTGACGCACTGTAGAAGCAACAGGAAAATCGTGTATCGCCTGCACCTTGGAGTCCAACGGTTTGGAGCCAGCTTCCGAGATAGCGTAACCTAAAAATTTTACCTCAGGCACACCGAAGACGCACTTCGCCGTGTTCACCAGCATGCCATACTCCTTAAGCCTGGTGAATAGTTGGCGAAGGTGCTGCTCGTGCTGCTGTTCATCCTGAGAGTAAACCAAAATGTCATCTAGGTAGACGAAGACGAAGTCTAACCCCCTGGCGACCTCATCCATAAACCTTTGAAAGGTTTGGCCCGCATTCCGAAGTCCGAAGGTCATAAAGGGGAACTCGAAGAGTCCGAACGGAGTAGTGATCGCGGTCTTCGGAATATCTGCAGCACTGACAGGTATCTGATTATACGCCTTTAATAAATCAAGGGTGCTAAAAACTTTGCAGCCAACAAGATTATGCGCAAAATCATGAATATGTTTAATCGGATATCTGTCAGGCACGGTGCGGGCGTTTAACATGCGATAATCACCGCAGGGACGCCAACCGTTGTCCTTCTTCGGAGCCAGATGGAGAGGAGACGCCCAGGGGCTCTGGGAAGGTCGTGCTGTACCGTTGGCAATCATGGCCTGGAACTCCTGTTGGGCAATTTTTAATTTGTCGGGTGCTAAACGACGTGGAGTGCAAGATACTGGAGGGCCTGGTGTCGTGCGAATGTGGTGAACGGTGTTGTGAGTAATTGTGCGGTGTATACCAGTTGGACGGGTGAGCTCGGGAAATTCCTCAAGGATTTTGTGAAATCGAGTCTCACCTGTTAGAATTTTAACTGAGGCTATGTCGGAATCTTTTACAAATTTAGCAATAGCTGAGATAGATGTTATGCTATCTAATAACCTTTTATTTCTGCAATCTACGATAAGACCATAAAAATTTAAAAAGTCTACGCCTATAATAGGCTTGGTTACGTCGGCTACAACAAATCGCCAAGAAAATACTCTACGTAAACAAAAATCTAAATTTAAATGTACATAGCCATAAGTTGATATACAACTACCATTCGCCGCACATAAATTATAGTCCGTCTTCGCACGACGATCACGCAGCAGGGACCGGGGGAAAACACAGAGGTCGCTCCCTGTGTCGACCAAAAACTGCATCTTCGACTCGCGGTCCGTCACGAACAGGCGACCAGTGGAGTGAGGGCAGTCAGCAGTCGCCATTATAGACTGCCCTTGGCGTTTCCCGCCTTGTAGTCGCAGGGTTTCACGCATCTGCTGGCTTTCTCCGCAAACTTGGCATGGTACCAGCAAAGCGGGAACTTTCTATAATTTGAGTCGGAGCGCTTCGACCTGGATGCTGATGCTCTGCGCGCAGGTCGTGAGGATCTAGAGCGTGGTCGGCTTCTTCTGTCCGTCGAGAGTCGCTGGAACTGTCTCCTCAGCTCGGCTACCTCCCTGGCCAATGCGTCCAATGCCGATCCAGGAACAGCTTGGCTGGTGGAGGCTACAGCTGGCACGGGGGTGGCCAGTTCATGGATACGATCGGCCAAATCTGCGAGGTCCTCGATGGGTGATGAAGAAGGTTGGCCAGCAAGCACAGTTTGGATCCCGTGCGAAAGTCGGC
This sequence comes from Glaucopsyche alexis, assembly GCA_905404095.1. Lineage (NCBI taxonomy): Eukaryota > Metazoa > Arthropoda > Insecta > Lepidoptera > Lycaenidae > Glaucopsyche > Glaucopsyche alexis. The sequence continues at coordinate 5,148,779 of FR990053.1, forward strand.
TAGTCCAAATAGTCTTCAAAATTTCTTGAGAAACGTCGATACCGGCGAGGCTTTTGAGGTGACGCAAGAATTGCGAGGGCTTACGGTCTCCAAGCTCCTCGTGCATCAAAAGCTGCTTGATCTGCTTCTCCCTCGACGCCGTCAGCCGTTTAATCAGCTCCCGTTTCAATGTCTCGTATCTGTTCCCTGCAGGTGGGCTAATGATGATATCTTTTATCTCCCTTGAATGCTGCACGTCCAGGTGGCCAATGACGTAATTAAATTTTGTGAGGTCATTAGTAATCCCGGAAATAGCAAATTGACCTTCCACCTGCGCAAACCAAATCTCTGGCTCTTCTGGCCAGAATGGAGGGACTCGAACACCAACCTTAAAAATATCGATATTGGGTATCGACTGTGTCCCCTCACTAGTGGTATCGTTCGACCGCGTGGCAGGGCCTGCAGGAATGGCGCGTGCATCGTGAAATTCCTTCTCCATCGTTCAAATACGGGGTCACCAGTTTGGTGGTGAGGTGTGAAAATAGGTGCACTACACAGTCAGTGAAATAAAAAGTTCTACTCACTATAGTATTTATTGAGCGTACACCAATCATTCACTTACACACACGATTAAAAGTCAGAAGGCACGGAGATGAAGGAAAACATAAAGCACGATACAGTCAAATAAGCACAGCACTACAGAGATATGAAGAAGTACAGTTAATAGAATAGGAAATAGAAAGCATAGAATGATTACTGTTTAACGAAAGCAAAGTCGCAAAGCAAACGTATCGCGTTGAGGTAAGATTCCGACTGCCGGCGCGGCGCGCGAGTCGCTATCGATAGGTATTGCAAGCACTCTGCGAAGGCGCATACAAAAGAACCGGTCTTGCGCTATAGTGCGAGAACCGTATCGATAAATGCATGTCGATATAACCGTATCGATAAATGATGTCGATATGTCCAACTGATATACTCGTAATATGTAAATGCAGTAGAAATATAAATGTAAATATTAAATTATTATTTATTTATATGTTATATGTATATTATTAATTATCAATAGGTTAAGATTTAAGTTAGCATTAAGTTTTATTATTATAATATATTTAATGTACAAAATATTGTGTAAATAATAAATATGTAGGTAAGTAGCCTACACATTTTGGTTTACTCTCAGGATGAACAGCAGTCGGAATCTTACCTCAACGCGATACGTTTGCTTTGCGACTTTGCTTTCGTTAAACAGTAATCATTCTATGCTTTCTATTTCCTATTCTATTAACTGTACTTCTTCATATCTCTGTAGTGCTGTGCTTATTTGACTGTATCGTGCTTTATGTTTTCCTTCATCTCCGTGCCTTCTGACTTTTAATCGTGTGTGTAAGTGAATGATTGGTGTACGCTCAATAAATACTATAGTGAGTAGAACTTTTTATTTCACTGACTGTGTAGTGCACCTATTTTCACACCTCACCACCAAACTGGTGACCCCGTATTTGAACGATGGAGAAGGAATTTCACGATGCACGCGCCATTCCTGCAGGCCCTGCCACGCGGTCGAACGATACCACTAGTGAGGGGACACAGTCGATACCCAATATCGATATTTTTAAGGTTGGTGTTCGAGTCCCTCCATTCTGGCCAGAAGAGCCAGAGATTTGGTTTGCGCAGGTGGAAGGTCAATTTGCTATTTCCGGGATTACTAATGACCTCACAAAATTTAATTACGTCATTGGCCACCTGGACGTGCAGCATTCAAGGGAGATAAAAGATATCATCATTAGCCCACCTGCAGGGAACAGATACGAGACATTGAAACGGGAGCTGATTAAACGGCTGACGGCGTCGAGGGAGAAGCAGATCAAGCAGCTTTTGATGCACGAGGAGCTTGGAGACCGTAAGCCCTCGCAATTCTTGCGTCACCTCAAAAGCCTCGCCGGTATCGACGTTTCTCAAGAAATTTTGAAGACTATTTGGACTAGCCGACTTTCGCACGGGATCCAAACTGTGCTTGCTGGCCAACCTTCTTCATCACCCATCGAGGACCTCGCAGATTTGGCCGATCGTATCCATGAACTGGCCACCCCCGTGCCAGCTGTAGCCTCCACCAGCCAAGCTGTTCCTGGATCGGCATTGGACGCATTGGCCAGGGAGGTAGCCGAGCTGAGGAGACAGTTCCAGCGACTCTCGACGGACAGAAGAAGCCGACCACGCTCTAGATCCTCACGACCTGCGCGCAGAGCATCAGCATCCAGGTCGAAGCGCTCCGACTCAAATTATAGAAAGTTCCCGCTTTGCTGGTACCATGCCAAGTTTGCGGAGAAAGCCAGCAGATGCGTGAAACCCTGCGACTACAAGGCGGGAAACGCCAAGGGCAGTCTATAATGGCGACTGCTGACTGGACCACCAAACTGGTGACCCCGTATTTGAACGATGGAGAAGGAATTTCACGATGCACGCGCCATTCCTGCAGGCCCTGCCACGCGGTCGAACGATACCACTAGTGAGGGGACACAGTCGATACCCAATATCGATGTTTTTAAGGTTGGTGTTCGAGTCCCTCCATTCTGGCCAGAAGAGCCAGAGATTTGGTTTGCGCAGGTGGAAGGTCAATTTGCTATTTCCGGGATTACTAATGACCTCACAAAATTTAATTACGTCATTGGCCACCTGGACGTGCAGCATTCAAGGGAGATAAAAGATATCATCATTAGCCCACCTGCAGGGAATAGATACGAGACTTTGAAATGGGAGCTGATTAAGCGGCTGACGGCGTCGAGGGAGAAGCAGATCAAGCAGCTTTTGATGCACGAGGAGCTTGGAGACCGTAAGCCCTCGCAATTCTTGCGTCACCTCAAAGGCCTCGCCGGTGTCGACGTTTCTCAAGAAATTTTGAAGACCATTTGGACTAGCCGACTTTCGCACGGGATCCAAACTGTGCTCGCTGGCCAACCTTCTTCATCACCCATCGAGGACCTCGCGGATTTGGCCGATCGTATAAATGAACTGGCCATCCCCGTGCCAGCTGTAGCATCCACCAGCCAAGCTGTTCCTGGATCGGCATTGGACGCATTGGCCAGGGAGGTAGCCGAGCTGAGGAGACAGTTCCAGCGACTCTCGACTGACAGAAGAAGCCGACCACGCTCAAGATCCTCACAACCTGCGCGCAGAGCATCAGCATCCAGGTCGAAGCGCTCCGACTCAAATTATAGAAAGTTCCCGCTTTGCTGGTACCATGCCAAGTTTGCGGAGAAAGCCAGCAGATGCGTGAAACCCTGCGACTACAAGGCGGGAAACGCCAAGGGCAGTCTATAATGGCGACTGCTGACTGCCCTCACTCCACTGGTCGCCTGTTCGTGACGGACCGCGAGTCGAAGATGCAGTTTTTGGTCGACACAGGGAGCGACCTCTGTGTTTTCCCCCGGTCCCTGCTGCGTGATCGTCGTGCGAAGACGGACTATAATTTATGTGCGGCGAATGGTAGTTGTATATCAACTTATGGCTATGTACATTTAAATTTAGATTTTTGTTTACGTAGAGTATTTTCTTGGCGATTTGTTGTAGCTGACGTAACCAAGCCTATTATAGGCGTAGACTTTTTAAATTTTTATGGTCTTATCGTAGATTGCCGAAATAAAAGGTTATTAGATAGCATAACATCTATCTCAGCTATTGCTAAGTTTGTAAAAGATTCCGACATAGCCTCAGTTAAAATTCTAACAGGTGAGACTCGATATCACAAAATCCTTGAGGAATTTCCCGAGCTCACCCGTCCAACTGGCATACACCGCACAATTACTCACAACACCGTTCACCACATTCGCACGACACCAGGCCCTCCAGTATCTTGCACTCCACGTCGTTTAGCACCCGACAAATTAAAAATTGCCCAACAGGAGTTCCAGGCCATGATTGCCAATGGTACAGCCCGACCATCACAGAGCCCCTGGGCGTCTCCTCTCCATCTGGCTCCGAAGAAGGACAATGGTTGGCGTCCCTGCGGTGACTATCGCATGTTAAACGCCCGCACTGTACCTGACAGATATCCGATTAAACATATTCATGATTTTGCGCATAATCTTGTTGGCTGCAAAGTTTTTAGCACCCTTGATTTATTAAAGGCGTATAATCAGATACCTGTCAGTGCTGCAGATATTCCGAAGACCGCGATCACTACTCCGTTCGGACTCTTCGAGTTCCCCTTTATGACCTTCGGACTTCGGAATGCGGGCCAAACCTTTCAAAGATTTATGGATGAGGTCACCAGGGGGTTAGACTTCGTCTTCGTCTACCTAGATGACATTTTAGTTTACTCTCGGGATGAACAGCAGCACGAGCAGCACCTTCGCCAACTTTTTACCAGGCTTAAGGAGTATGGCATGCTGGTGAACACGGCGAAGTGCGTCTTCGGTGTGCCTGAGGTAACATTTTTAGGTTACGCTATTTCGGAAGCTGGCTCCAAACCGTTGGACTCCAAGGTGCAGGCGATTAACGATTTTCCTGTTGCTTCTACAGTGCGTCAGCTCAAAGCATTTTTAGGTATGCTGAACTTTTATAGGAGATTTCTTCCTCGAGGAGCTGAAGTCCAGGCTCCACTACATGCGCTTCTCAAAGGTTCTGTTAAGGGTTCACAGCCCATCAACCTGACAGAAGAGGCCCTTGAAGCCTTCAACGCATGCAAACGCAGCCTAGCAGATGCCGCCTTACTTGCCCATCCTGACTGTACCGCTAAGCTCGCCTTGGTTACGGATGCATCCGACAGAGCAATCGGCGCTGTCCTGCAGCAGTTTAAAGACGGTGCATGGCAGCCACTTGCCTTCTTTTCGCGCAAGCTCAGCCCGTCGCAGGTGAAATATTCGCCGTATGACAGGGAGCTGCTTGCGATTTACGAGGCTATCAAGTACTTTAGGCATATGCTCGAGGCCCGGCACTTCGTCATCTATACTGACCATAAGCCGATCAGTTTTGCATTCCATGAACGGAAAAAGAACTGTTCGCCTAGGCAGTATAGACATCTCGACTTTATAGCCCAGTTCACGTCTGATATCCGACACATATCTGGCAAGGATAACGTGGTTGCCGATACGTTGTCGAGGATCGAGGAACTGTGTGCGCCGGTGAGCCCCGAAACAATTGCCCAAAGTCAGGCTGCCGACCCTGAACTGCAACAGCTTCTAGCAGAAGGTACGTCTCTGCATTTGGAGAAGCTGATGGTACCTGGAAGTCGAGTTCCTCTGTACTGCGACGTCAGTACACCGACCTCCAGACCTTTCGTACCTAAGTTTCACCGCAAGCAGGTCTTTGAAAGCCTGCATTCGTTAAGCCACCCTGGCGTCAGTGCATCTGCCAAATTGGTTGCAGAGCGCTTTGTCTGGCCAGGAATACGCCGTGACTGCCGCGAATGGGCTCGCGCCTGTATAGCGTGCCAGAAAGCTAAGGTCAGCCGCCACGTGACTGCGCCTCTGGGCACATACTCTTTGCCTCGAGCGCGATTCCAGCAGATCCATATAGACCTCGTGGGTCCCTTGCCGCCGTCACAAGGATATCGCTACTGCCTTACCGCCATAGACCGATTTACGCGGTGGCCGGAAGCAGTACCGATCCAGGACATGACTGCGGAGACAGTGGCCCAAGCACTCCTGTCTACATGGATCGCTCGATTTGGTTGCCCCACTCAAATCACAACCGACCGTGGTCGGCAATTTGAGTCGGCGCTATTTCAGTGCCTCTCAAAAGCCACCGGCTTTGAGCATAGGCGAACGACGGCTTACCATCCTGCATGCAATGGCATGGTGGAAAGATTCCACCGGCAACTCAAAGCTGCCATAGTTTGCCATGCAAATGACAGATGGACAGAGTCTTTGCCGTGGGTCCTTCTAGGCATACGAACTGCCTTTAAAGAAGATCTCCAGTGCTCCTCTGCGGAGCTGGTGTATGGAGAGCCTTTAAGGTTGCCAGGCGAATTTTTCGACCCTGCAGACGGTGGTACCACTGACACATCTGAGTTTTCGGCTCGCCTTAAGCAAATAGCTATAAGGTTGCAACCCACAGCTGCCTCCCGTCACTCTAGCCCTAAAGTGTTTATTTACAAGGAGCTAGCAACCACTGATTACGTGTTCCTCCGAGAAGACGCATCACGTGGTTCCCTTCAACCTGCTTATTCAGGCCCCCACAAAGTTTTGTCGAGGGATGACAAAGTATTTAAAATACTGCTCAAGAACAAAGAGGTCACAGTATCCATAGACCGTATTAAGCCGGCCTTTATACTGTCTGACCATTCAACACTTGAGCATTTACCAGATGTCCAAAAGAAATATGTAACTCGTTCTGGACGACGAGTTAAATTTCCAGATTTTTATCGCCCTTGACGGTCTCTGTAGGCTACTTACCTACATAATTATTATCTACACAATATTTTGTACATTAACTATATTATAATAATAAAACTTAATGCTAACTTAAATCTAAAACTACGGTTAATTAATAATATACATAATATATATAAATAAATAATAATTTAATATTTACATTTATATTTCTATTGCATTTACATATTACGAGTATATCAGTTGGACATATCGACATCATTTATCGATACGGTTATATCGACATGCATTTATCGATACGGTTCTCGCACTATAGCGCAAGACCGGTTCTTTTGTATGCGCCTTCGCAGAGTGCTTGCAATACCTATCGATAGCGACTCGCGCGCCGCGCCGGCAGTCGGAATCTTACCTCAACGCGATACGTTTGCTTTGCGACTTTGCTTTCGTTAAACAGTAATCATTCTATGCTTTCTATTTCCTATTCTTTCGTTTCTATAATCCTTTTGGAAATAAAAACAGTTAATATTTTTATATTCTTTTTATACTGTATTCCTTTATTTTAATTTGAAATAAGCAAACTTGAAAAACAATAATTTATCTTTTTTATTTTAGAAATCCTGATGGAACATTGTGTAAAAGTGATCATGATACTAGAAAAAAACTTAATCAGGTATTTATTTTAATAGTTATAATGTTTTAAAATGTAGTATTCTGTATTGCTACTCAAAACAAAACATTTATCCATAGGTAAAGTAGTTTATTTAAAGTACGACCAAGTTCTTCATGGCTTTTGGGTATCATCATTTTGTAATATATTGTCTGTATTATGCGAGGCATTATTTAGACCTATTTCAGTGTTTACTGAACTCTGTCTTAATTTTTTTTTTGTGGTCTGAAATCCTAACCTGATCTTTACTGTATTGCAGATATATTTCCCACTACACGGACGAAAAATTAGAGAGCCCCTTGTCTTCTCCGATATGGAGAGATTTAACAGTTTGCTAGAGAGGCACATGTATGAGTATTTGTTGGACCGAGCATGCATTCAGTATGAGCCAGACGAACAGAAGTATCAAGAGATCACCAGCCTCACCTATCAACACGTTGATACATCCAGCCAGTTTGATTTATTGAGGTACTGGTTATATTTATTTTTAATCATTTTTTTAGAGTATAACACTTTAATTGATAACCTATATTTTACCTTCTCAGCTACACCAGTTGAGTTACAAAATCTAAGATTTCTGTGAAAATATAATAATATAAAAAGGAAGAATATTATAAAGGTGCAGACACACAGGCACATATAAATTCACACAGCATTCATTTATCATGCAATCATGCATTGCCAATGTATTCAAAAATGTTATGGAAAGAAATAGAACACTATTAAAATTATACATAGAACACTATCAAAATATTTAATAGTGCTTATGACATGACTGTATTAAGCCTATGTCCTATACCTGTAAAAATATTAATCTTTCACACATTTGTCATTTTATTCAAAGGAACTGTAATAATATATCCAGATCAACTCGTCACTTCGGTCCCCTAGCGTTCTATCTCACATGGCACAACACTATGGACAACCTGCTGCTAGAGACAGTACAGGGCGGTGCGATACGCGAGGCTGCGCTGCTGGTGGCTCTCCGACATACGCTGCGGGCTGACGTGGGACACGGGGAGGAGAATCAGGCCTTGGTTGCAGAGGTCATTTTTTTTTCTCTAATCTACACTAATATTATAAAGAGGAAAACTTTGTTTGTATGATTGTTTGTTTGTAAAGAATAGGCTCAAAAAGTACTGGACCGATTTCAAAAATTCTTTCACCATTCGAAAGCTGGGATCCTGTTCTTTCGCATAATTTTATTTGTCATAATTTCATTTGGCATACATCACTTGGCATAATTTTACTACGCATAATAATACTTTGGCATAATGGTTTCTTGGCATACTACATCATTAGGCATAAATATCATTTAGACTAATATTGTTTGTCCTAATTTAATGAGGCATAACTCGTAAGGCATAATTTTTCTTGTCATAATAATACTTTGGCATAATTGTTTTTCGGCATAAACTCGTTAGGCATATTTTTTTGTCATAATAAATTCAAGGCATTCTGTCACAAGGCACAAATATGCATAAAATGGAACGACATAATGAAAACACGGTTAAGGTAATATTTATGAAACTTTAAAAGCAGGTATTACACTCATATACCTTGTGTAACATGTGTAACAGTAGGTTAAGTTGCGGCGGGGTGGCCCTTGGGCCACCCTTAAGCCGCTAACATGTTTAAAATAATTAGCTCGGCATGTTCTTAGATAGCAGTTCGTGTTTTTTTTCCGAGTTTAACTTCGTAATCAGTCGAAAATTACAATTATAATTGTTATTTCGTCTTAACTCGCACACCCAGTAGAATTTATCATTCATTAGTTTGTGAAAAAAAATGCTACAAAGATGTATACGTAAATATAATACTCTGCTTAAATATCATTATGCGTAAATATATTTATGCTTTTTAATATTATGCATAAAAATATTATTCTTAATGAATATTATGCGTAAAAAAATATATGCCTTACAATAAGTATGCCTAACAATTATTATGCTTTTCGTAATTATGCGAAAAAAAATTATGCTAAGAAAGTTATGACAAATGAATGTTATGCGAAACTACTATTAGGTCAAATGAAATTATGCCAAGTAAAATTATGACATATGATTTTATGCGAAAAAATAGGGAACCTCGAAAGCTATATTATTCATGAGTAACATAGGCTAAATTTTATTTTGAAAAAAAATAGGGTTCCGTAAGATATTTGGGTTTTTCGGACACAAGGTGTGAAAAATCAACCAGAAAAGTTACTTATTTTGCGTACGCTGCCTAAACTATAAAAGATAGAACCATATAATGTTCCAATTAATTGTAGATCTTATAAATATCTACAAAAAAGTCCGCGCACACACTATACCTATCTATGTCGAGTGAGGCACAACAACAATTTTTTTATTTAGAAAACTTGAATTTTTTTGGACTACATTTAAACGCGTTTATTTTACTCATGCTATTAATCCTGATCAAAATAAATTTCATCACTAAGTACAGTTTATGTAGATAATATTTGGTCTTTGAATGATTAAAATTGGACGTTTGGTTTTGAAGTTATGGTGAAATTAAAATATTACGATTTCTGCTGCACGGCCCGTTGCGAAGTGGGCGTCACCAAGGCGGGGGTGCACGTGCGGTTTAAACACATTCTGTAGTATTAGAATCAGTATTGTACCCGTGCGAAGCCGGTGCGGGTCGCTAGTTACTAGAGTCTGGCTAACGAAAGATGAGACTGGAAAAAGACGTTAAATTCAAAAAGTCGACGTACGGCAACCTTGTCTATAGTCGGAATTATAGTTTTGATACTTGATTATTATGACAATTATATTAAATTTTGTTAGGAACAACTCATTTCATGAAAATGAAGTTTATTGTCCTTGTTTACTTACTTTTTTTTGAATTTGCCGCCTTTTTCCAGTCTCATCTTTCGTTAGCCAGACTCTAATATAGTGGTAGGTATTCTTACCCGAACTTACTACGGTGCAGCTAAAAAGAAGGGTAATGATTTTGGCAGTTTATGTACTTATGTATATTATATATGTTTGTTCCACCGTATGTCCCCTTTTAATGAATGAGGTGTCAATAGATTCGTAATAATAGTCCTGGTAACATGGCCCATATAATTTACATAGTAGGGTTATAGTTTTTATAAAAAATTGTAGTTATTGGTGGTAATGATATTATGGTTGTTTGTATCTTAATATTACTACTTTAACGCAACATAATAATACATACAGTACATAATAATATTATCATACAGTGTAAAAGGAATCTAATAAAATGAGGGTGTTTGTTATTTTTTCTGCCGTTAGGGGGCAAACCCAACACACACAAAGCGTCATCTGATGGCGTAAGTTGTATAAAAAACGGTCAATAAGAATTTTCGATTCTTTTTCTGTCACCAGACGGCGCTTGGTAGCACGACGGTCCTTGTGGCAAAAAGCAAAAATTTGATTATGCATCTTTTCTATACAATAGAGAAGATGCATAATAAAATGTTTGCTTTACAATTCTACGTTTTAAACAAATTTTTGTTTAATACTCGTTCTTTTATACCTGTATTCTTTAAAATTAATAGTTTTGATTAAATAAAAATTATTAATATATTTCTGCCCTTACAGGTAATGAAAACACCAATCCAATTAGGAAAACAGGAACAACTAACAGAAGACGCTATAGCACTGGACAATAAGTGTGTAGAAAGCATAGAAAAGTACATAGCTACCAACTCTGCAATGAAAAGCAAACAAAGTCTAGCTCTCCAAGGCTTCAGGGAGTACTATCAGCAACTCATTGACTTGAGCAGAGGACTAAGGAAGGCCCATGGTGCTTCTTAGATTATTAGGATTTAGTTAGATTGGAAACTGTTTAATTAAGCGTTTAATAAAGTTGTATGTGTTATTAAAATAAGTTTTCTTTTTTGTTACGAGTTTAAAATATTTGGATATTCCGCTTAGTTTGTGGCAAAATATGCTTCTTTCAATTGGCGACAAGAGATCAAATAAAAAAAGTGAATTATGCGTGCTAAATTGGGTTTCCCGCCAAAACTCCCTAGGAAGTTACAGTAAAGCGTCTACCACTTTGCTGAATCGACTGACTTGACTGATTGACTACCGTGACTATTTATTTGGACTTTGACTAGACTTTGGACTTGACGATGAAATACGTTGATGAAAATAATATACTTGACACTGGCAAATGGTGATAAACCGACGCCATAAATAAATAATAATAATAATAACACAAAGTGTCATGTTACTCAAAAGGAAATAATTATTTTTTTGTTTTATGTTAATTTTTTTGATATTATTTACTTCGTATAATGCCTTTTTATTACCATCAAAGAGCATTTACACCTTTACGAATAGAAGCAGACAGGAAAGCGGTAAAAAATGGACTTCGCCATGCAGTGTTTACAAAAAGTGCTGAGAAATATGTTGGAGAGTGGAAGAATAACTTGAGGGAAGGTAGATTTTGCAACATGTAGTCGGTTGTTACATGTTTTCACATCAATTTGTTGGGGAAAATCCCTTCGATGTATATTCCCTGTTATATTATATGTATGTATATTTTTGTCATTAAATGTTATTTTGTAGGAAAAGGATATTCCTTAACAAGTAAAGGGACATCGTATGAAGGCGATTGGGTTAATGGCATGAGGTAAAAAATGTTACCTAATTTCTTAGATTAATTTAATACATCTATGCCTAATTTTGAATACTAAAAATGGATTGTAATTCCAATATCTCGCTAGAACTCAAGAACGGCTGGACTATTTTGGCTAATTTTGGTCTTGAAATGTTTGTGGTAGTTCGGCAATGTTTAACCCAAGTTTAAAACGGTGAGTGAAATTGGAACAATCGTGGAGAAAATACTAAAAATGACGGTCCCTTGGCCTTTATTATCTGGTCACTGTGTTATTTTTGTCATTTAGCTGTCATTTATCAAATATTTATTAGTGCGTCCAGTTTAATTGGCAGTGCCACTGTGGATAATTGTTTATTCCAGTTCAAGACAGAATATTTTAATTATTCAAAATGGCAGCGATGTGGTTCGCCACTCATCACGTCTCGTTCTCGCGGAGGCGAAAAGTGGCCCATGAAGAGCCGCTTCGCTACGTTGAATGTAAGAGGAGGAATGGATGGTAAGAATGAAAGTGGACGAAGCGAAACAAGTATGTAAGGATTGTAGCAAGTGGAAACAAGTGGTCTCTGCCTACCCTTACGGGGAAGAGTCGTGATTATATGTATGTAAGACAGAATAATGTCTGTATATTGTCCGTAATATATGTGAGGAAAAAAACTATGTCACTATCTACTTTCAGTCATGGCTTCGGTGTCCACAGTAAAAGACTTCCTACCGGCACTTACAGCTTGAAATATCGCGGTGATTGGGCTTACGGGAAACCAGAGGGCATCGGTTGGAAGTACTATGCCAACGGAGACAGATACTTCGGTTTCTGGAAGTGTGGCCAGAGGCATGGTTACGGGAAAATGTGGTACACGGATGGCACATTTTACGCTGGTTACTGGAAAGTAGATAGAAGAAATGGACTTGGAATATTTGTGCAAGGTGAAATAACTTTATTATATAATATTAACGCTTCCACACCATGTTGATCTGGTCCCGTGGTAAGTTCTCGAAGAACTTGTGTTACGACCAGACAACAGACTTATATTTAAGATTTTGACTAAGTATATTAAAAATAAAATAAAAATATTATATAGTAAGTATGTATTTTCATAAAACACCAACAGCTGAATGTCGATAGGCGTAATTTGAGGACGCATTTTCTAAAATACTTTACAAAACAAAAAATTAAATGTGTGCACTATAGCTTCTCTTATACTATTTTATGGGTATATCCTTTTTCCCCGATATTAGGCGAAATAACAAGCATTTTCCCCGCGCGCCGCATTGAGTTCGAGCAGTTGACTAGCGCAATGAGAACCCTATCGCCTATGTCTAGGCAATAACAACCGCTACGAAGGCCACTGGGTGGACGATCTCAAAGACGGTTTAGGCCGCTTCTACCACAACCACACGGGCCAGCTGCAGGAAGGCTGCTGGGAGAGCGGCGTGTGCGTTACGTCCAAGATGACTGACGTAGACGTGCGGCAGTTCTGTGCGCTGCCGACACCTTATCCTATACCTCGAGTAAGTAACAAGAATATCTAAAAAAGTTAGTTATGACTTATGCCCCGAATTTGTCGTTGCCATAAGCTTGATACTAACTATATGAGGGATGTGCGTGCGTGCCTTGGTAGGGCTCCGTATAAAATAATTTTGGGGGCCCTTAGGAAGGGTAAAGATTTCTCACAAAAGAAACAAAAAATTGCAAAAAAATCATAGAATTATTTATTCATCATAATTATCTATCTAACCGATGTAGGGTGTTGCCAACTTTTGACCGCACGCTTTAAAAAAAATTAGATACTTTTTTTTGACTTTTGTCATTGGGAAGTTTTTTTATTAATTTTCGCTTACGCACGTTGGGCGTAGCCCGGGGGCCCCGTATAATTGATACGGCAGATACGGCGGTAGCTACGCCCCTGATGCGGAATTGCAGAGGTGACGTAAAGCTGTATGGCGCCAAATCGACCGTCTAAATGGCATTTCGGCAGGGGCGCAAGTGACTAATTATTGGCGTCAATCTGGAATAGCCATTTTTTGCACCTTCGTGGGACAGACATACCTAGTAGGTAGCAGGGACTCGGGCTGATAAACCTATCATGTTATAGGTGGCGCCACCGTATTTAATTAATTTATGGGTCCGTTTCACAGTCACCAAATATGTGACAGTCTTATTTGCATGTTTTATCAGTATAAAGTAAAATTTCCGAATAAGCTAACCGACATTAGTAATATGTAGTAATAAAACTACGGCATGTGCCGTATTCGGTATTGTTTTATAGAATGTACTAGCGACCCGCCCCGGCTTCGCACGTTTACAATACTGATACTAATACTACAGAATGTCTTTAAACCTCTAACAAAACGGGCGAAATTTAGTCAAAACAAACAGAAACAAATTAATATAGGTACCTACTAAAACTCAATGAAATAAGTAGGTGGGTATACTCTTCAGGACTAACAATACAACAAACACTAAATAGGTATTCAAGTATCTATCCATCATAGTTACAACGAACACAAAACAAAAAACAATATAAACTCGCACGCCTTGGTGACGCCCACTTCGCAACGGGCCGTGCAGCAGAAATCGTCATATTTTAATTTCGCCATAACTTCAAAACCAAACGTCCAATTTTAATCATTCAAAGACCAAATATTATCTACATAAACTGTACTTAGTGATGAAATAATTAATTTTGATAAGGATTAATAGCATGAGTAAAATAAACGCGTTTAAATGTAGTCCAAAAAATTTTCAAGATTTCTAAATAAAAAAATGGTTGTTGTGCCTCACTCGACATAGATAGGTATAGTGTGTCGCGGACTTTTTTGTAGATATTTATAAGATCTACAATTAATTAGAACATTTTATGGTTCTATCTTTTATAGTTTAGGCAGCGTACGCAAAATAAGTAACTTTTCTGGTTGATTTTTTACACCTTGTGTCCGAAAAACCCAAATATCTTACGGAACCCTATATTTTTCCAAAATAAAATTTAGCCTACGTTACTCGTGGATTATGTAGCTTTCGAATGGTGAAAGAATTTTTGAAATCGGTCCAGTACTTTTTGAGCCTATTCATTACAAACAAACAAACAAACATACAAACAAAGTTTTCCTCTTTATAATATTAGTGTAGATTAACAGCCTCCGTGGTCTAGTGGTTAGAGCTTGGCCCTCGACTCGGTCGTGGGTTCGATTCCCGCATTGTAACAACAAAAATCTTGTTTCCCAGTTTGGTTAGGACAGTGCAGGCTGATCACCTGAAACATGATCCATGCGTCGGATGGACGTGTAAAAAGTCGGTCTGCGCCTGATCTCTCGCAATTCGTGTCGGTTATCCGTCCCACTGGGTTATGAGAAAGGATTGATTGCTCTTGTGTACTGCGTACACACTACACTATAAAAAAAATTACTCCTGCATAACCATGGTTTTAATGAAACCGGCCACCGTCACCGAAATCGGTGTGGGGAAGTTATAGGATGTATTAGCATAAAGTGTACGACGGCATTAAATGTTTATTTATTCTAGCAGTTTTCTTACTTCTTAAGTCCATCATTTTTTTCCTTTTAGGTGGGAGTTATAAACTCGGAGCGATTCCTCGAAGAGAGTTTATACTGGCTATCGAGGGAAAGAGGTGAAATAGACAAATACTTAAAACACTGCATAATTCAAATGTAATGTTTATTATAAAATAAAATCAGATCGTTAAAATATGTCTTAGAAATAATTTAAATGAAGAAAAACATTTCCGAAATTCAACAAATTAAGGTAGAGAATAAAACCTTGATTGGTATGAACAATATACGTTTTTAAAATGGATAAAATTATCTTATGCCCCGTCCAGACGTCTTGCGAAGTAGGCCGAGGAAGTGCTCCGCGAAGTAACCCGAAGTATGAAAAGGCGAAGCGAAGTGCGTGCCCACACTGTCTTATTCGGCCAACCTCGGCCTACTTCGCGAGTAACAGGACGAGGTGTTAATTATAGCTAAACATAATTTAATACATAAAACTAAGTTTGTTTAATAAAACGTTTAATAGTTATGTGGTAAACCTGAAGGCAATTCTGCTAAATAAAACCTGCATTAATACAATTACAATCAAGTCCCGATACGCTTATACTCCCAAACGGTGTTTTTATGAACGTTAAACCAACGTGAAACGCGCTCTGATTGGTCGAAACGTCATGAAATCCGTTCACGGTAACATGTCGCTACACTTTCAATCCAAACAAAGTAAAATTGACTCTTTAAATTGTCTACTTTAAATACGAGAATTGAGGTTCAGTTTGTAACTGGTCCAGCTATTAATTAACCAAATTATTGTTGTTGAAGTTGTATCACAGTTTTATATAAATATTTACATTCAAAACAAAAGGTATAAATAAAACAATAGTGTTGAAATGTGGTAAACCGGGTTCGTCAGCGACTGTACATAGATACCGTAAGTAACAGTCCTCTGTAAAAATCTACATTACCTATCTACACCTATATAAAAGTACAAACTGTCCGCATATATTAATATAAAAACTTAATCTAATGCTTCTAAGATAAAACTTACATTTAAGACCTTTTCCCCCTTAGTAATAAAAATATTTATTCAGTAGATAATCAATACAATGTTTTGTCCTTGTCTGTCAAGCGACATTTCCAAGGCATAAGACAAGGATAAAACCAGGGCCGTGCCGCCCCTGTGTGCGATGTGTGCGGCGCACACAGGCGCCAAGACGATGAGGGCGCCGCGGGCCGCCACCGAAAAGTTAAAACATAAAGATTCGTAAAATTAAGAGGCGCTTCATGGGTTTCGCACACAGGCGCTGCCGGGGGTCGGCGCGGTCCTGGACAAAACATTGTATTGCTTATCTACTGGATAAAAAAAGGGGGTTTAAGTTCAATGATTTTTTTTAACCTTTTTCACGGACCCCTAGAAAATCTAGGACTTAACAAAAAGAAAGCCTAAGTAAATGGCTTTTCAGTTTTAACTTTAGTCAGTCTCGGACTACTTCTGTATATATCTGTATAATCTATGGTCCGGTCGCTGTGCTAATTAAGCGTAGCGATTACGAGACTTGGTACAAAATTGTTTATTTTTGTTACATGGTCCATAGATGAGACTGCGGACCCCCAAGAGTCCGCGGACCGCAGGTTAAGAAACAATGATTACGCCATTGGTATTTGTTAAACAAATTCTTTAACGAAATTTATTATCAAAACTGTCATGGTTCACTTATAAAATATTACATTTCACTTGTTACATCTTTCCCGAAGATCAGTTTAAATTTAGAATTCATGATGGAATAAAGTATTTCGTTACATATGCTTCAGTTTATAAATCATTGTTAGCAGAAAGGCATACTAATGCCTGCCTCTAAATTCTAAAGCATAGGTGCTTTTAGAGTTTAGAGGTCCCACAGTAGGCCTTTTTACCTACTACAATTTATAACGTATTTTATTATTTAGTAGGTTAGTCTGTTTTTAAGGCGAGTTTCACATCTCTAAAATATGCCAGGCGATATAGGCGTAATGTTTTTGTTACGTTGCATTAGGTAACTAATTGTTCAGTAGCAATTTTTAAACCTAGTAGTTACATGTCATTTCGTACAGCTTGGAAAAAAAGAGTATGACGCGGTGACATCACGAACTAAAACATTTTCGATTGTATCATCCATAATCCTTGTTAGATTGGAATGAAAGATGTTTGATTTTGGGCCAACTCTATGTACACCACATAGGTAAATAGGAAAAAATATGGGAATTTCAAATAAAAAAAAGATTGCGTATTGGGCACATTGCGAATATAAATGATTCTTTGTTTTTTAATGCGAGAACCCATTTTTAGGGCGGCCATGACAGTTTTTTTGACAGGACTTTTGAAGTAGTTGACAATTTAGGAAGAGACGTCTTCTTGAACGTCATACGTCTTTCTTTGCCAAAAGTCACGTCATTATCTCATAACTTTAATTTGAGGAAATAAATATTTGACTGACAGATTTTGTATGAAAAATCTGTCATAACCACATATTTATTCCTCAGTTAAAGAGTTATCCGACGGTTGAAAAATAAGCCCTAAATAAAATAAAGAATAGGAAACTGTTACTATATCATGTAGCTATATTTACATATAGTGTAAATATGCTGGCCCACGCCTCATACATTACTAGAACATCTCCTTTATTATATTAATTTGTTTTTTTTTTTTATAATATATTAAAATAAAATATGTAATTCCAATCTAATATGAATAAAAGATGATACAGTAGAAAATGTTTTAGTTCCCGTTGTCATCGCGTCACTCTTTTTTGCCAAGCTGTACTAAGTCACGACCGCCACTTCGCGTAGTACTACTACATTAGCAGATAATAGTGTAATTACCAACCTTGTCTGTAGCACATTCATGAGTCTAGTCACAGCTAATTATATAATAGCACCCGGATTGTATTATTAAGCCTCATTATGGGTGTTTACCTCATGTTTACCCTAGCAGCCTGACCGCACCAAAGTTAGAATTATCGTATTTACGTGTACATTTTTTTGACACGTTAAATGATGGCGACTTGTGTATCAGTTACATTATATTTGAGCAATATTAAGTACAGACGATTGTTTCGTAATATAAAGTTAGCTTACGTTGTCCCAATATTGATATTCATTACCCGTCATCTTTATCTTAGATCATTATCGAAATAATGAATCAGACATTGTTTCGTTTCGGCCTTGACATGAATTTTTCACAATTTTTTCCATTTGAAAGAAAATGTTTTTCATAAGTCTTGGAAACACTCTCTTAGATCTCTTACTTGATTTATGTTCTTTTCAGAGTAAGGGCGCGTGTCGACGCACCGGTCCCGGCCCGACGCCAGTTATGTATGAAACCGGCTTCGAGACGAATCGGCGCTAATGCCGACGCCACGCTGGCGCGTCGACAGTGTGAAGCCGGTTTCATACATATGTCACCGTAAAATTGTATAAACCGTTAGATTGTAATATTACTAGAGATATTATAATATGCTGACAATACAATGTAACGAAAATTACAATATAACGAAAAATAATGCGTACGAAAAATATTTGTATAGAGAAATTTGTATTTGACAATCTGTCAGCATATTATAATATATCTAGTAATATTACAATCTAACGGTTTTTACAATTTTACGGTGACACATATAACATATCTGGCGCCCGCGCCGGGCCGGGTAGAAACCGGTGCGTCCACACGCGCCCTAACTTACTTATTACATATATAATAATATACAGAATTATTCATAAAATGTAATAACTGTTTAAAGAATTAAGTACTTATCAAAAGTTGCTAAAAATATTTTTCAGTTTCGTCATTTGAATATTAGAAATCAATTATTGTCTCAATATTTATCAGTAATTAATTATTATTAAATCGATTAGTCAATCATTTTTCACAAGACGCGAGAAATTATGACGCATTTTGTTACAAACGCATAATATTTTATCTCTGTTTTATATTTTGATAAATTTGAACTAAATTATTTAACGAGAAGGCATTGTTGTAAAAAAACTTATTGATTGATATTATTGGTCAAAGTTTTGTCAAAGTACAACTTACAACCTCAACAAATATTTTTGTTGAAGTTGTAACTATTAATTATTAGTTAAAATATACTCGAATAACCTCTAAGATAATGATCACAGCCCGACGGATTTTGTTTTCATTAAATAGGATAAGTTATTGTAAATAATAATCAGTTTACAATCCAATAATTATAGACTAAAATCTAAATAATTAAAATAATTAAGTATACTATATTTCATTTTAATGTTAATTATTTTAATGAAATATAGTCACATTGATATTCAAATATTAAGTCACATTTTTAGTTTCAAACATACGCAACGTCTTAAATTGTTAAAAATCGCTAAATGTCCATGTTTTACAAAATCTAAAACAAACAAATTGAACTTGGTCGTATAATAAACTTTAAACAACACATAACGTTTTGTAAAATCAATTACAGAAATTTTGGGCATATGATTTACTGTTTATGAAAATATGTTAAGGCAGAATTTTTTTTTTAAACCCAAAACGTATTTTTTACTACTTACGTATCAGCGTACAGTGTAAGGCCACAGCGGCGAAGATTCGTTTCATTAATTAATATATAATATATTTTTTAGTTTTAAATTTTTTCTGCCTGAACTTCGCTACAAAGACAATAAATCATTTGCCAAAATGTCCTCTAATTGATTTTAAATAAATGTTATACATTAAAAATTTTAGTAAGTAGGTACATGTCGATAAAAACGAGATTTCTTTGTTACAATAATTGAGCACCAGAGGACAAAAAAAAAACAATCACACAATTCGATTCTGGTCTAGCAGCGTAAGATTATTCATTCTCGAATCATGATCACCTAATTCTATCTGCTCCTTCAATAGCTCTAGTTCTTTTATACCGGTAACTGTCACTTCATACTTGTGGGTAGCTAGTGACATGTAGAAATGTACGGCGAACGCCAGAAACACTATCATAACAGGTATTAATACGACGCAGGCGGACCAGGCCGCCGTCTCGCTCAGATCATAGAATTTAACCCAACATAGAATAGCTATTTCCACTAGGAATAATATCAAACCCAGCAGCGTCGAGAAGGCCCACGCTACTTCTATGTACCAGTGTAGTCTCTCGTGTGGGGACTCGTGTACTAGAGATATGCTGTGGAGGTTACCCACCGCTTCGATATTCGGCAGTATGCATGTGCTAATCATAAGGGCGAGCATATGCACGGCAACCAGTAGGGTGGTACACACTGTGAATGCCACCAACATCGCCGGAGGCACTTTGGTCTGTTCTGGCGGGTTTAGTTGTACTTCAACCATGGCAACCTGAAATTTAAATAAAATTTTAATAAATGATAAAAAGTGGAGACAAGGACATGGAAAATACCATTTGATATCCTGTCAAGCGTCACTTGCTGCCTTGCAGCAAGTGACAGCATGACTCTCACGCGTCGCTTGCTGCCTGGTGGCAAGGTGGGCACGCCCATAGAATAAATTTCTAATTTATAAGTGGTTTGTTTGTACCACATAATTTATACATTTATGTAATTAATATTAAGTTTTTTATGCGTATACTAAGTATTTTCCATAAATCTACTACAAATTACTTCAGAAAATCGAATGAAAAATATACGTTTTTATTGCTATTTTATTTCATAGTGAGTTTATGATTTTCTTGTGAAATGCATTTTGAATTGAACATTTTAGTAGAAATTTTATTAGAACGGTATTTATTCTAGAGTCTACGAATAGAATATATGGATAAGAATAAGTAAATTTATTACTATGATTGTTTTTGTAAGACATTACCGTCAAAATAGGCCTAGTTTCGGAGGGTTCAATGAGGGAGTTCCCTTATTGTACATTGTAAAAAAATAATGAGTTACTGTAATATTTAACATCCTGAAATGTATAAAAATATAAAAATATGTATTTAATTATGTCCCAGTTACAGTTTATTGAGCAATCAAAATATGTACTATGTCAGATATTTTTCATAGTAATTGTAATTAGTTTTGCTCCAATCCTTGTTAGTACAACTGTTTTTGTATTAAATTTTTATGTATAATATATCCAATTACGTAAATAAAGCAACATTCACTGTATAGAAACATACATTTTATATTTATTTGAGTTTTAAAACAAAATATTAAAAAAGACGAAGTTTATGTGTTTGTATCAAGATTCTATTTATTAAATGAGTATTTTTCTAAATTCCATTTACGTCATCACTTAGGAAATCTATTCTACTTTTTAAATATATATCACATGCATAGGTAGTACATAAATTATAACAATATAATTTGGAGAAATAAAAATCGCGGGAATCGAAATTAGACTGACAATTTTATAGTAGGTAACTGTAACTTATTTTATATCGGTTTTTGAATTAAAATTTTATATAAAATGTGTGCACCTACGTAAATTAAGCAAATTTTACTATATAGAAACATAAATTTGGCCTTAGTTTAGATTTGCAATAAAAATATAAGAAAAAGTCGTGTGTTGTGTTTGGATCAAGATTTCTTTTATTAAACTAGTATTTTTCTTAATTCCAATTATATTATCAATTAGGAAATTTAATCACCTTTCTAAATATATATAACATGCATATGTTTTATTCACATTAAAACATTATAATCTTGAAGAAAAACACGACGGGAAACGTCATATGATTTATAGAGGTCGGTACTCCGTGCATCTGTCATGAGGGAATGAGGTCGTCCTCCTCCTTCCTCTCCGTAATGTGTGTGATGAGGTATCATTTGGCATGTTCCCACTTGAGTGTCAATAACGAAGTCAAAAGTAAACAATCAGTGCAAGTGTTTACGTTATTTGAAATGTTTACTTTCAAGTGGATAGGTACTTAATTAAACTGAATCTAATAACTGTAATTTATAAATCTGTTTCTATATTACGTAATCACTTAGGAAATTAATTATATTTTTAAATATATACATCATCCATAGGTTTTATTTACTTATTAACATTAAAATTGCGAAAAAAAATCGCGAAAAAAATTGCGGGAGAATGTAAGGAAAATTAATTTTTGGTGGCAAAAAGGCCCGACGCTTGTCTGCATAAGCTGTCAAAGAGTGTCAAGGCGCTTGACAGGATATATAACATTATGTAATCAACAATAATAAAGAAAATCTTATGCCATTGACGTAAGCAAAATCGCCACGAGGAAAATATTTTTATAAAGATTTCGTGTAGAGGTACTTCTTAATTAAAAGAAATAAGAGACTTAATCAGAAACATAGCTATTTCTATTAATAAAAACCGGCCAAGTGCGCGTCTGACTAGCGCACGTAGAGTTCCGTACAATAAAATCAATATTTTACATATTTACTACCTAATTATTTCGTTATTTTTGTACATAGTATCTATCACTCCTGAACCAACAAAGAAATATAAGACGTTATAGTTTTCCTTGAAAATTCCTCACATGGACTACCAGTATAAATTTTTTCACATTTTTTAAGTCAGCCGTTTAGTTTTTGAGGGAAGAACCAAAAAAAGCGCTATAAAGGTACACAGGTATCTCGGAAACTGATGCCTAAGTCAAAAAATCGTCTTAGCGACCTCTTATTTTTTTTAAAGACCTATCTAATGATACCCTAGTATGCAAATTCTATTCGAGTATTGTAGAACCAAGGCCAAATTATAATTCAAACTTCAAAGGTGTTCACACCGAGATGCGACGCGACACGGCATTTTTAATATGGCGATTCAAAATTGAACTTTATTCACTACACAAGAAGAATTCGAATTTCGAGCTGCAGTGTTATTCTCTAAGAACATTTTCAAATATCTCGACAGCTGAATCCGCGGCAGGTGTCAAATCTATATATATAAAAGAAAGTCGTGTTAGTTACACCATTTATAACTCAAGAACGGCTGAACCGATTTGGCTGAAAATTGGTAGGGAGGTAGCTTAGAACCAGGAAAAGGACATAGGATACTATTTATCGCGGTAAAATGTGCGGTTCCCGTGGAATACTGTATTTACGCTTTTACGTAAAAACTACTTAACCGATCATCATGAAATTTGGCACGGATATAAAGTAGACTACGAGGAAGAACATAGGTTACTCTTTATTGCATATTTTTATATATATAAAAGAAAGTCGTGTTAGTTACACCATTTATAACTCAAGAACGGCTGAACCGATTTGGCTGAAAATTGGTAGGGAGGTAGCTTAGAACCAGCAAAAGGACATAGGATACTATTTATCGCGGTAAAATGTGCGGTTCCCGTGGAATACTGTATTTACGCTTTTACGTAAAAACTACTTAACCGATCATCATGAAATTTGGCACGGATATAAAGTAGACTACGAGGAAGAACATAGGTTACTCTTTATTGCATAAAAATGTACGGTTCCCGTGAAATACTGTATTTACGCTTTTACGTAACTACTTACCCGATCATCATGAAATTTTGCACAGATATAAAGTAGAGCACGGAAAAGGACATAAGCTACTTTTTATTGCAGAAAATGTACGGTTCCCGTGGAATATTGTATTTACGCTTTTACGTAAAAACTACTTAACCGATTATTATGAAATTTTGCACAGATATAAAGTAGAGTACGGGAAAGGACAAAGGCTACTTTTTATTGCAGAAAATGTACGGTTCCCGTGGAATACTGTATTTACGCTTTTACGTAAAAACTACTTAACCGATCATCATGAAATTTTGCACAGATATAAAGTAGAGCACGGGAAAGGACATAGGCTACTTTTTATTGCAGAAAATGTACGGTTCCCGTGGAATACTGTATTTACGCTTTAACGTAAAAACTACTTAACCGATCATCATGAAATTTGGCGCTGATATAAAGTAGACTATCCATTTTTTTCACCTGGTCAATTATATGTGGCATATTCACGGATCGGAAGACCATCTGCGTTATTTATTCTTGCGCCTGATAATAAAACGAAAAATGTCGTCTATTACAAGATGCTTTACTGAAGATTGCAACCCATGCAACAAAATACATGGCCCATTTTAACGATCATTAAAATAATTGATTTCTTTTTAATTATATCTATTATCCTAATGAAAAATTGCACTTAATGAAATCCAAAATCTGCTCATTTATTGCCTCTAAGGTAGAACAAAGTTTGCCGGGTCAGCTAGTATCATATACAAATTTGACACTCACCGCGGATTCAGCTGTCGAGATTTGAAAATGTTCTTAGAGAATAGACAGACTGCACCGCTCTGCATAGCCCACATTGAAATGTGTATATTATCTTAAATACGACGCAATTAGCTCGATGCGGCGGTGCATTTTTAAAATATTTGACTTAAAAAAAAAAAAAACTAGACAGCTCTGCTTAGCACAGTGGTTCTTAAACCATGTACAGTCACGGACCACTTTCATAATTTCTGAAATGCCACGGACCCCCCAAAGGATATTGTGAAAAAAAAAATTAAAATCACTTTTTTCACAAACACTTTCTTGACCAGAGCAGCAAAACCAGATGTGCTACCCAGCATTGCGGGAGCGCTATAAGTGCATATACTGTCAAGCTTGGTCCAACATAACCAGCGAGAGTGGTTAAGCAAATGATGTGTTACTTTACTGCAATTTTTTTTCATTAATCTTCAGAATGCTGCGGACCCCTGGCACACATATTACGGACCCCTTGGTGGTCCGTGGACCCCACTTTAAGAAACCCTGGCTTAGCGCGTCGCCGCTATGAAACATTTATCTTCTTGTGTACAGATTCGATTGAAGATAGCGATCTTCAAAATTCAGCGACGCGTCACGTATTGTCTCGGTCGCGATCGTGATCACTGTGAAGTGTGAACTGACGCTTACATATTTTATAGTATGGCTCCAGAGCATTTATAGTATCGCGCGTATGCTAGATTGCTAGTGCGAAACTCCCGGTCGATTTTGATAGCTAGAATAGGGGATCGGACTACATCTGAAATATTTAGTTTCATTAATATATTCAGAAATATTGAGGCGTTACTACTTTGTAAATGTAAAAAAATACATTATTTTATGTGTTTGTTTACATTTACCATAATTAGGTACATTTAAAAAGTACCAAAAAAAATTTTTTTTTACTGTATCTTTGAAAATATTGACTTTTGATGTATGGTTTCTTCTGAGAGGACTCATATTTAAGAGTACTATTCATATTATGCAATAAAAAAAAAACAGTCCGCTTGCCTATTGCCCCCTGTTTTATGAAAAATAACAACACATTTAATTTACCATGGCAAATCCAGAGAGCAGCGCCGACGTTTTGCTGGACGCTTTTAATTTAGCTCGGCTCAGTTGTAATTTCCTCCATGATAGGTACGCTGGTGTGTGCAGAGTGTCCCCTGACTGCAGTGGCGTCTCGCCCGACATGACGCACTTGTGCTGGAAAAACAGAGCTTAAGATGATGCACCTTTCGTCACAAATGGAGACAGTAAACTTACGTCTTACACCCCGTCCAGACTACTCGCGAAGGAGGCCGCAGTTGGCCGAATAAGACACGCACTTCACTTCGCCTTTGGGGTCGTCCAATAATCACGTGATGTTTTTAACAAGTTTTTAGACCCCTCCCCTCCCCCTGGTGATACTTGGTGAGGTTTTATAATACCCCCCTCCCCCACCTAAGATCACGTGTATTTTTTTAACATAGTAAGCAGGTGATGTTTGAAGAAAAATTTTAACTTAAAAACAATTTCATCGAATAATTTAAGCAATTTAAAACTATACGAGTTATTTGTCTTACAAGTAAGTATTTAAACAACACTACGAATCTACAACCGATAATAATTTCGGTATGCATAGACTAGATTCGAAAATTAATACACGTGATGTCTCCTTATACCCCCTCCTCCCCTTGGTGATACTTGCTGATTTTTTTTTCGGACCCCCCTCCCCCTTTAGGCATCACGTGATTTATGGACGACCCCTTTTCATGCTTCGGGCTACTTCGCGGAGCACTTCCTCGGCCAACTTCGCGAGCAGTCTGAACGGGGCGTTAACGTATGCTTTTGGTCCTTAGATAATTAAAACTGAAATGGACACTAAGCCCTCGTACCCACGAGATATTTGTCGCGAAGGAAAAATGTGTAAATAGAACTAGCGCTAATACGATAGAGCTGAAAATCGAAGTGTCAAATGTCAGATTTGACAGCTCTAAACGATTTTCAGCTGTATTGTATTAGCGCTGAGTTCTATTTACAGTGCAGTTTTTTTCTGTTGCGACCACAAAAAACGCTTGTGGGAACCTAGCTTATTGATTAAAAACAACTACTTTTTTAAATATTTTTCTTAACAACTTTTGCACTTGACAAACAATGTATTTCTACAAATTACAATTTTAAAATGTTTGAGACGCATGACGCTAATGGACAAATGAGTAATCAATTTTTATGTCGAGTTACAGGTTTGAAACTTGTTATTGAATGCTCTAATGACCGTATCTGTTATCATTATCTCTTTACAAGTTAACAAATAATTATAACATGACTAGCGACCCGCCCCGGCTTCGCACGGGTACAATACTGATACTAATACTACAGATAACAGAATGTCTTTAAACCTCTAACAAAACGGGTGAAATTTAGTCAAAACAAACAGAAACAAATTAATATAGGTACCTACTAATACTTAATGAAATAAGTAAGTGGGTTTACTTTTATCGTATGAAATACCTACACTTTTCAGAACTAACAATACAACAATCACTAAATAAATAGTTACTCAAGTATCTATCCATCATAGTTACAACGAACACAAAACAAAAAATTTACTCATAGATCTAAACTCGCACGCCTTGGCGACGACGCGACGCCCACTTCGCAACGGGCCGTGCAGCAGAAATCGTAATATTTTAATTTCGCCATAACTTCAAAACCAAACATCCAATTTTAATCATTAAAATACCAAATATTATCTACATAAACTGTACTTAGTGATGAAATAATTTATTTTGATAAGGATTAATAGCATGAGTAAAATAAACGCGTTTAAATGTAGTCCAAAAAAAATTCAAGATTTCTAAATAAAAAAATGGTTGTTGTGCCTCACTCGACATAGATAGGTATAGTGTGTCGCGGACTTTTTTGTAGATATTTATAAGATCTACAATTAATTAGAACATTTTATGGTTCTATCTTTTATAGTTTAGGCAGCGTACGCAAAATAAGTAACTTTTCTGGTTGATTTTTTACACCTTGTGTCCGAAAAACCCAAATATCTTACGGAACCCTATTTTTTCCCAAAATAAAATTTAGCCTATGTTACTCGTGGATAATGTAGCTTTCGAATGGTGAAAGAATTTTTGAAATCGGTCCAGTACTTTTTGAGCCTATTCATTACAAACAAACAAACAAACAAACAAACATACAAACAAAGTTTTCCTCTTTATAATATTAGTATAGATGTCTAACAGAGGACAGAGACTGGGCTGGTTCAAAATTCTTGTAATTCAAATCTATAACTTTAGTAGATATAAAAATATTGCTAGAATTGAAATATCTTTATATAACACACTAGCTTTTGCCCGCGACTTCGTCTGCGTGGAACAATACTTTGGGATATCGCTGAAATTTACCCGCGACTTTATTTATGACTAACGAAAGCGGAATCCTATTTTTTTAAACGGAACCCTAAAATAAAAGTAGCCTATGTTAGACCCTATAACATCAGCTATCTGCTAGTGAAAGTCCCGTGAAAATCGGTCCAGCCGTTTCAGAGATTAGTCGGAACAAACAGACAGACAGACCGACTGACAGACAGACAGACCGACTGACAGACAGACAGACGGACAGACAAAAATTAAAAAAAAATGTATTTTATTGTAAGTACCGAATATACTTTCAGATTCATTATGTAAAAAGCTGTTAATTTGAAGGTACAAACAGACACTTAAATTGTATTTAACTGTATAGATGTATAGATATTATAATGTATTATATTTTAAGATATTATCAATTTGATGTTTATAAAATAACTAAACTATTTAACTAAACTAAACTAAACTAAACATTAACCCGCACGCGCACCCCGCCTTGGTGACGCCCACTTCGCAACGGGCCGTGCAGCAGAAATCGTAATATTTTAATTTCGCCATAACTTCAAAACCAAACGTCCAATTTTAATCATTCAAAGACCAAATATTATCTACATAAACTGTACTTAGTGATGAAATAATTTATTTTGATAAGGATTAATAACATGAGTAAAATAAACGCGTTTAAATGTAGTCCAAAAAAATTCAAGATTTCTAAATAAAAAAATGGTTGTTGTGCCTCACTCGACATATATAGGTATAGTGTGTCGCGGACTTTTTTGTAGATATTTATAAGATCTACAATTAATTAGAACATTTTATGGTTCTATCTTTTATAGTTTAGGCAGCGTACGCAAAATAAGTAACTTTTCTGGTTGATTTTTTACACCTTGTGTCCGAAAAACCCAAATATGTTACGGAACCCTATTTTTTTCCAAAATAAAATTTAGCCTATGTTACTCGTGGATAATGTAGCTTTCGAATGGTGAAAGAATTTTTGAAATCGGTCCAGTACTTTTTGAGCCTATTCATTACAAACAAACAAACAAACAAACAAACAAACAAACAAACATACAAACAAAGTTTTCCTCTTTATAATATTAGTGTAGATACCAATTATGCAAGCAAAAGTTTCTGTTTTTGAACAATTTTTGATCTTAGATAAAACAGTATAGCTATTAAATGATAGCCTATTTTGGAAGTATAGTTTTGAAATGATTCACATTTTCTTAATATTTTTCAATTTATATAAATCTAATTAAATTTTGACTTGTGTTGGATAGATAAAATTAAATATATTTTTAAGAACAACATTTCCATATTTGGGCAAAAAAATGGCCACACACGACTTATACCGATTCTTACCAGCGAGTTATAAATTTTATTTTATTATTTAATTTTAAAGCTATAACTAAAATATGGTATTAAGTTTTAAATAATATTGTTCAAAGCTATATTTAAGAATATTTATTATATTTAGTTGAAAAAAATTATAGGCTTATCATCTTTTTGTATCTTGTTATCATTGTGGTAGCTTAAAGATGAGAATATTTACTCTCTTAACTGAATTAAAGAGCTCCGTGGCCTAGTGGGTAGACCGTTTGGTTCTCACTCGAGAGAGTGCAGGTTCAAATCCCAGGTTGTGGCGTGTACCAATGAGACTTTTTCAGATCTCAAGTACACTCAGACTATGGACGCTCTAACGGTGACGGAAAACATCGTGAGGAAACCCGCACATGGTTGGCCCCAGACGTATTGACCAGTCTTTCTTATGGACTATGCCGACTGTGTTGTGAGAATGCCATATGTGCTTGGGCAACCATACGACATTTAAAAACCAACTGTCCCAGGCACTTCAGTATTTCAAGAGTGGTTACTTCGCTTGGAGAATACTGTATAAATCATCCATTAACGGATGAAAAAGCCTAAGTTTTTTTAACTGAATTCCAATAAGTTTTGCAATTAAAGAGAAGAAAAGTTCGAAACAATACAGAACAAAAACTACTGTATTTGTACACTAATACTTGTTAAAATGTATAGTAAAATAGAGTTTAATTAGTATGATAACATATATTTACACAAACAAAAATATGTGGATGTAATAAATTAATGTGGTTTTTATGATTTATAAAGTGTTCATTAATAATAATTGAAAGTTATGTACTTGTCTGTCAAATTAGGTCAAGGTCCTGTTAAGATAGATTTTCAGTTTTGGAGAATAAATAAATTAATTACATGAAGAAATTACACAGATAAGGTATTTAATATACATATTCATAATTTTGATCAAATTTAGCTGAGTAAAAGTTCTTCAATATAGAAACTTTTATCTGCAAGAGAAAAACATAGAACAACATTCAATGATTCATGGTGAAGGAGAAAGGATTGAGCTTTAATGTAGATGGAAGCTTAGGTACAGATGGTTCAAAATACCATGCACATACAGTACAACCATGTTGCCAATGTCCCTAGGCAATCTTCGTTTTTCTATGGAAATGACAGAAAATATATGAAAAACAATGATTGGCAACAACTGATAACTGAAAGACATTAAGGTGATGATTGTACTGTACATTAGGAACAGATGAAGCAGTGTAGCAGCTTGATACCATAGTCCATGATCCATAATGGAACTGCATGAAAGCCTTTGCCCGTTCTATAACTAAACTCACTTTCACTATATTTAAGATGAACTTGCTTCAGGTTCTGAACTGCCAAAATTTATGGACTCTCAATAGACCTGTCATCAATTCCACTAGGAAAAAAATTAAAACTTGCTTTTAATTCATAAATAACACAGATCACTATAACATACTTAAAAACACACTTTATATTAGAAACATATTATTTTCACATAAAAATAACCTTTAAATTATATAAATAAAATATAAACGAAAATAAAAACGATTACCAAAGTTTCAGCTGTTACAATCACACAAAACTGTCGTATGCAATTTATAATTAACTCATAGCAATCACGAAGCTAGTACAACTCAAATAAACGTTATACTGTTTAGTTTGGAAGTCACAATCGTCTTACCTTTCCTAAGTTTGGACACCAGTGTATGGCGCGACTATTTGAGTAGCTGTGTGGAGGATTATTACCTAGTGTACTGGCTGACCAAACAGACATGCCTAAACAATTGATACAGTATTGTATTTAGTGCACTTAGCGCTGTTAATGTCACAATAGCAATTTAATTCAAGGATAAAAGTAGATTACATCCAGTTTAAATATTGGTCACAATATTTTATAAAATTTTAGTACACTCACTATAATATAGCATAAATTTACGTTATAAGTTCCTATGAACTATGATTTTATAAGTATTTCATTTTTAAAGCAAAAAAACAACATCGCCGCAAATCATTTTTTAAATTAATGACTTTGACATTTGGCAAAGAATTTTTTTTTTGTTTATTTCGTCCCGAAATGGAACAGGCTAAGGTCTTAGACCATACTGCCTCGTCTGTCGTTTGAGGTATTTCTTTGTCTTATTTCTAAATCGTCAAGTCCAAAGTCTAGTCAAAGTCCAAATAAGTAGTCAGGGTAGTGAATTAGTCAAGTCAGTCGATTCAGTAAAGTGGTAGACGCTTTATTGAAACTTCCTAGGGAGTTTTGGCGGGAAACCCAATTTAGCACGCATTTTGTAGAATGTATCACTTTTCCACACTAATGCACCTCAACGATTAATTAATGGTTAATATTCCACCACTATAACACATTAAAAACCGAATTAACACGAATTTAGAAAAATAATACAGAAACACAACATTGCTGATTGACCAAAGAAATAGGAGTTTCATAGAACTAAAACAAAAATCGAAGCCGTAGGCAGCTATTTGTCTCACAAAACATCAAAGGCAAATCCAATAAGAGTGAAAGAGAAAGCCATCTCTATGTCTTTACGTTTTTTTCGAAGGCTGCTCCATTTTGGAGTCCAAATTGGAGTCCAATTTTAGACGTTGGAATTACGACTTTATTGCTTTAACAATAAGTGACATTTTGAATTAGTAGCAGTAGATGTGGCCTGAAGTTAGCCACTGACAGCTAATGTCATTTGTTTACGTGTGCATTATGATACAAGAAGAAGAAGAAGCAAATCATGAATTTATAATGTTATTTGGTAAAAATCTCAGTTTATATTAAAAAGTCTTATTACAAAACAAAGCTGTGCTCAAGTTAATATGGCCCGTTTGGTGTAGGGCTGTTAATCACACTCTGCGAGGAAAGAAAATCGTGAAGAAGTGTTAACTTTTCACCAGTATGTTGAGAATTGTTTCAGGTTATATAAATACAAGCAATTACACTGAAGTTATTATATCCTTGTAAATAAATGTGTTTATTGTCCATTATATGCAGATTTCAACAATATATAATAAACATTTTAAATAAATATCAGAGGTTGTGTATTTACATAGTGATGTTTTGGATATCGATAAACCTTCGAAAGAGAAAATATGTTAATCTAAAAGAAAAATGTTTTGCTTACTTTATATTTACCAAACACCATACAATTATACAAATTAGTAAGATCTAAAATATAAACTAAGTGATAATATATAATATAAATTAGTGTGGTGTATTTTTTATTAATTATAATTATTAATTAATAATTCCTGTATATTATAATGGAGTTACGGTCGTACATCATCACAAAAACATGTCACAAATTTTCAAATTTAACTTTCCTTTTTGGTTTTGCAGGGAATTAGATGGCCTTTTGCAAGGATACTTCTTTGTACTTTTTTAATAGACCAGAAAACGGGCAGACTGATCGCCAGATGGAGAGCGATTATCGCCACCTATACATACTCGCAATAGGAGGAGTCACAAGTACGATCCCGGTCTTAAAATCCGCAACTACTCCTTGAGTACCCGGAGGCCGTGGTATTTATCTGGTCCAGGTGGACCGTTCGTGCCAAAGTATAGCTCTCCCACGTAAACGGACTGCTGTGCTCTGTTTTCTTCACACATTTAGCTCCATGCTGACAATCTGAGAGCTTTTTGGTGTTGTCGTAACGTGTAAGCTAATAAATGATGTCCAATTGTTAATAAATAATAAATATATCTATTAAAATTTCCTGTTTTCATTTATCTTTCCACGTAGGTACCCCAACTAAAGGGAGAAATGCATAAATACATAAAAAGTCTATACGTCTACTGTTTATATATTTACCAGCTGTATCCAAGGGAAAAGTATCCTATGTTTTAATCCAGAGATTAAACTACTGCCATACCAAATTTCATTGAAATCTGGTCAGTAGTTTTTGCGTGAAAGAGTAACAAACATCCATCCATACATCCAGCCATCCTCACGAATTTTCATGTTTATAATAGTAGTAGGATATAGAACTGACAAGTCGATTGGACGATAGCCTGCATAGTGTGTGGGTGTATAATTCAAGAGACTAGCTTCCCCAACATACTTCTGTTTGTTGTAGACAATACTGCATAAATTCGTTTTTGATTGACTGATAATAATTTATAAATCACAAAGGTGCATAGATCATTACGCATAAATCTTCCACTTTAATCATTCTATCTATTGGCTGCAAACTGCATTTAAATTCATTTAATAGTTTAAAAGATCTAAGCAAACATAAAGCAGAATAAAAGACTTCATTTTATGATATGAAAAGATTAACATTTTCATCATCATTTTGATTTTTATCGACACAAAATGCCGACTAGGGACTTCACTGGCGGACGGGAATATATTTACATATGAAGTTGCTGATAAATACGAGCAATGCAACTTGTAACCAA
Organism: Glaucopsyche alexis; assembly: GCA_905404095.1. Taxonomy (NCBI): domain Eukaryota; kingdom Metazoa; phylum Arthropoda; class Insecta; order Lepidoptera; family Lycaenidae; genus Glaucopsyche; species Glaucopsyche alexis. The sequence continues at coordinate 5,182,181 of FR990053.1, forward strand.
CTTCAGACAGCTGATCTGTCTGAAGTTGGTTACATATGTTCAAAACCTGTAACCGTCTACAAAAATTGAAAATAACGAACAACTAGATATCTCTTTCTTTCTCATTGGCATGTGTCATATAGGGGGATAAGGTACGATATATAATTTTTCCTCTTGCTAATAGCCTTTACTCTTTATACTCTATGTGATTGACTTTCCTGGCAAAACTCTCCTTGGCAAAGAGATGACTGCTGACATTTGTTTTTTTTTAACTGTAAAGTAGCATTTATTCGAGCAACATTACACGGCTATAATTATTATAATTTAACCGAATTTATTAAATATAGGTCTACCAGAATCTGATGGCATTTTAAAAAATATAAAAAATGTGATTTTCATATGGCAATGTCAAGTATGACCCGTCAAATCAAAGTACGTGATCTGTCAACCGCTGTTAAAATTTTGTGATTAAGTTCTTGGAATTTGTTGTTTTTGTGAAAATATCCAAAAAGGCAATTCGATCTCAAGCGAGAAATATTGTTTTCTATGTCTATAGTAAAAAACAGAAAGAAGAAGGTGTAAATCGAACTCAATCTTATAATTTAAAGCTTGTGGTAGAGTTGACCGATAAGTTAGAGTGAGTTGTTTTGATACTTTTAGTTTTTTTATATTTTCTTAGGTAATTATTGTGACTTCTTTAAATGTGTTTCCAGTACTACTATAAGGTGAATCGTAGCTGATGGCACATCGAATGATGGTTTGTTTTCCATGCCTGGTAAAAGGAGGAGAGGAGGAAAAAAGAAAATCAACATAAGACAGTTTCGATTTATAGTTGATTAGAAATAAAGTAAACGAGTTCTATACAGTTCGGAAGGAAATTCCAACATTAAATAAACTGTTGCCAATTTAATTGTATGTTATTCGTAATAAATAAGTATATAAAGTATTTCACGATTGATTTATTTTTCATGAAATATCATTATCATTACATAGTATAAAACAAAGTCCCTTTTTTGTCTGTCCCCTATGTATGCTTAAATCTTTAAAATTACGCAACGGATTTTGATGCCGGTTTTTTAACAGATAGAGTGATTTAACGGGAAGGTTTTTAGGTATATAACATGCATAACATAGTAGAGGTACACAAATAATTTTAGAGGTTTCTAAAGTCCTAAAAAATCACATATTTTGCGCTTACATTGAAAATGCTGGCTGAACACTAAGAGATAGATGAAAATTATGTACTACAGTTGTATTCATCTTTAAAAAGCCTACAAAAAAGTCCACGATGTCTATCTCTTAGGGATAACCCACAATAACCATTTTTTATCCTTTACTTTGATTTTAATTAAATAGGTTATTTACAAAGCGATTTTAAGCAATACAGTATTAATCCTTATCCAATTAGTACCTTAAATACATTGTGCATTTAAGATAGATCAATACTGCCCTTTACGGCATGTAATTTAAATGAATATTTTCGAAGATATTACAGATTTAAAATGCAGGGATATAGTGTTGCTGCGCGGCGCGGGCTCTCGCGTTTCTACATTGCGCTATCGAAAACGCGAGACGTATACAGTATAAAGAGGTTCACGAATATTTTGAACTGCAGCACAGAATACATAATGGAATATCCAGAGGTGGTTTGTCAGTTTTGTTGGAATGTCAAATAACTTTACTTACTACATAGTACATAGTATAAAACAAGTCGCTTTATCTGTCTGTCCCTATGTAGGTAGTATATTGTATGCTTAGATCTTTAAATCTACCTACGCAACGGATTTTGTTGCGAGTTTTTAAAATAATAGTCTTTAAGTATTTAGTCTTTAAGATATAAGATTATGTTAAAACTTATATTCAAGTGCTATAAATATAATATTAAGTAAGTATATTATCAATTGGTCGCGCATGTCGTGTCGAGGTGATAGGGGTCCCATTTTTAACTATTTGCATTGGGCGAACCTAAAAACATTTTCAATATTGTATTAGAAGTATATTGTTGTAAGTAGGTAAAGAGTTATTCGCCGAAGTAGTTTTTTCTCCAAGAACACTATTCCACGCGGGCGAAGCCGCGGGCAAAAGCTAGTTTTCTATATTATACACCGAACATTCTTCACGTTCACACAGTCTTATTATAATTCATGTTCAATAATACTAAAGACATAATTAAAAATTAACTAGTATCAAGATCGTTTAATCCTGTTTCCCCAGTATTGCACACTACAAAATTTTATTTCCCTATTTGCCATGAGATTCTGGTACACCTATACTAATCTGTGGTATTATAGGTGTACCAGAATCTCATGGCAAATAGGGAAATAAAATTTTGTAGTGTGCAATACTGGGGAAACAGGATTAAACGATCTTGATACTGGTTAATTTTTAATTATGTCTTTAGTATTATTGAACATGAATTATAATAAGACTGTGTGAAGAATGTTCGGTGTATAATATAGAAAACTAGCTTTTGCCCGCGGCTTCGCCCGCGTGGAATAGTGTTCTTGGAGAAAAAACTACTTCGGCGAATAACGCTCTACCTTCTTACAGCAATATACTTCTGATACAATATTGAAAATGCTTTTAGGTTTGCCCAATGCAAATTGTTAAAAATGGGACCCTATAACCTCGACACGACATGCGCGACCACTTGATAATATCCATACTTAATATTATAAATGCGAAAGTGTGTCTGTCTGTCTGTCTGTTACCTCTTCACGCCCAAACCGCTGAACCGATTTTGATGAAATTTGGTATAGGGATACTTTGAGACCCGAGAAAGGACATAGGATACTTTTTATCCCGGAAAAATGTACGTTCCGCCGCGATAAACGAATTTTGGCGCAACGGAGTTGCGGGCGTCATCTAGTACTTACATAATATTATTATATTTATGGCACTTGAATATAATTTTTACCATAATCTTAAAGACTAAATACTTAAAGATTTGCGTAGATTTAAAGATCTAAGCATACAAGATTAAGCATACAATATACTATACCTACATAGGGACAGACAGATAAAGCGACTTGTTAAAACAAACTTTACTTACCACATAGTACATAGTATAAATACTATGTACTATGTAGTAAGTAAAGTTATTTGACATTCCAACAAAACTGACAAACCACCTCTGGATATTCCATAAGAATTAAGAACTGCAGTTACTATTATGTATTCTGTGCTGCAGTTCAAAATATTCGTGAACCTCTTTATACTGTATACGTCCCGCGTTTTCGATAGCGCAATGTAGAAACGCGAGCGCCCGCGCCGCGCAGCAACACTATATCCCTGCATTTTAAATCTGTAATATCTTCGAAAATATTCATTTAAATTACATGCCGTAAAGGGCAGTATTGATCTATCTTAAATGCACAATGTATTTAAGGTACTTAATTGGATAAGGATTAATACTGTATTGCTTAAAATCGCTTTGTAAATAAGCTATTTAATTAAAATCAAAGTAAAGGATAAAAAAATGGTTATTGTGGGTTATCCCTAAGAGATAGACATATGCCATCGCGGACTTTTTTGTAGGCTTTTTAAAGATGAATACAACTGTAGTACATAATTTTGATCTATCTCGTAGTGTTCAGCCAGTACTTTCAATGTAAGCGCAAAATATGTGATTTTTTAGGACTTTAGAAACCTCTAAAATTATTTGTGTACCTCTACTATGTTATGCATGTTACATACCTAAAAACCTTCCAGTTAAATCACTCTATCTCTTAAAAAAATGGCATCAAAATCCGTTGCGTAGTTTTAAAGATTTAAGCATACATAGGGGACAGACAAAAAAGGGACTTTGTTTTATACTATGTAATGATAATGATATTTCGTGAAAAATAAATCAATCGTGAATTACTTTATATACTTATTTATAACGAATAACATACAATTAAATTAGCAACAGTTTATTTAATGTTGTAATTTCCTTCCGAACTGTATAGAACTCGTTTACTTAATTCTTAATCAACTATAAATCGAAACTGTCTTATATTGGTTTTCTTTTTTCCTCCTCTCCTCCTTTTACCAGGCATGGAAAACAAACCATCATTCGATGTGCCATCAGCTACGATTCACCTTATAGTAGTACTGGAAACACATTTAAAGAAGTCACAATAATTACCTAAGAAAATATAAAAAAACTAAAAGTATCAAAACAGCTCACTCTAACTTACCGGTCAACTCTACCACAAGCTTTAAATTATAAGATTGAGTTCGATTTACACCTTCTTCTTTCTGTATTTTACTATAGACATAGAAAACAATATTTCTCGCTTGAGATCGAATTGCCTTTTTGGATATTTTCACAAAAACAACAAATTCCAAGAACATAATCACAAAATTTTAACAGCTGTTGACAGATCACGTACTTTGATTTGACGGGTCATACTTGACATTGCCATATGAAAATCACATTTTTTATTTTTTTTAAAATGCCATCAGATTCTGGTAGACCTATAGGCATTACTCCGACTGAGTAATTTTTTTTATTAATAAGTCTTAAATAAGTAGACAATTTAATTGACTAGTTTTATGATTATTAGCTTAAGCCGCTGGTAGGTAGTAATGTAGCTTAGAACAAATTGGGATTATGTTGTAGAGAAGGTGTTTGTATAAATGTTTATAGATGTATCTATGTAGTGGAGTAAAGAGTATCTGAAATATGGGGGACGATGTTATTTATATTAGCACTTAGCCAGTAATAACCTGGAATGGAATTCTACTAATATTATGAATGAGAAAGTTTGTGAGGATGTATGGATGGATGTTTGTTACTCCTTCACGCAAAAACTACTGAATGGATTTTGATGAAATTTGGTATGGTAGTAGTTAAGGCTCTGGATATATGCTATATACATATGCTACTTTTTATCCTGAAAAAATAGTGTTCCCGAAAAACTTAGGCCTTTTCATCTGTTAATGGATGATGTATACAGTATTCTCCGAGCGAAGTAACAGCTCCTGAAATACTGTAGGGCCTGCGGGCTGATTACCTAACTTCGATGAACTTCATGAACTGCTTCTTGGTCTTCTTCTTCTTCTTTTTAAAATGGCTCCTGAGTGAACTATAATAATTGTATTGAAATTTGCGTTTTGTTGTGTATTAAAGCACCACGTAATTTATAAAAATATAAAATTTTATACTATTATTTAATTATAAAAACTATTAAGGACCTAAAAAGAGCATTTCAAATGAACTGATTTTCATACTTTGAAACACCGCCGATGTTATAATTTAATATTTAAATCAATTTATATAATTTTCTAAAAAGTCCATTGGGAACATACAAACGCAATTTTACCTATTGTCATTTCACTTCAAAATTATTTTTTTAAATAAACATAAATTGAATTGCCAGAAATATTAAGCGACGTTGTTGTTTTTATATTTCCTCCAAAATTTTTGTTAATTTGGTTCCTAATGTGTAATATTGGTAATATTAACCATTAGAATTCATTGACGTGCACAAGTATGGGCAAGTGGTACAAGTAGTAAAGGAGATTGTCTAAATATTTATTTAAAAGAAAACACTTGAGTATATCACAATTCAAAATCCGTATATTCAGACACCACAATATACTTAATACACGGTAAACTGTAAAGGCGCCCCGTGAAGTGGGCGGAGGGCGACAAGCGTCCGTCGCGCTGGAGCGCCTACCTTGGGCGAGAGTAAATAGTGTTCTGTGGCCTTGGATCGACTGACTTAACAAAAATACTTAAAGCGTTTAGGGATCCACGGGGCTCCGGGCTCGTAAGGATATTCGCACTGGCATGCACGGACGGCGCGGGCGTTGTAACGGGAGTCGTTTTAGTTGGGCATGCTATATAATATAATCTGCTTTAAATTTGCTAGTTGCTCTGGATCTATATCGACAAAGTTACATCTGCAAAATCCTTACTTTACTCTTGTAAAGTAAGGATTTTGCAGATTTACTTACTTCCCTCTTGGGCGAAGAGAAGGTTGACTGGTAAATTTTTGCGGGCGAGGAGGAGGTGGTGCTTGCAGACATGCTAGACTTGCTACGCAAAAGTACTTTAAAATATATCCTTTTAAAAACTTCTTAATCGCGATCATAATAACAGAAATTGGCACGGACGAAGTCGCGGGCAACAGCTAGTTAATTAATATAATAACATAATAATTAAGTAATATAATAACATTTTTTCGGATCTCAAATACATTATACGGACGCTCTAACGGTGAAGGAAAACATCGTGAGGAAAATCGCACATAGTTGGCCCCAGACGTATTGATCATTTCATTCCTCTGGACTAGGCTGACTATGTTGTGAGAACGCCGTACGTGCTTAGGCAACCATACGATATTTAAAAAAACCAACTGTCCCAGGCACTACAGTATTTCAAGAGTGGTTACTTCGCTCGGAGAATACTGTTTAAATCATCCATTAACGGATGCAAAGGCCTATGTTTTTTTTTTATTTTATAATAACATGTACAATAAAACAACTTCTTACTAATTTTATAAAAATTTATTAATGTTTTTCATACACAGTAAATATTGAACACTGCTAACCTGATTTTATATTCTAGGTACTGAGTTTTATCTAATGGAATATATTGTCTCACATTCCTACCTGTATCTACTCTACCATACCATACCTTATCATTTATATAAAAGGCGGACGGAAGGTGAGCTAAGCATTGAGTGAAGCACAAAAATGGCGGCGACTTACGTTTGTGAGAGATTAAGGATAATTGCCGTTGGCGTAATGGCGGCCTGTCGTCTTACTTTACTGTGAATGTGTGCGTGCGGCACGTGTCGCTAAGATACGGCCGGCTTACTTTGATTGCTTCACTATTCATATTAGTGGTGTCTGCCTTATTTTCTACGTCTATGACCTTACATGAACCTTGCCTTACCAATCACTAGACTATGTGAGACGATTGCTGAGCAAGTGCTTGTTGCTTTTTTAATGCTGTCGATTCCTCCACAACCTTTCAACCAAAACTTGACGCCCTCCATCATGTTCTGCTCTCTTACAGGCTGTGCCGGCTGAAGATTGCTGTCCCCACTCAACTCATCATCATTGATAGAAATACGCGAGTCATTGATTAGGTTATGGAGGACGACACAAGCATTAACTATTTTACCAGCTTTGACTGGGGAGTAGTGCATAATCCTGATAAAAGTTTTAGAATTTGTAGCCACGATATTATAACAAAAAGCAACACTGACATAAAACTTACATATTATGTTTTTAAAAAAATACACAAAATTCTCTATTTACCTACTTTTAACCGATTGCATCAAAGCCAAAAGTGACTTTTCCAATGATTAAGACTAGGACAAAACATTGTATAGCGTATCCACTGTGTAAATATTTTTATTAGTAATAACAACGAAATTTTAAAAAATTAAGATAGCCTCGATATTTGTAAGCAGGAAACGAATGTATGATGATGAATTATAGCTAATAATGCTTGTGATTAGATTCCCTTGCATAGTAAAAAAACAAGCTTAAAATCTAAGCACAGACAGACTTACACGTAATATTGTGTATATACACGACAGATCAAAGTTATAACACTTCTCGGAAGTTTAATAGCAAAAGCGGATAAAAATCGAAAAACTCAAGACTCACAATATATTCTAATACATATGACAGAAAACAACAGAGTCAAGAGCGGTTATTGGCGATTTCGAATTCAAATTTGATATTTGTATTTGCGATCGAGGTGTCATAGCCTCATACGTGTACTAACGAGACTAATTTATTAATAATCTGTGCCTTATCCGTCTTCTTTTTGGAAGTGTCGAAGCTGGGAGCACAATAGGCCCCTGCTTTGTTTGACAGTTCTCATTTCATGAACTATGTCATAACGCTCATAGCCTCATACGTGTACTAACGAGACTAATTTATTAATAATCTGTGCCTTATCCGTCTTCTTTTTGGAAGTGTCGAAGCTGGGAGCACAATAGGCCCCTGCTTTGTTTGACAGTTCTCATTTCATGAACTATGTCATAACGCTCATAGCCTCATACGTGTACTAACGAGACTAATTTATTAATAATCTGTGCCTTATCCGTCTTCTTTTTGGAAGTGTCGAAGCTGGGAGCACAATAGGCCCCTGCTTTGTTTGACAGTTCTCATTTCATGAACTATGTCATAACGCTTCATGAACTATGTCAAAAGCATTACGTCACACGATTTAATTGGTCGAAAGACCGTTTCATTCGTTCTATGAAGGACAAAATGGCGGACTATTTAGTTTGACATGACAGTAGGCTTGTCTTTTTTGACATTTTAACTTTTTAAATTGTGTTTTAAAAAGTGAAAACGTCAAAATAAAGTCCATGCCGATTGTCAGTTGATGTCCAGAATATTAGGTAATAGCCCCGCTGGGACAGTTGGTTGCCGCGGGCAACAGCTAGTCATCAATAAAATCAAATGTCTGTTTACATCCTAACAAATGTATAACCGAACATTATGCTACGACTCTACGTAATGACAGTAGGCATTAGAAATTTTATCATTTTTCACTAGTCAATGCCTTGTAATATGCCACCACACAAGGCTACCGAACAGTATCGTCAACTCGTCACTCGTCAAAGTCAAAGGCCAAAATCGTGATGGTGGTAAAGGTCTTAGAAAAAAGTAAAGTAATTTGTATATTAATATGTATTCAAATATCCCATTCACAGTACAAGTATTGTAAAAGTACCGTTCAATATTGTTATAATAGCAATATTATGTTGTTAAATACTTGCGCTTTACTTGCGACTATGATCTTTTGTTACTGTATAACGAAAAAAAAAAAGATTTGTCAAGTGGCGAGAGAAAAAGAGACGGCGTCATTGTCATGCTTTGTCCTACTTCAACTCACTTTTGTAACGGTATCGCGTCCGTACGGGAGTGTCCGAGTGTGTTGAGTGTACGGAAAACTAGAATGATAAGCGATTTATTTCTTTATTGGATAATGTAGGTCGGTTAAAATACGTTGTTTTGGTTACCTATTGTATCTAATTTCTGAATGTATGTGACTTGGATTGCATAAAGTGATTTTTGGGGTCACAGCGAAGATTTTACCAGCTGTGATAGAAGCGTACTGTAAACAGATCGGTGGTTAAGTGGATTTCCTATTACTCGATCACTATGGCCGAGGCTGCAGCAGCTGCTACCTCTAACCCTAATGCTGAGATTGTTCGCGGCCAGGTCTTTGAGGTTGGGCCTAGATACAAAAATCTCCAATATATTGGAGAGGGAGCCTATGGCATGGTTGTGTAAGTACATTCTAACTATTTTAATTAATTAAGGCTAGAGAAACATCATTTATCTTGTATTTGAGCTTTTATCTACTTGTATTATCGTTTCGTACTTATGTTTATTACAAAAATAACCTATACCTGTAAAGAAGTGATCAACTTTGTCATCTATAATTTACCTTTTATGCTATGCATGAGCAGGATCTAAAGATAGACAAATACATATTTACATCCGTAACATATTCATAACTCTTACTAGATTTGACTGCCTAACCTCAAAACTGTTGTTAGAGGATAATATTAATTAACTGTTTATAACATTTATAGGGGCTCAGACTACATCTAAAATATTTCATTAATATAGGTACTCAGAAATATTGAGGCATAACTACTTGGTAAATGTAAAAAAAATATTATTTTAAAGTTTTTTTTGTTAAATTAGTAAACAAAACCTACATCGTTAGTTTACTTACATCATATACAAAAACATTCATTATGTTAAGTATGAACTTAAATGCACAAATATCAGAGATATTTACAAATATGTTCCTGCATATACTTCATACATTTTAACCCACAAGTACGTCACTTGTGGGTGCGACTTTATTATGGAGCGTTTATACGAGTCTTACAAAATTTTGTATACAAATCGCTGTATTTTTAAAATTATTGACTTTTTTATACTGTTTCTTCTGAGAAGTTACTCATATATATGAGTACTATTCATTTAAGTAATTAAAAAAGAATCAGTCCGATTGCCTATTGAAACATGCTAACATACTATAGTCCAAAGTAAATGGAGCCTTCGGTAAGTATTATCCCTTGTATCCCAAATATACGCTCTGAAAAACACACTGAACTAAATATTAAATTGAATATTAAGGAAATGTCTGTTTAACACAAAAAAATCTTATAATACCTAATTTTAACTTAATTTATTGTTTTTATGGGTAGTTCTTATTTATTATAGTACCCAAAAACCTGTATGTTATTTTATAATTATGACAGTATTTTATAATATTGTGTGTATGTATTTAACTTGTAAGTAAACTTATTTATAATAAGAAATATGTATGTCACAAATCTTAAATATCATACAGGTTTATGGGTAACTATATTAACCGTCAAGTTATATTATTGGAAATTTATTTCCTGTTTTTAACATCACAAATCGGCTTTAGGGAAAATAGAAATGCCTATTTGTAATGTAACAGAAACTACTTTTTGTTTTTGAAATGCTTATTAAATGTATTTCATAACAATAGCTTGAATTTTCAAAATCCAAATCCAAAAAAAAATTCTAAATCCAATAATATTTTGTTTATCCTGTATTATAGCACCATTTTATAGTATTGGAAATAAGGATTAATTATAAAATTCTAAAAATAAGCTCTTTCCTCAATTTTTTCGTATTATATATAGGTAGGTACCTAATTAATTATTTTCTGGAAATTGTTTCTTACTTGCAATACTATTGGTGCAATAATACAGAATGTATTTTTTTCCTAATTTGTGGGTTTAATCCTGGCCTGGAAAATTGGTTTATGTAAAATCTAATGATGCAGATACAACAATTACATTAATAAATACATATAAATAAATAGAAAAAATAATTTTAAAACATTATGTACCAAAAAAAGTAAAAAAGATAGTAAGTACATGGTGAATATTATTCTTCTGGGCTGTCATGCCTCAATTTTCCTAGCCAGTATTCGAACCAATAGATTGTGAAAAAAAAAAAACCACCTGTACTATTGCAAAATTCGATAGTATTGCTAGTCTATCTACAATGTTTGGAAAGTAATTGTGAGCAAAAAACTTGAGAATAGAGCTTCTTATTTTTAGCGTTTTATTATTTTCCTATACATTTCTTCAAAAATATGAGGCATTTTATGGAAATACAACATTTTCCTGAAGTTTGCCGTGTACAATTACTTCCCAGATATTGTTTCTTACTAACAACACTATGAAATTGTGAAATAATACAGTATATTTTTTAAACTTTTTTAACTCTTAACCTTTTTTCTCCCATGCAAAATGCTATTTTAAACTGAAGACTGTACCATTTGCCTCTTTAATTGTAGAATTGCTTATATAATATAATATAGAGACTGAAATTATAATTTACGGAGTGTTTTCTTACTAAATAAATATTATGATGTACCTATATGATGAATGATGAGTTTAAATAATTATTATTATAGTACTTAATGATGAAGAAAAAAACTTCAAGATGGTAGGTAAAACTTTAAGAAGGCTAGCCTTAATAATCTTAGCGTTAAATAAAATGGGAAAGTGTGTATGTTTGTTCGTCTTTCACGCCAAAACTACCGAACCGATTTCAATGAAATTTGGTACACAGATAGTCTAGAGCCTGAGAAAGGAAATATGCTACTTTTTATCGCGGAGAAATGTACCGTACATTTCCCCGCGATAAAAAGTAGTAGTACCATCCCGTGGGATCCTTTATTTACACTTTCACGTAAAAACTACTAAACCGATTTACATGAAATTTGGCACAGATATAAAGTAGACCACGGGAAAGGACATAGGCTACTTTTTATCGCGGTTCCCGTGGGTTACTTACGCGGGCGGAGCCGCGGGCATTTGCTAGTAGTAATAATAATAAAAACAATTACCTACCAATCAGCATTACTTCCTCATCTACACCATGGGCACAACTCACGACCCCGATTTCGCTGTGCGATGACCTTGCTTCCGTTCCATGTCTCAAGGTCACTTGCCGTGTCTAATGGTAATGGGGTTATTATGGGGGACCCTTAATACCGCTTGATGGTTTTTCTAATCAGGATGAGGTCTGGGGAGCCTTTTATCTACAGATACATTTGTCGCTTGATAGTTTTTAAAACTGAAATATGCTACGAGTGATATGATAAATGCGATCTTTTTATCTACCTATATATTATATTATATAAAAGGCAAAGCTGATCGATGTATCAACGCACAGGCCAAACCCTTAAGGGCTAGAAATTTGAAATTTTGTACACGTATTCCTCATAATATGACGTACCTAGGCATCCACTAAGGAGGGATGTTTCAAAATTCAAACCCCAAGGGAGTAATATAGGCGATGAAAGCTTAAAACCTAATTTCACGCGGGCGAAGCCGCAGTCAATTAGTGCTAGTTTCCGATAAATTACAATTCCGTAATATTTTATTTCAGTGCATTATCGCCCTTTTTTGTATGTAAGGTACTCGCGCGGTGATGATCATGATGAATCGTACTCCTCGTTATCCTCGAATATCCCTGATAAATGTACCTGCTATGTAAGTCCTATAACGTTTCTGTTATTTCAGACGGACGGACGTTCGATCCATCAACTTTATTGAAGTTTTTGTACTTGCGAGATGGTTCTTTTATTCAACATAATATTTGATATAACCACATAATACATAACAGTACGTAGTATATAACTTAGAAGATGAGGCGATGCGACGCGTCTAGTTCTGCTGATTTTGATGGATGTTAAGAGTTATCGAAATAGATGTCAAAAGTAATAATCTAAACGGACTTAATATTAATTTCTACGTCAAATCTACACTAATATTATAAAGAGGAAAACTTTGTTTGTATTGTTACGTGTTGGGTACGAGGGATTTGGAGATAAAGCCTGCTGACTCTTTTGAAGACTTTATTCACTAGCACTTAGTCCAACATTAAGCACTAGGTCCAAACACTAAACACTAAGTCCAAACACTAAGCACTAACGGTGTCCTAAGTCGTAGCCAAGTCGTGGGTATCATCACATCACTAGTATTCACATCGATATCGCTACATCACTGTTCAAATCGAACTCCCGATCACTAGTTTTCGCTTGTATCGCCCGTATCGCTTCGGATGAAGCTCAAACTGAACTCGACTCGCTCGCATTCTTCCGACGTATTTATACCGGTCGATACGAGTCCCAGACGACTCTAGAAGGTTCCCGAGTCGCGTCACCGTATTAGATTTATTCTGGAACGTTTGCACAGTAGCGCCATCTAGTACTGAGTAGGGGGCCCCACGCTGTCCCTGTTCACACCAAGTGGTTTCAGTGGTTGACGCTAGATGGCGCTTTTGTGTGTTCGTAACAGTATGTTTGTTTGTTTGTTTGTTTGTTTGTTTGTAATGAATAGGCTCAAAAAGTACTGGACCGATTTTAAAAATTCTTTCACCATTCGAAAGCTACATTATCCACGAGTAACATAGGCTAAATTTTATTTTGGAAAAAAATAGGGTTCCGTAAGATATTTGGGTTTTTCGGACACAAGGTGTAAAAAATCAACCAGAAAAGTTACTTATTTTGCGTACGCTGCCTAAACTATAAAAGATAGAACCATAAAATGTTCTAATTAATTGTAGATCTTATAAATATCTACAAAAAAGTCCGCGACACACTATACCTATCTATGTCGAGTGAGGCACAACAACCATTTTTTTATTTAGAAATCTTGAATTTTTTTTGGACTACATTTAAACGCGTTTATTTTACTCATGTTATTAATCCTTATCAAAATAAATTATTTCATCACTAAGTACAGTTTATGTAGATAATATTTGGTCTTTGAATGATTAAAATTGGACGTTTGGTTTTGAAGTTATGGCGAAATTAAAATATTACGACTTCTGCTGCACGGCCCGTTGCGAAGTGGGCGTCACCAAGGCGGGGTGCGCGTGCGGTTTAATGTTTAGTTTAGTTTAGTTAAATAGTTTAGTTATTTTATAAACATCAAATTGATAATATCTTAAAATATAATACATTATAATATCTATACATCTATACAGTTAAATACAATTTAAGTGTCTGTTTGTAACTTCAAATTAACAGCTTTTTACATAATGAATCTGAAAGTATTTTCGGTACTTACAATAAAATACTTTTTTTTTAATTTTTGTCTGTCCGTCTGTCTGTCTGTAAGTCGGTCTGTCTGTCTGTTTGTTTCGACTAATCTCTGAAACGGCTGGACCGATTTTCACGGGACTTTCACTAGCAGATAGCTGATGTTATAGGGTACATAGGCTACTTTTATTTTAGGGTTCCGTTTAAAAAAATAGGATTCTGCTTTCGTTAGTCATAAATAAAGTCGCGGGTAAATTTCAGCGATATCCCAAAGTATTGTTCCACGCGGACGAAGTCGCGGGCAAAAGCTATAATAATATAAAGCTTACGTACCTAGAACAGGCTTTAAAACAGATTCAGATTTTAGGTGCAGCAAAAAAATAATTTTGAAAATCTCTCCACAGAAGGCGTTATCGTTGAACATACAAAAAAATGTATATTTAAACAGCCGAATACATTATAAACGCCTTTTTTTGGAAGTCGGTTAATAATACTTTTTGACAATTCCAATAAGGTCCATAATGAAGGTTAATATGGCGTCTTATCTAATTCTTAATACCATGGGGTCAGAGCTGAGGGAAACAATATCTAAGTTACAACAATTCACTTCCGAACAAAGCCTCGCTTGAATCTGGATTTAATCGAGATACATCTATACTAATATTATAAAGCTGAAGAGTTTGTTTGTTTGAACGTGCTAATCTCAGGAACTACTGGTTCGAATTGAAAAATTATTTTTGTGTTGGATAGTCCATTTATCGAGAAACATCATGCTAAGCTCAAAACAAGCGGAGCACCAATCAAGAATGTTTCAAAATCGGGTTTTTTTTCCTTTCGAGAGCTTTCGCTGCGTGCGCTGCGGAAACGGTTAAAGTTTTGCTATATATTTATGTATGACAGAATTGTTCCCCTTTAAAAGTTCTAAAAAAAGTCCGCGAATGTATATGTCTATCTTTTAAGGTTGGCTCACAATTACCTTTTTATGCTAACAAATTTGTTCTAAAATGAAGCATTATTTGTGAGGGTGTTTTCATAAACATGATATTAATCCTTATCCAAGTAAAAATGTTATTCATTACGAGCATTTAATTTAGAAGAAAAGAGATGTTTGATTTTGGGCCAGTTCTATGTACACTACATAGGTAAATAGGAAAAAAATATGGGAATATCATAAAAATACGAAAAAAATAATTTGAAGAAGTCATTTGTCTAAAGAAAGTAATTTTGTCATTGACAAAATTACTGTTAACTTGATATTTGAAAATTTTAATCTTGGCTGACTAGACAAAATCCTTTGCCCATAGTTTTACTTATAGAGAGTATAGATGGCCTTTTTTATCTGTCAAATTTTTTTTGTATTCTTACTGTGCAATCGTCTAACACTAAATAAAACAAAATAAGTAGTTTCTCAGTTTTATTCCTTGGAGAGCACTAATTTTAATAGGTTATGGCCCAGGAAGCTCTGAAAACTGAAGAATCAAGAAAACAGTAAAGAAGAAATTGTATATTGCAACTTCCAATAAACCACGCCGCCGGATAACCTCAAAATGGACCGAACATTGAGTGTGGATAAATTCGATGGAAAGAACTTCAGACAGTGGAAATTCCAAATAAAATGTGCCCTGAAAGCGAAAGGAATCGATATTTCGATAGAGAGAACAGAAGCAAATGCGAGTAAATGGCTAAAAGATGACGGCATGGCTATGTATATTATCACGTCGTCGATGGATTTGAATCAAATAACACTGATAGAAAACTGTGAAACCGCCGTGGAAATTATGTCGAAATTGGAATCCATATACGAACAAAAGAGTGAATTGAACAAAATGTTAATTCACGAACGGTTTTACCAGTACAGAATGTCGCCAAGTGACAGTGTGGCACAACATATTGCAAAGGTTGAGAACCTCGCCAAACAGCTCAAGGAAAGTGGTGAAAGCATCAGCGACACTGCTATAATCACGAAAATCTTGGGAACTCTGCCTCCTAAATATAGATCACTTAGACAAGCTTGGATGTCGCTGGATCCTAAACAACAAAGTTTGAATAACTTAACGGCAAGACTACTCGATGAGGAAGCTAATAATACTTGTGAAGAAGAACAAGAAATGGCTCTTTTAATTGCTAATACTAAACTGAAGAAAGAATCAACCAAAAATAAACCTAGTACAAGCAGTATGAGTAAAGAGAAACCTGCGAAGCATCGTTTCGAATGTTACAACTGTGGAAAAAGGGGACACTTCGCAAGGGAATGTCGTGCACCGAAGAAAGTACAGAAGAAACCAGCTCAAGATAAGAACACCATGCTAGCTTTTAATGTTGCTGATGAGTCAAATATATGCGGTACAGAAGAAGACACCTGGATCCTGGATAGCGGCGCTTCGGCCCATATGACATACAGAAAAGAATTTTTTGAAGAATACTCAACTTGCACTCGGAAGTCATTGACATTGGGAAACAAAGAGTCCATAGAAGTATGTGGAATAGGAAAAGTCTTAATAAAAAGATGTGTCAATGGACAGTGGGAGCAAAGTGTTTTACATGAAGTACTGCATGTACCTAAATTAAGAAGAAATTTACTATCTGAAGGTACGATAACAAGAAAAGGTTATTCCATAGTAAAGAAGGACAGTAGTGCTCTCATTTACAATGGTAATAAAGTTGTGATGTCTGCAAAAATGAAGTCCAACAATTTATATGAACTGGACATTGAAACAATTATTGTTCCTGATACATGCAACTTAGTGCAGAAAAATAAAAGTGATATTAAAAAGTGGCACGAGAGATTAGGACACTTAAACTTCAAAGAAATAAAGAAAATGAGTATGAACAATATAGTTGAAGGTTTAAATATTCAAAAAGGTAACGAAACTGACTTAGTGTGTGAAGCATGTGCTTATGGGAAACAATCTCGGTTCCCATTCCAGAAATCAAGTCGGGCAGAACTACAACCTGGTGACCTAGCATATAGTGACGTCTGTGGTCCAATGAGCCATGCGTCCGTTCAAGGTATGAGATATTTTTTATTATTTAAGGATGCAGCAACCAGCTACAGACATGTATACTTCATGAGAAATAAGAGTGATACTCTTGAATACTTCAAAAAGTATAATTCTATTATAAAAAACAAATATATGCATAGTGTAAAAGCCTTGCATACAGATAACGGATGTGAATACGTTAATAAAGCATTTAAAGACTACTTAGGTAAAGAAGGAATTGTTCATGAATGTACGGCTCCATATACCCCAGAACAAAATGGACGTGCAGAAAGGGATATCAGAACAATCGTAGAAAGTGCTCGATCCATGCTGTATGCACGTGACGTTTCATTGGATTTATGGGCAGAAGCCATAAATTGTGCAGTTTATTTGCTTAACAGGACTTCATCCAGCCAAACATCAGATAAAACACCATCAGAGTTATGGAATGGAGTCAAACCAATTTTGGAGCATATAAGAGTATTTGGTAGTGAGGGGTATGTACATATTCCTGATCAGTTGAGAACTAAATTAGATAAAAAGAGTGAAAAAATGATATTGGTCGGATATGATAATACCAATTACAGAATGTTTAACATGAAGACAAAAAGAATTAAAATATCAAGAAATGTTGTTTTCAATGAGAATAAATTTCCTGAACAAAGACAGAATATAGCAAAGATATTCATGGAAGAAAGCGATGAAAATGTCCAACAGGATAAGTCTGAAGGCACACTTGAAGAGGATCCTGCTCTGAGTGATAACTCGTTAAATGAAACCTCACTTGATGAGAATGAAGAAAGTATGCTCAGTTGCAACAATGATGATCTTGATTATGAACCATCACATATCCTCAATGATTCTCCACATGAATCAATGAACCTGAGACCAAGAAGAAATTTGAATTTAGAAGCCAACTTAGTGGAATATGTGATACCATCATCATATAGTGAAGCAATGAAGAGTCCGCAGAAGAATGAATGGTTGCAAGCCATTACAGAAGAGCTAAACGCTCATGATGAGAATCAGACTTGGACCCCAGTGAAGCGAGCTGGACAGAGAACACTCACAGCTAAGTGGGTATTTTCCATAAAAAGGGGTGACAAAGGAAAAGTAAATCGTTATAAGGCTAGATTATGTGCACGAGGATTCAATCAAGTCCCTGGTATAGATTACCAGCAAATATTTTCCCCTACAACAAGATATGATTCAATTCGAATAATTTTTAGTATTGCAGCTAAGTATAATTGGGAAATCCAACAATTTGATGTGAAAACCGCCTTTTTGAATGGGGACCTTGAAGAAGAAATTTATTTAGAAATCCCTGATGGTGTGCTTGTTGACAAAAGTAATATATTAAAATTGAATAGATCAATCTATGGGTTAAAACAAGCATCAAGGTGTTGGAACAAAAAGTTTACTGAATTTTTAAAATCATATGGTTTTGTTCAGTCACAAGCTGACTATTGTGTATATATTAGAAATATTGAAAATATCAAAGTTATACTGATAATATATGTTGACGATGCTCTAATATTATCATCAAGTAAAAAGATAATTCTAGATATAATTAGTTTCCTGAAACAGGCATTTAAAATTAAGGAATTGAATTTGTCCTATTTTGTAGGCATAGAAGTGTTAAAGTCTGATAACTGTATATGTTTACATCAGCGAGAGTACATAGATCAAATTGTTAAAACTTTCAATATGAGTGAATGCAATCCTGCATCAACTCCTGCTGATCCAAATGTAATAATAAGTAGAAATCTGGAGGAAACTGCTATGAAATTTCCTTATAGGGAAGCTATTGGTTCACTGTTGTTTCTATGCTCAGTGTCCAGACCTGATATTTCATTTGCAGTAAACATGTTGAGTCGGTATATTAATAATCCTAGTCAACAACATGTTAATGCATTGAAGCGTGTAATTAGATATTTAGTAAATACAAAAAATGTTTGTATTAGGTATGGAGAAAGCACTGATCTTATAGGGTATTCGGATGCAGATTTTGCAGGTGATGTGGATACTCGAAAATCCACCACTGGATATATATTCTTAATGAATGGTGGCCCAATAACATGGCTGAGCCAAAAGCAAAAGACCATTGCTCTCTCTACCACCGAAGCAGAATTTGTTGCAGCCTGCGAGTCTGCAAAGGAAATACTATGGTTACAGCAACTGTTGTTGGACTTGGGTGAAAAATCTGATTGTATTAAACTATATGTTGACAATCAGAGTGCCATTAAATTAATTAATAATCCAGTTTTTCACAAAAGAACTAAACATATAGATGTCAAGTACAATTTTATACGAGAAAAAGTGGAGAATGGTTTAATTAATATATCCTATGTCCCAAGTAAGAATCAGCTTGCTGATATATTAACAAAGCCATTGCCCACTCAATCTTTTGTTTTTATAAGAGAACAAATAATGAATAAGTTATTATAATGTTGTGTTCAAGCACAAAACATGTTTTTGGCCTAAATGATGTAAAATTTTAGTGGGAGTGTTAACTTGATATTTGAAAATTTTAATCTTGGCTGACTAGACAAAATCCTTTGCCCATAGTTTTACTTATAGAGAGTATAGATGGCCTTTTTTATCTGTCAAATTTTTTTTGTATTCTTACTGTGCAATCGTCTAACACTAAATAAAACAAAATAAGTAGTTTCTCAGTTTTATTCCTTGGAGAGCACTAATTTTAATAATTACTTTCTTTAGTTAATTCTGATCTGATCCACCATGTTTTATTTTACTTTGTGTTGCTCTCCTTGACGAAGTTAATTTAAATGTACATGGAAACGATGTGATTTTTTTTAAATCTTTATTTATTAACGAGGGTTTTGTTCGCTTTGCGAGCATGCCACCCTCATAGATGTGAAATTAAACAAAATAAAGAATAGGAAACGGTTACTATATTATGTAGCTCTATTTACATAGGGCTGGTCCAGGCCTCATACATTTCTTGAACATCTCTTTTGCCTTTTACATCATTTGATTTCAATGAGTATTTTAGAAGATATCGCAATAATAAAATAATCAAACGCGCAATAATAATGTACGGCGCGCGGCAGGCAGTCGTGAGGGGGCAGCGCTTCTCCTTCTACGTAAATGAATCCCACGTAAATCCCAAAGTAAATGTTCCACGCGGACGAAGTCGCGGGCTAAAGCTAGTATTAACTAAGACGGGCGACCGCTTAGTAATATTTGCTAAAATATTCAGAGGCTTAAGGTAGTAGACAATAATAGGAAAGTTTGAGTCTTTGTCGAAACCTTATTAGGTTGTGTTGTTTAGAGTTAAAAATTTGTTTTCGTTACAATACTGTCATTAAGGATTGTCGTAGCGGAAAATGATAAATTACATAATTACTAAACTCCGTCATTTGGTAATGTCTTCTTAAGTTTATCCAAACTTAAATCTTAGAATTTATCTATAAAAACTTTTTTTTTCATCCGTTATAGTACGGGAGGTAGCGCTACATTTTTTTTAGTAATTTTATACCGAATGAATTTTACTTCAAACAGTTGTTTAATGTTCGGAAATTACTAAAGTGAGCGTCAGTTGTCGCACCAGCGGTGGAGCTAAAGGAGACAGCATGACAAAGTCATTGGAAAAAAATCTGCTCCGAGGAATTTTATACCAAGCGAAAGTTGTATTAAATCATTGTTTCAATCATATTATTTACAAAAATTATCGTCAGCTGTAAAGACGAGGGGGGGTTCAATGTCAGTCACGTGCATAAACCTCATTTAAAATTTAAAAAATAAAGTTATTTTATACCTTATGAAATTTATATATCTCAATTTTCATACTTTTAAAATAATAAAAAAAATAGTCAGCTGTACGTTTGACGGGGGAAACACCGTCAGTCAGCGTGTTAAACATGTCGCGCGCTCAATAGAGGTGGGACGTATAAATTTAACGTAACAGTTAAAACAGGTATTTGGAAATAACACATAACAGTCGATATCCAGTTATTAAAATAACAGTTATTAAATAACATAACAGAATACGTCACTATAGGCGTATTGCGTTACAAGTAAAAAATAAGTACCTGCGTACAGCGTACGTGCACTTCGAGTGGCCGAGGACAGGGAAAAGTGGAGAAATATCGTAAGGATAAAGACCATGGAAGGTGGTGGTCATGACCCTCAGACATGAGGAGCACGACTGATGGAGGAGGACAGCGTACGTGTTACCGATATACTATAGTCCGATCTTGTCTCTCTGTTATACAATACACATACAACGACTCCAAAAGCAAAAACGAAATGCACTTAGTATTTAAATACTCTGTATGTCTTTCTTACACTTATAAGCATCTATTATTTGCTGGAATGAAAAGTACGTTTGGTGGAGCCTTAAAAATTTTGCATGGGAGGGAGCGTCTCTCGGGGTCCTTGTGGTATATACCAGATCCCGACAGGAATTTGGGGAATCTATTAGAGTCAAAATGTAGGGCTCGTCCTCTCGATTCCAATGAACTGTGGATAAAAACACGTGTAACTTGTTATCCACCGCACGCAAACCACTGCATCACGGAGGCTATTACCTCCATATTAACCATACTAACTACTAACATTGGACTGTTATTTTTTAACAGGAATCCAAAACAGGTAGTTATGTATAACAGTAACAGGTATAACTGGTATCGTATTTAACTCACCTCTAGCGCTCAACGCATTCGAGCGTTGCATAGTCTTATTGGAACATAAACTGACGATCTTTACACCCACAAACAATCAGCTGACGACGATTTTTTGTTTCTTTAACATTTAAATTATCTTATACTTCAAATTATTTTTTTTTTTAAATATATGTCACATGCATAAGTTATATTAACAATTTATCAATATAACCATGAAGCATAGATACCAGGAGTCCGAACGGTATAGGCTTTTTAATAATAATTATGTACACAATAATAGGACCAGATCTTAGTTCTCTTTTCTGCCGCTAGGCGTGCGAGACCGACGAGTACCGAGTGTTGCCAATACTATTATACCGAGTGTTGCCAATACTATTATTTATTACAATTATTTTTAAATTACCGTTAGGCAATTACCGTGTTCTACGGTATCTATTTTTCGAGAACAGTTTCTAAGAATTTCCTAAAACTTTTATTTCTAATAAGATTTCAATCTTTCCAGAGCTGTCAATAGCAACTTTAAACTTCCCGCGTAATTTCAAACGAGTGCATGTCGGACCGTCGCGCGCTCTACCGGCAAAAATCTGTCCCCGTAATTGAGACCATTATTTTAACATTACGTTCGGACTCCTTGTTATCTATACTTCGTGAATATAACCTTGAAAAATAAAAGGGCGGGAAACGCGGCCGAGTTAGCTCGCGATGGCTCGACACGAGACTTGTTTAGATAGTTAACGCGAGTTTACGCGCGACACCCAGGAGAATAGGGTATACTTACTACCAAAGATTATTCTAGTGGAGGCCAGAATAATATTTTTTAGGAAAGGTACGTTGAAGTAGTGAGACTTTTACAGCTTGAAATTCCTTGATGCTACAGTACATATTAATATAATTTGGAACCGACACAAAATTAATAAATGTACCTATTGTGGTGTTATTTAAATTAAATTGATGTTATATTTATTAACTTTTAAGTATAAGATAATTTAAATGTTAAAGAAACTAAAAATCGTCGCCAGCTGATTTTTTGTGGGTGTAAAGGTTGTCAGTTTATGTTCCAAAAACGCTCGAATGCGTTGAGCGCGCGACATGTTTAACACGCTGACTGACGGTGTTACCCCCGTCAAACGTACAGCTGACTATTTTTTTTATTATTTTAAAAGTATGAAAATTGAGATATATAAATTTCATAAGGTATAAAATAACTTTATTTTTTAAATTTTAAATGAGGTTCATGCACGTGACTGACATTGAACCCCCCCTCGTCTTTACAGCTGACGATAATTTTTGTAAAAAATATGATTGAAACAATAATTTAATACAACTTTCGCTCGGTATAAAATTCCTCGGAGCAGATTTTTTTCCAATGACTTTGTCATGCTGTCTCCTTTAGCTCCACCGCTATCGGAGCAGCTGACGTTCAGAGCTGTTATGTGTTAGGGGAAAACTATTATTCTTGTGATTTTCAGCCGGTATAAAATGACTTTGTCAACTATAGCGCTACCTCCCGTAGTATTAATGAATAATGGATGATTTATACAGAATTCTACGATCGAAGTAACCACTCTTGAAATACTGTAGTGCCTGGGACAGTTGGTTTTTAAATGTCGTATGGTTGACCAAGTACATACGGCATTCTTACAACTTACTGTGTTAATACTTACAACACAGTCAGCTTAGTCCAGAGGAACGACTGGTCAATACGTCTGAGGCCAACCATGTGCGGGTTTCCTCACGATGTTTTTCCTTCACCGTTAGAGCGTCCGCGTCCGTATAATGATTTACTTGAGGTCTGAAAAAGTCTCATTGGTACACGTCACAACCTGGGATTCGAACCTGCACTCTCTCGAGTGCGAACCAAGCGGTCTTCCCACTAGTCTACGGAGCTCGAATACGAATTAATCTAGACTTGTTTAATTAAGAGGAAAGTTTTGTTTGTTTGTTTGCATCGGCTCCGAAACTTCTGGGCCGATGTTGATGAAATTTGTCCAGAGTGTAGACCATGGGATTGGGGAGTGACATAGGCTACTTTTGTCGCGGGAAAGTGTACGGTTCGGGAAGGTGTAAGTCGCGGGAAACATCTAGTCGAGGATACAAACATAGAACAGTTACGGCGGGCGCAATAATTTTTTGCACTGATGAGGTTCTATATTATAATTAGTCACTAGTCACTACGCAGTTTTAAGGTGTCGCGTCATTTTATCACAGAAGATTATGTAACGTGGTTTTTGAGACTGATCAAATGATTGATAACACTTACCACTCGTACCCACGAGTTTTTTTTTTGGTCGCGGCAGAAAAACAGCGCTGTAAATAGAATTCTGCGCTAGTGAAATCGAGCTGAAAATCGAAGTGTCCAGTGTCAAATGTCGGATTTGACAACTCTACACGATTTTCACCTCTATTGTAGTAGCGCAGAGTTTTATAAATTTACAGTGCTGTTATTTTTTTTCGTGACTCGCGATCACAAAAAAAAACTCATGGAAACGGGGCCGTAGATTAATTTAAATTGCTGAAGAAAACTATATTCCAATTCTCAACCAATTTATACTAAGTTTATTCTTTGCTTTAACAGCCTCCGTGGTCCAGTGGTTTAGAGCTTTGCCCTCGACTCGTGGGTTCGATCCTTGCGTTGGAACATCAAAAAATGTTATTTCCAAGTTTGGTTAGGACAATGGAGGCTGATCACCTGATTGTCTGACAAGAAAGATGATCCATGCGTCGGATGGGCATGTAAAAAGTCGGACCTGCGCCTGATCTCTCGCCAGTCGTGTCGGTCATCCGTCCACTGGGCTACGAGAATAAAGGAAGAGAGAGTGCTATTGTGTATCTGCGCACACACTTGGGCACTATAAAATAACTCCCGCGTAGCTGGCCTGGTTTCAATGAAACCGGCCACCGTCATCGAAAGCTATTATTATTCTTTGCTTTAGTTTACACACAGTAAACATCAAATCATACATTCACTAATTTTGATACTGTAGTTTGTACCCTTTTAATTTTCTCTTAGCGTCAGTTCACATCGAAACGAGACGATACATGCGGCGCTGCATTTTATGACAGCGCTTCAAAATTGAACTTTATTCACTGCACAAGAAGGTACACGTTGAATTGCAGGAGTTCGAATGTCAAACTGCACCGCCGTACATTGCGCGGCGCCGCTCTTGTAATTAAACTTGTATCTTCTTGTGTACTGAATAAAGTTCAATTTTGAATCGCGTATCGTCTCATTTCGGTGTGAACTGACCATCAATGGTGTCAGTAAAATAAAACCTTGTATAATATGTTTTTAATATTACCAAATTAATGGACCCCCTTCTCCCCGCGTGACGTAATTTCACCCGTCCATTTAGTTAGTCCTCTTCGGGCTTTCATTTCGGACTTTGAGAAATGATGCTTTGTGTAGAAGTGGGTCAGTGTTTATCATCGCAGGCCTTATTCCGTATAAATAGGGTCTGCAATTATAAAATAAAAAATTAGAGTTTAGACTTAATCGATTTAGTTATTAAGGTTTCCCTATGGGGATAAAAACGGGAACCTATTACTGAGACTTCGCTGTCTGTCTGTCTGTCCGTCCGTCCGTCTGTTACAAGGCTGAATCTCGCTACTCCTCCGCAAGAACCGTGGTTGCTAGAAATTTTCACAGAAGTCGTATTTCTGTGGCCGCTATAACGACAAAGTTACTCTATCGATGGGTTTATTCTCTTTAAAGATACTAATCTTTATTTCATGTAATTGATGAGCATAGCGGTTTCTACTGATAGATACTGATATCTGTCGTCATGTAATAGTCCACCTCGATTAAGGTCACCTTGCGTCTGTTTAACGCCCAATCGTTATCTTGGGATCGTTTTCTCGTTAGCGAAACACGGCTTTTTTTCGATTTCGACACATTATCGTTAGGACATTAAAGGGACCTTGTAGATTTGACCGACTGATAAGGGAACCGAGTATACGCATAAGTCATAACCCAATATACAACCCGTCGTAAATATCTGCGAACCTCGCTGGAATGCGCTTCCCTCGCGCTTTACCGGATTTCGCCCCGTTTTCGCGCCTATCCAGTAACGTTGCCAACGCAATTACCGACGTACGTGTTTTACCTATCTATTCTTTGTTTCTCTGTTTGGTGAACTATTCATATCAATTTGCATGACGTCACTGAGCCAGGTTCGCAGATATTTCCGACGGGTTGTACCAATATCACTTGACCTTTTTTTAAACCCCAGCGTAGTATTTAGTAGACCCCCCACAAATATCTCGCGTAAAAAAGGTGTGTATTCCTAAAGATATAATTAAATAGTGCGAGCTTCTCAATGTGAGTTTTTTCTACGATAACGGAAAAATCTGCATAATATTATAATTATTAATCTGCATATCACATACATAATAACATAATTAAAAATCTGCTATACACAATATAATTACAATTTACCTACAACTTGTAAAAGAGACGATCTTAAGTTTTAAAGACGCCGCGCCCAATTCTGTAATTTTGGTATCGTCTTATCAGTTATCTACAGCTATAGGTGTAGATTTTTAACTACAAAATTTTCGCGTGCCATCTTACCTAGATTTGATTTTGGTGATTAGAATTTAGTGATTAGATAATAACAGTTTGCTTATAAATGTATGATGAAATAATAAATAGGTACTAATCATCTTAACTTGGAAATACTACAACGATTATTATCATTAGATTGTACCTCATTTGTTATCATTGCACGGAATCAAGAAATGAATAATAGAAATAATCAGTCATGTAGATAGATAAAGGGGTCTAAGGAGGGTTCCGTAACTATCAACGCGCAATAGGTTTTCTTTAATTTACTTCAAAAGTTATTGTCCGATTTCGCTCCAAATAATTTTCCTGATGAGTTTTTAGCATAATCTGATAGAAATGCCAGGGGGCGACCAACAAACAAACCATTTTGGAGGCCGATTACTCGAAAATGATTGACTTTGTAAAAAAAGATGAAACCTTACCTTTATTTTAAAAGACCTAATTAATCGATACCCCACACATGGGGTAGAATGAAAAAATATTTTTCATCCCCACTTCACATGTATGGAGAGCTACCCTTAAAATGTAAAATTATTATTATTTTATGATGTCAAAACCGAGATCTATATAGAGTCTTTAATTTTACCAAAATTCATCTATTTATATTCATAAATACAGGAGCTAGAAGCGCGGACGGACAGAGCGAAATTATATCATCAGGATCAGCCAAGTATTACGGAACCCTAAAAATTAAGTAGTTCCCGATGTTCAAGCAGTGAGCAAGCTGATGATGATGAGTTATAGCTAAAATGCTCTCTATCATGTCAGCTTTCAAACAAAAGAACTAGTTCAAATCGGTTCATCCGTTTATCCAACGCAAAATAGGTTCACATCAAACTTGTAGCACCCCTCTGTTGTCGTTATAGAAGTTGTTGTTAGATGGATGTGGGAGCTAGTATATTAGCAAAAGTCATGTTAAAAAAAAATGATTTGTCAAAATGATTCGTAGACACGATAAGTACAATAACCGTTTATTCGTTCACGAAGAAAAATATAATATGTATAACATATTATTATGAAACTATTAACGTGGCAAATGAAGGACTTATACCAGCTCCCAATGTTTAAATCAGCATTTTAAGATGAAGCTACGAGCAAAAAGCTTTTGTCCAACAAAGGCCCGAAGGAAAGATTATCCCAGAGAATCCATTTACGATAAAGAAAATACCTACTATGTTTGTAAATGAAAATGTAATAGAGTAGGTATGTTAGCTTCATTGTTTTGTTTGGAAAATCGAAAAATATAACAAGAGCCTTATTTTCTAATGTTTAAGGCTCGAGTTTAAAAATTTCTTATTTAGCAGCAGACTTGATTAAAAAGTGCCTCGGATATAAATCCAAAACTTCGTATACTGAATCATGAAACTTTTTAATAAGAATTTGTGTATCCACTTTCCACATTAATAATTATACTTTAGATAATTTGTGGTATGAAAACGGTGACCTCAAAATATGATACATAAAGATGCTGATCCCTGCTTTTAGCTAGGTTTATTATTTTATAGACTAGACTTTAAGAAGTAGGTAAATCTGAGGTGCACGTTTTCAGAGGCCTGATTCTTGTTACTGAAATGCTAAAAGTCTCGCTTTAATTGTTGCCCCTTTTGGCAATAATAGTTTTAGTACCCGGCTCTTCCTTTTTGCTTTGTCCCCCAGGGTGATCAATGTATTTTTAATCGTCCCATCTAAAAATGGATCAGTAGATGAAAGCGTATAAAATGCATTAAGATTGACGGTACTTAACCGATTTTGTGTAAACGGCATATCGTTTTTCTACTCGACGTTGCTTCCGACTTCGTTTGCTTAAAATATCCTCACCAGAACCCTAACCGGGCACTGCAAGCTACACAAACCACTCAAGAGAATAGGTGTGGGTGTTATGACGACTTGCAGATTCTGTGAGGAAAAGATGAGACGCCACTCCACCTTCTCCTCGACTGTCCAGCAATCCAACAGAACAGAAACAGGTACCAGGCAGCACGAATACTTACCGCAAAGGAAATACGCAGCACCAACCCCAACCATATCGTTCTGTTTATGTGCAGCATAGGGCTGGGGACGATACAATAACGCGAAAGAGTCACAATTCTCAGTGATGTCAGGGCTCGATTATGACCTGCCTTCGGTTAATAATAAAAAAATGTGTTAAAACCATATGACCAGGCTATTCATTAAAATACGTTCAGATTAACAAACCACCATCAGTACATCCCTACAAACACGCATCCTCATAAACTCCCGCATGTATAATATGTTAGTGGAAGTTTTTTACTAACCCGCTTTGATCAGTACTTGATGAAGCCATTAAAGTGTACTTGATCATGAGAATGCGCCAGTGCGCCAGCTGTCGTCGCTACGCACATTTGTTTTTTGTCCCGCGTAAAGCGGATGTGATACGCCATTGTTTTAGTTGGTCGAAGATAGGTACTTAGTTAGATTGCATGAACACAATGAAGCATCACTTGTTCGTCACGATTTGAATGGTTATGAATCTCTGGTTGTTTGATAACCTCTAGACCGTCGGGCCGAAAAATGGCCGAAATGAGCTGGCGCCCGACGCCAGCTTAACATGAACATCGCGGGCCAATTTGGCGAATCACGGGCGCGACTCCCGCCTTGTAGTTTTTCAAGATTATATTGATAAATTGTAACTTAAACCTATATATTATATTATACATATTTAGAAACTAGATTAAATTGCCTACGTGATGACGGAATTATAATTTTAAAATAACTAACTAAATAAAAGGAATCTTGATGCAAAAAATACACGAGTTCTTTTTTTTTCAGACTTATTTATTTCAGACCCCAAATAATGCCATATTTATGTGTTAATATTGTAAAATTTGCTTTATTTACATAGGTGGATACTTTAGAAATTTAATTTCAATACAAAACATCTTGTACTATTACTACGATTGGATCTCAGAGATATAATACAAATTACAGTTTTTATGAAAAACAGGACATGGTTTGTTGCTCAATAAACTGTAGCTGGGACATATTTATTCACATGTTTTTGTATTTTTAAATAGTTCAATATATTTTAAATCAATTTTGTGCCACTTTTGTTTGTTTTCAATGCACAATGAGGGAATAAAAACCCTCGGAAAAAAGGCTTTTTTGACGGGACTGTCTTACAAAAACAATCATTGTAACACATTAGAAACTAGATTAAATTGCCTACGTGATGACGGAATTATAATTTTAAAATAACTAACTAAATAAAAGGAATCCTGATGCAAAAAATACACGAGTTCTTTTTTTTTCAAACTTATTTATTTCAGACCCCAAATAATGCCATATTTATGTGTTAATATTGTAAAATTTGCTTTATTTACATAGGTGGATACTTTAGAAATTTAATTTCAATACAAAACATCTTGTACTATTACTACGATTGGATCTCAGAGATATAATACAAATTACAGTTTTTATGAAAAACAGGACATGGTTTGTTGCTCAATAAACTGTAGCTGGGACATATTTATTCACATGTTTTTGTATTTTTAAATAGTTCAATATATTTTAAATCAATTTTGTGCCACTTTTGTTTGTTTTCAATGCACAATGAGGGAATAAAAACCCTCGGAAAAAAGGCTTTTTTGACGGGACTGTCTTACAAAAACAATCATTGTAACTAATGTACTTAATTCTATCATTAATTAATGACATTCCTAGGCACTAGAATACATACTATTTCTAATAAAGTGTTCAATTTACATTCCTATTTGAAATTATTGAAATTAGAAATTTTTTTCATACTAACCGAAAGCTGTCAAGTACTCAATGTCGCGTGCCGGGTGCCGGCACGACGGTATGTCGCAGAAATTTTTAAAATTCCCTCTAAAATTTTTATTAAATCTATACGCAAATGCCCAATATCTCCTTCTTTTTTATTTTACGCTGGACGTGGTGTGGCAAAAAAATTGTAAAAATTGTAGGGTTTTAAATGAAAGAAAAAAATATAACTACTACCCGCAAAGGCGGCACCCGCCCCTGACGCTTCTTGCCCTAGCTCTCAAAGGCGGCACCCGGCGCCTGACACCCAAGAGTGCGATGGACAGAAAAATCGGGGTCGTATTAGCTGAGACCCGCGCCCGGTGCTAGTAACAGTCGGTGATGATGATATGTATAATATTATGTACTTAGCATATAGCCATAGATCAAATAGCGTCATCACAATACAAAATAATGAACTATCTAACATCCCTGACCTTGGAGTGAACACAAAAATTCTATTCTTTAATATTGTATTTTCTATTGAAAGAAAATGGAATGTTAAAAAATACATAAAAGATAAACTTCTTTGTAGTCTGTACGTAATGTTTTGGAGTGATTCGTAAACTGAGTTAATACAGAATGGACAATACATATTTATTACATATATTATTTTACGTGTTTTAAAAAGAATTACTAATGGTTAATGGTTATGTTTGATTTTATTTCGTGGAATACTGAATAGATACATTTTGAAGGGTGATCAGTATAACGGGTAGCACCGTTGACTGCCACGAACAGTACAATTTTCATGTTTCAATTTGATAATACATTTATATATGTTGTCCAGGAAGTTCTTCAACCTTTTTAACGTAAGTGCGTTTTTGGAGTGTAAGGAGTGTTAATTGTTTTGAACATAAGTGCGGTTCGACATGAGCTATCGTGTCAGTCATTCCAGTGCATTAAACATTATTGCCAATAGGTATATTTATGACATGGACTTAAGATCCGGCATCCGTGCAAAAATACGTGATATTGAACTTGGCTTTTGTGCTCATAAAGAATAATTTAATATGACAGACGAATATTTCCCAACCAGGTACTTTATGCCCATTTCAGTGAAAGTCGGTCTTAGTTTGGCGCATATCTGATGTCACCTTCACTTGGCAATCGATATCGAGTCGATTATTATGATCGAGTGGACCGATGGCCTCTCGTAGAGTGCTTCACGAGGGTTGAGATCATCGAGGCTAAAAATGGCAGCTTGCAATCCAATTGTGACAATCTGAGTTGTGACAATGTGCTCACATTGTTTTAATGAGAGAATTGCTTCCAGTGACTATGTTTCCTTGTTGGCTTGTTGCGTTCATGGTCTTGTTTAGTGTCTTCAATCACGTGGATTTGTAAATAATTTCGGAAAGTTTAATTTTATCTGCTTCAACCCTTATTTTTTAACCCCAAAATTTGAAATATCTACAAAGTTACCTCAAGTAAACCGAAATATTCCAAAGAAGTCGATCTAGTTAAGGACAAGTTATAACACACCTGAATCGAGTTTCTAAATGGGTAAAGGTTCGGAAAATCCTAAAATCGATATTGTCTGATAATATTGTAATAAACACTGACCCCTTTGTCGCGGTAAAGGCAAGGTAAAATGATCGCACCCAAGAAAATTAATTTTAAGGGTTGGATGGAATTACATTAGCGAAGGTAGGGGAAAGGTTTGACGTACTTTTACTGTACATAAAAGTACCTATCGAGCCGCTCGTGAGGCTTAACACGGTTTTTAAAATATGACTTTTTGTTCCTTATTTACTTAGGAAACCTAACTTCTTCTATAAACTTCTTACGAAGTAGTTTGGGGTCCCCCTCTTACAATCTAATTGATTAACTTAATATTCTAATGTACGCCTTAAATATGTAATTTATAATATGCATTGCATGCAACCTTATTGTAAAGTCTGTTTGTGGATTGGTAAAAAATAAATTTGAAATTTGAACTAGAGAGTAATATCGATTAATATAACGCGTTTCAAATGAGAATAGGAACGTCAAATTCCTTTTTCTGTCAAATATCACTTGAAAAGTGCGATTTTCATAAAAACTTAAGTGCATATAAATATTAATAGCCTTGCATCGGATTTAAATAAAAACGATGAATAGTAATTAATTATCTAAACATAAATTTAACTATCATAACAATCTTAATTCAAAACAATATGGCGCCGACTCGATCCTATTCTCATTTGAATCGCACTATACAACAGCTATGACTTGTGTTTTTAACTACCTACTTGACTTATATGGATTACAATTATTCATAATTTAAATCCAGACGGCGAACTTAAAAGCCCCAATGAACGTAATTTGCAGGCCAAACTCGCGAACAGCCTTTAGTCTTTGTCAAAACTAAAACTTCTCGCTATAGTTGCTAGGTACTAGGTAGGTAATTTGTCAATTTAAATGAACAGTGGTTGCCTTGTTAAATTCGAACTTAGTGTTGACTATGTATTATATTTTTAAGCATAGCTAGCTGTATGTATGTATAAATAATAATGAAAAACTCAGCGGCGAGTCCCAGCGGTCCGATGGCGCGCATAATGGTGTTGCGAATGCCGCGCGTATATCTAGCTATATGTATATCGATTTTATTTTTTTAAACGAAATTGACCAGGAACGGTTACGGCCGCCCAACGGCGGAGCTATCCATCTAGGTGCTAGATGTTGCCCGCGACTTTGTGCGCGCAATATGAAATCCCGCAGAAAACGTTTCAGCGATAAAAAGTAGCCTGTCCTTTCGCGAGGTCTACTCTTTATCTGCGCCAAATTTCGTCAAAATCGGTCCACTAGTTCCGGAGCCTACTTTATAATATTAGTTATTAAATAAGCATCAACTTCGTCAAAAGCACCAATGACTAACTACGGTCTATCTTTTTTCAAAGTAAAAAGTTTTTAATAATACAAAAGACGAAAATTTCTTATTTTTCTTTTGTTTTGTCAAAGCAATTCCCGGGTAAGTCTGTACCATTATTTCTTTAGTATAATAGGATAAGTGGATGAAGAATATTTAACTACAATAAAGAGGTTACGCAAAGAAAACTCGTCGGAGATCTTGCTTATTTAATTAAGCTATTCGTTGTTGTATTTTTAAAGTGTTATTTTGTTTTTGGGGTACTCAAAGGGTAAAAATGGGATTACTTAGACTTCGCTGTCCGTCTGTCCGTCTGACTGTCGCCGTGCTGTATCCCATGAATTGTGATAGCTAGACAGGAGAATTTTTTATAGATTAGGTAGGAATTTCTGTTGCCGCTTTAATAACAAATACTAAAAACAGAAAAATAAATATCTAAGGGGGCTACCATACAAAAACTTGTTAGTTTTTTTGTTCGATATTAATATCTGCTAGTGCTGTATATTAGTACTAATATTTGTATGTAAGATAATCGTACGGAACTCCCACTTGGACTGTTTTTTTCCAACCTCTATAGTCTATACCAATTTCTTAAACATTGTAGCTTTTGAGATTGTGCTCTAATATTTTTATGGTTACTTTGTAACTTGTCTCGGTCCTTTCAGATATGTTTACATTATCTATTTATGTATTCTTAATTATCTATCTCTCTCTTGTCTAAATATTAGTGAACGTACTCCACTCAATTGACCTCCATTGTGATATGGTGATTGTTTTAATTGAGTCGAATGTGTCCTTCCCGTCCATTCACCTCGCCTTAGAAACACCTACACAATTTAAACTGTAATTATACTCGTCCAATTTTCTTAGTAGTTGTAACTAGAAGAAGAAGAACAATTAAACAAAAGACAAATGTAGGCGTTAATTGGGTACCTACACGACTACATCTAAAATATTTAGTTTCATTAATGTACTCAGAAAATTTGAGGCATTACTACTTCGTAAATGTAAAAAAATATAATATTTTATTTATCTACACTAATATTATAAAGAGGAAAACTTTGTTTGTATGTTTGTTTGTTTGTTTGAAATGAATAGGCTCAAAAAGTACCTACTGGACCGATTCCAAAAAAATCTTTCACCATTCGAAAGCTACATTATCCACGAGTAAGATAGGCTTATACGTATTTGGGTTTTTCGGACACAAGGTGTAAAAAATCAACCAGAAAAGTTACTTATTTTGCGTACGCTGCCTAAATTATAAAAGATAGAACCATATATAATGTTCTAATTAATTGTAGATCTTATAAATATCTACAAAAAAGTCCGCGACACACTATACCTATCTATGTCGAGTGAGGCACAACAACCATTTTTTTATTTAGAAATCTTGAATTTTATTTGGACTACATTTAAACGCGTTTATTTTACTCATGCTATTAATTCTTATCAAAATAAATTATTTCATCACTAAGTACAGTATTGTAGATAATATTTGGTCTTTGAATGATTAAAATTGGACGTTTGGTTTTGAAGTTATGCCGAAATTAAAATATTACGATTTCTGCTGCACGGCCCGTTGCGAAAGGGGCGACATTATGTAGTATTAGTATCAGTATTGTACCCGTGCAAAGCCGGGGCGGGTCGCTAGTAGTTTAGTAATTAGATGCATCTAAAAAGTACAAAAAATTTAATTATTTTTTTGCTAAATTAGTAAACAAAACCTGTAATCATTAGTTTACTTACATCATCATATACAAAAACTTTTATTATGGTAAGTATGAACTTAAACGTACAAATATCGGACATATTTACAAATATGTTCCTGCGGCCGTATACTCATACACTTTAACATGGACGTGACGTCATAGCTACGTACGACTTTAGTATGAAGCGTTTTCACGGGTCTTGCGAAATTTTGTAAACAAATCGCTGTACCTTTAAAAATATTGACTTTTGATATACGATTTCTTCTGAGAAGTTACTCATATTTAAGAGTACTATTCATTTATGCAATAAAAAAAAAAACTTGAGAGGTGTCAAGGGACACCCGGATGGAACGAAGTTCCGGATGAAAATATCTGGCTTGCTTTCTATAAGAGAGAGAGAGACAGACAGAGAAACATGCGACGCCGCACAGCTTACAATAGCTTACTATAGCAAAAAAAAAGACATACAGACAGACAATTGTACATGTATATATAAAATAAATAATAATACAATATCCGAACCGATATTATCCATACATACATTACATACATTACATACATACATACATACATACATTACATAACACACGCATGCATGCACGCACGCACGCACGCACGCACGCACGCACGCACGCACGCACGCACACACACACACACACACACTCACACACACACACACACACACACACACACACACACACACACACACACACACACACACACACACACACACACACACACATCAATATAATAAATGTATACGCGTAAATATGTATTTAATTTTTATTAAAAAATAAAATTATCTTTTGTAATTAAAAAAGTGTCGTGACAACTTTTCGTAAGAATTTTTTCCGTCTAGCCCCCTTTCACAGTCGTCTAGCCTATTATTGGAATTTTAAGCTATCCCTTAACTCTTTACCTACAGATTTAATCCCTCATTTATAGCCACTTTCTGCAAATAGTTTGCGTATATATTGTGATCCTTTCAAGCGATTTGTTCGTCTCTCCAATAACGTCTGGGTATGTGTGAGCTCTCGAGTATAATGTGGCTCGGAGGATTTGTGGAATATGGAGTTTGATTACGTTTACTTGACCGAAGAAGTATTCTGAGTTCTTTAACCGTTCTAGTATGGATATCAATTGACATGCGATTAATAAAGAAAATTTGTAATGTCAGATGGGCCAAGATGTGCCGTACAAGTTCCTCTATTCCTAGAAATAAAAATTAACGATGCTCCTTTTGCGCCAAGAATTTTATTGAATTTTCAAGTTTTATATCCAAATTGACGAATTCAATCTATAATTCAATGATTTGTGATTAGACACCGTGTCTAGAGAGTCAAGATTCTAGACTCTAGTTCTCAACCGGTGGGGCACGCCTCCCTGGTAGATAGATGTTAAGGGGGGTAAATATAGTCGTTTTAAAAGACAAGTTTCGGCTAGATAAAATATTTATTTACTTCCATACAAAATGAGAAACGATATATGTCTAATGTCACAGGGTGGGTAGCTTATGAAAGTATTATTAACTAGCTTTTGCCCGCGACTTCGTCCGCGTGGAACAATACTTTGGGATATCGCTGAAATTTACCCGCGACTTTATTTATGACTAACGAAAGCGGAATCCTATTTTTTTTAAACGGAACCCTAAAATAAAAGTAGCCTATGTACCCTATAACATCAGCTATCTGCTAGTGAAAGTCCCGTGAAAATCGGTCCAGCCGTTTCAGAGATTAGTCGAAACAAACAGACAGACAGACCGACTTACGACAGAAGGACAGACAAAAATTAAAAAAAAAAATGTATTTTATTGTAAGTACCGAAAATACTTTCAGATTCATTATGTAAAAAGCTGTTAATTTGAAGTTACAAACAGACACTTAAATTGTATTTAACTGTATAGATGTATAGATATTATAATATATTATATTTTAAGATAATATTATCAATTTGATGTTTATAAAATAACTAAACTATTTAACTAAACTAAACTAAACATTAACCCGCACGCGCACCCCGCCTTGGTGACGCCCACTTCGCAACGGGCCGCGCAGCAGAAATAGTAATATTTTAATTTCGCCATAACTTCAAAACCAAACGTCCAATTTTAATCATTCAAAGACCAAATATTATCTACATAAACTGTACTTAGTGATGAAATAATTTATTTTGATAAGGATTAATAACATGAGTAAAATAAACGCGTTTAAATGTAGTCCAAAAAAAATTCAAGATTTCTAAATAAAAAAATGGTTGTTGTGCCTCACTCGACATAGATAGGTATAGTGTGTCGCGGACTTTTTTGTAGATATTTATAAGATCTACAATTAATTAGAACATTTTATGGTTCTATCTTTTATAGTTTAGGCAGCGTACGCAAAATAAGTAACTTTTCTGGTTGATTTTTTACACCTTGTGCCCGAAAAACCCAAATATCTTACGGAACCCTATTTTTTTCCAAAATAAAATTTAGCCTATGTTACTCGTGGATAATGTAGCTTTCGAATGGTGAAAGAATTTTTAAAATCGGTCCAGTACTTTTTGAGCCTATTCATTACAAACAAACAAACAAACATACAAACAAACAAACAAACAAACAAACATACAAACAAAGTTTTCCTCTTTATAATATTAGTGTAGATAATCCCAGGGGAAACTCTGCTCTGGACTATATTATAAATGCCTTTATAACTATCATCATTGTCCTCGATGGTAGATAATGAGAAGTGAGCGTCTCATTGTAAGGCAGATGAGACTTGTCCATCACCCTAGCTTACCGCCATTTATGAATCCGAAGTGTATTTTTATCATGACTTACAAATGCAGTCACATTTGAAATCTATCTGCAACATATTGTATGATAGGCTAGCCGCACACGTGCAATATTATTGACAGTAAAACACATATTGACAATAATATTCCTTGTGTGCGGGCCATATTGCCGTTTTTTTTGTATGTGTTGACTAGTATTGACAATTTTATTCTGTCAATAATATTGCACGTGTGCGGCTAGCCATACAGACCGCAGTACGCGAATGAATCATGCATTAATATTGATGTTACGTCACCTTTTGTCGCGTGGCTGTGTATGATCGTTTCGTTTATCCTGTTACCGTCCGAACTATATAATTCAAGATCGTAGCGAATTTTGTTGGTCAGCAAAATTATTTTAGATTGAAAATGAAAGGCTAATCTACTGTAGCTAGAAGGTGCTAAATGCCGACTACTCGGGATTCCGCGAACACTACAAAATACTTACGAAATATTAAGTAGGTATATTGCGGTACTAAAATGCGTATCTATTAAAACATATAATAAGTATCTATTATATTAGCTACTTATTCCATATATATTTCAGCTACTTATTCCATATTTGAGCTACAGAGTTTAAGAAAATGTGGAAACGTTATTGCCCATTTAGCCGTTTAACTATTTAGATCAGCAGGTCTCAAATGGCCAGTGAATCGTACTATGAAGCATCAACTTTAAAACAATTTTCAGTAGAAATGCGTAAAATGGTACACATGATAAAAATTGCGTTATTGTCAATTAAAAGAATTATTAGTCTTCAAAAATTAATGTTTCATAGTGCGATTTATTTAATGTGACCATTTTAGACCTGCAGTACACCTTGGTCACCTATTGAGGGGTTGAAACATCATCTTTAACTCTGGCTGATGAAACTTGGAGTGATGGTGGTGATGCTGCCAATTAACAGTGACAATTCCTGTTTTCTTAAAGATTATGGGCACGTTATCGCAATTGTTTGCTCCGACTTAGTCACCCGCTTGTGTATTCTTTATGTGTTGACAGTTCGTATTATCCTGTAACATTATTGCGTACGTGTAATGTGTTCAGCTAATGACAGAGCGTGACAGACTTTAATTAGTCCCACAGTTGGAGTTAAGTTTAGTATTTTAGTTACAGCTACTGTCTCAGTAATTACTCGTCAGAAACATGGCAGTAATTCTAGATATTGTATTAGAATATGAATAACAAGCTTTTACTTGCGGCTCCGCTCGCGTAAATTAAGTATTTCACGGGAACACTCCATTTTTGGAGATAAAAATATGTCTGTGTTTTAATCCAGATCCTAAACTACTATCATACCAAATGTCATCTAAATTTCAGGATTTTTTTGCGTGAAAGAGTAACAACCATTCATCCATCCACACATCTTTACGAACTTTTACATTTACAATATTAGTAGGACGTTAAGAGCATTGAACGGCGCGAGACTCAGATTTCACGAAAAACGCTACTTTTCAAATGCGTCTATATGTAACAAAAACTGGTTATTCTGATTTTTACATGTAAAAAAACACTAGAAAATATTGTATTCTAATTTTTCACTTATCATTTATTTTAAAATAATTTCAAACTTTTGAATAAAACTGACAAAACTAACCAGAAGTTTTTACAACTTTAGGTTCAGGGGCAATTTCAAAACATATAATAGCTAAAATAGCTAAAAAAAATAAATCGAGGCG
This sequence comes from Glaucopsyche alexis, assembly GCA_905404095.1. Lineage (NCBI taxonomy): Eukaryota > Metazoa > Arthropoda > Insecta > Lepidoptera > Lycaenidae > Glaucopsyche > Glaucopsyche alexis. Next base: position 5,221,258 of record FR990053.1, read on the forward strand.
CACGAGCGTTTACAACAGTATTTGTAAACGCTCGTGCGCCTCGATTTATTTAGTAGTTTTAAAAATTCATATAAAATTCGTCAAACTAATTTAGTTAAAAATTTAAATAGCATTTTAAAGATAAAAGGTTCTTCTCATAGATTATGTAAGTAAGAAACAAAAGGAGCAAGTAAAATACATAAATATCATCATTTTAAATAACTATAATTCCTGATAATTTCGCATTCTTTAAAATTTATTTTTATGAGATAGAAACGTATATAAAAATAATCTGACAAATAGATAATCTAGAAGAGGATCCAACAAGTTTGTAAAGATTTTTTGTTTTTAAAAAATGTAAGCGGTTTTAGCTATTATATGTTTTGAAATTGCCCCTGAACCTAAAGTTGTAAAAACTTCTGGTTAGTTTTGTCAGTTTTATTCAAAAGTTTGAAATTATTTTAAAATAAATGATAAGTGAAAAATTAGAATACAATATTTTCTAGTGTTTTTCTACATGTAAAAATCAGAATAACCAGTTTTTGTTAGATATAGACGTATTTGAAAAGTAGCGTTTTTCGTGAAATCTGAGTCGCGCGCCGATCAATGCTCTTAAGATACGTCGCTTATGTGTTAATGATTTAGGCATAGCGTTTGCCGTTTAGTAATGAAAGATTTTTGTTTTTTGTCGAATTCACAAAACTTGGCAAACTTGAAAATTAGTCCACTTTGGTTTCCGAGCTCTTCTTCCGTTTATTTGCCCGAAATTCGGGAAGAACAATTTTCCATGTTCAGGCGATTCGTGGAAATAATTTCCGTTTATCCGATTATCCGTTTACATTTATTTCGCGATTAAAGTTAAAATTACAGCTGCTTGTAGTTCCAGGATAATTGGGACCTATTGAATCCGACTCCTTGATAATAAATGTAAAACCAAAATGATTTAATGTCACAATATTTGTTACAGAATTCCGCTGAAACAGCTTGACTGATTTTTATAAAATTTTGCAGATGTATTTCGTAGGTATGAGAATAGGTTGTAAGCTATAAAAAATACCTCTAAGGGATTGGGTGGCCACCCCAAAAATGTATAATTTTTTTTTGTATTTTTTATTTCTTTAACATACCTATTGAATTGAAATTGAAATTCGGGGTTATACCTAAATAACTCTGAATTTTCATTTTTCTGACATTAACTCCCATTGTCTAATAGCGATATTAGTAGGTAAGTACTGTAGGGATGGGCGTTGAATGAACGAACTGTTTTATTAAACTGTTTATTTGTCATGAACGGGTAAACTAGTTTAGCGTCTACTGATAAACTAGTCTATGCGTGAACGGTTGCCATATGCCGGAACGGTGCGTGCGACAGAGACCGTTTCTTCGCGACGCGACGACACGATCGACGGACGGGCGCGGGGCACGACGACTCGGCACGAGCAATACGTCTATCTCTGTTCTTTACAACCGACGACGTGCTCTAATCTATGTAATAACTAATAATTACATTCATTGAGTGGGCGGTGTTTTAATATAAAAACCCCCCGACACAAAAAATAAACTCTAAAAAATTATAAATAATATTTTAAAACTATTATAATTATATTATCACATAATATTATGTAAGTTGAAATAATTTTAGCTTATATACATACTTCATTCAACCTCAACCAACATACAAATTCAACTTCAACCAACATCATTGAAGTAACATGATACCAAATTTCGAATCGATAGGACATGTGGACGATAGTCAGATCCCCTCATCAAATAATAAAGAAAAGATGATTTTCAAACGGCTAATCATCAACTAAGGAAAAAATTATTTTCAAACGGCTAATCAGGTCAAGGTTACCTTACCATGTTCTTTAAATAACGTTGAAGTAACACGGTACCAAATTTCGAATCGATTGGACATAAGAAAGTTAGTAAGATCCCCTCATCAAGTAGAAAAGAGCTGATCATCTTCAAACGGCTGATCAGGTCATGGTTACCTTACCATGTTCTTTGAATATCGTTGATGTAACACGGTACCAAATTTTGAATAGATCGGACATTGGAAAGTTAGTCTGACTAACTTCAACTTCCCCTCATCAACTAGAAAAGAGCTGATCATCTTCAAACGGCTATCTTCCCACCACCAGTTTTCTCATCGAATGAAGCTACGACCCTTCTTCCCCGCTTTCACCCCCAACAACTTTTAAACGGCTCAACCGATTTTCATCAATCATGTCTAAGAATACTCGCATGTAAGTCACCTTTAATACAAAAGAAACTAAATCGAAATCGCGTCATCCGTTCGGGAGCTATGATGCCACAGACAGACAGACAGACACACACACAGACAGACAGACACACACACAGACAGACAGACAGACACGTCAAACTTATAACACCCCTCTTTTTGCGTCGGGGGTTTAAAATGAACTTTAAAGTAAGCTAACAATTTCCACCGCTCACAGATTAAACCGTCTCGTCGTTCGTCGTCATCACTAGTCGCGTCGATCAGCAAACGACAAGTTTGTCAAAACAGTTAATGCAAAAAGTCGTTCATTCAACAAAACTACTTTGTTTGTCATAGTTTATTGCTCAGTTCAGTATTCGTCGAACACGTAAACTAGTCGAAAAAAAAAACTGTTTTTTCAACTAGTTTACGATGAACGATAAACGGTCTCGTTTCGTTGATCGAAAAAGCGTCGACGACCCACCACTAAAGTACTGTATTAACCTTCAACCCCTTAGTGGTCGATAACTCTTTCACACATCATCTGTAGGTTGTAGGGGTAGGTAGTAGGTGTAGGTATAGGTGTCATTATAGGTGTAGGTTGTAGATGTAGGTATGTTGGGGTAGGTGTAGGTAGTATTCAAGAAGGGAGCGTATTCCCTCCTATAAGGCTGGCAAAGCACTTGCAACTCTTCTGATGTTGAGGGTGTCCATGGGCGACGATAATCGATTTCCATCAGGTGATTCGTTTGCTCGTTTCCCCCTAGTTTAAAAAAAATGTACATGCAGGTTGTACGAGTAGGTAGGTGTTGGTTCTAGGTGTAGGAGTAGGTCTAAGTTGTAGCTATAGTTATTGGTGTAAAAACTGTAGGTACTTATTTATTTTTCTAGTTTATATTTAAGATAGAACGACGTCTGTTGAGTACATCTGGTACTGTTATAACTACCTAATTTAAAATATTTTATTTTTAATTTACGTTACAATGGAATTTTATTTGCATGTAATTATTAAGCATATTATGTATTTTTGTTTTGGTTTTACTAGCCGTAGCATCGCATTTGCATCGCTATGATGGCTGGCTAAATAATTTTGGGTATAAAATAAAATGTTATCAATCTAAAGAGGAAAATAAATGCACTACAATAACTTTACTTCGTTGTCAGAGATTTAAGTTTATATTGAACGTAAGATCCATAGTACGAACGTAAGGCCATAAGCAACCCTCCCGACATTCTGCGGTTTCTGTATCCGTGAAATTAATCTACCGTCAATTTACGGTTGAAAGAAGTCCTTCAAACAGGTTATTCGGTAAATCGGACAATAAGTTACTATTTGTCGCCTTCTGCGAGTCATTCTAACAATAGCTATATTCTCAGATAGGCCATGATCGTGTCTAATGTCTATCCCCCTTACTAATAATTTTTTTTAACCAGTAGATAAGCAATACAATGTTTAGTTCTTGTCTGTCAAGCGACATTTCCAACGCATAAGACAAGGACAAAACATTGTATTGCTTATCTCCTGGATAAATATTTTTATTAGTAAGGGGTTAAGGTTACCCTTACCCTTCTCCTTCCTTAGGATTACGCTTACTGGCCAGTGCCGGATTAACATATACCTTTTGTCCCAACTAACCATTGTAGCGATTGAGATTTTGTTGTTTATCTGTTACGCTTTAACGGGCATGGATTGGAATTTTTGTGTAACATCGTTTATGGTCTAGATTACGACATAAGCTAGGTCGTGAAGCTGAAGGACACTTGTACCTACATATACAAGTTATACACTACAAAGCAACAGCGGTTTGATGGAAATTGCCTCTACTAACGCTCGTCTTGTAAATCTACGTGAATAAGTTACAAGTCGTTCCTTTGAGGTTTCGTCAAAGTATGCGATGGTCTCTGCAAGGAATACTTCGGCGGGGTCAAGGGACAATGGATGAATGGAATTCAGCATAAGGTTATTGGCCTTTCTCCTGAATAGGGCCTTATCACATTTGATAGCGTTTGAGGATGACCAGCATCTTTACTAAGGGTAGTGGGAGAATAATTTTTTTTTCAAGGTTTAAGATTATAAGTGGTGGTTGATCATTTGTGCCATCTGACAATAAGTTCGGCGATAGTAATTTGAAGTCGATTTACAAATTAGTGAAAATAGACTACTAGCTAAATAGCTAAATACTTAATAACTATGCAGCTAGTTCTAGAGTTATTAAAAGTCTACACCGCAGTTAATTATTTTGATGACGCCTAATTATGATGTATAAATATAACTACATGTTATGTATTCTAGCTTGAAGGTTAAATGTTTAATTTAAAAAAATCTAAATGTCTGCATTGTATGAATTCAAGGAGGATGTTACATCATTTCAAATACTGATAATGTCAGATAAGAATCAGACAATATCAATCGCGTACCGGTCATCTATCGTGTGTTATCATGATACTTTCGTTTGTAAAACGTACTAGTATGATTTGTAGTTTTTGCATACCTTAAAAATACTGTTTCGTAATTTACATGGTAGTATAATAAAACCACCTCGTCCAACAATTACTCGTTTATTCCTCCTTGCTCATACAATTACTCTTACAATTGCGGTCACTCAGGTGCTGCCAATACTGAGTGTCCAGCCGTGTCCAGCCTCATTTCTCGTTCCCTAAAAAGTGAGGTCCTTCATTTCCCCACGTTCGCAACATCGATCTCAGTATTGCCAACTCCTTAGTGTTGCCGCTTAATAAGTGTAAAAATATTTAAACAAATCTATAAAATATAATCATTTGATTTTACAAACTTGTAAATATAATAATTATCCATAATATATATCCTTACAGTAGATTAAAGGTTTATAGATTTTTTGTACCTATACCTACTTTATTCACCTTAAGAATGCAGTTAGTCATCAGCGCATGTCAACATTGACCAATGACGCTTACGGCTTAACATATGTTCACAGTTCACATAGTGACATTTGCACTAATGAGTCACTGTATTTTTAACGCGGATATTTGTAATAATATATGTTTTTTTTGGCATTACATTTCTATGTAGATAATATTTACCAACCTTAATATTTCTGTCAAAGGAATGTCAAGAATTAGGACTAACATGTTTAATTTATAGCAGAACTTTAGTCAATAACAACGATATCGTTTTATTGTCTCCCCACAGGAATTTAAAAGTAATAAAACAGAATTGGAGTTCGAAATTCAAATGAACAATGCCTACCTCGATTCGAGAATTTTCACAATGGCAGTTTCAATAATTTCGTGATTACTTTAACTTTATCGCAATACTAATAGATAAGATAAATACAAGTTTCTTTTGTGTCGATTCTTGAAATAAAATTTATGATGAAAGTTATGATCTCACTTTTACAATGCATACCTAAAGCGGCTTTCAGACTACGCTTTAATATAATAGCATATGAAGGGTACATGAAAAAGGCATCTCATCGGCATATTTGTGCAAATCAAACCAACAATGGCAGTTGATAGATTTGAATGGGCCTTTAGTATGCCGTGTTCAAAACAAACTAAAAGTGGCTGTTATATGGGCATAACAAAATCGTCTATGAAACTCAGGATAGTAGGTATAGCCTGAAACCTTAAAATAGCTTTTTCTTGAAATAACATAAATGTCAATGGGATATAATTAATCGAGCGAACAAAAAATAAGTTGGCGGCTGCACGTGAGCATACTGTATTACTGAATTTGGCAGCGAATTAATATGTTGGCGACTAAATTACTAAACTGGCGAAAACACTCGGGTGACAAAAAATTCTAAAGTCGGCAGATAAAAAGAGGCGAAATTTAATCCAAATTAGCACCGACATTTATAAGTTGGTGACTTAATTTCCGAGTTGGTGACCATTATACCATATAAGCAGCGATAAAACCAGATTTGGTTGATAAATTAATGGCTGCTAAAAATTCAATTTGCAGGCTACGGAAAATCCTATTTTTGGATACTGTTGGAGTATGTTTTTCTTTGTCATGGGTGTCATTTTCTAGGTTTCTTGGATTGCAGAATAATATGAAAATAAAATCTGTTTCGTAATTCCACAATGGCGTAAATTTTTGTTATTAAAATTAACAAGGTTGTCCTTTTCCCGGTTTCTGGGGGTTCTCATTACAAAATTGTCTTCCAATTTCATTTTCCAAAATGGACAATATTCAATCTTCGGAAAATATGAATACTAAATTAAAAGGTCTTGGGGATGCTAATTAGGATTGATGATTATTATTACAGTATGTTATGTAGTTCAAGGTACCAGCTATGTATAGAAATTTTTCAAAATTCAGGATTCATGAATTTTTCTGCCATTCATGAAGAAAATATGCGATTTCTAGGTTAACAAGGGGGAGCAAATTTTCATTATTTTTGCAGTAGGATGCACCGTTTCTGAGATAGAAGCGACTATAGAAAAAAATATGACAATGCTGTACTGAGATACGAGGGGTGTATCAATCTTTAGAAATGTTGAAAAATTCAAGATTTTCTATTTTTTTCCTCCCATCATGAAGAAAATATGTTGTTGCGGGGTTTCTAAGGGGGGCGGAATTTTCATTATTTTTTCAATAGGATGCACCGTTTCCGAGATAGAATCAATTTTATAAAAAAAGAAGTAAATGATGTACATTGAAATACGACGGATGTATAAATCTATAGAAATGTTGGAAAATTCAGGATTTTCGAAAAAAAATTCCTCCATCGTGAAGAAAATATGATGTTGCGTGGATTCTAAGGGGGACGAAATTTTCCTTATTTCTTCAATAGGATGCACCGTTTCCGAGATAGAATCAATTTTATAAAATAAGTAGTAATGCTGTACATTGAGATACGACGGATGTATAAATCTATAGAAATGGAAAATTCAGGATTTTCGAAAAAAAAATTCTCCCATCGTGAAGAAAGTATGATGTGTTGCGGGGTTCCTAAGGGGGACGAAATTTTCATTATTTTTTCAATAGGATGCACCGTTTCCGAGATAGAATCAATTTTATAAAATAAGTAGTAATGCTGTACATTGAGATACGACGGATGTATAAATCTATAGAAATGTTGGAAAATTCAGGATTTTCGAAAAATTTTTTCTCCCATCATGAAGAAAATATGATGTTGCGGGTTCCTAAGGGGGACAAAATTTTCATTATTTTTTCAATAGGATGCACCGTTTCCGAGATAGAATCAATTTTATAAAAAAAGAAGTAAATGCTGTACATTGAGATACGACGGATGTTTATAGATATAGAAATGTTGGAAAATTCAGGATTTTCGACTTTTTTTTTCTCCCATCATGAAGAAAATATGATGTTACGGGATTCCTAAGGGGGCCGAAATTTTCATTATTTTTTCAATAGGATGCACCGTTTCCGAGATAGAATCAACTTTATAAAAACATAGTAAATGCTCTACATTGAGATACGACGGATGTTTATAGCTATAGAAATGATGGAAAATTCAGGATTTTCGGAAATTTTTTTTTCTCCCATCATGAAGAAAATATGATGTTGCGGGGTTCCTAAGGGGGACGAAATTTTCATAATTTTTTCAATAGGATGCACCGTTTCCGAGATAGAATCAATTGTATAAAAAAAGAAGTAAATGCTGTACATTGAGATACGACGAATGTTTATAGCTATAGAAATGTTGGAAAATTCAGGATTTTCGGAATTTTTTTTCTCCCATCATGAAGAAAATCTGATGTTGCGGAGTTCCTAAGAGGGACGAAATTTTCATTATTTTTTCAATAGGATGCACCGTTTCCGAGATAGAATCAACTTTATAAAAACATAGTAAATGCTCTACATTGAGATACTAGGAATGTATAAAGCTATAGAAATGTTGGAAAATTCAGGATTTTCAAATTTCTTTTTCTCCCATCATTTAGAAAATATGAGGTTGTTGGGTTACTAAGGAAATTTAAAATGGATGACTTTTTTGTAATCAGCACCCCCAGAAACCAATAAAAGGATATAATAAAGGATATAAAATAAATAAAAGGATAATAATATGGGTGTTATTTTTATGAAATTAAGTATGTCCGCCATATTGGAATTTCAAAATAAATGTCATTTTTGTATCCAGCACTCCCAAAAACCTGGTAAACGACACCCATATCAATTTTACGAAAAATAATATCCGCCATTTCTAAATTTCAAAATTAATCTACACAATAATCTACACCTCCCTAATAAAAAACCGAGAAAAATTAAAAATTGGGAATTTTGTACGCTCCTTTATGTTTTTTTTTGTGTGCGCTCGTTTCGCTGCTTGTATGTTATTTTGAGTTACCTACATCAGGGAAAATATATGTGCCTATTCTTAAATTAAATGTACTCACAAATTGTCGCCAAGATGGTTGTTTAGTCGCTAAAACATAATCTGTCTGCCAGTTTGAAAAATTCAGTGGTATTATTTAGTCACCAGATTAGTAATTTTTTTGTTCCTTACATTCTTTCGTCAACTTGGTAATTTTGTATTCAATATTGGGTATTTTCACATCCAAAATTTAATTGTTTTGTCGCAAGTTTAAATACATGCCAATGTCAATTAGCCCTTTCTTATCATGTACCCTTCATCTATACTAATATTATAAAGCTGAAGAGTTTGTTTGTTTGTTTGTTTGTTTGAACGCGCTAATCTCAGGAACTACTGGTTCGAATTGAAAAATTATTTTTGTGTTGGATAGTCCATTTATCGAGGAAGGCTTTAGGCTATATAACATCATGCTAAGCTCGATACGAGCGGAGCTCCAATCAATAATGTTTCAAAATCGGGGTGTTTTTTTCCCTGTTTAGAGCTTTCGCTGCGTACGCTGCGGAAACGGTTAAAGTTTCGCTAAAATTATGTATGACAGAATTGTTCCCCTTTAAAAGTTCTAAAAAAAAGTCGGCGACTATCTTTTAAGGTTGGCTCACAATAACCTTTTTATGCTAACCAAATTTGTTCTAAAATTAAGCATTATTTGTGAGGGTGTTTTCATAAAGATGATATTAATCCTTATCCAAATAAATACGTTATTCATTACAAGCATTTAATTTAGAAGAAATTTTCCATTTACATCATTTGATTTCAATAAGTATTTTAGAAGATATCGCAGTAATAAAATAATCAGCGCGCAATAATGATCTGCGGCGCGCTGCGGGCAGTCGTGAGTCGCGGGCGAGCGCTCCTACTTCTACGTAAATGAAGTCGCGGGTAAATTTTAGCCATATCCCAAACTATACCACGCGGACGAAGTCGCGGGCAAAAGCTAGTATAGTATATAGCTCATAAAACAACAATATCGCGCACCATACATTGTTATGGACACGTTCACACTTTACTGTACTATATATTATTGGCTTAGGTACTATACACTATAAAATGATGCGATGTGCGGAGTTCATGCTGTGCTATATCGCGCGCGGCCCTCTTCCTTCTTTCTAACCCCGGCCGTCCCGCAAGCGAAACGAGCGACACAACCATACTGAGCTTGTTATCTATCTACTATAATTGCTTGCGATAACATCGCGTAATGTGAACGCCATGCTATATATTGTATAGCATTAGCCTACTACTGTCACTTCGGGGGTACCTCAAGGATCCCACCTAGGGCCTCTCTTCTTTATTATTTTTATAAATGACTTAATTCTAAGACTTTCATGTCATTGCCTCTTGTACGCTGACGATTTAAAGGTATTTGCTTTAATATCGAAAGTAGAGGACTGCTTGGCCCTTCAGCAAGATATTGATGCAATATCAGATTGGTGCAGCTCTAATCGTATGTGTTTGAACATAAACAAATGCTCAGTTATATCGTTTACTCAAAAACGGAACAAAATTCTCTGGCAATATAACATCGATGGTCAAACACTTAACCGCGTACAAGTAATTAAAGATTTAGGCATCCTTTTTGACGACAAACTTTCATTTCGCGCCCATTACGATCATATTATTTGCAAAGCAAATCAACTTCAAGGATTTGTTTTAAGAGCAACAAAAGACTTTAAAAAGCCTACAAGTACCTTATACTTGTTCTCTGCCCTGGTAAGGACTATTTTAGAATATGGAAGTCCTGTATGGTCCCCGAATTACAAAGCACATGTAGAAAATATTGAGCGCGTTCAGAGAAAATTTCTCAAAATCCTTTGTTATCGTCACTTTCCCGGTCGTTCAAATTTAAATTACCTTGATAGACTCATTTATTTCAAAGTACAGACTCTTGAAAATCGTCGTATATTTTTCGACCTGTCGTATTTATACAAAATTATAAACTACTTTGTTGATTCACCGGAGTTACTGTCTCAAATTAGTTTTAATATTAAATTCAGTGCACGTAGAGCTAGTCGTACAAACTTATTTGTCTTACAAGTTTATAAAAATAATATTTCTTACTTTAACCCATTAACACGTATGGCCCGTCAATATAATAATTATGCTAAAGATAATAAAACGTTGGACATTTTTAATAATAACAGTAAATCATACTATAAAATTGTAAAAAACATCCTCCATAGCATGCTTACCTTAGAATGTTCTGAGTAACACACGTTGCGTCCTATTGTATTGTCTATAAATTGTAGTTAATGTTGAGCTATTATTTATGTCTAAAAAAGTATTGTGTTTTATAGTGTGCACATATTTGTTACGTTGCGATCCAGATCAAAAATTTGTATTAGTAATTTGTGATTTGTGAAGATTGTAATGTGTTATTGTGCATTTAAATAAAAAAAAAATAAAAAAAAATTGCATATAGCATTCTTTGCTATACTATATATAGCATAATAATTAAAATATTTTAGTATTTAGCGTACTCTGAAATGAGCTTTATTATGGACATAATTTCACAATATAATGTTATGTATGTAAAAAAATATAGTAATGAATTTGATAAAAAATGTGACCAACATAACATCAATACTAGGAATAAGCACAAGCTGGCTGTGCCAGTGACTAGACTCAGTAAAATAAGCAATTCTTTTAAATGTCAGTGTATACGTTTCTATAATAAACTCCCAGAAAATGTGAAAAATTTGTCAATAACATAATTTTAAAAAGTAGTTAAAAGACATTTGTGTGCCAAAGGTTATTATAAAGTTAAATATTTTATTGAGGACAGCACACCCTGGGAATAAGATGACCCTATGAGGCAATTTCAGTTTACTAGTTATACAATGTAGGTACTGGCAAGAAGGCCAATTAAAAGTTTTTACAGATAGACACCACAGAAAAGAACATAAGCTATTATAATTGCGAGAAAATGTACAGTTCCCGCAGGGTTTCTTTTTGCGCACACGAAGTCGCGTGCAACATCTATTTCTTTATATATTTATCGAGATTTCGTCTTAGTTAACACAATTAGTAACAATAATTATTGTGTTGGCATTATACTTGTAACCAATAATGATTGATGATTTTCCATGACTAAGAAGGCTAGTAAATAGCTATTAGAAAGGCATTAAAATCGTTGAGCATATTTTGAATCATGACCATAGAAAACATAGACTTTCAGAAACTTACAGAAATTATAGGTTTCTAAATAAGAGTATCTTATAGGTATTAGGTAATAAGATATGTATAAAGGATAATTAATTGCATACTTGATGTATCTATCTACAGTATACGTATGCGCTCGACTTACTTATAGTGCGATTCAAATGAGAATAGGATGGAGTCGGCGCCATATTGTTTCGAATTTAGACTGTTTTGATAGTTAAATTTATGTTTAGATAATTGATTACTATTTAACGTTTTTATTTAAACTCGATGCAAGACTATTACGAGTTATATTTTACCACATAAGTTTTTTCTGAAAATCGCACTTTTCAAGTGACATTTGACAGAAAAAGCTCATTGACTTTCCTATTCTCATTTGAAACTAGGTATCTAGTTTATATTAAATTGTTATCGTAATATTATTATGTAAGATACTATGGTTTAATATAAACATGGCATCGAGACAAACCTTCTTCGGGTTTAACGGTGCTAACTACACAACTTTTATATGTATTTTATATTAAATAAATAATAAAATAAATAAATAATAAGCTACACTTGCACACGCATCAAATCGTGTTTGTGCGAGAGAAAATAATAGGCTAGATGACTAAATTTTTTTATTACATAAATAAATAGTACTCTTAAATATGAGTAACTTTTCAGAAGAAACAGTAGGTATATCAGAAGTCAATGTTTCCATAGGTGCAGCGATTTGTATACAAAATTTCGCAAGTCTCGTGAAAACGCGCCATACTAAAGTCAGAAAAAATATTTATACTTGTTTTGTAATTTTTAGATGTATCTAATCACTAAACTACACATAAAATATTATATTTTCTACATTTACCAAGCAGTAATGCCTCAATATTTCTGAGTATATTAATGTGACTAAATATTTTAGATGTAGTCATCATCCCTATTAGGTGAATTGGGCTTCTCATTTGGATTTCCGTGATAAGTATTGATTTCCAATTAAGTGGTTATTGAAAGAAAAGCAATGTCGCGGCAGTCGGTTGGAATGGAACACCCCAAGTTAATTGATGATACATCCCGCGGGGCCCGAAAATTGTCCGTTACGACGAATTAAATTACATTTTTTCCCTCAAATTAAGGAGGCCCTTTTCCTGTTTGTTTATTACTGAAAGTATGTTTAACGAGAAGAAGATTGGTTTATAAAATTTTGTTGGAATAAAATGCAAGAAAAAAATAAAAATGTTTTTATTGTAGGAATTTGTGGTAACGATGGGCGTTAAACTAATGATTTTAAAAGGAACAAAGGCACTAATTCTGTTGGTACCTATTTGTCCTCCTGGGCAGAGTTAAAAATATATATTAAGGGGGATCGCTGGTTTTAAAGGGATTAGAGTTTAGACATGCAAACTTACAAATTTTTGGAAATTGAAAAGAAGTCGCATTATTGCCTAATGCTTAACTATATGCTCGGCACCCATCCATACTAATTAGCTGGGGATCAACTGGAAACTGGTAGTATTATAAAACCGCCGCGTGGGCGGGAGAGAGGTTTCTAATCCGCGTGTACCTAATAAGTTTCCGAGAAATGCTAATAGTTGTGACGTGCATTCTATAAAAAAACTTGAAACGTAATAGACGAAGTACTACGTGACAATAGTAGGGACATAATATAGTGAAAAGGATAACATTTTAAAACGCATTGAGATGATGAATTCATTAGGCGTTTGGTGCTGAAATATAGTGTATTGTCAGATGGGGCACGACAGTGGAGTAGAATCCTACTACTGGATGGATATTTGTTATTCACGCAAAAACTACTGAACAGATTTTGATGAAATTTGGTATGGATGGTAGTAGTTTAAGCTCTGGAATAACACCTAGGCTACTTTTATCCCGAAATAGTACAGTGTTCCCGTGGGATGCTGTATTTACACGAGCCGAGTCGCAAGCAAAAGCTAGTCATGCAAAAAATTGTTCACCTTGACCCAAAAAGTAATAAAGTATGCCCCTTTTGCTCCATCTACATAACCTTATAGAATTAATTATGAGCTTTAATAGAGATGTTTTGCGAATCGACGGCTTACCCAGGAATGAGGTAATAAATTAACCTTAAATAAATGAAAATGCAAAACTTAGGGACGCTGACGCAGTAGAATACAATTATAAAGTTTTTCGCTTTCTAAGTAACATTGTCGATACATACGACGAAGTTTACTGAAGGCAATAAACTCGTATAGCCGACGTTTTATTGTTCCACTTCTGCTGTAAAAACTTGTGCATCATATTACTCAGGGAAGGTTACGGGAAAATTGCGACGTAAACTATCGTTCAATTTCCAACATGCTGCAGGGGTAGGTAATTCATTCTGCAGTCTTTAGCTTAGGGCTGGTCAGAAAAACTAAATTATTTATTAACTTTGTTTTAATATTCTGATACATAGTATTTTAAACGACTAAGGCCCACTTGCGCCAATCCGGGTTAAAGTTAACATTGGGTTAAAATATCATGCTTTCTCTTTCACAAATACGAAGAACGAGAGAGCTAACATGATTTTTAACCCAGGGTTAACTTTAACCCGGATTGGCGCAAGTGGGCCTAAGTGTTTGGTTTTTAACTCACCATTAACAGCTAAGATTTTACAAGTCTTACTTTATCATAAACGAAGCTTTAAAATATTCACTATTTAAATATATATTCTACCTATTACGGTTTATGGAATACATTCCATAAAACCGTCACAGCTGTGCAGATTATTCAAATTGTAAATTATTCATTTAAGCAGCGTAAGAACCCATTAAAGTGCAATAAATATGAAAATGTAGAAAAGTAAAGTAAAAATTTTTCGCGATTTAAATGCATTTCTGTGAAAAGTTCGACTTCCTTCGCTTGTTCCGCTAACTGCTGTTAAATTGCTTTTGATCGTGAAACTTTTTGATAACGAACGCTATAAATCATTATAGCGTTCGTTATCCAAAGTTTTACGAATAAATAAATAGGTATAGTCTACAGTCATCATGACGCTGTTTTGTTTTGCATTTTCAGGTTAACTCAGTAACCGATTATTGGCTAGCCGCACACACGCAATATTATTGACACAATATTATAGGCATTAGGTATATCACTAGATCTAGATTAATATCATAAAGAGGAAATGTTTGTTTGTATATTCGCATTGAATAGGCTCCGAGACTACTGGTCTGATTTTGACGAAATCTGGCACAGATATAGATTAGACTACGAGGAAGGGCATAGGCTACTCTTTACACACGAAGTGAAATTAAAATGAACTCACTTTAAGACTGTGTGATTGGCTGTTGTAACAGTGGAGTCAGATGAGAAGTGAAAGCGTCTATCGATATTTATTCCGGTGAAACCTTCGTAAGTTACGTTTTTGGCGCTGGAGCCAATGGTTTCCTGTTGTGAGCTTATGGATTTATACCGGCGCGATGCAGCTACAGGGGTCACTGGTTTGCTGCAATGCGGTCTCATATTGCTATATTTTTACCCGACTACGGCGAGGCCAGAAAGAAGAGTAAGGATTTTGGCAGTCTATGTTTGTATGTTTCTTCCATCGTAGCGAAAGTACTGATCCGATTTTAATGAACGAGGTGACAATAGATTCGTAATACTGGCCTGGGCTATATAATTTGCGTAGTCTGGTTATAGTTATTAACTTTTAGTTGTTACTTATATGAATGTTACTTTTAGTTAAATACTAAGGAAAGTTAGCTATAGTACTTTTTTTTTTTGATTATGTTTCATTGCCACAATACCATTTGAGAACACGGTTATCGCGTTAAAATAAAAGTCTATCCCCCTTACTACTAAACGCTGTATAAGCTTTGAATAATACAGTGTTTTGTTCACATCACACAAGTGACATTTTTAATTTGAGTGAAGAAGACAAAACACTGTATAACTATTCAAAGCTTATACAGTGTTTATTAGTAAGGGGGTTTAGCTATACGACAGATTTTTTTAATTGCATAAATTAATCTTAAATATGAGTAGGTAAGTTCTCATTTCCAAACGTACAGTGATTTGTTTACAAATTGCCGCAAGTCTCGTGAAAACGCTCCATACAAAAGTGTACCTAACTGTGATGTCACGATTAGGTAAAAAGTGTATGAAATACCTACAAGGCCGCAGAACATAATATTTATAAATATCTCCGAAATTTGTGCGTTTCGCACTTACCACCATGAAAGTTTTTGTATGTATATGATGTATGTGAGTAGTGGTATCTACAAAACTCCAATTAATTAAACCTCTGATTTAATGCTTTGACTTATACCTATTGTCAATAATTTTATCTTGATACTAGCGACCCGCCCCGGCTTCGCACGGGTACAATACTGATACTAATACTACAGAACCTCTAACAAAACGGGCGAAATTTAGTCAAAACAAATTAATATAGGTACCTACTAAAACTCAATGAAATAAGTAGGTGGGTATACTTTTATCGTATGAAATACCTATACTCTTCAGGACTAACAATACAACAAACACTAAATAAATAGGTATTCAAGTACGATATTTACCCACTAATTATTAAGGATCGATCGCGCATAATCGCATTCGGCCTAACTCACTCGGTGTCCTGCTAAAACACGCGCTGTTATTTTGCGATAACTTCTAAGTTATCCATTTAAAGTATAATATAGTGTAGGGGTAAAATAATCTGCGTGAAATGCTTAAGAATATTATAATTTAAAATGAGCCGCGCGGGACCTTACTCATAGATCTAAACTCCCTTGGTGACGCCCACTTCACAACGGGCCGTGCAGCAGAAATCGTAATATTTTAATTTCGCCATGACTTCAAAACCAAACGTCCAATTTTAATCATTCAAAGACCAAATATTATCTACATAAACTGTACTTAGTGATGAAATAATTTATTTTGATAAGGATAAATAGCATGAGTAAAATAAACGCGTTTAAATGTAGTCCAAAAAAAATTCAAGATTTCTAAATTAAAAAATGGTTGTTGTGCCTCACTCGACATAGATAGGCATGGTGTGTCGTGGACTTTTTTGTAGATATTTATAAGATCTACAATTAATTAGAACATTTTATGGTTCTATCTTTTATAGTTTAGGCAGCGTACGCAAAATAAGTAACTTTTCTAGTTGATTTTTTACACCTTGTGTCCGAAAAACCCAAATATCTTACGGAACCCTATTTTTTTTTTCAAAATAAAATTTAGCCTATGTTACTCGTGGATAATGTAGCTTTCAATGGTGAAAGAATTTTTGAAAACGGGCCAGTACTTTTTGAGCCTATTCATTACAAACAAACAAACAAACAAACAAACAAACAATTAAACATACAAACAAAGTTTTCCTCTTTATAATATTAGTGTAGATATTCGAATACATATTCTAATTCGAGCTACACGTATTTTTATTTTCTCTCCCTTCAGTAAGTAAACTGATGATGCGTTTTTTTTACTAATTTAGCAAACACCTTTGAAACTTTTTTGGATTTCTTAGATGTAGGTAGGTAGGTATGTTATAACTAAAATTCACATAAAATATATATTTTAAAGTTTATCAAGTACCTAGTAATACTTTAATGTATTTCTGAGTATTTAAATTAAACTAAATATTGTATATGCAGTCGCCTTCCATATTGTTTTATGACTATCATAGCATACAATAGATATGATATTTATATGACACAACAAAATTTGTTGCACATGTTTGCTAAAATAATGCCACGTAAAGACCACGTTTTATTTTAATTTAGTTCTAACCTGTTTGGAATTATGACTGACAGTTGACACTTTTTTTTTCTCTTTTTTTTAAATAATGCCTATGGGCTGTGATATATCTTTATTTTATTTCTGACCAATACGTACTGAAATTGTGTGATTTATTTAAATATTATTTAATTTGTTATGATTAATAATAATTTTTGATGTTCCTTAATGTATATTATCTATAAGTATTTAATTTAATTCCGATTTGTTGCTTAAATTTGTAAATGTTAACCCACTCCACACACCTAACACCTTGCATGTTATGGATATTTTGCGCATTGTTTGTGATGGCAGAATGTTGGAACCCAGCTAATATAATATTATTAAGACCTAATGTATACCACATTCTTGCAATAAAGGATTGATTAATTGTGGCGATGTTAAAGCTATTCAACATCAATAAAAATCATCATGCAATGTTCTGATTGCAATGGATAGTGCTGGTCGAGAAATGAATATTGATTGATGTGTTTGTATGAAAACTCGTTATTCTACGGCCAATTACGTGATGCCTCTGTTCTGGATTCATTGTAATAATTGATGACGTCTATCACAATGATTCCAATGGTTCGAATTGAAAGTAAAGTAGAAGTAGAGTATTATTGTAGTTCAGTTACAATTTCAATGTCATAACGTAGAGAGTGTGTTTTCTCGCACAATTTAGTAACGAATGGATTTTTTAAATTTATTTGGGGTCAATTAAAAAACCTTTTGTTGTGTTAAAAACAGTAAAAAATTATATGGCGTCATTTCTTTGCAAAGCTTACCTCGATATGTTTTCAGTCTACCCTCGTATTTTACTTGTAAAAACTGACATTCACCAAAAGCGAATCGCGTGATACCCTTCATCCAACTGAACATAAAAAGTGAAACATCGGAGCTATCGACGAATATTTGTCAGTTCAATGCTGTCAATACCCGTGGGCCGTGCACGCTCGGGCTCACGGGCTCCGCCTCAAGCGAATATTTATGTCCTATATCTGCATGATATATGCGAACATGCGATGTTATCATAACCCATGTTGCCTCTGATATATCTTCGCTGTAACGTGATGCGCTCAAATCGTCCAACCACAACATCGTCATCATGAAACTGGACTTGATTAATTCAGTCAACTGGACATGATTAAGTCAATGGATAGACTTTTGTTTGTTACTCTTTCACGCAAAAATTACTGAACGGATTTCGATGAAATTTGATATGGTAGTATTTTATGCTCTGGATTAAAATATAGGCTACTTTGGCATATTGTATTTACGCTGGCGGATAAAAGCTAGTTAAAATTAGAATTGGGCGATACACATCGCCTAATTACTCGAACGCTTAAAATAAGGATGCTCTCAAGTGTTCTTGTCACTCTAAAAAACAAAGACAGTACAGCGAGAGATTTAAGGTGTCCTTAATTTTGATAATCGTTTAAGAATTCGACCGTACGAATATATGTCACCATAGAATTGTAAAAACCGTTAGATTGTAATATAATATCTAGCGAGATTGTAAAAATATGTCGAAAGATTCTTGCTATATAGGTATTAATAATCTAACGAAAAATAATGTGTTAAATTATAAGCAGAATATTCGGGTCCGCAGACTTTCAACATTTTATAATTTCACTAGTTATATTACAATCTAACGGTTTTTACAATATTACCTTGACATATAGGTATATCATCATCATCATCATCATCATCAGCCTATCGCCGTCCACTGCTGAACGTAGGCCTCCCCCAATGAGCGCCAACCATCCCGATCTTGGGCAGCCCTCATCCATCCGCTGCCAGCCACCTTCTTCAAATCGTCGGTCCATCGTGCCGCAGGACGTCCTACACTACGTTTGCCTAAGCGTGGTCTCCACTCTAATACTTGTCTGCTCCATCGATTGTCTGTCCGTCTGCAGACATGGCCGGCCCACTTCCACTTCAGCGTGCTAATTCGTTGAGCAATGTCGGTGACTTTAGTTCTCTGGCGAATAACGTCGTTACGTATTTTATCCACCAGAGATACCCTTAACATTGCTCTTTCCATCGCACGCTGAGCAACCTTAAACTTATGAACCAAGCCTACGGTGAGTGTCCACGTTTCGGCTCCGTATGTCATTACCGGTAGAACGCATTGATCAAAGGCCCTGGTCTTAAGGGATTGTGGGATCGACGATTCAAAGATGTCCCGGAGCTTCCCGAATGCAGCCCAGCCCAAGCGTATTCTTCTACTCACCTCCTTCTCAAAGTTGTGCCGCCCGAGTTGAATGGTTTGGCCAAGATATACGTATTCTTGCACAACTTCGAGACTAGCGCCATTTACGACGACAGGTCTCGGGAGAACGTGTTCATTATACATGATTTTAGTTTTGTTTAGGTTCATACCGAGACCCACCCGTCTTGAAGAATCGCTTAGGCTGTTCAGCATCTCTTCCAGGTCCTGCAGAGAGTCTGACATAATGACTATGTCATCTGCGAATCTCAGGTGTGAGATGTATTGGCCGTTTATGTTCAGTCCCCGTCCGTTCCAATCGAGCGTCTTGAAAGCGTCCTCCAACGCATTATTAAACAGTTTTGGAAAGATAACATCTCCCTGTCTTACTCCTCGACGCAGTTGGATTGGTTTTGTACTCTGTTCTTGTACTTGGACGGTCATTGTTGCGGCCTTGTACAGATATCTCAACACCTCGACATATCGGCAGTCGACGAGACATCTCTGCATGGATTCCAGCACAGCCCAGGTCTCGACGGTATCGAAGGCTTTTTCATAGTCCACATACGCTAGGCAGAGAGGCTGATTATACTCCTCGGTCTTCTGTATAATTTGCCTTAGTGTGTGTATGTGGTCCACAGTGCTGTAGCCTTTGCGAAACCCGGCCTGTTCCGGTGACTGAAAGTCGTCAAACTTCTGGGCAAGACGATTCGATATAACCCTCGAGAACAGCTTATACACGTGGCTCAGGAGTGAAATGGGGCGGTAGTTTTCTAGTCGCGTGTTATCGCCTTTTTTGAAAAACAAAACCGCTATGCTCCTGCTCCATGCTTCCGGGGTAGTGCCAGTGTGGATGACGGAATTGAAGAGCTTGACAAGCTCAGTCAAGACGGGTGTTCCTCCTGCCTTGAGCAGCTCTGTGGTTATTCCGTATATGTCAAGGTAATATTGTAAAAACCGTTAGATACACTATGCAGTCCAATTGTCTGCGCTAAGAATAAATTCTCAATAATAAAAGATTGTGTACTTTGTTACAGGTCCGCATTAGATACAGAGAAGTTACAGAAAGTTGCAATAAAGAAAATATCACCCTTCGAGCACCAGACTTACTGCCAGAGGACGCTTAGAGAAATAAAAATCCTAACGCGATTTAAACATGAAAATGTAAGTATTATGTTCCTTACCTTTGTGCAGCTTCGTAGACTTTGAAATCTCGGATATTTCTATTTTAAAATGTGAAGCTGCTGTTGGAACGCTGTAATAAAATACGTGTTCCTTATTTTCTCGGTGGTCGAGTTGTTTACTAAGAAAACATGAGTGATTTCTTAATTAAAATGTGACTACAATGAAACACTACTGGGAAATTAACTGCGAATGTAAAAAATAGGTAGCCGACGTTAGCGGCGTAAAATAATAATAAAAAAAAACTAGCAACTCATTTTTTCTTTTACGGCGAAGTCACAAGAAAGGGGCAGGCAAATTAATAAAATTTTTAATAATGTTTACAAATACATTAAATTAAAAAAGTGCAACACACTTTACCTCAGAATATTTATTACTACATGTTGCCCGGTACTTCATGCGCGCAACAGTTAAATACGCAGAAACCGTATATTTTTCCGCGATATAAGTAGCCTATGCCCTTCTTCGTGATCTACTCTACATCTGTGCCCAATTTCATCAAAATCGATCTATTAGTTTCGGAGCCTATTCAATGCAAACAAACAAACAAACTTTTCATCTTTATTATATTCATCATATATATAATCACGCCTTTTTCCCGTAGGGGTAGGCAGAGACCACTTCTTTCCACTTGCTGCGATGCTTACATACTTGTCGTCCACTTTCATTCTTACCATCCATTCCTCCTCTTACATTCAACGTAGCGAAGCGGTTTTCCATGGTCCGCTTTTCGCCTCCGCAAGAAACGAGACGTAATGGGTGGCGAACCACATCGCCGCCATTTTGGATAAGCAAATTATTTTTATGATTATCCGTTGCGTTTCCACGGATTGGTGGAGAGGGTAGGAATAGGGAAAGGGAAGGATAGGTGGTGTGGAAAGGAAGATTGGTAAGTTAGAGTGGGAAATAGGAAATGTAGGATATTACCACCCAGGAGGGCAAGGGATAGGACAGTAATAGCTAGGGAAGCCGGGGTCACATACCCGTATACTATACCACAACTACCGGACAGGTAAGTTGGGATGAGTATCCCATGACAATATTATATTAGTGTAGATTAAAATTAGGTACTGCCTCTTTTTAATATTATATATCTATGAGGTACTGTGAGTTTAAGAGACAATTTTGTTACACGTTGATGTTTGTCTATACATATTATGTCACAAGTCTTTGGTCACACACATTTAATTTTTTAAATTTTTACTAAGAGGCAAAAGGACTCTTTATAAAGTTCAAACTTAAAAATTAAATGACATCACATAATTCATGGGAGAATTTTGACTACATGGCAACTTCTAGTTTTTCTAAATACTCTTAACAACGAAACTAAGATAATCAAGACATACTCATGGTATTTCATAGTTTGTGTCTGAAGGGTATCAACTCATGCCTATTTTGACCCGCAGAGAGCCGTTACCATTCCTGCGGTAAACATACAATAGCCAAATAGCATTCGGACTATCTCAGTCAACCAAAATAATTCGATTTGCACTATTGTATCAAACGCTTTGGCTTGTGTCCACTTCATTGGAAGTCAGTTAGATTCAAAGGTATTTCTGCCACTTCGATGAAGCGAATTTTTTTTCCACCATGTAAATTTTTCTGTCTTTTTAACGCCCAACGAACACAGGGGTGTTATAAGTTTGTCGTGTATGTCTGTGTGTCATTGTAGCTCCCAAACGGATAAACCGATTTTGAACTAGTTTTTTTTAAACTGACATGTTCGAGAGTGTTTTGAGAATATTCTTAGCTATAATTCATCATCATCAGCTCGCTCAAGCAATGAGCGTTGCTTAATTTTTTATGTCAATCATGGAGACTGCCAATTTTTATTTAATATAGTTAGCTGTTAAACCATAATTAGATACAACATATTAAAACTTAGGTATTTTCATCCGTTAATGGATGATTTATACAGTATTTCCGAGCGAAGTAACCACTCTTGAAATACTGTAGTGCCTGGGACAGTTGGTTTTTATAAGTCGTATGGTTGCCCAAGCATATACGGCATTCTCACAACATAGTCAGCCTGGTCCAGAGGAATGACTAGTCAATACGTCTGGGGCCAACCATATGCGGGTTTCCCCGCGATGTTTTCCTTCACCGTTAGAGCGTCCATATTATAATGTACTTGAGATCTAAAAAGTCTCATTGGTACACGCCACAACCTGGGATTTGAACCTGAAATCTCTCGAGTGCGAATCAAACGGTCTACCCACTAGTCCACGGAGCTCCATACAACAAATTATTACAAGATATTTAATATGACTGTATTTCATGTTAAAATGCACACATGGCGTGCATATGTAAGTTTATCATAATGTATGTTTATGATTCACATGTATACATTGTGCGACTATAGGTACCTACAGGTGTAGTTGTTCTGATTCATTGATACTTTACGAATTTATTATTTACATTCTCAAGAACATTATTAATACATAATTTATTTTTACAAAAATAATTTACAAAAAGCCTTTCTTAGCGGATGCATACGTCATTACAACTATCTGTATGCCGAATTGCAGCGAAATCCGTTCAGTAGTTTCGGCTGTGCGTTGATAGATGAGTCGGTCAGGTTTGCCTTTTATATAATATGTCGTCTGAGGCTCATGATTTTGGATCTATAGGTACCATTGAGACATAGGTACTGTGGGCTTACGTGGGTAAATCGTGCAAAGAGAATTACAGACTTACAAAATCACTCGTTTATTCGAAATCACAATTATTTATAAATTTACCACGCTTTATAAAATCACTGCACTTTATAAACACTGGCACTAAAATTAAACTATGGAAGACCGAGTTCCTAGGCTGGTTGCCCGCGCAACGACTGGCCGAGATGTGGTAGCTAATCACTCTTAAAGTGGTAGGCCCCACCACATCCCCACCATGTCGCTTGTACGAACTTCAGACTAGACTCCGTCAAAGCGCACTAAACAAGTTTCTGATAGATGGGGCACTTGAAGTTCCGTTTCCACTTTATGACCGGATGCGACATATATTTAGAAGATTCTTCAAGATCTGGAGGACTTAACAAATTAACTCCCATCTAGAAATTAATTGCAATTACTACTAAACCTCTTGCGTAAATTCCCAGGATTACAAATTATTTTCTACTTATCGAAGACGTTCTTGCATTAGCTAGGGACTTACATACAAATGTTAATGTGAGGTTTGTATTACGTGATAAACGGTATTATTACGGCTCGACCCCAGTCGCACCCTCGCTAATCAATCTTTATGGTCAGTTGCGAACATAATATTATTATATTAATACATGTAACGTGAAGCGAAAACTTTTAGCACAGTTTTACGAGAATTGTACGTACGGACGAGTGTGAAATTTGACACAATTAAAGTTTATGCGGAGGATATATATATATGTCACCGTAAAATTGTAAAAACTATTAGATTGTAATATTACTAGAGATTTTATAATATGTCAAGATATTGTCAAATAAAAATTTCACCTTACAATTGTACGCATTATTTTTCGTTATAAATATTATTATGAAAAAGCAAACAAATATGGCGGCGCGGGGCACATGTCGCATAACCACCGGCACGGTAAAATATATTATTACAATATAACGCAAAATAACGTGTAAATTGTAAGAAGAAATTTTTATTTGACATTCTGTCGACATTTTATAATATCTCTAGTAATATTACAGCTAACGGTTGTTACAATTTTACGGTGACATATATATTTTTTTGATAATGCTCAGAAATACATAAAGTTAATGAAAATATCATAGAAATAGTGCCAATATCATGTTATAATAAGATAAGTTAATAATAATATATATAATAAATAGGTAGCTAAAATGTAAGTTGGGTTGATTTAATGTACCCACTTACTTGTTGTCACGTAATTATACTGACGAGTGTAATTAGGTATAATTTATAATAATTATCCATGTCATAATAATAATTGGACCGACCTCTATGGTTCAGTGATTAGCCCGCCGGCGCGCGCTGGAGGTCTCGGGGCTGTGTTCCTTGGTCTTGGATGCATATCTACTCGTATACTAATATTATAAAGCTGAAGAGTTTGTTTGTTTGTTTGAACGCGCTAATCTCAGGAACTACTGGTTCGAATTGAAAAATTATTTTTGTGTTGGATAGTCCATTTATCGAGGAAGGCTTGAGGCTATATAGCATCATGCTAAGCTCAATATGAGCGGAGCACCAATGAAGAATGTTTCAAAATCGTTTTTTTTTTCCTTTTCAGAGCTTTTGCTGCGTACGCTGCGGAAACGGTTAAAGTTTCGCTAAAATGATGTATGACAGAATTGTTCCTTTTTTAAAAGTTCTAAAAAAAAGTCCGCGACTGTATATGTCTATCTTTTAAGGTTGGCTCACAATATAATACCTTTTTATGCTAACCAAATTTGTTCTAAAATTAAGCATTATTTGTAAGGGGGTTTTCATAAAGATGATATTAATATTTATCCAAATAAATACGTTATTCATTACAAGCATTTAATTTAGAAGAAATTTGCCGTTTACATCATTTCATTTCAATGAGTATTTTAGAAGATATCGCAGTAATAAAATAATCAGCGCGCAATAATGATGTGCGGCGCGCTGCGGGTAGTCGTGAGGAGCAAGTGCTTCTCCTTCTACGTAAATGAAGTCGCGGGTAAATTTTAGCGATATCCCAAAGTAAATGTTCCACGCGAACGAAGTCGCGGGCAAAAGCTAGTTAAATATATTGTGGATACTCTATAGTAGCTAAAAGATATTAAAATAATATATTTCCGTTGTCTGGTAACTGTGATAAAAGTTCTTCGGATAGGTACTTAATATAGGACCAGATTGACGTGGTGTGGAAACGTCCGTAGGTAGGTATTATTATTATTATTAATTGAATAACTTTGCGATGAAGTTTCCAACTTTTTGTTTCGAGCGGTAAATTGCGTACGAATGCAATTTTGCGCTCTTTTTTAAAAGACATAATTTATTTACCAAGAAATATATTTTTTGGAAGTCTTAAATTCACTTTGTTACGCGTTTTTTGATGGTCTGGCCCCAAATCGGAGGACGTGGGATGAATCCGAAAAATAGGTACGATTTAATGGCGTGTGTTTTTGTATTGCTTGCGTAAGACTCAGACGGGTTATTTAATTTAACCTTTAATATTTAAGTCTACAATTATAACTATTTTTCGTGTTAGTAACTAATTTCATGCTACATGCGTTCTAACTTATTTGTTATGTAGATTTTTCCCGCGCACGATATTTCTGCGATAAAAAGTAGCCTGTGTTAATGTACTACTCAACTACTATCATACAAAATTTCATCAAAATTCTGGGATTAGAGCGAACAAATGTACAAACAAAAAAATCTAAAAATAATTGTTTTAGGTCCTATTTCGTTCATAAAGTGTATATTATACTTTTAAGCTATTGCATAGATTTTATCGCAGGCTTTGAGCGCGGCGACCGAATCAAGAAATTCCGTAACGAAAAAACCTAAAGGCCCCCACAGACGAGAGGCCGATCGTTTTAGTTAGAACTGACGTCAGTTCGGCCTGAACGGATTCGAGCACACACTCGGAAAAAATCGCATCCAACTCAATTTACGTCAGTTCGGCCTGATTTGATTCGGGCCCACACACGGAACAGTCGCATCAGTCCATTCTGGTTTGCCGCGCGCTACGGTCGTGTTTATCAATTTTGTATTTAAACACCGCGAAAACTCATACAACGCTTGTACACGATACACGCCCGCACGGCCGCGGCTCGGGTAAGAACTGAAGCGATTTGTCCACACACGGTCAGGACAGGCCGCGCGTTCAGGCCGCTCGGTCAGGCCAGAATTAATGTTGCCAACTTAGTTATTTTACAAAATTTTACTAAATTGAGTATTTTATTCCCTCCTTGGTAGAAATTTAGTTATTAGTAGTGTTTTAGTAGGAAAGAGCCAGACAGTAATCATATGCAAAATGGCCTAGGTTAAACACAAAAAATAAAAACCTATCATAATTCGTCCGTAATTTTCTTAAAACTACCCGTTTAATTACTATATACGTAAGATTTGCTAGTATATTTTAATTTAATGGTAAAATTTATAGTAAAATTCAATGAATGAAAAAAATTTAATATAACAAAACCTAAAATGCAATGGTTTTTGGGGGGCTTCAGGAATTCCTAAGTAGCTTCTTTAGTAGTTATTTAGTACTTTTTACTAGAATTCAATACGAGTTTAGTAGTTTCACAAAAACAGAGCTGGCAACACTAGAACGAATCGCTTCAGTCCGTACGGCCGACGGCGATCTCGAAATTGCACACAGACGATACGATTTTGCATCCGTTCAGGCCGAACTGAAGGCATACCGGATCATGTATGGGGCCCCTAACACTGAGCTGGGGTGGGGGTCTGATTAATTTGGTTACAATCGAGCCGCTGGTACTGAATCGCTTTCCGTCTAGTGTAACGTGAGCTATGTATTATTTAAATTAGTAGCAGGAATATTGAATTATTACAATGGTTTCGCCATCTATGTGCTCAAGCTTAAACTACGACGTGTGTATGTTCCCTACACATTGCTGAAGATAATGAAGTACTTGATTGGTAGATGGCGTTGTACTTTTAAATAATATGTAAAGTACAACGGAATGGAAAAAATGCTATACTATTATTATTGTATTTATATTTAATGCAATAGCTTTACCGCGGCAATCCCCGAGTGCCACACATTTTCTTATGTACAGACAGCGACCAGTTACGCTAAAAATTGTTTTGTATTGTTAAATATTGTGAAATCTAAAAATATCTTACGAAAAGCTAACAAGCGATATTTCACCTTGTGAACTTTAAATTCATTTTATTCCAGTCTTTACCGCATTACCAAATCGTTTTGGAACAAGTATGACACTGAATACGATACATAAATCACTACAATATATACGAGGTCGTTTATGATAAGGACTCGGGACTTAGAATAAGGACACGCGAATCTACATATTATGACACTTGTTTCCACTTGGGTGCATGATATATCTGATTTGGGTTGTAGAATGTTTGAAATGCTCGGAACGGCTCGTTCGTGTAAGCGTGTCATATGTTTGTATTCTGTAAAATTTGAGCTACTCTCCTCACATGCGATCGATACTAACAGCGGCGTGCACACGGTTATGACACTGGGTATGCGGCGGAGTAGTCGGTCACAAAAACTTTTTCTTTTATAGATTTTTAGCAATTAGCATAGCCACAGCCAAGCGACGGATTTCTAAATCGGAAACCATGCCAACAGAACTAACAGAACTTCATAACTTTTAACATGAAACTTTCGAGTTACATTCCCTTTTTGCTGATTTAATTATTGTAACTCGGATACACACCTACCTTTAGTAGACACAATTTGAATCTTTTCACTGAATGACAATTGTGAGAACTTATTATCACTCAAATCAATTAAAAAGCAAATCACTACCTACAATTTTTATAGAACTTCAGTAATAAACTGTTAAATGTACACACTTTCAAATGTTAAAATGAAAAATCTTTTAAGAAAACTATAAATATTAAATATAATGGCAACCGAAAAATAACAATGCGTTTTCACATGAAAAAATGGCTTCCTTGAATCTGATATTTAAACAAATAAAACCTTACTAAAACAAAAACGCATCATGTGCGTAGTGAGTAATTACATTTTACGTCAATTATAATTACTCGCATTATAGGCCACCGTGCCACGAATATACCCGATTACTTCCGTGTCCCGACAACTGCCGAACTTCGCCGAAGTCTATAAGCATGCCGTAGGAGTTGGACGACTCGCGCCTTGGGATATTCATAGGTGTGTGCGTTTGCGAACTGTGTACGGACACTAAAATTACTACACACATGCGAACAAATCTACTGCTACACGACAAGGCAGGAGTCGCATCACCAACATGTCGCCAAACGCCTGCCAAACATAATGTACTTGTAAATAGGTGCTATTATAAAATATTAGGCGTTTTTAAGTTATTATATTTTGTTTATTCATTTATTTAATATTAATTAAAGTCATCTAAAACGTCCGAACGTTTTATTAAAATATCTGTGAATGGTGAGTAATGCACTGCATTTCTGCCTTTATGGAGCGCACGCCACTGGATACTAACGATCTGTCATTTCAGAAACTGATATAGGCACCTATTAGCCAGCACCGTTTTGCGAGAGATCTTTTAGAACAGCTAATTATTAGAGAGCAAGACTAGGGGAAGATAGCTCTAAATCTCCCATATTAAAAGTGTGTAATAGAAAAATGCGCACAAAAAACGTGGTATGGATTAGTCGTAATTTTTCATACATTCACTAAACAACTACAATTTGATATATATTTTATCAGTAAGAATGTAAGTGTAACCAGGCGGACCTGAGTTCTTGAACGCCGATTGCATGTCAGTGGGGACCATAAGAGCCCAGTTAGATGAGGCGCGCGAAGGCCGATCACTTATTACCAGTTATAGCAAATTAAGCTTTATCGATTATTCACAAAAGTGCGGTCGCAGAGCACATAGAATATCGTACGTTGACTTATCGCTTGTCTTGTCTGTTTCACACGCGCACGAATATGCTATGGCGTACATATCAATGTCATAGCAATATATTCGTGTACGAGTGGAAAAGACAAGTAGCGTCAATGAACGAAATTCTACGTGCTACGCGACTGCACTTTAGTCCAAAAAGTAAAGACAATCACGATAGTTTGGGTGAATTATGTGGCCTTGTCGATAAATCTCATTTTGCTGTGAATGAAATTTGTGATTGTTGTGGTCATATTAACGCGGCCTAAGGTACGGCAATGTCCTGAGCTTTTAGATCACCTTTCTTAAAGATTAAATAATTTGGTTGTCATTTCTATCGCTATTCTACCTATCGTTTAATTTATTGTGTCAAAAAAGTGTGCCCTCAAACTAGTCAACTCTTTCGTAAATTACCAAGCATGAAATAGTTAAATAATTAAATGTTTGTTTCAGATCATCGACATTCGGGACATTTTAAGGGCAGAAACCATCGACCAGATGAGAGACGTCTACATCGTACAGTGTCTCATGGAGACCGACCTTTACAAATTATTAAAAACACAGGTGAGTTTCCGTATGGTATACATAATCTTGTATAAAAATCCCATTATCAATAGGGTAATTGACTGATGGTTTTTATTGCATAAATGAATATAATATATCTTAAATATAAGTAACTTCTCAAAAGAAACAGTATATCAAAAGTCAATATTTTCAAAGGTACCTACAGCGATTTGTATACAAAATCGCAAGTCTCGTGAAAACGCTCCATACTAAAGTCATACCTAGCTGTGACGTCACGCCTAGGTAAACGTGTATGAAGTTTAAGGCCGCAGGAACATATTTGTAAATATATCCGATATTTGTGCGTTTAAGTTCATACTTACCATAATGCATGTTTTGTATGGTGTAAGTAAACTAATGATAAAGGTTTTGTTTACTAATTTAGCAAAAAAATCTTTTTTTGTACTTTTTGATGGATCTAATTAACAAACTACACATAAAATATTATATTTTTACGTTTACCAAGTAGTAATGCCTCAATATTTCTGAGTATATTAATGAAACTAAATATTTTAGATGTAGTCGTCTCCTCTATAATTATTGTCTACACTCTACGGCGTAGAGGGGTCGTAGACCTGCTACGAATTGGGAGACAACTAAAGAAAAGTTTTCCCAGAATAACATCACATTGACAATGTAATAAAGATAATATAAAAAAATATGAATGAACACTTGCAAATTACTAGCCTTTGCCCGCGGCTCCGGCCGCATAAATACAGTATCTCACGAAAACACTACTTTTTCGGGACAAAAAGTAGCCTGTGTTAATCTAAAGCTTAAACTATTAACATACTAAATTTAATCTAAATCTGTTCAGCAGTTTTTGCGTGGAGAAGCAACAAACTTCCATCCATAATTCCATCCATCTATCCGTAATGTTATAAAATTGATAATGGTGATGTTACTATCTCGAATCAATAACGTGGCATCCATTTGTTTATTACATTAACAATTATTTTATTATATTAGCAAATTATGCAAATTAACTTATTATATTAACGAGTAATAATTCTGTATACTGTGTATTGCAGCAATCAATCAACATACTATTAATTTACTAAAATGATAGTGTTGTTCCATTAATTATATTGCTATAATTAAATTAATATCTACGTTTTCGTGTATTATTGTATACACGTATTCGTGTATTATCATGTTCACATCACGCATGCATTATATATAAGGTTCGCTAAAATCAAATACGGATATTTTGGGCATATGATCTATAACCTGTGAATCAAACCTACATTTTCTAGGGTGCGAATCATACGGTCTGCCCACTTGGCTACGGACCTCTCAAGCTGCGAGCTCCTTGGCTATACTAAAGCGATATTTACAAGTCATTTCAAATATTTATAGGTGTATATAGGTAGGAAGAAAGGAAGGTAGGAAGGTCGGTTGGTAATTTGGTGTACTATGTGTAGGTGTAATTATTTATTTATTCCAGCTTATACCTAAGACAAAACAACGTCTGTTGGGTCAGCTAGTAACCAATAGAAAAATTGTTTCAGAAATTAAGTAACGACCACATCTGCTACTTCCTGTACCAAATACTGCGAGGGCTGAAGTACATACACTCGGCGAACGTGCTGCATCGAGACCTCAAGCCTTCGAACCTGCTCCTGAACACCACGTGCGATTTGAAGGTAACGCAACGTTTTTGCGATCTATAAAGTACAGCTAATTAGTTTGGCAAATGAACAAAAGTTAAAAACTATAACCCGAATACGTAAATTATATAGCCTATGTTACCTGGGCCATTGTTACGAATCTATTGACACCTCATTCGTTAAAATCGAACCAGTAGTTTAGGCGCTACGGTGAAAGAAACATATATACATACATAGACTGCCAAAATCATTACACTTTAGTCGGGTAAAAAGAGTATGTCGCGGTGACAGCAGGAACTAAAAACATTTTCGACAGTATCAGACAGGTATATGTGTATTGTGTGTAAGAAGGGTTCCACAAAGAGAAAATTCTAAGCTCCAATTATTTAAACAATTTAATAGGTGTTTATTTCATCTTAGAACATTTTTTGATACAATACACCGTTTTTGAGATATTGGCGAGAAATCTAAAATTGAGACCTTTATCCCCCTCTCCTCCCCCCGGCTTGCCTTCTAGACGAGACTTTTGGCATGTTTTCTCCCTAAGCACTCTGAATAAGTTTCTGAAGAAATCGCTTAGGTACCCGCTCACGCACTCCACAACTACTTTACTGAGTGGACTAATAGGTCTATTCCTGTAATATGGCATCTACAGACACACGAATTTGGTACGAAGCGTACCAGATCCGCTGTACGCTCCGTACCGTACAAATCCGAGCGTGTGTAGGCCAGTCCGGCGAACATAATTATTATTAATTGAGTTCGCCGCTGTCCGCATCGGATCTGGTACGCTCCGTACCAAATCCGTGCCTGTATAGAGCAGTCCGTTGATAAGCCCGTACAGCGGTGTCAGTGTTGCCAACATAGAGATTCCAGCCCCCCCCCCAAAATTAGGGAAAATATCTACGGGGGTTTACTAGGGGACAGGATGTTTAGAGTTTACTCCTTATGAATCAATTTTTATGTTATAATAAAATAATTTTTATATGCGTATATAGCCAGGGATATGAAAATGTATTGGGAGTGAAATCAGATTAAAACATGTTAGTTTTATGCTATTCACGCGTAAGTCTTTATGTTAAACACATAACCTTTCTTTCTAGCTTATTATCTCTTAGACCTGTCAATGGTATAACTAACCAGGGGTAAAGTTTGGGGAGAAATATTTTTGAGAGTTGGTATCACTGTCTCTTATCAATGAATTGTGGGAATCATCGTCGTCGTTGAAAAACGACACTATAAATAGAACTCTGTGCTAATGCAATAGAGCATAAAATCGAACACACGAGTGTCGAGCTTTTCGGTCCACTGCACCGTACCAAATCCGTGCGTGTGTAGCGACACCGGATTTGGTCCGCGGATATGGTCCGCTGTACGCTCCGTACCAAATTCGTGTGTCTGTAGATGCCAATACCATCACGCAAGCACCCAACTGTAACTCTAATACGTCAATGTCTTCAGTTTAGGGTGCCGGGTGGTTTCACATCGAAGTGGAACAAGATACATTATACGATCTACTCGCGCGAGAGACAGTGACATTATATGTAAGCCCCGCCATATGTTACATTTTCGCGACTACCTGCAAAACTTGTCAGGACATAGATCATGTATACCGATATTTTAAAGAATTGTTTCATTTGTTTGTTTGTTTGCATTCATAAGGTTTCGAAACTAGTGGACCAATATTGATAAAATTTGACACAAATATAGAGTAGACTACGGAGAAGGACAAAGGTAAGTTTTCGCGGAAAAATGTACGGTTACCGCGAGATTAACTTTTGCGCGCAATAAATAGCGGGCAACATCCTAGTATAATAATATCTATGGGCGCTTTAACACCACGTCAATCTGGTCCCGTGGTAAGTTCTCGAAGAACTTGTGTTGCGGGTACCAGACAACGGAAATATATTTAACACTTTTATACTATAAGTTCAGTCGTCTAGACTCTAGCCTATTCCTATTCATTGTATTTTACGAGATAGGTGGACACATGACTTACTAAAATGAATACACCCCCACACCCCCGTGATAGATGATGACAAATGATAAAGGAACGTTTTATCCGATGCGTGAGGACTTCGTGAAAGTTTTAGGTCACCCCGCGGTAACTATAATATTATATATCACGCTTCCGTTATAAAAGGTCTACGCAAATGGGGAAATTCCTGCAGGTACATCTTCGACTGTGAATACTGAATATAACACATACATACCTAGAACAAAGAAGGATGCATAGCTTTTTAGAGTTCCGTACCTCGAAAGGAAAACGGAGCCCTTATAGGATTGCTTTGTTGTTCGTCCGTCTGTCTATCAAGACCATTTTTCTTAGGAATGCGTGGAGGCATCAAGCTGGAATTTATATCAAATACTCAAGTCTACTGTCCCTTGGAGCTGTGAAAAAATCAAACTTCTAATCCAACGCAATAAAAAGATACAGGCCGTTTATGCCGCAAATTTTCGACACTTGCAAGGGAATCAACACCTACAGGCTACTTCCCGTAAACTCAGAAAATTGAAATTTGGTACGAAGCAACATCATACAGCACAGGTAAAGGAAAAATTGCGAAAACCGTAAATTCTTTAGTTACATCATATATTAAAAATATTTTTAATAATTTTAAACTTACCTTTCCTCATGAACGCGTAGAGGTATTTCATTGAAATTCATATCAAATACTCGGTCTAAAATACCTTTAAGCTGTAACAAAATCACTACAGATTTGTACGGGACCCACAGTGCGCGAGACGGACTCGCACTTAGCCGATTTTTTATTGGCTAAATTACAATATATACTAAATTATAATAAGGGAATATTGTCTTTGCAATGGCGTATCTGCGATAAATAATAATATAATTAGCTTGCTGGTTGTGCCTTAACCACATTTGTTAGCTTGTTTTTTGCTGCTATTAAGTACTATGCTATCCAATATCCTTATTAGTACCACAGCGTAATTAAGTTCCATAGACTGTGTTAGTACTACAGTCCTGTACTAACTAACCAAAGAACTTATATCACAAGTACCAGACAACGGAAATATATTTAATACTGTTATTCTATACATATATTTAATTTATTATACTATAGGTACATACGAGTAAATTTCATAACACATCCAAGACCCAGGAACATAGAAAACTTTTTGTTCCTTTTACGTGAACCCACGACCTCCGGCTTGAGATAACGCGCTAACCACTGAGCCACAGAGGTCGTCAAAATGTGAAATGAGGGCGAGTCTACACGGCGCGTTGCGTCAGCGTTGCGTCGACGCAGCGCATATATGTTAACGCAATGCCGACCACACGAGCGCTGCGTTAACGCAGCGTTGTTGCGACGTAATAGCGTGGTTACCCCTCCCGCTTCGTCTCGGGGGGTGCTGTCCGTCGTTCGTGCGTCGTCACTAGAGATGTGATAAACGGCTTAAAATTAAAAGTTAACTTATCCGTTATTAAATATTCAAAAGCAACTTTTTTTAACTGCTTAGTTGCTTATTTTCTTATCTACTTATTGCCACTTATAAGTTATAATGTTTTTTGCGCTTATGTTACGTTTTTCGATCGCTTAAACTTATTTAAATTAACTTTCCTTCGTACTTTGATGGCTTAGGACTGTCTGAAATCTGAATAATTATTAATATAATAATATGAACTCATAAAAATGTTTTTACATGTTGATAATATGCATTAATCTTAAATGTTGCTTATCATTAGTAATAGTTGATTTATAGGATAACAAACATTACACATCGCCACTTTTTCCACCTCATTTCTTTCAAAGTAGTTCCATAAATTACTGTTCCAATTCACGTCATTTAGTCGTCATCTTACGACAAAAACTTAATACACTTAATATTAAAACACTACACGAAAAGTTTATATTACATTTTATTATTTACATTAAAAGTTCACGGTAAGCCACCAAAACACCACTATTACGATTAAAATACGAATTATTGCGTAACGTAATATACGTCAACCCGCAAAGCGCAACTAACAAAAAGTGAATAAACACGAAAAAGCATATTAGTTATAAGTACAAAAAATAAGCCGTTTAAATAAGTGATGAGCTACATTAAAGAATTTTCACTCTTATTGCGCTGTCATAAGAACTATTTTTCTTTGCTCATACCACACTTATGGCTTTATGACTATAAACGATATAAACGATAAGTATAAGTGATAAACGCTTAAATTTTTAAACGACTTTTCAACTTATTTATAAAAGCACGCTTTTTTAAACGCTTTACGTTTAAACGGCCATCTCTAGTCGTCACAGCGCTGCGTCGAAGGAGCGCGCCGTGTGAACGGTATAGATTTTAGTATGTAAAACGACGGAGCGACAGCGCTGCGTCGACCCAACGCTGACACAACGCGCCGTGTGGAATCGCCCTGAGTTGTATCCATGTTTATACTCATAGCTTGAACTATTTCGAAACGAACAGTTTTAATTGACATAGTTTCGCAATTGAAGTTTCTACCTCATCGATCCTCTAATACCGGTTGAGACGCTGGACACACTTCACTTTAATCTTCAATTAGTTTAGTGATAAAAAGGTTTAGTTTCAACAACTAACATTAAAGTTCCGCTTTCTAGACTGAGTTTCCGAGTTGTTTATCTATTGTTTTTATATTGAGTTATTTTTTTAAATGCTAAGGATTCTTCTCTTTATTCGATTAAGGCGAAGCCAGAAGTAAGGGTAATAATTTTGGCAGTCTATGTGTGTGTGTTTGTTTGTTTCCCCGTAGCGCCTTGACTACTAATACGATTTTAATAAATGGGGAGTCAATAGATTCGTAATAATGTCCCGGTGACATGGACGATATAAAGGTCGGTAAAATCAACTACGGATATTTTGGGCATATGATCTACTGCTTATGTAGAGACGTTTAGGCATAAAAATAATTATTATACTCGTAAAAACTTCCTTTACATGGACGAGTTTGTGTTGAGCGGAGATTCACCCATTATGAGATGATTTTTTTACTTTGAGTATGACTATATTTTTTTGCTTTTAAAATATGTATTTATCATCATATATCCAAAAGAGCAATAGATTATATATCCAAAATATCTGTAGTTGATTTTACCGAACCTTATATAGTTTGCGTTATGCGTAGTCGGCTTATATTTTTTAACTTTTAATGAGTTACTGAGAAATTCTATGTTTAACATAATGTTAATATTTTTTGGATATCTAAGTACAGTCTGTCCACAGTGCCTAGGTCTGGAACTCGTGTGTATAAAAACATTTTTGATGTTTGTTTTGAGTGCTTATTTTAAAAGCTAAGGTTATTTTATTCAATATTACAAATATTAATTTACCTACAAATAAAATATATTAAACGTAGAATTTTTCATTAAATAATTCAATATTTGTAAATAATCTTACATTTGAAATAAGAACTCAATAAAAAAATTAACATTAAACAACTCGGAAACTCAATCTAGAAATTATTAATTTAAATTTTTTTTGGATAGCTTAAGTATAGTCTGGATCTAGTTCCGTATCCGTCATTCATTTATATAGTTTCATAGGTCAATAGGGAAGTCAGAACGAGAAACGGCATAACCCTGCTGAGCCTAGCAATTAATTTAAATTGTTGTTATAATTGTAACAAATACCTAAAGCCTGTTTGATATAAAAAATGAGCGGTCTTATTCGGCCTCGACTTTAATGGCGGGTCTTTAGCTGAAATATTTCTCGTTTGCGTTTGATTAGACAAAGCCCGTCCTGTTTGTGGATCGTCGTAGATATTAATCAAGGAATTTCGCTAATTAGTTGATGATTCCTCAGTAATTAAGAACATAGGAACAAAGAGCGCGGTGTGTGCTAATATTTATCAAACAGTTGCTACTTCGAATAAAAAAGAAAAAATAGTGTTACTTTGTCGTATAAAAAAAAGTATTAAGTATATTAAAAACTTAGGCCTTTTCATCGGTTAATGGATCAATTATACAGTATTCTCCGAGCGAAGTAACCACTCTTGAAATACTGTAGTGCCTGGGACAGTCAGTTTTTAAATGTCGTATGGTTGCCCAAGTACATACGGCATTCTCATAACACAGTCAGCCTAGTCCAGTGGAATGACTGGTCAATACGTCTGGGGACATTATGTGTGGGTTTCCTCACGATGTTTTCTTTCACCGTTAGGGCGTCAATATAATGTCTATCAGCCTGTTAGCCAATAAGTACCTAATACCTAACATCTACCTACACAAGTCTAAACTTTAGGTTAGATAGCCATCCGATTTATGCGACTATTCATTACATAATTTTCAAGTTTGAGCTTTATAAGGTTTTTTTTTTGCGTCTTAGATAGAAAAAATAAATAAATGTGACAGATTGACAAACGTCCAACCAACGTCCAACGTTTAACAAAATTGTATCTATCAAAAAGCACGGTAGTGTGTTAATAAATTTTTTGTGTTATTTTTATTTTTTATTATTTTTATGCTAAGAAATATCTAAGCATTATTAAAAAAATATTAACTTTTTGCATAGGTACCTTCCTCCACATAAACTTTAATTTACCGGCCAAATATCATACTCCTCCGGTTGCACAATTCTCGTGAAACTGTACCTTCTTTAAAGTTTTTGCTTCGCAATAAATATAATAATTCAAAAATCCCCCAATATTAATCCGCACTGTATTAATTTATTTTTAACCCCGTTATTTAACGTTGCGGCTACGTATGAATGCCATTCAATAGGAAATATCCACGTCGATATGTTCATACGAACATTTTGACATGAAATAAACTTCATTTTACCCGAATATCTTTCAATTTTGCCAGATTTAATAAACGGTATTATTTTTTGGTTTTGTACGTTATTTACTATCTAAAATGGATCCTGTATACCTTTCCTATACCTATAAATGAAGTCGCTCAGTTTCCTGTTCAATTAGATCTTCATACTGCAAGTCACAACACTCACAACACAAGTCACCCGACATAACTTGTTGCGCTGAACGCTCTAACATGTGAACTATATTAAAGTCAAAATACTAGTCATGATTAAATTACTATATAATGACAATTTTAAAATATTTTCTACTAGGTGTTGTCCGCGACTCCGTACGTGGAAACAGAAATCACGTGAAAACCGTATTTTGCTGCGATTAATGTGTTAATCCACAGACTAAACTACCACCATATCAAATCTAATATCGTTCGTACAGTAGTTAATGCTTGAAAGAGTAACAAATATCCACACATCCATTTGTACCCGATTACGGTGAAGCTAAAAGGTTGGGTAACGATTTTGGCCGTGTATGTATGTTCCACTAAAGCGCCTAAAGTCTAAACTACTGGTCAGATTTTAATAAATGAGATGTCAATAGATTCATAATAATAGTCCGGGTAACATAGGCTATATAATTTGCGTAGTTGGGTTAGAGCTTTTTGTTTCAAAAATAATTACATAATTTGACTTCAAAATTTTAGAAAGGATTCTTATTCCATTGAACAGGTAAATCCAGTTTATACTTATTTTGACCAGCGGGTCTGAAATGGTCACATGGGCTGGGACAATAAAGTTGAAAATCGAGTCAAATGTCAATCTATACTAATATAATAAAGAGGAAAAGTTTGTTTGTTTGTTTGCATCGAATAGGCTCTGAAATACTAGACCGATTTTGATGAAATTTGGCACAGATGTAGAGTAGACCACGTGGAAGGTGTTTACTTTTTAATACACATCTGTGACCCAGGAACACAGCAGAAAAGCTTTTTATTCCTTCGGCGGGATTCGAAAACGTGACCTCCGGCTTAAGCACCAACGCGCTCAACCACTGAGCCGTTAGAGGTCGACCGTTTACATGATGTGCTTATGTTGTTGCAGATCTGCGACTTCGGGCTGGCGCGGGTGGCGGACCCGGACCACGACCACACGGGCTTCCTCACGGAGTACGTCGCCACGCGCTGGTACCGCGCGCCCGAGATCATGCTCAACTCCAAGGTAAGGTTCCAGAGAGTTCGAGAAACTTTGAGATGATTTGGCTGCGTCCTTGACCAATTTTAACTGTGGGAGAGCCGAATGTTCATACAAGTGAAAGTTACACCATCTTGTTCTCACCATACCTCCAATAAAATAAAATACCGGCCAAGTGCGAGTCGGATTCGCGCATAGAGGGTTCCGTACAAACCTGTAGATATATAAGTAAAAGTTCACCCACCACGACAATCGAGTCATAGTACTACCACAGCGTAATAAAGAGATACAGTGGGCCAACGCGTTTGAAGTCGCGCGAAATGCCGCTTTTGTGTAGGTATTCGTCATTGCTGCAGGGTTGTTACAATAATGTGTTTTATTATAATCTGTTTTACATTTTGTGTATTCGTAGTATGTGTAGAGTACTAGGAATAAAACAAAAAATATATATATATATATAAGTATTAATGAAGAGTTTTATAATAAAAAATACAAATGCGTATACAAAAGCTCAGGGTTAGCATGATAATAATATATCAATAGGGAATATGCACGTATTTTTTTTATTTATTTATATAGATCTATCTTGTTTGGTAAACCGTATGGTAAAATCAGTTTTTTGATATCATTAATAATAACGAAGATATGAACGTTTAAAGTGGTCTATTAG
Source organism: Glaucopsyche alexis (assembly GCA_905404095.1). Lineage (NCBI taxonomy): Eukaryota > Metazoa > Arthropoda > Insecta > Lepidoptera > Lycaenidae > Glaucopsyche > Glaucopsyche alexis. Next base: position 5,261,362 of record FR990053.1, read on the forward strand.
ACAGAGAGATCCGACGTGTATCGTGACGTCACATAACACGACTTTCATAGAAAGTTCATACTAAATTTCGTTTTGCTAGAAAGAGATAGATTACAAACTTTGACCGCTTATATCTTGCTCATTTATCAACAAATATTGAAAATTTTCTCTCCATTTTATTTATTTTTCTGTCTAGTATCATATTATTATATTTTAATCTATTTTTATATTTTATGCATATTCCCTATTGATATATATATCGTATATATATCATGATATAATTATCAATTGATATTTATGCTTGATATATATCAAAATTGATATTTATATTTAAAAATGTATAATAATTTTAAATGTAAAAAATCTTACATCAACACAGGTCTTATTTTCCGAGAGTTTTACAAGCCTAGGTCATCAAAAACTTGCTATTTGACACGACATTAACTATAACAATCATAGCCGTCGACGCGGCTTGTAACGGCCTATGACACCCACGTGACCCCCGTATGTAATTTTGAAAATATCAAAAATATCAAAAAATCAAAAATATCGGATTTATATCAAAGATATCTGATATTTTGATATTTATTATAAATATCGGATATTTACGAACCCTGCAAAAGCTACAAATGCGAAACTGAAAGGTATTTTCGACATTTGGATTTACTAGTTTTTAGATTGCGATTGTTGAATTTGACGATGTAGTAAATTAATAAAGTAAATTAAATAAGTAGTAAATTCTCATACGTAGATACAATTTTATTAAAAATTTTGACGGGAAACAGGCGCATGGTTTTGTATTAAAATTAATCTTCTTTAGCTGTTCATATAATTGACCATTGTAAATAAGTACCTACATACAACTCAAACGAAACACTGTCGCAAACCACTTAAAACAATCAAATTAAAAAGTGACGCTTTTTAATTTGATTGTTTTAAGTGGTTGACGGCTGACGTGTCCCAAGCGAGTGTATGGCAGCTTGGGCTCGCTACCGCCCCTCTCTCACCCCGCACGCCCCGCACGATTGCTCTGTCTAGACGTGTCCGTTGGACGACTGTAGGTAAGTTCTATAGGCTGTGGTAGGGGAGACCGAGGGGTGTTGACACAATTTTTACATTTTGTCTAATAAACCAAACACTATTGCCAGAAATGGTATGATATTAGTACCAAAAGTTAGGTCATTCTTTACACTTGCAAATGACTTACATAAAGAAATTGTAAGTGTTAAATATTGTGGTAAAAAATCGACTTAACCGCAACAAGTCCTCATGTTTCAATTCCCCTCATACCGAGGTAAAATGAAACAGGGGTCGAGGAGAGTTAAAACATATGATTTCTGTGAAATATTAAGGGCTGTAAAATATAAGTTGTGATATAATATAAAGGCATGCATTAAAATTTATCTTTTCAAGCACATAAATTGTTGTTTTACGTATCTTTTCAGATTTTGTACTGATATATCGCTTATGTAGATAACTACAGTTCTGATACATAATATGATCAACTCCTAAAGTAGTCAAAAGTATCATAACGTCAGTATTCGTAATATTAATCATAACAACAGTCAGATAATTTTTTTTTTCACATTCATTGAAAATCTTTAAAATAAAATATTGATTTTCGATAAATAATTAATTTTCAGTCATTTCTTTAGAATTATAATCAGTTTTGATAATTATTTTTACAAATGTTTATGTAACAATAATCTCACAAATATCAAAAATGTAAATAGAAAACAAAAAAACGTCAATCTGGCAAAAATGTGACAAAGTCACTTTATACTATATCTTCTGCTGCAAAATCATATATTTTGCGACTTGCCATACCTCTGTCAGCCTTTACTTTATGATCAGTAGGCATGCTGAAATAAAATAAATGAATTAAAAAGCATTTATTTAATTGACACAACGTTAATGCTTTTTAATGCGTAAATATTCTGATGCAATATTGAACACGAGGAGATTTGAAACAACCTGTTTCAAATCTCCTCAGTAAGAAAAAACCTCTCAATATTAATTTAACCTGCAATCAAGAATCAAATACACAGAAATCAATTATACCAAATATATACAATAAATCTCTAGTTAATGAGCTTTCGAAGCCAATATAAATCAAACTAAAATACAATACCCTTATCAAAATATAGGCATGGTAAAAAAACGTAAATAACTTACTTTTAACGATTTTTGTCACATGGCACGCAGAACTCCATAACCGCGCGACTCATGCCACCGACGCGTAATGACAAGTCAGCGGGTGGAGGGGAGTGGTTGAAATGCAACGTTGCGAACTCGCTAACAGTTTTAAGTTCCATGAAATCGGTACTGTTTCAAATCACCTTTGTGTCAAAACCCCTCGGTCTCCCCTACTACTAGTAAGTTTAAAATTATTAAAAATATTCTTTATATTATATGATGTAACAAAAATGTTGCTGTTTCGCAATTTTTACTACGAGTATATCTGTGCTATAAGATGTTGCTTCGTACCAAATTTCAAGATTCTGAGATCACGGGAAGTACCCTATAGGTTTTGATTCCCTTGCGAGTGTCGAAAATTTGCGGAAATTTGCGGCATAAACGGCTGTATCTTTTAATTGCGTTAGCTTAGAAGTTTGATTTTTTTCACAGCTCCAAGGGACCGTAGACCTTAGTGTTTGATGTAAATTCCAGTTCGATACCTCCACGCGTTCCTGAGAAAAAAGGTCTTGACAGACAGACGGACGGACAACAAAGTGATCCTATAAGGGTTCCGTTTTTTCCTTTTGAGGTACGGAACCTTAAAAATGGCCCCAAACAACTCCAAAAGTGCTGCAATTTAAGTGGGGACAGTTTTTGCCTCGACATGCCTCGTCTATAATAATATATATGTCACCGTAAAATTGTACGCATTATTTTTCGTTATATTGTAATATTTACCGTTCCGATTGGTTAAACGGCAAGTGCCCCGCGCCGCCATATTTGTTTGCTTTTTCATAATAATAATTATAACGAAAAATAATGCGTAGGTACAGTTGTATGGAGAAATGTTAATTTGACAATCTGTCGACTTTTTATAAAATCTCTAGTAATATTACAATCTAACGGTTTTTACAATTTTACGGTGACATGTATCGTCAATGCTTCAAAGTAATTGAAATTCTCCGTTCAACGAGTGCATTTAATATTAAAATTGATCTGCCATTTCCATTAGAGTCGTATTTAAATTATGGATCGCCATGAAAACTAGTCATCCGCGAAATAGCCGGGGCTTGTCAGAGACATAAAAAAAGCGTTGTATAGTCAAAAACCACCACACTTAGACCTTATTACTATGGCAATAAAGTTTAAAAGTACGCAACAGTAGAAGGTACTTTTTTGTTTTCTACAACGAGTAATGTCTATGAATTTTCAATTTAAAATAGAATTGTTCGCCTGTCAGTTATACTAATCGAATATAAATAGATTCGTGTTTTTAAAAAGCTTTTTTAAATCCAAGTGATTGGACATAAACTTTTACTGAACGTACCTACCCATACTACGTGAGAACTTTTTTACTTTTTACCCATGTTTTCACCCCGTTCCCCAGGTGACCAACCAACGCTACACCCTAAAGACCCCAAACACAGCGGTCTATCAAATTTCAGAAATTTCTTGAAAACAAAAATTCAGAGCAAGGCTTTGTTACGAAAAAAAAAAAATGCTTACAGACATTTAAGAGAAAAGTTAAGGAAGACTGTATTTTTATCCGCTAACCTTTAGTCGAATTTTTAAATCTTTCTCATTTTTGACGAAGCACATATAAATACATAACTCAAAGAAATAGCGAGGTCGTGAACTCTCGCTGCGAGCTGAAAATCTTTTTAGAATACGCCTAGACTTTAATAAAATTTTTACGTGGTTTTTCATACACGGATAACGAGGTGTTTTTTTTACGATGTTCTACATAAAAAAACCGGCCAAGTGCGAGTCAGACTCGCGCACCGAGCGTTCCGTACAAACCTATAGTGCTTTTGTTACAGCTTAAACGTATAATTATAGTTGATATTATAATAGATATGTTAAAAGTAAAAATTTACGGTTTTCGTAATTTTTCCTTTATCTGTGCTATAAGACGTTGCTTCGTACCAAATTGAAATATTCTGAGTTTACGGGAAGTACCCTGTAGGTATTGATTCCCTTGCAAGTGTCCAAAATTTTTCGGAAATCACGGCGGCATTAACGGCTGTATCTTTTGATTGCGTTGGCTTAGAAGTTTGATTTTTTCACATCTCCAAGGGACGTTATTAGGTTGATATAAATTCTAGCTTGATACCTCCACGCGTTACTGAGAAAAAGGGTCTTGACTCTTGACAGACAATCAGACGGACAACAAAGTGATCCTATAAGGGTTCCGTTGTTTCCTTTCGAGGTACGGAACCATAAAAATCTTTATAAAAAGACGTTTTAAAATCAGCTGTGAGGTGAATCAGCTGACAGTGTGAGGTTAGTGACCTCAGCGGCGCAGATTCGTTTTATTACCTACTAGATTTTTTTCTACTTCCAAATATTTTCTGTCTAAACGTCTTAACTCTTAACGTAAATAGTCAATCATGTGCCTGAATTTTTTGTTATTGATTTTATAAAACGTTATTATAGTTCATGAGATATGATACAAAACTTTAAGTATTTTATATAATTTTTTATTCATAAAAAGAAACAATACAATTACAAGTTACATCTCGCCAAACGACTGTTCGACGGCGATATCTATGGACGCTTTCACACCACGTCAATCTGGTCCCGTGGTATGTCCCGAAGAGCTCGTGTACCGGGTACCAGACAACGTAAATATATTTAAGATTTTAATTAAATAATACACGTATTTAATACACATCGATGACACAGAGGAGTTTTTCGTTCCATGGCGGGATTCGCTTGAGCTTCAATGCGCTAACCACTGAGCCACAGAGGTCGTCATGAATATAACATCTGCAAATATTGCTTACTCAAGCGAATTTTGCACTGAATGCTATACAAGTATGACAAAGACAAAACAGTGACATCTAGTAGTCAACGAGCAGTCCTTCGTGCAATTTCATCTTACAGTATTAATAATGTTCAACACAACGCATTGACCTGATTAATCTAGACATCGCATTCGTATATATCCGCCAAATAAAAAAATATACATGTACACTGTACCGCCAGTTGACGTATGACAGGCAGCTGTCAATGACGCAACCTATATATTTATTCTTTATCCTGTCAAGCGCCTTGACACTCTTTGACAGGTTATGCAGACAAGCGTCGGGCCTTTTTGCCACCAAAAATTAATTTTCCTTACATTCTCCCGCAATTTTTTTCGCGATTTTTTTTCGCAATTTTAATGTTAATAAGTAAATAAAACCTATGGATGATGTATATATTTAAAAATATAATTAATTTCCTAAGTGATTACGTAATATAGAAACAGATTTATAAATTACAGTTATTAGATTCAGTATAATTAAGTACCTATCCACTTGAAAGTAAACATTTCAAATAACGTAAACACTTGCACTGATTGTTTACTTTTGACTTCGTTATTGACACTCAAGTGGGAACATGCCAAATGATACCTCATCACACACATTACGGAGAGGAAGGAGGAGGACGACCTCATTCCCTCATGACAGACGCACGGAGTACCGACCTCTATAAATCATATGACGTTTCCCGTCGTGTTTTTCTTCAAGATTATAATGTTTTAATGTGAATAAAACATATGCATGTTATATATATTTAGAAAGGTGATTAAATTTCCTAATTGATAATATAATTGGAATTAAGAAAAATACTAGTTTAATAAAAGAAATCTTGATCCAAACACAACACACGACTTTTTCTTATATTTTTATTGCAAATCTAAACTAAGGCCAAATTTATGTTTCTATATAGTAAAATTTGCTTAATTTACGTAGGTGCACACATTATATATAAAATTTTAATTCAAAAACCGATATAAAATAAGTTACAGTTACCTACTATAAAATTGTCAGTCTAATTTCGATTCCCGCGATTTTTATTTCTCCAAATTATATTGTTATAATTTATGTACTACCTATGCATGTGATATATATTTAAAAAGTAGAATAGATTTCCTAAGTGATGACGTAAATGGAATTTAGAAAAATACTCATTTAATAAATGGAATCTTGATACAAACACATAAACTTCGTCTTTTTTAATATTTTGTTTTAAAACTCAAATAAATATAAAATGTATGTTTCTATACAGTGATTGTTGCTTTATTTACGTAATTGGATATATTATACATAAAAATTTAATACAAAAACAGTTGTACTAACAAGGATTGGAGCAAAACTAATTACAATTACTATGAAAAATATCTGACATAGTACATATTTTGATTGCTCAATAAACTGTAACTGGGACATAATTAAATACATATTTTTATATTTTTATACATTTCAGGATGTTAAATATTACAGTAGCTCATTATTTTTTTACAATGTACAATAAGGGAACTCCCTCATTGAACCCTCCGAAACTAGGCCTATTTTGACGGTAATGTCTTACAAAAACAATCATAGTAATAAATTTACTTATTCTTATCCATATATTCTATTCGTAGACTCTAGAATAAATACCGTTCTAATAAAATTTCTACTAAAATGTTCAATTCAAAATGCATTTCACAAGAAAATCATAAACTCACTATGAAATAAAATAGCAATAAAAACGTATATTTTTCATTCGATTTTCTGAAGTAATTTGTAGTAGATTTATGGAAAATACTTCGTATATGCATAAAAAACTTAATATTAATTACATAAATGTATAAATTATGTGGTACAAACAAACCACTTATAAATTAGAAATTTATTCTATGGGCGTGCCCACCTTGCCACCAGGCAGCAAGCGACGCGTGAGAGTCATGCTGTCACTTGCTGCAAGGCAGCAAGTGACGCTTGACAGGTTATACGACGTTGCTGTCTTTGTCTGATACGTTGGATAAGTCACTTGACAGAAAAAGACAGCAAGATTGTGTGTTATCCGTTGTGTAAATATTTTTATGAGCAATATTGATTAACGCATTGGGGCCGATTTGGAACAGCTAAAGTTATTTCAATGACATTAAAACTTCTGAACTGAAGCTTCATAATTCAGTAACTAATCCCTCAAATCTACTTGTCTCCCATAGAGATGGGCGATGGGTAAATACCCAATCTACCCATTTGGGTATATACCGGGTAGATTGGGTAAATACCGGGTATATTGGGTAAATACCCAAAAGTGGTGGGTATATAAAATTTAGCATTTGTTGCAACTCCCGGTTTTTCTAAAAACCTCCCTAATATAATGCATATTTACTAACGAATTCATATTAGTTAAAATACGCACCGTAAAATCATAAACCAATATAGTTTTGAAAAATAGAATATGTTTCTCTATGGAAATACATATTATAAAAAATAAAATATTAATGTTCAGAGCCGTACTCAATTCTTTCTCATGGTCCAGCGTCGTAGGTCCAGTAGCCCGTCAATAGTAATCTGTTATTAATTGGTAGGTAAATATACTTTTCAAAAATTATCAACACTAATGATGCTAATTATAGTCGTAATAATCGTGTTGGATCTACGGCGTATAACTTCTATGCACAGATTATGGAGGAACAGATAAACAGCTACATAGTTATCTATCGATTTGATTGAACAACTACAAGCATATATACCACGATTATGTGAAAAAATCGTGGGCCGTTAAAGGCGACGTCAAAATTTTCAATTTTGGAACGTTCTATGAAAGCTGTTTCTAAGTACGTAAGAATATTATAGCGATACCTTGGGGTAAAAAGGTCGTATAAACCATTTTACCCAAAATAAGTTATGAATGCAGTTTTATTTAAAATTTTCTCTATCGATTGGTGCATGTTCGTTCGTTTTAACCTGGTGACGTCCACTACAGGACATAGGTCTCTCCTATAAATTTCCAGTGCGACCGGTCGCTCGCGGCCTGTATCCACCGACTCCTTGCCACTTTTCCCAGGTCATCTGTCCACCTGGTGGAAGGTCGTCCTACGCTTCGACGTTCAGTTCGTGGTCTCCACTCAAGAGCCTTTAAGGCCCAGTTCATCGATTTTACGGGCTATATGTCCAGCCCATTGCCACTTTGCTAATGCGCTGGGCTATGGTAACTTTAGTTCTGCTGCGGATTTCCTCATTTCTGATTCTATCATGTAGAGAGACTCCGAGCATAGCCCTCTCCATAGCTCTTTGAGCGACACGAAGCTTTTGTGTAAGTCCCGTCGTGAGTGACCACGTTTCGGCTCCATATGTCATCACCGTTAACACACACTGCTTGAAAACTTTTGTCTTCAGACACTGAGGGATTTTTGATGAGAAGATGTTTCTGAGTCTCCCGAACGCTACTCAGCCGAGCTGGATTCGACAGTTGACCTCTTTTTTGAAGTTGAACCTACTTAACTGGACTTTGTGCCCCAGGTATATATAGTGGTCAACAACGAGCGTAGAATTTCCAACGGTCACTTGGGTGGGTACAACATGGGCATTAAACATAATTTTTGTCTTATTCATGTACATACTAAGTCCTACCAGTTGTGAAACTCTACAGAGGTCTTCTAGCATAGTGTTAAGGTCTTCCAGAGTTTCTGCCATAATCTCGATGTCATCGGCAAATCGAAGGTGAGTGATGTAGTCGCCATTTATATTGATCCCAAGTTCTTGGCAGTCTACGAGTTTGAACGCATCCTCCTGCAGCGGAAAACAGTTTCAGAGAGATGACGTCTCCCTATCTGACGCCGCGCTGCGGTGGGATCGCCTTTGTGTTATGCTCCTGTACTCGCACCGACATGGTGACTTTACTATATAAACACTTCAACACTTCGATGTACCGGTTACTACCGGTACATCGAAGTGTTGAGGTGATGATCCGGCATCTCTGAAGAGACTGTAATACCGCCCAGGTCTCAATCAAATCAAAGGCTTTCTCATAGTCCACAAATGCCAAGCACAGTGGCAGATTATACTCCTCGTTTTTCTGTATAACTCGGTTTTATGTATGTGGTCTATGGTACTAAAACCTCTTCGGAAACCGGCTTGTTCGGGAGGCTGGAAGTCATCAAGCTTCCGTTCGAGACGATTCGTTATGACTCTTAAAAACAGCTTATAGACATGGCTCAGCAGCGTAATGGGTCTGTGATTCTTCAGCATCACGCCCTTGCTCCATGCCTCTGGCGTTTTGCCCTCGAACAAGGCGGAATTAAAGTCTCTGGAGCATTTTGAGTGTTGGTGTTCCACCAGACCTCAGCAGCACCGAGGTGATCCCATCCTTGCCTGGCGTCTGTTTTTAAGCTGTTTAAGAGCCATATTAATCTCGTATAGGCTGATGTCCGGGATATCTTCCGTGTGATGCCGATTTAGTAGCTCTAGGATCCTTAGCCAGATTAACGACAGGTTCGGCAACTGAGGTGTAAAGTTGCTCATAGAATCTCTCGACCTCTGCGAGCAACTCAGGCCTGGCTGACACAACTTTCCCATCCTCTGTCTTCAGCTTCGTCAACCGGCTCTGCCCAACAGACGTGTCTCTTGCAAACACTTTTCAGCCCTTGTTTCGCTGTAACCTGTCCTCAATACTTCAAGTATTAAAGAGACGAATATCGTGCTGTAAAGACTTTGACATCTGTCTGTTAGGCTGCCCATAAGACCATCGTCAGAGGTTTGAAGAATAAGGGTGTGTCGACTAGCCATTTGTGTAAACGTGTGGTTGGAGGTTTTCTGTGGCTTACCTCTACGGCGGGTCTCACAGTACTTGGACCCAATCGCATGGATAGTCTCTGCGAACCTACCATAGATTTCGTTTACTGAAGCGTAGTTTTCCAGGCCAGTAAGGCGGTTTTGTAGCTCGAGTTGAAAGCTTTCGGGGTTTCTAATTCCAGTTTGAGACGGTCGGAGCGTAGACTTTACCAAGCGAGCTCTTTCGAGTTTGATATTTAAGTTTAATGTGCCTCGCACCATTCGGTGATCGCTGCCGATTTTCACTCGGTGTATCACGGAAACATCTTTAATATCTGTCTTTGGGTGCTCATGATGAAGTCTATCTCATTTTTTGTCTCTCAGGGCTCATCCAGGGCCATTTCCTGTGAGGTGGCTTCTGGAAGAATTAATTCATCATAAAGAGTTCTTCCCTTCCCATAAAATCAGCCAGCCTTTGACCCCTGGGATTCCTCTGACCAAAACCAATTTTTCCCACTTTAAGCTCGTTTTCACCTCGCTTGTCTAACTATGCGTTGAAATCTCCCATAACAACGTTGAAGTGAGTTTTCGAGTTATGTATGGCCTTAGATATGTCCTCATACATATAACCTCTACTTCTTCATCTGGATGAGACGAGGTAGGTGCGTAAACTTGTATGACCTTCAACGAATATCTTTGAGATATTCTGAGTATAAGGTACGCATCCCTACTCGACACACATTCGATGGCCACGATGTTGTTGACAAGAGACTTGTGGAGGAAAAACCCGATTCCACCTTGGGACTGTTGGTCGCCTTCCCAGTAGAAGAACAAGATTTATCTTGTTCTTCTACTGGGAAGAATAATAAAGTTCGCGGAAACTTTGCTGCCCATTTTCGGTATGTATTTCCCTTAGTCGTCTCTTACGACACCCACGTGAAGAGGATAGTATATGGGGAGGTGTTATTCTTACTCCGGCATGGATTGGTGCATGTAACACTTTTAAATTCGCTAAAAAATGGTATATGACTTCAACTTCTCAACATAGTTTTTGTTGAAATGTATGATGTAAGATTCAAAATATAGATATTGCTTTGATTATTTGGTGTAATGTCATATTATATAAGATTAGGTCGTAAAAGACAGTAGATTGAGTCAAATACTAACCGATTTAACAAATGCACTTGGTTGTAAAACCAAAGTTCAGTACGATTTTGATTACCAACATAACAAATGCGCTTGGTTGTAAAAACCAAAGTTCAGTACGATTTTGATTACCAACATAACAAATGCGCTTGGTTGTAAAAACCAAAGTTCAGTACGATTTTTCCTTACCATTACATTATTATGTTTACTAAAATTTGATTTAAAGATTAAATTCCAAAAGAATGTATGAAGAACAAAAAAGAAAAAAAGATAAAAAAGCCTTTTCCTCTATAAATATATGATTATAAGCTATAGAAGTGGAATATTAGTGATTAATATCTAATACAACATTAATCAGAGGTAGTTATATGCTCAAAAATTGTTACAAAATGTTGAATTTTATCTACCCAGCATTTTGGGTAGATATGGGTATTTACCGGGTACGTATGGGTATTTACCCGGTAGGTGGGTAAATACCCGGGTACGTGCCCATCTATAGTCTCCCACCGATTTAGATAAGTTAATTTAATTTGTTACATATTTTCCATTAGATAGTTGCAACAAGTTGCAGATATGACCCTTTTATAATTACTGTTAATGTAATCTTTGTATCAGTTTATTATTTATATCAACAACCGATTAATAATTATGTATACTTTTTTTGGATTGCAGTCTAGTCTAGCCATTAAACTTATCATGTAATAACTATTACCTGTTTGTGTAAATTAATCATTATATTATTAAGTGAAGCAGAAATTTGAAGTACGGTTTTACGAGAATTGTGCATCAGTGTGAAATTTGGCACATTTAAAGTTTTTTAACAAATTTGGCATTTTTTTTTAAATAACGCTTAAAAATCATCAAGTCTATGAAAATATCAGCAACGCAAATGACCTCACTCATACTAGCATTATTGTATACTACTGTTATACTCGTATGAGTATAACAGTAGGTTTGACACCATTGTCCAATGAGTGTTAATCTTTCTTTCACACACAACATTTACATATTTTTATTTTGTATCTAAGATGGAAAAAGAAACCTAAAAAACTTGAAAATTTAAAACGCCGTGTGTAGACAATTCACTGTCGACTTTGAGGCCAAACGAACGTAATTTCTGGAAGTCGTGCATTTTCTGCAGCATTCGTTTTATACAAACTTGGATTTTGTGTCACACGATAACGTAAAATGAGTTGTATTGATATGGAAAAACGTAACTAATAAAAATACGCTCGTTTGGCCTCACCCTAATAATGCGAGGTCCCCTACAATTGTACGTCGATGGCATCTCGAGTCTCGACACAACTCTACACCGCATAATTTATTTCTGAGAACATGAGGCGAGCACCTCTATGCATTTAAACCACTCGAGTTTCGTAATATTTCAGAAAGAACCTCTCTACATTTTCATGTTTCAGAGAATTTTATAACTGCTTTTAGTGTTTCGTGCCCAAAGTGTAAAAACGGGATTTATTCCCTATTGCGAAGACTCCTCTGTACGTCCGTCTGTCTGTCACCAGACTGTATCCGTACCGTGATATCTAGACAGTTGAAATTTATATAGATTATATATTTCTGTTGCCACTGTAACAACAAATACAAAAAAAAAACCAAAATAAATATTTACGTGAGATCACAACAAACGTGTTTCTTCAATGTAATTTTTTTATTCAAAGTTCATTTTTATACACTTTCTGAACGTCCGGTATACATGATGCCTACCACCGGTCTAGCTACCTACTAGCATTTTGTACCGAACAATCCCTGCGCGTGTCCGATTCGCACTTGGCAGGTTTTTGAAATGTTTAAATGCATTTTCATGTGCCGTTGAAAAGTGTAATGCGCAGATTATTATGTACTTGTGTGAAAACTGCTGTCATTTTACCGGAATTCGCGTTTTAATCGAGACATCTCTTTACATAAATGCGCCATGTTCGGATTATTCATTATTCGCTCGCAGTGTATTTCGGAAGTGTTATTTGATTTTTTTACATGACTACGGCGAAACCAGAAGTAAGGGTAATGATTTTGGCAGTCTATGTATGCACGTATGTTTGTATGTTCCACTACTGGTCTGATTTTAATTAATGTGGTGTCAGTAGATTCGTAGTAATAGCGCGGGTAACAGAGGCTTATAATAATTTACGTACTCGGATTATAGTTTTTTTTTAATACAGTTATCTAATAAAATGGACCAGTAAACGAGCAGATGGGGGAGCAGATAGCAAACTAAGGGGGATCTAAATACGCGTTATGTAACTTTATCTTTTTCTACATAAATAAAAAAAATATGACTTTTAGATTAAATTGTCACTTGGGTGTTACGTAACGTCGCAAAGGAGGCTCTAAAATCTTCAAAAATTGCGTTACGTCATACTTGAACGCTCCCTATCTAGCCGACCTATAGTATTTATAATTATGTAAGTGATGTTTAATATTGTTTAATTTGTACCAGGGCTACACGAAATCTATAGACATCTGGTCCGTGGGTTGTATCCTGGCGGAGATGCTGTCCAACCGGCCCATCTTCCCCGGCAAGCACTACCTGGACCAGCTCAACCACATCCTCGGCGTGCTGGGCTCCCCCAGCCAAGAAGACTTGGACTGCATCATCAACGAGAAGGTAAATTTCATTCTAAAGAAGTGTTTAGTAAGTCTGACTAAGTTCCGTTATAACACGTTTCAAATGAGAATAGGAACATCAATGACCCTTTTCTGTCAAATATCACTTGAAAAGTGCAATTTTCAGAAAAACTTGTGCGAATAAATATTAAGTCTTGCATCGAATTTACATAAAAACGTTAAATAGTTATCAATTATCCAAACATAAATTTAACTATCATAAGAGTCTAAATTCAAAGCAATATGGCGCCGACTCGATCCTATTCTCATTTGAATCGCACTATACCCGGAAGTTATTATGGTATAGGTATTACAAAAACTGATATTTTTCACTTGCTACTATTGTGATTTGACTTAAATCATGAATTAAGTGGAGTCATGGGACTAAAAATATATTCGGCTAAACGCGCCAATACGCTCTGCTGCATTTTAAGATACCATTTATTCACAACACCAGAGTGTTGTGAATAAAATTCAATTATGAATTGCTATATTAATAATTATAGTTTAAAAAAACTAAAAAAACATATATAAGGTCGCTCGATATACGAAAATTATGGCACAAAGCGCCCCACGCTTTTCCCTTAATTATACTAGTATTTTTATATACTACTGTTTTAAGTTTATTTTTAAAATTTTTAAAATTATTTTATACTTTTTAGTTATTTATACATTTATCATTGATGTAAAAGGCAATTTAGGTGTAGATACTAGACTGTTGTAAGATAGAGGTCCATTTAATAAAGCATATATATAATAATGTGGCGCTTAAGCCGGAGGTCGCGGGTTCGAATCCCGCCAGGGAACAAAAAAGTTTTCTGTGTTCCTGGGTCATGGATGTGTATTAAATATATGTATAATATAATAAAAATCTTAAATATAAGTATAGTATAAAAAAGTATTAAATATATTTCCGTTGTCTGGTACCCGTAACACAAGTTCTTCGGATACTTACCACGGGGCCAGACTGACGTGGTGTGAAGCGTCCATAGATATTATTATTATTATTATTATTATATAATTAGGAGAGAGTTGGCGTGTGGCACAACACGAGCACAAGTCACAACTCACAGCACGTGTGCGGCCGGTTGCTTGGCGACCGCATTGTATTGATAGTTACATACAAGCTTACACTACGGCCGCTGTATCTTGACGGGTCTGAACATAGGCTCTGCGAACTTTAGCGCGTCTACAACTCGTGAAGAAAACTGTTATTGTATTATTTTTATATACCTATGTACTAATAAAATTCCCTAATACAGTTGACCAATTAGTACAAATAAAATAAATACGAAAACACTTAGAAACAGATATTGCGCAACCTTCTGCGCGAAGTTCAGACTCGCCAAGATACATCGGCCGTATTGTACATACAGGTGAAGTTAATATAAGCGTGTTAACAATTCATCGCGTCGCGTCTCGGTGTGAACATTACGTTTCAACATAATAATTATATCATTTTTTTTATTATATCATTTTTTGAGTATTCACAATCGTCTCAAAATTTCATTTTGTATTAGATAACTTTGCGCACAGCAATCAATAAACGCCATTAATTGTTTTTAAGATTTCCAAAACGATTGTGAATAGATGACCAGGGGGGCAATTCTGCTAAATAAAACCTGCATTAATACAATTACATTCAAGTCCCGACACGCTTACACTCTCAAAAGGTGTTTTTATGAACGTTAAATCAACGTGAAACGCGCTCTGATTGGTCAAAACGTCATAAAACCCGTTCATTGTAATATGTCGCTACACTTTCAATCCAAACAAAGTAAAATTGACTCTTTAAATTGTCTACTTTAAATACGAGAATTGAGGTTCTGATCTACGTCATGTTACAAAAGTGAGACATACCTACAATGAATATGGTTATATTTTATCCGTCTACGGCGAAGCCAAAAGATAGGATAGTGATTCTAGCAGTCTATGTACACATTATGTATGTATGATTGTTCCCCCGTAGCGCCTGAACTACTCTTCCGATTTTAATGAATGAGGTGTCGATAGATCCGTAATAGCCCGGGTAATATAGGCTATATAATTTGCGTAGTCGGGTAATAGTTTTTATAAAAAAAATTTTTTTAAATCTCAGTATCATATCAGTATCATCAGCATGCAATTATCACCTAGAGCAGCCAACATAAGCATGGAAGATGTAATTTGAATTTAGTCATGGTTCAAATAACATCTTCCTGTCATGTCGGCGTTATTCTCAAGGACTTAATAAAAAAAAGCTAACAATATCACGAAACATTTCGCCGAACTTAATAATCGATGTGTGAAAATTTATTCATACTCGCGTATATTTGACAATCGTGTGATATATTTGACTGAATATTTCCCTAATTAATATTTAATGACAGATCCAAAATAGTTGTCAGCGATTGCGTTGAGGGTTTTGCCGCAATTTCCATGTTATATTGTACGACTGTGTCGTGGCACAGATTAATAGATAGGTAGTTACTACGTAAGTTGTGGTTTGCGATCGAGTGCTCCGAACGTATGAAGTTGGATTAGTGCCTAATCTGTATTAGATTTATCCTGCCTCTTTGTTCGTATAAAACGATATGTATACTACGGGAACCGTACATTTTGATAATCCTCCACTTCACACACACAAACCGTCGCATATTGAAGAACTTACTTTTTTATATCTTTTTTTATATACTGGCAATTGGCCCACCACCGATGATGTGGGGTTCCTATAACTCCATTCCTATCGGCTTCACTTACCATTTACCTTTTGAAGACCCTCTTCCAAATCCCTAGAATAGATACAATAGAAAAATGTTAATTTGCACAAAGAAGAAACACACACACACAACAATAATTAAAAAAAGGATTCCTATCTATTATTCAGGATAGAGCTTCCATATAAAGGAGAACCAGCCTTCGCCACTGCCCACCACACATACCCACCACTGCAACTCCTGTGTAGCCAGGATCGACAGCGGTAACCAACCACAAAAAACCCTTTGATATGATCTCAGGGGTGCCCGAGGGACATTCTAAATCTGTCTTGGGACCCGCGACGAATCAGAAGAATGTAAGAGGAGTAGGAAGTGTTCCAGTTTCCTTCCCCAAAAAGACAGGGAGACAGACAAATTGTAGTAACGAGGAAAGTCAGAAATAAAGTGAAATCACCACGGAAATAATATTTATTTTCTATCGTATAAGTTGGCTTCATATTAACGCCATGTTTTACCAGAAACAACCGATTACGTGGTGTATTACGTCCGATTTAACGACCCACCCCGACGCTGGCAGTCCCTCGATTTATATAAATTCAATATGTCTGACCCCTTAATATCAATTTACCCTTATCCAATTTATTAAATCACTAGATGTTGACCGCGATTTTGTGCGCGCAAAAGGGAATCCCGCGGGAACCGTACATGTTTTCGCGATAAAAAATAGTCTATGTCCTTCCTGTCTAATCTATATCTGTGCTAGGTAAATTTCATCAAAGTCGGTCCACTTTCGGAGCCTATTCAATTCAAACAAACAAATATTTCCTCTCCTCAACAAACAAATATGTAACAGTAACTTAGGCAGTACTTTAATAAAATGCGACAAAACAAAAGATGGATATTGCATTTTTTTTCTATAATAATTATCATGTTTTCATCAAAGATTTCAAAACGAAGGATGGGCTATGACGTATATTTGACGGAACAAATCTTCATACAATTAAAAGTTACGCCATCTTGTTTTGACCATACTTCAAATGTCAAAATGGCCCATTAAACTGTCCTCAAGTCGCTTCTCATGTAAAGTTAAAACTGCACCTAAAGGTACCCTTCCGATTTATGCGACCGCGACTTGCGATCGAGACCGGGTCGTGCGACCCGCCTGCTTAGCACCTATAATAATTCATAATATGGATTACTAAACAAAGCACCCGTCGCGCGACCTGTGAACAGAGAACCTGATTGGCTGGTTTGCTGTATGAATTCATAATATTGGAGCACTAAAAAAATTACGCGTCGGGCGACCGGTGAGCAGAGAACCTGATTGGCTGGTTTGCTGGTCGCGTAGATCGGAAAGTTACCTCAAAAGTTAAAATATCATCTTTTGTGTTAATTTGGTAGACACTAGACAGTAATTAGATTCGTGAGTTACGTCATTATGAAGGCTGTGTTTACTCTCCTCGGGGCCTGACGTGGTCGGGGTAATTAAAGGGTGTAACGATCACGTTACACTCTTTAAATACCCCGACTGCGTCAGTCCCATAGGATGATATCAATAATGATATTGGTTTCTTAGATACTAAAAAAACTAGCTTAAAATATTTTGATTGCGTAGAACGAAAGTAATAAGAGTACTATTATATTTTACTGGGTGTATTTTTATCCGAATGAGATATTTTACCCAATATATATGACAGTATGCATTATTAAAAATATTCGTTGTGTACAGAAAAAAAACATGATGCATGAACATGCCGCGCCGACTTTGAAGCTCACGCTACCGCTGCTCAGTATCGGCCGCGCGCTTATGTATCGACTAGATACATACAGACTAGACTATCAAAATTTAAGGTCACATGTAAAAGATATGGTTATAGGGCGAGAATCGAACACCTACTGATCATGCTTTTTATCTAGAATTGGTACCTATATTACGCTATGAGCGTCATCTATTAGCTAATTCTTGCAACAGTCGTTCTAGACGTCTTGAATAAGTATATATTTTTGTATAGATTATTACACCTGTATAAAGGCGTTGCCTATAAGTCATTGATTTGCCATAAGCAGGTACATAATATCTTGCCTGACTTTTAGATTCAGTGCTTTTAACTATACTTATACTTACAATACATATTATTGATTTTATTGACGTAAGCAAATGCAAGTGAACGAGACAAGCATGAATTTCGGAAGTGCGATGTAGCTGTAAATGTATTGTTGTAGGGTGCATTCGATAGATAGCGTTAGTGACCAGTGTAGCATAACTCGTATCAATTGTTTTTTATGGCGAAGCCAATGGAACGGTAATGTTTTTCGGCAGTGTATGTATGTTCAGTCCACCATAAACTAGTAACTACTGATCTGATTTTAATCAATTAGGTGTCAATTGATTCGTAATAATAGTCCGGGTAACATAGGCTACACAATTAACGAAGTCGGGTTATAATTTTTATAAAAAAATACGAGTTCTACGGAATAATATATACGAAATGGCAGATTAATACGCACCTGTCATTTTCTCTTTACAGAATAACGGTTTGTTATTTTATCTATTCTTCCGTAGACAAAACCCACGGTGGTTACGCTACGCGTGCTACCGTTTCGTGCATATTGCCTTGAAGTAAACCAGCAGGTTTAGCATGGCGATCCATAGAAATAATTTTAAAGAAGAAATATTCTATCCAAAACAGTTTGTTGCAAAATAGTTCATAATCCATGATAACATGGTCGTCGATAGAAGTCAACATTTCTAAATATCAATCTTTTTAAAATGGCTGCCGGGAAATCTACAGTCAAAAATTATCAAATTTTCAAGTATTATAATATGACTCAACAACGTAAAGAAACTATTTGTCTAGGACCGCTATGATGTGGAATGGTTGACATTACTGTGGGACTTTTTGACATTAAATTAAGAAAACGTTTCTACTTTAGCTGTCAAAAGAGGCTATTTTGTGAGCTCATGCTCGGGAAGCAAAGAAATGTTGTTTCTTATAACGACGATACATCGACCTTGCTAACTTATAATAAGACCTATTTTGCTCCGAATGGTATTTATATGTCTCTTCAATGTCATAGTTTTTATTCTTCGGTGTTTCTACTGTGCGCATGCTAAGCCTGCAGGTATTAACTTTACGTCTAGTAGTAGTTTATTTCTACTCTAACTATATAACGTGCAGGCGCATATAACACGTACGAGTTTACTGTCTCGTTTTATGACGCGGTTTAAAAATCCATTTAGTTCCCATTTTATGTCTTATTATGTTGTGTAGTAAACATTGTAATTTATGTGCATCGTAGTCAGGTTACTGTAGGTAATATACCCTATATTAACCATGGTGGAAATATCTTATTAATATACATGCTAAGGTTTCGATATAGAAAGTACTTTAGTATAAACAGTAAAAATATTTTATCTTATCTTATACTTTAAGCGAGCAATTCTTGTATATAAATATATAATCAGAATCTCGGAAACAGCTTCAACAATTTCCATGAAATTTAGTATGCAGGGGGTTTTGGGGGTAAAAAGTCGTCTATGTATGTTTTTTTTAAATCTATGTTTTTTTTTCCACTGTAGCGCCGTAACTACGGATCCGACTTTAAAAAATTAAGTGCCAATAGTTTCGTTATAACAGTTCGGGTGACATTAGCTTTATAATTTACGTAGACGGGTTATAAGTAGTTTTTATAAAAAAACAGTTATTTTATCGACAGTATAATACTAACATAGTAAACGATGTCGACGCTTCACAAACAATAGCTTTTGATGAACGCGGAATATTAATTGGTTCCGACATCGAAATGTTGTTACGGTATATATTATTGTACAACGTAATGTTGTTACTGTATACAATATTGTACAACGTAATGTTGTTACTGTATACAATATTGTACAACGTAATGTTGTTACTGTATACAATAATATGAGGGAAGCTCACGATGCTATTGTGTACATTAGGCGATAGGAAGAAAAGAATAGAAAAGATTAAAAGGTATTTTTACTTTAGTTTAGCGATGAGCTAACCTAAGCTAACCTAACAATGTCAGGACTTGTCTTATAAGGTGGGTTCCGTTTGATAGTTATCAAAGCGTAATATGAAGTGTTTTGTTAAATCACTTCCAAAGTTGTGGTCCTATTTCGTGCATGACAATATATTTTCAGCAACTATAGACATTTATTCGAAAATTCAGGCTGATGCGTTTTGCATTGCTCGTACGATTACGGACGTACTCATGCTGTTGCGTTTTGCATTGCTCGTACGATTACGTACGTACTCGTGCTGTTGCGTTTTGCATTGCTCGTACAATTACGTACGTACTCGTGCTGTTGCGTTTTGCATTGCTCGTACGATTACGTACGTACTCGTGCTGTTGCGTAATGCATTGCTCGTACGATTACGTACGTACTCGTGCTGTTGCGTAATGCATTGCTCGTACGATTACGTACGTACTCGTGCTGTTGCGTAATGCATTGCTCGTACGATTACGTACGTACTCGTGCTGTTGCGTTTTGCATTGCTCGTACATATTCGTACGTACTCGTGCTGATGCGTTTTGAATTGCTCGTACAATTACGTACGTACTCGTGCTGTCGCTACGTAATGTAGGCGCCTACGACACGCTATAACGACGCTACGACGTACGAGTGTTACGAGTTTAACTACGAATTACTACTATAAGTTTTTTTCTACGAAATATTACTCGTAAACAAGAATATTGATCGGTTTGATGAGTCGGTATTTTAAAACACCTAGGATCACTGGTTTCCTAAATCACTTGGCAAAATATAGCGCGAGCGTTTCTCGTCGGTTTTTTGTGAGGCAAAGGTGATCAGTGTAATCAGTTGACATTTTTCAATGAATAGACCTTTTGTTTTATAATTGTGTTAAACTAAAACCATATTAGTAGAAATCGTATTTCAAATACTTGTCAAAGATTAGAGGTGTGAGAACGATGGAGCATTAGGGTTCCGCTTTCGAAATGATAACTTGAATAAACAAAAGAGAGGGATTTTTGTAGATGAATTCTGATAAATTTCAACAGTTCCTTGTTAGCAACACTGGAATGGTAAATTTAATACAGCGTGTTTTTTTTTTGTGTCTAGGTAAATTGATTTATAAAAGATATCTGCTTTAAAATTGAGTAGCAAGATTCCACCCGGACTAACATACATACATTGCAAGTTAAATAAAAGATTTAAAAAAATCGAATGATACAGTTTTAGTTTCTATCAAAATCGAGCTCGCAACTCCTTTCAGCATTTTTCGCTAATCCTTACAGTTTCGGCTTTGGCCTACCATGTCCACTCGAAAAATTCACCTGTATATCCATCTAGACTGCCATATATATGTCACCGTAAAATTGTAAAAACCGTTAGATTGTAATATTACTAAGGATATTATAAAAAGTCGACAGATTGTCAAATAAACATTTCTCCTTACAATTGTACGCATTATTTTTCGTTATAATTATTATTATGAAAAAGAAAACAAATATGGCGGCACGGAGCACTTGCCGTTTAGCCAATCGGCACGGTAAATATTACAATATCACGAAAAATAATGCGTACAATTGTAAGGAGAAATGTTTATTTGACAATCTGTCGACTTTTTATAATATCTCTAGTAATATTACAATCTAACGGTTTTTACAATTTTACGGTGACATATACATGATACAACACGAAATAAACATGAATAAAGAAATGGTGTTGTAAAAGCGTTGTTAAGTCGTGTATAATGCCATAATGTAGTTAACTTTTGACGTGCTACGCAACTCCCAGCGGCGCCTGATGAAATGTGATATAAGTACTCTAATAAATTAAATGTATCACGAGTGTTTTAATGTGAATATATTATGAACGCTAAACTTTGGGGAGATTTTTCATTGAAAGTAGGAAAATAATTCATTTTATATTTGTAGAAGAATAGATTTTTTTGTGTGTTAGCTAAATATTTATATTTTAAAAGATAATATGAAATCACATTTAATGTACAAGCATCCTAAGTATATCAAAATTATTTTGCTTGTAGCATACTGTGTCGTGCTACGAGTGAAAGTTTAAAGATAGCAATGTTTTTTAATAGTGTACTTTTCTATCTTTATTAACGACAGTTGCGGTAAAATCTTTTATCTTTCTGCAGAACAGATTGGCGTGGTTAAAATTAACGAGCTACATTAATACTTGTCAAAACTTAAACTCTGTATTAATTTAAACTTTAAATTTCTTAAGAGAGAATGATTTGCAGTTTTTTTTAAATAGAACGAGCGGCGAGCGTCTTTTCAAACTGAGATTTCCTTTTAAAGCTCGTTTAAAGCTGTATGCTAAAATTAGCGGGTAGATAGTAAAATATAATTTTACTGTAAATATATGTACATAGTATGACATATCTAGTCACTTCTCATTCCTTCTTTGACAATAAGTTGAGGAAGAGAGGTTAAAAATCAGAGTATGCTTAAATTAACGGATTAAAAGTGATAAAATTATTGTGTTAAACTTTAAATTCATTAATTTTCAACATTTAAATACTGATTTTAAATTAATAAACTTTGCGACTTAGACTTTACATAAATTAAGAGTCTTAACTTTAACAACTTATTTATAATGAAGCTTTTAAGTTTTGTAAGATTTTCATTTTGCGAAGAGTCCTGTTACAACGCTTGTTCACAAACTCACGAGCTTATTACAACGCTATGATTAACGAGGTCATTATACGCTAACGAAGCTAAAACATTACTCAATATAAACCACCCCATATGGTGATTGGTAGATTGAAATGTTAACGAAAGAGTGCAGGTTCGTTCGTATTTTATTTGTATAATAAAAATAATAATGATGGACGCTATCATACCACGTCAATCTAGTCCCGTGCTATGTTCTCGAAGAACTTGTATTACGGATGCCAGACAACGGAATGAATAATAATTAAGGGCCGATTTTTCAACTGTCAGATAACTCTTACCTGAGGAATAATTATATGTGACTGACAGATTCTTCATACAAAATCTGTCAAAGTCATATATTTATTCCTCAGGTAAGAGTTATCTGACGATTGAAAAATCGGCCCTAAATACGCATATTTAAGACTACAAGGTTCCCGCGACTTCATTTGCACAGAAAGAAATCTCACGGGAACCGTACATTTTGCCACAATAAAAAGTAGCGTACGTCCTTCCCCGTGGTCTACTCTATGTATGTGCCAAATTTGTCTTCCGCTTTGCTTTAGCAGGTAATTTGGAATTCCACCTACTCCTCCAACATTTCTTCTCATAAATTTCGTTGCGGGTCCCAAGACAGATTTATCCTGTCCGTGCACCCCTGAGATCATATCAGAGAGTTTTTGTGGTTGGTTACCGCTGTCGATCCGGCTACACAGGAGTTGCAGTGGGGGGAATGTGTAGTGGACTAATGGCCGTTTAAAAAAATGTGCCAAATTTAATTATAATAATCGGTCTAGTAGTTTCTGACTAGGCCCCTATTCAACGCAAATAAACAATTATTTTCTCTTTATAACATTAGTGTAAATATTCACTAATTACAAACATTTGATTAGAAATGATAAGGGTCATTTTGACTTAGACATTTACTTTATTATAGGAAACTGTAATAGACAGATGGGCACTCTTGTAATATTCCAATGTAGTGATTTTGTTACAGCTTAAAGGTATTATAGACCGGAGTATTTGACATGAATTTCAATTCAATAGAGGCGTTCATGAGGAAAGGGGTAGTAAGTTTAAAATTATTAAAAATATTTTTATTATATGATGTAGGTAACTAAAAATTTACGCTTTTCTCAATTTTTCCTTTATCTGTACTATAAAACGTTGCTTTGTACCAAATTTGAAGATTCTTAGTTCACGGGATGTACCCTGTAGGTTTTGATTCCCTTGCGAGTGTCGTTAATTTGCGGAATAAACGGCTGTATCTTTTGATTGCGTTGGCTTAGAAGTTTGATTTTTTCACAGCTCCGAGGGACAGTAGACCTGAGTATTTGATATAAATTGCAGCTTGATACCTCCACGCGTTCCTGAGAAAAAGGGTCTTGACAGACAGACGGACGGACAACAAAGTGATCCTGTAAGGGTTCCGTTTTTTCCTTTCGAGGTACGGAACGGAATATCGTAAAACATTTTAAGGAACGCAATATCGTAAAACATTTTTATCATGAAAATGATTAAACATCGCGCTCCTAGGTATTACTTTTTGTACATTGTACAAGTACGAACAATGCGGACTGTAACAATAGAAGGGACATCAAGTCAAGTGCCGTTTGTGAAAATATTCCGGGAACGTACAGTAAATACATCCGTGGTTTACCAATTTTGAACCGTATTGTGATAGTAATAAGGTCGAAATGTGGTTCACTGAAAATGTCCATGGACATACAAATGTAGCAAAACCTCATTACGTTACGACTTATTTACTGACTCCAGAGAATGTTTGCTGCTCTGTGTGGCTCAGTAAATTAAATATTTAAAGTATGTTTGCTTATTTTGTTTGGGTATTGTTCTCATTGTAATGGAGAATGTCCACTAATTTAAAATGTAAGCTTTGTGTATTCTCCGTGGAATATAAAACGATACTCGTGAAATAATTATTCCAATACGTAAATTAGTTTCCCAGACATTTAACTTTAAAGTGGCCCAGACGGTAACTTGCGACTAAGCGGTGCGTTGTACGGTGCGAACTCCGGCCTGTAACTGTAACTTTGACTAGCTATCTTAAAAATTAAGCGCCACGTCGCATATCGTTTTGTTTCGGTGTGAATTGACCCTTAGGTTAACGGTTAAGACTGCGATTAAATATCCGAAACATCGCGAAAAAATTACGTCATATTCTAAATAATATACTACCTAATAACAAACATGAAAATGACATTATTGAACAAATTAACACAAAATGAATAATGTTATTAATTAACGTTAACCCTTCAGTACAATACCTGAATATTTTGCCCTCAGGCGAGTAGCTACGTAAGGGCCCTGGCTTCATAAAATTAAATATTTCCCTTGTCCCCAGGCGCGTAGCTACCTCGAGTCGCTGCCGTACAAGCCCCGTGTGCCGTGGACGGAGCTGTTCCCCGGGGCAGACCCTCGGGCCCTGGATCTGCTCCACCGCATGCTGACCTTCAACCCGCACAAGCGCATCACGGTCGAGGAGGCGCTGGCTCACCCCTACCTCGAGCAGTACTACGACCCTAATGACGAGGTAAGATATTGAGTAAGGTAGGGCCTTTTTACCCAACTAGGAAAACAACAAGCCAAAAGGAAGGGTAATGATTTTGAAAGTCTATGTAAAAATGGTTTTTCCATCGTAGCGCCCATAGACGTATATTATAGACGAGGCATGTTGAGGCAAAAAGTGTCTCCAATAAAATGGCCCCAATTTTTAAATTTTGGGGCCATTTTGACAGTTGAGGTTTGGCACTTGTGATCTTACCATTTCTACGTTTGCTTTATCCAGTCCGCATATAATTCATAAAATGCCGAGTAGTTGCGTAATTAAAGGCTGTAAAAACTATGACAAACGTGTAAAAAAGATAGACGGGATATCTTATCACAGGTAATTATCACAATATTGTTTGTTACAATTAAAATACTTATGGAATTTTAAATAAATATTCAAAAAATGGCGGCCAACTATGAAAGATAACACTGGTTATTGTATGCGCAACAGCGAAAAGGTAACTTTGTAGGGACGTCATTATAATTATTGATTTATTACAGAAATAAGAGATTAAGTTTTTTTTTATTTCAGTACCTAACCAAACCTAACCTTACCCGTCAGTATTCACATTTTTGATTAATTTAAATAAAATGTAACTAAGGCTTACTAATAGTAAATACATGTAAAAATCAAATAAATAGTAAGTTACTATTTATTTGATTTTTACATATATTTAAAAATATTATTTACTATCTGGCCTGACAGACGTTGTTCTGTGAATTATGAAATTGAATAAAAAAATAACTACACTTGAAGGTTGTAAGCGTAGGTTGCTACACCCATAAGTCATACTCTACACCTACAACCTACATCTAGACCTACTACATACCTATAGTTGGTAGGTGGTAGGTTGGTAGGTAAACAGTAGTTACCCCACTAAAAACCTACAAGCTACATCTACTAGATGTAGATCACCTACAACCTGCACCTACTGTCTATTCTACTCCTAAACAACCACCTACAATGTTCAGGGGTCAGCCGATTTAACATTACCTATGCACTTTTGGAGAAAAAAAAGTAATATTTCTGAAATATTACTATGTTACTGGAAACACCTTTATACCGAGTGATTTTTTAATCCGTTTCAAGAGAAACAGTGTATAATAGTTACACAAAATAGAGTACTTTGGCATACTTAGTTTATTATTTTTTTCTTTTGTCTAATTTAGTGAACATCGCAGAAATTTATAGTATTTAAATTACAGATTTCCCAATGATCCAGAGCGCAAAGAGATTTGGACTCACCTTATTCGAGAACAACGAAATGAGCCTAAAAAAATTAATTCATAGATCTAAACTCCCCTCCCGCTCGCGCCTTGGTGACACCCACAATATTTTAATTTCGCCACAACTTCAAAACCAAACATCCAATTTGAATCATTCAAAGACCAAATATTATCTACATAAACTGTACTTAGTGATGAAATAATTTATTTTGATACGGATTAATAGCATGAGTAAAATAAACGCGTTTAAATATAGTCCAAAAAAATTTTAGATTTCTAAATAAAAAAATGGTTGTTGTGCCTCACTCGACATAGATAGGTATAGTGTGTCACGGACTTTTTTGTAGATATTTATAAGATCTACCATCAATTAGAACATTTTATGGTTCTATCTTTTATAGTTTAGGCAGCGTACGCAAAATAAGTAACTTTTCTGGTTGATTTTTACACCTTGTGTCCGAAAAACCCAAATATCTTACGGAACCCTATTTTTTAGACATACAAACAAAGTTTTCCTCCTTATAATATTAGTGTAGATGTAGATTATTATTTTCAAACTGAATTAGAATATGTATAAGTTTTTATAAATTATAATGCAATATTCTTTTTATAGTACTTAATATAATTAGTTTTGTTTTTAATGAGTCTTGTTTTATTTATCTAGGTAATAAAGGAATATTAAGTGCTATTGCGCTAGGATTTGTATGTAATTTTTGCTGCAGCGCTGGCTGTGAAACGTCACAGCTCCTACGGCTCCGCCCCTTCTGTGGCGCCGCTGGAGCTACGGCACATGTGTAAAAACAAATTTGTTGTCTGGTCTAGGTCCATACGCCGTATAGAAGAAAAAAATTAGTTTTCTTGTAAAATCCTTTAAAATATCTTGCTTAGGTTAAATATCTAGTATGCATACACCATTAGCCATTGCACTAATCTATTACACCGTTATAATATGTGTATAATATTCTAGTATATTGTAATTATCGCCATCTATGGGTATTAATCACCAGAGGAGTTAAAAGTGCGTTCCTGATCTTTGGCATACATTTGACAAATAATGTATGTATAAGAAAAAGTTACGCCGTCTTGATTTCAGAAGATTTTTTCAAATAAATGTGGACTGAAAAATCTGCGGAAAGCAAATGTCGAAATGTCAAGATAATAAAATATGAAACCTCGACTGCCCCAAAAAACCCCAAAAGTGGGGCAGTTTAAGTGTGGACACTTTTTGCCTCAACACGCCTCGTCTATGCTTTATGATAATGAGAGTAATGTAATAAGAAATATGAAATATTTAAATTACATTACATACCTGTAAAATTTATATTTGTTTGTAAGCCTTATTGATTTATTGTTACTAATATTTTAGTAATTCCAGTATTAATGCGAGCTAAACTTATATTACGCCGGACAATTTTATTAACATTTCTTTAGTCAAGATATGTATTA
This sequence comes from Glaucopsyche alexis, assembly GCA_905404095.1. Taxonomy (NCBI): domain Eukaryota; kingdom Metazoa; phylum Arthropoda; class Insecta; order Lepidoptera; family Lycaenidae; genus Glaucopsyche; species Glaucopsyche alexis. The sequence goes on from FR990053.1 coordinate 5,289,425, forward strand.
AAAAAAAAATGTATGCGTTGTACGCCCTTACAAAGTTATATCATACGACTAGCGACTGTTCCATCGAAATGGTAAAATCGTAAAATCAAAGGAACATCGAAGTTCCGTTGATTTTACATAGATGGCGTAATTTTTCTTGTATGAAAATTTTTTCGGCTAAATGTACGTGATAGCCTATCTTGAGTTGAAATCTTTGGTAGCGCCGAAAATACTGATCCGATTTTAACGAATGAGGTGTCAATAGATTTGTTATAATGGCCCGGGTAACATACGCTATATAATTTGCGTAGTTGGGTTTTGTTTTTAACTTTTGATTATTAGATACCACTTTTGGGTACGCATTACTGCAGACTATTGTAAGAAAACAAATATTGTAAGGCGAAAAAATGAAAGATGGCGTGAAAAAAATGGTGTCTAAATCTGGTCATTCGTTTAGAACACGGACAGTAACGCTAAGAACTCACGGAGCGGTTTTTTTCCGTACCCGCCGCGGTCGTGGAACTGCGGTTTCATTTCTAAACTCACGAGACCGCGGTTTTGCGCGGTCACGCAGCCACCGCCGTTGAGGTTATCGCCCGCAAACGGCGAGGCGAGGTGTACGCGCCGTTGCGGAGGCGGGCGAAAATAGCAGGACGCGCAGTTGCAAAAAGGCAAATACATATTTACAATAGAATTTCTGAATTTCGCCCGCAAACCGAACGCAGAGCGCGCGGGCGTTACCCGCCGAGGCGGCCCGCGCGATTCTACTAGTACCGCACACACGCGGGCGTAAAACGCGCCGTGAGTTCTTAGCCTAAGACAGTAGACACAGATACGTCAAACTTACCAATAACACTCCTCTTTTTGCGTCGGGGAATAAAGTGTATTGTGCAAAGGTCCTTAATTTTAAGCAACGCCCAAAAATGTTGCCAAAACAATTTTCGCACTACATTGACGCTGTTAAAACATGTATAATAGTACTTAATATAATACATGCTCTATCGCTAATGACCTCCTATCTAGGTCAGGTTTTGCCCTGGCAATGACAAGTCAATCCTAGACTAGAGATTAATTAGCTTTTAGATATGTCCCTTTGTACTCTGGCAGATCTGGGACATTAGAAGCTTGAGTATACACCCACGGACATTTTAGGGTTAAAGCCTATTAAACAACATTATATCTACAAATTGCAATACAGAAACGATATTGTAATCAACACGTTTTAGGGTCAGACCATGTTATATAGAATGAGGAATTTTACCAAAAATTTTTTCTTCAAAATTATTAAAATTTGACTAAAATAAAACAAATATGTGAAAGAATTAGCAAAATATCTCTAGAAATAAAAAAGTTATGGGATTTTGAATTTGCGTAATCGTAACGTCACTAAGCCCGAATGAGAAAATTACGCCCCACTTTTCGATCTTTTCGATTTCGAGAGAGATTTTCTGAATTTCGTACCTAAGGGGTGGAACCCTTAGGTACGAATTTCAGAAAATCTGTTCTTGTCGTATCCCACGTCATACAAAGAACACACCCTCCAATTTTCAGGTCTCTATGATCAGCGATCTCTCAGTCTCAAGATCACTTAGGCTATATTTGATCCGTCAGGCTACGTGACGTCACAGTGTCACCAAAAATTCCCTCAACTTCAATAATCCATTTCTCAGTCATTTATTGATCGATTCCAAAAATTTTTGCCGAGATTGATTAATTTCTATGTATATTTAAATATCATTACGTTGAATACGAGTATAATATTAACAACATCAGTAAACTTCTCCATTTTTCTGCAATACAAAATCATTGACGTTTTTCGTATCTCTTTCATCACAGCTTTAAGTTATATTCATGTAGTGTGCCAATCAAGTTACGCGACTTATAAAAACCCTTTATATAAATGTTGCCATAAAATATGATTTTAGGTAGATATTAAGGGATACCGTGGCGATGAGTACACAACATGGTCAGTGTTATCGTAGGTGAATAAGGACGAGTGGTCTTGTGGGAAATCGAGTTAAGGCTGGGTAGACCAAGCAAAATAGGCATTTAACGCTTCCAAGAGTTGCCCGCAATTGCCGCAAAGCGAGCCGCGCGCCTACGTCGCCGGCGTGAACTTACATGAACCCAAAGTGTTACAGAGTAGTCGTGTCGGCAGTAGGTCATCTTATTTTATTATTTGTATTGAAAAAGATAATAAAATCCATAGGTAACTGTTTTAATGCAACACATAGCACACATAATTTGAATAGATATTATAGGTAGGTACCTAAGTAAAAATGCTTAAATTTTATTCAATTACTAGCTGATGCCCGCGGCTCCGCCCGTGTATGTACAGTAACCCATGCGAATCGTATATGTCCCGCGATAAAAAGTAGCCTATGCCCTTCCCTATGGTCTACTTTATGTCTGTGCCAAATTTCATGATGATCGGTTTAGTAGTTTTTTCGTGAAACAGTAAATAAAGTATCCCACGGGAACCGCACATTTCCCCGCGATAAAAAGTAGCCTTTGTCTTTCCCCGTAGTCTACTTTTCAACTGTGCCAAATTTCATAATAATCGGTTTAGTGGTTTTTACGTGAAACTGTAAATAAAGTATCCCATGGGAACCGTACATTTCCCCGCGATAAAAAGGTAGCTTATGTCTTTTCTAAGGCTCTAGAATATCTGTGTACCAAATTTCATTTAGATCGGTTCAGTAGTTTTGGCGTGAGAGACGGACAAACACACACCTTCCCATTTATAATATTAGTATGGACTAGCTGTTGCCCGCGTCTTCGTCCGCGTCAACTGATGGCGCAATAATGCATTAATTTCGACCAAATTTGATTACCATAAAAAAGGTTATAGTGAGTCATTCTTAAAAGATTTTTTTACATCATTTAAAGAGGAATAATTATTTTATACATATATTTTGGGTAACTTGAGCCGTTTACGTAGCGCACGCAACACGCTGTGTTCGATGTGTGCATGGAGACGAGTACCTATCGTTAGCTCGTGTGGTCACTAAAGTACGTGTCGTTTCGTGAGATAAAAATACTGTATCAGGTAGGTGCTGACGATTTGATGGTAACTACTTAGGCAGACACTTGCAAAAAATGTATTCCTACTGCCGAGTCCGCACGTTTGCCACTTGCCGCAAAATCCAAACCTCCACAAACGTTTGACTTTTTGAAAATCCGGATTTCAGAATTATTCTCCAAAAAATCCGGATTATCCGGATAATTCAGATTTTTCATTTTTTTTAAATTTGTTGCATATTTTATAAAACTTTAATGTTAATTTTACTACTATGTTGTAGCAAAACTTACACTCATTAGTAAAAAAAAAAGAGTTACTTCTTTATAATTTAATTGAAATAAATTCTTATTTTAAGTTGTAAGTATTAGAATTACAATCTGAATAAATAAAAACATAATGAGATTATATCAAAATTATATACTTAATTATATTTATTTTTTCATTTTTAGAAATATTTTTGATTACGTTTCAAATCCTACAATGTTCCGTTTTATAGTTAGTATATTATTTTAAATAAGGTATGTATATATTGTTATTTACTAAATGTTCCAGCAGAAAGAATTATAAAAAAGTGGAATAGCCTGTGATCTTTTTAACGCTTTTTTTACATATCTACGCCACAGTTCACCACTACCGTTTTCGTAAAGTTTCATTTCTATGTGAAAGTACTAACGTAGGAAAATTAATACAGTTTAATAAAACGTAGGAAACTGAAAATCCTTTAAATCGAGATCCGGGGAGTAAAGACAAATCATTTGAAGCATGGGGCTGAACAAATAATTTTGTATGGACGAAATTGGACCACTTTTGAGTTAATGAAATTAAAAACCACCCACCTGTTTGGGTAATAATTAAACACGTAAATGGTGCTTTTAATTCCCTCGGTAACTAACAGAAGTATAATAGCAGCGTTTTCCCCCCGAAGGGCAGAAAACGCTTATTTAGGTTTCAGCCGTTCGGCTTGATCCACCTTGAGACTACGCATGTACATTCTGACGTCATAACAGCGTGAAGTTAGCTTTTTTCGATAGTAGCGCCCTCTGTCGCAAGTGTGAAGTGTATCAACTTCACTCCAATGGAGGGGACTCATTCAGCGCGGGTGGTGTATTGGTCAGTACAATTTGCAAGCCGGCAAGGCACTGAAAATTATGGTGGATCAAGCCGAACGGCTGAAACCTAAATAAGCGTTTTCTGCCCTTCGGGGGGAAAACGCTGCTATTTAGGTGTTCGAGCCTAAAGGCTTGATCCACCTTGAGACGTGTTTCTTATCTGCCGGCGCTGAATGAGCGTACTGTGATTAACTGTTAAAGTTTATTTATAATATAATAAAAAGAGAATGTATGAATAAAGTATATTATTCTTAAACAGAGTAATATAATCATCATACTAACAAAAATAAATAATTCTTATTCTTAACTTTGATTACTTATCACAAGTATAATAAATCAGTCGATTGGCACAAAATTATCTGAAAGGTTAATACTGATTGTATTTGGGGCTTTAGGGTTGATTGGTTTAAGATAATGATTAAAGAATGTTTTTGCAGTTTGCCAATTACCCTTTTTCATAATTTCTTCTATGTTTGTATACCCGCGTAACCAATTATCGGTAGCAACGGCTGATCTGCAGCTACCTGGAGAGGCATTTATGTTGGCCTCTTTGAACAGTGTGCGTATCCATCCCGCTATCACTGATCTTGAAGCTGGGGCGACTTTACCGCGGGTTGTTATAAACAAATTTGTAATGCCTTTGTTTCTTCGTCTTGGTTCTGATATTTCCTTTAGGCGTCTAGTCCAGGTAACGAGGTCTAAGTTTTTGACTGGGTTCATTGTTATTTCCCAACCTGATTGTATGTATGTACCGGAATCTGTTTTCGAGCCAAATTTAGGCCATAATTTAATACTTTTATCTGTTATTTCAAGGAACTCGTCGCTTATATCTAGTAAAGTTAGATCGTGGATTCTTCGGCCTGTGGCTAGAAGTAACAGGATAGCTAGATGTCTGCTGACTTGAAAGATGCTATTCTCATTTAATTTGTAGCACTTTAACCACTCGGTAAGTTCGTTTACGTTCCAGGTAACTCTACTAGGGCGTTTTCGCCCTTCTAAACTGATGCCTTTCAGCATGTGTTTGACCAGAGGGTGCGAGCCGATCGATACGGTAGCATCTAGATTCGTAAAAGTGCATACTACTGATTTATGTAGTGCTATGGTGTTCGGCGCTAGCTTCATCTTAGTGTGTAGGAATCCGAGATAACGTGCTAAGTCTGTTGCTTTTGGTTCTTTCACAGAGACACCTTCTTTTAAAGCCCATTCGACCCATTTTTCCCAAGCTGGTCGGTATGTTTTGATGCTAGATTGTCGCCAAGAGTTTTCTACTACGTGTTTGAGTTCGGTAGGCCAGGGGTTAACGAAATCGGACCAGCCTGTATGTGCCATACCTGCAAAACTATTGTGTCTATCCCCCGTGGAGGTTTTTGGGTCTGTAAGTCTATAAGGTGAGTTTGCAGATTCTCCAGCCGGAGGGGTTTGCTTGTAGATCTGTTTTCCAACATCGGTGTCCAGAATGCATTTTTCCATTCCGGGGCTACAAGCAGATAAGTCCCCGTGCACTTGTTGAGATGGCGAAGAACTCTTGGTATTAGTGCTGGCGGTGGGAAGACCCACCCCAGTTTGAAGTTCCATGTTCGACTGAAGGCGTCCGTGTATAGGCTGTTTCGGTCCGAGACATCTTCGGTTACATAATTGGATACGACTGCCGAATGTTTTGAAGCGAACAGGTCTACTTGAGGAGTTCCAAACTTCTGAAAGATTTGGCCAAGAATTGCTTCGCTTAAGTGCCATTCTGGTAGAGCATTTTGCCTTGATAAGCTGTCGGCAATGCCATTTAACTTCCCTGGGAGATATCTGGCTGTTATAGTGATATTCAGTTGCGCAGCTAGGTTTAGTATCTTCGAAGCTGTCTTCAGTAGGATAGTTGATTTCGTCCCCCCCTGTTTGTTGATATAGGCTATGGTTGTTCGGTTGTCGGATTGGAAGATAATTGATTTCCCTCTCAGGAACGTTTTCTCTCTTTTGAGAACTTCGTAAAGTGCCCACAGTTCCTTCTGGTTGGAGTGCCAGGCTTTTAGTTTGTCGTTCCATCTTCCTTCCAATTTCTTGCTGTTCATTAGAGCTCCCCACCCTGTGTCTGCTGCGTCTGTCGTTATGAAGGCTGATGCTGGTTTCTGGTGAATAGGAGAAGATTTGTGTATATTTTGAGTCCACCATGTGAGGTCTTCCCTGGCGGCTTGATCGATGGTGACTACTTTGCGACGGTTTGACTTTGGTAGGTGTGTTGACGATCTCTGGATATTTCTGCAGTGTAGGCGACCTAAGGGCACTACTTCTGCAGCAAAATTTAGCTTCCCTGCTATGCTTTTTGCATCCCACCAGTTCCAGTGACCCACTTTGAGAAGTTTCATGATGTGTGTTTGGAATGCTTTTATTTTTTCTGGTGGCAAGTACTTCAAGTTTCTCTCTGTATCCCAAATTACTCCCAAGTATTTGACGCAGCGCGTAGGTGTAGTTATAGACTTGGAATGGTTCACGCACCATCCGAGATTTTCCAAAAGCTCTATCGCGAAGCGTCCTTGCTGGAATAAAATCTCTGGATTTTCGTGCATCAGCAGAAAATCGTCTAAGTATACGATCACTTTTAATTGTTTCTCTCTTAGGTACTGTGCTAACCAATTTGTGATCTTCGCAAATGCTGACGGGGCACTTGCGAGTCCGAATGGAAGACATGTCATATGGAAAAATGACTGATTGTGCTGGAATGTTAAGTATCGTTGGTGTGCTTGAGTGACTGGGATGTGGTAATATGCCTGAGAAATGTCTATCTTCAGCATGTAGTCTTTCTCCCACAGGTGATTTGGTATTGAATATAAGTTTGGGAGGTGAAATCTCGGAGTGCTCACGAAATTGTTGAGGTTCTTTAAATTTATTATAATTCTGTAGTCTCCATTCGGTTTCTTTCTCAAAAATATTGGAGACACAAATCCTCTTGAGTACCTTATGGGGATAGCTGCTTTCGATTTCAAAAGTTCCGATATTTGGGTCGATATAACATCTGGATTTTCGTTCGTCACTTTTGCTTGTATTTCTGTATTTAAAGTCATTAAAGGTGGTTTTTGTAGGAAAGGTATTCTGTAATTTTGAATCATTGATAAAATTGTACGGGGTGCTCCTATACTTTCCCATATATGGGTGAATTGGGCTAGTTGACCCGCTTGAAATGAGTCAGAGTTTTTTGGTATGTTGATTGGTCGATCGTTTGTCGGAACTGTTTGGATTGTTGTATTGAGGTTTCGTAGTTTTTCTGTTGTCTTTACGTGTGTTTCCACGAAATGGCTCTTTGTTGGTGAAGTTCTTTCTGTTGTTGTGGAAATTCCTTGATGATGCGGTTTGCTTATTTTTCGAAAGTTTTCTGGATTTTGCGGGAAACATCTTATGTGGTCCTCCATTATCTTTCACCACTTCGCTGAGGGATTTTTCGGAAAATAAATGAGTATCAGACGGTGGGATGTCATGGAGGATTTCGTTTAGTGCTTTGTTAGAAGCTTTGTATAGTTGTCTTCTTTGATGAATTATTTCAGATCTCTTCCCGCATGTATATTGAAGTAGAGCATCTGATGTCTTTTTGAATTTAGATTCAGGACCTAAGAGCTCTTTATTGACTTGGATTTTAAGCTCTGGATTAAGATTTTGACAACATTCTTCGAAATGTTTACGTTGTTGTAGAAGACCATGACTTATAGCTGCCAGTGTACTGTCGATTCGTTCGAGGATTGACACGCTGTGCCAGAAAGGGGTAGCGAGCGCTAGATGGCTATTAACTTTAAGTGACGTGAATACCGGAGTCGCCTGAAATTGTTTCTGGACATCAGCGTAGCGTATGTTTTTCCATGTATCTTCGCCTAAACGTTGGCATCTTGAGCCTTGTTTTGCAAGTTCTGGATCAGCTTTAGCAATTTTTACTTGAGATTCAACTACTAATGGTGAGAAATCGATATTAGTTTCGGTTGTTTGAGGCTGAGGATTTTCTTTTTGTAATTCAAGTAGTTTCCGTTGAGCATCTATTATTTGGATTCTAAGAGACTCTTCTTGGCTGATTTGTGCTCCTTTATTTTCATCAGCATCATTAGATTTAATGGGTGTCCAGATATTAGGTGGTGTTGCGTTCGACTCTGCTTCTTCGTCATCTTCATCCTGAAAGTTTTCTGGATGAGTGCTGTCAGCGAATGATACGTTAAGATCCTCTGGGGCACTGTCGGGTGATCTATGTTCTAGCTTCATTTCAATTTTAGACATCTTTTCTTCTTGATTTTGACTTAGTTGTACGATACGCTCAAACATTTTATTCTGTCGTAATTGTTGTTCTAAAAGAAGTGAGAGTAGGTCTTCGCTTTTTGCTGATAAAGCGGGTGGAGTAGGACAATGCCTCTTCGGAGAATCTGTTTGGGTTGGTGAAGGCGATCGTATTCGTTTTGCACGTGCTTGTGGTGAGATCGAACGTTCTGTGGAGGTGCTTGTTCTTTTGATGCCCTGGAGGCGCTCGAAAGCACTTTGCCTCGAGAGTATAAGAGGTTTCAATTTTACAACTGTGTCCATGAAGGCGTTGTGAGACTTATAATGGATTTTTTCCATAATATTATGTGGCGAATATAGTAATGCGCGGCCAAAAGACCAGTTTAAAAGGCGGCGCTTCAAGTCTCTGAACGATCTTTCCGAAGCATTGGGCGAATCAGGGTAGATCGCTTGAATAAGTTCCACTGTAGGTAGCGCAAATCGGATTTTCTTTTCGGTTTCTGATGACATGCTGCCTCCAAAAAGGTTTTCGAATGAGTAATTTTTGATTTCCCATTTTTCCCAACCAGGAGGGTAGTATTTTCGTACGAGCTCTAAGACTGTTTTAAAGCGCCGTTCGTCTCCTTCTGGTACGAGACTTGACAATTCGCCCATCGTCATTGTCTTCGAGCAGGAAGCAGTTGCGTCCATATTTCTGCAATGAGATGAATTAAGTCAGAATAGCTCATTGACTTGTATATTATGTCGTATCATTGTCGTATCAATTTTATGCGACTTGTGTCGTACCAGCCGGTTGTCGTATGAGACTAGAGTCGAATCAACTACGTTTCGGTGTCGCAGAGGGGGTTGTCGTATCGAAGATGATACGACGTATCGCGTGTCGTATGATGGTCGTATGAAATTAATCGAATTGATGTTTCGTTAGTCTAACATATCAGTGATACGACGTCGTACCGTGGTACTGCGACGCACGGTATTTGATTTGAGGTTAGTCGTCAACCCACGCACGTGGCACAAGGGCGCACTGCATTTTGTGGCTCAAGGGCGCACTACGACTTTCTGTACGACGAAATATTGTACTATTATAGCTTTTTAAAACTGATTGTTGAAAATATTACTTACCGAGAGAAAAATATCAGCTTTTGTAAATGTGTTGACTTGTCAGAATGCAAAAGCGTACTGACCAATACACCACCCGCGCTGAATGAGTCCCCTCCATTGGAGTGAAGTTGATACACTTCACACTTGCGACAGAGGGCGCTACTATCGAAAAAAGCTAACTTCACGCTGTTATGACGTCAGAATGTACATGCGTAGTCTCAAGGTGGATCAAGCCTTTAGGCTCGAACACCTAAATAAGCAATTCTAAGCACAATTTAAAATATATAACTGTTGTAAGATCTTTATTTTAACATTTTACTTACAAATAAACAGTAACATCTTACTCTTCATTGCACTTTGAAGTTTCCGCTATAAGATGAAAACTACATTACTTAAAAAAAATAACAGTGGTTTACACAAATCGTTGGTGCTATTTTTGACACCTATATCTTATCTTTAAAATATTATCTAAAAATAATTATTTCTACGCAAAAACAGGAGCGTTGATTTTCATTTAGTTTAGATAAGATTTAGGTATTTGGACTTAGATATTCATTATTTAGAAGATAATTAAATATAGTTAAACCACTACATTTCTTTTTAAGCTGTCATATTAATTTGGCATTCTATGATTGCAGAAATTAAAATTGCAATAATATGTTTCGACTTTCGTTAGTAAGAATTCAATAAATATAAAAATACAAAGCTTTAATTGGGTTTGGATTTGCTTATTATACTTCTTACTACTTGTGCAAGTGAAACTGAAACCATATTAAGTGTTTTTATAAATTGGATCACCTATTACTGAACTGTACTACTACTGAAAAAATATAAAATGGTAAGTATCTTAGAAACAGTCCATACATATACATATATAGCGGCCATAATATTTTAGCAGATCTTCATCCCTCGCATCACCATTTAATGGATTGACTATGTTCTACCAAATAACTTGAATAAATGGAAAAATGTGTTAACAATTTCAACAGGACAACAAATAATATCAAATTATCCAAAGGCATGTATTTAAACTCACGACAAAACATATTGATTTCTTATGTTTACGCGAATATTGTTCATTGTTTTAAACACTTACGGATTTTGTCGCACAACACGAAACACTTACGGAAAACAATCACGACAAAACAATTAAATTTTGGATGTGAAAATACCGAATATTGAATACTAAATTACCATGTTGGCTAAAGAATGTAAGGAATAAAAAACTACAAATCTGGTGACTAAATAATACCACTGAATATTCCAAACTGGCAGACAGATATTATATTAGCGAACAAATAACCATCTTGGCGACAATTTGTGAGTACACATTTAATTTAAGAATAGGTACATATATTTTCCGTAATGTAGGTAACTCAAAAAACATACAAGCAGCAAAACCAGCGCACATAAAAAAACAAAGGAGCGTACAAAATTCCCAATTTTTAATTTTCCTCGACTTTAGGGGGGGTGAAGATATTGTGTAGATTCATTTTGAAATTTAAAAATAACGGTAATTCATTTTTTGCAAAATTAACATAGGTGTCGTTACCAGGTTTTTGGGGGTGCTGGATACGAAAATGACATTCATTTTGAAATTCCAATATGGCGGACATACTTAATTTTATAAAAATAATATGGTTGTCCCTTTGTTGGTTTCTAGGGGTGCTGATTACAAAAAAGTCATCCATTTTAAATTTCCTTAGTAACCCCGCAACCTCAAATTTTCTTCATGATGAAAGAAAAAGAAATTTGAAAATCCTGAATTTTCCAAAATTTCCATAGCTTTATACATCGCTCATAATATCTCAAAGCAGAGAATTGCCATATTTTTTTTCTATAATCACTTCTATCTCAGAAACAGTGCATCTTACTTGAAAAATAATGAAAATTACCTCACCCTTAAAAACCCCGCAACCATATTGTTACGTGTTGGGGTTCGAAGATTTGGAGATAAAGACCTGCTGACTCTTTTGAAGACTTTATTCCCTAGCACTTAGTCCAACATTAAGCACTAGGTCCATACACTAAACACTAAGTCCAAACACTAAGCATTAACGGTGTCCCTTAATCGTAGCCAAGTCGCGGGTTTCACTCACGGTATCATTACATCACTAGTATTCACATCGATATCGCCACATCACTGTTCAAATCGAACTCCCGATCACTAGTTTTCGCTGGTATCGCCCGTATCGCTTCGAGGGAAGCTCAAAGTGAACTCCTGATCACTAGTTTTCGCTTGTATCGCCCGTATCGCTTCGAATGAAGCTCAAACTGAACTCGACTCGCTCGCATTCTTCCGACGTATTTATACCGGTCGATACGAGTCCCAGACGACTCCAGAAGGTTCCCGAGTCGCGTGACCGTGTTAGATTTATTCTGGAACGTTTGCACAGTAGCGCCATCTAGTACTGAGTAGGGGGCCCCACGCTGTACCTGTTCACACCAAGTGGTTTCAGTGGTTGACGCTAGATGGCGCTTTTGTGTGTTCGTAACAATATATTTTCTTCATGATGGGGAAAAAGAAATTCGAAAATCCTGAATATTCCAACATTTCTATAGCTTTATGCATCCCCGGTATCTCAATGTAGAGCATTTATATTTTTTTTTACAAAATTGATTCTATCTCGGAAACGGTGCATCCTAATGAAAAATAATGAAAATTTCCTCCCCCTTAGAAACCCCACAACATCATATTTACTTCATGATGGAAGAAAAAAATCTGAAAATCCTAAATTTTCCAAATTTTCTATAGCGTTTTACACCGTTCGTGTCTCAAAGTAGAGCATTATCGTATTTTTTTTTCTATAATGGCTTCTATCTCAGAAACGGTGCATCCTACTTGAAAAATAATGAAAATTACCTCCCCCTTAATAACTCCGTAACCATATATTTTCTTCAAGATGAGAGAAAAAGAAATTCGAAAATCCTGAATTTTCCAACATTTCTATAGCTTTATACACCCCTCGTATCTCAATGTAGAGCATTTAATTTTTTTTTATAAAATTGATTCTATCTCGGAAACGGTGCATCCTATTGAAAAAATAATGAAAATTTCCTCCCCTTAAGAACCCCGCAACACCATATTTTCTTCACGATGGAAGAAAAATAAATTTGAAAATCATGAATTTTCCAAAATTTCTATAGCTTTATACACTGTTCGTGTCAAAGTAGAACATTGCCATATTTTTTTTCTATAATCGCTTCTATTTTAGAAGCGGAAAGATAATACTATTACTGGAAAAATAATAAAAATTTCCTCCCCCTTAACCCGGAAATCGCATATTTTTTTTTCATGAATGCCAAAAAAAATAATTGAAAATCCTGAATTTCGAAAAGTTTCTATACCTTACATAGCTGGCACCTCTACAAACTACATGTTAATTTTACGAAGATTGGATAGTCTCCATTTTGGAAAATCCAATTTCATTGGAAGACAATTTTATAATCAGCATATGAAACATGAAAAAAGACATCCATTTTTAATAAAAAAAAAATATACGCCATTTTGGAATTTCAAAACGGATTTTATTTTCATATTATTCTACACCCCCAAAAACCTTGAAAACGATACCCATACCAAAGAAAAAAAAACCTCCAATAGTATCCAAAACTGGGATTTTCCGTAGCTTGCAAATTGAATTTTAGCAGAAAATTAGCTATTAATTTATCAATCAAATCTTCATTAGCTACTTACATGGTATAATGGTCACCGACTCATCGTTGCTAATTGGATTAAATTTCGCTACTTTTTATCGGCCGATTTTTGTATTTTTTGTCACTTGAGTGATTTCACCAGTTTGGTAATTTAGTCGCCAACATATTAATTCGCTGCCAAATTCAGCAATACAGTATGCTCACGTGCAGTCACCAACTTATTTTTTGTTCACTCGATTAATTATATCCCTTATTCAAATATTGTACGTCTAGAGTACATACTAATTATTACAATAATTAAAATATGTAATATTCATAGTAGTAACCAAGATTCGAAAAAATCGAAAATCCGGATTTTTAAATGAAAATCCGGATTTTTAGAATTTCGAAGTATCCGGATTGCAACCCCTACTTGCGAGTGACTTGGTGTGTTCTGCAAAGGCAAGCATGACGGATGTTGAGCACGTATCCTTATATTTTATTGTAAATAGAACAGCCTCCGTGGTCTAGTGGTTAGAGCTTGGCTCTCGACTCGGAGGTCGTAGGTTCTAATTTCGATTCCCGCACTGGAACAACAAAAAATGTTGTTTCCAAGTTTGGTTAGGACAATGCAGGCTGATCACCTGATTGTCTGACAAGAAAGATGATCCATGCGTCGGATGGGCAGGTAAAAAGTTGGACTTGCGCCTCATCTCTCGTCAGTCGTGTCGGTTATCCGTCCCACTGGATTACGAGAGTAAAAAAAAAGAGTGCCTTTGTGTACTGCGCACACACTTGGGCACTATAAAATACTACTGTGTAACTGGCTAGGCTACAATAAAACCAGCCACCGTCACCGAAATCGGCGTGGGGAGTTATTTATTATTATTATTGTAAAAACAGAAATCGAAATAAAAAGAAACGAAAAGTACGGCAAAGAAGATGGTAGATGTTACAAATTCATAAAAACTGTTTACTGGCTTATTCAATAATGTACTAAGGCTACTCCACGCATCAGCTACTTTTTTCTCATAATACACAATAATATATCTATGGACGCTTCACACCAAGTCTATCTGGTCCCGTGGTAAGTTCTCGAAGAACTTGTGTTACGGGTACCAGACAACAGAAATATATTTAATAATTTTTATATTATACACATATTTAAGATTTTTATTGTATTATACACATATTTAAGACTGCGCCGTGCGAAAATGCCGAAAAAGGCACTCACCGTTAAGTTGATAAAATCAAAAGTATTCGTTCAATATATTTATAAAAAATACAGTTACAATGACTAAGAATATGTTAACAATTACTCCGTGGAAAATACTGAAAATAATAAATATTTAAGCCTACAGAATTACGTAAAGTTAGTCGAAAACTGTAAAAACATAAGCTGCCGTTAAGTGATATTTTATATCATAACAGTCAAAATCTAACATAATTTGTTGATGAAACAAAACATGAAAGGGTATATTACAGTTTGTCCGTCTTAAATATTTAAATATTGTCAGACAATATAAGATACATATTTATTAATAAGTGCATTAAATTCCCCATACATTTTTACTATGGCGGCCGCGAGTCGATTTAAATACGCGTCGCACGGGCTCAGCAATTCAGTCGTCCCCGTGTGTCCAGAGCGGGCGCACGTCACTTTGCAGAGCGAACAATCGGCACGCCGTCTCGTAAACGCCGCGCCGCGGTAAAATGAGGTAATTCTTTTTTTGAGAATTTTATATTTATCAGTAACTATTACTTCTATTATACGAGATGTTTTTTTCAATATTTTCTTATTGCAGTGAAATGAGAAAACGTAAACAAAGATATTAGTGAAATGAGAAAACGTAAAGCTCTCAGCAGCTCCAGATTCAAGAAAAAGTGGATAAATAACGTGTATGTATATTTTTAAAGTACTATTTACCAAATGTCTAAATAGGATTGCCAGTAATAGATTCCACGTAGAAAGCCTAGTTTTTACACGACTGCCCATATAAGGAGTGTAATGTGTTTAGACTACATGTACGTATGTAAGTAGGTATGCACGAAAAAAAACATTTGACACGGTTAGTACGGTCTACACTAATGATATGAATACCACAGATTTCTTTGTTCCTTCAACGATTTGATAAATTTTTAATACTATGTACTTACTAACCGTGAGGGTTGTCACAAATAATATCACTGTAAAAATCGTTAAAGGTAAGATTTTTTTCCGTGTGTAAGTATGTATGTGAGTATCATTATTTCAACATAGCTTCTAAATATGTATCCTTGTCTAGTTGTAGCATAACTATAGTTTGTATGAAACATCGTGGAAACGTTAAAGATAATACCACTATGCTACTACTAACAGCCCTAATACTGCTACATTAACAAATACTACAATATACCATATACTATATTACACATAATTCTGTTTCAGGATTAAAAATCATGATCATGAAGATGCCGAATCATCAAAAAATGCTATTGAATGAAAATATACTACTTTGGAATGATATGGAAGAAGAATTAAAGAAGTTCTATTTTAATTGTATTCTTCCAGAACTAATTGATTCAAGATTAGATAGACAGATGGGAATTAAGAAACCGGAGTTTATTCTAAAAGCAATCAATAACAGAAATACAAATGAAATCAAGTGTAAATTAGATGACAGAACTAGAGAAGCAAAACCGAAACGAAAACAAAAATAACGTTGATACAATTATAACAAACTAACTTTATATAAGAAAGAAATAAAATTACTTTCGCAATACGCATTTCTGTCGTTTGAATTCATGTCGATCGGACTTTTTTTTAAATTGTATAAATTAATAGTACTCTTAAATATTAGTAACTTCTCAGAAGAAACCCTATATCAAAATTCAATATTTTGAAAGATACAGTGATTTGTATATGTCACCGTAAAATTGTAAAATCCGTTAGATTGTAATATAACTAGTTAAATTGTAAAATGTTGATAGACTTCCGACGCGAATATGCTGCCTATAATTTAACACATTATTTTTCGTTAAATTGTAAATAGGTATATAGTTATGAATCTTTTGACATATTTTTACAATCTCGTTAGTTATTTTAAAATTTAACGGTGACATATATACAAAACTTCGCAAGTCTCGTGAAAACTCTCCATACTAAAGTCGGCCCACGAATGACGTCATTCATGGGTTGAAGTGTATGAAGTATGCGGCCGCAGGAACATATTTGTAAATATCTTCGATATTTGTGCGTTTAAGTTCATAGTTACCATAATTAGCAAAAAAAAACTTTTTTTGGACTTTTTAGGTGTATTTAATTAATAAACTACACATAAAATAATATATTTTTTTATATTTACTAAGTAGTAATGTCTCAATATTTCTTAGTATATTAATGAAGCTAATTATTTTAGATGTAGTCCGATCCCCTATTATGGAAAACTTAACTGATGCCCGCTACTTCGTTCGCGTGGACTTTATGTCTTCGTCAGGTGTTCCAAATCTTCGATTTTTATACCTCAATAAGAAATGCTCATCAGGCTGAACAACTTTTGCTAAGGGGCCGTCCATTAATCACGTGATGTTTTTAACAACTTTTTAGACCCCTCCCCTCCCCCTGGTGATATGTGGTGAGGTTTTATACTACCCCCCTCCCCCACCCAAGATCACGTGTATTTATTTCACATAGTAAGCAGGTCATATTTGAAGAAAAACTTTAACTTAAAAATCAATTTAATCGAATAATTTAAGCAATTAAAAACTATACGAGTAATTTGTACAGTATTTAAACAACACTACGAATCTACAACCGATAATCATTTCGGTATGCATAGACTAGATTCGAAAATTAATACACGTGATGACTCCTTATACCCCCTCCTCCCCTTGGTGATACTTGGTGATTTTTTTCGGACCCCCCTTCCCCTTTAGGCATCACGTGATTAATGGACGACCCCTAAGGTGTCATTTTTATATTTCTTACTAGCTAATGCCCGCGGCTCCGCCCGCGTAAGTGCAGTAACCCACGGGAACCGTATATGCCCCCCGAAATAAAAAGTAGCCTACGTCTTTCTCGTGGTCTACTTTATATCTGTGCCAAATTTCATGATAATCGGTTTGGTGGTTTTTACGTGAAACTGTAAATAAAGTATCCCACGGGAACCGTACATTTCCCCGCGATAAAAAGTAGCCTATGTCCTTTGTTAGGCTCTAGAGTCTAGACTATCTGTGTTGTATTGATCGAAGCTATCTGTGTACCAAATTTCATTTTAATCGGTTCAGAAGTTTTGGCGTGAAATACGGAAAATCATACACACTCATTCCCATTTATAATATTAGTATGGATAGTTTAGCTGGACCATTAGTTCTGCATCAGGTGTTCCATTTTCCAAGATCAATTATACCCTATTGTTGCCCAGCTGCATAACAAAAAAAGTTTCATTAGAATCCGTCCAGTATTTCTGAATTAGCATGTAAAAACAGACAGACGGACATACGTTTTTTTACTGTTTTATTATATGTAATAGATATAGATAGATTACTTATTTTTAATTAACAAAATATATTGTGTTATCATTGAATACTCAAAAATGTAAAAACTATGAGTTGTGTCCTTTTTCGATCGGTCGTTCCATTAGAAACACACGCACACTAACTGTTGTGTGCGTTCACGCACACGTCTAGAGAAATAGCCAAACAGCGCAGGCGAGTTACGCACGGCGCAGTCTTAATACACATTCATGACCCAGGAACACAGATTTTTTTTGTTCCCTCAGCGGGATTCGAACCCGCGACCCCCGGCTTTAGCACCAACACGCTCAACCACTGAGCCACAGAGGTCGTCTCATCTAGCAAAAGCAACGACGTGGCAACGATAATGTTATTGTGTATGGTTATATGTACCTATAACTAGCCGATGCCCGCAACTTCGTTTGCGCCTAACTGACGAAAGCGGAACCCTATTTTTTAAACGGAACCCTAAAATAAAAGTAGCCTATATTAGACCTTATGACATCAGCTATCTGCCAGTGAAAGTCCCGCGAAAATCGGTCCAGCCGTTTCAGAGATTAGCCGGAACAAACAGACAGACCGACAGACAGACAGACAGACGGACAGACATTTTTAAAAATTTGTATTTTATTGTAAGTACTGAATATACTTTCAGATGCATTATGTGAAAAGCTGTTAGTTTGATGTTACAAACAGACACTTCATTTTTATTTATCTGTATATAGATTTAGTTCAAAAATAAAAAGAAGCATAAAAAAATACAAAACAAACTTTGCTATAGATTTTTATTGTATATTATATTATATTATGTCCATGACCCGGGAACACAGGAAACTTTTTGTTCCTTCGGCGGGATTCAAACCGGCGACCCCCGGCTTGAGCACTAACACGCTCAATCACTGAGCCACAGAGGTCGTCTCATCTGGCAAAAGAAACGACGCGGCGACGCACAGTGTTCTATTTGACTCAAAAAATTTCCCTATGCTGTTTATCACATACATCGATGAAGAAATACATTTTAAATGCAAGAGTAAAACACCCACGTGTCTATTTCAAATACTTTTTTTTATAAAAAATAATTTATGTTTCGTGACCTCGACGTAAAAAAAAGACTTAATTAATTCTGTAAGCGTGTCTGATCAATATTTATTTTTTTGATTAATATTGTTTGATGAAGGACCTTTAGGCGCATATTTTCCATGTTTTATTTTTTGAAGATCTCTTCTGGCAACCGAGTTATTAATTTTTATTCAGATTTTTGTTTTTATTTTTTTTCTCCCAAAAAACTCAAAAGTGCGACTTGTGACTGGCACTGAAAGATTTACCTTAAATGCGTCTATCACTGATAAAAAAATCAAGTTGCACTATGGAAGCGTTTACGAGAAATCGAATTTCAAAATATTGTGTTAGGGGTGTAACTATACTTGACCTTTCATTTTTGTTCAAATTAATGCAATTTTTTCTTTAACTACAAAATTGTATATGATTTACAATTATAATTAAAGTAATGAATCTTTCGACATAATTTTTACATTCTCGTGAGTTATTTTACAATTTTACGGTGACAATATCGCTGTACCTATGAAAATATTGACTTTTGATATACTATTTCTTCTGATAAATTACTCATATTTAAGAGTACTATTCGTTTATACAGTAAAAAAAAGTCCGATCGCCTATTGTTTGACCTTAGTGATAACCCTAAAATTTACCATTTGACCTTTATTCTAACTCCCAAACGCTTCCATAGTGCAACTTGACTTTTTTATCAGTGATAGACACATTTATGATAAATATTTCAGTGCCAGTCACAAGTCGCACTTTTGAGTTTTTTGGGAGAAAAAAAATAAAAACAAAAATCTGAATAAAAATTAATAACTCGGTAGCCAGAAGTGATCTTCAAAAAATAAAACATGGAAAATATGCGCCTAAAGCTCCTTCATCAAACCATATTAATCAAAAAAATAAATATTGATCAGACACGCTTACAGAATTTATTAAGTCTTTTTTTTACGTCGAGGTCACGAAACATAAATTATTTTTTATAAAAAAAAGTATTTGAAATAGACACGTGGGTGTTTTACTCTTGCATTTAAAATGCATTTCTTCATCGATTTATGCGATAAACAGCATAGGGAAATTTTTTGAGTGAAATAGAACACTGTGCGACGATGAAATGTAACATGTTGTGTATGGTTATATGTATAACTAGCTGATGCCCGCAACTTTGTTTGCGCAGATCTAACGAAAGCGGAACCCTATTTTTTTAAACGGAACCCTAAAATAAAAGTAGCCTGTGTTAGACCTTATAATATCAGCTATCTGCTAGTGAAAGTCCCGTGAAAATCGGTCCAGCCGTTTCAGAGATTAGCCGGAACAAACAGACAGACAGACAGACGGACAGACAAAAATTTTAAAAATTGGTATTTTATTATAAGTACCGAGTATACTTTTAGATTCCTTATATGAAAAGCTGTTAATTTGAAGTTACAAACAGACACTTCAATTTTATTTATCTGTATAGAATATAGAATTATTGTATATTATATTATATTATGTCCATGACCCGGGAACACAGGAAACTTTTTGTTCCTTCGGCGGGATTCAAACCGGCGACCCCCGGCTTGAGCACTAACACGCTCAATCACTGAGCCACAGAGGTCGTCTCATCTGGCAAAAGAAACGACGCGGCGACGATAAAATGTAACATGTTATTGTGTATGGTTATATGTATAACTAGCTGATGCCCGCAACTTCGTTTGCGCAGATCTAACGAAAGCGGAACCCTATTTTATTAAACGGAACCCTAAAATAAAAGTAGCCTATGTTAGACCTTATAATATCAGCTATCTGCTAGTGAAAGTCCCGTGAAAATCGGTCCAGCCGTTTCAGAGATTAGCCGGAACAAACAGACAGACAGACAGACAGACGGACAGACAAAAATTTTAAAAATTGGTATTTTATTATAAGTACCGAGTATACTTTTAGATTCCTTATATGAAAAGCTGTTAATTTGAAGTTACAAACAGACACTTCAATTTTATTTATCTGTATAGAATTTTATTATAAGTACCGAGTATACTTTTAGATTCCTTATATGAAAAGCTGTTAATTTGAAGTTACAAACAGACACTTCAATTTTATTTATCTGTATAGAATTAGTTCAAAAATAAAAAGAAACATAAAAAAATACAAAACAAACTGACTTTCCTTTAGATTTTTATTGTATTATACATATCCATGACCCGGGAACACAGGAAACTTTTTGTTCCTTCGGCGGGATTCAAACCGGCGACCCCCGGCTTGAGCACTAACACGCTCAATCACTGAGCCACAGAGGTCGTATCATCTGGCAAAAGCAATGACGCGGCGACGATAAAATATAACATGTTATTGTGTATGATATGTATAATTTAGTTCAAAAATAAAAAAAAACAAAACTGACTTTCCTACACTGCGTTAGAAACGAAATAATTGTTCGATAAATACGCGGGTAAGGCGTGCGCTAGCAAAACTGACATAGGTCTGTCCTCGTCAACGCCTAGCGGGCGACTGTGGGGCGACTCTAGCGGCTTACGCACGCTGCATTTCAATATTAATTTATTGTTAAAATAATTAAACCAACATGCAAAATGTAACCAGAAATTATTCTTTTTTAAGTTATTAGCTTTTCCTAGATATGATTTTTGAAAGTAAAACTATCATGAACTTCATGAACAAAAAGAAAAATATTCAAATTTAGCCTCCTCTTCGGAATTATTTTTGATCGAGTGAAGTTTTCAATATTATGTTTCGAACCAGAAATTGTAAAAGAACATTAAGTAAACAACAATGTGTATTTTTTTTGGCTTTTTAAAGTCACTATTTGTTTGTTTATTATCGATTCAAAGTCATGTAAAATTGGGTCTACGCGGCCTTAACGGCCGCGCCCGGTTGCCCCCCGCGACCCACAAACCCTCATGAAAAATGTTGGAGTATGCCCCCGTCAAATTATAACTCCCGCTTATTAATATAAATCTCGAGTCATGAGCGTCTCTCGCGATGGGAAATATAAAAAAATTTATGCTTAATTTGACGCACGATTTTTCTCGCGTGGACAGAAAATATAAATTGTGCGATTGCAGCACAATGTAATGTTTTTGCACACGTGTTTTTTATATTACTATAACAGAATGTCTGAAAATATAGTTTTATTATGAAAAATATTATGTGTATATATTTTTGACTACCTTTTGCCCGTGGCTCCGCTCGCGTAAATAAAGTATCTCACGGGAGCACCGTACTTTTTCGAGATAAAAAGTAGTATGTTTTTTATTTTTTTATCATTTAAGTAATATGAATATTTTCACATTCATATTAAATGATAAAAAATTCATGAAAATCTCTTCAGTAGTTTTTGCATGAAATAGTTACAAACACCCATCCATCCATACATCCATGCTTAAAAACTTTCGCATATTTAATTGTACCTATATTTTTCGGTGCTGCGCCTGATATAGTAGACTTTCCCAAAACGCTCTACGAGTAGTGACTCGTCTACTATAAAAAAAAATCAGATCTAACTAGTGAGTCAGATCTGATTCATCACTGACTTTTCATTCCGACTGCACCTATCACTTCTGACTCGTAGTCAGTAGCATGTTTAACAGTCAATTTCTCGTTGAAAATTCTATAATTCCTTAAGGCCCAATCCCCTACCCCCTAGAAATGCCGCAGTTGAAAAACAATTTGTTACCCCAGGAGGGTACCAACTGCGTTGGAGAATCCCTCTCTGGATGTCCATACTCAGGGACCCCTGGAACTGAGCGTGGACGTCCAGGCTGCCCCTCGTATTCTGGGGAGGGCAAAACTGCGCTACAATCTGCTCGGGGCAAGAGCAAACACACAAAGGCACCCCCCTCGATATTAGGCATGGACTTCTGTAATATCAGGGGATTACACTCCAACCTTAATGCCGTCCATTACCACCTTGAGACGGCAAAGCCGGCTTTGCTCTTTTTAACCGAGACGCAGATATCATCTCCGAGTGACACATCATACCTTTCCCACCCAGGGTATTATCTCGAGCACTCCTTTCTGCCCAAAGCTGGAGTGTGTGTGTATATCAGACATGATATCAGCTCTCGCCGCCTCAGCAATCTTGAGGACAGGGACCTGTCAACATTATGGCTCCGCATAGATTGCGACGACCACCCTCGCGTCTATGCGTGCTTATATAGGTCCCATAGTGGTGACACCGAGACGGACCGACTCTTGGAACACCTGCAAGCTGCTTCAGATTTTGTACAGCGGCAGATCCCATCCGCAGAGATCATAATACTTGGCGACTTTAATGCCCACCACGCCGACTGGCTCAATTCCAGTAAAACTGATCATGCGGGGAGATCTGTATGCGACTTTGCCCTTGCGAACGACCTAACACAACTGGTTACTACGCCTACGCGAATCCCAGATGTGGACGGTCAGAATCCTTCCTTGTTGGACCTTCTGCTGACTTCAAATCCTGATGGCTACCAAATATCCGTAACCGCTCCACTTGGTTCATCGGATCATTGCCTTGTCAGGAGTTCTGTGCCACTCACGACGGTGTTACGACAGCGTGCTCTTAAATACCGTCGTGTGTGGCACTACAAGTTAGCAGACTGGGATGGGATGCGGTCGTTTTTTGCATCCTATCCTTGGGGGCACGTGTGCTTCTCGCCGGATGATCCCGACAACACTGCCAACTCTGTTGCCGATGTGGTAGTGCAGGGGATGGAACTTTTCATTCCGTCCTCTGTAGTGCCAACTGGCGGCAGATTTCGTCCCTGGTTTGGTTCATCCTCCAAAAAAGCTTCTCGCCGGAAGCAGGAGGCTTACCAATCCTGGGCCAATGCAGTGTCTACTCGGGATTTAAATACCAGCACATATAAAATGGAGTACAACCATGCCTCTAGGTCCCTCAAGAAAGAGATCATTTGGGCAAAGAAACAGCACGTCAATAGAATTGGCAAGAGACTCGAGCGCCTCCCCTCGGGAACCCGTGCATTCTGGTCTCTGGCCATCGTCATCATCGTGGTCGGATATTCGGTTTCATCAGCGCTCAGTGCGAAAAGCTCTCCGTTCCCTTGATATCCAAAAGTCGAGTGGGCCTGACGGAATCCCTCCTATTGTGTTGAGAAAGTGTGCTCCAGAGTTGGCTCCGGTCTTGACGCGCCTTTTTCGGCTCTCCTATTCCTCTGGCATCGTCCCGGCTTCTTGGAAGACAGCCTTGGTGCACCCGATCCCCAAAAAAGGTGATCGCTCAAATCCTTCCAACTACAGACCAATCGCCATAACCTCTCTCTTCTCAAAGATAATGGAATCCATTATCAATGGCCAGCTTCTTCGATACTTGGACGGCCAGGGATTACTAAGCGACAAACAATACGGGTTCCGTAAGGGTCGCTCGGCTGGTGATCTCTTGGCGTACCTAACTCATCGTTGGGCTCAGGCAATTGAGTCGAAGGGAGAAGCATTGGCTGTTAGTTTGGACATTGCGAAGGCCTTTGATCGGGTTTGGCATAAAGCGTTGCTTTCAAAGCTTCCATCATACGGGCTGCCCGAGAAATTATGCAAGTGGGTCACAAGTTTCTTAGCAGACAGAAGCATAAAGGTCGTAGTTGACGGCGAATGCTCGGAAACTCAGTCAGTTGATGCTGGTGTCCCTCAGGGCTGTGTGCTATCGCCTACCCTATTCATACTGCATATCAATGACATGTTACAGACCAACGGCATTCATTGCTATGCGGATGATAGTACAGGTGATGCTGTATATACCGGCTCCCCTAATATTTCTCGGCTAAATGTCATCGAGAGTCGAAACGAACTTGTGTTTAAAATAGAGAATTCATTGGAGAAAGTCTCTGAATGGGGTAGACGTAACTTAGTCCAATTTAACCCCGCCAAGACACAAGTCTGCGCGTTCACCGCTAAAAAGTCACCTATGGTCGTACATCCTCGTTTTGAGGGCACATCTTTAACCATCTCCCCTAGCATTGAAATACTTGGCGTTAGCATATCGAGCGAAGTCCAGTTCCGATATCATCTAGAGGGTAAGGCCAAGTTAGCCTCGAAGAAGCTTGGTGTTCTCAACAGAGCGAGACAGTACTTCGGTCCGGACCAACGCCTACAACTCTACAAGGCGCAGGTTCGGCCTCATATGGAATATTGTTCTCATCTCTGGGCAGGAGCACCAAAATACCAACTGCTCCCTCTGGATCGTATCCAACGAAGGGCCGCTCGAATTGTTGGCTGTCATTATGTTTCAAACAGCTTGGACCCCTTGGAATTACGCCGAGATGTAGCTTCACTCTGCATCCTCTATCGGTTGTATCACGGGGAGTGCTCTGAGGAATTGTTCGGAATCATACCACCTGCAACTTTTCGCCATCGTCCCACGCGAAAAATATTCCATCCTCATCACCTTGATGAGTGGCAGTCTTCCACCGTGCGTTTCTCGCGTAACTTTCTGCCGCGCACTATAAAACTCTGGAACGAACTGTCACCAGCAGTATTTCCGGACCTATACGACCTACAAACCTTCAAGAAGAGAGCGTATTCCCTCTTAAAAGGCCGGCAACGCACCTGCAGCTCTTCTGATGTTGCGAGTGTCCATGGGCGACGGTAGTTGCTTTCCATCAGGTGACCCGTTTGCTCGTTTGCCCCCTTATTTTATAAAAAAAAAAAAAAAACTTTTATACAAAAATGACTTTAACATGAATAACACAAGTACGTTTTTCCGTAGCACGGGGTTCCTAAGAATATTTTAAGTATCTAATTAGTAATATAATAAGTATATATAAAAGTATCCAATTCGTGTATCATATTACGTGATTCGTATAGCACGTCCGTAGGAGACATCTACCTAGGTTACGAGTCAGAAATAATACCGCAACCAATTACAATTCTATCGACAAATGACTAGGGATGTGAAAATGTATCGATTACATACAAAATATTTACTTTTAATTCTTTAAGTTTAAGTGTTACTACCAAATGACGCATTTTACAGAATATTGAACTTTTTGCCTTTACTGGGACTATTGTGAAATAAGATCTGGTCATTTTTTATAGTTTTTGTTGTCAATGATTATATATTTTCAAATTCGAATATCTTCTGAAATAGTTATTGATAAATTCATGCTTTTCATGTGCTAGGTATGTCGTTTTTATCTTGATTCAAAAATTACACACATACCCTTGTTAAAATATATTCCAACAAACTTTTGGAATAGGGTCAATATATTGTTAATTTAGGAAAAAAATCATAAAACTTTTTTTATTCCTTTTTTGTGGTGGAAAATTATAATTCAGGGGAGTGTATTTACATAGTTATGCAAATTAACTTTTTATTAATTGCCAACGTCGTCACGGAGTTTCATTAGTAACCCTCTCGGCACAGGCTGTTTGTGAAAAAGATTCCAGCTACGTAACGGTTTAATGAAAGTAAAAATCTATTAACGCTTAAGTTTTTTCGCTGTTTCGTTCCTGCACGCGTAGAATGACATAAGAAGTGGTTTCTTTCTACGCAAGAATAGACAAAATGTATAATATTATTTGTACAATCTGTGAGTCTATTCTTGTGTAGACAAAACGAATGTCTATAGTGGTCTTGCCACTCGTGCTGGATAAGTTTTTTTAAATCTATACTAATATAATAAAGAGGAAAAGTTTGATTGTTTATTTGCATTGAATAGGCACCGAAACTACTGGAGCGGTTTTTATGAAATTCGGCACAGATGTAGAGTAGACCACCGGGAAGGACATATACTACTTTTTATCGCGGAAAAATGTGTAGAAATTAACTTTTGCGCGCACGATGTCGCGGGCGACATCTTGTCTTTATATATAAATAATAGTACCTGGGTAACCTTTGCTCGGAGTTCTGATAAATAAATAAAAAAAAAAAAACAAATATTATTCTGACCGAGATTCGAACTCTATTCTAAAACTATTATATTCCGAATTTTTCAACAAAGCAAATATCACAAATACGCATACCACACGGCAATCGGACTGACATAATAAAGTTGAAACTATTGATGACAGCGCATTAAGGCCCTTCCCCGAGCAAAAGATCTTGAGGCGGTCAGCCGCATAACTCAGTTGAAAATTTTTCACATAACTTAGTTCAAAATTGACCAAAAAAAAATTTAAACGGCGAATATCTAGCTTATGAAATTGCCTATCTATTGGTGTGTGTCTCAAATAAAGTTTACTTGTAAATACTATGGAGACGCTGAAACTATAATTCAATGAACATTCAATTATAGTTTCAGCGTCTCCATAGTATTTACAAGTTAATTTTATTTGGGACACACACCAATAGATAGGCAATTTCATAAGCTAGATATTCGCCGTTTAAATTTTTTTTTTGGTCAATTTTGAACTAAGTTATGTGAAAAATTTTCAACTGAGTTATGCGGCTGACCGCCTCAAGGTCTTTTGCTCCGGGGAGGGCCTGAAAAACGCTCTATATAATGATGAGTGAGTGACGTCACAGCAGTTGAAAATGTATGAAGATAACTTGTATGAAAACAAAATTGATTCTGTTTATCATTGTTGTAAGAAAAAATGTCTTAACTGACATAGGATTTGAACAGTAATTATCGTTTTTCAATTATAGAAAAAAAATGACGTTTTTTTTCCCTTTGTTATGTAACTTTTTAATTTAGCAACTGGTTACTTTACTTTTTGCATTTTTTACACATTTATTATTTATTTATGTTGCCTTTCGGATTATACAATAATTTAAAACAACTGCACGTTCCCTATTGAAAATATATCTCACGCCATTTTGGGAGTTGAATAAGGAAACAAAAAAATCAAGTAAAGTGGTCTTAAGTTTACCTATTGCCCTTTCTCTGTGTGATTTTTTCGCATTTCTATTAAAGATGTCGCAAACGAGGTCACCTCTTTCACAAAGTAAGAAATATGATAAAAATATTTACGAAATATCCGAAATAATAAACGTGGTCACGTATGAAATCAATATCGGTCCGATGCTTAATCATAGCAGTGGCCGGTAATAACGGGCGCGTGACGCGGCACTTCCCAACAGGTGAGCCTTCAGCACGTCATTCACACGTTCAATTTCACGCTAACACGACGAACGTATTGGTCGAATCACTGTTAACCGAAAATATAGGACCATGGCAGTTTGTTATATTACGTTCAGATCGAGTTGTATGAAAACGTAAACGAAGAGAACTAAAGAACACATAATGCTACAAATTAAAATGTCACTTATTTAACGTACCTGCGATAAGGAAATACAATGATACCATTAATTTGATCGAATTTAAACTTTTTGTTTACGTTTAGAATAAATAGGATTTAAACATGGATCAAAAATTGTTTTCGGCATTCAAACTCTTACGCCATAAAGTCGTTCAGACGTAAATGTAAGAAATCAGTTCTAAGTCTGGTACTATAAAATCCGGAATCCGGCGGCACCGGAAAAATTCAGAGCACCGAAAATAGAAGTATGCACTACCTCTATTCTACTAGAATAGAGCTGAAAATCGAACACACAAGTGTCGAGTTAAAAGTAAATATGTTACATTACAGCTTGACACTCGAAACTTCTATTTTCAACTCTATATAAGGTCCGGTAAAATCAATTACGGATAATTTGGGCAATGATCTATTGCTTACGTAAATATGTTTAAGCAGAAAAATAATTGTTATACTAGATTTTTTTTTAATTTAGTTTGCGTTTTGCGGAGAGTCGCTCATACATGAGATGATTTTTAACTTTGAGTATGACAATTATGTTTTTGCGTAAACGTCTTTACATAAGCAGTGGATCACTGTCCGAAGTATCCGTAATTGATTTTAGGAGACATTATATAGCCCAGCCTCAGAATCTTAATTGTATACAATAATTGGATTTAATATATTAAACAGCATAAACTCAATTTAATCAAGAATCAACAGTTAAATTTTAGTTAAGTCCTTGGGGGAAAGTCAAAATATTCAATTATGGCGAAACAGCCTCCAGCCAAAACTGAATAATCTAGTCGATTGTTACGTATGTTGAACAAATAAGGCTTATATTTGCGTACTCCTTATTTCCCAAAGGTAAAGCCACATGTATTCGCTCTGCAGAAAATTAAACAATTCCTTTATTACGCATTTTTCGCCCGAAATCTTCAATAATGGTTTTTAAATTAAGTGACTATGAGGGAATTTTTTACAGCAGATAAATTCTGCTAATTAAATCTGCATTGATTATGCATTGTCTGTCAAAGTTAAATACGAGAATTGGAGTCCAGATTAATGTAAAAGACATAATGCGTAATGAAATTACCTTCATTTTTGGCGACAACTTCAGGACAGTTGCTCACCAGCCTTCGGACATAATGAATTTGACTTGTATTCATTAGCTAGGGAGCTGGTGGAGATTTATCGAAGAGATTATATAAAATAGTACCTGGATAACCGAGCTTTGTTCGGAGTTTTGAAAATTAAAAAAAAAACAACGGGTTGCACTGCGGGAGTGCCGGCAGAAGTGAAAACTTGAACATTAAAATGGAAAAATCGCCATCTAGGTTAAAAGATACGAACCAAAATAGTTTAATGCTATGCTCGCATAAGGGAACTAAGACAGCAAGGGTTGCATCGTACGAATTTTCGATCAGGTCACGTGTCCTGACGCAGGTTTAAAATTTTTTACCCATCCCAAAAAAAGTGCACAACGCCGCTAAAGTTTTTACTTCAGAAACTGTTTGCATTTAAAATAAAGTAAAAACGCTGTAAGTTTAATGCTTGTAAGTGTTACGTCTATACTAATATTATAAGGAGGAAAAGTTTGTTTGCATTAAACAGGCTCCTACTGGACCGACTTTGATGAAATTGGCACAGACATAGAGTAGACCACGAGGAAGCTACTACTACTACATATCCTACTTTTTACCGCGACGAAATGTACGGTTCCCGCAGGATTTCATTATACGCGCACGAAGTCGTAGGGAACATCTAGTTATTTATAATCTGTAAGCTGTGTCTTGTGCTAGTATAAGTTAATTAAAATTTTTATTGTTCTTCTTAGGGGCCGTGCATTAATCACGTGATGTTTTTTACAACTTTTTAGACCCCTCCCCTCCCCCTGGTGATATTTGGTGAGGTTTTATACTACCCCCCCTCCCCCACCTAAGATCACGTGTATTTTTTTTACATAGTAATCAGGTCATGTTTAAAGAAAAACTTTAACTTAAAAATCAATTTAATCGAATAATTAAAACTATACGAGTCATTTGTCTTGAAAGTATTTAAACAACACTACGAATTTACACCCGATAATAATTTCGGTATGCATAGACTAGATTCGAAAATTAATACACGTGATGTCTCCTTATACCCCCTCCCCCCCTTGGTGATACTTGGTGATTTTTTTGAGACCCCCCCCCTCCCCCTTTAGGCATCACGTGATTAATGGACGACCCCTTATTGAGAAATAGTCATACCGCCGAATACTGGAACGATAATTAAATTTAAGTGACGCTTTAGTGACACGGATATGTAAAAGTATATACAGCGTGTCCGGTAATTAATGGATAACCTTGAAATGTCTTGTAGTAGAACTTATGCCCGTTCAAAAAAAGTACAAAAAAAAAAAAATCTATCATAATTACTTAGTATCTAAGATAAGTTATTTTTAGAGAAAAGTCTATTTTTTAGCTTATTTTTAAGTTTTTTGAACACTATGACCAGAAATGAATGAATTACATCGGTTTTTTAATGTTTTCATATTGTAGTATAACTATGCTAATAGATAGAAAATAAATTGTATCACTAGCTATTGCACTTCTTTTTTTAAAATGTATGCAAGTTGATTTATTTTGGAAAAAATTGCATAATTTATTTTTTCATCGAATTTTAAACATTATGAGTATAAAAAAATGTATGAAGGCATGAGTGACCAATAATTTTTAAATAATGCAGGTTTTAAGTAGATTTTATAATGGTACAATTCATCATTGTATCTACCATAAATAATGAATTATTGCTATTAATGTAGAAAAGTAGAAAAAAATTCTAAAGAAATGTTTAATGTAATACTAATGCAATATGTTTAAAATTGTTACTTTTAAGCGTGAAAAGAAAAGATTTATTCCTCCCCAATTTATATGAAGAAGTGCCTGAGGAGCTGAGGGACTCTTATTGGTTACAAAATGACTGCTATCCTGCGCACTAATCACTATGCTGTACCCGTTCGTGCATATTTCAATAATACGTACACAGATGGATCGGGCGTCTAGGGCCAATTTTGTAGCCTCCGCGTTCACCGGATCTAAATCCATTGGATTTTTTTATTGGAGCGGCCTCAAAAAAGAGGTGTACCGTAAGCCTATACGGTCTTTGGAAAAACTACGTAGCCGTGTTAGAGCAGCCGCATCAAAAAAGTGATATAATAATAACTCCCCACCGATTTCGGTAATTACGCGCGATTCACGCAGGAGCAATTTTATAGTGCCCAAGTGTGTGCGCAGTACACAAGAGCACTCTCTCTTCCTTTACTCTTGTAATCCAGTGGGATGGATAACTGACACGACTGATGAGAGATCAGGCGCAGGTCCGACTTTTTACATGCCCATCCGACGCATGGATCATCTTTCTTGTCAGACAATCAGGTGAACAGCCTGCATTGTCCTAACCAGACTTGAAAAAAAAACATTTTTTGTTTTCCAATGCGGGAATCGAACCCACGACCTCCAAGTCGAGAGCCAATGCTCTAACCACTAGACCACGGAGGTTTTTACGTTGAGTTCACATTTTTATTGAATTTTCGACAAAAAGTGACATTTGTAAGTTATGTCACTTTTTGTCGAAAATTCAATAAAAATGTGACTTCTGTGTGAAATAAAGTATTTTAAATATATTTTGCGACAATTGTATTGCAAAATAAATAGATGTGCATATAAATTTATGTAGTAATAGTATGAAATTACCTAATTATTGTCCATTGTTTTTTTGTATGGGAAACGAACCACCTTAAAACCAGCATTATTTAAAAGTTATTGGTCACTCATGCCTTCATACATTTTTTTTATACCCATAATGTTTAAAATTCGATGAAAAAATAAATTATGCAATTTTTTCTAAAATAAATAAACTTGCATACTTACATTTAAAAAAAAGTGCAAAAGCTAGTGATACACTTTATTTTCTATCTATCAGCATAGTTATACTACAATATGAAAACATTAAAATAATGATGTACTTCATTAATTTCTGGTCATAGTGTTCAAAAAACTAAAAAATTAGCTGATAAAATAGACTTTTCTCTAAAAATAACTTATCTTAGGTACTAATTATGATAGATTTTTTTTTGTATTTTTTTGAACGGCCATAAGTTCTACTATAAGACATTTTAAGGTTATCCATTAATTACCGGACACCCGATATACGGAGTGATATCGGATAGTAGAGACAGCGACAGCCTGTGAATAAGAGGGCTCTTAATTTTGTTCTAAAATTGGGGCGTAAGACCGTAATATATGTTTTTTTTTTATCTTTGGGCGCTTCCACACCACGTCAATCTGGTCCTGTACTAAGTATCCGAAGAACTTGTATCACAGGTAGCAGACAACAGAAATATATTTAATACTTACTATACATATATTTTAGATTTTTATTATATTTATACATATATTTAATACACATCCAATACCTACCACTGAGCCACAGAGGCGTCGTCATCGATTTCATTGTCGCTGATACTAAGACGTAATGTAGTCTGCAACAAGAGAAAAGTAATGGCGAGTTCCGGTGGCTCTTGATTTCTTTTGCCACCAGCTCCCTAGCTAGAAAAACATGGCATGGTACCAATGTTAATTATAGATAATGATGAACAAGACATTGCATGTACCTCTTGTAGTGCTACACGGGTGGGGACGCTTTGCCCCTTCTTCTTTATAAAGATATTATGTGAATGGAGAATGTTACGAGGTATGTAAAATCAATTGAAACTTTGTTACAGTAAAGCTATTGTTTATACAGATACACTAGTATTTGTTTTATTCAAAAATCGCTAATGGCACCGTGACGTCACGCTACACCTCGGCCATACAGCCCGGTGTATGCGCCTTATGGTGTCTACAGACACACGAATTTGGTACGGAGCGTACAGCGGATCTGGTACGCTCCGTACCAGATCCGAGCGTGTGTAGGGCAGTCCGGCGAACATATGAAGAAGGCGAAGAGTTCACCGTTGTCCGCATCGGATCTGGTACGCTCCGTACCATATTCGTGCGTGTGTAGAGCAGTCCGGCGGTTTGGCCGTACAACAGTATCAGTGTTGCCAACTTAGGGATGTACCCCCCAAAATTAGGGAAAATATCTACGGGGTTTACTAGAGGACAGGATGTTTAGAGTTTACTCCTTATGAATCAATTTGTATGTAATAATAAAAATTATTTTAATGTGTGTATATAGCCAGGGATATGAAAATGTATTGGGAGTGAAATCAGATTAAGACAAGTTAGTTTTATGTTATTCACGCGTAAGTCTTTATGTTAAACACATAACCTTTCTTTCTAGCTTATTATCTCTTAGACCTGTCAATGGTATAAGTAATCAGGGGTAAAATTTGGGGAAAAATATTTTTTAATGTGTTGGTATCACTGCCCGTTATCAATGAATTGCGGTAATCATCGTCTTCGTTTAAAAACCGCACTGTAAATAGAACTCTGTGCTAATGTAATAGAGCATAAAATCGAACACACGAGTGTCGAGCGTTTCGCTTCACTGCACCGTACCAAATTCGTGCGTGTGTAGCGACACCGAATTTGGTCTCCGGATATGGTTCGCTGTACGCTCCGTACCATATTCGTGTGTCTGTAGATAGCATTACTACGCACCGCGCAAGTTACCGACTGGGCTACTTTAAAATTAACTAATTGACGTATCGAAATAGTTCTTTGACGAGTATTTTCAATTTCCACGGAGAATTACAGAATGTTTTCATTTAAAATTAGTGAACCCTCTCTTTTGTCCAAAAAATAAGTGTCAAGTAAGTAGAAAAAATATTTCTGCCATGTGCGAGCTATTCTGGGATACGCTGCAACATTTGTTTGTGAAAATCTACGGTTCCCGCAGCACTTCTTTTTCGCGAACGAGTCGCAGGCGACATCCTGTTATTAATATTATTGTCAACTAGCTACCCGACCCAGGTTGCAAAGAAAAATTATAAACCTTACCCTTGAATTACTCTATCTATATTGCCGAAAACTATATCAAAATCCGTAGTTCAAAAAATCTAAGCGAACAAGAAAGGCAGCTACTTCATTTTAATTATGTGAAGATTGAAAGCTGTAAGTAGTTTGCGCATATGATTATCCCTTATTGCTCCTGCATGCACTACTATTACATTTGTTAGGTTAGCCTCCATGGTCTAGTGGTTTAGAGCTTGGATCTCGACTCAGGTCGTGGGTTCGATTCTCACGTTGGAACAACAAAATAAAAATGTTGTTTCCAAGTTTGGTCACAGAATAAATATTAGTCTAACGAGTTTGGTTACGACAATGCAGGCCGATCACTTGACTGTCTGAACAAAAAAGTTGATCGGATTTTTTTTTAAATGAAGTCGGACTTGCGCCTGATCTCTCGCCAGTCGTATCGGTTATTGGTTCTACTACTTACTACGTTTCGAGAGTGAAGGGAGCGAGAGTGCTGCACACACACTAGGGCATTATAAAATAACTCCTGCGTAGCTGCTTTAATGACGGTGGCCGTCATCGAAATCTGTGTGGGGAGCTATTATGTTAGGTACATTCTTCACTATACTTTGTCTCTTCGGTAACGTAAAATATATGTATGTCTTTATAAATATGCAAGTTGCAGGCGGCGTAGGTATACAACGAAAAATATTGTCTGTCATATCCTGTGGCTGCCGATAGCGGGACCAGATTGAATTGAAATCGAATCTCGTTTGTTTGATTTAACATTTTTCCTCCTTCGAAAGGGTATATATTTCATTATTTTCGTTCGTTTTCAATCGTAGTAAGTCCTTTTTTGCCTAAATGTATATCTACAATAGCTAAATGTATCGTGAATAATATTTAATATCGAATAACTATAATTTTTTACAAAAACTATACCCGACTACGTAAATTGTGTAGCCTATGTTACCCGGGCTATTATTATGAATCTAACGCCTAATTTATTAAAATCGAATCAGCAGTAATAGCGCTAAACATACATACATACATACATAGACTGCCAATATCATTACCCTTACTTTTGGTTTCGCCGTCGTCGAGTAGAAACTAGGATTGTTACTGTTTTATCTATAGCGACTTAATTAAACCAAGATTTTTCTTACAGCCGGTCGCAGAGGAGCCTTTCCGTTTCACGATGGAACTGGACAATCTACCGAAGGAGACCCTCAAGCAATACATTTTCGAAGAGACGCTACTCTTCAAAGAGCTGAACGAAGACGCGTAGGCTTCTCGTCAGCTTCAAACCTGATGGCGCAAGCTCCCGCCTCAAGGTAACTGCGTAATCGGCATTTGATTAAGCGAGAGTATGTTTTATTCGCCGGACATCTTTGGAGATGACAGCTGTCAAACCGAGCTAACTGACAAGCGAGTTGTCAATGTCAAAGTGACAGCTGTCAGACGAAAGGAGCTACAACTCGGATCGAAATATTCCCGTTCGGTTGAATGCGCATTACATGTAGTTAAAGTTTATTTTCTCAGATTAAATGCTAGAATATTGTCGAGGTCTAGGAGCTTGTTACGTGCAAATATGTTTTAGAAATCATGTGTATCCATCGTAAAGGCGCTACACGCGTGCCTAAATTCAGTGCTCTGAATTCAAAACATTGATTTCTCTGGTTTTAGGACACTGAATTTCGGCAGACTCCATGTGTCGCTTAAATGTTGTAAAGCGTACGGTGGACCTCATTGTATTAATTTCGTTAAGTATTTTAACTAAGTTAAGCCATATCTTTGTATTACGATATTTCTTCATATTTTGTTAATATAATTCAATTTGATATTACCAAAAATTTACGTACTCTGTATCCGTAATTGTTTTCTTATTTTCTTTGTATAGATTGTAATCTTTGAATATCTAAACGCTTACGTTACGCGTTATCGGAAACATGACTGGATCAGTAGACGTTAGCTAAGCGTAGTACATTATAGATAGAAGTTTTCTGAAATTTATCAACGTTATTACCTAGTCGTGCATGAGATGAGCAGTATTACGAATTCACTCCGAGATGTTATGAAATGTTCAGGGCCCCGATTCTCGTGCTTCGAATATCGGTTCGATTGTCAGTCTGTCCCGCTCGCACACGCATGATTTGCCGCCTGTGTGAATGAGTCAGCGCGAGAATCGAGCCGAGATTCGAGGTATGAGAATTGGGGCCCTGAACGTGAGAATCGAATTCGGTTCTTCGAGAAGGTCACGCACGAGATCGGTGTAAATATTTTTACATTTTTAATTAAATGTCTTTTTGAAAGTGTCACTAAAGTTTTTCGAGCACTTATTTCGATTTAACTGCATTCTCTTATTTGTGATTGAGGTGGTCGTTCAAAAACTTGTGTCGTTCTAAAAATGTCTTCCTTGTAAGGGGCCATCCATAAATAACGTCACACGTTAAAGAGGGCGAGGGGAGAGAAC
Organism: Glaucopsyche alexis; assembly: GCA_905404095.1. NCBI lineage: Eukaryota > Metazoa > Arthropoda > Insecta > Lepidoptera > Lycaenidae > Glaucopsyche > Glaucopsyche alexis. The sequence continues at coordinate 5,325,659 of FR990053.1, forward strand.
ACTGTTTACTACTGATTTTAAATGTATTCTACTTTAATTGAAAAATGTGTAATATTCTGATATTCAATATCAAAGGGGGGGGGGGGGTTCCAAACCAAAAAAAAAATGTGACAACCCGTGACAAGGACGGGGGTAGGGCTTAAAAGTCTTAAAGTTAGTGTGACGTAATTTTTGAAAGGTTCCTAATAGCGTTTCGCACAATACGACTAGCACTTCATATCAAGTTTAATAGTGGGGATTTAAACAAGTTTTTCAACGAGCCACCATTGTTGGACTTGTGATAGTGGATGGCGATGATGACTTTTAATCTTTCTTTAACTCGAACATTATGAAATTGAACTAGATTATGAAACTGAACTAGATTATGAAATTGACATCTCTAATTTTAATATTTAAGCATCGATTAGTATCACTTCAAATGCCTGAACCGTTTTGGCCTATGTAACATAAAAATCGTTTTTGGCAGATCCGTAGATGTTAAGGTTTACTAGGAATCGCCATCTTCGAAGAGAAGCTATCGATTTAGTCTGTTGATACTCTTTGTGTACTGTAAGGTATTGTTAGTCGCTCCCTCTTTCAGTTTCAATGTTAAAAGTCTAAACGCTAATGAAAAATCGCCTGTTACGACACGACTATTTTCATTATTTCACATAACGCTTATATGACCCCCTGGTCTAAAGCGAGTGTTGACTGTATTCTACAGTCGCTGTTAATAATCATGTTCGAATGCCACTGTACGTCGGTTTATTACACAGATTTATAAGTAAAGGACATGGGACAAGCCAGTCGAAGTCATGCCCACATAGGGTTACCAGGGATTGAAATCGAAAAGCCGGTTGCATGTGTAAAAAAATCCTTATTTCAGTTAAAAAGTCTGATCCGGTAAAATATAAGCTGGACATTCGATAACAATTTCTTGATCAAAGTTGTTATTCAAATCATCACATTATACCCACGTTACAAGCGAAAGACACTTTTCTTTTAAATTATACTTTTCACGCATTGTCAGTAGATGATTGGCAATAGTTATCACTGATTATTTATTGTCATGATTAAACATCCGGTCTCGAATAGAATTCGGGCGGAGTCCGGTCTATATCCTTATCCTGGTCTAGACCGAGTTTATCCGGTCAGATGGTAACCCTACGCACACATCAAATCAGGCACTTGCATCGCCTTCTAAGACGTGAGTGTGTGTGTGTGCGTACGCTAGTGTGTGATATTTACTGAGCATACAGCTTTCGCGTTCACGGTGGTGAGTCAGCTTTATAGTGCTTCGGTTTATTATATTCTGTCGGATGTAGATTCGGTATTGAATGTGCAAAAAGTGTGAAATGTTCCGTGATTGCGCCCGCCACGAACAATTGAGCAAATAAAATATTCATATTTTTGGTATTACTTTTTGCAATTTTAATCCACGAATATCGTTCATTGTTGTGAATTGTTGAAGCAAGATGAGATTAATATGTAAAATCCTTTGTACTGCACAAAGTAAAAAAAAACTTTGTTGCTTAATAATATTAAAAAATAATATTGAGTTTTATATTATTGGAAACGTTAAGCCTTTTACGACAAACTAAAAATTATTCACAATTGAAGTTCAATAGGTTGCGAAGAAAAATAAGGATAATATTTTATCAATATGTTACTAAAATATTATATAACAGTCGTCTAGCGACTTTTATGTGTAAACGTGCAAAAATTTTGCACTGGAAAACTCATTTATACAAATAAAGGTCCCCACAGCCGTAATTTAGTAAAAGAGGCGGATAAGTGTGAAACAATGTAAGCGGGAGTTTTATGATAATGGCGGTTTACGAGACAGCGGCGACTGAGACTTAGCAGAAACAAAACGCCAATTACGCCTAGACGCACTCACTCAAGTAAAACTTATTCCGCCCTTACTCAAGTGAATCTTACTGGGCACTTACTCGACTGAATCTCTTTCCACGTACCTCGTTAAAAGATTATGCAAAAAGATTTTTTTTCCAAATCATAAGAAAAGTTATTCATCAATCGACATCAATTATTATTAGAATTTGAATAAAAGTATTGCTGCCGGCTAGTTATTCGTTTCACTCGATATACAAAAAACTATTATCGCTTCAAATCAAAGATATAAAAATGAAAAATGATCACAAAATATAAAGTAACATAGAATGACTATGATACATTTTGAAGAAAAAATATGTTTTGTGGGATAAAAATATTTGCTATGAAATAAAAAGACAATAACACACGAAATACAATTTAATTAAGACTAGATTAACATATAGACACACGTACAGTGGCAAGAACACGATATGATAAACGGTTTGAAATCTGTAGATATTTGTACGTAGTTTTGGGTAAAATATTAGCTTGATGCAGACAAGTTTCTCTTAGAAGGGAAAAAATTAATCCCACGAAAACTTGAATATTGACGTGTTCAAAAGTTTAAGTATCCAACACTTTACCAAAGATTAAGAAGACCCTTAAACTAGTAAAAATGGCGTGAAATTCTTTACAAAGATTTTAAAGTCCCTTAAACTAGTAAAAATGGCATGAAATTCTACACAAAGATTTTGAAGTCTCTTGAAATAGTAAAAATGGCGTGAAATTCTTAACAAAGATTTTAAGACCCTTATTCTCTGCAATTTTGTATAACATTTCAAGAATGAGGTCTACTCACGCGATACAAATTAGATATAAAACGCCACGGAATACAAATGTCTCTGAGATTTTTCCCGTGTTCTGAGCTTCCCGCAATATCAGCTTGTTCATGTACCAAAGTATCAAGGAGATAGCAGTTTATAAAAATTAGATGAAAAATAATATTAAACAATATTAAAATCCAATTTATTCTAAACGTAAATAATAATAAGATTTAATTCGACAAAAAATAATATGACGTCGTATTGAAAATAAATAAACAAATATATCAGATTAAAATATAAACAGATTTCAGACAGTTTTCCATTGTAATAATTATTTAACACATTTTTTTTCCGCGATTGTAATGTTTAATGTGCTGCGGGGTAACTTAGCGGTAAAAGCGGTAGTGTGCGTAAGCCTTATTATATCCTTTTGACCCTGAAAGTGAATGCTTTGTTGCGAATGTTTGGTGATAAATAGTTATAGCAGACACGTTAATTCGCACGTGGGTATTTTATATTATTATAATATTTTAATCATCATAATACGTCACAAAAACTCTCAGGTCACTTTCATGAGATTTGTGCTTACGGAGGCATACTGCTTCTCTTATTTGGCACAGTTAAAGTTTTTGTGGAGGAACGTGTGCAGAAAGCTAATATTTTAAAAATAATGCATTAAGAAATACGTAAAATTAATGAAAACAATATTACACACGCTGCCTCAGATTATGAACACACACTATCGTGCGTTTTATAAAGTACAATTTTGTTACATGTTGACGTTTGTCAATCTGTTACATTTATATTTTTTTATATTTTTCTATCCGAGAGGCAAAAGAACTCTTATAAAGCGAATTATTGCGACCGAATTGCGACCACTTGGTGACTACTAGTTTGTTATAAATACGGTATATAATTAAAAAAGTATTGTGTCGACTCAGTACTAAAAGAACACAACTTCACATTTACTGTGACACGTCTAAAAGAAAGCAATATGCGAATTTTTTGGAAAGCGTCAACGGCTCTACGCGTATCCAACGCTATTCATCGATTTGTGTGAAAAAAGTTACAGTGCTACGGCGTAGCACTGTAGCATACAAAGCGTAGCGTTTATTTTGGTAACGGAATGCTGTTATTGTAGCAATACTACGCCTGCGTAGCTGTGCTACGCGAGCGTAGCACAGCTTTATCTCTACAATACAAAAAGTTTACTCATACAATTTTGTAAAGATTGTATGAGTAATAAACATACAAACTGAGTAGTTTTCAAGTATTTTATTCTTTTATTCTATCGGCTTTCTATTTATAAGTGTAAAATTTAGTGATACTATGAGGTTCGGTAAAATCAATTACGGATATTATAAGACGTTTAGGCAGAAAAATAATTGTCATACTAGAAAAAGAAGAAAAAAAATTTTTTTCTGTATATGGGCGAGTTTGCGTTTTGTCCACCCATACATAAGATGATTTTTTACTTTGAGTATGACAATTATTTTTTTGCCTAAACGTCTTTACTTAAGCAGTGGATCATGTGCCCGAAGTATCCGTAATTGATTTTCGGAGACACTATATTTCTGTCCTCTTAACAAGGGCCCAGTGCTACCAGACCGGTTTAACTATTTGCCATTAATACATTTTCAATCAATACTGTAATAGTATTTTAGTTAAACCAGTGTGCTAAGTGGAAACTTTTGTTATCAAATTTTTGATGGATGATAATTCTAAAAGGATTATGTAACAAAAAATAATCATTATATTGAATGTTTTTCCAAAAATAGGAAAGTCATTCATACGTATTTTTTTTCGAGTATGACAATTATTTTTCTACTTAAACGTCTTTATAAAAGCAGTAAATCATGTACTCGAAGCCTGCTTAGCTTTTAGAAATGTTCTAATGTAACCTCTTTAGCGGCATTGAGAGTGAAATAAAGTTCGCGTCACGTCATGACACGATTTTGGATATAATACCATCTGTCGGGAGCTACTTATACTTCTTACATAACAACTTAACTTTCTAAAGTACGAATTAATACACAGATGAGTATACAAATAAGATTTTTTCTATTATTTTTGAAGTGATGTTCTTTAGGCACGATGATGAATGGAGTATCACTTTTGCTACGTGTGCTCTGTACACGTCATGTTTTCCTTTGTTAATTATATTTAGATGTAATATAAAATACCCATGTGCACAAGCGATACAAACCTCTGTATGGAAAGACAAGGCATGAGCATATAGTATATTATGTGATGGAGCCATCGACTGTTCGTGTTATTGTTAAGTATTTCTATTCGTGTCATTTTTAAACTAAAAATGTTGTAGTTATCATTATGTCGAATTTTCTAATACATTTTTCATTGTGGCGTTGATATACTATAAGATTATGGATGTGTTGTCAATAAAAGTCGGAACTTTGCAGATTTTATTAAGCTTCATCTTCGTAGTAATTATGTAAACTGGACTTAATATAATCTGTTCATGCACACAATGTCGGATTTAAAATCAGTGTAATAATGTTAACATCAAATGTTGCTTTTTTGTGTACTTTCACGTCTTCTCTTATTAAAGTTAGCTGGTTTTTTACTGAAATATAAATACTTACCCCTTTTCTTATAAACGCTGTATAAGCTTTGAATAGTTACACAGTGTTTTGTCTCTTTCTATCGAATTAAACATGTCACTTGTGTGATGTGAACAAAACACTGTATAACTATTCAACGCTTATACAGCGTTTATTAGTAAGGGGGAGAGACTTTAGCCTATACTCGCGCTCGAATAATTTCATCCAATCCAAGACAATTGGTTTTAATAGTAAATTGAAATTCATTGACACAAAACTGTTGTAACCAACCTATATGATGAAATTATTTTAACGTGTCTGGTGGCTATTCCAAGTGTCACAAGTCTAAAATATTTAAAACCGACGCCGAAATAAGGTTATCAAGTCGGTATGTTTTTTTTTTTTTTTTGTAGTATATCAACGGCGAATCAGATTTATTAAGAATTTTAACTAAAAGGCACGTACTTCGTGTAACTTGTTGATGTGTGTTGCCATGTTCTCTTAAGTCATTATGTACAAATTGGATATTGTAAGATCATTTGTTATCTGTCGAGTCAGTTGAATATTACGAAAATAAACTACGAAATATTATATGCGTTTTGTATTTCATTCCCTTCCTTTTGTTGAGAATTTATGGCTTATTCCCTGGTTGTAGTTTGTTAAGAGTTTACCATAGTATCATGTGTCCACAGGGTTTTTTATATATAATATTTATGGGCGCTTTCACACCATGTCAATCTGGTACCGTGGTAAATTCTCGAAGAACTCGTATTACGTGTCCTACACAAAGGAAATATATTTAATACTTTTATCCTATACAGATTACACGTTTAAGATTTTTCTTACATTATACACATCCATGACCCAGGAACATAGAAAACTTTTGTTCCTTTGGTGGGATTCGAACCCGTGACCTCCGGCTTGAGCACTGACGAGCTCAACCACTGGGCCACAGAGGTCGTCAATGTATATTCACGAGCACAAAAAAATGTTGGCCTGATTATTTTTAGATGATTTATGCATATTCTTCGACCGAAGTTATTATTTCAAATACTGTGGTGCCTGGGACAAACGCTAACCACTGAGTCACAAAAGTCATCTTACATAGCTTTTCTCTGCACGTAAATATGTATTATTGTGTGCCTCATCATTTTCCTTAAAAGTTGCTAAATTTTCTAAATATATAAAAGGCAAACCTGACTGACTCATCTATCAACGCACAGCCGAAACTACTGAACGGATGTCGCTGAAATTTGGCATACTGATAGTTGTAATGACGTGGGCATCCTCTAAGAAAGGATTTTTGAAAATACGCCCCTAAGGGGGTGAAAACGGGTTAAAATTTAGTATGGAAACCGAACTTCACGCGGACGAAGTCGCGGGCAAAATCTAGTCTCTATGTGCAAAGTACAATAACAGCGCCGCGTGCTGTGTCAGCATGCTTATTTCCAGGGCAGGCTTAATAAACGGTGAGAAACATTGGAAATATTGCGGGCAAAATACTAAAAATGACGATTGAATTTTCTCATACTTACTAACTTTTTACTGTGTTTAATTTGTCACTTGACCGTCAAATATTTATAAGTGCGTCGGTTTACCTGTTTGATTTATTTTTTTTAAATCGGCTGACCCCAGTATATTGGTAGGTACATGTGTAAGTGTAGACGTAGACGATGTGATGGGATACTCTTCCCAACTTACCTGTCCGGTAGTTGTGGTATAGTATACGGGTACGCGACCCCGGCTTCCCTAGCTATTACTGTCCTATCCCTTGCCCTCCTGGGCGGTAATATCCTACATTCCCTATTTCCCACTCTAACTTACCAATCTTCCTTTCCACACCACCTATCCTTCCCTTTCCCTATTCCTACCCTCTCCAATCTAACAATCCGTGGAAATGCAATGGATGATCAAAAATAATGTAATTATACAAAATGGCAGCGATGTGGTTCGCCACCCATCACGTCTCGTTTCTCGCGGAGGCGAAAAACGAACCATGGAGAGACGCTTGGCTACGTTGAATGTAAGATGAGGAATGGATGGTAAGAATGAAAGTGGACGAAGCGAAAGAAGTATGTAAGGATCGTAGCAAGTAGAGAAGTGGTCTCTGCCTACCCCTACGGGAAAAAGGCGTGATTATATGTATGTATGTATGTAGACGTAGGTATAGTTATTTATTTATTCCATTTATAGTAAAGACAGAACAACGTGCGTCGGGACAGCTGGTTAAGTGATAAATATAGTGTACAAACAGCACTCGTTTGGCTATTTATCATCCCTTCCCTAAATTGTGGAAACACTACAACGTAAGATGTTGATGTTAGATCGAGGAGCGGTAAGTGTATTATGTTAATGAACTTAACGTTAGCTCGCGGTAAGTGGCTTAGTCCCCCGGGTGTCTGCCCAGTGTTTATGCAGACGGAGTTTTTATCTTGGGCTTAAACAACAGTATCATTCGGCTATGGCGTAACCCCTATGATTTTTCTTTTTTTTTTTTTTTTTTAACGACGGTTTTGATCGCTTTGCGAACATGTCACCCTCATAAACCCATCTGATACTATTGTCAATGGCGTACAGACAATCCCAGCTACACACCTTACGTTTTATCGTAACGATTTAACGGTGTAAGGGCCGATTACTATCATATTACTGTTGTAGCGAAATTGTGTTTTAAAGTAATGAAGATAAAGTTTAAAATTATATGACAGTTACAGTTATGCTGCTGGCCGCTCCGCCGCCATTTCGATGTGAATCGGCCCTTAGCCGATCTGTGCAGTTTTATCGATCGTGTGTATGACAAATCATAACGAATTAGCGAAGTAACGGCCTTTAAAGCATCGTTTCTCAACCTTTTTTATGTCACGACCCACGAAAAAGCCAAAAAGTTAAGTAAACAATTTAGCGACCCCGTCACGATTTTTTCGACGTTGGATACAAAAGATTCATTCGAAAAACGAATCTTTTGTACCTATATGAAGTTTGTATTTATAATTTTTCAAGACTGCGACTCACTTTAAAAACAAACTTGACCCCCCCAAGGGTAGCGACCCACCGGTTGAGAAACGATGCTTTAAAGCAAGCGACAGAAACAGAAAACAATAAAGCTGTACATATACTATACTACACTAACTAATTTTTCATGTTGTAAATTATTATCAGTCATATTTATGAATCACTAGCTTTTGCCCACGGTTTCGCCCGCGTAAATACACGGGATACTGTAATTTTTCGGGATAAAATATTGTTTATTATTGACTAATCCAGAGCTTAATTTTTAATCCTTCCCAAATTTCATCTAAATCTGTTCTGTACTTTTAGCTTGAAGGAGTATCAAACTTCCATCCTCACAAATTTTCACATTTATAATATTACGAGTAGTAGGGTTTTTGTAAATCTTAAGTTTTTGCTTAGCTAAACCGTCATAAATGTAAATGTTTAAAAATTATATCAATGGAATGTTGTTTGGTTCCAATTTATATCGTCAAATGATGGAAATTTTTGATTTTCCACGCCATACAAACACCTCATTTACATAACGTATTGTTATGCAAATACTAATTAATGCTGAGCATCCAGTCGGGATGCACATTTAATTAATTTCTAAATTATCTAACTTAGACGCAATATAACTAGCAACTTTCGTGCTAAATAATAACTTACTGTCTTTGTATTAACTGTTGTAATTATATAAGTGACGCTATATTACAAGTTATTTTCATACCACACTGCGTAAAATTTTGTAATGGACGAACCTAAAAACCTAAAATATGTTAATTTTGAGCTAAACCTAAATTTCCATAAAATTGAGAAGAGAGAAAAAATCATCTTAGTTAAATATTAATTTTGGAATATCGGTTTATTGGAAACTAGCTTTTGCCCACGACTTCGTCCGCGTGAAGTTCGGTTTCCATTTAAAATACTAACCCGTTTTTCACCCTCTTTGGGGATGAATTTTCAAAAATCCTTAGCGGATGCCTACGTCATTACAACTATCTGTATGCCAAATTTCAGCAAAATCCGTTCAGTAGTTTCGGCTGTGCGTTGATAGATGAGTCAGTCAGGTTTGCCTTTTATATATATTTAGATGATAGGAAATTTAACCCCTTAAGACAAGGTCCAAGCCTACTTTGTCATTTCCAGTCACCTAGTCAACCTAGTCAGAGTTCAATAATCAATTACGAAGTGGATAAAATATGGGATAAAGTACATAATCCACTCGTTTTGAAAAAAAAAAAGTCCTGAGTTGAAAGATCATATAATTATCTCTTAAAAATCACACAATCTCCTAAAACGTAAAATTTTGTGAAGCACTATACATTTTTTTTGTTAAATAATTAATACGTAAATAAAGTTACAGACAATTTGATAAGTCCGGGCACTAATAATAATGGCCGGTCCGTATTCATAATGCCCGACTCAATTGGGCAATGTGATTAAAACAGCATCATTAATCACCTTTCCTGGCCATTATGAATAATGCCCACCCTATCTTGGGCAATGTAATAAAATAGATGAACTGTACTGTTTTTGTTTATTAATTGAAATAAAACTAACATAATTTTCATGAAAATATAACAAAAAATAAACTATTGAACATAGTAGTTAAAAATAAACAGTTAAAAATGTAATAATATCAGTAATTACCTATTTTTATTTTGATACTAATATTACTTAAGAATAATAGTTTGAAAATTAGTAAACTAAGAAAAATTAACTGAAACATTAATAATTAAGGACTGCAAGAAAGTTATTAAGTTTAGAATTATTTATTCTTGCGAGATGAGCTTTTGTGACATTTTGAATTGCAAAGAATGTTTAATTTCTTGCATTCACAACGTTTTGAATTTCAGTCTCCACTACAGTTACAATGCTGGAAGCCTTGTCCGTCAAAATGAGAGTTTCTTCGAGCACATCCTCGAAGAGTAATATCAAGTTTTGGAACATCGTCGATCGAAATGAACTTTTCTTTACAAACAGTAAACTCATTTCTGGAGTTGAGTTGGTTTAACAAACTGTGCTGTAGTTTCTAGTGTGTAAAGTTTTTTTTCGACAGATATAATAATAGCAATTATATTAACTAATACGTCGCTGCGTGCACGCGCGGTCCTCCCCCGCACGTATGCGCCCTTCGCATGTTACAAGGCACGGCCACGGCCCAATTTATCACATTGCCAGACTACAAATTGGGAATTATTCATACTGCCCGGTCCAAGTGACAAATTCAAGCTATCTCAAACACTAACTTATTACATGGACCAGGGGCCGTCGGGCATTATTAATAATGGCCGGTTAATCACGTTGCCCGTAACATACATATTATATTTCAATTTTAACCGAATACTTTTGTGATTTGTAAAATATTTCAAAAGATGTCAAGAAGATCAATATTTTAAAATCATCGTTCACATGAATATAGAAAATAATGCTACACAAAAAAGAATTTTATTGCAATGTGCATACGCGTAGTGTAAATAATTTTGTTTTTGAGCTTGGACCTGCCTTAAAGGATCAACAGCGACTTAACCTTTTGTCTGTCGAGATAAATCCGACAAAATAATCGTGTCCCTAACATTGTACCATCTTATTGTACCATATTGTTAGCATTTTTTAGGTATTCCTACCGTCATTCCTAACGATTGCACACCTTGGGAATAAGATGGCCCCCTGCAAGGCTGCTTTTATGTACTTAACTATGTTCTATTACTAGTTTGTAAATGTAAAAAAATATAACGTTTTATGTATAGTTTAGTAATTAGATACATTTAAAAAGTACAAAAAAAAATATTTTTTTTTTGCTAAATTAGTAAACAAAACCTACATCATTAGTTTACTTACATCATACACAAAACATTTATTATGGTATATACAACTTAAACGCACAAATATCGGAGATATTTACAAATATGTTCCTGCGGCTGTATATTTCATACACTTTAACTTGTACGTGACGTCATAGCTATGTACGACTTTAGTATGGAGCGTTTTGATGGGTCTTGCGAAATTTTGTAAACAAATCGCTGTACCTTTAAAAATGTTGACTTTTGATATACGGTTTCTTCTGAGAAGTTACTCATATTTAAGAGTACTATTCATTTATGCAATAAAAAAAATTCAGTCGTCTAGCCTATTATTGTATACGAGTATACGAGGGCGGCACTGAAAATTTCGGGAATCAAGGAAGTGACACAACATTACTATTTAAAAATGTATATATTACTTTTCAAAGTATTCTCCGCGAAATTTGACACATTTTTCCATACGGTGGAACCATCATTGAAGCAACCATTCCATTCGGAAGTTGGGGTCTCCAAAATGGCCGTTTTGTAGCTTCTTCAGGTGATGAAAATCTCTGACCACGCAATTTATTCTTTATTTTAGGGAAAGTATAGAAATCATTAGGGATTAGGTCGGGGCTGTACGGCGGATGGTCTAATAATTCTATGATTTCTTGCTCTAAAAACTCTTTTGTTCTGTGCGCGGTGTGAGAACTCGCATTGTCGTGATGGAGGATGATGCGGCGGTTGCAGTTCTCTTTACGGAGTTCAGAAACGACCTGTGGCAAACAAATGTTAGCATACCATTCTGCAATTTACCGTTCTTTGTCCCTCAAGAGGAATAGTCGCAACATGGCCGGTGGCCGTGGCCACCATTTTTTTTGCAACACTCCGTGAACGAACAATTTTTGTTGGCTTTAACTCATTTTCGCTTTAACACCCAAACTCGTGACTGGTTTTTTGTTTCGGGTTCGTACGCGTATATCCAGGATTCGTCACCTGATACGATGTTGTATACAGCATTTGAGGATCCTGCGTGGAATCTTTCGAGAGTTCGGACGCACCAAGTAACGCGAGCCGCTTTTTGCTCTGCACAGAGCAAATGCGGTATCCATCGGGAAAACAACTTTTTTACACCTAATTGTTCATGCAAGATTATTTGTATTTGACTCATGCCAATGTCTAAAGTTGCCTGAATTTCGCGGTATGTCACATGTCGATCTTCCTCAATCAACGTTTTCTTGGGTGACTGCAGTTTTTGGACGACCTTGACGGGGATCATCACTGAGCTTGACACGTCCACGTTGAAATTCAGCAAACTAGCGATAAATTGTGGTTTTGGATGGGGCTTCATCACCAAATGCAGAAATCATCCGGTTAACACACTGTTTTTGTGTTAAACCACTTCGAAAGTCATAATAAATCATCGCTCTAGAATTTTCTCAAATCAATTCCATTTTCTCAACGACTAAACAAGTTTGACAAGACCTTGTGACAAGACTGAGAATCTTTTTTAAATAAATAAACTTATTCGATTTTTAAAACCAAGGAGTTTTAAATTAAAAAGATTTTAATATGACAGGAACAGTGGAAATATTCCATTCCCGATACTTTTAGTGCAGCCTATGTATAATGTAATTATAACTAATTTCCCAACCGTCAATTCTAATATCGCCTCCGATAAGTAAAGTCCTTTTGGTGTTATCAATAAAATTACTGTCGTCAGTTCGAAGATAATCGACTGATTGGGGACAAATCTAATTTGTCAATATCAATCCCTAGTATTGGGTATGTTAGCAATTCTGGAGTCTCTATAATGAAAGGACATTGGCCATTTTACTGTGGAACATTTACCCACGGCCACCAAAATTTTGTGCATTTTTGCACTTTTCGTAGCAATAAAATAATCTCACAAAAATTCTTCACACGATTTCTTTAAAAATATTGACTTAAGTGTATATTATATAACATATAGATTCCTTTTATAACTTTTCTTTTTTCTGAGCTTTATTCATGTATTAAAAAAAAATTACAGGCAAGTATCCAATTCCGATAAATTCAACCTTCGTAGAATAAAGCCGATTATAGACCCAAGTCTATTTAAAGACGAGACGGTTACTGTAACGTGATCATCATTAAAAGGTTTAGTAATTACGGCGGTGTGAGTTAATATGGTGGGTTGCTAGGTACTAAATTACACACACGTCGGCTATTTATATATAAAAGCGTAAATATAAACTTATCTTTTATAAAAAAATCACAGATCTCTAGTCGCAGTAATCGCCGACCAGGTCTGCTTGTATTACCTAAGATTCGTACTAATTATGGCAAAAAAACTTTAAGCTTTGAAGGAGCACAACTATATAATAAATTACCTTCCGATATTAGAAATGTAAGCTCTTATAACACATACAAAAGAAAATTATTAGAATATATTAAACAAAATTAATAAAGAAAAATAATAACATCAACGTAGTATATTTATATTTTGGATAGTATTTAGTTATATGATCACTAAAATGCACTTATCATATTTATATTGTGTTGACCATTAGTATAAGTTTATATTGTATTATCTACTGTTCTATGTAAGTGACTATGTATGTCTTTTTGAGAATAAATTCTTTAAACCTAACCTATTTGACAAATAAATCTCATTTATTTATTTATATCACGTTATATTTGAAAAATACCTTAGAGCATTAAACCAACGATATTACGAGTACAAACAATAACATAGCGAATCATCCAACCTTCATATATGCGACAAAATTCTTGTACTGTAGTATAAGAATTTTGGTGCCTATAAAGGCTGGATAAAAAAAACCTTCGTAAATCACTTTAAGTAAATTCTTTTGATTATGAGTAAATTCTTTTGAAATGAAAACTTTGGTGAAAAGAATTAATTCTTGTCATAAGCGTAATCCTTTCAATCTGAGCGAATTTCATAACGCTTCAAGCTTAACGAAACGAATATTAATTAGGATTATCGTAAGCTTCAGAGATTTGGCGCTGGCTACCTATTACACGCGACCTCATTTCCACAGATTCTACGTACATTAAGAACTTAAACTTAACAATAAAAGTATACTAGCTTTAGCCTGCAGCTCCTCCCACGTAAATACATCCCACGGGAACACTGTACATTTTTGGGATAAAAAAGAGCCAATGTGTTAATTCAGCTAAATCTACTACCATACCAAATTTCTTCAAAATCCGTTCAGTAGTTTTTGCGTCAAAGAGTAACAAACATCCATCCATCCATCTTTACAAACTTTCACATTTATAATTATAGTACCTAGGTAACACTGAAAATGTTTAGAAAATGAAAAACGGCTTAATGTAGAAAGTTGCCAATACTTTTATTGTTTTTCGAAGTAATCTCCGTTCCTCTCTACACATCGTCGCATTCGATGGAATCGCTGAGAAAAGCAGTGGGCCCATTCTTACTTAGGGGTCTCTTCTATGGCATTTTTGTACGTAAAGCGAATACCTCGAATTTTATCTTTAGTTCTTGGAAATAAATGAAAGTCGCAGGGCGCCAGGTCAGGACTGTATGGCGGATGACTCATTATCACGACACCTGCTATAGTCAAATATTCAACAGTCCGTTTTGCGGAGTGCGCTGAAGCATTGTCGTGGTGAAGGAGGATCCTGCTTCGAGGGCGCTGCTGTCGAATTTTTTCCAAGACAACAGGCAAACAGTGATTGACATACCAGTCTGCAGAAACTGTCCTTCAATCTTCTAGCATAACTGTCGCGAAACGACCTTTCTGACCAAAGAATGAGGCAATCATCTTTTTTCCTTGACTTCTTTACCTTAGTTGGCTGATCCTTGAAAGGAAACACCCACTGAGCTGATTGTCTTTTGGTTTCGGGTTCGTAGCAATATATCCAGCTTTCATCACCTGTAACTATGTCAAATACAGCATTTGAGTCACTGTCGTTGAACTTATCTAACATTTAGCGTCACCAGTTCATGCGAAGGTGTTTCTGGTCGTCGGTTAAAGTATAGGGAATCCATCTGGTACAAAGCTTCCTGACGCCTAAATGTTCGTGTAATATTTTTTGAACTTGACTCATACCAATACCTAGGCTTGCCCGTATCTACTGATATGTCACTCTCTTATTTTCCTCTATCATGCGTTGCACAGCACTGATGTTATCTTCAGTAGTCGCTGCTAAAGGACGTCCCTCACGCGGATCATTATTGAAATTGCTATGTCCACGCCACAGAATACAGAAATCATCCAGAAGTCGTCAACACGCTTGAAAGTGAGGCCGTCACAACCACTCCAAATTGGAATGGTTATCAACACATAATATGTTGCCACAGAATAACGGAATATTTTACCAAACTTTTTTTTAATTAATATTTATTGAATACCTAATTGTCGTAATATAACACCGCGATTTGTTTTGTAAGTGTAAAGAGTAAAAATAAAAAAAGTGCGGACGGGGCGGTATTTCGCCATGGTTCTGGACACAGTGCGCTGCATACAAATGTGATCGAACACTCATTCTGTATGTTTGAATTCTGTGGTCCACGCTTAAACTCGTTAAACCAATTGTAAATAGTGGCACGAGATGGAGCTTCATTAAGAAATGCTAATCGCAGCCTATCATAGCTTTGTTGTTGAGTAAGCCCACAATGAAAGTCATAATAAATCATTGACCGAAAATTTTCTCGCGTTACGTTCATTTTCACGTGTAACAAGAGTTTTAGATTTGCCGCCAATTCACAAAAACAAATGACACATGAATGCATTATACTACATTCAAGGAATTTGTAAGTAAACAATATAAATTCCTTGACTACATTAGGTTACCAAAGAGTTCTAAAATTTAAATTAAAAAAAAGTTTTCATTAGCAATGTTTCTAACTGGCCAGTTCTAAACATTTTCAGTGTTACCCACGTAGTAGGATTGTTTTCGTAAATAGACTATTTTTACTATACGAGTAGAATAATGTAATTTAACAGTTTGATGTATATCCTCCGTACCACTCCTGTCTAATATATACTTTGATTACTTTTATTACTTTCTATAGGTACTTTATGTTACTTCTTTCTATAAATAATAATAGCTATGTAAGATTACGTTACTATAGAATATATTTTAGTATATTATAGTTCACCGGTCTTATTCATAAAAAAAGCTTATAAAACGTTTATAACGGCTATTAGTTAAAATGCTCGATAGGCTTATGTAACGTTCGATAAAATTGTCTATTCATAACAGTTCTATAAACCTACATTAACTAACAACTGTCTTTAAGCAAAAATGTTGCCATTATTAGGAAGTTGGCAAACAAGTTGGACGAACATATTGAATCGATCATAGATAATATGTATCGATTGTCCAAATACGTCTGATCATAGACAACATGACGGCATAAAACTACAATTCTTTGTTGTCTACGCAATACGGAACGTCAAAATTCAAATGCTTTCAAGTTGTCAACCGGTGTCAACGATCAGTTTATCGTACCTATTTGAATTTATTTTTGTAGTACCTAACATTATTATAAAAGTAGTTTTAATGGCATTGCAATTGACCTCGACTGTTAAAAGGCATATATGATACACCTAAAATTGGACCATAGTAAGGACGGACGTCCAAAGAAAACGGATCAACCCTACTTCTACACTTTTCTTCGACGCGTACTCTTTTCTAGTTGTTCAAATTTCAATGACATCAAAGATGTGTAAAGCTTGCATTAATTTATAAAATCAGAAATAATTATTTTGTTTACAAAATAACATTGACAAAATATTTGTGTCAAATGTCAGTTTTTTAGTAATCAGCTGTTATGAGTTCGGCCATCTTGTATCTTATAGTACTGTTTTAAAGTAGGGTCCTGGCCTCTATAACTTTATGATAGGTTTATAGAACTCTTTGTTGATATAATGCTGTTATGAATACAATTTTTTGCCAATCTTCTTATAGTGATCTTATAGAATACTTTAGGTGTTCTATAAGTTTTTATGAATAAGACCGCACATATATTTTTTTTTTTGAAAATGTTGTTTTAAATCTAAATACATAAAAGGCAAACCTGACTGACTCATCTATCAACACACAGCCGAAACTACTGAACGGATTTCGCTAAAATTTAGCATACAGTTAGTTATAATAACGTAGGCATCCATTAAGAAAGAATTTTTGACAATTTGCCCCCTAAAGGGGTAAAATAAGGGATGAAAGTTTAAAACCTAATTACACGCGGGCGAAGCCGCGGGCAATTAATGCCAGTATTATATAATTATAGTATTTCACTCTTGTAATCTCAGATTAAAGACTGTATTTATTCTCAGCTTGTAATGATGTATACGCCTATAATTTGGAACATACATAAGAGGATCAATTCTGCTAAATAAAACCTGCAATAATACAATTACAATCAAGTCCCGATACACGAAAACTGTCAAATGATATTCTCGTAAACGTTAAAACAACGTAAAACGCGTTCTGATTAGTCCAAACTTGACAAAATCAGCTTATGATGACATGTCGCTTCACTTATAATCATAGTAAAACGAAAGTACTTTAAATATGAGAATTGAGGTTCAGATCAAAATTATACTCATATGTCAAAATAATGTTATTTCAGTTATGTGAATACTATTAATATATTGTGTAACATTGTTTAGAAATCATTAAACGTAAAGTTTTTTGGTAAGGGTGAAGTGAAACTACCAAAATAGATCGAATAGAAACTAACCATTGTCGATAATGGGCGGACGTAGATTTACGGTATTGGCCGTCCGCAGACCGCCTATTAATTACCGACAGATACATTTTGGACCTCATTATTACTGTCGAGCCTTCATTATCATCGTAAATGTTCGTAATAAAGGCTTATTAACGTGAATTAGATACTAAGGTAAGCTTCATACATATCGTAGCAGCTGATAGCAGAGATTTTATAGAGCTCCGTAACCGTAACCGAAACGATCGGATATCCGAAATAAATAACTATCCGTAACCGAATCTGATATAAGAGCGAATAATTTCAGAGCATAAAATATAAGACTTGTTATGACATGTTTATTTAATTTTTCCAATCTCCAAATATTATCAGTTGATAAAATCAATAGCTATTTGTTACTTATAAGGGGATTGTGAAATAGGCCCTAAATAAAATACGAGAGTTGGGCTTCTGAGCCTCTAGTCAAGATGCATTCGTTATTTTCGACGGTGAAGTTCGAAAATAAAATGTATGGGATTCGACATACCTAAGGCATCACAAGCGACATGTCACTTAACGATGACTTATGTCAAATCCCATACATTTTTGTTTTCGAACTTCGCCGTCGAAATTATCGAATGCATCTTGACTAGAGGCCCTGATTATGTGCCTCATTTACGATTTATAAAATTATGTTGACAGTTAGCTTAACTCTAAAGCTGTCTGAAAAAGGAGGTGTGCACTAGGTTTTAGGTACTACAAGTAAATTATAACGTAGGCATGACGTGGCTTCATTTTTCCTCATTAGTGAGGACGTTGACCCGCGTGAGTCGCGAATCGGAACTCGGAAGCCGATTTCAAAGAAAAATGGATGGCACTCTGTCAAAGTTTGTAAAGTGCTCTTTAGCGACTCTTATTACAATTTTAATTAGTGCAAAATTATACTTTTCAGGATTCCGTACTAACTACATAGGTACACGTTTCATTGCAAATACAGCGCCACGCCATAACTATTTATGAGACTTTTGAGCTCGATAATCTCAAATTTTTAGAAGCACTTTTATTTTTATTAAACTTTCATCATGATGAAAGTTTAGTAAACCACTATTTTTTGAAATATCAAACAGTCATAACTTTGGAATGAAACAACCGATTTTCACGCGATTGGCGGCGAATTATCAGTGAAAATTTTTAGAAACGCTTTTATTTTTGAACTCGATAAGCTCAGAAATGACGCATTAGATAAAATTTAAGCGCTTAGCGGGAAGTTGCACGGATGGCCTTTAGATCAACTGTTTTCCTAATTTTTTGACGTTACGGACGTCTTTTGACGACAAGGGTACCCCTCCGTAACGCCCTATGAGGAACTTTCATTCTAAAAATATTTGAAACCAGGAAGTTTGCCTTGTCAAAAATATCACGAGATAGGAATCTGTCGTAATTGAAAAACACAATTGTTTTCCTGACGCAAGAGGGGAGAGGAATGTATTGTGGTGACGATCTGTGGCATCCTAGTCACGCACGAGGCTTAAACGGCTCAAGCCTCAAACAATACGATGTCAAAACGACGACGCGGTATCGTAACACGATGCGACGTCGCAACGTGCCAAAGCTGATTGGCGTGGTTTCCGATTTACATAATAGAAAAATAATGTATATCCAGTATTTTATTGCTAGTAGTATCACTTAAAAGTTTTTATTTGAATATTTTTTCTATTCAAATGAATACATAGTGTTATTTTTAAACTTTTTGTATTCAATATTTGACACTCACAAAGTTTTATACTAATTGTACAATACATACACAGACGCTTCCAAAGAAGAATGTTGTATCTGATATTGTCAAGGAATTTATAAGTTAACAACGATATTATTTATAATAAGCTTTAAGCTTATTATAAATAATATCGTTGTTATCGTTGTTAGCGAATGCGATAAAAGTTTCTCCCTCTTTAAATATTTTGACAGACTGACAGAGAGACAATTATTTTCTTTAAATGGAAAATTCTTAAAATAATCTGTTTAAGACCGTTATTCTTAATCAAAGTATTTTTATCAATCCAAATTATTATTATCGTTGACAATAAGTTTAACATAGAAAATATAATCAGCTGTTTTGTTTTTAAAATGACATAAACCCAGTTTATTTTGCAGGCGGGGACGAATTAATTGTTTAATTTATATTTACTAATATTATAGAGGGGTAAGATATACAGAGGCAAGATTTTATCTTATACTATAAACGAGACAATCTTGTCTATAATGTATAATTGGTTTCTCGAAAACGGCTGCAATTATTACTACAAATTTAGTATATGTACTGTATACAGGGAGTTTCGGGGCAGAAAAATCGATCAAGCTAGGTCTTATGAGTTATCCCTGTTTATAGTCTACGTGATGCCTGTTGTCACTATTTTTATATTAAAGTTTTTTTTTTTTTTAGTTTTTGTTTTTATTTTATTTTTTTTATTTACCGACAAAAAACTCATAATAAAAATTTTATACCCAAATAATTATTTTCTTTATACCTCGAATAGAACTTGAAATGAATATTTTATGATGAGGAACTTTGTTCCTATCTGGTGTCCCATGACAAAACACGGGTTTTTTTTTACTTGTATATTATAATAAGTAAAAATTTCGTTCATTATTCGAATAATAAACTTGTTGGGTTGGGTTGGGTTGGCGTTTCAATTTGCGGCGGCGCAGCACGCGGTGGCTGCGTTAGCGACGATACTTATACAATTGGTCATATTGAATACAAAAATGAATACAATAAATCTGACCAAGAGCATATCAGGACATATCTAATAAGGGTTTCAAAGCTTGATAAAAAAAATGTTTTTTTTTTTTTTTTTTAATACTTTACAAGATACTGTCCGATTGCGTTAAAAATAATTTTCCTAAAGAGCATTTAGCATGCGTCTATCAGCATGGAAAATTGCAAGTTTCTGAATCACATATTTTATCTCTCATAGTTTATCCGTGAAACCTTGCCTTTATTCAAAAGACTTATTGGACAATAAGATGATTTGATGGGATAGAATGAAAAAAAAAAATCATTCCCATTTCACTACCCCTAGATACGTGAAAGAAGTATACGCTACGCGATGTAGCTCGCGCTACAGACCACAAGCTAATATTAGTAATTTACACCATTATTTATTACTAGATATTACCCTACTAGATATTGCAACTTCATGCATAATGGAAAAACAAAAGGAAATCTCGAGGATACCGTACATTTTACCGTGATAAAAGTAGCCTATGTCCTTTCCTACTTTATATTTTTGGTATATTATATTAAAATTGGTCAATTGACCGATGAAAGTAGTGACTTTCGGATCCTATTACTGTAGGATATATAATATTAGTGTAGATAGATATACATAAGAAGGTACCTTTTTATGTGCGTAGCATACTGAATGCTGCCTTATTTGTGACTATATATTGTCTACCTCTAAGAAACCCTTATTTTTATCTATTTACCACTTTCCGTCTATGTTGTCACTAAGTAAAGAAAATTTGCCCTTTGGCGACAAGCAATAACTCTACAAAGTAGCAATGCGCAATACAAACTAAATAACGTCGATGTTAAGTTACTCTTGTCATAATGTTTTATATGTCACAGAAAAAATACTCAGGCCAAATAAAAACGTGAAGGGCAGAGCTTTGTCAAACAAAAACTGAAGCTGTTTTTTTTAATGTAGTGCGCGTGTAGCTATGCACTACATACCTACATAAAAAACCACACACAGTGACAGCTCGCCTTACAGGTAAGGCGTAGTTACGCTACAGCTGTGTGCGTGAAACTCTATTTTTTTTTTTTATATATAAAATAAGGGGGCAAACGAGCAAACGGGTTACCTGATGGAAAGCAACTACCGTCGCCCATGGACACTCGCAACATCAGAAGAGCTGCAGGTGCGTTGCCGGCCTTTTAAGAGGGAATACGCTCTCTTCTTGAAGGTTTGTAGGTCGTATAGGTCCGGAAATACTGCTGGTGACAGTTCGTTCCAGAGTTTTACAGTGCACGGCAGAAAGTTACGCGAGAAACGCACGGTGGAAGACTGCCACTCATCAAGGTGATGAGGATGAAATATTTTTCGCGTGGGACGATGGCGAAAAGTTGCAGGTGGTATGATTCCGAACAATTCCTCAGAGCACTCCCCGTGATACAACCGATAGAGGATGCAGAGTGAAGCTACATCTCGGCGTAATTCCAAGGGGTCCAAGCTGTTTGAAACACAATGACAGTCAACAATTCGAGCGGCCCTTCGTTGGATACGATCCAGAGGGAGCAGTTGGTATTTTGGTGCTCCTGCCCAGAGATGAGAACAATATTCCATATGAGGCCGAACCTGCGCCTTGTAGAGTTGTAGGCGTTGGTCCGGACCGAAGTACTGTCTCGCTCTGTTGAGAACACCAAGCTTCTTCGAGGCTAACTTGGCCTTACCCTCTAGATGATATCGGAATTGGACTTCGCTCGATATGCTAACGCCAAGTATTTCAATGCTAGGGGAGATGGTTAAAGATGTGCCCTCAAAACGAGGATGTACGACCATAGGTAACTTTTTAGCGGTGAACGCGCAGACTTGTGTCTTGGCGGGGTTAAATTAGACTAAGTTACGTCTACCCCATTCAGAGACTTTCTCCAATGAATTCTCTATTTTAAACACAAGTTCGTTTCGACTCTCGATGACATTTAGCCGAGAAATATTAGGGGAGCCGGTATATACAGCATCACCTGTTCTATCATCCGCATAGCAATGAATGCCGTTGGTCTGTAACATGTCATTGATATGCAGTATGAATAGGGTAGGCGATAGCACACAGCCCTGAGGGACACCAGCATCAACTGACTGAGTTTCCGAGCATTCGCCGTCAACTACGACCTTTATGCTTCTGTCTGCTAAGAAACTTGTGACCCACTTGCATAATTTCTCGGGCAGCCCGTATGATGGAAGCTTTGAAAGCAGCGCTTTATGCCAAACCCGATCAAAGGCCTTCGCAATGTCCAAACTAACAGCCAATGCTTCTCCCTTCGACTCAATTGCCTGAGCCCAACGATGAGTTAGGTACGCCAAGAGATCACCAGCCGAGCGACCCTTACGGAACCCGTATTGTTTGTCGCTTAGTAATCCCTGGCCGTCCAAGTATCGAAGAAGCTGGCCATTGATAATGGATTCCATTATCTTTGAGAAGAGAGAGGTTATGGCGATTGGTCTATAGTTGGAAGGATTTGAGCAATCACCTTTTTTGGGGATCGGGTGCACCAAGGCTGTCTTCCAAGAAGCCGGGACGATGCCAGAGGAATAGGAGAGCCGAAAAAGGCGCGTCAAGACCGGAGCCAACTCTGGAGCACACTTTCTCAACACAATAGGAGGGATTCCGTCAGGCCCACTCGACTTTTGGATATCAAGGGAACGGAGGGCTTTTCGCACTGAGCGCTGATGAAACCGAATATCCGACATGAAGCTCGTGCATCGCGGTATGGTCGGCGGTTTCTGCCCCCCGTCATCCAGGGTCGAGTTAGACGCAAAGAGCTTGCCCAGAAGATCGGCTTTGTCTTTTGCGTCCTGGGCTAACGATCCATTTCCTACGTGTAGGGATGGTAGGGTTGGCTTGCAGAAATTTCCCTCAATAGCTTTGGCCAGAGACCAGAATGCACGGGTTCCCGAGGGGAGGCGCTCGAGTCTCTTGCCAATTCTATTGACGTGCTGTTTCTTTGCCCAAATGATCTCTTTCTTGAGGGACCTAGAGGCATGGTTGTACTCCATTTTATATGTGCTGGTATTTAAATCTCGAGTAGACACTGCATTGGCCCAGGATTGGTAAGCCTCCTGCTTCCGGCGAGAAGCTTTTTTGGAGGATGAACCAAACCAGGGACGAAATCTGCCGCCAGTTGGCACTACAGAGGACGGAATGAAAAGTTCCATCCCCTGCACTACCACATCGGCAACAGAGTTGGCAGTGTTGTCGGGATCATCCGGCGAAAAGCACACGTGCCCCCAAGGATAGGATGCAAAAAACGACCGCATCCCATCCCAGTCTGCTAACTTGTAGTGCCACACACGACGGTATTTATGAGCACGCTGTCGTAACACCGTCGTGAGTGGCACAGAACTCCTGACAAGGCAATGATCCGATGAACCAAGTGGAGCGGTTACGGATATTTGGTAGCCATCAGGATTTGAAGTCAGCAGAAGGTCCAACAAGGAAGGATTCTGACCGTCCACATCTGGGATTCGCGTAGGCGTAGTAACCAGTTGTGTTAGGTCGTTCGCAAGGGCAAAGTCGCATACAGATCTCCCCGCATGATCAGTTTTACTGGAATTGAGCCAGTCGGCGTGGTGGGCATTAAAGTCGCCAAGTATTATGATCTCTGCGGATGGGATCTGCCGCTGTACAAAATCTGAAGCAGCTTGCAGGTGTTCCAAGAGTCGGTCCGTCTCGGTGTCACCACTATGGGACCTATATAAGCACGCATAGACGCGAGGGTGGTCGTCGCAATCTATGCGGAGCCATAATGTTGACAGGTCCCTGTCCTCAAGATTGCTGAGGCGGCGAGAGCTGATATCATCTCTGATATACACACACACTCCAGCTTTGGGCAGAAAGGAGTGCTCGAGATAATACCCTGGGTGGGAAAGGTATGATGTGTCACTCGGAGATGATATCTGCGTCTCGGTTAAAAAGAGCAAAGCCGGCTTTGCCGTCTCAAGGTGGTAATGGACGGCATTAAGGTTGGAGTGTAATCCCCTGATATTACAGAAGTCCATGCCTAATATCGAGGGGGGTGCCTTTGTGTGTTTGCTCTTGCCCCGAGCAGATTGTAGCGCAGTTTTGCCCTCCCCAGAATACGAGGGGCAGCCTGGACGTCCACGCTCAGTTCCAGGGGTCCCTGAGCATGGACGTCCAGAGAGGGATTCTCCAACGCAGTTGGTACCCTCCTGGGGTAACAAATTGTTTTTCAACTGCGGCATTTCTAGGGGGGTAGGGGATTGGGCCTCCGGTAAACTCACTCACTCGACGGAACACAGCGCAAGCGCTGTTTCACGCCGGTTTTCTGTGAGCCCGTGGTATTTCTCCGGTCGAGCCGGCCCATTCGTGCTGAAGCATGGCTCTCCCACGTATGAGTTTCACTATTATAGAGTTTCACGCACACAGCGAGTCGTTATCTAGACCACCCTCACTGAGTGGTTCACATAACTCTCGATTTTATTCGGTCTGAGAAAAAATACTATAACTTTTTGTGAATCGTGGTCAGTCATGATTCGGTACGAATGGACAAGCTCGTCAAAACAAACCGGTGGCGGTGAAAAATGCTGACGTTATGTTTCCTCTAGTATTGCGAATGTCCATAAGCAGCTGTAATCGTTCACCATCAGGGGAGCCGTCTGCTCGATATCAACGATATTATTCCATAAACTATATTATTTCAAGAGCTATTTCTTTGTCCAGGTTTTACTTTGCATACTCTTGTCGCCTTAGTTTTGATAATAATAGTTTAAAGAAACGATATTATTTTAGACTATATTTTGCAGAAAATTTTGCAATTACTTTGTTCATAGATAAGTAAAATCTTTGAAATGTTATGGTTAAATAAACTTGAACCATACTGCATCCAATATTTTAAAAGATTATTCTTGTTGATTACCAATTATCTTTCTTAGCTTAATTTTTCCGTATTGAGCCCGTACTGAAAATGAAACCGGAATTCAAACTTCAATCATCACTTGATGATCATTCCCAAATGAGCATAAAATTTCACCCTCAAATAAAAATATGACCAGCTTATAAAACAGGAGCGATAAAAAATCTAAAATAAAAAGACGTGGTTATTTCCCGTCCGGTTCTTGTTTCGCCGCAGAAATGATTTATATAAGCTTCTTATTTTACAATAAACTCCGGGAAATCGCATTTTATTTGCTTTCCATAGTGTTCTCTAGTGATTGCAGCTGAGGCTAATATACAATTATGCTTGAAAGTTAAGCTAAATGTATTTGGTGTAAAGTTCATAGAAACTGGAGATAAATTAATACGTATAAGTGATTTTGTAATTGGAAGAACAATATTTTTGTAGAATCTGTATTTAAATTCAATTCAATTTATTCAAACACACATAAAAATAGATACAAAACAAATATACAAAATTAAATAGTATAATTATATTACGTCAATCTGATCCCATGCTAAGTTGAACTTGTGTTACGGGTATCAGACAACGGATACATATTTTTATACTATACACACACACAATTCTATACTATACAATACTATACATAAATCTTATTTTCTATATTATTCACAATTCACTCTTAAACACACACACTAGTTTATCACGTATTGTCTTTTTTCGGCGACGTGATGCGCGCTTCCCCGAAACCTCCGGTAGACTACGTCCGTCGGCCAGAACTTCTCCACCTCGAAGGTCGGTAGAAGATGCGTCGGTACTCTCACCACAAAGGAACTGAAATTGACCTTGTGGCGAGACTCCAGACGCTCGACCCTTAAGGTGAAAGACGTCTTCTTTCGGATGTAGTCCACGACGTCCTCGACCTTCGTAGACCAGTGCAGGCGGGACACGTACAGCGGTGTGGCGCGTACTTCGCACCGCAGACGCTGCTCGGGTTCGCTGGGTGCGGTGCCGCGGTGGTTGCGGACGGCGGGCTTCCTCTTCTTTCTTCTCTCCACCAGTATGAAACCCTCCTCATTGCACCTCCTGCTCTCGTCTTTGACAGTTCGAGGAGCCTCAGCCTTACGGCTCTCCTTTACCCCCTTTGTCTTAGCCCGCGGGGGTACGGTGGGACCAGCGCTGACACTGGAATAATTTTTCGGAGTCGCTGGTGTACTCGGTTTCGGCTCGACCGCAAGCGGCGAGCGGGCGGTTGTTGACCCGTCGGATTTTGCTGATGAGCAAAACGTGTCAGCTTGCGCGCCGCGTCGTCGCGTGTTTACGAAGTCAATCGAATGATCGGGTGACCTACATAATGAATTATTAAAATTTATTTTCAATAATATAAAATTAATAGATGAAGAGTGTCGTGACTAAAATATTTACTATTCAGCGATTTCTTGGACGGTTACAATATTTTATTCAATACTAGCTGTTGCCCGAAGCTCCGCCCGCGTAAGTACTGTCTCCCTCGGGAACACTGTATTTTTTTCGGGTTAAAACGTAGCCTTTGTTTTAATTCAGAGTCTAAACTACTAAGATACCAAATTTCATCAAAATCCGTACAGTAGTTTTTCCGTGAAAGAGTAACAAACATCCATCCATCCATACATCCATCCATACATCCTCACAAACTTGTGTGCGTGTGGTTTGAGGGACCCACCTGAATATCCCCAAAATAAGTATAGCAAGTTTTAGTAGAAGTCTAAAAAAAATTGTAGAACAAATCTGGGAATTTGTAAAAAGATAGTTTAAAAGATATAGCCCTCAGAGTGTGGTCCCTCAGTTCACACACCGCTATTTTCCAGATCTCGAAAAGTATGTGGAAAATTATGGTTTTTTCACTACAGAATTTTAGTAGAACTTTTGTAAAAGTTTTTACAAATTTATCAAATACATAGCATTAGAAATAAAAAAGCTACAACCACCGAAGTGTGGTCCCTCAGTTCACACAAAAATGACATACTCATTTCGCGATATATTACTGACTTTTTTAATTATTTTTCTACGTAGAGTTTTAGTAGAAAATTTGTAGAATTTGTAGACAAAATTTCAGCAAAATTTATCGGCGCATTTGGAAGATATATACCATTATGTTGGGTCCCTCAGTTCACACACTTGTGTATAAGAAAAACTCAAATAACTAATAAACGAGAAAACTAACAGAAAGTCTACTATACTTAAATTTTAGTAGAAGTTTTTTTCTCTTGGATTAGCACATAAAATATTTAATTTCTTGCTTCCTAGCTGAGATAATGTTAATTTTTTGATTGTATGAAAATGCAGAGTAGGTTACCACACAAGAGGCAAAATGAGGACAAGTCCTAATATTATTGTGTATGTTATACCTTATTAAATTTACGTTTTGCTCGCGGTTTCGCACCTTTTCACTATTTTAGGGGTTCATAGTAGTTACTACAAACAACCCATATACTTACCAATTATTAACTATGTACCTATTTGTGGTTTTGCTCTGCCCGCCCTTTTCTCTGTCCGTTCTTTCTAACTCCTTATATGTAATTACATATGTATTATATGAATAAAAAACTGGCCAAGTGCGAGTCAGGCTCGCGCACAAACGGTTTCGTACAAAACGGCAAAAAAATCATGTTTGTTGTATCGGAGCCCTCGTTAAATATTTATTTTATTTTGTTTTTAGTATTTGTTGTTATAGCGGCAATAGAAATACATAATTTGTGAAAAATTCAATTGTCTAGCTATCGCGGTTCCTGAGATACAGCCTGGTGACAGACAGACGGACGCACAGAGAGCGAAGTCTTAATAATATTTTGGGTCCCTTTGGGTACGGAACCCTATATGATGAAATTTCATATTTTTATTATACCTACCTATTTTCTGTAAAAAAAAAATAGAAATCTTAGGTCTTCAAATTAATGTCAAGCTTTTATGAAAAGGAAAAAGATAATTTGTGGGATGTACGGTGTACATAATGCTATTCTTAAGTGTGTGTGCTTTTTTTGTGTGCATTTTTTTTGTAGGTACACCAACACACGATAGCATTCCACTTTTAAAATACAGTTCACGAGTAGTCTTAGTATTTTTTACCACTTCGTAGATGTCCAACAACGAAAGCATGACGCAACTAATGTATATTCAAGCGCGACAAATATAATATTATGTATATATCAAGCGGTCGCTCATATCGTGTCGAGGCGAAACTCGAAAGGGTCCAATTTTTAACCATTTACATTGGGTAAACCTAAAAAGATTTTCAGTATTGTATCAGAAGTATATTGCTGTAAGTAGAGACTTAGAGAGTTATTCGCCGAAGTAGTTTTTTCTCCAAGAACACTATTCCACGCGGGCGAAGCCGCGAGCAAAAGCTAATATAACAAAAATATTAGGTGCAGTCATAATATTACATTGAGTATGTATAATCTTTGGTTCTGGGGGCGAGACGACGACGAGACGAGGACGAGGGTTCCGATAAAACAAACATGATTTTTTTGCCGTTTTGTACGGAACCGTTTGTGCGCGAGCCTGACTCGCACTTGGCCAGTTTTTTATTCATATAATACATATGTAATTACATATAAGGAGTTAGAAAGAACGGACAGAGAAAAGGGCGGGCAGAGCAAAACCACAAATAGGTACATAGTTAATAATTGGTAAGTATATGGGTTGTTTGTAGTAACTACTATGAACCCCTAAAATAGTGAAAAGGTGCGAAACCGCGAGCAAAACGTAAATTTAATAAGGTATAACATACACAATAATATTAGGACTTGTCCTCATTTTGCCTCTTGTGTGGTAACCTACTCTGCATTTTCATACAATCAAAAAATTAACATTATCTCAGCTAGGAAGCAAGAAATTAAATATTTTATGTGCTAATCCAAGAGAAAAAAACTTCTACTAAAATTTAAGTATAGTAGACTTTCTGTTAGTTTTCTCGTTTATTAGTTATTTGAGTTTTTCTTATACACAAGTGTGTGAACTGAGGGACCCAACATAATGGTATGTATCTTCCAAATGCGCCGATAAATTTTGCTGAAATTTTGTCTACAAATTCTACAAATTTTCTACTAAAACTCTACGTAGAAAAATAATTAAAAAAGTCAGTAATATATCGCGAAATGAGTATGTCATTTTTGTGTGAACTGAGGGACCACACTTCGGTGGTTGTAGCTTTTTTATTTCTAATGCTATGTATTTGATAAATTTGTAAAAACTTTTACAAAAGTTCTACTAAAATTCTGTAGTGAAAAAACCATAATTTTCCACATACTTTTCGAGATCTGGAAAATAGCGGTGTGTGAACTGAGGGACCACACTCTGAGGGCTATATCTTTTAAACTATCTTTTTACAAATTCCCAGATTTGTTCTACAATTTTTTTTAGACTTCTACTAAAACTTGCTATACTTATTTTGGGGATATTCAGGTGGGTCCCTCAAACCACACGCACACACAAACTTTCACAAAGATAGTGATAATATTGAGATATGTGATGTGAAATAATACCTACGTAGGCTAAGTATGCAGGTGTTAATTACACCCACAAGCAATTTAAATCCTCAAGCCTAGGCAATATTATATTATAACTCTTAGTTTTAAAAAGACAACTTATCTATACTAATATAATAATAAAAAGAAAAGTTTGTTTGTTTGTTTGTTGTTGCTAAAAGAAATGTCGCAGTAACCGTACATTTTGCTGCAATAAAAAGCAGCCTATGTCCTTCCCCGTCGTCTACTCTACATCTGTGACAAATTTCATAATAATCAGTCCAGTAGTTTCGATGCAAACAGTAAACAAACTTTTCCTCTTTATTATATTAGTATATATTAAATGCCCTTCGCATTAAAGTATCTAATATACTTTATAGAAAACAACGAAATAGGTTTAACAAAAAAAAAAAAAAAAAGAGATACAATTAACGTTATTTTTCATCGGAGTAAATTAAACCGTTTAATACAAAATACCCGTTGGCTATTGCGGGCTAAATATTCGATGAATTTCTAGAAAACACTCATTAGAAATTACACGAATAAGGTTTTGTTTTGTTTTAGATTATAACCCTTGTTATTAATTTTGTTTCAAAGCAGAATTACATTTGTATTTTAGGTTGAGTGTTTTACATTTAAAAGCTTTATAATTTTTAAAGCTTTATTCGCGTTGCTGTTACACACACAAAATGTTTAGTAATACTAGATTACAATTGTTATACAAATAAAAAAATGTATGTCTTATAGAAGCAAAATAATTTTATATAACGTGAAGCCATGACAAAAATATATTTTAAATACTAGTGTTTTTATGCTACTATTATAAATATGAAAGTTTGTGAGGATGGAAGATGTATGGATGTTTGTTCCTCTTTCACGCCAAATATACTTAACGGATTTCGATGAAATTTGGTATGGTATAATAGACTTTAGCTTAAAACATAGGCAAATTTTTATCCCTAAAAATACAACGTTCTCGTAGCATACTAGATTTACACGGGCGGAGCCGCGGGCAAAAGCTAGTAAATTACAATTTACTAGGTTTTGCATGTTTTTTACTATAAAATACGTACATTTAGTTTTCGTATATTCTCTACAATTTCATACGCTCAGGAGACTAGAGACATGCAACACAGACGCTGATCCTTTTAAAATTATGAGACCACTCAATGTTACAAAACAAGTATGCTACAAGAAAATAGTTTTATATTTTAAAATGGGAACGTTTCAGTTAAGCCATTTCGTTATTACTTGATACATCTGCTTATATTAAGAGCTCTTGAGCAAACTATAGAGAAGCGAAAAATAAGTGAAAAACATGGGCACTTATTTTTTACTGTGGAAAATTTTACTATCGTTTTCAGGTATTTTCCTCGAATTTTTTCCAATACTTCTCACCGTTCAAACCTTACCTGAATTGTAACAATTGTTTCAATATCATAATGAGCCGAATCTGTCCAGCCACTGAGTTTTAGTGGGACAAAGCCATTGCAATCCATTTTTATATATAAGGGAAAAGTCAACTTTATTTTTGAAAATTAAAATTATTACCAAAAGTCAATGCGCAATATTGATAAGTTGCTATAAAATTGCACTCAATCCGATCTAATCCATCAACCTACGTAAAATACGATTTTATATGCTGCTGCTAAATGTACATTGAAGCAAGAATCAATGATGACGATGATGTACAATCTACAATGATACGGCCTATGCCAGCTATGGCTTACAAATCTGCGGCTATGAGAGCTACAAGGCTGCACCAATGCGTGCTACGAAGCAGTGCCTACGAGTGCTGGAATCTGCACCTACCAGAACATCGTAGGTGCAGATTCCAGCGCCTACAAGTGCTACGATCCTGCACCTATCACTACTACGAAGTTGCGCCTATGAGTGATACGATGTTGTGCATCCAAGTCCTACGACACTGCGCCTACTAGTGCTACGATCCTGCACCTATCACTACTACGAAGTTGCGCCTATGAGTGCTACGATGTTGTACACCTAAGTCCTACGACAGTGCATCTACGAGGTATACACTGCTACGACAAGTGCTACGATGACGTATCTAAGAGGTCTACGAGACTGCGGCTACGAATGCTACGATGGTGCGCCTACGAGTGCTAGGATGCTGTGCCTACGTGCAGGGCCGCCGTAAGCGGGCGTACAAAGCGTGCACCGCACAAGGGCGGCACGCTCAGGGGGCGGCAAATCGAGCGACTCATCGTCTTTTTTTGACAAAACTCATAGTAATTAAGTAATCGTAGGGCGGCATAATCGGTATTGCACGCGGGCGACGAAACAGCTAGCGGTGGGCCTGCCTACGTGTGCTATGGTCAGATACTGTGCCTAACAATGCAAGTGCCTGCATTTCTTACAAAAATCGAAATCGAAAAAAATAATGTAAATGAATAATAGAATAGCCTATCATAGTTAACGTGCTTTAAAGTTGATAAAATTGTCATGTCACAAATTATTGTCATGCGGTTAAATAAAAAAATTTTCTTATTTTACTGGTAAAATTTGGGTAAAATATTGTTCATTTTCAATAATGACGCATTTTGTACAACGTGAAAATATGCTGTTGAACGTGAAACCTTTACTTGCTTATATTTTGTGAATTGAGTTGACATTTTGGTGAATTTTAAAGCAATTTTCGAAGTGACACGCGGCAGGAATCTCTGGCGATAATGGCTTTCACGCGTCATACGGCGTAAAACAACCTTTACAACGTTACCGGGATATTGATTTATTTATTTTTTTAAAAATTCAATTAAACCAATGAAAACGGTGGCCAGATTCCGCAATCAATTTTGTGTGTACTGTCACGGACACCAGAGAAGGAGGTACGACTTTTAAACTTTGAAGTTGTAATAATAAGTTTAAAATGTACCACACCGGGTTTTTCTGTGAGTTTACACTGGCGATTAATATTGGTTTAATATTGATTGATATTAGGATGTATAATTACCATTTTTATCATAGTGATAAATAGCTATGACATAAAAAAGGCGGTTTCGAAGATATCAAGGTCACTGAAAAAGCCGGCCAGAAATAAACAAGAAACTTATTATTTCTTCTTCTCCATGGAATTTGACGATGATTTTTTGTAGCAGTAGACGACATAATCACTCGTTATTAAAAATAGTTTTGGGTGCTATAAAGGCGACAAAGTTGACTTTTTTTTTTTTCACTCTTCGTGAAATCTTGAATTTCCTCGGTTAAATCTTCTATTTTGGAAATATGAAATAGCCTGTTAAATGTACCATAAAGATAAAAAACTGAATACAATTTTCTGAAAACGTTAAAAATATTGGCATCCCGGAGTTTTTCAAGGTGTTTAGAATATAAAAAATCATTGCTAATTTCCTTGTAAAGAAACCTCTAGAACCTTAAAAATATGGGTATTTTTATAAAACTAAAGTAGAACCGCCACAGCTGTTATTGTAGGAACAATATCAAAAAAGTTCCAGCTCGACCAGTTTCTTGACATTTTTTTGCGCTTAGAAGCCTGAAAATATTGAAACACAAAGGAAGTGACCGCGACGACTGCAGACGTGGTTGGACTACGTATTTACATGTGAGTATGTGTGCGTGTGCACGATTCAACGGCGCTGTTAAACGATGACCATCTTATGTCTGGTCGAACGGCAACTTGTTCGAAAGTACCTACGCTCCTTTAGCAGATTTTTTATATTTTATGTTTTTAAAACACGATGAATAATGTAGCAAGCTATTCATTAAAATTCACACCCAGTTTATATCAAAATATTAAATTGTGAAATGTAAAACGTTTCAAATTATCATAAAAGCACTTAAAATATCATTATTATTCTAATCTCGTTATAAATGTTTTACGAACCTTTTTATTCCCAAATATAATTAGTCATTAACTTTACATATCAGAGATCTGTGGAAAATTGTAGTCAGTAAATATTTTATTGAAATGAAATGCCTCAAACCAATTGAAAATGGGTTGGATCGATTAGAAATATCATAAATGTCAGGATGCACATAAAGATTTTTCTAATGGAACTAATAGTTCCAGAGACTCGATCAAATAAACTTTAGTAATAATCTAAAAAACTAGAATAGTCTAATTTCAAATTATTTTCGTGTTGGGTAATCCATGTCTTGAGGAGAATATTTTGTTACAGTTTTTTTTTTTTTTTTTTTTTATTCAAGCAATTCGTAGTCCTACTATTATAATTATAAATGTGAAAGTTTATAACTGTAAAAGGATGGATGGATGGGTGTTTTTGACCTTTTCACGCAAAAACTAATAAACAGATTTTGATAAATTTTGTATGGTAGCTAAGCTCTGCATTTACATTTAGGCTACTATTTATCTCGGAAAAGTATATTGTTATACTGGAATACTGTATTGCCGTGGGTGGAGCCGCGGGCAAAAACTAGTTTACGATTATAATATCTATAGACGATTCACGACACGTCAGTCTGGCCCCGTGCTAAGAACTCGAACAACTTGTGTAACATGAAGTATATTTAATACTGTTATACTACAGGTACGTAATATACCTTCGGTGGGATTCGAACCCGCGACCCCCGGCTTGAGCACCAACGCTCAACTACTGAACCACAGAGGTCGTCAAATATTATATTATATGTTTGTTTATAAATATATGTTTGTTAAGTTCAACTTCAGCACAATAGCGAATTACAACATTTGCAATTCGGTAACACAAATAAACAACAATCTGTTCGTCCGAACTACAATACCATTACTACTACAATACCAATTACAATAGCAAATACATTTCATTACAGAATTCGTTAATTAACATTCACAACAAATAATTTAGAAGTTTGTTAATAAAAGCAACGTTGATTATATTGTGATCTGACTGATGATCTGATCTATCAATGAATTATTATTTTTAAACAAAAAATTAGACCGACTTCCACAGTAAAAATACACAAAAA
The DNA here is from genome assembly GCA_905404095.1 of Glaucopsyche alexis. NCBI lineage: Eukaryota > Metazoa > Arthropoda > Insecta > Lepidoptera > Lycaenidae > Glaucopsyche > Glaucopsyche alexis. The sequence continues at coordinate 5,360,409 of FR990053.1, forward strand.
AGTATGAAATAAAACTTATTTTCTAAATAATTCCCTTTTTAAATTTTGCTAAAATTTTTACTATTTCTCTACTCAATCTTCTTAATTTTGAAGTCGCTACCAGCTCATACAATATCCTACAATATTTTATAGAACTCGTGTTCATATTTGCTGGTACCGACTTCAAAATTGAGAAGATTGAGTTTAGAAACATTAAAAATTTTAGCCAAATTTAAAAGGGGAATTATTTAGAAAATAAGTTTTTATTTCATACTTTTTTGTGTATATTTACTTATAATTAAAACATCTTTAAAACGTCTAAAATAAATGATCGAGTGTAATAATTGAATACGCGCCAAACTTACATTACATGTTAACATTTTCATTCAATCCCTAAATAACTTATTAACTAACTACGCTAGTTTTCAGAATATTATTGTATTAGGAGATATAAACATTGATATTTGTAACGAAAGTTCAGACCCAAATACTTCACTTTATTTGGATATGCTAGCATATCATGGAATACTACCAGCCCACGCAATAGCAACTCATGGCAAAACATGTCTTGACCATGTGCTCTTAAAGACTAAGTTACCAGCTCGTAGCCTTGTGCTTACAACATCTCTCACGGACCACTATGGTGTTGCATTCAGCATTGCTACAAGACATATCCTTAAACCTGCAAAGAAAGTCAATCGAATTAATCTCGAATCACTCTCTAGTGATCTAAAAACTATAGATTTTGGCGCACTCTACTTAATACATGATACGGACAAAGCTACTGATTATTTTATGAAAACACTTCAAACAATTATTAAAAGTAATTCTAAAGAAACTAAAACCTCAACACGGAAAAGACTGTTAAAACCTTGGATATCATCGGCTATATTGAAATGTTTAAAAAACCGAGATAATCTTCATAAAAAATTAAAAAAAGATCATGATAATGACATCCTAAAAACAACTTACAAGAGGTATAGAAACTTTTGCTCGTCCTTAATTAAAAAGCTAAAACGAGATTACGAAAAAAACCAGCTTCAAAACGCAACCCACGATAATAAAAGATTATGGAAAGCTATTAAAGATATTACATATACTAAAAAACAGATAGATATACCATATGAACTTATAAACACATCCAACCCCACTAAATCTATCAACGACATCAACCATTATTTTGCAAATATTGGTAAATCACTAGCTGAAAAAATTTTGAACCCAATTTCTAATGCACAGCCCAATATTTTAAAATCATATCCTAATTCCTTTGTTTTTCTGCCAACAGATGAAAATGAGATTAGATCATTAATTTCTAACCTTAAGAGCGACACTGCCGTTGGCATGGATATGATATCTGCGGACATTCTCAAGGTGAACACTAATATTTTAGTAAAACCAATAACTTATATATGTAACTTATCATTGTTAACCGGTACGTTTCCAAAAGCATTTAAAAAGTCTAGAATATTACCTGTTCATAAATCTGGAGATAGAGACCGTATCGATAACTACAGACCCATATCCATCCTATCAACATTATCTAAAATATTAGAACGACTAATTAACAAAAGATTAATAAAATATCTAGAGGATAACAAACTATTATCGCAAGCACAATTCGGTTTTAGGGCTAAAAGATCTACCACAGATGCGGTGCATGAATTAGTTAATTTTGCAGTTAGGAACTTAGATAGTAAAAAGAAATCAATTGCAATATTCTTGGACCTTGCAAAAGCCTTTGATACGGTCTCTATCCCAATATTATTAAACAAACTGGAGCACTTAGGAATTAGGGACCTTCAACTAAAACTCTTCAAAAGCTATTTGTCTGAGAGGACACAGTGTGTAAAAATAGAAAACCTCAAAAGTAATGATACAACAGTTCACTTTGGGGTTCCCCAGGGCAGTATACTAGGCCCGACACTGTTTCTCGTATATATCAATGATCTGTGTCAATTAGTACTCCCTCAGGCTAAAATTATAACTTTCGCTGATGATACAGCATTACTTTTTGGTGGAAATACTTGGGCAGAAGTTTTCTCATACGCACAAAATGGGTTTAACGTAGTGACAGATTAGTTGCGATCTAATGTTTTAACTCTAAATATAAACAAAACTAAATACATTACATTCTCCTTAAGCAATAAAAAGGAAAATAATATGCAATACAACATAATTTCCCATGTATGCTCTAACTATGGTTTTGCTGGCTGTGGTTGTGCCAAAATTGAAAGGACTAATACAATTAAGTATCTAGGCGTGGCTATTGATAGTAAGCTATCCTTCCATGAGCACATCAACCTGCTAGCTACACGAACACGTAAACTAATGTTCATGTTTAAAAATCTACGTCATGTTGCCTGCAAAGAACTTATAAGATCCGTTTACCTTGCACTGGTACAGTCACAGCTAAGTTACTGTATTTCTGCTTGGGGCGGTACAACTAAAATCCTTATGCTGAAACTGGAAAGAGCTCAGAGGGCGGTATTAAAAGTTGGTTTCTCCCTGCCCTTCTTCCACCCAACGAACGACGTTTATAAGCTAAGTAAAGTATTAACCGTGCGCCAGCTATATATTCTGCAGACTATAATCAGGCAACATTCCAGCAGGACCTATGATCCTAAGATAATGGAAAATCGCCGCAGAAAGGACAAAGTCTTTGATAAACCACAATGTAAAACCGTATTTGCACAACGCTTCTTTGATTATCGGGGGTGTCACTTATACAATAAAGTCAGCAAAAGTCTTGAAATCTATCCCCTTACAAAATACAAATGCAAGAAAGTGGTTTGTAAATGGTTGCAAAACTTGGAATACGGTTCTACGGAGAACTTACTTCACTAACACATACTAACATATACACATATACACATACACACACAAACACACACACACACACACACACACACACACACACATACACACACACACACACACACACACACACATACACACACACACACACACACACACACACACACACACATACACACACACACACATACACACACACACACACACACACACACACACACACACATACACACACACACACACACACACACATACACACATACACACACACACACACACACACTAAAGTAAATAATTAAAGGGCTTACAAACAGTATATTGTTAAAAATTTATTATTGTATAAAAATAGATCTAAATGTTATTTTTCTTATTTTTTCCTCAGCTCTTTATGGTTATATGACTTCTCTCCTTGCTTAAAACAACTTAATAAAATATAGGTATTTACCTACTATTTATAATTAGTGAATTAATGTACAATCCATGTGATTTATGTGTTATATAAAATGTTCCTTGGGGTGAGGACCTGGTGATCTGTAATACAGGTATGACCTATAATGGACACCAGCTCCTCACATCTCACTTGACTGAAAGAGACTTTTGTAATTATGTAAAACTTTAATCTGTATTGTGAGGAGAAATAAACATTATTATTATTATTATTATTAGGTATAATAAGATGATGCTGATTACTATAAGTTACAAAGTGGCATATGCTTACAGTTATTTAAACAATGCCGAAATTTCCAAACGCATATCTTTAAAGACTGAGGAATTCTGTTCAGTGCTTTTGGATCCAGGGTATACCTTGGTACAACATCTTATTTTTTGGTAGCATATGCTTGTGTTACTCCAGTAAGAGTCAAAATCACTATATGTGTCGATATAAATTTCGAGGAGATCCCTCGATTCCTCATGGATCGCATCATCAGGTTCCACTTTAGTGACTAAATGACTAATTTAGAATTATATACTTTACAACAACAAAATAATTTTGCAAATAGCAGAGTAATTTTCAAAGATATCCATGTCAGTGTAAAATACTATGAGAAGTACCTTTTATACCTTCATAATGTGATGATGTATGGTGTGATGATGGTGGTGATGATGATAATTACTCTAATTGACAAAGTGGCATATGCTTGCAATTGTTTAAACAACGCCGATATCTCCAAACATGTATCTATAAGGAGTCAGGAGTTCTGTTCTGTACTTTTGGATCCAGGGTATACCTTGAAGCAAAATCTTACTTTTTGGTAACATATGCTTGGATTACATTAGAAAAACTTAAAATCACTATATGTGTCCATATAAATTTCGAGGAGTTTCTTCGATTCCACATAGATCCCATCATCAGGTCACCACTCTTTTGAAAATTGGACCAACCTCGGATATAACCTCGGAATAACCTTTACATCAAAAAAATTATTTTGGAAATCGGTTCACAGACGTATAACAGCCTCCTTTTTTGGAAGTTGGTTAAAAATGGGATTTATACTCTATTATGGGTCTAACATTGAATAGACGAAAAATATTTTTTTTAGTCAACAAGAAAGGACTTATTTGAAATCTCATCCCTATGGGGATTAGACGTGTTCAAAGTTGTTTGATTGATGAGACACAATGGAAGGCGTAACAGAAAGAACCATGGAAAATCTGCGTAACAACATTGAAAGAATCTATAAATTATGGTCGTTATATCTGAGAGTCGGTAAAACCGATATGGAGATAGTTATTTATTGTACCATTATAGGCCTCAAACTCTCGTCGTGACACCCTGTTTGTCAATACAAACATTTTTCACTGTAAATTTTATACTTCAGTGTTACTAACGTTTATAATATACATAAAAATTGGAAATACTTAAAAATAATATAAATCTTTTCCGATTAAATTATTATCCTAGAAATCTGATAAATATGAAATATTATTAGATATCATTTATTTCGAATGAACAACCTTTCAAAGATTTGTTTCTAATTTTAGATATAAGAAGTTTGGTAAGAGACCTAAATTCCGAATGTAATATTATATTGTTAACGGTCTGAAGCCCAAAAAGCATTTAATAATGAATTAATGAAGCTTTATCTAGGCTAAAGAGTTCCTGTATAACTGAAATAAAAAAATATCGTCTTTTTACCTGACTAAGGCAAAGCTAAAATGGTAATATGATAATATTGGCAGCCTATGTATTATGTTTGTATGTATGTTTGTTCTTATCCGATTTTAATCACGGAGGTATCAATAAATTCATAATAATAGCCCGAATAAATAAATATCCAGCTATACGTAATATTATATAGTTTACGTAAGTTGCAAAAGAAAAGCCCAACAGCCTCCGTGGTCTAGTGGTTAGAGCTAGGCTCTCGTGGGTTCGATTCCCGCATTAGAACAACAAAAAAATGTTGTTTCCAAAATTGTTGGTTAGGACAATGAAGGCTGATCACCTGATTGACTGACAAGAAAGATGATCCATGCGTCGGATGGGATGTACAAAGTCGGACCTGCGCCTGATCTCTCGTCAGTCGTATCGGTTATCCGTCCCACTGGATTATGAGAGTAAAGGAAGAGAGAGTGTTCTTGTATATTGCGGACGGTTCTCAAGGGATTTCCTTTTGCGCGTAAGAGTTCGCGAGCAACATCTAGTAAAAATTATAGTTATTTACAAATGTTGCTGTTGCTCGCTACCACGATGGCCCATCGAAGCCCATTTGCAACGAGCCTAAATGACAATAATTTTATTTACATTTTTTTGCATACTAACTTTTGCCCGCGACTTCGTCCGCGTGGAGTTCGGTTTCCATACAAACTTTCCCCTTTTTCACCCCCTTAGGATGCGAGTTTTCAAAAATCCTTTCTTAGCGGATGCCTACATCATTACAACTATCTGTATGCCAAATTTCAACAAAATCCGTTCAGTAGTTTCGGCTGTGCGTTCATAGATGAGTTTGTCAGGTTTGCCTTTTATATATTTAGAAGATAGCGTCACATACGAACAAAATCAGCGTTCAATTGTATATAGTACCGTCCGAGCAATAAATATATAACGACGTAAATGTTGCCGGTATCGGCGGACGGCGGGTGTGACGGCTGTTACATAAACATGAGCCGATTGTCCGAATTACAATACCTTTGTGTTACACTCAATTTATTGCTCTTTCTGCCTGCAATAGGGCATTATACTACACATTTCATTTCTCGATATATATTTTACCATGTAGTATATTCATACTTACGAGGCAATCCACGCATATTTCAAAGCTAGAAATCAAGAAAAAAGTTACTTTTTGTCTATGACTTCCTAGTCCCATAGATATGTTTCCTGTCACGCCATTTATTTATTTATTTATTTATTTTTGCGTGGCAAATGACGCATATTTTTATTCCAAAAAGTTGAAAATAATTGATCTTTAAGTTGAAATATGATACGAAATGTGATTTCAAGTCATTTCAAAATGCTGAGACAAAAACTAACAAAAGAGGAACAAATTGAAAAATTTAGGACGAAAATACGTAAGTCAAAGAAAAAATGCCGGCGTTAAAATTGCTTCATTACAATCACAATGTCTAAGAAATAACCCAGGTATGCCAAGATTACAATATATTTTCTACAAAAAACACTAGTTCCAAAAAATCAAACGCAATTTCTGTCAGTTTGCTCTTATAAAGGAACATTAAACAAAGAACGTATTTGTCGGGAATCCGCTCTCTCTCTGTTATTATAATATAATAATTTATTATTCATTTTTTGCATAGAACCACTACACACAATCTAAAGTAGTGTCTGAACTAGGTAATCCTGTATCTCAGGCAACATTAACGCTGAGCCTTAGTACAAGATTAGTTTATATTGCAAATAGGTACACGAGTGGTTTTTAAGATGATCTAATATTATAAATTTGCTTAGTTTATTCTTCCTAAGAAGAAATAAGAATATATAACTGGAAAGTTGTCATTATAATACATTGTCTTAATATTGGCATAGGGTATACCTACCTGGTGTTAGGATTATTTTTGGAATCCTTGAAGTTTGTTAGTAATACTAATTTAAAGAGTATTCTGGTAAGTTGTAAGGGTTTTTTAGGTTTCATTTATAATACTGGTTCTATTTAAATAAAGATACTCATTGTAAAAGTTAGTAGAAATAATCCAAAATCAAAGTCATGATATTTTAGGCTTAACTCAGCGGTTGGGTATTGGTTTACTCAGCCGTTCATATAGAGTTATTTGCTTATTGCATAACATTGCTTCTCATGGATAATAGAAATTAATATACCTACTCATGGATCAAAATGGGTAGAAACCTTTGAAAAAGTTTCAGAATCTAATAATAATTTTGATCTTAAAATTTATACAAAGCATCTTAGGTTGCGTGTAATACTTAAAAAGTCATTGGTATATAGAAACAACAGGAATTTTAATTAAAAAACTGAACTAAAACGGATTTGTTTGTAAACTATTCTGGCTATAAACTACAATACAAACATTATTATATAAATATAATAATAAAGAAATAGAAATATAATAAATTTAATGAAATAAAATATAAGCAATAAAACTTCAACCAAAAATTTATTGGGTGGTAAGTTAAGGGCTTACACACTACAACAATAATAACTCCCCGCACCGATTTCGGTGACGGTGGCTGGTTACATTGAAACCAGGCCAGTTACGCAGGAGTAATTTTATAGTGCCCAAGTGTGTGCGCAGTACACAAGAGCACTCTCTCTTCCTTTTCTCTCATCCGTCCCACTACAACAATGTATACATGGGTATGAGTGTGAAAAACAGTCTATTGCTATTTATATATATTTTTTTTGAAAATATACTTAATTTATATTATATTAGGTATATACAGAATATTTCAATTTATAAAAATGAAATTAGAGTCACACATAGACCTTTTTTGTAAAATGTTCACAGCACAAGTATCGTATTTGGAACATGATAATATTTCATTGTACATTTTATTGACCATTGGCAAACAATGTTGAACAAGCAAAGCCAAGTATCTCTTTAGATACCATGCTAGCTTAATTATCAAGTAACACTTTAAAGCAACAATTAAATCTGAAATTTGTATCAAGATATGAATTAACCTATATTAAACCAGAGGAAAGTTTTTGCTAAAAATTACAAAAAAAAAAAAAAAAAAACATTTAACAATAAGACACAAATATAAGAATAATAAAAAGGAATAAGAAAAATTTAAACATGGACAATAATACAGATGATATGAGGTCTTATTGAACACGAGTGGGAACTAGATGCTTTTGTTTCGCCACAACAAGATTAACCTAAAATACATTAGGTGCATTGTACACGGGTGATATACGTGATATATCGACGTGATAACAGCTGACATGGGTGATATGCGAGACATATTGACGTGTTGCTGAATGCAAGTGACAATGAGATGTACATGTGTTGCCATAATAAGATTAACCTAAAAATACATTAGGTGCATTATACACGAGTGATATGCGTGACATATTGGCGTGATTACAGCATACACGGACATATTGACGTGTTGCTAAATGCAAGCGAGAACGAGATTTACTTGTTTGGCCACAACAAGATGAACAAGAACAAAAGCAAAAAATTACATTAGGTGCATTTTACATGGGTAATAAGTGAGACATATTGACGTGTTACTGAATACAATTGGGTACTAGATACAATGGTATACTTTATTCAATCTGGATACGCACAAGCTATAACAAAAATAACATAGAAATGTACAATTTACATTATCCATGGGTGATATTTTTCATTGATATGTTGCTTATGACAATTAGTGTACCTACTATGTGAAGTATATAGTATATTTTATACAATCATGGAGTGTATACGATATATACAAGAAGGTACTTGTGTCTGTACAACACACGTTACTCCTTCTAGATGAGTCTACAAAAGAAGGAGGAGGGGTGCAATACAAGAGTAGTTCATGTAATATTATACATATATGAACGCTTAATCTCTATGACCCAAATATCGATAAAAATTTAAAATAAAATGAGATTAATTCTCAAAAAAGACCTGGAGAGGAATATGAACAAGAACAGGACAAAGAAATACTAACAGAAGTTGATTAGGTATATCGATATAAGATAAAACAGTGTAACTTTAAAGGAAAAACACAATTAAGTACCCAATATAAAATGGAAATCTAGCAAAACTTATTTTAAATATCTCAATAATAATCCTTCAAGGTGCATCAATAAACAGTTTTCAAAATTACTTAGTGTGACAGACAGTATTAAAACAGAAATAAATAAATAAATGATAATCAACAACTGAGGCAGGGTTTATACCTACCCGTTCTCTATTTCTTACACCAACTAATGCTGAAGAGAGATATAATCATGTTTAGTGAAATATAATATACACACATAATATACACATATATACATAATTCACAGATACATGGTGATCTATGCCATTGAATTTATAGTTTTTTTATCACTATCTTTACCCTTACTATGAAAAATATCATAATTTGAATTTGGAAAAAATCTATCAATACAATTAATTTATTAAAACTTCATATTCTCCTTAAAATCTGGCATAATTCGTTTCAAATTTACAATATCTGTTTGAATTTCACTCTTCACTATTTCAAGCTTGCTCCACAAGCAAAGCATAACAAATAAATCAAAACATGAGATGCAAAACATTGAGTCTGAAATTATAAAATATCTTGAATTAGGAGATATAACATTTTTGTGAACCTATTTCTTATTAGTTTGTATCCCCAAATATGGTACCTAATCCCAAAAACCTAATGGTAACAAAGGTATACTTTGAATTTACTCAAATATTTTTTATATCTGTAACCTCTTTTCAATATAGCACTAAGCACAACATAGAATAGGGTGGCAGTGATTAATCAAGATAATTTTTCAAATTTAAGTTATCTTGTACTTATTCATCTAGAATCTAGATAATAGAAAATATCTAAGCTGACAATAGTGTAGTCAATAATGAATTTGAATCATTAGGGGGATTTCTGTAACTATATTTTTTACCAAAATATATAAAAATTATATTAGCAGCAATATACAAAAGAAAAGGTATTAAAAATATAATTCATCTTGATAATATCTTGTTGATAAGTATATCATCATATATATAATAACACAGTAATGTTAAGTCTCAATAACAATAATGTAACTTAACTCACCGTTAATCAAAATTTATTATCAAAAACAAAAACATACTTAGTGAACCTGAATTATGTCCTACACATAATTAAATAAAACTGAATAAATTTACTTAAGATATAAATCCTGGTTAAAACCATAAATACGGATAAAGATTAAGTCGCTGTTTTAAGAAGTACCTACTTTATGGAACTTTAAAGCTGTTCCAGAGCAAAACAAAATACAGGGCCAATGGAGGCTTGTAAAACACGGTTGTTACAATCTTTCACCAAATTCTTTATTAGGTATACTTACCCTAACAATTTTTAGTTACATTTTATTAATACATAATATAGTCTTTATTTGGTTTAAGATCATATTATTTATCCTTCATAATAATAAGTGATGTGACTTCCATAAGACACAATTATCGTCTCTTTTACATAAAAGTAGGATAAATATTTCGAAATTAATTATTTTAGTCATATGGTGGTTTCTTGGCGCGATAATTATTAAGTGTATCAGCATAGTTATTTAGTTGAATAATTTTAATTTGAGAAAATTTAAAAATAACAGTTATAAAATATTTAAATATTATATTAATTGTAAGTAGATACTTAAATATCGGTTACATAACTGATATAAGCTTGAACATGCAAGAAGGTATCATACTTTAGTAATGCTTGATATTTTACTTAAACCAACAGGTAAAATAAACCGTAAGTATAATTATATTATAACAAGTCTAATACCATACTATTATTATAGTATTTAACACATTACACAACTCCCATATGCTCTGAACATCTACATGGTAAAATATATATCGAGAAATGAAATGTGTAGTATAATAAGTGATCAAACGAACTTACCTTAAGTGAAGTTCGATCATTATTATATGAAACATTTCATTTCGAAGATATATACCCACCCAACCCAAGCACATAAGGCCATAAGTATATTATAAGCCTTACATGCGTAGCCCTGGGAGTTGTGTACATGTTAAAAGCTCTAAACATAATGGCGTGACAGGAAACATATCTATGGGACTAGGAAGTCATAGACAAAAAGTAACTTTTTTCTTGATTTCTAGCTTTGAAATATGCGTGGATTGCCTCGTAAGTATGAATATACTACATGGTAAAATATATATCTTCGAAATGAAATGTTTCATATAATAATGATCGAACTTCACTTAAGGTAAGTTCGTTTGATCACTTATTATACTATGTTGAAAAATGTACCTTAAAATGATGATTACGCGGTAAAAAGCCAAAAAAATAAAAAATTTGATGCAAAAACGCTGTTCGCCATCTTTCATCAAAATATGACACAAACATGGACGATGGAGGCATGTAGCTTAAATTTATAAAATATAGTAATGGTCGAATTTTCACCATTAGACGTTCTCTAGTAAAAATGTTTAAGTGAAAATCAAATAGTAATAAAAATATTTTTATTTAACCACGAATAAACAAAATTAATGTTGATAAATTGTACAGCTTTATAAGAATAATAATAATTTATTCCTCTTCTCTGAAAAAATTACACAACCATGAATAAAAAACAATAGTAATATATAAAACAAATTTGAGTTAATTAAACAAGGAACATTCTCCATAATAACTACCATATGTTGTTTGAGAATGTTTTTTGTTTATGCAATGCCAAGAAAAGACCCTCTGATTATGACAGCGACTATCGCCATTGTCCTTGGTTTTCCATGATCCCCAATCAGATCAGATTGCTATAAGAAGATTGTTGAAATTGAATGATTGAGATTTAACATGTCCTTAAGGCTACTTCAGTACAGACACGAGTTATTCCGTGCCAGGTAGTGTAGAGAATGTCCTGTAGACCCTCCTACTATTATAAATGTGAAAGTTTGCGAGAATGGATGGATAGATGGATGAATGGATGTTTGATACTCTTTCACGCAAAAACTACTGAACAGATTTTGATGTAATTTGGTATGGTAGAAGTTTAGGTTTTGGATTAAGACATAGGCTACATTTTGTCCCGAAAAGTATAGTGTTCTCGTGAGATACTGCATTAACGCGAGCGGAGACGCGGGCAACAGCTAATATTCAGCATAAAGTGATAGTATAATATCAATTGTTTATAAAAATGTTATGTCTTTCTGCGGGTTACGTGTATTATAACACACGTGAACAGTTAAAGACCGATTTTGATAAATAAATCTTACAGTAAAAGTTTCGATGCAGTCTCGATATGTTAAAACAGCAAAATTTTATTCTCATAATCTTCAAACAAGAGACCCAAACTCCAAAAAACAGTTTATGATATCAAGATGATTTATTTATAATTTATTGAAAGTAAATTGAAAGTCTAATTTTATATACGAGTTGGGGTTCAGTCTATTAGATTCTAACCTTTTTAAAAAGACTGATGAGGTGAGAGGCTCCTGCAGATCGGTTACACATAACAGATGCTTAAGACTGTCTCAGTACAGGCAAGCACGGGAGTTATTCCGCGCCAGTGAGCATGTGTATCGGTCGGCACACAATCGCTATTATTATCAATTACCGCACATACAGCCACTTCGATTGTTCATTGTTCAATGAAATGGGAATCGAATCGATTTGTATTTACCGTTTCCCTTGATATTAAATTGCTCCAAGGCTTTTCTTGGTATTAGACAAAACATATGTATGTAAAGAATATAACTTTAATAAAATAATCAATAAGTTAAAAACTACAACCCGAATATGCAAATTATTTAGCCTGTGTTACCCGTGCCACTTTACAAATCTATGGACACCTCATTCATTAAAATCAGATTAGTAGTTTAGGCACTACAATGGAACAAACATACAAATCGTGTAATGTGTCGAGCTCGCGAACGGACGCGCTCCGCGTTATACACATGCAGCAAAAATTAATATTTTTGCGAATCGCGCGGCTGATTGCCGCTGCACGTGATCATGGCGCTCGTGGTCAATGAGTTGCTGGCGTTTATCCAGCATGCCATCGACACCATGGACGAAGTCAGCATAATGCAGATCTGCAAGTCATCTTTCACCAGCGAGGAGATTTGCGAAGGCAAGCACTTGCTGTACGAGACGCTCGGCCAGAGCGCGAACATGCCATCGCGACGGAGAGATGGAACCGAAAGAAGCGTGCAGGACATCATCTTCCTGCTGAAGCAGACGGATCCGGATGAAGTGCCAGCTTTTGTAGCGAAAAATCTGCGTAAGCTGCCGCCTGTGACACTGGACCACGTCGACATCGTCAGCCTACTGAAGGACATCAAGTTCCTGAAGCAAGAACTGACCGAAGTTCGAGGTAGATTGCAGGCATCAGAGTCTACCATAAGTGATCTCCGTAGTGAATTATCACAGTTAAAAAGTGTTAATTCAATATGTAGGTCACCTGATGCAGCAAACGTCACTCGTCGTCGAGGCGCGCAGGCGGTCACGTTTAGCCCGTCAGCATTATCCGACGGGTCAATGTTGCTGCCGCCCCCGCTGTCCGCTCCCCGCCCGCGAAGGAGCCGGTGCCGAGTTACGCAAGTGTCGCCGCTAGCGAACCCCCGCCACCTCCCCTGCGTTCGAAAAACAAAGGGAAAGGGAAAATAGGAGGCCCCTTCAAAAAAGCGTCCTCTTTCTAAAAAGGACCGAACGTGCGATGATGATGGGTTCATCAACGTCGAGAGGCAGAAGAAGAAACCCGTCATCCGCAACCATCGCGGCACCGCACCCGGAGGACCCGAGCAGCTGTTGCAGTGTGAGACTCCCGCGACACCGTTGTATGTGTCCCGGCTGCATTGGTCTACGACGGTCGAGCAGGTCGTGGACTACATCGGGAGCAGAACCAAATTCGCCTTGAGGGTCGAGCGGTTGGAATCTCGTCATAGAGTGAATTTTAGTTCTTTTGTGGTGAGAGTTCCAACCCATCATTTACCGACCTTCGAGAAGGAGGAGTTCTGGCCGATTGGAGTCGCCTACAGAAGATTCAGAGGACGACTCCCGAACACATCGCGCCCCACGTCGCAGACAATACGTGTTTAGTGTTAGTGTTAGTTATCTATACATATAAAATCCTTTGTCCTGAATGACTGACGGATCAACGCACAGCCTAAACCGCTGATCGTAGAGACCTGAAACTTGCAAGGCTTGCTCTTTGTAATGCGTAGGGATCCGATAAGAAGGGATTTTTCGAAATTCGACTCCTAAGGGGGTGAAAAGGGGGAAAACAGTTTGTATGGGGCAACGTGATTCCTTGGTCCAATCTACTTCATATTTTGCACAAACATTATGTAACAGAATTGATGGAATTCGTGTATCATAGTTAATTGAAATTCGTCTCCTAACGGGAATAAAAAGGGATAGAAAGTTGTTTGGGAGCGATTTGCTTTAAAGTTGATGTAAATACTCCTTAGTGCTTTTGATTTAAAGCTCCCACTCACAAGCGATCGATCGATTTAGTCTTTACAGTTTAAACATTTACTGGATTCGTAGTTGCAAGTAGATCGGTTTAGATAAAAATTAAATATAGTCTGAGATCCTAGGACCACCTTACTATACTTTTTATATGAAACTCGTATACATACGCGTAAATTTTGTTCCAACTTTTGACCCCCACCGCAAAAACTAGCTGGTAGGTCTTACACTAATCATTTTGTGTAATAGTTTGTCGTTAGCAATTTACTTTCAAATACGAATTAATTTCCAATTTGATCGAAGCAATCGATAGCCCGTGAGTGGGGAGCTTTATTTTTATTTTGACATAATATTATATTGTCATCATGTTGAAAAATAAATCTGACAACAATGCGAAAATTAAATTTGATGAAAATCTTAATCTTATAAAAACTAGGCACCTAAATATTTGCGATTGCTGCATTAATTATATTCATAATACTTATTATATTACATACTATTTCAGTAGAATATTTTGAGTGAAGGTATAATTAAATTTCTTTCTCTTTTGTTGTTATATGTAATATTTAATTTATTTGTGCTTGATTTATCAGTGTTCAATACATAGGTTTTTAGTTTTTAACCCAAAACAATGACTTTTAAGATTTTCTTAAAAGATTTTTGATCTGTACGTTTGTGCGCGCTAATCTCAGAAACTACGGAACGGATTTTTATAAAATTTGTTAGCGTAGTAGTTTAGCCCTTGGATAAACACATAGGACTCACTTTTTATCGCGGAAAATTTTTGGGTACCTAAATACCTACGGGTTCCACGCGGTTAGGAATTAGGATAGCTCTGCTTATAATTTTGTGTAAGTATTTCAATTCAATCGGTTCATACCTACAAAAAGTTTTATCAATCTAAAAAATAACGTAGTATAAAATGCTATAAAATAACCAGATATTAGAATTGGTTAAAAGTTTACCTAGGTTAATCATAATCATTAATGTGTATGATTATTATATATGAAGAATAAGTGAGAAGCTAGATAGATGGCTTCGTGGTCGTACTGCTAACTCATCTCTCTCTCAAACTCTGTCGTGGTCCCAACTAGGATGGGCGATCACAATCCAAAATATTTTTATTAAGTTCAAAGTCCACAACGTCTTCCCATTCAAAAAAATTTCGAAATCGTTAAAACTAAGTATAAAATACTAATTATCGGCTACAAAGAAATCCTTACTTAATATTATACCTAAACGCGAAAGTTTGTATGTACATAATAATATGTTAAGTTTTTCATGCTATAAAGTAAAGTAAAGTAAAGAAAACACGTAAAGAATTTTGATGAAATCAGGTATGGTAGTAGTTTATGCAGAATTAATACAGAATATTTTTTGCAGCTTATTAAATTTTATTTATGGTACAGTTCTCGGTAGATTTCTTGAGTGTACCTACGAAGTCGCAGGAAACATTCAAATAAAATACAACTGATACGGTTGTGCAGTGCCTACACCATTATGTATTCAATTTTGGTATTGGTATTTTCCCGAACAAGCTTTCCCTCTGACGCGAGCGAAGCTGCGGGCAAAAGCTAGTATAATATAATATAGTAATATGTATGTTAGTCTATAAGGTATTTATAATATGGGCCTATGCAGCCCGAAATAAATGGTATTTAGTTAATTAATTTAATATACATACATAGACTGCCAAAATCTTTACCCTTCCTTCTGGTTTAGCCGTAGTCGGGTAAAAAAACTGTTGAAGTGCTACGCTTTGACACGAAGCTAAGGGAGCGGCTCGATCGAATTACTTAGTTTACACAGAAAATCGGCGTGAATTGAGTTTACAGAATAAAGATATAAGGTTTAACAGATCGGCAGTGCACTTGTAAATCTTCTGGTGTTGCGGTTGTCTGCATACGTAATGCAGCAGTCGCTCCACGAGCCATTCTTCCTCCTCCTTACGTCGTATTCCTGAGGCTCGTATTGCTGAGGGTCGTGATTCCCCTGGGGAATAATTTTCTTTATGACTAACTATATTGCGCCATATATAGCGATCCTTGCAGTATGGAGAGCGCCATGAAATTCAGTGTCGAACGCAGTGCGTACGTACCGTACCTACTCGGTCTGACCATCGGATTGGACTTCAACCACTCGGGTGACGACATTTCTTATTCCATATTTTTTCAAATCTATTGATTTCCTATCTGAAGTGAATATTCTGTAGGGTAAAAGCCGGATAGTTGCCCCACTTTTAAAAAAATCCCTGCAGTTAGTAAAATTATACAAATTGAGAATAATTCAACGTGTTCATCCAAAGGTAGGTCTTTAATGTTTTATAATAACTAATTTTGTAAGCCTATTAAATACGAGTTTAGAGTAAATCCATTTTTATTGTACCTCTAAATAAGGGGATAGTTGCCTCCTATAGCGGATAGTCGCTTAAAGGGGGATAGTTGTGGGTCATGCATCCTATTCGTTTGTTTTTTACCCCGTAATTAGAAAACTAAACAATCGAATATTTATTTTAGTTATAACTATATTTTATAGTTATGATTACTGTATTTTTTTTAAATAAATAATAAAATAAATTTGTCTTTACTTGTTTAAACAATCGAATAATATTTTTGGTTAAAACCATATTTTTATAGTTATGATAACTGCAAATTTTTGAAAAACAAATATTAAATAAATTTGTTCTTACTTGTTTTAGAATGTACAGGTTTATTTAGGGGCGGATAGTTGCTCCTAGAGCAGTTCTAGGGGCGACTATCCTGTAAAAATATAAGGCGACCTTTTCATTTTTGATACGGATACTTGCTTTTACTATTAACAAAATAAATGAAAGCTTTTCTAATGTAGAAAGAAAGAAACATAGTAACTTAACCTCTAAGGCATTCAAAGTTACCAAAAAATACTGGACCTCCTACGCTAGTAAAAATATTAAGTAGAATAATTATAACGTCCAGCCAAGTCTCACCGTAAAATATTTTTGCTTAAATAAACAAAATGGGTGCGCCTACAATAATGATTGTTAGGGAATTAATGTCTTCTTGAAAGGAACTTCCAATCATAATCAAAGTCTATCGCAAAAAACATTCCTAACATAGGGAATTCAGAACCGAGGCAAGTATCCTACCGAGGCAACTATCCGGCTTTTACCCTGTAGTAAGTGAAGCATTAGTTGACGAATCAAATGGTTTCTAAATTTTAAAATATAATATAAGGTTCGGTAAAATCAATTATGGATTTTTTTTGTATGATCTACTTGTAAAGACTTTTAGGCAAAAAAAATCATCATTCTAAAATATCCGTAATTGATTTTACCAAATCTTATATTCCAATTGTTTCGTGTTCCAGATGTTGAAAGCTTTTATATTATTATCTAACATTCAAACTCTACATCTGGAACTGCACAACATTTTTTTCAGTAATTTATATAAGAAAATTCAACCTCAAAATATATATTTTTATTCAAATTAGAGCATCTGGCAAGATATTCTTCGGATATAAGCAAAAATATCGGTAAAAACTCTTGACATCAGTTTCTATTGACTAAATTACTTCCTACGATTGTGTGCGCTTTACACATGTTTAAAAATAGGGAAAACTTAAAATAGATTTTGATAACAATTGAGTTTCTGCTTGGATTTATTTTTTAATTTATCCCCTTCATCATAATGCCCTATGGTTTATTTCTAATGAGAAAATGTTGTGTTTCATGTCTCATTAGCGTAATGTACACATTATTTGCTTATATAACATCTAATATACAAATTATATATCCTTGGCAGCATTCCCTTATTACTAGAATTACTTACGCTCCACGCAGCAAATGCGAAATAACCTTATTCCATACATTTGTTACTCTAGACCTTGGTAACGCTCGGGAATTTTACTATGTATATGATGGTTAAAGGACTAATGTAAATTACGCTTAAATCAAAGCTAGTGTATAAATTAAAGTAAATAAAATATCTGGCTGACAAGTAATCAAAAGGTTTGTATTTCTTAAGCTTACTCAAACGCTTCTTTAATTGAAAAGATCTCGAGTTACTTGTCATTCTGCCAGTTCTAAACAGAGCATTTTAAATTTAATAAGATTAATAATTCGGACGTAACTTGACTATATTTTAAATATAGTCTTTGACTATATCGTAAATTTCAGTCAGAAATTTAATAATTTACGTGAAATAATTAATAGTGTAAAGAGGAAAGATTTGTATTTTTGTACGTTTCACGCAAAAACTCCCATTTACATACACAACGTGTAAGTTGTAACAAATAAGGATATCAATCCGAAACCCAGTGATAATACCTTAGAGAATCAAACCAAATTAGTTGGATGCTCTCTTATCCTTAGATAATACTCATGAAACGCTCTAGACTCGACACTTCGATTTTCAACTCTATTATATTAGCATAAATTCTATTTCCAATACTCTGAATTTTCCCGGGCCCACCGGACTCCGAATCATATATAGTCACAGCCTTTTAATTTAGATGTGCTTACTAAAACTTGCTTGATAAATGTTAATTTACAAGGCGTCGGCATTACCGGAAGACGTGCAAGCTACTGGTAATTGACAAGCTGTTAGTCTAGCAACTACGAAGGCATAGGTTACAACAATTAGGGTAAACTACCATCGCCCTAATTGTTGTAACCTAGCTAGCAATTTGTGCAAGTCACTAAAGTTCTATTGACTATTATTGTGAATTATAAAGATCAGTTGCAATTAAATAGGTACAGGGTCAATATAGGTGAATTCGATGTTGATCTTTTCATAGTTTCCATAATTTTCAATATCTGACTACGAAACTCGTATTCCAAAAATAATATTTTATGAGATTTCGGACTTTTGGGTTTTTTTTTAATCAATTTTTTCCCTCTCTTCTTTTTTTACAAAACGATTGCTTTTAATTTGTTTTGTTTTATTTTGTTTGATAGCTATTAATATATAAGGTTGTACCTTTTAAATGATCAACATCAATATTATAATAATCCTGTAACTCTATATATAAATTACTAGCTGTCCCGACACACGTTGTTCTGTCTTAAATATGAACTGGAATGAATAAATAACTACACCTAAACCTACTCCCACAACCTACACCTATATTTCTCACTGTTTGAATCTTCCCCGAACTTCCGTTATAATTATTTTAAGACCAAAATAAGCCAAATCGATCCAGCCGTTCTCGAGTTTTGGTCCCTCGGGAATAGGATAAAATCCTATGTCCTTCTCTTGGTTTTAAGAAAACTCCCCACCAATTTTCAGCAAAATCGGTTCAGGCGTTCTTGAGTTATAAATAGTGTAACTAACACGACTTTCTTTTATATATATATAGACTAGCTGTTGCCCGCGACTTCGTCCGCGTCAACTGATGGCGCAATAATGCATCAATTTCGACCAAATTTGATTACCATAAAAAAAGTTACCAAGTAAGTCAATGTTAAAAGATTTTTTTAGATCATTTAAAGAGGAATAATTCTTTCATACATATTTTTTTTGTAACTTGAGCAGTTTACGCAGCGCACGCAACGGAAGCCCTCAAATAAAGCTCAAATATGAATAATTCTTCGCTCCTATTGGTCGCAGCGTGATGTTATATAGCTTAAACTTTAAAGCCTTCCTCAACAAATGGACTATCCAACACAAAAATAATTTTTCAATTCGATTATACTAAATCTACTCGAACGCGCTGTTCTCAGGAACTACTGTAGAACAGCGCGTTCAAACAAACAACGTAAGCCCTCAAAGATGAATAATTTTCCCCGTTTTTCCACATTTTCCACTGATTCTTCACTCCTATTGGTCGCAGCGTGATGCTATATAGCCTAAATCTCTATAAATGGATTTTTCAATTCGAACCAGTAGTTCCTGATAGCTACTAAGGATTAGCGCGTTCAAACAAAAAAAACTCTTCAGCTTTATAATATTAGTATAGATAGCTGATGCCCGCGGCTCCAACTAAGTACAGTAACCCACGGGAACCGTATATGTCCAGCGATAAAAATTAGCCTATGTTCTTCCTCGTGGTCTACTTTATATCTGTACCAAATTTCATGATGATAGGTTTAGTAGTTTTTACTTGAAAGTGTAAATAAATTTTCCCACGGGAACCGTATATTTCTCCGCCACAAAAAGTAGCCTATGTCCTTCCTCGTGGTCGCCTTTATATCTTTGCCAAATTTCATGATAATCGGTTTAGTAGTTTTTACGTGAAACTGTAAATAAAGTATCCCACAGGAACAGTATATTTCCCTGTGATAAAAAATAGCCTATATCCTTTTT
Organism: Glaucopsyche alexis; assembly: GCA_905404095.1. Classification (NCBI taxonomy): domain Eukaryota; kingdom Metazoa; phylum Arthropoda; class Insecta; order Lepidoptera; family Lycaenidae; genus Glaucopsyche; species Glaucopsyche alexis. The sequence continues at coordinate 5,381,031 of FR990053.1, forward strand.
TAGGCTATACTCTCTGTATCTGTGTACCAAATTTCGTTTTAATCGGTTCAGTAGTTTTGGCGTGGAAGACGGACAAACAGACACACACTTTCCCATTTATAATATAGCATTCGCAAATATTTAAGATTTTCATCAAATAAATTTAACTTTCGAATTCTTGTCAGATAACTTATAATTTTTCAATATAAATTAACAATATATGGATGACAATTATATATTATAACTAGCTTTTGTCCGCAGCTTCGCTTGCGTGAAATTGGGTTTAAGTCAGAGGGAAAGCTTGTTCGGGAAAGTACCAATACCAAAATTGAATACTTAATGGTGTAGGCACTGCACAACCGTATCAGTTGTATTTTATTTGAATGTTTCCTGCGACTTCGTAGGTACACTCAAGAAATCTACCGGGAACTGTACCTTAAATAAAATTTAATAAGCTGCAAAAAGTATTCTGTGTTAATTCTGCATAACCTACTACCATACCTGATTTCATCAAAATTATTTACGTGTTTTCTTTACTTTACTTTGTTGCATGAAAAACTAAACATATTATTATATATATATACAAACTTTTGCGTTTAGGTATTATAATATTAAGTAAGGAATAGCCGATAATTAGTATTTTAACAATTTCGAAAATCTTTTGAATGGTAAGACGTTGTAAACTTTGAAGTTAATAAAAATAATTTGAATCCTGATCGCCCATCCTAGTTGGGACCACGACAGAGTTTGAGAGAGAGATGAGTTAGCAGTACGACCACGAAGCCATCTAGCTTCTCACTTATTCCTCATATAATAATCATACACATTAATGATTAGGATTAACCTAGGTAAAGTTTTAACCAATTCAAATATCTGCTTATTTTATAGTACCTATTAGATATATTTTATACTACTTTATTTTTTAGATTGATAAAACTTTTGTTTAGGTATGAACCAATTGAATTGAAATACCTATATAAAATTATAAGCAGAGCTATCCTTATCCTATATGCGTGGAACTCGTAGGTAGTTAGGTACCCAAAAATTTTCCGCGATAAAAAGTGAGACCTATGTGTGACCTATCCAAGTGAGACCTATCCAAGGGCTAAACTACTACGGTAACAAATTTAATAAAAATCTGCTCCGTAGTTTCTGAGATTAGTGCGCACAAACGTACAGATCAAAAATATTTTAAGAAAATCTTAAAAGTCATGTTTTATTAATGTTTTGGGTTAAAAACTAAAAACCCTAGGTATTAAACACTGATAAATCAAGCACAAATAAATTAAATATTACATATAACAACAAAAGAGAAAGAAATTTAATTATACCTACACTCAAAATATTCTACTGTATTAGTATGTAATATGATAATAAGTATTATGAATAATATAATTAATGCAGCAATCGCAAATATTTAGGTGCCTAGTTTTTCAAAGCCCGTATTAATAAACCGTTCTCATAGTTGAGACGATTCTCAAGAATGTTCTCAAGATTTTGTTTTAATTAATAGATCGTACTTGAGTACAGCTGTAGGGACGGCGTCTCAACTGAGTGAGAACGTATTAATAAACGAAACTCGTTCTCAACTGTGTTCTCAGTAAGCTGTCAAACTGTTTCTTGAGACGCGGTTTCGTAAGTATGGTCAAATCCTGACTTGAGGACGGCTTGGGATACAGTAGAAAATTATTTGCTGTGTTTTTGATTGTTTTACAATTATGTAAATTATAATCTAAATACTTACGATTAGTCAAACTCGAATTTACGCTACATAATCAACACAAAACAAAGATAAGAATAAAAATACTTTTGTTGATACCTCTTCATCTTTTTTTTGGCAATCGCGGTTGCAAAGGTTTTGCACCATTCTGCCAGTGTCGAGTATTTATAGAAATATTTTCGATTTTATTTATTTATTTACATTAAACCTATTTGATTTATAAATCATAGCACTCAATACCAAAGATAAATATCAAAACAAAAGTGACTTGATTTGACACTTGACAGCAGAACTTGTTTTTCGGTGACCAAAAAACCAATCCTCATTAAATCAATTCCCTCCCCCTCCTACAATTCCTCGCCCTATCACCCAAATCTGTTCAGCGTTTTGTAAATACTACTTTTATTGAAACTTTATGTACATAATAATATATTGTTACTAACAAAATAAAACTGTGGTAAGTACTAACCCTTAATGTTTGTGTTTGTTCTAGGTTTTAGATTATAATTCAACAGACTTCATTCAGTACCCTTGTTTATTCATTAAACCCACTCAGCAAAGTTTTCGTCAACACATTTTGATATTGGCGAATCACTAAGGAGCCATTTTAAAGAAAAAGGAGAAGTAGAACTTCTCGAATGTATGTGATCCGCTTTCCGTTTTACCTAGTTGTTTTAAAAATATAGATATTAATATGTAATCGATTATTAAACATTAATATCTACCTGAAAATTAATGAATATCAGGTTTTTCAATATAAAAAATACAAATTAAACTGTTTTTGGTATGTATATTATTAGATATTACATTTTTAAAAATAAATATTGAAGGAATGTTTATTAAATAAATCCGATCTTTGTAGAAGTGTAAACGAAACGTAATTTCATTCGTTCTTTGTCGTGTAAATGACGCTTAAAAGTTGAGTAAGTGATCTCAAGAATGTTATCAACTGAGACGGTCTTGAGATCATACTATGAATGAATGAGACCTTCTTGAGAAGCTAATCGCTACTTGAGACCTTCTCAGCCGAGAAAGGTCTTGAGAACGAGTTTGAGAACAGTTTATTAATACGGGCCTAAGATTTTCATCAAATTTAACTTTCGCATTCTTGTCAGATTTATTTTTCAACATGATGACAATATATTATGTCAAAATAAAAATAAAGCTCCCCACTCACGGGCATTCGATTGCTTCGATCAAATTGGAAATTAATTCGTATTTGAAAATAAATTGCTAACGACAAACTATTACACAAAATGATTAGTGTCAGACCTACCAGCTAGTTTTTGCGGTGGGGGTCAAAAGTTGGAACAAAATTTACGCGTATGTATACGAGTTTCATATAAAAAGTGTAGTAAAGTGGTCCTAGGATCTCAGACTATATTCAATTTTTATCTAAGCCGATTTACTTGCAACTACGAATCCAGTAAATGTTTAAATTGTAAAGACTAAATCGATCGATCGCTTGTGAGTGGGAGCTTTAAATCAAAAGCACTAAGGAGTATATATATCAGCTTTAAAGCAAATCGCTCCCAAACAACTTTCTTTTCCTTTTTATTCCCGTTAGGGGACGAATTTCAATAAACTATGATACACGAATTCCATCAATTCTGTTACATAATGTTTGTGCAAAATTTGAAGTAGATTGGACCAAGGAATCACGTTGCCCCATACAAACTGTTTTCCTCCTTTTCACCCTCTTAGGAATCAAATTTCGAAAAATCCCTTCTTATCGGATGCCTACGCATTACAAAGAGCAAGCCCTGCAAGTTTCAGGTCTCTACGATCAGCGGTTTAGGCTGTGCGTTGATCCGTCAGTCATTCAGGACAAAGGATTTTATATGTATAGATGTCAAAATAAAAATAAAGCTCCCCACTCACGGGCTACCGATTGCTTCGATCAAATTGAAAATTAATTCGTATTTGAAAGTAAATTGATAACGATAAACTATTAGACAAAATTATTAGTTAAGACCTACCAGCTAGTTTTTGCAGCAGGCGCCAAAAGTAGGAACAAAATTTACGCGTATAGATACGAGTTTCATAAAAAAAAAGTGTAGTAAGGCGGTCCAAGGATCTCAGCCTATATTAAATTTTTATCTAAACCGATTTACTTACAACTACGAATCCAGTAAATGATTAAATTGTAAAGACTAAATCGATCGATCGCTTGTGAGTGGGATTTTTAAATCAAAGGCACTAAGGAGTATTAATGTCAACTTAAAAGCAAATCGCGCCCTAACAACTTTCTTTTCCTTTTTTAACCCCGTTAGGGGAGGTATATGTTAATAAACTATGATACACGAATTCCATCAATTCTGTTAAATAATGTTTGTGCAAAATATGAAGTGAATTGGACCAAGGAATCACGTTGCCCCATACAAAGGTTTTCCCTTTTTTCACCCCCTTAGGAGTCGAATTTCGAAAAATCCCGTCTTATCGGATGCCTACGCATTACAATGAGTAAGCCCTGCAAGTTTCAGGTCTCTACGATCAGCGGTTTAGGCTGTGCGTTGATCCGTCAGTCATTCAGGACAAAGGATTTTATATGTATAAGATTACTAACATAGGTACTTTTACATTGTCAATGAAAATTCATTTTAATCCGACATTTATCGATAGAAAACACCTACTAACATTTAAAAAATGTTATGTAAAATTCTATATCTCTTGTATGAGTTTGAAATTATTTTGGCTTAAAATTATTTAAGCCAAAATAATTTCATTAAGTAATCCTTATTTATTAAAATAAGGATTATTTAATCGTACGTTGTAGCTTTATATACTTAGATTTAATATACTCTGATCTATCTCGTTGAAATATTATGTTTGTTATTAGAAATAGATGGGTAACTATTATAATTATTCATCTTATGAATAATGTTGTTCATTCTACAGAATAATATTATGATATCTACATATTCAGTATTTTGTAGAACTTAGAATTTGTACCTACTAAAATTAACATCTCATAATAATACTAGCTGTTTCCTGCGGCTCCGCCCGCGTAAATATATTATCGAGTATCCCGCGGGAATATCGAACTTTTCCGGGATAAAAAGTAACCTATGTTTTAATCCAGAGCCTAAACTACTACCATACAAAATTTCATCAAAATCCGTTCAGTAGTTTTTGCGTGAAAGAGTAACAAACACCCATCCATACATCCTCACAAACTTTTATATTTATAATATTAAAGTAGGATTTAATATTATTATATAATTTAGTAGCTTTTGCCCTCGGCTTCAAAGCCAAATCCAAAGCCATTGAGGAAACAGAAGGTCCACGCAATGTATGGAAAAACATACAAACGAAGTCCCCTGCTTTATATTTTTTTAAATAAAAAATATTTAAAAAAATATAAAAACCGACTTCCAAAGTTAAAATCACTAAAAAGTATGAAATAATTCTTAATGTCGAAATAGTTCCATTTTAAATTCTGCTAAAATATTACTATTTTTCTACTCAATCTTCTTATTTTTGAAGTCGGTACCAGCCAATTTGAACGTGAGTTCTTTAAAATATAATTTGTACTTATATATAAGGACGTAGTTGTATTAAAATTAATGTTCTTTTTTATTGAAGGATTTATACAATTATTTGGGCTGGTACCGACTTCAAAATTAAGAAGATTGAGTAGAAAAATAGTAATATTTTAGCAGAATTTAAAATGGAACTATTTCGACATTAAGAATTATTTCATACTTTTTAGTGATTTTAACTTTGGAAGTCGGTTTTTATATTTTTTTTAATATTTTTTATTTTTTTCTTTTCAGTGATATTATAATATTATAAACTAGTACCTGGGAGACCGAGTTTTATTCGGAGTTTTAGTAGGACGATGAAATATTTAAAAATAAATAAAATTGAGAAAAGAAATAAAAAGAATCACAAAAATATTTATCTGACCGGGTTTCGAACCCGAGGCCAATTCGTAAACAACGTATAAATTACCATTCTACCATCCAGCTGAAGCTACATTTTATGGCGGCAAAATGTACGGTTCCAGCAAGATTTCCTTTTGCGCGCACGAAGTCTTCTATAGTTTAATCATGTGTTTTCAATGTCAATTTTAAGCACTTATGCATATAACACCTCCATGAAGTTGTAGTGACACCCTCGCAGGGGTAGTCAGGGAAGCTTCCTGTGACCTCAGAACGTCGAGATCTGATGAGAATTAGATTTTTGCAAAACGGGGTAAAACCAATATCTTCCCGATTTTTGAAAATCTTAGATTTTCTTAGCGGGAAGTTAAAAATAATCCCCTTTTGTCTTGGTCATTCATTGCATGAACTGCTAGACAAATTTTCATAAATCTTGTGTATTGTGTTGACAGAAAAAGTTGCGGGAAAATTAAAAAATTGTTTAGAAAACTTAATGATCATAAACATTGCTTCTAAGAGTTTCCTCGATTCCTCGTGGATCCCATAGTTATCATTATCCTTATTATCATTATCCAAATGTAACACTTTTAGTAGGAGGTATACAAGCTTGGCACAACATTTTACTTTTGAGTAGCGCTGAATGCTCAAAGAAATCGATACCACTTTAAAATACTATGAGAAATACCTATATCAACATAATATCTTGATGTATGGTGTGATGATGATTGTGGTGATGATAATTATTCAATAGTCACCTATGCTTGCAGTTCTTTTAACAATACGAAAATTTCCAAACGTGTACCTTTAAGGACTGAGGAGTGCTGTTGAGCCTTTTTGGATCCAGGATATACCTTGGCACAATATTTTACTTTTTGGTAGCTATGCATATTCAAAGGAATTGATATCGGTGTAAAATACTATAAAAATAGTATCGTCATAATGTTTTCATTTTGCTATGATGATGATGGTGGTGGTGGTGATGGTGATTATTATTTAAAAGTGGCATATGCTTGCAGTTCTTTAAACAACGTTGAAATTTCCAAACGTGTATCTTTAAAGACTGAGAAATGCCGTTCAGTGCTTTTGGATCCAGGGTATACCTTGGCACAATATTTCACTTTTAGTAGCTGTGAATGTTCAAAGAAATCGATATCGGTGTAAAAAAAACTATGAGAAACACCTAGATATCAACAAAATATCAAGGTGGTGGTGGTGGTGATGATGATTATTTAATAGTGAAATTTGCTTGCAGTTTTATAAACAATATTTAAATTTTCAAACGTGTATATTTAAAGACTGAGGAGTGCTGTTCAGCCCTTTTGGATCTCTGGATACCCTGGTATACCTTGGCACAACATTTAACTTTTTGGTAGCTGTGAATGTTCAAAGAAATCGATATCGGTGTAAAATACTAAGAAAAATACCTATATCATCATAATTTATCATGATGTATGGTGTGATTATGATGGTTGTGGTGATGATAATTATTATTAATTAATACTGACTTTGCTTGCAGTTTTATAAACATCGCTGAAATTTTCAAACGTATATCTTCAAAGACTGAGAAATGCCGTTCAGTGATTTTGGATCCAGGGCACAATATACCTTGGCACAACATTTCACTTTTTGGTAGCATTTGCTCGAGTTACTTCAAAAAAAGTCAAAATCACTATCGGTGTCCCTATAAATTTTGAGGATTTCTCTCAATTCCTCATGGATCCCATCACCAGATCTACCATTTGATGACAATGGGACCAATCCAGGAGTTAATCCTTTACAACAAAAAAAGAATTTTGAAAATCGATCCACAAACGGCGGAGTAATCGTGTAACATACACACAAAAAAAAAAAAACATACACACGAATTGTAAACCTCCTCCTGTGTTTTGGAAGTCGGTTGAAAAGAGATACGGACGTTTAAAAAACTTAAAAAAGTAGCCACATTTTCCGCTGTATTCAAACATCCAGAAAACAAATTTGATTAAATTATTTAAAAAAAAAAATTAAAACATAGGAATACAGTTCAAGCCTTTTTTGAATTGTTAATAAAAAAAGTACTTAAACCGGTTAAGTTTTGGACTACGAATCGTTGATTTTTTTTTGTACTTTTAATAGGTATTTTCAGTTCAAGTTGCAGTTATCTCTATCGCACTCTCACACATTGATAGCTAGCTCGTTCGGGCTCTGCGGGACAGCAATAGATTTTACAAATACCTATTTTTCATTTCTCTAGCCCTTGATGTTTCCTCTTAACTACAACCATTACCAAATTTCATCAAAATCGTTCAGTTGTTTTTAAGTCATCATTACAAACTTTCGCAGTTATTTACCATTGGCAAAAAAGCATAAAATTTATCCTATTCCTATATCTAACCGTCTTTTTATGAATAAAATTTAAATTCTACGGAATAATAAAACGACGGAGATTTATTCGTAATGTTCACGCAAAACAATAAAATAAAAGTAAATAAGAAGGTTTATGGAACATTTTATGGGTGACAGATCAGGAGTAATGGTGGTATAAAATATAAGGGGAAAACAGAATAATGGGAATGAATAAAAACATACTTTCCACTCTTTAGAATACTTTGAGTGTTACTTAATTATAATTAACTTCGACTGTTTATCATTAAACTCTATTGTGTTTGTGGTTTTTATAAAAAAATATGAGTAGGAAACCATTGAATATGCGGACGTTTATTGTAATTAATATACATTAATAGAAAAATATCCATGGTGTAAAATATTTGAATATTCGATTCGATCATATTAACTCCCAACACAGATTTCGGGGACGATGGCCGGTTTCATTGAAATTTTGGTATTTTGTAAGAAGGTATTTTGTAGTACCTAAGTATATGCGCAGGCGAAAGTAAATTGTTTAAAAGTCGAGAAGTATCTTTTTCGATATTGTACTGTTCAATATAACGTAAATGTAAGAAAAACAATTACTTTAATTCCTAATCCAATTTTTGGCTACTTTCTTAATAGAAATAAGACAAAAACAGTAAACGTAGCAATAATCGTTATGTTCGCAGACCGCATCTTATTTCTGCTACCCGATCGCGGACAGCCATAGTGCTTTTGAACCTTACTGCTATAGTAATAAGATCGAAATGTGATATATTAGTGTTGGCGACTGCTCATAAGCCTAATTGCAGATCCCCGAGCTATATGGATCTAGTTTCAAGAACAGGCAACGCCACTTAGCGAACACACGAGCCTTGATGGAAATATCAAGTAAGTGTTTTGAAGTCATTTTCTAGTTAGTAAGCCGCCGAGCTATGCTACTATAATTATTATTATAAATGTGAAAGTATGTGAGGATGGATGGCCATGATGTTTGTTACTCTTTCACGCAAAAACTTCTGAACGGATGTTGATGAAATTTGGTATTTTACTAGTTCAAGCTCTGAATTAACACATATGCTACTTTCTATACGGAAAAAGTACAGCGTTGCTGTGGGATACTGTATTTACGCGAGCGGAGCCGCGGGCAAAAGCTAGTAAGAAATAAGTCACGATAAGCTTTCTAGTACATTACTCATATCAGAATTGCGTAAGTAAATTTGTCTGTCTGTTACGCAATCACGCCTTAACCACTAAACAGATTTTATAAAATTTAGTACAGGCGTAGTGTTAGATCTATAACTCCATTCCTATCGGCTTCACTTACCACTTACCTGTTGAAGACCTTATCCTATTCCTACTTATCAAACAGGCTAGGCCTTCCCTATGAAGAACCAGCCTTCGCCACTGACACCTACATTTTTCTTTCTGGACTAAGAACATTATTCCTTGGCATCGTCCATTTGTACGTATAGATCGTTTTGTTCTATCTGACAATAGAGCTATTTGTTACAGCATGCACTGGCATTTCCAGGGCCCGGTCTAATCTAATTACTGAAGCAATTACTGAAGCATTGATTACATCTACACCATTCTGAATAAATTTATCACTTTATTCACGTACTTAGACTGTTTCTAGGGCAGGCGGAAAAAGTGCAATGACTTTAAAGGGAAACCGACTTTTTTCCGCTATTAATATGCAAAATTAAAAAATTTTTTCTATTAAAAATCAATATACAATTAAGTAGTTAAATTAAAAGTCACCACAGTTTACATTTATACAGCACATCATTGCGGTACTAAGTTATAAAGTTTCCGTTTAAAGAGAAGAAATGACTAGATTAAAAAGAAAAATTAATATAATAAATAAATTTAAATAAATACATTTAATCGTTTATTTTAAACGTTCTTAAAATGTATTAATTATAATTTTACAGAATTTCATTAAAAATTAAATCGAATTCCAAAGTAAAAATACACAAAAAAGTATGAAATATATCGTATTTTCTAAATAATTCCACTTTAAACTTCGGCTAAAATTTGTGGAAGTCTCATACAAACTTCCACCCCGTAGTTTAAGGGGATGGAGGATAAAAGTTTATATAAGACTTCCGTTTAATAATAATTAGAATATTACCTTTATGTTCAATTTTCCGTTGAAATTACTATATTATATAATACTCGGGAAATAATTATTTCCATATTACGTCACACGAACGACGACATAACTACCATAGTTCTAATATACGCGATAGATGGCGCTTTTACCGAGAATTAACTTTCATCTCCTAGTATAAGGGGTTGGAGGATAAAAGTTCAAATTTTGACAATTATTCTGTTGGTTGTATACTAATACAACCTTACGTACCAAATTTCAGCTTTCTAGGACATTCGGAAGTACCATATAATTTTGTTGATCACAAGTGAGTCAGTGACGAAATTAGGGATTTTTAGATATATAAAATCTAAAGTATAAAACCTATGCAATCAAATCTTTACAATATGTCTAATAAGTCTGCTACTGAGAACATATTCAGAAAATTTCATTTATCTGGTATAAATCCAAACCCAAGTTATGAGGGTTCAAAAAATCGACGAAACGCTTCGAGAAAAGGTCCCCCGCGAAGCGAAGCGCAATCGCTTGGCTTATCTTGGCAGGGGTACTAACTACCGTGCCCCAAGATTATTTAGAAAATAAGAATTATTTCGTACTTTTTTGTGTGTTTTACTTTGGAAGGCGGTTGTATTAGAAGTTACAGAAAATGATATTTTTTACCAATCTATAATTAAGAGTTAAAATAGTATGAGAAATCAGTTATCTTTTTATGAGGAATATATTCAAATTGGGCAATCTTGTTAAGAACGTGATTGTCATCTCACGGGAGCCCCTCGGGAGCGATCGAGTGTGATTGCACAACGATCTCGATTTCCTCCCCACTCCCCACTCACTCTCATTCCACTCCACTCACATAGATCCACGCGCACTCACTTGAAAGTATTTTTGCAACTCAGAGTAAAAATAAGAGGAAATAGCCTAACCAAGAGCATGGGCGTATTTAAGGAGGGTTCCGTAATTATCAACGCGCAATTATAAGTTTTCTTCAAATTATTTCAAAAGTTATTGTCTAATTGTTACATGTAGTGTTAACCTATACGAAGTAGAGTCCAGAATTCATAAAAACACGAAACAAACTCTCTAGTGTCTGTCAAACGTAAGTCGAACCTGAGATATGGTTGCAAATTTAAAATATCTAGGTGGCAACGTTCCAATTTCTATGAAAAAAATTAAATAACCCGATGGGCTACTTGATAATTTATTATATATAGTAAAAAAACGTGAAATAAATATTTTTTACTCATTCGAGCAAAAAATTTTTGTCAAATTTTGATTTATGAAATTGACTTTGAAGGTCGTATAGAGTTGCCAAGTTAAAAGTTTGTAAATACTCGTATCCCAGGTTCAACTTCCGTTTGCCAGAGAGAGTTTTGTGCTTTAAACAGAAATTGTTTCGTGTATTTTTCTGAATTTTACGAACTATAAGCTGTTACAATACTTTAAATTATCGAAATACTATTTATAATAAACTACGATAGGGTTTCTTAGTACGTTATGGTAATGAAAAATCAACAACTATAACGCGTTTCAAATGAGAATAGGAACGTCAATGACTTTTTCTGTCAAATATTACTTAAAACGATTTTCAGAAAAACTTATGTGCATATAAATATTAATAGTATTGCACCGAATTTAAATAAAAACGTTAAATACTAATCAATCATCTAAACATAAATTTAACTATCATAACCTTATCATAACAGTCTAATTCGAAACAATATGGCGCCGGCTCGATCCTATTCTCATTTGAATCGCACTATAGTTTTCAATTTACAACTCAAAGGCCGGGACTATATTGTCCGGAATCCGTAAGGCCGAGGAAAATTCACAACTCTGAAAATTGAACTATATTGCCCTGAACCCGGAAGGCCGGGGAAAATTCTATTGTATTAACAATAGAGCTGAAAATCTGTATTAACAATAGAGCTGAAAATCTGACAACTCGACACTCATGTATTCAATTTTCAACTCAATTGTATTAGTCCACAGTACAATGCTCTGAATTTTCCCCGGCCTTCCGGGTTCAGGGCAATATAGTCCCAGCTCCTCTTTTTAATATAATACATCTATGGTCCCAGCCTAATAGTCAACGATATTACCTACGTTTTGGCTAAAATACTGTTTGGTTAAAACAAACATAATATTATTAACTTTCAATATGGCGCGGGCGGAACATAAATCCATCAGGTATTTAGGAGGCGGTTATGAGGTAAATATTAACTTTCCCGCCGTAAAATATTTACTACCCAATACCCCTCCTGTGATGTGTTGCTTGCTGTTTACGGTAATGTATATCCAGAATGACATAATTTATGTCCTCATATGGATCGAATACTTTTTACTTTTAATACCTCTTGCGCTTCATTTTATGTATCGAATCATAATAAGAAGATCGTTAAAAGTATTGCCGCGAATATCGAATAATAGCATGAAGACCGCTGTAGCTCAGTGGTTGAACTTGTCGGTGCTCAAGCCGTCCCGGGTTCGAATCTCGCGAAAGTGACAAAAAAGTTTTCTGTGTTCCTGGGTCATGAATGTTTATTATTTTATATTATCTAATATTAAAGTATTAAACATATTTCCGTTGTCTGGTAGTTGATACCCGTAACACAAGTTCCTCGAGAACTTAGCATGGAAGATTGATCACGCTACAACTCGCATCGCTTAGTCTTCTTAACAGTCTGCGCCAAGTTACCTAAATGCCTTGAAAACTAATGGGGTAGATTACGCAAAACTTTTTGTAGATGGCTCTGTGTGTTTGTTACCTGTCAAACATAGTTTTTTTTATTTTATGGCGTCGACTTATAACCATTGCCAGCCAGTATCAAGTTAAAAAGGCGGGAAATAAAACATTCGTTTAAATTTTCATCAACGTATTTCTAAATCATCAAGTTCAAAGTCTAGTCAAAGACAAAATAAACAGTCAGGGTAGTCAATGAGTCAAGTCAGTCGACTCAGTAAAGTGGTAGACGCTTTACTGAAACTTCCTAGGTAGTTTTGGAAACCCAAGAAAGCACGCATTTTGTAGTTGTATCAGTTGTTTCGTGCACGTAAACGAATATTATGTAATGGATAATAATATTCTACTAATATTACACATTAAAAACCGAAATAACACACATTTTTAAAGAAACACAAATACACAACTTCTTCAATTAAAGTCAATTGATTTTAGGTTTTTTCTTCGTAACTCATTTCCCCATTGTTTTCTTTGCTTCGGATCACTGAGGAATTTGTAAGAACCTATATCCTCACACCCTATAGCTGCACAGCATCACATTGCTTACAAAACACTAATTATTATCACAAAACAGCAAAGTTGTAGGGCTAATGACAGTTCATTTGTAACAAACACTGAGCGCCCTCTACGTGAACTAATTTGACAGTTTTCTTCCCCATTGACGTATCGAAATAATTCTTACACTAGAATTTTTATTTTCTACGGAGAATACAGAAAGTTTACATTTAAAATAATTAGTGAACATTCCCCAAAAGCACACACAAAAGCACGCTTTTTTTACTTCAAAAACAAAAACTTTTCAGAAACTTTACGTGCAGTAGGTATTAAATAAAATAATAAAATTGCAGTTTTAATAAAAAACGAAATAAAAATTTTTCATTTTATAGTAGAACCAATGAAAATTTCTGTTATTAAACTGAAACTCGTTAAACGAACAGTAAAAGCTTTTATGAACAATACGAACTTATTTAGTCGAATCAGATTATACATGAATACTTTTTCATCGGTACAATAAATTTTACCACGTCATTGGTATCGATAATAGAGTACATTTCACTTTTTTTTTTTTTCATTTCAATTAATTTATCCTTTAACAAATCTAATACCGCATGGGCGCACTAACTACAAGGTATGAGGTAGGGGGCGGCGGGGTGGGATAAGCGATCGGCCGGGCGGCGCACGAGCTTATAGCATTGTTGCTAGATGCGTAATGCATCCACATTTTGTATTAGTTTAGCGGATAAGTTCGGGGATTGATAATTTTGTTTTTTGTTCCAAAGGGGTAGTAACAAACATCGCTAGTATTTTTTATTTTTGACAACTATTACGTATGTTGATTTATTGTTCTGGTGAAAAAAATAATCCTGTATATGAACAAAGTTGTGGAATGAAGAAACACGTCAAAACACGTAAGTCTTTTGTAATTTTACTACTGGTCTGCTAAATATTAAGTCCTATTTTAAATCACTATCATCAGGATATATCTTTTCATTTTCATCGGCGTTCTGGATTCCGAAATATATATAGTATGCTCCGAAATCTCCGGTGAAAATTCAGAGCACTGAAAATAAAACTTTGCGTTAATACAATAGAGTTGATAATGGAAGTTTCGAGTGTCGAACTGTCGTTTATTACATTGACATTTGACAACGTGTGTTCGATTTTCAACAAAAGATTTTGTATTAGCACAGAGGTATGCTTATGAACTTGGATTCCCTGAGAGTACCTATGTATTTTGTAATAGATCTCATTTCACTTACACAAAAGAGTGCTTAATATGTGAAAATAAACTGACCATAGGTTGTAAGGAATTTTAACTACGAGAAAATCGTTAATTCGCACTGCAAACCTTTTCAGAATGAAAACAATTCCCAACAAAGTTGTGTTTACGTTCCTCTGATCTAAGAGCCAGGGTTTGGCTGGGGTAAACAAGACACCATTAAATAGAATAACATACTTACGTAGGGTACCTATATACTTAGTATTAAGGTTACAAACTCTAGTGTTAAATTACTATTTAAATAACTAGCTTTTGGAAATAGTGTTCTTGGAGAAAAAAATAATCTGCAAATAGCTTGGGAAGCTGGTAGTGCAGCGCATTATACTATGTCCCGGCATTTTAAATCTGTAATATCTTCGAAAATATTCATTTAGATTATATGCTGTAAAAACCATATTGATCTATATTAAATGCACAATGTATTTAAGGCACTTAATTGGATAAGGATTAGTGCTGTATTGCTTAAAATCACTTCGTAAATAAGCCATTATTTCGGGTAAAAAGTAATGGATAAAGAATGGTTATTGTGGGTTATCCCTAAGAGATAGACATATACCATTACAGACTTTTTTGTAGACGTTTTTAAGGTGCACAATACAGAAGTACATTATTTTGATCTATCTCGTAGGGTTCAGCCAGAGTTTGCAATGTAAGTGCAAAAAATGTGTTTATTTACGACATTACAAACCTCTAAAATGATTAGTGTTTCTCTATATATTATGCATGTTAAATACATAAAAAACTTCCTCTTAAATCACTCTATCTATTAAGAGCATTGATCGGCGCGCGACTCAGATTTCACGAAAAACGCTACATTTCAAATGCGTCTATATCTAACAAAAACTGGTTATTCTGATTTTTACATGTAGAAAAACACTAGAAAATATTGTATTCTAATTTTTCACTTATCATTTATTTGAAAATAATTTCAAACTTTTGAATAAAACTGACAAAACTAACCAGAAGTTTTTACAACTTTAGGTTCAGGGGCAATTTCAAAACATATAATAGCTAAAACCGCTTACATTTTTTAAAAACCAAAAATCTTTACAAACTTGTTGGATCCTCTTCTAGATTATCTATTTGTCAGATTATTTTTATATACGTTTCTATCTCATAAAAATAAAATTTAAATAATGCGAAATTATCAGGAATTATAGTTATTTAAAATGATGATATTTATGTATTTACTTGCTCCTTTTGTTTCTTACTTACATAATCTATGAGAAGAACCTTTTATCTTTAATATGCTATTTAAATTTTTAACTAAACTAGTTTGACGAATTTTATATGAATTTTTAAAACTAGTGTATAAAACGAGACGCACGAGCGTTTACAACAGTATTTATAAACGCTCGTGCGCCTCGATTTATTTAGTAGTTTTAAAAATTCATATAAAATTCGTCAAACTAGTTTAGTTAAAAATTTAAATAGCATATTAAAGATAAAAGGTTCTTCTCATAGATTATGTAAGTAAGAAACAAAAGGAGCAAGTAAAAATCAGAATAACCAGTTTTTGTTAGATATAGACGCATTTGAAAAGTAGCGTTTTTCGTGAAATCTGAGTCGCGCGCCGATCAATGCTCTTAAACAAACCCGCACCAAAATCCGTTGCGTAGTTTTAAAGATTTAGAGCATACATAGCAACAGACAGAGAAAGCGACTTTGTTTTATACTATATGTACCTACTATATAGTGATGTACAGTAGTGGAACACAGCCGTGTCATTGAAATGTTTACCTACGATTGAGCTTGGATTATTGGAGCACTAGGGCTGATACGTCTTTATTCATCATCAATTTTTTATTTTGTTTATGTTATATTATATAAATTGTAAACTTTACAACTTGTAATTGAAACTCTTCTTATCTTTTATAATTTCTATAAACTTAGTCGGTTCGTATAATATAATCATTAAAACTTTCATAAAATAATGTTGATTTTAAAGTTATTCTCCTTCAGTTTATATTAAGTTTAAATTGAATTTTATGAAATCGTATTATCTTATAACGCCTCAAGGCACTTATTAGGCCTCCCCCACATTAGGCGTGCGTGATCCTCGGGCGTGTCATCGATGAGGACGCTGCGTGCGCGCCGCGAGCGCGCTGCGTCAGGGATGCGGGCGCTGCGTGCGTGCTGCGAGCGCGCTGCGTGTCAGCGATGCGGGCGCTGCTCGCCCCACTCGCACGCTCGAGGAACGCGCACGCCCAATGTGTGGGAGGCCTTAGTTTTATTTTTATTTTACATGTTGTCATAATTCCTATTAAAACCGCACGCACACATAAAACCGTGACTTCTTGGAAATCTTAAAATACTTTTAAACAAAAGAGAAAATAAATTAAAAGTAAAATAAACCCATTGCTAGACAAAAACAATTCGAGTTGAAATCACAAATTTCTATTTGCGTCAAGACGTAAACATAAACCTCTACAAAAACCAGTGGCAGCTAACTTTCGATTTGTATTTTGAAAGTTTGTAATGGGAAAACTTGTCGCAGACACATTGCGGTAATATAACTACTTAGTAGGTACTTAGATAAGCAGAATAGTGAAAAGGTTCTAGCTGGTAAATAAGAAAACAAAGTGTCGTTGCGACACTACTTGACCTTTAGTCAAGATGAATTCGATAATTTCGACGGCGAAGTTCGAAATCAAAAATGTATGGGATTTGACATAAGTCATCGCTAAGTGACATGTCGCTTGCGATGCCTTATGTCAAATCTCATACATTTTATTTCTATGTCTATGGTTTCTATGTCTTTCTATCATAATACTATAATAAAATATGTAAAAGCTTGTGAGGATGGATGAATGGATGGTTGGATGTTTGTTACTCTTTCACGCAAAAACTACTGAATGGATTTTCAAAAATTTTGTATGGTAGTAGTTTGAGCTCATGATTAACACACAGACTACTTTTTATTCCCTAATAGTACAGTGCTCCCGTTGGATATTGTATTTACGCGGGCGGAACCGCGAGAAAAAGCAAGTATTTGTATGAAATTCCTTCCATTATCCTTAGTAGCGACACGAAGCTAGCAACGAATTTCATAGAAACCAGTAATAACCAGCTGTTTTGTATAGCAAGATGTTTTTGGAAAGAAATTGTTAACCCTTTAACTGCCAAGCCAGGCAAGGCAAAATAATATGGTTTGTCAGGCACATGTGACTGACACGGAAGTTAAAGGGTTAAATAATAGTTTTTCGGAAAGGCTTAGGTTTGACTGCGTTTATTCATCTTACCTTCCACAACACCAGACTTAACTTTTGACATTTAACTTCTTTATTTTGAATAAAACTCCAGTTACTTTAATAACATTTATTCATAGGATAACTAAAGTTATCACAATCAATTTTTCAACATTTAGAATCACTTTACACTTAAAACACGAAACATTACTAAACTTTTAACTTTTAACAATAATTGTACGAGCGGAGTCGTACATTAACGCTTGTTTAGTATAACCGCTGACCGTACACTTTTCAAACGTTATAAAACTGTGTAAACATTACTATATTTTAATGACAATAAACACTTTGAACGGGTCATTGCTGTCGTCATTCCTTGAGTTCAGATTTATTTTGGACTTAAGAACATCCAACATCAACATCAACATTCCTGTAGGGAAACACCCCTACATATTGGTCCTTCGAGAAGCTCAGTGCTGCGGGGGTTGTGTTTGTGCTGTGATTTGCGATCGGTCTGACAGGCCTCCCAGAAGCGGGTCTCACCTGTTGGATTGAGAAGGCGCTCTACGATTACAGTATAGACGCATTTCCAAAGCCCTGATTTGAACTGGAACCTGGAACAAAGTCCACGGGAAGCTCGACGATTGGACGAGAGGAACATTTTAACAACCACGAAAAGCTCAACTAGCTTTCGTGAACATCAAGAACATCTTCAACATCCACGAAAAGCTCAACTAGCTTTCGTGAATAACTTCAACATCTACGAAAAACTCAACTAGCTTTCGTAAACATCAACAACATCTTCAACATCCACGAAAAGCTCAACTAGCTTTCGTGAATAACTTCAACATCTACGAAAAACTCAACTAGCTTTCGTAAACATCAACAACATCTTCAACATCCACGAAAAGCTCAACTAGCTTTCGTGAATAACTTCAACATCTACGAAAAGTTCAACTAGCTTTCGTAAACATCTTCAACATCTACGAAAAGCTCAACTAGCTTTCGTAAACAACTTCAACATACGCGAAAAGCTAAACTAGCTTTCGTGAACAACAACGTTAACATCTACGAGTAGCTAAACTAGCTATCGTAAACATCAACAACATTTAACTTTTTCGTCGTACAGTAAATAGCCATCATCATGGAAGCTTTGCTGGAACGTCAACAACACATCATCAACACCGTCGAGAGGATAATTACCAACTTCAAAAAGGATTCTCCTACTCGAAAAACATCAGAGTATCTTCAAACGAGATTGGAGACTCTAAATAACTTGTGGGAAGAGTTTCAGTCGAACAACACTCTGCTTCAGCTAGAGGAAGACAAGTCCGACAAATACTTCACCACTAAACGCTTTCAACACCTGGAGCAACTCTACAAGAATGGAGTTCAACTCATTCAACAAACAACTCCAGTTGTTAAACCAACAAACGACAACAACTCTGAGAAGATAGAAGTCACAGATGAGCCTACACCTGGAACATCTGGAACTAACAAGGGAACGCCGTCGCGTACCGATGAACTACTGAGTCAGCAGCGAACAAACTTCCGAGCTTTGACTCGAGTAGTTAAGAACATTGACTTCTGCTCGCTATCAGAACGATGGGAAATTGAAGACAAACTACAGATGCTTCAATCCCGCTGGGGAGCCATCGACCAACTACATTGGCAGATAGACAACTTGTTGGAAGGGGCTGACAAAAAATATGAAAAGGTTTTCTGTGAACACGAAGAAATTTACGAGAAAACAAAATCGTGTCTTCACAGAAAGCTCAACAACATTAAGCATCAACAAGAATCCACACCACATCTTGAACTACCAGTATTTACTGGCAACTACGCCAATTGGCCAGCCTTCGCGGATCTCTACCGGGAGGCTATACATAACAATCCTTCCCTTAACAAATGCCAAAAGATGCAACACCTCAAGGGAAAACTCAAGGGCGAGGCCGAGCGGCTCGTCCAACATTTGAACATTTCGACTGATAATTATGACGCTTGCTGGGAGATTCTGAATCATCGATACAACAACAAGCAACTTCTTTTCACAAAGCTCATGCAAACCTTCATGAACCAGCCGACGCTGCAAAAACATACTGCCTACGAGATCAAGCGACTTCATGATGTCAGTCTGGAGACCGTTCATGCCATACATAACCTGGGCGTCGACACGTCAACGTGGGATCCCATTCTCGTACACATTATCACAGAGAAGATGGATTCTGAAACATACGCGGCATACATGGATGCCAGAACAAACAAACGCGATCTTCCTTCCTTCGACGAATTAATTTCCATTCTCGAAAGTAAATTCACCGCATTGGAGCCATTGAACAAGAAAAATCGGCAGAACAAACCAAGTTCCACACCTGCAAAGGAAAATGAACATACGAACAAAGAGAACATACGCGACTTAAGGTTCAAGTTCGCAAAAACATACAAGTCGTACGCTGAACGCATATGCCCACTATGCAAGAAAAATAATCATGTTTTAATATCATGCCAAAGGTTTTTGAACATGTCACCGGATGCAAAAATAAATGCAATCAAAACATTAACATTATGCAAAAATTGTTTGTTTTATCACAAAGAAAATTGCATTTCGAAAAACAAGTGCAAAATATGCAACAATGCACATCATACAATTTTGCACGACGTGTTGGCTGACGCAAATCGAACACAGCAAAATACAATGACCGCTCCAAATACTTTGCCCCGAAAATCCAATCACGTGTCCGGATATAATGATGAAGTATTACTATCAACAGTCGAATTAAAGGTACAGGCCAGAGATGGAAGCTACATCACAATGAGATGTCTTTTAGACCAAGGATCGCAGATCAACCTGATTACGGAATCCGCTGCTCAACGACTACAACTACAGAGATGCAACCAAAGCTCATCTGTATTTGGAGTTGGTACCAACGCAACACAAAGCAACGGAGCCGTACAACTAGTCTGCGCATCGCGTTACGACGACTACAACTTCATCACAAATGCTTTAGTAATGCCTAAAGTAATTGGAAATTTACCGAACTTTACGTTCGAGAAGCCATCTTGGCCACATATACAAAACATCAACTTAGCGGATCCGGACTATAACATCTCGAAGCCGATCGACGTGCTATTAGACGCCAAGATCTTTGCCGAAATATTAATGGATGGAATTTTGAGGGGTCCGTCTAATACTCCGATCGCACAACAGACAAAATTAGGATGGGTATTAGTCGGCAACATGAAAAACTTCAACTGCTATGCGATCACTAACAACATCAGCGAAATTTCACAATACTGGGAGATGGAGGAAATAACATCAACCAACGCAAACATGACGTCAGCCGAAGAGTATTGTGAAACACTCTACCAACAAACAACAACCCGACAGCCTGATGGACGTTATGAAGTTAGGCTGCCGATGAAACATGACTATGAGCATCATCTTAGTCCATCCAAACCGCAGGCGATCACGCAGTTCAAACAGCTGGAAAAAAGATTTTCAAGAAATGAAGAACTGGCCGAAAACTACAAGTCATTCATTGACGAATACCTACGATTAGGTCACATGAAACTCTGCATCAGCAAGAGCGAGCCCAGCTGTTATCTTCCTCATCACGGCGTCATAAGATTAGAGTCGCAGACAACAAAACTAAGAACAGTATTTAACGCTTCGCTCAAATTAAAATCGGGCGTAAGCTTAAACGATTTAATGGAATGCGGCCCTAACCTACAACAAGATCTACAAAGTATCATATTACTTTGGAGAACGTATCGATATGTCTACACTGCGGACATAGAGAAATTTTTTAGACAAATTTGGGTGAAAGAGGAAGATCAGCATCTCCAAAAAATAGTATGGCGTGACGCACCTACAAACGACATACAGGATTATCAACTATGTACAGTGACGTACGGAACTAAAGCAGCTCCGTATTTAGCTATGCGAACAATAAAACAGCTGACTCAAGATGATGGTCATATGTACCCATCAGCTGTAAACATCATCAGCAACCAGCTGTATGTCGATGACCTTTTGAGCGGCAATAACAACCTGGAAAATGCTATACAAGAACAAAAACAAATATACAATCTTCTGCTCGGGGGCGGCTTTAAGTTACGAAAGTGGGCTAGTAACGACGCGAAGCTCCTACAACATTTTTCGGAAGATTTAATTAACCAAAACATGTACGACTTCAAACATGCTGAAACAAACAAAACACTTGGACTATCGTGGAACCCGCGCACGGATCAGTTTACATTCGCGTGCGAAAAACTGGCGGGCGATAAGTCTGTAACAAAGCGAACATTATTGTCAAATCTCTCAAAGATATTTGATCCCCTTG
This sequence comes from Glaucopsyche alexis, assembly GCA_905404095.1. Classification (NCBI taxonomy): domain Eukaryota; kingdom Metazoa; phylum Arthropoda; class Insecta; order Lepidoptera; family Lycaenidae; genus Glaucopsyche; species Glaucopsyche alexis. The sequence goes on from FR990053.1 coordinate 5,403,130, forward strand.
GTTGGTTGTCTCCTATATCAATCAAGGGAAAAATTATATTCCAAAAGGTGTGGAAAAATAATTTATCCTGGGACGAAAACATTCCTCAAGATATTTATCAAGAATGGGATATATTGAGACAAGATCTACACAACATTAACAAAATTAAAATTCCACGATGGATAGGCGACATAGACAAGCCCATCGAACTCCATGGATTCTGTGACGCATCGGAGTTGGCATACGGCTGCGTCATATATTGCAAATCCCTGGATACAAACGGACAAACAGTCATACAGCTGATCGCGGGAAAAACAAAGTTAGCACCTTTACGTAAACATACGTCACTGCCCCGACTGGAATTATGCAGTGCGTTGTTGTTGTCCAGACTTATGAAAAAAGTCATAGACTCAACAAACATACAGACAAGACCAACAAAATTATATGGATGGACTGACTCAATGGTCGTATTAGGGTGGCTACAAGGTGACATAGGACGGTGGAAAGCATTCGTTGCTAACCGCGTAGCCGAAATACTGAGCATCATGCCATCGACATCTTGGAGACACGTGAAGTCCGGAGAAAATGCCGCAGACTGCGCATCCAGAGGTCTTCTACCATCTCAACTTCTGGCGCACTCTCTTTGGTGGGAAGGCCCAAAATGGTTGAAAGAACCCATCACAGAACAACTCATAGAAATAGACAAATGTCATCTAGAAGAGAATAAGAAAAAGGTCTTCGTCACTAACATAATTAATGAAACAACATTTATTGAGGAACTTCTAGAACGTTATAGCTCTATGGAGAGAATCACTCGCATTTTAGCTTGGGTGTCTCGTTTCATTCATAACCTACGACACCGTCATAACAAACAATTAACATTGGATTTAAAATTGAATGAAATACGAAGCGCTCACAACATAATAATAAAGGCTGTGCAAGCGAAATATTACATACGGGATATAGAACAATTAAAACATATGGGTCGAGTACATCGGAAAAGTCAGCTGTTGTGCCTCAATTCATGGATTGATGATGAAGGAATTTTGCGTGTAGGAGGCCGACTGGGACTTTCCAACTTAAACTATCAACGCAAGTATCCCATCATAGTGCCTAACAACGACAGGTTGAGTGCATTAATTATTGAATGGGCCCACGATATAACATTACACGGCGGAGCAAGGCTAACGTTAACATACATACGAACAAGATACTGGATGATTGGGGGAATGAGCGCTGTAAAACGACAACTTTTAAGATGCATCAAGTGTTTACGCTTCAAGGCCTCAAACAGAAGTCAACTGATGGCAGACCTGCCACAAGCTCGAGTCACACCATCACGACCGTTCACAAACACTGGAGTAGATTTTGCTGGACCAGTCGATGTGAAGTCAAATAAAGGCAGGGGAATATCCATATCAAAGGGTTACATCGCTATTTTTATTTGCATGGCTACAAAAGCCATCCACCTGGAGCTGGTCTCTGACTTGAGCTCCGTAACATTTTTAGCCGCTTTCAAGCGTTTGTGTGCTCGCCGAGGAACGCCAAGACACATGTACAGCGACTGTGGCACAAATTTTGTCGGCGCAGCAAGAAGTTTACAACACGAACATGAAAAGGCTGTACAACAATACTTTAACACTGAAGTATTAAACAACTTGATATACCACGGAGTGGAGTGGCACTTCAACGCTCCATCCTGGCCAACCGCAGGTGGTCTATGGGAGGCTGCTGTTCGTCGCATGAAACATCACTTAAGACGCGTCCTTGGGGAACAGAAGCTAACTTACGAAGAGTTTTCCACTCTACTAACTCAGATCGAGGCTTGCCTCAACTCCAGGCCCTTAGTGGCTTTAACAGATAGCACGGAAGATCTCGAGTACCTAACACCAGGTCACTTCCTGATAGGAGACCAAACTCTTGCCCCTCCCATGTCACAAGAGGTAGAAGACATTAGCTTGGGCACAAGGTGGAAGCTTGTGGAAAAAATGCACAAGGACTTTTGGAACCAATGGTCAATGGAATACCTACAAACTCTTCAAACAAGAAGCAAATGGCACTATGCTAGCAAGGACATTCAAGTCGGTGACTGCGTCATTGTCAAGGAAGATCACATTCCTCCCGCTCGTTGGCTAATGGGAAGAGTTACACAAACTCACCCCGGGAATGATGGTCACGTACGCGTGGTCACGCTGAAAACAAAGAACAATGACAGCATCAAACGTCCCATCAACAAATTGATTTTACTTCCGATTGAACAAGACTCTCCGCCACCGCAACAAGAACGGAAACAGGAACCTGAAGCAAAAGCGGATGAAAACAATAAAAAACAAAATCCCAGAAGATTTACAAGACGAAACGTTATGCTAACGTTACTTAGCGTTCTGTTTCTACTCTCGCCGACAAGAGGAGAAACCAACACGCCCACCACAGATGGCAGTATTAAGCTTTTACCACTTAATCAACCTCTGTATTTCGATAAGGTGGCAAACATGCGGACCATACAAGATGAATGGAAGATTATCATCTACTACAACTTAACAACATACTGGCTCGCCACAAAACATATTCAATATCACATCGACCTACTAAACGACTTGTGCAAGGACGAGCCCGCCTTCAAAACTATGACGAGTCAGCTGCAACATGAAGTTAATGAACTACAACATTATAACACATTGTTAAAAACGGAACATGGCAAACGCGCTAAACGTGGATTAGTAGACGGAGTGGGATACGTCGCTAACTCTCTGTTTGGAATACTGGATGAACGATTTGCTACACAATACCACGATGACATCGAAAAAATACAAGAAGACGAGAAACATCTGTTAAGCTTGTACAAGCAACACACTTCGATCATCGAGAGCGAGTACAACATTATTAAGAGAAACGAAGAAATTATGGTAGATCAGTTCGCCAGCATCAAGAAACAAATGGCTCATCTCAACAACCTAATAACCAACGAGCATGCGAAATCCATCTACATTACGGCTACCATTTTAACAGCTAACTTGATCGTGGACAACTTGCAAAGATTGCAACAACAACTTTTAGATTTGGTTACGGACGTACGCAGTGGACGCATGGACATACATTTGCTGCAGCCAGAGGAATTTATAAACCAGCTAAACATCATCAAGGCTCAAATTCCCGTCGACGTAACACTACCTTGCCTCAGCAGTCAATAAAACTGCATACGAGAAATGTACAAACTATCAAGAGTGCATGTACGACTGATGGACTTTTTGATCTTCGAAGTCAAGCTGCCTCTTATTAACACCGAGCCTTTCGAATTGAATCGTGTTATACCTATACCAAGGATTTACAATGGAACTACATTACGTATAACACCGACAGCTGAGTATTCAGCAATAAACCTCAAAAGGGACATGATTGTGCCTATAACAGAAAACGACGTGCATAAGAATTGCATATCGTTTAACGAAAACAATTTATTATGTTGGCTCAATCTACCTATATATAAAACAACAAAGGAGCTATCAACGTTATGTTAGGCGAACGTAATAAACAATAGAATCATAACAAACTGCGGCACTGTGTCATCGGGTTGCAGCGACGACTGGATCATGTTACACGGCCGGCACGCGTGGCTGTACACCTGTTGTCGGGAGTGTGCTGTGCGCATTTTTTGCCCAGACACTAACATTATGACAGAAACATTAACTTCTACTGGGATACTGAGGATGGAGCCGGGCTGCATGTTAAAAGGAGACAACGTCATCATCCACTCTGCAAGGACATATCGCACAGAGTTAAATATCAACAACTTACAAGAGCTGCAGATGCCAGAATCGGAGACGAACATCTTGCTGAAGAGCATGAACTTTACTTTTACTCCTGAGAACCATACTTACGACTACAACAGCCTGCAGAATCAAATCGAAGCAGTGAAGAATAATCAGGAGAACATGAACATCCACAACTTATCGCACTACATGCACCATTATACCAGTTATGGATGTATAGGCCTACTCAGCACAATTCTGGGCCTAGTCTGCTTGTACCGTGGAGTAAAAAAGCGTCTCCATGGGAACAGAGTCGCAGACCAACGGCAGGACGTGGAGATGCAGAGCGTGAGCGTGCGGAACTCCATCACCGAGGACGGGTCCCCGGCGGCGCGAGCAGCGGCGCAGCGGTCGCGACGCATGGTCAACAGGCAGACATCGCCATAGTAGAGAACTTATAGGACATTGAACTATTTAATTTTAAACTTTTTACTTTTATTCAACTTTATACTTTTTACTTTTATTAACTTTATTTACAAATATTTTTAACTTAATAACTTTTAGCATATTTTATTTACATTGTTAATTTTTTAATAGTTAATAAAAGAAATACAATGACTCTGACGAGCTATTTTAATAACGAGACGTTGCTTGGACCAACTTCCCGTAATAATCTTCCTCCCGAGCACGCTGCAATCTCCACTTCATAGGGTGGGGCGAACCCACTTTGCGTGACTCAAGAGTTGTCAGAGTGGTTCGATGAGTTACACGTGGGTTTGACAAAAAACAGTAGGTGCATTAACATACCTGCACCGACACAGCTATTTTAAAGTGACAAATTTCTGAAATCCCGAAAATAATGATGATGAAGAATTCAGACCGGCATTGCAGATTATTCAAAGTTACAATGAAAATAAATGGTCACGGAGGGCAAAAATTCAAACAAGAAGAAAGTGATTATCGAAGCTATTGTGAAATATCCGGCCTCTTTCGTTTGTGGATTAAGATGCTTTGGAAGTTGGCAACATCCACGGCATTATCAAAGATTAGAGACACGATAAGGAAAAAGGTTGTGGAAAATGGACGGTATTTTGGACGATCAAAGTATTTACTGAACGACCCCTCACGAACATACGTTAGAAGATTGGGTGCTATTTATAAATTGTTGCTATCTTGCAAATACATAACAGAAGCAAAGCTTGTTATCGACATCGTATCGGCTTCTCATATAAATATTACTTATCTATAATTTGTAAAATACAATACTAAAACAAAAAAATAATTTTCGCCCTATGTGCCCATAACAACTGGTTTTAGATCTATACCGCCCAAAAGATAGCGCTTAGTACAATAAAATAAGGTAGTGTTCTGTATTACAATACATTTTAGATTTTGCGGCTTACCATATCTGAGGGTCAATTCTGCTCAATAAAACCAGCAATAATACAATAACAATCAAGGCCCGACACGCTAATACTGTCAACCCGGTATTCTCGTAAACGTTAAAGCAGCGTCTAACGGCCTCTGATAGGTCGAAACTTCACGAAGTCAGTTTACGATAACATGTCGCTTCGCTTATAATACGATCAAGTAAAATGAAAGTCTACTTTAAATACGACAATTGAGGTTCTGAACCTCAATTTTACTTTGTTTGGATTCAAAGTGAAGCGACATGTAGATATCATGAACGAATTTTATGACGTTTCCACCAATCAGAGCGCGCTTTATATTGATTTAACGTTCATAAAAACGCTGTTTGAGAGTTTTAGCGTGTCGGAACTTGATTATAATTGTATTTACGCAGGTTTTATTTAGCAAAGTTGGCCCTTTGATCTCATGCTTCGCCGCTGATAAATAGGTATTATACAATGTCTCCGAAAATCAATTACGGACGCTTCGCGCACATGATCCACTGCTTATGGAAAGACGTTTAGACAAAAAAATTATTGTCATACTCAATAAGAAAAAAATCATCTCATGTATGGACTCTCCGCAAAACGCAAAGTCGCCCATATAAAGAAAAGATTTTTTTCTAGTATGACAGTTATTTTTCTGCTTATACGTCTTTACGCAATAGATCAAGTACATAGCTCCCTGCAATCGGAAATAGAAATTCTGGGTCTTACGGTGAGAATCAGGTGAAAACCCGTATCATTTAGCTTTAACCACTGCTAATAAAATAGGAATTGAAATCGATGAACGCGATCTTAATTTTGTCTCTCGCGCCGGGCCACTGATTACTACGTGACTTACGACGTGACTAAAAATCCCAAGCAACTCCCTCGCCCCCTTGTAGTCTCCTTTACAAGAAAATTTAAACGTGATGAATTTTTAAAACAAGCTAGATCCAGACATACCATAGATAACAAAGATATAGTGAACTCAGGGATCACAATGAAAATATATGTAAACGAGCGCCTGTCACCTGAATGTCGCCATCTTTTTCGAGATGCAAGAAAGTGGATCAAAGAAAACGGTTATCGTTATTGCTGGGTCCGGAATGGAGCGGTCTACGTCAGAAAGCGCGAAGGGCGCGAGGGCAGCCCACCTATTCACATCCGATCCAAGGACGACTTGGGAAAGCTTTCAATCATGCCTATTTAATTTTTATACTTCCTTGTTGTTGTTTATAAATATTTCTATTCTCTTTAGACCGATAGTTTTAGTTAATAAGAACTTTCATATTACACTCTACACATCTACCCAATTGAACTCTCTACCATAGGTATCTTTTTCTTATTTTCTTAATCATTCGTGTTGTATAGTAAACTGTATGCCTGCTAAATCTCGGTGTTTAGTAAATATACTCCTTAACTTGGTAGTACTTTGTATAACAAATATAATATTATTTGCACAATACCGGATGCACTTACTCCTTTATTCGAAATTATACTCGGCATTCTTATCCTCTTCGATTGTCACTTTTACCAACAAAAGTTTTAACTATGGTTTCTTTAGATTACATAAATGATATTGATCAATCACTGAACATAGAATGTCACGAAATTCCAATTGTTGAGGATTGTAAAAATGTTATAGACAAGTACTCGATTAAAATTTTACACTTAAATACGAAACTTCGACAGCTTGATTTTGACTCTGGCTAGACTAAAAATATATTTTGATGTTATAGTTCTCAGTGAATGCTGGATTTCTGACTCTACCGCTATCAAACAAATTGACGGTTACCAGAGTTTCAATACTAAAAAATACATTAACAAATCTGGCGGGGTTATAGTGTACGTTAATACTAAATGGCCAGCATTCACCGAGGAGCCGAATATTGATGAAGCAAATTGCCTTAAAATTATTGTTCCTAGCTGCTTTACTCTCTTGGCCTTATATAGATCTCCTTCCTTTCCGAAATCTGTAAAATTCATTTCTTCTGTCGGTTGCATTTTAGATTCTTTAGAAAGATCTCCATGTCTATTTCTCATTGACGATATTAACATAAATATTCTCGGCACAGCCGCTTTCGATCAAAATACCTCATCTTACCTCACATTATTAGCTGAACATGGCCTTATCTCTTGCATTAATCTTCCAACACATGCCCGATCATGTATAGACCATATATTTGTCTCTTCAAACATAGACGCTAAATCTATTATTTGTCCTACCGACATCACTGATCATAGTATTATTATGGTTGGAGCAAATGTAATAAAACCTAAAACCAATGTCTCAAAGCGAACAAAATTTGTCATTAACTATGAAAAACTAATTGAAGAAGTTAAACAGACTAGTTGGAGTAATTTATTAAACAGTCCTTGCGTTGACGAAATGACTGTCAATCTTATGAATACACTTAATCACGCCTTAACTAATTCCAGTTCCCTAAAAAAGTTCAGTCATAAAAAATTTACCATCAAACCCTGGATGACACCTGGTTTAATAAGATGCTCTAAACATAGAGATAAATTGCATAGAGACTCTAAAAATAGCCCTAATGATGAATTTAAAAGATTAGTTTACACAAGATATCGCAATTTTTACATTAAAATAATAAGAAATACTAAATCTCAATTTGACATCGCCGATATAAATAAAAGTAACAACTCAAAAATCCTATGGCAAACAATAAACCGAATCTCACATCGAAATCAAAATAAAACTAATAATTCTCTGGCAGATATTTCAATGATGTCAGCATCTTTAGAAGAATCTTTGAATTCTCTTAACTATCACTTCACCTCTGTTGGAGAGTCACTTGCAAAAAACGTTCTTAACAGCTTAAACGAGACTCATGAATCCCTCACATCTAATACGTCACTTACTGACTCCTTTCCCAATTCCCTCTTCTTAGCTCCTACTGACCCGCAAGAAATCCTTGATCTTATAAAAAACCTAAAATCACATAGTTCTCCTGGCCTTGATGATATAAATAATATTGTTCTTAAAACTATTGGTCAATATGTAGCAGAGCCTCTCTCTATTATTTTTAATCGTAGTATTGAAACCGGAATATTCCCCAAAATATGGAAATATGCGGCTGTAGTTCCCATACATAAAGGCGGATCCAAATGTGAACCTACTAACTATCGCCCAATCTCCCTGTTAAGCGGTATGTCTAAACTACTTGAGCGCGTGGTACATAAGAGACTCGTTTCTTTCTTAGAATCAAATCATGTAATTTCTGATAAAGAATTTGGCTTTAGACAAGGAAAATCTACCGAGGATGCAGTAACACTTCTTACTAATACTGTGGCCTCACATCTTGATAAAGGTTCCAAATGCATTGGTGTCTTCCTGGATCTCGCTAGCCTTTGATTCCCTCTCTATATCTATTCTTTTGAGAAAATTACAATTTTCTTATATATAATAATGACATAGCCAACAGAGAGAGAGAGAGAGAGAGAGAGAGAGAGAGAGAGAGAGAGTTCAATTTCCTCCCCTACGATAAATCACTTATCCACTACCCAAAGTGCTCTTTCTTGGCCAAGAATATCTGCAAATGTCAACTCATCGAACGCACAGAATTCACTCGCTACCTGGGTGTTATTTTGGACGAAAGACTTACTTTTAAACTTCACATTTCTGCAATGACCAAACGCGTGAGGAAGTTGATGAGTGTCATGCGTAACCTTCGTGCCGTAGTCGATGGTCCAACACTAAAAACTGTTTTCTACGCTCTGTACCAAACACTCATCAACTACTGTATTCTGGCCTGGGGTGGATCTTCCTCTTCTAACCTTATCCCACTAGAAAGAGCTTAAAGAGGAGTTTTAAAAATCGCTCTCAGCAAACCGAAAAGGTATCCTACTCAAAGCCTTTATGCGGAAACTAAAGTTTTAAGCGTGAGGAAGCAATACTATGTCCGGGTGGTCGAAAATGTGCACAGATCTGTAACTCAATCGAATAGTCCCAAATATTCATGTAAATGCAACTTTTGCCTACAGATTCGGTATTTTCCTATTCCCTTTTATATACAATAAACTAATATTTTCAGCTTAAAACATCATTCCGTACGAGAAACAAAAAAACATTTGACTCAATCTCTTTTAGATTGGACATACATCGAGTCTGAAAATCTTTTAAAAGTAGACAATTAACACAACACACTACTCACAAACTAACACATTCTTATTTACATTACACATATATAAACACACACACACATTCGCACGCATGCTCACACACATACACACAGACACACGCACACTTGCACGTACATAGTACATACGCAATGCACACCAAATTACTGTCACACAGTATTTAATTAATACTAATTTTACAATTTAATAATTATTTTCTAATTTTAATAGTAACGAGAACTACTGTTTAAGTTTGTTATAATTTTAATCCCCTAACTTCCCCCATAGGACAGGCTTTGCCTAGTTTGGGGGACAGAAAAGATAATGTTTGTAAAGTATCTTGAAAATAAACGATTTATTTACTTATCATATGCCCAAAATATCCGTAATTGATTTTACCGAACCTTAAATACGCGGGCGATCATCTTATATCATGAAAAAGTAGGTAGTAGTCACGTTGTAGAGCTAATATGTTTCGGCATAAAAGATACCAGGGTCTCGCGAAAAACCAATGCGAAACGTTTGTGTTGGGCTTATCTAAGTATGTAAGAATTACATGGGAGGATGGACGAATATTCCTAGTATTGCAGATGTTCATAAGCAACAGCAATCGCATATTATCAGGCGATCTGTCTGTTCGTTTCATTTCTTAATCTACGAAGATGGTTTGACCTGTATTTTGTAACATCGTTCTCAAAGAAAGAGTTTCCAACTTTTTACTGAAGTCTTTTAGACCGGGTAAATTATTCTCGTTAAAACATGGACTTTTTGTTTTTGTCACTGCATCTGACAAAGCTTTGATATTGTGGTCGTTCAACTCAAAATTCAACTTTAGTTAACAGAACTTTTTAAATAAATTATAGAGCGACAGTTCTTTGTAGTGGTGCATTTCAGTGCTTTTGTGCAGAATTTTCTTTAAGTAAATATATTTTGACAAAATTGAACTTAATATCTGACTACTGACTACTTGAATTTAAATTGAATATTCGTTCTTATAACACATAATACTCTTTATCTCCAAGCTAGATGTTGCCCACAACTCCGTACGCGCAAAATAATATCTCGCGGGAACCGTGCACTTTACCGCAACAAAAAGTAGTCTAGTAGTCTATATCATTTCCCGAGGTCTACTCTATATCTGTGCTAAATTTCATCAAAGTCAGTCCAGTAGTTTTGAAGCCTAATCGATGCAAACAAACAAACATACAAGTAAGCCGACCGATTTTCTTTATAATATATTAGTATATATAGATCCAAATAAAGTTATTATCTCCGACTAGCAAACGGCTGTCTCCTTTGATCAAATGAACAGTAAATGAGTGAAGGAGCGTTCCCCAGTTTTAATAAACGCCGCGCCGTTAAAGTGATCTTCTTATAAACATAGCTTTGTAAACATCATTAATGATTTCCTCGTTTAAATTACTTTATATTATGCTCTATTTATAATATGTTATTGTTCTCTGTCTGTCTCTATCTCTGTAAAATTGCTATAAAAAATCATTAAAATTACAGTTCATAAAAAATCTCGCTATATTTTTTTATACTCCCAATTCAAACGTTCACATCTGCATTTTTTCTGGTTAAAGGAAAGAGACGGAATTGAACTGTAATACTTCGCTGTTTCGGTACAAAGTGTTCAATCCTCCTGTATTTGATAGTAGACTTAGGGTCCATCTACATATTATTACGTCGCAGCGCATGGGGGAGTGGGGGGGGTCATACTAAATGTGACAGTGCATGTTAAGTATAGGTACAGGGATACTAAAAAACCGTGACATAAAGTCGAAATTTTGCGTAATATGTGGATGGCTTCTAGTGTAGTACGCGTCGTTCATTCATTCAGTTTCAATACAGTTCACATCTAATGCCAATCTTCACACGCAGCGAGATAGGCTCATTCGCATCAAGTAACATTAAACAACTTATTAAATACACGAGAAAAACCAACTATTACTTATAAGAAAAACAGTGAGATATAACTTTAGTCATTACCCATTGGACAGTGTCTAGTAGACAAATAAGTGAACTAAAAGAGTGATATAGTTCACCATGATCAAAAGATATTATCCTATCTTATAAGTGACACATTTTTGCGCACCTCTTTTTGATATTACATAAGTTTCTAACACTTATTGGCAATTCATCGCAGGTCGCAAGCGCTTGAAATTTGAATTGCTAATAAGTTCTATTTGTGTAACTACTAGCATGTTTCTGAAAAGTTTTCATTTCATTATGTTTCATTGGAGGAGCGATATCACCCACAAGGAAAATTCACATGATGAAAAAATAGATTGACAAGCACAAATCTTACTTCTTACTACCATTATAAAGTAGTTTTTGCTCGTGGCTCCACCCGCGCAAATACAGTATGAATATTCCACGGGAACACTCTACTGTTCGGGATAAAAAGTGGCCTATATGTTAATCAAGAGCTTTAATTAATACGGACTGCCTTACCGCACTCATCAAAATCCGTTCAGTGCTTTTTACGTGAACAAGCATATATACATCCAACTATTTATTTAGAATCATTCCATCAAGAACATGTGAAAGTTTGTGAAGATGGATGGATATTCTGATATGGTAAAATTTTGATGAAATTTGGTATGGTAGTAGTCTCTGGATTAACATTTATAATCTACATTTTATCCCGAAAAAATACAGTGATCCCGTGAGATACTGTATTTAGGCGGGCGGAGTCGCGAGCAAAAGCTACTATATACTTAATAGAGAAAGTTGAGTGTCCCAATACTGAAACGTTAATCAAAATTCAGAGCCCTCCTATTCATAGGCTGTCGCTGACTCTGCTAGCCGAAATGACAAGGACAGCATGTCACTTGGGCGTTACTTAATTTAACTCTCGTCTCAGCATTCGGTCGATATAGACTAGATTTTATAGTATCGTGTGCTAAACGTGAATTCCTAAGCCGTAATAATTAAAGTGGATTGATCAAATCTGTTAAATGAAGCCATTATTTTTGTGTCAGTCTTTGTGCATTACTATTGCCTAATGACAAAGTTTGTCTTAAGTATTTTTCTAAAACCCCTTTTTTGTGTTCAAATATTTAATAAAAAACATATCACAAACTCCCGGAGATCTCAACGCTAAAACTCGAATTTCAAAATCACAAACTAAAACGGAAACTTGATAAAAGTTTTAAAGCCTTAAATGCACAACACTCATCTGAAATGCACGCGAGATCCGGGGTGATCCCCGGGCCGGCCCATAAGCCGGATAAGGCTCAATTCACACCGAGACGAAACGATACGCAACACGGCACTGCATTTTTTAAGATAGCTGTAATGCAGCGTCCGTAGCGTCGTGTATCGTCGCGGTGTGAACTAACCCTAGTGGCACATCGCACAGTCGAAGCGCAGCGAAGCGAAATTTTGAAATTTAATATAGCAAACTCACGCACATATTCCTTTAGAACCTCAATTCTTGTAAACTTAACTTACAATTTCATTTACTTTTATTGAATTAAAATGACTCGTCTTGATATTATAAACTGGTTTTTGGAGTTTTGAAACGGAGAAAGAGAGGAGAGGAGAAACGGGTTTGACGTTAGTTTGACGTTTTGAAAATACTATTTTGCAGTTTTAACTTTTAACGTATCGGGATTCGGGACTAAATCGTAATTGTATTGCATGATTTAATTACCAGAATCGAGATCATAATCGAATTTCTGAGATAAAAAAAATCACACACACACGTGACGTACACAGCCGTGCGAAATGCCGCTAATTTCAAAGGAATATGTGCAGTACGTTGTGGACATAGGGGTGAAATTGATAACATTAAATTTCGGAATTTCGCTTCGGCTCTGCGATATTCTGAATGGACCCTAAGTCTGATCCGGAACTCACCTTGGCCTATTTACCCCCTTCTCCCCCCGTGAACTCCTGTGGTCCCCTGACACCCCCGTGACGTCACGGGTACGTTTACATTACATATCATGTTATGCACACGCCATTACTTGGAATTAACTTTTTAAACGATCTAGCTTCTAGCTTCCGCCATATTGCTTTTGGGATTTTAAGTAATGAATTGAAGTTTTAACGGATATTCTTGATACAGTTTTTTCCTGTAGGTGAATGATTGTTCATTTATACTAGAGTATACTAGAGGTCGTCCTGCGTTCAAAATTTACCCTTAAGGCCAGGACAAAGCTCAAAAATAAAATGATTTTCACTACTCGTATGTACATTGTAATAAGAGTCATTTTTGCGTAGCATTATTTTCTATATTCATGTAGAAGACGGTGTTTGCAAGGTATTTCTTAAATATCTCTTGAAATATTGTACAAATCACAAAAGTGTTCGGTTTAAGTTGAAATATATAATATATATATTAATTATTTATCAAAAAATATGTATGGTGCTGCACAACATTTTACATTTTAGGAGATTTCGTGATTTTTAAGAGGTGATTTTAAGATTTTGTAACTCAGGAATTATATATTTTTTTCAAAATGTGTACGGTTCAGAACATGTCAAGGATTGTGTACTTAATCCCATATTTTTTTCCACTTCGTAATTGAGCTCTGACTAGGTAGACTAGGTGACGGGAAATGACAAAGTAGCCTATGACCTCGCCTTAATAATTTGTGTATAATTTTAAGTTTGAACTTTATAAGTGTTATATTGCCTCTTAAATTGAAAAGAAATCTAAATGTTGTAACAGATTTATAATGTGAAACTTCTTTAGGCGCGTTCTTTTTCCAATATTTCTTTGTAGCTACTGTTCGTAGAGCTCCGTAGCAGGAACGCGTAGCGCCTACTTTGCGCAGCGAGAGCTACGCCCAATAAATACCTATTGGGCGTACTATCAATTGGTAGGTACTAATATTGTAAAAGCAAAGATTTGTTTGTTTGAAAGTAGGCTCCGAAACTTTTAGAATTAACACAGATATAGAGTAGACCACGGGGAAGGACAAATGCTAATTTTATCCCGAAAAAAGTACACTGTTCCTGTGCGATACCTTATTTACGCAGACGGAGCCTGGGGCAATATAATTATTAAAAACGATCGCGATATCGCGCGTAAAAGGAAATAGTGTGAACCTATTGGTACCGTACATTTGTAAGGAACCGTACATTTTGTCTCCTTCCCCGTGGTCTACTCTATTTTAAATCGGTCCAGTAGTTTCGGAACCTACTCAATGCAAACAAACAAATATTTCCTCTTTATAATATTTTATAGCACAGATGCGTCTATATTTTAATATTTTATGTCTAAGTAATAAATGTTAAGTTACTAATAATTTTAAATTTTTAACAGATTTTTACTCAAAGACAAATTGATTGAAGACGGGCGGATCTAATTGAAAATAAATATTGAATCAAATTGATATACTTTATGGAAGTTAAAAAAAATAATGTTATATTATGTCTATACAACCCTAACTCAGTTTCGCAGAAGTTTGCAAGGACAATATTTTCATACCCTCCCGTTAACTTGATTTTTATCACTTGATAAAACAGCAAACTCGAAAGGGTTCACCCTTTCGAGTTTGCTGTTTTCTATCAAAAGATAATATTTTCCATCGTTTCAACGATGGAAAATATGATCTTTTGATAGAAAAAAGTAATGTATAAAAATTGGCAACAGTTAATTCCAACTTCCGCAATTTTATATTCTCTCAATCAAAGATATAAAGATAGTACTCATCAGTCAATATTACAACTCAGGAATTTTGTTTATTTTTCTACAATAGTTTAATTTATTTAAATTCGTTTCTTTGGACTACACTAATAATAATAATCTATGAATAAGTGTTTATTCCGACATTATAACTTACGGATATATTACATTTAGGTATATAACAATTTTCTATATTGCCTTTTGTTAAAAATATCGATATGTAACCTGATAAGTCACTTCCACACAGGTCTAAATAGAGATTTATAACAATTAACACTATTTTTAGTGCCACATTACATAAAAATAAAAAATAAATACGAAAAAATTTTAGAAATATATTTAGGGGTGGGTCACCCTTATCATTTAGGGGTGGAAAAAATAGATTACGACCGATCGTCAGATCTACTGAATATGCAAAAAAAAATCGTAAGAATCGGTCAAGCCGTTTAGGAGGAGTGTGTATATTCACTTCAATATTCAATATATTTTGATAGTTCTCATCCTATTACTCGTACTATTATAAATGTGAAAGTCTGTGAGGATGGATGGATGTTTGTTTCTATTTCATAGAAAAGTTATGAATGAATTTCGATGAAATTTGGTACGGTAGTAGTTTAGGCTTTGAATTAAAACATAGGCAACTTTTCATCCCGTAAAAAGTAGTGTTTCCGTGGGATACTGTATACAGCGTGTCCCGACACCTATATCGGAGCCTTTAGTGGTAAAAAATATGGAATTTTTTATCGACAAATTGCCCCTCAAATTTTATTTTTCTCTCACGTTTGTAAAATGGCAGCCATTTTATTTTTTGGTAACCATGACCCGGGCTCTCGTACTAATTCGACCACCACTACTCATGTAAATGTCCTAGGAACATAAAAAAGGTCTCGTTTGATAGCTAAATATGTGGACAATAATTCACAGTTAAAATGTTTTAATTTTCTTTGAACAAAACAAAACAAAAAAAGCTAATTAAAAAAAAATATAGTTTTTTTTGGTGAATTTTTTAAATTATTTGCTTTTTGTGAAAAATCTAGGCCATTAACCTGCTTGTTTTTTGTTCTAAAACGATAGAAGAGGACGTTTGCTAAAATAAAATACAAACCCCTTTACTCTTAGTGCAATAGTTTAGAAGTTATAACAATTTGTTGGTATCATCTCAGGCAGGGGGCCAGCCAGTCGGTCTTTTTCAAATTGTTATAACTACTTATTATTTGTTCTACAACGATAGAAGAGGACGTTTGCTAAAATAAAATACTAAACTCCTTTACTCTCAGTGCAATAGTTTATTAGTTATAACAATTTGAAAAAGACGACTGGCTGGCCCCCTGCCTGAGATGATTCCAACAAATTGTTATAACTTCTAAACTATTGCATTGAGAGTAAAGGGATTTGTATTTTATTTAGCAAACGTCCTCTTCTATCGTTTCAGAACAAAAAACAAGCAGGTTAATGGCCTAGATTTTCCACAAAAAGCAAATAATTTAAAAAAATCACCAAAAAAAACTATATTTTTTTTTAATTACCATTTTTTTATTTTTCTTTTCAAAGAAAATTAAAACATTTTAACTGTGAATTATTGTCCACATATTTAGCTATCAAATGAGACTTTTCTTATGTTCCTAGGACATTTACATGAGTAGTGGTGGTCGAATTAGTACGAGAGCCCGGGTCTTGGTCACCAAAAAATAAAATGGCTGCCATTTCACAAACGTGAGAGAAAAATAAAAT
Organism: Glaucopsyche alexis; assembly: GCA_905404095.1. Lineage (NCBI taxonomy): Eukaryota > Metazoa > Arthropoda > Insecta > Lepidoptera > Lycaenidae > Glaucopsyche > Glaucopsyche alexis. The sequence goes on from FR990053.1 coordinate 5,419,767, forward strand.
TTGAGGGGAAATTTGTCGATAGAAAAATCCATATTTTTTACCACTAAAGGCTCCGATATAGGTGTCGGGACACGCTGTATACGCGGGCGGAGCTGCGAGCAAAAGCTAGTAATAAATAATTTCCAGTGAGTGTCTATAGTATAATATCGGCTTCAAAGCTAACTGAACTATTAAACCTAACTTTAAACTATTTATTTATTTGTCTACAGCTTCCACAGCGCAGTCGAAGTTCGCCGCAGCCCGCCTCGCTTCTCTCTTGTAGTCGCGGTAGAACCAGCTGAAATTAATACCGGGATTATTTTTTGGATTTATTTAAAATATTACTTATTAATGATAGCTATAATGATATCATTAATATTATAATGTGAATGAGAATTAAAATATGATGAAATATGGTCCAATATATCATCACACGTTAAACATATGCACGACAGCTTGTTTTTTATTAGTAAAGTACCTGGGTAACCGAGCTTTGCTCTGATAAAATAAAAAAATATTAAAAAGAATCACAAAAATATTTATCTGTCCGGGATTCGAATTTCAAACCCACCACATTCCGAATTTTCGATCAAAGCACATATTATATTATTCATACGCATAGCAAGCTGCCAATCGGCTTGATGTAATAGAGTCAAAATTATCGATTTATTGTTGCGAGGCGAAAGGAAAAACATTTATAGCTTAAAAACGCGCATATCACCATGAAGTTTTGTATGCACGGGCATACAAAATTTCATGGTAATACTTGAAGCCGTTGTCGAGAAACCGATTATATATAATATACAAGATTGTCTCGTATAAAGTATAAGATGTACTCACATAAAAATAAACAATGCGGGTATGGAGCACGCGACGGTAATGAGGTAGGCAGCACCGGGTAGGAAGTGTAGTGTGGCGATGTACACGCGCGAGTAGATCGGCACGAAGATCAGCATCATCAGGATCTCGAATAGACCGAATAGCGAGAACACTTTGCCTGAAAACAAAAAAAAATGCTACCTACACCAATTTCGGTGACAGTGATTTATTGAAACCAGCTACGCAAGAGTTATTTGATAGTGCCCAAGTGTGTGCGCAGTACACAAGAGCACTCTCTCTTCCTTTATTATCGTAACCCAGTGGGATGACCTATACGACTGGCGAGAGATAATGCGCAGGTCCGACTTTCCACATCCATGCCCATCCGACGCATGGATCATCTATCTTGTCAGACAATCAGGTAACCTCCACTCGCGCTTGTGCGTACTAACCGTAGAGGTTCTAGCGTAGTTCACGCGACCTACGCGTAACATCGCGGCGAATTCGCTCTTTGTGTGGGACAAGGTCAAATCAAAACTGCATAGGGTCGAGCAACAAAATACAGATTTACGTATATAAATTTAAGAAATGGGTCAAGGCTATCGATTACTTTGCAATGCGTATAAATATGTGTAAAAGTATGTAATCGCAGAAAATCGTGCCCAGCATCGTGCACGCGTGTGTGTAAGTACGTTACTGTACGCTTATTTTTAGAGTTCTGTACCCAAAGGATAAAAATTAAACTCTATTACTGTGACTAGCTAGGTACATCCCATGAACTGATAGCTAGACCTCAGACCGAATAAAAAGTATAGACAGAGCCGTCGTAAACAATCGGAGCGAAATAAGTGAGGCAAAGTTTCGGCTTTGTGTGCGTAACTCGGTGTAAGATATCGTAGATTTGCGCATGTGTGCTTGTAACGACTCGTTTAATTTTAATTTGACTTAAAAACTTCATGCTTATAAGACTGCACGGAGCGGACATCTTGGCCCCAATTCTCTTAATTAACTTAGACTTTCAACTTACCATCAATTCATTATAAATTTATCATCCTGTTATCATAAATTGACCGAAAGTCGGTATTCTACTACACTATTTTCGTAAATTTAAAATCCCAACAGTCATTTTGCAATGATATTGACTACAATTTATAAATAAAGCGAGTACAAAGCATGTACAAAGACAGCTGTTGCTTGACGTTTGTACGACCCAGTGTTGCCAATTATTGTCAGTTAAGGCGCGTCTCCTGCTCGTGTTTTTTGAAACATTACACAAAATCATCGAATTTGGGGCATGGCTATGCACATTTGTGTACGCATACACGATTTTATTCTCTTCTGAGACGGACGGAAAACATTTCCCGCGTGGTTAGAGAGGGGAAGGCAAAAAAAGAGATTTTTGCGTAAAATAAATATTTTTATGTCATGGCATCCCCACATGTCAAAGTGAAAAAAATATCCGGCTGACGGATCGGTTCGAGTCAAATTAGAGTTAAGTTTATAAACATACGAGAATACCATTTTCTATGGATAAGTCGTTCGCTCAATCTATAATCAAGCTGTGATACAATGATAATCGCATCGCGGTGTAATTCGTCGTTTGACGTTTGTTTGAAGTTTAGTTGAATACCATTTTGCTGTTTGATAGGTTCCGGACTGTATCGAACAAGTAACGAAGTTGCATTATTGTTGGATTAAAATAGCAGAATCGACCTTCTGGTTTGGCGGATAACTAATTTTATTGAAATACAATAGATACATATTTAATTAAATAAATAATGTATGGTTGTAATACCTAATATAACATAAACATTGAACGTGTTTTTTATCCCCAATTAGGGTTCTCCGCTACGGTAGATAAACAACATTTATTAACAACAACAGGATTGTGGATCTAATCTACCTACCTACCTGCCTGACTACACCGGTACATTACCTGAAAACTTCGGACCTACCTATTTACCTGCCTGACTACATCGGGACATAGGATACCTGCCGCTGCCTACATCAGTTTGCAGTCTCCTGCAAAAGCGACCTTATTCTAATTGTTTTAATATACTTATATCTTTCGAAGTCTGTTTTTTTCTTAATTTGAAACGCTCTCTACTAATAGTGTTACATGCTAGAGAAAAATGTTGCAAGCATTGTGCTGCGACTCCCAAGTGCGAGAGATATACTTTGGTAAAAGTTAAATTAAGTTATATTATATAACTGTGGGAGAGCCACGCTTCGGCATGAATGGCCGGCTGGATCGGGTAAATACCACAACCTCACATTTATTTTACACAATTACAACCCAAATCGGATACTTACTTGTGAAAAGTAATCTCAGATGACTTTTGCTGAAAACGTGAATTGTTTTTGCAGCAGTTTATGACGCAGGACGGCATAATTTCGCAATTATTATTTCACTAAAATCAGGCCTGTCTCACTCCCCGTGTAGGTATAAAAAATACAAGTACGTGCGGCACCCCGCTCTAGCGGGGCAATCAGTAGGGACTTACGCGCGAGCTGTGAGTGGCGTACGCGAGATTTTTTCGTAATTATTATTATTTAACGTATTATTTTAAAAGTGGGTAAAATGGGTACTATATTATTAAAATATTAAATAACAATATTATTATAAATATAGTTTGAGCTACTGCTATTAGTTGAGATTTTGAGAACCAATATTAAGTTTTTAGGTGTTAGCTTTTGAACTATCTGTTCGCGTCGTAAACTGTCATTCCGATACAATGTGAATTGTGATACGATTTGAAAAGTCATTTGTTGACAAAAGTACCAAAAGTAATAGTAAGGCGGCGTGATTCAACATCTTTGAGCAATATCAGCAGGTACAGTGCCACCAACTTATCTGTTCAGTAGCCGGGGTCAGTAGTGTCGCGTTTAGTGTTGCTAAATCGCGCATCACTTTTTAGTGGTTTCGGCATGATAATTATACTTTTAACAATAAAATAAGACTTAAAACACACAGAGTACTCGCACCTTCAAAAACTGACAGCGAATGATATTTGTAATTCGCTGTCAGGAACAAAATTGGAACTACAGCTGCCATTTGAAAAATGGCAGCTGTAGTTCCAATTTTGTCTACTGAACAGATAAGTTGGTGGCACTGTAAAGGTATCGAAAACGCTTACAATACGGCCGATGTATCTTGGCGAGTCTGAACTTCGCGCAGAAGGTTGCGCAATAACTGTTTTTAGGTGTTTTCGTATTTATTTTATTTGTACTAAATGGTCAACTGTATTAAGGAAATTTTATTAGTACATAGGTATATAAAAATAATACAATAATAGTTTTCTTCACGAGTTGCACATGCGCTAAAGTTCGCAGAGCCTATGTTCAGACCCGTCAAGATACAGCGGTCGTAGTGTACGTTTACACTTTATGCATACCTACTTATAGGTATGCGTGAATTTATTAGTTAAAGTACCTACTATTAACACCTACCTTAGGTTTATTTGGAAAGTAATTTGTTCACTAAAGTACAGTAGGTAGGTACTAGAAAAAAAGTTGTAATTAAATAAATTATTTTCTAAACGGAGACAACCCCGATTTCGTCACAATTATGCGATACGAATAAGAGTTATGCGATAGAAAGAGACGCAACTTGTAAGTAAATATAATCGTAGGCGATCACGCGCTGTACGAGCTGAATTGAACTTAATGGTATCGTAGTAAGAGTCCCTATTTCTTCTAATGACTCTTCGAAGTGAGACTTCTGTTGTATCTAATATCTATTCTGTGCTAAACCTACGTCTCGCGCTCTCGGTCACTTGCGGCAGACTACCGCGCGGCCGTCTTCATATCACCGAATCGTCTTCATATTACGTGCCTCACTTTTTTAACGCAATGTTTATACTTTTTATTCAGTCTGAGAGCTAGACAGTAGAAATTTAACACATGATTTTTCTGATGCCGCTGTAACAACAAATATCAAAAACAGAATAAAATAAACACTAAAATGTGTTTTTTCCCATACAACAAACGTGTTTTTTTGCTATTTTGTACAGAACCCATCGTATGCGAGTCCTTCCCGCATTTGGCCGGCTTTTTGTACATGCAGTGCTCGGACTCATGGCGAGTCGCCTTCTTTCTAGCGCTCTGTGGATTGTGGATTGTGGAACACTGAATCGCAATTTTTTGTGAAATATGAAAAACTTACCTAACTCTTGGCTAGGCACCAGTTTCGAAGTTATAGCCCTCAAGGCAATGACCATGGTGCCGTCGAAAAATTGTGCGAGCGAAGCTGAAAGTTATAAGACAATTTACCTACAGTTCCACTACCTTTTTAATGTCCTTCGGGATTATTTCTATGGGAGTACCATGTACCAACACGAAGGTTCCCGAAAGACATAGCACAATTTACAGCTTTGTACCATATTTTGTACCTCCCATTTTAACCACACTGGCTAGGCCTGCATAATAAAATACTACGCTATAAAATTTTCAATATTTTCAAAACCATAAAATATAGGATACATAAATCGATTTTAAAGATTTTGAATAAAAAGATTTTATAGCAAATTTTGTCAGCATTCTAAAACAAGTGGAAAGCCGATGAAATGTTCTGTAAGATGTTTTTAATTTAAAATATCTTACTTTTATACTTTTTTTTTAATTAAATATGTACTAGTGTGAGTAGTGCTTTATCTTGCTGGCCAGTTTTAAATTTACCAAAGAATATTTCGATGTCATTTCTAGCGAAGACCCAAATCAGAGCTCCCAATATTCTGCTCGACATTGCTATAATACCCAACGTAGAGTCATCTATCTTGAGTTTTTTCGTGAACAAAATTATTGAAAACAGTGTTCCTGAAATGATTAAATATAGTATAAAGTAGATTAGAGTAAAATTATGAAATACACGCACAACTTTATTCATCTTTGTTGTCTATACCTACTATAATATAATAAAGAGGAAAGGTTTGTTTGTTTGTTTGCATCGAATAGGCTCCGAAACTACTGGACCAATTTTAATGAAATTTGGCACAGATATAGAGTAGACCACGTGGAAGGACATAGGTTAATTTTTATTGCAGCAAAATGTACGGATCCCGCGAGATTTCCTTAAGTGCGCATGAAGTCGCGGGCAACCTCTAGTTTTAAATAAATATTATGATGCAAAACGCTAAATGTACACATTATATGAAGATTTTTCGTCTGTTTTTCTAATTATTTAATTAATAATGTAGTAATAATAATATTACTAACTAGGTAGATGTTTCCCGCGAGTTCCAGCGCACAAAAAGAAATCTCGGCGGAACTGTACATTTTCCCTATGTTCTTTTCCATGGTCTACACTACAAACATAGTCTACTCACACTATCTGTGCCAAATTTTATCAAAATCGCTCCAGCAGGAGCCTGTTCAATTCAAACAAACAAACAAACGAACAAACAAATCTTTCCTTTTTATAATATTAGTATAGATTACTTTACTTACCAAAAGAATGTAAGCTAAGGCTATAAGACGAGAAGACACTGTACTTCACTTCGTCCCAGTTGAACCGATATCGACATAGTATGTAAGCTATTGACACCTCACCTGAAAACGACACGTCCTATATATATATATATATATATATATATATATATATATATAAATGTTAAGTTGGTTTGTGTACGCTTCAAAAACTCAAAAAGTTCTGCACCGATCGAGCTGAAATTTAAGCATGATACATAATCCGCATCAAGGATTGTTTTTATCTATTTATTGCATCAGTCACATATCCGCGACCGCGAAAAAACTATATTTACGCGGGCGGAGCCGCGGGCAACAGCTAGTGAAATATAAATCAATATTGAACTTTTCTCAAAGTCAATGAAGAATAGGCAATCGGACTAAATTTTTTTTATTGCATAAATGAATAGTACTCTTAAATATGAGTAACTTCTCAGAAGAAACCGTATATCAAAAGTCAATATTTTCAAAGGTACAGCGATTTGTATAAAAAATTTCGCGAGCCTCCTAAAAACGCTTCATACTAAAGTCGACCTACAAATGACGTCACTTGTAGGTTATAGTATATGAAGTAGTATATGAAGTATATGGCCGCAGGAATATATTTGTAAATATCTCCGATATTTGTGCGTTTAAGTTCGTATTTACCATAATGAATGTTTTTGTATATGATGTGAGTAAACTAATGATGTAGGTTTTGTTTACGAATTTCGCAAAAAAAAAATAATTTTTTTTTGGTACTTTTTAAATGTATTTTTTTTTTATTAGTAAACTACACATAAAATAATATATTTTTTTACATTTACCAAGTAGTAATGCCTCAATATTTCTGAATATATTAATGAAACTAAATATTTCAGATGTAGTCCGATCCCCTATTGATCTCAAATCTGTATCGAAAATCTAAAAAGGATTTTAATTTCCGACCTGCAGATATTATTCCGTTTTCAACTCCTAGATTCGTGGGACGGGGGTTGAAACTCCGAGGGTTGAAAACGGAATAAACCTACACTAACACCAATTAAGTGGCACACATGACACAAGACACACGCTCTTCAAGTCATTCTGAGTAGACACAAAACCTGTGATTTAGATTTGCCAACCGTCCTGTTTTCCCAGGACATCTCCTAGTTTTTGCAGTGTCATGGGGTGTCCAGGATAGTTTTAAAACAGCGTCCTGGGTTTTAAAGCGCTCTGATAAGGTCATGTATTTTAAAATTAGCCACCATTTTTCTTTTTAAAACTTTTATAATACGTAAGATTATTATTAGCATTACATATTTTCACTACATATATAAATCAACTGTTGTAACTCTATTACTGTGTCATGTTTTTAAACTGAATTGTTCTGGTTGTAACATTATAAAGATCGTTGGGTTCCAACTTCAAATAGGGGCCTTTTATTTTAAGTTGTCTAAGAATTCGGCAGTTCGTCCCCTAAAATTGCCCCTAGCAAATAATAACCGATTTCGGTGACGGTGGCCGGTTTCATTGAAACCAGGAAACTGTGTGCGCACGCATGGATCATCTTTCTTGTCAGACAATCAGGTGATCAGCCTACATTGTCCTAACCAAACTTGGAAACAACATTTTTTGTTGTTCTCACGCAGGAATCGAACCCACGACCTCCGAGTCGAGAGCTAAGCTCTAAACCACTGGAACACGGAGGTTATTAGCCTAGCAAATACGAAGCCTGAAATAAAACACCTCCAAAGTACATACCCCATATTCCTCCATGAACCAAACACACTGCTATCATGATCAGGCATAACTTCATTCTACGGTTATTCGGAGCTCTCTTGAAAACTATTTTCAATATTTCCTTTAAGCTTTCAAAGTTGAAGAAATCTAATAAAAATCCTATACATCCTGAACGTTTGCGCTGCAACGAAAAAATATCTAAAAAACAGTTTTATAAATATAAGTATCACGTTATTTATTTTGGACTAGCTGATGCCCGCAACTTCGTTTGCGCAGAACTAACGGAAGCGGAACCCTATTTTTTAAACGGAACCCTGAAATAAAAGTAGCTTATGTTAGACCTTATGACAACAGCTATCTGCCAGTGAAAGTCCCGTGAAAATCGGTCCAGCCGTTTCAGAGATTAGCCGGAACAAACAGACAGACAGACCGACAGACAGACAGACAAAAAATTTAAAAATTGGTATTTTATTGTAAGTACCGAATATACTTTCACTATATAAAAAGCTGTTAATTTGAAGTTACAAACATACACTTCAATTTTATTTATCTGTATAGATGTATAGATAAGATCCGTAATATGTATAAAAAGATGATATTTATAAAGCTATTCTAAGCAATGAATTAAAAGATTAAATAGTATTACTTATAAAATACTTCTAACGTTTAAATACCTTAGATATATTTTCAAGCTCTGAATCACGATCCTGAATGCGATAGTACACATAGACGAAATTCAATAACTGCAGAAGTCCAGCAATACCAAACACTCCGTAATATCCTGTATACCGGAGTAGTATCCCACTGACTCCCATTCCCACGGGGAAGGAGACAGACAAGCCCAACGTTAGCACTCCCATTCTAAACGTTCTCGTATGTTCCGAAGTTATATCGCCCAAGTAGCTGTATGATCCGAGAAACATAACATACCACGCTCCAGTGATCGACAAAAATATTGTCGACAAAAACGCCGTCAATTCCACAGAAACTATGTTGAAGAAGTATGTGTTTATCATGTCTATGGCACACGTGAACAGTTCTCCCGTGATCGGCATCAGCATGCACACCTTGCGTTTCCCCGTCCTGTCGCTCCATGCTCCAATGAATATCATCATGATGATGGGGAACACTGTGGCGATGACACTTCTCCAGGCTTCCACTGACGCTACAAGCATTTGTACCCCATCCTCTGCCTCATTGAAGCTGTCCCGCTGCCTCAGTTTTAAAGCTGTGCACACACTGTCGTTGTAATTCAAGTTCACTCTACACGCTTTATCCAAATTCAAGTTTTGGACACCGGTCATTGCAATGACACTTGCTATCATAAATAGCGAAATGACTGGTTCGACGGTTATGTTGTATTTGAAATTCTTAATTCTCTGACTGATTGTTTGATTTTTCACGTCGCCTTTTTCATTTTTAAGTGGAATCGTTTGTTCCGCGTTTTCACGTAACAGATTAGAAGAATTCTCCTTGTTCGTATTTTTCATCTTAAATTCCTTTTTTCACACTATTATTAAAAAGTCTAATGTGTCTGTATGTTTAATAAATCTACTTTATTTAGTTTAATATTTATATATCTATGACTTTGTTTCTTTGATTTCTATTATCTCGTATCTTAAGCACGTCACAATTTCCCACATATGTACATGCTAAGAAATCCCATTGAAAAATAAACGTGATTTCTTGTCTGTCCAAATTTCTATAAAGTATTTTATTCATATGTAGGAGTCAGATGCCACAACTCACAGCTGAACACGACACAGACAAAAAAGTGAGATTAACTTAGCTGTCTTCAACAGCTCGACATCTTGGTACTGCGAGACACGTCAAGAACTTGAATGTTGAAGTAGCTGGAAAACAGAATATTTATGCTTAATTTTATGCTTAACATTATATTCTTATACTACACGTACATATTTATAACTCTACTTAATACTTATTACACTATACTTAAAAAACTTAGGCCTTTACATCCGGTAATGGATGATTTATACAGTATTCTCCGAGCGAAGTAACCACTCTTCAAATACTGTAGTGCCTTGGACAGTTGGTTTTTAAATGTCGTATGGTTGCCCAAGCACATACGGCATTCTCACAACATAGTCAGCCTAGTCCAGAGGTATGATTGGTCAATACGTCTGGGGCCAACCATATGCGAGTTTCCTCACGATGATTTCCTTCGCCATTAGAGCGTCCATATATTCACATCTGAGAAAGTCTCATTGGTACATGCCACAACCTGGAATTCGAACCAAACGGTCTACCCACTAGACCCCGGAGCTCACTCCTATACTTATAACACTACAAAAATCAACAAATGAAAGTAAATCGACAAAAAATGCAGTGAACATTTTCTACCTTTTACGTATCTAATAGTGATATCAATTTTATGTATTTAGCAACAATAATAAGATTTATAGTCACGTTTTGTCGTGAAAATTTTTATTGTGTTTTATGTGCTATAATTAAATGATTTGATAATTAAATTCTGAAACGGTAGAACGAGTTTTATCGAGAAAATGGTGTTCCATCGTTAAATAAAGTATAGCATGGCAGAAATATAACTTCGTTTATCATTTAAAATCCAAAAAAAAAAGCGGCTAAATGCGAGTCGGACTCGCGCACCAAGGGTTCCATACAAACCTGTAGGTATATAAGTAAAAGTTCACCCATCACGACAATCGAGTCAATAGTAGTTTTAGTAGGGTTACGTTTTTTTTTTTTCGAGGTACGGAACCCTAAAAAGAATTGGATTTTAAAATTTTATACGTGTTCAACGTTAAAAAACTGACAATAGATATTTTTATCACTAAAAATTAATTACAATAATAAAGTAATGCAATTAGGTATAATCATTCTTAATATGTTACAATGTAGAAACAAAACAAAGATGTAAAATTTTATTGTATTATTATTTATATTAGTAATTTCAATCAGAATCTTTTATAATAATTAATTGGCAATGAATTATTCTTATCGTTTTAAATTTATGTATCCTTAAGCAATTAATGCATACCCAAGCCTTTCCTCAGCAAAAATAATTTCTATAATATTATGTTAAACATTATATTACTTAGAACAAATGCAAAATTAATCTTTTTCAAAGATTTCAAAACTAAATATAGGCTATTACGTAGGTACATTTGACAGAACAAATCTTCATACAAGAAAAAGTTACGCCATCTTGATTTTACCATACCTCAAATGTCGGCCATGTTGATTTCACCATACCTCAAGTGTCAAAAAGGCCCCAAACAATCCCAAAAGTGGGACCATTTAAGATGGGACAGTTTTTGTCTCGACATGCCTCGTCTCTAATAGGTGTATGTCCAAGTCAATGTCCTTAATTTTCTATTGTACTTTGTTGTAAGCGTCAGTGAACAATACATCGACTTTTAACCCTACAGAGATAACCTACACGTAAAGTGATTTTTTTCTCGCGTTTATCTCGTGTGTGGTTATACCTCATTAGATAGGTCTTTTAAAAAATTGGAAGGTTGCTAAAACGATTTTTTGTTTTGGTTATCCGTTTGCGAGATAATCAACTATAGAGTACAATTTTTGTTAAAATAGAGCGCCCTATTTTAACAAAAAATTAATTATGGTAGTCGATTAATGAACTATAAAGGAAAACTGTAACAGTTTACGTAACTTTGTTAGTTTAGGAGTTATAGATGCTTAACTTGTAAAATGCGCTTACTTGGAAAACTTAGTACAAAAATAACGATATAATAAGTAAACGTGTAAAATATTGGTATAATGGTACGGAACTCTACGTACATCAAAAACCAGCCAAGTATGAGTCCGACTCGTACTTGGCTGGTTTTTGATTATTTTTTTTAAGCGTTCTTGTCTTTATTGTTTTTTTTTTTTTCGTTTTATTTAAAATATTTTCAACCACACACCACAGTATTTGGCGACTTAACCATACTGTAACTCACCTAAAAGATAACCTTACGCCTCCGGAATCTATCACCTGTAGGTCGATTCTGCTAATTAAATATTATAATAATGCAGTTTCGATGCAGTCTTAATAACATGTTAAAACAGCCATAGGTATTCTCATAAACGTCAAACTAACGTTTATCGCGTTTCAATTGGTCCAAACTCCAAAATACAGTTTATGATCAAGACAATTCATTAAAGAAAATTGGAAGTCTAAGTTAAATACGAGAATTGGGGGTCTGGGGGTCTAAAAAGCCACTTTAGGTAAACATTAGACGAATCATATGTAATTCATATTATGTACGCCATTTTACGCATTTCTATTGAAAACTGTCAAAATTGATGTTTTCTGTCAAAATATACGAAACGTAATATGAAACACCTAAAGTGGCCTCATAACTACAAAATATTAGTGTGGTGCTGAGTGCTTACCAAGTGACCGACCGTCTCGTGATTCTGTGCACTAGCAATAGAAATATTAAATAAAAAGGTACAGCTGGATACGAGCTCCTTAGAATGAGACAGCGAGACTCTGGCCCATTGAGGCGTAGCTTAGGTTATCTTTGTTAGTACAGGAACAAAGTAGAATTGATTAATAATTGATTCATGTCATATACTGCCGTAAGGACAGGTCCTTAATATCAAAATGCCTCCAACCCGAGTGCCCCATTGTATCCAAAGAGACTTGTCATTTACGGTCGGTGAGACTGAATGTTTGGCACATTGACCAAAAAAGTTTCGCACTATATTACCACCAATAAATAATGGCCGCTATACAACATAAGTTGTAACGTAACGATTTAACCGTGCAAGACAAACTGTGCAGTTTTATCGATCGTGTGTATTGCAAATCGTTACGATAATTCGCTACGATTTACCATACACACTTTTTTCACTCACACATTTCACATTACATTGATAGAACTGCACAGTCTGACTTACACCTTTAAATCGTTACAAAAATACCTTTAGATCGTCAGGTGTGTAGCGGGCTTAAGGCTGGCTGGTTTGTGTAGTCTACGTTGTAATTTTATCGTGGTAGACGGAAGAAAACAATGTTAACAGACAGAGCAAGAGGTCCCCACCAATAGTTAGCCTCCCTAGGGGGGTATAGACAGATGTCATGATGGCAAACCACAAATTCAACATTGTTGACGTACTGACAGCAGCGCCACCTATCGAGTCCAATTGCAAATCTAAACCATTCTCGAATCCACCTAGAGACACAAAAAAATTCATTAAAATCGCTCCAGCCTTTTAGGTGTTGTTCAGTGACATACACACGCACAGAAGAAATATATATATTAAGCTAAATAAATATCGATAAAATGCCTTTTTCGTAACGTACATTTCGTTGGGGGCATGAAAGTATTATTTAATATAATCCCTAGGGGAGGCGCCGCGCCGTGATAAACAGGTTGGGAAAACCTTAGTTAGAGTGTCCCCAGTGTATGTGATAATTTTATATCGTCACCAAGGGACAGCTCACGATACGCGACGCGGCGCTTCATTTTTAAGATAGCGATTAGAAATTGTACTTTAGTCATTACAAAAGAAGATAATTACGTTTAAGCGGACCATGGAGAGCCGCTTCGCTACGTTGAATGTAAGAGGAGGAATGGATGGTAAGAATGAAAGAGGATGAAGCGAAACAAGTATATAAGGATCGTAGCAAGTGGAAAGAAGTGGACTCTGCCTACCCCTACGGGAAAGAGGCGGTCTCTGCCTACCCCTATGGGAAAGAGGCGTGATTATATGTATGTATGTATGTATAATTACGTTTCATTGCAAAAGCAGCACCGCACTACGCTAACCCGGTGCAGCTCGGAATTCGAACACTTGCAATGGAACGTGCATCTTTTTGTGTTGTGAATAGAGTTCAAATTTTAATCGTTATCTTAAAAATGAGGCGCCGCGTCGCGTTGTTGCTCGGTGTGATCTCACGCTTATGTTTATAAGTGTCTTGTGACGTCTTTTTGAAATGAATTCAAGCATAAAAAGCAGACATAATAAGTGTGTATGTTTTTTATTTTATATATGTATGTAAGCTAACTGTTGCCCACGGCTCCGCCCGCGTAAATACAGTATCCCTCGGGAACACAGTACTTTTTCGGGATAAAAAATATCCTATGTCCTTTCCCCGGACCTAAAGTATGTCTATACCAAATTTCATAAAAATCGGTTAAGCGGTTAAAGCGTGAAGAGGTAACAGACAGACAGACAGACACATTTTTGCATTTATAATATTAGTATAGAAGTATAGATATAGATTCAATATTACCGTGAAATTTGTGATCACGTCTGGAGCAGAAGTCGATTCTTCTGCTCCAGACGTTATCACAAATTTCACATCATTTATCAAGTTATTGATCTCGATGAATAATATTTAACTCAAATGCTACAAAATATTGTTTTCGTAATTAGCGCAACGAATGCCAACTGACCAGCGATTCACCAATAATTTGTACTTTTTTTAATACGTATATTTATAAATAATAAAAATAATATGTATAATGTATGTATGTAGGTTTTATTAATACAATGTTTAAAATAAAAGTGAGTATAAGGGCTCCAACACATAAACACGATGCGACATCGCATCGTGCTACGACACAACATCGATTCACGATGTGACGTAGCGTCGTGGAAATCTACGATATGCCATCGTAACGTGCCACAATGCACGGCATGATGTCGCGTCATGGAAACTCACGATGCATTCCTGCAGTTGTTGTTCGAACTTCAAAGATGACGGACGATATTGAAGTCGATTATTTATTAACCCTTGTCAAGGAGCGTCCCGTGCTGTGGGACAATATAAAAAACAGGAGCAGAACGCGTCTAGTATGGTCCATTTTTAGGAATAAACTGCGACAGTTCTCCCTACATTTTATCGACGGCGTCGTGCCGTGCATCGTGGCACGTTACGATGTCGCGTTGTAAATTTTTACGATGCTCGTCGTAGATTTCCACGAGGCGACGTGAAACGACGCCGCATCGTGGCACGACGCGACGTCGTATCGTGATTATGTATGGGAGCCCTTATAACAGCCATGTAGTTACGGCAAGCTACGGTTCGTAGCACGCGTAGCTGATACTACGGCGCGGGCGTCGTAGACACCACCCGCCAGTCGGCTACGTAGTAACTATAATTTATATAAAAACCATAACCCGACTACGTAAATTATATAGCCTATGTTACCCGGACTATTATTACGAATCTATTGACACATAATTTGTTGAAATCGGATCACTAGTTTAGGCGCTACGGTGGAACAAACGTACATACATACATAGACCGCCAAAATCATTATCCTTCCTTTTGGCTTCGCTGTAGTCGGATAAAAAGAAAAATATTATTTTATGGACCTGTTTTACAATCTACTGATAAGTGTCAGATAGCTTATTTACATGTTTTGTCTCTGTCGCTCAGTATGAAGAAAGCAGCGAGAAACTTAATAAGCTATTCGAAACTTACTAGACGATTCTTATACAGACCCTAAAAAAAGTTAATTGCAATAAAATTATGTACGTACTTTCGAAATACCCAAATACAAGCAGTGTTTTAAAAATTCATGGGTATTGATATATTTTGTTACTTGTTACTTTCTGACCCAGTTTCGCAGTTTTCGGGGCCTCAATATTCCCAAACCCTTTTAACTAGTATTGGAAAGTATAAAAAAATTAGGCCTTTACATCCGTAAATGGATGATTTATACAGTATTCTCCGAGCGAAGTAACCACTCTTCAAATACTGTAGTGCCTGTGACAGTTGGTTTTTAAATGTCGTATGGTTACCCAAGCACATACGGCATTCTCACAACATAGTCAGCCTAGTCCAGAGGAATGAACTGGTCAATACGTCTGGGGCCAACTTTGTGCGGGTTTCCTCACGATGTTTTCCTTCACCGTTAGAGCGTCCGTAACTTGAGATCTGAAAAAGTCTCATTGGTACACGCCACAACCTGGGATTCGAACCTGCACTCTCTCGAGTGCGAACCAAACGGTCTACCCACTAGGCCACGGAGCTCTTTGGAAGTATAAAACACTCAGAAAAGTGAAACGAGGGAAAATTAATAAATAAAATAGAAGTGTCTGTTTGTAATATAAACCTGTCCGGTAGTTGTGGTATAGTATACGGGTATGCGACCCCGGCTTTCCTAGCTATTACTGTCCTATACCTTGCCGTCCTGGGCGGTAATATCCTACATTTCCTATTTCCCACTCTAACTTACCAATCTTCCTTTCCACACCACCTATCCTTCCCTTTCCCTATCCTACCCTCTCCACCAATCCGTGGAAACGCAATGGATAACCATAAAAATAATTTAATTATCCAAAATCGCGGCGATGTGGTTCACCACCCATCACGTCTCGTTTCACGCGGAGGTGAAAAGCGGACCATGGAGAGCCGCTTCGCTACGTTGAATGTAAGAGGAGGAATGGATAGTAAGAATGAAAGTGAACGAAGCGAAACGAGTATGTAAGGATCGTAGCAAGTGGCAAAAAGTGGTCTCTGCCTACCCCTTTACGGGAAAAAGGCGTGATTATATGCATGTATGTAATATAAAATTAACAGCTTTTCACTAAGTTCATAATATTAAAATATATTTCTCACCGTTTAAACCTTCCCTGAATTGATGCGGTTATTTTAAGATCAAAATTAGCTAGATCGGTCCAGTCGTTCTCGAGTTTTAGCGAGACTATGAACAGCAATTCATTTTTATATTTAAGAAAGAAAGAGTCTTCTCTCAAAAAAAGAGATAAGAAGAAAAAAGAAGACACAAAAAATATGTTTATTTCATAAAACCAAATTACAGAAAAAATACAATCTTAAGCTATGAATATATAGAATGCATGAAGGTATACATATAACATAATAAAATCTAATACGTATATACATAAAATCCCCGGGTGGTATGAAATTGTCAATGTGTCACTGACTATCCTAGTCATTCTACCATTGGCAGAAACTGTAACAGTATATGACTTGAGAGCCTCTGAGTTCCCGTACTCAGCCGCCAATCCATCCCATTTAATTCTGAGCAAAGTTTACTTATGCTGATCATGACCACTTTGCTTGATGTATTAAACTATACCAAAATTGACTAAGACTGATGTCATGCGACCCTCTCGTGAAATTGGTCCGACGGACAAACAGATTCATGATGTTGTCCGATGGTATTAGGCGGTACAGGCAGCGACAAAAGCGGTTGCGTCGCGTAGTGTGTGAAACAGTGAAATACAGTAAAATATAGGAGTTTTAAAATTAGATTTAGATTACAGTTACTAATACACACTTAAATGATTAAAATAAATTATTTTATGTTAAAACTAGTGTCCGACCGAAAGTTCGGTTTCGGTTTCGGTTTCGGCCGAGTTTCTTGCTAACTTCGTTTCTTGCGGCAACGCTTTGACAACGCAACTGAATTTGAAAACATAATTAAAATACAGCGTGTCCCGACACCTATATCGGAGCCTTTAGTGGTAAAAAATATGGATTTTTTTATCGACAAATGCCCCTCAAATTTTATTTTTCTTTCACGTTTGTGAAATGGCAGCCATTTTATTTTTTGGTAACCAAGACCCGGGCTCTCGTACTAATTCGACCACCACTACTCATGTGAATGTCCTAGGAACATAAAAAAGGTCTCATTTGATAGCTAAATATGTGGACAATAATTCACAGTTAAAATGTTTTAATTTTCTTTGAACAGAAAAACAAAAAAAGGTAATTAAAAAAAATATATAGTTTTTTTTTGGTGAATTTTTTAAATTATTTGCTTTTTGTGAAAAATCTAGGCCATTAACCTGCTTGTTTTTTATTCTAAAACGATAGAAGAGGACGTTTGCTAAAATAAAATACAAACCCCTTTACACTCAGTGCAATAGTTTAGTAGTTATAACAGTTTGAAAAAGACGACTGGCTGGCCCCCTACCTGAGATGATTCCAACAAATTGTTATAACGATATAGGTGTCGGGACACGCTGTATAATTAATATTTTTTTAATATTACATTAAATAAATGATTACAACAAAATTAATATACCGTGTTTCCATTTCATGTCCTAATTAATGCAGAATAATGGATAAAATGCACCAAATTTCAGTATTTTAAGGAATTTTCTACTTGACCACGTGAGTTTCGGTTTCGGTTTCGGCCGAAACTGAAGCCACGGCCGAATATTCGGTTTCAGTTTCGGTTTCGGCCGGAAAACCAGTTTCGGTCGGACTCTAGTTAAAACTATTTTACTAGGTACAACTAATCAATAAAAGGACAAAAAAAAGTTAGCGAGCTATGACACACAAACACTGGAGTAATGTACAATACAGCTTCTTTATACCCCGCAATTTTAGTAAACAACACTATCACTAATAAACAATTTTAGCAAGTAGATAATTAATATAAAACAATTATGGGATGGAGTGTAATGACGCGTAGACTTTTATAAATGACTGTACGTTGCGGCATTGTTTGTGGTATCAATCAGGGAAGATTAATATTGGCTCTGTGATTAAATACTTGCGCTTTGTGTAGTGTATACTCAGCTTTATTTTTCGTTTTGTCAGAATTTGGTTATTTTAATTATTATTTTAACATTGGGAAACGAGCAATAAGCGATTACCACGAAGACACCCGAAACATTTAGAAGTTACAATAAGTGAAACAACAATAAGAGTTATCTTAGGACGGTTTTCTGTGAGTCCGCGGTATTTATACAACCGAGCTGGCCAGTTCGTGCTAAGTCATAGTAAAAACCCACTTGATTATCTATACTTAATATAACAAAGACGAAAAGTTGTTTGTTTGTTTGCATCGAATAGGCTCCGAAACTACTTTACCGATTTTGATGAAATTTGACACAGATGTAGAGTAAACCACAGGGAAGGACATAGGCTACTTTTTACCGTGGAAAATGTATGGTTTCTGCTAAATTAACTTTTGCGCGCACGAAGTCGCGTGCAACATCTAGTTATTATTATAAAAACGAGCGAGCCTTACAGTAGTCGCATATGATGTGTAACATTTGACATCTCACCAAAACACAGTGCATTATTACGATTTTCTAATATTATGATAAAAAATAAGAAAACTTTTACATTAAGCAGTGACAGAAATCAACCTCAAAATTTAAAAAAGGTAAATACTGAATTTATGTCTTTGGAATTAATTTTTTCGAATCTGACGGCCAACTCTACCACCGCGCGCTCATTCGTCAAATCAAATAGCGCTTCCGCGACTTCCTGTTACACTTCCGTCCCATTTCACGAAATCACTCCCACAAATGCAAGAAAGCTAGAAGAAAGATGTTACACATCAAAAACTACAAGCACATCTTAGTTACGTATACAAAATAATCCTAAATGGAAATGCGGTTTAATGTTCGTTAATTTTTGCGGCGTAGTTTGAATATTCTGAGTTTAGTTCTGTAGCAGTGGAAACAGGTATGGTAGCCAATATTTATGGATGTTAATATCTGAACTTTTTAGGGGGGGGGGATTTGAGCCCCCACAACCCTTTCCCTGGCTACGCCCGTGTCCGAGTATGTATTAATACGTAAAGCAAAACTTTCAGTGCAGTTTTACGAGAATTGTGCTACCGGAGGAGTATGAAATCTGGCCGGTAGGTTTATGTGCAGAAAGCTAATATTTTTCTCAATAACGCTTAGATTAGAAATACATAAAATTAATAAACATTTTATTTTAACTAGGTACCCATGGCGTACACATCTAGGTACACATCGTGCGTTTGATACAAACATACAATTTTGTTACAAATCGACGTTTGTTAATCTGAACATTTTAATTATTTATTTATTTTCAATATAAGTAACCCCTATAATGTTCAAACTTAAATGAACTATTATGGGCGAATTTCGACCACAGGCGACCTCTAAAAACAAGTCCTAACTGTGAAGATTGACGTTATCCATTAGTTCGGTCCTACTCTACGAGTAATATAACAAGAACGCTGATGATTATCATGAAGCAAAATAAGGTCGTAAATGCTTAATAAGATCGCTTGAAAATCTGGTTGCCTGTTGATAAAAAGTTGAAACTTAATAAAACCATTTACTGTAAAGAGTCTTTTAATGAAAAAACTTCGGTAGGCTAAAGGAAAAAGCTAACATAATGTTACAAATATTTTGTACTTTTATCTTGATGCTTAACTGACTGAGCCAGAAGAGAGCTAATTCAAATAGTAAGCTACTATTATTGGTATTAGATTTTATGGATCAGTCGCGGTCGTCTGGAAACATTTTTTTTTTAAACACAAAAACTTTTAAAACATATCTTTATTATCCCGTATGTCACGATAATGCGCTTTAGGATTAGCATCATAGAAGTCTAAAGCTTAAAAATAAGGTACCTATGTTACATTTTTGTTCGCCGCATCGTGAAGATTTTTTCCAAAGTATATCCCAATAAAATCCAAATGATAATTTTGGTATTTTTCCGAGTGAGTGCGAATACCGAAAGCACTCGCGCAATTAGAATAAAAGACATACATGACCATGAGCGGTAATCGCGCTTACTCTATCAGACGATGCGTCTGCTCGATTTACGCTCTTTACCCATCAAAATAACATTGAATCGTGTAAATCTGTATTCTAACGATCGAAGCCCGCGGGACTTAGCTATATGAAACACCGGTATTGTTTGATACAAGTTTCCAATTACGGGCTATTTACAATCCGTTCACATTTGGGAATTGTTTGGAGGGCTAGACAAGATGCATTAAATAATATCGACGGCGAACTTCGTGAATAAAAAATGTATGGGATTGACATAAGCGTGCGTTAAATGACATATTCAGTCGTATCGTTAAAAAAATTGGTAGCCAAACAGCCACTTTGAACGAATACGCTAACGATGCACCCATATAACGAATTGCTCTAACGCGTTTCTCCATACAATGTCTAGACAAGCGGCCGTAAGTGACATTTAGCAGATCGTGATCTTTATCTTTATCGACCTAACGATAAAGATACCCAGATAGCTACCTTTATCGCCTCAACGAACAATATGGCGGATTTTTATTGATCAGCTGTTATTTGTAAATAATAATGATTTGCCTAAAGTTGCCTAAACGGTCTATAAAACACCTTCTGCTAGTAGTCTATATTGCAAAAAGTCAAAAGAATTCAATCTAAAGTATTCAATAAATCACAATTATTGTCAATACCTAATATGTAATTCATTGTATTCAAGTATAATTCAACACTTTGTTAAAATATAAATTTCTTAATTTGTAGCTTACTTGCAGTTTGTAATCTTTACACGCTACTATATCAGCTGAAAGCAATCTTTAGGTGTATAGTAGGTACCTAAATTACTACTATAATTTAGGTACCAAATGGAGTTCATAATTAAGCAAGTTTCTCTGAAACTTCCTTAGAAATAAAGATTTGTATTTAGTAATTAAAATTTATAAGTTTTTCAATGTAATGATATTTTATTGTCATCGATGCTCAACACCTTCGCCTTATAAATGGGTTAGAAGGACACAAACACCTCATAAAAGTTTTGAAATATTTGCTATTATACTTTGATTAATTATTACAAATTTAATATTATATATCTATGCTATTATACACCTATTATAAACAGTCAAGTAGTGTTAACCAATTAAATACTTAATATTTAATCTCTATAGTATATTTGTGACTAAATAATTCGTGCCGTATCAAGTGTCCGTATTAGGATTGATTAAATAATAACAATACAAGAGTATCTACATTTTATTTTACTTTTTAAAGTAAGTTTTACATGGTTTTAGTAAGAAAATAAACTTAAAATGTAAAAATACTTTTATTTCTTGCAAAGGAATTACATAATGCAGATATTTCTTTAAATAATTAGTTTTATCTCAAGTCACATAACCAATAATAACATTATACAATTTAAAAATCAACACAGCTAATAATTATTATTATTTACACGCACTAGTTAGAGCCTGTCACAGAATGAATACAAATTAACTTAGGTTCGTAGCGGTTTTGATACATTAATAATTACATTATGATTTATATCACTTCTCACTATCAGTGGCGAAGGCTGCTTCTTCAAAGGGAAGCCGGAACCTGTATCATAGGTAGGGATTTCTATGAAGGTTTGCAAAAGGTATGTGACAACTCTACCGGTGAAGGAAAACATCGTGAGGAAACCCGCACATAGTTGGCCCCAGACGTATTGACTAGTCATTCCTCTGGACTAGGGTGGCTATGTTGTGAGAATGCCGTATGCGCTTGGGAAATCATACGATATTTAAAAAACAACTGTCCCAGGCACTACAGTATTTCAAGAGTGGTTACTTCGCTCGGAGAATACTGTATAAATCATCCATCATCGGATGTAAAGGCCTAAGTTAGGTAAATTGTTATTTTGATAACAAACAAAAATAATTGTACTTCATCTTCTTCTTCTTCTGGCCAGTTTTTTTTTTACCAGGACATGGATATAGTCCTAAGGATAGAAGACTCCGTATTTTGTAATTGCTAAAAAGAACTGTATTGCCTTGGTAATAGAGTGTATTTCACAATGCACGTATCATAGAGGCAAATCCGAGCCGAGCGAGATAGCCATAAGGGAGGCCGTGTGTCTCGTTCTTGCATGTTGCCAACCAGAAAAATGTTGGTATTTTTAAAAAGTAACTTGAAAAATCTTAGATAAAACGAGTGTACTTTATTATTATTTTAACAAATGTTTATAACTATATCATATTCTAATTAAAAAAGTTAGAAATAGTCATTTAATACTAAATAAAAATGCAGTTTACATTAAAACCTTTTCCTTCTTTTTTATTAGATGGTATCATTCGCAAAACAATAGATACGCCATTACAGTCGGACAAGGATCTTTTGGCACTTGGATGGGGGCGTGAGTGTCGCAAATAAGAACAATACTTATTACTAAAAGTGAAATTTTACAAGACGGCGATATTATTACTGATTTTATCCACGTGCCAAAAGGTAAGTGTCGCAACTACAAAACAATACAATATAATACTAAAAGTGACATTTTACAAGACGGCGATGTTAGTTCTGATTTTGTCCACGTGCCAAAAGATCCTTGTCAGACTGTACACATATTTTATGCTGAACACCGGATAATATTAAAATTCATAATAGTACCAGTGCTGGATTTGCTGGACGCACCGTGAGTATGGCCTTTAGTGTAATCTCTTAAAATCTGTTTATAATGTGTGTCCTATGACCATTTGGCAAGAAATCTGTATAAAATCTGTATTATCAATGAAAACTAGAAGATAATTAATTAAATAATGTATTATATAATATAATTATTCAAAATAGAACTCTGGAGTCATACAATAGATAAACAGTTATCCAATTGTGTGTCTAATTTATAATCCTCTGAATTTTTCCCGGTGTTTCGGATTTCGGTGCATATTGAAGTTCCAGCCCACGAAGTATAGTTAACAAGGAGTCCGAACGTAATGTTAAAATAATGGTCTCAATTACTGGGACAGATTTTTGCCGGTAGAGCGCGCGACGGTTCGACATGCACTCGTTTGAAATTACGCGGGAAGTTTAAAATTGCTATTGACAGCTCTGGAAAGATTGAAATCTTATTATATAAAAGTTTTAGGAAATTCTTAGAAACTGTTCTCGAAAAATAGATACCGTAGAACACGGTAATTGCCTAACGGTAATTTAAAAATAATTGTAATAAATAATAGTATTGGCAACACTCGGTATAATAGTATTGGCAACACTTGGTACTCGTCGGTCTCGCACGCCTAGCGGCAGAAAAGAGAACTAAGATCTGGTCCTATTATTGTGTACATAATTATTATTAAAAAGCCTATACCGTTCGGACTCCTGGTATCTATGCTTCATGTTCCAGCCTTACAACCGTAATAATCGGCCTTGTTAAATAAGTACCTACTTTATTCTTATTGTAAATATCTACAACTGAAATTTGATTCCATTTTATACAAAACACTCTAGGAACTTTCAATAAAACTTCTAGGTACCGTTTTACTGAATCGACTGACTTGCACTGACTATTTGTATCAAAATTTGTATTTTGAACTTTGACTAGACATTAGACTTGAAAATAATACGGTGTTGAAATCATATAGGTACCTACATTAAATCTAGTTGTCTGCCTTTTTAACTTGACACTGACAAATAGTTTTATGCCGTAACGCCATCAATAATTAAAAAAAAAATATATGACATTTGACAACTTCACAACTGACGGCTAAATTCTTGAAATCATAAACAACTAACGTTTGAGCAATTCGTTGTTGCGATTCGAACAACAGTGTGCGTTTGTCTAGGGACAAAATGTCGTGATCTCAAAAGAGAAGTCGATACGACAGATCTTTCCGAATTTTAACGAAGGTAATTTGTCTAGGCGCCCCTGTATCATGAATACATGTACAAGTAGGTAAATATTATCAATACGCAATTATTCAAATAAAAACGTAGTACCTGAGTAACCGAGCTTTGTTCGGAGTCCTGATAAATTTAAAAAAAATAATTAAAATATATTTTCTCACATACCTATATGGTAGGTATAATATCTAATAGCTAACTACTTAAAAAAATTTTAACTAGAAAAACTTAAAAAGCTACAATAAGAAGAAATCTCCCAGGTCGTCCCCACCAGGCAGAGTACCTAGAAGGCTCAAAGAGTTTCCCCGCTGGATTGCGATACTCACTCTTTGGGCCAGATAGGTGCCGGCTCTGGGGTCTCGGGTGGCCTCAATTAGCTTTTTGGAAATCTCTCTGAAAAGTTTGTGCGCACCCGGACTCCATGAACCTAGGGTTTCAACCCCAAACGGTTCAAATATGAGATCCCCACTAAGGTTCTCATATTTGCGCCGCTTGAGGTTCTCCGCCTGATTGGCGGCCGCACCTGCAGTGCTCGAGGTGCCCTGGACATGGGACGGTGCAAGTGTATCGACGCAAGTAGCGTCCCATACAAGAGCCCGTCCCACTCTTCAAGGGACCAGGGTCATACCGTCTGGTCTCTTGCCATCGTCGCGCGCCAAGCCAGAGGGTTCCAGCACAGCTGGTAGTCCGGCGGTGACAAGAGCCCGACGGATGAGGTCGTTCAGGCAGTGATGTCGGGAGATGCGGCCGGCGCTTCGCTGACAGGACAGAATAAAAATTAATCACAAAAATATATATGTAACCGGTATTCGAGCCCACGGCCCACCATATTTTAGGGGTGAATTTCGCAAAATCCCTTTTTAGTGGACCTATATATACGTCACAAAAGAAAGACATTTAATATTTTTTTCCCATACAAAGCTTAGTACAACTAATCTTTTGTGTCAAACGTCCAAAAAATCATTTGAACGTTCGAGCCAGTGAAGGCTATTACATCGTAGGTATAGCTGATAAAATACCGCGCTATGTTATAATTTTTTTAATGACGGGGTCGCAAGACTTTTACTTAACTTTTTGGCTTTTTCGTGGATCGCGACATAAAAATGGTTGAGAAACGATGCTTTATATAATAAATAAGCCAGCGTTTGTAATATATAAGATAAGATAATATCTATGACTACAAGTATTTCATGCATCTAACTTAGGCCTTTGCATCCGATAATGGATGATTTATACAGTATTCTCCGAGCGAAGTAACCACTCTTCAAATACTGTAGTGCCTGTGACAGTTGGTTTTTAAATGTCGTATGGTTGCCCAAGCACATACGGCATTCTCACAACATAGTCAGCCTAGTCCAGAGGAATGAACTGGTCAATACGTCTGGGGCCAACTATGTGCGGGTTTCCTCGTGATGTTTTCCTTCACCGTTAGAGCGTCCGTATAATGTACTTGATCTGAAAAAGTCTCATTGGTACACGCCACAACCTGGGATTCGAACCTGCACTCTCTCGAGTGCGAACCAAACGGTCTACCCACTAGGCTACGGAGCTCTTCAATTTTTCAATTTCATGCATCACCAGTTGCATAATTCTCGTAAAACTGAAAATATTGACAAGTGTGGAAATTGAAACATAAATTATAAATTGGAAAATCATAAAGCTGAAGATTATACACCGCTAAAAGCACCCGGATTAAGCCTCGTCGTAATATGGGATTTCCTTAATCCGCGACGCTTACTCTGCTGTTAAAGCTTAGAATTTATGACCTTCAAACTACAGTTACCTAATAAGCTATTGTTTTATCATCTGAGTCTAAAAAGACTCTTAATAATAAGAGTCTATTAAGGGCGCGTTTACAAAGTTGATATAAATTCGCTGTTTATCGGTCGATTTCGCAACCAAATTCTACAAAACCAACAATAATTGTCACAAGTAGAGTACTTCTTTAACTAAAAATCGGTAAAAATATTTTAAAATATTAAATATTTTAATATATTTTTAGTACTTATATCAAAAACAATTTTCCAGTACTTCTACACCTATCATTTACAAAAAGAGAGTACGTGTTTAATTAATATTTAGGAACATTTTTAACATTCTGCTCTTGTGTACCTTCAATTCGATTAAAAATAATCTAACAATATTAAAAAATATATTTGAAAAAAGCACAACGTATTCTCAAAATTTTCTAGTCCTGTTGTTGTATTCTCAAAATTTTCGCATGTTTTACTTTTATGCATGAATCATAATGCGTGACAATAACTTAGCTGTATTTTATTTGGTAACTGTCTGGATTTATTTCATGAAACATTTCTAATATATCTTTTTATTATCTTTTACAATATAAATTTAAAATAATACACTCTCGGGATGAATAATTTAAAGATAGTCTGCATAAGTAATACCCAGTACTGAATTGTGATGTATTTACAGAGAAACATAGTTTATTTACCTTCAAAGAATAACTAGCTGGTAACCCGCAACTTCGTTTCCGCGGATCGATTATTGGAAACGGAACCCCTATTTTTTCAAACGGAACCCTAAGAATAAATGTATAATATGTTATTATAAGTTGATATATAGCTATATATATTGAGAAAGGTATACTGAGATGGTATGGCCATGTCGAGAGAATTGTTGAAGAACGATTGACGGAGAACTGTCTAAGACGAGTGTGAATGGAAGTGTTGGAAGGGATAGACCTAGGCGGATGTTTCGAGACCATATCAGGGACATCTTGAAAAAAGACCAGGTCAAGAGTACCCTAAACCGAAGAACATGTATGAAAGGAATAATGAAAGTGGACGAAGCGAAACAAGTCAGTATGTAAGAATCGTAGCAAGTGGAAAGAAGTGGTCTCTGCCTACCCCTACGGGAAAGAGGCGTGATTATATGTCTATATGTTATAAGCTACCTGCCAGTGAAAGTTCGGTCAAAATCGGTTCGGCTGGTTCAGAGATTGTTCGGAACAAACAGACATACAGACAGACAAAATAAATTAAATGGATTTTTTTGTCTAGGTACCGTATTTAGGTACTATCCTAAGCATTTTATTTTGTGCAAATCTGTTAATTTGAAATTACAAACAGGCGCTTCAATATTTTTTAGTTGTAGTATTAGATAAGACACTACTACTGTAGTGTACTAACATAATAATATGTTAATTAACATACTATCAAAGTGTTAAAATAATATCGGTAGGTAGCCCCCTGACTCCCCTTTGTCGAGCAATAAGCAATATCAATTATCATCAGTTTTCTATCAAAAAACGGCAACAAAATCTGTCATGTCGTTTAGTAGCGACGATGCTACAGACACACCGACACGTTAAACTTATAACACTCTTTTTGCGTCGGAAGTTAAAAATGTACGATGGTGTAATAATGGTGCTGCAACATGTATACTTGTTGGCTATATTTTTGTGAAATCTTGTCGCGTATCTACTGTGAGAATAAAATGCTCTTAAAGAAAAGCCTAGGCAAACAAAACCCGAAATGCTTTCAGACAAGAATATTAAATTCACTCAATAGGGGATCGGACAACATCTGAAATATTTAGTTTCTTTAGTATATTTAGAAATATTGAGGCATTACTACTTGGTAAATAAAATAAAATAAAAATATTTTATATGTAGTTTACTAATTAAATACATTTAAAAAGTACAATTTTTTTTCTTTGCGAAATTGGTAAACAAAACCTACATCATGAGTTTACTTACATCATTTACAAAAACATTCATTATGGTAAGTATGAACTTAAACGCACAAATATCGGAGATATTTACAAATATATTCCTGCGGCCGTATACTTCATACACCTTAACCTACAAGTGACGTCACTTGTAGGTTAAGTTTAGTATGGAGCGTTTTTATGAGACTCGCGAAATTTTGTATACAAATCGCTATACCTTTGAAAATATTGACTTTTGATATACGGTTTCTTCTGAGAAGTTACTCATATTTAAGAGTACTATTCATTTATGCAATAAAAAATTATCTGTCCGCTTGCCTATTGGCTACCGATTTCCCTCTTGATTCAATGACAATTATAATTTTGACGACCTCTATGGCTCAGTAGTTAGCGCATTAGCTCAAGCCGTAACTCTATACTGATTTAATCAATATTCAATAGGTACTAAATAAGATCATTAAAATTTAAAGCCAAAAGATTAGACCGTAAATATTTTCGTAATGTACCTAATTACAAACCTTGAACACAGCTTTATAAATATAAATTATACAAATTAATTATTAAACTTCTGTATTTCCTTTTAATCGTACTTGCGGAAGAGACCATTTGTTATTAATATAAATTATACCTACCCTGAAACATGAATTTTAATTGGCCTAATTACTCGAATAGTATCGAATAGTATCGAATAGTATCGAAGCTTGAAGAAATGCTTGACTTTTCATTGAAATTAATATTTAAAAGTCATTTTATTATATTTAGGGCACATCTAGGTTATCGGTGTGAACTAGGAACACCGAAATCAGTAGTTCACGTCTCGGAACCCTTACCTATAGTTTCGTCATGTCCGTCCGTCCGTCCGTCCATCTGTACGTCCGTCTTCGGCTTACCGTTCAAACGGTTAGTGCTAGAAGTGCTAGATCTAGAGTCACGACATGAAACATTATTGAGAGGCCAAAAAATATTGAAAAGTGAGGGTTCGGCCGCGAACGGGCCTGAATCCGACATTTAGGCCAAGGTCGAGTCGGGGTGGTCGGGACTATGTCAGGGCCCGCACTCCGGAGCTCGCGAGAACTTGCGTTAAACCTTGCGTCTATCATGTCTGTCATGAATTTTAATAATGGTTTTTTCATCGATAATAAGATATTACGAGTAGGTATTCTTAAAATTATGGTAAACATTTTTTTTTTCAAAAACATAAATTATTCATATAAAAAATTTGGATCTATTAATGTTGATATAGAATTAAGATATGATATTTAATTGCTTTTTTGATATTATTATTTATTTATTTGTAATTATTCTATTAAGAATAATTACAAATAAATAATTACATAAAAAAACTTTAGATAAATTAGAAACAAATATGTAAAGCTTTGCAATTTGACTTGAGGATCAAGAAGAGAATCTAAATATATAAAAGACCAACCTGACTGACTCATCTGTCAACGCACAGCCGAAACTACTGAACGGATTTCGCTGAAATTTCGCATACAGATAGTTGTAATGACGTAGGCATCTGCAAATTTTTTTGAAAATTCGCCCACTAAGAGGGTGAAAAAGGGGTTAAAATTTTGTATGGAAACCGAACTCCACGCGGACGACGAAGTCGCGGGCATAATGTAGTATAAAATAAATTATAATATTCATATTCTCTTCTTACGGTCGTACGGTAAGATTAGAATAAACTTAATACTTTAACTTAAATATTGAAACAAAATATAAATAATAATAATAAAGTAACCTGGCTTTGCTCGGACCTCTAAAACCACAAAAGTGCAGAAGTAGTGCCATCTAGTTTTTATTTGGCGTCACTGGGACCCTGTCGTTCAACCTTAAAAACTAAATAAAATAAAAAAAACATATATAACTTAAAAATGCGTTGTTTTTAACCGAGTCTAACACCGAGAAATACCGAGCTAGATCGATTTTCCTCCTCCAAAGTTTTCTAGATAACGAGGTTGTCTCGTTTACAAGATTTACCACTTCTTTTTTTTTTACAAGATTGTCTCATTTAAAGTAGGTATAAGATGAATAATATCTATAAACGGTTTACATCACGTCAATCGGGTCCCGTGCTAAGTTCTCCAGGAACTTTATTATCGGTACCAGACAACGGAAATATAATTATAATACTTTTATACTACACATATAAAGAACACAGAAAAACTTGTTCCTTGGGGGGATTCGAACCCACGACCTACGGATTGAGCGCTGACGCACTAACCACTGAGCTACAGAGGTCGTCAAAATATATATTATAATGAAATAAGATGTTAATTAGTTTTCATTTTTCGTTCAATGTGGTACCTAAGTATTAATAAACATATTAAACTAATTAGCTAACAAGTGCTGTTTTAAAAGTCGTTTAAATAAAATATATATATTTTATTATCTACATAAGTCTTGCTAATAATTATTATTCTACAAGGTGTTGGAAGTAAATCAGATGGGCGTATTTTAGACGATGATTTATTTGCTCTTCACTAGATGACACTAATCATAAAATCAAGAAAATAATTCTAATTTAATTTGCTATATTATTAGGCAATTCCTTCCCGCTTTTTCCATTCCTCTTTAAGTTTCGCCATTTTCTTTTTCTTGTATTCTGATTTCTTGTATTTTGTATTCTCTATTCTTTTCTTTTGTGCGGCAACACAATTTTCTCCATTTAGCATTTCATCTAGTTTTTGTATTAACATTTCTCTGGCTGTCTTTCTATTGTCTTCCTGGCACCTACTTGTGTGGCATTTGATGACTGTACCTAGAACAGAAATAAGATTTGTAGCATACCTACTAGGTATTTTTTTTAAACTAGATAATAATGTAAATATTAAATATAGCACTTATACATGGTTAATTTATTAAACATTTGGAGTGTGTAAAATAAATTTGAAACAAAATTGTTTTGTTTAAAATTTTAATTTAATGGTAAACGGCACTAAACGGCAACGACACGACACTTCCCCACTAATAATTAGTGATGTGCCGGATCGTTAAAAATGTATATCCGCGGATACGGATCTGAAAATGGATATTTGGTGTCAAGATCCGCGGATACGGATACGGATCTTAATTTTCTTACGCAGTCTGTGTCGGTGCGCGCAACCTTCACACATGTTTCGACTTGCATTGCACGGCGGTTCTTTCTTTTGTTAGATAATAGTTTGGTATTGGTACATGAGTTTGAAAAAATGTCTACAAAGAAGTTTAGTAGTGTAATTTGGAATTATTTTGGGTTAGTAAATGATGAATGTGCAAAGTGTAAAATTTGTGATGTAAGGGTAAAGGCACAACTTTAAAAAACATTTACAAAGAAAACATCCTCAAGAATATTATCTGTATTGAATTTAATAGTTTTTTATTGCTAGTTGTTACCTTAATCAGTAATCACCTATTAAAAGAATTCATCTATAATTTTAAAATTAATGAGGTGAATAGATCCGTAAAAGATCCGCCAAACATTATGCCTCGGATATCCGCGGATACGGATACAGATATGGATATCCGGCACATCACTACTAATAGTACCTTGTGCCGCATCAATAGTGCCGCGTCGTGTAGTTCCGCTGCCACATAGTGCAATTTAATTTCATACAAAGAAAATATTTGGCCATGTTGGCTGCCTTGTAGTTACGCCCACCTGAAACTGCAGTCCCACCTGAAAACTTAATAATATGAACTTTGTAATATCATACCTGTAGGTATGTGTGTCAAAACCACACAATTAGAATTTTTATTCACCGCTGATCCTCCAGGTCCGCTTCCTCTGATAAAATTCTCTGTTAAGTCACATTCATTTATTTTTGGCACTTTTGAATAATCTATTGTATGTTTTAGACAATGAAAATTAAGTTGCGGCAACAGTTGCCTATGTAATATTCTAAATTGGCTAATCATACTATTGAACCTTTTTGTAGCAGTGCTTGGCCTTTCTGTAAAAAATATGTTTTAATTATTTTGTGACCTCCTCCATCGAATCTATTTTCGACCTATGCCATTAGTAGTAGGCATCACATAAAATGCAAACAACACAGTCACATCAAATTATAGAACTTGTAATTTTGGAATTTTTGGGTTGAAAGATACCTTATAAGCGTATGAAATATGTTCAGCTTCAGTCAATGATTTGTTATCTTTAAATTCTTGTGTTATTCTCTTTTTGTAATATTTAACGTCGGTAAACGTTAAAGATTTTGAATACTGCAGTAAATGTTTATAGAGTTTCAATACTTCTGTTCTCGTCACAGACATAATTTTTGAGCAGGTAAATAGGTCCACTTTACTAAACGATTGAATTGCATAGAGATGATTATGAGCATGTGCTCATGGTTTGTTTAAAATTAACTAGTATGTACTAGTTCCTACCGAATAAACTTTAAATTTTATACAATAATTACATAAATATGTTTTTCAGAAATCAGAAATCAGATGTTGCCTGTCAGTCGTCACTTAAATTTTTTAAATGGCGTTACGGCCTAAAACATTTTGCCAGTGTCAAGTTAACCGTATTCTAAATAGTGAAGTCAAGTCAGTCGAAGCGGTAGAATAGAATCTTTACTGAAAGTTCCTAGGGTGTTTGGGAGGAACACAAAGTAGCACCCTTTTTGAAGTTATACCACTTGCCCTCACTTGCGCACGTTAACGAATATTTAATGGTTAATATTCTACCAATATTACATTTATAGAACCTAAATATTACAAAATATTTAACATAACCCGCCTTTTTCACTTGACAATGTTAAAAGGTTTAAAGCCGTATTGGCCGTAACGCTATTAAAAAGACAACTTCACCTCCCTCTCATTTAATATTTTTGACTTTTGTAATTTGTTGCATTTCCGTGAATTTATTTATTTTTTGGAAAAGTTTATTAAATGCTATAAAAACCCGTATATATCACATTCTTATCATGAACAACTTTTGTACTTAGTGGAAAAATATTACCTAAACATATTTAAGATTGGATTTAAGATCGTTTATAAAGGTAATTTTTAAGCATTCCTTCAGTAAATTAATGCAATCTGAGGCAATCATAAACAAAAAAGTGCCATGAGTGTACTAAATTCAGATCATACCAGTGGAGACTTTTTTCAAAAGCTTAATAATATCAACACAGAAACTATTTTATCGCTACAAAAAAATGTGGAACCATACGATATGATTTCTTTAGTATTTCTACTATATGATACACCAGATACAGCCTTGCAACGATTAACTGTGTATGAAAGAATTTGTATGGATGTGTCTGATGACAATTTAAACTTACTTTATGATTGGGCTCTGCATGCACAGAAGAGACCTACATGGAAATATGAATTCTTAGAGGCGCTTGCTGTTTGTAGATTGTATAACATAATAAAACAACTAGGTTTTAATGTATCTAATGTTAAAAAACATTATCAACCTGAGAGCACAAACGTTAACATATATATAAACCCAATCAAAAAAGTTTTATACAGATTGTGTGAACATATTACCAAGGAAGAATTTAGAAAATTAAAAGACACATTGATATCGTATGATATCAAGTTCCTGGATCATAAAACATGTGAATTACTATTGTTAGAACTCATGTGTCAGAAGTTTATTAAAGTGGCTGAATATGACAAACAGAAATGTGAACACACACAAAGTGCTGACACAAAAAATCTTGCCAAAATACTTGAATACTTCAGTACCCTGAAACAATTTGCTTTGCAGCTTCAGGAAATTGAAAATCAAATAAATAATGTAAGACGTCTAACAAACTGTAAAGATTCTAATGTAAGCCAAACCAATATTGAAACTAATGTAAAGAAAGAAGATTTACAAAAAAGTGACATGGACGAAATATTTGAGGATTTAAACGCTTTATGTATGACTGATGACCTTATAGAGAATTTAAAAACAGACACTCAGTTTTTGAAAGATACGTACCCGATAAAAAACAAAGCAAGAATTGGTGTTTGTTGTATCATAAATCAAGAATATTTCCATTTGTCTAAAAGAAACATTGAATTAGGGATTGCCCAAGAAAACCTTAAAAACAGGCACGGCTCATCAAAAGATCTACAAGTTTTGGAAACAACAATGTCCTCTTTTAATTTTAAAGTTATAACGGGCTCTAATTTGGACCACAAGGAAACCATTTTATTTATAAAAGATGTGACCAAACAAGTTCTACCTAGTGACAGTGTGTTTATGCTTTGTATTCTTTCTCATGGAGTAAGAGGACATGTGTATGCAGCAGATTCGGTTAAAATCAGAGTTTCCGACATTCAAAACATTTTAGATTCCGATGAAGCTGTCACTCTGCATGGGATACCGAAGGTGATGATACTCCAAGCATGTCAAGTGAACGATGACACACCAACACCGAAAATATCCTTGGTCGCTGATGGCCCATATCACCTAAAGAAGTCACATTTTCTAATTTATTGGGCAACAGCACCAGAATATGAAGCATTTAGACACGAACAGGGAGGATCGTTATTCATTCAATTTTTGTGCAGCCTGCTCAAGAAAAAGGGAAGATGTGAGCAACTTTCAGACATATTTACAAAAGTAACAGATCATGTCACCACACTCTGCACTCATTTAGAGAAAGTTCAAGTTCCAATATTTGAGTCTACATTGAGGAAAAAGCTTTATTTGTTTCAACATAGTAATTGAAAAGCGGCACTCTCTGAAGGTCTTTGGTAATTTCAATAGACTACTATTTATAATATTATAAAAACAACTACATATTATATTTTAAGCCAAAAAAAATTATATCCTTTTGTAACAGTATATTTATACAAACTTTTCATGTTATGTAATTTATTACTCTATGTAAGAGGTAATTTATTATTAAATAAAACATCACACTTTGAAGAGTCCATACTGTATTTTTTTTAAGGCCAAATTCTTATCTTCCTTGGACAAACTTCAGTATTCTTTTTACTAGCACTCAATTTATATCAGTTTTGCAATATACATAATTGCAGGCTTCCCTGCTAGTTATGTCTGACTTATGAAATATTGTCTATATTTATGGATACATCAGTTTTTGTGAAGTCCATAACAGCCTTTTCCAACTCCTTTCTTTCTTCGTCAGTTTTTAATTTAGACCACATCTTGTCTAAATACAATCTCTGATGTTTTAATATAAACTTAAAACTATGCTTCATTGTAGCACCAACATGTAATGTTCGTAATGTGATTGGTAATCCTCCTATTTTGGTTATGAATGGTATAGTGCTTGTTACGAATCTGTGTGGTCCATGTCTAGATCTTAGTATTGCTATTCTTGTGTTCTCGTTGCAGTACTTAGTCAAGAATCCATTTCTTACAGCGGCAGCCCCAAAATCACCATGCATATGTTGTATTTTATCTAATAGAGTGTCATGTAATATTTTAGACTTCAGTTTCAGAGGTTTGTTTTCTGGAATTGTCGCTAGTAACTCTACTGTTATGTATCTGGAATCATAAATTATCTTATAGACGTAGATATTATAAATAGAGTTTTGAAATATTTACTTATAGTTAATTTTTTAGATTTAAAACTTATTAATATAGGTAAAAATTTGTCTGATAGATGTCAATACCTGTTTTTAAAACGGACCATATTGAAGATAGATCGTTTGTAATTGGTAGTTTCTGGTAATTTCTTAAAGAAGGTAATGTTTCAGAAAAAGGTAATTCAATTATTTCAAATAAACATAAAATTAACAACAAAACTTGAAGACTATTATTTCAAATTCTATAATAATAACACACAGAAAAAGGTAAACAGATAATACAAAACAAATCAATTTGTCAGTGATCGGCTGAAAAGAGGTTATGTTTTTCTTCATCTTCTTCCGTAGACAGAGATAGTTTTCTCTGTCTACGTCTTCTTCGTTACTGTCTCTTTGACATTGACCTATTTTTATCGTTTTTAACATGAAGCATAGATACCAGGAGTCCGAACGGTATAGGCTTTTTAATAATAATTATGTACACAATAATAGGACCAGATCTTAGTTCTCTTTTCTGCCGCTAGGCGTGCGAGACCGACGAGTACCGCGTGTTGCCAATACTATTATACCGAGTGTTGCCAATACTATTATTTATTACAATTATTTTTAAATTACCGTTAGGCAATTACCGTGTTCTACGGTATCTATTTTTCGAGAACAGTTTCTAAGAATTTCCTAAAACTTTTATATAATAAGATTTCAATCTTTCCAGAGCTGTCAATAGCAACTTTAAACTTCCCGCGTAATTTCAAACGAGTGCACGTCGGACCGTCGCGCGCTCTACCGGCAAAAATCTGTCCCCGTAATTGAGACCATTATTTTAACATTACGTTCGGACTCCTTGTTATCTATACTTCGTGGTTTTTAACTTACAGTGACGTAAACGACAGAAGATGCAGTATGATCCATAGAGTATAAAGAGTAAAGGCTATTAACAAGAGGAGAAATTATATATCGTACCTTATCCCCCTATATGACACATGCCAATGAGAAAGAAAGAGATATCTAGTTGTTCGTTACTACAATTTTTGTAGACGGTCTCAGGTTTTGAACATATGTAACCAACTTCAGACAGATCAGCTGTCTGAAGTTGGTTACAAGTTGCCATGCTCGTAATGCTCGTATTTATCAGCAACTTCATATGTAAATATATTCCCGTCCGCCAGTGAAGTCCCTAGTCGGCATTTTGTGTCGATAAAAATCAAAATGATGATGAAAATGTTAATCTTTTCATAGCATAAAATGAAGCCTTTTATTCCGCTTTATGTTTGCTTAGATCTTTTAAACTACTAAACGAATTTAAATGCAGTTTGCAGCCAATAAATAGAATGGTTAAAGTGGAAGATTTATGCGTAATGATCTATCCACCTTTGTGATTTATAAATAATCAGTCGATCAAAAACGAATTTATGCAGTATTGTCTACAACAAACAGAAGTATGTTGGGGGAGCTAGTCTCTTGAACTATACACCCACACACTATGCAGGCTATCGTCCAATCGACTTGTCAGTTCTATATCCTACTACTATTATAAACATGAAAGTTCGTGAGGATGGCTGGATGTATGGATGGATGTTTGTTACTCCTTCACGCAAAAACTATTGACCAGATTTCAATGAAATTTGGTATGGCAGTAGATTAAGCTCTGGATTAAAACATAGGATACTTTTCCCTTGGATACAGCTGGTTAATATGTAAACAGTAGACGTACAGACTTTTAATGTCTCTATCCATTTCTCCCTTGAGTTGGGGTACCTACGTGGAAAGATAAATGAAAAAAGGAAATTTTAATAGATATATTTATTATTTATTAACAATTGGACATCATTTATTAGCTTACACGTTACGACAACACCAAAAAGCTCTCAGATTGTCAGCATGGAGCTAAATATGTGAAGAAAACAGAGCACAGCAGTCCGTTTACCTGGGAAAGCCAAGCTTTGGCACGAACGGTCCACCTGGACCAGATAAATACCACGGTCTCCGGGTACTCAAGGAGTAGTTGCGGATTTTAAGACCGCGATCGTACTTGTGACTCCTCCTATTGCGAGTATGTATAGGTGGCGACAATCGCTCTCCATCTGGCGATCAGTCTGCCCGTTTTCTGGTCAATTAAAAAATTACATAGAAGTATCCTTGCAAAAGGCCACCTAATTCCCTGCAAAACCAAAAAGCAAAGTTAAATTTGAAAATTTGTGACATGTTTTTGTGATGATGTACAACCGTAACTCCATTATAATATACAGGAATTATTAATTAATAATTATAATTAATAAAAAATACACCACACTATTTTATATTATATATTATCACTTAGTTTATATTTTAGATCTTACTAATTTGTATAATTGTATGGTGTTTGGTAAATATAAAGTAGGCAAAACTTTTCTTTCAGATTAACATATTTTCTCTTTCGAAGGTTCATCGATATCCAAAACATCACTATGTAAATACACAACCTCTGAAATTTATACAAAATTTATATTATATATTGTTGATTTCCACATATAATGGACAATAAACACATTTATCTACAAGAATATAATAACTTCAGTGTAATAGGGAATATGCATGAAAATTTAATTTGCCTGAAATATTTTTTTCCCTGTTCTTTATTGTCGTCACATTATAACTAAAAGGAATTTTTTAAATTTAGTTCTTATTTAAACCGAAAAAAATATATATAAAAAATGCAAAATCAGCCCGGGATATTTAAAATTGCGAAACGCGCCACCATTGGTCGAGAGTCGCGACCAATGGAGACGCGCGTGTGACGTCACACTACACGACGCTGTCTTTGTGACAATGACATGACTGACGTTAAATTGAATTTTATGTTCCGACTCGTCTATGATTTTAACTGTCAGCTGTCTTTTTTCGTGTACGATGACGTCACAACCCAAGCCCGCGAAAATGGCGTGTTTAAACCGCTCAAAAATTATAGTGATTTTTAAACATTTTTTCCAGCTTAATGGATAATATTTAGGATGTGTTATATATATTTTTGGTAATGTTATAACCAGTAGAAACGTTTAAGAAAATAAAAAAAATACATGCATATTCCCTATTGCTTGTATTTATATAACCTGAAACAATTCTCAACATACTGGTGAAAAGTTAACACTTCTTCACGATTTTCTTTCCTCGCAGAGTGTGATTTACAGCCCTCCACCAAACGGGCCATATTAATTTGAGCACAGCTTTGTTTTCTAATAAGACTTTTTAATATAAAACTGAGATTTTTACCAATTAACACACTATAAATTCATGATTTGCTTCTTCTTCTTCTTGTATAATAATGCACACGTAAACAAATGAAATTCGCTGTCAGTGGCTAACTTCAAGCCACATCTAATGCTACTAATTCAAAATGTCACTTATTGTTAAAGCAATAAAGTCGTAATTCCAACGTCTAAAATTGGACTCCAATTTGGACTCCAAGCTAAGGCAACCTTCGAAAAAAACGTATAGATATGGAGATGGCTTACTCTTTCACTCTTATTGGTTTTGCCTTTGATGTTTTGTGAGACAAATACCTCCCTACGGCTTCGATTTTTGTTTTAGTTCTATGAAACTCCTATTTCTTTGGTATGATCTAAGACTAGCTGTTCCATTTCGGGACAAATTAAAAAAGAAATTACAGTGACGTTGACGTCAATGCCAAAAATCGTCAAAAAAGCGCGACACCCAAAATTTAAAAAATAATGAAATATGTACAGCAAGTATTTATAATTTATATATAAAATTATAAAGGACAGGAACGTCTACAGTCTGCACAGTTCTTTAAATTATTGTCTCATTATTTTAATAACTTATCTATGGAAGAATTTAAAGTCATATGTAAGCTTAGGATATAGGTACATATAAAATCACAATCAGGCAAACAGGGTTATCAAAGAAGATATAAAACAGTTGTTTATTTAGATGTGGCCAAGGTCGTGGAATTATCACAACATTTACTTCTCTCATTCATTCAATAATCGTAAGTACCTACTCATCTCTACTTGTTAATTTCCTGATAAAGTTGTAGCATGAACCATTAAAACTAATTGTAGATTTAGAAAGTGGTCACCACTATAAAAACACATAATATGACGAGTTCTGTTCCTCATATAGAGTATACCTACAAAGTATATTCGTCTATTATTTTTCTAGATTCTGAAGATGCATTTTACATACTTTATTGGAGTTGATGTTGGTTCTGGGAGTGTAAGAGCTGCACTAGTAGATCAGACAGGCCATGTTGTAAAAACTTCTGTCCAAGAATTGAAAACTTGGAAACCAAAATTAAATTTCTATGAACAATCTTCCAATAATATATGGGAATGCTGTATAACAGTGATTAAGGTATGTATGGATAATGTTTTATTTATGTTGTGATTTCAAATACTCAAGTAAGTAATATTTATGCGATGTATAAGATGTTTAAAATCATTACACAGCAACAACTTACATGTCCACATAAGGTGTAAGGTATTAAATGTCTTGGAGAAGATATAAAAATAAACCTTTTACATTCCAGGAGGTAGTCAAGGATGTGGATAGGGCCTACATTAAAGGCATTGGATTTGATGCAACATGCTCTCTTGTTGCATTAGACAAAAATGACAACCCAAAAGCAGTAAGCACAAGTAACAACGAGCAAAATGTTATTATGTGGATGGACCACAGAGCACAAGCGGAAGCTGATTATATAAATAAAACCCACCATGAAATCTTAAAATATGTTGGTGGAAAAGTGAGTTTAGAGATGGAGATGCCAAAACTACTGTGGTTAAAGAAGAACTTACCTAAGGAATGGCAAAACTTTGGATATTTTTTTGACTTGCCAGACTTTTTAACATGGAAAGCTACAGGCAAAATGACAAGATCGATGTGCTCCTTAGTCTGTAAATGGAATTATGAATGTTCCACAGATGGTAAAAGACAATGGAATTTAGGTTTCCTGAAACAGATTGGTTTGGAAGAATTGGCTGATGATAATTTTAATAAGATTGGTAATGTTGTGTTGATGCCTGGAGAACACTGTGGTGGTCTTAAAGCAGATGTGGCAGAGATTCTCGGCCTGAAACCTGAGACACCAGTAGCTGTATCTATCATTGATGCTCACGCAGGAGGCTTAGGCATGATTGGCACAAAGGGAAAAGATATTGATAGTGAAATGGCTAGCAGACTGAGCTTAATATGTGGCACATCCACTTGTCATATGGCAGTTAACAGTAATGCTGTAATAGTTAAGGGTGTGTGGGGTCCCTATTTCAGTGCCATGGTCCCGGGCATGTGGCTAAATGAAGCTGGACAGAGTGCAGCTGGCATGTTGCTAGATTATTTAATATCAAGTCATCCGGCTGGTGCAAAACTACTGGAGAGTAAAAGCACTGGAGAGTAAGTTCTTAATAGATTTTATGTTTTTTTTTTACAAACTGCAACTTTAATATAATTCTAATTTAATCATAATATACATAGCTTACAATTTGGTTTAATAATTATTATGTAACACTCGAAATAAGAATAAGCTTGATGTGCCAGTGACTAGACTCAGTAAAGTAAAGAATTTGTTTAAAGGCCAATGTATACGCCTATACAATAGGATCCCAGAAAACGTTCAAAATTTTTCAATCAATAAATTTTAAAAAGTAGTCAAAGAACGTTTGTCTTATTATAAACTTAATGATTTCATGAATGATACCACACCTTGGGAATGAGGTGGCCCCCTGCACGGCTACATCTTTATATTATTGTACTCTTGCTATGTAGTTTTAGTCATAACTTTTTTATTTTAAAAGAACAATTTTCCATCTTTTTGGTAAAAGATGGCCCGTGCGAGTTTCTTACTCTGGTTCTTCTCGCTGGGCTAGTTCCCGAACCGGTGGTAGGCATCATGTAGGACAATTCTATAAGTGTTATATTATAACCTACATGGAAATAAAAATTTGAGTTTGTGCTAGCAGCTTCAATTTTTTTTTTTTCAGAGTACGGAGTCACCTTAAAGAATTGATGCAAAAAATGGCGTTACAAAAAGGGCTTGAAGATCTCAATTTGCTCACAAAAGATTTCCATGTATGGCCTGATTATCATGGGAACAGATCACCCTTAGCTGATTCATCTATGAAAGGCATGATAGTAGGGTTAACCATTGACAGTACAGAAGAAAACTTGGCTCTTCTCTACTTAGCAACATTACAGGCATTATCAGTAAGAAATTTTATTCAATATTTATTTTATCACTAAATAAAAACTACAAGTATTTTCTTTTTTTTCAGTATGGAACAAGGCACATCATAGATGCTTTATTAGAAGCAGGCTATGAACCTTTTAAGTCTTTGGTTATTTGTGGGGGCATAACCAAAGACCCACTGTTTATCCAAGTTCAAGCAGACTCCGTTGGCTTACCGATATTGAAGCCAAATGAATCAGAATCTGTCTTAGTTGGATCAGCCATACTAGGAGCTTGTGCTGCTCAACATTTTAATAGCATTCAAGCTGCTATTGAAAGTATGGGTGGCACTGCCACAGTTATACTTCCAAATGACAAGATAAAAAAATTCCATGATAAAAAATACCAAGTGTTTTTAAACATGTATCAAGATCAATTGAAATATAGAAAGATCATGAATTATTAAATTATTTATTAATAATTTAAGGTACATAATATTTCCTTTTTCCTTTTATAAAACCAAACTTAAATATACACAGATACAGGTATCGTATACGTGATAGCAACACCTTAATCTATATAATAAAAGGCAAAGCTGATTGACTGATGTATAATTGCACTGGCTGGCCAAACCCATAAGGCTAGAAATTAAAAAAATTGTTCATATATTTCTCATTTAACGAAAGCATCCAATAGGGAAGGATTTTTTTAAACTCAACTCTCAAGGGGGTAAAATAGGTGATTTAAAAGTTTGTATGAAACTTTTTGGACATGGATATTTGCATGATATTTCGTATAAATTGAGTACGGAAAAAACAATGAGTTACGATTTGAGTGTTTTCTAAAATTCAGACTAGGTGGGAAAATAGGGGATGAAAGTTTTTAAGACCTAATTTTACGCGGGCAATTAATGCTAGCTACTTGTCACTTTCACTGGTGCGCGAGTAAAAGAGACAAGTAGCGATGAGCCAATGTACAAAATTCTATATTCCGCGACTGCACTTAGCCATTTATATTACAGAAGTTTAAAATAAATTATGACCAGTAGATGGCATAGTTTTTTACGTTGAAGGCAGAATTAAGTGACTGTCGTATGTTCTCAGAATGGATCTAGGTATTATAGTACCTACTAAAGTCCGCGCCACCAAAGAAGTACCCTAGGCGTGGCGCTGTGATACCTTAATTAATTCTGCTGTTCTGCTTCACAAAGTACCTACTACCTTAAGTATAATTTCTCGGGTAGTACTTTTCACAACCTCAGGCATTGTAATAACAATTTAATAAAATATTTAGTTCCACTAATTTCCGCGGGACTTCTTTCGCGAAAAGCACTCTATTTAATAACTGGTTTGTGTATGTACATAAATTATTCGGTAATTTAACCTATAATACTGTCCTATGTACTTACTACTTAAGGGTCGCCAACCTCAAATTTAAAAAAAAAACAGGATTTGAAGTTGAAAAAACCAGGACAATTCAGTTTAATCCTAAGGTTTAAATACAGGACGCAGTAATAGAGTTTCAACAGTTAATTTAATTAGTTAAATATAATAAAAGTAATGCTAATAATCATATTTTTTTCTTAAAAGTATTTGAATATTTTGTAAATTAATACAAAGAAAAATTGAAAAGTAGCGCGCGAATTTTAAAATACATGTCTTTATCAGGGCGCTTTAAAAACCCAGGACGCTACTTTAAAACTATCCAGGACAGCCCAGGGCACTGTAAAGACTAGGATATGTCCTGTGAAAACAAAAATAAGTACTTACAAAAATTAAAATGAGAAAAAAATGTCGCGACGACAATTTGAAAAAAAAAAGTCTCAAGGTTGACAGTTGTCTTTGATTTTACTCTATACCATACTTTACTGTCTATGGTTTTTGCACTATGGGAGCTGGGCTGGCTGTGGTGTCTGGCAATATTCTATCGATGTTGAAATATTTTTGCTAAATTATCTCAAATATACCATCCATTCCGTAGAAGTAAAAAGAAAATCATGATGATTGTAGATATAGATCAATCTGTATTCTTTACTTGCAGTAATTCCAGCATTTCGTTGTAATTTGTCAATGTTGACAGGTACGTATAATCGACCGAATTTGTCGACAAAATAAAATTAAATGTCCGCCGTTATTTTACATTACCACAAAACTTCTGTGTAATGTAGATCAATCATGCAATAAGTATTTACATCTAAATTTCGTTTGAATAGAATAAACTACATCAAGATGTCTAAGCGTTCCGCGGAAGAAAGCGGCAATGGAAGTAACCAGCCCCCAATCAAGAAGGTTCACTTCGAACCTCACCTTATCGGTCCTGTGTCG
Organism: Glaucopsyche alexis; assembly: GCA_905404095.1. Classification (NCBI taxonomy): domain Eukaryota; kingdom Metazoa; phylum Arthropoda; class Insecta; order Lepidoptera; family Lycaenidae; genus Glaucopsyche; species Glaucopsyche alexis. Next base: position 5,463,693 of record FR990053.1, read on the forward strand.
ACCCTGGAGGAGATGGACATAAAAGTCCTTCAATTCCAAAACAAAAAGTTAGCCCAGGTAATTATCAAACACTTCATTGCAATATTGTGACAAGTAAAAATGAGCAAAAAAACCTATGTTTTGCGACTTTTATTTAAAAACATTTGTTTGTTAATCATAATAGAACAACATTAATTAAATAAACCATTCAATAAACACCAAGAATTTTTAAAAAGTATGACACATATTTTGGGGAGAAAAAGTAAAGTATGTAAACTTGATATTGTTTTGTTTGTGTATAAGTAATGTTTTCTTTCAATAATGCTATGTTAAATATTTAAATTAATACATCAGGGTTGCATATAAAATTGTCTTTAAAATTTTTAGAGAATAGAGCAGCGTCATCGGTGTGAAGCTGAACTGAGAGCGAGGATTGAACAGCTGGAGAAGCGACAGACACAAGATGACGCCGTCTTGTGTGTTGTCAACAGATACTGGAACCTCCTAAACGAGGACATCAGGGTATTGCTGCAACGTTTTGATGCAGAGACTGCTGATGAATCGGAAAACAAAAGTATAAGCTTGCTTTATTATTTTACTAGCTTTAGCCCGCAGCTGCACCGGCGTAAATACAGTATACTACGGAAATACGGAACTTTTTCTAGCCTATGTGATAATCCAGAGCTCAAATTATTACCATAGCAAATTTCATCAAAATCTGTTCAGTAGTATTCGCACGAAAGAGTAACAAACAACCATACATCCATCCATCCGTACATCTATCCATCCATACAGCGATCCATCCTCACAAACTTTCACATTTATGATAGTAACAGGATTTCTATAATCCATATGGGATAGGATGTATGTTTTTCAAATCCAGACATTCAACATTTTTTTATATTGAAATTTCTTTAAAACATGTTGGACATTTCCTATTTTTTTTTCATTGACTTTATAGAGAAACAGCTTTTGTCAATATTTAAAGTTGTTTTTGTAGAATGCTGTCCATGTTTTATTCTGTTCAATAACATCAGAACCACAATTCTCGTAATTATTAATTTTTATTTTCCTTTAATTGAGTTATAAATGCAATGTCTTGATATCAGAAATTGATTTTTAGAGTTTGGATCAATCAAAACGGGTTTGTTGTTGGTTTGATGTTTATGAGAATACTATTTTGCAGTTTCAACATATTGGAACTGGATTGTAATTGTATTGTAGGATTTAATAATGTAACAGAGTAACTTTATGATTCTGAAAATAGTAATTTGTCCCTTCTGACTGTTTTATTATATTACAGATGAGAATGAGGCTACCACTTCATTTTTGATGCAACTGTCTACATGGGACAAGGAGGAATTAGATGCTCAACTTGCCAACAGGGTACAAGTCAGTAAGAGAGCAGTGGCCAAGGTGTTGCAAGCTTTTGACCGACTGCAACAGAGGAATGACAAAATATGGAGAGCTATAAAGGGAGAGGGAGATGGTAAATTATGAGTTGTGGTTATTTATAATATAATAGTTTGACATTGAAAACCAATAGTTAAACATTGTTGCAACCCTTGAATTCTCAAACAAAAGACTGTACTGTCTAATTCTAAGTACAAAAGCTATGCAAAGATGAGAATATTCATGAATAATTCATTCATTATCATCATCTTCTAAATATATAAATGGCAAACCTGACTGACTCATCTATTTACGCACAGCTGAAACTACTGAACGGATTTTGCTGAAATTTGTCATACAAATAGTTGTAATAACGTAGACATCCGCTAAGAAACGATTTTCGAAAATTTGCCCCCAAAGGGGGTGAAAAAGGGTTTAATATTGAGACCGAACTCCATATGGATGAAGTCGCGGGCAAAAGCTAGTAAACATATGATTATTCATACTTGAAAGTGGAATGTTATTTTCAGCTTTTATTCAGTACAGTAGAGACTCGATTATCCGGACTTATTATCGATGGGCATTTGGTTACTTAAAAATCTGAATAATCCGGAATATATAAAAAATTAAAATAATCAAACATGTCTCAGGAGGGTTCTAGAACTTTCAACACGCAAAAGGTTTTTTACAATTACCTACTTCAAAATTTACTGTCCAATTTGACTCAAAATAATTTTCCTAAAGACATTCAAGCATGAGCTATCAGCATGGACAGTTACAAGTTTGTAACCTTTAGTTTAGAAATGCCAACCAACTTTTAAACCATCAATTTCAAAAATTGTTTACAGTAAAAGTAATATTGTTTAAACCTCACCTTTATCTTACTTATATTATATTACAACTTACGACGAGGTAGAATGAAAAGTTATCCCCACTTCACATGTATGGGGAGCAACCCTTAAAGTGTACAATTTTTGTATAAACAATGCTAGATGGTATCCATATTCTGATAATGTTGCTGGAAGGTACCTATAGAAACTACATTATATACTGACAAATCTGTATGGATTGTACTTGATGGTATAAAGTTATATTTTGATCGCGTTTGGTAATACCGGATAATTGCGAATTCATATAACTGAGGTCTGGATAAACGAGTCTACTGTATTGGCAAAGATCTCCCTCAAATGTGTCCACTCTCTTCTTTGGCCAGAGTGGCATCACTCTGGTCCACTTTTTGCCAGCCACTTGGAATATTTTGTCTTCCGATCTTCTTAGGGGTCTACCCTTTTTCCTTTTCTCCCCTCTTGGGTACCACATTAGATTGTTTTTCTCCATTTGTCTCGCCCTCCCAAACATGCCCAGACTTCCATTATATTTGTCTGTGGAATAATCACAATAAATCTCAGTCGTCTGTTATACATAATACATAATTTTTTTTTCTGCCAACTAATCAAACTATATTGTTTTGTTTATGAACCTTAATTATTGTTAAAGAGGCTGCACCGGCCCCATCATTAGATGACACAATTCGTGCGACAAATGAAGAAGTGACTGCAGAGAATCGGCGGCTCCAAGCTCTATCGACTACTCTACACGAGAGCCATCATGCCATGACGCTCCGTGTCGCGCAACTTCAAGATGCGGTAAACAGTAGGGACACAGAGAATGCTGAGCTTAAAAATCAGATTGACGATCTACAATATGAATTAATGAAGGTAAGAAAACTTCTACTACTTTAGTATACATATTAAGTCAATATCTTGGTCATGATTGTAAAATTTCTACTATAAAAATATATATTATAACTAAAAATGTTAATATAAAAGGCTTTCAGTTTTATCTTATTTTATTTTAAAATTTTACTAAAGAGGAAAAGTTTGTTTGCTTTGAATAGGCTCCGAAACTACTGGACCAATTTCAACGAAATTTGGTACAGATATAGATTAGACCATGGGGAAGGACATAGGCTAATTTTTATCAAGGCAAAGTGTATGGTTACCGCGAGATTTCCTTTTGCGTGCACGAAGTCGCGTGCAACATCTAGTTACTACATAAAAGAAGTCTATAATATTTTTTATGCTAACCTGCTGCTTGCACTTAATTTATAGATTCGTTCCCGTAATGATAAACTTGAGAACCACCTAGCAGAAGCTATTGAGAAGTTGAAGAGCTACCACCAGTCGGGTACAACTACTGTGACTACCACTGCTCTGCCTGCTGCTGCCAGTGCTAAGTTGGAGGATGTAGCGGCCGAGTTAGAGGAACAGAGGGAACTTGCTAACAACCGCTTGGCTGAGTTAGACCGCTTACACCGACAACACCGTGACACTCTCAAGGATCTTGAAAAACTAAAGATGGATGTGAGTATAATGTCTGCAATTGGGGTTATATTATATACTGTTTTTTTTTTCTGCACCCTTGCGTGTGTTAAATTGAGACATTTTATTTTATTTATAGGTCAGATTAGGTTAATGGTATATTATCATGATTATATTATATGGTTCACAGATTCGTCAACTACCTGAATCAGTTATTGTTGAAACAACAGAGTACAAATGTCTGCAAAGTCAGTTCTCAGTATTGTATAACGAGTCTATGCAAATGAAGACCGCTCTAGATGAGACACGCCTGCAATTGCAAAACGCCAAGAATCTACACATGCGACAGATTGAAATGATGGAGGTATATAAAGGTTTATTTAAAAATAATAAAAAATATATACCTACTTATAATTTAATTAAAATTTATTAAGTAGAGAAAACTTCATTAATGCAATGCTTTTAGTTTTAATAGTGACTAATTAAATTTGTTTTAAATACAATTACAATAGAATTACAAACTGAAATTTGAAATTTGAATTAGAAAATTACATTTAAAATACAAAGAAAATGAAATTTAAAATAATGAGTAAATGAATAACTATATTTGTAGTAAGCAATTATACTTCCATATTTTAATAATTTTATAGAGTGAGGAATTATCAAGGCAGAAAGCATTGAGAGCTGAGATGATACAATTAGAAGATGTGCTAGGTCAGCTCAGGAAAGAGTATGAGATGCTCCGTATTGAGTTTGAACAGAACCTGGCTGCTAACGAACAAACTGGCCCCATTAACAGGGAGATGAGGCATTTGATCACATCACTACAGAATCACAACCAACAGCTGAAGGGAGAGGTGCATAGGTACAAGAGGAAATATAAAGATACAAGCCAGGAACTGAATAAGGTAATATTAAATTATTAAATAATAAAGTTACGGGTTAACATGACTGTTCATGACGTCAGCACGACACTGACATGACGTTCACGCACTTATGGCTCGTCGTCCACGTGCTTACGGCCCGTCGTCCACGTGCTTATGGCTCGTCGTCCACGCGCTTACGGCCCGTCGTCCACGCACTTAGGGCTCGTCGTCTATGTGCTTACGGCCCGTCGTCCACCTGCTTACGGCTTATAGTCTCGGCTTGTTATCCGCGCTCTTACGGCTTGTCGCCCTCGTAGTTACAGCTCGTCGTCAACGCGTTTAGGACTTGTCAACTCGTTTATAGTCATTGTTCATGGGCCTATTTTTTTAAGTAACTGTCTGTTTTATTTTTGTTTATAATAAAGTGCTAAGGCCATAATAGTCATTTCACATGATCTAAACAAATACATATCTGTATTAACATTTAAGTTGGATTTTAACTGATTTGGGGGCAACAGTCGAGCGATCCGTAAGAGCACCTTTTTCAACATGTAACCAAATCAGTCGATCTGCTTTGAGCTTTGGCGCGTAACCACTAACCAGACGTCTACGTTAGATAGAATCTAGACGACTGTTTGCCGGCTATGCAATCAGTTTCCGATATTTAAGTTCTAAGACCTTGATGCGTATGTTTCAGATTCGCAAGGAGCTAGACGAAGTGTCGTCTCGCGGCGGCGGCACTGTGCCTGAGCAGCCCGACGAGAAACCGCTCATTGTGAAGAAAGAGGAACCTGATCCAGAGGTAAATAAATACTTCATTTAACATGATATCCATTGTAAGAATATAATAATTACAATAATTATTATTGAATAGTATTTTTTTTTTAAATGAGAAAAAATAATTTATCATCTCTCGTCTTTATCTGTAATCTCTATGTTAAAAGTAAATTTTAATAAATTAAGTTTCATTTGAATATAACTTTTAATGTTAAGTGATAAGTATTTCATTTTTGTTTTAGCAAAAATGGACTGACGAGTCATCGGGGCATCAAATGGTAAGTTGTTTTATTTCAGTTTAAAATTCTTCACCTAGAATAGAATATATTATAGTCCCTCTAGAATTTTCATATCTCGACAGCCGAATCCGTGGTGAGCTGGTGTCAAATCAGTATATGAATTTGACATCTCACTGTGGATTCAGCTGTCGATAAAATGTTCTTAGAGAATAGCACTGCTGCTGGTATGAAATTGAAAGGTTAACTAATGTGTTTTTCAGAACGAGGAGCCAGGCTGTGCAGCAAATGCAGATCTCAAACCCATACCTAAAGAGCACAGCCGAGCCAAGCTGCAGGAACAGGATTTGCTCATTAAAGACCTCAAACAACAACTCAAGTATGCTATCACCTTACCTTTTTATAAAATTAAGCAGGGAATGAGCAGATGGATCGCATGATGGTAAGCGATTACCATGGACACTCGCACCATTATAATGTTACAAGTGTGACTCCCGTGTTGCGACTTGCGTTCCCAGTCCTTAAAATCCCCAACCCCTTTTGGGCCTCAACTGTGTGGAAGTGCTAGGTAGGCGTGATTCGCATACTACGATTAAGCGTTCATACGTGTACTTATTTTCATTCATGATTCGTCATATTCCATTTCACTTACAATACATAACGTCGTAAGTATATTTCGCACTTCGTAGTATAACAAAATAAAACATTATAAATTGGTGTGAGAAATTATTTTCAAATGTATATCTGATAAAACATGCTAGTTTCTACTAAAATATAAATGACCAATCAAACGAATTCTTTGTATGTATTACGATGTATGATAATCTGCGTGTTTGTGTGACAAACTCAAACAAATACGCTCATAATCATACATCGTACGCAACAACGATTTCTATACTAATTGTATCATATAACACTTACACTTGTGTTATGTTCCGTGTGCATTAAAATATTATAAAATTTTGCATTACTCACAGAAGATAATTTACGAAATATAGGGATTAAAATAAATGACGACTATGTCATTTGTCTGTTACCTAAAGAATATAAGGAGATAATGAAATATTAAAAAAAATTGTTACACACCACTTATCATACAAATTGTAAATTATTTGAAATATTGAGATAGTAGTTGGATATCCTTACTCTTTTCCCCATCTAAACAGCTGACAATTGCAGATTGGTAACATTTCTTTCTATGCAAACAAATAAAGATAACGGTGAACTAGAATGTTATCTGCAAATGCAATGATATACCTTTTTATGAAGATTAGGCTGACATGTAAATTGTTATTTTATTTGAATATGCAGTTGTGTGTGTTCAGGAAGGCTGTGAACGAACAGAAGGAACTGAAACTACTGCTGGACATGTACAAAGGCGTGTCTAAAGAGCAGAGGGACAAGGTACAACTCATGGCCGCTGAACGTAAGGCCAGGCAGGAACTCGATGATCACAGGCAGAAGGCTAAGATGGCGCAGGTTAGTCTTTATAAGAGTAGGAAATTATGAGTATTTCTTTACGTTTACTAAATTGGAACTCTAAATAGATATGAAGTACCATGGTCATTTGTTGACCGAAAACAAGGCTTTCATGGATCTATGTCGCCGCCCAAGTTATCTCCACAGATAGGGAATATAGTTAAAAATCTACCAGAGATTTTTCAGAGATTTCAGAGAAAGTTTTGATTGAGGTTCTGCATGTCGTTGACGTGAACTCCTAAGTTTATCCCATAACAAAAATACTACTACCATAGACTAATCAAATTACTATAGACTGACAGATCCCATACAATAAAACGTACACGAAAAAAAGGTCCGGATTCTGGTTAGGTCTAGATGGCGTTAGTTACTAGCACGAAAATCAATAAATTGCACAAATTAGCGAAGTAAATCAATTATGTTCTCTTTTAAACAAGAAAAAATATTTTTCAGTCTCTTTCCAGTGTGATTTTAAAGTTCAAAGGCTGATATTTGATAATTGTCTCTAAATCCTAAAAATTAAACTCAGTAGCTTGTTTTTAGACATATATGGTAGATGGCGTAGTATTAGGGTACCAAATGTGATCACTAGATGGCGCGCAAAAGCATCGAATATCTCATAAAAGTAGGTACCTACTTATTTAAACAGTACAATACAATGTTGTTTAATGTAGATATTGATCATAATAATTATTGTAGCTAGGTGTTGTCCGCGACTTCGTTCGCGTGAATATGGGTTATCGCGGGTGGATAAAAAGACAACGTTAATTATTATGGAAACAAAACTAAATATGTACCTAGGTACCTACCTATCATAAAAAATAATACAACTCTTTAAAATACCAAGAAATCTTATTTTGCTTAAAATACCTACCTATTTAATAGAAAACTACACGAAATCAAAGTGTAACTTAATTAGAATATTGAATTAAACGATAAGTAACCGCAATGAAAATCAAAAATGTTTGAAATTACGGTTGACAAGTCATTTTGCAGTCGCGGACAGATCAGGTGAACTTTATTTTGAACCTTATTGCTAAGGTATAAGGTTGAAAATGATACACCGTATATGTCCGCACGCTCTATGCTTTGGCATAATGAAAATCAAAAATGTTTGAAATTACGGTTGACAAGTCATTTTGCAGTCGCGGACAGATCAGGTGAACTTTATTTTGAACCTTATTGCTAAGGTATAAGGTTGAAAATGATACACCGTATATGTCCGCACGCTCTATGCTTTGGCATAAGAGCATTTCAAATTTTTCTAAAGTTTTTCATCGTACTAGCAGCCTTAGCATGACGTGGCGACGCGAGCCGAAGAAATAAATTTAAAGAAGAAATATTCTATATACATATAAAGACTGAAACTAATTGTCTAGGAGCACCATGATGTGGAGTAGTTGACATTATTGTAAGACTAGATGTTGCACGCGACTTCGTACGCGCAAAAGGAAATCCCGCGGTAACCGTACATTTTGCTGCGATAAAAATTAGCCTATGTCCTTCCCCGTGGTCATTATAATCTATATTTGCACCAAATTTCATCAAAATCGGTCCAGTAGTTTCGGAGCCTATTCAATGCAAAGAAACAAACATACAAACAAACAAACAAACAAACTTTTCCTCTTTATTTAAATTAGTATAGAGTATTTGACGTTAAATTAAGAAAAAGTTTCTACTTTAGCCGTCAAAAGAGGCCATTTTTTGAGCTCATGCTCGGAAAGAAAAGAAATATTTTTTCTCATAACGACGAAGCATCAACCTTGCTGCCTTACAATAAGACCTATTATGAATTCCGAATGGTATTAACGTTTCTTCGATCTCTCATTTTGTCGATTCTTCGGTATTTCTTGCAGCATAGCATGCACATCCAATGTGCATGCTAAGCCTGCTAGTCTGTGTAACAAAAGAGTTGAAAAAGGATTTCGTGTGTCATATTATATGACTAATGACACTGACATTTGACTCGATACTCATGTGTACGATTTTAACTCTATTGTATTAGCACAGAGTTCTATTTTTAATTAATTAATTCTCTGAAACCGAAACATAGCAATTTCATTGCTTTTATTGCCACAATTGTGATATACGCACTTGGTAGATATGAGCGCCGATGGGTGTTTGGTCGGCGGCGGCGCGCCGACTTTTTTGGGTCGGCGGCGGCGGCGTCGGCGGCGTGACCTTGAAAGGGTTGAAGTTTGTACTTGGTAGTTAAAAAAAGTGTAGTTCATTCATAACTGTAAAATACTTTTATTTATTGGGTTACATACAATTTCAATGTAATACAATTTATGACACTTTTTTTTTAGTGATGAAAAGGACAACGTAATAGTACATATTCAAAGTAGGAACTACTTTGGATTTAGAGTTAACTGTGCTTTGATTCCAAAGAGCGTAATCACTGTAATCTTTTTCTATTTTCGTTTTATAAACGTCCACATTTTCAAGAACTGACGTCGAAGCCATTTATATAACTGACTGCGTAGGCTCTCTAGTGAACAACCAATAATAGCAGAAATCTCAGCCTGAAACACGGTGCAAAATCTTTTAAACAAGCATGTCTGCCTGTAGGTGGCACGCCCCCGTAGTCCAGCGCCATCCCGGTTGTCTTTCCTAGATCTGTCCGTGAAATAAATTATGTCCTTACGGTGAACATTAATTGGAACCGAGTCCTCCCTAGAAGTTATGAAAACTGGTATAGGGGCATTTTCACTTAAAAGTCCCCCGCGTGAAAATTAAGGGTTTTTTTACTGTTGCTTATTTGACTTGATAGAGGTTTCATCATATTTTTATATGTTTTTTGTACTGATAAATCTACTTTATTTTCGACAAATAGCTTAATTTGTATAATATAAAAACCAATTATTAAGTGGACAGTGCAGCAAAATTATGGTCAGTTTGGTGACACTGAAAAACGGCTGTAATATTTAAAATAAAGACACTAGGCCATTATTTTTACCTTAGATTAGTCCGAAATATTCACATTTATCATAAGAAAATAAATTTTAATCTAAAAATTATTTCAGATTTCTTAAAATTGAGATTTAAGTTCGGTTTGGTGACAAGTGGTGACAATGCGATCATTATTTTCTTTCTAGTTTTAAATTCAGTAGCCTGATTTTTTATTTGTAAATTGTATATACAATATTAAACTATGCGAAACAATTTAATAAAAAAAGTAACTAAATAATGTTTAAAACAAAATTAATAAAATTTTTACAAACCACAAGCAAAATGGGACAGTCACCAAACTGACACATCTAAAATCCTTAGGGCGAGGCTAGATAATATACAAATTGGAAATAAAAGTCATATTTTTTATAAATACTAGAAACATTTATTAGTTATTTTTATTACGCTTAAGCGTTAGTACTTATATTATTATATTGATATATTTTTAATTTTTTTTATACGAATTCCGAATACTATATAGAATACGAATGGTTGGTAGAAGAGGTAGTTAAAGGAATGTGAATGTTTACCGATACAGGCTGTACTTAACAATGGATTAATTTTCAATTGATTTATGCATTTTAATCAGAACTAACAATAATAAAAAATGGTGTGCTACGTCTGGCCTGGGGCATACAACAAATTTTAAGACGACTGCCTTCAACCCCATTTTAATTCAATGTTTCAATTGACTCCATATTGAGACAAAAAGTTAATTGTTCGTTTTATTTGTTTCATAAAAAAGTTTAAAAGTTCATTGCAATTATTAAAATAGCGAATAATAATAATAAATCAATGCAAGTTTATAGTTACAAAAATTACATTTTTTTATTATTCTTACTTATTTAATTGCAAATATACGTTTAAAATCAATTAATAAGTTGATTAAAAATTATTTGACTAACGCCCAACTCTGATGTATACCCAGCCCTATGAGTCAGTTTGGTGACTTTGGTGGTCCGTCCTATATGTGACGGTATAAAACGTCACTGAACTGACGTCACATTTTCTAATTAAGGCGAGAGAAAAATTTATTCTCACCAAATAAAATGATATATTACTAAATTAATAGATTAAAACATTGCGCGAATAACACCAAAATCGATTGAAAATAGTTCCACATTATGATACAAGTATTTATTTAAGAAAAACCGTCACATACCTGACTTTAAAATTGTAACCATTCACTAACACCAACAAAATACCCTCTTGACTTCGCGAATTTCAAAATAACAACGATCCTTTATGGATAGTGTTGCCATTTTTATAAAATAGAACAGTTTTAGTAGAAAAACTATTTTTATATTACCGTCACAGTGCTGACATGTCCGGTCGGTTCCAGTTTTCGGTTTTTCACAAAAATGTATTTTACGCCTATAATATCAGGATTCAATTGCCAATTTTAATCACTGAGGTGGATGAAATAGTCCACTACATGAACAAAAACTTTTAAAAGTTTTTGAGGGAAAATTATCCCTTTAGTTCAGTATGTTCGTAGCCGATAAGCGTTGTGACATGCTAAAAACAGCTTCTTTTGGCATTTGAATTACTTCTATTTTAATTTATTAAGCTTATTTATACAACGATTGTTGATCAGAAACTAGTTTATACATGGAATCGATTTAATATTATAAAAAAAAAAAATACATATTCATGTCCACACACAATATAACTTTTAAAACGTGTGACAGCGTAAAAGTGAGGGGGGAACTTTTTAGTGAAAATGCCCATAGCCTCTTGAAGCTATGCACCTTGATCAAGGCGTCAGATGTCATAGCCATGACAGGTCTCTCAAGAAGAGATTGTTGCAGTTGTTCAAGTAGGGTGGAGGCCCATCTCCGGGAGAGGATGGGAACTTCCCCGGCTTAGCTTGTTCCGGCGCCGAGGGGACGCTCCAGTTTGCCAGAGTGGCCCTTACTTGTGTTGGAAGTCCGGTCCCTACAGAGGTAGACTGGCCGGTCGCGGGAGGTGTCCTGTTCCAGACAGATCCGGGACACTCCCCTTATAGCGGCTGAGAGCAATCCGCAGGTTTAGTTTTAGTGGGTAAACCGAGGAGTCGCGTCGGGAACTCCACATACCCCCGGGTCTCCCAGCCCGGGAAGGGCGTAACAACCTTTCCCCTATGAGAACAAAAAAAAAGGATGGAGGCCCGTTTTATCCTACCTGCCATCATGGTCCTGAGAACAACCTTCTTAGCCTCCATAATATGAATAAGCAGATACCACACTGTGACAATCGCCTCACTATAGCTGTGTATAGCCTAGCGTAGTATTGCCTTCGACCGAAGGCTTCATTTAGAGCTAAGTCTTAGGCAGGACCACAGAGCACATCTAGCCTTTTTCATAATGTCATCGATGTGTTTATTCCAAGTAAGTCCCATAATATCTAGGATCACTCCAAGATATTTGACCTCGCTTGCAAAACGTGGTAGTTTTCCCGAAGAGTGTTGGGGGTTTTAGTCCCTTCAACTTCCTCTTATTGGTGTTAGGTATCAAGACTGTCTATTAGCGGTGACTGTTAGCTTGACCATTTTTCACCAATTTTGCACCTAATTGCATTAGTCTAGCGACTACTGATGTACGTTGGCCCACCACTAGTATCAATAAGTCGGATTAGAGCTTGGCTCTCGACTACAAACATAAAAAGTTGTTTTTAAATTTGGTTAGGACACTGCAGGCTAATCACCGGATTGTCTGACAAGAAAGGTGATCCATGCGTCGGATAGGCATGTAAAACCTCGGATCAGCACCTGATCTCTCGCCAGTCGTGTCGGTTATCCGTCCCCCTGGATTACGAGAGTAAAGGAAGAGAGAGTGCTCTTGTGTACTGCGCACATACTAGGGCACTACAATAACAACTGCTGGCCATTGGCTAACACTAAAATCGGTATGGGGAGCTATTCTTAGTATTAGGTCGTCAGCGTATCCTTGAGCATATAACCTTCTATTGTTCAGTTCTATTAGCAGCCTATTCACTACCAAGGACCACTCCAGCGGCGACAGTACCCACACCTCCCTGTGGGCATCCTTAGGTCAACCTGCTCCTGAGCGTCAACCTCATGATAGTTCATCAACTACTCAACAACAGATTAGCGTCATCACGCTACTATGTTGTTTAGCGTAGCTTTGATCCACTCTATAGTAATTCTTGAAGCCAGACTGTTAGGGTAATAGATCAGGTTTAGTTTTTGCCGAACTACATTCAATATCTAGGAAGGCGCAAAACGCAAACTTCTTATCCTCAATGGCTTTATCAATGCGATCTAATAGCTCGATCTACTAGCTCCATCAATTCAGTAGATCCTTTCTAGTAAGCATTTTGTCTTTTATGCAGAACTCTTTCGATGAGATAGGTGTCACTTAGGTGGATGTTCTCCTCGTTTAAAGCATGAAATAAGTAAGGCATGACTTAGGTAATATGAATGCTCAAATATTTATTATCATGGTATTTTGACATTCTTCTAACATAAAAATTAAGTTTTGACTAATGAATGATGATAATAATATTTTTTTATGGTTAAAATATACCTATAAGTAATAATAAATTAATTGTGGACTAGTTAATATAAGTATTTGGACGTCGTTAATGCGACAAAATATGCGGTCTACTATAAAAATTGTAACACCTATTGTAACCATATTTTTATCAAATAAACATCATTTCATTTCATAGTCACTGACTGAAATTACACGTCATTATGACTATCCCTCTCGCTCACTCGGCGCGCCGATTATTTTTCGCGGCGGCGGCGGCGCGGCAAAATCGGCGGCGGCGGAGGCGCGCCGGCGCGGCGCTCATATCTAGCACTTGGTATACATTTTCTCCAAGTTGTTTATGGAAAAAGCTTTCCGAATTTTTAAACAAATAGTCCGAATCGTAGGCACACAAAGTCCATAATACAAGCACAGGTCAACAATAAGGCGATTAATCGGAGTCCAGGAGGCAAAATAGGTAGGTAGGTCACAGGTAGTAGGCAGATTATCAGTTCACAGAACATTATTACTCATATTATTATCCTGTCAAGCGTCAGTTGCTGCACGGCAGCAAGTGACAGCATGGCTCTCAAGCGTCGCTTGCTGCCTCGTGGCAAGCTGGGCACGCCCATAGAATAAATTTCTAATTTATAAGTGGTTTGTTTGTACCACATAATTTATACATTTATGTAATTAATATTAAGTTTTTTATGCGTATACTAAGTATTTTCCATAAATCTACAACATTTACTTCAGAAAATCGAATGAAAAATATACGTTTTTACTCAGATCAAATAAAAAGTATAGATGGACTTCTACGAACAACATAGTGAAGCCGGTTTTTATGCATTGTGTGCGTGAGCCGGTGTTGCCATACTAAATTTTCATTACCCTAGATATGTTGGCTAAACTTTCGAATAACATCCCACATTTGTACTATTAATTGGTTTATGGTAATTTTACCGCTTAAAGTTCTTTTATTGTCGCAGTAATTTCGCAAGTTTTCAAAATTATAAGATCCGTAGTTTTCGAGATAACAATATAATAACATTTCGAAAATTGTATAGGAATTCGGCCATGTTAATGTTTCTGTGACATTTATCTTTCTGTGACATTTATGTTTCGTTTTCCATAGCTTCATGTCAAAAAACTTTGCAGAGCTCTATTTTACGTAAAAGTTGTAACACGGCCTCACAAAAACCTGGCGCGAAATAACGTTGTCACAACTCTCCCCAACTATGTAATTCTAAAAATGGATTAGATTAGAACATTTTTCTTGCGTTCAAAACGTCTTTAAATATGAAAAAAAAAAACAGAAAGTGATAATTATGTTTAAATTTAGATAAAGGATAGGTAAAGATGAAAAGTATCGATTTAGGTGTACCAATACATAATATTATGGTAATAGGGTAGTTAATATACGGTCACCGACAAGTCAGTGTACCACTTGCCTATTATTTTTTTTTGGTAGCATAATATGCTTGTGTTATTTCAGGAAAAATCTTAATCATTATATGTGTCCATATAAATTTCAAGGAGTTCCCTCGATTCCTCATGGATCCCCCATCATCAAGTTTCCACTTTAGTGACTAAAAGACCAATTTCGAATTTATACCCTTTACAGCAATAAAATAATTTTGCAAATAGGTCCATAAACGACATAGTAATATTCAAAGATCTCCGTCCGTCGTGTTGGTGTAAAATACTATAAGAAGTACATTTTATATCATCAAAATGTGATGATGTATGGTGTGATTGTGGTGGTGATGATGATAATTACTTTGATTGATATGGTGGCATATGCTTGCAGTTATTTAAATAACGCCGAAATCCCCAAACATGTATCTATAAGGAGTCAGGAGTTCTGTTCTGCACTTTTGGATCCAGAGTATAACTTGGAGCAAAATCTTACTTTTTGGTAGCATATGCTTGGACTACTTCAGAAAAAGTCAAAATCACCATATATTTCCATAAAAATTTCGAGGAGATCCCTCGATTCCTCATGGGTCCCATCATCACGTCACCACTTTTTTGAAAACCGGACCAACTTGGGATTATACCCTTTATATCAAAAAAAGAATTTTGAAAATCGGTCCACGGACGGCGGAATTATCGTTCCCGATATTTTCCGTATACCGAATATAGGGGCATTTACCTTAAATTGCTTCAAACTTCAAAACTTCCTAATTAAAAAATAAAAACACAGTCTGATTCTCTACTTCATAATTTTGTTAAGAATTTGCCTACAAATTACTTACCTTATTTTAGGCTATTAAGAATATGAATTCCTGGCAACACTCTCTTGATCCGCCATTAAGAAATTGTCATTATTTGTTTCGAGTAACCTCAAAATTGTGATAAATTATCTTAAACAAACTACAGTTTTGTGTGTACTTACTTATGAAATGTTATTTCCTGACACTTTTTGTTCGCCTTCGTACAGTTTTTACACCACTTAATACCGCAGGACGGCATTTTTGTGGCAAAATCACTGCACGACGACTCGTACGATACTGACGAAAAGTAGCGTACTTTTTTTGCATGAGTGTGCGTGACCGCGTGTGTTTACACAAAGTAGCGTAGTTTTTGAGGCTTCAGTTGAAACAAGCGCCATGCGCAATCTAGGTTTTTTATTTGATCTGAGCGTTTTTATTGCTATTTTATTTCATAGTGAGTTTATGATTTTCTTGTGAAATGCATTTTGAATTGAACATTTTAGTAGAAATTTTATTAGAACGGTATTTATTCTAGAGTCTACGAATAGAATATATGGATAAGAATAAGTCAATTTATTACTATGATTGTTTTTCTAAGACATTACCGTCAAAATAGGCCTAGTTTCGGAGGGTTCAATGAGGGAGTTCCCTTATTGTACATTGTAAAAAAATAATGAGTTACTGTAATATTTAACATCCTGAAATGTATAAAAATATGTATTTAATTATGTCCCAGTTACAGTTTATTGAGCAATCAAAATATGTACTATGTCAGATATTTTTCATAGTAATTGTAATTAGTTTTGCTCCAATCCTTGTTAGTACAACTGTTTTTGTATTAAATTTTTATGTATAATATATCCAATTACGTAAATAAAGCAACATTCACTGTATAGAAACATACATTTTATATTTATATGAGTTTTAAAACAAGATATTAAAAAAGACGAAGTTTATGTGTTTGTATCAAGATTCCATTTATTAAATGATTTTTTTTTCTAAATTCCATTTACGTCATCACTTAGGAAATCTATTCTACTTTTTAAATATATATCACATGCATAGGTAGTACATAAATTATAACAATATAATTTGGAGAAATAAAAATCGCGGGAATCGAAATTAGACTGACAATTTTATAGTAGGTAACTGTAACTTATTTTATATCGGTTTTTGAATTAAAATTTTATATATAATGTGTGCACCTACGTAAATTAAGCAAATTTTACTATATAGAAACATAAATTTGGCCTTAGTTTAGATTTGCAATAAAAATATAAGAAAAAGTCGTGTGTTGTGTTTGGATCAAGATTTCTTTTATTAAACTAGTATTTTTCTTAATTCCAATTATATTATCAATTAGGAAATTTAATCACCTTTCTAAATATATATAACATGCATATGTTTTATTCACATTAAAACATTATAATCTTGAAGAAAAACACGACGGAAACGTCATATGATTTATAGAGGTCGGTACTCCGTGCATCTGTCATGAGGGAATGAGGTCGTCCTCCTCCTTCCTCTCCGTAATGTGTGTGATGAGGTATCATTTGGCATGTTCCCACTTGAGTGTCAATAACGAAGTCAAAAGTAAACAATCAGTGCAAGTGTTTACGTTATTTGAAATGTTTACTTTCAAGAGGATAGGTACTTAATTATACTGAATCTAATAACTAATTTTGTATAAATCTGTTTCTATATTACGTAATCACTTAGGAAATTAATTATATTTTTAAATATATACATCATCCATAGGTTTTATTTACTTATTAACATTAAAATTGCGAAAAAAAATCGCGAAAAAAATTGCGGGAGAATGTAAGGAAAATTAATTTTTGGTGGCAAAAAGGCCCGACGCTTGTCTGCATAATCTGTCAAAGAGTGTCAAGGCGCTTGACAGGTTATTTCATAAAGAGGTACGGACGGCGGACCGGCAGATCATAGTGTTGCCACTTTCCGTTTTAAAAGTTTAACAATTAACTTTATTTTGAAACCTACAATTTTCTTTTGTTTAAATGAAATTTTTTATTTAAATGAAATTAAGCCCTGATTTACACAAGGAGAGTTTATCGTACGATTTGGGCGAGAATATCGAATCATATTCTCGTATACGAGATTCGCCATACGATTTTCGCCTTCAAAGGTTGTTTACACTATGCAAGAATATTCTCGCCTGACATTGTCGCCTGCACCCGTTCGAGAAACTCTCCTTGTGTAAATGAGGCTTAAGACGTTATAAAATTCAAAGTACAAAAATCGAGTTACAAGATTGTTGTTTAGGTTAAGGTATAAAGATAGAGGTGTTTCAAATTATTAAAACGCCGTTAATAAAATATACTGGTTATTACAGAACCAAAATAATATCTTGTCAAATAATTGTACACTTTATATAAACACTAATAAACAAAGCATATTTGAATATAATTCCAGAATGTTGGGTATCTATTTTATATGCATGGCAACATTAATTCATCCTCACACGCGCACGTAGAGAAATTTACAAATTAAAGAAAATTGAAGAAATTTTGTAGGTATAGGTCTTTATTAGCGGCTCAACCATAACTTGTTTAGCGCCACCTATTGACGTTTTTTTAAATATAAGATAACTTATGACGTACTTCAAACATAGTCCTAGAGATGGCGTTTTTATTTTTAAATAAATGGCTAATTTTGTAATTTGATACACTCAACGTCATCTAACGGTCAACAAGAAAATTAAAAAATGTCGTACGTTTTAATGTATGGGATCTGTCAGTCTATAGTAATTTGATTAGTCTATGCTACTACTAACCAGTAACACTTACTATTTTATTGTTAGGGGATAAACACTGCGACTTTGGATCTATTGTAACTACTCAACGTAGGGTGACGCACCCAATAGCTAGCACTGTACCAAATTATCAGCGACCAGAACAAATAGTTGAATTACAAGCTTCTCACAATTTTTTTTCCACTTTATAAAAATAAAAATTTAATGTTTCTTTAATCTACTGCCGGCAACACCATACTTTAAACTATAAAGTATTTTCCTCTGTAATAATTGATGTTAAATTTGGACCATCTCTTTAAAGTGCTGATAATTGGTGCTCTCACCCTACATAAGTTGTAACTTACAAATATTTTATATTTTTAGGAGAGCAAGCGTGAGCGGCGGCTCGCGGACGAGGACGCGTTACGCAAGATCAAGCAGCTGGAGGAGCAGAAGTACGAGCTGCAGAAGCAGCTCTCGTGCGCGCGCCCCGCCGACACGCTGCACGCCTTCACGCGCCCCTTCGCCGGCTCGCAGGTAACTCAGGTTAATGGCTCAACTGATTGTACTGAAATTTTGCACGTTATTATTATTATGATGTCATTTGGACTCTAGACTAGATCTATCTTGCTATCTATCTGTTTACGCTAATATTATAAAGCTCGAGAGTTTGATTAATTACGCTAATCCAAGGTCTACTGGTAACTAGAAGATCCTGAATGCAAATTTTTTTCTACTTTGGATAGTCCATTTATAAAAGCTTTTTTAGGCTTTATAATATTATGCTATGAACATTTTCGTTTTAGGCTAAATCGGTCAGTTTTAATATAATTATGTTTCAGGAGGAGGAAGCCCTACTAAACGAGATGGAGGTAACTGGCCAGGCTTTCGAGGACATGCAAGAACAGAACTCGCGGCTCATCCAGCAGCTGCGGGAGAAGGACGACGCCAACTTCAAGCTCATGTCGGAGCGGATCAAGGCCAACTCGCTGCACAAACTGCTGCGAGAGGAGAAGCAGCTGCTGCAGGAACAGGTGTGTATCGCTTCTCTAGCTTGCTATAAGATCTCCACATGTAGGAGTAGAACTCGCGGCTCATCCAGCAGTTGCGGGAGAAGGACGACGCCAACTTCAAGCTCATGTCGGAGCGGATCAAGGCCAACTCGCTGCACAAACTGCTGCGAGAGGAGAAGCAGCTGCTGCAGGAACAGGTGTGTATCGCTTCTCTAGCTTGCTATAAAATCTCCACATGTAGGAGCAGAACTCGCGGCTCATCCAGCAGTTGCGGGAGAAGGACGACGCCAACTTCAAGCTGATGTCGGAACGGATCAAGGCCTACTCGCTGCAAAAACTGCTGCGAGAGGAGAAGCAGCTGCTGGAAGAACGTGATTGCATCTAGATTACAATGGGATAGGTTTTGCATATCTGCAGGAGGTTGGTAATTACTTATCATATTTAAACTCAATTCAACGAATATTCATATAAAATATAATTAAAAATGTATTGACTATTGATTGATTGACACTTCTCCATAGATCTGAATTAATATAATTACGGGAAATAAAATTTGAATGAAAATTGTACACTCTAATAGTATTTTGGTCCATGGTCGCCACTTTTTTAAACAGCGGATCTTAAACTTCCAATATATTTTATCCTAAGTTTTAATATGTTTGCAGGTGGTAACGCGAGACCAGCAGATCGAATCCATGGGCGCGGTGGCCCGGCGCCTGGAAGAGAAAGAGCGGCTCCTGCAAGCGACACTCTCTGCCGTCGAGAAGGAGCTGCTGCTGCGACAGCAGGCGATGGAGATGCACAAGCGCAAGGCGATCGAGTCTGCGCAATCCGCCGCTGACCTTAAACTTCATCTCGGTACGTATTATGTTTATATAGCAAAATAACCAAATAAATACAAATTATACTAGGGGCCATCCACATATTACGTTACGCAAAATTTAGATTTTTTGAACCCCTACCGCCCCTATGTCACGCTTTTTAGTATCCCTGTACTGTATTTAACATGTACTGTCACATTTAGTATGACCCCCCCCCCCCCTTCCCCATCAGCTGTGACGTAATATGTGGATGGACCCCTATCTGAAAGAAGATGTAGTGACAAAAATTGAGAAAGGTATGTTGAGATAGTTTGGCCATGTCGAGAAAATTAATGAAGAACGATTGACGAAAAAAGTGTATAAGGCGAGTGTGAATGGAAGCGTTGGAAGTGGTAGACCTAGGCGGACGTTTCGAGATTAAATTATGGACGTCTTGAAAAAAGGCCAGGTCAAGAGTACTCTAAACCGAATAGCATGTATAAAGGAAATAATGAAAGTGGACGACGCGAAACAAGTATGTAAGGATCGTAGCAAGTGGAAAGAAGTGGTCTCTGCCTACCCCTACGGGAAAGAGGCGTGATTATATTTATTATAATTATGTATGTATAATATCTCTATCCAAATATCCTCTATAAATTCTTTATTTTAAGGAAGACTTTAAAGTCAGTCTTTATCAACAGTACAGCCGTGTCAGTGATGCCGCCACAGTGCGACATATCAATGCAGTACTGAATTGTATGGAACGAGTTTCGGACGCTGCGACAGAGTCACTTCGAAAGTCTTTACGAGTACTTTTACCGTGTTTCAACCCGCAAAGACACGGAATTGTCTGAGTCTTTTCGCATCAACTAGATGTGTATCAAAAAATACATAATGTTATGTACAATAAAATAGTCGTAGTAGTTTTTCGAATGTTATGGATTTATGTAAAAATAGACAATACAGATCGCGGCGCGTAAGTTGAACCAATATGGCGGTCGTGCGCGCAGGTACAACTCATACCGCACTCGATTGAGACCCGATAATGTGTCGCTGCGCATTGAAGGACATAGTTCCACTTACGCGCCGCGATTTATAATACGTGTATAGCCGAGTTTTATCTGTCTAACACTTTTGTCCATAATTGTACCTGCGCGGACGACCACCATTTTGGTTCAACTTACGCGCCGCAATTTGTACCTTCCTTTAAGTTTTTAGTTAAACAAAAGTAATTATTTATTTAGCTCTTTAATTGCATCATTACAGAAAAGTATCACGCGCAAATGAAGGAAGCGCAGCAGGTTGTAGCGGAAAAGACGAGCGCGCTGGAGGCCGAAGCGTATAAGACCAAACGGTTACATGTGAGTACAGTTAAGATAATTTAAGATCCGTTATATTTTCCACGTTATTTTCATCGGTTTACTATTTTTCTTATGTCTTATTTCATGGGATACTCATCCCAACTTACCTGTCCGGTAGTTGTGGTATAGTATACGGGTATGCGACCCCGGCTTCCTTAGCTATTACTGTCCTATCCCTTGCCCTCCTGGGCGGTAATATCCTACATTTCCTATTTCCCACTCTACCTTACCAATCTTTCTTTCCACACCACCTATCCTTCCCTTTCCTTATACCTACCCTCTCCGCCAATCCGTGGAAACGCAATGGATAATCATAAAAATAATTTAATTATCTAAAATGGCGGCGATGTGGTTCGCCACTCATCACGTCTCGTTTCTCGCGGAGGCGAAAAAGTGGCCCATGGAGAGCCGCTTCGCTACGTTGAATGTAAGAGGAGGAATGGATAGTAAGAATGAAAGTGGACGAAGCGAAACAAGTATGTAAGGATCGTAGCAAGTGGAAAGAAGTGGTCTCTGCCTACCCCTACGGGAAAGAGGCGGTCTCTGCCTACCCCTACGGGAAAGGTGCGGCCTCTGCCTACCCCTACGGGAAAGAGTGATTATATGTATGTATGTATTTTTCTTTGTTATTATTATGACTTTCGATAACACACTAGTTTTTCTTGTTCGAATGCTTTGAATCGTTCTCACTATGGCCTGTATAATCACAGGAGGAGTTAGCGGTGCTGCGGCGCAAGGCGGAGCGGATGAAGAAGATGGAGCAGGCCGGCAGCAGCATGGACGAGGTGCTGCTGGAGGAGATCCGCGAGTACAAGGAGACGCTCACCTGCCCCTCGTGCAAGGTAAGTTTGATGATATTTCTATCGAATAATAAATAATTGTCTTATAAAACCATAAAGACATCCATTTTTAGAGCATCATCTCTGTCAAACACGAGTCACTACCAATGTGATATCGTGAAAACGCTGTACAATGCGTCGGTATTGTAGACCGATCTTATATAATTATTGCAAATATTTGTGAATTGAATATACATTGTGAAAATGAAAATGTTGGCCCTACTGTTATCTTCAATTGTTCCTTATATTCACAGGTGAAACGCAAGGATGCGGTGTTGACGAAGTGTTTCCACGTGTTCTGTTGGGACTGTCTGCGCACCCGCTACGAAACGCGGCAGCGCAAGTGCCCCAAATGCAACGCCGCCTTTGGTGCCAACGACTACCATCGACTATATCTCTCCACTTAAGTCTCAAGTCTACTACTCTGATAGACTGAAAACACGAACAATTGCAAAACTGCGACCATCTGCGAGACCGAGAGAAACATACGGTCTAATTAATCGAAAGATAATAAAGCAGAAAAGCGCATGGTCTATTACGAACTGCGATCATCTCCACTCTGCACCAGAAGTGGTCTACTCTATCGAAAGACCGCTGTCTACTTTACCGAGAGACCGAGAGGAACACATGATATTTTGCAAATCTGCGACCATCTCCGCTCTTCACCTAAGTATGGTCTACTGGTCTAGACTGGACACTCTATGGGTAGATTGTGAGTAACACATGGTCTATTACCAACTACGACTGCTTTCACCTAGATTGTGAGTAGATTGTAGTTGTGAGCTGTACCACATTTTATTGAATATAATTTGGAGTACATTACAAAGTTAAGAAAAATAAATGTAATAAAAATAAATCACTTGCCCACCTCAAAGATTTACAACATAATGTTGTTATCTATTTATTGTATATTGTGTGGTGAAACCAGGGCCAGATAAAGTCCTTCAATTTAATAATGTATGTCAAAAATGCGAGACAGATTCGAGAAAAATATTACTTTTAAGCAACAAAATAAGTTTGTTGTATTAGTTGCATTTATTGAAACTATTCAATAATTACTGGGTGATTTTTTATTCCGTTTAGGAAAAAAAGTTATAATAGGTTCATGAAATACAGTACTTTGGCATACTTAGTTTAAAGAAAGAAAAAAATTCCTTTTTTCCGACTTGGTAAAAATTTGGGTCACAACATCGCATTTCTAATACTCATTTACTTATTTGAAAATTAAAAAATTATTTCGAAAAAAATAAAAATATTGAAATTAAAAAAGATTTTCATGTTATTTCTACAATATTTTTGCCCGGGTCGTGAGATGCGCATCTAGCACCTTTTTTTATGCAAAAAGAAAAATGCAGGTTGAACCAAATTCATTTTTTAATTTACAAAATCCTTGAGCTATGACGCAAATACTTGTATATTATATTAATTCAGTTGTAGGTATATTACATGCCATAATACTTTTTTCCAAACGGTCTAAAATCACCCAAAAAAAATCCTTATTCCGGTCGAAATTCTACAATGTCATTCGAGAGCAGAGTTTTGTACATGATTGTTAGCGTTATGATAGATTTTGAAATTTGTAGTAATGTCTATTAAAAATTTGCATTTTTTCTATAATATATATTTATCAAGCAAAATTTAAAATATGTAATAAGATCTCAAATGTGTGTAAACAAACTTATGCACTGCACCTTTAAAATCATGCTATCTTAGAATATAAATTTATATAGATTTTCCGAACTCCGACAGTAGAATAGTTATGAATTTGACGTTTTATAACATCTTAATATTTTACGATTCAATTTTTTTTGCGTTAAATGGGGTCGCCATTTAAAAGCATGGTTATTTGTTTTTGCAAAAAATTATATCAAACTTTATTTCTATAGTTTGTCCTAGGACTTAGGGGATCGAGACAGCTGTTTATGATTATTTGCCGTTAAATGAAATATTGACTGATGTAAATTTTAATACTGTCTTTATTCCCAAATCCCTAGAATAGTTTTTATATGGTGTAATGTGTATTTGTCGTTTTGGTAACACACCTTTTATAAATAAGGTAAAAATATCGAACTAGGTACTGGATAGTATTAACTAAAACCATCATATTACAGTGACATTTCTTCAATACTGTTGACTTCAATATTCCGAATACATTGGCTGTGTTTCGCGGAAAAAGGCGCATGTAAGCAAAATGCTAAGCGGTAAGCGCTGTCAATGCTAAATGCTATTTTCCTCTAGGATACGTTATCCTCTAAAAAACACTACTGATTTCAAAATAAATAAGCAAAATGGCGGATTATGTCAGCGCTACTGAAGTTCTAACGTGTCCTAGCCGACAACTGTCATTTTCTTTTCAGCGCTCGTAAGCGCTAACAAGCGTCATTTTCCGCGGAACACAGCCATTACTTACCTAGATTTTAGTTGAAAGATATTTTTTACAGATTTTTTTTTTGGATTAGTACTAATCTGTGGTATTAGGCATTACTCCGACTGAGTAATTTTTTTTATTAATAAGTCTTAAATAAGTAGACAATTTAATTGACTAGTTTTATGATTATTAGCTTAAGCCGCTGGTAGGTAGTAATGTAGCTTAGAACAAATTGGGATTATGTTGTAGAGAAGGTGTTTGTATAAATGTTTATAGATGTATCTATGTAGTGGAGTAAAGAGTATCTGAAATATGGGGGACGATGTTATTTATATTAGCACTTAGCCAGTAATAACCTGGAATGGAATTCTACTAATATTATGAATGAGAAAGTTTGTGAGGATGTATGGATGGATGTTTGTTACTCCTTCACGCAAAAACTACTGAATGGATTTTGATGAAATTTGGTATGGTAGTAGTTAAGGCTCTGGATTAAAACATATGCTACTTTTTATCCTGAAAAAATAGTGTTCCCGAAAAACTTAGGCCTTTTCATCTGTTAATGGATGATGTATACAGTATTCTCCGAGCGAAGTAACAGCTCCTGAAATACTGTAGGGCCTGGGACAGTTGGTTGCCGCGGGCAACAGCTAGTCATCAATAAAATCAAATGTCTGTTTACATCCTAACAAATGTTTGTTTGCATCTTAAAATGGACTGGCTAAATGCTTATAAAAATTGAGTTGTAGTTGTACAAGTCATCACAAGGTACTTGACATCTTTCTACGTATTATAAAGAGAAACAGCTGCTTCACAACTAGAGTGTTTCAGAAAAGTCTGTACGAGACAGACTATATGAAGTTTATTTGTATATAATATAACGATAATTTATATTTTCTATGTAAAGTAAGTCGCACCGAGCGCGTTTTTTTTGCGAATTTTCGATGTAAAAATCTTGACGATCGCTAAAAGTATTTTTTTCTCTGTGACAGTAAGTGTACGAAAGCCTGATTTATTTATTCGCTGCGAATAATGGAATGTAGACTGTATATAAGTTAGGGAACTAGATGTAAGTGTAAATGGTAAATCTACGTAACAATCGTCTCTGCTCTGTCGTGTATACATTGTTGATGTAAATTACACGATCATAATATGTATTGTAATCATATTATCTCCCTTTCTCTCATGTATAACCGAGACGGCAATAATTTTACGTGTGAGAGACAGAGATAGAATGTAAAGCTCGAAAAACTTAAAATTCAGCACCCTTATCAGAAAATTAACGCAGGATATTTTAGTGTTTGTGAGCCTCCATTTTTTTTCTGTTCGTTAATATTTTATATTTGTATAAGTACGTATATCCTGCGAATACAATATGCATAGCCCGTTGCAGTAAAATAATGTTACAATTTTGTTGCTACAACTCAGTAAATGTAAGTAACAATGTATAAATTCACATTTTGACATTAAAAATTATGAAAAGTGCTTAAACTGACCTTCGATTTAAACTGATCTTCTTGTTAAAAATACATACCTAAGTAATGTTAAGGTATTTGGCTATTTTTTTGGTTATATATGAAATAGTTTCTGAACGTTTTAAAACTCGTAAATATTTTCAGCTGCAACATGCAAAGAATAAACTACAAAACTTTTCTGTCGACGAATTTAAGAAAGTTAGTAACATTTTAATTCGAATTGTTATGAATATATCGCCTAAGTTCGACGATGGGACTGTTATGAAGTAAAAATCATTTGATTAGGTTTTGAATAAATGTAATTGCTATTTAGTTATGTTATATAATGGGCTATCTTAAAAATGCGCGACTGAATGTGTGAATACAATTATTAGAGTTTTGATTTTTTGAAAGACTTTGAAAGAAAATGGCTGTGTTCCGCGGAAAATAGCGCTAACAAAAAAAAGTAAGCAAAATGGCGACCGCTGGCGTAAATTAAGCAAAATGGCGGATTATGTTAGCAGTGTTTTCTTTCTTTAGCGCTATCAAGCGCTAACAACTTTTTTCCGCGGAACACACCTAATAGTACACTTTTAAACCAATAGCTACCACAGACATCTACTGACTAGATAACGCAAGTCTCATCGTTTGTATAGAGACCAAGCGTGCCATTATTTTTCTACCTGCATTAACGTCACAAGAGCGATTTAGTGATGAACTCCCCGTCCCCGAGTAAACGATTCAAAGGCCGTCGCCGCCCATTCGCGTTTTTTAGTTTTCATTTGACGTTTGGCACCGAAAATATTCGAGAGGAAATGGCGCTGTAGGAAGTAATTTTTACTCCTCTTTTACACGCGAAGTACATACACTGGCGTGGTCAACTCAATAAATGTCTGTGATAGTTACAATGAGAGGTTAAGTTGTATATTGATTTGCATAATACATTTTGCTATGTTGGAATGTTTTTCGATGTATTAACTTTTGTATACCAGCTGATATTTATTGTGATATATCTTTATTTTGTTCACTACAGAATATGTATGTCGTTATTTTTTTACGATAGCTTGGCGTTGACTAAAGAGCCGCAATCTAGCCGTTGTGTATCCTTTGTAGGTTCGGTGGGACTCAGTCGTTCATTCCTTAAACATAGAGCATCTTTCCATGTAATGTACTAATAAATGAATATCGACTCTTGCGTAATAAAATGCATTTTGTGACATAATATATTATAAGGAATGAAGTAGAAGTAATCAAGTTTAATTATTATGTATGAATTAGTAAACTGAATACTGAATTACCTAGCGTACATATACTAAATGTTGTAACAAGCATTGTTGGTATTTAAAAAAAACTATTACAAATTGTCTATGAATATTGAATAGGTACTGAACATTTGGATTTCGATCCACTTTGGTATATGGCGTGCTTAGATACGCTAGCTGTAAAATATCGTAGCATAATATTTATAAAATTATAAATCTATCTAAAATGCCAATAGACTGTTTTTAGCATTATTGCCCCCACTCCGTATGTTGCTACCGTTTTATTTCAAATGGCATGCCACTGACAAAATGAATGATAAAAAATAACATTGTGATAAAATTGTGTTATATGCTAAATTTTGTAAGTCAAAAGGAGGTGTCCAAAATTGACCCAGAATCGACGGCAACGAAATGGCTGCTTATTAACATTTTTGATTGTCTCGTAGTTTATTTTTTATTATATTTATTTCCTCTAATATAATATATTTAGGTATAATATGTCATTCTAATCTAATAAGAATAAAAGATGAGGCAGTCGAAAAAAATTTTTAGTTCCGGCTGTTGTAATCTTTTTGTATTTGATGTTACAAATAAACTGCTACCTACGGTATTTTACTTTTGTAACTTTGAAATGCACGTAATTTCAAAAATATACAAAATCTTATTTTAATACTTTTTTTACCAAGTTTTGATTACTGAATTTATTGAAAAAAAAAAACATGTAGGCGAATACCCTGTTGTAGGTATAATCGCACATACGCCTACAATTTCATTTTTTTATACATATAAAACTATGGGCAAACGAGCAAACGGATTACCTGATGGATAGCGATTACCGTCGCCCATGGACACCCGCAACATCTGAGGAGTTGCAAGTGCGTTGCCGGCCTTTCAAGGTACGAAGATACCGCAGATACGATTTAGTGCGATTTCTTTTCGGAGTTCTGCGATGGCGGAGGTAAAAACGAAGCTGACATCAAATATTATGATTCAAAGTGGCACCCATTGCTGTCGATTCTGGGGTTTTTTGTATGAGTTTCTGACATGTCCCTTTGACCTAGAAACTCTTGTTAACATTTCTCTGGGGGTTATTTACTAATAAGGCTGATAAACACATAAACAATCTTTGTATCAAATAAATGTACCTTATATCAATTTAAACTATAAATGTTTCCAAACAAAAAGTGGTTTTCTTTTTATTTCGTACAATTACAAAAATATAGTTCAGCTCCTAACTTCCATCACACGATTTACTAAAACTAGGCTGTACCTAAATTATTCAAGATTTTCTAGAGTTGTAGCAAACCGAATGTATTCGGTACTGAGTAACGGGTGCGCCATCTAGTACC
Organism: Glaucopsyche alexis; assembly: GCA_905404095.1. Taxonomy (NCBI): domain Eukaryota; kingdom Metazoa; phylum Arthropoda; class Insecta; order Lepidoptera; family Lycaenidae; genus Glaucopsyche; species Glaucopsyche alexis. The sequence goes on from FR990053.1 coordinate 5,492,582, forward strand.
GAGTAACGAAACGTTACACAGGAATATATTTCGTTACTCACAATTATAATTTATAGTACTATCGTGTTATAAATTCAAACTGGTTCAAAATACGGAAAAGTGAAAAAAATGCTCCTTACGCAGCTTGGTATATCTCTAACATAACATAGCATGTTATGAGTTATCAGAAGTAACAAGTAACATAACGAGTACTAAAGAAAGAAAGAAAAGAAAGTAAATATTTATTTTCAATACACAAAAAGACACAAGTAGCAGAAAAAAAACAAAAAAAAATAATTAAAGAATAACAAATTGCGATATATACAAACTAAAAATATAACAATAATAGTGAAACTACAAGTTGTGCCTTAATGTGACCAAAAAAAAGGTCCAGTTCGGCTTAGGTCACATATGTCGTATCATGACACAAGCATACATGACACTGGTTTTCAACTGAACCGAAAAGTATAGTAAGCCACGGATATCATGCACCTTTCTACTTATCAACCATTTCACATAATAATAATCAAAATACCACCAGAATTTTAGGTAATATATTCATAATACATAATACTAATGTTATAGTAACGAATACCTGCATACGGGTAAGCTTTTTTTCGTTACTTTTACACCTCTTAAGATTTTCAAAAAAAATTTCTCTCATCCTTCGTTAAGGACGCGTTTTGCGATTATAAAAAATATAACGGCTCATAAAACTTTGTTAATTTAGGAGTTTAAAGTGCCTAACTTGTAAAATGCGCTTACTTGGAAAACTTCGTACAAAAATAACGATATATGTATCTAATAAGTAAAAAATATTGGTACGGAACCCTATTTACGCGAGTCCGGTTCGAACTTGACTGGTTTTTTAAATGGTGGGCGATAAATGATGATAGATGTTGTAATCATCTTTTATCAAATTGTATTCTAATTTAAGAGGTGTTCATGAATTTAATTTACTTGGTACAATTCTCTGTCTTTAGTTTTAGCAGATCAATTAGTATTCTCTTCCTTTCTTCGAGAAACCTAATATTGTGGATATGTAGAAAAATAAAACAAAATAATTTTATTATTTCAACTTATATTTACAGACTATATACATCACAATATGTCGAATCATCTTTGTTCATCGCAGCATGAAACATTCCGAAAGATTACGATAAGCAGCGGTGTATGAAAATACATGAATGGACGAAGCGCAATTTTGTACTTTAATACATTATAGTAAGATTATATTTACTTTAAATTGGCGAACAATATGTCTTAAGCTAAAATCAAAACAGTTTTTGTTTTTCGGAATAACTGTATCAGTCTCACCCAAGTTAGAAACTAAAATTATGACAAGACAAGCTGTACATAAAACACAATATTAAATGATGTTACCAAAGTGTAAATTTGTCGTTTTAAGCGACTTAAAAATAATAAATCTCACATGAAATACGTCGTAAGGTAAACATAATCGTGTACAGGTATGGTCGCTTATAACTAAACAAAGTACAGGTCGCGCAACGGTTTATGAGCGCTCAGTGAAAGTGGAGGGGATTAATCGCGCATGTGACAAATAGCAAAGAATATATATTACTAACGTACCAATAGCGCGTCGGCAGCCACGTTCGGCATATCCACACCTCCCCGCCCGAGCCCGCTACCGCCAAACACACCCAAAAACTGACTTCTGCGCATACCCCCTCTACTTTTGTCGAAAGATCTTAATTCGTTGCGCGACCTATATCACATTTTGTAGAAATATTTTTCCAGAAAATGTAATACCTACATACTTTTTATACAGTATTCCCAAGAAAATAATTCCACATATAAATGTCAAGCGGAAGTGACTAGACAGTTTTATATAACACTTTTAACACGATTACTATAAAACGTACAATGGCACAATAGTTATTAACATGATTTCTTGATCTCATTGGCAAATAAAAATAGAGAGCGCTTTCTCAAGACTTGTGCATAATTTACAAAAAAATCTTGACATTTGGGGAAAAAAGCACCAAAAAGTTCTTATAGAAGGCCCGTGATAAAGTAATATCGAGTAGAACTTTGATTTAATGATTAACAATTTACATAATTTATGTGTTTCATTTAAGAGCGCCTTAGGAAAGATAATTATATTTTATCGAAGACATACATTTAAAATGTGATTGAATTTTTATAACATTTGTAGTATAACCATACATAATATACTGTATGTTAATTCTTAGTATATCCGTAACAGATTTACGTATAATAAAATACGTTTGAGAGCTTAAGCATTAAATGTTTTCAATGTATGGTCAATTGTGTTTTTAAATCTTAAGATTACAATATAAATCAAGCGGTCTGTCAGTAAAATGTGTTTTAATAAACAATACCTACCTTTATTATAGCACACAATTACGTAAACAGCGCAACAACATTTTAAGCCTTTCGTTCTTTAAAATGCAACAAGGAATGGTTCATTTAAGATTCCAGGAATTGTTTTCGTCAGTCTTTACATAAAATTCATGTTTCAAAAGACAGCCACGCTTCATATATTTTTATTTTCTTGTCTACCTACAATATTTAATTAGTTTTCTCTAATATATTTTAATATACCTAATACATCCAACAGTAATTTCGAAGACTATATAACATAAAGCTTTTATGCTGTTGATGAAAAGCGATTTATTGGCATGTCAAAATCTACAGTAAATACCAATACGTATTTAGTATTTACCTACTATGATCTAAATAAAATTATTTGTTGTGATGGCAAGCAGTGCGGGACGGAGCGAACTTTCGCGTACATTAAGCGACGATGGACGTAATTTTACGTATTTATATGAATTTTAAACTAAACACCGGTCTTTCTGAAATTGAAATAGGTATTTCATGATGGGATTACATTAATAATGTTGGGCTTCTTATTTTTGATTGATAGACTAAAAAAAAACAAAAATTTAATTCGATGCGACACAAGCGCCATCTGCTTACACTTGACACAACGTAGTTACTTTACCTTTGACCTGGCCTTTATGATCACTCTTGTGGAAACTCGGAGGTAAAATAACTATATCTAATGTTCCATATGTTAATCTCGAGTAACGCTAAGCAATGCTTATCTTATTTATATGTACTTTATGTAGCCGAAATAGGAGGCACAAGAACCTTGTTCTACAAACAGATTAAAGAGAAAACTTGCTCAAAAGTTCTTCGGGAACGTAAAAAGAGATGTTTGATTTTGGGTCAGCTGAGATACACTACATAGGTAAATAGGAAAACAATATGGGAATTTCATAAAAAAACAAAACAATTAATTTGAAGAAGGGTACATGCGTACAAAAATGATTATTTGAAGTGTTTTTCATTGCGAGAACACTATTTTTAGGGCGGCCATGAGAGTTGTTTTGACTCGACTTTTGACGTAGTTGACAGTTTTAGGAAGAGACGTCTTCTTGAATGTCATACGTCTTTCTTTGTCAAAAGTCATGTCATTGTCAAAATGACATTATTTGGATAATTCTGATCCGATCCGCCATGTTTTATTTTACGTTGTGTTGCTCTCCTTGAAGTTATTTTAAATGTGCATAGAAACGAAGTAAAATTAAATAAAATAAAGAATAGGAAACAGTTACTATTATGTAGCTATATTTACATATTATAGTGTATATAGTGCTGGCCCACGCCTCATACATTTGTAGAACATCTCTTTTACTTGAAGAAACTTTGACCATAACCATTTGCCAAAATTACAACTGCTTAACTATCATCACTGTCACAACAATAGTAATAATACTTTTACCACATTTTACTCTACTTTCGACAAATTGACACCAAACATCACAAGACACATCTCTATAAACTACAACAACTCCATCCACATACAACAACTCCAAGCTATTAATAGAATTAATAAAAAAGATTTTATTAATTCTATTAATAGCTAATCGCTTTCCGTCGCGAAAATTTAGACTAATAACAATAATTGCGTTTGTCGCATATTAGATTGTAGATTCAACATTTACTGCGGAAATTTTCAATGCCTAAATGTTCCACTGTTTGTTTATGATTCTCTTTTTAATTTAATACATCTATGTATATCATGGATTGCCTGCCTACTGTTGTAGAAAAGCATTAGACGAATAGAAAACTCACATAATCAGAGCAAAGTTTTCAAAGTCAATCTAGAATTCGATATTGATAAAAACCATGAAGCGCACAGAGTATTCGTGGCAGAGGATACTCTCATCGTGCCTAAAGCCAATCACTTCAAAAATAGAAAAATAAATATTTGCACACCTAGCGCCATTGGTGTATTGAGCCGTAAAAAGTTAAGTTGTTATGCATGTAAAAGTAGCTTCCGACAGATAACGCTATAAACAAAATCGTGTCGTGATAACACTTTAGAGTCGACTGTCCTTAAAAACGAGCTCGTTAGTAATGAGTAATAATAATTAGAACAATAGTTTTAAATCACCAATCATACTTGGCCTTCATTTCTATGCTTAAGTAATTTCCTCACTTTTCAGTGTATACGACTTAATAGTTTTCACAGTAGACAGTAGAGAACATTTAGGATTTTATTGCATTAACTATTTACTAAAATTTTGTCACGTATATACTATTTCTATCAAGTTCGCTTTCATATTTTTCTCGTATGCCATTTCTTACGGTCTATCTCCTCTTTCTTTAGTGTATCATCAATTCCTCATAAATGTATTTATTGTTACATTAATGCCATTTGTTCCTCAAATATGTCATGTCGTCTCCCGCATATCTTCCACTCGTTACGCAAGCACGCTCGCACCTACGTGCACGCAGAAGCGGGCGCGGCGGCGGGCGCGAGCGCGGACAAGCGCGTAAGGGCGGCGCGCAGGGGCGTAAGGCGGGGCGGCAGAGCGCGCAGGGCGGCCCGCAGCGCCTCGCAGCGCCGCCGCCGCTCCTCCTCCTCGCATGACTCTAACTCCTGAAATAACGACGACTTATGGTGAGAAAAGGGACGTAAGTAATGAACTAAAATGTCCCACTCTTGGACTAAACAAAAATTAGTCTCATTTCAATTATCTTCTTCTGGTGGCCAACCTTCGTGAGTGGCCAATGTCAGAGTGTGTTGACGAAAGCTCTGCCTTATGAGTGGGATTTTCAACCGTCTATGTTAGTGGAAGGGGTGATCCCCTTCCACTAACACCTGTCAATCAAACGTTAGAGGTGGCGCCATCACGTCAAACTTGACGTTTTTGACAACAGTCAACAGATGGTGGTATAAGGTTTTAAAAGCCGCTGGAAGGTATTAATAATACAAGGCCTCAAGTACCAGCACATCGACGTATTATTTCTATTTTAGTATAAAGTCTCTATTCCACAATAATTAGAAAATATATATTTTATGACAGACCAAAATATAATTATATGACGTGGGAAAGCCATGCTTCGGCGAATGGGTTAGCTTCGACCGGATGAATAGCACAGCATCACAGAAAACCGGCGTTAAATAACGCAAATGATCAGGCGATTCGGCTGCTCCTTTCCTGATCTATTACATTAAAATTTAAAGAGGTTTTATTATGTAACAGAATGCTAAAAACTTTGATGAAACTTGTCCTTAATTTATTTTCTTACCTCCATTATGGCAGCGTCGTCTTCATCACAAGGCTGTATGGCCTGACTTTTGAGCGTCTGAAATTATATTTTAATTTAGTAAGGTCTATGGTGCCTAATAGTTAATTTAGGTATATACTAAATATTGATAAATTTTACAAAGATTTATCCTAATATAGTGTATTACAAAGTTTGCAGAAGTGCTACATGTTTATAAGAAAGCGTCGGTTATATTTATAAGCAACAATTTAAAACCAAAATGAACGCTTAAAAGCTGTACTATTTTTCATATGATGATTGAAGAGGCCTATAACAAAAATACCTCAATCATTGAAACAAAAAATTTTGACGAAAATACATTTTACTAATTTTTTAATCTAGTATCACTAGCGCCATCTGTCTATAGACTGAGTAACCAATTCCAGCTGTAAGTGTATTTACACAGTGCCTCATTCGGTATCAGGTTGTATGTTCTCTCCTTTGGATTTAGGCTCTTTTCCGAGTACATAGGCCGGTTTAGGCCCCATTCAGACGGATCTAAAAATTACGCGTTTTTACCTCTCTTGATTCTAATAATGTAATTATAAAAAAGCAGAACTTCAGAACTTTATACGTAAGCAATTAGTATCATAAATATAACTTTATAAGTTATACCGTGGTAACATGTTGCTAAGCTGTGCTTGGACTCTGTGTGACTGGGGCCTAAAAGTCAGAATTAAGCCTAAGGCTACGTACCCACGAGCGTTTTTAGTGGTCACGACAGAAAAAGCAGCACTGTAAATAGAACTGATAAACAAGTTGTCAAATCTGGCATTTGAGATTTGACACTTCGATTTTCAGCTTCAATAAATTAGTGCAGTTCTATTTACAGTGCAGTTAATTCTGTCGCGGCCACAAAAAAGTCTCTCGTGGGTACGAGGGCTAACGTGAGTAGAGCATACAAGTGGTGTGTCTAGAAGCGTATAACGCTCAGAATGTGCAGTAACCTTGTGTGCTCGCCGACAGGAACGCGGCGGCCACTACCTGAATGTAAATTGTCTTCACTTTAATGGCCGCCATATTATTTATGTACCCTTTTCTGGCTTTCCTTGCAGAGGCTTAGACATCGTCCAGAAAGGCAATAACGCGCGTAAACCTAGGTACGTAGAGCTTCAAGACAAAATGTCTGGCCGCCTACATGTGATGGACGATACGCGCGTTAGTAAAAACTACGCGCGTAGCTTATGGACGCAATGTACGGGGCCCTAGTACCTCAACACGCGCGTCGGACCTACGAGCGTATGATTTCGCGCTTTCTGGACATAGACTTAGGAATGAGATACAAAGAAACAGTGTGACACACTTACACAATTTGTGTACAATAAACTATTATTTTAAATAAAATATATATTAGGCAACACACAGAATAATAAAATATAGTTTTAAATGTTGGATTTGTTTGCTGGTTCGCCAACGAACGATCGGTTTATCACGCTACAAATTGTAGTTAACTTTCTCAAGACGAGTAGTAACATAAACTCGCGCTCAGCACACTGGACGTAGTATAAAAGAGGAGTAAAAATTACTTCCTTCAGCGCCATTTCCTCTCGAAAATTATCGGTGCCGAACGTCAAACGAAAACTAAAAAACGCGACGGGGCGGCGCGCAGCGACGGCCTTCGAATCATTTACTATGGGACGGGATGTGATGATCACTAAATCGCTCTTGTGACATAACATCAGGTAGAAAAATAATGGCACGCTTGGTTTAGATACAAACAAAGAGACTTGCGTTGCCTAGTGACTAGACTAGTCCAGCGTTTCTTAACCTTTTTTAGTCCAAGGGCCCCTACAAAATCAAGCACAATTTCAAGGACCCCCTTAATACAAAGAAACATTAAACATTTTCGGGCCATTTACTTCACCTAGTCTTCACTTCACGTCTCGAACACCGCCAGCTGGCGCACGTTCGCTGTGCTAATTAAGTGTAGCGATTACAAGACTTGGTGCAATTTGTATATTTGCATTTTTCCATAGACGAGACTGCGGACCCCCAAACATACTTGCGGACCCTGGGTATCCGCGAACCACAGCTTAAGAAACAATGCTCAAGTCAAAAGATGTCTGTGGTCTATGGCACTGTGTGACTACGACCCTCCCGAGTCCCGGCTCACCTCGACGGACTGGCGGTACTGCTCCAGCATGGCGCGACTCGCCTCGAGCTCCGCCAGCTTCTTGACCACAACATCCGCCACGTTCTTCTCCGTCACGTCGATTTTATCCCTGAAAATATATGCACTGTTAAACATCACGAACATACAGGAGTTCGCAACCTTTGGATAAAAAAAACCGTTATGCGGTCGCTCGTTAACTTTGATAATAAAAACTGTCATATTTACTTGAAATGGCACAGAACAACCAGTTTACATTCCATGACTCATGAGTCACTAAAATGTAATCCGACCAAGTGAAATTGTATAAAGCTACTAGACAAAGTGTCATGCAATATGGTACGATAGTGAATACGCGCGTTAATAAAAAAATACGCACGTAGCTTCGGAACGCAATGTATGGGGGCCTAGTACCTCGACTCGCGCGTCAGCCTTACGGGCGTATGATTTAGCGCTTTCTAGACATAGTTTAAGCAACATTGAATTTGTTAAGCGGCAAAAGCTCTCGGATGCGCTCGTAAGCAAAATGGCGGACTGTGTCAGCCAAGTGTCAGCGCTAAGGAATTTAGTAAATGTGTCCTTTTATCAGCGCTAGCAAGCGTTGTCAAACGCTTTTTCCGCCAAACACAGCCACTGTATCACCTCCTTACGTACCTGAGCGCCTGAGCGAGTGCCTGCGCGGTGGGGGCGCGCGCGGCTGCGGCCAGCGCTCGCAGCAGCTCGCCGAGCCGCGTGTCCAGCGTGAGCACGCGCTCGCGCAGTGCGCACCGCTCCGCCGCCGCCTCCGACCGCTGGCGCGCCGTGATCGCCGCCGACAGCGACCGCAGCGACCGCTCCGACACCGACACCGACTCCGCCTCTGTCGAGATAAACCGGGATTAATGCAACGGACATATTATTCAATTCAATTCATTTATTTGCTATAAAAGTAGTAAGTACAATAGTTGGTACAAAATTTATAGGTTCTGACACTTTTAGCTACATATAGATAGCATGCAAACATTTTTATGATTAATTTAAATTTAATGCTTCTAAAAACTAACGTTATTATATAAATATTCTATTCCACTTATCTCATTTTACTTTACACTAATAATTACATGTCAAGACTTATAAGAGGTTAAGTAACAAAAACATAAATACAGAAAAACACAGAAATATTGTATACATCAATTGACTAGACCACGCGAGAATGAGATGTACTTCGCGTGTAAAAGAGGAGTAAAAATTATTACTTCCTTCAGCGCCATTTCCTCTCCAATATTCTCGGTGCCAAACGTCCAACGAAAACTAAAAAACGCGACGGGCGGCGCACGGCGACGATCTTTGAATCGTTTACTCGGGGACGGGGAGTTCATCACTAAATCGCCCTTGTGACGTCACAGCAGGTAGAAAAATAATGGCACGCTTGGTCTCTATACAAATGATGAGACTTGCGGTGTCTAGGCAATAGATGTCTGTGGCAACAGATCATGATTCATGATCAACGGTAGGCTAAACTAAATGTGAATATTTCTATAGTGACATCAAAAAATATGCCTACATATTGCCCAAAATATCGAATTTAATGTTTATTTTTCATTTTAATTTTAGTTTAATGAGTATTGAGCTTGAGCCTCAAGACCAAGACCCAAAGGAAGATGTCCGACCGAGCGGGTGGTATGCTCAATTAGACCGAAGCCTACTGTAGTCATTTCAGGTGGTTGTATATACAGAATGGGTCTTAAAACAAAATAACTATTCTGCCATCTTGGATGGTCCACTATATTGGATTTAGGATGACGTCACACAGCTTATTGTGTATTGTCATCCAAACTAAACGTGTGTACAAAATTTCAGCTCAATCGGTTGAAGATTCTGCCATTACTTACCTAATATTGTAGCTTTATTAAGGTAGCTTTCCGATGCACGCGACGCGAGACCGCAGTAGGGTCGCGGAGCCACTGCTTAAAATGAATGTGTAGAAACTTAGTATGGAGCACTAAACAATACCCGAGACCCGCGTCGCGCGTCCGGGAGCGTAGCCAGAGAGCCTATTGGTTAGTTTACTGGTCGCGGTCGCATCTTACCTTAAATATTTAACCCAACATATAGGTAATATGTTGGGTTAAATATTTAGTAAAAAATATTCTGTATAGCGCCGAACTATATTAACATCGATAGTGCTATTCAGGGCTGTAAGCCGATCGAAATATGCTGTATAGCGCCGAACTATATTAACATCGATAGTAGATATGAGCGCCGCGCCGGCGCGCCGCCGCCGCCGCCGATTTTGCCGCGCCGCCGCCGCCGCGAAAATACATCGGCGCGCCGAGTGTGCGAGAGGGATAATGTGTAATTTCCGTCGGTGACTATGAGCATTGATATTACCCAAGTCATATATACCCATATAAGCCTTACTACTTTCATGCTTTAAACGAGGAGAACATACACATAAGTGACAGCTGTCTCATCGAAAGAGTTCTGCATAAAAGACAACATGCTTACTAGAAGAGGTGAGCTCCGTGGCCTAGTGGGTAGACCGTATGGTTTGCACTCGAGTGAGTGCAGGTTCGAATCCCAGGTTGTGGCGTGTACCAATGAGACTTTTTCAGATCTCAAGAACATTCTACGGACACTCTAACGGTGAAGGAAAACATCGTAAGGAAACCCGCACATAGTTGGCCTCAGACGTATTGACTAGACATTCCTCTGGACTAGGCTGACTATGTTGTGAGAATGCCGTATATGCTTGGGCACAGAATAGATATTAGTTACCACAGAAGGCCCACTTCGAAGAGTCATTAGAAAAAATAGGGACTCTAACTACGATACAATTAAGTTCAATTCAGCTCGCGCAGCGTGCGATCGCCTACGATTATATTTACCTACAAGTTGCGTCTCTTTCTATCGCATAACTCTTATTCATATCGCATAATTGTGACGAAATCAGGGTTGTCTCCGTTTAGAAAATAATTTATTTAAATACAACTTTTTTTCTAGTACCTACCTACTGTACTTTAGTGAACAAATTACTTTCCAAGTAAACCTAAGGTAGGTGTTAGGTACTTTAACTCTAATAAATTCGCGCACACCTATAAGTAGGTATGCGTAAAGTGTAAACGTAAGCGTTTTCGATACCTTTACGGCCTGATATTACTCAAAGATGTTGAATCACGCCGCCTTACTATTACTCTAGGTACTTTTGTCAACAAATTACTTTTCAAATCGTATCACAATTCACATTGCATCGGAATGACAGTTTACGACGCGAACAGGTAGTTCAGGAGCCAACACCTAAAAACTTAATATTGGTTCTCAAAATCTCAACTAATAGCATTAGCTCAAACTATATTTATAATAATATTGTTATTTTATATTTATATAATATTATGGTACCCATTATACCCACTTTTAAAATAATACGTTAAATTATAATAATTATGAACAAATCTCGCGCGTACGTCACTCACTGCTCGCATGTAAGTCCCTACCGATTGTCCACGCCGAGCGGGGTGCCGCGCGTACTTGCATTTTCTATACCTACACGGGGAGTGAGACAGGCCTGGCTTGGGCAACAATACGACATTTAAAAACCAACTATCCCAGGCACTACAGACTACAGTATTTCAAGAGTGGTTACTTCGCTCGGAGAATACTGCATAAATCATCTATTAACGGATGAAAAGGCCTTAATTTACTAGAAAGACAGATTGATGAAGCTAGTAGATCGCATTGATAGATCCATTGAGGATAAGAAGTTTGCGCTAAACGCCTTCCTAAATATTGAAGGGGCGTTCGGCAAAAACTCAAGCTGATCTATTACCCTGATAGCCTGGCTTCAAGAATTGCTATAGAGTGGACCGCTACGCTAAACAATGAAGTAGTGTCATCAACTATCATGGGCTTGACGCTCAGGAGCAGGTTGACCCAAGGATGCCCACAGGGAGAGGTAGGGTACTGTCGCCGCTGGAGCGGTCCCTGGTAGTGAATGGGCTGCTAAAAGAACTGAACAATAGAAGGTTCTATGCTCAAGGATACGCTGAAGACTTAGGTAGCGTTCACACCAAACTGTCAGCCGCCGAATGTGAGCAGGCTCAATGTGAGCTCCAATATAAAGTTCACACTATGCCGACAATACGCTGTAGCTTACAATACGCCATTAGTGTGAACAAAACAGTCGGCTTGTATACGTACACACCATAAGCTTACGCTGAGCGGCCGACTATTTTTCACTTATGACTGGAGTCCGCCGCCGGCCGGATCGTATACGCTGACATTCTGCTACATAGCCAATCAGCGTCCGCGGCGCGTAGTGACGCGCTATAATAATCGGCCGTCGAATGTCAGCGTCTACGCAAAGCGTAATAACGTATTGTCGATTAGGTGTGAACGAAAAAGTGAATATGTATGGAAATACCATAAACTGCGTAACGCTCGCTCACTTTCAGCGGCTGACAGCAGTTTGGTGTGAACGCAGCCTTAATAATAATAATAGCTCCCCATACCGATTCCGGTGATGGTGGCCGGTTTCATTGAAACCAGGCCGGCAGTTTTATTATAGTGGCCTAGTATGTGCGCAGTACACAAGAGCACATAACTGCTGGTCCGACGTTTTACATACCCATCCGACGCATGGATCACCTTTCTTGTCAGATAGTCAGGTGATCAGCCTGCAATTTCCTAACCAAACTTGAAAACGAACTTTTTTTTGTTGTTTTAATGCGGGAATCGAACCCACGACCTCAGAGTCGAGAGCCAAGCTCTCATCCAACCTAGTGATACTAGCGGTGGGCAAATACGCATCAGTAGTCGCTGGGCTAATGCAATCAGGTGAAAAATTAGTGCAAAAGGGTCAAGATAACAGTCAACGCTAATAAGACAGTCTTAATATCTAACACCAATAAGGACGTTGAAGGGACTACCCCAACACTCTTTGAGAAAACTACCACGTTTGCAAGCGAGGTCAAATATTTTGGAGTGATTCTAGATATTATGCGACTTACTTGGAATAAGTTCCAAGTAAGTCACATCAGTCAGTCCTCATTATGAAAAAGGCTAGATGTGCTCTGTGGTCCTCCACATATCAAGGATCACAGACAGGAGCCCAAGACTTGTCAGCTCCAAATGAGGCCTTCGGTCGAAGGCAATGCTATGCTTGATTATACACAGCTATAGAGAGGCGATTGTCACATATAGAAAAATAGCTGTATAGGTCAGCTGCATCAAAACATTAAATAGTGTACAGAGCAGTGGCGTGCGCTCCATAAAGGCAGAAATGCAGTGCTTTACTTACTTACCATTCACAGATATTTTAATAAAACGTTCGGACGTTTTATATGACTTTAATTAATAGTAAATAAATGAATAAACAAAATATAATAACTTAAAAACGCCTAATATTTTATAATAGCACCTATTTACAAGTACATTATGTTTGGCAGGCGTTTAGCGACATGTTGGTGATGCGACTCCTGCCTTGTCGTGTAGCAGTAGATTTGTTCGCATGTGTGTAGTAATTTTAGTGTCCGTACACAGTTCGCAAACGCACACACCTATGAATATCCCAAGGCGCGAGTCGTCCAACTCCTACGGCATGCTTATAGACTTCGGCGAAGTTCGGCAGTTGTCGGGACACGGAAGTAATCGGGTATATTCGTGGCACGGTGGCCTATAATGCGAGTAATTATAATTGACATAAAATCTAATTACTCACTACGCACATGATGCGTTTTTGTTTTAGTAAGGTTTTATTTGTTTAAATATCAGATTCAAGGAAGCCATTTTTTCATGTGAAAACGCATTGTTATTTTTCGGTTGCCATTATATTTAATATTTATAGTTTTCTTAAAAGATTTTTCATTTTAACATTTGAAAGTGTGTACATTTAACAGTTTATTACTGAAGTTCTATAAAAATTGTAGGTAGTGATTTGCTTTTTAATTGATTTGAGTGATAATAAGTTCTCACAATTGTCATTCAGTAAAAAGATTCAAATTGTGTCTACTAAAGGTAGGTGTGTATCCGAGTTACAATAATTAAATCAGCAAAAAGGGAATGTAACTCAAAAGTTTCATGTTAAAAGTTATGAAGTTCTGTTAGTTCTGTTGGCATGGTTTCCGATTTAGAAATCCGTCGCTTGGCTGTGGCTATGCTAATTGCAGGGGGGTGAAATATATGCACTCTCATACATACATGCACAAATTAACAGAGAACAGAGACATCTAAAAATGAATATCCGGTACTAACAGTTTGAAAGTTTTCGGATAGTCACAACAGATGCCACTAAGCGACTTCTACATCGCGCTATCGGTAACACAAGGCGTATACAGTATAAGGGCTCGCGAACATTTTACTATGCAGCAACCATATCCCACTATTAAAGAGGAACTTGGTCGTTGTTGTGTCTACGACATTCGATAAAACTTAATTTCTGTCCATAATTCAGTTCAATAAAAATTATCAGGCGGTACTACTTCCATCTAGCGGGTTTGATAGTAACTAAAACGGTACAACGCCATCTAAAAACGACATTCCGAAACTTTTGTAAGACTCAGTTTCAATTTTAGAGTTGCGCATCTATACTAATATATATCTGTATTATCTATGGCTAATTGCTAAAAATCTATAAAAGAAAAAGTTTTTGTGACCGACTACTCCGCCGCATACCCAGTGTCATAACCGTGTGCACGCCGCTGGTACAGAGGATAGCCTGTCTGATAATAATCATTAGCGCTCTCTTCGGCACCCACCACTTCACTTGAAGCCCTGATTCACCTGATTCCACTTCCTCTGCCTGTTCATATTATGGAGGCTAAGAAGGTTGTTCTCAGTGCCATGATGCAGGTGGGATGAAACGGGCCTCCACCCTACTTGGACAACTGCAACAGTCTCTTCTTAAGAGACCTGTCATGGCCATGCCATGTGATGCCATTATCAAGGTGCATAGCTTCTTGAAGCTATACCCAGTTTTCATAACTTCTAGGGAGGACTGGGTCCCAATGTTCACCTTAAGGACATATATAATTTGGTCCACAGATAGATCTAGGAAAGACAAACGGGATGGTGCTGGACTAGGGGGCGTGCCACCTACATGCAGATATGCTTGTTTGGGAGATTTTGCACTGTTTCAGGCTGAGACCTCCGCTATTATTGGTTATTTACTAGAGAGCCTACATTTATATAACGAAAATAGGAAAAGATTACAGTGATTACGCTCTTAGGAAACAAAGCACAGTTAACTGCCAATTCCAAAGTAGTTCCTATTTTGAAATTGTAACTATTATTATTATTTTCATCACTACAAAAAGCGTCATAAATCGTATTGCATTGTAATTGTATGTAACCCAATAAATAAAAGTATTTTTATGGCTATGAATGAACTACACTTTTTTTTTACTACCAAGTACAAACTTCAACCCTTTCAAGGTCACGCCGCCGACGCCGCTGCCGCCGACCGAAAAAAGCCGGCGCGCCGCCGCCGACCTAAGCCCCATCGGCGCTCATATCTAATCGATAGTGCTATTCAGGGCTGTAAGCCGATCGAAATATGCTGTATAGCGCCGAACTATATTAACATCGATAGTGCTATTCAGGGCTGTAAGCCGATCGAAATATGCTGTATAGCGCCGAACTATATTAACATCGATAGTGCTATTCAGGGCTGTAAGCCGATCGAAATATGCTGTATAGCGCCGAACTATATTAACATCGATAGTGCTATTCAGGGCTGTAAGCCGATCGAAATATGCTGTATAGCGCCGAACTATATTAACATCGATAGTGCTATTCAGGGCTGTAAGCCGATCGAAATATGCTGTATAGCGCCGAACTATATTAACATCAATAGCGCGATTCAGGGCTGCGAGTCAATCGGTCCGCACTCCGCGTGTTACCTCTGTCGGGGTCGGGGCAGGACTCCCGCTCGGGCGACAGCTCGTCACCGCTCCACGCGCCCGCGCCCTCCGCGCCCGACCACCACTCCTCCGCGTACTCTGTAACACGTGGTATCATGCAGCATGAGCGTAAAGATGTAGCTGGGAGATCGTTTAGTATATTGTGTAGGTTTTTTTTTTTATGTAATGAACCAGGAAACGAGCAGACGGATCGCCTGATGGTAAGCGATTACCGCCGCCCATGGACACTCGCAACACCAGAGAAGTTACACTTGTAACTCCTCTGGTGTTGCGACTTGCGTTCCTGGTCCTTAAAATCCCCAATCCCCCCCATGGCCCTCCGGTAACCTCACTCACTCGGCGAAACACAACGCAAGCGTTATTTCACGCCGGTTTTCTGTGAGGTCGTGGTATTTACCCGGTCGAGCCGGCCCATTCATGCCGAAGCGTGGCTCTCCCACAGTCAGTAGGTGTGCCGATAGGTATATTAGTATAAATCGATTAAATAAATAGAGGAGCTGTTATAATATGATTCTACATGCAAAATATTTGGTCTGTATTTAGCCCCGACTAGTATACAAACATCTAACGGTAGCATTCCTATCTTAGCGACCGTCACGCGCTACCCTGACGCGCGACCGCGACCAGTGAACCAGCAAATCAGGCTCTCTAGTCATACTCTCCGGTCGCGCGACGGGCTCGCGGAATAATTTTAGTGATCCATATAAATTTATGCTTTGCAGTTAGCTGTGGGTCGCACGACCCGGTCGCGATCGCTGGTCGCAGTCGTATAGAACGGAATGCTACCTTAACATTTACTTGCAACAAAAAAATAAGCAGTTGGAAAAATATAACAGTAGTTAAAATTCGTTTAAATTAAGTAAAAAGCATACCAGGATCGTTGACGAAGCACGGCTCCGTCTCCGAGTCGAGGAGATCAGCGGAGTTGTCGTTGTCGTCGGACGCTCGCGAGCGGTCGTCGTCGTTCGCTTGCGGCAAGGTTCCGGGCGTGGTGCCGGGCGTGTGCGGCACGGTTCCGGGCGCTTGCGGAATATTTCCGGGCGTGATTCCAGGCGGGACGATTCCGGGTGTGGTTCCGGGCGTGTGCGGCATGGTTCCGGGAGTGTTTGGCACGGTTCCGGGGCTCAGTACGGGCCCCTCTGCCGCCGCGGCCTTGAGCGCCCGCGCTATGGCCCCCAACAGCCCACTGCGGGATTCGTCGTCCGGCGACAGAGTCTCTCCGCTATCGCTACGGCTGGAACCAACAATTTAACAATTGTTTACATGT
Source organism: Glaucopsyche alexis (assembly GCA_905404095.1). Classification (NCBI taxonomy): domain Eukaryota; kingdom Metazoa; phylum Arthropoda; class Insecta; order Lepidoptera; family Lycaenidae; genus Glaucopsyche; species Glaucopsyche alexis. The sequence continues at coordinate 5,509,440 of FR990053.1, forward strand.
GTAACAACACAACGTGCCATAGCCAAGTAAATAAAATGCTAAACATTTATTTATACTTTAATGACTTGGAAAACTTCGAACATGTTTACTCTCACGAACGCTAGACAGTTTTACCTCAACGACCTCGTCTTTTGTGATATAATAATACTAGCATTATTTGCCCGCGGCTTCGCCCGCGTGAATTTTGGTTTTAAACTTTCATCCCCTTTACTACTAAAATGCAAATATCTCCAAGGAATAAGACGTTTCACACAAGCTTTTATCCCCAATTAACTTTAGAAAAATCCTTCCTTACGCTTTACTTTGACGTTTTGACAAAAAGACGTGTACAAAAATTTCAAATTTCTGGCCTTAAGGGTTTGACCTGTGCATCGATACATCAGTCAATCAGCTTTGACTTTTATATAATAAATAGATGTTGCACGCAACTTCGTGCGCGCAAAAGGAAATCCCAGGATAATCATACATTTTGCCGCGATAAAAAGCAGCCTATATCTGTACCAAATTTCATCAAAATTGGTCCAGTAGTTTCGGAGCTTATTCTATGCAAACAAACAAACTTTTCCTCTTTATTATATTAGTATAGAAGTATAGATAATAAAATGAAAATGAAATATTGACCTGTAGGCATCGTTATGGTATACGGTCGGCTGCGTGGCGTGCGGGGGCAGCGCGTACGCGGCGCGCACCGCGTCCGTCAGACGGCGCAGGCGGCGGGCGAGAGCGTCCAGCGCCGCGCCCGCGCCCGCCTCCGCGCCGGCCGCCGCGCGCGCCACCGCCGCCGCCGCCAGCGCCTCCTGACGCCGCTGCTCGCACATGCGCACGAGCTGACGGCACTCGCCGCGTCTGCAAAATTTGAATAAAATCCATGAATCTCAAAAAACAAAACTATACTCTATTGCATCCCACTGTTCGAATCCCGCTAGGGAACAAAAGAAGTTTCCTGTGTTCCTAAGTCATGGATGTGTATTAAATATGTGTATAATATTTTTCGGAGGGACTCAGGTTTGATTGTGTTTATTCATCCTCTGGTGTTGCGGAAGGTCAACACCAGACTTACCTTTTGACATTTCACTCGTTTATTTTGATTAAAACTCTAGTTACTTTAATAACATTTGTTCATAGGATAACTGAAATTATCAAATTCTATCTTGCAACATTTAGAATCACTTTTACACTTAAAACACGAAACTTTTAAACTTGAACAGAAATAATTAAAACAAAAGAAATATAATGATTCTGACGAGCTAATTAATAACAATTTTAATAAAGAGATGTTGCTTGGATCAACGTCCCCGTAATAATAATCTTCCTGGCGAACACGCTGCAGTCCCCACTTCATAGGAAGGGGCGAATGGTGGGGCATCCCCACTTTGCGGATTCACCACTCTTGGTTCGATGAGTCATTGCACTTGGGCATGACAAACAACAGCAGGTACAATAACACCTGCTCCGACATATTATAATAAAAATCTTAAATAAAAGTATAGTAACAAAGTATTAAATATATTTCCGTTGTCTGGTACCCGCAACACAAGTTCTTCGGATACTTACCATGGGGCCAGACTGACATGGTGTGAAGCGTCCATAGATAATATTGCACAGTATAGAAGTAATATTTCAATTACTTATATTTATCTAGCATCATGTGTTCTATTGTTCTCTTTGCTTACGTTTAGATTTTATCTTAACGGTGTATACTGTATAGTAAAAAACGGTGCAATAAATGTAAAGCCCTCTCATTGCAATACAGCATGCGCGTAGGAGGCCTAAAGGTCAATGTACAAATTTCTTTGTATTGAGTGTCTATTGGTAATATCTAAGACATTAGTAATACTGTATGGACATGCCTTGCGCATACAAACAGCTCAGGAAAAATGAGTCAAGACACGACTACATATAAACACATGCGTACAGCTACAGTCCTTCTATTCATGTGTATACACGATCAAGGGTAGAGATAGCGAGACGTACTCGCACTGTAGTGCGAACGCCATAGCAAATGACAGTGATTCGCGCGCTTCTTGCACGGAATTCCCTGAATGTGTCCGAACTCTTCCGATCCGTTCATACGGCAATGGCCGTCAATAACCAATTCGACTTTTTTGGCGATTTTATTAGAATTTAATAAAAAATAAGTATTGCATTAAAGGTAATGACTGATGCTTTACTTAGTTCTTTGTACTGACACACTTTAACAACGCACAAGACGGCATCTTGATGATAAATACCGAGCTTCAATAGACGCGTCGTAACGTGTTACTCGTTAGGCGGCGAAGACCGACTGAGCATGGTCACTCACCGGGGCTCTCCTTAACACATTTGTTTGGTACGGCATATGCATACCTACGTAAATTGATCGAAGGGCAATATTACCTCCGGTCGAGCTCGGCGCTCAGTCGCGCGATCTCGGCGTCGGCGTCGCGCAGGCTGTCGCCGAGCGCGCCGGTCTCGGCCGCCAGGAAGTCGTGCATCTCGGCCGCCTCGCGCTCCGCCTCCGCCAGCCGCGCCGCCAGCGACCGCGACTGCTCGCGCCCCTGACACGCCTCCTGTACACGTAACGTACAATGGTTACACGAAGGACCAAATGTAAGGATGCATTTTAAACCGTTAAATTGTAAAAAACGTTACATTGTAAAATAAGTAGTGAAATTGTAAAATGTTCATTGAATTCGGACGCGAATATGCTGCCTATAATTTAACACATTATTTTTCGTTACATTATATTACAATCTTGTTAGTTATTTTACAATCTAACGGTTTTTACAATTTTACGGTGACATAGGTAATGATAAATGATATTAATAAGTGATAGAATGATATTGATAATTGATATAATGATAGACGGGGCGTTAAATAAAACAACCGAATCCGCCGAGTGCGTATTGTACACTGATTTATTGCTTCTCGCAAGCGATTTATAATTTTGTAAATGATTAATCACTTGCTAAACTATTACAGATTATTATTATGTACGCTTGCTCATACAATAAACATATAAAAAATAAAAAATAAATAACTAAATGTCGTGTAACCATTTTATAAGGATTGCCGCGTCCGTCGCAGGTGCAAATATTTTGAGCATTGAGCGAGCTCTCATCAAGTAGATATTGTTGAAGTTAAACTTATTTTGCCGAATTTGGAAAAAATATGAGAGTAACGTTTATACGATGCGAGTGCAAACCCACAGCCAAAGCAACATTAACCGTGATGAATTAATTAAGTAAGCAGCAAATAGTGTTTCCGTGACAACTCGTTACTAACTTCAAAGTAATATTACTTCTAATGTGCATATTATATAAGAACACACACGCACGTTTTGTTTGTATATGTCACCGTAAAATTGGAAAAACCGTTAGATTGTAATAAAACTAGTGAAATTGTAAAATGTTAATTGACTTCCGACGCGAATATGCTGCCTATAATTTCACACATCATTTTCCGTTAGATTATAAATATAGTATAGTTTTTAATCTTTCGAAATATTTTTCATTCTCGTTAGTTATTTTACAATCTAACGGTTTTTACAATTTTGAAAAAAATGATAATGTGTGAAATTATAGGCAGCATATTCGCGTCGGAAGTCAATCAACATTTTACAATTTCACTAGTTTTATTACAATCTAATGGTTTTTACAATTTTACGGTAACATATATAAAAGGACTACGCATAATAAGGTGCTGCCTCACCTGGAGCATTCGCGTGTAATGTAACATTATACATTCGACTTTGAGCGCCAAACGGACGGGGATCCATCGATGTTACAAGTTGTATCAATATATTATTGATACATTACAAGGTAATGCTTCAATATGTAATGTAACATTACACGCGAATGCTCCAGGTGAGGGAGCACCTTTAAGTCAGTTACAATATGCAGGAATGGAAAGCATTATCAGATTTATCTAAATAAATTATTTATTTAGAGATGAGTTTAACATTGGTATTACACATGACAGAGCACAAATCAGAGAGAGAAACCGGAAGTGGAAGTAGCGCCATTGTCATCGTGCCAGAGATAGAATATAGGTGAACCAATATGAAGTTAGCGTTCATACTTCACAACACAATAGCTAACTGTATGTACTGACCGCATGCAGCTTGCCGCAGTTGTCCCGCAGCGCGTCGATCTCCTGCCGCTGCCGCGCCGCCAGGTCGCTCGCCGACCGCAGCTGCTCCTCCAGTGCACGCAGGCAGCCGTCCGTACCCGCGCCGGCGCCTGAAGTAGCGATAAGGGAATGTTTAAATAGGAGAGACCTTGTAGAGATTCTCATTATATCTACTTCTCCAAAGATCTAAGAAGTTATCTACATAATATATTATGTCGACGTGTACAATAAGAGTAATTTGATAAAATAATTGTTATGAAATTATTAATAAATAAAAATATTAAAATATTAATAAGAGATATTATATGCTTCGACGTCTGAGGTATATAAGGTATATTTCTGAGACACATCACACAGGTCTCTATTCAACATGAGGATTAAGATCAGATGGTCAATTCTGCTAAATAAAAGCTGCATTAATACAATTACAATCAAGTCTCGATGGGCTCAAACTGCCAAAGGGTATTCTCGTAAACGTTAAACCAACGTAAAACGCGCTCTGATTGGGCGAAACTTCATAAAATCAGTTCATGATAACATGTCGCCTCACTTACAATACATTCAAAGTAAAATAAAGGTCAACTTTAAATACGAGAATTGAGGTTTAGACTGCTGTATACTAGCTAGCCAACTGCAAGTCGGAACACTCGACTCACCAGCGCCGGCGAGTTCTAGAAGTCTCTGCGAGTTTCTCTCCAACTCGGCGATCGCGGCGAGTCGCGCGGCGCGCTCCGCGGCCAACTGCGTCTCGGCGTGCGCGCGCCGCTCGCGCTCCTCCGCCGCGGTGGCGGTCGCAGTCGCCGCCGCCGCCGTCAGCCGCGCCAGCTCCGTGTCGCGCGACGTCGCCTGCACGCCGCGGTCGCAGCGCGACACCTCCACGTGACTGGAAATTATGTTTTATATGGCAACGCGTGACCTAAGTTGCCTATTACTGCACGGCGTGAAGTTAGCGCCCGAGCGGAGCGAGGGTGCTAAACGCCGTGCAGTAATAGACAACATAGGCCACAAGTATCGTATATTATTTTATAGCAAGTGTGACAAAAACCCGCACTTTACGCACGCTGCGACCTAAGTCACGCTGTGCTATAAATTATATTGGTGCAAGTAAAAGTTTATACGTCAGATTTGCAATAGGTTACGTCATTTGCGATTTTTGCAACAAGAGATAACCAGAATTTTACAGAAAAAAAAAAGAAAAATGGGACACTTGGCATGCCGAGCTTCTGCTGACAATTGACATACATGTAAGTGAATAACGAAATTTGATAAATTCATACAAAAAAACATACCAACGGATGTTGAAAAATAACATGTGCGTGTTGAGAGCATTTAAGTCTCAAATGAAAGTAGATGAAAAAATAATTACCTCTCAATATTTGGCACAACACCCGCGAGTGCGGATTCTATGTCAGTTCCGACTAGTACGGTCTGCGAGACCTTCTCCGCGTATATCCGGACCCGGGTCTTGGTGGCGCGCGACGACACGGACCGCGACACCGTGGGCCTGCGGGGCGGCGTGCTGTCGTGCTTGGGAGACCCCTCCGCGTCCGCCTCGCGTCTCCTCCGCGGCAACGTCCCGTACTTGTCCGCCGCCACCCGCGTCGCCGACGTGTCCGCGACCGTCGACAGCCGCTGCCCGCTCGTGGGCCACTTCCTGTCGTCCACCGGCGAGTTCGGCGTCCTGCACCGCGCCGTGGAGGTCTTCGTGGGTTTGGCACGCAGCGCCGGACTCTCCCGGACGAGGTTCGGCAGGTCCGTCGTGGGCCTTATGCGGGGCTTGGGCGTGAGGGGCCGCGGCTTCTCGGGGGGCGTCGGTTTCTCCCGACTCCGGGCGCGCTCGCGGGTGGCCAGGTTGGGGCCGCGCGGCGCCGTCGCCGGCCGGGGGGTGGAGGACCCCACCGGGGAACTCCGCTTGGGCTCGGCGACGGTGACGTTGACGCGGCGGCGCGGGCGGGGCGGCGCGCCGGCCAGGGACGAGCTCTCGGAGCCGCAGCCGGAGCCGCAGGATACGACGCTGGAGGCGCAGGAGCGCGAGCCGCCGCCGCTGCTGAGCGCGCGGCCGCAGCCCTCCACGCCGCTGTCGCTGCCGGCCGCCAGCGCCAGCTCGTCGCCCGCGGGCAGGCTGTCCAGGTCCAGCGAGCGCGCGTCGTCCATCGCCTCGCACGACCCGCTCTCGGCGAACTCCTTGTCACGATCATCGTTCTTGTCCTCGAACGTCTCATTCACGATGCCGCTCTCGTCGTTAGCAGCAGGGGGTGTATCACATTGCTCATTTGTTTCACCCGTCACTTTGTCGCATGGCTCGGGCGCACCGTCCGCGACGACCGGCGCGGGGGGAGGGTCGCAGGCCGGGGCCGGGGATGTAGTTTCTTCATCCATTCCGGCGAATTATATCACATGATCTGAAACAAAAGTGGGAAAGGTTAGGGATATTTCAATTTAGGAGCGGATAGAATGTTCAGCGGAGCGCTCATTTGCGACAGCCCGAGGCGCGGGTCGCGGTCCCGGGGGAGCTCCATTGTCCCCGCTCCCTGAACTATTCACAATACTGTGGAAACTGGGTCGTCACTCGTCACAGAAGGCGCGGGTGCGGCGTTGTGAAACTGCGATAATGTTATTATTCGCCGACAGTTTGAGAATGGCTGCTATTGTCTCCGCTAAATCTATTAACATATTATATTCTGTGGCTTCATTAATGAGCGATTACATTCACGCAGATTAACTGTATAAATAGCTCTCATATCCTTGCACGAGTAGGTATTATAAAACTATTCGTCAATAAAATATACTTCAAATACTGCACAATAAAGATAAGCGATTACTTACCTTTTAATTGTGCTGTTTAAGCATTTGTTACAACTTTTTTGTGCTAACTGGACCATTATTTTCGACCGATTAAACTTATTAACAACTTAATTAGTACTAACTGGTTCAGATTTAATTAATCTGATAATGTTGGGCGTTGCGTTACTTGGGACGTGAGTTTGAGGTCAACGTACGCGTACGTATGATTTCCTGAGGGTAGAGTCGACTAGGTAGTATGCACTATATAGGTACACTCGGAGAAAGTAATGTGAACCATCTCAAGTATTTTAAACTGGATTCCCCGCTGAATACCATATAGGCTGCGATTGGCATTCAAATAAATTAAATTTGAAATGCGATCTCTTTCAGATAGAGGTATTTAGAATTCTTTTCATTCTGTCTTTGGAATAGTAGCCGATGCATTAAATCTTTTTCACTTATCTTCACTGGGAATAAAAAAGGCACACTTACGGCCGCACTCAGAGTCATTTAATTGTTACTTAAACCATTACTTAGTATAGATTTAAAAAAACTCACTCTCAGAGTCAGTTAACGGATCGTTAACGTGACTTAATGATGATTAAATTTAAGTACTGCAAAACCTCTATTTAACTTGCTAATTGTGGATTAAGTCGATCGAATTTGAGGTTATTTATTTGTTTTTGTAAAAAAAATTACATTTGAATTTTACTAATACGCTATTACTAGACTACTAGTTATTGTAGTTATTATCTCAGTTACTACTACGTTGTTTTTACCATTTTTATGCAAAATGATGCAAAATGCAAAATGTCTAATCAGATGGACTTTATAGATTTTGAAAATTTTTCTTTAAGATTCAGAAATGTGGGACCAAGATGACCAAGACGCTATAGAAGACATTATTCGGATCCTTTCACTAAAATATTCAATCCAAGAATTCCATGTTAGATATAGATTCACTCCGAAGTCCTATGTTGTAAAAAAACTTAATAATAATAGGTATGTAGAAATCATAAATAGATCAGATACCTATTAGAAGAGGATTACCATTTACCTACTCCCAAAATAATGCTTCTGTTTACTGTAAGATATTTAGCTACAGGCAGTTTTCAGGTTAGTTTCTAAATTATAGTACTAATAAACAAAACTAGAATCATGAGAGTTTACTATGTGCTTGTAATAAGTAATATTATTTGTATGTTGCTATCTTATTTTTATATTAATATCTGTCAGTAATCGGTCTCACAAATTGTCAGCAAAGTTTCTGCATTAATTGCTATGAAAATGCAAGATTTTGTCAAGTCCGGCTACTGTACACGTACTGATACTACTACTGATATATTTTATTCGTTTTGAACTAAATGTATGCCAAGATAATGTATTATTTTAATATTAATTAAACTACATCTAATGATTATATTATAATTATGTAATTTAAATATTATATTCTTGTTACAGATGACAGTTCTATGAAATTGCACACTTTCCTGGGGTGATTGGGTGTATTGAGTTAAATATCATTATTAAAATAAAAAGTCCTGAAAGGAATCACTTCAGAAGTGTACAGAAATAGAATACACAATATTTGTGCTACAGAGGCAAGCTATACTTATGTTCTATTTATAAGATGTCATCATTCTTTCCATTCCGAGCTACCAAATCATGAATTTCCTTTGAATCTCTGAGAGATAAGTTTAAAGAAATAGGTATTCTGACCGTCGCTTCACAATACATTTGAAAAAATACACAATTCAATGGACAATGTATATCAGAAAGAATATACTTAAATAATTACAAAATAAAGCGACTATCATATTATATCTAAGGAATACAAGAAATAGAAATAAGTTAGATATACCTGTGATGAGTGATCAGACTAATTTTTAAAGGTGTATACAATAGAATCCCTGAAAACGTTCAGATTCTTTCCATTAATAAATTAAAAAAGGTTGTTAAAGAATGTTTGTGTGCCAAAGCTTAATATAAGGTCAATGGTTTCATCATTTTACCACCTTGGGAATAATATGCTCCTTGCAAGGCTGCTTCTATGTATGTATGTACTTATTATATGTATATTGACTTTTGTCTTAGATTATGTTACTATATTATAAAAAAATATTTTTTGAAAAGAACAATTTTTCTTCTCGCCGGTGGTAAGCATAATGTAGCAGAATTTGGATTTGATTAATAAAAGACAATACATATAAAATAATTTCTTTTATTTATTACTATTTTGTAACTTTTCTAATATTTTTCCGCTTCTTGTTTTATTTCTTCAATCTTCCTTCACAACAACAACGAATTTCAATTTTGGTAATCATATATTCACCATAGACGGATATTCACCATAATATTATAATTTGAAACACAATTCAAAATTACACTAATACTAAAATGTAGAGTGCAATAAACTTCAAAGAGAATATAATCACTACAGTGTTGCCAGAGCTTACTCAGCCCAGGTTGCCATTTTTAGGGTCAAATGTTGCTATCTCAAACCAAAAGTTGCCATTAGAAAAAAAATCTTTAAAAAAAAAAAGGAAAACAGTTGACCTAAAGGCCATCCGTGCAACTTCCCGCTAAGCGCTTAACTTTTATCTAATGCGTAATTTTTGAGCTTATCTAGCTCAAAAATAAAAATGCTTCTAAAAATTTTCAAAAGTCTGATGAAAGTTTAATAAAACACTATTTTTTTAAATATCAAACTGTCATAACTTTGGAATGAATCATGCGATTTTCGCGCGATTGGCGGCAATGAATGCAGTTTTTCATGTCCTTTGAAATAATCGACAACAAAAATTTTTTAGATGAAAAATTTGGAGTAATTGCGAAAAAACTTTTTTCTGTTTTCTTTCTTTCACGATATCTCTCGAAGAAATCAACCGATTTTGACCGGATCAGCGGTAATCGACGTGGTTTTTCAAGGTTAAAAGCTGTTTAGTTTTTGTAGTTGATCGATATAGCCGTTTAAAAGTTATTCCAAAAAACCACTTTAAAAAAACAGTTTTTTGAGACTTCTTGAAATCTATCGGTTCAAATTGTATTCAAAATCTAAGTTTCACACGCAGACACACATACATACATACAGACATAGTGACACCCTCGCTGGAGTAGTCAGGGAAAATTCCTGTGACCTCAGAACGTCGAGATCTGATGAGAATTAGATTTTTGCAAAATGGGGTAAAACTTAATAACTTCCCGATTTTTGAAAATCTTAGATTTTGTTAGCGGGAAGTTAAAAATCTATAAGGCGTTTTTATTTTATTAATCTATTGGGTACTATTTATTGCTCTGCATGTTGGTTAATAAAAATTCAAATCCAAAAAATCCTGTTTTCCAAAAATTTTTTTTGTTGATAAATAATGAATCCACAAATATGTTTTCCTTGAAAATTAAAATGCATAATTTCCTGAAAATAAAAATATTTGTATTAGGTATAAAATATAAATAAAAAGATAAAAATGAAAGTAAACAATAAATTAAGACTCCTATTTCAAAACACAAACACATTTTTCTAGAAGCTGAAATGTTTTTTCATTAAAAAAAAAGTGTAACTAAAATGCATTAAAAATCCAATATTAAAAACATGAAAAAAATTAAGAACTATCTTAAAATTACTTTTATCTCTAGTTTCACTAAAATAGACCTTTTGGTTGTACGGGTACAATTTGTGTATCTACTAATTATAAATTGTTTTCATTTGGGAATAAAAATGTGTTCAAGATCATATTATATAAAAGATATTCGATATTTTTATTGATGATTGCGCGACAAGTCGAAAAGTTGCCAAAAGTTGCCATTTGAGCCTAGTTGCCATTTGGTTGCCACGAAGGGTCAAATGTTGCCAAAATGGCAACCAAAGTTGCCAAATGGCAACGCTGAATCACTACGTTTTATAAACTTTAAACTTTAGATTTTTTGTATTAGGTAGGTAAGTACCTATTCACGCTCGCCGCCCGCGAAGATTTGACAGTTAGCAACTGTAATGCCATATTAGAAAATTGAAATTATTTTACCAAAATATTCGATAAATTGCTATTTTGGATAATTTTTTGTCGATTTTCTTTGTTAATTAAATAAATTCTAACTATATTACTACTTTACATGATTTCTGATGTTTAGTAAAGACAAACTTAACAGTTTCATATTAATTAATTTTAAGTATGGCTACATCTTCTCCAAGTTTTTAAGTAATCGACAACTTATTTCGAAGATGCACCGCCCTACGAATGATTAAATTTGTCATTAGCTAACGATCCATTAAATGTTGACTCTGGGAGACACGCTTCATTAAGATATTTAATGTTCATTAGTTAAATACTGATTAGGGCTAATTTAATGAACGTCTCTGAGTGCGGCTGTTAGTAGGTAATTCATTTTACCTGGCTAAACAAATATTTTTATTGCATTATCTGGCATTCAAAGTAAATTGAAAAAACCTCAACAAAGCTTTCAGTTGAATCAACGTCAAGTATCAGGTCAAACGTGCATTTGGGTGACGCGGGAACATGTTCATTGTTGAGAATGCTGATTGCTGATACTATCACGAATCCACAGCCAGTGGGTCGACACTTCCATATAAAAAGCCAGACCCCCAAGCCAGTCACTAAAAATACCACTTTATTGCTTTTGAAATAAAGTCTATAATTGAATAACCGCAAGGCTTCAAGTTTGTTATGCGAATCATTACCAACATACAGAATCTTTATTTTGAGTACTCAAGGTTGGTAGCTTTGGAAAGATGGCGTTATGTCACTTTTTTGGTTGTTTGAAAATTGTATAGAACAAACTTCTGAAAAATTTGATTTTTGCTTGAATATCAAGTGATTTGGCTATTCAATTTGTGCTTCTATGTTAAGTTTTGTTGCGTGTCACGGATTTCGTGTGTTTAATTACATTTTCACCGACTCCTTGAAAAGTGAGATTGCAATATTATTTTCGTCTGAAAATATTTCAACTAACATGGAAAGTCGCATCTGCAAGAAGTGTACGATTTGTGGAGTACGTAGACTCCCCAAATCGAGAATATTTCTTGCAAAATTTCCTCTTGACCCTGATCGGTAAGTCTTACAATTTTTGTACATTTGCATGTAATGTCACCTAAGGGTTTTGGCACTCATTGTGTTGGTATGTATTTAAATCAGTAATAAAGTCTAAGTAATCCATCCAATTACATATTATAATAATATAAAACTTGTAACTTGTACCTCTTATGCTATTTACTTTATATAGAGGAAAGATTTTATTGCTTTCATCGAATAAGGCTTTTTAACTATTGGATCCATTCCAAAACTTCTTCCAGTATAAGAATGCTATATTATCCAGCAGTAACATAGGCTACTGTTTTGATTCCTGTGAGAACTAAGTCTGATGACTGCTTTGAATGACTACAAACAAATTATTTTACCTTTCAGATGTCGATTATGGGTGAAAGCATCAGGCATTGAAGATTTAGTTTATGTGCCAATTGAAAAGTTGCATCAGTTCAAGTTTATCTGTGGTGCCCACTTTGCCCGTCAATGCTTTAATGCAAAAGGGAACCGGTTGTTAGCCAGTGCAGTGCCAACTGAAGGTCTCATGAGAACCCCTTTATCTGATGACCTTTTTACTGAGTTTCCTTTGCATATTAAATCGTATTATGATAAAACTAATCCTGCTGGAAAACATACAGGTGAGTGACCATTGTCATTTTTTTTAATTTTTAGGGTTCCGTACCCAAAGGGCAAAAACGGGATCCTATTACTAAGACTGTTGTCTGTCCATCTGTCTGTCTGTCTCCAGGCTGTATCTCAAGAACCGCTATAGCTAGACTTCTCAAAATTTCACAGATTGTGTATATCTGTTGCCGCTATAACAACAAATCCTAAAAACAAAATAAAATTAATATATAAGGGGGGCTTCCATTCAAAAAACAAAAATTTTGGCCTATTTTTGCTCTATAATAGTACAGAACCCTTTGTGCGCGAGTCCGACTCGCACTTGGTCGATTATTATGTATGAAGTCAGTCAACCTAGGCAGATTTTGGAAAAACTTTTCTACTTTTGATTTTTTCAAAATTCTAGTGGGATAGTAAACATCTTAAACCTTATGCATTTTTTCCAGATAAACGTATGTCTACTACTGAAAAGATAAACATGAATATGGCAGTTGAAACAAGCACTGAAATAAATGAGACAGAGGCACATATTTATCAAGGTAGACATTTCTTTATTTAGTGTTCCGTACCCAAAGGGTAAAAACGGGACCCTATTACTGAGACTTCGATGTCTGTCTGTCTGTCTCTCCAGGCTGTATCTCAAAAACCGCTATAGCTAGACTCCATAAAATTTTCACAGATTGTGTATTTCTGTTGCCGCTATAATAACAAATACTAAAAATAAAATAAATATTTAACGGGGGCTCCCATACAACAAACATGATTTTTTTGGCCTTTTTTGCTCAATATCAATAATGGTAACATGTAGACACTTGAAATTTTCACAAAATCTTCAATTATATAAAACTAAAATGCGTGTTAAATTTGCAGCTCAAGCAATAAGCGGTTTTGAAGATGATGGCATGGAGCGACCCACGGTCAGAAGAGATCAACGATACTGCCTACATTGTTGAAGAAATGGACAAACTTTTTGATGCACAAATGGACCAGCATCGCCAGAAGATGTAAAAAAGGGATCCGGGAAAATGTTAAAAAAAACAAAACACGAGGAATCTTGGAATTATTATTTAAAATATATTCATACAATAAAATTTCTGAAGTCAGACTCTCAAATACGTTTGAGAAATGTTTTAATTATGTTACACGGGTAAATATATTTAGACATGGATTTTTTTATTTGATTATCCATGTTTAAGTATTTTCTCTCTGTGTAACATTCACTTTTACCCAGAAAAAACCCCCGAGGCCCCACCTACCCCTAGGATATTATCGATAGAAAGGCCCAACACTAGTATCGATATTCGATAATAATTCATAACTAGTCCACATCACTAGAACTGTCAAACTATGATCTGTCTGAAGGTTGGCAGTACTGTGTATCTAAGAAATCTCTAAGTTGGTACAAGATGCAGTACAACTGTCGCTGTGTGCGTGAGCTCAATTGTTTCTATGGGAGTGCGGTCTCTTAAAACGTAGTGATTATATTCTCTTTGTCCACAGCTACGAGGAGGGCTGTGTATAAAACGTGATCAATGCAAGTCGTGATTTTTTTTCTATAGTTTCGGCTCTATGACTTTTAAAAGTATGCCGCAACAGTCTTTGGCCGCAACTCTCGACAACTTTGAATAAGAGATGACAATTTGATTGTCGGCATGTGTCAGAGTTATTATTTAAATCCTAGGTACGTTACACACTACAACCTACATCTACATATCTAGTATCTACACCTACAACTACATCTTAGCACTACATCTACCTACCCACCTATCTGCCCACATGCACCTACAATTTCAACACCAAAAACTATACCTACAATTTACTGAGGCCGACACGGCATTCGGCAAATGCAGCCAATTTTGATCCATGTATTAAGAACTTAGAAGTCAGCTCTAAAACATTTATAATAAATGAACTATAATTATACATAACGTACTGTACCAACTACTAGGTACTTGTACTATTATTGTATGGGTCACACTCCGGAGTCAAGAGCCCCGCGAGGCGAACCGCGCAGTCTGCCGTAGTAATGAGTTAATGTCCATGCATTGCGCTGCCACGAGCCCAAGACTAAACAACGGATAGGCGAAGGCGATGAGTTCAAGGTTAATAAATCTTATGAAGTATTGACGTTCAGAGCTTAGTTAGCTAAAGGGTTGAGGAGAACGAAAGAAATTTAACCATAAAATAACAACTATTTAAATCAGTTGCATTTGCATCATTATTATATTTTAAGTCTATAGGTTACTGTGGTTACGTCACTATAAGGGTCGTCGGCATGACGTTGCCGATTGGAGCACTGAGCAGTTAGAACTGACCGCGTATGCCAGTGGTATGACAGATAAGCTCAACGTTTTTAGTGTACAAACTGCAGATTAGATCAAGCTTGAATCAGCTAACGAATGGGTCATGCCGATTGGTATGTTGTATGGCTACTGTTAACTGTGAATTGAAGATGACTCAAGGTACAACCAGTATTTTATTTGCCTTCAACAGATCATTCACAAATCCTCGCTCTCATCAAGTACCTACATAATACAATACCAGCATTCGCCCGTCAACGCCTTCCCCACTTGAGAATATCAAATACAGGCTCCGTGAAAGTTGGAACTGCTCCAAAATAGGCAGACATCAACATTTTTGGCATGTGACCTAACAAGAAGGATCAGATGAAATATCTATTTCATTTATTTAAAATGCAGAAATAAAAATGTTTCTGTTTTAAGGTTTAACTTTGTCTGCAAATAACGCAAAAGGGGTTTTAAAGTTCCAGGCTACAAGCAATCAAATTTTGCGAGAAACTAGGAAGAGAAACACGTCATGCACACAACTTTCGCATTTGGCAAAATCTCGTTTGTCAATTGCGGATTAAAATTGCATCAAATTCGATTTCTATTTCGCAGCACTTTCTTCACGTTCCCAATAATTCTAACGAGCCGCGGCGACTATTTGGTATTCTATGCAGATCGGTAGCGTTCTCTCTCGCCTATCAAAAGGAATTAATTCCAAAACCTTGGGAAATCTCATTCTTGTCATGACTTAGAAACTTGTCCGACCATCATTTATGCTACATAACGAGAGCATATTCCAGCTCATCTTAGCTGGTGTTCAGGCGTAAGACAGAAAGCGAGACTCTACATGTGTATCCACGAAATTTTATCTTTGTAAAGTTATTCAAGACTTCACTGCATGCTTTTAGTTTCCTTGTATTTAAATAATTGTGATGTAAACTTTAACACCTTTTCTTTACCATTATGTGTACCTATAAATACTGAAGAAGGATTATGAAGAATTATTTTTATAACTGATGTAAAATTAAGATCTAAAAATGTTAAGAGACTGTTTCATTATCTACTGATAAAATAGCTTATTTGGATGGTGTGTTAAAAAACCTTTAGGACCCCCCTAAAGGTTTTTTTTGGGTAATAATGGTCACGTAGTATGGATACGTGCCTTAAGCAGCGACCAAGTTCCGATTAATCTATTCGAAACTTATTAGACAGTGAAACAGACCTCTAATATCCCTGATGGCATATGGCAATGTAAAACATAATAAGCATCAGAAAGTTTTCGTAGCTCGATTCTATATTAAGAAGTCGCGGTGTTGCGTGCATTTGGGTAATATCCATAAAACGTGGCACACTTTTATGACAGTTATACGCCACGGTAGAGAAATATTATTATTTTTCGTCAAATACTGATAATATTTCCTTCTGGCTGTCGGATTCATCCTAAAATAGGTTGATATATTATGATCTCTAACCGTTTTGGCCTCTTAGGTGACACATTAGGACTAAGTGCCCACTGGCTATTTACACAAAACTTTTTTGTAAAAACACCGTTGTTTCTATCTACACTACAATGTCAGGAACATTCTGTAGACTTAGGGCCTTATCGCCTAATAAGCGACAAATAGCTTATCCGGAAGTTTTGTCTCTGCGGCTCAGTATAAATTAAGCAGCGACAAAGCTTCCGAATAAGCTATTCGTTTCTTATTAGGCGATTGTGAAACAGGTCCTAATTCTCTTTGTCTATAGTATGACAGACTTATTCCAAATTTGAGCAACG
Organism: Glaucopsyche alexis; assembly: GCA_905404095.1. NCBI lineage: Eukaryota > Metazoa > Arthropoda > Insecta > Lepidoptera > Lycaenidae > Glaucopsyche > Glaucopsyche alexis. The sequence continues at coordinate 5,526,059 of FR990053.1, forward strand.
CCTGTTAAGTGTTATTCCTTTGTCTAAATATTATGCCTTGCTCTTTTCTTAATACGAAGAACTAGAGTCGAGAACGAGAGAACGAGAGTCAACATGATATTTAATCAACGATTAACTTTAACAGGCGTTAGTGATTTCACCATAATTACTTGGCCCTTAGATAGCAGACATGAAAGTTGTTTAAATTCAAGATGACTCGAAAAAAGGGTATGGCACAAAATTATATCACTAAATATTTTAGTTTCAAATCTCTTTTCTTCCTCACACGAATAAAATATCAATCTCCTTTAAAGTATGAATTTGTGTAACTATAATTGATGTAACTTCTACCACACACCTTAGAATGTAATTGTACTTGGTTGAATGCCCCAAACGTGGTAATTTATAGAAATTACGACATTGGTGATCTCATGCAGACATTGGCTGGGTTCAGTCTATCTTTATAGCTATGTCGAAGATCGTACGATTAATTGCGCTTGCAAAAAACGTATCCGAAAAACATGAAACATTCTTAATGGCACATGTATGTAAAAATGTGGTAACGATTCTAACATTAATTATACTTACATACATAAAAACACAGTTTTGGGGAGCAACAAAAATAACTCAGGCAGTCGTCTTACTTTAAACGCGCCCTAAAGAAAAAGGTTTTAGCGCCGTTTTTATGACACTGCAGATCGCTCCCATCACTCGTCCTCCCTGCTGTTAAGTAGGTATCTACTCTCTCCTCAATATAAAGAGAATTGGGCTTATTGGGCTCTAGTCTAGGCCTAATAGTAATCGCTATTACACTGGCTACAAGTTATAACAATAAAGTACAAATCGTAGACGGTCATCTGTACTTGCGGGCGGCAAGGTCGTTGCACTGTTAGCGGGTTCGATGCCTGCGCAGTGCGGATGTGCCAATACTTGTACAGTGTACATTTTTGTGAGCTGCGTCTATTATTTGTGTTATTAATAACGGGTATCTCAGTGTATTGACTTCTAATGCTGACAAGCCTACGATTTGCCCAGTCATGCTGAGGAAATATGTGATTTGAAACGTAGCTAATATTATTGGCTGATCAGTAGCCCTGAGTAATCAGGGCGACAGACGTCACGTATTGTGCTTGGATGCGATAAAACTAATCAAAATGTTATAATGCCTAAAGGTCCGGACGCACTAGGCGGAACTGCACTTCGGCGGAACTGAGCGACACGTCGCGTCAAAATATTCTTTATATGAAATTATATGAGATAACACGCACTAAGCGGTAACGGAACTACACTGCAGCGAACTGCAAGACAAATTTGATCAACTGACAAAAAGTGTCGCGAACTGCAGTTCGGTTTGGCCAACTTCATTTTCATAGTCAGTCAACCGTGATACTTGGGAGCGCGATATTCGTTCGTCAAAAATGTCGATAGATGAATAAAATTTATTGTACTCGTGGGCCAGTATCCGGAGACATAATAATATTATGACGTCCAGCATAAAAAGTAGGTACATGAACACTTCTATGAAAAAAAAACTAACTTTGGAGTGAAACGACCTCTGTGGCTCAATGGTTTGCGCGTCGGCGCTCAAGAAGCCCGGTCGCGGGTTCGAATCCCACCGGGAGACAAAAAGTTTTTTATGTTCCTGGATCATGGATGTGCAATAAATGTGTATTATATAATAAAAATCTTAAATATATGTATAGTATAAAAGTATTAAATATATTTCCGTTGTCTGGTACCCGTATCACAAGTTCTTCGAGAACTTACCACGGGACCAGATTGACGTGGTGTAAAAGCGTCCATAGATAGATATTATTATTAAATAGTTCAAGAAATGGGAATAAATGGTAAGTTAATTTTTTTATTTCTTTTTCCTGTGGATGAACGACGACCTCTCCAATGTTAATTGGTTTCATAGTGAAAATTATAATAATTATAATATCTATGGACGCTTCACACCACGTCAGTCTGGCCCCGTGGTAAGTATCCGAAGAACTTGTGTTACGGGTACCAGACAACGGAAATATATTTAATACTTTTTATACTTTACTTTAATATAAGATTTTTATTATATTACTAGCTTTTGCCCGCGGCTCCGCCCGCGTAAATATATTATTCCGCGGGAACACTACTTTTTCGGGATAAAAAAAATCCTATGTCCTTTCCCGGGACCCAAAGTATGTCTATACTTAATTTCATAAAAATCGGTTCAGCGGTTAAAGCGTGAAGAGGTAACAGACAGACAGACACTTTCGCATTTATAAAATTAAGTATGTAAGTAGAGAAGTATAATATACTAGATGACGCCCGCAACTCCGTTGCGCCAAAATTCGTTTATCGCGGCGGAACGTACATTTTTCCGGGATAAAAAGTATCCTATGTCCTTTCTCGGGTCTCAAAGTATCCCTATACCAAATTTCATCAAAATCGGTTCAGCGGTTTGGCCGTGAAGAGGTAACAGACAGACAGACAGACAGACAGACAGACAGACAGACAGACACACTTTCGCATTTATAATATTAGTATGGATTAGTATATTGATAGTAGTATATTAGTATGGAAGTATAGATTTGGAATAAAACGTAGACTACGCGTTAATTGTCCAAAGAATTAACCACTACCATACCAACTTTCATTCAAATCGGTTCAACCTTTTAGCAGTGAAAAACAGTCAAATATACACAGAATAATACATTATCCCTCAGAAACACCGTACTTTTTCGGCATAAAAAGTAATAGGATACTTTTTATGCCGAAAAATTACGGTGTCCTTTCCCAGGACTCAAAGTATGTCTATACCAAATTTCATCAAAATCAGTTCAGCGGTTAAAGCGTGAAGAGGTAACAGACAGATAGACAGACATACTTTCGCATTTATAATATTAGTATAGGTATTGTAAAAACTTTTGTGGTTTGCTGCAGAGTAGGCATCTACAGACACACGAATTTGGTACGGAGCGTACAGCGGACCATATCCGCAGACCGAATCCGGTGTCGCTACACACGCACGGATTTGGTACGATGCAGTGGACCGAAAAGCTCGACACTCGTGTGTTCGATTTTCAGTTCTATTTCATTAGCACAGAGTTCTAATTACAGTGCTGTTTTTCGATGACGCGATGATTCCCGAAATTCATTGATAACAGGCAGTGATATCAACTCTCAAAAATATTTCTCCCCAAACTTTACCCCTGATAATTATACCATTGACAGGTCTAAGAGATAATAAGCTAGAAAGAAAGGTTATGTGTTTAACATAAAGACTTACGCGTGAATAACATAAAACTAACTTGTCTTAATCTGATTTCATATTATATTTTCATATCCCTGACTATATACACACATTTAATAATTTTTATTATTACATACAAATTGATTCATAAGGAGTAAACTCTTAAACATCCTGGCCCCTAGTAAGCCCCCGTAGATATTTTCCCTAATTTTGGGTGGTAAATCCCTAAGTTGGCAACACTGACACCGTTGTACGGCCTAACCGCCGGCCTGCTCTACACACGCACGGATTTGGTACGGAGCGGACCAAATCCGATGCGGATAGCTGCGAACTCTTCGCCTTCTTCTTATGTTCGCCCGACTGCCCTACACACGCTCGGATTTGGTACGGAGCGTACCAGATCCGCTGTACGCTCCGTACTAAATTCGTGTGTCTGTAGACACCATTATTCGTAATAAGATACCTACCAAGCTTCAAGTTCAACCTAATATACAATTACTTAGTACCTATAATATGGTAGGATACTCAAAGATATAACATTTAAAGTTTATTTCACTAAAATTAAAGAAGACGAATGTTATAAAAGTTGAAAAAAAAATTTCACAGAATAGAATAGTATTTGAAATTATAAAACAGTTATTCTTCTATTCTGCTCAGTCAATATCAATACGGTAAAAAGACTGTGGCTGTGTTCCGCCGAAAATAGAGCTTGTTAGCGCTTGCTAGCGCTAAAAAAAATAGATTATCCGCCAGGGCACATATTTTGCTAACTTCAATAATGCTAACATAATCCACCATTTTGCTTATTTTATACCAGCGGTTGCCATTTTGCCTACGTTCTATTTTCCGCGGAACACAGCCTATGTAGGTATGCGGTTTAATTTTGAATTTCGAACGCAAATATTTCAAGAGCCTGAACGAAATAATATCAAGGTACATTTTTACCGGTTAAAAAAATAGTAGGTAACTTATTAAAACCACCAAATAAGTTGACCTCTCGCTCAAAGCAAATTCTTAGTTTAAGTAGATCTTGTTCTATTGGTTTTTTCCTTCGCTATTTATTATTTGTGTTGAGTAGGATAAAAAATAGATTTATTTTTATAATTTTAATTTAATAGTTTTATTTCAAGAGAAAACATGCGAAAAATGATGATTTATTTCGGTTTGTGAAGCAAGTTCAAAAATACAGTTTTTTCATGATCCCATGGGAACCGTTTTGGTTTCCAAGAAAAAAAAATACTGTTAGTTATTTCATGTTCCAATCTACCTTTGTGCCAAGTTTTATTTAAATACATCTAGTAGATTGCCTGAAATAACGTCAAACAGGTAGGTACAGTTTTTTGAAGATCCCATGGGAACCCTTTAATTTTGCGGGATAAAGAGTATCCTATTTTACCCTTCAGGTCCTAAGCTACCTACCTGCCAAATTTCATTTTATTCCATCCAGTGGTTTCGGCGTGATGTGATAACAAACACACAGACAGACAGACAGACAGACAGACATTTTTTTCAAAAACGTTATTTTTAGGTTCTGTGGCCTTTATAGACCCCCCATTTTGATTTTCACTTAGATAACTTTAATGTACAGACATGACCCCTCTACAGATTTATTATATGTATAGATACACACATTAATACACATCCATGTCCCAGGAACACAGAAAACTTTTTTGTTCCCTGGCGGTATTCGAACCCGCGACCTCCGGTTAAAGCGCCACTGCTCTCACCACTGAGCCACGGAGGTCGTATGTAAATTATTTAGATTGTAGGTAATAGGTATGTAGGTGCCATGGACGAATAAAAAAGTATAGACTGACAGATCCCATACATTAAAACATACACAAAATAAAGGTCCGGATTCTGCTTAGCTCTAGATGGCGTTAGTTATTAGCACGAAAATCAATAAATTGCACAAATTAGCGAAGTAAATCAATTAAGTTCTCTTTTAAACAAGAAAAAATATTTTTCCGTCTCTTTCCAGTGTGATTTTAAAGTTCATAGGCGGATATTTGATAATTGTCTCTAAATCCAAAAAATGACCTCAGTAGCTTGTTTTTAGACAATTATGGTAGATGGCGTAGTATTAGGGTACCACATGTGATCACGAGATGGCGCGCAAAAGCATCGAATAAAAGTAGGTACCTACTTATATAAACAGGTACAATACAATGTTGTATAATGTAGATATTGATCATAATAATTATTGTAGCTTGGTGATGTCCGCGACTTCGTTCGCGTGAATATGGGTTATCGCGGTTGGATAAAAAGACAACCTTAATTATTATGAAAACAAAACTAAATATGTACCTACCTACCTATCATAAAAAATAATACAACTCTTTAAAATACCAAGAAATCGTATTTTGCTTAAAATACCTACCTATTTAAATAGAAAACTACACGAAATCAAAGTGTAACTTAATTAGAATATTGAATTAAACGATAAGTAACCACAATGAAAATCAAAAATGTTTGAAATTACGATTGACAAGTCATTTTACAGTCGCGGACAGATAAAAAGGAGCCTATGTCCTTCCACGTGGTTTCATCTATATTTGCACCAAATTTCATCAAAATCGGTCCAGTAGTTTCGGAGCCTATTCAATGCAAATAAAAAACATACAAACAAACAAACAAACTTTTCCTCTTTATTATATTAGTATAGAGTATTTGACGTTAAATTAAGAAAAAGTTTCTACTTTAGTTGTCAAAAGAAGACATTTTTGGACCTCATGCTCGGGAAGAAAAGAAATATTTTTTCTCATAACGACGAAGCATCAACCGTGCTGCCTTACAATAAGACCTATTCTGAATTCCGAATGGTATTAACGTTTCTTCAATCTCTCATTTTGTCGATTCTTCGGTATTTCTTGCAGGCTTAGCATGCATGCACATCCAATGTGTATGCTAAGCCTGCTGGTAGTCTGTGTAACAAAAGAGATGAAAAAGGATTTCGTGTGTCATATTATATGACTAATGACACTGACATTTGACTCGACACTCATGTGTTCGATTTTCAACTCTATTGTATTAGCACAGAGTTCTATTTTTAATTAATTAATTCTCTGAATTTTAATCCGCTGTTTCGGATTCTGGAGCATATTATTTAAAAAAAAAATTAAAACGACTTCCAAAGTAAAAATACACAAAAAAGTATGAAATAAAACTAAATCTCTAAATAATTCCCCTTTCAAATTCGGCTAAAATTTTTACTATTTCTCTACTCAATCTTCTTAATTTTGAAATCGGTACCAGCCCAAACAATATTCTACAATATTTTATAGAACTTACGTTCATATTTGCTGGTACCGACTTCAAAATTAATAAGATTGAGTAGAGAAATAGTTAAAGTTTTAGCCCAATTTAAAAGGGAAATAATTTAGAAAGTAAGTTTTATTTCATTTTTTTTTTGTGTATTTTTACTTTGGAAGTCGGTTTAATTTTTTGTTTAAAAATAATAATTTCATACTTTTTTGTGATATATTTTGTTAAGTTATTATTAATACATCTTAAGAACGTCCAAAATAAACGATCGAATGTATAACTGAATACGCGCTAAGTTTTCACTAATTTGTTAATAAGATGATGATGATTACTGTAAGATACAAACTGGCATATGCTTGCAGTTCTTTAAACAATACCGAAATTTCCAAACACATATCTTTAAAGACTGAGGAGTTTTGTTCACTGCTTTTGGATCCAGGTTATACAAAAGATCCAAAAGCACCGAGGTGCAACATCTTATTATTTGGTAGCATATGCTGATGTTACTTCAGTAAAAGTCAAAATCACTATGTGTCGATATAAATTTAGAGGAGTTCCCAAAAGCACCAAGGTGCAACATCCTATTTTTTGGTAGCATATGCCTTGTGTTACTTGAGTAAAAGTCAAAATCTCTATATGTACCGATATAAATTTCGAGGAGTTCCCTCGATTCCTCATGGATCGCATCATCAGGTTTCCACTTTAGTGACTAAAGGACCAATTTCGAATTAAACCATTTACAACAAAATAAATTTGCAAATAGGTCCATAAACGGCAGAGTTATGTTCAAAGATCTCCGAGTTAGTGTAAAATACTATGAGAAGAGCCTTTTATATCATAATAATGTGATGATGTATTAAATTACTCTAATAGGGATGTTGCCTAGTGTGGAATTTCACAGTTATACAAATTAAATTTTAAAATTGTTGATTAAAGATACATAAATCTGAAAGAAATAGGTATTTAGAGTGACGGGATTAAAAATATAAGCAAATAAAAATTATTGTCCATCTCTTTCTCGCAAAACGATTCGTGACGTCACAACCTGCTACCGCCATAAATTTTGTTATGAGAAATGTATAGCTGTAGCAGGCTGTGACGTCACAGGCCAATATATCGCTCTCTTTCATATTGTAAATTTCAATGGTTTGTATCTAAGTTATTTTTTCAGATATACAAAAATGGGTTCTGGATTGTTTATTAACATGTTGTCTAAAAAAATTTTTTTTCGGCAACATGCCTATTGACATGGTGGCATATGCTTGCAGTTCTTTAAACAACGCCGAAATCCCCAAACATGTATCTATAAGGAGTCAGGAGTTCTGTTCTGTACCTTTGGGTCCAGGGTATACATTGGAGCAAAATCTTACGTTTTGGTAGCACATGCTTAGACTTGTTCAGAAAAAGTCAAAATCACCATATATGTCCATATAAATTTCGAGGAGTTCCCTCAATTCCCCATGGATTCCAACATCAGGTCACCACTTTTTTGACAACCGGACTAATTTGGTATTATACCCTTTACATCACAAAAAAAAATTGAAAATCGGTTCTTAACGACGAAGTTATCTGCGAACAAACATAATATTGAATTTTTAGGTCATCTGGAACTGGGTTAAAGTTTTGATCTATAGGTTAGTCAGTGATCAAAATGACGATTTTTGGACGTTAATATCTAAATAACCGTTTGGGCTCCAAATGATTCGTGTAATATTACACACGGTGCCGCTCGCCAGTTCTGTTACTTGAACTTGGCTTGACACACTACCGCGTGTCTAGATTTGTTTTTTATATACAATTTGTCGAGTAAATTAGACTATTGCACAATATATAATTTTATTGCACACAATATTGTATAAACAACGAATGGATATCTTCGATTTTTATAGGAAAATCAATTAAAAACGACTCATATCGACTTTGCGAAAATTATCAAGACCACGTAGTTCTTTGATTCTTCCTAGATGTCGCTTTTACGTTTATAGTTAACTAAACTATTATCTAAAACATGTAGATGGTAGGTTATGCTGGTTCGTATGCCATTTCTATTTCATTAATACCTATTTGTTTTATAAATACATTTTGACGAGTAAGTTTATTGCACAATACGCAATTTTATTTTTTGACCACGTAGTTCTTTGAGGGCTTCATAGATGTCGCATTTTCGCCCATACGTATATTGCAGTTCATAAAATGACCAATAGATGTCAGAAAATCATGAATCGAAAGCCAGTTTACTTTTAAACTGACATGGCTAGGTTAAATGTTCCAACTAAATTACATGGCCTTTTTTTTCCCCAACTCCTTATACATTATACTAACTGTATATCAATATTTCAAAGCGCCTCAAACATGTATTTTTGGCATTAAAAAATGTACTTTTCAAAAATTTGTAACTTGGCTAAGTTCCGCTTCTGACCAGCCAGGCCTGCATTCTCGTGTTGAGGTACAATAGGAGAAGTACAGGACTAGGTTTCATCGTGCCTCAAATACCTACTCTAAATTTCTCAGTAGCTCTTGGGCTATAACGGTCAATAAGAAAATTAAAAAATGTCGTACGTTTTAATGTATGGGATCTGTAGGTCTATAGTTTTATTCGTCCATGGTAGGTACATATTTATTAAAAAAAAACCTTTTAAATTTCAATCGTCCATTCGTCCATCTTGCTCGGAGGTTGCCTAGCTACTAAATATATTTTTGTAGCGCCGCTGCAGTTGCAGTGCGACTTACCAAAACGTGTCGCGCAGTTCCGCTGAAGTTCAGTTCCGCCTAGTGCGTCCGGACCTTAAAACTCGATAGTTTCTCAAAAAAATATCAAAAAATAAAATCTGTACACCGTTTTTAGCTTATTATAAACAGTTGTCCCTTATAGGCTGAAAAGAAAAATTGACAACGGGGCTAGTCCTGATACATAATTAGTATGGCAAGTAAGATGCGGCTCTTAGAGCATAGGTATAGACTTGTATAACCAGCACGCGTAGCAAAACCGCCGAGGAAATGGTGCCTTTCTATGGGAGACAAAACGACATATTGATAAAGGACATTTTGTCCATATCATGGCAGTATGTCTATTTATGTGTAGACAAAACGCATTTCTATGGTGGTCATATTAAGCATAAGACTGCATGCAGGTCATAGACGGTTCAACTCATTTATGCTCGCGACGCTATGTGAGGGTAACGTAATACGTTACCCTCACATAGCAACGCGTACGGGTAGTGGATAGCGTCTCTGGCACACAAATTTAATTTGTATAACTACAAGCGCACGCACACATAGCGCGCATAATTGAGTTGAACTATCTGTACCTACCTGAGTCACAAATAATGAGGGAAAGGAAAAAGAGAACAAAATAGAGACGTAACTAACTCTTACTACTTTCTGCTTTGGATACTTGCTATAGGTCATATTATAAAAGAAAACACACTTAAACCCACGCTTTCAGTTTATGGTTCGCATTTCGCAGGAATGTGGCTTATTAAAGTGCTTTCATAAAAGTAAACGGTTCTAATCCTTAAACGTCTTGCAGAAATTGTTTTATCTCAGTTCTGCTTATGGCAGACATATTTCAAAATGAATATAGTTGCCCGCCAACGTACGCTTCATAAGGACAAGTTCATTGCCATTGCTAAATCTGATTATGGTTTTCGCAAAAACTAATTTCGAGAGGCGATATAAGGTGAACAAGACTATAAAGCTATTCGTCTCCATCGCGATCGTCTCGTTCTCGGAGAGAAACATATTGAACTGACGATTACTATATAAAAAAATATAAATCGACTACGTAAATTGTATAAGGTTTGGTAAAATCAACTACGGATATTTTGGGTATATGATCTAGCTCATACTCAAAGTTAAAAATTCATCTTATAATAGGGAATATGCATAAAATATAAAAATAACTTAAAACATAATAATATGATACTAGACTGAAAAATAAAGGAAATGGCGAAAAAATTTTCAATATCTGTTGATAAATGAGTAAGATATGAGCGGTCAAAGTTTGTAATCTATCTCTTTCTAGCAAAACGAAATTTAGTATGAATTCTATGAAAGTCGTGTTATGTGACGTCACGATACACGTCCGATCTCTCTGTCTAATAGACTACTTTAAACGTTCATATCTTAGTTATTTTTAATGATATCAAAAAACTGATTTTACCATACGATTTACTAAACAAGATAGATCTATATAAAAAAATATAAAAAATACGTGCATATTCCCTATTGGTGAATCTCCGCTCAAGGCAAACTCGCCCATATAAAGGAAGATATTTTAATATAAGTATAACAATTCACTTCCTTTTCCCTTCGCCGTTGTCGGATAAAAATTTAATGATGATAACGGGACTATTCCCAGACATTACATCTATATGTAATGATCAGAATAAATGCGGTCTACATTCTTCCATGACAAAACAAAACATATCCATCTTTTAGGTTTGGTCATCAGTGATCATCACCAAAATTAACAAAAAGTAACAATATAATATGAACTAAGTTAAACTTAACCGATCAATGAGGTCCGTTTATCGATACCATAACTCGTAATAGACATAACTACTGATAAAGAAAGGAATTAGAAACTTTACAGAAAGTAGAAACTGATTATTATTTTTCTTGATTAAAATACAATAAAATAAATGGAGGTTTTAAACAAAGCTCCATTTATTCGTGGAAGAGCCATGCTATGGCACGAATGCGCCGCCTCGTGCGGTTAAATACCACGGCCTCATAGAAAACCAGCGTTAAATAACATAGGTAACTAGTTTTACATTGTCGAATTGTAGCAAAACAAAAAAACTTTATCCTCAAATTTGAAAAAGATTCGTCTAGTGACCACTAGATGGATTTGCGCCAGTTAAACTTACTTTATCTAGAGTTTATGTGTAATCTTCAGAAACTGGGCATTAGTGGTCTGGTCTTCTATATCAGCTCTGAGCTCCATGGTCTTAACAAACACGCATGAGAGCTCTACCTAGCAGTTGGCACCTATCTCCTAAGCTATAGTATTATAATTTCCCATGATCAGGCAGTTTTCTATAAAAACTATAATTACTAGCAGACTGCAGATCCGTATAAAATATCAAACTCAGGAAGTAAGATCAGCCGTTGGAAAGTCCACACTTACTTAATCGTGGGAGAGCCACGCTTTGGCATAAATGGGCCGGCTCGACCGGGTAAATTCCACGGCCTCATAGATAACCAGCGTGAAATAACGCTTGCGTTGCGTTTCGCCGAGTGAGTGAGGTTATCGGAGGCCCAAGGGGGGGACGGGGGGGGGGGGGGACAGGAACGCAGGTCGCAACACCAGAGAAGTTATAAGGGTAACTCCTCGGTATAAGGGTAACTCCTCCCCTTGGCCTTGGGGAAATGGCTTTTGACTACACACTGGAGCCCGTTATAACAGTACACTCGCAGATTGGGTACTTGAATATGGTAATATGTTGTATGGTAATTGTATGTGTAGATTGTAGAATCGAGGTTGTTTTCAAACTGTCTGTATGTGTGTGTGTTGTGAGAATCGGCAATACAAAGTTTTTGACCTTTCAATGTCAAACAATTCACACATGTCTGACATTGAAGTTTAAAATTAGAGACAATTATTTAGCAGTTTTTTTATGTTTTGTTCAAGCTCAATTCGCACACAAAAAGACATGTTTTTAGGGTTTCGTAACCAAATGGTAAAAACGCGTGGTGTGGTACGTGGTACGCTCTCTGTCTATATTCTGTGCCACTGACTAGTCTGTATCTCACGAAGCGTGATAGCGTCTAGCTAAAGTTGAAATTTTCGCAGATGACGTAGGTAGGTACTTCTGTTGCCGCTTTAACAACAAAATATACTAGAAACAAACGTGATTTTTTGCCGTTTTGTACGGAACTGTTCGTGCGCGAGTCCGACTCGCACTTTTTCACACCAATGGCATAACAAATTCTTCTGTACGAGGGTAAAATAAATCAATAAGCTTATGGACACTATGATAAATGATTAAAGAGATAGCAAATAACATTATGACGTAATAAATTACAATCTATAAGTATCCGTGCAAACGTGCTACTAATTGTATCTGTCGCCTGTCGCGCGCTATCACTACACAATTTTCATATATTTTTGACGAGTCGCCGCCACCGGCTGCAGTTGCGGAGTGAAGTAACCATGTAGCAGGACTAGCAACTTGCTACAAAATTATGTAGCGGTAATCTGGCGTCTCATTTGCGACGACAAATACGGCGGCCCTACATATTATTCAGCTCGTTGCATAGAGTAAGGGTCAGCACTCAGCTCTCACCGAAACGTCTCGCTAAATCCGGAACGACGCGGTCGGTGGGAGACATAGAGTATAGAGTGCAGTTTTTGCCATACAATTAGCGGGCAGACTGGGAGCGACCGGAAGTAGGGGCCGGCGGCCGGGGTAATGACTGCCGCACGGCAATACAAATGTGTTAAAACAACCACGACACACCGCCATTTGATTAGGGTTTAGCATTAGGTAGATTTGTTGTCCGCTTAATATTGGTTTCAGAAAAAAAAGAGCAGCTGTCAAGCCACGAAGTATAGAACATCAGGAGTCCGAACAATATAAGGCTTTTCCATAGTATTCATGTACACAATAATAAAACCAGATCTTAGTTCTCTTTTCTGCCACTGGCTGCGCTAGAATTTTGGACGTACTGATATTGTGGCGGACCAATCAGCGCACAGTCCTCAATCGCGCTTGGTACTTCTTGAAAAATGGCGCGCTCTACCGGCAAAAAATCTATCCCCTAAATTAAGACCATTATTTTAACATTACGTTCGGACTCTTGGTATCTATTCTACGTGGAAGAAACGAAAAGCCGATGTTGATGAATTATAGCTAGGAATACTCTCGATCATGTCATTTCAAACGCAAAAGAAAAAAACTACTTTCAAATCGGTTCATCGTTTTGTGAGCTACGATGTCACGGTCAGTTAGACACGTCAAACTTATATAACACCCCTCCGTTTTCGTCGGGGGTTAAAAAAGTACCTTACCTTAATTGGTGTCTATCCACCTGTTTGTCTTTTACTGGCTTTTGAAGTTGGAAATGTTGAAATTATAGTTGAATCAATGTAAGTAGAAGCAAGGAAAGCATTCCGTTCTTCCGTACTTACATACATCTTGCCCCATCGGACAAGGTAAAATAACTACAATTTTTATAAAAAACTATAACTCGACTACGTAAATTCTAATAGTCTATGTTACCCGGGCCATTATTACGAATCTATTGACACCACATTCATCGGGTCAGTGGGAGAAATCGGATCAGTAGTTTAAGCGCTACGGCGCGGGGGGAACAAACATATATACATAGATTGCCAAAATCATAACCCTACCTTTTGTCTTCACCGTAGTCGGGTAAAAAAGCTAATGCTAGCCATACATGTAAATTGTAACGGGATACCTGACAAGCTAGCCTGCACAGGCACACCTGTACAGGTAATCTGAGGCGTGTATTTTGTAAAACTGTGCAGGTTTCCATGCTTGTTGGCAATACGACTCAAGCTTACCTAACAGGCAAACCTGCACACTCCACAGTTCATAGGTTCGTGTATGGCTAGCTTAACACAGGAATACTTACGGCCGAAGCGTATCATTATACGCTTATCAAAATAAAAACTTAGGCCTTTTCATCCAATGATGATTGATTTGAATGATTGATTTATGGATGATTTATAAAGTATTCTCCGAGCGAAGTAACCATACTCTTGAAATACTGTAGTGCCTGGGACAGTTGATTTTTAAATGTGGTATGGTCCAAGCACATATGGCATTCTCACAACATGTCATCCTAGTCCAGAGGAATGACTGGTCAATACGTCTGGGGCCAACCATGTGCGGGTTTCCTCACGTTGTTTTCCTTCACAGTTAGAGCGTCCGTATAATGTACTTGAGGTCTGAAAAAGTCTCATTGGTACACGCCACAACCTGGGATACGAACCTGCACTCTCTCGAGTGCAAACCAAACGGCCTACCCACTAGGCAACGGAGCTCTAATCAAAATTAAGAGCCCTTCTATTCACAGGCTGTCGCTGTCTCTGCTAGCCGAAATGACAAGGACAGCGTCACTTAAATTAACTATCGTTCCAGTGTTAGGCCGTTAAATATTTTTGTTTTGATGGAAGTTGCTGGTGTTGGTGTTTATTTAGTTCCTTATTATTTACTTTCATTTCTGTTTATTATAAGAAAAAACGGAATATTTTATATTTGATCGATTGCCAAGTCACGACATATTTCTAAGAATAGAGATTTCTTTTTGTTTAATAATAATTGGCCTGTTAATTAATTTTTTAATAGCACTAATAAGGCGAAATGGTTTCTCTGGAGTCCGGTTAAAATTACTGGTTTAATTTAGCGTTGAATAGAAATGGCGAAATGAGAAATGTAAACAAGGCAATATTTTGGCATTATGTTGGATTAACTTATAGCGTTAATACTAAACCCCTTACTAATAAACGCTGTATAAGCTTTTAATAGTTATACAGTGTTTTGTTCACGTCACACAAGTGACATTTTTAATTCGATAGAAGGAGACAAAACACTGTATAACTATTCAAAGCTTATACAGCGATTATTAGTAAGAGGGTAAGGGTGTAAAATGTAGATTGGCAAAGAGTTTTCTCTAATTCCTTATTCATCAAGATTACAGATATTTTATATAAAGCAAAAAAACTTTAAACGTTATAATATTATTAATAAGTTAATTTCATTAAAAAGTTATTGAACTTTATTCCAGCACCCACGGCTATAAGTACCAATGCACAGCAGTGGGTGCTGGAATAAAGAAAAAAAAAACTGGAGCACGGATTTTATTTCTCAGATAGACTACGCCGCGCATACATTTCATTAAATAATACACATTTTATTTAATTATTTACAATTTGTAAAATATTTAAGAACTCGTTAAAATATATAAAAAATAAATAAAAAGGGCTCTAGAAAAAACTTTATTTAGGTCCGAGACTGCGGGTAGAGTACCTAAGAGGCTGGCAGCATTGCCTCGCTGTATGGCCAAACTGATTCGTTGAACGAGGTAAGCTCCAGCCTAAGGGTCATTGATTTTTTAATTATAATTTAATGAAAATCCGAAATATAATATGTTAAATATACTTCTCGTTGTCTGGTCCCATAACACAAGTTATTCGGGTACTTAGAACGGGGCCAGGCTGACGTGGTTTGAAGCGTCCATACATCTTACTCGGCTAGCTTGGTACAGTTTCGTTTTAAAAGTCCACATATTAAAAAAATCTAGCACATTCTATTTAGGGCACGCTATTGTCACGTGTCTAGGGCCCGCCCCGGTCGCACCCTACTGTCCGCCTGGAAACAGCAAGCCCTAACGCCCCTGAGGCCCTGACGCTACCTCAATAATGTGTTTTATAAAGTTTTAAGTAGGTACTAGGGTTAGCTCTAAAGCAGTAGCTACCTTGACCTTTTATTTAAGTAAAAAAAAAACAATGGAAAAAATTAAGTAGGGAAATTGTGATTAACAATACCTAATACAAAGTATAAAAAATTTGCCATGAATAGATACTATAATATGTATCTACTCTATAAATCTAAATCTCTTCTTCATTTAAAAATACAATCGTTCTAATGAAAAAGTTAACGTTCCATACGTAAATCTATGGAAGGATTATATATTTCAACTTAACATGGTCTAGTGGTTAGAGCATTGGCTCTCGACTCGGAAGTCGTGGGTTCGATTCCCGCATTGGAACAATAAAAAATGTTGTTTCCAAGTTTGGTTAGGACAATGCAGGCTGATCACCTGATTGTCTGACAAGAAAGATGATCCATGCGTCGGATGGGCATGTAAAAAGTCGGACCTGCTCCTGATCTCTCATCAGTCGTGTCGGTTATCCGTTCCACTGGGTTATGAGAGTAAAGGAGGAGAGAGTGCTCTTGTGTACTGCGCACACACTTGGGCACTATAAAATTACTCCTGCGTCACTGGCCTGGTTTCAATGAAACGATCACCGATCTCAGTGACGGCCACCGTCACTGAGATCGGTGTGGGGAGTTATTATAATATGTGATCCGGAATCCGGCAGGCCCGAGAAAATTCAGAGCACTGAAAATAGGACTCTGCTCTAATGTTTACAATAGTTGAAAATGGAAGTGTCGAGCTCGTCATATTTGACATTGACATTTGACTCGTCGACGTGTGTGTTCGATTTTCAGCACCATTGTGCTAGCGCAGAATAATATTTTCAATGCTCTGAACTTTCCCCGGCCTACCGGATTCCGGACAATATAATCCAAGCCATAAAGAGGATTAAACTTAGACATAAAATTATCGATAAATTAAGACACATTATCGATATGATTTATCCAAACAGGAAATTGTCGATATTCCCGACAGATTTACAACAACACGTGTCGCCCCTATATTCTATAGCCACCCCAGCTCTAACGCGTTAGGGATGTGCGTTATAATTATTATCGATTTATTTAATGCGTTTGGTAATTTCACCATCGTTAAACATTACAATTGATTGCCAGTCAGATCGTTTTTCCTTGTTAATTTTATACGGTACATTAGATTTTTGTATCAGTACGTACTTTTTCATAGCGGATTAAAATGATTTTTTTTTTCGTTTCTTTGGACTTTTGTCACCATTGGACTTATTAGATCACAATATTTTAATGTTGTAAAGGTCGTATTTGCTTACCTTATGTTTACTTACTTTCTAATTTTCTATCCATATTTTTATACCTATTAATTAAATTTAATGCGTGATAATGGTTTTACTACAACCATATAATGGGTTTTATTGATAAAATACTATCTAAAAGATATAAAATCTATTTTATTGCGTATCCGACTTCTTTCTTTAATTTCTTCGGTTGGCTAACGATAAACTTAATATACAAAATATCGACTGATTAATCGGCGAAGATAATATTTATCTTTACCTGATAACAGTGCGCAGTGTAAGCAATGTGTTGTTTCCTTTCTCTAAACAAATTACAGGCCCTTGGTCAATGGGTTGAATGATAAAATATGAGTATCGATAATGTCAATTCACAATTGCCAATAGGATTCTTAATATAAAAAAAACGATATTTTATATTATGCCAACAACAAAAAATAATAAAGTAGAAAGTAGAACTTTTGTATTCAAACATTTTTGAATCTCTAATAAAAGAAGACTATTAATAATATGTACTAGATAGTTTCAAATCGTTTATTGTTCATTTTGTCGGTTATGTGTGTTTATACTAATTATAGATAGGTAAATCCATATTTTCTTAGAGAAAGACCACACGTGAACCAGTGACTGTGGCAGTGTGCATGCATTTGTTTATAAACCCATAAACTAAATATATTTTAGGTATATTTAAACATTAAACTTTAACTTTCAAGCTTGGGGAATACGTTTAAGCCGAGGAATATAAAACATAAAGTCTCTTATAATCATTAAGATTAAATATTTTAGTATTTAAAATAATTTATTTAAGCTTATACTTTCCCAGTAATAAGTAGCGAAGTACTAATTTTAAATTTACTGACATAAGTCTATAGTCTATACCCTATACTAATATTATAAAGAGCAAAAGCTCCGAAAATACTCGACCGATTTTAATGAAATTTGGCAGTCTTTACACAGTAGAGTAGACCATAGGGGCTGTAAAGTAGTATATGTAGAGTAGAATATGCGACTTTTTATCGCGGCAAAATGCACGGTTCCCTCAGGATTTCATTTTGCGCGTAGGAAGTCACAGGCAAAATTTGTTTTGATATAAAATAAAACTAGGCAAATAATCTTACCTAATTACAATACAAGAGGCAATCCAAATAACATTCACTGATATCTAAAACACTATAACATCAACTTTTGTGTGTCACAACTTCACAAGAGTCACACACATAGATAATACAGATATATATTAGTATAGATGCGCAACTCTAAAATTGAAACTGAGTCTTGCAAAAGTTTCGGAATGTCGTTTTTAGATGGCGTTGTACCGTTTTAGTTACTATCAAACCCGCTAGATGGAAGTAGTACCGCCTGATAATTTTTATTGAACTGAATTATGGACAGAAATTAAGTTTTATCGAAAGTCGTAGACACAACAACGACCAAGTTCCTCTTTAATAGTGGGATATAATTGCTGCATAGTAAAATGTTCGCGAGCCCTTATAAATACGCCTTGTGTTAGCGATAGCGCGATGTAGAAGTCGCTTAGTGGCATCTGTTGTGACAATCCGAAAACTTTCAAACTGTTAGTACCGGACAGTCATTTTTAGATGTCTCTGTACTCTGTTAATTTGTGCATGTATGAGAGTTTCACCCCCCTGGTCACACACGTCAAAACAGAACGGTGCTCCGGATAACACTAAAGAGGAAATCAACCGATGACCGTTGGGGTACGCCATGTGCGAACAATGCGACAAATTCACAAGCACACACTCGCTTGTGGGGCTGTCGTATGTTATTTATTACGTTTGGATTCGGTCGGATTATACTGATTAGTCCTGCAGCTGCGTATGCGATAGCAGTCCTTTAATTAGCCAGTAACAACTAACCACTGTCGATGTAGAGATTATATGGACTTGACTCTGAATTTCAAACAGAAAATAATACTAGTATCTGTAGTACTTTACATATTATGTACCTATTCATAATAGGTACTAGGAATATTATGGATATAGGAATAAGGAACCCCAATTCTCGTAATTAACTTACACTTTCATTTTTCTTTCATTGAATTACTAGCTTTTTCCCGCGGCTCCGACCGCGTAAATACAGTGACCTTTTTTTTGGGATAAAATATATCCTTTGTTTTAATCCAGGGCCCAAACTACTACCATAGCAAATTTCATCAAAATCCGTTCAGTAGTTTTTGCGTGAAAGAGGAACAAACAAACATCCATCCATACATATACTCCTCCATCCATAAATCCTCACAAACTGTCACATTTATAATATTAGTAGGATAGTACATTTATAATACTAGTAACAAGATAAATGAATCGTTTTGATATCACAAACGGATTTTTGAAATTTGGACCAATCAAAACGGGTTTACCGTTGGTTTGACGTTTATGTGAATATCATTTTGCAGTTTAATACCATACCGGCACAACATATTTTTACTCTGTGATATCGGGACTGGATCGTAATTGTATTATTGGAGGATTAAATAAGCAGAATCGACCCGTAGAGTTCAAGAACTTGTCTACAGAATACGAGTATGTAGAGTCGCGATAATAGAACCACCAAGAAAGTTAATAAGAACATTATTACTTCTCGTAACAGTGCAGTGTTTCAAATTCGAACGCGTTGATATTTTTATTCTAGTTCCCATACAAATTATTCTAATTTTACTTCCTAGTTCCTTATGGCAGTTCCAGATAACAGTTGGATGAGTTCATAAATATTTATACATCATCAAAATCGGAATCTATTATGACCAAATAATTTATCAATCTTATTTAAATGGAAATGCGATTAAATAAAATAATATAGGAACATTTCAAAAGAAAGCCTACCAAATATAATACTTACATAACATTTTTACTATGTTGATTTTATCTTTATTGGTCGCACTTTTAAATATACTTCTACTATATCATAAAGATAGCTATTAAAACATTTTCGCTATATTCGACTAGAATAGAAAATAATCCGGGACTTAAAGTTTCCTCAATACATCTTACCAAGTACCAACAAACTCCAAATGATAAATCAGAATTATAGAGGTTCGTAATTCGTATACGTTATTGATGAAAAACTTATACAAAAACTATTAGGTAGATAAAATACAAATATGAGGATAATAAATTACTATCGTCTTGTTGTCGTATTAATATATATCTAATATAGCTTGAAACATGGTCTAAGCATTAGCTTAGAAGCTTCATGAGGAATTTAAAATTATTAAAAATATATTTATTACTAGCGACCCGCCCCAGCTTCGTACGGGTACAATACTGATACTTATACTACAGAATGTCTTTAAACCTCTAACAAAACGGGCGAAATCTAGTCAAAACAAACAGAAAAAAATTAATATAGGTACCTACTAAATCTCAATGAAATAAGTAGGTGGGTATACTTTTATCGTATGAAATACCATAGATCAAAACTCCCCCCCGCACGCGCACGACGCGCGCCTTGGTGACGGGCCGTTTCACAACGGGCCGTGCAGCAGAAATCGTAATATTTTAATTTCGCCATAACTTCAAAACCAAACGTCCAATTTCAATCATTCAAAGACCAAATATTATCTACATAAACTGTACTTAGTGATGAAATAATTTATTTTGATAAGGATTAATAGCATGAGTAAAATAAACGCGTTTAAATGTAGTCCAAAAAAAAATCAAGACTTCTAAATAAAAAAATGGTTGTTGTGCCTCACTCGACATAGATAGGTATAGTGTGTCGCGGACTTTTTTGTAGATATTTATAAGATCTACAAATTATTAGAACATTTTAGGGTTCTATCTTTTATAGTTTAGGCAGCGTACGCAAAATAAGTAACTTTTCTGGTTGATTTTTACACCTAGTGTCCGAAAAACCCAAATATTTTACGGAACCCTATTTTTTCCAAAATAAAATTTAGCCTATGTTACTCGTGGATAATGTAGCTTTCGAATGGTGAAAGAATTTTTGAAATCGGTCCAGTACTTTTTGAGCCTATTCATTACAAACAAACAAACAAACAAACATAGTTTTCCTCTTTATAATATTAGTGTAGATATGATGTAACTAAAAATTTACGGTTTTCGTAATTTACCTTTATCTGTGCTATAAGACGTTGCTTCGTGCAGATTCTGAGTTCACGGGAAGTACCCTGTAGGTTTTGAGTTTGCGAGTGTCGAAAATTTGCGGCATTAACGGCTGTATCTTCTGATTGCGTTGGCTTAGAAGTTTTTTTTTTCACATCTCCATCGGACTGTAGACATGGTACATGTAACATAGTACGTATTTGATATAAATTCCAGTTTGATACCTCCACGCGTTCCTGAGAAAAAGCATTCTTGACAGACATTCGGACGGACAACAGTGATCCTATAAGGGTTTCGTTTTTTCCTTTCGAGGAATGGAATCCTAAAAACACTGTAGACAAGTTGTTATGTTTAAAAGCAAACTATTTCACTCTTCGGTAAAGTACCAACCATACTTCATTGGTATTATCTTTCCGACAAAAAAAAAAAACAAACTTCTACCAAACAAACACTCATTTATAACATTAGCAAGGACTCGTACGTATAAAACGCAACATTAATCTAAAGCTCCTTCATCCGGGAACAAAATACAGAAGATTCATAGCTATCGGATGAGCGGCATTATACTCGGGTGTAATGGAAACGACAAAAGATCACACCTTCTTTTTGTCTAACTATTTATCTTAGGACATCCTAAAGACTGAAACTATCGTCATATCAGTTGTTAGACTTGTAACAGTATTGAATTACGTTAGAGCTTAGAGAGCGCAGTCGCACGTTTTAGAACGAATCAAAAGAATTCTACATGTTAGTAATGGCCCTCATCGTGGTTTTTATGTGAAAACGACAGATGATACACGAAAATACGACTATTCTTAAAAGACATTAGAGAAACGTGGTTATACTGTACATGCTTCGCCTCTGCCACAATAGCGAGACAAACTCGAGAAATCGAGACGTTGTCCTTGAAAAGTTCTTGGAGTGCAAGTGTGTAGATTTTTCAGACATCTCTATAAGCATAAGAGAGACTAATGCTTAAAGCGGAAAATTTTTCGACGGGGGGTGTACCACAAGTGCTTATAATATGCAAAACGAAACAATTTGTATAAATAGATGACTTGGAATCGTACAATCTATGGTAATATGTAAAACTTGGCTCCATCAGATTTACCGCTACATCTGATTCGTGTAATGGCGTATCATTATCTCTGCTTTAGTGATCACTTAAATTAGATCTTCTCGTCATATTTTATGGAACAATTGCTGCTTCGGTGTCTTTGTACTATTTCTTTTTCAGCTATGAATATTATAATAATGAAGGTTATTGTCTGATAAAAAAATAGTATCCCAACTATTAGTACAATATACACTATTACATTAATACGTGAAGCAAAAATTATCAGTACCGTTTTACGAGAAATGTGCGAACGGAGGAGTCTGATATTTGGCACAGTTAACATTTATGTGGAGGAAGGTGTGCAGAAAGCTAATATATTATATGTTTTAATAATGCTTAGAAATATATAAAATTAATTAAATAACAATAACACATAATGTCATGCGTAGAAAATGTTCTGAATGTTCAAAGTCTGTTCTACTAATAACTGTACTGAGTATCATCTAAACTCCTTATAGAACAATTTCACCTCTACATTTAAAAGATTGGTATTTATCAGGTAGATTGTGTATCTATGTCCTAAGTCCTAACTCCTAATAGAGCCCCTAACTTCTATGCCTAACATTTTCAAGCAAATTAATTGGGCCCATCAGTTCGCAGACGGCAATATCCTGTCCAAGCGGGCGAGTACTCCCCTAATGGACCTGTAGTGCCCGTTAATTGTATTCCCCATGCATGGTGTCCATGATTGGGTTATTTACTTTGTTACTATTAATTTTGATTCAATTTAAGTACGAGCTTTACATTGAAATCTCGTACGATATAGGAGTCTTAATAGCTTTATTAAGTTACTAGCTTTTGCCCGCGACTCCGCCTGCGTAATAATACAGTAGCCCACAAGCATACGTTTTCTTGGATTTTCTCGGGATAAAATGTAGCGTATGTTTAAGTCCAGAGCCTATACTAGTACCATGACTAATTTCATCAAAATCCGTTCAGTAGTTTTAGCGTACAAGAGTGACAAATATCAATCAATTATTTTCATTTCATCAAACTTTCACATATCCTACTAATATTATAAATGTGAAAGTTTGTGAGGATGTATGGATGGATGTTTCTTCCTCTTTCACGCAAAAACTACTGAACGGATTTTAATGAAATTTGGTATGGTAGTAGTTTAGCTCTGGATTAGGCTACTTTTTATCCCGAAAAAGTTATTGTATTAAGTTTCTATCAGTGGAAACCTTTTATTGGCTTCATGTAAGTTATGCACTTTCTACTGTGTCTTAGTTTTAAGCTGTTGGTTTCCCAAATGAAATAAATAAATAAATAAATAAATAATAATTGTTTTCTTTGGGCGCGAAATTAGGCTTCATCAGCAAAAACATAATCTGCAGCAAAGCATAAAGCTGAGATCCTTTAGCTATAACAGATCTTCTTAAGCATAGTAGAACGTTGATTATCCAAACTAATTAGGGGACATAGGCGTTCGGATAACGGATTTGTTCGGATAATCGAACTACATGCACTTTGACAATTACTTTATGTGCAGGCATATGAAAAACATACATATATTCCAAAGATATGGGATAAGTATCGCTACGTAGAGCGCCCAGTGAGACCAATGTTAAATTATAATACATTTTTTTCATGGTAATGTTTAATTGAAAAATTGAAAAATTAAAAACCTGACTGACTATTATTCCATCAGGATATTTTCAAAACCAATTTTCCAACAAATTGATGTAAATTGCAAAACTAATAAGCGGATTGGCGATATTACTTTTGAGATTGAACTTCGTGTAGCCACGCGAGATTGGAGTAGACGTACGCTTATCGTCGAAAACTTCAATCAATAAAATTCAATCACTCTACGCTTGAAGAATTACAATTTCCACATCTTTAATGTATTCTGAAAGACTGAGTAGAGAACTAAAACAAATTAATGAAATGCCTGAAGAGGATAACGTTCACAAATTGGCCAACAAACCATAAAAAAGGAAAATACAATTTAAGTCGGCTTGTCGTAAAAAAACATGGAGATAATAAATTATTCTTTTATGCTTTAAAAATATAATGAATTAGATTTTGCGCGCGTTTTTGTGTGCGACAAAAGGAAATCCCGCGGCAACCGTACGTTTTGCCGCAATAAAAAGTAGCCTATGTCCTTCCCCGTGGTCTATTCTATATCTGTGCCAAATTTCATCAAAATCGGCCCAGTAGTTTCGGAGCCTATTCGATGCAAACAAACAAACAAACTTTTCCTCTTTATTATAATTATTAGTATAGATAAAACTAATTATGGAGATACAAGCAAAAAAAGAACAATATTTCAAGAACATGGAAAAAATAACACCTTCAAATATTATGATCACATTGGCTAGTACATGATTTTGGATCATTTTAACCCCAATTGTAGAGAATCAGCTGATATTCTTCTAGCTTCATTTTGTGGCTTATTAATACAACCTTGACCGGCGGCCATATGGCTTCTAAGTTCGTATCCATTCACCACACAATACCCGTAAAAGGCAACACTACACAGCACGGTGAAAATGTGGACCATTGAGGCTAAATGGCACTCGACATTGGAGCCAAGTTCAAAAAATGCCATTTGTGACCTCAAAATGTCATATTTCTTCTTTGAAACAGTTTAAAACTACATATATGGGTAAATAGAGCCACCTTGTACATTTTTTATTTGAAAGAACACGATGTAAACATTACTAGAAAAATTCTTGGCGTTGATTTAAAAACGCGAGACAAGGATCGTATTTCTCAAGCAACTACTGGAACTA
Source organism: Glaucopsyche alexis (assembly GCA_905404095.1). Taxonomy (NCBI): domain Eukaryota; kingdom Metazoa; phylum Arthropoda; class Insecta; order Lepidoptera; family Lycaenidae; genus Glaucopsyche; species Glaucopsyche alexis. The sequence continues at coordinate 5,551,152 of FR990053.1, forward strand.
GAAATAATAAAGATATTTCGCAGAATGATTCACGTAGAATAGTTCACGGAAAGTGAGCGTAACGACTCGGAAATGCATATTGCAAAATAATTAGCATATAACACAGATCTTATATAAGTCGCACAGAATCTGGCTGGTATATAAAATTAAAATGTAACCGTGTTAAGGCTCAATATAATGAATAATGGCTTAATTAATTTAACGAGAATACGGATTTTCGTGACTAATTTGGGTATTTAGGGAGGATCTTTGGCACTTGTTGATTATAAGCTAGGCGAGCTGATGATGCATTTGAAGATTTTTAAAGTCGTCACTTTTATAGATTATTTTTAACTAAGTAGACAGACAAATGAGTATACGAGTTGCCTGATATATGCGCACTGCCATATAAGTTTTAAGTGCTTTGCCGATATTTAACGGCAATTTTCTGTGGTTCCATGGTACCTCTCTTAAGTCGGGCGGTCTCTCCGTGCCTTGTGTGTCTCTTCCAAGGTAAACAATTCTAATAATATTTATCAATCTATACAAATTAATAGAATTGGAGTGTCTGTTTGTAATTTCAAATTAAGTAAGTCTGTCTGTTTGTTCCGCCAATTTCTGAAACGTCCGGATCGATCTTAACCGGAATTTCACTGGCAGATTAGTTTATGTTAGGACTAACTAGTAACTTAGGCTACATTTATCTTAGAATTCCGTTTAAAAATAGGGTTCATTAATATTTCCACGCAAATGAAGTTGCGGGCACCAGCTAGTATCAAAATAAGAGTGATCATTAACCACTAAGGCACATTCCGCGTGCCAAGTTACGCGCACGTATGTAAGAGCACAAAAAGTGTGTGTAAGCAATAATTTTGATAATAACACGTTCTTGCTACTGGCTACAGCTGATTAATTTATGACAGACGTGATTCAGTGCTGTCCACTCAGCCGTGGTCGTTACGAATTAAGCCGGCTTGAATATTAAGGCAGTTAATCCTTTACTACCGGAGGCCCAATCCCCTACCCTATTCCCTTCCCTACCCTCCCCTATTACCCTATTCCGTCTTAAAAGGCCGGCAACGCACTTGCAGCTCTTCTGATGCTGCGAGTGTCCATGGGCGACGGAAGTTGCTTTCCATCAGGTGACCCGTTTGCTCGTTTGCCCCCTTATTTCATAAAAAAAAAAAAAAAAAGGCACAAATATACTATCTATAATTCTATAAGCATGAAGACCAGTGAAACAATAATCCTCCCTCCACATGGCTGGATCAAGAATAAAATGCAGCATAATATTTTGCAATTATTTGCTGCACCATGATTCAAATCAACGAATTTTGAGATCTTTTAGTTTTCACAGCAGACAATGTTAGATGCACTTCATCGCCCGATTTGCGTCCATCTGGGTATAACTTTAAGCTTGTTTGACAGAAATGGGTATAAGACGTTAAGTATTACGGTGGTATAATTTTCAAGTATTTGACGACAAAACACGAAGTTAATCTCAGTCTTTACGAGTAATGCGGGATTGACATGGGCCCATTTTCGCTGTAGGGCGGACCATGTAAATGACAATTCGGCTAGGTCGTAAGGCAGTTTTTCCAAAAAAATGATAAGTCGATTTGAACACTAATAAAACACAATTTTTCGTGCACTTTTTCCACTATATTAAGATATAATTATAAGTTTTAATAAATAACACGACCGGTTTCGAAATAAATCATCATCAGGTGTAGCTAATTAGTGTAGGTAGTTTTAAATAATTAAATATCTTCAAAACAAATAAAAGGGTTGTTAACTTATCTATAGATATTACACGTGGTCATCATACGTTTAGAATATTTAGGAAACCTACATATAGCGAAAATGTCCTCCATGCTCACTCCTCTCACCCGCGCCAACACAAACACGCCGCTTTTCACGCTTTTGTTCACCGTTTGCTAAATGTGCCCCTAGAAGGAAACGATTTCAGGGCAGAACTAGACACGATAAGACATATCGCTGTAAGCAATGGTTACAAAAGTGAACTAATTGACACAATCCTTAAAAAAGCTAGAAGAAGGATGGCTGACAGACTGCTATACGATCATTCAGAACGTAAAGAAAAAATAAATAGCACTTGGGTAAAAATCCCTTATATTAGCCCTTTATCATATAAGTTTCAAAGGATTTTGCAAAACAAGGAGACCAGAGTAGCATTCTACACTACGGGTTCCCTAAAAAGTCTGTTGTGCAATAACAAGGACAAGTTTAGCATCTCGGACAACAGTGGAATATACAGCCTTTCTTGTGAAACATGTGGAGGTATATATATAGGTCAGACGGGGCGGAAATTTAAAACCAGGATAAAAGAACATATCACAGCCTGGAAAAGAAAAACAGAAAGATCTACGTTTGCTGAGCATTTAAATAATAACGACCATAATTTTGAACCTGATAAAAACATCAAATACCTACATGTTTTGCCCAAAAGTAAGAAAATGGACGCATTGGAAGCACTTGAAGTGAACAGACACAAAAAATGTGGGAACTTGTTAAACGATCAGACATGCCTATCAAATTCAATACTATTGCAAGATATTTAAATTATTACTAATCCATTAATTTATTTTACATTTCACCATTAATTTGTTTAATTGACTTGATATTTATTAATTTTATATACTTTTATGGACATTTTATTTTATTTATTGACATTATTTAATTTAGTTTAATTTATTTGACATTGGTATAGATATTAATATTTTTATAATTTTTAATATTATGGACAATTCAATTAAATTATTGGTGATGTAATTAGACAATAGTATCGTTTTATTAAGTTAGTTTGACATTGTTTATATTATTTTATTGGACATTTAATTTGATAGTAATTTTAATTTTAGGATCTGACATCTGTATATATGTGACATTCTAACCATAACGTTATTAATTTATCAATATAAAAATCGGTAAAACCAATTAAATATTAAGTTTAACATCAGTAGAAAATAGTCGTACTTGGGAGAAAAATTCTACCAAATGGTATAAAATTTCATGATGCTGACAACCCTTTTATTTGTTTTGAAGATATTTAATTATTTAAAACTACCTACACTAATTAGCTACACCTGATGATGATTTATTTCGAAACCGGTCGTGTTATTTATTAAAACTTATAATTATATCTTAATATAGTGGAAAAAGTGCACGAAAAATTGTGTTTTATTAGTGTTCAACATGAATTTCCACCAAGAACCGACAGTACAATCAATTGCATATATAAGTCGATTTGTTAAGCGACTCGTCGCACGTCGAAAATCGACCCATATAAATCCCGCATTATATTGATGGCTATTGCAAAGAAGATATTATATTACTTACGTAAAGAACCGTCATTCGATAGACTTAAACGATTTACAGCTCGTAGCTAATAGCTATAGAGGTATGCCGGAGGCGCGCGCGGCGAGCGGGGCGTGAGTTTTTTCCAGCCAGGACTTTCGTTCACGGGGCTAGCCGCTGGTATAATTGACAATATAATTTCATAAAACACTTTTATTATATATTTGTCTCACGCGACGTTTAAAATTATTTCGGCGTCAACCTTAGGCTTACGTCAACATGGCTGACATTCGCCGGTGCTCGAGCTGTCATTTGTAGAGAGTGTCGCCCCTGCCCTGTGGCTATTGCGAAAGACTGCAACAGGATCATGTGCGGTGTCCGTAACGTCCATATCGGTTCACGAGTATCACATTCGTGTGATCTACTGAACGCATTTATGCAACACGTATCGTTTACCATTGCATTCATTATAATATTCATTTCAATAAGGTGTAATTATTAATTTCCAATTTTAATGACTCACGGAGAATTTATCCTTCCTTAAACGAAATTATTTATAGAGTTTAATAGTCACAGAGAAGCTAATAGGTTTATTAATTAAAATATTCTACTACATATATATGTATGTTTAAAACTCGTCTAACAAGCCTGCTAGGTGCTCCGCAAGATGCAAGTTTTCTGTAGTGGCTTTAAGGACACTCAGCATCAATGTCAACTTCGCCGTAAGCGGAGAGAAATACAAAGAAAAGCTTCTAGTGGTAAGTTCCAATTAAAAATATACAAAACAAACTGCAGAAAGTAAAACCTGTTACAGAATAATTACTAAGAGACAATAAGAAATAAAAACATGGTTTTATTGAAAATTTAAGGAATACCATCTCTTTCCAAAAGAGAGGGTTAACATGGAAATTAGAAGTGATGTCAATTAGCACATCTTACAGTCACTAAGCTTATAACAAATCACTAGTAGGTCATGCATGTCAACGATTCCCGCTGTACAAAAAGTGTATACATATTAACATGTGAATACACACGTTCGTATAATTAATGCAAACATTAGTCATATCCAGCACGATGTCAAATCACGTTTGCGGGGAAAAGTGTCACGAAAGTCACACCGTCCCAACACATTACATGATTTATATGGACTAAGTTCTAGTAGTGTGTTCTTTGGAAAGGTAATCCAGACAATTTGTAAGATATCAATTATAGTTATAGATTTACGGAAGCTAACTTACACAACCCATGAGGGTGTAAGAATATTAAACATGGGGTTCCTATAACTCCATTCCTATCGGCTTTACTTACCCTTTGAAGACCCTCATCCAAATCCCTACCTAATAAACGGGCTATTGCTTCCCTATGACGGAAAATCAGCCTTCGCCACTGATGTAAATTTCAGCACAGCAAGTTTAGATAAGAGGAAAAAGTGATGTTTATCTTATGTAGATAATGTAAACGAGACATTTGGTCGGATAGAAGAACTCTTGATTAGAGAGAAAATATAAACATAACGAACCATATCGACAATACGTGAACCAACAATAAAAAAATCTGATTGTTCACGCATAGCTCTATTAGTGTCTGAGAAAAGTTCAGAAAAGTTTACATACATTTATTTTAATTGCAAGAATGCGTGGTAAATGCGCGTAGTAATCGCATATACGCATAACAATTACTTTTACTTTTGTGGTGTTCGATGTGCGGCCATCAAAATCCAGGATAGATCCATTCGTAATATTATTATTTCTCGCGACGTGATATATTGATAAGATAACTTACATGTTGTAAACTTGTACACGACTTCATCTGAAACAAATAAAATCATTTTCAATTTTAAACTTGCAATTGTATAACATTTCTTGTAGTAGTAGAAATCTATGAAGATTTATTCTCACACATCTCTCGCATACGGTATATACACTTGAAGCATTCCAACATTTTTTAGAACTTGTTAACCCACATCTGCTTAAGTGCCATGTTTTAATAAATATTTACGGTAAAACCCGAGTCCAAACGCAAGAACGCGGTCTAATTTTAGATTCGCCTGCCTCCCGTCGCGTGCCTATCGTACTTGTCTCAAAGCTGCCACCGTATACAAGCAAAACGAATTCAGGTTTCCGTCGCTCTAGAATACCTTCACAAAGAATAAGTCTAGATAATTAATTAGTCTGGGTGTCTTGAAGCTGGAGAGTAATATTACCGACCTATATTCTAAATGAATTTAAATGCTTTATTTCATTATTTTTATTGCAATCATCAGCTAGAATTAACTTCCTACTAATGCTTCGTTCCTCTTATTTATATTGTGTTATGGTTCCCGAGACAATTTTAGGTTAACATTTTAGGACATAGTTAGGAAGTTCTTTTTATGTCCAAAACTACTTCTTAATTAGGTGAATATGGTGTAACAAAAACAGCTTGTCCAAAATATTCAGTTTGGTCTTTTTGCAAGTGTTCTATTTTAATGCCTGCGGCCTCTGCCTAAACTTGGTAAACGATAGGCAAGCGGACTGATTTTTTTTTATTACATAAATGAATAGTACTCTTAAATATGAGTAACTTCTCAGAAGAAACCGTATATCAAAAGTCAATATTTTCAAAGGTACAGCGATTTGTATACAAAATTTTGCGAGTCTTTATACCAAAAAAAATTTTTTTTTTTTGCGAAATTGGTAAACAAAACCTACATCATTAGTTTACTCACATCATAATATACAAAAACATTCATTATAGTAAGTATGAACTTAAACGCACAAATATCGGAGATATTTACAAATATATTCCTGCGGCCATATACTTCATATACTACTTCATACTACTTCATATACAAGTGACGTCATTTTTAGGTCGACTTTAGTATGGAGCGTTTTTAGGAGGCTCGCGAAATTTTTTATACAAATCGCTGTACCTTTGAAAATATCGACTTTTGATATACGGTTTCTTCTGAGAAGTTACTCATATTTAAGAGTACTATTCATTTATGCAATAAAAAAAAAATTGTCCGATTGCCTATTGCGTTTCGAACTCCGTATTCCGTTGTAAATGTAATGACTTCATTTCGCCGATTCTGGTTTATTTATGTTACAAACATCATACATAATGTGTTTTAAAAAGTTACAAGTATTTCTTCATTTTGTTTATAGTCATCGTGTCACGTTTCTGTTGTTGACCTCTTTTTATTTTTAAATTTCAAGAAGAATGGAACTCGTTTTATATTTTTTCACCTTTGATTTGCTTGTGACGATAATTGTGCCTTTTGTTTGCCAGATCTGGAGCAATTGATCGATAAGATCTGTGGTTACTGCGGCAGTACTTCTCATATGAAGGATCATTGCATAAAACCGTCTCTAAACAAGTTATGGCTGGTAAACTCTGCTTATTACATTGCAGAAATATTCAATCTACATCCAAGCATAAATCGAATAATATAATTGGAATAAACATTGGTGTGGACGAGAATAACCATCAGTACACATGTTTAGGCCATTCTAGACTCTGTTCGACATCCACTATTATCGAACGGCAAATCTTAACAAGATAATAATCGCGCCAAGTGGCAGCTGTTGAAGGTTACACACCGCTTAACCCGACCACCGTCAAGATGGAGATTATTTCGAATTAGCCGATAATTTCGTAACATTCACACTGAACGATTATACAATCATACTCTAAAAAACAACACGTGGTAAAATATATGTACGAGAAAGATATAGTGACTTGGTGTAATTCCGAAATGAATAAAAATCTACATTAATAAATTAATAAAACAAGCAAATTTTCTTAAGATAACATTAGTTTAGCGGCCAATTTGTTTGTCTTGGCCGCCCAGCGAAATCAGCGACAAGGCGTAATAAATGTTATGTATTCTGCGATTAGTGTTTTTCGCGCCATTTTTGTTGATTTGCAATAACTCCAACATGTTTATTGTAGATTTCGAAATTCTGGTAAGTAAATTAAATATGAGTTTTTATATACATATTATAGATAATCCTTTTTTATTGATATTAAATGCAATGTATACCTAATGCACAGGTTCTGTAAAGTCGAGATTTTAATAACAACGGAATTCCCCTACGTTAAGTCGTAATTTCCCCCACATTATTAAATCATGGCAATGTTACAAAACCTTACATTTTAAATAATAAATATTTATGACAAATTAGCCATCAAGTATTGATTTAACTCAATAAATACATTCGTTTAAGCAAATATTGATTATTTTTAAACGACAGACCATAACTTAACTATAAGGTATAGTCAACTCGATGGAAAACCTGTCTGAATTACCCCAAGTAATCTCATTTCAAAAAAACATCGGTCTTATAAAAGGAGAATTAAGAGTAAACCAATAACAATACATTTTAATGAAATTCGTATTTGATCAAATATTATTCAAATACTATACTTACGTACATCTGTTAAGATGTATTTGTATCTATTGCAGAGGATTTACAATAATTATAAACATTTGATATCTATATTATGAGAAAATAGTTTAATCGTTAGTCAGCTCATTGTTTGTATAATTACCATTCTTTCCCAAATACAAAATAATATCACGTGAAAACAGAAGCGTGTTTCAAGTTTCAACTAACTAAATATTAGTAATTCAGTGGATAGTTCCAAGTGCAATGGAATTTGTACTTGCCATCTCGATACAAGTTTGTCCAGAGTCTTGATTAACCAGTAAGATCTATGCAAAGTTGGATTGCTTTTAACAGTACCTAAATTAATACCTTTATGCATTTACTTTTATAGCTTAATCAAGTACATATTTTATTACTTGCTTAATCCAGACTGCTTTCTATGTTTATGGGTACTAAAAATTCTGTATAAACCTTTTATCTACTGTTTCACCAGAAAATGTTCTACGAGATACATTTCTCTTTGGGCGATTTCCTATCGTCTTAATTGAACATGTCCGTCCGACAGACGGCAATCCGTTTGATTTATTATCTACTAAAAGATAGAAATATCTTACTAAAAACAGTTATCAATTTCTCTCAAATAAACTGTAAAGGTGTAACTGTAAGTCTGTAACATGTAAAACATAAAATCTATAAGAAATAGTAGGGTTAATGCAATCAGGCGTTATTTTGCAGAATCCTTTTATATAAGTTTTAGAAGAATTTGATTCAATTCGCAAAACATTGCCTTTATGCAATCCGTATTTTTATTTCCGTTATTAATAAAGGTCAGCATTCCTAAGTGACCTATGTCTGATATTTTCAAGCTTAGCTTTACCTATGTTAATAATTGTTAAGGTCTTATCTAGGTTTAATCCCAATGACTTTGTGCAAATTCAAAAAACAGAAATCACTAATTTAATGGCAAGTTAAATTTGCATGCATTTACCGTTTGTGGGCATAATAAATGTGGGCTTGTATTAACATACAGTTGCATAACATGGCAGTGCGTAATCTAAAATTAAACTATGAGTAACATTCGATAGTAAATCGATTACTGTATAAGAATCGAGTGATTCATCGAATCTCGATATGGCAAGTAGCGGATCGTTTGCAAGGGACCTTCTTGAGTTCGTTGCACTTTGTTTTGCATCGACACCGTCGTCTGCATATTTATACCGATTTTAATTCGATTCTATTTGATTTTTAAGACAGCGATTTAGCTTTGTGATATCCCCGTGGTAAAAAAAATACAAACGACAGTATTCTCCGGGTTGGGTTTTTTAATTGTTTATTCCCAAATGTGTATCTAATTAATAATTATTAAAATGTAGGCTTATTCTCTTGTCAAAGCCCATGATTGATTATGTGTTTATGCAGTAATTTGTCTGACGAAACATTTGATGGACCATCAGTAGTTAGAGCCTAGCTTCAAATACTAACAGACCTCGTTAGCTTACGTAACCCGCGATTAGTGGTCACGACACAGCGCGAATTCTGCATACAAATACGGGGGAATCACAAAAATGTCAACTACATCCGACGAGTGAGCTCGAAAATTGGATTTTAATTTGTGTGTCACAAACCAGTAACTTCATCACATCACACTCAACATATTAGATATTTAGATAAATTACCCACCTTTGTTCAACAATTTCAGTGTGTAAAAATGGTAGATAAAATCTACCATTTTACACCCATACTACATTAGGGTCCATCCACATATTACGTCACAGCGCAAGGGGACATATTACTATCACGTTTAGTATGTACCCCCTCGGTACATACTAAACGTGATAGTACATGTTAACTTGTTAAGTACAGGTACAGGGATACTAAAAAAGTGTGACATAGGGAGAAGGGGTTCATAAAGTCTAATTTTGCGTGATGATGAATTAATATGTGGACAGCCTATTTAGAAAGATTATTTCTTAGCAGATGTTATTTCCATTCTGCGTATAATTTTACTATGTTCGAAATTGCAAGCGTAGTCACAGTAGTTTGATTTTCATGCATGAAAAAAAACGTAAATCTTGAAAATTGTCTCTATCAACTCGATAATCTTTTAAATGTCTAGTCTTCCAAATACGGAGCCACAACTTTCGCAGTAGATTCAAAAATATTCTGCAGTCAATTACATACAGTTATTATGCACTATTATGAAATTTCCATAATTGCAAGTAATATAACTGGTAAAACTCCAAATAACATTTATAATTGCCGATATACAAAACAAGTTCTCTAGCATCTTTGTCTACAAATTCCAAACAAAGATCAACTTCATAAAAGGTTAAAACAGTTAATAGATGATGGCTAATTGATTAATACCGGTTATTACCATCATCAGCAGTTACTGCTCGTAGATGTATAATACTTAAAATACTTAAAAGCCAAAGAAATACGATTTAAAACGGGAATTAAGCACCAAAGCTCCATTAAAAGGTAGATTTACGACCGAATACTGAAGACTAATCAAAATTAAGAGCCCTCCTATTCACTCTAGGCTGTCTCTGCTAGCCGAAATGATAAGGACAGCATGTGACCTGAGCGTCATTTAATTTGATTATTTATAGTACTTGGCCGTATATAATTTAAAAAGAGAGATCATGTTTAGTGCTTTTAGGTAAGAAAGCTTTTATGAGTATTAAGTTACCGTAAGTACTAAGTACACGAGAAGAAAGGTCGTGTAACGTTAACCCAAATCGCGACAGGACCGGTTTCGCGCGACGATCCGGCGCCCACTGACACAATAGCACTTGATAATATGTCGAATCCAGTAAGTGGATGAATAAATATAATTACATTAGTCAATGGAATATTATTACATACATGATTTAATCCAATAAACAACTTATTTCTATAAACATAATACCAAAATTCCTGATAAAAATAAGCAACTGAAAGAGTCCAAGAAGCTTTATAGGTCAACAATCAACATACATAAGTTTCTCAATCATTAAATGAGACCAAAGGTGACAGGAAACGATAATTTTCTCAACACGTATTTTTTAAGATATGCCTACGTTAGATAGTTTGGAAAGTGGAAGATTTTTATTTCGGAAGAAATGACGAAGCGAATTCGATGATCAAAAGACCGATGCATAAAAGCTTCCACCAGACTAAATTACTCATTCAACACGCAAATCTCTTTCCACGACAACTTAAGTGTAATCATAGCATCAATAACGAAGATATTTAATCAAGAAAAGAAATGTCATCGATCCTAATGATTATAGAAAGAATAACTGTAACTTAGACAAACTAGAATATCCTGAAGTTTCCATTGACAATAAACAGCATCTCCGGCAGTTAACAGCAGCTCTCCCTATCGTTACTTGATAAACAAGCCCGAACATAAGAGAAACACGCATGCCCAAAATAGTTTGTTTATTTTCGTTTTATAACCATTTTCGTACATGTTTTATGTCTTACTATACTGATAACTGTCTTCGTCGATGAGATACGAGGTGGAAACAGAGTTAATAATAAATAATATTACACTTGAAGTGCGTAAGGTGAAAGCATAATTGGGAATTGAAAGTCTCATGTTCGAAGGCATAAGACATACATATTTTGTATTCAACTTTAACATGTAAATGTTATGTAGATTAGCTGAGAAATAACGTAACATTATTTCAAGGATATCATTATTCTCGTTACAAAACTATAATCCTCAAAGGATGCATTGGCTAGTATCCAGCAGGAAGACACAATTGAACGTCTTAATCAAAGTTTCAAAACAATGTATTTCCTTTGGATACTACGAACGGGCTACGGCGGCGACGATGTCGAAAATAATCTCTATTAACCCAGATCATTTATAAAATTTGGAATTCATTTCCTTATTTTTATAAATTGTTTGCTTTTGTTTTTAACATCTTTCCACAAATCATATCTTTCAAGCCTTCTAGAATTTTTCCCTTTCCTCCTCTGTTCTGGGACGAATGAGCGACGGTAACGGTAAGCTAGTGTCGAGGTTGCAGAGCGTTTTTTCTTACGCATAAAGCAGTAACAGTTCGCTTGGATCCTAAATGCAGTATTTGAGAGAGATGATGCTCTACAAAGCCAACACTAACCGAATATATCTTTTCTAAGGTTAATATACCTACATTATTTTTTATTGGCCGGGTATTGGCCTATAAAGTCTTATGTAAACAAAGGGCCTTTCGTCAAAAGTCAACGTCGCGTGTAGAATCAGTAATCTAATCCTCAAGTGCTTTTTAATTATTCCGTCACGGCTAGGCCAAGGTAAAACCATCTATTTGTATTTTGTAGAGGATTTTCTACCTTGGACCTAACAATATGTTAAAGCTACAAAAACAAACATATTTTTTTACTTTGTACATACTGGTTAATGAGTAAATCTTTGATTGTAAAGTAAAATTGAAAGTAACAGATGAAACTATATTTCACCAAAACTGTTAAATATATTATATTCCTGTGCAAAATAATTATTCTTGTAAAAGCGTGATTATACGGATAAAATGTAATTATACGGTTGAATGGTCATTAGTCTCATATAAAATTGTGAGATATTATAAACATTTGAAATATATTTCTTGATGAGAATGAAAAAGTATAAATAGTTCTTAGAGTCGTCACGTAAAGGGACAATCAGCCTCAAAGGAAATAGGCCAGAGCAAGGGAATGTATCTGAAAGGAAATTAAAATGGAAATAAAGACTGCAAAGACTATGTATAAATACAGACGTGATAAAGAAGTCCCTAGCTCTTTGATTACAAAACAGATTGTTTCATTGGTTCTTTAGTTAAGTGCCTTAAACGTAGATGTATCAGAGTTAAAAAGGCTCTACAAGAAGATTTCAAGAAGTTTTTGTCTTTTGTCTATGCCATAGATACTGTGGCAGCGATTCTTGTATACATACAAGGCTATAAGAGATCAAGATTTTAATACATTTCAACGATCCCAGGATTTACTTCACGTCAATTTTTGTTTGAGAATGTGAGATTGAAATCAATCTAAGATTTTAGATACGTTATTAATTTCGGCCGTAAATCGACGTCGGTCGTTTAAGGGGATTGTAGTTACCATCATTTTCAACATTTTCTACAATTAAAGTTAGTAATATACCTAATTTCATACGCATTAAGTGAAAAGCTGTAAATTTAAAATTACAAACAGACACTTAAATTTTATTTATTTGTATATAAATGTATATAGATTAAGGTTTACAAAAGTGAGTTTGAGATTGTTTATGAACATGTTCTATAACATCGAATGGATGAAAAAAATTTTAGGCAACATGCCTATTGGCCAAACTAGTTCAAATGAGATTACACGCCTCAGCAGTTAACGATTTTCGTTGAACATGCACTTTTTATCATTAGTTACGCAGACATTTTGTTCAAACGTTATGTTAACATCATTATTAAATAGTTACATAGTTATTAATTATTATTATTTATGTGATTATAATGGTTCTGGTGTGTTTCCAGTCTTTTTAAGTGAATCCTTGAGAAAACTCTAAACTGAATACCCTTTCTTGTAACAATTTCTAATTATTAGAAATCTCTTATCTATTTGACGACTTCTGCGACTCAGCGGTTGAGTGCGTCGGTGCTCAAGACAGAGGTTGCGGGTTCGAATTCCACCAAAGAAACAAAAAAGTTTTCTGTGTTTCTGTGTCATGGATGTGTATTGTGTATTAAATATATGTACAATATTATTATATGTGTCATGGGATACTCTTCCCAACTTACCTGTCCGGTAGTTGTGGTATAGTATACGGGTATGCGACCCCGGCTTCCCTAGCTATTACTATATGACCTATCCCTTGCCCTCCTGGGCGGTAATATCCTACATTCCCTATTTCCCACTCTAACTTACCAATCTTCCTTTCCACACCACCTATCCTTCCCTTTCCCTATTCCTACCCTCTCCACCAATCCGTGGAAACGCAATGGATAATGAAAAATAATTTCATTATCCAAAATGGCGGCGATGTGGTTCGCCACCCATCATGTCTCGTTTCTCGCGGAGGCGAAAAGCGGACCATGGAGAGACGCTTGGCTACGTTGAATGTAAGAGGAGGAATGGATGGTAAGAATGAAAGTGGACGAAGCGAAAGAAGTATGTAAGGATCGTAGCAAGTGGAAAGAAGTGGTCTCTGCCTACCCCTACGGGAAAGAGGCGGTCCTGCCTACCCCTACGGGAAAAAGGCGTGATTATATGTATGTATGTAGGGTGAACGTACCAATTATCAGCACTTTAAGAGATAGTTCAAATTTAACCCCGATTATTACAGAGGAAAATACTTTTTTACCCACAATGATGATTCTTCTGGGTCCATTATTTAATAAATGACTGATTTTTATTTCATAATATAGTTTACCTTCATCCACATTTTATAAAAATAATCATAACTAAAAAATTACCCTGACGCCAATTATTAGCACCCTCGTCACCAATTATCAGCACTGGGGTACCAAATTATCAGCCCTGTGATAGTGGTGATGAAATTCGGTAGTTAATTCTACTAATATTATAAATGTGAGTGTTTGTGAGGATGGATGGATACATGTATGGATGGGTGGATATTTGTTACTCTTTCACGCAAAAAATACTGAACGGATTTCGATGAAATTTTGTATGGTAGTAGTTTAAGCTCTGGATTAAAAACAAAGGATAAAAAGCACAGTTTGTTCCCATGGGATACTGTATTTACGCGAGGAGAGCCGCGGGCAACATTATGAAATAAAATAATGATGAGATAATAATCTCTTTTTATACCTTGCCTGATAATCAGTTTCATGAAAAATTGACTTTACAAATATTACATTAATTCTTATTAATTAGTCAAGTCTTTCTCATTAATCTTAGTATATAGTTATTCCAAGTTTAAGTGTAGTATTTTTAATTAAATTTTTTATTAATTTATATAATAATTATTTTATACTGTGGTAAAATTACTATTGAGTTGTAGTTTATAGTACAGGAAACTGGAGAGACTTGATCCCTCTTTTGTTTTGTTCCCCTTATTTTCTACATAATATTGTAACGAACACACAAAAGTGCTATCTAGCGTCAACCAATGAAACCACTTGGTGTGAACAGGGACAGCGTGAGGTCTCCTACTCAGTACTAGATGGCGCTACTGTGCGAATATTCCGGAACAGTCCAACCAGTTCACGCGAGTCGCGAACATTTCTGGAACCGTCTGGGACTCGTATCAACCGGTATAAATACGTCGGAAGAATGCGAGCGAGTTGAGTTCACTTTGAGCTTCCATCGAAGCGAAACGGGCGATAAAAGTGAAAATAGTGATCGAGAGTTCGAGTTGAACAGCGAAACAGGCGATATCGATGTGAATACTAGTAATGTGATGATACCGTGATTGAAACCGACAACTTGGCTACGACTAAGGACACCGTTAGTGCTTAGTGTTTGGACTTAGTGTTTAATGTGTGGACCTAGTGCTTAATGTTGGTTAGTCCAACAGTTGCTAGTGAATAAAGTCTTCAAAAGAGTCACCAGGTTTTTTTCTCCAAATCCTTCGAACCTCAACACGTAACAACTGGTGTCAGAAGTGGGATTTGGAGATGCCATTGACTCCGAGAGAAGATTTCAAGGAGTGCGGCGGGAGGAGCAGCCCTGGTGGAGGAGCGACCCCTGGTGGAGGAGCGACCCCTGGTGGAGGAGTGACCACTGGCAGAGGAGCGACCACTGGCGGAGGAGCGAACACTGGCGGAGGAGCGGCCCCTGGCGGAGGAGCGGCCCCTGGCGGAGGAGCGGCCCCTGGCGGAGGAGCGGCCCCTGGTGGAGGAGCGACCCCTGGCGGAGAGGAGCGGCCCCTGGCGGAGGCCACACCCGCTGGGGACCAAGCTCCACCCACCGGCCCCGCCCACCGGGCCCCGCCTGCTCAAGTCCTTTGGGTCTCAGGGAGGATGATGCTATGAGGGAGTCTCGAGAAAGAGAAGACTACCTCCGGCACATCATCACGTGGAAGAAACAGGGTGACGTGGAACCAATCTGGAGTGAGGTTGCACCCACTGGCGCTGTCACTAAGGCGTACTGGGCGCAATGGGACAGTCTGATACTTCAAGAGCGGAATACTTTACCGGAAATGGGAGAAGACTAACGGCAGAGAGTTCCGTCTTCAGATAATTGTCCCAAGAACGAGAGTACCAGATGTTCTACGTGAAATACATGATGGCGTATCAGGAGGTCATCTAAGAGTCAAGTGGGACGTTCAAAGTGGTACACATAGACCGTCTGGCGCGGTACCATGGCAGTTACAACGATGCTCGGGACGAGCATCTCTAAGAGGGGAGTAGTGTAACGAACACACAAAAGTGCCATCTAGCGTCAACCAATGCAACCACTTGGTGTGAACAGGGACAGCGTGAGGTCTCCTACTCAGTACTAGATGGCGCTACTGTGCGAATATTCCGGAACAATCCAACCAGTTCACGCGAGTCGCGAACATTTCTGGAACGGTCTGGGACTCGTTGAAACCGGTATAAATACGTCGGAAGAATGCGAGCGAGTTGAGTTCACTTTGAGCTTCCATCGAAGCGAAACGGGCGATACAAGTGAAAATAGTGATCGGGAGTTCGATTTGAACAGCGAAACAGGCGATATCGATGTGAATACTAGTGATGTGATGATACCGTGAGTGAAACCGACGACTTGGCTACGACTAAGGACACCGTTAGTGCTTAATGTTGGACTAAGTGCTAGTGAATAAAGTCTTCAAAAGAGTCACCAGGTGTTTTTCTCCAAATCCTTTGAACCCCAACACGTAACAATATAATTATATGTATTCTATTTAAAATAATTCAAAGCGGCCAAGTGCGAGTGGGACTAGCCCATGAAGGATTCTAGCAGCAGGATAGCAACAAGTAACATTACATAAAAGTTCTTGTAGAGAGTTGATTGAATGAAAGGTAAATTGCAGTTTACGATTTATGACGTATTAAAAAAACTTCCTACTAGATCTCGTTCAAACCAATTTTCGGTGGAAGTTTACATAGTAATGTTACATCATATATTTTTTAGTATTATCATTCTCTTATTTAAGAAGATACGGGAGGGGGACACACATTTTACCACTTTGGAAGTGTCTCTCGCGCAAACTATTCAGTTTAGAAAAAGAAAATAATATATTAGAAACCTAAAGTTTTTGAAGACCTAAATCCATAGATACCCCACACGTGAAAAAAATTTGAGTTTCAGTTCTAAGTATGGGGATCCCCCAAAAATGATTGTTTCTTTTTTCTATTTTTGTGTGAAAATCTTAATGCGATTCATAGAATACATATACTTACCAAATTTCAACAATACTATAGTTCTTATAGTTTCGGAAAAAAGTGGCTGTGACATACGGACGGACATACAGACAAACAGACAGATATGAATCCATAAGGGTTACGTTTTTTGCCATTTGGCTACGGAACCCTAAAAAGTGGTACTAAAAGACGTGGAGTTTATCTAGCTTAAAGAATTTGCAACAACTAACAGAATATCAGTCAAAATAAGTATTAATTTACCTGCTTAAACTCATGACATGTATTTGCTTTTTTACTTAAGGCTGCGCTAGTCGGTTTTTTCTCCATACAAACGCTGTTGGTGATTTACTCTAAAGTTAAATATTGTAGACCCAAATTTTTGTGTAATATCGATTTTTATTACACTTATCTAGGTCGGTATATGCTTATATTTTAAAAATTTTAATAGCTTCCAAACATCGGGTTTTTAGCGCAACTTTGACCGTAAATAAAAAACAAACGAAGAATGAAAATAAAGAAATTGAGATAACTTTACTTCAGACAGAAATATTATACAGTTTGTTCATAAAACACCAACAGCTGAGTGTTGATTTGCGTAATCTGAGGACGCCTTTTCTAAAATACTTTACAAAGCAGTATAAATGTGTGCACTACAACTTCTCATATAAATTCTCTTCTTCTCATATAATAATCATATAATAAATAGATAACTATTTTATGGCTATATATTTTTTCCCCGATATTATGTGAAATAACAAGCATTTTCCCCACGCGCCGCACTGAGTTCGAACCGTTAACTAGCGCACTCTTAAGTCCCCATATAAAGGAAACTTGATCCTCTATAAAAATACTATGCAACTTAAAAGAGTATAAACGTTGATATAACATTCATTTGTTCCATAGTAGTGCTGATAAATTGGAATTTACAATATATTGGACCCAAATATCAGCACCATATGTTTTATCATTAATTTTGCTCTAACTTTAACTCTCTTTTACTAGATAAGCCTCATAAAACATCTCAGTTATGAGACAAACCAAAAGTTTGAGTAAAAAATATGGAAAAGGTCAAAAATAGCATAATATGAAAATATGTGAGCTTACAGTCGATCACAAGGAATCTGCCAAAAAAAATTCAAACTGAATCAGTGTGATACCAACACTCATTTACTTATATATCGCTGTTTTTAAGTCGAAAAGTATGGTGTCGCCGGCAGTAGATTCCAGAAACATTATATTTTTGTTTTTATTAAGTAAAAAGTAATATTAACAAGTGAGAAGCTTATAATTCTACTATTTGTTCGGGGTACTGATAATTTGGTACAGTGCTAGCAATTGGGTGTATCACCCTATGTACAATATTATTAAATTCTTAATTCTTTTTTCCTAGAGAACTTAGCATGGAACCAAACTGACATGGTGTGAAGTGTCCATAAATATTATTATAATTATCATTCGTATCCCAACTTCCAAGATATTAATAAATCCCATAAAGTATTAAGTACCATTAAGTCATTCTATAAGCTTAAAAGTGATTAAATGAAATATTTAAATGAGGAAATAAATCAGGGGTATCAAACATTTTACGTATTCTTAATTTGATGAATGGCCATAATTTGATAGTTCGTTAGTATGGATTAGAAAAGGATTTATTGGGTCGTGATCTAAGAAGATCTAAAACGATCGAGTTCAGTGTCCGACAGCAAATGCGTAAGACCCGAGTGTTTATTTCAATGTTACTATAAAAATAAACACAGTACGGGTTGTGGGAGATCGTAAACTACATATTGATAGCGGCTTCAAAGGAAAATATTTGCACAAAATGATAATAAAAAAAAGGTTGCCAAAATCATACTTTTTAATACTTTAACGGCAAGCAGATTACGGGTTACATATTATTTAATTTAAATCCTGATAAATTCTCAAATATACCTGTAAAGCGCGGCGTTCAAAGGGCTGCAAAGTTTAATTTTGAATCGCTATCTTGAAAATGAAGCGCTGTCTCTATGAACTGAACCATAAGGAAACATTTCACTGTCTATCTCAATTATTCTCTCATTCCCAGTTTTAGTGTCATCGACGACCAATGACGATAAAATAACAATCAATGTAACAAGCAAGGTTAATTGTTTAATAGAACAATTGCCAAATAAGTGTGTTTCGGTACCAGTTACAACAAAAAGTTTGCAACAACAACAGTCCAAATTGTACCGTGACAGTGTTGCAACAACAAATTGATGTAAGATGACAATTGCTTGCACACATGGACGTATTCGGTCGGCACAATATGACGCAAAATTACATTATGCAATTCACTTGCAGTTGCAACACGCGGAACCAAAAATGCCTAAAAACGTGATCTGATATACATTCATTTGAGGACTGTGGAGTAGGTAGTGGTACTGCATAATGGAAGTTTTAGTAGTTATAGGTAAAAAACAGAATTAAAAATTTTAAGTTTACCTATCAAAAATGAACAGCCCAGAACAGCAATTGTACAGAATGTGATCGTTATGAAGATTAATATGCGTTTAGAATGTGACAGAAACGATTTTCTCAGAAATGAACTCATTTTTGACGCCAAATATTTCTTCATACATAATATAGCAGGTCCTCTTTTATCCGAACTCCGTTAATTCATCTCCCGTTCGGATTCCTGGAGCGTTCGGATTCTAGTACAGAGAATCTATAGGAATAATCTATATGCTATGATTTAAAAATATGTAACTGTCGAGAAGCATGAGCGACACAATAGCAACACAAAATGGCGGACGAGTAACAAAAACAAACGCACACTACACCGACTCAACTTTTGTGGAGCAACTGACGAGACGAGCGAGACGGCAAGGGAAGAAGCGGGCGGTGGTAAAGTGTTCGGCTTACAGAGGTGTTCGGATTAGAAGGGGTTCGGATTACAGAGGCTCTGCTGTATTACAAGTTCTGATTTCAAGATAGAATATAGTGACAGGTTGATAAGTTTTATTATACACTATTTGCATTTAAGAGACTTGTTACCTAATTAATTATGTAATCTATGTATGCAGTATGGCCTTTATAAAATAAAATATTGAAAAAAAGTAGCCCCTGAATAATCAAGCAGTGAGAGAGATGATGAATTAGATATAGCTAAGAACCGCTCGAACATGTCAGCTTTGAAACAAAAAAAAAAAACTAGATACAAATCGTATCATCAATTTCGGAACTACGATCCACAGACAGACACACAGACAACCAGACAGACACGTCAAACTTAAAACACCCCTCTTTTTGCCTCGGGAGTTAAAAAGGAAGAAAATGGTAGAACAAAGTTTTCGAGCAAAAGCGTTGCGTTTAAGGAAATCTGTAATTTTTCTGTCTGTAACTGGAATTAACGCGAATTTCGTATACTAGCACATAATATGTGCTAGATTTCATAATAGTTTTAATAATATTAATAATATTATGAAAACTATTGTGAAATCGTGTAAATAATATTATTTTTAAAGTTATCTACAAAATCATGAACCAAAAATATTTATGCAACATTTTGTTCGTATTGTGTAGAATTTCTACATAATATGTTAAAGTCTGAAAATATTCTACATACATCAGATTTTCTTTAGCGTTCTTATTAGTTTTACGACTTTTACGACTTCAAAGAAAATATATTTTTTAATAATAAGAAAATAGGAAAAAAATTTTAGCAAAGCAAAGCTGATTATGTGTAATTAAGAATATATTATTGTAAGCTTATAGTTGAAGGTTTCATAAAATACTTCTAATTAATAATATGTAAACGTGCAATGAATGGTTTAAATGTGCATTAATATATAATTACTAGCGACCCGCCCCGGCTTCGCACGGGTACAATACTGATACTAATACTACAGAATGACTTTAAACCTCTAACAAAACGGGCGAAATTTAGTCAAAACAAACAGAAACAAATTAATATAGGTACCTACTAAAACTCAATGAAATAAGTAGGTGGGTATACTTTTATCGTATGAAATACCTATACTCTTCAGGACTAACAATACAACAAACACCAAATAAATAGGTATTCAAGTATTTATCCATCAAAGTTACAACGAACACAAAACAAAAATCTACTCATAGAAGTCTAGATCTAAACTCATAGAAGTCTAGATCTAAACTCCCCCCCGCACGCGCACGCCTTGGTGACGCCCACTTCGCAACGGGCCGTGCCGTGCAGCAGAAATCGTAATATTTTAATTTCGCCAAAACTTCAAAACCAAACGTCCAATTTTAATCATTCAAAGACCAAATATTATCTACATAAACTGTACTTAGTGATAAAATAATTTATTTTGATAAGTATTAATAGCATAAGTAAAATAAACGCGTTTAAATGTAGTCCAAAAAAAATTCAAGATTTCTAAATAAAAAAATGGTTGTTGTGCCTCACTCGACATAGATAGGTATAGTGTGTCGCGGACTTTTTTGTAGATATTTATAAGATCTACAATTAATTAGAACATTTTATGGTTCTATCTTTTATAGTTTAGGCAGCGTACGCAAAATAAGTAACTTTTCTGGTTGATTTTTTACACCTTGTGTCCGAAAAACCCAAATATCTTACGGAACCCTATTTTTTTCCAAAATAAAATTTAGCCTATGTTACTCGTGGATAATGTAGCTTTTGAATGGTGAAAGAATTTTTGAAATCGGTCCAGTACTTTTTGAGCCTATTCATTACAAACAAACAAACAAACAAACAAACAAACAAACATACAAACAAAGTTTTCCTCTTTATAATATTAGTGTAGATTAATATTTGGTTATGAGATGAAATGATTTTATAGTTTATTTCTTAGGCATAAGAAATAATATTCAGTGCCATGTTCAATTTGTATAAAAAATGCAAGATCAGTATCATCGCTTGTTTGGTATGGACGTCGGGTTTGGCATTATTACCGAGAGACGGCCATGGAGGCACATGTTATGTTAATTTATGGAGAATAAATCCTGTATATTATTTATTTGAAGTTTTAATCACTGGATATGAATAAGGATTTCAGAGAGGACTTTACATTTCAGAAGTGTGATCGGCGAAAATTATATTTTTTTTCGCTCTGAGCCTACGTAAGTATCGTTGTTTATATCGACATTTATTTTGAAAATTTTTCTTTGTTTTTGTGGTACCTAAATACCTACCTAATAATGATTAATGTTATGGTAAACTATAATTAATTGCTTAGATAATAGTAAAGTGAAAAATCGTAATATTATCTAAAGGGATTAAATTAAATTTTTGATGCATATCGTGAAAATGGGGCATAGATAATCGGAGGAAATTTGAAAATGGAATACATATTTAATTCTCGAACGTGCTCATGAGTCATGACGACATATGAGTGCAAAAGAGATAGAATGATGATGGAAGAGATAATATTATTAAAATAATAATTTAAATAGTAGTTAGTTATTAATAAATAGGTTTTGCGATTTTATGATATTATATCAGATACTTTAATCGAGACGATATTGTTTATACATAATTATTGTTTATTAATATGTAAGTACAATTGGTTTTTCGAAAACAGTTGCAAGTATTACCTACCATGAAATTTGCAGAGAAATGTGGGGGAGTAAAATCGATCTCACTAAGGCTTATATCTGGAGAACTGTGCATTTTTTGCTACATTATGTATATGGTTTTTTTTTCGTCTTGTAACAATGTAATATAATTATTTCTGTAATTTTGACTAATAAAATTTATAAATGTTATGACGACTTGATCGAAATAGAACTCAAAATAATAATATGGGTTTTTTCGACTGGAGCAAAAGATTTGTATTTATGTTTAAAAGAGCATTTATTAGTTGAACTTCAATATATATGATTTATTAATTTTAATATAGAATAACGCTTAAGATTCTTAATTTCTTTTTATTTGGAGTGACATGGTATTAAGCTGTATTCTGTCAGTTTCAGATCAGATGGAATTCCGATTATGACTATCTATTTTGGGTATTTAAGGACCCAGGGAGCCCAAAATGAGAGTGAAAGTCAGGAAGTTCCTAATACCATTAGAAAGTACTAGGTGAGAAATTAAATGCCAAAACTAATATGCCAGTTGACCAGGACGACCCGGGTGTAAGCGGTCAGGTCAGCCGGTGGAGCAATACAGAGTGATACCCAGGGAGCCCAAGGTTAATGGGACAGGGTCAGGAAATAGACTTCTGCCGGTTGCTCAGGACGACCCAGGTGTAAGTGGTTAGATCAGCCGGTGGAGCAATACAGAGGGATACCCAGGGAGCCCAAGGTTATTGGGACAGGGTCAGGAAATAAACTACTGCCGGTTGCTCAGGACGACCCAGGTGTAAGTGGTTAGATCAGCCGGCGGAGGTGAGTGGTCAGGGGTGGCGCAGGAGAGTAGCGCTACCGAGACCAGAATTGTAAGGGGATCGGTGGAGGCCGATCCCAGGATTGGTGGAGGCCAATCCGAGACGAAACAAATTGTAAGGGGATTGGTGGACTATTCCAGACGAGATTTGAGGATGGGATTAATGGAGTGTATCGATCACGAAACGTTTTGATTATTCATGGAGTATGAGGAGTGAGGATGGTGTATTTTTCTGCCGTAGCCAGGCCAGATCGTGGGTCTACCGTGGAACACCAAAAGTGTGATAGAGATCAATCATAATTATTTAAGAGCACTATATAGTACTTTCGACATAACAGTTCGAGTAGAGTGGAGAGAACGATATAAAAAAAAATGAATTTGAAACGAGGTGTAAAAGTGAGAGAAGTAAGGTACAGATTTTGTTTGTATCAAATTTATAGTAAGGGATTATATATGAGATTTAAATGAATTTACAGAATCAATATAGAACAAGGTTTTGACAATAATAGTGTCAGTCAATGGTTTGGGTAGACAAAAATTTATTAACCTACTTTTACTACAAATATTGAGTTTGACCCTATGTCTAAAGATAAGACAATGTTAATGTAGCTTATAGTAAGAGATTATACATATATGAGATTTAAATGAGTTTACAAAATCAATATAGAACAAGGTTTTGACAATAATAGAGTCAGTCAATGGTTTGGATAGACAAAAATTTAGTAACCTGAGATTTAAATGAATTTACATAATCAATATAGAACAAGGTTTTGACAATAATAGAGTCAGTCAACGGTTTGGATAGACAAAAATTTATTAACCTACTTTTACCATAAATATTGAGTTGACCCTATGTCTAAAGAGCAGACAATGTTAATGTGGCTTACAAGTAATATAAGTATTAGTTATTGGAATGAAAGTTCCTATGGGGCGTTGCGGAGAGGTAAGTACTCTAGTCGGCAAAAAAAAAAAAAAAAGGGTCTGTAACGTTAAATAAAACCGTAAGATTTTTATGTATTAGTAAAAAGCAAAATTCGATCGATCGATCAATTGACATCCTACATTATGGTCTAGTGGCAAGGATGCCTGGATTCCCGGTATTGGAATTAAACTTTTTCATTATTTTAACTCAAATAAGTATTTATAATTATCACTTAATAATAATAATAATGTGACCTACACAAACTTTCTTCACATAAAAATAATATTTTTGCAAACAATGTTACGTAAAACGCCACCTGTGATCTAGAAACGGTACTTTATTAGGGTTCATATCGGAAGCGATCGTAGTTCTTATCGAGACAAAGTACAGTTTTAAAAGGTAAAGCTGATCGACTGATGTATTAATGCACAGACCATTGCTAAAAATTTGAAATTTTGCACATGTATTTCTCATAATATGACAGGAATTGGTTGCGGGGTTATTAGGGTGGAGGTAATTTTCATTATTTTTCAAATAGGATACACCGTTTCTGAGATAGAAGTATTATAGAAGAAAAAAATACGGCAATGCTCTACTTTGAGACACGAACGGTGTATAAATCTGTAGAAAATTTGGAAAATTCAGGAAGGATTTTTCAAAATTCAACCCCCCCAAGGGGGCAAAATATTGGATTAAAGTTTAAAACCTAACTTTACGCAGGCGAAGCCCCAGAAAATTAATATTGTTTTCTATAAACCTCAAATAGAACTTGAAATCAAATTTTTATAATGAGGAACTTCGTTCCTATCTGGTGTCCAACGACACCACACGGCTTTTTGTTCTAATGAATCGAAGAGAACACTAGGTATGTAAAAAAATTGTTAAATCGATGTAAGGTTGTGAGCTGTAGATTTTTAACAGCTGTACAGTATAAAAGATAGGGTGATAAAGATATGACGTGAGGCACTAGTAAAATTTTAAAGACTAAAATTCTTTTAAACATGTGTACTTGAACGATTACAATTTGTAAAACTTAAAGAGATGAAACTTTGGATAATTGTCATTCTGATTTGAATAGACAATAACTACTTATCTAAAATGAAAATTTAACTAAATAATTATAGTTTAATATTTTCTTTGGGCTTTGGCTTTGAATATGGGCTTCTGACCGAAATAATAATCGAACTTGAGGATACCGAGCTGGCTGGTTAAAAAATAGACAAGTGATAGAGAAAGTATATTTATAGTATACAATATAAATAATAACGTTTTCTTAGGTTTTTACAGTTTAAATATCACCTTGACCTTGCGGACTATGATAGGTACTAGATGCAAAGATTCCACTTTCTTCCCCTGCATTATCGTAGGAACATCTCCGATCTAGTCTACTGATGTAAAATTATTAACAAAATAGATGTTCCTGACTTACTAATTTGATACAGTTTAACGTTCCCACTAGGTAATCATAGTTTTATGCCTTTTTATGTCTCACCATTTAACACCTGTTATCGTCGAAACTCTTTCATCCTTAGATCAAGCGCTCAAATGAATACATTCCTTAATGAAAATCCACTTGAAGATATATTTTCATTAAATCTACCTAAAATTAGGAGACTCCTAACTGATACCCTTCTTCAATTGTAACTAATAAACCATTTTAAATATTAATCTTAATTACTAAACAAATATAAGACTATCAAATAATTATGTGTACGAGTGTAGTTTTGAATTTTAATATTAACGTTCATTCGGTTTATTATGTTTGTGGTTATGACTGCTTTTACTTTAAGGTATATATGGATATTTTTTTTGACACATTCAGGGGCTTAACTTGAGCTTTGCTAATTTGTTTTGTAGTTGTGAAAACTTGTCATTGGTACTTTATTTTTTTTAATATGTTAATTTATTATCATTGTATTTGTTGCTGTAAGCTTTCATAACAAAATAAAAAAAATCGCCCAAGTGCGAGTCGGACACGCGCGCCGAGGGTTCAGTACAAACCGGTAGTGATTTTGTCACACCTTAAATGTACTTTAAACCTGAGTGTTTGATATGAATTTCAATTTAATATATCTACGCATTCATGAGGAAAGGGGTAGTAAGTTTAAAATTATTAAAAATATTTTTATTATATTATATAAAAACTAAAAAGTTACGGTTTTCGTAATTTTTCCTTTATATGTGCTATAAGATGTTACTCTATGTATTTCAAATTTCAAGATTCTGAGTTCACGGGAAGTAGCCTGTTGGTTTTGAGTTTGTGAACTTCAAAAATTTGCGGAAATTTGCGGCATTAACAGCTGTATCTTTTGATTGCATTGGCTTAGAAGTTTGTTTTTTTCACAGCTCTAAAGGACCGTAGACCTTACCTCTACGCGTTCCTGAGAAAAAGGGTCTTGACAGACATTCGGACGGACAACAAAATGATTCTATAAGGGTTTCGTTTTTTCCTTTCGAGGTACCCTAAAAATGAATAAAAATAAAAATTAAAAAAATAATTATAGTAGTAGGAAGCGCAAGTAGAGAGGCAGATTCCCCACGATGCAGATGGTCAGTTTCAAAATTACTACTCAAATAACTCCCTATCGGGGAGTGTACTGCAAAGTAAATGTAAATTATGTCATACTAGATGTTCATACGCGCAAAGAAATTTTTGTCACGAAAAGTAGCCTATTTAGATACTAGTGGTGACGATGATGTTTCTGAGAATGAAGAAGTGGTCCTAATAGTTATAAATATATTTTAATAACAATAGTCAGTAAGAAATTCATAGTTGTTATCTTTGAGTATATAACCACGTTGTTATATCTCTACCACTCAATTGTCAAAAGTGTCCATTTTGTATCTGTCGGACTAGATTTCGGCCTAGGTCTAGAAATAGCGCCCCGTCGCATTAAAATTACGAAAACTTCCTAATTTTGTATGAAAGATATAATTATATAAAACATATGTTGTTAGAATCTGTGCAATGTAAACTAACAGAATGAATACAAGTTATATTCTTTTACCCTAAAATATTTTGTAATCCTAAGGAGAAAATAGGTGAAAGTAAGTGAAAGTATACGCGAATATTTCGAGTGATAATATAAAAAAAAATCATTCATTCAAATTTCTTATATTCTTCGTACAAATGGATATACTGTTTTACAATAATTCATTAAAAAAAAAACAACACCTTTACATACTGTGTTTTTTAAACCACAAGCTTTTTAAAAATATATATTTGGCACATCTATCGATACGCCTGTTTATAAAAACGCCATGAGATGGCATTCGACAGACAAGGGAATATTTCATTAAATTGAGCGTTTTTTTGGTAGTTTCTCACTAGAGAAACTACCAAAAAAATAGTTAGTAAACTATTACTAACTATTGCTGTATGTTATAATATTATGATTGTGTGTAGATAAAGTGTTATCTATCTATATAACTGAAGCGAATGGACTCGCTTCTTGCAGGAAGGCCGAGCTGTAAGCTTATAGTTGAAGGTTTCATAAAATACTTCTAATTAATAATATGTAAACGTGCAATGAATGGTTTAAATGTGCATTAATATATAATTATTAATATTTGGTTATGAGATGAAATGATTTTATAGTTTATTTCTTAGGCATAAGAAATAATATTCAGTGCCATGTTCAATTTGTATAAAAAATGCAAGATCAGTATCATCGCTTGTTTGGTATGGACGCCGGGTTTGGCATTATTACCGAGAGACGGCCATGGAGGCACATGTTATGTTAATTTATGGAGAATAAATCCTGTATATTATTTATTTGAAGTTTTAATCACTGGATATGAATAAGGATTTCAGAGAGGACTTTACATTATGTATTTAAACTTAGGAGCACCAGCTATATTTAATAAAGGAATATAATATATTTTATTTGTTATGAAAAATAAAACCTATAAGTAGGTACCTCCTACCTTATAAATTATTTTTCATTTTAATTGTATTCGAGAACTGAGGGGGCTATTATAATTATTTTTATTACAATATTTCCAATTAAAGTTTATTACTATGTTCGTAATAAATGTAATTTTACATAAATGTTAATAATAATTTTTATTATTCTTTTTATGGCATAACCGTGGAAAATCAGCAGGTAGATCTCCTTAACGCTTAGCATAGGTAACCTAACCACTGTAAAAATTGCGTTTCTTTCTACAGAAGAATTGACAAATTAATAAAAGATTGACAAACAGGAAACCTGTTTTTTGTGTCCATAATATCTGTCAGTGTGTCTGTTCTTGTGCAGACAAAATGCATTTCTATGGTGCTCATGCTTAGCGTGCTATTGAGAGAGAGGTTACCACACGCAAGACGAGTAACAAGACAGCAGTGGCGAAGGCTGGTTCTCCTTCATAGGGAAGCCGTAGCCGGTATAGTAGCTAGGGATTTGGATGAGGGTATTCAAATGGTAAGCGGTAAGGGAAGCCGATAGGAATGGAGTTATAGGAACCCCACGCCGCTGCAAGACAGCCTACAAAGATGTTCCCATTCCTTGAATATTAAACCTCTAAAATGTCTATTAGTTTCAATAAAAGGCCTGCAGTCTGTATTGTGAATTGTGATTTATGATATGCAAATTGTAATCGAAACAATGATCTCATAGTTTGAACAGGAAAATAATAAGCGTGATAAGACCAACTATTTTGCACTTAATTTTCGAGGCAATGAAGCGAAAATCTAAAACAAGGGTAAATAAGACAATAAAAACTTGAAATTCGCTGAAAAATTACTGATTTACGACTAATTACTATTTGGTACACGATACAACAATAAATGCAACTATGAATGCAACCAGAACATTCGTTTTAACGTTAAATGCAGGTAACATTACCCGAAACAAGTGGGATGATTGTCGAAACAAGACAGAGGAAAAGGGGGCAAAGAAATAATAATAAAAGAAATTAAAAATCTTTAACCCTTTAACTGCCAGGCCAGGCAAGGCAAAATACTATGGTCTGTCAGGCACATGTGACTGACACGGCGTTCTACCCCGCCAGACTGGCGGTTTTATATCAAACTTTTAGGCCCATAGCGATCTGCAGTGGTCCAATGCTTGTTCTCGATGACCTCCTTTTTCGTAATTTTATGTCATTTTGTGCATGGATGTACTATTTAATCATCCAACAAAGGAATGCTTTCAACTGCGGTTCGAATCGCCCCATTCTAAAAACGTCGGACCGCGGTCCGAATCGACGACACCAGAAACAACGTTGTGGCGATTCACACCGCGGTTCGAATCCTTGCGGTGTGAATCGACTAAAGACCCTGTTAAGTAACCCTTGAATTGTCAAACCGATGATGAATTATAGCTAAGAACACTCTCGACCATTCATATTCATATTCATTTATTTGCATCAAAAGTGGTACATATGTCATGTACCACTTTTGATGCAAATAATGCCATGTCAGCTTTCAAACAAAAAAGACTAGACCGAAATCGGTACATCCATTTAGAAGCTACGATGGCACGGACAGACAGAAATACAGACACGTCAAACTTATAACACCCCTCTATTTTCGCCGGGAATTACAACCAATCAACCAATAGATCGTCAGAGAGCAGCATCTCCTACCATACGTGTAGGAGATGCTGATTTCTCTAAAAATCATGGGTCGTTGCTTTACATCAAGGAAAGCCATATAGTATAGTATGCTGGGCAAACAGTGGAGTGCCGACGTGTGAAATGTAAAAACTTCAGAATTCCAATAGCTTTGAATGAATTAATACAAAAACTTCTGAATTGTATGGGATAAAAAACTAAATAAATTACCCATTTTTAGGGTTCTGTAATTCTCAAGGAACCCTTATAGTTTCGATCTGTCCGTCCGTCTGTCTGTCTGCCCGCCCTTCTAGCAGTCTTCTGTAATTATTAATATAATTGGATGAAATTTGCTACAGTTTTATTATGTGTATAGATCTCGATTCTCGATTTTGGCATCATAAAATAATAATCTTACTAATATTATAAATGTGAAAGTTTGTGATGATGTATGGATGGATGTTTGTTCCTCTTTCACGCAAAAACTACCGAACGGATTTCGATGAAACTTGGTATGGTAGTAGTTTAGGCTCTGGATTAAAACATAGGCTTTTTATCCCGGAAAAGTACAGTATTCCCGCGGGATACCCGATACTATACTTACGCGGGTAGAGCCGTCGGAAACAGCTAGTAATTTTATATTTTAGGGGTGGCTCTCCATACATGTGAAGTGGGGATGAAAAATATTGTTTCATTCTACCCCATCGTACCGTTGAATAGGTTTAAAAAATATTTTATATAATAAAGGTAAAGTTCCATACACAAACAATTTTCGAGGCAACTTAGAGCCAAAAGTAACAGTATTTATGCGAGTCACACTCGGAACAGGATCCAATGTGTTACAATTTACACCAGCGTGTAAAGTGTACATGTTAAACAGCTATTAGGTAGAGCAGTATTATCCCTATGTTTCCATAGATGTATTATTATAATTATATAATACTAGCTGACCCCGACAGACGTTGTTCTGTCTTAAAAATGAACTGGAATGAATAAATGACTACCTAACCTACTCCTACTCCTTAAAAAAAGGTCCTTAAATAACCTTCTCTGGCTCATGCACAACAACTTTGCTAAAAATCATCACATGCTTTAATCGAAGCACTTCAAAAATGAAATGACCGCATGAATGACATAACAACATGCTTGTACTGTCAACACTGAAAAAAGTTTCAATTTGACAGCAAAATCCCCAGTAACAAAATGATCCGCCATTTATTGAATTCATTTGTTACAATTAAACAAAAAATTAAACCGACTTATAAAGTAAAAATACACAAAAAAGTATGAAATATTAATTATTTTATAAATAATTTCCCCTTTTAAATTTGGGTATTTCTCTACTTAATCTTCTTAATTCTGAAGTCACTACCAGCCCAAACGATATCCTACAATATTTTATAGAACTCCCGTTAATATTTGCTGGTACCGACTTCAAAATTAAGAAGATTAAGTAGAGAAATAGCCAAATTTAAAAGGGGAATTATTTATAAAATAAGTTTTATTTCATACTTTTTTGTGTATTTTTACTTTGGAAGTCGGTTTAATTTTTTGTTTAAAAATAATAATTTCACCCTTTTTAGTGATAATATTGTTAATTTATTATTCATACGTCTTAAAAACGTCTAAAATAAACGATCGAATGTTTAACTGAATACGTGCCAAGCTTCTATTAGATATTGTTATTAAGATGATGATGATGATTACTGTAAGTTACAAAGTGGCATATGCTTGCAGTTCTTTAAACAATACCGAAATTTCCAAACGCGTATCTTTAAAGACTGAGGAGTTCTGTTCAGTGTTTTTGGATCTGGGGTATACCTTGGTCTCAGCATCTTATTTTTTGGGAGCACATGCTTGTGTCACTTCAGTAAAAGTCAAAATCACTATATGTGTCGATATAAATTTCGAGGAGTTCTCTCAATTCCTCATGGATCGCATCATCACGTTTCCACTTTAGTGACTAAAGGACCAATTTCGAATTAAACCCTTTACAACAAAAGAATTTTGCAAATAGGTCCATAAACGGCAGAGTAATGTTCAAAGATCTCCGTGTTAGTGTAAAATACTATGAGAAGTACCTTCTTTATCATCATAATGTGATGATGTATGCTGTGATAGTGGTGGTGATGATGATGATTACTCTAATTGACAAAGTGGCATATGCTTGCAGTTCTTTAAACAACGCCAAAATCCCCAAACATGTATCTATAATGAGTCAGGAGTTCTGTTCTGTACTTTTGGATCCAGGGTATACATTGGAGCAAAATCTTACTTTTTGGTAGCATATGCTTGGACTACTTCAGAAAAAGTCGAAATCACCATATGTGTCCATATAAATTTCGAGGAGTTCCCTCGATTCCTCATGGATCCCATCATCAGGTCACCAATTTTCTAAAAATGGGACCAACTTCTGAATATACCTTTTACATCAAAAAAATAATTTTGAAAATCGGCCAACAGACGGCGGAGTTATCCGCGAACATACAAAAAAAAATATATATATACAGCCGAACGTATAACCGCCTCCTTTTTTGGAAGTCGGTTAAAAAATGGGATAAATGAAGAACCGCTCGACCGATTTTATGCAAACTTCACATAAACCATCTACTAAATAATCCGAACAAAGCTTAAACATTTGGTTTGTATAGGTGAGCCCGTTCTTGAGTTACAAACTTACAACGAAAAGTGGCATTGATTTTTATATATATTATATAGATTAAAAAGAGGTTGTAAGTTGTAAACTTGTAACGATAAAAATAAACAAACTCGCTGTACAACTTATGAAATGTTAATAAGTAATTTAGTCAATCACAACAATTTCGACTTTAGGCAATGGACAACCTATCCTACTAATATTATAAATGTGAAAGTTTGTGAGAATGTATGGATGGATTGGGTGGATGCTTGTTACTCTTTCACGCAAAAACCACTGAACGGATTTCGATAAAATTTGGTATGGTAGTAGTTTAGGCTCTGGATTAAAACATAGGATACTTTTTATGCCGAAAAAATACAGTGTTCCCGAGGGATACTATATTTACACGTGCGGAGCCGCGGGCAACAGTTCGTTGAAATTATAAAGATGCAACTATGAATTCTGTTAAACTTAAAACTACTCTTTTGCTTACAAAAACTATTTCCATAATGAGTTTAACTGTGTGAATGTTCGCGTTATTATTATAAATGTTGAATTTATAATTTATAAAGCATTTTTTAGAAATAGGGCGAGGGACAAATTTTTACCTTTAGCCATTAATTTAGGTAAGTTAGTTACATTGTTAAAAAATTTCATACAACAATAATCATTGTTGAAGGTTAATAAAGACAATGTACTTAACGTTATTTCGACAACTATTTCGCATTAAAATGTAACATTTCCACAAACACAACGTTTTACAATGCCATCACAGTACCCAAAACATTTCGTTACTTTCTAACCGGTAACATGACAATAACAGTACAAAAACCGGCGAAATAAAAAAAACTGCCGCAACTGAAATGTTTACTTACAAAAGGCAACCGGATCTGGTCGTGTGCCAGTTCAATCCAAAACACATACACGGTAATAAATAAAGTTAATTGCATGTGAACGCCGCGCTGACCGCTGTACATACAGCGAGCGTACGTCTAGCGCGGACGCAGGGACGCACGGAACTGCACGCCCGCAGCGCGCAGCCCGCAGCGAGCGTGCACCGCCAACTGCGCGCCGCACACAAATTCACGCGAAATAGTAGGAATAATATTTTTTATTTTTTTTATGAAATGAACCAGGAAACGAGCAGACGGATCGCCTGATGGTAAGCGATTACCGCCGCCCATGGACACTCGCAACACCAGAGGAGTTGTACTTGTAACTCCTCTGGTGTAGCGACTTGCGTTCCTGGTCCTTCAAACCCCCAATCCACCCCTTGGGCCTCCCCGGTAACCTCACTCACTCAACGAAACACAACGCAAGCGTTATTTCACGCCGGTTTTCTGTGAGGTCGTGGTATTTATCCGGTCGAGCCGGCCCATTCCTGCCAAAGCGTGGCTCTCCCACAGTTAAAATTCATTTTTTTAAATTATAAATGTCAAATTTTGTGAGGATGGATGGATGGATGTCTGTTACTCTTTCAGGCAAAAACTACTGAACTGATTTCGTTGAAATTTGGAATTGGTAGTAGTTCAGGCTCTGGATTAAAACATAGGCTACATTTATCTCGAAAAAGTACAGTGTTCCCGAGATAATTCATTATTAAATTTAATTATATTTGGCTGCACGGAACTTCCATTTTGACAAATTTTTAAATGGGTGGATCGAGTGTAAAGCTTTAGATTGGAGAAATGTAGAGTCCTGTTGGTCTAGCATGAACATTTGTCGGTGGCGTAAACTTAACGTTATCGAATGAGAATTACATATGAAAATCTGTCAGAATCATGACAGAGCTCATAGAAATTAAATTCGATAACGTTGCGTTTACGGCGCTGTTAAACGATCCTGCTAGACCCCCTGAAACTCTACATACAAATTCATGCATTTGATAGAAGCAATCTTAATTCTAGAAGACCCAAGTAATTCTCACCATGACAGTTTCACAAAAAAATGACCAAACCCATCTATCTACCAAACTCTCAATATCAAGCGGTGTACAATAATACGGAACAAATCGTTTCACACTCGTAACGGCTCCCATTAGCGCCTATTACCATCAAACATTGCGTAACTTCCTAAAATGTTTTACACCATATCTTTCGACGATTGCGATCTATTTCCTCTGATTGTTTCGATATTGCAATTAAACTTTTTTCATAATTTCCCATTTAAGGTGTGATATAAACAGTAGAAAAGTCAGATGTAAGATGGGATTGGATGAGAATAATGTATTCTTCGTTCTGGATTAAGAGACGCATACTAAACTCGTTAGCAAAAAAAAAAAATCAAACCCCTAAGCAAATTACCAAATTACAGTAACTCTATCAGTTTATATAATATTTTTAAGTCATTTTATCTACTGCATATTGAAAATTAATTAGTAAGGAATAGTTTAAGTTCATTTTATTATAACATTTTAAGTTATTATAGAAAAAAGTAAAAGTATACAAGTTGACTTGAGAACACCGCCGGTGTTTTCGCCGAATAGTAAAGTGAATTTTGCGTTTGCGCTAAGTGAGTACCTTTTCCACAAAAAGTATCGAAAAAACTTACGCGAACATGCCAAGATCAAGCAATTTAGCAAGAATAGGTATTGCTCTAACCCCAAACGTTTATTGGCTTTAGTCTTAAAAACGAAGAAATACAAAAAAGCACGTCATTAATTTTTACTTAGCAAACTGATTAAAATTCCAGCAAAAGTTAATTTTGCAGTATACGTACATTTATCCGCGATAAAAAGTAGCCTATGTCCTTCCCCGTGGTCTACTCTACATCTGTGCCAAATTTCATCAAAATCGGTCCAGTAGTTACGGAGCCTATTCAATACAAACAAACAAATAAACATTATATTAGTATAGAAGTATAGATATCAGAAATCGATAAAACCTAGACAGGCGATAATCTAATTTCTGAAGATATAAAATATAAGCTCGATGAACTTTGTCGTGCAATGAAACACAAAACAATGCCTCTCACATCAGACAAATTAATAAGAAGATAAATTCAATAAGAAATGACCGTCTGGTGACAGACGGCTGCAAAAACCATATTTACATTTCTGAATTTTTTTTCCTCCGAAAGCGAATATTGAAGCAATAAAATAGTATTTTCATGAAGGAAGTTTCCTTACTCGCGTTTCCTTTGACGTGGAACATGAGTTTAATGTTGTTAGAGATTTATCGTTTGTCTACATGACCGAAGCGAGACAGATCCGTGACTCGATCGAATGGAAATAGACGTCGAATAAGACGAATGCTAATTTTATCTAGGCAAGTAAAAGGTTGCATATGAAAACCAATGCGTAAGTCGAAGAAAATTTATGTTTAGCATTTTACTGAAATTACTCATGTTAAATGACGAGACTACAAAATTTTGAGGTAGATAAAACTGTTGATGAAAAAATTATTTTCATGAATGTACCTTCTGTGTCAATGTTATATTCTTATACTTTAAACGAGACAATCTTGTTTATATAATCGGTTTCTCGAAAACGGCTGCAAGTATTACCATAAAATTTAGTACCCATGCAGGGAGAAAAACCGAACTAGCTAGATCTTATCCCTGGGAAACTGCGAATTTTAAGCTATACATTTAATGTTTTTTCTTTCGTCGTGCAACAATATAAGTAGATATCATTAATTTCGGCTCTATTACGTCAGTCAGCGATAGGCAGTTTGGTATGCGTATGTTAAATGTATAATTTTAGCTTTGTTCGATAATTCGGAATATGGGTGTTAGGTATAGTGGGTTCGAAATTAAAATTACAGTCTAATAAATATTATTGTAATTATTTTTATTTTTTTTAATTTATCAGAGCTCCGAGCAAAGCTCGGTTAGCAATGTGCTACGCATTTATTGTCTGATAGATGTTGCCCGCGACTTCGTGCGCGCGAAAGAAAAATTAGGTGAAACCGTACTTTATCCGCGATAAAAAGTAGCCTATGTTCTTCTTCGTAGTCTACTCTACATCTGTGCCAAATTTCATCAAAATCGATTCAGTAGTTTCGGAGCCTATTCAATGCAAACAAACTCTTTATAGAGTTAGACTTAGTATAGATATAAAGACTTAAAATCCAGGATAACACAAATAGGAATTCGCTATTTTAGACCACACCAGTCAAATAGGTATCAATTTAAATACCTAAAAGCCAGTTGAAATTATTAGGTATACACTATCTAGATACTAAATGAAATTCGAAACCAACCTACAAATTAATCGGCTTTATAAATTCCACCAGTATCTGGATGGTGCAGCAACATAATCCTCAATCATGTAGATCAGTGTTTTTCAACCTGTGGGTCGCGATCCCCTGGGGGGCCGCGAAACTTCTGTAGTGGGCCCGGGGGTCGCCGGAGGTAGAGAGAACTTTAGTAAAAAGCCAATGAAGATTAAAAAGATTGATTTATTAAGTAAGAGAATTTTAACAGAAGGATATACTCATAAATCTATCGTCGATATCATAGATGTATGTAATTGTAAAGTAATGTGTTTGACGTACTAATATGTACTTATATCCGAATCCTAATTATGGAGACGCATAAAAACGTCGTATGGAATGAATATTTGTAACACTGTAACATACATGATAAAAAAGCGAAGGGTCGGGGGGGTGGGGGGGGGGGGGTTCGCGAAATATGTTTTCATACAAGGGGGGTCGCATCATGAAAAAGGTTGAAAAACACTGATGTAGATTGTAGAGCTTCAGCTACTAAACTGCTACGTAAACTGGTGAAATTAATATCACTATGCGCCATGACATTAAAGTGGTAGAGGAGCTTAGTTCGCCCTTCAACTGCGCAAACTAAAGTGAATTAGAATTTAGATTAAAATAATTATGTTTTAACTAGCCGTTGCCCGCGGCTCCGCCGCGTAAATACAGTATCCCTCGGGAACACTGTATTTTTTCGGGATAAA
This sequence comes from Glaucopsyche alexis, assembly GCA_905404095.1. Taxonomy (NCBI): domain Eukaryota; kingdom Metazoa; phylum Arthropoda; class Insecta; order Lepidoptera; family Lycaenidae; genus Glaucopsyche; species Glaucopsyche alexis. The sequence continues at coordinate 5,588,480 of FR990053.1, forward strand.
TAGTAGCCTATGTTTTAATCCAGAGCCTAAACTACTACCATACCAAATTTCATCAAAATCCGTTCAGGAGTTTTTGCGTGAAGGAGTAACATCCATCCATACATCCTCACAAACTTTCACATTTATAATATTAGTAGGATTTACGTAACATAATTTTAATACAATTCCGTAACAAGGTTAGCCCAGCTTATTCCGTCATATTTCTGAATCTGTAGTCTTTTCATTAGTTCACGGCATTCGTTTTGGATTCATATTCAATACTAGCTGATGCCCGCAACTTCGTTTGCATAACTTCGTTGCCCGCAACTAACGGAAAGGAAACCCTTTTTTTATACGGAACCCTAAAATAAAAGTAATAAAAGTAGCCTATATTAGACCTTATAACATCAGCTATCTCCCAGTGAAAGTCCCGTGAAAATCGGTCAAGCCGTTTCAGAGATTAGCCGGAACAAACAGACAGACAGACAGACAGGCAGACGGACAGACAAAATTAAAAAAAAATGATATTTTATAGTTAGTATCGAATATACTTCCATATGCATTAAGTGAAAAGCTGTTAATTTGAAATTACAAACAGACACTTCAATTATATTTATCTGTATAGATGTATAGATATAGATAAAAAATAATAATTGTTGGACTCAAAAGGAAATATGACCCTCAACATTGTTTAGTAATATATTATATATTCTTTGACATTGTCGTATAAAAATTATTACAAAATAACGCACCTGCATGCAAAAATAGCTTTTAAAAGTTCAGTAGTGTTAACAGTAAACTACACCTGTCTCGTGCTTGTAAAGCCCCTCTGTCCAGAGTCGAGATATTTAAATCAATACAAGGGTTCGCGTTGGACTTAACAACTGAATAAATACTTTTACCTGCAATTTTTAAGGCATTTATCATATCTAGCGTTCCACTAGCACGGTCAGAACGAATATTTCGTTATTTTCATTCACATTCTGTTTCTTTAGCGCCACTATGCTCGTTCGTAACTGTTTTCACCCCTGTTCCACACGCAACTGTCATCTGTCAAAAACTGTTAAAAACGCTAAGAATGATCACAACATTTCGCTAATTTTTACCCAGCTCCCTACTTGAGTTAAAATTTGCACTTTTTGACGTTTTCAACATCAGCTGTGATCAGCTGTCAGTTGTTCCACTAGTCACAAAAATTGCTAAAAACGACATTTTCGAAATTTTCAATAATAACGTTATTTCGCTAAAGAAACACCATTTTGTGGTAAAAATTATCCTAGCGTTTTGGGCAAAATAAGTGCCGAGTGGAACACGCTAATAATCGCTGACCGCTTCAAAGTTTAACATGCTCACTGAAGGAGCTTCTCACTTAAGCACTATGTTTATATAAGGTTTATTAAAATCAACTACGGATATTTTAGGTATATGATCTACTGCTCATATAAATACGTAATTTAGGAAAAAAAAATATTGTCATACTCAAAGTAAAATAACCTAACCTAACCTAACCAAGAGCATGTCAGGACATGTCTAAGGAGGGTTCCGTAAGTATAAACGCGTAATATGCTTTTTTTTTAATTACTCCAAAAGTTACTGTCCGATTTGGTTCACAATAGTTTTCCTAAAGAGTTTTTAGCATGATCTATCAGCATGGAAATTTGCAAGTTTCTATCTCCTATAGTTTAAAAATGCTAGGTGGGGGACCAACTTACAAACTACTTTGGAGGCCGATTACTCGAAAATGGTCAACTTTATAAAAAAGTAACGTATGAAACCTTGCCTTTATTTTAAAAGACCTATTCTACGATACCCCACACGATGGGGTAGAGTGAAAAAATATTTTTCATCCCCACTTCACATGTATGGAGAGCCACCCTTAAAATATAAAATTATTATTTTTTTATGATCCCGAAACCGTGATCTATACACAATCTATAACTGCACCAAATTTCATCAATTTATATTCATAATTACAGGAGCTAGAGGCGCGGACAGACAGACAGACAGACAGACAGACAGACAGACAGACAGACAGACAGACAGACAGACAGACAGACAGACGGACAGAGCGAAACTATAAGGGTTCCTTAAGTATTACGGAAGTTCCCTAAGTAAGGTGTACCTTATAGCTAGGTATAGGAAGATTTTTTTCGACTACATACAACAATTATTTTTCTATACATAAGCAGTAGATCATATGCCCAAAATATCCGTAGTTGATTTTATAAGACCACTAATACTCCCACTGGAGCTTCGGGACTTTACCTGCGTGAAAAGAGTTTAGTTGTAGTCCGTATATATGTAGGTACTTGAGAAATTACAAATTACAAAAGCCTCATAGACACGCGCCGTGATCCGCGATCGAAGAGTCACCCTCTCGAGGGCAACCCAAGCTATCTACTACAAGACCACGGAACGCAATGGTGAAATCACTACAAAACAAACAAAACACTACACTGAGCGTCAGCTTACAACGAGACGCAATGCGGCGCTGCATTTATTAATTTAGTGATTCAAAATTAAACTTTATTTACTCCACAAGAAGATATCACGTTTCATTGCAATAGCAATTTCGAGCTGCACCGCATTGAACCGTTCAATTTTTGAAGTTAATACTGCTTTAGCGGCGCTTGCACTTTTCTTGGGATGGGTAAAAACTGTTAAACTCGCGACAGGTCACGTGTCCTGATCGAAAATGCGTAAGATTCAAATTGCAATGATTTGCTGTCTTGGTTTACGCGAGCATGAAACTTTTTTAGCTCGTATTGACTTTTGACCCCAACCTTCCCAACACATTGACCTTTGACTCCAACCATCCCCACCACATTGACCTTTACCTCCAATCGTCCCCCCACGTTTTTACTTCTACCGGCACTCCTAGAATGCAACCCATCTTTTTTTAATCTTTCTTTAACGAGCTTGTTCATTCAATGAACTTACATGTTTCAATTTTGAAACACTCCTAAAAATGGATCGCCGCCCCGCGTCTCCGTGTCGACTGACCTTTAAAGGTTGTTTATCTAAACCATTAGAGCGTATGAAACAAAAAAGTGTTTGTCACATTCTGTCTCGTTTTTATTTCACTAATTAGAAAAGAAACGCTTCACTTGTGTCTCGCGAATAATTACAAATTGTTTTCCCACGAACGCTACAAGTATTTCGTGTCAAGCACTTCACGAACAATACAGTTTTCCGAGTTATTATCGGTTGCTTAAAAAGAAAACCCCAATTTGGTCCAGCCGCTAATTGCCGTGTAAGGTCGTTTACTCACCCGGTCTTGCGAAACGAGTAAAAATTGATTAAAACCACTCAATCTTTCGACCAGATTTGGGCGCTGAGCACTATCTCTTGGTAATTTAGACTGAGAAATGTCGCTTCAAGTCACATAAAGGTAACCATCATTTGGATTCACAATTTCACACCAAACTTGCCACGAGATGGAGAATCCAGAGCTTTTAAAGACCTGTCTGTTAACTTAGACTAAGGGCCTTTCACAATTTACTAATAATAACTACACATCGATATCGGTGACGGTGGCCGGTTTCATTGAAACCAGACCAGTTACACAGGAGTAATTTTTTATAGTGCCCAAGTGTGTGCGCAGTACACAAGAGCACTCTCTCTTCCTTTACTCTCATAATCCAGTGGGACGGATAACCGACACGACTGGCGAGAGATCAGGTGCAGGTCCGACTTTTTACATGCCCATCCGACGCATGGATCATCTTTCTTGTCAGATAATCAGGTGATCATTGTCCTAACCAAACTTGGAAACAACATTATTTGTTGTTCCAATGCGGGAATCGAACCTACGACCTCAGAGTCGAGAACCAATGCTCTAACCACTAGACCACAGAGGCTGTTAAGCCACTGATAATAATTAATTGTCACATAGCCTATTTTCATGTTTTGTCTCTGTCGCTCAATATAACTGCGACAAAACCTCCAAATAAGCTATCCGCAACTTATCAGTAGTTTGTGAAACAGGCACTAATGGTAAACTAATTGGAATGTTTCGGAAAAGAAGTAAAAAAATCTTAATCACAACATTATTAAAATTTTAATAGTGCGCGTACGCCGTGACGTGCCTACAATGGATAATGGATTGTTACCCTGAGATAAACCCTCAATATAATAATTATTATTATTACGTTATTTGCAACATGAAGCACTCATCATCAAAGAATTACAGTCGCAGTATTGCTCAGACAACAAACAAGAGCTCCCTAATAAGCCATGAAATGATACATTCTATTCAAAATAACTTCATGAATAACGGAATGAGAATCGACTGGCTGAATGCACCAGGAAATAGCAGAGACATTAATGTAGAGTTCATTTGCGAAACGTTGACGCAACACGATACTTAGCGATTTTCCTTGAAAATTCGATAGTTAGGAGGAACTACATTATCAATGGCAATTTTTAGTAACATTTTTAAGGCAAAGGCGAAGGTGAGCAAATCCCACCTCTCGTTTAATCACCGCAGCAATTCCCAAATACCAACGCGACGTAAACACCAACAAATCGTTTGATAACGTGATCACAGGGGTGCCCCAGGGTCACGGTAGGACTGTCCGCGTTACCTGCACCAAAATTTCCTTATCATATTATGAAAGATAGAAACTAATCAGGTCGAGTCGTGGTATTTCATATTATCAAGTTACGACTGTACAATTTAATTACAAATAATAATTATATTACGTCTAGCTAGTTATAATTTTAATCATTTTAAAAAAGCGCTTCGAGTAACAAATTGTGTTTAAAATTAAGTTTTTCGCTAAACGAGGTCAAAGTATTATAAAATTCAATTTTAAATTAGTGTACTGAGTAGCACTTCTGCATTAATGAAGTATGAAAGGAACTAGGCCGTTATATATAAGTGACTTTGAACAGGTAGCCAATTTCAAGTCAAATCAAATTTACTAATGGACGCAGATTCATTTTTAGGACGGAGGATACGACGACAGGATACTAAACTCGAGACTGGATTATGATCCGACACAAGCCTTGTAAACAAGGCCTCCAAATATATTGGAATGATAAGCTTGATTAAGGATAAAATAAATGAGATATGAGGACCTTATTAATTGAAAATGCTGTTCTAATCGAGTTGTCAGACAATAATGGTGTAGCTCAACAACCACGAATTTTTGCCATAATCTTCAAAATAAAGGCAAACCTGACTGACTCATCTATCAACGCACAATCGAAACTACAGAACAGATTTTGCTGAAATTTGGCATACAGATAGTTGTAATGATGTAGGCATGCGCTAAGAAAGGATTTTTGAAAATTCGCCCCCTAAGAGGATGAAAAAGGGGTTAAAAATTTATATGGAAACCGAACTCCACGCGGACGAATTCGCGGGCAAAAGATGGGTATAAAAGTTCTCAGCTGGTGCCTGGCGGATATTTTTGACTTCGATCCTGCACGATTAACATAAACACCATAACAATTATTTCTGAATACTTTCTATGGAAGAATAGACAAAATGACAGATTGACATAGGAAAGCTGTCATTTTGTCCATATTATCTGTCAGTATGTCTACTCTTGTGTAGACAAAACTCATGTTTATGGTGGTAATGCTAAGCGCGCTAGATACATAAGAGTTGCATTGGTGGTAACTAGGAAGTCGTAGCATCAAACCATTAAAAAAGGAAGTGGTAGTAGGTAGATAATAAAGATTAGAGAGCAGAGATATTAGTGGTCGATGACTGTAGTTAAACTAAACCTAGCAGGAACATTTGACAGAGGCGTATTACGTAACGTTATCGAATCAAATTTGTATGGGCGTTGTCATGATTTTGACAGATTTTCTTACAATTCTCATTCGATAACGTTACGTTTACGCCGCTGTCAAGTGTTCCTGCTAGGCCCACAGGTATTTTTATAAAATAGTACGGTAGCGGGCAGCGGCTCTGATTTTCGGTGTCAGGGCTCCAGTTTAATAAGCCTCTCAAGTATGCTTTAGTGCTAGTATCGAAATAATTAAGTCAATCTACTTCAAAAGTCTATGTAATATTAATTACTCCAGTTAACCCCTTTTATGCAACTGCATAATGCGGGGTTTACACGGATGACTAAAGCCGCACGAATATTGCCGCGCGGCGACAATCGACCGTCTTAAGCTCGCCATACACGTAACGGTATTCCTGTCAGGTAAGAACTGCACATACACGTATGTATGGGAATTCTTCTAGATCGCAAGTGACCTAATTCCCCCATTATTTAGAAATTAGACCAAGAAATAACGCCCACTATACCAAGCCGTCATAAAAAAAGCAGACAGAAATTCAAAATATAGCGTCCATTTAAAAAATATAAATTTTTATATTTTTTAAATGGACGCTGAATAAAACTAAAACCACATACACGTGAATTTTAAATGCGCAAAATGAATTGTATATACAATACGTTTCAGGGATGAAAAAACTAATACATTAGCATCAAAGCCACAGCGTAATAAAAAGACACAGTGGGCCAACGCGTTTGAAGTCGCGCGAAATGCCGCTTTTGTGTAGGTATTCGTCATTGCTGCAGGATTGTCACAATAATGTGTTTTATTATAATCTGTTCTACATTTTGTGTATTCGTAGTATGTGTATGTAGAGTACTAGGAATAAAACAAAAAAAAATATAGAAGTATTAATGAAGAGTTTTATTATAAAAAATACAAATGCGTAAACAAAAGCTCAGGGTTCACATGATATCGTGGGGTGACAAGAAAAACTCATTAAGTACAGTTTTTGGGAAAAAGTACTTTTTCTCACTAACTTCATTATTTTTGCGTAATCTTTCGCAAGAAAAATTCATTAAGAACATACTTTTCCGTTCTTGCCATTTATAAAATTTTAAATGTCATCATCTACTACTTGGCACAAAATTACCGGCAGGTAAAATTCATTCTGTATTCAATGACATTTTCCTGGCAACAAAGAGAAACTGGCAACTACGGCGCGTCATTAACGTCAAGTACGACAACTGTCTATTGTAGCCTCCACACGTTGGCTATCTAGATAGCCATAACTAGGGGATCGAAAACCGGACATAATATTAAAAAAAAAACGGTTTTTTGGTCCCAGCCTTCTTCAAAACCTTTTTTTCGGGTATTTTGGGTTTTTTATTGATTTTGTAGAATTTTGTTAGGAATTTCCTAAAATTTACCTTTATCTGTTTTCTGTTGTTACAACGTGAGGGGCAATTCTGCTAAATAAAACATGCATTAATACAATTACAATCAAGTCTCGACACGCTAAAACTCTCAAAGGGTGTTTTTATGAACGTTAAACCAACGTGAAATGCGCTCTGATTGATCGAAACGTCATAAAATCTGTTCATGGAAACATGTCGCTACACTTTCAATATAAAAAAGTAAAATTAAGTCTACTTTAAATACTAGAATTGAGGTTCTGGTAAAAAGTCATCCCACCATAAACAGTTTTCACATAGATATATAATATTAAAAAGAGGAGTTTTCATGTAAAGTAATGCCAAGACGATAACCATATAACTCGCACTGTCAAAAAGCGATTAGATGTTATGTAAAACCAAGCTTCTGACGCTACCAAACTTCTAACTCTACACGCCTTAACCCTACAAACCTAACTTCACAGACTCTACACCTTAGTCAAAATATGTGGCCTGACCATTTCGCTACATTCACTTAGACGTAAGGTGAATAATTTACGGACATGTTTGATGTTATAAAGGTTCTTTCAACAACGATGGGTCGATGTTAAAATTGAATAAAACTAGTAGTAACGTGTGTTTGAGATAATAACGAAATTATTTTTTTATTTAAAAGCCCACTTATGCCATTATTAATGGACTATAATGTCATTCAAATATCCGCCGCGGCTTCGAACGGATCCGAGAAATCCAATTATCAATGACTCTGCTACATAGATCCGGCTAAATCTGAGCGATGAGCTGCATTATGTTGACTTTCAGGACATCGGTCTACGCCTTATTGGCATAGACCTGCGACTTCATAAAACCCGAAAGAAAAGATTATTTTACGGCCAAAATCGGGGCCCTCTTCCAAACCTTCTGAAGCCCAGTCAGCGAACAAATCACGTTGTCTGCGGTCATTAGCTTTGAGCTTTTGGGTCATTTGAAGCTTGTACGGATACAGACTCAAGTCCCAATGCAAAATTCCCCAAGTTGAAGTCCGCGGAAGGCCAAGTTCTTATGTACGGCGAGAAATTGACTGCCTCGGAGTCTCCTGCACACTCTCACAGACAGCGGTGATGTTCTCATCCGATCTGGCGATCCTTTGACATAACGGTATTTGTAGTTTGTTTACCGAACCGGTCGTCTTGAATTTGGCCACCAAACGTTGCAGAGTTGACTTAAGAAGAGCGTCTGCCGTAAATTGGACGTTATGCGCGCAACGTTTGCACTAATTAACCCTCATTTTGATAATAAAATTTTATCATTTGGATATGCTGCTCAGACGTGTAACTTGCCATGATAATTTGGCATCAGTGACAGAATAAGAAACAACAGATTTAACTGCTACTGCAAAAACAATATGACCGCTAGAAACTGTTAACATCAACCCGTCCTTGTTGAAAGACCCTTTACGTTCCTACTACTGTAGGAACGAACTGGCCAAGCCACATAATTTGACTAAAGTGTAGAGTTTGTGAAGTTAGGCTTGTAGAGTTAAGGGGTGTAGAAACATAAGTTTGGTAGAGTCAGAAGCTTGTTTCTACATGAGATCTAATAGCTCATTGACAGTGCGAGTTATATAGTATCGTCTTGGCATAACTTTACATGAAAATGTTTTTGGTGGGATTTGACTTCTTTTTGAAAAACAATGTCGGGATGATGAAACAATGAAGGGGATGCCGACGAACACAGATTGATCAGCTGAAACCAGCATATCAAAGTTTGTTACCTTTATCGGCGGCAAAAAAAAGGAGACCTTGTAAAACTTTGTAATGCTGGTCAAATACCAGAGGAACTTATTCCGTGGTACAAAAGTTTGCCATCAATAAATGGTGTCTCAGATTGCGTACCAGAGACTTCATTTGACGACAGTGGTGATGAGAGTGAAGAAATATAAGCAATAGAATAAAATTTTTGGTTTCATTAAGTACCTAAACAAGAGCATACTGTACATAACTACAGACAGGTAAAACTCCTTAAGTACATTTTTAATCATTACTATGAAAGTTCCGACTTTTTTTTAAAAGCGTGTTTTCGGTTATGTCAGACACTCTTTAATCTAAAAGATACCATAAATCCAAAAATTAGGATTTAAAATCTGAATTTTATGAACCAAATATGTTATAACCTTAATTATCTCTAATTAGCTTCTAATACAATTAATGAGTTTTACTTGTCACCCCACGATATATACCTATATCAATTGATATATATCGGATATATATATCATGATATATTATATCAATTGATATTTATGCTTGATATATATCAAAATTGATATTTATATTTAAAAATGTAAAATAATGTTTTAAATGTAAAAAATCTTACATCAAGTCATAGTCTAAATACACAGGTCTTATTTTCCGAGAGTTTCACAAGCCTAGGTCATCAAAAACTTGCTATTTGACACGACATTAACTAATCATAGCCGTCGACGCAGCTTGTAACGGCTTATGACACCCACGTGACCCCCTGTTTTTCGGAAGAAAATTCCTTGTTTGTTATTATACTATTGTTATACCATTTATACCATGTGTCAAATTAATTCGACTGATAAAATTAATACACTTTTTTTCTTCTGGTTATAAACAAAAGTCATTTTATGGTTTTATGGTCTATTTAAATTGATACTCAAAAGTATCTTTCGTTGATTTTTAATTGATTTGAAAACTTTTAATATCAATAATAAATAAATGAGTTTAATTTTACTTCCCTATCTTCAAATTATCAGACATACAAATTATTTCGATTCAACTATTACGAAAAAACATATCAGAGTACCTATGAGATTTGTATGTAATTTTGAAAATATCAAAAAATCAAAAATATCGGATATATATTATAATCAAAGATATCTGATATTTTGATATTTATTATAAATATCGGATATTTACGAACCCTGCAAAAGCTACAAATGCGAAACTGAAAGGTATTTTCGACATTTGGATTTACTAGTTTTTAGATTGCGATTGTTGAATTTGACGATGTAGTTAGTAAATTCTCATACGTAGATACAATTTTATTAAACATTCTGACGGGAAACAGGCGCATGGTTTTGTATTAAAATTAATCTTCTTTAGCTGTTCATATAATTGTCCATTGTAAATTAGTACCTACATACAACTCAAACGAAACACTGTCGCAAACCACTTAAAACAATCAAATTAAAAAGCGCCAACCCCGGCTGACGTGTCCCAAGCGAGTGTATGGCAGCTTGGGCTCGCTACCGCCCCTCTCTCACCCCGCACGCCCCGCACGATTGCTCTGTCTAGACGTGTCCGTTGGACGACTGTAGGTAATAGTTATATAGGCTGTGGTAATACAGACACGTCAAGCTTATAACACCCCACTTTTTGCGTCGGGGATTAAAAAAGTATTAAATCTAAGCCATGATTTCGAATATAGGACTGAGAAGACTGTCCTTATTTCAGGCCAGACTGCCTCTTGATACCACACACTAAGTGGAACATTTCTTTAGCAGTTAGCACATTAACTCAAGTGTTTAACGGTCGCAGATACAACTGAACGATTGATGCGACGTTCCGAGAACTGTTCCACAGCTTGGCTAAATTTAGCCCTCCGCGTTCTAAGGATGCCTGTAATTTCCGAGACTATACTAGGCTGAACACATGTAAATGTTTGTACGCGTAATCATCAGTTGATAACGATCTAAGGTCTAAAACAAAACCTTGGAGATGTTTTTTTTTTAACATATTATCTATTGTTATTTTTTCAAATAATCCCGATCAGAATCAGATTCGGAATAAATCTATTATGTTTTTAAAGTTCAAAACATAATATAAGAAATGTCTTATTTTCCAATGCTATTTTGACTGGGACATCTTCCATCAATACAAATAAATAAAGTGTCTGATGGTAGAATCAATTACATTCAGCTTTGCACTAAATGCATTATGATAGTATTATATTATATACGGCACCTACACCAAAAAATCTATTTTTAAAATTTTTGTATGTCTGTCTGTATATTCCGTGATCCGTCTAATCACTGAAACGACCGAACGGATTGTGACCGGAGCTTCACTGGCAGTTAGCTGATGTTATAAAGGCTACTTTTATCTTAGGGTTTCGTCTAAAAAATGGGTTTCTATTAATAGTCTCATGCAAACGAAGTTGCGGGAAAGCTAGTAAGTAGTAAATACGCTGTGTCGTGATGACTAGTAAAAGGATATAAACAATGTAATACCGTAGTTAATACAGCTTATTTTTCGCTGAGACCTACGCAAAGACTTGGTCTTAATAATAAATATAGTAGGTCTTAAGACTTCCGGCAAGGTGCAACCTAATTTTGCAAGAGATCAGAGGGTCAATTGTGCTAAATAAAACCTGCATTAAATACGAGAATTGAAGTTCAGGCTCTTTCATATCCGTTACGGTACTTAATACTTTAGATTATGTCTAGTATTTTAGTATTTAAAGCACTACCGTTCCAAACAATTATAATTATTATTTACTAGAAAAACTTCATACGCGCAGAAGGAAATTCCGCGGGAACCGTACTTTTTCCCGCGATAAAAAGTTTCCTATGTTCTTCACCGTGGCCTATTCTATAACTATACCAAATTTAATCAAAATCGTTCCAGTAGTTAAGGAGCCTATTCAATGCAAACAAATCTTTCATCTTTATAATATTACTAATCTTAGTTTATAAGTATAGATAATAATCAGACATGAGACAGTCATTGGTAGGCTGTGGCCACTGATTTTCTGTGCTTTCTCAATGAATTTTGCATTTCGGAGGAAACACGAGTAAAAACATGTAAATACGCCTAGGAAAGTAACACCTAAAAGCACAAGGGGAACGAGAGAAAATAATCAGTAAATCAGTCTCAAATACTGATTGTTTACGCACGTACTGTAAATATTTTAGAAATCGTGCGACGGCGGAATTTCAGATGGTTCGTTTAGACGAGGGCAAGGAGGGTCAGTCGTCACTTCTAATAGTAAGCGGCTGTTTATGTAAAAATAAAACTTGGGAGTCTTAAACAAATCTTAAATTTTAATCCGCGGGCAATAACGATTCATTTTGATAGCCCTAGACTTTCTTAGTTATTAATTTATTATTATGCACCGAACAGTGGTTCCATTATAAGGATTTAACTATTCCGAATATTTTCGTCTTTTAAATCTGGGGACAAATTCTGTAGGTTTCGCAGTATGGCTTCAATGGTAATGCATGCTTTATGGGTGTCTGGTTTTATTTTTTTCAATAAAAACAAACTACAGGCTTATATACTCCATATATTTGTTTAATGTAATTAATGCAAGAATAGGAATAAGTACCTTTAGTCAATACTTGCCCTGCTTGCAAAATTTACCGCAATATTATGTGCGATAGTCGAGGTGACAAGCTTTTTCACCTAGTTTTTATTTTATTTTTTTTCATTTTCATGCGAAAATATACTAAACAAAAAAGTAACGAAACTACTCGCACGGAGTCACCGCCCAAGATTGCAGGGCCCTTTTTGTCTTCGGAAGGTTAGGAAGAAATTGGGGTGCAGGGAAATTCGGCCGAGACTACGGCAAGCATTTTCTAGTGGAAAAGTGCGCTGAGTGCTGACCTCGTGCGATTAATTAAGGGTGACTAGTTTTAGAGTTTTGGCGGGAATGTCAATCAGCGTTGTAGTTTTTGTATTTCCTCCATTTGTGTTATTTCGGTTTTTAATGTCTAATATTTTTACATTATCCATTAGATATTCGTTGACGTCCACCTTTGGCAAGTGTGGGTGCTATTTTGTGTTCCCTCGAAATCTCCCTAGGAAGTTTTATTCAGGCATCTACCACTTTACTGAATCGACTGACTTGACCTATTGACTGCATTTACGATTATTGTGGACTTTTGACTATATTTTGGACTTGATGATTTAGGTTTGAAACGGTGTTGAAAGCTTTTATGAAAATTCTTTTCCCGCATTTTTAACTTGACATTGGCTATGGTTTAATTATACCTCCGCCATACATAAAAATACTTGTTTTATTATTGGACCGAGCAATGAGGTTTGTTGGATAAAAGCATCCAGTAACCTTCTAGGACCAAATAAAAAAGTGAAGACAGAGCTTTGTCAAACAAAAACTGAGATTGATTTTAAGTATGTAATGCTCTACATACAAAATACATTAAACCCCTTACTAATAAACGCTGTATAAGCTTTGAATAGTTATACAGTGTTTTGTTCACGTCACACAAGTGACATTTTTAATTTGACAGGAGACAAAACACTATAACTATTCAAAGCTTATACAGCGATTATTAGTAAGGGGGTAAAAAACCACACTGCGACAGCCTACCTTAGTTTCTCCACATGTGTGTGTGTGAAACTGTGTAATTACACATATTTATATGTAGTTTGGACCGGCATCACTGTGTGGTTCACAGCTCTCTATTCACTATTTTATTAGGTCTGAGGTTACCGGTATCTGCCTAGTTTTTGCAGACTGATCAATCGACCTACATTAATAAATTATTGCTCGTGATTACTGATTTGGTTCAGAATTCAGATAGCTAACAGTAATGGACTGCACCACCAAGGTTATTTGGATAGCTAATCTATACTCAATACATACATTTGGATAGCTAATCTATACTAATATATATAAAGAGGAAAAGTTTGTTTGCATTGAAATTTAGTACAGATATAGAGTAGACCATGGGAAAGGACACAGGCTACTTTTTATCACAGTAAAATGTACGGTTTTCGCAACATTAACTTTAGCACGCACGAAGTCCCGGGCAACATCTAGTAGTAGATAAGTAGACAAGATGGAAGTAACCCGCAGCTTTGTGCACAGAAATTCTTCTGAAACCGTACATTTTGCCGCAGTAAACATAGCTTATGTCCTTATCTATGGTCTACTCTATATCTGTGCCAAATTTTACTAAAATCGGTCAAGTACTTTCAGAGCCTATGCAATGCGAACAAACATTTCCTCTTTATTATTAGTATAGATAATGATTAGTATAACTACACAATTTAATTGGGACATAAAAATATTTAATTTAAAGGGCTTAATGTGCATTAATGCCATACTAGATAGATTGAGAAATCTTTTCATAAATCAATCATCATAATAGAATAAATAGAGACCTACACTTTCATATGGGGATGAATAGGATGTGGTCTCATTTATACTGTCACTGAAAGACCCAGTGTGGCACATCTCAATCTTATACTATGTCAATAAGGTTTAAAGTAAAAACTTTCTTTTATACCACTTGGTATGTACCTGATATTTTGAAGTACATACTTACATGTCTTTAAAACATTTTACACAAAGGTAGGAGTAATTTCTACTCCTATTGTACATACTTATTTATTAATTCAGTAGCCTTGTTTTGTTTTAAGTAAAATGTCAGAGGACAAATGCCTATGGGTGTTGTTATTTTCACACAGTATAATATAAAGGTTAGAATGTGTTAAGGTTAAATAGGGTGGTTAAAGGGCGCGTGTCGACGAGCCAGTTTCTAATTGGCACGGCCCGGGCCGGTGCCAGTTATGTATGAAACTGGCTTCAAGTCGGACCAGCTCTATGCAGCGGCTCGTCGACATGCACCCTAAATGTCACATTAAGGGCCAGTTTACAATCTTTCTATAAGTGTCGGATAGCTTATTCGGAAGTTTTGTTGCCGCTTACTTTACATCAAGCAACAGAGACAAAACATGCAAAGATAGCTATCTAAAACTTGGGTATCAGCAGATTGTGAAAACGGGCTCTAAAGGATAATAGTTGTTATTTGCTGGACCGGAACTTTGAATGCAGTGGAATAAAATTGACCTCCTAAGTCTTGTTCAAAACAAACATTGTATTATTTGCTATGAGTTCTATACTTAACTCATTTTAATAAATTATTGTGTAATATAATATTACATTGGTACTATACAAGTAGTATAGGGTGGTAGACATTTTAAATTAAAATTGCCTGAGAACATTATATTCATAGTACTTATTCAAACACTCTTTTCAGCTTATTTCAATATAAATGAGCTATGATGGTCTCTTTTTGGTAACAGTCTGTTTCACCTAGTGGCATCTGTTTACTTACTTTTAGCATTAACATTTAAATGCAAGGGCAAGGCCCTATATTTCCATAACTTAGCCCCCTGGCTACCTTATCCGCAGTTCGAAAACCAAAAAATTTTAATAGTATTTTTAATTGGAATTATATATTATTACAAACTTTTTTACTATAGGTAGGTACCTACTTAATAAATAACATGTAAAAGGAACATAAATAATTCCGTTTTGTCAAAAAAGTAGGTACCTACATTGTCTACAGATAATTTATTAAGCTAAGCTTTGAAATATATAGATAGAATTTATTGTAATGATGCTTGGAAATAAGTAAATCAATTTTGGGAGCGGCGCATAGTGTGGTATTAAAAAAATACATACCCAACTTCGGAGTGATTAACGAAAACAAACGTTTTTTGAATTTCCACTGATGTTTTAATTAGATTACTAACACTAAAACACTAATAGTTTAGAATATTACAGTTTAAGTATTATTTTAATTCAGCAATGTTGAAATTAAAAAAAGTAATATAAATTAAAAAGTAAACATGGAGAACACACAACCCAGAACAACAGACAAATTTACTAAAGAATTTACTTCATTTACCATGTCATTTACTTTGAGTTTTGACAATTTCTGAATTTTATGCCCGATGACAGCTGTCAATCATACACAACCATAGAGAATTTTTTTTTTAAATTAAAGCTGTATCACAAGGGATTGGCAGATATTTATTACGGTACCGAAAAATGGAGGGGAATCGGGACAATTTCAAAGTTGGACATCAATTTTCATTGCTTTTCTTTGCTCTATATTTAATGCTGTATATACATAATCGAAACCTGAGAAACTGATACGGTCTACAAAAAATATGTATACTTCGCTTTGACATACATAATGAAAATTCAAAAGAAAATTCAAATGTTTTACATGATAATGACCCTACACCCGCTATCCCCAACCCGCGGCCAAGGGCCGCATGCGGCCCGCCGGGCCTTTATCTGCGGCCCGCGTGAAATCTGTAACCGTTAGATAAAGTTGTGAAAAAGCGTTCACAATTCCAAAAATCTCACTGAGTGAACATAATTGTTATAATAGGTACATATTTGTTATTTTATTTTAGTTTGTGTCGTTAGCTCATCTTAAATGTTTAGTTTCACTCTTTTAACTACCTTGTGTTATTCTATTATTAAATCGTTAAAAGAGATGTTCTAGAAATGTATGAGGCCAGCCCTATGTACACTATAAGTAAATGTAGCTATATACATAATATCCTGTCAAGCGCCTTGACACTCTTTGACAGCATATAGTAACTGTTTCCTATCCTTTATTTCATTCTGTCAAAGTCTGTCAAAGTGTTAAGATCGCGCTCCTCAATTTAATTAGTTTTCGCGTGGAAAAATAAAAGTTACGATATAAATTATTGTGCAACTTGTTAAACAATATTAGTTGGAAGTGATAGTGTTATTTACGCGTAAAACAGTGGAATTTCGCTTAAAAACTGCAAAGAAATACGTGTTTGACACATAACCAGTGGAGAAATTATTATGTACCCTCAACTTTATCAATTTTTGATACTGATAATAACATTTGAAGAATCGACACTGACACCTGTCAAATATAGTGATACCAGTTTCTAAAAAAAAAAAAAAAAAACGAATACTCAAAAAATGAATTCCCAGAACAGTTCGAACTCAACTCAAACTAAATGTGCCAAGTGTAGTAAACCACCAAACGAGAAAAAAACCGCTACTTGTGACTCCTGCAAACTACTACTATGTAGTGACTGTCACGGCTTGTCGCCTACGGAAATTCGGGTTCTTGAACTGAAAACTGTTGCTCGCATGATGACTTTTCTTTGCAACAACTGTAAGTCTGTAATGTCTCAATTACCGGAGATATTAAAAAAGCTGAATCATCTCACGGAAGAAGTCCAGCAACTTCGACTACGTCAAAGTATGCTTGCGACTGAATCAGCTATTCAGGAGATGACTGAGCGAGCCAACAGGTCCAACAACATTATTATGTATGGTGTACCTGAGTCATCCAGTGACGTAGTTGAGCAGAGAAGAGAACATGATAAAAAAGAGTGTTCTACTATCATAAGTACCATAACTAACAATGTAAACTGTAATGATATTAAGGTGTTTCGTCTTGGCGCCCCTAAATCCGGTGCGAGTGCCAGGCCGCGTCCATTGAAAGTTGTTTTACGTAGCAAAAACGAAGCAATTTATATTCTTCGCAATAAAAACAAGCTTAAGGAACCTAAGAATATAGTATCTGACCTGACTCCTCTACAAAGAGAATATTTGAAATACTTAAGAGAAGACTTAAACAAGCGCATTACTGAAGGAGAAAATGATATAACTATAAAATATGTCCGTGGACACCCAGCTATTGTAAAAATGGAAAAACCAAAAAAAAACTAACTTCAGATTACTCACATTTAATACCTACGCCAAAAAGAAAAACAAACTATGGAATCGCAAGGGACAATTTGAACAAATCATTCTCAACGGCTCTCACCACAATCACAATACTTTACACAAACATACAATCATTACCCTCTAAAATGGATCTCTTAATTGCTAG
Source organism: Glaucopsyche alexis (assembly GCA_905404095.1). NCBI lineage: Eukaryota > Metazoa > Arthropoda > Insecta > Lepidoptera > Lycaenidae > Glaucopsyche > Glaucopsyche alexis. Next base: position 5,606,261 of record FR990053.1, read on the forward strand.
AGTAAATTCTCTAAGACCTTCCCTTATTGTGATCACCGAAACATGGCTTAAACCAAATATACCTGACTCATTAATAAAAATACCTGGTTACGATATATTCAGAGATGATCGCATTGATAAACGCAGTGGTGGAGTCGCAATATATGTCTCAAACAACATTGATTACAATATGACGACAAGATTAAACACCAGATACTTCAAGAAGCATGAAAATTCAGAATGCCTATGTCTAGACATAAAGATTGGAAAAAACAGGTTTTCATTATGTGGTGTATATAGAGGACATGACTCCACAATAGATCATGACAACACTTTACTTGATCAATTACACTGTGCATCATGTGACAGCACCGTGGCTATAATAGACCTCGACCTGACGACCTCCGTGGCTCAGTGGTGAGCGCAGTGGCGCTATAGCCGGAGGTCGCGGGTTCGAATCCCGCCAGGGAACAAAAAAGTTTTCTGTGTTCCTGGGTCATGGATGTGTATTAAATATGTGTATAATATAATAAAAATCTTATATATAAGTATAGTATAAAAAGTATTAAATATATTTCCGTTGTCTGGTACCCGTAACACAAGTTCTTCGGATACTTACCACGGGGCCAGACTGACGTGGTGTGAAGCGTCCATAGATATTATTATTATTATTATTATTAATAGGAGACTTTAACTATGGTGGAGTCAAGTGGCCACTAGAAGACAGCGGGTACACAACACCAAAGGAGAGCAACTTTATTCAGTGGTACAAGAATACCAACCTCACACAATTAATAGATAAGCCAACTAGATTTAGGCAAGGCAATCAACCATCAATTTTAGACCTTATCCTTACAAATGATGATTCGCTTATAGCTTCTATTGACCACCAGGCCCCTATTGGAAAGAGTGACCACAACTGCCTATTAGCAACCATACAGCTGCAAGTACAAAGAAACAATGACATAGAAATCAAATCCAGGCTAAATTTCAACAAAGTAGACTATATGAAAATCAATGAAAAATTCCACACTACCATACCACTTGAAAACATAAAGGCAATAAATGGCGTTAATAACCAATATGACAGTTTCTTAAATGCCTTAAAAGAAGCAATAAATCTATACGTACCACGGATAAGAATTACCAAATCTACTAAAAACAAACCATGGGTAACGAACTTACGAAAGACATGAGAGACCTTATTAACTACAAATTAGCCCTATGGAACAAATACAAATTGACAGGACTTGACAAGCACTATAAAGATAACAGAAGAATAAACAACCGTTTAACAAGTCAAAGCAAAAACGCCCGCATGCTTTATGAACAAAATATTCTTCATGCCGGACCTAAAAAGTTTTATTCCTATTTAAGGCAACAAGTGACATCAAAGGTTAGCATACCTACTATACTACTCAACAGACAAGGCCAAAATGTAACTTAGCCTTATGAAATTGCCAAAACGTTCGCGGAACAGTTTGCCGGTGTTTTCCAAAGTGAGCCAGGATACCAGTTACCTACCTTAGACCCTACACTTAGAACTGAAGACTCTATTGGGGAAATACACTTCACTCAAGACAAGATTAGCCAAACAATAAAAGAATTCAAATCAGATTCTTCACCGGGACCAGATGACGTTCCCGTAACAATATTAAAAAATTGCGACATTTCCGAACACCTAGCAACAATAATGCAGATGTCATATGACACCGGAACGCTACCAGATTTTTGGAAAACTACAACAGTAACGCCTATTTTTAAAAAAGGAAACAAACTAGAGCCGGCAAATTACAGACCTATAAGCTTGACCAGTGTCGTATGCAAGATTATGGAGAAAATAATAGTAAGGCACATCCGACATTTCTTCAGTAAATACAAAATTATTCCTGAGCAACAACATGGTTTTTGCCCCCACCGCTCCACAATATCTAACTTATTGTCTTGTCTCGCTGTATGGACAGAGCAATTTAATAAGAGAGAACCTATTGACGTTATATATCTGGATTACGAAAAAGCCTTTGATAAGGTACCTACAAGAAGGCTGATGCAAAAATTGGAATTCCTAGGAATACGTGGGAAACTACTTGCGTGGATTGAGGCATTTTTGCGACAAAGAACCATGCAAGTGCGAGTGGGAGAGGCAAAGTCAGATCACATAGAAATAACCAGTGGTGTGCCTCAGGGTTCAGTACTAGGTCCAGTGCTTTACATCATATACACTTTTGATCTTCCTCGCTGTCTCCATTGTAATGTAAGCGTCTTCGCCGATGACACTAAAATATTTGCAAACCCACTCACCAGCTTCGACCGCCTCCAGGACGACCTTAATAAAATAGCTAACTGGTCCAAGCAATGGCTCATAAACCTAAATTCTTCGAAATGCACAGTATTGCATATTGGCAAATGCAATCCACACCTGAAGTATAAGTTAAACGATACTCAACTTTTAGAAGTCAATGTGCAAAATGACTTGGGAGTGAAGATTACATGTGATCTAAAGTGGGAAGAACAAATTACATGCATAACTAAGAAAGCTAGGAGCCTGATATACTTGGTGAGGAAAGCGTTTCGAGAGCTGACACCAGAAATGATGCTCCAAATTCATAAAACTTTTATAAGGCCAATTTTAGAATATGCATTCCAGATCTGGAACCCCTATTTCGTTAAGGACATTGAACTCCTGGAGAAGGTGCAGCGTTCCTTTACTAAAGTACCAAGAAAAATCAAAAGACTGTCATATGAAGAACGGCTGGAAGCCTTGAGAATTACCACTTTAAAGGAACGTAGGGACAGAGGAGATCTAATAGAAACATACAAGATCCTAAACAGACATTATGATATACAGGACTTTCATAAAATATTTACGCGAAATGATAACACACATTTAAGAGGTCATAACATGAAGCTCTCTGCCAGCTTTTCAAATAACAACCCACATAAACATTTCCTGTGCAACCGTGTCGTAAGAGCTTGGAATAGCCTGCCAGAGGATGTTATTGCAGCCCAAAATGTGAACCAGTTTAAGAACAGACTTGACAGATATCTCAAACAAAAATCACTGATAGAAGACAGAAAATAACCTGATACAGGCAATATCAGTTGTCTCAACTGCCTGCCTGATTAAATAAAATAATAAAAATAATAATAATAATAAAAATTTTGGTTGCGGCCCGCGACACCAGGAGTACAACGGGTTTGTGGCCCCCCTAAAAAAAAGGTTGGGGACCACTGCCCTACACTTTGGAATCCGTTTTTTTTTTCAAATGATAGGACCACTCAATATTACAAGAATATATAAGGGAATGCCCGATGCCGAATGTGACAAAGTTTAACGGCCCGTTTCATTAACCTACCTACTTAATTTCTATTTTTGTAACTTGACACTGGCAAATAGTTTTAAGCCGTTAGCCGTAACGCCATTTAAATAAAAAAATTGTCGATTGTCATTGGTAAAATAAAACCTGTCAAATAACGCAATGTTTCGTTTCACGAAGTATAGATAACAAGGAGTCCGAACGTAATGTTAAAATAATGGTCTCAATTACGGGGACAGATTTTTGCCGGTAGAGCGCGCGACGGTCCGACATGCACTCGTTTGAAATTACGCGGGAAGTTTAAAGTTGCTATTGACAGCTCTGGAAAGATTGAAATCTTATTATATAAAAGTTTTAGGAAATTCTTAGAAACTGTTCTCGAAAAATAGATACCGTAGAACACGGTAATTGCCTCACGGTAATTTAAAAATAATTGTAATAATTAATAGTATTGGCAACACTCGGTATAATAGTATTGGCAACACTCGGTACTCGTCGGTCTCGCAAATGGACCTAGTATAACAACAGGACAGACTACTGTGAGCAAAAAAACGAGCCGAGCGAGAGGTTAGAAGAGAGGCCGTGTGTCCCTTTCTAGTAGGGTGACAATAATATTTTCTGCTGTGGCAAACTGCAAAGCTGTGTGAGACAAATTGTGAAACACTGAATGACATACAGCTGAGGCTTTAAAAATCGACTAGATTGAATAGTGTAAAATCAAGAAGGTTTGAAGTGACGGCTGCATTAATATGTAACAGATTTTTATGTAATTCTCTGCCTTACTTAAACACGATTGAGCCATTTTTGTCGCATTTCTTCATTGTTGGAAAATCTATAAAAACTGTATTATATTATCATTAAAGGCATTACTCGACTTCACACGTTTTTTCTCAGTAACTAGGTACTTACAGCTTACTACGATTCTAGGCGAGTCGCTATCGCTACTGACTAGTTTATAACAAAACGTAGTACAATTATAACTCTTAATAACGTCAGTTGCTATAATGTTAACACTTTTATACTAGAATAACTAGATTAACATTAACAATTAACTTACTAATGTTACTAATAAACGAAATATTGCAACCAGCAGAACTTTCACTTCGACAAGAATATATACAACATTTTTTTCACCATTTTGACTGTTAAATCATCAAACAAATTATAAAAACATAGTTACGGAGATACATGAAGTAAGAAATAAAAACTATTTTCAAATTTAATATTATCCGGTGTTCAGCATAAAATATGTGTAATGGCGTATCTATTGTCTTGCGAATGATACCATCTAATAAAAAAAGATGGAAAAGGATTTAATGTAAACTGCATTTTTATTTAGTATTATATGACTATTTCTAACTTTTTTAATTAGAATATGATATAGTTATAAACATTTGTTAAAATAATAATATAGTACACTCGTTTTATCTAAGATTTTTCAAGTTACTTTTTATAAATACCAACATTTTTCTGGTTGGCAACATGCAAGAACGAGACACACAGCCTCTCTCCTGGCTATCTCGCTCGGCTCGGATTTGCCTCTATGATACGTGCATTGTGAAATACACTCTATTACTAAGGTAATACAGTTCTTTTTAGCAATTACAAAATTCGGAGTCTTCTATCCATAGGTACTATATCCATGGTCTCGCACGCCTAGCGGCAGAAAAGAGAACTAAGATCTGCGGGGCTATTACCTAATATTCTGGACATCAACTGACAACCGGCATGGACTTCATTTTGACGTTTGAACTTTTTAAAACACAATTTAAAAAGTTAAAATGTCAAAAAAGACAAGCCTACTGTCTTCTTCTTCTTCTTCTTTTATTAATGGCCAGCCATCGCTTTTTGCGACATTTTGCCAGTGTCAAGTATGAAGCCTACTGTCATGTCAAACTAAATAGTCCGCCATTTTGTCCTTCATAGAACGAATGAAACGCTCTTTCGACCAATTAAATCGTGTGACGTAGTACTTTTGACATAGTTCATGAAGCGATAAGACATAGTTCATGAAATGAGAACTGTCAAACAAAGCAGGGGCCTATTGTGCTCTTGGCTTCGACACTTCCAAAAAGAAGACGGATAAGGCACAGATTATTAATAAATTTGTTCTTGTTAGTACACGTATGAGGCTATGACACCTTGATCGCAAATACAAATTCAAATTTGAATTCAAAATCGCCAATAACCGCTCTTGACTCTCGTTGTTTTCTGTCATATTATGTATTAAAATATATTGTGAGTCTTGAGTTTTTCGAGTTTTATCCACTTTTGCTAATACAATTCCGAGAAGTGTTATAACTTTGATCTGTCGTGTATACACAATATTACGTGTAAGTCTGTCTGTGCTTAGATTTTAAGCTTGTTTTTTTACTATGTAAGGGAATCTAATCACAAGCATTATTAGCTATAATTCATCATCATACACTCGTTTCCTGCTTACAAATGTCGAGGCTATCTTAATTTTTTAATATTTCGTTGTTATTACTAATAGAAATATTTACACAGTGGATAAGCTATACAATGATTTGTCCTAAGTCTTATGCATTGGAAAAGTCATTTTTGGGTTTGCTGCAGTCGGTTAAAAGTAAGTAAATAGAGAAGTTTGTGTATTTTTTAAAAACATAAGTTTTATGTCAGTGTTGCTTTTTGTTATACTTATTGTTGCTACAAATTGTAAAACTTTTATCAGGATAAAGCTGGTAAAATAGTTAATGCTTGTGTCGTCCTCCATAACCTAATCAATGACTCGCGTATTTCCATCAATGATGAATGATGATGAGTTGAATGGGGACAGCAATGTTAAGCCGGCACAGCCTGTAAGAGAGCAGAACATGATGGAGGGCGTCAAGTTTTGGTTGAAAGGTTGTAAAGGAATCGACAACATTAAAAAAGCAACAAGCACTTGCTCAGCAATCGTCTCACATAGTCTAGTGATTGGTAAGGCAAAGTTCATGTAAGGTCATAGACGTAGAAAATAAGGCAGACACCGCTTCGGTAATATGAATAGTGAAGCAATCAAAGTAAGCCGGCCGTATCTTAGTGACACGTGCCGCACGCGCACATTCATGGCAAAGTAAGACGACAGGCCGCCAATACGCCAATGGCAATTATCCTTAATCTTACACAAACGTAAGTCGCCGCCATTTTTGTGCTTCACTCAATGCTTAGCTCACCTTCCGTCCGCCTTTTATATATATGATAAGGTATGGTATGGTAGTAGATACAGGTAGGTATGTGAGACAATCTATTCCATTAGATAAAACTCAGTACCTAGAATATAAAATCAGGTAAGCAGTGTTCAATATTTACTGTGTATGAAAAACATTAATAAAATTTTATAAAATCAGTAAGAAGTTGTTTTATTGTACATGTTATTGTAAAAAAAAACATAGGCCTTTGCATTCGTTAATGGATGATTTAAACAGTATTCTCCGAGCGAAGTAACCACTCTTGAAATACTGTAGTGCCTGGGACAGTTGGTTTTTTTAAATATCGTATGGTTGCCTAGGCACATACGGCGCTCTCACAACATAGTCAGCCTAGTCCAGAGGAATGAACTGGTTAATACGTCTGGGGCCAACTATGTGCGATTTTCCTCACGACGTTTTCCTTCACCGTTAGAGCGTCCGTATAATGTATTTGAGATCCGAAAAAAAATATTATATTACTTAATTATTATGTTATTATATTAATTAACTAGCTGTTGCCCTCGACTTCGTCCGTGTCAATTTCTGTTATTATGATCGCGATTAAGAAGTTTTTAAAAGGATATATTTTAAAGTACTTCTGCGTAGCAAGTCTAGCAAGTCTGCAAGCCTGCACCACCTCCCCCTCGCCCGCAAAAATTTACCAGTCAACCTTCTTTTCGCCCTCTTGTAAAGTAAGGATTTTGCAGATGTAACTTTGTCGATATAGATCCAGAGCAACTAGCAAATTTAAAGCAGATTATATATAGCATGCCCAACTAAAACGACTCCCGTTACAACGCCCGCGCCGTCCGTGCATGCCAGTGCGAATATCCTTACGAGCCCGGAGCCCCGTGGATCCCTAAACGCTTTAAGTATTTTTGTTAAGTCAGTCGATCCAAGGTCACAAAACACTATTTACTCTCGCCCAAGGCGCTCCAGCGCGACGGACGCTTGTCGCCCTCCGCCCACTTCACGGGTCGCCTTTACAGTTTACCGTGTATTAAGTATATTGTGGTGTCTGAATATACGGATTTTGAATTGTGATATACTCAAGTGTTTTCTTTTAAATAAATATTTAGACAATCTCCTTTACTACTTGTACCACTTGCCCATACTTGTGCACGTCAATGATTATTCTAATGGTTAATATTACCAATATTACACATTTTAGGAACCAAATTAACAAAAATTTTGGAGGAAATATAAAAACAACAACGTCGCTTAATATTTCTGGCAAAACTCCAATTTATGTTTATTTAAAAAAATAATTTTGAAGTGAAATGACAATAGGTAAAATTGCGTTTGAATGTTCCCAATGGACTTTTTAGAAAATTATATAAATTGATTTAAATATTAAATTATAACATCGGCGGTGTTCCAAAGTATGAAAATCAGTTCATTTGAAATGCTCTTTTTAGGTCCTTAATAGTTTTTATAATTAAATAATAGTATAAAATTTTATATTTTTATAAATTACGTGGTGCTTTAATACACAACAAAACGCAAATTTCAATACAATTATTATCAATATTATAGTTCACTCAGGAGCCATTTTAAAAAGAAGAAGAAGAAGACTAAGAAGCAGTTCATGAAGTTCAACGAAGTTAGGTAATCAGCCCGCAGGTCCTATTATTGTGTACATAATTATTATTAAAAAGCCTATACCGTTCGGACTCCTGGTATCTATGCTTCATGTTTCGTTTCATGTGGGTGTTGTTTTTATTTTCTTGTAAAGTTTATTCTCGGAATACTTTTTGTTAATATGGTTTTGTTTTGAAAGGAATGAGTAAGTGTCTGCGATAATGACTTCTTAAACCAGAGCCAACACGTGGCCAACTTTTCAAATTTATAAACACGCGAAAGGTCGCAAAAATGTTTTGAGGCATTTTAGCTTCGCTCATAACAAGAAAGAAAGGCACTGTTTTCGACCCTATAAAGCTGAAGATAACAATGGAAGCGGACTCTACTACTCAAGAAAACAATCTGAAAGATTCAGATGATATATCCTTACCTTTTACGTGTGATGCTGGGTAATTCACTTTTTAATTTCTCTTTCCGTCTTCTTACATAACTTTTACTTAACTGACCACTACTTACTGCCCTTACATAACTCGTTTTTGATGTTTACCATAGGGATCTTGCTTTATACAAGGAGTTTGTGAAGGATAAAGGCAAGAGAAATTATGAAATTCAGTTAGCTGAAAAGTTGCAAAGTCTGGGACTTATCCCGTCTCAGATTTCTTGTCCTACAAATGGAGAGAACTGTAATGTTGTTTGCAAACCAGCAAGAGTAATAGACAGGTAAGAAAATCATTTTTATCCAAATCCATTATAAACAAAAAAAAAATTACAAAAAAATGAATTACAATTAATTAAAAAATACAACATGGTGAGATTATGATCAACTGCTTTATGATTATAGGGTGCAGTGGGTATGTGAGGGATGTAACAAGAGGCAGCCGATAAGGACAGGTTCCTTCTTCTTCAAGCTGCAGTGCTCACTGTTACAAGCTCTGCAGATCATATTAGCCTGGTGTGAAGACTCTGAGTTGGAACCTGCTGCACAGTTTTTTGGTATGATTGATACAAAAAAAAAAAAAACTTGACCAACAGTATGTCAGGACATGTCTGTAACTATCAACACACAATAGGTTTTTTTTTTCTAATTGCTTCAGAAGTTATGGTCCGATACTGCTCAATTTTTTTTCCTAATGAGTAAATGCAGGTTAGAAAATTGTAAGTTTCTAACTATCATAGTTTACAAATGCCAAGGTGGTGAACAACTTGTAAATCACTTTGAAAGTTGATTACTTGAAAATTTACATAATAAAAAAGTCATGTGTGAAACCTAGGCAAGGTTTTAAAAACATGATTTTTAAAATAAGTGAACTACTTTTTAGTATCAAGGTACTTGTACCATGATGTCATGCAACAGATAGCGGGACTCTATAATTTTGCAAACTTTGAATGAATGTAAAATCAGAACTCCATGGTATGTAAATGAAACAACAACTAATGTATTGTCATTATGTTACAAGTGTATACCTAGTAACATTCCTAATTTAGGGGCATTACACCATATAAATATTCTAAAACTTAAAAAAGACTACTTTAATTTTTTTACTAGACGAGGTTTGGATATAAAATATTTTGTATGATATGTAATAACTGTAACAAATCTTACTTTCACGCTGTCTCGTTTCCAGTACTGTAAGTATATACAATTGTTTTAAGTTATGTTAGCTTATGATTCTAAAAGAATATTTTCAGAATTTTATTAATCAATATTTTCATTAATAACCCTAGAATTCCACCATGATTTCTTAGTCGTCAAATCCCAATCAAACATTCAATTCAATCTATATATATAAAAAATCATGTGAATAAAGTTCCTGAGATTAGTGCAAGTTCAAAATAACAAACTCTTCAGCTTTATAATATTAGTATAGATTTAACCGTCAAAATGACTCTATTGTATATCTTAAGTATAAATAACTGTTGCAAAATTCAAGCAAAATAAACAAGAAAGTAAACAAAATTAAATTCTTAAATCCTAGAGATCACAAAAGTTCCCTACGAATCGAATCGCCGTGCATCATATACTATTATGAAAAAATTATGGTAGAGTGCCTTTCACAAAAGAAGTCCCACGGCAACTAGTGGAACTTTTGTTAAATTGTTATTACAATGCTTGAGGTTGTAAAAAGTGCTGCCCGAGAAATTATACTTAAGGTAAAGGAGTTTTGTGATGCAGAACAGCAGAATAAAGGTGTTCTGATACCCATAAATAATGCTGGCCACATTTTGTCCCGCGATTACAGCGCTGCGTCACGGGGATTTCTTTAATGATAAGGACTCTTCTTACTAAAGCGACGCAGATACCTTTCAATTCATCTCAGTGGCAACAGAGCTGGCCCGGAAATTTACGTCGCGTCGATGCGATCGTGGATTAGAAATATATTATAACATATTTTCGTAGAGTGTACGTTTGAAACGACGTAAATTGGGCTTCTAGGGTTAATCTTTAATGATTAATCTACATCAACCAGTGTCCAGCACATACACCTACAATCAATCAACATTTTCTTTTTGTAAAAACGAATATATTATAATTTGTATGTTAACAATTTCTTCAAAATTATTTGATATTCCACATCTCCATCGAAAGTTAAAATAAATAGAAAGATCAAAATTCTATAGCACGCAATAATGTCTGTACGCCCCGCGCTCCAATAGCGCCTGCAAGCGCGCATCTCAAAACGATATACTTAAATTGTTATCTAGTCCCAGCGAGGTGGGTGCTTGTCGGCCCCCACTTGTGAGATTTCACAATACGCTGTATTGTGTCACAGTGTATTGTAAAATCTCTGATTAACTCGAATTTAAACAGTCGTCATCACTATAATTCTTAAATTCACAGATGTAAAGCTACGTGTGGCAAATCAAATATACGACAAGCTAGATGAGCTGGCAATAGAGGAGCTGCGGAAAACTAAACTCGGTGGGGAGGGGGCGGTCGTCTTGACTGAAATGTACCCCGACTGCCTCAACCGCCTGTCACCAGATACCACCGACCAGCCTAATATGCTTCAAGTATTAATGATAGCTGATACTAAAGTAAGTTACATGTCATTTTCTGATTGTTAAACTCTACGTTATGTTTGAGTGTGATTTATTTTTTGAAACACAACACAAAGCAACATTAAAAAATATATATATGTAAATCAGTAAAATAATATAATGAGGTTTGTTAGGCTGGGTCTGTATGATCCGCAATCCGTGAGGCCGGACAAAAATCAGCACAGTTCTATTTTCAGTGCTCTGAATTTTCCCCGGCCTTACGGATTCTGGATCATATAGACCCAGCCTTAATAAACTTAAAGAGTTACAAAATTACTTTCTGTAATAAAATGTCTCAACATAGAAATTTTCATGCGTGTTTTGGAAAGATAACCTTAATTTTTTTTATATATTTATTCTTTACAGCACATACCAACTCATTACCGCCTGCATGTTATTACTAGTAATCTGAAGAAGACCAACAATAGTGAACAAGCATATCAGGTAGGTTTTTAAACATTCGAATATATTTCTCAATTAGTCCACAGTGTAAATAATTTACAATGTGATTGACATCAATAATAATATAATAGACATATCTTTTTAGGGTACTACAAGGAACTCTTAAAGTTTGTCTCTGTCCATCCAACTGTCATCTTTTCCAGGGGGCTGAACCCCCCTTGGGAGTTGAATTTTGAAAAATCCTTAGTGGATGCCTACGTCATATGAGGAATATGTGTGCAAAATTTCAAATTGCTAGCCTTAAGGGTTTGGCCTGTGCGTTGATACATCAGCCAATCAGCTTTGCCTTTCATATATTATATATATCAAAGACTCCATTAGGATAAGATGGCGAACGGTTGAAATATTCCAAGTTTAGATATTTATTACAATATTATCGAATAGCCCAAATGCTGAACGATCAGAAACGTGACAAGTTGGATGCCACGTATTCCACGACTTCCGTATTTTATCCTGATTCCTGAGCTTTTATAATCCAGTCATTCCCAAATTCAGGCCAATAATACCCCAGTCTCCATGACAACCATTATTTTTCTATGACATCTGTCAATACTGGCATCGAACTCATCCAAATAGTAAAACTACTTGACGTTTCCAATCAAAAACAATCTTAGCTTTAACACGCTCCGACATATAGATTAAATTAACATGGTAATATTTCTAACTCCAGGCACTCAAAGCTGAGATAGAAGGCATACTAGCGGAGACAACGATACCAAACTCAATGCTGGTGTCGGGCACACATCTGCCGCCTGTGGACGGCACGGTGCCCCTGCAGCATCTGTTGCAGCAATGTGATGCTGATATGCAACATTTTCGTAAGCATTTAAAGCATTTTTTATACCTACTATACACTACGGCCGCTGTATCTTGACGGGTGTGAACATAGGCTCTGCGAACTTTAGCCCATGTACAACTCGTGAAGAAAACTGTTATTGTATTATTTTTATATACCTATGTACTAATAAAATGTCCCTAATACAGTTGACCAATTAGTTCAAATAAAATAAATACGAAAACACTGAGAAACAGTTATTGCGCAACCTTCTGCGCGAAGTTCAGACTCGCCAAGATACATCGGCCGTATTGTAATAGGCTACACGACTACATCTAAAATATTTAGTTTCATTAATGTACTCAGAAAATTTGAGGCATTACTACTTCGTAAATGTAAAAAAATATAATATTTTATTTATAGTTTAGTAATTAGAGACATCTAAAAAGTACAAAAAAAATAATTATTTTTTTGCTAAATTAGTAAACAAAACCTACATCATTAGTTTACTTACATCATATACAAAAACTTTTATTATGGTATGTATGAACTTAAACGCACAAATATCGGAGATATTTACAAATATGTTCCCGCGGCCATATACTTCATACACTTTAACATGGACGTGACTTCATAGCTACGTACGACTTTAGTATGGAGCGTTTTCACGGGACTTGCGAAATTTTGTAAACAAATCGCTGTACCTTTAAAAATATTGACTTTTGATATACGGTTTCTTCTGAGAAGTTACTCATATTTAAGAGTACTATTCATTTATGCAATAAAAAAAAAATTAGTCGTCAAGCCTATTGTTATGTGCGTTGTTTTTGTAGAAACATTTGTCAGAATTATACTTGATTCGTCTTATTAGGGGCCATCCATAAATAGCGTCACACATTAAGGGGGAGGGAGGGGGTCGACGAAGTGTGACTTTGTGTGACAAGGGGGTGGGAGGGGTCCTAAATATTGTGACGTCACATTTCAAAATCTATTATAATAACTAAGTGTTAAAATACGAACTATAAGCTTACTTTACGAAAACCTCAAACACATATATGCCAGTTATAAATAATTTAAAGGAGTGGGTTCAAAGTCCATGGATTGATGATGGATTGAAAAATCGTGAAATTCGTGTGACGTTATTTATGGATGGCCCCTTAAGTGTCTCATAAATTATACCCACCAAAAACATTCTGTAAAAAACTAGCCAAGTCTCGATGGAGCTGCTTATTTATCTCTAAAAAGTAATGAAATCTAGACAAAGTCGTGCCAAGTCTTAGGTTCCTTACTGCAATTTCTTTATTATTATAGTTAATGTTGTGTGACTTGACCGTTGAACATTCTTTATACGTTAGTTCAAGTCAATTTTGTTTTCCAAGTGTCAATTTTCCATCGTCAATGGGTAGGCGGTTCTGGCAACAGATTGGTGCAATGGTGTCATGGAGCACCTGGTTTTGTACCCTTGTTGTTAACGGCCAAGTCACACAACATTAACTATAATAATAAAGAAATTGCAGTAAGGAACCTTAGACTTGGCACGACTTTGTCTAGATTTCATTACTTTTTAGAGATAAACAAGCAGCTCCATCGAGACTTGGCTAGTTTTTTACAGAATGTTTTTGGTGGGATTTCACTTCTTTTTGTAGAAACGTGGGCATATTGATTTATTTTATTAGATTTTAGTGTAATTTGTTTATTTAATTTGTGTAAGTAGTGTTCGAGTAGAATAAAGTTAATCGTTCGACTATTTCTTCTTGTAAACTTGTAAGTATAAGCATGGACCAATAAAAAACTAGTATAAGTATAAAAGCCAGTCTAGTCTTATCCAGAGTTTTCCTTTAATTTTATTTATATGCGTATTAAAAGCAGAAGGGGAGGCATTCGCCCAACAGTGGGACGCTATAGGCTAGATTAAATTAGAAGATGTATCCCACTACGTTGGATTTTTGCAATGACAGTCGATTTTTTATGTACCAATAGTAGAAGGGGGCATTACCATATCTCTAATCAGCTAAGACCAGCTGAGGGTTCTTCATCAGATACTTCAGACCTTCGATTTTTGACATCAAATGAAGTGGCCCAACAAGTTGAATATTTTTTGTAAAGGCGGTATGTCGATCTCTAATAGTTTGGTTGGGCTCTTGTGTTTTCTAATCAGGGTCATCAGGTACTCCAGATCTTCGATTATCCGAGTTTTTATAGTTTTCCCTTTCATGTGGTCATTAAACCCTAACTTTGTGCCAAATTTCAGCTCTCTAAGTTTATGGGAAGTACTAGTTCTATTATGATGATCATGAGTGAGTGAGTGAGTGAGTGTCGTAAATGCGAAACTTTGCTTTCGCTTAACTTCGGAACTAAATGACCTACAGACTTGAAATTTTGGATTTTAAGTATGTGATTATAGCTTACTGGATGACGAAAATTTCTGCGTTCTGGTGTTATCCAGGGGTTCTCAGAGCTAGAGAAAGTCCCGTGAAAATTGGTCCAGCCGTTTCAGAGATTAGCCGGAACAAACAGACAGACAGACCGACAGACAGACAGACAGACGGACAGACAAAATTTTTAAAAATTGGTATTTTATTATAAGTATCGAATATACTTTCAGATTCATTATGTAAAAAGCTGTTAATTTGAAGTTACAAACAGACACTTAAATTTTATTTAACTGTATAGAAGATGTATAGATGTATAGATATTATAATGCATGATATTTTAAGATATTATCAATTTAATGTTTTTAAAATAACTAAACTCCCGGGAGTGCGGGAGCACGCGCACCCCCGCCTTGGTGACGCCCACTTCGCAACGGGCCGCGCAGCAGAAATCGTAATATTTTAATTTCGCCATAACTTCAAAACCAAACGTCCAATTTTAATCATTCAAAGACCAAATATTATCTACATAAACTGTACTTAGTGATGAAATAATTTATTTTGATAAGGATTAATATCATGAGTAAATGAGGTTTAACTGAGGTCGCGTTTAAATGAGGTCCAAAAAAATTCAAGATTTCTAAATAAAAAAATTGTTGTTGTGCCTCACTCGACATAGATAGGTATAGTGTGTCGCGGACTTTTTTGTAGATATTTATAAGATCTACAATTAATTAGAACATTTTATGGTTCTATCTTTTATAGTTTAGGCAGCGTACGCAAAATAAGTAACTTTTCTGGTTGATTTTTTACACCTCGTGTCCGGAAAACCCAAATATCTTACGGAACCCTATTTTTTTCCAAAATAAAATTTAGCCTATGTTACTCGTGGATAATGTAGATTTCGAATGGTGAGAGAATTTTTGAAATCGGTCCAGTAGTTTTTGAGCCTATTCATTACAAACAAACAAAGTTTTCCTCTTTATAATATTAGTGTAGATTAAAGAACAAGAGGCATTTCTGTATAGAGCTCGTCACTTTTTATAACTTTTCAACCTTGAATCACTTTTGTCTCTTGTGGTTTAGAGTATTTTCATATACAATAATTACAAATATAGTATTGAGAAACTACAAGGAAATAATGATGTTGAATGCTATTAACAGTGTCATCGCGCATATGGCGTCAGGCGGCGCGCGTGTGCGGCGCGGCGCGGGCGGGCGGCGGCGCGGCGCAGCGGTACGTCGACGCGGCATTACACCGCTTGCGTCACACGCCGCACTACTTCGTCGAGCTCCTGCCCATACTGGCCGAGAGGGCGCGCTGCTGACGGTACCGCCCGAGCGCTGCTGACGGTATCGGCCGAGCGCTGTTGACGGTATCGGCCGAGCGCTGTTGACGGTATCGGCCGAGCGCCGCTGACGGTAGCGCCCGAGTGCTGCTGACGGTACTGACCAAGTGCCGCTGACGGTACCGGCCGAGCGCTCCTCACGTCTTTGATTTCATTGAATATATAATTTATAATTGTTCAAAGTTGCTGATGCCACTCTTACTTTAAAACTACGCGAGCAAATAATTTTAGTAAACAACATTCTATTTTGACAGTTTTTAATAGAAATGCGTAAATAAGAATTATTTAATTGTCAATTAAGAGGATTATAATTTACTGTAAGAGCAACTTCATTAAAGTTGACTCGGTCTCTCAGCGACCAAAACATAAGCTTAGTCGGCTGAGTAATTGGCGACCAAGTGCGTACATACCTATTTAAATTTTAAGCTATTGGTCACTGTGGCCAGCGACAAGTCGACAGTTCATAATATCTCTTAT
Organism: Glaucopsyche alexis; assembly: GCA_905404095.1. Lineage (NCBI taxonomy): Eukaryota > Metazoa > Arthropoda > Insecta > Lepidoptera > Lycaenidae > Glaucopsyche > Glaucopsyche alexis. The sequence continues at coordinate 5,622,803 of FR990053.1, forward strand.
AATGACATAGGTATGTGTCATTTAAAGCTAATAAGCAATTCCAACTGGTCGGATTATCTAATTCAAAAATCAATAACATGCATCACCCGGCTATTTTTTATGTAAATTTGACACATTTGTTATTTAAATTCATGAAGAATCTTTTCTTTTATCAATTTGATCTAAAAGGTAAACCTTTGAATGTTTTTTTACATATTTTATTTACTCTTGTGAACTTGATTTTACTCGAGGACAATATAGGCTTGGAAAGAAATGCTGAAGTGTCTACTAAAATGGATAGTGAAAAACTAAATGAGAAAAGTAGAAAAATACTACTTTCTCAATTTCGAGTGTTACTATGGAGTTTATTAATTAATTTTAAAACTGTTACCTCTAGAATTAACAGTAGGTACATAAGACTTAGATTTAATGATAAATTAACTATATTAATAATGTTGTATTATGAAGTTTATACGCACACTGGCGTGTGCGTTCGACTGTATGTGCCTTATTAAACAAATGGTCTTCTATAACATGTGCCTTAACCACAAAACTAATTCAAGTCTTCCAAGACCGATATCGTATAAGGGACCATCCATTAATTACGTCACACGTTAAGGGATAGGAGGGGTCTCAAATTTCGTGACGTCCCATTTCAAAATCTATTTTAATCTAAGTGTTAAGTAGAACATTAAACGTTAACATTACATTACGTTAACGTAACAACACACAACGAATTTACCTGACATTAACAACCCAAACGGAACAAATTGGTTGCTATGCCAGTTATAAATAATTTAAAGGCTATATGTTCCGGAATCCGGCACGCCGGTGAAAATTCAGAGCACTGAAAATAGAACTCTGCGCTGATACAATAGAGTTGAAAATGAAAGACAATTATGTGTTCGATTTTCAACTCTATTGTATTAGCGCAGAGTTCTATTATCCATGCTCAGAATTTTCTATAGCCTTCCGGATTACGGATCATATAGTACCAGCCTAAGTTTTTTGTTTTGTTAATTTCTTGCAATGTTTGAGTTGAAGTTAATTTTATTCAAAAATCATTTAAATGAAATAAAACAAACTTAAGAACTACTGTTTTAAGTAAGTTAGTGTTTTCAGTAATTATTTCTAGATATAAAATATGTGACGTCATAATGGTGAACCGTATAATATTATGACTGTTACTGTCCCAGTAACAGTCATAATATGGGGTTCACCACCAGCTGTGACAAGGACGGCAGAGGGCTCAAAAATCATGGGATATTTTGTAACGTAATTTACGGATGGCCCCTAAGTGCTGAGCCTAGAAAAATAGGTAAGTACATGTTATGTAGTAGTATGTTTATTAGACAAAATCAATTTTAATTATTATCTTCATCGTATTAATACATAATATCCATTCACTATACCTACCAAAGATTTATTAATAAGTTAAAATTTAATCTGTAATGAAATGTAGAAAACAAACCCTGTGGTGCCTGATACTTTTTCTACAAGTTGTTATGTTAACAAAGTTTATTTAATTGTAAAAGAAATCAACCTAAATCTAATTTTCAATCTAAAAGAAAACCTAAGAAACCTACTTATTAATTAATATACAAAGAACAGAAGTTTAAGACCCAATTTATTGTAAAAATATATTTATTGTAACGACGTTTAACGCTGAGCTTTGGTTTAAGTAGTCTGTCCCGTTCTAACATTGAATGAGAGAGAGAGATCAAATCTGAGTTTAGTTATAAAGGCGGTTAAAGAGTTTGGTAAATATTGAATTTATATCATGAAAGGTACATAATCATCTTATTCTACCTACATATTAATTACAGTTTTATTATTTGGCTGGCACTTTGAGTTTTGGGCCTGAATGAATGAGTTGGCAACCCTAAATGGGTATACTATTAAATAATATATTAATTCAGGTTTGCCAAGTCTACAAATTTTGCAACAAACGAATGCTTTTAAACCAATAATACAGTTGAATTTATTTATTTACGGATTTATTTTTCTACCTATAAGGGACAACTGTTTATAAAAGCCAATAATACGGGATTTTAGCTATTTTACCCGGGACAAACAAAAACAAAATAAATTGGAGACAAGTTTTTATGTTTTTCTGAGGATTGAGAGAGATTCAGCGTAATAATTCAATAAGTTTTAGCGCGCCCGAGCTCATTTGTATGTGAATGGGATATTGCGAGCATTATGTGCGTGAGTAGTAAGTACTCAGTACTTTTAAAACCTAGATTACTCGATTTACGGGACAGCACTTGTCCCGGCGGGACTTTATAAATAATACCTAAAATACTGGACGTCCCGGGAAATACCGGACGTCTGGCAACCCTAGTTGTAAGTCTCATTTCGACTCTAAAGTATCCTTTCTATTTTTATTGCACAAATGAAACCAAGTAGGATTAGTGTTGATTAGAAATATGTGAGCTTGTTTGTTGTAAGCACTTTTGTTGTGTTGGATTTTACAAAATTCAATTGTATTTTATACTTTATTCATTATATTATTAAATGATAAATATGTATGAGGATCTTACGATAAGACTATTGCATTTTTGTCTGCTAGTTTCGAAGTTCCGTAAGAATCATGAAAAAATTTTATACAAGCGATGTTAATTATATTCTTTACATATTTTTAGTGGGTTCTTTTTTGTTTCGTTTAAACATGTCTTCCTTTTTACTCCATTGGTATCATATGGAGTATCAGATATTATTTCTTGATATTATGTTCGTTGAATTCGTGAGTAAGTTTTTAAATGATACTTCCTTAATTATTTTAAGATTTATTTTAAGACTACTGTAGGTTAAGTTTTAAGTATGGTCGTCAATCATGAGAAATAAATAATTGGTCTCAAATACGTGTTTTATGGCATTCATCAAAGTGTATTTCATTATGGCATAATTAGTGAGGCATTTTCTATCAATGAGCCGCTTATATTCTTTTATTGCAAGAAAATGCCTTTAAACGCTTATTTCGATTTGAAATTATATCAAATGTATGTAATTACGGATATTTTGGGCGTAACATGATTTGCAGCATAATATGTAAAATTTCAAAATTCCAAAAATAATAACTATTATTATCTATACTAATATTATAAAGAGGAAAACTTTGTTTGTATGCTTGTTTGTAATGAATAGGCTCAAAAAGTACTGGACCAATTTCAAAAATTCTTTCACCATTCGAAAGCTACATTATCCACGAGTAACATATGCTAAATTTTATTTTGAAATAAAATAGGGTTCCGTAAGATATTTGGGTTTTTCGGACACAAGGTGTAAAAAATCAACTAGAAAAGTTACTTATTTTGCGTACGCTGCCTAAACTATAAAAGATAGAACCATAAAATGTTCTAATAATTTGTAGATCTTATAAATATCTACAAAAAAGTCCGCGACACTCTATACCTATCTATGTCGAGTGAGGCACAACAACAATTTTTTTATTTAGAAATCTTGAATTTTTTTGGACCTCATTTAAACGCGACCTCAGTTAAACCTCATTTACTCATGATATTAATCCTTATCAAAATAAATTATTTCATCACTAAGTACAGTTTATGTAGATAATATTTGGTCTTTGAATGATTAAAATTGGACGTTTGGTTTTGAAGTTATGGCGAAATTAAAATATGGGATATAATTAATCGAGCGAACAAAAAATAAGTTGGCGGCTGCACGTGAGCATATTGTATTACTGAATTTGGCAGCGAATTAATATGTTGGCGACTAAATTACTAAACTGGCGAAAACACTCGGGTGACAAAAAATTCAAAAGTCGGCAGATAAAAAGAGGCGAAATTTAATCCAAATCAGCACCGACATTTATAAGTTGGTGACTTAATTTCCGAGTTGGTGACCATCATACCATATAAGCAGCTATAAAACCAGATTTGGTTGATAAATTAATGGCAGCTAAAAATTCAATTTGAAAGCTACGGAAAATCCTATTTTTGGATACTGTTGGAGTATGTTTTTCTTTGGCATGGGTGTCATTTTCTAGGTTTCTGGGGGTGCAGAATAACATGAAAATAAAATCTGTTTTGAAATTCCACAGTGGCGTAAATTTTTGTTATTAAAATTAATAAGGTTGTCCTTTTCCAGGTTTCTGGGGGTTCTGATTACAAAATTGACTTCCAATTTCATTTTCCAAAATGGAGAATATTCATTCTTCGTAAAATGAATATGAATACTAAATTAAAAGATCTTGGGGATGCTAATTACGATTGATGATTATTATTACAGTATGTTATGTAGTTCAAGGTACCAGCTATGTATAGAAAATTTTCGAAATTCAGGATTCATGAATTTTTCTGCCATTCATGAAGAAAATATGCGATTTGTAGGTTAATTAAAGGGGGAAGAAATTTTCATTATTGTTGCAGTAGGATACACCGTTTCACTATAGAAAAAATATGGCAATGCTGTACTGAGATACGAGGGGTGTATCAATCTATAAAAATGTTGGAAAATTCAGGATTTTCAAAAAAAATTTTCTCCCATCATGAAGAAAATATCATGTTGCGGGGTTCCTTAGGGGGACGAAATTTTCATTATTTTTTCAATAGGATGCACCGTTTCCGAGATAGAATCGACTTTATAAAAACATAGTAAATTATATATTGAGATACTAGGAATGTATAAAGATATAGAAATGTTGGAAAATTCAGGATTCTCCCATCATGAAGAAAATATGAGGTTGCGGGGTTACTAAGGAAATTTAAAATGGATGACTTTTTTGTAATCAGCACCCCCAGAAACCAATAAAAGGACACCCATATTATTTTTATAAAATTTAGTATGTCGGCCATATTGGAATTTCAAAACGAATGTCATTTTCGTATCCAACACTCCCAAAAACCTGGTAAACGACACCCATATCAATTTTACGAAAAATAAATATCCGCCATTTTTAAATTTCAAAATTAAAATACATAATAATCTATACCCCCCTAAAACCGAGAAAAATTAAAAATTGGGAATTTTGTACGCTCCTTTATGTTTTTTTGTGTGCGCTCGTTTTGCTGCTTGTATGTTTTTTGAATTACCTACATCAGGGAAAATATAATTATGTGCCTATTCTTAAATGTGTACTCACAAATTGTCGCCAAGATGGTTATTTGTTCGCTAAAATATAATCTGTCTGCCAGTTTGGAAAATTCAGTAGTATTATTTAGTCACCAGATTTGTAATTTTTTTGTTCCTTACATTCTTTCGCCAACTTGGTAATTTAGTATTCAATATTGGGTATTTTCACATCCAAAATTTAATTGTTTTGTCGCAAGTTTAAATACATGCCTTAAAATATTACGATTTCTGATGCACGGTCCGTTGTGAAGTGGGCGTCACCAAGGCGGTGGTGCGCGTGCGGAAGGGAGTTTAGATCTATGAGTAAGGTACCCGTAGTATTAGTATCAGTATTGTACCCGTGCGAAGCCGGGGCGGGTCGCTAGCACTAAATAAAATTACATTGCGCTCTCTAATGCGTTGAGGTCGTTAACCTCACAGAAACAAGGTGATTTAAAGAGGGAGCAAAGACTTTGCCTAAATAACAACAACACAATCAGCTGTGTGACGTCAATGACCTTAACAGTGCCGTAATTAGCGTAATGTAATTTTACTTGGTAAAATTTTAATAGTTTTCAGCCATAACGTCTTGACATAAAGCAGTAGATCATATGCCCAAAATACCCGTCTAGATTTGGAACAACCTTATAAATAATATTTTTAGAACAATAATAAAAAGTAGCTACTCTAGAACCATAATCTATATATATAAAAATGTTATGTAGGTACGCTTCAAAAACTCAAAAAGTTCTGCACCGATCGAGCTGAAATTTTAGCATGATATATTCTAATCCGCATCAAGGATTATTTTTATCTACTTTTTATTGCGGGGAAATGTTCCGTGGGATACTTTATTTACAGTTTCACGTAATAACCGCTAGGGCGTCGCGCGGCACATAAATACAAATAAAAACCACCCCGTTTTGCGTCGGCCGGCACATTTGCCCATTTTTATTGCTATATTTTCTGTTTATTCTCATTTGTAAATATCTGGATTTTTATCTGTGATTGAAATTTATTTACTTAGTACAGGGATAAAACAAAGCTGACTATCATGAAATTTGGCACAGATATAAAGTAGACCACGGGAAAGGACATAGCCTTCTTTTTATCGCGGGACATATATGGTTCCCGTGGGTTACTGTTCTTACGCGGGCGGAGCCGCGGGCATCAGCTAGTAATATTATATAAAACTAGCGACCCGCCCCGGCTTCGCACGGGTACAATACTGATACTAATACAACAGAATGTCACCCACTTCGCAACGGGCCGTGCATCAGAAATCGTAATATTTTAATTTCGCCATAACTTCAAAACCAAACGTCCAATTTTAATCATTCAAAGACCAAATACTATCTACATAAACTGTAGTTAGTGATGAAATAATTAATTTTGATAAGGATTAATAGCATGAGTAAAATAAACGCGTTTAAATGTAGTCAAAAAAAAAATTCAAGATTTCTAAATAAAAAAATGGTTGTTGTACCTCACTCGACATAGATAGGTATAGTGTGTCGCGGACTTTTTTGTAGATATTTATAAGATCTACAATTAATTAGAACATTATATGGTTCTATCTTTTATAGTTTAGGCAGCGTAAGCAAGATAAGTAACTTTTCTGGTTGATTTTTTACACCTTGTGTCCGAAAAACCGAAATATCTTACGGAACCCTATTTTTTCCAAAATAAAATTTAGCGTATGTTACTCGTGGATAATGTAGCTTTCGAATGGTGAAAGAATTTTTGAAATCGGTCCAGTACTTTTTGAGCCTATTCATTACAAACAAACAAACAAACAAACAAACATACAAACAAAGTTTTCCTCTTTATAATATTAGTATAGATAACTTGGGACAGTGGGAAATTATAACAAAATTAATTAAAACGTTTCCTCTTTAGGGTTTCGTGGTACTACAACAAGGAACCCTTATAGTTTCGCTCTGTCCGTTTAGAACACTTATAGATTACTTAAGGCAGCATAAAATAATAAATAAATACTTATGCTTTGGAGGTGGCCCCCATATAATTATGTGAAGGGTGAACAAATTTTTCTCTCATCATACCCCATTGCCGAAGCCCCCCTCCCTTGACTTTTCTAAACTATCAAAAAAAAATTATAATTTAAAAAATTTAAAAACCCGACTGCGTAAAAAGTGAACCAAACTAAGTAGGTACATAATTAAAACTGAAAAGAAAAAAACAAGCACTTAGATATCCGGTGGTCTAGAATTCTATAATATATTATTGAATTAATAGGTACTATTGGAACATAACAACTAAACAGTCAGGATCCATTGAAAAATTAGATTGGCTGTCGAATAATGGATCCCGACTGTTCAGTTGTTATGTTCCAATAGTATTAATTCAATAATATATTATAGAATTCTAGACCACCGGATATCTAAGTGCTTGTTTTTTTCTTTTCAGTTTTAATTATGTACCTACTTAGTTTGGTTCACTTTTTACGCAGTCGGGTTTTTAAATTTTCTTTAATTATAATTTTTTATTTTATACTTTTTAGTTATGAGTACCTAGCTAGCTATTTACCAGACTGGATTTCCTATCAGCATCAGTACTACATCACTGGAATGTGAGAATGGTTGCTACGCAACTTTAAATCGATATAGATTCTAAACGGTCAGTCGAATCGAAAAATGTTGAGAGAAAACTAACAATGATTTTTAAATACCTATTCAACGATATCCCACTTGATATAGTTTGTTGACTTTCATTTTTTTCATTTTCACAATATGGCGTCCAGTAGTCGCCATATTGAATTTTCACTAACGTCATGTCTTTAGTGACACTCGCCGGACTAAGAGGAATCGATTGACGTGTGAATCATAAAAATCGGCCCAGGCGTTTGGTCTGTATAGTGCTTCAAAGGAACATACATACATACATAGGCTGATAAACACATTACCACTCCTTTGCGTCGCGCAGTCGGGTAAAAAGAAACTTGTAAATTCCCATACTGATAGATCTATAATCTTTAGGAAAATTATTTTAGACTGATTAAAAAAACCTATTGCGCGTTGATAGCTACGGAACCTTGGTTAGGTTTTTAAATTTGACCCTATGTGTAATTATAGGGACTATAATTATTTTCATACTTAATTCAGAATGGAATAAGCTTTATGGGCGCTGTGGAATACTGCATAAATTGTCAAAAAGTTTTAAGTGAGCAAGAACTTAAAGTGAGAAAGAACTTTTCAAGTTGTCTTTTTTAATGTGGGTAGTAGATAAGGTACAATACAGTTTCTGCTGGATCAGTTTCTAAACATTTTCCTTTGCACTAGGATGCATCAAAATATTTTAACACAAAGGAAGTGATCGCAACGACTGCAGAAGTGGTTAAAATACGTATTTACACTTGAGTATCTGTGCGTGCGTACGATTCCACGGCGCTGATAAGCGATTTTTATCTTATGCCTGGTCGAGCGGCAACTTGTTCGATAGTACAGATTAGGTACTATTATAATATTATAAGGGTTCATCCACATATTACGTCACAGCGCATGGGGGAGGGGGGGGGGTCATGCTAAATGTGACAGTGCATGTTAAGTACAGGTACAGGGATACTAAAAGGTGTGACATAGGGGGGAGGGGGTTTGGGGTTCAAGAAATCGAAATTGTCACACAGTATGTGGATGGCCTCTAATTAGAAAATATTCAATTGATCATGGCCTGACGACGATGATCTTGATGATCATGATGATGAAAATGCTCGTGCTCACGCGCTTCACAAGTTTTTTGCTGAGCAATAGATTGAGAGGCGTAAAAACTAGTCGTTTACTGCTATTGCCGCGCGGGACAAAAACAACCTGTCGCTCCGTCGATCGCGAGTCGCGGCTAACGGGAGCCCAACGGGTTCCGATCTGTGTCGCCTGCAACTGCATAGCTTTGACCAGGGAAATTACTGTTAGAGACGCGTACCTAACAACATACATACGTGTCAATTTATCGAAGTAATGTAAACGACGACGATCTGTAAGAAGATCAAATAAATTTTTCAAAGTTTGTTTCCACATTAATAACGACAGGTGCCGTCTATTCTTTAATTAAGGATCGTATCAATGATTACCTGCTCCTATCTAGTCAACAAGCTTTTACTTTGCTAGCTTAAAACTACATCCTTGAAAGGAAAATAAAAACATCAAAAGGACATTGGCACCGATATTTCCGAACGCACACGGCACAGGTCACTGAGTCAATGGGTTGCAAATGGTTTCTATGTTAAAAGCTCCACGACTTTCACCGATTTACATACGAGTTCGTTCTGAGAGCTTCGAGAACTCCAAAATTGTAAACAAACCAGCGTATTGACTCGAATTAATTTTTTATCTATGGCCTAGATATATTTGATACCAGTTTAGCTGGATACATCGGCTGTACCGCTATCTCCGCGAATAAATAAAAGATGCAGCGGGGAAAGGTGGGCACAGCTCAGTCCGACGCAGACGCCGAGATGGTTAACTACAAGCGTGTCGTTTGCGAGGTCGCTGTGCTGCTCCTGCTCACCGCCGCGGCGTCAACTGCGCCGGCGCCCGACTGCACCGAGCGACACTACGACCAGAGACAAAATGGCAGCGAGAACTACCGCCTCAACATTGATGGTGTCGTTATCGCCGTTGCCCCAGCGGAGTCCCTTCTAGCCGCCGCGTCAGACTTCGATATCTCAGATCTGCTCGAATTAGAAGATTTCGAGGGATTCCAGAAGCCGAAACCGCCGGCGGAGCTCCCTTCGAAGCCCGATGACAAACCCGAAGATGCCAAACCCGATGACCTCAAGCCTGAAAGCAACAAGCCTGCTGAATTGAGTTCTACGGAGTCTAAACCAGTCTCCAGCTCAAACTTAAAAAGCCAAAGGAAAGAGGCATCTCTACGGAAACAGGAAAAAGCTCAAAGGTATTGTTAAACTTACAGTCAGTAAAAGTTTTCAGGGACATTTTTAAATGTAATTTATACGTTTCTTAGAAAGAAAAGTTAACTGCTTTGTAAAATTATTTAGTTATTTTCGCAAAAAAATTGACTGAATAGGTACCTGTGCTTAATGCTTATCCAACGGTCACTGTTTTATTAAACGTAGCGAAAAGAGAATTTCAGTTACATACCTGTATGTTGTTCCTAACTGAGTTAATTAATTATTAATTAATTAAATTTAATGAAATTTCTACTTATCGAAACATTTGATGTGTGGGCTATAAATTACAATATTTTGTGTAAATTATGTATGTATCTGCTATCCAGTCTCCTTACCAACTTAAAGTAACTACCTAACTACCTATTTTATTATCGACAATGTGGTATCAAACCCTTGGTTTTATGTTTGAACAAAGTAATTAATATGACCTTTGTTATTTTCAGACTGAAGCAACGCTTGGCGAGTGTGCTGATTCCACTGCTGAGGAAGAACCGCCACCACTGAAGACAATTTTAGGCCATATTATAATATGAAATATAATGAGTGATACGAATGCATTTACTAATTTATCGTAATTTTAGGTATATATATACAAGTGTATATGTAATTGTTTTGTTGAAAATAAATGTCATTAATTTTTATTTAAAAATCCCAAAATACGATTTTATTTATCTACCTAAGATTAAGAAGTATAATAAAAAAAAGAAGTGTAGGTACTGGAGTATTGCTGTCCCATTGGCGATTTTTCATAAATCGGGAAGTCATTGGTTTTACCTCGTTTTGCAAAAATCGAATTCTCATCAGATCTCGACGTTCTGAAGTCACAGGAAGCTTCCCTGAATACCCCGCGAGGGTGCCTCTATGGCTGTATGTATTTATGTTTGTGTGTGTGTGTGTAAGTCTGTAAACCTTTAAAACTTTTGAACGGTTTGACCGATTTTATTGCGGCTGGTGCCATTCGAAAGGGCTTGGCCAAACTTAGATTTTGAATAAAATTTGGACCGCTTAACGAGTAGTTGCACGGATGGCCTTTAGTTCAACTGTTTTCCTAATTTTTTTTTCACTGCAGTTGTTTTCCCCACCTTTTGCAACTTCCCTATAGAAGCTTCGCAATCCCCGTAAAGAGGCTTCGCGATCCCCCTGGGATCGCGACCTACACTTTGAAAAATACTGTTGTAGGATAACCTACAGGGACTATTGTAGGGTAAATACGCCAAACGTCGGCCCCCCTCCAATCCTCGGCCGTCTGCACATTTTCAGCTTGCATTCATTCAAAAGGTAATTAAGTGGCTGGGCCGAGCCGCCCCTATGTGCGATGTGTGCGGCGCACACAGGCGCCAAGACGATTGGGGCGCCGCGGGCGGTTAAAACATGAAGATTCGTAAAAATAAGAGGCGCTTCATAGGTTTCGCACACAGGCGCTGCCGGGGGTCGGCACGGCCCTGTTAAGTGGTAATTTTGCCACTGAAATTGCAAGCTTAGTTCATACTCTTTAAGTGCAAACCGTTACTATCCGATCACGTCACTTGCTCTTCGCACACTGAGCGTCAGTAGCGATAGCGCCGTTGAAGCATTGAAGTTCGTAGTTAAAGCAGCTTACTTGCTGTGAATACCCATGATTCGGGGATTGATATTACAACGGTAAGACATTTCTTTTTTTGGTTTTTAGCTTTGTTATCACTAAAAAGGTATTTTTACTATATTTTGAGATAGTTTTTTCAACGTTTTGCGTATTGGTTTTAGAGAAAAATAGGGGGCCGTCATTAGAATACCAGTTTCGACTGAAAATCGGAATCTCGGCCGGGGCCGACTTAAGGTAAATGCAGTATGTTTTATAAAGTCCAATACTACGAATTCCATTGTCTTAATAGTAAAATTTGTAACGTTTTTATGTTAATAAATATATTTTACGTTCAATCGCTAAATACCGGCCGGGGTGGTATTAGCTGGATCTCGAGAAATAAGCTATACGAAACAGGGGCCGACTTTGGAAATATTAAAGATCGTAATGTCGGCCAGCCTAAGAATCGAATGCTACTGTACAGGCTGATCATTTTTGTACTTTTCATTGTTTGTGTAGGTACTGGGTAGTAATTTTTTAATTTATTTATCAAACTTGCTGTCTCAAAATTGAATTATGTATTATTATAATTTAATAATATTATAAGAGGTTACACGCTATGCCCGGCCGACATTTGGGAAAAACGCGACCGACCATTGGGCCGTGAACGGCCGACTTTGAGGTTTTTTCGTTTTCGACGCATTTAAACCTTAATACTTTTTCCGTTTAGTAGAAAAGTCAACCATATGCCTATAAATATAAAATAGATATATCAACCTGTCTAAAACCGTATAACAAGCTATGCTTTCGTTTCAAACTGATGGATACGGAGCGATCTAAAGTTAGAAAATCCGTAAGTGGCCGACATTTAGCGTATTTACCCTATATAAATGAAACACGTGTTTCATTTGAAAAAATCTATGAAATATAGCTTATAGATGTTAAAAGCCTCCGTGGTCTAGCGGCTATAGAGCTCGGCTCTCGACTCTGTAGTCGTGGGTTCCATTCCCTCATTGGAATAAAGAAAAATGTTGTTTCCATGTTTGGTCAGGACAATGCAGGCTGATCACCTGATTGTCTGACAAGAAAGATGATCCATGCGTCGGATGTGCATGTAAAAAGTCGGACCTGCTCCTGATCTCTCGGCAGTCGTGTCGGTTATCTGTCCCACTGGGTTATGCTTACAGTTTATGAGAGTAAAAGGAAGAGAGAGTGCACTGCGCACACACTTGGGCACTATAAAAATTAATCCTGCGTAAGTGAGCGTAACTGGCCTGGTTTCAATGAAACCGGCCACCGTCACCGAAATCGGTGTTGGGAGTTTATTATCATAGATGTAAAATACCTCGACGAAAATGTTTGCCATATAGGGTAAGTACGCCAAACGTCGGCCCCCCTCCAATCCTCGGCCGTCTGCATATTTTCAGCTTGCATTCATTCAAAAGATAATTAAGTAAGTGGTAATTTTGCCACTGAAATTGCAAGCTTAGTTCATACTCTTTAAGTGCAAACCGTTACTATCCGATTACGTCACTTGCTCTTCGCACACCGAGCGTCAGTAGCGATAGCGCCGTTGAAGCATTGAAGTTCGTAGTTAAAGCAGCTTACTTGCTGTGAATAGCCACGATTCGGGGATTGATATTACAACGGTAAGACATTTCTTTTTTTGGTTTTTAGCTTTGCTATCACTAAAAAGGTATTTTTACTATATTTTGAGATAGTTTTTTCAACGTTTTGCATATTGGTTTTAGGGAAAAATAGGGGGCCGCCATTAGAATACCAGTTTCGACTGAAAATCGGAATCTCGGCCGGGGCCGACTTAAGATAAATGCAGTCTGTTTTATAAAGTCCAATACTACAAATTCCACTGTCTTAATAGTAAAATTTGTAACGCTTTTATGTTAATAAATCTATTTTACGTTCAATCGCCAAATACCGGCCGGGGTGGTATTAGCTGAATCTCGAGAAATAAGCTATACGAAACAGGGGCCGACTTTGGAAATATTAAAGATCGTAATGTCGGCCAGCCTAAGAATCGAGTGCTACTGTACAGGCTGATCACTTTTGTATTTTTCATTGTTTGTGTAGGTACTAGGTAGTCATTTTTCAATTTATTTATCAAACTTGCTGTCTCAAAATTGAATTATGTATATAATTTATTAATATTATAAGAGGCTACACCCTATGCCCGGCCGACATTTGGGAAAAATGCGACCGATCATTGGGCCGTGAACGGCCGACTTTAAGGTTTTTTCGTTCTCGACGCATTTAAACCTTAATACTTTTTTCGTTTAGTAGAAAAGTCAACCCGTTTTCGTTTAGTAGAAAAGTTAGTGTAAAATAGATTTATCAACCTGTCTAAAACCGTATCACAAGCTATCCTTTCGTTGCAAACTGATGGATCCGGAGCGATCTAAAGTTAGAAAATCCGTAAGTGGCCGACATTTAGCGTATTTACCCTACCTACTTTGTTGATGAAATAGGTACTAAATAGGTATTACTGAAAAGTCGAAATATTACCCATCTTCTTTAAATAGCTAAAGGGGCATTATCGAATTTTCCGAATTCTAAAAGTAGGACTCATATCTAAACGAGTATAAATTCATTATAAGCTTAATTTTATATTTCGTGTCGCTCGTATCTATTTATAATACATATCTATTTATAATACGTGACTTTTATTTCGCAAATACAGCAAAATCTACGCAACTTTATAATGTTTTTGCGCTGAACGTGTCTAATGAGAGCTAGAAGGTTTACCTGATTATAGTTTTTTACTAATAGCACGAAGAACGCTAGACCAATATAACGGGAACCAGAACTGTTCCAATGCGGTCTCATAACTGCATTTCAAGGAATCTGTATAATCTTTCAATAATTACCTACAATAAATGCAGCTTACTAGATTCATAATACGCGGGGAGGAAAGGAGCACTTGATTACGCACGAGAGACTATTGATATAAAATATATACATAATAATACTATTATAGGTACTGACGTATACATACCTAATCTATATCTTAATATTATAAAGATGTAAAGTTTGTGAGGTTGTAGGGGGTAATCTCTGGATCTACTGAACCGACTTTACCAATAATAAAAGGCTATATTATTTGTGAGTGACATAGGCTATGGAATATGGATGGATGGATGTTTGTTACTCTTTCAAGCAAAAATTACCGAACGGATTTCGATTAAATTTGGTATACTTTTTATCCCGAAAAAGTACAGTATTCCAGTGGGATAAGTACTATATGTACGCGGGCGGAGCCGTGGGCAACAGCTAGTGAGTTATAACTTATATAAGTCGATTATGATTACCAATTTTAGGGTTCCGTAGTTAGTTAGTTCCGTTCCACGGCATAGTTTCGTCATGTCCGTTCGTCCGTCCGTCCTCGACTTACCTTCCAAACGGTTAGTGCTAGAAGGGTCAAACTGCGTGGATATCCGTATCTACCACGCCGACAAAGTGCTATTTAAATAAAATCACATTTTTTAAGTGTTAAAAATTGAGGGATCAAGTGTCCCCAGTTTCTTCTAGCCTAGTCTTGGTCTGGGGAGCGTAGAGCTTATACCTACCTACTGGGGAGCTTAAGGTAAATCTATCATCTACCTAAGTCCTACGACATATTATAAAGAAAAGTAATCTTGAAATAAGAGTTTACGTATTGATAAAATACTTGTGTGGTAAGTAAGTATCTAATTGAAAAATTTACAATGCTATTTAAATTTACAAATATTACAAATAAGATTTTTCTAACAGAAATTGTTCTAACAAGAGGATAAAATATGATATAAAAGCACCTATTTTGTTTGTTTTTATTAATGCAAATGTTCGTCTCGTATATTATTATGTTACGTTAGGACTCAGGGTCGTATATTTAGCATATGATAGGGCCCTGGGTCCTAACCGAAATGGGGCCCTTACCTAATATTAGGGCCCCGCAACTTTTCAATTAAAAAAAATAATAAAATATGTTTTACTGTTAATAGCCTATTTTGTTTTGTAAAAACTTATTGCTTATTTAATATTATAATGAATAAAAATGGTAATTGAAAATGCAGTAAGCAATTGACTTTAATATTTCATTTCATATGAAAAATATGCCATAAATATGCATCTAAAAATATTTATCGATATTGGACATATTTTTATAAATTGAATTTTGCAAATAGAACTAATTATGTTTAAATGGCAAAGTAGTTCTGTCAGGTGCCTAGAAATTTACGATCAGCCTTGGTCGTCCATGTGTGTTCCGAGTATTGTAGTGTAAGTCGGTTATCGTATCGATGACCCGCGGTCACTGTCAACACGACACTACTGTTTCCATTGTACAGCACGGCACGAGACTATATTTTTTTGATTGTACAATTTTCCAACATAAAATGTATTATAAAATTTGCATAACCCAAGACATCTGATTTTTTTCTAAATACAACTCCCTGTCGTAAAATAGGGGTAAAAAAGAAAAAAATATTTATTTATGGTAACTCTATCCAAATACAAAACCTAACCAAGAGCATGTTAGGATATGCCTAAGGATGGTTCCGTAACTATAAACACGTAGTAGGTTTTTTCAAATAACAAACAATACCTACATGCGAAGTGGGCATGATTATTTTTCCTTTCTACCCCATCGTGAGAGATATCTTTGAATAGGTCTTTTAAAATAAAAGCAAGTTTTATACATTACTTTTTTTACAATGTCAAACATTTTCAGGGAATCGACTGGGAAATGGTTTATAAGTTGATCCCCCCTGGCATTTCTTAACTATAAGTGATAGAAACTTGAGAGTTTCCATGCTTATAGATCATACTAAAACCTCTTTAGAAAAAATATTTTGAGCGAAAACGAACTATAACTTTCGAAGTAAGAAATTCAAAGAAAACCTATTACGCGTTGATAGTTACGGAACCCTCCTTAGACACATCCTTACATGCTATTAGAACTAGGTTAGGTTATTTCAAATCCTACCTTTCGGTTTTCACATTTTCATTTGCATGTCCTCTCGTAACTCATTCCCTTTCCTTAATAATTATAAGCCTTTGCTACCGTTAGTCCGTTACCCGGTTACCCCTTCACTTTAGAAATTTAGATTGGCCTGAAAATCAAACAGGTTGCAGCAATTAAGCTTTAAATGGTTGGATTTAATTTAAAAAAAAAAACTGTTCTTAGATTTTCAAAATTTTAATGAAAATAATAATTATATTTTAAATAATATTCGTTAACACTAAAACAAACATAAGTTTTTTTTCTGAATCTTTACATATGATGGGACGATCATATCTATGGGGTTTTAGTTTATTGTTTCTAATTTAAAATGTTATCTTACGAATTTCAAAAACCAATTAGGTAATAAAAAAATGCTAATTTTGTCCTACATTTATAGTTTTTACTATTAAAAGTGAACCTAATTTCTTAATCGCTTCCTTTTGTCGGTCTAAGTGATTTGGATTTAGCATTCATATAATATGTTTGTGGATCAAATCAAGTGAAATTGGTTTTTGTATTCATTAAGTGTATGTAGAATTAAAACGCATTCGTGTCGTGTTCACCGTTACCGTGTGCCCGATTTATTTGGCGACTGGTTTGCGGATGCTGGGTAAAAGCGGCGCAGTACAGCAGACCGCGCAGTCGACTCACACGAAGTGCTCCACACGCACGCGCCATGCTGCTGTATTTCACGTGCATACTCGCGGTCGCCGCCGCCGCGCCGCACTACGACCAGAGGCAGGAGGGGGACTTCAACGTACGTGCAGACGTCCAGAACGTGGTCCTCCTCATTTTGAGACCAGAGAAACTATCGTCGAGCTTCATAGACATATTCTCGAAAAACGCGAAACGCCCGGCCCATCAAAACCATGAGGAACTTCAAGAGAGAGCTGGCATACACACGATGGAGGCTTTCGTGGAGCCGAACGAGCCGTACAAAGTGGAGATCGGTTCAGAAGGAGAGAGGTACCCTGAAGCTGACGAGGGGCGGGAAGTGGAAGTGGTGATAGCTGGAAGACGTCGCTTGGACACGGATCCCCAGGCCGAGAAGGATGAGTACAAGCTGATCGGCTCGACGGAGCAGTGCGGGCCGGGGCGCGAGCGGGACCCCGTCACCCTGATGTGCCGGTTCCCGGTCGAAGTGACCACAGAGGCCGCGGAGGCGGACCCACCCTCGCTAGCGAATTGATCTCGTCACGGTTTTATTATTAAGTTAACTTATTTCTATTTATAATTATTCGTTTGTAAATTATTTTAAATATTAAGGAAAAAGTTGTTCATAGGTGTTTTATTTTAAAGTTTTACAATATACCTAGGTAAATGATCAACTAAAAGAAATTCATGTAATTTTGGTAAATATTATAGGGTATTTTTCGCAATTGTTATTCTGTAAGGTATAAATTTAGAAAATAACACTCAAAATTCACAAATTATGTATTCCCAACTTTATAGATTGGAAAGTCAACTTCCTAAATTATAAGAACTTTATTAAGTAGTAAGAAAAGGAAAACAGCACTAACATTCAAATATTCTAGAAAACTATATTAGCTAACTAGCTTGCCTATTGATTATGATATAATATAATCTCACTTTTTTAATTCATGTTTTACACACTAATCACTATACTAATATGGTAAACACGGTTCTGAGATTGAGAATAGAAAAAAAAATTGTGAAAGCGTTTGTCGCAAGTCGTAATCCCCATATTATATTCAAGCGTCGTAACTACCACCCAATCTTTACAAATGGTAACCATTTCTTAGAGAGCTTTAATGGTATTGACCGAAATAGATACATAATGATTATTGATTTGCAATACTTCTCTACTGCAAAGTTAGCAGTATCTAAGCAAGACGTTTTTTGGTGATAGAAACAAATAGGCTGTACGTGGCATAATATGGCAATTAATTCATTTTGCATTATTAAAAATAGATTTTGCTGAATTTCGTATCATGAAAAATAATTAAGCTAATGCTGATTCCGCAAATGTTAATAACAAATTATAATTACTAAGTATTTAATGAGTAGGTTATAAGGTCAAATGAAATGCTATTTATAGTAGATCGGATGATTTGTAGTTTAAATTTCTTATCTCTCGTAAGGCCATATTGTGGTCTTTGATATAAACGTTTTTTATTACATTTTTTAAATTCTGGGTTATTTTCTACTTTAAACGAATCACAAAAATGTTTTTCCACAAGCACAAAAAATATTTTATTTTTATTTTAGCAAAACAAAAGTTTTTTTTGTAAGCGATAAAAACGGGATCCCTTTTTCGCATATAAATATTATTTTTTGTATATTTTTTTTGTATAATTTAATATGGCATACCTCAAACTCAATAGGCATACATTTGTCTGTCATAATAATACTTTGGCATAGGTACTTGTTTCTTGACACATTGTAATATAATTATTCATTAGGCATAATTAACATTTAGACTACCTAGTGTTTTTTGTCCTATTTTAATATCACAACCATTCACATAACTCGCTAGGCAAAATTCTTTTATGGCTAACTTGTTAAGTAGGCACATTTTTTTGTTGTAACAATACTTTACATAATAATTGTTTCTTAGCACACTTGAGTACCATAATAATATAATAATAGGGTAAAACCTATTAAGGTTAATCTGGCGTGAAAGAACTTTTGTGTAGTTTTGAGTAAGGTTAGAACTTTTATATCACGTTCAAAACGCCTTCGAAATGGTAACACGGTCTCGCAAAAACCCTGCAAAATAACGTTTGTGTAGTTTTGGGTTGGTCAGGTTAGGATAAAACTTTTTTATCTCGTTCAAAACGTCTTTCAGAGTAACACGGCCTCACGAAAACCCGGCGTCAAATTGAAGAAATTATTTGTTGGGCAAAATACCTTTTTTAAAATTGGGAGATTGTAGATTCATCGTTGAACCACCGTTCATCGCTGAAATAGACCTTATATTTTACGTTGTTCTTTTGTTCATTAGTATTCTGATGATAACAAGAATGTTTAATATGGAATTACAGTAAATTATGAGGATTAAGTAGATTATGGAAAATAGGTTCAGCATAATATTATATAGCAATAATTCTGAAACAAAAACTTTTTAAAGGCGAACATTATCCTTATATTGCTTAAATGTAAAAGTTTTATCAAAATCAGAAAAGCGAAGCAATATCTACAATTCTAGACTAAGACTTCAACATGATTTTGCTATTTGTGAAATAAAGGCACTGTCGAAAAAATTTAGGATGGCTAGAAACTAATTAGTAAGTAATTACCTTCCAACTTAAAATTAAATTTTCACAATAGATAGTAAAATGGATTTTATATTAAACGTCAGACATTAAATACTTGACATCACACAATGAGTGTGTAAGAGTGAATGTGAATAATATAGAAAATTAGATTTATGTATAGTATTGTATAGTATAGAATTGTGTGTGTTTATAGTATAAAAATATATATCCGTTGTCTGATACCCGTAACACAAGTTCAACTTAGTACGGGATCAGATTGACGTGGTATATATACTATTTAATTATGTATATTTGTTTTGTATCTATTTTTATGTGTTTTTGAATAAATTGAAAATTGAATTGAATGATGTGACAAAGTTTTTAGGTATCGTAATTGACAAGAAAACAACAATTCAAAGCTGGAAATAAATCTGATCCGACAAATTACAGGCCTATATCGATCCTACCGACTTTTAGAAAAATTTTTGAAAGAATAATTTTAAGACAGTTACTAGTACATTTTAATTCGAATAATTTATTACACAATAATCAATACGGTTTTACCAAGGGTCGATCCACTACGGATGCTGGTATAGGTCTTCTTTGTAGAATCTTTGAAGCTCTACAAAGAAGGGTCGCAGGATGCATTAGGTGTATTTTGCGACCTTTCCAAGGCATTTGATTGTGTTGAGCATGCTACATTGACACAGAATAAATAATAGTACCACATTGATCAGAAAATTTCACCACTATGGTATACGGGACTCTTCACTCGACCTTTTGAGTTCTTACCTTAAAAATAGAACTCAAAGGGTAGAAATAAATAGTAAAAGGTCCACTGGGACCAAAATAGAATTAGGTGTCCCACAGGGATCCATTTTAGGCCCATTTCTTTTTCTCGTCTATATAAATGACTTACCTTATCTAATTAAAGATAATGATAATGAGATAGTACTTTTTGCCGATGACACTTCATTCATTTTTAATGTGAAGCGACAACAGTCAAATTACGACGAGGTAAATAGTGCTCTCTCTAAAATAGTACATTGGTTTAATGTTAATAATTTACTTTTAAATTCGAATAAAACAAAATGTTTAAAGTTTACTTTGCCCAATGTTAGGCAAGTTCAAACCAATATAGGTACTATTAAATGACGAGAAAATGAACTTAGTGGACACCACTGTATTTTTAGGTATAACACTAGATAGTAAATTACAGTGGGGTCCTCATGTTGCGAATCTTGCAGATAGACTCAGTTCTGCAGCATATGCAGTCAGAAAAATTAGGGAAATTTCTGACGAAGAAACGGCGCGACTTGTTTATTTTAGTTATTTTCACAGTAGAATGTCTTACGGCATTCTTTTATGGGGAAATGCCGCCGACATTAATACAATATTTGTGCTGCAGAAGCGAGCAATACGTTCTATTTACAAAATGTCCTGCTTTGAATCTCTGAGAGAAAAGTTTAAAGAAATAGGAATTCTGACCGTCGCTTCTCAATACATTTTAGACAATGTGTTGTATGTTAGAAAAAATTTAAATATGTTCAATACGAAAAGCAATAATCATTGCATGAACACTAGAAATAAACACAAATTAGACATTCCGGTGATCAGACTAAGTAAAGTTAGTAAATCTTTTAAAGGTCAATGTATACGCCTATACAATAGAATCCCAGAAAACGTTCAAAGTCTGTCTATTAATAAATTTAAAAAAGTAGTTAAAGAACGTTTGTGTGCTAAAGGTTATTATAAAGTCAGTGATTTCATTAACGATTGCACACCTTGGGAATAAGATGGCCCCATGCGAGGCTGCTTTTATGTACTTAAGTATGTTTTATGTACTTATGACTAATGTTATATAGATTAAGTTACAACATTGTAAAAAAATTTTTTGAAAAGAACAATTTTCCCATCTTTTTGCTAAAAGGTGGCCCCGTGCGAGTTTCTTACGCCGGTTCTTCTCGCCGGGCTAGTTTCCGAACCGGTGGTAGGCATCATATAGGACAATTCTATAAGCGTTATATTATAACCTACATGGAAATAAAAAATGTTGAGTTTGAGTTTGAATAATTTAGCTGTAGGTACAGCGATGAGCAACAGCTACGGCCTATAAATTGGGTTGATTAGATATTTATGATTCATACTTTTAACCGGTTTATAGGCAAGAGGTGCCTCTGCCTCCTATAATATCGTGTACCTAACTCGGTACCTACGGTAACCCTCCCTCTTTTTAATATAATATATCTATGCCTACCTCACGTAACATTCACCGGGCTATTTTACGAGTTAAACATTTATAAAATAAACCTAATTCAAATTGTATAAGGTACAATTTGAATTAAGTTTATTTTTTAAATGTTTAATTGTCTAACCGCGTTTCCATAAATTGATCCACTTTAGATAGAACAACATTGTCAAATAGAATTAATTACCGAGTGTAGGTACATATGCTAATGCTATAAACATAAACCAAGTAAACTATCAATGCATTGTAATAAGTAAAAAATATCTAAGATATACTTTCAAGTATTTTTTGTTTACCAAATAAAACATCAAAATAAATTTACATTACTTACAGATTAGAGGCTAGAAAGGACAAACGATAAGTTATGTGCTATACCTACGTAGGTATAGGATAAGTGTGTCCTATTAGCCACGTTTAACGTAACCAGTAGTAAAACTTAGGCAAACTTAGATGACTTAACACATACACACAGCAATTATCTAAACAAATTCAATGATAATAATGTTATCAAGAAAGTGGAGCGACAGTTGATCGATATTGAGAGTGAATAAATAGTGAAACTAAAACAAGTTTTAATTTTTTGTTTGTGTATTTTACTCATAACTGAAGTGTCGTGTCAAGATAATACTATTCAATTAAATATTTTTTTGTTGTATGGAATAAAAGGCGTTAGGTACTTTGAAAATATATTAACCGTGTGGTTAGTTACCGACTGTTTACTATCATGGCCACCGAGTTGATAAACAAAGTTACGGCAGTAGCGCGCGAGGCAAACCGACGTTTGCCCGTATTTTCGGTCACCAAATTCAAGACATTACGAAAACAAATAGCAAAATGAAAACATTAAACTATCCATTGGAAATGAACGATGTGGAACCAGAACTGGCGAAGAAATTAATGAAGTATTTGACAGGTAAATAAATAATTTTATATTATGTATAGCTGGTATAGCTACTATTTAGTGATAATTATTTTATTTCAAACAAACACGTTTTTCTTCATTTTATTACTAGTTTTCCTAGAATACGATGTTTCTGTATTCTGTGCAATTAGTACAAGATTAGATTTTTTGCAACCCACAACCACAAATAAAATAAATAGTAGACAACAAACGAAACCTACCTGTTTAAAAGTAAAAAATAAAAAACGAAAGTTTATGAATATCTTATCTTCATGCTCATTATATTGAATAAATTTGAATTTTGAACCATAATAAAAATATTTTTTGCCTGATACCATTGAGGCCCGTAGGATTTCAAATTATGTTGAATACGCCCCTGATTTTTTTAATTCCAGGGACAGTTTTTCTACAATGTCGACATCTGTGACTCTACAGTACTACAGTAGGTCTGTACTCTGTATACAAACCTCTAAACACCTACTTATTAAGTTTGTTTTTACGTTTGAATCTATTACTCAAAATTAAATATCTAGTTTTCTACAAAACGAATATTTGAGAAATAGCAACGGAGTTAATAAATACTGTTAAATTGGTGTCACTCGACTCCCACAAGAAAAAGCTTTCTAAGTTTCTACAGAACAGCTGGACTTGTGTGCTTTCCATTGTTTGAATATTTGTGCACCAATGAAATTTCTTTTTACCGACTACCTACTCACTACGGCCTACGGCGAAGCAAAAAAAGGAAATCATTTTGGCAGTCTATGTAGATATGTATGTTTGTTCCATCGTAGCTCCTAAACTATAGATCCACTTTTGATGAATGAGGTGTCCATAATATACCGGGTAACATAGGCTATATAATTTTCATATTCGGGTTATAACTTATAACCGTATAAAAACTATAGTTTTTAACTTTTGATTATAATTTGATTATTAAATAAAAGCTAATTGCACTAAAATCCATGAGCGAAGTATAATATTATTATTTATTATATTCATCAATAAAAACTATTTGCACGATGCATTAGTAGGTACTTATATAGACGACGCAACGTAGCCTGCAGTCTACGCACAGTTTATAATTAAAACTGCATTTAACTTATTTAATTAACATGTACATTGTTATTAGTTATTGGATCTAAGCGTTTCTACAGATAATTGAAGGAATGCAATACCCAATTATTACAAGAGACCTTGAAGGTGCAACGACCGCTATAACTAAAGCAAGGTTTATGCAGATGGGATAGAATATACAATGTACTTGCGTACAATTTATTTTTTCTTATAGACCTTAGAAGGAATAGGCTTAAATAAGTTAAGGTAGGTCAGTCACTAATGGCCGTACTCAGAGACATTTAAAAATGCTTACTTATGGAGTCAATTAGTAATTAATAGAGATTTTGACACAGAAACTTTATGTCAAAGTCTGTACTAAGTAGCTCCTGAGTGCACCGTGCGGCTGTTAATTATAATTATTGAGCCCAACATAATTTTAGTCATGCATCTCCTAGGACCTGAAGTTATTATCAGCGATGGCCTGTGACCACTAACAGGCTATTTGAAACTCATAAGTCGTAGTACTTATCTCTGAGCTTCTCAAGTTGTATGATAGTCGCAAAATATTAATAATTTAGGTAGGAAGACTTTAGATAGGAAAGTATAGAGTATCTACTGAGATCTTTCATACTTACTAGCCAATCAGGCAAAAAACAAAGTCAGCTTTTAAGACAGAAAAATATTTTTTAAATCGGTCCACAGACGGCGAAGTAATCGTGGAACATACAAAAAATCCAAGGGTCGAATAGATAACCTCCTCCTTTTTTGGAAATCGGTTAAAAATGGCTTACATTTCCAGGAGAACACACAGGATTTGTTCGTGTGGGCCCCAAGGGCTACTTCCTACCGCATCAGTTCAGACAAGAAGCAGCCAAAATATACAACATGGAGATACGACCCACAGATGTCTTCGTGTGCAGCTATCCTAGATCAGGTAAAGTTATTTGCCGTAAAATTTCCTACAGCTTTGATAAAGAAGCTAGCTAACGGCCGCACTCAGAGACATTTATTGCTTCCTGTAAGAGAAGCAATAAATGTCTTTGCTTTAAACTTATCAGACTTTGACATAAAGTCCATATAGTTTCTGTCAGAAACTCTACTAAGTGACTCCATAAGTAAGTATAAGATGTCTCTTAGTGCCTTTATTTTTATTAAGAGGTGTGTGAAACATATTATACACATGTTTTCACACAGACCATTTTCAAAACAAAAGATTAAACACAAAGGAAGTGACCGCAACGACTGCAGACGTAGTTGAACTACGTATTTACACGTGCGCACGATTTAACGTCACTGTTAAGCTATTTTCATCTTACGCCTGGTCGAGCGGCAACTTGTTCGATAATATGTAAATAATAATTAATAATGTAAATTGTTATATGTTATATGTAAATAATAATATGTAAAATGTTAATAATATACCTACATATAAATATTATGTAAATATGTAAATAATGTAGCTTGCATCTGTCTCACGTTGGAAGCGAAATAAATTCACTTTTTATTTAATGCTACGATGGTTTTCTGATCCGTTTTCATCCTATCGAAATGTCATTTACCCTGACCTACATTCCGAAAAAAGTAGCAGGGTGTTTCTAGAAATCCATTAGGGATAAGATAACAGCTTGAAGTGAGGAAGTTAATGTTACTAAAAACAAATTAATTTTTGATATAAAAGTTACCTCAAATTATATCATAATATTTAAATAATATATACTAGATGTTGCCCGCGACTCCGTACTCGCAAAGAGAAATCCTCAGAAATGTATAATTTGCTACGATAAAATGTGTTGATCCAGATTCCAGAGTCTAAACTACATACCAATAAAATCCGTTCTGTAGTTATTGGGTGAAAGAGTAGGTAACAAACATCAATAGGTACATACAAAGTACAAACTTTCACTTTTTTTATTATTAGTATGGTAAGGTGTCTAATAATTTAGCGTACTGTAACACCAATAATAAGGAAAATTATAGAGATTAATTGTTCGATGTGTTGAAATAATGTAGTGTAGATATTTGATCACATAATTAATACTTTTATCTAATCAATAAAATAAATGAAGAAATATTTATTAAAACGATATCAAAGAGTCATCATCATGAAACATCACATTTTTGTGCACAGCTGGGCAATGGACATTTATATAAAAAGTAAATAAAATATATTTTTGGAAATAAATTACTATTTCTCCATGAAGTGTAGACTAACCAAATATAATTAATAATTAAGCATTGTTACTTTCTCTAAAATCAAAATCAACAAAAAAGAAAAACAAAAATTGAGGAACTTATCTAAATATTTACAATTTTTGATAAATTAAAAGAGTTAAGAGCAATAAGCCTTAAGATATTAGGTACCTACGGCTACAACTTTATTACTATGAATATTCTAATGTACAGGCACGACGTGGACACAAGAACTGGTCTGGATGGTGGCAAATGACCTGGATTATGCCACATCCGACGCCGTGCCACTTACAAACAGATATCCATTTTTAGAGTAAGTATAGATACAATAATAGAATTTTAATTACTCAAAAATATGTTAAGTTATTATGAGAAACGAGTTATTATAATTATGTACTCTCTTATTCATGGTGTATTTTTATCCAAATGAAATATTTAACCCAACATTACGCTACAATATTACAAGCAATGACATCATGGAAAAATAACATGATTAACATTTCCCGACCACTCGCATTACACATGAACACCCTTACCCTTCCATACAACACTCCGGCTTTGAAGTCCACGCACCCGCCGCGTAGTACGGCCGCGCGTTTATAAAGGCATGTTTTTAAACTTGCGACAAAACAATTAAATTTTTGATATGAAAATACCCAATATTGAATACTAAATTACCAAGTTGGCGAAAGAATGTAAGGAACAAAAAAATTACAAATCTGGTGACTAAATAATACCACTGAATTTTCCAAACTGGCCGACAGATTATATTTTAGCGAACAAATAACCATCTTGGCGACAATTTGTTAGTACACATTTAATTTAAGAATAGGCACATATATTTTCCCTGATGTAGGTAACTCAAAAAACATACAAGCAGCAAAACGAGCGCACACAAAAAAAACATAAAGGAGCGTACAAAATTCCCAATTTTTAATTTTTCTCGGTTTTAGGGGGGTGTAGATTATTGTGTAGATTAATTTTGAAATTTAATGCTGATTACAAAAAAGTCATCCATTTTAAATTTCCTTAGTAACCCCGCAACCTCATATTTTCTTCATGATGGGAGAAAAATTTGAAAATCCTGAATTTTCCAACATTTCTATAGCTTTATATGTATACTAGGAATGTTCCTAGTATCTCAATGTAGAGCATTTACTATGTTTTTATAAAGTTGATTCTATCTCGGAAACGGTGCATCCTATTGAAAAAATAATGAAAATTTCGTCCCCCGTAGGAACCCCGCAACATCATAATATTTTCTTCATGATGGGAGAAAAAAAAAATCGAAAATCCTGAATTTTCCAACATTTCTATAGATTTATACATCCGTCGTATCTCAATGTACAGCATTTACTTATTTTTTTATAAAATTGATTCTATCTCGGAAACGGTGCATCCTATTGAAAAAATAATGAAAATTTCCTCCCCCTTAACGAAGATTGAATATTCTCCATTTTAAAAAAATAAATTGGAAGACAATTTTGTTATCAGAACCCCCAGAAACCTGGAAAAGGACAACCTTATTAATTTTAATAACATAAAATTACGCCATTGTGGAATTTCAAAACAGATTTTATTTTTATATTATTCTGCACCCCCAGAAACCTAGAAAATGACACCCATGCCAAAGAAAAACATACTCCAACAGTATCCAAAAATAGGATTTTCCGTAGCCTGCAAATTGAATTTTTAGCAGCCATTAATTTATCAACCAAATTTGGTTTTATAGCTGCTTATATGGTATAATGGTCACCAACTCGGAAATTAAGTTACCTCCTCTTTTTATCTGCCGACTTTTGAATTTTTTGTCACCCGAGTGTTTTCGCCAGTTTAGTAATTTAGTCGCCAACATATTAATTCGCTGCCAAATTCAGTTATACAGTATGCTCACGTGCAGCCGCCAACTTATTTTTTGTTCGCTCGATTAATTATATTCCGTTTATAAATAGAATTTAAGTATTTTATAGGATAGTGTGGTCTAATGCAATAACTGTCCTTTCAACCATCAGATAATTATAAAGTGGACTACAATTTATTACGTTGATTACAACGTAATAAATTGTAGCCCACCACCACGATTATTAAATCGTTCAGGGCCTCTAGCCAATAGTTTCCTTTGCCGCTTTTCTGCAAGCACTTCCTTCCACCATATAAAATTACTAGTTACCTAGAATTATGAAAACTTTATAAATGTAATCTGTTCAATGTTCTAATTGTTCATATTATTTTGTCCTGCTTCCTAATATCTACGTAATATTATGGACTAGCCATCCATTTACCTAAAATATCTACTTATTTACCTCAAAAAGGTAAACATTCTAAAAATCAATGTTTCTTAGATTTTCAGTATACGTCCATCCAGTTATGAAGAAGAGATTCCAAGAAGAAAACAAAGACAGCGAAGAGAAACTTCAGCTATTGGAGTGGGTGTCGCAACCTGGCACTGAGCAGCTAGCGCGGATGTCGGGGCGGCGGTTTGTGAAGACTCATCTGCCACTGTCGCTGCTGCCGCCTGACCTGCTGCAGGCCAAGGTGGTCTACGTGGCCAGGGATCCCAGAGACGTTGTGGTGTCGTTCTACCATCTGAACAAGAGCATGAGAACGCAGGGCTACATTGGGGACTTCAAAACCTACTGGGACTTCTTTAAACAAGATTTACGTAAGTATCTCAATATAATGAATGTTACCTTAGCAGTGACGTGGAGTTCCTATAACTCCATTCCTATCGACTTCACTTACATAGATACCTACTACATAAATAGAGCAGTAATATTTCCAAGTATCATTAATTATATAATTATTAAATACTTACATTATTTATGACAGCAATTGACGCGAAGGTTGAACCTTTGCTTAAACCTTGAGAACAAAAACACTATTTTAATCAAATCCCTAAGTAATAAAATATATACTGATTTACTTATACAAGGTTACATAACTTTAGGAGATTGTTAAAATATTTAGAATTTTCGGCAAAATGGAAAATTTTATAGTATTGTGATTCTTAAAGGTATACAAATATGGCCCGATCAAAAAGCCTTACGTTATTATCATTTTATAAATTCAATATATTATATAATTACAATTAAATAATAATTATTATTATATTAATAGGCCTAAATATTATCACTATTTCTTTTTGTTATTTCAGACCACTGGACACCTTACTTTGAACATCTAAAAGAATCGTGGGAAAAGAGGCATCATCCGAATATGCTGTTCCTATTTTATGAAGATCTTTCAAAGGTTTTTTTTATAAAAAATAAGAATTAATAAAACAAATGAGCATTTTAATGGTTTTAAGAATAGGGCCCCTGAAATTGGTGCCTTGGAGTTGAATACGCCGCTGATCTAATTTGACAACGCGCAACGTTTCCCGCCAAATTACAATCTTAATTTTTTTAATATTATTGTTCTTAAGAATATACTAATATTATTGCGCATATTAATATTAATGTGTTCCGTGTTCAAAAGTTTATGGTTTTAATTTCTCTTTTTAGGATCTACCAGCAGCAGTCCGGCGCGTGGCGGAGTTCTTCGGCAAGCAGTACTCCGAGCAGCAGATTGCTACACTCTGCGACCACCTCAGCATCGACAGCTTTAAAAACAATAAATCGGTCAACTACGATGTCATGAAAGTACTCGGAATAATGGTTGCCGAAACGGAAGGATTTATTAGAAAAGGTATCAATTTATTTTAAGTTAATATTCTTATATGACTGACTTATGTCTCATGTCATGCCTGATTTGCCGGGCAAGCATCTTGGCAAGTTGTTGTTCTCCGTTGCGGTGCCTGCCTTGGATCCCTGCCTGCCAAAGTCTATAGGTAAACAAAAAGTTAAACCGACTTCCAAAGTAAAAATTCACAAAAAAGTATGAAATAAAACTTATTACCCGACTGCGCGACGCAAAGGAGTGGTAATGTGTTTATCAGCCTATGTATGTATGTATGTATGTTCCTTTGAAGCACTATACAGACCAAACGCCTGAGCCGATTTTTATGATTCACACGTCAATCGATTCCTCTTAGTCCGGCAAGTGTCACTAAAGACATGACGTTAGTGAAAATTCAATATGGCGACTACTGGACGCCATATTGTGAAAATGAAAAAAATGAAAGTCAACAAACTATATCAAGTGGGGTATCGTTGAATAGGTATTTAAAAATCATTGTTAGTTTTCTCTCAACATTTTTCGTTTCGACTGACCGTTTAGGATCTATATCGATTTAAAGTTGCGTAACAACCATTCTCACATTCCAGTGCAATTGTGATGTAGTACTGATGCTGATAGGAAATCCAGTCTGGTAAATAGCTAGCTAGGTACTCATAACTAAAAAGTATAAAATAAAAAATAATAATTTAAAAAATTTAAAAACCCGACTGCGTAAAAAGTGAACCAAACTAAGTAGGTACATAATTAAAACTGAAAAGAAAAAAACAAGCACTTAGATATCCGGTGGTCTAGAATTCTATAATATATTATTGAATAAATACTATTGGAACATAACAACTGAATAGTCGGGATCCATTATTCGACAGCCAATCAAATTTTTCAATAGATCCTGACTGTTCAGTTGTTATGTTCCAATAGTATTAATTCAATAATATATTATAGAATTCTAGACCACCGGATATCTAAGTGCTTGTTTTTTTCTTTTCAGATTTAATTATGTACCTACTTATTTTCTAAATAATTCCCCTTTAAATTAAATGGATAAAATATGAACTATTTCTCTACTCAATCTTCTTAATTTTGAAGTCGGTACCAGCAAATATGAACGTGAGTTCTATAAAATATTGTAGTATAGGTATTGTTTGGGCTGGTAGCGAATTAGCGACTTCAAAATTAAGTAGATTGAGTAGAGAAATAGTTAAAATTTTAGTTATTATATTTAATAATTAACAAAAAAGTATGAAATAAAACTTATACTTTTTTGTTTTTACTTTGGAAGTCGGTTGAATTTTTTGTTTATAAATAATAATTTCATCCTTTTTAGTGACATATTTTGTTAAATTATTATTAAGTACTTATAATACATCTTAAGAACGTCTAAAAAAATGTGTTTTTAAAAATTACCAACATTTATTCTTTAGACTCGAAATGAAAAAAATAGGTAGGTACCTCAGATCAAATAATCTTTTTATTTGATCTGAGGTAGGTACTTAAAAAGGGGAAAAATCTAAGTAGGTACCTTTCTCAGTTTTTTTTACTTCCATTAAAAGTAACAGGTAAAGTTAGGTCGCCTAAGATCGGATGTGACATAATTAAGATCACACCTTATATAAAAAAAAATACTATTTACAGGTAAAGCCGGGGGCTGGCGCGACTACTTCGACGAGGAAATGACAGCACAGGCGGAGCAGTGGATCGCGCACAACCTGCGGGATACAGACCTGCGATTCCCGCATTTTTGATAATAAATAATACAATTAATTTATTTGTTAAGAATTGTTTAATAAAATAATAACACAAAATAACATCCATTTAGAGCTAGACAACTAATCCTACTACAAAATACTATTATAAATGTGAAAGTTTGTGAGGATGGATGGATAGATGTTTTTTACCCTTTTACGCTAAAAATACTGAGCAGATTTTGATAAAATTTGGTATGGTAGGTAGTAGTTAAGGCTCTTGATTAAAAGAGAGGCTATTCTTTATCCCAAAAAAGTACAGTGTTCCCGTGGGATACTTTAATTTTCGCGAGCGGAGCCGCGGGCAAAAGCTAGTAATAAATAAAAGAAAAACCATTCGATGGTTTAATTTTGTCTTCAGCATGCATACAGCATGAATCATGATGCAACACAACATGTGGCGAGAAGTGTGCACATGGAACGAATATAATAGAGCTCTTTTATCTATATCTATTATATTATGCTCTATGGACCGATTGACCGAGTGGTAAGCTCTGCTGGCCGATTCTGTATCGTGCATTTTGTGAGTTAATCACTAAGTTAGTAACGAAACGGAGGAGTGAGTAACGGAAAGTCTCACTTTTGTATTCACTATAATACAAAAGTGAGACTTTCCGTTACTCACTCCTCCGTTTCGTTATTAACTCAGTGATTAACTCACCAGATCAAATAATAATATTATTTTGATCTGAGATGGTAAGTAGGTAGGTACATACCGCTTTATATTATGATATTAATATATTGGGCCTTATAAGATATTGGGTTATTATAATAACACGTCCAAGGTGTTATTTGTTTAATTCTAAAATATTTTCTGATATTTCGTATATATGTATTATGTAGGTAACTTAGGGTAGGTACTGAAAGGGTGATGACCTATGATGATAATTTATGAACTGAGTTTCATGATCCCTTTTTGCTGGTAACAAACTGCAAACTGGTAGAACCGGTAAAATACTAGTTAGGTATGTATTTATAAATTGCGTATGGCATGGAGATGCATTTCACTCAACTCTAAAGGAACTGTTAAATTCGGATATTGCCACAGATGTTGCCTTTTTTAAAGGTTCCGTTATCCGTACCTCAAAAGGAAAAAGCGAAACCCTTATAAGAAATACTTTATTGCCCGTCGGTCCGTCTGTCAAGACACTTTATTTCAGCAACGGGTTGAGGTTTCGTTGAAATTACACTATATTATATCATTTAACTGTGTGTAATTACTCTACATTATCGTTTAACTGTGGGAAAGCCACGCTTCGGCATGAATCGGAATAAATAATATCTATAATAATAATAATAATAATAACCCCCCAGGGGGCCACCTTGAGGCATAAGGGTCACTAACACCTAGACCCAGTAACGCCAAAGTCAATAAGGCCATGAACATCTCGGCTATACTAAAATAAATAAAACCACTTAGATCTCGGTTGTACCCTTCCCGACTAACGGTCCCAAGCTCCAACGAAGAAGTAGAGGATAAGAATAAACATATGTGATGCGCCTAAGAACAAGAAATATACCCCAGGCGGGTGTACCGGAGCGAAAAGCAATGGAGAATCCCGCCCCGGGCCTTCGGGTCCGGGCTGCCCTGCGTATTCTGGGGAGGGCACCGTGTCGCACAATGATAATATCACACTCCATGAACGAGACAACTCATCATCTCGACTCTCACCAATATCATCACTTTTTTCATCGCCATCATCATCCCCAGCTTCATATCTCATTGCAAACGAATCCAGATCGTCAAATGCATCATTATCACCACCAATCAAATTTTCTGTGGATGTTGTGCAGGAGGCCCACAATAAAGTGTGCAAACGCAAAAAATGGAGTAAAGAAATGAATGCTTACATAATGCACCAATATTATATACTTACCAAATTAGGAACGGATACTAAATCATACGTCACTCAATTACATACTCGCTTTTCATCAAAATTTCCTGGTTCATTCCAATAAAAAAAATGTTCAGTTGCTTCACTGATCTTTGTTATTTATTTACCAAGAACATGCAGAAAAAAATTCAATCATATATTCGTAAGTATAAAATAAACTAAATATTATGTTCGAAACAAGTTGCCGCTCGACTGGAATAAATGAAATCGCGCCGTTGATGGTTTAATAGTACGCGCGCACACGTACTCACGTGTAAATACGTAGTTCAAACACCACTGCAGTGGTGGTGACCAATTTCTTTTCCTTTATGTTTTAATATTATGATGCAGTGCATGCAAATTTGGAAACTGGTCGAGCAGGAACTGTCGAAACTGTACTTATTTGTTTTAGTTTACACTTTACAGGTCATAATATTTTATTCGCGTAATCATAATAATTTACTAAATACACGACGTATATTTGAATATTAGACAATTATTATTGAAATTCATCAATGAGGGTAACTGATTATAAAAATGGAAAATAAAAAGAAACATAAAGGGTAATATAACCATTTATTCGAATAAAATGCTCTATTTAATATTTTTTGTAACACCATGATACAGTACACTGACATTAAGTAAATGTAGCAATTAAGTAGACATCGTTTAACTTTATCATTCCTTATAGTAAGTCGAATTTTAATACCGGCATAAATAAAAAAAAATCTCAGTCCTTCCTTACATTTTTTATTATAATACGGTCATAAAAAAAGGAAATAAATTAAAAAGCCAGAATTAAGAAATCAATAATTCGTCATTAATATAAAAAATCTAAACGGACTCGTAACTAGTGACGCGAAAAGATCGATATCGTTCATTCGCAGGTACAGATGCGAGCGTGCGGAGCCGACCCGCTCGCGCCGCGCACGCACCGCACTCGTGCGGCGGCCGCGTCGCTCGCGCCGCACACATAGTTCATACTGCTCGCACCGACGCGTAAACACACCCTATCCTCCGACGTGAAGGTACTTCAATTAATAGATCTATACAGAGTACCTACATTAGTAACAAAAAGGGGATAGGTGTACGTTCACGCGGAATTCGCCGAATCGAACCGAACGAAACCGAAATCGGCGAACGACAACGGCGGAGCGACAGCCGGCACGCCAATAAAGCGATCCTATAATATAAAATGGGAGTCGCCTCCCGCACCTAACGTCTCGCCTCGGGGCGGTAAAACTATCGTACACTTACAAGAAAATCACAAAATTCAAGCGGAAATAATAGGAAGCCTACGCGATGACGTCGGGCAGCAGCGCGTTGTCGGCGGCGGGCGGCGACGGCGGCGGCTTGTGCGGCGCGTCGCCGTTGAGCGCCGGCGCCGCGACGCTCTTCTTGATTGGCCTCGGCGCGCTCGCGGTCGGGGCCTGGAACAATAGTTTCATCAAGAAGGCGAACAAAAAGAAGCCCATGTCTGAATTATTGACGAATTTAGCAAGAATGTTCATTGGCGAGATCCGACGGACGAACTTAAAAGTTGGCCCATTGAAGTTCGTAACAATTTATCTTTAAGGTAAAAAAAATACACGAACATGATTTTCGTGTATTTGTTGTTTTATTTGTCAAAAAGCTTGTCTTTTAAAACATGTCGTCTCACCTTTATTGGGGCGGTCCTCGGGGGCGCCGCTTTAGCTGTGATACGTTTGTTCGCGAGGTCCTTGCTCTGCTTGTCGAGTGGAGCCCGCACGGGTGGCTTGGGCGCCGCAGGCCTGAAATTATTTTATTTACATTTGAATATTTATCGAGCATCATAAGGAAAAGAAATATGATTCACAGTAAAGTCGCATTTAATATAATGTATCGGTACAGTTAACTCACTTGGTCGTTGCGGCGGCGGATGGCACGCGCGGGGCGGGGCGCTGCGCAGGCGGACGGGGCGCGGGCGCGCGGGGTACGGCAGGCTTGGCGGCCGGCTTCACGTCACCGTTTGTGAGGGGCTTCCTAGCTTCCGGAGCCTTGGGTTTCGTCTCCTTGGGTTTGGGCGGCGCG
This sequence comes from Glaucopsyche alexis, assembly GCA_905404095.1. Lineage (NCBI taxonomy): Eukaryota > Metazoa > Arthropoda > Insecta > Lepidoptera > Lycaenidae > Glaucopsyche > Glaucopsyche alexis. Next base: position 5,658,295 of record FR990053.1, read on the forward strand.
GCTGATAGAGGCACTCGCGCCGGCGCAGGGCGGGACGCGGCGCGGGGGGCCGGCGTAGGCCTGGTGGCCGGGGCGGCGGGCTTGGGCGCGGCCGATTTGGGAGCGGCCGGGGCCGTGGGCTTCGTCGCCAGCGGTGCCGACCTAGGGGCCGCCGGCTTGGGAGCCGGGCGGGCTGCGGCGGGACGCGAGGCGGTGGCGGCGCGAGGCGGGGCGGCCGCCGTGGGCTTGGCCGCGGCCCTCACCGCCGGCGCCGCGGGTGATGAGGCCGGCTTCGGTGGCGCGGGTTTGGTAGCGGATTTCGCGGGCGTCGTTTTGGCCGCAGACGCGGGAGTCTTCGGTGCGGCGGGGCGCGCGGCGGCTGGGGCGGGCGACTTAGCCGCGGTGACCGGTCGTTTCGTCGCCGAGACCGGAGTTCGTGGCGGCGCGCTCGCTCCTACTTTCGGTGCGGTCTTACTAGCGGACTTCGGTGCCGCCGTGGGTGACTTCTTAGGTGACGCGGTCTTCGCCTTGGCTCCGGCCGCTACGGCCGCTCCGACGGCTGCGACGGCGGCGGTGCCGGCGATCGCAGCGGCGATGGGCGCGTCTTGGGCGGGCGCGGGCTGCACGGCGGGCGTAGGCGGCGGCGTGGCGCTGGGCGCCGCCTCCTCCTGCGGGATCTCGCTGGACACGGGCACGCATATCTCCTGCGCGTGGGACTCGGGGATGCCGATGTCTATGTCGGTGACTAGTTCGGTGCGGTTTCGGCTCTCGGGCACGATGTCGGGGGTGGGTGCGGTGCCGTCGACGGGTGCCACTTCCGCCTTGAGATCATCCACAGGTGAGGAATCCTCTCTCGCTGGCACAGGCGAGGCGACCAATTCGACGGCCTGCGACGTAATTCCGTCCTGGACGGGGCTCGGACTCGAAGGTACATTTACATCGATTATTCTTTCTGTCGCTTCTGATAGCACATTTTCAACTTGCGGGGAATCTATTCTCTGACATATTTCTTCTGTTTCTATTTGAATTGTTTCCTTTTGTTCTACTATTTCTTGAACTTGTTCATTTTCATTGGTGATATTTTCATGGACATCTTCAAGATTAGTATTTTGTTCTACTGTTGAGTTTTCATTTGTAAGGATGAGTTGGCCCACCTCATTCTCGTGTGAGAGATCATCAATTTTATTGCACACCTGAGGTTCCTCCGGCACGGGAGAATCCGAGGGAATTGGGGATTCTCGGGGCAAAGGAATCTCAGCCGGTAAGGGAGATGGCTCTCTTGAAACTTCCTTGATGGGAAGTGTCTCTAGTTGACTGACTGGTTCGTTTTGTATTTCTGGTTCAATATTATGATGTAATGGTGATTTTGAGCCCAACACATCTTCTTCCTCTTGTGAAGGTATACGTTCTGTGGGTAAGGGTGACTGTGATGGTAATGGAGACTCTCTTAGGAGTGGTGATTCACTCGGTTGCAAAATGTCTTGTGCCAGTGGTTGACAAGGCGAAGGAGAATCTCTGTGCAGTGACTCTTGTAGTACCTCTGGTTGAGTAGGTAGTAAAGAATCACATGCTGGAGAAGCTTCTCGAAGCGGTGACGCCTCCCGGGGCAATGGACTTTTACTGGGTACAGGAGACTCACTGGGAATAGGGGATTCTGTTACTTGTGAAGTTAGCAGTTCATATGACGGTAATTGTGGCGTCTGTGATGGTGATTGTGAGGTAAGATGATGATCCTCTAAAGGTATTTCAGATTGTATTGGAGATTTACTGGACAATAATTCATTATCCTCTAAAGGTATTTCAGATTGTATTGGAGATTTACTGGGCAATAATTCATGATCCTCTAATGGTACTTCAGATTGTATTGGAGATTTACTGGGCAATAATTCATCAGTAACTTTCTCTTCAACCAACTCTGATTCAACAGCCTCTCTCTTAGTCTCATCATGAAATATTTCATTTTGTTGAGTTTCAGAGTTACAATGTACATCGACAATAATATTTTCGTGATTAACTTCCGGTGAAATAGAATTTGGGTGTCCATCTTCTGGTTCAGGTGATAATGTCGATTTTTCAATGTTATTCTCTCCAATGTTTTCTATTTCGGGCACAATTTCGTTTTGTTCATCTTCAAATTGCTTATTAGATAAACTTTCAATTTCCTCTAAATGCTGGTCTTCGTTGTTGTCTTCCTGGTGTAAATCTTCAGACTTGCTGTCCATTTCTACGTCCTGGGAGGCTTCGTCTTGTGGAGTAGCGACCCTCATATCCCTTTCACTTTCTGGTTCCAACACATCCTCAGTATTAAAACCTAATTCTGAACTTTTGCCATCAGGAATTTCAGGAATTTGTTCGAACAGTAATTTATGAGATTCAGGCGTATCAGTTTGGACAACTGATTCTTGGGGTAAATTACTATCAAAATCTGCTTGGGAATAGTTTTGCATATTATTTGATGGATCAAAATTAAAATCGACAAAGTTACTAACCATAACTTCTCCATTATCAATATTTTGCTTCACAATATCATTATTTGGTTCATCGTTGCTGACTTCTGTTTCTTTGCTCTCGGGGTTAAAGTTTTCTTTTTCGTCTTCACCAAAACTTGGACAAACACCATTTGTTGCGATGTCTTCATCGTCACTCTCTGGCAAAGGTTGGACAGAATTGAGATCGACACATGCCTCGGGCTTGGCAAACCTTTCGCATGTGTCATCATCTTTTTCTTGGTAGAAACTCATGCTCATTGGATCTCTCTCCTTATTTTTCAGTCTTTCAAAAAGCTCCTCATTGCCCTCAACACTAAATGGATTTGTTTCATGTGCTTGGAACACCTGAAAATGTAACATTAATATTTTATTGTTAATTGCTAACAAAAATATTTTTTGTATTAGATCATACAATTTGAAAAGTGGTTTTATATGTATGTAATTAAATCAAAAAGTATATAATTACACAAATACATATTATATACTATTCCAATTCATTTTGTTCAGTTTAGTTAGCTCCAGAGTTGCCAATAATATTTACCTGAATGTCGCAGAAGTCAGTGGTATCTTTCTGTATCCTTTCAAAATCTTGTATAAGGCTTGTATCTTTAATTTTGTCCTGTTCAATGCCCACATTGAATCCAAAGCCCAAACTGTCCATTGTGTTTTTGCTGTTACCATTCAAATGTTCTGTTACACCTTCCATTGACAAATTCTAAAATTGTAACAATAACTCTTAATTGCAGCTAAAAATGAAACTATGTAATAAAACAAAATGTTATGAAACTATTGTTCAGTTACATAAAGATATTTATTATTATCTTATTTTATTTTAAAATCTTTGCTTACTGAATTCTGAACAGAAAATAATGTAATATACTTACATAAATATATAATGTAATACACATAAAATAATAATAATAGAATAATACAAAAAGAATTGATAAGTGCAGTATGCTCTGATTTGCAGTATTTACATGCAGCCAAATTATAATTAGAAAACTTTATATCTTTCTTAATAAAAATATATTACAAGAAATATAAAGTAGAAGAAGCTTCTCTGCCGTCCTATACTAAAAGGCGGCTAAATGACAAAAAGAGTTTTTGAAGTAGAGCTAAAAAACGTGGGATTATTTTGAAATTGATGCTATAGTGTGTTCCATACGGCACTAATTCTTCCCAAAACGCTACGATATTTTTTAACACAAAATGGTGTTTCTTTAGCAAAATAACGTTATTATTGAAAATTTCTAAAATGTCGTTTTTAGCAATTTTTGTGACTAGTGGAACAACTGACAGCTGATCACAACTGATGTTGAAAACGTCAAAAAGTGCTAATTTTAACCCAAGTAGGGAGCTGGGTAAAAATTAGCGAAATGTTGTGATCATTCTTAGCGTTTTTAACAGTTTTTGACAGATGACAGTTGCGTCTGAAACAGGGATGAAAACAGTTACGAACGATCATAGTGGCGCTAAAGAAACAGAATGTGAATGAAAATAACGAAATTTTTGTTCTGACCGTGCTAGTGGAACGTACTACTAGTGATTTTGTATAAACAATTGTTAATGTTTTCATGAATGTCTTACGACAACATTAACAATTGTTTATAGAAAATAACTAGCATCAATTTCAAAATAATCCCACATTTTTTAGCTCTACCTCAAAAACTCTTTTTGTCATTTAGCCGCCTTTTAGTATAGGACGGCAGTTCTGTAATATTATGGAAGTTCAGCCATTTATTTATTTTATTATTTTCAGTAATTTTATAATAAAAAGGGTATTCATTGGTTTAGAATTAATTATTATGGTTATTTTTGAATATTTGAATGTAGTTATATACTCACATGATGCCCATTCAACTGATCACAATTATCAAGTTCCGCTGGTCTGATATGTGCCTCCGTCTCGAACTGTGCCTCTTCTGGCAAATCAATGTCATCCATGGACAACGGCTTTCGAGGTGATTCTGCCAGTAGCAGGTCGGAACCAGCCACTCCTCCTGGCACAAACACTGGTGCGTCGGGGTTTAGAGGTGAACTGTTCATGTCTACGGAACTGCTCTCCCAAGCTGACTACAAATAAAACAATAGGTTTGTCAATTTAAGTTTGTAAAAAAAGTCCTTAAAACATAATCTTGTTTTACTAGGTTACTAATTAATGTTGCCCGCGATTTTGTGTGTGCAAAAGAAAATCTCACACGAAACATATATTTTGTTGTGATAAAAAGTAGCCTATGTATAAGTATACTATATTTACTCCCTTGGAGGTTGAACAAAAAAAACCTAGTTTACGTCAAATGCAAGTAAGTGTAGAGAGCTAGCAAATTTTTTTTCCCATTTTACAGATTAAAATCTGTTCAAACATTAAAACCTGAGAGCCAGTGAACTTTGGAGAAATACAATTAAATCAACCGCCTAAAACAGAACATATTTTGTGCTAAATAATAAGATAATAATATGTTCTTTATATTAAACACAAGCGAACAAGTGTTTTTTTCCTATTTTACAAGTTAAATCTGTTCAAACTTTAAACCCCAAAAAGACTGAACATTAATCAACAGAGGGGATGGCAGCAAGCAAGAAAACTTTCGCTTAACATAGCAATATAAAATTGAGAAAGTCCCGTCTTACTCTTCAAGTCACTTAAAAAACTTGTAAAAATATAGATGTAACGATTAAAATTCAAAGTTTCAGTTTATTTTATTTAATTGTCAATTAAAATAAAAACTTGACAATATTAAAACTAGTGCCCAAAATATCTGCAAGGGGTGGCCCTGGGGTAAATATGCCATTATTGTGATTATTGGGAAAATAATATTAATAAATACTATCAACTCAAAACTCTTCATTAATTACAAAAGAATAGAAACATTTTGTATTTACTTAAATTAAAGTTAAATTAGTGTGATTTCTGTTGTTGCAAGATAGGTGATAAATAACATATTATGTTTGTCATATAATACCTACTTCACCTTTTTTTTCGTAGTACATAGGTAATTATAAAATTTTGTGATCAGTGACATGCCTAAAATATTGTGTTGCGTGCCATTTATGGCAGACATGTCATAGGTTCGCCATCACTGACCTAGAGGCTGGATGCAGAAAGTAAATAAAAATTTAATAACTTTTTATCGATGTTATGACGAAAATTATTATTATTATTATTATAACACAGACCTATGAAATTTTTCTGTTGTTACAGGGAAGATTCATGATGTAACAACACTTCAGCATTTAGTCTGAAGCATTGATAATTTGTATTCACAAAACATATTTTATTCGGCTGCCAATAATGATTCATTGTAATTGGTAAGCCGCTGATGTCATAAATATTATTTTTACTTCAATACATAATAATACATACAACCCTACATATTATTCAACAGCAAATGTATTACACACGACAAAGAATGTGTGGATTATAGCTAGTCTGTTGATCTACTTTTTTATATGAATGGGCACAACATTTTTGATGGACAGGTGTGCAATGTAACATCTGCACATGTAAAATTTATCTTGCACAAGTATATGTATGTGTTAGAAGTATTAATAGTTTTATTTTCAACTACCTATGTGTATAACTCCATTGACAATTAATAAAAAACTTTGTTTATTAGAATGCAGTAGCACCTACCCGTAAGTAGTAAACAATAGACATTATATTATTATTATTTAGGGACAGGAATAAGTACCTACATAAGGAAAACTATACACTTTATACCTTGAACATGAAGGGTGATGTCAGTTATACTCACATTGTCTTGCCCAGGTGTTTCGGAGCGCGGGGCTTCGTCTATCTCTTCACCGGCGTTTTGTTCGCGTTCGCCTTCGCCTTTGTAATAGTTCCACTCGTCCTCAGAGTCCTCGCCACTCTCAGCTACATTATCCACCAGATTACCGTCAACTTGATTCTCCTCCACTGCACAACAAATATAATATACACGTTATAGCACACCCCTGCACGCAACAGGTGACACACCCTTAAATGGCTCGCTTTTAGACCACACAACACCCTAAACTGCCACTTTATGACAGTGATAAAAGTATAAAAAGACGTTAGCGAAACTTAACGAACAAAATCCGCGCGATAACAATTTTAATTACCGTACCGGTCGCGAATTCAAACTCGCGAGACACTTTGGCTCACTTTACAGACGCCATTTCGCTAACGTCTCGGCAGACACACCCGTTTCTTGAGTGAATTTGTTACATTCTTAGTTAATTATTGACAAGGAAACTATTGACGTAGGATTTCTAAAACAACTTGGGGATGCGCCTCGATGCGATCGTTCTATTTCCAGAGCACCGCTCCACATGAATCAACACGAAAATAACCTTTCACTGATTATTTATAACTTAATCACAACATCCACTTAGTAGAGTACCACACGTACCACACGGTAATTTCAGTGCACAGAATATTCCTCGGTACCGGTAAAAAGTTAGCTCAAAACAATATAATGTGGACAAAAGCCGTTCAAAACAGTGGAAACGACGTGCGAGAGTTGTACAGAGCCGATAAGCGTTCGATGGACGAAGAGCGACTGAGAGCGCGCGGAGCGAGACGGCATGATCGACGACACGCGATAGCGACGGGGCGCGCCTTGAGGTGAGGCGAGTGACGTGCTCCCGTGTCGATTGAGATCCCTGAAATTTCTGAAACACATAATTATGTAAGAAATTTCAGAAAATCTTCGATCTCATTTTTTTTAAAATATGCCAACTTAAGAAGCATAGGTATTGACTAATATAGCAACAGCAAAAGTGTATAATAGGTATATAAATTAGATACAGTCAATCAGGGTAACTTTGAATCATCATCGACATATTTGTTAATCAAACTTTTACTATGTTAAGAATTAGTCAAAAGAGTTTAGTTAATCTGTGCTCTCAGGTTGGTTTTCATGCTATAAAGTTATAAAACGTCTTTAAAAATGACTAATTATATTAAAAACTGGCAATTTTGTCGTGTGTCAAAGTTACCACCTAACTTGGGTAACTTTGACACAAACTAACTTTTAATTAATTTACAGCTTCAGAGTGACAATAATTTATGTTTTTATTAAATATTGATGCAGTGGGGTCATAGACAAGTCAAAAAAACCATAAAGTTATTACATTTAAATATGTTTTTATATCCCTTGATGGCAGCAAAGTTAACGAGATTTTTAAACAAAGTTTTGCACTGATTTTTACCCATTATGTTGCGCGCGGTTAAAAACAAAAGTTTTTGGTATTATCTTCTCTTGACAGCTGCTTTTTTTTTAGATTTCGTTTACGAAGTATGTTACGTACACGAATTGTTATTAAATTTTAAGCGCCAATTGTTTCCCACATAAAACAATAGAAAAGAATTTTGTGAACAAACTGTCAAAGTTACCCTCGTGATTCAAAGTTACCCTGAATGACCGTACTTGATAACAATATTTTTAGCTACTTGCGTAACCATAATAATATTTATTGTTCGCTTAGTTTGTTTTGTGTACTGTGGGCGAAATAAAAGTATTCGTATTAAGTAGGTAAATAATTGTTAAGTGCATACAAAAAAAAAAAAAAAAAAATGTGTGTGTCAGCTCCGACGCACGACTGGAGTTTACAGCTGCCTTAATACTTTTTTAATAAAAAGGGCAACTGGAAACTCTAAAAACTAAAATTTGGTGTGCAAATGCATTGCAATACCGTGTGACCGTGTGACATCGTGAATTCGATTTTACTCCCATCCCATAGATTTTCATACGCTTATTATTTATGAAAATCGTTTCTTATGGAGAAAACTACTAAAATGGCTTTTTAAGTTTTAAAGCTACAATGTTGCTGCTACATGATTAAAAGCGAATTAAAAAAATATATTTTTAAAATGTTACAGAATAGGTGGCAACCAATCTGTTATTGATATAAAACATGTCGATCAATAAATTAAAATCACTATATTTTATAACAAAATTGGAAACAGCTGATATACTTTTATCGAATATTCACACCCTCTCGATGAAAGTGACATCACTAGCGCTGTCACGGGCCGACATCGACAGCCGACCGGCCGTGAAAGGACGGGCGAGGGACGCGGGGCTCGCGCGGTGGGGGAGGACTCAGGACTCGCGGGGATACTGTTTCGGTCCGAAGCTATTTTTATGTGAATCGTTAATTTTTTTTTTTTTTTTTTTTTTTTTTTTATTTATTAACACAAAAATAACATATTTTACATCCATTACATAAATCGCCAAACTGTGGAGCAGTTTGTTGGCGGTTGGAGTATTCTAATCTAAATAACAAAATATACATTACACTTCTATTTTAAACATTTTTTATCAAAGAAAATAATAAATACTATTTTAGTAATATATAAAGTTTCTATAAATATTTTTGTTCTCTCATATTATACCTCTATGTTACCTATAATTAATATCTTACTTTACTTATTTATTGCTAGTTATTTTTTAAAATTGTACATCTATGTTTATTGCAATTTATTATAAAATACTATTAGGTTATTTATAACATACTAGTATTTTCCAATAAATATTTTTTCAGCCTTTTCTTTAAAGTTGACAAGTTTAATTTTTTATTTTTTAAGAAATCTATTTTATTGTATATTAATGGTGTCAAATATTGTCTAGTTCTCTTACCATAATAATTTTTAATATTTGGCATTACATATTTACCCTGTGTTAATTTTCTCGTATTATATTTATGCTCTATATTTTCTTTATATTTATTTATATTATACTGCTCTAGCGCTATAATGTAATCAACTTTTGCATGTACAGGTAGTATCTCATATACTCTAAATAATTCATTGTAGTTATGTTTATATTTTACTTTTGCTTTTTCATTTACCAAATATTTAAGGAGTCTCACTTGCAATTGTTTTATCCTGTCTAGTTGTGTTTTAAAGTTGTGTTTTTAATATTATAATATGAACATTTTATAAGTGTGTGTAGTTATGATAAAAATGAGTATTAAGGATTACTTATATATCATTTATATTCCATACTCAATCCCTTCTTATCAGTTATTTGCATTATAGTACACGCGTGCCCGTGGAATAAAAAGGATGAGTCATTGGCCAACCTGCTGTTAGAGGTTCTAGGCAAAGTTCAATGCTTAACTTCTAACTTGTAAGTTCTAACTTTACATGGCAACTCCTTATCATTACTACTTGAGCTTCATCATTAGCATTTTCATCCATCATGATTCACGGATGATTCAAGTAGGGTGCAATTACAAACACTTCTCTTGATGAGTATGAAGTATGAACTCTATGAAGTGATCATCACTCATCTGTAAAAATGAAAATATTTCTCTCATTTCAATCAACCCAACTTTAATTACATTATATACCTACACAATATGCGTCATTCGAAACTATTCGTAAACACTTGGTCGGATTACAATCTTTTTCTTCTTTGAAATGGGAGGAAGGCATGCCATTAAATAAATTTGACATTTTTGTTATCCACGTGATCCACGTCTATGAGAAAGTGACGAAACTGTTATTTACAATTTGATCCACAAGCTGCGAACCCCTAATCGTTTGTTTACATTTTTTATTCTTTCTCGTCACTCGTGACGAGTTCAGTGTAATATTAATAACGGTCATTATCATGGTCAGTGGTCACCATCCCTAGCTATATTGTATTTTTATTTTTTTTAAAGGACATCCTTAGAACTCACGACTTAGGCTGGGACTATAATATGCTCCGGAATCCAAGATGCCGGTGAAAATTTAGAGAAAATTTACTGAAAAAACTCTGCAATTAACACAATAGAGTTGAAAATTGAAGTTTCGAGTGTCGAGCTATCATAAATGACATTGACATTTGACTCGACACTCACGTGTTCGATTTTCACAACTCTATTGTATTAGCGCAGAGTTATATTTTCAATGCTCAGAATTTTCTACGGTCTTCCAGATTCCGGAGCATAATATAGGCACGTACCGTGGCTAGGGCTCAACCCAACAAGTAGGGTCGTTACATCCAAGGACTCCGTTAACTACAAACAGCCTCATGTATAAGACGTTTTCGCAACACCTAGTCGCAGTCCTATCCTATTACCACAATCCTAAATTGGGCCTGATTGAAGAAGATTAACGAATTTAGCAACCGTGGTCACCGTGTATGACGCGCAATATCCACGATTGTACAATTTCGGCGTCACATGCGAGTTACACAACTATGAAAGTGATTGCAACATGTACCTTTATTGTTCCATTTAAGCATTACTGTCCATATTTAGTATTCGATATAAAGACAAGTTTTACAACAGAATTTCTTGAAAAACAACTCTTAAAAATTGTGACGTCATAATGTTCGTACAAAAAATGTTCGCTCGCTGCGCTCGTATGCAATGATAAGTTTAAATACAGCAAAGCCCGACAGACGTTCTGTTTATTGTCAGCAAATAACGACGTGTCTCGCAAAATTTCTCACACTGACACATTTTTGGCTGCAGTCAGCATCTTTTGAACCTTCGATTTCTTTGATCTTCAACAGTGGTTTTTAACCGACTTAAATAATAAGGATCTTCTCAAGTATGTTTTTGTTCTTTAGCCTAACGCCTAACCGGTATCTACTAGAATCTAGACTAGATTCTAGAGTACTATTATATATGGTAGACGGTACCTAGATAAGTAGTACATTAATAATAATATAATACCAGTTCTTAAGAAGCCCTAGTACTACTCTTGCCGGATTGCGTGATTCTGCAATGTGACACGGGAGCGGCGTCATTTTATGACATTCCATCTTTACTCATGAATGCTGGATTAAAATACTACTGCTTATTTACATAAGCAAAGACGATGGATCCGTGATTTTTTATTATTTAACTCTCTCGGATATTTAGACGCAGGTTCAATATGAGAAGAAAGAAGGAATTATGTAGATAATCAGTCAGAAGAGGTAGTCCCATTTCAAGAAGACCATCAGTCGGAGCCTTAGTCTAAGTAGGCCAGTTATTTGATGTTTTGCCGACTGATAAAAAATTGAGCAATAAGAAAAACAGATTCGGCGGTTATTATGCAAATGAATTTGTCTCGCTCGCTTATAAAATGTGTGAGTTGTGACTCATAACTATCGATTTCAATTTTCAAAACTTGTTCGAAGGAATACGATAAGCCGCATGGCAGCAGCATTGTTAACGCTTATTAAAATTTATTCAAAACGTGTTTGAAAAAAGTAAGCCACAGATACAATGCTGGGAGTGCCATACTTTAAGAGCTCCTTGGTCGAAAGTCGAAACGTAACCCTATCCAGTATCCGCCTACCGGAAACCTGTTATTTGACACGAGTAAATAGTGACTGTGTCTGATGGGTTATAAGTTATAACTTTCAACTTGCCACTTGCTTCTTGTTGTCAAAAATAAAAACATTCACTCGAGAAAGGGCTTCTTGTTTAGGCAATATGCTAGATGGACCTATATACATGATGCGCAAGCAGCATGGCAAGCAAATACATTTGTTTTCCGGTCCGATCCTCTAAGTCCCCATGAATTCCTGCTTGCCAAGCTGTTTGCAGCATGCTTAGGGCCTTTCGGGTGTAATGGCTGATTTACATTGATACAGTAGTTGGTGCCAGCATCACTGGTTCTGTCGCTGCACTGGCACTAGATCGCGTCGTTTACACGCGTCCAGTAGTCATTTCTAATTTGTGGTCTCTACGCGATAGCAACTGGCGTTCACTGGCACGTAGTGTTTATACGGATCCCAGTGCCACTGGCACGGGCTGTGCGGCGTGCGGGGGGCGTTCAAAGGATCCGGATCGAAAAATAGGCGACCGGTCTATTTCGATCCAGTGCTGGATACTGAACGCTGGACTGGATTGAAACATGTTTATATTGATAGGTACATTGCTGATCCAGCGCCGGAAATGCTGGCGCCAGCTACTGTATCAATGTAAATCAGCTTTTATTGTATTTAATAGTAAAAATTACTAGCTGATTTAGGGAGAAATATAACCTTATCATGTTCTTGTGTTCATTGTGAACAAAGCTCACCTGCATGCGCGGGCGGCGTAGGCGCGGCCGGCTCGCTGGGTCTGGAGTCGGGGTCTACGTCGTCACCGTCCATGTCCACCGCCGTCTCCGGTCCCAGGTCGTCACTGTCACTGTCCGACACGTCGTTCTCGTTCGCCACGCAGACGTTGTCCACCTTGCGGTCGTCATTCTCCACGGAGAACGGCGGTGCAGTCACCACCGCGTTATCCAGCCTGGGGGAGGTAAGGACAGTTATAGAACTTCTCCAATTTCTCCAAATCTATACTAATATTATTAATGCGAAAGTGTGTCTGTCTGTCACCTCTTCACGGTTTAACCGCTGAACCAATTTTGATGAAATTTGGTACAGATATACCTTGAGTCCCGGGAATGGACATGGGATACTTTTTATCTCGAAAAAGTACAGTGTTCTCGAGGGATACTGTATTTATGCGGGTGGAGCCGCGGGCAATGGCTAGTATGTAATAAGCTGGATCATGGATACTAGCTAGATCTGCCAGCGACGACCATAATTATTATTAGCATGTATTTAAACTTGCGACAAAACAATTAAATTTTGGATGTGAAAATACCGAATATTAGATACTAAATAACCAAGTTGGCGAAAGAATCATCATCATCATCATCACAGATATTATTTTAGCGAACAAATAACCATCTTGGCGACAATTTATGTGTACACATTTAATTTAAGATTAGGCACATATATTTTCCCTGATATGGGTAACTCAAAAACCATACAAGCAGCGAAACGAGCGCACATAAAAAAAACCATAAAGGGGCGTACAAAATTCCCAATTTTTAATATTTCTCGGTTTTTGAGGGGGTGTAGATATTGTGTAGATTCATTTTGAAATTGAAAAATGGCGGATATTAATTTTTTGTAAAATTGATATAGGTGTCATTTACCAGGTTTTTGGGGGGTGCTGGATGACATTCATTTTGAAATTCCAATATGGCGGACATACTTAATTTTATAAAAATAATATGGGTGTCCTTTAGTTGGTTTCTGGGGGCGCTGATTACAAAAAAGTTATCCATTTTAAATTTCCTTAGTAACCCCGCAACCTCATATTTAATTCATGGTGGAAGAAAAAGAAATTTGAAAATCCTGAATTTTCCAAAATTTCTATAGCTTTATACCTACATCGTTCATATCTCAAAGTAGAGCATTGCCATATATTTTTTCTATAATCGCTTCTATCTCAGAAATGGTGCATCCAACTTGAAAAATAATGGAAATTACCTCCCCCTTAATAACCCCGCAACCACCTTTTTTATGATGGGAGAAAAAGAAATTTGAAAATCTTGAATTTCGAAAAATTTCTATACCGGACATAGCTGGTACCTCGAACTACATAATAATATATTGTAATAATAATAATCATCAATCCTAATCAGCATCCCTAAGATCTTTTAAATTGTGTTTAATTTTACGAAGATTGAAAATTCTCCATTTTGGAAAATGAAATTGGAAGACAATTTTGTAATCAGCACCCCCAGAAACCTGGAAAAGAACATCCATATTAATTTTAATTGAAAAAAAAAAGTGTACGCCATTTTGGAATATTTCAAAACGGATTTTATTTTCATATTATTTTGCATCCCTAAAAATCTTGAAAACAAAGAAAAACATACTCCAACAGTATCCAAAAATGGGAATTTCCGTAGCCTGCAAATTGAATTTTTAGTAGCCATTAATTTGTCAACCAAATCTGGTTTTATTGTTGCTTACACGGTATAATAGTCACCAACTCGGATAATAAGTCACCAACTTATAAATTTCGGTGCTAATATGGATTAAATTTCACCACTTTTTATCTGCCGATTTTTGTATTTTTTGTCACCTCAGTGATTTCGCCAGTTTAGTAATTTAGTCGCCAACATATTAATTCGCTGCCAAATTCAGTAATACAGTATGCTCACGTGCAGTCGCCAACTTATTTTTTGTTCGCTCGATTAATTATATCCCATTATTATTATAATAATAATTATGGTCGTCTTATGATATGGTGGCTAGTAGATCCGATGTATATTATGTACCACTTTTGTAACTTTTGACCAACTGCCAAGTAATACGGTCTATCATGGGCGACTGTACATTTGATACTCTTTCTTGTCTAAACAACTGAATTGAAAATTTTATCATAGCAAAATTAATAGTTCCCAGTTCCCACAGACCAGATGTTTTAATTTGTACCCAAATTAAGCAATAAAGTATAACAAAAATTAACCCGTAATCATTGTAGAGATTTACGATTTGCGGGCTTTGGAATAATCATATTGATAAATTGTCATTTGTCACCAAGTGAAAGTTTGCAAAGAATATTCTCGCGATGCATGTTTCATGGACTCATGAGTCATGCCTTATAAATTTTGTCATCCAAATTCACATGGTTTGCAAAGACTGCTTTGATTTTGTCATCCGAACATAAAATAATCCGGCTTTAGAGCTGAGTCTGAGGTTAAATTAAATCATGAAACAAACCACATCGACGACTCATACCTACAAGCCGTTGAGCTTATTTACTAATTGTGAACTCCAACGAGACTCGTTTGAGAGGATTAAGTTATTGAAACAGGTCTGTTTGTGAAACTAAAATAACACATCCAAGGCTGTTTTGTGTGCAAATGTGGAATTATTTTAACAACGATGTCGTGTACCGTAACTAACAGGAAACATCTGGTGCTTTTTCAAAATAATTAAAATTTTGTAGTGGGATGAAAGGATTATATTCGCATTTCACATCCTCGTCAGGCTTCGTTTTCCACATGATAAAAAAGACATATTATACGGCTGGAACTATATGATCCGGAATCCGACGGGTCGGTGAAAATTCAGAGCATTGAAAATAGATCTCTGCGCTCATACACTATGGAACTATACTCTATTCAACTCTAATGAAAATCGAAGTGTCGGGTGTCAAGATGCCATATATGACATTGATATTCGACTTGTCACTCGTGTGTTCGATTTTCACCTCTATTGTATTATCGCAGAGTTCTATTTTCAATGCTCTGAATTTACCCCGGCCCTACGGATTCCGCACAATATAGTCCCGGCCCGGACATAATTTTATATTGCCTTTCTTTTATATGGTATAATTGATATGGTATATTTTATATAACTAAAACTTATTTACATAATAGTCTTATTTAGGTTTCTACTTGTCTTTACATTCTAAGATTATTATTTTTTTCTTTATATTGTACATGATGAAAGAGAAAGTTAAATAAGCTATATCAAAACACTAGTTGTTCCCCGCGGCTACGCCCGCGTAAATATAGTGTTCCTCGGGAATACTGTATTTTTTCGGGATAAAAAGTAGCCTGTGTTTTAATCCAGAGCCTAAACTACTACCATCCCAAATTTCATCAAAATCCGTTCAGTAGTTTTTGCGTGAAAGAGGAACAAACATCCATCCATCCATCAATACATCCTCACAAACTTTCATATTTATAATATTAGTAGGATTAGTAGAACATACCCAAGCTCCATGGGCGGGCTGTTGTCGGCGGCTATCTCACGCGGGTCCTTCAGGAACACCACGATCACCGAGATGTTGTCCTCGGATCCCTCGTTCTTCGCCTGTATCAGTAGATTCTTCGTTACCGCCTTCAAGTCATCTACAGACAAAAAATTCTTCATTAAAATTCTTAATTATCTACATCTCAGTGGGTAGTGTGTACCGTTGCTTTATCTTAGTTTCCTTTCCCCATTATTTTACTTCGAGAAACTGTTTTAACTGATAAGAAAGCCAATTAGCTGATCATAATATTTCGTTCACCTCTGTGAATGCTGTTAAATGTTATCGCTACAAAATTTCTAACAACTCTATTAAATTACTTGAATCCGTTATCGACATACTAATATATAAAATAATATACACATATGAACGAAAACAAAGATCTTATTATTTTTTAATAAAAAAACTATAACTGATTGTTCTCAGAAACTAAACATAAAATAATATTATTAAAAATGGAACTCAATCGACAGTGGTTCAAAGAGACGTCAGGAGAATAAGTGGATTGCAATTTGCAGCCAGTAGAAAGTATCGGACAATGTAATTTCTTAAGCCCGTTATTATCCTAAGATTATCAGTGTGTCATCTAGCCGAGTTCTTGCGACGTCTATTATGTCTGCAATTTGTTGCAGCACAATGGCGAATAGAGCCAACGGATATGGAGCAATGATGTTTGTGTTTCCATTTGCCACAGCTCAGGCTGTACGAGGTTGTCCTTGTTCGGAGCCCGACACCGTCGCATGACTCAGTGCACCGCTATTGTGCCATTAACGCACCTGATATGAATTCCTTATCCTATGTCCACGTTATATTTCTTACTGAACCTAAAACACCACTGTCCACTTCGATGTACACCACTCAATTAAACCCTTTATTGGTGTCATCGTTTCGTGATCGTTTTGCATTAGCGATTTTTCTAGAAACACGTAGGTAATAATTCGGTGGACACAAAACCTACTTAACGTTATTAATTTGTGCCAGTAATTCGCATGATGTGTGTCCCGCCACACCTCACTCGTTCGGTCACTTAATTACACGTTTACAGGATTAGTCGACGTTGTTTATTCAAATTAGTCATACACGATTATTCCGACACCGCTGGGGCAGACGATGGCAGCTAGTCGTAGATACACGCCTTGACTTTCGTCGCTATTTCGGGGCGCGGTCGACGCCACCGCCCTTTGCTTTTTACCCTGTTTGGTCTGGCTCGAAGCCAACCACGCCCCGACTTCTCTCACCGGGGACAGGCCTAAGATTATAAAAACGACGTTAATTTCATTTATAGCGCCATAAAGAGCTTCATATTTCAAAGTGCTCCCTGCAGTTAGATTAAAACTTTACAAGCGTAACGAGAGTTTGCAGAAGTGGAGTATTTTGAAATAGTGTGTCAGTAGAGGCGAAGGCATAAATGTGGCCCTCGGGAACAATAAATGTTTGGTCTGTGATGATTGCATCAATTACGACAGACGCTCGGCTAACGGTGATGCGAATGGAATGCGCCGTCGCTCGGCCATTGTTCCTACTGACTCCGCGGACGAACGGATCACGGTCGATCGACGCATACTAATCCATAGCACCTACCCGCTCTATGCGTTGATTGTATTCTAGATGCACCATTGAACCATTATGGATCGACAGAGAATCTCGAAATAGCAAAGTTTCAGGACGCGATAATAAATATTACTAAGATAAATTCAGAGGGCGTCTTATTTAGAACGAAGCGGCGCGGCGCGTGATAGCAATCTAATACATATTCATGTTATTATGAGTCGGATAGGAAATTGTAGTAGGTCTGTAATGGAATTGAGAGGAGGCAGGGGGAGGAGAGGCAGGGTGGATCGAGTGCAATTTTCCAGCGAGTTCATCCGGCCGGTGCAACCCGCACAGAGCACTAGGACGGCAAATAAGATCCCATTGATCGCTATAAATTACATTTCTCATTACATTTTAGTACCCGATCATTGAAGTGCTTTAAAATTAATTTCAGATTAACCGTTGCTAGTTTGCGATCATTAACAAGCCCTTTCACTTCCTTTCATTTCTTTCCTTTCATAGTCCTAGATAGAGCTTCCTAATCATAAGTAAGTAGATTCCTTTGCTTAGAACACAATTTTCAAGTTTGTCGACATCGCAGAGGGCTTATAACTTTACCGTCGCGGCGTTAGCGTTGCTTTCACGTGCGTAACATACCTTGCAAAGCCTCGCTAATTGTTTCGTAAAGTGAAATGCACTAACTACTTAATCTACGACTTCGCCGTCTAGACTCTAGACTATCCTTTGCTGTACAACTTTTCATTGCATTTTAAAACTAAAATATTGAAGGATCGATGTATGCGCGGGCTGTAGGCGCGCACAGCTTTCATGGTGGAGCATGGGGGTTCCCCCCATCCGCCATTGCAGTCTACACTTGAAGGCGACCAGCGAATAAACTATACGTGAATTTCAACTATATTTAGCCTCCAGAAACATCATATTCACTGCTCGTTAGGAAATGCGTTTCGCGCTAACGAAGCTACTCTCTGCCAAAGTGCAATATTAAATACATATGCATATGAACGAAAATTATTTTAATGTAATTTAAAAATAAATTTACGAGAATATTAATTACAATGGACTTTGATATCATAATCATTTTACTTCGCTTTGCGCTTCTCTCAGTACATACTACATAGTAATAATATGAAGTTTAATACATACTTCTTTTCTTAAAGAGTCTTAACTCACAGTAGTTACCGAAACTATATCTTTCCCATTCATTCTTTGAAAGTAGTATTACACTAGGTTTTAATTAACGAATTTCCTTATTTAACTCTTATCTTTTGTACTAGTTTTCCCGGTAAATCAGCGGTGTAGCCTACGTGCAGCCAATATAAATACGGAGTGTTATCAACAAGCGGACAACTTGTTTGATTTACAATTCAAGCTTTTGTTTAATTAGTCTATGGATAAGTGAAAATTGCATCTTCAACACATAATATTAATAAAGATTTAGATAGTTTTGCTGTCTGATGCTTGCAAAAAATCTGTTATCTAGTACAGGATCGAATTCGACAAACCTAAATCCAGGAAGAGGCAAACCTCTATTATAGTTGCATCGATGGTATAATTTATTAAATCTTTCATCAAATACAGTTACATCCATTCTGAGATTGAGCGCAGGCGCCATGGTTGTGCAAGTAGGATCGAATCCAACACCACGTACTGTGATAACTGTAAAACATATACGATTCTACGATTCTATCTATTTATGCGCCGGAATTAAGACTATCATCGTCTCAAGTATCTGTATCACACACACAATTCACAAATCACTATATTTAAATAATTTATATTATCATAATTTTATGTACCTACTATTTTTAATATATGAAAAAAGAAATTGACTGATAATAAAGTTTAATTATACTTTTAGGCACAGGCATAGGCAAATTTTATTTTAAGTACTTTTTATAGTTTGTTAATATTTCAGTAGTTAGCTATATATTAAAACAAATTGTTATCTAATTAAATAAAAAAATAACTTTTTTTTATATTATATAGATATACCTAATTAGATTTGTTTTTTTTTACGCGAATACCATAATCCATTAATAAATCAGAAGGACACATTTTTAAGTGCAAAAACTGTTTTACTACTTAAATAATATAGTTTTAAATTGCTGTTGCATGTGATCACGAATACGTTTCATCTAGTTTACTTCTATGCGAGCTTTCTAAAAATCTTAAAATACTAATTAACCAGACATCATTAAGTTACCAATAAATTATTATTTTTACATGTAATGACATTTTTACATGTAATGACAAAATATATAATTATTAAACTAGATTTCAAGACCTTTAATTGATGATTTACATTATTACTAACAAAAGTAACTTCTAATGAAATCTACTAATGTAAGTCTAAACAGCAACATTACAATTAGTATATAGGGTACCTAAATGAAATAACATACCCTAAGACTTTACACGAAAACAGAAGCCTAATGAATTAACTCTTTACGTCTGTAATGTCACAACATTAGCTCCCTCATAAACCTTTTAGCCGTACATTATTGGAAGGAAAACAAACTCGACGAGGGCCACTTAAGTTCAGACGTCTACGTCCCATCCCGAGACACATGACAAACAAGCGACGTCTAGCGAGCGTCCATTACACAGCTAATATCGGTTGTAACCACAAGAATTTAGATTACATCACAGTGAGTGCATTACACAATGTAGATTTAAGATAGAGCATGCCCGGCATGGAAATGTAAGTAGATGAAGTTGATAATGAAATGGAATAGAAACCGAACCAAATAGTTCGATTTCTTAACAACTGTTATTATTGTTGTTATTACAAAAAAGAATAATCTACTAAATACAGAAAAGTACGATAAAACAGTAGCTATTTTACGAATTACAAAACTAAACGTTAACAATGTTAATTTTGTTGGCGAACAAATTGGGGTGTGAACGGCGAGGTTATTGAACTGTTTAATCAACGCGAATTGCAAATTTATCTCGTCGATCGATAACAATCGGACGTAGTCGGCCACTGGGAAAAAAATAGACGTCACTGCCAAAAATATAAAAAATGTTTAACAATGGGTTTTTGTTTTGAAGTAAACTACAGAACTGCCAATTTAATTAAGGACTGAATATTTTAAAGTAAAGAGTAAAAATAAATCTGAAAAACTTCATAAATTAATAGCAAGCATCGAAATCAAAAATCCCATAAATTAATTTAATTGACACTTGTTTAAGACTTGTAAAGAGTTCAAGGGGCAAAGAGGGCCTTGCACATAAATGAGTGTGGTGTGCAAATTGCACGTGGAAAAGCACCTGTGAATGCAATTATAACTTATAATTATAAAACACACGGGCGACACGTGAAATTGTGGAGAAAGTATAATGATTACACAAGTTGCAATAAAAAATAATCAGGCAGAATTTGTGTCCAATTTACTAAACAATAGCTATAGCTGCTTTTGCTTAATTTTTTTAGCAGAATGATAACGAGTTTAAACCAATGATTGGTGCAAACACACACCGGAACATCAATCAAATTAGTATCTATTTTCAAAACAATTTATCGAGCAATTAACATCAGCAGACAAACTGTCGTCGTGTCGCATTGCGTGGAAATCGAATCGCAGCATGCTTCATCAGTCGGCCGGTAATTGGTTAGCGAGCGGCGATAGGCCACAGGGCACGGAAGAGCACCTGACAGGGTCCGTGTGAGTCCTAATTAACGCTCCGAGCTCCGACTGGATCTGATTGGCCCCAGTAATTGAAAGGTTGCACTCTACACAGGTCACACTTTTAATATTTTTTTCATTTCCATTATATGGCGCGCCAGTCCAACTTTTTCGTTTTTCCTTCAACGTTTTTCAATTTGTAGCTCAAACTTGCAGAGCGTTGCAACTTGCAACATGACGGTCTCCGTAGCCACAATTTACAAATAGAAATGTTTTTTTGTAAATTCCTTTTTTAGTTGATAAATATTTTGCAAACATGAATTGGCTTTCAAAAAAAATTAAAAACGAATTAATATTGTGCGCTAAAAATGGAACTGTAATATAGTGTAAGAAAATTCGACACAATAGCCGGTTTTCCTGCATAAAACCGACCTAAATTGCGGTAAAACTGACGCAGACTGTCGAGCTAAGGATGAGAAGTGTGCCAACAGAACACTTGTTCCGGGAAACAATAATAACAGTTAATGCACCTACATAATAATAATTAATAAGTATCAGCAGCACTTACTGTTCACACAGAGGTGAATTAACAGAGAAAAACAGTAATGTTACTGTTAGTTACATGTTAGATTTCAAATTTTTAATCTAGTATACAAATTACAAACAGCAGCAATTAGATACTTAGAAACACTTTTAGTTTAAAGAAACACTTTTAATTACATTGTTTAAGAAGCAATGAATAATCAAATTATTATCTAGGGTATCTATTTCAGCATTTACACTTGTCATTACGTTTTACTGTTTTCCCTCCTAATTTATTACTTCCTTAATGTTCCGTATCGTTGTTTAGATTAAAGTTTCGATTAATTTTGTTTATACTACTGATTAATGGTGAGCACTATTTTTCTTTTATATTAGATCACAGTAAATTTTGCTTAATACCTAAAAAGTATCAACAAAGCTTTATAATTATGCTTTAGTTGGTCATAATATACCTAGCTTTTATATTTTTTAATGAAAATTATTTCTTTTAATAACATCTGTTTTGTAATTTATGCTTACAATACTAAATTAAATTATGAAAGCGAGATATATACAAACGTGCAAAACCTTCGAATTACAATATTTGGCGAGGATATTGCTAAACAAGATATACCAGGTGCGTTCAATCCTCATATAGAGACACCTGCAGTCTAAACGCATACAACAGAATTACATAACAGGTGAATGTTTACAAATGGTCAACTTTTTGTAGCTGCATGGCCACAGCTTGGCTAAATTGTTATGCATTGCCTTGAACTCATTTTCTTGTAGCTCCAGAGAAAATCATGTACTGAATTTTCTATCAATTATAGAAACCAGATAGATATAAGGTGGCGATATAAACAAATTACTTTTGATCGTGAGGTATTTTCTTTAAATTCTGTTTTATCTAAATTTCGAGATAACTTGTTCTCCAATGCTTATTTTCGTATACGAAATGCTTTACTACTCGTGGATTTATGCTGACTGTACACGGTGATAAATATGCCACAGAAAGGCATGCAGACAAAAAATGCAATAGCTTTTTGTGTATCGCGTGCAGTCAAAGCCGCTCGTTAGCTCACATTAACACCGGGTGACTTGTTTTTGTGACAAATCACGCCCGCCCGCGCACCTCACTTAGCACAGCAACAAGTACAACGTCTAACTTTGCAGTGTTTGTTGCTTTATTAAAACTACATTTTGGTAACATTTTGTCATAAAACCGTATTATAAAAACATCCAATTTGCGAAAATCCCCAATTGTCATGATCTAACTATATCGAAAATAGTCGGGTAACAAGCGACCTGGACCTTTCAATAAGCCTTTCAAAAGGTCCTTAACTTTTTCAGCTCTTGTAATGTAGGTACTAACCTAAATAATTTGAGATACAATACTCTTATATTGTAACTCTACCAAATTAAAAAGCGGTACAAATGTTTTGTACCGTTTTCTAATTTGGTAGGGTTACAATCTTAGAGTTCATTATTATTTTATCAAAATCAAAAAATCTTTATTTTCTTTACAATATATACAGTGTTACATAGTGTGGGGATCTTTTTTTAGGTAAATACTTGTGTAAGGAGAATCCCGCTCCTTCCTTTCGACAATGATTACTGTTTTTATTTTAATTAAATTATGTTATGTAAATAAATAAAATGATGGAAAGCCGGATCTGTTTCTTAAATTTATATCAATGAGAAGTTTCGTATGAAAAATGATCACCTAAAGTTAAACCGTGTTTAATTCAAAGGATCATTTAGATCGTATTAAATTAAATCACAACTTTGGCTTTTGGACAAAAAATAAAGGATAGTCTCAGTCTGAATATCGTTATACTTAATGTTAAAAAATTCTATACCCTTTAACATTCTTCCTGGTTGCAACTACCATTAATTGGACAAAAGCATACCTTATTTCGGGTGTTTTTCCTGAATATGTAGAGCAGCTATTCAAACTTCAAACTCTAGCCATCAAAACATTAAGCAGCTTGCACGGTTTACTTTATAAACAAAAGTTATCGTGATCCAAAACAGGGAAACGAGTTCATTACTGTCGGAAGCCATTTGCTGAAAAAACAAAATGGTCCGTGTTAACCGCTAAACTTAATTAACATTATCTATAGATTTATAGCTCTTTGCAATTAAGTGTTTGTTTTATATGCAATTACCTATTTGTTTATTATTAATATTAGCAATCAACTATTTCGTTCACTGTTTTTCATCAATGCGTATTGCGTGGGTACCTCCAACTTTGGGTCTAAAAAAATAACTACCCCTCCTGCCTTTGGGTTTGGGGATATTAACAAGAAGAGCATTTATTAAACATTAGAAATTAAAATTGCCAAATATAAGAGTTGAGACAAAGCAATATTGATATTCAAAGAGACACGACAATTTATTTGTTGACGAATGTAATTCTAGATAATGATAAGGTTCCAAAATAAATGACTGTTGTTTGTATTTTATAAAGAAAGTATGATGGCATTAAAAAACTAATAACGATTACGATAACGTGAAGTGTTCCACAAACTGCAATGGAAAATAGCGTATTTTATCAGGCGTTATCACCTGCAAGCGTAAGTCCATCCAACGGAACACCAATATTAAATTTTATATCGGATATTGAAAGTACGCGCTACAGATAGCCCGATATTGCATCAAAACGCTATTTACATCGGATTTCTTATTTATGATATCGAAATTTGCATTACAGAGGCTTGTAGGCAGTGAAGTTTCACAGATTTTATGATAGCCATCTTCTTACACGGTGCATTTGATGTTATCTTTTATCACATTAATAGTGCCATTACAACATGAATGACCGTAATTCATAACTGTATTGGTGATCAAATTATTAATAACGTCGCGAAAGGTCTTTAAAATTTTTAGATTATAAAATATACTTTCATATTATATTGTAACAACCTGAGGCATTAATTTTTTTTATGCTAAATTCAATCAAAAAAAAACACGATCGGCACGTCACTCAGCGAAAACAGATCACGAGGCCAGCGACCTCGAGGCTCGGCAGCTAGACGAATCGAAATTATTATAACTACATAGATAAATCACGCGAACAACGCTGCAGTCTGTCATGCATGATTCACACCAAAGATTCACACCGTCACCGCGTCTACATGACGACGTCCGACAATCATTATTTTTACCGATAGTTTTCTCATTACTTTGGAAATTAATATGTCATCGCATTTTGGCATATAGTCATGATGTCGGTTTTTTCGAGTTGCAAAATGGACTATATGTGCATTGAAATGAATATTTCCAAAGGAAACTATTCCAAAAATAACTTAGGTCTCCTGGTAACACCTATAGGTATTAGGTTATAGTTTACGAACAATTATTATATTCATATTATGTCAGCGTTAATTTAGAATTTAGATAATAATTACTGTTTTTAAATACTTTTCACAACTTGTTTCTCCTTATAAGTATTAAAAGTTTGAGTACACCTAAAAATACAATAATTAACAAGAAAGTCAGGGACACAAACGCGTTTGCATCCTCATACAAACGCAAATTAATGCAGCAAATATCGCCCACACAACTAGTAACCATTCGCCGCTGCAATCAGTCTTCGTGTATCGCTGATTCTCTGATTAATGTTAGGACACAGGCGAGGGCGGCTAATGATACAATATCGTCAGTGTACGTAATACATGTCATCGAGCTAACTAACCATGTCATCGTGTAAATTAATATCCTGATCCATATTGTCCAATGCATAATGGAATTGTAATTAATACAATATGTATCATTGTTAGAACATTTTGTCAGTCATCCTTATAATATCTGATCTGAAAGTTTATTCTTGTCCCTCCTAGTATTCAGTGATAGGTGGATTCACAAAGAAACTCATTAAAGTCAAAACAAAATTTCCATTTATGAAACATTTAATATTCACGTAGTGTAAAGATGATAAACACGATGTCGTTGACGATAACTCTCGGCGTTATGCTTTCACATTTAGTGAGATAATCGGTATCATTTGGCTCGGAGGAGCGAAATCGTGTCCGTCTGCATGGTAATTGTGAATCGCCGTTATGAACGAAAGGAGGCGGACTGTTCTACATTAGATACAATGAACATTTCTCATTGTTTTATGCAGACTTATAATTTGAGATCCAATTACTCTGAGCTTTGATAAATCAAGAAATAGAAAAGTTGTATAGAATAATGTTTCGCATGAAAATGCAAAATTGCTGTCTAAATTTTTAATTGTAACTGCTATTGG
This sequence comes from Glaucopsyche alexis, assembly GCA_905404095.1. NCBI lineage: Eukaryota > Metazoa > Arthropoda > Insecta > Lepidoptera > Lycaenidae > Glaucopsyche > Glaucopsyche alexis. Next base: position 5,684,247 of record FR990053.1, read on the forward strand.
TAAAAAGATAAAACCAGGATAAAACGAACAATTAACAAAAAAACCATCTTATTGTACTAGGAAAACTTACATTGAAAGGCGAAACCTAAATAATGAAATTAGCTTTCGTGTTTATCGTTCTACGATAATGAACTGTGTAATAGCCATCAAAAGGCCATAAATCATTTCATCCAGTCGAGACTCGAGAATCGCATTCGCCCCTGCAGAACCGGCGCTTCATTTGCACGACCCCGCCCTTTGACTCGGTGGCAGTCACTCGCAAATTACTTTTTCCGAATAAACGATACATTCGATTAGCCGTTTAGCGAACTAACGAGTTTCAGGTTCCAGTTGCGATAAGTAAATTACTGTGATGATACATCGGTTATGAATTTCGAATACTAAATCTAAACTTAAATTAAAAACTAAATGATAAACAAAATTGAACAAATAGGACAAAATATTAAGATGATTGTCTCAATTATTGTCAATCTCTCAAAGTGTTCCAAAGGGATAATTACTTGGTCGCATTCTTAATATTATATATTCGGCGTGTTTTTGGACTAAAACTTAATTATTTTAAGTATATTTCTCCATTTTAATATTAAACAACAATTTAAATGTGCTGGAAACATGCTTTGCATGAAAATTTTACTGTATCTACATAGTTACAAAATACTATACAATAACTTCTTTTTATTAGCGATATAAACACACTTTTTAATTAAGGCCGCCATTTTTAACATAAAGAAAATTACACCTTAGTCAGAAAGTTGATATAATGAACAACAACAATTATACAGCTTTGAAACATACCTACATAAAATTTTGAAAATCTGTGTTAGGTTGATAACATTTTTACTGCTTTGGGAGTCTCAGTTAGTCTAGAATTTTCCACGGTCGTTAGAATTAATTCTATTAGTTGGTATGTACATTTCACATCTCCTTACAATAAAAATGTCCATGCAATGCCGTTTCCATTGCGGTTAGTGACCCGTACTTTAAAATACGCTTGCAGTCTTCCCACGCCTGCACCAAGATATCTCTGTATTTACTGCTTCACTAATAAATACGAGATAAATTTGAATTGCAGATTCTCCTCGCGTTAATACAATTAGGTAGGAAAAACGTGTCCTTCAATTAATAAAAATATTAGTTTATATAAGAAAATCAGAAATCTTTGGTCAAACTAATCTGTTATCTAAAAAATTTATAAAGCAAATGACAAACGTGTTTTCGATTTTATAATACTAATGAGTATTAAATGGAAAAGTCATTTTCTGAATCATAACCGGGTCATACGATAAGATTGGCTCTACAAGATCAACATTTACTCTATAAACAGGCTTTATTTATGTTGCTAATGAGCTATCAGGACGTGAATCTGCAGTCTGCACTAGCGTTGTTACGACTAGAGTCGTGAGAAAGATGTTGCAGCTAAAGCAATAAATGTCACTGATATCTTATACTTTAAACTAGCATTAATTGCCCGCGTCTTCTCCCGCGTAAAATAAGGTTTTAAACTTTCATCCCCTATAGCTTTTAGTTTTCTATAAACCTCAAATAGAACTTGAAATAAATATTTTATAATTATTAGTAACTCCGTTCTTATCTGGTGTCCCAACGACACCACGCGGCTTTTTTTCTTTCGTTGAGTAATAATAATACGACATACTTCGATTTTTAATTTTAATTGTCAATGCGCCTGGCTCAGCTACGTATGGATTGGACTTTTTGCGTTGTTGGAAAATTTGTGTCTTGGATTCGATTCCCGGATTAATATTTTAGTTTTTTTTTTTTGCCTATGTTTTTTCTGTTTTTTGCCGTCTCTCAAGTAGTTTGAATTTAATCAAGAAAGTGAAATCTTAGGTATTAAACTTAAGGCCACAAGTTACTTTTCTTACTTTAGAAAATGCATTGTAGAAATTACAACAAAAACAAACCAAAACAAGATAATGATAATGAATCTTCTCTTATCTGCCGCGATCAAATCAATCGATCATCTGAGACTTATCGGACTCGTAATCAAGATAATATTGTGATTTGTGCATCTTGGTCGTGCAAATGCAATAATTCTTTACATCTTTTTTAATCTTCTTATTTAAAAAATGGATTGTAATTCCAATGTTTCGCTAAAACTGGAGAATCGCTGGATAGATTTTGTTTGTGGAAGTTCAGGGAAGGTTTAAACGGTGAGAATTATTAGAGGTGTACGTGTACTTATTTATTTATTCCAGTTCATATTCAAGACAGAACAACGTGTGTCTGGACAACTAGTTTTTTATGAATGTATTTTTTGTAACTAATATAATTTTTAAACATGTAGTAGACCTTTTAAAAGACTAAATACTATAAAATACAGCACACATAATATGTAGTAGAAGGTAGAGACAATAACACTAAGCTATTACAACGTAAAGGCAGTCTGCTGACATTTTGTAAGTCGGCCACAGACTGGTAACTAGTCACTTTCATGAGGATGTTTCACATCGCCCGCCTGCGCCTTCTTAACATACAATCTGACGATTGTGCGCCCCACAAACACAATGCCCCAAGACATCCCACATCATGACTCACCGGCGCCATACCGCATACGGGCCTGTTTACAATTGCCACAATTAATAGCACTCACGAAAACCATCTTGCCATCCGAACTGATTTTTCCACAAAACACTCGGAATAAGGTTCCCAGAGTTTTACTTATGTTAACGAGGCTTATCAAAATGTTTAAATCTAGATGTTTTATATAATTCTCTCTCCATGTGGGCTTAAACTTTTTCAATTTGAGCATTTACGAAACTATTAAATTCAACGCTCAGCCGCGTTAAAAATAATTAAACACATGTTGGTGATAATTTCAATGTCAAGATTTGCTCGCAAAAGTACGTGTATACCCGAAAGTTTGTACTTTATTAAATAAGTGACAATTTCGTATAGACTTATAGAGCAAGAGCATTATGCAATGCCATAGCAAAATTAAAAAGGTATACAATAGTGAATAGACAATGTAATGACGTCGATAAATAAATATCGACAAGTAATTTATTTACGGTCTGCCACGGTTCAATAGATGTAGATACATACAGCGGTCCATTACCAGCCATGTCTCAATTTTTATCGTGTGGGTACATACGTTAGCTCTTCAGTGTTACGGACCACCAGATTGCTACTAGGAAACAATGAAGCGAGACGGTATTACGAAGTACATGTGGGGTTTTGATAATGCACGAACATAACCAATTTTATAATGTGTTGATTGTTGGGTAACAAACATAACGTTTGCGAGGCCATGAAATAAATTGAACAAAGTTTTTACTGGTGATGATTCATTGTTGGTTTCTATTGAATTTGAGGTGTTGAGAATGAAAGCTTACAATCATAACACTAACAAGCTTCATTGTGGGGATACTACTGTAGGGCTTACAAATCTTTAATTGGATGATTAAAAAATATTTCCCTTAATTGTCATCACTAATAATAATGTTTACAAATATAATCTTTTGGAAAATGCTTCTGTTGATAACTTTTATTCTTTCTAAACAATAATTAACAGAGTTATTTTTACATTACGAACTTACACATAAAATTCTCAATCTCAGATATGTATTAATTGTAATAATTGGTGTTTGAAAATAACAAATATCTCATCATCGCTGTAAAATTACAAAGCCTGTAACACATTTGGTATACGTGAATCATAAAAGTAAACGTCTAGACTAAAACAATTGATGCCCATGTAAGAGGAAAATAATAATGCGAACTTATTATAGGAACCAAGGCCAGAAGTAAGAGACTATATGAGTCACAGTATCTCTTAATATAGGATTAGAGGTCAGCGAGAAATGTAGATAAAGAAGAGCCTAGGCCTTATAGTGAAATATTTAGCAATACCTACTAGAATGTTTATAACACGCATGGTACTTTACAGATTTGGCTAAATATTCAAAAACTTTAACATAGAGATTGGACTTTTAATAATTACTGCGTATGAAAAGAATTGTTGTTTACAATTCGTTCACGTGATAAATAAATGAATTGCGTGCTGAGGCCGAGGCCGAGAGAAATCGAATATTGCACTAATATTGGGTCAGCATATCGGAATACTTCTGTAACTCACGGTAGGTACTCGAAGAAAATAAGAGAAAGACATAAGAACAACATTTCTACAGTACAAGTAACAATAATTCAGTGCTTTAAGCTTAGAATGATACTTCTGCATTTTGATAATGTTCTCTAATTTTATATTAGGAAAACATTATTGTTTGTTAAACAAGCAAAGGAAACAGCTCTGTAACAAATTAAAAATTAGTTTGCAAAATCCCAACATTTTAGAATATAAAAATATGACTGGTATAAAAATAAATATAAATGTATGTTTCAACACGAACTGTTATAGTTACGAAAACACTTGGATAGTTATATAAAAACAAAGCCAGGGTTCATTCACTTCAAATAAGTGATACACCGATAATTTTAATAGCGTTTTTATTCCTGATAAACCGAAGCATTCGCAAGTACAATTTAGCGTGCAATTCATTTAAATGTTACCTATGTGTTTTTTGTTAATTTCGAAATTCTTTGTTATTAACTTGCAATAATATTTTTCTACTATAATTATGTGTTGGCCTTACTTTAAAAGTAACAGTTGATTAATATGTTCTCAAGCTTGAGACTAGTCTAGACATCAAATAAGTCTTAAATGTCTCACTTTAAGTGTCCTTAAACCTAGACGTAAGATGTCTTAAAAATTGCTTCATCAACATTTCAATGTAACATTTTGTTGGGGAAAAGTGTTTCAAGTTCAGTCTTAGATAGGCAGTCGCCGCTTTTTAATCACAAGCCTCTAAAAACATCCGATTATTTTTATTATAACGTAGCTTCATTATTTTAATTCCAGATTACCTTTATTTACTTCACTTTAATCATTTTGTAGATTTCATTTAGCACACCTTGTAGTCTGTAGCCTCAGTGCATGTTATATTTCAGTTTTAAGCTCCTTTATCCTTATCAAACAATACGTGTACTAAACAACTAAGTTTTCATAGCAAGCCAAGACAAAGGATCATGCAACTTTGTAAATTATGTATATTTTATTTATAAAATATAACATGACCTGTTCGTGAGAAACCTAGGTAATAAAACCTTGTTATATTATTATTTATTATACCTATTCAATTTTAAATAGTGATTTCATTTTAGTTAAAAATGGTTATGAAATATAAGACTATTATTATAATAGACTGTAAAGTAAGGAGTCATCGCATTATCAAAAGAAAATAACTTTTATTCACGTTTAAGATATTAAAGATACTCGTGGATTAATTTTAAATAGATAAAAAATAAATAGAGACAAGTCTCCAGCAGTGAAGCGCATTGGCGTTGCATCGACGGAATTTTTCGAACAGTTTCGGGGTGGGGGACAGTTATTCTTGGACATTTTGCAAGAATTATGGCCACACTCATATCCTTTATGTTGCTAACTGAGAAACAGAATTTGTAGGTTGTGCCTACAAATTCTGTTTCTCAGTTAGATAGTTCTGCTAGATTCAAACTAGGTAAATTTCTGAATTATTAAAGTAGAACCTAATGATTAAAATCAAAATCTTACCTAGGTGTAGTTCTGATAATTATGTAATTTTGATTCCTTCTAAAGCCAATGAATGACTCTAACTCCTCCTTGGTCTAATCGCTATTTAAATCTTAAATAGCGATTAGAATTTAAATATACGAATTGTTATAATTACAGAAGAAATCGTTTTGCAACTTAAACTAGTGAGATAATAACAATTTTCATCAACAGTTTACATATTTGTTAACTTCCGCCCTACATGAAGCGTAAACAATAAATTTTAAGAATCATGTTCAAAGTAATGTCTGTGATATAAACAAGCCCTATATAGCATACTAGCGACCCGCCCCGGCTTCGCACGGGTACAATACTGATACTAATACTACAGAATGTTTTTAAACCTCTAACAAAACGGGCGAAATTTAGTCAAAACAAACAGAAACAAATTAATATAGGTACCTACTAAAACTCAATGAAATAAGTAAGTGGGTATACTTTTATCGTATGAAATACCTATACACTTCAGGACTAACAATACAACAAACACTAAATAAATAGGTATTCAGTTATTATCTATCCATCATAGGTTACAACGAACACAAAACAAAAAATTTACCCAATAATTCTTAAGGATAGATCGCGCATAATCGTATTCGGCCTAACTCACTCGCTGTGCTGCGAAAACACGCGCTGTTATTTTGCGATAACTTCTAAGTTATTCATTTAAAGTATATAGTGTACGGGTAAAATCATCTGCATGAAATGCTTAAGAATATTAATTAATTTAAAATGAGCCGCGCGGGTACCTTACTCATAGATCTAAACTCCCTTGGTGACGCCCACTTCACAACGGGCCGTGCAGCAGAAATCGTAATATTTTAATTTCGCCATTTCTTCAAAACCAAACGTCCAATTTTAATCATTCAAAAACCAAATATTATCTACATAAACTGTACTTAGTGATGAAATAATTTATTTTGATAAGGATTAATAGCATGAGTAAAATAAACGCGTTTAAATGTAGTCCAAAAAAAATTCAAGATTTCTAAATAAAAAAATGGTTGTTGTGCCTCACTCGACATAGATAGGTATGGTGTGTCGCGGACTTTTTTGTAGATATTTATAAGATCTACAATTAATTAGAACATTTTATAAAATAAAATTTAGCCTATGTTACTCGTGGATAATGTAGCTTTCGAATGGTGAAAGAATTTTTGAAATCGGTCCAGTACTTTTTGAGCCTATTCATTACAAACAAACAAACAAACAAACAAACAAACAAACATACAAACAAAGTTTTCCTCTTTATAATATTAGTGTAGATGCGTTACGCAACGTAACATGCAATACCGGTTACAAAAAACTTCCAAGAAAGCACGACTCGTACCTACTGCTGAATCTCTTAAATCTGTTCCCTTATACGGAAACAAACACGTCGATACTGCTACATGGTAATACAACACTGCAACCTTTTTACGAAATAAATCTTTCGATTTCCTTTTCTAGAACAAAGTACAACGGCACATTAACAATAAATTACGGAATTGAATTCGGAATTTCGAAACGTACTGAAAGTCTTGTTGCCAGGGAAAGCTTTTAATACAAATTTCAAGTAGGATTGAGTGTACGGATTATTCGAATGTGTCTGCTTTGAGCAAATTATATTGAACAGACGCTTCCAATTACAGGAACCACGCGACAACTGTTTCCTAATTTCCATATAATATGTGTTGAATTTTAAACATCCATAGACAAATACATAATGACAGGCTATAGTAATAGGTTGGGGAAAAAGTCTTTTCGCATTATAGTATGTATGAACTTGTCATAAAATATCTTGTAACTGATTGAATGTACTGTTGGTTCTTGGTGGAAATTCATGTTCATAATAATATAACACAACTTTTTATACACACTTTTCCACTTTGTTTAGATTTTTTACAATAATTATTGTAAAAAATCTAAACAAAGTGGAAAAGTGTGTATAAAAAGTTGTGTTATATTATTATAAAATATCTTGGGCTATACCAATTGTATCTGGCTGATTTTGGTATCATTAAAAAGTTTTAATTTTACAGAAGACAATTCCAAATTCAAATTAGGTAAATTTGAGATTTTCATTTGTTTTTCTTATTGTTAAAATGAGTGATTCTTATGAAGAATTTCGATACATTTTAAAATTTTATTACAAAAAAGGTAAAAATGCAACACAAGCCGCGAAAAAAATTTGTGATGTTTTTGGACCTAATGCAGTATCTGTGAGAGTAGCGCAAATTTGGTTTAAGCGTTTTCAATCCGGAAATTTTGATATCAAAGATGCACGTCGCTCTGGTTGCCCTGTTACGGACAAAACTGTTGCCATTTTTGAAAAAGTGGAGCAAGATCGGCATATTAGTAGTTACGATGTAGCTGAAGAACTGGGGATTGACCACAAAACGGTTTTGGCGCATTTGAAAAAAGCTGGGTACACAAAAAAGCTCGATATTTGGGTGCATGAGCTCACTGAAAGAAACCTAATGAACCGTGTACTCATTTGTGATTATTTATTACGACGTAATGAAACCGAACCATTTTTGAAGAAGCTGATAACTGGTGATGAAAAGTGGATCACGTACGACAAGAACGTGCGAAAAAGATCGTGGTCAAAGGCCGGTCAGGCTTCACAGACTGTGGCGAAACCCGGGTTAACTCGCAACAAGGTGATGCTGTGTGTGTGGTGGGATTGGAAGGGCATTATTCATTATGAGCTGTTACCGCCAGGCAGGACCATCAATTCTGAACTGTACTGCGAACAACTGATGAGATTAAAGCAAGAAGTTGAGAGAAAGCGGCCGGAATTAATCAACAGAAGGGGTGTGGTTTTTCACCATGATAACGCTAGAACTCACACATCTTTAGCCACTCAGAAAAAATTACAGGAGTTTGGCTGGGAGGTGTTAATGCATCCGCCGTATAGTCCTGACCTTGCACCTTCAGATTTCCACCTGTTTCGGTAGCTGCAGAATTCCTTAGGCAGTGTCAGGTTGACATCACAAGAGGACTGCCAAAACCACTTGTCGCAGTTTTTTCATCAGAAGCCCCAAAAATTTTATAGCAATCGGATCATGTACCTACCAACAAGATGGCAAAAAGTTATCGAACAAAATGGCACCTATATACTTTAGTCACTTGTAAATAAACTTTATAAAAAAACCTTTTGAATTTTTATATAAAATGCGAAGAAACTTTTTCCCCAACCTAATATATATTTAGCCTACAAATTTCTTTATACAAGGACAAAGCCATATTCTGTTGAGAATCGGTCGGACTACTATGTAAGCGATCGAACTAAGACTTATAATGCCTTTACGCTCTAATTTTGAGATTATAATGAAATACCTAATGTACTCTTATGCCCATTTGCACTAAACTTAAGGATCGCCTAAGTTCTTTCCTAACTTCTTTAGGCTGCTCCTAGAAAAAAATACTATTGCACTAACCTTAGGCCATTCCTAAGTCCACTTAGGATAATCTTAATTTTATGAGCCCGATTAGGAAGTGCGTAAGCGTAGGCAACACATAAGTCGGGAGTTTTATCTAGTCTTGTAGATTATTTGTAACTATTGTTATAGTTTTATTGATTATACTATTGTCAGAGATCTAGCCTTAGATGTATTACAATAATTATTATTTTTAAACAAAAAATTAAACCGACTTCCAAAGTAAAAATACACAAAAAAGTATGAAATAAAACTTAATCTCTAAATAATTCCGCTTTCAAATTCGGCAAAAATTTTTACTATTTCTCTACTCAATCTTCTTAATTTTGAAATCGGCACCAGCCCAAACAATATTCTACAATATTTTATACAACTTACGTTCATATTTGCTGGTACCGACTTCAAAATTAATAAGATTGAGTAGAGAAATAGTAAAAATTTTAGCCGAATTTGAAAGCGGAATTATTTAGAGATTAAGTTTTATTTCATACTTTTTTGTGTATTTTTACTTTGGAAGTCGGTTTAATTTTTTGTTTAAAAATAATAATTTCACCCTTTTTAGTGATATATTTTGTTAAGTTATTATTAATACGTCTTAAGAACGTCTAAACTAAACGATCGAATGTATAATTAAATACTCGCCAATCTTCCATTAGGTATTGCTATTAAGATGATGATGATTACTGTAAGTTATAAAGTGGCATATGCTTGCAGTTCTTTAAACAATGCCGAAATTTCCAAACGCATATCTTTAAAGACTGAGGAGTTCTGTACAGTGCTTTTGGATCCAGGGTATACCTTGGTACAATATCTTATTTTTTTTGGTAGTATATGCTTGTGTTACTTCAGTAAAAGTCAAAATCACTATATGTGTGGATATAAATTTTGAGGAGTTCCCTCGATTCCTCATGGCTCGCATCATCAGGTTTCCACTTTAGTGACTAAAGGACTAATTTCGAATTAAACCCTTTACAACAACAAAAGAATTTTACAACTAGGTCCATAAACGGCAGAGTAATGTTCAATGATCTCCGTGTTAGTGTAAAATACTATGAGAAATACCTTTTATATCATCATAATCTGATGACGTATGGTGTGATAGTGGTGATGATGATGATGATTACTCTAACTGACAAGGTGGCATATGCTTGCAGTTCTTTAAACAACGCCGAAATTCCCAAACATGTATCTATAAGGAGTCAGGTGTTCTATTCTGTACTTATGGATCCAGGGTATACCTTGGAGCAAAATCTTACTTTTTGGTAGCATATGCTTGAACTACTTCAGAAAAAGTCATAATCACCATATGTGTCCATATAAATTTCGAGGAGTTCCCTCGATTCCTCATGGATCCCATCATCAGGTCACCACTTTGATATCAAAAGGACCAATTTGGGATTACACCCTATACATCACAGAAAAAATTTTGAAAATCGGTCCACAGGCGGCGGAGTAATCGTTGAACATACAAAAAAAAAATATATATATTATATATATATATACAGCCGAACGTATAACCGCCTCCTTTTTTGGGAAGTCGGTTAAAAAGAGGTATATTTTTTCGCAGATTTTTTATTACAGTGGTTTTAAAAATTCAAAGCTTAAAATAGTCAGATCGCAATCACCATTTTTCATACTGAACGACACGCGAGAACTAAAATAACAAGATCACGACCAAACTGCTTCCAAAATTTCGATGAAATCGACTTCTTCAAGCGGTATAAGATGTGCAAAAGAATTTATTTCTCTTTATTCGTCGTGGCATCGTGAGAAGTTACTTTCGATAGGATGCACGGGCCTTCGTCGCACAACAATCGCACAAAATTTATTTTTTCCTCCGCCGTAAAGTTTGCGGTTTTTACTTTTTCTTTTAATTTATTTTCCATAATAGGTATATTAATAACGATTCGAAATCAATCGTAATGTATAATTTTAGTCAACAGTAAACACGCATATAATATATTATCTGTTTATTCTATGAAACACGCACCGAATTTGACTAAATATGACAAGACAATTGACAGCCTTTTGGTGAATTTACGTTACCAAACAAAATAAACCAAGGTCTTATCTTTTGTCACTTTTTTACACACGACAGAATTAATGTAAAGAGAAGGCCAAAATATTTTCTATGGACTACATTACTTAGCCGGTTTATAAAACCATAAACAACCAATCTTCACATTCGTTCAATCATTCACTTAACTAAGCAATGCCTAAGCTACGACCTATATAAATTATATCTGTTAGTGCAAACAAAATGTTTAGCTAGGCTGTTCTTATGTTTAAGTGTATCTTAACTAGGACAAGCCTAACTTACGTTTAGTGCAAATGGGTATTATTATAATATATAACAATAATTATTGTTGTTGTTATTCTACTTGTATCTTTAATATTAGATCTCGTCTATCTTTTTAACTCGTTTGTCGTAATTTCGCATCCTTTTGCAGCTTAACACTTACCCCTATACATATTATTCTCAAATGTAAAACGGGACCCCAATTTGGCCACTTAAAGGACATTTTAGACTCGATAGATATTTATCTATTCATCTATTTAGATGTTAAATATATTTGAGACGGGGCTTCTAATATATTATAACATCTATTTATCTATGTATTTATTTTGTTTTATTTGATAGAATTTTACTTTCTGTCAATTCTTTTCTATTAGATACAAGTAAGCAATGAAGTCCAAATAAATTTTCTCCGTATTTATTGATGATTGATTTACAACATTCAGTATCTAGCTTACCATGGCATTCATCAAACATCTTAGTTGAATCGTTCTTGTGATTGATATTAATAAATGCATCTTTAGGTGGGCGTAATACAGCTGCTGAAAATGAGTCAGAGGATAATGCCTCGGGTCAGGAAGATCGCGAGTGTAGGCAGACTTGTAAATAGGAACCAGTTTGGGTCATGCAAGTACTAACTTGTCCGGTGCTATTTTTACCCCGGCATATTCTGCGTTCGACCTAAATTGCCAGCTCGATAGTTTATTGAATACTGTATGAGCTTGTTGTACTCAGCAATAAGCAGATAGCGTTAATAATAATTTTACGGTCTCCTAAAATACTTATATTTATATGTATATGTCACCGTAAAATATTAAATATAAAATTGTAAAAACCGTTAGATTGTAATAAAACTAGTGAAATTGTGAAACGTTGATAGACTTCCGACGCGAATATGCTGTCGCCTGCCTATAATTTAACACAATAATTTTCGTTAGATTATAAATATATAGTATATTTAGACATAATATTTTTACAATCTCGTTAGTTATTTTACAATCTAGCGGTTTTTGCAATTTTACGGTGACATATACACTTAGATTAAAATATTACTAAGGATTTCGATTATTCTAAGAAGCTATAAGAATACGAGGTAATATGTATTACAGAATTTAAGCTAAAATTATTAGTTATTTGGTCTAAGCCCAGGAATGCAATAAGACTTGATTAGCTGGCTCTCTAGTTCTCTGCCCACAATGTGCTAGATCACAACAGCGTAGGAGGACCAGCCTAACCCACAGGAGATTTCAGTGCAATTATAGCTTTTGAAATACGAGGACAAAAGCAAATTAAACTGTTACATAAACTGATTTGCGATCAAATATTGTGAGTTGTGACAACTAGTTTAAACACGTTAATTAATTTATTGCTAGAGAAGAAATGAGTGAAAATTCGTATTATTGCTAAGTACAGTTAGGATATAGGTACACATACATACTAGAGTTTTACGGATCAAAAGAATACTTTGCAAGTTACAACCGAAATTTTCAACTTTTACTTTTATCCACAATGAACATTCCGCTTGCAGACAGTTTAGAACTGCCGCAATTTTCGCCCTTTCTTTTTTGGTCGATGCACACGGCGAGGTCTACCCCATTGCAAGAAGTGAAAAGGTTTTTGTTGCCATGGAAAGCGGCTTTGTTTGGCGTGAACTAAGAATAATAACATTTAAGTTGCGGCCTAACCCACTGTAAAATTTAAACCGAATTTGAACACAATAATTGCGTGTCGTGTCAAACTGCCCACATTGATTCAGTTATTGAAACGTGGGTGAGGCACGTATTTACTTTCTAGTTTCTAGATTAACCAGTAATGTTAAATAAAACAGTAAGTAATTTATCAATACCATGTAAGGCATACAAGTGAAACTTTATAAAACCACAGAGTTCGGTAACACTACCTGTTCCCATAATATACTGAAAAGAATATTTTTATATGATCACATATCTGTATGACGTAACTTTTGATATCCATACTACCTGTAAATACAACTAAGGATAAATTTGCTGTTAACATGGGCTCCAGGCGATGGGTTGAAGGAGAACAGATGGTCGGTATGGCTAACAAAAATGAGGAAACGTTAGTCATGTGTGAAGAAATCACTTATTCATCAGAGTAAATGAAGTCATTTTCTAGAAAACATAATCTTGAAGGTATTAAATATGGATATTTAGTTGTATAATAACGGTAGGAATTTTATAATTAAGAAATATACGTTGTAGCGGCAATATCTAAAATGTACCGACAACAGTACCGACTAGCGATGGATGTAAATTATTATTAAAAGCAAGTATTTTTTTAACTTTCTAGTTTTGTTGCGTATCGGCGCCTACGTCCATTAAACATAATCGGTTTTAAAGCCCATTATAGTTAATACCTAAATTGCTGGGCACGGTAAAAGCCTGATTTTGTTGTAGGGAGGCAAAATTAAAATAATTGCTAGCTTAAAGAAAACCTCCACGACCCTCGACTTTATCCGAGACCTGAGTAAATCTAGATTCCTTGCAGGTGTAAAAAGGAAAATATATATTTTAATTGCAATGGAATACAGTACTAACAACCTACTTACACTCAGGAAATATTTAAGGGCCACCCATTGAATTCTGAAAGCCCCAAGTTTACCAACATTCCGAAATAACATCACGATGGCATTTAGTGCATGAACTGCAGGTCCTTTCACATGGCGCGTGACATTTAGAGATAGATACGCCAGGGTTGTTGTAGATGGAAATAGTTACAATGGAAGTTCGTGCTCTAGTAAACTATCATATTAACGTAGTAGAAATAATTGTGGAAATGACTGAATGTATGGACTGTGGAATATAAATAAAAAAATCAGCTATTTATGTTATTAAGGAAAATACATAAAAGACATGTTTGATTTTGGGCCAGTTCTATGTACACTACATAGGTAAATAGGAAAAAAATATGGGAATATCATAAAAATACGAAAAAATTAATTTGAAGAAGGGTACATGCGTACAAAAATGATTATTTGAAGAGTTTTTTATTGCGAGAACACTATTTTTAGGGCGGCCATGGCAGTTGTTTTGACTTGACTTTTGACGTAGTAGACAGTTTTACGAAGAGACGACGTCTTGAATGCCATACGTCTTTCTTTGTCAAAAGTCATGTCATTGACAAAATGACATTATTTAGTTAATTTTGATCTGATCCGCCATGTTTTATTCTACTTTGTGTTGCTCTCCTTGACGAAGTTAATTTAAATGTACATGGAAACGAAGTGAAATTAAACAAAATAAAGAATAGGAAACGGTTACTATATTACGTAGCTATATTTACATATACTGTACGTAGGGCTGGCCCAGGCCTCATACATTTCTTGAACATCGCTTTTTAAAATTTAAACATAAATTCTAGTAAAATAAAAATGTCTTTCATGTTTCGTTTAGTTTTGTGATTTCGTAATTTAAACAGTAGGTTTATTACAGTATGCGCATTGCTTCCACCCTCAAAATGCAAAATTTAGAACAATGAAATAATTATAACTTCTACAATTGAAATCCTCATTGCAAATGAAAATACAATGCTTAGTTTAAATGAAAACTCTCATAATGAAACAAGAGTTGAGATGAGACAACATTGAAGATAATAAAAATTAAGAAACACTAAAGAAAATCTTAGTTTTCTTCCAATTAGTGCCTAGTCAGTCGGACAAGGTTTTTGTGAAGTTTCTTACGCCGTTTCCCGACCTCCTTAGTTACCAGGTCGCAAAGCCGATTTCCTTTTCGGCTGCAAGTCTATCTACTATTAAACGGACAACAATCTAATGACGACCTTCACGGTTGCATTAACTCCCTGAAAAGTCTGGGTGTTGAGTCATTGTTTTAAATAAAATAAAATTTTTCAACATTAAATCATCCAAATTTTAAGATTATTTTCTACTTTGCTTAATTTCATAACCTTTCGAAGGACAAGAAAATGCAATATGTTATTGATTAGAATATTGTTCTTAAAAAATTCGTATTCATTAATTTCTTATATCTGGCAGATTAATTAGTTACGGTCATTATGTTTCGTATAAATTTCTCGATGAATATCATCGGGTTAGAGCGCACGTGGCACTTCTACCGCCACCGCTCGCCGGTTGTCCGCTTACCGCAATAATTGCTGCCATTAAGATGAGTCACGCTCAGCGAAGCGCCTGACTAAAGCTTTATCAATCGCGATTACCTATTTCAACATAGCTAAGTGTTGCTGCCTTGGCATCTAGAGAGAAGTGATTATTGTCAGTGATAAAATGTTTCTTTTGCCTTATCTTACCTCAGGTATCTTCGAATAAAACCACTTTGAAATACATATTTTTTGTGGTCGTTTGTACCTTACCTTGTAAGTAAATATCTGTGTGTACGAGTAGTAGACTACCACTCGTATACAGAGCTATCATCTTGGTAGTGCAAAAGAAAGCTGCGGTCATTGTCTTTTCCGCGCGAGAGCCTCCTGTAATGGGTGAATTGCGTTCCCGAGGATGACGTCACCATATAATTAGCAGGCGCACGTCACACGCTTCCAACTAAACATTAGCGGACCCCGCAGGAAATCGCCGCTTACATCATCCTACTACGTGCCGAACCATAACTATTGTATGTCGGCGATATTCAATTTTATATAATCAAATTCAAATTCTTTATTAAACACACATAATAATTATGTTGTTAGTATAAAAATTATAATCACCGATTCGATTTACCAACGCAAAATGTAGCTGTCCTTAATCTTTTCTTACAGATAAAAGCAGTTACTACCAATAAATAAAATTTTTGGATTTATTTCTCTGTATACACACTAAACAGTCAACATTTCTTTTTATGTTCTTCAGCGGCTTGTTTTAGGACTTTTATGGAGGTTTATTTCAAAGAGGGTACTACTCTTTACATTAAAGTTTAATTGAATTTGCATTGCATTTAAATATTAAACTTTGTTTTATGCCTTCTTTGGAGTATCTTTCAATTCGATCATATATTTTTGCAATATGCCATTTTGATCAAGTAATATCACCGTTACCTAAGAATTTTGTTTATGAGGTAAGGTTTTCCTTGAAAATCTGTACCGTTAATCGTTCTCGTGAAGTAAATTTAGAAACCAACTGCCACTCGCCTCACATGAAAGTAATACTGGTGTTAGGTGAGATAAGCGATGTAAACGGAACTACAAGACAGTTTTCTAAATAAGGTGAGCTTATAAATAGCCCGTGACGCGTAAGGATAGAGATGTTAAGCAAAATATGCACATGGGCACAGGCGCGCCATGCCATGGACAAAAATAATATATCGTAAGTCAAGACAACACAGTCTTAATTTATGAACGTCGCCTTCAGGCGGTAAATTATTCCCCTTTGGACTTTATAATGTGCAATGATTCTGTGAAGTAGCTTTTAATAAAACGAAGTTAAGAACAAATATTATTTCTACATCTGTTCTTATTTGCAAGTTTGAAGTGAATAAAGTTCAGGTGAACAATGTAGTTTATAAAGACCTAAATTTTTGTAACAAACTAAGGTTAAAATAGTTCCATTGAAACCTTAAATTAAATCATCATTCAGGAAATCAGTCTGCACAAGAAACATTTACCAGAGTTTAAGGAATGCAAGAGATCAATGAAACACGCGAGAAAGCCGTCGTAAAGTTGGGCACGTGGAACTATTTTTAACTAACTCTAAAACTCACTTCTCTTTTCATTATATATTTTCATTAGAAAGTTAAAACATACAACTCAAAAGTTCAGTTTTTTCGTACTTTTAAGCCTTGGAGAACCACGGAAAACTGTGAAAGTATAATATAAAAAGTTTGAAGTATAATAAATGTAATTGCATCCGGAGAACAATTTACCCCAGCCGATTTGCGATAGTAATAAACTTTATTACAGTAATTAGAAACTGTCACAAGAAACTAGCATTATGATCTAGGTTATATAAATTTCTAGGCTATTAAAGAATAAAATTACCCGTAGCCTGTGCATAATAAAATAATATTATCTGCAATTCTGTATTCGTAGCTCTCACGATTCGACTCGACCGCAGGCCATTAGTCACACACGAAGACTCACTTCGCCGTCTCGACTTGAGAATTTAGACGCAAACCGAAAATAACGACTACGGCATATGAACCTCTAAGATTTCCTTATACATCCAAATATTTGTGACACGAAACATCCCTACTAAATATTAAAATATATGAGTTTGTTTGTTGCGCTTTTACATAAAAACTACCTAGCCGATCATCATGAAATTTGGCATAAAGTAGACCACGGGGAAGAACATAGGCAACTTTTTATCGCGGGAAAATGTATGATCCCCGTGGGATTTACGCTTCCATATAAAAACTACTTAACCGATCAACATAGAATTTGGCACAGATATCTAGAGTAGACTACAGGGAAGGACATGGACTATGTTTTATCGCGAGAAATGGACTACTTTTTATCGCGAGAAATGTACGGTTCCCATGAGATACTGTATTTACGTGGGAGGAGCCGCGGGCAAAAGCTAGTAAAAATATAAAGGAGTGACGTTGCCTGCATTGGTGCAACTCAGTATATAGAAGAGAAAAACCGCAAAAGCGACCCTCGGAGCCCGACATTTTTGTGTATATTGTGGCGGTAATTAAAACTGCTGGTCTACTTCAGTACACTAATGAGTCGCTCAGCAGCAGCAGCAGCAAACACCACTTGACTTTGCGACAGAGCTCGTTCGCAAAATATAAATCCAATTAATGCAAAACGGTTGCGATGTACTTGCTTTTCACATTTGCGATTATGTCTAAAGGGCTCCTTGTGCTTATTGTATCGATGGTTCGACTACCAGCTCTACAATTTATGACTGTGTTGAGCCGCATACTGCAACATTGAACACTCAAGATGAATGGGAACGCTCTCTCAGTACAAACACTAAAATAGCAGATACACTCGTATTGATTATTATTACTGATGTAACCAATGAATTTATAGCAATTGCTGGAAAATGGAAAGGAGCAGTTATCGTTCCGTTATTATTGCCCGAGTTGTTGATATCAGCTGTTACAGCTGTGGGGAAAACATTATAAGAGAGTTTATTGCGACGATAACGCACCATTTCAATTCATAATTTTCGGTATTAAATTCTGAGGAAATTGCTCTTAGCTTTTCATTGGACCTTAAGAATTGCAATTTATTCTAGTAGCTACTTAAATTTAAAAAATATGACGCAGCTCCTATTTCTATTAATTATTAATAAGAAAATATTAGTGGAAGCGTTATAATTGTAACATAGTGCGTTTAATAAACAATTTAGCAACGGTTATAAACGTAAAATTACTATCATGTCTTTTTGATGTTTTCTAGTTTAGTAGCACAAATGGATATTGGATATACATAATATGTAGTTTATAAATACGAAAATGATTTCCATTATTAATACTATTCACACGAACATCGCTGTATCTGACGACTCACGATTTAGATATTACATTATTAAGAGCAATAAACATAAAAACCATTTTACTAGAACATTGGTCGCAGATCACAGGCTAAGATGCAACGCGAATGGTGCAATATGTAATTTTGCAACCACAAAGTAACACAGAATGAATTAACACAGTTTTACTTACACTATTATTATAACTGCACGCTGCCATACATATTACAGTTATCGCTATGCCAGTAGAATGTTAACGTATAATTTCTTAATTGTGAGAGCATTACAACAGTCGACAAGTTGGTACCGTTATTTTGTTCCAAAAATTGTTTATCATTATTCAAAAACTTAATTTTAAAACAGCGAAAAAAATGTAAAGAAAGCCCAATTATAAGAATCAAAAAAGTTTTATTTCCATATAGGTTACAAAGCAACGCTCATGGAATTGTCCCTACTTGATGCCTACCACCGATTCGGGAACTAACCCGGCGAGAAGAACCGGCGTAAGAAACTCGCACGGGGCCATTTTTTAGCAAAAAGATGGAAAATTGTTCTTTTTTAAAAAAATGAATATTTTTACAATATGAAAACTTACTCTATATAATATTAACAAGAGTCAGATACATATAATACATTGAAGCAGCCTTGCAGGTAGCTATCCTATTCCCATAGTGTGCGTCAATAAAATCATCGTCAATAAAATGCTTGACCCTATAATAAGCTTTTGCAACGTTTTTTAACTACTCTTTTAAATTTATTAATGGAAAAATTTTGAACATTTTCTGGGATTCTACTGTATAGGCGTATGACATTGACCTTTAAATGATTTGCTTACTTTACTTAGTCTGATCACCGGTATATCTAGTTTGTGTTTATTTCTAGTGTTTTTACAGTGATTGTCGCTTTTAGTTTTAAAATTACTAATATTCCTTCTAACATAATAGGTTGGGGAAAAAGTCTTTTCGCATTATAGTATGTATGAACTTGTCGTAAAATATCTTGGGCTATACCAATTGTATCTGGCTGATTTTGGTATCATTAAAAAGTTTTAATTTTACAGAAGACAATTCCAAATTCAAATTAGGTAAATTTGAGATTTTCATTTGTTTTTCTTATTGTTAAAATGAGTGATTCTTATGAAGAATTTAGATACATTTTAAAATTTTATTACAAAAAAGGTAAAAATGCAACACAAGCCGCGAAAAAAATTTGTGTTGTTTATGGACCTAATGCAGTATCTGTGAGAGTAGCGCAAATTTGGTTTAAGCGTTTTCAATCCAGAAATTTTGATATCAAAGATGCACGTCGCTCTGGTCGCCCTGTTACGGACAAAACTGTTGCCATTTTTGAAAAAGTGGAGCAAGATTGGCATATTAGTAGTTACGATGTAGCTGAAGAACTGGGGATTGACCATAAAACGGTTTTGGCGCATTTGAAAAAAGCTGGGTACACAAAAAAGCTCGATATTTGGGTGCCTCATGAGCTCACTGAAAGACACCTAATGAACCATGTACTCATTTGTGATTCTTTATTACGACGTAATGAAACCGAACCATTTTTGAAGAAGCTGATAACTGGTGATGAAAAGTGGATCACGTACGACAAGAACGTGCGAAAAAGATCGTGGTCAGAGGCCGGTCAGGCTTCACAGACTGTGGCGAAACCCGGGTTAACTCGCAACAAGGTGATGCTGTGTGTGTGGTGGGATTGGAAGGGCATTATTCATTATGAGCTGTTACCGCCAGGCAGGACCATAAATTCTGAACTGTACTGCGAACAACTGATGAGATTAAAGCAAGAAGTTGAGAGAAAGCGGCCGGAATTAATCAACAGAAGGGGTGTGGTTTTTCACCATGATAACGCTAGACCTCACACATCTTTAGCCACTCAGAAAAAATTACGGGAGTTTGGCTGGGAGGTGTTAATGCATCCGCCGTATAGTCCTGACCTTGCACCTTCAGATTTCCACCTGTTTCGGTCGCTGCAGAATTCCTTAGGCAGTGTCAGGTTGACATCACAAGAGGACTGCCAAAACCACTTGTCGCAGTTTTTTCATCAGAAGCCCCAAAAATTTTATAGCAATGGGATCATGTACCTACCAACAAGATGGCAAAAAGTTATCGAACAAAATGGCACCTATATACTTTAGTCACTTGTAAATAAACTTTATAAAAAAACCTTTTGAATTTTTATATAAAATGCGAAGAAACTTTTTCCCCAACCTAATATAATACATTATCCAAAATGTATTGAGAAGCGACTGTCAGAATACCTATTTCTTTAAACTTTTCTCTCAGAGATCAAAACGGGATATTTTGTAAATTAAACGTTTTGCTCGCTTCCGCTCAGCAGAAATATTGTATTAATGTCCGCACAAATATGGTTTTCATAATATTGGGGATATGGGATGTGGATTTGCTTGCGTGACTCGAAAGCTACAGCACATAGGGTTGACGCGACGCGTGCCAGTAATGATTTTTAACATTTGGTATAATGTATTATACTCGTTCTGCGTGGGGTTGAATATATCAAATCAATGTCAATGCTAGAAAGGTAAACGTTAAATACCAACAATAATTCGTTAGCCTTTTGAAAGCTAGCAAATTAGCTGCAATTGTTTACGTTACGAGAGTTAACTATAACGAAGGCATTCATCATTATGTAAAACCAGTAAATAATAAATAAAACAGTTTTTGCTATGAATCAAATTGAAATAGACAGAAAAAATTGTAATCACTTGAAAAACGCAGAACTAATCACGTCGCCGAGCACAGCCCTATCACGTGACCACATTGCGACCACGTCTGAATCTGTAACTATTGGAGAAATCCAAGAAAACGAGATCGTGACGCGATTAAAAATCTATCTTCGATCTAAATAAATTAAATCAATGTCCATAAACAATTTCATAGACATGGTTACTAGTATATTTGGTGCAGTGAAAGGGTATCAAACCACATTTGATGAAATAATAAAATATTGCAATTATAAACTGGAGCGCAGCTTGTGGCAGTGCGAGTGTAACAAAAACTGAGTTTCCTGTGCGCATTTTCCGCTTCGTAGGGGTACTTCAATCCTGGAACGCACTTTCTACAGTAACGGAGATCCCCTGAGAAACCAAACCATATATTACGTGAAGTGAAATATACAGTCCTGAGTGTTTTAAGAAAATGAATTTGATTTTGACCACGTAAAACTGATAACATCCCGAGAATAATAGCAAAGGACCACTTTGTATATAAGTTATAATTGTGTCTGAAAATTTAATGCTCGTTATAACTGTTTGTCTAGCCGAAAATTGCAAAGTAAAATGAATAATATGTTGTTGTGCACAAGTTACAACCATCAACATAATAGCCAAAATATGCTGCATATTAGCAGAAGCAAGCTAGAAATTACAATTTTTAATTAAAACCTTCATATTAAATACCAGAAGCTTCTACTTTGACGAGACGACTTTGAGAGGCTACGGAGATTCTTTTGAATTTTAATATGCACTTTTTTATTACCTGCAGTTTTCTTGAGGTGGGTTAAAATAAAAACTCACGAAAATCAATTTTTAACTGCAGGATTCATACCACTAAGGAAAATTTCAATATTTAGTTCCTTTGTAAAAGTTCCCAATTTTTGGAACCGTTAAATTTCTTGCGTCTGCTAGAACGTAATTGGATGTGATTATAGAACGACAAAGATAGATAGATGGCTTTCATTGATAAATGCCCAAATTCACCCTCATCTGATCCGATTGGGTACGGTCTGGTTGCAGTAACTCATCAAGAGGATTTTGAAGTATCTGAAATGCAAGTTATAAAAATTACCGTCGGTGCTATCTACGACACTAATAATGTCTGCCGAATGAATAAGCCGTGAAGGTTAAAAACCGAGGGTTTTTAACCTTCACGGCTTATTCATCATATTGTCTACAACTATCGCATTATTCTCGAGGGACCGTAAGTTAAATGATAGATAATAACAACGCTTTATTAATGTCTAGTATCTCGGAGTTGATGAATAATAGGTGAGTAGCCGTTTCAATTTAGTAAACTCTATTTATTTTATTTTATTTGCAGATACTAAATTTATAAAAGCTTTGTGTACAAGATTTATATTGGTAGGGCTTGTATTTTGCTCAATTGTCATTCATGTCATGCGGGTTGCTTCGAACCCTCGTATCAACTTTGCTAATCTCGCGAATCGATATACTGTCATATTAAACTAACCGATTCCCTCAAAATGTGCCTTTGTGTCAATGTATCAAAGCAAAAATATGTCGGTATTACTCTCAAAGAGTGGAATATTTTTAATGATCCTAGAGTTTCTAACTACATTGTAGAACAATTAAAAACAATGTCTAATAGATATATGAGTATGTCGTCCTGTATCTAAGTAAATACAGGAAATATTTCAGGCACGAGTTGCCCCAGGTCGGTAGAGCATACAGGTCATATAATAACTTATTCATGGCATCAGGGGGGCAACTCGGCGTTTGCTAGAGGGCTGTAAGGGTCGATGTCCGTGCGGACATGACGTCACCCGCCCTACAGCTGGTATGACGTCACCCTGCAGTCAAAACAAAACACACCCTAATTCATTAGCTTAAGATTCAATCTCGGGAAGTATGTGAATTGTGGGAACCACATGTCCTTTACATACGACATTTATATTCGATATCATGTGGTCACCCGTTTATTTGACGTAAACTAACACTTGTGAAATCCGAAGAGAATGTCAATTTGAATATAATATTATGATCCGAATACAGGGGAAGCACTTAGAGTATCGCTCAGACTTATATTTTATAGAAAGAAAAAACTGTCCAAAGCAAATTTGGGGCAATGACAAATAGTTTTTTCCGTAACATAATAAGTAATGCAACAGTACGTATACTTTATAATTAGTATACGCTCGTATAGTATAACGGTACACGGTACACACAGTTCTTTTACTCTTTCTTTTTTAAAGGAAATCAAAAACCGACATTCGCGGAAAAAAAACTCGATTAACTTTATTTGTACTACTAACGTTTTTTGTAATTGTTAGTAGTACAAATAAAGTTAATGAAAGAAAAGAAAAGTACAAATAAAGTGTGAAATAAATAATAATAATAATATCTATGGACGCTTCACACCACGTCAATCTGATCCCGTGGTAAGTTCTCGAAGAACTTGTGTTACGGGTACCAGACAACGGAAATATATTTAATACTTTTATACTATACACAAATTTAAGATTTTTATTATATTATAAACATATTTAATACACATCCATGACCCAGGAACACAGAAAAACTGTTTGTTCCTTCGGCGGGATTTGAACCCGCGACCCCCGGCTTGAGCACCAACACGCTCAACCAACTGAGCCACAGAGGTCGTCAAATAAAGAATTTAATATTTTAATTCAACGACGCGCGACGTCAATTAGCAATACTTAAAGATAAACGATTGCACCGAAAACCAACCTAAAGACGTACAAATTACGACAACTAGCATTCAACAACAATCATTACCGAAACACAATGTGAAGAAAGTATGTACCTACGAGTGATTAATTGAGCGTGTTGGTTAAACAAAATGCATTAAGAACGATGTCTGGTTAAAGTACCGTAGCGGTGAGTAGCGGGCCGCGATTTTCACTAACAAGTGAATTTAGAGTGGACATGAAACCTTTATTAGACGAAACGCGATGATCTGGGAGCGAAGAAATCGTGCGAGATTTGCTTAAGTTAATCTCGATCGAGCACGGATTCTAATCAGTTGATGCTGTATTAGATAGATGGGTACAGTGTTGATACTTAAGAATACGACTAAGAAATGAAATTATTAAAAGTATTTGAATAAAAGTGAGAGCCAAGTTTGTCTTGGAATTACTACTCCCGTGATTGATTAAACATTTAGTTAATTTCTATATTATGCAATTTTAGTCTCGTTACAAGATCAACATTTCTATTTCGTTCTCCTTCGTTCACAGGATACAAATGATGTTCATTCTCATAGCTATTGTATCTGCAGAATATTCAACTGCACGTAATGACAGCACCAGTACCAAAGATAACAACCTGGGAAATCTTACAGGCAAACGAGCCATTTAAAATACTCCAGATCAGAGCCGAATGATAACCGAAACAAACAATGAGTGTGTTTCTTATGCATATAGCTTAAACAATGCAGGAAGATTACGGCCAAAGTGTGGAAACTTTTGCCGGTATTGTTACTGAAATTTCTCCGAGATGCCTATAAATTGTGACTGTTAAACGGAAAGCTTGATTCATCGATGACTAAGATTGCTGAATCTATGTAACCCACACGATTGATGCGCAGACGCGTCATGAAGCGGTTACTAATCATTTAATTTAGAACAATTTTGTATAAGAGTGTGGATAAACTTTACATCCACACGTAACTAAGCTAGCCAAAAACCCAGCCTAATATCCTAGCCTAAAACATGGGTGTTAGGTGAAAAATTTATTCCTAATCTTCTTTTTCGAAGTTGCAGATAGTGTTTTTTATTTTTATTTATAACAGAGACCCATTTATCAATAATCAATTTGCGAAAATCTCAAAAAAAAACAAAAAAAAACTGAGAACTTTTCCCCCAAGCCCGTATACTATAGGAAGGATCCATCCGGGGGGGGGGGGGGGGGGGGGGGGTTGAAGTTCCAAGTTCAACATTTTTGTTATTGTTTGTGTCTAATACTAACTGACATACCAAATTTCAACATCCTAGGACATTGGGAAGTAACCCTAAGAATTTTACTGATCATCAGTGATCATCAGTGAGTAGCAGATATCAATAAAATCCAAAATATAAGAGCTATGTAATTAAATTTTTACTCCCTTACTAATAAAAATATTTTACATAACGGAAAACCTATTCTATGTTGGTAATATTTCCTACGTATCAGACAAAAACAGCAACATTGAATATTATGTGTGATTTTTTTTTATTGGTAAGGCCAAGGGGGTATATATGTATTTAGTAAGTCCTCTACTCGCAACATATCTCGAAAATGTTGTTTATGTGGTGTAATCTAAGCCCAAATTATGTGGGTTAAAAAAACCTTTCTTAATTTAATTAAATATCTTTATTTAATATTTTTTTATTTAGCTACAGATTCATTGTATTCTTCACATTCAATAATTTGGGTTTTAATAGAATCGTGATGTCTGCTGATTCATCAGTTAAGAGATTTAGTGAGATGGAGATCACTAATGTCGACATCAACGCAACCATCTCTCAGGCCGCTTTGTGTGTTGACAATTGAATGGAACATACATCTGTCTTGGTACCAGCAGCTACTCTCGAATCTCAATACAATGGTCTAAACACCTGAACTAAATCTTTTTAAGCGTTTACCGGTTTAAAAAGCTTTATGCTATGTAAATATTATCCAGCCAAGCGTACACATACATTTTCGAACAATAGATTTTTTTCTATTTACTTGTGAGTTGTGACTTTCATATACCTTATATTATGATATTCATTTTTTATTTCTATAATTATTTTACAATTTACAAAGTTGGTTTAACAGATTGACAGAGGTATTTTTTACCACATCTTATTGGATTTTATTGAATGTCTTTTGATCCAACCAACAGGCAATTATTATAGAGAAATCGTCTTCGTGTAAGACATGCATTCCGATTTTGATATCCGTTGGAAATCGTCCGTGTCGGTGAATTCGCCGATCGCGGTTTATTGTAGGCTAGAAACGAACGTAAAATGGCGTAGCTAGGCCTTCGAGTGGTAATCCTATTTCCACGGTGCCGCGGTGCAGTTCGAAGACCCCCGAGCCGCGCTCGGACACCGCTCGCGTGATCGCGCCACATAAACCGCCATTGTTTTAATTAATCTAATTGAAAAGTATATTATAAAAATGAACTGTAATACATAAAACACTAGTTTACATAAACTCCATAATCAGTCATATGAGAAAATTTCTGACTGGATGAATTTAATCTCAACCTTAATTTGCTAGGTGGCTTTAAATTCGTTAAAAATAATCAAGCAGAAGATCACCTAAGCATTGCTTAAATAATTATAAATAACATTAATTTTTTAGTGTTCTCGTGGTGTATTTGTGAATTAATTCATCACTATGATAATTCACATTTACGAAAACATCAAAACACCGCACTGTTCAGAAATACACCACAAAGAGGTTAGGATGCCGGCCGGCGCGGGCCGGTGCGCGGGGGCGGAGTGTAACACTCACATGTCGTCGGCTAGCTGGTGGCAGCGGGCACCGGGTTCGCGGGTAGCTGGGGCGAGCGGTTCGCGGTGGCCGCACTCACGGCCGGCGTTTGGGGGACTGGCTACGCGATGCAGCGGAGCCCGACTGCACCCCCCGCACGCCCCGCCGCTCGCGCCCTCCAGATGTTGTCGGCTGTCGACATTTGCAGAAACCTCCAGAATCTGAAGCTTCGCATCTAGCGCTTACAGGCGTTTGTCACCATAAATCCCGCTCGTGCCGTTTGCTCGACGCATCGGTGATACATTGATTTGCAAATTGAGGTGATGAAACTTTACATAGGTACTTTGCACGTTACACATGAGTGATGAGTTTAAATATAAAGTAAATATAGCTACTAGAGATAAAAGAAAAAATACTTAGGTATTAAAGTATGTATTCGTAGAAAGTGGATTTATTGTGATAAGCCAAATTTACGAAAGTATGTGGAAGCGAGTATTAAAAACTCTTAATACCGGAAAAAGTCAGTTATGGTTTTTTTTATTTTCTGCCATATTATTATCAGAAAAGTTTCATATTCTACGAAAATGTATGAATTACGAAGCACATTCTATTAAATAAATAAACAAAATTGTTTAGGGACTTGGGGTGATGGTATTACTTAACGGTTATTACTAAGATTAAATTATTACACGAATTATATATTAACAGATGAGTCAATTTTAAGCACCTATTTTGTGGTTACCAAGTATTCCTTGGGGATTTTTTGGACCACAATAATACACT
This sequence comes from Glaucopsyche alexis, assembly GCA_905404095.1. Taxonomy (NCBI): domain Eukaryota; kingdom Metazoa; phylum Arthropoda; class Insecta; order Lepidoptera; family Lycaenidae; genus Glaucopsyche; species Glaucopsyche alexis. The sequence goes on from FR990053.1 coordinate 5,711,955, forward strand.
CTAAAAGTTAATTTGTGGATTTTTTTCTTATAGGTACTAATCTTTTTGATTATAATACTGTATTAGGCTTTGTCTGAATCTAATCATATCAATCTTCACGACTATAATTACAATATCGATTGAAATGATAGTCTGGGAACAATTCTAATCATTCTTTGCAACAGTAACAATTTTAATTAAGACCGTAAAGATACAAGATATAGTTTCATAAATTAAGCAATAAACTACCCCAGTTAAGTAGGGGGTAGTAATCATATGAAAAAATAATAGATGCAAAATAAATAGATAATCTCTAATATATAGAGAGAACAATTTTATTATTATACATATGTACTCGTAAAGTTTATTTTCCTAAAGAAAATTCTAAAAGAGCCTGACAGCAGGTAACAGTCACCTAAAGTACCATATAAAATTGAGAACGCGTAGCATTCCGATTTGCAGTTACTCGTTTTATTGTTTTTGCTTTATAATTATTTATACCGTATTGTACACTCGAATCTCGATTGCCAATTAACATCGACTATTCCTTTTAATTATTTCTATTATTTGCCTATTAACAGCCCGTATACCAAGTTATCCATACTAATATTATAAATGCGAAAGTGTGTCTGTCTGTCTGTCTGTCTGTCTGTCTGTCTGTCTGTTACCTCTTCACGCCCAAACCGCTGAACCGATTTTGATGAAATTTGGTATAGGGATACTTTGAGACCCGAGAAAGGACATAGGATACTTTTTATCCCGGAAAAATGTACGTTCCGCCGCGATAAACGAATTTTGGCGCAACGGAGTTGCGGGCGTCATCTAGTTATTTATAAAAAAATTACGAATATAGGGAATTTTAGCTAATAATTATTTTATACCGAGATAATTGTTTCTTCAGAGTAAAACCATCATTTGCATTGGTCATTGAATTTATAACGTTATCAACGTTAGCCCCTACACTTAAATATTGACAAGTATTATTATCACAGACACATGTCAGTAATTCAATATAAAATGGATGTGGTACAGAGGCAGGTAGTGGTGGCGTCGCGACTCGCGAGCGATAACCCCGCCACGCTCGGCCGCCTCAAACGGTGAGCCTCGCCGAAACTTCGCACTTCACTTTTCTACTAGGAAGTCCAAATGCACCAACCCGTGAAATTACCGTAAAACTGACGCAACCGACGTCTGCTGACATTGTCAATAGTTAAAAAACTATCAATTACCCATTAATTTGAGCGTAAAATGCGTCTCAGAGTATTGGTTAAAGACAGACTAGATTTTTTAACTACTGCTGTACTTTAATTGCAGCGCCTTTTTACTGATTTTTTTTCCTGCATTGCTTCTCTGACCAAGAGACATTCTCCCTTGCTACGATTTTATACACCTCCTCAGCATATTCCATAAATCGTCTTTTGTGTTTCTCGTTATCAACGATGAACGTTATGTTCTCTCCGTTTATTTGTAGGTTGAGTCGTTGTCAAGTCGAATTTGGGCAAATCGTTGACATTCAGTGAGTATGTGGAGAATTGTTTGAGGCGTATTTTCTCGTCGCAATAGCAAAATGGGTTGTCACTTGTCTGTTTTTTAAAGCGATGCAAATAGCTTTTGATACCACCATATCTTGTGTAAAGTGTCCTTAGATTTGTGGTGGAGTCGTGTCGTCAATACGTTGCGCGCACAAACGGGACAGTCTGAATATCCAAATGGGATTTATCCTATAATATTTACGAAAATTGTCATGTCGCTACTTCGGGCTCCTTCTTTTGGGAGTTCATCTGCACGTTCATTGACAGGAATAAACTTGTGAGCTTTTACCTAACCTAATAAAATTTTATTTGCAAATTACATCGCTCAATCTCCTTTACATCTGGATATTTGATAGACTATGGGGTGTTCCGTCCTTAGGTTTGATATTTCTTCGAGGGATGATCTAGAGTCACTATATATTGAGCTGGTTTGTTCGTTGCAAATTGCAATGAATTAAGCTTAAAGCTATATCGACAAGTCTCGACACCGTTCTTCCAGCAAGAAATTCCGCAACGATTCTCGCCATTCAGCTTGATTCTGTCTGTGTAGTAGTTACAGCTTTCTTTTGCTTCTTTTATTTTTTCTTGACAAGTAATCCAACGGAACTGAATGTTTGCTGTTTTGGCTGGATGCGGCAGCATAAATGGGCTTTTTTCTAGTCTTAGGTTTTCTAGTGATCTAGATTGTTTTTTTATTTATTTCATGCTCTTTAATCCGTAAGTCCAATTAATCCCGCAATAATAGTAGATGCAGTTAAAGAGGTAGTTCTGTCAGGTCTGCAGATTTTTATTGAAAATATTCGAGTGAGCGTGTTAAGTCGAGTCACTTCTTCAACGCTATCACTACAAGTACCTTCGGTTCAATGACTGCATAGTAAATTAGTCTTGTTATTTCGGAATTAAAGCCCATTGGCACTTGTTTGCTCTTGATAACACTGTGCTGGCAGATTTGTTATTTATCTCTTCTAGAATATTTTAGATGCGCAAAAAAAAAAAACACATAAATAGACAGTTGATATTGCACGTTATTTAACATAAATTAATTGTTTAGGACTTAAGTATTGAAATACTGATGCAAAACCATTGAAAATACATCAAAATGCATACACGGTGTGTGTGACGATGATACTGGCAAACAATAGGAACATTACCGGACCGGATAAGGTTGAGTTTGGTCCACGTCGTGCTGAATCCCAATGAACTCTCACTTACTTTGGCAGAGTGGTATAGGCATGAATCACGATTGCGAAAATCAAAACGTTTCATATGCACATTTAATATAGCTTTGGCTTTATAAGGCATGGCACTGGTGTAACTTGTAACGCTTAATTTAACATCTGGCGCCAAATCGCTGCAACCAAACATATAATTTAATCAGATGTGAACAACGCGACGAATACGCTGGAAACGAAGCAACTATAATATTCCGTTTGAAATTCAAACCATATTTTAATGTTCGCAATTTCATACATTTCATATTCACAATTACCATTCTTGAATGACTCAACATCTTGAAGCCTTTTGAAATGTATTAATCTCACATATTAGATCACGGAATATAAAAGCATCATAAATCACTTTAATATGCAACAATGCCTATCTATTAATATCATACTTGCTATGCGTATATTTGATTCGATGATAAGGAACAGTTATTCAGCGGATGTCACGAAGTCTTTATTCCGAATCGATAGCCTCTGTCACCAATTAGGGATCATTACTCACGCGTGTGATACCCGGCCGATCGAAAATAATCTCATTAGATATAAACATTCTGAAGAAAAACCTTAGAGCCGGAAAGTAGGTACTAGTACCAAGACCATTGCAGGATAGAATGTCTTGCACAAATTGAAGCACGTAATGACAACACGTCCACTAAGTACAGCAATTAGGTAAAAAATTAGAAGCCTTATTTGCTGAGAGTAGCAATTATATGCAAATTACGTCCAATAGCGCCAAGTCATTAATTGTTGTCGCACGTTCAATGTTCCTCTGCATGGCGACCAATACGAGCGAACTGGTTACCTGCAGAGTAAAAAACTCGGCTCTCTAGGGAAATTAGATTTTTTAATTAATTAGTCCAGCACAATTATCATACTCATTTTATCAGCAATTAGCAAGCGCAGGCTTCATAGGAGGTTCTTAGTTTATTTTGCTCTTTTTGTGGAAACCAGAGAATGTACCATTGTACACACACAGTAGTAGGCACAACTTTTATTATGATACTTATATTTTATTTTTATTAGTTTAAGAGTATTAAAAACAGCTTAGGTATTGTCTTCCCGAAGTCCCTTTATTTACTATTTCGATTAACTTTTAATAATTTACTTGTTTACAGTATGATGTCAACAATAATTAAAATCCCCGATGTTAATTTTCCCAAAATTCAGAAGTCATTAACGTGCGATGTGAAATTATTATTTTTAAACAAAATATTAAATCTAAATAAAACTTATTTTCTAAATAATTCCCCTTTTAAATTCGGCTATTCTTCCAATCAATATTCTTAATTTTCTCCTAATTTACTCAATACTCTAAATTTTTTTTAAAGTTGGTACCAGACCAAACAATATCCTACAATATTTTATAGAACTCACGTTCAAATTTGCTGGTCGGTTAAAAGCACAAACCTGTGTAAAATGGAATTGATTAAAAGTTTTTTGTTTGAAAATAATTTTAATGGAAATATCTGACTCATTTTTAATTCCACGTGCACGGAAAAAGCTTCATCCGGATTTTAACGAGTTTATGCAGTTTATACGAAGCTGGCACAAAAGCGTAGCGCAAACATGGTTCCGACATCAAACAACGCTGAATACTCGATGACGAGTCACAAAAGCCCAGAGCATCATATCATTTCGACCAAAGTATGTATATTATTCTGTTAAAATTATGAACATAATTATGTTTTTCAATAGTGACTACATTTAGATCGTATTATGGAGGTTTGTACGCGATAATAACAATACCAATATTTGTTAGTGATGTTGAGTCCAATCGTAATTTGACAAACCACAACTTTTGCTTGGTCGAACACTGGGTTTCTTGCTCATTGTGTCCCTTCAACATAGATAAATGAATATTCATATTTCTTGTCACCATTGCAATATTAAATCCATTTAATGGGCCAAAATAATAATTAATAATTTTAGGTATCTCAACTTAAAACAATTTTCAAGTCACTCGAGTTTCTCTATGTCTAGAAAGTTTGAATTAATCTCACAAGTTCAGCTAAAGTGTACATACAAATTAGTTGTTGTTTACTCGTTACAATTAACACGGAAATAAATTTCCTCTAATGTATTACATACGACCGTGGGGGCAATTTCTTTATAAAATTGATCTTTTACCGTTATGATAAAAGATTATTCAACGATTACATGTTCTGGCTAATAAGAGTTTGCGAGTTGCAAACTATCAATTACAAGCCATAGAGGATGCGATAGAATCTTGATCATAATCGATCACGAAAAGCAATGTGAAGATGGGAGGAATTTTTCTTTTTACTTGTCTTCCACAAAAAAAAACTGCCATACAACATCTTAGTTTTGATTTATTAATAACGTAATCTTTCTTTTTTAACAAATCTTCTTTTGTCAAATTAAATTAGAATGTATACTCAAGGTAACAGAATATATTATGCCATTTTCGTTCCACCTTCCTACTGCATTATCTTAATTCCTAATTCATCAAGTTTCACTGCAGTCTGCTCTTGCTTTATATCAAGACAATCTATGAGAGCTACAATATTAATCTTACCTTCACCTCAAAGTAAAACAAGGATTTACATCTAACGGAACAAGCTGAAATCTTGTACTAACTTTTATTTTAACATTACAAATTTTGTCCGTCTATCTATGCATCCTATTTTGAGATAGTCATAAACAGTTAAACATAAAAAAGTTTTAAAATATTTGTAGAAAATTTTACTCTCTACAATTGTTACATACATGCAAAGGCACTGAAAAACTTACCTGTTGGCGGTTGTGACTTTTGTGAAAACGTTTGTAATGCTAAAAAAGATTTGTACAACAATTTTGCTTTTTCCGTTAGTTCCTAGGGCCCCATCTCTAAAGTGACTGCGCTAGTTAGATAACTAGCGCAGTCATTAAGGTAGTTCGTTTCCCATACAAAAAAACAATGGACATTTATTAGGTAATTTCATACTATTACTACATAAATTTATATGCACATAAACGAACCACCTTAAAATTTAAAATTCTACGCTGTTTTATATCTATAAAACAGCGTAGAATTTTAAATTGTATGTACCAGTACAGTTTTATAGATCTTTAAATACTTCACAGGCACAGAAACTCAATAATGTCTTTTTTGGTTTCTATTAGTATGGATTAGATTTTGTAACTTAAGGTCACACAGAAGTCACATTTTTATTGAATTTTCGACAAAAAGTGACATAAGTTACAAATGTCACTTTTTGTCGAAAATTCAATAAAAATGTGACTTCTGCGTGAAATAAAGTATTTTAAATATATTTTGCGACAATTGTATTGCAAAATAAATAGATGTGCATATAAATTTATGTAGTAATAGTATGAAATTACCTAATTAATGTCCATTGTATTTTTGTATAGGAAACGAACCACCCTAAGTATGTCAAACAGTCATGTTAAACTCAAAGAATATGTATTACGTGGAATAAAGATTAGTTTCTGTTTATTATGCCCGGGGAAGCTAGCTGCTAGGGTTCCATTCAGTTCCGAGACTAGTTGATATTGATTTATCCCCTGCAATTACAAATACCCGGCTGCATTGCGATCAAATGCAGATTCTCATCGTCATCAAAACTTGCCGTTTGCGAATGGAAATACTGTTCGAAACGAGTTTTAACTTTCGTAATATCCCCTCGGAAGAAAAGTAGAAAGACACAATATTAGCATTGTTCAATGTTGGAAATAATACGTACGATACATAGAGTTTCTAAAAATAAGTGAGATATATTAACATATTGAGTATATTAAGCTTGTAATGAGTTTTAAATGTATGAATTCTAAATTCTAATTATTATTTACTTTCTCTGACATTATTCACAATCTCTTAAATTAAAAAAAAGGAATTTCCAAAAAATATATATATTGCACCTGATATTTCCTATTGTATTTACTATCATAATATCTGTCAAATTCCTAATAAAATAAAACAGACGCCTGACCGGAAGCGCATTTTGCACAACAATGTGTTGAATAAATCAATCAACACAGTACAAAACTGAAGTATTGGCAGTACTGTCCTTACATGCGTGATTATTACACACCCACGTGGTCCACCGGCTTATACTCCGTCTTCTCGACTTGGAAGCTCTCCAAATAAAGATTTACAACGAGATAAAATTAAAATGTGCAACATTCCCGAATATCTTTTCGGCAATGACTCCGAATTTCGCATACCTGTTAAACATTATACGGTAGCAAGTAAAAATGTTAGATGACATCATATTATGATAGAGATTTACAGTCAAGATTAGATACATTTTCAAGAAAAAGAGCACGCAGTAAACTTTAAATATAAGACTCGTTTACGTGTTTGTGGGAAATCTTTGTGACAATAGACCGAGAAGAGACCGACCGACCGTATAAATTAAAAATAAATGCTGTTAATATGTAGATTTAACGTAGATTAATAACTGAGTAAAACGTAATTGTATTAAGCAAACATGATTCGAAACTCGAATTAAATATTTAAATGCTTGTTAATAATAATACGAGTAGGTAGAGTAGGTTGAACATTGAAGGTAAACATCACGGGAGTTCTAAGTGTTGAGTTGAGATTAAAGTTGCTGTTAGGGAACAAAGGAATTTTTATCAAGATGTGTTTGACGCGAAAAAAAATTCGCCTCTTTGAAGGATACGCCGAAAATAGTTCCAGTAATGCGGCCGACGAATACATTCATCGTGACGCGTTCACAATTTTGCGGCCATGAGACAGGGGTGGTACAATAAATGTAATGATGTCAAAGCGAGAGGGCTGGCACGCGCGCGCCACAAGCCTCCTTTAGGATGTGAACTCAATAGCACGCATGGAAGCCGCAAAAATATTGTCGCTCGCGTTAGAAAAAATTGTGATTGTAATATTGGCCAATTCGGAATATTTACAAAAGTCGTAATATGTGCGTCACATGTCAAATTAATAATTCTAAAGTTTGTTTAAATAAGAATTGAAAAAATAAGACGAGTTAAAATGCTAGCGGTGTGAACTGCATTACAAGGAGTACTACTTCATGAAGTTAAATAGTTTTTGCGGTATGACTCAACAAAGATCGTATCATCTGAATTAAACTAACAAACTAATTAAGTTTGACGAGATGAGTCTATTGTAGTGAGACATCATGTGTACATTTTAATTTACAAATCATACATATACCTAATTTATTTTTGAAGTGAAACTTTAGGGACGTTGAGAGTGATGTTTCAAGTGTCATGACGTGATGTGACGCCTCACGACACGATACGCTTTGGATATAACGGCATCTGCCGGAAGCTACTTATAATTATTTCATAACAACTTAACTTTCTTAAGATTACAACACCAATTGTTATATGTCTATTACGTTTTGAAGTGATGTCCTTTAGGCAAGATGAGAGTATTTTTGATTTTAAATGATAAATCAAGTTTCAATTTTGCCACGTGCACTGTGTGTAGTGTACACGTACATTTTTTAGTTACATTCTTCCTATAGTTACATTAGAAGTAGAAACTGTTGATCTCAAACGTAATTGGTTAAACCGATAAAGCATTAGCAAAATAATGACTCATAGACATATCAGACGAGAGAGTGGTGAGTCTCGAAACCATTGAAGCGACAAATCAGCCCGTCGCAGTCGCGGATACCTCGCGTGCTCTAGCCCCAAACAGCTCACTACATTTTTATTGCAAATGCAACCCTCCCGCCACGCGGTGAGACCACTCGACTGGAAATATAATCACTATGCGGTATACTGTTTTGTATAATCAGTCGGTTACGGAAAAGCTAGTCCGGCCGGTGTTTTATGTAAAATGTTCAATCAGCTCTTATTTCACTGCACCATACTTGTGAAACAAATACAAAAATCACTCGTTATTCAATTGGATGTATGAATATGACAAGATACATTTTATTACAAAATCATGCTAGTGGAATTGCTTAAATTTCCAATTAATGTCATATAAACGGAATTGAGATAAATAATGGTCGTAGACAATAATAATAAAGTGATCTATCTCTAGTATAATTTGTTTTTTTTTTTTTTTTATCACCTCTGACATATCCAATACAAGCATTAGCTTTCAAAATGATCAGTTAGTGCGACAAAGGACTATTATGTGTTCATAACGGGATTGGGGTGTGAAAGCCCCTTCCAATAACGCGGTCGTATACTCCCCTAACTTGCGAAGGTCAACCGATGAATGCAGAAACAAAGCCAAATGTGTATTATAAACGTTATTGTTCAGGTGCTAAAAAGTCGATCGATTTGCATTATATCGCGACGGGGCATTAGTATGGCGAAGAGTGTTGCGGCTGGCTGTTAGCAATGCAAATGTGGACCGCCCCTCGCCCGCGTTCGACATGTCATGTGGAGCGAGACTTGGTCACTTTCATATGCCGTCAGAGAAGTATACAACGGTAGGCGTTAGCAGCTATATTTAAAAGTGTTATTAAATTCAATGAAGACAACAATGATAGAAAGTTATATTTAGGTTGCCATAAATTAGGAAAGCTCCTATTTTGTCTTTGTTTTTTTGTAAACGATTTTTTTCTATAAATTTAGATCGCACCGAATACAAAAATAGTACCTACTACCTAGGTAATAGTGAGAACAAGTTAAAATCAGGGGAAGATATTAGAATAAAATACACGAATAGGTACTCAAAGGAACCGTGCAAATTAGGGACAACAGGAAACCAGACAGACTGTTCTAGAGAGCTGACAATGACCATTAACGACAAAACCAATTAAATTCAGGTGTTTCAATTATGCATAGTGTCGAAAACGCGTAACTACAATACATTCGTCACAATTTTAAGCACCAACAATAACGTTAAGCAAGCTGGAAATACCTATTCGTCATCAAAAAGCGGCGTCGAGAATAATAACGCTATTATAAAGTTAGTTGACTGTCGTTTCGCTTCTTGTAAGTAAACTTCTCTGAATTGAATTTGGCTCGGAGCGAATAAACGAACTGCTCAATGAATTGCATTAGTTGATCATCACTTTGTGCTTTAAATCGTATAAGAGTTGACGTAAAATTTTTCATAGTCATCATCATCCCTGCAATATTTACCACTTATTATGCGAATTATGCTCGCATATATTGCATTACAGAGATATTGCATTATACAATATAACATATTTTGTAACAAACCAATTTCGGAAACAATGCAATGTATGATTTCACCTGCATGCGAAAGCGCAGCAATTATTCGGTAACGCAATGGCTTGTAATTAGGGAATGTTATTATTCGACAAATTTTACTATTCGAATAATTCGAATAATGGCTAAACACTATTCGAATAAATTCGAATAATTCGAATAATACGAATATTGGTAATAAACTTTAAATACAAATAATATTATGCGTTTATATATACCTGCATATTTAATAATATTAAAATGTAAAGTGTTTCACAAATTACTCTAAAAAAATCAACGTCTTTTTAATAAAAAAAAATCTTCTTTTAAGTTTCAAACTTAAAATACTAAATTGCAATAACTTTTTACGACTATTAAGTATTAACACATGAATGGTTTAGGTCTGGAGCAGACCATAGGTTTGGTTGCCAACTAAGTGGTTTCTCCCAAAAATTAAGGAAAAGATCCTCTAGGGGAGATAATTTTTGGGGTTTGTTTTAGAGGTTCGTATTTTCTGGTTTTTAATTGAGTTAAGCTATTGATCGATTCTATATAAACAATCGATTTAAAAAATCAGACCTACAGTCTGACTGTTTTAAATTAAGCTTTTGGTAGTATAATTTAATGTACTCTATAAAGAACACTAATATTACAGAACATATTTTTTTATTATTTATATATCAGTTTGTTTAAGATCGGAGAGAAATATATTTGTAGAGTTGGAACACTGCACAGAAATCGGAATGCACTGTAAATAGTGCTCTGTTCTAATATAATGCAGCTGAAAACTCTAAACATGAGTATCGTCCTGTCATAATGGTCTGCTCCAGACCTAATCGGTACATGTGTTACATATAAACCGTAGTAAGAATTAGTAAACAATATAAAACGTCAAAATAAAAAGCACTCAAAAAGATTTTAATATTATCATAACAAAAAACTTCATAGTCGGTAAAAAGTGGGTGGAAGATCTTTAAAACAAAAATAACCTTTTTCCATTTTCAAGTTAACCATATTTTTGGTCTCTTTATGTTTTCAATTTTTTTTTTTGAACGATGAGTCCTATTACAAAAAGGAAGTTAAACAACCATTTAAAAATTGTATCATAGCCTGAAGAATGTGTTGATGATTTTTCTGAAACTAGGCATCAGTGCAAAAGTAGGCATCAGGCGTTGTACTGCAAGAACGGAGTGTCATGTTACGAACCGTTCAGAAGATGAAGCGACGGTACAAAGAGACTGAAAAACATTTGATAAGTCCGTGTAAGACTTTAATGGCAGACTTAGCGCTCGGCAAGACCGTTAAATTTCCACTTGTTGAAAATCAACACTTAAATGCAGTTAAGTTCAGAAACAGCTTCTTCAGACCCGAAGGGACTATGTTACTGACAGCACAATGAAGAAGACTTGCTTAAGTAAATCTGAAACCCTAAAGACCGAGACGAAGGGCGAGTGGTCTCACCTCGAGACCAAGCTCGAGAGCCCTAGTATCGAGTAGCAATACTGTGATACGTCCGTGAACAAAAGGATGAACGAAAATGGTCCAGAATTTTGGTCCCAGATGAGTGGATTTACTCACTTTAACTTCACAAGTTAAAGTGAACTTCTGAAGGAAGGCTAAGTAAACGTGACCTGGTAGGGGATATCTTCAAGCCTACTTTTCAGATAGAGCCCAGTATGCTCAGGCTGAGTACATAAACAATGGGCTGGTGAAGGTATACCAGGAATCCGCACTGAGTAGTGTAGCTATGACAATTGGACCTCTACCTGGAGAAATATATGGTTAAGACATTCTTAATGATTCTCTTTACTGTCCTCACCTCACCCCGATTAAGTATACCCTTAGAAGAGCTAAGAAGGCTAGTCAGAAGCCGCAAATTGTCACCTACAGTAATAGTACCCTCACAGCACTAAAACAAGCTCTGATATAAGAATGGGAGAAAATATTGCATAATTCGGCTCCAAAACCTCGTTTTCAGTATGACAAACCTCCTCCAAGCTGTTGTCAAGTCTCGAGGAGTTATACAAAATCGCAATTTAACAATATAACATGTAAATTTAGTCTTTAAGACTAACATTAAAATGGTTAATTAATAATATACTGATATATAATTTATTACTTTTATAGAAAGCTAAGAATAAATCTTGTTATAATATTTTGAAAAGTATAAAATTTTAAACGACTTGTACTTAGTTTTGCAGGCGTTCGTTTCGCTCTGTTCGTCCGCCTGTAAGTATTATTGACGACAATATTAATAAATAATAATACTAATGTATTAAATAACGAAACTTTTGTGGTTTATGTACAAGTTTATTACTATTATTAACTTATTTTTGAAAAATAAATAAAATATTTTCATTATTCGTTTTATTCGAAATATTCGAATATTGAACCCAGTCATATTCGAATAATAAAATCGTCGAATATTCGAATAAAACGAATATTCGAATAATATTCCCTACTTGTAATGGATATTCTAATTATTCCTGCAGTTGTGCATATTATATCGAAATACCTCATGTTTAACAACTTAAACAATAAGAACTATTTGTAATAAAAGACTACCGATGTTACTAAACTCTGACGCAAAGTTCTTTACAGTTTAATTTTAACCTTAATGATATACTCGTATGATATCTACTTAATCTGATAAATCTATGCAGCATGCTTAGCATGACTACCATATAGATACGTTCTGTCTACACAAGAATAGACATACTGACAGATATGGACAAAATGACGGCTTTCATGCAATCTGTCATTTTGTCTATCGTTACGTAGAAAGAAACCATTTCTACGGTGGTAATGCTAAGCGCGCTGGAAGCAGTAGTTCTTTTGATTTAACCAAGATGGAGGTAAGGGAATGCACCTCATAGTTTTTGTAGAGCAAGTGCAAAGGCACAGCTGGGTCGATTATACACTTGACCCGTTAAAGCCTCACATCTGATCTTAACAATGTTCTCGCCAAATGGCAAACTCGACATCTTAACACTTGGAAAACAACAACGTCTAACCTTTACAGACTACAAACGTTTTAAAATTGGATAAAGTTTATGAAGTATAGACTAGTATTATGTTATATTTTTTAATAAGATAAACCTATTATGTCTCTGAGAAGTAAGCAATCAGTACCTATGTAAGACAAAAATCAGTATAAAAGACAAACCAAAAACTATTAAGAAAAAAAATAATATGGACGCTTCATTTTTAACGCCTTAAATCCCCTCGATACTGAAAGTAATTCGAAAAAATGTTTCAGTGATCGGATCTGGACTTATTTGTACATTGTATAGTCTCACGTTTATTCGTAAAGATTCTGTACCGTAAGATTATGTATGTTATGGTACCTCTGCCTAGGTGACCCAAATGCATGCACAATTTTCAGCAGAGGCATTAATTTGCATAGTCATCGTAAATAGCGGCATCGTCTGCTAGATTTGAGAAATCTGCAACATTGCCAGCATAATACATTGACCCATAATATAATAATAGCATCAGGAAATATGAAATTACTTAAAGAATAGAATATCCACATTCTTGTGTATGATCATAAATTCCTCTATACTAATTACGTTAGGTCTAAGCAATCCATACTAATATTATAAATGCGAAAGTGTGTCTGTCTGTCTGTCTGTCTGTCTGTCTGTCTGTCTGTCTGTTACCTCTTCACGCTTTAACCGCTGAACCGATTTTGATGAAATTTGGTACAGAGATACTTTGAGTCCTGGGAAAGGACATAGGATACTTTTTGTCCCAAAAATTTGCGGTGTTCCCGAGGGATAATGTATTATTATTGTGTGTACTTTTGACTGTATTTTACTGCTAAACGGTTGAATTGATTTGAATGAAATTTGGTATGGCAGTGGTTTATGCTTTGGACAAACGCCCAGTCTACTTTTTATCCCAAAAATATACAGTGTGCCCGAGGGATAATGTTTTAATTTGTGTACATCCATACTTCCATATCCATACTAATATTATTAATGCGAAAGTGTGTCTGTCTGTCTGTCTGTCTGTTACCTCTTCACGCTTTAACCGCTGAACCGATTTTGATGAAATTTGGTACAGAGGTACTTTGAGTCCTGGGAAAGGACATAGGATACTTTTTGTCCCAAAAATTTGCGGTGTTCCCGAGGGATAATGTATTATTATTGTGTGTACTTTTGACTGTATTTTACTGCTAAACGGTTGAATTGATTTGAATGAAATTTGGTATGGCAGTGGTTTATGCTTTGGACAAACGCCCAGTCTACTTTTTATCCCAAAAATATACAGTGTGCCCGAGGGATAATGTTTTAATTTGTGTACATCCATACTTCCATATCCATACTTATACTATATACTATATACTATATACTATATACTATATATATACTATATATATACTATAATATACTATTATACTATATACTATATACTATCCATACTAATATTATAAATGCGAAAGTGTGTCTGTCTGTCTGTCTGTCTGTCTGTCTGTCTGTCTGTCTGTTACCTCTTCACGCTTTAACCGCTGAACCGATTTTGATGAAATTTGGTACAGAGATACTTTGAGTCCTGGGAAAGGACATAGGATACTTTTTGTCCCAAAAATTTGCGGTGTTCCCGAGGGATAATGTATTATTATTGTGTGTACTTTTGACTGTATTTTACTGCTAAACGGTTGAATTGATTTGAATGAAATTTGGTATGGCAGTGGTTTATGCTTTGGACAAACGCCCAGTCTACTTTTTATCCCAAAAATATACAGTGTGCCCGAGGGATAATGTTTTAATTTGTGTACATCCATACTTCCATATCCATACTAATATTATTAATGCGAAAGTGTGTCTGTCTGTCTGTCTGTCTGTTACCTCTTCACGCTTTAACCGCTGAACCGATTTTGATGAAATTTGGTACAGAGGTACTTTGAGTCCTGGGAAAGGACATAGGATACTTTTTGTCCCAAAAATTTGCGGTGTTCCCGAGGGATAATGTATTATTATTGTGTGTACTTTTGACTGTATTTTACTGCTAAACGGTTGAATTGATTTGAATGAAATTTGGTATGGCAGTGGTTTATGCTTTGGACAAACGCCCAGTCTACTTTTTATCCCAAAAATATACAGTGTGCCCGAGGGATAATGTTTTAATTTGTGTACATCCATACTTCCATATCCATACTTATACTATATACTATATACTATATACTATATATATACTATATACTATTATACTATATTATACTATATACTATATACTATATACTATATACTATAATATTATATTATATTATATATTATAATATTATAAATGCGAAAGTGTGTCTGTCTGTCTGTCTGTCTGTCTGTCTGTCTGTCTGTTACCTCTTCACGCTTTAACCGCTGAACCGATTTTGATGAAATTTGGTACAGAGATACTTTGAGTCCTGGGAAAGGACATAGGATACTTTTTGTCCCAAAAATTTGCGGTGTTCCCGAGGGATAATGTATTATTATTGTGTGTACTTTGACTGTATTTTACTGCTAAACGGTTGAATTGATTTGAATGAAATTTGGTATGGCAGTGGTTTATGCTTTGGACAAACGCCCAGTCTACTTTTTATCCCAAAAATATACAGTGTGCCCGAGGGATAATGTTTTAATTTGTGTACATCCATACTTCCATATCCATACTAATATTATAAATGCGAAAGTGTGTCTGTCTGTCTGTCTGTCTGTCTGTCTGTCTGTTACCTCTTCACGCTTTAACCGCTGAACCGATTTTGATGAAATTTGGTACAGAGATACTTTGAGTCCTGGGAAAGGACATAGGATACTTTTTGTCCCAAAAATTTGCGGTGTTCCCGAGGGATAATGTATTATTATTGTGTGTACTTTGACTGTATTTTACTGCTAAACGGTTGAATTGATTTGAATGAAATTTGGTATGGCAGTGGTTTATGCTTTGGACAAACGCCCAGTCTACTTTTTATCCCAAAAATATACAGTGTGCCCGAGGGATAATGTTTTAATTTGTGTACATCCATACTTCCATATCCATACTTAATATTATAAATGCGAAAGTGTGTCTGTCTGTCTGTCTGTCTGTCTGTCTGTCTGTCTGTCTGTCTGTTACCTCTTCACGCTTTAACCGCTGAACCGATTTTGATGAAATTTGGTACAGAGATACTTTGAGTCCTGGGAAAGGACATAGGATACTTTTTGTCCCAAAAATTTGCGGTGTTCCCGAGGGATAATGTATTATTATTGTGTGTACTTTGACTGTATTTTACTGCTAAACGGTTGAATTGATTTGAATGAAATTTGGTATGGCAGTGGTTTATGCTTTGGACAAACGCCCAGTCTACTTTTTATCCCAAAAATATACAGTGTGCCCGAGGGATAATGTTTTAATTTGTGTACATCCATACTTCCATATCCATACTAATATTATAAATGCGAAAGTGTGTCTGTCTGTCTGTCTGTCTGTCTGTTACCTCTTCACGCTTTAACCGCTGAACCGATTTTGATGAAATTTGGTACAGAGATACTTTGAGTCCTGGGAAAGGACATAGGATACTTTTTGTCCCAAAAATTTGCGGTGTTCCCGAGGGATAATGTATTATTATTGTGTGTACTTTGACTGTATTTTACTGCTAAACGGTTGAATTGATTTGAATGAAATTTGGTATGGCAGTGGTTTATGCTTTGGACAAACGCCCAGTCTACTTTTTATCCCAAAAATATACAGTGTGCCCGAGGGATAATGTTTTAATTTGTGTACATCCATACTTCCATATCCATACTAATATTATTAATGCGAAAGTGTGTCTGTCTGTCTGTCTGTCTGTCTGTCTGTCTGTCTGTCTGTTACCTCTTCACGCTTTAACCGCTGAACCGATTTTGATGAAATTTGGTACAGAGATACTTTGAGTCCTGGGAAAGGACATAGGATACTTTTTGTCCCAAAAATTTGCGGTGTTCCCGAGGGATAATGTATTATTATTGTGTGTACTTTTGACTGTATTTTACTGCTAAACGGTTGAATTGATTTGAATGAAATTTGGTATGGCAGTGGTTTATGCTTTGGACAAACGCCCAGTCTACTTTTTATCCCAAAAATATACAGTGTGCCCGAGGGATAATGTTTTAATTTGTGTACATCCATACTTCCATATCCATACTAATATTATTAATGCGAAAGTGTGTCTGTCTGTCTGTCTGTCTGTCTGTCTGTCTGTCTGTTACCTCTTCACGCTTTAACCGCTGAACCGATTTTGATGAAATTTGGTACAGAGGTACTTTGAGTCCTGGGAAAGGACATAGGATACTTTTTGTCCCAAAAATTTGCGGTGTTCCCGAGGGATAATGTATTATTATTGTGTGTACTTTTGACTGTATTTTACTGCTAAACGGTTGAATTGATTTGAATGAAATTTGGTATGGCAGTGGTTTATGCTTTGGACAAACGCCCAGTCTACTTTTTATCCCAAAAATATACAGTGTGCCCGAGGGATAATGTTTTAATTTGTGTACATCCATACTTCCATATCCATACTTATACTATATACTATATACTATATACTATATATATACTATATACTATTATACTATATTATACTATATACTATATACTATATACTATATACTATAATATTATATTATATTATATATTATAATATTATAAATGCGAAAGTGTGTCTGTCTGTCTGTCTGTCTGTCTGTCTGTCTGTCTGTTACCTCTTCACGCTTTAACCGCTGAACCGATTTTGATGAAATTTGGTACAGAGATACTTTGAGTCCTGGGAAAGGACATAGGATACTTTTTGTCCCAAAAATTTGCGGTGTTCCCGAGGGATAATGTATTATTATTGTGTGTACTTTGACTGTATTTTACTGCTAAACGGTTGAATTGATTTGAATGAAATTTGGTATGGCAGTGGTTTATGCTTTGGACAAACGCCCAGTCTACTTTTTATCCCAAAAATATACAGTGTGCCCGAGGGATAATGTTTTAATTTGTGTACATCCATACTTCCATATCCATACTAATATTATAAATGCGAAAGTGTGTCTGTCTGTCTGTCTGTCTGTCTGTCTGTCTGTCTGTCTGTTACCTCTTCACGCTTTAACCGCTGAACCGATTTTGATGAAATTTGGTACAGAGATACTTTGAGTCCTGGGAAAGGACATAGGATACTTTTTGTCCCAAAAATTTGCGGTGTTCCCGAGGGATAATGTATTATTATTGTGTGTACTTTGACTGTATTTTACTGCTAAACGGTTGAATTGATTTGAATGAAATTTGGTATGGCAGTGGTTTATGCTTTGGACAAACGCCCAGTCTACTTTTTATCCCAAAAATATACAGTGTGCCCGAGGGATAATGTTTTAATTTGTGTACATCCATACTTCCATATCCATACTTAATATTATAAATGCGAAAGTGTGTCTGTCTGTCTGTCTGTCTGTCTGTCTGTCTGTCTGTCTGTCTGTTACCTCTTCACGCTTTAACCGCTGAACCGATTTTGATGAAATTTGGTACAGAGATACTTTGAGTCCTGGGAAAGGACATAGGATACTTTTTGTCCCAAAAATTTGCGGTGTTCCCGAGGGATAATGTATTATTATTGTGTGTACTTTGACTGTATTTTACTGCTAAACGGTTGAATTGATTTGAATGAAATTTGGTATGGCAGTGGTTTATGCTTTGGACAAACGCCCAGTCTACTTTTTATCCCAAAAATATACAGTGTGCCCGAGGGATAATGTTTTAATTTGTGTACATCCATACTTCCATATCCATACTAATATTATAAATGCGAAAGTGTGTCTGTCTGTCTGTCTGTCTGTCTGTTACCTCTTCACGCTTTAACCGCTGAACCGATTTTGATGAAATTTGGTACAGAGATACTTTGAGTCCTGGGAAAGGACATAGGATACTTTTTGTCCCAAAAATTTGCGGTGTTCCCGAGGGATAATGTATTATTATTGTGTGTACTTTGACTGTATTTTACTGCTAAACGGTTGAATTGATTTGAATGAAATTTGGTATGGCAGTGGTTTATGCTTTGGACAAACGCCCAGTCTACTTTTTATCCCAAAAATATACAGTGTGCCCGAGGGATAATGTTTTAATTTGTGTACATCCATACTTCCATATCCATACTAATATTATTAATGCGAAAGTGTGTCTGTCTGTCTGTCTGTCTGTCTGTCTGTCTGTCTGTCTGTTACCTCTTCACGCTTTAACCGCTGAACCGATTTTGATGAAATTTGGTACAGAGATACTTTGAGTCCTGGGAAAGGACATAGGATACTTTTTGTCCCAAAAATTTGCGGTGTTCCCGAGGGATAATGTATTATTATTGTGTGTACTTTTGACTGTATTTTACTGCTAAACGGTTGAATTGATTTGAATGAAATTTGGTATGGCAGTGGTTTATGCTTTGGACAAACGCCCAGTCTACTTTTTATCCCAAAAATATACAGTGTGCCCGAGGGATAATGTTTTAATTTGTGTACATCCATACTTCCATATCCATACTAATATTATTAATGCGAAAGTGTGTCTGTCTGTCTGTCTGTCTGTCTGTCTGTCTGTCTGTTACCTCTTCACGCTTTAACCGCTGAACCGATTTTGATGAAATTTGGTACAGAGGTACTTTGAGTCCTGGGAAAGGACATAGGATACTTTTTGTCCCAAAAATTTGCGGTGTTCCCGAGGGATAATGTATTATTATTGTGTGTACTTTGACTGTATTTTACTGCTAAACGGTTGAATTGATTTGAATGAAATTTGGTATGGCAGTGGTTTATGCTTTGGACAAACGCCCAGTCTACTTTTTATCCCAAAAATATACAGTGTGCCCGAGGGATAATGTTTTAATTTGTGTACATCCATACTTCCATATCCATACTTAATATTATAAATGCGAAAGTGTGTCTGTCTGTCTGTCTGTCTGTCTGTCTGTCTGTCTGTTACCTCTTCACGCTTTAACCGCTGAACCGATTTTGATGAAATTTGGTACAGAGATACTTTGAGTCCTGGGAAAGGACATAGGATACTTTTTGTCCCAAAAATTTGCGGTGTTCCCGAGGGATAATGTATTATTATTGTGTGTACTTTTGACTGTATTTTACTGCTAAACGGTTGAATTGATTTGAATGAAATTTGGTATGGCAGTGGTTTATGCTTTGGACAAACGCCCAGTCTACTTTTTATCCCAAAAATATACAGTGTGCCCGAGGGATAATGTTTTAATTTGTGTACATCCATACTTCCATATCCATACTAATATCCATACTAATATTATAAATGCGAAAGTGTGTCTGTCTGTCTGTCTGTCTGTCTGTCTGTCTGTCTGTTACCTCTTCACGCTTTAACCGCTGAACCGATTTTGATGAAATTTGGTACAGAGATACTTTGAGTCCTGGGAAAGGACATAGGATACTTTTTGTCCCAAAAATTTGCGGTGTTCCCGAGGGATAATGTATTATTATTGTGTGTACTTTGACTGTATTTTACTGCTAAACGGTTGAATTGATTTGAATGAAATTTGGTATGGCAGTGGTTTATGCTTTGGACAAACGCGCAGACTACTTTTTATCCCAAAAATATACAGTGTGCCCGAGGGATAATGTTTTAATTTGTGTACATCCATACTTCCATATCCATCCATCCATACTAATATTATAAATGCGAAAGTGTGTCTGTCTGTCTGTCTGTCTGTCTGTCTGTCTGTCTGTCTGTCTGTTACCTCTTCACGCTTTAACCGCTGAACCGATTTTGATGAAATTTGGTACAGAGATACTTTGAGTCCTGGGAAAGGACATAGGATACTTTTTGTCCCAAAAATTTTCGGTGTTCCCGAGGGATAATGTATTATTATTGTGTGTACTTTTGACTGTATTTTACTGCTAAACGGTTGAATTGATTTGAATGAAATTTGGTATGGCAGTGGTTTATGCTTTGGACAAACGCCCAGTCTACTTTTTATCCCAAAAATATACAGTGTGCCCGAGGGATAATGTTTTAATTTGTGTACATCCATACTTCCATATCCATCCATACTTCCATACTAATATTATAAATGCGAAAGTGTGTCTGTCTGTCTGTCTGTCTGTCTGTCTGTTACCTCTTCACGCTTTAACCGCTGAACCGATTTTGATGAAATTTGGTACAGAGATACTTTGAGTCCTGGGAAAGGACATAGGATACTTTTTGTCCCAAAAATTTGCGGTGTTCCCGAGGGATAATGTATTATTATTGTGTGTACTTTGACTGTATTTTACTGCTAAACGGTTGAATTGATTTGAATGAAATTTGGTATGGCAGTGGTTTATGCTTTGGACAAACGCGCAGACTACTTTTTATCCCAAAAATATACAGTGTGCCCGAGGGATAATGTTTTAATTTGTGTACATCCATACTTCCATATCCATCCATCCATACTATATACTATATATACTTATACTATATACTATATACTATATACTATATACTATTATACTATATACTATATACTATAATACTATATACTATATAATATTATAAATGCGAAAGTGTGTCTGTCTGTCTGTCTGTCTGTCTGTCTGTCTGTCTGTTACCTCTTCACGCTTTAACCGCTGAACCGATTTTGATGAAATTTGGTACAGAGATACTTTGAGTCCTGGGAAAGGACATAGGATACTTTTTGTCCCAAAAATTTGCGGTGTTCCCGAGGGATAATGTATTATTATTGTGTGTACTTTTGACTGTATTTTACTGCTAAACGGTTGAATTGATTTGAATGAAATTTGGTATGGCAGTGGTTTATGCTTTGGACAAACGCCCAGTCTACTTTTTATCCCAAAAATATACAGTGTGCCCGAGGGATAATGTTTTAATTTGTGTACATCCATACTTCCATATCCATACTAATATTATAAATGCGAAAGTGTGTCTGTCTGTCTGTCTGTCTGTCTGTCTGTTACCTCTTCACGCTTTAACCGCTGAACCGATTTTGATGCAATTTGGTACAGAGATACTTTGAGTCCTGGGAAAGGACATAAGATACTTTTTGTCCCAAAAATTTGCGGTGTTCCTGAGGGATAATGTATTATTATTGTGTGTACTTTGACTGTCTTTTACTGCTAAACGGTTGAATTGATTTTAATGAAATTTGGTATGGTAGTGGTTTATGCTTTGGATAAACGCGCAGTGTACTTTTTATCCCAAAATGATAGAGTCTTCCCGAGGGATAATGTATTATTTTGTGTACTTTGACTGTCTTTTACTGCTAAAAGGTTGAATTGATTTGAATGAAATTTTGTATGGTAGTTTTTTACGCTTTGGACAAACGTGCAGTCTACGTTTTATCCCAAAAAGATATATAATAGTGTTCCCGAGGGATAATGTACTATTGTGTATATTTTTTTAACGTCTTTCATAGCTTAAGAGTTTAAACCGTTTAAATGAAATATGGTATGATAGTGCTTCGGACAAACAATTAGTAATTAAATAGAGAACGTAAGATAAGGAAGATACAGATTTAACTTAGAGTACAGTCGGGAGTGGCCAAAAAACCTCATTTCTCGCGGGCGGAGCCGCGGGCAAAAGCTAGTAGAACTATACACATAATATAGTACATATTCAATACACATAATAAAGTACATATACAATAAAATATTATACTATAATATACACTATATAATATTATATTAATATATTATTAAAATTTCAAGTAAGAAGTTGAAGGAACAAAAAAGTACATTCAACGATCGAACATTTTCATTCTATCGCAGGCAGAGTGCTCGCTAAGGTTTTCATAATTTATTTTTTACGGCATGTTGTTCCCTATTATTTCAAGAGTAAAATATACGATTGCGAAATAGCGGCACCGCGGAGAGTGACACAACCTCCTCGTACGAAAGTCAGCGGCTCACTGTCCCGCGCGCCCGCGCACGCACCGCTTACAAATATTTTCACAAAATAATAGTTATTTACGTATATTTTGAAAACAAAACGGTATTTCGAAAAACCCAACGATGAAATGTTAGATAAATATATTCTTCACATTTTCGTAAAAGAACCATCTTTATAGCCGTAGTAGGTAGTAAGTAGATAGAAAAAGAAATCTGAAAACAGGGCTACTTAATTTTAATTTATTTAATATTAATCTTCGTCGTATTAAAAAAATTAACGATGATATTAAAGATGAAGGATTGAAGTGTGAAATGTATATTTTTTTGAATTTTTTTATTCCCATTTTTCGGAGTAGTTAGGACTCAAACTGAGCTATTTAGGGGCTATTTGCCCCTTAATGGTGTAAGCACTGCACAGCCGTATCAGTTGTATTTTATTTGAATGTTTACTGCGACTTCGTACACTCAAGAAATTTACCGGGAACTCTACCCACAGATCTAGCAAGGTTCGCGCTCTGTACATTCTATATTTATGACTCTACCATAAATAAAATTTAATAAGCTACAAAAAGTATTATGTGTTATTCTGGATAAACTTCTACCATACCTACCTGATTTCATCAAAATTCTTTACGTGTTTTCTTTATTACATGAAAAACTAAACATATTATTATGTACTGTAGGTATACAAACTTTCGCGTTTAGGTACTTATAATATTAATTAAGGATTTATTTGTAACCGATAATTAGTATTTTAACGTTTTCGAAAATCTTTTGAATGGGAAGACGTTGTGGACTTTGAACTTAATAAAAATAATTTGGATTGTGATCGCCCATCCTAGTTGGGACCACGACAGAGTTTGAGAGAGAGATGAGTTAGCACTTAGCAGTACAACCACGAAGCCATCTAGCTTTTCACTTATTCCTCATACAATAATCATACACAATAATGATTAGGATTAACCTAGGTAAAATTTTAACCAATTCAAATATCTGGTTATTTTATAGCATTTTATACTACGTTATTTTTTAGATTGATAAAACTTTTTGTAGGTATGAACCGATTGAATTGAAATACCTACACCATAGATATATAATATTAATAACTAACCTACACAAAATTATAAGCAGAGCTATCCTAATTCCTATCCGCGTGGAACCCGTCATAAATCTATACTAATATTATAAAGCTGAAGAGTTTGTTTGTTTGTTTGTTTGTTTGTTTGAACGCGCTAATCTCAGGAACTACTGGTTCGAATTGAAAAATTCTTTTTGTGTTGGATAGTCCATTTATCGAGGAAGGCTTTAGGCTATATAACATCATGCTAAGCTCAATACGAGCGGAGCTCCAATCAATAATGTTTCAAAATCGGGGTGTTTTTTTCCCTTTTGAGAGCTTTCGCTGCGTACCCTACGGAAACGGTTAAAGTTTCGCTAAAATTATGTATGACAGAATTGTTCCCCTTTAAAAGTTCTAAAAAAAAGTCCGCGACAGTATATGTCTATCTTTTAAGGTTGGCTCACAATAACCTTTTTAAGCTAACCAAATTTGTTCTAAAATTAAGCATTATTTGTGAGGGTGTTTTCATAAAGATGATATTAATCCTTATCCAAATAAATACGTTATTCATTACAAGCATTTAATTTAGAAGAAATTTGCCATTTACATCATTTGATTTCAATATGTATTTTAGAAGATATCGCAGTAATAAAATAATCAGCGCGCTATAATGATGTGCGGCGCGCTGCGGGCAGTCGTGAGTCGCGGGCAAGCGTCCTTCTACGTAAATGATGTCGCGGGTAAATTTTAGCGATATTCCAAAGTAACTACTCCACGCGGACGAAGTCGCGGGCAAAAGCTAGTATGGTAAATAAAAACATTAATGCTATATGGAAAAAGCCTGCATCCAACTGGCAGGGATCCAAAACATCAGATGAAACCGCATCTCATTTGTAGTGAAATTGCAATTTCATTTATCAAACTATTTCACTTTCGAGGTATTCGCTAACGGTACTGATTAATAAAACATAATATTATAAATTTATTATATTCAATTATTAGAATTATTTGCCGCTTATTGTTGCTGAATTTATTCAGAGAACGTATAAGTCTCGTTTTGGGAGTACTTATTATTAATAAAATTGAAATCTTAGAGTTGTAGCCGGGTATGAAAATAACGTAGTAAATCTATTAAAAATATTTTATTTAACACCTCAATACAACTATAAAAGTTACTCAATGAGACGTAGCGATAACGATACGATCTCTAAATAGTTGTGTTTTGTATATCAGCGACTAGTGACTTGTGAGTTGTGACCGCAGGCTGATTACTGATACTGTCAGCAATGTCAAGGCCTCCACGCACGAGTCACGCTGCCAAATAGACCACAAGGACAGTCCAATACTTGAGAACATTGTCATAATAATACCAGCTTGCGCGTGGAGTAAGAAGTTTTTTGCAATTTGGCACCATTACAAAATAACTGGGGAAAACAACATATACTAAGTTTTACTATTCCACGTTATTTGAATGAGCACTAAAACAAAGAAATACTTTTTAAGGAGAAAGCAATATCGTTCAGTACATAAGCACTTACATGTCTGCCCTTTCACCCTTTAATTGACCGGGAGTTGGGACCTAAGCCGCTCCCAAAATATTCTATATACGAGACCCCTGCGGGCTAAATTATGTAAGGCGTGGATATCAAACCAAGGCCAATTTTAATTTGGCCTAAATCGTATTGGCTATTAATAATTGTTGCGAGCTGAAAATCAATACTCTACATACTAGATTTTAAGCAATCCTAGAGACTGTTTAAAGTCTAATATGCTTGCTATAACAAAAATGGATTATTGGCTGCGTTAGTTGTTTACGTCAATCCAATTGTACTCATTTCTATTTGATCATTTATTTCGAGTCTTGTCTGGATGAACTATATTCTTACTAAGATAAAGGCTCGAGGCAATAGAATCTATGACTATCATAAATTTTATTGTTCTCTTTGATATCTTTCACAAAAAGTTTAGATAGTTTTAACAAGAATCGATCACACCTTTTATGCAATTAACTTTTACACAAAATCTACTTTCACATGCGTTATTTATTTTAATTGAAATTTTAAGTACCTTTGTTTAACATTATGCCCTTCTTTATTCAAAATTTTAAATCTGGGGCACGGTAGTCATAGGCCGTAGCGTAAGCCAGACTACATTTTCTCCAAGCGCTTACTCGATTTTTGAACCCTCATCTGGATTATAATCCAACCCAAAATTATGAGGGTTCAAAGGTGAAAAAAAGCGAAGAAGCGAAACGGTCAAGCCACACATTTTGAGTAAACGCTAATCAAAATTAAAAGCCCTCCTATTCACAAGATATCGTTGTCTCTGCTAGCTGAAATGAAAAGGACAGTATATCTGACTTGAGCGTCACTTAATTTAACTATCGTTCCAGTATTTGGCCGTAACATGTAGAGATTGTGAAATTGGATCTTGTAGAGTTACGGTGTGTAGAGTCAGAAGTTTGGATCTACATGACATCTGGTAACTTTTTGACAGTGCGAGTTATTTGTTCTCATCTTTTCATAATTTTACATGACGATTTTTTTTGTGGAATATTAATTTTAATTGAAACGTTATTTAGTTATTACTTTCATTTCTTATGTAATTTCATTACTAAGTCATTGCTCCTTATTGCTGTTACGTAGTATCCTTTTTTATCTAAATCAATTACTTGTGGATGGATCACCTGTAACTTGCCCTCTCGTGACGGAAGCCAGGGTATCAATCTCAGCATCAATCTTGCTTTTTGTGGCATCAGTGTCGGCGAAAAACATCGCCGGTAAATTTGTCGGTAATGGAAGCCATAATTCGCTTTTATTTATTACCCGTCCGTACAATATAATCGACGGGCGGCGATCGTGCTGTGCTGTTTCGATGTTTCAGAGGCGACATATCTTACGGTAATGCCCAGCCCACAGCTTGGTTATTTTCAACCATTTTAAAATCTAAATTAAATCTTTACTGTGTTTATTTTGGACATTTATTCCAAAAGGTTTTTGGTCGTGTCCCATAAAAATATGAGGATTACTATAGACATTATTATAATTTTATGCTTACGATATAATACGAGACGTACTTTATATGGCTTTGTTCCTTACATCGTGCTGCATTGTGTATTGTTGTAATGTGATTTAACACGTTTACCGCGGAAAATATGTCAAATGACGTTGCTTGAGGCTTTAAAATTATTTGTTTCGTTTTAAATCCATTAAAACTTATTTATTTCTCTCTCCCGACCTTCAAGCAAGTTCAGTACTTGAGATAGAGAGTAGAGACCCAGTTAAAATAGGGAGATCACAAAAATGTTGTTGCCATCAGCCGGAAACAGTTCTAGGTTTTGTTAAACGGTCTAGGCATTGTTTAAACCTAGGTTACATTAATTAGTCGTCGATGGTTGTAAATCTCTGGCAATTCGACGCTATCTGATAGGACACAATGTTATCGGGGAATCGTCAACTGGACTTTTGGCTCCAACACCGTTTTGTAAACCGTTCACTGTTTTAGGACATTGTCCATAACAGTAATAATGGGTTGGAGCTTGTATGCAACATAAATATAGGGACAAACCATTTCCATGTTACCATTGTAATGGTAAAAGCATTGTGAGGTCCGGGAAACGGTTATGAATGTGGATGAATCGAAAAAAGTACCTATGTCAGGATTATGCAAAATGGAGGTATGCCTGTAGACTCGCACTACCCCTACGAGTAAAGTCATTACGTGCTTTTTAAACGATTAATCTAAAAAGTAGATAAGGTGACACACCCAATTGCTAGCACTGTACCAAATTATCGCGACCCGAACGAACAGTAGAATTATAAGCTTCTGACTAATTAATTTTTGTTTCCACTTAATAAAAACAAAAATTTAATGTTTCTGGAATCTACTGCCGGCGACAGCATACTTTAAAGTTTAAACTATAAAGTATTTTCCTCTGTAATAATCGAGATTAAATTTGGACCATCTCTTAAAGTGCTGATAATAATAGGCGATCGGACTAATTTGAAATATTTAGTTTCATTAATATCCCACCAAAAACATTCTGTAAAAAACTAGCCAAGTCTCGATAGAGCTGCTTGTTTATCTCTAAAAAGTAGTGAAATCTAGACAAAGTCGTGCCAAGTCTAAGGTTCCTTACTGCGATTTCTTTATTATTATAGTTAATGTTGTGTGACTTGGCCGTTGAAGGGTACACAATGGTACAAAAGGGGCTCCATGACACCATTGCTCCAATACATGTGTTCTACAATCAACAACAGCCTAAAATGAGACACTACTCACTAGCGTCCAATTACCAATACCAGTATGGGCTATTATCTCGCTTAACAAACATAGGTAGTTACAACAGATATACATTACGTGTAAACAAAATTGACTTGTACCCACTTGTAACGTATAAAGAATGTTCAACGGCCAAGTCACACAACATTAACTATAATAATAAAGAAATCGCAGTAAGGAACCTTAGACTTGGCACGACTTTGTCTAGATTTCACTACTTTTTAGAGATAAACAAGCAGCTCTATCGAGACTTGGCTAGTTTTTTACAGAATGTTTTTGGTGGGATTTCACTTCTTTTTGTAGAAACGTGGGCATATTGATTTATTTTACTAGATTTCAGTGTAATTTGTTTATTTAATTTGTGTAATGATCGAGTACAATAAAGTTAATCGTTCGACTATTTCTTCTTGTAAACTTGTAAATATAAGTATAAAAGCCAGTCTAGTCTTATCCAGAATTTTCCTTTAATTTTATTTATATGCGTATCAAAAGCAGAAAGGGAGGCATTCGCCCAGCAGTGGAATGCTACGGACTAGATTAAATTAGAAGATGTGTCCCACTTCGCTAGGTTTTTGAAATGACAGTCGATTTTTTTATGTACCAATAGTAGAAGGGGGGCATTACCATATCTCTAATCAGCTGAAACCAGCTGAGGATTCTTCATCAGATACTTCAGACCTTCGATTTTTGACATCAAATGAAGCGGCCCACCACCATGTTGAATATTTTTTGTAAAGGCGGTATGTCGATCTCTAATAGTTTGGTTGGGCTCTTGTGTTTTCTAATCGGGGTCACCAGGTACTCCAGATGTTCGATTATCCTAGTTTTTATAGTTTTAACTTTATGTGGCCATTAAACCCTAACTCTGTACCAAATTTCAGCTCTCTGAGTTCATGAGAAGTACTAGTTCTATTCGGATGATCATGAGTGAGTGACTGAGTGAGTGAGTGTCATAAATTCAAAACTTTGCTTTCGCTTAACTTCGGAACTAAATGACCTACAGACTTAAAATTTTGGATTTTAAGTATGTGATTATAGCTTACTAGATGACGAAAATTTCTGCGTTCTGGTCTTATCCAGAGCTCCTCAAATAGGGGCCTGAAAATGCGGCGAAATGGTTCCAGTAAAGAATGGTACGACAGTGTTTGCTTCGCGCTCGACTTGGCGGGGGCACTGCCGTGCCCCCAGATCGACGTTCTGGTCTTATCCAGAGGTTCTCAAATAGGGGCCTGAAAATGCGGCGAAATGGTTCCAGTAAATAATGGTACGGCAGTGTTTGCTTCGCGCTCGACTTGGCGGGGGCACTGCAGTGCCCCCAGATCGACGTTCTGGTCTTATCCAGAGGTTCTCAAATAGGGGCCTGAAAATGCGACGAAATGGTTCCAGTAAAGAATGGATCGGCAGTGTTTGCTTCGCGCTCGACTTGGCGGGGGCACTGCCGTGCCCCCAGATCGACGTTCTGGTCTTATCCAGAGGTTCTCAAATAGGGGCCTGTAAATGCGGCGAAATGGTTCCAGTAAAGAATGGTACGGCAGTGTTTGCTTCGCGCTCGACTTGGCGGGGGCACTGCCGTGCCCCCAGATCGATTATCCTAGTTTTTATAGTTTTCCCTTTATGTGGCCATTAAACCCTAACTCTGTACCAAATTTCAGCTCTCTGAGTTTATGGGAAGTACTAGTTCTATTTTGATGATCATGAGTGAGTGTATAAGTGAGTGAGTGAGTGTCATAAATGCGAAACTTTGCTTTCGCTTAACTTCGGAACTAAATGACCTACAGACTTGAAATTTTGGATTTTAAGTATGTGATTATAGCTTACTGGATGACGAAAATTTCTGCGTTCTGGTCTTATCCAGAGGTTCTCAAATAGGGGCCTGAAAATGCGGCGAAATGGTTCCAGTAAAGGATGGTACGGCAGTGTTTGCTTCGCGCTCGACTTGGCGGGGGCACTGCCGTGCCCCCAGATATTCGGAAATATTGAGGCATTACTACTTGGTAAATGTAAAAAAATATATTATTTTATGAGTAGTTTACTAATTAAACACATTTAAAAAGTACCAAAAAAAATTTTTTTTGCGTAATTGGTAAACAAAATCTACATCATTAGTTTACTTACATCATATACAAAAACATTCATTAACTTTAGTATAGAGCGTTTTTACGAGACTTGCGAAATTTTGTATACAAATCGCTGTACCTTTGAAAATATTGACTTTTGATATACTGTTTCTTCTAGTGCAGTGTTTTTCAACCTGTGGGTCGCGACCCCCTGGGGGGTCGCGAAGCTTCTGTAGGGGGGTCGCCGGAGGTCGTGAGAACTTTAGTAAAAAAACAATAAAGATTTAAAAGATTGATTTATTAAGTAAGAGTATTTTAACAAAAGGATATAAGTACTCATAAATCGATCATCGATATCATCGATGTATGTAATTGTAAAATAATGTGTTTGACGTACTATATTATGCACTTATATCCGAATCTGTAACATATACATACATACATACATGATTAAAAAGCGAAGGGTCGGGGGGTCGCGAAATATTTTTTCATACAAAGGGGGTCGCGTCATGAAAAAGGTTGAAAAACACTGTTCTAGTGGTGGGTCGTCGACGCTTTTTCGATCAACGAAACGAGACCGTTTATCGTTCATCGTAAACTAGTTGAAAAAACAGTTTTTTTTTTCGACTAGTTTACGTGTTCGACGAATACTGAACTGAGCAATAAACTATGACAAACAAAGTAGTTTTGTTGAATGAACGACTTTTTGCATTAACTGTTTTGACAAACTTGTTGATCGACGCGACTAGTGATGACGACGAACGACGAGACGGACGACGGACGAATCTGTGAGCGGTGGAAATTGTTAGCTTACTTTAAAGTTCATTTTTAACCCCCGACGCAAAAAGAGGGGTGTTATAAGTTTGACGTGTCTGTCTGTCTGTCTGTGTGTGTGTCTGTCTGTCTGTCTGTCTGTGGCATCATAGCTCCCGAACGGATGACGCGATTTCGATTTAGTTTTTTTTTGTATTAAAGGTGACTTACATGCGAGTATTCTTAGACATGATTGATGAAAATCGGTTGAGCCGTTTAAAAGTTGTTGGGGGTGAAAGCGGGGAAGAATAACCGAATGTGCAAATATACTCGAGTGGGGTCTCAAATAAAAGCGCACTGAAAGAGAATATTAATGACTTACTCGAGAGTGTTCGTAGCTTCATTCGATGAGAAAACTGGTGGTGGGAAGATAGCCATTTGAAGATGATCAGCTCTTTTCTAGTTGATGAGGGGATCTGACTAACTTTCCAATGTCCGATCTATTCAAAATTTGGTACCGTGTTACATCAACGATATTCAAAGAACATGGTAAGGTAACCACGACCTGATCAGCCGTTTGAAGATGATCAGCTCTTTTCTACTTGATGAGGGGATCTTACTAACTTTCTTATGTCCAATCGATTCGAAATTTGGTACCGTGTTACTTCAACGTTATTTAAAGAACATGGTAAGGTAACCTTGACCTGATTAGCCGTTTGAAAATAATTTTTTCCTTATTAGTTGATGATTAGCCGTTTGAAAATCATCTTTTCTTTATTATTTGATGAGGGGATCTGACTATCGTCCACATGTCCTATCGATTCGAAATTTGGTATCATGTTACTTCAATGATGTTGGAAGTATGTATATAAGCTAAAATTATTTCAACTTACATAATATTATGTGATAATATAATTATAATAGTTTTAAAATATTATTTATAATTTTTTAGAGTTTATTTTTTGTGTCGGGGGGTTTTTATATTAAAACACCGCCCACTCAATGAATGTAATTATTACATAGATTAGAGCACGTCGTCGGTTGTAAAGAACAGAGATAGACGTATTGCTCGTACCGAGTCGTCGTGCCCCGCGCCCGTCCGTCGATCGTGTCGTCGCGTCGCGAAGAAACGGTCTCTGTCGCACGCACCGTTCCGGCATATGGCAACCGTTCACGCATAGACTAGTTTATCAGTAGACGCTAAACTAGTTTACCCGTTCATGACAAATAAACAGTTTAATAAAACAGTTCGTTCATTCAACGCCCATCCCTAGTTTCTTCTGAGAAGTTACTCATATTTAAGAGTATTATTAATTTATGCAATTAAAAAAAAATCAGTCCGATCGCCTATTGGTGCTCTCACCCTACTACTTTTTATGCTGAGTGTGTGTATTTAGCAAGAGAAGGACCTAGGAATAAGAGTGTTGCACACAATATTTTGTCCCTAATTTTTCCAAGTTTGTAATAGCTAGAGGTACCAACTACCAGGTACGTTTACGAATAAT
Organism: Glaucopsyche alexis; assembly: GCA_905404095.1. Taxonomy (NCBI): domain Eukaryota; kingdom Metazoa; phylum Arthropoda; class Insecta; order Lepidoptera; family Lycaenidae; genus Glaucopsyche; species Glaucopsyche alexis. The sequence continues at coordinate 5,744,336 of FR990053.1, forward strand.
GTTTGCATTTAACAAAAAGTATGATTCCTTTTGTATTAATAAATTTTATATTATATGCTCATCAATTCATAAAGGTAAATTAAACATTATTAATTAAAAAATATAATATATTTGACGTTGATTAATAATAATTACTTTTTCAGTAGTATATTTGATGAGTAATAGAATAATATTAATTAGGAATACGTCTTTAATCATAATAAAAGTTAGCATATGGGGTAGGGTATTTATAGTTTTCGATCTAAAAATATAATTTAGTCATTTTCATATAACATTATTGATAAACATTTGAGAATATTGAGATTTAATTAATGAACGGACATTGGATTAATGATAATAGGTTTTGGTTATAAATGATATTAGAATTAAACTACAACTATAGCTAAATGTAATTTCAGTCATATCCCACGGTAATAGAATTCAATTTGCAAAGGTATCCTTTAATAACAGTGCCCCATCGCCCCTATTTGCATTCTTCTGTTTGATCTGCTAAAACATAATCCAATAAGCCCTTGTCCACTCGGGTGTGAATTTGAAATACGGCGAAGGTTTCTCCTATACACAACCCTTTATAATGCCTTTATAGAGCTATCAGCGCTGTCACATTGGCATTTTTGGTGAAAGGGCTACTATTTTATATCCTTTATGATCTACTGATGCGTAAAACTTATATTGTTTGAAGCATTTTGTTATACTTCACTTAGCACAAATGAGCAAAAAAGTTTTGCAAGTTGCAACCTTTTTTTTTTTTTTTTTTCCGGGGGGGAAAATGCTTTACGCATACCACCCAGGCGCAGGGGGCACCCAAGTGGTGATGTGGGACTCGTGGTATACCCACTAAAAACCCCCCCATCTTCCTCCTCACCGCCCTCTGACGGGGCCACGGGAACGATACACACATCCGCGACCCCGTCGGCGGCAGCCGCCTGCAAGCGGCTCCATCTTGAAAGCCCGAAGGCCCTCCACGATGGGCACACCAGATGGTATTAGGTGCGCTTCCTACTCGGCCTCCACCAGTACTGTAGCAGACTCCCCCTGAGTCTGCTACTAGGAGGCCATGGGTACCAGATAAACTGGTATCCGGTGGCAGATCAGGTCTGTGGTTCTGCCACCGACCACACCTCGGTCGCAGAGGATAGGGCAAGCGGCGCACCGCAATACCGACATGCCTCTTCCTCTGCGGCCCCACCAACGCCGTTTCGACGGAACGGCCCCGCCAGCTCGCAGGGGGTAGGGAGAGTGGCGTACCGTAATACCATCACGCCTCTCCCCCTGCGATCCCTCCACGGCCGCAGAAGATAGGGAGAACGGCGCACCGTAATACCGGCACTCCTCTTCTTCTGCGGTCCCACCTCCACGCGCGTCCTCTGCGGGCATGTTCAGCCCGCTGGGAGCGCCCTCCTCGGGCCAGCCGGCGGCAAACAGGCCGGCCCCGGTTGCCTCTTAGCTTCACCGTGGGTGACCAGTCCACGGTTACTAAGCCCCACCGCCACGACAAGGCGTGCAACCATCGGGGGGTGCAAGTTGCAACCTTCTCTGTCTATACTAGCTGCACCCAACAGACGGTGTTGTGTCTTAACTATAAATTGGAATAAATAAATAACTGCCAACAACTACACCTACTATCTACTCCTATACCTACCCCTACAACCTACAGGTGATGTGTGAAAGAGTTATCGACAACTGAGGGTTGAAGATTGTTATAGTATCAGTACTAATATCGCTAACAAATTACAATGGGAGGTTGGTGTTAGAAGGGTGAAAATTTAGGGTTTTAATGTAAAAACATAAAATAATGAAAATAAAAAAGTAAAAAAATATAAAATATTTTTGGGGTGTTGAAATTGTTTACAATCTATTCTTATACCTACCATATAAGTACACCTGCAAAAATTTCATAAAAATCGGTCAAGCCGTTTCGAAGGAGATCAGCAGTGTTATTCTCTAAGAACATTTTCAAATATCTCGACAGCTGAATCCGCGGCAAGTGTCAAATATCATATAAAAATTTGACACTCACCGCGGATTCAGCTTTCGAGATTTGAAAATGTTCTTACAGAATAGACAGGCTGTAATAAACTGTAATGAACGTCTGCAATAATACAATCATTAATCATATTAGACATATCTTCTCTTCGGCAGCCGGGAGGATGGTAAAACAGCCATTCACTTGTTTACATGGAACTAAGGCTGTCATTAAAAGGCTTCACCAAGACGCGGCTTGAGTGGGGTTAGTTGTAGGGTTGATAACTCGATTCGCAAAGAAATCTCCCTCGGTCTAAAATAGGAATTAGCCATAATACAGGTGTCAGGAGTAATTTATGAAACATAGCTGTGTGTAGACAACAATAGCAAATCCAGTTAAAAGAAATCAGAGCGATATATTTCTTAAAATTACTAATTAATTATAAATTACAATGGACCAGCTAAACAGAAATATGTATTGGATGAACACCACATAACAGCTTCTTGGAAAATGGAAGCCTACAGAAATGCAAATTAATTTGCAAAGATCGCTTTAACGGACGACTTTTAAACGCACACAATTAATAATAAACACCTTAAATAGTCCGCAGTCACGAGTTCACGACTTTAAGAATCTTTTTATGTAGTGACGGGCACAGCTTGACTTTCATTTTGCGATGTTCTGTACAGAAAGTTTTATATCTCAGAAAGTATTTTTATAACAAAAAAAAGGCTCTACCAACATTTTTGGTTACAATTATCTGCTATAACACCGGGTGTTGTAGAGATAGTAACTTTACGGGATCATCCTGAAGCGACGAGCTCGTACGAAGAGGGCGATTAATGTGGATGAGACAAAAGATGTGTAACCCCCGCCTAGGAGGTAGCCCTATCCATAGGGGTCTATGGGAAATTGACGTGAGAGATGTTTAAATTTTATATGTTAATAATATGGGAGTCAAAATTGGAGTACCTCTTACTCGTTACTTACTACCTTTTGCGTATAACCCTACCGGTCTGCCTAGAAGATTTGCAAATCTTATTTTCTGCGTGGAATTATTATAGTTTTTTGTAGTTGGCAACCCATAGAGTGAAAAGAGAATCGGACCCACTCGCCACTTCCGACGCAATTACGACACAACACCGCCGCGGCCTGACCGCAGTGCAGCCGCAGCCTCGTTACGACTATTGTTGCCAGCCTAGATACTTTTTTTCGCAATTTATTATATTCGCCCCGTTAATGATAGGTTTAAGCCCGCCAAAGGAATAATAAAATGACTAACGAGAGAACGCGTCTATTAATGAGCAACTATCATCTTACCTTCGCTGATTTTATGAACCGCCTGTATTAACATAAAGATTATTATCAAAGAAGGTCTATTAAAGCAAATTTTTCCCGCACACTTCTGAAGTCGGATTGTAACAGAATGTTCTCTTAAGAGAATAATCAGATAATAATCTTTACAAATAATTGAAATGTCTGTTTGCTATTTCAAATTAACAGCTTAGCACTAAATGCATAATTAGGTATATATGGTACCTACATCAAAAATCATGTTTTTTTATTTTTGTCTGTATGTCTGTTTGTTCAGGCTAATCTCTGAAACGGCCGGACCGATTTCCGGACTTTGACTGTCAGATAGCTGCTGTTATAAGCAGTAACATAGGCTACATTTATCTTAAAGTTCATAAAAAAATAGAGTTCAGTTTCCATTAATAGTTCCACGCAAATGCATTTGCGGGCACCAGCTAGTAATCGATATAGATAGATCTCTGTCAGAGTAGGTACAGACTGTGACGCATAAAAATAATTGCCATTTACAGTAAAGGGTCCAATTTAGACGTCAAGTTGTCGCAGCACCGGACGACAGCTAAACGACGCGTACGAATGATTAATTCGGAGTCGAAATTGATCTTTGAAAGGGAATTTCCGAGGTTCATTACTTCTCACTGTCAAAGCTCCCGAAATATCTGATTCCGAACAAATTGTGTTGTGACAATGATGATCTCAAGAGTCAAGGCAGACTTTCTATTGTATTTTCTTGACCCAATATTCTTAGCCTTATTTGTCTGAACTCTGAAGATATCTAACCTTGCAGACAGCTTCTTTTTAAAGACAGAGCGAAAACATGTGATTTGGAAACCACTGTAGTGATGCGGTCAATGATATTAATTAATTGTTTAGGTTCTTTGGTTGTATAGTCCAATTAAAGGTTTTCTTGAGTCTATTTTAATATACGTAATAACATCGTAGATCGTAAGTAAATATTTTCAGTAAATAAATGCATACATATCGATTGTTCGAACAAACAGGTCGTGTTGAAATTCGATCCCCTCCCCACATTTTCGTCATCCACGTCAAAATTAAGAGCAATAACTGTCGCACCCAAATGGCAAACAAAGAACCCTTTACGAGTGGCGCAAATGAAAAACCCTGGGTGTGTGACAACAGAAATCTGTCGTGAAACATGAAAGCCTCGAGCGGTGCGATCCATTAGAGACACTTAACTGTAACTTGAGGGCTCCTTGGGTCGTATGGACCATTTTACGCAGACCCTGGCGCACGCATAATTTGCGAGAGAAGTACGTTGTAATTGAAAGCTTTTCTTCCCTTGGTTCCGTGTCACATGTTTGTTGTTACTTAGTACATTCACGTTAAATCCATATCAATATATTGGAGAATCTATTTCGATCATATTCATTTTCGCTTTCCTTCATTGTTCGTCAAAAAGAATTTAAGGCAACCTCCTTTAACAATACCAGGGAAATCTGTAGTAGATACAGATTTCCCTGGTATTGTTAATGGAGGTAAGAGTTCTGACCACCAAATGTTAGAAATATTTTCTGTTTTAAAAAGTTATCGAACTAATAAACTAATATTTTTGATACCTTCTTCATAAATTCTAACGCGTCATAACATACCGTCATACTGAGATATAACTCATCCTTCTTATCACTTACAATGCTATTTATAGTAATGACATAATAACTTAGCCATTTAGTTATAAATAAATTGTAAACACTCAGATAATACTCGCATACAGCAAGCACTTCAAAGAAAACTTTTATTTTATTTTTTTAGAACATTGAATAAAATATAAACGATACAAATGTTTAAATGAAAATAGATTTCCTAAACAAAATTGCATAACACCCACTTCTGCAATACAACAGCAGAATTAGGTAGACGGAGAATGAAAAGACTCGGTATAAAATCTCAAGGAAATTGACTTAAAAGTCGCTGCAAATATCAATACACTTATTGAACAGTATGCCGTACTTTTTGAAGTCTGTGCTCAATAGGTTTTCAAATTGACGACCGTAAGCAATGTCTGTGCTTGATCTTTTATCCGACAAAGTTAAAGGAAAATATCCGCTATTGTGAAGGTCTGGGAACGTTAGAACGCGTTTAAGTTCGACGTCTCCATGAGATCTTATAAGACTGGATTTTTCAATCAAATAATATTTTTCTTATAAAATACACGAATAAGAAAATTACCTATATTATAATTTATAGCCTAAGCTACGTTACCTGAGCTATTATTATGAAGGCACTAGAATTAAACAAACATACATACATAAATAGGTTGCCAATCATTACCCTTCTTTGTGGCTTCACCGTAGTCGGGTAAAAAATCAAGTTCGTTCGATTTCTTTTTTGCTAATATAGAATAATTTTTCCTTCAATTAACCCTTTTTTTTAACTTTGTTAACCCCATTAAGTGGTGTTGCTAGTGTCACTTGTTATCTAGATTAGACATGTCGGGTTGACAGCGCATAAAATAGGCTTTGCTGGCCCGTTGTCGCCGCATCGACTGTCGTAATCCGAGTTCAACACACTACCTACATTTTATGTTGTTCTATTCCTGCAATTTAGAACACTATTATCGAATAAACTAGAAGCTGTTTTCGTGAATACAAAGCGCTCTACCTCATTTGAATTAAGTTGCAAGGATTGGGTAAGACACAACACCTTCAATAAATATATTATGTAACTCGCGACTCCGTGTCTGTCTAACAGCCATTTTCTCCAAACTATAATATGTCACCGTAAAATTGTAAAAACTGTTACATTGTAATATTACTAGAGATATTGTAATATGTCGACTTATTGTCAAATAAAAATTTCTCCTTACAATTGTACGCATTATTTTTCGTTATAATTGTTATTATGAAAAAGTAAACAAATATGACGGCGGGGCACTTACCGTTTAAACAATCGGCACGGTAAATATTACAATATAACGTAAAATACGTTACGTGGTAGAGCCATGCTTCGGCACGAATGGGCCGGCTCGACCGGAGAAATACCACGGGCTCACAGAAAACCGGCGTGAAACAGCGTTTGCGCTGTGTTTAGCCGAGTGAGTGAGTTTACCGGAGGCCCAATCCCCTACCCTATTCCCTTCCCTACCCTTCCCTATTACCCTATTCCCTCATAAAAGGCCGGCAACGCACTTGCAGCTCTTCTGATGCTGCGAGTGTCCATGGGCGACGGAAGTTGCTTTCTATCAGGTGACCCGTTTGCTCGTTTGCCCCCATATTTCATAAAAAAAAAAAATTGTAAGAATTTGTAAAAAGAAAATTGTAAGAAGAAATTTTTATTTGACAATCTGTCGACATTTTATAATATCTCTAGGAATATTACAATCTAACGGTTTTTACAATTTTACGGTGACATATATACTACCACAAAGTCCTCGTCGCCGTCCAAATACTACACTACGGCGATCTCGAACTGTGCTGTGACATAGAATTTGTATTGTGCGTCACTTACTTGGATCATTGGCGAGGGACTTGTAGACGGTGAGCGCGACGACGTCCTCGCTGACAAAGTCCCACAGCCCGTCGCACGCCACCACCACAAAGTCCTCGTCGCCGTCCAAGTCCACTACGGCGATCTCGGGTTGTGCCGTCACGTAGGGTTTGTATTGTGCGTCACCTGGGTGTAAAAATGTTTAATTAGCATAATTTTATATAAGAAAAATTTACATACAGAAATAAGTGTTTATTACGATTTACATCATGTACTGTCTACACCCAGACAAGTGGGAAACCCTTTAATTTATAATATTTAACCGCAACAAGAGAATAAATTTCAATATTTCTGTGCCACATTTGCCCCATGTGTGTTAATACTTAAAACTTTCTTGTCAAATCAAGTAAATTCGTAATCCAATATTCTCAATTTTAAATAATTTACTTAATATAACGTTTTGTAAGATCAATTACAGATGCATAAAAAATGTTAAATGTCGAAAAAATATAAATGTATATCTAGTAATGAAACGAATCTTCGCCGCTGAGGCCATTGAAGTCAGACTGTCAGCTGATTCACCTCAAAGCTGATATTAAAAACGTAGGTAGGTACTTAAAAGTATTAAAGACGTTTTGATATCAGCTGACAGTGTGAGGTCAATGGCCTCAGCGACGAAGCTTTGGTTCATAATACTAGATGCTTTTTATTTATTGAAGACAATATCGCAGAAGGCGAGTAATTTCATAGTATTTTATACGTAAATATTCGAATCGATTGCAAGCAGTAAACACAGCAGGCCTAACGCCTGGTAAATTGAGTTGTCCGACTCGTAGCCACGGGTGACGATAGATCACAATTCCAGCCGTCATCCGACGCCGATAGAGACACACGGTATTGCAATTTTCCGGCCGGACTTACTGTAACACTGGTCTAGCGCGTGTTTACTGTTTACCCACTGTAAATGGCTTAGCACGAACAATTCACTTCTATGTATTCGTAACGTTATCGAATAAAAATTGTATAGGCGCTGTCACAGACAATGCCCACAGACGTTAGCTTGGAATGATATATTCCGAGGAGAGAATATTTCGGTGTTCCCAATCTCAAAATTAATAAGCTAACACTTATAATAATATATGTAATTGATTGTACTGTCGGTTCTTGGTGAAAATTCATGTTGAACACTAATAAAACACAATTTTTCGTGCACTTTTTCCACTATATTAAGATATAATTATATTTTTTTATAAATAACACGACCGGTTTTGAATTAAATCATCATCAGGTGTAGTTAGTGTAGGTAGTTTTAAATAATTAAATATCTTCAAAACAAATAAAAGGGTATTATAATAATAGTTTTATTGATCCAAAGAGATCCAAAAGATTATCTTTAAACTTTCATAAAAATAAAAAGGCTTTGTTTCTGAATAGATTAGGATCTAATGCTTTCAGAATTATTATACTTGATGACCTACCACCGTTATTTTCCGGATGGAGGGACTGACAAACGGACCGACAAAAGGACAGACGGACGGACAGAGCGAAACAGGGAAAAAAGGGTATTTAGGTAAGTTTTAATAACGACAAAAATCAGTATTCACTTTACTAAACTACAAAAATTAACCACGATATTATCAAGAGCCGTCTTAAAATGCCTTATTCTAAACTCCTATTGAAACATTAGGCGGGGACGTTATCTCGTGTTTAAGGATTACAAGTTTATTACCCGGCACGTGGGGCTGGCGAATGGGATAATACACCGGGATAAGCCGTACGGGACGAATCGATACATGGGCCCAAGAAAATGTCAACACTACGCTCCTATTGTTACTCCTGAAGCTCATTCGGACGTAGAGCTGTGCTGAGATGTATCGATACATTTTTTTTTATTATAATCGACCTACTTTTATCGATTTTCTTCTTTACAAAGGGTGTAGATTATGTTACTCGTATAACGTAATAAAGAAACTAAAGCTTTTTAAACAAGTTCGCTAAGCTTGCGTGTGTAGTGTGTACCAACACAATAATAATATTTAGATTAATTATTTTATTATAGCCTTAACCTAATTATTTGTTTAATGTCAAAACAAAAACTGTTAATTCGTGAAAAAGCTAACCATAAAATCGGTGATATTTTACTATCGCATAGTTTTGAAGGATTAATTATTTTTTATATTTCGTGACTCTGTTAACGAGCAATAATATTTTGTAACAATCATAAAAAGGCACGCGAAAATATCAATAAGTACTCGGAATAGTGACTAATCATGTTACATTAACTTTATTGCATTGCACAGAATAATAAAATCATTCATTTAATTAGAATTATAAAAATTTAATCAAGTGAATTACAGGTTTATAGGTAATATAAATATTTACGAGTAAAGTTTCTTACTAAAGTGAACTACTTATGAGATTATAACTAAGTGTAGTATAAAGTAAGTAGTGACTTACTATATTTAATTGTAGGATTTCAAACTGAAGATAGCTGCAATTTTATTACATAAACGCCATTAAAAGCTATCAACCGTTAACATGTTATTGTAATTTTATACATTTTATCATTTAACTGTCAATCCTACTTTATCAAAGTTGAGACGTAGCCTAGATTAAAGTTTTTTGTACAATAATAAATAATAATATATGAAAGCGTGGACACAAAAAACGGTCGATATAATATCAATGACAGTAACATCACTAAAGTGCAGGGAGGATCGATATGTCGTGCAGGCCGGTAAGGGCCCGCACGGAGGGTCGGACTCGGCACGGCGGCGCCCGACGCGCGCATTGTAAATTAAAACCGATATATTTTGTTACCCAACTCTCAACGTCTTGGCTAAATGAAAAACAAAAACTATGTTACCGAATAACAAAAACTTTTATTTCTGTTTATTATTTTTTCGAATAAACGTCATATTATGCAAAGAAACTTGCATACAAATAAAACCTACGTTAGAAATTGTTATTTGTTTTTTTTTTAAGGTAAAACACATTCTTAAACTTAGCTTAAAATATTTTAAAAGCAAACAAAAGAATTTTAATGTTTATTTCTGAAATACCTTAAAACTTAGGCCTTTGCATCCGTTAATGGATGATTTATACAGTATTCTTCGAGCGAAGTAACCACTCTTGAAATACTGTAGTGCCTGGGACAGTTGGTTTTTAAATGTCGTATGGTTGCCCAAGCACATACGGCATTCCCACAACATATTCAGCCTAGTCCAGAGGAATGAACTAGTCAATACATCTGGGGCCAACTATGTGCGGGTTTCCTCACGATGTTTTCCTTCACCGTTAGAGCGTCCGTATAATGTACTTGAGATCTGAAAAAGTCTCATTAGTACACGCCACAACCTGGGATTCGAACCTGCACTCTCTCGAGTGCGAACCAAACGGTCTACCCACTAGGCTACGGAGCTCTTAGATGGTTAGGACCCTACGTTGTGAAATACCTAATATTGAAATAAAAGGTCCGGTGAAATCAATTACGGATATTTTGGGCATATGATCTACTGCTTATCTAGAGACGGTTAGGCAGAAAAATAGTCGTCATACTCGAAAAAACAAATCTTCCTTTATATGGGCGAGGTTGTGTTGAGCGGAGAGTCACCCATAGTGAGATAATTTTTTTACTTTAATATTTTTTTGTTTTGTCTTTATAATAAGCACTAGGTCATATACCCGAAATATCCATAGTTGATTTTACCAAACCTTATATTATATTAATCATTTTATAATTTATTTAGTATGAAATCAATCCTTTCATTCTACTCTTACTATGTACTCACGCTGTTGTACAAACAAAACAATAATTTAGTGCTCAATAGTGAATACACAAAAGGATTTCTCATTGTCTTATATCTATTGTTATCAAATATTTTTTTTTTTATAAAATCCATATTATATTTTATTACAATTTGATGAAATGTGTTGAATGTGGAATGTGGACAGTAGGCAGACTAGGTACTCATTTAACAGTAGATACATAAAGGTTGAAAAAACTAAGTAAAACTATTCGATTCAATAAAATGTCTATGAATATAATATATTAACCAGTGAATATACATTAAAAAACAATCCTTGCAACGTAATCCCTAATATCATCTGACTTATCGATGTCGACTTTTTTACAACTTTCATCGACACACCGCTGCACAACCCTACGCCACTACGCAGCAGTAATAAAGCAGACGATTAAACAGTCTCCGCCGCCCCACGCCCCACGTCACCGCTCATCCCGTAATTTGTCTGTATAGTGCATTGTGATACACTACCGCGACTTTTGTATGCTTAATTTTTTCTCATCATCTAACCATCTTCATCTAGCATTGTATAAAGTATAAACTAGGTATAGATGTTGCCCGCGACTTGGTGCGCGCAAAAGTTAATTACGCAGAAACCGTACATTTTTCCGCGATAAAAAGTAGCCATGTCCTTCCCGGTGGTCTACTCTACATCTGTGCCAAAATTTATCAAAATCTGTATAGAGCCTTTAGCCAAGTTGCAATCGCCAATTCCGACGACGAAGTTCGATAGCAAAAATGTACGGGATAAGGGATTGGACATAAGCATCGATAACTGATATCGACGCGTCGCTATGTCACTGAGCGATGCTTATGTAAAACTTCGTCGTCTTAATTGGCGATGGTAACTTGGCTAAAAGCTCAGTAGTTTGGGAGCTTACTCAATGCAAACAAATTCATAGAATTTGACTTTCACCGAATGTGTGCGAATATCGGAGGCCCAAGAGGGGATGAAGGTTATCTGCTCGTCTTATTCTACAAAACCGGCCAAGTGCGAGTCGAATTCGCGCACGAAGGATGCAGCGCCGTACAAAACGGCAAAAAAATCAAGTTAATTGTTGTATTGGAGCACAAATTAAATACTTAATTTATTGTTTTTAGTATTTCTTGTTATACCGGCAACAGGGTATTAGATCACCTGTGAAGAATTAAACTGTCTAGATATACAGCCTGGTGACAGACGGACAGACAGCCGAACGAACAGAAGTCCTGATATTAGGGTCCCGTTTTTTACCCTTCGGGTACGGAACCCTAAACATAATAAAGCAACACTTACCAATAGCTCTGGACACCGCCAACTGCCCGTTGACCCGCCACGTGCCCCAGTACATCACTTTGCCGCCCGACGCCTCTATCCTTTTTTTTTCATCCTGTTGGAAAACATTAGGTACAGACTGTTGTTACTTTACGGCCCGTTTCAATAACCTATCTATATATGACTATTCGTTAGAAACGTCAAATTTGTATCGCGAAAAACAATAGTTTGTTATATATATTGTATAGTTTTTTAACAAATAGTTATAGATAGATAGATTATTGAAACGGTCCGTTAGTCGAGCGATATCAGTAATCCAGAATTCAAATGTACATTTTCAACTATAGCCATTGAAGGGAACATGCATAGTTTTTTTATTGCATTTTTGAAAAGTATATATATGTCACCGTAAAATTGTAAAAACCGTTAGATTGTAAAATAACTAACGATATTGTAAAAATATGTCGAAAGATTCAAAACTATATATTTATAATTTAACGAAAAATAACGTGTTAAATTATAGGCAGAATATTCGCGTCGGAAGTCTATAAACATTTTAAAATTTCACTAGTTATATTACAATCTAACGGTTTTTACAACTTTACGGTGACATATATAAGCCGGGAAATATTGTGTTTGAAATAGCATATCTATGATCAACCGTTGACGAAGTACAGTCATCACAAAAGTGAGATCGTTGGAAAGCATCGAAAACGATCTATACAAAAATTGTAGGAGTAAACGTCACAGCAAAACCTTGAAGCTACTTGTTATCATAAACTGATTTTGTGACGTTTTGACCAATCAGAACGCGTTTCACGTTGGTTTAACGTTTACGAGAATACCGTTTGACAGGTTTAGCGTATCGGGACTTGATTGTAATTATATTAATGCAGGTTTTATTTAGCAGAATTGACCCTCACTTGAAAATGTTTGAAGATAAATACAAAATTGTTTTTATTAACTTAAATACTTTGTTTATATATATCATTGTTTTACCAATAACACAAATAACATAAGTAACAGTTATTTTCGTTCTTCAAATTAAAAAAAAAAAGCGTTTTTTTATCCTAACTTTTTAATTTAGCAAGCAATTACTGTAATTTTTGCTTTTTTCGGTCCATATGTCCTTATTGTTCACACACGGTAGCACTATTTAATCCTTATACATACTGACTCATGCATGGGAGCCTTAAGACGCAAATGGGAGACTTACTGCGCAAATGTCGAATCATTTGAAACATTATTATAGCTACGTATTTACAGTAACTTATCCTTGTCTCATAATCTAATATAGAAAATTCTCGTTTCACCAAACTCCTCCGAAACGTCTTAACCGATTTTTATGTTTTTTAACTCCCGACGCAAACAGAGGGGTGTTATAAGTTTGACGTGTCTGTCGGTCTGTCTGTCTGTCTGTCTGTGGCATCATAGCTCCCGAACCGATGAAGCGATTTCAATTTAGTTTTTTTTGTATTAAAGGTGACTTATCTGCGAGTGTTCTTAGACATGTTTGATGAAAATCGGTTGAGCCGTTTAAAAGTTGTGGGGGGTGAAAATGGGGAAGAATAACTAAATGTCTGCAAATATACTCGAGTGGAGTCTCAAATGACAGCGCACTGTAAGAGAATATTGATGACTTAATCGAGAGTGTTCGTAGCTTCGTTTGATGACAAAATTGGTGGTGGGAAGATCAGCCGTTTGAAGATCATCAGCTCTTTTCTAGTTGATGAGGGGATCTGACTATCTTCCATATGTTCTATCGATTCGAAATTCGGTACCGTGTTACTACAATGATATTGAAAGTATATGGTAAGGTAACCACTATTTACATCTACTTTAAAAAGGACAAAATAAAAGTAAAATTAAAAAATTTAGAAACCCCCCGACACAAAAATTAACTTTAAAAACTAATAAATAATATTTTTAACCTAATACATATAATTATTATCGTCACATATAATATTATGTAAGTTTTATTTTTCAATCGTCGTCTCGTCGGGGGACCGCTATATAAGAAAAAGAGGTGTAGTCGCAGATTGCAACAAAAGAATTTACTCCGGGAAAAAAATCGCTCGTAATGTAATTCATAACAATTAATTACATAGCTGTTGTTGGAAAAATACTTTATAAACTTTAGCGGTCCCCCGACAAGGCGACGATTGGGAAATAAAAATATTTCAACTTACATCCATACTAGTCCATACTAATATTATAAATGCGAAAGTGTGTCTGTCTGTCTGTCTGTCTGTTACCTCTTCACGCTTTAACCGCTGAACCGATTTTGATGAAATTTGGTACAGAGATACTTTGAGTCCTGGGAAAGGACATAGGATACTTTTTGTCCCAAAAATTTGCGGTGTTCCCGAGGGATAATGTATTATTATTGTGTGTACTTTGACTGTATTTTACTGCTAAACGGTTGAATTGATTTGAATGAAATTTGGTATGGCAGTGGTTTATGCTTTGGACAAACGCGCAGTCTACTTTTTATCCCAAAAATATACAGTGTGCCCGAGGGATAATGTTTTAATTTGTGTACATCCATACTTCCATATCCATCCATACTTAATATTATAAATGCGAAAGTGTGTCTGTCTGTCTGTCTGTCTGTTACCTCTTCACGCTTTAACCGCTGAACCGATTTTGACGAAATTTGGTACAGAGATACTTTGAGTCCTGGGAAAGGACATAGGATACTTTTTGTCCCAAAAATTTGCGGTGTTCCCGAGGGATAATGTATTATTATTATGTGTACTTTGACTGTATTTTACTGCTAAACGGTTGAATTGATTTGAATGAAATTTGGTATGGCAGTGGTTTATGCTTTGGACAAACGCCCAGTCTACTTTTTATCCCAAAAATATACAGTGTGCCCGAGGGATAATGTTTTAATTTGTGTACATCCATACTTCCATATCCATACTTAATATTATAAATGCGAAAGTGTGTCTGTCTGTCTGTCTGTTACCTCTTCACGCTTTAACCGCTGAACCGATTTTGATGAAATTTGGTACAGAGATACTTTGAGTCCTGGGAAAGGACATAGGATACTTTTTGTCCCAAAAATGTGCGGTGTTCCCGAGGGATAATGTATTATTATTGTGTGTACTTTGACTGTATTTTACTGCTAAACGGTTGAATTGATTTGAATGAAATTTGGTATGGCAGTGGTTTATGCTTTGGACAAACGCCCAGTCTACTTTTTATCCCAAAAATATACAGTGTGCCCGAGGGATAATGTTTTAATTTGTGTACATCCATACTTCCATATCCATACTTAATATTATAAATGCGAAAGTGTGTCTGTCTGTCTGTCTGTCTGTAACCTCTTCACGCTTTAACCGCTGAACCGATTTTGATGAAATTTGGTACAGAGATACTTTGAGTCCTGGGAAAGGACATAAGATACCATTTATCCCAAAAAGATAGAGTCTTCCCGAGGGATAATGTATTATTTTGTGTACTTTGACTGTCTTTTACTGCTAAAAGGTTGAATTGATTTGAATGAAATTTTGTATGGTAGTTGTTTACGCTTTGGACAAACGTGCAGTCTACTTTTTATCCCAAAAAGATATATAATAGTGTTCCCGAGGGATAATGTACTATTGTGTATATTTTTTTAACGTCTTTCATAGCTTAAGAATTTAAACCGTTTAAATGAAATATGGTATGATAGTGCTTCGGACAAACAATTAGTAATTAAATAGAGAACGTAAGATAAGGAAGATACAGATTTAACTTAGAGTACAGTCGGGAGTGGCCAAAAAACCTCATTTCTCGCGGGCGGAGCCGCGGGCAAAAGCTAGTAATATTATATGTGACGATAATAATTATAATTCGCGGGCTTCAAGTCAAAAGGGCGTATAAACAAAAATGTTATTTTCTTTTATTACGTCAATATTTTCTAAGTATATCGATACACCACCTCTGTTTTTCAACCGACTTCCAGAGGAGGTTTACAATTCGTGTGTATGTTTTTTTTTTTTTTAATAACTATAGGTAAATAATTTTAGAAGGTAATGAAAAAAACAGAGGTAGTGTATCGATAAACTTAGAAAAGATTGACGTAATAAAAGAAAATCGCATTTTTGTTTATACGCCCCTCTGGCTTGAAGCCCGCGTTATGTATTAGGTTAAAAATATTATTTATTAGTTTTTAAAGTTTATTTTTTGTGTCGAGGGGTTTTTAAATTTTTTAATTTTACTTTTATGTATATTCAGTAGGTCTAAGAATAGGAATGTTGAATTATTTGAAACATTATTATAGCTACGTATTTACAGTAACTTATCCTTGTTTCTTAATCTGATATAGAAAATTCTCGTTTCACCAAACACCTCCGAAACGTCTTGACCGATTTTTATGTTTTTGTATTTTCAGTAGGTCTAAGAATAGGTCGTATTTTTTATGCCGAAGAATAATAATTTAGACGGCAGAACAACGTATGCTGGGTCAGGTACTTCACTGTGTGGGAAAAGTGGCAAGCCCCAAAGGGAGATCTCCGACCGAGCGAGGTGGTATGCCCGGTCAGGCCGAAGCCCACTTGTACCTATGCATTTCAGATGTCGTATATATAGTTCCGAACTTCAGAAACTTCGATAGCGCGATTCAGCCACAACAACATATATCGACCATGGAGCTAATACTAAGAGACATAAGCAACTGTGCACTGCAAAGTTTAGTCGGCCCATTAGCTTTGTTTAGTCGGGCGTGGCTTAAATTAGTGTACTGTCTGTGTTCGTTGTATGCACTACTCGGTGGTAACGATAACTTTTTGTACTTTTCGAGATTAAAAAAAGAAAAGGATGAAGTGTCTTGTGTAGTAAAAATTACTCGGATAGGCGATCTTGTGCTATTAAGGGCATTATATTTCATGTGTAAATAATTAAAAACCAAATTTATTATTTATTTTTCTAGAAAAATCTGTTAGCGTCAGTTTAATTAGAAACTAGCTGATGCCCGCAACTTCGTTTGCGCAGAACTAACGGAAGCGGAACCCTATTTTTAAACGGAACCCTAAAATAAAAATATATTATATAAATAAAAATATAATAAATATATAATAGCCTATGTTAGACCTTATAACATCAGCTATCTGCTAGTGAAAGTCCCGTGAAAATCGGTCCAGCCGTTTCAGAGATTAGCCGGAACAAACAGACAGACAGACCGACAGACAGACGGACAGACAAAAAATTTTAAAAATTGTATTTTATTGTAAGTACCGAATATACTTTCAGATGCATTAAGTGAAAAGCTGTTAGTTTGAAGTTACAAACAGACACTTCAATTTTATTTATCTGTATGTATGTATGTATGTGTATATGTATGTATGTATAGATTTTTCTACTAGCCGACTCAGATCAAATAAAAAACCAAGATAGCGCATGGCGCTTGTTAGAAGTGAAGCGTAAAAAACTACGCTACTTCAAGTTTACACACGCGCTTTGCGTGACACTCATGCAAAAAAGTACTTTACTTTTTGTCAGTATAGATTAGTTGTCGCGACGACTCGTTCGATACTATCGAAAAGTAGCGTACTTTTTTGCTTGTGTGTGCGTGAGCGCATTTGTTTACTTAAAGTAGCGTAGTTTTTTAGGCTTCACTTCAAACAAACGCCATGCGCTATCTTGGTCTATTAATTGATCTGAGCTAGCCGATAGATTTCTATTTGAAACTTTGAACACGGGAATTAAAAATCTATACAGATAAATGAAATTGAAGTGTCTGTTTGTAACTTCAAATAACAGCTTTCACATAATGCATCTGAAAGTATATTCGGTACTTATAATAAAATACCAATTTTTTTTTAATTTTTGTCTGTCTGTCTGTCTGTCTGTCTGTCCGTCTGTTTATTCCGGCTAATCTTTAAACCAGCTGGGCCGATTTTGACAGGACTTTCACTAGCAGATAACTGATGTTATAAGGTCTAACATAGGCTACTTTTATTTTAGGGTTTCGTTTAAAAAAATAGGGTTCCGCTTCCGTTAGTTCTGCGCAAAAGAAGTTGCGGGCATCAGCTAGTATATTAATATAGATAGCTTTCAAAAAAAAAATTATTTTAATCATCATACGTACAAAAAAAATACAGTATTTCCTAAACAATTTTCGGTATATAGTTTCTTATAATTTATTATATCTGTCGTCAAGTATAAAAAACGTCAAAAGCGGGCGTTTAGTGCCATCTAGTGTAAGATAGCAAAATTACGTAGTAAGGTCGATAACAAGAGTAGTTGGCGCCTGGCGGAATCCGACCCCCTCTCACCCCGCAAAATGTCACGCTTGGTTGTTGCTATCTAGTGTGAGATATAGACGGGTCTGGATAAGTTTTGAGGGTGCAAAAATTCTAAAGTCTTTTATTTTTTGCATATAGTTTCCGGACCTTCTTCTTAGTCTAAAATTTGATTTTGTGCCATTTTGGATGGCTGCGTTTGTAGCAATTTAGGTTTTTGTGTCTTTCATGGATATTGGCCCAAAAGTAAATTATAGCTAAAAATTTTACTTTCACGATATTAAGGAAAGAGTAACCGATGCACATATGCAGTTTGAGTCGTATCCAAGCAGGGGTTTTCTGATATTCGGCTACTATATAAAACATGGTCCCACGAGGCCCACAACTATTCTAATGTCTGACAAATCTTAAAAAATTGTTCAGAGTGTTAATATCTGAGTCTGTAAGAAAGTTGTGCCACATTCGGCAATTTCGTATAAAGATATTCCATTTTTTTTCCTCAAACTCGCTATAAAAACTACTAATGAAACTTTTAGTTAGTAGAGTTCATATCTATATGATGATTATGGTGTTACAAAACACTTTCTATAAGTTTAATCATGTTTATCCGCGGGATTTTTTATTAGAATGTAAAAAACTAACTTTTATCATGTATCAATGGCGAATACGGGGTGCGGGCCTCTCGCCACGCGGGGAGGGACCCAAGTTTCATATTTAATACGACAAAATGAAATGACAATTTATGTGACAACTTGACAAGTAATAATGTTCTAAATGCGAAATTTATAATTTCAATTTTAAATTTATTTCATGTTTATTGATGCCAAGACGAGACCATAATATTATGACTCGCCAATAAAAAATGTCTTCAGATCTCGTCTAGAACCTTCTGACTCCACTCTACGTTCTCTAACTCTATAAAGCTTGAATTTACTAATTCGTAAAGTAGAAAATAGGCTTAAGATAAAAAATATTTTAGTCACTGTTCATAGCTTTTATGTTAGAGAATACAATGTTCTGACACAACGACGACGCTCGAATATTGCTAGTGTGGGGTGTGCCTTATACAAAAGCTCATGAAGTAATGAAACGCTCAAGCTATGCATTTTGACTCATTAGACGGATCGCGCTAGCTGTTTTTTAGTGGGAAGTGGAAAAATTCTAATGTTGCTGATTTTTTTCTGTACCTATATGTAGTTGATAGAGTAGTCCCTAGGGAGTTAATAATTAAGTTTTGTGCCATGTCTGCCTATTGCCTTTTCAGCAATTCGATTATTTGTGGTTATTTTTTCCGTGGCTGCGTAACGTGAGACTTTAAAAAAATAAAAAGTCAAGGAGTGTTCCCAAAATGGCAAGCAAAGTTTAAAATTGATGTAATTCAAAGGTCAGTTATACAAAAAACAAAATAACTTAAAGATAAAAAAATCATAGCTTCTAATACTACTTACTGTACCTACGCGGGCGGAGCTGCGGGCACCAGCTAGTTTTAACATAAAACTAACAAGCAATAATAAATAAAAATAAAAAAAAAAAAACATTTTATTTCCAGTTTCACAAATTAATGCTTTTTATAATACTAATTAAAAATTATAATAAAATTACAAATTAAATTAAGACTAACGTTAGGTATTATAAATCAATTATTTTATAAGACTAACATTATTATAAATTAATGCTAAACATAGTAACATATAATATCGAAAAGCAGTACAAGGATCGGTCCACATTCGTACGTAGTGCTCTGATGTTTCACTAGGCTCGACTTGGCGGGGCCCTGCCGTGCCCCTAGATATAAAATTGTCAACGGGATGAATAACAATATAAACAAATATTATTTTGTTGGTTTGTAAAATGTATTTAATTATATAAATTATTACAAACAATTAATAACCTAATAAATAAGTCCTTAACCACGAGTATTAGAAACATGTATTCAGCAACCTACGTATAAAATTCAAGCGTTGAAATAATTTATTTATTTTTTATTAAATAATACTATATATACAATAAATATGATGTAGCTGAAGAGACTATTCGGTTAAACGACTAATTTCAAGAACTAAAATTAGGTATTTGAAATTGTAATTTTTTTGGTGTTAGATAACCGAAGTTTCATGTGGAAGCCTATCGGATATCAAATTTTATTGTGCATTTATGTATTGTATAAAATCAGGCTACAATTACATTCAGCTTCGTCATTCGTGCTACGCAAACAAAGTTGCGGGCAAAAGCAAGTTAAAATTTTGTAATCGCTGTAAAATGTGAATTATATAAAAAATTTGAAATGTAGTCGAATGAATGACATTTTATCACACACATTTACGTATATGTGTAATGTGTATGTTGTAGTGCGAATATTCCACAATACTTCGACCGCATATTATAATAATATTATTTTTGCATTTTATTATTTAAACCCTCAATGAAAAAGGCACAAACTTGGAATATAGATTCTTTATGACTTAATAATATTGAATACGTGAACTTTATTTAACGATTATGTGTTTTTGGAACGCTTTTAGCTTAGGGAAACTAAAAAACTTAATTTCTCGAATCGCAGTCGCTTAATGTGGCACAAAATTTGGAATTAGGCCTATTTTAGTGGTCTTAAACAGAAAATAGTCGTTTATCACACTTTAGAATTTTTGCCGGTACTGTTTTCAAAAAATGACCCTAAGTCATTTTTTACTGGACGAAAACGACGCAAATTAAGTCTCCATACTCTGGAAGCTGTCCCAGTTAAGATACCATTAATATTTTAAACTTTAAATCAATATTGCCACTTTTATAGCCATATAAAAAAATCAACCACAAATAATGGAATTGCTGAAAACGCAGTGGGCAGAAATGGCACAAAACTTAATGATAAGCTCCCCAGGGACTACTTTATCAACACACAAAAATTCAGCGACTTTAGAATTTTTTCCACTTACCACCTCGAATACGCCTAGCGCGACCCGTCTAATAGCGAAACTGCGTAGGAAGGCCAATAACCAACCAATAACAACCGAAGTCTGACCCCTCTCACCCCGCAAATTATCATGCTTAGTCTTGCTCTAGCTCCATGGGTACAACTCTCAAACCTTCAAATAGAGTGTACTCCATTCAGGCCAGCGACGCACTTTTGACTGTTTACTGGTAATAACAGGTGTTGTGCGTCCATGAGCGCAGGTAATGAGGACCACCGTTATCGTGCTCGCCAGTGGGGGGCATTGTAGAGTGCGGCATAGCTGTCATTATTAACATCATACGTACTTTTTTAACTTACGTAATTTTTAATAAGCAGTGGTTAGTAGCGATTCGCATTAATTGAGCCGTAACTCGTGGTTTACATAATTATTAAAGTTGTGCATGGCAAAATATTCATAAAAGTATTTAATTTTCATTCGGAAACATACTTCCGCCCACAAACACTATGTGATTTGATATTTCGGCTACACCAGCGACTCTGGCAGCGAATTCACTCGCGGTAGCCCTCATTGCCAGCCATGAGGAAATCTGACTGCTCGTATCCCACATGCACTATCACGTACCGGCCTGTCGGGCTTGTGTGCGTGCACGATCTGCATAAGGCGCATGCGCTTGGCGAGCAGCGCCAGCGAGTCGCCCGCCCACGCCGCCACCAGCCGCCGCGCGCGCACGCACACCACCACCGCCGTGCTGCCGCCGCCCGCGCGCTGGAACAACATGCAGTCCACACTTATCAGAGCACATTGTAAATGACTGAAAATTAATAATAACAATAACTCCCCACGGATTTCGGTGACGGTGGCCGGTTTCATTGAAACCAGGCCAGCTACGCAGGAGTCATTTTATAGTGCCCAAGTGTGTGCGCAATACACAAGAGCACTCTCTCTCTCTCTTCCTTTACTCTCATAATCCAGTGGGACGGATAACCGACACGACTGTTTAAATGACCATCCGATGCCTGGATCATCTTTCTTGTCAGACAATCAGGTGATCAGCCTGCATTGTCCTGACCAAACTTCGAAATAACATTTTTTGTTGTTCCAATGCGGGAATCGAACCCACGACCTCCGAGTCGAGTGCCAATGCTCTAACTACTAGACCACGGAGGTTGCACTGTAAATTGTATAATAAGTAATAACAATAAAAACCCTGTACTTGCACACAATCTAGTCGACAAAACATCTGAAGAACTATCATGCAAATAATGTAGCAACGTGAATCGTGACGTATATATCTTGTCTATGAGATACGGAATCGTCATTTGAACTTATATTTTACGTAATTTCAGTATACATACACTATATATTTTTCTGCTTGATCTACATACGGCAAACAAATGCCACCGGTGCGCCCGCGCATCCGTCGTGTGCGCCCGCGCATCCGTCGTGTGCGCCGCAGACACCGGGGGGCGTGGTCGTGTGTACGCACCTTCTGGTTGCTCTTGCGCACGAAGTCCGTGTCGGTGCGCAGGAAGGCGTGGTGCAGTGCGCGCGGCAGGTCGGCGGCGAAGTGCGCGCTCTCCGCGAGATACTGGTGGAGGTGCGCCGCGCAGTACGTCGCCGCCGCCGCGCCCGCGTGCCCGTCGTACACGCCGTAGAAACTCGTGGGGGTGGTTGTCTGCAATTGAAAGTAGTTTAGTATATTTTTCTACATGGTGCACGCGACTTCTGCGCGCAAAAAGAAATTTCGCAGAAACTGTACATTTTGCTGCGATAAAATGTAGCCTATGTCCTTCCCCGTGGTCTACTCTACATCTGTGCCAAATTTCATCAAAATCGGTCCAGTAGTTTCGGAGCCTATTCAATACAAACCAACTAAACAAATAAACAAACAAACAAACTTTTCCTTTTTATTATTACTACTATAGAAGAACGCTTCAACCCCATTTTGATTTGAGAGGTAGCTGATGCAAACTATAAGGAGTAGCTTCGATTACTTTTAAATTACTAACAAATGTTGTTTACTATTTTTGTCTACGAAAAAACGAAGTAAAACGAAGTTGCAGGCAACAGCTAGCAGCATGCATCCTCACCTCAATTCCAAACAGCGCTTCCAGATTTCCAATCTCAAAGTGTCTGTCCTCCATGGCCCTTCTGGCGTTCTTGGTGACGGAGGCCGAGGTGGGGAACCCCCGCAGCGGCTGCGGCAGTGGAGGGGGGAGGGTGTCCAGGCGCGCGTTGTCCAGGTACCGGAGACATATGTCGTTGACTCGCGCTGTGACAGCTTGCATGAGGCGTAATGCGATGTACTCTGGAAGATATGAGTTAAATATTTAAATAAGTACCTATGTACCAATAATTAAATAAAAATATGTGAGTGAATATTAAACAGTCTGCTTTGAACAACAAATGAAGTCTACACTGGTTTAACCCGCTGAGAAAAACTGACTGAAGAATAATTAGGAGAAGAATTAGGTTATTAAGACTTATCTCTACATAGTGGTTTCTAACGATCGTTCATTCATTCACTCATCAATTTGCACCTGTCCTTCAAAACAGTTTTGATGGGTTATTCTTGTGATTTATGCTAGCTGGTATCCGCAACTCCGCAAACGGAAACCTATATTTTTTAAACGGAACCCTAAGATAAAAAATGTAGGCTAAATTACTCCTCATAACATTAGCTATCTGCCGTGAAAGTCCGATCAAAATCGATCCAACCGTTTCAGAGATTAGCCGTATCCAACATACAGACCGGCAGATAAATTTTATTTGGTAGGTACCTTAAATAAGTACCTACTATCATATTATTATGCATTTAGCGCAAAGCCGTTAATTTGAAAAAAAAAACAGACACGTAAATTTTATTTATTTTTATGTATTTAGGATATAATATATATAAATAATTCGTTATTCAGTAGACTTAAAAATATACTTTGTCAGAAATTATAAATCCGTTTTAAAAAAGACATAAAGATGTGGTAAAATGACAAAGGCTGTAGTGCAATCATTGTTGTTTATTGTCAATAAAGATAAAGATAGGTAATAGGTATGAAAAACCTAGCCAAGAGCATGTAGGACATGTCTAAGGAGGGTTCCGTAAATATCAACGCACAATAGGTCTTCTATAGTATACAAATACCAACTTAAAACGACCCCCAAAGTAGGGGGTCGATTATTATCCGAAAATGGTTTTAATAATAAAAAAGGCATGACGTATAAAACCTCGCCTTTATTTAACAATACATATTCGTCTATATCCCCACTTCGCATGTCTAAATTCTAAAATTACAATTATTTTATGATGCCAATAAAAGTAAAATTAAAAATTTTAAAAACCCCCCGACACAAAAAATAAACTCTAAAAAATAATAAATAATATTTTAAACCTATTATAATTATATTATCACATATAATATTAAGTAAGTTGAAATAATTTTATTTTCCAATCGTCGCCTCGTCGGGGGACCGCTAAAGTTTATAAAGTATTTTTACAACAACAGCTAATTAATTATTACGAATTACATTTAAGTAGGTATGAGCAAATTTTTTTCGGAGTAAATTCTTTTGTTCATTCTGCGACTACACGTGTTTTTTTCACATAGCGGTCCCCCGACGAGACGACGATTGGAAAATAAAATTATTTCAACTTACTTAATATTATATGTGATAATATAATTATAATAGGTTTAAAATATTATTTATTATTTTTTAGAGTTTATTTTTTGTGTCGGGGGGTTTTTAAAATTTTTAATTTTACTTTTATTTTATCCTTTTTAAAGTATTTTTTTTTCATTATGATTTTTTACTTTGAACGTCATTGAAGTAACATGGTACCAAATTTCGAATCGATAGGACATGTGGACGATCCCTCATCAACTAATAAAGAAAAGATGATCTTCAAACGGCTAATCAGGTCATGGTTACCTTACCATGTTCTTTAAATATCGTTGAAACAACACGGTACCAAATTTCGAATCGATCGGACATAAGAAAGTTAGTCAGATCCCCTCATCAACTAGAAAAGAGCTGATCATCTTCAAACGGCTGATCAGGTCATGGTTACATTAGTATGTTCTTTGAATATCGTTGAAGTAACACAGTACCAAATTTTGAATCGATCGGACATTGGAAAGTTAGTCAGATCCCCTCATCAACTAGAAAAGAGCTGATCATCTTCAAACGGCTGATCTTCCCACCACCAATTTTCTCATCAAACGAAGCTACGAACACTGTCGATTAAGTCATCAATATTCTCTTTCAGTGCGCTTTCATTTGAGACCTTACTCGAGTATATTTGCACATTCGGATTTTCTTCCCCGCTTTCACCCCCCACAACTTTTAAACGGCTCAACCGATTTTCATCAAACATGTCTAAGAACACTCGCATGTAAGTCACCTTTAATATAAAAGAAACTAAATTGAAATCGCTTCATCCGTTCGGGAGCTATGATGCCACAGACAGACAGACAGACACACCCACAGACAGACAGACCGACAGACAGACAGACAGACCGACAGACAGACAGACACGTCAAACTTATAACACCCCTCTTTTTGCGTCGGGGGTTAAAAATAAAGTCTACAATATTCAATATACAACTATAGGAGGACTGACGAACAGACGGTCGGACGGACAGACTGACATGACGGACAGAGCGAAAATAAAAGGGTTCCTTGTATTTACTACGGAACCCTAAAAAGAGGCGTGGTGTGAATTCTTAATCCTTATCACGGTTATATCAATACGAGTTATAACAATGCATAGTTAATAAAATAATATAATACAAACCATTGTTTATTGATGATTCATAATATTATATAAAATTATGTTATTGAAAACGCCAAAGTATTCTTACAAATATGTATTCGTTTTTTGAAAATATTTTCAAAAATTCTAACGCGGCGCGCGTTAGTTTTATTTATGATAATATTATATTGGTTGACGGAAGTATAAAAATAAAAACAAAAGAAAGAGGGACGGAAGGAAATTCAACATACAAGGAACTACCAGTCGATGAGGCGCCGCCTACATTTGTTCATCTATGTATAGTCTGAAGTCTCTACATCATATCTTACATGTAGGATACAAAATTAAGAATAGATTCACAGTAAATCTTTTTTAGACTTGGGAACATCGATTCTGCTAATTAAATCCTGCAATAATACAGTTCCAATCTAATCCCGATATTATGTTAAACTGAAAAATAGTATTCTCATAAACGACAAACCAACGTCAAACCCGTTTTGATTGGTTCCAAGTTCCAACTCCAAAAATCAGTTTATGATATCTAAACGATTAATTTATAATTCGATAAATGTACAAATGAAAGTGTAATACTCGTATTAGAATTACGAGAATTGGGGTACTGATTTGAGTCCAAGAGGACAAGATTATACTAATCATTGCCTGAAATGAGCCATTGATTTAGCATATCCCTCGGGCATACCTCAAAGGGTTTTTGATATGATCTGGTTGATCTTAGATCATATCAAAGGTTGGTTATCACTGTCGATCCTGGCTACACAGGAGTTGAAGTTGTGGGCAGGGCCAATATTGCCCGTTAAAAAAAATCACTGCCTGAAACGAGCAACAGAAGCTAAGAATACCATTCACCACTTCTTTAAAAGTAGATCAAGTGATTAACAAATTATCGCAAAACTGAACTGATCCATTGTTTTCGTATGCTCATTGCTCTCTCTAGAGTATAGAGTCTACATATACATCAACGTGGGAAGAATGATTAACGATGGCGATAAAATGATAACAGAGTGATATCATATCTCGAAAATTCAATAAGCATTGTCCTGCCGATATAGAAGTCACGCCCGAAATCCATTTTACTACTGCAATCATCATAGTAATGAGGACATCATATTTTGTTAGCAATAAACATTGATTAAATTTTCCATTTCATTAACTTTGTTTTCATTTAGTTACTTTGTATATTTAATTTACTAAACATTTAAAAACAAAAGCAGCCTTCATTAACTTCGTATAAGAATTATTCTCGCCAAAAATGTAGGCCAGAAAAAACTGAAGACATTTGGAAGTCTTTCAACAATTTTAAATAGGTATCTACCCAATAAGTAGTAATGCCGCCGAAATACTATTGCCTTATATCACATTTTGGAATAAAAGGATCCATAAACTGCACTAGTTTCCTAATAACCCTTCATGATTATTGATTAGTCTGCAATTCTTAATTGTATAAAGCTAAGAACAATGCGTTAGGTAGACAAGTGCACTCAACACAAACGCTGAAGTGAGTTATTAAACAAACCCCACCTCCATACCAAAACGCCCCGACGAATAAAAAAAATTTAAGGCACCTTTTGTGTCTGTATCGATCTGTCTACCCTCACTTTTACGACTGCTAGGTGGAAATGGTTGAAAAATATATCCAAAATTCCAAACATCTCAATAATAGATTGATTGAATTCTGCTTTAATCTTTGAGAAACGTTTAACAGAACCCATTAGTTTTAACGATCAAATGTACAAAATACATAAAAGGTCCTCTTAATCCGTCTGATATTTAAGCAAATCCATTTATTTAAGAATATAGATAAGAAATAACGTTGTTATAAACTTTTTTGTTTGTTCATAGTATAAAAAATATAGTAGGTAAAAAGGTTATCGCTGAAAAACTAATCGGAATAGTTACAGAAATCCCTGAATCTCTTTCAGAAATTCAGATGACCTAATCTACTAATTAAGGTGCCTAACATTGAGCATAGCCAATTGATGTCATACTCAAAATAACACGACCATAAAAGTTGTTTGGAGGTACAACTCCAGACAACGTACGTACCTGATTCCTCCTCGTCGAACCCAAAGTCATAAGGATACTGTTTCGCCGCGACTTGCACTTCGTCCAAAATAATTCTTTGTAGCGGGATCATTAACGTCAAGGGACATTGTCTGAAATAAAATAAGAACGGCGTTGAAAATTTACGGTTTGTTTGGCTTTAATTTATGATATTGGGATCAAAGATCAGTTGTAAAACAATAGGTATCAGCTATATCTCGATAAAGTTAAAGTACTAAAATTCCTGACAAAATTAATGGTTCGACTAAACACACGCGTCGGGAATAGGCTTTTTTCTATGCAAAAGATGGTGAGGGTAGAAACGTGGCTCTATAAATATAGAGCCACTTTCTATTTACGGGAATATAGTGTGTCGTGCCTGGACCTAATTATAAAATCAATATGGGTTTACAGGGTTGTCCAGGCAAGCGGACATATGCTGCCATAATTACCCACATGCATTGTATAATATGCCCTATTATCCATACTACAATTATTATGACTGCTTTATACTACTAAAACTTACTAAAAAAGGATATAAAGAGAATATACCCACTCACAAACCCAAAACTCACAGCATCTAAAACTTGATAAGGATCAAGTTTTAGATGCTGTTCTCTGATCTAAACATCAATTACAATTGATCCTGATTAATCTTGGATAGGTAGATTTGGGAGATAATGATAAATTGCTTGTCCTTGGCCTTTCTACTTTGACTAAACTTAATGAAAAAGTTGTCGTTAATATTTAAGATACGCGAAACAATCCCTGTAAAGCTATTTCTATTTTTGGTGAGGACACGTCGCTGATTTTGATAGAATTTTAATAAACTTTTGGAAATTGCATATCATTAGCATTAAATAAAACGAACCGGGCGGGTTTTAATATCTTCTATAAAAACATCGTTAAAATTAAAGTTAGGTTTTCTTTAGATTATATTGCTGATAAAATAAAAGGAAGTAAATAAATAGGCAGTTACCAAAACAGAAATCTATTAATAGAATAACTTAACACAATTGGAGCATGACTCCCGTTCCCATCAGGAAGAGTACGTCACATTAAAAGGTCACTGCTCTTGATCTCGTATCACCATACCTACTACCAGACGCCATATTTTTTTGGCAGCGTCGGTAGTAATGCTGTCATGATGCAGTTTAAACTGAATTTACATTAGTGTCGCTGGACTTTCGCCAGTGAAATATGAACCTAGGTCAGACACGTGACATTGAATTGAAATGCAGTTGAATTTATATGAGCATACAGATTTTAAATGGAAATTTGAATGATTCAATAAAACGTTGTGCAGATTTACGGTGGTAGAAGTTGCAAAACGTAGGGTAGGGTAGACTAAGCATATTGCACTTTTGCAAGAGGTTTTATGATCTTTTGATACCATATCAAGAACTGTTCATTAACTAAATTGTTTATTGATTGAAAGTATAGATTACAAGCCCAAACTTAATTGCTCATTAAGTCCCCATTTTTTATCGCACCATACCACGAAACTTTTTGGGGACGCAAAAACTACGAATTTCTCAGAAAGATCAACTCGATGCTGAAGATCTAAACTAGGCTATAATCTTAATAAACTAAGGTCCTAATTTGAATAGATCTAGTCGGTAGAAATAGATGCCCTGGGGTCCATTGAACCGGTGAGATATCAGCATCCGCGACCCACACTCCGCCCGTGCCAATTTGTACGTACGAGAGCTGTTACTCAGACCTGAATTACCCTCACCTAAATATAAATTATATGGCTTTAGTCGATTATACTTTAATTTTAGAAATAAGATAAAATGAAAAGTCTACTTATGAAAAACCGGCCAAGTGCGAGTCGGGCTCTATCTAACAAACAAAAATTCGATCAAGCTATTCTTAAAGTATTCTTGTAGGCGTATATGGGTCACATTAATTATTAATAGAGCAGTCCATGAAAATGAAAGGTGGAACGTGGAAGCCTCACATGAATAATGCCTAAGGCTCAACTCGACACAGCATCATCACTTTGCGGAATAATGAGGAACAACGCATGGAGCAAAAATGTACATACTGATTCATTCTACGTCGTTGTTTTCAAGGGCAAAGGTTAACTAGATGATAGTGTCAGGTAACTGAAAAACCTTATCTTTTAAAATTGTTTACCATCAGCTATTACAGCAAGCATTGAAAAGACGAGTACTTATACTTGAAATTTTTTATTCGTATCAAAATTTATTGCAGACATGTACTTCTACAACCTTTACTTGATCTGGCTTTAATTACTGGTTCTGCCTATTTTTCTGATTTTTTTTATTGATATCCACCAGTTTTACTATTAGTCTTGTGCTGCAATTTAACGAGTACCAAACTGGGGTAAGTACAAGCTTCCTGCGCCAGTTAAGAACACAATTCACGTACACTACAGTTTTACTTTGCACTGTTCTAAGAGTTAAATTGAACTCAATGAAGATGACGCTAGCCGTGTTGACATGCCTCAAATCTAAATACGCCTCTACACCATTGGCGCAAGCATCTTAATTTAAATACTGTATACTACTATACAATCATCATACATATTTTTGTATCATTGCGAGTTGCGACTATTTTTGCATTAACTATTGCATCAACTTCATAATCATCACCAGAATCACATCACGGGGCCAATAAATAAAACCCTGACAATTTACAGTTTATCTCCAGACAGGGATATCGCATTTAATACGCGCTTATTATTAGTTATTGCGCCCGTGGACACCCGCAACATCAGAGAAGTTGCAAGTGCGTTGCCGGCCTTTTAGGAGGGAATAAGCTCCCTTCTTGAAGGTTTGCAGGTAGTAATGGTCCGAAATACTGCTGGCGATAGTTCATTCCAGAGTTTTACAGTGCGCGGCAGAAAGCTTCGGGTAAAGCGCACGGTGGAGGACTGCCACTCATCAAGGTGATGAGGATGATAAATATTTTGACGCTTGGAACGGTGGCGAAAAGTTGCAGCAGGTATAAGTCCGAACAATTCCTCGGAGCACTTCCCGTAATATAACCGATAGAGGATAAAGAGCGATGCTACATCTCTACGTAGCTCTAAGGAGGCAAGCAAGTGTTTGAAACACTATGGCAGTCGACAATTCGAGCAGCCCTACCTTCTGAATTCAGATCAGTTTTTGAAATTAGATCTTCTGATTGGAACTGAATGACGGTTGGGTTTTAGGTTTTGCCTCAAATATTAACAGGCACCTACAAGCTTTGTCGGTGTTACAACACTGCTTATTACTTATTTACACTCGAACACATCAATTAAATCGTTAAAGCAGCTTAACGGACAGGGCATTATCAAATCAGTTATGGCACTGTTGCACAAGGCTTATTATACAACTTGCATGTATTAATGCTAGACAACATAATATTATGATGTTCGAGATCTCTGATAAGCCATCAGCCATGACTCATCGTTCGGAAAACTCGAAGGTACATGTCCATTAGTATCAGTTGTAAGATTCGCCCTCACGTAACATGTTTCATAAGTTAATTTGCGCTTGCAGAATATATTGCACTAAATAGAGCGTCGAATTACATGTTATAAGTTTCCTGATTCACTTCTATGGAAATGTAAACAAACAACTTTGGCTATCGTTAAGATAATGTATGTAACAGTTGTTTTTTAGTCACTACAAGGCCCTTAGAAAATGCCGGGAAATTGAGATATTTTTTCTTCCCGTAACTTAAACTAGGTACA
Organism: Glaucopsyche alexis; assembly: GCA_905404095.1. Classification (NCBI taxonomy): domain Eukaryota; kingdom Metazoa; phylum Arthropoda; class Insecta; order Lepidoptera; family Lycaenidae; genus Glaucopsyche; species Glaucopsyche alexis. Next base: position 5,775,777 of record FR990053.1, read on the forward strand.
GTAGGTTCATTTCAGACATCGAGTCATCTATATGGTATTTCATAACAAACATCAACATTTTTCGGTACGACATCGCAACCACAGTTTGATCACATTTTGTCGTGTCAGTGTGGTGTGGTTGTGGTACGTCATACGTGTGGGCAGGCCCTATCGCAGAGCGCGTATCGACGAGCCGGTTTCTACCCGGCACGGCGCGGCGCCGGGCCGGTGCCAGTTACCTATGTATGAAACTTTGGTTTGGTTCGATGGATTCGAAAATGGTTCGACTCGAAGCAACACCTAGTCACCTACTGATATTAGTAGGTAGAAACCGGTGCGTCGACACGCGCCGTAAGTGCCGTTGCACACGTTCCGGTTGCCGGATAGCCGGTGCCGGGATAGCGAGTTGTATGGCCATGTACAACAGGTTTCACACGTACCGGTGTACACAGCCATACATTTCGCGACCGGCTACCCGGCAACCGAAACGTGCAACGGCACTAAGGGTCTGTTTTACAATCTTCTAACGAGTGTTAGAAGAGCAATGTTAAGGGTATCTCTGGTGGATAAAATACGTAACGACGTTATTCGCCAGAAAACTAAAGTCACCGACATTGCTCAACGAATTAGCATGCTGAAGTGGAAGCGGGCCGGCCATGTCTGCAGACGGACAGACAATCGATGGAGCAGACAAGTATTAGAGTGGAGACCACGTTTAGAAAAACGCAGTGTAGGACGTCCTGCGGCACGATGGACCGACGATTTGAAGAAGGTGGCTGGCAGCGGATGGATGAGGGCTGCCCAAGATCGGGATGGTTGGCGCTCATTGGGGGAGGCCTACGTTCAGCAGTGGACGGTGATAGGCTGATGATGATGATGATGATGATGAACGAGTGTTAGATGGCTTATTTGCATGTTTGTCTCTGTCGCTCGATATAAATTAGTAAGCAGCAACTCGTTGAAGTAGTGCTAATATCGCATGACGCATCAAGGATTACAATTTATTGCGTACACTACGCACCTCATTTTATCGTCATCTTTTCACTCTAGTTGTTTTTACTATGCGATAAACACCAGTTTTTGTAAATACTAATTATTTACACATTAAACAGAAAGTTAAATAAAATTGCTAAATGCATGCTAATGCCTGCTATAAATTACAATGAAGTCTGCCTTTCTCAGATGAGAAAGGCTAAAGTAGGTACTTTAGCCTGTAGCAATTTCATACTACAGGTACTAATTAGTAATTACATAAACTTTGCTTACAGCATGATGAACATGGAGACAAAACTTTAGTATTTTCGTCGTGTTTGTTATAGTTAACCGACTTCCAAAAAAGGAGGCGGTTATACGTTCGCCTGTATAATAATATATATTTTTTTTTTGTATGTTCAACGGACAACGATTACTCTGCCGTCTGTGGACCGATTTTCAAAAATCGCTTTTTCGTCTCAACTAGTTTAAAATTTCAAAGATGCTAAAGTTTTCTCTTACGCATATTATGGGGTTAATAATAAATAGTAGATTATGCATTCCAACGTATCACACAAAGACAGCTAGCTGCATGGATATGCAGCGATTGCGTTAGCGCATCCGTGCATGTGGTGACTGGTGTCAATATTTTTATTAATAAGGCCTAGGAGTCCTGGGACTATATTATCCGGAATCCTGAAGGCCGGAGAAAATTCAGAGAAGAATAGAGTTAAAAATCGAACACATGACTGTCGAGTTGTCAGATTTGACATATACCTTTAAACTTGACACTCATGTGTTCGATTTTCAGTTCTATTGAATTCAATTCCAGAGATCTATTTTCAATGCTCTGAATATTCACAGGCCTTCCGGAATCCGGACAATATAGTCCCAGCCAATGGGGGTAAAATCTATGTTCGACGCGATGAACATTGCCAATCGCCATCATGGGTGGGTTCGAATATTATTTCCGAATATTATTCACGCTTCCGTCACTCTATGAGCTTGTGATGAAAATGAAGCGGGACTTTTTGTTTCGAGTCATAAATATTTGTCTACAGATTTGTGTAGGCTCAAATTTTCAAAAAATTGTACGCGTTAAAGTCGCCGACAAAACCATGTGTAGTTTGTGCCACTTTTGACTCTGAATGCCATAGTAACTAGATCGATTCGTGGCACGCGGTGTTTCCCTGTTTGTAGTGTATACTGTTCATTAGAGTAACGAAGTCTTAATTAGGCGGCAAAAAGGCTGACGTTGAAAAAACTGCTAATCATTACTTTACTTTCTTATTTAATACTTGCGAACACGATGTGCATTAGTCAGTTCACACTTCACACAGAGACGCGACGCGGCACGCACTTTTATGCAGGGGATACACATGCCCGTAGCTTGCACACTAGCATACCAGCTTCTTGCACGTGCCAGCAACTGTCATGTGTATACGCTAACTGGAATGCCTGTAACTGGCATACAAGTAGCTAGCACAACATTTGATTTACTTGCATGCCGATTGAGGGAGGGTACGAGGGGTCAAACCAATTTACTGGCATGTGTATTCGGCTATAAAGATAACGATTTTTTTGTATTTTGAATTTAGGTACTATACAAAAATATACACGTTTCATAGCAAGAGTTCGAATTACGAACTGCGGCACGCCCTTGCAATGAGACGCGTATCTTTTTATGTAGTGACTAGTGAATAAAGTTTTGAATCATTATCTAAAAAAATGCGCGCATCGTCGCGTCTAGTCTTAGTGTGTACTGGCCCTTAATACTTTTGATATAGAATTATAATATTACCACTATCGCCGTAGCCACTAGCTATACAGCGCAGACAAAATCAAACAACGATAACAGTACTTGCAATGCATTCTCACAATTTTTGCATTGCCTCTTAAATTATGACGCAATTTCTTTTGAATTACTTTATTTTAATGATAGTTAATGTATTATTTAAACAATACCTGTGGGCATTAACATGCTTGAAAAGAATTTGCTGTATTATGTTTTTGAATTGCCAAGGCACTGACCCCAAATGAGGAAACGTAAGACAGTAAAATGCATTCCTGAAGGCATATATCTCCAAAACAGGTCTGGCGGTTTGCTCAGTGAGGTAATAAACAACCTTGACCATTTGGCAGTTGTAGAAATGTGTATATCCTTTATTAGATTTCATTTATTTCTACAAAATACAGTTTATCTAAATTCTCATTTGCAATATTAATTATAGGCATATTATATACCCCTAGGCTTTCTATTAACGTTTTAGCCATAACAACCTTAATCAATAATCAAATAATATTTACATAATTCTTACAACATAGTTAAGGAAATTTAAAACCCGGATTCTTTCTTCCTCTCTCATTCAATGTTAGAACGGGTCAGATCGATCGATAACCATAGCTTAGCCCTAAACATCGGTTCAATATGTTGGTGAAATTAGGGCTAAGATATAGGACCTACCTAACCTTTATAAAATTCAAACTTAAAAATTACAATATGAATTATTATGGATGAATTTCAACCACAGGGTGACCACTAGTGTATTGTTATTATGCAAATATTTGTGAGGAAAGTGGGATATTTTTGTGAGCAACATCCAGTTGATCATAACTCCTTATTTTGTGATTTAATACCCACAAATATATCTCATAATCCTTTTTGTAAGATTTGTTGTTAATGTTAGCAATATACTGTGGGCTAGTTTGAAGGTATATTATAAAATGAATATATTATACTCAATACCAATACCACGATAGCAAGCACAACATTTGGCAAGTAAATGTTATGAGTCAACTCTAATGATTCACTTTATAACTAGGTTGTCTATACTAATATTATAAAAGATGAAAGATTTGTTTGTTTGTTTTCCTATTCAAGGCTCCAAAACTACTTGACCAATTTTAATGAAATTTGGCACAGATATAGATTAGGCCACGGGGAAGGACATATACTATTTTTTATCTCAGCAAAATGTAAAGTTTCCGCAGAATTATTTTTTGTGTGCACAAAGTCATGATCAACATCTAGTACCTAGTATACTATACAATTATACATAGAACAATTTTCTTTCTGATCCTAAATGATCAAATAAAGTTTAATGTTAATGCTAGCTATACACGTAACTGTATGCCTGACAGGTTTGCATGTACAGTTGAGTTGTACAGGTAAACTTGTTCGTGTATGTTGCACAACTGCAGGTTTCCATACTACTCAGCTCAAGCTTACCTGACAGGTAAACCTGAAAGGAAAACCTGTCAGGTACACTGTTACGTGTATGCAAAGCTTAAGAAGGCATTGAATATAGAATGATGTGTACAAAATATGTCAAAACTTACAAATTATGCATCACATTAAAACTATAGGTTTTATATACCTATTATTAAGTCACCATAAAATTGTAAAAACCGTTAGATTGTACTAAGACTAGTGAAATACGAAATATGACACACACAAATAGACTACAGGTTGTAGTTATAGAAAGACAATTTTCCTTAACCTAAATGAGCAACTAATAATAATAAACACTAGTCATGTAGATTTTTTCCTAGGTCTTTTTAATAATTTATGAAAGGTGTTCCTATGTTTTTATCTATACTAATATAATAAAGAAGAAATTTTTGTTTGTTTGCATCGAATAGGCTCCAAACTACTGGACCGATTTTGATGAAATTTGGCACAGATGTAGAGTAGACCATGGGGAAGGACATATGCTACTTTTTATCGCGGAGAAATGTACGGTCTTTATGAAATTATCTTTTGCACGCACAAAGTCACGGGCAACATCTAGTTATGTATATAGACTAAAGTTGATGCTTGTGCAAGAAATTGAACAGCATACTAACATTTCGTAAAATAAATTTTTGCATTTACTATTTATCTGAATCACACATAACATCTAATAACAATAACATTTGGTATGCGATGTATTAGTGTGTTGAAAGTCTATAATATAATTTTGTCATTAATTACTTATAATACTAAATATACTCACTTCTCGGTGAGATACTGGGTGGTCCAATAGATCACTTCGCCCGGGAGCTCCGACTCCGTGATAGTGTAGCCCGCGATACTAACAGGAAGTTGGTCCTCCGGATCCACAGTTGCCGCGAAATTCTCGAAAAATACTCGATACGATGTCAAATAGTCGTCTTTCTCACCCATTTTGCTTAGATCTCGTCACTTAAACTTAATGTTATGATTTATTTACTGCATCGACCAAGATACCCTTGTTTCGAACGTAAACCGATATTTTCGTTTTAAAAACACTTACTTATACGAAAGTACTCGAAGTAAACTAAATAATACTTATGAAATATTATTAATAATACTAAAATCTAGACTTTAGACGATTTATTTCTAAATAACTTTACAAAAGTGTAATTCTATAAAATCAAAACACTCGCCCAATTCACATCTCGCTCGCACACGTCATATTAGGGTGACCAGTTACCATCACGAAGTATAGATACCAGTACCCCAAGCAGGAACATTTTGCGGTATCGTTACGTGTACGTAAGCGAGAAATATTGTATGAAAACCATGAAAGCGCCTCTAGCGGACGTAAAAGTAACTGAAATTTTCATACAATATTTCTCATATTTCACATTTACGTACACGTAACGATACCGCAAAATGTTCCTGCTTGGGGTACTGGAGTCCGAAAGGGTATTTTCCAAGTTTTTGAAAAGTATGTCAAAATGTTCCTAATACCAAAATACATTAGCAGTTTGAACAATTCTTTGTGAATTTCTTTCCTTTTCTTGCAAATTAGCCTTAAAGTTTAAATTAATATTAAAGGCGCGAAAACGCTATAATGTGTTGTCATGACGTCATATTCTTGTGACATTGTAACTGTCACAAGAATATGACGTCAGCCTCAGCTGTACAGCTGAGGCTTTTAAAAGTCGACGAAATTGAATAGTGTAAAATCATGAAGGTTTGAAGTGACCGCTGCATTAATATACAGTAACAGATTTTTATGTAATTCTCTGCCTTACTTAAACACTATTGGCCATTTTTGTCGCATTTCTTCATTGTTGAGAAATCTATAAAAACTGTATAATATTATCATTAAAGGCCTTACTCGACTAGACACGTTTTTTTCTCAGTACTCAGGTACTACGATTCTAGGCAAGTCGTTACTGACAAATTTATAACAAAACGTAGTACAGTTTTAACTCTTAATAACGTCAGTTGCTTTAATGTTAACACTTTTATACTAGACTAACATTACAATTAACTTACTAATGTTACTAATAAATGAAATATTGCAACCAGCATAACTTTCACTTCGACAAGAATATACACAAAATTTTTTCACCATTTTGACTGTTAAATCATCAAATAAATAATAAAAACATAGTTACGGAGATACATGAAGTAAGAAATTAAAACTATTTTCAATTTTAATATTATTCGGTGTTCAGCATAAAATATGTGTAATGGCGATGTAATGGCGTATCTATTGTCTTGCGAATGCAAGGAATTTGTAAGTATTATATACAACTGGAAAGAGCTCTCGGCATCAAATCTGTGCCGAGAGGGAGATACAATACAAACCGCTCCGTCTCTTTTTAACGAGGGTGACAACAATATTTTTAATTTGAGGACAAATTAGTTGAAGTTCGAAAACATTTATGGTGATTTCAACTTTTTCTAAAGAAGTCCAAGCACATGCTATCAAAAAGTAATATTTTGCTCCAAGGTATACCCTGGATCCAAAAGTATAGAACAGAACTCCTGACTCATTATAGATACATGTTTGGGGATTCTGGCGTTGTTTAAAGAACTGCAAGCATATGCTACCATGTCAATTAGAGTAATCATCATCATCACCACCACCATCACACCATACATCATCACATTATGGTAAAAGGTACTTCTCATAGTATTTTACACTAACACGGAGATCTTTGAACATTACTTTGCCGTTTATGGACCTATTTGTAAAATTATTTTGTTATTGTAAAGGGTTTAATTCGAAATTGGTCCTTTAGTCACTAAGGTGGAAACCTGATGATGCGATTCATGACGAATTGAGGGAACTCCTCGAAATTTATATCGACACATTTAGTGATTTTGACTTTTACTGAAGTAATACAAGCATATGCTATGCTACCAAAAAATAAGATTTTGTACCAATGTGTACCCTGGATCCAAAAGCACTGAACAGAACTCCTCAGTCTTTAAAGATATGCTTTTGTAAATTCGGCATTGTTTAAAGATCTGCAAGCATATGCCACTTTGTAACTTACAGTAATCATCATCATCATCATCATCTTAATGACGATACTTAATGGAATCTAGGCGCGTATTCATTCGATCTTAAGACGTAAATAACTAAACAAAATATATCCAAGGAATTTGTAAGTAAACAACTGGAATGAGCTCTCGACATCAAATCTGTGCCGAGAGGGAGATACAATACAAATAAATAAATAAATAAATAAAATAAAATGTTTTTATTTCGGTCAACAGGCCATAAGTGTTAGTAAACATTTTTACTTAGAAGCTATGTTAGTATATTGAAACTTGGTTTTTAAAATCTAGTTGTATGAGTGACACCAATATCACGTACAATATAAGTATTATACGTGATATTGGTATCCTTGGTGAGGTGGATGTGAGTCCAGTGCTGTATGATAGCATTGTCCACGTCCAGCCTTCCCGCTACTGTCTTCAGGAGACTGTTGGCGCTGCCACGCACCCGCTGTATCAGAGATGCTACACATTTCCTAATGATAGCTGAGAAGCTATCAACTTCAGCTGAAGCTAGCATCCCTGAAGCACTACAGTGACGAGGCAGCCCCAGCAATGCCCTGAAGGCATTATTATATTGGGTTCGCAGGGCCCTGTAAGTTGTTTGAGTGTAATTCACCCAGAGGCTGCACGTATACAGAGAGAATAAAGAATAAGAATAAGAATGGATTTATTTTTAGCATCACACAAACATATATAAGTCAATGGTACAGTTTTACTATAGTATAAATACAATTTTAATTACTATAATGTTGTGTGACGCCAAAAATTGGCCCCAGCTCAGCAAACGCAGCAAGCAAGCCCGCTGCACTGATATTCTGCAGAGGCCAATGAGTGGCTTCACAACGCTACTAAACTCAAAATATACCGAGAAAAAACTGCAAATAATAATAGGAACAAAGAACTAAATACAAGAAAATACATGGTACAATAAATTTCAATTAAATGTATAAATACGAATTTAAGAAAAAAAAAATTATACAATGGTGATTTTACGTATATTAATGGTTTGACGTCTGCGTTACTAAATCGTGGTTTTTGACGTGGCATTTTATTTTACTTGACACTGGCAAAATGTTGCAAAAAGCGATGGTTGGCCATTAATAAAAGAAGAAGAAGAATACTTGGCATTACTAGAAAAATTATATATCAATACATGAAATATCTAAATAAATTAAGTATAAATTTATATATGAAAGGTCTTGAGCAGTTCCAAGAGAAGTGGTAATATATACAGGACACCGAGAAAAAAGCAACCGGCCAATAAGGGATATAGTTATGTGCCTAACGCCGTTCGACAATCTTCACTACAAGCCAGTGGTGCATACACCTCGGGTATTTAGCACTGTCCGTTGAGTTGAAAGTAGGTGACATCTGTAATGTAAACTAAAGGTTTTTTTGGTTTTCAGCGCCCGGAGAGGAGGTGGGAGGTTGTTCCAACAGCGAGAGGCCGCATACTTAAAAGATCCTCGAAATGTGGCCGTCCTATGTTGTGGTGTCAAGATGCGGTACCTGGAGGCTCTTGTACGAGTGTTTATCTCACTTGCCCAGGATAATTTCTCATACAAATAGGAAGGAGTTTTGGTGCTTATGATGTCAAAAAGGAGTACGGAAAAATGAAGTTTTCTGCGTGCTTTCATCTTAAGTAGGTTTGCATTATTTATAAATGGTGTAACATGGGCACGAGGAGGAACAGTAAAGCAGAAACGCACACACGCGTTCTGGACTCTTTGGACAAGTTTCTCTGTTCTGGCTAACAGATTATTACCTATGACAGTGTCTGCATAGTTCAGCTTCGACAGTACTAATGTCTCGCATAACCTAATTCTGAGCTCCTCAGACAGATAAGGTCGGTACTTGTACAGCATTTTGAGTCGGTAAAAACAGCCCCTAGTAACCTCTAACATGTGTTGCTCAAATTTAAGATGCGAGTCAATCACCACTCCCAAATTGCGTGCTGTACTTACCTGCTCGATCTGTTGTCCAGAGACCATTACAGTTGGACGCTGAGCCAAGATGTCAGCAACCTGTTTTTTTGAGCCCAGAACTATAAACTTTGATTTTAATGGATTTAAGACTAGCCCACTAGAGTTAGACCATTCTGCGACAAGTTGAAGGTCATCATTTAGTTTTTTTAAAGCTTCAAGCATGTCCTTTGGAAAAAAACTGATGTAGATTTAGGTGTCGTCTGCATACATGTGGTACCTACAGTGAGCTATGTTTTTGGATAAGTCGGCACTAAAAAGTATGAAAAGTAATGGGCCTAGGATCGATCCCTGTGGAACTCCTCTTGGAACATCACAACATTCTGAGTATACCTTGCTACCATTGCTGTCAGTTATTTCTACCTTTTGTAATCTATTAGTCAGGTAGCTGCGGAACCAATCGATCACTGAGGGCTCAAAACCATAGTAAGACAGCTTAGATAGGAGGAGAGGAATACTAATTGTTTCAAACGCCCTGGAGTAGTCTAGCAGGACTAAGATGGTGCCCATTCCTTGGTCTTGAGCAGTAATAATATTGTCAAGAACGTCCAATAATGCTGTCACAGTGCTGTGCTTACATCGAAAACCAGACTGATACTTCGGTAAAATTTGGTTAGTCTCAAGGTAGTTCATGACTTGGTTGTATACTGCCTTTTCTACTATTTTTGATAAACATGGCAAAATGCTAATAGGGCGGAAATCTTGGGGCGAGGAAGGATTGGGACGTTTAGGGATAGGTTTAATTAAAGCTGTTTTCCAGCTCGAGGGAAACGTAGAGGATTGTAAGGATTTATTTACAATGTAGGTGATAGTTTTCAGGGTATTAGGAAGTGTAAGGTTTAACATCTGCAAGGAAATGTTATCTGTACCAGTGGCATTGGACTTGATACTTTGAATGATTTTTAAAACTGCATTTTCAGTTACAGGAGCAAAACAGAATTTGGATTTACTAGCTGAATGAGACTCAAAGTATGATTGTAGAGAAGAGCATTCTAAGGGTTGTCCAGGAATATTAAGAAAGTGTTGATTAAGAATATTAGGGTTATTGCACGAGTTAGGTAAAAAATTATCATTAGTTTTAGACAAGTTTAAATTATTTTTAATATTTTTCCACAAGACTTTTGGTTTGTTAATATTACTGTTAATATTTTTATTAAAAAAAGCACGCTTTTCACAGTGTATGGCTGAAATAACTAAAGATTTTAAGTCTTTATAAGTTTTTTTGTGGACAATATTTTTAGTTGCCTTCCATTTTGTAAAACTTCTATCTCTCAACTCCATCATTTTTTTTACCGTATCAGTTAGCCATGGTGTAGATTGCCTTTTAATTTTAACCTGCTTTACGGGAGCATGCAGGTCAAAAAGTAAGGTGATCAGCCTGTTGAATTCTGTAACTATCTCATTGATAGCATTCATACCTTCCAAGTATCCCCAATCAATTCTTTCCAAATCTTGAGTAAAAACGTCCAACAAAATGTCCTTGAATGGTCTATAAGAGCTAATAAAAGGCGAAAACTTAGGCTTCTTGAAGCAGAACTGTGCCGTGACAACTGCATGATTTCCCAGATCAGGTATGTGACTGACCATGACAGAACGTGCCGCTGCATTAGTACAAACAACGTCAATTAGGGATTCTGAATGATCTGTAAAATGTGTAGGTTCAGTGACAACTTGTTCAATGTGTAGAGAGTCCAAGAACTGGGAGAGCAGTTTAGATTTACTGTCAAACGGGTGTAGCATATTGATGTTAAAATCTCCTACTAAGATGATATGATCATACAACGCTAGAGAGCACCAGGATTGTGTTATAGCATCAATAAACAGGTTAGCATCCATCCATGGTGGTCTATATGCGGTACCTACTGCAATTTTATGTTTATTTATGTTGAGGCTAAGCCACATTTGCTCCACGGAAGGCGTTTCAGGATTGGGAATCAGTCGCGCATTGATACCTTGCCTGACAAAAAACCCAACACCGCCTCCTCGACCATCCCTTATGTTTGTAGGTCGTGGACGATGACGAAGGCGATACCCAGGGACAATTGGCGCTCTGCCATCTTCCCCCTGCCTGAGCCAGGTTTCGTTAATGGCCATAATATCTACCGATAGACGTTCCATCATGGCAATAAATTCATCGTGCTTGGTTCCCAATGATCCTGCATTATAAAGGCCTACTGTAAACAATTTGTTATTCTTAATTACCATTTATATCTTGTCATAGATAAATTAAAATGTAAGAAAAAATATATAATAATAAGTATTTTAGAGGGTGTATAAATATAAAAATATGTGTCAAAATTATAATTATTATGTATTTTTATAAAAATAAAGATATAAAATAATAATGTAAATAGGAGTATAATATAATTTACATAACATATTACTTGTTGTATATGAGAGTGACAATACGCTTTGAAAAGTGTTATCTTCACTGCTCTGGAAGAACGTGCAAACCTACGGGATAGCATATTAGCTCTAACACACAGAGCCCTTCGCTCCCATTACATGTCCTCGTCATCTTTGAGCGTTTCACCGATCCAGTGCCCCAGTTATTTAAAACGTTTTACTTGCGCAACCGCAGCACCATTTAGCATCACAGGAGGAACCTTATAGCTCTTGTTACCAGCTTTAAAAACCAGCAACTCACTTTTGGCCATGGGCCGCAGCGAATCGCTCACAAAAACCGCTCCGTCTCTTTCTAACAAGGGTGATAACAATATTTTAAAATTTGGGAATAAATTAGTCGAAATTTGCTAATCGATCTTTTACAACATTACAACATTTTAAGTCATAAATGATAATACAAGTTGCTGAAAGGTATATTATAGGGTGCTTTTAATAAGTGTAAAATACTTTACCGCGTGATAATGCTCATGATAACAAACAACTTACCCAAATAAACTTTTTAGAGCATTTTTATAAGTGAAAATTCCTTTAACGGCGCTGTGCACTTGGATGGGTAAAAACTGTTAAACTCGAGCAGGACACGTGACCCTGATCGAAAAGCCATAAGATGCAACTTACAATTATTGTTTGCTGTCTTGGTTTACGCGAGCATGAAACTATTTTAGTTCGTATTGACTTTTGACCCCAACCATTGACCTTTGGTCTTGACCTTGACCCCCAATCATCCCCATCACATTGACCTTTACCTCCAATTGACCCCCCACGAAAAGTGTCTCCAGTTAAATGGCTCGACTTTTGAGATTTTTGAGGCCATTTTGAAATTTGACGTACAGTGAAATCACGATAAAGAAAAGAAGTGTCTCCAGTTAAATGGCCCCACATTTGAATTTTTTTACTTCTACCGACACTCGCGGACGTTAGTAATATATATTCTTTGCTCCCGGAGTGCAACCCGTTGTTTTTTTTTATTATTTAATTCGCTACCTAATGTTAAGTTGAGGTGGATTAAATAAAAAGTAACTCTAAAAAAACTCTAAAGAAAGTTTGTAATCATGAGCACTACCACGTGGTAAAGTATATTTTACACTAATTAAAAGTTTGATGACCTCTTTGGCTTAGTGGTTGAGTATGTTGGTGATCAAGCCCGACCGGCTTGGATCGAATCCCACCGAAGGAACCAAAAGTTTTACCATGTTCCGTGACATGGATAAGTATTAAATATGTACTATTTACTCTACTCAGTAAGGACCTCAAAAAACCCCAACACACTATACCACTGATATCCACTTGATATCCATATTGAACGAGTGCATTAAAAATAACTTGTCGGCCACCTTGGATGTTCCGTCATGTTGGATTTTCGAGTTATTCTCAGCAAGCCCTTTCATTTGATACCCATATTGTAGGAATGCATTAAAATGACTTGTCGGCCATCTTGGATGTTCCATCATGTTGGATTTTCGAGTTATTCTCAGCAAGCCCTTTCATTTGATACCCATATTGTAGGAGTGCATTAAAAATAACTTGTCGGCCATCTTGGATGTTCCATCATGTTGGATTTTCGAGTTATTCTCAGCAAGCCCTTTCATTTGATACCCATATTGTAGGAATGCATTAAAATGACTTGTCGGCCATCTTGGATGTTCCTTTATGTCGGATTTTTGAGTTATTCTCAGCAAGCCCTTTCATTTGATACCCATATTGTAGGAATGCATTAAAATGACTTGTCGGCCATCTTGGATGTTCCTTCATGTTGGATTTTCGAGTTATTCTCAGCAAGCCCTTTCATTTGATACCCATATTGTAGGAGTGCATTAAAAATAACTTGTCGGCCATCTTGGATGTCCCATCATGTTGGATTTTCGAGTTATTCTCAGCAAGCCCTTTCATTTGATACCCATATTGTAGGAATGCATTAAAAATGACTTGGCGGCCATCTTGGATGTTCCGTCATGCTGGATTTTCGAGTTATTCTCAGCAAGCCCTTTCATTTGATTGCATATTCACGCCAACCAAGATACTCGTCAAGACGAATCATACGAGCCCAAACTCGATGGGATTGCGTCGTTTAATTACAGAGTTCCTATGGCCACCTTCCAGCTCCATCATCAGACCCTGGTTACCATATAGTATCAAAGTACTTGTCAAGACGAACTAAACGAGTCCAAATTCGATGGGACTATGTGGTTTTATTTCGGAATTCCTGTGGCCACCTTCCAGCTCCATCATCAGATCAGCTCCACGTCATCATAATATTGCATTGTCATGCGGTTTACATATCCGTGCAAAATTTCAACTCAATCGGAAACCGGAAAGTGGATCAAATTTAACTTGCAAGAATCCATTACAGACCGACAACGGGACAGGTGAAACTAAATAAGAGCTATGAGGTAATTCCCACACACTATACTCTGGAACACTAGGTGCGGGGCTCATATAAATGAAACAGAGAAACTTCTCAGATTTACTGTGGGTTTATTATTGGTATAACACACGAGCGCGCGAAAACAAAACAGGCCTTTCGGGTTGCGGCGTAGAACTCTCGAGACACGAACATCGCGCGGGAAGCCTCTGGCGCGTGTGTGTGAGTGAGACACGACTACTCGCGGTAACGAGCGGGAGCGAGACCGCGGGTCGCACGGTGTTGCAAGACTGACGGTCGGGTTACCATATGCTCCCCCTCTAGTCCAGGGGAACGTCCTCGCTCCTGGACTAGGACTCTAGCTCTGGTCGCAGGGCGTCCTCGCTTTCTTTTGGGAATGATGGGGTTAGGAGGCGAGTGATCGTCCTGGCTCTTATAAATAGAGAGATCTTGGTTGTGGTATTTGCCAATGATTTCATCGGGTTGATTTACGTGAGACAATATGTAGGTTGTTGGGCTTACCTTTTTCACAATTTGGTACGGTCCATCACGTTTCGGGGCAAACTTTGCAGTCACATTCTTTGAGGCGCTGCTGAGTGCGTGAGACTTAAGGAGTACCAAATCACCTACCTGAAAGGTATCTGCAGGTCGGCGGAATTGATCAGCGTAATCCTTGGTCTTGTCTTGCTGTGATTCGACACGCTCGCGGATCGCTGAGAGGGAATTTATAAAATTTCTAAGGTAAGGAGTAATTTGTGGGATGAAATTATCCTTGTCCAGGATAGCGCGAAGATCATGAGTGACTTCTGTGGGAGATCTCATTTCTCTAGCAAAGGTTAAGTAAGCCGGTGATTTACCTGTTGTCCGGCATCTGGAGCTATTCAGGGCGAAACGGATCAGCGGCAGCTTCTTTGGCCAGGAAGTGTGGTCTTCTTGTACCAGGTATGCTAACATGGCTTTTAGGTCTCTATTTTTGCGTTCTGCGGGGTTCGACTGAGGATGGTAAAGAGGCACGAAATTTTGTTTCACTCCCAGGACGGACATGCATTGTTGCATGACTGCAGAAACGAATTGTACCCCGTTGTCGGATATTATTCGACGAGGTAGACCGAATCGTAAAAAGTATTCTTCGATTAAAACCTGAGCGCAGGCTTCGGCTGTAGCTTCTCGGATGGCGAATAATTCTACCCATCGTGTGGCGGTGTCTTCGATAAGAAGCACCCAACGCTCCCCCTGGTCTCCTTCCGGCAGTGGGCCGAAGAGATCAATAGCTAACACTTCGTTGCGTTGGTTCAACACAGGTGTTTGTAGTAGACCTGGTGGTTTAGCGTTACTTGCTTTATAACGTTGGCAGTGAATGCATGCACGAACATAATCAGAGATTATTCGACGCATTCCAGTGAAATAAAATAAATTAGCTACCTTTTGATAGGTCCTGTCAATGCCAGAATGACCGGCTGTCGCAGAGTCGTGTAATTCTTTCAAAATATTCTTAACTTGGTCCATGGGAATGACTAGTTGCGGTGATTCGCTGTCGGAGTCCGGGTTTAAGCGATACAAGACACCTTGGTCCATGAGAAAACCTCGTTCTACCCACCTTTGTGCTGCAACGTCATCGGCTCCTTCAAGCTCCTTAATTATCTTTTCTACTTCAGGGTCGGACATCTGTTCTTCACGAAGCTGACTAGGCGATTTAGAGGGTATATCGCAAATAATAGAACAAATACCACAGTCTTCGCGAGTATTTTCAACGCAAGCAGGTCTACTTAGGGTGTCGGCCACTACGTTGGCCTTCCCTGGAGTGTACTGAAATCGGATGTCGAAAGCTTGAAGTTTTAGAGCCCAGCGGACAAGTCTACCGGTTGGCGATTTAATTGAAAGGAGCCAGCGAAGTGGTTGATGATCACTGCCTACTATGACCGGGTGACCGTCTAGGTAAGGACGAAAACGCTCTACCCCCCACACTACGGCGAGTGCTTCTCGCTCGGTTGTCGAGTAGTTACGTTCCGCTGCGTTAAGGAGACGGCTAGCGTATTCTATCGGCCTTTCCTGATTACCATCGCCCTGCATTAAAACCGCGCCTAGGGCGTAATTACTTGCATCTGTACGCAGAACGAAAGGGCTATTAAAGTCAGGTTGAATCAGTACAGGGGCAGATGTGAGTAACCGCTTTAATTCACTAAAAGCTTGAGATTGTTCCATACCCCAGGACCAAATCTGGTTTTTCCTAGTCAAGCGTGTTAAAGGCTCCGATACTTTTGAGAAATTCGGAATGAACTTCCTGTACCACGAACATGTTTGCAGGAACGTGCGGAGGTGCTTTAAATTAGCAGGCTCTTTCATATCTAAAATTGCACTCACCTTTTGCGGATCGGTGGAGATTCCGTCTTGTGTAATGATGTGCCCAAGGTATCTAACGCTCTCTCTAGCAAATGCACACTTATCACGGTTCACATGAAGGTTAAATTCTTCCAAGCGTTTCAGTACCACGTCCAGGTCTTTCAGGTGCTGCTGAAAACCCTCAGAAATCACGCAAATATCATCAAGATAAGTTAAAATGGTGACGTCTTTCAGCGCTGCACAGGAACGGAGTTTGTCTATCAAACGCTGGAAGGTCGCTGGCGCGTTTTTCAGGCCAAACGGCATTTTCTTGAAACGGTAGGTGCCGAGCGGAGATATGAAGGCTGTTTTATCCTTATCAGAATTCCTAACTAATACTTGCCAGTAAGAGGAACGAAGGTCAAGAGTACTCATGTAGCAGTTTCTCTTGGTTGACTGTAAGAGCTCATCGATGCGTGGCATCGGATAATTATCGGTCTTGGTGACTGCGTTGAGGCGTCTGTAATCCACGCAGAACCGAATGGAACCGTCAGACTTCGGCACCATTAATGCCGGGGAACACCAAGCCGATTCGCACTCTTCTATGACGTCATCGTCTAACATTTTCTTTATTTCTTGCTTCATCAACTCTTTTTTAGCTGGAGTCAGCCGGTAAGGCGGCACTGCTATAGGCGGGTGGTTACCTGTATCAATGCAGTGTTCACTGAACGGTGTTGGACCTCCCCCTGCTTCGAAGACGCGTGCGTGCTTGGAAAGGACGTAGCTGAGTTCCTGTCGCTCAGCCGTTGTTAGGCGGGTACCTTCATCATCCCTAAGAACAACCGTGGAAGCACAAGAAATACTGCGATGTACGGTAGATTCAAAAAATAATTTATACTTTACCGTGTTGTCCTCACTGAAGTGCCATACCTCTTTGTTGAAGTCAATTACCACTCCAGCGGCAGTTATGAAATCGATACCTAGTAAGGTTTCGTTGTTTGTCGAATTCGGGAAAATGAAAAATGGAATTGTGATAGTTATCGTCTCCAACTGTACCTGTAGAGTGGTAGTTAAGATATCCATCGCACGTACCACACCATCAGCCAATTTAACTCTTTTAGAGGAAGAGTGGAGGGGATAATTTTGTCGTCGGAGGAGAGCATATAGCGTATGACCCGCAACACAATGCTTAGCCGCTGTATCAATTAATGCGGTACCCTTAAAACCCAAAATACTAATATTAAAAATTGGTCGCGCATTACGGCCAGAGGATCCCGTGGGGTCGTTTACATCTCCGGTACAGCATACAAAATTATCATTAACACAATTAAATAAAATATCATTATCCGAAATTCTTGGGTTATGCCCTTTTACATATGAGGTATCAAAAATATCCAAAACAGTTAAATTATTATCAACAGAAGTTATATGAACATCATCAAAATTATTTGAATTACTTGGGTTATGCCCTTTTACACATGAGGTAACAAAATTATCGAAAACAGTTAAATTATTATTAATTGAAGTTAAACAAACATCATCAAATTTTTTTGAATTATTTGGGTTGTACCCTTTTTCACATGAGGTAACAAAATTATCGAAAACAGTTAAATTATTATTAATTGAAGTTAAACAAACATCATTAGAATTATTTGAAAATTTTGGGTTACACCCGTTTTCACCTAGGGTATTAACTTTTTTTACAATATTTAAATTATAAAACCCATGAGAATTATTTAAAATTTTTGGTTTACACCCTTTTTCATCTGAGGTATCAACATTTTCAAAAATATTTAAATTATGATTCGACATATCAACATCATAAAAATTATTCGAAGCACAATTTAAATCATTATCATTTTGCAGATAATAATCATTAATATCATTATTACAAAATATTATATCATTATCGCTAGAATCCAACGAATAAAACATGCCACTTTCACTTTGTGTATCGCTGACTTTAGGTTGATTGTTTATATTAGAGTTAATAAAAGTTTGCTCACCGGTTAATCCTTGTAACTTACGACATTGTTCTTTCTCGTGTCCGAATCTACGACAGTAATTACACTGTAGGCGAGTTTTCTTTCCCGTATTCACGTTGCTGGACGAAGGTGTCGACGTCGGAAGTACGGTGGGCGGAGCGTTCCCGGAGAATGTGGCGCGGGCGGGCGCAACTTGCGTCGCCGGGCCGCGCGAGTACGTTGCAGTTGTGCTAGGACGTACTATATTACGGGACACGGGGCGCATGACGCCTGTACCGGACGAAGCGGGCGGGGTGCGCGGGAGCACAGCACTCGTTCGCGCACCCGAACTTGCTTGTTCAAATGTATCTTCGATATGTCTAGCTCTGTATAAAAGTACATCGTATGATGTAATTTCATCTCGCCGTAATCGCTCACGAACACGATGACTCAGCAAGCCGTAGAGCATATCCAATTGTACTTTTTCAGTAAGGTCGCTTGGTGGAAGCCGAGCGAACAGGGCCCTCGCCCTGGCGACGAACAGCTCAGTCTTTTCGTGACCTTGATGCATGCTGAATAAGTCTTGATATATCTTGTGTGGCGGGCGAATATCGCCAAACGCACCTCGGAGCGACGCGATCGCTTCGCCCCATGAAGTGATCGTGGACTTGATTCCTTGCCACCAGACGGCAGCGTTTTCAGTTAGTAACATCGTTAATCCACGTAATGCATTGTACTCTCCTACCTGGGTACATTCTTTATAAGCTTCGACCGCGTCGAGGAAGCTGTCCAACGATTCTCCGGCAGCACCGCTGAATCTCGCCGTGCAGTTTGCGAAGTTACCATTCAGGGGGGCGGCGGGCGCGGCTGGCGTGGATGCTGCTGCCGGTGTCATCGACTCCCGACGAGTTTCATGGTCTAATATGCGGTCGAGTAATCGTTCAAACGCAGTTGTTTGTGCCTGTTGTAGCGTTGCCACGATTGTGAGAACGCTGTCGCTCGTGAATGTTTCTTGTGCGTGGAGGTTAGTAGCGCCATCGTCACTTTGACGAGCGGGAGACGCCGCCGTCGAGGATGCCGGTTGCGTGGGGGCGGGTTGGAATGCCGCTGCATCATCACCCCGTCGTTGATGGGCATCCTCGGGTCTGGTGGCACTGGCCGATCTATATCGGGTTAACACCATGTTCACCAAAAGCACTTATACCACTTTTACGATACCTTTTTGCCGCCAGATTCAACGTACAGTTTTACACTTTGGCCGGCCCGGGTACGTATTATAAACACGTTGGAGCGCCAGATATGAGGTAATTCCCACACACTATACTCTGGAACACTAGGTGCGGGGCTCATATAAATGAAACAGAGAAACTTCTCAGATTTACTGTGGGTTTATTATTGGTATAACACACGAGCGCGCGAAAACAAAACAGGCCTTTCGGGTTGCGGCGTAGAACTCTCGAGACACGAACATCGCGCGGGAAGCCTCTGGCGCGTGTGTGTGAGTGAGACACGACTACTCGCGGTAACGAGCGGGAGCGAGACCGCGGGTCGCACGGTGTTGCAAGACTGACGGTCGGGTTACCATAGAGCTTATAAAATTAAACACAAGTTCTTCGAGAACTTACCACGGGACAAGATTGATGTGGTGTGAAGTGTCCATAAATATTATTATTATATTATTAGTCATCCTATACAGATAAACCTACCTACTAATATTATAACTCTGTCTGTCTGATGTCGCCCGCCCGCCCGCGAGGTTCTCACCGCTCACGTAACTATGCGCACATAATAAGCACTCAGATATTAAGAATTTTTCTACCAGTGAAAGAATTTTTTAAATCTGTTAGGTTTCAGAAATTATCAATAACATACAAACATACAATGGTTTCCTCTTCACAATATCATGAAGGTAGGTAAAATAATATAAATGTCCTATATTCCCTATTAAATCATATTGTCACCCGAACATCTAGAATGTTCCAAGGGAAATACACGGCGTTTTGTGTTGCAACTATTCTATTTTAATTTCTTCCATTTTACTCTACCAAAATGCAAATAATCAAAAAATAAATAACAAATTCCTAATTATCAGTTAGTAGGTAGGTTCTAAATAACTAGTGAATTTTATTTTACATTTCTCTCTCAAATTATGAATAAGATAATATTTAACCGATTTTATTAGTATTTCTTTCTTATACACCATATCGCACATAAAATCTACCAAACCTGAAATTTAAGGAAAGATATAAACTGGCTACACTAGGTTACTTGTTAGAACGAGACACAGGGATAACTTATAGCTATCTCACCGGGACCGGTTTTTTTATTGCGCACGTGATAAGCTTTAAGTCTGAGTAGTAAAGATAATTTTTGATTGAATTAAAAGAAAATAAAGTTTGAAGTACATACTCTTTCCTGTTGTATATAATACTTACAAATTCCTTGTGCGAATGATACTATCTAATAAAAAAGAAGGAAAAGGATTTAATGTAAACTGCATTTTTATTTAGTAATTTAAAATGACTATTTCTAACTTTTTTAATTAGAATCTCAGATCAAATAAAAAACCAAGATAGCACATGGCGTTTGTTTGAAGTGAAGCCTAAAAAACTACGCTACTTCAATTTTACACACGCCAAAGAATATATTAAATTACTAACGTAAAGAACCGTCACTCTACCGATTTACACGACTCGCCGCTCACAGCTGTGTGTGCGTGTCTGGTATGCCATTTGCTCGTTTAAGATTCATCCGTCCATCCATACATCCTCACAAACTTTCATATTTCTAATGGTAGCAAAATATTAGTAAGGATTTCCGCATAGTATTTTAGATTGAATATTACATGTAGTACTTAATCGCATTTAGATCTGTCGATACCTATCGATATTGTGCGACGATCTTAGTTGTGTTACAACACTTATTGAGTGGTAATAAAAATCTAAAATTGCATTGATATAATTCAAATAGTCTTTGTACTACTTAAGAATTAAGTACAAATTAAACCCAATTGCTAAGGACACAAGGTATATTTTTCCAATATAAGGGCCAATGGTCTGAGTACATTTTTGATTAAAAAAAATATGGCTATTAGACGTTAGACATTTTGGAGACTATTTTGAATATCCATTGTAAATATCAGTATCCTATACAGCCTATACTGTGATCCTATAAAAGTTCAAATCGCACGTACCGTACCGTGTACCTAACATAATATTAGGAATTTCCTGATCGGCATCTCAGATCAAATAAATTTGATCTGAGATCGGCATTAAAATGAGTAGGCTTAATTATTGTGGTTGTATATAAGGTCGCCATAATAACCAAGAAAAATAATATGATGAATAGCTTCTTCCGCTTGCCTAATAATCCAGAAAGGTAAGTACCTACCTACCTCGATAATTATTACTTATTTTTTTCTAACCTAACCCTTGCTTTTGTCACACGCAGTACAATAAATAACTGAGACGTGATTAAAGTAGGTCGGTATGATTTCTCTTTTCATATTAAGCATCTAGCTTTTGCCCGCGGCTTCGCCCGCGTAAAAAGTATTATATTTATGCGGGTGTAAAAAATATTTTAAATTAATTCGATGTCAACCCTAGGCTTATGTCAACTTAACTGACATTTGTCGGTGCTCGAACTGTCATTTGTAGAGAGTGTCGCCCCTGTGCACACGCGCTCACGCACACACAAGCAAAAAAGTACTTTACTTTTTGTCAGTATAGATTAGTCGTCGCGACGACTCATTCGATACTGTCGAAAAGTAGCGTACTTTTTGCGCGTGTGTAAAATTGAAGTAGCGTAGTTTTTTAGGCTTTACTTCAAACAAACGCCACGCGCTATCTTGATTTTATTTCATCTGAGATTAGAATATAATATACAACGCGGTCACATTAACTTGACGCATCGCTGAAATGCAAAGCCCTGCCCGCTTCCCACCGCGTTCCCTTAGCTCGCCGGGCAAACGTCACTATGGTCAACATCTCGATATTTTCGTTAGTTTTCTGTTGCAGTTTGTTTGTTTGTTTCTGTTGTAGTTGCAGAACGCCAAAATGACGTCATCAAGCCCATGCGTCATGTTAATGTGACCGCGTTATAGTTAAAAACATTTGTTAAAAATATAATAATAAAGTACACTCGTTTTATCTAACATTTTTCAAGTTACTTTTTATAAATACCAACATTTCTCTGGTTGGCAACATGCAGGAACGAGACACACGGCCTCCCTTATACTCTATGGCCTCCCTTCTGGCTATCTCGCTCGGCTCGGATTTGCCTCTATGAGACGTGCATTGTGAAATACACTCTATTACTAAGGTAATACAGTTATTTTTAGCAATCAAAAAATTGGGAGTCTTCTATCCATAGGTCTTAGATCATATACTACAGGATAAGGCACGCGGGGAAATTTTCAAACAAAACTTTCTGCCAATTTTGGTGCGAGGAGGGTAACTCCCACAATGAAAACAAAATCACACATTCACAAAAATATTGTAATCGTTACAAACTCACACATTTATAAAACTGCAACACTAGCTTATTTATATCACACAAATAAGACTTGCTCTAATATAACAGTGTAGCGTACACACTAATACACTGGCATGCTAAGTGATGTTACCAATACAAATTATATCGATATATTGTCGATATAAATTTGTATTGGTCATTTAGACACTTTAGAGATAGATGGTTTACTGTTAATGGACCGTGATACTTAACCTCGAGTTCCGGCACTAGTCAACTGTCCACCTGCAAATGCGTACACAGGGAAAGAAAAGATCTATATCTCTATACTCACTATATTCACTGACTGAATTACAATTCGTGTTCACGTGTTCCCTACTGCCCTGCAAGTACGCAACTGGCGAGCCGTGGCCCGACACCACGTCGCCTCACCAAGATTACAAAGTCAGCATTCTATGAACTAAGTAAGTACACGTAAGTATGTCCCAACAATATTCCCCCCTTTTTTTTAAATAAAAATTACAAAATGTATCCTGTCCTTAAAGAAAAATAAAACATGGTCACTCTATCATTACATTGTATAAAAACATTACATTAAAAATAATCCAGATAATAACAAACAGCATTAAAAATAATCCAGATATTCAAACCAGCTTTAACATTCGACACCAGGAAGATGCTTTGTCGAAAGATCATGATGACAATTCTGGATATTGGCCTCCTCGTGCTATCTCTTTTCCTTGAGTCATGTCAGACCATGGGGTGCCTGGCAGAAAACCTCCCCGAGTGCTCAGTGGCTGCTGGTCCTTTTGTTTTCTTGAGGGCGAGCAGGCGCTGGGCCGGTGCACCCTGGGTGCGGGCAACAATTTCCTCGTGAGGGGTGGGAAAGAGGAGATTGTTGCCTGCAGCGAATTTCTGCCGGAGCGGAGGAGTCGCTCCCGAGGGCTCTCTATCTGCGCTCTGCAGCTGCAGAGTGCACGACTAGGGAGCGAAGTCTGGTAGACCGCGGGCCGTTTTACAGTCCGCGGTCTAGGGGTCTCCACGGCGTGTACGTCGCGGTGACCGAGGTGGGGTAGCCGTGGGTTGCTCCTCAACCTACGGTCTAGGGGCATCTATGGCGAGGTGTTGAGCCACGGTGCCGGGTGGTGGGTAGTTTAAGTTAGTTATAGGTTAGTTTTAGGTTTTTTCTAAACCTTTTTTCTAAAAAAAAAAAAATAGTTTGTAGATACCGAGCAGCGGGCGGTATATCCTGCACCGGAGGCATCCGCGGGCCTCGGGAGGATCAAATACCCTCCCAAAAAGACCGGCCGCATCGCCTTGGGGAAGTGATGTGCGTACCACCCATTTTGTAATATGAAAATGTCCGATACTGAGAGAGATTTGTCATGCGACCCGGCTAACGCCCGGCGCTCGCAGGTACCCGGGCCTGCGAGTGATAAATTGGTTACCGATGGACGCGCAGGGGTAGGCGACCAGGCCCCTGTTGCTGATAATATTACTGGAAGCAATCATATACAAAATATTGACGGAGGGCCGCGTGGACCGTCTTCCGTTAGGAAACGTCCACGCGACCCTGCTCTGATGGGAGGTGGGTCAGTGGATTTGTCCTCAGATGAGGAAGGCCTGCTGGCCCCGAAGTTGTCGACCGCGAGAAGAGGTCGGCAGGCTTCGAGAGGGGTGAGTGCTTCACGGCCGCGGAGGGACGCACAGGGTAGGTTCGTGCGCTCCAATACTACGGCGGCCAGCGAAGCAGAGAGTGACATGGGGGTCACTACCGAAGACCCTGGTGGCGAGAGTTGTGCCTCGCTAGGGAGCTCAAAGGCGGAGCTCAACGCCACCAGAAGAGAGCAGCGCAAAGCCGTCGCGGCCGACGAAGTGTCGGAAATGGCCCGACGCGCACGCGAGCGACGCGCTGCTCTAGCGGCGGAAGGGGGGGAACCATCTGCGGTGGCCCTAAGTCAGCTTGCCTTGGACGGGGTGGACTTAGTTCTGAAGGTTGCTACTAAATCCGGCAGCCTGAAGGGTACTTTCATCCGCGGTCTGAAGGAAGCTGCCGCGGACATTAAGGAGGCGGTTGGCATCCTCCTCAACAGGACGGCCTCAGACGAGGTCGCGAAGTTGCAGGAGGAAAACAGCCGTCTCCGAAACGATTTGGAGGACCTCCGGCGACAAGTCGCTGTCCTGAGCGAGCAGCAGCAGCGACGCACGTCCACTGATGCCGCATCGGTAGTGGCCCCGGCTCCCGCACCGAGACCGGCAAGCACTCATACCGACGACGAGGTCGAGCGCATTGTCCGGCTCTGCATGCTCCAGTGCGGGAGCATGGTCAATGCTCGTATGGAGGCGATTTCTCGGCGCCTCCCTGCGGAAATACTCCGTCAACCCCTAGCGGCCGATACACGGTGGAGGGCTGAGGAGCCGCCGAGACCTGCGCCTCGGAAGGGGAAACCCGCGAAGGGTGTTAAAAAGCCCGTGGAGGGAGCCCCATCGAGCGATCAGCCCACGACTGCCGGGTCTAAGGGTGAGACCTGGGCGACAGTTGTGGGCCGCAAGAGAGCCCGCAAAGCCGCTAAGGCGGCCTCAGCAACAGCGCGCGCCCCCGGCCAAACCGCAAAGGCGGTTGTGCAGCCTGTGCGGCGGACTGCCAAAGGCGGTCGCAAAGGACCGGCGATACATGCTCCGCGTTCCGAAGCTGTGACGCTCACGCTACAGCCCGGAGCGCGGCGTAACTTACCAGTCGGTCATTGCCGAGGCCAAGGCCAAGATCAAATTATCAGATCTTGGTCTTCAGTCCGTCACCCTCAGGCAGGCCGCCACGGGTGCGCGGCTATTCGAGGTGGCTGGTACTGCGAGCGGCAATGCCGAAAAGGCGGACGCTCTGGCCGCCAAGATGAGAGAGGTCCTCAACCGTGAGGACGTCCGGGTCTCCAGGCCAATGAAAACAGCAGAGGTGCGGATTGCTGGTCTGGACGATTCCGTGACCTCTGAGGAGGTGGTGGCGGCCGTTGCCCGAAGCGGAGAGTGTCCGCCGGACATGGTGCGGGCCGGCGATATACGCACCGACGCCACCGGACTCGGTGTCGTCTGGGTTCGGTGCCCTGTAGCGTCGGCGAAGAAGATCGCCTTAAGCGGTAGATTGCTGGTTGGCTGGGTTGCAGCGAGGGTAAAACTCCTGCAGCCCCGGGCTTTGCGGTGCTTCCGGTGCCTGGAAAAGGGGCACGTCCGGGCAAAGTGCACCGCTGAGGTTGACCGTAGTGACCTTTGCTATCGCTGCGGTCAGCCCGGCCACAAGGCGGCCCAGTGTTCCGCAGCACTCAACTGCAGCTTATGTTCGGCTGCAGGGAAGCCAGCGGGACACAAAGTGGGCGGAGGGGCCTGTGGCGCGCCTGCCAGCAAGGCCAAGAAGAAGAAGAAGAGGAGCTCTAAACCTGCCGGGGAAACCTCGCTGCCCCCGCAGGCTAGTAGCTCCGCGGCCGACTCCCGGCCCAGGACCGTTGCCGAGGGAATGGAATGTCAATAATGGCACAATTCCATTTCCTCCAGGGCAACATCAATCACTGTGCCAGAGCTCAGGATCTTTTACTCCAGAGCATGGCAGAGTGGTCGATCCACGTGGCTGTGGTCGCCGAACCGTACTTCATCCCCGCCCGTGATAACTGGCTGGGGTGCGCTGACGGTTTGGTGACCATTATTAGCGAGACTCTGATCGACCCTTCTCGGGGCCACGGCTGGGTTGCTGCGGTCTCGGGCGGCATCGTCATTGTGGGGGCGTATTTCTCCCCCAGCAAGAGTCTCGCGGACTTTGAGGGTTTCCTTGTTGAGTTGGGCGCCGTCGTAGGCCGTTATCACCCTCGACCCATTCTGGTGCTCGGGGATCTCAACGCTAAGTCATCGGCGTGGGGATCTCCGGTCACTAACCCTCGGGGCGAGGTGCTAGAAGAGTGGGCGGTGACGACTGGTCTGGTCGTCCTGAATCGGGGTTCGGAATACACGTGCGTGCGGCAGCGGGGCGGGTCGATAGTGGACGTCTCGTTCGCAAGCCCCTCTGTCGCCAGTCGAGTCCGCGACTGGCGTGTCGCCGTGGAGGTGGAGACGCTGTCGGACCATCGGTATATCCGGTTCGACGTCTCTGCCCAGACCGCGAGCGGCCGCCATACAACAACTCCGATTAACGACGGCCCGCGTTGGGCGATTAATCGCATCGACAAGGAACTACTCGAGGAAGCAGCCTTAGTCCAGTCTTGGATTTGGGAGTCGACGACGGACGGCCCCGTCGACGTCGAAGCGGTGGCGCTGTGGTTTCGCGGGGCGATGACGCAGATCTGCGACCCGTCCATGCCACGTGTCCGCCAACAGTCCGTAAGACGTCAGGTATACTGGTGGACCGACGAGATCGCGCGGTTACGCGTTGAGTGCGTTGCGGCTCGCCGCCAGTACACACAATACCGGAGACGACGTCGACGGGATTCCGTCGAGGAAGACGCGCTGTATGAGGTGTACCGCGCGTCCAAGGAGACTCTGTGATTGGCCATCGGCGACTCTAAGTCGCGAGCCAGGGAGGAGCTGCTGGGGTCCCTAGATCGGGATCCGTGGGGGCGCCCCTACCGTTGGGTACGGGGCAAGTTGCGTCCCTGGGCGCCTCCACTGGCGCAAAGCATGCAACCCCAGTTGCTAGAGGCGGTAGTATCGGCCCTCTTCCCTGAGCGAGCGGGACATGTTCCCCCGGCGATGTCTTCGCCCTCAGCCACAGACTCTCCAGAAGAGGAGAGCTCTGATGTCCCCGAGGTGACGCAAGCAGAGACGAGAGCGGCCGTGTCGCGACTCCGGGCTAAGAACACAGCGCCCGGACCCGACAGAGTTTCTGGTCGAGCTCTCGTCCTGGCTCTGAAGGAGCTAGAGCCCCAGCTGAGGGGGCTCTTCACGGCATGCCTCGAGCAGGGTCAGTTTCCCAGTGTGTGGAAGGAGGGGAGGCTAGTCCTGCTCAGGAAGGAGGGGCGCCCTGCAGACTCACCGTCCGCATATCGGCCCATAGTGCTGCTCGACGAGGCGGGCAAACTTTTTGAGCGCATTATCGCAGATCGCCTCGTCAGCCACTTGTGCTGCGTGGGGCCGGACCTGGATGACAACCAATTTGGTTTTCGTCGGGGGCGCTCCACCATTGACGCCATCATGCGCGTGAGGGCCCTGGCGGAGGAGACGGTGTCCCGGGGTGGGGTGGTGCTGGCGGTGTCTTTAGACATCTCCAACGCATTCAACACCCTACCCTGGAGTTGTATTCGGGAGGCTCTAAAATACCATCGCGTGCCTCCCTACCTCCACCGTACGGTAGGGGCTTATCTGGAGGGTAGATGCGTCACCTATCGGGGACGTGACGATGCCGGTCGGCATCTCATGTCGTGCGGTGTTCCACAGGGATCGGTCTTGGGACCGCTCCTGTGGGACATCGGCTACGACTGGGTGCTGAGAGGCGAGCTCCCGTCGGGCGCCGACTTCACGTGTTATGCGGACGACACGCTTGTCACTGCCCGGGGGAGCTCACACAGGGAAGCGGCGTTGATAGCCACGGCTGCGGTGTCACAAGTGGTGAACCGCATCCGGCGCCTGGGCCTGGAGGTATCCCTAAACAAATCGGAGGCCATGGTGTTTCATGGTCCCCGACGTGCGCCGGCGCCGGGATCACACATCGTGGTCAGCGGGGCCCGGATAGCTGTCGAGTCCACCATGAAGTATCTGGGATTGGTGCTCGACAGCCGATGTGAATTCGGGCCTCACTTCCGGCGGCTAGCGCCCAAGCTGATGGGCGCAGCGGGCGCGCTTTCAACGTTGCTTCCCAACTTGGGGGGCCCGAGCGCCGCCTGTAGGCGGTTGTACGTAGAAATCGTGCGGTCCATGGCCCTGTATGGGGCCCCTGTGTGGGCGATGGACATGACGGCCAGCACTCTCGCCATTCTGCGCAAACCGCAGAGGGCGATGGCCGTCAGAGTCGTCCGCGGGTATCGCACGATTTCTTACGAGGCGGCTTGCGTCCTGGCCGGATCCCCGCCCTGGGACCTAGAGGCGAAAGTACTCGCGTCATTATATCGTTGGCGCGAGGAAGAGCGGGCACGGGGCTCGAGGCCGGAGCATTGGCAGATCGCGCTGCGCCGAGAGGAGCTCCGTCAGGTCTTGGTGGCGGAATGGCGGCAAAGGCTTCTGCGCCCTACCGCCGGCTTCGCTACCGTCGAGGCGATCCGGCCAGTACTCGACGACTGGCTCGGGAGAAGGCACGGCTCCCTGTCGTTTAGGGTGACGCAGGTGCTGTCGGGGCACGGCTGCTTCGGCAAGTACCTGTGCCGCATAGACAGGGAGCCGGACGCTCGGTGCCACCACTGCGTCCATTGCGGGGAGGACACGGCGCAACACACGCTCGCCGAGTGTGTAGCTTGGGAGGAGCAGCGCCGTGTTCTTACAAATGAAGTAGGAGGCGATCTGTCGCTGCCGGCCATAGTGCGGAGGATGGTCGGTAGCACAGAGTCGTGGGACGCGGTGGTGTCCTTCTGCGAGGACGTGATGTCGCAGAAGGAAACTGCGGAACGGGAGAGGGAGATCTCGACTCCCTTCCCCGGCCGCAGAAGACGCACCGGGCGCAGGAGAAGGGCGGACAACGCCCTTTTCCGGCCCCCATGAATGGGTCCAGGGGCAAAGGACTTGGGGAAGTCCCCGCCTCTTACTTGATGGACCCGAGGCGGAGGCGCATGCGGGTGTCGGCGTGCGCCTCAGAGGCGATGCACGGGGTAGTTAAACACCGCACTACCCCGTGCAGGAGACGAGGCCCGGACAGACCGGGCCAGCACTAGTGTGGGGCTGCGGAAGAATTTGGATTCCCGCAGCCCCACGCGCACGTGCGAGGAGCCAGGAAAAAAAAAATGTCAGACCATGAGTGTCCCACTCGATATAAAGATTGACGAGGGCAGCTTAGAGAAACTATTAAGACCAAACTCTTCAACCTCCTCGAACACTCTCCATCCGCTATCAAACCTGCTACAATTACGGGAGAATATTAGTACCACCTTTCACAGTTTTCCCTTAGCGCCCGATTGTTCACAAGCGACAATTCCTTCCAAGAAGAGCATAAGTGCAACAATTTCCATGTGGAGTGTAGATCAGAGATCACACCTGGAGACAGGGGCGTTATTCTGGAAGAACAAAATTGAAACTAGATGATCTTTTGGGTTCTTCGGGGAGAAGAAAGCCACTGAGGATCGTAGAGCACAAATTAATTTGGACTCCATTCCGAGTTCAGAGGAGGTTGGCAAAGTTTTGTCCTGGATAATAGGAGAGTCACGAGAGCTAGACATCGTCAACTATGAAGATAGATATTATTGTAAGTGGTGTAGGAATGAGTATCCCTGGGAATATCAAATGAGGTATGGTTCTCATGTATCGGTGTCCCGGTTTCCGGATGGAACAATCAAAAGTCCTCCAGGACAGTGGATAAACTATGAGAAAAATATCTTCTTTGATGGATCCAGATACCTTTTCATTCATCAAAAGGATGGCACAAAATATTGTCCTTTAAAACTTCATGACATGACGGCGGGGATTGTATCCTCAGATGGGGGTGCTAATGTATTGGTCTCTCTTCCGACTTTAAATTTACAATTTTCCTTGGATCCTACATCCAAGCCTTTTAAATGTCACTTTCCTAGTAAACAGTATGACATAGAGAGAAGCAAAGGAGGGTATCTCGTCTCTGTAGATTCAGGCCTCACAAACTGGAGGACATCCTTAAGGCACTCAAGTAGAACCAAAATCACCTCGGCGAAGACTTGGACTTGACTCATCAACAAAACGATTGAGAAGGGCTATTCAGGCAACAAAAGAAGGGGAGGAAACAGAGGACATTTGGGAGTTCATGTCTAATGTGAGGACATCAACAAGCTATGCCCAGTTGAGATATGAGCAACGCTTTGTTGTAGACCAGATGAACAAAAATTTGGGGCTCTTACAAAAAGTGATATGTGAATCCATGTTTACAAAATGGATATCCCTCATTCCTCCAGACCTCCCTAGAAAAATCGCTATGTATCTTTCAGGAACTCACACAAGCATAGCATCTGAAGAGTTCGGGTCCTACAAGGTTACCACCACAGCACCAACCGTCAATACTTACGAACTTTTCCTTCCTATAAACATTACCTGTGGGATGTATAAAGTGTATAGCAGAGGTCACAATTATATATCTTTGGGCGGAGCCTGTGACAGGCAATCTATTTAGGTCACCTTTTTACTCTCATTATTCAATGGTGGCATCCTGGCTTCCTGGGGCCAATGGCAGCGGAGTTAATCCCATCACAGGGAAAGTTATGCAGCCTGAAGTAACCATGACAAAAGTCAGCATTCTATGAACTAAGTAAGTACACGTAAGTATGTCCCAACAATATTCCCCCCTTTTTTTAAAATAAAAATTAAAAATGTATCCTGTCCTTAAAGAAAAATAAAACATGGTCACTCTATCATTACATTGTATAAAAACATTACCAGTTACTTGCTACAAGTAATACAATACACTGCTATCGCTACAAGAATGCGCTGACGTCGAATATTGGGCAAGCAGAGAACACTATCATACAATGTTGACTTACAATAAACAATGACTTCCATTACATTGATACGAAACATTAGATTACATTTACATTACATATTACATTACATACTTTTTAATTTTGACAACCAATTGACAATATTAATATTACGGAACCAAATAAGTGAATTTTTTTTTTTTTAATGAAATAAGGGGGCAAACGAGCAGTCACCTGATGGAAAGCAACTTCCGTCGCCCATGGACACTCGCAGCATCAGAAGAGCTGCAAGTGCGTTGCCGGCCTTTTAAGAGGGAATAGGGTAATGGGGGAGGGTAGGGAAGGGAATAGGGTAGGGGATTGGGCCTCCGGTAAACTCACTCACTCGGCGAAACACAGCGCAAACGCTGTTTCACGCCGGTTTTCTGTGAGCCCGTGGTATTTCTCCGGTCGAGCCGGCCCAATTCGTGCCGAAGCATGGCTCTACCACGTACAAGTTGTTGCACCCTAGGCCTACGACATAGTCTTGGCGTCTGTAGATAGTAGAAACCTACTACCTACCACTAGTGTGAACACGCGGAGCGCATTATCAGTTAGCACACCATTAGAGTTCAATAAATAACAGATGTTCCTGTCACTGGGTTCTGCGGATTGACTTGTTCTTTGACACTAGAGCGTCCTTGCTCAACTTTATCTATGATACCGTTAATAACTTTTCCTTTTACATGTTTACTGCACTTTTTAAAACACAAAAATAAACAAACACTGAACAATATGGCCGTAATTACAAAGATAAGTATGCCATATATTTCAATTTTCTTTTCCAGCGCGGCTCTAGCAGAAATTTGAAGCGCAATAACAACTTGCTCGTTTTTAGCCTGGTAATTTCCCATGTTGACAAAAATAGCCATATACTACGTGCAAAACTCAATTTGAAAATGGTATAGAATTCTAATGTTATTATTTTATAACTAAATTACATATTGTATCTACAAGAGAAAACGCACAGGTGGCTTTACGTGCCTACCACTGCGTGTGGTACGAGTTACAAGCTTACCGCAACTATGAGAGTCTAACTGTTCGTCCAAGTTTTCCGCATTATTATTTTCATTAGTACTGCTGTGGGGAATGTCTACATTAATTCTATCGGGTTCTACTAAAACGTATCCCGGCTTAAGCCGATCTATGGATATATCTATTTGTCTGTTATTTAATTGGACTTTAAAAACTTTATCTGACCTACTTATAACGCGGTAGGGGCCATCATAAGTGGGCGTTAAGGGCTTCTTCACAGCATCATTCCTAATAAATACGTGGGAACAAGTTTGCAAATCCTTATATTATGTGAATAACTTACGTGAATCGCTATCCGCTCGTGGCTTGGGTCGCAGGCTATGAATCATTTCTCGTAACTTCTCTACGTACGTGTAATAATTAAAATTAGCTGTTCTACTTACCTCGTTGTAAAAATCGCCTGGTAAGCGCAAAGGTTGTCCTAACACCAACTCTGCCGCGCTAAGGCCGGTGTCACACCGACTCGCAGCACGGAGTCCGAATAAAACGGTGGGCAACTCATCATCCCACGACGTTCTACTTGTTAGTCTACATGTAAGAGCTACTTTAAAAGAACGATGCCACCGCTCTATCTTCCCGTTACTTTGGGGGTGATAGGGGGTGGTCCTTATTCTCTGAACACCTAACATTTTTAGTAAGTTACTAAACAATTCGCTTTCGAATTGTCTGCCTTGATCACTCGTTAACCTGGTTGGACATCCAAATCTACAAATCCAATTTTCATAAATCGCTCTGGCGACCGTTTCAGCTGTTATGTCGCTAGTGGCTATTGCCTCAGGCCAAGACGTGAACCTATCTATGATTGTAACACAATATCTATTACCTCTCTGTGTTGTTTCACTTGTTTGTAACGGGCCTACTATATCGACGTGAATGTGTTCAAATCTTTCGCTCGGTGTAAACGATCCTAAATCCGAAATAACATGACGATTCACTTTACTCTTTTGACACGGTATACAGTTTTTGGTCCAGTCCCTAACGTCTTTATTCATTCCTGGCCAAAAATAACGAGAGGAAACCATTTTAAGTGTTGTTCTGATGCCTGGATGACTAATGTTATGTACTGAAAGAAAAATATTATGTCTGCATTTTTTTGGTATATACGGCCTAACATTACCAGTCGAAATATCACAATATATACTTTTACTCAGATTAGGTAACATAACTTTCTTTAACTGAATTTGTGACGTGTTACAAGTTCCTAAAAAATCTGTAATCTGATCATCGTCATCCTGTTGCAACGCTATTTCTTCGTAATCGACTACAGTCGGACACACGATTGTCTCAACACGCGATAAGGCGTCTGCTACTGGATTTTCGCTACCGCCTACGTGTTGAATACTATTTGTATACTCGCTTATATACATTAACTGTCGAATACGTGTCTCTTTCTCCGAATTGATCTTTGTGAGCGCGTGAGTCAAAGGCTTGTGGTCTGTAAATACCGTTAAAGCGCGACCTTCTATCATGTTTCTAAAATGCATAATAGACATATATATGGCAAGTAATTCTCTATCATAATATGTGCTGTAATTTTGTTGCGTCTGCGAAAGTTTTTTTGAAAAATAACCTAAGGGTTGCCATGCACTACCGACATACTGCTGTAAAACGGCACCAACACACGTATTTGAAGCGTCTGCCATAATTGATAATGGGACATCCGGGGCCGGGTGAGCGAGTGTCGCGGCGCTTTTAAGGCTCTCCTTACACTGCTCGAACGCTAACTCCGATTCTCGATCCCAAACTATACTAGTTTTATCCTTCTTTTTAGCGTTGTGCAAAAACTTATTTAAATGCGCATGACTTTCGGCGGCTTTAGGTAGATGCGACCTATAAAAATTAATCATGCCTAAAAATCTCCTCAAACTTTCCACAGTTTCCGGCTTTGGGTAGTCTGTAATAGCCTTAACCTTATCGGCCAGCGGACATACACCTTCCTGTGTAACTTTATACCCTAGAAATTCGATTTCATTTTTACCAAATAAACATTTAGATGTGTTAATTGTGATTCCTAAATTACTAAATCGTTCAAATACTTGTCTTACGTGCTCTTTGTGCGTGACGACATCCTCTGACGCAATTATGACGTCATCGATGTAACAAAATAAGGAACTATACTGTTTATCTCCAGTGTTAGAGTCCACTTTTGAAATATTTTCTAAGCCTCGTAATACTGTGTTATCCATGAACCTCTGGAAAGTTTGGGCTGCATTCCTTAGTCCGAAGGTCATGCGAGTAAATTCATAAAGACCAAATGGAGTAATTATCGCTGTTTTTTCTACATCCTCGGGAGCTATTTTAATAATATGATATGCACGGTTTATATCTAATCTTGTAAATATTTTTTTACCTGTCAAACTATAAGTAAAATCATGCAACCTAGGAACGGGGTATCTGTCTGGCGTAGTCACGGCATTTAATCTACGATAATCGCCACACGGTCGAATCTGGCCATCCTTTTTAGGGACGACGTGCAAAGGACTAGTCCATTGGCTGCAAGAAGGCTGACAAATACCCATTTCCTGCATTAAACGAAATTCATCTCTTACCTTTGTATACTTCTCCGGAGGGAGCGGGCGGGCGCGCGCATGCACCGGTGGGCCTGACGTCTCTATGTGATGGTAAACTGCATGGTCAGGCACGTCCTTGAATGACGCGGGTCTGGTAATCTCTGAAAACTGCTCTAATAAGTCGCAGTACGGGCTATCAGACTGAATTGTCGTGACAGAAGGCTCCTTGTGACTTATGATGCTCCCTATCGCACATAATGTTGTAACCTGATCAATTAATTTCCTATTATATAAATCTACCACTAACCTATGTGTTTTTAGGAAATCAGCGCCAATAATCGGCTTACTGATATCGCATATTACAAAAGGCCATTTATAACTACGTCTCAATCCTAAATTAAGTTCTAATGTTACAACACCGTATGTATTTATTAAAGTGCCATTTGCTGCGTACAAAGTATATGCACTCTTATCATATATTTTCTTAAAATTATTAAACTTAGAAACAGGGACGATAGATATGTCGGCACCTGTGTCAATTAAAAAAGTCATACCACTCTTAGAGTCTGTTACACACAAACGATGGTTTTCATTAAAACCGGCGCAATCCCCCATCGAAGTAGGCTGCACCGTATCTAGTTTCCCGACGCCGTTCTCCAGTTACACGGGGACTCACAATTTTTGGCGGCTGCCCGATATCTAAAATGGTACTTGCATAACCAATCTGCACTCTGTGGTGTGCGCCTGGGACCTCTGGAACGTGAGCGAGACCAGTATCCTATATCCTTGAAAGCGGAAACCTCGCCGATGTTCTCTTCCTCTTATCTCGTTCATCTCGCCTCGCAAATTTCTTATTTCCAGGGACATGTTTCGCATTTCCGCCAGCAGTTCAGCATTCACCGTCGTATCGTTGCCTGAAGTCGACGGCTTATTTATCTGCACTATGTCTCCACTCCGTAGATTATCCATGATTTTGTCGGCCATACCGGCGAGCTCGTCTAGCTTGGCTTCTGCGCTGCAGCTTGCGAGAATCGCTCGTACCCATCCTGGCAGTCGCGACATCCACAGATTCTTCAAGGTGTCACCAGCAGTAGCTGTATTTCTAGCCAGCTCTGTCATTTTGGCGAGTAGCTGCGATGGACGCTGCTGACCAAGATCTATCTCTTTCACCAGCTTGTGAAATTGAGCCTCGGCGCGTCCTTCGTATACTTTTAACAATCTATTTTTCAGGGCTGTATAACGTTGCTGTGCTGGAGGGTCATCGATCAGGTCTGCCACCTGGCTTAGTTCCTCCTTGTCTAACTTTGCCAAAACTAAGTCGTACTTCACATTTTCGCTTTGATTTTGCGGTCCCACTACGGCTTCAAACTGGGCGAACCACATACGTGGCATATCGGTCCAGAACGAAGGTATTCTCGCTGATAGGCTGATGGCGGCCAGATCGTGGTTGCTCTGCTGAATCATCGGTTGCTGTAGAGCCATCGGTTGCTGCACTCCAGGGTTAGCCATTTCTCACTTGCACTGTAATGTTCGGTACTCATGCACTAAATACGCAGAGTCCGGATGACGCAATATATGTAACGTGGCACGCGGCGGTATGGTGAGTTGCGAGGGCAGTAAGGAATTTAAACGCTTTGGAGACTTTAGAGATATCTGGTTTACTGTTAATGGACCGTGATACTTAACCTCGAGTTCCGGCACTAGTCAACAGTCCACCTGCAAATGCGTACACAGGGAAAGAAAAGATCTATATCTCTATACTCACTATATTCACTGACTGAATTACAATTCGTGTTCACGTGTTCCCTACTGCCCTGCAAGTACGCAACTGGCGAGCCGTGGCCCGACACCACGTCGCACAGTGGGTCGAAACGAGGATTTGGCGGACTTAAGCTGCGCGTCCACTGCATCGGAATCGGAGCGGACGGAGCGGACGGATTTGTTGCTTTGTATGGATTTCTATGGTACTGCGTCCACTGGATCGGCATTTCTGCGCCCGCGACCGGTATTTTTGCCGATGACAAATATCATTTTTGATGATGATATTTGTCATCGGCAGTGAACCCGTCATTCGGATTCCGAACGTTTCAAGTTCTGACGTGTTTGCGACGACGCGACGGCTATACATAAATACTTATTCACGACGAATCACGAATGACGATATTTTAATTTCTTTAGTGGAAAAATATGATGAACTTTACAATCTAAAACATCAACATTATCTTAACCAACTGAGGAGAGACGATATATGGGATGAAATTGGGCAAATAATAAATAAAAATTGTAGAATATAGTGAAGTTCAAAAAAATTTTTTCGAGTCATATGAATGTACCCAAAAAATCTTTTTTCATCTATATATATAAAAGAAAGTCGTGTTAGTTACACCATTTATAACTCAAGAACGGCTGAACCAATTTGGCTGAAAATTGGTAGGGAGGTATCTTAGAACCAGGAAAAGGACATAGGATACTATTTATCGCAGGAAAATGTACGGTTCCCGTGGAATACTGTATTTACGCTTTTACGTAAAAACTACTTAACCGATCATCATGAAATTTGGCACAGATATAAAGTAGACTACGAGAAAGAACATAGGTTACTTTTTATTGCATAAAAATGTACGGTTCCTGTGGAATACTGTATTTACGCTTTTACGTAACTACTTACCCGATCATCATGAAATTTGCTATAGATACAAAGTAGACCACGAGGAAGGACATAGGCTACTTTTTATTGCAAGAAAATATACGGTTCCCGTGGAATATTGTATTTACGCTTTTACGTAAAAACTAATTAACCGATCATCATGAAATTTTGCACAGATATAAAGTAGAGCACGGGAAAGGACATAGGGTACTTTTTATTGCAGAAAATGTACGGTTCCCGTGGAATACTGTATTTACGCTTTTACGTAAAAACTACATAACCGATCATCATGAAATTTGGCAGAGATATAAAGTAGACCACTGGTAAGACAATAGGCTACTTTTTATCGCGGGAAATGTACGGTTCCTGTGGACAACTGTATTTACGCTTTTACGTAAAACTACTTAACCGATCATCATGAAAATTGGCACAGACATAGAGTAGACTACGAGAAAGAGCATAGGCTACTATTTATCGCAGAAAAATATGTTGGGGGATTTTGTAAATAGGGGATTTAGGGATTTACAAATAATGTGATTTACGCGACGATACTCAAAGGAAAATTCGAAGGTGAGGAAGTTCTTATTCCGAAGATCCCGATGATCCCTACCGAATACCGATATGCCGTATGAGTTCAAACGACTTCAATTTCCGATCCGTCTTGCATTCGCCATGACCATTAATAAGTCACAAGGCCAATCCTTGAAAGTTTGTGGTCTGAATCTACAAAATCCATGTTTTTCACCTGGTTATTTATATGTGGCATATTCACGGATCGGAAGACCATCTGCGTTATTTATTCTTGCGCCTGATAATAAAACGAAAAATGTCATCTATTACAAGATGAAGACTGAAGATTGCAACCCATGTACCAAAATACATGGCCCATTTTAACAATCATTAAAATAATTGATTTCTTTTTAATTATATCTATTATCCTAATGAAAAATTGCACTTAATGAAATCCAAAATCTGCTCATTTATTGCCTCTAAGGTAGAACAAAGTTTGCCGGGTCAGCTAGTCTTCTAATAAATCAGAATATAATATATGAAATTCTCCAAAAATTATTCTTTTTGAATTTATATTATGATTAATTATGAACCCATATCTTTCGTTTCCTCTTGTTTCTCTTTTCCTCTTCTGATAAAATAAGCTAATTACAACCTATTCGGTCTGAGATTACAACAATATATCTCGTCACTATCCTCCATAATGCAAGTGCACGTTCAGGCTGACGGATTAAAAATAACTAAATTGCCGATGCTGAATCCGGATGCAGTGGACGCACCCCATCGGCATTTTGTAAATGCCGACGCTCCGTCCGCTCCGTACGCTCCGATTCCGATGCAGTGGACGCGCAGCTTAAAGCTGCGCGTCCACTGCATCGGAATCGGAGCGGACGGAGCGGACGGATTTGTTGCTTTGTATGGATTTCTATGGTACTGCGTCCACTGGATAGGCATTTCTGCGCCCGCGACCGGTATTTTTGCCGATGACGTCATCGGCAGTGAACCCGTCATTCGGATTCCGAACGTTTCAAGTTCTGACGTGTTTGCGACGACGCGACGGCTATACATAAATACTTATTCACGACGAATGACGATATTTTAATTACTTTAGTGGAAAAATATGATGAACTTTACAATCTAAAACATCAACATTATCTTAACCAACTGAGGAGAGACGATATATGGGATGAAATTGGGCAAATAATAAATAAAAATTGTAGAATATAGTGAAGTTCAAAAAACTTTTTTCGAGTCATATGAATGTACTCAAAAAATCTATTTTCATCTTCTAATAAATCAGAATATAATGTATGAAATTCTCCAAAAATTATTCTTTTTGAATTTATATTATGATTTATGAACCCATATCTTTCGTTTCCTCTTCTTTCTCTTTTCCTCTTCTGATAAAATAAGCTAATTACAACCTATTCGGTCTGAGATTACAACAATATATCTCGTCACTATCCTCCATAATGCAAGTGCACGTTCAGGCTGACGGATTAAAAATAACTAAATTGCCGATGCTGAATCCGGATGCAGTGGACGCACCCCATCGGCATTTTGTAAATGCCGACGCTCCGTCCGCTCCGATTCCGATGCAGTGGACGCGCAGCTTTAGGGACCGATTTTTATTTTTCGCATTTTTCTTTATGCCAATGGATAGAGCTAATTAATCTTAACAAAAGTTGTTCTGTGCAATTTTTTCTTAGCCTTATAATTTAGGTAGAAAAAATACATTTTTGATTTTTTTGTATGAAACAAATTAAATAATCCTATATTTTTGCCAAGTCATGATAGATCCTGCGTTCAAACCTTTTTTTTTCTTATATTTTGGCTACATTGCTATTATTATGTACTATAAACGTTTGCCTAAAGTTGCAAGTCTGCCAGAAAAAGAGGTAAGAAAATTACAATAAATGTAATTATTAACTAATGACTTTTCTAATTCATAAAGTTATTCTAGGGGTATTTCATGCGAAATATTTATTCCGATAATAGAATAAGATCAATGATTTCGACAAAATTTATCTAAACATCAAAAAAATCTAGATTTCGTGAAGATATAATCAATAATAACCATAACCATAATATCCGTTTCAACGATAATAAATGTTAGTGTCGTTAGAATTTCGAGAAATCTTTGTTATGAGCTTCTGCTGCTTCTTCTGACAGTTTTCCGATAGGTATGGCACCAGAATACTGAATAATATCAGTGCCATATATCAACAGCTTGTGCAAACTGGAAGGCATATAATACCGGGGATATAATAGGTTGGGGAAAAAGTCTTTTCGCATTATAGTATGTATGAACTTGTCATAAAATATCTTGGGCTATACCAATTGTATCTGGCTGATTTTGGTATCATTAAAAAGTTTTAATTTTACAGAAGACAATTCCAAATTCAAATTAGGTAAATTTGAGATTTTCATTTGTTTTTATTATTGTTAAAATGAGTGATTCTTATGAAGAATTCGATACATTTCGATAAATTTTAAAATTTTATTACAAAAAAGGTAAAAATGCAACACAAGCCGCGAAAAAAATTTGTGATGTTTATGGACCTAATGCAGTATCTGTGAGAGTAGCGCAAATTTGGTTTAAGCGATTTCAATCCGGAAATTTTGATATCAAAGATGCACGTCGCTCTGGTCGCCCTGTTACGGACAAAACTGTTGCCATTTTTGAAAAAGTGGAGCAAGATCGGCATATTAGTAGTTACGATGTAGCTGAAGAACTGGGGATTGACCACAAAACGGTTTTGGCGCATTTGAAAAAAGCTGGGTACACAAAAATACTCGATATTTGGGTGCCTCATGAGCTCACTGAAAGAAACCTAATGAACCGTGTACTCATTTGTGATGCTTTATTACGACGTAATGAAACCGAACCATTTTTGAAGAAGCTGATAACTGGTGATGAAAAGTGGATCACGTACGACAAGAACGTGCGAAAAAGATCGTGGTCAAAGGCCGGTCAGGCTTCACAGACTGTGGCGAAACCCGGGTTAACTCGCAACAAGGTGATGCTGTGTGTGTGGTGGGATTGGAAGGGCATTATTCATTATGAGCTGTTACCGCCAGGCAGGACCATCAATTCTGAAGTGTACTGCGAACAACTGATGAGATTAAAGCAAGAAGTTGAAAGAAAGCGGCCGGAATTAATCAACAGAAGGGGTGTGGTTTTTCACCATGATAACGCTAGACCTCACACATCTTTAGCCACTCAGAAAAAATTACGGGAGTTTGGCTGGGAGGTGTTAATGCATCCGCCGTATAGTCCTGACCTTGCACCTTCAGATTTCCACCTGTTTCGGTCGCTGCAGAATTCCTTAGGCAGTGTCAGGTTGACATCACAAGAGGACTGCCAAAACCACTTGTCGCAGTTTTTTCATCAGAAGCCCCAAAAATTTTATAGCAATGGGATCATGTACCTACCAACAAGATGGCAAAAAGTTATCGAACAAAATGGCACCTATATACTTTAGTCACTTGTAAATAAACTTTATAAAAAAACCTTTTGAATTTTTATATAAAATGCGAAGAAACTTTTTCCCCAACCTAACCTTTAGATTAACGTACAGATCTGCAGTCTCTCTACAGAATAAAGAGAACTTAGAAGAGTGCACGCACTCTCCAGACGCTACAGTCTGTAGAATCACATGCAACCTTTCTATTAACTTTTTACTTATGCCAGTGATACGGGCTGTAGCGTCTGCATCCCTAAAACATCTTCGGGCAGTATTTCCGTTATTGGTTGTACCGTCTCCTTGTTTCACCTGGTCTATTAGTAAGCCGCAGTCTTCCCTAAATGCTTGCTATATTGCGGACTTTCTAAGCTTCATTTTTTCTTACCCTAGCCCCTGTTACTCTATTTTTTGAAATCCACACGATAGGCTGCATAAGAAAAACGGGACATTACCAATAACGAAAATTAATCATTTTCTAAAAGATCAACGATTCGCAGTTGTAATAGTTGACGTAAAATAAAATAAGAATGATTAAAGTTACTTAGGCACAAACACCTGATCCAGCAGCGTAAAAATGACAGTCCGTACTGGTAAATCTCTTTATCCTTGCTTTTTTTGGTCAAGCAGTTCAATATAATTCATTTCCGATGGCTTTGCTTATAAATATCGCAAACGGCTGTCGACATCTCTGATAAATATGCTGTTATCTTTCCGTCAATCATCTTCAAAAGCAACTGGTGAGACACCTCAATTTGATTTACTTTTGATGGCTGGAGCGATTCTCTCTTCTGTGATTCTGGTCTTTATTGTCATTACAGTGGACTGGGTTTCCTTCGTAAATTGGAACATAATTGGACGACAGTAAAACGTGGATTTTTCTTTCGTTTTCCCAAACTACAGTTCCATCCGATTGTTCTAGCCTAACTGGGACTAGACTGGCTATAAAAATACATAAAGAATTTGAAGACTCTACATAATCTTCAAATTCCTTATTTATTTTTTGCTTGTACATACATACTTTGACCAGAAGCTCCGTCAAAACTCCATTTACATGCAAGCTCGAATTTTTTTGTTGCGTTCAAATACATAGATATTGCATCCAAGTCTTGACACAGTCAAATTGAGTAAATCTTGCAGTTTAATTGGAGCCCCATATTCAGTATTAGTTATATCCTTTTTATCTGGTGTAATAAGATGGATATAACTCGAAACCATTTTCACTCGCATACTCTCATAACTAAGTTTATATATTGCCACTTTGACAACTATATCGAAACTAATAAAGCCAGTGCGTTAACAGGTGAATACATATGACTCTTTACATTATCTTTGACTCTTTAAATTACCGATGAGGATACAGCGCGGCTAGTTTATTTTAGTTATTTTCATAGTATAATGTCATATGGCATTCTTCTTTGGGGAAACGCTGCGGACATTAATACAATATTTGTGCTACAGAAGCGAGCTATACAATACGGCCGATGTATCTTGGCGAGTCTGAACTTCGCGCAGAAGGTCGCGCAATAACTGTTTTTAAGTGTTTTCGTATTTATTTTATTTGTACTAGTTGGTCAACTGTATTAGTGAAATTTTATTAGTACATAGGTATATAAAAATAATACAATAACAGTTTTCTTCACTAGTTGTACATGCGCTAAAGTTTGCAGAGCCTATGTTCAGACCCGTCAAGATACAGCGGCCGTAGTGTACGTTCTATTTATAAGATGTCATCAAAGAGAATATTGTTACGTGCTAGGGGTTCGAAGATTTGGAGATAAAAACCTGGTGACTCTTTTGAAGACTTTATTCACTAGCACTTAGTCCAACATTAAGCACTAGGTCCAAACACTAAACACTAAGTCCAAACACTAAGCATTAACGGTGTCCCTTAATCGTAGCCAAGTCGCGGGTTTCACTCACGGTATCATTACATCACTAGTATTCACATCGATATCGCCACATCACTGTTCAAATCGAACTCCCGATCGCTAGTTTTCGCTGGTATCGCCCGTATCGCTTCGGATGAAGCTCAAACTGAACTCCTCCCGCTCGCATTCTTCCGACGTATTTATACCGGTCGATACGAGTCCCAGACGACTCCAGAAGGTTCCCGAGTCGCGTGACCGTGTTAGATTTATTCTGGAACGTTTGCACAGTAGCGCCATCTAGTACTGAGTAGGGGGCCCCACGCTGTCCCTGTTCACACCAAGTGGTTTCAGTGGTTGACGCTAGATGGCGCTTTTGTGTGTTCGTAACACTACTCCCCTCTTAGAGATGCTCGTCCCGAGCATCGTTGCCACTGCCATGGTACCGCGCCAGACGGTCTATGTGTACCACTTTGAATGTCCCTCTTGGTTGCTTTTGGATCCTATAAGTCACATCATTTATTCGGGTAAGCACTTTGTATGGTCCGTCCCACTTGGTCTGCAACTTTGGAGATTTCCCTTTCCGGCGAGTTGGGTTATGCAGCCACACCAGTGACCCTTCCTCGAAGCCGCTCGTGTTCGATTTCCGGTCGTACCTGGTTTTCATGTTCTTACTTGACTGTAACCCATTTTCCCGAACCAAGGCGTGTATATAGCGCATTTTTTCCCTTAAATCGCAGATATAGTCTTGTACGGTCTCTGGTCCCTCCGGTGACCCTCCTGTCAATAGGTCTACTGGTATTCGTAGTTCTCTACCGTA
This sequence comes from Glaucopsyche alexis, assembly GCA_905404095.1. NCBI lineage: Eukaryota > Metazoa > Arthropoda > Insecta > Lepidoptera > Lycaenidae > Glaucopsyche > Glaucopsyche alexis. Next base: position 5,819,950 of record FR990053.1, read on the forward strand.
GTTGACATACGCCGGGGTAGCTTTTATGCTCTCATGCTCGGCGGTTCGGTATGACAGAAGGAAGAGTGGTATATACTTGTCCCAATCCTTTTGTTTGTCGTCTACCAATTTCGCCAAATGCCTCTCAAGGGTCTGGTTAAATCTTTCTACCATTCCATCAGACTGTGGATGGTACGCGGTGGTCCTCGTCTTATGCATGCCCAAAATTCTGCACACTTCCTGGAACACCTGCGATTCGAAGTTCCTGCCTTGATCAGAATGGATTTCTAGAGGCACACCAAAGCGACATATCACTTCTTCGACTAACTTAGAAGCGACTGTTGTAGCTTCTTGGTTTGGTATGGCGAACACCTCGGGCCATTTGGTGAAGTAGTCCATGACGACCATAAAATACTTGTTTCCCGATTCCGTTACAGGAAATGGCCCAGCTACGTCAACTGCAATCCGTTCCCACGGTGCACCGACGTTATACAACCGCAGGTTCCCACGGCTCCTGGTCTGTGGTCCTTTTACAGCAGCGCAAGTAGTACATTTGCGGCACCAATCCTGTACATCATCTCGACAATGCAACCAGTAGAATCTTTCGCGCACTTTTGTTAACGTCCTCTTGACACCTAGATGACCTCCTGATACGCCATCATGTATTTCACGGAGAACATCTGGTACTCTCGTTCTTGGGACAATTATCTGAAGATGGAACTCTCTGCCGTTAGTCTTCTCCCATTTCCGGTAGAGTATTCCGTTTTGAAGTATCAGACTGTCCCATTGCGCCCAGTACGCCTTTGTGACAGCGCCAGTGGGTGCAACCTCACTCCAGATTGGTTTGACGTCACCCCGTTTCTTCCATGTAATGATGTGCCGAAGGTCGTCATCTCTTTCTTGGGCCTCCCTCATAGCATCATTCTCCCAGAGACCCAAAGGACTTATTCTCGTTAGCTTCAATGTAACTTCATTAGATTCCTGCTTAACACAATGTTTGCAGTCTTCCGAACACGGCCTTCGTGAAAGTGCGTCGGCATTCCCATGCGTCTTTCCGCTGCGGTGTTCCGTCTTGAAGTCATACTCCTGAAGCTGTTCAATCCATCGAGCTACTTGACCTTCTGGGTTCTTGAATTGCAGTAGCCACTTCAAGGCTGCGTGATCAGTTCGCAGCAAAAAATGTCTGCCGATGAGATATTTGTTGAAATGTTGTAGCGTCTTTACAACAGCCAAGAGTTCTCTTCTTGTCACGCAGTAGTTTCTCTCTGGCTTGGATAAAGATTTGCTGAAATATGCAATAACAACTTCTCTTTCACCCTGTTTTTGAGATAACACTCCTCCAATGGCCGTGTTGCTTGCATCCGTGTCGACTATAAACTGACCTTCAGTTTGTGGATACCCCAGGATTGGTGTTTCACACAGATGCTTCTTCAGTTTCTGAAAAGAATCTTCACAAGTCTCATCCCAACTAAATTGTCGTTTATCTTCTGTCAGCCGATGTAATGGCTTGGCTATTTCCGAAAATCCTTTAACAAAACGCCTGTAGTATGAACATAGGCCGAGGAATGCTCGCACTTCGGTTTTGTCCTTAGGGGTAGGCCATTTTTGAACTGCTTCCAGTTTCTCCGGGTCTGTCTGGATTCCATCACTGGAGATAACATGGCCGAGATAATTGACCTTACTCCTGAATAAACGACATTTCTTTGGGTTCAACTTTAATTTGGCTCCCTCTATTTTGGCGAAAACACGCTCCAAGTTTCGTAAATGGTCCTCGAAGTCGCGGCCGACAATGATGACGTCATCTAAGTAGACCAAGCAGGCCTCTCCAACTAAGCCTGCCAGTACACACTCCATGAGTCGCTCAAATGTGGCAGGTGCGTTGCACAATCCGAAGGGCATGACGTTAAATTGCCATAAACCTTTACCGGTCGAAAAAGCTGTCTTTTCCTTGTCCTTTGGATGAATTTCCACCTGCCAGTATCCAGATTTCAGGTCTAGGGTCGAGAACCATTTCATGCCATTCAAGGTATCTAAAGTGTCGTCAATTCTAGGTAACGGGTAACTGTCTTTCTTAGTGACATCATTGAGACGCCTATAGTCCACGCAAAATCTCGTGCTACCATCTTTCTTCTTCACTAATACAACAGGTGAGCACCACGGACTTGCAGACGGTTCAATAATCTTATTCCTTCTCATGTCCTCCAAAAGGCCTTCAACTTCTTTTTCCTTTGCAATTGGTACCCGTCTTGCTCGTTGATGAATTGGTCTCTCGCTTCCGGTATCTATCCTGTGCTGAACTATCGACGTTCTTCCAAGGTCCCCTTCTTGACTGGAGAAGATATTCGCGTAGCGCTGTAAAAACTTCTTAGCTTTCATGTTCTGCGAATAAGTCAGATTACTCTTGCAGTCATCGAGTAGCTCAGTCACTAATCCATAGTTGTTGTTGTTCGCTGAGTCTGCGCCTGTTATCGAACTACACTTTTTCATCCAGGCAACTTCCTCCGCGTCAGCCAGCACTCGCCCCTTAGTCCTGGCTTTTATTCGTTTCCCTGATCGCGGACAAGGGGACGAAGCCCCTTGCTTCTTCAGCTCCTCTATTTGTTCCTCGATCCTTTTCATCCTTGCCATCTGGGTCTCCTTCTGCGGGCAGTTGAGCTGAAGATGCCCCCTCTCGCCGCACTTGTAGCACATGGCTCCAGAACTTTTCTTCATAGGAGCCTTAACCTCCTTGACTTCCACGGAGACCTCGCGGATCTGATGGGTCTGCCGTATGTCGTGGCGAACAGCCTCGACCTCCAAAGCATGCGCCAATGCTTCCCTTAGCGAGGTATGGTGACGAAGCCTCACTGCAGCTCTGACTTCCAGGTCTTTGATTCCGTCGACAAATGCTTGAACAATATTCGTGTCTACCATCTTGGTGTCGGCTCCTGGGTGTGCCTTCCTGACGAGTTTTTCAATTTCCAACGCCCATTGTTGCAGTCCTTCTCCTGAGCGTTGGACTCTGTCACGCAGTTGGGCACGGAACACGTGCTCCAGGTGTCGCTCCCCGTACCTGGATTCAAGTGCCTCCATCAGGTCTTGGAACCCCTTTCCTGTATGTGGCAGTGCTTCCAAGATCGACAAAGCTTGCCCTCTAAGCGCAACAGTGAGAGCGGTCAGGCATTGTTCTTCCGTCCATTCGTTGGCAGTAGCAACAGTCTGGAATTGTTGACGATAGGCGTTCCAAGAAGTAGTGCCGTCGTATGGCGGCACTTTCACTCTCGGTCCTTGCGCCACTCTGGTAGTTCCACTTGACGTCGCAACTCCCGTGGTTTCAAGGTGCACTACCTTCTTCTGTAGTTCAGCGAGGACGGTTTTCAAATTTTCAACGTCCAATCCTAACCCAGTAACTCGTTCTTCCACTACGTCGACATCCTTTCGAAGCTTAATCACCGTGTCACTGACATCCTTTATAGCCCAAAGCGCTTTTTCTTGGAGGTCTTTTTGTTGCTCTTGCGATTCTTGCAAACGTTCTTGTGACTGTTGCAAATCACCGAGCTTGCGTTCTTGTGATTCCTTCATTGCCCGAATTTCAGCCCTTTGCAGCTCCATTATTTCAATTAAATTTTCTAATTGAAGAGCCACGGTACTGCTGGTGGGTGTGGCTTGTCTGGTGGGCGTGGCCTGTCTGGAAGGCGTGGCAAGGTGGGTGGAGTCAGTGGGCGGGGCTTGAGTGGGCGTGACCCGGTGGGCGGGGCCAATGGGCGTGGCCTGAGTGGGTGTGACCCAGTGGGCGGAGTCGGTGGGCGTGGCTTGGGTCAAAGTGGGCGGAGCCTGGGGGGCGTGGTCAGTGGGCGGGTCCTGGTGGGCGGGGTCAGTGGGCGGGGCTTGGCCCACAGTGGGCGGAGCTTGGTCCCCAGTGGGTGTGGCCTCCGCAGCTCGTTGTGCCCTTGTTCTGACGCCCTCCTTGAAGTCCTCTCTCGGAGTCAATGGCATCTCCAAATCTCACTTCCGACACCAGTTGTTACGTGTTAGGGTTCGAAGGATTTGGAGATAAAAGCCTGCTGACTCTTTTGAAGACTTTATTCACTAGCACTTAGTCCAACATTAAGCACTAGGTCCAAACACTAAACACTAAGTCCAAACACTAAGCATTAACGGTGTCCCTTAATCGTAGCCAAGTCGCGGGTTTCACTCACGGTATCATTACATCACTAGTATTCACATCGATATCGCCACATCACTGTTCAAATCGAACTCCCGATCGCTAGTTTTCGCTGGTATCGCCCGTATCGCTTCGGATGAAGCTCAAACTGAACTCCTCCCGCTCGCATTCTTCCGACGTATTTATACCGGTCGATACGAGTCCCAGACGACTCCAGAAGGTTCCCGAGTCGCGTGACCGTGTTAGATTTATTCTGGAACGTTTGCACAGTAGCGCCATCTAGTACTGAGTAGGGGGCCCCACGCTGTCCCTGTTCACACCAAGTGGTTTCAGTGGTTGACGCTAGATGGCGCTTTTGTGTGTTCGTAACAATATAATCACTACGTTTGATGTCATGTTTTGAATCTCTGAGAGAAAAATTTAAAGAAATAGGTATTCTGACCGGTGCTTCTCAATACATTTTGGACAATGTGTTGTATGTCAGAAAGAATTTAACGAATTTTAAAAAGAAAAGTGACACACATTGTAGGAATACTAGAAATAGGAACAAGTTAGAAATACCAGTGATCAGACTTAGTAAAGTAAGTAAATCTTTTAAAGGTCAATGTATACGCATTTACAATAGAATCCCAGAAAACGTTCAAAATCTTTCCATTAATAAATTTAAAAAAGCTGTTAAAGAACGTTTGTGTGCTAAAGCTTATTATAAAGTCAGTGATTTCACTAACGATTGCACACCTTGGGAATAAGATGGCCCCATGCAAGGTTGCTTTTATGTACTTAAGTATGTTCTATGTACTTATGACTAATGTTATATAGATTAAGTTACAACATTGTAAAATATTTTTTGAAAAGAACAATTTTCCCATCTTTTTGCTAAAAGGTGGCCCCGTGCGAGTTTCTTACGCCGGTTCTTCTCGCCGGGCTAGTTTCCGAACCGGTGGTAGGCATCATGTAGGACAATTCTATAAGTGTTATATTATAACCTACATGGAAATAAAAATTTTGAGTTTTGAGTTTGAGTTTTGCTTAAGCATGCCTTGACTTTATTTAAAGCTTATGGGTGACTGAGTAAATGGTTCATTATTTTTTAAACATCTTCGTTTCCACTATTTTTTAAACTTCTCATTGAAATGGCAGACACTTTTTCCGGAGAAAATGAAAGAGATTTGTTTATTTCATCTAAACGTCTCCGTTTTTTGTCGATCACAAAAATCCTCAAAAGGTTTCCTAGGAGTAAGTAGTAGATGTGGAAGCTTCTGAAGTGGATATGCAGGTGATAAATTCTCAACATTATCATAAACCTTGAGTTCTACTTATTCGGTATTGACAACATCAAAATTAATTTCTTCGGGCCGATTTATTGAGAATAATAAACCTGTGACCTCAGAAGAGGCCACAGGAAGCTTCCCTGACTGCCCCCGCGAGGGTGTCACTATGTCTGTATGTATGCTTGTGTGTGTGAGTGTGTGTGTAATGTAAACCTCTTATAACATTAGAATGGTTTGACCGATTTTATTGCGGCTGGCACTATTCGAAAGGGCTTGGCCAAACTTAGAATTTGAATATAATTTGGACTGATTCGGACAAATAAATTTCAAGAAATCTCGAAAAAACTGTGAGATTTTTTTTTAAAGTGGTTTTTTTTTATTTACTTTTAAACGGTTTTATCGATCAACTCCAATAACTATTCAGCCTTAACCTTGAAAAACCACGTCAATCACTGCCAATCTGGTCAAAATCGGTTGATTCGTACGAGAGATATCGCGAAGGAAAGAAAACCGAAAAAAGATTTTTTTCGGAATTACTCCGAAATTTTTCATCTAAAAAATTTTTGTTGTCGATTCTTTTAAAGGATATAAAAAACTTCATCGATTGCCGTAAATCGCGTGAAAATTGGTTGATTCATTCCAACGTTATGACAGTTTGAAATTTCAAAAAATAGTGTTTTATTAAACTTTTGAGCTCGGAGTGGTCAAAAGTCTGATGAAAGAAAATTATTAGTGAAAATTTTGAAACCACTTTTGTTTATGATCTCGATAACCACAAAAATGACGCATTAGATAAAATTTACGCGCTTAGCGGGAAGTTGCACGGGTGGCCTTTAGGTCAACTGTTTTCCTAATTTTTTTTAGAATTTCAAGTAATTAAAAGTCTTATTCTATTACCGTAATTATTATTTTGCATGGAATACCCCTAGAATAACTTTATGAATTAGAAAAGTCATAAAATAATAATTACATTTATTGTAATTTTCTTACCTCTTTTTCTAGCAGACTTGCAACTTTAGGCACACGTTTATAGTACATAATAATAGCAATGTAGCCAAAATATAAGAAAAAAAAGGTTTGAACGCGGGATCTATCATGACTTGGCAAAAATTTAGGATTATTTAGTTTGTTTCATACAAAAAAATCAAAAATGTATTTTTTCTACCTAAATTATAAAGCTAAGAAAAAATTGCACAGAACAACTTTTGTTAAGATTAATAAGTTCTATCCATTGGCATAAAGGAAAATGCGAAAATTAAAAATCGGTCCCTAAGTCCGCCAAATCCTCGTTTCGACCCACTGTGCGTCGCCTCACCAAGATTACAAAGTCAGCATTCTATGAACTAAGTAAGTACACGTAAGTATGTCCCAACAGTCACATCTTCGTTATTTGAAAATAATGTATTTTGTTGAAATAAAACCATTCCGAATAATTCCGATATACATATTATATTATATTACACGTAAAAGTTATGGCAGCAATAGAAAACTTCACATACATAAGTAGTAAATACAGTCTATTCACGTTAAGTTTGAAGTGAGTCGTCAGTACAATTTACAAATGTTAAACTGGCTTACTTTTATTGTCAAACGTGAACAAGAGCTAAACGGCATTGCTTTCTAGACATTTGCACTGATGACTCACTGCAAACTTAACGCGTACCTATAGGCTGTATTTACCACTTATCTATGTGAAGCTTTTTAAAACCGCCATAGCTTCTACGTATACTATAGACTGCACATACGCACATACATACGCTAATATTCACAATACGTAGATATTATTATGAACACTAAACATACAACTCTCCTTTTTTGCAAACATCAAAGCAAAAAATAACCTAACCTAACCAAGAATATATCAGGACACGTCTAAGGAGGGTTCCGTAACTATAAACGCGTAATATTTTTTCAAATTACTTCAAAAGTTACTGTCTGATTTGGTTCAAAATATTTTTCCTAAAGAGTTATTAGCATAATCTATCAGCATATAAAATTGTAAGTTTTTAAGTCTTATAGTTTAGAAATGCTAGGGGGGACCAACTTATAAATCGTCATCATCATCATCATCATCGACGACCTCTGTGGCTCAACTGGTTGAGCGTGTTGGTGCTCAAGCCGGGGATCGCGGGTTCAAATCCCGCCGAAGGAACAAAAAGTTTTTCTGTGTTCCTGGGTCATGGGTGTGTATTAAATGTGTGTTATAATAAAAATCTTAAATATGTGTATAGTATAAAATTATTAAATATATTTCCGTTGTCTGGTACCCGTAACACAAGTTCTTCGAGAACTTACCACGGGATCAGATTGGATTGGTGTGAAGCGTCCATAGATATTATTATTATTATTATAAATCACTTTGGAGGCCGATTACTCGAAAATGGTTGACTTTATAAAAAAGTTATGTATGAAACCTTGCCTTTATTTTAAAATACCTATTAAAAGATACACCACACGATGGGATAGAAAGAAAAAAAAGATCATCCCCACATGCATGGAGAGCCACACATAGAATATCTTATACGTTTAAACGAGCAATTCTTGTATATTTATTTATATGTATATAACCGTGATCTTGGAAACGGCTCTAACGATTTCGTTGAAATTTGGTATATGGGGGTTTTTGGGGGTACACAATCGATCTAGATTAGTCTTATGTTTGGGAAAATGCGTGTTCGTGTTTTAATGCGTTTTTCTTTCCACGCAGAATATGGTCGCTAATTTCGTTCTGCCGGCCGCTGTTCGTTTGGCCCAGCGGGTTAATTCGCGAAAGGCAAGAAACGAGTGTTACGGGCATGAAGCATAGATACACCAGGAGTCCGAACGGTATAGGTTTTTTAATAATAATTATGTACACAATAATAGGACCAGATCTTAGTTCTCTTTTCTGCCACTAGGCGTGCGAGACCGACGAGTACCGAGTGTTGCCAATACTATTATACCGAGTGTTGCCAATACTATTATTTATTACAATTATTTTTAAATTACCGTTAGGCAATTACCGTGTTCTACGGTATCTATTTTCGAGAACAGTTTCTAAGAATTTCCTAAAACTTTTATATAATAAGATTTCAATCTTTCCAGAGCTGTCAATAGCAACTTTACACTTCCCGCGTAATTTCAAACGAGTGCACGTCGGACCGTCGCACGCTCTACCGGCAAAAATCTGTCCCCGTAATTGAGACCATTATTTTTGCTTCGTTCCATTTGCACGTTCAAAACGTTATTTTCATTATTTTCATTCACATTCTGTTCCTTTAGCACCACTATGATCATTCGTAACTGTTTTCACCCCTGTTCCACACGCAACTGTCATCTGTCAAAAAACGCTAAGAATGATCACGCCCAGGGCAGGATAGCTCCTGACGTCACAGCTTGTTAGAGAGAGAACGTAAATTGGTCAATACTTGTGAAGAAACGAGACAAAAATGTTATGTTTTGTCCCTTTCGCTGTAACCGGGTTTTTGGCACAAGGCTGTCAAATTTGACATTCTTGTGCCAAACAATTATCAGCTGTGAAGAGTGAGGTTTCGTATTATTTGAAATCTTTTGTTTTTGGTGTGTTTTATGTTATATACGCTTTTGAGATAGAGACTCCGTGTATTTTTAAGTATTTTAACAATGGGTGGATGCAGTATTTTGAGGCGCAAAAGTCGCAGCGAAGGAAAATGTGCTGCCGTAAATTTTCACTCGTAAGTAGCTATAGCTCGTGTTTTTTTAGTTTGTGATTGCATATTACTTAAGAATGATGATATATGGACGTAAATACAATCATATTTTCCATAGAAAGTGAGATGAAATCTGTATTTTTTACATAATTCGTAACTTATTCTAAAAATATATTTGTCTTAGTGTTGCTATTTAATTTAGTACCAAAATATACTGACTAAAGTTCTTTCGGTAAAAATTTAGTATAATATCCCACGATCCCACGATTTATGGAGGAGGGGGATAAGAGGGGAGGGGAGGGGGAAGGTTGAAGCCCCACTCTCCCCATCAGGAAACCCACAGTTACTGAGATATTAGTGGTTGAAGTTTTTAGTTGGGAGTAATAAGGCGACAGCTAACCCTTACCTCCACAAACCTCACTAAACATAAATTTTGGATACATAATCAATTCAAATAGAAAATAATCTTAAATTAATTGCTCGTTCACTTTAACTTAAATAAATCTATTATAATATAGTAATCAATTCGGTTTTACTTTTAGGTCGGTCCACAATAGACGCAGGTATTAGTCTTCTATGCAGTATATTTGGGGCCTGAGAGGGATCACATGATGCACTTGGTGTCTTTTGTGATCTATCCAAGGCTTTCGACTGTGTCGAGCACGCAGCACGCTACGTTGGTCAGAAAATTATAAAGGGACACGGCACTTCAACTTTTAAGTTCTTATCTTAAAATAAGAACGCAGAGAGTAGAAGTAAATTCTACAAGGTCTACTGGGACCAAAATAGGACTAGGTGTGCCACAAATTTAAAAAAGTTATATAGTATATAGTTAATTTATGAAATGATTTTATTAACGATTGCACACCTTAGGAATAAGATAGACCCTTGCAAAGCTGCTTCCATGTAATTAAGTTATCTTGACTTTTGCTATATTATATGTCACCGTAAAATTGTAAAAACCGTTAGATTATAAAATAACTAACTAGATGGTAAAAATATGTCGAAAGATTAAAAACTATATACCTATTTATAATCTAACGAAAAACAATGTGTTAAATTATAGACAGCGTATTCGCGTCGGTAGTCAATCAGTATTTTACAATTTCACTAGTTTTATTACAATCTAAAGGTTTTTACAATTTTACGGTGACATATAGATTAAGTTACTACATTGTAAAAATATTTTTTGAAAATAACAACTTTTCCATATTTTTGCTAAAAAGTGGCCCCGTGCGAGTTTCTTACGCTGGTTCTTCTCGACGGGCTAGTTTCTTTTATATGTATTTTAACTGTTTAATTTTTAAATGTGTTGAAGTGAATGAAGAATGTTTGAAACATCTACTTAAATAAAAAACTATTTACTTTTTTGATATTGTTTAATTTTTAATATTATTTCATTTTATTGTTTAATTTTTATATTAAGAGAAATACCTACCCTACCTAACAGTATTAATAGTAAGACTTTTTGGTGGTTTATGCTTGGACTACTTCAGAAAAAGTCAAAATCACCATATAAGTTTCGACGAGTTCCCTCGATTCCTCATAGATCCCATCATCAGGTCACCACTTTTTACACCCATAGGAACCCTTTACATAAAAAAAATCTAAAATTGATCCACAGACAGCGGAATAATCGTTAATTTTAACAAAATTACTAGTATTTGAAGCCATTAAACCATACAAATTGTATGAGAGGCTCAGTAACTATGGTAAAGGCCTTTTTATCATTTTCTTTTTATTATAACCCCTAATAATAATATAATATAACTAGCTGTCTCGACACACGTTGTTATGTCTTAAACATGAACTGAAATGAATAAATTACTACACTTATAATGCATCCTACGTCCTAGTCCTACACCTACAACCTTTTTCATTATTTCTCACTGTTCAAGCCTACCCTAAACTTCCGCAATTACAAGTGTATTTCAGCTCGTCAACACACTGATGCTTGAGAGACCTATGGGAAAGGAAATTTTTTGTAGTTCCTGACCCCTGTTCCCGCCCTAAATGCTGCTATGGTGCTCAATTGAGCAGTTTCGGTGAGTTGCCAGTATCAGAGTGATGGTCATTAAAGCAATGAGAATGGAAAATACAATGGCTTTTATATCCTTTTAATTTTATGATGCATAGATCTTGACATATGTACTATTAAAATAGTTCGAGTATTATTTTTTTAATTTACAAAGAGTTTGAATGAGATTCAAAACAATATAAAATGTGCCAAATCGATCCAGCCGTTCTCGAGTTTTGAGTCCCTTGTGAACGGGTTATAAAGTATCCTATGTCCTTCTCCTAGTTTCAAGATACCTCACCAATTTTCAGCCAAATCGGTTCAGCCATTCATGAGTTAAAAATATTTTTACCACGTTCATAATATTTTTTTAATATATCTATTACTTTCGGTCTCGTCCTAGATTTTACTTAATAATAGGTGTCGATCGAGACCAAAGACTTCTAATCGAGACTGAAAATCCAGGTACGATTGTACTTTAATCGCATGTTTTCTTAAAACCTCTGACTCATAAAAAATAACTAGAACAATTTAATCGCCAGTATTAAAATATTGTACTTATTTTAATAATGAGTGGTGTAAGGGAAAACTCGTTTTACGGTTCTTGTTTATTACTGACTACGACGAGAAAACTTACATGTGCATCCTAAGATCAAGACAAAAATACCACAATTGAAGGCTATGTTTGTACATGGCAACACCTAGTGGGTGAGCGAGATGCACTCTAGTGGTTACAAGAGCTGCGGATCTAGAGGTTCTTAATCTTAGGATCACGCCATTTTGCATATTTTTACCCAGCTCCGTACTTGGGTTAAAATTAGCACTTTTTGACGTTTTTAACGTCAGCTGTCAGTTGTTCCACTAGTCACAAAAATTGCTAAAAACGAAATTTTCGAAATTTTCATTATTAACGTTATTTCGCTAAAGAAACACCATTTTGTGGTAAAAATTATCGTAGCGTTTTGGGCAAAATAAGTGCCGTGTGGAACGCGCTATTTAACATTACGTTCGGACTCCTTGTTATCTATACTTCGTGGTTACGGGTTCGAAACCTGCTCGGTGCCTTACTTTTCTTTTTTTGGTTTATTATGTTCAAGTTTATATAGTTATATTTTTTTATTTTTTATTGTTTTTAGACAAGTTTATACTCGGCGCGGCGAACCTTGATCCCTATGACACTGACAGTTAATCTCACGACATAAACATTGTAGTGGCGTCACCATATATAGCGCGTTCCACACGGCACTTATTTTGCCCAAAACGCTACGATAATTTTTACCACAAAATGGTGTTTCTTTAGCGAAATAACGTTAATAATGAAAATTTCGAAAATTTCGTTTTTAGCAATTTTTGTGACTAGTGGAACAACTGACAGCTGACGTTAAAAACGTCAAAAAGTGCTAATTTTAACCCAAGTACGGAGCTGGGTAAAAATATGCAAAATGGCGTGATCATTCTTAGCGTTTTTTGACAGATGACAGTTGCGTGTGGAACAGGGGTGAAAACAGTTACGAATGATCATAGTGGTGCTAAAGGAACAGAATGTGAATGAAAATAACGTTTTGAACGTGCAAATGGAACGAAGCATCAATGTCAAATTTATTTGCGTTATATTTTATTATTTTAAATTTTTTATCTCTTTTGTAAATTACTATTTACAAAAGGTCTGTAGTTTAAATTTCCAAGGCAGGTCGCAGGCAAAAAGTAAAAACGAGTAAAAAGTGTTCTGTGGGTATAATACAGACCTAAGTAAGTTATTTAAAGTGCTAATCAGTGAAATTACTGAATAGGGATATTTTTATTTTCTTTGTTTTTACTTTAAGCGAAATATAAGCAATAAATTGTAGATGTGTTGAATATTACAATATGTACATTTTTAGATCAAGAATATTAGTATTCTTGATCTAACTTCTAACTTCTAAGTGTAAATTTTGCGCAGATAGCACACGTCGTGCGGCAATATAGACCGTAGCTTTTTTGTTCTTGTCTTAACTCTTATCTAATAAACACACTGATTAATCATAATCTATACTAATATTATAAAGCTGAAGAGTTTGTTTGTTTGTTTGTTTGTTTGTTTGTTTGAACGCGCTAATCTCAGGAACTACTGGTTCGAATTGAAAAATTCCTTTTGTGTTGGATAGTCCATTTATCGAGGAAGGCTTTAGGCTATATAACATCATGCTAAGCTCAATACGAGCGGAGCTCCAATCAATAATGTTTCAAAATCGGGGTGTTTTTTTCCCTTTTGAGAGCTTTCGCTGCGTACGCTGCGGAAACGGTTAAAGTTTCGCTAAAATTATGTATGACAGAATTGTTCCTCTTTAAAAGTTCTAAAAAAAAGTCCGCGACAGTATATGTCTATCTTTTAAGGTTGGCTCACAATAACCTTTTTAAGCTAACCAAATTTGTTCTAAAATTAAGCATTATTTGTGAGGGTGTTTTCATAAAAATGATATTAATCCTTATCCAAATAAATACGTTATTCATTACAAGCATTTAATTTAGAAGAAATTTGCCATTTACATCATTTGATTTCAATATGTATTTTAGAAGATATCGCAGTAATAAAATAATCAGCGCGCAATAATGATGTGCGGCGCGCTGCGGGCAGTCGTGAGTCGCGGGCAAGCGTCCTTCTACGTAAATGAAGTCGCGGGTAAATTTTAGCGATATTCCAAAGTAACTACTCCACGCGGACGAAGTCGCGGGCAAAAGCTAGTTAGTTAATAAGTGAGTCCTTTTAGTTTGATAAAGTATCGGGCCAATTAACAAGATAGTTGTTAGTTGATAAGCGTTTTGATAACAATTTTTTCTAGAGTATGATCATATTTTATTTCTACTTTCTGTGTGTTAACTGTTAGGCCTGTTATAGGTATTCTTAAATATCAATTTTTTCAGAAGAAAATGCCATCAATTACGGGAAAGTATCAACATTACAAAAATGAAGATATAGATGACTATTTTATTGCTGTGGGCAAGTGTCTTTTTTACATAAATATATTCTCACAAAATACAACAGGTTTCAAAGATATTATAAAAGCTCAAGAAGGCTTTATACTAAAATTGTCAATAAGTATATAAAACAATATTTATGTACTATAGATCTTATATAATGTAGGTATTGATAAATAAATATGATTTTAAAACCATTCTTTAAGCCTTCTTAAATTTTATCTTGTGTTCGTTTGTTTTAGGTGTTCCATTTATTGGAAGAAAGATGATGTCAATGTCTTCACCACTGATGGAAATTACTTTAGATGGAGAAAATATGACAGTCAAAAATTCATCATTACTTAGAACTGTTGAATACTCTTTTAAATTAGGTGAAGAATATGAAGAAAAAATGCCAAACACCACTATCAAAGTAAGTTCTTTAGTTCTTTATAATCTTATCAATAAAAAATATAAAAACCTAACCCTTCGGCGCAATTTGTAGAAACTGATATTTATTGGCATCGTGATATTTAACAAATTACCCCTGCAAAGATGTGCGGTATTACCTACTGAGTGTGTACTTATATAATAATTAAAATTTGAATTGTTTATTTCAGAGTGTAACGACTAAAATAAATGACAATGAATTTATCACCCAGTCTGTCATACCAGAAACAGGAGAGAAATGTGGAAGACATTATTTGTTCACCGATGATGAATGTATCATTGTAAGTCCTATTATTAGATGCAACTACAATTATGCTTTAATTTAATTTTTATTATATTATGTGCATGGAGGTATAACAGAAAGGAGGTGTTGTAAGTAGATTTTAGTATGAAACTAAACATGATATTTTGCGGGCACCCCTGCCTGACTTCGCCCACTCATCTACCCAGGTAGTAGTATTGCCAGCAATAGCAAAACTATGTATTACGTTTGTTATCGACTACACTAGATGGCTGAAAAGTCTTTAGGCATTACTGCAAAAAAACAAGTATTTTTTTTTTCTTTTTTTTTATAAAATAAGGGGGCAAACGAGCAAACGGGTCACCTGATGGAAAGCAACTACCGTCGCCCATGGACACTCGCAAAATCAGAAGAGCTGCAGGTGCGTTGCCGGCCTTTATGCATGCATGATGATTAAAGTAACACATTAATTTGAGTTAGTATAGAATAGGAGTGGGTAATAGAAACACTTGTTTAAAGGCTGTATAAACAGACCCACTTTGCCGTTCTAACGAAGAGTGCAGTAAGTCAAGTTTTTGGGCAAATTGAATTAAGACCTTATATTATGGTATAATATGCTCTTAATTCAATTTGCCCAAAAACTCGACTTACTGCACTCTTCGTTAGGATGGCAGCACTCTAGCCGGTGGTCAGTGATGGACTGCCTGGTAGCTTGAGCTCCGAACCCAATTTTATTATTATTATGTCAATACACTACAGTTAGTACGTATCTAGAATACATTTTTAATCCCTGTGATTAAAACTTAAGAATGCTATCTATTGACAAGTAGAATAATTTCTAATTTAACCGACGAGTGAGACTCTTCTAGAAGAATTTTAATCAATTTATCTTTTATTTGCTTACACTTGAAATGTAATGCCCTCTATATCATCAGAACGCCTATTTAAGTATTTTTTACATGATAAAACACAACATTTCATCATTTTATTCTTAGAAACTCGATAAGTACAAAAAGTTATCGAAATCACAGAGGTGTGCACAGAACGAACGTTGACAGTACATTGATTTAGGCCACACCTATGGCAATGACGTAGCAGGCCGACAGTATCACAGTGCACCATTGCTTATGCCGTCTCCTCTCGTTTATCAGCTCCATGAATATGTGCTTTATAAATAACATGATTAAAACTATTTTTGTTATAGACATTAACGCATGAAAAGGCTCAAAAAGATGGAAAACGGTATTTCCGCAGAGTAACATCATAAGCATACTGACGAGGAGTGGGACTGGAGTACATATTTTATAAGTGAAATTGGAATCTTAAATATTTTTTATTTTTATATTTGTTTTTTTTTTAAATTATACGTTTTTTTATATAAATGGGAAAATGGGAATAAAGTTAATTACCTTAATATCAAAAGTGTTTAATTTTGGCTAAACTTCATGTTTTATAAAGTACCGACGAAAATCCTATACCTGGAGCACCATGGTTGGATGCTCTCAGCTCTAAGACCCTATAAACCAGGCCTGACCATGTGCCTTGCCATGCGGCCTCTGAGCTCATTTATACCTCGCGATCTTAGATCTATCGAAAAATGCCGATATTCGCGGACAAACGGTAACCGGCACTGTCTGTACCTAGGTACGCGCACGCCCGATATCCGCCTATCGGACGAGCGTTTATGCCAATATACATAAACTAACGTTTTGTAATTTTTTTGGATATAATATGGCATAAACGCTCGTATGTTTGAAATTTTTGAAAAACATTGATTTTTGGTGTTTTGTGGATTGTACCATACCTTTAGAGCTTTTTTATCCGATCTATAGAAATACGAAGTATACCTATATAGAGTCCGACCTACGAGTCCGAACGCAATGTTAAAATAATGGTCACAATTTAGGGAACAGATTTTTTTGCCGGTAGAGCGCGCCACATTTCAAGAAGCACTCGTTTGAAATTACGCGGGAAGTATGTAGCTATTGACAGCTCTGGAAAAAAATATTAACACGTTCAGTGCCACCGACTCACCTGTATAGTTCACGTAAATTTGATTCCAGTGCCGACGACTCACCTGTATAGTTCAGTGTTTTTCACTAATATTTCCAGTGTGCGTGTGGTTTGAGGGACCTACCTGAATATCCCCAAAATAAGTATAGCAAGTTTTAGTAGAAGTCTAAAAAAAATTGTAGAACAAATCTGGGAATTTGTAAAAAGATAGTATAAAAGATATAGCCCTCAGAGTGTGGTCCCTCCGTTCACACACCGCTATTTTCCAGATCTCGAAAAGTATGTGGAAAATTATGGTTTTTTCACTACAGAATTTTAGTAGAACTTTTGTAAAAGTTTTTACAAATTTATCAAATACATAGCATTAGAAATAAAAAAGCTACAACCACCGAAGTGTGGTCCCTCAGTTCACACAAAAATGACATACTCATTTCGCGATATATTACTGACTTTTTTAATTATTTTTCTACGTAGAGTTTTAGTAGAAAATTTGTAGAATTTGTAGACAAAATTTCAGCAAAATCTATCGGCGCATTTGGAAGATATATACCATTATGTTGGGTCCCTCAGTTCACACACTTGTGTATAAGAAAAACTCAAATAACTAATAAACGAGAAAAGTAACAGAAAGTCTACTATACTTAAATTTTAGTAGAAGTTTTTTTCTCTTGGATTAGCACATAAAATATTTAATTTCTTGCTTCCTAGCTGAGATAATGTTAATTTTTTGATTGTATGAAAATGCAGAGTAGGTTACCACACAAGAGGCAAAATGAGGACAAGTCCTAATATTATTGTGTATGTTATACCTTATTAAATTTACGTTTTGCTCGCGGTTTCGCACCTTTTCA
The DNA here is from genome assembly GCA_905404095.1 of Glaucopsyche alexis. Taxonomy (NCBI): domain Eukaryota; kingdom Metazoa; phylum Arthropoda; class Insecta; order Lepidoptera; family Lycaenidae; genus Glaucopsyche; species Glaucopsyche alexis. The sequence continues at coordinate 5,837,518 of FR990053.1, forward strand.
CTATTTTAGGGGTTCATAGTACTACAAACAATCCATATACTTACCAATTATTAACTATGTACGTATTTGTGGTTTCGCTCTGCCCGCCCTTTTCTCTGTCCGTTCTTGCTAACTCCTTTTAAGTAATTACATATGTATTATATGAATAAAAAACTGGCCAAGTGCGAGTCAGGCTCGCGCACAAACGGTTCCGTACAAAACGGCAAAAAATCACATTTATTGTATCGGAGCCCTCGTTAAATATTTATTTTATTTTGTTTGTAGTATTTGTTGTTATAGCGGCAACAGAAATACATAATTTGTGAAAATTTCAATTGTCTAGCTATCGCGGTTCCTGAGATACAGCCTGGTGACAGACAGACGGACGGACAGAGAGCGAAGTCTTAATAATATTTTGGATCCCTTTTGGTACGGAACCCTCATTGATGAAATTTCATATTTTTATTATACCTAACTACCTATTTTCTATAAAAAAAATATATAGAAATCTTAGGTCTTCAAATTAATGTCAAGCTTTTATGAAAAGGAAAAAGTTAATTTGTGGGATGTACGGTGTACATAATGTTATTCTTAAGTGTGTGTGCTTTTTTTTGTGTGCATTTTTTTTGTAGGTACACCAACACACGATAGCATTCCACTTTTGAAATACAGTTCACGAGTGGTCTTAGTATTTTTTATCACTTCGTAGATGTCCAACAACGAAAGCATGACGCAACGAATGTATATTCAAGCGCGACAAATATAATATTATGTATGTATCAAGCGGTCGCTCATATTGTGTCGAGGCGAAACTCGGAAGGGTCCAATTTTTAACCATTTGCATTGGGTAAACCTAAAAACATTTTCAGTATTGTATCAGAAGTATATTGCTGTAAGTAGAGACTCAGAGAGTTATTCGCCGAAGTAGTTTTTTCTCCAAGAACACTATTCCACGCGGGCGAACCCACGAGCAAAAGCTAATATAACAAAAATATTAGGTGCAGTCATAATATTACATTGAGTATGTATAATCTTTGGTGCTGGGGGCGAGACGACGACGAGACGAGGACGAGGGCTCCGATACAACAACCGTGATTTTTTTTGCCGTTTTATACGGAACCGTTTGTGCGCGAGCCTGACTCTCACTTGGCCAGTTTTTTATTCATATAATACATATGTAATTACATAATATAAGGAGTTAGAAAGAACGGACAGAGAAAAGGGCGGGCAGAGCAAAACCACAAATAGGTACATAGTTAATAATTGGTAAGTATATGGGTTGTTTGTAGTACTATGAACCCCTAAAATAGTGAAAAGGTGCGAAACCGCGAGCAAAACGTAAATTTAATAAGGTATAACATACACAATAATATTAGGACTTGTCCTCATTTTGCCTCTTGTGTGGTAAGCTACTCTGCATTTTCATACAATCAAAAAATTAACATTATCTCAGCTAGGAAGCAAGAAATTAAATATTTTATGTGCTAATCCAAGAGAAAAAAACTTCTACTAAAATTTAAGTATAGTAGACTTTCTGTTAGTTTTCTCGTTTATTAGTTATTTGAGTTTTTCTTATACACAAGTGTGTGAACTGAGGGACCCAACATAATGGTATATATCTTCCAAATGCGCCGATAGATTTTGCTGAAATTTTGTCTACAAATTCTACAAATTTTCTACTAAAACTCTACGTAGAAAAATAATTAAAAAAGTCAGTAATATATCGCGAAATGAGTATGTCATTTTTGTGTGAACTGAGGGACCACACTTCGGTGGTTGTAGCTTTTTTATTTCTAATGCTATGTATTTGATAAATTTGTAAAAACTTTTACAAAAGTTCTACTAAAATTCTGTAGTGAAAAAACCATAATTTTCCACATACTTTTCGAGATCTGGAAAATAGCGGTGTGTGAACTGAGGGACCACACTCTGAGGGCTATATCTTTTAAACTATCTTTTTACAAATTCCCAGATTTGTTCTACAATTTTTTTTAGACTTCTACTAAAACTTGCTATACTTATTTTGGGGATATTCAGGTGGGTCCCTCAAACCACACGTACACATATTTCCAAAATGCATCCGTATTTTCTGCTCAAAATTATAGTTTAGACTAAATATATGCTAAACTAAAGATTTATGCGGTGGGCCGGGCGTGGAGATCCCGTTTATTTTTGAAAGGAAAAAAACGATTATGCAATGCCATGAACTACACAGGTGAGTTCCCGGACATAGATCCTCAAACTGGAAATATGTATGACTGTATGTACATGTTAGAAAACGACGTCAACATAATAGCATGGACGACCTACATACTTGTGATATGGACCTAATATACAACAAACTAGTTTCATTAGAATCTATACGGTAGGTATATAATATATTATAAGTCGTGTTAGTTACACTAATTATAACTGAAGAACGGCTGAACAGATTTTTATGATTTTTGTGTTTTCGGATTTGTCTTCGTCGGGAATAGGATAATAAAAATGAAAAAAAATAACAATTATTATTATCAGCCCACATTCATGTTGATTTTAATGTAATAACATGTTGTTTCACGTATAGACATTATTATTGTTGCATATTAATAAGTTATCATTTAATTTTAATTCAGCAGATTTTAAACTTTTTAAAAAAAGGTTTATTTTTTAATTATTATCAATGAAATTCGTCGTTTCCACAATAAAGTTTAAAAGATTGACAACCACTGCTTAAATTACGAAACAAACTTACCTTTTATTTTATCCAAAGAGTTTTTTGCCATTTTTACAAGCTGAATAGTCCTACAACAACACCTAACCCTTTTTAATTGCGTTAAACACCTTATTTACACTGTAACGACCACAGAATTAACAAAAAATTGAATTTACCCTTACGCAGTGCCAGTGAACTCATATGGTGAGTCGATTTAATTCATATTGCAGTGCCGGCGACTCACCTGCTGAGTCCGCCGTACAATGTAGGCGGCATCCGAGAAGACATCATGAAAATCGTAGTGGGAGCGAAAGTGTTAAAGAAACGTGATTTGTGATATACAGTCTGACAAGGATCTTTTGGTACGTGGACAAAATCAGAACTAACATCGCCGTCTTGTAAAATGTCACTTGTATTGTTTTGTAGTTGCGACACTTACCTTTTGGCACGTGGATAAAATCAGTATATATAGGTGTACCAGAATCTCATGGCAAATAGGGAAAAAAAAAATTGTAGTGTGCAATACTGGGGAAATTGGATTAAACGATCTTGATACTGGTTAATATTTAATTATGTCTTTAGTATTATTGAACATGAATTATAATAAGACTGTATGAAGAATGTTCGGTGTATAATATAGAAAACTAGCTTTTGCCCGCGGCTTCGCCCGCGTGGAATAGTGTTCTTGGAGAAAAAACTACTTCGGCGAATAATTCTCTACCTACTTACAGCAATATACTACTGATACAATATTGAACATGTTTTTAGGTTTGCCCAATGCAAATTGTTAAAAATGGGACCCTATCACCTCGATACGACATGCGCGACCGCTTGATAATATACTTACATAATAAGTACTTGAATATAAATTTTACCATAATCTTATAATATCTTAAAGACTATTAAATACTTAAAGACTATTATTTTAAAAACTCGCATCAAAATCCGTTGCGTATTTTTAAAGATTTAAGCATACATAGGGACAGACAAAAAAGGGACTTTGTTTTATACTATGTAATATAATGATATTTCATGAAAAATAAATCAATCGTGAATTACTTTATATACTTATTTATTACGAATAACATACAATTAAATTGGCAACAGTTTATTTAATGTTGGAATTTCCTTCCGAACTGTATAGAACTCGTTTACTTTATTCCTAATCAACTATAAATCGAAACTGTCTTATGTTGATTTTCTTTTTTCCTCCTCTCCTCCTTTTACCAGGCATTGAAAACAAACCATCATTCGATGTGCCATCAGCTACGATTCACCTTATAGTAGTACTGGAAACACATTTAAAGAAGTCACAATAATTACCTAAGAAAATATAAAAAAACTAAAAGTATCAAAACAACTCACTCTAACTTACCGGTCAACTCGACCACGAACTTTAAATTATAAGATTGAGTTCGATTTACACCTTCTTCTTTCTGTATTTTACTATAGACATAGAAAACAATATTTCTCGCTTGAGATCGAATTGCCTTTTTGGATATTTTCACAAAAACAACAAATTCCAAGAACATAATCACAAAATTTTAGCAGCGGTTGACAGATCACGTACTTTGATTTGACGGGTCATACTTGACATTGCCATATGAAAATCACATTTTTTATTTTTTTTAAAATGCCATCAGATTCTGGTAGAGCTATACCTACTAACATCGCCGTCTTGTAAAATTTCACTTTTAGTAATAAATATAATTGTTCTTATTTGCGACACTCACGCCCCATCCAAGTGCCAAAAGATCCTTGTCCGACTGTAAATCTTTCGACGACCTCTGTGGCTCAGTGGTTCAGCGCGTTGGCGCTCAAGCCGGGGGTCGCGGGTTCGAATCCCGCCGAAGGAACGAAAAGTTTTTCTGTGTTCCTGGGTCATGGATGTGTATTAAATATTATGTGCATAATATAATAAAAATCTTAAATATATGTATAGTATAAAAATATTAAATATATTTCCGTTGTCTGGTACCCGTAACACAAGTTCTTCGGATACTTAGCACGGGGCCGGATTGACGTGGTGTGAAGCGTCCATAGATATTATTATTATTATAGATATTAAATCTAATTTATTAAATAAAAGTTTTAGGATTAGTATAGATACCGTAGAACACGGTAACTGCCTAACGGTAATTTAAAAATAATTGTAATAAATAATAGTATTAGCAAGACTCGGTACGTCCTAAATTCTAGCGCAGATATAGTACTTACATAGCATAGCAGAAAAGAGAATTAAGATGGGTCTATTATTGTCTACATAAATACAAATGGAAAAGCCTATAATTATGTACCGTTCGGACTCCTGGTATCTAAGTATACTTCGTTTATATGTCACCGTAAAATTGTAAAAACCGTTAGATTGTAAAATAACTAACGAGATTGTAAAAATATGTCGAAAGATTCAAAACTATGTAGTTACCTATTTACTTATAATCCAACTTAAAATAATGTGTTAAATTATAGGCTGCATATTCGCGTCAGAAGTCTATCAACATTTTACATTTTCACTAGTTTTATTACAATCTAACGGTTTTTACAATTTTACGGTGACATATAGGTACAAAAATATAATAAAGAGGAAAACTTTGTTTGTTTGCATTGAATAGACTCCGAAACGTGTAGACCACGCGGAAGAACATAATAATAAGCTACTTTTTATCTCGGAAAATGTACGGTTACGGCGAGATTTCCTTTTGCGCAAAGTCGAACTTATAATCTAACGAAACGTAAGTACTTATAATCTAACGAAAAATAATGTGTGAAATTATAGGCAGCATATTCGCATCGGAAGTCTATCAACATTTTACAATTTAACTAGTTTTATTGGCGTTATTAATCTAAGGTTTTATTACAATCTAACGGTAAACTGTATGAAATGGACTGGGACGGTATGAAAAATCTGGAAGGCCGTACAGAATTCTGATTTCTGAGCATTGAAAATAGAAATCTGTGCGAATACAATAGAGTTGTCAAATATGACAACTCTATTGTTGTTGATTATTGAGTAAGTACAGTGCTCTGAATTTTCCTCGGCGTTACGGATTCCGGGGCATATCCGGGGGTCTGGGACAGACCCAAGTTTGGACTTTAAGACTCCATAATACATGCGTAACTTTACCGAATCGACTGACTTGACTCAATGACTGCACTGAGTAGGTTTAATATACTTACTGACGAGAATTCTATTTACACGCCTTTTTTAACTTGACACTGGCAAATGGTTTTAAGCATGTTTTAAGCCGTAACGCCATCAATAATTAATTTAAAAATATCGTCAAGTGTCAACTGTCAACTGTCAAATTATTTGCGACTTGCCGGCTATTTTCGTTGTTCCCATGTCGATTTAAAATCCGTTTCTCGAGTTCTCGAATCAAGATAATATTGATTTATTTTCATTTACCGAGCTTGTATTAATTTCTAATTCAAGTAAAATTTTTTGAAGACTGAAAACCTGCTCATTTTCACTACATTAATTGAGCAACTGCCATGGCTGAAAATAAAGAAATGGAGGTATGTATTTAATGATTTCATTGTTTGAATCACGAAGTATAGAAAACAAGGAGTCCGAACGTAATGTTAAAATAATGGTCTCAATTACGGGGACAGATTTTTGCCGGTAGAGTGCGCGACGGTCCGACATGCACTCGTTTGAAATTACGCGGGAAGTTTAAAGTTGCTATTGACAGCTCTGGAAAGATTGAAATCTTAATAAATAAAAGTTTTAGGAAATTCTTAGAAACTGTTCTCGAAAAATAGATACCGTAGAACACGGTAATTGCCTAACGGTAATTTAAAAATAATTGTAATAAATAATAGTATTGGCAACACTCGGTATAATAGTATTGGCAACACGCGGTACTCGTCGGTCTCGCACGCCTAGCGGCAGAAAAGAGAACTAAGATCTGGTCCTATTATTGTGTACATAATTATTATTAAAAAGCCTATACCGTTCGGACTCCTGGTATCTATGCTTCATGGTTTGAATTCACAGAATACAGAAATTTGAACTTAATGTTTCTTTGTTTGATATAAACATAATTAAGATAGCTTCTTAAAATCAGTTATAACATGGAGACAATGAGCTACTTGGCTTAGGAAAACGTATTCCAGCGATATCATAACAGCTCATAAACTTAAGATTGATAAATAAAGCTGATTTAAAAATATGTATTTTTGTTTTTTAATTTCTGATGATAACACTTCTAATCAACTTCCGGAAAGGATGTGACGACACAAACCTACTAAACACATACATGGTCTTGTACGTAGTAGTGAAACGGAATGTGTCTGTAAATTAATAGTTTATGATTGTTTTTGGTGATTGTGTAATTGTTTTTTTTTTAGGAACAAGTTAAGAAACTGAAGAGATTGCTTGAAGGTTGGCGTATGGCTCTTCTGCCGTTGAAGTCTGTTTTCATTTGGGAGCAACAATGGTATCCCTTAGCCATTATTGTCTCCCTCACACTGCTATACTTTATAATTTGGCTGATGGACCTCAGTACGATCGCAACTTTTGCTACTTTTGGCCTCCTACTGAACTTCATTGATTTTATTGTGCCAATTATTTGCAACACCGTATACAGTCCTAACTCATGGACGGGGCAAAAGGAAAAGATGTTTGAAGAACTTTGTCGAGATATGGTCCTTTCTTACAATGGAGTTGTTAAGAAAATTTATTCATTTTATTCTCTGAGGGACAGTAGTCCCATAATGGTAATTATATATTAAGTTTATATATTTATATGTTTTGATGTATATGTGTCACTGTAAAATTGTAAAAACCGTTAGATTGTAATAACTAATAAAAACTAGAAAGATTCTTTGCTTATATATTTATAATGTAACAAAAAATAATGTGTTAAATTATAATCAGAATATTCGGGTGCGCTGTCTTTCAACATTTTACAATTTCACTAGTTATATTACAATCTAACGGTTTTTACAAAGCATAGGTGACATATAAATATACATTTTTATTACCTCGTTTATAAATATTATAATATTGATAGTAAAATATTATAACATCAAAATTTCCTTTGCAGTATTATGTGCTGTCCATCAGTTTGCTGTTAACTACTGCGTGGCTGGCGTCATCAATAAACAACATTTTCCTCCTGTATATTCTTACGTCTATGGTAATGCTGTGGCCTGGCATCCAACACAAAGGATACCTCAACTTTATCTTATCCTATGTTTCTAAACCACAGAAAAAGTCTGAATAAACACACTTGTATCTGTCTAGAATTCAAGCGAGCTTTGTTTTTATAGCCTAACAAATGATTCAATATTTGAGTAATGAGTATAAGAAGAAATAGTTGCTGTTTTGATGTTTTCAACTTATTAATGTTTTTGCAAAAGATGTAAGACATAATTTGAGATGAAATATGTTCTACGTGTATAATGAGCTTAGTTGTGTAAAGTTACAGTGCAATCTCACTAATCCGGCACTTCGGTACCCAAAGCAGGAACATTTTGCGGTATTGTTATGTGTATGTAAGTGAGAAAACCACGAAAGCGCCTCTAGCAGACGTAAAAGTAACTAAAATTTTCATACGATATTCCTCATACTTCTCGTTTACATACACATAATGATACCGCAAAATATTCCTGCTTGGGGTACTGTAGACCGATACGTCCAATAATCCGGCACCCTCCACCCGCGCCTGCGTCGCCCCTCCCCCCTGCACAGCACACCTTAATCAAGGATTATTTTAAAACTAGGTGATTAATTCGTTGTGAGATGTGTTACCTACTATTATAAAAAATGTTTAGAACATTCATTACACATATACGTATTATATTCTCTCTGTGAATTGCTTTTTTTTATTTACTATGATTTTTCTACAGATCCAATAATCCGAACTTTTTAATGATCCGGCATCCTCTAGTTTTTAATAGTGCCGGATTAGTGAGATTGTATTATTATTAGCCATAATGTAAAACGAAGAAGTTTTCAAATATGTATGATATTGAATTTGTTTTATCTGTAGAGTATGACCGTTGTAGTTTGGTGGTAGTTGTGTATAGTGATTTATAATCTGGTCATTATTAAGTTCAACTTAAGGATATTTGAGCTTTAAATTGTTTTACTTTGTTTAAATAATAAAGATATATTTCAAAAATTGTATTTTTATCTTGCTTAATTATTCATCTTTATGGTGCAGGACTTTTCTTGCCCCAGTGTTTTTAGATTCAAAGGACACTTAAAGTTAGTTGTAAAGATTAGAATCATTTTCATAGGCAATACTTGTTTAACAAATATTTAAGCTTACAGAGGTTATAAGGTCTGAAAGCTAACTTCTAGAAGAACTCTAGCTAACAGGGTAAAATGGGCACCTAGTAGGCACTTGTTGTATCTTACAATTAAATACCAATTTATAAGCAATAATAATATTTTATTAATGTCGTAATTCGTAAATCACTTACAATTTACATCGATAATTGGTAAAAAATACATAATATTTAAAAAGGCCTACAATTTTACTAAGGCATATTAGAAAATCCTCTTCATTCCGGATCATGTTCATAATCTGAAAATGATAATTATATATTTAAAACTTACTTTACTGACGCATGTTTCTTTCAATTATTTATGTAGGTATATTTTATTGATTACAAGACTATCATATAAAATAATAAATGGTAATGTAGTGGAGTAAATTTTTGTGTTGTCTTGTTTGGTGCACTAGTAAGTGTCTACTGTGAAACCGGGTTTAACTTTTGAGATTTTGGCTTCCGTTACTTTTGGAGCGTGGCGTGTGCTGGAGGCTTCAACTAAGTGATTGTGTGACTTACTCTCAGAGGGCGCGCTCGCTTGTAACAGTTCCTCCGACACTAAACTGGTTTTGAACCTACTACCGGCAACGTGAGTCAGGTTGCTCTTCTGCGCCACGCTATCGCTATATCTTCTGCTGTTGTTGAGGATTTCGTCCTTGGATTTACTGATATCTCTGCTCTGCAGGTTAAGCGAGTCTATGTTATTACTAACGAAATGCAGACGATCTTTTGTACACTTGTTTTTGGTGTCGCTTTCGACGTTGTAGTTTTTGCTACTGGTCGGCATGTCCTTGTAGAAATTTTCTTTCGTCTCGTGATAGCTGACGCCGTACAAGTGTAGCGGTGCGCCGGTAGACTGTGCACAGACCGGGGCCGTCGCCTCTACTTCTAGTGTAAGGTCATTTTTAATTAACTTCATTGGAGAACTACTCGCGTCTACAGAAAGCGTCTCTTCGTCTTCCTCGCCCGCGCTCTGAAAGTAGATAACAGTAGAATATTTATACTGTGACTTATTTCTTACACAAGAGGTTTCCTGGTAGTATGGAGGAAGAATCTAGTATTAAAATGTAGCCTAGCTATATATGCTAGTATAACTTGTTTTGGCGCTTGTGTTGGTGCTTGTGTTCGCACTGCCGTTGGCGCTATGTAGTCGTTTGTGTTGGCCGTTGGGTTTGAGCTTGTGTTTGCACTTGTTTTTGTGCTTGTGTTAAGGCCGGGTAGACCAAGCGAAATAGGCATTTACCGCTTCCAAGAGTTGCCCGCAATTGCCGCAAAGCGAGCCGCGCGCCTACGTCGCCGGCGTGAACTTACATGAACCCAAAGTGTTACAGTTTAGTCGTGTCGGCAGTAGGTCAATTTATTTTATTATTTGTATTGAAAAAGATAATAAAATCCATAGATAACTGTTTTAATGCAATACATAGCACACATAATTTGAATAGATATTATAGGTAGGTACCTAAGTAAAAAATGCTTAAATTTTATTCAATTATTTTGACAGTTTCTATGCAGTGTGTTCTGTTACAAGTATAAAATCACGCTGTGTTCGATGTGTGCATGGAGACGAGTACCTATCGTTAGCTCGTGTGGTCACTAAAGTACGTGTCGTTTCGTGAGATAAAAATACTGTATCAGGTAGGTGCTGACGATTTGATGGTAACTACTTAGGCAGACACTTGCAAAAAATGTATTCCTACTGCCGAGTCCGCACGTTTGCCACTTGCCGCAAAATCCGAACCTCCACAAACGTTTGACTTTTTGAAAATCCGGATTTTCGAATTTTTCTCCCAAAAATCCGGATTATCCGTATAATTCAGATTTTTTCATTTTTTTTAAATTTGTTGCATATTTTATAAAACTTTAATGTTTATTTTACTACTATGTTGTAGCAAAACTTACACTCATTTGTAAAAATAAGAGTTACTTTTTTATAATTTAATTTAAATAAATTCTTATTTTAAGTTGTAAGTATTAGAATTACAATCTGAATAAATAAAAACATAATGAGATTATATCAAAATTATATACTTAATTATATTTATTTTTTCATTTTTAGAAATATTTTTGATTACGTTTCAAATCCTATAATGTTCAGTTTTATAGTTAGTATATTATTTTAAATAAGGTATGTATATATTGTTATTTACTAAGTGTTCCAGCAGAAAGAATTATAAAAAAGTGGAATAGCCTGTGATCTTTTTAACGCTTTTTTTACATATCTACGCCACAGTTCACCACTACCGTTTTCATAAAGTTCCATTTCTATGTGAAAGTACTAACGTAGGAAAATTAATACAGTTTAATAAAACGTAGGAAACTGAAAATCCTTTAAATCGAGATCCGGGGAGTGAAGACAAATCATTTGAAGCATGGGGCTGAACAGATAATTTTGTATGGACGAAATTGGACCACTTTTGAGTTATTGAAATTAAAAACCACCCACCTGTTTGGGTAATAATTAAACACGTAAATGGTGCTTTTAATTCCCTCGGTAACTAACAGAAGTATAATAAGCTATTCTAAGCACAATTTAAAATCTATAACTGTTGTAAGATCTTTATTTTAACATTTTACTTACAAATAAACAGTAACATCTTACTCTTCATTGCACTTTGAAGTTTCCGCTATAAGATGAAAACTACATTACTTAAAAAAAAATAACAGTGGTTTACACAAATCGTTGGTGCTATTTTTGACACCTATATCTTATCTTTAAAATATTATCTAAAAATAATTATTTCTACGCAAAAACAGGAGCGTTGATTGTCATTTAGTTTTGCTACTGACTCGTTAGTTTAGGTTAGTTTAGTTCAATCAAATTAATTTTAATAATAAAAAAAAAATATTACCTTCATTCATTCGGCAAAACTCTCTCTAATCTTAAACCAACCAGTCAGGTATTATCGACTCCAAAACTTCTTCCTGATATCATAGAGATAAGATTTAGGTATTTGGACTTAGATATTCATTATTTAGAAGATAATTAAATATAGTTAAACCACTACATTTCTTTTTAAGCTGTCATATTAATTTGGCATTGTATGATTGCAGAAATTAAAATTGCAATAATATGTTTCGACTTTCGTTAGTAAGAATTCAATAAATATAAAAATACAAAGCTTTAATTGGGTTTGGATTTGCTTATTATACTTCTTACTACTTGTGCAATTGAAACTAAAACCATATTCAGTGTTTTTATAAATTGGATCACCTATTACTGAACTGTACTACTACTGAAAAAATATAAAATGGTAAGTATCTTAGAAACAGTCCATACATATAGCGGCCATAATATTTTAGCAGATCTTCATCCCTCGCATCACCATTTAATGGATTGACTATGTTCTATCAAATAACTTGAATAAATGGAAAAATGTGTCAACAATTTCAACAGAACAACAAATAATATCAAATTATCCAAAGGCATGTATTTAAACTCACGACAAACATATTGATTTCTTATGTTTACGCGAATATTGTTCATTGTTTTAAACACACGGATTTTGTCGCGTTACGTAAACGTAACCGTAAAACGTAAACCGCGACAAAATCCGTAAGTGTTTAAAACAATCACGACAAAACAATTAAATTTTGGATGTGAAAATACCGAATATTGAATACTAAATTACCATGTTGGCTAAAGAATGTAAGGAATAAAAAATTACAAATCTGGTGACTAAATAATACCACTGAATATTCCAAACTGGCAGACAGATATTATATTAGCGAACAAATAACCATCTTGGCGACAATTTGTGAGTACACATTTAATTTAAGAATAGGTACATATATTTTCCGTAATGTAGGTAAATTAAAAAAACATACAAGCAGCAAAACCAGCGCACATAAAAAAAAAAACAAAGGAGCGTACAAAATTCCCAATTTTTTATTTTCCTCGACTTTAGTGGGGGTGTAGATATTGTGTAGATTCATTTTGAAATTAAAAAATAACGGTTATTCATTTTTCGCAAAATTAACATAGGTGTCGTTACCAGGTTTTTGGGGGTGCTGGATACGAAAATGACATTCATTTTGAAATTCCAATATGGCGGACATACTTAATTTTATAAAAATAATATGGTTGTCCCTTTGTTGGTTTCTGGGGGTGCTGATTACAAAAAAGTCATCCATTTTAAATTTCCTTACTAACCCCGCAACCTCAAATTTTCTTCATGAAGAAAGAAAAAGAAATTTGAAAATCCTGAATTTCGAAAAGTTTCTATACCTTACATAGCTGGTACCTCTACAAACTACATGTTAACTTTATGAAGATTGGATAGTCTCCATTTTGGAAAATGAAATTGGAAGACAATTTTATAATCAGCATATGAAACATGGAAAAAGACATCTATTTTTAATAAAAAAAAATATACGCCATTTTGGAATTTTAAAACGGATTTTATTTTCATATTATTCTGCACCCCCAAAAACCTTGAAAACGATACCCATACCAAAGAAAAAAAACCTCCAATAGTATCCAAAACTGGGATTTTCCGTAGCTTGCAAATTGAATTTTTAGCAGCTATTAATTTATCAATCAAATCTTTATTAGCTACTTACATGGTATAATGGTCACCAACTCATCGGTGCTAATTTCGCTACTTTTTATCTGCCGATTTTTGTATTATTTGTCACTTGAGTGATTTCACCAGTTTGGTAATTTAGTCGCCAACATATTAATTCGCTGCCAAATTCAGCAATACAGTATGCTCACGTGCAGTCACCAACTTATTTTTGTTCACTCGATTAATTATATCCCTTATTCAAATATTGTACGTCTAGAGTACATACTTATTACAATTAAAATATGTAATTTTCATAGTAGTAACCAAGATTCGAAAAAATCGAAAAATCCGGATTTTTAAATGAAAATCCGGATTTTTCGAATTTTTCGAATTTCGAAGTCTCCGGATTGCAACCCCTACTTGCGAGTGACTTGGTGTGTTCTGCAAAGGCAAGCATGACGGATGTTGAGCACGTATCCTTATATTTTATTGTAAATAGAACAGCCTCCGTGGTCTAGTGGTTAGAGCTTGGCTCTCGACTCGGGAGGTCGTAGGTTCTAATTTCGATTCCCGCACTGGAACAACAAAAAATGTTGTTTCCAAGTTTGGTTAGGACAATGCAGGCTGATCACCTGATTGTCTGACAAGAAAGATGATCCATGCGTCGGATGGGTAGGTAAAAAGTCGGACCTGCGCCTCATCTCTCGTCAGTCGTGTCGGTTATCCGTCCCACTGGATAGTAAAAAAAAAAGAGTGCCTTTGTGTACTGCGCACACACTTGGGCACTATAAAAATACTCCTGTGTAACTGGCTAGGCTACAATAAAACCAGCCACCATCACCGAAATCGGCGTGGGGAGTTATTTATTATTATTATTGTAAAAACAGAAATCGAAATAAAAAGAAACGAAAAGTACGGCAAAGAAGATGGTAGATGTTACAAATTCATAAAAACTGTTTACTGGGTTATTCAATAATGTACTAAGGCTACTCCACGCATCAGCTACTTTTTTCTCATAATACACAACACAATAATATATCTATGGACGCTTCACACCAAGTCAATCTGGTCCCGTGGTAAGTTCTCGAAGAACTTGTGTTACGGGTACCAGACAACAGAAATATATTTAATAATTTTTATATTATACACATATTTAAGATTTTTATTGTATTATACACATATTTAATACACATTCATGACCCAGGAACACAGAAATTTTTTTTTGTTCCTTCAGCGGGATTCGAACCCGCGTCCCCCGGCTTGAGCACCAACACGCTCGAAACCACTGAGCCACAGAGGTCGTCTCATCTGGCAAAAGTAACGACGTGGCGACGATAATGTTATTGTGTATGGTTATATGTATAACTAGCCGATGCCCGCAACTTCGTTTGCGCCTAACTGACGGAAGCGGAACCCTATTTTTTAAACGGAACCCTAAAATAAAAGTAGCCTATATTAGACCTTATGACATCAGCTATCTGCCAGTGAAAGTCCCACGAAAATCGGTCCAGCCGTTTCAGAGATTAGCCGGAACAAACAGACAGACAGATGGACAGACATTTTAAAAAATTTGTATTTTATTGTAAGTACCGAATATACATTCAGATGCATTATGTGAAAAGCTGTTAATTTGAAGTTACAAACAGACACTTCATTTTTATTTATCTGTATATAGATTTAGTTCAAAAATAAAAAGAAGCATAAAAAAATACAAAACAAACTTTTTGTATTATATGTCCATGACCCGGGAACACAGGAAACTTTTTGTTCCTTCGGCGGGATTCAAACCCGCGACCCCTGGCTTGAGCACTAACACGCTCAATCACTGAGCCACAGAGGTCGTCTCATCTGGCAAAAGAAACGACGCGGCGACGATAAAATGTAACATGTTATTGTGTATGGTTATATGTACCTATAACTAGCTGATGCCCGCAACTTCGTT
This sequence comes from Glaucopsyche alexis, assembly GCA_905404095.1. Lineage (NCBI taxonomy): Eukaryota > Metazoa > Arthropoda > Insecta > Lepidoptera > Lycaenidae > Glaucopsyche > Glaucopsyche alexis. Next base: position 5,852,921 of record FR990053.1, read on the forward strand.
TGCGGAGATCTAACGAAAGCGGAACCCTATTTTTTTAAACGGAACCCTAAAATAAAAGTAGCCTATGTTAGACCTTATAATATCAGCTATCTGCCAGTGAAAGTCCCGTGAAAATCGGTCCAGCCATTTCAGAGATTAGCCGGAACAAACAGACAGACAGACAGACAGACGGACAGACAAAAATTTTAAAAATTGGTATTTTATTATAAGTACCGAATATACTTTTAGATTCCTTATATGAAAAGCTGTTAATTTGAAGTTACAAACAGACACTTCAATTTTATTTATCTGTATATAGATTTAGTTCAAAAATAAAAAGAAGCATAAAAAAATACAAAACAAACTTTCCTATAGATTTTTATTGTATTCTATGTCCATGACCCGGGAACACAGGAAACTTTTTGTTCCTTCGGCGGGATTCAAACCTGCGACCCCCGGCTTGAGCACCAACATGCTCAATCACTGAGCCACAGAGGTCGTCTCATCTGGCAATAGCAATGACGCGGCGACGATAAAATATAACATGTTATTGTGTATGATATGTATAATTTTGTTCAAAAATAAAAAAAACAAAACAAACTGACTTTCCTACACTGCGTTAGAAACGAAAGAATTGTTTGATAAATACGCGGGTAAGCCGTGCGCTAGCAAAACTGACATAGGTCTGTCCTCGTCAACGCCTAACGGGCGACTGTGGGGCGACTCAAGCGGCTTACGCACGCTGCATTTCAATAATTATTTAATGTTAAAATAATTAAACCAACATGCAAAATGTAACCACAAATTATTCTTCTTTAAGTTATTAGCTTTTCGTAGATATGATTTTTGAAAGTAAAACTATCATGAACTTCATGAATAAAAAGAAAAATATTCAAATTTAGCCTCCTCTCCGGAATTATTTTTGATCGAGTGAAGTTTTCAATATTATGTTTCGAACCACAAATTGTAAAAGAACATTAAGTAAACAACAATGTGTATTTTTTTTTGGCTTTTTAAAGTTACTATTTGTTTGTTTATTATCGATTCAAAGTCATGTAAAATTGGGTCCACACGGCCTTAAGCTTGTGCTTGTGTTTGTACATGTGTTTGCGCTTGTGTTTGTGTTTGCGCTTGTCGTAAAATGTATCTTAGTTCCTAGCTATAACTTGTGTTGGCGCTTGTGTTGGTGTTTGTGTTAGCACTGCCGTTGGCGCAACGTAGTCCCTTGTGTAGGCCGTTGGGTTTGCGCTTGTGCTTGTTTTTTTGTGTTTACGCTTGTGTTTGTGCTTGTGTTGGAGATCGCTTTGGCGCTACTGTTTGCGCTTATCGTTTACCAGCAGGTCGTGGTCGGTGAGGGAGCCGGCGGTGGCCTCGTTGCTGTGTCCGGGGTCGGACGCCACGGACGCCGGCGTCGCGCGCCCGCTAGTAGTACACGAACCTGAATACATACATGCGCTTAGTATACAACTACAAACGTAAGTTTGTATCTCTCTCTCTCTCTCTATTAAGTTTAGTGCACAGTATTTGCTGTCCTTTTTATAAAGGTTAGGACAATGTTCAAATCAATTTGTATTCACCGTGCACAAAATAACCACTAGTACTAGCGTAGATATTCAAACTAGCCTTTATGGCTTAGTTAAAAAAAAAAGAGTTATTTAAGTTGAATGGTACTGCAATGATTAAATTAATAAATACTTACTTAATCTTATTCAACATCAATGAGAATGTCAAACAAAAATGTACTTTGTATAAGTAGGCCATAAACATTATTTTATAAGTTTTATAATTTCATGAAAATAGTACCAGTAAGTAGGTAACCAGTTGGAAAAAACTTGAGATTTTTTGAATTCTTGACAACAATTAACATTTAACACTAAGAAGAAAATACCAACTGTTGCTGTACAAGATTATAGACAGACAAAAACGTCATTTTTAGGGTTCCGTAATACTTAAGGAACCCTTATAGTTTCGCTCTGTCCGTCTGTCTGTCTGTCTGTCTGTCTGTCTGTCTGTCTGTCCGCGCCTCTAGCTCCTGTAATTATGAATATAAATTGATGAAATTTGGTGCAGTTATAGATTGTGTATAGATCACGGTTTTGGGATCATAAAAAAATTATAATTTTATATTATAGGGGTGGCTCTCCATACATGTGAAGTGGGGATGAAAAATATTTTTTCACTCTACCCCATCGTGTGGGGTATCGTAGAATAGGTCTTTTAAAATAAGGGCAAGGTTTCATACGTTACTTTTTTATAAAGTTGACCATTTTCGAGTAATCGGCCTCCAAAGTAGTTTGTAAGTTGGTCCCCCCCCTAGCATTTTTAAACTATAGGAGATAGAAACTTGCAAATTTCCATGCTGATAGATCATGCTAAAAACTCTTTAGGAAAACTATTTTGAACCAAATCGGACAGTAACTTTTGGAGTAATTAAAATAAAAGCATATTACGCGTTTATAGTTACGGAACCCTCCTTAGACATGTCCTGACATGCTCTTGGTTAGGTTTTTTGTAAACTGGTTAAAACCATTCTAAATAAATCCATGCATGGAAGTCACAACAATATCGTGCAGTAGTTTGTGAAGTCATGCGCAACTTAACGGTCGAATGTTTTTAGAAATTACTTAGCGCTTAGAAGAGCTGCATAGACAAATATAGTTGCGCAACTAGTTAAGAGCGAAACTTTATTTAACTAAAAATCTTAACCAAAAATCAATATATTTTAAGATTTGCTTCATTGGAGCGTCAAAGTTTTCTTTTATGAAACTAGGTTTAAAGTAAGTAAATCGTCTTAAGTTGCGTAACTATAGCATCTTTGTGAAAGAGATTCCTTGGTTGTAAGTATTGTGTTGAGTTTAATCTATTCTTTGACTTAGTGGTTGAAAATTCAATTGATTCGTTTGGAAATTGGATTGTTGCCAGGTGGGTTTCACATAGTGGAATGGGGGTATGATACCTTTATAGGGAGTGTCGGTGTGCCAACCTGGAAATTCTTGTACCTCGAATCTCATTGACATAGGCGCCAAATCATGCGCGCGCTAGCGGGACAGACCGACAACTGAACCGAGATTCGAGGTACGAGAATTGGGGCCCTGATTCAACATCTAGACAGGTATCTGCCAGGTTCGTAAGGGATCATCACAAGTGGGAATATCTGTGGGCCAGGTGGACGTGGCATATTGACAGGTATCTGCCAGGTTGGTAAGGGATCATCACAGGTGGGAATATCTGTGGGCCAGATGGGCGTGGCATCTTGACAGGTGAGATTGGCAACGTGTTGAGCTTATTTGACACCTTGATAGGTGGGAGTGGCGTGCCAAGTGGGAGTGGCTTGGCATCTCTAGGACGGGGAGGGAGAGGTAGAGGAAAATGGGTCGTATTACGTATGGGCTAGAGGCCATACCTGCGGTCCGCTGCGGCTCGAGCGCGCCGGGCCCATCGACCTCCCAGCCCTTGCCCGCCATAGCTCTACTCCAATTGCTACTGGAATCCATAATGTTAAATGCAAATCTCCCCAATAGAGGTCAAAAGTTCTATCTCTGTTCAATTCCAGATTATTCTATAGCAAAAATGTCGATACGAAAATCATTTTCGAACCGACATTAAATTTCGTTTGTAACGATTTGTATTTTAAAGTTTTTGAAGAGAGTTGACCTCTATTTGAACCCTAAAATAGAATTTTGAACAAAATTAGTCAATAGAGTGAAACAGTGTAAACAAAATGGCTCCAGTACTTAATATCAGGTCGGGCCCCTTTGCGTCGTGTATCGTATGAGTGAATGAAGAAAACTGAAAACACTTATGTTAAAGACAAAGCTAGAAAACGACAAAACCGTGATCGATTGAATGATGAATTATGAAAATATACTGTTGATGCCCAAATAAATAGCCCGCTTTCCATACGTTTTTATACGGTAAGTACCTACTTACCGTTAAATAACCTTATTTATAGGGCAATTTGCTTAATAATAAAATTAATAACTTATCACTTCGATCAAGGATTTTGAATTAGCAAATTGCACTCAACAATGAGAACGAGCGGCATCGCATTATTCAAATATTTTAAAAATATTAACTGTCAATGTAAAAAAAAAGCGTTAAACTTATTTTGTAATAAGTAGGTACACATTATAGTCTATACAATAACCCTCTAATAAAATATTTATCCAGTCGATAAGCAATACAATGTTTTGTCCTTGTCTGTCAAGCGACATTTACAACGCATAAGACAAGGACAAAACATTGTATTACTTTAATCTAACGGATAAATATTTTTATTAGTAAGGAGGTATGTCTTTAGGGGTCACTGATAGAAGATATTTTTCATAACTTTTTTGACTAGCTTTAAATGTATATTTGTAATTATGTAGTTATTTAACTGATAATATTTGAACAACGCGACGCGAACAACAACACAGTCCAGTTAACATGCAGTACCAGTGCACACGCGCATACCTGTCGGGCATGTTGATCTTGTCAGGGGCGTAGTTAGAGGTGGGCGACGAGGGGCCGTCCGACGACAGGCCGCTGGGCAGCTCGCCCGACGACGACATCAGCGAGGAGGGCCCACTCCACCCCATACCTGAAACACATTAGTAAAGATTCGTTATAATATGTGTAGTCCATATGAGAACACGATACTTGTTTTTATTTATGAACTGATTGAAATAAAACAGTGTTTTTCAACCTTTTTCATGATGCCCCCCTTGGATGAAAAAATATGTCGCGACCCCCCGACCCTTCACTTTTTTATCATGTATGTATGTGTATGTTACAGTGTTACAAATATTCATTCCATTCGACGTTTTTATGCGTCTCCATAATTAGGATTGGGATATAAGTAGGTACATAATATAGTACGTCAAACGCGTTATTTTACAATTACATACATCGATGATTGATTTATGAGTATATCCTTTTGTTAAAATCCTTACTTAATAAATTAATATTTTTAATCTTTATTGTTTTTTTACTAAAGTTCTCTCGACCTCCGGCGACCCCCCTACAGAAGCTTCGCGACCCCCCAGGGGGTTGCGACCCACAGGTTGAAAAACACTGAAATAAAACAAACACTAAGATCTAAGGAGGCCAAACCAAAACACTAGTTAAAACCGTATTTAAATCGGTTAAGCCATTTCTGAGATAAGCGCGTTCGTCTCAAAACAACGAATTAAATAATTTTTATGTGAATGTTTATACATATAAAAAATATATTAAATCGTTGTTTTGGGTTCTATAATAGTTTTTCATCTTCCATGTACAAACAAGCGATCAGGTACGATTTTATTATATGTATTGATTATTATTTAATGACTGTCATCGAAGACATGCTTCGATCATTTTAAGTAGATATGGATGTGCCGTACCGAACAAGTGTTTTAATCCGCGCAAGGAGAGCCCCGGTGAGTGACCATGCTCAGTCGGCTTTGCGCCGCCTAATGAGTAACACGTTGCGACGCGTCTATTGAAGTTCGGTAATTATCATCCAGATGCCGTCTTGTGCGTAACAACGCACTGTTGAACACTAGTAAAGCATCAGGCATTACCTTTCATGCGTAAGTAATCGTATTTTGTATTAAATTCTAATAAAATCGTCAAAAAAGTCGAATTGGTTATTGACGGCCATTACCGTATGAACGGATCGGAAGAGTTCGGACACATTCGGGGGATTCCGTGCAAGAAGCGCGCGAGTCATTGACATTTGCTATCGCGTTCGCACTACAGTGCGAGTACGTCTCGCTATCTCTGTCCTTGGTCGTGTATACACATGATTAGAAGGACTGTAGCTGTACGCGTGCTTATATGTAGGTGTCTTGACTAATTTTTCATGAGCTGTTTGTATGCGCAAGGCATGTCCATACCTACTTAATAATGTCGATGGAGATATGATGATATACGAGTACTCACTGCCGGTGGGCGAGGGCCGCTTGTGCGGCGGCGTGACGGCGGGCGTCAGCAGCACGGGCGCGGCCGTCACGCGCTCCAGCCAGCCGTCCAGCTGCCGCAGCGACAGCGCGTTGTGTAGCGTCTCCAGCGGCCGCACCGCCGGCACGCCCCCGAACCCGTCCAGACCCGCTGCATCGACACGCCATTTATTACAATATACTACTATGTGTGGTCTATATGTCACCGTAAAATTGTAAAAATCATAAGATTGTAAAATAACTAACGAGATGTAAAAATATGTCGAAAGATTAAAAACTATACTTATAATCTAACAAAAAATAATGTGTTAAATTATAGGCAGCATATTCGCGTCGGAACACGGTGACATATACATTGTTTGTGTTTTGAGAGATAAGATACAAAAGTCTCTGTTTGTACCTCTCGGGGGAAAGCTAAATAGATCGGTAAGACTTTAATATTATAGGACATGAGTTAAAGAGCCGGTATTTACATATAATGCTTGAAATAATATATTGGAAGATAGAGATTGAGCGGAAGATCGAGTGGTACAGTTGAGTTTGTGTTTGAGTTACGTATGAGAGCTATGCGTGTACTCACAGTCCGCTGCGGCGGCGCTGGGTATCATGACGCGCAGGTTGGGCGCGGAGCTGGAGCCGGAGATGACGGCGGTGCTGAACAGCGCGGCGCCCGCCCGCCCGCGCCCGCCCAGCCCCAGCATGCGCAGGTAGCTCATCTGGCCGGCGATGCTGTGCCGCTGCCGCCGCCCTGTGCCGCGCACTTACAGCCCGCGCCCGTCGCCCGCCCACGGCCAGCGGGGCGCGGGAGTTACGGGAGGGGGGAATATGTACAGTAAAAACCACGAGAACGAATACATTATGTAAACAGTGAACTTCTGCTATACGACACTAATAAGCTACTTCACTCGGTCGGATTATAAATATTGCTATGCAAGTTAATAATATCGATTCTATCTTTTTCAATTTGATCCGAAGGTTGCGAACCTCGTACTGAATATATATTTTCTTCTCGTGGTTCCATCTATAGTGTATATACATAAATATAATATATCATACATAAATAAATATGGTGCGGGGACGCACGGCCGGCGCGCGGGGCGGAGCGCGTCCCCCTGTACGCACGCGCGTGCGCGCAGGACGAGCGCGCCCGCCCGCGTGCCGACCGCGCGCACATGCGGTTACGACGGCAGAGCGACGCGCACACACACGACATCGCCGGCCAGCTGAGCCCCGGCGTCCTACACACTCCAAAGTACACGAGTCAAATAGTACACAACAGTCCGTTAGCGTGGTAGAGTTATGACAGTAGGGGGGATATACACGGGTGACTTAGGCTAAGAACTCACGGAGCGATTTAAGTTGCGCCCGCCGCAATCGTGAAACTGCGATTTTATTTCGAAACTCACGAGACCGGTTATTTCCGCGATTGCAAGTCGCCGTGGTTGCGTTTTTCGCACGCAAACGTGGCGGGCGAAAACTGCTAAACGGGCAAAGCAAAAGCATAAGAATTTCGATCGCAGAGCGCGCGGGCGCAAATCGCCGAGGGTGCGGGCGATCATGGCCCGTGCGATTCTACTAGTCGCCCACCGGTGCAGCGGGACACGCGAATAACCGCACACACCGCGGCACAGACTTAGAGATGAAAATTCCCCGGAAAGTTTCCTTTTCTAAGGAATACTTCCTGAAAACTTCCTGAAAATTTCCAAATTTGGAAGTTTTCAAAATATATGACTTTTAGAATATTTATGAATAATATTATATAATATAACTTACCAGGGATGATTGTACCTAAAATCTAAACAATTTACCTAAGGAAAAATTAAATAAAAATGTGTCTCTCCATACAAGAGTTACCCCCGACTCGTCACTCCTTCGATTCGTCACCAAAAATTTTGTCTTTACGTCGACCCCCGACTCGTCACGACTAATAATGATAATAAATTACTATTCAGATTAGATCAGATCACTTGATTGACTTTAGTATGAAAAGTTGTAACTAGGTATATTTTGTTTTACGTCCTTTTTACGTCTGACAGTTTCATTGTCTGAACACACCCTCTAAGTTTGTCGAATGATTTCAATTTCACCCTTAGAATATAGCTTTATATTATAATTTCAGTAAATAATTATTTATGTATATCATTTTAGTAAATAACATAATTTCATTATGAAGACAAATTTAACCAGATATACGAGTGAGTTCATGTAGTCAATAATTTTATTATAAACTGTTTTATTAACTACTAGCTGGTGCCCGCAACTTCGTTTGCATAGAATTAGTAAATGGAAACGAAACCCTTTTTACCCGACTACGGCGAAGGCAAAAGGAAGGATAATGATTTTGGCTGTCTATGTATATTATTTCCTGACTGCAGAAGGTGTTTGGTATCAAAATAATTCCAAAAATCTAGAACACATAGGTATACTAAAATGGTCAAGTATGAGTCTGACTCAAAAAATAAACATTCATACCCCCTTCATCCCATTAGGGGTTGAATATCGAAAATTATGAAACGTGTGCTAATTATTTTCTTTAAGGACTACATTGACAAAGTTCCAAGCCTCATTCCAAAAACTTACCCATACAGAGTTTAGTACCCCCCTATTTACCCCTAAAAACATTGGATTTTAGAAAATTTTGAATTAGTCTTAGTAAATCATGCCATAGAGCAATATCACCAAATCCCAAACAGATCAGACCACAAACAAAAAAGTTACATACAAATGTTGAGAAGGGGTCTCAGGGGTCTTTTACCCCTTTTGGGGGTGAATTTCACAAAAATCCCTGCTAAAGGAAGCCATGGTCCAAATATTACGTTTCTATCTTCAGTAGTTTTGCCTCGACGTTGATGAAAAAAATTTCATTCATACCCTTTGGTGATTGAATATCGAAAAATCATGAAACACATGTTTATTTATTTTCTTTAAGACTACGATTACAAAGTTTCAAGCTGAAACGCTTATTTAATATGTTTTCCCCATACAGAGTATAGTACCCCTTTTAGCCCTTAAAAAATCGAACTTTAGAAAATATTGAATTATAGTTTTAGGTAATCATGTCAAAGAACAATCTTACGAAATTTCAAAGAGATCTGACCACAAACAGAAAAGTTACATATAAACGTTTATATACCTTTAGGGGATGAATTTCGCAAAATCCCTTCTTAGGGGATCTATACGTCACAAAAGGAAGCCACGGTCCAAATTTTACGTTTCTAGCTTCAATAGTTTTACCTCGGCGTTGATGAATCACTCAGGCGTTGTTACTTTATATAATACTAGCTGGTACCCGCAACTTTGTTTGCGTGGAAATAGTAAATGGAAACGAAAACCTTTATACCCGACTACGGCGAAGTCAAAAGAAAGGATAATGATTTTGGCTGTCTGTGCATATTATTACCTGACTGGAGAAGGTGTTTGTTATCAAAATAAAGAGCTTGAAAGGACCATTCCAAAAACACAACAGATGTATATGGAAAATGGTCAAGCATTGTTTGACTCTGAAAAAAAGACATTCATATCCCCGTTCATCTTTTTAGGGGTTAAATATCGAAAAATCATGAAACATGCGCTTATTTTTTATGTTAGTTAGTTACTTCCAACCCGAAATGCTCATTTAATAAAAAATTTCCATACAAAGTTTAGTACCCCTTTTTACCCCTTAAGAGATCAAATTTTAGAAAATATTGAATTAGAGTTTTAGCAAATCATGCCAAAGGGTAACATCACGAAATTTCAAACAGATCTGACCATAAAAAAGTTACATACAATTGTTTATCAACAATTGTATGTAACTTTTTTTATGGTATTCCAGTTTTTACCCCTTTAGGGGGTGAATTTCGCAAAATCCCTTCTTAATGGACCTATGCGTCTCAAAAGGAAGCTACGGTCCGATTACTACGTTTCTAGCTTCAGTAGTTTTGCCTCGGCGTTGATGAAAATAAAAGATATTCGTACCCCCTTTCATCCTTTTAGGGGTTGAATATCGAAAAATAATTAAACACATATTTATTAATTTCTTTCAGGACTCCATTTACAAAGTTCCATTACCTAAACGCTCATTTAATATTTTTTCCCCATACAAAGTTTAGTACCCCTTTTTACCCCTTAAAAGATCGAATTTTCGAAAATATTTAATTAGAGTTTTAGTAAATCATGCCAAAGAACAACATCACGAAATTCCAAACAGATCTGATTACAAACAAAAAAGTTACATACAAACGTTGATACCCCTTTTTACCCCTTTAAGGGATGAATTCGCAAAATTCCTTCTGAGTGGACCTACACGTCACAAAAGGAAGCCACGGTCAAAAATTTACGTTTCTAGCTTCAGTAGTTTTGCTTCGGCGTTGATGAATCAGTCAGGCGTTGTTACTTTATACTCGTATAATAGAAGATAATAAGAAGATAAAGCGATAGTGTAGGTATTTAAAAATTGAAATCGCGTACTGAATCGCTGCGAGACATAGGCACGGTAGGTACACTGAACTATACGATCAATAAGTTAAATTTTAAATAAAAAGAAAACATAGACTTAATACGACCTTATAAAACATAACCAAATACCTACATGTTGGTGTCAATAGATGGCGTTGAGTCAAGGTTCGTGCTTATTGTGTTCAATTGAATCTAAACTATAAAAACTATCTAATATTAGTGTAATTTACATTTAAAACAACTATTTTTAATAGATAAATGATCAGTTTTGAAAACTTCCTCATGGGGAAATATTCAGGAAGTTTTCAAGTAAACTTCCTGAAACTTTCCCGAAAATTTCCAAAATTGCGGAAACTTTCCGGAATTTTCACCTCTAGGCACAGTGTTCTATTTCACTCAAAAAATTTCCCTATGCTGTTTATTGCATAAATCGATGAAGAAATGCATTTTAAATGCAAGAGTAAAACACCCACGTGTCTATTTCAAATACTTTTTTTTATAAAAAATAATTTATGTTTCGTGACCTCGACGTAAAAAAAAGACTTAATAAATTCTGTAAGCGTGTCTGATCAATATATATTTTTTTGATTAATATGGTTTGATGAATGACCTTTAGGCGCATATTTTGCATGTATTATTTTTTGAAGATCACTTCTGGTTACCGAGTTATTAATTTTTATTCAGATTTTTGTTTTTATTTTTTTTCTCCCAAAAAACTCAAAAGTGCGACTTGTGACTGGCACTGAAATATTTACCTTTAATGCGTGTATCATTGATAAAAAAATCAAGTTGCACTATGGAAGCGTTTACGAGTAGTCAAATTTCAAAATATTGTGTTAGGGTGTCACTCAACTTGACCTTTCATTTTTGCTCAAATTAATGCAATTTTTTCTTTAACTACAAAATTGTATATGATTTACAATTATAATTATAGTAATGAATCTTTCGACATATTTTTTACAACCTCGAGAGTTATTTTACAATTTTACGGTGACATAATATACAAATCGGTGACATAATATACAATATTGACTTTTGATATACTATTTTTTCTGAGAAATTACTCATATTTAAGAGTACTATTCGTTTATCTACACTAATATTATAAAGAGGAAAACTTTGTTTGTATGTTTGTTTGTTTGTTTGTTTGTAATGAATAGGCTCAAAAAGTACTGGGCCGATTTCAAAAATTCTTTCACCATTCGAAAGCTACATTATCCACGAGTAACATAGACTAAATTTTATTTTGAAAAAAAGTAGGGTTCCGTAAGATATTTGGGTTTTTCGGATACAAGGTGTAAAAAATCAACCAGAAAAGTTACTTATTTTGCGTACGCTGCCTAAACTATAAAAGATAGAACCATATAATGTTCTAATTAATTGTAGATCTTATAAATATCTACAAAAAAGTCCGCGACACACTATACCTATCTATGTCGAGTGAGGCACAACAACCATTTTTTTTTTGGACTACATTTAAACGCGTTTATTTTACTCATGCTATTAATCCTTATCAAAATAAATTATTTCATCACTAAGTATAGTTTATGTAGATAATATTTAGTCTTTGAATGATTAAAATTGGACGTTTAGTTTTGAAGTTATGGCGAAATTAAAATATTACGATTTCTGCTGCACGGCCCGTTGCGAAGTGGGCGACATTCTGTAGTATTAGTATCAGTATTGTACCCGTGCGAAGCCGGGGCGGATCAATATAAAAAAATCCGATCGCCTATTGTTTGACATTTAGTGATAACCCTAAAATGTACCATTTGACCTTTATTCTAACTCCCAAACGCTTCCATAGTGCAACTTGATTTTTTTATCAGTGATAGACACATTTAAGATGAATCTTTCAGTGCCAGTCACAAGTCGCACTTTTGAGTTTTTTGGGAGAAAAAAAATAAAAACAAAAATCTGAATAAAAATTAATAACTCGGTAACCAGAAGTGATCTTCAAAAAATAAAACGTGGAAAATATGCGCCTAAAGGTCCTTCATCAAACCATATTAATCAAAAAAAATATATATTGATCAGACACGCTTACAGAATTTATTAAGTCTTTTTTTTACGTCGAGGTCACGAAACATAAATCATTTTTTATAAAAAAAAGTATTTGAAATAGACACGTGGGTGTTTTACTCTTGCATTTAAAATGCATTTCTTCATCGATTTATGCAATAAACAGCATAGGGAAATTTTTTGAGTGAAATAGAACACTGTGCGCGGGCGTAAATCGCGTCGTGGTGGTTGTGTTTTAATTTTTTACATACAAATAGGTACATTGCATTCTACATAAGCTGCGGTCGTGACAGAAAATAGTTCCGTGAGTTCTTAGCCTAAGTCGTAGTTACGGCAAGGTCGTATGGCGATGAAACCCATACAATTTTTCCATCGCACGGCCAAAGGGCATACGTGGCTGGTGATTAAAAATTGACCCGGGTAAATCCCCTCCCCATTATGTAGTTACAAGCACTTCGTCCCGTCTGATAATATCGATCAGTGAAAGATCTCAGATACCAATTAATTATTATTAGTAAACCCCGTCTCTTTTGAAATATCGGTGGAATTATCGGCTTTACGTAAAAATCAAAAGGTTAAAAGCGGACGAAGCGCCTGCAGCACAATGTTTGAAAAACTTTACTACACAATACACATGCATGAAAATGCTTAACATTGTAGGCCCCAAAGCTAGTTTTATAAAGCGTTTTCCCACAACTAAATTCGCCTAGAATATACTCCATAGTATCCATAAATTTGCTATCTGTAGACTGTATGTCATAATAAATATGTAGATTGTAGGTAAAATATAGAAGCGTAACAAACAAAAAATTTCCAAACCTTCGCATAGAACTTGATATCCGTAAGCTATTTTTAAATAAACTTTTTAATTTTATCGGTTTTTAATTTTAATAAAAGCTTATATTAATATGAATATGAAAAACAATTAATAGAGTCATATGTACTATATTTAATTTAGTACATTACAATTTACATCCCATGCCATACCCCTATTACATCTTTATGATTTAAAAAAACACTGAGAACTTCCACCAGAGCAAACATAATATTAGCTGCCCAGGCATATTATATAAGTAACATTTTTTTAATAAACCAATGAGATGATAGCAAGTACTTACTACTGAAACCTATTATATATAAATTCAATTTGTTTATGACAAATTTTGTATCGCCAGATGATATGTAATATAAAAATATTTGTCAATCACATACAACGCCACTGCAGTCAACGCTTTTAACCAACAATACCATATCGTTTCAAAATTATTAAATAAAATACATTAACTGCAGCTTCCGCAGCAATTTTTTTGTTGGTAAAAAAATATGAAACTTATAATAATTATTATTAAGAATGATGATGATTCATTCTAATGTTTCCACATAATTATCTGCATGCACTAGCTGCTGTAGCGTACAGCGTGTACGCACTGCGTACGTAATGGCTAGCCGCACACGTGCAATATTATTGGCAGAATAAATTTGTCAATACTAGTCAACACATACAAAAAACGGCAATATGGCCCGTACACACGGAATATTATAGTCTATATGAGCATTATTGCCAACAATATGGTGTGTGTGCGGCTAGCCAATAGCCAGTATGTTAGTAAATTGCAAACATGTGAATATTAATTTTATATAAACCATAAAGTTGAGTATTTTCTTGAAAATTCCATTCACAGTGCGTTTCGCTAAACATTCACAGCTCTTAATAAAATATCCTTAAAACGTTTCACATCACGAATGAATAATTATAGCATCATATTATACTTCTAGCTACTAATAATCTCTTTTAAAATAATTGAAGTCGAAGTGGGTGCTACTACTTATAATAATATGTTTAAATTATTATTTGAGTTTACAATTGAAAATTAATTACCTACTAAGCAAACATTGCTTAGAATTGAAATGTTAATTAAAAAAAGTAAAATTTAATTAGTTTTCTATGTACTGTTAAATGCATATTTAAATTACCATTTATTTTATAAAATAAACCGTAAAAGTTGTGAACGCTTACAGTAGCCATACACTATACTGCCTATAATCCAATCGGCCATCCAGCCAGATCAGCTGCCTAATACTTTTTAAATTATGTTTTAAAAAGTTCAAACGTCAAAATCAATCTCATTACCACAAAGCATTACCACTTGTCAGTTGATTGACATAAACAGTATAAACTGCCAAACTAATGCACGCCTATACACGGTCAGCACTGCTATTCTCTAAGAACAATGAACATTTTCATATCTCGACAGCTGAATCCGCGGTGAGGTTTCAAATTCGTATACTGATTTGACACTCACCGCGGATTCAGCTGTCGAGATTTATGAAAATGTTCTTAGAGAATAGCACTGCAGTTCTAATTTCTGATCCAATGGGTAACGTATGGTGTATGGCTAGACCTAGCCAACACAATAACGCTGTTACTATGTGGCCCCTATCGGCGGCGGACTTACCATTGTCGTGCCCCTTGTGCTGGTCGTAGCTGCGTGCGCGCGGCGCCGGCTCGTCGCACTCCTTAGCCTCTTTCTCTTCGCTCTGAAATATCGACGACTACAAATTATTACATCCCGACAAGGATCTTTTGGCACGTGGCCAAAATCAGAACTAATGCCGCCATCTTGCAAAATATTACTTTTTAGCTTTATGGTTGGATACTCAAAGCTTTTTAGTAGCTTTTAGTATTACGTAGTGTTCTTAAATGCGACATTCACGCCCCCATGTCAATGTCATCCAAGTGCCAAAAGATCCTTGTAGGACTGTATAATATTGTAGTGAAACAATAGTTTTTTCATTATATAAGGTTCGGTAAAATCAATTACGGATATTTTGGGCATATAATCTAATGTATAGACAGAAAATAATTGTCATAGTCGAAAAAAAAATTCTTCCTTTATATGGGCGAGTTAGCGTTGAACGGAGAGTCTCCCATACATGAGATGATTGTTTTGAGTATGACAGTAATTTTTTGCCTAAACGTCTATACATAAGCAGTAGATCATGTACCCAAAATATCCGTAATTGAGTTTGCCAAACGTTATACGTGCCTAGCTATTGTCTTAAGTCGTCACACAACTCATTTTGCATTTTTAAACCGTAAAAGAATCGCTCTGTTAAGTCTATATTGTTTATGGTCTCAGCCTGTTTATTGTCCGTGGTCACTGGTCACCGTCTGTATACTGTCTATGGTCTCCATGGTCCAATGGCTTAGAGCTTGGCTCTCGACTCGGAGGTCGTGGGTTCGATTACCGGATTGGAATAACAAAAAATGTTGTTTCTTTCGCCACTGGGTTTCGAGAGTAAAGGAAGAGCGGGTGCTCTTGTGTACTGCGCACACACTTGGACACTGTAAAATAACTCCTGCGTAGCCGGCCTGGTTTCAATGAAACCGACCACCGTCACCGAAATCGGTGTTGGGTGCTATTATTATGGGTACAGTCTGTATATGGTCTAAGATGACTATAGTCTATAGTCGTTCTGTCTACGGTTACTCGCCTGCGTGCGCTCGCGCTCGTGCTCGCGCTCGGTGGGCGTGTGCGAGCGCGCGCGCAGCTCGGCGTTGAGACGCGCCGCCAGCGCAGACGCCTCGTGCCCGCTCACCGTGTGGTGCAGATTACTATAACAATAAATAGGCAAATAGATACACTTCGCAAACGTGTTTACTGTTCTATTACTTAATTATCATCTCGTATGTGGCGGACCAATTAGCGCCACGATCCTGAATCGCGCTATCGAAGTTTTCACAGCTCGGAGCTATATATGTCACCGTAAAATTGTTAAATAAGTAACGAGATTGTAAAATATGTCCAAATATTAAAAACTATATATTTATAATCTAACGAAAAATAATGTGTGAAATTATAGGCAGCATATTCGCGTCGGAAGTCTATCAACATTTTACAATTTCACTAGTTTTATTACAATCTATCGGTTTTTACAATTTTACGGTGACATAATATATACAACATAAATGCATACAAGTGGGCTTCGGCGCGACCGAGTATACAATCTCGCTCGGTCCCTTTGGGGCTTCCACTATTCTCACACTGGGTATAAAATAACCTACAATATATTCTCAGATCTTGTCATTATACGTTAAAAGTCATAAAAATCGGTCAAGCCATTTCAAAGGAGTTCCACAACAAACACTGTGACTCAGGGGCGTAGCCAGGTTTTAGTTTCGGGAGGGGTTCAAGAAAATAAAACGACTACGGGGAGGGGGGGGTGTTTAGTATCAAAGTTCTGATTTAGGCTGTTGATTATTTTTCTAAAATAACTTCAAAAATCATCTTTCAGATAGGGTTAATGAGGCGGCAAAATATGTTAATTGGCCTCGGGCGCAAAATCGGGGGGGGGTTTGAACCCCCTAAACCACCCCCCTGGCTACGCCCATGCTGTGACTAGATTTTTTATATTAGATTTCGTGTAATATGACACCGACAGAACGTAATAATGGATTAAATTATTATGTAATATTAAAACAACTTACCAAATAGGAATAGGGTCCGAAGGACGAAGCTTTGATTTTGACAATCTTCGTGGCGAGAAGGCGTTGTCATCGAGGTATTCCTGTTACGATTTTTTTTGATATAACAATTATTTTTAAGCCTACCAAGACGTAATCTTAGGAAGTAACCGTTATCTCGATCAACAAATTTAATATTTAAAAAAATATTAAAAAACAATTACCGGCTGTAGAGTTTCCTGGCTGGCCATTTGGTCATCCTCGACTTCTTCCTCTATGCATTTCACCTCATCCGAGGGACTCTAAAAATAGTATACACAGAATTTGTAACATAAAACTTTGAATGAAAGCAAAGATTAATTTATCTCGTGAGTTAAGTGAAGCTCCACTTTTCCGCACGAACCAGACCGGCAATAATACTGCGTCACTAAAAACACTAACACTTGAACTTTATTAATACGAATCGTTTGTATGGGAGTATAGAAAAATGTTTTTTTACCTTTTTCAGGCAATTTTTAATTTTTTTCTGTCCGTACGTACTTCAAAGAATATTCTCAAAAAAGAATTAGCGAAAACGGTTAAGCTGTTCTGAAAATTTGCGCTTAGCAACACATTCAGCGATTCATTTTTATACTATAGATAACATAAGGTCGGGACAATATAGTCCCGCTATATTGTTCGAAATTCGTAAGGTTCACGGTGACATTCTTTAAAAATACCTCGTTGTTGGTGGTGGAGTGATTGCGCGAGTGCGGGCGGAAGCCGGGCCCGGGCGGCAAGTTCTTCTGCACGCAGCAGTTCACGCCTGGGCTGAAGTGCAGCTCCACGTGGAACCTGCGCGCATAGCTACATTAGCGCCATCTTGTTGACGGTATGGTAAGCAAATGGCGCCAATACGGTACGATTTATGTTAGCCAATAAACATAGGCGTAGCTAGGGGGGGGCAAGGGTGGGCTATGGCGCCAACTTATTACGAGAAATCCAACAAGATGGCGCGACCATACGCCTTTAAATGGCTGCCCCATGCTTTAACATACATATTTTTTCGCATTTCAAAGTTACCCACTCATAGCTGGGCACATCTCATTTCGGAGTAGCTACCAAAGGGACTCCCGTCTTTTTCTCCACAAATCGCAATACTTCGCTATAATGGTCTGCCATCTTTTCTGGGTCTGCCTCTGTCCGCCGACCAGTCGGTAATCACTCCGAAATGAGATGTGCATCTATGAATGTGTAACTTAGGTAGGGCAGCCATTTAGAGCCGTATGGTCTCGCCATCTTGGTTTATTTCCTTGCCCAGCAGTGGGACACAATAGGCTAACATAAAGTAACAATTTGCTCCCATATTTTTATATAATTTTATGAACGTAACTCAACTAACCTTTCCTCTGAACAAGGGTCCTTCGTGGGGTCCTCGTACAGCATAACGACAATTTGCGACATGTAGTTCAGCTCGGACACCATAGACACGTACTCCATGGCGCGGCGCCATTGCTCATCTTTCACGACCTATAAAAATATTTTAAATTAAGTATATTTTTATATATAAAAAAACTATAACCCGTATACGTAAATAATATAGCCTGTGTTACCCGGGTTATTATTACGAATCTATTCAGACGTTAATTAAAATCGGATTAGTAGTTTAGGCGCTATGGTGGATCAAATATACAAACATATATAGACTGCCAAGATTACTACCCGCCCTTTTAGCTTCGCCATAGGTAGTAGGGTAAAATTTAAGAATGATAACAAAATCGCAGAATACTATATCTACAGTGCAATATTCAATCACATCACTAGATACGTAAATGATCAAAGCATTCATTTACGCTAAGTGAAAACTAAGGCCGCTGCCTCGAATTTTGCGGGCAGCGGCGCGGCAGCGTTGGCGGCGCGGGCGTGTCGCGGACAACCCAGACCCATTCTCGAAACCAGCGGCCAGATCGCGCGGCACTATAGCGGCGTAGTGTTGTGCTCGTGGTTGTGTCGTAGATATATTTGTTTTTATTCGCGAACGAAATGTCTGAATAACTGCGACAGCCGACAACATCTTTTTGATTCAAATTTATTCCTAACGCTCGATTTATTGTGGGCAAAAGAAGAAGGAATCCCTACTATAGAGCAAGGAAAATAAATGGCGAGTTTTATCGATATTATGAATTGAAATACACAATAATAGAAATAAAAAACACAAAATAAATTGCACAACACTGCAATGAAGACGCGCGGGCGGTCGCCGCTCGACCGGAGCTCACCGCTCGTTGCCCGCGCACGCACCGCTGACGCGCCGCTGTTTTCGAGAACCGGTCCATTTGATTATACGGATATGATCCCACCGCGCCGGCGCCGCCAACGCTGCCGCCCCACTGCAAAATTCGAGGCAGCGGCCTATAACGGGGAAGCGAATTTTGAGGTATTTTGTATGGTACACTTACGTCGAGCAGGCCGCCGTACCGCAGCACGGTGAGTAGCGAGTGCACGTGGCTCTCGCTGGTGAAGTACAGGCGCGTGCGCACGTGCCGCCCCGGGCTCGACACGCCGTGACTGTACCTGCAAACACAGATACATATTACAATAGAGAGTACGTCAGCGACTGTACCTAAAACACTTTTGAAAAAGTTGCCGCTCGCGGCTCGGCCTGGCATAAGATGAAAATTGCTTAACAGCGCCGTTTAATCACATTGCGACCTCACGTGTAAATACGTAGTACAATCACGTCTACAGCCGTTGCGGTCACTTCCTTGGGGCTAGGGAATATTATTCGAATATTCGAATATTCGTTTTATTCGAATATTCGACGATTTTATTATTCGAATATGACTGGGTTCAATATTCGAATATTTCGAATAAAACGAATAATAAAAATATTTTATTTATTTTTAAAAAATATGTTAATAGTAGTAATAAACTTGTATATAAACCGGAAAAGTATCGTTATTTAATACATTATTTTTATTATTTATTAATATTGTCGTCAATAATATCCTAAAACAGATTTTACTATACTGTTTGTGAAAGAATATAAAACTGTTTTTAAATAAAAAAAATATTTAAAGTGAATACTTCCTACAGGCCTCAGCGAAAGAAATCCATACTCACACGCTTGTCAAAATAACCTAACAAGAGCGTGTTAGGACTATCTAAGGAGGGTTTTGTTACTTTAAAGCGTAATACGATTTTTAGTATCTTAATCTTACTGTTCGATTTCATTTAAAATAACTTTCCTAAAGAGAATTTACCATGTTCTACCAGCATTTTAATTTTAGTCTTAAAGACTAAATTTACGTTGTATATAAAATTGCGGTTTTGAATAACTCCTCGAGGCCTGACAACAGCTTGGAGGCGGTTTGTCTTACTGAAAACGAGGTTTTGGAGCCGAATTGTGCAATATTCTCTCCCATTCTTATAATAGGGGCGTGTTTTAGTGCTGTGAGGGTACTAAATGTAGGTGCGGCTTCTGACTAGCTTTCTAAGCTCTTCTCAGGGTATACTTAATCGGGTTGAGGTGAGGACATTAAAGACAATCTTTAAGAATTTCTTGACCATATCTTTATCCACGTAGAGGTCCAATTGTTATCACATACTCAGTGCGGATTCCTGAAGGTATGCCAGCCCATTGTACATGTACTCTGCCTGAGCATACTGGACTCTATATGAAAAGTAGGCTTGAAGATATCCCCTACTAGGTTGTAACGTAGTTACATTTTTAGCAATTATATTAATTCAAATCGATACATCTATAATGTTTTGAAGTAACTAAAGTTATGGATGCAATATTGATTTATTGACTTAAATCTAATATTTTTTACGATTTAAACACAATAACCTTTAAAAACAACTTAAAACACATTAGTTTTGCGTTATTAGGTTATTATTCTAAATAACTCAAATAATTCTTTTCTGTCTTAACTGTCATCCAATTGGCAAATCATTACATTTCATTACCTCTTGTCAACTGTATTTAAAAAAAAAAGAGGAAGAAGGTATAAAAGTCGCGTCACAAAAAGACATTTCCTTTTTGCCTGGCGGTGCATACAACTAAAAATTAATTCAAAATGTAGTTAATTAATATAATTCAATCCCGCTTTAAGGTGAGTCTGTGTATATCTGTGTCGTGTAACTCTTGTAATTGTGTAGATTTCGCTTTAATAGTTTTATATTGTTATTTTCCAAATTCCTAATATCAAGTTGTAAAATAGTAATTGTCAAAATTGATTTGTGGAACACGTGGTGGTTCCCCGTTTAACTTATTAGATGCTAATATCATGGTGGGCCTGTCTTATCAACCCGCATTCTTAATCTCTCATCTAGTTACTTTTGATTTCCACGTGTATTTTGTAGATAACCTTTCACTAGTTCCAAATTGTACATCATGTAATTTTGCACTATAAACCTTTAATTATTTTTTAACATTTAAAACTGTAAGGGACCACAGCCCTGATCTTGAGGTTCCGGGGTCACGGCTGCGGCACCGATCAAGCTCTGCATATCTGGACTTACCATTCCAGGGTTCTAAGTTCCGGCTGGAAAAGTTCCTGTTTGGGCTACACACGATCCGGCCAGTTACCATTGTTCGGGTCTGGACGATACCAAGAAACATACCAAGGACTGTCGCACAGTGTTTTATAAACCCAAAAAAAGTGACATCGTTTTTTTATTGCAGTTCTTTAAAGATTAGATCAAAAGAAATGCGAGAGTAGAATTCCCGATTTTCTAGTGTACCTAAATCCGGAGATAGAGGCCTTCGAAAATGCGAAAATTTTCACCCGGATTTACAGATAAAAATTAATTAAAAATAATTGGTGCATATTAGCATCAAGTGGATTTATTTCATCGATGAAGACATTAAAGATACACATAATTCAGTTACAAAATTTATTTTAAGTTTATTAGAAAATATT
This sequence comes from Glaucopsyche alexis, assembly GCA_905404095.1. Lineage (NCBI taxonomy): Eukaryota > Metazoa > Arthropoda > Insecta > Lepidoptera > Lycaenidae > Glaucopsyche > Glaucopsyche alexis. Next base: position 5,874,652 of record FR990053.1, read on the forward strand.
TTACAATCATTTTTAACATTTTAGATTTTATTTAATAACTCGAATAGTCCGCAAAATCGACACTTCTTTCTAATTTATAAATATTACCTATATTTAGCTTGGTCTACACACATAAAAAAAATCAAAGGTCGATCTCGTGAACTAACAGAGTTAAAAGCATTCAAAAATTTTTCGTAGGGTTGTCACTTAAACCCGGATTTGATAATATTATGAATTGTAATTTTTTAAACAAAATTTTAAAACTTTATGCATGAGCCAATCATAACGCTTGTATGCTATATTAACCAACAAAAAAAAAGAGATTATCAATTTGATATTATAGGGATTGCGTCATTTTCATATAATATGGTGTTCTATAATGTCTTTCGAATATTTACGCATAATTTAACACAATTTATGCATAATTCAAGTAAATTAAAAATAACAAAAAAAATATATTTTTTTTTTATTTATTTTTTTTTTGTTTACTCACGTATCTTTTGTTGGTAAGTTGTAACTATTTAATATAAACGTCTGTCATAGGCAGAATTGTTTTTATTTTACTTATTTTACTTATTTGTTTGCATTTCGACTACTTTTTTGCAATAGACGTACGTTTTATGAAACTCTAATTTATAAACCTAAAAAAAGTGACATCGTTTTTTCTACGGTTTTACAATTCTTTAAATATTAGATTTCGTCTCATTATATTTACTAGCTTTTGCCCGCGGCTTCGCCCGCGTGGAATAGCGTTCTTGGAGAAAAAACTTCTTCAGCAAATAACTTCACTCACTGCTGTATACTTCTGTATACAATATTGAAAATGTTATTACGGTTTCGTACCCGATGGGTAAAAACAGGACCCTATCATATCAATGCGATAACGATGCGACGTGTGAGACCGCTTGATATATTATTATATTAAAAGGTGAGTATATCTATACTAATAAGTAATATTATAAAGAGGAAAGGAATGTTTGTTTGCATCGAATATGCTCCGAAACTACTGGTCCGATTTAGATGATATAGATTAGACCACGAGGATGGACATATTAGGCAATTTTTTGTAGCGGCAAAATGTACGGTCCTCACGGGAACCGTACATTTTGCCGCTTTCCTTTAGTGCGCACAAAGTGGCGGGAAACAAGAAGAATGTAATGAATATGGCGGGAAATTTAATTTAAATAAAGTCTATTTATTCATCTTAAGTTAACAATATTTTCTGATCATATCTCGTCAATAAATCCCAACATATATTCATTAGCTTTCAGTAAAGCTAGAGCGGCAGCAGGCAATGGCTGTTTTATTGTTATTTTTTATTGAGCTGTGAGTGTGCAGCAATTATTGGATCTGATGACATGAGCTGTATAGAAAATATCGTGCATAAATTTATTTCTATAACATTTTCGATATAACATCACTTAAAAAAAAATGTCATATAACATTACTAGCAAAAAAATGTTCCTTGCTAGCAACACTTTCAAATGGCACAATAATATAGGACGATATTTTTTAAAACTTCTTTTGTAACTTTCAATCAATAATATCCCCGTTCATACTGAGTCTAAAGAACTTTTTGATTTGATTTCTTACATCAGTCTAAAACCAATTACAATGTTTGATTTATGGCCGCCCGAAAACGAAAAGACTACAAAATCGGCATTGCTATTTGACAACCCTAACCTCAATCCGACCTGGTAATACGCCGGGTGTACGTATAATCGTCATAACTCTGTTAGTTCACGAGATCGATCTATGATTTTTTTTATACGTGTAGACCAAGTTAATACCTATATTTATAAATTAGAACAAAGTGTCGATTTTGCGGACTATTCGAGTTATTAAATAAAATCTAAAATGTTAAAAGTGATTGTAAAATATTTTCTAATAAACTTAAAATAAATTTTGTAACTGAATTATGTGCGTCTTTAATGTCTTCATCGATGAAATAAATCCAGTTAATGCTAATATGCACCAGTAATTTTTAATTAATTTTTATCTGTAAATCCGGGTAAAAAAATTCGCATTTTCGAAGGCTTCTATCTCCGGATTTAGGCACACCAGAAAATCGGGAATTCTACTCTCGCATTTCTTTTGATCTAATCTTTAAAGAACTGCAACAAAAAAACGATGTCACTTTTTTTGGGTTTATAAAACACTGTGTGTCGGTCTGATCTTGGCCTTTGGAGTTGACGGACCCTCGTCACCGGACCTCGCAGACCGTGTGAAACGGGCCTGTTCCTGGCTTCCATCGACCAGCTAAGTGCCGTGTGCCCAATTATCCCCAAACTCTCCTCTACCACCCAGGGCTGAACCAGACTATGCCGGCTTATCTACCCGCGACCCCCCTATCTAGTCATTCTAAATTATAAATAAATTATTGTTACAGTAGTCTCGTGTTTCTCTCTAACTACACCGGTAACAAGGTCACGTTTACTTAGTCTCCCTTCAGAAGTTCAGAGTAAATCCACTCATCTGTGACCAAAATTCTGGACCATTCTCGTTAATCTTTTTGTATGTGTTCACGGACTTATCATAGTGTTGCTACTCGATACCTAGGGCTCTCGAGTTTGGTCTCGAGGTGAGACCACTCGCCCTCGCCTCAGTCTTTAGGGTTTCAGTTTTTTCTGATTTACGTATGCAAGTAAACTGTGTTGTCAGTAACATAGCCCCTTTGGGGGCAATCACCAAGTATCACCAAGGGGAGGAGGGGGTATAAGGAGACATCACGTGTATTAATTTTCGAATCTAGTCTTTGCATACCGAAATTATTATCGGTTGTAAATTCGTAGTGTTGTTTAAATACTTACAAGACAAATGACTCGTATAGTTTTTAATTGCTTAAATTATTCGATTAAAATGTTTTTTAAGTTAAAGTTTTTCTTCAAACATGACCTGCGTACTATGTAAAAAAAATACACGTGATCTTAGGTGGGGGAGGGGGGGTAGTATAAAACCTCACCACGTATCACCAGGGGGAGGGGAGGGGTCTAAAAAGTTGTTAAAAACATCACGTGATTAATGCACGGCCCCTAAGTGTTGATTTTCAGCAAGTGGAAACAATTTAACCGAGCCGATTTTTTGCCGAGCGCTGAGTCTGCCATTAAAGTCTTGCACGGCCTTGTCAAATGTTTTTCAGTCTCTTTGTACCGTCGCTTCATCTTCTAAACGGTTCGTAACATGACACACTGCGTTCTTATAGTACAACGCCTGATGCCTACTTCTGCACTGATGCTTTCTGGCTAACCTAACTTCCTTTTTGTAATAAGACTCATCGTTCAAGAAAAAATTGAAAACATAAAGAGACCAAAAATATGGCTAACTTGAAAATAGAAAAAAGTTTATTTTTGTTTTAAAGATTTTCCACCCACTTTTTACCAACTATGAAGTTTTTTGTTATGTTAACATAACATTAAAATATTTTATTGAGTGCTTTTTATTTTGACGGTTTATCTTGTTTACTTATTATTACTACCGAACTGGAGCAGACCCTTATGACAGTACGATACCTGTGTGTTTAGAGTTTTCAGCTGCATTATATTAGAACAGAGCATTATTTACAGTCCAATGTTCCAACTCTGCAAATATATTTCTCTCCAATCTTAACCCTAGAAAGATAATCATGTTGGGAGATACATTAAAGATAATCTTGCGCTTCTCGAGCGCACGATATGTTTACGTCTCTCTGTCACCTGAAAAGCTTCTTATTTAAGATCAGCCTGCTTTGGCATACAGTTCATACTTATTATAAGTAATTAAAATCGAAACATTGTTATAATTATTTATTTTACGAAAAAAATAATACAAAGTTTTTAACCTCTAAGAAAAATTAACAAAAAATATCAGTCTTTTTTTAATAGGATATAATTTCTCTTTGTGAGATCGTAACAACAAGTATTGCTTAATGCAACTTAAAATTCATATAAAAGTATAAAAAAAAATATCTTTGAGACTAGTACTAGTACACTAAGTGCAGTCGATACACACATCTTTCTTGTGTTCGCTATAGATGCATTTCTTACATTTCGCGCAAGTCATTTTTGACATCCGCCTTTTTAGATGTACATAGGTCACAATATCACGTGATTACCTTCTTCTTCGTCGCTCTGAACGTCGTCCTCACTCAAATGATCCTCTTCTTCCTGATCACTATCCTCACCAGCAAACTGGATGTCATCATCACATTCCTCATACAACGCATTAGTTATTTCCTCCTCAGCCAAGTATCTATTCCGTGCCATGATTTCCAGATCCTAAAACACATAAAAAACTATAAAACATCATAAAAATAATTACAAATTAAACTTGATGAATACCGCCGAAAGTTACACAAAAGATAATCATGCGCTTCTCGAGCGCAACACCTACCGAAAACAGCCAAATCCAAAGTACTTACCGGTGACACGCATACGCCCTGCTGTAGCACTTGGCGACGACTGAGATTACCTGCCGCGACAGGATCGGGAGCGCGCTATTTAGAAAGATACAGCTATATATGTATTTTGCGTGCGCCTCTGAGGCGCAGATTATCTTTCTAGGGTTAAACAAACTGATATAATATAAATAATAAAAAAATATGTTCTGTAATATTTGTGTTCTTTATAGGTACATTAAATTATACTAGCAAAAGCTTAGTTTAACTGACTTTTAAATCGATTGTCTATGTTGAATCGATCAATAGTTTGACTCAATTAAAAACCAGAAAATACGAACCTTTAAAACAACATGAACGGTTTAGGTCTGCTCGAGACCTAAACCGTTCATGTGTTAATAGTTTTAAAAAGTTATTGCAATTTAGCATTTTAAGTTTGAAACTTAAAATAAGCTTTTTTTATTAAAAAAACGTTGATTTTTTAGAGTAATTTGTGAAACACTTCACATTTTTATATTATTTAATATGGAGGTATATATAAACGCATTATATTACTTGTATTTAAAGTTTATTACCAATATACGTATTATTCGAATTATTCGAATTTATTCGAATTATTCGAATTTATTCGAATAGTGTTTAGCCATTATTCGAATTATTCGAATAGTAAAATTTGTCGAATAATAACATTCCCTACTTGGGGCTTAATTATTTAAAGGCGTCCTAGTGCAAAGAAAAATGTTGCTGTTCGAGCAGGAACTTTGTTGATATTGTACTTCGGCGACGACGACGACGAAAGGGCCGGCTCAACCCGGGCATTGTTTAAATGGGCGTGGCCGGCACTTGTAAGACGACTTACGGCCTGTTTCAATAACCTATCTATTTGTTAAAAACGTCGTCCTTCAATCAGGGAGGTTTCGTGGCGGGACGATTGGAGGTAAAGGTCAATGTGATGGGGATGGTTGGAGTCAAAGGACAACGTCAAAGGTCAAGGTTGGGGTCAATACGAAGTAAAATAGTTACATGCTCGCGTAAACTAAGACAGCAAACAATTGCAAGTAGAATCTTACGCATTTTCGATCAGGACACGTGACCTGTCGCGCGAGTTTAATAGTTTTTACCCATCCCAAGAAAAGTGCTCAGCGCTGCTAAAGAAGTATTTATTTCAATTAAATGAAGACAACAGCTAAATTACCTTGGATTTAATCTATTGACGTTTTCCTCCGACTCCTCAATATTCCGTTGTAGGTCTGCTCTTATTTTCTTCAGCAGCGGTGTGCAGATGCCTTGGCCTATCGTCAGCTTCTCTTGCATCGTTAATCCATATTCCTGTAACATCGTGTTGCTTAGATTTATTAAAGTATGACTCAAAATACAAGGTATCAGTGGATTGGTTATTTGTCAGATTTTTGACATTATAGTTATTCTTCGCATATCAGTTGCTGATTATGGCTTGCATTTTTTTCGCATGTCCCACTGTTAATTCGGCAAAATTAAGCTTGAATGGTGTTGTTAGATTTGTCTAACGAGAAACACTGGAATCTGAATTTTAAATTCTGTAATTGCCCTGATATAGAATTTGTAAACCAGCATATGTACATTGGACTGATAATCGACAGCCGACTTAGCTGGCAGCCACACAAAGATTACGTGTGCACCAAATTAAGGTCTATATTGGGCAAGCTGGCCATTCTAAAATATAAATTGCCATACAGTACCTTGAGATTAATCTACATAGCTCTTGCTGATTCTGCTGTCGGTTATGGAGTCAGTAGTTATGGAAGGACATATGTAAGCTACCTTAGTGACATATATAATCTCCAAGTAAGAATGCTGAAGACAATTGTACCAAAAAATGTAAAGTTAAAATACAAAAACGACACAGAAGGTTTGTTTAAGTTCTGTAAAGTGATGAGTGTTTATGATAAAATGAAATTCGCTGTACTAAATGAATGTAAAAGTAAAGATATACTTATACAAAAAACAAGACCAGTTAAGTTACGCGAGATTGCATTTAAAAATAAATTTACTATCTTAAAGTCGAACAATGTGTATGGTTCTAGAATGTTAAGAAATATAATACCAACAATTGCTAACAGCTTACCACCAAAATTGCAAGATAAAATTGCTAATCAGCAGAATTTTCGTAAAGATTTAAAACAATATTTAATAACTATGGACTATAAAGAAAAATATATAACATAACTCAAAATGCAAATTCTTTGTATGTCATTGTAAGTTAAAGCAGTATAATATGTTGTAATACATAATAAGGATTTTTTTGTAAGCAATTCGTACGTGTTTGTGTGAACTATAGTGCCCAGATAAACCGATACGGTTTGTGGCGCACATATATAGGATAATTAAAAAATTGTATATTATGTTTTTGAAAATAAATGAAAAAAAAAAAAAAATATCAAAATAAAAAACCTCTTTGACTTATGGCATATTTCAAAATCGCCTAATAAGTGACGAGTAGGTTATTCAAAAGTTTTGTCGCTGCTTTCTTTGTACATACTGAGCGACAGAGACAGACTAAGCTATCTGACACTTATCAGTAGACTAGCTGTTGCCCGCGGCTCCGCCCGGGGAAATACAATATCCCACAGGTATCAGGTACTTTTACGGGATAAAAAGAAATAATTACCCACACCGATTTTCGGTGACGGTGGCCAGTTTCATTCAAACCATCGTAACTGATTACGCGGGAGTAATTTTATAGTGCCCAAGTGTGTGCGCAGTGCACAAGAGCTCTCTCTCTTCCTTTACTCTCATAACCCAGTAGGACGGATAATCGACACGAATGCCGAGAGATCTTACACATTTATAATATTAGTAAAATTGTGATTTGTGAAACAGGCCCCAATTTCACCAACGCGTTAAACCGACGTTCATGGCTGAGCTACGATTTCCGAACTGTCTATCCCGTTCTAACATTGAATGAGAGAGGGAGAAATAATCTAGGTCTTATAACGATCTTAAAACGCGCTTTACGCTTATCAAGCGCGTTTTAAGATCTTTGGTGAAATCGGGACTTAAAGCTACTAGTTATAAAATGTATAAAATAATCATCATTTACTCGCCTGTGGTATGACAATGTCGGCCAAGTATTTAGCGTATATATACAGCTCCTCGGCCAAATCAAACTGCAGCGTGTGCTGGTTGTGCTGTAGGTCGTATTTAATACAGTCGTAGATGTCCGGAATCTTCGATATGTCGTACGTCTTGTTCTTCGTGCAGAAGTCCTTCTCTATCTTGCCCCATCTACGGCCCATAAGCTCCCACGTCTCGCCATGGTATAGAATAGTATCTGAAATATTCAGTATATTTTAATAAATAATAATAACTCCCCCACCGATTTTTGGTGACGGTGGCCACAAGAGCACTCTTCCTTTACTCTCATAATCCAGTGGGACGGATAACCGACACGACTGACGAGACCAGGCGCAGGACTGACTTTTTACATGCCCATCCGACGCATGGATCATCTTTCTTGTTAGACAATTAGGCCTGCATTGTCCTAACCAAACTTGGAACCAACATTTTTTGTTGTTCCAATGCGGGAATCGAACCCACGACCTCCGAGTCGAGAGCTAATGCTCTAACCACTAGACCACGGATGCTGTTATTTTAATTATTGTTGTAATAGTTCAAGATGTGCAGCAGAAGAAGTTTAGTACAGTGTCTTATAATATTATATCTTATAAAATTCTCGCGTGTGTGTTTGTTACAGAACTCCGTCGTCCGAAACGACTTGACCGTTTTTATGAAATTTTGCAGGTATATTCGGTAGGTACCTATGAGAATAGGTTGTAAACAATTTTTATACCCCTAAGTGATAACGGTGGCCCACCCCGATTTATTTTGACGTTATTTATTTATTTTTATTATTTTATGATTTGGTATTAAAAATACATAATAATATTATAACCCCTCAAATTTCATCCCCCTAACACTAACCCTCATTGTTTAATAGTGAAATGAGTACTGCAATAATCTTCAACCCTCAGTGGCCGATAACTCATTCGCACATCACTTGTAGGTTGTACGTGTTGGTAGTAGGTGTAGATTGTGAGTTGTAGGTAGTAGATGTAGGTGTATGTAGGAAACATGTACCTCTTAGGGCTGATTTTTCAATCGTCAGATAACTCTTAACTGAGGAATAAATATGTAACTTTGACAGATTTCGTATGAAAAATCTGTCAATGTCACATATTTATGCCTCAGGTAAGAGTTATAGCTGACGATTGAAAAATCGGCCCCTATTAATAAAAATATTTATCCAGTAGATAAGCATGACAATGTTTTGTCCTTGACTGTCAAGCGACTTTCCAACGCGTAAGACAAAAACAAAACATTGTATTGCTTATCTACTGGATAGATATTTTTATTAGTAAGGGGGATAGAGTATAGGACATAAGTGTATTGGTGACTTTATTTTATATGTCGAATGCTATTTTCCTGACATAGCTTCGGTTTCGGGTACGATTGATTGAGCTGAGAGTTAAATTCCAATTAATTCGCGATAGACAAATCTCTTATATGAATACCACAGTCTCTCCACGGGTTAGTTCCACCTAGTACACCAGAACTAGGTGGAACTAACCCGTTGCGAGTACACTGGTACACTATATTAGGGCTACAGATGCCTTTAATTGCCTCTGGACAGCTCACCTTTGGTCTTGGGGTCGTCCTTCTTCAGCAACACGATGTGCACCAGCTGCTGTATGAGCGCGTGCACGTGCGCGCAGCACTGGGCGGGGTTCTTCACGAAGTCCATGGCGGTGGCTATGGACAGCGACGAGCAGGGGTTGATGCGCGCGCGCTCCGCCGCCGTGAATTCGTGGTCCGCTTGCAGGGCCTCGTGCAAGCGCGCCTTAGCCCTGAACGGTGGAAAAATGTATGATATAGCTGTAGGAGTGCTGTAGGCTCAGAAATATGGTACGAATTCAGCGTTTCCTCAAAACCGGCGGGTTAGTGTGCCAGATCCAGAAGAAGAGGTTAATCACATAAGGGTTAGACGATTGTTAATAAAATCAGCCGTTATTTTGCGGAAATCCATAGCATAACATTTGATTAATATCTAGCAATATCCCGCCAAAAATACCGACAACCTGCAGGCAAATGTGTGAGTGCACGCATAAGCATGCGTAAAACACCTCCTCCTACACTGCTTATGCGTACACTCAGAAACAAGACCATGCAAACACAACCACCACACAAGCAACAATGTCAGCAAGATCATGCATAGCCCCACACCACCATGCAGGTTGCAAATCATCGAGTTTTGCAACCTGCATGGTGGTGTGTGGGAGGTGTTTTACGCATGCTTATGCGTGCACTCACACATTTGCTTGCAGGTTGTGGGTATTTTTGGTGGAATATTGCTAGATATTAACTAAATTGAAGGTTAGACGATCATTAAAAATGTAAGTCCTGCTTTGTCTGACCATATGCATAATATGAAAAAATATTTATTAGCTGATATTTTACTTGTATAAATCTCAGAATACATATCCAAAGATACTACACATTTTAGAACTAGCATTAAACAGTCAGCGCAAAGGTACGGGAATTGGGATAACTATTGTATACAAAACTTACATATTCTGAACCTTCGACGAATCACAGTCGTTGTCCAGTAATCCATTAGTGTTGGCAGACTTGACCATCTGCACTAGAATTGGCGTCAACTCCCCCTCCAAAGCCAGCAGGCCCTTGGCGAAGGCCGCTGCTGTCATCTGCACTCGGCCCTCGTCCGAGGCGTAGATCTTGAGGTCGTGACGGAAGGTCGAGTGCAGACGGAGTAGACCTAACCCTTGGGTGCCACCTTCCCCTGCAAAATATTATAGGTATTTAAGTTAGCTCCTAGGCCTTAGAAAGAGTAAGTCGATAATTAGTTATTTGAAATATGGATTAAAATGACGGCGTTGGTAATGTCGCCGAAGAAGTTCGTATTCTTTTATTTCAAACTAGATGTCGCTCGCGACTACGTGCGCGCAAAAGTTAATTTCGCAGAAACCGTACAGTTTTCTGCGATAAAAAGTAGACTATGTCCTTCCCTATCTGTGCCAAATTTCATCACAATAGGTCCAGTAGTTTCGGAGCCTACTCAATACATACAAACAAACAAACTTTTCCTCTTTATTATATGAGTATAGACTGGCGCTAACGCGACAGCCAATCAGAGCATTGCACGGCAGATTTTTTGCTTTTTAACAGGTGAGCGTCGAGTGGCATATGTATAGGCGCATTTAGCCAGCCCTACTGGTATAATATTATAATATGGCAACACTAGGGTCAGCTCGCCGCTAAACTTGAATATTCTATAATCTATAATACATAAGGTTCGGTGAAATCAATTACGGATATTTTGGGCATATTATCTACTGCTTTTGTATAGACGTTTAGGCAGAAAAATAATTGTTATACTCTGAAAAAATCTTACTTTATATGGGGGAGTTTGCGTTGAGCGCAGATTCACCATTATGAGATCATGATTTTTTTACTTTGTGTATGACAATAATTTTTATGCCTAAACGTCTTTGTATGAGCAGTAGATCATTAATTATTTAAAAGACATGTTTGATTTTGGGCCAGTTCTATGTACACTACATAGGTAAATAGGAAAATATATGGGAATATCATAAAAATACGAAAAAAATAATTTGAAGAAGGGTACATGCGTACAAAAATGATTATTTGAAGAGTTTTTTATTGCGAGAACACTATTTTTAGGGCGGCCATGACAGTTGTTTTGACTTGACTTTTGACGTAGTAGACAGTTTTACGAAGAGACAACGTCTTGAATGTCATACGTCTTTCTTTGTCAAACGTCATGTCATTGACAAAATGACATTATTTAGTTTTTTTTTTTTTTTTTATGAAATAAGGGGGCAAACGAGCAAACGGGTCACCTGATGTAAAGCAACTTCCGTCGCCCATGGACACTCGCAGCATCAGAAAAGCTGCAAGTGCGTTGCCGGCCTTTTAAGAGGGAATAGGGTAATAGTGGAGGGTAGGGAAGGGAATAGGGTAGGGGATTGGGCCTCCGGTAAACTCACTCACTCGGCGAAACACAGCGCAAACGCTGTTTCACGCCGGTTTTCTGTGAGCCCGTGGTATTTCTCCGGTCGAGCCGGCCCATTCGTGCCGAAGCATGGCTCTACCACGTGAAATTTGATCTGATCCGCCATATTTTATTTTACTTTGTGTTGCTCTCCTTGACGAAGTTAATTTAAATGTACATGGAAACGAAGTGAAATTAAACAAAACAAAAGAATAGGAGACGGTTACTATATTATGTAGTTATATTTACATATACTGTACGTAGGGCTGGCCCAGGCCTCATACATTTCTTGAACATCCTTTTTTTAATTGTTAATTTTTTGCAGCTATAAATAGCTAGGATGTAATCGGTTTGACATTAATGACATTTCAATTTAGTTTTGTAAATTTTCCGCAATATATTCCTGGTCGGGCTATACCTGGTATGTGCCGGCCCTGGCCGCCGGGGTACATGCAGCGGAACATCCGCCCCAGCTCCTCGGCCTGTATCCGCCCCGCCGGCGTCAGCTCGCCGCCCCACTTGAGTATCAGCACTAGTGACGGCTCGCCCTCCACACCTACTACAAAAAGGAAGTCTCACATACTGCTGAGTTAACTCTGAGAAAGAATAACGTATAGGTATACTCCAGCATATAGTTTTAAGTCACTGCATAGATTTTAAGGCTGTCAGAGATTAGATTTTCTAGTGAAATCCTGACATACTGCGTTCGCTTGAACTGTCTATTGTTATATAGCTTACAAAATATAATTTATTCTTTGAAATAATGTAATAAATACCTTTGCTGTTTGTCTGTGCGTTTCTTCAAAACTTAATTTCTTAAACTCTTAGATATTAAAAATTTCTTCAAGCGAAAAGCTTCAAGGAATATGAATTCGACGGTCCTTGTGTTGGCATGACATCTAAATTATAACATCATTACAAAATGACAAATGTTTAAGGCTCGTTTGCAATAGTAAAGATGGTCAAAATATATTTCTAACCATATTGCTAAAATCTTTAGGTCAAGTCCTACTGACAGTTTTTAAAGTCTAGTACAGGTCGCGCAACGGTTTATGAGCGCTCAGTGAAAGTAGAGGGGATCGTTCCCGCATGTGACCAATAGCAAAGAATATATATTACTAACGTACCAATAGCGTGTCGCTAGCCACGTTCGGCATGCGTTCGGCGCATCCACACCTCCCCGCCCGAGCCCGCTACCGCCAAACACACCCAATAACTGACATCTGCGCATACCCCCTCTACTTTTGTCGAAAGATCTTAATTCGTTGCGCGACCTATAGCAGAGTATGACTGTGTTTATGTTTAATTTTTACAGCTTTATGAATTTTATGTTTGTTGAATTTTGTTTTGATTGAAAACAGTAGCGAAGCAGACTAGCTAAAGTACGATTATTCTAAAATGTGAAACACTTACAAGCAAACTAAAAGTTTTTATGATATGTACGTTAGTTGTTACGTACGTACGTACGCGTTGCGTGCACGTTCGCTTAACCAAACACAAACCGTATGCGTACCTGAAATGACTTTGAAATAAAATCAGTGAACGGTACTAGACTGAAATGACTTTGAAATTTAAAAAAAAAACTAAAATATGTAATATAAGACGTAGACGCAGAGATACTATATTTAATTAAATTTTATACACGGGAATTTTTTATCTTATAATATGTAAAGTTAGTAAAGTATTCTCAAGTTATCTGCATCTCTAAATCCACGTCTTATTTGCATTTGGACGTCAGCGCAAAACTGGATTCTTTTTTATTTAAATCCTTACGTAAAATATCATTATTTTCTTTTTATAAAATTTAATTATGAAACCTCATAAGGGGCCGTCCACTAATCACGTGATGTTTTTAACAACTTTTTAGACCCCTCCCCTCCCCCTGGTGATACGTGGTGAGGTTTTATACTACCCCCCCTCCCCCACCTAAGATCACGTGTATTTTTTTACATAGTAAGCAGGTCATGTTTGAAGAAAAACTTTTAACTTAAAAAAAATTTAATCGAATAATTTAAGCAATTAAAAACTATACGAATCATTTGTCTTGTAAGTATTTAAACAACACTACGAATCTACAAACGATAATAATTTCGGTATGCATAGACTAGATTCGAAAATTAATACACATGATGTCTCCTTATACCCCCTCCCCCTTTAGGCATCACGTGATTAATGGACGACCCCTAAAGAGGTTTTAGTTATATTTGAAAATAATAAAAATTCGGGTAAAATTAAGGAATCAATAAATTGCATTAAGTGTATGATGAAGTACTAAACTCCAGCCAGTTGTGCGCTGCCGTGCTTGCGTTCAAAGTGGCGTGCGGACCGTTGTCGTGCGGCGCGGGGGGCGCGGGTGTGACGGGCGCGGGGGGCGGGGCGTTACCGTCGTCCGAGCTGGAGCCGCGCGGCCGCCCCCGCGGCTGGTACTTCATCTGCACCTTGCGATTGATGCCCGAGAAGTGGCCGTACCTGTGTAAAATAACCAATATAACGTGTCGGATAGCTGATTCGGAAGTTTTGTCGCCTACTTACTTTATATCGAGCGACCGAGTCATTCTGCTACTTACTGCGTACAACTGACACTTTTGAGACTGAGTAGAAAATATATTATACTCTTACGTACAGAGAAACAGCTTTCATAGAACGATCCAAATTTAAAAATTTTGAAGTCACCTTCAACGGCCCACAAATTTTCCACACAATCTGTTTTTGTTCACGTCACACAAGTGACATTTTTAATTCGATTGAAGAAGACAAAACATTTTTGTTTGTTAATATAGTATTTATTCCATTGGGAATAAACGCATCGCATAGTTATAATACTGTTTATTTGTTCATGATGTCATGGGATACTCATTGGGATGACTGATGATGATACTTACCTGTCCGGTAGTTGTGGTATAGTATACGGGTACGCGACCTCGGCTTCCCTAGCTATTACTGTCCTATCCCTTGCCCTCCTGGGCGGTAATATCCTACTTTTTCTATTTCCCACTCTAACTTACCAATCTTCCTTTCCACACCACCTATCCTTCCCTTTTCCTATTCCTTCCGCGGGAACGCAATTGATAATTATAAAAATAATTTAATTATCCAAAATGGCGGCGATGTGGTTCGCCACCCATCACGTCTCGTTCTCGCGGAGGCGAAAAGTGGCCCATGGAGAACCGCTTCGCTACGTTGAATGTAAGAGGAGGAATGGATGGTAAGAATGAAAGTGGATGAAGCGAAACAAGTATGTAAGGATCGTAGCAAGTGGAAAGAGGCGGTCTCTGCCTACCCCTACGGGAAAGAGGCGTGATTATATGTACGTATGTATGTATTTGTTCATACCGCACCGAAAGAAAAAAATCGCATTTGTTTCGCGTTATAAGTTAGTCAAATTCCTTCCTTTGACGAGCTGAGCACTGTGCTCACTCAAGTCGAGGCGGCAATCAATGCCAGACCTCGGTGTAGGACATTGTCTAGTGATCCCTCGGATCCTCTTGCATTGACTCCAGCGCATTTTTTGAATATGAAACCATTTTCTTTTGGCTATTCAAAGCTTATACAACGTTTATTAGGTAGGGGGTAAGTATATAAGCTACACTCACATCTCTAGCACACTCTTCAGTTGCTCCAGCTTCCCCTGCTTCTCCTCCAGCTCGGGGTCGGCGTGTCGCGTGTGTATGTCTGCGAGCAGCGCGCGCGCAATGTCCAATATCTCTTGCAGCTGTTTCGGCTTCTTTAGCTTGACGTGACCCCGTTTGAAGCCTTCGTACTTCTCGAATATCTCGAAGAATCTATAGTGAAATGTTAATTATTTAGCGTGATATTATAATATTAAGTAATTTTTGAAACTGAAATAAAAGTATGCGCAGTGCAACGTAACATTCGAACTCTTACAATAAAACGTGTATCTTCTTATGAAGTGAATAAAGTTCAATTTAGAACAGCTATCTAAACGCCGCGTACCGTCGCGGTGTAAAGATATAGATAGAGGTGCATATCACATAATATGATTATTCTTATACATATACCCCTTTACTAATAAACGCTGTATAAGCTTTGAATAGTTAGTTATACAGTGTTTTGTCTCCTTCTATCGAATTAAACATGTCACTTGTGTGACGTGAACAAAACACTGTATAACTATTCAAAGCTTATACAGTAAGGGGGTTAATGTTTAGAATATTAGATTAGAAATTTCCAGATACATTTTATCGTTATAGTAATTTTTTTTCGCGGCTTAAGCAAAAACGGTTGCTTTAACATAACATGATATGGTTTAAATACAAAATTATCCCTTTTTATTTTAAACTAGACTAGGTTTTGCTCGCGACTTCGTCCGCGTGGAGTTCGGTTTCCATACAAAGTTTTAACCCCTTTATTACCCCCTTAGAATTTTCAAAAATCCTGTCTTAGCGGATGCCAACGTCATTACAACTATCTGTATGCCAAATTTCAGCAAAATCTGTTCAGTAGTTTCGGCTGTGCCTTGATAGATGAGTCAGTCAGATTTGCCTTTTATATATTTAGATGTTCGTGCGCGCAAAGGTTAATCTTCCAGAAACCGTACATTTTTCCGGGATAAAAAGTAGCCTATGTCCTTCCCCATGGACTGCTTTATATCTCTACGAAATTTCATCAAAATCAGTCCAGTAGTTTCGGAGCCTACTCAATGCAAACAAACAAACATACAAACAAACAAACTTTTCCTCTTTATAATATTAGTGTAGATAGATTAAACGCAGCTAGACAGTAGCATAATTTACTTCCGGGTTTGCATTGTTCAAAATCCAGAGTAAACTGAACGAGTAAACATTTGCTGTGATTGTTAGATCTAACACATAACTTGTATACTCGGGATAATCTAGTTAAGATTTACACAATATGATAAGATAAGTTACGCACCATTTGGTCTCATAACACTTTTAATTTATAACGAAGGCTTATTGGTACGGGAGCTAGCAACGTTTGGAAAGTAAGAATTTTAGGTCAGCTGATTTCGTGATATGTCGTCCTTCTTGCTCTTTAGGTTGGAGTCTGGGCTATCTGGCTGGCGGTAGCGGTTGCGTTCATTAGTGCGCATCCTACCTGTCCAGGTGATAATCCTGGATTTTAAAAACATTTTAAGAGGCGTAATTTTTAATTTTTTGTTTTTAAATAAGTCTACCTGACATACTTTTTTTATTGCCAGACATTTTTGACAATGCTAATTATGTGCCATACGCCATTTTTTTTGTTTTTTTTATAAAAATTTCAAATTATTTTATAATGTCTGTAATTTTAATATTATGTTATTTAAAGATAAGAAAAACTTAAAATTAATTTGCCAGACATTATTAATTCGATCGTTAAACCTTGAATTAAAATAAAAAAGTCATGAAAAGTATTGCAGTATGATGCTAGTAGTTTGAGAGAGACAGTTGCAGAATAAGCTGAGAATAAGACAGAGAACCATTGCAAAAGTAAATTACTTGTCATTGTATGTAATAATAATAATGATAATGATAATAATAATAATAATAATCGTTCTAGTCAGAGCAAGTTTAAAAAAAAATTAAGAATAAAAAGGAATATAAAATTAGATTAAAATTTCAAAAACAACACTTTTTATTCAAATTTTCCTGATTACTAAATGTGAATTATAAATAATTTATATTAAGTTTTTCAACTTGTTTCAGCCTAAAGTGACATCACAAAAAAAAGAAGCATCTTCTTAATCATCATCATCATCGTCGCTGTCGTTGTCAGTGTCATTCATATCATCTTCTCGGGAACTTTCGTTATCTTCTAAAACTCTATCATTTGCAACAGAAAAAAAAATAGTATAATTCTTCTTGTTCGTTATAAAACATTTATTGTTGATAAATATTAAATTTCATACTTACTTTGAACAATAATATCTGCAACTGAGGATGGTAATTGATCTCCGTATTCCGCGTATTAGCGCAAAGTTCTATTTATAGTGTAGTTTTATCAGTCGCGAATCGCGATCACATAAAAACGCTCGTGGGAATGTAGCCTTACTTTTGTATTTCTTTATTGCAATAAAAACGATCGGATTATTGTTGTTTATTGTTTTATTTACCTTTTTAACCTAATAATTGGGTCCTAAAAATAAAATTGAAAACAATAACCTATGTATTGTTTTTTTTTTTCATTGTAGGCTTGAATCTTTTGCACTTTAGAAGATATAAATACGTAAAAAAGCTACGGTATAATTTTGATTTTTTTTTTTTTTTTTTTTTTTTTTTTTTTTTTTTTTTTTTTTTTTTTTTTTTTTTTTATGAAACTAGGGGGCAAACGAGCAAACGGATCACCTGATGGAAAGCGACTACCGTCGCCCATGGACACCCGCAACATCAGAGAAGTTGCAAGTGCGTTGCCGGCCTTTTTTCGAATTTATTATTTTTTATCCGAAGTGCCACCTCTTAATACGTAGTATAGCTTTACATTCTCTTTGTCTCTCGCATTTTAAACTGTCTCTCTCAAACTACTAGCATCATACTGCAAATTGCAATACTTTTCATGACTTTTTTATTTTAATTCAAGGTTTAACGATCGAATTAATGTCTGGCAAATTAATTTTAAGTTTTTCTTATCTTTAAATAACATAATATTAAAATTACAGACATTATAAAATAATTTAAATTGTTTATAAAAAAAAAAGGCGTATGGCACATAATTAGCATTGTCAAAAATGTCTGGCAATAAAAAAAGTATGTCAGGTAGACTTATTTAAAAACAAAAAAATAAAAATTACGCCTCTTAAAATGTTTTTAAAATCCAGGATTATCACCTGGACAGGTAGGATGCGCACTAATGAACGCAACCGCTACCGCCAGCCAGATAGCCCAGACTCCAACCGAAAGAGCAAGAAGGACGGGATTTCACAAAATCAACTGACCTGAAATTCTTTCTCGAAAACGTTGCTAGCTCCTATACTATATAGATTTTACATGATAAACGAAACAAGCTATTTTGAAGACTAGTTTCAATTAATTTTTTTATTTTATATCGTAAAAACGAACGTAAAAAAATAGATGATTCGTTTGTAAGACAGAGTTCTCAGCTAAACAAACGAAACGTATAGTTTAATAACCGACCAAACAAACAACGACAAACTCAGCATGCATCATACTGACTCGCTGAAATCTAAATATATAAAAGGCAAACCTGACTGACTCATCTATCAACGCACAGCCGAAACTACTGAACAGATTCCGCTGAAATTTGGCAGACAGATAGTTGTAAAGACGTAGGTATCCGCTAAGAAAGGATTTTTGAAAATTCGCCCCCTAACGGGGTGAAAAAGGGGTTAAAATTTTGTATGGAAACCGAACTCCACGCGGACGAAGTCGCGGGCAAAAGGTAGTAAACTATAAAGGTAGCCTTCCGATATACGCGACCGCGACCAGCAAACCAGCGAATCGGGTTATCTGGCCACGCCCACCAGTAGCGCGACGGGGATCGCGGGATTTGTTTAGTGTTCCATAATCCTACTAATATTATAAATGTGAAAATTTGTGAGGATGTATGGATGTATGTTACTCTTTCACGCAAAAACTACTGAACGGATTTCGATGAAATTTGGCATGGTAGTAGTTTAGGCTCTGGATTAAAACATAGGCTACTTTTTATGCCGAAAAAGTAGTGTTCCCGAGGGACACTATATTTACGCGGGCGGAGCCGCGGGCAACAGCTAGTAAATTCGTTCACGCGACAAGGACTCGGTCTCGGATCGCTGTCTCGGGTCGCGGTCGCATTGATCGGAAGGGTATCTTTAGTGTACCATATAGTTTATCAAACAACTAGCTTAGGGTCCGCTCGCATAAATAAAGTATCCCACGGAAACACGGTACTGTTTGGGGATGAAAAGTAGCCTATGTATTAATCCAGAGCCAAAACTACTATCATGCTAAAAGAGATGTTCAAGAAATGTATGAGGCCTGGGCCAGCCCTATGTACAGTATATGTAAATATAGCTACATAATATAGTAACCGTTTCCTATTCTTTATTTTGTTTAATTTCACTTCGTTTCCATGTAGATTTAAATTAACTTCGTCAAGGATAGCAACACAAAGTAAAATAAAACATGGCGGATTAGATCAGAATTAACTAAAGAATGTCATTTTGTCAATGTCATGACTTTTGACAAAGAAAGACGTATGACATTCAAGACGACGTCTCTTCGTAAAACTGTCTACTACGTCAAAAGTCAAGTCAAAACAACTATCATGGCCGCCCTAAAAATAGTGTTCTCGCAATAAAAAGCTCTTCAAATAATCATTTTTGTACGCATGTACTCTTCTTCAAATTAATTTTTTCGTATTTGCCTATGTAGTGTACATAGAACTGGCCCAAAATCAAACATCTCTTTTAATCAAAATCTGTTCAGTAGTTTTTGCGTGAAAGAGTAACAAACAACATCCGTCCTCACAAACTTTCACATTTATCACAAGCAATAAATCAGTACCAGTTCGCTATATAAACTCACTCACCTGGGATGCCTCACTTCGACCTTCATCTTCTGTTTGGGCGTGCGGTCCCCGTGCCTTATGACCCCCACCACACACCTCAGCTCCATCATCTTGCCGAACGTCGTGGGCACTATGGGCGGGTCGTCCAGTTGGAAGGGCACCGACCACGGTATGTGCAGGGTCGGCGCCAGCTCCCGTAGGATCATGTTGCCCAGTATCTTGGCGCAGTCGTCGTAGTACTTGTTCGAGTTTTTGACGAAGGAGAACCCGTTTACGTCGCAAACGAAAGATTTGCCGTTCGCCCTGGAACAGAGGCGTAGATAAGGACTGCTTCTTTGATTATGTGTTATTGGAAGAGTTTATGTTTAACTTTGACGTTTACTAGTTTAAGCGTCAATATAATATTAATATTATTCAATATACCTACTTCCTATTTAAAATGTCTTGTGTTTGGTGTTATTTGAGCAAATTGTGTATGAAGTATAATAAGTAAGTTTGTCATACATGTATCCCTTTATATCTGTTGAAACACATCGTTAACTATTTATTTTATGTTATTTATATACCTCAAGAGATCGAACCCGCAGACGGTCTGTTTGAAGGCGAGACACACCTTACGCGATATCAGCTTCTCTTGATTTGATAGTATTACGGGGTACCTGTAACAAATACATGTCTTAATGGAATTTGTTATATGAATAGGTTTTATATGGTAATTAATTATCGCGGCCTCTTGGCACCAGAGGAATTATAAGTGTGCTGATCCATATCTTAATTATTTCTCTCGGTTTCTGAAGATTTTGCATCTCTAAGATTATGCGCTAGATAAACTAAGTTTATCAGCAACTCCAGATAAACTTAGTTTATCTAACGCATAATCCTAAAATAACTATCTAGTGGTCGTCACTAGATTAGGTAATATTTTTGAAATTCGAGGATAAAGTTATTTTGTTTTAAAATAATTCGGCAATGTAACCAGTGTTATGCAAACATTTGTTACTTTGGGAGTGAAATGGTTCTTTAGACTATTTTAAGTAAGAAAAATATTCGTTTTCTGTGAAGTTTTTTAATTCTTTTCTGTTTCAGCACCATCTATCAGTTGTAAGTTATGGAATCGATAAACGGACCACATAGGTCGGCTATGTTAAACTTGGTTTATATACCTATACCTAATGTCACTTTTTTGTTCAGAAACAAGTTATTATAACATTAGCGCTAATAAATAGATAAACTACCGACAATTTACCCCCTGAAAACGAGAATAACACCCATATCATTAGTTGTTACCTCGAGATTTCCTCCACTCGACTCAACCTCAATCCACGAAAGTTGTATCATTAGTTCAACAAAATTCCCTCGACTTGCGGAATCAAATGTCAAACTTAAGGTACCTTGAGGCTCCCTCGAGCGTCTATTTCCGACATTTATATCAATTATTTTTACAAACAGAGTGGAATTATTTGAATCAATTACGCAATTACAGAGGGATACTTATTTAAAGATAAGCATGGAGGATTTTTTGGATCTTTACGAAAAAATTTACGAAAAGATTTCCTTAAATTATACGGAATTCCATAATTTGCCTTTATGAAATTCCGTATAATTTATACAGCGCATAGATATTCATCATTCTGTAAAATTTGGATCGAGTTTTAATGGTTACTGTTGGTGTTAACATAAAAAAAAATATTTTTCCATGATGTCATATCTCCACTCAACCTTACTGGAGCAAACAGCTGAGGTAGAAATTATGTTTAAGAATACCAAACTCGAGGAAATTCTCAAGGATACCTCAGATGAGGTTGAGTCAAAGCGGATCTGAGGAAACAACTAATGATACGGGTGTGAGTGACAAAATCATGACAAGAGGGAATAGGGCAACCATACCGTATCTCTTTGCCCTCGGAGTCTCTCTCCACCTTTCCGTCCAGCGCGGGACTCTTGCGCGCCTCCGCGTGCGCGTAGTCAGGACCTACGGTGTATACTTTCACGTCCGTACCTGGAAAGGATTTTTTTTAATTATGAAGAAATGTGTCAAAATAATAAGTAGGTATATTGATTTATTTTATGTATGGTCGGCAAAACAAATCATAAAACAAATATTTAAAAATAACAAAGATTTCTATTTTATTAAACAAAGTGTTAAGTATTTATTTTCATAAAACATTCAAGGGCAGTTCCAATGACTTGTCATGTCTATGTGAGATATTATCGTGTTTGTGTGTTTGTGCGTGCGTGTGCGTGTGTGTGCGTGTGTGTGTTTGTGTGTGTTTGTGTGTGTGTGGGTGTGTTTGTGTGGGTGTGTTTGTGTGTGTGTGTGTGAGTAACAGTATGTGCGACATAGTATACGACAGCTTAATTTTTATATATAACTAAAGAACTAAAGAATAACTTAGAAGTTAGAAATAAAAAAAACAGGACTGAACCAAAATGTACATGGATTACCGTCAGTCGGCATGAAGTCCTCGTATATGAAGGAGCCGGTCTTGCGCACGCGCGACTCCGGCGAGTAGATGCTGCTGCGGCTGCCGATCTGGAGTACGATGGAAATAGTTTCATCAAAGTATCATTAAATATCGAATGACATATGCAGTAGACACTCACCGTAGGGCTGGTTCACAAGTTTTTAAGGTTGCTCAGCGTGCGATGGAAAGACCAATGTTGATTGTTGAGGGTATCTCTGGTGGATAAAATTCGTAACGATGTCATTCGCCGGAGATGTAGTCTCCGACGTTGCTCAACGAATTAGCACGCTGAAGTGGAAGCAGGCTAGCCATGTCTGCAGACGGACAGACGGTCGATGGAGGAGACAAGTATTAGAGTGGAGACCACGCTTAGGCAAACGTAGTGTAGGACGTCCTGCGGCACGATGGACCGACGATTAGAAGGTGGCAGACAGCGGATAGATGAGGGCTGCCCAAGATCGAGATGGTTGGCGCTCATTGGGAGAGGCCTACGTTCAGCAGTGGACGGCGATTGGCTGACGATGTATATATGTATGTATGCAGTAGACGAGACAGACAAAATATTGCTTTAAAATGATCACAACGAGTTTTTCGTTAACGGGAATCGTGTTACTAAAGTATTAAATCCGTTCTCTATCTAAAAATTTAGTGAAGATGAGTTATGAACACGACTGTATATTTCAAAATGATCTTCACACAATGCTCCACAGTTCTCACTCAGCGTAATAAATGAATAGCGTACCTTGCGGAACAGACGCTGGCTGCCGCCGCCCGCGGATGTGGGGTAGTATATGTAGATGTTGTGGTCCTCCGCCGACACCGGCTTCTCCACGAACGGCTTGTTGAACACCACCCCGTTCACCTCCACGTGGTCCTCGGACTCTACGAGCTCATGCTCTGGGGATGACAGATAATGGAATATATTATATACTAGAGGCGAATACTGCTTCTGTCGTAAACACAAAGCGCGTTTATAAGCGATAGGAGGATAGCAAATATAGTAGTGACCTTGCAATAAAATATAGGGAACTTCCTAGAATCCAGAGCTGAGGCGAATATTTCTTGGGCACTTAAACGGTTGCTATTGATGATAACAAATTGGCAGTGATAATTTAGGGATTGATTATGTCCTATTATAATGACACTTAAAATAAGCTTTTGAGGAAGCAACAAATTGATTGTGGAATATTATGAAATTGCTTATATCTTATTACAAAGTCATTTAAAGACTGACTTTTTAAGAAATAATATAGAATTGGCAATGGAACAATTGCTTGTATCTTATAGCAAATTGGTGGTGGAATAATTAGGAATATTGCTTGTATTTTATCACAAGGTCACTTACTTAATGACAGCTTATAGAAAATCCGGAAGAAAATCAGCGCTTACGTTTTGGGTCCGGCGAATCTCTGTCCAGCACAGCGTACCGTGGTATCTCGATACCTTCGCTCTCTAATATCGCGTACACTTTCCGACGATCCTAGTGACAAGAAACAATTTTATACATAAGTAATGTTTATTCTCAGAATACAGAAAAATACAGAATGAGTGTTCGATCACATTTGTATGCAGCGCACTGAGTCCAAAACCATGGCGAAATACCGCCCCGCCCGCACTTTTTAATTTTTACTCTTTACACTTACAAAACAAATCGCGATGTTATATTACGACAATTAGGTATTCAATAAATATTAATTGAAAAAAAGTTGGGTAAAATATTCCGTTACTCTGTGGCAACATATTATGTGTCGATAACCATTCCAATTTGGAGTGGTTGTGACGGCCTCACTTTCAAGCGTGTTGACGGTTTCTGGATTTTCAGTAATTCTGTGTGTTTATTGGCAAATACTTAGTCACTAAGCTATGGTGTCAAGAAGATTGGTTTATCGAATCGTGAATTTAACTGACGTAAAAAAAAACGGCAAAGTGCTTCTCGGATTCGCGCACGAAAGGTTTCCTACACAACGACAAAAAAAAATCACGTTTGTTTACATGATAGCCTTTCTTAAATATTTATTTTATTCTGTTCTTATTATTTGTTGTTAGCGGCAACAGAAATACATTATCTGTGAAATTTTCAACTAGTTAGCTATCACGGTTTATTAGACAGTCTGGTGACAGCCCGTTTTTACCCATTGTGTACGGAACTACGGAATCTTAAAAAAGTTCGTCGATTTTCTATGGTGTAAAAAGGCAAAACGAACAAAGTAGTATTAAGTAACAGATTAACGCCTAACTGGAACACTTAAAATAAGGGTCCCCTATGTGCTTATACAGATACTGAGTGCCACTTAATTAAAGTAGCGTTTAGTAACTATTTTTGCCTAACTACGGCGAATCAAAAAAGAAAGCAATTGATTTTGGCAACTTATGTGTCTATGTATGTTTGCCGTAACGACTAAACTACTTATCCGATTTTAAAAAATTAGGTGTCCATAGATTCGTAATAACAGCCCTTTTAAGGTAAATTAATTAAGGTTTTTTTTAAATAGTTACATATCAACAAAATCTAATACTTAAATATCTTTATAGTAGGACTCACCTGAATATCATATTGCATGTGCAAATTATTGATCACGTACGGCTTCCGCAATTTTTCATACTGTATGGCCTTGTCCAGAGGAAAGCCCTTCGAGTGGAAGGATATGAGACAGTCGCATATGGGCCACTCCTCAACGGGTTTCTGTAAAGTACGCCATCTTTGAGCTTCGGTAGATTAGTGACAAGGCGTGTTAGTATAAAGTACAAACACTAAACACTAAACAGGTATCACACAATAGGTTCCGTTTAATGCTACATCGGAAACATACCCGTCACAGCATATATTGACTAGACTACGCAAGTCTCATCGTTTGTGTAGAAACCAAGAGTGGAATTATTTTTTAACCTACGGTGACGTCACAAGAGCGATTGAGTGATGATAACTCTCTGTCCCCGAGTAGACGATTCAAAGGCCGTCGCCGCGCGCCGCTCTGTCGCGTTTTTTAGTTTTGTTTTGACGTTTGGCACCGATAATACATTCGAGAGGGAATGGCGTTGAAGGAAGTCATTTTTACTCCTCTTTTACACGCGAAGTACGTACACTCGCGTGGTCTAGTCAATAGATGCTGTGATGCCCGTAGACATAAACTTAACGTTATTTATAAACATTATCTACAGTTAATCAAGTATTAAAGACATTGAGGTAGAATATGCTGGAGATTATCGAATGAAATTTGTATGGGTGCTGACACGATTCAAACTAATTTTCATACATTTCTCATTTTCAAACATTACGCCGCTGTCAAAATACAAAATATGTTCCTGCTAGGCCCACTAGTAGTATGGATAATGGAGCACGTAAGTATCTTGAAGAAGTGCAATGTGAAGCACTTTCTAAATAAACATTTAGATTTTACGACTGAAGTTTCGTCCATATACTTCGCAGATACTATTTAAAAGGTTACAACTTACAGTACGACCACAATTTGTGGTCTTTGTGTGACCACAAATGTCTTTCAGCAATCGTCGTTTTTCACATATCGTCTGTGATTTCCAATTTTCCAGAGAAAAAAAAATCCGAAGGTATTTTTGAAGGTGGATTTTCTGTGTTCTGTTAAAAATTATGATGGAATGACAAGAGCAATCCCACTATTAATATACATGTAAAAGTTTGTGAGGATGGACAGATGGATGGATATTTGTTACTTTTTCAAGAAAAAACTACTGAACCGAGTTTGATGAAATTTGGTATGAGCTCTGGATTCATACTAATTACTTTTTATCTCGATAAGTTATAGTGGTTCCGTAAATACTACCTGTATTTACGCGGGCGGAGCCGCGGGCAAAAGCTAGTTATTAGTAAATTGTAATAAGTAGCCAACATGGTAGGTAGGCATTGTTAAAATATTCGCTTTACGTGAACCAGCTAACGCTAGTTTGAATCTGTAAATGTGTAATGCGTTGGAAATCGATCATGCCTGTGCTCTGTGCTCATTAAAAATTCTAAGGATTGACGTCATTCGGATACTTTAAAATTTCACGGTAAGCGCAATTATGAAATACTAAAGCATTCTTACTAATATTATAAAAGCTATTTTTTAAGATTAAATGTGTACCTATATAGATGTTTGTTACGCTTTCACGCAATAACTGCTGAACAGATTTTAATGAAATTTGGTATGGTAGTAGTTTAGACTCTGGATTAATACATAGGCTAGTTTTATTCGCAGCAAAATTTACGATTCTGGTGCTATTTCTTTTTGCGCGTATGAAGTCGCAACTCCCAAGCAACGACTAGTAACAATATAAAATAGTAACTAAAAAAGCATCACATCGCAATATGCGAGCGTGAAATACTAACGGGAAAGCTGGTGGCAAATGGTAATTTTCGTAATTAAAACTTATCGATTTACAGTACATATGGTTGGGTAGCAAGCTGTACCTGTAGTCATATTACAAATTGACAAGTTTGAATTACGAGAATTGAGTTGCCGCCTAAACCTCCACATATCCCCAATATGAGACTCGAGTGCCTACCACTAGGGACTGGGGAGTGGGGACGCGGCCGTTTGTGGTCGCTAGTCAGTGATGATGAACAACATAGTGACTTAACTGTTAGTTTATGTAACCATTCTTTATTCATTTGTTCACTGAATGAGCTAGTCATAAACGTTACAATTTAGTACGACACTTGTTTCTTTAACGATCTCATGATGAAACTGAGTATAGAATTACATCATGCCCATCAGGCATGTCTTTATTAATGTAGAGAGCATACAGGATTAATTAATATGCATAAATTAAGAAAATGATTAATTAATATGGATCACTCAAGTACCTAATATAGAAGACTTATGACCATGGCCTAATCTAATCCCTTATGACCCTTAAGGGATTAGATTAAGCTCAGTGATTCTTATTGTCGGTAGATTGTATATTTGTATATTCAATAGCGCTTTTGATTGGATGACGCAAACGCGTTAACCAATAAAAAGCGCTATTGAATTGATAAACTACCGACAAAAACCCGGAGACACCGCGCATAAGTTAACCTTGAGTAAATTATAAATAACGATTGGCCCTCTACTATCTACCCAACACCTTGTTAATATACTCTCCGTGCGTATTGATTTACCACATTACTATTACAGCTTGCACTTTTCCTACCTGCTTATCTAAGTTATTACTTGGAACTAAAAAAATCTTCGCAGCTATATTAATTATCGTATCACGAAGTAAATAGTAACCTTGGTCAAAACATAAGCTGCGACTTTTTCAAGTACTTAAATGGTGATCTTAGTCAAGACAACCTGAGTGTTTAAAGTGTTAACTTCTTGTGGGAGGGTAAACCGTTTCGTTACATAAACGCGTTATGGCGCCAAATACGAATAATTTTGAATATTAATGTCAAGATACGCGTAGCGCAGTTACGCAGGCACTTGGATTATTGGTCTCGGTCAGACGAAATATTTTTATTTTATTTATTTCTTTTATAATTTTTATTTTTTCTTGCACTATAATTTTTATTTCTCTACGGAATTTAAATACGGTCTCCTAGCTTTTTGTTTCGATTAGTTTAAGTTATCACTTCTGTCGGGCGACCCGAGAAGCACACTTTTTTTTTAAATAAACGGTAAACCTTAGTCAAGACATAACCTGAGACTTTTTCAAGTAAACGGTAAACCATAGTCAAGACATAACTTGAGACTTTTTCAAGTAAATGGTAACCTTAGTCAAAACAACCTGAAAACCTGAGACTTTTTCAACAAAAGTTATTGGTAAGATCAAGTACCTATGAACCTATAAAATACCAAAATGAGGTTATAGCTAACCATTTTCTACAGGAGATTTACGATGCAAGATGTAAAAATAGAGTAACAACTAACAAGTTAGTGTTATAATTAGCTGATGGGTGTTACTATTGGAAATATCTACGCTCCATAGTCATACACTACAAGTATGGTAGCAATACAGTACACACTACACACGCATTAAGGTTAATAAAGACATTATGTGCAACAAAATATTTTACACAACCTTTGGACGATCACAAATATTTTGTGGCACAGTAGGTTAAACAAACAGAACCTTAAGGATAACCTCCTCGGGGAAGACGAGCATTTTGATGAACTCAAACTCGTCGAGCCGCGTCAGGATCTCCTTCATGGGCTTGGACTGCGACTTCTTGGCCATGGCGCATACGCCGACCACCACCTTCTTGCCGCTGCCATCGCAGCTACCCTCCAGGGACTCGCACAGATCCAACTCGCCCTGAAATATCGCCTTGAATAAATACATCTTATGATCAAGATTAAGATAAATACTATGATTTATAATCTGATCTATGATGAAGATAAATACTTATGACATTGCGAATGCTATGGGCGGCAGTTACCGCTTTACTATAGTCCATCTTCTAGTTTCTACAAGACATACTGAGGCAATAGGCATACTTACTACCTAATGTTTCGCAAAATCAATTACAGAATTTTTGAAGAAATGATTTGTTGTCTTTGTACAGTAGTTTAGGCAGATTTTTTTTTAGTAATTTAGTTTTTTCTTTTATCTAGTAATTAATGAGTGTATGGTGCTGAAAAGGTCATTGACTTCACATGGTTAATTTCAATTGATTGAAATTTACAGGTACATATAATTTTTTAAATTATTTTTAAATTGGCTGTGACGTCATGACCTCATGAAGGTCATAAGCTGTTCAGGGTCGTAATTGGTGCAATGTTATTTTATTTTGTATAAAAAATTTTGACTACATTTTATAATAATTTTTCTACCAAAACGTAAGCAGGAAATCATTTGTCCAAAGTTTCTGTAATTGATAAAAGGCCCCATTAAATTTAGAAATGAAAGACCCCATTAAATTTAGTTTGTGCTAACATTGACATGTGATTAGCATAGCACATGACATACCATACCCAACAAACAAAAATTGCCCTTATAGTGGCTTATAAAACCATAATACTCTTATAGGAGCCGTATTATCTCTCATAGGGGTGCGTTTGGCCACAATTTATAAGGACAATAACCTTATACCCTTCTTATAGATGCTTTATTGTCCGCTTTTTTATCCTTAAATGTGATAAAGCACATTAAAGTTAACTAGATATAACCTGTGACTTTGTTCATGCAAAAGGAAATCACTGATGGAAACGGAACCCTGCATTATTTCCTGCGTTGTGTTAACCAAGGCTATGAGCTATCTGTGTGCCAAATTTCTTCAAATCCATTCCACCGTTTCAGTGTGACACAGTCAAACATACATACATACTTTTGCAATAATATTAGTGTGATATTGATTAAATTTATTGAACTATATGCGTTGTATTTTTTTAAACATAACTAAGTGGCAATCTTTACTTCTGAAAATTGATTGTTATCAAAGATTAAATAATTGCTACAAGTAACAACGCACACAACACTACGAGGAGTCAAATATTACTTTATCTCTATCTTGTGATAACAATATCTATTCAAGATTCTACTTATAGTAGATCGGAAGTAAGAACCAAAGTTAAGTATATAACTCTAAATTATTAATGTACTGATATCATTACTGGTTTAATATTTACACATCAATTCCTTTTCTAAATCATAAAAATGTTCTGGGGTAGTATTTTTAGATCAAACTACTTACTTAAAATTTTACTCCAATTCCACAAGCATTAACAACAAATAATACTTAAAAAACATAACAAATAAGTGCATAAATAAAATAAATTTACCTCTCAAGGTTAGATTATGATGAGAAAACTAAATATATTATAAGAGACATATGAAATTGTTCCTATAATATTCTATTAATAAATATATGACCCTGAACATTTTTAACACTACTCATTGTTTTGCTACTATTTGGTACAGTTTTGTGACAATCGAATTATTATTTACTTTGAATCATAATTTTATAAGATATTAATTAAAAAGTTTATATAGTTACATAAATACAATGTAAATAATAATATTTTAATAACAAACACACAAAAATGACCCTTACGTCTGGTAAGCATTCGTCACAATAGCAAAGGTCATCATCTTTTTTCTCTTTCCTCCATCTTTTTAGGCGCCACCAATCTTTCAACCACTGCCACTCCATCACACGCAAAACACTATCAACATCCTACGACATGCCTTGATAGCCAAAAAGCAACTTGACTATGATTGGTTAACAAATCTTTGAACATGATAACAAGAGTACACGTGACATAAATTAGCATGTTGTGTTACCTCGCTTGTCATTGTCACTGTATTACAAAGATTGAGGCCTTTAATTATTATCTGTCGTGTGTTTTATAGAAAGTGAATCTACATTATTATTAAGGTTAATAATGAACTGACATTTATTGTTGTACAATGAATCGAATGTTATTGATTGAAATTATTAAACAGCTGATTCACAACAGCTGAGTGTGACATTTTACAATATAACTTTTGTCAATTAACTTACTAAAATTGCCGCAATATCGCCTGAATATTAACTTACGGGTGTTCTTATAGGAATGAGGTTACCGTCGTCCCCAACATAAAACTGAGGCTGTGTCGCTTGCCGCAAGTCCTGATAGCCATGTTCGAGTTCAGTATATGACATCACCTACATAAATATTTACATAAAATTACAAATAGGACTTAGACAAAGAGATTATCGGTTTTATGTATCGAAATATAAGACGGAGATTGTTCAGCAAACGAAAACAAGAGATTCATAAAATTGAAAACACAGATGAGATTCAATTCAACCATCAATCGTCATTGTCACGAAGTATAGATGTCATTGTCAAAATATTAGATTTTTTTTAATATGGTATATATCTGTCAAAAGTTTGACACGCCGGACAGGATATATATAAAAATTTGCCAGTGTCAAGTTAAAAAGGCGGTAGGTTTTCAACCCCGTTTTTTGAAATAGTCAAGTCCAAAGTCATTTCTAAAGATTTTTAACTAATCAAAGTGAAAATACAAATATGTAATAAAATTAAATTAAACTGTTTTTAAAACTTAAAAGAAAATTATTATTTTCCCCTTAGATTATATACTACAGGATAAGGCACGCGGGGAAATTTTCAAATAAAACTTTCTGCCAATTTTGGTGCGGGGAGGGTAACTCCCACAATGAAAACAAAATCACACATTCACAAAAATATTGTAATCGTTACAAACTCACACATTTATAAAACTGCAACACTAGCTTATTTATTTCACACAAATAAGACTCGCACTAATTTAACAGTGTAGCGTACGCACTAATATACACTGGCATGCTAAGTGATGTTACCAATACAAATTATATCGATATATTGTCGATATGAATTTGTATTGGTCACATCTTCGTTATTTGAAAATAATGTATTTTGTTGAAATAAAACCATTCCGAATAATTCCGATATACATATTATATTATATTACACGTAAAAGTTATGGCAGCAATAGAAAACTTCACATACATAAGTAGTAAATACAGTCTATTCACGTTAAGTTTGCAGTGAGTCGTCAGTACAATTTACAAATGTTAAACTGGCTTACCTTTATTGTCAAACGTGAACACGAGCTAAGCGTCATTGCTTTCTAGACATTTGCACTGATGACTCACTGCAAACTTAACGCGTACCTATAGGCTGTATTTACCACTTATCTATGTGAAGCTTTTTAAAACCGCCATAGCTTCTACGTACACTATAGACTGCACATACAAACGCTAATACTCACATACGTACCTAGATATTATTATGAACACTAAACATACAACTCTCCTTTTTTGCAAAAATCAAAGCAAAAAATAACATAACCTAATCAAGAATATATCAGGACACGTCTAAGGAGGGTTCCGTAACTATAAATGCGTAATATTTTTTCAAATTACTTCAAAAGTTACTGTCTGATTTGGTTCAAAATATTTTTCCTAAAGAGATATTAGCATAATCTACAGCATAGAAAATTGTAAGTTTTTAAGTCTTATACTTTAGAAATGCTAGGGGGGACCAACTTATAAATCACTTTGGAGGCCGATTACGCGAAAATGGTTGACTTTATAAAAAAGTTATGTATGAAACCTTGCCTTTATTTTAAAATACCTATTAAACGATGGGATAGAAAGAAAAAAAAAGTTCATGCCCACTTCACATGCATGGAGAGCCACACCTAGAATATCTTATACGTTTAAACGAGCAATTCTTGAATATCTATACTAATATTATAAAGCTGAAGAGTTTGTTTGTTTGTTTGTTTGTTTGTTTGTTTGTTTGTTTGAACGCGCTAATCTCAGGAACTACTGTACGAATTGAAAAATTCTTTTTGTGTTGGATAGTCCACTTATCGAGGAAGGCTTTAGGCTATATAGCATCATGCTAAACTCAATACGAGCGGAGTACCAATCAAGAATGTTACAAAATCGGGGGTCTTTTTTTCCTTTTGAGAGCTTTCGCTACGTACGCTGCGGAAACGGTTAAAGTTTCGCTAAAATGATGTATGGCAGAATTGTTCCCCTTTAAAAGTTCTAAAAAAAAGTCCGCGACAGTATATGTCTATCTTTTAAGGTTGGCTCACTATAACCTTTTTATACTTACCAAATTTGTTCTAAAAGTAAGCATTATTTGTGAAGGTGTTTTCATAAAGATTATATTAATCCTTATCCAAGTAAATACGTTATTCATTACAAGCATTTAATCTAGAAGAAATTTGCCGTTTACATCATTTGATTTCAATGAGTATTTTAGAAGATATCGCAGTAATAAAATAATCATGCGCGCTATAGTAAGGCGCGCGGAGCGGGCGGGCAGTCGTGAGGTGGAAGCGCTTCTTCTACGTAAATGAAGTCGCGGGTAAATTTTAGCGATATCCCAAAGTAACTATTCCACGCGGACGAAGTCGCGGGGAAAAGCTAGTTTATTTATATGTATATAACCGTGATCTTGGAAACGGCTCTAACGATTTCGCTGAAATTTGGTAGATGGGGGTTTTCGGGGTACACAATCGATCTAGATTAATCTTTTGTTTGGGAAAATGCGTGTTCGTGTTTTAGTGCGTTTTTCTTTCCACGCAGAATATGGTCGCTAATTTCGTCATGCCGGCCGCTGTTCGTTTGGTCCAGCGGGTTAAGACGCCAAAGGCAAGAAACGAGTGTTACGCGTTCGAAACCTGCTCGGTGCCTTACTTTTGTTTTTTTTATATGTTCAAGTTTATATATATTTATAAGTAATTTTTTATTTTTTATTGTTTTTAGACAAGTTTAAAAAAAAGTAGTTAATGTTTGAGATCAAACACCTGATCTACACAGAAATCGATTGTAAATAATAATAATTGTCAGTTCACATTTTACTTTTTAAGTTTATGTAGATTATCACCTCAACATCACCATATTACAATAAACAGTCACCTAGGTACTAAAATTATAAATCCGAGATCTATACACAATCTATGATCTAGCTACCTATTACTAATCTGTGATTTATGAATTTACCAAATTTCATCCATTTATATTCATACTTAGGCTAACGGTAGAAGCGCGGACAGACAGACAGACGGACGGACAGAGCGAAACTATAAGCGTTTCTCAAGTATTACGGAACCCTAAAAATGAACTGCGCTTCAAACAAGGAATACTTGTGTCCCTCTGGCTGGGAACATCTTGATTTTATAACGATACCCTAGTCCATATTTCAAACATCCAAATAACCTGTTCAGCCTTTCAAGTTGCGGTGGGGTAAATAATAAACATCACGTACATACATGCACACTTTATACTCCTTGCTTGATCTGTCGTATAAAGTGTAAAAGCAATCCAATATTTTTACATCACAAAATATAAAATTAGTATACCAAGAAAAAAATATATTTCTATCGACATTGTTATTCTAGTGATTGTCACGTCACTCAAAAAGCAATAAAAAAGTTCCGACATGTTTCGAGAATTAAGTGCCATAGTAAAATTCGAATCTATTACATAGGAAATAAAGACTAAAATTCTATATCTAACAACGAGTGCGTGCCTCGTGGGGTGTACGCCACAATCGAATATTCTACGATTATCTGTCTCGTGTACACCGCTATTCGATACATCGTCGATTTTTACGAAATTACATTTAAATAGAAATATACAATAATTAAATAAAAAAATACTCATAAATGAAAGGTTATTCCATCTTTTTTAAGATTCGACGTGTTGGACTTGTTTTTACAGGACATAAGAGCACAAATCGGCATTTTTAGCGGAGCATTTCGGATGTCCTTTCGATGCTATACCGATGCACATAATGATTAAAATCGATTACGCAAATAGTTTTTATGAACGCATTAGATTCAAAAATCTTATACCTCGGCAGAGGGGAAAGCTCATGTAAGGCGTATCCCGTAGTATAAGATCTAAGATTTTCCCTGCATTTTTAACTTTACATTGGCAATATTTAACCGCCAGATACCGCCTATAAAAAAAATGTCATTGATATGTCACTGTAGTGTCACCTTCTTGAGTGTCACCGTCACTGTCGGGAGTAGAAGTCTTTGGTCGGGAGTCTCTATCCTAGCGTTCCACTAGCACGGTCAGAACGAATATTTCGTTATTTTCATTCACATTCTGTTTCTTTAGCGCCACTATGATCGTTCGTAACTGTTTTCACCCCTGTTCCACACGCAACTGTCATCTGTCAAAAACTGTTAAAAACGCTAAGAATGATCACAACATTTCGCTAATTTTTACCCAGCTCCCTACTTGGGTTAAAATTAGCACTTTTTGACGTTTTCAACATCAGCTGTGATTAGCTGTCAGTTGTTCCACTAGTCACAAAAATTGCTAAAAACGAAATTTTCGAAATTTTCAATAATAACGTTATTACGCTAAAGAAACACCATTTTGTGGTAGAAATTATCGTAGCGTTTTGGGCAAAATAAGTGCCGTGTGGAACACGCTATAAATGTATACTTTTTTCTATGGTCGGGAGTTTTGCCGGGAAAGTCAATCAGCAATGTTGTGTTTCTGTATTATTTTTCTAAATTCGTGTTAATACGGTTTTTAATGTGTTATAGTGGTGGAATATTAACCATTAATTATTCGTTGAGGTGCATTAGTGTGAAAAGTGATACATTCTACAAAATGCGTGCTAAATTGGGTTTCCCGCCAAAACTCCCTAGGAAGTTTCAGTAAAGCGTCTACCACTTTACTGAATCGACTGACTTGACTAATTGACTATCCTGACTACTTATTTCGACTTTGACTAGACTTTGGACTTGACGATTTAGAAATAAGACAAAGAAATATAGGTGTACCAGAATCTCATGGCAAATAGGGAAATAAAATTTTGTAGTGTGCAATACTGGGGAAACAGGATTAAACGATCTTGATACTGGTTAATTTTTAATTATGTCTTTAGTATTATTGAACATGAATTATAATAAGACTGTGTGAAGAATGTTCGGTGTATAATATAGAAAACTAGCTTTTGCCCGCGGCTTCGCCCGCGTGGAATAGTGTTCTTGGAGAAAAAACTACTTCGGCGAATAACGCTCTACCTTCTTACAGCAATATACTTCTGATACAATATTGAAAATGCTTTTAGGTTTGCCCAATGCAAATTGTTAAAAATGGGACCCTATCACCTCGACACGACATGCACGACCACTTGATAATATACTTACATAATATTATATTTATGGCACTTGAATATAAATTTTACCATAATCTTAGACTTTAGAGACTAAATACTTAAAGATTTGCGTAGATTTAAAGATCTAAGCATACAAGATTAAGCATACAATATACTATACCTACATTAGGGACAGACAGATAAAGCGACTTGTTAAAACAAACTTTACTTACTACATAGTACATAGTATAAATACTATGTACTATGTAGTAAGTAAAGTTATTTGACATTCCAACAAAACTGACAAACCACCTCTGGATATTTCATAAGAATTAAGAACTGCAGTTACTATTATGTATTCTGTGCTGCAGTTCAAAATATTCGTGAACAGAGTTATACTGTATACGTCCCGCGTTTTCGATAGCGCGATGTAGAAACGCGAGCGCCCGCGCCGCGCAGCAACACTATATCCCTGCATTTTAAATCTGTAATATCTTCGAAAATATTCATTTAAATTACATGCCGTAAAGGGCAGTATTGATCTATCTTAAATGCACAATGTATTTAAGGTACTTAATTGGATAAGGATTAATACTGTATTGCTTAAAATCGCTTTGTAAATAAGCTATTTAATTAAAATCAAAGTAAAGGATAAAAAAATGGTTATTGTGGGTTATCCCTAAGAGATAGACATATGCCATTGCGGACTTTTTTGTAGGCTTTTTAAAGATGAATACAACTGTAGTACATAATTTTGATCTATCTCGTAGTGTTCAGCCAGCATTTTCAATGTAAGCGCAAAATATGTGATTTTTTAGGACTTCAGAAACCTCTAAAATTATCTGTGTACCTCTACTATGTTATGCATGTTACATACCTAAAAACCTTCCCGTTAAATCACTCTATCTGTTAAAAAAATGGCATCAAAATCCGTTGCGTAGTTTTAAAGATTTAAGCATACATAGGGGACAGACAAAAAAGGGACTTTGTTTTATACTATGTAATGATAATGATATTTCATGAAAAATAAATCAATCGTGAATTACTTTATATACTTATTTATTACGAATAACATACAATTAAATTAGCAACAGTTTATTTAATGTTGTAATTTCCTTCCGAACTGTATAGAACTCGTTTACTTAATTCTTAATCAACTATAAATCGAAACTGTCTTATATTGATTTTCTTTTTTCCTCCTCTCCTCCTTTTACCAGGCATGGAAAACAAACCATCATTCGATGTGCCATCAGCTACGATTCACCTTATAGTAGTACTGGAAACACATTTAACCCATTCACTGCTTTTCTGAAAAGTAACACTATTACCCAGGTGCCGCCATACTGCACTATGCAGCCCGCCCATCGGCGGACCCGGCATCTCGATTATGTTTTCTTGCCCGCCCATTGGCGTTTTCGGCATGAAGCTGAAGATTTCGATACCTATTTGATCTGCTGTTAAGTTGCTGTGCAGTTATAGATGTCTCGGAGTCCAGTTTACAGGTCGTAGTCGTCAAAAATGTTATCACGGGAGTCCAGGTACACAGTTCAATAGCGTCAATGCAGATCACAAAATCCAGGTTCACAGGCCACGGTCAACATAAATTCAAGATTAGATCAGAGTCCAGCTACGCAAGCAAATATCGTCGGAAGACCAAAGAGTAGGAACGGAACAT
Source organism: Glaucopsyche alexis (assembly GCA_905404095.1). Lineage (NCBI taxonomy): Eukaryota > Metazoa > Arthropoda > Insecta > Lepidoptera > Lycaenidae > Glaucopsyche > Glaucopsyche alexis. The sequence goes on from FR990053.1 coordinate 5,912,243, forward strand.
ACGTCTGATTACTAAGAACAGCAAAGCAGAAGTGATTTTTTAAAAAACGTTTTTCTATTGTTAAATTATATTTAGTTACAAAAATTACTTATAAGTAATTTATGACTTCGTAAAAGGTCCATTTGACTTCAGATTATCATAAAGAGAGCCGCCATTTGTTTATTGCTCCGGCCGGCTGGCCGGTCGGCAAACAATGGGCGACCGGCTTTTTGTTTGAAATTACCATCTGGGAAATTTTAGACCACAAACCGATAAAGTAGCTAATAATAATTATTCTTAAGCAAAAATTAAAACTGACTTCCAATGTAAAAACCCTAAATTTCTTAAAAATGCAATAAAAAGTATGAAATAAATCTCAGTCTTTAAACAATTCAAAATTTCAATTCGGATAACTATCCTACTTTATTATTTAATTTTTATTTTCTACATACTTCTTATTTATTTTCTTCATACTTAAAGCGTCTATTTAAAGCGGTGCCCCAGTTATATAATATTATACTTATATAATATTATAGTTAGTCGTACTAACTTATAAAAGGTTTGTGACTTCTAAAATCAAATCATGCCCGCCCAAAGGCGGGCTCGGCATGACAGATTACAATTGGCTTTTTTCAGAACTTCAAATATCAACAGGCCGTTTGAGTTGCCAATAAATTTTTATGAAACAAATTATTCTACATTATCTCATTACTTTTTAACGCTGTTTCATAAAGATATTGCAGTTTAAAATCTAAACGCCCAAGGGCGGTCTCGGCGTGTATGTTAAAAAATATTGCCCGCCGATGGGCGGGCTCGGCACTGAATGGGTTAAAGAAGTCACAATAATTACCTAAGAAAATATAAAAAAACTAAAAGTATCAAAACAGCTCACTCTAACTTACCGGTCAACTCTACCACAAGCTTTAAATTATAAGATTGAGTTCGATTTACACCTTCTTCTTTCTGTATTTTACTATAGACATAGAAAACAATATTTCTCGCTTGAGATCGAATTGCCTTTTTGGATATTTTCACAAAAACAACAAATTCCAAGAACATAATCACAAAATTTTAACAGCTGTTGACAGATCACGTACTTTGATTTGACGGGTCATTTGCGGGTCATACTTGACATTGCCATATGAAAATCACATTTTTTATTTTTTTTAAAATGCCATCAGATTCTGGTAGAGCTATACCTCAAACGAGTAACGACAGACGAGGCAGTATGGTCTAAGACCTTAGCCTGTTCCATTTCGGGACGAATTAAACAAAAAAAAATGTCACTGTCGGTTCTAATGAAATTAAATTAAAAGTTTTGAAAAAAGCGCGGGAATCTTTGTAAAAGGCGGTCGTGTTTCTTTTGAAAATTTTAATTTTGGTCGTTTTATTGTAAATAGTTAGTTAGTTCTCTATAACTTGTATTTATTTTCTCTTAGTTTTATTTTATTTAGTGAAATTTTTAGGTAAGTCTTTTTATATATATTGTAAATATGGATGTGGACCCGGGGGGGCCTGAGTGCCCCCCTGTTGGTCATTTTATCACTGTATCAACAACTGAAATTGTAAATGAATCCAGTATGGATACAGATACATCTACAAAAAATACTATTCCCAACCGCAAACGCCCTGCAGCAACGAGGCGTGTTTGTAGGAAGTGTAATAAAAAAATAAAGAAAGATCCCAACAAAGCAAAACCTGACGTCAACTGTATGTGTTTGAGTGATACAGAATCCAAAGAAAGTTTAAATAATATTCAGGAAACACATACACTTGATAATCAAGCACAGAAAAATCAAGGCTTAAGTAACCCACGTATTAGTCGGTTGTTGTACACTAGCACAGACTCCTCACCCTATGTCTTACATATACAAAAAGAATTATCATCTCCTAATAGTAACAGCAGCTTACATCCAGTTGAATTCGGTCGCTTCCTCAAAAATAATAACATTAAAAATGTAGACAATGGCCGCCTTAAAAGAATCGGAAGAAATAGATTAGCTTTATCTTTTTCAGTTTACTCTGATGCCAACAATTTTATTAATAATGAAAATTTAATAAAACAAAATTATAAAGTTTTTATTCCGTCTTTCCAAGTTTGCCGGGTAGGCTTGGTGAGAGGAATTCCAGCAGAGTGGACTGAGGAAGATATTTTATCCAATATTACTTTACCATATGGTTGTGGGAACATATTAAAAACAAGACGAATAAAGAAAAAAATCATTGTAAATAATACTGTACAATTTAATAATACAGAATCTGTGGTTTTTACATTTGACGGCCAAACATTACCTAAAAGAGTATTCATGTGTTATAATTCATTGCCTGTAGACTTATATATTTACCCAACCATACAGTGCTATAACTGTTGTAGGTATGGCCATGTTAAGTCACAGTGCAGATCATCCCCTAGATGTTTCCGTTGTGGTCAAGGTCATTCTGGTGATACATGTTCTGTAGATGAAGATTCTATATTCTGTTGCTTATGCCATTCTTCTCATATAGCCACCAGTAAGAATTGTCCCGAATTCCAACGACAAAAATTAATAAAAGAATCCATGGCTCACAAAAGTTTATCATATGCGGAAGCTTCAAAACTCCACCCTCCTGTTTCTAAACTATACTCTCACGTCTTAACATCATCTAATTCTTCCCCTTCTTTTGTAAATCTACAAAAACAAAATTCAGTTAGCAAAAATTCTGCAAATAAAACAATCACCGAGTCATATAAAAAAACAGTATTTAGGCAACCTAGAACTCCACCAAAGCCAGTTATTGGGTATGATAAAAATGCTCATTTTAACCTAACCAAAGAGTATAATCCACCATCTGGATCAAATGGATCAGCATTTCCAGTAAATATTGACAACAACATTTCAGTACAAGAATTAATAACAGCCATAATTAATTATTTAACACAGTCAAATATTTTATCAGCATCAGTTGCACCGTCCAACGTAGCCTTTATTAACAGTAACAAACCTCAAACCAACTCACATTATGGATTATCTGATCCAATGGAACTGTCACAGCGCAGTGAGCAAAAAAAATGAAATAATATATTTAATAAATAAATATAATCCTTTTGTCTTTGCCCTTCAAGAAACATGGCTTAAGCCAGGTTCTCTTTTTAAGATCCCTGGCTATGCATGTCTGAGAGAAGACAGATCTGATGGGTATGGCGGCACTGCCTTACTCATCAATCATCATCATTCATTTGTACACATTTCACTTCCTTCACATAATTCAAATTTTTCTATAATAGCAGCATCTGTAAATAACATTTGTTTTGTCTCATTGTATATACCTCATCCATCATATTTAATATTTTTAGAAATTAAAAATTTAATTAGCCAGTTACCAAAACCATTTGTAATACTTGGTGATTTTAATGCACAACACCAGTCTTGGGGAAGTAGTAATAATAATCAGTGGGGTTTTGAAACATTAGATTTATTGGATTACTATAAGTTATGTATCCTTAACACAGGGCTTCCAACACGGCATACTGCTCCTAATGAGAATTACAGTGCTCCTGATTTGTCCATTTGCACCTCAAATCTTTCTTCACTTCTACAGTGGTCAGTTTTACCGTCTAGCCACGGTAGTGATCACTTTCCAATTCTATTATCCCTTCCTTGTAACAATAAAAAACAAAATCATAATATTCACTCATCTTCATTAAAATATAACCTGAAAAATGCAGACTGGGAAAAGTTTCATCATGCATTAAAAAATAAATTATCTCGCCTCCCTAGTGTATCACCAGGAAGCGAAACACTTTGTGCTGATGCTCTTGCATCTGCTTTCATTGAGTCAGCAGATGAAACTCTTCCGATTAAGACAAGACCTAAACAATACATTCCGTCACCACCTTGGTGGGATAATGACTGTTCAATTGCTATAAAAGAAAGAAAAAAGGCTGAAAAAGAATATAATAATAATGCTACAACTGAAAACTACGATTTGTATTGTAAATCTGTTAACCAAACAAAAAAGCTATTTAGGAAAAAAAAGTCTGCAAGTTGGAAAAAGTTTTGTCAGTCAATCAGTCCAGACATACATGCTTCTACAGTTTGGAATAATATTAGAAGATACAGGTCTGCATATAAACCACCATTTCATCCTATGCCTGATTATTTAGGCAATGATTTTCTAAATAGATTAGCACCTCCTTCTGTTACTTCCCTCTGTCCATCACCTATAAGTAAAGTTAGTCTTAAAGATCTTAACTCACTTTTCTCACTTCAAGAGTTAAAAGGTATTGTCATAAGTTTAAAGGACTCAGCTCCCGGCATGGACGGGATTCCATATTCTTTTTTTAAGCACGCTAGTGACAATATTCTATCTTATTATTTGGACTTGGTTAATTCAATGTTACTGACAGGCAATATTCCTAATACTTGGAAAACCCAAAAAGTTATTCCCATTTTAAAACCTGGTAAACTTCCCTCTTCTGCTTCTTCATATCGCCCCATAGTGTTATCGTCCGTTTTACTAAAAATTGCAGAACATCTTGTAAAAAACCGTTTAGAATGGTTTATTGAAAATAATAACCTCATATCAAACAGTCAATTTGGATTCCGTAAAGGCAAAAGCACCATAGACAATATTGCACTGTTTACCACAGATATTCGCATCGCTTTTACGGAAAATAAATCTATTCTTGCTGCCTTTTTAGATATAAACGCGGCCTACGATAACGTTAGGATAGATATACTAGAAAGAAAGCTGCATAAATTCAATGTTCCTATTATATTATGTAATTTTATTATAAATGTTTTACTAGAAAGATTTGTCGCTCTGCCCTTGCAAAATGCAACGGAGTTGCGGGTTGTTTATAAAGGCTTGCCTCAAGGCTCAGTGATAAGTCCGTCTCTGTATAATATTTATACAGCAGATTTGGAATCACATATGATAACTGTGGACAGTGAAATAAGTTTTTTACAATATGCCGACGATTTAGTATTTTATACAATGGACCAATCTATCGATACAACTGCTTCTCGATTATCACGCTCATTAGCGCGGTTAAAGGTTTGGTTAGATGCAAATGGATTGGATCTTTCAGTTAGTAAAAGTACCACAGTTTTATTTACTCGAATGCGTTTTCCTCCTCCCGTAGTGCTTAAATATGATGATTTACCGATTCCAGTCAACAATCAGGCCAAATTTTTAGGGGTAATTTTAGATTCCAAACTAAATGGTAATGCACATAATGAATATATTGCGGCAAAGTGTGAACGCACTCTAAATATAATAAGGTGTTTATCAGGTGTATGGTGGGGATCACATCCCTTTAACTTAAAATTGATGTATAACGCATTAATAAGAAGTGTTTTAGATTATGGAACATTCCTTCTAGAACCTTGTAACGTGGCTGGTTTTAAACAATTAGATAAGATACAGGCAAAAGCTTTGAGAATTATTTGTGGTGCTATGGCATCATCGCCGATTAATGCATTACAGGTAGAATGTGGTGAACCGCCCCTCTATCTAAGGCGTCAATATCTGGCTGACAAATTTTTCATTCGTTGTCTGCAATTTTCAAACCATCCTCTTATTCCTAAACTCAAAAAACTTTTAAATTTAGTAAACAATAACAAGTTTTGGTTACACAAATCTCGGCCTTGCCTAGTAAATAGTTATGTTCGATATTTATCCCTTGATGCCCCTACGTATAGATTACCTGTATTTCCCCTATTTAACTCTTCCTTTGAATCCCTTATTTTAGACCCAGATATTCGTTATGACATTGGTATAAAAAAATCGGACAAGTATTATGCAAAACCATTTTTTAACTATTTAACAAATAATAATTGGGAAGGTTGGCATCATATATACACAGATGCCTCAAAAATGTCGATAGGTAATGTAGGAGTTGGTATTTTCCATCTTCAGTACAATATTATTCAAAAAGTAAAATTTCCTCCACAAAGCTCCGTATTCACAGGGGAATGTTATGGTATATATAAAGCAATTGACTACATTCTGCTAGCGAAACTTAAGAGGACTGTAATTTTTACTGACTCTTTGAGCGCCCTTCAATCATTAAACAGATTTACATTTAGATCAAAATGTTTCCCCATAATCATACAAATTAGAAATCTTTTGCAAAAATGTAATCACAATAACTTTTCTGTTACATTTGTTTGGATTCCAAGTCATTGCGGAATTCTAGGAAACGAACAAGCGGATAGACTGGCTAAAGATGCAGTTTCTAGTGGGGATGTTTTTCCCTATATTAATTACTGTCATGACTTACCTTCTCTTGCTAAGAACTTTCTCCAACGAGATTGGAGTAAGGACTGGGCAGTGAGTAGTCAAATAAAAGGAGTTCAATATAAATATATACAACCAGAAATACAGTTTAAGCCTTGGTTTTTTAAAATAAATTTATCAAAAAGTGCAACCTCATCTATAATCAGAATGAGATTGGGACACGTCTGTACACCTGCTCACTTAAAAAAAATTCACATCCGAAACGACGACGTTTGCGATTGCGGTTTAGACGTGGGTGATTTAAATCATATTATTCTTCCCTGTCCTCTTTATGATCATTCCCATCTTTATTATAGCCTCTCCTCTATTTCTATCCCATTTCCCACTTCTATTCAAGTGTTATTAAATTCATGTAATAAATTAGTATATTCATTATTATCTCAATATTTATGTAAAAATTCAATCAAACTTTAATATATATATCCTAGTAAAACTTCCTAACTTGACCCGAAATCCAAAATTCCGAAATTGTTATATATTTCCGCTGCCTATTCCCTACCTTGTATATGGCAAAGTACACTAACCCCAAGACGTGTCAGTGCCAAAACCAAAGAAAAAAAAAAAAAAAAAAAAAATTAAAAGTTGTGATTTTTCAAAAGTTGAAATTTTTGTAAAGATTCGATTATCTTAACACCATAAAATACTATCATGGACTTTAACAACTACATTTCCTCATTTTGGGCCGCAATTACAATACTAATTACGAAGCCACACGTTGTGAATAAAAGATTGTGGGGACAAAAAATCATAAAAAAGTTTATTTATAAAGTTTCTAATTCAATTAACAAAGATTCTATAAATGAATACTTCCAAAAAATTAAATTATCAAACACGGACAATTTGGAAGAATTCATAAGAACTATAAATAATGAAATTCTTCATAACCTCCATTTAATAGAATCAGATGATGGTGAAGTGGAAATTGTTTTAGTGGAACTTCTACCAAAATGCTATAGTGAGCATCATGCATTTCAGTTGATATGTTTATTAAAACATGAAGGTCTAGTCACTTTTTATGATATAACCCCAGATGAAAGTTCACAAACTTTGTGTCCAAATTTTCCATATACTTTTTATTTGACTGAAAATTCTCCGGGAATTAAAAGTGATTGTGGTTAGTATTTTGTTTTTTTTTTTCATTTACCAAAACTTTGAGTCAATGTTATTCACGAATAAATAAATTCATTAATTAAATCATTGGGGGATGATTATGAAATGTTAATGTTTTTAGATCCAACAGACAAAAGATTTTTGTGGTTGAAAACAACAGTTCTTCCTCAAGTTATCAAGTGGGCCCAAGAAGATGGCAGGAGTCATATGAGTAGTGTGTGTAAAGAATCTTTATCACTAGTGCCACATGATGAATATTATGAACTTTATAATCAATTAAAGCAGAGACATGGAAAGGAGCTGGTTGAGGTTCGTAGGGAGTTTAATAGTAGCGTAGCAATCCTTGGGGGAGCCCGTATCAAAAATAGTTTTAGGGACCCTCCCATCCATGTGATAAGTAAAAATTTGCCAGGGGGCCCTTATAAATGACGCCTCTGGAGTTTAACCCATATGCTTCTGTTAGATAAAAATCCACAAGTATGCCTTGTACTACTTAGACCTTAGCAGTTGTATTCTTCAAAAAACCTATGGCACTCCTCCACGCTTGATCTTCTCTACATTGTTAATATTTAAATTATATTTTACAGATATGGCCCGAATGCACAGACCCATTGAAGTTTGTTTATGAAGACATTGCTATTGCAACATACCTATTGCTATATTGGAAACAGATGAACAAGAAACCACAGAGCTTTGTCGACTTGGGCTGTGGAAATGGACTCCTAGTTTATGTGTTGAATATGGAAGGTCATAACGGCATAGGAATTGATGTTAGGAAGAGGAAAATATGGGACATGTATCCAGATAATATAAAACTACAGGTAACTTCTGCATATTTTATTAAAAACTTTATAAAAGTAGGAAATCAAAGAGTTCCTATAACCTTATATACAAACAATATTATGCAATTCGAGTTGCAACCCGATAGTATTTTTAACCATAATAATTATGTACCATCAGGGACTCCAATTAATAAGCTGTTTGACTGTTGTCTTAGTTTGTTTGTATTGTTATTAATATGATATCAAACTAACATCTCATTGACTTTTGTACTATGGCTGCATGTCATCAATAATACTAATAAATTATGATAACACTACTTGCTTATGAATTGGATTCCCTGATAGTACATAATGCATTTTATTTTAAAACCATGGCCATGAATATAATAGAATTATTTATTGTCCAAGAAATTGGTAATACAAGGATGTGGTTAAATTTCTGCCCCTAGGGCAGGATTTCTCAAAGTGGGGTATGCAAACCCCTAGGGGTTCGCCATTAGTCGGTAGGGGGCTCGCGGCAAGATTTACGTAATGGCAGCTTGATGACTCAAGAGTGAGTTTTCACACTGGTCATGATGCAAACGAAATACAGAAATCAACTTGATGCCGAGTCAGAATTAAGGTTAAAACGAATATTAATTTTTTTTTCTTTTGACACTGTTTTTGCTACCTTATATTGAAATAAAAAACCTTTTTTTCTTCAACAACCTTGGGGGATATCCCCCAATTGGTTAGTCAAGGGGTTCGCTGTCATCTGGAAACTTTAACAGGGGTTCGTGGAGCCAAAAGTTTGAGAAACCCTGCTCTAGGGCATGGAAATATTACAATGATAAAGATCTTTTTACTTTATATTACTTTAAAAATAATTATAATAATATCATAATATGATATTATTATTATTATCACCAAAAACTTTCTTAACTCAGTCCATTAATTACAATTCATTTCAAGTGTAAAAAAAAAACATTAGGTACATATTAAAATATAAATTAATGAATACATGAATTCTTGAATTATTAAGAGTTTAATCTATTAAGTCTTTATTTCTAAACAAGCTATTTTAATTTTTCAGGAACACACTGTTACTCCAAATATTGATGTATTCCATGAAGCTGATTGGATCATTGGAAACCATTCTGACGAACTAACACCATGGATACCTGTCGTTGCAGCTAAAAGCTCATACAAATGTAATTTCTTTTTACTGCCCTGTTGCGCATACAATTTTGATGGCACCAAGTATCAAAGACAAAATTCTTCTGTAAGCCAATACACCGAGTACTTAGATAAAATTTATAAATTATGTGAGGAGACAGGCTTCGTAACTAATAAGGATAGGCTTAAAATACCTAGCACCAAAAGAATTTGCTTTGTCAGCAATAGTCGTACATATTCAATTGATAATTATGAAAGACAATTAGAACTTATCAACAATATGGTTTCACATGAGACTGGAGTACATAACAATAGTGATCAAATAATAAAAACAAGAGATCCGGTAGAAAAGGTAAAAAATTGTACACAAATAGATAAAAATATAATTGACTACATAGTAGAACACATTTCTAGGTATTTGCTAAAAGATATTGATCTTAAATCTAAATGGGAGATAGGGAAAACTGTAAGAATAGATGAATTAATTGGAATTTTACCAGAAAACTACCTAAGCTCCTTAAAGTCAGAATGTGGGGGCTTGCAAACACTTTTAAGAAATAATCATCAAATATTTGAAGTGCAGAGTGGTCATGTAAAAATAAGGTACCCAAAGACTATAGATGAAGTGAAAAGTAAGATAAATAAAAGAAATAAACAGTCAAACATTAAAATGCAAGTAAAAAAATGTTGGTTTTACAATAACCACCCACAAGGTTGCCCTTTAGAAAGCGTTAATTGCAGTTTTTTACATAAAAACAGTTGATCAAGTAAGGACCTTTTTTTACTATTATAAGTTAAATAAATATTTTTTTGTTTAAAAGTTTTTTCATTATGTCACAAAATTATGTTAGAATAGTTTTAAGTATTATTGTATGTATGTACATACATTCCAAAAGTTACTCAAAATATTGATTTATTCCATGAAGTATGATCCAATCATTGAAAATTATTTAGATTAACTGACATCATGGGTGTCTGTTATTGCAGCGACCTTATGCAAATGTAATTTCTTTTTACTGCCCTATTGCGCATGCAATTTTGATGGCAAATATCAGAGACAAAATTCAGTTGGAATAGTTTGAAGTATTATACATCCATTTCAAAAAATCTATTAAGTTCTGTAAGATTCCTTTCATCTACTAATTTTGCAACACTATGTTCTCCCATAAATGAGCACACCATTCTCAGGGTTGTCCATATTGTAGATGAGCTATTATCTTTGTTTGCAGTATTTGGATCCAAGTCACTGGCTTTACTCTGCTGGTTTAAAGCAACCAAAAAATGTTCTGCGGCTTGCTTATGAGCTCCTAAATTCATACATGTTATACCCACATTGTATCTGGCCCTTATAAACCCTGGCTCCAAATTCAGAGCCTGGTGATAAGCATCCACTGCTTCCTCAGACCTGTCGCTATTGGCTAAAGTTGCACCGAGTCTGTTCCATAATTTTGCATTGTCCGAGGAAACCATCAATGCAGTCTTAAAACAATCCACTGCTTTGTCATATTCTGAATTTATATTAAATATGACTCCTAAGGCATTTTGGATATCGGGATCTATCTGTGTTGGGTTCAACTGGACAGCTTTTAGGTAGAGTGAAGTCACATAGGTTTCTAATCCCTTTAGTGACATAGTTTTTATGTCTACATCATTTGGAAACAGATCACTGTATTTTGGACTAGCTTTCAACCAATTTGCTAATGTTGTGTAAGCATATTTAGGCATATTCTCATTTGTATAAGCAGCAGCTAATGTAATGTATGCTTCCAACTGTCTAGGATCTAGTTCTAGAGATTTTTTAAGTGCAGTAATTGCCATTGGGTCTTGCTCATTCTCAGCTTGTGTTGTTCCTAATAAAAACCAAGCTTCAGCAGATTCGGGCTGCTGCTGCGCAGCAGCTTCAAAACATAGAACTGCCCCAGGAATGTCTCCCATTTGCAATTTTTCCTTTCCTAATTCTAATGCACTTTTATTTTCTAACATAACATTTCCTTCAGCAAAAGCATATTCCTCTGAGATACCATTAGCAGCTTCAGAACTCCAATAATCATCAACATCGCTCAGCTTGGCCCATTCATCTTTATATTTCTCAGTCATTTCCTCTACAAACTTTTCATTGTTTAATTTTCTTTGTTCACTTTCAGCAGGTTCAGATAAGTTTAATTCTCCTGCACTAATTTTCTTCATGAATGACATAAACTGGTTGTAAGCGACTTCATCATCTTCTTTAACACTACTAACATACTCTTGAGCTTTTTGTTTAACATCAGCAGATGACTGGAGCTCCGATTCGTCGATGTACTGAATTTGCACATTAGACGACGTTTGTGGTCTGTACATGGGACCATGTGTCATAGGGAATTGCCTCATTATACTGGGACCGTGCATTGACATAAAGGATGTCGAAGGCCCTGCAGCCATCATGGAACTTTGAGGAATCACATTTGTTTGCTGTGGCATTGGTAACTGGTTAGGAGCGTATGACTTTGTTTTCTCAACATCTGGTACATTGTTAAGGAGTGCTTTCATATTAAATGTTTCAGGCGCATGAGAGTTTTGGTTTAAAAACTCAGTAACAAGTCTGTCCGATTGCGATAACGGTAGGGAGGCATCTCGATTGATGATATTGGAAAGTTGAACTAGTGAATTATTACCTCCACAGTCCCCACCGATTAATTTATTTAGCGCCATTTTATTATAATCACTTCACTACTTAGTTACTATTTTGATAACTCTAGAACAAAGTGTGCAAAGGTCACGGTTCACTTTGATAAGTTTTCTTCAAAAAATTACGTAGATATCATAAACAGAATGTAATCACATAAAAGGCTTGATGCTTAGCAATGTATTTATTATTGGATTTACTTAAAAACCAAATAACCATATACCAATAAAATAAACACTAAAACTAGAGAAATAATTGAATCAAACAAAACAATGGTTTCCACAAATTCATGCAAATATTCCGTAGGAATAATAGAAACACAACGTAAATCGTAATGAAATCAAAATTCGTAAAGGCCTGTATTCACTTTGATTAGTGCGAGTGCGAGTGCGAGTGTGTAGTGCAGGTGTGTAGTGCGAGTAGTGTCCAATACTGTTTAGTGGCTCTGTTTAGTAAATTCATTTGAAACCATGTCCAGACGTGTTTAGTAGCAGGCACGCGGCGAGTGAGGGGGAAGCGGGGCGCGCGGGCCCGCCCCGCGCGCGCCCCTTCCCCCTCATTCGCAGTCCACTCGCAAAAAAATAGAACACGCTTCTAATCACTCGCACTAAACACTTGCACTCGCACTCGCACTCGCAGTTGCTGTCCACACGTATTTTCTACTAATCACTAATCACTCGCACTACGCACTCGCACTACGCACTCGCACTCGCACTAATCAAAGTGAATACAGGCCTTAAGGCATTTTGACATTGACATTTGACGTAAACAAAGATGGGTGACGGCAAGCTATTCAAGCAGCTGATTTTGACATTAGATTTGACATTTGACATTACATTTGACAAGTTTTATTCTTCTGTGACATTTAGATTTTGAGGTTAAAATTTAAACATTTTAGATCTAAGATAAAGTACCTATAGATTCGCAGCTCTTGTAACCACTAGAGTGCATCTCGCTCACCCACTATGTGTTGCCATGTACAAACATAGCCTTCAGTTGTAGTATTTTTGTCTTGATCTTAGGATGCACACGTAAGTTTTCTCGTCGTAGTCAGTAATAAATAAGAATCGTAGAACGAGTTTTTCCTTGCACCACTCATTATTAAAATAAGTAAATTTCAATATTTTAATACTGGCGATTAAATGGTTCTAGTTATTTTTTATGAGTCAGAGGTTAAAAGAAAACATGCGATTAAAGTACGATCGTACCTGGATTCTCAGTCTCGATCGAGACCTATTAATAAGTTAACTCTAGGCCAAGACCGAGAGTAATAGTTAAATTAACAAAATATTATGTACGTGGTAAAAATATTTATAACTCAAGAACGGCTGAACCGATTTGGCTGAAAATTGGTGGACTATCTTGAAATCAGGAGAAGGACATAGGATACTTTTTATCCCGTTCACGAGGGACTCAAAACTCGAGAACGGCTGGATCGATTTGGCTCATTTTGATTTTAAAATAATTGTGGAAGTTCAGGGAAGGCTTAGGCAGTGAGAAATAATGAAAAAGGTGTAGGTTGTAGGTGTAGGACTAGGACGTAGGATGCATTATAGGTAAAGTCATTTATTCATTCCAGTTCATGTTTATGAAACAGCGTGTCGAGACAGCTAGCTATATTATATATTACTAGCTGGCTCCGACAGACGTTGTTCTATCTTAAATATGAACTGGAATGAATAAATGACTACATCTGCTCCTACACCTGTTCCTACTCCAACACCTACTCGTACATTAACTCATACACCTATTCCTACCCATACTCCTACACTCACTCCTACACCTACACATACTCCTACAACTACTCCTACAACATACACCTTTTCCAATGTTAAAAAAAAGAATTTTTGAAATCGGCATAGTAGTTTTTGAGTTTATTCATTACAAACATACAAAAATACAAATCTTTCCTCTTAATAATATTAGTATAGATTAGGGGTTATAATAAGAAAATTTTTGAATGAAATAAATGAATTACTTTACATAAAAGATCTATGAGGAATCGAGGGAACTCCTCGAAATTTATATGGACACATATGGTGATTTTGACTTTTTCTGAAGTAGACCAAGCATAAGCTACCAAAAAGTCTTACTATTAATACTGTTAGGTAGGGTAGGTATTTCTCTTAATATAAAAATTAAACAATGTCAAAAAAGTCAATAGTTTTTATTTAAGTAGAGGTTTCAAACATTCTTCATTCACTTCAACACATTTAAAAAGTTAAACAGTTAAAATACATAATATATCAATAAGAAACTGGCCCGTCGAGAAGAACCGGCGTAAGAAACTCGCACGGGGCCACTTTTTAGCAAAAAGATGGAAAATTTGTTCTTTGATTAATTACCTATGTATCCAAAATTTATGTTTAGTGAGGTTTGCGGTTAGGGTTAGCTGTCACCCTATTACTCCCAACCACTCAACTATGTTTACCACTCCAAATTACAACTAAACTAGTCGTTTAGTTTATAACCCTAAAACTTCAACCACTAAGTAATATCTCAGTAACTGTGGGTTTCCTGATGAGGGGAGTGGGGGTTCAACCCTCCCCCTCCCCTTCCCTCTTAACTCCCTCCTCCTCAAATCGTGGAATCGTGGGATATTATACTAAATTTTTACCGAAAGAACTTTAGTCAGTATATTTTGGTAATAAATTAAATAGCAACACTAAGACAAATATGTTTCTAGGATATGTTACGAATTATGTAAAAAATACAGATTTCATCTCACTTTCTATGGAAAATATGACTGTATTTACATCTATATATCATCATTCTTATGTTTTATGCAATCACAAACTAAAAAAACACGAGCTATAGCTAATTACGAGTGAAAAGTTACGGCAGCACATTTTCGTTCGCTGCGACTTTTGCACCTCAAAATACTGCATCCACACATTGTTAAAATACTTAAAACTACACGGAGTCTCTATCTCAAAAGAGTATATAACATAAAACACACCAAAAAACACAAAAGAGTTCAATTATCACGAAACCTCACTCTTCACAGTCATTTGTTTGGCACAGGAATGTCAAATTTGACAGCTTTGTGCCAAAAACCCGGTTACAGCGAAAGGGACAAAACATAACATTTTTGTCTCGTTTCTTCACAAGTATTGACCAATTTACGTTCTCTCTCTAACAAGCTGTGACGTCAGGAGCTATCCTGCCCTGTTTTAGATAATATTAATTATTAATTACAACTTTCTGAATAAAAACATATAATTCCTATAAATAAAACCTGAATAAAAACATATAATTCCTATAAATTACAAAACAAAAGTTACTCTGCAATGAGTTGCACTTTAAATATCATCGAATATTAAGTGATTGAGGTTATGTAACCAATATTTTTTTGGAAATAATTTGGACTCTTTAATAAGTTTAAAAATAGTGCCTATAAATAACATGTCAAATCCAAGTAAAGAACCTGTTTCAACCAAAGATGACGACGAAAAATCTGCAACTGAGCCTGAAAGTGAAACAAAACCTGAACTAGAAGAAAAGTGGCTAGTCAGTATAATCTGTTTATTTGAGAACAAAGTAACTTAAGAACCGTGCTTATTATAACCCGTTTATATTTTACTAGATATTGCTCGCGACTTCGTGCGAGCAAAAGATAATTTCGCAGAAACTGTAAATTTTTCCGTGATAAAAACTGTGATTCCTCGTGGTCTAATAATAATAATAATATCTATAATAATATCTATGGACGCTTCACACCACGTCAATCTGATCCCGTGCTAAGTTCTTGAAGAACTTGTGTTACGGGTACCAGACAACGGAAATATATTTAATACTTTTAAACTATACACATATTTAAGATTTTTATTATATTATACACATATTTAATACACATCCATGACCCAGGAACACAGAAAAACTTTTTGTTCCTTCGGCGGGATTTGAACCGGCAACCCCCGGCTTGAGCACCAACACGCTCAACCAACTGAGCCACTTGCAATAAAATTAACCCACCCCTCCTTCTCGTCAGCAAAAGTAAACAAAGCTCTCTTACCCCTCCCCCTATGCTTAGGTAAACATTGGTACAATTGATTGATTCGTAAGAAGCAGTTATAGGTCTAGAAATAAGTAATAGGTTTGTAGGAACCCCCAAAAATTCATTTTCTTTTTAAGCATAGACAATTTGTCTCAACTCTCAATCCTCTTTAGTTAACATAAACCTATATTATGTGTAACATGTAATTTGTTTTTACAGATTAGAGACTGTGATGTATATGATGATGAATATTCAGAGTGCACAAGTTTTAAAGGTAGATTTCACCAGTATTTCATATACGGCAAATCTTTGGACTGCAATCAATGGAAGAGGGACTATGATAATTGTTGCAAATGGGTGGAAAAGAATGATGTGAAAGCGGGTGTATGTATTGATATTATAATTTTTTGGGTTACTTAACATATAAAAAAATTATTAGGGTTCTGTACCCAAAGAGTATTTTAAACTGGACTGTATTACTGAGACTTTGTTGTCTGTCTGTCCATCACCAGGCTGTCTCCTGAACTGTGATACTATATTAGTTGTATTTCTGTTGCCGCAATTACAACAAATACTAAAAACAGAATAAAATAAATATTTATGTGGGGTTCCCATACAACAAACATGGTTCCCAAACCCCGTTTGGTACGGAACCAACCGTTTACGTTACGTATGTATGGACCAATTCGCACTTGGCCGGTTTTTTTAATTCAGAACAACTCATCTGCATACTAAAATATTATTTCACTTTTTTTACACAATTTGAAAATGAATTCATTTAACACATTTTTTTTTATAATAATCTGTTACTTTACCTTGACTTATTTTAGGAAGCAGTTATAAAGAGTGAAAAGGCGCGACGCTTAGAAAGATTTAGAGCTCACTACAGAAATGATGTTTGGAAGAAAAGAGATGGACCACCTCAAGATTGGGATAAACCATTACCCGAGTGGATGAGAAAGAGAGATGAAAACACATATTTAGCTCAGAAGGCAAAAGAAATTAAAGAGGGAAAGATAGTTGAAGAGGAGAGTTTTTGCTGTATCATGTAGTACAAGCCTTAAAATATTAAAACTGACTATCAAATATTAAACACTATTATCATCTTTGTTAACACATAATGACATTACACATGATGTGACTATGGCTAATATGGAAATCACAAAAACACTACCTCAAATATCATAACTACAGGTGGAATGTTATACAACAAAGTTATGATGTTGTAACTATTTATTATAAACTAAGAATTAGTTTTTGTGTCTTTCATTTAATTTATTGCCTCTAAGAATTATTTAAGATAACAACAGTGATGTGGATGAGGGGTATTTTTGATCAGGGACATCTAAGTTCTATACTTACATGTACGCTCGTCGGCAAACCCAGTCTACCACATTTCGATCTTATTACCTTAGCAATCTACACTAATATTATAAAGAGGAAAACTTTGTTTGTATGTTTGTTTGTTTGTTTGTAATGAATAGGCTCAAAAAGTACTGGACCGATTTCAAAAATTCTTTCACCATTCGAAAGCTACATTATCCACGAGTAACATAGGCTAAATTTTATTTTGGAAAAAAATAGGGTTCCGTAAGATATTTGGGTTTTTCGGACACAAGGTGTAAAAAATCAATCAGAAAAGTTTCTTATTTTGCGTACGCTGCCTAAACTATAAAAGATAGAACCATAAAATGTTCTAATTAATTGTAGATCTTATAAATATCTACAAAAAAGTCCGCGACACACTATACCTATCTATGTCGAGTGAGGCACAACAACCATTTTTTTATTTAGAAATCTTGAATTTTTTTTTGGACTACATTTAAACGCGTTTATTTTACTCATGTTATTAATCCTTATCAAAATAAATTATTTCATTACTAAGTACAGTTTATGTAGATAATATTTGGTCTTTGAATGATTAAAATTGGACCATTTGGTTTTGAAGTTATGGCGAAATTAAAATATTACGATTTCTGCTGCACGGCCCGTTGCGAAGTGGGCGTCACCAAGGCGGGGTGCCGTGCGGGTTAATGTTTAGTTTATTTTAGTTAAATAGTTTTGTTATTTTATAAACATCAAATTGTTAATATCTTAAAATATAATACCTACATTATAATATCTATACATCTATACAGTTAAATACAATTTAAGTGTCTGTTTGTAACTTCAAATTAACAGCTTTTTACTTAATGAATCTGAAAGTATATTCGGTACTTACAATAAAATACATTTTTTTTAATTTTTGTCTGTCCGTCTGTCTGTCTGTCAGTCGGTCTGTCTGTCTGTTTGTTCCGACTAATCTCTGAAACGGCTGGACGGATTTTCACGGGACTTTCACTAGCAGATAGCTGATGTTATAGGGTCTAACATAGGCTACTTTTATTTTAGGGTTCCGTTTAAAAAAATAGGATTCCGCTTTCGTTAGTCATAAATAAAGTCGCGGGTAAATTTCAGCGATATCCCAAAGTATTGTTCCACGCGGACGAAGTCGCGGGCAAAAGCTAGTAAGGAATATAACGCAATGCTAATCGTAGATGGCGCCACCTAAATAATATATAACTCGTTATGCGGTGGCGCCTCTACCAGAATAGTTTGGTAGTTTTATTCCTAATTATTATAAAAGGTTCAATAGTTGTACATTCGCCACCATACCACAGCCTATACCATACATTGTGATGGTTTTGTGAAGACCCTTGTAGTATTGACGAATTCACACGACTCTGTGTCATTAAATATAAACTTTTTGCACACCAACGGATCAATTAAATATTAATTCTTTGTATTCCTTTGAAAGTTACGCATTAGCATTACCTACTTAATCTATGTCTATTGTAGGCATTAACCTGTTCTAGAACGTATTAACATGAACTTACAATATGTATGTAAAATAAATAATACAGGTACCCAAGTACCTATTCTATTAAAGTAATGTACGATTTATGCATATAATAGACCGTACCAGTGTGTAGAGTGCAACGTACTTTTCACATTGAAATTAAATTATAACACACATGATTGTATAACTAAATAAATACGATAAAATATCCTGACCTAAAGGGTGCTTATCAGTGCTGTTGGCAACAGGATTTTAATCCATATGTCTATAACCATTAGGTCGTATCAACCATAATTATCAGCAGTAGGTTTTGTTGCTTTAATTGTTGAGATAATATTATCTGTTTATATAATTTAGTACACATCATACATTCACTGACAGCGCAGCCAAGCCGCACTTATGAATCGCATTCTCTGTAGTTCCGTCCAGTTGTTGCGTTTGAGAGTGCCAATGGCTAGAAACGCGTCATACCTCATCGATGACCCAAAATACTCCTTCCTCAAGGATTTGGGGCTCGAGAAAACTAATGTCGGCGTGTTCAACGGAAAATGGGAGGCGAATGGGCAGGTAGGAGCTACTTCACGTTACATTATTCAATAGATACTAATGTGGATAGTGACAGTATTAAACACTGGTGTATATTTTGGTGACCTCCGTGGTCTAGTGGCTACAGCATTGGCTACCGACTCGGAAGTCTCGGAAAACTCGTGGGTTCGATTCCCGCATTGGAACAAAAAAAAATGTTGTTTCCAATTTGGTTAGGACAATGCAGGCTGATCAGTGATCACCTGATTGTATGGCAAGAAAGATGATCCATGCGTCGGATGGGCATGTAAAAAGTCGGACCTGCGCCTGATCTGTCGCCAGTCGTGTCGGTTATCCGCCCCACTGTATTATGAGAGTAAAGGAACAGAGAGTGCTCTTGTGTACTGCGCACACACTTGGGCACTATAAAATTACTCCTACGTAACTTGGTTTCAATAAAACCGGCCACCGTCACTGAAATCGGTGTGGGGAGTTACTTATATTAGGTATACCTATATATTTTTAATACCATATTTTTCAGATCATCCAATCACTGAGTCCGGCGAACGGCAAGATCATAGCCGAAGTGAAATCAGCCAGTTTGGCGGACTACGACCAGTGCGCGAAGGCGGCGGAGGATGCCTGGCACACCTGGGCGGAGCTGCCCGCTCCGAGCCGAGGGGAGATCGTGAGGCAGATCGGCGATGCCCTGCGTGAGAAACTGCAGCCGTTGGGACAGCTGGTGTCCTTGGAGATGGGTAAGATTTTTATATTTATTACTGTAGGCTATTGACTGCGGCTCCGCCCGCGTATCCCACGGGAGCACTGTAATTTTTTAGGATAAAAAGTAGTATATTATGTGTTAATCCAGAGCTCAAACGGCTACCATACAAAATTTCATCAAAATTCGTTCAGTAGTTTCTGTGTGAAAGAGTACACATCCATCCATCCATCCTCACAAACTCTCACATTTATAATAGTAGTAGGAAAAGGTCGGCTCGGTACCGTAATACATTTTATTACACACGAATGGACCAGCTAACGGGAGAGATACAATGTAAGTACCTAAAACTGAATTTTTTTGGCACACTGCGCGCACAATAAAGCTCTGGAAGCTCAAATCTTCAAAGAAAGAGCGTAGTTAGTCCTTTCTATAAGGCCAGCGTCGCACTATAAACATACTTTATTACACATGGTGTATGGTGTGTCCATGGGCGACGGTAATCGCTTTCCATCAGGTGATCCGTCTCCTCGTTTGCCCCTAGTTCATATAAAACTAGCGTGAAATATCGTTGACGCTGTGTTTCTGTGAGTGAGGACCGGAGCTGAGACCCAAATAGGGTTAGGGGTTTAGGCCACTTCCACTAGTACATACAGTGTAAAAAAGACGCGGACGTTCACGCAGCGCTGCGTGGTAACCTTAAAGAACTGACAATTCACTAATTGTAAATCCTCTACTGCTGTTGGTGTCCATTGCCGGGAGTAATTACGATTGCCACCGGTCATGGACACAAGGTAAACTACATAGTACCTAGGTACTCGTAGATGAGTCAGAATCTGAAGATAATAGGTACAAATATGTTTTTTGTTACTAGAATTACAGCAGGTTCTGATATCTTTAATATTTAATTAAGCATCTTAATTTAGTCAATGATAAGTAGATAAGAGGTGTATATAGTATTACATATTTGTAACTAAGTAATGCATATTTTGTTTCTACTTAGGTAAAATCCTTCCTGAAGCAATCGGAGAGGTGGTGGAATACATTCACGTTTGTGACCTGGCCCTTGGACTCTCTCGGTCCTTACCCGGCACCATCTTCCCCTCGGAGAGGCCTGGACACGTGCTCATTGAGAAGTGGAACCCACTGGGTCTCATCGGCATCATCACAGCCTTCAACTTCCCAGTCGCAGTGTTCGGGTGGAACAGCGCTATTGCTATGGTAGGTTGGACACAAGTTAATTATTTGATTAATACGTGAAGTAAAAACTTTTAGTTTTACGAGAATTGAGCAATCGGAGGAGTATGAAATTAGGCTGGTTAATTAATCACAACTTTTTAATTTTTTCTAATCTATGCACGCTTCACACCACGTCAGTCTGGCCCCAAACTATACTATACATTATTTAATTGAGAATTTAATCATAAAATACACACCCATGATCCAGGAACACAGGCAAACTTTGTATTTTCCCTAGGCGCGATTCGTACCCGCGACCTCCGGATTGAGCACCGACACATTCAACCAATAAGCCACAGAGGTTAGTAACTAATATCTGTTATCAAAAATTAAAAGATAATTTACTGTGTTTATCTTATCGTATAGTTGTTTTTTAAACAACAATAGGTACACGTACCCCCCGGTACCCCGTTATTTTTACCTTTAGGATTAGAGATTGCTAATTGATAATAATGATAAAATATTTTTTCTTATTAGACACCAAAAATAAGATTAAGATATAATTGAGTACAATTTTCGCAACTTTAACGATTTGTACCTAAAAATTGGCCCACAGCACTTGAACTAGCGGGTATGCATACGTTCATACCTACACACTAATAGCAACTAATAGTTACTCCAATATGCTATACATTTTTAACCGACTTCCCAAAAAAGGAGGCGGTTATACGTTCGGCTGTATATTTTTTTTAATTTTTTATTTTTTATCAGTAAGTATATTATGGTAGGCTAGCGGACTTGGGATCTCATTTCATAATAAAACGTATGGCTTTGAAAAAAGGAAATGTTTAGTAGAGTGACAATTTAGGTAGGTACTTAGGTACTTCTATTTATTTTTTATGAATAGAGTTAGGAAACGAGCAGACGGATCGCCTGATGGTAAGTGATTACTGCCGCCTATGGATACTCGTAACACCAGAGAAGCGCACTTACGTTCATCCTTAAAATCTCCAACCGCCTTAATGGGTCCCCGGTAACCTCACTCACTCGGCGAAACACAAATCACAATACAAGCGTCACGTCGGTTTTCTGTGATGCCGTGGCAATTATCCGGTCGAGCCGGCCCACTCATCAGTGACGAAGGCTTGTTCTCCTTCATAGGGCGGCCCTAGCCTATATAATAGGCAGGGATTTGAATGAGGGTCTTCTAAAGGTAAGTGGCAAGTGAACTGTGAAGCCCTTAGGAATGGAGTTATAGGAACCCCACGCCACTGCCACTAATACCGAGTTACTACCACGTTTAATATGAACGGAATTACATTTTAATTGCTTAATATTATAAATCTGTATGCACTATGTTCTAATTCACGTTAAATCAAAAAGAGCGACAGCCTGTGAATAGGAGGTATTCACAGGCTGTCGGTTTTTTTTTTTTGATTTTTCTATTATTTTGTCTCTATTAGCCGAAACGACGAGGACAGCATGTTGTTTCAGTATTCGACTGTTAAATGTTTTTTTTTTTGTTAACAAAGGTTTGCGGTGACACGAGTGTGTGGAAGCCGGCAGAGACCACTCCCCTCATCGCGGTCGCCGTCACCAAGATAGTGGAGAGTGTGCTCGTCAAGAACAACATCCCCGGCGCCGTCGCCGCGCTGTGTGTCGGAGGGAGGGACGTCGGCCAGAGTATCGCCAGAGACAAACGCATGAAGCTCGTCTCGTTCACTGGCAGCACTAAAGTTGGACAGGAGGCAAGTAATCGGGGGCGTAGCTACCGCTGTATCAGCCGTATCAATTATACAGGGCCCACGGGCTACAGGGGCCCTAAAAGTGCTAAAATATCGTAAAATGCTATCCACGCATTACACAATCTCGCTTAAACTCAGCCCGTAGGTACCTACTTACCGAGATAAAAATCATCTAATACTAAACTAAAGAAATACATAAAAAACAAAGAATTATCTTTGGCTTTACTCCACCTTTCATTTCATAGCCAGTATTTTTAAAGTTATAGCATGCCCTATTAAAGCGCCTCCCGCTACAACCACCGCGCCGTCCGTTCGAAGGTCCCTCCGTGTCAGGAGACGGATCCCTAAACGTTATGAATAATAACACCTTGTTTGTATAAAAGCAGTCGATTCATAGCCCTCGCGGGCGGCGGGCGCGTGGCGCTAGCCGTCCCGCTTCGCGGGACGTTCTTACTAAAGTAACTGTGTAGTATTTAGTATTGTTGTATATTTCTGTTATCTGAATATACGGACTTAAGTTTGTGATTGACTCAAGTGTTTTCTTTTACATAAGTAGACAGTCTCCTTCACTATAAGTGGCGCCTAACGTCGGGCTGAACAGACGTTTTGTATTCAGTATAGTCTATAGTGCTAGTTCTATAGTGCATGTGGTATTATTCTATGTACATTTATTATGTACCTAGTGCATAACCGCACCGCGCCCGCACCCCGCGCCTCAATCCCCGCGGTAGGGAAACGGACCTCGTGACGCCTGTACCGGACGAAGGCGATGCGCGTGGGCCGCGATTCCCCGCCCCGGCCCCGCAAAAGGGGCGGTCCGTGAGGCGAGGTGGCGTCGGTCATTCCTATTGGATAATTGGGATCTCGGTTTCGAACCATATATGGTCATGCAAAAATACATAGCGATGCATCGCTTGCGCGGATAGAAAAGTGCACGGAAGAGTGTTTCGGAAGACACGGTTCGAGTAAGACGTATCCGGTCTAATAGACTATTAGTGAAGATACTGTTTAGTGGTTATTAAACTTTTAATTAATTTATCACTCAAGTTATTTATGTGTTTTGTTTTTGGCTTTTCGGAATTTTAGCCAACACATAAACAATATAACTTTTGTCGGAGTGATTGTTTTGTTACGTGCTCGGAAGTTATTTACGTAATAATTCGCGGCTATCGGTAATAATTATTAGTCAAAGGACTATCGGTGATAATTATTAGTCGCGCGTAAATAGATTTTGGTTTACGAGCGTTTAGTTACTTACAAACTTTTAAAGTGAGTTTGTTTTCGCGTTAAGTTGTTTTGTTATTTTGTGGTGTCACTACGTTAACCACATATAATAACTTATTGCCGAGTGTCGGCTTGCGCGCGTAAGGTATGTTCGATCTGTGACTTTCGGGACAGTACACAGTACAAGTCACACATACCGGACTTTTGCTTTGAGCGACCAGGAAACTCAGTGTTACTAAACTAACTGTTACTTGTGCGGGTTTGTGCCGTAATAACACTGAGTAGTAAACAATTACTGCGTCGAGTTCGCAAAAATGGTGTTAACACGATCGAACGTTAGTGCTCCGGATGCTGCAGATCGTCCGCTTGACGGCGAGACGATATCGTTAGACCAAGTTCCCGATGCGGAACCCGGGACCTCGACAAGCATTCCGCCAGGAGTGCAGACTGCGGCTGCGGCTGCCCCCATCACCATGACGACGGAGCAGCTGTTGCTACTAGTCGACAGGTTAAGTAGCAGCCATCCGGTAAGTGCAGCAATTCATTCTGGAAATTTTACGAAGTGCACGGCTCGGTTTGACGGGCAGCGCTCCAGTGACGTGCATGCTTTTATTGACGCTGTCGAGACCTACAAGCAGTGCGTGAATATGGAAGAGACCATCGCGTTAAAAGGGCTACCTATACTGCTCACGGGAGTCGCCGCTACGTGGTGGCAGGGCGTCAAAGACAGCACCCCGTCCTGGCAAGGGGCGATGCAGGCTCTTCTGCAGACTTTCGGCCCTAGGCTACCTGCACACAAAATTTACAGACTATTGTTCGAACGAGAACAAAGAAGTGGAGAGGCGACTGACCTCTTTGTTTGTCACATCCGATCACTATTTGCTCAGTTGCCGCCGAACTCCCTCACGGAGGAAGTACAACTAGATATGACATATGGATTATTGCACCGTACAATTAGAGAGAGGATTCCCAGGTCATCCGTTAATAATTTTCCCGACCTACTTAGCCAAGCGCGTCGCATAGAGGACATTTTGGGGGAAACGGCACCGCCTCCCCTTAAGCCTGAGCCACGTCGGTCTATGCAGGGCAGTGCGCCCTCGACTTCAGGAAAGCGTTTCCTTCGGTGCAATTATTGTAAGCATTTCGGGCATGTCAAAGAGGAGTGCCCGCGTCTGGCAAAGAGAACAACCGTGAAAGAGGAGCCAGGGGACCCGCCGCGGGTCACATCGGTGACGTGCTTTGGTTGCGGTGAACCCGGGTTTATTCGATCGAACTGCTCAAATTGTAAAAAACAAAGTGAGGCTAGTGTGTCCACCGCGAGTGTATTTCAATCGGTGTCCGCATGCACCGCTAGTGCCGATGCACGAGTGCGCCCAGTACTTAGTGTCGAAATTTACGGTGAAAGTGGAAATATCCTTATCGATACGGGCGCTAAGCAGTGTATAGGCAGTGTTAGTCTTAAAGCTCACTTAGTTAAGAATGGTCAAACTTTTAATAATTTGTATACTGAACTTAAATTCGCGGACGGGCGTGTTAGTGCACAAATTGTCGAAACTGCACTTGTCAATGTTGTAGTGCGAGGCGTTACTTTGTCGGTTAATTTTATTTTGTTGCCCGGTGCGACTGAAAGCTTATTAGGTATGAACTTTATCGAGGACGCAGGCATGGTACTAGATTTTGATCGCGCTATTTGGTTTTTTAAGCATGATCGTATGCCTAATAGGTTAAATTTTGAGGATGGGTATTCTCGGCCGGTTGTGTGTTCATCGATGGGTCTCCGCAAGGATGAGGGTTCTCATTTTAGTTCGGTTGAACGTCAACAACTTTCGAGTCTACTGGACGATTATAGTGATGTCTTTAGTCCAGGGGGAGGACCAACACCTTTTGCTGTTCATCGTATAGACACCGGAGATGCTGCGCCTATTGCTAGTCCACCGTACCGCGTTACTCCTGCAAAAAGAGTTACTTATCTTGGTCATGTGATTTCTCCACTTGGCATTGAACCCGATCCTGCTAAGGTAGAAGCGGTAATGAAGATGGAGCCGCCGACAAACCTGAAAGAACTTAAAACTTTCCTACAAACTTGTGCTTGGTTTCGAAAATTTATCTCATCATTTTCGGCAGTAGCTCGGCCGCTAACAGATCTCACTAAGAAGAATACACGTTGGCAGTGGGGGGAATCCCACCAGGGTGCTTTTGAGGAACTGAAGCATCGTCTTGTCACGAGTCCAATCCTTAGCCAGCCCGATTTTACCAAACCGTTTATTTTGCGAACTGATGCAAGTGCATTTGCACTTGGAGCCGTGTTGATGCAAGGAAGTTCTCCAACGGAAGAGAAACCCGTGGAATACGCGAGCCGACTACTTACCTCTGCAGAGAGGAACTACCACACAACGGAACGCGAAGCATTGGCTGTGGTGTGGGCCCTGGAAAAGTTTAGAGGTTATTTGGAAGGAGCTCAGGTGCGAGTAGCTACTGACCACCAGCCTTTGAAATGGCTTTTGACGTTGAAGACACCGAGTGGCCGCTTAGCTCGGTGGGCTATGAAATTGCAATCATTCGACCTTAACGTTGAGTATACACCTGGAAAGGTTAATGTCGTTGCAGACACGTTAAGCCGACCTGTGGGTGTCCCCAAGGACGAGAATTCGGCTATGTCTTGTAGCCTATGTCCAGTTATGGTAGATTTGCCTCAGCGCTCAATAGAAGAATTGCGACAGGCTCAATTAGAAGACCCAGATGTTAGTGCTATTCTCCAAGATTTCGAATACCCAGCTGCTCCCGAAGCTGCCGTACGTTGGACGGATCGAGGATACTACGTTATCCAAGGTATTTTATACCGTTGTGATTCCGACGGTGAGTTCGAAGAACCTCAATTAGTTGTGCCCGAGTCAATGAAGGCTGAGCTCCTCCAGGAGTTACATGACTCGCCAATCGCTGGGCACATGGGTGTGGAACGTACCTTGCGAAAGCTTAGAGAGAGGTATTATTTTAAAGGAATGCGATCGTATGTTACGCAGTATCTAAAATCTTGTGAAGTATGTCAGAAATACAAGGCCACAAATTTGAAGCCCGCAGGACTTCTTCAAACCCCAGTGCCCCAGCAGCGATTTGAAGTTCTCGCTATGGATTTGTTCGGGCCCTTACCGGAAGGAGAACAGGGGGAGAAGTGGATTTTCTTGGTAGAAGATACTGCTAGTCGTTGGGTGGAGCTTATGGCCCTTAAGGATGCCACCGCGGAGACCTGTGCTAAAGCCATTATAGAAGAAGTCTTCTTACGCTATGGGTTTCCTCGCCGCGTGATCTCCGATAATGGTACCCAATTTGTATCAGCAGTCATGCAGAAGGTAATGTTTGTTTTCGGGATTCATCAAGCTCTAATTCCCGTGTATCACCCAGAAGCTAATCCCGCTGAACGAAAGAATCGTGAATTGAAGCAACGACTTGCTATTTTGGTGGGTACAGAACATAGGCAGTGGCCCAAGGTTCTTCCGATGGTTCAGTTTTCTTTGAACAATGCTTATAATCAAGGTACTGGTCACAGCGCCGCCTTTCTCACCTTTGCTCGTGACATGCGATCACCCACGACTGTTCACGACGATATACGTGCTATCGTTGCACAACAGAATTTCGTCCCTCAAATTACGCCCTACCTGAAAAGTTTCTGTCGCGTGCTTTACGACGTCCAACGTAGAGTCGAGGACCAGCAAGACGTACGAAAGAAAGCCGCCGATAGGCAACGACGTGACATCCGACCTTACAGGGAGGGGGACTTGGTCCTTGTAGAGACCCACTTGTTAAGTAATTCAGCTAAAGGGTTTACTAATAAATTTGCCCCTAGACGGGAGGGGCCATATCAGGTATCAAAGGTTGTGGGACCCACCTCCTACCAGATCGTAGATAGTACGGGTCTAGTCAAAGGGAAGTATCATGCCTCCGCTCTCACTCCTTATGTTGGCACGTTGCCTTTAGTTACTCAGGATAGACGTAGAGGAAGGCCAGCCAAGTCACAGGCGGGCCGCCCTTGTGACTTGGAGGGGGAGCCTATAGCATGCCCTATTAAAGCGCCTCCCGCTACAACGGCCGCGCCGTCCGTTCGAAGGTCCCTCCGTGTCAGGAGACGGATCCCTAAACGTTATGAATAATAACACCTTGTTTGTATAAAAGGAGTCGATTCATAGCCCTCGCGGGCGGCGGGCGCGTGGCGCTAGCCGTCCCGCTTCGCGGGACGTTCTTACTAAAGTAACTGTGTAGTATTTAGTATTGTTGTATATTTCTGTTATCTGAATATACGGACTTAAGTTTGTGATTGACTCAAGTGTTTTCTTTTACATAAGTAGACAGTCTCCTTCACTATAAAGTTCCGAAACTTTAAAAATACTGGCTATGAAGTATGGATGTATGGATGGAAGTATAATGTATGGATGATGAACATAGGCTATTTTTTATCCCGAAAAGTAGGTACAGTATTCTCGTGAAATGCTGTATGTAGGTACGCGAGGAAATTATGCACTTTCAGTGTGATTAAAATAGGAGTATACGTGCACTTTCAGGTGGGTGTAGAGGTGCAGCGGCGTTTCGGGCGCCATCTGCTGGAGCTGGGCGGGAACAACGCGATCATCGTGAACGCCGACGCCAACCTCGACCTGCTGCTCAACGCCGCGCTGTTCGCTTGCGCCGGCACCGCGGGACAGCGGTGCACCACCACGAGGAGACTGTTCATACATAAGAAGGTATATCGAACGACCCTTAAGCGCCCCACTCGCTAACAGTTCCGTTTAAGGTTTTGGACTGACGACTATAAGAACTGATAGTGTGTGGCCGCTTGACGATTCCGATCTGCGCCGACCTTTGCCGACAGATGTCGGCCGGACAGTCTATGGCCTTGAGTCGAAAACTGCATACTCCCGACTATTAGTGTGTGGTCAAAAGTGGCCAAAAGTGGCAAAAATCCCTTTATGTGTTGGCGCTATTGACCTAGGACGGCAGGCCGCCGGATAGGACCAGAGTCTGCAGGCGGACTGTTAGTGAGTGGGACCCTTTACCCGATAGCTTTCACATGTACCGGTGTAAATCGCCATACGTTTCGCGACCGGCGACCCGGCAAGCGGGACGTGTGCAACAGCACTAAGGTTCAGTTCACAGTTCACACCGCATCGATATGCGATTTATGTGATAGCTATGCAAAATTGAATTTTATTCACACAAAAAGATGCACTTTTTGTGTGTAGTGATTAAATTTCATAATTATGGCATCAGACTTTCATTAGAACTCTTACAATGAAACGTGTATTTTCTTGTGTTATTAATAAAGTTTAATTTTGAATGCAGTAGGGTAAATACGCTAAATGTCGGCCACTTACGGATTTTCTAACTTTAGATCGCTCCGGATCCATCAGTTTGCAATGAAAGCATAGCTTGTTATACGGTTTTAGACAGGTTGATAAATCTATTTTATATTTATAGGCATATGGTTGACTTTTCTACTAAACGGAAAAAGTATTAAGGTTTAAATGCGTCGAAAACGAAAAAACCTTAAAGTCGGCCGTTTCCGGCCCAATGGTCGGTCGCGTTTTTCCCAAATGTCGGCCGGGCATTGCCTGTAACCTTTGATAATATTATTAAATTATAATAATACATAATTAAATTTTGAGACAGCAAGTTTGATAAATTAATTAAAAAATTACTTAAAAATGAATGAAAAATACAAAAATGATCAGCCTGTACAGTAGCATTCGATTCTTAGGCTGGCCGACATTACGATCTTTAATATTTCCAAAGTCGGCCCCTGTTTCGTATGGCTTATTTCTCGAGATTCAGCTAATACCACCCCGGCCGGTATTTAGCGATTGAACGTAAAATATATTTATTAATATAAAAGCGTTAAAAATTTTACTATTAAGACAATGGAATTCGTAGTATTGGACTTTATAAAACATATTGCATTTACCTTAAGTCGGCCCCGGCCGAGATTCCGATTTTCAGTCGAAACTGGTATTCTAATGACGGCCCCCTATTTTTCCCTAAAACCAACACGCAAAACGTTGGAAAAACTATCCCAAGATATAGTAAAAATACCTTATTAGTGATAGAAAAGCTAAAAACCAAAAAAAGAAATGTCTTACCGTTGTAATATCAATCCCCGAATCATGGGTATTCACAGCAAGTAAGCTGCTTTAACTACGAACTTCAATGCTTCAACGGCGCTATCGCTACTGGCGCTCAGTGTCCGAAGAGCAAGTGACGTAATCGGATAGTAACGGTTTGCACTTAAAGAGTATGAACTAAGCTTGCAATTTCAGTGGCAAAATTACCACTTAATTACCTTTTGAATGAATGCAAGCTGAAAATGTGCAGACGGCCGATGATTGGAGGGGGGCCGACGTTTGGCGTATTTACCCTACCATGTCGTGTATATTTTCCACGGATGATACAGAAAGCTTACATTAAAAATTTGTGATAGTTTAATCAGTTGTTTTGCCATCAGAACATCTTAATTAATAATAACTTCCCACACTAATTTCGGTGACGTTGGCCGGTTTCATTGAAACCAGGCCAGTTACGCAGGAATGATTTTATAGTGCCCAAGTGTGTGCGCAGTACTCAAGAGCACTCTCTTCCTTTACTCTCATAATCCAGTGGGACGGATAACCGACACGACTGATCAGGCGCAGGTCCGACTTTTTACATGCCCATCCGACGCATGGATCATCTTTCTTGTCAGGCAATCAGGTGATCAGCCTACATTGTTCAAACCAAACCTAGAAACATTTTTGTTGTTCCAATGCGGGAATCGAACCCACGACCTCCAAGTCGAGAGCCAATGCTGTAACCACTAGACCACGGAGGCTGTTAACATCTTAATTATGTAATAAGATGTTAACAGCCTCAGTTAAGTAAACAATTATTCGAAATTCGATTTTTTAGGCATTACACAACGAGACAACGACAAAAACAAATTACGTTATTTTTTAAACATCTTCGTTATATAATTAAGTTGTTTCAAGATGTTCCTATTTTAACTATGACAATCTATTCTCAGGTATTCGGAGAAGTGGTGTCCCGTCTGAAGAAGGCGTACGCGGGCGTGGTCAGCAAGATCGGCGATCCGCTACTGTCCGAGACCCTCATAGGGCCCCTGCACACGCCCGCCGCGGTGCAGGCGTACAAGGACACAGTCGCTGAGGCGGTCAAACAGGGCGGGAAGATTGAATTCGGTGGCAAGGTATGTTTCGACTATAATAATAATAGGGGATCGGACAACATCTGAAATATTTAGTTTCATTAATATATTCAGAAATATTGAGGCATTACTAGCTGGTAAATGTAAAAACATATATTATTTTATGTGTAGTTTACTAATTAAATACATTTAAAAAGTACAAAAAAAATAATGTTATCATTAGTTTACAATTTACATCATATACAAAAACATTCATTACCTATTATAAGTATGAACTTAAAGTTTAAACGCACAAATATCGGAGTTATTTACAAATATGTTCCTGTGGCCGTATACTTTATACCTACTTAATACACTTTAATCCAAGAGTGACGTCATTTGTATGTCGATTTTAGTATGGAGCGTTTTTACGAGACTTGCGAAATTTTATATACAAATCGCTGTACCTTTGAAAATATTGACTTTTGATATATGGTTTCTTCTGAGAAGTTACTCATATTTAAGAGTAGGTAGGTACTATTCATTAATGTAATAAAAAAAATCAGTCCGCTTGCCTATTGTAAGGAAACCTTAGGCTATGAATTAACTGCAGTTTTGTATGCCTGATATGCCGACGTCTCCGCACACATAACATAAATCCATTATAGCATAATTTCTAATAACATTAAAGGTAGACCGCACGACGGCCGACCTACTACTACTAATAATACCGCAACCGAGTGCCGCGTCGCGTAGTTCCGCTGCCGCGTAGTTTTTATCTACACTAATATTATAAAGAGGAAAACTTTGTTTGTATGTTTGTTTGTTTGTTTGTTTGTTTGTAATGAATAGGCTCAAAAAGTACTGGACCGATTTCAAAAATTCTTTCACCATTCGAAAGCTACATTATCCACGAGTAACATAGGCTAAATTTTATTTTGGAAAAAAATAGGGTTCCGTAACATATTTGGGTTTTTCGGACACAAGGTGTAAAAAAATCAACCAGAAAAGTTACTTATTTTGCGTACGCTGCCTAAACTATAAAGATAGAACCATAAAATGTTCTAATTAATTGTAGATCTTATAAATATCTAAAAAAAAGTCCGCGACACACTATACCTATCTATGTCGAGTGAGGCACAACAACCATTTTTATATTTAGAAATCTTGAATTTTTTTTGGACTACATTTAAACGCGTTTATTTTAGTCATGCTATTAATCCTTATCAAAATAAATTATTTCATCACTAAGTACAGTTTATGTAGATAATATTTGGTTTTTGAATGATTAAATTTTGACGTTTGGTTTTGAAGTTATGACGAAATTAAAATATTACGATTTCTGCTGCATGGCCCGTTGCGAAGTGGGTGACATTCTGTAGTATTAGTATCAGTATTGTACCCGTGCGAAGCCGGGGCGGGTCGCTAGTATCTCATACAAAGAATATTTGGCCGTGTCGCCTAGTGGAGTCGCCTTTATAGTAAGCCAGGGAATATTTTACCCAAATAGAATTCTCAATATTATATACTGAAATTTTCGTCGAATTTAAATTACTTATTTAATAATTTTAAAAATAAAAAATACTAAAACGTACACCAATTTTAAAATGTAAATATGTATAAAAATGTATATAAAAAAATCTCTCGTGTTCCTCTAAATTGTGGCTAAAAGTATTCCTTACACTGAGAGTAGGTATGCCTAGAAGCAGAAACCTTAGTAACCGCTGACTTGTGAACATTACTAAACTAAGGCCATTTTCATTCGTTATTGGATGATTTATACAGTACTATCTGAGCGAAGTTACCACTCTTGAAATACTGTAGTGCCTGGGGCAGTCGGTTTTTACATGTCGTATGGTTTCCCAAGCTCACATGGCATTCTCACAACATAGTCATCCTAGTCCAGAATTTCCTTACGATGTTTTCCTTCACCGTTAGAGCATGTGTATAACTCTCACTCGAGAGAGTGCGAATCAAATAGTCTACCCACTAGGCCACGGAGCTCTTTGTGGACATTAAACACGACCTAACAAACAATTTCAGGTAATGGAGCGCGAAGGTTTCTTCGTGGAGCCAACAATCATCACCGGACTGCCGCACGACAGTCCGCTAGTACACACCGAGTGCTTCGCCCCCATCGTCTACTGCGTCGAAATACCGGACCTGAACACTGGTGTACAATACAACAACGAGGTCGAACAAGGATTGTCGTCCAGCTTGTTCACTGAAAACCTGGGTGATATCTTCAAGGTAATTACATAAACTCCCATCTCTGAGATATCAAGTCCCAACTTGATGAACTTCATTCTACATCTATGCCATGCTATGCAGGTCGAAGTTCGAACTCTTACTTTAATTTTAATTCACTGATTGACTACCGTGACTATTTATTAGGACTTTGACTAGACTTTGGACTTGACTATTTAGAAATACGTTGATGAAAATATACTCGCCACTGGCAAATGGCGATAAGCCGACGCCATAAATAATAATAAATAAATAAAAGTTCAATTTTGAATCGCTATCCATAGACTATATTAAAGACGAGGCACGTTGAGGCAAAATCTGTCCCCATTTAAATGGTGCCACTTTTGGAGTTTTAAGAGCCTTTTTGATATTTGAAGTATGGTGAAAACATGATGCCGTAACTTTTTCTTGTATAAGAAGACTAGCTGATGCCCGTGCAAGTACAGGAATCCATGGGAACCGTATATGTACCGCGATAAAATGGAGCCTATGTCCTTCCCCATAGTCTACTTTGTATCTGTGTAAATTTTCATGATAATCGGTTTAGTAGTTTTTACATGAAACTAAAAATAAAGTATCCCACGGGAACGTACATTTTCCCGCGATAAAAAGTAGCCTATGCCCTTTCTCAGGTTCTAGACTATCTGTGTACAGTACCTAAACAAGTTTCATTTAAATCGGTTCAGTAGCTTTGGCGTGAAAGACGGATAAACAGACACACAACTTTCCCATTTATAATATTAGTATGGATTTATTCTGTCAAATGTACGTCATAACCTATCTTAAATTTTATTAATCTTTGCTGTTATCTCAAAAAATAATCTAGTCTCGGTTTGTACTAAATTTATTTGTGTGCACGGATTGTGAAATAAATAAAACCTCAAAACCTTAAAATAGGTACAAGAGCAACCACAGACTTTTTTTATAATGTTATGAGAGTAGTCTATATCTTATTTATTTCCTTTCCCCAGTGGATCGGCCCTCACGGCTCAGACTGCGGCATCGTCAACGTGAATATACCCACTAACGGCGCCGAGGTGGGGGGAGCTTTCGGCGGCGAGAAAGCCACAGGCGGCGGTCGCGAGTGCGGCTCGGACTCGTGGAAGAACTACATGCGGCGTTCTACAGTTACCATCAACTACTCCGGGACCATCAAACTGGCTCAGAACATCAAATTCGGCGACCAGTAGACAACATTCAAATTCTAATAGTTTTCACATTACCGCACCGATAAATTACTAAAGTATGAGAGAGACAGTGTTATGTTTTAATATAAAACACTAGCTTTTGCGCGCGGCTCCGTCCGCGTAAATACATTATCCAGCGGGAACACTACTTTTTCGGGTTAAAAAATATCCTATGTCCTTTCCCGGGACCCAAATTATGTCTATACCAAATTTCATAAAAATCGGTTCAGCGGTTAAAGCGTGAAGATGTAACAGACAGACAGACACACTCGCAATTATAATATTAAGTATAGATAGTATAGATTCTACCTGTCTTTGTGCGACATGTACAAATGTGCGATTTTGCACCGCGCAATGAGAAAACGGTCTTACGCTCGTAGAAAGACAATTAAACGTTTAAAAATGAAATAAATACCTGTATTTGTCTATGGCGGCGCGAATCGATATCGGATTGGATAATGGGAAACGCGCTTATGCCGAGCGATGACATGAGCGCGTTTTCGGTCCTATATGCGATATCGCTATCGAGTAATGTGAAAACACTCTAAATTACCAGCTAATTCAATTTTTTTTAAATGGCGTCGCCGTTTGTAAGAATTTCCTTCTTTCAAAACGTTGATTTTAGGCTAGCCTATTTATCAAATAGAAATGTTTATAAAAAGGTAATATGCTTTTTTTTGTATTCGCGTGTGTCAGCAATGGTCGAGCAAGGCAATGATGTGTTATATTCTCATAGTAAAGGTTTTGTGTAAAAAACCATGCTCTACGTTGTAAAGTATATGAGATTTCCTTACGTTTTGTCTCACTCGCACCTTTTTAGGGTTCCGTAATACTCAAGGAACCCTTCTTGCATGCAATAAACTCTCGATTATAAATCTTATAAAGCAAACTTATATTATTTTCTATGCAATTCATATACTGATATAAGACTGAAAATTGTATAAGAAATAAATAATTGACATAATTTTAATTCTTGTTTGAATTTTCCGTTTAGTACCTTCTAGTTCAGAACACTCCTCAAATGGGTAAAGTCAATAATATTATCACACAATAAATGACAATCATTTAAAAAAATCTTACATTTTATTCTCAAACTCACTTATTACTTAACCATTTCTAACATTGTATAAATAAATACAAAAAAAAATATCTATTCAGTGATGTAACCTCCACAGATCCACTGCGATATCCCGGGACTGTTGCTTGTGGAACTTGTATGAGGCATTCAAGTTGTATCTCAGTTCTGCTATTACACTACCATTTACACCCCACTCCTTTATTTTCTTCTGTATGTGTGACCTAGGAAAATCACAATCAATCAATTACATACAAACATAAGTACATTTAACCATATTTAAGATCTATCCTAATATTTTAATTAATCCATTCAATCTAAACAAAGTAGTCTTATTGTGTTATAATAAAAAATGCAAGTACATAAGGTTTTTCATTAAATTTTAAACTTAACAACATTGTAAAAATATATATTTTTGAAAACAAAAATTTTCACATCTTTTTGCTAAAAGGTGGCCCCGTGCGAGTTTCTTACGCCGGTCCTTCTCGCCGGGCTAGTTTCCGAACCGGTGGTAGGCATCATGTAGGACAATTCTATAAGCGTTATTTCATAACCTACATGGAAATAAAAATTTTGAGTTTGAGTTTAAGAAACTGACCTTGTAGATGATTTATGTAGGGAGAAAACGCTATCTGATGCTAAACTCAGTCCCATCTGTAAAAATTTCATATCTACTCCAGCATTGTTTTTCGTTCCAAATGGTGGATTCATTATCACTGTATCAAATTGATCATTACTTCTGTAAACAAAAAATAATAATTAAACAACATTAATTCTCTTTTCAAATACTAATTCCAGTTTTAATTTTGAGATTCATAATGTGTACCTAAAAATATTTGATTTTAAAAAATCACACTGTATAATATCTATATTTGTGACTTCCATTTCGTCTATGTTCTCCTGTAGAGTTTCTAGAACGTCAGCATCTATGTCCATTGCTGTAACTGCTCCAGCACCAAGAAGGGATGCACCAAGTGCAAGCATACCTGGACCACACCCAGCATCAAGCACTATCTTGTCTTCTAATGCATTGAATTGTGTCTGAAAATCGAATAACATTATAACTTAACTTTGTTTTGAAAGATCCAGTTTTAATATTGAAAAAAAATTGCTTTTTTTATAAATGTTGTTTTCTTCTCTATAGAGGACATAACTAAATAATTACCAAACAAAATTTTAATATTTTTATGAGCACAGGATTAAGTATCCTACTTCCTAGTAATATTATAAATGTAAAAGTTTGTGAGGATGTATGGCTGGATGGAAGTTTGTTACTCTTTAATGCAAAAACTAAAAAAGCTAGTCAATAATAAATAAATAAAAATATATATTACCTGCATACAGTACAAAGATGTGGCAGCTATATGTGCTGGAGTTTCATATTGTTCATATTGTACTTTAGGTTTTGAAAAACCTGCCACATTACTTAGATAACCTTCCAGATTTTTCAATTTCATTAGTGCTGACATGTTTTCATTTGTTATCAAATCGTGGTAGCACTGGCAGTATTTGGTTGCCAAAGGAGGAGTCTTGAGACACAAAATAACCACAAGACGTGGCGTTTGCG
Source organism: Glaucopsyche alexis (assembly GCA_905404095.1). Classification (NCBI taxonomy): domain Eukaryota; kingdom Metazoa; phylum Arthropoda; class Insecta; order Lepidoptera; family Lycaenidae; genus Glaucopsyche; species Glaucopsyche alexis. The sequence goes on from FR990053.1 coordinate 5,949,684, forward strand.
TGTTGCAGCGCTGCCCTGTGACTTGTGTTTACAATATTCGCTTCTGGGAGTTGAGGAAACCCCTAGAAAGTTCATAAATAGGTTATGCATGTTATAATATTCAGTATGTATAAGGTAGAAAAATATACAATCGAAAATAAATTAATATGGGGCAATCTAATGATATAAAATACATATGGTAGTATTGTTAACCCATATTTAAATACTTTATAAAAGTAATAAGTCTTACAGCAGTAGCCGAAAGGGGTGGAATTGAACACATAGGCAGCTGGCTGACGGGATTCGACTGTGTTAGAGATATATTTGTGGCAGTGAGTGGAGTCACAGCGCCCTGTTTCAAAAGCATCTGTTTCTTCAGTTGCAACTCTTCTAATATTTTTCTGTTTGTAAGCTCTAGAAAAATATCAACGTATAATTTCCACATAAGTAAAATCTAAATTGCAGCCGTTTAAAATAATTATTTATAATTTAGATTAATTAATAAACAAATTCTAACCTCTTTGTGCATTAGGTTGAGGAAACGCCATCAAAGCAAGCAGTAAAATAATTAAAATACAAAAGTTCTTTCATTAAATAATTTATAAAATAATAAAAATGCTGATATTCTTAGGTGTAAATATTATTTTTAGTGAAGTATTTCTAATGCTACGGCCGCACCTGCGTAGTGCTTCGTGCTTAAAACGATACCATTGGACGATCTGCGTGTATCGTCCAATGGTATCGTCTCATAGCACGAAGCTTCGTACGATAGACGCAGGTGCGGCCCCAGCATAAAGAAAATACAAACTAAGTAGGTATTTAGCTTGAAGTCGTTGAACTCCATTGAGGTATATACATGGAGGGGCCCTTACAGTTCTATACATACTAGCGCTTATACAAATATGATGGAAATATGAGACAGACGGTGAAATATCATTTGGTCTCTTTCTCTCTAATGCAATAATTTTCATGTTAGAAGAAACAGCAATATTTTTGTTTTTGCTCATTTTAGAAACATTAGACTTCAAAACTTTGACAATTAACGAAATGTGGAACGATTCGCCATTATTTGCTCATTAACTGTCAATTATCTGTGGTAGGTCTCCTGTCAAAAGGTTGTTTATGTTTTGTTTAAGTAAGAATTTCCAAGAAATTATAAGGACTTATTCTTTAAAATTGTATTTGAATGTTGTAAAAGTGATAATTAACATGCCTAAACGTTATATTGCAAGGTGCAATGCATTAAAGAGTATAAATCAACCTCAATTGTATTTACGCAGGTTAGTAGCCGGTTTTATGCAATACTATAAACATTTCATGAAATAATTGCGTTGCAATTTGATTTTTTCATTTATTATATTCATATCCACATGTAATTCATTAGAACAGTCCTTTAAATTGCATTTTGTCTTTAGATTTATTTACGTAATTGAAAAGTGTTGTACCTAACTACCTACCGTTTGTAATAGTTATCGATAAAGGTGCAATAATAATTACATCGATAAAAACATAATAATTACATTTGTGTTATGTCTCAAAAAGCAATCTGAATGTATTCGATGTGGTTTTAAAAATATAAGTTTAATAGAAAGCTATTAAACTTATATTTTTAAAACCACATCGAATACATTCAGATTATTAAAAGTAATAATATTTTTGTGACCAAAATTATTTGACAAATGATAAAACTAATAATACTTGTTTTTTATAGGTTTCCGAAAAGTGATACAATAAGCAAATTATGGTTGAAAGCTGGAGAAGAAAATATTAATCCCCGGACCCAGTCAAGAGAATAGCATAGCCAGTTTTTGAACAAACTTAATTTTATTTAGAAATGGATAGACTTATTCATTTTAATATAAGTGGATATATTCGTTTGTCTTTTATTTCTATTCCACCTTAGATAGTTCAAAAAGTTTTTAGTTCCATCTGTCGATGCCACAAGGACTAATTATTTGCCAAGCTGTAAAAATGTAACACCTATTAATTGTAACCATATTTTCACCAAATAAAGCATCTTGTCATTATATTGTATAAGATTAGGTTACGATGGGACTGACTTACGCTGTACATCAAAAGTCCCTAAATAAAGAATAAAAAAAGCACCATTTCATTTCATATACCAATTTATACAGTTGGCTCAGCTCGTATGAAAATAAATATTTAACCATTTTATAACCTCTAAGGACCTAGGAGTTAAAGTATCCTTAAATAATAAAGAAATGGCACTTCTTTCCCATTAAGGACCTAGGAGTTAAAATATCCTTAAATAATAAAGAAATGGCACTTCTTTCCCATGGTAAATAAAGTTAAGCCTTACTTGATTAATACAAGTATTACATTTTTTTTTTTGAAAAAATGGTCCAGTTAAAACAAATAGAATAAAACTATCCTCAGCAATCAGCATAGAATACTCAGGATGTCGGTTAAAAGATATTATCGATTAATAAAAGTAATTAAATGTACAATGTCTATAGTAAAATAAGTTTTTTTACTTACGTATGCATAAATTAAGAATAAAAAAAACATAATTTCATGTCATAAACCAATTTATACATTTGGCTCAGCTCGTATACAAATAAATATTTAAGGATCTTTTAACTCCTAGGTCCTTAGAGCTTATAATATTATAACCTGTAAGGACCTAGGAGTTAAAAGATCCTTAACTAATAATTATACTTAAGCGTGTTGACTTCAATAAAGAAATGGCACTTCTGTCCCATGGTAAATAAAGGTAAGTCTTACATGATTAATAAAGATATTACAAAAACTTTTTTGAAAGTGGTCCAGTTAGAACAAATAGAATGTATACCTAAATATATCGTCAGCATCGAATACTTTTTTGGATGTCCGTTAAAAGATATTATCGATTAATAAAAGTAGTTAAATGTACAATGTCATTAGTAAAATAAGTTTTTTATTTACGTATACATGTAAGTTATTGTAAAACTTATGAAAATTTAAAATATCGATACTGTCGATACCCATAATTGCAACTCTAGTTCGGCAGCCATTTTTTGCTCATAATCAGCTGATAAATTGGACACGTTTTTGTCATAGGTAGGGCCTGTCCTTTGAATTCTTTAGTCATTGTTGAACTCAAAAGTCAAAATGAAGAAGTCTAATGTCAAATGTCAATGTCATTTCATATTTTGACACTTTATTATTTTATATGACATCGGCATATATAACCATCTGCCAGTGTCTAGTTAAAAAGGCGGGAAATAGAATTTCCGTTTAAATTTTCAACACTTGATTTCTAAATCGTCACGTCCAAACTTCCAAAGTCTAGCCAAAATACGATTAATTAGTAAGTGTAGTCAATGAATCAATTCAATCGATTCAGTAAAGTGGTAGACGCTTTTGTAGAAGTAACACTTGCCCACACTTGTGCACATCGACGAATATTTAATAATTGTTAATATTCTACCAATATTACATTATAAACCGAATTAACCCAATTTAATTATTTTTTTTTTTAATTAAATTGGGTTTCCTTCTACCACTTTACTGAATCGACTGACTTGACTATTGACTTCCCTATTTATTTGGACTTTGGCTAGACTTTGGACTTGACGATTTTAGAAATACTGTGATGAAAATTTGAACGAATATTCTATTTTCCGCCTTTTTTAGTTAAAAGCCAACAAAATCTTATCAAAAATAGGTACTTCAAAATCTTTATTTTTATTCCAGGTGCTGCCAGCCACAATTCAATAGAGTTTTATCATTTAAAATTTGTAAAAATAAAATTAAACGTCTGAGGTATATGAGGCAGGGAAAATAAAAAACAAAGATTTCATATAAAAGCATTTATTTTAAAACAATGTAGGTAATATACTTTCTGATTCTTGGCAAAACAGTCTCACATAAGCAAGTCAACATTTGGCCTTTCTTAATAATAAACATAAGATTAGCATACGCTGCCACAACTCACAAAAAATATAAACCGACATATCAGAGAAATAACAGTATAAAAGAACGCAATACAAAATCACATAATAGTATGTATATTTTGTATTCAGCATTGCATCTATTGAGCAACCTTAGATATAATTTGTTTAAAATATTCTAAATAAAAAGAGAATTATTTTCTACAATTGACTCACAATATTTGAAATATATCAAAAAAAAAATCTACCTTAATTATATAATATTCTTCACAAGAGCTGACATAGAGTCCACAATGGGTCTGTGGTTCAGTGATATGATAAAATTTGATAATAAATGCAACGTAAAAATAGAATTCAAGTTGCCTTCGTCGATCACGATTACAAAAATATTTATATAACAATTTAGAAATTATCATAAAATCTTTCTTATAAACAATTTGGAATAATATTGCACTAGCTCAAAGCTTAAATCATCTGTGCAGTGTATAAATATATATTATACATATAGTAACAAACCAACACAGCTCACCATATTTTATTAAGATTATATGACTCGAATCACACATCAATAGGACGACAACCTACTCAACACCGCATCACAATTATTGTGATTTTGTGTGACAATTTCATTGCATTTTTAATATTACCTAACAATATATTTTTTAGAGTAAAACCTCTCCATGAATAAAAATATATCAACAAACCCTGTGGAGTTGTCGACCTATCCAAACCCTATGCCCAGTTGTTGCTTTTTTAATTTTAAGGAATAAATATATAATAAAACAGGCATCGGGTGTATAAAAAGGAACTAAATTGAGATACTTTCGAATGCCATCGCATTAATAACCATCGATCCAGGCAAAGCTATCACATCAGCTTTCGTTACTAGTGATGACTAGAATTTACAAACGAAAAGTATATAAGGTTTGGTAAAATCAACTACGGATATTTTGGGCATATGATCTGCTGCTCATATAAAGACGTTTAGCCAATAAAATTATTGTTATACTCAAAGTAAAAAAAATCTTCGCGTAATTATGGATGAATCTCCGCTCAACACAACTCGCTCATATATCAATTATTTTTCTGCCTAAACGTCTATACATAAGCAGGAGATCATATTCCCAAAATATCCGTAGTTGATTTTACCGAACCTTATATTTAATTGGTAATTATTAACTACATCTACACGCTTTGTTTAATTTTTACTACACGGCGTAGAAAAACAATTTCTTTGAATTTGGAATAAATAAAACTTTTCAAAATGTTAACCGCCAATCGCCATCGAATACCAGTATTTGCCCGGCCGGTTGGCGTTATCAATCAATCAAAAAGGCGCAAAATTTACAACCACATAACACTAGCTATACTAAACATTGATGCCTGAACTTTTTAAATAATAGAACAAAAAAGCAACCACCGGGCCTTACCACAAATCACATATCACAACGAGTGTTGATTTGTTGGAAATAAATGTTTTCACAGCACAGGAACAAACACATTCTGGACTAAAATTAAAATCTGAAAAATGATAACAACGGTTCTTTCGGGACTAGCACATAATTTTGGCACAACACTCGCCTACGGGCGCAGTGGAAACGTTGTTGTTCATATTTACAAATATTTGCTCAGCTAACAGAGAACAGATTAGACGTAGATTACACGGTCAACAGCTTCGGAAATTGGATCTCTTTCACACTACCTACAAACAAGCGAGAGGAAGCTATAGAAATTTTAACAATATTTGTGCCCAATGTGTCATGTTCGATGTATCGTTTACAAATGAGTCACGAAACCTGAGCTGATGCACTCCACCGCAAACATGGACAGCTGCCGTCACTCGTAAAATGCAAAATAATAATGTACACTATCGATTATTAATAAAAAATATAAATAATTAAAAAACTTACATCGAGTAAATAAATTCTCTGTTCCATTGCTCATTTAGTGCTACGAACAGAGTGTAAAAATAACGTTAAAATATGAATCGAAATAAACGCGCGCGTAAATAACGTCTTCCCCTCCCGTCCCCGCCCCGCCCCCGATGTCGCCTCAACACCCGTCACGTTATATTTTACACCCTGCAACATTTGAGTATTTTCGCCGAAACCACATTCTTATATCCGAGCAATACATACCTAACTCATTCCCTGTATAAATACAATATTATAGTCTTGTAAAAGAAAAAAAAACATCTTTAAAACCTCACAGGTCATTTACACTACGTGAAAAATTACAAGAGCATTAGGATACGTCATATTGCTACGTGTAAACTTATATCATTTGGCACTAAAGTAACATATTGCATCTCGAGCATTCGTCACATAACAAACGTTTGCAATATATAATATTTATTCTCTAAAATTACGAATCTTCGTCGTATAATTTACTACTAATATAATATTTTTATCGGGTCAACTTTTTGGAGAGAAAAAAAACTACGCGAAGACATTTTAAAAATAAAGTGCTTACAATTGAGCAAATCTAACGAGCCATAAACCCCATACGGGGAGAGAAAAATGAGTATAAAATATATCCGATTTACGAAATTAATAGACAAGACTTTCGGCAAGTAAAATTTGGCAAAATTGAGCATTAAGACTTTCCAACGCCATTACTAACGAGTTGATAAAATTTGACTACGTAGCGTTATATACAATAATACGATAGATCTGGTAACTGCTACTAGGTACAGCGGCTTACCCGCGGTGCGAACTGACTTGCACAATCGTCACAATTCGTTTAACTTTATTTTAATTTTTCTCAATAAACCATTTTACTATCATATGCACTTTTTTTAATCTAATGATATTTATTGAGCACATGATCACGATTTTTACATCTGCAGGCTTAGCATGCGCATAGAAGAAACACCGAAGAAAAGAAAATATGACAGATTGAAGAAACATTAATACCATTCGGAGCAAAATAGGTCTTATTGTAAGGTAGCAAGGTCGATGTATCGTCGTTATGAGAATGAACATTTCTTTTCTTCCCGAGCATGAGCTCACAAAATGGCCTCTTTTGACAGTTAAAGTAGAAACGTTTTCATAATTTAATGTCAAAAAGTCCCACAGTAATGTCAACCACTCCACATCATGGCGGACCTAGCCAAAAAGTTTCTTTACGTTGAGGCATATACTTGAATATTTGTTTGTTTTTGACAGAAGATTTCCCGGCAACCATTTTAAAAATATGGCGGCTTAGAAATGTTGACTTCTATTGACGACCTTGTTATCATGGATCAGGAACTATTTTGCAACGAACTGTTTTGGATAGAATATTTCTTCATTAAATGTATTTCTATGGATCGCCATGCTAAGCCTGCTGCTTCGCTTAGTGCTCTTTTGATTGAATAACGATTAATGATTTACTATGTATTGTGCAACATTTTATTAGTCAGTGGCTATGTTCCGTGGAAAATAGCGCTTGTTAGCTTTTGATACCGCTAAAGAAAAGAAAAGAAAAGTTTCAATACTGCTAACATAATCAATTTTGCTTATTTAATGCCAGTCGCCATTTTGCTTACGTTTTTTTGTTAGCTCTATTTTCCGCAGAACACAACCAATGACTCATAGTCACAACAATATAGTTTTTATGAAGTATTCAATTTACAAAATTTGGCATTGTCTTTATACATTATGTTTTTAATATATCAATTTAATATAAAATATATTTCAGATAAAACTTTTTCAAAATATGCAATGGTAATCGATAAAATGAGGTAATATTATTTGATATTTCCTTAAATTAATATGATAAAATAATTCAAAGTTACACAGGCATAACGTTCAGTCCGCACCTTTGTAGGAACAAGCAGGTGTTTGTGTGTGACAAAACAGAAAACCATAGACAATCGGCATAGACAAGAAAACAAATGAGAGTCGTTTTCTACATGTGTTTCAACTCAAAAAATCGATAAAATCCACTGATATACGAGGATTTATAGTTTCCTAGTCTCCAAAATACACTCCTGTGGAAACTGTCGATTATTTAAATGCGTAACACGCAGGAGACGTACCTTATAGGCGAAATTATATGTTATAATAGCAGAAAATAAAAAATAACAATTTAAAGAAAAAGTTAATTAACACCTGCTCGTTCCCTCCGCATTAGAAAACATGACTAAAGTACAAAACTTCGTAAAATAACATTGATATGGATTCTTTCATATGCGACATATTACGAGGATTCGATCATCGTTCAAAAGAACAGTATAAATGATCATGGACTTTAGAGAATTCAGTTATTTACTAGCTACTTTTTATAACAACATGGTTAAAATAGTATTTTAAAAATTAAAACTTTTTATTATCAAATAATAGTTATTGCTTACTTGATATGATTATTACATCCCGCTCGGCGATCCGCAGGAGGGATGCCGCGGACCATCGACACCGCAAGTAGTAACTCTTAAACGTATTTAAAAATATGACTCCTTTATAACCATCACAATCACAGCACTCCGAAGACTTTACATTTCCGACCCGACACTCCGAAATAAATTCTTTTTTTTATATATTATATCTATAAAACGAAATGACTATAGTATCTCTATATTAGTTTCTAAAATTATGCGATCTCTCGATATATTTATCTTGCAATTGCAACGGTCCCTCGTACAGCACTCGAATGCTTCATATACAAATTTTTAACGTAACAGAACGAACGACTACATCGATAAAGGAAGCGATCGTCTAACACGAAAGGATAAAGCGGCAGTGTTTCGCGAAAAATTCGTGCAAAATAGAACCTAACTACAAAAAATGTCTTTAGGAACCAGTAAAATTATTGCTAGAGCTTCGAGCGCGACTCGCGCGACGCGGCCCTCGGCGCGCATAACGAGATAAAATCTTATCAGTAGCCAATAGAAAAATATTACCTAAATAAATACGTAAACTGCGTACACCGTCGACGGTAGGGACTGTGAGCGGCGCGTCCCTAGGAACAATTAGTGATTCGCGGCTAGCGACAGTAGCCTATAGAATTTTCATTTTTTTGGTAAAAATAACAAGATTATGACATTGATATGCAACACGAGCTCAGTGCGGCGCCTCGCCCTCGTCCGCCGCCGCCGACCCGCCCCCGCCACCACCGCCGCCGCCGCCCCCGCCCACGCCTTTGGGCGCCTCACTGGAACAGAATAATCATATTAAGTAAAAAGTAACTTATTCTTAAAGAAAAGACGTTTCAGTTAGTAAAAACATTAATAAAGTCCGATTTATGTGTGGACGAAATCGATTAATCGAAGTAAGTTGATTCCAGGCTCAGCGCGCTTGGTCGCAGCACGCGCTGATTGGCTCGCGACAAAGTTCCAAAAAACATACACTCTAATAATAGGAATAAGGTGACCCTATGAGGCAATTTCAGTGATAGACTTAACAATGTACTCACTTCTGTACTGGTAATATATTAAATTAAAATGTAAATAAAATGTGTACATTTTTTAAAATAACAATTTTGACAAGCCAGCTTTTTGTTATAAGGTGGCACGAACGCGAGTTTCTTTCTCCGAGTTAGGGTTCCTATAACATCAACATATAAATAGGTGGTAACAAGACCATAGTACATTATAATGCCACCAATTTAAATGTCACTTACTCACCATGCATTAAAGAAGCAAAATGACACATTCATTTGGCAAAATACAATCTTATTGTTTACAGATTACAAGTAAAAGTATATATGTATACTCACAAGTTGGCGTATGGGGGGCGTGGCGCGTGCGCGGGCGGCGGCGCGTCGTCTAGCGGCGGGCGGCCGGCCGCGCTCAGCATGTAGTTGCTGGACTCGCTGAAACAGTTCGACAGCCTGCTTCAAATTGTATACTGCCTCGGGTAGTGCGGCAGGTGTTAATGCAGCTAATGTTTAACGTCGTCAGAAATGAGACGAGTGAGACTGTTTGTACACCGCCACAGTCGATGGTCACCGAAAAAGAAATGAAGGCGCCGAAGTAGCTATACATGCATTTACTATAGCCGTGTGTCCACAGCACGCCCGTCACGTCAATCTAATCTCGACCAGAAATAATCTCGTTCTCGTTGACGTCCCGTTAACGGTGGCGGTAGAGAAATAGCGTAAGGGCACATCCACATAAACACGAATTGTAAATTTTCACTTTGCGACGAGTGCGCGGCGCCGTAACGTGTTTATGTGTAAGAACCCTAAATAATTTTTCTTTTTGGGGCAAAAATTCAACAACAGAATCCCATTGGTTTGCACTATCGGTCATTTAACTTTAGAATCATCAATCACGAGTCACGACTGATGACTGCATGATGAAAATCCATGAAAATCCTTCACCATCGTGCAGGGAACTGCAATCCGTTCGTGATATAGGTTAAGGTTCAGTCAAAGCCGTGTGCTTAAACTGACAAAACCTGTCAATACTCCCGGGATATGTTTGTCATAGGGGAGCGAAATACTAGCTACAATATGATTAATTCCCGATTGACTCACAATGAATCCGCTTGGTTTGGGTAACAGTAAGACTCAAGCTTTCTTTGGTATGAAATGTGACGTCAAAGACGAGTGGTGCATGGGACTTTCGATGCGAAAAAAAGGAATAAAGAAAACTATGTTATATGTATAAACTAAATTAGTTTTCAACATAAGCTGCCCCATTTTGTTAGCCATTAATAGGTATTAGTGTGTGAAACGCACAGGGATAGACAGTCTTCAAAATTTATATAATATGGATATTAATTTAGGCCAGAAAACATAGTTCCCAAATAAAATACAAGTGGAGATATCAGAGGAATATGGATAAAAGATCCGGCGACAGGATTTATCATTTAAATAGTAATGACATTTGTAAATTGAATACCTAACTATACTAAAAGCACTACTTACTGTAGAGTAAGTATTCGCCAAAATAACTAAAATAACAAATTTAAAACTTTATTTAATAGTAGAGGATATCGAGATATCAAATTCTTGTGAGCTATTCCTGATACCCTCATTTGTTGAAAACTTTTAGGGTGACCCGACCCTTTTCGCAGATGGACCCTATAACGCGACCCTTACAGCGGTCAGCTAGACACTTCGGGTATTTTGTTAACGTTTTCGTCCTTTGGGTAATATTTTAACATCACAAGGTCATTGACATTGTACCCTCAACACAATAGGCCTGGAATAATACTCAAAATATACTTAATCATCTCTGACGATATATTTTCTATTCCTACTTCAATGTACCAAATTACATATTTTACATACTATAGAAGTGGTAGTAGACAGAAACCCCACGAGTGAAAGGTTTAAGTAATCCCATCTCTTTCTTAAAAAATCTTTAAAAAGTACATTCATGTTTATTCAACCTCTGAATCTTTATTAAACTCATCATAATGCTAATGACATAATGATCACTTTAAGATAAACTAAGAGCTTAAAATAACTCTGAACGGACTGTAGACTATATTCATCTTCAGAAATGAATTTGACGATTCTAAATACATACTGAAAAAATTGGGTCGTTGATAAGGTGTTATGTAATTTATTAGGCTATATTTTATCCTTGAATCGATAATGAAGAGAGCCATACACCCATATCATTAGTTGTTACCTCGAGATTTCCTCCACTCGACTCAACCTCAATCCACGAAAGATGTATCATTAGTTCAACAAAATTCCCTCGACTTGAGGAATTTCCTTACGCGAGTCGAGGAATCAACTGTCAAACTTAAGGTACCTCAGGACGTACCTTGAGGCTCCCTCGAGCGTCTATTTCCGATATTTATAGCAATTTATTTTATATACACAGTGGAATTAGAGGGATACTTATTTAAAGAGAACCATGGAGGTTTTTTGGAGTTTCTAGATGACAATAAAAATCCGTATATTTAATTATACAGCGCATAGATAGTTGCGAACACGACAATACAAGATAAACAAAGGGTTATATTCTGTCAAATTCGGATCGAGTTTTCATGGTTACTATTGGTGTTAACTAGGGAATGTTATTATTCGACAAATTTTACTATTCGAATAATTCGAATGATGGCCAAACACTATTCGAATAAATTCGAATAATTCGAATAATACGAATATTAGTAATAAACTTTAAATACAAGTAATATAATGCGTTTATATATACCTGCATATTTAATAATATCAAAATGTGACATGTTTCACAAATTACTCTAAAAAAAATCAACGTCTTTTTGATAAAAAAATCTTCTTTTAAGTTTCAGACTTAAAATACTAAATCGCAATTACTTTTTTAAAACTATTAACACATGAACGGTTTAGGTCTGGAGCAGATCATGGATTTGGTTGTCAACTAAGTGGTTTCTTCAAAAAATTAAGGAAAAGATCCTCTAGGCGGGAGAAATTTATGGGGTTTGTTTTAGAGGTTCGTATTTTCTGGTTTTTAATTGAGTTAAGCTATTGATCGATTCAACATAGTCAATCGATTTAAAGAGTCAGACCTACAGTCTCTCTTTTTAAATTAAACTTTTGGTAGTATAATATTACATACACGAATATTACAGAACATATTTCTTTATTATTTATATATAAGATTTTTTAGAGTTGGAGAGAAATATATTTGCAGAGTTGGAACACTGCACAGAAATCGGAATGCACTGTAAATAGTGCTCTGTTCTAATATAGTGCAGCTGAAAACTCTAAACATACGAGTATCGTGCTGTCATAATGGTCTGCTCCAGACCTAATCGGTACATGTGTATATAAACCGTAAAAAGTAAACAAGATAAACCGTCAAAATAAAAAGTACTCAAAAAAGATTTTAATGTTATCATAACAAAAAACTTCATAGTTGGTAAAAAGTGGGAGGAAAATCTTTAAAACAAAATAACCTTTTTCTATTTTCAAGTTATCCGTGTTGTTGGTATCTTTATGTTTTCAATTTTTCAACGATGAGCCTTATTACAAAAAGGAAGTTAGAAAACAATGGATTTAAAAATTGTATCATAGCCTGAAGAATGAGTTGATGGTTTTTCTGAAAGTAGGCATCAGTGCAGAAGTAGGCATCAGGCGTTGTACTGCAAGAACAGAGTGTGTCAAGTTACGAACCGTTAAGAAGATGAAGCGATGGTACAAAGAGACTGAAAAATATTTGACAAGGCCGTGCAAGACTTTGGATTGAATGACAGACTCAGCGCTTGGCAAGACCGTTCAATTGTTTCCACTTGTTGAAAATCAACACTTAAATGCAGTTAAGTTCAGAAACAACTTCTTCAGACCCGAGGGAACTATGTTACTGACGGCACAGTGAAGAAGATTTGCTTAAGTAAATCTTCTTCACTGAATCCCTTAAGACCGAGGCGAAGGGCGAGTGGTCTCACCTTGATACCAAACTCGAGAGCCCTAGTATCGAGTAGCAACACTGTGATACGTCCGTGGACACATACAAAAGGATGAACGAGAATGGTCCAGAATTATGGTCCCAGATGAGTGGATTTACTCACTAACTTCACAAGTTAAAGTGAACTTCTGAAGGGAGGCTAAGTAAACATGACCTGGTAGGGGATATCTTGAAGCTTACTTTTCAGATAGAGTTCAGTATGCTCAGGTATAGTACATATACAATGGGCTGGCATACTTTCAGGAATCCGCGCTGAGTATGTGGCCACATAATGACAATTGGACCTCTACCCGGAGAAAGATATGGTCAAGAGATTCTTAAAGATTCTCTTTAATATCCTCACCTCAACCCGATTAAGTATACCCTGAGAAGAGTTTAGAAGGCTAGTCAGAAGCCGCAAATTATCACCTACAGTTAGTACCCTCACAGCACTAAAACACGCCCTGATATAAGAATAGGAGAGAATATTGCATAATTCAGCTCTAAAACCTCGTTTTCAGTATGACAAACCTCCTCCAAGCTGTTGTCAGGCCTCGAGGAGTTATTCAAAACTGCAATTTTATGTAACGTGTAAATGTGTTGAACGATTTGTTAGAACAAGTGTTTTGCAGGCCAGTGTAATACTGTAATAATCAACTTAACAGGTATCCTTTATTGTTTCACTCTGTTCGTCTACCTGTCTCTCTTTCTATCTGCTCTTCTAGCTATATTGCGTCTAGATATCGGTTTTGGTTTGATAAAAAAAAATATAATTTTATTACATAGTTATAAACACTTCACGTGTATGGAAAGCCATCCCGGTTGCCAAGTGTGTTGAATATTATGTCTTTTAAAATAAAGGAAAAGTTTTATACATGACATTTACGAAGTCAACCATTTCCAAGTAATCGGCCTCCAAATTGGTTTCACCCCTTTCTGTCATTTCTGAACTATGAAGATTAGGAACTTACAATTTTCCATGCTGGTAGATCATGGTAAATTCTCTTTAGGAAAGTTATTTTAAACGAAATCGAACAGTAAGGTTAAGAAACTAAAAATCGTATTATGCTTTATAGTAACAGAACCCTCCTACCTCCAACACGTCATAAATCATAACACGCTCTTGGTTATTTTGACAAGCGTGTGAGTATGGATTTCTTTCGCTGACGTCTGTATTCACCTTAAATATTATTTTATTTGTATGTATTCTTTCACAAACAGTGTAGTAAAATCTGTTTTAGGATATTATTGACCACAATATTAATAAATAATAAAAGTAATGTATTAAATAACGAAACATTCCGGTTTATATACAAGTTTATTGCTATTATTAACATATTTTTGGTAAATAAATAAAATATTTTTATTATTCGTTTTATTCGAAATATTCGAATATTGAACCCAGTCATATTCGAATAATGAAATCGTCGAATATTCGAATAAAACGAATATTCGAATATTCGAATAATATTCCCTAGTGTTAACATAAAAAATATATATATATTTCTATGATTATTTATGACTCAACCTTACTGGAGGAGGTAGAAATTACGTTTAAGAATACCAAACTCGAGGAACTTCTCAAGGATACCTCAGATGAGGTTGAGTCGAGGCGGATATGAGGAAACAACTAATGATACGGGTGTTAATGTTGATGACTGGATAAACCGTTTATCTTCGCGAATTATCGCCAAAAAACATCTCGCCTTGGGCGGCCTCGAAATGATAATTCGATGGCCGCTATGACACGACCTAGACCATGGATGTGCGCAAAATCGTTTTTCGCATGTCATTGATTAAACTCGATATTAACATAAATGCGTAACGAGATTAGGCGATACGTGTTAAATGTTAGCCTGATATCCCAGCAATTATAGGTACTAATATAATAAACAATATTGCATAATAAAATTCAAATACCACCAAATCAGCTAGAACACCACGAAATTAAATTTTCGATGAGTAAACATTTAAAGTTCATTTACAAATGTCAATGCCTTCGGTTTTAAATTATGCTTATGTATTGACATAATTAGAATTCAATACGTTTACCGCACCATATTATACTATTTTTTTAAAGTGCCTCATTTTACTATGATTTTGTGTAAAAAAAGTAATAAGAGACAAAATTGGGAGAGCTGTGTCTAACTGTGGGAGAGTCACGCTTCGGCAGGAATGGGCCGGCTCGACCGGATAAATACCACGACCTCACAGAAAACCGGCGTGAAATAACGCTTGCGTTGTGTTTCGCCGAGTGAGTGAGGTTACCGAAGGCCCAAGGGATTGGGGATTTGAAGGACCAGGAACGCAAGTCGCAACACCAGAGGAGTTACAAGTACAACTCCTCTGGTGTTGGAGTGTCCATGGGCGGCGATAATCGCATACCATCAGGCGATCCGTCTCCTCGTTTCCTGGTTCTATTCATAGAAAAAAAAAATTGGGACCTTCAGTGTTCACAATATCCTTTAAAGCAAGATAACCAAAATAGTGCAACCACATGAAAACCATGACTATACTAGAGCGCTTTTTGGTATCATCCGTAAACGTGCACGCTGCATGCGCACACGTGTACGCCATGCTTGATGCTGCGTACACGCCCGTATCTAATGCGGCACGTCCCTACGCTCACATACCCGCCAATTCATACATCTTTGGCGCGAATTAAGTTAGACTTTTATGTATAATTTTTTATCACATTACGATATTAATTTGATAAGTAGGTAACTCATTAAGTATTTAAATATTTTTAAAACCACGAGACACCATGTGCTTGTAGATACGATAATGGGGATAAGGTCATGAGTCGTCACACGCTCAATATAAACAACATGATATCATGGTTTTATCGCCCTCTACATTTATACTTTGGTACAAGCAAATGGTTCAAGGTCATTGGATTTTGTAACGTGATTTATGTGTTTATTTATTTTATTATTTTTGCTGATAACTGAATATGAGTTATAGGGCAAGTAAATATAAATACTCGTAGAAAAATATACAGTTGGAGTTATTGCACATAAATTTAAATTAGATTATAATTATTTTAAAGTTTCTACTAACTGTTGACCCTAATCTACAGTTGTCAGTTACCAAATTTTAGAAACTAAGCTATCATTAATATGCCGTTTTTTTATGTAAAGATTCCATATCTTTGCAACTTTATTTCATTTTATGTATCGTTTTCCTCCTTGAAAGCAAGGTGTGGGCAAAAATGTTGGAAATTCTACTTATCACATATTTTCGTCGTTTATCAAATCTTATCGAACATTATAGTGTGATCACGGTGTTTTCATTCAGGACGATGCAACAAAATCGAAAATATTAATTCGATATTTAGTTGTAGCCTGAGACAAATTAACAAACAAAATTGTAGATACATAATAATAATATTATGTTTATGCAAGAAGAAAGCCCGAACGACCTTTGTGTTAATACAATGAGGTCAATACATAGATACAAGATAGGTGACTTTTATTCCATATAAAAAGGTTATTAACATAGTGCTAATCATCCTTTGCCGACGCTTACGGTCAATTTTATTATTCTTCGCAGTTATATTATGTGTTCGAAACGCATAGTTTACCATTCAAAGTAGGACAAAGCGCCATCTACTGTCAAAAATTGTAACAGACGTACAAATGTCATTTCAAGTTATATTTAAAAAATCTGTACGTACATTTACCAATTTTTTTGTAATTTGCATAAATAAAATTCATTTGTTATGGAGTAGCTAATGAAGTTAATCCATACTAAACATTGGGCGTGGGACAGAATGAATACTCTCTTCTTAAGGTAAGCCTTCCGATTAGACTATTTCGAGGCCACTGCTCAGTATGAATGAGGGTGTTTGATATTTTTTCTGCCGTTAGGAGGCAAATCCAACGAACACAAAGCGTTATTTCGAGGTATCAAAAACGGTCAATAAGAATTTTCGATTCTTTTTTTGTCACCAGGCGGCGCTTGGCAGTCCGACGGTCCTTGTCGTGTCAAAAAGCTGGTAGATGTCACGAATTAAAAAACCCTCATCTATATGGAGCTTTACACAATCCCTGCGACCCACGCCGCCGGTGGGCTTGGCCAGGGAGTCTGATTCGCTGGTCGTGGTCTCGCGTCGCGGTCGCATAGTCGCGTAGATACCTTAATGATTCGCGAAGTAAACAAGCGTGAAGCGACAGCGATATGCGAGAGAGAGGGAGAGATAAAATTTAATTAATTGTAGTGGTGTGAAATAGATTTTTAGGCCATTTCCAATTTATCTAAGCTCAAATTAAGCTAGTCAAACTGCTTTGAAACCTAATCCTACCGAGAGCGGTTTAGCCCCTTAGCGACCTATACGCCTTCAATGGACATGAAGATGTACATTTTGTAACAGGCTTAATACCCGTACCCCCTAAAATTAACCTCCTAGGGGGGTGAATTTTTGAGGGTTTAGAAATATGTAGATCAAAGCTCCTTGAGGGGTGAATTTTATAGGAGGGTTAAAATAAACCTCTTCATAATACGGTGCAACAAAGTCACAACAGCTCATTATTAAATTTTACAGGAGAGAACTTTTAAGATTTTTTTCACATTTATTTCTTGATTTCTGGATCACTTTTTATAGTAGGCTATTAGCCTACTATATATAGCCTACTAAGGTTTAAGCCTACTATAAAAAGTGATCCAGAAATCATGAAATAAATGTGAAAAAAATCTTAAAAGTTCTCTCCTGTAAAACTGTTGTGACTTTGTTGCACCGAAGGTGCGGTATGTAGTAGAAAAATTAACACGGGTTTTACGGGCGATATTTAATACGTTACAATTTAGCGGTCGATGGAACACAACACTATCACACTATTGTGACGGGCCGCACGCACGAGTTTTTAAAACATTTCTATTATTCATCATGGAAAGTAACAGCGGCCCCAACATTTTTAACATAACAGTTTTTTACATATACTACGATACATATTAAAATGTAATGTGTATCGTATTTTAGGTCAATTAATTGTTTTCAAAGTGTACATTAATGTACCTAGTGTAATATTAAAATCCAGAAAGTGCGAAGTTATAATGTAGCGGATATTACTAAGGTCACATGAAAACGTTCAAAATGTAGCTCACATATACACTAAGGACATATCTACTATGGTAATCCCAAGTAACCTTGGACTATGGATATTTAGTAATAAAAACTAAAACACTACATTTTGAATAGGATTAAAAACATAAAACGACTTTTATGTAAATCTGATTGCAGCTAAATGTCATTTTAAAATATTAAAAACGCTATGAGACAATGTTATTAGCATTTTATGGAATATATAATGCGATAAAAACAAATAGAGGTGCTACGTCATTGAAAATGTTATAACTTAAAGTATTGCTGACTCGACAAACTTATAATTAAAAAAAAAAAGAATTGTAAGTTTTTTTTTACAGAAAGAAATAGCAACAGTCTTTCTTATCGCCCTTTCATAAAAAATCATAAATATTTTATGCTTTATTATTTAACCGTAATGGTCTTTACTCTCAGTCCTTTAACACGTAATTTTGTCACACAAACATGCTGGAGGGTAGAAGCTGGCGCCAATGTAATGTACCTATGTGTTTATCGGAGCCCCTTACGTCATAGATACGTCTAAATTTATTGTATGCTATTTACAATATTATACTCCAATATTATTTATGATTTCACCATGCTGCTGCTAGAAAGAGTTATTATTAATTTGCGCCGTTATTATTAATAAAGTTAGAGCCGAGTGTAACTAAAGCACATTGGCAAATCACTTCGCTAATCCTTTTCAAAAGAAGAAGAAGGTAATGGTTTACCTGGCCGTCCTCATTCGTAGCGCGGCGCAGTTCTCCTTGCACTTGTAGGCGAGCACCTGCTTGATGCGAGACACCTCCACGTCGGGGAAGTGTCTGCTCACGTACGATATGAGCGCGTGGACTCTGCAGAGTGAGAAATTTATTTATGACCAACTTAAAAGATTAAACTTAGGCCTTTTCATTCGTGGTTGGATGGAATAAAAGTGTAAAACTTTAAACAGTATTCTCTGAGTAAACGTAACCATATTAACTACTATTTAAATACTATAGTGTAGTGCTTGGGACAGCGGGTTTTAAATGTCGTGTGTTTGCCCAGCACATACGGTTTTCTCACAACACAGTTAGACTAGTCCAGAGGAGTCAATACGTCTGGGGCCAACCATGTGCGGGTTTCCCCGCTATATTTTCCTTCACCGTTAGAGCCTTCCAGAGGAATACGTCTCGAATCTTGAGCCAACTATATGCAAATTTCCTCGAGATGTTTTTATGCATCGTTCAGAATAAATAATACAAAAAAACATAACATTAAAAGAAAGTATTTACTCTATACTGCGAAGGAATTAATGTGTAAGTAGCAATATGAAAATGATCCACTGAATTTCGGGTTACCTGCGTCTATCCAGCGGCGGTTTGGTCGGCCTAGACTCCTGTCCCGCCCGCGACCATCGCTGCCCCGTCACGGAGCAGGTCGCCAGCTCTATAGGCGTGAACAGCGCGGCGGCCAGACCACGGGTCACTTTGCGGTAGTCGCCCCATTTCACGCCGCGCAGCAACTCCTCGCGTATCTCGACGCCTTCGCCTAGTTTTATCTGTGTATGAAAATGCAAATGAGACAGTAGTCACATCCTTGGTGGAAGAAGTATGCGATGACTCCCCATGCTTTCCACGGTAGATATTGAGGCAGGTCTGACCCGCCATATTAAATATTTCACAAAAAATGAAATGTTCCATTATTAGATGTTTCTTGCACTAGTTGTCCAATAGATAATATTATATTTTAAAGTATATAAGTTTTTAGCTTTCAAATTGATCATAATATTATTATTGCAAAAACCATTGCCGTATACAAAACAATATTTAAAAGTAGATATTTATATTATGGTTCTAGCTGAACTTAATGTGTCTATTTTAGCAACCACTCCTTTAGATTTAGAGGACAAATTCTTTTTTTGCTGTACACTAAGTAACATTAGTACTTATTGAAATACAATATAAATAAATGTATATTTAAGTTAATTGCATTTTTAAATTGAAATTCTTTCGCTTAACATAATATGCAATTCCTTAAAAATTTTGCTTTAGATAGAAAATACCAAAAGTTGCCAAGACTTTAAAACGCCATAACTGAAATTTTGCAATGGCTAAATATATACATTGCTCAGTGAAAATTAGGTTAATTTACATATACTTTTATATCAGACATGATGCAAATTTTAATGTTATGGCATCTGTACAAAGTTAACATTTATTACGCTATGACGTAATGTTAGCTGTGTACGGTATTTATTTGCTTTTTCTGAGCTAATATAATAAATGAAAATAGAATTGTTTCATTTCGAATTTCTTCGTGGCAAATTATTATTACGGAGGAATTAAAAAAGAAGAAGAAGACATAAAATTGGCAATAGCTTTGAAAGATTACGAAAACTCCCTAGGAAGTTTCAGTAAAGCGTCTACCACTTTACTGAATCGACTGACTTGACTTATTGACTACCCTGACTATTTATTTAGACTTTGACTAGACTTTGGACTTCACGATTTAGAAATACGGTGGCGAAAATTTGAACGAATATTCTATTTCCCGCCTATTATACTTGACACTGGCAAATGGTTATATTTTATAAGCCGACGCCATATAAAAAGAAAGGTTACGAAAGCGCGAATATCTTGGTTCGAAAGACATAAAAAACTCGTGCAATACTAAAGTTTTTGTGGTGTTAATTAAAATATTACTTTAAGATATGTACCTACATCCTCTGTTGAAACAACGGAAATCGTTACAGCACGCCAGTAAATGTTTTTTATGGTTGTTTTTATAAATACTTTCTTAAATCGTTTCATTTCGAAACTCTACATGACTACTTCGTTAAGTAAATCTTAATTTGTTTATTTATAAATTATTAAACGTTCTTAAATCACTATTAAGATAATTTTTGCAACACAAGACAATTTATCATAAATTCCAGTATTCGATTGATTAACAATCCCGACTCTATAAGGATTGGAAGTCATTTTTTAAAGGATATGTTATGACTTATGAGAATTTTAAAGCATAATGAAGCTTGCAAGAATGACAGCGTTTACTTAGATTAGCGACCCTAAATGGTTACACTATGCTTACACTAAAAAGTAATGTTTGTCATGATTTCAGACTTTGATAGCCACGACTAATTAATACAGCGATAATATTTCGTTCCTATTGTCAATGTAAATTAGGAGATAGCACGACGGTAGAAAGTGCACCGACCGCCCACGCCATTCTACGCGTTATTATATTGCAGCTTGTTAGCCAACAATAACTTAGACTGGACTAAGCACTCCCTTATCTACTGTCATAGAATTTCAGAAACATACGATCTGTACTTTCGGTCAGTCGTCTGACCGCACGTTCGTTTCTCTCTTTCTACAGTAGTCATTTAATTTTCAGTCAATACATACATACTCCATACTTTTTTTTTTCGGAAAAAAATCATTAGTAAAAAGCCGAATATAGAAAATGAAGCACTGCCTTAGCTACTGTCATAGAATTTCAGAAATATACGAAATGTACGTGCCGTCATCTGACCGCATGTTCGTTTCTATCTCTTTCTACAGTAGTCGTTTAATTTTCAGTCAATACTCTATGCTTTTTTTCGGAAAAAAAATCAAAAGGCCGAATGTAGAAAATGAAGCACTGCCTTAGCTACTGTCATAGAATTTCAGAAATCTACGAAAATGTACCTTTGGTCAGTCGTCTGACCGCACGTTCGTTTCTCTTTCTACAGTAGTCATTTAATTTTCAGTCAATACTCTATGCTTTTTTTCAGATAAAAATCATTAGTAAAAGGCCGAATATAGAAAATGAAGCACTGTCTTAGCTACTGTCATGGAATTTCAGAAATCTACGAAATATACCTTTGGTCAGTCGTCTGACCGCACGTTCGATTCTCTCTCTTTCTACAGTAGTCATTTAATTTTCAGTCAATACTCTATGCTTTTTTTTTTCAGAAAAAAATCATTAGTAAAAGACCGAATATAGTAAATGAAGCACTGCCTTAGCTACTGTCATATAATTTCAGAAATCTACGAAATGTACCTTCGGTCAGTCGTCTGACCGCACGTTCGTTTCTCTTTCTTTCTGTAGTTGTCATTTAATTTTCAGTAAATACATACTCTATGCTTTTTTTTTCGGACAAAATTAATTAGTAAAAGGCCCACTGGCTGAAACAATATTTTTCGGACTCGCTGTTCGTAATACCTAATATAGATTTTCCTACAATTTAGCCTGGCTATCACTGACTGGCAATCTTTCACACACATGACGTCACGGCCGCGGCACCCACGAGATCTGACCCTTAGTCAACATGCCGCCACCGAATTGTTTTCGGTTGCAGATAACCTCCTTATCGCTATGGGATACGTTTAACTATGTTTAGTGATTTCCTCACAATTTACGTCCAATGAGGAAAATTACAATCTAAGCAAATCTGCCGTCCTCAAACTAAAAGGCAGTTAAATGACAAAAGTTTCAAAATAATCCCGTGTTTTTTAGCTCTACCTCAAAAACTCTTTATGTCATTTAACCGCCTTTTAGTTTGAGGACGGCAGAAATATTGAGATGACTTATTATAGTAATCGTCTTATCGTTTTTGGTCACATTACGAGTAGATCGTTTTTGGACATCGGTGGACAACAAAATTCTTCTAAACATAATCTTTTACATAATTAACACTAAGGAAAAAATTTAAGGACAAGGAGCTAGCTTTAATATCACTTGAATGCCGTATAGGTATATTCAAGTTTTCGATACCTCTGGGGCTCTGACGCTGTCTATTTGTAGGTATAACAGTAATTGTATAGCTTCACTTTCAAAAAGTAGCGTTCTATTTTGGATTGAAATATGTAAGTATATTTTACTCAGCAACAACATATTATTATTAAATAGTGCATGTTTCGGTGCATTGACCTGGTTTAATACTTAGGTCTACTTGTTTTGGATCACGAATACGTAAATACATACACTATTACGAAATGAATGTATTTGATCTTGAGACATCCTATTCTATAACAATGTATTATGATTAAGGTATTTTATCTAAAAAATAAAACGTTGTATTGAAATAATGTGTTTATTTTTTTAATTTATTGTAATAATTATGTGAAATATTGCAAAAGGCCACCAAGGACTTGTAGTCTGATTCACAAGATCCATGTCAGTGAATTTCTGTCCAACGGCACCGAAAATTATGATCCAGGGCTCATTCGATTCGGAATGACCTCTAGAAACTTTTTGAAAAATGTCAAGAGGGGCTCGAAATTGCAAATTGCAAAAGTTATAAACAATAGTAAAATAAGGGCGTATGGTTTTTTGAAAATATCTCGGAAACCCAAGTTACTTAGAGAGACTCTGATGAGGGCTTTCAATTGAAATTTATTAGATATAGGAATTTTTCAAACTTTATTATCGGAGCCTTCACCAGAACCTGCAATAATAATATATAAATATGTTTGTAATATGACATAAGATACCTTGTAGTATAATATATTAAATAATGTATTAGGTTCATTAAGTTTGTTAGGCTATAATGGGAGTGACTTAGTGACAGTCACTAAAAGTCCTTAATTTAAATAAGAATAAAAATAAAAAAATCTCGGAAACTACTAAAGATATAATTTTGAAAAAAAAAATCCCTATTGAGGAGGAAATTTCCTAAAATAAAGTCCCACCTCCCGGAACTCTATCACCAATATTTATAATTAAATTTTAGAGGTGAAAATAGTGCTAAAAGCGGGTGATGCGCTATTTTCACCTCTAAATTAAAATTATAAATATTTTATATATATTAGATAGAGTTCCGGGAGGTGGGACTTTATTTTAGGAAATTTCCTCCTCTTTAAGGATTTTTTTTTTTCAAAATTCGGATATCTTTAATAGTTTCCAAGTTATTTTCAAAAACCATACCCCTTTTTTACTAAATTGTTTATAACTTTTGCAATTTTTTCGAGCACCTTTTGAAATTTTTCAAAAAGTTTCTAGAGGTCATTCCGAATCGAATGAGCCCTGGATCATAATTTTCGGTGCCGTTGGACAAACGTTGGACAGAAATTCACTGTAATGGATCTGTGAATGAGACTATTGCTCAGTTTAGTCAACTTGATACTCACACGATTCTACTGAGATTTTAATACAAGCGCCATATTGCACGCATCGCATGACCATCAGAGACATGAGTTTTGTCTACACAAGAATAGACAAACTGACAGTTAACATCGACAAAATGACAGCTTTCCTTCGTAAATCTGTCATTTTGTCTATTCTTCCGTAGAAAGAAAGTTGGTGTCATAGTAGGCGAAGGTCACAAGAATAGACATACTGACGGTTAACATCGACAAAATGACAGCTTTCCTTTGTAAATCTGTCATTTTGTCTATTCTTCCGTAGAAAGAAAGTATATAGTCTCCTGCAGGCTTAGCATGGCGATCCGTAGAAATACATTTAAAGTAGAAATATTCTATCCAAAACAGTTCATTGCAAAATAGTTCTTAATCAATGATAACAAGGTCGTCAATAGAAATCAACATTTCTAAACCGCCATATTTTTAAAATGGTTGCCGGGAAATCTTCTGTCAAAAACGAACAAATATTCAAGTATATGACTCAACGTAAAGAAACTTTTTGTCGAGGTCCGCCGTGATGTGGAGTGGTTGACATTACTGTGGGACTTTTTGACATTCAATTAAGAAAACGTTTCTACTTTAGCTGTCAAAACAGGCCATTTTGTGCGCTCATGCTCGGGAAGAAAAGAAATGTTATTTCTCATAACGATGATACATCGACCTTGCTACCTTATAATAAGACCTATTTTGCTCCGAATGATATTAATGTTTCTTCAATCTCTCATATTTTCTATTCTTCGTTGTTTCTTCTATGCGCATGCTAAGCCTGCTGGTCTAAACTCTCTACGTTTGCAATTTGCATTGAATTCTCTAAGTGGTCTATAGTCTCTACATATATTAATTGCTACATGGTCTCCTAGCTACTATATATTATACTAGCTGATGCCCGCAACTTCTTTTGCATAGAACTAACGGAAATGGATTATGGAACCCTATTTTTTAAACGAAACCCTAAAATAAAAGTAGCCTATGCTAGACCTCATAACATCAGCTATCAGCCAGTGAAACTTCCGTGAAACTCGGTCCAGTCGTTTCATAGATTAGCCGGAACAAACAGACAGACAGGCAGATGGACAAACAAAAATTTTAAAATTTGATTTTTTATTTTAAATACCGAATATAGGTACTTTCATATGTATTCAGTGAAGTGCTATTAATTTAAAATTACAAACAGACACTTAAATTTTATTTATCTGTATATATTTACTACGTAATCCCATCATCCATGATCAGAGAGTATAGACCAGGGTCCAGGGTCTATATTTTCTTCGTGGTCTCCTCGTCTATAATAATATACCTAAGGCTGAGACTATAATATGATCATTGATGCGAAATCCAGAAAATCAGAGAAAAATCAGAGCGCTGAAAAGACTCTGCTGCGAACACACGTGTCAAGTCAAATGTCAAAGTCACACAATATGACAGCTCGACACCCGGCACCATGGAAGTTAGAGAATAGGAGACCGATCGCTACATGCTAAAGCATTGCCCGCCTGTCCCTGAAAAATTGTAGAATTTATAATTCATTTTTCAGCCACCAGCCGCGCTGCCGTCGGTAAGTAGTATAATTTTCTTCGCGGCATTGGTGGCTTTTATTGAGACAACTTAGCGATCGCAGCGCCCCACTTATTTTGTCCATATTTCTGGGACCCTATTTTCTACAGCGATCGGTTTCTTTTTCTCTAACCTCCATGCTCGGCACTTCGAACTTCAGCTGCGCAGAATTTTCCCGTGCCCGCCGGATTCGAGATCATGTAGTCCCAGCCTAAAATATGTATAGTACGATTCAAATGAGAGAGAAGAGAATAGGATCGAGTCGGCGCCATATTGTTTCGAATTTAGATTGATATGATAGTTAAATTTATGTTTAGATAATTGATTACTATATAATGTTTTTATTTAAATTCGATGCAAGACTTTATATGCACATAAGTTTTTCTGAAAATCGCACTTTTCAAGTGATATTTGACAGAAAAAGGTCATTGACGTTCCTATTCTCATTTGAAACGCGTTATATTAGAAACTCACCAGTCTGGGCGCCGGGCCTCCCCGCTCGTTGTCCCGCTTAAGCACGAACGGCAGCGCGCGCCGGTGCTGCTCGAGCCACACCGCGTCCGGCACGGGCCGGTTGCGCCGCCCGTCCCACCGGCTCGCACCTGACGACATACGGGTTAACATAACACTCAGGTAGCTGGGTCAAAACCACCCCAAGCAATGTAGGTGTTAATTAAGTACAAGGGTCAAAACGACCCCAAGCAATATCATAGGCGTTAACTCAAGTACCAGGGACAAAATTACCCCTGAGTTCTATAAGGTACAAAAGTAAGTCCCCAAACCTGCTTGACATCGTATTTTAACTCTACTTAAATTAAACTATAAAGGAAATTTAATCTGATTAACTTATTTTCTTTAGAAAATTATTACCTACATACCATCGTCGTCGTCTGTCGTGTGATCACAGCTTAAGATTTTGGTCAATGAATGAACGAGAAATATAAAGTAAACCCTTACACTACTTTGCATTGTAATTACTCAATTAATATGTAATTAAAATAACAAATAGGACGACTCCTCCAATATACACAGTGTAGATAAAATAACAAAACTTATTTACTTCAATGTTTAACAACTAAATGCAATACTTACATTGTGTTTTAAGCAGCTTTGCTTAAATTAATGAATATTAATAATTTATAGAACAAAATAATCGATTTGTATTTGCAATACTTTATTTATAATTTAGTAAAAAATTACATTAATTTATGTACATACACAAGGTAGTAACATTCTGCGCAAAGCGATCGCGACAGATACGATTAAATATTAGTTATCTCTTTCATAATATACTATTGCTATTGTATGGTATACATATAATATTATGTATGTCATATGTGGGCTCTTCAATATCAGGGCTTAGGAAACTAATGTAATGGAATAAAGTATAAACATATCTCTCTTTGTCGAATTACATACATTCCTTTTTTATCTCTAATAACATTACTAAAAAACTTAAGGTCGTCGTAGACAATGTTATAGTTAACTTAAGTAATTTATTGTGCACTTAGTTTCGTTTTGTGAGAAAACATTAATAAGATGGAAATAATTTCAACCACTTGCGAGTTGCGAACTTGCCACCAACGATCGTCGTGTGAACACAGCTTAATGACCGCTACACACTTACCCCTTAATAAAAATATTTACACAATGGATAAGCTATTCAATGTTCTCTTTGTCTGTTGACTTTTCCAACGCGTCAGCAAAAACAGCAATATTGAATATCTAAACAGTTGTGTTAATATTATGTATTTTTTTATTAGTAAGAGGGTTAACGTTTTATATATTTTAACGTAACGATTAAACGATGTAAGCCAAACTGTGCAGTCTTGTCAATCGTGTGTGTGTGTGTGTTCGCTACGATTTGTCATACACACGATCGATAAAACTGCACAATTCGTTTTACACGGTTAAATCGTTACGATAATACGACGTTAGGTGTAACAGTTGACAGTTCACGCAAACTTTAACTTTTTCATGAAAGCGACGAGTGTAAAAACATAATGAATATGTGAAGTGCAATCAAAAACATTTAATAGTACATGATTGCACTAAATATAGCTGTATTTTACTTGCTTACCCCTATAAACTTATGCTTTGTGTAAGTATAGAATGGGGCAAGTGAGGCACACTTTTTGGTGTATTGCCATCTTTACCAATAGACTAGGTAAGGTTACACCTTACCATATCTGACAATACATGAAAATGTATACCTATGTAAAAACCTTATACCTGAGAATTTATATATAAAACGACAAAAAGAGATACTCGACTGGCATGTGTGTATAATGTAGGCATATTCAGCAAGTAAGGAATAAATTGACATGATTTTATTGCATGAAAAATAACGTGTATACTGTATAGTGTATATAAGTCTTTATTGATCAACATCTGCTCTATGTAATGGCACTTATTTTAAAAATTAAGCAAAGCATATTATATTGTCTTTACCGAAACTTATATTTATTTTTAAGTTTTTTTTTATTTACAAGTTATATAAAATCATAGTTCTATTTAGAGGTGAACACAAATGTACCTGTTTGATATACATAATAATATTATATAAGAGGAAATCTGCATTTAAAAGTTATAGTTCTATTTGAGGATACGTCATAAATGCTTTAAATGTAAATAGCTTTATCTCCATGAAATCAATTGTCTGAGATTCAATAATATATAAGTCCATAACATTGGAATTAGTGATTATATTATATGATCCTTAGCTTACATAATTATAATATAAAAACTTGGGAGTGCTTTCAAAATACAATTTCTAATATAAGATTATAATACAATGATTAATATTATCGATTCAATTATTGCGAACCATATCGAAAAATCTTACCGAGACAGTTTAAAAAGCTTTACTAATTTTGAGATCAAGAGAACATAATACGAAATGAGATCTAATTTTAATAATTATAAATATTCCCATTTTTCCGTAACTAATATTTTATACTCACAACCCTAACTTTTCTCTGACTCAATATGGCCACTAAATGCTGTTTTTCTTGACTAGATTTTTTAACGTAATATGGCATTATACTTTTCACTCCTCTTGATTTGCTCGTGGTCGTGTTAAATAAAACTATAAGAGACGCAGCTGATACTATTAAAATTAGGAATATTTAAATTCATGAAATTCATATTAATATTTCATAACGATATTGTAGACACAACGACAGTCTAAAACGCGACGATGAAGGATAAAACAGTAGGTAAATAAATAAAAAATATCATATTGAGAAACAAAATGTACAGGATTGTGTATTAATAGATCCGACGTAAAAAATTAACAAGCAATAAAACTATCATGTGGTCAATGGTTATATAAACTTTTAGGGATCCGTACCCATATAGTAAAACGGGAACCTGTTACTGAGACTTCGCAGTCTGTCTATCTGCCTGTACGTAAGTCCGTTCGTCTGTCTGTCACCAGGCTGTATCTCATAAACTAGCTAGAGAGTTGAAAAGTGCCATGAGGTGCCCTACATACTAACTGGGTCCTGCTAGGCGGATCAAGCTACCGGAACCTATACATATAGGTAATAAACATTGCAGTCTAATGTATAACATAGTAATTGCTTCATTACAAGCTAGTTAAGAAATGTGTGCACTTTTCATTCGCAATGCACATGAGAAATAAGCAGGTCAGTTCAGTCCGCTTTGAAGTTACTAGCTCTGTATGTCTGTGAACCACACATTGTATGAATCATTTAATTAATCTGCAGATAAAGTTAGATGAATTACTTAATTAGACACTAGAGTTCTTATTCTTACTTACTGGAAACCCAGCCATTGAATGGAATAAATCAATATTAATTCATAACATTGGTAGAGAAATCATTATAATAAATACGTGAAACAAAAACTTTCAGTACAAATTGCGAGAATTGTGCAACCGGAGGAGTATGAAATTTTGGCGGTGAATTAAAGTTTATGTGGAGAAGAGTGTGAAAAAGAAAAAAATAATGCTTAAAAACGCATAAAATTATTAAATATAACAACAACAAACTACTTCAGATTATTAACACACCGTGCGTTTGATAGGTACAATTTTGTAAATAGTTACACGTCAACGTTTGTCTGTCGCAACATTTACATTTTCTATATATCAGGCAAAAGAGCCCATAAAAAGTTGAACTCTAAAAATTATATGACTTATTATGGACGAATTTTGACCACACGGTGATCTCTAATACCTATAGTACAGAGGCGAAGGCTGGTTCCCTTTCATAGGGAAGCCGTAGCCTGTATAATAGCTAGGGATTTGGATGAGGGTCGTCAAAAGGCGGTAACGGAACCCCTCGCCACTGCTATAGTAATATATTGCTCTATTGCTGACAGACTGCGTTTTTAGCAATAGGCAATCGGACTATTTTTTTTTTATATTGCATAAATGAATAGTACTCTTAAATATGAGTAACTTCTCAGAAGAAACCGTATAGCAAAAGTCAATATTTTCAAAGGTACAGCGATTTGTATAAAAATTTTCGCGAGCCTCCTAAAAACGCTCCATACTAAAGTCGACCTACAAATGACGTCACTTGTAGGTTATAGTATATGAAGTAGTATATGAAGTATATGGCCGCAGGAATATATTTGTAAATATCTCCGATATTTGTGCGTTTAAGTTCATACTTACCATAATGAATGTTTTTGTATATGATGCGAGTAAAATCGCTGTACCTTTGAAAATATTGACTTTTGATATACGGTTTCTTCTGAGAAGTTACTCATATTTAAGAGTACTATTCATTTATGCAATAAAAAAAAATTGTGCGCTTGCCTATTACAAATTTTGTCGCACTTTATATCGAGTGACAGAGACAAAACATGCAAATAAACTATCTGACACTTATCACTGGATTGTGCAACAGTCCCTAAGAGTCGCATGGCATGGTTTGTAATCAAATTAAATAATTGATAACTCCCCACACCGATTTCGTTTCACTGAAACCAGGCCAGTTACGCAGGAGTAATTTTATAGTGCCCAAGTGTGTGCGCAGTACATAAGAGCACTGTTTCCACATTTACTCTCGTAACCCAGTGGAGCGTATAACCGACACGACTAGCGAGAGATCAGGCGCAGGTCCGACCTTTTTACACGCCCATCCGACGCATGGGTCATCTTTCTTGTCAGACAATCAGGTAATCAGCCTGCATTGTCCTAACCAAACTTGGAGACAACATTTTTTGATTGTTTCAATGCGGGAATCGCACCCATGACCTCCGAGTCGAGAGCCAATGCTCTAATCACTAGACCAAAGAGGCTGTTACAGGTAGCCCAGAGAAATATAGAGATTATCTCTATACAGATTTTAATCTTAACAAATGAATACTTGGGCAAGTAAATGTAACAAATGCATCCAGGTTAATACGAAATAGCTTCTAATTACTGTTTTAAAACCTCAGATAACTCATTCGGAGACACTCGAGAGAATGCAGATTCGAATCCCAGGTTGTGGCGTGTACCAATGAGACTTTTTCAGATCTCAAGTACATTATACGGACGCTCTAACGGTGAAGGAAAATATCGTGGGGAAACCCGCACATGGTTAGCCCCAGACGTATTGACCAGTCATTCCTCTGGACTAGGCTGACTGAGTTGTGAGAATGCCGTATGTGCTTGGGCAACCATACGACATTTAAAAACTAACTATCCTAGGCACTACAGTATTTCAAGAGCGGTTACTTCGCTCGGAGAATACTGTATAAATAGTTTTATTTATACTTCTAAGTGTCACTTAAATTAAAAGTAGGTTGTGAAACGTACTTTTAAGCCCTGATGTTACAGACTGATGCTGATAAGCAATACTGTGTCAGCCCACAAAATTATTAAATCCAGATGTTGATACTAATCGCTTTCTCAGGCGATAAACTATAATTTTCAAAATAGTGTTAAGTGAATTAAATCATTTTAATACTGAAAAACTGATTAAAACTTTTGACACATAGTTGAAATTATATGAAAATAAATTTAATTAAACACGATTTTCCCAAAATGACGATCTAGTCCAGTTATAATTTAACTACATATTGTAACTAGGGCATGAGTAACCTTAGTTTCATGTGATACTAAAACGACAACAAGACGAGTTGTCATTATATCAGAGGTTTTGTTTATGAGGAACTTGAGATTTATTTACGAATTTATTTGGCAACAGCTGATCAAGAAAGGTCTGTTTTTAAGACAGGATTGTCTTTTTACCCGGAAACGTGGTAATCGTATTAGCTGAATGAATGTTTGGTATGGCATTTAACGTTGATAATCCGATATTTTCTAATTTCACTCGGTATGCGGACCAGTGATCGCTGTCCACCATATTCTAGTGTAAGAATTAAATTACATTTGAGTGAAATGGAGCGGTATTAGAGACTGCAGGAAACTTTAAGTTGGTGCAATTAGATGTGACCTATAATCCTAGGGGTTTTAGTACATAATAGAAATGCCTATTTACTTTACACCTTACTCCGTTTGTATAAAGTTTATTTTTGCAATAGTACTTTCGATTCCGTTCTCCGGCTATGTAAGTTGAGCCTAAGTGGGTCACGTGACTAGAGGATGGTGGACCAAATATTACGGGGCGTATGACTCAGACTGTGGTAGTCACTACTAATCCTATTACTATTCAAATATCAGGAACACGTATTAGGTATCAGCTGCATCTCTGTTACGATATAATTTTACAATTTCTTACGCTGAACTATGGCAAGTAACATCATTATAACTAACGTGTACCGTTCTCTCTGAATATATTCACCGTAACTCGTCAGACTCAGGATTTACAAACTATTTACCGGGAGCCGTCCAATCACTCAACAATTATAACATCTGTGTAAAGATAAAACTATTGTGTATAAAAATATCACTATTGCTATTGTTCTCGCGGGGGATCCTCGCGTTAGACACGAAAAACGGATGCGACGGAGCGCCCCCGTCGCGGTCTCAGTACAAAAACTACGCTATATGAAAATACTCGTTATACATGGGCGACGGGGGCGGTCGATGCGCTCGGATAAAGTGTATATTGTAGGTGTATATATGTACCTGTAAATAACCTATGTTTAAATCAGCACCGGCAACAAACGCTTCAACAACGATCAGTCTATTGTCTAAAAGGAAGGTCCTCGTTCGCGTCGGCGAGCCCATGCGATCGCAGTGTAGTGACACCGTGAGTCAGTGCTATTATAGCATCTAAGCCCACTCGCGCGTCGTCTTGTGTTTATTGCATATACATATAACGACCGCTCAAAGCTCGCCGATGACGCGTTTAGCGTCACGACGACGCGATAACGTGCTCTCGCCGAAGCGAACGGTTCTAGCACTCGGTATATTATTGAAAGGCACGCAATAAGCGGAGAAGTGTGATGGCATATAGGCCCCCGGCGTTACTCCGATCACAGACTAGATATATCTACGTAGGTACAGTCTTCGACGTGCGGCACCGTCTCAAGTTATCACTCAACGAAGAGATACAATAACACTTCGCAAGTAAATTTCTCGATCCATATTATATGAAGCATAAAATGACTCGCATTTAGTTTGAGCTCTGTGCACTATTACGTCTCCTCGACGACTCGTCGTAAAGAGAACCAGTCGGGACACCGAGCGAGCGTCTCCAATCTATCGACCGGCGAAGATAATAACCTTTATGGTACAAAAGAAGCTAAGATTACTCTATAATAAATATGTTTTGATGGTTCAGATGTGGACTGGTGCCGTTTACGACGAGGTGGGGTAGGTAGAGAGCGCGCGAGCGCTAGGGGGGCGCTAGAGGTCCTACACGCGGTCGCCGGCGGCGGGCGGGGCGGGCGCGCGGGCGCTAGGGGTGCGCGGGCCGCAACGCGGGCAGCGGCGGCGGCAGCAGTTTGACGCGCTGGGCTTGCGGTTGCGGGTGCTGCGCGGGCCACTGCGCGGTCGGTTGCGGTTGCGGCGGGTGCGGCGTGTGGTGCGCGAGCGTGTGCCGGCGCAGGTACAGCGGCGTCTTGAAGCAGCGGCCGCAGGTGGCGCAGGCGACGGGCTGCGCCTCGTGGATGAGCCGCACGTGCTGCCGCAGGTTCGACGAGTTGGAGTAGCGGCGGCCGCACTGCGCGCAGCGAACTCCCATCGCTGCCAACAACACCACGTTCGCACTGCGCTCCCGACCGCATCCGCTTCCCCGATATGCCAATAAGATCGTTTCTGGTCCTTACGCCCGTGATAAAGTTTCGAAACGACGAACAGACTAATGACACTTCACGTTTATTGCGGGTGTTCCATACGCTACTGAATGCAAAGGAGTGTCGAAACAATCGTATCAGCATTGAAATAACGGCAGCGCGGACGGCAGAGCGGAGGGCGGAGGGAAGCGCGTCGCCCCGACACCCGCGCGCCTAGCACCAGATCAGTGTACGAAACCACGCGCGCTCTCTTCTAAACCGAGAAATTTACGATGGAAAATCGCCGGGGGCGCGGCTGTCCGAGTCGACGTGTGCGTGTATATGAGGTGCTAACTATGAGTTACTGAATAGTATTTACCTTCTGTGTTCACGTCGCGGAGCTCGGGGTTGACGCCCGCCATGAGATCCATGTTACCTGGCCGAGGAAATAAGTGCATTACGATATGGTACAAGTTATGGAACCCTTGTAGTTGTGAGTTTAATACCATACCTGGTAGAGCTGCGAACGGGTTCGCGACGGCGTTGTTCTCGTTGTAAAACATTTGCTGGAAGTTAGACCGCTCCTCGTCGCTCGCCTCCTGTTCCATGACCTCCATTTTAGGTTCTAGTAAGTCTGTAGCACTAAAGTCTTCAATCTTCTCCTCTCTGTCTGCGTCCCCTGGGTCCATAATGGTATCATTTTCCTCGTTTTTAAATTCAGTCGCTTCGAGATCAGTTTTCACCCTTAGAGTCGGGTAATTGCAAGTTTGGTTAAAGTCATCATTATTAGGCCTCGTTTGACTAGAAGTTTGAAAGGAAGCTTCTTCGCTGAGATTATTTCTGGCAACGTCGGGAGAATTTCTCTCCGATCGGCGGTTCGCGCTCTTATCGAGGTCGTCGACGGAGGATGTTTCTACGTTTTGGCTTGCGGCTTTGGAGGAGGAGGTAGAATGTGACGGTTTGGCGCTAAGTAAATTCCGTAATTGGGATGGAGGTGATTTTCTGTTTGTTTTCTGTAAAGAAAAAAAGTATTAAACACCACACTTTGCACCAATGAATTGCCACAAACAAGGAACAATGTATACTTTATCATTGTGTTGTGAGCAGTCGGTAAGACCTCGTATCTGCAGGGCGTCCGCCGTTCGTAGAAAAGCACTAAGCTGAGCCTGCGCAATGTTCACCTGGCCCACATACATGAACTGTAAAAGTGCACGTATATGGGAGACCTCGCAGTCGCGCATAAATATTATCGGATGAGGACATGGGTTGTTCTGGAACAAGTAAACAATGTTTAGGGCCAACGTCGAGTATTAATTACCAAAAATAACATAAGACATTTGGTTACAATTATGTTCTAATTAAAAAGATGCAATAGAAAAAATAAATTACATGACACACCCTTCCTTCTTTCCTTTAACCCCAACTTAACGATTTATAAGGTTACTTAAATTTTCTTCTTAAGTGCAAAGAATTGTTTCTATTTTTAATGTGTAAATTAAATTTTGTAATGGAGGTGTATATTTCATTCATATAAAGATTTTGTTGGAAACAAGAAAACATTTTTTGTTTATGAAAACAGTAAGTTATGTGGATAGTAACTAGGACATAAAATTTTATGTTACTAAATGTGTTATTAAAATAGGTATTGTCGTTCTTATAATAATAACACATTTTAAGATAGTGAATTGACAGCAAGTTCAGATACAAACTCAAATAAATAAATTTTACTATGTCAGCCTTGAGAATATTTTAATGATTCATTATCACACGACTTTGTGGTATTTCCATTAAAAGATAATTAATCAACATCATTTGTTTTTTCTATACAAGTAACTTCTTATAACTTCACAAAACTAATGGGAAATAAATTGGGATACTATTTGAATACTGGTATGCTAATGATAAAGATTTCAAATACTTGTTATGGTTTAGTCATTTTACTTATAGGACATAATATTGTGTAAATTATAAACATTCTAACAAAATAATGTACTCAATACACATATTCTTATCTTTACTATAACTTAGGTAATTGTTTATTTAAATTTCATGCCATTATCTTTAATGTCTTTATCATGTACTAAAAACAATTTAAGGGGAATTGAACTTGACTGTGATATGTTAACAATTCTCCCATCATTAAATATTATTTTTAATAACAATTTAATGTAGGTATTTTATTTTTTAATATATTGAGAAAACAAGATATTTGAACTCTTTTATTTACTATACATTGTCTAAACTCACTAGTTTAGTACACTGGTCACTACCCCACCCCGGCTTCACACGGGTGCAACGAATTATACATATTATACACCTTCCTCTTGAATCACTCTATCTATTACTCATGGGCGTATCCAGGGGGTGGTTTAGGGGTTCAAACCCCCCCCCCCCCCCCGAAATGGGCCGGCTGGTATATATAATACAGAGATCTGACCAATATACAGAGGCATATAATTAGAAATTTTGCGCCATATTTTGCCACCCCATTAACCGTTTCTGAAAGATGATTTTTGAAGTTATTTTAGAAAAATAATCAGCAGCCTAAATCAGAACTTTGATATTATGTTAAATGTGTTCAAACCGAGAAAGCGAGCAAATGTTTTTTACTCCTTTGCCTGATAAAATCTTTTTAAACTTTAAACCCTGAAAGACTGCTATTACTATAAACTGCACTTAAATCCATTGAGTGGAATAAAAAAAAGATCTAAGCTAACAGATTACAGATATGAATTTATTTTATACTATGTAAAGATTTTTAAAAATAAGAGTGCATAAAATCAAATATCATAAAATGGTTTATGTATTCTAAAAACTTTAAAATGGTCATTTTATAAACAAAGCTCAATAAAATAATATTTAACAAATTCAATGTTTAACTCCTTTTACAATTATATAATAAAAATCCTTATTGTTTTTCAAGGCAATGATGAATTTGTAAACCAAATTAATAACTTGGAAATTAGCAACTATTTGATAAAAATATTATGCAGTTGCAGTCCAAGCATGAAGACATAGAAACTATTAATATAATTATTAATAAATCATGACTATAAATTGTGTTGAAAATTTCTATGGTGTATAAAATATAAGAATGCTATAAATTTTTGAGACACTTTCCAATTGCTTCAATAAAGAGTAACACATAAAATAAAGTGATTATAGAAATATGATAGCATAAATCGTCAATTTTTAATTATGAAAATTGTAAAGCTCTATAATGAATTCATTAGAAATTGTGAAACAGAATTCTAAAGTAGGTACAAATAATGAAATCACGAATACTTAAACGGATCGTGAGACATGGCATTTGTAAGTAGATCAAGTGTTTTATACATAACAACTTTCACTAGAACCATTGTAATGGTGACACATCAAAGTGTGGGGAGCGAAAGATGGACTTACTTTAAATAATTCCTTGAAATATGGACTACACGCAGAGAGAACCACTTTATGAGCCTCCAGCCTGTGACCCTCGCACGCCAGAGTGACGTCCACGAAATCCTCATCATCGCGCAGCGCCTCGAATTGAGAAGTTATATTTGCTTGAAAATTGTTCCATCTCAAACAGAATTGCTGGTCGCCACCCAGTTCTGTACCTTCCATTACTTATAGACATAACTTGATATCCGTGCTCATTTAATTGGTTTAATAAGAATATTTAATTATTGAAAATAAATATATCACAGTAACTTGCAGTTTCAGTCGCCGTCTGGCCGAAAATCTTGAAAGAAAACAATCAATAAAATCTCGTACCAATCTAAGAAAAATAAAACTTTTTAATTTGTCATTCATTTGCTGATGGGTACATTCACTTTAACGTTTCATTTTACGTACCTACATTTTGAAATATTAAAAAAGTTACTTACATTTGATAAAATATTTAATTTTATAAAGTTTCACAATCAAGTTACATTTGTTGTGTGATTTTTTATTTTACTCATAAGAACAATTATTAATCATAACTTTGTACTTTGACCATAGAGACTGACAGACTAATGAACATTGAGTAAAATGAAACGACCGTCAATTGAGATGAGGGCGCATCTAGACTTGATTATCACTGGTCAATGGTCATTGATGTGGCAAAATTATTTGACTTTGTTACTTACGCATTTTTATTGTTTGACCTAGTAAATAATTATTTTTTATTCAAATTACCTATTTATCGCATACATTTTATTAATTTTCTAACCACTTTCTATCAAAGTGATGTATATACAACCTGACATGCCGTAACAGATTATAAATATCTTGTTACAGTACAACAAACGTAACGGGCTGAAAACTATATATATAATCTGTACTTCATACTTATTGTATAAAACTCGTATATAATCACCAGCCAAGTTTGTAGAGCTATAAGCTATACTCTACAAACTTGGCTGGCACTGTATTGTCCGGAATCCGTAAGGCTGGTGAAAATTCAGAGCACTAAAAATAGAATTCTGCGCTAGTACAAAACTAGCTGAAAATCGCGTAGAGCTATCAATTCTGACATTAGATAATTGACAATCAAAATATCAACGCAGTGGTGACTGCAAAATTTTTCTTCTCATGTCCAAAAAACCTATCCTCACTATATGATTCCCTCCCTCCTACAATTCCCCGCCCTATCAACCTTAAATCTGTTCTGTGTTTTGTAAATACTCCTTTCATTGAAACTTTATGTACATTTATTCTTATTAACAAAATAAAACTGTAAGGTGTGTGGTACTAACCCTAAATGTTTGTGTTTGTTCTAGGTTTAAGATTATTCAACAGACTTCCTCCAGTACACCGTACTCTTGTTTATTCATAAAACCTACTCAGAAAGCAGAGTTTTCGTCACCACACTCTGACACTGGCGAATCACTATGGAGCCATAATAAAAAAGAAGAAGAAGAAGAAGACTGCAAAATTTTTAGCTCTATTGTAATAATGCAGAGTTTTATTTTCAATGCTCAGAATTCTCTCCGGAGTCCGGGCTTCCGGATTCCTAAGGCTGGGACTATATGCACCGGAATCCGTGAAGCCGTAGAGAATTCTGATCATTGGAAATAGAAATCTATTCTAATGCAATACAGTTGAAAATCGAACACATGAGTGTCGAGTTAAACGTCAATATCATATACTAGCGACCCGCCCCGGCTTCGCACGGGTACAATACTGATACTAATACTACAGATAACAGAATGTCTTTAAACCTCTAACAAAACGGGTGAAATTTAGTCAAAACAAACAGAAACAAATTAATATAGGTACCTACTAATACTTAATGAAATAAGTAGGTGGGTATACTTTTATCGTATGAAATACCTACACTTTTCAGAACTAACAATATAACAATCACTAAATAAATAGTTACTCAAGTATCTATCCATCATAGTTACAACGAACACAAAACAAAAAATTTTCTCATAGATCTAAACTCGCATGCCTTGGCGACGACGCGACGCCCACTTCGCAACGGGCCGTGCAGCAGAAATCGTAATATTTTAATTTCGCCATAACTTCAAAACCAAACATCCAATTTTAATCATTAAAAGACTAAATATTATCTACATAAACTGTACTTAGTGACGAAATAATTTATTTTGATAAGGATTAATAACATGAGTAAAATAAACGCGTTTAAATGTAGTCCAAAAAAAATCAAGATTTCTAAATAAAAAAATGGTTGTTGTGCCTCACTCGACATAGATAGGTATAGTGTGTCGCGGACTTTTTTGTAGATATTTATAAGATCTACAATTAATTAGAACATTTTATGGTTCTATCTTTTATAGTTTAGGCAGCGTACGCAAAATAAGTAACTTTTCTGGTTGATTTTTTACACCTTGTGTCCGAAAAACCCACATATCTTACGGAACCCTATTTTTTTCCAAAATAAAATTTAGCCTATGTTACTCGTAGATAATGTAGCTTTCGAATGGTGAAAGAATTTTTGAAATCGGTCCAGTACTTTTTGAGCCTATTCATTACAAACAAACAAACAAACAAACAAACAAACATACAAACAAAGTTTTCCTCTTTATAATATTAGTATAGATGACAGCTCGACACCTAACACTTCAATTTTCAACTCTATTCTATTAGCGCCGAGTTCTATTTTCAATGCTCAGAATTCTCTACGGCTTCACGGATTCCGTTGCATATAGTCCCAGCCTAAGCGCGAAACTCACGGTCCAGCCTGCAAATCACAAATCTAGCAGCGGTACATAAAGCCGTTATTAGTGTCAACAGCCTCTGTAGTTCTAATGGTTAGCCTAGAAGTCTTTGGGTTAGCCGTTAGAGCCATAGAGAGCATTCATTAGCTATCGACTCGGAGGTCGTGGGTTCGATTCCCGCATTGGAACAACAAAAAAATGTTGCTTCCAAGTTTGTTTAGGACAACGCAGGCTGATCACCTGATTTTCTGACAAAAAAGATAATCCAAGCGTCGGATGGGCATGTAAAAAGTCGGTCCTGCGCCTGATATCTCGTCAGTCGTGTCGGTTATCCGTCCCACTGGTGACTGGATTATGAGAGTAAAGGAAGATAGAGTGCTCTTATATCTATGATGTTAACTTTTTCAACACTATGTCAACTATTCTATTTTTTCAGCTCCAATGAAAAGGAGAAGTGCAAAGCTGCATTCTATACACTTGTAGCATAAAGGCAATAAAAAATGTAAAATATATAAGTATTACAATACTTTTTATTTAAAATATAAACAGTAAAAATCAACACAAACATTAAACTTAAACACATATACCTGTACAACATACAGTACAATCTTATTAGAACTTAATAAAATATTTTTGTCTTAATAAAAAACTATTTTATGACTGATGTAAAAAAAATATGGTTTGTTCAGTGGAGTAGTTACTGTGGGCACCATATCAAAAAAAATTTTGAGGCCGAGTGAAGAGTAATAATTTGCCCGGGGCCCCATATAATTGGTACAGCTTATACAGTGGTAGCTATGCCCCTGGATTTGTTGTTTCTGTATTTTGATTGTATTACAATTTACACTTTATAATTCCTGTTCTCCTTCAACCATCTCTTTTAGGTTAAGAAGTTCAAATTGACCTGTACCCTTTGTATCCGTTCGAATTATATCATCCAGGTTTCTAAAACTTCCTGGATCTATTAAGCATATTATATTTGCAGTACCAGCCTCCCAGTTCTCTTCTTCGATGTTGGTTGCAAATTTCACTGCTTTATCCCTTACTCTACGAGCTTCCTTGCCGCTCAATAGAATTCTCACTCTCATTTGTGC
This sequence comes from Glaucopsyche alexis, assembly GCA_905404095.1. NCBI lineage: Eukaryota > Metazoa > Arthropoda > Insecta > Lepidoptera > Lycaenidae > Glaucopsyche > Glaucopsyche alexis. Next base: position 5,990,989 of record FR990053.1, read on the forward strand.
TCTTTCTAGGGGAATTTCGTTTTTAATCAACTGTATTACTTCAAGTGACTGCTGTTTAGCACTTTTATTCACATTCACGGAGAAATGAACATCTTTCATAGCTTTTTCTATGATAGATACTGGGTAGGGTCTTTTAGTTTCAGGGTTGACACACTTATCAGATACTGTGGTGGCAATGTCTTTAAATAGGGAGTCAATTTGTGAATGTCGTTCTTTGTCGGACACCTGAAGTTCTCCCTTGTCTAAAATTATCTTACATATTTCAGTTTGATCATCTTTACCAAACACTTTGATTAAATCTTCTTTTTTTGCAACTTGGCCTTTTGACACATTCACAAAGACTGTATGAGTTTGTAGTACTTCATCTATATCCTTTTCTCTGAAATTAAAGTAAGTTTTTTTATATTTTCAGTACTTGAGTCCTAAAACAACTCAGATTTGTGATTACTTAAAAATTATACATACAACTTATTTCTCCACGATACCACTTTATTTCTATAACATGCTATTTCAAATCTCTTTCCACCTTTTTTTAACCTTACAATAGCGACGTTCGTCAGACGAATTTGATTCACAGGAGTAAAAATTTTGGACATTTTGAACCGATTTTTCTTAGCTTTTCAACTATGTAGGTACTAGTCTTATAGAAAAGCAAAACTCTGGAGACTGTGCTATTTTTCTTACATAAAATGGGCCGTTTGTCAATGCTGTTGCAAAGTATTTACTTATTCCAGATTTAGGAAGATTTTTACAAATCGCAAAACACTGAAACATGAAACCGAAACAACGCAAAAACAACGACGAGTCGAAACCATTGGTCGAAGTCGAAACAAGACAGCAGCTGACAAGTGTCTTTTTTTTTTTTAATAAATGGCGTCGGCTTACACCATTTACCAGTCTGAGTAAAAAGGCGGGAAAATATAGAATATTCGTTCAAATTTTCATCACCGTATTTCTAAATCAGCTATCCCCAACCCGCGGCCCGCGGGCCGCATGCGGCCCGGAACCTCCGGCTCCGAATCCGGAACGATGCGACAGTGAAAATTCAGAGCGCAGAGTTCTATTTTTAATAAAAATAGAACTCTGCGCTAATACAATAAAGTTGAAAATTGTAGTTTCGAGTGCCGAGTTGTCATACATGACATTGAAATTTTACTCGACACTCATATTGTGTTCGATTTTCGATTCTGTTGTATTAGCTCAGAAGTCAAGAGTTCTATTTGCAGTGCTCTAAATTTTCCCAGGCCCGCCGGATTTCGGATCATATAGTCCCAGAATGATCCGGAATCCGGTGGATTCGGGAAAATTCATAGAACTGAAAATAGAACTCTGCGCTAATACCTACAGTAGAGCTGAAACTCGAAGTAGATTGATTTTGTCGATTAAAAGGCTGGACGGTGAGTATAGTGAGCTGCTTTAGATTTTAAAAACTTTTGTCATGTTATTAACTTACCTACATTTAAGTACCTGTATTTTACAAAAATTGTATTTGTTTGGTTTTTTTAAATTTATTGTGAGCTGCAGCTGGACACTGAGTGTATCACTCATATTTGGTTGTTTTACCGAATTTTAACTACATTTTTGGTTGTTTTATTTCTGTGGGGAATATATTGTGGAGGATTGTCATTTTCCTTTCCCAAACGTCAGGAATTTCGACAATACGTTTGGGGATTTTAGCATATTACTGTCGGCAACCCTGCATTCGACGTGTATTTCGTAAAAGTTGGCCGTCATCAGCCGTCATTTTGTAATATTTATATATTTTGTCGGCGATTTATATGTGCTTAGTCGTTAAATATGGCGAAATTAGTCGACATATATAATTGCGAAAAAGAACCAGTAATTAAAAGGCGACAGTTACCGCTCACGATATATGAAAACCTAACAGTAAGTTGTTTGCGCTATGACATTACCTCAAACGTAGATTATTACAATGATTACAAATTAGTCATGTGCCTAGAATGTATATGTTTATAAAGAACGAAAAAATAACATAAAGAAACATTAAAGTACATTAACCTATATGATTACTTATAACCTCCGCATTACGTACCATTTTCCTTCTGATTTAATTACTGACCTTATTTTGAGGTACATATTCTTTGTCATATTCTTATTTGTTTTCGCTATTTTTAGATGATAATGGATTTAAATACCATGGGCTTAATTTGTGATAATCCCCAAGTTAAAGGTCGTGAGTATGAGGAATTCGTGCGCAAATACAAAATACTCACTACAGAAGAATTGAAGTCTGCACTCCGAGTTGATGCATCTGATATTTTCAATGTACTAAATCAAAGCATTCCATGTGTTGGCTGTCGTAGAAGGTAATACTTTTATGTTTATAATTTTCAGTGGATAACCTAATTTCTTTTAATCTTAGTTAAACATTTTCATAATTTAAACAGTTGTTTATTTGACAGTTGGAGTATAAAATTCTTATGAATAATTTTTGGAGCTAATAAAATTAGAATTGATTTGGTCTTATTAATTATCCGTTTTACATGATAATATTTTTTTTGCCTATATGTATTTCATAAAAAACTGTTATTTCAGTGTTGAGAAGCTTTTCTACCAACTGTGTAAATCAGGTCATCCAACCTTAGACCCATTAGTTCTTACCTCGGATGAAATCATGACAATAAAAGAAGAAAAAATTATACACCCTCAGTCACTTGCAGCTCTTTTAAATGGTCATAGGTAAGTTTATGCATAATTTTTACTCACGATGGAACAGAGAAGGTGTATATGTTAGTGGTGAGAGATTACGTGTTTGATTTGAGATAATTCCTGATAATCGCAAATAACAAATTATAAATAATAACTCCCTACACTGATTTCGGTGATGGTGGCCGGTTTCATTGAAAACAAGGCCAGTTATGCAAAAGCATTTTTTTTTTATCAATATATTTGACGAGGCTTATGGTGCACTTGGCATCTAAGAGCAATTTTATAGTCCTCAAGTGTGTGTGCAGTACACAAGAGCACTTTACCTTTACTCTCATAACCAAGTGGGACAGATTACCGACACAACTGGCGAGAGATCAGGTGCAGGTCCAACTTTTTACCATCCATCAGAGGGATCATCTTTCTTGTCAGTCAATCAGGTGATCAGTCTGCATTGTCCTTACTAAACTTGGAAGCAACATTTTTTTTATTGCTCCAATGTGGAATTTTAATCCATGACCTCCGAGTCGAGAGCCAAGCTCTAACCACATTATATGTTAAAGTTGAACACATCAATTCTTCCAATTTCTATGCATTATTTTATTAATAAGTATTTTTTATACAATATTATGTACTGAAACCATATTTATTTATTAATTTCATTATCTGAAAGTGCAATAATGACAATTTGTCCGGTTAATCGAGTCTCACTGTCTCAATTAAATTAAAAAAAAATTAAAGAAGAAGACTTATCTTCTGTACATATTAAAATTAGTTCAAAAATTTTAATGTCAACATGATAATAATTCTAGTTTTACACTTACAAAACAATGTTTAGTGTTATTTCACTAAACAGTTTTTATTGTTTAATAAGAAAATTTACTATCTATTAATAAAGAATTACATACTGAAAGAATTACTACTTTTATGTTATATTAAATATAATATGTCATATGGTATAATTTTAATAATAATAATATGATCTTGAATTAAATGATCTTATCTTATGAATTATATTTATACGAAGGTCAAAAAGAAATAACTGCTTGATATTGATGTCCTACTCTTGTCATGTGAATTGTGATGTTGTATGATAGGTCAATCACCTTGACTCTAGTGACCTCACATAATCCATATTATAGTTAAAAATTTCAAATACATCAATATATTATATACTAATATTATAAATATGAAAATGTGTGTGTGTCTGTCTATTTGTTCGTCTTTCACGGCAAAACTACTGAACCAATTGAAATGAAAATTGGTACACAGATAGTATATAGCCTGAGAAAGGACATAGACTACTTTTTATCACAGGGAAATGTATGGTTCCCATGGGATAATTTATTTACAGTTTTATGTAAACTACTAAACTGATTATCATGAAATTTGGCACGGATATAAAATAAACCACAGGGTAGGATATAGGCTATTTTTTACTGCAGGGAAATGTACGGTTTCCGTGGGAAACTTTATTTACACTTTCATATAAAAACTACTAAACTGATCATCATGAAATTTGGCACATTATAAAGTAGACCACGAGGAAGGACATAGGCTATTTTTTATCGCTGGGAAATGTACGGTTCTCGTGGGAAACATTATTCACAGTTTCACATAAAAATCACTAAACCAATTGTCATGAAATTTGGCACAGATATAAAGTAGACCATGGGGAAGGACATAGGCTACTTTAATCGTGGGACATGTACAGTTTCCGTGGGTTACTGTAATTACGCAGGCGGAGCCCCGGGCATCAGCTAGTGCAGCAGCTAGTATATTATATTTCTTAAAACCAATGCATGTTTATTTGTAGATCTTAGGAACCATGCAACAGGATTTAATGCGATTTTACCTATAGATGAGGAAATTAAGTTCAAGCTTATAAATATAACTAAATGTTGCCCGCGACTTTGTGCACGCTAAAGCAAATCTCTCGGAAGCCTAACATTTTGTTGTAATAAAAAATGTTCTATATCCTTTTCCGTCATCTACTCTATATCTGTGCCAAATTTTATCAAAATTGGTTCTGTAGTTCAGGAGCCTATTTGATGCAAACAAACGAACCTTTCCTATTTATTATATTAGTAAAGATAAACAGTCAAGTTTTTTTTTTTCAAGTTTGAATAATTTATGAAACTACTAGTATTTATTGCCCGTGGCTTTTTCAGCATTAAATTAGATTTTAAACTTTCATCCCGTATTTTACCCCCTTGGGGGTTGAATTTTGAAAAATTCTTCCTTTGTGGATGCCTAATTGCCTACATCATAGGAGGAATATGTGTGCAAAATTTTTTATTTCTAGCCTTATGGGTTAGGCCTGTGTGTTGATTCATCAGCCAATCAGCTTTGCCTTTAATATATAGGAGAAAGAAGATAGAAGATAAATTAGATCATGTTTCATTCACAATTTGTTACAGTACTGGAATCGAATGTCTACTTCTGAGTCAACCACGGTGGAAGAAGTCCCAACGGTGTACTCTACATTCACTAGAAGCTGGCAGTGCCCGGGGCTGGGGCGCTACCACGTCCTGCGGCTGGGGCTGGGGGGCGTGGGGCTGGGGTGGGCGAGCAGCCTGGCGGACAGCGTGGGATGCGATGCGTACCTCAGCCCGGGAACATGTCACCCTCGTTCACTTTAACACCCTACATGATACCCTACACAACTATCTACGGAAACACCGATTCTGTGCCGACTGTAAGACTAAGGTAAGTGTAATGATGGGCTTATTATATTATGTTTGTGTGTTACTTCATTCAAAGGTCTTTATCAAAACTGAAGTGAGTGCTAAAAGCATTATAGGTGTGATGTGTATGAGGTCTCTTTTTGTAAAAAAAATGTGTATGGGGGTCTAAATGAAAATTGAAAAGTTAATAAACATTATAGATATTTCATAGTGGTGAAGTTCTACAGCCTGTTGGTAAATGTGTTTACGTAAATTGTGGTATTATATTTTAATCTATATAATAGAATAGGGTATTATCCTATGATGAAAATATACTTCAGATTGTTGATATTTTATCGCTAAACATTAATTTAAACCAATTTAACCAAGTTTTTACACAAAAATATGTATGATTTTTATAAAATATCAAAAATAAAATTATGAATTTTTCACGTTTGACCACGTGACTAAAAACCACAGAACACTATTACTCGCGGAGAAGAAGGTCGACTTCATACAAAAAAATTGGGACCAAAATAGCGCCTCTAGTGAGCTGCCCCCTCAAACTTTTAACCGCCTTCCAACAAAGGAGGACTAAATATTTGATTATATGAATATGGCGGGAAATTGAAGATACGTAATTAAAGTTTAAGTTAACATTAAATTTCTCTTTAGAGCTAAATTTTGCATTCCAACAAAACCGAGCGACCACCTCCACGCACAAATCATAACTAAACGTAACAAAATGTTCGTGAGCCCTTAAATACATACGTCTAGTGTTTTCGATAGCGCGATCTAGAAGCGGCATAGTGTCTGTTGTGCGCCATCTGTTGTGGTTTTTAAGTAACTTTTATGTAATATTAACCATGTAAGACAGAGAGCGATATATTGAAATATAACCATTCTTGTCGCACCGAACTGCCCCCTTTTTGGTCCAAGGTCATTCATACAAAGTCGACCACCCCTGCTAAAAACGCACGAGATTGGAATGTGACGTCATATTCTTGTACTTCTTCTTCTTTTATTAATGGCCTCCCGATTTCCATAAAGAATAGCCAGCATCAGAATCATTATGGTCATGCGTCAGTGAGTAATAACCACTTTTTCCGCATTTCAGTGTTCTTTGGTATGGTCACAAAGATTTACCCCGGTGTTTTAATAGACGTATTAGTGCATTTTGTCACTACGCACCATTTATAAGGCATTTTTAATAGGCTTAAAACATTTATTTAAAAACGTAAATAGTAGGTATTCTGGGATTTGGCATTGTCAGTATAATTTGACACTTGACAGTTACAATGTTACAAGATACTCTATGGTTACAAGAATGTGACGTCATGACAACTCATTATAGCGTTTTCGCGCCTATAATATGAATTTAAACTTTTAGGCTAATTTGCAAGGAAAAGAAAGAAATTCACAAAGAATGGTTCAAACTGCTAATATATTTTGGTATTAGGAACAATTTGACATACTTTTCAAAAACTTGGAAAATACCCTATTGTTAAGTTATGATTTAATTTATTTCCAAGTGTCAACAAGTTCTGTATGAAATAATTATTGAAGAATCAAGAACATGTTGAAATTAACAATTTAATTTATTTTCATTACATGACATGTTTTTTGCTTTTTAATTTTTCAGGTTCTGATTGCATATCAGTTACTTGTTGAAGAAAAAGAACCCCAAAAAGAGAAGGGATATGTCGGAGCCCTATACAGTGGTATCAAAAGGTGTTTAGTGGACAAACATTTGCATTTGCAAGCAAAGACTGATTATATCGCACATCTTATTGCCAGGGCTGAACCAGAGTTGCTCGGAAATCATAGAGAGAGGCACGCTAAAACACTGGAAATAGCACAGGAGGAGGTAAAATATAACAATTTGGTTATAGTCTATAGATGCAGCAATCTGTGATCAATGGGCAACAAATTTAATTGCTTTAAATACTTTCAGCTTTTGTCCTGAAAGACAATGAACATCTTAACTTTATTAAAAGAGTTAATCATTTTTTTTAATTGTCATTTGAATATTTTATACACTTTATTTAAAGATAGACTTGGTAATTAAATTAAGAATTCAAAGTAACAAAGTGGATGGTGAATAGTGATGAATCTAAACCTTTTGCCAGTGAGCTTGTTTTTTTCTTAGAGGTAATTAAGAAAAAATTGCAAAACAGAAATATACCGTTTTAGTAAAGATCTTAAAAGAGGTGTAGGAGATTGATACGGACCCATCCAAATTAAACCTGTATGGGAGTCTTTGTTTATTTCATGTGACTTGCCTAGAAAGTTGTTGGTGTCAGCCTGTAGGTTGCACTTTGGGCACATTCCAGCAAACAACTTTTGTCATTTGGTTGGGATAAGCTTTCACCTAATTGTGATGTGTGCCAGAGGCTGGTGGACCTTTAACATATACATATTGCTGGGGTGTGCTCAAACTGCAGAGTTGAGGTCAAGGATCTTAGGAAACTTGGGTTGCCTGCACAATGGACATTGTCGCCAGAGGCAAGCAAAGTATACAATTTTATGGATCTGTCCCTTGTATAATTGGGAACAAGGACTGATTCTATGAGGCTGGCATCAACACTCAAGTGTTGAAAGCCTATGTATAAAATTGATTAAAAATGTAACAAAATAAATTTTTTTTATCGTTACTCCATGCAGGTTCTCATATGCCTTGGGATTTGCATCTATGAACGTCTCCAACGCATCTCGCTAAGATTACGTGAAGAAGAGACCACATGTCAAACTCTGGCAGCAGTCGCAGTGGAAGCTTTGTATCGTAAGTTTGAAACTGCAGTAGAACAGAAGAGTGGTGTTTCCAAACTACAGTTGTTGTATGACGAAATAACTCAAGAAGAACTAACAAGGCAGCAGAGAAAGGAACAGAAGAAACTGAAAAGGCGTAAGAAGAAAGAAAGGAATGCAGTTGAAACTAAATCCAAGGTATGTTTCATCATATATCAGAAATAAATTTAAAGATTTTGATAATGCTTGTGTTGGATCCTTGCAATTTTTGTTTGTTGTAATATTTTTTATTTACATTTGAGTTAAATGATAAATTTTGGGTTGTGCTAATATATTTTGTTATTGTAAATGTAGGAAGGAGATTCTGAAGAGCCCGAGGAAAAGTGTCAATGCGCTGAATGTTTGTACGAAGAAAGGGATACTCCAACGGAATTGCTGTCGCCCCGAGATTATAATAGTTGTTGTAGCGTTCCATCTAACGAAGACGAATGTCACTCGTGTCAGAATGATTATGTAAAAAGAGGTTCTCCGAAAAAGAGTGGTAAAAAGAGAGGCAAAAATGGCAAAATTTCTCCAAATGAACATTCTCAAGATTGTGGATACTCATCTGGTAACAATAATGGCTGTTGTGAGACAATGTCTGGTTCCTCTTCGCTTATGAGTTCTCCGGAAGGTTCTGAAGTGGCATGCTCTGAAGGATTTTGTAACCACGAAAGAGGGGACTGTTTAGACAAAAGCGAAAAATCATGTACTGGATTTACACTGTCACTCCAAGAGATGCTGGTACGTAATATTAATGGTAGTAACTTGTTATTTCATTTTTTTATCAACATTTTTTTATCGACGTCTATGCATAGTCATGACGTAACACGTCACATAATGTTTATATTCACAGACGACACACAACGTTACATGTGTACATGTTGTAGGCGCCAAGTATTTACTATCGACCTATACAATATGGTCTCTTTTTTGATAAAATTATAATATTTTTTATTGAAATAGGTTATTAAAGAATAGCATATTTGGGAAGAGTTACGCATATGCATGCAATCCGTATTCCGTTTTCTAAATCTTACTATGCTTCAATCTTCTTCAGGATACATGTTCATCAGATGAAGAACAAGATACCAGTTATATACCATTAGAAGAAGTGTTGGAATTCAAATCTAGGAGGAACATAACGGAGAAACGTCAGGAGTTGAGAAATAATCTACGTCAAAAGTTTGCTCAGCTATGTGTCAATCCCCAAACACAACCCGTACTGACACAAGGCAAAAAATAAGTTAAAATACTTGAAACATTATGTTATATTCAAACTGCACTATGTTAATTATAATTTAATTTAAAAGTTCTATCTAAAAATGTATTTCTTTATTAAGAGACAAATAGTCATAGAAACTATTTATCGAAAGAAAAATAAATTCGGAAAATGAAATAAATACAAACATATTTAATTATTATTTTATTGTATAGTGAAAGTATACAATTACAGTTATACTTTTTAAATCATTCACAAAGTATCTTTTTTGAAAATTTTTGAAGTTAATTGCAAAATCATAATCATAATAATAATTATAACTTAAAAACTCAAAAGGTGCTTTATAGAATACCAATAGACATAGTCACTTTTATTCAATAATAACGATGCGTGAAAAGTGCAAGTTTGAATTATTCCTACCTTTGATATTTGACTGGAACAAGCCCAGCATTTAACAAATATATACTATAAAAATATTAGGAAGCTTTGTAATAAAATATAGTAGCATTTTGATCAAATCATTTTATTTTGAAGCTTATGTGACTCACTATATAGTACACAATGGATTAATTTCGCTCTTACTCAGGTGCTTACATCATCCTGGGTGGTACAGGCTTGCCAGTGCTAGCCCAATGTATGAAACATTGTAACTCAGTTTTAAATATATAATGAAAAGCAACTATTTGTTTTACTCAGTTTCCATTGTCACCTAAGTTACAAACATTTATTTTCAGGAAATTACAACAAGAGTGATTGAAAGTATAGTGAATATTAAACCTCAGCTTATTTTTTTTTATGAAGTGAATCAGGAAACGAGCAGACGGATCGCCTGATGGTAAGCGATTACCGCCGCCCATGGACACTCGCAATCGACTTGCGTTCCTGGTCCTTCAATGATCCATGAAACCTTAACACTCTTCTATAGCCTATGCTTTCCAGTAAATAAAGTAAAAATAAAATCAAATAAAAATAAGGCAGGTTGGTTTACTAAAGGATTAAAAAAATCGTGTATGGTAAAAAGAATATTATATTTAAAATATAAACTAACGGGAAAATTAAAACATAGAAATAAGAAAACGTTCTTAAAATATAGCAATATATTAAAAAAATGTATATACAAAGCTAAGCAAATAAGTAGTACTACATATATAAATAAACAAAAAAACAAATGTAAAGCGAGCTGGGAACTCATTCATGACAGTCTCGATACAATAAACAATACTAATGAAATCTCTAGTATCAAAACTGAAACGAGAACAATCACAGACATAAAAGAAATTTGTGAGTTATTTAATGATTATTTTATTGATATCAAAAATAACATAGAAGAAAATAAAATGACAGCTAAAGATAATAACATAGTTTATCCTATCGCATCTAACAACAGCACAATATTTCTCAGTCCTTCCGACCCGAATGAAGTTTTAAACATAATTAAATCACTCAAAAATACTAGAGCAGTTGGGTATGATGGCTTTAGGACTGATATAATTAAATATTGTGCTCCTAGCATATGTGGACCAATTGCTCACATAATAAACATGTCTTTCGAGGAAGGCGTGTTTCCAAGCAATCTTAAAATTTCTATAATAAAACCCCTATTTAAGAAAAATGACAGATGTAACATAAACAATTATCGCCCCATAACTTTAATACCAGTACTCTCTAAAATCTTTGAGAAAATTATGCTTAAAAGGTTAAAATATTTCTTTGAATCAAAAAACTTATTTGTGAAAGAACAATTCGGATTTCGCAATAATTGTTCCACTACTGATGCATGTTTTTATCTTAGTAAAATAATTAATGACAATCTCAATGACAAAGTACCCACTACTGCAGTTTTTCTTGACATGACTAAAGCGTTTGACCTAGTTAATCATAGAATATTATTAGAAAAATTAAATAGGTATGGAATACGAGGCCAAGCCAATGATTGGATTCGATCTTATTTACATGACAGAAAAATATGTACAGAAATTGCAAACATTGAAAATGATAGCAGGAAAATATATAGATCGCAGTATAAAATAAATCAAATAGGTGTGCCACAGGGAAGCATATTGGGCCCTTTTCTTTTCTTAACATACATTAATGATATAACCATGGCAACTTCCCATCCATGTGTACTATATGTAGATGACACTACAGTTCTAATTAAATGTAACAATCAATCAGCAGATATGTACGAGAAAGAAATAAATGATGCGCTACAAGATATTATAAAATGGTTAAGCTATAATGATCTAATGGTGAATTTGAGCAAAACAAAAATGATACAATTTAGATATTACAATGCAAAAAAGATACCAAAAACTATAAAATACAATGATTTTAGTATTGAGGAAGTAGAAACATTTAAATATTTAGGAATTTTATATGATACACACTGTAATTGGAAAGCACACATTGATTTGATATGCAAGAAATTAGATAGGTTTACTTATGCTCTCAGACGTTTAGCCAAAACGATATCGTTAAATGCTGCTTTGAGTGCATATCATGGATATGTGTCTTCCGTCCTGTCATATGGCCTACTACTTTGGGGTAATTCGGTTGAAGTGTTAAGAGCATTTAGAATTAAAAAAAAATGCATTAGGGCGATTTGTCAGGTAGGGCCATTTGAAAGCTGTAGGCCACTGTTCCTGAAATTAGGCATTCTACCATTATCATGCATGTATATTAGGGATATTTGTATCTTCGTAAAAAGACAATCTAGTTATTTTAAGAGAAATGGGGAAATTTATACAGACAGATCTCGGCGTTATCCTGATAATCTATATATACCTCAATGTAACAGCAGTACTTACATGAAAAGTCCTTATTATATGGCTATAAAAGTCTACAATAAGTTGCCAAATGAATTTAAAAATAACAACATGACTGTAACAATTTTTAAGAAAAATATTAATAAGTGGCTATTAGAGAAACGTTTTTATGATTTAAAGGAGTATTTGCAACAGTGAGATCATAATTTATTTTTAATGTTAGTTATTATTTTAAATTTAAAGTAAATTGAAATGAATTTTGTTATATTAGTGACGTAGTTTTTCGTATTTAAAGATCTCATTTATACTCAAAATAATTATTGACTGTATTAATTAATTAATTTTGTGCATTAAGAAATATTTTATATTTTGCATACTATTTAATTAGTTGGATGTATTGACCCTTGAACGACCTGTAATGGATACCATCTGTCGACTAAACATTCTTGCAAATAAATGATTTATTTATTTATTCAAATCCCCAATCCCCCCCTTGGGCCTCCGGTAACCTCACTCACTCGGCGAAACACAACGCAAGCGTTATTTCACGCCGGTTTTCCGTGATGTCGTGGTATTTATCCGGTCGAGCCGGCCCATTCCTGCCGAAGCGTGGCTCTCCCACAGTTAAGTAATCTTATTTTATATTATAAAGATACATACGTAAGATTAATACAATTTTTATAAAACTATAAAACCTAACTACATACATTATAATATAGCCTATGTTACCAGGGCTATTATTACTAATCAATGACACCTCATTAAAATCGAACCAGTAGTTTAGGCGCTAAGGTGGAACAAACATACATACATAGACTGCCAAAATCATTACTTAATAATAATATTTAAAAAATGACAACTGCTGTCTCTTATAAACAGTAGTTTAGGCGGGATGATTAGCATTACTTAGTAAGAAAATTAAAAAATATATATTGATGATTTTTATTAATAACAGATAATTACACTTAAAATATTTTTTAAAGCGGTAAAAATGTCTTTTATTTTATAGGATATAATAATATATTTCTTAACTACAATCAAGACAATTATAAACTTGATATGCACAATGTTGCATTAGTCCCACCAAAACCAAAGGAGTTTTTGAGGGCTACCCTCCTTTCCGCATCCCATTTCTTAGGTTCATTGGCTACATAATTGAGGTCATCTATTGGATCCTCCAAATTGATTGTTGGAGGAATAATACCATGGTGGCAAGACAAAACGGTGAAGGCTGCTTCCAAGTTCCCAGCTGCTCCTAGCAAATGGCCGTGGGCTCCTTTTGTGGATGTAACATGTATGTTAAAGGCATGATTCTCGAAAAGAGTTTTTATTGCTGTAGACTCAATACCGTCACCGACAGGTGTGGATGTAGCATGAGCATTTATATGTGTTATACTCTGCTTATCTATTCCACTGTCCTTAAGTGCTCTACTCATAGACAAAATTGCACCTGAACCGTCTTCCCTAGGAGCAGTAATATGTGATGCATCTCCAGACAAGCCGTAACCTAAGATCTCGGCATACATTTTAGCGCCTCTATCTAAAGCATGCTGGTATTCTTCCAACACCAAAACCGCTGCACCTTCACCTATCACAAACCCATCTCTCTTTTTATCAAACGGCCTAGAGGCTTGAAGAGGGGTGTCATTAAAAGATGTACTCAAGGCTCGGAGTCTGCAGAACCCTGCTATGGCTAAGGGGCTGATGCAAGCTTCGGCACCCCCACAAATCATTACATCAGCATCACCATTTCTAATAAATCTGAAAGCATCCCCAATAGAATGGGAACCGGTGGCACAAGCAGTTGAGACTGCATGATTGGGACCTCTCAGGCCATATTTGATACTTATTTGACCTGCTGCCATATTTGGCAATATCCTTGGCACGAAAAATGGACTAACTTTATTATATCCCAATTTTAGAGCTTCATTCGTGTCGCAAACATCTTTCAGATCTATCATTCCCATGCCGAGGGCAACACCGGTGTATTCTTTTTGTTCCGAAGTCTCAGGATTCCATTTGGCATCAGATAATGCTTCAGATGTTGCTAAAAGTGCTAAGCATGTTGCTGGCGCCATTGACTTTAAATTTTGCTTTGACAAGGCCTTATCTATTGCATCGTTTGGCTCTCTCAGTAAAACTCCAGCTACTCTACTAGGTAATCTAAGAAATTCTTCGCCTTTTAAACTAACTATACCACAGTGGCCCTTTAGAAGATTCTGCCAAGCATTGTTTGAACCACATCCAAGGGGAGAAACTAAACCTAACCCTGTTACTACAACCCGTCGTTTTGAAAGTAAGCGTGAGTAGCTTCTAAAGTTGTTTAATGACTTCATTGTGAAAAAATTATCATCTTCAAACTGTAGCTCCCTTTTCTAGTCCTAAATTAGGGAAATATTCATTCTTTATGAATTTCTGTTTGAATGAAATAAATAATAATTGTTTACATTTGTATTGTCAAATTACAATTTACATTTGTTTTTTTTTTTTTTTTTTTGGAGGCACGGTCGGAGTAGCCTGAAACTGAACGTCATGCGTCAGTACTAAACTCAGAGTAGGTAATTACAAAATACTTATTAATATAATTCTTTATACCAAACATGAGTGAGCGTAGTGATGGAGCAAAATTTATTTCTATTTTACAGGACAAAATCTGTAATAAACTATAACACTGAAAACTGACCATAAAATCAACCAGATAAAATAGAACATTGTATTTTGAATTTATCCTACTTCTTTGGGTTATTAGCCGCGCCATAAAAAAAACCTCAAGTCAAAATGACATTTACCCCAAGATCCTATGTGGAGTTTTGCCGGGAAAGTCAATCAGCAATGTTGTGTTTCTGTATTATTTTTCTAAATTCGTGTTAATTCGGTTTTTAATGTGTTATAGTGGTGGAATATTAACCATTAATTATTCGTTGAGGTGCATTAGTGTGGAAAAGTGATACATTCTACAAAATGCGTGCTAAATTGGGTTTCCCGCCAAAACTCCCTAGGAAGTTTCAGTAAAGCGTCTACCACTTTACTGAATCGACTGACTTGACTGATTGACTACCGTGACTATTTATTTGGACTTTGACTAGACTTTGGACTTGACGATTTAGAAATACAGTATACCTACGTTGATGAAAATAATATACTTGACATTGGCAAATGGTGATAAGCCGACGCCATAAATAAATAAAAAAAAAAAAAAAAAAAGATCCTATGTATAATGTCAAATTAGAAAAAATAATTTCAAAATTAAAAAAATTCATGATAATAATTAATATCTAAATACTCTCAAGATGGGATTACAATTTTTAAAATTAAATACCAAAATATTCCTATCAACCGTTACGCTTGTCGGTTTAGCGATATTAATACAAAACTACTTTAGTGACAAGGTTAAAGT
Source organism: Glaucopsyche alexis (assembly GCA_905404095.1). Lineage (NCBI taxonomy): Eukaryota > Metazoa > Arthropoda > Insecta > Lepidoptera > Lycaenidae > Glaucopsyche > Glaucopsyche alexis. The sequence continues at coordinate 6,006,493 of FR990053.1, forward strand.
TATTAAACTAAATAAGTCTCAAAAAAATGTATATGATAGCACAGAATTATTAAATTATAATGGTAGAGATTTGGATAAATTATACGTAGCAGTCCTTGGGTCAATATTCGATGTGACTGCAGGAAAACGGCACTACGGAGAAGGACAATCTTATCATTATTTTGTAGGTAAATATACCTTTTACTGCCTAATAAATTCACAAATAACCATACATTTTATATTTTATATCTTAACAAATTCCAAACTAACCATCTGTACTCGTCTTAATATAAAGAGGTAAAGTTTGTGAGGTAGAACAGGATAAACTCTGGATCTACTAAACCAATTTTGAAAATTCTTTTACTAATAGAAAGCCACATTATATTTTATAAGTATCTTATGCTATATATCATTAGGATATTGAGTAAAACCCAATTCATTGCTGGCACAACTGTGGGCAAAAGTTAAAATATTATAATTTGATTATTCCATGCCCATTTTTTGAAGATATTTTAATAGTAATAAAATTAATATTCTAGGTAAAGATGGGAGCAGAGCTTTGATAACCGGAAATTTCAATGATGAAACCAACAACAAAGATCATGTACTAGACCTCACTTGTGATAATATATTGAACTTGTTAAAATGGAGGCGCACATTTAGAGAAAAGTATATTTATATTGGTAAGTTAGTAATTATCATCATTAGTAGCCACAGAGATTGTCAATAAATTATATTTATTGACAATCTCTGTGGCTCAGTGATTGTGTTGAAGCTCAAGTCGGAGTTTACAGGTTTGAATCTCACCAAAGAAACAAAAATATTTTCTGTGTTATGAATATTACGTACAATATTAAATATTAGGTTGGGGAAAAAGTTTCTTCGCATTTTATATAAAAATTCAAAAGGTTTTTTTATAAATTTTATTTACAAGTGACTAAAGTATATAGGTGCCATTTTGTTCGATAACTTTTTGCCATCTTGTTGGTAGGTACATGATCCCATTGCTATAAAATTTTTGGGGCTTCTGATGAAAAAACTGCGACAAGTGGTTTTGGCAGTCCTCTTGTGATGTCAACCTGACACTGCCTAAGGAATTCTGCAGCGACCGAAACAGGTGGAAATCTGAAGGTGCAAGGTCAGGACTATACGGCGGATGCATTAACACCTCCCAGCCAAACTCCCGTATTTTTTTCTGAGTGGCTAAAGATGTGTGAGGTCTAGCGTTATCATGGTGAAAAACCACACCCCTTCTGTTGATTAATTCCGGCCGCTTTCTCTCAACTTCTTGCTTTAATCTCATCAGTTGTTCGCAGTACAGTTCAGAATTGATGGTCCTGCCTGGCGGTAACAGCTCATAATGAATAATGCCCTTCCAATCCCACCACACACACAGCATCACCTTGTTGCGAGTTAACCCGGGTTTCGCCACAGTCTGTGAAGCCTGACCGGCCTTTGACCACGATCTTTTTCGCACGTTCTTGTCGTACGTGATCCACTTTTCATCACCAGTTATCAGCTTCTTCAAAAATGGTTCGGTTTCATTACGTCGGCGTCGTAATAAAGAATCACAAATGAGTACACGGTTCATTAGGTTTCTTTCAGTGAGCTCATGAGGCACCCAAATATCGAGCTTTTTTGTGTACCCAGCTTTTTTCAAATGCGCCAAAACCGTTTTGTGGTCAATCCCCAGTTCTTCAGCTACATCGTAACTACTAATATGCCGATCTTGCTCCACTTTTTCAAAAATGGCAACAGTTTGTCCGTAACAGGGCGACCAGAGCGACGTGCATCTTTGATATCAAAATTTCCGGATTGAAAACGCTTAAACCAAATTTGCGCTACTCTCACAGATACTGCATTAGGTCCATAAACATCACAAATTTTTTTCGCGGCTTGTGTTGCATTTTTACCTTTTTTGTAATAAAATTTTAAAATGTATCGAAATTCTTCATAAGAATCACTCATTTTAACAATAAGAAAAACAAATGAAAATCTCAAATTTACCTAATTTGAATTTGGAATTGTTTTCTGTAAAATTAAAACTTTTTAATGATACCAAAATCAACCAGATACAATTGGTATAGCCCAAGATATTTTATGACAAGTTCATACATACTATAATGCGAAAAGACTTTTTCCCCAACCTATTATGTGTATCATGATAAAAATGTGAAATATGTGTATAGTATAAAAATATTACATTTATTTCAGCTGTCTGGTACCCATAACACAAGTTCAAGATGTATACATATGTTATATTATTAAATTTTTTATGTTTAATTCTTGTTATGTTTGTTTTTATATAATTAGGTCTATTATCTGGAAGATATTACAATGAAAATGGAGAGGAAACAAAATACATGACAATGTTGAAAGAGAAAATAAGCAAATGTAGGAAAGCAAAAGAAGAGGTAAAGAAACAGGAGAAATTATTCCCTCCCTGCAATATAGCCTGGAGCGAGACTGAAGGCACTAGGGTCTGGTGTACTGTGTCAAGGTAAATGGCTCCGCCCGCCTTAATACAGATCCCTCGGGAACATTGTACTTTTTCGGGATAAAAAATATCCTATGTCCTTTCCCGGGACCCAAAGTATGTCTATACCAAATTTCATAAAAATCGGTTCAGCGGTTAAAGCGTGAAGAGGTAACAGACAGATAGACTCACTTTTGCACTTATAATATTAAGTATAGATATCTACCTGCTTGTATGCCTCTTACATCAGGTCAGTGGCCTCAGCAGTTTAGGGCTTGGCTCTTGACTCGGAGATAGTAATTAAATGATAATAATTTTATGCTAATTTTAACCTATATATTTACTGATTGATTGTTTAGATATGGAAGAGTGTTGTTACCTGATACAGGTGACTTTGATTTCTTTGATGTAATTTTGTGACTGTCTTTTGAGAAATTTTATTTATTTACATTAACTGAATAAAGTGTTTCCAAAATGTACCTGCTGTAATGAGTGTTTTGTCTATTTCAGTGGAGGTGTAGTTCGAAACTGGGAGGGAGTGCCGCGGCAACTGTACACACCTGGAGAAGCTAAGCCGACCTGTGTTTGTGTCAGTGAAGATAAATTAAATAATAGTTTACTTAAAGAGTACATTAACTGTCCAAAGACGTCTAAACAATGTATTGTCAATACTTAAGTGTGAAATTGTGTATTGATTTTGGTGCAATTGTCTGGTGAGGGGTAGAATACTTAACATTATTATTATTGTTTAATCTTTTAAGATATTGTATCATGTAATATCACAACAAAATGATGATGTATTTTAACTAACATTTGTTTTTGTACATGCTAATTCCCATGACAAAACAAAAAAAAAACTGTGTGCCCGAATAAGTTTGAATGTTTGAAACAGCTGTATTAGAATTATTTGCACATTCCATTGTTTGCAGATCCATTCTGACTGACAAGTTCATAACTGACAAGTTTTACTTCAAATATTTCCTAGCCTAATAGTATAGATTGTAGAAAAAGTTTCATTCATACATGCCATGTTTCTTTCAAAACAATAAAAAATCATCCAGTATGTATTAGTAAGCTGAAAACTTTCTTCAGCTCAAGAAGCAAAAATTTTCAGTACACTTTATCAAGAATTGTGCATATGAAGGAGTATGATATTTGGCATAGTGCCGTTTTGACCCTTTGGGTACTCTAAAAATTAGATCTGACACTGCATTTTAAAAGTTTTATTGTTTAAGTTAAAAGTATTTACTTAGTAGTTTAATATTATGAGAAAAGGAATTTGATATTGGGCCTTCTACACCCTAACTTTATTGTTGATAGACCCATGATATTATATTGCATTAATTAAAAAAAATATTTTTTCTAATAATCTATACTGGTTTTATTACATATTGATTTATGATTATTGCATAAGCTCTTTTGCAGATAAGCTACTAATCCAGCATACCATAATTATGACATACTTCTTTTCTAAAGTTATAAGATTTTAATGCTTTCACAAAAAAAATCATATGGAAATTGAAAGCCAACATACATATTTTATTTAGGCAATAGAAAAACAAATAAAAAATTCGAAATTTATTTAAAAAAACTTAATTCAATATTCATTTAAATCTGGCAGTCTGCTGATTAGGGGATAGTGTTGAGAGTAATATACCAAAGGTAAGGGATAACATTATCATGTGCCAACATGATCAATAGTCTTACTTTCTGTGTGAATAACTTCATCTAATTCTAAACATTCAATAGTTTTTAGGAACACATTCATTGGTATCTTCTTTCTATTTAAGAATGATTTATTGCCCAGGAGTTTCTTAATTTTAGCTCTACGTTTTTTAATTTTTTCCTTTGTATAATGACTACCTATTTGGAATGTTAACAGTCTTTTAACTTTTCGACCACCAAGTAAAGTTTCTGACTTAGAGTTGCTAGCTTTTGGCTCCTCGTAAATTGTTTCCAAGGTTTGAGATAGAGTTTTCACTTTCTTGTTAAGATAGAGTGCTTCAATTTCTTTAGAATTAATATTGTCGGCGATACTGTGCTTGCGCGGTCGCATGCTTACACGACGATTAGATGGCTTGTTACATTCTGAAGCTATAGATTTTCTTTTACGTAGAACACGTGAAGTCGATTCAGGCTCCGTTTTGCTGGACTTGGACTCTCCTTCCATTAAATCTAAATGAGCCATTTGGTTCGGTAGATCCGTTTCTAATCTAAAAAGAAAGCTATCGTTAACATTGTGAGGTTTTACGGAATATCTCTAGCATTTATTATAAAAGTATAACAGAAAGTTACCTGACAGGTTCCATTGTAAATAAGGTCAGAACTGAATCTTTATAAATCCATGATATCTTGTTTTATGGAACATCTAAACTCAGCATCTAAAGGATTTAATTTATAGATTGCACCCGCACCCGTTAGTTTTTTGTTCGAGTTTACATGTAACATGACATCAACTGACGTCTGACACATTTCGTGTCTGACACCTTTTTTTTTCTATTCATATCTAAGGCGTCGGCTTATGTTGTGTACATACATACAGAGATATGTACGCTTAGATCTTATACTACATACTTCTTGTTGAAGACGTGAAAGTTATGCTGGTTGCAATATTTCGTTCATTAATAAGTTAAAATATAATATTAATCTAGTTATTGTTAGTATATTTTATGTGAGTTTTATCTGTAAGTAGGTACTACGTTTTGTTATAAAGTAGTGAGTAGCGACTCGCTTAGAATCGTAGTGAGTATATACTGCAAAAAAGACGTGTGTAGTCGAGTAAGTCCCTTATTGATAATAAACTGTTTTTATAGATTTCCCAACAATGAAGAAATGCGACAAAAATGGCTCAATAGTGTTTAAGTAAGGCAGAGATTTACTTATAAACATAGATGTATTATATTAAAAACTTTGTAGTTTGTCTCACACAACAGAAAACATTGTTGTCACCCTACTAGAAACACACGGCTTCTCGTCCAACTTAACCTGAGTGTCCTTCTCTCGCTCGCTCGTTTTTTGGCCCGATATCCAGCCATGGTGTCAATAAAATTAATGTAACTACCATGGACGCAATAAATTGAATAGTATAGCGCGCAATAAAATGGCTGGCAACACCATTAGCCGAAGCGGTAGAGTCCGGAGGCCGCCCGCTCGCTTTCGTAAGGTTTCATTGGACGGCGGCCATTAGTTCGCCGCGAGCGCGCAGCCTGGAAAGTACTAATAATAAGAAATCGTTGAACGCGCGCGCCGGTATATGCGCTGCGCCATTTTTTTTATTCACTATTCCGATTGTTCTTACTGCACTACTTGTAAAAGTGAATATAAGATAATAAGTGACAAAAACAGTTGTTTGAATTGCCGAATCCTATAGCTAATACCAACAGCTATAACTGGCGTCCCAACGTGTGGCAAAAACAGATTCGGGATTCATGCAACGTTTTTTCTTTCGCGCGAATAGTGATATAATATACCTAGCTTCGTTGTTTCGAACTAGATGTGAGCGCCGCGCCGCCTCCGCCGCCGATTTTGCCGCCGCGAAAATACATCGGCGCGCCGAGTGAGCGACTTCGTTTTTCAAGTAGTAATAATAGACTTGTGTTCTTGTTTTTACCTAGCTTCGTTGTTTCGAACTAGTGAAAAGTGTTATAAACAAACAAAGACGTTGTAATAGACTTGTGTTTTACCTAGCTTCGTTGTTTCGAACTAGTGAGAACTTTTGTAAACTATAGTTAGTGTTTTGTGGAAAATGGTAGTTACGCGAGCGGGCCAGCAACAAAATATGCAGGCCGCCGGAAGTGATCGAGAGTCCCCGTTGCTGTTGACCGGACTGGACCAGTCCGCCGGCACGTCGGACCCGTCATCGCCGCCGGTTCCCGGGCGTGAGTCGCCCGTCTACCAACCGATGCCGCAGCACGGGCGTGCTCCGCCCGTCTCCTCGCCACAATCATCATCATCAGTTGTGATGTCCAATGATCAATTCAGGTTTTTATTGGAATCATTACGGCCGCAGCAGCCAGTGGAGACTGCGTCGTGTGCATCACATACCGTGAGTAATTTAGCTAATTGTACAGCAAGATTTGATGGAAAGGGGGACGTAGTTGCATTCATAGACGCTATTTGTGTATATAAAGACTGTGTGGGCGTCCAGGATGATATTGCTTGGAGAGGGCTACCCATGTTGCTCACGGATTTTGCAGCAACCTGGTGGCACGGGGTGAGACATTCAGCCACTACCTGGGAGGAGGCCTTACAGTTACTACGCCAAACTTTTGGACCACGCCTTCCCCCTCATAAGATATATCGTCAAATATTTAGTCGAGAACAGGGTGAAGAGAGGACGGATGTTTTTATTTGCCGTATAAGATCGCTGTTTGCTCAGCTCCCTGCTGGAACGCTGGCTGAAAATCCAGTGCAGCTGGATATGGTGTATGGACTACTCCATAGACGCATCCGGGAGAGAATACCTAGAAGCACTGTCGCCACGTTCGCCCAGCTGTTACAGCAGGCGCGCCTGGTGGAAGACATCTTGGAAGAGGTATGTCCTCCAACACGTTCAAAGAATTTTGCACCAACTACAGCTGGTGGCCCAGTAGTACGAGAAAGTTTACCGTCTACTTCTAGAGCGCTTTCAGCGGATACAGCTATGGACAAGCTGCAGTTATATAATAGGCCAAGACCGCGCTGTTCTTTTTGTAAAATGTATGGCCACAGTAAAGAAAATTGTAGGAGGCTTATGAATAAAAAGCCCACCGATGCCGAGACCGACAAAGCTGTACCAGTTTCCGAGCCATCGAATACACACCCGTCTCTGATATGTTACGGATGCGGTGCGCCAGGAGTTATTCGGTCTAACTGCGAGATCTGTAAGGAAAGACGTTCTCAATCTGCAACGACATCCCGTTCGGCATTCGCGTCAGTGACGGCAATTGATTTGTGTAAATTAAAACCGCGTGTGAGACCGATCTTAAAGATCGAAGTATACGGTGTTGAAGGCACCGCGTTGTTAGACACGGGTGCAAAACAGTCAGTGGCCAGTGAAAGCTTAACAAAGGTGTTAAGAAATAATAATCAAATGTTTAAAAGTGTAGAGACTGAGTTAAAATTTGCCGATGGTACAAAGCGTGTACAAGTGATAGAAACCGCTGTAATTGATGTAACCGTAAAGGGAATGGTGGTGCCAACCAAGTTTATGGTATTACCCGGCGCGACAGAATCACTTTTAGGTATCGATTTTATCCAGGACACTGGCTTGATACTAGATTTTCATAAAAATCGTTATTCATTACGAAGTTCAGGTTATTATAAATTAGAGTATGAACATGAGAATTATGTAACCGTTAGTTCTGCGGTGCACCTCCGTGAGTGCGAGGGAGTTTTTCTTTCAGATGCTGATAAAGTTAAATTATCAGAATTCCTTCATAACAATGAGGATATTTTCAATGCAGGGGGAGAGCCAACCCCATTTGCAACACACAAAATTGATACTGGAAACGCCGAGCCTATCTCATCGCGACCTTATCGGGTGACGCCCGCTAAGAAGGAGATAATTAGGGCTGAAATAGATAAAATGTTAGAAGAAGGAATTATAGAGGAAGCAGAGTCTGAATGGACTTCACCTATAGTCTTAGTACCCAAAAAGAGTGGAGAAATGCGATTTTGTGTGGACTATAGAAAATTAAATGCAGTAACGCGAACAGATAAATATCCGCTGCCTCTAATTGATGAGATTCTCTCTTCTACAAAAAGTAGTTGTGTGATGTCTACGATCGATTTAAAATCTGGATACTGGAACGTAAACGTGGCCCCAGAGGATAGGCACAAGACAGCCTTTGTGTCGCCGTTTGAAACATTTCAATTTCGACGTATGCCATTCGGCCTAAAGAATTCTCCGGCAACGTTCCAAAGACTAATGGACCGTTTTCGATCTGGTCTTAAGGATATTTCGGTAGTAATATATTTAGATGACATTTTAGTAATTTCGGACAATTTTGAAAAACATTTAAGGGATTTAGATCAGGTGTTTGAGCGTCTGCGCCAATTTAAGTTAAGGGCCAATAGAGAAAAATGTAATTTCGCTAGAGAAAAGGTTACCTACTTGGGACACGTGATTACTACGCAGGGCATTGAACCTGATCCCAATAAGGTCCTGGCCGTGACAAAGATGGAGCCTCCTAGTAATGTTAAGGAGCTGAAATGCTTTCTGCAAACCTGTTCATGGTTTCGTAAGTTTATTCCCCAGTTTTCGGAAGTTGCTCGAGCCCTGACGGACCTTACTAAAAAGAATAGACCCTGGAAATGGAAAGAAGATGAAGCTCGCGCATTTGAAGATCTGAAGCTGAGACTTACCTCTAGTCCAATACTAATACAGCCAGATTTTGAAAAGCCGTTTGTGCTGCGCACCGATGCCAGCGCCTATGCTCTAGGTGCTGTACTTTTGCAGGGGCTTGATCCAAAATCAGAGAGACCTATAGAATATGCCAGTAGATTATTATCTGCCGCTGAGCGAAATTATTCGACGACAGAGAGAGAGGCGTTGGCAGTTGTATGGGCTCTTGAACGTTTTCGTGGTTACCTGGAAGGAGCACGTATACATATTGCTACAGATCATCAGCCGTTGAAGTGGCTGCTCACTTTAAAAACGCCAAGTGGACGTTTAGCCCGATGGGCCTTGAAAATTCAAAGTTTTAACTTAGATATAGAGTATACCCCGGGAAAGGCTAATGTGATCGCTGACACCCTTAGCCGTCCCGTGTGCCGTCCACCGATGGATGAGAACTCTTCATATAATATTTGTCCTATTGCAGTCGACTTACCTCACCGAAGTTCCGAAGAAATACGCGTAGCCCAATTGGAGGATCCTGAAATAAAAAAAATACTGGACGACTTCGAGAACGAACATGATGTTGCTCGTTGGACAGATAGAGGTTACTATTTGAATCGAGGAGTGCTGTTCCGTTTTGATCCGATGGGAGACTCTGAGGAGCCCCAGCTGGTCGTCCCAGAGTCCATGCGTGCAGAAATTATGAAGGAGCTGCATGATGCACCCACAGCAGGTCATTTAGGCCTGGAGCGCACCCTAAAGAAAATCAAGGAAAGATACTATTTTTCTAATATGCGACATTACGTAGCAAGATATATTAAAAATTGTGATCTATGTATGAAGTTCAAACCGACTAACCTAAAGCCAGCGGGTTTACTGCAAACTCCTGTTCCGCAACAACGTTTTGAAGTCCTCGCGATGGACTTGTTTGGTCCTTTACCTAAAGGAGATAAAGGCGAGAGATGGATTTTTCTTATAGAAGATACCGCCAGTAGATGGACCGAATTATATCCTCTTGTAGATGCTACTGCAGAAAGTTGTGCGAAGGTATTAGTTGAAGAGATTTTTCTACGTTACGGCTTTCCCCGTCGAATTATTTCAGACAACGGAGTACAGTTTGTCTCCGCCGTTATGCAAAAGGTAATGCATGTGATGGGAATTAAACAAAATTTAACCCCAGTCTATCATCCGGAGTCTAATCCCGCCGAGCGGAAGAACCGGGAATTAAAGCAGATGTTGTCGATACTCATAGATCCAGAGCATAATAAATGGCCTGAGGTGCTTCCATCTGTTCGTTTTGCTTTGAACACCTCGCCGAATCATGGTACAGGACATACCGCTGCTTTTCTTACCTTTGCTAGAGAATTTCGGTCACCAATAGATATAGCAACTGATCTGCGTCAAATCATAGAACAGGATAATTACGTACCTGAAATTACTCCATATTTGCGAACTTTTGTAGAACGCCTGCAAGAAGTCAAATGGAGAATTGAGCATCAGCAAGATTTGAGGAAAGATGGTGTCGACAGGAGCCGTCGACCTGGACCTAATTATCAGAAGGATGACCTCGTACTCGTAGAGGGGCACCGTCTGAGTCAGGCGACGAAGGGTTTTTCGAGCAAGTTTGCTCCACGCCGCGAGGGTCCGTATCGGATAAGTAAAGTAATTTCTCCGACGACTTACGAAGTAGTAGATAGGGATAATCAACGCCGCGGAAAGTATCACGCCAGTCTCCTGTCGTCATATAAAGGTACTACGGAAGCTATCGTACATGATCGAAAGAGGGGTAGACCGCGTAGAACCGTAAGTGCCAAGTCTGCCTCTGTGTCCTCTGCAGACTTGGAGGGGGAGGATATAGCGCGCAATAAAATGGCTGGCAACACCATTAGCCGAAGCGGTAGAGTCCGGAGGCCGCCCGCTCGCTTTCGTAAGGTTTCATTGGACGGCGGCCATTAGTTCGCCGCGAGCGCGCAGCCCGGGTGTCGCAACTTCCTATCGTAAGTATTGGCGTTCGAATTCCAAAACTATACCTGACTATCGTCTGTGCAAACCACATACCTTGCTCGCTCTTTTATCGTGTGTACTCTTTCACACATCGCCTGTGATTGGTTAAACAGAAATAGAGGATTAATTTTAAATTTCAAACTACGAAATTCTATTCTATTAATTTGAAAAATTATTTTCAACTTTTACAAATTTGTTAACTCATGTTTTGTTATTTGCAAAAAACTGTAATTTTTAGTGAAGTGACCTCAAAATCATATTTATAATGATGAAACAGTGATTTATATAAAATAGGTTCATGTATGACCACTATATAAACATGCTTTAAGTCAAAGAATATCGGTGAGTATTTGTATAAAATTTTACCATATTTTAACTTCTCGTTTTATTGAAAAGAGACATTTAAAGATTATATTTGTTTGACGACCTCTGTGGCTCAGCAGTTCAGCGCTTTGGTGCTCAAGCCGGGGGTCGCAGGTTCGAATCCTGCCGAAGGAACAAAAAGTTTTTCTGTGTTCCTGGGTCATGGATGTGTACCTATATATGTGTATAATATTATAACAAAAATCTTAAATATACTTAAGTATAGTATTAACGTGGTATTAATTAATATACTTCCTGTTTTCTGGTACCTACCTGTAACACAAGTTCTTCGGATACTTAGCACGGCGCCAGATTGACGTGGTGTGAAGCGTCCATACATATTATTATTATTATTATTTGTTTCAATAAATGAATTTTATTGTGTAGTGATTTTAATATGCATGCTAAGATTTAAGATTGCAAGGTTTCTCTTAATAATATAAGATTCGAATGTTTATTAAGGCACGCAATATTGTTTAAAACAAAGTCACCCTAATAATAATTATGTAGGTACTTTTTTTCTAATACCTACTATTGTTCAGTTTTACCGCATACTTTTTACATTTAGTTTAACCTTTGTTAGTATTGCGAATAAGAAGAAATAAGTAAAATGTAATATATATTCATAATTTGCAGGTATTGGATTCCAATTTCAAGGGCATGCAATAATAAATAAGACAATATGAAAATATTTCAAGATTCTCATTCGTATAAAATGGACCTATCTATTTTGCACCAAAGGATAACCGCTGAAGTTAATCAGGCTATGTCGTATATTTATGTGGTAATCTGAAATATTTTGGTTACCAACTTTTAGCCCTCGTATCCACGAGAGTTTTTTTGTGGTCGTGAGTCGTGACGCGACAGGAAAAACTGCACTGTAAATAGAACTCTGCACTTAATCTACAATAGAGCTGAAAATTGAAGTGTCAAGTGTACACGATTTTCAGCTGTGTCGTATTAGTGCAAAGTTCTATTTATACTTAGTGTAGTTTATTAGTCGTGAATCTCGTGATCACATAAAACGCTCGTGGGAATGTAGGCTTACTTTTGTATATTTTTAATGCAATAAAAACGATCGAATTATAGTAATTGTTTTGTTGTTTATTGTTTTATTTACCTTTTTAACCTAATAATTGGGTCCTAAAAATAAAATTGAAAACAATAGCCTACGTATAGTTTTTTTAAAAATTTTTTTTTTCATTGTAGGCTTGAATCTTTTGCACTTTAGAAGATATAAATACGTAAAAAAGCTACGGTATAATTTTGAATTTCAAAATTATTATTTTTTATTCGGAGTGCCACCTCATAATACGTAGTATAGCTTTACATTCTCTTTGGCGCAGCCTGGAAAGTACTAATAATAAGAAATCGTTGAACGCGCGCGCCGGTATATGCGCTGCGCCATTTTTTTTATTCACTATTCCGATTGTTCTTACTGCACTACTTGTAAAAGTGAATATAAGATAATAAGTGACAAAAACAGTTGTTTGAATTGCCGAATCCTATAGCTAATACCAACAGCTATAATAGCTATTAATTAGTTGTGTAAATATTAGAAATGAAAGTAAAATGAACAAAGTAGTATCACTATTAACTAGAGCATCGTTTCTCAACCGGTAGGTCGCGTAATAATAATAATATCTGATGTTATAATATTAAAAAGAGGGCTCGCTCGCTTCGCTCACAAGTTTGGCTTAAAGAACATATTATGAAATTCAGTACCGACGTTCAGCTGTAGGCTATTGATATTTGTATTAAAGCTGAAACGGGTAAAAACGAAAAAAAATATTGGGGGCCTATTATTTAAATGTGCCCAGGGCTTATAGTAGATTAAAGTTTAGTATTTACTTTGTCGTTTTATTTTCTTGAACCCCCTCCCGAAACTAAAACCTGGCTACCCCCGTGGCACATAGCGCGCTACTTTTATCAGCTATACGTTATATTGCCTTCACTGGTTCGAAAGATTTTTTCGACGACAGAATTCGTTCGAAAAGCCGAATCTTTTGTACTTATAAGTATGTAGTTTGTATTTATTTTTCACCAGATTGCGACCCCCTTTAAAAACAAATTCGACACCCCGGTTGAGAAACGATGCACTAGAAATATGAAGGAACATCCCCCAGTTTTTAAGTAGGTAAGTATTTGTAGATATTATGGGAACACTCACAATTAAATATTTAGACTTTAGAGAATGTAAATGAAACAGCTATTATTTTATAACGATTTATTATACAAAACAATAATACATTAAAATGTACAGGTATGTTTAAAAATTTGGACTGGCTGTCCCAAAACTGGATAATATTTTAATATCCTTCCCTTACAGACACCATATTGCTCGTCGAGGCGTCAGCACTAATAGAAATATAGATTCGGCTCTAGATAAGCAAACTAAATATAATAATTAATTAAATATAATAAAAATATAACAATAAATGAATCGCACGCTGTCAACTTAAGTACACAGTCTATTGTACTGCTCTAGTCGACGGGCACCATGAAGTCTTTAGAATAACGTTAAAAACAAATTAATTAAACCTCCTAAGCATACTGTATATTTATATACACATTATGAACATGTTCTCTCTGTTGAACTAACGCCTGTTGCTGAGATGGCCGCGCTCCCGCCCCACTCGGTCTAGCCAAGCCGGTCGTCTCCCACACATCGTACCGAGTCCAGCGGCGGGCATCTACCTACTAGAGCCTACAACATCGAGACGAGAGCGGTAGAAGTAGCAGAGAGAAGCGGATGAGGAACTATGTTACGGTGGTGTTTACCACTTGTCAACGACCACCTCGTTCGCTGTAAAACAACATTAGAGTTAGTGTTGCGCTCGAGCGTGTGCCGCCGTCGTAACTTACAAGGTCTTTATTCAGAGATCACAACCGTGTCGTAGTAACTAATGTGTAGTTTTCACTGCAGGATCACAAAACATAAGGTGTTCATGGAATATGTCACTCCGGGATCACAACAAACAATCAGTGTTCGGGGAAACGCTGCGGCGACTCCGGGCGCTTTACTTCCACATGGGCTGGGCTGGGGGCAGACAACTCGCGTTAGGCATGCAGGAGAGGGCACTTCTTATACAAAGTTTTGCAATTATACTAAAATAAAAAAGAAAAGTAAATTATGTATATTTTTTAATTTTTAATTTAGTGTAGCTAGTGCAATGCGACAACTTGGCCGCATTTATATTTTCATAGATAAGTGTTTAATATTTAAAAAAAAATTAGATTCTTAAATCTTAAATAGCCAATAGCGATTTGTAATAAAGCTTGCAAAACTTTAGTTTGTTAGAAGGAAAAACAAAACAAAACTTGTTAGTTTGTGCAATGGATGGAACTTTGTGCCATTCAAATATTATGTAATCATAGTGTTTGTTACATTAGGGTATAATAAGGAAATAATAATTGTAAACAATGTCAATGTGTATATTTAATAAACATGTTTGGTACAGATAAATATTAATAAAATGGTACATAAAGGGATTCATTACAAGGTTGAGCATGCCCTTAACTGTGAAGTGTATGTGTGTTTGTATTCTTATACTCCAAAACGGGGCTGGCACATGTGTACTCATAATAGTATAAAAATTAGATAGTTTAATATAGGTTTGCCATTTAGCTCCATATTTCTCTTCGGGAAATCATTGACAAAATAATAATACCTACATACTGCTCCTGCTATTGAAAAATATGGAATTCAATATTGTAATTAATTAAAAACGGCACAATACAAGTGAAGGAAGTTATAATTTTTCATCTTTATAGAAACAGGAACTAAAAAACAAACTATGTTTATAAAAGTTAATTAATAATAATCAAATAAAATCACTCTACACTCAAGAAGTCATGCGATACACACACATGCAAGATATTATTACTGTAGTATAATAATTATTTTGAAACAAATAATTTTTGAGACACTCATCTTATTACTCAAATATTCATTTCAATAAAGAGGCTATTCCAATGAATAATATAATATTAAGTTCCCTATTACATTTAATGTATCATAAATGTTATTTCTAATATACCAAAACCGTTGTAAAATATCTATCAAAATTTTGAAAAAAAAAAAAAGAATTTTTAAATAATTCCATGTAATATCATACATACCCATAGGCCATAATATATTACACTGGAAAAATATTTTTTTAGAAAAAAAAATTAATTAAAAATATAAAGCAATACATACAAAAAAGGGGTTGCTAAATTATAATTAGATGCAAGATATACAAATGGTTAATTTGCTAGTAGACTGCACTTCGGGTATGTATACTGTGAGTTCAAAACTAAACTATAAGATCGAAATGCATTGTAAACGGTTAGAAAGCAACCACAGAAGAGGACAGAAGAACAATACCCTATAATCGAAATTTACTATAGAAATGTCCCTAAGATACACTTACAATAAATTATGCTAATCTAACAATGCACATATCTAGTTATAATAAATTTTTAATGTCTGCAGTCCATTCGGACAAGGTACTGAGCCGTGTGCGAGTAATATAAAGTGTCGAACGGAGGTTTCCTTTAAAATTAACTTACACAAATTAAGTTAATATTGCTTTACAGAATATGTAAACATTATAAAATATATAAAATATTAATAAAATTTGGTGTTCCAATTTCAATTTAGGACAAACATCTTCACAGCCACTATATTAACAATTTGATATAAAAAAAAATAAATTAAAAAATACCCAATTGCAGAACACTCCGTTGTACTTATTGAAATAAATTTATTGTCTCGCACATGCAAAATGCAAAGAACCGGCCGGAAGGCCTCTGTCTCCATTCAATTAGATCTAACCCTAACGCTAGGACCGCACTCACGCCTACACGTATACCAGTAGACACTAAGCGTCATTCACACCGAGTTTTTAAGATAGCTACTCAAAATTTGAACTCTATTCACTACTCAAGATACAGGTTTCATTGTAATAGTTAGAATCGTGACGACGCTCGCGCTATTGCAGTGAAATGTGTATCTTCTTACGTAGTGAATAAAGTTCGATTTTGAATCTCTATCTTGAAAATGCCGCATCGCACCTCGGTGAGGCTGACCCTTATGCGGCCGTTGTATAAATACAATATAAACACTACCAGATATTACTCAGATTGATTTGAAACATTGATCTCAATTTTACCTATACGCAACGTTGCTGTATGCACAATTTTGATGGGGTTTATCCGGTACTACTTATTTCTATCCTTGATGTGCTCGTAGATCGAGTAAGCTCGTGACTTATAGGTTATGTTTACATTCACAAGGGTTCGTAGATATGATTCAGACCAACGCTTCGGTGACAGGTAGCAGCACCACAGTTCAACTCACTATGTGTCCTCGTTCCTGGTCCAGGGCTCGTGCACTAGGGTCACTTCACACACGTGTTCTGGGATTAGCATTCAAAAACTGTTAGACTGCACTGTGGTGAGCAAGCGCTCAGTGTCTCATTGATTTCCACAGTATCTTCATACGCTACCCACAATATACTATTGCAATTTTCCTATTTCATTCTTTAAATATGTTACTGTAAATTAACCGTACACTGTTCAAATAGATGTAACATTCCGAAGTTTCTCTGCACAGTAAATTATTTTTTACTTAATAGAAGTAGACACAGAGATACTTTACTACATTGTGGCAAAAGATCAGAAACTTGTATCGGAACTTTTCTCAAAAATTCAACATAGAACGCATGTTTCCAAGAACACTCGTGTCCAAGTTTTGTTGAATGTTCGAGCCACTATTTCATTAAAATGCCCATTCAATATCAATTAGCAAAGTTCATGTGGATAGCGTAATCGATGGGGTTAGGTGACTTATAGGGGTCCGTAGATGATGATGCCAAAAAACACGGCCCACGATAGCACAATCCACTGCATGCCGTGGAACCAGTGCGCCACGCCGGTCTCACCGTCGCTAATCTTGCGCGCGACGAACTTGAGCACCTCGTCGAGCAGCACCACGGGGATGGAGAACTTCATCACCGTCATCCACTCGTCCACCGAGAGGGGCGTCACTTGGAACACCGCCTGGAACATTCACCATTTGCCAGTGTCAAGTTAAAAATGCGGGAAATAGAATATTATCCGTTCAAATTTTCAACACCGTATTTCTAAATCGCTAAATCCAAAGTCTAGTCAAAATCCAAATAAAAAGTCAGGGTAGTCAATGAGTCATGAGTCAGGTCAGTAGATTCAGTAAAGTAGACGCTTTACTGAAACTTCCTAGGGAGTTTTGGTGGAAAACCCAAAATAGCACGTATTTTGTAGTTGCATTACTTGCCCACACTAGTGCACGTCATCGAATATCTAATGGATAATATTATACTACCAATATTACACATTAAAACCGAAATAACACAAATTTTGAAAGAAACACAAATATACAATGTCGCTGATTGACATTCCCGGCAAAACCCCGCCTGGAACATGGTGTATTTTGTCACTAAAGTGTTAAATGATACATGCCCCCTTACTAATAAAAATATTTATGCAATGGATAAGCTATTTTTGTCCTTGTCTGATACGTTGGAAAAGTCCCCACACCGATTTCGGTGACGGTGGTCGGTTTCATATAAACCAGGCCAGTTAAGCAGGAGTAATTTTAGTGTCCAAGTGTGTGCGCAGTACACAAGAGCACTCTATCTTCCTTTACTCTCATAAGCCAGTGTGACGAACGACGACACCAGTGGCAAGAGATCAACTTTTTACATGCCCATCTGACGCATGGATCATCTTTCTTGTCAGACAATCAGGTGATCTCGGAAATAACACTTTTTGCTATTCCAATGCGGGAATCGAACCCATGACCCCCGAATCCAGAGCCGAAATCTAACCACTAGACCACGGAGGCTGTTCATTAAATATTAACCTACCAACAGGAGATAAGCTCTAAGTTTGTAGCAAATAAACTCACCGATAGAACTTCAACATATAGAATGACGAAGTGGAGTGTGAATGACAGGGCCATGGAGCCCACGAGCCACATGTTGGACCACGGGGGCATGGTCACCAGCGACTGGTTCTCCGAGAGACTGTTCATGGCGTTCAACATCTCGATGGTGACCAGCACTGAGAGGGCCATGGTCATCGGGTGTGGGTCAGTGAAGATCTTGCAGTCGATACCCTGAAATGTGTCGGATTCGACATTAGTATATGATGCCAAGCAGTGCCGGTTTTAGCATTACCAGAGCCCTGGGCGATATGCCTTTACAATGATACAGTATATGTTTTTTTTTTTTTTGAAGTTGTTCAAATCTTTTATGATGATGTATTTCTATTTGTCCTATGGTCTTCCCAGTGAAATTAACACATAGTGCTCCAATCTTGAACACTGCCTTCCAATCTGGTGTTGCCAACATAAAAAAACCCTCAATTTAGATAATTTTGAACACTGCCTTTCAATCTAGTGTTGCCAACATAAAAAAATCCTCAATTTAGATAATTTACGAGTAAGTAGGTCTCACTAATCTATGTATGCCAATAACATTTTTTTTACAATAAACTATAACCCGACTAAGTAGATTACATATATAGCATATGCAGCTACCCGGGCCATTATTATGAATTTATTGGCACCTCATTTATTAAAATCGGACCAGTAGTTTAGGCGTTACTATGAAAATTGAAACAAACATACATACATAGACTGCCAAAATCATTACCCTTCCTTTTGGCTTCGCCGTAATCGGGTAAAAAGATCTCTTTTGAATGTGACTTGTCATGACAAGTGATAGTGTCTAGATTCTGCCATGACACATGTGTCATGGCAGAATCTAGAGAAGAACACAAGTACATGTTGGATAGGATCTATCCAGGAGCTAACAATACCTTGAAGTCCTCAGTGTTGCCGAGGCACTGCAGATGATGCGTGAGCTGCCAGTAGCTCATCTGCGGGCCGTAGGGGGAGTACATGAACCACCACGACGCCGCGCCGACCGTCGCCGCGCCTACGTAGCCGCCGATAGCCATGTACCTGGGAGTTTTATTATTTAGTAGCTGGTGCCTGCAACTTCGTTAGCATAGAACTAACGGAAACGGAACGCTAAGATTCGGCAGCCTATATTAGACCTCATAACATCAGCTATCTTCCAGTGAAAGTCCCGTGAAAATCAGTCCAGCCGTTTCAGAGATAAGCCAGAACAAACAAACAGACAGACAAATCTTCTAAAAATTGATATTTTATTATAAGTAATGAATAGGCTTTTATATGCATTAAGTGAAAAGCTGTTAATTTGAAATTCCAAATAGACACTTCAATTTTATTTATCTGTATGTATAGATTAGATTTTAGAATATACAATCTGGATAAAACACTCAGACAATTGGATTAAAAATTTTAGGGATATTGTATAATATAACGTCGACACAAGTTCTCGTTATATTTTTTACTGAAATGGTGTTGTACCTTATCTTTTCTATTCTATGATAATACGTTGGCATATAATAAAACAAATATAGAAAATGAACTACCTGAAGAACAGCCATCCGGAGATAAGACCTTCATCAGCTTTGCGTGGTGGTTTGTCCATGATGTCAAGATCAGGTGGGTTGAAGCCGAGGGCGGTAGCGGGCAGACCGTCAGTGACCAGGTTGACCCACAGCAGTTGGACAGGAATGAGGGCCTCGGGCAGACCCAGGGCGGCGGTCAAGAAGATGGAGACGACCTCACCGATGTTGGACGAGATCAAGTAACGGATGAACTGTTTCATGTTGTTGTAGATGGCACGGCCTGACAACAAAACTCACTTTTAACAAACCATAATTTATAACAACCATTCAAAGACTTGGTTAGTGTTTCATATTTTTTTTTCAAGTCATATTATGTGCGTCATTATACGCATTTTTATTGAAAACTGTTGAAATTGATGTTTTCTAATATGATGAAATCAGATAAATCATGTAGCCATTTTACCATTTCACGATTTTTGTATAGAAAAAATATTTTAAATACCTAAAGTGGTCTTTTTAGACCCCCTGTTGTTGAAAATGCAACAGAAAGAAGAGAGGTTTCATTAATCTAAATATTCTTTACTGTTTACTAAGCTAAGTTTATGAGTTATGCAGAGGTTAGTCATTCAACATTTTAATATCTACTCTATGTAATATTTTAATTATATTTTGTAATAACTTCGTTCTATTCAACACTATATTCCAATTGTCAATTTCATACAACTGTATTAGATCTTTACAATGTGTATCTTTGTAACTATTTCAGATTGCATATTTTTTATATTGAAGCACGGGACACGCGACGAGATCCTAATTCGATCGCGGATCCAATGCTTAATATTAATTTATATGGAGCACTAAACAATCCCCGAGATCCCGCGCAAAGGCCAGAGAACCTGATTCGCTAGTTTGCTGATCTCGGTGTCGCGTTGCTGTCGCATTGTTCGAAAGGCTACATTTAGAGGATAGGGAATAGGGGGGGAAGTAACATACCTTCCTCTACGGCGGCGACGATGGAGGAGAAGTTGTCGTCAGCGAGCACCATCTCGGCGGCGGACTTGGCCACAGCGGTGCCGGAGCCCATGGCGATACCGATTTCGGCTTTCTTGAGGGCGGGGGCATCGTTCACACCGTCACCAGTCTGGGAAAAGTTTGTGGTTAAAATATATTGTAAATAAATGGAATATGTGGGTGGGCACCGCTTGTTAGAAATGAGCTTCTGTCTAGCGGACACTATGGCGCCCACATATCTAAGGCCAAATAAACTCAATAATTGTCAGACTTTTACTACTACATATATCTGTATTCATTTTTTAGAAAACATTTATTTTTACCATAAGTAGCAGGTTAGATATATATTTATATTTATAACAGCATACGTAGGTAGATATATTTTATGGCATACCGCATAACTCAAGTTTTAGTCACGGTAAACAGAGAACAGTAGGACATCTAAGGCCGCCCGGCGAGATATTTGCCTACTCTTGCGTTGGCGCAAGGGCTGTCAGTTTTCATATTGTTAGTTATACGCGATCGATCACAGCCGCACAGCCCGTACTGAGAGCGCCTTATCATTCCTGTGCGTACGTGCAGATAGGCGCCCGGCGCTCACGCACACATTCAAACCGATCGAGGCACGTTTGTATGAAGTTGAACTACTGTTCTAATACTGTGTTTTAGTGCTTGACACGCCGCCATCCTTGTTGCTATGTTATTGCCTATTACTGTAGGATAAATAAAAAAGTATCTCACCATAGCTGAGATCTCGTTCATGCTTTGCAGGTATTCAACGATCTTGGACTTGTGCGCGGGCTCCACGCGGGAGAACAGACGGGCCTTGGCGCAGGCGTTGCGTTGCTCCGAGACGGGCAGGTCGTCGAACTCGCGACCGGAGTAGGATTTGCCGGTGGTGTCTTCGTCCTCACCGAACACGCCGATACGCCTGGAAATTGCCGGCGATAAGTATTTTATTACATACTGTTACGAACAAAGAGACTAGCGCCATCTAGCGTCAACCAATGAAACCACTTGGTGTGAACAGGGACAGCGTGGTGTCCCCTACTCAATACTAGATGGCGCTACTGTGCGAATCTTCCGGAAAAATCCAACACGGTTACGCGAATCGGAAACTTATCTGGAATGGTCTGGGACTCGCGTCGACTCATATAAATACGCCGGGGGAACGCGAGCGACTCGAGTCAGTTCAGTTTCGAGCTACCTTCGGGCGATATTCGAAGCGAAACAGGCGATAAGTGAAAACTAGTGATACCAGTGATTAATACAAGTGAAACCCACGGCTTAGGACTAGGACATCGCTACGACATAGGACATCGTTAGTGCTTAGTGTTTGGACTCAGTACTCAGTGTTTGGACTTAGTGTTTAGTGTTAGACCTAGTGCTTTGTGTTGGACCTAGTGCTAGTGAATAAAGTCTTCAAAAGAGTCAGCAGGTCTTTCTCTCCAAATCCTGCGAAGCCCAGCACGTAACAATACTTATGTCTATATTATGTTTTGTATATTTAGAATAGTAAAAACAATACCTGCAGATGGCTTCAGCTGTGGACTTGTTGTCGCCGGTGATGACGATGACGCGGATGCCGGCGGCGCGGCAGCGGACGATGGAGTCGAACACCTCCTTACGCGGGGGGTCCAACATGCCCACCACGCCGACGAACGTCAGGTTGACTTCATACGTGTAGAACTTGGTGGAGTCTCCGAGATCCATCTCCTCGGGCTTCATCGGGTTGTCGGCGGTGGCGAGCGCTAGACAACGCAGAGTGTCACGGCCGGTACCGTACTGGCGAGTGAGTTCCAGGATGCGGTTCTTGATGGTGGAGTTGAGGGGTACTTTGCTGGTTCCGACGCGGGCGTGGCTACAACGCTCCAGGACGCCCTCAGGCGCTCCCTTGACGAACAGTTTGGGTCCGGTTCCGAGGCGGGAGGGCTTGAGGGGCGTGCAGTAGGTGGACATGGATTTCCTGTCACGGGAGAACTCAAGGGTAAACTCCTTCTTCCATTTCGTTTCGATCTCCTGGCGCACGACGATGGCGGAGGAGCGGCGGTCGAGGCCGGTCTTGGGCACGTTGAAGGGGTTCATCTTCTCGGCGAGCACGATCAGGGCGGTCTCGGTGGCTTCGCCGACCTTTTCGAAGGCCTGCTTGAACTCGTTGAAGTCGATGGCGGAGTCGTTGCACATGACGCAGATCGTTCCGAGTTCGTGGAGGGTGTCGAATTCAGCCGCCTTCACCTTCTGGCCCTTCAAGTAGACGTCACCGAGGGGCTCGTACGTGGAGCCGGTGATCTCGAACTCCAGGAAGCTGCTGTCGCCACCCTCGATCTTCTCAAAGATAAACATACGGGAGACGGACATCTGGTTGGTCGTGAGTGTGCCGGTTTTGTCGGAGCAGATTACAGATGTGCAACCGAGGGTTTCTACTGAGGGCAAAGACCTGACGATGGCGTTCTTCTTGGCCATTCTCCTGGTGCCGAGAGCGAGGCAAGTGGTGATGACGGCGGGCAGACCCTCGGGGATGGCGGCTACGGCCAGAGCCACGGCAATCTTGAAGTAGTACACGGCGCCCTTGATCCAGCTGCCACCGTGGGCGGGGTCGTTGAAGTGTCCGATGTTGATGGCCCATACGGCGACGCAGATGACGGAGATGACCTTGGACAATTGCTCGCCAAACTCGTCGAGTTTCTGCTGCAGGGGGGTCTTGATCTCCTCGGTCTCGGACATCTCCGTTCGGATCTTGCCGATGGCGGTGTTGAGGCCGGTGCCGATGACGATACCGCGGGCCTTGCCGGCGGCGACGTTGGTACCGGAGAACAGGATGTTCTTCTTGTCCTGGTTGACGGCGCGGGGGTCGGGAATGACGTCCGTGTGCTTGATCACGGAGACCGACTCGCCAGTCAGGATGGACTGGTCGATGCGGATGGTGGTGGAGAAGATCTTGATGAGGCGGATGTCAGCGGGGATCTTGTCGCCGACGGACACCTCGACCACATCACCGGGGACGATCTCCCTGGCTCGCACTTTCTGCACGCCAGCTTTGTCTCCCCTTACTACTTTACCCATTTCGGGTTCGTATTCTTTTAAAGCTTCTATGGCGGATTCTGCGTTTCTTTCCTAAAAGGAAAAATAAATATCATTACCATACAGCTTTTTAAAGTCTCAGACAAGAAGGTGATAATTTCTACTAGGTACATTGTTGTCTAAGCAGTATTCATTTCGAACTGACCCAGTTGCAACTCAATTGTTACGTGACATTTAATACTCTTATTTTATTTTTGAGATCGCAAATTGTAACGTTGCACAATTTTATAGAACTCTTTGTTGTAGAATGAAAAAACCTGAAGTGAAAGGTCCAATTTTGCTAGCGAATAAAAAAGGCGAAACGACGTTCTTTGTAAAAATAAAATCTATTGAACGACTCAGACGTTTTAACTTTTAAAGGGGTCAAGATCTAATCGATAACATTGGTAGCTTGGTTAAATATAGATGGCAGGATTAGTAGGTAATAATATATAATATGAAGATCTCACCTGCCATACTCCTACTACTGCGTTAGCGATAAGAATAAGTAAAATAACGAAGGGTTCTACGAACGCCGAGAAAGCATCTTCGTGTTCTTCAAATAAAGCTAATACCTGAAATAAATAATAAACATTTTACTTATTGAAACAAATAATATAAAGTACAATTTTATGTTATAAGTTGTTATGGGAAATCCTGCGGGAACCGTACATTTTCCGGCGATAAAAGTATATTCTTATAAATATATTCTTCCCCGTAGCCTTACTGTATATCTGTATCAGATTTTATCAAAATTGATCCAGTAATTTCGGAGCCTATTCAATGCAAACAAACAAACAAAACTTTCATCTATATTATTAATAAGTATAGAAAACGATACTTACGAATGAAATAATAGCAGCTAACAGCAAAATCTTTACTAGGAGGTCATCGAACTGTTCCAATACTAATTGCCATATACTCTTACCTACACAAAACATCAATTAATTAATGTACAACAATAAGAGAGTACCGGCTGATCTCAGAGTCAGTTAATGTTTACTTAAGAAGCTAGCTTTGAGCTAGCTAGGGGTAGGAGTTTTGACAGAAAATATAAAATATCAACTAAGTATCTCTTTAAGTAAGCATTCAATAATAAATGTCTCTGAGTGCGGCAGTGTAACCTTAAATATATAATGTCTCCGAAAATCTATTACGGATACTTCGGGCACATGATCCAATGCTTATGTAAAGACGTTTAGGCAAAAAAATAATTGTCATATTCAAAGTAAAAATCATCTCATGTATGGGTGACTCTCCGCCCGCATATATTTTCTAGTATGACAATTATTTTTCTGATTAAACGTAAGCAATAGACCATATGCCCAAAATATCCGTAATTGATTTTACCGAACCTTATATAATTGAAAAAGTTACATGAAAAAGTGTTAGCTTATCTTGTAATTTAACTGAAGTAATATAGTAAAAGAATTTGTAATTTTTAATCATTTTTTTAAAATGTAGGTATAGTCAATTTTCAAAATATTTTAACAAGTATTTTTTAAATAATAATGAAATAAATAGAAATCAATACTTAGTCCTAAATAATCGTAGCCAGTTTCACTTACCTTCTTCCGCGGGAAGTTCTGAAAGCAAAGAGAACCACAATTAGTACACTGTACAGATTACAGAACTGCAGAGTACAACACTGCCGTCCTAACGAAGAGTGCTGTAAGTCGAGTTTTTGGGCAAATCGAGTTAAGACCATATTATACCATAATATAAGGTCTTAATCCAATTTTCCCAAAAACTCGACTTACTGCACTCTTCGTTAAGACGGCAGAACATCAAAGTGGGTAAATATAACGATAAAGCAGTCAGAGCGGGTGTGCGATCTATCCGTGATACGTAAACATCGGGTTCTTCATTCCATGCGTTTCAACGCCACGCCAGTTGAAATGTGGAATACTTGCGTATTTTTGCACGTGACGTCACACTTTCGTAGTTTGAAAGGCGTCTATTGGTAACCTCTAATTTGTCCCCCAAAATGTGTGATTTGATCTAGAGTAGTCAACTCTATATCGAGGGACGAGAATATTCGGGGGATTCACATCTTCGATACTAACCCCCTTACTAATAAACGTTGTATAAGCTTTGAATAGTTATACAGTGTTTTGTTCACATCACACAAGTGACATGTTTAATTCGATAGAAAGAGACAAAACACTGTGTAACTATTCAAAGCTTATACAGCGTTTATTAGTAAGGGGGTAAGTTTACAAATGTTCTTTGAAAAATAATATTTTTTCTCAAGGAAAAAACCGAAACAACTAATTCGATCAAATACTTATTTTTCTAGCCAACCTTACACCATCTATAACTAATCGGTTTAAGTACGAAGTACACATCATTAAAACATCTATTTCTATACATCTATACTAATATTATAAAGAGGAAAACTTTGTTTGTATGTTTGTTTGTTTGTTTGTTTGTAATGAATAGGCTCAAAAAGTACTGGACCGATTTCAAAAATTCTTTCACCATTCGAAAGCTACATTATCCACGAGTAACATAGGCTAAATTTTATTTTGGAAAAAAATAGGGTTCCGTAAGATATTTGGGTTTTTCGGACACAAGGTGTAAAAAATCAACCAGAAAAGTTACTTATTTTGCGTACGCTGCCTAAACTATAAAAGATAGAACCATAAAATGTTCTAATTAATTGTAGATCTTATAAATATCTACAAAAAAGTCCGCGACACACTATACCTATCTATGTCGAGTGAGGCACAACAACCATTTTTTTATTTAGAAATCTTGATTTTTTTTTTGGACTACATTTAAACGCGTTTATTTTACTCATGCTATTAATCCTTATCAAAATAAATTATTTCATCACTAACTACAGTTTATGTAGATAATATTTGGTCTTTTAATGATTAAAATTGGATGTTTGGTTTTGAAGTTATGGCGAAATTAAAATATTACGATTTCTGCTGCACGGCCCATTGCGAAGTGGGCGTCGCGTCGCGTCGTAAATTTTTTGTTTTGTGTTCGTTGTAACTATGATGGATAGATACTTGAGTAACTATTTATTTAGTGATTATTGTATTGTTAGTTCTGAAAAGTGTAGGTATTTCATACGATAAAAGTATACCCACTTACTTATTTCATTAAGTATTAGTAGGTACCTATATTAATTTGTTTCTGTTTGTTTTGACTAAATTTCACCCGTTTTGTTAGAGGTTTAAAGACATTCTGTTATCTGTAGTATTAGTATCAGTATTGTACCCGTGCGAAGCCGGGGCGGGTCGCTAGTAAGAAATAAAGTAAGTCTTGATGTTTCGTATTATATTCGCAGTGTCTATTTGTGCGCGGCCTTAAACTAGCGGATTACATGTAATCTCCCTTGTTCACTAAAGCCTTGAGTCACAGTGTAGGTACATACAGATCTGACGACTAGGCCTCGGTTATGATAACAGATATCAATATTGAAATTATTGTTCTGTATATTTCTTTTATAATTTTTGATTTTTTTTAAATGTATAAAAAGAAAGTTATAGAGCAAAAAAGATTAAAATTTTTACAAAAATTTTCTCACCTTTTTGCTTATAGCATCTTTAATTTTAAATTTAGAGCAAAAAGTTATATGAAGATATTTGTAGGCAAAGCGATTTGCTACAAATTATGTCCTTACGAATTTTTTTGTAGGACGCATAGTTTCCGAGATATCGCAAAAAGGTGTTTGCACCCTTTTTTCCAAGATGGCGGCCGGGGGACAAGGGCGGCAACCCCACAAACTTGGGGTTAAGCTTCTATTAACCCCCTACACATGTCCCAAAAATAAAATTGTGTCCTCTAAAAAATTAAAAGCTCATGGAACATTTCAATGGACTGTTTTGTATATTTCTTTTAAGTTATGATGTTTGAATTGACAGAAATACGGAAACACGTACGGTCTACATACCAACAGCGTTACATAGAAATTAGAAACGTTAGCTAGTAGCTTAGAAACCACTATAGTTATTGAAGCGTTTTATCTTTTTTGAGATTAATGCCTAGTAGAGCAAATTTTAGTCATTAGCATAGCTTTATAAATAAATAAAATTAAAAAACCCGACTGCAAAAAAAAGACAGATACCTAAGCAACGCACTAAAAAGACCGAAACAAGATTGAGAAAACAGACTACACTATGAGCTGAAAGCCTAAGTGAAATAATTGACTTTATGTTTGGTAGCAGGCGGGACCCATTCGCAAATTATAAATCGTACAAAAATATATGGGCCCCGCCTGCTAACAAACATAACATCAATTATTTCACTTAGGCTTTCAGCTCATAGTGTAGTCTGTTTTCTCAATCTTGTTTCGGTCTTTTTAGTGCGTTGCTTAGGTATCTGTCTTTTTTTTGCAGTCGGGTTTTTTAATTTTATTTATTATTTATTTTATTTTTGATTTTTTAGTTTAACCAACACACGTTTGGTCGATTTAAAGCAAAAATACGATGATACGAACACTAACATATAGGCTTAATGTGAGAATGGTTGTTATGCAACTTTAAATCGATATAGATCCTAAACGGTCAGTCGAATCGAAAAATGTTGAGAGAAAACTAAAAATGATTTTTAAATACCTATTCAACGATACCCCACTCGATATAGTTTGTTGACTTTCATTTTTTTCATTTTCACAATATGGCGTCCAGTAGTCGCCATATTGAATTTTCACTAACGTCATGTTTTTAGTGACACTCGCCGGACTAAGAGGAATCGATTGACATGCTAATCATAAAAATCGGTCCAGGCGTTTGGTCTGTATAGTGCTTCAAAGGAACATACATACATACATACATACATAGGCTGATAAACACATTACCACTCCTTTGCGTCGCGCAGTCGGGTAAAAAGTTTAGGTGTGTTGCTCTATAAAATTACTTTTTGCATAGCTTTACAGATATACTATGTATACTTTGAGTAGAACCTACAAATTGAGAGGGAAATTGATAGAGATGTATGCAATTTCAATACTATTAGTCACGAGACATCCGCTTTAATTTTTATCAATCGACAGACATGTCTAGACCAATAGAGAGTTAGCATTTAATGATTATTGAGCCAATTTAGTTGATCACTAAGCAGATACTAATAGTTAGTAATCCATACATTTTAATGGCACCTCTTTGTTTATCAGATTTTGATGGCAAATCCTTCATTTTGTAGACCTAACGGCCGCTTTTTAAAACGCTTCTTATGAAGAATGAATTGACAGCTTCTTATATCAAGTAGCTGTCAATTCTCAATGCAGTCATGCTGCCCTTGTCGTTGTGCAAAGCAGATACAGACACAGCCTGTGATACTTTAACTTTTGAGAATTCAATGATACTTTGAACAAGCAGTCTTTCGGTTACCGAACAACGCAATTGCTTAGGTTTTCTGCAATTATACATCATACGTAGAAAGCGAGAGGAAGACGCTGACACCAACGTCAAATCTATACAGATAAATTAAATTGAAGTGTTTGTTTGTAATTTCAAATTAACAGCTTTTCACTTAATGCATATGAAAGTAATTCCGGCTAATCTCTAAAACAGCTGGACCGATTTTCACGGGACTTTCACTGGCAGATAGCCGATGTTATGAGGTCGAACTTAGACTACTTTTGTACTTCTATGCAAACCAAATGAAGTTGCGGGGATCATATAATCAACTATAAGAATGCAAGGACTCGTACTGAGAATACGCGCGTACAAGCAACGTCATCATAACAAAGACGTTTTATTATGTTAACGAATGGAGAATAAAAAACAATACATGTGACTTGACTACACGTACGATAATTTAAAACCTTGGACAGATTGAACAGTCGATTACAGCTTAGCCGTAGCTTATCTCTTTAATTAAGAAGTAGTCAAAAATTCTTGAATAGATACATTATACATAATGCTTTTTAAAAATTATTGTCAGTTGGGCTAGATTAGATAGTCCGAGTAAAGATGACCATGATGTCTTATATGTTTCTCCTTGGACCATGATCCAAAAAGGAAATTAAGTGCTTCCATGATGCCCCAAACTAATCTTACCATGAAAAATTATACACAACATTTTAAAATTGTGTCAAGAAGTATTCTTACTAAACCACCAAAATTGATTTTTTTTCATCATTGATGAAATGATAGTATTCTTAGACCTTTATTCATATCACGATTGTAGAAGAATGTAATAAAGGAAATATAAGGAGACGCGAGGATATTGCCCTTAGATAAGAGATAAGCTGTGTTTATTCGAGTTTTTTATGTATTCAGCGATTGTTTGCACCCACCTGTACGTAAACGTTCTATTATTTGCTACGTAAAACCTATTTCGTGTACAGTCGAAGAATTGAATGTACCATACGGCATACCATGAATTTGTCAAAAGATCAAAATCGCTTAACAGCGCCGATGAATCGTGGGCACGCACACATACATACTCACGTGTAAATACAGACTTGAAACACGTTTGCAATCGATGCGGTCACTTCCTTTGTGTTTATATATTTTAAGGCATCGTAGTGCAAGGAAAATATTTAGAAATATGTAAATCACATTGACATACATTTCTGAAGATGTCATACTATTTCCCGACGGTAGGTGATGACTGTAGGGCATCGTTTCCCAACTGGTAGGTCGCGATCCTTGCAGAGGGGTCGAGTTTGTTTTTAAAGGGGGTCGCAGTCTGTTGTAATAAATACAGGCTACATATAAGTACAAAAATCTTTTGTATCGAACGTCGAAAAAATCGTGACGGGCGGGGTCGCAAGACTTTTTACTCAACTTTTTGGCTTTTTTGTGGGTCGCGACATAAAAAAGGTTGAGAAACGATGCTCATGATTTGAGTTGATGGCCACACCACAACATTGTAAAGCGTCTTAAATACCAAATGAGGACGATTTGCTTTAAGCAGTTCCTAAATAAACAATAGCAAGTTTTATTCATTCTTATCCATTTGTTGTTATTTGTGGCATAAGCTTTAATGCACTAGATTCTTAGTCTCAATCTAGGCGAAGGTCAATTTTGTTTTGTAGAACGTTCGTGATTTTTCTTTTCCTACTAAACGATTAAATTGTTTTTAATCGTACAAAATAATATTAAACATTACAGTGTTCATTAATAGGGCACTAAAAGAGGGGACGAAGGTAAGCTGAAATTACGTCATCAGACATCACGCATAGCCGCAGTACAATATTTTATATAATGTCACCGTTAAATTGTAAAACCGTTAGATTGTAATAAAAACTACTAAAATTGTAAAATGCTGATTGACTTCCGACGCGAATATGCTGCCTATAATTTCACACATTATTTTTCGTTAGATTATAAATTATATATATTAAGTATATAGTTAATAATCTTTCGACATATTTTTACATTCTCGTTAGTTATTTTACAATCTAACGGTTTTTACAATTTTACGGTGACATAATATACGTATCTAGAGCTTGGGCACTTAATATGCAAACAGGCAGTAAAATTAAATACTCCAGGTTCAGGGAGGGAAAATCACTCCTAGCCTAGTTACTGCTTTTTTTACTGTGTAGTTTGATACGAGTAAAACATAAATTTCATCCAATTTTCCATTTCTAGGTCGACCTTACTTCGGATCATCTCTTGAGGTGTGAAAACGTTAGAAATACTTAAACCTCTCATATGATCACACTTTTGATGTCCGCTAACATTTGAACCGACTTGACATACGACACCGTTGACCCACATTAGTATCGAGGTTGCTTACGTTTACAGAACTCAACGATTTTGTTCAAAAGAACTCCGAAGAGATATCTAAGAGAGCATTAGAATCACGAAATTAAAATATTTCTTATGATGCAGATATACCAAAAGAAGAGCCGTTCAATGTGGCGATTTTTCCGGGATACCGGATAATCCCGGAATAGCCATGAATTAATTAATACTCGTTGGTCCACTTAATGAGAGCTATCCCATTAAGTAGCTATTTAGGGGTCGAAGTCCCACCTTTTACTTCGGGGGACGAAACTCGGGTGGTGGAACGGGCAATAGCCAATAACTCGATATAACTTAATCGCCATCGTTTGATAATAATGTAATGATGATCATGTTTGGAAAAAGCCGGGTTGTTGGCACGCCAAGGTATCTAGGTCTCAATCCGGCAACGTGCTGTTAGTCTTGGGTTTACAAAGACTATTTACGCACGTCTAATGATAGCCATACACCATACAGACTATCATATAATCGATTTGATCAGTTCGTTTGGATCATTTAGAACTGACCGTGTATGGGCGTGGATTGGCATGATGGTAGGTTATGTGTGTCACCGTAAAATTGTAAAAACCGTTAGATTGTAATATAACTTAGTGAAATTGTAAAATGTTGAAGGACTTCGGACGCGAATATTCTGCCTATAATAATTTAACACATTATTCTTCGTTAAAATATAGTAATGAATCTTTCGACATATTTTTACAATCTCGTTAGTTATTTTACAATCTATCCGTTTTTACAATTTTACGGTGACCTTTATACTGTTTATGTCGATATGAAATTGATCCAATCGAACAGATCAAGTCGATTGGCCGATAGACCGTATGGTGTATGGCAATGGCTATCATAATGTAAGTGCAAGCCGATCGGTGGCGCCTTGTCAGCGGCCGGATTCCTGGATAAATAAACTGTAGCTAAAGCATCAATCAAAAATGCTAAAACTACAGGAGGCCCAAGAGGGCCATTGGGGATTTTAAGGACTGGGAACGCAAGTGCACAACACCAGCGGAGTTACAAGTGCAACTCCGCTGGTGTTGCGAATGTATGGGTGGCGGTAATGCCTTACTATCTGGCGATCCATCTTGCTAGTGTCCTGGTTAATTTAATTAAAAAAAGGAAATATGTGAGAAGAAAATATGTGCAGTTGGTGCATAAAGTGCAAACTGATTTTAATGTTTGGCTAATATAATGTAATAACAGCAACTGTTTTAATCATTCTCAGAAGGTAGTAATGGCCAAAAAATAAACAGGTGACAATATTTTACAATTATTCTTTGTGACTTTACTTCCTTTGCGACCCGACCGATACTTTTCGTAAAGCATTTCTCTCCAAATGGATATCGTTTGGTTCAAGCATATTTTGAATACCAGTAATCGATTAATCTAATCGACCTCTTACAGACAAATCGGCTATCGTTTCCTTGGCTGACGTCAGTACGCGTGCTGCGCTTGTTAAGTATCCTCAATTGAATGGTTATACGAAACCCGCTTACGTACAACAAGGTAAAATATCCATGGCTATCTTCATTCTTCATTCATTGATGTACACAATAGTGGACCAAAAAATAAGATTGTTTACTTTACCAGAATGTAAGTAAAGTGAGTACAAGTTTTCATAACTTTAGCGCCTTGTACCTGAGAATTGGTCCACGGCACAAACTAACTCTCCCCACACCGATCTCGGTGAATTTTATAGTGCCCAAGTGTATGCGCAGTACGGCAGTACACAAGAGCACTCTCTCTTCCTTTACTCTCATAATCCAGTGGGACGGATAACCGACACGACTGACGAGAGATCAGGCGCAGGTCCGACTTTTTACATGCCCATCCGACGCATGGATCATCTTTCTTGTCAGACAATCAGGTGATCAGCCTGCATTGTTCTAACCAAACTTGGAAACAACATTTTTTGTTGTTCCAATGCGGGAATCGAACTCACGACCTCCGAGTCGAGAGCCAATGCTCTAACAACTCGACCACGGAGGCACAAACTAGCGGTGCTAGGCTCTAGCTATGCATTCAGTCATTGTACACACTAATACTACTGTGCTAATAGTAAGACTATAAGGGTAGTCGGGCAGGTTCGGTTCTGGGATCTCGGTCCATACAGTAAATCCACTTCGCTAACGGGCCTCGGCAATCTTCGTTTTTCTATGGCAATGACAGACGATGTATGAAAAATTGCCGATAGACGTGGATATCGTGGTCGCACTGTACATATCTATTATTAGGCCATAATTATGTATTAAAACATTGTTACAATGCGATTCAATTAATGAGAATAGATTCGAGGCGGCGGCGCCATATTGTTTTGAATTTAGACTGTTATGATAGTTAAATTTATGTTTAGATAATTTATTACTATTTAACGTTTTTATTTAAATTCGATGCAAGACTATAATATTTATAATTTATATGCACATAACTTTTTGTGCAAATCGCACTTTTCAAGTGATATTTGACAGAAAAAGGTCTTTGACGTTCCTATTCTCATTTGAAACGCGTTATACTTATTAATTTTTCTTGTTTGTTTAAAAGTCACTCGTGGTACCGTTACCATACATAAGACATTATACCTATATTTGTTTTACCTAATTTTTAGCTTTGAACATGAGTCCTAACTCCTTAGTTCTCACTGCTTGTTATCTTTATTCAATTCGAACTTGTCAATTTACGATTTAATTGTTATTGTTCTTTTTATCGAGTTGGTGTATTTAGATTGTGATTTGTGATCTATATATTCACTGAGGTTAGAGAAGTTTATTGTCCGATATAAATCGCTATAATCTGATTATTATCATTTGCGTCTAATATTTAAATTAAGAACGATTGAGGTGAGCATAGGGTTACCATATCTCAGGATTTGTCCTGAGATTTCAGGATTTTTCGACTCTTCTCAGGATTCCGGCCGGATTTAGCAAATCTAGTGATAGCTCAGGATATAATTATTTTTCGGAGAAACTACAAAAAATAATTTTCTTTTAGTAACAATTGCAGTTAAAATCAATACTTATTTATCAAAGTTAAACAAACTAAAAATAATCTTTTTTTGGTAACAATTGCAGTTAAAATCAAAAAAGTCGCGTAAAACGCGTGCGCAAGATAATAATACGTTTTTGAGAGAAAATTCTCAAGCTGTAGAAAATCTCAGGACTTTTCCATGGAAATCAGGCCTTTTCTCCGGACTTTTGATTTTTTCATCTGGTAACCCTAGGTGAGCATAGCATTGCTATACTCAAATTAATATTTTTAATAATATTTATAATAAACTTTTTTTTTATAATTGACGCTTTGCACGATCGCCTGATGGCAAACGATTACGCCGCCCTGCCAGTTGCCCACCCTCACACCACCAGAAATTGCGATTACTAGGCTTCAAATGGATACGTTTTTAGGGTTCCTCGTTTTAGTACTACGACTTTTTAATAAAGTGAATCATTATCGTAATCATTAGAGTTATCGGCCTACAAAGTAATTACCTACCTGGCATTTGTAAACTATGATAGTTAAAAGTTTGTAAATTTTGATGCTAAATAGGCTGTAAGGAAATTTTGTACGAAATCGGACAGTAACTTTGGATGAAATAAAAAAACATACTGCGATTTTTTAAAACTATTTTATGAATGTAGGTATATTACATTCATAAATAAACTAACTAAGGTAGATAAAATATCGGAACGCAGAGCGGCATGAGTGGACGCGAGTACGTAACGCGCACAGAAATAACCCCCGTCGTAGCCCACTGTCTGTCTATATTTCATTACAATGCCACTTCCGTTGTAATAAAAAATAATGTGATATATAGAGACAATGTAGAGTTAAGGGATATTATACTTGTGTGATAAAAACACTTATCTGAATACAATATGTTTGTTTATACCCTTTATGTACACTTTTTATGTTGTATGTACACTGTGAGCTCCGTGGCCCAGTGGGTAGACCGTTTGATTCGCACTCGAGAGGTTCGAATGATTGTGGCGTGTACCAGTGAGACTTTTTCAGATCTCAAATACATTATACGGACGCTCTTACCGGTGAAGGAAAACATCGTGAGGGAACCCGCACATGGTTGGCCCCATACGTATTGACCAGTCATTCCTCTGGACTAGGCTGTCTGTGTTGTGAGAATGCCGTATGTGCTTGGGTACCATACGACATTTAAAAACCAACTGTCCCAGGCACTGCAGTATTTCAAGAGTGGTTACTTCGCTCGGAGAATACTGTATAAATCGTCCAATAAGGACGAAAAAGCCTAAGTTATGTACACTACAGAAACAAGTGCAATATGTTCGATCGATTGTCCAAACGTCCATGACACAACATTGGAATTTTGTTTACTTAACACAGCCCATATTGGACAGTAGACACTAGTCAGAAGTCCTAATAAAATAATAGAAGTTCTATAAATTACAATGCCTACTTAATACATCTAAGCAGTTCGAGCGAAATTACACTATACGAGACAATCTTGTATATGTCACCGTCAAATTGTAAAAACCGTTAGATTGTAATAAAACTAGTGAAATTGTAAAATGTTGATAGACTTCCGACGCGAATATGCTGCCTATAATTTAACACATTATTTTTCGTTAAATTATAAATTTATATAGTTTTTAATCTTTCGACATATTTTTACAATCTAACGGTTTTTACAATTTTACGGTGACATATACATAATAATTATATATTATTATTATATATTATTGTTATATACCCGTCACTCGAAAACGGCTGCAAGTATTACTATAAAATTTTGTAAGCAGGTCTTTCCCCTTGAAACTGCGCATTTTAAAGCTAAATATATTTTTTATTTCGTCGTGCAATAAAAGATCAACAATTTCGATTCTATTATGTCAGTCCGATTTGCAGTTTGGTATGCCGTATAATTTTTGCTTTGTTCGAAAATTCTGAATGAGGTGGGTTCGAATCCCGGTCAGATAAATATTTTTGTGATTCAGATAAATATTTTTGTGATTCTTTTTATTTATTTTTTAAACGCCTTTATTAGCTTCACCTGTATGTTTGTATGTATGTGTGTAACCGACTCCTTCGGACTCGATTTTGACCCACTTTATACGGACAGATTTAATTCAAACTTTGTAGTTTGTACTAGTGATGTAACGAATGTCTTTTTTTTAGCATTCGCGAATGCGAATGCGAATATCTGCTACCGACATTCGCGAATGCGAATGCGAATGCGAATATTCCGTTTTTGTTCATATTTGGCGCCAATTTGTCTATGGCTTGGCGGCAGTCGCGTTCGGAGTTCGAACAAGGTTCGTTATGGGTTCGTTACGTTCGTATTTTCCGAGTATTGCCGAGTTCATACGAACTCATCTATGATCTAAATCAGTGTTTTTCAACCTGTGGGTCGCGACCCCCTGGGGGGTCGCGAAGTTTCTGTAGGGGGGTCGTCGGAGCTCGACTTTTGTAAAAAAAAGAACGAGAACTTTAGTAAAAAACAATAAAGATTAAAAGTATTGATTTATTAAGAGAATTAAAAAAAAAGGATATACCCATAAATCAATATATGTAATTGTAAAATAATGTGTTTGACGTACTTTAATATGTACTTATATCCGAATCCTAATTATGGAGACGTATAAAAACGTATGGAATTAATATTTGTAACACTGTAACATACACATACATACATGATAAAGAAGGGTCGGGGGGTCGCATCATGAAAAAGGTTGAAAAACACTGATCTAAATAAAGCGTCATTCATTCCGCTCCGCAAACTCAAACTTAAACTCAAAATTTTTATTTCCATGTAGGTTATGATATAACGCTTATAGAATTGTCCTACATGATGCCTACCACCGGTTCGGAAACTAGCCCGGCGAGAAGAACCGGCGTAAGAAACTCGCACATTTGCTTTTGTTTTCTGATATTCATATTCGCAAAACATTCGCAAAAATTTTGCGAATGCGAATGCGAATGCGAATATTCAAAAATGTGCGAATATTCGCGAATGCGAATGCGAATATTCGTTACATCACTAGTTTGTACACTTATCAAGAATCGGTGATAATGCAATAATTTATTTTTATATCATTAGTTTTTGTTTCCATATTTATCGTACATCGAGCGCCCGACGCTTTTTAACCGACTTCCAAAAAAAGGAGGAGGTTATATTTTTTTTGTATGTTCAACAATTATAATTCCGCCGTCTGTGGACCGATTTTCAAAAAAAAATTTTTATAATAATACTAGAATTTTTCATTCATTATAGTTTTAAGCTAATTTTAAGAATTATTTTATACTTTTAAATTCGATGTGCTTTAAAAGCGTGTTTTCTAAGTTTTTTAAAGTATATTTATTTAATTTATCAGTACTCCGTGTTAAAGCTCGGTTGCCCAGGTTAGTGTCATTATATAAATATATACAGATAATTGGTAAGAGATATATGTACGTAATCCATCTATCGTTATTGGGGTGGAATAATCAGCTTACGCGATCCAAATAAAGAAACATCAGTTGTAGAAAAATATAAATCACTTTCAAGGATGCCACCTTACGAGACGCAGGCAGGTACAAGGTCAAAAATTTAAAATCACAATTCAGTGATGCTGGTTTCATTGAAATCAGGTCAGTTACGCAGGAGTATTTTTATAGGGCCCAAGTGTGTGCGCAGCACACAAGATCACTCTCTTCCTTTACTCTCATAACCCAGTGGGACGGATACGGGACACGACTGACGAGAGATCAGTTGCAGGTCCGACGCATGGACCATCTTTCTTGTCAGACAATCAGGTGATCAGCCTGCATTGTCCTTGCCAAACTTGGAAACAATATTTTTTGTTGTTCCAATGCGGGAATCGAACCCACGACCTCCGAGTCGAGAGCCAAGCTTTAACATTATGTATTTACTAACATTAACAAGCGGACCATGGAGAGACGCTTGGCTACGTTGAATGTAAGAGGAGGAATGGATGTTAAGAATGAAAGTGGACGAAACGAAAGAAGTATGTAAGTATCGTAGCAAGTGGAAAGAAGTGGTCTACGGGAAAGAGGCGGTCCTGCCTACCCCTACGGGAAAAAGGCGTGATTATATGTATGTATGTATTTACTAACACTATGGATTTTATAATTATCCGAAATAAATTCTTATTTATTTATTTATTTAACCACTAGACCACAGAGGCTGTAGTTTGATAATATACCTAATATAAATTGTTTATGTTGCAGGAACATAGGTACTTATTTCATACTAACCATACGAAATACCTTCCTGCTAAACGTGTATTTATAAAGCCCACATTCCTGTTCCGTAGTATCTGGTTCAAATAATTTGCTCATTGCGTTCAGTTTGAGAATGTTCGAAGGCATTGGGTTCAGTGAACTTCGGTGTTTACATAATATTTGCAATGACATAACAATAAATGGGATTTGTAAAATTGTTTAACCAACTAGACATGAGACACTGGAGTCTGGAGTTCTGGACTCATGTGAGTTGGTAAAACTCAAAAATCTTCTACCGAGTTTATTATATTATAGCGACCCGCCCCAGCTTCGCACGGGTACAATACTGATTCTAATACTAAAGAATGTCTTTGAACCTCTAACAAAACGGGCGAAATCTAGTCAAAACAAAGAGAAACAAATTAATATAGGTACCTACTAAAACTCAATGAAATAAGTAGGTGGGTATCCTTTTATCGTATGAAATACCATAGAACTAAACTCTCCCCGCACGCGCACCCCCGCATTGGTGACGCCCACTTCGCAACGGGCCGTGCAGCAAAAATCGT
Source organism: Glaucopsyche alexis (assembly GCA_905404095.1). Taxonomy (NCBI): domain Eukaryota; kingdom Metazoa; phylum Arthropoda; class Insecta; order Lepidoptera; family Lycaenidae; genus Glaucopsyche; species Glaucopsyche alexis. The sequence goes on from FR990053.1 coordinate 6,045,637, forward strand.
AATATTTTAATTTCGCCATAACTTCAAAACCACATGTCCAATTTCAATCATTCAAAGACCAAATATTATCTACATAAACTGTACTTAGTGATGAAATAATTTATTTTGATAAGGATTAATAGCATGAGTAAAATAAACGCGTTTAAATGTAGTCCAAAAAAAAATCAAGATTTCTAAATAAAAAAATGGTTGTTGTGCCTCACTCGACATAGATAGGTATTGTGTGTCGCGGACTTTTTTGTAGATATTTATAAGATCTACAATTAATTAGAACATTTTATGGTTCTATCTTTTATAGTTTAGGCAGCGTACGCAAAATAAGTAACTTTTCTGGTTGATTTTTTACACCTTGTGTCCGAAAAACCGAAATATTTTACGGAACCCTATTTTTTCCAAAATAAAATATAGCCTATGTTACTCGTGGATAATGTAGCTTTCGAATGGTGAAAGAATTTTTGAAATCGGTCCAGTACTTTTTGAGCCTATTCATTACAAACAAACAAACATACAAACAAAGTTTTCCTCTTTATAATATTAGTGTAGAAGTGTAGATTCTGCAAGCACTTGGTAAACTTTTGACTAGATTTTTGGTACGGGAAAAAAGAAATATACCAGTGAATTTTTCTGAACAAGTGAGACCTGAGGGTCAATGCTGCTAAATAAAACCTGCAATTTAATACAATTACAATCAAGTCCCGATAGGCTTAAACTGCCAAACGGTATTCTCGTAAACGTTTAACGTAAAACGCGTTCTGATTGGTCCATATTTCACAAAATCAGTTCATGATTTAAATATGTCGCTTGACTTATAAATTATAATACAATCAAAGTAAAATGAATGTCTACTTTAAATACGAGAATTGAGGTTCTGCTCCGTGTGCTGAGTGCGAGTTTTTGTCACTTCTCACCGTGAAGAAGTTGACTACAATTTGTATGACATCGAATTAGTTACCATTGTTTGCCACTAGGGGTGCTGTTTCGATATACGGTTTCTTCTGAGAAGTTACTCATATTTAAGAGTACTATTCATTTATGCAATAAAAAAAAAAATTAGTCCGATTGCCTATTGTAGTTAACTTCGTCACGGCGAGGCGCGAGCAGTGACAAAAACCCGCACACAAGACACAGATATGTTTGCAAAACACCGAACAACGTGTAAGTACCTAATTCAATATTATGGTTTATTACAAAATACATATTACGTGTATTTTGTAATAAACCATACTAATTGTATTACTTAACAATGAGTATTTTTGGTTTAAATATTTCATCTTATTTAAACATTGTTTACAATTCCCACGAAAAGTACGTAAATACATTGTATTTTAATGTAATTAATCTTCTTTAAAGGAATTGTAATCTTTATCAAGTAACAATCAAGTTCGTTACGTCAGTAGTAAGCCGGCCAAGTGCGAGTCGTGTCTGCGCATGTTTACTTATTATTTCGTTATTTTTGAACGAAGTAAACGCATATAACAAGTTATAGTTTGCTTTCAAAGTTCATGACTACCATCTTGAAATGACGTATACACATATTCATGCAAAGTTCCATCTTTCTAACACTAACCGTTTGGACGGTAAGCCGAAGACGGACGGACGAAACCCTAAATTACAAGGGTTTCTGGCGCTTTTTGGGCTTTGGCTAAGTTCTGCAGTGGACGTTAACAGGTGTGTATACTGTATCTAACTACCTCCGTCCTACATATTTGTTTGTTTATATTTTGTAAAGGTATTAATAAATGTTATCACAATCCACTCATGGGCTTATCACGCATTAACGACATTTTGTTGTAGCATACGATGTGCGTATTACGCGGTGTTACGATAACGTATAGTGCTAAGCGTGAGTTCTCCTTTTCGCATTCGCTCGTGAGCGCGTTTGGCGTTAACTGGGAATTTGTATGTAACTTGTACAGCGCCATCTAGCTGTCGCGTTTACAACTTAGTTCAATCACACACAAATTCCCAGTTGAAACGCTAAACGCGCTCAATATCGAATGCGAAAAGAAAACTCACAGCACTCAGAAACGTATTTACTCTTTTTTACTTACTCGTACATCCCTATTTACTGCCTATTACGACGACAAACCTACGCTGCTAGACATTTATTTATGGACAAGGGGCACGAATTTTTAGGGAACAATAGGGTATTTTCCAATTGTTTGAAAACTGCTTATATTTAAAGATTGGGACGAACGATTTAGCATAAAAAATAATTAACTAATTAATGTATTTTTTTCTCCAATAATACCAATTATTGAAGTCGAATTTATTTTTAATGGTTTTGAATTTACCGCCAAAACGCTCGGTTCGACGACGTCAACTTTGTGTAAGATAGACTAAGGTCATGGAGGTTAGAGAAAAGGAGAACGTACGCCGTAGAAAATGAATTACAAATTCTACAAATTTTCAGGGACAGACAGGCAATGATTTTTAGCACGTAGCGATCGGTTTCTGTTCTTTAACCTCCATGACACAGGTGTTAAAATTGTTTACACAAAGTTGACGTCACACCGGTCACACAGTAGACGTCATCGAAACGAGCGTTTTGGCGGAAATTCAAAACCATTAAAAATAAATTCGACTTTAATTGTAAATGTAGGGGAAAAAAGAGATTAATTAATTTATTTTTATTTTTCTGTTAAATCGTTCGTCTCAATCTTTAAATATAAGTACCTAGTTTTCAAAAATTTGGAATCCCTATTGGCAGGAACCCAAAATTGCTTGTTCTATGATTACTTTTTAGGGTTCCGTAATACTTAAGGAACCCTTATAGTTTCGCTCTGTCCGTCTGTCTGTCTGTCTGTCTGTCCGCGCCTCTAGCTCCTGTAATTATGAATATAAACTGATGAAATTTGGTGCAGTTATAGATTGTGTATAGATCACGGTTTCGGGATCATAAAAAAATAAAAATGTTATATTTTAAGGGTGGCTCTCCATACATGTGAAGTGGGGATGAAAAATATTTTTTCACTCTACCCCATCGTGTGGGGTATCGTAGAATAGGTCTTTTAAAATAAAGGCAAGGTTTCATACGTTACTTTTTTATAAAGTTGACCATTTTCGAGTAATCGGCCTCCAAAGTAGTTTGTAAGTTGGTCGTTTTTAAACTAAAGGAGATAGAAACTTGCAAATTTCCATACTGATAGATCATGCTAAAAACTCTTTAGGAAAACTATTACGAACAAAATCGGACAGTAACTTTTGGAGTAATTAAAAAAAAAGCATATTACGCGTTTATAGTTACGGAACCCTCCTTAGACATGTCCTGACATGCTCTTGGTTAGGTTATTCCCTCGTTGTTACGACTGTTTCAAGGAGTTAATATGCGGTTTTGGGTTAAAGAAGGTTTACAATTTTCATACATAAATATAAGTGAAAAACATAAAAAAACAATGAACGTTTTTGTACCATATAATATATAATACATATACCTACCTATATTCTACCCTGATAATTAATAATATAATAAAGAGGTAAGAATTGTTTTGTTTGTTTGCATTGCACATACATAAAGTAGACCACGGGGAAGGACATAGGCTACTTTTACGGTTTTACCCGCGGACTATATTGCTATCTTATCTTAAAATAATTACGCTCGTTGCGGACCGTACCTACTAACTACCTAGTACCCACTTTGCGAACCGTCCCCAATTTCCCACTAATAGTGTAGTCCGTAGTTTCATTACGTTCATTAGCTGATCTGAAAGCTCATTACCAGTAAGTGAGTTAGTTGTTAGGAGCCAGCTGTTTTAGTATCAATTAGTTATTCACTTGTGACTGAGCGTTTAGAATGTAGTCGCAATTATCAGGTATGAACTTATAGCAGCTTATAATAATATCTATGGACGTTATTATAATAAGCTGCTATAAGTTCATACCTGATTATCGCGACTACACTACTAGCTTTTGCCTGCGGCTCCACTCGCGTAAGCTGGTATAGTAGCGTATAAATATTACAAACTAGCTTTTCCCCGCGACTTCGTCCGCGTGGAATAGTTACTTTGGGATATCGCTAAAATTTACCCGCGACTTCATTTACGTAGAAGAAGCGCTTCCACCTCACGACTGCCCGCCCGCTCCGCGCGCCTTACTATAGCGCGCATGATTATTTTATTACTGCGATATCTTCTAAAATACTCATTGAAATCAAATGATGTAAACGGCAAATTTCTTCTAGATTAAATGCTTGTAATGAATAACGTATTTACTTGGATAAGGATTAATATAATCTTTATGAAAACACCTTCACAAATAATGCTTACTTTTAGAACAAATTTGGTAAGTATAAAAAGGTTATAGTGAGCCAACCTTAAAAGATAGACATATACTGTCGCGGACTTTTTTTTTAGAACTTTTAAAGGGGAACAATTCTGCCATACATCATTTTAGCGAAACTTTAACCGTTTCCGCAGCGTACGTAGCGAAAGCTCTCAAAAGGAAAAAAAGACCCCCGATTTTGTAACATTCTTGATTGGTACTCCGCTCGTATTGAGTTTAGCATGATGCTATATAGCCTAAAGCCTTCCTCGATAAGTGGACTATCCAACACAAAAAGAATTTTTCAATTCGTACCAGTAGTTCCTGAGATTAGCGCGTTCAAACAAACAAACTCTTCAGCTTTATAATATTAGTATAGATTGCAAGTAAACTAAAAAATAAGAAATTTATATAAAAAACAAAGTGTTGAATTGTTCTTAAATACATTGAATTCAATACTAGGTATTGAAAATAATTATGATATTATGAATACTTAAGATTGAATTCTTTTGACTTTTTAAGCATTAATAAACGCAAAAAGCGTATTCATTGTCTATACAAACAAACAACAGCTGACCAATAAAATCCGCCATATTGTTTGTAATTCTAATTAGAGATAAATCCACCATCCTAGGTGTCTTTATCTTTAGGTCGCTATCGCTAATGATCAAGATTACTATCTGCTAAATGTCACTTATGGCCGCTTGTCTAGTATGGAGAAAAGCGTTTCAGCAATTAGTTATAGTTCAGTAATTAGTGATTCGTTAGCATATTCGTTCAAAATGGCTGCTTGGCTACCAATTTTTTTTAACGAAACGATTGAACATGTCATTTAACGCACGCTTATGTCAATCCCATACATTTTTTATTTACGAAGTTCGCTGTCGATATGTTATTACGAATATAGTCGGATCTGCAGTTTAGGCGTGACGTAGCGCCTAGAACTAACGTGTAAAACACATACATTTCAAACAGAGACTGCCAAAATCACAACCCTACTTTTTAGCTTCGCCGTTGTCGGGTAAAAATTAGAATCAAGAGAATATCGACCGCAGAGGCGCATAATCATCTGAGTCGAAAATTTGAGGGCTACTCAAAGTTTACTTTCATTACCTCTTGAGCAGACATTAAATAGTTTAAGAATTGTTTGATTCTGTCGTATAGTTAAGTGATTAGTGATTACGGAATATTAAATTACGCTATGTATTCGGATTAGATCCAACTAATGAATACCTATTAGGGGCCCCATACATGATCCGGTCTGCCTTCAGTTCGTCCTGAACGGATGCAAAATCGTATCGTCTGTGTACAATTTCGAGATATGCGATCTCAGTCGGCCGATCAGTCGGCCGTATGGACTGAAGCGATTCGTTCCAGTGTTGCCAGCTCTGTTTTTGTGAAACTACTAAACTTGTATTGAATTCTACTAAAAAGTACTAAAAAACTACTAAAGAAGCTACTTAGGAATTCCTGAAGCCCCCCAAAAACCATTGCATTTTAGCTTTTGTTATATAAATTTTTTTCATTCATTGAATTTTACTATAAATTTTACCATTAAATTAAAATATACTAGCAAATATTACGTTTATAGTAATTAAACGGGTAGTTTTAAGAAAGTTACGGACGAATGTATTATTATGATAAGTTTCTTTTTTTGTGCTTAACCTAGGCCATTTTGTATACGATTACTGTCTGGCTCTTTCCTACTATAACACTACTAATAACTAATTTTCTACTAAGGAGGGAATAAAATACTCAATTTAGTAAAATAACTAAGTTGGCAACATTAATTCTGGCCTGACCGCGCGGCCTGTCCGGACCGTGTGTGGAGATTGGACAAATCGCTTCAGTTCTTGCCAGAGCCGCGGCCGTGCGGGCGTGTATCGTGTACAAGCGTTGTATGAGTTTTCGCGGTGTTTAAATACAAAATTGATAAACACGACCATAGCGCGCGGCAAACCAGAATGGACTGATGCGATTTTTCCGTGTGTGGGCCCGAATCCGATCAGGCCGAACTGACGTAAATTGAGTTGGATGCGATTTTTTCCGTGTGTGTGCTCGAATCCGTTCAGGCCGAACTGACGTCAGTTCTAACTGAAACGATCGGCCTCTCGTCTTTGGGGGCCTTTATTATCTCGAATATATAGCTGTTCTTAGTCCTTAAATTCGTGCCTTTAATATAGTTGTCTCAATTTGAATCCAGTTACAATTGAGCCAACTTAATCTAGGCCCCAGAGATTGCCTTCCGATTAAACTAAATGGAATTATGTGCCTTACCCAAGCTTAAGCTGCTATTACACTTGAGCGATTTCCATGAAAAACTACCTGTCTGCCCGAACTCTGTTTGCTATGTCTGTGATAGGTGACTATAACAGTGCGACAGAGTCCTAGGAGCGGTGTAAAGTGTGTTTTTAACACTTTCTCAAGTTTCAAACTCTCGACTCTCTTGCGCGTATCGCGGCGATTTATTGTCACTTATCCGAATTCAATACCTTACGAAGACTAGGTGATATTTAAATTTAGATTAGATTTTAAAATTTTGAGATTTAAAAGAACGCAACCACTTCGCGTCGAGGTGATAGGGTCCCGTTTTTACCCATTGGGTACGAAACCCTTAAAACATTTTCAATATTGTTTACAGAAGTATATTGCAGTGAGTAAAGTTATTTGCTGATTTTTTTTTCTCCAAGAACACTATTCCACGCGGGCGAAGCCGCGGGCAAAAGCTAGTTGAAGTATATTTTGACATTATATTATAATACATTATATTTTTTAAACATTCTAATATGATGTAAATTAGTGTATTATACTAGACTTTCTTAACAAACGATACTCCGATTCCTAGCGTGCATTGATTACTTTGAACTCATTTCAACTTTAATGGCTTGATTTTATTATCGCGATTTAGGAAAATTAAATCAAGTCAGTAGAATTTATAGTTCAGATTGCGTGAACCTACTAACTAGTAACAACAATAATTGATTTGTAACAGATTCTGAAAGTTGTACAAGTGTATGTGAGGCTTAACATACTTAGTTGATAGGATTAATCGTGCGTCACCTTATTGTGTCGAACCAAATGTCTTAGGTAGGTAGGCATATGTGGTAATTTTCCATCATTCAAGGACGAAAGGACATTCAAGTTTGTTGACATGGTACCTATAATAAGAATCCACTTTAGCAAGTTTGTTAATAAATCTAGTTTTTTATGAATCCGGTAAAATTTGTGCAGACATGACTTGCTTTTGTACCTAGTTTAACTATAATTTAAAGCAAACTATGATTGAGGAAATTGAGACATGAAGGCAACAGGCTATATAATAGCATATTATTCTGTTAATAGACAAACACATTAGAGAACAGAGTTCAATTGTACTGATATACTAATATGATTATAAAAGAAATAATATGAAGGAGTGTGAGGATAAAAGATGGACGTTTGTTACTCTTTCACGCAAAGTTTTTTTTGCGAAAATTGATGAAATTTGGTATGGTAATACTAAATAGGGATTATGATATATTATCTACTAGCTTTGAGCAGAGTCTCCATTCGCGTAAATACAGTATCCCACGGGAACACTAAGTTTTTGGGATAAAAAGTAGCCCATGTGTTAACATCCAGAGCTTAAACTACCATACCAAATTAAAAAAAAATCCGTTCTTTTTGTGTGAAAGTGTAACAAAACCAAAACATACATCCATCCATTCATACTCACAAACTTCGATATTTATAATAGTAGTAGGGAAAAGGCCTTAACTGATACCGGAAATATTGCGTAGTAAACAGTTACTAGTTACTACGTCATCGATGACACGATCTTCAAGTATTTGCTTGACCATGATACAAAGGATTTCAACCTTTTACGTCAGAACTTTAGACACGGTTGTATAAATCATAATTAGGTATACAAAAACAACACTATGTTTTACTTTACACTTGCATCATTATGTGACGTCAATGTGTAGACGCCCTTAATGTATACAGTGGTGTGACTAGAACGACTAGGCAGTCTAGGTACATAGACTTATACTTAGAGACGGGGCCAGCCCCGGATCTATGGGGGGGCAATTGGGGCACTTGCCCCGGCCGGCAGTTTCATGGGGGCGCCAAATCGGCCGAATCCTTGAGACAAGAATTCGAAATATCGAACAAATATCAAATATGAAGCCATATCAAGTTTTTGCCCCGGTTCGAAAAAGTCGTAGATCCGCCACTGGACGGGGCATATCGATAAAAATGTCTGCATTTTGAGTGAAAAAGATAGACGAGATATTATATTAATAGGTAAAAGTAGAATAATATCAATTGTTGTAATTAAAGTAGGTACATATGGTATTTCAGATTAATTTGGAAATCAAAGCCTGTTATCACAGGTTAGGGGCCATCCATATATTACGTTACGCAAAATTTCGACTTTTGAAGCCCCCCCCCCCATGTCACGCTTTTTAGTATCCCTGTACCTGTATTTAACATGTAAAGTGCGCGTCAGATAAGTCTGCGCACAGTCAAAATCCCCGGACCGCACTACCAAATTTTATGTATACTCGTACGCAGACTTATCTGGCGCGCTAGTGCGCGCCAGATAAGTCTGCGCACAATCAAAATCGGATACTATTTTTTCCTATTAGAACTTAGAGCTTAGAACAAAAAAATTTACTGTATTAAGCAAAGAAAACACCCCAGTCACGCGCAGAGTTATCTGACACGCACTTTACTGTCACATTTAGTATGACCCCCCCTCCCCATCCGTGACGTAATATGTGGATGGACCCTTACGGAAGTTATTGCAAACGTAAGTTCGATCGCTTACCGATGTTCGATAGATTCTAAACAAATTGCGTCACTTTTTCCTTGTATGAAGAAATTATGGCTAAATGTAGTACGCATCATGAATATGCGTACTACATTTAGCCATAATTTCGATGGACGACGTACGAGTACTACGTGTATTTTTCTGGTAGGTTTTTTGAATTAATGGGCAATGACGTGGTTTCAAGTGGGTGAATTGAACATATCCTGTTAATATAACCATAACATTTTTTAGGAACTTGAGCTTAAAATAGACATATTATTAGATCGTAAAAAGAAAAAAATAAACCACACAAATAAAACTAAAGATGTTCTGATTTCTTTTTTCTTTTCACTTTTCGACGTGATTTCAGCGATTTTAAAATATCATCGTTAATCTAAACGCTATCTGTCCACAACTCATCCACGATAAAAGTGATTAATCACAGCTTTGGAAAGCTCAATAAGCAGATAAAACTTGGCGATGATACTTATAACACAAATATAGTGAACTACATAAATTTTGTAAATATGTACATACGTAAAATCGGCCTTGAAAATTAAACGAAGTTTTTGTATGTTTTCATAAGAGATAAGTATTCCGTATTCCGATTGTAACGTAAAAAGTGTATAAATTTTTCTGCAGTTAGCACTTTTTTTTTGTAAAGATTCGCGTGCAAAGATCGCATAACATGTTCAGATGTATAAAACATTTTTTTTTTACAATTTACAGGATTGTTTTTTCTCGGTGTTCTATTATTGTCAGGAGGGACGACACGGTCCATCGCGGCTGGATGGACAATGCTCAGGACCACGCACCACTGCCCTACCACCTTACACTAAATATAGACCACGGGCTACACGCGTTTGTGAAGATTAAAGACACAACCTTCAACTAATCTTTGAATAATTATAAAAAACCAGCCAAGTGCGAGTCGGACTTTTCCAAGAAATTAAAAAAAAAACGTTTGTTGTATGGGAGCCCCCTCAAATATTTATTTTATTCTGTTTTTCGTATTTATTGTTATAGCGGCAACAGATAGTATAATCATTTGTGAAATTTTCAAATGTCTAGCCATCACAAATATTAGGTCCTTACACATGAAATTGGCGTTTAGTCGTACTGGCCACTTTGATCTCAAATATAATATCTTCTTTGGTTAGGAATTCCAATTTCAAATTTACACCGCTATTTACTCATGCATTTGTTTCGAAAACCGTAATTCATTTGTTTTTTTCTCTTTTGGTTTTTTCTTTGCGTCACTCTGTTTACAAAATGGAAAACTTTAAATATCGTATTATTTTCGAGTAGGTACGGCTTGGAGGATTAATGAAAACACAAAAGAAAACAGTGCGTTTTTGTTTTAGAAATTTCGACCTTCAGAACAAGCCCCGTAGACGGCCGGAGACCAAACTTGAAGATAATGAAGAATTGAAGGCTATTATGGAAGCGGATCCATAGCAGAGGAAACAATGAAATACCTATGTGATAGCAAAAGTGTATATACTTTGATTAAATAAATATATTATGTTTAAAACAATTGAATTTATGTTCCTCCTTTTAAAATACCTATTTCATATACGTATAACCTAATATTAGTAAAGTCTAGTCTCAGTAAAGCCCTTTGGGTACGGTACCCTAAGAAGTGTCAAACCACACGTAGGGTTTGGTTGTTGCTTCCTAAAACCTACATTCTAGCTTTTTAACATAAATGGCCCATAAATACATTTCAACGGTGGACAATAAAATGATTAAAGGAAAAGAAAATCTGTATATTTTAGAAGACTACCTTTGAAGACCTTGAATGATTGATAAACAAACTGTCTGGTTCTGTCGTTTTGGGATATGTTGCATTGTTGCATACTTCAAGGAAACAATTGGAAATGTTATTCACTGTATTAGAAAACCATCTATCATAATATAATCAAAATTCTATTGCAGATTTTAGATTATCTTGCCTTAACTAGTTTTTAAAAATAGTAAAATAAAATGCTTTAAAAGATAATAACTTTTTAGCAGCAAGCAAGAATGAATGAAAGAAACTATAGCTTTAAAATATTAAGGCTCAGCTTTTTGATGTTGATGTTGAAAGCAGTCTGCATAATTAGCGTAAAGTTTAATAATTGAATTTAACAAATATTCAATTAAAAAAGCGAATTTGCTTAAAAGGCTTCAATGTATATGTCACCGTAAAATTGTAAAAACCGTTAGATTGTAATAAAACTAGTAAAATTGTAAAATATTAATAGAATTCCGATGCGAATATAATGCCTATAATTTCACACATTATTTTTCGTTACATTATAAATATATAGTTTTTAATCTTTTGACACATATTTTTACAATCTTGTTAGTTATTTTACAATCTAACAGTCTAATATTTTGATAAATATATCATAATATAATTATACAGACAGCAATACAATTATTGGTCATATTATGTAAAATTAAATAACATTAATTTTTATTGACCATTGGCACACTTATTGAGATTAATATTATTATGATGAATGAAAGATTATTGGCTTAAATACCAACATAGTGTTAAATTCTATGTTTTGTTGCTATGTCCAGAGACTCCAGACAAGATAACAACTATCTAGGTAGGTAAGATAACAAAATACATGTAGAAACTGTTGTCTCAAAGCTCTTCTATATCTTTTTATTTCACCTAAAGTCTATATAGATATTTGTGAAATGGCATACTCTTGTGTCAGAGGCAAATACTCAATTTTGGTTGCTGTGCTGCAGGAGTATTAAAAATTATTCCCTCTGTAGTATCTTATAATTAATGGATGGTAACATTCTTCCTATGAAGGTTTTAAGTAAACTTGCTTTTAAGCACAGCCTTGTTAAAAAATGATTTAAAACTTTTTATTTGCTTAAAAATAGTCATTATTTATATAAACAATATATTAGATAAACGTTGAACCACAACTGCCGACATGTCCGTAAGTCCAATTCAACTGAATTGTCTTTCTAAACTCCATAAATGTTTTATCTTTAATCCAGCTAATATTTGTTTACTTATATGTTAAAATTCTCATATTATGTACTTAGATATTTTTTTCACACATGCAGAATACTTTACATTATTCCATCATTGAGTAACGCAAGTATAGTTTAACACCTGTTGTGTTTTTGTTATCAATCAAGTTTTGTTCGCAAAATAAACCTAATCTATTTTGAGAAAAATACCAAAAAAAAAAAACTGCTCTGACTGCTTCTCGTTGGTTTGAGACTTTGAGTAACTTATCAAAGAAATATACAAAGAACTTACCATTTGGTCCATACTTTTCTTGGTTTCTCTTAATTTGATCTGGGGTAAGGCCTTTGTCTGGATCTGTGCCAAAGTATCCTAGGACTTCTTCCACGGATTTCGTGTGAGCGTCCTCCATGGTGGGATTTCTACGTTGCCGTCAGCTCTAAAAGCCAAAAAGGTTATAGGTTAGAAATTGACAAGTCATTGTATACAAGAAAAATAGTTTCAGAGACACATGGACGCAATTTTATTGGCGACCTTCTGATAGTAATTTGTAGTTCACGGTGTTTACAGTTATGTGGAATAGAAGTTAACCTAACTCGACATCTTTGAACGTAAATGTCGAAACCCAGCCTATATTTACCTGATTCCCTACGAATCCGAATGAAATAAATTATTTCGTTACTTCGCTTCTGTTTAATGTTATTAAAAATAGGGCACGGAATTAGGAACAATGATTAGCGATTTCCTAAACTGCCAGCACCGTCAAATGCACTGCACTCACCGTTATCTTTATTAATACATGAGCAGGTAATGTCCTATAGAATATTCACTTATTACTGGTTGTTCAAATTTGATAATTCAGATTAGAAAATAATTTTAACTAAGTTAATACTTTCAGTCGTAAATATCATAAACCACACCAACACGTATCCAAGTGAGCCGTCATTTTTTCCAAGACTGACGTAAAACGGCAGTCGATCATAACTCCATCTATGACGTTCAAGCGGAATTAAATTGTTATCAATTATGATTCTTATTTTATCAAAGAATTAATTGTGTTAAATAATATTATTTCGGTTGGTAATTGTTTTAAAATAAATAAATTAAGGGATACGAATATTATTTTTCTTTTAAAAATGCACTACATCGATGGAAAATGTGAATAAATGTGGAGCTTTTCTATAGGTCGAGATTGTACCACGTGACGCTGTGCTATTTTTGAGCTAAAGGCGCCTAGAAAATGCGGTATTTTTAAAATATGAAACCCGCAGCATAATTTTCTTCTTGTTATGTAACACTCATCACAAAGTTTTAGCACGAACTTATTTTCCAGAACTTTTCACTTGGTTTAACACTCGGTTTTATCACAAACACGGTTTAATTTGTTTTGTACATATTATGAAACTTACTGAAATATTTTTTTTCGACAGCGTCGAGAAGAAAAGAAGAAATAAAAGTGACGCGGGAGATGTTTTCCCGCCGCGCCCCGAGAAGTGACTCCCGGGTGAAGAGCGACGATTTTAGAGCGGCGCGGGCGCGGTGGAGGGACATCGGCGGAGATTTCTTTAATTATTTTGGCAACAGTACTCGATGGCTCTACCGAGTCGTTTTCCAGGGTTGTGTGTCGCACAGCGGCCGTCGTCGGTCGCTCATGATGATCTTTTTATAGCGACCGCGGCCCGGGTCGAGCTCTTGGTACTGAACTCGTATGCGAAATTTTTCTATTAGGGAAATTCAAAATCTTAAGCGTTTTTCTCCTTTAAAGGGTTTGAAGTTTTTTAAGGCGTTTTATTTTCTTTTATATACTTAACAGGGCATTAATTTATTAAATCCCGTTACGGAAGAGCAATTAGTTTTCCTTAACTGCAGAATGGTCAAAACATAGAGAGACTTCCTACATAAACTCTTATTTGTAAATATGCATTAATATAGGTTAATATCATTTCTTTAATGATATTTTTAAAACTTATGTGTCTCGTAAATTCATAAGTTCTTCAGTCCTCAATGTTAATTTTTTACTTACGTTAAGAAATATGTAAATAGGTAGACCGTACTGTATATTTTGTTGTTTTAGAGCAGTATGTAGGTACAGTCAACACACAAAACTCCACATGCTGAATATAATTCTCCTAGGTGTTTTTACCATAAATCACTTTTTTACACATAAGTTCTATCAAGCAAACATTCTTTTTCTTGCCCAAAACTCCCTACATACTAAATATCATGTAAATACTTGCAGCCGTTGCCGAGATTACGATTATATAATTATATACCAGATTGTCTCGTTTAAAGTATAAGGTATAATCACTACTTGATTGCTAATAAATCCTTTGAATCTTTGAATTTTAGTATTGTATATATATAATTTAGTTTAGTAAGTATATAGTTTAGTATATAGTTGATGACCAACATAATATATAATTACGGACAGGAACGGTACGCTGTCGTCCTCAAACTAAAAAGCGGATAAATGACAAAAAGAGTTTTTGAGGTAGAGCTAAAAAACGCGGGATTATTTTGAATTTTTTTTTTTCATTTAACCGCCTTTTAGTTTGAGGACGGCAGTAGGTACGATAGAAATCAGAATGCACGCATTGGGGCCTCACTGACCTTCGATATAAACAAAACAAAACTCTCATTTTAGTAGAGTTCGTAGAGATAGTAACCGAGTAACTTTTTACAACCAGTGAGCCTAGCAGGAATCATAGCGTTATCGAATGAGAATTGTATGAAAATCTGTCAAAATAGTGACATTCTACTTCCTACTAATAATAATATTATAAATGTGAAAGTTTGTGAGTATGTATGGATGGATGTATGGATGGATGTTTGTTACTCCTCCACGCAAAAACTACTGAACGGATTTTGATGAAATTTGGTATGGTAGTAGTTTAGGCTCTGGATTCCCTTTTATTAAATAACGCTTGAGCAAATTTGCTATTACTGCTAATTTGCTCGTAACGACAAAATGTCATCATTATCAGGAGTTGCAAGTATGCGACTTGCACAGGTGTTGATAATCTATAAAGTTGGATCGTAGCCGACATTGATCGCTGGCAAGACGAGCCGGCTTTTGACATGATCTATGAGGCTGAATATTTCATCTCATGACAAGGATTTCTTATAAACTCGTTCGAGAGTGTATCAGTGATCTAATTTATTATGACCCGGACCTCAACTAATAGGGGCAATTCTGCTAAATAAAACCTGCATTAATAGAATTACAATCAAGTCCCGACACGCTAAAACTCTCAAACAGTGTTTTTATGAACGTTAAACCAACGTGAAACGCGCTCTGATTGGTAGAAACGTAATACAATCCGTTCATGGAAACATGTCGCTTCACTTTCAATCCAAAGTAAAATTAAGTCTACTTTAAAAACGAGAATTGAAGTTCTGATCATCCAGTCTGGATTGCAGACTGTTAAACGTAATGAAAATCATGATATCCAAATTAGGAATGTCACATACCACAAATATTAAATAGTAGGTAAGGTATTTACAGATATGCTAAAAAATAATAAATACACATTACATAAATATAGCGCGTTGTTATGCTAAACAATTTGGTAGACTTGCTTTATATAGTTATGTATCTAAGTATTTGGCGCAATAAAATTTGTAAAGATAAGCTATATGTAGTTAGTACCTTAACTAGTCCCAAAAAAGTGCTTACCAAGCAATGGATAACATAAAATGTGAATGTATCAGTCGATAGGTTAAATTGTCACTAAGGTTTTCACCCTGTTTTCTGTTTAAACCCTTTGAAAGACCCTTAGAATTAAAGTTTAAACACCAAAGACAGCAAATATTTCATTGTTGAGGGTGCTTTGACTCGACTATTCATAATTAAAACATAGCTCGAATAGTTAAAATGAAAGCTCGTAGTTTTCTTATAAGTCTTAATTATTCAAAAGTAGTTTCTTATGCTGAACATTGGTGTATATCTTAAGGGTCATTTTTGATTGCAGCCTTTCAGATGTTAGCACTGAGTTATATAAGGATCTATCGATTTTATACTAAATAATAAAGTAATTTATGAAGATACGCATTTACCCGCGGCTCCGCCTCAAATACAGTGTCCCTATACTGTACTTTTTGGGGATAAAAAGTAGCCTATGTTTTCATCCAGAGCCTAAACTATTCCTTTCCTAATTTTAATCGAAACCCGTTCAGTAGTGTTTCGCGAAAAAAAAAAACCATCCAACTACACATACATCCATCCATTATAATAGTAGATTAGGATTAGATACAATATTATATCACAGATGATATACATAAGTATAACAATCCAAAAGATTGTTAATACCTTTATATATATTGTTAATACCTAAGATCCAAGTATCTAAATCAGGGGAATACTTTCCTTGTTAAATAAAGTTATTCCAACCTAAAAGCATCACGTTTTTTTAAATAGTTAATAGAAGCAGGCGTTCTTTTGCGGAAACCCATTACTTTTAATTAATATTATAATATTTTATATATTAATATTATAAGCAGTTTACCGCGAAAAAAATTTTTTTAAACTCGATTCGTCCAGGCATAAGTATTTTATTTTTCAAGGTCAAACATAAGGTGAAAATTATGTACCGTTAATAGATTGTTTTTTTCTTTCAAAACTTTAAATACTACTGGAACAAAAAGCCATTTTTGGTCCAAAAACTTAGAATTAGTTTCAGGAAAACTTACATTAGGATTTATCCTTTAAGCACAACACACACTCATGAAGTCTTCTACAGTATTAAGTTTTAGATACGATAGTTATGAATAATTATTACCTACTGAAGATGCATGAATATTGAGTGAATTCACATTCTTAATATTCAACAAACCCATACAAAAGTCTTCTCACGGTTTGTGTGAAATTGTGTGACGTATTTTTATTGCAACCCGGAAAAATAGAAAATATTCTCATCTTTCATTAAACTCATTGTAAATTGAATCTGTAAGGACACATTACCCGTCGCATCCATGCACTTGTAATTTTAGAACAATAAAAGTTAAAACAGTTTCAAATTAAACAACAGTGCTGGAGTTGCGAACTCTATTTTATTCGAAATTAGCGAATGACTGCGTAAATCAACTGAAGATGATAATGTTCAAAGGTTTTCTTTATTTGAATTAAGGTCAGGTTGGGAAAGACCGGCATACTTCATTGAAAAATTTACTCAATTTAATAAAACAAATATTTGGTATGTTCTAGACCGATCTTAAGTATTCCATGTGCTGAAACATATTAACAGTAGCAATTTTGTGCTACATAAATTAAAATATAATAGCATATCTTTCAAATACAAACCCTTTTTTAAAATTCGGCGTGCAGACGGTCTTCCCGTGCTATTGAAGGCAAGACCGTCTATTGACATTTAACACGTCACTTGGTATGTTATACGTATTTATACCAACTTATATCTAAAAGATGTATTTTACCTTCAAATATGCAGTTTAACTGTAGGACAATAAAGTTAAAAGTCATATGAAATTCTTGTTTTTATATTTAAAAGGTAAGACCGGCATATCGTCGCAATAAGGGGTTGTAAACATTTTTCATGAATATTTGCCGGTCTTACCTTATAAATATTAAAACGAGATAAGGGATTTCCTTTCAGATTATAATTTCTCGGCCAGTTACTAGAATTTCTAAAATAAAAATCTAATCTGATATTTTGCTGGTAGGTTAGAATACTAATGATATCAATTGAAATAATTGTGTAAGTAGGCAGTGTATAATAGTGCAAACAAGTATATTATTATATTTCAAATTGTGTTTATTAATAGGATTTTTGTTGAATATAATATAAATGAATTATGAAAAATAAATCATGTCAACATTATCAGACAAAACAAACTCTTTAGAATTGTTCGGCGCTTGAATTACATGTATTTTCTTACGCTTCAATTACATGTTTTACGTTTATAGTTACTCACCAATCTTATAGGCGAACCCCACTGTAATAAAAGCAAGTGATCAATGAAACATACGTACCTAGTAGGTACCTACCTACATTGGGTGCAAAAAAGTTTGTGATCTCTGTCTGAAGGCAAGATCGGCATATGACGATCTTCCCTTATACCACCCAGACGATCTTCCCAACTAGAAAGTTTTTAGGTTGAAAATATTTTACAGCAAACTGTGACAAAACTAAGAACATTTTGAATAATCTAATACGAAAATATTATGTTAGTTACAATTGAAATACTTACCCAACCACTTTGTTTTATAAATCTTTCGATAAATCACTTTTTTCTTTTTTTTTCGTCAACATCTGTTATTTTTTAATGGACCTTCAAAACCCAAATAAAACTGGCGGAAAATTTTCTCCCATCATAGTGTTGCCAGCGACATCTATGATTAAAAATTTTAACCAAAGTATGATACTGTCTTACCGACTGTCAATTCAAGCTGCATAGCTATTCATAATTAAAAGTTATTGCGTGCAGACGGTCTTGCCTTGTAGACGGTCTTCCCCAACCTGACCTTAATTATTATTATTATTTATACTTATAATATAATCAAAAGGAAAAGTTTGTTTGTTTGCATTGAATATGCTCCGAAACTACTAGACCGATTTTGTTGAAATTTGGCACAGATGTAGAGTAGGCCACGGGAAAGGACATAGGCTACTTTTTATCGCGGAAAAATGTACGGTTTCTGCAAAATTAACTTTTGCACACTTATTGTTTAATAATAAACTTACTGCTTAGAAATGGATAAGTACATTTTATTAGACCAAAATACAAACAAGGCTGACAGTTTGTGTGGTGAGCTACACACAAAATGTCAGCCTTGTGTTAAAACTTGAGATATATTTGGAGAGTGAAAATAGAAAATCACAGAGAACAGCTGAATGCCAATGTTAACGTCTATTTCGGTCTGGAATAAAAATATTATATACATACTCGGCAACATTGATTTTGATTGCGGCAATTTTGCAAAGTTATATTTTTAAAAAACATCAAAGTCCATGGAACAAAGTTAAAAAAAAATCATACAATATACACAAAAAATGTAATACAATGTTTTATTGTAGAAAATCGGTAGCAGTTCATTACGGCACTGTGAGAGCGAAGTTTTATTTTTCAAAAACGTGCAATCGTTATAGTCTTTAAATTCTTTACCCAATAAACTCCTTTGTACTTCTTGTTTAATGAAATGACACGAAAGCATAACTTTTATGAGTATATTGTAGGTGTCTGTATTTTGGGGATAGAAAACAAGCAGACGAAAATCAGAAGATAGTTTCGCGAGTAAATGAAGTTACCGGAGACCCAAGGAGAATAATTGGGAATTTACAAGTGTAACTCCTCTGGTGTTGCGAGTGTCCATGGAGTTACGGTAATCGCTTAACATCAGGCGATCCGTCTGCTCGTTTCCTGGTCCATTTCATAAATAACTTAGGTATGTTGTTAGCATTCTACTACTATTATAAATGTAAACTTCGGTGAGGTCGAAGCTATCGTAAACCGAATGTGGAAAGCCCACTTATAAATAACCTTTTAAAATTCCTAGATAATTTAGTATATACTTCGTATACGGTCGTCGACAAGCTGGTGTACATATTGATCTTATTACTATGGTATTAAAGTTCAAAATACACCGGGTTTTGTCGGCCACTGTACGTAGACGCACGTAGTTCATCACGAGGTATAAACAGATAAAAGTAGTTCCAAATAGAACTACATTATAATCATTGATGCCTCAGCCAAAGTACAGGGGTACGGTTGTAGGGAATTAGGGCACAAGCATTAGATAATTTAAGCACAATCTGCTTTTAAAACTGTGTTTTGGCTCCATTGAGCATAGCTAGGGGGCCCATGATGCTAAATGTGTCGCACGAGCGTCGCGGATACCTTGCAGGTTTTGTAAATTAGGTGAAAGCCGATAGGAAGAAAAAATATTACGAAACTTTTTTATTTTAGTTTTGCGAAAAGACGAATAGCCTTGTTAAATTTAGCAAAAAATAATATATCGTTAAAATAGCTTTTATAGGTAATTTATCATCCAATTTTTGTCAAGCCGGATTAGACCATTAAACTGAGTCCAGTATAATATATCTGAGAGCCTCAATTATTTAAATATAGTGCTTTATTTTTTAATTTTAAATAAGTCCGTACGAGTTTACCCAACTTCCAAATCGTCAGTACTTTAAGTTGGAGCTTCTTAACCTTTCCTATCTCAATCTAACGGGCCCGATTAAATTTTGATATATTTTTAACGCCCTAAACATTAAACTGATTTTTATACTTCGATAACCAGAGACATGTGGGACACCTATACTTTCTTCTTTTGATACGCGCTCGAGCCACTTCAAAAATCCCTTCATCGGCTCCCCTACTGACACTAATATTTCGATCACTAAACTTACAGAATCTGTTTTATAAAGCTATCTCAAAAGAATGTAAATTAATACTAATCCTGAAAGATATCGGATCGACCAATTGATCTAATAGATAGAGAGAGCCAAGAAGCATTTTCCGACTTTTCCGGGTTCAAAGGTAATTGAAATATCTAGTTAGTGAAATGAATATTCATTTAAAGCTTTTATGATGGCTTTCCATTTATCTCCATCAGTATTATTATATAGTTTACCTTCAACCTTATAATTGCAAATAAAACTAGCTAACGGTTAGCAAATAATATAAACATAGTACTCTATGTTTACGGATATTATTGCGGTTTATTTTATAGTTTATCCCGACTAATGATTTTTCTAAGAAGTGGTTACGAACAAATTGTTTAGGAGAGTAGCAGTGACGTTCACGTGAACATAAGCAGATATTATGGTCCTGTTCAGACACAGCGGAAATCGCGCGGTTGAAAACACTGCGGATCAACCACGAGCAGCTTATTACAAACGCGTACTAGAACGTTTTTGGTTTACACTGAACCGCGTAGATTACGCGCAGAAAACGCGCGATTTCCGCTGTATCTGAACCGGGAAATAGATGTGTTTGTTATCAACAACATAAGCTCTCAGTTAACTTTTAATCGTCTCTTAACGCCTTAAAATCTACACTGCGAAAGTTCTTTCGACATAATATCAGAGAAATACTTTCGCATTATCTAGATAACAATTTATACATTATGTTATCAGAGTTTATTACATTAAAGATCTGATAATGAGCGACGACAAGAGCCAAATGCCAGTGGGTGACGAGAGATAGAGCCTTGGGCTGCAGCTCAAGATATTTTAGGACCAAGGAGATCTGCATTGCATTGTCTTATCAAAAATTATCCAATCCATGTTACGATGAATACAGAACAGTAATATTATTTCCATAAATAACTAAAAACAAAAAACTCGAATAGGACTTACTCTATATTTATTCTTAATAGGTAGGTACCCCAAAATTGAGATTTTCGTAAAATTTTTCCACAAATTAATATAAACGCGTAGCATACTAATTAATGTCTAATTCTAGATCTTGATTTTAGATTTAACCTTCTTAAATGTAGATAGGAGGAAGCAGGAAATATTAGCTTCCTCTATAGAATTTAATCGCAATAATTTGTTCATTTCAATTATTGTTCTTACATTGGAATTCAAATTATTGATAGAAAATAAATAAAGTGTCATAAGTAAATCTATTTAAAAGTCTCTTGTAGCGCGACATTATCGTTCTACGTAATTTTTTGCGTAGTGGGTTAGTTGGTATCAATTTCACAGCAAGTTACATCTGGATTACTCAAGGATTATTCAATATCTAAGGTATACAAAGCTTAATGTGAGCTTGATTAAATTAAATAAATGAAACCGTTTTCTAAAATCTCTGATCTCTCTATAACCCATGCTCTTATGTAACACGTTAGAACTCTGACTAGAAAATTAAAAGTACTGCTTTTTTAACTACAAAAACAGAATCATTAATCATTGAATATGCAATTAACAAAAATATCTCAAAAAATAGTAATAATTTAATAAAATAGAGTTTGTAAATTGACAGCGCGTGTGGCGCCCTCATCACAAAACTTTAATTTTCTTGTCAGATTTTCAACTTCCTCGCAATACTTTTGTTTTTGTCACAATATTGTCGTATTTTTCCACGTTTCTGCAACACCATGAACTACAAACACAGTTTACACACAATCCATTTTCAAATCCAAGGTCACAATTTTCGAATGCGGCAACACTGCACTTCACTCCGTTTCACGGTCACAGATTAAAAACTTACCGTATCACTATCACTTGGTCCCAATTACTGGTCTTTTAAATTAAAAAAATATATATTATCGGGTGAGGTTAGCGCGCCCCATGAGGAGAGCGTTGAGTTTGCAGCGCGCAGAGCGTGGGAGCAGACCGCCGCTGTCTTTTATAAGCTTCGTGCCTGAACCCGGGCGATTTGCCAGCGTGCGGGCACAACAAATATTCCACCGTACTTTACGCATTTCAACGAATACTTTTAAACACCTATCGCAAGGGCATAGAGTTTAATTTCCCGTGTAAAGATCGCGCATTGTCCGACCTGACAACAATGGGCGCATTAATTGTCAATTATCAAGTTCATCAGTAAATTGATGATCAGGACATCGATCAATAGATTAGGATTTAGAAAAATTAGCAGTTTTCCAATATTTTGCAGTAGGTATTCAATAAGCGAAAACTTGGTTAATAACATCAACGAATTTAATATTGCTTAACTACGAGTAGGTATTCAAAACTTCATTGGCTAATGAAAGTTACTTAACTTTAGTTATAGACTAAACAACTTGAAACAATAATCTTTAAAATTCCTCTTTAATAAGATCGATCTCGTACGCACCTCAAATTAGGTGTAATTAGCACACAGAAAAGTAAGTAATAATTTGGTAATAATAGGTTGTTGTAAGGAATTCTTCAAACTTCAAATTTTGATGTAAAATAAAAGAGCACAAGTAGTTGTAATTCCACAAGAGACCCCTCTCAATTTTCTATACAAAAACAAGTTTATATGTTCAGCAGACTGTTAATTACTTGTGTTAAAGTTTCATTAATATTTGTTAGGCAGTTTTTCATGAAGCTGCTAAAACAACCTTTGATCTTAAAAAAATTGCATTTATATCTCTTATACATATAAAATCCTTTGTCCTGAATGACTGACGGATCAACGCACAGCCTAAACCGCTGATCGTAGAGACCTGAAACTTGCAGGGCTTGCTCTTTGTAATGCGTAGGGATCCGATAAGAAGGGATTTTCCGAAATTCAAGTCCTAAGGGGGTTTTAAGGGGGTTTAAGAAAAGTTTATATGGGGCAACGTGATTCCTTGATACAATCTACTCCATATTTGGCACAAATATTTTCTAACAGAATTGATGGAATACGTGTATCACAGTTTATTGAAATTCGTCCCCTAACGGAGTTAAAAAAGGGGAAAAAAGTTGTTTGAGAGCGATCTACTTTAAAAGTTGATATTATAGTACTTTTGATTTAAAACTCCCTACTAACTAGCCTACAATTGTCATTTTCTTTTTAGCGCTAACAAGCGCCATTTTCCGCTGAACACAGCCAATATATTGTCATCATGTTGAAAAGTAAATCGATAAGAATTCGAAATTTAAATTGGATAAACATCTTCCTCTTTAAATAACTAGGTACTTAGATATTTGCGATTGCTGCGTTTAATTTGTATAAAATTTCAATTTTTGCAATTTTATTAGAATGACCAACCTCGGTTGTTTAGCAGCTAGCTTTTCCATCATGATTTGCAGTTGCTGGAAATAGACATCTACCGTAATCGTCTGGCCAAATTTAAGAAATCTGTAGTGAACGACACCGGCACTAGTCCACCAAACGCTCACAAGTATTTTTTTTGAGTCAATTTTCACTTGCGGCAGGCTTTGGCTGGTTCACCAGGGTTCAGCTATTGCGATGAGCATTTTCGATTATCGTACAGGATCCATCGTACAGGACGCAGAAGTCGACATGCGTTTGTTGGTTTGCTGCACTCAATTCATGAGGCTTTCTAACCTTTCTAGCTTTTTCACCTTTCCAATTTGCTTCAAGTGAATTATAGTAGATTATGCACCAAGGGGATAAAGCAGTGTCTTACGTCACGGGTAGCATATTGGACCCTGAGCGTAACGAGGGACTCTATAGTTAACTCCCGAGCGTAGCGAGGGAGTTAAAACTTAACTCCCGAGTGAAGCGAGGGAGTTATGTAGAGTCCTGAGTGAAGCGAGGGGTTCAAGCTGCCCAAGACGAAGACAGGCTTTATCCCAGAGGTGCAAACTCTACTTTTCATACCTACTGCGAGGCAACAAAAACCCAGGGCTACAAAAATATAACATTTATTTTATTAAAAATTAATATGGATATTGGACACATTTGTCCAGTTATGGAGGGACAGAGTAATATTTTTATTAGGAACATTTATAGAAGTTGTGGTGGATTTATTTGAGCAGTACCTACTTAAAGATTCAGGAACTTGTGACTGACGATTTTGACACGTGAGAATATTAAAATTATAGGTGGCCAGTTCGATTTTCGAATAAACTCTCAGCAATACCATATTATTATTGAAAAACTCTATGATAGATACCGTGTATCTATTAGGAGTTTTCATACGAATTTTAACGTTCCAAATTCAAATCACTTTAATCCCTTGGGAGTTTCATACAACATTATCTCCCTTGGGAGTCAATGACATGCTTTACGTTGAGATAACCTGATATATAATCGAACATTGTCGAGCAGGTGGTATGAAAAAATAGTTTTCATACCACCTGCTCGACAATGTTCGATTATATATCACGCAATCTCAACGTAAAGCATGTCATTGACTCCCAAGGGAGATAATGTTGTATGAAACTCCCAAGGGATTAAAGTGATTTGAATTTGGAACGTTAAAATTCGTATGAAAATTCCTAATAGATACCTACGTATATGTATCATATAGTTTTTCAATAATAATAAGGCATTTCAAAGAGAGTTTATTCGAAAATCGAACTGGCCACCTATAATTTTAATATTCTCACGTGTCAAAATCGTCAGTCACAAGTCCCTGAATCTTTAAGTACTGCTCCACCACAACTTCCATAAATGTTCCTAATAAAAATATTACTCTGTCCCTCCATAACTGGACAAATGTGTCGAATATCAATATAAATTTTTAACAAAATAAATGTTATCTTTTTGTAGCCCTGGGTTTTTATTGCCTCGCAGTAGGTATGAAAAGAAGAGTATGCACCTCTGGGATAAAGCCTGTCTTCGTCTTGGGCAGCTTGAACCCCTCGCTTTACTCAGGACTCTACATAACTCCCTCGTTTCACTCGGGAGTTAAGTTTTAACTCCCTCGCTACGCTCGGGAGTTAACTCTAGAGTCCCTCGTTACGCTCAGGGTCCAATATGCTACCCGTGACGTAAGACACTGCTTTATCCCCTTGGTGCATAATCTACTATTTCATCCCGCCTGCTCGACAATGTATCGGATATATATCACGCAATCTCAACGTAAAGCTTGTCATTGACTCCCAAGGGAGATAATGTTGTATGAAACTCCCAAGGGATTAAAGTGATTTGAATTTGGAACGTTAAAATTCGTATGAAAACTTTTAATAGATACGCATCTATCATAGAGTTTTTCAATAATAATATGGTATTGCTGAGAGTTTATTCGAAAATCGAACTGGCCACCTATAACAAAAGAAAAATGCGATTCAAAAAATTCAGAGCAAAAGCCAGTGTTTGGTGCTATTTTCAGAAATTAAAATAGGTACCTACTACGTTATTTTAACAGTTCCGTGTTTTAACATTCTCCCTAATAAAAATATTACTCTGTCCCTCCATAACTGGACAAATGTG
This sequence comes from Glaucopsyche alexis, assembly GCA_905404095.1. Taxonomy (NCBI): domain Eukaryota; kingdom Metazoa; phylum Arthropoda; class Insecta; order Lepidoptera; family Lycaenidae; genus Glaucopsyche; species Glaucopsyche alexis. The sequence continues at coordinate 6,071,451 of FR990053.1, forward strand.
TCCAATAAAAATATTAACTTTTAACAAAATTAATGTTTTATTTATGTAGCCCTGGGTTTTTATTGCCTCGCAGTAGGTATGAAAAGTAGAGTATGCACCTCTGGGATAAAGCTTGTCTTCGTATTGGGCAGCTTGAACCCCTCGCTTCACTCAGGACTCTACATAACTCCCTCGCTGCGCTCGGGAGTCCCTTGTTACGCTCAGGATCCAATATGCTGCCCGTGACATAAGACACTGCTTTATCCCCTTGGTGCATAATCTACTATTAATCACTTACACAACAGCCTGCAGCTAACTCGGACGTGGTTTGCGATGGATCCGCTTCCGCAATAGCTTTCAATTCTTCATTATCAACTTTGCTCTCCGGCCGTCCACGGGGCTTGTTCTGCAGGTCGAAATTTTCAGAATGAAAATGTTGGAACCAAAAACGCACTGTTTTTCTTTTGCGATACCGCCGCCATACACATCATTAAACCTTCTAACCGTTTCTGCAGCACTAGTGCCAAGGTAGAACTTGTACTCGAAAATAATACGATATTTTAAGTTTTCCATTTTGTACATAGAGTGACGCAAAGAAGAAACCAAAAGAGAAAAAAACAAATGAATTACGGTTTTCGAAACACAAGTGCATGAGTAAATAGCGGTATTAATTTGAAATTGGAATTCCTGGAATTCCAACACCTTGAGATCAAAGTGGCAAGTACCTACGACAAAACGCCAATTTTATATGTAAGGACCGCATTTACGACGGCAGGAATATATTTGTAAATATCTCCAATATTTGTACGTTAACCTGATATAAGTTCATACTTAACATAATGAATGTTTTGTGTATGCTGTAAGTAAACTAATGGTGTAGGTTTTGTTTACTAATTTAGCAAAAAAGTAAATTTAATTTTTCGTACTCTTTAGATACCTACTGTATCTAATTACTAATCTACACATACAATATTATATATTTTTTTACATTTATCAAGTAGTAATGCCTCAATATTTCTGAGTATATTCATGAAATTAAATTAAATTAAATATTTTAGATATCTCTCCTATTAAGGTGCGTCCACACTTGTGACATGACGACGGACCGGACTACGTGGCATCGTACAAGACATGTTACGTTTAATGTGGACGTGCTGACACGGTCACAAACCATGTACGTTGAAATGTTACAAGTGTGGACGCACCTTTACGTGTGACAGTCCTGTAGGCGTGCGAGGTCGTCGAGGTCGAATGCTGCCTGCTACGGCGCTACAGACTGTCTACGGCGTAGAGGCGCGTAGCATTCAACACAACTATTTAGGGCCTGTTTCACAATGTTACTATAAATTATTATAAGTGTGAAATTTTGTGTAGACGAATGGATGGATGGATTGATGGATGGATGGACGGAGGGATGTTTGTTACTCTTTCGCGCGAAAACTCTGAACGGATTTAAATGAAATTTGGTAGCAGTTGAAGCTCTGGATTAACACATAAGCTACTTTTTATCCAGATAAAGTGTAGTGTTCCCATGGGATACTTTATTAACGCGGGTGGAGCCGCGAACAAAAGCTAGTTCAATATTATTTAGGACCTTTTCACAATTATTGTCTTATAAGTGTAATTTATTCGGATTCGGAAGTTATGTCGCTGCTTACTTTATAATGAGCGACTGAGACAAAACATCTAAATAATCTGACGTTTATCAGTAGTTTGCGAAACACGCCTATTTTGCCTGTTTCAAAAATATTCCCCTTTTAAATTTGACTAAAATTTTAACTATTTCACTACTCAATCTTCTTAATTTTGAAGTCATTACAACTATCACGTTCATAGTCGGAAGCAACTATGAAAGTGAGTTCTATAAAATATTGTATGATATTGTTTGGACTGGTACCTATTTCAAAATTAAGAAGATTGAATAGAGAAATAGTTAAAATCTTAGCCGAATTTAAAAGGGGAATTATTTAGAGAATAAGTTTATTTCATACTTTTTTGTGTATTTTTACTTTGGAAGTAGGTTTCATTATTATTTATTCCAATTCATACTTCATAGTTAAAACATGACAACATATGTCTGGTCAGCTTGTATTGTATAAAACTCATCGGAACGTGCGGCGTTTACTGATTGTTGGGACTTGGGATTAAGATATACATTCCTTAGACTGTCCTTTAAAAAAATACAACATTATCTTTCAATACCAAATAATATAATATATCCAGTAGATAATAATATATTTTTTGTTAAAGAAAAGAAAGGAAGAACTCATTTACAAAGCTTTTTTTACTTGCAACGTTTGTTCTAGTGGAATCATGCAACTTTTCCAAACACTTCTCAATTTTCGATTAAGTTGAAATTTTACACACATATTTAAATTACTACTCTGACTGGCTGACTGGGAGACCGTGGTGGTCTGATAGAAGAACAGCGTGAGCCTATTTATAATTTTTCTAAATAAAGAAATACACATACAAGCAAAAATAGAATTTTTGTCGTCAGCATCCACAAAAAATTAAGCTAAAAATAACAATGAAAAATCGAAAACCATTTCGCATAGTCTTGTAGTGATGATTAAATAATGACTACTTTTAAAAGAACATAGATTAAAAGAAACCGCGACATTATGCGCGAATACTTTCTATTTTAAAAATAAACGTTAACGTAACGGAATATTTACGTAACCAATCACGTAGTTTGGCATGGCTTTCGTCGTGTGACGTACGTCGTACCGTACCTCGACGGTTATTCATTGTTCTACAATCAGAAGATAGACGTTTTGGACATTTCAGATAGCAGCTTATCTGACACGATAGTTATATTAAGTGACGCTCAAGTCACACGATGTCCTTGTCGTTTCAGAGATAGCGTGATAGATAGATAGAGATAGATAGAGACAGCCTGTGAATAGCGGTCTCTCAAATATTTGAGTAACATCTGAACACAAAAAAATTGAGCAGCCATTAAAATTTGAGTGACGTTTCAGTATTCAGTCGTATGTCTTCTAAAACTAATAAAGCTTATAAAAAGTTGTGATACTTTCTTGAGCTTTATTATGGAATTAATTTTTAATATATTGCTGATATAAAGAAGTATTTTTAAATGTTATATTTAAATGAATAGATCTGAAAATTATACCAGAAGAACCGGCAATACTATACATTTTAGGAATAAAAATTAACCTATGTTTTAATAAAAAAACATCGAAATCCGTTCAGTAGTTTTTGTGTGAAAGAATAACAAACATCTATCCATCCGTCCTCACAAACTTTCACATTTATAATAGTATATAGTAGGATAAATGCCTTCAGTACTCAACCAGTATCATCGAAATCATCGATGATGATGATGTCTATACGTAACCAGCGTTTGCAAAAAGCATTTGAAAGAAAGAATCCTATTTCCTGGCAGCCAGCCGGAATTCTTGAAGTTAATTGAAAGGGGCCGATGTCCAGTCAAAAATATCCAACGATGACGACCAGCAAAAGATTAATGGACATGACTTGATGATGATTTATGTTGATAACACGTCCGAGCTGAGATAATAAACACTATTACATTAGCATTCAATATCCGCAAAATAAAAAAAGCTGTCATAAGTAAAGATATAAAATCAACTGATTGTATAAATAACCGATGGACAAGAAGAAAGCCTAGAGTTCTATATGTTTCATATAATTCCATAGCTTTGTGTGTCTGAAATACTCTTAAGTACTAAAAGTTTATCAAAGCTAGCATCAGAATAAAAGAAAAGTTTGTTAATTAAACAGTCCATCTGCAAATGGAAAAAAATATTTTGTTTCTATCCAACAAATTAATTATCTGTATTTCAAAACGAATGCTGTTACATATCTGTAATAATAATGCAGGTGGTTTTAAATCCTATTTAAAATCGTCGCCAAAACAAGGCTAAGATTGACAAGTCTTCAGGAGGTCAGCCAAACCAGAAACAAGCTTAAGACTTCCTAGTTACTAGTTATTAAATGAAATTAATATTTTTGATGTGCTCCCATTAGTAACATGCAACATAAGCGATTACTGCGTATGTTTGGCAGTTCGTTACTGGCAGCCAATTCAGCCAACTATTGTCTGTGGGCTACCTGTGGGCTGCACACGACGCGTATGTCGAGTACACAATTAATCTTCAAGGGGAGGATTCCTCAAATACTCGCGCGAAGTGACGAAAACTTCCACTTGCATCTGTCACAAACTGATGTACGCTGATTAATTAATTTTTGCTGAACTGAAAAGTAAAAAATATTATATATTTATGTTTTGCCGCATTCTTGTTTGATGCTAATAACTCGACTATGTTGTAGTTTCTGGTTTTTAGACTCTAAAAAAATATTTTTTTAAGCTTTTACGCACGGAGAAAAATCGATAAGCCTTATCTATGGGAAACTGCAAAGTTATATGTTTTTCCTTTCTCGTGTTACAATGTAACAATAATTTTGACTTTATACTGTAGTCCGATTGGCAATTTGGTATTGGCATGATTCGAACCCGTGGTGGTCTAATAAATATTTTTGTATTGATTTTTTTAATCTACCAGATCGTCGAGCAAAGCTAAAAGTTAGTGAGAAGAATCGATCGTTAGACTGACAGTGATTTGATCTCATGTGTCAATTAGTGGGCACTTAGGACCCTAAGCCCTCCATGGGGTTTCGGAGTATACTCGTACGTAATCACGTGAATTAATGGAGTGCTTTAAAAAGACATTTATATTTATAAGTGCCTAACTCGAGTCTCGACGCGAAAATATACAGCCTACAGCTATGTATTAACTAATTATAGTTAATACATAGCTGTAGGCTGTATATGTATTAACATAGCTGCTACTAATTTTAAAACAACAAGTTAGTTTGATTTAAAATTAAGTTTAATTACATGGCCTGGATGTCCCCTTATCTTCTCTTATCTTTCTAAATTATATGAATAAATATTAAATGTATCCACTTAACACTTACGTGTATAATAATAATCCCACCAAAAACATTTTCATGTAAAAAAAATATGCCAAGACGATACCATATGATTAGCATTGTCAAAAAGTTATGAAATCTCATGTAAAACCAAGCTTCTTACCCTACACGCCTTAACTCTGAAAGCGTAACTTCACAAACTCTACACCTTAGTCATTTTATGTGGCGCTTTCACAGATAATTAACTTTAACTCTCTTGTTTAAGGGGTTGGAAGATGAACGTTCCAATTTTGAGAATTTTTATGTTGGTTGTGTACTAATACAATCTTACGTAACAAATTTCAGCTTTCGAAAACATCCGGAAGTACTATATAATTTTGTTGATCATCAGTGAGTCAGTGACGGAATCAGGGGTTTTTAGATATCAATAAAATCTAAAGTATAAGACGTAGGTAATCGAAACTTTACATGTTTAATGAGACTGCTGATGGGAACAAATCCTGAAAGTTTCATTTATCTGGTACAATCCAAACTCAAGTTATGAGGGTTCAAAATATCGACGAAACGCTTCGAGAAAAGGTGGTTTGGTAGTGCCTTTGCGCTTCGCTTGACGTCTTGGCAACCGATTTCCGTGACGGTGGCCGGTTTCATTGAAACCAGGGCAGTTACGCAGGAGTAATTTCATAGAGCCCAAGTCTGTGCGCAGTGCACAAGAGCACTCTCTCTTCCTTTACTCTCATAGCCCAGTGAGATGGATTACCCACACGACTGGCGAGAGATCAGGTGCAAGTCCGCCTTTTTACATGCCCTTCCGACGCATGGTACATACGTGATACGAGTACTATTGGAGGTTATCTAAAGAAGACAAGTCAGATTGAAAAGCTCAGGAATACCCCGGAATAACTAACACTGAAATCATGAACATAATATCATAGACGAATATATTATAGACTAGCTGATGCCCGCAACTTCGTTTGCATAGAACTAATGGATACGGAACCCTAGTTTTTTAAACGTAACCCTAAAATAAAAGTAGCCTATATTAGACCTTATAACATTAGCTATCTCCCAGTGAAAGTCCCGTAAAAATCGGTTCAACCGTTTCGGAGATTAGCCGGAACAAACAGACAGACAGACCGACAGACAGACAGACGGACAGACAAAAATTTTAGAAATTGGTATTTTATTGTAAGTACCGAATATACTTTCATATGCATTAAGTGAAAAGCTGTTAATTTGAAATTACAAACAGACACTTCAATTTTATTTATCTGTATAGATGAGGCATGTCAAGGCAAAAAGTGCGAGTCGGGCTCCCTTAGAGTATCCAAACTAACCTGTAGGTATATATAAGTAAAAGTGCACCCATCACGACAATCGAGTAAGTTTAAAATTATTAAAAATATTTTTATTATATCATGTAACAAAAAAATTACGGTTTTCACAATTTTTCCTTTATCTGTGCTATAAGACGTTGCTTCGTACCAAATTTCAAGATTCTGAGTTCACGGGAAGTACCCTGTATGTATACCCTGTGAGGAAATTTGCGTCATAAACGGCTGTATCTTTTGATTGCCTTGGCTTAGAAGTTTGATTTTTTCACAGCTCCAAGGGACAGTAGATCTGAGTATTAGATATAAATTCCAGCTTGATACCTCCACGTGTTACTGAGAAAAAGGGTCTTGACTGACAGACGGACGGGCGGACAACAAAGTGTCACAAACCTTTAAGGACAACAAATCCTATTATGGTTCCGTTTTTTCCTTTCGAGGTACGGAACCCTAAAATTGTCCCCACTTAAATGGCCCCACTTGGCGTCATTTTGACATTTGAGGTATGGTGAAATCAAGATGGCGGAACTTTTTCTTGTATGAACTTATGAAGATTTGTTCTGTCAAATGTACGTCATAGCCCATCCTTAGTTTTGAAATCTTTGCTTATACTTTACTGAAATCGTTAGCAGTTTCCATGAAATTGATAGATTTCAGTTGAATGAGGACGAAGTCGCGGATATTAATTATTATATTAACGTTCGGTAGTAAGTCATCTCAGTCGCCGTAAAGCGCACATAAAATCTAGTTTACGTCGATGGTCGTAATGGAGGAAGTGCTCTGTTTTTAGTTGCTATCGATCTTTTATGTTGTCGTATATTTTTTTCCTTCTTAATGGCTCGTTAACGTTGATTCTTGATGTAAATAAATTTGTTTTCTCGTTTTATAGTTTAATTGGTGGAATATATTGCCAAATTAATTAAATAATTCGTATTTTTTTTTAAATGTTTAATTTCCTTTAGTGTCTATTTATGTCAACTCTACTTTGCGCATTTTTAGGTTTCCGAAGTACCACAAGGAACCCTTATAGTTTCGCTCTGTCGAAAAATATTTTTCATTCTACCCCATCGTGTGTATCAACGAATTTTTAAATAAAGGCAAGGCAATAACTTTTTTTCAAAGACAACCAATTTCGAATCACCAAAGTAGTTTACAACTTGGTGGTCCCCTAGTATTTCTATACTTCTCTCGTTCTTGGTGAACCCAGGGTTTTCAGCTCGTGAATAGTCATGGAGAACCTGAAAAACATCATCTGTCTCTACTATCCTCTACCTTCTCTACCAGCGCTTTTAGCTGGAGATAATGGATTGAACCACGCAATTTCTATACCAAAATGTACTATAGACAAGTTACCACTTGACCAGGCATAAGATGTCTTAACAGCGCCGATGAATCGAGCGCACGCAGACATACTCACGTGTACGTCTAGTTCAATCACGAATGCACTCGTTGCGGTCACTTATTGTTGTTTTAATATTTTGAGGCGTCCTAACTCCTAGTGAAAAGGAACTTTGTCTATATTGTACGTCGTATACTATAGTAGTGGGTATACCGTTTGGTTTGCACTCGAGAGAGTGCAGGTTCTAATCCCAGGTTGTGGCGTGTACCAATGAGACTTTTTTCAGATCTCAAGTACATTACGAGTATACGGACGCTCTAACGGTGAAGAAAAATATCGTGAGGAAACCCGCACATGGTATTGACCAGCCATTCCTATGGACTAGGCTGGCTATGTTGTGAGAATGCCGTATGTGCTTGGGCAACCATACGACAATTAAAAACCGACTGTCCCAGGCACTGCAGTATTTCAAGAGTGGTTACTTCGCTTGGAGAATACTGTATAAATCATCCAATAACGGATGAAAATACCTAAGTTAGGTTTATACTATGGTATGGTAATAACACGTACGGTAGCGTGGTATGTGTTTATGTAAGGTCATAGCGGCGCGAAGGCGTCAAAACAGTAGTTGCGTGCTGTAATATAATGTCATAATTTCCTCAATCAACAATGCCTGTTGCATGAAGTTGTAAATAATATTCGGTTTTATAACTCGGCTACAAGGGCCGGCAGGTGAAACCTGGCGGCCGGCCAAGTATAGTCCCACGCGAATAGTCCACCTACTGACAGAAAACTCGCCTGTCGATTCTGTATTCTACTGTTAAACAATCACAGTGTATTTTCCTTTATACATAAGGTAGAAAATGTAGAAATTAATGTCCATATCTCTGTACAGCCATCTGCTTTGACCGGTATATTTTTAAACTTCCAAATTTAGCGGGAGCCTATCACAGTTCATTTTAGGTCTCTACATTTTACTTGCTCCATCTATCCATACTCTGTTAGTTAACGTAGATAATGTCCTTTCCCGTGGTCTACTCAATATGCCTGCCAAATTTAATCAAAATCGGTCCAATACTTTTAGAGCCCATTCAACATAATAGACGCTATCCTCACTTAAATAGCCCCACTTTTGGGGTTGTTTGGAGCCATTTTGGAATTTGAGCTATTATTAAATTAAGATGTCTGACATTTGAGGTATTAAAATTATAAATATTATTTGGTGGTGTGGTGGTGGTGTTTGCACGATCTTGCATCTGAGTGCACGCATAAGCAGTGTGGGAGGAGGGAGGTGCGTTACGCATGCTTATGCGTGCACTCACACATTTGCTTGCAGGTTGTGGGTAATATTTGGCGGAAAACTGCTAAAAAATAATAATATTTATAATTTTATGCTATGGATTTCCGCAAAGTAACGCCTGATTCTATTAACTATTTGAGGCTTTGATTTGAGGTATTGTTAAATCAAGATGGCGTAACTTTATCTTGTATGAAGATTTGTTCTGTCAAATGTACCTACGTCATAGCCCATCGTTAGTTTTGAAATCATTGCCATTCAATTCAAACAAACAATATAATATAAAAAAATAAACAATAAAATCTTTCCTCGTTATAATATTAATAAAGTTGTAAGTAAATTGTCTTATATGACAAGTGTTAGTTTTCTTCGTTCCGCGCCGTGGTGCGTACGACAGGTTTCAAATTGAGACTTTTGTTTTGCTCCACATGTTAACGTGTCAATTAAAGTCGTACTCGGAGATGCAAGTACCAAGACCGTTCAGTCATTTTACCTCACCTTTATGCCGACGACATAAGGACCACTTTCAGAAAAAATCCGAGGTAAAATAACTCTGAACGGACTACGTCACGGGTACTGTGACGTGTGTCAATTTTTATGGAAAAATTGAATATGAACGGAATAAATAAATAATTACACCTACACCTACATCAACATCTACATTTATATCTACACCTACCAACCTGCCTACATACCTACCTACTTGCCAATATAAATATATTTGACTACGCAAATGACAGAACAAACCTTACCTTTCTTAGAAACCATACAGTTTATCATTCCCTGGTATCCGCGTCCGCAGGTTATTTTATCTCATACCTAATGCCCGGTTTCTGAAGTTTTTGGTCGGTAGCTTATCTATTCAATAGCGCTTTTGATGGGCTAACGCGCTTGCGTCAGCCAATCAAAAGCGCTATTAAACAGATAAACTACCTACAAAAAACTAAACTAAAAGATACTTTGGAATGACTTATAAGCATAAGTGGGCTCAACCTAAATCGTATTCGTTATTTAAGATTATGTTTGTACATCGGTTTGAAGCAATAAGTTCCTCAAGTATTTATTATTCCAGTTATATTTCCATCTACTCAGAATTACGATTTTCATGTAAATAAAGTTACGCCAACTACACAATATTTTTGTAAAAGAAATTTTAACCTTATGCTGAATATATATAAGTCAGCATATCGCGTACTACGATTCCTAAGACCACTTCGAATATTTGCTTCGAACAATTTTCACGACCAGAAAATTTTAAACACAAAAATCATAATTTTGCCTATTAAAATACCGGCTTTATTCTATACAAATGTATAAAATTGAAGTGTGAGTTTGTAATTTCAAATTAACAGCACTAATTATACAATACTAAGTATTATGATAGTAAGTATCCAAAAAAACATTTGTTTTTTGTCTTTCTGTTCGTCTGTTTGTTTACTCCGGCTAATCTATGAAACGGACCTATTTTGAACGGACTTTCAATGGCAGGTAGCAGATGTTATAAGGAGTAACATAGGTTACTTTTATCTTGGGTTTCCGTTTCTATTAGTTCCACGTGAACGAACCTGCGGGCACCAGCTAGTGTTTCATACATTCTAGTTTTTCCAACGTAACTAAATCATCTTTTATGTCTTATGATAATAAACATTCAATAATAAATATCTAATAATCCTCCTCTTTAACGGTGTTGAATTTTTGCATAGAAGCATTCGTTGTAGGCGTGGGTAAGCTCTCAAAATATTATTTTTATTTTACACCTACAAGACTACTAGCTATTTGAAACACAGGAAGTGTTTACCTACTTGGTCGTGGTTTATACCATTATATAACATTTATATGCTTTACTAGATGTTGCCCGTGACTTCGTGCGCGCAAAAGGTAATTTCGCAGAAATCATACATTTTGCCGCGATAAAAAGTAGCCTATGTCCTTCCCCATGGTGTACTTTACATCTGTGCCAAATTTCATCAAAATCTGTCTAGTGGTTTCGGAGCCTATTCGATGCAAACAAACAAACAAATTATTCCTCTTTATTATATATTAGTATAGATAATACTCGTAATCTACGTATATTATGTGATTGTTACCCAACAATGGAAAAGATGAATTCCATAATTAAATTCACAGTAGGTACACACCATTACAAAATTTAAATATTTATGTAAAATAAACATCTATAAACACTTGAAAGCGAAACCAGTAGGTCGATTCTGGTAATCTGGGGGCACGGCAGTGCACCCGCCAAGTCGAGAGCGAAGCAAACACTGCCGTACCATCCTTTACTGGAACCATTTCGCCGCATTTTCAGGCCCCTATTTGAGAACCTCTGGATAAGATCAGAACGCAGAAATTTTCGTCATCCAGTAAGCTATAATCACATACTTAAAATCCAAAATTTCAAGTCTGTAGGTCATTTAGTTCCGAAGTTAAGCGAAAGCAAAGTTTCGCATTTACGACACTCACTCACTCACTCACTCATGATCATCAAAATAGAACTAGTACTTCCCATAAACTCAGAGAGCTGAAATTTGGTTAGGGTTTAATGGCCACATAAAGGGAAAACTATAAAAACTAGGATAATCGATCTGGGGGCACGGCAGTGCCCCCGCCAAGTCAAGCGCGAAGCAAACACTGCCGTACCATTATTTACGGGAACCATTTCGCCGCATTTTCAGGCCTCTATTTGAGAACCTCTGGATAAGACCAGAACGTCGATCTGGGGGCACGGCAGTGCCCCTGCCAAGTCGAGCGCGAAATAACACTGCCGTACCATTATTTACTGGAACCATTTCGCCGCATTTTCAGGCCCTTATTTGAGAACCTCTGGATAAGACCAGAAAGCAGAAATGTTCGTCATCCAGTAAAGTATAATCACATACTTAAAATCCAAAATTTTAAGTCTGTAGGTCATTTAGTTCCGAAGTTAAACGAAAGCAAAGTTTCGCATTTATGACACTCACCCAGTCACTCACTCATGATCATCAGAATAGAACCAGTACTTCCCATAAACTCAGAGAGCTGAAATTTAGTACAGAGGTAGGGTTTAATGGCCACATAAAGGGAAAACTATAAAAACTAGGATAATCGAAGATCTGGAGTACCTGGTGACCCTTATTAGAAAACACAAGAGCCCAACCAAACTATTAGAGATCGACATACCGCCGTTACAAAAAATATTCAACATGGTGGTGGGCCGCTTCATTTGATGTCAAAAATCGAAGGTCTGAAGTATCTGATGAAGAATCCTCAGCTGGTTTCAGCTGATTAGAGATATGGTAATGCCCCCTTCTACTATTGGTACATAAAAAAATCGACTGTCATTGCAAAAATCCAGTGAAGTGGGACACATCTTCTAATTTAATCTAGCCCGTAGCGTCCCACTGCTGGGCGAATGCCTCCCCTTCTGCTTTTAATACGCATATAAATTAAATTAAAGGAAAACTCTGGATAAGACTGGACTTTCTTCTTGTAAACTTGTAAGTATAAGTATAAAAATACTTATACTTACTAGTTTACAAGAAGAAATAGTCGAATAATTAACTTTATTCTACTCGAACATTACACGAATGAAATAAACAAATTACACTAAAATCTAGTAAAATAAATCTATATTCCTACGTTTCTACAAAAAGAAGTGAAATCCCACCAAAAACATTCTGTAAAAAACTAGCCAAGTCTCGATGGAGCTGCTTGTTTATCTCTAAAAAGTAATGAAATCTAGACAAAGTCGTGCCAAGTCTAAGGATCCTTACTGCGATTTATTTATTATTATAGTTAATGTTGTGTGACTTGGCCGTTGACGAGTAAACAAGGGTACAAAAGGGGCTCCATGACACCATTGCTCCAATACATGTGTTATAGTTTATACAATCAACAACAGCCTAAAATAAGACACTAGCGTCCAATTACCAATACCAGTATAGGCTATTATCTCGCTTAACAAACATAGGTAGTTACAACAGAATCTGATATAACATTACTTGTAAACAAAATTGACTTGTAACGTATAAAGAATTTTCAACGGCCAAGTCACACAACATTAACTATAATAATAAATAAATCGCAGTAAGGATCCTTAGACTTGGCACGACTTTGTCTAGATTTCATTACTTTTTAGAGATAAACAAGCAGCTCCATCGAGACTTGGCTAGTTTTTTATAGAATGTTTTTGGTGGGATTAAATATTACAAATTACAGTTTCAATGCAGTCCCCTGTCTCGATATGTCAAACAGCAAAATAGTATTCTCATAAACTTCACACTAAATAAAATATACTTATTCTTAATATTTAGCGCGTTTCGATTGGTCTAAACACCAAAAATAAGGGCCTTTAGTCAAGATGCATTCGATAATTTCGACGGCGAAGTTCGTAAACAAAACGTATGGGATTTGACATAACGCATCGTTACTCGTTAGCGACATGTCACTTAGCGATGACTTATATGTCAAATCCCATAAATTTTTGATTTCGAACTTCGCCATCGAAATCATCGAATGCATCTTGACTAAAGGCCCTTGTTTATGAAAGACGATTCATTTATAATTCATTGAAAGTAAATTGAAAGACTAAGTTAAACGAGTATTAAGGTTTCAATTACACTTGAAATTTACAGCCCAACTAAAAAGCTTAGCATCAAGATAAAGTCAAGGTCATTGATAAAATCTTTAATTGTAAAAATAAAAATTCCATTAGTTAAGTCCTAATCACTAAATACTTTAATTTGCTTTTAAAATGTTTTGTGAAAACGTAACAAAATAATTACAAGTTTTCGTGACATTGAGAGACGAGCTGATCAAACATTGCAGATATAAACTGCTATAAAACCAGCTTTTATTTTATCGTCGACGTACAATTATGTAGGGAAGTCGCATCATCACGCTATGACAATACGAATGATCGAACTACGATAATATAATATTAAAAAATAGAATAGCTGCAGAATTCAAACTTCATCATATCCCCGTGGTGCTCGTATTTATTTTTGATTTCTTGGACACAGTGTAATTGTGTCTCGCTGTTTGCATCATGTGTGGTCTTAGAGCATTGGTTGGATGCTCTAAGTGTGTGGTAAAGACAATTAGATTACTTACTTTCTCTACTTTTGTTCTGCAGCCATTATGATCTAGAATAGGAATTAAGAAAGAAGAGTTTATTGGTAGTAGTGGGAATGTGTTGGCCAAGATAGTCCGTTAAAAAAGCATGAACATGTTCTCATTCGCACCACATTTCTCTGTTGATTCAGAATGTGATGTGACATCTTTAGAACTGTACATCAATGTAATCCACATAACGTACGTCAAACAACCATTGTAAGACTTTTTAATCGCCATGGGTTGAATTAGCTCCGAGTATAAATAACTGCGCTAGTTCGGTTTGATTACATATTTTATACAGTTTTACCATTCAACTAGTTCTTGCTTCATTCAAAAGATATGTTCTAAAAACACTTTTTTTGTATTTAGTTTAGCCCTCGAAACTTGAAAGTAACAATTGGAAAGGGCTAATACAGATCTTAAGGTACCCAAGCCTTCTTAAGCTTTTTGAGGAATTCTTACTGCTTCTTAGTTTGCCCTTCTAATTTTTGTTGAAGTTGAGTATCTCTTACTTCCAAAGCATACAGACATCTGCCGTACCAGGAGACTCAAGTGTGAATGGTCTTTGATTTCTCAATAGTCATTAATAAGATGTTTTGTTTTTTCGGTATATTTTACTACCATTGTAAGAAAATTAAATGTGTTTGAAATTAATTTATAGTAAGATAAGGTCTTTCAGTGTTTACTACTGTCCTTGGTCTTGCTATTTTTAAAATCTATTTTTGTATTTAAAACCTAATATTTGATATGAAAATAGCTACAATCAAATAATAGTAAAGTGCCATCCCACACTGTGTTGTTATAGGGACACTTTAGAGGTGCGTTAAATAATAATTAATATAAAAAATACTTGGCAAGACGCCATGTTCTCTACCAAAATATTTCGGCTGTCTGAAACTTATATGCAAGCACCCGGTATACTATTTTCCTGTTCTTTTGAACTGTACAAATTACTAATATAAAATAATAGTTAGGTACTAGCTTATATAACTAATACCACATAATGTGCATACGAAGATGGACAATGCCGCTGTGGACGACGGACTTCCAGGAAAATATGGCGCGATGAGCTGGATGCATACCAGCCAGGCTGGCCAACGGAAGAGCGAGACCGCGAGAAGAATAGAAGATCTTTGTTTAAAGACCTTCTTTTCTTCTCGCTCTTAGGGTTTTTTACTAGTTGAAAACTACTCTTGCTACTCAAGAAAATTACGACGACAAGTACCAAGAGTTCATTTAATTTATATACTAAATATCCTAAACAAGGAAATGAGTAAAAACCCCCTAAGCTATCACGATGCAATTGGTTTTCCTTTTAATTACTTTAAAACTTGTCAGATGTCGCTCAAAATAATTTTCCTACATTATTTTAGCACGATCTATCAACATGAATACTTACAATACCACGAGGCCCACTTACTTACAAATCACTTTGGAGAGCGATTACTCGAAAATGGTTAACTTTGTAAAAGTCAAATACGAAACCTTACCTTTACTTAAAAATTATTCGTCGATACCCCACACGATGGTGTATAACGAAAAAATATTTGTCATCCCCATTTCACATGTTTACTTTATTATTAGTTTATTATTCCAAAACTGAGATCTATACATAATCTATGACGAATTACTAATTTATGAAATTTGGTTCATAAATTTATCGTTTGTTTTAATCCAGAGCTTAAACTCCTACATTACCAAATTTCATCGAAATCAGCGCAGTAGTTTTTGCGGAAAAGAGTAACATACATCTATTCATCCGTCCTCACAAACTTTCATATGTAGGTATAATAGTAGTAGGGTTACAGAAGTTAGGAGAGCGGAACAAAACTATAACTTGTACTAAAATATTTCTGAAACGATAAATCAATTCGATGTTTTCTTATAGAAGAAAACATAACTATTAATAAAAGTATAGACTTTTATTCATAGTAATGTTATTATATAATTCCACTAAATAAATACAAAAGACCGCGAAGTTTAGCAGGTGGTCGGTATTCGGTAAACTGGAATCCCGACATCTTGTGTTGATGTCTACCCGTCAGTCTCTCTATCAAGGTTTATTTGGATGTGAATTCTATGTGAATTAAACAATTTTGACTCGCAATTTCTATGTTTATAAATTGAAAGATAATAATTGTGTAATACGTAATATTATGCGGTTATAATGAGCTTTATTGTGAGAAATTTAATATAATTATAATGTGTATAACTTTTTATGTTCACATGACGAGCCACACATACATGATTGGCATATTCGAAGAAAAAAATTGTAGGAAAACGTAAATATTTTTTCATCTGTAAGTCTGCAGTTCAGCCTGTTCCCTGTGAAAGTTATCAAAGAAAAAAAGAGAAGTGTAGGTATGTGGGTTTCCAATTCCAGAAATATGGCAAATGATCCCACACACAAAGCTTCAAAGATATCTAAACACAGCATTTGGTAGGGGAGCACAGAAGGGGATTTTTGAAGTAACTCGAGCGCATCAGATTAAGATAACATAGGTATTCTCACATGTCTCTGGTAATCAAGGTGTGAAAATCAGTTTACGATTAAGATAGGATGTTGTTTAGTCCTCCGAGAAACTCGCAACATAAAGTACTGATGACTTGAAATCCCGTATGGACTTATTTCAATTTAAAAAAAACAGGCAACATACTAAATAGTTGAGCATCTCAAATATTTTATACTATACTAAGCCGTAGTTACGATTGTCTAAAAAGTAAAATCTGATGATAAAATACCTGTTTTACTTGACGATAAATTGCCCACTTTTTATAGCAGGTTTTTCTAAGCTGCTCAACGCATCACAAAAATAAAATTATCAATCTTTTTTCTTCCTATTATATAATCTGTACATTTAGCATCATGGGCTACCTAGCTATTAACAAACACAAATCAGAGATCACCTTTTATTGTTTTTAAAATGACGAAAGAAATGTCACAACTTTATGCAATAGTGATTTAAAAGCATTTTAAAAACGTCAACGAAGCGATGCTCGTCGGAAATTAATGAAGCTAGTAAAACTAAATTATTTAACATTCACTTTTACAATTCCGTAGCGAAGACAGAATTTTATGATTTCCCTATTTCATATAGCCAGTCTAGACATAATTAACTGACTTGTAAATAAAAGTCAATAATAAGGCATGGGCCTTATTTGTATTTTTTATTTACTGTATATAAAATTCGTATGGACTAATGTACGGATGCGAGACTTGGACACTAATACTCAAAGAAGAAAATAAACTCCGAAAGGAAAATCCCCCGCAAGATCTTGGGCCTGATGAAGACAGCATATGGAGGAAGTAGAGTACGGACAACTAATTGGCGTAACGAAGCTCCAGCGTCTCCGATGGCTTGGCCATTATGCAAGAATGGGAGAAGACCATGCCACTAAAAAGGTGTTTCTTGGGCGTCTAGTCTAGTAATTGATAATCGAATCACGAATTCATACATTTTTACAGTTTTCAATACAAAATGATAAAATGACACACATAATAAGAATTGATTCATTGTTAAATGAGAAAATTGTTAGAAGTAACTATAAGAGCAGCTTTTTCAACTCGTCACAGTACGATTCACTTTGTGGCCAATTTAGACTTGCAGGTCTTAGAGTGTGTCGCTTTTTACCCGACTACAGGGAAGCCAAAAGAAGGGTAGTGATTTTGGAGTATTTGTATGTATGTTTGATCCATCGTAGCGCCATACTTTTACGATTTTAATTAACGAGGTTTGAATATATTCGTAATAATGGCCCAGTTAACATAGGCTACATAATTAACGTCGGTACCTATAGTCGGGATGGTTTTTCGGAAGGCTAAAATAAACTATTACTAAGACTTCGCTATCTGTCGGTCCGTCTGTCACCAGGCTGTATCATACTCACCATGACAGCACAACAACAACAGAAGTAACGCATCTGACTAAGTTGACATTTTCACAGATGCAATACCTACTTTTGTTGCCGCAATAACAAAAAATACTAAAAACAATAATATTCATATTTAAGGGGCTCCCATTCAACAAACGTGTTTTTTCCCGTTTTGTGAGTCCGACTCGCACTTGGTCGGTTTTAGCATTTAATTATTAAGATTCTAATTTGGCAGATAGCTAATTTTATACAAAAATGAGTACTTACTGTAAAAATAAAAAAATAAAATGCTAACGCAGATATATAGTATTGCGCTGAAGATTTTAATATAAAAGATGCAGACACATAAACAGCAATTTACAATTATTGTAAGCATACTACAGTTTAATAATAATAGATAATAATCAGTTAAATACGTAAAAATATGTGTGACTAGCTAAAATACAAGCGTCGGACATAATAAAATAGGCGATAAATTAAACATTCTTTATTTCCAGCCGCGACCATTTGAAATGACATTGTATACATTTTGTCATGTCACTTGTAGGTAGGAGTTTAGTGTGGCAGGGTGTTATTTAGAGTTCTATCCCAAAATACAGCGAGCCCGGAACATTGAACAAATGCGAGCAAAATCATTGACTGTTATAGATTTTGGCAAAGCTCTTACTATTCCTTGTGTTTATTTAGGATTTCCTTATACAATAATGATCGTAATTTAAAGTGGTTAATGACAGTGACCGAGACGTACTTAATTAATTGAAGTAAAGCGAATTGATTGCGGACATAAATTGTACGAAAACTCTGACGAGTCCACCTGTTGGATCGAGTTGTGTCCAATTTTTAACCGACTTCCAAAAAAAGGAGGCGGTTATACGTTCGGCTGTATATATATATATATATATATTTTTTGTATGTTCGCCCATAACTCCGCCGTCTGTTGGCCGATTTTCAAAATTCTTTTTTTTATGTAAATGGTATAATCTGAAGTTGGTCCCATTTTTAGAAAATTGGTGACCTGATGATGGGATCCACGAGGAAACGAGGGAACTCCTCAAAATTTATATGGACACACATGGTGATTTCAACTTTTTCTGAAGTAGTCCAAGCATATGCTGCCAAAAAGTAAGATTTTGCTCCAAGGTATGCCCTGGATCCAAAAGTACAAAACAGAACTCCTGACTCCTTATAGATACATGTTTGGGGATTTTGGCGTTGTTTAAAGAACTGTAAGCATATGCCACTTTGTCAATTAGAGTAATCATCATTATCACCACCACTATCACAGCATACATCACCACATTATGATGATAAAGAAGGTACTTCTCATAGTATTTTACACTAACACGGAGATCTTTGAACATTACTCTGCCGTTTATTGACCTATTTGCAAAATTCTTTTGTTGTTGTAAAGGCTTTAATTCGAAATTGGTCCTTTAGTCACTAAAGTGGAAACGTGATGATGCGATCCATGAGGAATCCAGGGAACTCCTCGAAATTTATATCGACACATATAGTGATTTTGACTTTTACTGAAGTAACACAAGCATATGCTACCAAAAAGTAAGATTTTGCTCCAAGGTATACCCTGAATCCAAAAGCACTGAACAGAAGTCCTCAGTCTTTAAAGATATGCGTTAGGAAATTTCGGAATTGTTTAAAGAACTGCAAGCATATGCCACTTTGTAACTTACAGTAATCATCATCATCATCTTAATAAAAATACCTAATGGAAGCTTGGCGCGTATTCAGTTATACATTCGATCGTTTATTTTAGACGTTTTTAAGACGTATTAATAATAACTTAACAAGATATATCACTAAAAAGGGTGAAATTATTATTTTTAAACAAAAAATTAAACCGACTTCCAAAGTAAAAATACACAAAAAAGTATGAAATATAACTTATTTTATAAATAATTCCCCTTTTAAATTTGTCTATTTCTCTACTTAATCTTCTTAATTTTGTAGTCGCTACCAGCTCAAACGATATCCTAAATAATAATAATAACGATAAAATAATGTAGGAAGCTAACAATGAAGATTTTAAAGATACGAGATATTTTTTAACTGAGAGAGTCATGCTTCGGCACCAGTGGGATAAAACCACTGCCCCACATGACCGGCATAAGGGATTGGGGATTTTAAGGAGCCAGCCAGAGCCTTTAGCCAACTTGTTTTGCTGTTTGCTAATTACAACACCGAAGTTCGAAAACAAAAACGTATTTGACATAAACATCGCTAAGCTAGAGCATCGCTGTGTCAATTAACGATGCTTATGTCAAATCCGATAGGTACCATTATAAATGTGAAAGTTTATGAGGATGGACGGATGTATGGATGGATGTTTGGTACTCTTTCATGCAAAAATACTCCATACTAGTATTGTAGTTTAGGCTCTCGATTTAAATATACGCTACATTTTATCCCGAAAAGTATAGGGTACTGTGTTTACGTGGGTGGAGCCGCGGGCGAAAGCTAGTATATTCTTGTTTTCAAACTTCGTTGTCGTAATTAGCGATGGCAACTTAGCTGAAGGCTCAGAAACCCAAGTGCGCGTCATCAGAGGAGTTACAAGTGGGAGTGTCCATGGGCGGCGATATTCGCTTACCACCAGGCGATCTATCTACTGGGTTGATATGGTATGACTAGAGTCAAGAGGCATCCGAGGAGGGAGGCGCACCCTACCACCTGGTGCGCCTGGGGCCTTCGGGCCGTGGATGGAGCCGCATGTGTGCGGCTGCCGCCGGCGGGGTCGCGGATGTGTTTACCGTTCCCGTGGCCCTGTCACAAGGCGGCGAGGAGGAAGGTGGGGGGTGGTTTTTAGTGGGTATACCGTGGGTCTCATTAGCCTATACGGGAGTCCCACATCACCACTCGGGTGCCTCCTGCGCCTGGGTGGTATGCGTAATGCATTTTCCCCCCCGGAAACAAAAAAAAAAGAGTCAAGAGGCATTCGATAAGTTCGACAGCGAACTTCGAAATCAAAAATGTATGGACTTGAAAAAAGTCATCGTTAAGATAAGTGACATGTCGCTTGCGATGACTTATGTCAAATCCCATACATTTTTGATTTCGAAGTTCGCTGTCGAAATTATCGAATGCATCTTGACTAGAGGTCCTGATCTTTTACTTTTCCTATACGTATATACAATTCGTAAAACTCAATACTTACTCGTTTTATCATTCCCATAGTTTGTTAAAAATTAGTTACAATCACGGTCATCAGTTGACTAACGGTAATGACATGCAGCCAATTGAACAAGGACTTTACTAAAATGACAAACTTTTTTTTGAGACTTTTGTAGTAGTTTATATCAAGATCTAAGAGATAATCATTATATCAAGATCATACATACCTTTCGCACACCAATCTATTTATTCTAAACTAGCTGTTGCCCGCGGCTCCACCCGCGTATATATATAGTATCCCTCGGGAACACTGTATTTTTTCGGGATAAAAAGTAGCCTGTTTTAATCCAGAGCCTAAACTACTACCATACTAAATTTCATCGAAATCCGTTCGGTAGTTTTTGCATGAAAGAGGAACAAACATCCATCCGTACATCCATACATCCATCCATCCATACATCCTCATAAACTTTCACATTTATAATATTAGTAAGATTATTTTGAGCGGTGTTATAGAGGAAACGTTTTTCCATAAGTCAATTAGCAATTAGCATTTCAGTTTTTTGTATGTACATCAGTGAATGCCAACAGGAAAAATCGAAATATTACTCATAGGCAAAATATACATCAATATTTTTAAATATAGTAGTCTATTTTTGGGGAAGTCAGTAAAAAAGCAGTACTGTTTTTTGATATTTTTATATTGTACAGCCGAACATCTACAATATTTACTTTCAGTAAAATACTCAGAAATATTGAGCGATTACTACTTGGTAAATGTAAAAAAATATAATGTAGTTTAGTAGTCGTATCTAATTAAATACATTTAAAAAGTACAAAAAAGTATAAATTTCTTGCTAAATTAGTAAAATAAACCTACATTAGTTTACTTACATCATATGTAAGGTTTGGTAAAATTAACTACGGATATTTTGGGCATATGATCTACTACTAATTTGGAGACCATGAGACAGAAAATAATAAATTGTCATACTCGAAAATAATCTGCCTTTAAATGGGCGAGTTTGCGTTGAGCGGAGGGTCACCCAGTAGTTTGGGCACTGGATTAAAACATAGGCTACTTTTATATCGAAAAAGTACAGTATTCTCGTGTAGTGGCGAAGGCTGGTTATTCTTCATAGGAAAGCTCTAGCGTGTATGATGTGTGAAAAAGGGATTTCGATAAGTGTCAAGGGTAAGTGGTAAGTAAAGCCGATAGGAATAATAACTCCCCACACCGATCTCGGTGACGGTGGCCGGTTTTATTGAAACCAAGCCAGTTACGCATGAGTAATTTTAAAGTGCCCAAGTGTGTGCGCAGTACGCAAGAGCACTCTCTCTTCCTTTACTTTCATAATCCAGTGGGACGGATAACCGACACGACTGATGAGAGATCAGGCATAGGTCCGACTTTTTACATGCCCATCCGACGCATGGATCATCTTTTCTGTCAGACAATCAGGTGATCAGCCTGCATTGTCCTAACCAAACTTGGAAAAAAAAAATTTTTTGTTGTTCCATTGCGGGAATCGAACCCACGACCACCGAGTCGAGAACCAGTGATCTAACCACTAGACCACGGAGGCTGATAGGAATGGAGTTATAGGAAGCCTTCGTCACTGTTTCCATGGGATACTGTATTTATGCGGGAGGAGCCGCTGGCAAAATCTAGTAAAATAATATTTCTGATAGATGATACCTTAAGCGTAGATTTAGACAAATCCCAAAACTCTAGCCTCGTGCCAGACCGAAATATCTTAACATTATATATGTCGAATTACCTACATTTGCCTTGAGATAAATTTAGCGAGCTCTACCTAGATATGTTATAATATGTTGAACACCTTGAGTGAAATTTTTTGTCGTTTTTATTACGACAACGAGAGAAGCGAATACTGTTATAATAAGATGTTGCCCGCGTCTTCGTATGGGCAAGAGAAAATCCCGCTGGAATCGTACATTTCCCCCAATAAAAGAAGCCTATGCCTTACCCCGTTGTCTACTCTATATTATATCTGTACCAATTTTGATAAAATGAAGGCACAATTTGTCCTATTTTATTTACAGCATCAATTATTGTGCACGTTTTAAATTGTTATATTTTTTATTATTCTTATTTTATTTCTTGTTACATTTGTGTCTTATTGTGAACTGAAAATAAATTTTCTTTCTTTCTAAAAATCGGAGCAGTAGTTACGGAACATACTCAATGCAAACAAACAAACAGATAATCAAACATACAAACAAACAAATATTTGCTCTTTATTATATTAGTGTTAATGTTGTCTTCTAGTATATAGAATTCATTTGATAGCAAACAATAAAAGATAAAGGTAAAGTTGACAACGTGAAGCTGGGGCTTAAATTAGACTACTTTTTAATTCTTCGTACTTCACCGATTTTCTTCTTCTTCTTATATACAAATAAATTGCAATTCTAAAATCGCAACAATAACAGAACGCAAAACTCGAGAACGGCTGGACCGATTTGGCAAATTTTGGTCTTGAATTCTTGATATTATTGTGGTAGTTCAGGGAAGGTTTTCTTTTTGGTTTATTTATTCCATCAGTTTATAGTTAAGACAGCTAGTTCAATGTAAAACTTTTTGTTGAAGGTGACACGAACTTTTAGAAGTTTTTAGAATGCCACACTTGTAGAGGCCGGCTACCAGTGTCGTGAAGTTCCTATAACTCCATTCCTATCGTCTTCACTTACCACTTACCTTTTGAAGACCCTTATCCAAATCCCTACCTATTATGCAGGCTTTTGGTAGCACTTGATACTTCTGGTTTTGCACGAGTGCGGTCACTCCGCAATCAAGCAATCTTGCAAAAACTAAGTACAGTTTTAGGAGAGTTGTGCAACCAGAGGATAACGAATTTTTACCGGTTAATTAATGTTTATAAGGAGGAAAGCGTGCAGAAAGCTAATTTATTTAAAATAGTGCTTAGAAATGCATAAAATTAGCAAAAGCAACAACAACACACACTACCTTGCGCAGACTTGGGTTAAAGTTCAACCTAGGTTAAAACATCATGCTATCTCTTTCATATTTTGGGTTTAATGTCTGATATATAATAGATCTGCGCAAGTGGGCATCAGATTATTATAACACTTTGCGGTGCGTTTGATAGATGCAATCAACGATGCAATCATAATTCATTTGATTTTTGTCAAAGCGTTTGTCATTCTGTCAATTTTCTTTTTTTCAGATCTGGGTTAAAGCTAAAGCACAAATGGGCCTAAGAAGTTAAGAGCCAGGTGATCAGTCTGCATTGTCTTAATCAGACTTGAAAACAAAATTTTTTGTTATTCCACTGCAGCGACCGAACCAACGACCCAGGGTTCGAGAGCCAAGCTCTAAACCACTGGACCACGGAGGCGTCATATGAACTCAGTATCAGGCGTTACTATGAGTCCATTGCGTACAGTGGCGTAACAATACCGTTAGAGGCCCGTGGCAATTCGGATGCCTGACATTTCTTTCTAAAACTGGGTTACTACTTTTTTTACAAATACATTGAAATTGTAATATTATTTTTTCACTTGTATCTAACTAAGTAGGCAACATAAAAATTGAAGACATAACTATTTTTAAATTCCCGCTAAGAAAATCTAAGATTTTCAAAAATCGGGAAGTTATTACTTATTGGTTTTACCCTGTTTTGCAAAAATCGAATTCTTATCAGATCTCGACGTTCTGAGGTTACAGAAAGCTTCCCTGACTACTCCCGCGAGGGTGTCACTATGTCTGTATGTATGTATGTATGTACAGATATGTGTGTGTGAGTATGGAAAACTCTTATAACTTTGGAACGAGTTAACCGATTTTATTGCGTCTGGCGTCATTCGAAAGGGCTTAGCCAAACTTAGATTTTGAATACAATTTGGACTGATTCGGACAGATAGATTTCAAGATATCTAAAAAAAAAGTGTTTTTTTTTAAATTGTTTTTTTTTGGAATCAGAAACTAATCAACTCTCAACCTTGAAAAACTACGTCGATAGCCGCTAATCCGGTCAAAATCGGTTGATTCGTTCGAGAGATAACGTGAAGGAAAGAAAACAGAAAAAAAGTGATTTTTCGGAATTACACCGAAATTTTTCATCTATAAAATTTTTGTTGTCAATTCTTTCCAAGGACATAAAAAAGTGTATCGATTGCCGCCAATCGCGTGAAAATCGGTTGATTCATTCCAAAGTTATGACAGTTTGAAATTTCAAAAAATATTATAAGTTATATTAAACTTTAAAATAAGTTTTATTAAACTTTTTTTTTTAATAAATTTTAAACTGAAAGTGAAAATTTATAAAAGCACTTTTATTTTTGAGCTTGATAAGCTCAAAAATGACACATTAGATAAAATTTAAGCGCTTAGCGGGAAGTTGCACGGATGGTCAACTGTTTTCCTAATTTTTTTATGTGTACCTAATAATATATTTTGGGAGTCGGTTAGACGAGGAACAGAATCCCTTTCTCGTCTGACCGGGGGCATTTTGCCGATTTGCCAACCTGTAGCTACGCCACTGATTGCGTAACAATTTTGATTACATTACAATCGTCATAGAGACAGTGATCCACATTGTTGTTGTAGTACCCACGCGGGCCGTCGGATGGACATGTGTGTGCTGACTGCCGAGCCAAGGTCCCGGCTGCTGCTATAAATAGCTCGATACGGGATTTATGGCCATCATTACCCCACGGATAGACGGGCTGCAACAATAACTTATAAAAATATCTTGCAGCATCAGCTAGATCCGCTATCCCCAACCAGCGGCCCGCGGGCCGCATGCGGCCTGCCGGGCCTTTATCTGCGGCCCGCGTGAAATCTGTAACTTAAAAATTAGCCAAGGAAAAGCCATTTTAGGAAAAAAAATAGACAAAATTGTATTTTTTATGAAAACCTCTTTTAAATTAATTTTTATTTTGAATTATATATTGGAGTAGAAATCAATTTAGTATCTTGTGAATATTTAAAGTATTGCCATCGACTAAAAACTACTAAAAAAATCTATGATAGAATGTATAAAGTAGGTATGTTTATCCTTAAGTAAGTAGTATTCTAGTGTTGTCATAAAAAGGGCTTCACCTTATATTATTTGTTTTATCTTGTTTTTTAGATATGATATTATGTTGTTATAGCGACATCAGAATTAAGACTTATGAAAATATCAGCTTTCTAGCTAAAGTGGTTCTTGAAATACAGCCTACGATATAATAAGGATAGCATGCAGCGGCAAGCCAGCTCTAGATAAAGTTGTGAAAAAGCGTTCACAATTCCAAAAATCTCACTGAGTGAACATAATTAATATAATACATATTTGTTATTTTATTTTAGTTTGTGTCGTTATCTCATCTTAAATGTTTAGTTTCACTCTTTTAACTACCTTGTGTTTTTCTGTTATTAAATCGTTAAATTTAAACATCGTATTTTTTGTCCCTAAAAATTTTGGTTGCGGCCCGCGACACCAGGAGTACAACGGGTTTGTGGCCCGCGTAAAAAAAAGGTTGGGGACCACTGAGCTAGATCATCGTTTCTCAACCGGTGGGTCGCGAAGTCGCGACCCTTGGGGTCGAGTTTGTTTATAAAAGGGGTCGCAGTCTGTTGAAAAAAGATTCGTTTTCGAAGCGTATGTGGTCGCAAGACTTTTTACTTAACTTTTTGCTTTTACGTGGGTCGCGACATAAAAAAGTTTGAGAGACGATGGGCTAGACGTTATGTTTGATCCCTCTTTAAGTTCTGTTAAAGTTAAAACGAAATTAACATTGAACTGTTAAGCAATCATTCATGGTAATAATAATATCTATGGACGCTTCACACCACGTCAATCTGGTCCCGTGGTAAGTTCTTTATTCGTCGAAATTCGTTCGCTAGTTTCTGCGTGAAAGAGTAACAAACATCTATCCATCCTCACAAACTTTCACATTTATAATATTAGTAGGATAGGATTAGTAAGATAAGATCTTCGCCGTCTACGACGACCTTAATAGCCGAGCGGAGAGCATTTTAATTTTAATTACAAAGCGATATGTTGTCGTTCTAATTGCGAGTAAGTGTGTCATTACCGAGACGCGCGTCACCACCGCGAACCGTCACCAAAGCCACGGACTCGGGGTGATCGATGTAGGCAGCGGTTGCGCAACCGGCAGGGAGGAGATGCTATCGACTGTTTATTATCTGACATCTGCTGACATGTGACGAATTATGACATGATTGTGCATCGAAACTGCAATGTGCATCAAAACTGCAATTAACTGAAACTTTACATAATAATTATCTTTTTTTCTCTCTTATATATTATGTCACTGTAAAATTGTAAAAACCGCTAGATTGTAATATTACTAGAGATATTATAAAATGTTGACAGATTGTCAAATAAAAAGGTCTTCTTACAATTTTATACGTTATTTTTTATTATATTGTAATATTTACCGTGCCGATTGATTAAACGACAAGTGCCCCGCGCCGTCATATTTGTTTGCTTTTTCATAATAATAATTACAACGAAAAATAATGCGTACAATTGTAAGGAGAAATTTTTATTTGAACATATTATAATATCTCTAGTAATATTACAATATCTAACGGTTTTTACAATTTTACTGTGAGATATATAAAAATTTATTGCAGTTTCAATGTTTCGCTGAAACTCGAGAACGGCTGGACTGATTTCGTTAATTTTGGTCTTGAAATAATTGTGGAAGTTCAGGGATGGATTAAGCGGTAAGAGAAAATGCAAAAATTGAGGAGTATATATGAATTAAAAAACAACAATTGAATTTTATCACTGGACTGTCAATGTATAGGAGCATCCTGTTTGGGTGTCAAGTATTTATAGGAGCATTCAGTTTGGTTGTTTTAAAAAAATCAGCCAGACTCAATACTTAGACTGGCAGGTGTACGTGCATATGTTAGTGTAGGTTGTAGGTGTAGTTATTTATTAATTCCAGTTCATAGTTAAGATAGAATAACGAATGACCTGCGACTCAATGTGAGTATAAAATGAGCCCAACATTTCTTGTACCCATATCGGGTACAAGAAATATTAGGCTCATTTGATAGATGTATGTTTAAAGTGAAACATAATCTGTCTACGAAAAGTATGAATGAAACTAGTTGAGAATAATTAACACTAAAAAGAAATTACCAAAATTGCTTAGACAAATGCCAAATGGATGGTTTAATATACTCGTAGGGTAAATACGCTAAATGTCGGCCACTTACGGATTTTCTCACTTTAGATCGCTCCGGATCCATTAGTTTGCAACGAAAGGATAGCTTGTTATACGGTTTTAGACAGGTTGATAAATCTATTTTATATTTATAGCCATATGGTTGACTTTTCTACTAAACGGAAGAAGTATTAAGGTTTAAATGCGTCGAGAACGAAAAAACCTTAAAGTCGGCCGTTCACGGCCCAATAGTCGGTCGCGTTTTTCCCAAATGTCGGCCGGACATAGTATGTAACTTATTATAATATTAATAAATTATATTAATACATAATTCAATTTTGAGACAGCAAGTTTCATAAATAAATTGAAAAATGACTACCCAGTACCTACACAAACAATGAAAAATACAAAAGTAATCAGCCTGTACAGTAGCACTCGATTCTTAGGCTGGCCGACATTACGATCTTTAATATTTCCAAAGTCGGCCCCTATTTCGTATAGCTTATTTCTCGAGATTCTGCTAATACCACCCCGGCCGGTATTTGGCGATTAAACGTAAAATAGATTTATTAACATAAAAGCGTTATAAATTTTACTATTAAGACAATGGAATTCGTAGTATTGGTCTTTATAAAACAGACTGCATTTATCTTAAGTCGGCCCAGGCCGAGATTCCGATTTTCAGTCGAAACTGGTATTCTAATGGCGGCCCCCTATTTTTCCCTAAAACCAATACGCAAAACGTTGAAAAAACTATCTCAAAATATAGTAAAAATACCTTTTTAGTGATAGCAAAGCTAAAAACCAAAAAAAGAAATGTCTTACGGATGTAATATCAATCCCCGAATCGTGGGTATTCACAGCAAGTAAGCTGCTTTGACTACGAACTTCAATGCTTCAACGGCGCTATCGCTACTGACGCTCAGTGTGCGAAGAGCAAGTGACGTAATCGTATAGTAACGGTTTGCACTTAAAGAGTATGAACTAAGCTTGCAATTTCAGTGGCAAAATTACAACTTAATTACCTTTGAACGAATGCAAGCTGAAAATGTGCAGACGGCCGAGGATTGGAGGGGGGCCGACGTTTGGCGTATTTACCCATTAATTATAACTGAAGACTAAAAGAAAATAAATTTCAACAGAAAATTGAGTCTAGAACATTTGAATAGCGGTTGAGCTTTATAATTGTCGGTTAAATTTGAAAGCTTTTAAATTTAAACTATGTTAAGATTATGTCCTATAAGTAACACTCGAGTCTCAAATTTTTAATGTTAAATGCTAAATCCGTAACATCACTGTAGTCTATTCGCGTTAAGAATGCAGTGAACCATCAGTACACATGTCAAAATGGTTTACTTTAAATGTTAAAGTGAACATGGCATAGGCGTCATTGGTCAATTTTACGATACGACTTTTGTATGGGCAGTTTTCTCGAGACTTGCGAAATTAAGTAAACAAATCGCTGTGCCTATTAAAATATTGATTTTTATATTCTGTTTCTTCTGAGAGTTCTGAGCTCCGTGACCTTGTGGGTGGACCGTTTCATTCGCACTCAAGAGAGTGCAGGTTCGA
Source organism: Glaucopsyche alexis (assembly GCA_905404095.1). Taxonomy (NCBI): domain Eukaryota; kingdom Metazoa; phylum Arthropoda; class Insecta; order Lepidoptera; family Lycaenidae; genus Glaucopsyche; species Glaucopsyche alexis. The sequence goes on from FR990053.1 coordinate 6,101,158, forward strand.
ATCCCAGGTTGTGGCGTGTAACAAAGTCTCACTTTTTCAGATCTCAAGCACATTATACGGACGCTCTAACGGTGAAGGAAAACATCGTGAGGAATACCGCACATGTTTAGCCCCAGACATTTTGACCAGTCATTCCTCTGGACTAGGCTGACTGTGTTGTGAGAATGCTGTATGTGCTTGGACAACCATACGACATTTAAAAACTGACTATCCCAGGCACTACAGTATTTCAAGAGTGGTTACTTCACTCGGAGAATACTGTATAAATCGTCCAATAAGGATGAAAAGGCCTAAGTTTCTTCTGAGAAGTTACTCTATACTCATATTTAAGAGTAGGTACTATTCATTTATGCAATAAAAAAATTAAGTCGTCTATCCTATTATATTGGTTATCGATATTAAATATCTACTGTAACTACGCTAGTGTTGCTACCGCGTCTTCGAGCATTACTCACTGTCAGCTATTTAGATCTGCGCTGTAACAATGCCTTGTCACTATATATCGTCTGTCCCCTCACTACTACTTTGCCAATATATTTGTGTAATACAGCAATTCTATTCTCGCTCCTATTACTGACTCGCTCTAACATTGTAAAACAATTACTTAACTTACAGACTAACTAAATGACCCAGATTTTTGTACGAATATCTGAAGATATGCCAAATGTTTTTTTGGGATTAAAAAAAAAACTTTTTCTAATTCGCAAAAAGAATTTGCTGTTATTTTAACGAATGTATGTTTCTCGTCAACAAATTTTAGACAACGTAATGTTAAAATGCTTCAGGGTTTTTAATATTTTATTTTTAAAACGTCTAATGCAAGTTATGCAGCATTGGTTTACTCTGTTTTTTTTCTTAGGCTACGCTTAGACTTTACGTTTTGCTGTTGCATTACCTAAAAAAGAAAGCACCAAGTAGTAGCGTGGCTATCAACATTTTCTTCCCCTTTCTACTGTCATAGAGACATAGTCTTTCTTTATCTCTTGTCCATCCATCCTATATTTAATACACATAATATTATACTCATATAAATGTATATAATTCTATTTAAAGCCCCACAGAAACGTGTAAGCGCATAACTTTGCCGTAGTGACAGTTATCAGCGAAATCAAATAATTTGGCGATGATTGTTTGGCAAGAGTCAAGACCGACACCGACCGCCGTCTGCACGTGAATCGACGTTTATTTTCAATTTGATTGCCGGTATAAAATCCGACAAACTATACCAACTATAAAACCTTTTTATCGCTAGTGTTAATAATATAATCTACAAAAATACCGGCCAATAGGAAATAATAACCTTTGAAAGCACAGACAGATATAATTTTACATTTCCTGTACATATTTTTATGATTTAATGCAGTTCATTGACTGTTTAAGTTTTCATTTTTATTTTAGGTCAGATAAAATTAAGAACATTTATATTTTTCATTATCTTTATTTCAGTCTATCCACAATGAGTACGTTTGTCGTAATTTCTACTAGATATAACATTATTTCTTTGAATATTATATCTATTTATGTTATTTGGCATAAATGTTATTTTCATAGTCTATTTTTCAGTGTGATGGCATTGTGTATGTTGAAGATGTCTGTGAAACTGCCGAGGAAGTGTACAGCGTCAATCACATCCATCCGTTTCATAAATATTATCAAAGTTCAAATGAAACAGAAATAAACTCAAACTATACTCGTTATTTGATTTGATTTATCATCGGCCAAAGTTGTTAATGTCGAGTTCACTCGTCAAATATTTGAAAATTGATTATATCTAATGTACTTATAATCAATTTTCAAATATTTGACGAGATTTAAACGAGGTGTAATATTATTTGTAAGTTATGACTTTATCATATTTAGAAGAAATGATTCGTTTTTTAAGTTAATTTTTTAAGTGAAACTGCTTCAGCGGCGTTGATAATGAAATTTCAAGGTAATGTTACGACACGGTTTTTGGATAAGTTGCCCACTGTCGGAGGGTACTTCTTACGTAACCACTATATAAATATGTATTAATTTTTGTTCTTTTTGAAGCTGTGTGTGCCTAAAGCCCTTTATTGTTCAATGAGAGTATTTTTGGATTTTAAATAATGAATGAAGTTTCACTTCTGCCACGTACTCTGTATACGTCATGTCTTTCCAGAACTTTGTGATCATTACTTAAGTACCTACTCGTGTCAACGACTAATATAAAGACTTACACCGTTAGCAAATGTTACTGTCAAAGTAACCTTGTATCATCATTCCGCGGATCGTATCCATGCAGTCGAAGCTTAACGCGACGCAAAAGCTGTCACACGGCGTGCGCGTGATCAGGCGAATATAAACGGCGGGGAGATCGGCGGTGGCGCAGACGGCTGCGAGTGGCCGGCCTGCCCACGGCTCAAGCCTGCCCATTGCCTATACTTCCCGCCGAGCGGCCCAAGTGATCACCCATCTTTGTCTCATACATGTAACTGCCCATCGACAATTATGCTTTTTGTCTTACACTTTTTACCCTAAATTAATAAGAGGATGAAACGTGTATCCTAAAGTTGAAATTTGAATAGCTATTTTAATAATGCAACGCTGCGTCGCGCATTGTCGCGGTGTAAACTGAGGCTTACATTTGTCATTTATATAGAATTATTGCCGATAAATCGTGGGCTATATCTTATATTATATCCCCTTATCTTGGCACAAATACTACTAATACCATACAATAAATGGTTTAACCACAGCGTCAAATTTTTGCACTCATATAATGTTTGAAAATTCAATGTCAAATAACAAGAATAAATCTAATGTATTACAGGAAAAATACAAGTTTTCACACGTGACTGAATTTTAAAACGATCCTAAGTATTTTAATCTCGTTCCATGGAACGCGTCCAATATTTTACTACAATAAAACTACATAATAATAAATAGCCTACACTACATAATAAGAGATGTGTCGATTCGATATTATGATTATTGTCTGCCTAAAAGCTGAACAAAAGTTTGCCATATTAGGACGTAGTACATCGACGCTACGAAACTCGTAGCTCGTAGCGCCTCTACGCGTGAATTCGAAATGAGGATGTTTTTTTTTCACAACGCACAAGGTCGAAGGTACAACTTTTAAATATTTTACTCAACATATGGAACTGAAATAATAGATTTCGTAACAGTACATTTTCATTACTACGAAATAGGTCGACCGAAAATATTTTTATTGGCGCTAACACGTTGATGGTTATGAGTGAAGGCGGCCTTGAGATTTTTGCCCGCTAAGTGATATCGATATAACGAAAATAAACCGTGCGTCAGTATCGGAATCATCTCAGCTATAAAACAATGGAACAAATATTGAGTATAATAAAAATCGACGTCAGTTTTCTGGCGGCCCACGCGGCAAAATGGAAATACGCCGCTGGCCGTGCCAGCGCCCAGCGGGGATTTTTCACGCGGACATACGGACAATAGGGGACAGTGACGCAGGCAGCTGCGAACTGTCACGCGTGTGGATTACCGACCAAAGAGTATACTCGTGTAGATATGCCATGGCCTGAAATCTAGAAATGTCACTAGACATGTGTAGAAATGGTATGCACATATTGAAATCTAAGTGTCGAATGTGACCGAACTTTTATGCCCCGTTGAGACTGTTCACGAAGTAGGCCGAGGAAGTACTCCGCGAAGTAACCCAAGTATTAAAAGGCGAGGCGAGGTGCGTGTCCATACTGTCTAATTCGACCAACCTCGGAGTAACTCATCCCAAACTGTAAAGACTCGTCCGTCTTTACAGTTTGGGATGACTTTATGTATACGGGGCTGTGGAAAGGAATCCAAAAATCGGTTGTTGTCTATGCTATTAAGACGAACTCCAAATTAGAGATCAGCTTCTCACAAAATATACCTCGAAACATGTAGCCCTGGTAGATAATGCAGCATGCTACTAGTTTTTTAACATAAAGAAATCAGATAACCTTTTTATTAAAAAAAAATCACGATCAAAATATTTAACCTCAAATTCTTGACCTACAGTAGTTCAAAGTGCTAAATAAATAACTGAGCAAGTATACGTGATCGATAGCTATACTCGTGATTAACTTTAAAACTTTTGACACTAACTGTTGACCTTTATATGATTGAAGTGACCGCTGCCCAAACATGACACATCAAAGTGTGTCAGTATTATGACCTATTTGATAAACATAAAGGCATTAGATGGAGTGCGTACGGATGAGTCAGTTAATGACGGTGAGGAGCCATTAAGTACAAATAGGAATTAATGTCTATCATAACAAATCGCTTTTAAATAAGAAATGGTGCTTATTACTACAAAGTTATATAGAAAAAAAAGCCAAAAAGTGAAGTTATCTGTACATATATTATAAATGGGAAACTGTGTGTGTCTGTTTGTTCGTCTTTTTCGCCGAAACTACTGAACCGATTTAAATGAAATTTGGTACACAGATAGTCTAGAGCCTAACAAAGGACATAGGCTACTTTTTATCGCGGGACATATACCCTGGTTCCCGTAGGTTACTGTACTTACGCGGGCGGAGCTGCGGGCATCAGCTAGTAATTCTTAACTTGTATTTCAATAAGGGTTTTATTTCCTCATAGATACGAAATAAAATGTAGTTAATTAAATGTGAAAGACAGATTGACAAACATCAACGTGTTACAAAATTTTATTATACGCATACGTATTACGTACTCCTCAATTGTTGATGCTAGCCTCACTGGGAAGCTACGAGATGCTACGAGTTTGAGTAAGCAAATATAACGGTAAAATTAGCCACTAGGCAGTCGATTTTTCCGAAAGTTCTTTCTGTCGATTTTTTCGAAAGATATTAAAGGTTTCGAATCCTTTTTACCCAACTACGGCGAATCGGCGAAAATAGCGTAGAAAGGGTAATAATTTTCGCAGTCTATGAATATTTGTTCCATCGTAGCGCCTAAACTGATCCAGGTAACATAGGCTATAGCCTATAAATAGTAAACTATATATAGTTTGCGTAATCAGGTCATAGTTTTTAACTTTTGATTATTAGGAAAACTATAAGACATTGCTTGCTATCTGTACACCTAATAACTGCACATGGAGTGCGCAGATATCTCCGAATCAAAGCGTTTTCCCGAAGCTCTGCGCGGCCGATACTCTGATTTATTACTCCCATCAATGACTCCATTGTGGGTGTTGCAACGCCTGTGTTTCATGTTACCCTAGTACACGTAACGATTTCCTTTGAAATACTAATCGCTTCCTCTTATCGCCCCAGAATCTATATAGAATGGATTCATTCAGATTTTAGAGGCTTAGAAATAGCTAGTTTTGGCTGCGGCTCCGCCCGCGTAAATACACTATCCCACGGACACTACTTTTTCGAGATGAAAAGTAGCCTTTGTGTTATTCCAAATCCTAAACTACTACACTAGCAAATTTCAATCAAAATCCGTTTAAAAAAATATATTGCCCGAACATTTTCCTTAGAAAGATGCATTTTCGTACGTGACCTGACAGATTCCAATCGACGCTGTGACTAAACAATAGCATTAATCCTAATACTTTTAACTGTTTTGAGATTCAAAATGTAAACACGTTCGAATATAGAACAGTTCCAAATTCAAAATTGCCGGGAAATATGGAAACGATAGAACTTAAAAGGCATGCCTAGTATAGATGAATTATTATCAATAACATGTCAGCTTGATATCACATTAATAACATACTACGAACGAATTATGAAAACAGTCAACTTGCATATTAATTAGATTCCCTGTTAGCATCTACATGATATATTGTACTAGATAGTATATAAACAGTTTTAGAGAAAGAAGGTCTATTTTCAAAATAAGTAACCATTTAATATATTACTAAGTATTTACTACCTACTTCCTACAGAAGGATCTATTTTCAAACCTAGCAACCATTCACAAGATTGGTCTATCCGCAATAACTTCCCGCAACACATTACGTGTTTACGTAATTTTCATAAAATTATTGATGGGTGTAACAATATACACATCATTATTTTAATGCTCGCGCCGACATAAAATTTTAACCGCACTCGTCATTTGTAGTTGCTAGAACTAATAAACTTTATATACTGTCAATATCCTCTGCGGTTCATAAAACTGAGATTAAAAACGGATCCGGCAGTTAAATATTAATCACCGATTAACTTCCGATTAAAATAATTACTTACTTATATTTTTAGCAAAATAATATCGTTTATGAGGAATACTCGAAATATATGATATGGAATTTTTATTATTTATGATATTCCCGATCTATTTAGATAACTAGAGGTCGTCCTGAGGTCGAAATTCGCCTATTTCAATTCATATATTTTTAAGTTTGAATTTTATAAGGCTTCTTTATAAGGCAACTTTATATGGTGGACAAACGTCAAAGAAAATTGTATTTTTCAAACGCGCGGTAGGTTGTTTATTTTATATATTTCGAACTATTAAAAAAATTTGCTTTCTGCACACCATCCTCCCCTAGACAAATGATTGGTCTCGCTCGTTAGAGCACCGAGCGAGACTAATCATTTATCTATGCTTCCTCCACATGAACTTTAATTTACCGGTCAAATTTAATACTCCGGTTGCACAATTCTCGTAAAACTGTACTGAAAGTTTTTGTTTCACGCATAAATCCTACTAATATGATAAATGTGAAAGTTTGTGAGGGTGGATGGATGGATGTTTCTTACTTTTTCACGCAAAAGCTACTGAACGGATTTTATTACCTCTATAGCTTTGGATTAAAACATAGGCTACATTTTATCCCGTGAAAAGACAGTGTTCCCGCGGGATACCCGATAGTATATTTACGCGGGCGGAACCGCGGGATACAGCTAGTATAACAATAAGGAAGTGCGATTAGCCAGTCTCTATACAAGAATAGTTAGCTCATAAATATTAAATATACAGATCAAAATAATAGGTGTTAATAAAATGCATAACAGAACGCTGACTGACTGAACGGAAACCTGAAAATACTACGATTACCTAATACTGCACGTGAAAACTGTTAAGGTAGCTCATCGATTTTTTTTATTAAACAGTTTATTTTACACACAAATAATTTACATTTTTTAATTTTATTTTATCATAATGGAAAACCAAGAATGAATGCATGAATAGTTTAGGTGCAATAGAAATAAATCTAGGTGACAGAAAGCCAATTACAGGTTCTCACATAAATATACACAGAAAGAAAGACGACACAAAAGGTACTGCTTATCTCTAAAAGAAACTTCTTCCAGCAGTCCTACGGAGAGAAATTAGATGAGAAATATCAGATAGGTCGTGCACAAAATTGATGTCGATTTCTAAGCAAGTAATGTGAAACTCAATAGGTTAGTTGAATGAAAGTTGCATTAATGAAAAGTACTCATAATTATAATAGCTGTGTTTCGCGGAAAGAAGCGCTAACAAAAAACGTAAGCAAAATGGCAACCGCTAAGCGTTAAATAAGCAAAATGGCGGATTATGTTAGCGGTATTGAAGTTAGTAAACGTGCCCTGGCCGATAATCTGGTTCTTTTCTTTCAGCGCTAACAAGCTCATTTTCCCGCGGAAACTTTTTTGTGGTCGCGACAGAAAAAACTGCACTGTAAATAGAACTCTGCGTTAATACAGGTAAAAATCGAAGTGTCAAGTGTTAAATGACAGATTAGACAACTCTACACGATTTTCAGCTCTATTGTATGAGCGTACAGTTCTATTTACAGTGCTGTTTTTTCTGTTACAACCACCAAAAAACGCTCGTGACAACATAGCCTAAACGTAGACGTAGTACCTACCAAAAATAGAAAGAAAGATTTATCTGCAGAATCTTTACTCTGATTTTTGTTTTATTCTTACAAATTTTAAATCTATAAATTACAGAAAAACATTTTGGCACAAATTGGCGAGACCAGTTAAACAATTAATTACATAATTAAGAGTTAATGCAAAATAATTAAGATAATTCCTGAAAGTAACTCTGTGACGCAGCCTTTTGAAATGCAAAAGTTAATGGTTTCCATAATAGCTTCAAAGGCACTTTGGACAATAAACATTTTCTGGTTAAGCAGTTAACCGACAATTAAACGGCAGTTATCTGTCATTTGTTTCGCAAGAAGCTCTCATCATCACCGATCACAATCCACACAACTGCAACAATACACACATACACAAACACATGCACACAAACAAGCGCGTACACATAATTTATCTACTTACATAATGATAAGTAATGTACCTTCCTACTACATTTATGTCATGTGAGTTATGGTTATGTTACCAGAATATAGTTTGCATAGTCGTTTAATTTTCTATTGTGTACTATCCTTATTGTGGTATAAGTACTAAGTAGTCGTAAAATTGTATAGAAAAAGAAAAATGTGAGCTAGATTTGCCAACAAACTGCTATACAGTTTGGCGGACATATTTAAGTGTAATACCTGTATTTGTTAGAGAATAAATACTTTTTCATTTTTTCATTTCATTTCATCTGCCTGTTGGTTGGTTTTCTACCCATCATATATACTGCACCTACCATACATCCGCTAGCATACTCTAGGATTTCACGGGCTCTCGAAGATTGTTGTCTTCTTACGGCCAAATACTGAAAGATAGTTAATTTAAGTGACGCTCAAGTTACATGCTTTCCTTGTCATTTCGGATAGCAGAGACAGCGACAGCCTGTGAATAGGAGAGCTCATAATTTTGATTAACGTTTTAGTATTCATCAGTTTATTATGTATTGAAATTAGATTTTCTATTGCGAGTTCTATATCTTCATTAACATACTCAGAAATATTGAGGCATTACTACTTGGTAAATGTAAAAATATATTATTTTATGTGTAGTTTATTAATTAAATACATCTAAAAAGTAAAATTTTCTTTTGCTTAATTAGTAAATATCGGAGATATTTGCAAATATGTTCCTGCAGCCGTATACTTCATACACTTCAACCCATGAGTGACGTCACTCGTGAGTCGACTTTAGTTTGGAACGTTTTTATGAGACTTGTGAAATTTTTTAGAATCGTCAAGTAAGCGATCTGGTGATAATGAATTTGTAGCTCCGAACACTCGATCACAATTTACGGACAGACACGTCAAACTTATAACACTCTCTTTTGAAGGTTAAATCAAGATCAAAATCGGTTCATATCCGTTTAGGGGCAACGATGCCATGGACAGACACACAGACAGACGTCAAACTTATAACATCTCTCTGTTTTCTATATTAAAGTATATAATAAAGAGGAAAAGTTTGTTTGTTTTATTGTATTGAATAGGCTCCGAAACTACTGGACCGATTCTGATGAAATTTAACACAAATGTAGAGTAGACCACGGGGAAGGACAAAGGCTACTTTTTATCGCGGAAAAGTCTATGGTTTCTGCGAAATTAACTTTTGCGCGAATGAAGTCGCGGGCAACATCTAGTAACTTATAACACTCCTCGGTTTTCGGTTTCGGGATTAAAAATCTACGGAACTACAAGAAAAAAATTAACAAGTTAGAAGCGCGCATCACGTCGCCGAAAAAAGACAATACGTGATAAACTACAGTGTGTGTGTGTAAGAGTGAACGTAAATAATATAGAAAATAAGATTTATGTATAGTATTGTATAGTATAGAATTGTGTGTGTATAGTATAAAAATTAAAAATATATATCCGTTGTCTGATACCCGTAACACAAGTACAACTTAGCACGGGATCGGATTTACGTGATATATATTATATAATAATGTATATTTGTTCTGTATATATTTTTATGTGTGTGTTTGAATAAATTGATTAAAAAAAACTTTTACTCTACAGACTAGCCAGTAGTAACTCGTGAATTTTTATAAATAATATATTCTGGAAGTTCCTAATGACGATGAACTGTACCTATATCAATTTTTATCTTATAAATGATAATGAGACGGGAGTTACTTCAATTTTTTAATTTTGCTTATTCTTATTACTTTAACTACCTCAATATACAATTATCTAACGAGCTGGAATAATATACACAATTTTACTGTAGCTTTCAATTAGTCGTTCGTCTTTCAGTTAGTAAAAAAAAAGTTTTAAATCTGTTTTTCCGCCGCCAAGTGTGCGTCCGAAACGTGTTTGTGTAACACGAAACCACTTAAAAGAGGGCCGTTTAATTGTCCCTACTTTAATTAACGAGCCTGTACTCGACACAGATTTAAAACGAGTGTTTTGGCTGGGAATGTCGACGGAAATACCATAGACTAAATGTGTTTACAGACTTCTTGGTTATTGGTTTGTTGCTTTGAGTATATTGGTTTGTTGCTTCAGTTTAGTTATAACCTAGTTTTTTAGATAATTTGAAAGTTGTATTATTTACAAAGCAGGCTATTAAAAAAAAGTAATGAAAAAAAAAGCGTGAATACATTTTTAAAATTGCTACAATGCTCTAAACAAATTCTAAACCACTTTGGAGGTAATAACTCGGAAATGGTTTACATTATAAAAGTCATGTAGCCTTTTTTTTAAATATCTATTCGCAGTAGCGGCGTTAGGGGGGAGGGCGGTTTGGCAACCCCCCGGGCGCCGGATAAAAAGGGGTGCCGCAGGCGTACTTTTCTATCCCTCGCTCACTGAGTGAGACCTACATACTTACATTCTCTAAATTTCGACGTTACCACACACAATGGCCTAGAATGAAAATCAAAATTCCATCCCCACTTCACATCCACTCATTATTATTTTATGACGCCAAAAGCGAAAATATAAAATCTAAAACTACCTTTCATCCATTTATATGTATTTTTATAATTACAGAAAGTTAGCAGGGTGGACGAACAAACGGACAGACGGACGGACGGAGCTAGTTAGTAAGGGTGCTTAAAATCAGTCATATCACCAAACAGATAGTAGATAAAGGGTCAGTTTAGGTACACTGTGACGATACGCGACGCTGCATTTTTAAGATAGCTATTTAAAATTGAACTGTATTCACTACACAAAAAGTTACACGTTTCATATGACATCAGTCATACACTGCACATGCGCTCTGCAGTGCGGTGCAACATAACATCCGAACTCTTACGTGTGTCTTTTTGTGTAGTGAATAAAGTTAAATTTTGAATCGTTTAAGAGCGTTGATCGGCGCGAGACTCAGATTTCACGAAAAACGCTACTTTTCAAATGCGTCTATATCTAACAAAAACCGGTTATTCTGATTTTTACATGTAAAAAAACACTAGAAAATATTGTATTCTAATTTTTCACTTATCATTTATTTTAAAATAATTTCAAACTTTTGAATAAAACTGACAAAACTAACCAGAAGTTTTTACAACTTTAGGTTCAGAGGCAATTTCAAAATATATAATAGCTAAAACCGCTTACTTTTTTTAAAAACAAAAAAATCTTTACAAACTTGTTGGATCCTCTTCTAGATTATCTATTTGTCAAATTATTTTTATATACGTTTCTATCTCATAAAAATAAAATTTAAAGAATGCGAAATTATCAGGAATTATAGTTATTTAAAATGATGATATTTATGTATTTTACTTGCTCCTTTTGTTTCTTACTTACATAATCTATGAGAAGAACCTTTTATATTTAATATGCTATTTAAATTTTTAACTAAATTAGTTTGACGAATTTTATATGAATTTTTAAAACTACTATATAAATCGAGGCGCACGAGCGTTTGCAAATACTGTTGTAAACGCTCGTAGCGTTTTTCGTGAAATCTGAGTCGCACGCCGATCAACGCTCTTAATCTAAAAAATCCAGCGCTATGTCACGTCTCATTTCATTTCGGTGTGAATTTACCCTAAAGGAATCAATATGCTTCGTAAGCATTAAAACGCTGCCTGCCATTTTGATGTTATTTTGCTGCGTATCAAGATTTCTAGCATAATTTTTAATGAAACCAAATGGAAAATTAAAAATTCATTATCATCATCCAATGTCAAAATAGCGCCACCACTAAACCGCTAAGGACAGAAGCGTCCAATAATAGTTCCATCCATTAAGTCTCTCATAAATCTCAAATCGTAGTATGGGGCCAAAATAGCTGCTATTGCCGCATTATGTCTACAGTCGAGGCTAAAGTCATTAGTTTGTCTACCTGAATTGTATAGTCGGGAATAATAATATAGATACACACCAAATAAAAAAAGTGTCGTTAACTGTAAGTAAATGGCATTTTTTAAAGAAACCCGATTGCTCACTTTAATCACAATATAAATAATATACAATAGACCATCTTCATACTAGACCGCCCGAATCGGCGCACGCACACATACACGTCCTTTATACGGCCGCTAACGGAACCTCAAATAGCAGAAGTATGTAGTGTTACGACTCTCGCCGCGCGCAGCGCCTTCTAGACTTGTCGCTGCATTGCACGACTAACGAGTTTTAGTTAGTTGCATAGATTATACAGATATATACTAGGTTAGGTTTCCTTATGTCATGGGATACTCTTCCCAACTTACCTGTCCGGTAGTTGTGGTATAGTATAAGGGTACGCGACCCCGGCTTCCCTAGCTATTACTGTCCTATCCCTTGCCCTCCTGGGCAGTAATATCCTACATACCCTATTTCCCACTGTAACTTACCAATCTTCCTTTCCACAACACCTATCCTTCCCTTTCCCTATTCCTACCCTCTCCACCAATCCGTGGAAACGCAATGGATAATCAAAAATAATTTAATTATCCAAAATGGCGGCGATGTGGTTCGCCACCCATCACGTCTAGTTCTCGCGGAGGCGAAAAGCGGACCATGGAGAGACGCTTGGCTACGTTGAATGTAAGAGGAGGAATGGATGGTAAGAATGAAAGTGGACGAAGCGAAAGAAGTATGTAAGGATCGTAGCAAGTGGAAAGAAGTGGTCTCTGCCTATCCCTACGGGAAAGTGGCGGTCCTGCCTACCCCTACGGGAAAAAGGCGTGATTATAATTATGTATGTACAATGCGGCCGATGTATCTTGGCGAGTCTGAACTTCGCGCAGAAGGTTGCGCAATAACTGTTTCTCAGTGTTTTCGTATTTATTTTATTTGTAAGTACTAATTGGTCAACTGTATTAGGGAAATTTTATTAGTACATCTATACAAATAAATAAAATTGAAGTGTCTGTTTGTAAATTCAAACTAACAGCTTTTCACTTAATGCATCTGAAAGTATATTCGTTACTTACAATAAAATACCAATTTTTAAAATTTTTGTCTGTCCGTCTGTCTGTCTGTCGGTCTGTCTGTCTGTTTGTTCCGGCTAATCTCTGAAACGGCTGGACCGATTTTCACGGGACTTTCACTAGCAGATAGTTGATGTTATAAGGTCTAACATAGGCTACTTTTATTTTAGGGTTCCGTTTAAAAAAATAGGATTCCGCTTCCATTAGTTCTGCGCAAACGAAGTTGCGGGCATCAGCTAGTAGGTATATAAAAATAATACAATAACAGTTTTCTTCACGACTTGTACATGCGCTAAAGTTCGCAGAGCCTATGTTCAGACCCGTCACGATACAGCGGCCGTAGTGTATACTAGGTTAGTTGTGCCGCGACGCTTGCGCACCATAGATTATACAGATAAAACTAGTACTTGCGCACTGTCAACGCTTTCTTTGTAGACGTACCAGCCCTAGCACTCCTCTCGCCACGCTCAATTGTAGGTAAAAATTTCAAGGCCACGGCTGAGTCCCGCTACCGTACTTACATTATTTATATTGTGTTTATGTTGATATACCCAGTGATTCTTAGTACGCTTGTATACGCGCCGCAGAGGATTTGTATGGATTTTATGCCGCAGCGCCGGCGGTGAAACGTCGCAGCGAAATCCATACAAAATATGGCGGTGCGTGTGTAAAGGCACAATCGAGGTGAACATCTCGAGCTAAAATCCATACAATATGTAATTATGTACTATCAGACAATATAATTCATAAGCAGGGGGAGTGTTCTCATAATAGGCTACTAGACCTTGTTTTTATTTATGTCCTAAACGCTGTTTTCTTGTCCCACAAAAAATAATATTACATTATTTTAAAACCTAAAAACCTATAAAAATATTTTAAAAATACACTTTTTAAAAACCGCCGAAAACACTATTCGCCATGTTGGTTGATAGATTATTATCTGCGCTGTTACGTCATACTAGTACTATTTCCGCCGTTCGCTCATACAAAATGACGCTGTGCCGTTCCGTTTGACGTTTTGACATAAATACTTTATAAGTCATGATTGTCTTGAACTATCTATTAAGAGAAACACGCTCCGTTTTACAACTACGTATGTGTTGAGTGCGTTTATGTCGTCACATCCTTGCCGGATGTCACTTCCAGGTGTTTTCATCAGTAGAAATTAAAAAAACAAACATACGTATTTTTAAATCAATATTTTAAGTTTATTATATCACTGGAATTCATACGTTATCCTAAGCCAAGTACTAAAGGAAATACTCCTTCAATGTATGAAATTAAATATGAGTCAAGTAGCCTATTGATTTGAATTATAATTATGGCATTCAGTCGCAATACAAAAGTCAATAACATGTCAGTTTGATATTATTAAAATTATATAATACGAACACAATATAATATTTAATGACAGCGGCCAAACTGCTTATGAATTAGATTTCCCGATGGTACATAGACATACATACATATTACATAATATCCTCGAAACGCATAGCCCTTTTATGGCAGTCGGATAAATAGAAGGGTTGATTAATTACGACAAAATAACTTCTTGTAATTTTATTGTTCAAAACAAAGAAAATGAGGTAAGTGTTGATTTAACAAATTGTACTTATAATTAGTAGTTACATAGTAAATGCTTATTGTTTAACTCCTTTATGTAGTAAATATAAAAATATACTGCCTGTCAGTAGTGCGCTGCTTCTGAAAATGAAAACAGTTTATGGTGTTTTAATATGTCAACCAAATGATTATAGGTTGAGGCTACAAACGCCAAACAAAATTATGAGTTCGCGGTTATACACAAACGATATCTAAAGCCACAAATAGTGTCACTGGTTCACCACTAAGGGCGAGTCCACAAGGCGCGTTGCGTGGACGCAGCGCATACATGTTAACGCAATGCTGGCCACACGGGCACGCAGCGTTGTTGCGACGTAATCCCGTTTCGTCTCGAGGGGTGCTGTCCGTCGTTCGTGCGTCGTCACAGCGTTGCGTCGACGCAGCGCACCGTGTGAACGGTAAAGTTTTTAGTATGTAAAACGACGGAGCGACAGCGCTGCGTCGACGCAACGCACCGTGTGGACTCGACCTAAGGGTCAGCTGATACCGAGATGCCTGGCGGCATTGTTAAGATAGCGATTCAAAATTGAACTTTATCTACTATACAATAAGATACATTGCTATTGATTTTTTTCATTGCAGGTAGGGTTGTCCAAACCTAATAGCCGGACAGACCAGCCAGTTTGGCCGGACATTTGGGTAAAAAGGCCGGGCACCCTATATTATTGAGTATTTTGTCTCAGCATTAATAAATACGGCGGTAAAATAGTTTCTAAAATCGAGCCTTTTTTATTTTCACTACAAAAATGATACATAAAAAAAATCGAATGCCTGTTCATTGGCATTGTTTGCGAAATGTAAAAAGCCTAATAAAATCCGAACAAGCCGGACACTGTCTATTTTGGCCGGACACGCATACAAAAAGCCTAACTACGTCCGGCTTTACCGGACGCCTGGCAACCCTAATTGCAGGGGCGGAGCCACGCTACGCGGCCCGGTGCAGCTCGAAATGAGAGCGTTTGATATTTTTCTGCCGCTAGGGGGCAGACCCAACGCACACAAAGCGTCATCTGGTGGCGTAAGTGGTATCAAAAACGGTCAATAAGAATTTTCGATTCTTTTTCTGTCACCAGGCGGCGCTTGGTAGACCAACAATCCTTGTCGTGTCAAAAAGCTGTCAGATGTCACGAATTAAAAAACCCTCATTGGAGTTTTGCCGGGAATGTCAATCAGCAACGTTGTGATTTTTGTGTTTTTTTTTCTAAATTTGTGTTATTTTATACAATACAATTTTATACATTAGTTATTCATTGACGTGCACAAGTGTGGGCAAGTGATACAACTACAAAATGTGTGCTGAATTGGGTTTCCCGCCAAAACTCCCTAGAAAGTTTCAATAAAGCGTTTTACTACTAATGGATTGACTGACTTGACTCACTGACTACCCCGACTATTTATTTGGACTTTGACTATACTTTGGACTTGACGATTAAGAAACACGGTAGTGAAAATTTGAATGAATATTCTATTTCCTGCCTTTTTTACTTGATACTGGCAAATGGTTATAAGCCGACGCTATATATAAATAAAAAAACTCTCATTTATGGCATGTGCAGTGTACGACTGCAGCTGTCATATGAAACGTGCACTTTTTTGTGTAGTGAATAAAGGTCAATTTTTCAATAGCTATCCTAAAAATGTTGCGCCGCGTAGCGTTGCGTATCGTCACTATGTGAGTTGACCCTATTTGTCCCTACGTGATGGCCACCAGTTACCACCGGCTCGAGAACTAACCCGGCGAGAAGAACCAGCGTAATTCTTTAGTATTTATTCGTTCTACATACAAAGAGGTGACATTCAATTGGTACCTAGCTTTAGTATATAGTTCTAGCGCGCTATCGTTCTCTTTGTTTACGTATAGCTTATTGGATATAAACCGAGTAGGAACTAGCTATAACTCCCCCACACCAATTTCGGTGACCGGTTTCATTTAAACCGGGCCAGTTACGCAGGAGTATTATTATAGTCAAGTTGTGTGCAGAAGAGCCCTCTCTCTTCCTTTACTCTCATAATCTAGTGGGACGGATAACCGACACTAATGATGAGAGATCAGGCGTAGGTCCGACTTTTTTACATGCCCATCCGACGCATGGATCATCTCTCTTGTCAGACAATAAGGTGATCAGCCTGCATTGTCCTAAACAAACTTGGAAACAACATTTTTTGTTGTTCATGCGGGAATCGAACCCACCACTCGGTTTAAGCATGTGCTGTAAGGAATAATAATACATAATACATACAAATACTTACAATAATGCCATACGGCTCGCCGCGGAGTGTTTCAAAACGCTAAACCGAGTTATCTTGTACTCCCGATTGTTTTTAAACTGCTTCAAAATTTTGTCTACCCTAAAAAACATACAGATAAGTATAATAATATGGAATCACTAGCTGTTGCCCGCGGCTCCGCCCGCGTAAATATAGGGAGTAGGGACGGGTACACTGTACTTTTTCGGGACACAAAGTATCCTTAATCCTATGTATTAATCCAGAGCTTAAACTACTTCCATACCAAATTTCATAGAAATCCGTTCAGTAGTTTTTGCGTGAAAGAGTAACAAACATCAATCCATCTATATCCATCTATCCTCACAAACTTCCACAAATAGGCAAGCGGACTGATTTTTTTTTATTACATAAATGAATAGTACTCTTAAATATGAGTAACTTCTCAGAAGAAACCGTATATCAAAAGTCAATATTTTCAAAGGTACAAAATTTCGCGAGTCTTTATATCAAAAAATTTTTTTTTTTTTGCGAAATTGGTAAACAAAACCTACATCATTAGTTTACTCACATCATATACAAAAACATTCATTATGTTATGTATGAACTTAAACGTACAAATATGCAAGATATTTACAAATATATTCCGGCGGCCATATACTTCATATACTACTTCATATACTATAACCTATAAGTGACGTCATGTGTATATCGATTTTAGTATGGAGCGTTTTTAGGAGGCTCGCGAAATTTTTTATACAAATCGCTATACCTTTGAAAATATTGACTTTTGATATACGGTTTCTTCTGAGAAGTTACTCATATTTAAGAGTACTATTCATTTATGCAATAAAAAAAAATTTGTCCGATTGCCTATTGGTAGTAAGATTGGGGCTGTATTTTTATTATGACTATATTTGAACAAAAAAAAAAACTTTTTATATTTTATTCATCTTCGTCATTGTATTTTAGCAAAAAAAAAAAAAAGACAAATTATTCCAAAATTGAAAACGACTAACTTACGTATGATGAGTGCTAGCTGCTATGAGCGCCGTGCGACTTCCATAAGGTTTCACGTCTATAGAACCAAAATTGGCCAGAATAGCTGTTACCTGCAAAAAAAAAAAAAAATAATACAGCTATAATTCCAAAAACATGTTGACGCCAAAGAAACTTTTTTCAGCGAGCTCAACATTATGTTGCGCCATCTACTGTTAAAGCGTAGTGTCATTTTTGTCTACAAACTTATACTTTAAACGAAACAATCTTGTGTATAATATGTCACCGTAAAATTTTAAAAACCGTTAGATTGTAATATTACTAGAGATATTATAATATGCTGACAGATTGTCAAATACAAATTTCTCCATACAATTGTACGCATTATTTTTCGTTATATTGTAATATTTACCGTGCCGATTGGTTAAACGGTATGTGCCCCGCATCGCCATATTTGTTTGCTTTTTCATAATAATAATTATAACGAAAAATAATGCGTACAATTGTATGGAGAAATTTATATTTGACAATCCGTCAGCATATTAATATCTCTAGTAATATTACAATCTAACGGTTTTTACAATTTTACGGTGACATATACATATATGTAACCGTAAAATTGTAAAAACCGTTAGATAGTATTATATAACTTGAAATTGTAAAATGTCGAAAGATTGCGGACCCGAATAGAAGCTTTAACACATAGCAAATAATAATCTTTCGACATATTTTTACAATCTTGCTAGTTATATCACAATCTAACGGTTTTATACAATTTTACGGTGGCATGCTTTAAAGTTTAAAGACACTAACTACAAAATTAGAGTCGATTAGAAGCTACAACATAGCTACACGCGCCATGGCAATGTCGCAAGTTCATCTAGTCGCGACATTGTACGCGCGGTTATTTATAACCTAACCTTAAATCAACCTTGACAAGGAATGAAAAATGACTGCCGAGAAAAAAAAACTCCACGCTGCGAGCTAAAATTGTCTTCAGTGACATTTGGGTATTATCAATCTGCTCAAACGGGGAATAGGAAATATGCGTGCTTGTGTGTGTGTGTGTGTGTGTGTGGCGTGATGACTGCTGGCTGGCCGCCAACCGTCGCAGCTGCGTAAAAGTTTAGGCTAGGGACTAGGTATATGATCCGGAATCCGGAAGGCCGGAGAAAATTCAGAGCGCTGAAAATAGAACTCTGCGTTATTACAATAGAGCTGAAAATCGAATAACCTGTCAAGCGCCTTGACACTCTTTGACAGGTTATGCAGACAAGCGTCGGGCCTTTTTGCCACCAAAAATTAATTTTCCTTACATTCTCCCGCAATTTTTTTCGCGATTTTTTTTTCGCAATTTTAATGTTAATAAGTAAATAAAACCTATGGATGATGTATATATTTAAAAATATAATTAATTTCCTAAGTGATTACGTAATATAGAAACAGATTTATAAATTACAGTTATTAGATTCAGTATAATTAAGTACCTATCCACTTGAAAGTAAACATTTCAAATAACGTAAACACTTGCACTGATTGTTTACTTTTGACTTCGTTATTGACACTCAAGTGGGAACATGCCAAATGATACCTCATCACACACATTACGGAGAGGAAGGAGGAGGACGACCTCATTCCCTCATGACAGACGCACGGAGTACCGACCTCTATAAATCATATGACGTTTCCCGTCGTGTTTTTCTTCAAGATTATAATGTTTTAATGTGAATAAAACATATGCATGTTATATATATTTAGAAAGGTGATTAAATTTCCTAATTGATAATATAATTGGAATTAAGAAAAATACTAGTTTAATAAAAGAAATCTTGATCCAAACACAACACACGACTTTTTCTTATATTTTTATTGCAAATCTAAACTAAGGCCAAATTTATGTTTCTATATAGTAAAATTTGCTTAATTTACGTAGGTGCACACATTATATATAAAATTTTAATTCAAAAACCGATATAAAATAAGTTACAGTTACCTACTATAAAATTGTCAGTCTAATTTCGATTCCCGCGATTTTTATTTCTCCAAATTATATTGTTATAATTTATGTACTACCTATGCATGTGATATATATTTAAAAAGTAGAATAGATTTCCTAAGTGATGACGTAAATGGAATTTAGAAAAATACTCATTTAATAAATGGAATCTTGATACAAACACATAAACTTCGTCTTTTTTAATATTTTGTTTTAAAACTCAAATAAATATAAAATGTATGTTTCTATACAGTGATTGTTGCTTTATTTACGTAATTGGATATATTATACATAAAAATTTAATACAAAAACAGTTGTACTAACAAGGATTGGAGCAAAACTAATTACAATTACTATGAAAAATATCTGACATAGTACATATTTTGATTGCTCAATAAACTGTAACTGGGACATAATTAAATACATATTTTTATATTTTTATACATTTCAGGATGTTAAATATTACAGTAACTCATTATTTTTTTACAATGTACAATAAGGGAACTCCCTCATTGAACCCTCCGAAACTAGGCCTATTTTGACGGTAATGTCTTACAAAAACAATCATAGTAATAAATTTACTTATTCTTATCCATATATTCTATTTGTAGACTCTAGAATAAATACCGTTCTAATAAAATTTCTACTAAAATGTTCAATTCAAAATGCATTTCACAAGAAAATCATAAACTCACTATGAAATAAAATAGCAATAAAAACGTATATTTTTCATTCGATTTTCTGAAGTAATTTGTAGTAGATTTATGGAAAATACTTCGTATATGCATAAAAAACTTAATATTAATTACATAAATGTATAAATTATGTGGTACAAACAAACCACTTATAAATTAGAAATTTATTCTATGGGCGTGCCCACCTTGCCACCAGGCAGCAAGCGACGCGTGAGAGTCATGCTGTCACTTGCTGCAAGGCAGCAAGTGACGCTTGACAGGATAACCGAGTGTCAACTGTCAAGTCAAATGTCAAATCTGACAACTCAACACTTGTGTTTATAGCCCAAGAGCTACTAGGAAATTTAGAGAAGGTATTTGAGGCAAGCTGAAACCTCGTCCAGTACTTCCCCTATCGTACCACAACACGAGACTGCAGAGGGGCAATTCTGCTAAATAAAACCTGCATTAATACAATTGCTGTCGCTGTCTCTGCTATCCGAAATGACAAGGATAGTATGTGACTTGAGCGTCACTTAATTAAACTATCGTTCCATTATACGTAAGTAATAGAACTATAATTCGTGTTAAGTTTGCAGCGTGGCAAGTCAAGTTAGTGAAAATGTCAAAATTCACATTAGTTCACATTAACCAATAAGGGCTGTGGATATTTTTTCTGCCGCAAGAGGCAGACCCGACTCACACAAAGTGCCGGTGGCGGAAACACACAAATGGTGACGGAAGTGATTTCGAAAGCTGTCAATAAGAATTTTCGACACTTTCTGCCACCAGGCGCTTCGTAAAAGTCGGGTCCTAGTCGTGTCAAACAGCTGTCAGATGTCACGAACTTAAACACCCTCATTAAAGTTGACCATATTTTGATGATTTGTTGCAAATTGCGAATAGATTAACCCTTAATTATGCGCATTAAGAAAATCACTTAATTAGGCGCATCGGGTCTTGGGTGACCCCAAAAAAACATTGGGAAAGGATTGTCAGAATAAATAAAAGTAAATGTATTTTATAATAATTATAAAAGTTCTTTATTAAAGTTAATTTAACACTTAACCAAAAAAATAAAATAAATCGAACCTCTCTTTTGACTACTAATTTTTTGCATAGCCGAGTTCAACTTAATAAATAATAATTAATCAGTCTCATCAGCGGATTCTTCTGTTCTGCATCCGACGCAATAAGTCCTCAAGTGTTGCTGACAAATAAATTTACCACACTTGAAGTATTTTGTTGGCACCTTGTATTGGCCAAAAAATATTACGTAACTGGTCGCATGTGGTCAGCACTCAGCTCTCTAGAGAGCAGCGACATGTGCACACGCATTAGTGTCCTGGATGCGACTAATTTGGGTACCCCGTAGGGAGTTATGAAGCTAGAAAGAGCATGAGCGCGCTCCAAATTCTGTAAAACTTTTTTTTGTTCAATTTGAAATGGCCTTGACCCATGCGCCTAATTAAGGGTTAAAGATAAGTTTAAATAAATTCTACTGTTTTTGAAAAGTTGAATAGTTGATACTGTCCTCGAGTGTTAACGGTGTATTTTGACTACAACATTATTACAGCCTCCATGGTCTAGTGGTTAGAGCTTGGCTCTCGATTCGGAGGTCGCGGGTTCGATTCCCGCATTGGAATAACAACAAAAATGTTTCCAAGTATGGTTAGGATAATGCAGGCTGATCACCTGATTGTCTGACAAGTAAGATGATCCACAGATCGGAGGCTCATGTAAAAAGTCGGTCCTGCGCCTGATCTCTCGCCAGTCGTGTCGGTTGTCCGTCCCACTGGGTTATGGGGTAAAGGAAGAGAGAGTGCTCTTGTGTACTACTGGGCACACACTTGGGCACTATAAAATTACTCCTGCGTAACTGGCCTAGTTTCAATGAGGAGTTAGTTTTAGTTAAAATTATTTTTATAGTCGGCCCGAGGCGCGACTATAGACGGTAGTCAGGTGACGACCATAACGAGCGGCGACAGTTGCGCTGGCGCACGGGCACTTATGTAATCGCACATTGTAATATATTACATTACATTACCCGAGGCCAAGCGATCGCCCGATCGGTATGCATTGTGTACGTATGCCAATATTTCCCATAGGTACAGGCGAATCTTATACTTTAAATCAGACAATCTTGTCTGTATAGACAAGATATATTAGTATTAATATAATAGTAGAGGAGGGGAAGAGGGGATTTCGGGAGTAGCTCGAGCGTGTCAGATTAAGCTTGTATAGGCTTCCGACATGTGTCTAGTTATCATGGTATAGAAATCAGATTTCTAACGTGGTGGGTTAAAATTTTTTTTTTTGAGTATTGAAATGTCATCCAATCTGTCAGATTAAGAGAGGGGCTGTTTAGTATACCCCAAAGAAGCTTCCATAAAAAGCACTAACGATTCAAAGGTTAGGTAAGCCTGTAGGGACATTTTAAAATATAAAAATATAAAGCTTCATATTTTCCTAACTAAGCTTTGCAGATATTTTATTTTGCACTAAATTAAATGATTTAGTCCTTGTTGTCTAAAATATAATAATAACTGACCGAAATAAGCAATTTTCTGAATATATTTTCTTTTCCAAAACTTTAAAATGGCCGCAGTTTCTGAACCCACCGCTAAAATAAAAAACGCTCTTATTATTCTTTTATCAGTTTTACCTAATGTAAAAAACCTACTAGGTCTCCATGACGCTCGAGTGACTACAAAATTAGCACCTTCCCCTCCCCTACTATAATAATGATGAAAAGTTTGTTTGTTTGCATTGAATAGGCTCCAAAACTACTGGACCGATTTTGATGAAATTTGGTACAGATATAGATTAGACCACGGGAGAGGACATAGGCTACTTTTATCGCGGCAAAATGTACGGTTACCGCGGGATTTCCTTCCTTCCCCTCCCCTACTATAATAATGATGAAAAGTTTGTTTGTTTGCATTGAATAGGCTCCAAAACTACTGGACCGATTTTGATGAAATTTGGTACAGATATAGATTAGACCACGGGAGAGGACATAGGCTACTTTTATCGCGGCAAAATGTACGGTTACCGCGGGATTTCCTTTTGCGCGCACGAAGTCGCGGGCAACTTCTAGTTAAATATATTTCCATTGCCTGCTAACTCTTAACACCTTCAAGAGCTTAGCACGGGACCGGATTGACGTGGAGTGAAAATTTGTTTAAGAACTCTACAGCATCGTTTCTCAAACATTTTTATGTCGTGACCCACGAAAAAGCCAAAAAATTTAGTAAAAAGTCTTGCGACCCCGTCACTATAAAATTATAATATTATGTTGCTAATACAAAGTACCTACTTTGTATTAGCTTGAAGGCTAACCAGTGAACTGGTTCGAACGATTGTTTCGACGTTCGACACAAAAGTTTCGTTTCAAAAACCTTGTAAATATTTATGTATTTTGTATTTATTATTTTTCAACAGACTACGACCCCGTTTAAAAACAAACTCGACTCCCCAAGGGTCGCGACCCACCAGTTGAGAAACGATGCTCAACAGAACAACTTTTATGAGAAAAAAAAATATACTCGTTACGATTTAAGGCTTCTACACTATAATACTAAGAAAATTGTCTTCGTTTTTATTTTTCATTGCGCACACATGACACAATTTGATATGAAGAGGAATTTTGGAGACTTACCTATTTCTTATGGGCCAATACATAGCGAAATGAAACGATACCCGACATAGCGCTGGATTTTTTAGCTGTATAATCTATGAGTTCGAATGACAATGGACATTACCATGACGCACTGCAGAGCGCATGTGCAGTGCGTGACTGATGTCATATGAAACGTAACTTTTTGTGTAGTAAATAAAGTTTAATTTTCAATAGCTATTTGTGTCATGGGATACTCATCCCAACTTACCTGTCCGGTAGTTGTGGTATAGTATACGGGTACGCGACCCCGGCTTCCCTAGCTATTACTGTCCTATACCTTGCCCTCCTGGGCGGTAATATCCTACATTTCCTATTTCCCACTCTAACTTACCACTCTTCCTTTCCTCACCACCTATCCTTCCCTATCCCTATTCCTACCCTCTCCACCAATCCGTGGGAACGCAATGTATAATCATAAAAATAATTCATTTATCCAAAATGGCGGCGATGTGGTTCGCCACCCATCACGTCTCGTTCTCGCGGAGGCGAAAAGTGGCCCATGGAAAGCCGCTTCGCTACGTTGAATGTAAGAGGAGGAATGGATGGTAAGAATGAAAGTGGACGAAGCGAAACAAGTATGTAAGGATCGTAGCAAGTGGAAAGAAGTGGTCTCTGCCTACCCCTACAGGAAAGAGGCGATCTCTGCCTACACCTACGGGAAAAAGGCGTGATTATATGTATGTATGTATGTATTTGTAAAATTGCAGCGCAGCGTAACATCGCGTATCGTCGCGGTATGAACTCGGCGCTGAGTGCGAGTTTTTATCACTGCTGAAGAAGTTAACTACAATTTGTATGGCGTCGAATTAGTTAAGTACCATTGTTTGCCACTAGGGGCGTTGTTTCGATGCCATACAAATTGTAGTTATAACTTCTTCACGGCGAGAAGTGATAAAAACTCGATTACAGGCTACTGATCCTTACTTGCAATAAATAGCGCCATCTTTGGTAAGTTATTAGAGAACTGAAGTCACCGACGTTGCTCAATGAATTAGCACGTTGAAGTGGAAGTGGGCCGGCCATGTCTGCAGACGGACAGACGGTATTAGAGTGGAGACGCTTAGGCAAACGTAGTGTAGGACGTCCTGCGGCACGATGGACCGACGATTTGAAGAAGGTGGCTGGCAGCGGATGGATAAGGGCTGCCCAAGATCGGGATGGTTGGCGCTCATTGGGGGAGGCCTACGTTCAGCAGTGGATGGTGATTGGCTGATTATGTTGGGAAGTTAGACTCACCTTGCCGATATTGATGATCCGCTCCTGCGTGGACTTCACGTGCAGCAGATCCGGCCGATGGCGTGGCGGATCCGCGCCAACGAGGTTCTGAAAAAAAAAAAAACAAGTATTATTATGATTTACGAACGGAAATATATCTCATAAGTAGCATGTTTGGTTCACGTCTTTCGACATTTAACAATCTCGATTGTTATAATATTATATCTTACGACATTTTCAATTTTACGGTGACATATACAATCATAGTCATCATTACAAATTAAGTTACTTGTGTTAGTGATGTCTTATGCGTTCTTGTCTGTCTTCTTTATACATACTTATAGCTACTCTGGTACCTACCGTAAGTGTAATAGACGGCGACGGCGGTTATCGATCAGTATGTTTGCTCGTTTTCCACTAGGACAACTCAACTACAAAGCCTCACCATATACGGCACAGCTCCTCTGATCACGTTGACCCTGTTGCAGTACTGCGCCACGGCCGCGAGCTTCTCGCTCGGCGCCAGAGGGCGGTAGTGTCCGCGGAGGTCGCAGCCCACCCAGTGGGACAGCCGGATGAAGCAGTAGCCTGGAAATGGTGATTATCTTCATAGTCTGTTACTCATTTAATTACATAACAGTTTATTGTACTAATAGAAACAACACTGTTTTGTAAAAAAAGAAAAGGCACTACTTATCCTACTACTAATGTAAATGTGAAAGCTAGTGAGGATGGATGGATGTTTGTTGTGCAAAAACTACTAAACTAGTTTTGATGAAATTTGGTATGGTTGTAGTTTATATAGTGGGCCTCTAGTCAAGACGCTTTCGGTAATTACGACGACGAAGTTCGAAAACAAAATGTATAGGATTTGACATAACGCATCGCAAGCGACATGCCACTTACCGATGACTTATGTCAAATCCCATACATTTTTGATTTTGAAGTTCGGCGTGGAAATTATCGAATGCATCTTGACTGGCCCTTTTATTCCGAAAAAGGAGTGTTCCCGTGGGTAAAAGCTAGTTTCTAATAAAATTCATGCAACTTTTCTACAGTAAGAAGCAATATTGGATGAAGTGTATAAAATGGAATGTTAATTGAATGTAGATTTGAAGTCTATCACATTGTTATACTGTGGTTTGTTAGGTTACTGTGGTTTTAATGTTATAAAGACGACCGAGTCTATACAACCGTTTTGTATGGAACCCTTCGTGCGTGAGTGCAAAATGTACTTGGCCGGTTTTTTAATTTTTAAAAAAGTAGCTTTTTATGGCAAACTTGAGGAAAGAGTTTTATAAGTTAAAAATTTGCTCGTTTCTCAAGTTTGCCACATGTTATTACTTTCCAGAATTTGTTTCTTATCAGCAACAGTGGTGAAATAATACAGGCATTTTTTTAAACATCAATTGGTTCGATTCCCGGCTGGAATTCTGCATTTTTGCACTTCGCTATATAACTAAAAAACCTTAAAATACCACTTAAAAACTATCCCTAGGAACCAATTGTTTTGTTGCCATAGTAAAAAAAATATAAAGTTTGACTTGCTACTTGACATAAGGGTCCACTTTAAGGATGTCAAATTAAGTCTGTGTTCCCAGGCTTAAATTACAGAACCCCTCTTAAATATATAACATTTTTAGCTAAAGTATAATTGTACTTCCTACTCCTCCTACAATCTTCTGATTAATTTCGTTGCAGGTCCCAAGACAGATTCAGCATGTCCCTCGGGCACCCCTGTGATCATATCAAAGGGTTTTCGTGGTTGGTTACCACTGTCGATCCTGGCTATACAGGAGTTGCAGTGGTGGGTAAGTGTGGTTGGCCATTAAAAAATAAAGTGTAATTGTACCTGAGCAATAGGAATCCCAGCCAGCTTCATGATAGGATTGTTTCACATCAAATGCTGTACTCAGCTGTATAATATTCAATCCTTTTGCCAGCCGCTTGCATCTGCCTTGCAAGAAGAACTCGTACAAACTAAAAGTTTCATTATTCATTTATTATAATTATAATATTAATAATAAGATCTATGGATGTTTACACTCAGTCTGGTCTAGTCACCCGTGCTAAGTTCTCGAAGAACTTGTGTTACGGGTACCAGACAACGTATTTAAGATTTTTATATTAATTATTTATACACATATTAAATACACATCAATGACCCAGGAATACAGAAAACATTTTTGTTCCTTTGGCGGGTTCGAACCCGGGACCTCCGGCTTGAGCATCGACGCGCTCAACCACTGCGCCACAGTGGTCGTCATATTAATCAAATGTTACTCTTAGTTTTACCTTGCTATATAAAAACCAGAAACTGTTTTTTTTTTTACATAGCTAAAGTAACTGAGTACACATGCAAATAAAAGAGGCAGTTAATATCATATTTCTTACTAGATGTTGCGCGCGACCTTGTGCGCGCAAAAGAACCGTACATCTTTCCGCGGTAAAAAATAGCCTATGTCCTTTCCTGTTTACTCTACATCTGTGCCAAATTTCATCAACATCGATCCAACAGTTTCAGAGCCTATTCAATGCAATGAAACAAACAAACATACTTTTTCTCTTTATAATATTAGTATAAGTTGCTTTGTACAGAATTAAAACAGATTATAAATATTATCTCTTAAAATATTTTCATACAGAAGCAAAAATATTCTACCCCTTACTCTTGAAGCGCATTTGATTTCCATACTTCATCTAACGATAATCTCTTGGCCAGTTCATGAGAAATATATTTAGTGTCATATATTGTTGGAAATAGCTTATTTATGTTCTTCTTAAATGTATCATAGCTATCTGGTAGTTTTCCTATAAATTGATTGTGCAGTAGAATAGTGTCTAGGAACATGTTGTGTCCAATAATAGGTTTATTGTATTTAGACAGTAATTCAATAATTTGTGAGAATCCTAGTAAATATTTCATTAAATTTTCTTCTAATTTTTTTTCTGGTAAACTCACAGCACCCTCTATACTCTTATCTCTGTATATGAGTATCTGAAATCAAGAGACCATCATTTACAAGATGCATTACAGTTAAAAGTTCAAATCAAATCAAATATTCTTTATTGTGCACATAACAAACAACAATGATAAAATACATAAACAAACAACATAACAAAAATCAGACATGCACACAAAGGTGGCCTTATTACCTACTAAGTAGTAATTTCTTCCAGACAACCTTATAATGTTGGAATGTACAATGTTCTGGAAAATGGGTGTAGTGCATAAAGTACACTGTACAAATAATAATGATAATAGATAAATAAATTTGATAAATAGTTAATTAAATTTTAAAATATATGTAAAATATAAAAATTTAATATAATATACAATTTACAAATTTTTGGGTTGACACATAATTGAATGATTTTTAAGCAAGGTTTTAAAGTGATATAAAGTTTCAGCTAGTCTAATTCGGACAGGTAAAGAGTTCCAAAGCAGAATGGATTTAACGGTGAAAAAAGAATTAAAGTATTTAAGTGCCGTGGACAGGTATATTAAGGAGAAGATAGGTAAAAGATCGCAGGTCTTGTCTATCAGAGCTACGAAAGTTGAAATTGTTTAAGTTCTTAGTTTATTAAAAATAATAATTTTAAAAATCCAAAATACAGATATAACACAACATCACACACAAAGTCTTAATTAAAAGAACAAGATGCATTTTGTGGATCTCTTTCCCACCGTTGTAGCACTACCACACATAACATGTCAAATAAAAGGGCTTGAAAAGTGTATAATTTACTGTATAACGAATAATCTTTTATCTCCCATGGTTAAGCCAGATAAAAGTTTAGATAAAAGACTTTAGAGATTTTTCATCATATAATAAAATTATAATTTTTTTAATCCCACAAGAGTGGGGATGTTTCATCCCTTTTGCTATGCATGTTCTAAAACTCTAATTTAATATTAATTTCTAGCAAAGAATTACACATATAGATTGGTTGGTGAATAGCAGTGGCGAAGGCTGGTTCTCCTTCATAGGGAAGCTGTAGCCTGTATAATAGGCTAGGGATTTGGATGAGGGTCGTCAAAAGGTAAGCAGTAAGGGAAGCCGATAGGAATGGAGTTATAGGAACCCCTCGCCACTGGTGAATAGCATTATACTTGTTATTCATCTAGCACAGCAATGTTACTTCTTTGTATTAGTGGCAGTAATGACATATTAATTGGCAATATTTCAAAAAAAGCTTCAGCTAGCACAATTTACCTTATTGCTATTACCTAAGCTATCTGTGGTCAGTATGTCGGGGAACCTCTCCCGTAGCTGCTGGTGCACCAGATATCTCATCACTGGATTGTCTACGTCAAAGTATATCGTGTTCTCCTCATTTGCTATCAACCACCTGAAATAAGTATATGAATTCAAATTGCTGACATGATTACATTAGAACTAATAAAGAAGGATTTATAATTATGCAAATCATATGAGGGCAGTTCAAATATGATGGAGACAAACGCCGTAGATGGTGCGCGTGTAAGTTTTGACTGTTCCAATACAGTCCAGATTTATCACCCAGCAACTACCACATGTTTGGACCACTGAAAGATGTCCTCGGAGGTCAAACATTCAACACCAACAATAAGTACACATAGCTGTCTGAGTTGCCCAAGGAATTCTTCGATACCAGCATCAAAAAGCTTCCAGAAAGGTGGACAAATGAGTATGTATCTAGGGAGGTACTTCCCCATACCTAGAAAAACTGTATTTTTTTGTTAGTAAATGTGTCAGAGCATTTGTCTTGATCATATTTGAACCACCTTCGTAACTATTTATTATTCATTTTAACCAAAAAAAATAAAACCAACAATTAATGTCAGGTAGCAATTTTGATTCGAACTACAGCCTAATTCATGCTTCATCAGGGAAATCTGAGCTTCGGATTATTTGGATACTTATAGTTTGGTTCACAAAAGTTTTGTGAACTGATCTGTACCACTAACATTCCTACTGTGGGGTAATTAATTTCCATAGTTATTGATTGCCATTTGAGTACAAGTTCTATACTAACTTAGACACTTCAGAAGATATTTGTTTGAGTATTTTCTCATCATCCATGTCCAGGCTGCTGTACAGCTCATTCAATAATGTTTTCTTCTTGAGCTGATCTCGGACATACTCTTCCTCTTCTCTATTCAAATATGGCAATCCATCGTATATGAACTGAAAATATGTAAATATTGGTTTTATTGCTTAAAAATACTTGTACAATATAAATTGTGCAAGTATTTTGTTTATTGTAATTACAGAATAAGTAATTTAAAAGAAAAAAGCTTTAGCTGATGCCAAACCAAATGGCTTAAAAATATTTACCTTATTGAAATTGAAGTTATGTCTACAGAGGAACTGAAGGGATGACGCCTGAAAAGTAAAGCTCTGGTCTATTTTCCCTACGACTTGTGGACACAAATGGAATGTATACCCTGTCGCCGTGTATCTCTCTAAATCTCGGTTGTATACAAATAGAGTAAGCCCTACTTGAGTTATCATCATGTTGCTTACTTCGTTCTTAATATTATCATATCTTTCTTTACAAGTATCAAACAACCTGAAATTTTAAAAGTATGTATGTTATATTATTTACTAAACAATGCAAGGAAGAGAGTCTTCGTAAAGTAAACAAATTCACCCAATAGGCAATAGACAACCACCCATTTACACAATATCTTTTGATATACATTATTTTATGAGTAGAATTATTTATAGAGATAATTAAAGGTTGATTACCTGTGTTTGAAACGTTCTCCAGTAAGCAAGCCATTGAATTCCGCATCAAAACCCACAAACGAACATTGCTTTAAGTTGTTTATGATTTGTTCGATTTTTTCGTTGTAATTTTTGTTCGTTATGTTCATTTTAGTGCTTGTAGACAATATAACGATATCTAAAATCGTAAATTCATAAATATAATTTATAACAGTCAACTAGATAATTTTAAAATAATTATTTTCTATATTTCTCAAAGACTTCTACTCAAAACAACCTCACTTTTTTTAAAGTGACATGAGTCACAGTGTTGCCAACTCTTTCAATCAAAATTATCGGATTTTGGGCTCAAAATTATCGTACAATTATCGTACATTCATGTTTATCTTTCGGGGGGGGGGGGGGGGGGGGTATTTTAAGATAATAAAACGACTAAAAGTACATTACTTTCCGAGGGGTGGTTCAAGAAAATAAAACGACTTACTGTTAAATACGTATCGACGTATTAAATACTGCTCTTTAACCTATTAGAAGCTCTGGGCCTCTAGTCAAGATGCATTCGAAAATTTCGACGCCGAACTTCGTAATCAAAAATGTATGGCATTTGACATAAGTCAACGTTAAGTGACATGTCGCTTGCGATGCAATATGTCAAATCCCATACATTTTTTATTACGAAGTTCGGCGTCGAAATTATCGGATGCATCTTGACTAGAGGCCCTGGGCACATTACTGGGCCCTAATTTTTTTCGTTTTTACCTATTTTAGCTTTAAACCCTGAAAGACTGTAATTCGAAAAAATACAAATATCAATAGCCTAAAACTGAACGTCGGTACTGAATTTTATAGCATGTTTTTTAAGCCAAACACGAGTAAGAGAAACGAGCGAGATTTTTTTTTTCCATTTTACAGGTTAAAATCTGTTCAAACGTTAAACTAAAACACAAAATAACGTGAAATTTCAGCAAAATACCATAAAATAAACCAGTTAAAACAGAACATCAGTACTAAGTAATATAACATTATGTTTTTCATGTTAAACGCGAGCGAGCGAAGCGAGCGAGCAAAATTTTTTCCTATTTAATAGGTTTTAAAATCTGTTCAAACTTGAAACCCTAAAAGACTGAAAATAGGATGATTTTGTAATTCAAATTAAAGTAAAATTTGCGTAATTTCTGATGTTGTAAAAAAGATGACAAATAACCTATTAAGCTAGGTTTGTCATAATTATAATGCCTATTTCACGCTTTTTTCGTCGTACATAATTACACAATTTTGTGATCAGTGACGTGCTCAAAATATTGTGTCACATGCTTTAAAAAATTAGGTTCGAGGATTCGATGGCACGCGTGCCATAGCTTCGCATTTTCTGTTTTAGGCTATTGGTTTTATTGTTTTTTTCCAAAGAACAACAATTTAAATTTTAAAAAGATTTTTACAGGCAAAATAATAAAAAGCATTTGCTCGCTTTCTCAATTTGAACGCGTTTAGCATAAAGATTATACCTAATATCATATACTTAGTATCAACATTTTGTTTTAGGCTGTTGATTTTTTTTCTAAAATAACTTTTGAAAAATCATCTTTCATACAGGATTTGAAGTATAATTAGATGTTAACCTGTAATAAAGATAATAAAAAAGTCCGCCTCTGCTTGACGGGGCGGCAAAATATGTTAATTGGCCTGGGGCAGCGCAAATTTCTAATCTAAATACGCGTCTGTATAGGGGTCATCCACATGGACCAGCCGGATCCAGCACCGCAAGCTTGAAGCAAAGTAGTAGACTAAAATGATTGTCACTTTTGCCAGTTGACACAAATGGCGGCCATTTTTGTATGGGTGAACCCCCTGGCTATGCCCATGTGGTAGAATATTTAATAAAAGTCTCATGTCTTTCAAAATTATCGTATGAATTCAAAAAATATCGTACGTAGTAGTGAAATTATCGTACGATAATACATAATTATTTTTTATCGTACCGCACCTCAAATTATCGTACAAATACGATAATTATCGTACGGTTGGCAACACTGATGAGTCATGAGACAGCTGACTGACATATCAATTATTCTTTCTTTCTTTGTTTTATTTATGGCGTCGGCTTATCACCATTTGCCAATGTCAAGTATATTATTTTCATCAACGTAGGTACTGTATTTCTAAATCGTCAAGTCCAAAGTCTAGTCAAAGTCCAAATAAATAGTCACGGTAGTCAATCAGTCAAGTCAGTCGATTCAGTAAAGTGGTAGACGCTTTACTGAAACTTCCTAGGGAGTTTTGGCGGGAAACCCAATTTAGCACGCATTTTGTAGAATGTATCACTTTTCCACACTAATGCACCTCAACGAATAATTAATGGTTAATATTCCACCACTATAACACATTAAAAACCGAATTAACACGAATTTAGAAAAATAATACAGAAACACAACATTGCTGATTGACTTTCCCGGCAAAACTCCCATATCAATTATTGTCAAAACTTGTGGTCAAAACTTTTTTTTTTTTTTAAATAGCGTCGGCTTAAAACTATTTGCCAGTGTCAAGTAAAAAAGGCGGGTACGACTTCCAGTTGT
This sequence comes from Glaucopsyche alexis, assembly GCA_905404095.1. Taxonomy (NCBI): domain Eukaryota; kingdom Metazoa; phylum Arthropoda; class Insecta; order Lepidoptera; family Lycaenidae; genus Glaucopsyche; species Glaucopsyche alexis. Next base: position 6,135,015 of record FR990053.1, read on the forward strand.
ATTGCAGTTTTATATTAGAAACGAGGTAACAGCTAATAGGTCCTATAAAGACGTCTTTAATGTAACTTTTTAGTCGTGCGTCATAATATATGCGCCAATGTGTCATAATAAGCAGGTCAACTTAATTAAAAAAAACAGGTCATAAATAAATAATAAAATTAAATATGTTTATTTCAGGCGTAACCCAAAATATAGTCAATATACAAACGACTTATTTGATTTAGGTATTTCCCCTCTGGGGCTCCGGGCACATGCACGTGTGCTTGGACCCAGTGCCGCAGAATTGGACTGTCCAGCTTGGCGCTAAGCAGATTCAGGATGATTCCACACGTGCGGAGCATCAGCGATGCGATGCGACGGCGACGCCGCCGCAGCATGGTGTGAAAACCAACTGTACAGTTCCCCTTACTAATAAACGCTGTTTAAGCTTTGAATAGTTACACAGTGTTTTGTCTCTTTCTATCGAATTATACATGTCACTTGTGTAATGTGAACAAAACACTGTATAACTATTCAAAACTTATACAGCGTTTATTAGTAAGGGGGTAAGTGCATACGCAAACATCGCAGACGCACTACAGTAGCGAAGAAGCCCCACCAACACCCTAACCCTGGCCCGCTGCGTGTAGCTGACCCGTAATCACTCTTTATAATTTTGGAAATAGGTACTAAGTTTTCATTCTTGCCAAAAACTACAAGACAGTAGTAACTTACTAACAAGAGAAAAAAAAAACGTACAGGTGTTGTTACTTGACTCAGTCATTCAAATCAGTAATCACCTGTGTGGTACAGGTAAAGTTATGATAAAACTACTGTGCGATGAAAGTGGTAATGTCTTAACGTTTACACGACTTTTGAATGACTTCAACGAAGACTCAAGACGCTTGTGACTTTTGTATGACTATTAAACAAAACGTTGGTCGTATAAATGAGGCCCTTTTCGCGTTTGTACGACGAAAAATTGCGACTTGATTTCGTACTTAAGGGGCAAAATTGCGTTTTTGTCCTTTAGGTACGAAACCCGAACAGCGGAGTCTTAGTAATAGGGTTCTGTTTTTACCCTTTGGGTACGGAACAGGGGCGTAGCTATCGCCGTATTTGCCGTATCAATTATGCGTGGCCCCCGGGCCAACGTGTGTAAGCAGAAATTAATAAAACATTCCCAATTTTTTTGATTATTTCACAAATGTGAAAAGTAAAAAAAAAAAAACATTTTTTTCCCGCGTAAAGCGTGCGTGAACGCAGTTGGCAACACCCTAAATCGGTAAGATCCTACTCCTACTACTAATATTATAAATATGAAATTTTGTTAGGATGTATGGATAGATGGATGTTTGTTACTCCTTCACGCAAAAACTGCAAAACGGATTATGATGAAATTTAGTAGGGTAGTAGTTTAGGCTCTGGATTAAAACATAGGCTACTTTTTATCCCGACAAAATACAGTGTTCCCGAGGGATACTGTATTTACGCGGGCGGCGCCGCGGGCAACAGCTAGTGAATAAATATTTCTTTTAAGTAATTTTATGCATTTTTTTCTTTCGTGAAAAATCTTTACCCTTCCTAAGGGTCTCTAAACAAATTTTTATACGGGGCCACGCCAAGGCACGCTACGCTTCTAGGACGGAACTTTAACAGGCCGCAGTTTTAGTAAATATAGGGTCCCGTTTTTAGGGTTCCGTAATACTCGAGGAACACTTATAGTTTCGCTTTGTCCGTCCGTCTGTCTTTCTGTCTGTCTGTCCGCGCTTTTAGCGTCAGTAATTATGAATATAAATAGATAAAATATGGTATAGTCATAGATTGTGTATAGATCTCGGATTTGGCATCATAAAATAAGAATAATTTTATATTCTAGGGGTGGCTCTCCATACATGTGAAGTGGGGATGAAAAAATTTTTTTCTTTCTATCCTATTGTCTGTGATATCGTTGAATAGGTCTTTTAGAATGGTTGACTTTATAAAAAAGTTATGTAAGGTTTTATACATAACTTTTTTATAAAGTCAACCATTTTCGAGTAATCGGCCTTCAAAGTGATTTATAAGGTGGTACGGGGTACCCCACCTGGCATTTCTAAACTGTAACACTTAAAAACTTGCAATTTTCTATGCTGATAATATATCATGCTAAAAACTCTATAGATAAATTATTTTGAACCAAATCGGACGGTAACTTTTAAAGTAATTTTAAGAAAAAAAAAATTACGCGTTTATAGTTACGGAACCCTCCTTAGACATGTCCTGACATACACTACGGCCGCTGTATCTTGACGGGTCTGAACATAGGCTCTGCGAACTTTAGTACATGTACAACTCGTGAAGAAAACTGTTATTGTATTATTTTTATATACCTATGTACTAATAAAATTTCCCTAATTCAGTTGACCAATAAGTACAAATAAAATAAATACGAAAACACTTAGAAACAGTTATTGCCCAACCTTCTGCGCGAAGTTCAGACTCGCCAAGATACATCGGCCGTATTGTACTCTTGGTTATTACCCTTTGAATACGGAACCATATATAAACTGGTGCGCACGTCAGTAGGTACGTCAGGACGCGCTATTACATATTTTCAATTCGTATCACACGAGCGACGTTAGCACGTTAGTGGTATGTAAGTAAAAGTTAAGTGTGCCAAGGACGGCGGCGGTCGCTCTGGCGAAACCTGAGGCGTCAGTGTCGAAACTGCAATTACGATCCAAAACAATATTCTTTACCTTTCTGACGTAAAATGGATTTTCGTTGATGTCTTTTATTTGTGAAGGACTGGGATTGAGTTTTGTGAGGTTCCTTATTACCAAAGTAGTAACATCGAAGTGTGGTAACACAGTGGTACAGGATGGACTACCAAATACTACGTGACCACTTTTGTACCATTTTTAGGGTTCCGTACGTCGAAAGGAAAACCGGAACCCTTGTAGGATCACTTTGTTGCCCGTCCGTCTGTCTATCAATACCCTTTTTCTGAGAAACGCGTGGAGGTATCAAGCTGGAATTTATATCAAATACTCAGGTCTACTGTCCCTTGGAGCTGTGAAAAAATCAAACTTTTAAGCCAACGCAATCAAAAGATACAGCCTTTATGCCGCAAATTTTCGACACTCTCCGTCTGTCACGCTAAAACGACTGAACCGATTTAAATTATATTTGGTACATAGATAGTCTGGAGCCTGAGAAAGGACATTTATCATGGGGAAATGTACGGTTCCCGTGGGGTTTGGTAAAACTGGTGAAATATTTTGGTAAATAATATGTGTAGACATAATTTAGTAATAGCTCGCGTGTAGGGACTGTTTCGGTGGTGGTGGAGTTTTATAGTGCCAAAGCGTGTGAGCAATACACAAGAGCACTCTCTCTTCGTTTACTCTCGTAACTCAGTGGGACGGGTGACTGACATGACTCTCGAGAGATCAGGCGGAGGTCCAACTTTTTACATGCCCATCCGACGCATGGATCATCTTTCTTGTCAGACAATCAGGTGATCAGCCTGCATTGTCCTAATATAACTCGATGACAAAATAATATATTGTTGTTTCAACGCGGGGATCGAACCCACGAGTCACGACATCTGACTTCCAGAACTTATAAAGAGATAAAGAATATACCACGGAGGCGTCGTGTATGTAGATTGTAGACACATTAGTAGCGCATTGAGCGCAGTTATTGGATATTCCATTAAAAACAAACTTTAATTTATGCTACCACACAAACTTCTGTTTATGCAATAGGCAATCGGACTAATTTTTTTTATTGCATAAATGAATAGTACTCTTAAATATGAGTAACTTCTCAGAAGAAACCGTATATCAAAAGTCAATATTTTCAAAGGTACAGCGATTTGTATAAAAAATTTCGCGAGCCTCCTGAAAACGCTCCATACTAAAGTCGACCTAAAAATGACGTCACTTGTATATGAAGTAGTATGAAGTAGTATATGAAGTATATGGCCGCAGGAATATATTTGTAAATATCTCCGATATTTGTGCGTTTAAGTTCATACTTACCATAATGAATGTTTAATTTAGAAGTAAGAATTGTAGTTCTGAAATCCTCCACTAGATGGCGCTAGCAGCCTAGCTACATCGCGCTATCGTTGTCTTTTGGTCATTTGCATATAGTCTCAATACTTTTTGATACTACAAGTGTTCTTCCAGTGATCTACCATAGTGAGAAAATAAAGTTGTGAATTAGTGCGAGTGTTTAATTGACCATTTGGACCATCGAACCGGATAACAGTGAGTAAAAGTGCAAAATATTAACTTAGTAAATTCAGTGAAGTGTTGGACTTATAAAATTTCATATCAAAAAAGACTTATAAAAATTCGTGTTACAAAATAGTTAGAAAACTTATAGTGATAGTATCACGGACTTAGAATATTTCGAGTTGCCAAACACTTAGAAAATTTTTGACGAAAAAAGACTTAGGAGAATTTTATCGATTTGTAACTTAGTTTCTGGCAGTGAATTTGGACTTCGTTTTTACACATAAAATTTACAATGGCGGATAAAAAGATAAAACAGTATACTACGCAATTAGAAACGAATTCAAATAAAATTGAGAAATTATTAACAAACGCAAAAAAATGTGCTAAAGATAAACGAACGAGAGGGTTTTTAGATTCTCGAATGGAAATTTTACAGGAGTATTGGGCAATCTATACAAAGGCTTATGATATTCTGTCAGGATTAACAGATACTGAAACTTGTGATGTTGACTTAGAGAAACATTTTGAAAAAACTGAAGAATATTATTTAGAGCTTAGGGCTTGGCTTAAAGACAAGTTATATGAATTTAAACAAGATCAAGGTGAAACTTCAAAGTCTGAATTTCATACATCTGATAGTCAGGCAGAAATGCCAAGGATGAGACCCAAACTTCCACCAATATCCATTCCACAGTTTTCGGGCGATTACAGTCAATGGATGAGTTTTCGAGATTTGTTTCGCTCTTTGATACATGATGATGATCGCTTAACTAAAATTGAAAAACATCACTATCTAAAGACTAGTTTATCTGGAGAAGCTGAACAACTCTTGAGGAATTATTCGCTTACTGAAGCTAACTACAATGACGCCTGGAAAAAACTAAATGAGAGGTATGATAACAAGAGAATGATCGTTAGTAATATACTTACCCGATTTTTAAGCCAAAAGACCTTAACCACAGAATCGGCTAAAGGAATAAAGGATCTTCTAGACACCTCAAGTCAATGCCTAACGTCCTTAACAAATTTGAAAATCGATGCATGGAATGCCATTGTAGTACATATCCTTGTCTCCAAGTTGGATATTGAGACTCGAAAACTTTGGGAGCAATCTTTGGAAGATTCCTCTAGCATTCCTACCTATGAGGATCTCCAGAATTTTCTTGAGAAGCAATTCCGAGCCATGGAAATGTATGCACCAAAAGGAAAGACTATGCCACAAACATCTAAAGTAACTAACATCAAAAGCTTCGCTACTAAAATTGACAACACTTGTACTTACTGCTCACAAAATCATTATATTTGCCACTGTAAAGAATTTGCCTCTCGATCCGTTCCTGAACGTCAAGATTTTGTCAAGAAAAACAACATTTGTTTTAACTGCCTCGTAAAAGGTCATGCAGTTTTGAACTGTAGACAGAGTACAGTATGTAAGAAGTGCGGACGTCGTCATCATACATTACTGCACTTCACTGCTTCTAAGGACGACAAATTAATCGATACTGATAAGGAGAAAAATGAACCAACTAACAATGCACCTAAAACTTCCTGTAACTTGAGTGTTAACTTAAAAGCTGAAACAAAAGATGATCTCGTTATTTTAGCTACTGCTGTGATTAAAGTAGACTCAAAGAACAGTGGTACTTACGCATTAAGAGCTCTTGTTGATCAGGGTTCACAGGGTTCTTTCATCTCTGAAGCAGCTGCCCAGTTATTAAATCTTGATCGCACTCCAATTACTGGCAAAATCTCTGGAATTTCTAATACATCAGTGGTCACTACAAAATCTATGGTCACACTTACAGTCCACTCTACAAAAGACAATGCATCAACCTTTCAGGTAAATGCATACGTTTTAAAGAAACTCACTTCATTGTTGCCTTCACGTGAGTTCTCACAAGATACTTGGCCTCCATCTATGGAGTTGGATCTCGCTGATCCCAACTATCACAAGCCAGGGTCTATTGATGTTCTGTTTGGTGCCGACGTGCATGCATACATACTGCTTGAAGGCTTACACAAGTGTAACTCTCTTATTGCACTCAACTCTCGCCTAGGTTGGCTAATCTCGGGCAGAGTTTCACAAACTGACTCGACAAGATACGAACATAATACCGTTGTTATGCAAACCAAGATTGAGGTCGATCAGTTACTCAGAAGATTCTGGGAGATTGAAGAGAGTTTACCTCACAAAAAACCTATGACTGAGTTAGAAATACAATGTGAAGAGCACTTCAAACTTACTCACACTCGCAACGATGTCGGTCGTTACATTGTCCGGCTACCTTTTAAAGATAATCCACCCACAAACCTTGGTGATACCCAACCTCTTGCAATCAGCCGCTTACAACATATGGAAAAACGTTTTACACATAAGCCTGAATTCAAGGAAGAATATCACAAATTTATGGAGCAGTATGAATCCCAAGGTCATATGATGATGATACCTGAAAATGAAATAGTTACATCTGAAGTTTATTACTTACCTCATCACGCTATTCTTAGGCCGACGAGTCTAAGCACGAAGCTGCGTGTAGTCTTCGACGGAAGTGCTGCACCTGTAAAAGGAAAATCATTAAACGATGAACTTCTTATTGGTTGTCCTCTTCAACAAGATGTCAGAGATCTCATAACGCGATGGAGGCAACACCAGATTTGTTTAGTTTCGGATATTCGTCAGATGTACCGTCAGATTCTTATATGTAAAGATGACGCGGACTATCAAAGAATCTTATGGCGAAAATCTCCGACACAACCAATAAAAGAATATAGACTACTTACGGTTACTTATGGAACATCTTGTGCACCATTTTTAGCCATACGCACTCTTCATCAATTGGCTGAGGATGAGAAGAATGATTTCCCAACTGAAGCTGAAATCCTGAAAAGCGACTTATATATGGATGATCTACTAACTGGCGCATCCACAACGGAAGACGCTGTGAGGCTACAACGAAGGTTAACTGAACTTTTAGGTCGCGGTGGTTTCCCTTTGCACAAGTGGTCCTCTAATAGTAATTTAGTGTTGTCCCAAATCCCCAGTGTTGATAAAGACTCACAAAGTGCGGTTAATATAAAAGTTGAAGATACGATTAAAACATTAGGTATTACATGGAACTCTGACTCCGATAACTTTGAACTTAATTGTAATTTAAATCACGATAATAACACAATTACCAAAAGAAATGTATTGACCAACAATAGCTAAAGCTTTCGACCCTCTAGGTTGGCTAACACCAGCTATTATAAAACTTAAAATCTTTATGCAAAAACTCTGGTTGGCTGGCTTAGATTGGGACGAAGAGTTAACTCCGGATCTTAAAGAGGAATGGGTTACTTACCTTGGTCGTTTCACGCACATTGAGAACATTCAGTTCCCACGATGGCTTGGTGTATCTAATGACACAATTAAACGGGAACTGCATGGATTTAGTGATGCCTCTTGTGCTGCATATGCTGGAGTAGTGTACCTTAGAGTTTTGCGAAATGATGGCAGCATTAACGTTTACCTTGTTCTTGCAAAATCCAAAGTTGCCCCGGTAAAACAAGTCTCTCTCCCACGTCTGGAACTCTGTGGTGCAGTGCTCGTAGCCAAAATGATAAATCATGTTAAAACTGTTTTAAAAATTCCTGATAATGATATTTACACTTGGACCGACTCCACGATTGTTTTGGCTTGGTTGCGTAGGCTACCAAATACTTGGACTACATTTGTTGCAAATCGCACTTCGGAAATTTTGACACTCACAAACAGTAAACAATGGCATCATGTTAGTTCTGCAAACAATCCCGCTGATTTAGCCTCACGTGGATGTTATCCTAATGATTTACAACAGTCAAAACTATGGTGGAACGGACCTCAATTTTTATACAACGCACATGAAATTGAACATTCTTTATTTGAGATTCCTGAAACTGATTTGGAAATAAAACCTACCCCGAAAATAATATTATGTAATGTTAATGTTACCGAAAATAATGATTCTATGTCTATTTTAACTCGATTCTCAACACTATCGAAATTGATTCGAGTTATTGCGTACTGTTGTCGTTATTATTATTTATGTAAAGCTAGAGTGAATAAGAAAATGTTTACTGAACCTGATTATTTGAGCGCTAATGAACTTGATGATGCTTTTAATCGATGTATTAAACTATCTCAATCTATGTCATTCCGCGATGAGATCTCTCGCTTAGCGCTAGGTAAACAGGTTTCCAAAGCAAGCAAAATTTATGTATTACACCCTTTTATCGACGATAAAGGTATTATTCGTGTTGGTGGTAGACTTGCGAATGCGGAGATTCCAAACGACATGAAAAACCCTATTTTGTTAAGTGGCATTTGTGCCTTATCCAAACTTATTGTTTTGGATGCGCATTTGAAATCTCTGCACGGAGGTCATCAACTTACTTTAAATATTGTAAGACAAAGGTTTTGGATCATTCGTGTTAAAAGTCTTGTCAAAACTATAATCCACAAATGTTTGCCTTGTTTTAAACAAAAGGCTAATCCACTCCCTCCTTTTATGTCAGATTTACCTAAATTTAGGGTTAAACCTAGTCGTCCCTTTCTTACGAGTGGAGTAGACTTTTGTGGACCCTTTACAATGAAATTGTATCCTGGTAGATGTAAGAAGATTAGTAAAGTTTATATTAGTTTATTTGTCTGTGCCGTAACAAAAGCCATTCACTTGGAACTTGTAACTGATCTCACTTCTGCTGCATTTATTGCCGCTTTTCGTCGTTTCACTGCTCGACGTGGTCACTGCAAGGAGATTTGGAGTGATCATGGAACGAATTTTGTAGGCGCGTCCCGTGAACTAGATCTCGCGTTCAAGAATTCACGATCTCAGCTTGTAACTGAGGTTTCTGAACTTCTCGCTAATGATCTCACGCAATGGAGATTCATACCTCCTCGAGCTCCACACTTCGGTGGAATTTGGGAGTCAGGAGTGAAAAGTATTAAAGGACATTTAAAACGGGTTATCGGCCAAGCTTTCCTCACCTACGAAGAGCTTGCTACTTTATCAGCCCAAGTCGAAGCTTGTGTGAATTCTCGTCCCCTCACTCTTATCAATTCTACTCTTGATGAACCCCCGTTAACACCAAGTCACTTTCTCGTCGGAGAGCCCTTAATTGGGGTTCCTGAGCCGTCATTGGTTGATGTTAACTTAAGTCCGTTGAATCGATGGCATATAATCCAACGTATGGTACACTGTTTGTGGCGTCGCTGGCAGAATGAATATTTAACAACTTTACAGCATCGTTACAAATGGAACATAAAGCGACCTGATCTTCCCCTTGGATCTGTCGTTCTCGTCAAGGATGACACACTTCCCCCTGGAAAATGGCTTTTGGGACGTATTATTCAGAAACACCCAGGTGCTGATGGTATCACTAGAGTTGTGACTTTACAGTACAAAGACAATATTTTTAAGCGACCAATGGTGAAAATATGTCCTTTGCCCCTGGATGAGTCTGATTCCCAGTAATTAAAATTTTGTTTTACATTCCAATTTGTTTTGTATTTTGTCGTCAGGTCTTAAGGACTTGAGTCGTCCTTGGCCGGCGGAATGTTTAATTTAGAAGTAAGAATTGTAGTTCTGAAATCCTCCACTAGATGGCGCTAGCAGCCTAGCTACATCGCGCTATCGTTGTCTTTTGGTCATTTGCATATAGTCTCAATACTTTTTGATACTACAAGTGTTCTTCCAGTGATCTACCATAGTGAGAAAATAAAGTTGTGAATTAGTGCGAGTGTTTAATTGACCAATGAATGTTTTTGTATATGATGTGAGTAAACTAATGATGTAGGTTTTGTTTACCAATTTCCCAAAAAAAAAAATTTTTTTTAGTATAAAGACTCGCGAAATTTTGTATACAAATCGCTGTACCTTTGAAAATATTGACTTTTGATATACGGTTTCTTCGGAGAAGTTACTCATATTTAAGAGTACTATTCATTAATACAATAAAAAAAAATCAGTCAATAAAAAAAAATTCTATTCTATTGCGTTCATACTTGCATACAATAAATAAACTTAAAATTACGAATAATTTAACTGAGTACAAACACAAAGGGCGGCTTTATTGCTATGCAGCAATTTCTTCCAAGCAACCCACAAGCAGGAAACTATTTAAATTGTATCACACAGACAAACAAAATGGGCAATGTGCAAAATCAGTTTTAAAATAACCCTACGAGTATAACTAATATTAAACAAATCTAATACATAGATACCTAAATACTACAATATTCTGACAAACTATGAATCAAAGACATAATACACAAATACACATACATAAATATATAAAAATTAATATTATTTTGTGATAAAAAATCGGCCAAGTACGAGTCGGACTCGCGCACCGAGGGTTCCGTAGTGATTTTGTTACAGCTTAAAGGTATTACCTGAGTATTCGATATGAATTTCAATTTAATACCTCTACGCGTTCATGAGAAAAGGGATAGTAAGTTTAAAATTATTATACGTTGTAACGAAAAAATATGTATTTTCTCAATTTTTCCTTTATCTGTGCTATAAAACGTTGCTTCGTACCAAATTTCAAGATTCTGAGTTCACGGGAAGTACCCTGTAGGTTTTCATTCCCTTGCGAGTGTCGAAAATTTGCGGAAATTTGCGCCATAAACCGCTGTATCTTTTGATTGCGTTGGTTTAGAAGTTTATTTTTTTCACAGCTCCAAGGGACAGTAAGATATTTGATATAAATTCCAGCTTGATATCTCTACGCGTCCTTGAGAAAAAGGGTATTGAGTGATCCTATAATACACAGATAGGTATTTTTAGGGTTCCGTACCAAACGCAACCTTAAATATACCTATTTGTGTTCTACCCCCTTCACCCTTGACATCTCTCTATACTCGTAGTACGCCTAGGGACTAGGGAGGCTCGCCTAGTGGGAACACCTTAGTCATATTTTTTTCATTACGTCGTAAGAAAACCATGTCCATGAGGCTGCGGCCCAGATTAATATTTATTGTGTAACAATATTTTATGTAATATCGCCGAGGCCCGAGAGTGAGAGCCGACTACCGAGTGTTTACTTCCGAATTAGTCGCCAGTTACTGTCGCGAGCACGCGGGCGAAAGACTACACTTTAGTACTTAGTAGTTACTTGTAATTTAGCTCGCGTAGTCGTGCTTGGAAAAAAAAATGTCGTGAAGTTTTTGTTTTGTGGAGTTATTTTTTGGATTTTCAAAATGAGTTTGAAAGAGGAGATTATGGAGAAGTGCGCGTACGAGAAGCCTAATTACGTGCTGATGTCCTTGCAAAGGATACTCGTTTTGTCTGTGATTATGGCCAGTGTTATTGTTGTTGTTTATTTCACGCCGATGCCAGGTGGGTTTTGCTAAATTATTGTTTTTTTTTTTTATTTTACTAGTTGACCTGGCAAACGTTGTTTTGCTATATATATTATTTTTATCATTTAGGGATTGAAAAAGTAGATTACGACCGATTCTCAAACCTATCGAATATGTGATTTTTTTTTATTAGTATCGGTCAAGTCGTTTTGGAGGAGTGTGTCCCAGGCCCCAGCAAAATATAGTAACGCCTCCTTTTTTGTAAGTCGGTTAAAATGAGAATACTAGTGAGCATTTTGTTGATAAATGTAATATACCTATTAGATAACCAATCCTAAAGCTTGTTTGGTTATTTTTATTGGTTAATGCTTGCAACAGCGTACAAAGACTTGGTAACAAGTAAATTATATAAAAATTGTATAAAAATGTATTCAGAATACCAAGGTAGGCATTTCAGGTGGACATAAATCATTCTAAAATGTACACCTAAGGCTACGTTCCCACGAGCGTTTTTTAGTGGTACAGACAGAAAAAACTGCACTGTAAATTGAACTGTTCGTTGTCAAATACAATAGAGTTGAAAATCATGTCTAGCTATCAAATCTGACGTTTGACCCTTGGGACTTCGATTTTCAGCTCTATTGTATTTGAGTTCTATTTACACTGCAGTTTTTTCTGTCACAACTACAAAAAATAAAAACTCTCGTGGGTGCGAGCTCTTACAGGTGCGAGCGTATATCAGTTCTGTGATATGGAAATAGCAGGCAAAATTTGTTTAAAACGTTACTTTCAGTGATATTAACATCTTAAATATAACATTCTCGTATCTCAGTGTTTGTTACAGAACTCCCCCTAAACGGCTTGACCGCTTTTAAATATAGAATATGTTGTAAACTATTTTATACCCCTTGATGAAAACTGAAAAGGGTTGCCCATCCCATTTTTAATTTTTTAAATTATTTTATGTTTTAGCATATAAAAACATAAGTATCCTAATTTCTTATTCCTAACAGTAGGTAGGTACTGTAATAATCTTAAATCCTTAGTGGTCAACAACTCTTTCAAACATCACATATAGGTTGAATCTTGTAGGTATAGGTGCTAGGTGCTAGGTGTAGGAGTAGGTAGAAGGTGTAGGAGTAGGTAGTAGGTAGTAGGTGTAGGTTGTAGGTGTAGTTGTTACTGTGTAGAGTTTTTTATTTATTTCGGTTCATAGTAAATACTTTTTTAAGAAGTTTTTTTTTTAATAACTCTCTATGTTAGTGTCCATAACTTTACATTCCTACATTACAAGTCAGTTTTATAATATTAATGGCTATCTAAGCTGAAAGCCAGCGCATTACTTACAACGCTACGAAGAGCGCCCGAGGGGCTCCCGCAAAACGGATTTTATAATGCAAATCTGCAGTAAGAGATTAAAATTTAGAACTTTAATAATAGTTAAGAATAGTTTATAATCTGGGTTACCTAAGCACATAATGTTACAGTGCAATTAAGTTGCGCCAAAGTCGTTTATAAGGCTGTAGTTTTACTTATATAAACTTAATGCTTTTTTATTCCTTTTCGAGAGAAAAAAGGCATGAAAAAAAAGGGTCTATATGTCACCGTAAAATTGTAAATATAATAAGATTGTAATACATACTAGCGATATTGTACCTAAAATGTTGAAAGATTGTATACCAAACAATCCAAACATAGATGTATACTAATATTAAAAAGAGGATACCAAATACGTAAAATGTTCATCCCACAAAAACCTTTTCATGTAAAATCATGCCGAAATGAGTCCAAATAAAGCACAAACTACAAATTTTGGCTAAGATGTAGAGATAATGAAGTTAATCCATGTAAAGTTAGGACGTCCGACGTGTAGAGCCAGAACCTTGGTTCTTGATGAGATCAGACAACTTTGTGACATTGCGAGTTATTTGATCTCGTCTTGGCATAATTCAAAATAAAAAATTTTTTTGAGGGATTTTATTTTTTTTGTAAATTGAATAAAATTTTGTTAAGTACTTTTTTTATTGAAAATATTTCAAAGCAAGTTACAAATCATTGATTTTACGCGTGGATCAATCACTCCTAGGATCCAAGAAGAAAACACCCGACAATATACTTAAAATGTTCGCCAAGTAGGTACAAAAGGGGGCTTATTTCCGTTTTTTGTTTCAGAGGATCATTTCGAAAACTGTGATCGCGAGTGTCATGAACTCGACTGGCCCATGATATGCAGAGTCAAATTAGTTATAGAAGTCTACAAAACATACAGCAAGTGAGTTTTTACAGAACCTCAATTTTCATATTTAAAGTAGACATTCATTTTACTTTGATTGTATTGAAAGTGAAGCGATATATTATCTGAACTGTTTTTTTAGTTTCGACCAATCAGAGCGTGTTTCACGTTGATTTAACGTTGACGAGAATACCGTTTGACTGTTTTAGCGTATCGGGACTTGATTGTTATTGCAATGCAGGTTTTATTTATCAGATTTGACCCTCTGGTCTTTATGCCATTACCTAGACATTTTATTACCTACGAATTGAGCCAAAAACTTATATGCATGAAAAAACTTCTATATAAAGCTCAAATCGTTAACGATCGAGTGTATGTCATCGCAATAATGCCCCTAATGACAAACAATGGTAAATAATTCGATGCCATACAAATTGTAGTTAACTTCTTCAGCGAAAAAAATCACTGAGTATCACCAAGGGGAGGAGGGGGTATAAGGAGACATCACGTGTATTAATTTTCGAATCTAGTCTATGCATACCGAAATTATTATCGGCTGTAGATTCGTAGTGTTGTTTAAATACTTACAAGACGAATGACTCGCATAGTTTTATATTGCTTAAATTATTCGATTATTTGTTTTTTAAGTAAAATTTTTTCTTCAAACATCACCTGCCTACTATGTAAAAAAAATACACGTGATCTCAGGTGGGGGAGGGGGGTATTATAAAACCTCACCACGTATCACCAGGGGAAGGGGAGGGGTCTAAAAAGTTGTTAAAAATATCACGTGATTAATGGACGGCCTCTAAGCGGGTAGAGACAACAACTCGCACAAATCATACTGCTCAGTCTAGTCAAAACACAGTCTTTACATCATCTTTATGTTGGACTTGATGCCGGAAGAGCAGTTGTGCAACAAGTGTGACCAGCTGACCGGTGACCAGCAACGAAACGGAATATGATCGATAATACCCAAGACCGGTTCCCGTGGAAATATACGTGAATATGCCGGTTATATGTTTTATTACTGTGTTAATGTCGATAGCAATCGAAAGTTGAAAATCGAAGCCGACATAGTAAAAGGCTTAACTTGATCATAAATATTGCAATTAAAGTATTATGAAGATGTTATGCGCATAGCGATCTAGGTTTTATCCAATCTTTTATTGGCTTTTATATTATAATAAGTACTAGATGGCGCTCGCGACTTCGTGCGCGCAAAAGTAAATTTCGTAGAAACCATACATTTTTCCGCGATAATAAGTAGCCCGTGTCCTTCCCCGTGGTCTACTCTACATCTGTGCCAAATTTCATCAAAATCAGTCCAGTAGTTTCGGAGCCTATTCAACGGAAACAAACGAACAATCAAACTTTTCCTCTTTATTATATTAGTTTAGATTAACCTATCATTTTTCTCGGGGTTAATCAAACAACTCGATATAACTTACATTTGTCATAAATAAATCTATTTTAATAGTAATTGGATTTAATGTCTAATCTATCTTGTAGTAAAAACAATATTTTTGTTTCCAGATCGTGTAACAGTTGTACGGAGAATGATTGTCCACCGATGTGCATAACAGCGGATGGAAGAGTCAGAGGCGTTCTCTCAGCCAACAGAGAGTTGCCAGCTCCGGCGTTCCACGTTTGCCAGAACGACATACTGGTCGTGGATGTGGTGCATAGGGCTCCGGCACACGCCCTCACCATACACTGGCGGGGACAGCCGCAGAAGGAGACACCGTTCATGGACGGAACACCGATGCTAACCCAGTGTCCCCAACCAGCGTACACCACGTTCCAGTACAAATTCCGCGCCTCAGAAGCCGGAACCCACATGTACCACGCCTACTCCGCGGCCGACGCAGCCGACGGCCTGGCCGGAGCTTTCGTAGTCAGACAGTCTCCGAGACAGGATCCGCTGCGGAATCTCTTCGATGTAGACGCACCGGAGCACACGATCTACATCGCAGAGTGGGGTCTATCGATGGGACCGCTCTCGGGATTGGTCACGGAAATACCTGATGCGGAATCCTTGCTCATAAACGGTAAAGGCAACACGACCGAGTCTCCGAACGCCCCGATCGCAAAATTCAACGTAGAAATCGGCAAACGGTACAGATTTCGTCTAGCGTACGGCGGGGGGTACAAAAGTTGTCCGGTGTCGTTTAGCATACAGGAGCATTCGCTGCTACTGGTCGCGTTGGACGGCCAAAGACTGAAACCGGAGGCAGTGAATTCGATAACGCTAGGTCGCGGCGAGCGCGCGGACTTTATCATCAACACGAGCAAGCCTCTAGGAGTGTATAAAATAAAAGTGGTAGCGGATAGGGCGTGCCAGGAAAATCTTGAGGGGGTCGCCGAGCTAGTTTATAATAATCGCGAGCACAGGGCGTTGCATAAACACGAGGAAGTCGACAGTGGGGAAGTGAAACGTGAGTTCACCACGGTGATTAGTGACAAGTGTGGTGAGGATCGAGTGTTGTGTCTGGACGAGGCGCACGCCGCGGGCCCGCTCCCGCCGGCTCTCGCCCACGTCGACGAGATAATTCATGTGCCATTCAATTATTCGACGAGAAAGATTTCGGCGAGACGTGTTGGTGAGTTGGCTTATTACTTTGTTCGAACTTTGACTAAGACTACGCGGTGTAGTTAAACTTGTAACTTGGTAGCTGCGAATAGTTTTAGTTCACCTAACATATTATGAATATTATGATCAACAAGGTATGACTGGAGAAAAATATAGAACACATAGTCGGACGTATTAGGTATGTTTTCCAAGTTTTCTGCGAGTTTCTTACGCCAGTTCTTCTCGGCGGATTAGGGACTTCGGGTTGAACCTGTGGTAGCCGTTTTTTTGTTGACTTTCCAAAAATAGCTTTTTTGGAAATAAATTTTTTCATTTTCAATGCTTGGTAGTAAGTAGCTAAATTTCTTCTTACAAATTAAACAGAGCTAGCACGAATAATTGTCAAGTACGTATTCGTAACGTTATCGATATAGAATTGTATGACGCCTATGCCCTAAGATAAGATTAACATTCGATACGTTCAAGCCAATTATTGTTCGTACACTTCTGGTTAATTTTTAACAATTAAAATTTAGTAAGCACCTACTACCAAGCATTGGAAAACATACGAGGTATGATGGAGCTACTGTTTGACAAGTAAGACTATAATAGATTTTATAAACATTAATATTTATAAGATAAAAATTATAAAAAAAAACAATGAAAACTTATTACCATTTGAATACTGAGTAGCTGATGAAGGTTACTACACCAGGAAGAATGTTAGATTTTAGAAAAAAAATCACATTTTAATAAGATAATATCGTTTTATTGAAGAATGTTAATTTAACGTTTATCATTGAGATATATAATACATTTAAAACTTGAATTCATTTTGAATTAGTAAAAAAAAAAGAAAAAAATGTAACTAAGCTGGCGAGGTTATTAAAACAATTTTCATTTTCCTTATTACAACAATATTGTGCCTACAGCTAAATATTAAATATTAATCTTAGACCTAAATATTACCTATATATACGATTTACGAGGTATGTCGAGGCAGAAAGAAAGAAAGTTTAAGAAATTTCAAAGGAGGGCCAGAATTTTAGAAAAATGCTTTTTGTGTTCAAACTTTTATAATCATATAAAACATTACACATCTCCACAAAGTTACCAATTACAATTTAATTTTTATACGAAGGACCTTTCATGGTAGGCATGTGAATTGTGATATACGCGCGTTCGACCTGAGGGCTTTTTTTTTTTTTATGAAATAAGGGGGCAAACGAGCAAACGGGTCACCTGATGGAAAGCAACTTCCGTCGCCCATGGACACTCGCAGCATCAGAAGAGCTGCAAGTGCGTTGCCGGCCTTTTAAGAGGGAATAGGGTAATGGGGGAGGGTAGGGAAGGGAATAGGGTAGGGGATTGGGCCTCCGGTAAACTCACTCACTCGGCGAAACACAGCGCAAACGCTGTTTCACGCCGGTTTTCTGTGAGCCCGTGGTATTTCTCCGGTCGAGCCGGCCCAATTCGTGCCGAAGCATGGCTCTACCACGTAGAGGGTCGCTGAGGGTCAATTCTGCTAAATAATAATACAATTACAATCAAGTCCCGATACGCTAAAACTGCCAAACGCTATTATCGTAAACGTTAAGCCAACGTGAACCGTGTTCTGATTGGTTCAAACTTCACAAAATCAGTTTATTGATAACATGTCGCTTCACTTATAAATACACATACATACATACATACATACATACATACATACATACATATAATCACGTCTTTTTCCCGTAAAGGGGTAGGCAGAGACCACTTTTTGCCACTTGCTACGATCCTTGCATACTCGTTTCGCTTCGTTCACTTTCATTCTTACTATCCATTCCTCCTCTTACATTCAACGTAGCGAAGCGGCTCTCCATTGTCCGCTTTTCACCTCCGCGAGAAACGAGACGTGATGGGTGGTAAACCACTTCGCCGCCATTTTGGATAATTAAATTATTTTTATGATTATCCGTTGCGTTTCCACGGATTGGTGGAGAGGGTAGGAATAGGAAAAGGGAACGATAGGTGGTGTGGAAAGGAAGATTGGTAAGTTAGAGTGGGAAATAGGAAATGTAGGATATTACCGCCCAGGAGGGCAAGGGATAGGACAGTAATAGCTAGGGAAGCCGGGATCGCATACCCGTATACTATACCACAACTACCGGACAGGTAAGTTGGGATGAGTATCCCATGACATTATAAATACAATCAAAGTAAAATGAAAATCTACTTTAAATACGAGAATTGAGGTTCTGTACCTACCCGCAACACATGAGCTACCTACGGCGTAATATAGGCATTAGGCATAGAATAGCCTCGTAGTTACTACGTGGTTGGTCAACTGGCTCCTTTGCCTATATGTGTATTATTTTACTTTAGTAGAATCTACCTACTTTATACGGAGCTGGCAAGCGGGCCGTAGGTACTTTGCCCATCACTGAACTAGTCACTAGTTCACTACTCACTATCGAATGTCAATAATTTTATGGGCGCTGTCAACAACATAATTTCTATACAATTGGAGTTTTTTTTTGGCGGGAAAAGGACTGCGACGCTTGTTGGGGTTATCTGTCAAAAGTCTGACACGCTCGACAAGGATCGCTACCGAATTACCGATACGTACTTGTCAATTGTTCGTGCTTACCCCTTAGAACATACGCACTGAATAAATACAATCAAAGCGCCAATATATAGATACATTTAGCAAACAGTACTTTTAGCATATAATATATCTTAATACCTATATGTACTACTAGCTGATGCCCGCAACTTCGTTTGCGCAGAACTAATGGAAACGGAACCCTATTTTTTTAAACGGAACCCTAAAATAAAAGTAGCCTATGTTAGACCTTATAACATCAGCTATCTGCTAGTGAAGGTCCCGTGAAAATCGGTCCAGCCGTTTCAGAGATTAGCCGGAACAAACAGACAGACAGACAGACGGACAGACAAAAATTTTAAAAATTGGTATTTTATTGTAAGTACCGAATATACTTTCAGATTCATTATGTGAAAAGCTGTTCATTTGAAGTTACAAACAGACACTTCAATTTTATTTATTTGACTAGCTGATGCCCGCAACTTCGTTTGCATAACTTCGTTACCCGCAACTAACGAAAACGGATCCCTATTTTTTATACGGAACCCTAAAATAAAAGTAGCCTATATTAGACCTTATAACATCAGCTATCTGCCAGTGAAAGTCCCGTGAAAATCGGTCCAGCCGTTTCAGAGATTAGCCGGAACAAACAGACAGACAGACAGACAGACAGACGGACAGACAAAATTTTTAAAAATTGATATTTTATTGTTAGTATCGAATATACTTTCATATGCATCAAGTGATAAGCTGTTAATTTGACATTACAAACAGACACTTTAATTATATTTATCTGTATGTATAGATGATGATGATGATGAATGATGATGATGATGATGATGATGATGATGAAGTTACAAACAGACACTTCAATTTTATTTATCTGTATAGATTACTCTGTGTTTATACTTACGTCAACCTGCGTCATAACTCGATATATATACAGTTACAATATTAGACTCTGACGAAAATACAATCCAAACTACATTTTAATCTGACCCTCATATTTTATTCAACACATTGCGCGTGTTTTATTAATTGTGCGCTATCGGATTTTCAAATTAGTGTAAATAATAATATAATATTATGTAGTAATTAACAAATTTTATTTTTAGTTTACTTCCGTTTGAGAAACATGTTTTAACAGCGGATGCATTAGTTTCCTTATTTAGGAAATATAAGGATTTAAGTACCTACCTATTAGTAGTTTTTAGTATTTTGATAACGTTATAATATCACACCATTGACAGGCTCTGATTTTTTTTTGGATAGGAGATGTGTATTTCATAATTATGATGAAATGAAAAAAAAATAAAGGATATTTCGAAATGAAAATTAACATGGTTTTATTGAAAAGTCACTAGAGAAATTGGTCGACGCGACGTGTGTGAAATTACAAATAACATTTATTGATTATTGACATTCTTTCAAATATCATAAAAATCGGTCAAGCCGTTTCGGAGAAGTTTCAGTACAAATGCACTAAGCCATCAGAGCCTCTCTAAGCCGTCATCAGAACTTGAAATAATAATATATATTTATAATTTATCATAAGATACCATGTAGTACATACGTATTATAATACATACGTATTATAATATTATATTAGGTTTAATAAGTTTGTTAGGCTGTAATGAGACTGGCATAGTGAAAGACACTAAAATCCCAAAAAAATAGATAAAATAACCTAACCAAGAGCATGTCAGGACATGTCTAAGGAGGGTTCCGTAACTATAAACGCGTAATATATATTTTTTTAATTACTCCAAAAGTTACTGTCCGATTTGGTTCACAATAATTTTCCTAAAGAGTTTTTAGCATGATCTATGAGCATGGAAATTTGCAAGTTTCTATCTCCTATAGTTTGAAAATGCTAGGGGGGGGGACCAACTTACAAACTACTTTGGAGGCCGATTACTCGAAAATGGTCAACTTTATAAAAAAGTAACGTATGAAACCTTGCCTTTATTTTAAAAGATCTATTCTACGATACCCCACTCGATGGGGTAGAGTGAAAAAATATTTTTCTTCCCCACTTCACATGTATGGAGAGCCACCCCTAAAATATAAAATTATTATTTTTTTATGATCCCGAAACCGTGATCTGTACACAATCTATAACTGCACCAAATTTAATCAATTTATATTCATAATTATAGGAGCTAGAGGCGCGGACAGACAGACAGACAGACAGACAGACAGACAGACAGACAGACAGACAGACAGACAGACAGACGGACAGAGCGAAACTATAAGGGTTCCTTAAGTATTACGGAACCCTAAAAAGACGTAAGATTAATTGCAACTACTCAGTGAATTTGCAAGTCATAAGGTACTTTGATGACTAACTTCATGGTGTCTAATTTTTATTACGTCGCGTTGTGGCCAACACCCGGAACGTAACGCAGTTACCCTCAATAAGTTTAATTAACGGGGTAATTTAACTACGAGTTCATGTTAATGTTATGAAGTCATAACAATAGATAAATAGATCATGTAATAAACACGAAATTATTTTCAAATGTAGGTCCTCAAACACTTATTAAATTTCACATATTTTTACTAAAAGGACGCACAGCGCGAGTTTCTTACGTCGCGTCGGTTCTTCTCGCCGGGCTAATTTCCGAACCGGTGTCGGTGGTAGGCAATTAGGCATAATGTAGGATAAAAATTCTATATGTCTCCGTGGTCTAGTGGTTAGAGCATCATGGCTCTTGACTCGGAGGTCGTGGGTTCGACTCCCGCATTTGGTTAGGAATATGCAGGCTGATCACCTGATTGTGTGACAAGAAGGATGATCCAGGCGTCGAATGGGCATGTTAAAAGTTGCTGCGCCTGATCGCTTCAGTCGTGTCAGTAATCCGTCCCACTGGGTTATGAGAGTAAAGGAAGAGAGAGTGCTCTTGTGTACTGCGCACACACTTGGGCACTATAAAAATTACTCCTGCGTAACTGGCCTGGTTTCAATGAAACCGGCCACCGTCACGGAGATCGGTGTGGGGGTTATTATTATTATTATGTTATGTGTTATTTAATAAATCCTATATAAAAATAAAAGTTTTGAGTTTGATTAAAAAATAAAATAATAATCTCAAATCTCTATGACTCTATGCCAGGTATGACCAACCTTTTCAAGATTGCGTTTTTTATTGTAGCAAAACCCTAACGAGACGCACATCTATTAAATCCAAAATTAAATGCCGTATGTGCTTGGGCAACCATACGACATTTAAAAATAGTAGTGAAATACTCAAGAGTGGTAACTTCGCTCCACTAACAGATGAAAAGGCCTTAGTTTAGTTAGTGTATTGCGCACACACTTGGACACTAAAAAAACTCCTGCGTAGCTGGTCTGAACCTCAATTCTAGTATTTAAAGTAGACAATTTAAAGAGTCAATTTTACTTTGTTTGGATTGAAAGTCTAGCGACATGTTGCCGACTGCCGTGAACGGATTTTATGACGTTTCGACCAATCAGAGCGCGTTTCACGTTGGTTTAACGTTCATAAAAACACCGTTTGGGAGTATAAGCGTATCGGATGCTTGATTGTAATTGTATTAATGCAGGTTTTATTTAGCAGAATTGCCCCTCGGTTATAATTAAACCGTCACCGCAAGCGGTGTGGGGAGCTATTGTAATAGAGTGGGAAAGTCAAACATTAAAACATCATTATTAAGCCTAGTTAGTGACAAAACAACAGTTTAAATTATTATTAGGCAATTACTGCAAAATTCCATACCGTGCTACTCTGCGGTAATATAAATATTAATTAGTGATACAGTGTAAATATTATGTAGTGTTTCAGATTAAATGGTTAATTAATTTGCAACAATAGGTGTGCTTAATTATGTTGGGTCATTTTAGTGTTAGGGTGAATATAATTAATAATAATAATATCTATGGACGCTTTACACCACGTCAATCTGGCCCCGTGCTAAGTATCCGAAGAACTTGTGTTACAGGTACCAGAAAACGGGAAGTATATTTAATACTTTTATACTATACATATATTTAAGATTTTTATTATATTATACACATATTTAATACACATCCATGACCCAGGAACACAGAAAAACTTTTTGTTCCTTCGGCGGGATTCGAACCCGCGACCCCCGGCTTGAGCACTAATGCGCTGAACCACTGAGCCACAGAGGTCGTCAAAAAATTAACTTTGATGAACATGCTAAGGTAATATAACAATGCCGAAGCGTAAAAAATACTTTAATAATAATAAAAGGACTAATTCACACTACGTTAACGACGATTGATGACCTCTGTGGCTCAGAGTTACCTACCTCGTCTCGGCGCTTAAGCCGGAGTTCCCTAGATCTTGGATTTGTATTATATATATGTATAGTGTATTAAAAATCTTAAATATATGTATAGTATAAAAGTATTAAATATATTCCCGTTGTCTTGTGAATGTGATACAAGATATTCGTATACTTAGTACAGGACCAGACTGACGTGGTGTATCCTTTGATATTATTATTATTATACTATATAACATAATATAATAAAGACCGAGATAAAACATTGGTCTCGCTGTCCGTTATGTCCACGGTACGACGCGACGTCGTCAACGTAAAACGGTAGGGGGTCGCGGCACGGTGCGTTAACATAACGTGCAAATTCACGTCGCCGTAAAATGCACGTAGTCTAGTCAATGAATGACTCAAAAGAGGGTATAGATAGAGTGTATGTGCCTGTGGGAACCTAAGTGATTTTTCAGAAGCTTTTTCAGAAGTACTTAGGGAGAAAACAAACTAAAAGTCCTGACGTCTTGGAGGCGAGCCGGGGAAGGGGGGGAAAAGGTCTCAATTTTAGGGTTTTTGCCAATATCTCAAAAAGGGATATAATTAATCGAGCGAACAAAAAATAAGTTGGCGGCTGCACGTGAGCATAATGTAATAGGTTGGGGAAAAAGTCTTTTCGCATTATAGTATGTATGAACTTGTCATAAAATATCTTGGGCTATACCAATTGTATCTGGCTGATTTTGGTATCATTAAAAAGTTTTAATTTTACAGAAGACAATTCCAAATTCAAATTAGGTAAATTTGAGATTTTCATTTGTTTTTCTTATTGTTAATGAGTGATTCTTATGAAGAATTTCGATACATTTTAAAATTTTATTACAAAAAAGGTAAAAATGCAACACAAGCCGCGAAAAAAATTTGTGATGTTTATGGACCTAATGCAGTATCTGTGAGAGTAGCGCAAATTTGGTTTAAGCGTTTTTAATCCGGAAATTTTGATATCAAAGATGCACGTCGCTCTGGTCGCCCTGTTACGGACAAAACTGTTGCCATTTTTGAAAAAGTGGAGCAAGATCGGCATATTAGTAGTTACGATGTAGCTGAAGAACTGGGGATTGACCACAAAACGGTTTTGGCGCATTTGAAAAAAGCTGGGTACACAAAAAAGCTCGATATTTGGGTGCCTCATGAGCTCACTGAAAGAAACCTAATGAACCGTGTACTCATTTGTGATTCTTTATTACGACGTAATGAAACCGAACCATTTTTGAAGAAGCTGATAACTGGTGATGAAAAGTGGATCACGTACGACAAGAACGTGTGAAAAAGATCGTGGTCAAAGGCCGGTCAGGCTTCACAGACTGTGGCGAAACCCGGGTTAACTCGCAACAAGGTGATGCTGTGTGTGTGGTGGGATTGGAAGGGCATTATTCATTATGAGCTGTTACCGCCAGGCAGGACCATCAATTCTGAACTGTACTGCGAACAACTGATGAGATTAAAGCAAGAAGTTGAGAGAAAGCGGCCGGAATTAATCAACAGAAGGGGTGTGGTTTTTCACCATGATAACGCTAGACCTCACACATCTTTAGCCACTCAGAAAAAATTGCGGGAGTTTGGCTGGGAGGTGTTAATGCATCCGCCGTATAGTCCTGACCTTGCACCTTCAGATTTCCACCTGTTTCGGTCGCTGCAGAATTCCTTAGGCAGTGTCAGGTTGACATCACAAGAGGACTGCCAAAACCACTTGTCGCAGTTTTTTCATCAGAAGCCCCAAAAATTTTATAGCAATGGGATCATGTACCTACCAACAAGATGGCAAAAAGTTATCGAACAAAATGGCACCTATATACTTTAGTCACTTGTAAATAAACTTTATAAAAAAACATTTTGAATTTTTATATAAAATGCGAAGAAACTTTTTCCCCAACCTAATATTACTGAATTTGGCAGCGAATTAATATGTTGGCGACTAAATTACTAAACTGGCGAAAACATTCGGGTGACAAAAAATTGAAAAGTCGGCAGATAATTGGCAGGTGAAATTTAATCCAAATTAGCACCGACATTTATAAGTTGGTGACTTAATTTCCGAGTTGGTGACCATTATACCATATAAGCAGATATAAAACCAGATTTGGTTGATAAATTAATGGCTGCTAAAAATTCAATTTGCAGGCTACGGAAAATCCTATTTTTGGATACTGTTGGAGTATGTTTTTCTTTGGCATGGGTGTCATTTTCTAGGTTTCTGGGGGTGCAGAATAATATGAAAATAAAACCTGTTTTGAAATTCCACAATGGCGTAATTTTTTGTTATTAATATTAAAAGGTTCTCCTTTTCCAGGTTTCTGGGGGTTCTGATTACAAAATTGTCTTCCAATTTCATTTTCCAAAATGGAGAATATTCAATCTTCATAAAACGAATATTGAATATTCTCCATTAAAAGATCTTGGGGATGATAATTAGGATTGATGATTATTATTACAGTATGTTATGTAGTTCAAGGTACCAGCTATGTATAGAAATTTTTCAAAATTCAGGATTCATGAATTTTTCTGCCATTCATGAAGAAAATATGCGATTTCTAGGTTAATAAGGGGAGGAAATTTTCATTATTTTGCAGTAGGATGCACCGTTTCTGAGAAAGAAGCGACTATAGAAAAAAATATGGCAATGCTCTACTGAGATACGAGGGGTGTATCAATCTATAGAAATGTTGGAAAATTCAAGATTTTCGATTTTTTTTCTCCCATCATGAAGAAAATATGATGTTGCAGGATTCCTAAGGGGGGTGAAGTTTTCATTATTTTTTCAATAGGATGCACCGTTTCCGAGATAGAATCAATTCTATAAAAAAAGAAGTAAATGCTGTACATTGAGATACGACGGATGTATAAATCTATAGAAATGTTGGAAAATACAGGATTTTCGAAAAAAAAAATCTCCCATCATGAAGAAAATATGATGTTGCGGGGTTCCTAAGGGGGGCGAAATTTTCGTTATTTTTTTCGATAGGATGCACCGTTTCCGAGATAGAATCAATTTTATAAAAAAAGAAGTAAATGCTGTACATTGAGATACGACGGATGTTTTTAGTTATAGGAATGTTGGAAAAATCAGGATTTTCGAAAAAAAATTTCTCCGATCATAAAGAAAATACGTTCGCGCCAAAACGCGACGTTAAAAGACTGGTCACACAGACCGCTTAAATCAGCCAATCACGCACGAGTATTGGTTGACAGTCCTCAAGCCGCTGTTATAGGGAGTGACACACTTGCTCTTAAGACTTCACCCGCGCCGGAAGCATCCCGAATTACAAGTAACCGTCGCGTCTGTGCATCTGCATGTGCGATCCGTATATACTAAACTCAACTTGCTAGCGACACGCGATAAACTACCGATAAACTCCGCTCAGCTGTTTAGTGCCTGCTGCAGAGAAGACTCCGCCCATATTTGGACCTACCGCTCCAGCCCACTATTAAAGGTTAGCGCTAGTTCTAGTATTCTCCAAATAATCCTCAAATCTCAGCCCAAATACCCAATCTCCGCGTTTACCCTATAGGCCTATACCTACTCAGCTCATAGTCGCGTGTGCACACACACTCGCGCATACAAAATATGATGTTGCGGGGTTCCTAAGGGGGACGAAATTTTCATTATTTTTTTCAATAGGATGCACCGTCTCCGAGATAGAATCAATTTTATAAAAAAAGAAGTAAATGCTGTACATTGAGATACTAGGAATGTATAAAGCTATAGAAATGTTGGAAAATTCAGGATTTTCAAATTTCTTTTCCTCCCATCATGACGAAAATATGAGGTTGCGGGGTTACTAAGGAAATTTAAAATGGATGACTTTTTTGTGATCAGCAACCCCAGAAACCAATAAAAGGACACCCATATTATTTTTATAAAATTAAGTATGTCCGCCATATTGGAATTTCATAACGAACGTCATTTTCGTATCCAGCACTCCCAAAAACCTGGTAAACCGGTACCTGGTAAGTTTTACGACAAATAAATATCCGCCATTTTTAAATTTCAAAGTTAATCTACACAATAATCTAAAACCGAGAAAAATTTAAAAATTGGGAATTTTGTATAAAGGAGTTATGTTTTTTTTGTGTGCGCTCGTTTTGCTGCTTGTATGGTTTTTGAGTTACCTACATCAGGGAAAATATTGGGCCTATTCTTAAATTGAATGTGTAATCACAAATTGTCGCCAAGATGGTTATTTGTTCGCTAAAATATAATCTGTCTGCCAGTTTGGAAAATTCAGTGGTATTATTTAGTCACCAGATTTGTAATTTTTTTGTTCCTTACATTCTTTCGCCAACTTGGTAATTTAGTATTCAATATTGGGTATTTTCACATCTAAAATTTAATTGTTTTGTCGCAAGTTTAAATACATGCATCTCAAAAACAAAGCATTGTAGCAAAAACGTTCTAAGATGAAATAAAATCCTATGAAATTATATATAACTTTGATTCTATAGAATTTTTCATATTTCAACTGTTTTTGAACTACATTGTGCGATATTCAGACCTATTGTATTATTGCAGAGTTCTATTTTCAATGCTCTGAATTTTCCCAGGCCAACCGGATTCTGGACAATATAGTCCCAACGATACAGCCGCCTCGATAACGGACGTGGTTACGTAACGTCTCGCTACGGTCGTGGCCACGAAACCTACATACAGCCTGCTGGTTCCTCCGTAATTATAAGTTGCCTCAATAGGCAAGCGCACTGATTTTTTTTATTGCATAAACATAAATGAATAGTACTCTTAAATGTGAGTAACTTCTCAGAAGAAACCTTATATTAAAAGTCAATATTTTCAAAGGTAGAGCGATTTTTATAAAAAATTTGGCGAGTCTCGTAAAAACGCTCCATACTAAATTTAACCTACAAGTGACGTCACTTGTAGGTTAAGGTGTATGAAGTATACGGTCGCAGGAATATATTTGTAAATATCTCCGATATTTGTGCGTTTAGTTCATACTTACCACAATGAATGTTTTTGTATGTACTTAATATTATGATGTAAGTAAACTAATGATGTAGGTTTTGTTTCCAATTTACGCAAAAAAATTTTTTTTGGTACTTTTTAAATATATTTAATTAGTAAACTACACATAAAATAATATTTTTTTTTACATTTACCAAGTAGTAATGCCTCAATATTTTTTGAATATGTTAATGAAACTAAATATTTCAGATGTAGTCCGATCCCCTATTATATTCGCATTTTTTATGTTGTTTGACCCAATGATCTTCAAACTAAGGATGGGCTATGAGGCTATGACGTACATTCGACAGAAATAATCTCCATACAAGAAAAACTTCTGCCATCTTGATTTCAGAATTTCGGACTGCTGCGGAAAACAAATTTCAAAATGTCAATCCTGGACTGCCCAAAACCCCCAAAAGTAGGGCAGTATAAGTGTGGACACTTTTTGCCCTGACATGCATCGTCTCTATAAGTATAGTCTATGGTTTGATCTGAAAATAATGATATTTCTTCGCGATTTTGGAGCACTGAAAATAGAAGTCTACGCTAAGACAATATGGCCGAAAATCGAACACAAGAGTGTCCACTTGTCAGATTTGATACTTTTTTCATCTCTCTAGTAATATCGCAGATAGGGGTTGTAAAATCAGAATCTTTTTGAATATCTGGATTTTCGGATTTTTCACTGGATAATCCGGATTTTTTAAAAATTTTTGCATATTTTATAAAACTTTTTTTTTCACTCCGATGTTTTAGCAAAGCTTACACTTATTAGTAAATAAAATCAGTTACTTTTTTATAACTTAATTTAAATAAATTCTTATTTTAAGTTTTAAGTATTAGAATTACGATATGAATAAATAAAACACAATCTGAATAAATCAAAATTATATATTTTCTTATTTTCAGAAATATTTTTAATGACGTCTTAAATTCCTTCAATGTTCAGTTTTATATTAGTATTTTATTTTGAACAATGTACACACTCGTATTTACTAAAAATAATTATTCATTATTCATTAAAATATTATTTATCATATGCGTAGCTGATAGCATAGGTAATAAAGTCTAACAAAGTGCGTAAAAACGATTAATCGTGTACTCAGTTATTATTATTATACTCATTCAAAATCTTTAAAATCAACATTATTGGATATTAAAGGTATTGGAAATTAGGCTCTAGCTTACTGTTCTTTAATATTGTCGAGCTTGTTAGCTAAGGTAAGATCTTGGTTTTTACTAAATCTTCCAGCAGTAAAGAAATATAAAAAAGTAGAATAGCTTAGATTAGCTAAATCTTTTCAACGCTTTTTTTAAATATCTCCACCACCTACATTTACACCAAATTACTAACGTAGGCATATTAGTAAAGTTTAGTAAAACATACGAAACTGAAAGTCTTTTAAATTGACATCCGGGGAATGAATACAAAATATCGTTTGAAGTATGTTACTACAATTGATTTTATATGGACCTATTTTGAGTTATCCAAAGTAAAAACACCACCTGTTTGGGTTTTAAGATCTTTATTTTAACATTTTACTTACAAATCAAAATCTTACTCTTCATTGCACTTTGAAGTGTCCCTCGATCTTAAGATGAAAATTGCATTACTTAAAAAAATTAACACTAGTTTACTCAAATAGTTAGTGCTATTTTTGACACCTATATCTTATCTTTATAATATTATCTAAAAAATAACTTCTTCTTTGCAAAAACAGAAGTGGTGTTTTGCATTCGGTTTTTCTTCTGACCTGAGGTTAGGTTAGTTTAATCAAATTAATTTTAATTATAAAATACTTTGTTATTACCTTATTAATTCAGCAAAACTCTCTATATTCAGTCAGTCAATAATTATCGATTATAAAACTACATCCTAATTTTTTTTTTAGAATTAATTCTGATATCATAGTAATAAGATTTAGGTATTAGGGCTTAGGTGTACATTATTTAGAATAATATAAACCTTTAGAAAATTAGAAAAAAATGTAGTTAAACCACTACATTTCGTTTTAAGTTTTCATATTAATTTGGCATTCTATGATTGTAGAAACTTAAAAGTGCCATATACTCGTAGTATGTTTCGATTTTCGTCAGTAAGAATTCAATAAATATAAAAAAATACAAGGTTAAAATTAGGTTTAGATTTGCTTATTGTACTTCTTACTACTTGAGTAATTGAAACCATATTCAATGTTTTTATAAAGTGGGTCATCTAGACTACTGAAGTGTACTACTATTGAAAAAATATAAAATGGTGAATATCTTAGAAACAGTCCAATAACGTCCATATATCACTATTAATTCACTATTTATGGTAGATACAATGATGAATTGTACCATTATAAAATCTACTTAAAACCAGCATTATTTAAAAATTATTGGTCACTCATGCCTTCATACATTTTTTATATATCCATAATGTTTAAACTTCGATGAAAAAATAAATTATGCAATTTTTTCTAAAATAAATCAACTTGCATACATTTTTTTAAAAAAAGTG
Organism: Glaucopsyche alexis; assembly: GCA_905404095.1. Taxonomy (NCBI): domain Eukaryota; kingdom Metazoa; phylum Arthropoda; class Insecta; order Lepidoptera; family Lycaenidae; genus Glaucopsyche; species Glaucopsyche alexis. The sequence continues at coordinate 6,165,719 of FR990053.1, forward strand.
CAATAGCTAGTGATACAATTTATTTTCTATCTATCAGCATAGTTATACTACGATACGAAAACATTAAAAAACCGATGTAATTCATTCATTTCTGGTCATAGTGTTTAAAAACAGTAACAGTAACCAAAATTGGAAAAAATTTATTTAACGCCGAAAAATCCGAATTTTTTGAATTTTGAAGTAGGATTGCAACCCCTAATCGCAATTTTTTTGTGCTCTAAATTTTCTTTTAGCCATATGGTAGGTAGGTACTAGTTATATTAAACACTGTTGCCCGCGTCTGCCGCGATAAAAAGTAGCGTACATGGCCTTCCACCGTCCACGTGATTTGCTCTATACTACAACTACAAGTAAGACTAACTGCATAAGTACAAGTGTTAAGTGTCTGTACTATATTCTCTCTACTCCATGCCTAACGGTCACAGTCTAGAAGCGATCAATCGAAAGCAAGACACAACCGATTAGTTATACAACCAAAAACGCGTAATATAGTTCAGTAGTCACGGTGACCGAAATTCGAATGTAACGAATTTAACGCTCTTTGTGTTATGGGTTTTTAAATTCGTGACATCTGACAGCTTTTTGACACGACAAGGATTGTTGGTCTACCAAGCGCCGCCTGGTGACAAAAAAAGAATCGAAAATTATTATTGACCGTTTTTGATACCACGAGATGACGCTTTGTGTGCGTTGGGTCTGCCCCCTCGGCAGAAAAAATATCAAACACCCTCATTGTTATCTTTAAAGGTTTTCTAAATCCAAGTATAGTAAAGTTAATTTTGCGGTAGCCGTACATTTTTCTGCGATAAAAGGTAGCCTAAATTCTTTCCCGTGGTCTATCCCATATCTCTGCCAAATTTCATCAAAATCGGTCCAGTAGTTTCGGAGCCTATTCAGTGCAAACAAAGAAACATACAAAAACAAATTTTTCCTATTTATAATATTATAGTATAGATTATTATTCGATATGAGGAGCCTATTAAGTTTAAGATATTCAAGTTTTTTAACAACTTTCAAAGCTTTAACTACAATTTGCTATGCAATTATAGACTGTAACTGTTACTTTTAATAACCGCTGTGGAAAATTCCGTGGCCAATTCAAATTACATATATCGTGATCGAGTTTTATTTTTAATTTTAATTTATTGTATGTCGGTAAACATAATCATCATAAACTAACGCCCTAATGCGTACAAATCCTCATCAATGTGAGGAGTATGCCGCGTTAACCCATTAACCGCCAAATTAAAGGCAGCAAAGTAAAATGAATGAAATGTATATTTTCTTACTTAATATAAGCCACATAAACACAATAATAATAAAAAGTCTCAAAAACATTATTCCTCCCCCATATAGGAGGGTTTACTCATTTGTGTACAATGGCGCCTTATGGGTGCAAGCAATTTACTGTATTTTTTGTAAAAAAATATTTTTTATCATTATTTTACTATCAATATAGATCCTCTTAAAGAAATAGAACACTGTTCAATTGATTCCAGAACTTTAAAAAGTAAATGAAGCATATTTTAAGTAAAATTTGTACTGAAATTAGTCGATCTCATCCATAAAATTTCAAGAAAAAATCGAAAAGCGTGTTAATATTTTTATTGTTTCCCTTGACGTGTGCCTCAACTCATGGCACATGAGAGCCAGGCTTTTGGACAAGCTTACTATTATGTATATGTCAAAAACCTACCTTCTTTTGCAAAAATGTATTGATTTGTATGGGACACAATCAAAATTCGGTAGTTTTACTACCAACACCTATCTAGTATTATTAAATACCATTTGTAGGCACCGAAAAATACGAAAGAGTAACCTTACACATGCAAGCTCAAAATCTATCAACTTTGTTTGTGGCTAGTGACAATAATTATAAATATATTCCTGTTTTATTGTTACAGTTTAAGTAAAAGATTATCCTTTTATTATGCAACTTGTAAATAATCACTCTAATTATGATCAATTTTACTCTACACTTAAATTTGTAGGTGTACCCAATTGCGTACGGCGGCGGTAAATGGGTTAAGTTAGTTTCAGGTTTCCAATAGAGGTGCGCAAAATGTGTCACTAAGAAGATAAGATAATAATTATGTTCATATATGTCTCAGATCAAATAATAATAGTTTTTTATTTGATCTGAGATATATGTATTATATCTTTTGATAATGGTGAACTATATCACTCTTTTAGTTCTGTAGTTCAATTATTTGTCCACTCATCACTGGGTACTGTCTAATCAAATGGACAATAGCTTAAGTCATATCTTACTATTCTCCTTAGAATACTTGGTTTTTGTTAGTTTTTCTCATCCATTTAACAAGTTGTTTTGTGCTTTCGGGCGTGCGGGGACGGGAGATGGACGTGAACTATATGTCTGTATCGAAACTGAATGAACGAAAGAACGACATGACGCAAGTGAACTAGTCCGACTAAACCACACATTTGCGAACTACACATGACTAGTTTGAAGACACAATGTCTGGGACATTGTGTCTTTTGAAAATTTGTCTTCGTAGACTGATAGGTTTCTTCGTATTATTTTTCTCTTCCATTTAACAAGTTGTTTCATGCTTTCAGGCGTGCGGGGACGGGAGATGGACGTGAACTAAAGATATTATGTCTGTATCGAAACTAAATAAACGAAAGAACGACATGACAATAGTGAACTAGTCCGACTAAACCACACATTCGCGAACTACAGCCATGTCTAGTTCCCAGACATTGTGTCTTCAAAATTTATCTTCGTAGACTGATAGGTTTCTCCATATTATTTTTCTCTTAAGATTTTTATGTACAGTTTTGAAAGATTTAAGAAAATCAAGTGATAATTTACAATATATTGTAGACCCTTTCCATTGCACCTAAAGTACCAACACTTCAACATCATTCTGATAATAATTAGACAAACTTGCTAATTAATGAACAAATTAAGTCGCCACTTTATACTGTCTTAGTTAACTTGTTATAATTTGTTTATTTCAATTTCGGCCGTCAAACTCGAGTGAACGTGTTACGTGACCCGGAACTCGGAGACGTGATGAACACCCAAAATTGACTTAGCCAGCTGTCGAACGTTCATTAGAGTAGGTACGCTTCAAAATCAGAGAATTTATATTAATTCGAATGCGTCACTGTTCTTAATTGTGACATTATGCGACGATACAGTACTCTGCATTTTTAAAATAGCGGAACTTTATATGCACTATACAAGAATATATTATATTATACGTTTCATTGCAAGAGTTCGAATCTTGAGTTAACTGTTGCATATTATTATAATGTAAAAAAAACATCGCATTTCAATGTATATGACATTGACAGATGTCAGCAATACAGCCTATTGAGGCTGTTTAATTTAGTTAACCGATAGATCTGTATTAGCCTCTTTCATAAGACTCGTGTCATAAGTTACATAAGTGTAAATATGTCTCTCACAAGTACCATTAAAGAAGAATACCTTTAAGGGTTGTGTTATTCATAATTATATCCACATATCCACTATAACATAAAAAGAGTCCATAAGTTATTCTAGACGTCGCAGGTCGCAACTCGCAGCACCACACTAACATGGTCATTGTGACAGAACAGTTTTATCGTTGTGGTGTATACTGGGCATTAGAAACACTTTTTATCACTGTTAAAGTAATATCTATGCACCTAATTTTTTCTATCTATGCAAAACTTTTTATTACCGACATGATTGTCACGTCCTATTACCTCCACAATCCACATATACAATTACAACCTAATAATTACCTAATGTAATTATTTAGTATGTTGTTTACCTAATTAAGTTTCACTGGAGTCTTGAAGCATAACATTTTTGCCACTAAGCAATTTAAAACGGCCAAGTTTTGTTATGAAAAACTTCATATTATACTTAAATAATTCTGAAAAAGTATGGCAGTTTTTTATCTCTTAAATTTATTGCCTTTTCGGCATCCCGTCCGTCGGTTGGAGCTTATTTTCATGAAAATATTATACGAGGTGCTTTGTTTCGCTGCGCTGTTAATGAGGTTCACTCGAAAAGGAGCATGCATATTTTATTGAATTGAAAAAATTTCATTTCTCGTGTGTTCTTGTTGAAAAATCTAGTTAATACTAGCTTTAGTTTTTCCTTTGTAATGTATTACAAAAAAATAATGTATTACAAAGAAAAACCTACTAAAGTTTTTGTTACTTATAGGAAACGCAAGTTTTATTTTCTGCAAATGACTGTATCTACCGCAAAGCTTTTAAGTGGAAAAGCTCTTCCATAAATTATTAAGCGATCGATATCCGTGTTTCTATTTAAAAAACAACGAGAGTTTAGTATAGAAAAATGCTGTATTTACGAAGGAATTTATTCTACATTAAATAGGCCATATTCAGAAACATGGGGGAAAACTATAAAAGTTTCCGTTCCGAATCCGTTGACATGTTTGACAATTCCCCACGGAGTTACAAACCTCATTTTGAGTAACCCTGGCCCAGATTCCAACCAGGGGCCTTTCTAAGGGATAACAGTAATATTATGCAGATGAAAATTACTATCCATAAAATAGTGTTCAGACTAGTTTTATAGGTCATCAAAGTTATGACCTAGGTAATATCTATTATGGTATTATCATTGGCGCGTATTACGCTCGTAAAGTAAAACGATATTTGGAATTGTAATTTTCCAGCTTGATACCTTAGGATGGTACCACAGATGGTAGTAAGGAGTGAATGACTTTTTTCTGGTAGTAGCTATAAGTACCTACACCGTACTACCTAATGTGAAATGTCCCATCGGCATGCCGCTACCAATTGGATCAGTTCAATATCGACTAAGGGTCAAATCACACCGAAATGGCAGTAGAGCGGCAAGCAGCGTAATAGGGTATTATCCTATGATGAAAATATACATCAGATTATTGATATTTTATCGCTAAACATTTATTTAAACCAATTTAACCAACTTTTTACACAAAAATATGTTTGATTTATAGAAAATATCAAAAATAAAATTATGAATTTTTCACGTTTGACCACGTGACTAAAAACGCACGAGATTGGAATGTGACGTCATATTCTTGTACTTCTTCTTCTTTTATTAATGACCTCCCGATTTCCATAAAGAATAGCCAGCATCAGAATCATTAACGTCATGCGTCAGCGAGTAATAGCCACTTTTTCCGCATTTCAGTGTTCTTTGGTATGGTCACAAAGATTTTTCCCGGTGTTTTAATAGACGTATTAGTGCATTTTTACACTACGCACCATTTATAAGGCATTTTTAATAGGCTTAAAACATTTATTTAAAAACGTAAACAGCCTACCTGTTCTGGGATTTGGCATTTTCAGTGTAATTTGACACTTGACACTTGACAGTTACAATGTCACAAGAATATGACGTCATGACAACTCATTATAGCGTTTTCGCGCCTATAATATTAATTTAAACTTTTAGGCTAATTTGCAAGGAAAAGAAAGAAATTCACAAAAAATGGTTCAAACTGCTAATGTATTTTGGTATTAGGAACAATTTGACATACTTTTCAAAAACTTGGAAAATACCCTATTGTCATAAATTTTAAGCTTTATCTTCATTATTATAGTACATATTATCGCTTAGAAAATGGGGACGCACGTCCCGCGGCCGCCGCCGGCGGCCGGTAGCGGCCGTCAGCTGCCATGAGCAGCGGTGGTTGTCTCAAGCGAAACTGTGTTTTATGGACATGAAGATAAAGTTTAAAATTATATGACAGTTATTCTGCTGGCCGCTCCGCTGCCATTTCGGTTTGAATTGACCCTTACGTTTCAATAACCTATAACAACTAGTTATAGATACTAGATAGGTTATTGAAACGGTCTGTTAGAGAGCCTGACTGTCATGACAATCCACGTCCATTCACGGTCAGTCTGATCCAATCGGTAGCGACATGCCGATTGGACGATAGGCAGTATGATCTATAGAAAAATCGTACCGATATCTTACTAATATTATAAATGTGGAAGTTTCTGAGGATGGATGGATGGATGTTTGCTACTCTTTCACGCAAAAACTATAGGACGGATTTTGTTGAAATAGGTATGGTAGTAGACTTTAGGCTCTGGATTAGGCTACTTTTTATCCCGAAAAAGTACAGCATTCCTGTGGGATAGCCGATACTAAATTAACGCGTGCGGAGGCGAAAATCTAGTAATTAATAACTAAAGGACTATAGGTATATGTAATTTGAATTTTTATGGTAGATTTTGTGATTGATTGATGATTCGCTAGTCGCCTCCTATCTAGTGTTGTGTTGTGTAGGTAGGTACCTAGTAGGCTCATATCATGGGCGTAGCCAGGGGGTGGTTTAGGGGGTTCAAACCCCCCCCGAAATGGTCCGACTGGTATATAAACAGAGATCTGACCCATATACAGAGGTTTATTTAGAAATTTTGCGCCCCAGGACAATTAACATATCTTGCCGCCCCATTAACCCTATCTGAAAGATGATTTTTTTTAGTAATTTTAGAAAAAAAAAATCAACAGCCTTATACAGAACTTTGATACTAATTTGTAGGGTAAATACGCTAAATGTCGGCCACTTACGGTTTTTGTCACTTTAGATCGCTCCGGATCCATCAGTTTGCAACGAAAGGATAGCTTGTTATACGGTTTTAGACAGGTTGATAAATCTATTTTATATTTATAGGCATATGGTTGACTTTTCTACTAAACGAAAGAAGTATAAAGGTTTAAATGCGTCGAGAACGAAAAAACCTTAAAGTCGGCCGTTCACGGCCCATTGGTCGGTCGCGTTTTTCCCAAATGTCGGCCGGGCCTATTATAATATAAATAAATTGTATTAATACATAATTCAATTTTGAGACAGCAAGTTTCATAAATAAATTGAAAAATGACTACCCAGTACCTACACAAACAATGAAAAATACAAAAGTAATCAGCCTGTAAGTAGCACTCGATTCTTAGGCTGGCCGACATTACGATCTTTAATATTTCCAAAGTCGGCCCCTGTTTCGTATAGCTTATTTCTCGAGATTCAGCTAATACCACCCCGGCCGGTATTTGGCGATTGAACGTAAAATAGATTTATTAACATAAAAGCGTTATAAATTTTACTATTAAGACAATGGAATTCGTAGTATTGGACTTTATAAAACAGACTGCATTTATCTTAAGTCGGCCCCGGCCGAGATTCCGATTTTCAGTCGAAACTGGTATTCTAATGGCGGCCTCCTATTTTTCCCTAAAACCAATACGCAAAACGTTGAAAAAACTATCTCAAAATATAGTTAAAATATCTTTTTAGTGATAGCAAAGCTAAAAATCAAAAAAAGAAATGTCTTATCGATGTAATATCAATCCCCGAATCGTCGGTATTCACAACAAGTAAGCTGCTTTGACTACGAACTTCAATGCTTCAACGGCGCTATCGCTTCTGACGCTCAGTGTGCGAAGAGCAAGTGACGTAATCGTATAGTAACGGTTTGCACTTGAAGAGTATGAACTAAGCTTGCAATTTTAGTGGTAAAATTACCACTTAATTACCTTTTGAATGAATGCAAGCTGAAAATGTGCAGACGGCCGAGGATTGGAGGGGGGCCGACGTTTGGCGTATTTACCCTACTATATGTATGTGTTTATGTTAAAACGTGTTTTAGTCGTACGCGTGCCATCGAATCCTCGAAAGCACAATATTTTGGGCACGTCACTGATCACAAAATTTTGTAATTATGTACGACGAAAAAAGTGTGAAATAAGTATTATATGACAAACCTAACTTAATTTTGTCATCTATTTTGCAACATCAAAAATTACGCTACTTTAATTGAAATTACAAAATTATCCTATTTGTACAGTCTTTTAGGGTTTAAAGTTTGATCAGATTTAATCTATTAAATAGGAATAAATGTTGCTCGCTCGCTTCACTCGCTCGCGAATCACATGAAAAATATATTAAATTATTAAGTACCGATGTTCTGTCGTAGGCCGTAGCTGGTTGATTTTATGGCATTTTTCTGAATTTCATTAGTGTTTTAGTTTAACGTTTGAATAGATTTTAACCTGTAAAATGGGAAAAATAAATTTCTCGCTCGCTTCGCTTGCTCGTGATTCAGTAATAGGTTAAAGACTAGTATTTAATGTATATAATATTTTCTTGAAACTTTTAGTCGTTTTATTTCCTTGAACACCCCCCCCCCCCGAAACTAAAAAGCTACGCCCGTGGCTCATATTCTAAATATTTCAACAATATTCTTACATGTAGGTATTAGTGAATTTTGTATGATAGCTACTTATAAAATACCAAGCTGATTTTTTAAGAAAAATAGTAGGGGTTTTAACACTGTTCTTATAAACTTCATTGTGTGTAATAATTAACACTAAGTCAAAAATCAAAATACACACGGCACACATTAGCTACTGACAGACCTTAACCCCAATTCTCGTTATTAACTTACACTTTCATTTACTTTTATTGAATTAGAAATGAATCGTCTTTCATAGACATATTTTTGGAGTTTGGACCAATAAAAACCAGTTTGGCATTGATTTGACAGTTATGAGAATATAATTTACAGTTTTAGCACATCGGGACTGGATCGTAAGAGCTCGTACACATGAGAGTTTTTTTTGCTTTATTGTATTAGCACACAGTTCTATTCACAGTGCAGTTTTTTCTGAAAACTGAAAAAAAAAACTAGCTTAGGCTTTTCGATTTTAGCTCCTGGTAACCCTAGGGTTACCAGGAGTTAAAAGGCTGCAAGTGTTAAAAAACCCTGATCTCAATTATAAAGTCTGGTCCGGTAGGATATGAGCTGGACAACCGATAACATCAATTTACATTAGCGTTTTCGCCAGTGAAATACACGCACTTTTCTTTTAAATTATACTTTTTCAAGTGTTGTCAGTAGATGATTGGCAATAGTTATCATTGACATTTTATTGACATGATTAAAAATCTGGTCTCGAATGAAATCCGGACGGAGTCCGGTCTCTATCCTTAAAATTCGGTCTAGACCGGATTTATCCGGTCAGATGGTAACCCTAGTCGGGACTGTAGTGTATGGCTGTGTATGTAGCATAGATATTATACTGTCTCGAGTGCTCTTGCCAGAGATGACAGTAGACTTGTCACAGTGACATTGACACTTAAGATATCAGTCCTGATAGAGAGGCCATGCGGGCAGGGTGTGTGTAAATGGCAGAGCATCGGCGAGCCAGTATTGTTGCGTGCTAGAATACTACATGTGGCGACGAGGAAAAAGGTCAATGGTTAAAATTACAAAAATATACAAAAGATTATCGTATCTTACAAATCCGCATTGAAAATAACAAAGGAGTTCCCTCCTAATATCCTATAGGTAATGGAGGGACCAGTCAGTTGTAGCCTGTAGGTGCAGTCAATCTTGTAGATTGTTTAAAACAAAGAATATCGTATTGCCCATGCAGGCATATAGCAGCGTCCGTGGTCTAGTGGTAGGAGCTTGGCTCTCGACCCGAGGGTCGTGGGTTCGATTCCCGCATTGGAGCAGCATAAAATGTTGTTTCCAAGTCTGGTTGGGACAGTGCGGGCTGATCACCTGATTGTCTGACGGTTAACGGTCGGATGGGCATGTAAAAGGTCGGACCTGCGCCTGATCTCTCGTTAGTCGTGTCGGTTGTCCGTCCCACTGGGTTATGAGAGTAAAAGAAGAGAATGTGCTCTTGTGTACCGGGCACACACTTGGGCACAGTAAGGTGACTCCTGCGTAACTGGTTCGCTTCAATGAGACCAGTCGCCGTCACCGAAATCGGTGTGGGAGTTTTATATTAAATACTAGCTTTTGCCCGCGGCTCCGCCCGCGTAAATATATTATTCCGCGGGAACACTACTTTTTCGGGATAAAAAAATCCTATGTCCTTTCCCGGGACCCAAAGTATGTCTATACCAAATTTCATAAAAATCGGTTCAGCGGTTAAAGCGTGAAGAGGTAACAGACAGACAGACAGACAGACAGACAGACACACTTTCGCATTTATAATATTAAGTATAGAAGTATAATATATTAGTATATTAATAGTAGTATATTAGTATAGATTTGGAATAAAAAGTAGACTACGCGTTTGTCCAAAGAATTAACCACTACCTACCATACCAACTTTCATTCAAATCGGTTCAACGTTTTAACAGTGAAAAACAGTCAAATATCCACAAAATAATATATTATCCCTCGGGAACACTGTATCTTTTTGGGAAAAAAGTGGACTGCGCGTTTGTCCAAAGCATAAACCACTACCATAATAATAATAATAATATAATAATAAGAATAATAATAATATCTATGGACGCTTGCTATGACTACCATACCAACTTTCATTCAAATCGGATCAACCTTTTAGCAGTGAAAGACAGTCAAATATACACAGAATAATACATTATCCCTCAGAAACACCGTACTTTTTCGGCATAAAAAGTAATAGGGTACTTTTTATGCCGAAAAATTACGGTGTCCTTTCCCAGGACTCAAAGTATGTCTATACCAAATTTCATGAAAATCAGTTCAGCGGTTAAAGCGTGAAGAGGTAACAGACATAGACAGACACACTTTCGCATTTATAATATTAGTATAGGTATTGTAAAAACTTTTGCGGTTTGCTGTAGAGTAGGCATCTACAGACACACGAATTTGGTACGGAGCGTACAGCGGACCATATCCGCAGACCGAATCTGGTGTCGCTACACACGCACGGATTTGGTACGATGCAGTGGACCGAAAAGCTCGACACTCGTGTGTTCGATTTTCAGTTCTATTGCATTAGCACAGAGTTCTATTTACAGTGCTGTTTTTCGACGACGCGATGATTCCCGAAATTCATTGATAACAGGCAGTGATATCAACTCTCAAAAATATTTCTCCCCAAACTTTACCCCTGATACCATTGACAGGTCTAAGAGATAATAAGCTAGAAAGAAAGGTTATGTGTTTAACATAAAGACTTACGCGTGAATAACTAACTTGTCTTAATCTGATTTCACTCCCAATATTATATTTTCATATCCCTGACTATATACACACATTTAAATATTTTTTATTATTACATACAAATTGATTCATAAGGAGTAAACTCTAAACGTCCTGGCCCCTAGTAAACCCCCGTAGATATTTTTCCTAATTTTGGGTGGTAAATCCCTAAGTTAGCAACACTGACACCGTTGTACGGCCTAACCGCCGGACTGCTCTACACACGCACGGATTTGGTACGGAGCGGACCAAATCCGATGCGGATAGCTGCGAACTCTTCGCCTTCTTCTTATGTTCACCGGACTGCCCTACACACGCTCTGATTTGGTACGGAGCGTACCAGATCCGCTGTACGCTCCGTACCAAATTCGTGTGTCTGTAGACACCATTATTCGTAATAAGATACCTACCAAGCTTCAAGTTCAACCTAATATACAATTACTTAGTACCTAAAATATGGTAGGATACTCAAAGATATAACATCAATTTAAAGTTTATTTCACTAAAATTACAGAAGACGAATGTTATAAAAGTTGAAAATATTTTTTCACAGAATAGAATAGTATTTGATATTATAAAACAGTTCTTCTATTCTGCTCAGTCAATATCAATACGGTAAAAAGACTATGGCTGTGTTCCGCCGAAAATAGAGCTTGTTAGCGCTTGCTAGCGTTAAAAAAACAGATTATCCGCCAGGGCACATATTTTGCTAACTTCAATAATGCTACTAACATAATCCGCCATTTTGCTTATTTAATACCAGCGGTTGCCATTTTGCCTACGTTTTATTTTCCGCGGAACACAGCCTATGCATGCGGTTTAATTTTGAATTTCGAACGCAAATATTTCAAGAGCCTGAACGAAATAATATCAAGGTACATTTTACCAGCTAAAAAAATAGTAGGTAACTTATTAAAGACCACCAAATAAGTTGACCTCTCGCTCAAAGCAAATTCTTAGTTTAAGTAGATCTTGTACTATTGGTTTTTTCCTTCGCTATTTATTATTTGTGTTCAGTAGGATAAAAAATAGATTTATTTTTATAATTTTAATTTAATAGTTTTATTTCAAGAGAAAACATGCGAAAAATGATGATTTATTTCGGTTTGTGAAGCAAGTTCAAAAATACAGTTTTTTCATGATCCCGTGGGAACCGTTTTGGTTTCCAAGAAAAAAAAAATACTGTTAGTTATTTCATGTTCCAATCTACCTTTGTGCCAAGTTTTATTTAAATACGTCGAGTAGATTGCCTGAAATAACGTCAAACAGGTAGGTACAGTTTTTGAAGATCCCATGGGAACCCTTTAATTTTGCGGGATAAAGAGTATCCTATTTTACCCTTCAGGTCCTAAGCTACCTACCTGCCAAATTTCATTTAATTCCATCCAGTGGTTTCGGCGTGATGTGATAACAAACACACAGACAGACAGACAGACAGACAGACAGACAGACATTTTTTTCAAAAACGTTATTTTTAGGTTCTGTGGCCTTTATAGACCCCCCATTTTGATTTTCACTTAGATAACTTTAATGTACAGACATGACCCCTCTACAGATTTATTATATGTATAGATAGATAGCAAAATGTGCCAAGTAGGTGTCGCATCAGTTATTGTTTAAAATTTAATCACCTAATGTACATAGCCTCTTTGCTTAATTCTTGTTACATTTTCTATGTGCGGGTCAAGATAAGGAATGACCATAGTTGTGGTGAGCTGCTCGTATACTAAAAGATTCCATGGCAATAATTTTATTACTAATACATTGTTATTTACAATGAAAATAAGTTGTTGATTAGGTCAAGAGTTATATTTACAATAATTATTTCACGTTATTATGGTTTATTAAAAGCCACCGACATTAAATAGTGGTAAGTAAGCAGGACTCCAATCCAAAGGCCACTATGATTATTATGTTTAAAATATAATAATTATAATATGTTGGTTACATAAGCAATATTAGAACTAGAATCTAAATATCACTAGGTATAACTAATCACAGTTTAAGTGTTAGTGGAACTAACACTTAAACTGTGCATAATTACTGTAAGTTTTGATACCATGTTTTATATTGACACAGGCATTTTGTACTTGATGTATTTTAACTAATGAGTACTGGCTACTTACAAAACTTAGTGAATTAACAGAATCTATAGTAGCAGATAATTGTTGCAGTTACCTGTAGGTTTTAAAGTGTTGAAGTATATGACCTTATTATATTAAGTTTATACTCCAAACTATACTTTTCAGTGCAAGGGATAAATAATAAAATATTATTATCAGGTAATAATTTAAGGTTTCCAAATCATAAAACCAATTGCAAAACAATTGTTTGAATGAGTTAGTGTTACTGCTCAGTAGGCACATCTGTAAGGATTGTGATATAGAAGCAACATGTCGCTGTACCTATATATATTATTAGATCGGGGGGCACAGCAGTGCTCCCGCCAAGTCGAGTGATTTATATACTAGGTATACTGCATAGTAATGAAATGGCAATGTAAATAACCTCAGTATTTGCTTACGTATTACTGCATAATAATTATGCAATCATCATGTATTGCTAAAAATAAAGAAAAAGTGAAAAAATGTAAAGTAATATGTTGTTACCGATAACCAAGTAAGATAAGAGTATTCTGCTACTGCAGATGTTTACTATTTAACGTACTGTAACAAATGAGATCTCCGAAATATTACACGAGCCCACATAACGATACAAGTTCATTTGTTTTATCAAATAAGAATGCAATATGTAAATTGTATGTAGTTTTAATAAACCTAATAGTTTTGATGAATAATAATTGTTAAAAAGTTTAAATGTTGCGTTTGATAGCTATATTAATAAAAAATATTACATTGCTTTATTGTATCATAATATCAATAACATACAATTGTGCATTATATTGTCATCTCTTTTGTGACTTACAACTTAAGTAGAAGTTATATAAATTCTACTTATGGTGGGTAATGGGTATATTCTAATTATACCCACAGGGTAAGGTTCAATAGTGGGAAATTTACTAGGATTTCAATTTAATTCAATATAATAATATTATGCCACCAGTGGGAAACGTGAAAGCGTAAATTCTCGCGCGAAGCTTAAAAGGCAGCGCCTCGCGAGTGCAGGCTTTGATGTGTGTATGTTTGTCCGGGCTTTATTTATAAATCTGAGTCTACTGCTTATGAGCATAGCTAAAGTTGATTTACTAAATGTGTAATGTCACGAATGTAACATATAGGTTTTAAGCAGTATAACTGATCATTAAATTGATAATGTCAAGTGATATTTTAGCAGTATAACTGATCATTAAATTGATGACGTTATGAAGGTTACATACTAGCACAGCGCATCATTAAATTGATGACGGTTAAAAAATGTATGAAAGCAGCAAAGCTGGCTGATGATGATTGGTTAAAAAGTATATAAAAGTAGCAAAGCTGATAATTAGTACAGCGCATCATTTAATTGATGACGGTTAAAATTTTTTATAAAAGCAGCAAAGCTGATCATTAAATTGATAACGTCACAAAAGTGACATAAAGCAGTATATAGCTGATCATTAAATTGATACCGTTATAAAAGTGTAAAAAAAAGCAGCATAAAAGCTGGTAATTAATTAATATAATAGTATACTAAATGATAATAATCATTAAATTACGTTATAAATATGACTTGGAAGTGGTATAGCCAATCATTAAATAATTATGGCCATAAGGGTGACACGAAAGTGGCAACGCTAATAAGCGAATTGATAAAGTAATAAATTACATGACATGTATGCCGCGGGCTGATTATTGAAATTGACATGTAAGACATGTCAGCAATATAGTTGATCATTCAATTGATAAGTATCACTTCTAAGCAACAACACCTTTGTAATCATATAGTAATTGGTAAGGTCATAAGAATTACAGACAAGCTGTATGAGTGATTATAAGATTGATGTTACTTTGTTTAAAAACAATAAATGGTTATTACTTCTTGGTTGCTAGAACTAGCAAAAAGTTTTTGTAATATCGCCGATTATAGTTGATCCGTATTTTGCATAAAAGCAGGGTGCAGTTTCCAGTTCGCCTAGTTAGGCAACATAACAAAACATTATGAACACAAGATTTGATTTGAAAATGAGGAGGAGCGAGGATGCTACGAATAGGAGATTCACTAACATTTAGTAAAGTGGAGTTCATGAGACAAGGAAAAAATGTTAACCAACATTGTGAGGTTCGTCATTTTGTCATAGACTTAAATTATAAACCTGCGAAATTTACCTGGAAAAATGGGGTATTGTCGATGGTTGTCAATTCATATTATGTCAGACGCTAGATAATAATCGCACGGACTACAGTCCGTCCAAGTGAAATTGCTAATATTGTTTTCGAATGACAATGATAAGCTACTCTGGGTTGAGTGGTATATAAAAAACATTTATACGAGAATTGTGCGAATGGAGGAGTATGAAATTTGACCAGTAAATTAAAGTTTATGTGGAGTTAGGTGGAAAGAAATTTAATATTGTTTTAAATAATGCTTAGAAATAAATACTTTAATGAAAATAACAACAACACGCACTACCTCAGTTACTACCGCGCGTTGGATAGATTCAATTTTGTTACACTTTGATGTTTGTGAATCTGCCTGTCTGTCACAAATCCATAAAGTAAATTATTCTATGCACAAGTTACAATATTTACATATTTTTAATAATTTATATTTAAGAGGCAAAATGGCCATAAAGTTCAAACAAAAAAAAAAAGATTTATTATGGGTGAGTTGCGACCATGGGACGATCTGTAGTATGGTTATTATTATTCTCTTTCGGGGTTATTGCTTCAATAATATATGCGTATCAGGCAAGTACGCTTAATGACTTTGACAAGTGAAAGTCATGAGTCATGAAGATGGGAAAGGAAATTTTTAAATTCATTTAAATTGAGGAATGTGCAAGTTGAACATAATTTCAGATAGTTTTGCTTACATACATTAGCTACTTTTGAAAAAGGAAATGATACATATAGTTGTGGGATGGAGAACAGATGATTTATTATTACTATATAGAAGTAAAGAGATTAGATTTATTTTATTAGATTAGATTAGAAAGTAAAATTGCAGTTCGACTTTTAATTCGGTATTGGAAATTGATGAAGATAGTGAATTGTAATGTGATATAGGCTGGGGAACTCACAGTACAAAAGTGATTTAATTGATGGTATATCCAATATAGGTTTTCTGTGACAAGGCATTCAGGGGGGCAAACAGACAACATCATCAGTAACATTGTACACAGTTGTTAAATATCCAAAATGACATACTAATCCCGGTTTACGTAAACGATAATTACGTAATACGACCGAAGGAAGAGTCGGCAACAAGATCAGAGGTTTTAGGATAAAATATGCATTCTAGTATAAGCTACAACTACACTTAAGGTGAGAACCACCGAGCGTGCCGGGGGTAGACTTAAGACATCAATGTAATGGGAACTTTTCGGAGTGGAATTTTCTTGTCATTTGAGGCGGATCAAGTTAGACGTTACGGTAAATGTTACTGTACGATTTCCAGTTTAAGTTCCACAAAATCTTAAACAGATATTATGCAGTCGTTAAGGAAATACATCGGAAATAACTGCGTAGTTATAACCAAAATAAACGAATATAACTCTTTTGTACCGTGCCCTGTTAGACACAGAAATAGGGAAGTTGAGCGTGAATTTGAATGACTTATGGTCATAAAAGCTGAAAATACTATGCAGACGGAAAAGGGTAAGAAGAAGGGTGTTACGTAGGGCCAAGGGATAATCTTAATAAAGAAACCAAGTTAAGCGTTAATTTGGTTCTCGAATCTGGAAAAAATACAAATTGAGATATAGAAGTTTGGAATAATTTAATAGGGGAAAAAGCACCAAAACGAAGTGTAGTATACTTTATATGACAATGGAAGGTTTTAAAAGAAAGAGAGGAAGGTAGAATACACGTCGGTCGGATAAAGGGTGGAGTGTGGAAATAATTAGGAAGGTGAATGTATGGATTTGAATTGATAGCAGATTACTTGTGTTTTCTAAATTGAACCACCAATTGGGTACACGACTACATCTAAAATATTAAGTTTCATTAATGTATTCAGAAATTTTAAGGCATTACTACTTCGTAAATGTAAAAAAATATAATATTTTATTTATAGTTTAGTCATTAGATACATCTAAAAAGTACAGAAAAAAAATTTTTTTTTCTTGCTAAATTAGTAAACAAAACCTACATAATTAGTTTACTTACATCATATACAAAAACTTTTATTATGGTATGTATGAACTTAAACGCACAAATATCGGAGATATTTACAAATATGTTCCTGCGGTCGTATACTTCATACGATTTTACATGGACGTGACGACTACGTACGACTTTAGTATGGAGCGTTTTCACGGGACTTGCGAAATTTTGCAAACAAATCGCTGTACCTTTGAAAATATTGACTTTTGATATACGGTTTCTTCTAAGAAGTTACTCATATTTAAGAGTACTATTCATTTATGCAATAAAAAAAATTCATTCGTGTAGCCTATTGGAAGAAGGGAATAAACGCCTTTTTGACATATTCAGTTTTTTACACTTTTATATTCTATAGGCGTAGCGCTAAATTGTGAGTTCGAAGAAAGGAACAAAAACCACTCACATTGTATAGATTCACGCGGCCATGAAAACGGTTAGTTGGAAGAACGGAACAAATCCTGCCTTTATTCCCTTCTTCCAACTATCAACGTTACGAGTATAAAAGTTAGTGACTATTTTTGCTTGTTTATTTATTAATTTTTTGTTTTTTTGTTGTTGTTGTTGTTGCAATAACTCATTAGGAGAAAGGACCGAATTTACGTTCCAAATGAATATAATATTTTTTTTGGCAGCAAAAAAACAGGAGGTTTACAGCTAAACCTGTTACTTCAAACGATATACTTGATTTTAAAAATTCATGGCATCGATGTTTCAAGAAAAGCTGTAAGTCATTAGACAAGGCAACAATATTCAAGATCTCACAATATCGAAGCTTTGAGTATAGTTCAAGTCATAAAGGTTACTTAACATGTTCCGAATTTATCGATGGTTTCGTTAAACATACATTTTTACTTCAAAAACCTTCTACAAACCAGAAAATACCTGAAATTACTTATTAATTATTACTAAAATACCCATAAATGAGAAGAAAATGAACGATATAAAAAAATAACCCAATTATACATTCCCGAGGAATTCAAAGATTTTTATGATATTATTCTGACTTGGCCTACAAGTACCGAGAGTGAAGAAATAGATGTTACGTTGTAGTGTTCTTACGTTTTTCTAATAAATAAATAAGTTTTTGTTTTCATAATGTCTATTTTTTCAAATTATTTTGTATATAGATCTTATAAATTGGAAGAAGGGAATAAATCCAACACATTTAAATACATATATATAAATAAGTATTATATATTTCAGCCAGATCTATTAGTAAACAAGTAAGAATTTATATTTTCTTTAATATGAGTGATGTCACGTGAGCCTATGAGTTGAAAGTAAAAAGTTATAAAGTTTTTTTTAATTATCTCCATTCCTGTTTTTTGGATTTATTCCCTTCTTCCAATTGGTGGTTCAATTATACTTTATTGGTCACTTAATATGATGCTGAACTGCTGATAAAATAACGACGTTACAATAAAGACGTTACAGCATAAATTTAGGGAATTCTTATTCATGGTTATTGATTCAATTTTGACAGGATACAAGTAGAATATAAATGCACAAAATAAATTATAACAAGAAAAGGATGTAGTGTATGGCTGTGTATGTAGCATAGATATTATACTGTCTCGAGTGCTCTTGCCAGAGATGACAGTAGACTTGTCACAGTGACATTGACACTTAAGATATCAGTCCTGATAGAGAGGCCATGCGGGCAGGGTGTGTGTAAATGGCAGAGCATCGGCGAGCCAGTATTGTTGCGTGCTAGAATACTACAGGGACCACAAAAATACTCGAGGGCTAACTGTATTATTGTAGGATTTAATTAACAGAATCGACCTTCTGTTATTTTCGAATTATTAGTGTTACCTACTCAATCTTAATTTTGTTCACAGAGAGTTGGGGTCAAACCGACGGTCACAGGTTCAGCTACCCAGCCTCCCCTCTCCTGACGCAGGGAGCAGATGTCCCCAGTGACAACTTCTGTCCCGTGGCTGAGGAAGGGGAAGAATGTGTCCACGTCAAAAACGTGCCCCTGCATTCAACTGTGGACCTTATTATGTTTGATCAAGGTAAGTTTTTTAACGAAACAACCATTTTAGCCTCGGTGTAATTTATTAATAAAACGGCCAAGAGCGACTCGGACTCGCGAAGGAAGTTTTCCGGACAAAAAAACAACACGTTTGTTGTATGGGAGCCCTAGATTCTATTCTAATAGCGGCAACAGAAATAAAAATCTGTGGAAAAAAAGCTACCACGATTTATGAGATACAGTCTGGTGACAGACAGACGGATAGACCGCGGAGTTTTAGTAATTGTGTCTCGTTTTTCCCTTTGGGTATGGAACCCTAAAAATGCCAATCAAGTATTTAATGTTCTAACCCCTCAGGCTCAGAATAAATAAAAAAACGAAGACAGAGTTTTGACTAAATAAAAACTTAGCCGGTTTAGTAAACACAGCGACAGCTCGCCTTACAAGGTAAGGCGTAGTTCCTTACATGTATGTGCGTGACACTGTGTAATTAGTTAATTACACAAGTGACACAATAAACTCTGAACTCTGTTTTCACTTTCTTATTAGGTCTGATCCAGAAAGTAAAATAAATAATATGCTAGTCTTCCCAATTTAACCTTATTATTATTTTCATTTCATTCATCATTAATTGGTTCATAATTAATTATTACTATCGTATCTATCGTTGTATCGTTTTACCAGGGTTCGAAAATATCCGATATTTATTATAAATATCAAAATATCGGATATTTATGATATATATCCGATATATATCCAAAATGTTGATATATATCCATTTTGTATGAAAGCCATATAATTATTTTATTGTATTATTTATGTATACTAATTGCATAATATGTGTTACATTATAAACATTTTTAAAAAATTACGGGTTGCACTCCGGGAGTGCCGTCAGAAGTAAAAACTTGAATATTAACGTTGTGCACTTTTGATATTTTGGAATGGTTAGGGAATAATTTTGCACGAATTACTATAATTAATTATCAGTATTAAAGACCTATCATTTATTTGGTAAAATACAATATCACACAAACAACATGACAATTTATATTACATTAAAAATTGAACACTTCAGATTTTTGGGGTATATCATGAATTTGGAATCTGTTGGAGCCAAAATGTAGGGCTCGTTTTTCCGATTCCAATGATACCTCAATCGAGGGGTCTAGGGGTTAGGGTTGCAAATTAGCCTAAAAGTTTAAATTAATATTATAGGCACGAAAACGCTATAATGACTTGTCATGACGTCACATTCTTGTAACATTGTAACTGTCAAGTGTCAAATTACACTGAAAATGCCAAATCCCAGAATACCTACTATTTACGTTTTTAAATAAATGTTTTAAGCCTATTAAAAATGCCTTATAAATGGTGCGTAGTGCTAAAATGCACTAATACGTATATATTAAAACACCAGGGAAAATCTTTGTGACCCTACCAAAGAACAGTGAAATGCGGAAAAAGTGGCTATTACTCGCTGACGCATGACGTTAATGATTCGATGCTGGCTATTCTTTATGGAAATCGGGAAGACGAAGAATAAAAGAAGAAGAAGTACAAGAATATGACGTCACATTCCAATCTCGTGCGTTTTTAGTCACGTGGTCAAACGTGAAAAATTCATAATTTTATTTTTGATATTTTATAAAAATCATACATATTTTTGTGTAAGAAGTTGGTTAAATTGGTTTAAATTAATGTTTAGCGATAAAATATCAACAATCTGATGCATATTTTCATCATAGGATAATACCCTATTGCAAGTTGAATCTTACGCATTTTGGATCCGGACACGTGACCTGTCGCGCGAGTTAGGGGTCCTGCATTAAACTCGTGATGCCTAAAGGGGGAAGGGGGGTCCGAAAAAAAATTCACCAAGTATCACAAGGGGAGGAGGGGGTGTAAGAAGACATCACGTGTATTAATTTTCGAATCTAGTCTATACATATCGAAATTCTTATCGGTTAATTCGTAATGTTGTTTAAATACTTACAAGACAAATTACTCGTATAGTTTTTAATTGCTTAAATTATTGGATTAAATTGTTTTTTAAGTTAAAAGTTTTTCTTCAAACATTACCTGCTTACTATGTACAAAAAAATACACGTGATCATAGGTGGGGGGAGTAGTATAAAACCTCACCACGTATCACCAGGGGGAGGGGAAGGGTCTAAAAAGTTGTTAAAAACATCACGTGATTAATGGACGGCCCCTTAACAGTTTTTACCCATCCCACAGAATAAATAATAGTACCTAGAGGTACAGAAGAACCACTCCGACAAATGGTTAGAAGAAATAGGGACTCTTTCTGCGATGCGATAAGGTTCAATTCAGCTAACACAACGTTTGATTACCTACGATTATATTTACCTAGAAGTTGCGTCTCTTTCTATCGCGTAATTCTTATCCTTTCTAATGACATTAGGGTTGTCTCATTTTAGAAAATTATTAACCGACTTCCAAAAAAGGAGGCGGTTATACGTATTATATATATTTTTTCTTAATATTTAATTACAACTTTTTTTACCTACTTTCTAGTACCTACCTACTGTACTTTACTGAACAAATTGCTTTCCAAATAAACCTAAGGTAGGTGTTAATAGTACTGTAATAATTTGACGACCTCTGTGGCTCAGTTGGTTGAGCGTGTTGGTGCTCAAGCCGGGGGTCGCGGGTTCAAATCCCGCCGAAGGAACAAAGAGTTTTTCTGTGTTCCTGGGTCATGAGTGTGTATTAAATATATGTATAATATAATAAAAATCTTAAATAAGTGTTAAATATATTTCCGTTGTCTGGTACCCGTAACACAAGTTCTTCGAGAACTTACCACGGGATCAGATTGACGTGGTGTGAAGCGTCCATAGATATTATTATTATAAAAAATTTGCGCATACCTATAAGTATATACATACTTATGCGTCAACGTAAGCATTTTTAATACCTTCACGGCCTGATATTACTCGAAGAAGTTGAATCACGCCGCCTTATTTTTATTTATATTTACTACTAGGTACTACTAGGTACTTTTGTCAATAAATGATTCTTCAAATCGTATCACATCGGAATAACATAAGACGCGAACAGATAGTTCAAGTGGACTGTGGAGCCAACACCTAAACACTAAATATTGGTTATCAAGTAATTGCAGTAGCAGTAGTAGCTCAAACTATATTTTAAATATTGTTATACATTATGTTATATGGTATTATAGTTATAGCTGGCCGGGTGATTTTTACCTAACTTATACAGTACCTATCGTAATATTATATGCACAGATTGTAAGGTATTAAATCCAATCCATAAAACATTGCGACGAACAAATCTCACGCATACGTCGCTCACTGCTCGCGCGCGAGTCCCTCGTAATTGGCCCGTTTAAGGAGGCCGCCGCACGTACTTACATTTTTAATACCTACACGGGGAGTGGGACAGGCCTGCCCATCCCAAGAAAAGTGCACAGCGCCGCTAAAGAGGTATTTACTTCAAAAACTGAAATGTTTTTAATGTTTTATTTATTTAGGTACTTAAAATCATCCGAAAAAAATCCGAAAATTTTACATAAAATCTATCAGTCTCGAATCAACATAATATAAAAGGGCCGGCTTTTTCAAAACATCATAGCTTGGCTCTGATAACGCTTCTATTTAAAATAGGCATGTATTTAAACTTGCGACAAAACAATTAAATTTTGGATGTGCAAATACCCAATATTGAATACTAAATTACCAAGTTGGCGAAAGAATGTAAGGAACAAAAAAATTACTAATCTGGTGACTAAATAATACCACTGAATTTTCCAAACTGGCAGACAGATTATGTTTTTGCGACTAAATAACCATCTTGGCGACAATTTGTGAGTACACATTTAATTTAAGAATAGGCACATATATTTTCCCTGATGTAGGTAACTCAAAAACCATACAAGCAGCGAAACGAGCGCACACAAAAAACCATAAAGGAGCGTACAAAATTCCCAATTTTTTATTTTTCTCGGTTTTAGGGAGGTGTAGATTATTGTGTAGATTAATTTTGAAATTTAAAAATGGCGGATATTTATGTTTCGTAAAATTGATATGGGTGTCGTTTACCAGGTTTTTGGGAGTGCTGGATACGAAAATGACATTCGTTTTGAAATTCCAATATGGCGGACATACTTAATTTCATAAAAATAATATGGGTGTCCTTATATTGGTTTCTGGGGGTGCTGATTACAAAAAAGTCATCCATTTTAAATTTCCTTAGTAACCCAACAACCTCATATTTTCTTCATGATGGGAGAAAAAGAAATTTGAAAATCCTGAATTTTCCAACATTTCTATAGCTTTATACATCTAGGAATGTATCTCAATGTAGAGCATTTACTATGTGAGGGGGACAAAGCCTAGATTACCTAGGGCAAAAGGAAGGGATCGAAATCTGGTACGTAGGAATGAGGGGATAGGTAAGAGGTAGAAGGGAAAGCTGGAAAAAGACACGGGAAAATACACAGGAAAATACACGGAAATAACAGGTAGGAAATACAATAAAAAAGAAAGGAAAAGTGAAAGGAAAATGCAAAGGATTACCAATTACTTCGAGCTGTGGTGAGGCAGGGATTCCTTGTTGACTTGTCGGAGCGAAGTACGATTTGTATGGCGATTGGCCCTATCTTTATACTAGTCTGACAATCAACCTTCTAGAACATTCCATTCCTCACCCCCTTAGCTCGAAATATCGTTTATTTTACATCAAGGCAACATTATTTACATGAAATACATTTTTCTTAATATTCTAAGACATATTTACAACATATTTTAACATGAATAAAACTTGGAAAACTGTCGGGAATTGAGTGAGCGAGGAAAATAGGTTTTTCCAGTATTTATATTGCCTCGTCCTCCCCTGACTTAACGGGCGTTCGCTCCGTCCCTGTCTAATAGCAAGTCTCTCTCGAGACCGAGGCGCTCCCTAGTAGCAAAACACAACCTAGTGCAACTATGGACTTTCTTTCTAGATAACTCACTCAACCCCCGCACAGCTAATACCCTTACATAAAACTAGGTCACATTTTATCAATTTTAACAATATTTCGCTAATTACTATCACAATGAATTGAGAACAATGGACAAAGTTATATAATCATAAGTATGAGTCTAATAAGAAGGTTAAAACAATGGCTTTTGTGAGACAATGGCATCTAATAAGATTTTACATGTACTATTGTTACGTATTACGCAACGAGTCTCTACTATTTTTACTTTACATTGCAAGCTCTAAGTTATAACGAATTGTTATGTTTTTAAAATTAACTATTTACATGGTTTTATAACTAATTCGCTACCTTCTAAACGTTCGTCGTGAACACTATGTTTTTATAAAGTTGATTCTATCTCGGAAACGGTGCATCCTATTGAAAAAATAATGAAAATTTCGCCCCCCTTTGGAACTCCGCAACATCATATTTTCTTCATGATGGGAGAAAAAAAAATTCAAAAATCCTGAATTTTCCAACATTTCTATAGCTATAAACATCCGTCGTATCTCAATGTACAGCATTTACTTCTTTTTTTATAAAATTGATTCTATCTCGGAAACGGTGCATCCTATTGAAAAATAATGAAAATTTCGCCCCCCTTTGGAATCCCGCAACATCATATTTTCTTCATGATGGGAGAAAAAAATTTTCGAAAATCCTGAATTTTCCAACATTTCTATAGCTATAAACATCCGTCGTATCTCAATGTACAGCATTTACTTCTTTTTTTATAAAATTGATTCTATCTCGGAAACGGTGCATCCTATTGAAAAAAATAATGAAAATTTCGTCCCCCTTAGAAACTCCGCAACATCATATTTTCTTCATGATGGGTGAAATTTTTTTTCGAAAATCTTGAATTTTCCAACATTTCTATACATTTATACATCCGTCGTATCTCAATGTACAGCATTACTTCTTTTTTTATAAAATTGATTCTATCTCGGAAACAGTGCATCCTATTAAAAAAAATAAGGAAAATTTCGTGCCCCTTAAGAACTCCGCAACATCACATTTTCTTCATGATGGGAGAAAAAATTTTTCGAAAATCATGAATTTTCCAACATTTCTATAGATTTATACATCCGTCGTATCTCAATGTACAGCATTACTCCTTTTTTTATAAAATTGATTCTATCTCGGAAACGGTACATCCTATTGAAAAAATAAGGAAAATTTCGTCCCCCTTAGAATCTCTGCAACATCATATTTTCTTCACGATGGTAGAAAAAAAAATTCGAAAATCCTGAATTTTCCAACATTTCTATAGATTTATACATCCGTCGTATCTCAATGTACAGCATTTACTTCTTTTTTTATAAAATTGATTCTATCTCGGAAACGGTGCATCCTATTGAAAAAAATAATGAAAATTTCGCCCCCCTTAGGTATAATGCAACATCATATTTTCTTCATGATGGGAGAAAAAAAAATCGAAAATCTTGAATTTTCCAACATTTCTATAGTACAGCATTGTCATATTTTTTTCTATAGTCGCTTCTATCTCAGAAACGGTGCATCCTACTGCAAAAGTAATGAAAATTTGCTCCCCCTTATTAATCTAGAAATCGCATATTTTCTTCATGAATGGCAGAAAAATTCATGAATCCTGAATTTTTCAAAATTTCTATACCTACATAGCTGGTACTTTGAACTACATAACATACTGTAATAATAATCATAAATCATAATTAGCATCCCAAAGATCTTTTAATTTTGTATTCATATTCATTTTCCGAAGATTGAATATTCTCCATTTTGGAAAATGAAATTGGAAGACAATTTTGTAAAAGAACCCCCAGAAACCGGGAAAAGGACAACCTTGTTAATTTTAATAACAACGCCATTGTGGAATTACGAAACAAATTTTATTTTCATATTATTCTGCACCCCCAGAAACCTAGAAAATGACACCCATGACAAAGAAAAACATACTCCAACAGTATCCAAATACAGGATTTTCCGTAGCCTGCAAATTGAATTTTTAGCAGCCATTAATTTATCAACCAAATCTGGTTTTATAGCTGCTTATATGGTATAATGGTCACCAACTCGGAAATAAAGTCACCAACTTATAAATGTCGGTGCTAATTTGGATTAAATTTCGCCTCTTTTTATCTGCCGACTTTAGAATTTTTTGTCACCCGAGTGTTTTCGCCAGTTTAGTAATTTAGTCGCCAACATATTAATTCGCTGCCAAAATCAGTAATACAGTATGCTCACGTGCAGCCGCCAACTTATTTTTTGTTCGCTCGATTAATTATATCCCTTTAAAATAAAGACATAGCCTAAAATTCATGATTTAATAAATAGTTATCTATACTTTATACTAATATTATAAATGCGAAAGTGTGTCTGTCTGTCTTTCTGTTACCTCTTCACGCTTTAACCCGCTGAACCGATTTTTATGAAATTTGGTATAGACATACTTTGGGTCCCGGGAAAGGACATAGGACATTTTTATCCCGAATAAAATAAATAATAAATAAAATTAAAAAACCCGACTGCAAAAAAAAGACAGATACCTAAGCAACGCACTAAAAAGACCGAAACAAGATTGAGAAAACAGACTACACTATGAGCTGAAAGCATAAGTGAAATAATTGACTTTATGTTTGGTAGCAGGCGGGACCCATTCGCAAATTATAAATCGTACAAAAATATATGGGCCCCGCCTGCTAACAAACATAACATCAATTATTTCACTTAGGCTTTCATCTCATAGTGTAGTCTGTTTTCTCAATCTTGTTTCGGTCTTTTTAGTGCGTTGCTTAGGTATCTGTCTTTTTTTTGCAGTCGGGTTTTTTAATTTTATTTATTATTTATTTTATTTTTGATTTTTTAGTTTAACCAACACACGTTTGGTCGATTTAAAGCAAAAATACGATGATACGTACACTAACATATAGGCTTAATGTGAGAATGGTTGTTATGCAACTTTAAATCGATATAGATCCTAAACGGTCAGTCGAATCGAAAAATGTTGAGAGAAAACTAAAAATGATTTTTAAATACCTATTCAACGATACCCCACTCGATATAGTTTGTTGACTTTCATTTTTTTCATTTTCACAATATGGCGTCCAGTAGTCGCCATATTGAATTTTCACTAACGTCATGTCTTTAGTGACACTCGCCGGACTAAGAGGAATCGATTGACATGCTAATCATAAAAATCGGTCCAGGCGTTTGGTCTGTATAGTGCTTCAAAGGAACATACATACATACATACATAGGCTGATAAACACATTACCACTCCTTTGCGTCGCGCAGTCGGGTAAAAAGTAGTGTTCTCGCGGGATAATGTATTTACGCGGGCGGAGCCGCGCGCAAAAGCTAGTATTCTATAAATACGAAAGTTATTTAATGCTTCTTATATACTCAGTAATGAAGTAAAATCGTTTCTGCACTTTGTCAATTACTTTCTTTGTAAAAAATAATAGAGTAAACACAAACAAAAACTTAAATTTTTCTGACATGACTGACACCATTAATGCCGGCAGAAGTGCTATTTATGGATTAGAACTTATTAGTAGGAATATGTTTTACCTCAACTCCAATGCCATATACCTACATTTAGGAAGTAGAAATACAGTAACAAACGCCAAAAATTACTTAATAATTAGTATAAAATTTTAAAAACCAATTTTGTATTGATATATATCATAAAAAGTCCTTTGATATATATCCGATATATATCGGATATATATCATGATATATATCCATTGATATATATCCTCGAACCCTGCGTTTTACTAGTGTAAAAATGTTGTTTATAGACTGTGGTATTATGTAGCATTTAAAATAAGGCATGTATTTTAAATGCTACATAAAACTTGCGACAAAACAATTAAATTTTGGATGTGAAAATACCATTGAATACTAAATTACTAAGTTGGCGAAAGAATGTAAGGAACAAAAAATTACAAATCTGGTGACTAAATAATACCACTGAATTTTCCAAACTGGCAGACATCTGTTATTTTAGCGAACAAATAACCATCTTGGCGACAATTTGTGAGTACACATTTAATTTAAGAATAGGCACATATATTTTCCTTGGTGTAGGTAACTCAAAAAACTGTATATTTTGTGGCAATATTGTGCGCGTATTAGTTAAACCACCTAATAAGATAACGTTAGAGCAAAAATACATGCTATTACGCATTTTTTAATAAAAAAATAATATTCAAGACAAAAATGTAGAGCCACTTTTATTTGTTACGTAACGAGCTTCAATAAAACACAAACAATATAAGTTAAGGGTCATTTGTACAAGCTTTACGCTAAGATTCACGAAGATACGTCTTTGTCATTTGTCAAATGAGAGGAGGTGAGGTGGGAGCGGGGAGGGAAACGGGGAAATAACTCAAGTATAAACACGTTCGATGTAAATTATGAATGTACTGGCTAATATCCGACAGTAGGGATGTCGCTTTGCCTTAATGCAAAATGAAGTAACACATTATTCGAGTTTTTTTTAAATAAAACTAGGGGGCAAACGAGCAAACGGATCATCTGATGGAAAGCGATTACCGTCGCCCATGGACACCCGCAACATCAAAGTTGCAAGTGCGTTGCCGGCCTTTTAGGAGGGAATACGCTCCCTTCTTGAAGGTTTGCAGGTCGTAATGGTCCGGAAATACTGCTCATTTCAGAGTTTTACAGTGCGCGGCAGAAAGCTTCGGGTAAAGCGCACGGTGGAGTACTGCCACTCATCAAGCTGATGAGGATTGTAAATATTTTGTCGCTTGGAACGGTGGCGAAAAGTTGCAGCAGGTATAAGTCCGAACAATTCCTCGGAGCACTCCACGTAATATAACCGAAAGAGGATGCAGAGCGATGCTACATCTCTACCAATCTCTACGTAGCTCTAAGGAGTCGAGCCTGTTTGAAATACTATGGTAGTCGACTGCCATAGTATTTCAAACAGGTAGCGGGTGTCTGCGAAAATACTACGAAGCATCTGTTTAGTACACTGTAGTTTTTTCGCAAAGAAATGACATTGTAATTTTCGTAGATTACGGTGCAAACGTCGTTTCAGAATATCATCCTGGTCTTTATAGAGTGTGTCACCCCTGTACCGATAGATTGCGTGACGAAACACCACAAGCGGAAGAAAAGAGTACCTACTACCTACACGCAGTTCACTCCTCCTCTATATAAACTTTAACAGTGCCTTACATATTAAAGTTTAAGCTTAACGTATTTAATATTATGAAATACACGAATGGGTAGGTACACATTATAATATTCGGGTAAATTCTGTCTGTTGCTGATAAGTACTGATAACCCTACATAGCAAGATGTTTGTAATAAGTTAGAGAGGCATGTTAGAAAGCTAAGTAACGTATTAATATATCTTAAACTTAAAACAGCCGGAAGGCGTCTGCAAACATTACAATGGACTGAGTTGTATGTACGTATCGAGAAATCCCAGGAAACCTCTGTTGAGTGTTGACCTTTCGGGTACAATTTACATAAGAGCTAGGCTGGCTGTTTACATGGTATCAATGTATTGTGTATGCTATAGGTATGTGTATAACACAATAGAAAAGATGCATTTGTTTTAAATCAACAAAATATACGAAAACTAAAAAGTACAGTTATTTATTCTTTGCTAGACGTTGCCCGCGATTTCGTGCGCGCAAAAGTTTATCTTGCGGAAACTGTACAAGTTTTTCCGCGACAAAAAGTTGCATTTGTACTTCTCCATAGTCTACTCTATATCTGCTAAATTTCATCAAAATCGGACCAGTAGTTTTGGAACATATTCAATGCAAACAAACATATTTTTCCTCTTCATAATATTATTAAAGTAATATAATAATAGTTCCTCACGCCGATTTAGGTGACGGTTACGCCGCAGGAGTTATTTTATAGTGCCCAAGTGTGTGCGCAGTACACAAGAGAACTCTCTCTTCCTTTACTCTTGTAACCCAGTGGGAGGGACGGACCGACACGACTGGCGATGGATCAGGCGCAGAACCAACTTTTTACATGCCCATCTGACGCATGTCTTGTCAGACAATCAGGTGATCAGGCTGCATTGTCCTAACCAAACTTGGAAACAACATTTTTGTTGTTCCAATGCGGGAATTGAACCCACGACCTCCGATTCAAGAGCCAAGCTCTTAACCACTGGACCACAGAGGCTGTTAACATAGTTAATATATACATGATATAGATGAAATATTGATTTGTTGATTAGTTTGGTTTTGTTTTTTACTGTGTCTATTGTAGGTAGTTAAAGATCATAGTTGTATCATATTAAAAAGCAAAGTTAGAGATTAATCCGATCCGATTCATTATGCCGTATGCTGCAGAGTGGAGACTGGAGACTGATCTATGCTAAATCACTAATTATCACTTGGACGAACATGATACGAGATAAACATTGGATTCAATTAACTATTATAGCACATTATAGTGATCAAACAACTCCGAGGTTTCGCGTTAAGCTAACGGTATTCCGTTGTATTCATTATACATATAGTATCTACAATAATTACGTCTAATGTTGACCTTCGTCTTAGGTCTTAGTGTGAACTGTGACATCATGTGCTGGATCTTTCCAGATATACTCCAGATCTACATAAAGTAGCTAAAGAAATGTATCTGTCTCCGTAAAATTGTAAAAACCGTTCGCGTTATATTGTAATAAAAATAGTGAAATTGTAAAATGTCGATAGACTTCTGACGCGAATATGATGCCTATAATTTAACAAATTACTTTTCATTAGATTATAAATATGTAGTTTTTAATATTCCGACATATATTTACAATCTCGTTAGTTATTTTACAATCTAACGATTTTTGCAAGTTTACGGTGACATATCCACCTTTTAATTTTAATTAAACACATTCAGGTCACATTTGATTGATAGTTCAGACATAAGCGATGAAAAAATCGTGGCGGCCTAACATATTATTGATTTGAAAGTTATGGAACAGATTAAGTTTTTGTACCAGTACCACTGACCTGTAGTCTGTCCCAAATCTACCAGGCAGTGGAGCAGCTTAAAATTAAGACGTTATACGTAAGCCTATGAAGATCAAATTCCAATAAATGATTGTCGTCGAGTACCATGATATACATATTACGTACGTCATATTATAATAGGCAAGCGAACTGATTTTTTAATTGCATAAATGAATAGTACTCTTAAATATGAGTAACTTCTCAGAAGAAACCGTATATCAAAAGTCAATATTTTCAAAGGTACAGCGATTTGTATACAGAATTTCGCTCCGCTCCAGTACCAAAAAAAAATTCTTTTTTTTGCGTAATTGGTAAACAATACCTACATCATTAGTTTACTCACATCATATACAAAAACATTCATTATGGTAAGTATGAACTTAAACGCACAAATATCGGAGATATTTACAAATATATTCCTGCGGCCATATACTTCATAATATACTACTTCATACTACTTCATATACAAGTGACGTCATTTTTAGGTCGACTTTAGTATGGAGCGTTTTTAGGAGGCTCGCGAAATTTTTTATACAAATCGCTGTACCTTTGAAAATATTGACTTTTGATATACGGTTTCTTTTGAGAAGTTACTCATATTTAAGAGTACTATTCATTTATGCAATAAAAAAAAAAAATTGTCCGATTGCCTATTGTATGATGTATCGCATAAAATACGCACCAAAGCTTATGTAGCTATTCAAAACAGTGCGAGATCTTTTGGAACTTTTTATAAAAGAGGCATATCCTATTACGCCCTTACTAATAAAAACTGTATAAGCTTTGAATAGTTACTTATACAGTGTTTTGTTCACATCACACAAGTGACATGTTTAATTCGATAGAAGGAGACAAAACACTGTATAACTATACAAAGCTTATACAGCGTTAATTAGTAAGGGGGTTACTGTATACCTAAATGTGAAAGTTTGTGAGGATGGATGGATGTTTGTTACTCTCTCACGCAGAAACTATTGAACGGATTTCGATTAAATTTGGCATGGTAGTAGTTTAGGCTCTGGATTAAAACATAGGCTACTTTTTTACGCCGAAAAAGTACAGTGTTCCCGTGAGCTACCCGGTAATGTACTTACGCGGGTGGAGCCGCGGGAATAAGCTTGTAAATTATTAAGGCGTAGAAAGTAAAATTTTGAATAAAGAAGTATGCCTCTGAATGTCTCTTATATTGAGCCCAGCTTGACATTTTGGCCACACCTCTCTGCCATGAATAAAAGCCACTACTGTACTGTCTCGAGGACTGGTTATACACGTCATTGGTCAGTGCAGTTACGGAATAAACTTATAATTAGTCATGACATGAAAGGAGGGTTCCGTAACTATTATGATGGATATTGTGTGATTTCGCTCAAAAATATCTTTATTTTCAGAAAGACAGACGGACAGAGCGAAACTATAGGGGTTCCTTGTAGTGCTATGGAACCATAAAAATTAAGTAGGTAGAAATTTTAACTAGGTACTAGGTAGGTATTTTTAGTAGTGGGTACCTAGCTACTTGATTTCTTGGACTAAACATTGGAACATTATTTCATCCGATTAGATGTGAATTTTGAGTACTTCTGCTGTACTTTGAGTAGTGTATCGATAGATTGGCCAGAAAGCATTGCCTTTAAAAATAAAAGCTTAGATTATAATTTAAAAATAGAAGCTATAATCTATACGGGGTTATTAAGATTTTCGAAGAAGCGTTACAGCCAATGTAGAGCCTAAAATTGGCTTTTCTTTCGTCGTGTAAAACAAATAAGATAATATGAGTTATTGCTAATACTAATGGCAGATACGCGTAACGCAGTTACGTAGGCGCTTGGATTTTGCATTGTTGTTGTTGACCAATACGGGTTTGAATCTCGGTCAGACGAAATATTTCTATTGATTTTATTCTATTTCATTTTATTTTATAATTTTTATTTAATGATTGTTCTTCAGGCAGGATGAGAGTATTTTTGGATTTTGAATAATGAATGATGCTTCACTTGTGCCATGTTTACTCTGTACATGAATTTTTTTGTATTATCCCTAACCTAATCCAAATTGTATGAGTCAAGCTTTTGCTTAATGCGCTTTTTTTTAAGTATTACACTTTCTTTTTATTTTTTTTGATCATTAAATATGTATGAGAGTCATTAGAGCTGTTGCTTAACGTATTACACAGTCGTGTCTCATTATCCACCTGACACACTTTCGGCTACCGTACTCGCGAATTAATATTGATGTATTTAAAAACAACTTTATTGCAACAACATACAGTATATTTTGAGTTGAAGAAGAATATACATCTAAGAAACACTAAAATCGAATCTATAAGCAGTTATACATCAATGACAAAAACGTCTTTGACAAAAACCCATCAGAGTGAAAGAGCAAATCCATTTCGTTTCACTTTTTTCGAATGTTGGTGGACTTGCCGATCTTTTGGTCTTTTTTACGACATTGGAATTAAGTCTCTATGGTACTTATATAAAGTGTTAGCATGTGGGAGAAACTTGTAGTTTTTTCGTAACTAGTAGTTTTTTACGTGGGAGGGGTGTTAACCCGCCGCACAAAGAGCGTTTGTGGGGCGAGTGACCGGCAGAAAACCGGTGGGACGCCCTAGGTACCACTGGAGGGACGAGGTGGACAAGACCTGATGGCGTTGCAAGCGGAGGCCTGGCAAGATGTCGCACTGGACCGGACGAAATGGAGTACTGTAATGTCAGAGGCCAAGACTCAATTTGGGTCGCTACGCTGCAATATGTGAGAGAAAGAACGATGTATGTTTCTTCTCTCACTAATAGTCGAGTATCTGCTATAGTTATTCATCTGAAATTTTTTTACGCTGTAACCGTGTCAATTTGTTATGACTTTCTCAATTGATTATCTCAGTGAGTGATGAATTACCGAGGTGTTTATTTTTAAGCTTTTCATATTGAATTTATGTAATACATTCACACAATGACGCCTACGTTTGTACATGGAAGTTGATTCAAGCTTTGATAAAGTAATATGATTAGTTAGATGGTTGGTGTTTGGACTTGAAAATTTGCTTAATGCTAAGATTGAGGAAATGAAATGAATACTAGAATCATTATGATACATAAAACCTATCAATACTTATATAAGGTCTAGATAAATGAGTTACGGGCACATGATTTACCTGCTGTTTTTTCCGGAAGACGGAAAATTTTAAATTTTAGGCAGAAAAATTATTGTCGTATTAAAAAAAAAATCTTTATATTGGCGAGTTTGCGTTTAGCGGAGAGTCATACATGAGATGATTTTTTACTTTGAGTATTACAAATATTTTTTTGCTTAAAAAAAGTCTTTACACAAGCAGTGAATCATGTGCCCGAAGTATCCGTAATTGATTTTCGGAGACGTTGTATAATAAAGAGGTACCTAAAGTTTGTTTCTATGTACCCCTATAGAATCAAGATCAACTTAGATCTATCTAGAAGTAATTTTATTAAATTCTTTTGGTAATAGTAAGTTACATTATTTGTAAGTGTCATAATAGCTCATACTATTAACCCGAAAATTTAAAAGACTTGAATATCGAACAAAGCCAACTTGCGCAGATCAGAATTCAGAACCTCAATTCTCGTATTTAAAGTAGACGTTCATTTTACTTTGATTGGATTGAAAGTGAAATAACATGTTACCATGAATTGATTTTATGACGTTTCGACCAATGAGAGCGCGTTTCACGTTATTTTAACGTTTATAAAAACACCGTTTGAGAGTTTTAGCATATCGGGACTTGATTATAATTGTATTAATGCAGGTTTTATTTAGCAGAATTGCCCCTCGGGGTTAAAGTTAACCCCGTGGTTAAAATATCAATCCCCCTTCACAAATACGAAAAACGAGAGAGATAACATGATATTTAACCCAGGGTTAAAGTTATAACCCAGAGAGTCAAATCTGCTAAACAAAACCTGCTATAATACAATTACAATCAAGTCGACCGATAGTCAACCCGATATGCTAAAACTGCCAAACGGTATTATATGTAAATGTTAAACAAGCCTCAAACGCGTTCTGATTAGTCCAAACTTCGCAAAATCAATTTATGATAACATATCGCTTCCCATATAATACAATCAAATTAAAATGAAAGTCTTCCTTAAATACGAGAATACCTTCATAAAAAGGGTTAGACCAGTAAGGAGATCGGATCTCCCAGATGTAATCTTACACAAATCGGAAGTGGATTTCACTCGACGGAGATCATTGAATTACACCGGTCATTTTCACACGAGAGTTCCGTTAAGAATGAGTGTGCGTTACCCCAGCCAGATGTTGTGGATTTTGTTAACTATTTACCTATGCTCAATTAGAGCGTTGTCTCCTGTAATTGAGCGTTGCATTTTCATAATTTGCTCCTTTGTAGTTTTCGAGAAAAACTCGAAAAACAGATCTGGCTGGAGGAACGTTTCAAAACGTTACTCCAGCCAGAGATTTTTTCTTCTAAAGGATATTTTAAGAAAAATAATATGCAAATAATTAGAGCGTTGCAGGGTGTAATTGAGCGTATAAAAATTTCATTTGTAGCTTGATCCGTTATGAAGATATTCAAAATCCTGCTGGAGTAACGTTTGGCGATTTCTTAGATCTCGAAGACTGTTGGATGCAGATGTACAATTTTTGGCACACGGCTTCTCACAAATGTGCTTAAATTTGCTCGCCAATAAAAAATAAATAATAATACACGCTTTAAAAGTTTTTTGATATTTTATAAAAACTACTTAGCACGTTCTAGCACTTTTTTTAACAGGTCTAGAGACCTAATTCAAATTGCATATTATAGTTTACATCAATCTTCAATTGAGCATTAAAGTCTTATCAAGATCCAGTTGGTAGTTATCTAATTATGACGAAAATTAATTCATAAAAGTGCACAATACCAGCGAGATCCTATAAAATCGGTATCTTGTGTGTTTCCTATTTCTAGGTGATACCAATAATTAGAGCGTTAGTTTAATTATATACAGGTAAATTTTTACCTAAAAACACTCAATAATTTGGGAGATAATGGAAATAATAACAAATTGATAAATAACGCTTGACAACCTGACCGAGTTAAGATGGTCACAAAAAAGCGGCCGTTTTATACATTAAGCTGACATTCTGAAATTTATAGGGTTATATTAGTACAGGTATGTAAGCAAGTGTAAAAATTTAAATTTATTTCAATCTAAGAGATCATCAGACTTCACTTTATTAATATCGCTCGAAAAGTTCTAAATAAAACCATTCCTAAAAATGGTAGGCATAATTATTGATAACACAATAAATGTATTGCGAGCTTTAAACAAAGCTTTTGGACTCTTAAGCGCTCAACATCTTTTACGTAAAAGACGTTGATTGCATAAGTTTTCTAGTCCACTCAACAATGGACATAGGTAGATAGTACAAATAAGCACAAAAAATTATTACGTGTCGTGACACTTTTAATAAATCAATTAAATCTCTTTTTTCTTATTTTAAAAGAAAAAAATGATTACCTATGTCTTTCTTGGCCATTGAAATTTAAGTCTTTACAATTTTGGATATTAAGTTTATTTCTGAAAAAACTGGCACATTGAACAAATAAGCACTGCACTCCGGGAGTGCTGACAGAAGTGAAAACTTGAACTGGAAAACTTGAACTGAAATGGAAATACCACCATGAACCATCTAGGTTAAAATATACCAACTTAAATATACCAACTTTCATGCTCGCGTAAAGGAACTAAGACAGAAAACAGTTTCAAGTTGCATCTTACGATTTTTCAATCAGGATTCAGAACACTTGTCCTAACGCCGCTAAAGGAGTTTTCACTTAAAAAAGTGAGACTGCATATTTACCTCGTTTTCTCCAAAAGGTAGCCAAAGCCGCTGTAAGTCGCTATTTCTTTTTAGACAATTTATTTAGGTACACAATATTGGATCACATGGGCGTACCCGGGGGGGGGGGTGGCCCTGCCCCCCTGGGTACTTGGTACAATTTTGGTACTTGGTTCTGGGTACAATTATAATATTATAACCTTCGCAATTTCTACACCTGTTACTTGTCGGTTTTATTAAAATAAAATTAAAATTAAAAAATAAAAAGCAAGCCAAATTTTCGGAATAATAAATTATTCCGAAAAGGCTTGCTGGTAGAAAATAGCCAAATTGTGAGGGAGTACCCACGAGCGAGCGGCTTGCATTTATTTGACATGTTATATAGTTTTCAAAGTGCACAACGAGTTTTGGTTAAATTATGCTTATTCCACTGCTACAATTGAAAGGCCATTCAGCAAACTTAGACGTGTAAAAACGTGGCTAAATCCTAATGCTATCTACAGACACACGAATTTGGTACGGAGCGTACAGCGGACCATATCCGGAGACCAAAACCGGTGTCGCTACATACGCACGGATTTGGTACGGTGCAGTGGAGCGTAAAGCTCGACACTCGTGTGTTCGATTTTATGCTCTATTACATTAGCACAGAGTTCTATTTACAGTGCTGTTTTTAAACGACGACGATGATTCCCGCAATTCATTAATAACGAGTAGTCATACCAACACTTCAAAAAATATTCTCCCCAAATTTTACCCCTGATTACTTATACAATTGACAGGTCTAAGAGATAATAAGCTAGAAAGAAAGGTTATATGTTTAACATAAAGACTTACGCGTGAATAACATAAAACTAACTTGTCTTAATCTGATTTCACTCCCAATACATTTTCATATTCCTGGCTATATACACACATTAAAATAATTTTTATTATTACATACAAATTGATTCATAAGGAGTAAACTCTAAACATCCTGTCCCCTAGTAAACCCCCGAAATTTTTTTCCCTAATTTTGGGGGGTAGGTACATCCCTAATTTGGCAACACTGATAGCGTTGTACGGCCGTACCGCCGGACTGCTCTACACAGTACACATGCACGGATCTGGTACGGAGCGAAGCAGATCCGATGCGGACAACGGCGAACTCTTCGCCTTCTTCTTAAATTTGTTGGCCGGACTGCCCTACACACGCTCGGATCTGGTACGGAGCGTACCAGATCCGCTGTACGCTCCGTACCAAATTCGTGTGTCTGTAGACACCATAAGATCGACTATGACCGAAGGCAGATTAAATGGGCTTTGTATGCTCAGTGTGCTCAGAAAATTTGTTTACGGTATGGACGATTCTTTCATGGAAAAATTTGGCACAGATTTAGAGTAGACCATGGGGAAAGGCATAGGCTACTTTATATCGCGGAAAGATGTACGGTTTCTTCGAAATTAACTTTTGCGCAAACGAAGTCGCGGGCAACATCTAATACAAGATAAACTAATAAACGGCCGACAATTTTAAGGTCTACTATTTACAATTTAAAGGTAATACTAACAGTCCGCCTGCAGTCTGGTCCAAAATATATCAATAAGGCTTTCAAACCAAATCTGACAGCGCGGCTGCCAAGTATTTAGTCCATAATAATAATAATAATAATATCTATGGACGCTTCACAACAATCTGGTTCCGTTCTAAGTATCGGAAGAACTTGTGTTACGAGTACCAGACATCGGAAATATATAATACTAGCGACCCGCCCCGGCTTCGCACGGGTACAATACTAATACTGCGGGTACCTTACTCATATCTCATAGATCTAAACTCCCCTCCCGCACGCACACCCCCGCGCCCGCCATTGTGACGCCCACTTCGCAACGGGCCTTGCAGCAGAAATCGTAATATTTTAATTTCGCCAAAACTTCAAAACCAAACGTCCAATTTTAATCATTCAAAGACCAAATAAAAAATAATATAATAATAATAATAATTTTCTGCCAGGCTAGGTAATTTTGCTACAAGTAAAGGGAAAATATAGGAAAAGTAAAAATTCTGAATAAAAATAATAATTTTATAATTTACTAGATGTTGCGTATGTCATGGGATACTCATCCCAACTTACCTGTCCGGTAGTTGTGGTATAGTATACGGGTATGCGACCCCGGCTTCCCTAGCTATTACTGTCCTATCCCTTGCCCTCCTGGGCGGTAATATCCTACATTTCCTATTTCCCACTCTAACTTACCAATCTTCCTTTCCACACCACCTATCCTTCCCTTTCCCTATTCCTACCCTCTCCACCAATCCGTGGAAATGCAATGGATAATCATAAAAATAATTTAATTATCCAAAATGGCGGCGATGTGGTTCACTTCACCACCCATCACGTCTCGTTTCTTGCGGAGATGAAAAGCGGACCATGGAGAGCCGCTTTGCTACGTTGGATGTAAGAGGAGGAATGGATGGTAAGAATGAAAGTGAACAAAGCGAAACGAGTATGTTAGGATCGTAGAAAGTGGCAAAAAGTGGTCTCTCCCTACCCCTTTACGGGAAAAAGGCGTGATTATATGTATGTATGTATATTAAGAATTCACATAAACAAAATGTATAAGTTCACTGGTAACCTTGTAATCCTTATTTATTTACCAAACGTCATAAATTGAGAAGTGGTAGGTTATTTTAAATTCGAGAAGATGCTTCGAGAGGAATGGGCCGATTCAACCCGAGTATCATGGAGAATAGAGGTAAGGAGATCCATCTTGTAAAGGGGATAACTTGATAAAGTGTCCACCCGTAAAGAACAAAATATTATAGTTCGAAAACTCACCGAAATAGCGCTATACACTAGCGTGAAGGAAGTGGAAATGATTTGAAGTTAGCAATAAGAGATGGAGTGAAGTTATTTGAAAGTTAATTATTGGTTAGTTACTATATTTGTGGCCATTTTTTGGCGCTCTTTTTGAAATTTTTCCACTCGCTACTATTGCGCCATCTTATCTTGCTCCCTTTCAACGGACACTTTTTAATACACGAGATGGTTCTCCTTACCTCTATTCTCCATGCCGAGTATGTAGTGATTAGTATTAATCACCAATAATTGTAACCAAGAGCATGTCAGGAATTCAGGACATATCTAAGGAGGTTTCCATATCTATAAACGCGTAGTAGGTTTTTTCAAAATACTTCAAAATTTACTGTCCGATTTCGTTCAAAACAATTTTTCTAAAGAGTATTTAGCATGATCTATCAGCTGGGAAAATTGCAAGTTTTTAAGTCTCATAGTTTAGAAATACCTATAATTTCAAAAGACCTATTCAATGACACCCCACACGATGAGGTAATATGAAAAAATATTTTTAATCCTCAATTCACATGTATGAGAGCCACCCCTTAAATATAAAATTATGATTATATTATGCCAAAACCGAGATCTATATATTACAATCTATAAATATAACAAAAAATTTCATCAATTTATATTTATACTACAGAAGCTAGAAGGGCGGACGGATAGACAGACGGACGGACGGACAGAGCAAAACTAAAAGGGTTCCTTGAGTACTACGGAACCCTAAAAAGTATTATTGTGTATTATGTATATGGGTGATTCTTAAATTCTAGTATTATAACATTTTAATACTTGCTTACTTAACTGTACTTTTAGTACCAATATCATCCTATACATTTCAGAATATATGCTTGATGTATGAAACGGCCGCTTTTTTGTGACCATCTTAACTCGGTCGGGTTGTCAAGCGTATTTATCGATTTGTTATTATTTCTATTATCTCCCAAATTATTGAGTGTTTTTAGGTAAAAATTTACCTGTATATAATTAAACTAACGCTCTAATTATTGGTATCACCTAGAAATAGGAAACACACAAGATACCGATTTTATAGGATCTCGCTGGTATTGTGCACTTTTATGAATTAATTTTCGTCATAATTAGATAACTACCAACTGGATCTTGATAAGACTTTAATGCTCAATTGAAGATTGATGTAAACTATAATATGCAATTTGAATTAGGTCTCTAGACCTGTTAAAAAAAGTGCTAGAACGTGCTAAGTAGTTTTTATAAAATATCAAAAAACTTTTAAAGCGTGTATTATTATTTATTTTTTATTGGCGAGCAAATTTAAGCACATTTGTGAGAAGCCGTGTGCCAAAAATTGTACATCTGCATCCAACAGTCTTCGAGATCTAAGAAATCGCCAAACGTTACTCCAGCAGGATTTTGAATATCTTCATAACGGATCAAGCTACAAATGAAATTTTTATACGCTCAATTACACCCTGCAACGCTCTAATTATTTGCATATTATTTTTCTTAAAATATCCTTTAGAAGAAAAAATCTCTGGCTGGAGTAACGTTTTGAAACGTTCCTCCAGCCAGATCTGTTTTTCGTGTTTTTCTCGAAAACTACAAAGGAGCAAATTATGAAAATGCAACGCTCAATTACAGGAGACAACGCTCTAATTGAGCATAGGTAAATAGTTAACAAAATCCACAACATCTGGCTGGGGTAACGCACACAAGAATGAAAGTTAATTCTTTCGTTCGCTCAAGCAGTTCGTTAAGGGCTCTCGATTGACAGCTTGCCTTTTGCAAGTCACTACTCACTGGCGTTAAAGCTTTAAATTTTTTCGGCTTTTTAGTACTATCGAGTATGGACGGAAGAGATTGTCCATTTGTTATTTAGGGTTCCGTACTCAAAGGGTTAAAATGGGACTCAATTACTGGACATCGCTGTTGGAATTTTTACAGAACGTGTATTTCTCTTGCCGCTATGGCAACAAATACTAAAAACAGTGTAAAATAAACTTCGTTAAGCCTTAGCGATTTAACAATTCTATTATTGGATTATGTAACAATTTTGTTTTTATCCTTTTTTATCAACTAAGTATTATTACTTTTTTATTTTTCATTTAAACAATAACTTATATATAGTTTAGATAATAATTTAGTTATTTTAACTAGTTTTTAAATCAGTTGAAATAGTTATATGTAAAATAAATATTTATTTTCCTATACAAAAAACGTAATTTTTTTGCCGTCTTGGAAAACTTCGAGCGCGACTCCGACTCGCACTTGGCCGGTTTAAATTATTCAAGTACATATTTTAATAAGCAGAAACTTGTTTTCTCTCTGGCCAATAATAATATCTAAATTTTATTTTGTTCCAATATTTAAACAAGTAGGTACTTTAGTATTAAGTAACCTTTTCAAAAGCACTTTCTTTGTAAAATAGACTGGGTGTTTATCGAATTCGGTATTGTTCACTAAAATAGAACTCTATAATAGAGCGGCGAACTTACACACAAAGCCGCCTTAATAGTTCGGTAATATTCATAGTTGTTCCGAAAATTTTGGTAAAGTAGGTACAAGTATTCACAGTTTTATGAATCGAAATTAATTTAATGAGGGTTTTTAAATGAGTGACATCTGACAGCTTTTTGACACGACAAGGGCCATCGTGGTACCAAGTTGTTCTTATTAATCGTTTTGATACCACTTACGCCACCAGATGATGCTTTATGAGGGTTGGGTCTGCGAACCAACTGTTGGATCCCAACGACAGAAAAAATATTAAACACCCTTATTTTAGGATCAAAATATTTCTATAATTTGTCGCTAAAATATTACTTAAAATATTAGATATATACATAGATATATAATATTAAAAAGAGGTAGATATGTTATAAACGCGTAAAAATGAAGACTCGAATTGTCCCGAGTCGGGCCAATTTAGGTTAGTGTGCTCCGCGAGTAATAGCGTGTTTTGTGTTACTATGCGACGTTGAAACGACGCGTCCCATGTCAATGTGTGTCATGACTCATGGCACAGAAATATTGTCAGTTTTGTAAGGATATAACGTATCTATGTAATAATTAATCAAAGGATAAATATAAATAGACAAGTAAAGGCGTCTTATTAACTAGCGCTTATCTCTCCTTCTGACACCTTCAGACTTCTGTTAACTTTGAATTAGTATCGAAAGAATGGTGAAAGGTCCATAAAATCAAAATACTTATTTATGATTTACGGACTTGTAATTAGTAGTATGTATTAATTATTGTGACTTTCTAGCTTCACCATTTTGGCTGTTTATGAATTTATCAACATGACGTGTTAAAACTGCAATTAATTAACTTTCGATTAATTCAAACTTTAGCGTATTTGCAAAATATAATACCAGTGGAGCGTTGCTCGTGATTTTTATGTATCGATT
Organism: Glaucopsyche alexis; assembly: GCA_905404095.1. Classification (NCBI taxonomy): domain Eukaryota; kingdom Metazoa; phylum Arthropoda; class Insecta; order Lepidoptera; family Lycaenidae; genus Glaucopsyche; species Glaucopsyche alexis. Next base: position 6,208,992 of record FR990053.1, read on the forward strand.
CACGTTAACTGTACATATTGCCAGAAGGTCGATTCTGTTATTTTGATCTTAAATTATTCGATTTATTAGTTAGTCCAGTTTCGATATCATACATCAAAATACTATTAACCAGTGTTTTTCAAAGTGTGGGTCGCGACCCCATGGGGTGGTCGCTTCTATAGGGGAGTTGCAAAAGGTGGGGAAAACTACTGCAGTAAAAAAAAATAGGAAAGCAGTTGACCCAAAGGCCATCCGTGCAATTTCGTCAAATCCGTGCAAAAAAAAAATCTGAAGGATTGTGTGCATAAAAGAAACTATTCTTGAAGATGAACACGGATTTATTTGGATAAAAGTTAAGCACTACAAATCTGCTACAGATCGCAATGATGGCGGAAAACAGAAGGACAGATGTCAAATTCAAATGACATTACATCGTTGACAACTGACATTGACAGAATGAGTTGCGTTTACAGATTCAACACTGGCCCTTAAACCAAAACATTCTTAAAACAAATAGTTATTGTTTACAATTAACAAAATAACAAAACATAAGTATACAATGTCAGTTTACAATGTTACTATCTACCACTATTATTATCCCTATGGATAAAACCATTTACTTTTACACAAAAAACTTTCATTTTTACTCTTATAAAAACATGTTAAACATAACATACCCAACAATCACACTGTATGTATTAAGAGTAAATTTATAATAAACACAACTGACTTGTGAACTTAATATGACTATCTTTAGACAAAGGTTTAGTCAGTACATCTGCTAACATTTCTTTTGTATTCAAATAATTAACTATAATTGTACCACTAGAAACATGTTCGCGTATAAAATGATGCCTTATGTCTATATGTTTCGTTCTAGCATGAAATATAGAATTCTTACACAATTTTAATGCAGACTGATTATCATTAAAAATAACAACATTAAAATTATCGTCAAACAGTTCTTTCAAAAATTTACGAAGAAACAAAGCTTCTTTACATGTATCAGAGAGGGACATATATTCAGCTTCGGCGCTAGATAAGGCAACAGTACGCTGTTTCCTACTTTCCCATGAGACCACAGATTTTCCTACCTTAAAAACAAAACCAGTATAGGAGGAACGCCTATCACCTTCGTTCCTGCCCCAATCAGCATCAGCATAAGCAGTGATTGATAGACCACCTTTGACAAAAGTTAAATGTAAATCTTTTGTACCTTTAAGTTAACGGAGGACCCGTTTTGCAGACTTCCAGTGAACCCCGGTGTAACAGTCATTGAACTGGCTGAGATAACTCACTGCATGTGAAATATCCGGTCGTGATCCTACTGCCACATACATAAGAGATCCTATTAAGCCTCGGTAGTCATATTTATTATCACATTTTTTTTTCTTTTCCAGCTTTATGCCAGTTTCCATAGAAGTAGATGCTGGCTTGCAATCTTCCATTCTAAACTTCTTAAGAATGTTCTCTATGTAATTTGTTTGATCAAGAGTAATTTTTCCTTCTGACATCGAGATTCTCATTCCCAAGATGTGACTTGCTGGTCCTAAATCTGTTATCTCAAATTCCTTTTTAAGACTCTCTTTTATTCTCTCCTTTTCTTGTGAATTAGGAGTTGAAAAGAATATTATGTCGTCAACATATAAAGCTATTATTAATAGCTCATCTTTGCTTCGTTTATAAAATACACAGGGCTCTGAAGAAGATTTCATAAAGTTCAATTTTTTACACAAAACTGCATTTATTTTCTCATACCAAGCTTTTGACGCTTGTTTCAAACCATATATGGCTTTATTAAGTTTATATACTTTATCTTCTTTCCCTTTTACAACAAAACATTCTGGTTGTTCCATGTAAATCGTTTCATGAAGGTCGCCGTTCAAAAATGCTGTTTTCACATCTAGGTGCTCTATGTTCATAGAGTATTCCGCTGCTACAGCGAGCAGTGTTCGAAGTGTAGAGTATCTCACAACGGGTGAAAACGTCTCTTCATAGTCAATACCTCTTTTCTGTGTATATCCTTTTGCGACTAATCGTGCTTTGTATTTCAAAAGTTCACCGTTTACTCCACGCTTCTTCCTGAATACCCATTTACATTTTACAGGCCGCTGATTCTCTTTTCTCTCAGTAAGAGTCCAGCATTTGTTTATAATGAATGAATTATATTCATTTTTCATGGCTTCCTTCCATTTCTCAGCTTCAGGTCCAGACAGAGCTTCTTTGACAGACAAATACTCATCAACATTCTCATTTTTCACATCAGTGTGGAACACTGATAAAAACGAATCAGACTCGTCGTCCTCTGTCATTGAACTTGTAGTTGTACTTTCCTCCTCATCTGGATCTGGAACGTAAGTATCATCCGCAGCAGTATTTGAAATAAAACTCTCGTCACTCTCAGAATCATGTACTGTGATCGTGCTCATCCTGTGTTCACCTTCATTTATTATTGTTGTGTCATCAGAATGAGTGTCAGCGTATGATTCTGAATGTAACGATTCATGATTATCGTTATCATTATTGTCCAATCCATTCGACAGTGGCATTACTGAATGGACAGAATCAATACTAGAAATATCATCATTTGACACATTAGAACTGATAAAAATATTTTCAAAAAATGTTACATCACGGGCTTTAATACATTCTCTAGGATTATCAGTTTTGATCAATCTATAGCCCTTTGTCTCCTCACAATAGCCCACAAATATAAATTTCTCAGCCTTCGGATCCAACTTTGTACGAACATGCTTATGAGCATAGGCTATGCAACCAAATATTCGCAAATGTGACAAGCATACCTTTTTATTAGTCCACTTCTCCTCAGGTGTACACCCTTTCACTGCAATAGTGGGCGAGCGATTCTTGAGATAGACCGCTGTATTGACAGCTTCAGCCCAGAATTGTTTTCCAAGGCCAGCTTCTTGTAGCAAACAACGCGCCTTCTCCATAATGCTTCTATTGGCTCGTTCAGCAACACCATTTTGCTGCGGTGAGTGGGGTGTTGTGGTCTGATGCCGTATGCCATTCCCTTTCAGGAAGTTCTGAAAATTACAATTAATATATTCACCTCCATTGTCACTCCTTATTGCTTTTAATTTTTTATTTGTTTGGTTCTCAACCAAAGTCTTCCACTCTTTAAATTTCTCAAACACTTCATCCTTTGTTTTTAAAAAGTATATGAATGTTTTCCGAGTAAAATCGTCTATAAATGTCAGAAAGTATCTAGATCCGCTAAAAGATTTACTAGGCATAGGTCCACATAAATCAGTATGAACCAACTCTAATAATTCAGTGGCTCTATTGAAAGATTTCTTAGGAAAAGACTTCTTAGTTTGTTTTCCTTTAACACAAACTTCACATTGCTGAAATGAATTATTATTAGCAAAAGAAATACCTCTAGCCATACCTTTGTTTAAAAGCTCCATGCTTTTATGGTTGAGATGACCCAAGCGACGATGCCATACCTTCTGGGAAGTCGGATCACTGCCCTCCACAGCTGCCACCATTGCCGTATTGGAATTAGCAATGTCATCATGGCCAGCCTTCTGATAAGCTGCACCGCCTAAACCTGTAGAGTTTTCTACTAAACTGCATCTCATGGGAACGGATTCAACAGTATCTAGCCGATATACACCCTCTTTGTGAGATGCTGAGGCAACAAGTTCGCTGTTAAATTTGGTACATAATGCACTTTACTAATTGTTTTTACATTACCATTTTTCATTCTAACTTTAATAGAACCTTGTCCAGCCGTGTACAACTTGTCACCATTGGCTACTTTCACCTCTAATTGTCCATCGTTTACAAAGTTACCCATCACAGTCTTGTCGCAACACATATGTCCAGAAGCACCGCTATCGATGTACCACGATTCACTATTAATGTTCGCTGAAAGTGCAGTAAGCAATGCCTTCGAATGGTCCGTATTGCACTTCGGAGTCTTCTTACCAGCATTCTTGGGACAATCCCTCATAAAGTGTCCAGTCTTCTTGCACTTGAAACACCGTGCTTGCTTCCGTCCGACCACAGCCAGTGCGCTCTCAGTCTTGTCATCCCTGCGAAGATTTTCTTGTAACAATTTTCCTTTTACCAGATCACTTGACAGCTTGAGATTGGAGTTTTCCATCGCCATGATCAAAGGGTCATAGTCCACAGAAAGGCCGCTCAACATGATGACAGCCACGAACTCATCATCCAGGGGTGATTCAATTTCACCGAGCTGCTGTGAAACTTCTGTGATTTTGTTGAGATATGCTTCCATGTTTTCATGTTCACTTAATTTGGTTGAAAACAATGTCCTCAGAAGCCCGAGTCTTCGACATAGACCTCGGTCCTCATACGCCTTCTGCAGATTTGTCCATGCCTCATGTGCAGTCTTCGCCTTCCGTATATGAGGTATTGCCGTCGACTGTACATTCAAGGCAATTTTAGCCAGTGCTTTTGCTACCTTTTTCTCATCACTGTTCTCGTTATGTTTCTCCACATATTCCCAAAGTTCCTCATGCACGAGAATCATGCGCATCATGAACTTCCACGACGAGTAATTCTCGATGCCCCGGAGCTTCTCAATACACACCGAACTTGAAGCCGATGACATCGTGGTGGCCGTGCCGCTTCGAGGTTAACAATACGCCGGTCGAGAATTCTTGCGCAGTTACGTGAAAATATGTCGATATTTTATATCTAATATGTTTCTGGGCCCATAACCTGAAGGATTGTGTGCATAAAAGAAACTATTCTTGAAGATGAACACGGATTTATTTGGATAAAAGTTAAGCACTACAAATCTGCTACAGATCGCAATGATGGCGGAAAACAGAAGGACAGATGTCAAATTCAAATGACATTACATCGTTGACAACTGACATTGACAGAATGAGTTGCGTTTACAGATTCAACAAAATCTTCCTACTAAAGGGGCCGTGTCATGAAAAATATTGGAAAAACACTGCTATTAAAGTTAAACAAACGTCAAACGTATGGTGAAAACAAGATCGAGACTTTTTAATGTATGAAAATTTGTCCTGTCAAACCTACGTCATAGTAGCATATCTTGAGTTTTGAAATCTTTGTTAAAAAGAATAAAGAGTTTAAGCTTTACTCGTTCTGTTTATACTTTATAGTCTTTTCGTGATTCTCAGTAAATATTGTGCGATTGTATTACAGAATGAAAATAATCCAACGAAGTTGTTAGTTTATTTGTTGTCCAAACACGAACGAGCTTTAACAACGTACCTGATGTTAGTTGTATCTAATGTAGGTACAGACTACAGAATACCAACTTGGGGAATACAAAGAACACAATTGTATTAGATTTTTCTACTATATTATTAGCAATTGTAATTTAGTGAAATGTTGAACAAGTTTAACTTTTTAACGTCAATCGCAACACGGTTACATGAAACTTTATTTACATCAATTAGTAACGGGACCTTTTCTTCACTGATAAGTGATAACCTTTGTGCTTAAATGCCGACATGAGAAATCAATCGTACGATATTACGGTCAGATCACACCGTGACTATACGCGACGCAGCGCATTTTTAAGATATTTAGGGGCCGTCCATAAATCACATGATGTTTTTAACAACTTTTTAGATCCCTCCCCTCCCCCTGGTGATACGTGGTGAGGTTTTGTACTACCCACCTAAGATCACGTGTATTTTTTTGTACATAGTAAGCAGGTTATGTTTAAAGAAAAACTTTAACTTAAAAACAATTTAATCGAATAATTTAAGCAATTAAAAACTATACGAGTCATTTTTCTTGTAAGTATTTAAACCACATAATACGAATAGAAGAAACCGATAAGATTTCGGTATACATAGACTAGATTCAAAAATTAATAAACCCGGAGGGGGTTTAAGGAGACATCACGCCTTAGGCATCGCGTGATTAATGGCCGACCCCTTATACAAAATTGAACTATATCTACTACTTACACAAAAAAATACACGTTTCATATGACAGTCATACATTGCACACGTGCAGCGCGGTTCAACTTCACATTAGAACTCTTACTAGGAAACGTGTTTCTTCTTGCGTATTGAACATAGTTCAATTTTGAATAGCTATCTTAAAACTGCAGCGCCGCATCGCGTGACGTTTTGTTTCGGTATGGCCCTTAAAAAATATAGATTTCAGAAAACTAAGCTCTACTGCAAAAGCTATAGATGTCCATATGACGTCTAATGTCTATATTTCACAAAACTACGAGTAGGTATCGGTAGTATGGCTATTTTTATGAGCGAACAGCAGGTCCATCAATGATTCAGGTCCGCGAGAGACGAGCCACCCTGATTTATTCACGACCGTGTACATGAAACATCATAGTGTGGCATTTGACCGGAATTGTTAAAAGTATTGCATAATATGTCTTATGTACCTACCCAGGGCTGGAATTCTTGGTCGTTGTATAAGAAAAGACTTAAGAATTTTCGAATAAGTCCGCCTTATTTGTATGAAATAATACTTAAGACAATGCTTAAGTTACGACTGTGAATCGAAATGTCACTTTAAGCATGTCTATAAGGCGAACTTAGAAATAAGAATCGACCAAGAATACCGCCCTAAGTATAAACTGTCATGCCAATCTACGTCCATACACGATCAGAGGGCCTATCAGAAACATTTGACAGTGGTGAAAACGTATCAAATGAATCTTGTATGGACGTTGTCAAGATTTGCACAGATTTTCATACAATTCTCATTCGGTAACGTTATGTTTACTCCGCTATCGATTGCTCCTGCTTGGGCTACAGAATCTCAATTCTCGTATTTAAAGTAGACTTCATATTACTTTGTTTGGATTGAAAGTGTAGCGACATGTTACCATAAATGGATTTTATGTGATATACGTTTCGACCAATCAGAGCGCGTTTCACGTTAGTTTAACGATCATAAAAACACCTTTTGAGAGTTTTAGCGAGTAGGGACTTGATTGTAATTGTATTAATGCAGGTTTTATTTAGCAGAATTGCCACACAGTTTGTGTATTAAATATAAATAATTAAATAAATAAGCTACAGGCTACATTATACAAATAATACAATATCCCCTGTTTCGTCGGAATGTGGTTTTGTTTACATTGCGAATAGTAGACCTACGTTATAATACGTGATAATATTGTGCTTATTTGCTGTACGTGAGCAATAAGCATGCCGGTAACTCGGTGTAAATATAATCTAGGGCATTTGGGATATTTGTAATTTTATCAAATTCAAAAAACTATAGGTGCATAATTGCGTTATCTTTAAGATTTTTATATTTGTCTATTTCTTATCTGTCGTATATATGTCATGGGATACTCATCCCAACTTACCTGTCCGGTAGTTGTGTGTTTGTGTCCGGTATGCGACCCCGCAGGCTGATTCTGTATTTTGCAACAGCAATGCGACAGGCGTAAATTGTACAATATCGCTGTCAAACATATTTTTTGTATTACGTATTAGCAATAGCGACGCGACAGCGAACAATCGATGGTATCGCCATCTAGCGAACAATTAGGGAACTAAAAATGTAATCGATTCTCCTTGTAACAACAAAATCGGTATTACGTATGACATTTGACAGCAACGCGATAGCAGACGGCGAGCAATTTCAATTGTCAAAGAGCGACAACCCATTTAGGTTGTTGTTAAAAGATTGCTGATATTATAAATCGATGTAGGCAGTGTTTTCGTCGTTAAAGTAAAGTGAATTATATGTTGTAGTGTATCTGTATGTTCTCTAATATGCTACATTCAAGAAATGATAAATATCGTGCGTTTCTGTGATTGTTCGGTTAAGTATACTCATAGGTACCTATACTTCGATTTTTGCAGTAATGTAAGGCTAAGGAGTGAGGCAATTAGTGCTCAGTGCTAATTATATAGGCATACAATAGATTATTACGATGAAATGTGACTATGGTGTGCTATTCTACATCCACATAAAGTACTTTCTATCTAAACTTCGTCCCATTTTTGTTTATAAACAGCAAAGAATCCATTATGTAAACAAAACACTTGATACTTCATAACAGATATAGTTCCACATGTCGCTACATGATTGCTAGTGGCGCTGTTTATACCGCTAAAAATGCATATAAAAGTTGTCGAACAACAGCAGAGCAACAGTCGTACGTAATACGATTTTTTTCAGCGATTAGCAACCGATCGCGCGACAACTACGCGACCGGTTGCCGTCTGCAAACTATCTGCTAAAGATACATAATCAGCCGGCCGGCTTTCTTAGCTATTATTGTCCTATCCCTTGCCCTCCTGGGCGGTAATATCCTACATTTCCTATTTCCCACTCTACCTTACCAATTTTCCTTTCCACACCACCTATCCTTCCCTTTCCCTATTCCTACCCTCTTCACCAATCCGTGGGAACGCAATGGATAATCGCCAACCCGGTGCGCCGTTTCGAAACCGGAGTGTCGACACGCGCCCTTAGTATGGGAAAATTATATTGTATTGAGTTCTGTATATCGATTCTGCTAATTAAATATTACAATAATACAGTTTCGACGCAGTTTTGATAGGTTACTCATAATTCATAAACGTCAACCAACGTCAAACGTGGTTGTTTGGTCCAAACTCCAAAAATCAATAGGGGATCGGACAACATCTGAAATATTTAGTTTCAATAATATATTCAGAAATATCGAGGCATTACTAGCTGGTAAATGTAAAAAATATATTATTTTATGTGTAGTTTACTAATTAAATACATTTAAAAAATACAAATAAAATTTTTTTTGCGTAATTTGTAAACAAAACCTACATCATTAGTTTACTTACATCATATACAAAAACATTCATTATTATAAGTATGAACTTAAACGCACAAATATCGGAGATATTTACAAATATGTTCCTGCGATCGTATACTTTATACCTACTTAATACACTTTAATCCAATAGTGACGTCATTTGTATGTTGATTTTAGTATGGAGCGTTTTTACGAGACTTGCGAAATTTTATGTACAAATCGCTGTACATTTGAAAATATTGATATACGGTTTCTTCTGAGAAGTTACTCATATTTAAGAGTACTATTCATTCATGCAATTAAATAATTTAAAAAATTTAAAAACCCGACTGCGTAAAAAGTGAAGCAAACTAAGTAGTACACAATGAAAAACTGAAAAGAAAAAAACAAGCACTTAGATGTCCGGTGGTCTAGAATTCTATAGTATATTATTGAATGAATACTATTGAAGAAAATAAAATATAATCTATTATTAGAACATAACAACTAAACAGTCAGGATCCATTGAAAAATTAGATTGGCTGTCGAATAATGGATTTTTCAGTTTTTCATTGTGTACTACTTAGTTTGCTTCACTTTTTACGCAGTCGGGTTTTTAAATTTTTTAAAATTATTATTTTTTATTTTATACTTTTTAGTTATGAGTACCTAGCTAGCTATTTACCAGGCTGGATTTCCTATCAGCATCAATACTATATCACAATTGCACTGGAATGTGAAAATGGTTGTTACGCAACTTTAAATCTATATAGATCCTAAACGGTCAGTCAAATCGAAAAATGGTGAGAGAAAACTAAAAATGATTTTTAAATACCTATTCAACGATACCCCACTTGATATAGTTTGTTGACTTTCATTTTTTTCATTTTCACAATATGGCGTCCAGTAGTCGCCATATTGAATTTTCACTAACGTCATGTCTTTAGTGACACTCCCCGGACTAAGAGGAATCGATTGACGTGTGAATCATTAAAATCGGCCCAGGCGTTTGGTCTCTATAGTGCTTCAAAGGAACATACATACATACATACATACATACATACATACATACATAGGCTGATAAACACATTACCACTCCTTTGCGTTGCGCAGTCGGGTAAAAAAAACAGTCCGCTTGCCTATTTATGATATCAAGACGATACATTTGTATTTCATTGAAAGTAAATTAAATATCTAAGTTAAACAAGAGTTGGGGTTCTGTAATATAATTTATATTGTTGTATTCACAAAAGTTTTTCTGCCTTTGTTGTTGACAATAATAGAAGGCAATATGGAAAGTCCCATGTCCCAAAAACTTCAATATAACGTTATCTCTAGGATTTTACTCGTTGTATGGAAATTTTATTAGGTTTACCTACTGAATAAAGAACAGAAGAAGAATAAAGAACATGATAGAAACAGGAAATGAGTGTAATAGTTAGACATAGCAAAATACAAATAAAAAATGTGAATCAAAAGAGAAATGTAAGGAAGTAAGGAAATGTACAAATATAAGTAAGAGATAGAGTTATATAAGTAAGAAAATATAAAATAGTGAAAGAATCTAAGGAAACGTAAAATGTAAATGCGAATGCAAAAATCAATGTAAAGTAAATAGTAAAGGATGTCAAAAGATATAAACGTAAGATTAGAAAATTTAAGAAAATTCAAAAATGTGATGTAAAATTTAAAGCAAAATGTGTAAAGTAGAAGTTGTAAACGTAAAAATAGAAATGTAATAAGAAAAGAGAAATGTAATGTGATAGCAATAGAAATGTAAATGTAAGAATAAAAATTGTAATTAAAAATCAAACACAAACTGTAACCAAAAAAAAAAAAAAAACAAGCAAAAAAATTGGCCCTGCTTATGGTAGGGGGAAGAAAAAAAAAATAATAAAAAAAAATAAAAAAAATAAAGAACTGTAGATTAAGGGACAGCTCATGCAGGAACGAGAAGATACACGACGTGGCGTTGCAATAGGGGATCGGACTACATCTGAAATATTAAGTTTCGTTAATATATTCAGAAATATTGAGGCATTACTACTTGGTAAATATAAAAAAATATATTATTTTATGTGTAGTTTACTAATTAAATACATTTAAAAACTACCAAAAAAAATTTTTTTTTTGCGAAATTGGTCATTAGTTCACTTACATCATATACAAATGTATGATACTTCGCTGAAAAAGCTACTGCATTACTCCGAAGATAATGGGATCCTTCCCTGCCAAATAACAAGCGAAGTAAAAAATGCAAGGGCTAACCTGGAAAGACAGGAACATTAGGGAATCGCCAACGTCGGAGACTGCTGCTGGCCGGCTAGCAAAACTCTTGAAGTTCCGTCGATTAACACTGCTGCACATTTACCACTATAAGCCCGGGATGATTCGACACTATTCAGTCAGTAAACTTTTAGCAAAGTTATTAGATTTTGAATATTTTAGTTTTAACGACGCGCACAACACACGCTTCAGGAGGCCATATTTTTTTTTCTCTCAATACGATGTCGCTCGGCTCGGGGAGCCGCGCGAGCGCTGCTATTGGTTAGCGGGCGCGTGGCGCGAATATTTAAAGTGGACAGGAAACACATTTGGATAGGAACATTAATTAAGGATTGGTTTAATGCTCGTACATTTTCCCCCCACTTGAAATTCACAAGGATTTCACAAGCAAGTGCCATTAATAAGTAGTAGCCGTGCTCGAAATCTAACATTAGCTTATAAAATTAAAATTATATTATTTACATTGAAATCTGAAAATATTATCTACAGTACTTGACAATATTTTCAGAGAATGCTAAACTGTATTCGTAAACTAATTAATTGGTAAGGGACAGACCTTTACAACAGGTCTGCGCATAATTTTTCCGTTAGCAGTTCGGAGAGTGACTACTCTAACTATTTTATCGGAACCGGTATGAACCTGTTCAACACGAGCTAATTTCCATAACAATGGCGGAAGATTAGGCTCATTAATAATAACTAAATCATTTACCTTTAAGTTAGGAGATTCTAAAAACCATTGATTTTTCTGTTGGAGCGTGTGAAGAAAATCACGCTGCCAAATTCGCCAAAAGCTCTGAGTGATCTTTTGGATCATTTGCCATCGAGAACGTGGACATCGGTTTTCAGAAATAGGTTCCTCCGGTAAAGATACTAAGGGACCTCCCGTCAAGAAGTGTCCGGGAGTTAAAACGTCAGATTCCTGGGGATCTGGCGACAACGTGCAAAGTGGCCGAGAATTTAATACCGCTTCCACTTTAGTAAGAACCGTGAAGAACTCTTCTAAAGTGAGTACCTGGGCACCAACAACCCGTTTGAGATGGTATTTTGTAGATTTGATGCCGCTTTCGAAAATGCCTCCGAAATGAGGTGCACCCGGAGGATTAAAATTCCACTTTATTTGACGATTGGCTAAGCCATCGGAAATTTCTGGATAATATTTACGAAGTTCGTCAATAATTTCATTTAGATACCGATTTGCTCCTACGAAATTGGTTCCGCAATCAGTAATAATGGTTTGACACATTCCTCGACGCGAAACAAACCGATCTAATGCAGCAAGAAATGCTTCTGAGCTAAGTTCCGTCACTGCTTCTAAGTGAACGGCCTTAGAGCTCAAACAGACAAAGAGGCAAAGGTAAGCCTTATAAGTTTTAGCTCCACGACGACGGCTCTCTTTTAAACAAAATGGACCACCGAAATCAATCCCGGTGGTTTGAAAACACCGTGACGGCTGGAGTCGAGCAGCGGGCAGCTTGCCCATCACTGGTTGTCTAGAAGACGGGTTAACCCTGAAACATCGTACGCACTTTGAAAGTACAGTACGGATAAGAAGCCTTAATCCAATTATCCAGAATTTTCTTTGGATTAAGGACTGCAGGGTACGGGGACCACAATGCAAATATTTTAAGTGAAAATGATCGACAATGAGTCGAGAAAGAGTGCAAGTCTTTGGTAAAAGTAGAGGATGTAGAATTGACGGAGATAGGTTCGCCTCATCTATCCGTCCCCCCACTCGCAATAGACCATCCTCATCTAAGAATGGAGATAGTTTCTGAATTGATTTCTCACACTGTTCATGCCTTTGTACTTGACTGACTTGGGAAGTCATGAAGTGACTTTGAGTGAATTTAACTAAGGCCTTCATAGACTTATCGAGCTCAGCAGTTGTGAGCGCAGAAATATTACGATCGGATTTATTGCTCCGAGTATTTGAAATAAAGCGTAAACACCAAGCTAATGTTCTTTGAACTTTGATAAGCGAGGAAAACCTTGAAGTTAAAGCCAGAAGTACGTTTTCAGTTTGAACAGTGTGAAAGCTCTCTGTTACTTGAGTTTTTAATTCTGGTAACTCCTCCCTGGCGAGGAGCACTCGTTTGGATGACCAAGAGTGAGGCGGCAATTGCAGCCAAGACGGACCGTTCCACCAAAGTGGATGGTCAATAAGATCTAGACAAGAGACACCGCGACTGCAACAATCAGCTGGGTTGTCCTCTGTAGATACGTGATACCACTGATCAGGGCTGATTAAATCAGTAGCTTGAACCACACGATTGGCGACATACATTTTAAGTAAGTGAGGTGCTGTGTTTAGCCACGACAACGTAGTCGTACTGTCAGAGTAAGCACGAACGGAACTGATATGGACCTTGTCCTTGAGAAGGTTATACATGTGAGACAAAACTTTTGCTAGAAGCACAGCTGCGCTTAGCTCGAGTCTGTTCACTGTTGTGGGCTTTAAAGGAGCCACTCGGGATTTTCCTATCAATAGGCTTACAACTGTAGAGCTGCATACATAATCAGCAACTACACATAGATAAACACAACAACCGTATCCTTTCAACGACCCGTCACAGAATCCTACTAAATGGACTTCAATCGGATTTGAAGGTACTACAAGCCTCGGAAGAACAATTTTCTGTAAATCGGTCAAATTTGCAGCAATTAAATGCCATTTTTTGGCGAGCTCTGAAGGAATATCTTCATCCCAAGACAAGTTTAAGCGCCACATGTCTTGAAGCAGCGACTTTGCAGCGAAAATTACTGGACAAATCCAACCTAAAGGATCGAAAATCCGAGAAACTATTGAAAGTATTGATCTTTTCGTGAACTTAACGTCGAAAGAATCCGAAAATGTATACGAAAAATTGTCATTTGATGGATTCCAGCGGATACCTAATATTTTGACAAATTCATCTCCTGATATTTCGAAGGATTTGGAAATTTGACAATGATCCGGAGGAACATCAGACAAAAGACTAGGCTCATTTGAACTCCACTTACGAAGTTCAAACTGACCTTTAGATAATAAGGACATAATATCTGCCTTTAACTGCTTAGCTGATTCAAGAGTTGAGCAACCTGTAGTGATATCATCCAAGAACGTCTCTTCGACTAGCACTTCAGATACACGACTCGGGAATTCGGAGCCGTGGTCTTCTACTAGTTGCCTAAGGGTTCTAATGGCCAAATACGGAGAGCTGCTGACTCCGTAAGTAACAGTATTAAGTTCATATTCAACTAGCGGATCGTTAGGGTCATTACGCCAAAGAACGTGTTGATAACGTCTGTCTTCAGGCCGTATCAGGATTTGACGATAGAATTTAGAAATGTCCGCTGTAAAGACAATTTTATGTAAACGGAATTTAGTAACTAAATCAATAATATCGATTTGAAGTTTCGGTCCAATGTGGACAAAATTATTTAAAGAGACATGGCTGGTAGTTTTACTACTAGCATCGAAGACTACTCGAAGTCGTGTAGTGGAGCTTTCCGGACGCACGACACAATGATGAGGAATTACGTAACGATCAGTAGACGAAGCATCTGCAGGCTGCATGTGTCCTAGGTGCTCGTACTGGTTCATAAATTCCTTATACTCCGTTTTTAATTCAGGTTGTTGAATAAGACGTTTCTCAAGGTTGAGAAAACGATAAAATGCGTGGCTGTAAGCATCTCCCAGAGTGGGAGCATCATCTTTTAACATGATGGGTACGACATAACGACCATCGGAGGTTCGATATGTGCCAGCTTTATATTTGTTCTCACAAATATCGTCCTCTGGACCGGAAATTTTACATTTCGGCGGTTCCTCGGACTCCCAGAACCGTTGAACGATTTTCTCGAGCGCGCATGAAGACGCGAGAAGTGACGTAACAGCTTTACTGGGAACGTAAGTATCCGTGTTATGAAAATATTGACCACTAATAACCCAGCCGAACACACTAGACAACGCGCAAGGTAATCCGGGACCGGGCGCATAACGTGACCCTGTATATATTTGATCAAAACACTCGACACCTAACAAAAGATCGATCGGACCCGATTTATCAAAATCGCAGTCGGCGAGATCAAGATGCTTAAAAGAATCCTTGACGGACAACGGTAACGCAGCCGAAGGCATTCTGGAGGTAATTTTAGGTAAAACTACCAAGGGTAGGTCAAATTTAGGTGATTCACTCGAACGAGGTATTATCGAACCAAAAGTATAACCTTTTATATTACAAACATTATTTTGTCCTAATCCTGTCACACTTAAATTACATTTTTTAATATATAAACCCAAACGACGCGCACACGCAGTCGTTATAAAGGAATCCATCGAACCGCTGTCTATAAGGGCGCGAGCATACTGTAGCGAACCGTCAGCGCGGTGTATGCGCACTACCGCCGAACCTAGTATTTTAAGGCCGCGTAGACCCAATTTTACATGACTTTGAATCGATAATAAACAAACAAATAGTAACTTTAAAAAGCCAAAAAAAATACACATTGTTGTTTACTTAATGTTCTTTTACAATTTGTGGTTCGAAACATAATATTGAAAACTTCACTCGATCAAAAATAATTCCGAAGAGGAGGCTAAATTTGAATATTTTTCTTTTTTTCATGAAGTTCATGATAGTTTTACTTTCAAAAATCATATCTACGAAAAGCTAATAACTTAAAAAAGAATAATTTCTGGTTACATTTTGCATGTTGGTTTAATTATTTTAACAATAAATTAATATTGAAATGCAGCGTGCGTAAGCCGCTAGAGTCGCCCCACAGTCGCCCGCTAGGCGTTGACGAGGACAGACCTATGTCAGTTTTGCTAGCGCACGCCTTACCCGCGTATTTATCGAACAATTCTTTCGTTTCTAACGCAGTGTAGGAAAGTCAGTTTTGTTTTTTTTTTTTATTTTTGAACTAAATTATACATATCATACACAATAACATGTTATATTTTATCGTCGCCGCGTCATTGCTTTTGCCAGATGATACGACCTCTGTGGCTCAGTGATTGAGCGTGTTGGTGCTCAAGCCGGGGGTCGCGGGTTTGAATCCCGCCGAAGGAACAAAAAGTTTCCTGGGTTCCCGGGTCATGGATATGTATAATACAATAAAAATCTAAAGGAAAGTCAGTTTGTTTTGTATTTTTTTATGTTTCTTTTTATTTTTGAACTAATTCTATACAGATAAATAAAATTGAAGTGTCTGTTTGTAACTTCAAATTAACAGCTTTTCATATAAGGAATCTAAAAGTATACTCGGTACTTATAATAAAATACCAATTTTTAAAATTTTTGACTGTCCGTCTGTCTGTCTGTCTGTCTGTTTGTTCCGGCTAATCTCTGAAACGGCTGGACCGCTTTTCACGGGACTTTCACTAGCAGATAGCTGATATTATAAGGTCTAACATAGGCTACTTTTATTTTAGGGTTCCGTTTAAAAATATAGGGTTCCGCTTTCGTTAGATCTGCGCAAACGAAGTTGCGGGCATCAGCTAGTTATACATATTATAACCATACACAATAACATGTTACATTTTATCGTCGCCGCGTCGTTTCTTTTGCCAGATGAGACGACCTCTGTGGCTCAGTGATTGAGCGTGTTAGTGCTCAAGCCGGGGGTCGCCGGTTTGAATCCCGCCGAAGGAACAAAAAGTTTCCTGTGTTCCCGGGTCATGGACATAATATAATATACAATAAAAATCTATAGGAAAGTTTGTTTTGTATTTTTTTATGCTTCTTTTTATTTTTGAACTAAATCTATATACAGATAAATAAAAATGAAGTGTCTGTTTGTAACATCAAATTAACAGCTTTTCACATAATGCATCTGAAAGTATATTCAGTACTTACAATAAAATACAAATTTTTAAAAATGTCTGTCCGTCTGTCTGTCTGTCTGTCTGTCGGTCTGTCTGTCTGTTTGTTCCGGCTAATCTCTGAAACGGCTGGACCGATTTTCGCGGGGCTTTCACTGGCAGATAGCTGATGTCATAAGGTCTAATATAGGCTACTTTTATTTTAGGGTTCCGTTTAAAAAATAGGGTACTGCTTTCGTCAGTTAGGCGCAAACGAAGTTGCGGGCATCGGCTAGTTATAGGTACATATAACCATACACAATAACATTATCGTCGCCACGTCGTTGCTTTTGCTAGATGAGACGACCTCTGTGGCTCAGTGGTTGAGCGTGTTGGTGCTAAAGCCGGGGGTCGCGGGTTCGAATCCCGCTGAGGGAACAAAAAAAAATCTGTGTTCCTGGGTCATGAATGTGTATAATACAATAAAAATCTTAAATATGTGTATAATATAAAAATTATTAAATATATTTCTGTTGTCTGGTACCCGTAACACAAGTTCTTCGAGAACTTACCACGTGACCAGATAGACTTGGTGTGAAGCGTCCATAGATATATTATTGTGTATTATGAGAAAAAAGTAGCTGATGCGTGGAGTAGCCTTAGTACATTATTGAATAAGCCAGTAAACAGTTTTTATGAATTTGTAACATCTACCATCTTCTTTGCCGTACTTTTCGTTTCTTTTTATTTCGATTTCTGTTTTTACAATAATAATAATAAATAACTCCCCACGCCGATTTCGGTGACGGTGGCTGGTTTTATTGTAGCCTAGCCAGTTACACAGTAGTATTTTTATAGTGCCCAAGTGTGTGCGCAGTACACAAAGGCACTCTTTTTTTTTACTCTCGTAATCCAGTGGGACGGATAACCGACACGACTGACGAGAGATGAGGCGCAGGTCCGACTTTTTACCTGCCCATCCGACGCATGGATCATCTTTCTTGTCAGACAATCAGGTGATCAGCCTGCATTGTCCTAACCAAACTTGGAAACAACATTTTTTGTTGTTCCAGTGCGGGAATCGAAACTAGAACCTACGACCTCCGAGTCGAGAGCCAAGCTCTAACCACTAGACCACGGAGGCTGTTCTATTTACAATAAAATATAAGGATACGTGCTCAACATCCGTCATGCTTGCCTTTGCAGAACACACCAAGTCACTCGCAAGTAGGGGTTGCAATCCGGATACTTCGAAATTCTAAAAATTCTAAAAATCCGGATTTTCATTTAAAAATCCGGATTTTCGATTTTTTCGAATCTTGGTTACTACTATGAATATTACATATTTTAATTATTGTAATTAGTATGTACTCTAGACGTACAATATTTGAATAAGGGATATAATTAATCGAGTGAACAAAAAATAAGTTGGTGACTGCACGTGAGCATACTGTATTGCTGAATTTGGCAGCGAATTAATATGTTGGCGACTAAATTACCAAACTGGTGAAATCACTCAAGTGACAAAAAATACAAAAATCGGCAGATAAAAAGTAGCGAAATTTAATCCAATTAGCAACGATGAGTTGGTGACCATTATACCATGTAAGTAGCTAATGAAGATTTGATTGATAAATTAATAGCTGCTAAAAATTCAATTTGCAAGCTACGGAAAATCCCAGTTTTGGATACTATTGGAGGTTTTTTTTCTTTGGTATGGGTATCGTTTTCAAGGTTTTTGGGGGTGCAGAATAATATGAAAATAAAATCCGTTTTAAAATTCCAAAATGGCGTATATTTTTTTTTTATTAAAAATGGATGTCTTTTTTCATGTTTCATATGCTGATTATAAAATTGTCTTCCAATGAAATTGGATTTTCCAAAATGGAGACTATCCAATCTTCGTAAAATTAACATGTAGTTTGTAGAGGTGCCAGCTATGTAAGGTATAGAAACTTTTCGAAATTCAGGATTTTCAAATTTCTTTTTTTGGCATTCATGAAAAAAAATATGCGATTTCCGGGTTAAGGGGGAGGAAATTTTTATTATTTTTCCAGTAATAGTATTATTTTTCCGCTTCTAAAATAGAAGCGATTATATAAAAAAAATATGGCAATGTTCTACTTTGACACGAACAGTGTATACAGCTATAGAAATTTTGGAAAATTCATGATTTTCAAATTTATTTTTCTTCCATCGTGAAGAAAATATGGTGTTGCGGGGTTCTTAAGGGGAGGAAATTTTCATTATTTTTTCAATAGGATGCACCGTTTCCGAGATAGAATCAATTTTATAAAAAAAAATTAAATGCTCTACATTGAGATACGAGGGATGTATAAAGCTATAGAAATGTTGGAAAATTCAGGATTTTCGAATTTCTTTTTCTCTCATCTTGAAGAAAATATATGGTTACGGAGTTATTAAGGGGGTGGTAATTTTCATTATTTTTCAAGTAGGATGCACCGTTTCTGAGATAGAAGCCATTATAGAAAAAAAATACGATAATGCTCTACTTTGAGACACGAACGGTGTAAAACGCTATAGAAAATTTGGAAAATTTAGGATTTTCAGATTTTTTTCTTCCATCATGAAGTAAATATGATGTTGCGGGGTTTCTAAGGGTGAGGTAATTTTCATTATTTTTCAAGATGCACTGTTTCTGAGATAGAAGTGATTATAGAAAAAAAATATGGCAATTCTCTACTTTGAGATATTATGAGCGATGTATAAAGCTATGGAAATTTTGGAAAATTCAGGATTTTCAAATTTCTTTTTCTTTCATCATGAAGAAAATTTGAGGTTGCGGGGTTACTAAGGAAATTTAAAATGGATGACTTTTTTGTAATCAGCACCCCTAGAAACCAACAAAGGGACAACCATATTATTTTTATAAAATTAAGTATGTCCGCCATATTGGAATTTCAAAATGAATGTCATTTTCGTATCCAGCATCCCCAAAAACCTGGTAACGACACCTATGTTAATTTTGCAAAAAAATGAATTACCGTTATTTTTAAATTTCAAAATGAATCTACACAATATCTACACACCCCCCTAAAGTCGAGGAAAATTAAAAATTGGGAATTTTGTACGCTCCTTTGTTTTTTTATGTGCGCTGGTTTTGCTGCTTGTATGTTTTTTGAGTTACCTACATTACGGAAAATATATGTACCTATTCTTAAATTAAATGTGTACTCACAAATTGTCGCCAAGATGGTTATTTGTTCACTAATATAATATCTGTCTGCCAGTTTGGAATATTCAGTGGTATTATTTAGTCACCAGATTTGTAATTTTTTATTCCTTACATTCTTTAGCCAACATGGTAATTTAGTATTCAATATTCGGTATTTTCACATCCAAAATTTAATTGTTTTGTCGTGATTGTTTTCCGTAAGTGTTTCGTGTTGTGCGACAAAATCCGTAAGTGTTTAAAACAATGAACAATATTCGCGTAAACATAAGAAATCAATATGTTTTGTCGTGAGTTTAAATACATGCCTTTGGATAATTTGATATTATTTGTTGTCCTGTTGAAATTGTTGACACATTTTTCCATTTATTCAAGTTATTTGGTAGAACATAGTCAATCCATTAAATGGTGATGCGAGGGATGAAGATCTGCTAAAATATTATGGCCGCTATATATGTATATGTATGGACTGTTTCTAAGATACTTACCATTTTATATTTTTTCAGTAGTAGTACAGTTCAGTAATAGGTGATCCAATTTATAAAAACACTGAATATGGTTTTAGTTTCACTTGCACAAGTAGTAAGAAGTATAATAAGCAAATCCAAACCCAATTAAAGCTTTGTATTTTTATATTTATTGAATTCTTACTAACGAAAGTCGAAACATATTATTGCAATTTCAATTTCTGCAATCATAGAATGCCAAATTAATATGACAGCTTAAAAAGAAATGTAGTGGTTTAACTATATTTAATTATCTTCTAAATAATGAATATCTAAGTCCAAATACCTAAATCTTATCTCTATGATATCAGGAAGAAGTTTTGGAGTCGATAATACCTGACTGGTTGGTTTAAGATTAGAGAGAGTTTTGCCGAATGAATGAAGGTAATATTTTTTTTATTATTAAAATTAATTTGATTGAACTAAACTAACCTAAACTAACGAGTCAGTAGCAAAACTAAATGAAAATCAACGCTCCTGTTTTTGCGTAGAAATAATTATTTTTAGATAATATTTTAAAGATAAATATAGGTGTCAAAAATAGCACCAACGATTTGTGTAAACCACTGTTATTTTTTTTTAAGTAATGTAGTTTTCATCTTATAGCGGAAACTTCAAAGTGCAATGAAGAGTAAGATGTTACTGTTTATTTGTAAGTAAAATGTTAAAATAAAGATCTTACAACAGTTATAGATTTTAAATTGTGCTTAGAATTGCTTATTATACTTCTGTTAGTTTCCGAGGGAATTAAAAGCACCATTTACATGTTTAATTATTACCCAAACAGGTGGGTGGTTTTTAATTTCAATAACTCGAAAGTGGTCCAATTTCGTCCATACAAAATTATTTATCCAGCCCCATTTTTCAAATGATTTGTCTTCACTCCCCGGATCTCGATTTAAAGGATTTTCAGTTTCCTACGTTTTATTAAACTGTATTAATTTTCGTACGTTAGTACTTTCACATAGAAATGGAACTTTACGAAAACGGTAGTGGTGAACTGTGGCGTAGATATGTAAAAAAAGCGTTAAAAAGATCACAGGCTATTCCACTTTTTTATAATTCTTTCTGCTGGAACATTTAGTAAATAACAATATATACATACCTTATTTAAAATAATATACTAACTATAAAACTGAACATTGTAGGATTTGAAACGTAATCAAAAATATTTCTAAAAATGAAAAAATAAATATAATTAAGTATATAATTTTGATAAAATCTCAATATGTTTTTATTTATTCAGATTGTAATTCTAATACTTACAACTTAAAATAAGAATTTATTTAAATTAAATTATAAAAAAGTAACTCTTTTTTTTACTAATGAGTAAGTTTTGCTACAACATAGTAGTAAAATTAACATTAAAGTTTTATAAAATATGCAACAAATTTAAAAAAAATGAAAAAATCTGAATTATCCGGATAATCCGGATTTTTGGGAGAAAAATTCGGAAATCCGGATTTTCAAAAAGTCAAACGTTTGTGGAGGTTTGGATTTTGCGGCAAGTGGCAAACGTGCGGACTCGGCAGTAGGAATACATTTTTTGCAAGTGTCTGCCTAAGTAGTTACCATCAAATCGTTAGCACCTATGTACCTGATACAGTATTTTTATCTCACGAAACGACACGTACTTTAGTGACCACACGAGCTAAAGATAGGTACTCGTCTCCATGCACACATCGAACACAGCGTGTTGCGTGCGCTATGTAAACGGCTCAAGTTACCCAAAAAATATGTATAAAATAATTATTCCTCTTTAAATGATGTAAAAAAATCTTTTAAGATTGACTCACTATAACCTTTTTTATGGTAATCAAATTTGGTCGAAATTAATGCATTATTGCGCCATCAGTTGACGCGGACGAAGTCGCGGGCAACAGCTAGTCCATAGTAATATTATAAATGGGAAAGTGTGTGTTTGTCCGTCTCTCACGCCAAAACTACTGAACCGATCTAAATGAAATTTGGTACACAGATATTCTAGAGCCTGAGAAAAGACATAAGCTATTTTATTATCGCGGGGAAATGTACGGTTCCCATGGGATACTTTATTTACAGTTTCACGTAAAAACCACTAAACCGATTATTATGAAATTTGGCACAGTTGAAAAGTAGACTACGGGGAAAGACAAAGGCTACTTTTTATCGCGGGGAAATGTGCGGTTCCCGTGGGATACTTTATTTACTGTTTCACGAAAAAACTACTAAACCGATCATCATGAAATTTGGCACAGACATAAAGTAGACCATAGGGAAGGGCATAGGCTACTTTTTATCGCGGGACATATACGATTCCCATGGGTTACTGTACATACGCGGGCGGAGCCGCGGGCATCAGCTAGTAATTGAATAAAATTTAAGCATTTTTTACTTAGGTACCTACCTATAATATCTATTCAAATTATGTGTGCTATGTGTTGCATTAAAACAGTTACATATGGATTTTATTATCTTTTTCAATACAAATAATAAAATAAGATGACCTACTGCCGACACGACTACACTGTAACACTTTGGGTTCATGTAAGTTCACGCCGGCGACGTAGGCGCGCGGCTCGCTTTGCGGCAATTGCGGGCAACTCTTGGAAGCGTTAAATGCCTATTTCGCTTGGTCTACCTGGTCTTAATAGTACGGCCCGAATTGACAGATTCCGTTTCGGCCGCGCAAGTGAGAGCGGTACTAGCACTAGTGCCGTCGGACGAGCTCGAATTAATCGCACGGGAAACCTTTTGTTCGACATGTAACATTGTATTGTGTCTGGCATTACAAACAAAACAAGTAGATTTGGATTTACAATTTTCACGAGTGTGACCAGGCCTTAAACAATTAATACACAACTTTAATTCGCGAACGAAATTTTGTCGTTGTTCTAAATTCATAGAATGCATTTTACCGCACCGATAAA
The DNA here is from genome assembly GCA_905404095.1 of Glaucopsyche alexis. Classification (NCBI taxonomy): domain Eukaryota; kingdom Metazoa; phylum Arthropoda; class Insecta; order Lepidoptera; family Lycaenidae; genus Glaucopsyche; species Glaucopsyche alexis. The sequence goes on from FR990053.1 coordinate 6,232,396, forward strand.
TCGAGTGGCTTTCATTACAGCATAAACAAGACATTTGAAATTTGTTATTATTTTTATTATTAATCGGTTTATCTGAAGCTACAAACGATGACATCTGAAAACGATTACCGCTGTCGACCTTATTAGCGCCGCGTGATTGTTTACAAGTTGAGTTCGATGGGGCGGTCATAACATTGGGTTGACTTACCTCCAGAACTTTTACATAATTTTGTAAATAAATAGCCAGGTCATTAAATGACGGTATTTCGTTAGTATTTTGTAGCTCAAACCGTTTTTTAGTCTCGATGTCGAGAGGCCGAGACGCAACATAAAATAAAATAAATTCAGATAAATCGGGAATATTTAAGGCTCGCAACGCATGAACATTTTCATATAAAGTATTCGTAAATTCAGATAAATTTGCAAGAGACGGTTTTTGTATCGGCGTTAATTTAAATAACTTTTCTAAATAAGCCGTAGCTAAGATGCGTTTGTTATCGTATCTATCTAAAAGCGCGCTAAACACAACATTATAATTCGCCAAAGTGACCGGAACACCCTTGGCGAGTGTCAACGCAGATCCCGACAAGCATGAAAGTAGGTAGTGAAATTTCTCGACATCCGACAGAGACATATTATTATGGATTAGTGGAACATAACTATCTTTAAATGTCTGCCAGTTTTCAATAAGACCATCGAATTTGGGAATTTGTAATTTCGGCAACGTAACTCGGGTAATGGAGAAAGACTGATGTCCAGGTTCCGTAGGCGTTGAGGTTGTACTCGAACCGAGCGAGTCGGCAAATTCGACCGCGGCGTAATACAACTCGTCAAAAGAAAATAACGCGCTATTGTCATATTCGAATTTTGGATTTAAACTTGATTGCAGTTTATTTATGTTTTCATGTGACTCGATAAAATTAGCACGAATTTTTTCGATACTTTTATACCTCGCCTTAAATGACGCGATTTTAGTAGAATCCTTCTGAGCTATACTTATCAAATCATAAATTATCTGCACGTTTCTAAATTCATATTCACGTCTTTTGATGAACGACTGCAAATCACTCTCCGCCATTTTGCTTTGGTTACGTAAAATTAAAAAGTTTTTTATAAAATGAGCAAAGTACAGGCTACCTTAATTAACTTACGAATGTAGATAATATTTTAATACCTAGACATTGACGTAGTAATTCAAGTACTGTTTATAAAAGTTATAATATATTATGTAAATTCCCTTATTTTCGAGCACAACTAACACTACCAATAACACTTAAATCCTCAAATTAATGCAGTACTTATTGTATATTTTAAGAACTACTTTATGGAATTTAGTTTTTTACCAATTGTATTATATTGTAATTAATTATAACTAGGAATTACTTTCAATTGAAAACTAATAATATTTTGTGTAGGTAGGTAATTATGCTACGTATCGGGCGTGGCCGCTAGCGGCGCCCGGTTAGAAACCGCGGCAAACAAAAGAATAGTTATTTAATGATAATAGACAAGCAAAAGGCTTGTATTACTTTAAGATTTTTAATTAATTTAATTTAAATTATATGAGGTACTTGATTGATCGTCCCTACTTGGTGACGAAATCAATCCTCACAGGAGGCACCATAAGAAATGTATGATACTTCGCTGAAAAAGCTACTGCATTACTCCGAAGATAATGGGATCCTTCCCTGCCAAATAACAAGCGAAGTAAAAAATGCAAGGGCTAACCTGGAAAGACAGGAACATTAGGGAATCGCCAACGTCGGAGACTGCTGCTGGCCGGCTAGCAAAACTCTTGAAGTTCCGTCGATTAACACTGCTGCACATTTACCACTATAAGCCCGGGATGATTCGACACTATTCAGTCAGTAAACTTTTAGCAAAGTTATTAGATTTTGAATATTTTAGTTTTAACGACGCGCACAACACACGCTTCAGGAGGCCATATTTTTTTTTCTCTCAATACGATGTCTCTCGGCTCGGGGAGCCGCGCGAGCGCTGCTATTGGTTAGCGGGCGCGTGGCGCGAATATTTAAAGTGGACAGGAAACACATTTGGATAGGAACATTAATTAAGGATTGGTTTAATGCTCGTACATTCATTATGGTAAGTATGAACTTAAACGCACAAATATCGGAGATATTTACAAATATATTCCTTCGGCCGTATACTTCATACACCTTAACCCTACAAGTGTCGTCACTTGTAGGTTAAATTTAGTATGGAGCGTTTTTAAGAGACTCGCGAAATTTTTTATACAAATCGCTGTACCTTTGAAAATATTGACCTTTGATATACGGTTTCTTCTGAGAAGTTACTCATATTTAAGAGTACTATTTATTTATGCAATAAAAAAAAAAATAGTCCGATTGCCAATTTTCGTATCGTCTCGTTTCGGTGTGACCTGACGCTAAAGGCCTGTTTCACAATCTACTGATAAGTGTCAAATAGCTTATTTGCATGCTATGTCTCTGTCCCTCGATATAAAGTAAACGGCGACAAAACTTTCGAATAAGCTAACCGACACTTATTAAAAGGTTGTGAAACAGGCCCTTACTAAAATACAATATCCTACTAATATTACAAATGTGAAAGTTTGTGAGGATGTATGGATGGATGGATGTATGGACTATACATGGATGTTTGTTATTCTTTCACGCAAAAACTACTGAACGGATTTTGATGAAAAAATGGAAGTAGTTTAGGCTCTGGATTAAAACATAGGCTACTTTTTACCCCGGGAAAGTACAGTATTCCCGCGGGATACTCGATAGTATATTTACGCGGGCGGGGCCGCGGGAAACAGCTAGTATAGAATATTTCGTATTACAATATTATGTTGTATGACGTATGTGTATTATAATTATGAAGACTAATAATAGTCTACATTACACTCACTGAATAATTTAATAAAATTAGGTAAGGTCGTAATAGTAATAATACTATTACGACCTTACCTAATTTTATTAAATTATTCATTGAGTGTAATACAATTAGGTGTATTGTATTATAGTAGAGACAAAGAATATATTGTAGAGATTGGAACTGGTGGAAGGCATCGTGACGCAACGTAGATACCTAAATTCTTCCGCTTTCTAGCCCTGGGGCTCTGCACGACTTTGTTACTTAAATACGACTAGTTTCAGCCTGTTACTGTAAACGTGGGTCTAGATATTTTGGCCTTTAAGTATTAAAATTTTACAAATGAATGTATAAAAAATTGGGCGCAAACGAGCAAATAGTTGACCTGATGGAAAGCGATGAGCGTCGCCCATGGACACCCACTACACCGGTGGAGTCGCAAGTGCGTTGTCAGACGTCGATGTTTTGTGCAGTTGCGCGTAGACAAAAAGTCGATTTGATGTTATTCTGGTCAACCAGGTCTTCATATGAATGCTATAAATCAGCTGTATCAAATTATTTTTTCTCAAAGATTTTCACATACACCACATGTCTATTTAAAAAAACCGGACGCGCGAGTTGGACTCGCTCACAGAGAGTTCCGTACAAAACGCCAAAAAATCACGTTTGTTGTATGGGAGCCCCATATCTTTTTTATGTTGTTATTAGTATATGTTGTTATAGCGGCCACAGAAATACATCAGCTGTGAAAATTTCAACTGTCTAGCTATCACGGTTCACGGCTCATTAGATACAGTCTGGGGTCACCAGAATGGACAGACGGACAGCGGGGTCTTAGTAATAGGGACTAGCAGTGGACTATCCTAAAGGCAAAATATAGTTTAAAAAAACTAAAACTAAAAAGTTGATATACGAAAATTATGGCACAAAGCGCCCCACGCTTTTCCCTCAATTATACTAGTATTTTTTATATACTACTGTTTTTAGTTTTTTTTTTTTTTTTTAATTAATTATTTTCAACTTTTTAGTTCGATATTCTTTAAAAGCGTGTTTTAAAGCTACCAGAGCTGAGGAAGGCAGCAGGCGCGCAAGAGAGAGTTACATACAAGCAAACAAACAAGCAAACAAGTGTGGGAATAGTGGGTGGCCCCAAAGGGAGATCTCCGACCGAGCGAGGTGGTATGCCCGGTCAGGTCGAAGCCCACTTGTAATCATTTCAGCTGTCGTATATATACTTTCCGAGCTCAGAAACTTCGATAGCGCGATTCAGGACTGTGCGCTGATTGGTCCGCCACATCACTCCCCCGAAGACCGGAGGTTGAACCATTTTTGATGAGTCTTGTGCTTGAGTCGCCAGTGCCAGTGGAGAGGGTCCCAGTGAGTCGGAACTGTGATGCTGCTGCACGGGCTCCAGTGAGTCGGAGTGCTGCCGTGCGGGGCCGATGCTACGTGCTGACCAGGAGAGATGTGCTCTGCTTGCTGACCGGTCATTGTAGTGAGAGTGCCCGTTGAAGCCGATGAGGGTTCGACCAGGCCGCGGTGCGTTGAGGCTGGTGGTCGAAGTACCCGATGAGGCTGTATGCTGGCTGGCGTGGTGCGGAGGGGTGGGGAGTGATGATGATGATGTCCAGAAGGAGGCGTGTTCTGTCGAGGGTCACCAATGTGGGAAATATGGTGGTAGGCCCCAAAGGGAGATCTCCGAGATGGTATGCCCGGTCAGGCCGAAGCCCACTTGTAATCATTTCAGCTGTCGTATATATACTCGTACTTTCCGAGCTCAGAAACTTCGATAGCGCGATTCAGGACTGTGCGCTGATTGGTCCGCCACACAAGCTTACATACAGGTGAAGTTAATATAAGCGTGTTAAAAAGGGGCGCTCCGACCAAGCGAGGTGGAATGCCCTGTCAGGCCGAAGCCCTGGGCGACCCTCCCCCCCCCCCCCCCTAGGGGCGCCCATGACATGTTTGTCTACGGCGTTCTCAACGTTTAATCCGCCTCTGGCGGACTAGGGTCCCGTTTTTATCCTCACGGAACGGAACCTTAAATACAGTTCAAACCACCAATTTCTTTCAAAGCGTTAATCACTTGTCAAGTACATAATATTTTCCATAAGTTAGTAGGTTAATGACTAAAGATTTCTGTCGCAAGACCAACAAACAGCATTTACTGTGACATTTATGTGCAATTATGTTGGCATTAACTGACTTCTTTAGGACATAGTCCACGAGACGTCTGACATTAATTAAAACTTAATTCCAAAAAGACGAAAATTTATCACTTGCTATTTCTTTGTAAGTAATTTAATTTTTATTTGGATGTTGTTTTGGTGCTATCAAACACGTAAGGGCCTACCTGACAGGTTTGCATGCACAGTTCAGTTGTGCTGTGGGCCTAGCAGGAACATTTGACCACGGTGTAAACGTAACGTTTATGAAAAATTTATGAAAGTCTGTCAAAATCATGACAGCGCCCATACAATTTCATTCGATACGCCGATTCGAACGTTTACGCGCGCCGTTGTCAAAAGGCTAGGCCCATAGGTTAACCGGAGCGTGTATTTTGCACAGCAGCCGGTTTCCACACTACTCAGCTCAAGCTTACCTGACAGGTGTAACTGAGCAGGCAAACCTGTCAGGTACACTCTTAGGCTGGGATATATGATCCGAAATCCGGATGGCCAGGAAACAGGGAACAGTACTCAGGATTTATACAATAGAGCTTAAAATTGAACGCACAAGTATCGAGTGAAATGTAATATTATACATAACAGCTTTAGACTCGACACTTCGATTTTCAACTCTATTGTATATAAGCGCAGAGCTCTATTTTCTGTGTTTGGAATTTTCCACGGCCTACCGGATTTCAGACAGTGCAGTCGCGGCCTTAAGTGTATGGCTTAGAGCTTAGTTAGCTTAGAATGCTTACACACGATACAAATATTATGCCCTGTCCAGATTGCTCGCGAGGTAGGCCGAGGCAGTGCTCCGCGAAGTAACCCGAAGTACGAAAAGGCAAAGCGAAGTGCGTGCCCACACTCTATTATTTTGCCAAAAAAACTTGGCCTATTTCGCGTGTAGTCTGGACGAGGAATTTTTTTTTAAATCGTGTGCAAGCATTGTAGCATTGTAAATCAATGTCTGTAATATTATAATGCTGTCCTTTACGGGGTTCTATTTACAGTGCTGTTTTAAACCCGTGTACCACTTAAAACTCTCGTGGGAATTTAGGCTTATGGCTAGGGCTATAACTAAAGCATGCCTCTATTTAACAAAACCCATAATTAAATTGTAGTGAAAGCTTAAATTATGTATCAAAATGTCTGACAGCCTTGAGCTTATATAATAATGTACTCCGCAGCTCCGCCCTTATAAAATCAGCCGTATATTTCCATTTGATTTTATAATCGTATAATATCCCGGGATATAATTTATTACTTCCCGATCCTGTCGTTATATATTCAGGAATATTCTCTACGAAAACCTTCCTTACAATTTACATACTATTTCAGATTCGATAAATTTCAACAAGTTATTCTTGTTGTTCTTTTATTCGTTGCTATTGTGTGATTCAATTTCAAAGGCAATACAGTAACCTCTACACTTTATATTTTAATAGATGTTGCCCGAGACTCCGTAGCCTAGAGGGTAGACCGTTTGATTCGCTCTCGAGAGAGTGCAGGTTCGAATCCCAGGTTGTGGCGTGTACCAATGAGACTTTTTCAGATCTCAAGTACGTTATACGGACGCGACGCCCTAACGATGTAGGAAAACATCGTGAGGAAACCCGCACATGATTGGCCCCAGACGTATTGACCAGTCATTCCTCTGGACTAGGCTGACTATGTTGTGAGAATGCTGTATGTGCTTTGGCAACCATACGACATTTAAAAACCAACTGTCCCAGGCACTTCAGTATTTCAAGAGTGGTTACTTCGCTCGGAGAATACTGTATAAAATATAAATCATCCATTAACGAATGAAAAGGCCTAAGTTTGCCCGAGACTTTGTACGCGCAAAAAGAAATACCACGGGAACCGTAAATTTTACTGCCGTTAATCCAGAGTCTTAACTACTATAATACCAAATCTCATGAACGTAAAAAAGGCGTACACCGCTTCAGTAATATTATATAAGGCGGCCGTATCGTAGCGACACGTGCTGCACGCACACATTCATAGCAAAGTAAGACGATTGGCCGCCAGTACGCCAATAGCAATTATCCGCAAATCTCACACAAACATAAGTCGCCGCCATTGTTGGGCTTCACTCAATGCTTAACTCACTTTCCGTCCGCCTTTTTTTTGTACGTCCATGCCAAATCTCATCATCCGTTATTGCGTGAAGGGGTAAGAATCACACATCCGTACAAACTTTCACGTTAATAATATTAGTAACGATATTCTATAAGATAATGTTAAGTTTTTATTACTGGTAAATATTTTAATCCGACTGATGAGGCCGTAAATGCCGTAATGTCAAGGCAATATACTCGTAGATCTACATGTGAAAGTTTTAAGAATGTTATTAAGTGGTTAGTGAGTCGGAAAAAGCTCTGTCATTTGAGTTGAGAGCTACAAATTGCCGTGTGCTGCAAATAATAATAATAATATCTATGGACGGTTCACACCTCGCCAATCTGGTCCCGTGGTAAGTTCTCGAAGAACTCGTGTTACAAGTACCTACCAGATAACGGGAATATATTTAATACTTTTATATTATACACAATACACATATTTAACATTTTTTGTATATTATTTACATCCGTGACCGAGGAACACAGAAAAACTTTTTTCCTTCGGCGGGATACGACCCACGACCCCCGGCTTGATCACCAATACCAAAGAATATATATTACTAACGTACCAATACGCTCTACCACTGAGCCATAGAGGTCGTCTACTACAATATTGTACGAAAAGCGAATAGCGATAGGTACTTAATAGTGATTAGTGTGTGTGATAAAAATATTTCTATACTTTTGTTTTACTAGCAAAATAATACCCCCTACTAATAAAAATATTTCAACAGTGGATAAGTAATACAATGTTTTGTCGTACGTGGAAAAAGTCACTTGACAGACAAGGACAGAACATTGTATTGCTTATCCATTGTGTAAATATTTTTATTAGTAAGGGGGTAATAGTTTAAACTTTACGTAATAATTATACAAATGAGAATTCGAAGCAGCGATTCCAATTAATCATCACGTAGATTCATTTAGGACGTAGGCTTTGGTGAATTTCCTGGCAAATATTTCTTGTGCTGATCCGATGTTTGGCGAGCTCAAACCAAACGGCCTCTCTAAACAGGTCGATACTCTTTGATGGTGATTTCGGCACTAAGCACTAAAATTTCTCTATATAGGCCGATCGATTAGGTATAGTAGTATGCTCTACTAGTAAGTTGTAAGGTATGAACCTACTATGTAGTGCTATTGTAAAAAAATATGTAAAATCCCTCAGGAACTTACTCAAAAACAGTTGCAATCAATTTATTACGAGTATAATTACAACAGGAAATTTCGTGGGAACCGTACATTTTTCCGCAATAAAAATTAGCCTATGTTCTTCTTCGTCGTCTATTCTATATCTTTGCTAAATTTCATCAAAATCGGTCTAAAAGTTTTGAAGCCTATTCGATACAAACAAACAAACATTTCCTCTTTATTATATTATTATAGTATAGAAGTCAAGGGATATACTAACTATATTTATGTATAAGTAGCTGTCCTGACACCCGACATATATTGTTCTGCCTTAACTATGAACTGGAATAAATAAATAACGAACAGGTAAACTGAACGCACCTATAAATGTTTCAAGTGTCAAATTGAACACAGTGAAAAGTTGTTATGTGAGAATGCAATGGTTGTTTTAGTAGGTTAGGCAATACATAGTAGGTTCATACCTCACTACTTACTAATAGAGTATCAGTGGCGGGAGGTTCTTATAACTCCATTCCTATCAGCTTCCCTTACTGATTACCTTTTGACGACCCTCGTTCAAATCCCTAGCTATTATACAGGCTACGGCTTCCCTATGAAGGAGAACCAGCCTTCGCCACTGTAGAGTATGCTACTATACCTAATCGATAGGCCTATACAGAGAAATTTTAATGCTAGGTGCCGCATTCGTTCCAATATCTCTCACCATCAAAACCTTCTCTGAACTACCACAATCATTTCAAGAACAAAATTAGACAAATCGTTCTAACCGTTCTCGAGTTTTAGGGAGACATTGGAATGACAATCTATTTTTAGTAAGATTAAAATTTCATTACTGATAGGTCTATGTTCTTTTCACTTGATCGCATATCAGAAATCACAAGTCACGTCGAAGATATTTTAGATAATTACAATCGATAACCTCGTGGTATTCAAACATGGTGGAGACCATATAAGAACAAGCTTTTGTTTACGTAAGTTTGACCCACACGGAGAGAAACTAAAGGTCAAAGTTTCGTCTGTGTTATTGTACATAATAATTACACTTGTAACTCCTCCGGTGTTGCGGACTAGCGTTCCTGGGCCTCTAGTCAAGATGTATGGGATTTGACATAAGGCATCGCAAGCGACATGTCACTTAACGATTACTTATATCAAATTCCATACATTTAGTTTTCGAACTTCACCGTCGAAATTATCGAATGCATCCTGACTAGAGGCTCTGGTCCTTAAAATCCCCAAATGCCTCCGGTACCTTACTCACTCGGCGAAATACAACGCAAGCGTTATAATACGCCGGTTTTCTGTGAGTCATTTGTACTTATCCGGCCGAGCCAGCTAATTCGTGCCGAAGCTTGAAGATTTAAAATATATAAACTGGGGGTTAGTTAAGGTGACTTCTTTAATTACGATCACGAAGTTCGAATTAGACAACCGTATGGTATTGAGTATTGACATATCGCGTGCTATTTGTCAATGTATATATGTCACCGTAAAATTGTCAAAACCGATAGATTGTAATATTACTAGAGATATTACAATATGCTGACAGATTGTCAAATACAAATTTCTCCATACAATGGTATGCGTTATTAAACGTTTTATTTTTGTCACCATCAGAATTAAAATTTAATTCAATAAATTACTTACTTATTTAAGGCGAATTTGATGATTTTTATTTATGACTAGCATTAATTGCCCGCGGCTTCGCCCGCGTGAAATCCACACTTAGTGGATGCCTACGTCATATGAGAAATACGTGTGCGTTTCAAATTTCTAGTGAAATTAGGTTTTAAACTGTCATCCTCTATTTTACCCATCTAGGGACTGAATTTTAGAAAACGCTGAAATACGTAGCTCATTTCTTTTTCCTTACTAAATTCATACGAAATTTCAAGCAAATATGTCAAATGAATAAAAAGTTTCATACAAATCATTCTTTAGTGGATACTTTTTTTTAGCTAATTAATTTATTAAGAAACAATAAAATTATAAATTGGATGCCTACTACGGCTACGTCATCATATGAGAAAGAGCGCGTTGTATAGTATACCTCAGGCTGTTGTCGAATCTGTTCTCACTTCTCATTTTCAAGTAATGCTCGAAGCTATACGTCTTATCTTTCCATCGGAAGATCAGAGGGTCAATTCTGCCACATAAAATATAATTACAGTCAAGTCCCGATACGCTAAAACTGTCAAACAGTATTCTCGTAAACGTTAAATCAACGTGAAACGCGCTCTGATTGGTCGAAACTTGATAAAATCAGTTTATGATAACATGTCGCTTCACTTACAATGCAATCAAAGTAAAATGAAAGTCTACTTTAAATACGAGAATTAATTAATCCGACTGCACTAATTACAGTAACCTGATACGGTTTTTTGGGGTTCTGTAACGAAATTACCGAAAGGGCAGTAAATGCGGTTGCTGCTAGCTCAGAGTAGAAATTATATAAGGTTCGGTAAAATCAATTACGGATATTTTGGGCATATGATCTACTGCTTATGTATAGATACAATTAATTAAAATGATTATTTTAAAATAATCATATTAATTAATTGTATGCTGTGGATTTCCGCAAAGTAACGCCTGATTCCATTAATTATGTATAGATGTTTAGGCAGAAAAATAATTGTTGTACTCGAAAAAAAAAATCTTCCTTTATATGGGCGAGTTTGCATTAAGTGGTTGATGATGTTGGTGATTGACCCATAATGAGATGTTTTTTTAACTTATAGTATGACAATAATTTTTATTTATATTATGAGCAGTAGATATTATGCCCAAAATATCCGTAGTCGATTTTATCGAATCTATATATTATAATATCTTACGTACAGAGAAACAGTTATCATATATCGATCCAAATCTATCCAAATTTGAACCACAGTTTGAATGGTGTCCCCTTCTACAACCCATAATTTTTCCACTCAACCGTGGACAAATCGATAGCTAACTATGTAGCTGTTTATCTGTCCGTCTTTCTTTAATCTGTGCTGCTAGAATGGAAGTTAAGGATATATTTAAATGTTTTAACCCTTTTTGACCTATGTTCACACTTGACACGGCATTAAACATTTTTTTTGTATTTTTAGCTATTTTTATTATTTGTGGCTAGAGGATATGTTTTATTGACTATTTAATTTGCTATGCTAATTTGAATTTAATAAATTAATATATTATTTATTGTTTAATTTGAATTGAATATTATGTTGACTAGCTCCACACACCTAGAATGTAATTTGCACGCTTTGTGATAGCTTCAAACATTCAGTTTGAACTATATTATATATGTTACGGCACGGAATTGTATGTTTGTCCTCTGTTTTAGGGTTCCGTACCTAAACGGTAAAAACGAGACCCTTTACTTACTGAGACTTCACTGTCTGTTTGTCCATCTGTCTGTCACCAGGCTGTATCTCATAAACCGTGATAAAAATTAATATTTAAGAGGGGCTCCCATACAACAAACGTGCTTTTTTTGTACGGAACCCATCGTGCTTGAGCCCGACTCGCACTTGGCCGGTTTTTTACTCTTACATAATTACTGTCTCAAAAGACTTGCTTGACTGGTTCATACCTATTAGTGGTATGAAATCTAGAGTAATTAAGATTCGGACGTTAAAAAGTTTGACATAATTGACCGTTGACCGAAAATGAATTTTCAATAAACCAGTTGTGAAACGCTCTACTATTTTATTTCCAGGTGGTGAATCGGACCACATTTTCCACCTCCACGGCTACAGCTTCTACGTGATAGCCATAACGCAGTTCAACAGGAGTTTAGACAAGGAGGAGATCAAACAACTGACCGTCGAAAACAAATTGTTCCCAACCAAAAACACGTTCGATCCCGTACGTAAGGACACCATCGTTATACCGAAATTCGGTGTCGTATCCCTCAGGTTTAAGGCGGATAATCCCGGATACTGGATAATGAGGGACGAGAGGTCCTCGCACTGGACGCGGGGATTGGACTTTGTGTTCAAAGTCGGGGAGGAACGGGACTTCGTGCAGGCGCCCCCGGACTTCCCCAAGTGCGGGTCCTACGTAGGTCCCGAGTACTTCCTCATTTAGACTGATGTTTGCTCAATGTTTATTTATTGATTCTGTCACCGTAAAATTGTAAAAACCGGTAGATTGTAATAATAAAATATCGACAGATTGTCAGATAAAAATTACTCCTTACAATTGTACGCATTATTTTCGTTATAACTATTAATTTGAAAAAGCAAACAAATATGGCAGCGTGGGGCACTTGCCGTTTAACCAATCGCCACGGTAAATATTACAATTTACAATATAACAAAAAATAACGTGTAAAATTGTAAGAACACATTTTTATTTGACAATCTGTCCACATTTTATAATATCTCTAGTAATATTACAATTTGACGGTTTTTACAATTTTACGGTGACAATTCCATAAGCTAGACATACACGTAAGGGTGTACGTGACATGTTCGCGTGTACAGTTGAGTTGCAACAGTGCAGGTCCATACTCACCTTGAGCATAGAGTAGAACATATTTATACTTACGTACAGGAAACAGCTTCCATAGAACGAGAACGATCCATCCGATTGAAATTTGAAAATTTGGGCGTCCAATTCATCTGCCCACAACATCTCCACACAATCGTGGACACATCGTATGCTTGTAGTAGTGCATCGTTCCTCAACCATTTTTATGTCGCAACCCACGAAAAAGTCAAAAAGTTAAGTAAAATGTCTTACAACCCCGTCACGATTTTTTCGACGTTCGATACAAAAGACTCGTTCGAAAAACGAATCATTTGTACCTAAATGTAGTTTGTATTTATTATTTTTTCAACAGACTGCGACCCCTTTTAAAAACAAACTCGACCAAACTCAATAATGGCGTCCCACCGGTTGAGAAACGTTATAGTAGTGTAATCAAACCGAAAGCTAAATATGTAGCTGTTTATCTGTTCCTTTCTTTAATCTGTGGCTTTTGCTTCCTCGACAGGTGTGACTGTATCGACAAACCTGTGAGGTACACCCTTACGTGTCCATTTACGTTTACTATAATATTCATTGTTAATTACATCACTTACGGACTATATCGCATGTCACTTTCATATTTTATCCCGATACAAGTGAAGAAGCCGTAATGCCGGAATAAAAAACGAGAGTGAACCCATAAGCGTTTTAATTTACAATAAGTATTTGTTGTTTTCTCTTCTTATTTAAGTTTTTTTAGTATACGAGTAGATGAATTAGTTTTGTAATGCAATTCGCCTATTATTACCATTTCAAAATGGCGAAGATATAAAATATAATAATATAAAAAAAAAACATTTTGAATAAACATATATATATAAATCTGTTTGATGTGTGAATGTTAAGTTTCCTTCAATTGCTGGAAATAGATTTTATGAGCTGAGAAATCTTAAATAAATTCAAATTGTTAATTCAAACCAAACTGTTATTATTTATATATTACCTAAAAGATGTAAATTATTCAAAAAGTTTTGACGTTAAATTGATTCACAAATAGCAAATGGTGTTATTTTATTCTTTAAAAGAGTTGTGATAAGTTAGAATTTAGACTTAACCAATTGTAAATAAGAGAGTTTGTGTATTTTACTATGAAGTGATACCAGCTTAATAGCCGACAGGGTAAGGAAGGTTGTGATACGGAGCAGTCAAGTTAGTAGGTTTGTGTAATATGGTTACCTTTTAGTGATAGGGTCTAGGCACCACTGATAGATATATCTAAATTAAATAAACAAGATCATTGAAACTTTTAGTGCATTTAAAAAAAAATACCAGCCTGTGATGGAGTTTACAGTTTACACCGTACATGTGACAAAAGTGAAACTGTCAATTTAACAAAATTCACATTTCTAAAATAAGTTATATTGATCGATAAAAATATACACCAAATTCAATGAAACAATTTTACTTTAATAAACATTGTAAATATTAAAGTATATTTTTGTTTTATTTCCTGTACCCACTTACCGTATAAAAATAATTGTCAGCAGAAGTGATAGATTGGTTGGAGAGAAAAATGCGAGAAAAAATTAGGGAGTTGTAAAAAATAATAAGTTTACAATCACCTTTTATTATTTAAATTTACCATTTCTTGTAAAGGCTAAAATAAAATATATTTTGTGAGTAGATGGAGAGCCCGCGGTGCCTACTGCGAGGGGAATTGCAAGCTAAAATATTGCACAATTTCAGACGGTAATACTAATAAACTCTGTACTTACCAATTTATCTGGATGGGTTCGGTCATTTTGGTGCAAAATACACTAAATAATATTATTAAACTGAATTTGTTCAATTATCATTTACGAGCACCTCTATCATTTTGGATTGTCTTAACCTTTACCCTTAATATAAAATTTATTTTCTTGGTCTGGATTTTTTTTTCTAAAAAGTTACTGCGTACCTGCGTAACAGGGCCTTTATTTGGAGTTCTCATAAATGACATAAATCATAGATAGTTAATAGAATCAGGCGTTACTTTGCGGAAATCCATAGCATTAAATTAATTAATTGATTATAGCAGTTTTTCCGCTAAATAATACCCACAACCTGCAAGCAAATGTGTGAGTGCACGCATAAACATGCGTAACGCACCTCCCTCCTCCCACACTGCTTATGCGTGCACTCAGATGCAAGATCGTGCAAACACCACCACCACACAAGCAACAATGTCGGCAAGATCGTGCAAAGCCCCACACCACCATGCAGGTTGCAAAACTCGACGCGCGTTTCGCCCCGAACCCGGAGCATCCTCAGGAAGTGGACCTGCGAACAAAGTTCGTTAGTAATGCTGCCACGCAAACCGCCACCTTATATAGACTACTGGCTACTAGTACCCCCACCAAACATATTAATGAGCGGTGACGTAGTCAAGCAAGTTTGGTCATTCAACAATGCATGTCTATTGTTGTTCTTTTCTTTAATTATTTCTAATTGTTCCAACACGCTCAGTCGAAAGCCTTTGGCACATTTATGTAATATCTTATAGGAATGGCCATCGGGTACACTATGACCAGGGACTTTGTACGCAGGGACTCCTGATAAGGAAGTGGTTAGATACAAGTCCAGTTTGACCTACATGGGTGAGGTATCTGCACGTTTATCTAAAATAATGAGAAATAACGATATGCACGTCGCATTCAGGACAAATAATACTTTAAAAAATCAATTGTGTCATAATAAAGACCGGATTGATTTAAAGTACCAATCCGGTGTCTATAAAATCGATTGTCCTGAATGCGATAGTGTATACGTAGGTCAAACTGGACGTAACTTTGAGACTCGGTACAAAGAACACATCGCGGCTTATAGAAATGGTCATCGTGATAAATCACATTTTGCTAAACACCTTTTAGATAGTGGTCATAGTGTACCCGATGGCCATTCCTATAAGATATTACATAAATGTGACAAAGGCTTTCGACTGAGCGTGTTGGAACAATTAGAAATAATTAAAGAAAAGAACAACAATAGACATGCATTGTTGAATGACCAAACTTGCTTGACTACGTCACCGCTCATTAATATGTTTGGTGGGGGTACTAGTAGCCAGTAGTCTATATAAGGTGGCGGTTTGCGTGGCAGCATTACTAACGAACTTTGTTCGCAGGTCCACTTCCTGAGGATGCTCCGGGTTCGGGGCGAAACGCGCGTCGAGTTTTGCAACTTGCATGGTGGTGTGGGGCTTTGCACGATCTTGCCGACATTGTTGCTTGTGTGGTGGTGGTGTTTGCACGATCTTGCATCTGAGTGCACGCATAAGCAGTGTGGGAGGAGGGAGGTGCGTTACGCATGCTTATGCGTGCACTCACACATTTGCTTGCAGGTTGTGGGTATTATTTAGCGGAAAAACTGCTATAAACATAATATTAATTAATTTAATAAATCATAGACATAAATGAATAAAAAGAATCACAAAAATATTTATAAATCTGACCGGGATCAAAATTAAACATACGCAAACTGCCACACGCATGCCAGAGCCTCTAATTAAAGAAGAAGAAAATACCAAATGGCCAATCGGACATTATTATTGCTATATTGTTGCACGACGAAAGAAAAAAACAAATATAGCTTAAAAATTCCCAGTTTCCTTACGGGATAAGACGTAGCTGAATCAATTTGTGTCCCCCAAAACTCCCTGCATACTAAATTTCATGGAAATACCTGCAGCCGTTTTCGAGAAACCGATTATATATTATACACAAGATTGTCTCGTTTAAAGTAGTAATAATAATAATAATAACTCCCCCACCGATCTCGGTGATGGTGGCCGGATTCATTGAAACCAGGCCAGTTACGCAGGAGTAATTTTATAGTTCCCAAGTGTGTGCGCAGTACACAAGAGCACTCTCTCTTCCTTTACTCTCGTAATCCAGTGGGACGGATAACCGACATGACTGACGAGAGATGAGGCGCAGGTCCGACTTTTTACATGCCCATCCGACGCATGGATCATCTTTCTTGTCAGACAATCAGGTGATCAGCCTGCATTGTCCTAACCAAACTTGGAAACAACATTTTTTGTTGTTCCAATGCGGGATTCGAACCCACGACCTCCGAGTCGAGAGCCCATGCTCTAACCACTAGACCACGGAGGCTGTTATGTTTTAAGTATAAGATATACGAGTAATTTCAAATTGATACCAACTCAAGATACCCAATGTATGCCTACGAAATAAGAATACAACAGAGGGTTAGCAGGATAAACTAACAGCAATGTTACCCCGTGATACCATTACCGTCACCAGATGACGCTTTGTGTGAGTTGGGTCTGTAACGGTAGAAAAATATCAAAAACCCAAATTGTTCGCTAACTCCCTGAGCAGCAGCCGCAGTTTAGTCTATATCATTGTGACATATGGACGGACATAACGAATTTATAGGGGTGATAATATTTTACGGTTTCAGAGACCCAACATTGTTTTGTTTTACGACCAATAATTTTATTGGGCTCAGTTGCCTTCAGCGCGCAGGCAGGTAAGTTAGTATTTCTATGATAAGTCATGGCCAAAGTATGTTCTCGTCGGGGAAAAGCATGTAACAACATTTTAATTAGTTGACCAATAAATTGTGTTTTATAATGGTCTTAATGAGGTTGTTTGATATTTTTTCTGCCGCTAGGGGGCAGACCCAATGCACACAAAGCGTCATCTGGTGTAAGTGGTATCAAAAACGGTCAATAAGAATTTTTGATTATTTTTTTATCACCAGGCGGCGCTTGGTAGCCCGACGGTTCTTGTCGTGTCAAAAAGCTGTTAGATGTCACAAAATTAAAAACCCTCATTACAAAGACATTCATATAAATTGGAGAAAATAATAAATTATATTGCTTTTATTAAAGTTAAGTCAAACCTTGCGGTAATTGAATACCTATATCAATGTTCAATTAACTTTTTATTGAAGGTTTATTATATAAAGTGACTTACAAAACGTAAAGTTACGAGCAATGGAAGTGAAAGCGTGCAGCAGGGCCATGTTTTAACACTTTTTATGAGGAGAATGGAAATAAGAGTAGTCTTTAATTATGACGTAGCCATTTGTATATTGCGAGTTGCGACTGCGACACTCAGATTTCTGTTAGGTTTTGAAATGGTTGCTGTATCTTGTACTTTAAACGACCCAAAAAAAACTTAGGCCTTTTCATCCGTTATTTGATGATTTATACAGTACTAGATGACGCCCGCAACTCCGTTGCGCCAAAATTCGTTTATCGCGGCGGAACGTACATTTTTCCGGGATAAAAAGTATCCTATGTCCTTTCTCGGGTCTCAAAGTATCCCTATACCAAATTTCATCAAAATCGGTTCAGCGGTTTGGGCGTGAAGAGGTAACAGACAGACAGACAGACAGACAGACAGACACACTTTCGCATTTATAATATTAGTATGGATTAGTATATTAGTATATTAGTATATTAGTATTAGTATATTAGTATATTAGTATATTAGTATAAGTATATTAGTATATTAGTATGGAAGTATGGATTCTCCGGGCGAATTAGCCACTCTTGAAATACTGTAGCGCCTGGAACAGTCGGTTTTTAAATGTCGTATGGTTGCCCAAGCACGTACAGCATTCTCACAACATAGTCAGCCTAGTCCAGAGGAATAACTGGTCAATACGTCTGTGGTCAACCATGTGCGGGTTTCCTTACCATGTTTTCTTTCACAATTAGAGCGTCCGTATAATGGACTTGAGATCTGAAATGTATCATTAGTACAATCCACAACCTGGGAATCGAACCTGCACTTTCGAGTGCGAATCAAACGGTCTACCCACTAGGCTACGGAGCTAAAATGAGACAATCTTGTATATATATATATATATAATCAGTTCCTCGAAAACTTTTGCAATTACTACCATGAAATTTAGCATGCAGCGAGTTTTGGGGTAGAAAAATTGATTTAGATAGGTCTTATCCCAGGAGAAACCCTTTTAAGCTTTTTTCTTTCGTCGTGCAACAATATATCAATAATTTCGACTCTTGTTATATTAATCTGATTGGCAAACCAGTTTGGTATGCGTATGAATAATTTTGCTTAGTTCGAAAATGCGGAATGTGATGGATTCGAATCCCGGTCAGAGAAATATTAATGAGATATTTTTGTTTCTTAGAACTCCAGTTACCCAGGTATTTTATTATATTACAATAAATAATAATAGTTATCGTTGTATACATATAAATAATCTATATTAAAGAACCTAGTAAACCCAATAAAAAGTAGAAACTTAAAATATGGACATATTATATACATATTATGATAATAATTATTTTCGTCTCAACCGTTCGTGCTAATAATACTTCGTGTTGTATCTATACTATTTGTAAGACCTGGGGAGTCAAGATACATTTGATAATTTTGACGGCGAACTTCGAACTCAAAAATGTATGGGATTTGACATAAGTCATCGCTAAGGGGCATGTCGCTTGCTATGCTTTATGTCAAACCCCACACATTTTTGATTTTGAACTTCGCCGTCGAAATTATCGAATGCATCTTGACTAGGCCTTTTAATGTAAGCGAACCTCAGGAACTATAAACAATTCCTTACTGGCTCCAAAGAAACCGGTCACTACTCACCACGGTGCAATCAGTTTGGGGATGATATTAAATTTAGGGGTGAATTATAATGAGGAGAATTTATATTCAGCTAGATAGAGTATTCGTATTTATTGGGCTCACGGGAGTTATATTACAGCGCCAGGTAGATTCGCTCTCTAAAATTTATGTTTTATGCAATTGTGAAATGAAAAGGTCAAAGGTAAACGATGTAATGCATTTATCATCAGCAGGTCAAAAACTGGGAACGCAATGGATAATCATAAAAATAATTTAATTTTCCAAAATGGCGGCGATGTGGTTTGCTACCCATCACGTCTCGTTCTCGCGGAGGCGAAAAATGACCCATGGAGAGCCGCTTCGCTATGTTGAATGTAAGAGGAGGAATGGATGGTAAGAATGAAAGTGGACGAAGCGAAACAAGTATGTAAGGATCGTAGCAAGTGGAAAGGAGTGGTATCTGGCTACATCTACGGGAAAGAGGCGTGATTATATGTATGTATGTAGGTCAAAAATGATCACTTTAAGTGAATCGTATTATGGAACTTGAAATATTGAATTTCAAAAGAAGATGATTTATAATAAATACCTGCAGGTCTGAGGGTCAATTCTGGTAAATAAAACCTTTTTTTTTTTTTTTTTTTTTGTTTCCGGAGGGGAAAATGCATTACGCATACCACCCAGGCGCAGGGGGCACCCGAGTGGTGATGTGGGACTCCCGTATAGGCTAATGAGACCCACGGTATACCCACTAAAAACCACCCCCCACCTTCCTCCTCGCCGCCCTGTGACGGGGCCACGGGAACGGTAAACACATCCGCGACCCCGCCGGCGGCAGCCAATAAGCGGGTCCATCCTAGGCCCGAAGGCCCCAGGCGCACCAGATGGTAGGGTGCGCCTCCCTCCTCGGCCTCCACCAGTACTGTAGCAGACTCCCCCTGAGTCTGCTACTAGGAGGCCACGGATACCAGCCTCCACAACCGGTACCCGGTGGCAGATCTGGTATATGGTTCTGCCACCGACCACACCTCGGCCGCAGAGGATAGGGCAAGCGGCGCACCGTAATACCAACTTGCCTCTTCCTCTGCGGCCCCACCAATGCCGTTAACCGTACGGAACGGCCCCGCCAGCTCGCAGGGGGGTAGGGAGAGTGGCACAACACCCCCACGCCTCTCCCCCTGCGATCCCTCCACGGCCGCAGAAGATAGGGAGTACGGCGCACTGTAATACCGGCACTCCTCTTCTTCTGCGGTCCCACCTCCTAGCGCGTCCGCAGCGGACTCCTCCAGCCCGCTGGGAGCGCCCTCCTCGGGCCAGCCGGCGGCAAACAAGCCGGCCCTGGTTGCCTCTTCGCTTCACCGTGGGTGTCCAAACCACGGTTACTAAGCCCCACCGCCACGTCAAGGCGTGCAACCATCGGGGGGTGGTAAATAAAACCTGCATCAACACAATCTAGTCCCGATACAATAAACTGTCAAACGGTATTCTCGTAAACGTTAAGCCAACGTGAAATGCGTTCTAACTTCACAAAATCAGTTTATGATAACAACATGTCGCTTCACTTATAATACAATGAAAGTAAAATTAAAAGTATATTTAAAATAAAAAAATTAAGGTTCTGATTGATAGGGTAAGCATGTAAGTAAGAATTAGGGTAAGCACGTAAGTAAGACTTAGGATAAGCACGTAAGCAAGACTTAGGGTATGCACCAGTGGCGTAGCGTGGGTGTCTGCCGCCCGGGACGGACGTCAATTTTGCCGCCCCCTTACTTGGGTTTTGCCGCCCTCTTACTTAGGTTTTGCCGCCCACGGGGCGATACCCCCCCCCCCCCCCCCCCGCCCCTACTACGCTACGCCACTGGTATGCACGCTCCGTGACGATGCGAGCCGCACCGTGCCGGCCGCTCTTGTAATGAGACGCTACATAATTATATCTTCTTGTGTAGTAAGTAATGTTCAATATTCAATTACCATCTTAAAATAACCTAACCAAGAGCATGTCATGATATGTCTAAGGAGGGTTCCGTGAATATCAACGCGTTATAATAGGTTTTCTATGAATTACTTCAAAAGTTATTGTCCGATTTCGCTCAAAATAATTTTCATAAAGAGTTATTAGTATGATCTATTAGCATGGATACTTAAAAGTTTCTATCTTATATAGTTTAGAAATGCCAGGAGGGATTTCTAAACTATATAAGATAGAAACTTGCAACCAGAAATGCAACAAACTTATAAACCATTTTGGAGGTGGATTATACAAAAATGGCCGACTTAGTATAAATTCATGTATGAAACCTTGCCTTTATTTTATTATACCAATTCAACGAATCCCCACACGATGGGGTAGAAAGATAAAATATTTTATCATCCTCACTTCAAATGTATGTACCCCTAAAATATAAAATTATTATTATTTCATGATGACAAAACCGAGATCACACATGACCTGAAACTATGACAAATTTTATGCATTTATTTTCACAAGTACAGAACCTAAAAGCGCGGACAGACAGACGGACGGATAGAGCGAAGCTATAAGGGTTCTTGAGTATTACCCTAAAAAATGGCGCCTAGGTGTGAAATAGTAGTTTATACTCCAAATTGAAGAAAAACAAAAGTAAGGTTCTACAATCACTTTAATTGACCGCACAGGCCAACACACCCACGTCTGATCTTCAATGTGAAGAAAAGTAGGTTGTTTGTACCTACTAACTACCTAAATTATGACACATGTTTTTCGAAGCTGTTTCGTAATTAAAAGACCAAGATAAGATAATTTATTTGCTCACATTTACTAACATTAAAACTAATTAGTTTTGTTATAAATTACACAAGTAGTTAAAAATAACGATGTTGTGAATTATACATATTACAGAAACAATATTAATTTAATACCTAAGTAGTGTATATGAGTGTTAGTCACAGTTATGTGATTAATTACCCCTTTTTGGAAACCATAAAAGGAATACACACTTATTCCTATCGCCTTACTATTGAACTACGGGAATACAATTTATTTTAAGATAGTGTTGAGAAAAGAGCCTTTTCTAAAAGCAGCAACTACTTTTAGAAATTGCATTGGAAATTATTCTCTCGAACAGAAAACACTTTACCTAATATATATCATTTGAAGTAGTAACAGTGGTCCAGTGGCTTAGAGCTTGGCTCTTAACTCGGAGGTCGTGGCTTCAATTCTCGCGCTGGAACAACAAAAAATGTTGTTTCCAAGTTCATTAGGACACTGCAGGCTGATTACTTGATTGTTTGATAAGAAAGATGATCCATGCGTTGGATGGGCATTTAAAAAGTCAGTCCTGCGCCTTATTTCCCGCAATTTATACGTGGTAGAGCCATGCTTCGGCACGAATGGGCCGGCTCGACCGGAGAAATACCACGGGCTCACAGAAAACCGGCGTGAAACAGCGTTTGCGCTGTGTTTCGCCGAGTGAGTGAGTTTACCGGAGGCCCAATCCCCTACCCTATTCCCTTCCCTACCCTCCCCTATTACCCTATTCCCTCTTAAAAGGCCGGCAACGCACTTGCAGCTCTTCTGATGCTGCGAGTGTCCATGGGCGACGGAAGTTGCTTTCCATCAGGTGACCCGTTTTCTCGTTTGCCCCCTTATTTCATAAAAAAAAAGTCGTCTCGGTCACCCGTCACACTGAGTTTCAAGAGTTAACGAAAATAGAGTTCTCTTGTGTATTGCGCACACACTTGGGTATAAAATAACTCCTGCGTAGCTGGCGTAGTTTCATTGAAACCCGTCACTGTCACCGAAATCGTTGTGGGGAGCTATGATATATTATTAACATCATTATCATTTGAAGTAGAGCTTTTATAGCACGTCTTGATAGAGTAATTTTCATAAGTGCATTGCGCTGCGTTGGTTTCAATACTACTCATCTCACTGCAGGAAAACCTGACACCGTTACGTTTATGGCTAGCAATTAGTTAGCCTTCCGATCCGCATGCGAGACCAGCAAACCATCGAATAGTCTTCTGGGTACCGCCCGTGGTCACGCAACGTAGGGTTTGTTTAGTGCTCCATGTAAATTCACATTATGCAGTTGGTCGCGCGACCCAGTCTCGATTGCGGGCCGTCATTGTCGCATAGATTGGCAGGCTTCCTTTAGGGGACAATTATTTATGAGTGACCTTTACCGGAACCCCACCTGACCTCTCCGGCATTTGTGTCAGTGGGACGGAAAGCTTTACGATGTTATTATGTCGATAGATTTGGTAATTGTCATCGTATTTTTTAGTTATTTATAAATTATTACGATAAATGTTCACAGAGGCTAAAAATTCGAATACGAATAACTCAATCTACCTGCTGTGCTCAATTGTTAATATTATTTTAAATACAAAGTTACACAGTTTTGCTACTTTAGGTACGGTAATCTATCTATATTTTTCCTTGTATTTATATTATATTCAGAAATATTGAGGTATTATTACTTGATTGAGCTCTGTAGCCTAGTGGGTAGATCGTTTGATTCGCACTCGAGAGAGTATAGGTTCGATTCCCAGGTTGCGGCGTGTACCAATGAGACTTTTTCAGATCTCAAGTACATTATACGGACGCTTTAACGGTGAAGGAAAACATCGTGAGGAAACCCGCACATAGTTGGCCCCAGATGTATAGACCAGTAATTCCTCTCGACAAGGCTATGTTGTGAGAATGCCGTATGTGCTTGGGCGTACGTACCGTACGACATTTAAAAACTGACTGTCCGAGGTCCGAGGAAACAGTATCTTAATGAGTGGTTACTTTGCACTGAGAATACTGCATTAATTTATCCAATAATGGATGAAAAGGCCAAAACTTTTTATTAATTGATGAACGTAAAAAAGTAAGAGTTTTTTTTACATTCGTCCAAGTCCCATACAACAAACGTGATTTTGTAGCACTTTTAAACTCTTCTTTCGCAAGTTCGACTCGTACTGTTTTTTTAAATATTTACATGATAAGCTAAAATAGCTCTATTATCGAGCATGCATCAAGCTTTATTCAATTACAACTGTTACTTTATTTACAAACCTACTTAAAAAAGGGACTTAAAATATCTTATTGTACGAGTATTACTTTATTGATATTGCGTTTACGTAATTTCCTGTAATAGCTTTTGCCCGCAACTTCGTCCACGTGGAGTTTGGTTTTCATACAAAATGTTTACAACTATCTGTATGCCAAATTTCAGCGAAATCCGTTCAGTAGTTTCGGCTGTGCGTTGATAGATGAGTTAGTCATATTTGCCTTTTATATTATACTAAAGGTTGCGCCCGACTTCGTGCGCGACAAAAGAAAATAACAGTAACCGTTAATTTTGCCGCGATAAAAAGTAGCCTATGTTCTTCCTCGAGGCCTATTCTATATCTGTGCGAAATTTCATCAAAATCGGTCCAGTAATTTCGGAGCCTATTCAATGCAAACAAACAAACAAACATACAAAAAACAAACAAACTTTTCCTCTTTATTATACTATTATAGATTATAAGATTAGATGTTAAGATAAGCCCGAGTTGTATTGTCTTTATTTAGCTATTGAATCAAAAAACATTGCTACTTGCTGCTAATATTTTATTTATAGACCGAGTTTTACAACGGACAATAATGTCGATTTTGAGATAACGATTATAGAGTATTTTATGATAGCCCTTTTGTTACCGGCCGTTGTATTGCCGTCATAAAACAAGACCTCCTTTCTGGCTTTGTATTTGAGAGTAGTCCAAGCAGCTTTGTCTTCTTGTGGAAATTATCTGTATATCTGTCGATCTAACCTAAAAGTCGATTCTGCTAATTATATCCTAAATTACTTTTTAATCCTACAATTACAATCCAGTCCCGGTATGTTAAAACTCCAAAATGGTATTCTCATAAACGTCAAACCAACGTCAAACCCGTTTTGATTGGTCCGAACTCCAAAAATCAGTTTATGATATCAAAACGATTAATTTATAATTCAATTAAAGTAAAATTACGAGAATTTGGGTTCTGATAAAAAAAAATGTTAATAGATAAAAGTAATTGCTAAAAAAAAGTTCTGATAAAAATATACTATTAACCTTCTTCTATTGCTGGTGCTATACATAGCAAAACCCTTGGAAGAAGAATATACATAAGATGTAGATATACTAAACTCGAAGCCGTAAGCAGGTCTCACAAAACATTAATAGCAAAAACCCAAAAGAGTGAAAGAGAAAGCAAACCCATATTAAGGTTTCATGAGGTTGGTGAAGTTTTGGTGTCCCTTTTACGACGTCGGAATAAATACTTTATGGCACTGAGACTTTATGACAGGTGTAAGAATGTGGGATACGGAACGATTAAATATGTTTCTTCTCTTACTAATATCCGGATCTCTATGCTACAGTTATTATTCTGAGGCCGAATCCTCTCTCAATGAATGTCGTTAGTTTTTAGTCATAACATCGCAGTTGGTAAAATGTAGGTTCTAGTACAGACATTGCCTGTGTCATCTGCAGTATATCTATCAGCTCGCTGCTAAAACGACGACCTCTGTGGCTCAGTTGGTTGAGCTTGTTGGTGCTCAAGCCGGAGGTCGCGGGTTCAAATCACGCCGAAGGAACAAAAAGTTTTTCTGTGTTCCTGGGTCATGGATGTGTATTAAATATGTGTATAATATAATAAAAATCTTAAATATGTGTAAAGTATAAAAGTATTCAATATATTTCCGTTGTCTGGTAACCCGTAACACAAGTTCTTCGAGAACTTACCACGGGACCAGATTGACGTGTTGTGAAGCGTCCATAGATATAAAAAAAATGCTTGTCAAATAATAGGGGCATCCTGACCATCCAGCTAGTGAATTCATGTGACGTCATATGTACTGGTACTGGGTTTTGAAAATGGATTGCCAGGATACTCCTTAAGGTGTAATTGACACAAAGGTGAAAGTCATCCCTTAATTCGGATGAGAATCACAAAAGTTTATATACAATTTACGTAAAAATGTAAAACATCTCGTTTTAAAGCGGCTATTAGGTATTTGTTACGTCGGAACCGCCCGCTCCTTTCACTTTTAATGGCGTCTACAATCAATGCCTTGTTCGTCTTTTGTTAAAAATAATTTGACTTTTCTATAGGGCTTTATGAATTAATTAGGTAGCGGTTTCTTATCATCATCTTTGCTTCACTAAAACTTGCTAAAAGTCTAGTATAATTATTTTTTCATCTGAAGTAGCTTCAGCGCGATATTGTCGACTCAACCAGAGAGATACCAAGGCTACACAGGAAAACAGCGTGAAATTGCACTTGCGTTAATTTCGGGCAATTAAGGGTCTTTCACCATCTAGACTGTAAATCTAGCGCCGGTACCTTTTTTTTTTGTTTCCGGGGGGGGGGGAAATGCATTACGCATACCACCCAGGCGCAGGGGGCACCTGAGTGGTGATGTGGGACTCCCGTAATGAGACCCACGGTATATCCACTAAAACCACCCCCCACCTTCCTCCTCTCCGCCCTGTGACGGGGCCACGGGAACGATAAACACATCCGCGACCCCGCCGGCGGCAGCCGCCCACAAGCGGCTCCATACACGGCCCGAAGGCCCCAGGCGCACCAAATGGTAAGGTGCGCCTCCCTCCTCGGCCTCCACCAGTACTGTAGCAGACTCCCCCCGAGTCTGCTACTAGGAGGCTACGGATACCAGCCTCCATAACCGGTACCCGGTGGCAGATCTGAGCTATGGTTCTGCCACCGACCACACCTCGGCCGCAGAGGATAGGGCAAGCGGCGCACCGTAATACCAACTTGCCTCTTCCTCTGCGGCCCCACCAATGCCGTTACCCATACGGAACGGCCCCACCAGCTCGCAGGGGGGTAGGGAGAGTGGCACAACACCACACGCCTCTCCCCCTGCGATCCCTCCACGGCCGCAGAAGATAGGGAGTACGGCGCACTGTAATACCGGCACTCCTCTTCTTCTGCGGTCCCACCTCTAAGCGCGTCCGCAGCGGACTCCTCCAGCCCGCTGAGAGCGCCCTCCTCGGGCCAGCCGTTGGCAAACAAGCCGGCCCTGGTTGCCTCTTCGCTTCACCGTGGGTGTCCAGTCCACGGTTACTAAGCCCCACCGCCACGACAAGGCGTGCAACCATCGGGGGGTAGCGCCGGTACCTATGGCAGTCATTAGTGTCGATCATTTTTATGTTTTGCCTACTACTCTGCTAGAAGGCCGTGGCTTGGTTGCTTGGATTTGATTTGTTCAATTTTAATAATTATTATTATGAAAAAGCAAACAAATATGGCGGCGCGGGACACTTGCCGTTTAACCGATCGGCACGGTAAATATTACAATATAACGAAAAATAACATGTAAATTGTAAGAAGAAATTTTTATTTGACAATCTGTCGACATTTTATAATATCTCTAGTAATATTACAATCTAACTGTTTTTACAATTTTACGGTGACACATTGTACTCGTAACTCACTGATGTTGCGGGTGAGTTTTCATGGACGGCCTTAAAAGTTGAATTACCTACTATAAATAGGTAGCCCTAGAAGTATAGTACTTACCTCACCTCCAACATTCTTCCTAAGCCGCAAACCCATTGCAGCGGTAAGGACTTGCAAGGAACTAGGAAGGCCTTTGCTCACTGCACCAGCAAACATCTGCGCTGTGCATACGTAATATGTCATGTACCTATGTATTCACATGATATAACTGATTGCAGATAATATTGCAAATATAGCAATAATATAAAGGGCGTCACAGATGGCGAAGATACTATAATATTTTATCTTAAAGATGCCTCATATTAAACATAACATGTAAATAAACAATAGTCTAAGCCGTCTGTGATAGTTCAACTGTACAAGCGATAGCGTAGCAATTATAATAGTAAGTATCATGTGTTGTCGTCCCCTGAAAAAACAAAAATAAAGGGGATGAGAAGGAATCCCCTTAATTTTTGTTTTTTAACTAAATCTATACTAATATTATAAAGCTGAAGAGTTTGTTTGAATGCGCTAATCTCAGGAACTACTGGTTCGAATTGAAAAATTATTTTTGTGTTGAATAGTCCATCGAGAAAGGCTTTAGGCTATATTACATCACGCTGCGACCAATAGGAGCGAAGAATCAGTGGAAAATGTGGAAAAAACGGGGGAAATTATTCATCTTTGAGGGCTTCCGTTGTTTGTTTGAACGCACTGATCTCAGGAACTGCTAAATCGAATTGAAAATTTTTTTTTTGTTGGACTGTCAATTTGTCGAGGAAGGCTTTAAGCTTTAATAACACTACGCTGCTGTGCCCAATAGGAGCGAAGCATCAGTGAAAAATGTTGCAAAAAACATGGAAAATTATTCATATTGGACAGATATTAATATTTTTTTTTGTGTGTGCTCAAGTCGGTTCGAGAATGGTTTAAATTTATAATTGGACCCGGTAGGTGGCGCTGCTGTCAGTACGTTACCAAATTTAATTCTAAAGGCGGTACGAATTTCGCCGGGACAGCTAGTTATTTATATAAAAACCAAACCTACTTGAGCACTAGAGAAAAATAATAGCGAGCTCACTCGCTATTATTTTTCTCTATTCACATAGTTGCAATTTGCAGACTTCATAACGTCTTAGTACCAACAACGAAGTAATCATAATATTATGTAGGTACCTAATTTGAGCCTCCTAGTCATAAGTAAAATATCGACAAAGCTCCTGTTCGACTAGCTACTAACCATTTTTTTAGACTGGGACACCTCAAAATATTTAGTACACAAAGAAAGTAACCGCAACGCCCGCAGACGTTTAACTCTATATTTACACATGAGTATGTGTGCGTTAGCGATTTTCATCTTTTGTCTGGTCGAGCGGCAACTTGTTCGATAGTACACACCGCAGTTTGTAATAACTCGTAATAAGTCACGTAATACTAGCTTCATCTTAGTTTTTTTGCGACACAATAATAGGTACCAAGCAGAAAAAAAGAAGAAATTTGTAGAAGAAAATTAAGATTATGTTTATTATTTGTTAAAATATGTTCCTTTTCAGTTTCACAGCGGAGCAGATGAAAGTCTAGAAATTTCTAGTGCAATATTTGCTTAAGTTTTAGTGTTTACATGCGAAATGGAAACAAATAGATACGGTTATATGAATTAATGCAACGCGATCTTTGCATGGGTAGGTCTCAGATCAAATAATAATTTTATTTGATCTGAGGGGAAGGTTATAATCTGCATATAAAGGTACATTATTACTTATGACAGCCCAGTGTGTCATAACTTATGAGTAATATTGTACCTACCTTGTGTAAAATCCAAAATCATAGTACTTAGGTGGAGATCTAGGTGTAGATGTATTTGCTGATGTAGGAACTGTAGGAGTATGTAGTTAGGTTGCTGTTGTAGGTGGGTAGGTGTAGGCATAGATAAGAGTTGAAACGGAGCTTTGTTTCCACCTCCACAATTACGGAACTTCCGCAAAAAATCGTACCTCGGTTAAGGCCCAGGCGTTAATATGTACGAGTATACGTCTACATTTCCAATACTAAAAGTTTCACTTCAAAAATATATAGAAAGTTACAGTTCACTGTTCTCAAGCTGCGTTGCCGCTATGTAGGGTTGCCATCTCTTACATATGACAACCCGGCAAGTCGCGTGAAACCCCGGATTTTGGAGTACGAAACCCGGACATAGAACAGTTTTTACCCGACTACAGCGATGTCAAAAGGAAGGGAAGATGCAGTTTACTGAAAATCAAAACAAAATAATGCCTTCCTAAATCTGCCTACAAAAACCCGGACAGCAAATAAATTCCGGCCCGGTCGCTCCCCGGACGCCCTTTAAACTAGGACTAATCCAGGGAAATCTGGACGGATGGCAGCCCTACCGCTATGTAATATTTGTAGTCATGCAGCCATCAATTACAAGTCGTTATACATTATGCATGAGTGTTAGAATGTAAGTACCAAACGATTATGAGTTATGACAAATGTCTTTAAAACGTTGCGATATAATGCCTTATTAATTGCATGCGAAATAATAATTAACTAGTTGTTACCTGCGACTTTACACGAGCTTTTTCTGTTGTAAATAAATTAACTGACACTTTCATTTTGCTTTTGTTGAATTTTGTATGAATCGTCTTGACATCGAAAAAATATTTTTGGAGTTTGGACCAATCAAACGTTTGACGGTGGTTTGACGTTTAAGAGAATACTATTTTGCAGTTTTAACATCAGGAAAACTGTACTTTTTCGGGATAAAAAGTAGCCTATGTTTTAGTCCGAGGCCTACCAAATTTCATCGATATCCGTTCAGTAATTTTTGCGTGAAAGAGTTACAAACATCCGACCATCCATACATCCATCTATCCATCCATCCTCACAAACTTTCACATTCATAATATTAGTAGGATCCTAGACTGTACAAGTAAAATAAGAGAAGTGAGACGAGTAAATTTTTCAGAAAACGCTTGATCGGATTCAGGAATTCCTCAGTGATATTGATATTGCTCAGTGAAAACTCGTAACTACCCGAGCCCAGCTACATTTATGAGTCTTCCGCGAAACTATTTACTACAATATCTAACCTAGTACTTATTGTTATTTAGTTTTGAATAAATAAAACTACAAATCACGCGTAGAAAATCTTGTATGTAAACCTTGTATGTAATTTGTATGTAGTGATTTTATGTTAGTAATTTCGTTCTATCAGCTGATTTACTTCACATTGCTGATTTTAGAATGAGGTTTATTTTTGTAAAAAAGGGGGTTGAAATCAGCTGTGAGATGAATCAGCTGATAGTGTGAGGTCAATGGACGCAAAACAGCAAGTCCAAAAATCTATATCTGTACTTAATATTATAAATGCGAAGGTGTGTCTGTCTGTCTGTTACCTCTTCACGCTTTAACCGTTGAACCAATTTTGGTGAAATTTGGTACAGATATACTTTGAGTCCTGGGAAAGGACATAGGATACTTTTTATCGAAAAAATACAGTGTTCCCGAGGGATACCTACTGTATTTACGCGGGTGGAGCCGCGAGCACCAGCTAGTCGGTTATAATTCATTAAAATTAAATTGAAAGTCTAAATTAATTACGAAAATTGGGGTTCAGATCTAAGTTCATGTTTCTAAGATGTAAGAAAGTAACCAATTTAATATTATAACATTAATTATTTAATAATAATTAATGATAAATGAAGCTCTACTTGTATTATTTACTAAACGAATTATATTATAATAACGTTATTAATAAAGTAATATTATCATAATATTATTTTAAAAGGTCGCCGTTATTGGTGGACGTTAAATAAATAAACGCTTTTATTATCAATACTTTATATTTACTTATTCGAGTGGCATTCTGAATTGCGAAATGAATAAACAAACATTAGGTGGATAAAATATGTGATGAATCAATATATCACATACAATAATAATGTGATGTGTAAATATATCGCATACGATAATCATTTATTGTGCTGGTGTTATTTTTTTGTGCAAACATAAATTGTGTTACTATGCTAAGTTTTGTCTGGGTCGTAGAGCGAAAGTTTCAAGTTACAAATTCAACCAATATGTCGCAATAGCTTGTTTTTGAATACAAGTAACTAGTAAGTTCTGCATCTATCTGCCCTGGCCCCTAGCGCCACAATAAGAGAATGATGCCTTCTAGAATCTTTCGCGTTTGTCGCGGCGAAATAGCACAATGTAATGGGCTTAGTTGTCATTTTTAACCGACTTCCAAAAAAGGAGGTGGTTATACGTTCGGCTGTATATATAAGGTATTTGATCTACTGCTTATGTATAGACGTTTAGGCAGAAAAATAATTTGACTTGAAAAAAATTTTTTCACTTTCTATGGGCGAGTTTGCGTTTTGCGGAGAGTCACCCATACATTAGCTGTTTTTTTACTTTGAGTAAGACAATTATTTTTTTGCCTAAACGTCTTCATATAAGCAGTGGATCATGTGCCCGAAGTATCCGTAATTGATTTTCAGAGACCTTATATTTTTTTTTATTGCATAAAATGAATTCTTAGTACTCGTATTCAGAGTAGCTAGCTGATGCCCGCGGCTCTGCCCGCCTAAGTACAGTAACCCACGGGAACCGTATATGTCCTGCGATAAAAATCAAATCAAATCAAATCATTTATTATTTGCAGAAAGCACTGTTACAATAGGTGTTACAATAATTATACATGGTTCAAGTCTTTCTACCTAATAAGTAGGCATGCAAAATTTATATTATAGTTGCAGGTAACAAAAGTAGGTAATAATAATTATAATTGAAATGTAACATAATTTAAATAAATTGAATGTAACATACTGTTTGGACGAAAATATATTTTATTACAAAAAATAAGATAAATAGTAATTGAATAAATAATTTTAATAAGAAATAATAATAATAAAAAAATAAAAAAATAAATAATAATAATAATTAAGAAATTCAATTCAAACAGTTAGTCAATTTAAATCAATGGTCAATATTATTACAAATTAATGTCATAAGTTTTCAATTATTTATTTTACTTATCACTAAATATTATTAATTAATTTATCATTTAAATAGTCCAATATATTATAGTAACATTTTCTTATCAGAAGTCTTTTGAAGTTTTTCTTAAATAATTTTAAATTCATTGATTTTAATTCTTTTGGTAATTTATTATAAATTGCAGGAGCCATATGAAAAACACTTTTATCCATTAGCGTGGTATTGGTCATACGGTTACATAAGGGATATACGTCACGTTGTTGCCTGTTGCTCGTTGATGAGGCTAACTCAAATAAAATGCAAATAAATGAATTTGAATTTGAATTTAAATTTGGATTTTGTTTGACAAAAGTTGCAATTTCGTAGATATACAGACACGTAAGAGTTAGGATTCTATATTTTATAAAAAATGGTTTACAGGTATCGGTTGTTGATAGCCCAAAAATAGCTTACACCGTTTCTGTGCCTTAAAGATTATTTAGTTGTCTGTCAAGTTGAAGAGTGTCGAAAAGTAGCCTATGTCCTTCCTCGTGGCCTACTTTATATCTGTGCCAAATTTCATGATGATCGGTTTAGTAGTTTTTACGTGAAAGTTTAAATAAACTATTCTATGGGAACCGTACATTTCCCTGCGATAAAAAGTAGCCTATGTCCTTTCTCAGGCTATAGACTATCTGTGTACTAAATTTCATTTCAATCGGT
Organism: Glaucopsyche alexis; assembly: GCA_905404095.1. Lineage (NCBI taxonomy): Eukaryota > Metazoa > Arthropoda > Insecta > Lepidoptera > Lycaenidae > Glaucopsyche > Glaucopsyche alexis. The sequence continues at coordinate 6,265,931 of FR990053.1, forward strand.
TCAGTAGTTTTGCCGTGAAAGACGGCTAAACAGACACACACTCTTTCCCATTTATAATATTAGTACCTATGGATTTCCCAGAGGAAACAGTTTTTATCCTATTTATTTTATCCTATAAAATATACATCTTTATCAATCGTTTTATTTTTGTTTGCTTTTTTATTTATTAAACTAATTTCCTTACACAATGCAACATTTTCCCTATTGTCCATACTTAATTGAAAAGAGGTCTTTTCATTTTTTCACGCAGTTAGAGGAAATGTACTTAACTGAGCCTATTAAAAAAAATATTGACACTAAAATTGATAATTGATAATTATTATTATCAATTTTACTGTCAATATTTTTTTTATTGATTTTATCGATGAAGAAATTGACAAATCTTTTTTTTTTATGAAACTAGGGGGCAAACGAGCAAACGGATCACCTGATGGAAAGTGATTACCGTCGCCCATGGACACCCGCAACATCAGAGAAGTTGCAAGTGCGTTGCCGGCCTTTTAGGAGGGAATACGCTCCCTTCTTGAAGGTTTGCAGGTCATAATGGTTCGGAAATACTGCTGGCGACAGTTCATTCCAGAGTTTTACAGTGCGCGGCAGAAAGCTTCGGGTAAAGCGCACGGTGGAGGACTGCCACTCATCAAGGTGATGAGGATGATAATTATTTTGTCGCATGGAGCGGTGGCGAAAAGTTGCAGCAGGTATAAGTCCGAACAATTCCTCGGAGCACTCCCCGTAATATAACCGATAGAGGATGCAGAGCGATGCTACATCTCTACGTAGCTCTAAGGAGTCAAGCTTGTTTGAAACACTATTGCAGTCGACAATTCGAGCGGCCCTACGTTGGATACGATCCAGAGGGAGAAGCTGGTACTTTGGTGCCCCTGCCCAGAGATGAGAACAGTATTCCATGTGAGGCCGAACCTGCGCCTTATAGAGTTGTAGGCGTTGGACCGTACTGAAATACTGCTTTGACCTGTTCAGAACACCAAGTTTCTTGGAGGCTAACTTGGCCTTGCCCTCCAGGTGATATCGGAACTGGACCTCGCTCGATATGTTAACACCAAGTATTCCAATGTTGGAGGAGACAGTTATGGGTATGCTTTCAAAACCAGGACATACGACCATTGGCAACTTTTTAGCGGTGAACGCGCAAACTTGTGTCTTAGAGGTGTTGAATTGGACTAAGTTAAGTCTACCCCATTCAGAGACCTTCTCCAATGAATTTTCAATTTGAGAGACAAGTTTGTTTCGACTCTCAATGACATTTTGCCGAGAGATATTCGCGAGCCGGTATATAAGGCATCACCCGTGCTGTCATCTGCATAGCAATGAATGCCATTGGTTTGTAACATATCATTGATATGCAGTATGAACAGGGTAGGTGATAGCACACAGCCTTGTGGGACACCAGCATCAACAGACAGAGTATCCGAGCATTCACCGTCGACTACGACCCTTATGCTTCGGTCTGCTAAGAAACTCGTGACCCACTTGCATAATTTCTCGGGGAGCCCATAGGAAGGAAGCTTCGAAAGAAGCGCTTTGTGCCAAACCCGATCAAAGGCTTTCGTTATGTCCAAACTTACAGCCAATGCCTCTCCCTTAGACTCGATCGCCTGTGTTAAGAACGAGATGGCGCGGTCAAGGCGCGCTGTCTCGCTTCCACACATCAACCGTGCGCCATCCATCCTTTCTATGAAGATCTCGGGGTGGGCGACGGGCGTACTTCACTTTCCCTCTCGACACGGACTCATACGCAGCAAATTTACTTAAATTTTGTAAAGTCAGTATATAACAATAAATGTTTATAATTTCGGTTTGTCGTGTTTTTAATCACGCCCAAAAGTATAAATCTCCACATTTTCGAGCCGGATGTGCCTGGAGCCAAAAAACAGACGCAGTCGTGGTGATCAAAGGCGAGGATTGAAGCAAAACCGAAACCCATGTGGCAGCAATCAAATTTGAAAAAACCAGGAAAAGGGGTTTGCTTTCAATATTAGTATAGCGTGTTCGTTCCAATTTCATATATTGTGCACATAAATCCATACATTTAAAGGTATTTTTCTCTGTAGAAAAAATCCGCCATTTGCATTAGGCCTTGCATTCGAGCCTCGAGGTGACAAATATCTCTTTTTATCTTAGTAATCATTACATATTTCTCAATTATTCTAAACAATTTTCAAAGAACTTTTAATCTCCAATCATATTTTCACTAAATTTTTACTGATAAATCCAGAATTATATTTCTTGTTAATAAATTCCAAAGACGTAAATTAATTCAAACAGGTACCTATTCGATATTATCAAACGGTATATTAAGCAATTATTTGTATTCTCTTTTCAGAAACAAAGATAACTGATGCGTGGACGCAGTATTAGCGCATGAGAACAGAAACTTATCGCGTATGCTGGATTTGTACTCTGCTATTTGGTGATTTGTTTGACTTTACTTTGGCATTGTTTTCAACGAGAACTGTATGTATATCTTTTACTTTTTAACACTGAAACTCACTTAACTTTACACATATTAACCTAAATTACATCAATAATTAAGCTACACTTTAATATACTTGCCTATTCATTAGTTTCTTGGTGCCTATAATAATGGATCTAAAATCATACAAAAGAACTCGAGCCTCCTTGAAATCCAAATTAACGATTTTTAAATCTTATCTCGAACTTCTTTTACCTCATAAGCCATTAAGTCCATTGCAATTAATTGAATTAAATACTCGAGTGTCTAAAATACAGGAAATGTACAATGACTTTGATGGAACTCAAAATGCAATTGAACAATTAACTGATGTTCTAGATGAGGAGTTCAAGGAGAGAGAGGCATTTGAGAGCCATGAGAGAGAGAGGCCATGGAACAGTGGCCGCTGCTTTGGAGTTGCTGAGATTGAGCGCTCCGGAGTCTGCCTCTGCGGAGCACGACCAATTGCAGGCAGTGTGTAGCGATGCAGCAAATGTCAGGTTACCAACTGTTAATTTACCTTCTTTTTCTGGACGCTATCAGGATTGGTTAGAATACCATGATACCTTTAAATCACTTATACACACAAACCCTTCTTTATCAAAAATACACAAATTTCACTACTTAAGAGCCTCGCTCAAGGATAGTGCTGCCGTACTAATTCAATCATTAGACTTTACATCTAGCAATTATGACATCGCATGGGACACTCTCTGTGATCGTTTCAATAATAAAAGATTACTCGTTAACAATCACATACAAGCATTATTCAATATTGAACCTATATTTAAAGAATCTTCAAAGAATTTAAGAAATATAATAGACACTATAAACAAAAATTTAAGATCCCTAAAAACATTAGAGTTACCTACGGAACACTGGGATATTTTGATAATACACATGGTTTCTAGCAAATTGGATAATATTACCAGCCGCGAGTGGGAAACACAACGAAATGCAATGAAACAATTGCCTAGTTTAGAATATTTTGTGACATTTATAAAGGACCGTGCTGATTTTTTGGAAACCATGGAGGTATCACAAACTAAACAAAGAAACAACAGTATAATTTCACAAGTCAGGCCTAAAACTTTTATTGCACATGATGCACAAGCAACCAAACATAATTTTTCTTGCCCAGTGTGTAAAAACAATCATTCAATTTATCAATGTTTTAAATTCAAATCAATGTCTGTCGAATCAAGAATCGATAAGGTAAAACAATTAAATTTATGTTTGAATTGTCTTAGAAAGGGGCATAAAACATTTCAATGTAGGTTAGGTCCGTGTAGAATTTGCTCACAACATCACAATAGTATGTTACACTTAAATAATAATCAGATTCAAGAATTAAAACAAAATAGTGCTAGCGTAGTTTCACAAAATATTCAAGCACAAACACAGAAATCAGTCGAGTGTCAAAATCAAACTGCATTACAAGCTCAGTCTATACAAGGTGCAAACATAACATTATCAATTACTAGTAATACACAAGTGCTGTTGTCCACAGCTGTCATAGGTGTCAGGGATTTTAATGGAAAGTTGCATTATATACGTGCGCTGTTGGACAATGGTAGTACCTCTAGTTTTATAAGCCAACAACTATTAAACCTACTGCGGGTTCCTTCTTTCTGTACATCAATTGCAGTACTAGGGTTGAACAACCAACATTCCACTATAACAAAAAGATGTGATATTACAATAGCATCTGCATCAAACAGTGGATATACAACTAAAATAAACTGTTTTGTTGTTCCACAAATCACTCAGTTGATTCCACACAAAAAAATTAACTGTAATTCATTCACAATACCTCCACAGATCCACCTAGCGGATCCTAACTTTGCTACACCATCGGAGGTACAAATGTTACTAGGTGCTGATATATTTTGGCAAGTACTTACAAACAATCAAATTAGTTTAGGTAAACACAAACCAACCTTAGTTGAAACAAAACTTGGGTGGCTCGTGTCCGGGTCTATACACCACAGTGCACAAGACAAAGTGCAGCAAAGTACAGTCCATTGCAATTTACTAAACGATGTAGAGCTTGAGGATAAATTAAATCAATACTTCCAGTTAGAATCAGTCTCTGTCACCCAACAAGTCCACACTAAAGGTGAGGGTGAATGTGAGCAACTATTTAAACAAACTACAAAGCGCCACCCAGATGGCAGATTCATTGTCAAAATACCACTAAAGGAATCCCCAGAGTGTTTGGGTGATTCAAAGCAACTTGCATTAACAAGATTTTATTCATTAGAACGCAAACTTCAGAGTAATCCTACTTTCAAGGAAAAATATGTAGAATTTATGCAAGAATATATACGATTAGGTCATATGACAGAAAATAACACACCACACAATGATAAGATTTCTTACTTTCTTCCACACCATGGTATTTTAAGGGAGAATAGTGTAACTACTAAGATGCGCTCGGTGTTTGATGCATCAGCTATTACAAGTACGGGGAAATCATTCAATGACATTCAACATGTTGGTCCGACAGTACAAGATGACTTAATCACTATACTTATTAGGTTCCGACAACACAAATATGTAGTTACAGCGGACATTGAGAAGATGTATAGAATGGTTCTTATTGATGAAAGCCAACGATGTTTGCAACAAATATTTTGGAGGTGTGATCCTACACATAGCGTAAAACAATATACACTGAACACTGTAACATATGGTACTGCATCTGCACCTTACCTCGCTACCAGATGCCTTGTTCAATTAGGGCATGATTCTACGGACAAAAGGGTACGTGAAACAATCTTACATGACTTTTATATCGATGACTACGTATCCGGTGCAGACGATGAATACACATTAATCGAACGATCTAAAGGGGTAATCCAAGAACTCAGAAATGCACACTTTTATCTACGAAAATGGCATTCAAATGAGCCCTCAGTACTTAATCAAATTCTTGTTAATAATACAAACAGTCCTGATAATTTATTAAATTTACACGAAGATGAATATTCAAAAACATTAGGTTTGATGTGGGCATGTAAACGAGATACTTTGCTATTTTCTTCAATACACATAAAGACACATAATATTGTTACTAAACGTAATGTTCTATCAAATATAGCCCAAGTTTTTGACCCATTAGGTTTAATCAATCCATGTATGTTAGAAGCTAAACTTATCCTACAGACACTGTGGGCTAAAAACATTTCTTGGGACACTGAGGTGCCCAATGACATTTTAATACAGTGGAACAAATTCAAGGAAAATTTAACTAATATATCTAGTATAGAAATTCCACGTAGAGTTTTTTCTGACCAGTTTTCTCTAGTTGAATTACATGCATTCAGTGATGCATCTTTAAAGGCTTATTCATCATGTATATACATACGTTGTATACATAATAATAATGTAAGTGTCCATTTGTTAATTTCCAAAAGTAAAGTAGCTCCACTAAAAAGACGATTAACAATGCCTAGACTAGAACTGTGTGGTGCTCTTCTAGCAACACAATTAGCACACAAGGTAAAAACTTCACTTAAAGTTCATATTAATAAACTATATTTTTGGTGTGATTCAACAATTGTGCTATGCTGGTTAAAATCACATAACAAACAAACATTAAAACAATTTGTTTACAATAGGGTAAATGAAATTAACAAAGGTGTTGATTCTAGCATGTGGTTTTATGTTCCATCTGAACTGAATCCAGCAGATATTGGGTCCCGTGGAATAAGTGCTATAAAACTTCAAAAAAATTCACTATGGTGGCATGGTCCAGAGTTTTTACGTAAAATACACATACAATGGCCTTCCCAACCACATTCTCAAGTAGAAGAGTTGCCAGAACTTAGATTTCAATGTTGTCATGCAACAGCTAACCATATTAATATATTTCATGAAAAATATTCAAGCTATAGTAAATTACAAAGGGTCACAGCATATTTATTGAGATTTATTCACAATTGTAAAAAATTAATAAGTAAACAAACTGGCGTGCTAACTTTAGTTGAACTCGAGTCAGCAACAAAAACATTGTGTAAAATAGTGCAAACTGATACATTTTGCAAACAAAAAACTATCTTAGCATCAAACAACAATTTACCTTCTAAAGATAAACTTTTGTGCTTAAATCCATTTATTGATGAGTCAGGACTCATGAGGGTTGGCGGTAGATTGTCAAACTCTAACTATGATTACAATACTAAGCATCCTATACTGTTACATGCATCACATAACATAACAAAATTATTAGTACAACATTATCATAAACTTCTTTTACATGCAGGTCCGCAATTGTTATTAGCTACACTCAGACACAAATTTTGGATAATAAATGGTAGAAATTTAACAAGACAAGTTACACATAACTGCCTAACTTGTTGTAGGTATTCAGGTAGATCGTTTACACCTGTAATGGGTAACTTACCAGTACAAAGATTACACGCAGAATATCCTTTCATTAACACAGCTGTAGATTATGCTGGACCAATCTTGATAGCGGACAAAAAAGGCAGAGGATGCAAGTTGAAGAAGGCATACATTTGTGTATTTGTATGCATGGTAGTCCGGGCTGTTCACATAGAACTTGTTACCGAATTAAGTACTCAAAGCTACATAGCTGCCTTGAATAGGTTTGTTGCACGCAGAGGTAAGCCTAGTGTTATTTTTTCTGATAACGGTACAAATTTTGTGGGTGCGAGTAATGAATTGGCAAGGTTTCTAAAGATAAATTGTGATAATATCACAGCTTTGTCTGCCCAAGATGAAATTATATTTAAATTTAGTCCAGCATACAGTCCTCATTTTAATGGGTTAGCGGAAGGATCTGTAAAGTCAATCAAATACCATTTAAAAAGAGTTTTAGCCATGGCACATTTAGACTATGAGGAAATGAATACCGTTTTGATACATATCGAATCAATTTTAAATTCCAGACCAATAACTCCGCTTTCATCTGATCCTTCAGATTTAGTTCCACTCACCCCTGCACATTTTTTAATTGGACGAACCCTATCTATGTTGCCGGCACCCCAGGTGGAAACTGCACCTATCAGTACTCTCACTAGATACAACCGAGTACTGTGCCTAAGAAACCACTTTTGGTCCCGGTATTATAAAGAATATATTTCAGAACTGCAGAAGAGAAATAAATGGCGCCAGGGAGGTCTACAACTGAAAACTGGAGACATGGTGCTGGTCAAGGATGACCGACTGCCACCTATCAGATGGGCCCTTGGACGTGTGAGCGCGGTGTACCCTGGCAGTGACGGCATCACGCGTGTCGCAGACATCAGGACCGCGACGCAGGGGACTCTCCGGCGCGCAGCCAACCGGCTGTGCCCACTACCTCCATTGGAACAAGATGTTCCAAGGGGGCCAGCTTGTTAAGAACGAGATGGCGCGGTCAAGGCGCGCTGTCTCGCTTCCACACATCAACCGTGCGCCATCCATCCTTTCTATGAAGATCTCGGGGTGGGCGACGGGCGTACTTCACTTTCCCTCTCGACACGGACTCATACGCAGCAAATTTACTTAAATTTTGTAAAGTCAGTATATAACAATAAATGTTTATAATTTCGGTTTGTCGTGTTTTTAATCACGCCCAAAAGTATAAATCTCCACAGCCTGTGCCCAACGATGTGTTAGGTACGTCAGCAGATCACCAGCCGAGCGACCTTTACGGAACCCGTACTGTTTGTCGCTTAACAACTGCTGAACGTCTAAGTATCGAAGGAGCTGTCTATTAATAATGGACTCCATTATCTTCGAGAAGAGAGAGGTTATAGCGATTGGTCTGGAGTTGGAAGGATTGGAGCGATCGCCTTTTTTAGGGATCGGGTGCACCAAAGCTGTCTTCCAAGATACTGGGACTGTGCCATAAGAGTAGGAAAGCTGAAAAAGACGCGTTAAGACCGGTGCCAACTCTGGAGCACACATTTTCAACACTATAGGAGGGATTCCGTCAGGCCCACTCGACTTTTGGGTATCAAGGGAACGGAGAGCAACTCGCACTGAGCGCTGATGGAACCGAATATCCGACATGGTGCTCTTGCATCGCGGTATAGTCGGCGGTTCCTGTCCCCCGTCATCTAGGGTCGAGTTGGACGCAAAGAGCTTGCCAAGAAGTTCAGCTTTCTCTTTTGCGTCATGGGCCAACGAGCCATTTCTTACGTGTAGGGATGGAAGAGATGGCTTACAGAAATTCCCTTCGATAGCTTTGGCGAGAGACCAGAATGCACGGGTTCCCGAGGGGAGACGCTCGAGTCTCTCGCCAATTCTATTGATGTGCTGTTTCTTCGCCCAAGCGATCTCTCTTTTGAAGGACCTAGAGGCAAGGTTGTACTCCTTTTTAAGTTCCACAAGGGAACGGAGAGCAACTCGCACTGAGCGCTGATGGAACCGAATATCCGACATGGTGCTCTTGCATCGCGGTATAGTCGGCGGTTCCTGTCCCCCGTCATCCAGGGTCGAGTTGGACGCAAAGAGCTTGCCAAGAAGTTTAGCTTTCTCTTTTGCGTCATGGGCCAACGAGCCATTTCTTACGTGTACGGATGGAAGAGATGGCTTACAGAAATTCCCTTCGATAGCTTTGGCGAGAGACCAGAATGCACGGGTTCCCGAGGGGAGACGCTCGAGTCTCTCGCCAATTCTATTGATGTGCTGTTTCTTCGCCCAAGCGATCTCTCTTTTGAAGGACCTAGAGGCAAGGTTGTACTCCTTTTTAAGTTTGCTGGTGTTTAAATCCTGTGCTGACACTGCATTAGCCCAGGTTTGGTAAGCTTCCTGCTTCCGGCGAGAAGCTTTTTTGGAAGATGAACCAAACCAGGGACGGAATCTGCTGCCAGTAGGGACTACAGAGGACGGAATGAAAAGTTCCATTCCTTGTAGCACCACGTTGGCAACAGAGTTGGCAGCGGCGTCAGGATCGTCCGGCGAGAAGCACAACTGCCCCCAGGGGTAGGACGCAAAAAAAGACCGCATCTCATCCCAATCTGCTAACTTGTAGTGCCACACACGACGGTATTTAGCAACACGCTGTCGCAACGCGCTCGTGAGTTGCACAGAGCTGCGGACAAGGCAATGATCCGATGAGCCAAGTGGTGCGGCCACGGATACTTGGTAGCCGTCCGGATGTGACGTTAGCAGAAGGTCCAACAGGGAAGGAATCTGACCGTCCACATCTGGAATTCGCGTAGGCGCAGTAACCAGTTGTGTAAGGTCATATGCAAGGGCAAAGTCGCAGGCAGATCTCCCCGCATGATCAGTTTTACTGGAATTGAGCCAGTCGGCGTGGTGGGCATTAAAATCGCCAAGTAGTATGATCTCTGCGGATGGGATCTGCCGCTGCACGAAGTCTGTAGCTATTTGCAGATGCTCAAAGAGTCGGTCTATTTCGGGATCACCGCTATGGGACCTATAGAGGCACGCATAGACGCGGGGATGGTCGTCGCACTCTATGCGGAGCCATAAGATTGAAAGGTCCCTAACTTCAAGATTGCTGAGGCGGCGAGAGCTGATATCATCTCTGACGTACACACACACTCCTGCTTTAGGCAGAAAAGAGTGCTCAAGGTTATACCCAGGGTGGGAAAGGTACGATGTGTCAGCCAGAGACGATATCTGCGTCTCGGTTAAGAAGAGCAACGCCGGCTTTGCTGTCTCAAGATGGTAATGGACGGCATTGAGGTTTGAGTGTAGTCCCCTGATATTACAGAAGTCCACTTTCAATATCGCAGGGGGTGCCTTAGCACGTTTGCTCTTGCCCCGTGCAGATTGGAGCGCAGTTTTGCCCCCCCCCCCAGAATACGAGGGGCAGCCTAGACGACCACGCTCAGGTCCAGGGGACCTGAGCATGGACGTCCAGAGAGGGATTCTCCAACGCAGTTGGTACCCTCCTGGGGTAACAAATTAGTTTTCATCTGCGGCATCATAGGGGGGTAGGGGGATTGGGCCTCCGGTAAACTCACTAACTCGGCGAAACACAGCGTAAGTGCTGCTTCATGCCGGTTTTCTGTGAGTCCGTGGTATTTCTCCGGTCGAGCCGGCCGGATATCTATTATATCAATAACATTGCACGTGTGCGGCTAGCCATTAGGCGATTATGAAATAGGCCCTCAATATTTTACATGTAGTCAATTACCCTATTCGTAACTGTTCGCCGCGATAACGCAAGAGATGAGGGATTGTATCGCGCTTTGAAATTTTCTTGACGCTCCCACGTTTACGGACTTTATTACCCAACTGTTGGAGAAGGGTAAGGTAATTTCAATTACAAGTTTCACTCCACCATGACCTTGACTGGGGCTATTTTTATGAATCTGTCGGCCAAACGAGTGTATCGCGTGCTGCCGCCTCGATTAAGCACCTAATACCTACCGGTGTTAAGCCTGCTACCGTAAGCTACCCATGTCTTTATTAAATCAATTTTCTATTTCAAATGATTCCTTTCAAGTTTGTTTGTCTTCATAATTTGTTCGTATTATAATCTTCTATACTAATATAATAAAGAGGAAAAGTTTGTATGTTTGCATTGAATAGGCTCCGAAACTACTGGACCGATGTTGATGAAATTTGGCACAGATGTAGAATAGACCACGGGGACATAGGCTACTTTTCATCGCGGAAAAATGTACGGTTTCTGCGAAATTAGAAAGTCGCGGGCAAAATCTAGTAGCGAATAATAAGTGAATAAATAACGAAAATATACCTAATATGTGATGAAGATGTGGTACCTTTTCTTTAGTTAATACTTCTACTCGAAGACTTCAAAACTAAGGCTCATCCCAGTTTATTTATTTATTCTCTATCCCCCTTACTAATAAACGCTGTGTAAGCTTTGAATAGTTATACAGTGTTTTGTTCACATTACACAAGTGACATGTTTAATTCGATAGAAGGAGACAAAACACTGTGTAACTATTCAAAGCTTATGTATAAGCTTTGAATAGTTACACAGTGTTTTGTCTCCTTCTATCGAATTAAACATGTCACTTGTATGTACGCTTGTATGTACTTGTAGACGGGTCTGGATAAGTTTTGAGGGTGCAAAAATTCTAAAGTCTTTTATTTTTTGCATATAGTTTCCGGACCTTCTTCTTAGTCTAAAATTTGATTTTGTGCCATTTTGGATGGCTGCGTTTATAGCAATTTAGGTTTTTGTGTCTTTCATGGATATTGGCCCAAAAGTAAATTATAGCTAAAAATTTTACTTTCACGATATTAAGGAAAGAGTAACTGATGCACATATGCAGTTTGAGTCGTATCCAACCAGGGGTTTCCTGGTATTCGGCTACTATATAAAACATGGTCCCACCAGGCCCACAACTATTCTAATGTCTGACAAATCTTAAAAAACTGTTCAGAGTGTTAATATCTGAGTCTGTAAGAAAGATGTGCCACATTTGGCAATTTCGTATAAAGATATTCCATTTTTTTTCCTCAAACTCGCTATAAAAACTACTAATGAAACTTTTAGTTTGTAGAGTTCATATCTATATGATGATTATGGTGTTATAAAACACTTTCTATAAGTTTAACCATGTTTATCCGCGGGATTTTTTATTAGAATGTAAAAAACCAACTTTTATCATGTATCAATGGCGAATACGGGGTGCGGGCCTCTCGCCACGCGGGGAGGGGCCCAAGTTTCATATTAATACGACAAAATGAAATGACAATTTATGTGACAACTTGACAAGTAATAATGTTCTAAATGCGAAATTTATAATTTAAATTTTAGATTTATTTCATGTTTAATGATGCCAAGACGAGAACATAATATTATGACTCGCCAATAAAGAATGTCTTCAGATCTCGTCTAGAACCTTCTGACTCCACTCTACGTTCTCTAACTCTATAAAGCTTGAATTTACAAACTCGTAAAGTAGAAAATAGGCTTAAGATAAAAAATATTTTAGTCACTGTTCATAGCTTTTCTGTTAGAGAACACAATGTTCTGGCACAACGACGACGCTCGAATATTGCTAGTGTGGGGTGTGCCTTATACAAAAGCTCATGAAGTAATGAAACGCTCAAGCTATGCATTTTGACTCATTAGACGGATCGCGCTAGCTGTTTTTTAGTGGGAAGTGGAAAAATTCTGTTGCTGAATTTTTTCTGTACCAATATGTAGTTGATAGAGTAGTCCCTAGGGAGTTAATAATTAAGTTTTGTGCCATGTCTGCCTATTGCCTTTTCAGTAATTCGATTATTTGTGGTTCATTTTTCCGTGGCTGCGTAACGTGAGACTTTAAAAAAATTAAAAAGTCAAGGAGTGTTCCCAAAAAGGCAAGCAAAGTTTAAAATTGATGTAATTCAAAGGTCAGTTATACAAAAAACAAAATAACTTAAAGATAAAAAATCATAGCTTCTAATACTACTTACTGTACCTACGCGGGCGGAGCTGCGGGCATCAGCTAGTTTTAACATAAAAGTAACAAGCAATAATAAATAAAAAAAAATTCAAAAATAAAAAACCTTTTATTTCTAGTTTCACAAATTAATGCTTTTTATAATACTAATTAAAAATTATAATAAAATTACAAATTAAATTAAGACTAACGTTAGGTATTATAAATCAATTATTTTATAAGACTAACATTATTATAAATTAATGCTAAACATAGTAAACATATATCGAAAAGCAGTACAAGGATCGGTCCACATTCGTACGTAGTGCTCTGATGTTTCACTAGGCTCGACTTGGCGGGGCCCTGCCGTGCCCCTAGATATAAAATTGTCAACGGGATGAATAACAATATATACAAATATTATTTTGTTGGTTTGTAAAATGTATTAAATTATATAAATTATTACAATCAATTAATAACCTAATAAATAAGTCCTTAACCACGAGTATTAGAAACATGTATTCAGCAACCTACGTATAAAATTCAAGCGTTGAAATAATGTATTTAATTTTATTTAATAATACTATATATACAATAAATATGATGTAGCTGAAGAGACTATTCGGTTAAACGACTAATTTCAAGAACTAAAATTAGGTATTTGAAATTGTAATTTTTTTGGTGTTAGATAACCGAAGTTTCATGTGGAAGCCTATCGGATATCAAATTTTATTGTGCATTTATGTATTGTATAAAATCAGGCGACAATTACATTCAGCTTCGTCATTCGTGCTACGCAAACAAAGTTGCGGGCAAAAGCAAGTTTAAATTTTGTAATCGCTGTAAAATGCGAAATATAAATTTTTTGAAATGTAGTCGAATGAATGACATTTTATCACACACATTTACGTATATGTGTAATGTGTATGTTGTAGTGCGAATATTCCACAATACTTCGACCGCATATTATAATAATATTATTTTTGCATTTTATTATTTAAACCCTCCATGAAAAAGGCACAAACTTGGAATATAGATTCTTTATGACTTAATAATATTGAATACGTGAACTTTATTTAACGATTATGTGTTTTTGGAGCGCTTTTAGCTTAGGGAAACTAAAAAACTTAATTTCTCAAATCGCAGTCGCTTAATGTGGCACAAAATTTGGAATTAGGCCTATTTTAGTAGTCTTAAACAGAAAATAGTCGTTTATCACACTTTAGAATTTTTGCCGGTACTGTTTTCAAAAAATGACCCTAAGTCATTTTTTACTGGACGAAAACGACGCAAATTAAGTCTCCATACTCTGGAAGCTGTCCCAGTTAAGATACCATTAATATTTTAAACTTTAAATCAATATTGCTACTTTTATAGCCATATAAAAAAATCAACCACAAATAATGGAATTGCTGAAAACGCAGTGGGCAGAAATGGCACAAAACTTAATGATAAGCTCCCCAGGGACTACTTTATCAACACACAAAAATTCAGCGACTTTAGAATTTTTTCCACTTACCACCTCGAATACGCCTAGCGCGACCCGTCTATTGTATGTACGCTGTATACAGCGTTTATTAGTAAGGGGGTATGTACATATTTTCGAAAGTAAACTGATAAACGTAGGTACAATGTGCAATGTGACAAAGTGCTTATCTCTACACGAGATCTCTGCCAGCAAACCTTTATCGTTTAAAAATTATTTTATTAAAATTATTTTCAAACAAAAAATGAAAACCGACTTCCAAGTTAAAAATATGACCACACGGGAAGCACCAGCTTTCAAATAAAAAAGAATCAACAATATCGGTTCACTCAGCCGAAAGTTCTGCGATAATTATTATTTTTAAACAAAAAATTAAACCGACTTCCAAAGTAAAAATACACAAAAAATTATGAAATAAAACTTATTTTATAAATAATTCCCCTTTTAAATTTGTCTATTTCTCTACTTAATCTTCTTAATTTTGAAGTCGCTACCAGCCCAAATGATATCCTACAATATTTTATAGAACTCACATTCATATTTGCTGGTACCGACTTCAAAATTAAGAAGATTAAGTAGAGAAATAGACAAATTTAAAAGGGGAATTATTTATAAAATAAGTTTTATTTCATACTTTTTTGTGTATTTTTACTTTGGAAGTCGGTTTAATTTTTTGTTTAAAAATAATAATTTCACCCTTTTTAGTGATATATCTTGTTATGTTATTATTAATACGTCTAAAAAACGTCTAAAATAAACGATCGAATGTATAACTGAATACGCGCCAAGCTTCCATTAGGTATTGTCATTAAGATGATGATGATGATTACTGTAAGTTACAAAGTGGTATATGCTTGCAGTTCTTTAAACAATTCCGAAATTTCCTAACGCATATCTATAAAGACTGAGGAGTTCTGTTCAGTGCTTTTGGATTCAGGGTATACCTTGGTACAACGTCTTATTCTTTGGTAGCATATGCTTGAATTACTTCAGTAAAAGTCAAAATCACTATATGTATGTGTCGATATAAATTTCGAGGAGTTCCCTCGATTCCTCATGGATCGCATCATTACGTTTCCACTTTAGTGACTAAAGGACCAATTTCGAATTAAACCCTTTACAACAACAAAATAATTTTGCAAATAGGTTCATAAACGGCAGAGTAATGTTCAAAGAGCTCCGTGTTAGTGTAAAATACTATGAGAAGTACCTTCTATATCATCATAATGTGATGATGTATGCTGTGATAGTGGTGGTGATGATGATGATTACTCTAATTGACAAAGTGGCATATGCTTGCAGTTCTTTAAACAACGCCAAAATCCACAAACATGTATCTATAAGGAGTCAGGAGTTCTGTTCTGTACTTTTTGATCCAGGGTATACCTTGGAGCAAAATCTTACTTTTTGGTAGCATATGCTTGGACTACTTCAGAAAAAGTCGAAACCACCATATGTGTCCATATAAATTTTGAGGAGTTCCCTCGTTTCCTCATGGATCCCATCATCAGGTCACCAATTTTCTGAAAATGGGACCAACTTCGGATTATACCTTTTACATCAAAAAAAGAATTTTGAAAATCGGCCAACAGACGGCGGAGTTATCCGCGAACATACAAAAATATATATATATATATATATATATATATATATATATATATACAGCCGAACGTATAACCGCCTCCTTTTTTGGAAGTCGTTTATAAACATAAAAAACACAGTTGCATTGAGAACCTCCTCCTTTTTTAAAAGTCGGTTAAAATCGGCGATTTTACATAGAACACGCGAAGCCGTTAGAGTGCGAATTGCTTTAAAAGGAACATCACATTTTTCTATTCACAGAAATCTAATTAAATCAATAATTGTATACAATTAAAAGAGAGGAGATAAGGTGTAGGTAATTGTACACGTGCACTTCGAGTGGCATCGGTAATTACCACCTTTGCTGTTGCTTTCGTTCCCCTACTCTGTGATTTTCGAGATAAAATGTTATCTTTCGACTTAGGGTTAGTTCACACCGAGATGATACGCAACGCTATGTGGCCCTGCATTTTTAAGATAGCTATTGAAAATTGAAATTTATTCACAACACAAAAATATACACGTTTCATAATATTATGACATCATCATTGTGCATCGCACTATGAATGAAACGTGTACCTAGGTAACACTGAAAATGTTTAGAAAATGAAAAGCGGCTTAATGTAGAAAGTTGCCAATACTTTTATTATTTTTCGCAGTAATCTCCGTTCATCTTTACACATCGTCGCTTTCGATGGAACCACTGAGAAAAGCAGTGGGCTCATTCTTCCTTAGGGGTTTCTTCTATGGCATTTTTGTACGCTTTCACCGAATCTTCAGGGCTCGTAAAGCGAATACCTCGAATTTTATCTTTAGTTCTTGTGAATAAATGAAAGTCGCAGGGCGCCAGGTCAGGACTGTATGGTGGATGACTCTAATGAGTTAATACTCGACACCTGCCATAGTTAAATATTCAACAGTCCGTTTTGCGGAGTGCGCTGAAGTATTGTCGTGGTGAAGGGGGATCCTGCTTCGAGGGCGCTGCTGTCGATTTTTTTACAAAACAACATGCAAAAAGCGATTGACATACCAGTCTGCAGTAACTGTCCTTCCATCTTCTAGCAGAACTGTCACGAAATGACCTTTCCGACCATTCATTAAGAAATGCTAATCGCAGCATATCATAGCTTTGTTGTTGAGTAAGCCCACAACGAAAGTCATAATAAATCATTGACCGAAAATTTTCTCGCGTTAGGTTCATTTTCACGTGTAACAAGAGTTTTAGATTTGCCGCCAATTCACAAAAACAAATGACAAATGAATGCAATATACTACATTAGGTTACCAAAGAGTTCTAAAATTGAAATTAAAAAAAAAGTTTTCATTAGCAATGTTTCTAACTGGCCAGTTCTTAACATTTTCAGTGTTAAGTGTTAACCACGTATCTTGTCACTTGTGTAATGAATAAAGTTTAATTTTGAATAACTATCCTAATAAAAATGCAGCGCCATGTCGCGTATAATTTAACATACATACATACATACATATAATCACGCCTTTTTCCCGTAGGGGTAGGCAGGACCGCCTCTTTCCCGTAGGGGTAGGCAGAGACCATTCCTTTCCACTTGCTACGATCCTTACATACTTCTTTCGCTTCGTCCACTTTCATTCTTATCATCTATTCCTCCTCTTACATTCAACGTAGACAAGCGTCTCTCCATGGTACGCTTTTCGCCTCCGCGAGAAACGAGACGTGATGGGTGGCGAACCACATCGCCGCCATTTTGGATAATTAAATTATTTTTGATTATCCATTGCGTTTCCACGGATTGGTGGAGAGGGTAGGAATAGGGTAGGAAGGATAGGTGGTGTGGAAAGGAAGATTGGTAAGTTAGAGTGGGAAATAGGGAATGTAGGATATTACCGCCCAGGAGGGCAAGGGATAGGACAGTAATAGCTAGGGAAGCCGGGGTCGCATACCCGTATACTATACCACAACTACCGGACAAGTAAGTTGGGAAGAGTATCCCATGACATACTATAATTTAATTTCGGTGTAAAATTGACCCTAAGGACAAATGTTCACAAAAAATGGGTCAGTTTCCACATAGCGAAAGAAAATCGAAATTGCGCGTGTCGTCGCGTTGCATATAATTAGCGTCGTAGCGTTGCGGTGTGAACTGATCCTTACGAGCAACAACATAGATGCGAGGATTTTTTTTTCAAGTTTTTAATCCCTTTCTGTATCTACGCCATCTATCAGTAGGAATGTCATTGAGTTATGGAATCGATAAACGAATCTAGTTGGCCAATCAACTCGATTTAAATCTTGTCACTTTTTTGGTGACGCCCGGTAGCGCTAACGAATTATAATAACTCCCCACACCGCTTTCGGTGACGGTGGCCAATTTCATTAAAACCAGGCCAGTTACGTAGGAGCAATTTTATATTGCCCAAATGTGTGCGCAATATACAAGAGCACTCTCTCTTCCTTTACTCTCATAACCCAGCGGGACGGATAACCGACACGACTGGCGAGAGATCAGGCGCAGGACCGACTTTTTACATACCCATCCGACGCATGGATCATCTTTCTTGTCAGACAATCAGGTGATCAGCCTGCATAGTGCATTGTCCTAACCAAAATTGGAAACAATTTTTTTTATTATTCCAATGCTTTCTCTGAGTCGAAAGCCGAGCTCTAACCACTAGATAGCGCTAACGAATATATAAACTACCAACAAATTTACTTCACAAACCAGTCGTCCCTTGGATGCCACAAACTCAGAATGATGGTGTGCTACCTAGATGACTTTTATATTCCTCGTGTAGAGTTCGTTGTCATCTATGACGTCAAACACCAAGCATTGACGTCACGAGATAAAAAATGACCCATTATGAACGCTGTAGTCTTGACAAAAAACTTAAGTTAAGTGTGAGCCGTCGATTTACGCACAATAGGTTTCTTCTAACGAACTCCAAAGTTAATTTCTATTTCAGTGTTATATTTTTTAAATATAGAAATGCGGTTACTAGGCCAGTTACTCGTATTTTTACGTAGGTCAAAGTACAAACGGAAGTGCCAAAACGCTGCGATATAGATATCTATCTATAATAATAATTATACCTACCTATAATAATTGTACATTGCATTAATTTCTAAATAATTTTTCACATGGGTGTTTATAAAATTAACACAAACAAATTTTATGTAAAACTAAGTAATCATAAAAGTAAGAGCCCTGAAATTATTTTTTTTATTCAAAAAAAAAAAAGATCATTCCGGTTTTCAATTTTTTATTGCGAAATTTTTGTAACTTGTTTCCTCCTTTCACAAATTCAGTCTACTTCAATTATTTCTATTTTAGGGTTCCTTTTTTATTTAAAAAATTAATATCTTACTAAGAACTCTTGCGTCCAAACAACTGAGTATCGAAAATTGAAGTTTAGTGTCGAGCTGTCATATATGATATTGACATTTGACTCGACACCTGTGTGTTTGATTATCAATTCTATTGTATTAGCGCAGAGTTCTATTTTCAGTGCTCTAAATTTTCCTCGGCCAAACGGATTCCGGATCATATAGACTTAGCCAAAGCTCCCTGAAAACGATTAGTTGGACAAATTTTACTTTTTCTTCAAACAGTAGCTCACACGATCAATGCGTCAGATTTGCTTAACTCTGTTTATGAAACACCATGCTTTCAAATATGTTTGTCGCAAAATTATCAAACACGTTAAAAGCGATGTTCAAGAAATGTGTGAGGCCTGGGCCAGCCCTACGTACAGTATATGTAAATATAGCTACATAATATAGTAACCGTTTCCTATTCTTTATTTTGTTTAATTTCACTTCGTTTCCATGTACATTTAAATTAACTTCGTCAAGGAGAGCAACACAAAGTAAAATAAAACATGGCGGATCAGATCAAAATTAACTAAATAATGTCATTTTGTCAATGACATGACTTTTGACAAAGAGAGACGTATGGCATTCAAGACGTCGTCTCTTCGTAAAACTGTCTACTACGTCAAAAGTCAAGTCAAAACAACTGTCATGGCCGCCCTAAAAATAGTGTTCTCGCAATAAAAAACTCTTCAAATAATCATTTTTGTACGCATGTACCCTTCTTCAAATTAATTTTTTCGTATTTTTATGATATTCCCATATTTTTTTCCTATTTACCTATGTAGTGTACATAGAACTGGCCCAAAATCAAACATGTCTTTTGTCAAACGAATTTGATCAATTTCAGAGTGTCTTCATAAATAATAATTAGCTTGGGAACATGTTTTACATCCATTAATTTTACATCCTTCGAGGATGACAATTTCTGCGAAAATTCACGAAATTGTATGATAGCTTTAGATCAATCTGACATATTCAGGACTGAACGATTCAGCACGTGTGTGGGACAAGCGTGTTTTGTATGGAAATCTGACATCGACTTGAATTTGACATCCATGAAGCATTTCCTTTATGTGCGTCATACGTGTGTTCCCAGGCAGTTTGCAGAAGTTAAAACTTCAAAACCAAAACCGTTAGCAACCGTTTAAAATCAAAATACATTGACAAAATAATATATATCTAGAAATTTAATATTATGTAACAAGGAGATATATAAATTTAAGAGAAGGTTTTATGATTCTTATGAAATATGAAATGATTTCTGTACTGATCATCAAATAATCTAACGTGTGTTGGCTTAATCAAGTCTGGAATAATCCATTTATAACGGTCTAACCTAACCCTAATTTTCGATACCTAATTAACGTATTGTTAACTACCCTTGTCCATAATGTTGTAGGGTCAGATTGTGTTCGTTCGTATAATATCACTATCTTTAATAGACTCATAATATTATATGGAATTTATTGTACTTACCTCTATAACGGCCAATTTACTTTCTCGGGTTCTAGACCTTTTGGGATTTATTAGAAATAGCCAATGTTCTAATAAACGATTTATATTTGGGTATCATAAAGGCAAGGTAATAGTTTTTTATTGTAAGCTTTTGTTAGAATCAACAGTTTCTCTTTGAAGTAGGCAAGTTTTCGATAAAACGTCGGTAGCTTATGTTTTCAATGTTATTTTTATTTAACGTTCTATCTTTTATACTTTTTCTTTGTATTGCTGAAAGCTATAATTAAGAAGATTAGTGTCTGTTTTATGTTATATTTTTTACATGTAATCATAAATTAGGTAGGTACCTATAGTGTTTTGCGAACATTTGACGCCTTGCTCACCCATCAACCTCAGAAAATAGGTTAGTGATTAAACGGAGAAAAAAAATTATTGAGAGACCTTACTTGAGTCTTAGAAACTTATATCTTCTTTAAAAGCCACCTAAAAGACCCTGAAGTTAGCTATATAATATTATGTATTCTACTTTTATACTATTAAATTTGAAAGTTTATAAGAATGGTTGGTTGTTTGTGACTCTTTAACGTTAAAACTAGTAAACAGTTTTTGATTAAGCTTTACAATAATATAGCACGAGTAAATCAGAAAAACGAATAGGCTTTTAATGATAAAGATATCGTGTAGAATACAATTGAACGCGGGAAAAAGGCGCAAAAGCTAGTTTATAATATGATTGATTATTTCATAAATAATAATAATAAGATCTATGGACACTTCACACCACGTCAATCTGGCCTCGTGGTAAGTTCTCGAAGAACTTGTGTTAATGGTACCAGACAACGGAAATATATTTAATACTTTTATACTATACACATAATTAAGATTTTTATTATATTATACATATATTAATACACATCCATGACCCAGGAATACAAGAAAACTTTTTGTTCCTTCGCCCGTCGAACCGCTACCGGGGCTTGAGCACTAACACGCTCAACCACTGTGCCACAGAGGTTGTCAATGTTCCTGTCTTTGTCGGATACCTTTGAAACATATTTTGTATTTGACAAGAGGTGATAAGGACACTGAATACCTAATCGATCGTTTATACATTTTTATGAATAGGGGGTTAATGTGTATCAAGCCTCAACGTTTAAAAGCCAGAATACTTACCACATAATACATAATATTTTCTCCTCTGTGTTGAAACTGTATAATATATTTTTTTTATTTATTCACGAGGTTAACTGAAACACTGCTTTCTACTCGTATATTTTTGTCGAGTTTTTATAAATATTACATAATAATTTATTATGAAATTTTATGTGTTGGTTCCTGGTGATAATGCGATGGTTTTATGAATATATAATATTATCACCAACGTTTACTGTCACCAATTTATCATACATGTAATGTACACTCGTAATGAACGAGATTTATTATGTAGCCATGTTTATCGTTATAGAATACATTTTTTATAACTCATTACTTCTATAAATTTATAAAGGGAAACCTGACTGACTAATCTATCAACACACAGCCGAGACTACCAAACGGATTTCGCTGAAATTTGGCATACAGGTAGTTGTAATGACGAGAGAGAAGAGTAAGAGACGAATCCACTAAGAAAGGATTTGTGAAAATTCACCCCCTAAGGGGGTAAAATAAGGGATGAAAATTTAGAACCTAATTTCACGCGGACAATTAATGCATAGTTCTTAATAAGTTTTTAGAGTTAAGAGTTAAGGTTTATTAATCAAACTAAAATTTACTTGTTTTCAAAAGCTTTTGTTCGTTTAAATATTTTTTAAATACCTAAATAGAACTAAATGTCGAATATTCGTATTAAGTTTCATAAAACTGTTAAGCGCCTGCAAAAACTATGCCGTAATATCTCAATTACTTGCATTTCTTAATTTTGTCTCCCATTAATTTATTAAACAAAAAATATTATTTTTATCTAACCCGTTTAGTCCTTCTAAATTGCTATTCATATGCATTTTAAGGATTGTAAAACTTTTCATTGGGTTTTTAAAAGTACATATTTGTTGTACGGATCCCTCCCGTACGAATGTAGTCCATTCAAATCTCTCAGTGGAGCGTTGCCACGGTTGTGATTACTCGTTTCCATTCGATCGCCGTCTGAGGCATTGACGTCACTGGTCACTTGAAACCGCGCCCAGACACGTAATGCAGAATGCCATGAACCATCCGCCATGGTTGCTTACGCAGGAATAGATTAGTAAATCAATTATTGTTTCGTTCCATTTGCACGTTCAAAACGTTATTTTCATTATTTTCATTCACATTCTGTTTCTTTAGCACCACTATGATCATTCGTAACTGTTTTCACACCTGTTCCATACGCAACTGTCATCTGTCAAAAACTGTTAAAAACGCTAAGAATGATCACGCCATTTTGCATATTTTTACCCAGCTTGGGTTACTTGGGTTAAAATTAGCACTTTTTGACATTTTCAACATCAGTTGTGATCAGCTGTCAATTGTTCCACTAGTCAGAAAAATTGCTAAAAACGAAATTTTTGAAATTTTCATTAATATCGTTATTTCGCTAAAGAAACACCATTTTGTGGTAAAAAATATCGTAGCGTTTTGGGCAAAAGTAGTTCCGTCTGGAACAGGCTATTTGTAAAACACACTGTATTGTAATTCGCAAACGAGTAATTGTAGTTTCGGAACGGATACTCAAATATAAGATTTGAAATTGCAATTTTAGACGTCTACATTCTACGTGTTACTTTTTTTACCCTTTGTATGAATGTTATGTTCTTTGAACATTTCTATATTAAAGTTTTAAATATTACTAAATGTTGACCGCGTCTTTGTGCGTGCAAAAGGAAATCCCGCGGAAACCGTAGTAAAAATAGCCTATGTCCTTTCTCGTGGTCTACTTTATATCTGTCTCAAATTATCAAAAACGATCCAGAGATATTCGGAGCCTATACAATGCAGATAAACAAATCTTTCCTGTTTATAATATTATAGTAGGTATAGATAAATGTGATTTAGAATTTAGGGTAATAAGTGACAAAATATACGGCACCTACTTACCTATAGGTATTGTAAGTACACTCAGAAAGAATTCCCTGATCAAATATGTCCTATTTTAAATAGAAAATAATCACTGAAAAAATCTTTATCAATGACCATTTCACATTCTTCGTTCATTTAAAATATGCGATGTGTGAAACTAGAATTAATATATTCTTCTAAGTTATTAGATACTTCAAATATATATTTTCAAACGCTAACAGTTCGTACTGTGAAAAAATGCTGGCGTGTTTTTAATATTCGCAGCAAAATAAATACTATACTGACGCAAATATTTCTTAAAATATTACAAAGGAAGAGCGAACATAAATTCTTTAATACTTTGCCCAAATCACACAACTGTAATAAAACTTTAGCGTCAGAGAAGTTTTAATTTAGTTAAATTTCAAACCGCTTTGTTGTTTAAAACAGTCCTGCGCTAGCTATAAAGTCTTAAACTAAAATCAGCTGAACTTTTCACGTAAATAATTTATTTGGCTAACTGCCAAACTATTTCTACCTGTATTGTCAAGTCTATTTAGAATTTTCGCTTGAATATTTACTTTACGGTTAAACTGTCTAACGTAGGCTTGATTTCAATTATGTTGAAACCTTTTTTATACCTTATCTTGATGAAACTATACCTTTTAAAGGATATGAATGTTAATTCATGTCAAATAATAATCAACTTAATATTATTTTTATACATATTATATCATGTTAGTTAATTATGTATGTTAATTTATATATTTGCTGTATGGTTTCAAAATTATAAAAATATAATAACTTATTCTATTATTATATAATGTGTGTATTGCACAAAATATTATAATGCTGGTTTTCAGTTTTTACCCTTAGACCCTCTAGCGCAGATCTAGGTTAAAGTCAACCCTGTGTTAAATAAGTCATCTCTTTCGTTTTTCCTATTTATGAAATACGAGTAGAAGGAATTACATTTTAATCCAGGGTTAATTTTAAACGAGATCTGCGCAAGTGGGCCTAAATATTTTATTATTTATGGACCAATTAATTATCCACGGCGCGGCGCGTCGACCAAAGATAAAATTTAGTCGTAAGATTAAGAAAATTAATTATACATGGATTATAACGATATAAAACGTATCTTTGCAGGATATGTGTTAACTAGAAAATGACGATAAAAGATAATGATTTTCTAAATAGTACGCGCTTATACTCAGAGCAATTACTCGATAATGCCAGAAGCGATTAAAAAAATAAGTTTTTGTTCGAAAGAGTGTGTACTCCCAACTTTGTCCCATGAACATGAAGTCAGTGTCTGATGATCCATAAGAAATCGTGGGAATATTTCGAATTTTATTAAAACAATAGATGTTGTCCGTGACTTCGTCCGTGTCAACTGTCAACCTTAGTGTCAACTGATGGCGCAATAATGCATTAATTTCGACCAAATTGATTTCCATAAAAAGGTTATAGTAAGTAAATCTTAAAAGATAGACGTATATCGTCGAGGACATTTTTTTAGATAATTTAAAGAGGAATAATTCTGTCATACATATTATTTGGGTAACTTGAACCGTTTACGCACGCAACGGAAGCCCTCAAATATGAATAATTTTTCCCGTTTTTACAATATTTCTCACTCATGCTTCGCTTCTATTGGTCGCAGCGTAATGTTATATAGCTTAAAGCCTTCCTCGACAAATGGACTATCCCAACACAAAAATAATTTTTCAATTCGCTTTAGCAGTTCCTGATATCAGCGCGTTCAAACAAACAACGGAAGACCTCAAAGATGAATAATTTTCCCCGTTTTATCTACATTTTCCCCGTTTTATCTACATTTTCCCCTGATTCTTAGGTCCTTTTGGTCGCAGCGTAATGTTATGTAGCCTAAAGCCTTCTCCAATAAATGAACTATCCAACACAAAAATAATTTTTCAATTCGAACCAGTACATAAGTTCCTGAGATGAGCGCGTTCAAACAAACAAACAAACTCTTCAGCTTGTATTATTAGTATAGATGTACTGTGTTTTAGACGTTTTATGCTATACCTATTACAAAACGATCTGTGTCAAAGTACCTATACACCGAAACCAAGCATTCTAAGACTTCTAAGTCTTTGAAGATATACGATTGAGATTTTCGAAATTGTATAAAGTACTTACAGTATTTATTATGATTATGCGTTATTGAATGATACACATTACAATTTACAATACACATTTCACGATCACTTGTGTAATAAAATAGCAATATCAATAGAATATTGCTATTAAAAAAATTAGGGTTCCGTAGCCAAAAGGCAAAAACGGAACCCTTAAGGGCCGTCCATTAATCACGTGATGTTTTTAACAACATTTACACTCCTCCCCTCCCCCTGGTGATACGTGGTGAGGTTTTATACTACCCCACCCTCCCCGTGTGAAGATCAAGTGTATTTTTTTTACATAGTAAGCAGGTCATGTTTGAAGAAAAACTTTAACTTAAAAAACAATTTAATCGAATAATTAAAGCAATTAAAAACTATACGAGTCATTTGTCTTGTAAGTATTTAAACAATACTTCGAATCTAAACCGATAATAATTTCGGTATGCATAGACTAGATTCAAAAATTAATACACGTGATGTCTCCTTATACCCCTTCCTCCCCTTGGTGATACTTGGTGATTTTTTTTCGGACCCCCCCTTTAGGCATCATGTGATTAATGGACGACCCCTTATGAATTCGTCATGTCTGTCTGTCTGTAAGGACGTGTGTGTTAAGTTTTGAAATCTTTGGTAAGAAACTATAAAACATCCGAACAAGCTATTCTATACTTATAAGGCGATTTACCAAATACACCCTAAGCAAAGAATATATATTACTAACGTACCCTAAGTTTAAAAAATTAACATAAACAATTTAGCTGGCTACAATTTTTGTGTACATAAACTCGAAGGCACGTTACTTAGATAAATTAATGAAAATAATGGCAGTAATATCTAACAATATCCTTCTGGGTAATATCAAAACACTACGCCGAGGATTCTGACACGATATTTTCCGGGTCGTAAAAAATAATAACACTTTTTCCCGCTCGTTTTCGTGCGAGTTTTAGGCTGACGTTAATAAAAGTCTGCTTTTTTTTAGCGTTTAGTTTCAGAATTCAGTCAACAACTAATATTTTTGTTAATTGAAAATAAAAATATTATCTTATATACGTATACTATTATAAATGTAAAAGTTTGTGAGGATGGATGGATGGATATATACGAATGGATGTTTGTTACTCTTTCACGCAAAAAACTATAGAACGGATTTTGATGAAATTTGGTATGGTAGTAGTTTAGGCTTTGGTTTAACATATATGCTACATTTAACCCCGAATAAGTACAACGTTCCCGTGGGATACTGTATTTACGCAGGCGGAGCCGCGGGCAACAGCTAGTACTAATATAAATGTGAGACTTCGTGAGGATGGACGGATGGATATATGAATGGATATTTGTTATGCTTTTACGCAAATACTATCGAACGGATTTTGATGAAATTTGGTATGGTTGTAGTTTAAGCTCTGGATTAACACAGGCTACATTTTAACCCTGAATAAGTACAGCGTTCCCGAGAGATACTGATGTATTTACGCGGGCGGAGCCGCGAGCAACAGCTAGAACTATTATAAACTAGCTGTCGCCGGCGACTTCACCCGCGAAAATATAGTATCCCACAGGAAAACTGTATTTTTTCGGGATAAAAAGTCCAGAATCTAAACTACAAAGATACCAAATTTAATCGAAATCCGTTCAGTAGTTTTTGCGTGAAAGAGTAACAAACATCCTACTAATATTATAAATGTGAAAGTTTGTGAGGATGTTATGGATGGATGTTTGTTACTCTTTCACGCAAAAATTAACGAAGGGATTTTAATAAAATTTGGTATGGTAGTAGTTTAGGCTCTGGATTACACATATACCTACTTCATTTTAATCCTGAATAAGTACAGCGTTCCTGTGGGGTTTTGTATTTACGCGGGCGGAGCCGCGGGCAACAGCTAGTACTAATATAAATGTGAAGTGAGGATGGATGGGCATAATATGAATGGATGTTTGTCACTCTTATACGCAAAAACTATCAAACGGTAGTAGTTTAGGCTCTGGATTAACACATAGGCTACATTTCAACCCCGAATAAGTACAGCGATCCCGACGGGTATTGTATTTACGCGGGCAAAGCTGCGGACTACGTACGTATTTTTATACGTTATCGTAACGTTTTTCAAACTTCACGTTTCGATACCATTCGAAATGCTCCTGTAAATATTTTGAAAGCAAACGAACTCGCACTGTGTCGATGTTTGCCACAAAAAGCCCATTTACCGTTTACTGTTCGTACTGTTTTATAAAAAACGCTCTTTTAGAAATAAAAATAAAAGCTTTTAAGAGAAACGCTCTACTAAAATACAAACTTTACAATCTGTATCTCTTTATTTTGTTTATCGTTAAGTGATAGCAAAAGTATCTACTTATTATAAAGTAGCAAAAAGTATTCAATTACTAAAACCCTCAGATTAATAACATTAAATAACATAGCTGATTATAAGCAGGAGGATGACTCCTTATTCTCTATATGACGTTAGGCTTAGTTTATTTGAACCGATTTAAAACGATAAGGCCTGTGTCGTAATAAATAGGGTTTGGTAAAATCACTTACGGATACTTCGGGCATATCATCTACTGCTTACGTCTAAGCAGAAAAATAATTATTGTCATATAAAAAAAATATATATATGTAGGCAGTCATATCATGGGGGGGGGGGGGTAATCGCCCAGGGCTTCGGCCTTTCCCTTGGGCGCTTCCACTATCTCTACATTGGTGAATTGGTGACCCTCCATAGAATACGTATTTTCTGGACATGATCATTATCACTATTCACCCCTCGCTCTACGTCAATCAGCTTCAGCCTCAATTATTTTTAATGGTTCATATATATCAATTGATATATATCATGCGAACCCTGAGCTTTTGTATACGCATTTGTATTTTTATAATAAAACTCTTCATTTATACTTCTATATATATTTTTATTGTTTTATTCCTAGTACTCTACATACACATACTACGAATACACAAAATGTAGAACAGATTATAATAAAACACATTATTGTGACAACCCTGCAGCAATAACGAATACCTACACAAAAGCGGCATTTCGCGCGACTTCAAACGCGTTGTCCCACTGTATGTTTATTACGCTGTGATATTATAATATATTTTTCTTTATTTTACAATTCTGCCCGAGCGCCCCTTTGTACTCTTGCGCCGTTAGGCATATGCCTATTTGCCTTTAGGATAATCTGCCACTGACTGTTGCCAATGTTGAAATAATGATGACAAGTGGCATAATGAGCTCTACCGCACGCGAGCCCCGCATTACGCTGCGCGCCTGTGCCGGAATTTCGGCAGGTGTGAGGACTGAGGTGTGTTAATTGGTTGGTGAGAGATAGTGAAACTAGCACTAGATTTCCGGAAACTGCAGAATTTTGGGAAAACATTTTGTGTTGCATCAGCTCCTGTGTACACTGCAGTGTACAACCTAAATATATAAGTGCGACCATGTTTCTAATGTTGTTCGACAGTTGTCGGTTTTCATACATCGTCTGTCATTTTCTATATAAAACGAATATTGTCAAAACCATTAACAAATTGGTTTTTAAACTGTAGATTCCCTTAAGCGCGTATTCCGCCTTACTAAATTCAGATGTCCTAAATGATTCAGTAACTAATTTCAGTCAAGTGCAATAGCGTTTAGGAACACTTCTATTGACTAGACCACGGAAGTCTCATCGTCTGTATAGAGAGCAAGCCATTTTCTTTTTTCTATCTTCTCACAAGTCATAAGAGCAATTTTATGGACTAACTCGATATGAACGATTCAATAATTATAATAATAGATAAGCGATTCAAAGATCGTCGCCGCGCGCCGTCCTGTCTCGTTTTTTGTTTTCGTTTTACGTTCGGCACCGAGAATATTCGAGAGGAAATGGCGCTGAAGGAAGAAAATTTTACTCTTATTTTACACGCGAAGTTACACGCGAAGTACATACACTTGCGTGGTCTAGTCAATAGATATCTGTGGTTTAGGAAGGATCCTAAATTCCTTCCGATTTAGGATGCTAATTAGGAAATTTGCATCCTTAATTGGAAGAAGTGTGGCTTCTGACTGACTAAATTCGAATTAGCTTTTTCTTTCTTTCTATTTCTAGTTATTTTTAGGATCTTAATTAGGATATCTGAATTAAGTTAGGTGGAATACGTGCATTAGGATTGCTTATGATCATATTATATAATACGCACATAACATCGAAAATCTATTTCTGGCCCATAATACGTTCGATTTATTAATTATTTTGATTACTTTAAATATCTACCCCCTTACTATTAAACGGTGTATAAGCTTTGAATAGTTACACTATGTTTTGTCTTCTTCAATCGAATTAAAAATGTCACTACTCACTTGTGTGATGTGAACAAAACATTGTATAACTATTCAAGGCTTATACAGCTTTTATTAGTAAGGGGGCTACTGTATACTTCTTTTAAGCTAATTGTATACAATGTTTTGTTGTATACTTTTAATAACAATTAAAAAATTAAAAACTCCATTGTCAATCAGTAAGCGAGCTGATGATGATGAATTATAGCTACAAACACTCTCGATCACGTCAGCTTTAAAAAAAATTAAAATCCATTTGAGAGCTACGATTAACACAAACACACAGACACGTCGAACTTATAACAGAACTAGATGTTGCCCGCGACTTCGTGCTCACAAAAGTTGATTTCGCAGAAACCGTACATTTTCCGCGATAAAAAACAGCCTTTGTCCTTCCCCGTGTTCTGTGCAAAATTTCATCAAAATCGGTCTGGTAGTTTCGGAGCCTATTCAATGCAAACAAACAAACAAACTTTTCCTGTTAATTATACTAGTATACATATTTGCGATTTTAAAACCTTAAATAGGAAACATCACGAATAAAATTCAATTTTGAAATGAAAGCCATAACAAATTTTCATTCGATCGCTCCGCACTCACTGCACACCATTTCCGAATGTTTCCAGCAAAGTAATATGTCAAAACATCCGACACATCGACAAACTGCCCGGTTGACGATTTTATTTACAGAAACACCCTTGCAGAATACTACTGCACTTGCTTGCTGCGCATATATTTAGTTTAAATAATAATGTGCCTAATTTTAGTTTACGTGGTAGAGCCATGCTTCGGCACGAATGGGCCGGCTCGACCGGAGAAATACCACGGGCTCACAGAAAACCGGCGTGAAACAGCGTTTGCGCTGTGTTTCGCCGAGTGAGTGAGTTTACCGGAGGCCCAATCCCCTACCCT
Organism: Glaucopsyche alexis; assembly: GCA_905404095.1. Taxonomy (NCBI): domain Eukaryota; kingdom Metazoa; phylum Arthropoda; class Insecta; order Lepidoptera; family Lycaenidae; genus Glaucopsyche; species Glaucopsyche alexis. The sequence continues at coordinate 6,297,029 of FR990053.1, forward strand.
ATTCCCTTCCCTACCCTCCCCTATTACCCTATTCCCTCTTAAAAGGCCGGCAACGCACTTGCAGCTCTTCTGATGCTGCGAGTGTCCATGGGCGACGGAAGTTGCTTTCCATCAGGTGACCCGTTTGCTCGTTTGCTCCCTTATTTCATAAAAAAAAAAAAAAACCCTTGTATTCCCTCTGTGTATTGTGTGATGAAAAAAATAAACGTTTTCTATTCTATTCGAAATATCTATATTAAAATTAATTTAAGAGTAGACTAGACATTTCCCGCGATTTCGTGCGCGCAAAAGTTAATTTCGCGGAAACTTTACATTTTTTCGCAGTAAAAAGTAGCCTATGTCCTTTCCCGTGGTCTACTCTATATCTCTACCAAATTTCATCAAAAATGCTCCAGTGGTTTCGGAGCCTTTTCAATGTCAACTAACAAACTTTTCCTCTTTATTTTATTAGTAGAGATGATATTCGATGTAGACTTTATCTAATGTCTATACTACGTAACACAAAGAAAAATTACTACTACAATTAGTAGTGGTACCTACTTAAAAGTGTTGGACTATAAAATAAAGTAGAGTTCCGAATCAAGTTAGAATTTATTTAAGTATCTACATTTTTTTTTTTGCAATATTGCTTTTTAAAAACGGGTTTGATATCAAATCAAATAACTTACGGCTTTTTGTACTGAAAGATAAACTTGGCCAAAAGACATTAAACAAATATTTTTGATGTGATACGATATAATATATATGGACACTTCACACCACATCAATCTGGCTAAGTGCTAAGTACCCGATGAAATTGTGCTACAGGGACCAGACAACGGGAAGTAGGTATTAACTTGATATCGCCAAGTATATTTTTATACTATACACATATTTAAGATTTGTACTATTTTATACACATTCATAAACAAAGAAAACTTTTTGTTCCCTCGGCGGGATTCAAACCCGAGACCTCAGGCTTGAGCACCGATGCGCTCAACCACTAAGCCACAGAGGTCGTCATCTGTTTATTAGTTCGACTAATCTGCACTAAACTAACAAAAGAGAAAAGACAAAGAAGAGAAGGCAAAGGATTTGGCTGCGGCAAAATGTCCGTTTCCTGCGTTATTTCCTTTTTGTGCACACGAAGTCGCGGGCAATATTTAGTAGGGTAGGTATTCAATATAGATTATTATTATAAGATCATTATTGGGAACGGGGATGAAACGACTTCTAAAGCTCTTAAGATATTGAAGACTATTAATTAAATCTCCAACTTCTTAATGAATCGAACGCTCTCTTAATTTTTTCAATTAATTATAAATACCTAGTTGATCGGAATAATAACTTAAATAATCAAAACCTTTAACGTTTATTATGAACTAATTCTTAAAAAATCGATGTATTACTTCTACTTTTAAAAACAAACTTACCGCTTAAGAGGCTTACGTGAGTATTAAGGTATTTTGTTTATTATTCCTGACAAATGTGGAAAACGGGACAGCTGTGACAAGCGATCTTAGGTATAATTCTACCCAGGAAGCCCCCATTTTCTGAGTACGTCTTAAACAGAATTACCCCTATTTCCTTAATGATCGAATGCACTCTTTCTTTGCGGAAGTAAAGTGAAAAGAACGAGTTTTATAACAAAAGTGAAGAAAACAAAAAAAAAAAAGATTAACGATAAGAATTGTTTTAGTAAAGGACAAGAAATAAAGGTCTAATTTAGAACTAAATATTTTCATTATAATTTCAAACATTTGTGTTATAGGACACAGAGCAAAAAAATATAAACTTATGTACAGAGAAACACCTTTTCATAGAACCATCCAAAGTCGGGGTTTTTACAGATGATGCAAGCAAATTAAGCTAAGTCTGGCTTCAATACTCAATATATACTATATAGCCGTCATGACAACCAACAACACATCACAGTTCTGGATCTCACATGATATAAAAAGTGAATACTAGAACACGAAAATTAGAAAATTAGACGTCCTTTCGAGAAGGCGCTTTGAGACTATTTTGACACTACTGCCCTGTACGCCATAGGAGATTTGTGTACACAGTACACATCTTTGGTACACACTATATGCTCGTAGTAGTGCAATTTAGTCGACAGTTTTCTATGTACATGTTTATCTGGTCCTAGCTTTCTTTAATCTGTGCCCTTGTGTTAAACCAATAAATATCTACCATTTTTATTTAAGTATTATATTTAGTTTTAAAAATAGCAATAAATATCTACAATTTTAAAGAATTATACTTAGTTTTAAATATAAAGTAAAAATCTCTTTTATAGGTTTTAATGCAATACATTGAATTTTCTGAGTTATTAGGATAAAAATGTGGAATGAAAATTTTAAATCCGATTAGGTTCTCCGTTTTGCCATTGGACCGATATAATAGAATGTGATGAAATGTACGGGTTCAATAAACGAATAATATAGATGAAAAGCGGTAACACACAACACACAAGTACTTTTCATGTGTGGCTAGAATGTTAGTAGACTCTTTAAATGTATATGGCATAATAATTAATATGCTAGTTCATCGTTTCTCAACCGGTGGATCGCGACCCCTGAGGGGGGCGAGTTTGTTTTTAAAGGGGGTCGCAATGTGTTAAAAATATTCAATACAAACTATATATAGAGGTAAAACATTCATCTTTCGAACGAATCTTTTGTATCGAACGTCAAAAAAATCGTGACGGGGTCGCAAGGCTTTTTACTTAACTTTTTGGATTTTTCGTGAGTCGCGAAATAAAAAAGGCTGAGAAACGATGTGCTAGTTCATCATCTAGCTAATAGTTAAATATTATTTTGTCTAGTAGACAATTTATTCTTAACTAGTTGTCACTTTGTGGTCGAAGAGGATTATTTTGTCAAGGACAGGTGGTCCTTGACGATGCATGCGACGCGAGACCGAAATACCGGGTCGCGGAGGCACTGAAATTCATACAAAGCTTTGTATGAATTTCAGTGGCGTGGAATCCCTATAACTCCATTCCTATCGGCTTCCCTTACCGCTTACCTTTTGAAGACCTTCATCCAAATCCCTAGCTATTATACAGGCTACGGCTTCCCTATGAAGGAGAACCAGCCTTCGACTTCCACTGATGAATTTATATGGAGCACAAACAGTAAACAATACCGTAAACAATACCCGTGGCCCGCGTCACGCGACCGGTGAGTTTGACCAGAGAACAAACCTAGCTAGGCCTAGCCTTTAGTCAAGATGCATTCTATAATTTATGTCAAATCCCATACATTTTGTTTTCGAACTTCGCTATCGAAATTATCGAATGCATCTTGATTCTTGACTAGAGAACCTAATTCGCTGGTTTGCTAGTCGCGGTCACGTGTCGCAGTCTCGCGTCCCGGTCGCATAGATCGGATGGCTACCTTTAGATACACAATAAAATGTGATCTAAGACAAATTGGCAAACATGTGAAATAATTATTATGTCAAACATGTATCAAACTACCCACACGCACACAACCACACACACGCGTACACCACTAATGTTTTACTAAAGACGATTTCATAGCCACACACACGCATACACCACAAATGTTTTTAAGTACAAAAAGACATTAATGTGCTAACAACATCCAGTAACACATGGGTTATGTTTAGGTAGTAACACGCTGTGTACGAGCCACGTATGTAATAATAATTTTATACTTTCAGTAATACTCATAAAGGGTTTAATGACGCTCCAGTCTTTATGAAATTGGACCCTGGTGTGCCGAAGAAGGTCAGCCTTAGTTTTATACCAAGGACACGTAAATAAAGCGTATAATATATCTTTTGTCCATTGTAAAGTGTGTTAGTTCTATGAGCACTGTTTGTTTATTGAGGGTAAAATTGCCTGATGCCTACTTACTCAGTACCTAGTAGTGGCCAAGAGTGAGATCTGCGGAATAGTAACCCACGTAAGCTAATATCTAATGTAATACAACAATACTTTATTTTTATTTTAATTAGCGCCGTATTTTAAGTGTTAGAACAACAAAAATATTGTTTTCAAGTCTGATTAGGACAATGCAGGCTGATCACCTGATTGTCTGACAAGAAAGATGATCCATGCATCGGATGGGCATGTAAAAAATCGGACCTGCGCCTGATCTCTCGCCAGTCGTGTGGGTTATCCGTCCCACTGGGATAAGAGAGTAATAGAGTTTGTGCTCTTGTGTATTGCTCACACTCTTGGGCACTACAAAATAACTCCTGCGTACCTGGTTTCAATAAATCGGTGTGAGCTATTTATACTAGTTAAAACAACAGTTGTAATAGTGCATAAGAGAGCAGTTAATATTACGTCCTCTTCGACTTTTGAACAAACTTCGGAAGGCTGGTGTAAGATCGTTTTCACATTACGCAATAACGGTATTTGATATCGCGTGTGATAAGGCCATAGGAATCATTCGTCTGTTCGTCCCACAAAGTTTCGTCCTAAAGGGACTACAAGCCGAATAAATTTTTTTGTGATATTTTTATTCGTCAGTTCGTCTCATTTTTATTTTCTATTGATTTCTAACAAAAATGCAAGAGGTTGTTGAATGTTATTATGGAAGCGGATCCATCGCAAACCACGTCCGAGTTAGCTGCAGGCTGCGGTGTTAGTGATAAAACTGTTCTGTGTGATAAAATCCACTTGAAGCAAATTGAGAAGGTGAAAAAGCTTGAAAGGGACCTCATGAATTGCGTGCAGCAAACCGACAAACATGCGTCGACTGCTGCGTTGAATTACTCAACCGGCACAATAATGAAGGGATTTTAAATCGAATCATTACCTGTGAAGAAAAGTGGATCCTGCCTGCCCCAAGCGAAAATTGACTCAAAAAAGTTACTTGTGACGTTTGGTGGACTAGTGCCGGTGTCGTTCACTAGAGCTTTCTTAAATCTGGCCAAACGATTATAGTAGACGTCTTTTGCCAGCAACTATAAGAAGGGAAGTCATAGCCTGTATAATAGATAGGGATTGGGATGAGGGTCTTCAAAAGGTAAGTGGTAAGTAAAGCCGATGGGAATGGAGTTATAGGAACCCCATGCCATTGGTATTTACAAATATTAACGTGTGACAAAATTATATCATACGCATGGTAATGTGAGTAATTAATCTTAGATAATGTGTGTTTAACTAATTTAATGTATTTTTAATCATTACTATTAATTATTTTTAAACAAAAAATTAAACCGAATTCATAATTAGGAACATTGAGTAGAGAAATAGTTAAAATTGTAGCCAAATTTAAAAGGGGAATTATTTAGAAAATAAGTTTTATTTCATACTTTTTGTGAATTTTTACTTTGGAAGTCGGTTTAATTTTTTGTTTAAAAATAATAATTTCACCCTTTTTAGTGATATATTTTGTTCAGTTATAATTAATACATCATAAGAACGTCTAAAATAAACGACCGAGTGTATAATTGAATACGCGCCAAGCTTACATTAGATATTGTTAATAAGATGATGATGATTACTGTAAGTTACAAAGTAGCATATGCTTGCAGTCATTTAAACAATGCCGAAATTTCCAAGCGCGTATCTTTAAAGACTGAGGAGTTCTGTTTAGTGATTTTGGATCCAGGGTATACCTTGGTACATCTTATTTTTTTGTAGCATATGCTTGTGTTACTCCAGTAAGAATCAAAATCACTATATGTGACGATATAAATTTCGAGGAGTTCCCTCGATTCCTCATGATGATATCCGCATCATCAGGTTTACACTTTAGTGACTAAAGGACCAATTTCGAATTAAACCCTTTACAACAACAAAAGAATTTTGCAAATAGGTCCATAAATGGCAGAGTAAAATACTATGAGAAGTACCTTTTATACCATCATAATGTGATGATGTATGGTGTGATGATGGTGGTGATGATGATGATTACTCTAATTGAATAGTGGCATATGCTTGCAGATTTTTAAACAACGCCGAAATCTCCAAACATGTATCTATAAGGAGTCAGGAGTTCTGTTCTGTACTTTTGGATCCAGGGTATACCTTGCAGCAAAATCTTACTTTTTGGTAACATATGCTTGGATTACTTTACGAAAACTCAAAATCACCATATGTGTCCATATAAATTTCGAGGAGTTTCCTCGATTCCTCATGGATCCCATCATCAGGTCACCACTTTTTTGAAAATGGGACCAACCTCGGATGATAACCTTTACATCAAAAAAAGAATTTTGAAAATCGGTTCACAGACGGCGAAGTAATAAGAAGTCCTCCATTCGCATAATTTCCGTGAAAAAAAAGATTTTTGGTTCACGTAATCTATACTATAATATTATTATAAAGCTGAAGAGTGAGTTTGTTTGTTTGAACGCGCTAATCTCAGAAACTACTGGTACGAATTGAAAAATTCTTTTTGTGTTGGATAGTCCACTTATCGAGGAAGGCTTTAGGCTATTAACATCATGATAAGTTCGATACGAGCGGAGCACCAAACAAGAATGTTACAAAATCGGGGATATTTTATTCCTTTTGAGAGCTTTCACTGCGTACGCTGCGGAAACGGTTACAGTTTCGCTAAAATGATGTATGACAGAATTGTTCCCCTTTAAAAGTTCTACAAAAAAGTTCGCGACAGTACATGTCTATCTTTTAAGGTTGGCTCACATAACCTTTTTATGGTAACCAAATTTGTTCTAAAAATAAGGATTATTAATTTTTTTTTTATGAAATAAGGGGGCAAACGAGCAAACGGGTCACCTGATGGAAAGCAACTTCCGTCGCCCGTGGACACTCGCAGCATCAGAAGAGTTGCAAGTGCGTTGCCGGCCTTTTAAGAGGGAATAGGGTAATAGGGGAGGGTAGGGAAGGGAATAGGGTAGGGGATTGGGCCTCCGGTAAACTCACTCACTCGGCGAAACACAGCGCAAACGCTGTTTCACGCCGGTTTTCTGTGAGCCCGTGGTATTTCTCCGGTCGAGCCGGCCCATTCGTGCCGAAGCATGGCTCTACCACGTAAAAATTGTGAAGGTGTTTTCATAAAGATGATATTAATCCCTATCCAAGTAAATACGTTATTCATTACAAGCATTTATTTTAGAAGAAACTTGCCGTTAACATCATTTGATTTCAATGAGTATTTTAGAAGATATCGCAGTAATAAAATAATAAAACGCGCAATTATAATGTACGGCGCGCGGCGCGGATGGGCAGTCGTGAGGTGGAAGCGCTTCTCCTTCTATGTAAATGAAGTCGCGGGTAAATTTTTGGGATATTCCAAAGTAACTGTTCCACGCGGACGAAGTCGCGGGCAAAAACTAGTAATAATATATGTATAATGATATCACGCAATGAAAAGGAAATGTAATTACATAATAATACGCGGAAAAGTCTAATATATCCTGTGACCTCATTAAAATGAACCCTATTACCCTACTGAAGGTCGACCTTGATGAACCAGCTTTGATCCAATTACTTGAACGTGTGTGGACTGGTGAGGCTTCAAAACTATATATTCGGTTTAGATCCAATTTAGTACAAATGTAAACAAAAAAATATACTCTTAGGGAATCCAATTCATAAGCAGGTTGACTGTTGTCGTAATTTGTTCGTATTATAATATTATCATTATGATATCTAACTGGTCGCTGTATCAAACTGACATTTCATTCACAATTGTATTGTGGCCGAATGTTGTCTATCTTCTATCTATCTATCTTTTATATATCTATATTATTTTAATTATAATAATATATAACAGGCAAAGCTAATTGACTGATGTATCAACGCACAGGCCCAAACCCTTAAGATTTTAAATTTTGCACACGTATTTCATTCAAAATTCAACCACCAAGGGGGTCAAATAGGGGATGAAAGTTTAAAATCTACTTTTAAGCTGGCTAGTTTAAATTAATGCTAGTAATACAAATAAATTATTATGGGAACACTATCTGCTTATGGATTAGACTCCCTAATAGTATATTATTATGTTACCAATTTAAATTTTATTTTTTTACCGTGCAATGAAGAAATACAACGACACGTTAATTTGGTCGAATCTAATCGTTTTGTTGACGTTTAGATTTAATTAGATCATCATAAAAAGTACTCTTTGCATAAAAGCTAAAATCAAAATTATACATTTTTATTAACCCCCAAGTTGTCAAGCATTGAGAGATATGATGTTAATGAATTATTAGTCTGATTCACAAGATCCATTTCAGTGAATTTCTGTCCAAGGGCACCGAAAATGATGATCCCTGGATCTCTGATTTTCAAAATTCGAATATCTTTAATAGTTTCCGAGATATTTTCAAAAACCATACCCCGTTTTTAGTAAATTGCATTTTCGAGCCCCTCTTGAAAATTTTCAAAAAGTTTCTAGAGGTCATTCCGAATCGAATGAGCCCTGGATGATAATTTTCGGTGCCTTTGGACAGAAATTTACTTAAAATGGATCTTGTGACTCAGTCTACGGGGGTTAAATAAGCCTAACCTGGTCAAAATTTTTATATCTTTGGTTCCAATTCGTTAAATTTAGACGTGACTAAGTAACAAACATATAAAAATTATCTGTTTTCTATAAAATTGTGCGGTAATAAAATTACGTGTAAAATATTTTCAATGAAAGCAATGTTTTCGTGGAAAATTTTGAATCGTATAAATATATCTCTCGTGAATATATCTATCGTGTTATCTTTTCAAATTAAATTTCACATAATTTGTGATGAGTATTCTCTGGTAATAACCAAGGAAGTTAATATTGTGTCATGAGTAAAAAGGTTGTCTGGCAGAAATCGCTTATAGCGATAAGACCACCTTTTGCGTTTATTTATTTTTTAATTTTTATATGTTCTGTGTGTCCTATTTGTTTTTGGCGCAATAAAGAGTTTTCATTCATTCATTCAAGTTGTTATTAATTTATTGTTTCTAAAATAGTTTGCCATCAAGGGGTTAAATATTAAATAATACTAGACTTTGGTCACCATATCGTGCGCGCAAAAAGGAATCTAGCGGAAACCGTACATTTTGCCGCGAATAATAGCCCACGTCCTTTCCCTTTACCCTAAAATTAACACATTTTACGCCTGTTAAACGCACGCATTTTATATGTTTTATAATTAAAATTATGTTCCATCCTTTATCACAAATACGAACCTGGGTTCCACACACTAATTGTTAACGTTATTATGTTGGCAGAATGTGTTACACAGTCAACGAAAGAGGTATTTTATGAACAAGGGTTCGAGTGTCACAAAGGGCGCGAAGACTAAAAGGCTTTGGGCGGGGGCGGGCGGTGTAGGGCGGGGGTGCGCCGCTCAGAGTGAGCCGCGCTGCGGTAGACGCACGCCGCGTGGGATAACACAAAGCGATCGGTGACAATTTCTGTGAAAAAAAAAAATGTTTTGATCAGTTCTGTGCAATCTGTTGCGTTTCCCGCCATCTTGGAATAAACGTGATAAGGTGAGTTTTTTGTGATATAATAAGTAATATAATATAATAAGTAACTGATAATCAAAATGTTTCGACGCTTAAGTTACGCGTTGCTTATTTTCTTTAAGCGCGTTGAAGTTGGAAGGAAATAAAATTAATTTGTAGGAATAAATTTTTGAATTAATTGTTATAAATACAATTACTTTGTTCATACGTGCATTGGTTTATAAGTTTGTTTTCTTATAATGGAATTATTTTGCCGAAATGTTTATAATTAATTATTTACTCGAACAAAAATAAAAAGTAGGCATATGCACGAAAATTTCGAATCCGTAAACAAAGGGGTTTTTTTTTAATCTGCCAATTCCATAATCCCGAATTTGGTCACGGGCGCCGGTCCACCATTTTGTTCCATAAACAATCTACATCCGCTTTTTTGGACCTGTCACAGATTCTTTCAAAGCCTTTTTCAACAGGACATACCCACATTTTCAGTAAAACACCTCTTCTCAGGACATCATTTGTTTATTTAAAACCATTTAAAAAAAGTATGATTATTTAACAAAATTGAACATACATCTTACTATAAAATTATAAATGTGCAAGTTTGTGAGGATGAATGTATGGATGAATGAGGTTTGTTACTTTTTCACGCAAAAACTTCTGAACATATTTTGATGAAATGTAGTATGGCAGTAGTTGAGGCTCTGTATTAAAACATAGACTACTTTATATCCCGCAAAAGTACAGTGTTGGCGTAGGACGCTATTTACGCAAGCAAAGCTACGGGCAAAAGCTATTTTTTTTTATAATATTAAAAACCTTGAAAACGCTTAAATATATATCGGTTTATAGAACCAGAAGGATTGCTCTCTCGAGATTCACGTCTAAAGCTCATTTTGATAAACTCTAAATACACAAGGCCTTATAGATCCTTATCCTATTCAAGGTTTTAATACAGGTTAGGGTAGGTCTCAAGTGACCTGGATTTACTTAGAGATTAAACGCCTGAATAGATCTAAATGTAAGCTTGTAAATCATTAGTTATTATTTTTAGTTTTTTATTATACTAGCTGTTTCCCGCCGCTCCGCCCGCGTGATTATACTATCGAGTATCCCGCTGGAATACTATACTTTTCCGGGATAAAAAGTAGCCTATTATAAAACTAATCCAGACTATAACTTCCACCATACCAAATTTCATAAAAATGCGTTCAGTAGTTTTTGCGTGAAAGAGTGACTTTAGTCTCAATACCTTGTGTTTTTTTTTTATATACCTACTTATCTTATTTTAGTTTTGTTATTAGGGGTTCGTAAGACTTTAGGAACCCTTATAGTTTCGCTCTGTAAGAGTAGCAAACATCCATCTATCCATACACAATTTTTTCTCTCTGGGTCAAAAGATACATAATTTTCGTATCGCACTGGACTTACTCCTAGACCACAGGGGCGACACTCTCTACAAATGATAGCTGGAGCACCTGAAACCACAGAATGTCAACCATGTTGACGTAAGCCTAAGTTTGACACTGAAATAATTTGAAAAGTTGCCTCAGGCAAATGTATCATAAATGTTATGAAATTACTACTAGCGGCCCCGTGGAGGAAGGTCCTGGCTGGAAAAAACTTTCGTCCCGCTCACCGCGCGCATACCCCGCATACGTCTAGCACACATAGCTGCGCGCTGTGAGCTGTCAATCTTGTGAGCCTATCGAATGACGGTTCTTTGCGTTATTAATATATTATATTATTTGCCTTGACTGTCTTAGCCCATCTGATGATAATAATAATTTTACCAATGAGCGGAATGGAGATAATTGATACACAGTACACACCTAACCTTTTGTTTTTAAAATTATAAGGGCTATCTGCATGAGCCTATTCGCAAAAGTTAAACAAAACCGTATCCACTATGCGTGTATATAAAGTTTAATCGTTAAATTTAATTCAGGGCTGTCCCCTGACGAGGGAACTCATTTAACTTGAGCAGCCACGGTAAAGTGTCTCGTTATATTAAGCGTGCTCGGTGCAAAAAGATATTTTGTATGATTTTCAACTCTATTTTCAGATTTTTTTCTGACTAGTACTTTATTTGTTAACAAGGTTTTCGATTCATATTCGACTAAATGTTGCCCGCGATTCGTGCGCGCAATAAAGATCCCGCGGGCTCCGTACATTTTGCTGCCATAAAGTAGCCTATTTTCTACTCCTTGGTCTACTTTATATCTGTGCCTAAATCAAAAAACTACTTAATCGATCTTCCTTAATGATTAAAAGTAGTTTTTACATGAAAGAGAAACGAATAAACTGACTTTCACGTTTATGATATTACCAGCTTTTTTCCGCGGCTCCGCCTGTGTAAATATAGTATCGTGTATCCCACGGGAATATTGTATTTTGTCAGGATAAAAAATATATAAATAAAATGCAGAGTCTAAGCTACTACTATACCAAATTTCATCAAATCCGTTCAGTAGTAGATATTTGCGTGAAAGAGTAACAAACATCCATCGATACATACATCCTCACAAACTTTCACATTTATAATAGTTTTAGTAAGAGTAGGATACTCTACCTGAAGCTTTTGAAATATCACGATATATATTTCAGGAGGTTTGATACAAAAGTTTAATTTAACTTCAATTGCCATCGCAATCAATTTCAATTAAAACACGTCTGTGGCTCAGTAGTTAGCGCTTTGGCGATCAAGCCGGAAGTCGCGGGTTCGAATCCCACCAGGGATCAAAAAAGTTTTCTTTGTTCCTGGGTCAAGGATGTGTATAATACACAAGTGTATCTAATATAATTATGCAATTCTCGTCTCATAGTGTTCATGGCATACTCCGTAACGGCTTGACCGATTCTTATGAAAAAATTTTGCAAATTCGTTAGGTCTGAGAATCGGTCGTTAACTATTTTTACATAATATGGCAAAACAACGTTTGCCGGGTCAGTTAGTTATATATTAAAAATCTAAAATATGTGTATGGCATAAACGTATTAAATATATTTCCGTTTTCTGGTACCCGTAACACGTCATGTTTTTTGAGAACTTACCACGGGACACGGGACTAGCAATCCACGGGATTAGATTGCTAGTCCCGTGGATTGCTAGATTGTAAAAGACTTCAAAGATTATTATAATATCTCTATATTGTAACCTTTAACTTCCATGGAATCGAAGGTTAGCAGTGCGCCTTTGCTATTCATGGTATTGATGTTTGTAAGTCCAAACTCTGGACTGGACTGTATACAAAACTTTTACGTTATGGAACCCTGAAACGGATAAAAAAGACAAGTACTTGACCCTGGGGTAAAAATTTTAAGAGCTAAATGCACTTAAACTAAAATGGTTTAAACTGTGAGAGTGGCTCGTTTCTTTGTGCCGTGAACGGTGAAGTTACTACTTCTTTTTATACCTTTTTATAAAATGAATTTCTTTGTATGATAAATGTATTATTATAATAAATTTTTATAATATAATTATTCTTCTATTTATTTAAGAATTTAACTGTAAAATTATAGAGTCCACACTCCGTAATATTATACTAAAGTGGCTCCACCCGAGATTAGATATTTGAGCGAATGGCTAAAATGTAATAATAATTATAGGGAGCTAAGTTTTATCTTTGAGACCAAGGGCCTGTTTCAACTTTCACTATCTCCTACCGTCGGATAGCTTATTCGGAAGTTTTGTCGCTGCTTACTTTATATCGAGCGACAGAGACAGAACATTTAAATAAGCTACTGCTGACTGACACTCATCTGTAAATTAAATTATAGATGCCCGTCTTTATTATCTGGAGCAGTAAAAAATCTCAGAATTCTTAATAAACGTTCCTTTCTGAGGGGCGATAAATTTAGCTTGATTAAATTAGGCGAGTGTCGCGGTAGAGGACGTGCGATTGTAGTCGACAAACGTCATTCTTTATGTTAACGTTAACATAAAGAATGACGTTAACGTTAACGTCATTCTTTATGTTATGGTAGTAAAACCTCTGTTGCTTAATTAAGACTGAAAATCCAAGTTGAGAATGTACAAAATAATTCATACACAGTACAGTAATCAAACAGTAGTTTAAATTATGAATCTGGGGCTCAAGCCGTGGTCGTGGGTGGAATCCCGCCGATAGAACAAAATGTTTTCAATGTTCCTGGATCATGGATGTGTATTAAATATATTGCCTTAAAATATATAATATTATGTATAGTATAAACTTATTAATTTTACATCCAGTTGTTTGTAGGCTGTAACACAAGTTCTGAAGCTTAGCAGGCCAAATTTACGTGGTGTGAAGCGTCTAAAGATAATAAAAATATTAGTTATTATATTACAAATATCTGAATAAGCGATTTTTGTAGATTTTTCCCCCAAACAAATTTTTCTGTTTTCGTCTGCACAATGAATGATAAAACGATAGAGTTCTTTTTACTTGATTTGAATAAATGAGGTATCATTAGATTTCTAATAATAACCCGGGTAACATAGGCTATTTATTAGTAGTTGGGATTTAGTTTTTTTTGTAAAAAAACTAAATCCCAACTACTAATAAATAATTGGGCATTAATTGCCCGCGGCTTCGCCTGCGTGGAATTAGATTTTTAACTTTCATCCCCTATTTTACCCTTGGGGTTTAAATTTTGAAATCCTTCCTTAGTGGATGCCTACGTCATATTATGAGGAATACGTGTATAAAATTTAAAATTTCTACCCTTAGGTAGGTAATTGGTCTGTGCGTTGATACATCAGTCAATCGGCTTTGCCTTTTATGCCGCGTCCGCACGTTTGCCACTTGCCGCAAACTCCAAACCTCCACAAACGCTTGACTTGAAAAAGGGAATCAAACGTCACCATCCGCACGCTTGCGAGTTAGTGTGTTCTGAACAGGCAAGCATGACGGACGTTGAGCTCGTAGGTATCGGCTATAGCATTTGCTTTGAGTTATTTTTATTGTAAAAACAACAGCCTCCGTGGTTTTGTGGTTAGAGCTTGGCTCTCGACTCGGAGGTCGAAGGTTCGATTCCCGCACTGGGATTATGAGAGTAAAAGAGAGTGTGCTTTTTTGTACTGCGCACACACTTGTGCACTATAAAAATACTCCTGCGTAACTGGCCTGGTTTCAATAAAACTAGCCACCGTCACCGAAATCGGTGTGAGGAGATATTATTATTATTATTGTAAAAAAATACATAAATAAAAACAAACAAAAAAAAACGGCAAAGAAGATGGTGGATTAAGTTACAAATTAACCGTATAGTGGCTTATTCAATAATGTACTTAGCCACGCATCGGCTACTTTTTCTCATAATAATAATAATAATAATATCTATGGACGTTTCACACCACGTCAATCTGGTCCGTGGTAAGTTCTCGAAGAATTTATGTTACGGGTACCAGACAACAGAAATATATTTAATACTTTTATATTATACATGTCACCGTAAAATTGTAAAAATCGTTAGATTGTAAAATAACTAACGACATTGTAAAAATATGTCGAAATATTTATAACTATATATTTATAATCTTACGAAAAATAATGTGTTAAATTATAGGCAGAATATTCGCGTCCCAAGTCTATCGGCATTTTACAATTTCACTAGTTTTATTACAATCTAACGGTTTTTACAATTTTACGGTGACATATACATATTTAAGATTTTTATTGTATCTATCGGCATTTTACAATTTCACTAGTTTTATTACAATCTAACGGTTTTTACAATTTTACGGTGACATATACATATTTAAGATTTTTATTGTATCTAAGTGTATTATACACTTAGATACAATAATTATGCTTGTTTTTCGGGTCCCAAATGCATGGTTCAGCCTGATAACATTCGAGAAAAAACAAGATGTCTAATATTTGACCAATCACCACTCATTTTGTGCGAGCGTATGCACGTCTGCCCATCTCCAGTACACAAACCAGACGTGAACCAGACTGAGCGCGCGCAAACGTGTGGATGCATCGCAAGCGCTTGCGACAAATTCCCTTTGATTTGTGTCAAAAAACCGACACTCGATCGGAACGGCAGCAAGCGCTTGCAAACCTACACAAACCAAGGCAAACGCTCTATCCGCACGTTTGAATTTGTGAGAGCTTGTCGAGGTTTGGCAAACGTGCGGACGCGGAATTTTTTAGTTTTTATACAAAATTACAGTTATTTCCTACCTGTTGCTATGGTAGATAACTTATAGTAGGTGTCCCGTGTCTTACTTATTCGTAGGTCTGTAATATAATAGTTGTTATATATTTGGCGTGGAAAATTACATAACACAACAATAGAAAAGGGATATTATTAATTCTCTATGAATGTAGGTCCATATTGTTCGTAAGGCCCCCGCCGTAACCTATTCAGACACGTTTATTCGCGTGTAATTGTTCTGTTTGATTTATTGTAGTAAGGGGCCATCCATAAATTACGTCACACGTTAAGGGGGAGGGAGGGGGTCGTCGAAGTGTGACATTGAATGACAAGGCGGTGGGGGGGGGGGGGGGTTCTCACTTTTGTGACGTCACACATTTCTAAATATATTTTAATCTAAGTGTTAAGTAATAGCTATGATATGATAATTATTTATAGATGTAAAATTGTAAAATGTGACGTCACACTAGGGAGGGGGGGTTCTCACAAATGTGACCAATTGTGTGCAAGGACGGGGGAGGGGGTCAAAAATCGTGAAATTCGTGTGACGTTATTTATGGATGGCCCCTAAGGTTGTAGTGTAGTATATTTTATAGTGGTGAGGTTGTAGTGTAGTATTATCGTAGTATTATCGTTATCTTTATGAGAGCTAGGTAATAGCTGGGGCGAATGTAGGTCGCGACCTCAGGATTTTTAAAGTTTACCAGTCCATTTTAGAGTTTTGCTGATTTTCGTAGCACGATGCTACGGCACTTAATATTGTGTGATACGAGTAAGTTCTGAATATTTGAAGGTATCGTATTAATACAAGGAACCCTTAAAGTTTCTGTTGATCTATTCTATTAGTCTGTTGATCTTTTTGTCTGTCAGCCCTTCTAACTTATGTAATTATGGATATAAATTGCTGAAATTTGGAACTGTTGTAGATAGTTGACTTTTGGCATCGTAAATTGGTAATAATTAAATATTTAAGGGGTGGTTCTCAATACAATGTGTGTAGCGGGTATGATTTTTTTCATTCTAACTGTGTGGGGTATCGTCGAGTAAGTCTTTTTAATTATAGGTCACAATTCATACTCGTACGTAACTTTTTTTTATAAAAAGCGTGATAATCCCTTAATAGAACTGATTCATGTGTTTGTACTTTTATTTTTTATTTTATTTACATTAGTCCTGTTACTGTTATATACATGTGTTCTTATTTATAATATTATTTTAATCCATAATTTTTGGCGGTAAAAGCCAGATGTCAGCTTTCTCTATCTCTAGACAGTATACCGGAAACTTCTATGGTTATGGTTGATAGTTACGGAACCCTTTTTTAACATGGGGAAATGTTTTGCGCATCCCCGGCAAACTGGAGAGGGCCGCCGGGGTATGAGGGATGCACCCGGTTGCGAGGTGAGGAACACACCCGGGGTTACCCACTAAAACTCCATGGTGCTCCTCTCATCACTATTGGCAGAGTTACGAGAAACATTAGATATACAACCGCAACTCCAGCGGCGGTTGCCTGTCTCAGTGCATGCCCAGCTCCCGGGCTTCTAGGCCCAGCATACCTTTACACTGTGTTCCTGCGCATCGCGATCACGGTGTTCCCAACACCACCACTCTGAAGTCCCCCGCTGTTGCAGTGACTGTGGACTGCTCTACGGTTCCGCCTCGCCCGTCTCCGAGGGTCGAGCGACTCTATCTCCCGTCTACGCTCCGACTCCTCTTTGGCAGACATTGCGCCTTCAGCGAACGTCTCTACCTTGGTTGTCGCTGCTCAACATCGATTGGATGATTGCTGGCAGTAAAATATCTACTATGGTGGCATGTAGGGCCGCTATTTGGTCAGTCCATGCGGGATAGACCACCAGGGTGTGTTGGGCCGTGTCCCGGTCGTCGCCGCAGTGATGGCAGCCAGTATTTCGCTCTCATCTGGCTATGTCACACAGGTACCGTCCAAAACACCCATGTCCAGTCAGCACCTGAGTTACGGAACCCTCATCAGACATGCCCTGACATGCTCTTGGTTAGATGACAATAATATGATGATAAATTGATAATGATATCAAAGTTTTATTAATCAGATATTTATATTGATTTTATTTTTGGCGTAAATAAAATTTATTTGCTATGCGATTTAAGTACATGCTATTAAGTACATAGTAGAATTAAAGTGAAGAATGTACGGTGAGCGCCTTTAATTAATAACCACATTGCTATACTAAAATGTACAGGAAAGGTTCGCACATAAAAGCACCGACTGTAACTTGTTAAATATTGCCCTGGTTTTCGTAGTGAAGCATTTCGTGTGGGATTGTTAGGCGCTTTAAAAATGGAGGATGCTTCCTGCGAGGTATTGTTTAAAACGTCAAAGTGTAGCGGCAAATGTAGGAAATGTACAAAGCTTGTACAATTTACGTCAATTTCGAGAAAAGCGAGAATCGTGGTGTATAAAATAGAATAAGATATATTATAAGGTTTTTTAAAATAAATAACGTATGTTATGGGCTTATGATGTTTAGGTAGAAAAATATTTCAAAATTTCGAAAAAAAATCTATATCTATACTTCTTAATATAATAAAGAGGAAAAGTTTGTTTGTTTGTTTGCATTGAATATACTCCGAAACTACTGGACCGATTTTGATGAAATTTGGCACAGATGTAGAAAATAGACCATCGGGAAGGACATGGGCTACTTTTTGTCGCGGAAAAATGTATGGTTTCTGCGAAATTAACTTTTGCGCGTATGAAGTCGCGGGCAACGTCTATAGCAAATTACATTTGTTCTGTCAAATGTACGTCATAGCCACAGAATACAGAAATCATCCAGAAGCCGTCAACACGCTTGAAAGTGAGGCCGTCACAACCACTCCAAATTGGAATAATCCACACATAATATGTTGCCACAGAATAACGGAATATTTTACCCAACTTTTTTTCAATTAATTTTTATTGAATACCTAATTGTCGTAATATAACAACGCGATTTGTTTTGTAAGTGTAAAGAATAAAAAATTAAAAAGTGCGGGCGGGGTGGTATTTAGCCATGGTTTTGGACACAGTGCGCTGTATACAAATGGGATCGAACACTCATTCTGTGTATGGGACTGTATTTTTCCACTAGGTTTTCACCGCCGGCTCTGATCAGACTCGAAGATAGCAAGGTTACACCGATTCGGGCAGAGCTGGGGCGTATAAAAATAACACTGATTTGAGGAGAACATTTTACACGATAAGCCGTTAGCTTACCTGGCTCAGGGCAATGCCGTATAGGGAGCACAAATGTACTCTTCTAATTTCCATATAAGCTATCTCTCTCTTATTTCTCTATACGGCTATTTTTCCATAGTTTTCCCTAATTTCCCTTTATCTCCCCTGAGCCAGGATAAGTGAAACGCATAACGTGAAATTCTTTATTTACCATAAAACAATACATAATCACACAGTTTACATAGATACTTAATAACACATAAGTTAAAGTTACAAGTATAAGAAAACCATATATTTTTCACCATTATAATCTAATTTTCTCTAAAACCATTTACATTTCTATTTACCTAAATGTTATTTACTTTAGCCACTAATTTTTCCTATGTACAACACTAATTTTCCAAGCGAAATAAGCTACGGTTAAGAAATTATAAAGAAAATAAACTCGTGACTTTAAAACAATTATTTACCACTATTCTAATGAATTTAACACTTATGTACAACACTTATATTCACTATTTTCACTCTTAAGAGTTTATGTACTATTTACTCACAGTTTTTAGAAACGTTTTAAAGCACTGATAAGTGTTCATTGTTTTTAAATTCACTTTAAAACACAGGCGAGGCCGCTGTCCTTAACATCCTCCCCCCGGCGCAGTAGCCAGGTTCTACGCAGCCTCCTCTGGTGACCGCGGGCTCGCTGGACCCGCCGTGGACTGCTCCGCTGACTGCCAGCTGTCTGTGTCCGCCGCAAACTGCTCCGGTGACTGCGGGCTGACCGTGCCCGCTGCAACTGGCTGCGACCGCGAGCTGTCTGTGCTCGCTACAGCTCGTGATGGTGACTGCGAGCCGAGTGTGGTTCGCTCAGGCGACTGCGAGCTGTCTGTAGCTCGCTCAGGCGACTGCGAGCTGTATGTAGCTCGCCCCGGCGACTGCGAGCTGTCTGTAGCTCGCTCAGGCGACTGCGAGCTGTCTGTAGCTCGCCCCGGCGACTGCGAGCTGTCTGTAGCTCGCTCAGGCGACTGCGAGCTGTCTGTAGCCCGCTCAGGCGACTGCGAGCTGTCTGTAGCTCGCCCCGGCGCTCGTTCCGCGCCCGGCGACGCCCCCGGCTCCGTCTGCTCCGCCAGCGGTCGCGGTTGCGACTGCGGCGCCTCCTCCAGCACTGCCAGCTTTGATGTGGGCCTGCGGAACACACCACTGCGCGTGCGAACGTCCGCACAACGCACCTGTCCGTCCGGGCCAGGGTAGACCCGGTGCACGACCCCGCGCGGCCACGTATTACGCGGCAGCGCCGGATCTACGACCACGACCAGGTCGCCCGGAACCAGGGCACGGCTGCTCTGCGGCGCCCCGTAGCGTGGCGTGAGCGTGGGGAGGTATTCCCTCACCCAGCGCCTCCAGAACTCGTCGGCAAGGGCTTGCGCGACTCTCCAAGTCTTCTTGTCCGCCAGCACACACGGTCCGACGTACGGCAGTCCGGTGGACGACCCCAGGAGGAAATGGTTCGGTGTGATTGCCTCCGGGTCGCTGGGGTCCACGGAAACGTGAACTAGCGGTCGTGCGTTCACGGAATACTCCGCCTCGGCCATTAGGGTCTGGAGTACCTCTTCTTTCGGCGACTTCTCGTTCAGCGTAGCGAGTAAGGCGGTTTTCACCGACCTCACCATCCGTTCCCAGGCACCTCCTTGACTCGGCGCCCCCGGCGGGGTGAATTTCCATTGCATGCGGTGCGTGAGGCCCAGCTGAGCCATAGCCGGTGCCCACTCAGCGTACGCCTGCCGCAGCTCGACGTCCGCTCCTCTGAAGTTCGTCCCGTTGTCGCTGTACATAACTGACGGCCATCCTCGCCGCGCAGCCATTCTTCTCATGGCCATTATTGCTGAGTCTGTCGACAGCGAGGCCACCAGCTCCAGGTGCACGGCCCGCGTCGTCAGACAGGTGAAGAGCGCTCCCCATCTCTTCTCGTGACGTCGGCCGATGGTGATCGTCATCGGGCCGAAACAGTCGAGACCACAGTACGAAAATGGTCTCTGGAACGCCCCCAGGCGCTCCGCCGGCAAGTCTCCAGTTTGTGGTGTTCTCGGGTGCGCCCGTCGTAGCCGACAAAACGCACACTTACTTGTTATGCTGCGCACCGTCGGCCGCAGCTTCAGGATCCAAAACCTTTGCCTGAGGTCGTTCACGACCCTCTCACGGCTCCCGTGTCCTGCCCGGGCGTGCTCCCGTGCCACCAGTAACTTCGTAAACGGGTGTCTACCGTCCAGGATGATTGGATTCTTCATCTCCGCTGGAACCTGCGCTGCTTTGATTCTTCCGTCTAGTACGAGCAGCCCGTCTTTGTACACTGGGCTGAGCCGGTACAAGGGGCTCCACCTAGGCGCCGTCTTGCCACTTGTGATCTTTTCAATTTCTTGCGTGAAGCTGTCCCGTTGTGACCTCTGATACCACAACGTCTCGGCCCGCTCTAGGTGTCGTACCTCGAGGTTGGCTCGACGATCTCGGCACTTTTCTAAGAATAACAAAACCATCGCTGTGCATCTTATGAGGCGCTCGTAACTCGAAAAGCGCGTCACATCCGGTAGACAATCCAGCTCACTCGCCCTTGTGGTGTAAAAGGCGACGTGTTCTTCTTTATCCTCGACTTGGGCGGGACTCTCCGCGGGCCACTCGCTCATAGGCCTGCGCAGGAAGTCTGGCCCTTTAAACCATGGGTCCTCGTCGCTCCTCGGAACATAGCCCGTTCTCGTGGCTAGGTCCGCGACGTTGTTCTTAGTGCTCACCCACCTCCACTGGTGGACAGACGTCAACTTTAGCAGCTTCTCTACTGCCTTTCCACTTATTGCTGCGTCGTCATTTCTCAGGCTCCATCTCACCGGGGCAGCCTGCAGCTTCAATCTCGGTCTTGATTGCGCCTTCAGCGGCGACACCTTGGCCTTGGCAGCGGCCAACACGGCTCGGACATCCCCATCTTCTCGCTTCAAACTGCAGCCCGCACGACTCCCCCCGTCGATCCTTGGGGTTATGACATCTCTCGTGTGCCACTGGAGTCCCGGTCCCATACTGCAGTTTGTCTGACTCCCCCCGTTGTTACTCCGGGGTAATGTGACGCCCTCTTTGCGCCACTGGAGTCTCGTCCCGCCTAGACTCTCGCCCGTTCGTTCGTCCGGGTAGTCGACGGTCCATATGTGCAGGATATTCTCGTCATCCTGTTTCGTTCTCATGCGACTCGGGATGCCGCCGTGAATTACCCAGCCGAGTTTGGTCTTTGAGGCCGCAGGCTGGTTCCTTTTCCCGATTCTCAGTTCTCTTGACACGATGAGCTGCCAGTTGTCCGTACCGATGAGAAGTTGGGGTTTCTCGTTCTCATAACACATCTCTTCATCCCTGAGATCGTGCAGGTGAGCGAGTTGCAGCAATGATTCCGGAACGGATTGAGTGAGCAAGTTCAATCCGCCCACCGTTCTCGCAGTGATGTCGTGCCTGGTACCGTCGTGACCCCGTACGCCCAGTTGTACGAGTCGGCTTTTTTCCTCATTTCTCTCGGCATTGATCCCGTGCATCCGCAGCACTTTCGACGGACCGTCTGCGCCGATAGCCTTCGCGACGTCTTCATCCAGCAGAGTCACTGTCGAGCCCTCGTCGAACAGCGCGAAGATGTCCGCTTCGCCCCGTGGACCTACGACTTGAACCCTTCTCATCTTGAGTTTTACCGCACGGTCGGACGTGACCGATGCGGTAATAACGGCGTCCTCAGCCTGTGGAGCGCCGCCGGACCTCTCCTCGTGCAGCAACGTGTGGTGCAGCCGCTTACAACCCTGTGCGCCGCATCGTTTCGCCTTACAGTTGAATCTTCTGTGTCGACTCGATATGCACAGGAAACACAGCCCCTCTTTCCTGACTGTGTCCCATCTCTTTGGTACGCTCATTTTCTTGAAGGTGGCGCAGCGAGGCAGAGCGTGATCATTGGCACATATCGGGCACTTCATTGCTTCCTCGCGTACCTTCTTGGGTTGGCTGTGGCTCGGCGAACCCCTGCCCTCCTCTGTCACCGCGAAGACTGGCCTTCTTGCTCTGGTTTCACTCTTGTTCGGAGGTTGACGCGGTGTTTCTCTCTTCGATGTCGTGCTGAATCCGTAGCGCAGTGCCCTGTCCGCTTCTCTCATTAAGAATTCAGAGAGAAGGACGACATCGGGCTCGTTCCTGAAGCGCGACGTCTCTTCTGCGTAGTCGTACCACTTGCTTTTCTCGTAGGGACTGAGTTTCTCTAGAATGTCTCTCGTGAGCAACGGGTTGAAAAGGTACCCGTGCCTCAGCCTCTTCAGGATAGCCACCATGTTCTGAATCTTCACGGCGAATTGGTTGAGTTCCGCCGCCGAACCTCCGAGCCTCGGTAGCCTCTTCAGGTCTTCCATCATGCGGTCCACCATAACTTCTGGACGTCCGAAGCATTGTTCTAGAGTCTTCATGATTTGTTCGGGCGGCGTAGCGACGCTCAGCAGTGGTGCCACGGCTTCCCTGGCTTCTCCCCGTAAGCAGTTCCTCAGCCGAGCTAAATTCTCGATCGGTTTCAGCTTGTAGAATGCAGTGGTGTCTTCCATTGCTGCCTTGAAGGATAACCATTCGGTGGGAGCCCCTGAGAATGTAGGCAGCTCCGTTGTGTGGCGCGTCTGGCGTTGATTCAGCAGCTTGTCTAACGTTTCAGCGAGATGTTCCACCCCGTTGGCCCTAGACGTGGGCGGTGTGGGTGAGCGTGGGCGGCGTTGTTCCGGCCACTCAAATCTCGTCTTCTGGCCTTCGCGTCTTCCTCCAGTTGGTGGCATGTCTTCTGGCTTCGGCGTCTCTCTCTCCTCTAACACGACCGGCTCTTGTCTAGCCTCTTCATGGTCGGGTCCTTGTTCGCTTAGCCAGGCTCGTACACGTTGCTCCACCTGTTCAGACGGCTCGTCGTCATCGGGGCTGCTTCCATCCTCTGCAGCGGCGACGTCGGCGACGAGTTTCTTCTTGATAAGTTCTGCTTCTATTTGCAGTTCCTTTTTACGGAGAGCGGCAAGCTTCTCTTCCGCCTCATATTGTATGCGTGCGACGACACTCGCTGTCGATCGACGCGACCTAATTGAAATAGCCTTCTTCCTGGCTAGTGTTTGCACTTCCGGAGCTACAGGTGCCTTGCTAGTACCTGGTCTCGGTTTTAAAATTGTTTGAAGCAGATCTGCCCTTCCCTCGGTCGGCGGCGGCTGGCTCGTGGCGGCAGCAGACGGCGATCGTGGCGGATCTGGAAATCTTCGCGGTTGTTGTTGTTGTGGTTGGTTCTCCTCGGCCCCGCTCTGACTCCTTGTGATGACCATAGTTTAAGTTAAATGTTACGTTAAGTTAAATCCTCAAATCAAAATTAATCTTCAAATATTCGTCTTCAAACTCCAAATATCTTCAGAGTCTTCACGACTCTTCAAGAATCTTCGGTAGGTCTTTCAGGCGAAAAATCTGCGAATCCTTGCTTCCCTCTTCCTTGGTGTTGTCTTGTATCTTCGAGTCCAATCTTCTAATCTGAGTCCGTCGATCCCCGGTGTTGAATTCCTTTCTTCCAAAATTCTATGTTCGGCTTGATAAATTTTCTTCAAAAAATTTTCTATGTCCTTGGCTCGATGAAATTATTCTATGTCCAGTGTTCAGTAAATTTTTCTAAGTCCAGTCTTCAATAAATTTTTCTATCTCCTTGGCTCAGTAAAATTTTTCTATGTCCGATGTTCAGTAAATTTTTCTATGTTCCGTCATCAATAAATTCTTCTAAGTGTCGTCTTGATTGTTTTCAACTGGTATTGGACTTCGAAAATTTCTTCAATCTTGTATCTCGGATCACACGCGACTAACTCACTAACTTGCAATCCGGATCGCAAGGACCACGCACTACTGTATGGGACTGTATTTTTCCACTAGGTTTTCACCGCCGGCTCTGATCAGACTCGAAGATAGCAAGGTTACACCGATTCGGGCAGAGCTGGGGCGTATAAAAATAACACTGATTTGAGGAGAACATTTTACACGATAAGCCGTTAGCTTACCTGGCTCAGGGCAATGCCGTATAGGGAGCACAAATGTACTCTTCTAATTTCCATATAAGCTATCTCTCTCTTATTTCTCTATACGGCTATTTTTCCATAGTTTTCCCTAATTTCCCTTTATCTCCCCTGAGCCAGGATAAGTGAAACGCATAACGTGAAATTCTTTATTTACCATAAAACAATACATAATCACACAGTTTACATAGATACTTAATAACACATAAGTTAAAGTTACAAGTATAAGAAAACCATATATTTTTCACCATTATAATCTAATTTTCTCTAAAACCATTTACATTTCTATTTACCTAAATGTTATTTACTTTAGCCACTAATTTTTCCTATGTACAACACTAATTTTCCAAGCGAAATAAGCTACGGTTAAGAAATTATAAAGAAAATAAACTCGTGACTTTAAAACAATTATTTACCACTATTCTAATGAATTTAACACTTATGTACAACACTTATATTCACTATTTTCACTCTTAAGAGTTTATGTACTATTTACTCACAGTTTTTAGAAACGTTTTAAAGCACTGATAAGTGTTCATTGTTTTTAAATTCACTTTAAAACACAGGCGAGGCCGCTGTCCTTAACATTCTGCATGTTTTGAATTCTGTGGTCATAGCCTATCTTGAGTTTTGAAATCTTTGTTATATACACAATCCGAATCTCGGAAACAAAATGCACATATGTTCATGGAATTTTATATGCAGGGGGAATACCCCCTGCATACAAAATGGAAGAAAAATACTCAATCTTCTTAATTTTAAAGTCGGTACCAGCAAATTTGAACGTGAGTTCTATAAAATATTGTTGGATATTGTTTGGGCTGGTATCGACTTCAAAATTAGGAAGATTGAGTAAAGAAATAGTTAAAACTTTTGTCGAATTTAAAAGGGAACTTATTCAGATAATAAGTTTTATTTCATACTTTTTTGTGTATCTTTAGTTTGGAAGTCTGTTTAATTTTTGTGATTTATTTTTATTTTTTAAGTCTATCAGAACTTCGAGCAAAGCTCGGTTACTGAGGAACTGACAATAAAATTGAACTGTAGCGTGTAGGTGTTGCTATTGTTTTTCATGGTGGGTATAAAACAATTTTTATTGGATCCCACGAAACTCGACCTTTTGGTTTTAAATAACTCTCCTAAAATAACACGAATTATAAAAGCTAATTTATTTATTAATGCTACGTGAAATCAATCACTTGTTTTCAATTTTATTTTATTACATTTATTTTATTAGAGTTGTTGCCTGTAGATTTTAACCTCTTAACACAGATGTATTATATTAAAAACTATAACAAAAATTTCAAAACTAAAGACAGGCTATGACATATATTTAACAGAAAAAAACCTTCAAAGAAAAAGTTTCTCCACCTCAATTTTATCATACCTCAGATGTGAAAATGGCCCCAAACTCCTTACAACAACAAAAAGCGGGACTTTTTAAGTGTGGACAGTGTTTGCCTCGAGATTTTATCTCATAAGTAAAAATACCTATATTTTTACTAAAAAATACAACTTTTTAGAACTAATAAAGTCTTAGCAGAAATCAGTGAGGTCCTGAATTCCCTCGCGTCACGTTTCTTGCGAGAAATGTATACCTTTATGGGCAAGGAAATGAGCCATTACGTGCCTAGCTTTATATTGAAGCTCCGCGCGAGAAAATGGCGGATGAAACAAGATAGCGGATATATGTCATTAGTCAATTTACTCTAAACTAACGAAAACTATAATATAACGCATGTAATATATTGTACTGGTATATGAGATATGCATATAGTTACTTATAGAATATTAATTTTGAAATCAGGCACAGATTTCTAATAAAACAATATTCGAAATCGTTCTTGGATTATAATACCAATTTTCATATACTTACGAAGAGTTCTTGGGAATATATTTAATTATCCTACTAATAATATTATAAATGTGAGGATGTATGGATGGATGGATGTTTGTTCCTCTTTCATGCAAAAACTACTGAACGGATTTCGATGAAATTTGGTATGGTAGTAGTTTGGGCTCTGGATTAAAACATAGGCTACTTTTTATCCCGAAAAAGTACAATGTTCCCGAGGGATACTATACTTACGCGGGCGGAGCCGCGGGCAACAGCTATTTCTATGAACTTATTATATGCAAAAAATACATTATCGGTTCAAATAGAAAATAAAGTGTGTAGCTCTATATATCTATAACAATCATTGCCCGCGGCTTCGCCCACGTGTAATTAGGTTTTAATTTTTCATTTCCTTGGGGGATGAATTTTTAACGTCGTAACGAAAGTAATGTGTGCAAAATTTCAAACTAGCCTCAATGGTTTGGTCTGTGCGTTAATACATCATTATAGTATTTCATGATATGTGACTTTATCATGTAACACACTTTTATTTCTACAGTTCGTATCTTTAGAGCTTTTCTTTTAAATTACTACATATTGGTGTACATTGTTACTTTGCCGTGTCGTGTAAAACCTTAGAAGCTGAACCACAAAGTCTTGTTATAAACCACAGTAAAATATGAATTTATAGCACAAAAGTTATATCTCCGTTATTTTACGGTGTATACAGTGTTGCCAGTCAATATTGTGATAGTAAAAGTTTTGACACTTTTGTGAGAGAGCCACATTGTACCGCTATCTACTTTGTACGACCTTCTTTTCTCGCGGGATTTGCGTGGATAATGAAAGACGACTGTTGCTACAGTTTCATAAAGTTATTTAGTAGCTAGCTGGTACCCGCAACTTCGTTTGTGTGGAACTATTAATGGAAACGGAACGCTATTTTTAATGTTAATAATTAAAACGTTATTTTTAATAAAAGAGATGTTCAAGAAAATGAGGCCTGGGACAGCCCTACGTACAGTATATGTAAATATAGCTACATAATATAGTAACCGTTTCCTATTCTTTATTTTGTTTAATTTCAATTCGTTTCCATGTACATTCAAATTAACTTCGTCAAGGAGAGCAACACAAAGTAAAATAAAACATGGCGGATCAGATCAGAATTAACTAAAGAATGTCATTTTGTCAATGACATGACTTTTGACAAAGAAAGACGTATGACATTCAAAACGACGTCTCTTCGTAAAACGGTCTACTACGTCAAAAGTCAAGTCAAAACAACTGCCTACTTTTAGGGCGGCCATGAGGCCGCCCTAAAAATAGTGTTCTCGCAATTAAAAACTTCAATTAATCATTTTTGTACGCATGTATCCTTCTTCAAATTATTTTTTTCGTATTTTTAAGATATTCCCATATTTTTTTTCCTATTTACCTATGTAGTGTACATAGAACTGGCCCAAAATCAAACATCTTTTAATACACTCCATATAACATCAGCTATGAGCTATCTGTCAGTGAAAGTCCGGGCAAAATCGGATGGAATTCTGAGATTAGCTGGAATAGACATTATAAATTATAATAATAACAATATCTATGGACACTTCACACCACGTCAATCTGATCCCGTGGTAAGTTTTCAAGAACTTGTGTTACGGGTACCAGACAACGGAAATATATTTATTATTTAATACTTTACTTATACAATATAATTATAAGATTTTTATTATATTATACACATATTTAATACACATCCATGACCCAGGAACACAGAAAACTTTTTGTTCCTTCGGCGGGATTTGAACCCGCGACCCCCGGCTTGAGCACCAACACGCTCAACCAACTGAACCACAGAGGTCGTCGACATACAGACGGACAAACTAACAACAATTTTCAAAATTGAATTTTAGTGTAGGTACCACATGTACCATTATACCTATTACGTATTTAGTGTAAAGGTGTTAATCGGAAATTAGAAACATTTTATTTATTTCGATGTATAAGATGTAAGGATAGCACAACGAACAGTACGGATGTATTCAAATTGATGTTATATGTTGTTACTTGTTAGTGCCTTCCAATTACGTAACGCTATCAGTTTCACGTCTTGATCACGATTTTAATAGTCGTTACGAAATGGAAAAAAATAAATAGGATCGTTCGAGTCGATCACGAAATTACTTTTACGACGTTCCCTCGATTTGCATTCCGTTTTCATTTTTATTGGATGTTTGGTATTAGCTTTACTATAACTTTTTGACGTAATAACGGTGAATGCCGGTACGTACGAAAATTTGTCACGTTCCACCTGATTGTCACGTTCCGACTGAGCCGAGCGTGCAAGCGAGAGCGCGGAACAAGTGATAAAGAGGTACAATCGGCCTAAGCGTTTGGCTTGTGATGACGTTATAGCGTAATAAAATTATCGTCCAAACGACTTAACAGACAACCTTTTTTTGAATAAATAGTTTTTGTGCTTGTGAAAATCTAAGAGAAGTTTCTGATATATTTTCAAAGATATTATTATAATGGAAAGTAGGTACCTACTAACTTCTTCTGATAATTTCATTCTGCTGCAGTCTGAACTCATGAAAGTGTTTGGGCGTAGTATCACAGTGAGTTAATGAACACATAAACATTGGCCCCCTTACTAATAAACTCTGTATAAGCTTTGAATAGTTATACAGTCTTTTGTTCACGTCACACAAGTGACATTTTTAATTCGATTGAAGAAGACAAAACACTGTATAACAATTCAAAGCTTATACAGCGTTTATTAGTAAGGGGGTGAGAATGCAAGTGTATAAATATTCATTATATTGCCATATTTTTATGTTTTTCTTACATCGTGCAACAAAATAGCAATAATTTCAAATCCATTATGTCAGTCCGATTGGCAGTTTAGTATGTACTATGTATAATTTTTGCTTTGTTCGGAAATTTAGACATTTCAAATTGGTGGGTTCGAATCCCGGTTATATAAATGTACCTGTATATAATTTGTATTTTTTTTAATTTATCAGAACTCCAAGCAAAGCTTGGTTACCCAGGTACTAACTCAAACACACTTATGACTTCTGTGGTAATGCTTATTATCTGTCTGCTCGTATTTTATAAATAGGTAACCAAATATAGCAACAAATGGGTGTCAGCTGTTGATTAATCGGAAGAAAGAGTATTAGGAGGTTATCAAACTTTTATAACTTCCCCCGGGAAAACCCTGAAATATCTCCGCCTTCAATTTCCCAAGACAAATGGGGGGAATAAATTCCGCTGTGTCACTCAGTTTTGCTTTGAAGATTAAAAATACTCTTATAGATTCTGAGGAAACGTTGGTTTAACGGTTTTGCTTAGAAATGGTTATTTTTTTTAAATGCGCAGTAAAAATATGTTAATCTTTTAAATATTCTTAATGTCCAGTCAGCGAATTTCTCGTAGTTTATAAATAAATAATATATATTATATGGACGCTTTTACAAGTTTTACATCTCGTCAATTTGATTCCGTGGTAAGTTCTTGAAAAACTTGTGTTACGGGTATCAGACAACGAAAATATATTTAATACTTTTATTCTATACATATATTTAAGATTTATATTATATTAAAATACACATATTTAATACATGGATCTATGATTCAGGAACACAGAAAACTTTTTTGTTCTCTGGCGGGATTGGAACCCGCGACCTTCGGCTTGAGCTCCAATGGTCTAACCACTGAGCCACAGAAGTGGTCGTGGTTATAAAATGCATATCAGCTATTATAAGCTTATGATTCTCAAATAGGCACTCGAATGTAGGCTAGATATTCTGTTATAATTAAATTGACTAGGTATTTTCAAAATATATTTGTGCAACTTTTTGCAAAAACAATACAAACAACAAAATGAACAATGAATGTCTGGCACAATTAGATGAAGTGCTGGTATAAAATGTATGTTGAGGTGGAAGCTTGAGTTAATTAAACGTCGTGCAACATTTCATACAGAATAAACAGCTTTTACGATACAGCGCATTTCACAAAATGGCGTGTTAATTTTCTAAATAATCAAAAGTCAAAAACTTTTACCCGACTACGCAAACTATATATACATATATATGTCACCGTAAAATTGTAAAAACCGTTAGATTGTAATATAACTAGTGAAATCGTAAAATGTTTAAAGACTTCCGACGCGAATATTCTACCCAAAATTTATCACATTACTTTTCGTTACATTATAAATATTATATTGTACCTAATTAATCTTTCGACATATTTTTACAATCTCGTTAGTTATTTTACAATATAACGCTTTTTACAATTTTACGGTAACATATATATAGCCTATGTTACCAGGGGCATTTTTACGAATCTATTGACACTTCATCGACGGAACAAAATATATACATACCTACATTTTGGCTCCGCCGTACTCAGGTAAAAACAAATTTTAATATTGCCAATTATAATATGCAGGACTGGCTGGTCAGAAGCGGGGCTAAGTCAATATACTTACAAATTTTGTGTGATTTTTTTTTTCAAAAAATATATTTGAGGCAATTTGAAATTTTGATATGTTGCAGATTAATGAATAAGAAGTTGAAAAAAGAACGTTGTAAAGGTATGCCCTATTAGGAGATAAATTAAAAGGTTTGTATTTGCTGCTTATGCTGCAGTCTGCACGTTACAACGTTTTATTTAATCTAGGCCTTAACCTTGCCATTCCAGCGCAAAAGTAAGTTATCTGTCGGTGATATAATTGTTTGACGCGACGTAGCTTTGTCGATGGCGTGCGACATGCATCTCGCGTCGCGTCGCGGTTTCCTCAACTGTGCTAGGGTGGCAGTTGTTTACTAATAAACATGGACGTATCTATATATTATAGACGAGGCATGTAGAAACAAAAATTGTTTCCTGTTAAATGGCCCCACTTTAAATATTTTGTGGCCATTTCGACATTTGAAGTATGGCGAAAACCAAGATGGCGTAAGTTTTAATTGTATGAAGATTTGTTCTGTCAAATGTACGTCATAGCCTATCTTGAAATCTTTGCTAATAAACGTATGAAGGCAGCGGTTGCAGGTTCAAATCAATTCAGTCATTTTCGATTTCATTGTTCACTTCCCTTTCTGTACAATTCAAAGAACATTTTAGTCACCACAGAAATATGGTAATGACACGTATAAATTAAAATATATCCTCCTGCAAGATTTACTTGAGTTTAAGCTATTTTCTGGGCCACAATCATTATTCATTACCTTTAATAGCTTCTAGTATTCCCGGTAGAGTTTTAGCGTAGTTTAAATGCATTTTAACGTTATAATAGTATGCCCTCATTAATATTAAACATTGTTTATACTTGACGTGAATTTTGTTGCTGGAATCCTTGTGTATCTTCGCGAACTTTGGTGGACTCCAACTTACTCTGCGATTATGAAAATTCATTATCATATTCTTCATACCTAAAAGTCTGCGAATTTCAGGCAGTAATAACAGTATTTTTTTTAAAATTATAACCCAACTACGTAAATTATATAGCTTATATTACCCGGGCCTCTAGCCAAGATGCATTCGATAATTTCGACGGCGAAGATCGAAAACAAAATGTATGGGATTTGACATAACGCATCGCAAGCGACATGTCACTTAACGATGACTTATGTCAAATCCCATACATTTTTGATTTCGAAGTTCGCTGTCGAAATTATTTAATTTTATCGAATGCATTTTGACTAGAGGCCCCGGTCTGTTATTAGCTTATTACGAATCCGTTGACACCTCATTTACTAAACTCGGTCGGATCAGCAGCTTAGACGCAACAGTGGAACACAGTATAATTATACAAACAAACAAATAACTATATATATTATGTCAGCGTAAATTTGTAAAATCGTTAGATTGTACGTGATACTAATAAAACTAGTGAAATTGTAAAATGTTGGTAGACTTCTCACGAGAATATGCTGCCTATTTATAATTTAACACATTATTTTTCGTTAAGTTATAAATATATTATAGCTTTATGAATCTTTTGACATATTTATAATGGATTTATGGAAAGAAAGAAGGTAGCAGTGTGACACCGATTGTTGATAATAATCTTCTTCTTATAAACAAAAATAGATTGCAATTCCAATATCTTGCTAAATCTCGAGAACGGCTGCATCGATGTGGCGAATTTTCGTCTTGAAATAATTGTGAAAGTTCAGGGAAGGTTGAAACGGTGAGAGATATTGGAACAACTGTGGTTATGTACTGAAAACAACGGTTAATTTTTTCCATACTAAATGTTCACTGTGTTCAAATATATTTAGTAATAGAAGCTGTTAACAGCCTCCGTAGTTGCAGCGGTGGGAATATGTAGTGGGCTGATACCCGTTTGAAAAAACAACGTAGTTATCGGAGTACTTTTCGCGTGTTGCCACGAACGAGTTTTTGCCAATAATGTCAACAACACGCTCATAATCCACTTTGGCAGTAATTACTAAATTGGCCGCCGACATGATAACGTTATTGTTTTATTCTAATTTAGTGCCGGCTGAAATTACTTTTGAATATTATTTCCTATTGTTTGTAGTTTATAACAAATATATATTGTATTTTGCAAGTAAAGGCCTTTTATTTGCACAATATACAATACATTTAGCTTATATTATTAAGCTTAGGTTTATATTTAGCTATGTGTGTCACTAGTCAACTATTCAATTTTTGTTTCATTATAAGCTTCACTATTGAAATTTGGTGACTACCTACCTACACTAACTACAGCTTAGTTTTTATTGAGGGTAAAAAGTTCAGATTATATTAATATAAATAATATGCACTAAATATGTAGGTACATATTATTATAACCCTCTAAAAGCTAAAGGGCTAATTCGAAAATTCTGAAAAAATAACGTGATGATCATCGACTGTCGGTTCTTATCAGACAATAAAAAATCTCCGTGGACCAGTGGCTTAGAGCTTGGTTCTCAACTCGGAGGTCGTGGGTTTGATTCCCGCGTTGGAAAAACAAAAAAATATATAGTTTCCAAGTTTGGTTAGGACAATGCAGGCTGATCACCTGATTGTCTGACAAGAAAGACGATCCATGCGTCGGATGGTCATGTAAAAAGTCGGTCCTGCGCCTGATCTCTCCCCAGTCGAGTCGGTCATCCGTATACTGCGCACACGCTTGGGCACTAAATATAAAATAACTTTTTTCAATGAAATTAATCAACGGATCGCCTGATGGAATGGATAACCGCTGCCCATGGAGACTCGCAACACCAGAGAAGTCACACTTGTAACTCCTCTGGTGTTGCGACTTGTTCCCTTTAAATCCCCAACTCCTGCGTAGCTGGCCTGGTTTCAATTAAACTACTGTCAGTCTGTCACCGAAATTGGTCTGACTTTAACACCGTTTTGTGCAAGTAAAGCCCGTAAACCATTAATGATTATGATAAATGTTTTCAAATGGTTTTAATTCCGGAAACGGTTTAATGAAGACATTGCTGTTTTAGGGCAAGCAATTTAATTAAAGTCCGTTCTTCACAAGGATTACAATGTTATTCCGAATAAATTACTTTACAAAAGAAGGGAATGAGTCTTTATAAAATTATGAAAATATTCGCATAGTAAACAATAGGGATGTTGCTTTCTGTGGAATATCACAGTTTTACAAATTAAATTTTATAATTGTTGATTAAAGATACATAAATCTGAAAGAAAAAGGTATTTAGAGTGACGCAATTAAAAAATATAAGCAAATAAAAAATATTGTCCATCCCTTTCTCGCAAAACGATTCGTGACGTCACAGCCTGCTACCGCCATACACTTTGCGATGACAAATGTATGGCGGTAGCAGGTTGTGACGTCACAGGCCGATATATCGCTCTCTTTCATATTGTAAATTTCAATGGTTTGTATCTACGTTATTTTTTCAGATAATATACAAAAATGGGTTCTGGATTGTTTATTAACATGTTGACTAACATCGAATAGACGAAAAAAATTTTTTTCGGCAACATGCCTATTACGCTGCGAAATTATTTGTGCTTAGTTTTGAAGGTCAAGGTGGGAGTAATATTTTTTTTAAATTAATTTT
Source organism: Glaucopsyche alexis (assembly GCA_905404095.1). Taxonomy (NCBI): domain Eukaryota; kingdom Metazoa; phylum Arthropoda; class Insecta; order Lepidoptera; family Lycaenidae; genus Glaucopsyche; species Glaucopsyche alexis. The sequence goes on from FR990053.1 coordinate 6,331,749, forward strand.
ATATAGGTATGCATTTTGATTAGTCGAAACTTCATAAAAACAGTTTATAATAACAATTCACTTCACTTATAAACTTATAATACAGTCAAAGTAAAATCATGGACGTCTTATTTAAATACGAGAACTGAGGTTCTGAGCTGATTTAAATATTTTATACACAAACTTTCAATTATTATTTTACATAATATTTAGAGTATGAATTCTCATAAACCTTGAAATATGTTATTTGATTACAGTCCACTAAATAGTACCTGGGTAACCGAGCTATGCTTGGAGCTATAGTAGATAAAAAAGTATTACAAAAAACTTTGCTGACCGGGATTCAAACCCACCACATTCCGAATTTCTGAACAAATCAAAAATTGCACATATGCATACCAAACTGTCATCAGGTTCACATAATATTAGAGTCGAAATTAATACAAAAGGAAAAACCTATATACTTAACTTAAAAATGCGCAGTTTCCCAGGTATAAAACTAGCTAGGTCTATTTTTCTTTCCCAAACTCCCTGCGTACTAAATTTCATGGCAATACTTGCAGTCATTTTTGAAAGCAGAAACCGATTATATTATATATACAAGATTGTCTCGTATAAAGTAAAAAAGATAGAAAGATAAATATGTTGCTTAAAATACAAAACATGGAATAGAGAAAAAAATCTTAAAATACTTACGTTATTCTAGTAACAAACTGTCAGCTACTTCGGTGTCTTTCATTGCTCCACGGAGGTTTCAAGAGGATTTCCATTACCATTATGAAGACAAATTACGTGAAATGAACATGTTTTGTATGTAGAAGCTTATAATCTACGTAATAGCTACTATATAATGGAATGTCCTTCATAGAAAACATCTATACTAATGTTATAAAGAGGAAAGGTTTGTACGTATGTATGTTTGTTTGCATCGAATAGGCTCCGAATGTACTAGACCGATTTCGATAAAAAGAGATGTTCAAGAAATGTATGAGGCCTAGGCCAGCCCTATGTACAGTATATGTAAATATAGCTACATAATATAGTAACCGTTTCCTATTCTTTATTTTGTTTAATTTCACTTCGTTTCCATGTACATTTAAATTAACTTCGTCAAGGAGAGCAACACAAAGTAAAATAAGACATGGCGGATCAGATCAGAATTAAATAAAGAATGTTATTTTATCAATGACATGACTTTTGACAAAGAAAGACGTAGGGGAAGTCCGGGCAAAAACCTTAACCTTTGACAGCCCATGGAAAAAAAATCTAATGACATAGAAATAAAAGAGAGACTGTTTGGGAATCAGCATTTATTAAAGTTTCAAATATAATTAACAAAAAGAGTGTAACATCAATACTTTGCTTATAATTATCTAAAATATTAAAATTAGTATCACAATCCGCTTTGCCCAACCCCCCGGGCAAAGTGGACAGGACCATAGGGCAAAGTGAACACATGGTTAATTAAGGAACAATTACCGTAAAAAGAGACAACAATCAAAAAAATTATAAAAACAACAATGAGAAATTATATTAACTAATCAGTTATCAGTGCAATGGTCGCAAATAAATATATCGGTTCCTTCAAAAGCCGTATATATTTCGTGACTCCATTGCTCACAGTAATTACACTGAATCCAATCATCAAGTGGTTGCCCATTGACTTCAATGTAATCTTCTCCACAAATGTTGCATGTGTATTTTTCATTCTTTTCGGTTTTCTCGATCTTTTCTCTGTACAATGCCTGTACAGAATAGCATAAGGTAGGTTGTATTTTTTTGCTGTTGCTTTCACAGGAACACCAGCTGTCACTCCATTTGGCTTGATTCGTTTTTCTTTTATATTTGTAAACCATCTGAAACATAAATAATAATTATTATTTTTATAAATAGAATCTAACATTCACACAGATTGAATCTAATACTAAAGTTTGTATTTGTATAAACTAACTAGATGACGCCCGCAACTCCCTTGCGCCAAAACTCGTTTATCGCGTGGAAACCGTACATATTTCTGGGACAAAAAGTATCCTATGTATTCTATGCCAAATTTCAGCAAAATCGGTTCAGGGGTTGGAGTGTGAAGAGGTAACAGACAGACAGACAGACAGACAGACGGACGGACTGACAGACAGACTTTCGCATTTATAATATTAGTATGGATAAAAACTTGTGTAAAATAAACGAACATTCATAATCAAAATGTCTACCGGGTAAATCAAATACTACTGGGCAAAGTGGATACCATATTCACTTTGCCCGTGTTCATTTTGCCCAATAGGTACTTTTTGAACTTAACCTAAACTGAAATGAAAACTACAAAAAATATCTCGACAAAACTTGCAGTAATTCAACACGAAAACATGCACTTTTCAAATATTATCACTGCAAAACGGTAACAATATGTGTAAATGCATAATTATGAAATTACTTACCTTGAAATATCGTAACAAATCACCACTTTTTAATTTTTTTTGTTTTATTCACAAACGACGCGCGTCCAAGCGCTAGCTCTCTTTGTTTACAACTGAAGGGTGGGGAGCGGACCTCGCAGCAGGAGACAGACATGTTCGTACGTGCCATTTTGGAATAGTGCAGAGTATTCACTTTGCCCGGACTTCCCCTATGACATTCAAGACGACGTCTCTTCGTAAAACTGTCTACTACGTCAAAAGTCAAGTCAAAACAACTGTCATGGCCGCCCTAAAAATAGTGTTCTCGCAATAAAAAACTCTTCAAATAATCATTTTTGTACACATGTACCCTTCTTCAAATTAATTTTTTCGTATTTGTATGATATTCTCTTATTTTTTCCTATTTACTTATGTAGTGTACATACAACTGGCCCAAAATCAAACATCTCTTTTGGCACTGATACAGAGTAAATCACGGGGAAGGACATATTATGCTTTTCATTGCGGCAATATGTATGGTCTCCGCGGGATATTCTTTTGCGCGTACGAAGTCGCGAGCAACATCTAGTAATACATATAGGTATCGTGGGAGAGCTGTTTAGGCATGAATATGTCAGCTAATAATTCATACACATACCATGGTCTCATAGAAAACCAGCGAGAAATAGTAATTGTGTAGTGCTTTTATGAGTAGATGAGGAGGGTACCGGAGGCCCAAGGAGCTATTTGGGGTTTTAAAGATCGGAAACACACTTGTGATTCTTCTGGTGTTGCAGAATCGCTCACCATCAGGTAATCTGACTGCCTGTTTCCCAGCCAATTCTTTAAAATTGTAAGATAAAGTTTGTTTATTAAATAGGGAACTTATAAACTTCTGCTTAATATTTGCTTCGTTTTGTCTTGAAAATGCTCTTCATATAATAAACTTGTCTGCAAATGGAAAAATCACTCGTATTACTAAGTAACGTAATATTATATCTAGATATTTAAAGGTCGTACAGCGTACTATATTTAGACGTAGCACTTAGCAGGAGCTTCGTAAGAAAATTAATTAAAACTAAAGTCTGGCAACACTAAACTGAATCGCTCTAGGGTGCTTCATACGAGTGTCTGTTGACATTTTGTTCACTTGTTTCAAACTTATATTTATTGTGGATTGTAGTATGGAAATGAGAATAAGAGAACTGAACCTCTAGTCAAGATGTATTCGATAATTTCCACGGCGAAGTTCGAAAACAAAAATGGAATTTGACTTAAATCATCACTAAGTGACATGTCGCTTGCGATGCTTTACGTCAAATCTCATACATTTTATTTTCGAACTTCGCCGTCGAAATTACCAATGCTTCTTGACTAGAGGTCCAGAGGCGACAGCCGCGAAACTCTACAAACAACAGCTCGAGCACTGTCAAATGTCAACCGTGTTGACGAAAGCCTTAGGTTGTCACTGAAATAATTTCAAACGTCGCTTCAGACAGATCTATCATAAATATTGAGAAATTGTAGAGCCAATTATGTGAAAGCACGAAACGACCAGCGGCCAGCCCCGTAAACGAAAGACCTGCAGGCTTAGCATGGCGATCCATAGAAATACATTTAATGAAGAAATATTCTATCCAAAACAGTTCGTTGCAAAATAGTTCTTAATTCATGATAACAAGGTCGTCCATAGAAGTCAACATTTCTAAACCGCCATATTTTTAAAATGGTTGCCGGGAAATCTTCTGTCAAAAACGAACAAATATTCAAGTTTAAGACTCAACGTAAAGAAACTTTTTGTCTAAGACCGCTATGATGTGGAGTGGTTGACATTATTGTGGGACATTTTGACATTAAATTAATGTAATCTATATATATATATATATAAAAGAAAGTCGTGTTAGTTACACTATTTATAACTCAAGAACGGATGAACCGATTTGGCTGAAAATTGGCAGGGAGGTAGCTTAGAACCAGGAAAAGGACATAGGATACTATTTATCGCGGGAAAATGTACGGTTCCCGTGGAATACTGTATTTACGCTTTTACGTAAAAACGACTTAACCGATCATAATGAAATTTGGCACAGATATAAAGTAGACTATGAGGAAGAACATAGGTTACTCTTTATTGCATAAAAATGTACGGTTCCCGTAGAATACTGTATTTACGCTTTTACGTAACTACTTACCCGATCATCATGAAAGTTGCTATAGATACAAAGTAGACCACGAGGAAGGACATAGGCTACTTTTTATTGCAAGAAAATATACGGTTCCCGTGGTAATACGTAAAAACTACTTAACCGATCATCATGAAATTTTGCACATGTAGATATAAAGTAGAGCACGGGAAAGGAAATAGGCTACTTTTTATTGCAGAAAATGTACGGTTCCCGTGGAATACTGTATTTACGCTTTTACAAAAAACCACTTAACCGATCATCATGAAATTTGGCACGGATATAATGTAGACCACTGGGAAGGACATAGGCTACTTTTTATCGCGGGAAATGTACAGTTCCTGTGGACAACTGTATTTACGCTTTTACGTAAAACTACTTAAACGATCATCATGAAAATTGGCACAGACATAGAGTAGACTACGAGGAAGAGCATAGGTTACTCTATATTGCATAAAAATGTACGGTTCCCGTAGAATACTGTATTTACGCTTTTACGTAACTACTTACCCGATCATCATGAAAGTTGCTATAGATACAAAGTAGACCACGAGGAAGGACATAGGCTACTTTTTATTGCAAGAAAATATACGGTTCCCGTGGAATACGTAAAAACTACTTAACCGATCATCATGAAATTTTGCACAGATATAAAGTAGAGCACGGGAAAGGACATAGGCTACTTTTTATTGCAGAAAATGTACGGTTCCCGTGGAATACTGTATTTACGCTTTTACGTAAAAACTACTTAACCGATCATCATGAAATTTGGCACAGATATAATGTAGACCACTGGGAAGGACATAGACTACTTTTTATCGCGGGAAATGTACAGTTCCTGTGGACAACTGTATTTACGCTTTTACGTAAAACTACTTAAACGATCATCATGAAAATTGGCACAGACATAGAGTAGACTACGAGGAAGAGCAAAGGCTACTATTTATCGCAGAAAAATATGTTTGGGGATTTAGTAATTAAGGGATTTAGGGATTTACAAATAATGTGATTTACGCGACGATACTCAAAGGAAAATTCGAAGGTGAGGAAGTTCTCATTCCGAAGATCCCGATGATCCCTACCGAATACCGATATGCCGTTTGAGTTCAAACTACTTCAATTTCCGATCCGTCTTGCATTCGCCATGACCATTAATAAGTCACAAGGTCAATCCTTGAAAGTTTGTGGTCTGAATCTACAAAATCCATGTTTTTCACCTGGTCAATTATATGTGGCATATTCACGGATCGGAAGACCATCTGCGTTATTTATTCTTGCGCCTGATAATTAAACGAAAAATGTCGTCTATTACAAGATGCTTTACTGAAGATTGCAACCCATGCAACAAAATACACGGCCTATTTTACCGATCATTAAAATAATTGATTTCTTTTTAACCGACTTCCAAAAAAAGGAGGCGGTTATACGTTCGGCTGTATATATTTTTTTTTTTTTTTTTTTGTATGTTCGCGGCTAGCTCCGCCGTCTGTTGACCGATTTTCAAAATTCTTTTTTTGATGTAAAAGGTATAATCCGAAGTTGGTCCCATTTTCAGAAAATTGGTGACCTGATGATGGGATCCACGAGGAAACGAGGGAACTCCTCAAAATTTATATGGACACATATGGTGATTTCGACTTTTTCTGAAGTAGTCCAAGCAAAAGTACAGAACAGAACTCCTGACTCCTTATAGATACATGTTTGTGGATTTTGGCGTTGTTTAAAGAACTGCAAGCATATGCCACTTTGTCAATTTGAGTAATCATCATCATCACCACCACTATCACAGCATACATCATCACATTATGATGATAAAGAAGGTACTTCTCATAGTATTTTACACTAACACGGAGATCTTTGAACATTACTCTGCCGTTTATGGACCTATTTGCAAAATTCTTTTGTTGTTGTAAAGGGTTTAATTCGAAGTTGGTCCCTTAGTCACTAAAGTGGAAACGTGATGATGCGATCCATGAGGAATCGAGGGAACTCCTCAAAATTTATATCGACACATATAGTGATTTTGACTTTTACTGAAGTAACACAAGCATATGCTACCAAAGAATAAGACGTACCAAGGTATACCCTGAATCCAAAATCACTGAACAGAACTCCTCAGTCTTTAAAGATAGGTATGCGTTAGGAAATTTCGGAATTGTTTAAAGAACTGCAAGCATATGCCAATTTGTAACTTACAGTAATCATCATCATCATCTTAATAACAATACCTAATGGAAGCTTGGCGCGTATTCAGTTATACATTCGATCAATATTTTAGACGTTTTTAAGACGTATTAATAATAACTTAGCAAGATATATCACTAAAAAGGGTGAAATTATTATTTTTAAATAAAAAATTAAACCGACTTCCAAAGTAAAAATACACAAAAAAGTGTAAAATAAAACTTATTTTATAAATAATTCCCCTTTTAAATTTGTCTATTTCTCTACTTAATCTTGTTAATTTTGAAGTCGGTACCAGCAAATATGAACGTGAGTTCTATAAAATATTGTAGGATATCGTTTGGGCTGGTAGCGACTTCAAAATTAACAAGATTAAGTAGAGAAATAGACAAATGTAAAAGGGAAATTATTTATAAAATAAGTTTTATTTTGCACTTTTTTGTGTATTTTTACTTTGGAAGTCGGTTTAATTTTTTATTTAAAAATAATTATATCTATTATCCTAATGAAAAATTGCACTTAATGTAATCCAAAATCTGCTCATTTATTGCCTCTAAGGTAGAACAAAGTTTGCCGGGTCAGCTAGTATCAGATAGAAATAACGTAACGTTGATACCGTTGATATTACAGTAATGAGTTTATTCGGAATTGAACATGAATATTACATATTGAAGTCGTGTGCTTATAATGCCCTCGGGGGAACATATTATCTATTGTCTGATAGTATTTATCGCTTTCAATCTGCCAGTGTAAAATGAGGTGTAACCTACGCAGAATAATGTCTAACATGGATTGTTATACTTTGAATTTAGTTATGTTATTTGGAATTGGAATAATGTAATAAGTATTTTTAGATACAGGAATAAAGCTATTATTCTACAGCGGGAAAAAGTGTGAAAAGCTACGTCACAAATAGTTTTGTAAACTAATATTTTATTTCACTTTGCATAGTCAGAGATTTAAAAATACAAATAAATTATTTTATTTCACTCCCCACAGTCATAACACGTTGTAAGCAAAACAGACTTCTGCAAAACAGTCTCGAAAACGGTGTTAGCAACGGAATGACGACTTTACTGGTGGTTTACTTTCCCGGAACATTTCAATTTCAATTTAATTTGCGAACAGGAATAACAATGTCTGAAACTGGATACGGTTTGAGCTCGAATTGTGAGAGTAAGTTGACGTATTTATTGTATACATTTGGTGGATACATAGGTTATAATAGTTTCTCGCGTTTAGGAAATAGCTTTTATAATAAACGGACTTTTGACCAATTATTATTATTGAAATTCCCAAATTATTTTAACCCGACAGCGATTTCTTCGTTGAAACAACAAAAAAATGTTGTTTCCAAGTTTGGTTAGGACAATTCAGGTTGATCTGACAAGAAAAATGATCCATGCATCGGATGGGCACGTAAATAGTACCTAAGACCTGCGCCTGATCTCTCGCCAGTCGCGTCGGTCATCCGTCCCACTGGGTTATGAGAGTTAAGGAAGAGAGAGTGCTCTTGTGTACTGCGCACATACTAGAGTACTATAAAATAACTCCTGCGTAGCCTGCTTTAAATTAAATCGGCTACCGTCACCGAAATAAGTGTGGGGAGCTATTTTTATTAATCCGATGTGTATATTTATTTATGAACTTGATTGAATCTATTATGTGTAACAATTATGATAATTTATCTCTTCTAAATATACATGCGTGCGTGTATATGATACACACTCGCACCCACACATAACTTTGATTTACCGTCACAGATATCGGTGTGGGGAGTTATTATTACGACGACATATTGTTATACCCCCTTACTTATAAACGCTGTATAAGCTTTGAATAGTTATACAGTGTTTTGTCTCCTTCTATCGAATTAAAAATGTCACTTGTGTGACGGGAACAAAACACTGTATAACTATTCAAAGCTTATACAGCGTTTATTAGTAAGGAGGTTAGAGTATAGACAATTAGTAATATATTTGTGGTTATTCTATAGACAGACATATCATGGTAGTAATATAGACTGGTATTATATTAGTCCCAAGTAGGGTTGCCATCTCTTACATATGACTCCCCGGACAAAACGCCTTAAAACCCCGGATTTTGGAGTACGAAACCCGGACATAGAACAGTTTTTACCCGACTACGGCAATGTCAAAAATAAAGGAAGATTTATTATTGCTGCAAATCAAAAAAAAAACTTAGGCCTTCCTAATTCTGCCTACAAAACCCGGATAGCAAATAAAATCCGGCCCGGACGCTCCCCGGACGCCCTTTAAACTAGGACAAATCCGGGGAAACCCGGACGGATGGCAGCCCTAGTCCCAGCTTCCAAGGCAACCCGGCTTATCTATGATAGGCGATAGCTATAATGACCTCGACTCACTATAACATTATTTGTAATGACTTGTTATTACATTTTATTACAAGACATTGTTTATTTTATCACTATTATTAGGATTTTTAGTGGGTATTTATTGGGTGTTATATGTGTTACATTGTATAATATGTAGTACCTGGGTAACCGAACTTTGCTCGGAGTTCTGATAAATGAAAAAAAATATATATATTCATCCGACCGGGATTCGAACCCATCACATTCCGAATTTTTGAACAAAGCAAAAATAATACATACGCATACCAAACTGCCAATCGGACTGACATAATAGAGTCAAAATATTATTGATGATAATAATATATTGTTTCACGATGAAAGAAGAAACATATAGCTTAAAGTGCCTAGTTTCTCAGGGACTTGAGCTCGATAAGCTCAAAAATGACGCATTAGATAAAATTTAAGCGCTTAGCAGGAAGTTGCACGGATGGCCTTTAGGTCAACTGTTTTCCTAATTTTTATTATAAGTTTCGACCATAACTTATATTTTGTATAATATTTTCCATATTAGGTATAATATAAAATATAAATTAGGGTCGACAAAACTGTACACTTATAAAATATACAAAGTAGTGACACTTTCACTATGAGGGCAGGTGATATATTCTACAATTAGTTAGGGCGGGAAACACTTCGTCTCTGTCGTGTTTCATTTGCATATCACGCCGGAAAAGTTTTGTTCATTTCGTGTTCAGCCGAATTGCGCGTAAAATATGACGTTATCTACTATTATTTTTGGAAACTTTCATCAAAAAATATTTTAGGAAAAGTTTTTTAACATATTTTATCAAAAATTATATAACAATAGGGACGAATTGTATCTCGGAGCCACTTGTATCTTGGTTAAATATTAAGCTTATAAAAATACAAGCGACCCGCCCCGGCTTCGCACGGGTACAATGTATATATCTGTATAATCTATGGGTACAATACTGATACTAATCCTACCTCATAGATCTCAACTCCCCTCCCGCACGCACACCCCCGCCTTGGTGACGCCTACTTCGCAACGGGCCGTAGAGCAGAAATCGTAATATTTTAATTTCGCCATAACTTCAAAACCAAACGTCCAATTTTAATCATTCAAAGACCAAATATTATCTACATAAACTGTACTTAGTGATAAAATAATTTATTATGATAAGGATTAATAGCATGAGTAAAATAAACGCGTTTAAATGTAGTCCAAAAAAAAAAATCAAGATTTCTAAATAAAAAAAATGTGCCTCACTCGACATAGATAGGTATAGTGTGTCGCGGACTTTTTTGTAGATATTTATAAGATCTACAATTAATTAGAACATTGTATGGTTCTATCTTTTATAGTTTAGGCAGCGTACGCAAAATAAGTAACTTTTCTGGTTGATTTTTACACCTTGTGTCCGAAAACCCCAAATATCTTACGGAACCCTATTTTTTTCCAAAATAAAATTTAGCCTATGTTACTCGTGGATAATGTAGCTTTCGAATGGTGAAAGAATTTTTGAAATCGGTCCAGTACTTTTTGAGCCTATTCATTACAACCAAACAAACAAACAAACATACAAACAAAGTTTTCCTCTTTATAATATTAGTGTAGATTTGCACAAAACTTATTCATCTTCAAGGTAGGTTAGCAAGTTACATACTTACCTATAAATATTGAAATAGGTTAAATAGCTATAAATAGGTTACATAATATTTCAGGGATTCAATCTTAACAAATATTGCTTTCGAAATACGAAATAAATGGAAAATGTACGCTTGTATTTTATATTTCGTGTAAATCAAGGTAAGTGTAAGACGCGGATTTGGCGGGAAATCGAATGCCTTTCGACCTCACCGCATGATCGTACCTCATACGACTGAAAAATCTTAACATTATGATTTTATTATACTGTTTCTATTTTATGTACCTACCTACTACTAGATGTTGCGCGACTTCGTGCACTCTAAAAGAAATTTCGCGGGAACCACACATCTTGCCGCAATAAAAAGTAGCCTATGTCCTTCCTCTTGGTCTACTCTACATCTGTGCCGAATTTCTTCAAAATCGGTCTTGTAGTTTCGGAGCCTATTCGATGCAAATAAACAAACAAACTTTTCCTCTTTATTATATTAAGTATAGACTAGCTGTCTCGGCAAACTTCGACCCGGCATACAGTATAATATAGCATACATACATCTGTCGAAAAATGGTCTTGGAAAAAAAATGGAAACTTCTTTGGCTCATGCGCACAACAACTTTGGGGTCGTCCATTAATCACGTGATGCCTAAAGGGGGAGGGGGGGTCTCAAAAAAAATCACCAAGTATCACCAAGGGGAGGAGGGGGTATAAGGAGACATCACGTGTATTAATTTTCGAATCTAGTCTTTGCATACCGAAATTATTATCGGGTGTAAATTCGTAGTGTTGTTTAAATACTTACAAGACAAATGACTCGTATAGTTTTAATTTCTTAAATTATTCGATTAAATTGATTTTTAAGTTAAAGATTTTCTTTAAACATGACCTGCTTACTATGTAAAAAAAATACACGTGATCTTAGGTGGGGGAGGGGGGTAGTATAAAACCTCACCACGTATCACCAGGAGGAGGGGAGGGGTCTAAAAAGTTGTAAAAAACATCACGTGATTAATGCACGGCCCCTTTGCTAAAGATCATAACATGATCAAATGCATAGTTTACGATTCTATAAAGGACATACATATAAACATTATTTTTTTTAAATAGATATAATACTCTATGTTTCCCGCGACTTCATACGCGTAAAAGAAAATTCGGTGGGAACCGTATATTTTCTTGCGTTAAAAGTAGTCTATGAAAACACTCTGACGTTGGCAACTCCTCTTACAGAGAAAGCTATGCTAGAAGAAGAATATAAAGTATATGCCATTCCCCTACTCTAGATATATTTGTGCCAAATTTTATCCAAATCAGTCCAGTACTATTGGAAAACTGTTGATGTTTGTTTGTCTGAATAGGCTCCAGCCTATTCAATGCATACAAACTAACAAGTCTTTCCAAAATTTGTAAAATTTTAAGTAATCCGTCAAAGTTTTTTCTCAAGAATGAGCCGAAGTTACAAGAAAAGTACAGAGTGCAAAGTAACGCCCGGAGTGCAAAGTAAAGCCCCATCGTGTTAACGAAGAACTGGGCGCTTAGAACACAACTCGTCTTTGATCAAATCCCTGATTCATAACCGTAACTTAAAAAGAGCCCTTTTGAAGGTTACGTAGTATTACAAGAAACCCTTGTAGTTTAGCTCTGTCTGCCGTCTGTTTGCCAGTCTGTCTGTCCGCCCTTCTAACTTCTATAATTATGAATATATACCTACTGATAACTTGATATAGTTATAGGTTATATATTACTATATATTTTATGTCATAAAATAAAAATATTTTTATATTTTAGGTGTGGCGCTCTGTACCTACATGTGAAGTGGGGATGACAAAATTTCATTCTACCTCATTGTGTGAGGTATCGTCTTTTTAAATAAAGCTGAGGTTTTATACATATTTTCTTATGAAATGAACCATTTTTGAGTACTTACTCTAAAGTGGTTTATATGTTGGACCCCCCCTGGCATTTCTAATCCAGAAGAGGTTGAAACTTGGAACTTTCCATGTTTAAAAAGGTCATGCTAAATACTCTTAAGGAAAATTATTTTAATCCAAGTCGAGCGATGAAAAATTGAGAAAAACCTATTGCGGGTTGATAGTTACGTAATCCTCCTTAGACATGTGCTGACATGCTCTTGGTTAGGTTATTTCATAAATAAAACTTGACGAAATACAAAAAAGATACTACGAAAGTAGTAAAAATAAAAGAACTTGTGAAAATGAATATTTGATACGATGATAGAGTCCCTATTATTTCTAGACCCATCGATGGCAGAGGAATTCCTGATCAAGACCTCTAACCCTACTCAATTCTGAGAGGCCACATCGTAAAAATTATGTGCGTACAGACTTCGCATCTATCTTTGTAACCACAGATTAAAAAAGAACAGATAGACAGCTACATAAGCTTGCGATTTGGTTGCACTACACAAGCATACGGTGGATGTATGCGTGTTCACATTTCTCCTATCGCGTATGCGGAAATACCGGAAAAATCCGGTAAAGGTTGTGCCCCGTCCAAGGGATGTCAATATTATAAAATTTCGTGTTTGAGTTTTTAAAAGAGATGTTCAATAAATGTATGAGGCCTGGGCCAGCCCTATGTACAGTATATGTAAATATAGCTACATAATATAGTAACCGTTTCCTATTCTTTATTTTGTTTAATTTCACTTCGTTTCCATGTACATTTAAATTAACTTCGTCAAGGACAAAGTAAAATAAATCATGGCGGATTAGATCAGAATTAACTAAAGAATGTCATTTTGTCAATGACATGACTTTTGACAAAGAAAGACGTATGACATTCAAGACGACGCCTCTTCGTAAAACTGTCTACTACGTCAAAAGTCAAGTCAAAACAACTGTCATGGCCGCCCTAAAAATAGTGTTCTCGCAATAAAAAACTCTTAAAATAATCATTTTTGTACGCATGTACCCTTCTTCAAATAAATTTTTTCGTATTTTTATGATATTCCCATATTTTTTTCCTATTTACCTATGTAGTGTACATAGAACTGGCCCAAAATCAAACAACTCTTTTTACGTCATGTGAGATTGAGAATTGTGATGTGTGCTACTTATTAGTGTTGGTTGTCATGACATATAATAAATATTTGATATTAGTTTTGTGTGATATTAGTATTATGTTATACAAAAAGTGGTTATTTATTGAACTGTGTGTATGATTTACTGTCAATGAATTATAAATGGATCGTCTTGATGTTATCATGAACTGACTTGTGGAGTTTGGACCAAACAAAACGCGTAAACGTTTGTTTGACGTTTATGAGAATACTATTTTGCTGTTTTAACATGTCGATACTGCATCGAAACTATTGTAAGATTTATATAGCAGAACCGAACTACTGACCAAATTTTGCTCACATTATTGGGAAAACTTTATTAAATGCAACGTTTTCCTAGTGTGTACCTACCCTAAAAGCTTTTTATTGGGATTAATTTGCAAAGAACTTCATAATCTCCCTTTGCCGAATTTTTTTGCTCGATATTAAATCGAGCGAAAACGTTATTTACAAAAACGTAAATATTTCATGAGCACCGTTATTTTTATTTTATCTGCGAGTTGAAATCAAAAGAATTTGTAATGAAAGCAGCCGAGAGAATTTCTTAATGAATATCAGTCATGCTACTTCAAATACAATTTGAATACATATAATACACTGTTTATAACAATCCGCGATTGCGGAGCACGTAGAATTTCGTACATTGCTGGTAGCGATGAGACGAGAAGAGACAGGTAGCGATCTACCTGTCTCTTTCACTCGCGCACGAATATATCAATGTATAATTATTGACTGTATTAATTAATTAATTTTGTGCATTAAGAAATATTTTATATTTTGCATACTATTTAATTAGTTGGATGTATTGACCCTTGAACGACCTGTAATGGATACCATCTGTCGACTAAACATTCTTGCAAATAAATGATTTATTTATTTATTTATTTATTTACGAAATCCGACGTCTTCCGCGACCGCACTTGTTCGTATTCAACTTTTTGATTAAATAATAAACGTAAATGAAGAAGAAAATCTTTACGATTTTGATAAAACTACAGCAGGGCCCTTTTCACATGCATACGGTTGTGGCACGGTTGCCGTGCCGTACAAAGTAGAAATGTATGAGCTACTTAGACAGCTTTCACATGGCACGGCGACCGTGCCGTGACCGTGTGTCACCCGTGTTTATCCACTACAAACGCGGTTCCGGCGCGGTAGCCGTCTTTGCAGTCATGTATGGACGAGTATAGACCTGTTCACATGATACGAGTGCAACACGGCACGGCGAGCGCGGGGAATACCATTCAATCGCTAACATCACAGGGCTCCGGACGTTTTCCGCACCAAGAACGTCTAATGAAAATAGCATAGACGTTGATGTGTTGATATCTTTAGTGGAGCGCACCCTTCTTTATGGGATAAGACAAACATTGTGTAAAAGTCTCCCTTTTCCTTCCTCATAGCATTATATGGATGGATCCAATATATTCTCTCACGTATGTAACAAAGACGCCGCAAACGTCGTCGATACAATAGGAGTAACAGATAGCCTTACTCCGAGTAAGGCTATCTGCTTTTTGCGTTCCATCAATGGACACTACTGAATAAATACTGCCACCGCCACCCGCCGCGTTGCTGGGTGACCGTGCGAAAACCGTGTATAAATATTTTGAGGCGTCCTAGTAAAAAGATGAATGCTTAGAGACTGGTCGAGCGGGAACTTTGTCGGTGGTACATGTGAAAGGCTTAGCACGGCACGGCGCCGCGCCGGGCCGTTTAGACAACTGTATGCATGTGAAAAGGGCCTAATTGTAATCCATCGTTACGTTCTCGACACAATTTGAACCAGGCTGCTGCTGGATCAAATAGCATTAACTATGTAAGCTTAACTCAAAGTACCAAGAATATTAGTCGGTGGGCATGAGATAATAGGTCGGGATCAGCCGTGGTCAAACAGCAGGAAGCGTATTACCGGGATAGAGTGCTTAGCGCGGCTTGCGGCCGAGACCCGATCGGGATAAGCGAGGCTGTGTAGAGTGTAGCTATACTTGTATATACTGCGAAACTTCGGCCGTGTAGTTTTACATAAGGGCATCACAGATGATGAAGATACTTTAGTATTTTATGTTAAGACTATCTGTCCCGGCTAACTTCTTACCACCTTAGAATTAAATTTATTGACGTACTGACAGCAGCGCCACCTACCGGGTCCAATTGCATATCTAAACCATTCTCGAGCCCACTTGAACAAACACAAAAAAATTCATTAAAATCTGTCCAATATGAATAATTTTCCCCGTTTTTGCAAAATCTTCATTGATGCTTCGTTCCTATTGGTCGCAGCGTAGAGTTATATAACTTAAAGCCTTCCTCGGCAAATGGACTATCCAACACACAAATATTTTTTTAAATCGCGTTCCTGAGATCAGCGCGTTCAAACAAACAAACAAACTCTTCAGCTTTATAATATTAGTATAGATAAGCTTTTAGCCGCGGCTCCGCCCGTGTATATACTTAACACTGTAGACACTTTTTCGGAATAAAAAGTAGCTTATGTGTTAATCCAGAGCTTTAACTACTACTATACCATATTTCATCAAAATCCGCTTATTAGACATCCATACATACATTCATCCATCCACTCAAACTTTCAACGTGTAACAAGATTGTGTCTATCAAACGCACGGGAGTGTGCGGTAATAATCGGAGGTTGTGTGTTAATGCTATTTTTATTAATTTTATATGTTTCTAAGCATTATTTTTAATAATATTAGCTTTCCGCACATCTTCCTCGACACAAAATTTAACTGTGCAAAAAATCATACTCCGCCGTTCGCACAGTTCTCGTAACACTTTACTGAAAGTTTTTGATTCACGTAATTAATTTTTACGATGATAATAATTTGAACCTAAAATCCGTACTATGACGTCCTTGTTAACTTGTCAATTGTTATCTATATAATTCAGCGGCCATATTAGGTTAAAAGAAAAACAAACAACAAACGTTACAAGTAGCAACAAAATGGCACCTCCGACAATTTCAGTAAATAAAACATAAGGTAACTTCACCCTAGGACTTTTCCTATACAAGATAGTTCTACTTACAATTGTACCTTAGGACTTAAATGTTTTTACTCAATCTAACTTTCTAAACAAGTTTTCTCGGACGGTCTTAGAAAATAGACCGTTAGGAAAAATGTTTAAAGGAATTCACGTCGAAGGCTGAACGTAAAATTGAATGGTTACAGGCGAAGGAAGTTAGTGTTAGGGAATAATGTCTTACGAACTCTATGTAGCCAAGCAAACAAATTATGAAATTCGTTTGTTTTATAATGAAAAAAGTTCGTATTCTAAATAAATGGTGTTCCTATAATAAATTTACGAGTGGTTACTCAATCAATCAATCAATCAATCAATCCTTTATTGCAAGAATGTGGTATACATAAGGTCTTAAAAATATTATATTAGCTGGGTTCCAACATTCTGCCATCACAATGGCGCGCAAAATATCCATAACATGCAAGGTGTTAAGCATTATTAAAAAAAAAAATCAAATGTCAACTGTCAGTCTGTTACTGGGGTCATGTATAATAATATTTTTTTTAGTAACACCTGAATTGTCAAGCAGTCAGCGAGCTTGATGATGATGAATAGCTCATGATCATGTCAGCCTTCAAGCAAAATAAAAACGCATCTTAATCGGACCTTTCGTTTAGGAGGTATAATGCCGCGGACAAACACACAGACAGACAGAACTTATAATACCCCTTTTTGCGTCGAGGGTTACAATTAAATTCAATTGTGTTTTTCCATATTCTACTAATATTATAAATGTGAAAGTTTGTGAGGATGGATGTACATACATATGTATGATTAGATGGATGAGTGGTTGTTACTGTTTCACGCAAAAACTACAGAACGGATTTCGATGTAATTTGGTAAGGTAGTAGTTTAAGTTCTGAATTAAAACATAGGATACTTTTATCCGGAAAAAGTAGTGTACCCGTGGGATACTGTATTTATGCGGGCAACAGCTAGTAGGTTAATAATAATTCTCACGGAATTATTGTCTCTATGTGATACCTACCACCGGGAACTAAACCAGCTAGAAATTAAAAAAGCAAAACCGATGTAAGTTCTAATAGCTTTGGCACATTTTGGCACACAACGTATATTTTGCCTGTGAATTGTAGAAACATCAGGAATTTTAAGCCTATATTAAGTGATTCGTACGTTACTATGAAACATCAGCAATTGAATTTCAATAGTCGATGCTTCATAGTACGATTCACTGTGGCCATTGTAGACTCGCAAACGCAAGACTTTTAAATACTGATCATTTCCGTTTCCTATTCCAATACATTCCAATACAACATACGATATTCTCCCAGTAGGTATTCTGATTTCTGAATATACAATAAATATTTTAATCGTTTTATTGGCCTCTTATCGGAAATTACTCCGGACGCAGGTTGCCCTCACAAGAGCTCGTAGAATTTTCCTGTAATTATATTCATACAATAGCGCTCTTATATGTTCTAGAATATTTTGTAATCTCGACGAAGTAAAGAATAAGATTGCCGTATTTCACTGTCTAGTTATTGCGGTCTCGTGAGGATATAAAACATTTCTGATTCATGCTTTTGTTCTAGAAAAATACCATTAAACGTTTCGAGGCAATACTTTTAATTTCAATATAATAAAAATAATAGAATCTTCTAGTTAAGTCTATTTTTAAGGTTCCTGTTCTAGAATTATACATGTTTAGTTTTGAAAGTTATTGAAATTTGTCATTTGTAATTTAAACCTTGTAGACAAACTCTGCTCAAACGCCTTGATTAACGACTTTATTGATTTTTTGGTGGACATGAATGTATCTATTCTATATACATATGTTAAAAACCCTACCTTAACCCTTATAGGTCTTATACATCCACGTATTACGTCACAGCGCAAGGGTCATGTCAAGTCAAGGGATCCCAAAAAAGTGTGACATAGGATGGAGGTGTTCAAAGTGTGACGGATGGACGGCCCTCAATTTAAATAGACTGTAGGTGTATATTATGTAATTTATATTATGTCGGGTCAGCTAGTCGCTATATGAAAATACGTCCGAAGCTTTTACATTATAGTTCCGACGAATTCAAGACACGTCTGTTCAACAGACATTTTCGATATTATTCAAGGCATATTTTACCTATTTCTCAAAATATAGCTTTAAAAAGTAATGTTGTGTTTTACTTAATAGGTTGGGGAAAAAGTCTTTTCGCATTATAGTATGTATGAACTTGTCATAAAATATCTTGGGCTATACCAATTGTATCTGGCTGATTTTGGTATCATTAAAAAGTTTTAATTTTACAGAAGACAATTCCAAATTCAAATTGGGTAAATTTGAGATTTTCATTTGTTTTTAAACGACTTCCAAAAAAGGAGGCGGTTATACGTTCGGCTGTATATATATATTTTTTTTTTTGTATGTTCGCGGATAACTCCGCCGTCTGTTGGCCGATTTTCAAAATTCTTTTTTTGATGTAAAAGGTATAATCCGAAGTTGGTCCCATTTTCAGAAAATTGGTGACCTGATGATGGGATCCATGAGGAAACGAGGGAACTCCTCAAAATTTATATGGACACATATGGTGGTTTCGACTTTTTCTGAAGTAGTCCAAGCATATGCTACCAAAAAGTAAGATTTTGCTCCAAGGTATACCCTGGATCAAAAAGTACAGAACAGAACTCCTGACTCCTTATAGATACATGTTTGGGGATTTTGGCGTTATTTAAAGAACTGCAAGCATATGCCACTTTGTCAATTAGAGTAATCATCATCATCACCACCACTATCACAGCATACATCATCACATTATGATGATATAGAAGGTACTTCTCATAGTATTTTACACTAACACGGAGATCTTTGAACATTACTCTGCCGTTTATGGACCTATTTGCAAAATTATTTTGTTGTTGTAAAGGGTTTAAATCGAAATTGGTCCTTTAGTCACTAAAGTGGAAACGTGATGATGCGATCCATGAGGAATCGAGGGAACTCCTCGAAATTTATATCGACACATATAGTGATTTTGACTTTTACTGAAGTAACACAAGCATATGCTACCAAAGAATAAGACGTTGTACCAAGGTATACCCTGAATCCAAAAGCACTGAACAGAACTCCTCAGTCTTTAAAGATATGCGTTAGGAAATTTCGGAATTGTTTAAAGAACTGCAAGCATATGCCACTTTGTAACTTACAGTAATCATCATCATCATCTTAATAACAATACCTAATGGAAGCTTGGCGCGTATTCAGTTATACATTCGGTCGTTTATTTTAGACGTTTTTAAGACGTATTAATAATAACTTAACAAGATATATCACTAAAAAGGGTGAAATTATTATTTTTAAACAAAAAATTAAACCGACTTCCAAAGTAAAAATACACAAAAAAGTATGAAATAAAACATATTTTATAAATAATTCCCCTTTTAAATTTGTCTATTTCTCTACTTAATCTTCTTAATTTTGAAGTCGTTACCAGCAAATATGAACGTGAGTTCTATAAAATATTGTAGGATATCATTTGGGCTGGTAGCGACTTCAAAATTAAGAAGTTTAAGTAGAGAAATAGACAAATTTAAAAGGGGAATTATTTATAAAATAAGTTTTATTTCATACTTTTTTGTGTATTTTTACTTTGGAAGTCGGTTTAATTTTTTGTTTAAAAATAATAATTCTTATTGTTAAAATGAGTGATTCTTATGAAGAATTTCGATACATTTTAAAATTTTACTACAAAAAAGGTAAAAATGCAACACAAGCCGCGAAAAAAATTTGTGATGTTTATGGACCTAATGCAGTATCTGTGAGAGTAGCGCAAATTTGGTTTAAGCGTTTTCAATCCGGAAATTTTGATATCAAAGATGCACGTCGCTCTGGTCGCCCTGTTACGGACAAAACTGTTGCCATTTTTGAAAAAGTGGAGCAAGATCGGCATATTAGTAGTTACGATGTAGCTGAAGAACTGGGGATTGACCACAAAACGGTTTTGGCGCATTTGAAAAAAGCTGGGTACACAAAAAAGCTCGATATTTGGGTGCCTCATGAGCTCACTGAAAGAAACCTAATGAACCGTGTACTCATTCGTGATTCTTTATTACGACGTAATGAAACCGAACCATTTTTGAAGAAGCTGATAACTGGTGATGAAAAGTGGATCACGTACGACAAGAACGTGCGAAAAAGATCGTGGTCAAAGGCCGGTAAGGCTTCACAGACTGTGGCGAAACCCGGGTTAACTCGCAACAAGGTGATGCTGTGTGTGTGGTGGGATTGGAAGGGCATTATTCATTATGAGCTGTTACCGCCAGGCAGGACCATCAATTCTGAACTGTACTGCGAACAACTGATGAGATTAAAGCAAGAAGTTGAGAGAAAGCGGCCGGAATTAATCAACAGAAGGGGTGTGGTTTTTCACCATGATAACGCTAGACCTCACACATCTTTAGCCACTCAGAAAAAATTACGGGAGTTTGGCTGGGAGGTGTTAATGCATCCGCCGTATAGTCCTGACCTTGCACCTTCAGATTTCCACCTGTTTCGGTCGCTGCAGAATTCCTTAGGCAGTGTCAGGTTGACATCACAAGAGGACTGCCAAAACCACTTGTCGCAGTTTTTTCATCAGAAGCCCCAAAAATTTTATAGCAATGGGATCATGTACCTACCAACAAGATGGCAAAAAGTTATCGAACAAAATGGCACCTATATACTTTAGTCACTTGTAAATAAACTTTATAAAAAAACCTTTTGAGTTTTTATATAAAATGCGAAGAAACTTTTTCCCCAACCTAATATATCATTTTCTATTGTTCTAAGTATTTCTTTTAATACCTTTTAGTTTCCAACGGAAGACACTTGAAGCTGCTCTCTTAAGACTTTATAAGAATTAACTTGGAGACAAAAACGTAGTATTGGAATATTATGTTGTGCTATTCGATATTAATTGTGTATTACTTGATAATATGTAGGTCTATACAAAGAACACGTTAATTTCTTAATTTCATAAAATATTGTATTATATCTACGCATTATCTACGTTTATTAATTAATTTAGCTAGCTGATGTCTGCGGCTCCGCCCGCGTAAGTACAGTACCCACGGGAACCTTATATGTCCCGCGATAAAAAGTAGCCTATGTCCTTCCCCATAGTCTACTTTATATCTGTGCCAAATGTCATGATAATCGGTTTAGTAGTTTTCACGTGAAACTGTAAATAATGTATGCCACGGGAACCATACATTTCCACGCGATAAAAAGTAGCTTATGCCCTTTCACGTAGTCTACTTTATATCTGTGCCAAATTTCATGATAATCGGTTTAGTAGTTTTCACGTAAAACTGCAAATAAAGTATCCCACGGGAACTGTACATTTCCCCGCGATAAAAAGTAGCCTATGCCCCTTCTCAGGCTCTAGTCTATCTGTGTACAAAATTTCATTTAAGTCGGTTCTGTAGTTTTGGCGTGAAAGACGGACAAACAGTTACACACACACTTTCCCATTTATAATATTACGAGTAGTATGGATAATATCTCAATATTTCACAATAGTCAATCTACTGACTACTCTATTGTAAAGTTTTAGATATTTCTATTATCAATTAATTATTTTTCTTAATTGCTGTGATTCCAAGCAATAAGCCCTTGCATAATAAAACGAAGATACAATCAAAGCCCTGCCCCGGGCGCAGATTATGTACCGACCTAATCTTTTCTAATTCCGACCGAGCTCTAGTAAATAGCGAAAGTAAAATGTTCAGTTAATGTTTGTAGTAAGTCTGTTGTTGTTTGTTGTTTAAACTTTGCTTTTATGTGTAATCGATACTATAAACATTTCTTTCTTTAATACTTCTATTTTAATGTTATAAAGAAACGAAGTATTTTTTTTTATTTCCTTAGAGGTTATTAACACATAAAATTCTCTGACGTAAACGTAATGCCTGCTACCGGCCCAGAAAATAGCCTGGCGAGAAGAACCGGAATAGAGGAAAGATTTCTTTGTATTGAATAGGCTCCGAAATTACTGGACCGTTTTTAATTAAATTTGGCACAAAATGCCTATGTCAGTAGACCACGGGGAAGGACATAGGCTTTTTTTATCCCGAAATAGTACAGTGTTCCCGTGGGATGTATTTACGCGGGCGGAGCCGCAGGCAAACGCTAGTAAAGTATAAATATAGAGCTTTATAGAGTATAGAGTCATGGGGTACTCATCCCAACTTACCTGTCCGGTAGTTGTGGTATAGTATACGGGTACGCGACCCCGGCTTCCCTAGATAGCTAGGGAAGCCGGGGTCGCGTACCCGTATACTGTCCTATCCCTTGCCCTCCTGGGCGGTAATATCCTACATTTCCTATTTCCCACTCTAACCTACCAATCTTCCTTTCCACACCACCTATCCTTCCCTTTCTTTATTCCTACCCTCTCTACCAATCCGTGGAAACGCAATGGATAATAATAAAAATAATTTAATTATCCAAAATGGCGGCGATGAGGTTCACCACCCATCACGTCTCGTTTCTCGCGGAGGTGAAAAGCGGACCATGGAAAGCCGCTTCGCTACGTTGAATGTAAGAGGTGGAATGGATGGTAAGAATGAAAGTGAACGAAGCGAAACGAGTATGTAAGGATCGTAGCAAGTGGCAAAAAGTGGTATCTGCCTACCCCTTTACGAGAAAAAGGCGTGATTATATGTATGTATGTTTACCGTCTGTCTGAGAATCATCTGTCTGTTTTTCTCTCCGCCCTTTCTAATATGTAATTATGAACAATGGATAAAATCTGGTAGGTACAGTTATAAATTGCCTTTATAGTTTTTATTTTATAAATTTATGATTTCAATACATTTTTAAATAATAAAAATAACTAAGCCGATAGAACTGATATTGTTAGACTCGTATTACGTCCACATATTTATAGAACTAGATATTTCGGTTTCTAAATTGGGTATTGATTGAAATGGCCAATTTAGTTTTATGTAATAAAAAGTCTCAACGACCTCTGTCGCTCAGTGGTTGAGCGCATTGGTGCACAAGCCGGGGGTCGTGGGTTCCAAGTTTTGCTGTGTTCCTAGGTCATGAATGTGTATTAAATATTATGTGTATAGTATAATAAAAATCTTAAATTATCTTTTTAAATACCTACACTTTCCGTTGTCTGGTCCCCCGTAACACAAGTTATTCGAATACTTAGCACGGGGCCAGATTGACGTGATTTAGTCAATTTAGTTATTGATTATAATAATAAGAGCTGTCCAAAGTCGTAAATAAATAAAATCTTTACTTGCATGAAACATTGCAGATACAAAAGGTGTAACATATTTATTTTAGTCACAAATGTTTAATCATATACTGTCATGCAAATATTATATTATTATATAAATAAGGCTTAAGTTAAATGTCTAACCTTAATACCTATCCATAGTTAACCTATTACTTGACGACCTCCGTGGCTCAGTGGTGAGCGCAGTGGCGCTATAGCCGGAGGTCGCGGGTTCGAATCCCGCCAGGGAACAAAAAAAGTTTTCTGTGTTCCTGGGTCATGGATGTGTATTAAATATGTGTATAATATAATAAAAATCTTATATATAAGTATAGTATAAAAAGTATTAAATATATTTCCGTTGTCTGGTACCCGTAACACAAGTTCTTCGGATACTTACCACGGGGCCAGACTGACGTGGTGTGAAGCGTCCATAGATATTATTATTATAATTATTATAGTTATTATTATTATTTTTATGTAACCTTTTATTACCAAAAATCTGAATTTTTAGGATAAATTATGCTGATATTACATATAAATTATACTTAAATGTAATATCACAATTGAATTATAATACAGGAAACTATCTTTATGGAACCACGCTGAAAATAGTATGAAAATTGTAGTCCAAGAATTTAAGTCAGATAGCAGATTAAGTGAGATAATATAATAGACCCAGCCAATAATAGAGTTAAGAAATGTGTAGGAAGGCGTTCCTGCACGGCGATCCGTGACGTTATTCACAGACTTTAATATTATGTGCTGCTTTATCGGGTAGACGTGATTTTGTTCACACGCTGCATAATGCTCAGTCGATCACGCGCTACCACACTAAACGGACGTCTTGCAGGTACGCTGCCTTAATTTTACCGAATATTTAAATAGTTGTAAATATTATTATCAGTCTTTTTGTAATTGAATACTAATGAAAACGTTTTAATATGAAAATTATCTCGTGTATATTCTTGAAATGATTATTGTAGATGATTCCAAAAATACGCTATCGTATATAACTAAAACCTAAATAGTAGGTATAATTTAAAAACTCATAGTGTAAAAAAAGTAATAAATAAAAAAGTAATAAATTTGCGTCAAGATTTTCTAGAAATGTGCTAGAAAATCTTATCTCTAAATGTTCACGCTATTGTATGTAAGTAAAACCTAAATCGTAGATATTATAACAAAAAATTATAAGGCGTAAAAGAACAAGCAATCGGTTTGTGTCTAGATTTTCTAGAAACGAGCAAACGTCGATTTAGCCCACAATAATTGTCTCTAAGCCGGTTAACGTTTCTATCACCACTTTATAGGCCACAAACAGCCACAAACGACTCGCGTCGAATAAACTTCAGCCTATTGCGAACACTTGCTCTATGAACAAACGAACAACGGTAAGTGGGCCATCGGATCTATTAAATCTCTGGTTTGAGCTCTGGAGCGTTTTGTTGGATGCTGATAGAGAACTTTGTGGCGATGTTTTTTCAATTAAAACTACTGTCGACGTGAACGTTTATCTTGGACGTTTTGCGTCTCTTGTTTGTGACTAATATTTTGTACTTATTCCAATTTTAGAGTTTACCGATATTTCTTTATATTATATAATTTAATAATGTTTATCAAATTTAATAATCTGCAAGAATTTACATGAAGTTTGGTACGCAAGGAGTCTTGAGAAAGAACACTCTCGTTAGGTCTTATCTAAGGAGAAAATGCGTATTAAAAAAAAAGTTCTATCTACCTACGCGTAATAAGATAACAAATCGAAATTACTCTATAAGTGATCACTGATCGAAGTGAATCGAAATCACGAGTGATTTCGATTTCTTAATATCAAATCCGATTTAGGTCCTTTTTGCATTGTTAATAAATTGGTGTTTCGGTAAATCTCGATCAGACGGATATTTTGCGATTCTTTATCTTTTACAATTATTCTATCGTTCTAGTAAAACTCCGACCAAAGCTCTAATACTACTAGGTACTAATTCTAAATAGGTACTCGTAAATCGTAATATTATTATTTACTAGATGTTGCCCGCGAATTCGTGCGCGCAAAAGTTAATTTCGCAGAAACCGGAAATTTTTCCGCGATAAAAAGTAGCCTATATCCTTCCCCGTGGTATACTCTACATCTGTGCCAAATGTCATCAAAATCGGTCCAGTACTTTCGGAGCCTATTCGATGCAAACAAACAAACAAACTTTTCCTTATTTGTAAAGATTTTAGGAAGCGTAATTTAATCCTTTACGCAAAAATCGCTAACCTGATTTGTATGAAAGACACACATTCGTATAGTTTGCAGTCGCGAACTCGTAGGTTACCTTTTGCGGGTACGGTTTTTATTATAATTTTTGGCAGGGTGAGAAATAAATAAAAATACGTATAGATCGAACAGTGAATTTGAGTGAAGATAAAAATATTGACAATAACAATAATTCAGAGTACCAAATCTCTGTATAAACTCTTTATAGTACTACTTAGGAGTACCTATTTTAGACATAATATGAGGAAACTTTTAATCGTCCATATAAAAATTCATAGCCGATAAAAGACCTACGCATTTAAGATCATTTCATATGATACCATCTTGAAACTTTGCGCAGTTACATAGCGTAACTTTGTAATTGGATTATTCTAGTCACCCTTAGATTTAGTCACATTATCTTCAAACTTCAAAAGCCGTTACTCCACTCGCGGAATCTTTTCTAAGTTTTATATCCTTAGGAGCTTGTGAAGTTGAAAATAAATGATCAATTTGACACCTTATAGTGCCCTCGGGAGACGATATCGCGTATTGATTTTATATTGGTTGTCTGTAATGTCGTCGCTAATGTAATGGAGTATTGGAATTCGATATCTACCAGACGCTGCGAATGTTTTTAATATTATGTTATAATCCACTTATTTTTAAACATCATCTAAGTCCACGTCTAGGCCACAGATTAAAGAAAGAGGAACAGAAAAACAGCTATATAGTTAGATTTCGATACGTATACTACGGCCGCTGTATCTTGACGGGTCTGAACATAGGCTCTGCGAACTTTAGCGCATGTACAACTCGTGAAGAAAACTGTTATTGTATTATTTTTATATACCTATGTACTAATAAAGTTTCCCTGATACAGTTGACCAATTAGTACAAATAAAATAAATGTAACAAATAAAAAAAACTCTGGAATGATATATGTAAATATGTCGCCAGCAGTATTTCCGAACCATTATGACCTGCAAACCTTCAAGAAGGGAGCGTATTCCCTCCTAAAAGGCCGGCAACGCACTTGCAACTTCTCTGATGTTGCGGGTGTCCATGGGCGACGGTAATCGCTTTCCATCAGGTGATCCGTTTGCTCGTTTGCCCCCTAGTTTCATAAAAAAAAAATACGAAAACACTTAGAAACAGTTATTGCGCAACCTTCTGCGCGAAGTTCAGACTCGCCAAGATATATCGGCCGCATTGTAAATTGAACTTCTTTCAGAACACAAGAAGGTACACGTTTCATTGTAAGGGCGTCGTCGCGCTATGTAGAGCGGTCTACTTTGACATTCGAACTCTTGTAATAGGCAAGCGGACTGTTTTTTTTTATTGCATAAATGAATAGTACCCTTAAATATGAGTAACTTCTCAGAAGAAACCGTATATCAAAAGTCAATATTTTCAAAGGTACAGCGATTTGTATAAAAAATTTCGCCCCGCTCCAGTACCAAAAAAATTTTTTTTTTTTTGCGAAATTGGTAAACAAAACCTACATCATTAGTTTACTCACATCATATACAAAAACATTCATTATGGTAAGTATGAACATAAACGCACAAATATCGGAGATATTTACAAATATATTCCTGCGGCCATATACTTCATATACTACTTCATATACTATAACCTACAAGTGACGTCATTTGTATATCGACTTTAGTATGGAGCGTTTTTAGGAGGCTCGCGAAAATTTTGTATACAAATCGCTGTACCTTTGAAAATATTGACTTTTGATATACGGTTTCTTCTGAGAAGTTACTCATATTTAGGAGTACTATTCATTTATGCAATAAAAAAAAATTAGTCCGATTGCCTATTAAATGTGAGTCATATTGTGTAGTGAATAAAGTTCAATTTTGAATCACTATTTTAAAAAGTACCGCCGCATCAGTATCGTCTCGTTTCAGTGTGAACTGACGCGAAGACGAAATGGTCTATGTCTGTGTGATCTACATAAAATTGTGGCGAGCTCAGATAGTTCTGATTTTTTAAATAAATATGTTCGAAATTTTAGGTAAAGCTATTACTACTGCTGCTATGATGTGATGAAATATAACTTTTCAATGTAATTTTAAAAATTTGACGACCTCTGTGGCTCAGTTGGTTGAGCGTGTTGGTGCTCAAGCCGGGGGTCGCGGGTTCAAATCCCGCCGAAGGAACAAAAAGTTTTTCTGTGTTCCTGGGTCATGGATGTGTATTAAATATGTGTATAATATAATAAAAATCTTAAATATGTGTATAGTATAAAAGTATTAAATATATTTCCGTTGTCTGGTACCCGTAACACAAGTTCTTCGAGAACTTACCACGGGATCAGATTGACGTGGTGTGAAGCGTCCATAGATATTATATTATTATTATATTAGATATATTATAATGTAAAAATAGTCTCGATACAGTCAAGTGACGCGATAAAGTTGACACGCTCATTGAATTATCTGGGGAACCGAGTATTACTCGGAGCTCTAGTAGATAAAAAAAAGGATAACAAATATATCTATCGGGGTTTGAACCCATCACATTCTGAATTTCCGAACAACGCAAAAATTAACCAAACTGCCAAACGGATCGACATTATACGAGTAGAGTCGAAATTTTTGTACGACGAGAGAAAAAACATAATATTATACAACTTAAAAATGCGCAGTGTCCCAAGGATAAAACCTAGCTAGACCGACTTTTCTCCGCCAAAACTCCTTGCATCCTAAATTTCATGTAATTACTTGCAGCCGTTACCGAGATTACGATTATATGTTATATACAAGATTGTCTCCTATAAAGTATAAGGTACATTTGTAAACTCGCCGCGCACGTGTACTAGAGCCTCTAGTCAAGATGCATTCGATAATTTCGACGGTGAAGTTCGAAAACAAAGTGTATGGGATTTGACATAAGTCATCGCAAACGATATGTTACTTAGCGATGACTTATGTCAAATCCCATACATTTTTGATTTTGAAGTTCGCCGTCGAAACTATCGAATGCATCTTGACTAGAGGCCCTGGTCGCGGCGATTCATAATCGTTGGAAATGGTTCGAGCTTCGAGCATAAGTAGGTAATTGAAGTCCCCTCACAATATTTTGTACTAGATGTTGCCCGTGCGCGCAAAAACTGTACATTTTGCCGTGATAAAGTAGCCTACGTCCTTCTCCGTGGTCTTCTTTATATTTGTGCCAAATTTCATGATTATCAGTTTAGTAGTTTTTAAGTGTAATCGTAACAACCAAACACATCACATTCACATTTACAATATTAGTAAAGATTATAATCCATACAAATACATAAATAACACAATAATAATTATTATTCCTGAAAACGTAGTTAGTAGTTTCGAGATTAATAACAAAAGCCCATTTGCACAAATATGTGTTAATATTTACAGTGTAATAATAGTTAGGTATTGCTTTACGAATTTGGACAGTTGTTAAGCCTGTTTGTTTGTACATTCATTATTAATTTGTACATTATTATTGGTCTCTGTATCGGATGGTTGCATTTTGTGTTATCGTCATAAATTATTATAATATTACGCGAAGAGAAAACTTTCAGTAAAGTTTTATGAGAATTGTTCAATAGGGAATATGCATGTATTTTTTTATTCTTTTAAACGTTTCTACTGGTTATAACATTTCAATATATATATATAACACATCTAAAATATTATTTATTATCCTGGAAAATATGTTTTAAAATCACAATCATTTTTGGGCGACTTAAAAACGCCATTTTCGAGCGCTTGAGTTGTGGACTATGACGTCACAACGTCATCACACTTGGATCATTGTTTGATTTTTTTTTATTTATGGCGTCGGCTTATCACCATTCTCATCATCATCATATCACCAAGTATATTTTTATCATATTTCTAAATCGTCAAGTTCAAAGTCTAGTCAAAGTCCAAATAAATAGTCACGGTAGTCAATCAGTCAAGTCAGTCGATTCAGTAAAGTGATAGACGCTTTACTGAAACTTCCTAGGGAGTTTTGGCGGGAATCCCAATTTAGCACGCATTTCGTAATTTTATCACTTTTTCACACTAGTGCACCTCAACGAATAATTAATGGTTAATATTCCACCAATATTACACATTAAAAACCTAAATAACCTAAATTATAATTGAAAACAGAAATTTTCAATGCTCAGAATTTTCATCGGCCTTCCGGATTCCGGATCATATAAAAGTCCCAGCCTTATATGAAATTTCTTTTTCACTTGACACAATGAATTTTTTTACATTGGTAATGGTTTAATACCTTCCCCCTTAAATAAAAAAAAAAGTTTTCAAAGTTGACACACGTCCGTGCGGTCTATGACGTCACGTTTTGTTCAGCCAATAATATCCTTTTTTGAAATTTGCGCGGCATTTTCAAAAACAATACTTTTTGATGATTAATTTTCACTATTAATTCACGATAAATTAAAAAAACAATTGTACGTTTGTTTGTTGGGTATGTTTTTTTAGCGACAAATAAAAATATTTTATCCATTTTGGTGTCACATGCATATTCCCTATTGGAGGAGTATGAAATTTGGCTGGTAAATCCAAGTTTATGTGGAGAAATGTGTGCAGAAAGCTATTTTCGCAGCGAATTGCTAGTTTATAAATAAATAAGTGTTAGTTTGCTACTGTTTGATATTTATCCAAATATGTACAATTAAATTGTTCATCCAAATATTTACTATTAAATACCAATAATTATAAATTGTGATTTGTGATAGCTTTACAATATTATGTTATTTTCTCATCTTCAAAGCAACCCTAGGGTTCCCGTGGGACGCCCTTACCTTTTCGTTTTCATCTGGCTTCGATATTCACTTACACGCACCTGATTGTATGTTCATTTGATCCCAGTAGGATAGCGGATATAAAAGTTTATTCCGAGTAAATTTTAATTTTGAATCCAAAGAGTTTCCTTTTTTTTCTAATTCTAATCTAAATCTAATCTAATTGCAAAAAATAGCAAAGATAAAGGAAAGGACATGGTCTAAAAACTACACTAAAAAACCCAAAGTCAACAGCAATGATATGCTTTCCAACGACTTCACATAAAATCATATTTGATCTCAGCAAATTGGCAACCCCGAAATATGCCGGATATAACAGTTTTGAGCTAGAATAAAATCCAAAATCATAATAAGTAGAGATGTAGGTGACAGGTGTAGATGTATTTGTAGACTGTAGGAACTGTAGGAGTATGTAGTTAGATTGCTGTGCTTTTAGGTAGGTGTAGGTCTCATACGAGTCGTGACGGAGCTTCGTTTTCGCCTCCGCAATCGCGGATTTTCCAACAGAAATCGGCGTATAGGATTGCCTTTTTAGTGTCATCAAATATTATTTAAAGTGAAAATAATAAGGCAACTGTCGGCTCTAGTTAGATTGCTGTGTTCGGTTAGTAGGTAGAGATACGAGTCGTGACGAGTCTTCGTTTTCGCTTCCGCGATCGTAGACCTTCCGAAAGAAATCCGCGGACTGCGGGATTGCCTTTTTAGTGTCATCAAATATGATTTAAAGTGCACATAGGTAATATATTGCCAACTGTTTCGTTGCTGTCGGCTCTATTTTGAACAGACTTCTTTGAAACCCGACGATACTTACATATCCCTGCATTTTTAAGATACACGTTTCATTCATGAGAGTTC
The DNA here is from genome assembly GCA_905404095.1 of Glaucopsyche alexis. NCBI lineage: Eukaryota > Metazoa > Arthropoda > Insecta > Lepidoptera > Lycaenidae > Glaucopsyche > Glaucopsyche alexis. Next base: position 6,363,729 of record FR990053.1, read on the forward strand.
GAATGTCATGTTGTACAGCACATGTGCATTGTGCAGTGTATGACTGATGTCATAATAATATGAAACGTGTATCTTTTTATGTAGTGAATAAAGTTCAATTTTGAATAGCTATCTTAAAAATGTAGAGCCAGTGGATACTGGCACTTAGAAGTATGTATTAGATTACTTATAATAACTCCCCACAGCGATCTCGATGACGGTGGCCGGTTTCATTGAAACCAGGCCAGTTACGCAGGAGTAATTTTATAGTGCCCAAGTGTGTGCGCAGTAAACAAGATCACTCTCTCTTCCTTTACTCTCATAATCCAGTGGGACGGACGACACGACTGACGAGAGATCAGGCGCAGGTCCGACTTTTTTACATGCCCATCCGACGCATGTATCATCTTTCTTGTCAGACAATCAGGTGATCAGCCTGCATTGTCCTAACCAAACTTGGAAACAACATTTTTTGTTATTCCAGTGCGGGAATCGAACCCACGACCTCCGAGTCGAGAGCCAATGCTCTAACCACTAGACCACGAAGGCGGAGGGAGGAGAGGAGATTACTTATAATACACAGTACACTGGTGTATGCCGACATGAACTAAAAGCCTTTATATTGTTTCAGGACACCCGCTCATTAGGCGTGCGCAGAATTAGCGGTACGTAATTTAGTTTATCGACTGTATCATGCAATTTTCTGCTCTAATTACTTGCGGATTGGGTCTATAGTTCAATTCATTCCGCTCCTAAAGTATACCAAAATTATTTGACACAAGAACGCACTAAAGCTACCTTCTTGTTTTTGAGCTATTTCCAAATTCCATAGCACCGAATTAATTATAATATTACACTTTTTATGCCGCAACTATGTGTGCGCAAAAGGAAATTCTTGCAAAAATCGTACATTTTGCAGCAATAAAAAGTAGCCTATGTACTTTCCCTTGGTCTACTCTATATCGGTGCGATTTAGAGATTTAGTTTTATCAAAGTCGTTCCGGTAGTTTCGGAGCCAATTCAATACAAATATACAAGTCTTTTCTTTTTATTATCTATACATATAAAATCCTTTGTCCTGAATGACTGACGGATCAACGCACAGCCTAAACCGCTGATCGTAGAGACCTGAAACTTGCAGGGCTTGCTCTTTGTAATGCGTAGGGATCCGATAAGAAGGGATTTTTCGAAATTCGATTCCTAAGGGAGTGAAAAGGGGTAAAACAGTTTGTATGGGGCAACGTGATTCCTTGGTCCAATCTACTTCATATTTTGCACAAACATTATGTAACAGAATTGATGGAATTCGTGTATCATAGTTTATTGAAATTCGTCCGCTAACGGGAATAAAAAGGGAAAGAAAGTTGCTTGGGAGAGATTTGCTTTAAAGTTGATATAAATACTCCTTAGTGCTTTTGATATAAAGCTCCCCACACACAAGCGATCGATCGATTTAATCTTTACAATTTAAACATTTACTGGATTCGTAGTTGCAAGTAAATCGGTTTAGATAAAAAATTAATATAGTCTGAGATCCTAGGACCACCTTACTATACTTTTTATATGAAACTCGTATATATATGCGTAAATTTTGTTCCAAATTTTGACCCCCACCGCAAAATCTAGCTGGTAGGTCTTACACTAATCATTTTGTGTTATAGTTTTTCGTTAGCAATTTACTTTCAAATACGAATTATTTTCCAATTTGATCGAAGCAATCGATAGCCCGTGAGTGGGAAGCTTTATTTTTATTTTGACATAATATATTGTCATCGTGTTGAAAAATAAATCTGACAAGAATGCGAAAGTTAAATTTGATGAAAATCTCTTTGAAAAACTAGGCACGTAAATATTTGAGATTGCTGCATTAATTATATTCATAATAATTATTATATTACATAGGTACTATTTCAGTAGAATATTTTGAGTGTAGGTATAATTAAATTTCTTTCTCTTTTGTTGTTATAATATGTAATATTTAATTTATTTGTGCTTGATTTATCAGTGTTTAATACATAGGTTTTTAGTTTTTAACCCAAAACAATGACTTAAGATTTTATTAAAAGATTTTTGATATGTACGTTTGTGCGCACTAATCTCAGAAACTACGGAACAGATTTTTATAAAATTTGTTACCGTAGCAGTTTAGCCCTTGGATAAATACATAGGACTCGCTTTTATCGCGGAAATTTTTTGGGTACCTAACTACCTACGGGTTCCACGCGGTTAGGAATTAGGATAGCTCTGCTTATAATTTTGTGTAGGTATTTCAATTCAATCGGTTCATACCTACAAAAAGTTTTATCAATCTAAAAAATAACATAGTATAAAATGCTATAAAATAACCAGATATTTGAATTGGTTAAAACTTTAACTAGGTTAATCCTAATCATGATTAGGTATTATATGAGTAATAAGTGAATGAGAAGTTAGATGGCTTCGTGGTTGTACTGCTAACTCATCTCTCTCTCAAACTCTGCCGTGGTCCCAACTAGGATGGGCGAACACAATCCAAATTATTTTTATTAAGTTCAAAGTCCACAACGTCCTCCCATTCAAAATATTTTCGAAATCGTTATCAACAATCATAATATCAAAATACTAATTATCGGCTACAAAGAAATCCTTACTTAATATTATACCTAAACGCGAAAGATTGTATGTACATAATAATAATAATAATATGTTTAGTTTTACATGCAATAAAGTAAAGTAAAGAAAACACGTAAAGAATTTTGATGAAATCAGGTATGGTAGTAGGTTAAGCAGAATTATAATAACACAGAATACTTTTTGCAGCTTATTAAATTTTATTTATGGTATAGTTCTCGGTAGATTTCTTGAGCGTACCTACGAAGTCGCAGGAAACATTCAAATAAAATATAACTGATACGGCTGTGCAGTACCAACACCATTATGTATTCAATTTTGGTATTGGTATTTTCCCGAACAAGCTTTCCCTCTGACGCGAGCGAAGCTGCGGGCAAAAGCTAGTTAGTATATATTTTTATCAATTTCCATCAGTTTTCCATCCCTACAGTCCAATCAGTAACATCTATATATATATATATAAAAATGTTATGTTGGTTTGTGTACGCTTCATAAACTCAAAAAGTTCTGCACTGATCGAGCTGAAATTTTACCATGATAATATATAATCCGCATCAAGGAATGCTTTTATCAATTTTTTGCATCAGTCACATATCCGCGACCGCGAAAAAACTATATTAACGCGGACGGAGCCACGGGCAATAGCTAGTAATATTATATAACTGCTGAAATATAGATAATATATAGGTGACAAACTCCAATATATTATGTAAATCGATTCGGGAGCTTGTATCGTGCAAATTTTCATACCAATTGTAAAAAGATCTCGTATCCTGACGCTTCCCTGATCTAAATTCTATGCAGTTTGAATCTGGAATCCGGAAATAGCGCTGTAAATTATATTCAGAACATTTGGGAAATATATATACGACAGCGGCGACAATATTTTCATATCTCCGTTAACATGAATAAGTAATTACGCGTTCAAAAGGGAGTGTTGTTTTAGGACCGAAGAGCTAAATGTTTTCTCTCATAACTTTCATAAATCCCCCTTTTTAATATCTTCGAAATTTTCTGGGAACAAAAAATAAAAATCATGTTTTAATCGTAGCGCAGGCTTTTATCAAGTGCAGCATACAGCAAAATTTTAAATATTAACTTCTATTTAAAAACAAATTCATTTATAACGCAAAGATTTCAGAACTAAAGATAGGTTATGACATACATTTGACAGAACAAATCTTCATACAAGCACAGAATAGAGAATAGTACAAATACAAGTAAGTAAGTTACGCCATCTTGGTTTTCACCACACCTCCAATGTCAGCCATCTTGTTTTCACCGTACTTCAAATGTCAAAATGGCCCCAAAAATCCAAAAAGTCCGACCATTTAAGTGAACAGTTTTTGCCTCAACATGCCTCGTCTATAATATATACGTCTATGTAGGTACTAACGGTAACAATATGTATACGCTGTTAGGAAAATCGAAAAATCGTTGGTCAATTCAGCCAGAACCGTGGACAAGGATCAGTTCACACCGAGACGCGGCGCTGCATTTTTATGATAGCTATTCAAAAATGTACTTTATTCACTTTTAAAGAAGATACACGCTTCATTGCAAAAGTGGCACCAACTGGTATCTTGAATCCAGATATCCAAATTTGGAATTATTCGATTGCGCTAAATTCGTTAAGCGAATATCAATGGCTAACTCATGCATAATTTATGCACATGCTGATACAACCGAGATTGCATTCCATTTTCAAACACATCATGCAATTTTCCACGGGTCAACAGGCATGTTGTTTGCCCGACCCGGGTAGGGTTACCAGATGAAAAAATCAAAAGTCCGGAGAAAAGGCCTGATTTCCATGGAAAAGTCCTGAGATTTTCTACAGCTTGAGAATTTTCTCTCAAAAACGTATTATTATCTTGCGCACGCGTTTTACGCGACTTTTTTGATTTTAACTGCAATTGTTACCAAAAGAAGATTATTTTTAGTTTGTTTCACTTTGATAAATAAGTATTGATTTTAACTGCAATTGTTACTAAAAGAAAAATATTTTTAGTAGTTTAATAAGAGAGATCTTTAAAATGTAACCTGTGTTTTATTGAAAATCCTGAGCTATCACTAGATTTGCTAAATCCGGCCGGAATCCTGAGAAGAGTCGAAAAACCCTGAAATCTCAGGTCAAATCCTGAGATATGGTAACCCTAGACCCGGGTCAGTTCCCACAGAGACGCGACGGGGCGCGACGCTGTAATAATGATATTATGCATGACGCGTCGCGAAATTTACGAGTAGATGTTGTAGTGCGCGAACGTCGTGTCGCAGTTGGAACTGACCTTGAGTGCTAGTTGGACTTGTAGTGTTCCGTACCTTGTGCTGAAAGTCCCAGGCCTATGTATACCTTGGAATTAGGTACCATGAACATCATGCCTCCTCGTAAGCAAGGGTACCACACGAGGTTTTTATTCGGGCATTGGCCCACCACACATTCCCACCACTGCAACTCCTGTGAGCCAGGATTGACAGCGGTAACCTACCATAAGAATTGTATTTTTTGAGTAAAAATTACCCCCTTATAGACCCCTTCATCTCCCTGGTCCTTCAACCCTTTGGAACTTCAAGCAACTTCATTCTCATCTCTCCAATCAAGCCATCGGATGTTTTAGGGTTCTTTAGTACTCAAGAAGCCCTTATAGTTTCGCTCTGTCTGTCCGTCCATCTGTATGTCTTTTTGTCTGGCAGCCCTTTATTTATGAATATGAAGACATGAAATTTGGTATAGTTGTAGATTGTGTATAAATATCGGTTTTGGCATCATGAAATATAAATATATTTTTATATTTTAGGGGTGGCTCTCCAGCAATGTGAAGTGGGGATCCTATTTGACGAAACCCCATCGTGTGGGGTATTTTTAAATGAAGGATATTTTTCATACAGTTATATTATGTCAACTTTTATAACTCAAATATTTTTTAGGAATCGGCCTCCAAAGTAACATATCTAAAATATGAGTGGAAGTTTCCATGCTGATTGCTGATAGGGTAGCCGCACACGCGCAATATTATTGACAATAATACTCATATTGACGATACTAGGTATTGCATATTTGCGGGCCGCATTGGTGTTGAATAGTATTGACATTGTTTAAATAATATTGCGTGTGTGCGGCTAGCCATAGATCATGCTCAAAACTATTTAGAAAAATTATTGCGATCGGAAAGTTACCAAGAGCATCTCAGAACGTATCTAAAGTTAGTTCTTCTTAGATATGTTCTAACATGCTCTTGGTTAGGTTATTTTTTATAAAGTAAAAATTTTTAAAATTAATTAATTCAATAACAACAGGAGGAGGTTTTCTGGCGCCCTTTTATGAACTAAAGTTCAAATAACTTCTGCAGAAGGTTACGACTTACTTTGTAAATTGAATTAAAGACCCTTTGTCGGAATGAGGAATAAAAATCGTATATTTTGTTATTGTCATAAATTCTACGAAAAAAATTTAAAGAAACTTCTGTTAGATATTGTAGTAGAATACCGACTTTCGGTCAATTTATGATAACAGGATGATACATTTATAATGAATTGATGGTAAGTTGAAAGTCTAAGTTAATTAAGAGAATCGGCCTCTGATCGAAAATTCGTAAGATGCAACTTGCAACTGTTTGCTGTCTTTCCCTTACGCGAGCATGAAATTATTTTAGTTCGTATCTCTTAACCTAGATGGCGGTTTTTCCAATTTAATGTTCAAGTTTTCACTTCTGTCGGCACTCCTGGGAGTGGAACCCGTTGTTTTTTGTATATTTTGGCTTGTATATGTCACCGTAAAATTGTAAAAACCGTTAGATTGTAATAAAACTAGTGAAATTGTAAAATGTTGATAGACTTCCGACGCGAATATGCTGCCTATAATATGACACATTATTATTTTTCGTTAGATTATAAATATAAAGTTTTTAATCTTTTTATATTTTTTTACGATTTCGTAAGTAATTTTACAATCTAACGGTTTTTACAATTTTACGGTGACATATATATATTATACTCGTACGTGTATGTATATGTATTTCGTATTCAACAATTTCTCTAAAATATTGTGCAGATACGTTTTTATTTAGGTTAAATATCAGCATAAAAAAACCGTAGAGTAAAACCCTGCCAGCTAACCAATAAATTTAAGTAAATTTTTTAGCCAAATATAAAGGTATTTCGCTTATGATTTATATTATAAGCTTTTTGCATGCGGTGTGCTCGTTAAGCCGTTGACCTTGTCCGCACAAATTATTGCTACGATGGCATTAGAGGGTCGAAAAATTTCAAAATATGAAATTTAAAATTGTAAAAATTATTTTACGGATAAACTGAATATTTAGGTTTTCTGACGTTTTGAGTAGTATTTAAAAGGGACTTTCGCCGCCAGAACCTATCAGCATGGAAAGTTGCAATTTTCTACCTCTTACACTTGTAACTCCTCAGCTCTGGTGTTGCGACTTGCATTCCTGGTCCTTAAAATCCCCAATCCCCCCTTGGGCCTCCGGTAACCTCACTCACTCGGCGAAACACAACGCAATCGTTATTTCACGCCGGTTTTCTGTGAGGCCGTGGTATTTACCCGGTCGAGCCGGCCCATTCGTGCCGAAGCCTGGTTCTCCCACAGTTAGCCTATTTTAACTGTGGGAGGTAACTTCCCTTAACTATATCCCCGCCACTCTTAAAATACAACAGATAGACGGTGGATGGATGGAACGAAACTTTAGTGGTTGCTAGTAACTACAAGCAAGTTTCGTTGTAAGTTGTAACTACTACGGATTCTAAAAACATAGTGTGTACGGAATACCGTCAAATGTTCATTTCCGACGCGAAATATTACTTAAATGAAGGGAGAATTTCAATCGCAATCAATAATTTAGGGAAACGGGACAGCTGATTGAGCGGAGCTACGTGACTGCTTTACCATTATCAGCGGTTCGACTATTGGTTGGTATACATTTGTATGTCACTTTTTTTAATTATCTTAATCTTACTACTATTTTACAATAGGGAATATGCATAAAATATAAAAATAACTTAAAACGTAATAATATGATACTAGACTGAAAATTAAAGGCAATGGCGAGAAAATTTTCAATATCTGTTGATAAATGAGCAAGATATGAGCGGTCCAAGTTTTGAATCTATCTCTTTCTAGCAAAACGAAATTACTTATGAACTTTCTATGGAAGTCGTGTTATGTGACATCACGTTACACATCCGATCTCTCTGTCTAATATACTACTTTATATGTTCATATCTTTGTTATTTTTAATGATATCCAAAAACTGATTTTACCATGCAGTTTACCAAACAAGATAGACCTATATAAAAAAAATAAAAAAATACGTACATATTCCCTATTGTGAAAGATTGTGAGATTGGATGGATCGATGGATGTATGGATGGATGGATGGATGTTTGTTACTTACACAAAAAAACCACTTAGCGGTTTTCAATAAAATTAGATGTAGTTTAAGCTCTGGATTAAAACATAGCCTACTATTATTCCGAAAAAGTACAGTATTCCGGCGGAGCCGCGGAAAAAAGTATTTTCTTTATAAATTAGTTTAAAGTACTTTGAAGTATTTCTTTCATATTAATTTATGTTTTCCTCTCATTTTGTCATCATTGCTCCTTTGTCAGCAGTATTATTTTAATAAAAATAGATAACTTTACACTTTGAATATCACTTCTATTACCTATATTGCATCTGTCCAAACGTCCGAACGAGATAAATTATCCGTATTTCGGACCACTGCGCCGTAGAGTATTCTGAACTCATTCGGCTTGCCGTGGTATATTTTGAGCTTGCAAATGCCATGCCTATTATAAATTCGAAATATTGACTTACGGCCGTTATAATACTAACCTAACCTAACTCCATAGACGTATACATTATCTATAGACGAAGAATGTTGAGGCAAAAACTGTACTATAATATCATATTATAAATTTATTTTATTTTATTATTTTATCATCAGTACCTACCTAAATTAAAAATATGGTAATATAACATAATATATAAATACACATTTTAAAACCTACATAATATATATGTCACCGTAAAATTGTAAAACCCGTTAGATTGTAATATTACTAGAGATATTATAAAAAGTCGATAGATTGTCAAATAAACATTTCTCCATACAAATGTACGAATTATTTTTCGTTATAATTATTAATATGAAAAAGCAAACAAATATAGCGGCGCGGAGCACTTGCCGTTTAACCAATCGGCACGGTAAATATTACAATACTAGCGACCCGCCCCGGCTTCGCAAGGGTACAATGTATACAGGATGTCCCAGAAGTCGACGTCGTCCCTTCGAAGGCTGATAGACCAGCTCGTGACTCACTAGAATATCGTAATATGACCTTAGTAAAAAATCTTTAGTTTTCGTGATATTGGCACTTATAATAATTTCTTAAAAATTACACCTCATGTCAGTTTTTAGACTGCCGCAACTACAATTTCCCGTATTGTGGGATACAAATTTGTATTGCGGAATCCTGACTAGTTCTGCTATTGACCACGGTTATAAACAAAGCTAATAGAGTTTGAACTTTGTAGAAAAAAAGAAAACTTTTCCGTAATCGTGATTTCAAAAACTTTTTCTCCTAACTTTCACTATCCATACTGAACAAAAAATACACCACACTAACCTGGGTTTTTACTTTAAAAAGTTGCTCATTTTATGTAGTTTTTAAAATAGTAAAATAGTTGCTATTAAGCTATGTCAAAAAATTTTTTTTGCTATTTTAAGTGTACAGAGAACATATTTTGAATGTTTTTCTTTAGTTAGAATTTCGAACAAAAACACTCGTTACATTGAAATCAGCCAGATGTTTACTTAAAAATTGTACGTTGAAGTTAATTAATTAATTAATTAACTTAATTCATGCTTACTAAACTTAGAAACTAAACAGAATACAAGGATTTTTTTTAAAATGTAAGGAGAGATATAAAGAAGGAGAACACATTAATTATATCATTTAATGAGTTAGACTCATTAAAGTGAGAGAATAGGTGACGCCACGCACGTCTTTTGTTTGTTCTATACATGAGATTGTTTATTAGTTACTAGATCTAAACTCCCTCCCGCACGCACACCCCCGCCTTGGTGACGCCTACTTCGCAACGGGCCGTGGAGCAGAAATCGTAATATTTTAATTTCGCCATAACTTCAAAACCAAACGTCCAATTTTAATCATTCAAAGACCAAACTGTACTTAGTGATAAAATAATTTATTTTGATAAGGATTAATAGCATGAGTAAAATAAACGCGTTTAAATGTAGTCCAAAAAAAAATCAAGATTTCTAAATAAAAAAAATGTTGTTGTGCCTCACTCGACATAGATAGGTATAGTGTGTCGCGGACTTTTTTGTAGATATTTATAAGATCTACAATTAATTAGAACATTTTATGGTTCTATCTTTTATAGTTTAGGCAGCGTACGCAAAATAAGTAGCTTTTCTGGTTGATTTTTTACACCTTGTGTCCGAAAACCCCAAATATCTTACGGAACCCTATTGTTTTCCAAAATAAAATTTAGCCTATGTTACTCGTGGATAATGTAGCTTTCGAATGGTGAAATAATTTTTGAAATCGGTCCAGTACTTTTTGAGCCTATTTAGTACAACCAAACAAACAAACATACAAAGTTTACCTCTTTATAATATTAGTGTAGATAACGAAAAATAATGCGTACAATTGTACGGAGAAATGTTTATTTGACAATTTGTCGACTTTTTATAATATCTCTAGTAATATTACAACCTAACGGCTTTTATAATTTTACGGTGACATATACATATCAACACATAGCATAGCAAAAAGGCTAATTATAATTCCTAAAGGTAATACAATACATATTAATATACTTAATACATATCACAAGTCACATGTAATTGAAAAATAAAATCCTTATAATAATCTTAAAATTTCCAAATTATTCCGATAATATTTTATAAGTATTAATTGATTGTACTGTCGGTTCTTGGTGGAAATTCATGTTGAACACTAAGAAAACACAATCCCACCAAAAACATTCTGTAAAAAACTAGCCAAGTCTCGATTGAGCTGCTTGTTTATCTCTAAAAAGTTATGAAATCTAGACAAAATCGTGCCAAGTCTAAGGTTCCTTACTGCGGTTTCTTTATTATTATAGTTAATGTTGAGTGACTTGGCCGTTGAACATTCTTTATACTTTTGTGGGTACAAGCCAATTTTGTTTACATTTGTAACTACCTATGTTTGTTAAGCGAGATAATAGCCCATACTGGTATTGGTAATTGGACGCTAGTGTCTCATTTTAGGCTGTTGCTGATTGTACAACACACGTATTGGAGCAATGGTGTCATGGAGCCCCTTTTGTACCCTTGTGTGCCCTTCAACGGCCAAGTCACACAACATTAACTATAATAATAAAGAAACCGCAGTAAGGAACCTTAGACTTGGCACGATTTTGTCTAGATTTCATAACTTTTTAGAGATAAACAAGCAGCTCCATCGAGACTTGGCTAGTTTTTTACAGAATGTTTTTGGTGGGATTTCACTTCTTTTTGTAGAAACGTGGGCATATTGATTTATTTTCCTAGATTTTAGTGTAATTTGTTTATTTAATTTGTGTAATGTTCGAGTAGAATAAAGTTCGAGTAGAATAAAGGGGCCTGAAAATGCGGCGAAATGGTTCCAGTAAAGGATGGTACGGCAGTGTTTGCTTCGCACTCGACTTGGCGGGGGCACTGCCGTGCCTCCAGATCGACGTTCTGGTCTTATCTAGAGGTTCTCAAATAGGGGCCTGAAAATGCGGCGAAATGGTTCCAGTAAAGAATGGTACGGCAGTGTTTGCTTCGCACTCGACTTGGCGGGGGCACTGCCGTGCCCCCAGATCGACGTTCTGGTCTTATCTAGAGGTTCTCAAATAGGGGCCTGAAAATGCGGCGAAATGGTTCCAGTAAAGAATGGTACGGCAGTGTTTGCTTCGCGCTCGACTTGGCAGGGGCACTGCCGTGCCCCCAGATCGATTATCCTAGTTTTTATAGTTTTCCCTTTATGTGGCCATTAAACCCCGACTCTGTACCAAAGTTCAGCTCTCTAAGTTTATGGGAAGTACTAGTTCTATTTTGATGATCATGAGTGAGTGAGTGAGTGAGTGAGTGTCGAAAATGCGAAACTTTGCTTTCGCTTAACTTCGGAACTAAATGACCTACAGACTTGAAATTTTGGATTTTAAGTACGTGATTATAGCTTATAGCCCAAGAGCTACTAAGAAATTTTGAGTAGGTATTTGAGGCACGTTGAAACCTTGTCCTGTACTTCTCCTATTGTAACTCAACACGAGAATGCAGGCCTGGCTGGTCAGAAGCGGAACTTAGCCAAAATACAAATTTTTGAAAAGTAGATTTTTTTATGCCCAAAAAACATGTTTGAGGCATTATGAAATTTTGATATACTGTTAGTATAATGTATAAGGAGTTGGGGAAAAAAAAAGCCCCGTAATTTAGTCGGAACTTTAACCTAGCCATGTCAGTTTAAAAGTAAATAGTTTAAAGGTTAAAAATAGGTGTGTGAGGCACTTCGAAATTTGAGTAGGGTATTATTTATTATTTTAAAAAAATACTGTAAAAAATACAGATAATTTTATGGGAACTTTCCACCTGCCATGTGACTTAGAAAATCGAGAAAATCTGGCTTTTAATTCATCATTTTGTGACATCTATCGGTCATTTTATGAACTGCAATATACGTTTGAAAGGAGATGCGACATCTAGGAAGCTCTCAAAGAACTACGTGGTCAAAAAATAAAATTGCGTATTGTGCAATAAACTAACACACTTACTACGTCAAAATGTATTTATAAAACGAATAGGTATTAATTAAATACAAATGGCATACGAACCAGCCTAATCTACTTACCATTTACATTAAGTACATAAACGTAAAAGCGACATCTAGGAAGGCATCAAGGAACTACGTGGTCTTGATAATTTTCGCAAAGTCGATATGAGTCGTTTTTAATTGATTTTCCTATAAAAATCGAAGACATCCATTCGTTGTTTATACAATATTGTGTGCAATAAAATTACATATTGTGCAATAGTCTAATTTACTCGACAAATTGATCACACTGATCGTTTTAATTGCAACTATAAAGTTTTTAGCGCCTGCGCGTATGTATCTGTATAATCTATGGCATGCGTTATAAAATACCAATTACAAAACTTTATTTTTGCTTTAAATAATTAACCTTATTACCGTGCCATAGAGATGAAAACAGACTGTAACGAGAACATCGAAACTCATGTTTTTACCCTGATAGGCGGTGATTTCTTTGATGCCTTCCTAGATGTCGCTTTTACTTTGGTAGGTAATGTAAACCGTAGCCTGTTATTCGTATGCTATTTCTATTTATTTAATACCTATTCGTTTTACGAATACAATTTGTCGAGTAAATTAGACTCTATTGCACAATACGTATTTAATTTTATTGCACACAACATCGTATAAACAACGAATGGAAATTTTCAATTTTTATAAGAAAATCAATTAAACTACTCATAATATCGACTTTACCAAGATTATATTTTATCAAGACCACAAAGTTATTTGATGCCTCCGCACAGTGTTTTATTTGGCCCAAACATCGTACATCGCCGTTTTATCGGTTAATTCGAAAGAGTATTTAATAACAAATGCCCGAGTAAAACACTTCACTTGCATAGTTTTTAAACTATCTCAAAAAGAAAATTCGAATCCCGCTTTGATAAAAAGGAGAAAAAAAATTATATTTAAAAATTCTTAAGGAATAGCCAAAAATATGTTAGACATTATTTGAAGAACATACAAAAAGCTACATTATGAACCCTTTTGAAGTCGGCTACGACTTATGGGGGCCATAAAAACAAAGAAAATAGAATTTTAGTTTTTATTTTTTTATGATTAAGTTCCACTGTATGCGTAGCTGCAACTTACATTAAGAGAAAGCTAATGATTACCACTATCATTGATAAAATAATCAAAATCATAAACCGCGGAACTTCGTGAAAAAATAGTTTTGAAAATTTGCGGTATTCGCGGGATTCGTATTAAATTCGAAAACAATTTTATATACTTTTTTTGAAACAGTAACACTATTCAGGCTTATCAGGACTTGAATAAAAACAATAAAAATCGATAAAATAGTTAAAAAGTCACATTTGTGGCTAATAAAATAAAACTGGAATAAATAACAAACAAAATAGACTTTTGAACGCAACAAAAACAGATATTGTTAATATAGCTTTCGACCGTTGGGCGTCAACATTACTATAATAACTATCATCATTATCATCGTCACTGCTATCGTCGCGGCATGGAGGTTCAAAGGTGATTAATAAATTTCACTGTGTTTCCATCATTAAATGATGGAAACACCGTGGAATTTATTAATCAAGTGGAATAATTTTGTCGTACCCGACTTTAGCCGAACGATGTCTCGACGAGCTAGATGTACCTGTGATCAGTCTTCGCAAAGTAACTAAAAAATCTATTAAGATCCCAGAAAACGTTAAAAATCTTTTTATTACTAAATTAAATTCAAGGAACGTTTATGTGCTAAAGCTTGCTATAGTAAAGAATGTTTGACATGTTTTTTGTTAGGGTAATTCAAGGTAGTATTACAAGTGACTGAAAATCTTCATTCAACTTTGAGAGAGATGGCTGCCGAACTTTCTATAACTCACGAGTCAATCCGTACCGTTTTAACTAATCATTGGGGTATGAAACATGTTACCGCTCGGTTAGTCCTAAAAGACCTGAATTTTCTCCAAAAACTCAATCGCATGAGAGTCGTTGAGGACATGCTGGAATTAGTCAATTCCAACCCAACATTCATGAAACGGTAACTGGTGACGAAACGTGGGTTTACGAGTTTGACATGCAAACTATTCAATAAGCTTCCGACAGAACCGAAACTGAAAAAAACAGGCCAACATCGATCAAAAGTCAACGTCATGTTGACTGTGTTCTTTGACTATCGCGGTCACCAGATATGGATCCAGCCGACTTCTTTCTTTTTCGTAAAATCAAATTACCACTTCGTGGCACCCGTCTTCGTTCGGTACAAGACATAAAGGAGTATTCGCGACGTGAACTGAACTTATTTCCAGAAACATGGTTTAAAAATGTTTTTATGATTGGATTATTCGTTGGTGTAAGTGTATCGTTTCTGAAGGAGCATACTTTGAAGGTGTTAAAATATTTGGATAAATAACAAACATTTATGTATTAATGATCTTTTCCTGGTACTTTCTTGACAGAGTAGCATTATTTTTCTTATTTCATGGAATTTTCAAGAATATTTTGACATGTTTATTGTTAGGATAATTCAAGATAATATCTTTTAAAAATTCCACGCGGGCGAATAATATAGAGTAAGAAGATAAAATAAAATGTCATCTTTTTGCGTATCCATTTCAATAATGGCTAACTATTTTATTATATTCCTTATTTTATGGATTTTTTCCAGTGAAGAGTAATATGTGATACGGGAAGGGGTCCACCCTCGTAAAGCGTATGCAAAAACCCTGTATTTATACATATTATTCAGAGGAAACGGGGGTGAGGCATCATGGAGCCGCTCATGACCCATGACGCCAATTTGCCTCGGCAGAGGCTGACCCAATCTGCCGGGGGATGTCCTTCTGGGCCCCGACCAGAGGACTTAATGCTAGGGGGGGAACAGGGCAGGGATTTCTAAATCATCTAATGAGGCGAAAGTTGTCGAGGAACGTAAAAAGTTGATACAGGCTAAAATAAAAGACCAGATGGGTCTTTTAGTCGACATAGTTCGACCAAATTCTGGTACGACGAATGATGGAAACACCGCTCGACGCATTTTTGCTACAAGCGAAAGTCGTCATATGTTTTCTCAAATTTTAGGGATTGAAAAGTGGCTCGTTGACGACTTAAGTACTATTTTAGTCACAACCAATTAGTTCAGAAAATTTTGCTTTTTTTTGTACAAACTTAGCGTATAGATATGTTGCTGAATACGGGTGGCACCCTATGACTGTTACTCTGCATAAACTGTTAGTCCACAGTCGAAATATAATAGAAGAATCGGCTTTACCTGTAGGAGTTCTCTCAGAACAGGCTGGAGAATCAAGAAACAAATATTGGCGCTATGACCGGGAGCACCACACTCGTAAAAATAGCAGAATTTACACTATGACTGATTTGTTTCATCGAGCACTAGAGTCATCCGATCCAATAATTTCGCATTTAAATCTTAGTTCCAGACAAAAACATAAAAAAACGAGTACCATTTCCACCTGAAGTAATAAATTTATTATTACCATTTGAATCTCCATGCCACGAAGATAATGATAGCAGTGATGATGATGATGATAATTATAAAAATGACGACCTCGAAAACTACATTTCCAATTATACCATCATTGTTTCAAATGAAAATGAGTTTGATTAGACATTTTTACCGTTATTTTTACATTTTTATTTTTTTACACATTGATTAAGCACTTCCTGTACAACTATTTAGTTTCGTTTCCTTCAATTTAACTTAATTCTATAAGTAATTTAATATCCGTTTTTGTTGCGTTCAAAAGTCCTAAGAGTCAGGGCTTCGGCCTGGCCGAGCATAGCACCTCGCTCGGTCGGAGATCTCCCTTACATGTCAGGAATACTCATCCCTGCTTACCTGTCTGGTAGTTGTGGTACCGGTATGTGACCCCGGCTCCCGGCTATTACTGTCCTATCTCTTACCCTCCAGGGCGGTAATATCCTACATTTACTATTTCCCACTCTAACTTACCAATCATCCTTTCCACACCACCTATCCTTCCCTTTCCCTATTCCTACCCTCTCCACCAATCCGCGGGAACGCAATGGATAATCATAGAAATAGTTTCATTATCCAAAATGGCGGTGTTGTGGTTCGCCACCCATCACGTCTCATTCTCGTGGAGGTGAAAAGTGGCCCATGGAGAGCCGCTTCGCTACGTTGAATGTAAGAAGAGAAATGGATGGTAAGAAAGAAAGTGGATGAAACCAAAGAAGTATGTAAGTATGTAAAGATAGCAAGTGAAAAGAAGTGGTCTCTGCCTACCCCTACGGGAGAGGCGTGATTATAGGTATGTATGTATGCAAAAGCCCTAAAAAGGATACAAAAAACATTATTACGAAACAACATAAGTAGTATCTTGTTTGTCGTATACTAGCTTTTGCCCGCAGCTTTGCCCGCGTGGAATTCTTGGAGAAAAAAATATTCAGTAAATAACTCTACTCACTGCGGTATACAATATTAAAATGTTTTTAGGGTTTCGTACACAATGGGAAAGAACGGGACCCTATCATCTCGACGCGACGTGTGAGACGGTTTGATATTTTTTGCGCTTAAATATAAATTTTACGGTATCTCTTAATTAATATATTATTAATATCATTCAGTTGTAGGTTTAAACGAATACAATATTATGTATAAAATTCTTAAAGTGAGTAACGTATTTAATTTGAAGAGGATCATATTGCAACCGTCTAAATAGCTTCTGAAAATGCCATACATAACATTAAGTATGAACTGCGTGCCCAGTTTCATTATATGTATCTGCATTTTAAATATGTAATATCTTCTTTAATTAATAATTTAAACTACATGTTGTAAAGGGTCACATTAATCTATATTAAATGCACAATGTACTTAAAATGCTTAATTGGATAAGGATTATTGCTGTATTGCTTGAAATCGCTTCGTAAATAAGCCATTATTACTCGTAAAAAGTAAACAGATAAAAAATGGTTATTGTGGGTTATCCTTAAGAGATCGACCTATACTATCGCGGAGTTTATAGACTTTTTGAGGTGTAGAATACGGTAATACATTATTTTGATCTATCTCGTAGGAGTCAGGCAGCGTTTGCAATGTAAGCGCAAATGTTTATTTACGACATTAGAAACTTCAGTTATTAGTGTTTCTTTACCATAATGTGCATGTTATAATATACATATAAACCTTCCTCTTGAATCACTCTACCTATTAAAAACTCGCATCAGAATCCGTTGCGTACGCAAGTTTTAAAGATGTAAGCATACATATGGACAATCAGTTAAGGCTACTTTGTTTTATACTATGTAGTCATTATTTTATTGTACTAGCTAAAAATGTGACTTTTTATATATATTATCTATTTCTATTGTTCTTATTCAAGTCCTGACCAACCTGAATAGTGTTACTGTTTCAAAAAAAGTATATAAAATTGTTTTCGTATTTAAGACGAATCCCGCAAATACCGCAAATTTTTAAAACTATTTTTCCACGAAGTTCCGCGATTAATGATTTTGATTATTTTATCAGTGATAGTGGTGGCTATTAGCTTTCTATTAATGTAAGTTGCAGCTACGCATTCAGTGGAACTTAGTCAGAAAAAAATAAAAACTAAAATTCGATTTTCTATGTTTTTATGGCCCCCATAAGTCGTAGCCGACTTCAAAAGGGTTCATAATGTAGCTTTTTGTATGTTCTTCGAATAATGTCTAACATATTTTTGGCTATTCCTTAAGAATTTTTAAATATATATATTTTTTCCTTTTTATCAAAGCGGGATTCGAATTTTCTTTTTGAGATAGTTTAAAAACTATACAAGTGAACTTCATGGGTGTTTTACGCCCGAAATTAATAATCAATCTTAATCTTATTTTAGCTATCTGAGATCAAGATTTCAATACATTCCAACGATCCTCGGATTGACTTTACGTCAATTTTTGTTTGAGATTTTAAGATTGAAGTCAATCTAAGATTTAAGATACGTTATTAATTTCGAGCGTAACTCGGGCATTTGTTATTAAATACTCTTTTGAATTAACCGATAAAACTGCGATGTCCGATGTTTGGGCCAAAAAAAAAACAGTGTGCTCCGTGGTCTAGTGGTTCGAGATTTGGCTCTCGACTCGGAGGTCGTGGGTTCGATTCCCACAAGGGAACAACAAAAAATGTTGTTTCCAAGTTTGGTTAGGACAATGCAGGCTGATCACCTGATTGTCTGACAAGAAAGATGATCCATGCGTCGGATGGGCATGTAAAAAGTCGGTCCTGCGCCTGATCTCTCGCCAGTCGTGTCGGTCATCCGTCTCACTGGGTTACGAGAGTAAAAAGGAAGAGAGAGTGCTCTTATGTACCGCGCACACACTTGGGCACTATAAAATTACTCCTGCGTAACTAGCTTGGTTTCAATGAAACAGGCCACCGTCACCGAGATCGGTGTGGGAGTTATTATTATTGATGCCTCCCTAGATATCGCTTTTACGTAGATTAGGTAATGTAAATCAGCGTAGGTCAAGCTGGTTCGTATGCCGTTAATAAATACCTATTTATTTTATAAATTTGTCGAGTAAATTAGACTATTGCACAATATGTAATTTTATTGCATACAATATTGTATAAACAACGAATGGATGTCTTCGATTTTTATAGGAAAATCAATTAAAAACGACTCATATCGACTTTGCGAAAATTGTCAAGACCACGTAGTTCCTTGATGCCTTCCTAGATGTCGCTTTTACGTTTATGTACTTAATGTAAATGGTAGATTAGGCTGGTTCGTATGCCATTTCTATTTAAACGAATAGGTATTAACCTATTCGTTTTATAAATACATTTTGACGTAGTAAGTGAGTTAGTTTATTGCACAATACGCAATTTTATTTTTTGACCACGTAGTTCTTTGAGAGCTTCCTAGATGTCGCATTTCCTTTCAAACGTATATTGCAGTTCATAAAATGACCGATAGATGTCACAAAATCATGAATTAAAAGCCAGATTTTCTCGATTTTCTAAGTGACATGGCAGGTGGAAAGTTCCCATAAAATTATCTGTATTTTTTACAGTATTTTTTTAAAATAATAAATAATACCCTACTCAAATTTCGAAGTGCCTCACACACCTATTTTTAACCTTTAAACTATTTACTTTTAAACTGACATGGCTAGGTTAAAGTTCCGACTAAATTACGGGGCTTTTTTTTTCCCAACTCCTTATACATTATACTAACAGTATATCAAAATTTCATAATGCCTCAAACATGTTTTTCGGGCATAAAAAAATCTACTTTTCAAAAATTTGTATTTTGGCTAAGTTCCGCTTCTGACCAGCCAGGCCTGCATTCTCGTGTTGAGGTACAATAGGAGAAGTACAGGACAAGGTTTCAACGTGCCTCAAATACCTACTCAAAATTTCTCAGTAGCTCTCCAGCTATTATTGGATGACGAAAATTTCTGCGTTCTGGTCTTATCCAGAGGTTCTCAAATAGGGGCCTGAAAATGCGGCGAAATGGTTCCAGTAAAGGATGGTTTTGAAATGTTACATTTGACTTACGTGGAATAAAATATTTGACTCATGTAGGCTGCATAATATGCAGGTGAATTTATTTAAATAGGTTCCTGAAAGAAATACAGCAACACGTTTCCCTAAAAACCAATAACAGATTTTCGAACACAAACACAAGTAAACCGTGTAAGCTTAACGAGAATTTGCTCAAAACCAATATCCGGAAAAAAACGATCCCCTTTGATCCATGGTTTATCTTTCGGTATTTCTGTAGCAACAAAAGTCGTTGGACGTAGCGTCTTAACATGGGTGTAGATACGGAGTTGACATGTGATAGTTCCGAGGACAACAAATATGTTAGCAACCTTGCGCTATCACAGAAAAGTACATACGGGTAAATATCCTCCTACTAATGTAAATGTGAAAGTTTGTTAGGAAGGATGGATACGTATTTTGATGTAATTTGTTATAGTAGTTAACCCTCGGTCCGTCGCGCGGGGTCTTTCAAAGCCCAGGTCTTAAAAAATGACAAAACATGTACTCCTAGAATATGTTTACGGATCCTTAACTTTAGGTAGCCTCCTAAAACTTAATTTGCACGCACAAGATGACAGGTACAGACGTGTGTTTCTGCGCAAGGCTCTCAGAGACCCCACGTCCCCACGAGACGATTGGCGTAAGTAAACTGTTATTATTCATTTAATAGGTTTTCATTGTTCTAGTGCTTATTTTTGTATATTTTTTGTTCTAGGATATTTATTAAAATGCTAAAATGGACTATCAACAAACTTAACGTATCCTCAGGTGGTTGGAAGAAGAAGAAGAGGACATTGTTGGTGGTGAAGAGGATGATATAAAAAAATTGCTGTTTATCCAGATGAAGTACGTGATCATAACATAGACTCAGAACAGGATTGCGAAGTAGATGATCGTCCTGAACAACTCAACATCGACAAACTCGTTGGTACCTACTCAGTTGCACGTCATCAAGTTCAAGGCATCAAGTTTGTAATCGCTGGCCTCTGAGGCTTCTGTTTACTTTCCTCGATGTTGGTGCACTCAATGGTCATCTAATATTGGATACAGTGTACCCATCAAACAAGATCCAGTGGATATCTTTTTTGAAAACATTGGCGTTTGAACTGTGTCAACAAGAATTGCAGTCACGGGCAACCAAAGCAACTTAGGGATTTGAAACAGTGTCTACAACGATTTGTACCTCCTTTTCAGGAATTGCCTTCTGATGCTGCTAAGTTGGCACCTATGAGAAAACGATGCATCAACTGTCCAAGACGTACAAATAGGAAATTCAAATCGATTTGATACTTTTGCAAAGGTAACATTTGTACCGATTATGTTTAAAGAAATTATTAGGATACTTTCATTTACTAAAAGTATATACTTTAATTTATGTTTTATAATTGATTTATGTATTATTCTCATCTTTAGTTGATTGATTTCAAATAATTAAAAGATAAAAAGAAATTACCTAATGTTTTTTATTTTTAAGTTAATTTTAAATTCATTGGGTAAAAATGTAAGAAAAAGACGTGATTTGTTTCTTTTTATCATAAATAAAAGTCTGATTTGTAATATTTTTTACATTTTGTTTTATTACGATCCTATCAAACTACTATACGTCAAAATAATATCAAAAATGTATGTTCAAATACTAATTATTTGCTTTTTATATTTGGGGTCTCTGAAGACTCCACGCGACAATTCATGTCACGAAAAAAGCGCGACGGGCGGAGGGTTAAGGCTCCAGATTAAAACACAGGCTTTGTATCCCGTGGGATAGGTACTGTATTAACGCGGGCAATTTTAAATTAACAGTAAGTATTTCACTAAATGCATATTATGAAAGTATTTACGGTACGTCTTACAATAAAAAACATTTTTTTTTGTATTTTTCAAAATTTTTGTCTGTCGCGTCGGTCTGTCTGATTGTTCCAGCTTATCTTTGAAATAGCTGGACCGATTTTCACGGGACTTTGTCTGGCTGATGCTATAAGCAATAACTTAGGCAACCCTTACTTTTATCTAAGGGTTGCGTTTAAAAAAAAATGGATTCCGTTTCCGTTAGTTCTACGCAAACTTAGTTCTGGGCACCAGCTATACAAATAATGCCAAACATTCTATATAAGTTCAAGTGCGCTATAACTTGAACTTATATAGAATGAAGGCTTTAAAGGTACTATATTATCTAGCCTCTTACGTACACTAGACACTAACCACTAACCAGGTTAGCCTGTCAAACTGTAATGGGGAGACTACACGATGTCGAACTCGTAATCTGACCTGTCTACACGTCCATTTGAATCTTAATGTGGTGACCACATGTTGACGGCACGTTAACGCCAGGAGATTGTAGATAATTTTGACGAGACTCATCTGACTCGCATTAAAATAATCAGATTCAGATTATCAGAGATAAAACATGCAAATAACCTAGATAGGTTATTTGAGCGTTTAGTTAGTTTCAAGTTAGACATATAGGGTGAGAGTACCAATTATCAGCACTTTAAAAAAGTGGTCCAATTATAACCTCGATTATTAAAGAGGAAAATACTTTATATGTAGTTTAAAGTATGGTGTCGCTGGCAGTAGATTCCAGAAACATTAAAGTTTTGTTTTTATTAAGTGGAAACAAAAATTAATTAGTGAGAAGCTTATAATTCTACTATTTGTTCGGGATGCTGATAATTAGGTACAGTGCTAGCAATTGGGTGTGTTACCCTACCTAGTTATTATTCTGTGATATCAATAAAATAATGGCTGTGTTACCCTACCTAGTTATTAATCTGTGATATCAATAAAATAATGGCTGTGTTCCGCGGAAAATAGCTCTTGTTAGCGCTTGCTAGCGCTAAAGAAAAAAAACATTATCGGCCAGGGGTCAGGACACGTTTGCTAACTTCAATACTGCTAATATAATCCGCCATTTTGCTTATTTAACGCCAGCGATCGCCATTTTGCTTACGATTTTTTGCTAGTGCTATTTTCCGCGGAACATTGACAAAACTTTCTAACAATAAATCAGAAACTTATAATATTTAGGGTATGTTCACACCAAAACTAGATCGATATTCAAAATTGATCATTTGCTTTATAGTAGCTTTTACATTTACGCTTTTTTTCTAAATTTGACGACCTCCGTGGCTCAGTGGTTAGCGCGTTGGCGCTAAAGCCGGATGTCGCGGGTTCGAATCCCGCCAGGGAACAAAAAAGTTTTCTGTGTTCCTGGGTCATGGATGCATATTAAATATGTGTAGGTATTATATAATAAAAATCTTAAATATATGTATAAGTAGTATAAAAGTATTAGATATATTTCCGTTGTCTGGTAACCGTAACACAAGTTGTTAGAGAACTTACCACGGGCCCAGATTGACGTGGTGTGAAAGCATCCATAGATGTTATAATATATGAATTATATTTTTTTCTAAGCATTAATGAATTACTAGCGTAACTTGAATATTGCGTCTTCCATAGTGGAATCGAAATGATTTCAACGCTGGAGGTGTATTTATCGTGTTACGTGTTAAAACATAATAAATTTGATATTTAAAAAGGAGTTTCGCCGTACCCTTGATAATATATAAACAGTTTTGCCCCTCTACTGACCTATTTTTTGGTCTAAAAATAACATTCGATAAACTAAGCCTCATCAGAGCTGTTAACGTGCACAGCTGCACCTTGTTATATAAAATTGTGAGTACCTGGGAGACCGAGCTTTGCTCGGAGGTTTAGTACAAAGATAAATAAAAAAATAAAAGAAATAAAAATAATCACAAAAATTATGTAATTTATATAAGAAAAATAGTGTGTGCGTGTAACATTTATGCGCGATTGAAGTAAAACCTCATATATTTTGGAAACAAGAATAAACATTCTACACACTAAAATAATGTTTAACATCCAAAATATCAAATATGATTTCACCGGTACCCAACGATTTTTTTTGTGGGTTTTGAAGCTAAATTACGAGGAAATACTACGAACGACAAACATACTAAAGTTTTTATTTAATTAGTTAAATATATTTAAGTAATAATAAGCTATTTACAGATTTCAAATATTTTTGTATAAATAAATAATGATTTATACAAAAATATTTGAAATCTGTAAATAACTCATTAATTATATTAATACTAATTCCGAAGGCTACGACGAAATAAATACAAAAATCATAAAAGTGTGTGTAAATGAATTATCAAGAATATTGACATATCTAATTAATTAATCATTTATAAACGGTACATTCCCAGATGCATTAAAATATTCCATAGTTAAACCAATTTTTAAAAAAGGAAACAGAAATGATATTAACAACTATCGTCCAATAACGCTTATACCGATATTATCTAAAATATATGAAAAATGTATGTTTAAAAGACTTTATGAATACTGTTGTAAATACTCTGTACTTTTGAAAGAGCAGTTTGGTTTTCAAAAAGGAAAATCGACTACTTTAGCAATATTTTCTCTAATAAAAACAATAATAGCTAACATAAACAATGACAACCTGACTACAGGGCTATTTTTTGACATATCTAAAGCTTTTGACTGGGTTTCCCATAATCTACTGTTACAAAAACTCGAAAGACTCGGAATTAGAGGTCCAGCTCTACAATGGATAACTTCTTATCTTTGTAACAGACAACAATGCGTTATAATCACAAGAGTAAACAAAAATAACGAATTAACAAATTACTTATCGCAATATAAGAAAAATATATATGTGGTGTCCCACAAGGTAGTGTGCTGGGACCATTGCTTTTCCTCTTATAATATTTAAATGACATAGTTACTATTACTGAACATAAATTTACTTTATACGCCGATGATATTTCTATTATTGTAACATCTAATAAAAAACGTAATACAATTGTTGATCATGAAAATGACATAAATAATACTATTGACAAATTAATTAATTGGCTTGACATGAATAATTTAAAAATTAATCTAAATAAATCAAATTATATACAATTTAATAAATCACATAATAAATGACATGAAATAAAACTCAATATACCAAAAATAAAGGCAGTAAGTCATGCAAAATTTTTTGGACTTATAATTGATGAAAATATTGATTGGAAACAGCAAATAGGTGACTGACTTCTAGCATAAATAAATTTGTATACGCTCTAAAACAAATTAAATATTTGACCAATAAATAAACCGCCATATTGTCCTACCGTGCATATGTAGAGTCACTACTGCGTTATGGTCTAATAATGTGGGGCAACAGCACCGACTGCGACAAAGCATTCAAGGCACAAAAAAGATGCATTAGAGCAATCTGCGGGCTGAAACCAGATGAATCTTGTCGACCTGCTTTTAAGGAATTGGGCTTATTACCAACTACCGTCTCTTTACTTTTTCGAAATATGCAGGTTCTTATGGAAACATAAAGATCTATTTATGACGGCTGATGAGATAAGTTCTCGCAGTAGAAGAGATCCTCACAGGCTAATAGTAAGCGACAACCTTAAAATAGGCAAATTTAATAAAAGCTGTATAAATATGTGTGTTCAATTATATAATAGAATACCAAAAGCACTTAAATCACTTAGCACCAGAATGTTCAAAATTAAGTTATTTGAGTGGATAGCTGGTCAGAATTTTCATAGTGTAAAGGAATTTTATAATAATTCAATATAATCATATTGTGTAACAGTAGAATATTATGCCAATTTCAAATATATTATGTAAGGTAAAGTAAGTTATAACATTTTTGTCTAAAAAATCTAATAACACCAGCACACAAAAAAAAATGGCTGTACACCGGGCGCCACCTATCTACGGGCATGTTTTTCGACCCGCTGAATACGAATTTCAAGTCAGTTTAGGCCGTCCAGCCTTCAGTTTCGAGTAAATTGAAAAAACCTCAAAAAAGAAAAAAAATTTTTTTGGCAAGAAAAAAAATTTTGAGATCCGAGGCATTTTCATGTATTTTGATCTGTTAAATACTAATTTCGTTCGTACTTTAATCATAAACCGTTTTAAATCTAAAAAAAATTGTAAAAAATCATAAAACAGAAAATCGAAGAAAATTGGGATTATCTTGGTATAAAAAATTTTGTGGACCCGGATTAACGAACATTTTTATGTAATTTAATCTGCTTGATCTGATTGTGCAATAAAAGAGATGTTTGATTTTGGGCCAGTTCTATGTACACTACATAGGTAAATAGGAAAAAAACATGGGAATATCATAAAAATACGAAAAAATTAATTTGAAGAAGGGTACATGCGTACAAAAATTATTATTTGAAGAGTTTTTTATTGCGAGAACACTATGTTTAGGGCGTCCATGACATTTGTTTTGACTTGACTTTTGACGTAGTAGACAGTTTTACGAAGAGACGTCGTATTGAATGCCATACGTCTTTCTTTGTCAAAAGTCATGTCATTGACAAAATGACATTCTTTAGTTAATTCTGATCTGATCCGCCATGTTTTATTTTACTTTGTGTTGCTCTGCTTGACGAAGTTAATTTAAATGTACATGGAAACAAAGTGAAATTAAACAAAATAAATAATAGGAAACGGTTACTATAATATTATGTAGCTATATTTACACATACTGTACGTAGGGCTGGCCCAGGCCTCATACATTTCTTGAACATCACTTTTGGCCTATAATCCCCTCAAACATTCATAAAATTGGTCCAAACTTCACAATATCAGTTTATGATAACATGACGCTTCACTTCAATTACAATCCAAGTAAAATGAAAGTCTACTTTAAATACGAGAATTGAGGTTCTGTTAAAAAGGATTTTTCTAAATACAATTCGCGCTTAATTTACAATAATTTTCATATCTAAATATATTTTTTATTTTGTCACCTTTATTTCAATTGTCGCCCCAAGTCTCATAAAGTCTTATATTGGGAAATCCCTTTGTTGTCGCCGTCTTTGTTTAAGCCACAATCTTACCGTAATTTTCTTTGGCTTTGGTCTTTATATTCGCGCTTGTGTTTTCGTTTCTGTCACTATAATTAGTATTTGTAGAAAGAAGATGTTGACACAAAGCTAGTTATTAAAGGGCAAAAAGAAAATAAGTAGTAATAATGACAAGTGCAGACAAGAAGCTTTTGTACAACGAGCTTTTAGGTAATTTTTAGGGCTCCTTATCCAAAGGGTAGAAACAGGACCATATTATTGACAGCTGTCTGTTTATCCGTCTGTTCGTCCGTCCATCTCTCACGTATTGATAGATAGAGGGTTGAGGTTACTTTAAAATAAATTGTTTTAAAATAAGTGACATTTCAATGAGGGTTTTTAAATTAGTGTCATCTGTCAGCTTTTTGACATGACAAGGACCGTCAAAAAACCAACCGTCGAAGCTTAAAAACTCATAAACCACTATGGAGGCCAATTACTTAAAAATGTTTGATTTGGTAAAACTATAAATGTATGCAACCTTGCCTTAATTTAAAAAGTCTATTCACCAATTAAAAATATTTTTCATCACCTTCCATACCTACGTATGGAACTTGGAAGCCATCCCTAAAATATAAAATTGTTATTATTGTATGATGCCAAAATCTATACTGAACAACAAAAATTCATCCATTCATATTTATTGCAGAAGTTAGACAGACAGACAGACAAACAAACGGACCGACGGACGCACGGACATAGCGAAACTTTAAGGGTATCTTATAGTACTTACTACGGAACCCTAAAAAGTTCATAAAGGCTTAAACTGCAAAACAATCATGGTTTTAACTTTTAATAAAATATCTCATTAAAATAAAGGCGAACTAAATTTTCGTGTCAAGTACAAGCGGGACAGGCATTTACAGCCCGCACTCCGCAGTTTAGAAAAATGTTCCTTTGTCGTTTCCGTGGAGAAAATTTTAATGGTTTTACTCCACGTTATAGAATTAAAGCATTTTTTAAATATATTTGCTTGAATTTGAGTCGTTATATGTAAGGCATCGTTTCTCAACCTTTTTATGTCGCGACCCACGAAAAAGCCAAAAAGTTAAGTAAAAAGTCTTGCAACCCCGTCACGATTTTTCGACGTTCGATACAAAAGATTCGTTCGAAAAACGAACCTTTTGTACCTATATGTAGTTTGTATTTATTATTTTTCAAACAGACTGCGACCCCCTTTAAAAACAAACTCGACCCCCAGGGTCGCGACCCACCGGTTGAGAAACGATGATGTAGGTAATTTAAGTCTTGTGTCGACTTCAATAACTTTGTTCTTAGATTTTTATAGCAATAGGCAATCGGACAATTTTTTTTTATTGCATAAATGAATAGTACTCTTAAATATGAGTAACTTCTCAGAAGAAACCGTATATCAAAAGTCAATATTTTTAAAGGTACAGCGATTTTTATACAAAATTTCTCGAGCCTCCTAAAAACGCTCCATATTAAAATTGCCACACAAATGACGTCACTATTGGATTAAAGTGTATTAAGTAGGTATAAAGTATACGGCCGCAGGAATATATTTGTAAATATCTCCGATATTTGTGCGTTTAAGTTCATACTTACCATAATGAATGTTTTTGTATATGATGTGAGTAAACTAATAATGTAGGTTTTATTTACCAATTTCGCAAAAAAAATAATTTTTTTTTTGGTATAAAGACTCGCGAAATTTTGTATACAAATCGCTGTACCTTTGAAAATATTGACTTTTGATATACGGTTTCTTCTGAGAAGTTACTCATATTAAAGAGTACTATTCATTTATGCAATAAAAAAAAAATCAGTCCGCTTACCTATAAAATGAAATAACAGCTGTTTGCAGATCTCATTGGACTTATTAAAAAAACGTTACGAATTTTTAGACGTAAGGATCAGTTCACACTGAAACGAGACGGTCTGCGACGCGGCGCTGCATTTTTAAAATAGTGATTCAAATTTAAACTTTATTCAGTAGAGAAAAAGATACACGTTTCATTGCAAGAGTGGCAAGTTTATGCTATGCTCAGCGGTGTAATTTGACAGTCGAACACTTGCGTATATCTTCTTGTGTAATAGGCAAGCGGACTGATTTTTTTTTATTACATAAATGAATAGTACTCTTAAATATGAGTAACTTCTCAGAAGAAACCGTATAACAAAAGTCAATATTTTCAAAGGTACAGCGATTTGTATACAAAATTTCGCGAGTCTTTATACCACAAAAAAAAAAATTTTTTTTTGCGAAATTGGTAAACAAAACCTACATCATCAGTTTACTCACATCATATACAAAAACATTCATTATGGTAAGTATGAACTTAAACGCACAAATATGCAAGATATTTACAAATATATTCTTGCGGCCATATAGTTCATATACTACTTCATATACTATAACCTATAAGTGACGTCATGTGTATATCGATTTTAGTATGGAGCGTTTTTAGGAGGCTCGCGAAATTTTTTATACAAATCGCTGTACCTTTGAAAATATTGACTTTTGATATACGGTTTCTTCTGAGAAGTTACTCATATTTAAGAGTACTATTCATTTATGTAATAAAAAAAAATAGTCCGATTGCCTATTAATAAAGTCGAATTTGTAATAGCTATCTCAAAAATGCAGCGCCGCGTCCCGTATTGACTCATTTCGGCGTGAACTGAAACTTAAGAAAATTTATCGTATATATTTTTTTACAACGTAATTATTACAAATAACTCTCATGCAGATATAATACTTACTAGCTTTTGCCCGTGGCTCCACTCGCGTTAATACAGTAATAATAATAACTCCCCACACCGATTTCGGTGACGGTGGCCGGTTTCATTGAAACCAGGCCAGTTACGCAGGAGCAATTTTATAGTGCCCAAGTGTGTGCGCAGTACACAAGAGCACTCTCTCTTTCTTTACTCTCATAACCCAGTGGGACGGATGACCGACACGACTGGCGAGAGGTCAGGCGCAGTTCCGACTTTTTACATGCCCATCCGACGCATGGATCATCTTTCTTGTCAGACAATCAGGTGATCAGCCTGCATTGACCTAACCAAACTTAGAAACAACATTTTTTGTTGTTCCAATGCAGGAATCGAACCCACAACCTCCCGAGTCGAGAGCCAATGCTCGAACCACTAGACCACGAGGCTGTTAATACAGTATCCTACGGAAACATTATACTTTTTCGGCGTAAAAAGTCACCTATTTGTTAATCCAGAGCCTATACTACTAACATACAAAATTTTGTCTGATAGAGTAACAAACATCCATCAATCCATCCATCCGTCCATCCACATTTTACATTTATAATTGTAGTAGAATTTATAGCCAAATGTTTTAAAGATTTCTGGTATCTGAAAAAAATAAAAAATAAAATAAAAATCCTGCAACCGTCTCACTTCTGTGCGGAATGAAAGTTTAAATTGTAGTTGAATATTTGATGCACTTGTGAACTTGTGGAGTCTGACTCATGTTTTTCACATTACCCGGAAACCCGTAACAGTAAAATTTCCGCAGAAATCATAAGAGGTCAGTGCGCTTGCGTGTATCCTGGTATTGCAGATGAGTAGATTGGGTTTTTTTAAATTGACAAATTGACGATCTCTGTGGCTCAGTGGTTCAAGTCGGAGGTCGCGGGTTTGAGTCCCGCCGAAGGATATAGATATTATTATTACGTTCCTCTGTCATGGAGGTGTATTAAATGTGTATAGTATAAAAGTATAAAATATACTAGCTTTTGATCGCAGCTTATATTGTATTACTGTATTAAGTTTATTGTACGTTTTCGGGATAAAAATTATTCGGGATATAACTGTCTGTCTCTCTGTTACTTCTTCACGCTTTAACCGCTGAACCAATTTTGATCAAATTTGGTACAGACATAATATTTTGATTCCTGGGAAAGGACATAGGATACTTTTTATCCCGAAAACAGTTTTCATCTGTACCTAGTTGTAGCACTGTTTTATG
The DNA here is from genome assembly GCA_905404095.1 of Glaucopsyche alexis. Lineage (NCBI taxonomy): Eukaryota > Metazoa > Arthropoda > Insecta > Lepidoptera > Lycaenidae > Glaucopsyche > Glaucopsyche alexis. The sequence continues at coordinate 6,394,534 of FR990053.1, forward strand.
GAGAAGTTGCCGAAAGTTCACACATTTTTAATATTATGTTATGTTTTGATATTTTAAACATAGCTCAGCGTGCGAGACGCGAGTGACGAAATTCATTATTAATGAGAATGTAAATTTAATTTGTCGTTAATTAGAATCGTGGTAGGGGTTGTTCGTCGCTTACATTATTAAGTGACCCGGAAAAGTTCCGTAATGGTTTATCAATATAATGTTGGCTACCGTTCGTTGCGCCGCTCTGATTGTTTGTACTACATGTTGCCCGCGATTTCGTGCGTTCAAAAGAAAATCCGAAAAAGAGGAATCGTACATTTTGCCGCGATAAACATTTGCCCTTCTCCGTAGTTTATTACATAACTGTGCCATTTTTTATCAAATGCGATCCAGTAGTTTCGGTATTAATTCAAACAAGCAAATATAACAAATCTTTTCACTTCATAATATTAGAATATACTTAATAGAATTTAGAAACTGTCCAAACAGATATCAAGAGATTACAAGTAGGTTAGAAGTATGTTTCCCCCATTACACTGGTAAGCTTGTGCAAAATAAAATTATCATTTTTGTGTTGTTTTTATTTAAAGCCGTGATATATTTTCAATCATGTCCCTCCCGACGTATTTTCGTTCAGGTTTTCGTACTACCGTCGGATACCTCAATCAATGTTACATTTCGCTAATTGGTAATCAAGCAAATGGCGTAAGCGGATTAGCGAGCACGCAGGAAATGCGTTAGGGGCCCCATACATGATTCGGTCTGCCTTCAGTTCGGCCTGAACGGATGCAAAATCGTATCGTCTGTGTGCAATTTCGAGATCGCGTCAGTCGGCCGTACGGACTGAAGCGATTCGTTCCAGTGTTGCCAGCGGGTAAAATTTTAAAATACGTCGCCATTTTAAGGGGTCGCGAGTGATTGGGGGGGGGATGGGTCGGATTCCCCCCTCACCATTTTCACCCGCCGGAAATACTTGATTTCCTTAGAAAAAATAAAAAACAGAATTTTTCAAAAATTGTTTATTCCAATTTATAAACAACATCGCCATTTTAAGGGGTTGCGAGTGGTTGGGGGGGAGGGGTCGGATTCCCCCCTCACCATTTTCACCCGCCGGAAATACTTGATTTCCTTAGAAAAAATAAAAAACAGTTTTTTTTTTCAAAAATTGTTTATTCCACTTTATAAACATGTTTTATAGCTTTTATTAATTCCACGAATGGATCTTTTCTATATTTCATGTTATTTCGCCGCCACAAATATTCAAAAATAACATTTGCAAAATTGTCGATGTTATTAAAATTGTCTTTTTTAAAAAATCTTTTAACGGCCCTCCACTGGGACTCAATTCGTTGAGTATGAGTACCATCTTCAGCTATGAATGGGTTGTCACAATCCGAGTGGTTGACTTTTCTGTGTATGTAGCCATGTTCTGACAAGCAATCATATGCTTTCCAAAAATCAGTGTGGATGGTGGTGCCAATTTCCACATTCTTTAATATATTAAAGAATGTGGAAATTGGCACTTATAAGTGGCACCAAAACCTCAGCAGAGCGAATATTGTCTGGACACACTTCCAACCTCAAATCTTCAGATCCATCCTCAATCATACCTAGAACCCAATGGCCCTCAATAACAATTGGCTTCAATTATGAGTCGACGGAGCCCCGTTACGCGGGGCTCCTACTTCTGGGTGGTTTACAAAAAAATTACCACGATGGCTAAGGCGGTAGCTTCGCTGCGCTACGCTCCCTCCTTAGCCATCTAACCTAACCCAATGAAGTCGTATTGGGCCAACTCGGAGTAATACATTGCTATTAATTACCTAAGAATTATATACTGTTCTCATACATTTCCTATATCACATTATATATAAAATATAATAACCTCGTTTAAATTTTCTTTTTCCAAATTTCAATTCCATACATTTTGATCGGCGATTCTTTAAAGAAGCGATAAAGAAAATATCTTGGCTCACCCCTCCTGTACTAAAACATAAAGATTACGTTCCGTTTTGCATAATTGCAATAATATTTAAGAATTTTTGAAAATTGTTTAAAAATATTTAGACGCAACTCCGGCAGCCAAAATTTCTTTGGGGGGTTTAAGAGTAACTCCCTTAAGCCCCCTACACCACCAATACTCTCAAATTCAGGCGACTCGTTATAAAATCCAACCCTTGCCAGCTCTGTTTTTGTGAAACTACTAAACTCGTATTGAATTCTAGTAAAAAGTACTAAATAACTACTAAAGAAGCTACTTAGGAATTCCTGAAGCCCCCCAAAAACCATTGCATTTTAGGTTTTGTTATATTAATTTTTTTCATTCATTGAATTTTACAGTGAGTAATCTTATTCCAAAGTGATCGGTCGCGTCAAACATTAACTAGTCGCGCTGTTTCGTACGTGAGGGTAAATCGCTGACGCGGGTGATCTGTCCGCGTTGCCGCGATGACCCAGTTAATTGCGAATTGTTTATTTTGTTAAGGCGAAGTTACTACATTTATTTAATAATGGCTTCACATAACCATATAGAATTAAAAACTGAAAATGAGCTTATGTTGTACAAACTATACAACAAAGAAAAAGCTCAACGCGAACATCTGCAAACCCTAGCGGATTCAGTCCAAAAACAAATAGAAGAATTGAAGCAAGAGCTGATGAAAATCCAGGCGGAAAGAAAATCCTCAGAGGAAGAAATCTCTAAAACCCAAAAGCCCCCCAATGATGGTGATTATGAAACCGACGAGGAGGAGCTTGCCAAAGAAACGGAGTGGATAGGAAAAATTAGTAGGAAAAAAAGGAAATTGAATACCTCACTGTCCCCTCCGCAGCATAATGAAGAAAAAGAACGAGACTACAACAGCTCGCAAAATGATAAAGAAAAGATTAAAGTTAAGAAAATACCTTCACCACCACCTATTATTGTAGAAAATATAAAAAACTATCAGCAGTTCTATGATATTTTGACTGCAAATATAGCAAATGACTCGTTTGTAACAAAAATGATGAACGGAGAAAAGGTCAAAATAAATGCTACGAATGATGATACATATAAAAGCATCACTAAGCTTTTGTTACATAATAATAGTCTCTGGTACTCCTATGAAAATAAACAGGAAAGGCCTATAAGAGTAATGGCAAAAAATCTTCATGCCTCTTGTCAACCTACGAGAATAGTAGAAGACCTATCCTCTAAGGGATACAAAATTCAGGAAGCAGTCAACAAGCTGAGTTGGAAAAACAAAGAACCTCTAAATATGTTTATGCTTTCATTCCAAAAGGATGAAGATATAAATAAAATTTACAGTATAAAGTCCATACTAGGGTGTAAAGTAGATATACAACCGCTTAAAACATCTAAACTTATCCCACAATGCAAAAGATGCCAAGCATATGGTCATACCCAGAAATATTGTTCCAAGGAACCCAGATGCGTAAAATGCACTGGTAAGCATTTCACTAAAGACTGCAATAAACCAGCAGAAACGAAGCCAAAATGTGTACATTGTGGTGAACCTCACCCGGCTAATTATAGAGGGTGCACAGTGGCCAAGGAACTTCAGAGTATGAAAAACAAACTCATTAAAAAAAAGGAAAGCACACCTGTAGCTCAAAATTCTTTGGTGAATACAAATCAAATCAGAAAGAAGAGTGTAAGCCAAAGAGTTACAAACGATATTACATTTGCAAATGAAGGGCACAGGAAAAAAAGGAGCTCATTGACATTTTGATTTTTTTTAAATAACTGTAGCATTTGCTTCTTATTTCTGTGGCCAATCAGCTCACTTAATTTTAAACATGATAAAAGGGGCTGAAATGGTGTAAAGTTCTTTTTAAAAAATCCAACTTTAGAATAAAACGCGCTCGTTGCATTCCATACCTAGCAAAAAGGTGTCCATTGTCTATGAAACAACGCTAAAAAGGGCTGATTGCAGTGATTGTAACAAAGAACGCGCTCATAGTCGGCCATCTTAACATTTGTGTCATACAAGTGACAGCTGTCAGTTAAGCTTCCTTGCAGAAATTTTACGACGCGTACGTTGTGTGTTAGGTTTTGGTTGTTTTTCTCAAAATGGACAATAATAATAGTGATTGTGATGAAAATTACGTTTATAAGACAGTTAAGGCTTTTGCAGCACAAATATAGTATTTATATCTGCAGCATTGCCCCATAGCAGAATGCCATAGGACATTATACTGTGGAAGTAACTAAAATACACAAGCCTTGCTGTGTTTTCGTCTGCAAAATGTCTTATTTTACTTACTGCAAATACTGCTGAACTAAGTCTGTCGGCCAATCCAGCAATATGAGGGCCCCACTGAAGTTTCGCGTCTAATGTAATACCTAAAAAGACGGCTGTATCTACTAGTTCCATACCTTCCCCATTTAATAGCACATTGGTTTTAGTTTGCCTTACATTCGGCAACGTGAACTTTATACATTTAGTTTTTTTGCTATTTAACAAAAGATTATTGACACTAAACCAGTGTACTATTTTTAGAAGAGCATTATTTACTTCGTCATAACACGAGTTTTGGCGATTAATATTAAAAGTAAGTGACGTATCATCGGCAAATAATACTATTCCGTTTTTTTCATTAATAAGGTATGGTAGGTCATTTATATAAATCAGAAAAAGAAAGGGTCCTAAAATTGACCCTTGTGGGACCCCCATCTCAATTTTAGTACCTGTGGATCTTTTTCCATTTATCTCAACTCTCTGAATCCTATTTGATAAATAAGATTTTAGGAGAACGAGTGCTGGACCCCTTACTCCATAGTGGCACAATTTCCTGATCAATGTTGAGTGTTGCACACAATCAAATGCCTTAGAGAGATCGCAAAAGACTCCCAGAGCATCATGCGATCTCTCCCAAGCATCAAAAATATAACTAATTAGATCGACGCCTGCATCTGTTGTAGAGCGTCCCTTTGTAAATCCAAATTGTTTGTTATGTAAAATTTTATTTATATTGAAGTGTGCTAGCAACTGATTAAGTATTATTTTTTCATAAATTTTACTTAGTGTTGGTAAAATAGATATAGGTCGGAAGTTAGATGGATCCGACTTACTACCAGACTTAAACAGAGGTAAAACTTTACTGTGTTTCATTAGATCAGGAAAGACGCCACGTTTTATACAATCATTAAAGATAGTTGCTAAGTAAGGTGCAATAATATCGATTATAGATTTAATAACTTTCATAGATAGGCCCCATAAATCTGAAGTATTCTTGATATTTAACAAATTAAAATGTTTAATAATGTCTTGAGGTCCTATTTCTTTAAATCTAAATTCGATTTCACACTCTTTTACGTTTTCTTTAAGTAGCAATTCAGCAGCAGCAGGAGAGGCGTTTAAATTTTTTGTGGTTGAAACTGGAATGTCAGCAAAGAATTTCTCAAAAGCAGTTGCAACTTCAATGTCGGATTTGATTATTTTACCATCTATATTTAATTTAAAAGATGAGTTGCGTCTGGTGACTCTTCCAGTTTCATTTGCAATTATTTGCCATGTTGTCTTAACCTTGTTTTTAGAATTCTTAATTTTATTTCTAATGTGAAGAGATTTTGCTGCTGAGCAAACTTGCTTAAATATTTTTGAATATAACCTTACATAACTTTTAAAATCTTCACTTTGATTCATTGTTCTTTCATTATAGAGTTCATACAATTTAAATCTACTTTTCAAAATACCTGCTGTTGCCCATTCACTGAATTTACTTTTGTTGTTTGTTCTCACTGTTTTAGAGGTGAAAATGGTATCAAAATTATGTTTAATTAATTTAAACAGTTTACCAAATGACATATCCGGGCTATTATGATACTCTAAATGTAAAATATTAGCTATAATTTCACCTCTAAACTTCTCAATACGTTTAACATTTATTGGTATACATGTGTTTCTGTCCCTGTGTAATTGTTTGCAATTATTATTATCTATAGGGAAAATAGCTTGCTGTCCACAGTGATCAGAGCTTAGTTTCTTAATTATTTCTTTTTTTAATGGATCTACGTTGGTAAAAATATTATCGATGCATGTAGCAGAGCTGTCACTGATCCTTGTCGGTTCAAAAAATAAATAGGTTAGGTTATATGATTTTAACAATGAAGTAAATCTAACAGTGGTAGAGTTACTTTCTAAAATATTAATATTAAAATCACCACATAATAATATATGTTTGTTAGATGCACTTATCTTTGTTAATAACATTTCCATTGTTTTTTCAAATGAATCATATAACCCTAAAGGTGGCCTGTATACGCTTACAATAATAAAGTGTCCCACCTCTATACAGGCTATTTCGGTTATTCGTTCTGTAGAGAGATTCACTATGTCTTTTCGTTCTTTATATTTTAAACTCTTCTTAATTAGTATAAGTGAGCCACCTCTCATGGCTTTTTCTCTGCAGAAAGAACTAGCCAGCTGGTGCATACCAAGATTTAACATTATTTCATTTTTCTTAAACCAATGTTCAGTTATACATAAAATGTCTATATTATTGTTTAAAAACAACTCAATTTCTAATTCTTTACTAGACATACCTTGTATGTTTTGATGCACCAGCGTAAGTGTACATAATTTATTATGATTTATTGAAACTTTATTTTTGTGATTACTTATACCTACAATGCTAGAGACTTCCTCTGTTGTCTTACAGGCTAATTTAAATTATTATTATTTGGAACATTTTCCAAGCTGTTATAATCAGTCATATTATTATGACTAAACTGCTCAATAGAAGCAGTTGTTGTCTTACTAGCCAAGTACTTGGCTGAGTTAAAATATAAAAAAGTTAATAGCGATCTTGCTATAAGTCTTGTATAATAAAAGGATAGATAATATCTATCTAATGTCAACTTACATTTATAATTTAAAATATTATTAATGTCAATTATATTTATTTTGTTGTCAAATTTATTTAATAATATACAATTATTATTAACAGCTGTATACAATTGGCTGTTAAGCTTATATCTAATTTTGTTTTCCTGTGGCAACCGTTTTATGTAAGGAAATGTGAAAAATATAACCTTATTAATATTTTGTAATTTGTTTAGTGACTCTAAATAAAATTCTAATTGGTTACTATTCGCATTTCCCAGTCTCCCCACTAAAATGATTAGTGTTGTATTGGGACAGTGAGTTGTACCTAAAATCTTTTTTATTATTTGTGTAAATGTTGCACCCGGCATACAGGTGTTGTACACTGACTGTTCCCCATACAACTTACTCAATTGCACCCCGACTCCCCGACCAAGCTCATCACTATATATAGTGACCATGCCCGGACCCGAGGCCGATGGCACAATCAAGTTTTCATGAGAGGGGTTAGCATGAGCCTCCACACTTAAATTACAATTAATAATATTTGTTGAATCATTTACCAGACACTGACATGATGAGTTGTGTCTCAATAAAGACTTAACTCTATCTTCATTGTAACGGTAGTCGTCCAGTAAAATATTCAACGCTGATATATGACTGGATATTTCTAATTGGGCTAGTTCATATTTTTTTGTTATGGATCTTAAAGTGTCATGTAGATCAGTAATTTCAGTTTGGAGACTGCACACTTCTGCCTCATAGACACAAGTGGTATTTTCTAACTCTTTAATACTGTCTAAGTATTTATTCTCAATAAGATTTTTTTGTTTTGTCAGCTTAGATATTATAAAAATATTTTTTTTGTTTTTTATTAACAATTTACTTGTTTTCTTAATGTGTTTATTGACTTTAATGTATTTTTTAAACTTATTTTTACTTTGAAATGTATGGGAGGGCACAGTATTGTCACGAGTCAAGTCAATTATTGGTATGGTTTTTGTGACATCTTTTTCAAGAATGCTAGGAGCCCTGCCAAACATTTCTTGGAACAAGTTTTGTGTTTGTGAAGAATTATGCTCCTGTATTTGACATTCCAACATCTTGATTTGTGTATGGGCTTCCTCTAGTTTGTGCTTCCATATACTACTACTGCTCAAGGCTTCCTCATACTCGTCCCTGCACCGGTCAAAGCTGTCTACAAGGTCTTGTAAAACTTCATTTTTTTGGTACAATTCTTCACAACTCACATTTAACTTGTTTAGTTCAATTTTAAGGTCACTATTTTTGTGGATAATTTTCAACATTTCTTTTTCATTATCCTCACGTTCAGAAAGCAATAGTTCATTTTGTTTCTTGTATTCTTTAAGCTCCTGAAGGGTCAGACGGAGTTGTTCCTCAGTCTGACGAGCCAGGTTTCCTCTAGTCATCATAATTAATGTATAGAAAGTAGGAAACTATGAGATAATCAGTTAATTAATTGACTTATTTGTCTATCAATGAACCAACTACCTATTTAGCTTGCAAATCTAACACTTTCTGATACCTCCAAGTAGACCCAACCACTCTATATCTATAGATGGTGAGATATTTGCTCGGTGTAAAGGGGTCACGCAAGCTTGAGTGGGGTAAGCAAGATGGTAAAGAAGATATCAGTCTATGCCAAACCTACAAGCCAACCTATCAATTATATCACATTACGATGCTGTATACAAATACAGAGTACTTGCTCTGATTGATTCTGAAGTAAAAGAAATTATGATATGCAAAAAGGCTTTCATGTCGATACACGGAATAACAAGGAAAAAAGTTGAATATTTAGTAGCAAGTTTGAAAAAAACTGGATGTGCTGCTGATAAGAGAGGAAAACATAACAGTCATGTAAAACTTAATGATGATGTCAAAAGTTTAATAAGAGGGCATATTAATTCATTTAAAGGTAATGTAATTTTATAGATTTATGTTGTTATATTTATTGTTTATTTAATTTTAATATTTTTTTTTTGTTTAAGGTCGTTCCAGTCATTACAGTCTACATGATTCAAATAAAACATATTTGCCGGAAGATTTGAATGTAAAAAAAATGCATGCAATGTTCCTTCAAGATAATCAAGGTGTAAATGTATCTTATGAATCTTACAGAAATATTTTTTGCTCTGACTTTAACATTGCTTTCGGCTATCCTCGTACAGATACATGCAGCATTTATACAGACAAATTGCCAATTTCTGCTGAAAAATATAGTGACCTTCAGGATTTAAAAAAGTTTTGTTCCCCAGAAAGTATCACATATTACACCAATTTACCCCACAAATAAAATATTGTGCTAAATAATGTTTTTTTATTTCATTAGTAGAAGTCAAATATAAGTACATAAGATATTGATTATGATCACCATTTCATATGTAAAATGTAAAAAGGAGTTCATTGTGACAATGAGCACCTTCTTTCCAATAACATTTAGGAGTTAGGAAGGTAAAGGTCTAACTATGATTTATTTACCAACCCTATGATATAAAATAATAAACTATTATGTTTATTATACACTGTTCCTTGTTTGTATAGGTACAAATCGAATTCCACTTGAGGTGTAGGTAAATAAACTGAAATTTTAGGTTTAAATCTTTGATTTCTTGAAACAAAGGCGATGTCAATGAACTCCTTCATTTCCTGTGCCCTTCAAATATAACCAAAAAGAACAAAACCATGCAACAAACTCTTAACGTGAGTGAATCTAACTTTAACAAACAACACAGTATTGAAGAAAAGCTCGCAAAAATATTGAATTTGCTTACATCTTTTGATGAAAGATTGATAAAATTAGAAAATAGCGCTAAAATAGCTACCAAACAAAATCAAAAATGATCAAGTCACTGAAAATAATGGCGTGGAATGCAAATGGACTTAGCAAACATCAAAACGAACTGCAAGTAGTCCTAAACACAGAAGATATTGACGTGTGCCTCATTTCTGAATCACATTTCACTAAAGAATCCTACATTAAGCTCAAAGGTTATAAGACCTATCATGCTCTACATCCTAATAACACAGCTAGGGGAGGTAGCTCTGTCCTTGTTTAAGAAACAATTACTCATCATGAACAATACAAGTGTGAAGAACCAAGCATACAAGCTATTGCTATAAGTATTCAAACCACACATTACCCTGTAACCTTATGTGCTATTTATTGTCCTCCAAGGCACGCACTGAAAGCAGAAAACTATAGATATTTGCTAAATAACCTTGGAAATAGATTTATTCTAGGAGGTGATTTCAATGCTAAGCACACTCATTGGGGATCTAGACTTACGACAGCAAAAGGTAAAGAACTGTTACTTACCATACAGGAACTAGACTGTAAAGCAATATCAACAGGAAAACCTACTTACTGGCCTGCTGACCCAAATAAGAAGCCAGATCTAATTGACTTTTTTATTTACAAGAATATAACGGAAGGTTACATCGATATCGAAGAAGGGGATGATATGAGTTCAGATCACTCGCCTATAATATTAACACTTAGTGAGAATATAGTCATGAAAGAGAGCTTTCCTACGTTAGTAAATAAAAAAACAGACTGGGAAAGCTTTCAGATAGAGCTTGACAAATCTATAAATCTCAATGTGTCTCTTAAAACTCCGGACCAACTGGATGCAGATGCAAGAATTTTTATCAAAAATATTCAACAATGTGCTTGGAACAATACACCCGAAATAAAGATCAGAAAAAGAGGTCATTACTATCCAGTCTACATAAGAGAGCTAATCGCTAAAAAGAGAACACAAAGAAGGAAATGGCAACAAAGCAGATATCCACACGACAAATAAGTTCTAAATAATTTGACAAAACAACTAAGACGGGAAATACAAAGATTTCACGATGAATCAATGGACACTTACCTTAGCGAACTAACCAGTGATAAATCAACAAACTATTCATTATGGAAAACTACCAAATATTTAAAAAAGCCAATAATGCATATATCACCCATTAAACAAATTGATGGTAGCTGGGCAACAACCAATCAGCAAAAAGCTGATAGATTTGCTCAACATCTTGAACAAATTTTTTATCCCAATGTAAGTGATCCACAAGTTACAGAAATGGTTGAGGATGATGATATTCTGACTACAGATGAGGATATTGATATTATTAAACTTGCGACTCCTAAGGAAGTCTATAAAGAAATCAAACGTCTGAATCTCAAAAAGACTCCTGGGTATGACCTTATCACTGGAGAAGTTCTTCGACATCTTACACGTAAAGCCATCGTAAAACTTACCACGCACATTAATGCTGCATTTCATCTTAAACATGTACCTGATGTGTGGAAAGTAGCCGAAGTAATAATGATACCAAAGCCAGGAAAACCGCCTCATGAAACAACTTCATATAGACCGATCTCTCTTTTACCTATAATATCAAAATTATTTGAAAAACTATTGTTGAGAAGGTTAAAACCTTGTATAGACGAACGAAATATAGTACCAGACTATCAATTTGGATTTAGAGAAAAGCACTCTACCATAGACCAAATACACAGAATAACCAACATAATCGAAAATGTTTTAGAACAGAAACTGGTCTGCACTACTGTGTTCTTAGATGTAGCTCAAGCTTTTGACAAAGTTTGGCATGAAGGCCTTATTCGCAAAATCAAGAAGTTTCTACCACATCAATTTGTACAAATAATAAGCTCCTACTTGTCAAACAGGTTTTTTAGAATAAGACAAGGAGATTCATATTCAGAGCTTAAGAAAATTACTGCTGGCGTACCTCAAGGTAGTGTACTAGGTCCGGTCCTGTATCTATTATACACCTGCGATATACCAGAATTAGAGAGTAACACTATTGCAACCTTTGCTGATGACACAGCTGTTATGGCCACAGGTGTGACTCACAAGGAGGCAGTAGAAAAAGTCCAAAAAGCCATTAATACTATATTTGATTGGACGAAAAAATGGCGGATTAAACTTAATGAATCAAAATCTATTCATATAGATTTTACCAATAAGAGACCTAATTATCATCCGGTATACATAAATAATGTCGCTGTACCATACGTAAATAACGCCAAATACTTGGGTATGACATTAGATGCAAAACTTCGCTGGAAGACTCACGTGAAAAAGAAACGTGATGAACTAGATATTAAGTATAAGAAAATGTATTGGCTCCTTGGTAAACACTCTAAGATGTCAGTACGTAATAAAATACTTTTATATAATCAAGTCCTTAAGCCAGTATGGACCTATGGTATTCAGCTCTGGGGCTGTACCAAACATAGCAATATACAAATAATACAAAGATTCCAAAACAAAGTACTCCGAAGCATTGTCAATGCACCATGGTACATAAAAAATGACGATCTACACAGGGACCTTAAAGTGGAATCTGTCGCCAGCGTTATCAAAAAAATTGCCGAAGCTCACGAAAAACGACTTCATAACCACGTTAACGTCGAAGCTATTCAGCTCTTGGACAATACAAACATAGTTAGAAGACTAAAAAGGACAAAACCATTTGAGTTAGTTTATTAGTGTTAGTGTATAGTGTAACCTAGTGCAGTGAGAATTAAAAAAAAGTAAATAAATTCACACGAACAAAGTGGCTTCCCCTTAACAGAGACAATAAGTAAAGTGCTGATGGACACATTCTTAATTACAAACATTTCAACTAGCAATTTAAGTTATAGAAAAATTACTCATTAGTCTTAAGGCTAGATTGTAATTTTATGTTGTTACTATGCATTAGAAACATCATACAAATAAAAAAAAAAATTGAATTTTACTATAAATTTTACTATTAAATTAAAATATACTAGCAAATATTACGTATATATAGTAATTAAACGGGTAATTTTAAGAAAATTACGGACGAATGTATTATTATAATAGGTTTTTTTTGTGTTTAACCTAGGCTATTTTGCATATGATTACTGTCTGGCTCTTTCCTACTAAAACACTACTAATAACTAAATTTCTACCAAGGAGGGAATAAAATACTCAATTTAGCAAAATTTTGTAAAATAACTAAGTTGGCAACATTAATTCTGGCCTGACCGAGCGGCCTGAACGCGCGGCCTGTCCTGACTGTGTGTGGACAAATCGCTTCAGTTCTTGCCCGAGCCGCGGCCGTGCGGGCGTGTATCGTGTACAAGCGTTGTATGAGTTTTCACGGTGTTTAAATACAAAATTGATAAACACGACCGTAGCGCGCGGCAAACCAGTATGGACTGATGCGACTGTTCCGTGTGTGAGCCCGAATCAGATCAGGCCGAACTGACTTAAATTGGGTTGGATGCGGCCTCTCGTCTGTGGGGGCCTTTAAATAAGTTAATCTTTCGCAACTTACCTTGTTACGTTGATCGTAAGTTAGTAACTTTGACTGTGATAGTCATTTTCGTAATAAATAAAATTGACATTTAATTTAATTTTAGCGTTATCTAAATTTGACTTGAAGTGAATTAAGAAAACTTTAACTTTTAGATGGTTCTAGAATAGATTAATGTTACATAATATTCATAAAATTGTATGTTTACTTACATTCAAAATCAATTCATCACAAAAATGGCAGAGAGCCAATCGCATTCGATTTTCATATTGGTTTCAATTTTATCATCATTTTTGGAGGCATTCTTAAAATACGAAATGAGAAATCACAAAAATCAGTTTTTGTGATTCATTTGTTTTGTACTTTCACAAACAATCCGCCGTTGTTTATCTTGCAAGTAAAAATATTTAATTTTTTTATTCAACCCTACTCTTGAGGGTTGACATCCTAGCATATATCTGTAATGCACGTTAATTCCAAATATAAAACAAAAATGTCACAACCCTTATCAAAAACGTATTAATGTTTCATTTTTTGAATTCTCCTTGCTCTTTGTAATTCTACCCTCACAACAATTTTCAATTACGTCATACAAATTCATACAAAAAGGTTCATAAATAAAGGTTCTACACCCGGACGAGCTAGAACGATGAATAAGGCATTTTGTGCCGAAAACATATTTTTTACGCATTGATTTCAAAACTAAGGATACACGTCATCGTGATTTTAGAAGATTTTGACAATAAAAGGCTACTGATTATACTACGGGAAGAAATTAATGTCAACATGTCAAGTCTTAGCTTTAAATAAGTTATAATAACCTAATGATATCTAAAATTCAAAATAAACTAAAAATTAAAACTAAAAAAGAAGACATATTTACAAATAAAACTATCTCTACATCAGATCTAATCTGGCAGAGTACCTAGCAAACTGATAGCATTGCCTCGTTGGATAGCAATGGCTATCCGTTGTGCCAGGTAGTTCCCGGCTCTGGGGTATGTCAAGTAAATGTAATTATAATAAATGTCAAGACGACGAATGTTAATCCTCGACTGCCCAAAACAACCCCAAAACACCCCAATTTAAGTGTGGACACTTTTTGCCTCGTCATGCCGCGTCATGTCTCGTCTATAATATACAGGTCTAATCTCGTCTAAAATAATATATAGGTTTTTATCTAAAAAATATAAGCCCAATTAATCTAACGCGCATCGCTTCAGAAGGTAGCACCGATTTGGACAATATTTTGTGTTTGCCATGGTCAGGAAGTGTTTTCACGCATGTAATTTGAATTATTTATTCACAACAACTGACTTTGAACGAAAAAATGTTTTTTATTCAATGTAAATACTCTATTTAGTATTCTATTTCTATTCTCAATTTTATATAAACGAAAACAAAGAAACAATAGCATGAAACGTGTGAGAGCCATGATTCGGGACGGATGGGCCGGCTCGACCGGATAAATACCACGGCAATATAGAGAACCAGCATGAAGTAGCGCTTGCGTTTCGCCTAGTGAGTGAGGTTAATGGAGGTCCGAGGGGGTTTTGAAGAATGAAAGTGCGCAAGAGTTACAAGTGTAACTCCTGCCTGCGCAACACCGATGCAACACTAGAGAAGTTACAAGTGTACCACCTACCTGCGCAACAACAATAGGAGTTACAAGTGCAAATACTGCCAATTTTTGTTGTGGGTTACCCCATATATGCAATCGCGGACTTTTTTGTAGACCTCTTTAAGTTGTACAATACATTATTTTGATACATATCATAGAGTTCAGCCAGCGTTTAGAATTTAAGCGCAAAAACACAACAACCTCCAAAATTAGCTGTGTTTCTCTACTATATCATGCATGTTATATATATAAAAACCTTCCTACTGAATCACTTTATCTATTAAAAAAAATTGCATCAAAATCCATTGCATTGTTTTAAATATCCAGGCATATATCAGGCAGACAAAAAAGGGACTTTGTTTTGTACTATGTAAAGAAATGATAATGATAAATGAAGCTACTTGTTCTCATAAACTGATTTTGTGAAGTTTGGACCAATTAAATCGTATTTGACGCTGGTTTAACGTTAACGGTAATACCGGATTGGCAGTTTTAGCGTATCGGGATTAGATTGTAATTGTATTATTGCAGGTTTTATTAAGTGGACCTGTTCGAAGAAGCTGAGTCCGTAAAACACGAAAAACTACACTCGGCTCGTAAGTCCCGCTATCTATCACTGTCGTGTCTGTATTTTTTCATAGCGACAGTTAATATTGCATTTTCTCAGAAAAACCTTCGTCTGGGTTTAAGGGATTTATGTGAATTTAATATAAACTTTTTTCGAATGGCAAATAACCAAGTTTTCTAGTTTACTAACCTAATAAAAATTAGGAAAACAGTTGACCTAAAGGCCATCCGTGCAACTTCCCGCTAAGCGCTTAAATTTAATCGAATGCGTCATTTTTAAGCTTATCGAGCTCAAAAATAAAAGTGCTTCTAAAAATGTTCACTGTTAATTTTCTTTCATCAGACTTTTAAGCTCAGAGAGCGTCGATATCTGATGAGAATTCGATTTTTGAAAAATGGGGTAAAATCAATAACTTCCCGATTCTTGAAATTTCAGATTTGACAGCTGTACCCGATTTTCAGCTTCATTGTATTAGCGCACAGTTATATTTACGTAAAGTATATCTACACACTATAAACATAAGTATATTGTATAAGCTGGCCCGGCAAACGTTGGTTTGTCATTGTATTTTGTTTCTTTGTAATTACTTAGCGGGAAGTTAATAAAAAACAGAGGCTAGCTTCCCACAAGTGTTTTTTTGGAAAAAATGCACTATCAATAGAACTGTGCGCTAATACAATAGAGTTGAAAATCGAGGTGACAATAGAGCTAAAAATCGAGGTGACAAATTTCAGATTTGACAGCTGTACTCGATTTTCAGCTCTATGGTATTAGCGCACAGTTCTATTTACGTAAAGTATATCTACACACTATAAACATAAGTATATTATATTAGCTGGCCCGGCAAACGTTGGTTTGCCATTGTATGTATTTTTAATGTCACACCATATTAAAAAATATGAAATAATTGACGAAAAAAAAAAAAAAATTTAGGGGTGGGTCACCCTTATCATTTAGGGGTTCGAAAAATAGATTGCGATCGATCGATCAGACATTAACGAAAATGCAAAAAAAAAATCATAAGAATCAGTCAAGCCGTTTCGGAGGAATGTGTCCCTGAACACTATGACACGAGAATTTTATATATTATAGTACCATTTATTTATATTTTTTTTTCATACAAACCTTCTTCTGACTATAACGAACACATAAAATATAGTTTTATCTAATTTGGTGCAGCCGTTTGGAGGTTATGCGCGTACAAACATTTCGTTAATTCATTTTTATTTATATATAAGTTGATAAAATTAAATATTATACATAAGTTATTTTTAGCAAACTTCTTCGACGATTGAAAATAGATTTATTGAAATAAAACTGCGGCTAAACTACAGTTTACATAATAGAAACATTCAAAGAAAGCAGAAATATAAACGAAATGAAGCGAAATGAAAGTGCGACAGTCCCCGACAGATTTGATGTCTTTTGAACCTTATTGTGAAGCAGTAAGGTTGAAAACTGGTAGGTACATCAGAAACCCAATGCTTGTAATTAACTTACACTTTAATTTTGCTTTTATTGAATTATAAATGAATCATCTATTATTTTTATATAAATACATAAAACATTAATAATAGTAATATTATATTACCACATAAATATAGTTAAAATATTGGAGTACTAATTCTTAAGTTTTAATTTAAGCAAACGCCAGCACAAGGCAATTGTATCATCATAATATTATGTACACCACTTGGTTGTTAATAAAGTTTTCGAATCTTTTAATCATAAACTGATTTTTGGAGTATGGGCCAATCAAAATGGGTTTGACATTTATGAGAATATCATTTTGCAGTTTTAACACATCGGAACTGGATCGTAACTGTATTATCTATATACAGACTATATATCTATATTTCATTTAATTTAATATTATAATAAAGATGAAAAGTTTGTTTGCATTGAATAGGCTCCGAAACTACTGGACCGTTTTTGATGAAATTTGGTACAGATATAGATTAGACCACGGAGAAGGACATAGGCTACTTTTTACCGTGGAAATACTAGATATTGCACACGAAGTCGCGTGCAACATCTAGTTATTAATATTTTGAATTCCACTTTTCTCCCGTTATATCTGTCGGCGTCCGGCGACCATACGTCAACATTTTACATTTATCGGAACAACTGTAGATATACTTTTCAGTTGTTTCCCGTTGGTGCACGTTATAAATACTGTTGTTGAAAATAAAAATATTTTTACGGCTTGCCCGCTGTTCGAATAGAGTGTGAATTCATATATATATATATTCGTTCATAAACTATGACTTTTCAATTTGTAAGGTTTAAAAATAAAATAGGTTAAATAATACAATATTTCGTAATATTCAACTTTATTCGACTTCGTGCGCGCAAAAGGAAATACCGCGAAAACCGTACACTTTGTCGCAATAAAATGTAGTCTATTTTCTTTCTCGTGGTCTAGTCTATATTTGTGCCAAATTTCATTAAAATCGGTCGTGTAATTTCGGAGCCTATTCAATGCAAACAAACAAATCTTTCCTCTTTATTATATTAGTATACCTAGATTAGATGGTAGAAACATTAAAAAAAGTTAACTAAGTGTAAAAAAACAACGAATGCGTTTAATAAAACAAGTAAAAAAAGGTAAATAAAATATGAGGCAATCCTCTGCTCGATGTCTGATTTTATACGTATAATTTTGTGCCAGTATTTTCATACGTTTTGAGGGTATAAAATACAAAGACTACTAGAATATAATATGCAAATGGACTGCGAACGCAGCTGTCTGGTTGTACATTTGACTTCCTGCCAGCGAGTTAACTCTACTAGAAGTTAGAACTTTCTAACAGTAACTATAATAACCACGATCTTTGTATATTCTATGTAACCTAACCTTATGAAGATATAGAACTGTGGTTTGTGTTGTGACTTATTGTTAAAACACTGAAACTCATATTATGGTACAATTCTAGAAATGTATGAAGCGTGGGCCAGCACTATGTACACTATATGTAAATATAGCTAGGTACATAATATAGTATTCTTTATTTCATATAATTTTACTTCGTTTCCGTGTACATTAAAATAACTTCGTCAAGCATAGCAACACAACGTAAAATAAAACATGGCGGATCAGATCAGAATTATCTAAAGAATGTTATTTTGACAATGACATGACTCAAGAGTCATGTCATTATCAAAATCACAGTCAGTTGTCTTTCTTTATCAAGTTAAGAAAGACATTCAAGAAGACGTCTCTCCCTAAAACTGTCAACTACGTCAACAGTCATGGCCGCCCATGACAGTTGTTTTGACTAAAAATAGTGTTTTCGCAATAAAAAAAAACTCTTCATATAATCATTTTTGTACGCATGTAGATTTCTTCAAATATTTTTTTCCTATTTACCTATGTAGTGTACATAGAGCTGGCCCAAAATCAAACACACACAGATGTAAATAACAAAACTATTTACATCTGCTGTGGAATACTTAGAATCTCTTAGCTAACGAACAAGTAATGGTATAATAGCTCAATTACGAGTAGTTTGAATAGAATCTTGGGTTATAGACGTCCTCAGTGCAGGACACATAAAGAATACCTAGTGTGTTCTAATTCCCTTAAAAAATGGTTCTCCAATCAAAAGTTTCAATTAAAGGCTGAAAAAGCAATTGAAAATCTCAACCCTAGCACGACCTTTGCCAGTAAAAGCACAAAAGCACACGAGCTTATAATGTAAAAGCTTTGTTGAATTGTACAATTAAGCGTTTTCAGAAATGTTCCCACGTTGTTGAGTGTTTGACTCGGAACTTTGTATGGCTGGAGTGAAATATAACTAAATATAACTACATAACTCGACGACTTTATTATTTGACTCCAACTAACCAACCAACCAAAATTCTGAAAAATTACGATAATTTTTGTTCAATTTGCAGTATTTTGGTTTGTTTGCAGCAAAATGGGATTCGGGTGAGCGACTCCTAGCAAACATTTTAGTGGTTACCACTTGCCACTGATTTCTGAATGATAAAATAATCAGAAACTCAATTCTAGTATTTAAAGTACTATTCAAAGTAAAATATTTAAAATAGTTCAACAACAGTCACTAATGGCCTATTTGCACTGCGGATTTGCATGTTGCATGCGCTGTTGTAAATGAAACAATTGCGTGCTACAATAATTTAAACGTGAAGGGATTTCGCGTGCCCACTCGCGGATGAAATTAATATTAATTTCACATGTGTAATTTACATGATATTTATAAGCACGTATGCACGTCGCACATGGTTTAAATTTGATCTTTACTCTGTTAAGGATCACCGTCAAAGTACCTGGGTAAACGAGCTTTGCTCGAAGCTTTAGTAGGTTAAAAAATAATCACAAAAATATTTTTTTAAATTTACCAATCCGCCAATCGGACTGACATTATAGAGTCGAAATTATTGATTTATTGTTGAACCACGAAAACATTTCTAACTTAAAAATGCGCAGTTTCCCTAGCTAGATTAATTTTTCTCTCCCAAAACTCCCTGCATACTAAATTTCATGTAAATACTTGCAGCCGTTACCGAGATTACGATTGTTTATATAATTATAATATACAAGATTGTCTGGTTTAAAGTAGATATAAGATAACATCGTACATTTTATCTATGTACCAATATAAGGTGTTTATGTATATGAGTTAATAAAAATATAACACACGCTACTAAATTAAAAATAATTAAATTAGTTTAAATAATTAAAATGTAAATTTCAAGCATCCTATTAAACGAGGGTGTTATAATTAAAGTAATTACAATATACCACAGTCATTTACACAATAACAACATGGTTAAAACCAATTAATAATATTAAGTAATTATTTATTTAATTGTCATTTGTAACTACAATTTTACAAACTACATTAAATACACGTACCAGACAACGTGTTTTACTCACGACAACTTATAAAATAAGCCTGATATAGGTCGCGCAACGAATTAAGATCTTTCGACAAAAGTAGAGGGGGTATGCGCAGAAGTCAGTTTTTGGGTGTGTTTGGCGGTAGCGGGCTCGGGCGGGGAGGTGTGAATGCGCCGAACGCATGCCGAACGTGGCTGCCGACACGCTATTGGTACGTTAGTAATATAGATTCTTTGCTATTGGTCACATGCGCGAACGACCCTCTCCACTTTCACTGAGCGCTCATAAACCGTTGCGCGACCTATATTAATTGTAAAGTGGATACTGGATATTGCGGAATAAGTTGTGATAATCGTTAATGACTTTGTGTGAAAAAATAATTTCATATAATATATTTGAGGTAAATCTCAATAATTTGTGTCTAAATGAAATTTTATTTATTTGCTTCATTTATACTAATCTCAGGAACTACTGGATCGAATTGAAAAATTATTTGTGTTGGATAGTCCATCTATCGAGAAAGGGTTAAGACAGTATAAGATGTTATACTGTCTTAAGCCTTTCTCGATCCAACACAAATAATGTTTCAATTCGATACGCTGCGACCAATAGGAGCGAAG
This sequence comes from Glaucopsyche alexis, assembly GCA_905404095.1. Taxonomy (NCBI): domain Eukaryota; kingdom Metazoa; phylum Arthropoda; class Insecta; order Lepidoptera; family Lycaenidae; genus Glaucopsyche; species Glaucopsyche alexis. Next base: position 6,415,361 of record FR990053.1, read on the forward strand.
AAACATTGGAAAATGTGGAAAAAAACGGGGAAAATTATTAAAATGTAAATTTCAAAAAATATTTGAGGGCTTCCGTTCCGTGCGCTGCGTACTGTTCAAATTACCCAAAAAATATGTATGAAAGAATTATTCCTCTTTAAATGTTCTAAAATATCCGCGACAGTATATGTCTATCTTTTAAGATTGACTCACTTTTCTATGGTAATCAAATTTTGTTGCATTATTGCGCCATCAATTGACGCGGATGAAGTCGCGGGCAACAGCTAGTAATAAATACAGTCGGAGTTATTTGTAACCTCATAATATTCACGCATAACACTTCCATTATTGTTTCACGATAAAATTAATTCAAAGAAATTAAGGCGATTACCGTTTATACGTTTATCGACTGTAATCTATCAACACAAACCACTAAATGGTTTGCGCTTAAATTTTACTTAATTTTTAATTACCTGCGATGTAGGAATTTGCTGAAAAGGGTTCCAAAATTCAAAGGAGGTCCAAAGGTGGACTAATTCAGAGCGAAGCAAAGGGCACTAACGTAAGTAACAGCCTCCGTAGTCTGGTGGTTCGAGCATTGGCTCTCGACTCGGAGGTCATGGGTTCGATTCCCGCATTGGAACAACAAAAAAATGTTGTTTGATTAAGACAATGCAGGCTGATCAACTGATTGTCTGACAAGAAAGATGATCCATGCGTCGGATGGGCATGTAAAAAGTCCGTCCTGCGCCTGATCTCTTGTCAGTCGTGTCGGAGTCAGAAAGTGAGAGTGCTCTTGTAATTGCGTACACACTTGGGCACTATAAAATTAATTCCTGCATAACTGGCTTGGTTTCAATGAAACAGGCCACCGTCACCGAAATCGGTGTGGGGAGTTACATTATATATTGGTTTGTTATTAATTGGTGACTGGTCGCAATCATTTGTTATAATTACAAGGCATAAACTATGATCTCTTGGGCCTCCGGTAACCTCACTCACTCGGCGAAACACAACGCAAGTGTTATTTTACGCTGGTTTTCTCTGAGGTCGTGGTATTCACCTGGTCGAGCCGTCTCATTTATGCCGAAGCGTGGCTCTCCCACACTTAAACACTTACAAACACACACCCACAACGCCAACACAACGACTAATTCCACTTATAAAATAGCATGCGTTTTAACTCTATAACAACTACCTTATCATTACACTTCCAATTAGGTTTCGTACACGTTTGTATTCAGCCTTATTAGTCCGTGAAAATTCTCATCAAGCGCCGAACAGTGTGCACTCGCCCTGGCGTTCAGCTTGATTGTCTATTGTGCTCACCGCATGTAAACGTTCTATTGTTGTATGTACTTAGCCTTTTGTCTAAAGGCTATACTGTGGCTATGCTTCAGTGCCATTTCGGATAGACTTTTGATGTTTTCTTAGTTTTTTTTAATTTTCTCTTTTTATATTCAAATATAGGTGAAGTTTTTGTTAAATAAAGATCACGAGTAACAGTCAAAAGTGGACGAGAGAAATAAATAATTAGAGGTCGCTTTGTGGTCGAAATTCACCCATAATAATTCAAATGATTTTGAAGTTAAACTAAAAAGGGATTCTTTTGCCTTTCATATAGAAAAAAAAAATATAAATATCGTGACAAATTGACAAACGTAAACGTGAAACAAAATTGTACATATATCTATGAAACTAGTTGATAATTAATCTGAGGTAATTTGTGTGTATTAATTTTATGAATTTATAAGCATTATTTAAAAAAATATATGCTTTCTGCCTGTGCAGAAAGCATATATTTTTATATATATAGGTCTGTACCTGCACATGAACGTTAACTGTGTCAAATTTCATACTCCCCCATTCACAAATTCTATTATATTCTAGTGGCTTCGAAAAAGGAAATCTAAATTCAATATTTCAATTTCTGGAACAATATTATGAATGGGAAATGAGATTTGTGAAATGAAATTAATTTTCATTCATTTATATTGGCTTCTCGATTGTATTCAAATGGCAGCATAAAAAACACATCTGACAGAAATACGGCACGGGGAATGATTTGATTTTAAATCTGAGGCTGACAGGTTCACGGGATAAAGATTCTTATTTCGAAAAACATTTACCGCTTCTGTATTATGTAAATTAGAAACCAAACTCTATATTATGCTAGCTTTTTCCCACGTAAATACGTTTTTATAACAATGATACACTTATGCATAGATGAACTATATATTATAATAATAAAAAGAGGCGCATATAAATATTATCATTGTTATGAAAAATAATGACAAAAATAGCATTTAAACAATATGTTCCGTTTTTCAACCATAGAAAAAAAATCGATATTTTTACTGTAACCAAATATTTCAAAACTCAAGATAGGCTATGACGTGCATTTCACATAACAAATATTCATACCAGAAAAAGTTACATCATCTTGGTTTTCACCATAATATGTACTTCATATTATGTCAGCCATCTTGTTTTGACCATACTACAAATGTCAAAATGGTCCCAAAATTTTCAAAAGTGTATCCAGTTAAATGAACTGGATACACTTTTTGCCTCAACATGCCTCGTCTATAATAATATATAAGTCTATGCCTGTAACTTAATTTACCAACTCATTAGTGTACTTTTTAGGGTTCCGTAATACTTAAGGAACCCTTATAGTTTCGCTCTGTCCGTCTGGAGACTGTCTGTCTGTCTGTCTGTCCGCGCCTCTAGCTCCTGTAATTATGAATATAAATTGATGAATTTTGGTATAGATCACGGGATCATAAAAAAATAATATTTTAGAGGTGGCTCACTATATATGTGAAGTGGGGATGAAAAATATTTTTTCACTCTACCCTATCGTGTGGGATATCGTAGAATAGGTCTTTTAAAATAAAGGCAAGGTTTCTTACGTTACTTTTTTATAAAATTGACCATTTTCGAGTAATCGGCCTCCAAAGTAGTTAGTAAGTTGGTCCCCCCCCTATCATTTTTAAACTATAGGAGATAGAAACTTGCAAATTTCCATGCTGATAGATCATGCTAAAAACTCTTTAGGAAAATTATTGTGAACCAAATCGGACAGTAACTTTTGGAGTAATTAAAAAAAAAAAGCATATTACGCGTTTATAGTTACGGAACCCTCCTTAGACATGTCCTGACATGCTCTTGGTTAGGTTATTTCATTTTCGGTCCACATTTATGTTGCTTTTCGGAAAATATAAGAATTTTGCTGATTTAAAACAATTGCATGTTCTCTATTAGAGCAAATACTATACCTAGTCTTGCCATAAATACTGAAACAAAGAAAAAAAACAATAGATTTTTTTTTCTTTTACAGTGTGTTAGTTTAATACATAAATATAAAACCATTTAAAATATAATAAACTTATTCGATGTGGTCTCCATTGACTGCAATACAGTCCTTTAAACTTTGAGGCCAGTTATGAATAGAAGCACGCACTATTTCCATGGGAAAATTCTTTACTATCAATCGTACGGATTGTTTTTAGGACTCCAAATTATCATGGCGTTTAGAACAAGCCGTACTCTCTAAAACTGACCATAAATCATAATCCAGTGGATTCAGATCGGGACTAGACGACAGCCAGTCTTCAGCTATGATGAAGTAGGAAAGGTTCGTTTCCAACCAAGACTGCGTAGACCGAGCTTTATGACCCGGCACCGAGTTTTGCTGGAAGGACCACCAGGAAGAAAACCATTCTTGGTTATTGAACATGGTGTTGTTAAGGGGCTTCACTACCTTCTCAAGAATGGTATCTTGATACACTTGTGCCGGTTTTTTGATACTTTTTTCAGTATGGCTCACTCACTCTTTCATAGCTAATACCCCACCAAACCATCACTGAAGTCGGATAGTGCCCACGTTGCACTCTGTCGACTAATTGGGAAAGTTTTCTTAGAGCTTAAAGCATAAATACGATCATAATGTTTGTTAAAATGTTGCTCAATTGTAAAAATTTTCTCATCCGTAAACAAAATTCTTCTAGGTTTTTTTTTAAATTATTAGTTAAGTAATGACCAGTATGTCTCTTATAGGCTGCAATCCTAAGTCATCTTTTAAAATACGCGACATGGTTCTAGGAGCTTTCTTCATCTCCCGAGATAAAATGTTTTGCTTTCGGACAGGATTTCTTCGAATTCTTTTCCTTACTACTTTAACCACCTTCGTGGACGGCCAGATCTTTTTCTGTCACAAACAGAGGAGGTCTCATTGTAACTACTAATAGGCCGGTACACAAAAATTTTACTAATACCTACCAAGCGTATGGAGAGTTTTAAAAATTGCATTTGGCTTTATACCTTCTTTGTGTAATGCAATCACGGCGAATCGGTTCTCTTTATCACCCCACTCCATTTTAATATCGAAAAATATTGTACAATGTATTTGCGCCAAAATGAGAAAACTCAATGACCAATCATATAAAAATGACAGATTCTAAATTCAAATGTAATAGGTATTTTGTTTAATTTTAATAATAACAGTATTTATGGCCAGACTAGTATATAAGCACTTACTATTACAAACTACTAAAGTCTTGATTTAAAAATATTCCTCGAAACAAATCGTTCACTCCACGGCACGAGGGGCCAGTTGTTTGCTTCACAATAAACCAGCGCGAGTCGAACACCTGTGTTTTATGCTTATTGTTTACAGTCGCTGTAAATTTAATGGAAACCCCCGATAAACTGTGTTCGAAAGCGTTGTAAAACCCCCTTACTAATAAAAATATCTACCTAACGGATAAGCCATACAATGTTTTGTCCTTGTCTGCCAACGTATTAGACAAGGACAAAACATTAAGCTTATCCATTGTGTAAATATTTTATTAGAAAGGGGGTTAATGTAAACAAAACTTTAATGTTATAGGCACAGATTAGTTAGTTACTACGAAACTATAAGTACGAAGCAAACTAATATTTGTAAAAACTATGAGAACATAATACGAGTATTTTATATACAAGGAACTATTAAATAGTAATAAAAAAATGGATTTAATTTCTCAAAATTTGTGTTTTTTTATACTTGACATAATGTTTGCGAGTCTGTAGTAAAAACTATTGGCGACAATTCACAGGCCAAAAAGAGTTAAGAGGCGGCCAAATAATGTTTCATTTCTTGAGGGCATCACAGACGACGAAGATGTTATGTTTTATATTAAGACTAGCTTTTGCCCGCGACTTCGTCCACGTGGAGTTCGGTTTCCATACAAAATTTTAACCCTTTTTTCACCCCCTTAGAGGACGAATTTTCAAAAGTCCTTTCTTAGCGGATGCCTACATCATTTCAACTATCTGTATGCCAAATTTAAGAGAAATCCGTTCAGTAGTTTCGGCTGTGCGTCGATATATGAGTCAGTCAGGTTTGCCTTTTATGTATTTAGATTAAATATCGCTTGCTATACAGTTTGTATGAACAGGTATCACAAACGGCTAAGATACTTACTATTATATTAATAGTATAAAATATATCCAGGTATCTAAATATATACGTATATAAAAGGCAAAGCTGATTGACTAATGTATCAACGCACAGGCCAAACCCTTAAGGTAAGAAATTTGAAATTATGCATACGTATTCCTCATATTATGACGTAGGCGTCTATTAAGGATGAATTTTTAAAAATTCAAGCCCCAAGGGGTAAAAAAGGTTATGAAAGTTAATATCTAATTACACGCGGGCGAAGTTGCGGTAGTTAATGCTAGTCTTAAAATAAATTATAGGCCTATCTAGAGAATTTTCACGAACTAATAAGGCCGAATCTGGTCCTCATATAGGGGGAAAAATGCCATACTCATCGCGCTTGGCAGACGTGTTGGCGAGCGCAGTATTATGTAAAAAAGATAAAGTTCGCGGAAACGCTGCTGCCCATTTCCGGTATGTATTTCCCTTAGTCACCTCTTACGACACCCGCGGGAAGAGATGGTATATGAGGAGGTGCTATTCTTACTCCGGCACCACACGGATAACCTGTGGACAGATGACCTGAGAAAAGTCGCAGGGAGTCGGTGGATACAGGCCGCGAGCGACCGGTCGCACTGGATATTTATGGGAGAGGCCTATATCCTGCAGTGGACGTCACCAGGCTGAAACGACGAATAAGGCCGTTAATAATGGGTTGTTTTGGTGCTAAAGTATTCTCGCCATCAGTGAAGCCCTGTATGCGTTATATATCTACGCATAAAGGGACGCTTTACTCTCATAAATTTCTGGACAGTTATGAAATCTTTTTAATAAATTACCAAGTTTGTAGTGCAATCGTAAACGCGAGTAAAACGCAGTAAACTCATATCTCTGCAGAGTAAAGTTGTGACTTACAAGTAGTCGCAGAGTTGAACATAAGTTATGTTTTATCGCTGTCCCGAGTGCAAGATTAACTTACTTTGTTCGAAATGGAACTGTTAAAACATAGAAATTCTAGAAATGTGTCTTGTGTTTTGTTATACCTACCCTATTCTAGTACTGAGGACGATGAAGCTTTACAAATAAGATAATAGCTTATGGTATCAAAAAGCGTATTTAAGGTAGGTTTCCGATGCAAGCGATTTGATACCGCTACCCGAGACCTGAAAGTGCCTGCTTATAACTCTCCACACCGTTCTCGGTGACGGCGGTCGGTGTCATCGAAACCAGGCCAGTTACGAAGGAGTAATTTTATAGCGCCCAATTGTGTGCGCAGTACACAAGAGCACTCTCTCTTCCTTTACTCCCATAATTCAGTGGGACGGATAACCGACACGACTGATCAGGCGCCGGTCCGACTTTCTACATGCTCATCCGACGCATGGATCATCTCTCTTGTTAGACAATCAGGTGATCAGCTTGCATTGTCCTAACCAAACTTGGACACAACATTTTTTTGTTGTTGCAATGCGGGAATCGAACCCTCGACCTCCGAGTCGAGAGCCAATGCTCGGGTGCGTGTATAATAGTGCGACGGGTGAGCATCACCAGGGAAGATAGGCATTATTGTGGATGACTACCCTTACAAACTGTGATTTCACGCATGTTGTTTGTATGAGTATCGTCTTAAACGTTCTATTAAGTCTGCGCTAGTCGGTTTTTTTCTCCATACAAACGCTGTTGGTGATTTACTCCAAAGTCAAACATTGTAGACCCAAATTCTAGCGTAATATCGATTTTTATGGCACTTATCTAGGTCGGTATTTGCTTATATTTCTGAAATTCAAATTAGTGTAGAATAGCCTCCAAACATCGCATTTTTAGCGCAACTTTGAACGTAAATAAAAATTAAACGAAGAATGATAATAAAAAATCAAGTACATATCGACACAGTTCGATTATTCAGCAATTGAGATAATTTTAATTCAGACAAAAATATTATATAGTTTTTTCATAATATACCATAGTATAGAATTATTGTTAAATGTGTATCCATTGTCTGATTGTCATAACACAAGTCTTAACTTAGCATGAGATTAGATTGATGTGATGTATTAAACATGTTTATTCTATTGTATGTTATTATGTGTGTTTAATAAAGAATTTGAAATTTGAAAGAGTTTGAAATAAAACACCAACAGCTAAGTGTCGATTTGCGTAACTTGAAGACGCCTTTTCTAAAATACTTTACACAGCTGCTTAAATGTGTGTAGTATAGCTTCTCTTATAAGTATAGATTATTATTTTATGGCTATATCCTTTTTTTTCCCAATATTAGGTGAAATAACAAGCATTTTCCCCGCGCGCAGCACTGAGTTCGAGCCGTTGACTAGCGTTCTCTTAATACAATAATCTATCTTATATTTTTAACGACGTTCCTGTAAAAAATGAAATGGCTTCAACAATTTCAATGAAATTTAGTATGCATGGGGTTTTTGAGGGCGTAAATCGATCTGAGCTACGTAGCCTAGTGGGTAGACCGTTTGGTTCGCACTCGAGAGAGTGTAGGTTCCAATCCCAGGTTGTGGCGTGTACTAACGTATGCTCTAACGGTGAAGGAAAACATAATGAGGAAACCCGCACATGGTTGGCCCCAGACGTATTGACCAGTCCATTCCTTTGGACTAGGCTGACTGTGTTGTGAGAATGCCGTAAACCATACGATATTTAAAAACCAACTGTCCCAGGCACTACAGTATTTCAATAGTGGCTCGGAGAATACTGTATAAATCGTCCATTAACGGATGAAAAAGGCCTAAGTTTTTAAATCGATCTAGAATCGATTGAAAAAAAATCTTAAGTTTATTTCAGTTTTCATGTATTTTTTATTTCGTTGCGTAATAAGACAAGTGTAATTATTATTTCGACGATAATAATATGATTTTCGACGATAACAATATGATTATTTTTAACCTAAAAAAGTCACACACTTAGCTATGATTGCGTGACTTTTTTATTTATTTGCAAATTGATGTTGGAGTCCCTGTCAGACTAATATAATAACTCCCCACCGATTTTCGGTGACGGTGGCCGGTTTCATTGAAACCAAGTCCGATTTTTACATGCCCATCCGACGCATGGATCATCTTTCTTGTCAGATAATTAGGTGATCAGCCTGCATTGTCCTAACCAAACTTGGAAACAACATTTTTTGTTGTTCAATTGCGGGAATCGAACCCTCGACCTCCGAGTCGAAAGCCAATGTTCTAACCACTTGACCACGGAGGCTGTTACAATAATATAATAATATATTTGTGATTAATTTTTTAAATCGCTATCGGCCATTTGAATTAAATTTGAATCTTTTTTTAAAATTTAAAACTTAGCAATTTGAATATGTATTAAATATGTTATCTTTACCCATCTAAAATGTTTCTTTTAATTGTTTTGTTTGTTGTTGAATAATGTTAGAAATAAGAATGTGTTTTTGTAACATTTTGTTTGTTACTGGTTACAGTTATTATTATTGGTGCATGCTGTGTTTGTCTGTAAAAGATTGTAACACTCAATTCTATACTTAATCGAGTGTTTTATGTGCTTAGTAATAGTGTTCACAATTGTTGGCAGCCCTATAAATAAATAAATAAAATAAATAAATAAATCACTTATTTTTTTCCATTTTACTAGAATCCCGAGTAAGGCTCGGTCTCCTAGGTACTATTAAAAATTCTTAAGCCCGACTTACTATCTAGCACTTTAGAACATACTAATATAGAGGATGATATAACATAACAATACAGTAGAAATGAAGCCCATTATTATAAAACGGAAATTTCCTAAATTCAATCAAAGACAAGGAAACAAACATGACTAATATTTCTCGTTAGCGATATTGATTTTATTCGATTTGGGTTATAAAGTGACAGAAGTGACGTAACTTAAATTGGGCAGCTTGACCCAAATTGAACGAATAACACGGGGAAAGTATTCATTAGGAAACATGATGGGAATAGTAAATTCTCTGTAATAAATTAAATGATAAGTAATCGCCGAGGGAGATAAGGGTTGAAATAATATAAATGGTGTGTCTCTGAAACTTAGTAGGTGATTATTAAAATTAGTACATAAAATTGTAATAATTTCTGAATTAAATAGGCGAAGAAATAAATTAGTGTAAAAAACAAAATACAATCGTGATAGGTTTATGCAAATTTTGTTCTATAAGTATATAACTATAAGAAGATACAACAGCCTCCATGGTCAAGTGTTTAGAGCATTGGCTTTCGACTCGGAGGTCGTGGGTTCGATTCCCGAATTGTAACAACAAAAAATGTTATTTCCAAGTTTGGTTAGGACAATGCAGGCTGATCACCTGATTGTCTGACGAGAAAGATGATCCATTCGTCGGATGGGCATGTAAAAAGTCGGACCAGTGCAGCGCCTGATCTCTCGTCAGTCGTGTCGGTTATCGGTCCCACTGGATTATGAGAGTAAAGGAAGAGAGAGAGAGAGTGTGTTTTTTGTACTGCGCACTTGGGCACTATAAAATTATTCCTGCGTAATTGGCCTGGTTTCAATGGAACCGGCCACAGTCACCGATATCGGTGTGGGGAGTTATTATAAGTAGGTACGCTGGTGAATTATAAATAATGTAAAATATACAGAAATGGCCATTAATGAATCATATTTTATGTTATTATGCCATGATCACATTACTAGATAGTGTTATTCTCTATCTAACTTCTGTTTGTCTATGTATCTGCGTGTGTGTCCGTGGCATCGTAGCTCTTAAGGATTCCCAAGCATTGTACCTATATACTAGAGCCCATATAGGAACTAGCAGATATTTGCGATGCGATGCGAATTCACAATTATGTGTGCCCTTATAGTATTTCAAACATAAGATCACTACTATATTATGTCATTTAAATAATAAAAGAATACAGGCAATTCAAGGCAGGCCATTAAAATAAAGGCAGGCCATTTACAGTATCGCTATCATAGCAACTATCACAACCGTATCCTTTTTTTTTTTGGTCTCGCAGGGGAAAGGTCTTTACGCCCTTCCCGGAACATAACCGTATCCTGGCACAACCGTACTCAGTTTACCCTAACACAGCGACAGGCATGAAATATAGGATTGCGCTGATTGTATCCATACATCCAATTTTCCAAATTCATTGAGCTAATGTTTTTTGCGACAGAACGGGCCTGGGTGTAAGTGACACAGCGAGCATTTGTAATTAGATCATACGCATACTGTATCGTCAGAAAAATACTCCAATAGTAGTAGAACATTTTTGGTTTCAAACTTTGATTAATTATTACATAGATACGTTATACACTGATACGTTATAAAAAACTGACAATATTTCTGTGCCGCGACACACATTGACAAGGGATGCATAAACGTATTATTACGTGCTCCTCGTCGACCAGCTCGATGCACACCAGCACAAAAATGAGCCCGCAGCGGGCCAATTTAATTCTTCACTTTTTACGCGCTATACAATATCTACCTCTTTTTAATATAATACGTATATGGTTTACTTTTAAATTAAAAATTTTATATCACAGATGTTTTCTGCCGTAACGTTCGTGCAAATGAAAATCACGCAGGAATTGTACATTTTTGCAAGACAAAAACTAGCCTATATTCTTCTCCGTGGTCTATTCTATGTCTGTACCAAATTTCATCATAATCAATCCAATAAATTTGGAGTTTTTCAATGCAATGCAAGGTCTACTTAGCACGGGATGAGATCGACGTGATATATAAAATATATATGATAATTAAATTATGTATTAATAATGTATTTGTATAACTACTATATTGTATAACTAGATGTTGCCCGTGACTTTGTGCACGCAAAAGCAACCGTACATTTTTCCGCGATAAAAAGTAGCCTACGAGGAAGGCCCCGTGGTCTACTCTTTATCTGCGCCAAATTTCATCAACATCGGTCCAGTAGTTTCGGAGCCTATTCAATTCAAACAAACAAACAAACTTTTCCTCTTTATTATTAGTATAGTTTTAGACTAGTAAAATTCTACAAATATTTGAATTGTTTTGCTGTCTTTACCCACATAAGTTACGCAGATACGACCTAAGTGACTTTATTTGTCTGATAACGAAGCAAAAACGACTGTATAAGAGACGCAATTTATTTAAAATATACGCGATAAGGGCGCCTTTTACTAAATTATTTTGGACTCTAATGAGTCAAACAAATATTTATAAAATGGAAGTTGGCTACTTTTACTTCTTAATCTCATGTTTGTAAATAACTCCATATTACGATTTAAAATTGTAAGGATAATTACTCTGGGAATATGTATATTTTATAAAATACTTTACAACTTCCATGAGTCCGTCTACTGTGTAGACGGTCTACGTGAATGCTACGAAAATTGTAGAGCCCTACGAAATACGTAGCACCTGTGAGTTTTTGCCTGGTTTTGGCTCATTTTAATTTAAGAGCTTCGCTCTTTTCGGTGGAGCTTTCTCCATTCCTCTCTGCACCCCGCCCTTCTCTTGACCTCCTGATACGACACGACCATCACTTTCTCCTTTACCTGGTCCATAAAAGTTCTTCTCGGCCTGGAAGGTGTTTTCTTCTACCTTTGGTTTTGGCTACATTAGAAATTTATAATACCAGCTTTTGCCCGCGGCTTCGCCCTCGTAAATACTGTATAAAATTTTCGGTATAAAATGTAGCCTATGTAATAATTCAGAGCCCTAACTTCTACCATACCAAATTTCATCAAAATCAGTTCAGTACCTAGTTTTTGCATTTAATAGTAACAAACATCCATCGATCCATCCATACATCCATCCTTACAAAATTTTATATTTATAACAGCAGTATAATTATTTCTATCGTTTGGTGGAATACTTTGTATGCGCATTAAAAAAAATATAAATATTTATTATTATAAAATTATTTTTAACTTTACTTAGAAAATAATAAAATAATCCTGGAAATAAGTCAAAAGGAAGATAAAAAAGGAAGTATTTAACTTAATTAAGCAGGGTTCTCTACTTTGAAAAGGGTTTAGAACTTAGTACATTACAAACAATTAGGACATGTAGGGACAGGTTAAATCCCTTTACCCGAGCTAAAAGGTTAGTGAGAATTACTAAACTTGGTCTATGTGAAGGCTTCCATGCATTAATATTTTTGCTATTCTCTTTTCGCAGATAACTATTTGGTGAAAACCGTACATTTTCCGACATAAAAAGCAGTGTATGTTTTTACTTTCTATACAACTATCAGCCTCACGACAATCTATGCGTGTATGTAAATTTAATTAATATCTACATATTCGTACGCACAAATGTTATTAAAGAATCGTATTGGAAGTTAAATCCGTGACTCAATAATCTATACTAATATAATAAATAATTAAAGAGGAAAAGTTTGTTTGTTTGTTTACATTGAATAGGTTCCGAAACTACTCGAACGATTTTGATGAATTTTGGCACAGATGTAGAGTAGACTACGGGGAAGGATATAGGCTAATTTTTGTCGCGGCAAAATGTACAGTTACCGCGGGATTTCTTTTTGCGCGCACGAAGTTGCATGCAACATCTAGTTATTACGATAAATTCCAAGATGAAATGTTTTATGAAAATCGATGTAGATAATTAGATTCATACACGCTATTTTACCCTAATAAAAATATCAGCAAAGTGCAACTTTCTGTGATTTTTGTAACATTTGCAACAAATATTCAAGACTCACGAGCTCGGGCCTTAACAGAGAGCCTCTTCTGAAGATCTCAGTAGGAAATAACGAGCGTGCTTCGCCTCTCCGACTACAAATTATTTCAAACTTTACAATGTTATACTCGTATATTTCATACACAAAGTATCTAAAAGTTATATTTTCCATACGAACTACTTATTCAAAATATATTATTTCACCCAATAAAATGACTTGACACATAATATTATTTTTTTAAGCGAAACTACTTTATCAGCGTCGACAGTGAAATTTCTTATTTAAAGCTAATTTTTAGACTTCTATTTTTTGGTGTTTCGTCTGGTGATAATGTAAGCTATCTTGATATTCAATCAATCCTGTATTTGCTCTAAAAGTAGTATAATAGATATTCATATATATAAGATACATTTCTCAGATCTAACACTTTTAGCTACACTAGCATGCTAATACTGTTAAATTGAAGTCTAATTTTAAATTAGATAACGTACCGTTAATAGTATACATTTTATAATTAATCACTTCATCATTGACAATAATTATGTCTAATAAATATAATTTATTACATAGGGATTTAAAGTCAAAACAGAATTTATGTAAAAATATTTTCTTTAAGTGTACTAGCTTAATTAATCGATTAAAATTATTATCATTATTCTCCTTACAGATAATTCTAGGTTTCTAGCAATTCATTTATGGAATAAAATATTTTATATTTATGCCACTTAATAATTTCCTTATAAATGTAATATAAGGTAACTCTTTTATTATTGGTATAGCATTGCATACTTTAATACACATAGGATGGTATTATATTTCATTTTTGGAATTGGATATAAATAAAATATTATAATGCTATTTATCAGTATAAATAATATCTAAATATATAATATTTTTCCCAAAAGTATTCCATATCAGTAATATTTTACTTTATGGCTTTCCCGCAAAAACTGTGTCCCAAACGTCCTTAAGGGGGTAGAGTTGTGTACATACGAGCTTATGTGGAATGGGGTAGATTTTTCCTTGTACACCCTTATGCGAATTGGGGTAGATAGTGCCCAAAAGATCTCAAGCGGGGTAGATTTAGTGTGTCTCTGTGGACCCATGAAGGGTTGTATCAGCCCCTACGATAACATTATGTTACGTAGACATAATAAGTTAGTTTTTCTGAGCATAATCCACAATGATTTAGTTACAATACTAAATTATTGTGGATTATGTTCAGAAAATGCGCACTCACTAACGAAGAGTCCCGTATAAAACGGCAAAAAACACGTTTTTAGGGTTCCGTACCTCGAAAGGAAAAAACGAACCCCTTATAGGATCACTTTGTTGTCCGTCCGAATGTCTGTCAAGAACCTTTTTCTCAGGAACGCGTAAAGGTATCAAATTTATATCAAATACGGTCCCTTGGAGCTGTGAAAAAATCAAACTTACAGCCAACGCAATCAAAAGATACAGCCGTTAATGCCGCAAATTTCCGCAAATTTTCGACACACGCTAACTCAAAAATTTCAGGGTCTTTCCTGGAAATTCAGAATCTTGAAATTTGGCACGAAACAACATCCTATAGCACAGACAAAGGAAAAATTACGAAAACCGTAAATTTTTAGTTACATATTATAATAAAAATATTTTTAACAATTTAAAACTTACTACCCCTTTCCTCAGGAACGCGTAGAGGTATTAAATTGAAATTCATATCAAATACTCAGGTCTTACCTTTAAGCTGTAAAAAATCACTACAGGTTTGTACGGAACCCTCGGTGTGCGAGTCTGACTTGCACTTGGCCGGTTTTTTATATAGGAAACGTAACACGAAGCGTCTAGCTATCACGGTTAAGGAGATATAGCTATGGTGATAGATAGACAGACGGACAGACAGACAGACAAATAGCGAATTATCAGTAATGAAGTCCCGTTTTTACCCTGTGGGTACAGAATCCTAAAAATACAATTTTTAATTATACGTTACACATAATATAGGCTGTGAAATAGACTGCAAGTTTTAAGAAATAATTTAGTTATAAACTACGTAAATTATATAGCCTATGTTACTTGGGCCGTTATTAAAATAATAACTCCCACACCGATCTCGGTGACGGTGGCCGGTTTCATTGAAACCAGGCCAGTTACGCAGGAATGATTTTATAGTGCCCAAGTGTGTGCGCAGTACACAAGAGCACTCTCTCTTCCTTTACTCTCGTAACCCAGTGGGACGGATGACCGACACGACTAGCGAGAGATCAGGCGCAGGACCGACTTTTTACATACCCATCCGACGCATGGATCATCTTTCTTGTCGGACAATCAGGTGATCAGCCTGCATTGTCTTAACCAAACTTGGAAACAACATTTTTTGTTGTTCCCTTTTGGGAATCGAACCCACGACCTCCGAGTCGAGAGCCAATGCTCGAACCACTAGACCACGGAGGCTGTTAAACCACAAACCACTAGACCGGGCCGTTATTACGAAAATTGTGAAAGACATAAATCTAACTCTATAGCATGCTTACCATATATTAAAAAGTTCTTAACACACGTACCATCCTAATATACTATGTATTGTGTATAATGTTAAACTATTATGTCTAGATATTGTGTTCTATAGTCTGCATTTAATTGTTACGTCCGCGTCGAATTGCAATCTAGATAATATTGTGATTTGTTTTAAATTGTAGTGTGTTTTTGTGTATATAGATAAACAAAAAAAAAATATATTCATTGACATCTCATTTATTAAAATCGGATCAGTAGCTTAGGTTCTACGATAGAACAAACATACATACATAGATACCAAATATACATTCGACGACCTCCGTGGCTCAGTGGTTAGCGCGTTGGCGCTAAAGCCGGAGTCGCGATGGATGGATGTCTGGATAGATGGATGGATGTTTGTTAATCTTTCACGCAAAAAGTACTGAACGGATTTAGATGAAATACTGTATGGTATTTAGTAATAGCTTAAGTTCTGGATTAAAACATAGGATACTTTTATCTCGAATAAGTACATTGTTACCGTAGGATACTGTATATATGCGGGCGGAGCCGCGGGCAATAGCTAGTCTATACTTAATTTAACAAACAGTTAAAGTTTGTTTGTTTGTTGGCTCCGAAACTACTGGACCAATTTTGATGAAATTTGGCACAGATGTAGAGTAGACTACGAGGAAGGACATAGGCTTCTTTTTAACGCGGAAAAAATGTACGGTTTATGCAAAATTAGCTTTTGCGCGCACGAAGTCGCGGGCAACATCTAGTTCTGCAGGCCTACTATCAACTTTTAAAAGACGACTCAAATTCAGAGCAGTTTAATTTGGGTTCCTAAACAAAATCGCTAACATTCGTACCATCACCTCATTAAAACCGCGCCTCAATTGAAACGTTACGGAGCCGAAAAGAACGAATGAAGTCGTAAAAAATAACACATTTGTCTCTGAACCGCAATCCCATGGTCGAAGTGGGAAAGAGACAACGCTATACAAATAATCTTTGAGTGACATACTAATTGTGTAACATACATAATATTTTAGTCTTACCTTTGTTGTGATCTCGTCGCACAATCCGACTACCAATTCTTTGGAAAGACGATAACGTTTTATAAATTCATTATCTTCCAAATCGAATGGGTCAAATTGTGCTCGAGCATCCAGTCTCCTTCTCCTCAAGGAATTTTCCTCACTATCGGCTTCTAAGAACAAAAAAAGCATCAACTCGTCGTCACAAATCCTACGAATAAAACTGCACTTTAAACTTTTTGTAGAACTATCGAAATCAATGCTATTTGATACCAATTTATGTTTTTACCTCGCGACACTTAAATTCACTGCTGTTTTCTGACTTTAAACAAGTAAAAATTAAAAACTAACAACAAAAGAATCAAAATCAGCATCAAATTTACTAACTTGTTTTGAATCGCAAGTTATGACAGTTGAGCGATTTTGTTTAGGCTCGAACGTCAGATAAAGTAAGGTGATGGTACGAATTTACCTATAAAAAGAGTGAATGATATTGGAATGCGGTTTAGTTTAGGTGTCGACCTAAATTGGTTCGTAAAACGAAGTTGATGGTACGAAATGTCAAATGCCATTCAGTTTAGGTCTTAAATTAAATCGTATTAAGCGTTGATAGTAAGCCCCCTGTAATAAGTTGATGTTCAACGTAGCATAAAACGGTGTGTTTTCGTTCAGCAGTTGGACACATTCCAACTTGTTGCTGTGTCGTTTGCCTCGAATCGTTTAATAGCTCATCGTTTATTAAAATCGACTTATAAAGTATTTTGCATTAAAACAGTTGGTCTTATTTTCATTAACAGTAGTTAATGGAGCAGAAATGATGAAATGGCCCAAGGGGATGGGGCTTTAAAGGACCAGGGTCTCTAGTTAAGATGCATTCGATAATTTCGACGGCGAACTTCGAAATCAAAAATGTATGGTATTTGACATAAGTCATCGTTAAGTGACATTTCGCTTGCGATGCCTTATGTCAAATCCCATACATTTTGTTTTCAAAATTCGCCATCGAAATTATCGAATGCATCTTGACTAGAGGCCCAGAAACGTGAGCGCGCAACACCAGAGGAGTTACAAGTGTAACTTCTCTGGTGTTAAGTGTCCCTCAACTTCAAAGTAGAGTATTTACACTTCTTAGTTCTTACCGCTGCATATTAAAACGATAATTAAATTAAGTGACGCTCAAGTCACATGCTGTTTTTGAGATTTTGGCTAGCAGAGACAGCGTAATCCTGTGAATAGGCCTTTACTACTTTGCGTACGGTCTACCCACTAGGCCACAGCTAGTGTAAATAAGAGGGCTCTCAATTTTCATTAGCGTTTCAGTATTCGCCCGTTACGTACATACACATGTACTTTTGTTTCAATATGTCTTAACACTAGTCATCTAATTTATTGTAAGATTTACCATAAATGTATTATTAAATTAGAATGAAATGAAATACAAAGCGTTCGGATATTAAAGGAAAGAACAATCACAAATTAATACTTTTATTCAATTTCTTAAATTATCTACCCAACACGAAATACCAATTCTTAAATTATTATCAGGTGAGTTATGAATATAATATCATTACCTTAGATCAATCTCCCTTGAAAGCCGGAAGAAAAGTGATCCACCGAGTGTGTCAACCGAGTCTAGTTTACCCCCAGTATTGCCCGATACAATTCCAAAATTTACACAAAATTAACTGTCAATTTATAAAAATACAGAAAATAAAAGTTTAAATAATAAAACTGAAGAAAACTCAATAAAATATTCAAAAACCTAACACTCGACCATCCTGAACATGTGCATGTCCCCATGCTCGGTACAAAAATTTTAAACCTAACACTCGGCTTGATCAGGCTTTCATGAGATTTTAATTTGTACCAGCTAAAACTTAAAATATATCAAAATATACAACTTCACTAAATTTAAGGATTTTACTAACAACATAATAGCTTATTATATAATTCACTCATAAATCAATTAAATCATTAAAAAATCATAACACAATATAACACATTTAAACATAATATCTCGTCGTATAATTCACTCATCAATCACTGAAATCATGTATCATTTATTAACAAGTATGTAAACCCTCCATTCTTACAAAACTTATTAATAATTTAATAATTTCTATTCTACAGGCGTGAACACTCAATTCTCACAACCCTAGGATAGCCCTAAATTATTTAAGATCATATAAATTCATCACTTGTATTATCATCAATTATTGTAAACCCTCCATTCTTACAAATCATAATAATACTTTTCATATATTTTCTATACTAAAGACATGAACCCTCAATTCTCATGAACAATAGTATAGCCTAAAAATCATATTCAAACTCATTCATTAAATCTCATCACTTAATTTTAATTAGATTTCATAATTAACTTTTCACTAGATTTTCACTTTCAATATAAGTTGTAATAATAATCCATCATCATTTATCAATAATTCATAATTACAATAGCAAAAAAAAACATATGCATTTATTCATCAATCTCATCATCTAATATTCCACCTCATTAGTGTCGTCTAGTGTCTCACTTATCAATCTATATATTCTTTAAACGATAGGTTTTGCACTAGTTAACTCTATACCCACCTCTGTGACATTTGTACAACCTAAATCTTTTAAAGCAGTGGCAAAACAATGTAGTTATTTTTTTTTTCAGTAAATGAATTAAGTTTTTTTATTGAAATTGAGTTATTTTATCTCCTACACGTATGTTTTGTTCATCTATTTCGTATTTACATGGCATTAGAGCATTATAGGTGACTGAAACATTATTGATAACTTATAGGTACTTTTGTACCCCGCGCATAACACAACATTCGCTTAACAAAATATTTTTTTTTTTTTTTTTTTATGAAATATGGGGGCAAACGAGCAAACGGGTCACCTGATGGAAAGCAACTTCCGTCGCCCATGGACACTCGCAGCATCAGAAGAGCTGCAAGTGCGTTGCCGGCCTTTTAAGAGGGAATAGGGTAATAGGGGAGGGTAGGGAAGGGAATAGGGTAGGGGATTGGGCCTCCGGTAAACTCACTCACTCGGCGAAACACAGCGCAAACGCTGTTTCACGCCGGTTTTCTGTGAGCCCGTGGTATTTCTCCGGTCGAGCCGGCCCATTCGTGCCGAAGCATGGCTCTACCACGTAAAATATTATTATTTATTTATTTATTCATAGGTGCTATGTTTAAATATATCACTACATCATTAATACCCCTCTATTAACGAACGCATTACTGCAAATTTGGTCTACCAATAATTTTACTATTAAAAAAAATACTCCCAAAGCAAGCAAGGGATTTATATTACTAAGTGATGTAACTAGAATGTTAGTATCATACACAGGGATCAATCACATCAAATCCGCATTGATATTAGGTATTATCGTAAAAATTATAGTTCACTAACATTAAACAATTTTGAAAATTAAAATTTTTAAAAATTAAAATTAACATGTGGGTTTGCACAGTAAAAGTTTGATCCACCACTAATGGAACATCTAACAAAATATCTTCAAAATCGGTTAATCCTTATTTGTAGAATTTGTCAATGAATCATTTTTAAATATACAGTGTTCAATCCTATGACCGTAACGATAGCACTGCGTACATTTAATTAACGGCTTAGGACATTTTAAATAAGGATGCCCCTCCTCCTTGCAATTAAAACAATATAACTGTCCCGGCACTCTATTCCGTAATCCAGAACTGTTACTATTGTCATTATTAATATTTAAATCGGGCCTTAACCGTTGCCTTTCATGCGACTGATTAATCATATTCTGTGATACGTCCTGATTACTCATTAAGAATTGTAAAAGTTGATCGGGTTGCGTTCACCGTAGTGCATTCGCACTAGACCGCATGGTCTTATCAGTTAGTCCATGTATCAAACAATCGACCGCGTTTTTGCCACTAATATCGCACTGATTCAACAAAGCTAACTTTTCGTAATAGTAAACCTCCAAAGGTTCATTACACCTACTTTTCCTACGAAGCATCTCCTCTAGAGATTGACTATAGTTTTGTTCGCAGGGAAAAGCACATAAAATTTTTTCCTGCCATTGCGACCAACTAAATAAAATAGTATTTTGACTCTCGTACCAAAGCTTAGCCAATCCCTGGAGTTTTTGCAATGCAAAATGAACTGTCGTTCGTTCGTCCCACCCGTAAACTATGGCACACTCGTTTACCTTCCGAATCCAAATATCCGTTCTTTGACATTTAATTGACGGGTCAAAATCAGGTAAAATATTCTTATGATAATTATTACTAGTAGAAGGTAACGAGGCACTAGCTATAGCAGGCGGTTTAGACTTCATAAAGTTAATAAAAGTCATTACATCCTTATAATTAAAAGTAGGACTACGTGACCTAGTATCTCGCACGGAACCTTTCCTTGCCGCTGACCCCTCAGTTTCGCGGTGTCGGAGTTGGCTTCGTTCCCTGACGACGTCCTCTTCAAGGGCACGAAGTCGGTCGCGTTGCCGCTCAAGCTCCTGTTCGTATTCGCGTAGACTCGTGCGCCTTCTGCTGCTGCGGCTACCGCTAGCTCGGAGTCGGCTGCGACTGCGGCTTGCTCTCATCTCAATCCTCGGTTGAGTACCACCACGGTCCGGCGTAGTAGCCGAAGGTGGTTAGACGTTTCACTTTCACGTGGCATTATCTGAAACTCAAAACGAAAGAGCTTAATATTTTTTTTATAGGTACCTACATAAAATCAAAGTTGTGTATTACGGACTTCATTCACATGCTAACAATATTTAGCTAACATTAGTTTGGGGTTTTGGAACTTCGAATCAAATAAAGTAATTAAAATGTCTCCACACAAAGTGTAGGGTAGATGTGAAAATATATTCTTAACGTTGATTTCAATAAAATATTTTACTAATTTTACACTATTCTAGGTGTTAACAATATTACGCACTGAAATAATTCACTCGCAGAATTTGCAAAACTATTACCGCTAAACGTGGAGGTTAGATAATTTTTTAATCCTATTTTTTCACTGTTTCAAAATTATCTTAAAATATGTAATATTATACAAAAATCAGCTTTATGAAATGCACTACAAAAGTAATACTCAATAAGTAGGTACTTTACTGACTATCAAAATGATTATCAAAATTTAAACGTGGGGGCGGTTCGCACTTCTGAATTGTAAGATTTACCATAATTGTATTATTAAATTAGAATGAAATGAAATACAAAGCGTTCGGATATTAAAGGAAAGAACAATCACAAATTAATACTTTTATTCAATTTCTTAAATTATCTACCCAACACGAAATACCAATTCTTAAATTATTATCAGGTGAGTTATGAATATAATATCATTACCTTAGATCAATCTCCCTTGAAAGCCGGAACAAAAGTGATCCACCGAGTGTGTCAACCGAGTCTAGTTTTCCCCCAGTATTTCCCGATACAATTCCAAAATTTACACAAAATTAACTGTCAATTTAAAAAAATACAGAAAATAACAGTTTAAATAATAAAACTGAAGAAAACTCAATAAAATATTCAAAAACCTAACATTATGTATGTATATAATAATGTATATTAAAATTTATTCCGTGCATTGTGTAAGGTATAGCCGCCATTTGTTTTCATTTTACAGGACGTCCCCCATGTTTAACCGTTTTTATGTTGTAGCATTACTCCTTGATGGTAAATCATTTCGAAACCCAAAACATTACAAGTAATTACAAGACCAAAAGTGAAAATTAAATCTACGACGAAACAGCAAAAACACCAAATATTTTATAAACAAACTTCGCAATTTACCCTTTTTAAAAGTTTCTAAGATTTTTTTTTCTCTAAAAGAGAAACGTTGTTCTTTCAATATTTTTTATGCTTATTTTATTACGTTTACTTTGATTCGGAGAAATATCATCTTGTGGCACCTGCGCTTCGCCATTTGTTTGATTTCGGGAAAATCTTTCAAACAAATCTCATTCAAGCGGTTGAAGAATAAAAGCGTATTTTTTTGTAATAATATCATTATTTTTATACCATAAACTAGTAAGTCTTCCAAATATACATGTATAATCGGAATCTCGAAAACGGCTTTAAGTATTTTATGTTATGGGGAGAAAAATCGATCTAGCTGGGTCCTATCCCTGGGAAACGTCTCATTTTTAATTTATATATGAGTGATTTCAATATTTAAATGTTAAATCTGGTTGGCGGCTTGTTAGCGTTGGAGTTTTTGCGTTGTTCCAAATTAGTGTCTCGGGTCGAATCCTGGTTTAGACTAATATTTTTGTGAATCTTTTCATTTCCTTTAATTTATATATTTATAATTAGTTTACAGTTCTATTAAAACTTCGAGCAAAGCTCGGTCACCCGATATAAAAGACGCCAAAAACAGATTATGCACTCGGTTTTTTATGACGTCATTCGACAAAATGCAGCCAGAAATTTTCAGCGTCTTTTATTATACACAAACGTAAGCCACAGTAAGTTCTGACAAATATTTTTCTTCTGATGTAAAATCCTTTTTAGAAATATTTTCTTATCTCATCGTAGAGTGTATGAGCAAACAAAAGTAGCAAACACTATATTTCCATTAAGGTACGAACATAAGAATATATTGTGTACATATTAGGTGTACGCACTCAATAAGTTTTCGTACTGAGGTACTTTGTGGCCTAGTGCATATTTTATCAAGTCATGAGTTAAGTTTCACTCAAAGTAATTTTTTATTAAACACTTGACCGTTAGTTAAAGTTTACAACCTTGAGAGTGGCACTTCCAGTTTCTATCACATACCTATGTCCTTTTCCTTCCTATATCTCCTATACATCTATCTATCTCGCTCGCACACCCCCCACCAGGTAGGTCGTCGAGCTGCATTGCAAGCTGCGACATGTTCCTCATTGGCGTCAAGTTTCCTATCACCGGCGGTTCACTCTCGATAATTAGTCAATATCGTAGTGCTACCGCAGGATTTCAGGTGAGTCTTATTTTTAAAGATTTTATTAAAATCTTTGAAACACTTAGAAAGATCCTAAAATTCTAACGGTTTTAGCCGTTCCAATAAAATATTCATAGAATAACGATTATTCTTAAATAGCAAGACGATCTTTCTTTGTTTCAGAGAAAAATACTTATTTTAAATGTGTCCTTTTAACTATAGTGTAGAAAAATGACGGTTACGTAATGCACAAAGGGAATTAACATTTTTTCTCAGTTTTATGTGGGTACCCGCATTTTTCTTTTTAATCTTAGAAAACGTTCTAATTATAGAAAATACTACCCATATATAATACACTATTTCTCCTTCCTTTTAGATTTTGTAACTGTTATAATATTGAAATGTGAATTTATAACAATACTACCCACATATAATTAATATTTTCTTTATTTCGATTTTAATTTTAATGTTTGCTTTGTGCTGACGTACACTATTTCTCCTTCCTTTTAGTTATAATGGAGAAGATTAACGAAAATGGTAACGAACCTATCGCTGGGCCCTCTGGTGCGCAAAAAACGAGAAAAAGACGTAGGGAATCTGTTACAAGTCAGTCCTCGTCTAGTGATAGTAGTAGCTCCAGTAGTTCGGAGTCGAATTTCCGCCGCAAAAAACGTTCGCACCGTAGTTCCCTAAAAAAAGGGGGGGGGCAAACCTAGTCGCAATTAAATTGAAGGAGCCCGCAACACCTAGGGCCCCAGAAAATTACCTTAAAATGTTACAAAATTTTCAACATTTTGATAAGACTGAGTGGTTTGATGTCAGATACGCGGACGTTCAAAAATTCTATAATTATTTTCCGGGCTTCACCCAGTTGGAAATTAATGACGAAGTCAAGGCTTACGATGCTCAGCGTCACCTTGCTTATAGTGACAAATGTTATGGTGCTCTTTCTTTTTGTATTTTAAAACAAAGAGAATTGCTTCAAGATAATCTGAATAGACTCATATCATGGGCGCGAGACAGTGGTAATACTGTTAATGCTGATGAATTGCATACCAAAGTCGTAGAGTTATTTAATCAAGGAGAATATAATAAAGTAGCTTCGGATATGTTACAGTTAGTTTGTGGGCACAGGGCCGAAACTATTCAAATGCGTCGAGACGTAATTTTAAAACACGTCCGTGACCCATTAGTTAAATCGACACTACGCAAAATTCCCCCATCTAATGAACACATTTTTAATGCGGAACAACTGACATCAACCTTAGAGAAAGCAGGTGGTGTAAGAAAAGTTTTCCTACCACTTATAAAAAGTAATCCAAGAAATGCCTCGCAGGCATCGCACAAAAATATTTTTCACCCCCCGCAGGGGTTCGATAATATTAATCAAAGACCCTCACAGGGTGCTTTTCAAAGACAACCCCCGCAGGGTTCGTCGTTTAACCAACCCTCGCAGGGTTATTTTAACAGCAGACCCTCGCAGGGTACATTTGGCATAAATAGAACTGGCAACAACAATACACGTGGGTCCTTTCGGCCTCGTGGCGTTACACACAGTAGACACAACAGACAAGAGTCAGCGGCAGCGAATAAGAGACGTGGTCCCCAGGACCCTCAATCAGGGAATAGGCGACGACGATTCTGACTATTTCGAGGCGGGCCAATTAATACACTTTGCACCTCGTTGGAGACGTCTAGGAGCACCGCCTACACTCCTAAAGGTAATCAGAGGGTACCGCATACCCTTTCAAGCCAGACCTCCTCTTGTACTTCACAAAAATCAAAGACCTTTAACGACCCCAGAGACAGAAGTCATGTCCGAGAGCATATCTCAAATGATTCGGCAAGGTGTGCTGGAGAAGGCACCTCATTCTCCGAGTTTCATCTCCACTATGTTCTTAATCCCCAAAGGCGACGGCACCAATCGACCAATTTTCAACCTGAAAAATCTGAATCGGTATGTCGCAATTCAGCCTTTCAAACTAGTCAATATGTTTCGCGTGCCAAGGTTTCTTCAACCAAACGACTGGCTATGCAAAGTAGACCTTTCGCAGGCATACTTCAATGTGCCAATTGCTCCCAGTCACAGACGTTTTCTTCGGCTAATATACCAAAAGAAATTACTGCAAATGACTTGTCTGCCGTTCGGTCTCAGTACGGCCCCAAAGATCTTTGCAGCACTTTCCAATTGGGTGGCCCAAACGCTAAGGGACGAAGGTATCAGAGTCCTAGTATATCTGGACGATTTTCTAGTAGCACACCAAGATTACAAAATACTCAAAATCCATGTCCAGATCGTTTTAGAACGGCTAAAGTTTTTGGGATGGCAAATAAATTATCAAAAGTCAGTGACGAGCCCCCAAAAGAAATTGGTGTTCCTCGGTATCCTTTGGGACCCATGGCGAAACAAAAAAGTGCTACCCGACCAGAAAATACTACATTTACAATCTCGTCTAAGGGAAGTTCTGCGAGAAGTGAACATAACCTCCAAAAACCTTCAGAGCCTAGTAGGCATTTTAAATTTTGCGAGCTTCACAGTTCCATACGGCAGGTTACACTTTCGAGGAACCTTGTCATTCCTCAACAAAGCCCTAAAAGAGGGAACAAATGTTATGACATTGCCAACGGTGTCGCAAAAGGAACTGAGGTGGTGGTTAGAAAATTGTCATCGCCAATCAATGATTCACGTTCCACCTGCAGAACATTTTCTAACGACAGACGCATCAGATGTCGCGTGGGGAGCTCAGTTGGACGGACACAATATATCAGGTCAATGGACGGATCGGGAGATGAACTTACATTGCAATCAAAAGGAGATGATTGCAATCCTGAGGGTCCTGCAGATCTTTTGTCCACAACTGAGCAATTCGACAATCCTTGTGCAATGCGACAACAAGACAGTCATAGCTTTTCTTCGACGAGAGGGGGGAACCAAATCGGCACCTTTGATGGAACTGACAAAGAAAATATTTTGCCTATTGGAAAAGCACAAGATTTATGTAGAAGCCCAATATATCCCAGGCAAATACAACAGTCACGCAGACCATCTCTCTCGTCATCGGCCTCCACCCGAGTGGCATCTACTTCCCCAGGGCACAGAGAGAGTATTCCAAAGGTTCGGAGTTCCCTCGATAGACCTGTTCGCATCGGAACGGGCGAAGGTGGTCATGAATTATGTGTCACTAGACCAGAGGGACCACCTTGCCATGTTTCACGATGCGTTCTCCCAGATGTGGAATTTTCCCATGGCATGGGTATTCCCCCCACCATACCTTATTCCGAAGGTCCTGGAACACCTGAACCGTGCACAAGGAATCTACCTTCTGGTAGTCCCCCGTTGGGAACGAGCGTTCTGGAGACCAGACCTGAAGGCTCGAGCAATAGCACCACCTTTCACAATAAAAAATCTCCAACACTGTTTGATCGACACAGCAACAGGCCTGCCACCTCCCAAAGTCCAGGAGATGGTAATAGAAGTATGGAAGTGTGGGGGTGGACTCAGAACTTAAGAGACTGGAATGAGGACCAGGTTAAATTGCTTCAAGCCTCCTGGCGCCCTTCTACAAGAAAAACATATACGGTGGCTTGGAAGAGATGGCTAAAATGGTCGGAACAACACGGGACAAATCCGTTAGCACCAACAGGACAAATTCTTGCTCGTTATTTGGCAGATTTGCATATCGTGGATAAACTTGCTTATAACACAATTAACCTTCATAAGTCCGTTGTAGCCACCTTAACCAATACTGATAATGCTAGTAATTTGAGTTCACATTCGCTAGTATGTCATGTTTTAAAAGCTATAGCCTTACAAAGACCTATAGCTCAAAAGAAGGTTACTTGGGATATAGACGTTTTAAGTGCATACTTACGTACTCAAAATGTGGACGAGACTAGTATATTTGCTTCTTCTCGGCATACGGCAACTCTGTTACTACTTTGCTCTGGTCGTAGGGTCCATGATTTAACCTTGTTAGCTATCGATTCAGAACATTACTCAGAGGAGAACGATTCTTTGGTCTTATGGCCTGTGTTTGGGTCCAAAACAGACACTGCCGCATACAGACAGTCTGGATGGAGACTTTACTCCAATAATGAGAATAAAAATCTTGATCCAGTGTTTTGGGTAAAGCTATGTAAGACACTTTTGCAGGAAAGACGACAGCAAGCAGGAATTTCAAATTTATTCCTTAACATTCGGGGCACACCAAAAGCCGCCTCTCGCACACTCATAGCAGGTTGGGTGAAATCGCTTTTATTAGAAGCAGGAGTGATAGCAACCCCAGGAAGCCTGAGATCGGCTGTCGCTTCAAAAAAATGGGAAAGTAACTGTCCGCTTGATGACATCCTTTCTGGAGGAAACTGGAGATCAAAAGCAACATTTACAAGGTTTTACTGCAAAGAAGTAACATCCAATGTTAGTAATGAGGATATAATTTTGTTTAATCCTGTTTAAATTTTTACTGTAAAAGTTTCAGTAAACTTTGCATTATTATGTTATTTATAATGAAACTACAAACTTACCTACATAAAATATGTTGAAGATTATCTAGATCATAACTTGACATCAATATACTATTTAAAAAATTTACATTACAAATATGTCTGATTTTCCATATTGTAACTTAGGCTGGTTTGTACAGCATTTATTCTAAAAATGTCTTAATCCAGTCTAATTAATAATAACACTTTACTCATTTTTCGTTGTGAAGTAAAGTTTCTGTTCTTATTTAATAATTAATAAGTTATAAATGTTAATTGATTATTTATTGAATTTTGTAGTATTCTCGCACAAAATATTTTTAATATAAGTTTTTGTACTATTACAGCATTCTTTTTTAATTAAATATTAATTCTATTACAGAAGTGTAAGGTTCCCCTCTTTAAACTTTCAGCTTAATTAGATCACATTGGCGTCTTAATACAGGTTTAATTTACCCACCAGGCGATAACAAACAGGTCTCAAGGTTGTAAACTTTAACTAACGGTCAAGTGTTTAATAGGAGTGTTTTACCTGAAATAAAACACATATTAAATACTTACCTTAGTTAAAGTTTACAAATTTTAAAAATCTGCCTGGCGGTTCCTTTCGACTCAATGAGGAACATGTCGCAGCTTGCAATGCAGCTCGACGACCTACCTGGTGGGGGGTGTGCGAGCGAGATAGATAGATGTATAGGAGATATAGGAAGGAAAAGGACATAGGTATGTGATAGAAACTGGAAGTGCCACTCTCAAGGTTGTAAACTTTAACTAAGGTAAGTATTTAATATGTGTTTTATTTCAGGTAAAACACTCCTATTTAACCTGTTGTGTGTCGCGCTCTAATACTATTCAAATAGATCTCGTGTCGCGCCTTCGGGGGTGAGGGGTGGCGGGTTTCCCGCTTTTTTATATTTCGAGATTATATTGATAAATTGTTTCTGAAACCTATGCATGATATATTGACAAACTAGAATAAAATATTCTCTATACGAGTAAACTAGAATTTTAAAAAATACTAAAGGAATACGAGCAATCTTTATGTGAACACCATGTGTGCACAAACCCTTGAGCGTAGCGCAGCGGTATATGACAGAAGGCATCCGCGTTTGTTTTTTCGATTTTCATTAATGAATCGTTAGTACCTCATACATTGGAATGTTTTATGGGTTGGAAAGTAGAATAAACATTCTACACATTTTATTAAAAAAACATATCAGGAAATATAACGTTTAACATGCAAAATATCAAATATAATTTCACATTTTTTGTATTATAAGAATATGGGTACATATTAGGTGTACGCACTCGATACGTTTTCTCACCGAGGTACTTTGTGGCCTAATGCATATTTTATCAAGTCATGATTTAAGTTTTACTCCTAAACTTAATTTTTTATTAATGTTTGAAAGACCGCGTTGTACTAAATAACATCCCAAAGTGCCACTGCAATGAGATTGTAGCCGTAGGTAGTAGGTGTAGTTATTGGTGTGAAACTGCATGTATGTAGTTAGTTACTTTTATTCCAGTTCATGAACAGTTCAGAACAACGTCTGTTCGGTACAGCTGGTAAAATATATCATAACACTAGCTGTTGCCCGCGGCTCCGCCCGCGTATATATAGTATCGCTACTGTACTTTTTAGAGATAAAAAATAACTTATGTTTTAATCCAGAGCCTAAACTACTACCCTACCAAATTTCATCGAAATCCGTTCAGTAGTTTTTGCGTGAAAGAGTAACAAACATCCATCCATCCTCACAAACTTTCACATTTATAATATTACTAGCTTTTGCCCGCAGCTTCGCTCGCGTCAGAGGGAAAGCTTGTTCGGGAAAATACCAATACCAAAATTGAATACATAATGGTGTAGGCACTGCACAGCCGTATCAGTTGTATTTTATTTGAATGTTTCCTGTGTAGGTGACTCACACTACACTCAAGAAATCTACCGAGAACCGTACCATAAATAAAATTTAATAAGCTGCAAAAAGTATTCTGTGCTAATTCTGCTTAACCTACTACCATACCTGATTTCATCAAAATTCTTTACGTGTTTTCTTTACTTTACTTTATTGCATGAAAAACTAAACATATTATTATGTACATACAAACTTTCGCGTTTAGGTATATTAAGTAAGGATTTCTTTGTAGCCGATAATGAGTATTTTAACGATTTCGAAAATCTTTTGAATGGGGAGACGTTGTGGACTTTGAACTTAATAAAAATAATTGGATTGTGATCGCCCATCCTAGTTGGGACCGCGACAGAGTTTGAGAGAGAGATGAGTTAGCAGTACGACCACGAAGCCATCTAGCTTCTCACTTATTCCTCATATAATAATCATATACACATTCATGGTTAGGATTAACCTAGGTAAAGTTTTAACCAATTCAAATATCTGGTTATTTTATACTACGTTATTTTTTAGATTGATAAAACTTTTTGTAGGTATGAACAGTGGTGGATTTACACTAGGGGCAGTCGGGGCTAGTGCCCAGGGCGGCAAATTTTGTAGGGCGGCAAAATTTGGAAAGTGAAAGAAATAATTTCTAGAACACTACATTATTTTTTTAACAATTATCAACATTGCACAATATATTAATAATTAATTCTTATAACGGTAACGTTAAACCCCACTCCTGATGATAGTTGACATATTAAATAATTATTATCAGCGTGGTAAGAGCTATTAACTGACATAGGTTTGAAATCTGTTGATGGATGGGGGACACTGCGCATAAAATTTTTGCATGGTCCTTTTTAATTCTTATAACGAAAACAAATATTTTTTATATTATTGAATTACCTATGTATAATATATAATAAAATCAATCATAGGGGTCCATCCACATAGTACGTCACAGCGGATGGGGGAGGGGGGGTGATACTAAATGTGACAGTAGGTACAGTACATGACACTACATGATGAATTCGTTAGAAATAAGACAAAAACTACAATTTTAAGTAAAATTACACTGATAGGGCGGCATTTCCTTCAGTGCCCAGGGCGGCACTAATATTAAATCCGGCCCTGGTTATGAACCGATTGAATTGAAATACACACAAAATTATAAGCAGAGCTATCCTAATTCCTATCCGCGTGGAACCTGTAGGTAGTTAGGTACCCAAAAAATTTCCGCGATAAAAAGCGAGTCCTATGTGTTTATCAAAGGGCTAAACTACTACGGTAACAAATTTTATAAAAATCCGTTCCGTAGTTTCTGAGATTAGCGCGCACAAACGTACAGATCAGAAATCTTTTAAGAAAATCTTAAAAGTCATTGTTTCGGGTTGAAAACTAAAAACCTATGTATTAAACACTGATAAATCAAGCACAAATAAATTAAATATTACATATTAAGGTAATTGTTCACAAGTGGGGCTCCACCTTAAAACGACTGCAATTTTTTTTTATTGCATAATTCAACCTCAAAAATACCCAGCGTAAAATAATGTTTGTCTAGTTTTGGGTTAGGTTAGTTAGGTTAGAAATTTTTTATCTTGTTCAAAACGTCTTCAGAGTGGTAACACGGCCTCACAAAAACCTGGCGTGAAATAAACGTTTATGTAGTTTTGGGTTAGGTTAGTTAGGTTAGAACTTTTTTATCTTGTTCAAAACGTCTTCGGAGTGGTAACACGGCCTCACAAAAACCTGGCGTGAAATAACGTTTATGTATTTTTGGGTTAGGTTAGTTAGGTTAGAACTTTTTTATCACGTTAAAAACGTCTTCGGGGCGGTAACACGGCCTCACAAAAACCTGGCGTGAAATAACCTGTGTGTAGTTTTGGGTTAGGTTAGGTTAGAACTTTTTTATCACGTTAAAACGTCTTCGGGGCGGTATTTTTTTTTTTTTTTTACTTTTTTTTTTGTTCTTCCGCCACCTTAATATTGCATAACAGACTATTTATAATGAAAATATGCAATAAAAAAAATTGCAGTGGTTTCAAGGTGGAGCCCCACTTGTGAATATTTACCCATAACAACAAAAGAGAAAGAAATTTAATTATACATACACTCAAAATATTTTACTGAAATATTATGTAATTTAATAAGTACCTACTATGAATATAATTTTAATGCAGCAATCGCAAATATTTAGGTGCCTAGTTTTTCAAAGACATTTTCATCAAATTTAACTTTCGCATTCTTGTCAGATTTGTTTTTCAACATGATGACAATATATTATGTCAAAATAAAAATAAAGCTTCCCACTCACGGGCTATCAATTGTTTCGATCAAATTGGAAATTAATTCGTACCTATTTGAAAGTAAATTGCTAACGACAAACTATAACACAAAATGTTTAGTGTAAGACCTACCAGCTAGTTTTTGCGGTGGGGGTCAAAAATTGGAACAAACTTTACGCGTATACGAGTTTCATATAAAAAGTATAGTAAGGTGGGCCTAGGATCTCAGACTATATTCAATTTTTATCTAAACCGATTTACTTGTAACTACGAATCCAGTAAATGTTTAAATTGTAAAGACTAAATCGATCGATCGCTTGTGAGTGGGAGCTTTAAATCAAAAGCACTAAGGAGTATTTATATCAACTTCAAAGCAAATCGCTCCCAAACAACTTTCTTTCCCTTTTTATTCCCGTTAGAGGACGAATTTCAATAAACTATGATACACGAATTCCATCAATTCTGTTACATAATGTTTGTGCAAAATATGAAGTAGATTGGATCAAGGAATCACGTTGCCCCATACAAACTGTTTTCCCCCTTTTCACCCCCTTAGGAGTCGAATTTCGAAAAATCCCTTCTTATCGGATCCCTACGCATTACAAAGAGCAAGCCCTGCAAGTTTCAGGTCTCTACGATCAGCGGTTTAGGCTGTGCGTTGATCCGTCAGTCATTCAGGACAAAGGATTTTATATGTATAGATAGTAGGTAGTAAGTATAATATAGCAAGTATAATACTAGATGTTGCCCGCTACTTCGTACGCGCAAAGGAACACATCAGCGTGAACCGTGCATTTTGCTATATCTGTGCCAAATTTCATTAAAATCGGTCCGTACTGGACCGATTGGAGCCTATTCGATGCAATCAAACAAACAAATATTCATAATATTAGTATTGATTATAAATAACAGAAATCGTCAAAACTTAGATTCAACATATCATTATGTTGAGCTATAGGTACCATGGGCGTAGCCAGGTTTTAGTTTCGGGGGGGGGTTCAAGAAAATAAAACGACTACAAGTACAATATTTATTGTACTTGTAGTCGTTTTATTTTTAAGGGCCGTCTTTAACTTATTAGAGGCCCTGGGCACATTAGAATATATTTTTTTCGTTTTTACCTGTTTAAGCTTTAAACCCTGAGAGACTGTGTAATTCAAAAAATTGAAATAGGTATATAATATAGTCTAAAACTAAACGTCAGTACTAACTTTTATAATACGTTATTCAAGCCAAAAACGAGCGAGCGAAGCAAGCGAGCAAATTTTTTTTCCTATTTTATAGGTTCAAACGTTCAAATCTGTTCAAATGTTTAAAATATTAACACTGAATAACGGTAAACTTCGGAAAAATACCATAAAATCAACCAGCTAAAATAGAACATTGGTAATAAATAATATAATGCCCTTTATGTTAATCGCGAGCGAGCGAAGCGAGCGAACAAATTTATTCCTATTTAATAGGTTAAATCTGTTCAAACTTTAAACCCTAAAAGACTGTGGAAATAGTATTATTTTATAATATAATTTTTTTTTTCGTTTTTACCTGTTTCAGGGTTTATTTTGAAAGACTGTGTAATTCGAAAAATACAAATATCAAAAGCCTAAAACTGAACGTCGGTACTAAATTTTATAGTAATATGATCTGTATGCTAAACACGAGTAAGCGAAGCGAGCGAGCAAAATTGTTTTCCCATTCTATAGGTTAAAATCTATTCAATCGTTAAACTTAAACACTGAATAATGGTGAACTTCGAAAAAATATCATAAAATGAATTGGCTAAAACAGAACATCGCTACTAAATAATATAATATGTTCCTTATGTTAAACGCGAGCGAGCGAAGCGAGCGAGCAAATTTTTTTTCCTATTTAATAGGTTAAATCTGTTTTCACTTAAAATTTTAAACCTTAAATAAATTTTAAACCTCAATTCTCACTTCAAATTTTAAACCCTAAAACCCTGTGAGGGTGAAAATAGGATAATTTTATAATTTAAATTAAAGTAAAATTAGTGTCATTTCTGATGTTGCAAAATAGATGACAAATAACTTATTATGTTAGGTTTGTCATATACCTAATACGTATTTCACACTTTTTAACCGACTTCCCAAAAAAGGAGGCGGTTATACGTTCGTTCGTAGTACATAATTACAAAATTTTGTGATCAGTGACGTGCCTAAAATATTGTGTCGCATGCTATACGTTCGAGGATTCGATGGCACGCGTGCCATAGGTTCGCGAACCCTGTTTTAGGCTATTGATTTTATTGTTTTTTTAAAGTACAACATTCTTTCAGGGCTTTAAAAGTATAAAAAGTATAAAAAAGCGTAAAAACATTCACTCGCTTTCTCAGTTTGAACGCATTTAACATAAACACATACATATAGATAAAGTTAGAATTAAAGTTCTGTTTTAGGCTGTTGATTTTTTTTTCTAAAATAACTTTAAATAATCATCTTTCAGATAGGGTTATTGGGGCGGCAAAATATTTTAATTTTGCGCCTCGGGCGCAAAATTTGTAAATACGCCTCTGTATATGGGTTATCCACATGGACCAGCCGGCCCATTTCGGGGGGGGTTTGAACCCCCTAAACCCCCCCCCCCCTGGCTACGCCCATGATAGGTACATATAACAAAGTATTATAATAAATATTATCTGTCTTATTAATATGAGGTCTATCAACTTGAAGTCCTACTTCTACTTCCTAGAGACCTTCTAGAATACCTTCTATGTCGACTTCTATCTAGTATCTAGAACTCTCTTCCTACTTCCTGGAATATAATGCGTTTACATTATAGAAATATTTTTTATCTTATATTTTAGTAATTTCTAAAAAAATCTAAAGTCTATAAAGTCTAAGTTCTAAAAAAATAAAGTCTTGTTACAAGTGACCTGAAATTTTAACGTCGCCATTTCTTTTGCAAAATTACACAGTAGACTTCCGTTCAATACACGAGGCACATTAACTAGCTATTTTATAATTATAGACCGTTAAGTTATTTCACCTCCGAGTTTATATGAGAGTGGTCCTTATGTCGTCGGCATAAGGTCACCGTCAGAGATATTATTATTATGCTAGTCTGTTGTGTTCCACTGCTGGGCAAAGGCGTCCCCTCTTTTCCTCCATAAATCGCGATCTTTCGCTATGGTCAGCCAGTCCTTATCAAAGGCATCAAATTATACGCGTCACCTTTTCTTGGGTCTGCCACTGTTTCGCCGACCAGTCGGTAGCCACTCCGAAATAAGATGTGCCCATCTATCTGGGTGCATGCGAGACACATGCCCCGCCCAGTTCCATTTTAAGCTGGCAGCTTTCTTTCCTACGTCAGTCAGTCCCGTTTTGGAGCGCAGAGTTGTGTTTCGGATTCGGTCGATCCTATTGACACCTAAAATGCTGCGCTCCATGGCCCGTTGACAGACTCCGAGCTTAGGTTTTTGTGATGACCAGGACTGTGCACCGTAGGTTAGGACAGGCAGAATACACATGTCCACGAGTTTTCGTTTTAAACAGATGGGTAGATTTCCTGTTAATAGATGTTTCATCGACCAGAAGCTTCTCCATGCTTTTTCTATTCTCATATCTACCTTCTTTTTCTTTTTTATTAAAATATGTTACCTGGCCTAAATAAACGTACTAAAATTATATTATATTAAATATAATATAATTGCAGAGATATTAAATAACTTTTAAAGGACTGTAGTTTAATGCGTCAGTAGCGTCTGAATTTATATTGCGGCATTTTGACAACCTCTGTGGTTCAGTGGCTAGCGCGTCGGCACTAAGCCTGAGGTCACGGTTTCGAATTCTGCCGAAGGGAAGAATAAATTTTCTGTGTTCCTTGGTCTTAGATGTGTATTAAATATATGTATAGTATAATAAAAAATATGTGTATTGTGTATAGTATAAAAGTAATATACAAGTTCTTAGGATACCTAGTACAGGACCAGATTGACATGGTGTGGAAGCACACATATTTAAGATTTTTTATTATATTATACACATTTTTAATATACTTACATCCAAGACCCAGGAACACAGAAAAACTTTTTGTTCCTTCGGCGGGATTCGAACCTGCGACCCCCGGCTTGAGCACCAACACGCTCAACCATTGAGCCACACAGGTCGTCAAAAATAAAATATATTATTTTTTTGGGTTGTTTGTTAGTTTATTTGTTGTAATAAAATATTTTTTCAATCCAAATTGAAAAGTTTTGATTTACACAATCAACTAACGCGGAAGTTATAATTCAATGCTAAGAAAAACACGAAAATGTAATTTAAATACACAAAACGCCATAAATTGTTTTAGAATGGAGATCAAAGCTAGGTTAATTGAAGAAATTAAAATTGTTATAAGGAATATTTAAAACGAAAATGATTTGTGTAATTTAATTTTAATCAATAGGTATTTTAAGTAAATGTATGTACATTTCATAAAAATTGGTCTAGTAGTTTCGGAGTAGTTCTAAAACAAATGCTGTGACACAAGAACTTTATATTTAAAATAAATATATAATATATTGTTAATATTTACGATATATTGACTATTAATTAATACAGTACTTCTACTATTATAAATGTAAATGTTTGTGAGGACGAATGTTTATTACTCTTTCACTCAAAAACTACTGAACGGATTTTGATGTCACTTGGTATATAGTAGTTTGATTTACTCATGATAGGCTACTTTTTATCAGGAAAAAGGTTTTCCGAGGAATGCTATAATTAGTAAAAGCTAGTATATTATTAATAGAAATATAATATATTGATAGATAATAAGGAAATTACTTATGAAACGTCACAATATATAGACATGAATACCTACCTACCCTCGACGACACAACCGCAATATGGCGTACCTAACAGTTGTCAGTTAGGACATTTTGACCACAGTTATAACCAACCCTTCAGATACCATGTGAGGGTTAAATCAGCTTGCAATTTAACGCTTGTTTGGTTTACCTATGCTAGTTTGCAATGTGATTTCAATGTTATATTATATAATATAATAGCTCTCCACACCGATTTCAGGAACGGTGGCTGGTTTAGTTGAATTCAGACCAGCTACGCAGGAGTTATATTATATAGTGCCGAAGTGTGTGCATAACACACAAGAGCACTCTCTATTTCTTTTATTTCCGACGAGAGATCAGGCGCAGCACCGACAATATTACTTGTCAGATTATATTAGTAATTAGCCTGCATTGTCATAACTAGACTTGAAAAGGAAATTGCGAAAACATCACCAATATCTGCTGCGAGCTAAGAAAGCGGCCCAAGTTTTTTTTTTTTTTTTTATATATATATAATTTATTTAAGGTCGCTTGGAACAGCTGAGGTTATCAGCGACCACAATTATAGAAACTAGATTAAACTATACATATTACAATGTTTTAGAAATTTAAGCACATTATTACACATATTTGGCTCAGTTAACAAAATATATGTATCATCGGTAAGGTTAAATAATTGTCTTTCAGAATTATAGCTAATACAATCGATTAAAACATGCCTTACAGTAAATGGTAAATTACATCTAAGACAAGTCCGAGGAGTGCTGTTGGCGAAAATATGAGAGTGAGAAGCATTGGTGTGACCTATTCTCAGCCGGGTAATTACACATTGGTCTCTTCTACTGATTTTAAATTTAATTTCAGTGTTTAAAACATCTTTTCTAAAATGGTGTAATTTAGAGGAATCAGCAATCCATGTTTCATTCCATATACGAGTTATAATGTCAGTTAATTCACGTTTAGCATCGAATAGAATAATAGGTATGTCGTTATTTGTATATGGCGTTGAGCTAGCTTCTCTAGCCATCTGGTCAGCTTTTTCGTTACCGTCTATTCCTTGATGAGAAGGTATCCATATAAGTACTACATCAACTGATTGTTCTTTCAATTTAAAAACGACAGAGTGTATTAGTTGTATAAGAGGATTTTCCGTAAAGCTGTTTTGAATAGCTAGGAGGGAAGATTTAGAATCAGTAAAAATAGCATAATTATGATCGGTTGGGTTAGATAAAATAATTTTGATAGAACGGTAAATTGCGTATGCTTCACACATAAAAATAGAATATTGTTTAGGTAAACTTATTGCAGTAGGATTTGAATCAAAGATTATGGAACAACCGTTTCCATTACTAGTTACAGATCCATCAGTATATATTAATTTATGGTTGCGATAACGGTCAACTAGTTCCAAATAAAGTTTGCGATAAACTAAAGTGTCAGTACTTTCCTTAACAAAATTACTAAGGGATAAATCTACACTCATATGGTTTCTTGTCCATGGGGGGATAGGATGAATGTATCTTTGGTACAATTTAGGTAACGATACGTTAGAGGTTTCTAAATATCTCTTTAATCGTAATATAAATGGAGCTGGTAATCTTACTTCTGCTACGAATATTTCGTGAAGGTCCTCAACTGTTATTATGTTATTTACGGGGTTTAGCGGCGTTGAAGTAACATTAAATGCATATGACAAACATAGCTTAATTCGTCTAAGCCACAGAGGAAATTCACCCGATTCTGCGTGTAAACTATGCGAGGGACTAGTTCTAAAAGCCCCCAGGCATAACCTTAAGGCTGTATTTTGAACTGAATTCAGACTGGATAGAAAACCTTTATTACATGAATCATAGATTATAGATCCATAATCGAGTTTTGATCTTATTAAAGCACGATAAACATTTAATAGACAATCTTTATTAGAACCCCATGTAATAGAAGATAAAACTTTTAGTATGTTTAAATGTTTATAACAATCGGCTTTTAATTTTTTAATATGTATTTTCCATGTATGTCTACTGTCAAATAACATTCCAAGTATTTTGATAGAATAAGTTCTAGTAAGCGGATGGCCATTAAGTTATAGTCTTATATCATCAAATGAGTTATTTTGTCTAAAAAATACAATGAACTCAGTTTTAGATTTAGAGAACTTAAAACCATTTTCCTGAGACCAATTATGAATTAAATCAAGAGCGTTTTGAACTAGTTGAGTAGTAGTATAAATATTTTTACCAATACAAAACAACGTTAAATCATCCGCGAACAGCAAACCTTTGATGGGACTTTTTATAACAGATAGAACATTATTGATAGTTATTATAAATAATAATACACTGATAACAGAACCTTGTGGAATTCCATTGGCAATATCTGTTGGATCGGAATACTCATTGTTTATTCTAACTTTAATTTTTCTGTTCGAAAGAAAATTGTTAACAAAATGAATAATATTACTGTCTGCAAAATTATGCAACTTTAAGGTGTTTAATACTACATTCTTTGAGACCATTTCGTAAGCTTTTTCAATATCCATTGATACTGCCAATAGATGACCTTTTAGAGCTAAAGCTTCACAAATAGCTGTATCCAATAATATTAAATGATCAGTCGTTGAGCGAAATTTACGGAAGCCACTTTGATAGGGAGATATAAGTTTTTCATGTTCTAATTTCCAACGAATGCGATTTGCAATTATTTTTTCTAAGATTTTACAAAGATTACATGTTAAGGCTATGGGTCTATAATAACTAGGTAGGGTATGATCTTTACCAGGTTTTGGGATAGGAATAATGATAGATATGTGCCATAACTTGGGAAATAAATAATCGTGCCAAATTTTGTTATATAATTTTAGGAGATAACAAATACCACTTTTCGGCAATTTTTTAATTAGACAATTGGAAAAACCATCCGGGCCAGGTGAAGAATTTTTGCAGTTATTTAAAACGAAAAGAAGCTCATCGAGGGTAAGTGAACTATTAATTGTGTTTTCATTCTGTACACTGGATAATTTTTTAGATAAGTCTATGACGTGATTTTTTGAAGAATATGAGATAAATTCATTACTGTAATTAGAGTTTGAAGAATTTTTTGCAAAGTTTTTTGCTAATACATTACACTTATCAATATTATTTGTAACTCTTTTTGAATCATCGTCAAGTAAGGAAGGGGAAAACGTGTTAATGTAACGATTTTTTAATCTATTTATTTTTTTCCAGATTTCTGAAGATGGTGTTTGGGGAGTTATGGTAGAAGTGTAATCGTGCCAGGATCTTAGCTCAGTTTCTTTTAAGAGTCTTCTAGCTGCTGACCTCGTTTTCTTATAATTAACCATATATTCAAGTGATTTATATTTTAAGTATTTTCTATGTGCCCTTTTATAATTTTTTATTGCAGTTAAACATTCACTTGTAAGCCAGGGCAATTTTTTTCGATTACCTTTGCTTCTTCGTGACTTTGGAATGGCTAGATTTGCGGAATACATTATTAAATTATTAAATATTGATAAACATTCATCAATTGTAGTTTCATTAATTAGTGAAATATCACACAACTCTCCAATACCTATGTCTATTAGGGACTCGTATAAATCCCAATTAGCTTTTTGAAAAATCCATTTAGAAATATGAGGACTATTTTCAATGGGGGAAGTTGCATGACTTATTATTATTGGATAGTGGTCACTATCGTGAGGGTTATCTAAAACATTCCACTGGAATAATGGGGCAATCGTACATGACGATAAAGCTAGATCGATTGCACTAGTAGAAGCATTGGCAACATTAAAATAAGTGGGATGATTTTCATTTAGGATGGTTATGTCGTTACGTGTGTCTAAAATATCGAGTATAATCTTACCACGAGAATCAGTTTTGGAGCTCCCCCATGACAAACTATGGCTGTTAAAATCACCGACTAAAATAAATGGCTTCGGTAATTGATTAATTAAATTAATCAAATCTTCTTTAATTAAAATAGGGCTATTAGGTAAATAAATATTACATACTGTGATCTTCGCGGGAAAGTTAATAATACCGGCTACAGCTTCCAGGCTTGTGTTCAAGGTGACTTCGGATACAAAAATATTAGACTTGAAGTAGGAAACCACACCTCCACTTGCGTGGGAAGAATTAATTCTGTTTTTAAATATAACTTTATATCCTGGAATTTGGTGACAATAATTATTTTTAAAATTAGACTCTTGCAGGCAAATACAGTTTGGATTTCTTTCTGATAACAGAATTTTAAATATTTGTTTACGTTTATAAAAACCGTTAATATTCCATTGTAAGATATCTAACCTAGCCATTTTTGTTTTTATTTAATAATAACTTAAGTTTTTTTTGTAAACGCGTAATACGACTTTTTATGCTTCTATTAGTAAACTGAGGGTACAGTTCCGTTAACATCTTAATAATAGAAGAAGGGTCTTTAGAATAATTAGCACAGATGACACTTATATCTTGTACTCCATGGGTGTTTTCCAAAAAACTCTTAAATTGTAGGTAATCCATTGGGTAACTATTCGAGGACGAAGTGATAATTGTGTTTATTTTGTCCCAATCCACCAATCCCAAATTGCTATCTGATGTGAAAGTTTTCTTCTTCTTTCTAACATTTTTGGCCAAATCTATTGATGATGACGTATCGCTGAAGCACGATGCGTCCTCAGACATAATATCCACTTCATCGTTTATCATATTACTCTCTGATAATACTTGATTCATATTTTGGTGTGAGGAATGGGAATCAGATGATGGAGGATGCGGGTGTTTTAGCTTCGAGCGAGAATCTGGTGTAATATCCAATTTCGGTGAAGTACCTACCACGCCCGACTGATTTAAAATTTCAGGACAATTTTTAGCAATATGGCCAATGTTTTTGCAGGTAAAACAGTGCATTGAATCCGAAGACAAATAAATCCAGTAATTAGTTTCATCGAAATTTATTTGCATGGAGTCTGGAAGCTTAACACTATCTTCAGGGGTTATGTAAACCTGGCGTCTGAAGCTTAAAATGTGGTTAAATCCAGGTTCAGTAAATCCGGCACGTAGAAAGGTGATTGGAGATTGAGGTGTTATGTTGAGATCTTCTAAACTTTTCTTAATTGCATCATGGGGAATGACTGGGCATACATTGGAAAGAACAATCCTTTTGTTACGAGTGACGAGCGGTCTGATAGCAATATTTTGCCCGTTAATTTGTATTAATTTATGTCTGTCGACTAATTCATCAGCTAATTCTTTACTCGCAACATACACACAAATTCTGTTATTAGCTATTCTGGATACGAATCTTATTAACGTGGGTTTAATTACCTTAGACAAAGCCTCTGTATATTATTTTAACAGTGTGTTATCAATGGCATCCATAACGATAGCTTGGTTTTTCTTTGGGAATGTATCATTTTGGGTAACGGCAGCATAGCTAGATGGGTTCGGGTTCGGTTGGGTCATTTTCTTCGCTGAGTGATCCCTGTAGTCAGAGATCAAAACAGCACACGCGACAATAACAACAACAAGATAACGCGCGAGCGAGTTATTTTACCTATTTCTTATTACACACCGCACGTGCAATACGTATGAACGTCAAACGTTCACTGGCCCAAGTTTTAATTGAATATAATATCTCATTCTAGCAAAACGAAATTTACTATGAACTGTCTTATGCCAGTTGTGTAATATGACGTCATCTTACATATCGGATCTCTCTGTTTAATTGACTACTTTTAACGTTTGTATTTTTGCACTAGTTTAAATGAAATCCAAAAAAATATTTTACTACACGGCTCATACAAAAAAAAGGTTTGATATAAAACCCACACAAAGCGCCGCGTATGGTCACGTCACAGCCTCACAAATAAAAGCTGTATAATTACAAACGCACGCATACATAGCCCCGCATGCGCAAATGTGTTAAAACTATCTATACCTACCTAGTAGATTAAAAAAAAATCCGAATTCTATAAACATCCGGATACATGCGGATTTTGTTTTTGATTACGAAAATGTTGATACTCATGCTTAAATAGCTGTACTCGTATAAAGCATGAACAAACAGATATAGTCTCAATCTGTTACCCATTAATTATTATTATCTAGGTAGGTAGTAGCTACACAATTTATCCGAATTATCCAATAAAGATCCGGATACGTGGAATATTCAGGATTACCACCTGACCCGAATACGTAGGACGTGCCGCGATCGATAACTTCTCCACTTCTAAAATTATCCCCTACAGCCTTCAAGATGGTGTTTAATACTAGATACAGCGGTTTTTCAATAATTAGTTTAAACTTATCATAACGTTTTACTATTTAAAAAAAGTTCTGTTATTTTGAATTTTGAAACAAAACGTAGACAATGATTTTTACCATGTTTCAAAATCATTGGCTGTGTTCCGCGGAAAATAGCGCTTGTTAGCGCTTGCTAGCGCTAAAGAAAAAAAAAGCAGATTATCGGCCGGGACATGTTTGCTAACTTCAATACTGCTAACATAATCCACCATTTTGCTTATTTAATGCCAGCGGTCGCCATTTTGCTTACGTTTTTTTGTTAGCGCTATTTTCCGGGGAACACAACCAATGTCTACATATTTTTAGACGCACACGTTTGCCAATCCAGGTTTATTTTCCTAGTAATATATAATCCTACAACTATTATGAATCTGAAAGTTTGTGAGGATGGATGGATGTAATAAAATAAAATAAAAAAGCCTTTTATTTATTGCTTCACGGTAAATATAATAATTAATAATATTTGCATGCAAAATCATTTGAAAAAACATTAATTGTATAGAATAATCTTTTTATTTAAATAGTAAGTAATAAATTGCAATAATTTAATTTAATTTTTTTAATAGACAATGTTAAGAAATTAAAATTAATTTAGCTACTATTAATGATTAATGATAATAAGTATTTTATAATGATGTCGGAATAAAATTCATTTACATAAAAGTCACAACATAGAAATTAATTAAATATGTAGGATATCTAATCAAATTTTATGGGTAAAGTATTATAGCAAGAACCCCTCTTAACGGAAGGTAAAGGCAACGGATGGATGTATGAACTGTGAATGGATGCAAGGATGAATGTTGCCTCTTTCAAGCGAAAACTACTGAAGGAATTTGATGAAATTAGGAATTTTACAATACTACAATAAGTAGAGTAAACTATATATTAATACATTTTATACCGTAAAGGTACAGTTTTTCCATGGGATACTGTATTTTCGCGGGCAAAAGCTAGACATCATAACATCCATCATGCACCATCCTTCAACAATTTGATGTCATAATGAATTGATTTCTTGTTATAAATTATTTTATTATAATAGGGGATCGGACTACATCTGAAATATTTAGTTCCATTAATATATTCAGAAATATTGAGGCATTACTAGCTGGTAAATGTAAAAAAATATATTATTTTATGTGTAGTTTACTAATTAAATACATTTAAAAAGTACCAAAAAAAATTTTTTTTTTGCTAAATTGGTAAACAAAACCTACATCATTAGTTTACTCACATAATATA
The DNA here is from genome assembly GCA_905404095.1 of Glaucopsyche alexis. Classification (NCBI taxonomy): domain Eukaryota; kingdom Metazoa; phylum Arthropoda; class Insecta; order Lepidoptera; family Lycaenidae; genus Glaucopsyche; species Glaucopsyche alexis. The sequence goes on from FR990053.1 coordinate 6,459,884, forward strand.
CAAAAACATTCATTATGGTAAGTATGAATTTAAACGCACAAATATCGGAGATATTTACAAATATACTTATACTTCATACACCTTAACCTAAAAGTGACGTCATTTGTAGGTCGATTTCGATCGCTGTACCTTTGAAAATATTGACTTTTGATATACGGTTTCTTCTGAGAAGTTACTCATATTTAAGAGTACTATTCATTTATGCAATAAAAAAATCAGTCCGATTGCCTATTGTGAGTCTATATTTTTACATCGACGCCTTCCATTTTCGACATTCGTAGCAGAAGTCAGTACGAGCATTATATGCCGTCGCGAGGGAGGTAGTTCTTATCAATTTATGTTTATTTCATTTAGTATCCTCCTGATAACAGTCTCTACCCTCTGGTAGAGCAGATGCCTGAAGGCCTGACTTCTTGACGACTTCAAGAAAGGAATATATTTAATTTTGAATATCTAACATAGATTAAGTTTACAATGTAAAATATATACTTCTTTTAAAAGAACAATTTTCCATCTTTTTGACAAAAGATGATCCCGTGCGAGTTTCTTACGCCGGTTCTTCTCTGCGGTCGGGGTCAAATCGGTGGTAGATGTTCTATGTACACTACATAGGTAAATAGGAAAAAAATGGGAATATCATAAAAATACGAAAAAAATTATTTGAAGAAGGGTACATGCGTACAAAAATGATTAATTGAAGAGTTTTTTATTGCGAGATCACTATTTTTAGGGAGGCCATGACAGTTGTTTTGACTTGACTTTTGACGTAGTAGACAGTTTTACGAAGATACGTCGTTTTGAATGCCATTCGTCTTTCTTTGTCAAAAGTCATGTCATTGACAAAATGACATTCTTTAGTTAATTCTGATCTGATCCGCCATGTTTTATTTTACTTTGTGTTGCTCTCCTTGACGAAGTTAATTTAAATGTACATGGAAACGAAGTGAAATTAAACAAAATAAATAATAGGAAACGGTTACTATATTATGTAGCTATATTTACATATACTGTACGTAGGGCTGGCCCAGGCCTCATACATTTCTTGAACATCTGTTTTCATTTTATTTTATTTTATTTGGAAAACTTACAGCTAGCAAATAATAACAATAACTTTTATTACTAGAAAACAAATAGCCAATAACAAGTGTTCAGTAATAAATAACTAATTAAATAAGAAAAGTGGAAAGTCGAGTATGTACAGCAAGAACTTAAAAATTAAACTTAATCATAACCTAATTCCTGAGCTAACCTATTATAAATTTATTTAAATTGTAAAACAAGAAGACAATTAATAATAATATAATGGATCACATTGACCACCAATGGCAAATGTTACATGGTCATCAACATAAAACAAAATCGATAGTAATAAGACTACTACCTAGTTGTTAAAATACATACCAAATTAAAATTACTTTGAGCAATATATGGAAAAATCTATTTTGATACACTCACTTCTACTTTACCTAACGAGAGTAAAAAACAAATTTAAAATTGTAAGTTACCCCCTGAATTATCAAGCACTGAACAAGCAAGGGCTGATGATTTCATTGAAACCAGGCCAGTTACGCAGGAGTAATTTTATAGTGCCCAAGTGTGTGCGCAGTATACAAGAGCACTCTCTCTTCCTTTACTCTAGTATCCCCGGGGGCGGATAACCGACACACTGGCGAGAGACTTTCCAATCCGGGAATCGAACCTGCGAACTCCAAGTCGAGAGCCAACTCTAACTCTAACCACTAGCCCACAAAGGCTGTCAAGTTTGAAATATTTTACGATATTTTAAGAGACCATTTAGGTTTTTTGCGACTTACGGATGAGAAGAAACTTTCAACAAGCCTATAATATTAACTTTGGTAGGTTTTTTGCGACTTACGGATGAGAAGAAACTTTCAGCAAGTCTTTAAAGTTTAAAACAAATCTTTATTGACCGCTGAGCTGACTGACAGATTGCTTTAGAAATCGTATTAGACTTTTACATAAAATAAAAAAATTGTTCAAATAAAAAATGTTCAATTTTAAAGACAGAATATTTGATCACGGAATTGGCAGGAAGGAAGCCACAATTGACAAATACTTCAATTAAATACGTGACTCCAACCCCTTCGCTTTCGACCCTTATTACTTTGATAGATGAGCCTGTATAGGAAGATCGTTAGATAATTAATCTTTATACTTCCGTACATTTGTTACGTAGCAGTTACAGCCTCCGTGGTCTAGTGGTTAGAGCTTGGCTCTCGACTCGAAGGTCATGGGTTCGATTCCCGCATTGGAACAACAAATAATGTTGTTTCCAAGTTTGGTTAGGACAATACAAGATGATTACCTAATTGTCTGACAAGAAAGATGATCCATGCGTCGGATGGGCATGTAAAAAGTTGGACCTGTGCCTGATCTCTCGCCAATCGTGTCGGTTATCCGTTCCACTGTGTAATGAGAGTAAAGGAAGAGACAGTGTTCTTATTTACTGCGCACACACTTGGGAACTATTAAATTACGCGTAACTGGTTATTATGTGGCATTGGAAATAAATTTCATATTATCCAGCAACAAAATAAAGTGATCTGAATACGATTTCAAAAAAAAAAAACTTCTTCTGATTAATTAAAATAGAAGATGCCTAATTGGTCAAATTCTACAACCCGAATTATTAGTATGAACATCTTTTTGTCTAATTTCTATTTGTTTCTTGGAATATTATTCTAATTTGATCTGTAACTTTGTTCCTGTCAAACGACAGCCGAAAGAATAAGATAAATTAAAAACATTATCCATCAATCGTTAAACACATGACAAATCCCAAGTTAATCATGAAACCTGATATGATGACTTTAAGAATAAAATACGAGTTCACCGACTCATTACAACACGATTAACTTCGAGCCTTGAACCGCTGGTACGTGATAACACGGTCACAATGAACGAACGGAGATGGCCCATCAAATCATTGTGGATTATATACCGAAGGGGCCAGGACAAACGTACACGCCGCGATACAACATTCAAATATTCAAACTCTAATTCGAAATTCTACAAAAAGGAATAAGAACTAGTTGAAGTGGATTTTCAAAGTTGAAAGACTAGTTGAAGTGTTGTGAAGTGAAGTGAAAAGTGATGGTCTTGCATTGGATTCTATAAGTGTACTACGTCTTCCTTATTCAGGTACATAATATAATAGGCCTAATAACTCAAATGATTCCCGTGGTACTTCCCCTTACGTTTATTTATGACATTTCTGGTCATTACAATTTGGCTGTCTCCCGCTTTGCTTGGGGAGGAAATCTGGAATATTTCCTACTCCTCCCTCCTACCTTTCTTCTGATTAATTTCAGTCCCTCGGGCACTCCTGAGATCATATCAAAGGGTTTTTATGGTTGGTTATCGCTGTCGATACTGGCTACACTGCAGTGGTGGAAATGCCCGTTTAAAAAAAGGGACATAATCTACGAGAATCTAATTATATGGAAGTAAAATGTCGTATTTCATTCAAAAATTAGATAGATTTACAAAAGGTTAAACATTTTAATAATACAACGATTGGTAAAGTTTCAAAATATTATAACGATTTGTTAAATTAAAAGTAGTAGGCCTGGCACGAAAATTGTCAAAAGCGCAAAATATTTATGTACCTAAATTGACAATTTGTTATTGTCCATTTAATAATATACTTAACGAAATATACCATAAATATTTTTGTTTCATTCAGAAAACTTACAACTTACAACTAATTGCAATAAGATTAGACTTAAAGACACGCCGAATAAAAGTTTAACTGATAGGTGATTTGATTTTTTTCCATAGAACTTGTAGTTTTGCGGGAAATCGAGATAAACCGTTTTCTACCCTTAAAAACTCACCCCCTTCACTTCCCGACCTCAAATCGCCCGTAAATAATTGTTCCTTTTATTTTTGTTATATTATCTTTATTTTCCAATGGGTTTCATCCTACTATACATTTATTTTATTTTTGACCATTTTCAGAGGTAAAAGCATTAGTCTGAATTAGCTGTCAGTGAAAACTAAAAATAAGGTTTATAAAAAAATAAAACTATAATCCGACTACGTAAATTTTAATATAGCTTATGTTACCGAAGCTATTATAACGAAACTTAATTATCACCTTATTAAAGTCTGCTCTGTATTTTATATGCTACGGTGGAATAAACATAAGTATAATATCTACTTTCGTAGACTCCACGTTTAAATCATTACTCTGCTTCTCGCTTCACTGTAATCGCATAAATAATACAGTAATTTAGTCATATAGTAAGTCAGGCTAAGCAAAACACTGCTAAATCTGACGCAGTGTCAGTAGGGGCAGGTACCACATCAGTTATAAACGACTACAATTTGCAAATCAAGCCAATGATTTGCCAACGTAGTACAAAGTCATGGCTGGCTCATTGATAAATCGTCGTCATCATCATCAATACTGATGACGCGAGTTTTGGGGCAAGACTTTATAATGTAAAGAGCATCAATATGTTGGTGCTTAAGATCTACATTTTTATCCATTTAAATCTCGTCGATATATTATGTCCCTGGCCGTCATATTAAATAATATGGTATGGCGACGGATTTCGCACCTCTTTAATATTTCTAGATATTGCACGCGACTTCGTGCGCGAAAAAGTTAATCTTGCGGAAACCGTACATATTCCGCGATACAAAGTAGCCTATGTCCTTCCCCGTGGTCTACTCTATATAACAGCCTCCGTAGTCTAGTGGTTCGAGCATTCGCTCTCGACTCGGAGGTCGTGGGTTCGATTCCCACAAAGGAACAGCAAAAAATGTTGTTTCCAACTTTGGTTAGGACAATGCAGGCTGATCACCTGATTGTGTGACAAGAAAGATGATCCATGCGTCGGATGGACATGTAAAAAGTCGATCCTGCGCCTGATCTCTCGCCAGTCGTATTGGTCATCCGTCTCAATAGGTTATGAGAGTAAAGGAAGAGAGAGTGCTCTTGTGTACTGCGCACACACTTGGGCACTATAAAATTACTCCTGCGTAACTGGCCTGGTTTCAATGAAACCGGCCACTGTCACCGAGGTCGGTGTGGGGAGTATTATTATTATTATTATATCTGCCAAATTTCATCAAAATCGGGCCCGTAGTTTCGGAGCCTCTTTAATGCAAACAAACAAACATATAAACAAACTTTTCCTTTAATAAAAATAATATATATAAATAAAATTTAAGTATATAATATATTAGTATAGAAATTACAATATTAATACAAATCCATGTTGCTGTCTGTCTGTCAAGAGTCTTTACAAACGTATCAGACAAAAAAATATATACAGCCTCGTTTTTTTGAAGTCGGTTAAAAAACAACAACATGGATTACCACATTTGTGGTATAAATATTTTTATTAATAAGGAATGGAATAAAATGTATTAAATTAAATATGGAATTAAAAATCATTTGGCTTAGTATTGGGCTAATGAATAATTCACAAGTAAAACTTGATGTTTCCAACAATTATGAACACAAAAATGTAGTTGTTATAAAAAGCTATAACCTGTATCGATCCAACGATAAAATTTAAACCATAAAAAGAAAAAAAAAACGAGCATTATAAATCTTAAAGCAATATACGTAAATACCTGCTGGTCGGTAGTAATGAAATTATTAGTTTTAATTTAATTTTAACCTCTTTTTCACCCCCTTAGTGGGCGAATTTTCAAAAAACCTTTCTTAGCGGATGCCTACGTCATTACAATCAGTAGTTTCGGCCGTGCGTTGATAGACGAGTCAATCAGGTTTGCCTTTCATACATTTAGATATTATGTTACTGAATGAATGTCGATTCTGCTAATTAAATCCTGCAACACCAGTTACAATCTAGTCCCGATATGTCCAAACTGCAAAGTAATAATCTCATAAATGTCAAATCAACGGCAAACCCGTGATTGGTCCAAACTCCAAAAATCAGATTATGATATCAAGATGATTCATTTATAATTCAATAAAAGTTAAATGAAAGTGTACGCTAAATAAGAGAACTGGGGTTGTACCTTCAAAATCATTGCGAATAGGGTTTTGACTTTTGAATAAGCCATACAGTAGGGATTAGACATCAAAGGCCCCCTGAAACTGACATTGCTTAACCTTACCTAACCCTCCTCAAATTGAGGATCTGAGTCACACCATCAGCGATGAGACCATAAGTACAGATGAACATGATGATGATAAGTAATACCAGGATATAATTAAGAAATAGAAATGTTAGATGAATAGAAAACCGAACTGAGTAGAAAGTAACAAAGCAAATAATTATCCTGGCTAATGGCCGGGGGAACATAGAAATAAAAAAAAAAAAAAAAAAAACAGGATATAGGAAAAACAGGGAGACAGTTGACTTAAATCAGCAAAATTATTATTTTATCCGAACGGCAATATGTACGGACCGAAAAATGCAAAAAGTACAGTAATCGCGGTTGCTAAATAAAAAAGTTACATGACCAAGAAATTATTTTTTTGCTATGATTAAAAAATGATACAAGTATGTACAGCTTGTCAAAAAAGAGTGTGACGCGGTGACAGCAGGAACTAAAAACAATCTCGATTGTATCGTCTTTTATCCATAAAAGATTAGAATAAGATATATTATATTTATGTAATATATATCTATACGTTTAAATTAAATATGTCATTCCAATCTAATATGGATTAAAGAACATATAGTCGAAAATGTTTTTAGTTCCTGCTGTCACCGCGTCACACGTCACACTCTTTTTTGCCAAGCTGTAAACCTCTTTAACTTTTGAACGGTTTTATTGCGGCTGATGCCATTCGAAAGAGCTTGGTCAAACTTTGATTTTGAATATAATTTGGACCGATTCGGACAGATAGATTTCAAGAAATGTAAAAAAACCGTGAATATATTTTTTAGTGTTTTTTTTTTGAATAACTTTTATACAACTTCATCGATCAACAGCAAAAACTTACAGCTTATTTTTCCTGTTTGCCTGATAGAATAGTGGAAGATCTAAAATCCAAAGGTTACAAGATCCAGGAAGCGGTAAACAAGCTGAGCTGGAGGAAAAAAGAACCCCTAAATATGTTTATGCTCTCGTTTGAAAAGGACGAAGACGTAAACAAAATATATAGCATCAAATCAGTGCTAGGCTGCAAAGTGGATATCCAACCACTAAAGACCACTGATACCACAATGCAAGAGATGTCAAGTTTACGGCCACACACAAAAATACTGCTCAAAAGAACCTAGATGTGTAAAGTGCACAGGTAAACATTTAACTAGGGAATGTCAGAAACCAGCTGAAGCAAAACCAAAATGTGTACACTGCGGCGAACCTCATCCAGCTAACTATAGAGGCTGCGTGGTAGCCAAAGAGCTTCAAAGCATAAAATACAAAGCAATGAAGAAAAAAGGGGCACCGACTTCTACAATCCAAAATCCAGTTTTAGGTAAAGCTGAAAAGCCTAAAACTAGTTATAAAAATAATCAAATTTTAAAAAATGTTACTTATGCGCAAGTTACTAAAGCAAACAAGCAGCCACAATCACAGCCTAAAGCAAGTGGCAATACAGATGACAAAATAAACAGGATTCTCGACCTACTAACCTCGTTTGATGATAGATTGAAAAAGCTCGAGAGTAGCGCTAACATAGCTACTCACACGCAAAAATCAAAATGACCCACTTGCTAAAAATTATGACATGGAATGCAAATGGACTACTGAAACATCAAAATGAGTTACAAGTAGTCCTAAGCACAGAGAATATTGATGTGTGTCTTATATCTGAAACGCATTTCACAACAGAATCATATGTTCAAATAAAGGGCTACAAAATTTACCATGCCTTGCACCCTAACAATACTGCCCGAGGTGGTAGTGCTGTTATCATAAAGGAATATATTTGTCACTATGAAGAATACAAATATGAGCAACAGGAAATACAGGCAATGGCTGTATGTGTAAAAACAAAATCCTATCCGATTACTCTAGCCGCTATATATTGTCCACCAAGGTATGCCATAAAAGAAGATGAATATATAAATTTCTTAAAAAATCTTGGCAATAGATTTATACTCGGTGGTGATTTTAACGCTAAAAACACTTACTGGGGATCAAGGCTAACTACAACCAAAGGAAAAGAACTTTTAAATGCTGTAAATAAGATGAACTGTAATGTTATATCAACAGGAAAACCCACATACTGGCCTACAGATCCTAACAAAATCCCAGACTTGATTGATTTCTTTATATATAAAAATATATCATATTCTAATTTCCTACACATTGAGGAGGGATATGATATGAGCTCGGACCACTCACCTATAATACTGACAATTAATGAGAAAATAGTTATAAAAGAGCGCCCACACATGTTTGTAAATAAAAACACGGACTGGAAAAGTTTTAAGTTAGAATTAGAATCTATAATAGATCTCAAGGTCCCCCTAAAGACTCCAGAACAATTGGATCTGGATGTGAGAAAGTTCATAAAAAATATCCAAAACTGTGCGTGGAATAACACACCAAGCATTAATAGGAAAGTAAAAGGAAACTGCTACCCAATAGAAATAAGAAAACTTATAGCAGAAAAAAGGAAAACTCGGCGGATGTGGCAACAAACTAGATGCCCTGAAATAAAAAGAAAACTAAACAATCTCACGAAAAGGCTGAGGCGCGAAATTCAAAAGTTTAATGATAACAAAAGTTTAATGGAAAGCAACGAAAGGTCTTAAAAAGCCTATCACCCAGATACCTCCCATCAAAGAAGCAAATGGGCACTGGGCTATAAGCAGTGAACAGAAAGCATCTACATTTGCCGATCATCTTGAGGAAATTTTCCAACCTAATATAGAACTAGAGCAATAAACTGATTTAGAAGAACACTTAGAAGATACAGCACAAGATATTTTTGAAATAAAACTTGTTACACCAAGAGAAGTGAAAAGTGAGATAAATAGGATAAGCCTAAAGAAATCTCCCGGATTCGATCTCATAACTGGAGAAGTTATCCGAAATTTTCCTCAAAAAGCTATAGTAAAGCTTACCACCCACATAAATGCGGCCTTCAGACTTAGATACGTACCTGATATGTGGAAAGTAGCAGAAGTCATAATGCTGCCAAAACCTGGGAAACCACCATACGAAACAAAATCGTACAGACCAATTTCTCTACTACCCGTTATATCGAAATTATTTGAAAAGCTATTTCTCCAACGCCTTAAACCAATACTAGAAGATAGGAATTTAATTCCAGACTATCAGTTTGGTTTTAGAGAAAAACACTCTACAATTGACCAAGTACATAGAATTACTACGTTAATAGAAAAAGCACTAGAGGAAAATAAAGTCTGCACAACAGTCTTCTTGGATGTAGCACAGGCTTTTGATAAGGTTTGGCATAAAGGCCTTATTCACAAAATTAGAAATTTACTTCCAAAGCAGTTCGCTGATATATTAGAGTCTTACTTAACACTCAGAATGTTTAGGGTGAGACAAGATGAAGCATACTCAGAGCTTAAGCATATAAAAGCTGGAGTACCTCAAGGAAGTGTTCTAGGCCCGGTCCTGTACCTACTTTATACTTCTGATATTCCAGAAATAGAAAATAGTACCATTGCGGCCTTTGCAGACGACACAGCCATAATGGCTACGGGCGAGACGCAAGCGGAAGCAGTGGGAAAAGTACAGAAAGCTATCCATACAGTATATCAATGGACGAAAAAGTGGAGAATAAAGCTTAATGAAACAAAATCAATTCACGTAGATTTTACAAACAAGAAACCAATCTATCATCCGGTATATATTAACAATACTGTTATACCGCACGAAAATACAGCTAAATATCTTGGCATGACACTGGACACAAAGCTCCGCTGGAAAGCTCATGTTAAAAAGAAGCGCGAAGAGTTAGAGCTTCGCTACAGGAAAATGTACTGGTTACTTGGAAAAAAGTCAACCTTAACAATACATAATAAAATACTCTTGTATAAACAATTCCTTATGCCTGTGTGGACTTATGGTATTCAGCTATGGGGTTGTACCAAAAAAAGTAATATACTTATTATACAAAGGTTTCAAAATAAAGTACTTAGAGGTGTTGTAAATGCACCTTGGTACATTAGAAATGAAGACCTATATCGGGACCTTAAGGTGGACATGGTTTCAACTATCATCAAAAATTACGCCGAAGCTCATGAAAAAAGACTTCACCATCATGTGAATGTTGAGGCTATCCAGCTCCTCGACAACACGGGCATAGTCAGAAGACTGAAAAGGACAAAACCTTTCGAGTTAGTGTGTTAAGTTAGTGTTAAAGTCAGTGAAGTGTGTGACTGTGACAGAACACAAACAATAATGTGTATTCTCCTTTATAGAGACTATAAGAAATGTGTTGATGGACGCAATCTTAGTTTACTCTACATATAGCAATTTAAGTTAACGTAAAATTACTTATTAGTCTAAGCTAGGCTAGATTGTAATGCTTATGAAATACCTAATAGGTACTTCATATAATCAAAAAAAAAAAAAAAAAACAGCAAAAACTAATCAGCTCTTAACCTTAAAAAACTACGTCGATCGCCGCTAATCAGGTTAAAATCGATTGAATCGTTTGAGAGATATCGTGAAGGAAAGAAATCCGAAAAATTACTCCGAAATTTTTCATCGAAATTTTTTTGTTATCGATTCTTTCAAAGGATATGAAAAATTGCATCGATTGCCGCCAATCGTATGAAAATCGGTTCATTCATTCCAAAGTTATGACAGTTTGATTTCAAAAAATAGAGAGCTCAAAAGTCTGATGAAAGATAATAATTATCAGTGACAATTTTTAGAAGCACTTTTTTTTGAGCTCGATAAGCTTAAAAAATTATGCATTAGGTAAAGTTTAAGCGCTTAGTGGGAAGTTGCACGGATGGCCTTTAGGTCAACTGTTTTCCTATTTTTTTTGTATAGAACTTATTTCATGCTATCCAATTCCAACGATCTTACTTTTGTGATGACTGTATTTCATAAACGGTTGAGTGCAAAGACAAATATTTCCTGGCTTAATTTTCGAAAAGCCAATAAAAGAACTATGCATGATCTTTGTTACTTACCTATAAAGTTTTAAATGATATTTTCCATTTACAAATAGCATTTTGGTCCCCGTAATGGCTGACTAATTTAATAACTCGATCATCAAGATAAATAGGTCTATTAATTATTGATAACAGTGGCGGCTTTTCGAAATATCATCCTGATAATTTAACTATAATGAAAATTTAATCTTACCTAAACAAAGGTTTTCAAACCTTATCATAATCCATTTTGCTTCTTCAAACATTTAAAATTAATTTGTAATTTCACATAATTCCTAGGAGTCATGCAAGTTGAATAACTAGGTCATTTTAATGTTTGTAATTTTAAATTATCGTTACCTTTTTTCATACCACCATTATAATAATAACCTTCAGGATTTTGTGTCACCGAGTTTATTTTGTATTTTTTTTTCAAACAATACTGTATATATTCTCAGTAAATAACGATTATAATATTATTATATATATAGCTAACTACTTAAAAAAATACAAACTATAAATGTACTAAAAAGAAAATTAAAAGTAGAAAAACTTAAAAAGCTACAATGAAGACTGAAGTCTCCCCGGTCGTCCCCACCAGCAGAATACCTAGAAGGCTCAAAGAGTTCCCCGCTGGATTGCGATACTCACTCTTTGGGCCAGATAGGTGTCGGCTCTGGGGTCTCGGGTGGCCTCAATTAGTTTTTTTGGAAATCTCTCTAAAAAGTTTGTGTGTACTTGTGTAAGATTTTAAGAAAATAAATAAAAAATAAAAATAAATGTAGCCGGGAACGATAGTGGTAACCTGTCCTTTTACCCAACTACGGCGAAGCCAAAACGAAGGGTAATGATTTTGGCGGTCTATGTATGTATGTATGTTTCACCGTCGCGCCTAAACTACTGATCGGATTTTAATGAATGCGGTGTCAATAGATTCGTAATAATAGCCCGGGTAACATAGACCATATAGTATAAGTACTTCGGTTATTCTTTTTTTATAAAAATTGTAGCTATATTACCTGACTGCGCCAGAAGGAGGGTTATATATGTCACCGTTAAATTGTAAAAACCGTTAGATTGTAAAATAACTAACGAGATTGTAAAAATATGTCGAAAGATTCATAAGTATATTTATAATTTGACGAAAAATAATGTGTTAAATTATAGGCAGCATGTTCGCGTCGGAAGTCTATCAACATTTTACAATTTCACTAGTTTTATTACAATCTAACGGTTTTTCAATTTTACGGTGACATAACATTATATTATAATGATCTCAGAGGGCCGCCCGATTCGCTTATCTTGACGCTAAGGCACGCAGAAAGAAAGTTGAAGAAGTAGGAAAGTTTTCAGTTACCTCCCAAAATAAACGGGAGAAAGTACAAAATAAAAAAAAAAGATATATTTTGTTAGTCTATCAGGTAAATCCATTATTAAGAAAAGTTTAATTTAATAATATATTTTAGTTATTATATTTTATTTTTTAAGGTTTTTAGTTTTAGGTTATTTGTTCTAGTTTAAATATATTTTTTATTCCATTGTATATTATTATGTATGTTGATTGTTGAATATATTGAAATAAAAACTTTTCTTAAAAAGTACAAAATTATAAAAGTAATATTCTTAAAATAATACTCTTCTTGGCAGTCAAGTTAAAAACCACAGTCAAAAGGTACACCGTGGGTACAATAAAACCAGCATAATATTGCAGTGATTTTTTCACACAAATTTAAAAAAATTGCATAAATATGATTTCATGTTAGCGTGAAATAGTAAATTATGCTTTAAGTGCCGTACTAAAATTAGGTTTTGTATTTTTATTTTAAGCTGGCTTTTGCCCACGGCTTTGCCCGCGTAATTGCAGTAGGTATCCCACGGGAACAGTATACATTTTCGGGATAAATGGTAGCATTTGTTTTAATCCAGAGCCTAAACTACCGTACCAAATTTCATCAAAATCCATTCAGTAATTTTTGCGTGAAAGACTAACAAACATTCATCCATCGATCCATCCATCCATCCTCACAAACTTTCACATTCATAATGTTAGTAGGATGCGCTTCGCGTTATTTGTAACGTTTTACGTAACAAATATACAGAAGTTTACATTAACACCTGAAACGGATATATCTTAAGAAATTATAATTTCCCACGGGAGCACCGAGCAACTTAGTTTCTTTTGTTTGAATGAGATAACGTTTCCTAATGAAAACTTTGTGGGTTAAAAATTAACATTTCTTACATATTTTTTTAATACAAATCATAATTATTAGGCTAAAAATTATGGCTAATGAGGTTTATACAGTAAATGTTTTCATAACTCATTGTCTTTTCTTTTCATTTTGTTTCCATCATAATAATGCTTGCGTTATCACTTCCTTATCCCAATTTTTCTGGCAAAAATGAGTATCAATTTCGTAGCTTAGTTAATTATCTCTCTAGAGAAGTATTTATGGACGCTTCCACACCACGTCAATCTGGTCCCGTGCTAAGTTCTCCAAGAACTTGTGTTATGGGCACCAGACAACGGAAATATATTTAATATTTTTATACTATTTTATACATATTTAAAATGTTTAGGCACACTGGCACCAATCCGGGTTAAAATTAACCCTGGATTAAAAATCATCTTATCTCTCTCGTTCTTCGTATTTGTGAAAGAGAAAGCATGATATTTTAACCCAAGGTTAACTTTAACCCGGATTGGCGCAAGTGGGCCTTACTAATATATATTAACCACATATTTAATTCACATCCATGATCCAGGAACATAGAAAAAGGTTTTGTTCTTTAAGGATTCGCGCCTGCGTCCACCGGCTAAACCAACGCGCTCAACCACTGAGCCACAGAGGTCGTAATATAATAAAGATATATTTTTATATATGTAATATAACAAAGATATATAATTTTGCCTATATCCTGGTATAGCAAATTATCGTCATAATAATAATAATCAGCCACTAATGACCTTATCGCTGATAGTGTGACTCACATCCTCTATTTGAGGAGGGTTAAGCAATGTAATTTTCAGTAGGCCTTGTCGGGATTCAAACCAGCGACCTCCGGCTTGAACCACTAAGCCACACTCGTCAAAATACTTCTACAAAAACAGTTTCAAGCAAATACTTCATAACAATCACCTATTTGAGTCAATTGAAAGCTTCATTAAGTTATGCAATTATACCTCATATAGTGTTGTTGTTGCAGATCGGTCGCAGATCCCAGAACATGACCTAGTGCCCCATGACCCGGCACACCCCGCACGCCACACTCGACACACGCACGCGAAACTACGTAAGTACCACCTCAATACCAATATTAGATATATATCAAGCGAAAAAAATGTATGCGCGGAACAGCAGTTTTTAACACGCTTATATTAACTTCACCTGTATGTAAGCTTGTTTGTTTGCTTGTATGTAACTGTCTCTTGCGCGCCTGCTCTGGTAGCTTTAAAACACGCTTTTAAAGAATATCGAACTAAAAAGTTGAAATAATTTTAAACATTTTAAAAATAAACTTAAAATAGTAGTATATAAAAAATACTAGTATAATTGAGGGAAAAGCGTGGGGCGCTTTGTGCCATAATTTTCGTATATCGAGCGACCCACGCTTTTCCCTCAATTATACTAGTATTTTTTATATACTAGTAGTTTTAAGTTTATTTTTTAAAATTTTAAAATTATTTTCAACTTTTTAGTTTGATATTCTTTAAAAGCGTGTTTTTTTAGTTTTTTTTTAACTATATTTATTATGCTGTAGTTGTAGCAGAAAGGCGCGGTATGTTTTCAGTAGGTAGATACTACTAGTGTTTTCTACACAAGTATCTGGGAGCTCGAACTTTGCTCGGAGTTTCAGTAGAACGATAAAATAATTCAAAATAAATAAAGCATAATATGAAACAAAAATAATCATAAATGTGTTTTTCTAACCGGAATTCGAACGCATCACATTCCGAATTTCCGAACAACGCAATAATTATACGTTCGCATAACAAAATGACGATATGTCTGACATAATAAATATTATTGGACGACGATAGAAAAAACATTTTTAACTTAGTAATGCACAGTTTTCCAAGGATAAGACATAGCTAGATCGATTTTCTCCCCCAAAACTGCCAGCCAGCATGCTAAATTTCATGGAAATACTCGCAGCCGTTTCCGGTGTTAGATTTGAATTCATAACGCTATTTTGTATATTTGTACCTCACCGGAGTGGCGATTCTGCCGTTCTGTACACAGGGGGACACACCGATCACATTAATTGGTTTATGCTCGCGAATTGACAGAATCTGCGCGGCAAAGTATTGTCAATGTGAGAATAACCTTGAGAAACAGTTGCTCAACTTTTATAATGTAGGGTAGTAGAGATATCGGGTACCGCATGAATTCTTTAACCTTGAGGGTAAACGGTTCATGGTATCCGCCCTCGTATCGCCGGAAGTAGATAAAGCGAGCTGTTTACAGCCATCAGCCATTTCGAAACAAAAAGCGGAAATTTTTGCAAGTTTGCATATAAAAAAGTTTTCCTATTTGTTGGAAAGTAAGTGACTTAGTTATGTTCATTTATAAAATAAGATCTGTAGTCCAAGCACGAACAATTGACAACAACGTATTCGTAACATTTGTTGGCAACACCGAGAACTTCCGGTGGTGAATTGGCGTGCATTTTCTGCCGTCTGAGAGCGCTACTGCGCTGTATAAAACGGACGTGCTTGGTGGCTAAAGTCTGGGGCCCGGAAGCTTTCTCACACCCTTTTCCCAGGTCGTTCGAGTCCGTCCGTCCGTCGTAGACCCAAACACGTTTCTCGGACCCGGGTCGGGACACCAACGCGCCGTTTGGAGCCGAAATTGTTTTTCCCTCTTTCGCTTGCCATGGATATCCCCCGCGTTCTGCCGCGGGGGGTCTTCCACAAAAACGACATTTTGACGTCTCATTAAACTGTTTCTTCCACGTAGAGGGGCAAAACCCCTGAACGTGGTTCCCAATGCCCCTTTCAAGGGCCCGGCGTAAGACGACGTAATAAAGCGGGCTTTTTGTGGGGTTGACATTCGACAATAGAGCATCGTTTGCGATTAATATCTAATTAAATAAATAGTAGCCAAATCTATAACTGATGAAGTTACAAATAAGTATCTGTAACTAATTCCTTTAGATTTTATAATTTGTTTCTGAATAAATATCTGTAAAGTGAGTCTTTGCGTTGATTACGTATCCGTCGTTTACACATTATCGAATGAAAATGTTATATTGTATATCATGATTTTCATGCAATTTTTATTCGAAAGGGGTAACGAATACTTCGTTGTCAATTGTTCCTGCTTGACCTACAAAAGTATTTCTTTACGAAAGTCCAGAGAGACCAGTAAGCAACTTAGTAACGCTTGTATTATGCAATTAACTAAGAGGTAAATAAGTTACTGAACGTAAGTCTTGAAAAAAGCATGTAAAATGCTTGCTTCGTTTACCAAACGTTATTTTGCACAAGTCCAGAATAACCTTATTTATCATCAGACAACACAAAGGAAATTGCACGCATATGCATACATAACGAGCCTCCACACTGGCACACAGAGCAAACACGATCCTAAACAACGTCCAAATCCAAACACGATAGCTGATATTCCCAGTTGTGTATAGATCGCAACTTGTAATCACTCCGTAGATTTGAAATGTTATGTTATTTTATTGTTTTAATTAACTATTTTAATTCGTCAATAAAAAAAAACGGCCAAGTGCGAGTCCAACTCGTGCACCAAGGGTTCCGTACAAATCTGTAGTGATTATATTAGAGCTTAAATTTATTATAGACCTGAGTATTTGATATGAATTTCAATTTAATACATCTACGCGTTCATGAGGAAAGGGGTAGTATAAAATTATTAAAAATATTTTTATTTTAATTTATGATGTAACTAAAAATTTACTGTTTTCGCAATTTTTCCTTTAGGTTTTGAGTTTTTGAGGAAATTGGCGGCATAAACGGCAGTTTCTTTGATTGCGTTGACTTAGAACTTTAATTATTTTCACAGCTCCAAGGTACAGTAGACCTGAATATTTGATATAAATTACAGCTTGATACCTCTACGCGTTCCTGAGAAAAAGGGTCTTGACAGACAGACGGACGGACAACCAAGTGAAATATATAAGGGTTCCGTTTTATTCTTTTCAGGTCCAGAACCCTAAAAATATGGTAACAGTTACCACACTTGTACTAAATGCTGAAGACTTGTGCGCAATGTGGGTGTGTCATGTAATTTTTGTGTGATGTATGCCTATGTTTACGAAAAAGAAATGCCCGCCAAGCAGTAGATACTAGATATCCAACTTCCATCAGAATTAAGTTTTGAATCCAACTTACTATTATAAATATGAAAGTTTGATGGATGGATGGATGTATGGATGGATGTTTGTAACTCTTTCACGCAAAAACTACTGAACAGATTTCGATGATTTTGGTATGGTAGTAATTTAGGCTCTGGATTAAAACATAGGCTTTATAACCCGAAAAAAGCACAGAATTACCGTTGGATGCCCGATACTATATTAACGCAGGCGGAGCTGCGGGAAAAAGCTAGTAGATAATAATTACACGTAAATCAATGCCGGCAATTTATTATGATCTAGCTGTCCCAACACACGCTGTTCTGTCTTAAATATGAACTGGAATGAATAAATGACTACACCTACAATGCACACTATGTCTAGTCCTATATCTACTACCAACTACCCACCGGCTCCTACAACCTACACTTTTTCCAATATTTCTCACTATTTAAGCCTTCCCTGAATTTCTACAATTATTTCAAGACCAAAATGAGCCAAATCGGTTCAGCCGTTGCAGAGTTTTGAGTCCCTCGGGAACGGGATAAAATGTATCCTATGTCCTCCTGGTTTTGTGATACCTCCCCACCAATTTTCAGCCAAATCGGTTCAGCCGTTCTTGAGTTATAAATAGTGTAACTAACACGACTTTCTTTTAAATATGTCACTGTTGTAAAAACCGTTAGATTGTAATAAAACTAGAGAAATTGTAAAATGTTGATAGACTTCCGACGTGAATATGCTGCCTATAATTTAACACATTATTTTTGTTAGATTATAAGTATATAGTTTTTAATCTTTCGACATATTTTTACAATCTCGTTAGTTTTTTTTACAATCTATTGGTTTTTACAATTTTACGGTGACATATATATATATATAATATAGATGTGGATATTGGAAACGATTTTCAGGATTGCTGGAATATTGCAAGCAAGGCAATTTTAATGGAACATAACTACAATATAGTTACAGTATTGACATAGTTTGCTGTGCTATCATCCCACAAACTTTGTCAATATCCGATACCTGGAAAACTAAAATATTAGCAAGGACAAAGTTCTAAAATATTAGCAGAACAAAGTTAACTACTCGAACTGTGAATTTTGAACTAGTTGCTTAGAGTTCGTAATTCGATTAAATTCAAGTCATGTTCCGTAATCTCCTCGTGATTATTCAAGTAGCTTATTCACACGTTTTCTCTCATTCACATCACTATCTCTTTTAAGCATATAGATAACATGGAAGAAGTATTGTTTAAATTGCGAAAACATTGCATTTTATCTATATTTAACAGTGGTGAAGGCTGGTTCCCTTTCATAGGGAAGCCCTAGCCTGTATGATAAGTAGGGATTTGTATGAGGGTCTACAAAAGGTTAGTCGTAAGTGAAGCTGCTCCGTGGCCTAGTGGTTAGACCGTTTGGTTTGCACTCCAGAGAGTGCGGATTCGAATCCCAAGTTGTGGCGTGTACCAATGAGACTTTTACAGATCTCAAGTACATTATACGGACGCTCTAACGGTGAAGAAAAACATCGTGAGGAAACCCGCATATGGTTAGCCCCAGACGTATTGACCAGTCATTCCTCTGGACTAGGCTGACTATGTTGTGAGAATGCCGTATGTGCTTGGGCAACCATACGACATTTAAAGACCAATCGCTGTTCTAGGCACTACAATATTTCAAGAATGGTTACTTCGCTCGGAAAATACTGTATAAATCAACCATTAACGGATGAAAAGACCGTTTGGTTTGCATCCCAGGTTGTGGCACACGCCACCAATGAGAAATTTTCAGATCTCAAGTACATTATACGGACGCTCTAACGGTGAAGGAAAACATCTTGAGGAAATTCACACATCTTTGGCCCGAGACGTATTTATTGACCAGTCATTTCTCTGGACCAGGGTGAATATGTTGTGAGAATGCCATATGTGCTTAGGCAACCATGCGACATTTAAGACCAACAGTAATTGGCACCAGGCACTACAATATTTCAAGAATGGTTACTTCGCTCGGAAATTACTGTATAAATCATCCATTAACAGATGAAAAGGCCTAAGTTTTTAAGTGATTCTGATAGGAATGGAGTTATAGGAACCCCAAACTACTGATACTTAATGACATTTAATTCAGTTTCATGAATTTTTCGCAACATGGCAAGGTACCTATTTCATATTTCTGATCAGGCTAAACACCACTAGAGAGCTATAAAATCAAAGAATTTAATGTCGAAACTGACGCGTCACATGCGTAGGCCAAAGCTATTTTTAGATAATTTCACTGCGTACGTACTTTATCGTGTCTGTAACACAGCCTTATCCAATATTTGTAGCAAACAGACTCTCGTCTACAACCGAGCGACTAATTCGCGATTGCATCGTATTTCCAATACAACGTGGTAGTTTAATAATGCTTTATTGCAATTAGGGTTTTGGTATTTTTTCTGCCATTACACACCTAACTCACGCAAAGCGTCATCTGGTGGCGTAAGTGGCATATGTCACGAATTTAAAAACCCTTTAATAGGATTCGCTCAATGATAACGACAGTATCTTACACACTAGATGATAATATTGACCATCAGGAAATATGTCCACTATGCAAAGTATAAGAAGAGACTCCGAAAAAAGTACTTGTGTTCCTCTCGTACCCGATACTATGTTTCGTTTTGATAAGCTAATAAATTACACTATTTGGACAAATACTATATCTTGTTTTTTACGTAGGTGTACCTTTATATAAATGAATACTTTTGATACTGTAAAAATTTAGTTTTGAATTAAAACTGCCTCAAATTTTGATAAAATAACAGACGTAAGGTGTATGGGACTGTATTTTTCCACTAGGTTTTCACCGCCGGCTCTGATCAGACTCGAAGATAGCAAGGTTACACCGATTCGGGCAGAGCTGGGGCGTATAAAAAATAACACTGATTTGAGGAGAACATTTAGCACGATAAGTCGTTAGCTTACCTGGCTCAGGGCAATGCCGTATAGGGAGCACAAATGTACTCTTCTAATTTTCATATAAGCTATCTCTCTCTTATTTCTCTATACGGCTATTTTTCCATAATTTTCCCTAATTTCCCTTTATTTCCCCTGAGCCAGGATAAGTGAAACGCATAACGTGAAATTCTTTATTTACCATAAAACAATACATAATCACACAGTTTACATAGATACTTAGTAACACATAAGCAAAATTACAAGTATAAGAAAAACCATATATTTTTCACCATTATAATCTAATTTTCTCGAAAACCATTTACATTTCTATTTACCTAAACGTTATTTACTTTAGCCACTAATTTTCCCTATGTACAACACTAATTTTCCAAATGAAATAAGCTACGGTTAAGAAATTATAAAGAAAATAAACTCGTGACTTTAAAACAATTATTTACCACTATTTTAATGAATTTAACACTTATGTACAACACTTATATTCACTATTTTCACTCTTAAGAGTTTATGTATTATTTACTTACAGTTTTTAGAAGCGTTTTAAAGCACTGATAAGCGTTCATTGTCTTTAAATTCACTTTAAAACACAGGCGAGGCCGCTGTCCTTAACATAAGGCATTTATTAATACCGTTTATGTTACACAATGTTTGTTATCAATATTTTTTATTAAAAAGTATGTTTAATAATTAACTGTTTTATATAAATTTTATTATTATAATATATCCTCCCATTTACTTATGTTCTAGAAAGGGTTACAATTATAAACAGGAAACATTTGTTTCTTTGCATGTTTGATGTTTTGGTACGTTTGACCTACGATGAAAGGTGCACATGTCACCGTAAAATTGTAAAAACCGTTAGATTGTAATAAAACTAGTGAAATTTTCAAATGTTGATAGACTTCCGACGTGAATATGCTGCCTATAATTTCACACATTATTTTTCGTTAGATTACATATAGGTACTTATATAGTTTTTAATCTTTCGACATATTTTTACAATCTCGTTAGTTATTTTACATTTTTATATACGGTGACACATAAATAGAATAGGCCACGGGCCACATAGAAAACATTTTATATCGGGGAAATGTACAGTTCCCGCGAAATTTCCTTTTGCGCGTATGAAGTCGCGGGAAACATCTAGTGAATTTTATAACTGGCTAGTAGCTACTATATTTGCTAGTGGTAAACATACTTTTAAATACATATAATAAATGCGCACAAGTTGAATGGTTCAAACAATGTCATCACATTCCTAGTAAATTATTCTTCTAAATAATTGATTCTAGTCTAGTAGAACCACCATTGTAGTCCAATTCTAGTAACTATTTCTGATCATACTACAGTTTCAGTCCGCGCTCTTTATTTTATTATTATTTAAACTCCGCGCCATTATGATCACTATTAGTTACGAGAATTGGACTTCTGAACCTCAATTTTCGTATTTAAAGTAGATTTTCATTTTTCTTTGATTGTATTATAAGTGAAGGGACTTGTTATCATAAACTGATTTTGTGAAGTTTGGACCAATCAGAACATGTTTGACGCTGGTTTAACGTTTACAAGAATACCTGTTTGGCAGTTTTAGCGTATCAGGACGATTGTAATTGTATTATTGCAGGTTTTCTTTAGCAGAATTGACCCTCTGGAATTCGCGCTTATATTAAACTAGACGATTATTGCTTTTTATTGCTTCCCCGTGGTCTATTCTATATATTAAGTATATGCCTAATTTCATCAAAATCAGTCCAGTAGTTTCGGAGCCTATTTAATGCAAACAACAAACAAACGTTTCCTCTATATAATATACTAGCTGTTGCCCGCGGCTCCGCCCGCGTAAATATAGTTTTTTCGCGATCGCGGATAAAAAATAGATAAAAACAATCCTTGATGCTGATTATATATCATGCTAAAATTTCAGCTCGATCGGTGCAGAACTTTTTGAGTTTTTGAAGCGTACACAAACGAACATAACATTTTTATTATAGTATAGATACACTACTGTATTCCGCTGCAGATATAGCGCGATGCTGCGCTGGCTGGTGCTGTGCTGCGTGGCGCTGCTGGCGCGGCCGGCGCACCCGCAGGGCGCGCAGCAGTGCCCGCCGCAGAACACCATCACGCCCTGCACCTGCACCGTCAAGAAGAACGGCCTTGACATCCTCTGCGAGTTCACCGAGCAGCAGCACATACAGAAGGTAAAGGATTCTTAGAATACAGATCCAGCTAGCTAGAAGTAGCTCGCGAATCGCATGTCGTAGGTTCGATTCCCGCATTGAAACAACAAATAATGTTGTTTCTAAGTTTGGTTAGGACAATTCAGACTGATCACCTGATTGTCTGACAAGAGAGATGATCCATGTGTTGGATGGGCATGCAAAAAGTCGGACCTGCGAGCTGCGCCTGATCTCTCGCCAGTCGTGTCTATTTACCGTCCCACTGGGTTACGAGAGTATAGGAAGAGAGAGTACTCTTGTGTACTGTGCACACTTGGGCACTATAAAATTACTCCTGTGTAACTGGCCTGGTTTCAATGAAACCGGCCACCGTCATCGATGTGGGGGTGTTATTATTAATAGGCTACAGAAGGGAAACTAAATCCTAAAAAATCAATGACGATCCTAAACTATTAACATTATTTAAATAAAATGTAAGGTATATAATAATAATAATTAGTAATTAAATTAATACTTGATTTAAATAATGGTTATTTAAGGTAAAGTAACCTATACTAACCTTAATAACCGCAACTTAAATCCACGGGGCTGGCCGCTAGTCGTTTCGTGCTTTCACTTAATTGACAATATAATTTCATAATATTTATGATAGATTCGTCTGACGCGACGTTTGATATTATTTCGGTGTCAACCTTATCCGTCCAGACTGATCGCAAAGTAGGCCGAGCACCCAAAGTACAAAAATAAAAAATAAAATAAAATATATATACAGCCGTTATAATCGCCTCCTTTTTTGGAAGTCGTTTAAAAAGGCGAAGCGAACTGCGTACCCACACTGTCTTCTTTGGCCAAAATCCGCCTACTTCGACTGGACGAGGACAGACCCCGCCCCGACTACTCGCGACTTACTTCGCGAAGCACTTCTTCGGCCTACTTCGCGATCAGTCTGGACGGGGCATAAGGTGCTCGTAGATTCATTTGTAGAGAGTGTCGCCCCTGTGGTAGGTATATATACGTCTAATGTGACCGTTCTGTGCAGTATTATAATTGCGGTGTAGTTTGAGACTTTAGTACGATTCCATTAAGACAGGGCTTTCAAAAAACAACAACTTTGTAAATAAAAATCACGGGCAATTGGCCCACCACACTTACCCACCACTGCAACTCCTGTGTAGCCAGGATCGACAGTGGTAACCAACCGCAAAAACCCTTTGATATGATCTCAGGGGTGCCCGGGGGACATGCTAAATCTGTCTTGGAACCCGTAACGAAATTAATCAGAAGATTGTAGGAGGAGTAGGAAGTATTCCAGCATTAATAGTAGTTTAAATTAGAAATTAGAGTAGAATAAGATAGCCAATGTCATGAGTTTATGTACGATTCTGTACATTTAGTTAAATATAATACTCCCACAGCTCTCGAAACCAATTAAAGTTCAAATTAGTTTAAAAACCGGTGAAAAAATAGTAGTTGAATTGTAGATTATATTATGTTTTCTTATATTTATAAGACACATTTGTAGCCACAGATGCTTGAAAAGCTTAAAAAGAAGACCAAAACGAAAGTTTAATTAAAATGTAAAATGTGATGTAAAAACTCACACGAAATTAATAAGTTCTGACCTATCTATACAGATAAATAAAATTGAAGTGTCTGTTTGTAACTTAAAATTAACAGCTTTTCACAAAATGAATCTGAAAGTATATTCGGTACTTACAATATCTATACAGATAAATAAAATTGAAGTGTCTGTTTGTAACTTCAAATTAACAGCTTTTCACAAATGAATCTGAAAGTATATTCGGTACTTACAATAAAATATATATTTTTTTAATTTTTGTCTGTCCGTCTGTCTGTCTGTCTGTCGGTCTGTCTGTCTGTTTGTTCCGGCTAATCTCTGAAACGGCTGGACCGATTTTCACGGGACTTTCACTAGCAGATAGCTGATGTTATAAGGTCTAACATAGGCTACTTTTATTTTAGGGTTCCGTTTAAAAAAATAGGGTTCCGCTTCCGTTAGTACTGCGCAAACGAAGTTGCGGGCATCAGCTAGTTCGAAATAAAGAATTTGCTATTTGTATACATTTATAATAAAATAATATTATATAATTAGGAATTATCATCATATTATATACAAGTAAAATACTAGGAACTAGATGAATAAAGTTGGCTCACAAAATACACATCGAGTCATCAACATAGATTGCCTATTATAGCAGTCTATTTTAGTATTCTAGACATTATTTCAGCGGGAATGGAACGGTTTAAAAAGAAAATATGTTCCGTTTTTCGCTTCAGCGTTTTTAATCTTCGACTGGGAGCGAGTGAAACCGCAAAGTCTACTTTAGTATTAAAGCGTAAAGCCAGAAATTGGATTAAACAGTGACTTGAACCTTCTAGAGCATTTTGCTCTTTATTATATTTTTTGTTTCCGTTCATTCTTCAAGTAAAAATAAAAACAATTAAGCGGTCTTCAGGTTCTAAGTTTTTAAGGTAAAAATATAATAATTGTGTGCAGTTCGCTAGAAAGGGCCAAAGTGATGGCCATTTTTATCGACTTCTTTACTGCTGCTTTTCATTTCATCAGGTTTTCCACTTCTAAAGATTTCTAACTTGCGCGTTTACTATTAGAGCTATAAAATATAGACAGTAGCGAATTTGAGATTTAACTAATCACGGCGACGCGACGCCGACGTCAAAAGGAAGGGTCAAACAATTTTTCTACAAACAGTCGTATGTATGTATGTTTGTTCCACCGCAGCGCATAAAATACTGGTGCGATTTGAATGAGATTGAGGTTAATATATTCGTTATAACAACCCTGGTAACATCTATATACTAATAATAAAGAGGAATAGTTTGTTTGTTTGTTTGCATTGAATAGGCTCCGAAGTTACTGGACCGATTTTCATGAAATTTAGTACAGATATAGATTAGACCACGGGGAAGGACATAGGCTAAATTTTATTGTGGCAAAATGTACGGTTACCGCGGGATTTTCTTTAGCGCGCACGAAGTCGCGTGCAACATCTAGTAGACTATAATATATTATGATAGAGATACTTAGCTGGGTTATAGGTTTTTTTTTAATAAAAATTGTAGTCATTTACTAAATTGTTTTTTGTTATATTAAAAACTATTATTTGACAACAAACAATACGATAGTGGCGTCATCGTACACATAGGCTACAGTAAAACAGAACCTAATAACTCCGTTAACAAGTTTGTTTTGTTTTCCTCGCTTGGAAAAATTCGACGTCCAGAATGGACTAAATTGCCGTTTTTTTTTATTGAAGATTAATTTAGTTCTCCATCCCGCTGAGTTTTATTATAGTTCTTATGTCTGCTAGTATTGTAGTCAATACATTTTTATCGTGGAATATTACCGACGAACGATATGAATAGTAATAATAACTCCCCACACCGATCTCGGTGACGGTGGCCGGTTTCATTGAAACCAAGCCAGTTACGCAGGAGTCATTTTATAGTGTCACAAGAACACTCTCACTTCCTTTACTCTCATAATCCTGACGGTGATAGTGGGCCGGATAACCGACCCCTGATCGTGGGACGGATAACCGATACGACTGACGAGAGATCAGGCGCAGGTCCAGCTTTTTACATGCCCATCCGACGCATGGATCATCTTTCTTCTCGGACAATCAGTTGCAGGCTTGCATTGTCCTAACCAAACTTGGAAACAACATTTTTTGTTGTTCCAATGAGGGAATCGAACCCACGACCTCTGAGTCCAGAGCCAATGCTCTAACCACTAGACCACAGAGGCTGTTTTAGAAGGCTTTTCTAAGAAAGGTGAGGTATACGGAATACCCAAATAAACGATCTTCCAAAATATGCAAACATTGGTTACGAATAAATTACGAATAACTCAACTGTCCAAGGTACAATATGCTAGTATTGTTTTAATGTTATGCTATCTTTCACCACAGGTGGTCTAACTAAGATTTTTTTCTTTTAGGCCATGAATACACTTCGTTCCAAGCCAATGATAATTTTCTACCTGAAGCTGCGGCACAATAATCTGGCGAAGCTGCCGTCGTACATATTCCTGGGACTGGACATACGCCATCTCACCGTCCACAACAGCAGCCTCGCTGTGATAGAAGACTCCTCACTGAGTTCCATTGGTAAGTATTAGTGTCAGTTCCTATCGCAAATATACGCGGCGCATTTTTAAGATTGATATTTAAAATTGAACTTTTTTCACTAGCAGATACAGGTTCCATATGACGTGGTCATAAACTGCACATACGCTGTTTGCGTCGGTGCAACCTGACATTCGAACTCTTACGATGAAACGTGTATCTTTTTGTGTAGTGAATAAAGTTCAATTTTGAATAGCTATCTTAAAAATACCGTCGTCCCGCGCCGCGTCCCGTATCGTTACGTTTCGGTGTGAATTATTGACCCTGACGCTGTTTGTCCACTGGCACCGTCAACGGGACGTCAACGAGAACGAGATTATTTCTGGTCGAGATTAGATAGACGTGGGGGTTCGTTGGACACACGGCTATAGTCAATGTACGTGGGTAACACTGAAAATGTTTAGAACTGGCCGGTTAGAAATATTGCTAATGAAAACTTTTTGTTGAATTTCAATTTTAGAACTCTTTGGTAACTTAATGTAGATATATGCATTCATTTGTCATTTGTTTTTGTGAATTGGCAGCAAATCTAAAACTCTTGTTAAGCCTCATTTACACAAGGAGAGTTTCTCGAACGGGTGCAGGCGACAATGTCAGGCGAGAATATTCTTGCATTGTGTAAACAACCTTTGAAGGCGAAAATCGTATGGCGAGTCTCGTATACGAGAATATGATACGATATTCTCGCCCAAATCGTACGATAAACTCTCCTTGTGTAAACCAGGACTTAGTCCTGATTTACACAAGGAGAGTTTATTAGAGTAAAATGATAATCGCAGCCTATCATAAATATATAAATATATTTATGATAGGCTGCGATTATCATTTTTTAATGAAACCCCATCTCGTGCCACTATTTACAATTAGTTTAACGAAGATAACATCAGTGCTGTGCGACGCATGATAGAGGAAGATAAGAGAGTGACCTATCAGCAGATACAGGCAAGCCTTGGCATTGGTATGAGTCAATTTCAAAAAATATTACATGAACATTTAGGCGTCAGGAAGCTTTGTACCAGATGAATTCCCCATACTTTAACCGACGACCATAAACACCTTCGAATGGACTGGTGTCACCAAATGTTAGATGAGTTCAACGGCGGTGACTCAAATGCTGTATTTGACATCGTCACAGAAGATAAAAGCTGAATATATTACTACGAACCCGAAACCAAAAGACAATCAGCTCAGTGGGTGTTTCCTTTCGAGGATCGACCAACTAAGGTAAAGGATGGAAGAAGTCAAGGAAAAAAGATAATTGCCTCATTCTTTGGTCGGAAAGGTTATTTTGCAACCGTTGTGCTAGAAGATGGAAGGACAGTTACTGCAGACTGGTATGTCAATCGCTGTTTGCCTGTTGTCTTGGAAAAAATTCGACTTTGAAGCAGGATCCTTCTATACCACGAAAGCTGCTTCAGCGCACTCCGCAAAACGGACTGTTGAATATTTGACTATGGCAGGTGTCGAGATAACGAGTCATCCGCCATACAGTCCTGATCTGCGACTTTCATTTATTCACAAGAACTAAAGATAAAATTCGAGGTGTTCGCTTTACGAGCCCTGAAGATGCGGTGAAAGCGTACGAAAATGCCATAGAAGAGGCCCCTAAAAAAGAATGGGCCCACTGCTTTTCTCAGTGGTTCCATCGAATGCGACGATGTGTAGAGAGGAACGGAGATTACTTCGAAAACAATAAAAGTGTTGGCAACTTTCTACATTAAGCCTTTTTCATTTTCTAAAAATTTTCAGTGTTACCTAGGCAGGTATTGTATCGTTACTTCGGCGCCGTCATGTCTTTCTCGTTGACGTCCCGTTGACGGTAGCGGTGGACAAACAGCGAGCATTACAGTTATTTTTTCTGTTGTTAGCATTTGGTGCGAGCCTGCCTGTTTTTTTATGTTGTCGTATTTATAAAATAAATTGTATAAACGATAAATAAATAAATACCTTTGATACTAAATTACAATTACCTACACAGCCTTATAAATACCTACACACCAGATACCTATAACTTGACGGATAACATTCACAGTAGGTTATATGGTCTGGGATAACATTATAATATCATGTTCTATAATTTCTATAAGATGTACCTATTTTCCAAATGATAAAATAATAAATAGAAGGTCTTGACATATTATATTGATTTTTTTACAATCAATCCAAATTGGTAGTGAATATATTATGATGTTTGTTGTTCTACTAATTGAACGTAATTGACACATTAGCTGCTGAATACAATAGGTACTGGACAGGTGTATTATTTTCTCATCAGTAATTATGATTATTTAGAGCTCCATGGCCTAGTGGGTAGACCGAGAGAGTGCAGGTTCAAATTCCAGGTTGTGGCGTGTACCAATGAGACTTTTTCAGATCTCAAGTACATTATACGGACGCTCTAACGGTGAAGGAAATCATCGTGAGGAAACCCGCACATAGTTGGACTAGGCCGACTATGTTGTGAGGATGCCGTATGTGCTTGGGCAACCATACGACATTTAAACCCCAACTGTCCCAGGCACTACAGTATTTCAAGAGTGGTTACTTCTCTCGGAGAATAATGTATAAATCATCCATTAACGGATGTAAAGGCCTTTAAGTTTTTTTTTAATGCAATAAAGAACATGGAACATTATAATATCCTATACATCAAAGTGTTAGGTCAAAGTATGATCAAAGTAGAAGATTTTTTTTCTTATTTCATAAAATACAACTATCATTGTCGCCCTATTTCTTATTATTCTACTTTTGGCTTGTTAAAAATTCGATTCCATTTAAATTTTTTATCGTATTATAATAAAAAAAATTATCAGATACTGGCGTATGTGTAAATACACAGTACCTACAACCGAAGCTACCGGAGCTTTGACGTAGGTATGTGTAAATTCGACTTTTGACGGTCGACACACGAACAGCAAAAATTTTAAAATTTAAAAAATTTAAAAAAAGTAGTAAGATATCTATGGCTTGAACTAAATTTGAAAGTCTATTGAGACTCCAACTAGGACTGACGTAAAAAAAATTTTTGCAGGCAACAAGTTGACGCAGCTGGACGTGTCGCAGAACAACCTGGCGACGATTCCCACGTCATCCTTCACCCACCTCAACCACCTGCTCATACTCAACATGAACCACAACAAGGTAATGACGTCATTCGTGTCAAGCCGGCGA
The DNA here is from genome assembly GCA_905404095.1 of Glaucopsyche alexis. Taxonomy (NCBI): domain Eukaryota; kingdom Metazoa; phylum Arthropoda; class Insecta; order Lepidoptera; family Lycaenidae; genus Glaucopsyche; species Glaucopsyche alexis. The sequence goes on from FR990053.1 coordinate 6,489,738, forward strand.
CACATTAGCAAAAGAAAATAACGTTAACAATCGTCATTCAATAGACATACGCGAATGCAGCTCGCAGCTATGTGTGGCCAGATGTGTGCTTATGTAGATTATGAAGACGCGAAGCGCACGGAACGTTGGTTTTCAAGCCAGGACTTTCGTTCACGGGGCTGGCCGCTGGTCGTTTCGTACTTTGACATAATTGACAATATACTTTCATCTATATAATAATTATATAAAAGAACACTTATGTATGTAATACTTATGTTACACACAAGAATGAATGAACCGATTTGGCTGGAAATGTATGGGGAGGTATCTTAAAACCAGGAGAAACACATAGGATACTTTTGATCCCGTTCCCGAGGGACTCAAAAGTCAAAACTCGAGAACCGCTGGACCGATTTGGCTAATTTTGGTCTTGAAATAAGTGTCGAGTTCAGGGAAGATTAAAAAAATGAGAAATATTAGAAAAGGTCTATGTTGTAGGTGTATGTGTAGGACTAGGACGTAGGTTGCATTATAGGTGTAATCATCAATTTACTCCAATTCATATTTAAGACAGAACAACGTGTCGGCGGGACAGCTATTAATATTATAAAAGATTTGTCTGATGCGACGTTAAAAATTATTTCCGTGTCAACTTTAGTTTTACAACATTCCTGACATTCGCCTGTGCTCGAGCTGTCATTTGTAGAGTGTCGCAACTGTGACATAAGTGCCGTGAATTCGCGCGAAAATTACACCACATTCCATGCGTGAAAACCTTGTGAAAGTTACCACACGTTCATGACAATTCGTGGGGCTTCACGGCACAAGCTTAGAACCGAAATTATATTAAGATTGCTGGCTATCGGCGTAAAAGGTTAAAAGCTGTTATTATGTATTTTTCATAATTGGCGAATATCCAGTAAGTTTTAGGTCATTTATTATTGACAATAACAGAAATTGAAGTAAGTTCGTCTGCTAAGTGAACTGTAGGAGAGCCACGCTTCGGCATAAATGGGCCGGCTTGACCGGGTAAATACCACGACCTTACTGAAAACCGACGTGAAATAACGCTTGCGTTGTGTTTCGCCGAGTGAGTGAGGTTACCGGAGGCCCATGGGGGGGATTGGGGATTTTAAGGACCAGGAATGCAAGTCGCAGCACCAGAGGAGTTACATCTGGTGTTGCGAGTGTCCATGCGCGGCGGTAATCGCTTACCATCGGCGATCCGTCTGCTCGTTTCTTGGTGTATTAAATTAAAAAAAAAAGTTTTTTATTAAAAAACCTTTGAAATATTAATTTGAAAGCTACGATATTTTATTACAAACAGAAACGTCAGCCTAACGTCCCTCTTTTGTCTAAAATTACATTAATTGCTGTTATGAATTTAACGCTGTTAGCTAAACTGTCTGTTCTGTCTCAAGTCGGTGAAAACGTAAAACTTCAATCCATTAGCAGTGTGCTGTGGTAACTTCCAAAGTAAACTTAAGCCGTTGTATGGAGAAAGATCGATTACATGAATATGTAATTGGAGCTTTATAGAATTTTCTAGATTCTGTAGAGTGTAGTATATTGTAGTAGTAGGATATGGGTGGAAAACTTTTAGTTGTTGCTTGGAAGTTGGTACTAAGAAAACCTAAAAGTGATTCGCAATTTAAAAAATGGTTCAAGCGAGAAAATCTATTGTAGTTTTTTACGCGACTATGGTGAAGCCAAAAGGAAAGGTAATGATATTGGCAGGCTATGTAAGTATGTATGTCTATTGTATATTATGTGTATGTATGCTTGGTCCATCGTAGCGCCTTAAGTACTGACCCAATTTTAATTAATGATTACGTGTCAATAATTTACTTAGTCGGGTTTTAGTTTTTTTATAAAAAATAGCTGTTGTTCGCGGCTCCACCCGCGTAAATACAATATCCCTCGGGAACACTGTATTTTTCTTGATAAAAAGTAACCTTTGTCCTTTCCTAGGACTCAAAGTATATCTGTACCAAATTTCATCAAAATTGGTTCAGTGGTTAAAGCGTGAAGAGGTAACACATTTTCGCATTTATAATATATAGATGTATTTATTTTATTTTCTGCTCGATTAGAATTATATAAGGTTTGGTAAAATCAATTACGAATACTTCGGGCACATGATCCACTGCTTATGTAAAGACGTTTAAGCAGAAAAATAATTGTCATACTCGAAAAAAAATTTTTTCTTTATATGGGCGAGTTTTCGTTTTGCGGAGAGTCACCCATACATGAGATGATTTTTTACTTTGAGTGTGACAATTATTTTTCTGCCCAAACGTCTTTACATATGCAGTGGATCACGTGCGCGAAGTATTCGTAAATTGATTTTACCAAACCTTATATATTTCATAATTTTGGTCTGATTTATTCAACTTCAAATGCGTCGTTCAATGTTATACAATATATATTTTTTCTAATATTGGATAGATTAAGGAACCATTGCATGTCATGTGACCATAAGGGCCAGAACAACAAAAGCTAATCATAAATTGTGTAACATTTAAAAAGCCATGTTACGGTTAGTTACCGTTACAGCTCAATCAATTTTATCATAACCATAAATCATTGTAAACCATATAAGTGATTAGTTAAATCGATAATATCAGAAATAAAATAACAGTAATTTATATAATAGGTAAGTAGATGTAATTTTAATTAGAATTAATTTTTACCCAACTGCGGAGAAGCCAAAAGTAAGGTCAGATATATGTATGTAGGTATATTATATTATATATATTTGTTCCATCCTAGCGCCTAAACTACTGATCCGATTTAAATGAATGAGATGTTAAAATATCTACTTAATAATAGGCTACTTAATTTACGTAGTCAGGTTATAGTTTTTATATAAAAAAAATAGTTATGGTTGTGTAATATAAATGCCCGCACATATACTTATGAGCAAAATAGGTACAAAGTCATGACGTCATGACCATGAAATTTACCTATTCCTAAAGCAACTCTGTGGACTGTGACCCTGCATAATAAGAATAGTTTAACTAAAGAGAGGGACAATATTTTTGATAGTTTAATAATACAGAAGATGCATTTATTTTAAATGGGCAAAATTCTTATATTTTCCGAAAGGCGACATAAGTATGGACCATAAAATGCAAAAAGTACCTACAGTAGTGCTAAATTAAAAAGTTACAGGATTAAAAAAATTACATTTTTTTTGCTTTGATCTCAAAACGAAAAACTGTTCAAATCCTTGTGTTATTTGTGTAATTTTTTATGACAATTATATACATAAATGCCGTATTTAAGTTAATGAAATCAATTTTGTATTAATCTTCATACATTTTTAACAGTTGTGACGTCACTCCTGCTACATTTTTTTGTATACGTAGAGCGTTTTTAATGCCTCCAACAATTTCACTTTTGTGATGACTGTATTTCGTCAACGGTTGTCGTAGATATGCCATTGCAATGACAAACTTTCCTGGCTTACTTTTCGAAAAGACAATAAAAAAAAATATGCATCTTATCTTTTTTTGAACTCGTTAAACGAACATACCACATTCAACTACAATTTATACGAGAAGGTTCTCGCTGTTTTTTGTAAAATTATAATCAATCAATCAAATCAAATCAAATCAAATCAATTTATTCAAACACACATAAAAATATATACAGAACAAATATACATTATAATATAATATATATCACGTCAATCCGATCCCGTGCTAAGTTGAACTTGTGTTACGGGTATCAGACAACGGATATATATTTTTATACTATACACACACAATTCTATACTATACAATACTATACATAAATCTTATTTTCTATATTAGTCACATTCACTCTTACACACACACTGTAGTTTATCACGTATTGTCTTTTTTCGGCGACGTGATGCGCGCTTCGTTGGGGAGCCTTCCCCGAAACCTCCGGTAGACTACGTCCGTCGGCCAGAACTCCTCCACCTCGAAGGTCGGTAGAAGATGCGTCGGTACTCTCACCACAAAGGAACTGAAGTTGACCTTGTGGCGAGACTCCAGACGCTCGACCCTTAAGGTGAAAGACGTCTTCTTTCGGATGTAGTCCACAACGTCCTCGACCGTCGTCGACCAGTGCAGGCGGGACACGTACAGCTGTGTGGCGCGTACTTCGCACCGCAGACGCTGCTCGGGTTCACTGGGTGCGGTGCCGCGGTGGTTGCGGACGGCGGGCTTCCTCTTCTTTCTCCTCTCCACCAGTGTGAAGCCCTCCTCATCGCACCTCCTGCTCTCGTCCTTGACGGTTCGAAGAGGCTCAGCCTTGCGGCGCTCTTCCACCCCTCTTGTCTTCTTCCGCGGGGGTGCAGTGGGGCCAGCGCCGATACTTGCGTAATTTTTCGGAGTCGCTGGTGTCCTCGGTTTCGGCTCGACCGCAAGCGACAATAATAATTGTCAACCATCAGGATATACCTATAGGACAAGCTACATGCTGCCGGCGACTTGTGCGACAAAAGCAAAAATCCGTATATTTTGCCGCAATATAAAGTTGCCTGTCCTTCTCCATGGTCTACTCTATATATATGCCAAATTTTATCTCGGTCCAGTAATTCCAGATCCTATTCAATGCAAACATACAAACAAACAAATGGTTCCTCTTTATAATATTAGTATATAATATTAAGGTGGAAGTTTTAAGATTTGTAATTATTTATTGTTAGATATGAATCATCATTTCTGAAGGTACCTATATTTGTATAAAAAGCTATTTCTTGAACTCATCGAACCTTTATTGCAGGTGACCGCAGTCCACAACAGAGCATTCCTGGGCCTGGACACGCTGGAGATACTGACTCTGTATGAGAACAAAATATCCGTCGTCGACGGGGAGGCGTTCAAAGGATTGGACAAGTAAGTCTATTGTGATAGTCATGTACAGACGTCACGAGATAGAAATACATTTGTAGCACATAATAAAAATATATACTTACATACAGCTTCCATACAACGATCCAAAAGAGATGTATTACAAATCTATGAGGCGTGGGCCCGCACTATGTACACTATATGTAAATGTAGCTACATAATATGGTAACCGTTTCCTATTTTTTATTTTGTTTAATGTCACTTCGTTTCAATGTACATTTTAATTAACTTCGCCAAGGAGAGCAACACAACGTAAAATAAAACATGGCGGATCAGATCAGAATTATCTAAATTCTAAAGAATGCCATTTTGACAATGATATGACTTTTAATAAAGAAAGACGTATGACGTTCAAGAAGACGTCTTTTCCTTAAATTGTCAACAAACGTCAAAAGTCATATCAAAGCAACTGCCAAGGCCGACCTAAAAATAGGGTTAGGTATCGCATTAAAAAACTTTTCAAATAACCATTTTTGTACGCATGTTCCCTTCTTCAATTTTTTTTTGTAATTTAATGAAATTCCCATATTTTATTTCTATTTACTTATGTGGTGTACATAGAGCTAGCCCAAAATCAAACATCTCCTTTAATCAGGGTCGTCACAGAATATGAGGGTAAATTAAACTAAGTCTAGCGTCAGTATACGGCTATTGAGAACGTCTAATTGGTACACACATTTAGTACATTAGTACATACATTCGTGCACACGCATACATTCACCGATTGCTTGTAGACTAGTAGTGCAATCAAATTTAAATTTTGTAAATTTAAAGTTTATGTACAAATATAACTACTTATTAAAATAATCGATAATGTAGTAGAAATGTTTTGTGAATAAAGGCAAGAAGTTTTAAAAGGATTCCTATAAGATTTTGGAGTTTATCCTATAATATAATAAGTGAGTAATATATGTGAATTGTTGAAACCCTTGAAAATATTATAATATACAAACAACAATATTTAACAGCCGAAAATACTTTTTTATAATTAAAGCGATGACTCAAATGAGTTAGAAATTATAGTGATGACACAAATGTGTTCAAAATTTGAAACTCCCCCTGACCTAGAACAAAATTCAATAAGTCATAATATACTACTGAATAAAATATAACTTATTGATTTACTAGATAATGTAAATAACTTCGGTAGGAGTGGCACTTACACAAATTATAGTTTTTGTCCAAAGGTCAAGGACATTAATTAATAACATTTTACTACAGCTGAACACATTCACAATCTTCACAATATTTCGGAATATTGTGAAGATTGTGACTGTGATGAGTTCGGACTCCCAGCTTACAAATTAAGTTGGCTTAACCGAGTTGAACCCATATAACAAATGTTCCTTTTTTGTCTTTTAATTTGTTTGAATAACACCGAAAAGTTAATGATTCCTGAAAAGTTCTGTTGTGTTTTATTGGCAAAATAAAAGTTTAATTTGGTGAATTATTGTTGTTGTTTATACAATTTGTCATGTTAGCGTGGGGGAGTCAAGAAGTAATTTATCTACGAAGTACGGACATAAAGACTATATTTTTGGTTAATTTTATTTTTGTAAAGAAGAATTGTTTAAATGGTATGTCGCTAAAGTAAATCGCTTCAGCAATGTATAAGAAACTAGATGTTGCTCGCGACATGCAAGAGGAAATCCCGTCGCAACCGTACATATTGCGGCAATAAATGTATTCTATGTCCTCCTACGCTATAATATTGACCTTGACGATCTTTGTGGCTCTGTGGTTGGTGCTCAAGCCGGGGGTAAGCCGAAGGAACTAAAAGTTTTCTGTGTTCCTGGCTCATGAATGTGTATTCAATATGTGTATAATATAATAAAATTCTTAAATTATTTACGGTATAACAGTATTTAATATACTTCCCGTTTTCTGGTACCTGTAACAAAAGTTCTTCAGATACTGAGCACATGGCCAGATTGACGTTGTGTGAAGCGTCCGTAGATATCATTATTAATATCTGTGACACATTTCATCAATATTGGTCGAGCAGTTTAGAGCCAAAATCCAAATAAACAAACATACACACAATCTTTCATCCGTATAATATTAGAATAGATAAAGATAAAGACATTTATATAAAATTAATGATTCTAAATTCCTTAGGAAACTGAAGCGTCTCAATCTCGGCGGTAACGAATTGACGGCCGTGCCTCAGAAGGCATTAGCACTTCTGGAGAACCTCAAGAAACTGGAAATGCAGGAAAATCGTATCACGACCGTTACGGAGGGCGATTTTGCTGGTAATTTTAAAAATATTTCCACCTGCAGCTGAAATCTTAAAGGAATTTTTTTTTCTGGGTTACTGCATTTTGGATAGTGCTGAGTCATATAAAATGTAGAGGTAAACCATTCTAAATGCACGCCCCTCCACCGCGTTTACACTCACATGCACAAAAGGTAAAATAACTAACAAGATAATAAAAATATGGCGAAAGATTCATTACTAATGTTTATATTGTAACGAAAAATAATGTGTTAAATTATAGACAGAATATTCGCATCGGAAGTCTATAAACATTTTACAATTTCACTAGTTATATTACAATCTAACGGTTTTTACAATTTTACGGTGACATACACATAAATTGATCTTTGTCATTGGTTGTTCACTCACCGGCTAGACACGAAAGTGGGAGCAAGTATAGTGATGCAATAAGTCCTCTCACACGTTGAAATTATCATTGTTATTGTTTTGTGGAGGGGCGTGCATTTTTAGAATGGTTTCTACCTAAATTTATTCTGAAATGATTAACACTCAAATTTAACGTAGAGACGATTTTATTTTGGTAACAATGTAGCCGTAATTCGGTGACATTTGAGATTCGATAATTAATGCAAATCCCTTATCGATAGTAATGTGCCAACTGGCTTTTAGGCTGGGACTATACGCACCGGAATCCGGAAGGCCGTAGAGAATTCTGATCATTGGAAATAGAAATCTATGCTAATACAATAGAGTTGAAAATCGAACACATGAGTGTCGAGTTAAACGTCAATGTCATATATGACAGCTCGACACCTGACACTTCAATTTTCAACTCTATTCTATTAGCGCAGAGTTCTAATTTCAATGCTCAGAATTCTCTACGGCTTTCCGGATTCCGGTGCATATAGTCCCAGCCTTAGGGTATGCTAAAATGCAGTAACTCAGAAGATCGATTCTGTTATTTAAACCTGTAATAATTAGGGATTTCAATCCGGCATCATTTTCAGTCCGGTCGGATCCGGCCGGATCGATGGGAATCCGGTAGTTTTTAGTCATCACATTGTTATATTAGGTTGGGGAAAAAGTTTCTTCGCATTTTATATAAAAATTCAAAAGGTTTTTTATAAAGTTAATTTACAAGTGACTAAAGTATATAGGTGCCATTTTGTTCGATAACTTTTTGCCATCTTGTTGGTAGGTACATGATCCCATTGCTATAAAATTTTTGGGGCTTCTGATGAAAAAACTGCGACAAGTAGTTTTGGCAGTCCTCTTGTGATGTCAACCTGACACTGCCTAAGGAATTCTGCAGCGACCGAAACAGGTGGAAATCTGAAGGTGCAAGGTCAGGACTATACGGCGGATGCATTAACACCTCCCAGCCAAACTCCCGTAATTTTTTCTGAGTGGCTAAAGATGTGTGAGGTCTAGCGTTATCATGGTGAAAAACCACACCCCTTTTGTTGATTAATTCCGGCCGCTTTCTCTCAACTTCTTGCTTTAATCTCATCAGTTGTTCGCAGTACAGTTCAGAATTGATGGTCCTGCCTGGCGGTAACAGCTCATAATGAATAATGCCCTTCCAATCCCACCACACACACAGCATCACCTTGTTGCGAGTTAACCCGGGTTTCGCCACAGTGTGTGAAGCCTGACCGGCCTTTGACCACGATCTTTTTCACACGTTCTTGTCGTACGTGATCCACTTTTCATTACCAGTTATCAGCTTCTTCTAAAATGGTTCGGTTTCATTACGTCGTAATAAAGAATCACAAATGAGTACACGGTTCATTAGGTTTCTTTCAGTGAGCTCATGAGGCACCCAAATATCGAGCTTTTTTGTGTACCCAGCTTTTTTCAAATGCGCCAAAACCGTTTTGTGGTCAATCCCCAGTTCTTCAGCTACATCGTAACTACTAATATGCCGATCTTGCTCCACTTTTTCAAAAATGGCAACAGTTTTGTCCGTAACAGGGCGACCAGAGCGACGTGCATCTTTGATATCAAAATTTCCGGATTGAAAACGCTTAAACCAAATTTGCGCTACTCTCACAGATACTGCATTAGGTCCATAAACATCACAAATTTTTTTCGCGGCTTGTGTTGCATTTTTACCTTTTTTGTAATAAAATTTTAAAATGTATCGAAATTCTTCATGAGAATCACTCATTTTAACAATAAGAAAAACAAATGAAAATCTCAAATTTACCTAATTTGAATTTGGAATTGTCTTCTGTAAAATTAAAACTTTTTAATGATACCAAAATCAGCCAGATACAATTGGTATTGCCCAAGATATTTTATGACAAGTTCATACATACTATAATGCGAAAAGACTTTTTCCCCAACCTATTATACCTTTTGATACTAAAATAATACCTAATTTTCCATCATTTATTTTGACAAAAATTGCTAGTACCGGATCCGATCGCCGGATACGGTATATTAGTACCGGATCCGGTAAACGTTTCATGATGTCGGATTCGCCGGATTACCGGATCCGTTTTCCGGTTACAATCCCTAGTCATAATACAGTAACGATCCAGTTCCGATATGTTAAAACTGAAAAATGGTATTCACATATACGTCAAACCTACGTCAAATATGGTCAAATCCATTTTGATTGCTGCAAACTCCAAAAGTCATTATATGATAACATGACGATTCATTTATAATTCAATAAAGTTAATTATGATAATTGGAGTTCTGGGTAAAATCATCTAATATTCAAATATCAATTCTCAAATACGATAAGTAACTGTCAGTAATCTTAACATGTAAATTCCAAGACTCCAGAAAGTTAGGAATAAAAGCAAATTATTAAAGCAATAAATTGTGAACCCACATCAAAATTTGAATGTAAACTAATTTCTTTTGCAAATTTGTGCAAGGCTTGCGTAATTTGGACTCGTTGGGCTTGGCACACAATCAACTGAAGGAGGTACCGGCTCAAGTGTTCTCGCATCTGACGTTCCTGAATTCCTTGGAACTGGAGGGCAATCAAATTCAGAGGATCGATGAAAAAGCGTTCTCCGGGCTTGAAGGTAATGGACTTGAGACGCTCTTGAAATTGGAAAGTGAGTTTTTTAATGTAGGCAAAGGCATCAACTAAATTCAGATTGTAAGCGCTATTAGGGTCAGTTTGCAATGAAACGGGACGATACGCAATACGGCGTTGCATTTTTAAAACTGTGATTCAAAACTGAAAAGACACTGGACGTTTTTGACCCGCTTTATGTAAGTCGCGACCACAAACCAAGATACTTTTAAATTGTACTATTTTCATTCACATTTAAATTTTCATTTTCGGAATTTATTTTAAATCAGCCTGTCTATTCTCTAAGAACATTTTCAAATCTCGAAAGCTGAATCCGCGGTGAATGTCAAATTTTTATATGATATTTGACACTTGCCACGGATTCAGCTGTCGAGATATTTGAAAATGTTCTTAGAGAATAACACTGCAGGTCCTGGATGCGGGAATGAAGTTAGAAAAAAAATTTAAAATCATATTTTATGTTTTCGTTACATTGAATTGACTTCAATTAAGTGATATATTACACTACTCTTGTCGTTGCTACAGCAACCGCAGCTAATAATGTAGGACTCTACATTTATTTATATTATCATAATAACTATTTTCATATAGCAAAAAACAACCTACTCATATTTATATATTTCCCACTCTCGGGATCTTATCGGGATGTTATAAAAATGATTTAAATCATGGCACATATTAGTAACTAAGTTGCTAAATATAGTGCGATTCAAATGAGAATAGGATCGAGTCGGCGCCATATTGTGACGTCATAGCTGTCAATTTTACCCAATTGGGTACCTAATTAGGTAGGGTGGGCAAAAAAGTTTTTTTTTCGTTTTAATATAATTTATTTACAAAATTGAGTGTAAAAAATGTAATCTGAATGTAGCTCTTCAATTTCGCTCATCTCTGTATTACTGTCCGAGTAGTCATCGTCGTCTATGTAACACATCGCCTCGTTTACTCATTTTCGAGTAAAATGAGTATGACAATAACAAAAACAATGAAAAACAAAATGTTAATTTATGATTTTAAAAATGAATTATGAATATGTATTATAATAATTAAATGTTTAGATAATTTAACGTTATTATTTACATTCGATGTTATTCCTCTTCTTTTATTTATGGCAATCGCGGTTGCAAAGGTTTTGCACCCTTCTGCTAGTGTCGAGTATATAAAGAATTATTTCGACTATTATTATTGGTAAAAAAGTTTTTCTGCTAACCGTACTTTTCAAGTGACATTTGACAGATAGAGGTTATTGACTTGATATACTATTCTCATTTGAATCGCATTATACTTAGTTCTAATTTCACCAACGTATTTAAACCACGTTTAACGCTGAGCTAAGGCCTAAGGTTTTCAATCTATCTTTCCGATTCTGATATAAGAGAGAGAGAGATCGAATCGGGTAATCCCCGATATTCCACTTCCACACACACACACACACACATTCCACGCGTTAGGCGTGCTTAAAGCAGTCTGGTGGGGCTTTATATCTTTCTCGTCTTATCCAGAAAATCTCCAGTATCTACGGCTTGGTGATAACCGTCTCCACGAAATACCGTCTGAAGCTCTTCGTCCGTTACATCGTCTACGTCACCTGGACCTCCGCTCCAACAACATCACCTACATCAGCGAAGACGCCTTCACTGGATACGGGGATTCGATCACGTTTTTGAACTTGCAGAAGAATATGTAAGTATTGTATTATTATTATTATTATTAGCCTTTATGCTACATACAACAATTAATTGTATTTAGCTTATCTTTCCACATAGGCCTCCTCAAGCGATTTCCATTCTTCCCTATCCCTTGCCCTCTTTTTCCACATCGGTCCTGCTACTTCCCTTATATCGTCCTCCCATCTTTTATATTGTCTGCCCTTCTTTCTATATCCATTTCTTGGGTACCAATTTGTTATTTTATTTGTCCACTTTTCGATTTTTTCTCTCATTGTATTAGCACAGTATAAATAATGTACAGTAGACTATCTTTATATTAGACTGTCCGAATCGGTTCACGCACACACAAGCGTCATTTATTTTATATACGTTATACGTTTGGCTGTATTTTTTTTTTTGTATGTTTAACGATAATTCCGCCGTCTGTGGATCGATTTCCAAAATTATTTTTCTTATTTAAAAGGTAAGCGACTTCAAAATTGGGAAGATTGAGCAGAGGAATAGTTAAAATTTTCGCCAAATTCGAAAGGGGAATTATTTAGAAAATAAGTTTTATTTCATACTTTTTTGTGTATTTTTACTTTGGTAGTCGGTTTAATTTTTTGTTTAAAAATAATTATTGAAATTTCAAAAAGCATTTGTGACACCTAACTAATGCGATAGTATACATAAATAAATAATGAGTTTATAATTAATACGAACATCACAACTGCCATCCCATGACATTTCGTACGTAATAGCTCTTGAACGCGTTCAACGAAATTAAACCGACGAAATCCGTAGCTCAGAACTTTCACTCAGCTTAGCTAGAAACGTAGTTTATGTTGGTGAAGTACGATTTGGATTTTAAAACTCGTTTAAACTCGTAAACCCAAGTTTTGCGTATACTGATCGCGTTAAATTTTATGGGTCAAATCAGCTCTTAGCAGATCAGGTAGTCTTAAAAAACGCAATTTTATTCTTGTAATATGTACTACAGCTATAGAAATAGAATCAGTGTCTACTGATATTCAAGTATTCTGAAAATAACCAAAGCCTCTCGCGAAACTCAGTGGGCCTAGCAGGAACTTTTGAAAGTGGCTTAAGCGTAACGTTTTCAAATATAGTAGTAATTATAACTGCATGAGGTGCGCATGAAGTCACTGCATTAGTCATTCCCTGCACTGTATACCATAAGCTTTTCACTGAACATCTGCATCAGCACTCTGACGTTGGCAACCCCTATTACAGGGGAGGCTATGCCAAAAGAAGAACAAAAATAGGGAATATGCGTAAAACATAAAAATAACTTAAAATATAATAATACAATTCTAGACTGAAAAATAAAGGAAATGGCGAAAAAATTTTCAATATATATTGATAAATGAGCAAGATATGAGCGGTCAAAGTTTTTAATCTATCTCTTTTTAGCAAAACGAAATTACTTATGCACTTTCTATGAAAGTCGTATTATGTGACGTCACGATACATATCGAATCTCTCTGTCTAATAGACTACTTTAAACGTTCATATCTTTGTTATTTTTTTTTATGATATCCAAAAACTGATTTTACCATGCGGTTTACCAAACAAGATAGATCTATATAAAAAAAAAAATCATGCATATTCCCTATTGTATGAAAATCTCAAATCATGCTAGCGCCCATACAAAGTTCATTCGATAACGTTACGTTTAAGCCGCTGACAAGTGTTCCTGCTAGGCCCCCTGTTGGAACTTCCAAAATGAACAATGGAACAATATAATATTCAACTGTCTACGCAACAACAGACTGTAATTAAAATTGAATGTGGAACCTTACAGCTTTTGACTGAATAATATATTAACTTGATTAATTAAGACAAGTGATTTGCGAAGCTCGCACGTCCGCAGTCCTTGTTTGTTTAGTAACTGTTTCAACTAAAGTAATTATTGTTGTTTATATACAGGAATACTTTTTCATCGGTACAATAAATTTTACCACGTCATTGGTATCGATAATAGAGTACATTTCTCAAATAAAAAAAAAATATTTTTTTTTTCATTTCAATTATTTTATCCTATAACCAATCTAATACCGCATGTGCGCACTAACTACAAGGCGTCAACGGGTGCGGTATGAGGTAAGGGGCGGCGAGGTGGGGTAAGCGATCGGCCGGGCGGCGCACGAGTTGGCAACAAAGCATCGATAGATGCGTAACGTATCCACATTTTGTATTAGTTTACTGGATAAGTTCGGGGATTGATAACTTTGTTTTTTTGTTCTAAAGGGGTAGTAACAAAAATCACTAGTATTTTTTATTTTTGACAACTATTACGTATGTTGATTTATTGTACTGGTGAAAAAATAACCCTGTATAGTATAAGATACACATAAACATTAGCTTGACAATTAAATTGTTGAATAAAAAATCAAGTTTTATGTACCCTAAAATCCATCAGTTTTTGTCTATTTCAGGAGAAAATATTAAAGCTTAGTTTATTTTGGCTAATATTAGCTGTTAACACCTCCATGGGCCAGTGGCTTAGATCTTGGCTCTTGTCTCCGAAGGTCGTGGGTTCGATCCTCGCGCGAAAATTACTCCTACGTAACTGTACTGGTTTTAATAAAACCATCCACCCACCGATGTGATGTTGGGACTTGGGAGCGATTACTACTACTTCTATCTGTCAACAATTTAAACATTTTATTTACTTCATGGGATCTTAAATTAGAAGAAGAAATCAGCAAATGTTAACTACGATAAGAGTTTAAATCATTCTTTTACTATGCAGGATTCACTCGCTGCCTACGATGGGCTTCGACAACCTAAACTCACTGGAAACTCTGAATCTGCAGAACAACAAGTTGAATCATATACCCGAAGAAATAATGGAGCCAATACTGGACACTCTACGTGTAGTTGATATTATGGGTAAGTTGTTTTGTATTACGTAAGTAGAAACGCATAGCATACAATAATATTAGTTGTAGGTAGTGTCCAATTTTTGCAGTAATACTAGATCCTATCAAAAACATAAATATGGAATGAGAGCCGAGTTCAATATTTTAATATGATATATGCCTGGGTTACAGTCTTGAATGACAAAAGAAGTGAGATCTAAATGGGTGCCAAGTTCAATGGTCAGTCCTGAAATTTATTTATAACAACATAAAATATCATTTCTTCTCATAACATAGGATAATATATTGTAGCCTAAGATCTGACTTGGCTAGTTTTCATATACGAATTATATTATAGCCTTCTCAAGTTCGAAACCTGTTACTTGTCGGTTCTTATTTTATTATTCCAAAAATTTGGCTTGCTGGTAGAAACTAGCCATCGGGCATAATAATTTGTATATGAGAACTAGCCAAGTCAGGCCTTAGGCTACAATATATTTTCCTAAGTTTTAAGAAGAAATTATATTTTATGTTGTTATAAATAAATATCGGGACTGACCATTGAACTTGGCACCCATTTAGATCTCACTTCTTTTGTCGTTGAAGTCAACAACCAAGGCATATATCATATTATTGAACTTTACTCTCATTTCACATTTATGTTTTTGATAGGATATCATTACTTTTTGTACATAAATTATTAGCAGGTACTTATTTATAAGAAAATTAATACCAAAGTTAAGTGTTCCTAATAGAATCAATTAAATGAAACATTATAAAAAATTACCATTTTCTGATTTATTCCTTTGTATTCACCTAATTACCTATCTGCAAGCGAAATTTGAACTTTCTAGGTCATCTGGAATTGGGTTAGAGTTTTGATCTATAGGTCAGTCAGTGATAAAAATGACGGTCTTTGGACGTTAATACCTAAATAACCGTTTGGGCTCCAAATGGTTCATGTAATATTACACATGGTGCCGCTCGCCAGTTCTGTTACTTGAACTTGGCTTGACACGCTACCGCGTGTCTAGATTTGTTTTTTATATACAATTTGTCGAGTAAATTAGACTATTGTACAATATATAAGTTTATTGCACACAATATTGTATGAACAACGAATGGATGTCTTCAATTTTTATAGGAAAATCAATTAAAAACTACTCATATCGACTTTGCGAAAATTATCAAGACCATGTAGTTCTTTGATCCTTCCTAGATGTCGCTTTTACCTTTAAGGGTAACTTAACTATTATGTAAAACATGTAGATGGTAGGTTATGAAATTTGGAGCACATTATATTATGTATCTTGCAAGTCTCAATATATGAGCCGAATTTAACACGTTTATGTGAAATAGTTATTGAGTTATGAGGGGGTCAAAAGTGGCTCCAAAAGTGTAATATTACACACGGTGCTGCTCACCAGTTCTGTTATTTGAACTTGGCTTGACGCGCAACCGCGTGTCTAGATAATATTATATTATACGTCTACCCAATACTGTGGGTATCATTAGATAACTATTTCAAAAATTGATGATTAGTAGTCCATATTGTGACGAATTTTGAAGAAAAACTATAAAGGCTTGCAAAAATTTGTTAGTTTAGGAGTTATAGAGACTTAACTTGTAAAATGCGCTTACTTGGAAAACTTCCACAAGAATGACTAAATAATATTATATGTAAACATGTAAAATATTGTTATAATAGTAGGTACGGAACCGCACGTGCGCGAGTCCCACGTGCACTTGGCTGTTTTTTATAATTTACTGAGACATATTCATTTCTGTGTAGATAACCCACTGATATGCGACTGCGAGTTGGCCTGGTACGAGTCCTGGCTGGCGGGTCTCCGGGACCGAGACGACGAGATGATGCAGAAGAAACGCACAGTGTGCACCATGGTGAACGAGCATCGCGAGTACAGCGTCGCCAAAATGCCCCTCGAGAAAATGAGCTGCAAACGAAAACCAGGATTTGGCAGGATTTCAAGTGCAGAATCTGTGCACCCGACGTGCACAACTGCATTCACGCTGGCCGTCGCTAGATGGCTCTTACACTAAGCAAATTATTTATCGTCGTCAACAGATGGCTCTGAATTGTAATTTTTGTTTACCCTCATTAGTTCAGAAGAGTCGAATCGAGTTAGCTGTGGCCGGATAACTCGATGAGAACTCTTCGATTTTGAATTTTTGGTTCGAAATTATAAACGTGATGAATTTACGCAATAATATACGATACATATCAATTTTGGGCTGAGAAGTAGTGTTTTTGAATGGGCTAACTTGTGATACGGTGGTTTTATAGGTCGTATGATGGTAGTGATACACCATGTATTTTAAAATTAGACGATCTTTCGGTAGGTATGCCTAAATTTATAGAAATTTACCAACTAAAGTAGGCGGAACTCTCAATATATGAGGTAAAATTTCAGCTCACATCTTGTAACACTTTATAAGGAGCATCTTTATATAATTTTATTTGAATGATAAATCTTTGAATATTTTTTAATTATTTATTCCCGCCTTTTATATAGCAGGTATATTGTACTCATAACATAGTAAGCTTTTGCGCATTTACCATGTTGACTATTCAATGTTTATCTATTAACGCGTGGGGCTCGTGTCGACGTAAAAACACGTATTTACAGTATTTTAATGAATTCCGATACATCTCTTTCCTTGAAATTATTCTACCTCTTGTTTAGATTTTGTTAGTCACGTTGTAACGACAGCCTCTCAATGTTCGATGTAGACTAGATATAGGTAAGTGTTAGATACGTTTAAATAAATTTTATGCTGTTGTTTATGTAGCATTTAATTACTTTTATTAATCGAATTGTTTTTAATAATTTTAAATATTAAGTGAGATATCGTAATTTAATTTTTATGATTAATATTTTTGTAATTTACAATTTAATTTTACTTTTTATTTAATAAGCGTCTTTAAAATAGTCTTTCAATTTTATCGTAATACATTATAACGGGGTAATAAATGTGACTTTAAACGGGTGGGCCTTTTTTAACTCATCTTTTCTTCTTCTTTGCGATATATTCATTTATATTACTCACAGCGTAATGTCATTGAATAATAAAATTTTGCGATATAAAATATACTACTAGGTAACTTCCTACGTCATGTATTATTCAGATATATATATTGGCAATTCCAAAATAACCTTAATCAGTAAAAAAAAACAAAAAAAAAAAAAAATATTAATATTTACTCACAAATATATCGGCTAATATTGTTGTCGCTTTTTACCCATGAACGTGCCATGTCTAAATTCAACTGTAAGCTATTTAACATATTATATTATAGGGTAATCCATATGTTGTATGTTCGATTTATTCAGTCACATGGTCGGAGTGAGCCCTCTGTCAGACCTAGTATGTCAGCCATGTGACGACTAAATCGTTAAGTGTGATCCATGTTATGTAAGTGATAATTATAACCAAACATATCCCCTAGTCTGAACCTATATAAGTGAAATTATATGTATACAATTGTTGCGAAATTTGTGAAGCTTTCTATGTGATATAGTTATTGTCATATTTTAAATTTTTCTCTCCATTTTCTAATATATATTCTATAATATACATTGCGTAATATTGAAAATGTGAAATGCGTGTACGACGCGAGATCGAATACCTATTTTGTATTCCTTTACACGCGTTTGTGCATTTTGTACGTCGTACTAATGTTTAAGGATATCGATGTTGTATTTTCACATATTATTATATTTCATATTATATACGCACGAATTATACCAGTATTGATGCACTAATTGTAAGGAGTATTTATTCAGAGTCGAGGAAACCTGATATAATAGGTGTAGGTGAATTAGGATACGGCAATTTTAATGTCTCTCTCGATATAAATGTTGTGAGCGTTTTTCGTGGTCACAGTTTCATAATTACTGGGGTATAATTGTTATTTACGAAGCAGAACTTACACGAGGCTTTGTTTTCCGCAGCATTTGCCCGCAATTTGTATGCCGCATACGAAGTGAGTGATTACGTGAGCTTCGAGTTAATTTGATCAACTTTTATGTGTCGTATTTTTAATTGCCTTTTGTGAAATTGACTAAGTAATGAGCGTAATTTGAGAATAAATTACCCTGCTGTTAAAATAAATTATGCACAAAAATTGTACTTTTATGGTAAACGAGGCAGTAAAACGCCAATTAAAATTTAGACAAAATGTTACGCGTTACTGCAGTTATATGTCTCTCAAACTAATTATTTTGCAAACCACACTATTATTAAAAACCATTATCAAATTATATTTTTATCTTTCAATATTATCCTGCGCAATGTAAGATGAAGCTGTGACTCAAATTGATAAAAATCTGACGCAAGTTTAAAATGTATAATCTGATGATTTAAGGTGTTAAATGGGAACCATCATAAACATATCGATAGGTCTACATAATACCAAATTAGAATTTTATCATTGTTGTTGTATTCCAATCTAAGTGTTGCGTGCTTTCGAAATTGTGTGTCATGTCTAATGTTTCTAAAATCTATGGGTCAACGCATACCGGCGATAGAGGCGTGCAAAATTACAAGAACTAAAAATTTTCGTCCACCAAAAAACATAACAATAGAAAATCGAACGTTTGGGTTCCGAATTGCTATTTTTTCGGACTTTCCGGAATACGTTAACCCTACCAGCAATAATGTAATTAAAAGTGTTCAAGTGTTTATGGTCACATTTATTATTAAAATAAATAAAATATTTCTAAAAATTGAGAATATCTCCTGTAAAGGTATATAATTTCGGTTTAAATAAAATTTAAATATAATTAAAACTGTTGTTTGATTGTGGAAATTGTTCTGTAATTACTTCCTTATTGTTTCTTAATAAAAGACAAAGTTGTTTACACAAGGATTAGGCCGATGTATACCGCACGGCCTGGGAAAATTCAGAGCACTGAAAAAAGAACTCTACGCTAATACAATAGAGTTGAAAATCGAACACACAAGTATCGAGTCAAATGTCAATGTCAAATATGACATTCTACACTTCGATTTTTATTGCAGCCTACGTGGTCTAGTGGTTATTGGCTCTCGACTCGGAGGTCGTGTGTTCGATTCCCGCATTAGAACAACAAAAATGTTGTTTCCAAGTTAGGTTAGGACAATGCACGCTGATCACCTGATTGTCTGACAAGCGTCCATCCATGCGTCGCGTGGGCATGTAAAAAGTCGGACCTGCGCCTGATCTCTCGATATTATAGATTATAGCGACGAAAAAGTAACTAAAATTTTTATACAATATTCCTCATAATTCTCGTTTACGTACACGTAACGATACCGAAAAATGTTCCTGCTTGGGGTACTGGTATCAATGAAACCGGCCTCCGTCACCGATATCGGTGTGGGGAGTAATATATATTTTCATACCACCTGCTCGACAATGTCCGATTATATTATATATCACGCAATCTCAACGTAAAGCAAGTGATTGACTCCCAAGGGAGATATTAATGTTGTATGAAACTCCCAAGGGATTAAAGTGATTTGAATTTGGAACGTTAAAATTCGTATGAAAACTCCTAATAGATACGTATCGTATGGTATTGCAAAGAGAGTTTATTCGAAAATCGAACTGGCCACCTATAATATTAACATTCTCACGTGTTAAAATCGTCAGTTCCTGAATATCTATAAGTACTGCTCAAATAAACTCCACCACAACTTCCATAAATGTTCCTAATAAAAATATTACTCTGTCCCTCCATAACTGGACAAATGTGTCTAACATAAATAAATACACACAAAATAAATGTTTTATTTATGTAGCCCTGGGTTTTTATTGCCTCGCAGTAGGTATGAAAAGTAGAGTATGCACCTCTGAGATAAAGCCTGTCTTCGTCTTGGGCAGCTTGAACCCCTCGCTTCACTTAGGACTCTACATAACACCCTCGCTTCGCTCGGGAGTTAACTCTAGAGTCCCTCGTTACGCTCAGGGTCCAATATGCTGCCCGTGACGTAAGACACTGCTTTATCCCCTTGGTGCATAATCTACTATTATTATTGCAGACTTCTCAAACTCAACATTTTTTTTTAATGAAATAAGGGGGCAAACGAGCAAACGGGTCACCTGATGGAAAGCAACTTCCGTCGCCCATGGACACTCGCAGCATCAGAAGAGCTGCAAGTGCGTTGCCGGCCTTTTAAGAGGGAATAGGTAATGGGGGAGGGTAGGGAAGGGAATAGGGTAGGGGATTGGGCCTCCGGTAAACTCACTCACTCGGCGAAACACAGCGCAAACGCTGTTTCACGCCGGTTTTCTGTGAGCCCGTGGTATTTCTCCGGTCGAGCCGGCCCAATTCGTGCCGAAGCATGGCTCTACCACGTACAGCATGGCTCTACCACGTACACGTATTTCCATGTAGGTTATAATATAACGCTTATAGAATTGTCCTACATGATGCCTACCACCGGTTCGGAAACTAGCCCGGCAAGAAGAACCGGCGTAAGAAACTAGCACTATTTATCTCTATATAAACTCTATTTTCAATACTCTGAATTTTCTCCGTCCTTACGGATTCCGGATCATAATATAATCCCAGTCATTAAGTACATTCGGACAAATCAATTTGTACGCGCGATTCCTAGGCAAATGTAACTAATAACATCAGCATTCCCTCAACTTGAACGATAAAACTCATTTGAGTACAAATTGTACTCAATTGAGTTTGATTTGATTGTACTGTACAATGTGAACGCACACAGATGTATATTTTATTTGCTGTTCTCAGGTTTACAGCTAATTTTCGCAGCTTTTTATTGCTGTTGGTGTTTTTGATTGTTCACATTAATTATGGCCCTCGTTAATCCTCTAGGGCCGAGTCTAATCACGTGTTTTATTTGTTTTGTTTCAAATCTCATTGGAATTTACTCATCAGAAACGTAAAAGACTATTATAATAGCCGAGTCGAGAACTATAGGGGTATTTGTTTCGTGCGTACAGATAGGGAGGTAAAGTTTTATTTTTACATTGTAATAAAAATATTTTTAGAGGACATGTTATGACACGGTACGACAAAATTCATACTTAGATTTTCCGAGTAAAATCCAGAAATGTTTACCGTATATATCGCCTCTTAAATAAAAAACCGACCAAGTGCGAGCCGGAAAGTTTCCGTATAAAACGGCAAAAATCATGTTTTGTTGTACGGGATTTTGTGTTATTTTATTTTATTTTATTATATATATATGTCAAAGACTCCATTAGGATAAGATGGCGAACGGTTGAAATATTCCAAGTTTAGATATTTATTACAATATTATCGAATAGCCCAAATGCTGAACGATCAGAAACGTGACAAGTTCGATGCCACGTATTCCACGACTTCCGTATTTTATCCTGATTCCTGAGCTTTTATAATCCAGTCATTCCCAAATTCAGGCAAATAATACCCCAGTCTCCATGACAACCATTATTTTTCCATGACATCTGTCAATACTGGCATCGACCAAGTCCAAATAGTAAAACTACTTGACGTTTCCAATCAGAGACAATCTTAGCTTTAACACGCTCCGACATATATTTTATTTCATTCAGTTTTTAGTGCTCGTTGTTATAGCGCTTAGCGGCAACAGAAATACACCATCTGTGAAAATTTCAACTGTCTAGCTATCACAGTTCATGCGATACAACCTGAACCTCAATAGGCAATCGGACAATTTTTTTTTATTGCATAAATGAATAGTACTCTTAAATATGAGTAACTTCTCAGAAGAAACCGTATATCAAAAGTCAATATTTTCAAGCGATTTTTATAAAAAATTTCGCGAGCCTCCTAAAAACGCTCCATACTAAAGTCGACCTACAAATGACCTCACTTGTAGGTTGTATATGAAGTAGTATATGAAGTATATGGCCGCAGGAATATATTTGTAAATATCTCCGATATTTGTGCGTTTAAGTTCATACTTACCATAATGAATGTTTTTGTATATGATGTGAGTAAACTAATGATGTAGGTTTTGTTTACCAATTTCGCAAAAAAAAATTTTTTTTTGGTATAAAGACTCGCGAAATTTTGTATACAAATCGCTGTACCTTTGAAAATATTGACTTTTGATTTACGGTTTCTTCTGAGAAGTTACTCATATTTAAGAGTACTATTCATTTATGCAATAAAAAAAATCAGTCCGCTTGCCTATTCCCGTATTTAAAGTAAACTTCATTTTACTTTCTTTGGATTGAAAGTGTCACCATGAACGGATTTTATGACGTTTCGACCAATCAGAGCGCGTTTCACGTTGGTTTAACGTTCATAAAAACATCTTTGAAAGTTTTAGCGTGTCGGGACTTGATTGTAATTATTGTATTAATGCAGGTTTTATTTAACAGAATTGCCCCTCTGGTGAGGTGACAGACAGACGGACGGACAGTAGAAATAGTAGGGTCTCGTTTTTGAACTTACGTAAGTACTAGGGTACGGTTTCCTTAAAAATGGATTGAAGTTCCTTTGTCTCGCTAGAGCTCAACGGCTAGACTGATTTGACTTATTTTCAGGGCATGCTTAAACAGTGAGAGATATTGAAGAAATTGCGAGAAAAATAGATACTGAAAACGACAATTATCTGATTACGCAGCCGCGCTATCATATCGCTAAGTAAGCGGCCGTTACTATTTTTTCTCGAAGCATTTCACGGCTTTTTCGTGCCACCATAATATTTCAAATATTCCCTTCCGATAACAGTTGGAATTTTCACGTGCCAAAAACATTTGATGTGCAATAACAACGTCTGTCGGGTTAGCTAGTCTCACAGTTATTTATACTCAAAACCTTACCACTCACATTCATTACAACGCCTATAAATTTAGTGTAGCAATTTTAAAAGCAAATGCTACTGCCATTCTTTTTTCAATTTCTATTATATACCATTACGTTAGAATAAAGAAATATAACCAGATATTCAGCTATATAGGAAACAGTCGATTAGATTGCCCTTCTACAAGCATACGACGTACCTATCCACAATTCTTCCATAGCATCCACATCAATAGTGGAAATATTCGGATATGATTGTGTCCCCTCGAATCTGAAAACATTGTGTTTGAGTTTTTATGTCATGTGAGATTAAAAATTATGATGTGTTGTTGGTTGTAATGACGACAAATAACAAATTTTTAATATTAGATATTATTTTTGTGTCCAATGAATGATAAAACTTTATTATATGATAATATTAAATTCAAGCAATATAAATAATAACATAAGACAATAGTTTAATTTATCCCCATGTTCGGTGACAACTGACAACTCTGACAAAATTTGGATCGTTCTTTGAAAGGTGTTCCTCTGTACTAAAGTATATAATAATATATTATATTACTACCTACCTACTGAAATTCTAATACCTATACCCCTTTATTATAAAAAAATACATATTAAAATATTTACAATCAATAATAAAATATTTAAAATCATATTTTTTATCGATTAGTCCAGGAGCCCGGACAAAAAAAATACGATTTTCAACCACAACGCGGAAGTCAATGTGACATTTTGCAGTTTGGTTAAAATCAGGCTAATTGTAAATTGGATTTGCCGAAACTCAATCCAATCGGATTACGGGATCAGCCATTTTTATTTACCCCTGATCTGATTCGTTATTTTCGGACACGAATTTTTGTTTCACCATTTGCCGTTAATTCACTGATTTCAGATGCTAACAATTTAAGAGTGTAATTTTAATTATTACTTGAAATGGGTAATATGCATAAATCCGATGTGAATTTTATCGTTTTCTTGTGATTTTTACATATGGAGAGACATTTACAAAAAAAAAATGATTACTCAGGTACTGTGAAGATAAAATATATGAAATAAACGTTAAGTGTTATAGAACTGTACGTAACGTTAGCTGTACGTAACGTTCAAAAATAGTTTTGAATATTATACAGTTTTTCTTGTTCTTTATAACTATTGTGATTCAAACAAAGAATACGAAACAGACTTAAGTTTGTTTGAACTGGGACATAAATATGGAGATTTCTCTCAGATTTGTTGTGCCTTGTGCATGTATAAAAAGTTGGACACCGAGACGTCCAACAGCAGAGACATAAATCAAGGCACGTATTGCTCGGAGCCATCCACATTTTATAGTTTCTAGAACTTTCCGCAGTGTCTAGTTTATGCTTTGATTTTTCCGTACGCCGTCAAACTAAAAGCCTAATAAAATAAAGTTAACGTCACAGATGCCAGAACCACATCTCATGCTGTAAGGGTTAGCTCATACCGAAGTCCGAAACGAGACGATACGCCACTCGCCAGGCAATGCGTTGCAGTTTGACTTTCGAGCTCTTGTAATTAAACGTGTATCATCTTGTGTAGTGAATAAAGTTCGATTTTCTGTGCATTTTATGATAGCCACGAGACTATACATGTATCGTCACGTTTCTGTGCAAACTGATGCTAAGACACAGATGAACGACTCCACATTTCCTTAAATTTACAGGAGAACAACAAAACCATTCGAATTCGCCTCATAAAACTATTTATCAGCTTTTTACAAAATTTGTACACATCTAACATATGAGACATGTAATAATATCGAGAAACCCGAAAAGTCACAAGCGTAATTAATAGTTATAAGTACTTAACTATTTTTTTAAAAGCAGGAAGTACCACTTTTACAAGTTCAAATATCGCCTCGTCGCAAAATACAAATTGAATGAAGGCAACGAAGTAAATCAGAAAAGTAATATACAAAGCAATAAACGAACGAAACGACGCAAAGTAAAAACTAGCACGGGGAATAGAAGTCGTGTTTTCATTAAACAAAATATAACTGAACTGCCATCAGCTTGTATTGCGAGTGTCCTATTTTAAAAACCAGTTACTGGCAATTGTCACATTTATCTCATATTTCAGGTATATTCATTTTATTTTATTGAGCTGGAATTGGCTAGACGTCAGTCGTCTTTATTTTATTTTATTGTATGGGTACCTAGTGTAAACACTTAAATATGAGTAACTTCTCAGAAAAAAAGGTATACTAAAAATCAATATTTTCAAAGGTACAGCGATTTGTTTACAAAATTTCACAAGTCTAGTCAAATTTTTCAAACTAAAGTCGTACCAAACTGTGAAGTCATTATTAGGTAAAAGTGTTTGAAATATACCTATGGCTGCAGAAACAAAATTATTATTGTTTGTAAATATCTCCGAAATTTAAACGTTTAGGTTCATAATTACCATGGTAAATGTTTTAGTTTAAGCTGTAAGTAAACTAATGATGTGGAATTTTTTACTAATTTAGCATAAAATTTGAAACTAATTTGTATTTATTAGATGTACTTATCTAATTACTAAACTAAGTACACATAAAATTTTATATTTCTTTACGTCTATCAAGTAGTTATTAAATATCTCAATAATTTTGAGCATATAAATGCAACTAAATATTTTACATGCTTAGTTGTCTGCTCAATTGCGTTGAGATTCTTATCGTTGTCATGTTGACAATAATTATTATAATTAAAATATTATGTTGATGATTGTGTAAAAATTAAGCAACTATATTCTTTTAGAATCATTCTACATTCTATTATTAATAAGAGAGGTTTTCCCCACGTCAGCTCCTCACCTATAACAAAAATGGCGCTGTAGTACTAAAGTCCACCAACAGATGTCACTGACATCGTGTCTGAATCACGCTATCGCTTGTCTTTGCATGAAAGTATAAGACGGTCCTTACAATAGTATAGCGTCAGTATAATAAAAATCTTAAATATAATTTTTGGCTTGTTTGTGGTACTTAAAACTACCTGCAAACACAATAATAATCATAAATGTTAATAGTGGTGCAAAAGTTTAACGAAAAAAGCGTATCTGTGTATTGAATTCGTTAAATCGTTACTATAATATCGTAAGGTTACACGTTACTACTGACCTTCTAACACATTGTTATGTTAAGCAACTAACTGTTAAGTTTTCTACAAATTCGTAATTTGTAGAATACATACTTATACATTACATACCAATCTGAGTAGGTATGGTGCATTTTTTCACTTTTCCGTATTTTTAACTACTTTTTGAATTATAACATGATATTATGAAAAATGTGAGTAACGATTTATATATTGTGTGTTACGTTTCGTTAGTCGGTACTAGATGGCACATCCGTTACTCAGTACCAAATACATCCGGATTGCTAAATTAAACAATTAACAATTAGTATTATTCTCTTTAATAATTGGTTTTCAGTACAAAGAATAAACTTTTTAAAATCGTAAGCAGTAGGTATATTTTGTAATCAGAAATATTAACATTACATATATAAAATTTTGGATTAAACGGGCTAGAATATATTCTATTTATAAAGTATGTATTAACTTATTTTTGAGATTGTTATGTATTTTTTAGCCCCCTTACTAATAAAAATATTTATACAGTGGATAAGCAATACAATACAATAAATACGATTCTGTTTATCCTGCAATTCTTTTTTTGTAACCTGACGATCGATTCTGTTAATTATTAAATACAGTTACGATCTAGTCAAGACTCAAGATGCATTCGATAGTTTCGACGGCGAAGTTCGAAAACAAAATGTATGGGATTTGACATAAGTCATCGTTAAGTGACAAGTCGCTTGCGATGCCTTATGTCAATCAAATCCCATACATTTTGTTTTCGAACTTCGCCGTCGAAACTATCGAATGCAACTTGAGTAGAGGCCCTGTCCCGAAATGTTATTATTATAAATAAACCAACGACAAACTCGTTTTCGGTTCAAACTCCATAAATCAGTTTATGAACATACGTACGTTTATGAACGACCACGATATAACAAATGTACATGAGGATAATGACAGTCAAAAATCATGATAATTATTTAAATATATTTTACCATAATTATGTTTATTTAAGTTGCTGAATTTCTTTACAAATCCGATTACTGTTCAAAGGGAGATGCTGAGGAAGGCATAAATTTTTCGTTTATTGAAAGTGCCAAAAATGCCACAAATCAAATTATCGAGTTATCAAAGGACCGAAGTGAAATCATCCGAGAGCTTTAATGAAGTGTATGCATGGAATGGAACGAATCGAATAATTTATTGAACATAAACTCAATTTATAATATTATTAAATGAAATTACAGGAGTGAAATTGTAGGAAAATGGAGGAGTGGTATTTTAGTCACTACCAGGAAATTGTTACTTAAAAATTTCGTATTTAGGCCGCTACATACGGTCCAGTCTACCTTCAGTTCGGACTGTACGGATTCAAAATCGTGATCTGTGTTGAACGGCCTTGAGGCAAGAGCCTATCAGACGGTCGGATGGACTGAAGCGATTTGTTAAGATCGTCCTGAACGGATACACTGATCGGACTTTAGTTTTAGGTACATGTTTTATGTTTTACAAGCCGTGTAAAATTGGAATCGTAATCTTTTTTCTTTTTTACTTTAATTAGATATAATTATTATTTTGAATTTTAGAACCGGTTTGCCGAGTGAAATGCTTGCTACGACTTATAGTCTAGTCGACAAGTTGAAAATGGTACAAAATAGAGATACTGCTCTTAAAATTATGTGCGATAGCTCATTGGATCAGGAATGACGTCTAGAAAAATGTGCCAAAAGCGTGTATTAGCACATAAAAAATTGCAAAGGTTATAAACAATTAAAGATGAAAAAAAATGGCATTTCGTTTTTTGCCAATATTTAATAAACTATTAATATTTAAGAAATTTCAAAAAAGATTCTGAAAGAGGAGTAAATTTCCAAAAAAAAAACTCCTGACTCCCGGAACTCTATCTCCATTATTTATAATTTTAATTTAACGCTGAAAATAGGTCTGCGCGTGACATTTTTAGGATGCGTGCGTGGCGTCAAAAGCGAGTACGGCACATTAATTAATTTAAGGTATTGAATATTTTTTTTAAATTTGAAAAAAATATGGTGTGTTCTGAATACTATAAATAATTAATTCCCGTTGGAAATTTTACTTAAAGTTAATTTTTCAACGAGTTAAACAATTGTTACCTAACGAAATTCTCTCAAACTACCATCTTAATAATTGTAAGTGAAAAAAAATGCTTAAATAATGGCCGTAAAAAATTTTCGCTTCGTAGAGCCTTTCTTACATACATACTTAACAAGATCGTGCCATAAAAGTTAAAAAATATATTTATACTTTGTTTACAACATTTTTTTTTACTTTAACAACATTACTTGGATTTTTAAGTTTTTGTTAACTCATCCCAACTTACCTGTCCGGTAGTTGTGGTATAGTATACGGGTATGCGACCCCGGCTTCCCTAGCTATTACTGTCCTATCCCTTGTCCTCCTGGGCGGTAATATTCTACATTCCCTATTTCCCACTCTAACTTACCAATCTTCCTTTCCACACCACCTATCCTTCCCTTTCCCTATTCCTACCCGTGGAAACGAAATGGATAATCAAAAATAATTTAATTATCCGAAATGGCGGCGATGTGGTTCGCCACCCATCACGTCTCGTTTCTCGCGGAGGCGAAAAGCGGACCATGGAGAGACGCTTGGCTACGTTGAATGTAAGAGGAGGAATGGATGATAAGAATGAAAGTGGACGAAGCGAAAGAAGTATGTAAGGATCGTAGCAAGTGAAAAGAAGTGGTCTCTGCCTACCCCTACGGGAAAGAGGCGGTCCTGCCTACCCCTACGGGTAAAAGGCGTGATTATATGTATGTATGTAAATTAAAATTATAAACAATGGAGATAGAGTTCCGGGAGTTAGAAGTTTTTTATTGGAAATTTCCTCCGCTTTCAGAATCTTTTTTTGAAATTTCTTAAATATTAATAGTTTATTAAATATGGCAAAAAACGAAATGCCATTTTCTTTTTCATCTTTAATTGTTTATAACTTTTGCAATTTTTTATGTGCTAATACACGCTTTTGGCACATTTTTCTAGACGTCATTCCGGATCCAATGAGCTATCGCACATAATTTTAAGAGCAGTATCTCTATTTTGTACCATTTTCAACTTGTCGACTAGACTATTATTATTGCATTATAAAACGATTATTTTTTGTTTACATTCCGCGACGTTACAACTAGCCGTTTGTAGCAAACTAGAATTTATGATAAACACGACCATATCTCGCAAGTAATCAAAATGAACTGAGGCGATATTTTCGAGTATGTGCACGAATCCATTCAGGCCGAACTGTATCTGTTCGGCCTGATGCAATCTACCTCTCTAGTTATGGAACGCTTTTCAACTAAAAAGAATAACTATATATAATAATGGTTGAATTACATGATTTTAATATTAAATATAAAAAGTCACATTAAAAAAACAAGATCCAGTATATTAACCCCCGAATACTGAAACGCTAATCAAAATTAAGATATCTCCTGTTCACAGGCTGTCGTCGGTCGCTGTCTCTGCTATACTAGTCGAAATGACAAGGACAGCATGTGACTTGAGCGTCACTTAATTTAACTATCGATTCAGTATTAGACCGACAATTTAGTTCTAGAGACAGATTATAAATCTCTTCATCCATTAACAGTTTGTTACTGTCATAAACACATCGAGCTGGAACAGAATTCCGGAACACGATTGCGTTCACAAATTACTTAATACGTGTTGAATCAATAAACGGGGTTGCTGAATTGCTCGTCGGATGGTTGATGGAAAATTAGGGATGTCAGCCGCGTGGAATAATTATTGGGTACTGCACAATATTATCTAACATCATCATCAGCTAAACCGGGGACGGTGTCAGGTTTTATTGAAACCATAGTAGTTACGCAGGAGTTATTTTTATATTTCCCAAGTATGCGCACAGTATACAAGAGTACTGTCTATTCCTTAACTCTCGAAACCCAGTGGGACGGATGACCGATATGACTGGCGAGACACGGGACTGTTTTTCTATTCCAACGCGGGAAATCGAACCCACAACCTCAGAATCGAGAGCCAAGCTCTAAACCACTGGACCACGGAGGTTGTTAATCATCGGCTACTACAAAATCATGACAAGGCTAGAGATTTCCTCTGAGGTCTCTGTGTATTAGATGTGAAAAAATTATCGATTATAAAACGATATTTTAAAGTAAAAAAACGATTTTTAAAAACACGACTAATTTGGGATTATACCCTTTACATCAAAAAAAAATTTTGAAAATCGGTCCACAGACCGACACAGATAAAAAAACTAAAAAAAACATTCTAAGAACTTACTATTTCTGTTCTTTATTTTTAATTAATAAATCTATTAATATAATATTTATGGCGTTTATTTTAAAATTAATTAGGGGAATTAGGAAAAAATCGATATAATATAACAAAATCGATTATTTTCTTAAGAAAAAATACCGATTAATTATATATCGATTTTTCATGCACAATGTCACATACCTACTGTGTATCCCTAATGGCTCGGTGGTTATCGGCCGTAGAGCATTAAACCAACTTAATGCTGTAAATTACCGGCATACTACCTATAGGCACAGATTAATTATTAATACATACCTAGCTTCTACGTAACTATATATGTATATGTAGGCTACAATCTAGGTTCGAAGATGATATTTTTGTACACGCTGATTTTTTCGCTACGTTCGCTTTTATTTGGTATTTGAATTTATTTTCAGAAAACTTGACATAAAATATATTTTTATATAATTTCTTTACCATCATCAGCCTATCGTCGTCCACTGCTGAACGTAGGCCTCCTCCTCCACGAGTATTAAGTGTTCTGTGGCCTCCCCCAATGAACCATCCCAATCTTGGGCGATCCGATTAATATAATTCAGTCCTACTGCCTAAAACTATTCTCCAGTTCTGTAGGATCAATGGTAGGTTTGTTCTATATATAATGTTGTAAACTGTGTGTGCTATGTGCTATCTGGTATCGAAACTGTAGTAAAATTTAATTACAATTGCTAATTTATTCAACCTTTCATATTAATGATAACGTCTAGCACAGCTTTTGCATTACGTGAAATAAGTTTGTTTGAACTGCGACATAAATATGGAGATTTCTCTTACATTTGTTGTGCCTTGTGCATATATAAAAAGTTGGACACCGAGACGTCCAACAGCAGAGACATAAATCAAGGCACGTACTCAGACCGAATAAAAGTATAGACGTAGCCGTCGTAAACAATCGGGACGAAATAAGTGAGGCAAAGTCTCGGATTTGTGTGCATAACTCGGTGTAAGATATCGTAGATTTGCGCATGTGTGCTAGAGAAAAATGTTGCAAGCATTGTGCCGCGACTCCCAAGTGCGAGCGACATACTTTGGTAAAAGTTATATTAAGTTATATATTATTTAACTGTGGGAGAACCACGCTTCGACATGAATGGGCCGGCTCGACCGGGTAAATACCACGACCTCACAGAAAACCGGCGGGAAATAACGTTTGCGTTGTGTTTCGCCGAGTGAGTGAGGTTACCGGTGGCCCATGGGGGGGGGATTGGGGATTTTAAGGACCAGGAACGCAAGTCGCAACACCAGAGGAGTTACAAGTGTCACTCCTCTGGTGTTACGAATGTCCATGGGCGGCGGTAATCGATTACCATCAGGCGATCTGTCTGCTCGTTTCCTGGTTCATTACATAAAAAAAATGTAGTATTGTGTTATATTTGTATTGGTTGACTTAGATGAAAGACAATTAACTTACATAATGAGAGTAATTTATTTTAAAATGAACGTAATTTTACGGTGACATATATAACCTAATATACTCCAAAACTAAATATGCAATAGTAAAATTTCCTAAAACACACTTAATTGTAAAGTCTCCGAAAAATCACAACTTCCCTTACTTTTGGGAAAAAGATAATGTTCTTAACTTGCAACACTGACACAATGGCGTCAAGAATTCGTGTTCTGAGAAATTATGACAAACATTTTACCATTTTGTTTAAATACACACCAAATCGGATACTTACTTGTGAAAAGTAATCCTAGATGACTTTTTATGAAAACATGAATTGTTTTTGGAGCATTTTATGACGCAAGACGGCATAATTTCGCAATTATTATTTCACTAAAACTACGTCTCGCGCTCTCGGTCACTCGCGGCAGACTAACGCGCGGCCGTCTTCATATCGCCAAATCGTCTTCATATTACGTACCTCACTTTTTGAGCGCAACGTTATGTCTATACTTTTATTCGGTCTGAGGGCACGTATTGCTCGGAGCCATCCACATAGTTTCAAGAACTTTCCACGGTGTCTAGTACTTGACTTGACTTGACTTGTCGAGAAACCCGAAAAGTCGCAAGCGTAATTAACCTTTAAGTATGGACGTGGAGTCTCACAGGCTACTCGATGTTTTCATTTTCTTAGTTTCACGTACTTCCAACCACTCCCCGCGGTTGAGAGGCTCAGTAGCTTTTGTTTTAGTTGTAAAACTACCAACGAGGTTGGAGGTTGCGTCTTCCGATGAATATCAAGTAAGTAATGACAGTGAAAATATTGACCGGAGCCTGTCAGGCTACACGTCCATTGTTGCCCTATAATATATTTTATATGGACGATTATGTTTATTCCACATTTTCTAGTATAAAATCTCAAAAAACAATAAAGCCGGTAGTTCTTAATCAAAAATACCATCTAAGAGTTCTGTTCAGGGTTCTGCGAGTAAAACTTTAAGTGCAGGAGATCCTCTTTCGAACAAGAAGTGAGTGAGTTGTTGTTAGCTTCGGATCAGTCTGACAATGAAGAGAATATTGAAGATTTTTTTATATTGTCCTCTGAACTGCTACAAAATCATGAAAGTGTCAGTGATTAAGATCAGGACCAAGTTCAGGACCAGGACCTATGAGAAGAAACTTTTGTGCACTGACTGCCAATAAATTTACGTTATTAGACTGTTGTCATTTTTTTTTATATTTGTTACCTGAAGTACGTGTTTTGTGTTTTTGGTTACTTGTATATTATATTTTAAGATAAAAAGACTCATTTTGTTATAGGAAAAAATTTGGATGTTATTATTACCTAAAAATGTAACCTAAGTAGATTTAGACTGAAAAGTGACATGACTTTTGATTTTTGTATTTCTATTTTTTTTTTTAAATAAAGTTGATTATATAAGGACGTTATTTTATTACTAAGTCCCGTAACTTTAATACTAATTTAGTTTTAAAGCGATCTTATATACAAATTCCCCAATAAAAATTCTGTACATATAGGAGCCTGTGAGACTCCACGTCCACAGTAGTGTTAAGAAAAAATGACGTCCATACTTAAAGGTTAATAATTATAAGCACTTATCTATTTTTAATAGCAGAAATTACTAATTGAATAAAGACAACGAAATAAATCAGAAAAGTTATATACAAAGCAATAAACGAACGAAACGACGCAAAGTAAAAATTAGCACGGGGAATAGAAGTCGTGTTTTCATTAAACAAATTATAACTGAACTGCCATCAGCCTGTCAATTGTCAAAAATCAATATTTTCAAAGGTTTTGTTTATAAAATTTCGCAAGTCTCGTAAAATTCTTCAAACTAAAGTCGTACTAAACTGTATTGTCATTATTGGGTAAAAGTGATTGAATTAGAAAGCTACTGAAACAAAATTATTAATGTTTGTAAACATCTCCGAAATTTATACGTTTAGGCATAGGTACTATTATTTATTCTGTGGTTTAGGTTCATAATTACCATAGTAAATGTTTTTGTTTTAGATGTAAGTAAACTAATGATGTGAGTTTTATTACTAAATTTAGCAAAAAAAATTGAAACTAATTTGTATTTTTTTGATGTAGGTACCTACTTATCTAATTACTAAAGTAAGTACCTACCTACACATAAAATTTTATATTTTTTACGTCTATCAAGTAGTTATTAAATATCTCAATATTTCTGAGCATATAAATGCAACTAAATATTTTACATGCTTACTGTCTGCCCAATTGCGTTGAGATTCGTATTTATTGTCGTGGTGACAATAATTATTATAATTACAATTTATACTGATGACTGTGTAAAAATTAAGCAACTATATTCTTTTAGAAACATTGTACTTTTTATTATTAATTAGATAGGTTTTCACTTCGTCAGCTCCTCACCTATAACAAAAATGGCGCTGTAATACTAAAAGTCCACCAACAGATGTCACTGACATCGTGTCTGAATCACGCTATCGCTTGTCCTTGCATGAAAGTATAACACGGTCCTTACAATAGAATAGAGCCAGTAAAATAATAAGCTAAAATATTATGATTTTTGGCTTGTTTGTGGTACGTAAAACTACCTGCGAACACGATTATAAATGTTAATAGTGATGTAAAAGTGTAACGAAATAAAAACTAAAAAAAAACCCGACTTCACCCGAATCCAATATTGAATATTCGACAGCCAACCTAATTTTTCAATGGATCCCGACTGTTCAGTTGTTGTTCCATTATTAGATTATATTTTATTTTCTTCAATAGTATTCATTCAATAATAATATAATATTATAGAATTCTAGACCACCGGACATCTAAGTGCTTTTTTTTTCTTTTCAGTTTTTCATTATGTACTTAGTTTGGTTCTCTTTTTACGCATTTGGATTTTTGGTTTTTTAAATTATTATTTTTTATTTTATACTTTTTAGTTATGAGTACGTAGCCTAGCTATTTACCTGACTGGATTTCCTATCAGCATCAGTACTACATCACAATTGCACTAGAATTTAAGTTCTCGTAATGTAAAGCTCAAGGAATGAATATTAACAAAACTATTTGAAACAACGCAAAACAAAGTATCATAATCAATTTTATTTTCGAATAAAAAGTTATGCAAAAGTTATTATAAGTGCATAAACCGAGTGCGACGCGAAATGTGAATGTGTTTCATTAAGTTACTATTTTATTATTAAATAGGTACCTGCCTATACGAGTATATAGGTTTTCGACTGAAGTTGTGTAGGTACTAAATCGTTTGAAGTTGGACATGGACGACCGTGTCAGACTTTAGACACTTTAGAATTTAGATAGTCCAATATACTTACTAGATACTTAAGTATATTATGTCCATCCACATTCACACGCACAGTCATAGGAAGTTTTCGTCTTTTAATCGTAAATTTCTACTTTCTATAAGCCTAGTGAGAATGGTTGTTACGTAACTTTAAATCGATATAGATCCTAAACGGTCAGTCTAATCGAAAAATGTTAAGAGAAAACTAAAAATGATTTTTAAATACTTATTCAACGATACCCCACTTGATATAGTTTGTTGACTTTCATTTTTTTCTTTTCCACAATATGGCAATCCAGTAGTCGCCATATTGAATTTTCACTAACGTCATGTCTTTAGTGACACTCGCCGGACTAAGAGGAATCGATTGACGTGTGAATCATAAAAATCGGCCCAGGTGTTTGGTCTGTGTAGTGCTTCAAAGGAACATACAAACATACATACATACATAGGCTGATAAACACATCACCACTCCTTTGCGTCGCGCAGTCGGGTAAAAAAGCGTTTCCGTATGACGTGTTCGTTACTATCGTTACGTTACTCGTCACTTCTGGTCTTACAAGTTACAACATTTATTAAGCAACTAACTGTTAAGTTTTTTTTCTACAAATTCGTAATTTGTAGAAAATATACTTATACATTATACACATGCCAATATGAGTGAGGTGCATTTTTTCACTTTTCCGTATTTTTAACCACTATTCGAATTATAACATGATACTACGAAAAACGCGAGTAACGAATTATTCGTGTGTAACGTTTCGTTACTCGATATTAGATGGCGCACCCGTTACTCAGTACCGAATACGCCGGTTTGCTAAATTAAACTATTACATGTAGTATTCGCTTTAATAATTGGTTTTCAATAGAAAGTATAAACTTTTTAAAATCGTAAGCAGTATATTGACATTATATTATAAAGAAACAGAAATATTAACATTATACAAAATTTTGGATTAAACGGGCTAGAAAAATAACTTATTTTTGAGATTGTAATGTACTTTTTAGCCCCCTTAAGGGTCGTCCATTAATCACGTGATGCCTAAAGGAAGAGGGGGGTCCGAAAAAAAATCACCAATTATCACAAGGGGTTTAAGGAGACATCACGTGTATTAATTTTTGAATATAGTCTATGCAGTAATGTTGTAAAACAAATGATTCGTATAGTTTTTAATTGCTTAAATTATTCGATTAAATTGTTTTTTAAGTCAAAGATTTTCTTCAAACATGACCTGCTTACTATGTACCTACAAAAATACAGGTAATCTTAGGTGGGGGGAGGGGGGTAGTAAAAAACCTCACCACGTATCACCAGGGGGAGGGGAGGGGTCTAAAAAGTTGTTAAAAACATCACGTGATTATAGGACGGCCCTTTACTAATAAAAATATTTATATAGTGGATAAGCAATACAATACAATCCATTCTGATAATTATTAAATCCTGCAATTCTTTATTTTTAACCTGAAGATCGATTCTGTTAATTATGAAATACAGTTACGATCTAGGGCCTCTAGTCAAGACTCAAGATGCATTCGATAATTTTGACGGCGAAGTTTGAAAACAAAATGTATGGGATTTGACATACGTCATCGTTAAGTGACAAGTCGCTTGCGATAGTCAATCAATAGTACTTACGTTTACGAACGACCACGACATAACAATGTACCTGAAGATAATGATAGTCAAAAATCATGATACTAATTTAAATATATTTTAACATAATCATGTTTTTTTCTTTACAATTTTTACTCTTTACAATGTTTATTTCTTAACAAATCCGATTACTGTGTAGAGGTAGATGCTGAGGAAGGCATAAATTTTTCGTTTATTGAAAGTGCCAAAAATGCCACAAATCAAATTATCGAGTAATCCAAGGACCGAAGTGAAATCATCCGAGAACTTTAATGAAGTGTAGGTATGGAATGGAACGAACCGAATAATTGTGTGTGTATGTGTGTGTGTGTGTGTGTGTGTGTGTGTGTGTGTGTGTGTGTGTGTATGTGCGTGCGTGCGTGCGTGTGTGCGCGTGTGTGTGTGTGTGTGTGTGTTTGTGTGTGTGTGTGTGTGTGTGCGTGTGTGTGTGTGTGTGAATTAGGCGGGTGTGTTCTTAGCTATGTTTGATGAAAATCGGTTGAGCCGTTTAAAAGTTGTGGGGGGTGAAAGTGGGAATGAATAACCGAATGTCTGCAAATATACCCGAGTGGGGTCTCAAATGAAAGCGCACTGAAAGAGAACATTGATGAGTAATCGAGAGTATTCTTAGCTATGTTTCATGAAAATATATTCAGCCGTTTGAAGATCATTAGCTCTTTTCTAGTTGATGAGGGGATCTGACTAACTTCCTTATGTCCGATCGTTTCGAAATTTGGTACAGTGTTACTTCAACGATATTTAAGAAACATGGTAAGATAACCATGACCTGATCAGCCGTTTGAAGATCATCAGTTCTTTAATGGAGTTGATGAGGGGGGTCTGACTTCATTCCATATGATTCCTATCGATTCGAAATTTGGTACCGTGTTACTTTAATGATATTGAAAGTAAATTCTAAAATCCCACCAAAAACATTCTGTAAAAAACTAGCCAAGTCTCGATGGAGCTGCTTGTTTATCTCTAAAAAGTAATGAAATCTAGACAAAGTCGTGCCAAGTCTAAGGATCCTTACTGCGATTTATTTATTATTATAGTTAATGTTGTGTGACTTGACCGTTGAAAATTCTTTATACGTTACAAGTCAATTTTGTTTACACGTAATGTTATATTAGATTCTGTTGTAACTACCTATGTTTGTTAGGCGAGATAATAACCCATACTGGTATTTTTAATTGGAGCAATGGTGTCATGGAGCCCCTTTTGTACCCTTGTGTACTCTTCAACGGCCAAGTCACACAACATTAACTATAATAATAAATCAATCGCAGTAAGGATCCTTAGACTTGGCACGACTTTGTCTAGATTTCATTACTTTTTAGAGATAAACAAGCAGCTCCATCGAGACTTGGCTAGTTTTTTACAGAATGTTTTTGGTGGGATTTCACTTCTTTTTGTAGAAAAGTAGGAATATTGATTTATTTTACTAGATTTTAGTGTAATTTGTTTATTTAATTTGTGTAATGTTCGAGTAGAATAAAGTTAATTGTTCGACTATTTCTTCTTGTAAACTTGTAAGTATAAGTATAAAAGCCAGTCCAGTCTTATCCAGAGTTTTCCTTTATTTTTATTTATATGCGTATTAAAAGCAGAAGGGGAGGCATTCGCCCAGCAGTGGGACGCTACAGGCTAGATTAAATTAGAAGATGTGTCCCACTTCACTGGATTTTTGCAATGACAATCGATTTTTTTATGTACCAATAGTAGAAGGGGGCATTACCATATCTCTAATCAGCTGAGACCAGCTGAGGGTTCTTCATCAGATACTATCGATATCGATTTTTGACATCAAATGAAGTGGCCCACCAAGTTGAATATTTTTTGTAAAGGCAGTATGTCGATCTCTAATAGTTTGGTTGGGCTCTTGTGTTTTCTAATAAGGGTCACCAGGTACTCCAGATCTTCGATTATCCTAGTTTTTATAGTTTTCCCTTTATGTGGCCATTAAACCCTACCTCTGTACCAAATTTCAGCTCTCTGAGTTTATGGGAAGTACTAGTTCTATTTTGATGATCATGAGTGAGTGAGTGTCGTAAATGCGAAACTTTAACTTAACTTCGGAACTAAATGACCTACAGAATTGAAATTTTGGATTTTAAGTATGTGATTATAGCTTACTGGATGACGAAAATTTCTGCGTTCTTGTCTTATCCAGAGGTTCTCAAATAGGGGCCTGAAAATGCGTCAAAATGGGTCCCGTAAATAATGGTACGGCAGTGTTTGCTTCGCGCTTGACTTGGCGGGGGCACTGCCGTGCCCCCAGATCGATTATCCTAGTTTTTATAGTTTTCCCTTTATGTGGCCATTAAACCTTAACTCTGTACCAAATTTCAGCTCTCTGAGTTTATGGGAAGTACTAGTTCTATTTTGATGATCATGAGTGAGTGAGTGAGTGTCGTAAATGCGAAACTTTGCTTTCGCTTAACTTCGGAACTAAATGACCTACAGACTTGAAATTTTGGATTTTAAGTATGTGATTATAGCTTACTGGATGACGAAAATGTCTGCGTTCTGGTCTTATCCAGAGGTTCTCAAATAGGGGCCTGAAAATGCGGCGAAATGGTTCCAGTAAAGGATGGTACGGCAGTGTTTGCTTCGCGCTCGACTTGGCGGGTGCACTGCCGTGCCCCCAGAAAAAAAAACAAAATGTTTAAAGTTTACATTGCCCAATGTTAGGCAAGTTCAAACCAATATACTATTAAATGATAAGAAAATGAATTTTGTGGACACCACTGTATTTCTAGGTATAACACTAGATAGTAAATTACAGTGGGGTCCTCATATTGCTAATCTTGCAGATAGGCTCAGTTCTGCAGCATATGCAGTCAGAAAAATTAGAGAAATTTCTGACGAAGACACGGCGCGACTTGTTTACTTTAGTTACTTTCATAGTAGAATGTCTTACGGCATCCTTTTATGGGGAAGTGCCGCAGACATTAATACAATATTTGTGCTGCAGAAGCGAGCAATACGTTCAATTTACAAAATGTGCCCCTTTGAATCTGTGAAAGAAAAGTTTAAGGAAATAGGTATTCTGACCGTCGCTTCTCAATACATTTTGGATAATGTATTGAGAAGAGACGACGAAAATTTGGATAGTTTTAAAATTACTGATATTCTTTCTAACATAAGAAAGAATATCAGTAATTTTAAAACTGAAAGCGACAATCACTGTAGAAACACTAGAAACAAGCACAAGCTCGATATACCGGTGATCAGATTAAGTAAAGTAAGCAAATCATTTAAAGGTCAATGTATATATGCCTATACAATAGAATCCCAGAAAACGTTCAAAATCTTTCCATTAATAAATTTAAAAAAGTAGTTAAATAACGTTTGTGTGCAAAAGCCTATTATTATAAAGTCAACGATTTTTTTGACGATCGCACACCTTGGGAATAGGCTGCCGCAAGGCTGCAAGGCTGCTTCTATGTATTATATGTATCTGTCTTTTGTCAATATTATACAAGGTGTAACAAAAATAAGTGATAATACTTAAGGGTGTGTTTGTGTTCCTTATAGAGAGTTCATTGTGAAAGTAGCAGCGCTGAATGAGCAATTTTTTTTTTCACTTTTGTATGGGGAAACTCGCGACGCTGGAACGCTTTCCCATACAAATCGCAAAAAATATTTTGCTCTTTCAGCGCTGCTACTTTCACAGTGAACTCTCTATAAGGAACACAAACACACCCTTAAGTATTATCACTTATCTGGGGGCACGGCAGTGCCCCCGCCAAGTCGAGCGCGAAGCAAACACTGCCGTACCATCCTTTACTGGAACCATTTCGCCGCATTTTCAGGCCCCTATTTGAGAACCTCTGGATAAGACCAGAACGCAGAAATTTTCGTCATCCAATAAGCTATAATCACGTACTTAAAATCCAAAATTTCAAGTCTATAGGTCATTTAGTTCCGAAGTTAAGCGAAAGCAAAGTTTCGCATTTTTGACACTCACTCACTCACTCACTCACTCACTCACTCATGATCATCAAAATAGAACTAGTACTTCCCATAAACTTAGAGAGCTGAAATTTGGTACAGAGTTGGGGTTTAATGGCCACATAAAGGGAAAACTATAAAAACTAGGATAATCAATCTGGGGGCATGGCAGTGCCCCTGCCAAGTCGAGCGCGAAGCAAACACTGCCGTACCATTCTTTACTGGAACCATTTCGCCGCATTTTCAGGCCCCTATTTGAGAACCTCTAGATAAGACCAGAACGTCGATCTGGGGGCGCGGTAGTGCCCCCGCCAAGTCGAGCTCGAAGCAAACACTGCCGTACTATTCTTTACTGGAACCATTTCACCGCATTTTCAGACCCCTATTTGAGAACCTCTAGATAAGACCAGAACGTCGATCTGGGGGCACGGCAGTGCCCCCGCCAAGTCGAGCGCGAAGCAAACATTGCCGTACCATTCTTTACTAGAATCATTTTGCCGCATTTTCAGGCCCTTTTATTCTACTCGAACTTTATTCTACTCGAACATTACACAAATTAAATAAACAAATTACACTAAAATCTAGGGAAATAAATCAATATGCCCACGTTTCTACAAAAAGAAGTGAAATCCCACCAAAAACATTCTGTAAAAAACTAGCCAAGTCTCGATGGAGCTGCTTGTTTATCTCTAAAAAGTAATGAAATCTAGACAAAGCCGTGCCAAGTCTAAGGTTCCTTACTGCGATTTCTTTATTATTATAGTTAATGTTGTGTGACTTGGCCGTTGAACATTATTTATACGTTAGTGGCTACAAGTCAATTTTGTTTACACGTAATGTTATACCTGTTGTAACTACATATGTCTGTTAAGCGAGATAGCCTATACTGGTATCGGTAATTGGGCGCTTGTGTCTCATTTTAGGCTGTTGTTGATTATACAACACATGTATTGGAGCAATGGTGTCATGGAGCACCTTTTGTACCCTCGTGTACCCTTCAACAGCCAAGTCACAAAACATTAACTATAATAATTGTAAATAATAGCTTAGTTTTATTCCTGTTTATTTCTTATTAGAAAACTAAGTTACGCTTTTGTCTCATTTTTTACCATATTGAATTATTGCTGTCCTTTTCGCACTATGTAAAATATAGTTTAGGTTTTATTTTTTGTCGTATTAGATATTTTATGAATATAATCCCTGTTGGAATTATGTTATGCTGTATAATAATACATAGTTCACTTAGTTGTAGTATATTTTGTTAATGTGTAGATTTAAGATAATTTGTATAGAGAATGTTCCTATCTTGTGTCTCACACAATTGATATTGTTGTCCCTTTCTCGCTTACGCGCAGTGTGTCTCACGTTAATGTTATTGTTGTCTCTTTTATTTTTAAACTTTATTTTACGTTTTTACTGTAATTAGTCTTATAAGAATGCCTGTTTACTATTGTATTATCTTATAAGAATGTCAGCTAATGTAATCTGAACAAATTTGTATTTTGCTTAAATAAACGGACTGCGCATACACGACAACACCTGATACACCCCATAGGCTGTATCAGTGCAATTTCACAATATTAATACGCACTTTCTCAGTGCAAAAACATTCACATTCACAACACCGCAGATGCCTGAGGAAACTCTGCCGCACCAACACTCTGCCAAATAGCAGTTCCAAGATTCTCCTGGTGTTTTACTTCGACTTCCCGCTCATTCTCCAGGACTTCACAACCCTCAAGCTACAGTCCACTACCCGACGACCACGGCCCCGCAGAGCTGCCGTGTCGCCAACAGCTGGTCCATCGAAGCCGGATCACTGCGCCAGCTCGTGAAGAAGCTCGCCACTGAAGACGGCAGCCAGTCCTGGAAGAAGACTTGAAGAGAAGACAGAAGCTCGCCTGAAGACTGCGACCTGTCCGGGAAGATAGAAGCCCTTGAAGAAAGAAGCCCAGGAGAAGAGACGAGGCCCCTGCAGCTACGGCCAGCGTCTACCTGCAAGAAAGAAAATAGAAACAAGTACGCGCGAGTGTTGGTGGTTGGCTTTGCTTACCTCCACCAATTACTTGGAAGCAATCCTCATATACGTGCGTGGCCACCTAGCGGTGTTAAACGGCCCCTGCAGAGCGCACAGAAGCATTGTGGTCGACCTGACGCCTCCACACACCTACCCAGGTGCACAGTCAGACCCCGCCGGCACGGTACGGTAACGCTCTGGGGCCACAGGTTGGCACGCAACGTCGAGTGCGGACATTCCTCCCGCACTCTAATGCACCCGTGAGCGCCCGCGCCCTCTACCGGGAGGTTCCTACCTTCCTATCCCCCTGCATTCCCATTCCCGGTTCGGCGTCACCGCGGTAGTAAGCTGACCGGGCTGATAGCAGTAGGCTTGGTAGGCATTGTAGGTCGCGTTAAAGACATTAAGTGAAAAGTGAAAGTGAAAAGTGTTAGTTTTAAGGTTAGGGCCCCCTCGTGCGCAATGGAGAACGCGCGTGTGTTGCGCTCGGGCAAGACCACGCCCTCGCAAGACGAGACGCCGTCGTCTGGGCAGACCACGTCCCAGGAAACCAACACATGGAGCAGAGGCACCGGCGTAGAAGACACGACGGAAAACAGCACGCGTACCAACGCTAGGGCCACTAAACCGACGCAAAATACAGAACCCGCGCAAATCGACAACGCAGTCGAAAATATAGGAAGTGCGCCGGGCACTGTAGTTAACGTCCCCGGGGACAGAGCGAGCAGCAAATTATCGATGTTGCAGGCTGAATTAGAATTCCATAACTCCGAACTAGCACGGGCTAGGGCGGCGTCCGCAGCTGCCATGAGTCGGCTGGAAATAGCTAGGATAGAGCTAGAAGAGTCCACCGACGCGGACCAACCACCCAGAGTAGATAAAACCCGAATAGAAGGCTGGATCTCGGAGCAATATGTTAGGCCGTCGACAAACGCTCAAAACCCGGGACGAGATGCGCGTCCGACCGAAAGAAACGAACCGCGCACCGGTAATGCGCCGCTAAACGACATGACGATGCTAGCCAACGCGATAGTTCAGGCGGTCAATTCTAGTAAGTCGGAATCAACGCCTAAATTCATCCACGAGTTTGCCCCACTTCGACGGTACAATTACCGAGTGGATGGCA
Organism: Glaucopsyche alexis; assembly: GCA_905404095.1. NCBI lineage: Eukaryota > Metazoa > Arthropoda > Insecta > Lepidoptera > Lycaenidae > Glaucopsyche > Glaucopsyche alexis. Next base: position 6,534,090 of record FR990053.1, read on the forward strand.
TTTAAATCCGTATTTAGTGACACCGCGGAAATGTTTTCAGACGTACAAAACGTAGCTCGGCTGAGAAAAGCATTGAGAGGAGCGGCCCGCGAAACAGTTAGAGCCTTGCTATACACGGTATCGGATCCGTACGAAATAATCGATACGTTGGAACGGCGATACGGCAGGCCCGAACTACTTATTCTTTCCGAAATTGAAAATATAAAACGTTTGCCCCGCATGACGGAAGACGGGCGCAACGTTAGTAGTTTCGCGAATAAAATATCGAACACGGTAGCGGCAATAAAGTCGCTTAATCAACCGCAATATTTGTATTCTCCCGAGTTAGTAGGTCGCATAGTCGATAAATTAAACATTATTTTAAAATATAAGTGGTACGAGTTCAAGTCGGAGCGCCCCGGGGCGCCGGAACTCGAGTTAATGTCTCGATTTTTAAATATTATGGCGGATCAGTGCGGCGCGATGTTCGCATACGAAACGGCTAAGGAAGAAAAGAGAGGCAAGATAATAAGACCGCGCGCGGTAAACACGACTCGCACGCGAGCTCCGAAATCGTCGCGTTATGACAGCGATAGTTCATGCGATAGATCGGACTGCGAAAATATGTACGAGCCGCGTAAAACCGTAGCGACCGCGAGTAGACCTCAATTCAAAAAAGAATCATATGTTAGGCCGAAACATCGCACGCCGCGCCCCGCGGCAGAGGCGCCGCGTCCCGCGACAGTGGCGCCACGCCCCGTGACGGAGACGCCGTCAAACTTTTCTAATAAATGTCCCGTATGTTCAGGCTCCCATACGACTGTTAATTGTGCTGATTTTAACAGACTTAGCGTGTCGGAGCGATGGGACACGGCTAAGAATAGTAAACTATGTTTTAGATGCCTAAATAGTTCGCACGGGCGAACTTTCAGATGTAAATACATTCCGTGTGGCGTAAACGGTTGTGAAGCATCGCATAATAAATTATTGCATGGCACCGGTAGTGCAGCACCGCCCGCTAGCGGAAATATAAGCTCAATTAATCACGTTCGCGCGTCTAACACCTACCTCAAAGTTGTGCCGGTTGAAATAAGCGGCCCAGAGGGCAGCACCGCCACGTACGCCCTGCTGGACGAAGGCTCTACATTGACCCTCGTCGAGCGTACGGTAGCGGACATCGTAGCACCTAGGGGTCGCAGCCAGCTCCTAAAGCTGGAAGGGGTAGGGGGTAATAAAATTGACGACCACGAATCGTGTAAAATATCATTTTCGATCCGCGGCGCTTGTAGTCGAAATATTGAAAAAATAAACGCGAACACAATCGGAAATTTGAACCTTACGCCGCAGACAATAAGTAAGGAATTAGTGCGACAGTGCAGCCACCTAGCGGACTTAGAGGACGAACTCTGTTACGAGCAGGCTAAACCGACAATACTTATCGGCCAAGATAACTGGCACTTGATTACATCCAGACAACTACGTGTCGGAAATAAGGGCCAGCCAGTAGCGTCGCTAACTCAGCTAGGATGGGTCCTGCACGGGCTGGACGCAAGCTCGCGCAAAAATAACATTCCGTTTGTAAGTCACGTAAGAACTTCGCAGTCCGAGGATCCCGCGCTAGAATTGATAAGGAATTACTTTAGCTTAGAGTCGTTAGGTATAGAGCCGCGTAAACCTAAGTCGGACCCGGACGAGCGCGCGTTAGCTGTTTTAAATAAAACTTGTAAGAAAATTGACGGTTGCGATCGGTATGAGTCAGGCTTATTGTGGAAAACCGACAATGAAGTAATGCCGGACAATAAGAAACAGGCCCTCAGCCGTCTTTATAACTTGGAAAATAAGTTAGATAAGGATGTAAACTTAAAATTAGAATACTCTAAACAAATAAATAACTTGCTAAGTTCGGGTTACGCGGAATTAGTGAGCACCCCGGCCACATCACCTCGCACTTGGTACTTACCTCACTTTTCTGTAGTACATCCTCAAAAAGGTAAGGTGCGATTAGTTTTCGATGCTGCGGCTAAATACGGGGGAAAATGCCTAAATGACACGCTACTAACCGGACCCGACTTATTGCAATGCATTCCGGCGAATTTTAATTCGAAACATAGATGGTTTACGGGACCTAGCTTTATTTTAGACGATCCCGCGACATGGCCGTGCGAAAAGCAGACCGCGGCTCCCTTACCCCCTTCAGGGGAGGAGAGAATTATTAAGCAGGTTCACGTCTGTGTAGACCGAAATAATAGCGATTACTTACCTAAAGTCGAAAGGTTCTCGAATTATAAGCGCCTGGTACGCGCTGCTGCCACCGTCTTGCTCTCAGCTGAGGCATTTAAAGCCAAATTGCTCAAGAGAAAAGTAAACACAGAAATATCTCCTGACCATATCAGACTAGCAGAACTGCTGCTCATCAAGAGGAGTCAGAGCATCTCGTTCGCGGACGACTTGAGGATTATAGAGGCTGGGCAGCGACCACCGAAGAGGTCCCCCTTTCACAAGCTTGCTGTTAAACTCGACCGCAACGGGATATTGTACCTTGATAGCAGAGTTAAGGAAGAATACAACCTGCCCGTCTTACATGCAAAGGAAGAATTTACACGGCTGCTAGTGCATCATACGCACGCAGTCTTTAATCACGGTAACCACCAGACCGTGATGAACGAGCTCCGACAGCGCTACCACATAATTGGACTACGCAGCATGCTTCGCTATATATGCAACAGATGTCAATGGTGTAAAACCTACAGGGGAATTCCCTCTAAAATTCCCCTGGGTGACTTACCTCCCGAAAGATTAGCCCACAATCAGCCGCCTTTCACAGCCACGGCGGTCGACTACTTTGGGCCGATGTATGTCACGGTCGGGCGAAGACAAGAGAAGCGGTGGGGTGCCCTTTACACGTGCCTCACCACTCGGGCCGTACATCTGGAGCTGGTGCCTTCCCTCTCTGCATCCTCCATGATTATGAGCCTGCGCCGAATGATGGCCCGCCGCGGCACTCCGACGGTCATATATAGCGACAACGGAACCAACTTCGTGGGCGCCGAGAAAGAAGTAACGGAAGCTCTTCGACAAAATGATGACGCGATGAAAGTCTTCGCCTCTGAAAAACAAATAACCTGGAAGAGAATACCCCCTGGGGCCCCAAGCATGGGCGGCGCCTGGGAGAGATTAGTGAGATCTGTGAAGGCAGCATTACGAGTCACTCTGCATGAAAAGACGCCTCCAGATGAAGTGCTGTATACTCTATTGCTGGAAGCAGAGCATGTCATAAATACGAGACCGTTAACTCCAGTAAATCCCGATCTAAATGAGGAAGCACTGACCCCAAACCACTTTCTGATTGGGAGGTCAAGCGGGATGATACCTTTCGGCTCGTATAAAGACTATACAGCAGACAGTCGCTCGTGGAAAGCTGCACAGAAGTTGGCCGAAGCGTTCTGGGCTCGATGGGTATCAGAATACAAACCCCAATTGATGCCTCGGCTCGGCAACCCGCAGCACAGCAATCTCAAACCCGGAGACGTCGTGTTAATCTGTGACGGAACGATGCCCCGAGGAATATGGCCTAGAGGAGAAATAGCAAAGACTTTCCCAGGCCCAGACGGGCGAGTCAGAGTAGCAGAAGTCCGCACAGCCGCCGGACTGATTCGTCGCCCAGCCTCTCGTCTGATTCTCTTAAGCAGCCAGGAATAAAACGTTTTGGTGCTTGCGCACGAGGGGGAGACTGTAAATAATAGCTTAGTTTTATTCCTGTTTATTTCTTATTAGAAAACTAAGTTACGCTTTTGTCTCATTTTTTACCATATTGAATTATTGCTGTCCTTTTCGCACTATGTAAAATATAGTTTAGGTTTTATTTTTTGTCGTATTAGATATTTTATGAATATAATCCCTGTTGGAATTATGTTATGCTGTATAATAATACATAGTTCACTTAGTTGTAGTATATTTTGTTAATGTGTAGATTTAAGATAATTTGTATAGAGAATGTTCCTATCTTGTGTCTCACACAATTGATATTGTTGTCCCTTTCTCGCTTACGCGCAGTGTGTCTCACGTTAATGTTATTGTTGTCTCTTTTATTTTTAAACTTTATTTTACGTTTTTACTGTAATTAGTCTTATAAGAATGCCTGTTTACTATTGTATTATCTTATAAGAATGTCAGCTAATGTAATCTGAACAAATTTGTATTTTGCTTAAATAAACGGACTGCGCATACACGACAACACCTGATACACCCCATAGGCTGTATCAGTGCAATTTCACAATATTAATACGCACTTTCTCAGTGCAAAAACATTCACATTCACAACACCGCAGATGCCTGAGGAAACTCTGCCGCACCAACACTCTGCCAAATAGCAGTTCCAAGATTCTCCTGGTGTTTTACTTCGACTTCCCGCTCATTCTCCAGGACTTCACAACCCTCAAGCTACAGTCCACTACCCGACGACCACGGCCCCGCAGAGCTGCCGTGTCGCCAACAATAATAAAGAAATCGCAGTAAGGAACCTTAGACTTGGCACGGCTTTGTCTAGATTTCATTACTTTTTAGAGATAAACAAGCAGCTCCATCGAGACTTGGCTAGTTTTTTACAGAATGTTTTTGGTGGGATTTTTTTTACACCTTATATAGACCTAAGTTTTCACATTGTAAACAACTTAATTTTTTTAAGTTTATTAAGTGATTCCGCCCTACTACGTCATCTTACGCAGGGCCCACGAAAGCTTTTTGAGCGGGGAATTTAGAACCGTACACACGCAAGTGACGGTAAGATGCTTGGATTTTGGAAATCGGACTTCTGACCTTGATAATGAGCCCTAGTCTGGATTTTGACAATTACCTAGTAAAGATCCTAATTTCATAATTTCAAATAATTTTGGCGGAACCTTGGTGACTATTGGGAATCCCTGCTCTATACCGCCTGCAGTGTGGTTCGTAACTCACGCACAAAATGTTGGTTGATAAATAACGAACCAATGTACAGTGCAACCAAATGCTTAATGTCCAGCGGCAATCATCGCTTTTCTTTCGAAATTACAGACGGTGTGTGAAAAACGACAATAACCGAAAGATGTAACCTAGTTGAACTGTAGGTAACAATAAGACTAAGTAGGTGTATAAAAAAGGGTGCCTTAAGTCGCATTAGTTAATTATTATTAATAATAAGTTACGTACGTAAGTACACCGATCATACTAAGTAAAACTATGGCTAATGGCTATTTACTTACGTGAAAGAAGTATTGAGTAGGTACTGAATGACTGCTATAGGGAATGGAAGAACCGGTCTGATTTTGAGAACCGGGAATTTCGGGACTGGGCAATTTCGGAACCGGGATTTCCCGGGAAATTCGGGAATTTCGGGACTGGTGTGAAGGCATGAAATACAAGTATAATTACTGTCTAAAAAGTAATTCAAAATATAATAATAACATTTTATGGTACAATTACAAAATAAATAAGGTTTTAATGGCAACTCGACAAATCAGCCAACATGTCATCGCCATATTAATGACAATACTACTGGCGATAGTAAAGAGCCGAATGTCATTTTAGTTTATTAGCATTTATTGGTGGTTTTTAAATATGTTATTTCGAGTTATTTGATTTTTGCAAAACATCAAATAGTTGGGGTGCCCAGAATGCTATTAGTGTACATGCTCAAACGTCTAGGTAACCTATTAGAAGTGACAAATTAGATAATTAAAAGACTAAATAACCAGACACATACTGACAATAGCTGACACACTATAGGAATAGTGTGTCAGCTTTTAGCAGTCGTCGTCCTGCGTGGTTAAAAAGTTGTAAAAATGACCATGACATGGATATGCTGAACGCGTCAGATTATAATTAGTGTTGTTCATGCGCAAATTAGTCTCTGATATGAAGTGTATATTAATCTGACGATTTGCGTGAAAGGTGGGAAGGGGTAAAAAAAAATTTACTCGAGTGTCAGAAGTACAATTCAGTGAATCCTACAGATGCTCCAATTTGAAATTAAAATTTTAAAATTAATATGATGCGTAACTATTTTATAAGGACAATGAAGAGTATTTAAAGGACAATAGGTAAAATCCATCTAAACTGCTCACCAACCCTAAAAGCAACCAATATGCATATTAGTAGGTATACGAATATATACGTATATATTTATCAAAAAAAAAAAACAGACGCCATACAGACCTTGTAGGCCAAGTCCCAAGATGTTCTATTTAATCGTCAATACCATTAGCTCCAGTATTGGCTACTATGTCAGTCGATGTGTGGTGCTATCATACTACATATTAATATTAAATACGGCATAATATTATGGTTATTATTTCCTCGCACCGCTCACAATTAACTTTTATGTACAGAATCTATTATCTAATATTATGAACTACTCATTCTATCCTTTTATATATTTTTCATTTTTGACTTTAATTCGCTTTCGGAAATAATTTAAAATTATTTTTAGCTAATATTTACAATTACCGATGATAGTTTACTTAAGTACTTGTAAATTTTAATACAATTTGTTCGGTACCGAAAGTACCGAAATTCCCGGTTCTAAATTTTTGATTCCCGGTTCTCAGAGCGATTCAAAATTTCGGGAATTCCCGGGGAAGTCTCTCACGTCAAGTCACGGAATCCATCGACCATCAATCAGGTCACAGGCTGTGACAGCCCACAGGTGACCGCGGCAAGGTGTCGCGTTAAAAGTTGTTAGAAAGTGTTTTTGTTGCATTGCATTTTGAAAAACGTTGATCCACGCACCATAAGTCAAAACACTTATCACTTAAAAACTTAACAACACAACAATACGTTTTTAAACAGGACCTAATAGTGAAACTCAACTAAGACGACAACCTTTTACCTTGAGAGAAAGACGGCAACTAAATTCGAAAATCTATTTTAAAACTAAAAAGTTCTTTTATCGACTTTCGGCAATATTCAAAAGAAGCTGACGCTAAATAATTCTTTGAAAAAACATTATTTTCTACTTTCGGCTAAATTCAAAAGAAATTGCCGACAAGAAGTGCATTGCTTATGTAGGGTCAGACCGTGCGTAATTATTTAAAACTAGCTTTTCCCCGCGACTTCGTCCGCGTGGAATAGTTACTTTGGGATATCGCTAAAATTTACCCGCGACTTCATTTACGTAGAAGAAGCGCTTCCACCTCACGACTGCCCGCCCGCTCCGCGCGCCTTACTATAGCGCGCATGATTATTTTATTACTGCGATATCTTCTAAAATACTCATTGAAATCAAATGATGTAAACGGCAAATTTCTTCTAGATTAAATGCTTGTAATGAATAACGTATTTACTTGGATAAGGATTAATATAATCTTTATGAAAACACCTTCACAAATAATGCTTACTTTTAGAACAAATTTGGTAAGTATAAAAAGGTTATAGTGAGCCAACCTTAAAAGATAGACATATACTGTCGCGGACTTTTTTTTAGAACTTTTAAAGGGGAACAATTCTGCCATACATCATTTTAGCGAAACTTTAACCGTTTCCGCAGCGTACGTAGCGAAAGCTCTCAAAAGGAAAAAAAGACCCCCGATTTTGTAACATTCTTGATTGGTACTCCGCTCGTATTGAGTTTAGCATGATGCTATATTATAGCCTAAAGCCTTCCTCGATAAGTGGACTATCCAACACAAAAAGAATTTTTCAATTCGTACCAGTAGTTCCTGAGATTAGCGCGTTCAAACAAACAAACAAACAAACAAACAAACAAACTCTTCAGCTTTATAATATTAGTATAGATTAAACAGTTGACTTTATTTTACCCCGGTCTGTCTACAAATGGAATCCGTCAAAATCTATCGAATTTATTTGCAATTGCAAATGAACAGCTGATGTTGTTAGTGTTTAAATGATATCGAATAAAAAAGAAATCGATTAATTCGTTTATTTAAAAAAAAAAGAAATCGTTTGTTTAATTTGTTTAAATAGTTAATGGAATCAGGCGTTACTTTGCGGAAATCCATAGCATAAAATTAATTAATATTATGTTTATAGCAGTTTTTCCGCTAAATAATACCCACAACCTGCAAGCAAATGTGTGAGTGCACGCATAAGCATGCGTAACGCACCTCCCTCCTCCCACACTGCTTATGCGTGCACTCAGATGCAAGATCGTGCAAACACCACCACCACACAAGCAACAATGTCGGCAAGATCGTACAAAGCCCCACACCACCATGCAGGTTGCAAAACTCGACGCGCGTTTCGCCCCGAACCCGGAGCATCCTCAGGAAGTGGACCTGCGAACAAAGTTCGTTAGTCAACTTAACTTACGTTACTTAACCGCTTAAAGTTCTTTTACTGTCGCAGTAATTTCGCAAATTTTCAAAATTATAAGATCCGTAGTTTTCGAGATAACAATATAATAAATTTTCGAAAATTGTATAGGAATTCGGCCATGTTAACGTTTCTGTGATATTTATGTTTCGTTTTCCATAGCTTTATGTCAAAAAACTTTGCAGAGCCCTATTTTACGTAAAAGTTGTAACACGGCCTCACAAAAACCTGGCGCGAAATAACGTTGTCACAACTCTCCCCAACTATGGAATTCTAAAAATGGGTTTGATTAGAATATTTTTATTGCGTTCAAAACGTCTTTAATAATAAAAAAAAAAACAGAAAGTGATAATTATGTTTATTATTTATTTATAGATAAATTTAGATAAAGGGTAGGTAAAGATGAAAAGTTTTGATTTAGGTGTACCAATACATAATAATTATTATGGTAAGTAATAGGGTAGTTAATATACGGTCACCAGTCACAAGTCAGTGTACCACTTGCCTATTTTTTTGGTAGCATAATATGCTTGTGTTATTTCAGAAAAAATCTAAATCATTATATGTGTCCATATAAATTTCAAGGAGTTCCCTCGATTCCTCATGGATCCCCCATCATCAAGTTTCCACTTTAGTGACTAAAAGACCAATTTCGAATTTATACCCTTTACAGCAATAAAATAATTTTGTTAATAGGTCCATAAACGACAGAGTAATATTCAAAGATCTCCGTGTTGGTGTAAAATACTATAGGCAAACCGTTTAACTCAGTCTTCGCCCGCGCGGTACAGGAGTGCGGGGGTATGGCGACTACGGGGACTGCGAGGGGTGCGGGCGGCACCCCTATATAAGAAGTACCTTTTATATCATCAAAATGTGATGATGTATGGTGTGATTGTGGTGGTGATGATGATGATTACTTTAATTGACAAGGTGGCATATGCTTGCAGTTCTTTAAATAACGCCGAAATCCCCAAACATGTATCTATAAGGAGTCAGGAGTTCTGTTCTGCACTTTTGGATCCAGAGTATAACTTGGAGCAAAATCTTACTTTTTGGTAGCATATGCTTGGACTACTTCAGAAAAAGTCAAAATCACCATAAATTTCCATAAAAATTTCGAGGAGTTCCCTCGATTCCTCATGGATCCCATCATCAGGTCACCACTTTTTTGAAAACCGGACCAACTTGGGATTATACCCTTTATATCAAAAAAAGAATTTTGAAAATTGGTCTACAGACGGCGGAATTATCGTTCCCGATATTTTCCGTATACCGAATATAGGGGCATTTACCTTAAATTACTTCAAACTTCAAAACTTCCTAATTAAAAAATAAAAACACAGTCTGACTCTCTACTTCATAATTTTGTTAAGAATTTGCCTACAAATTACTTACCTTATTTTAGGCTATTGAGAATATGAAATCCTGGCAACACTCTCTCGATCCGCCATTATGAAATTGTCATTATTTGTTTCGAGTAACCTCTAAATTGTGATAAATTATCTTAAACAAACTACAGTTTTGTGTGTACTTACTTATGAAATGTTATTCCCTGACACTTTTTGTTCGCCTTCGTACAGTTTTTACACCACTTAATAGCGCAGGACGGCATTTTTGTGGCAAAATCACTGCACGACGACTCGTTCGATACTAACGAAAAGTAGCGTACTTTTTTTGCATGAGTGTGCGTGACCGCGTGTGTTTACACAAAGTAGCGTAGTTTTTGAGGCTTCAGTTGAAACAAGCGCCATGCGCAATCTAGTTTTTTATTTGATCTGAGGGCGGAACAGAATGCGTCCCACCAAAATACATCGTGTGCAGGCGTTGCTTCCGGTCGATCGTGTCCGACGCACCGAATACTGCCGATGGCTGATCCAGCAGGAAGAAGCATCACCATCATTCATCAGGCACGTACTTTGGACGGACGAGTCCACATTCACGAGAAATGGAATGTGGAACAGAAGAAACGCCCATATTTGGGCTGAGGAGAACCCACGGGCGTGTCAAGAAACTGGCCACCAAACACGTTGGTCAGTTAATGTATGGGGCGGTATTTATAGGTAATAATTTAATATTGGGGCCCATTTTTTTACCCCCACGGATGACCGGTGCGTCTTATCTGGATTTTTTAAATAACCAGCTTACAGAAGAACTGGACGACAAAATACCGGTGGCCGATTATCCGCGAATGTGGTTCCAGCAGGATGGCGCACCTCCACACGTGGCGCGGCCTGTTCGTCAGCGTCTAGATGAAATGTTCGGCGATCGCTGGATCGGACGAATGGGACCCCACGCCTGGCCACCTCGATCCCCTGATTTGACCCCACTCGACTTTTTCCTTTGGGGTTACGTTAAGGAAAGAGTGTTTAACCGGTCATGTGACAGTGCTCGTGAAATGAGGCTCCGAATTAAAAACGTTTTTCGTGAGTTGAGTAGACATTGCCGCGAAGATTCCACGTTTGCTTCTCGTTTACACGAAGAGACCAAGAGACGTGCAGAACTGTGCATTGAATTGGAAGGGGCGCAGTTTGAACCCCATCTCATACGACCGCGAGCACAAATGAGTTAATCAGGTCAGTCACATTAAGTACTCTAATTGATTAATCGGTGGATTTTAAATTGTTGTTTCGCTGTTCGATTTAACTGTGTATGTACCTGGTGGCATTTTATTTTCATTTATTTTTATTAATCTGAATGTAATTTAAATTGTAACAACAAAAGTTAGTTAATACTTGAATATTAGAATTTTAAATAAGATTGTACATAATCTATGCAATTTTCGTGTAACTTACTACATACGTGATACGGTACATGAAGCGCGGGCGCGAGGGCCGTGTGTGCGCGGGCGGAGCAGTGTTGCCACCTCGCAGAAAACTTTTTCACTAGTTTTATTTTGAAATATCACCAGATTAAGGAATATTTAAAACTAAAAAAATCACTAGAATTCACTAAATAATTTATAATGTAGTGTAGTGTAGTAGTAATCAAAGTAAGTTAAAAAAGTGTGTGTGGTGTGGTTTCAAATTGACATATTTGAAACCACACAACACACACACAAGACCACAATTATTGTATATAGAGTCGAACTTATTATAGTACTCTCATCCTAAGATAAATAATTAAGTAGTTCTCATTTGAACCAATGAGTCGTGGGAATGGCGCGGCGCGGCGTGGCTCAATAGATTGGCGGCAAATTTTAAAAGTATATTTTAAGCTGTTAACTTCAAGTATCGTCGAAAAACTATCTTGATACTTTAAATATTTTGAAATATGTTTAGACATAGAAACCTCAGAAAAACATGTTTGTGTAAAATTGTGCAGTCACTACAATATTAAGAGACAACAGCATAAGATTTTTAAAGCCACGATTTGCTGGTTCGACTCTCTTTGTCTAGAGCAACGTTTCAAAATAGGTAATTTTTACTCAGCAAAGTGTACATTTTACTTTAAGCCAAATCCAAAACATTTATCTGGGCCTTTAGCGAAGGGTTGCCAATATGTACTTTCTAAATTCTTTGAGATTCTTTAAATATCACTAAAAGTCATCAAATAATTTTTCAGTGATTTCTTTTTTAGAATATCACTGTCCAACTCCGAAAATTCACCAAATCTAGTGACAAAATCACTAAAGTGGCAACACTGGGGCGGAGGCAGCCTCTCACCGCGCGACCCGTCCGTCGTCCGTCCGTACGTCCCGCTGCCGCCCATATCGTTATACTGTACGTTGTACATTGCGTGTTGAACATTTTAACTTTTATAAAACTATCGATTAAAAGCAAATGACTAGTGCCGATGGATCTATCTCATGCCCTACTATAAGCCCATGAAGTTACCGGGACTGGTCTAAATACACCCGGTATATAAAGCAAATCTGATTGACATCGTATTAACGTACAGGCCAAACCACGAGGGCTAAACCCTTATAGCTAGAAATTTGAAAATTTGCACAGTTTTTCTCATAATATAATAATAAATACAAAAGGCAAAGCTGATTGACTGATGTATCGACGCATATGTCAAACTAGAAATTTGAAATTTTGCATACGTATTACTCATATAACGTAGGCAACCACTAAGGAAAGATTTTTCAAAATTTCACCCCCAAAATTTATGCTAGTTTTGGATAAATGTACAGATATATCCTCCATGTAGGTCAAACTGGACTTGTATCTAACTACTTCCTTATCAAATGAGTCCCAGCAACAAAGTCTTAACTAATTCCTTTTTATTTCTATTATTCAAGATATTATTAATAATTTTGATATTATAAAAAGAGGGGTGCGGTGTCTCATATTTGTGCAATGTCTCAATATTGTGAGGTATGTCAATACTAGATGGCCTCTCAATATTGTGCGGTGGCTGGAAATGTTTGTCAGCGTCTGTTACATTTTCTGGGCTATCATCAACGATGTCAGTATCTTTAATGGTACCTAACCCATAATATTTTTGCAAGCATATAAATTTCAGGCTTATTAAAAATTGGCAATGTAGAGTCTGAAACAACTAAAATATATTATTTGTATTACTAACTTGCAGTGCCTTGCGTATAAGGTATTATAGCGAACATTTACGGCCTGTTTCAATAACCTATCTACCATTAACTATTTGTTAAAACCGTCAAATTTGTATCACATAAACCGGCAAATTTTTGAATGACGATGTTTTTAACAAATAGTTATTGGTAGATAGGTTCTTAAAACGGGCCATTAGCCAATCAGTCAGGATACAGCATTTCAAATTCCATTTAAAGTACAAAACATTTGATATACAACAGGGATTTTATATCAAATTCCGAAGTAAATCGTTGAATTTACTACAAATAATTTATTTACAACATTTTTTAATGCACGCTCTACATCGTATAATGTTGCATAATATGTATTACATGCAACAACTTTTGATGTGCGCACGACAAAGTAAAATGTTGTATGTGTTAAATACAACTTTTTTTAATGCACACATAACAACGTATACTGTTTTAAGTGATCAATAAAATACTTTAGGTTGGTTTCTTAAAAATCACCAAATCAATTCTCTCGACAAAATGATACAAAATCACAGAGAAACTAGTGATATTTTCCGCACGATTCTCCCCACCGCGTGCCCAGCGTAAATTGTTGTAAAAGGACAATATAACATTTTAGTACGTTTTGGTTTTAAAGTTACAACTGTTTACGTCCAACAAATCCTGGAAAAAATAGAATTTTCGTTGTTTTTTCACTTCTAAAGTATGTATTACTAAGTTTTCAGCTGTTTTATCGTCTAAACGCAAAATTGCATTTTTGTTGGTTACAACAACTTACGTAGGAGGTATCGATATTTAAATATGAGTAGGTAACTTCTCAGAAGAAGCAGTACCTATATCTACTAAAAATCAATATTTTCAAAGGTACAGCGATTTGTTTATAAAATTTCGCAAGTCTCGTAAAATTCTTCAAGCTAAAGTCGTACTAAACTGTGTTGTTATTATTATGTAAAAGTGATTGAATTAGAAAGCTGCAGAAACCAAATTATTAATGTTTGTAAATATCTTCGAAATTTATACGTTTTGGTTCATGATTACCATAGTAAATGTTTTTGTTTAAGATGTATGTAAACTAATGATGTGGGTTTTTTTACTAAATTTAGCAAAAAAAAAATCGAAACTAATTTGTATTTTTTAGATGTACTAAATATTATTTTACATGCTTACTCGTCTGCCCAATTGCGATGAGTCTTATTTGTTGTCATGGTGACATTATTGTCACCATGACAACAAATAAGACTCATGTATTAGTATGCTCCTCTGTTATATGAGTTATATATTAATTATATCTGTTGTACGTGTAGTAATAAATCAACATATTGTGATGCTATGAGTTGTATCATTTGTATCTCCATGTAACTTATAAGAAGAATCCCCAAGATATTCAACGTAGAGATCCTGACTGGAGCATCGAACAGAGCTGACGAAGGGAAAACCTGTCTTATTAATAATAAAAAGTACTTGAATGATTCCAAAAGAATATAGTTGTTTAATTTTTACATAGTCATCAATTTAATATTGTTATGATAATAATTATTTATTATAATAATTATTTATTATCATAACAATATTAAATAGATGACTATGTAAAAATTAAACAACTATATTCTTTTGGAATCATTCAAGTACTTTTTATTATTAATAAGAGAGGTTTTCCCTTCGTCAGCTCTGTTCGATGCTCCAGTCAGGATCTCTACGTTGAATATCTTGGGGATTCTTCTTATAAGTTACATCGAGATACAATTTAATATTGTTATGATAATAATTATTTATTATCATAACAATATTAAATAGATGACTATGTAAAAATTAAACAACTATATTCTTTTGGAATCATTCAAGTACTTTTTATTATTAATAAGAGAGGTTTTCCCTTCGTCAGCTCTGTTCGATGCTCCAGTCAGGATCTCTACGTTGAATATCTTGGGGATTCTTCTTATAAGTTACATGGAGATACAAATGATACAACTCATAGCATCACAATATGTTGATTTATTACTACACGTACAACAGATATAATTAATATATAACTCATATAACAGAGGAGCATACTAATACATGTCTATACTATACATAGCCTTTCGGCTCCTCACCTCCCTTTTCAAGAAAAATACAACTTAATATTTTGAACTATACAACTAGAAACTTACTACTATACATAACTAATCAAATTTTTCATGCATATACATTTTAGGACGTTTTATATTTCTACCAGATCTGGTTACATAATTGTTATTGGCTGGACTCTCCATAGGAACACAGTTATCATCATTAACACAATTTTGAACAGGACCGTTTCCGAGGTATGCCGAACTCATGGGGTCAACAATATCCATTAGGGGAACCACACTGTTATTTTTGCCAGTGCTCAGTTCACTACCAGAAAAAGAAGGAGAAGGATTTTTATTTGTTATGTCACTTTTTCTAGGTCTAATGTATCCTCTGTTCCTCCTATAAACAGTACCATTTAAATCTACTACATAATAAGATCTACCGCATTTCAATTTCTCTTTAATAATTCCCGGCGTCCAGCAGGATTTGGGATTTCTTTTAAAAAAAATGTCACCCCTGGCTGAA
Organism: Glaucopsyche alexis; assembly: GCA_905404095.1. NCBI lineage: Eukaryota > Metazoa > Arthropoda > Insecta > Lepidoptera > Lycaenidae > Glaucopsyche > Glaucopsyche alexis. Next base: position 6,549,481 of record FR990053.1, read on the forward strand.
AGAAATATGACGTTTGCTTAGCCTTCCTGTCAAAATAAAAAACATTCTGTCTCTGCTTTGTTTATAACACCTCTCATATGTTGAAAATTTTACAATTTCAGGTTTTAATTTAACGTCTAGCATAGGTAAATTTATTCTCAAATTTCTAGACATTAATAACGCCGCAGGACTGGGAAAATTTCCCTTAGGCGTGTTACGATAAAGTAACAAAGCCAAATATATATCAGAATTATCCTCCTTACACTTTCTTAGCATATTTTTTATTATCTTTACAGCCGATTCAGCCTGCCCATTGGATCTGGACCAATAAGGACTAGTAGTTATGTGCTCAATATCCCAATCAACAAGGAAATATTTGAATTTACATGAGTTGAATGGTGGACCATTGTCGGACACCAATGATTTAGGTATTCCATGTCTAGCAAAGAAAGACTTTAGGTGTTTGACAACATTGTCTACAGTGTAATTTTTGTGCAACGAAGCTAGCTCAATATATTTGGAGTAATAATCTATACAAACAAGGTAATTTTCACCGTCAAAATATAACAAATCTATACCAACTTGTTGCCAAGGAAGGTAACATATATCGTAGCACTGCAACGGTTCATTAGTCGTGTTTGGCTTAAACTTAGCACATACTAAACATTGAGCAATTAAATTTTTAATATCTACATTTATATTAGGCCAATAAACTGTTTCTCTAGCAACATTTAGCGTTTTATTTATACCCAAATGACCACAGTGAATCTTATCCAATATCTGTTTTTGCAAAGATTTAGGAATAATAAGCCTATTTCCCTTAAATAGTAAGTTATTCATTATATGTATTTCATTTTGAATATTCCAATATGGTTTCACCGAACAGCAAACTTTGTTTTTGCTGGGAGGTCAACCATTTTGAATGTAAGATTTAAGCAAATTTAATGATTCATCTTTGTTACTTTCTGTTAATATTAAATTCAAATATGGCTTGCTCACAGATATGTTAGAAAAAATTGAATTTACATGAAACTCTAAATCTTGTTCATATTCAGGTATATAGGTATCACTAAGTGATGCTCGTGATAATGTATCAGCTATGTACATATGTTTACCAGGTACATGTATCACATCTAAGTTATAGCCTTGCAATGAAAGCTTCATTCTTTGTAGCCTAGCAGGTACTTCATGTAGAGGTTTTTTAAATAAATAAATAAGCGGTTTATGGTCAGTTTGTACAGTCATTCTACTGCCATAAATATATTGGTGAAATTTATTACATCCAAATTGTATAGCAAACAATTCTTTTTCAATTTGAGAATAATTTTGTTGTGAACTTGTAAGTGTTCTTGAGCTGTATCCAATGGGACGTTTGTTTTGCATAATGACGGCACCGACAGCATTCTTTGATGAATCTACCGACAAAGTCAAAGGTGAGTTACAATCATAATTAGTTAACACGGGCGCTTTGGATATGACCTCTTTTAATGAATTAAAGCATTCTTGACAATTATCATCCCATAGCCATACTACATCTTTTTTAAGCAAATTTCTCAAAATACTAGTTTTATCCGCTAAATTCTCTATAAAGGATCCTAGAAAATTAATCATGCCCAAAAATCTTTGTAAATCTTTTATATTTTTAGGAATGGGCATGTCTTTTATAGCTTTAACTTTCTCTGGATCAACTTTTACACCTTGTTTACTAAAAATATAACCCAAATAAGCTATTTCTTCTAAAAGAAACTTGCATTTTGACTTATTTAGCTTCAAGTTCATTTGTCTGGCTCTGTCAAGAAACATTTCTAATCTTTTATTGTGTATTTCAATTGTTTCCCCATATACTAAAATGTCATCACACCAGATAATAATACCTTCAATATCTCCAAATAAATCTATCATGGTTTTATAAAAAAAATCTGTAGCGGTGTTTATTCCAAATGGTAACCTCAAAAATTTATATCTGCCAAAAGGAGTTTGAAACGTACAGAGTTCACTACTCTCTTCAGTTAATTTTATATTATAAAATCCAGAAAATGCGTCTAAATGTGAAAAATAGCGGGCTTTGGACAATTTAGACCTAACTTCATCTATGTTTTTAATCGGATAGTGACATCTTAATAAATTTTTTTTTAAATTTCTAGGATCTAAACAAATTCTCAAGCCTCCATTCTTTTTCATGGTACATACTAAGCTACTCACCCAGAGTGTAGGTTTGCTGACTTTCTGTATAATTTGCATCTTTTCCATGAGCTCTAATTCTCTCCTCAACGGTTCAATCAGGCTAAACGGCACCTTCCTAGGTGGGTCTATACAGGGAACAGCATCCTTTCTTAGCACTATTCTGTGTTCGTATGGGAGACAGCCTAGACCCTGAAACACATCATTATACTTGATTACAATTTTGTCACAAGTTTTATTATACATTTTTATACTAAATTTTTTTATAATTAAATTTAGCTTTATACAAGTGGGTAAGCCAATCACAGTGGGACAATCTAAACTTGTTATCACAAAAGTAATACATTCAGGTTCTGTTTTGTTTTCAAAAATACACCATATGTTTGACACTGACAATATGGGAACTCTATTTCCACCATAAGCATAGACATTATATTTTTTACATTGCTCTTTGCTTTGCTTATCAAATTTAAGATTTAATTCTTTAAAAACTTTATAAGACATCATATTTATGTCTGCCCCAGTGTCAATTAAACAATCTACATCTTTATTGTTTATTTTTAAAAAATAATGCCAGGAATTTTCTTTAATCAAATTTGTACTGGTATTTTGAGAATTTATGTTTTTAATATTGAATAACGCCCCAATAGTAAATCTCTCAGTATGAGTATTGCTTTGAGCAACACTCGATTCATCATCGAGACCCATTTTCCCTATTTCAGAAGCTATATTCCTGACACTATTCTTCTTTTTAAAACACAAATGGGTAAAATGTCCATATTTAAAACATGACCTGCATCTGTACTTCCAAGCTGGACAATTGCGCGGACCATGGGCTGTGTTGCACTTGACACATTTTGCTCTGGATCCAGGTGTGGCTGATCTCGGTTGACCTTGGCGCGACGGAGATCTTGATTTTCTTCTTTTCTGATATGAAGTGGCCCGACGACTTCTGTGTATCTTGTATACTGTGGCTTCTTCTTCTTTCTTGTCTGTTGAATTCATGGATTCCTCGCTTTTTTGTGCCATGGTGAGGGTTCTACATAAAAGTTTGGCTTTTTCTAGGGTCAGATCTTGCTCTAGTAGAAGTTTCTGACGAAATTGCGAGAAGTTTGTGGCCATATTCGCAATAAGGATGTCCCTTACCAGGGAATCGCGGAGCGAACCAAACTCACAGGCATGACTTGCATTTTCCAATTCCATAAGAAAGTTGTCCAGAGATTCGTTCATGCGTTGTTTCAATGTAAAAAAATTGTGTCTTGCTACCGTCAGATTCTTCTTGGGTTCAAAATACTCGACGAATTTTGTCTTGACCTCTTGAAATGTAGCTTTGTCTAGGTCCAAATTGAAGGAATTGTAGATATTTAGACCTTTTTCCCCCATGGAATGTAGCATTAACGCTATTTTTCTTCTGTCTTCAGTTTTCTCTGTACCTATTGTATGATTGCGCCCATTTCTTGAAATTCTCAGCATTATTGTTGATAATTTCGGTAGATATTTCAAGTTTTTGTACACCGTTTCCAGCGATTGTAAGGTCTTCACTTTTCTTTTTTACACACCGTTTTTTCTCGAAAACGCCACACCCGCAGCAGTTGTTGTTGAAGTACCCTCTCTTCCGTTAATATTTTGTTTTTCTTTTTTATTATATTTTAGCTTCAGCTTCTGACACCATGTTCGATGCTCCAGCCAGGATCTCTACGTTGAATTTCTTGGGGATTCTTCTTATGAGTTACATGGAGATACAAATGATACAACTCATAGCATCACAATATGTTGATTTATTACTACACGTACAACAGATATAATTAATATATAACTCATATAACAGAGGAGCATACTAATACATGTCTATACTAAACATAGCCTTTCGGCTAACTGAATAAACTATCTTAGGCATCAAAGTGACAGTACGAAGTTTGGCATTGACATAACATGTTCTTAAATAATTATCATGTTATGTAACAAGCTCCTCATAAAAATGGCGCTGTAGTACTTAAACTCCACCAACAGATGTCACTGATATCATGTCTAAATCACGCTATCGCTTGTCCTTGCATGAAAGTATAAGAAGATCCTTACAATAGTATAGCGAGAGTCTTAATAATAATATCCTACAATAATAACCTAATATATTATAATAATTTTTGCCTTGTTTGAGGTACATAAAACTACTTGCAAACACAATTATAAATATAGAGTCACAGCGTAATAAAGAGACAGGTAAGTTCCATAGGCTGTGATAGAGTGGTGTAAAAACTAAAAGTGTAACAAAAAAGCGTATCCGTAATTCCGTATGTGTTCGTTACCTCGATAAGTCGATAATTCTGAATTTATAACATTTATTTATGCAACTAACTGTTAAGTATGTTTTCTACAAATTCGTAATTTGTAGAATACATACTTATACATTACATACCAATCTGAGTGAGGTGCATTTTTTCACTTTTCTGTATTTTTAACCACTGTTTGAATTATAACACGATACTATACGAAAAAAGCGAGTAACGAACAATGACCAAAGAATTCAATGGACTGGCCCTAGCTATGACAAAAACGTGTCCAATTTATCGGCTGATTATGAACATAAAATGGCTGCCGAACTAGAGTTGAAATTATGTGTATCGATAGTATCGATATTTTTAATTTTAGTAAGTTTTACAATAACTTACATGTATAATACTAATAATGACATTGTACATTTAACTATTTTTATTAATCGATAATATCTTTTAACCGACATCCAAAAAGTACTTACTCGGTGCTGAGGATAGTTTTATTCTATTTATTCTAACTGGACCACTTTCAAAAAAATTTTTGTAACACCTTTATTAATCATGTAAGACTTAACTTTATTTACCTAATATGGTTAAATATTTATTTGTATACGAGCTGAGTCAATTGTATAAATTAGTTTATAATGAAATGATGATTTTTTATTCTTAATTTATTAAGGGACTTTTAATGTACAGCGTAAGTCAGTCCCATCGTAACCTAATCTTATACATAATGATGAGATGCTTTATTTGGTGGAAATATGGTTACAATAATTAATAGGACGTGTTATATTTTTACAGCTTGGCAAATAATTAGTCCTTGTGGCATCGACAGATGGAACTAAAAACTTTTTGAACTATCTAAGGTGGAATAGAAATAAAAGACAAAGGAATATATCTACTTATATTAAAATGAATAAGTCTATCCATTTCTAAATAAAATTAAGTTTGTTCAAAAACTGGCAATGCGATTCTCTTGACGGGGTCCCGGGATTAATATTTTCTTCTTTTTTTTTTTTTTTATGAAATATGGGGGCAAACGAGCAAACGGGTCACCTGATGGAAAGCAACTTCCGTCGCCCATGGACACTCGCAGCATCAGAAGAGCTGCAAGTGCGTTGCCGGCCTTTTAAGAGGGAATTGGGTAATAGGGGAGGGTAGGGAGGGGAATAGGGTAGGGGATTGGGCCTCCGGTAAACTCACTCACTCGGCGAAACACAGCGCAAACGCTGTTTCACGCCGGTTTTCTGTGAGCCCGTGGTATTTCTCCGGTCGAGCCGGCCCATTCGTGCCGAAGCATGGCTCTACCACGTCTTCTCCAGCTTTCAACCATAATAAATTGCTTATTGTATCACTTTTCGGAAACCTATAAAAACAAGTGTTATTTGTTTTGTCAAATAATTTTGGTCACAACAATATTATTAAAAGCTGTTAACTTATATTTTTAAAACCACATCAAATACATTCAGATTACTTTTTGAAACATAACGCCAATGTAATGATAATAATAATTATTTGTATCTTTATCGATAACTATTACAAACGGTAGGTATTTACTTTTCAATTACGTAAATAAAATATCTAAAAAAAGGTGTGAAGCATCCATAGATTCGTGGAGTAGCCTTATAGTACATTATTGAATAAGCCAGTAAACGGTTTTTATGAATTTGTAACATCCACCATCTTCTTTGCCGTACTTTTAGTTTCTTTTTATTTCGATTTCTGTTTTTACAATAATAATAATAAATAACTCCCCACACCGATTTCGGTGACGGTGGCTGGTTTTATTGAAACCTAGCCAGTTACGCAGGAGTATTTTATAGTGCCCAAGTGTGTGCGCAGTACACAAAGACACTCTTTTTTTTACTCTCATAATTCCAGTGGGACGGATAACGGACACGACTGGCGAGAGATAGGCGCAGGTCCGACTTTTTACATGCCCATCCGCTGGGCATGCGTCGGATCTTTCTTGTCAGACAAGCAGATGATCAGCCTGCATTGTCCTAACCAAACTTGGAAACAACATTTTTTGTTGTTTCAGTGCGGGAATCGAAATTAGAACCTACGACCTCCGAGTCGAGAGCCAAGCTCTAATCACTAGACCACGGAGGCTGTTGTTTTTACAATAAAATATAATATAAGGATACGAGATCAACATCCGTCATGCTTGCCTTTTCAGAACACACTAAGTCACTCGCAAGTAGGGCTTGCAATCCGGATACTTCGAAATTCGAAAAAAAAAACGAAGAATCCGGATTTTTTAATGAAAATCCGGATTTTTCGAATCTTGGTTACTACTATGAAAAAATATTGTACGTCTAGAGTACAAAGTATAATTATAATTAGTACTCTAGACGTACAATATTTGATTAAGGGATATAATTAATAGAGTGAACAAAAAATAAGTTGGTGACTGCACGTGAGCATACAGTATTGCTGAATTTGGCAGCGAATTAATATGTTGGCGACTAAATTACCAAACTGGTGAAATCACTCAGGTGACAAAAAATACAAAAAAGGCAGATAAAAAGTAGCGAAATTTAATCCAATTAGCACCAATATTTCCGAGTTGGTGACCATTATACCATGTAAGTAGCTACAAAACCATATTTGGTTGATAAATTAATAGCTGCTAAAAATTCAATTTGCAGGCTACGGAAAATCCTACTTTTGGATTCTGTTGGAGGTTTTTTTCTTTGGCATGGGTGTCGTTTTCAAGGTTTTTGGGGGTGCAGAATAATATGAAAATAAAATCTGTTTTAAAATTCCAAAATGGCGTATATTTTTTTTTAATTAAAAATGGATGTCTTTTGGCAGGTTTCTGGGGGTGCTGATAATAAAATTGTCTTCCAATTTCATTTTCCAAAATGGAGAATATCCAATCTCTGTAAAATTAACATGAATACTAATTTAAAAGATCTTAGGGATGCTGATTAGGATTGATGATTATTATTACAGTATGTTATATAGTTCGAGGTACCAGCTATGTAAGATATAGAAATTTTAGAAGTAGGATGCACTGTTTCTGAGATAGAAGTGATTATAGAATAAAAATAGGGCAATGCTCTTTGAGATATTATGAGCGATGTATAAAGCTATGGACATTTTGGAAAATTCAGGATTTTCAAATTTCTTTTTCTTCCATCATGAAGAAAATATGAGGTTGCGGGGTTACTAAGGAAATTTAAAATGGATGACTTTTTTGTAATGAGCACCCAACAGAAACCAACAAAAGGACAACCTTATTTTTATAAAATTAAGTATGTCCGCCATATTGGAATTTCAAAATGAATGTCATTTTCGTATCCAGCACCCCTAAAAACCTGGTAAACGACACCTATGTTAATTTTGCGAAAAATTAATATCCATCATTTTTAAATTTCATACTAAATCTACACAATATCTACACCCCCCTTAAATCGAGGAAAATTAAAAATTGGGAATTTTGTACGTATGTTTTTTTATATGTGCGCTGGTTTTGCTGCTTATACGTTTTTTGAGTTACCTACATTAGGGAAAATATATATGTGCCTATTCTTAAATTAAATGTGTACTCACAAATTGTCGCCAAGATGGTTACTTGTTCGCTAAAATAATATCTGTCTGCCAGTTTGGAATATTCAGTGGTATTATTTAGTCACCAGATTTGTAATTTTTTATTCCTTACATTCTTTAGCCAACATGGTAATTTAGTATTCAATATTCGGTATTTTCACATTTGTCGTAAGTTTAAATACATGCCTTTGAATAATTTGATATTATTTGTTGTCCTGCTGAAATTGTTAACACATTTTGCCTGCTGAAATTGTTAACACTTTTGTCAGTGTCGTGCGTTGAGCGCTGTCGAACGGTCGCGTTCCGCATTACATTCACGAAGCAAAAAATTTTTGCGAGTCGCGCGGCTGATTGTCGCTGCACGTCCAACATGGCGCCAATGGTGGCCAACGAGTTGCTGGCATTCATCCAGCATGCCATCGACACCATGGACGAGGTCAGCATCATGCAGATCTGCAAGTCAACCTTCAGCAGTGAAGAGATTTGTATGGGCAAGCAGCTGCTGTACGAGACGCTCGGCCAGAGCGCGAACATGCCATCACGGAGGCGAGATGGCGGCGAACGAAGCGTGCAGGATATCATCTCCCTGCTGAAGCAGACGGATCCAGACGACGTGCCGGCCTTTGTGGCGAAAGATCTCCACAAGCTGCCGGTAGTAACGATGGACCACGTCGACGTCTCCAGCCTGCTGAAGAACTTCAACAGTATGAAGGCAGAGCTGGACGAGATGCGAGGTAGATTGGATGCATCGGAATCTACCATCCGTGACTTGCGTAGTGAATTATTAGAATTAAAATCTAATAATTCAGTAAGTAGGTCACCCGATCATTCGACTATCTTTGTCAACACACGTCGTGGCGGCGCGCGCGCTGACACATCGTTTTACGTGTCAGCGGAATCTGCAGAGTCAGCTACCGCGCCCGCCCCCGCCGCATGCGTTCCCCTCCGGGTTGCGCCGACGCCGAGTCAACCAGCGACTCAGCAGAAAAATTTTGCGAGTATTGCCGCTCGCCCCGCACCTCCCCCGCGGGCGAAGACAAAGGGCGAGAAAGAAAGCCGTAAGGCTACGGAAAGCCGCAAGGCTGAGCCTCTTCAACCTGGCAAGGACAAGAGCAGGGGGTGCGATGAGGAGGGCTTCATACTAGTGGAGAGGAAAAAGAAGAAGAAGCCCGCCGTCCGCAACCACCGCGGCACCGCACCCTACGAGCCCGAGCTGCGACTGCGGTGTGAAGTACCCGCGACGCCGCTGTATGTCTCCCGCCTGCACTGGTCCATGGAGGTTGAGGATGTCATAGAATACATCCGTAAGAAGACGTCCCTCGCCTTAAGGGTCGAGCGTCTGGAGTCTCGCCACAAGGTCAACTTCAGTTCCTTTGTGGTGAGAGTACCGACGCATCTACTGTCGACCTTCGAGGTGGAGGATTTCTGGCCAGCGGGTGTGGTCTACCGGAGGTTCCGGGGGAGACTCCGGAACGAAGCGCGCATCACGTCGCCGTCATCACGTGTGAAAGTGTAGTTTTTAAGTATATAATATGTATGTTAGTCTGTAAGGTATTTATAATATGGGCCTATGCAGCCTGAAATAAAAGTTATTTATTTATTATTATTATTATTTATTTTTCCATTTATTCAAGTTATTTGGTAGAACATAGTCAATCCATTAAATGGAGATGCGAGGGATGAAGATCTGCTAAAATATGTATGGCCGCTATATATGTATATGTATGGACTGTCTCTAAGATATTCACCATTTTAGATTTTTTCAGTAGTAGTACAGTTCAGTAATAGGTGATCCAATTTATAAAAACACTGAATATGGTTTCAGTTTCAATTGCACAAGTAGTAAGAAGTACAATAAGCAAACCCAATTAAAGCTTTGTATTTTTATATTTATCGAATTCTTACTAACGAAAGTCGAAACATATTATTGCAATTTTAATTTCTACAATCATAGAATGCCAAATTAATATGACAGCTTTATAGAAATGTAGTGATTTAACTATATTTTATTATCTTCTAAATAATGGACTTACCAAATACCTAAATATTATCTCTATGATATCAGAATATATTCTTTAAAATTTTGGGAAGAAGTTTTGGAGTTGATAATAACTGACTGGTTGGTGATAGATTAGAGAGAGTTTAGCCGAATGAATGAAGGTAATAACATTTTTTTATTATTTTGATTAAACTAAACTAACCTAAACTAACAAGTCAGTAGCAAAACTAAATGAAAATCAACACTCCTGTAGAAACCTCCTCCTCCATTCTATTTCTAATATTTTAAAGATAAGAAAATGGTGTCATAAATAGCACCAACGATTTGTGTATTGTATTTTTTTTAAGTAATGTAGTTTTCATCTTATCGCGGAAACTTCAAAGTGCAATGAAGAGTAAGATGTTACTGTTGATTTGTAAGTAAAATGGTAAAATAAAGATCTTAAAACAATTATAGATTTTAAATTGTGCTTAGAATTATTTATTGTACTTCTGTTAGTTACCGAGGGAATTAAAAGCACCATTTACAGGTAGGCTTTTACTTTCGATAACTCAAAAGTAGTTCAATTTCGACCATACAAAATCATTTGAACCCCCCATGCTTCAAATGATTTGTCTTCACTCCTCGGATCTCGATTTAAAGGATTTTCAGATTCCTACGTTTTATTAAACTGTATTAATTTGCCTACGTTAGTAATTTCACATAGAAATGGCACTTTACGAAAACGGTAGTGGTGGACTGTGGTGTAGATATTTAAAAAAGGCGTTAAAAAGATCACAGGCTATTCTTTTTTTTATATTTCTTTACTGCTGGAACATTTAGTAAATAACAAGATCTCACCTAATCGAACAAAGACTTGACGATTTTATGTTTTTCAAGATCACGATCCCTAAAGAATAGTAAGCTAGTACTTTATTTCCTATAATGATGATATTTAAGATTTTGAATGAGTATAACAATAATAACTGAATACATAATTAATTGTTTTTACGCACTTTGTTAGATTTTATTACCTATGCTATCAGCTACGCATATTAAATGAATATTAATTTTAATAGACACGAGTATGTACCTTATTCAAAATAAAATACTAACTATAAAACTGAACATTGTAGGATTTTAAACGTAATCAAAAATATTTCTTAAAATGAAAAAATAAATATATTTATATAATTTTGATATAATCTCATTATGTTTTTATTTATTCAGATTGTAATTCTAATACTTACAACTTAAAATAAGAATTTATTTAAATTAAATTATAAAATAGTGACTGTTTTTTTTACTAATGAGTGTAAGTTTTGCTACAACATAGTAGTAAAATAAACATTAAAGTTTTATAAAACATGGAACAAATTAAAAAAAATTTAAAAAATCTGAATTATCCGGATAATCCGGATTTTTTGGGAGAAAAAAATCGTAAATCCGGATTTTCAAAAAGTCAAACGTTTGTGGTGGTTTGGATTTTGCGCAAACGTGCGGACTCGGCAGTAGGAATACATTTTTTGCAAGTGTCTGCCTAAGTAGTTACAATCAAATCGTCAGCACCTACAGCAGTATTTTTATCTCACGAAACGACACATGCTTTACGGCCGGTTTCAATAACCTATCTATCTATAACTATTGGTTAGAAACGTCAAATTTGTATCGCGAAAAACCGGCAAATGATTGAATGACGACGTTTTTAACAAATAGTTATAGATAGATAAGTTATTGAAACTGCTTTAGTGATCACACGAGCTAACGATAGGTACTTGTCTCCATGCACACATCAAACACAGCGTGTTTTTATACTTGTAACAGAACACACTGCATAGAAACTGTCAAAATAATTTAAATAAAATTTAAGTATTTTGTACTTACATTACCCATCTATAATATCTATTCAAATTATGTGTGCTATGTGTTGCATTAAAACAGATAACTATGGATTTTATTATCTTTTTCAATACAAATAATAAAATAAATTGACCTACTGCCGACACGACTACACTGTAACACTTTGGGTTCATGTAAGTTCACGGAGACGTAGGCGCGCGGCTCGGTTTGCGACAAACGCGGGCAACTCTTGGAAGCGTTAAGGCGCAAATAGCCCTTAAAGCTTAAAAATCGCTCAGTTTGAGTCCTAACTACTCCGAAAAATGGGAATAAAAAAATTCAAAAAAATATACATTTCACACTTCAATCCTTCATCTTTAATATCATCGTTAATTTTTTTAATAAGACGAAGATTAATATTAAATAAATTAAAATTAAGTAGCCCTGTTTTCAGATTTCTTTTTCTATCTACTTACTACCTACTACGGCTATAAAGATGGTTCTTTTACTAAAATGTGAAGAATATATTTATCTAACATTTCATCGTTGGGTTTCTCGAAATACCGTTTTGTTTTCAAAAAATACGTAAATAACTATTATTTTGTGAAAATATTCGTAAGCGGTGCGTGCGCGGGCGCGCGGGACAGTGAGCCGCTGACTTTCGTACGAGGAGGTTGTGTCACTCTCCGCGGTGCCGCTATTTCGCAATCGTTTATTTTACTCTTGAAATAATAGGGAACAACATGCCGTAAAAAATAAATTATGAAAACCTTAGCGAGTACTCTGCCTGCGATAGAATGAAAATGTTCGATCTTTGAATGTACTTTTTTATTCCTTCAACTTCTTACTTGAAATTTTAATAATATTATATTAATATAATATTATATAGTATAATATTTTATTGTACATGTACTTGTAAATTTCACAGAAAGTGTATAGTTCTATTTCTATGACGACCTCTGTGGCTCAGTTGGTTGAGCGTGTCGTTACTCAAGTCGGGAGTCGCGGGTTCAAATCCCGCCGACGGAACAAAAAGTTTTCTGTATTCCTGGGTCAAGGATGTGTCTTAAATATGTGTATAACATAATAAAAATCTTATTTATTTATTTATTTATTTAAGGACCAAAAACAGTTTTACATCAAAAATGGCATAATAATAAAATACATTAAAATTTACAGCTAGATACAACAACTAATTACATTTGGTCTCAACATGCATTGGAACACTATTTTAACCTACAAATTTTATTACTATGTAACTAACAAGTATAGCTAATATACATATTTTACAAGATAAAAGATCCTTATTAAAAATTACGAAATTACATTAGACTAATTAACAAAATAATAAAATGCAATTGGAAATAAATTGGTAATAAAATAATTATAATTTAAATAAAATCACATATTATAATTAAAGCTATCTGGAACGTGGTAAAATTTTTTTAAAACAATATTTTTAATTTTTGTAAGGCTATCAAAAAATACATCAACCTGATCTGAAATGCTATTAAATAAGTTTACAGTTCTGGAAAAGGGAGAATTTTTACGAAGGTTCGTGCGGCATGTGTATTTTGAGAACAATGAGACTGGATAACGCGGCATACGGTGGGGTATTCTTAATTATGTGTATAGTATAAAAGTATTAAATATACTTCCGTAATCTGGTACCCGTAACACAAGTTCTTCGAGAACTTACCACGGGATTAGATTGACGTGGTGTGAAGCGTCCATAGAAGGCTAACTTAGACGGACACGATCTCAAGTCTGATTTTATACTACCTGATAACCTTCTAGACCCTAACGTCATCATTCAATATTTCTTGGACGTCCCGGGCAGTAACTTTGTGTCTCCTTCAACTCTGGCCAACTTTGATTCCCACACCCCCTGTCCATCTAAATTCAAGTTCACTACGGTTAGCGAAAATGATGTCCTTAAGATTCTTAAATCGATCAAGTCTAAAGCAATGGGGGCTGATAATATAAATTTGGATATGCTACTTATGGCGAGCCGCCATTCTAGTTGCGTAAGTGCCATGACTCATATAACTAACACCTCTATTCAAACAAACACCTTTCCCGAATCGTGGCGTCTGGCAATCGTGAAACCCTTGCCTAAAAAAGATAACGTTTCTGAATTAAAAGACCTAAGACCTATCAGCATATTACCGTGTCTGTCAAAGGTACTCGAGAAGGTAATATATAGTCAAACCAGCAAGTTTGTAGAGGAAAATAATATATTGCCTTCGGTACAGTCGGGGTTTCGCAGGCTACATAGACCGACTACTGCACTGCTCGATGTGGTGGATAACATTATCGCGGCGCAGGATTCGGGGGAGGTTACGATCTTAGTTTTGCTTGACTTCTCGCGTGCATTCGAAACTATTAATGTATCATTACTTTTAGCTAAGTTAAAGTACTACAGTTTTGATGACGGAGTCATTACGTGGTTCGCTGCCTATCTGATGAACCGGTCCCAGGTAGTAGAAATAAATAGTAATAATGGTATGCCACTTCGGTCGCACCCTTGCAGAGTAAATAGAGGTGTCCCGCAAGGCTCAGTGATTGGGCCTTTAATTTTTTCCATCTATTGCGCAGACATTATACAGCATATACAGTTCTGTAAATTTCACATATATGCCGATGACATCCAGCTGTATATCACTTTTAAACCGTCTTATGCAATCGAGGCCATCAACAAGCTAAACGAGGACTTGGCGCGCATTAGCGAGTGGTCTCAGAATAATGCCCTGGTACTTAATCCCACTAAGACGAAGTACATGATTTTGGGCACCAAAGGTCAAATTCAAAAAGTTACTGTCAATCACCCTACAATTCATATTTTGGACACTAAGATCGATAGGGTGACAGAAGCTAGGAATCTGGGAGTCCTGATGGACGAAGGGCTTAGGTTCGAGAAGCATGTAGTGAAGACCGTAAGTCGATGCTTCTACCGGCTAAAGCTTTTATACAGAATAAGAAATTTTATTTCTGAAGGTCTACGTGCTACCCTATGTGAATCTCTTGTCCTATCTAACTTGAACTATGCGGACGCCCGACGCGGTCATAGGTCCGTGTTTGCTCTCACGTTCTAAATATTTGGTACAAAAGGTGCAAAACGCGTGTGCAAGATATTGTTGCAACATACCCCCGCGCGCCCACGTGACGCCATATATTAACAATATGAAATGGCTGAAGATGGATAGTCGCCAACAGTTACATTTCGCTTCCCTACTATTCGGTGTGGTGAATTTCAAAACCCCGTCCTACCTGTATAATAAGCTACAGTGGGCTAGCGATAATCAGCTGTCCGTTACCACTAGAGGTTCAGCTTATCTACTGGTTACTCCACTTCATCACTCGGCTGCATTCAGAGGTAGTTTCAGATACCTGGCAAGCAAAATCTGGAATAACCTTCTCCCACCTCCTCTTCGTGCTCTGCGAACAAAAAATAATTTTAAAACCAAACTCAAGACCTTATTATTGCGAGACCAGCTTTCAAACTAAATATCAAATTAAATGTTATATCTATCACACTACTTTTATAATTTTTTACTTACTAATGAGTTCATAATATCCACCATTACTACCACATACACCAAAAAATATTGCACGTATATTATAATATTTTGTTTAATGTATAAAATGTTATACGTTCAGTATTAATATTAATATCTTACCCTTTATTTCTCGAGCCGAAGCATGGTGGTTCCTGTGTGACTCAGACGCTTGCCAGGTAATCTGACGGCAAACAATTCTCAATCGCTTCGCAACTTTCCATTCCCATTTGAAAAGCCTTTTCGCAAAAAATACACTAAAACTATAGAAGCAATTATTAGTGTTTTCGTCTTATATGGGTCATAAAGTAATGGTTTTTTTATTTTTTAGCTTGATATAATAGGTATCAACATAATTTTCGTCTAATTTCATATAGGCAAGTATAATATTTTTTCAGTAGGTATATATTATTAGTAAACACGCACCTGTATTATTTGGATTAATCTTTCCCATATCACAGCAAACTCTTAATTGAAATATTAGTATATTATATATCTCGTTCTGTATTTACATCCATACATATCAATTTTATGACGTGGTGCTCCGTGCCAGTCGCGGTGATAACACGACAAGCGCGCGGCGGCCAGCACGCGCGGCGCAGAATGCGTTGACGCTGTGCCGGTGCGCCAGTGTTGCCAACCTGTTCCAAATTTTACCCCCATGTTTTATTTTAAATACCCCTGAAAACCCCTAAATATAGGCTTTAATAACATATTTTTATGTGATATTTTACTTGTTGTCCAAGTTATTCGCAACTCATAAATAAATATTTTTTTATTGAATTTGCAATTTTTATTTAATACACATGCATTTACCCTGAATTTGCTACTCTGAAATTAGAACTTCATAATATCATGTCGCCCCTTTCACTCTCATTTACAACCTTTCAGTACGGGATCTGTCTCCCAGGACTTGATATACTTTTGCTGATATTTTTTTACCGACTTCCAAAAAAGGAGGCGGTTATACGTTCGGCTGTACATATATTTTTTATTATTTTTTTGTATGTTCGACGATTACTGTACCGCATGTGGACCGATTTTCAATTTTTTTCTGTAATGTATAAGGTGTAATCCCAAATTGGTCCTTTTGATATCAAAGTGGAGATCTGATGATGGGATCCATGAGGAATCGAGGGAACTCCTCGAAATTTATATGCACACATATGGTGATTTCGACTTTTTCTGAAGTAGTTCAAGCATATACTACCAAAAAGCAAGATTTTGCTTCAAGGTTATACCCTGGGTCCAAAAGTACTGAACAGAACTCCTGACTCCTTATAGATACATGTTTGGGGATTTCGGCGTTGTTTAAAGAATTTCAAGCATATGCCACCCTGTCAATTAGAGTAAACATCATCATCACCACTACTATCACACCATACATCATCGCATAATGATGATATAAAAGGTACTTCTCTTAGTATTTTACACTAACACGAAGATCTTTGAACATTACTCTGCTGTTTATGAACCTATTTGCAAAATTCTTTTGTTGTTGTAAAGGGTTTAATTCGAAATTGGTCCTTTAGTCACTAAGGTGGAAACCTGATGATGCGATCCATGAGGAATCGAGGGAACTCTTCGAAATTTATATGGACACATAGGTATAGTGATTTAGACTTTTACTGAAGTAACACAAGCATATGCTCCCAAAAAATAAAATGTTGAAACCAAGGTATACCCCAGACCCTAAAACACTGAACAGAACGCATTAGTCTTTATATAAGGTTTGGTAAAATCAATTACGGAATTTTTGGGTACGTCATATACTGTTTTAAAGACGTTCAGGCAAAAAAAAAATTGAAACTCGTGGATTTTTTTTATACAAAATTAAATACGCGTTTGGAAATTCCGGCATTTTTTAAAGAACTGCAAGCATATGCCACTTTGTAATTGTAACTCACAGTAATCATCATCATCACCTTAACAACAATACCTAATGGAAGCTTGGCGCGTATTCAATTATACATTCGATCGTTTATATAATTTAGACGTTCTTAAGACGTAATAGGTAATAACAACTTAACAAAATATATAACTAAAAAGGGTGAAATTATTATTTTTAAACAAAAAATTAAACCGACTTCCAAAGTAAAAATACACAAAAAAGTATGAAATAAAACATATTTTATAAATAATTCCCCTTTTAAATTTGGCTATTTCTCTACTTAATCTTCTTAATTATGAAGTCGCTACCAGCCCAAACGATATCCTAAAACATTTTATAGAACTCACGTTCATATTTGCTGGTACCGAGTTCAAAATTAAGAAGATTAAGTAGAGAAATAGCCAAATTTAAAAGGGGAATTATTTATAAAATAAGTTTTATTTCATACTTTTTTGTGTATTTTTACTTTGGAAGTCGGTTTAATTTTTTGTTTAAAAATAATAATTTCACCCTTTTTAGTGATATATCTTGTTAAGTAATTATTAATACGTCTTAAAAACGTCTAAAATAAACGATCGAATGTATAACTGAATACGCGCCAAGCTTCCATTAGGTATTGTTATTAAGATGATGATTATGATTACTGTAAGTTACAAATTGGCATATGCTTGCAGTTCTTTAAACGATTCTGAAATTTCCTAACGCATATCTTTAAAGACTGAGGAGTTCTGTTCAGTGCTTTTGGATTCAGGGCATACCTCGGTACAACGTCTTATTCTTTGGTAGCACATGCTTGTGTTACTACAGAAAAAGTCAAAATCACTATATGTGAGTTCTCTCGATTCCTCATGGATCGCATCATCACGTTTCCACTTTAGTGACTAAAGGACCAATTTCGAATTAAACCCTTTACAACAACAAAGGAATTTTGTAAATAGGTCCATAAACGGCAGAGTAATGTTCAAAGATCTCCGTGTTAGTGTAAAATACTATGAGAAGTACCTTCTTTATCATCACAATGTGATGATGTATGCTGTGATAGTGGTGGTGATGATGATGATTACTCTAATTGACAAAGTGGCATATGCTTGCAGTTCTTTAAACAACCCAAAAATCCCCAAACATGTATCTATAAGGAGTCTGAGTTCTGTTCTGTACTTTTGGATCCAGGGTTATACCTACCTTGGAGCAAAATCTTACTTTTTGGTAGCGTATGCTTGGACTACTTCAAAAAAAGTCGAAATCACCATATGTATCCATATAAATTTTGAGGAGTTCCCTCGTTTCCTCTTGGATCCCATCACCAATTTTCTGAAAATAGGACCAACTTCGGATTATACCTTCTACATCAAAAAAAAAAGAATTTACATACAAAAAAAATATACAGCCGAACGTATAACCGCCTCCTTTTTTTTAGAGGTCGGTAAAAATATATCGAATATTATATATAATATAATAAATATAATAAAAATAAAAGTCGAATATCGTTTGGGCTGGTATCGACTTCAAAATTAAGAAGATTAAGTAGAGAAATAGCTAAATTTAAAAGGTGAATTATTTAGAAAATAATTTTTATTTCATACTTTTTTGTGTATTTTTACTTTGGAATCGGTTTAATTTTTGTTTAAAAATAATAATTATCATATTCTCTCGGCATTGTTCTCAAATTCACACTCTTGTCTTATAATAGCACAAACACAGTTATATTTAATACACAAAAGAAAACTTGCAAACCCGAAAGGATGCTAAATAACTTTTAAGATTTTAAACGAACCGAATGGACGGAACGCAACGATGTATGAATGAGTGAGATGTCCTATCCCTCAACACAGTTATCTGTTAAGACCTCAGATCAAGTAAGACAGACGACAGTTTCATAACTGAGCTTGTTATAAGAAAGAGCCCCACTTCGTTCAATTTGTATCGTGCGTTCCATTCTACGCACAGGGCATAGGATTTTGTTAATTTTAATTAATACAGGTTTAGTTTGAATTGAAGACCCCTAAAAAAAACCCTGAAGGTTTTCTGCCCCTAAAATTGCCCCTTTTTAAAACTTTTCCCCCTAGATTTAGGGGGAAACCCCCGAGGTTGACACCACTGCGGTGCGCCTGCACTTTGCCCCCTGCCCCCTACAGCCTCCCGTTGTTTACGTTTACTCGATGCCTACTGCAGTAGATGACCTTGGCACCGTGTATATTTGTAATGCACCATATGTTATTTTAATTTTAATCTAACATACCTAATATATTATATTATTACTATTTATTACATTTAATTGTGTATGTAATATATATTTTAATTTATAATTACATATTTATAATAAATTTGTGTAAGAATATCACTGTGCTGTCGCCTTGAGCGGTCTGTCACACGCCTGACAACAGGGACGGATCCACAGAAAATCAGGGACTGTTGTATTCCTCAGTCATTTACCTGAGTGGGCTCCTTTTCATTGGTTTGAGCATTACACCACCTATCCTTAGCAACTTTTTAATTAATGCTCACTTTATTTTAATGTAATGTAGTTGTGTAGTGTAATGTCCAAATTGTTTTGAATAAATGTCTTATTATTATTATTATTATTATAGATATATTATATTATTTCTGTTTTAATTGTCTATTTAGTATATCAACGCTTTGAGGTATATAGTATATGAGGTAAAAATGCCTAAGCGACATTTATTTATTTATTTAACACACATACAACTACCATTACAGACAAAATCTAATTCGATAGCGTATAAAAGCAAATTCATATTTTATATAAAACATATTATGATATTTCCAGTTTAAATAATAATAATTGATAAAAAAAAAAATAACTAAAGAAAGCCACATATGACGCATAAATTTAGTAAACTTTATAGAAGAGTGATTTAAAGTTAAAATTTTTAGAAAAAAAAAATCATTAAAAATCACAAAATAGTCGGATTTAGATGGTTTTAACATACATCTATATATCTATATATCAATAAGATACGTGTATCTTATTTTTATAGCAATTTTTTATATTAAAACGAGTCATATAGCTTTCGAATTACAGGCAGTTTATGTCGCTTAGGTAAAAAAGTGTTAATTCGAAAAATAGGTAAAATTATCTAAGCTATCAACGAAAGTTATGTAATAGCAAGTAAAATTGCCTAAATTGTATTTCAAAGGTTTTCAGCAACATGTAAAAATAACTAATTCCAAACACTTAAAAAAATTATAGTAGTATTCATCTAAATGGCCTAAGAGTTTATAAAATAAAACAAGATAAGTTACATAAATGTTGCTTACATTAAGAATTTTCTACGGCTAAAGTTATCTTAGTAAATTTATTATTCAATGACATTGTAAATTTTTGCTCCTAACTGACAATATTCTCCTTCCTCTTGTTTATAAAAATTAATTGCAGTTTCCTTGTCTGACTAAAACGAGCTACAACGTTAGCTAATTTTGATCTTGAAATAATAAAAAATATAGAAGTAAAAACTCAAGGCCTAGGATATCAGCCCATTGCTTTATACTTAACCTGCGGCCCCATTCCTTGAGTTCTCTCTTGGTAGTGCTGTGAGATATTCCACATACCGATTCTGGGCATGATACCGTGACACAATTGGCCCAAAGCCTACCCAGCTCATCCGCGGTTTTGTTGCCGGAGATATTGCCGTTGCCTAGAACCCATACTAGACTGATGCTGTTGTCTCGTCCTAGCATGTTTAGCGTTTGAACACAAGCCATAACTAATTTAGATGAAAGAAGGGGCAAAAAGTCCCCATCCTTGTAGCACTATAAGACATATATCAAATGAAAGGACTTAAAAAAGGTGTCATTGTTTTGTATGACGAAAATCCTCTAAACCATGGGAGAAAAAAGTAAATGAGGGTTAAAGGTTAAAAAAGTTTTAAAAAATCATTCTATATTATTGCACCGTTTCATAGTGTAAAGTGTTGCTACTATGGAAAAATTTTTGGAAAGTAATGGTAAACATTCAACTTTAGAAAAGTGTTATATTTTGATAAACTGCCTCATATTTTGATGAAATGTATGGAATGATAACAAAATACTAAAAATAAGCTCTTTCCTCAATTTTTTCGTACATACCTAATTACTTTCTGGAAATTGTTTCTTACTTGCAACGCTATCGAATGGTGCAATAATACAAAATGTATTTTTTCCTAATTTGCGGGTTCGAATCCTGGCCTGGAAAAGTGGTTTATGTAAAATCAAATAATTCAGATAATACAATTACATTAAATACATATAATTAAATAGCAAAAATAATTTTAAAACGATTAGGTACAGAAAAAAAGTAAAAAAGATATAGTACATGGTGAATTATTCTTCTGGGCGTTGTAAGAGAAGTCAAAAAAAATTAGCAATAGCAATTTAGCCCTACGGAATATCGAGTCCGACTTGATGAAAACTTAAACTGCATCATTTTTGATAACTCAATTTTCCTACACAGGATTCGAACCCATAAATTATGAAAAAAAAATACATCCTGTGTTCTGCACCTTTCAATAGTATCGCAAGTAAGAAACAATTTCCATAATGTAAGTATGTGACAAAATTGAGGAAAGAGCTTATATTAGCATTTTATTATCATTCCATACATTTCTTCAAAATATGGGGCAATTTATCAAAATATAACACTTTTCTGAAGCTTGCTGTATACCATTACTTCCCGAAAATTGTTCCTTATTAGCAACACTATGAAATGGTGCAATAATACAGGTGATTTTTTAAACTTTTTTTCACCTATAACTCTCATTAACTGTTTTCTCCCATGATTTACACGCTTTTTACCACCCACCCAAAAATACACGCTTTTTAAGTCCTTTGATATATGTCTTGTAGTGCTACAGTAGTGGGGACGGGATCCATACAAAAATGCCCCTTCTTCTTTCTGCTGCTGTCAGTGCCTTCAGCGCAGTGTGATTGTTCTGACAGACTGCGCTGAAAGCATTGACAGTAGTAGATATATGATCTAAATTATCCTAATCTTCTCTATAAGATTAGGATGTTTTATGGACAAGGACAATCTGTAGGCTCTGTAGTGAACAACTTATCACAGCCTCAAACATGGTTGTAAATTGTCCTAAACAAGTATATAGGCAAGCTTGTAGGTGGCATGCCTCCGTAGAAGGTCCGTCCACTCGGTTGTCTTTCCTGGATCCGTCCGTGTACCAGACTATGTCATTGGAGTGAACATTGATTTCTATCCTCTACTCTCCCTAGACGATAGGAAAACCTGGTGTTGCTTTGAGAAGCTATGCACCTTGATCATATCGTCTGATGGCATGGCCATGATAGGTGTCTTAAGAAGAGACTATTGCATCTGTCCATGAAGGGCGGAAGTCCATTTGGCTTCCTGGCCCTGAAAAACGCTACTACCGCCATACATTTGTCATTAAAAATGTACGGTGATAGCAGCTTTTGATGTAACAAAAGAGATGAACAATATTTGTTATAATCTGATAATTTTTTTATGAACATCAACTTGGCAAAATCGCTTTAAAATTTTATCATAGTAACATATTTTGTCGGTAGCGTTAATTCGTTAATCGTTGAAGTTTATTCTTAACCCCAGTTATCGTAATTTTTCGAAGAAATCCACGGAAAACTTTTTATTCCCTTATGGATTCGAACTCGCGCCCTCTGGCTTGAGCACTAAAGCGCTAACCACTGAGCCACAGATATCTTCATCTAAACTGATTCAATTTAAGTCTCTATAACTCCTGAATTTATGAAGTTTTTTGGACCGTTATAGTTTTCGTTCAAAGTTTATTACATGGACTACCATCATGAATTTTCCACATTTTTAGAGCCAGCCGTTTGGCTTTTAGAGGGGGGGGGGGACGCCGTATTTTAACAAGAAATGCGCTTAAAAGTGGAATATCGCGCAAACGGATACGTACGTACATCAAAATATAATCTCAGAAACCTCTCAATGTTCTTAAAATGTCTATGTACCTAATTATATCTCCCCTTTTCGTGTAGGTGTAACCAAAAATTATCTTCATTTATTTTAGCACTATGTCGACGTGATAAATAAACTTATCCATTCAAAGTTTCATATTTCAAGCACCACCGTTTGGATGGACAGACGGACGGGCGGACGGTCGGTCGAACGGAAGGACATGCCGAAACTATAAGGATTCCGAGACATGAACTACGGAACCTTAAAAAAGGAATAATAATGATACCACACCGATTTCAGTGACTGTTGCCAATTTAATTGAAAATAGACCAGCTATAGGAGCTATTTTATTATGTCCAAGTATGTGCGCAAAGTTTACTCCCATAACCTAGTATATTGATATTTTCTACTACCGACAGGACTAATTAGCGAAAAATTAGGCGCATAAATATAGAAATATATTTAGCAATGTTTGCGTTCATTTATGCTCCCACACACTAAATTTAATACTTTTAGTTACATTTTATAAACACTCAGATCATTTAGCTGTTTATTCTTGTCTATAAATTCATATGTATTGGAATTTATTGATACTCAAGCGACATTTTTGATTTCGTATTGTACCTTAGCGACGTAAGATAATATTTTGGGAACAGAAAAAACTTACATTCTTTTTCGTCATTCTTAAACATTTCCATAAGCCGCTAACATGTTTAAAATAATTAATACAAAAGGTTATTTAATGCAAAAACAATACCTTATCTTTAATTGTATTGGGCACGTGGTTATGGCTCGGCATGTTCTTAGATAGCAGTTTGTGTCGTTTGTCCGAGTTTAATTTCGTAATCAGTTGAAAATTACAATTATAATTGTTATTTCGTCTTAACTCACACACCCAGTAGAATTTACCATTCATTAGTATGTAAAAAAAAGAAGTATGCGTAAATATATTTATGCCTTTTAATATTATGCATAAAATATTATTCTTAATTAATATCATGCGTATAAAAAATTATGCTAAGTGCCACGAAAGTTATGCCAAATGAATACTATGCGAAACTACTATTAGGTCAAATGAAATTATGCCAAGTAAAATTATGACATATGATTTTATGCCAAAAAATAGGGAACCAAAAAAAATATCTAACCGACATACTTAAAAACAAAAGTTTTCAAGTAAAAATATCTACATAGCACGAATAGTTATTGTGTCAAATATGTAAAACTATCTTTAGGCCAATATTGTTTTATTTCACTATGGGTAAAATTCTACAAGTTGCACTTTCGTAAAATAATGGTATCAAATTAAATGCACTGTAAGGACAATTCACAAATAATTTGTATGGAGAAAATGTACAAAGTGTTCACGAAAAGAATTTTTTAAACAAGTAAAAATATTTTTGTGCAAACAAAAAAAAAGTAAAAACATGAAAAATAGACTAAGTAGATTTCTAAAATTCTTCAAAATATCCAAGTGATTTTTTTTTATAAATCGCTTTTTTTGCTTATAATATGCTTGGACTACTTCAGAAAAAGTCAAAATCACCATATTATGTGTCCATATAAATTTCGAGGAGATCCCTCGATTCCTCATGAATCCCATCATCAGGTCACCACTTTGTTATCAAAAGGACCAATTTGGGATTACACCCTATACATCACAGAAAAAAATTTGAAAATCGGTCCACATGCGGCGGAGTAATCGTTGAACATACAAAAAAAAAAAGAACAAAAAAAATATATACAGCAGAACGTATAACCGCCTCCTTTTTTGGAAGTCGGTTAATAAGGGACTTTGTTTTATACAATGTAATGATAATAAGTAATGATTATTATAATCGTAATTCGTAATCTCGGCAACAACGGATGCAAGTATATTCACATAAAATTTAGTACGCAGGTGGTTTTGGGAGAAAAAAAAATCTAGTTAGATTTTATCCCTGAAAACAGCGCATTTTTAGGGTTACGTAATACTTGAGGAACCCTTATAGTTTCGCTCTGTTCATCCGTCTGTCTGTCTGTCCGCGTTTCTAGCTTCTGTAATTATGAATATAAATATGTCGTCTGAGGCTCTAGATTTTGGATCTATTCCATTCAGACATAGGTACTGTGAGTGTATCTTGCAAAGAGAAGTAACAAACTTACAATATCACTCGTTTATTCGGAATAACAATTCTTTAAACATTCACTAGGTACACTTTATAAAATCACTTTTATAAACACTGGTACTAAAACGAAACTTGGACAGTTCCGTGACGTGTTGACTAGTTGGTGGCTCAGCTTGAACTGGCCGCACCCAAATTCACCCAATGGCCGACTCGAACAGGAGGGGATGACTCCCACTCCAACACTCTTCTCTAACACGTCCCGACTCTGTCGAAGCGCGCCAAACACGTTGGCGCACTTGATGCCGCGTCCGCACGTTTGCCAAACCTCGACAAGTCTTCACAAATTCAAACGTGCGGATAGAGCGTTTGCCATGGTTTGTGTAGGCTTGCAAGAGCTTGCGGCCGTTCCGATCGAGTGTCGGTTTTTTGACACAAATCAAAGGGAATTTGTCGCAAGCGCTTGCGATGCATCCACACGTTTGCGCGCGCTCAGTCTGGTTTGTGTACTGGAGACGGGCAGACGTGCCTACGCTCGCACAAAATGAGTGGTGATTGGTCAAATAAGACATCTTGTTTTTTCTCGAATGTTATCAGTCTGAACCATGCATTTGGGACCCGAAAAACAAGCATAATTATTGTATATAAGTGTATAATACACTTAAATAAAAATCTTAAATATGTATATGTCACCGTAAAATTGTAAAAACCGTTAGATTGTAATAAAACTAGTGAAATTGTAAAATGCCGATAGACACAATAAAAATCTTAAATATGTATATGTCACCGTAAAATTGTAAAAACCGTTAGATTGTAATAAAACTAGTGAAATTGTAAAATGCCGATAGACTTTGGACGCGAATATTCTGCCTATAATTTAACACATTATTTTTCGTAAGATTATAAATATATAGTTATAAATATTTCGACCTATTTTTACAATGTCGTTAGTGTATTTTACAATCTAACGGTTTTTACAATTTTACGGTGACATGTATAATATAAAAGTATTAAATATATTTCTGTTGTCTGGTACCCGTAACACAAGTTCTTCGAGAACTTACCACGGGACCAGATTGACGTGGTGTGAAACGTCCATAGATATTATTATTATTATGAGAAAAAAGTAGCCGGTGCGTGGCTAAGTACATTATTGAATAAGCCACTATACGGTTAATTTGTAACTTTAATCCACCATCTTCTTTGCCGTTTTTTTTGTTTGTTTTTATTTATGTATTTTTTTACAACAATAATAATAATAACTCCTCACACCGATTTCGGTGACGGTTTTATTGAAACCAGGCCAGTTACGCAGGAGTATTTTTATAGCGCCTAAGTGTGTGCGCAGTACAAAAAAGCACACTCTCTTTTACTCTCATAATCCCAATGCGGGAATCGAACCTTCTACCTCCGAGTCGAGAGCCAAGCTCTAACCACAAGACCACGGAGGCTGTTGTTTTGACAATAAAAATAACTCAAAGCAAATGCTATAGCCGATACCTACGAGCTCAACGTCCGTCATGCTTGCCTGTTCAGAACACACTAACTCACTCGCAAGCGTGCGGATGGTGACGTTTGATTCCCTTTTTCAAGTCAAGCGTTTGTGGAGGTTTGGAGTTTGCGGCAAATGGCAAACGTGCGGACGCGGCATGAAGTTTCGTTTCCGCTTTATGACCGGATGCGACACGGCCATCCTGCGAGACGCACATCCTCGTGCGTTAAACTGAAACAATGTTAAGACAGCACAGTATTTGCTCGTCCAATCCTGACACGAACTGGACTTAATGCTGATCTTTCATGTTCAAATATAAAGCTTGACAATGCTTTATTCGCTTCGAAAATTGTTCGTTTTATTTTAAAATGATTTAGACTACTAACAATATCATTTAAACCAAAGAAAACATAAAATAGACAGCATTAATCCAAAATATTAGTATTTTACTAAGTAGGTTCATAGAAAAAGTGTCTCATCTCAAAATTTTACACAACATTAATGCTAGTTTAAATCAAACCTGGACCAAGTACCATTGACGTTCAAAAACAAAACATTGTACAACTTAATCACATTTTAAAACTTGGGTCACTCATTCGTGGTCAAACAGAAATTGAGTCGCAGACGGACTATATGGTCTTGGCTTCAAGGCTAGACCCGACCACAGCATTCAGAGCTACAGCACTACCGCTTACCCACGGACGATGCCGATTTAGGCTACGGCTACTGTACAATGGTATGGTCTCCGACACAGCGAATAGAGTACCCAAAGAAACAGAATCTCATTAAATATCATCATCTTCAACAACTTCAATAGGTACTTGGCCCTTAGGCATTTTTCGGACTCGATCATGAGCATATTTATAGTCACCGGACGTTTAAATAACTGGTATGATCGAACACAGTACGGTAGATAGAGATTTTACTTGACTTTTGATTACAACTTAAATTTGTTCATCATTAACCAACCAGAATTTATTATCAAGTATCATCACTTATTAATCATAAAGAGTTGATTATGCAGCATAGCTATTTCGTAACATTACTATTCAATTTAGACTTCTATTTTGAATCATGTACCTTTTGAGAATCATCTTTAAATAAACAATCAGAAAAACAAAAATTATTAACAGCTTCAGGTTTCACATTCACAGTTCATAGGTTTGTATACCTTTAACCACACTACACACAAGAGTAGCTCTCTTAAGGAGAGACCAAGTCAACCTTTAACTCAAAATATTATGATCTTTGCTACGAGGCAAGATCCGACTGTACTACCCAGGACTACCTCCTATAGTATCCTGGTACAGTCTCCGAACTTGTGAATTGTGAACCTGCCCTGACATCGTACCCGATGTCCCTTCATTCTCCTCATTATACTCTACAATCTCAATAGGTACCTGACTCGAGTATCTTTCTAATGCGATCATAAAAAGACTATACCGAGACTTAAGACTACACTCACGAGATAAACAATTACGCTCACCAAATAACTTTAGCTCAAAATCTGATACTTCAATGAAGTACAGAGTGCGACACCTGGCCGCCGCGGCACCCCGTCGCATGGCCTACACCACCCGCCGCGCTCCGTCGTGTCGCGTCTCGTCGCGTCCTCAACCTTCATCTGTACACAAAATAACACAGCACAAAAAATGTTCAAACTATGTACAATTACTTTCTTCTTAGGGTTCCGTATCAAAGGGTAAAAACAGGAACATAAAAATCTAAGACTTTGGTCTATGTCTGCCTGTCACCAGGCTGTATCTCAAGAACTGCGATAACTAGAAAATTGATGTCCCTTTTTTTTTTCTTGAGATAAAATGTCAGATTTGATCATGCAATAAAGTTAATTTCATTTCATTTCCTTTCAAAAATCAAAAACAGTCTTACTATACCAGAAGACTTCCAAGTGCGCTTACAACCTTTTACATGATAACCAAGTTCACCGATGAGCTTTCTTATCCGCCTCAATCACAGCAACTGAACCGTTGAACGTGTGCTGCCGCGATCACCATCAACACCAGCCATAGGCACTTGCTTACCGCATACCGCAACTTCTGAAACTGTCAAATTATTTCTTTTAACCTCTTTTCTTTTTGATGTCAATTAAACTATTATTTCCTACAATTTACGTAACCTATACTGATGCACGCTCATGGAACTAATATAATGACTCCCCACACCGATATCGGTGACGGTAGCCGGTTTCATTGAAACCAAGCCAGTTACACGCAGTAGTAATTTTATAGTGCCCAAGCGTGTGCGCAGTACACAAGAGCACTCTCTTCCTTTACTCTCGTTTACTTTACTTTACTTTGTTCCTCTACTCACAATGGGACGGATAACCGACACGACTGACGAGAGATCAGACGTAGGTCCGAATTTTTATATGCCCATCGGACGCATAGATCATCTTTCTTGTCAGACAATCAGGTGATCAGCTTGCATTGTCCTAACCAAACTTGGAAACAACATTTTTCTTTGTCGTTCTAATGCGGGAATCGAACCTGCGACCTCCGAGTCGAGAGCTGATGCTCTGACCACTAGACCACGGAGGCTATTTCGCTCGCTCATGGACCTACCACACCAACAATATTATGTTATTTTCGCACTTTTAATCATTTCAATCCGCCTAGACTAAAAAGTAATAGATAGACAAACATGTAATGTTCCAAATTTTAACAGCTTACAACAACGATATTATAAACTGACAAAGTTTTCTCGCGAATTGCGAATGTCCTAGAACTAATTATTATCATGTTAACATCTAACAGTTCTTTTTAGACACTCAGAATAAATAACAACATACATGACATTATTTAAAGTCACTTTTGAAACTGACCAATTATTAATTTCTCTTACTACGTGTGCAGTAACGCCAAATAAGAAATAAGACTATTCACAAACTGTATGTACTGTGATTAAAAACCAACTACAAAGTTAAGCTTCAATGTTTAATAGGTAGGTAGACGTAAAATTTAATTGAAGTCGTTTCAAACTAATACTGCCTAAACAACATTTGTAAAGTACACGTCAACTGATTTTGTTTATGCAGTGCACCAGCTATTGTTTTTCAGGAATACCTACAATTGATAAGGATTGTCTTTGTTTTCGCAAGAGTTGTTTACAACTTGCGCGTACTGTCGTGACTTGTCATTTTATTACAAAGTTCAATGTGATGTCACGAAATGGAATGTCGATAATGATTTTTAATTACCAGAAATAATTTATCTTTTTAGTACCTACTGCTATATTCAAGCGTAGATCACGCTTTGGTCAATCAAACAGTAATAATAATGAGTCTGTAAGACGTATGTCGTATGTACTGAGTATTCGTTTTTACTCTGCGTTAATTTCTGCTCATTTACTTTGTTTCTTTTTCATAATACTTTGGTTATAAAACCAGAATAATTTAGAACCCTACAATGAAATAAGTAAAGTTCGATACAACCAGTTCGCATCATTGTGAAGCGAATAGACCAGCCCAGAAGAAGCGCAATTCACATCCATTTGGCACTGCCGCCATGGAGGTAGCCGCCGCCCGCGCTGCCGCTGCTCGGCCACGCAGCGCCGCTTGTTGTCCCCTTGGCGCGACTGTGCATCGCCCAGTCGATCGTCAATCTGCACAATATAAAATAAAACAGCAAAACAACTGAACACTAAAGGTTATTTTGAGATATAAGCAAGCAATTTCATGAACACTTGAAATACGAGATAAATCACTATTGTATTGAAGGTCTTAAAAATTATAGCGAGAAATAAAAGTTGGCTACCACCTGTTACCAAAACCACCGAATTCATAATCAAAGCCTGTTGCTGATGCGCCACCGCGCTCGTGTCACCACCATAGACGTCATGTCACTGTCGTCATCACGTCACCGCTGTCCTTACTTCAACTCCGTCTTAATCCAGTCTTCGTGGCGGGCACGAACAAATGGTTGTTGTTACAAGGTCACCTTGCAGCATTCAGTTCACTGCTGTCCCGTAGTTTCACAATTACGCCGTATGCATGGCATGCTGCCTTGTTGTACATACTGCCAAACTCGATCCAAATCATTCGCAATGATTATTATCATCTTTTGTAGCATTTGTGCGGGCTAGATTACACTTTTTTTTTTGGGTCCACATCTGGCTGTTCCGGGTTGATTTCGGGTAAAACAATCACAGGCGTCGTCGTCGGCGATTTGATAGTGTTAATGAGCAGCATCATGCTCTTCTGCTGCATTTCAAACAGGGCGCGTCATTGGGTATCAGATCCCACTTCTGATGTCGTCTGAGGCTCTAGATTTTGGATCTATTCCATTCAGACATAGGTACTGTGAGTGTATCTTGCAAAGAGAAGTAACAAACTTACAATATCACTCGTTTATTCGGAATAACAATTCTTTAAACATTCACTAGGTACACTTTATAAAATCACTTTTATAAACACTGGTACTAAAACGAAACTTGGACAGTTCCGTGACGTGTTGACTAGTTGGTGGCTCAGCTTGAACTGGCCGCACCCAATGGCCGACTCGAACAGGAGGGGATGACTCCCACTCCAACACTCTTCTCTAACACGTCCCGACTCTGTCGAAGCGCGCCAAACACGTTGGCGCACTTGAAGTTTCGTTTCCGCTTTATGACCGGATGCGACAAATAGATGTATATTTGGTATACTTAAAGACTGTGTATAGATCTCGGTTTTGTCACCATAAAATAATAATAATTTTATAATTTTTATCCCCATGTATGGAGAGCCATTCTCTATACCTACATGTAGAGATGGCCGTTTAAACGAAAAGCGTTTAAAAAGCGTGCTTTTATAAATAAGTTGAAAAGTCGTTTATAAACGTAAGCGTTTAACACTTGTACTTATCGTTTATATCAGGGTTTCTCAAAGTGGGGTACGCGAACCCCTAGGGGTTCGCCATTCGTCGGTAGGGGGCTCGCGGCAAGATTTACGTAATGGCGGCTTGATGACTCAAGAGTGGATTTTCAGTTTTTACACTGGTCATGATGCAAACGAAATACAGAAATCAACTTGATGCCGAGTCAGAATTAAGGTTAATATTAAAAAATATTTCTTTTGACACTGTTTTTGTTACCTTATATTAAAATAAAAACCTTTTTTTCTTCAACAACCTTGGGCCTGGGGGTATAATGTAATTGGTTAGTCAAGGGGTTCGCTGTCATCTGGAAACTTTAACAGGGGTTCGTGGAGCCAAAAGTTTGAGAAACCCTGGTTTATATCGTTTATAGTCCATAAGCCATAAGTGTGGTATGAGCAAAGAAAAATAGTTCTTATGACAGCGCAATAAGACTGAAAATTCTTTAACGTAGCTCATCACTTATTTAAAGTTTTAATAAACGGCTTATTTTTTGTACTTATAACTTATATGCTTTTTCGTGTTTATTCACTTTTTGTTAGTTGAGCTTTGCGGGTTGACGAAAATACGTTATATTATTACGTTACGCATTAATTCGTATTTTAATCGTAATAGTGGTGTTTTGGTGGTTTACCGTGAACTTTTAATGTAAATAATAAATATAGTAATGGTCCATTTCTTTCAAAGTAGTTCCACAAATTACGTATGGATGTAATATAAACTTTTCGTGTAGTGTTTTAGTATTAAGTTTATTAAGTTTTTGTCGTAAGATGACGACTAGACGACGTGAATTGAAACAGTAATTTGTGGAACTACTTTGAAAGAAATGAGGTGGAAAAAGTGGCGATGTGTAATGTTTGTAAAAAGTTATTATCCTATAAATCAATTATTACTAATCTTAAGCAACATTTAAGATTAATGCATATTATCAACATGTAAAAACATTTTTATGAGTTCATGTTAATAATTATTTAGATTTCAGACAGTCCTAAGCCTGCAAAGTACGAAGGAAAGTTCATTGAAATCAGTTTTAGCGATCGAAAAACGTAACATAAGCGCAAAAAACATTATAAGGCTCATTCCACCGTTTCGTCCGAATCGGTGTGATTTTGTGGATTTTATTTTTATTTTGACGGTTTCGAAAATTGATACGGTAAATGGATTCGTATACCTTCTAGATGCAAATCGCTGCTAAAGGCGTTTATTAAAATCGTTTCCTTTTCGAGAAAATCCTTGGAGAGTAATGAAGCAATAGAATGTAATG
This sequence comes from Glaucopsyche alexis, assembly GCA_905404095.1. Taxonomy (NCBI): domain Eukaryota; kingdom Metazoa; phylum Arthropoda; class Insecta; order Lepidoptera; family Lycaenidae; genus Glaucopsyche; species Glaucopsyche alexis. The sequence goes on from FR990053.1 coordinate 6,582,371, forward strand.
AAATATGACGAAAGTGTAATGATTTATTATGGATAGTAAATAAAATTTTACGTTTAATTAGAATATTTAAGTATTATAAACTAGAATAAATACTTTTTTTTTTTTAAAAACCACTAGGAGAACCGTGGTAGGTAGTAAAATCACAAAACTAATAAACTAATAAAATCTAAATAAAATATTGCTCTCAAAACCTGACAAAAATATAATATTAATTGAATTTTACATTATTTTATTTAAAAACACGACCCTCATTAGTTTATATTCACTATCATCAAAACCCTCAACAACATCAAAACCCTCTAAAATCTGGAAGGGAGCGGAATGTAATGAAGTGGAAAGGAATGAGATTTCGCAAGATTTTCTAGATTTATTTCAAAATAAATAGTGCAATAACCATAATACGAATAATGTGATGAAATGTAACTATAAACTATCGTTATATAATAAAAATAATGAATTCGATCGTGGATTTACTTCACAATGCGACGGAATGTAATGAGTACTTAACTGTGACAAAAGCCATTTCTAAACATAAAACCGAAAATATTTTCCGCTGTGGATGCGCTTGTTCTTCGGTGATGAACTATTTCAGCAGGCAGAAAGACACAAGAGGGGTATGCATTAAACTAAAGTAGAAATAGAGATGGGAACATACAATAATTTCAGTTGCAAAGTTTGTGGAAGGGAATGACGTTTTTCGTTTGACAAAATTTAATTGTCGATTCTTTATATACTACGCACTCATTTAAACATAATATTCTATGAATTATTAATTGCTATTAAGTAATTTGATATATCAGTACAAAAAACCTGAACATTTATTAGATGAAAGTACTCTAAAGTATCTGGAAACCGCCTAGGTGATCATTTGGATAAGGAAAGGAATGAAATTTTGACATGTTTTGTTCCAAGATCTTTTTATTTAATGAATTGAGAGATCAAATGAAACATGCGTCTTTGAGATCAAATTGCGTCGTGCGTTGAGTGCTATGAAACGGTCGCGCTCCGTATTACACACGAAGCAAATTTAATTGTTTGCGAGTCGCGCGGTTACACCGCTGCACGTACACCATGGCGTTGGTGGCCAACGAGTTGCTGGCGTTCATCCAGCACGCCATCGACACGATGGACGAGGTCAGCATCATGCAGATCTGCAAATCTTCTTTCTCAAGCGAGGAGATTTGCATGGGTAAGCAGCTGCTTTATGAAACGCTCGGCCAGAGCGCGAACATGCCATCACGGAGGCGAGATGGCGGCGAACGAAGCGTACAGGACATCATCTCCCTGCTGAAGCAGACGGATCCAGACGACGTGCCGGCCTTTGTGGCGAAAGATCTCCACAAGCTGCCGGTAGTAACGATGGACCACGTCGACGTCTCCAGCCTGCTGAAGAACTTCAACAGTATGAAGGCAGAGCTGGACGAGATGCGAGGTAGGTTGGATGCATCGGAATCTACCATCCGTGACTTACGTAGTGAATTACTACAATTAAAATGTAATAATTCAGTAAGTAGGTCACCCGATCATTCAACCGCCTTTGTCAACACACGTCGTGGCGGCGCGCGCGCTGACACATCGTTTTGCGTGTCAGCGGATTCCGACGAGTCGGCGATCGCCGCCGCCCCCGCCCGCACTCCCCTCCGGGTCGTGCAGACGCCGAGTCAACCAACTCAGCAGAAAACTTTTGCGACTGTCGCCGGTCGCCCCGCACCACCCCCGCGGGCGAAGACAAAGGGGGTGAAGGAGAGCCGTATGGCTGTGGAGAGCCGCAAGGCTGAGCCTCTTCGACCTGGCAAGGACGAGAGCAGGAGGTGCGATGAGGAGGGCTTCATACTGGTGGAGAGAAGAAAGAAGAAGAAGCCCGCCGCCCGCAACCACCGCGGCACCGCACCTTACGTACCTGAACTGCGCCTGCGGAGCGAAGTACCCGCGACGCCGTTGTACGTATCCCGCCTGCACTGGTCTATGCAGGTCGAGGACGTCGTGGACTTCATCCGCCAGAAGACTTCCATCGCCTTAAGGGTCGAACGTCTGGAGTCTCGCCACAAGGTCAATTTCAGTTCCTTTGTGGTGAGAGTGCCGACGCATCTTTTGTCGACCTTCGAGGTGGAGGAGTTCTGGCCGACGGGTGTGGTCTACCGGAGGTTCCGGGGGAGACTCCGGAACGAAGCGCGGATCACGTCGCCGACAACACGTGACAAAGTGTAGTTTTTAAGTATATAATATGTATGTTAGTCTGTAAGGTATTTATAATATGGGCCTATGCCGCCCGAAATAAATGAAATTTAATTTAATTTTTTAATTTTTAAATTAATCATGAACTTAATCAATTAAAACATTTTGACTGACTGTAATATTTATAAGGTTTTCTGGCCTGGAATGACGATCCGGACGAAACGGTGGAATGAGCCATAAGTGGAAATAAGTAGATAAGCAGATAAGCAGTTAGCATAAGATGCTTTTGAATATTCAATAACGGATAAGTTAACTTTTGATTTTAAGCCGTTTATCACATCTCTACCTACATGTTATCTGGGGATGATTTTTTTTTCATTCTACCCCATCGTGTGGGGTGTCGTTGAATATATGTCACCGTTAAATTGTAAAAACCGTTAGATTGTAAAATAACTAACGAGATTGTAAAAATATGTCTAAAGATTAAAAACTATATGTTTCTAATCTAACGAAAAATAATGTGATTATAGGCAGCATATTCGCGTCGGAAGTCTATCAACATTTTACAATTTCACTAGTTTTATTACAATCTAACGGTTTTTACAATTTTACAGTGACATATTATATATTTTGTGTGTTGTACGGAAATTCGAAATGTGGTAGGTTCGAACCCCGGTAAAATATTTTTGTGATTATTTTTATTTACTTTTAAATCTACTAAAGCTCCGAACACGGTTACCTAGGTATTTTAATATGTATAAAGGAGATCCGAAATAGGGTGATACACCCAATTGCTAGCACTGTACCAAATTATCAGTACCCCGAATAAATAGTAGAAATATAAGCTTCTCACTTATTAATATTTGTTTCGACTTAATAAAAACAAAAATATAATGTTTCTGGAATCTACTGCCGGCGACACCACACTTTTCGACTTAAAAACAGCGACATATAAGTAAATGAGTGTTGGTGTCCTACAGTTAGAATTTTTTTGGCATATTCCTTGTGATCGACTGTAAGTTCACGTATTTTCATATTATGCTATTTTTGACCATTTCCATATTTTTTACTCAAACTTTTGGTTTGTCTCATAACTGAGATGTTTTATGAGGCTTATCTAGTAAAAAAGAGTTAAAGTTATAGCAAAATTAATGATCAAACATATGGTGTTGACATCTGGGTCCAATATTTTGTAAATTTCAATTTATCAGCACTAGTGGTCTACTATGGAACAAATAAATATTATATCAACGTTTATACTCTTTTAAGTTGCATAGTATTTTTATAGAGGATGAAGTTTACAAGGACTTAAGAGTGCGCTAGTTAACGGTTCGAACTCAGGGCGGCGCGCGGGGAAAATGTTTGTTATTTCATATTATAATATCGGGAAAAAAAGATATAGCCATAAAATAGTTACCTATACTGATATGAGAAGCTATAGTGTACACATTTATACTACTTTGTAAAGTATGTTAGAAAAGGCGTCCCCAGATTACGCAAATCAACACTCAGCTGTTGGAGTTTTATGAACAAACTATATAATTTTTTTGTCTGAAGTAAAGTTATCTCAATTTCTGAATAATTAAACTATGTCGGTATGTGCTTGCTTTTTTAGTTTCATTCTTCGTTTGTTTTTTATTAACGGTCAAAGTTGCACTAAAAATCCGATGTTTGGAGGCTATTAAAATTTTAGAAATTTAAGCGCATACCGACCTAGATAAGTGTAATAAAAATCGATATTGCCCAAAAATTTGGGTCTACAATATTTGACTTTAGAGTAAATCACCAACAGCGTTTGTATGGAGAAAAAACCGACTAGCGCAGCCTTAAGTAAAAAAATAAATACGTGTCTTGAGTTTTAGCAGATAAATTAATACTTATTTTGACTGATATTCTGTTAGTTGTTGCAAATTCTTTAAGCTAGATAAACTTTACGTCTTTGTTCTTCACTTTTTAGGGTTCCGTAGCCAAATGGAAAAAACGGAACCCTTATGGATTCATGTCTGTCTGTTTGTCTGTATGTCCGTCCGTATGTCACAGTCACTTTTTTCCGAAACTATAAGAACTATAATATTGTTGAAATTTAGTAAGTAGATGTATTATATGAACCGCATTAAGATTTTCACACAAAAATAGAAAAAAAAAACAATATTTTTTGGGGGATCCCCATACTTAGAACTGAAACTCAAAATTTTTTTCACGTGTGGGGTATCTGGATAGGTCTTCAAAAATTTAGGTATCTAATATCATTTTTTTTCTAAACTGAATAGTTTGCGCGAGATATACCTCCAAAGTGGTAAAATGTGTGTCGTCCCCCCTGTTAATATAATAAAATAAGAGAATGATAATACTAAAAAATATATTTGATGTACATTACTATGCAATCTTCTATCGAAAATTGGTTTGAACGAGATCTAGTAAGAAGTTTTTTTAATACGTCATAAATCGTAAACTGCAATTTACCTTTCATTCAATCAGCTCTCTACAAGAACTTTTATGTTATGTTACTTGCTGCTACGGAATCCTTCATGGGCGAGTCCAAGTCGTACTTGGCCGCTTTGAATTATTTTAAATAGGATCCATATTATGTAGAAAATAAGGGGAAAAAACAAAAGTGGGGATTAAGTCTCTCCAGTTTCCTGTACTATTAGGTTGGGGAAAAAGTTTCTTCGCATTTTATATAAAAATTCAAAAGGTTTTTTATAAAGTTTATTTACAAGTGACTAAAGTATATAGGTGCCATTTTGTTCGATAACTTTTTGCCATCTTGTTGGAAGGTACATGATCCCATTGCTATAAAATGTTTGGGGCTTCTGATGAAAAAACTGCGACAAGTGGTTTTGGCAGTCCTCTTGTGATGTCAACCTGACACTGCCTAAGGAATTCTGCAGCGACCGAAACAGGTGGAAATCTGAAGGTGCAAGGTCAGGACTATACGGCGGATGCATTAACACCTCCCAGCCAAACTCCCGTAATTTTTTCTGAGTGGCTAAAGATGTGTGAGGTCTAGCGTTATCATGGTGAAAAATCACACCCCTTCTGTTGATTAATTCCGGCCGCTTTCTCTCAACTTCTTGCTTTAATCAGTTGTTCGCAGTACAGTTCAGAATTGATGGTCCTGCCTGGCGGTAACAGCTCATAATGAATAATGCCCTTCCAATCCCACCACACACACAGCATCACCTTGTTGCGAGTTAACCCGGGTTTCGCCACAGTCTGTGAAGCCTGACCGGCCTTTGACCACGATCTTTTTTGCACGTTCTTGTCGTACGTGATCCACTTTTCATCACCAGTTATCAGCTTCTTCAAAAATGGTTCGGTTTCATTACGTCGTAATAAAGAATCACAAATGAGTACACGGTTCATTAGGTTTCTTTCAGTGAGCTCATGAGGCACCCAAATATCGAGCTTTTTTGTGTACCCAGCTTTTTTCAAATGCGCCAAAACCGTTTTGTGGTCAATCCCCAGTTCTTCAGCTACATCGTAACTACTAATATGCCGATCTTGCTCCACTTTTTCAAAAATGGCAACAGTTTTGTCCGTAACAGGGCGACCAGAGCGACGTGCATCTTTGATATCAAAATTTCCGGATTGAAAACGCTCAAACCAAATTTGCGCTACTCTCACAGATACTGCATTAGGTCCATAAACATCACAAATTTTTTTCGCGGCTTGTGTTGCATTTTTACCTTTTTTGTAATAAAATTTTAAAATGTATCGAAATTCTTCATAAGAATCACTCATTTTAACAATAAGAAAAACAAATGAAAATCTCAAATTTACCTAATTTGAATTTGGAATTGTCTTCTGTAAAATTAAAACTTTTTAATGATACCAAAATCAGCCAGATACAATTGGTATAGCCCAAGATATTTTATGACAAGTTCATACATACTATAATGCGAAAAGACTTTTTCCCCAACCTATTATAAACTGTAACTCAATAGTAATTTTACCATAGCCAATTACTAATTTATTTTGATGCTTCATTAAGACTTAAGAATATTAGTGGAATAAAAATTTAATTAAAAATACTACACTTAAATTTGGAATAACTATATACTAAGGTTAATAAGAAAGACGACCAATTAATAAGAATAAATGTGATCTTTTTTAAAGACAATTTTAATGAAACTGATTATTATCAGGCAAGGTATAAAAAGAGATTATTCTCTTGTCATTGTTTTATTTCATAATGTTGCCCGCGGCTCCCCTCGCATAAATACAGTATCCCATGGGAACAAAATGTGCTTTTTCGGAATAAAAAGTATCCTTTGTTTTAATTCAGGGCTTAAACTACTACTATACAAAATTTCATTGAAATCCTTTCAGTATTTTTTGCGTGAAAGAGTAACAAATATCCATCCATCCATACGTGTATCCATCCATACGTGTATCCATCCATCCTCACAAATATTCACATTTATAATATTAGTAGAATTATCAACCGAATTTCATCACCTATCACAGGGCTGATAATTTGGTACCCCAGTGCTGATAATTGGTACGTTCACCCTATATTTTTTTTGCGAAATGACATAACACTATTACGCACTAAACCTTGCTATTGAAAATACGTTCGATCTCCATCACAATGTTTGCAGAGATTATCCGGCACATGTTAAACGATATATTATCAGTCCTTATCGCTGGATAACTGGAACCAATATACCCTTTGATGATTGTCTCCGTAAATGACCTGTGACGACAGTTGTGGATGGACTTGTCATGAAAATCGTGCCAATATTGAAGATTATGACGGTATCCGCAGTCATAAGGTAAGAAATGTAATCGAATAAAATTTGTTACTAAAATCTATACCCACATCTAAACATATATTTTGTCTGTCTGTAATTTCAAATTAACACTTTTTTACTTAATGCATAATATGAATGTATATACGGTTATAACAATAAAAAACCAATTAAAAAAAATTACTGTCCATCTGTCTGTTTGTTCTGGCTAATCTCTGGAACAGTAGACCGATTTTCACGGGACTTTCTCTGGCAGGTAGCTGATGTTATAAGGCGTAACTTAGGACTTTTAATCCTCATCATCATCATCAAAACATGTTTAACGCCCCACGAAGTGGGCACGGGTCAGCTAGTCTTATAATAAAATTGTCGTGTACGAAACGACTTGACATTTTTTTTATTTGGTGGATGTATTCGGTAGGTATGAGAATAGATTGTAATCTTTTGTTATACCCCTAAGTCAGGGTTTCTCAAAGTGGGGTACGCGAACCCCTAGGGGTTCGCCATTCGTCGGTAGGGGGCTCGCGGCAAGATTTACGTAATGGCGGCTTGATGACTCAAGAGTGGATTTTCAGTTTTCACACTGGTCATGATGCAAACGAAATACAGAAATCAACTTGATGCCGAGTCAGAATTAAGGTTAATATTAAAAAATATTTCTTTTGACACTGTTTTTGTTACCTTATATTGAAATTAAAACCTTTTTGTCTTCAACAACCTTGGGGGATATAATTGGTTAGTCAAGGGGTTCGCTGTCATCTGGAAACTTTAACAGGGGTTCGTGGAGCGAAAAGTTTGAGAAACCCTGCCCTAAGTGATAAAGGTATAGGTAAGTGATAGGCTACATAGAAGAGAATATAGGAAAACCATTTTGAGCTTATTCAATATTGAACGGAATTAGAGGGAACAAAATACATAAGTAATGACTTTATAAGATATCATCAACTATTTTAAAACATATTTACAGAAGCACGTTCTGTTTCACTACTACGTATGTTTTTTTTCGGAAGTTGCTTCGAAATGTTTTCATCAGTAGAAATTAAAAAACAAACATATTTTTTTAAAAATCAAACTTTATTTATCAATCGTGAGTTTTTAAGTTATGATATCGCTAGAATACGTTTTCCTAAGACAAGTACTAAAGAAAATACTCCTTTAATATATGAAATTAAATATGAGTCAAGTAGCCTATTATTTAACTACAAGTTACAATTGAAGGGTGTTTTGGAAAAACAACCAAAGTCACATTTCAAAAAAAAATATTTTTTGTGCTCTTTTTTCTAACTTCAATATATGATTTAATTAGAAAAAATAACTATCTAATTTCTCATACTATTATGTGTTATTATATATTTTAACTAACATAAACTTCAAAAGATCTTTTTATTCACATATTTTCATTTTTACAAGTTTTACTTAATCCCTGTAAAGTTTGAACAATTTGACATTGGTTGTTTTTCCAAAACACCCTTCAATTACTGATCATATTTTTGCTGAATTTTTGTTAGAAAACAATAGAAAAAAATGGGACGAACAGACGAATGAAAAAATCACAAAAAAATAATTTCGCCTTTTCGTCCCATTAGGACGTAACTTTGTGGGACGAATAAACGAACGACTCTAAAATATAAATATGACCCTTAATTTTCCCCCTTCTAATACCAATCCCCATTGTGTAATAGCGATATTAGTACTGTAATAATCTTCAGCGATACATAACTCTTATTTATTGTGTGTATTCTTTCACACATTGTCTGTAGATCGTAGTGATGCTGAGAAGCGGCGGAACCCTGAAATGACTAATTGGAACTTTATACTTTTTGTTTTTCTGACAGGGTGATAAAAAACACCTCTCCAAAATCAGGATGCATTCATCTATTGGTCCATGTGTTCTTCGGTACTATCATCGTTACAAGCTTCATCATGATACTGCTGATGACTTTGAGAGGTGTAGGAAATAGTAAAGGAGAGGTATCATCAAAGTGCTCCGTCAACAAATGCAGAGTCATGTGTGCCGATATTGACTTCACCAATGATGAAGAATCACAAATAACTATAGCAGCATCGGTCAGTGACTGAAATTTTTTTTTACTTTAAGTATATCTAAGTTTTTAATTAAATGAGTTTTTGTAATGACCAGTCCGTATCTTTTAAACGGCTCTTAATTTATGGTCTTCGGCTGGTTTATATTATTTGGGATTCCACAATTTACCTACTTGTGAACTGTTTGCGGAATAAAAACTTTCACAAACGTTTACTCATTACTTTGTATCTAAATTTATTTTACAAAATAAGACCCTGGTATAAAAAAAATGCTTCAAAATTAGCTTAAAGTTTTCGCGTAAGACATGGTTATCCTACTTACGAGTATAATTAACTAGATGTTGCCCGCAACTTCGCGCGCACAAAAGGAAATCTCGAAGGAACCGTACATTTTGCAGCAATAAAAAGTAGCCTATGTAGTTCCCCGTGGTCTATTCTATATGTTTGCCAAATTTTATCAAAATCGGTCCAGTAGTTTCGGAGTCTATTCAATGCAATCAAACAAACCTTTCCTCTTTATTATATTAGTATAGAAGTATAGATGTCAAAGTTTGTGAGGATGGATGGATGGATGTTTGTTACTCTTTCACGCATAAACTACTGTACGAATTTCTATGAAATTTGGTAGTTTAGGCTCTGTATTAAAACAATATACGTCATAACGTCGCCGAAAAAAAAAACGTGATAAACTACAGTGTGTGTAAGATTGAATGTGTATAATATAGATTATAAGATTTATATGTATAGTATTGTATAGTATAAAATTGTGTGTGTGTTTAGTATACAAATATATATCTGTTGTCTTATACCCGTAACACAAGTTCAACTTAGCACGGGATCGGATTGACGTGATATATATTATAAAATAATGTATATTTATTCTGTATATATTTTTATGTGTGTTTGAATAAATTGATTTGATTTGATTTGAATATAGGCTACTTTTTATCACTAAAAAGTACAGTATTCCCGTGGTATACTGTATTTACACGGGCGGAGCCGCGGGCAAAAGCTCGTAGGATATAAATTCCTGTAAATAAATTTACGTTTCGGTTACAGGACGCAGATTCAGTTTGCGCCAGCATCACTCTTGCTATGATCCGACCTATATTTAAAAATGGAATACTACCAGATAATTGGCTTTCCAGAGTAAGAACGTCTATACGAGAACTGTCAATAGTAGATGGAAATCTGAATTATATTACACCTGGGGCATTCATGGACCCATCGACCACTGGCATACGTCTACTTGTATTTGACAGCATAAAAATATCTACATGGAGAGAAGATACGTTTCTGGGACTATCAAATCTAAGAGAACTCTGTATAAAAGATTGTTCCTTTGGTCATATCAAAGAAAATGCACTACAAGCAGTCGATGATACGCTAACTCTTTTGGATATAAAAGCGACACATTTTTGGAATCCAGTCAACGTTACTGGTTCATCGTCGTTCTTAAAACTAGAAAAAGTAAACTTATCCTTCAATGTTTTTTACGATGTCATAAATAATATGACTTTTCAATCCCTACAGTATTGCAAAATACTTTATTTGAACTCGTGTAAAATAACATTCATAGGTGTTGGAACATTTGATTCCCTGAAAAACTTAGAACTGTTATATTTAAATGATAACCATCTTGTTACTATACCACCAGGATTATTTGAACCGTTGTTAGCATCTGCAACAATCAGAATAGCATTACATGACAATTTTTGGTTATGCTCATGCGCACAAACTGATCTACGAACGTTATATAACAAAGGAGCTATAATGGTAGAAACGATTTGCTACTATCCAGATATTAAAAGAGGAATCACTTTTTCTGAACTTGATGAATATTGCGACAAAAAAGAGTCTTTACCTAAGCCTCCTGTTGTTCCTGAATATGATAAAATTGATATGTGCAAAAAACTAAGCATAAGTACTGTTATTCAAAACACAGCATCTTGTTACGAAGATAGCTTTTCATTTCATAATAATCGTCATGTGATGCCCTTGCTACACAATACATGCTTATCGAATCGGATGAAGGAAAATGTATACAAGCAAATATTTGACGTTGAAAAGTTTGTTATCAATGACGATTTTAGCGGAAATTCGACGTGGCTTCGACCAGTATATACCAGCCATTCTATGCAATTCTCAATGATCGAATTATCTGTTACTGGCAAATCTAACGATGGAATTATGTGGTACGAGAGTGACAACAAATTAGATATTTATTGCATCAATTCTATCCCAGATGTTTTACAAGTATTCTATTCTAATTTAGAAGAAGATTACACTTTTTGTCTATTTGATACCACATCTGGAGACATTCACATGGACAAGTGTCTCAAATACAGATTATCAGATTTTGTAGAATTACCGAACAAGACACTAACCGTTATATTTAGGTTTTTGATACATATGTGCATAGCTTTTGCTTGTCTGCTGTGTGGAGCTACTTGTGTATTTGTCATAATAAATAGAAATCCAACGCTATTGAAAAGGAACAAAAGAATACTTTTTGTAAAGCATAAAATGATAGACGCCCTAGTTCTACCCCCTGATGTGCCACTAAGGAAAGACGTTGATGCGATGAATGCTGATACGAATGATGTCGTGGAGAAGATTTTCGTTCTGCCACAAAACAAGTTGTTTCCTCAAACCAGCTATGTGCGGTCCACTTCAATGAGGAGCAGTGAAAGCAATGATGCCAGTTATATCTCAGCTCTTTCACCCACAGATGACCAGTTGCGTGAATGGAGGTCTAACTCTTTGGTATTCGACCAATCCTCGACTTCCGATGGGGACATTTCACCAATTTGCAGCCTATACGAGTCTCTTCCTTACTATTCGTTGCAAGAAAAAGTCTACGAAACTATTCATTGACGTGTCTTAGTATTAAGATGTGTGTATCGGAATTGTGAAATCTATTTACTATCTGACATCTCGAATTGTTAAACAATTTAAAGTTAAATATAAAAATATTAGATACTCGTACAAAGAGATTTTCGTTTTCTAGGAATTTAGTTTGTTTTATTACTTTACCAAAAATTTCAACGACTACTGAAAGTCTATAAATAAACTTTAATATTCCTTTTTTAATTCACAAATATGTTTTTGGAATTTGTTCATAATATGTTTATTTATTAAATTTTACCTCCTTTTGCTATAATTATTTATAATAATAATATCTACGGACGCTTCACACCACGTCAATCTGGTCCCGTGGTAAGTTCTCGAAGAACTTGTGTTACGGGTACCAGACAACGGAAATATATTTACTTAATACTTTTCTGTACACATATTTAAGATTGTTATTATATTTTACAAATGTTTAGATATCACTTTAATACACATCCATGACCCAGGAAGACAGAAAAACTTTTTGTTCCTTCCGCGGGATTCGAACCTGCGACCCCTGGCTTAAGCACCATTGAGCCACACAGGTCGTCAAGTTAAGTATTTACCTACATAAGTACCTTATTAATTATAAAACCTTTTTTTTTAATTATGTACTTTTTAGCTCTACGATACACAAATCCATTTCATAAAGCCACATTCACTTGCCCAAATATTAATAAATACATATTAGCTCAATGATTCATAATTATTCAAATTAATTGCTAGTAATTATTTGCCGGCCGTACCTTATAATGGATTAATTTCGTATAGCTGTTTCACTCTTCGTCGGCCATTGTCTGACCATTCGATGCGCGTTCTAAATTTAAATTCAAAATCAACTACATCTAATACCTGAGAAAATAAAGTTCTACAAACTCGTGTAAAAGAAAGTAATCATTTCCTTAATAGATTTGAGTTATTAACTGGCCTATCTACATTAACCCCCTTACTAATAAAAGTATTTATACAGTGTATAAACTATACAACTTTACAAGCGACTGTTCAAACGTATGGCTAGCTGCACACGTGCAATATTATTGACAGAATAAATTTGTCAATACTTGTATTAATTTGTATACAAAAAAACGGCAATATGCACACAAGGAATATTATTGTCAATATGAGCTTTATTGTCAATAATATGGTGTGTGTGCGGCTAGCCTATAAGACAAGGATAAAACATTGTATAGCTTTATCCACTGTGTAAATATTTTTATTAGTAAGGGGTAATATTATAAAGAGGAAAGATTTTATTGTTTGTTTCACCGAAAGAAGGTACCTACTAAACTGATTTTGATGAAATTTGGCACAGACATAGACTGTGGTCTTTTTTAGTCCTTTGACTACACTAATTTTTATCGTGGCAAAATGTAAGGTTCCTACGCGATTTACTTTTGTGTAGTCGTCATGTGCAAAATTTTAAATTTCTAGCCTTAAGGATTTGGCCTGTACGTTGATACATCAGTCAATCATATTTGCCTTTTATGTATATAGAAGATATATAGATATAGTAAAAGATTCACTTCACCTTGACCGTGATACCAGCACTATATGAATTGAACTATTTAATCCACATCCCACAATAGAACGAAACGAACTACAATTAGACATTGGCAACACACCTCTTCCTACTACACTTGGCATTGTACCCTGGCAGATTGTTCCACAAATTTCCTATCCACGCCCATGTTAATAAATTAATACACTTTCTAAACGCATTTGGCAATGTTTAATGATAAGAAATTGTTTGTTTGCCTATTGATTGATTTCTAATCAGCTGATAAAGACAATACACGCGATTAAGCAAAATTTGTGTTTTATTTTAAAAACTCGTATTAGAAAATGTAATGTAAAGTCACATAATAGAAAGAAAATATATATAAAATTCGGTAAAATCAATTACGGATATTTTGGGCATATGATAAAGAAAAATAATAATTGTCATACCAGAAAAAAATAATTATATGGGCGAGTTTGCGTTTTGCGGAGAGTTTATTATATTATTATTATTATACATTAGATGATTTTTTAACTTTGAGTATGACAATTATTTTTTTGGCTAAACACCTTTACATAAGCAGTGGATTATGTGCCCCTGTATCCGTAATTGATTTTACCCGTATTTGATTTTCGAAGTATCCGTATTTTCCGGATTCGAAGTATCCGATTTTCGGAGACATTATAATATAATACTTACCTACGTCTCACGCATAGAGAAACAGATTTCATAGAACGATCCAAATGAAAATTTTATCGCCCCTTTCAACGGCCCACAATTTTTCAACACAAACGTGGATATGTCACCGTAAAATTGTAAAAACCGTTAGATTGTAATATTACTAGGGATATTGTAAAATATCGTCAGATTGTCAAATAAACAGTTCTTACAATTGTACGCATTATTTTTCGTTATAATTGTTATTATGAAAAAGCAAACAAATATGGCGGCGGGGGCACTAGCCGTTTAATTAATCGGCACGGTAAATATTACAATATAACGAAAAATAATGCGTACAATTGTAAGAAGAAATGTGTATTTGACAATCTGTAGACATTTTACAATATCTCGAGTAATATTACGATCTAACGGTTTTTACAATTATACGGTGACAGATACAATATACCGTATGCTTGTAGCAGTGCAAGCAAATCGAAAGCATACTGTGTAGCTGTTTATCTGTTCCTCTTTCTTTAATCTTTGCTAGAGTGAATATTGAATATGCGAGTGGCAAAAGTGATTCGTAATATTTTAATAAACCATACACCGAGTGACAACCCTAAAACTTTTTCTACTTATCGTTTTGTTAAAAAGGGTATGGATAGGTACATGTAGCAAATGGAGATATGTAAAAAAGTCAATTTGAAACAGCTGTATTTCAGGACAGTCGCGTATAGTAATCAGCAGCTACAGGTGAAAACTGAAAGCTGTGCGCCATATTACGGCCACATATCGACCACTTGTAGCTCAGTCGTGTAGTACCTACTCACTGTTTGAATCAGAGAGGCAATTCTGCCAAATAAAACCTACATTAATACAATTACAATCAAGTCCCGATACGCTTATACTCCCAAACGGTGTTTTTATGAACGTTAAACCAACGTGAAACGCGCTCTGATTGGTCAAAACGTCATATAATCCGTTCATGGTAACATGTCGCTACACTTTCAATCCAAACAAAGTAAAATATAGTCTACTTTAAATACGACAATTCTCGTAGGTATTTAAAGTAATCATTTTGAGGTTCTGATTACATGGCAAAAAAGTACTGTAAATCTATACTAATATTATAAAGCTGAAGAGTTTGTTTGTTTGTTTGAACGCGCTAATCTCATGAACTACTGGTTCGAATTGAAAAATTATTTTTGTGTTGGATAGCCCATTTATCGAGGAAGGCTTTAGGCTATATAACATCATGCTAAGCTCAATACGAGCGGAGCTGCAATCAATAATGTTTCAAAATCGGGGTGTATTTTTCCCTTTTGAGAGCTTTCGCTGCGTACGCTGCGGAAACGGTTAAAGTTTCGCTAAAATTATGTATGACAGAATTGTTCCCCTTTAAACGTTCTAAAAAAAAGTCCGCGACAGTATATGTCTATCTTTTAAGGTTGGCTCACAATAACTTTTTATGCTAACCAAATTTGTTCTAAAATTAAGCATTATTTTTGAGGGTGTTTTCATAAAGATGATATTAATCCTTATCCAAATAAATACGTTATTCATTACAAGCATTTAATTTAGAAGAAATTTGCTTCTTACATCATTTGATTTCAATAAGTATTTTAGAAGATATCGCAGTAATAAAATAATAATCAGCGCGCAATAATCATGTGAGGCGCGCTGCGGGCAGTCGTGAGACGCGGGCAAGCGCTCCTCCTTCTAAAACCCCCCGACACAAAAAATAAACTCTAAAAAATAATAAATAATATTTTAAACCTATTATAATTATATTATCACATATAATATTAAGTAAGTTGAAATAATTTTATTTTCCAATCGTCGCCTCGTCGGGGGACCGCTAAAGTTTATAAAGTATTTTTACAACAACAGCTAATTAATTATTACGAATTACATTTAAGTAGGTATGAGCAAATTTTTTTCGGAGTAAATTCTTTTGTTCATTCTGCGACTACACGTGTTTTTTTCACATAGCGGTCCCCCGACGAGACGACGATTGGAAAATAAAATTATTTCAACTTACTTAATATTATATGTGATAATATAATTATAATAGGTTTAAAATATTATTTATTATTTTTTAGAGTTTATTTTTTGTGTCGGGGGGTTTTTAAAATTTTTAATTTTACTTTTATTTTATCCTTTTTAAAGTATTTTTTTTTCATTATTATTTTTTACTTTCAACGTCATTGAAGTAACATGGTACCAAATTTCGAATCGATAGGACATGTGGACGATCCCTCATCAACTCATAAAGAAAAGATGATCTTCAAACGTCTAATCAGGTCATGGTTACCTTACCATGTTCTTTAAATATCGTTGAAACAACACGGTACCAAATTTCGAATCGATCGGACATAAGAAAGTTAGTCAGATCCCCTCATCAACTAGAAAAGAGCTGATCATCTTCAAACGGCTGATCTTCCCACCACCAATTTTCTCATCAAATGAAGCTACGAACACTGTCGATTAAGTCATCAATATTATCTTTCAGTGTGCTTTCATTTGAGACCTTACTCGAGTATATTTGCACATTCGGATTTTCTTCCCCGCTTTCACCCCCCACAACTTTTAAACGGCTCAACCGATTTTCATCAAACATGTCTAAGAACACTCGCATGTAAGTCACCTTTAATATAAAAGAAACTAAATTGAAATCGCTTCATCCGTTCGGGAGCTATGATGCCACAGACAGACAGACAGACACACCCACAGACAGACAGACAGACAGACAGACAGACAGACCGACAGACAGACAGACAGACAGACACGTCAAACTTATAACACCCCTCTTTTTGCGTCGGGGGTTAAAAATGAAGTCGCGGGTAAATTTTAGCGATATTCCAAAGTAACTATTCCACGCGGACGAAGTCGCGGGCAAAAGCTAGTATTCAATAAAATTACACATTAAATAAAGAATCTTTAATAATAATATATTAGGTGTTTTCCTATTATTATATTAAATGTTTCCCGTGACTTCCGAGCCGAACATTTTTCTGCAATAACAAGTAGCCTATGTGTTAATCCGGAGCCTAAACTACTACCATACTAAATAACACAATTCGTTCAGTAGTTTCTGATATTAACACGCATAAACATACAGACAAACCGACGAACGGACAAACAACTAAAAATTCTAATAATAATCATTGTTTTGCATTCTACTTCGTTCATAAAGCCCCCAGTTATACTTCTTTTTATACATCTTCCATGTACAGAAAGCGACTAGTTATGATTGATTTTGTTCATCAAAATATATTTTATTCAGAGCTGTTAGCTACGAAAATACAAAAAGCACATGAATGCTATAAGTAAATCAACTCAAAAGTTGCCTAAAAAAACAAAATTGTTTAATTTTTCAGACAGCTCTTGTCAAGTATTTTAAAAATTATACAAAAAAAGTTATACGAATGACTTGCAATTATATTTTACGTTCAGACAGAACTACAGTTAGAAGTTTTCGCGCTGGGGAACAATATTATGTTCAGAATAAAATTACTCCTAATGAAAGTTGTCGGCCGATGATGAATAATAAAACTTTACAGTTTACACCCACGGGAACACCTTCATTGTGAAGGTCTGTTATTCTACTGTAGATAGATAGAAGATTACATGATGGACATGACATGATGGTTTCAACATGTCCGTCCATCCGTCCGACTTCGGCGTACCGCTCAAACGGTTAGTGCCAGAATTTTTCTTGTAATTGTGTAGGGGAGGTACCTGGGCTAGGTACACATCAAGTGGGGGTGATGACGTTAATGATTTTTTCTCTCGCGTCTAACTCATAGTATGGGGTATCATAAGATATGTCTTTTAAAAACATTGAGAGGTTGCAAAGGCGATTTTTTGATTCAGGCTGTTTGATGCTCCAGCCAGCATCTCTACGTTGAATATCTTGGGGATTCTTCTTATGAGTTACATGGAGATACAAATGATACAAATCATAGCATCACAATATGTTGCTTTATTACTACAAGTATAACAGATATAACTAATATATAACTCATATAACAGAGGAGCATGCTAATACATGTCTATACTATACATAGCATTTCGGCTAACTGAATAATCTATCTTAGGCATCAAAGTGACAGTACGAAGTTTGGCATTGACATAACATGTTCTTATATAATTATCATGTTATGTAACACAGGCATCCGTTTGCGCCACCTTTATAGCGCTTTTTTTTTTTTAATAGCTCCTTTCATCTCTAAGAGTGAGCGTGTAAAATATTGGTACTAATGGTACGAAACCCTTCGTGCGCGAGTTCGACTCATTTTTCAAACTTAAATTTAACTAAGTTTGTAGGTATCTAAGTTTGTGTGAAATCTTGCAACTCAATTTTGAATCAGACTTCATCTTCTCCTTTTAAATATTGTATTATAAATAAAAATACAGACGCATTTTATGCTGAAGCACTTAAAGACACATTCATCGATCATTATTTTTTCTATTGTTTGCGATCTATTTTAATTTTTATTTATTAGCAAATCGTGGGGGGCAACTTGGAGATGACGCCAAAACGTGTCACCACACTAGCTCCCTGGCGTTCCGATCTTTTATAATATTATAATTATGTTAATAGCGCCTGTCACATTTACAGTTCTGCAGGTGTTAACTGGCCACATTATGTAAATAATATTATGATTAATAAAATATAATCCGTTCCGTAACCGCACAGATCGCTTCGCGGTTTGGAACGCAGTCCATTCCGTTGTCCGAAATTTACGTGTTCAGGGCGCTAATTTATGTAATTATCTTATATTCGTTATACTGTATTGTCATGGCATACTCATCCCAACTTACCTGTCCGGTAGTTGTGGTATAGTACACGGGTACGCGACCCCTGCTTCTTTAGCTATTACTGTCCTATCCCTTCCCCTCCTGGGCGGTAATATCCTACATTTCCTTTTTCCCACTCTAACTTACCAATGTTCCTTTCCACACCACCTATCCTTCAATTTCCCTATTCCTACCCTCTCCGCAAATCCGTGGGAACGCAATGGATAATCATAAAAATAAATTAATTATCCAAAATGGCGGCGATGTGGTTCGCCACCCATCACGTCTCGTTCTTGCGGAGGCGAAAAGTGGCCCATGGAGAGCCGCTTCGTTACGTTAAATGTAAGAGGAGGAATGGATAGTAAGAATGAAAGTGGACGAAGCGCAACAAGTGTGTAAGGATCGTAGCGAGTGGAAAGAAGTGGTCTCTGCCTACCTCAATGGGAAAGAGGCGGTCTCTGCCTACCCTTACGGGAAAGAGGCGTGATTATATGTATGTATGTATATGTATTGTTCTACTTGGAAGTAATATTAATTATGTAATTTAAGTTTTTAGACCAACATTATTAGCATGACTTTATTATTGTTTTCTATTTTTGTTTCGTCAAATTACCTGTTCATTAATATTTATCTACATCTCATGAAATAATAAATTTACCTAACTTTAATTCTATAGTTAATAAATATTATATTTTACATAATATTATGTAATGCAAATCTATTCAGTATCTAATAAAGCAAGTTTTAGCTCTCTTATCATACCGCCGTTCTCTACATTTCTAACAAACGCACTCACGAAATTACTTCGCAGCCAACCTCTAGAATATTATCGCAAAACGGTTCGGTTTACGTGAAATAATAAACGGTGTAATTTATTATTTCTATACTATGAAGCGTATAATAAATCATTATTTCGTGTAGGGTTGCCAGACTCCTTAGCGCAATTTTCTAACGGTCGAGTAAGTGTCGAAATGTGGCTCTCTTGACAATGTTGCGCTTTGACATTTTCTCGACCTACAGTTCGTTTATAGTCATTTTATCTCGGACAGGTCACAGGACCAATAAGCCAACGACATAAAGATAACTCATAAGGAATCTCCGAGGTAAAATGAGTCTGAATGCACTATACTTTTGTCTATCTGTATAAGCGTGACAAATATGACGAAGTGGCTAAAGTTAAATAGATTTATGTAAGAGTGGCCAATTATTTGGACTATCAATAAGCTCTGAGTCCGGTTACGCGTAAGGCAGTAGTAAGATTTAAGAGACTCGGGATAGATTTGAAGCGCGAGATAGTCCTTGGAGTGATGACAGATGTGCGAGAAGGGAGAAGAGTGACATACTTTTTTCTCCCTTCTCGTTTAGACTAAAACTGAGACCGGTTTTTAAATAATACGCGAGTAGATACGCATTACATACATAAAAACCACACACTGCGACAGGTCGCCTTATTTATTAGGGCGTGGTTTCATTACATGTGTGTGCGTGACACGGTGAGGCGTAGTTTATACTCAATGTGTAGTTCGCAAAGTTCTGTTTTCACTCTTTTGTTTCATAGCAGCCTTTTCGATTCTTTCACTTATCGTGGCAAATTGTGCTACAGGCTAGTAACCCTTAATCCATATTTACATGCTACAAAATCATAACACGTCTATTTTTAGCCAGTATTTGGGCTATCAGGAACACCTGTATAGGTTAGACGATCACCAGTAATTCGGCATGACTTCATTTGCACTTTTGCCAAACGTTGCAGACAGTGGGATATTCTTAATGTCATGTTGAATAACAAAAGGCGCGTTCAGAATGGACAATATTAGCTCAGCAAATATAAAATGGCCACATAGAGTGAATCGTATTATGAAACATCGTCTATTTAATTTCAATAGATGAATTTTCATAATACGATTCACTTTATATAGCCATTTTAGATGCTTTATTTTCAACATCTACTGAAATTAAATAGACGATGTTTCATAATAATATTATGATTCACTTAATATGGAAATTTTAGACCTGCAGATAATATGAATTCACGAGTTTGTAATTAAAGTTGGCAACTTTAATCCTTGGCATGCCTGGTGGTCAAAAGTTACACACCATGTCTGGTGGGTCTGTCTGTATGTAAAGTGATTTAATGCATTAAAAAGTATGTTTAAAAGGAAAATAAGCGATAATAAATCAAATCATATTAGGAATTAACCAACTTTATATATATTTTTTAAATTAAACAACAATCATATTTTGAAACAAAATTTAGACATTATGACTTTGGTAACATAATAATAAGTATTAAAAATAAAGAGATATTTATCAGACTTCCATAAAGTGTAAGGCACTTATATATACTTAAACGTAGCAAACAAAATATTAGTCTGCATCACTTACATTATTATCTTCTAGAGATTTAGTTTGATAGCACTTTGCATATTGAAAAATTGAATAATCAAGACAAATATGGCTAGTACAAGTCTCACAAATGTACTGGGTTTTGCGATCTTATCATTATGTTCCACCTCAGAATCAGATTCTTCATCATTTTCCAGAGCAATGTCAAACTCTCTCCACTTGAGTTAATTTCATCCACCTCATTCAACTTTTGGAATAAAAATCTGGCTATGTCTTCGTCTGGCAAACGTTTATTCATGTTGAATCTGAAATATGTAAAAATTACAACCTTTTAACACACAAATACCAATTATCATAAGAAAAAAAAAAGAAATTATTACTTCATAATAATGTCACGTCGTATGCCCGGTGGGGTCTGTGGGACCCGCGCGCACTTTACGCACGTTTTTCTACGCTCCCAGCTAGCTGCGAACTGGGGAAACGGGCGGTAAACATTCGGCGGTTAGTAACAGTAAGCTACTGAGAACGGAGAGGTGCGCAATTCAAAGTTGAAGGAACTACAACGGACCACGCGTTGGTGTGGGTCTGACAGACCCTACCAGGCATGCCAAGGGTTAAAGTTCAAATTGTGGACATTTTAATTAACGGTACTTAGTTGTATTGAAACCAGACCAGCAGTGTTATTCTCTGAACATTTTCATATTTATTTCGACAGCTGAATCCGCGGTGAGTGTCAAATATCATATACGAATTTGACACTCACCGCGGATTCAGCTGTCGAGATTTGAAAATATTCTTAGAGAATAGACAGGCAGCTCTTAGTCAACTGCGTAGGAGTTATTTTTATTGTGACCAAGTGTGTGCGCAATACACAAAATCACTTTCTTTTCTTTTCTCTTGTAACCCACTGGGACGGATGACCGACACGACTCCATGACCTCCAGGGTTAAGAGCCAAGCCAACCTAACAAACTGGATATTTTTTTTTCTAAATTAAACTTAACAAGCTATTTTAACCCTAACCCGCCGAGAAGAACCGTCGTAAGAAACTCGCACGGGCCCATCTTTTGGCAAAAAGATGGAAAAATGTTCTTATAAAAAGTAGCCTATGTCCTTGCCCGTGGTCTAATCTCTATCTGTATCCAAATTTCATCAAGATAGGTCCAGTAGTTTCGAAGCCTATCCAATGCAAACAAACAAACCGACACAAACAAAAAAATCTTTCCTCTTTATAATAATAGTATAGAATAATAATATCGGTCATGGGATACTCATCCCAACTTACCTGTCCGGTAGTTGTGGTATAGTATACGGGTACGCGACCCCGGCTTCCCTAGCTATTACTGTCCTATCCCTTCCCCTCCTGGGCGGTAATATCCTACATTTCCTTTTCCCCACTCTAACTTACCAATGTTCCTTTCCACACCACCTATCCTTCCCTTTCCCTATTCCTACCCTCTCCGCAAATCCGTGGGAACGCTATGGATAATCATAAAAATAATTTAATTATCCAAAATGGCGGCGATGTGGTTCGCCACCCATCACGTCTCGTTCTCGCGGAGGCGAAAAGTGGCCCATGGAGTGCCGCTTCGCTACGTTGAATGTAAGAGGAGGAATGGATGGTAAGAATGAAAGTGTGTGTAAGGATCGTAGCAAGTGGAAAGAAGTGGTCTCTGCCTACCCCAATAGGAGAGAGGCGGTCCCTGCCTACCCCTGCGGGAAAGAGGCGTGATTATATGTATGTATGTATAATAATATAGACAACTATCCGAAATACTCTAGGTACCTAATAAAGTTCAAACGGTTAATTATAACTTAGTACCTTAGTTGTGTAAAGAACTGCAATCATATTATGCCACAATGTCAATTATTATAATATCATCATCATCAACACCATCATCACACCATACATCATCATATTATGATGATTTCTCATAGTATTTTACACAATGATATCTTTGAACATTAATCTGCCATTTAAGGATATATTTATAAAATTATTTTGTTGTTGACTGTTGTACAGGGTATAATTCGAAATTGGTACTTTAGTCACAAAAGAAGAAACCTGATGATGCGATCCATTAGGAATAGAGGGAACTCCTCGAAATTTATATGAGCACATATTATAATGATTTTGACTTTTTCATCAGTAACACAAGCATATATGTAATACCAAAAAATAAGATTTTATACCAAGGTGGATCCTGGATCCAAAAGCTCTGAACAGAACTCCTTAGTTTTTAAAAATACGCGTTTGGAAATTTCAGCATTGTAAACTTATTCCACTTTGTAACTTACAGTAATCATCATCACCATCTTATTAACATTACATAATGGAAGCTTGGCGCGTATTCAATTATACATTCGATCGTTTTTTTCAGGCGTTCATAAGATGTATCTACACTAATATTATAAAGAGGAAAACTTTGTTTGTATGTTTGTTTGTTTGTTTGTTTGTTTGTTTGTTTGTAATGAATAGGCTCAAAAAGTACTGGACCGATTTCAAAAATTCTTTCACCATTCGAAAGCTACATTATCCACGAGTAACATAGGCTAAATTTTATTTTGGAAAAAAATAGGGTTCCGTAAGATATTTGGGTTTTTCGGACACAAGGTGTAAAAAATCAACCAGAAAAGTTACTTATTTTGCGTACGCTGCCTAAACTATAAAAGATAGAACCATAAAATGTTCTAATTAACTGTAGATCTTATAAATATCTACAAAAAAGTCCGCGACACACTATACCTATCTATGTCGAGTGAGGCACAACAACCATTTTTTTATTTAGAAATCTTGAATTTTTTTTGGACTACATTTAAACGCGTTTATTTTACTCATGTTATTAATCCTTATCAAAATAAATTATTTCATCACTAAGTACAGTTTATGTAGATAATATTTGGTCTTTGAATGATTAAAATTGGACGTTTGGTTTTGAAGTTATGGCGAAATTAAAATATTACGATTTCTGCTGTACGGCCCGTTGCGAAGTGGGCGTCACCAAGGCGGGGTGCGCGTGCGGGTTAATGTTTAGTTTAGTTAAATAGTTTAGTTATTTTATAAACATCAAATTGATAATATCTTAAAATATAATACATTATAATATCTATACATCTATACAGTTAAATACAATTTAAGTGTCTGTTTGTAACTTCAAATTAACAGCTTTTTACATAATGAATCTGAAAGTATATTCGGTACTTACAATAAAATACATTTTTTTTTAATTTTTGTCTGTCCGTCTGTCTGTCTGTCAGTCGGTCTGTCTGTCTGTTTGTTCCGACTAATCTCTGAAACGGCTGGAACGATTTTCACGGGACTTTCACTAGCAGATAGCTGATGTTATAGGGTCTAACATA
Organism: Glaucopsyche alexis; assembly: GCA_905404095.1. Classification (NCBI taxonomy): domain Eukaryota; kingdom Metazoa; phylum Arthropoda; class Insecta; order Lepidoptera; family Lycaenidae; genus Glaucopsyche; species Glaucopsyche alexis. Next base: position 6,606,901 of record FR990053.1, read on the forward strand.
GGCTACTTTTATTTTAGGGTTCCGTTTAAAAAAATAGGATTCCGCTTTCGTTAGTCATAAATAAAGTCGCGGGTAAATTTCAGCGATATCCCAAAGTATTGTTCCACGCGGACGAAGTCGCGGGCAAAAGCTAGTTAATAATAATTTAACATAATATCACTGAAAAGAGTAAAATTATTATTAAAAAAAAACCGACTTCCAAAGTAAAAATACACAAAAAAGTATAAAATAAAACTTATTTTCTAAATAATTCCCCTTTTAAATTTATCTAAAATTTTAACTATTTCTCTACTCAATCTTCTTAATTATCTTAATCGGTGCCAGCAAATTTTAACGTACCTAAGTTCTATAAAATATTGTAGGTAGGTACCTACAATATTTTATAGAACTTAGGTATCTACCTACTGGTACCTACGGGCTGGTACTGCTGGTAGCGACTTCAAAATTAAGAAGGTTGGGTAGAGAAATAGTTAAAATTTTAGCCAAATTTAAAAGGGGAATTATTGAGAAAATAAGTTTTATTTCGTACTTTTTTGTATATTTTTACTTTTGGAAGTCGGTTTATATATTAGAAGCAAAGCATACGAAATCCTATCAGTACAGTGTTCGTAGTTCAAACAGAAGAGCGATTTGTTAGTCCCCGGGGGGCGATATAACTGACCCATTTAATTTCGAATGAATGTTAAACAGATTACATTCCAGCAACTTGTAAGTAATTATGTTTTTGTAAAGTAAACATGCTACAGCTATTATTATAGCTGTAGCATGAAAGTTTAAAACCTAATTTCACGCGGGCGAAGCTGCGGGCAATTAATGCTAGTACTTATATATTTTACCTCATTACTATTGTAATGAGGTAAAATATATAAGTACTAGCATTAATTGCCCGCAGCTTCGCCCGCGTGAAATTAGGTTTTAAACTTTCATCCCTTATTTTACCCTCTTAGAGGGCGATTTTTCAAAAATTATTTCTTAGCGGATTCCTACGTCATTACAACTATCTGTATTCCAAATTTCAACGCAATCCGTTCAGTAGTTTCGGCTATGCGTTGATAGATTAGTCAGACAGGTTTGCCTTTTATATTATTTAGATTATATTTTTCACGTTTATCGGCCTGTTAAAATGAAACTTAATTTATGTTATTTCGGTTCTTAATGTGTAATATTGTTATAACATTACCTAACCATTAGATATTCGTTAACGTGCACAAGTGTGGGTAAGTGGTACAACTACAAAAGCTTTATATTTGTGTTTTCTCCAAAACTCCCTAGAATTTTATGCTACACCACCATAATATTTATTATATATAAAACCGGCCAAGTGCGAGTCGGACCTGCAAAGGGTTCGGTACAAGACGACAAGAAATACGTTTGTTGTACGGGAGCCCTATATTTATTTTATTCTGTTTTTTTAGTCAAAAGAAAGTTTCAACTGTCTAGCTATCACCGTTAACGAGATATAGCTTGGTGGTAGACGGACAGACTGGCAGACAGACTTTTAAATTTTCAATAATAGGGTCCTGTTTTTATACCCTTTGGGTTCAGAAACCTAAAAAGATGTACATCAGACACGCAGCTGTTTTCTTTCTCGCTAAGAATAGCGATATAACAGGTAAAGAATATTTGTTCCAGTGTTTATATAAAAATCGTAAAGATATAAATTAAACACTAGCTACGGATTGAATAGAATAATAAACGGAATATTTGAAAAGATGATATAAACTTGACAGACGCGCTGACGCGGGCAGCTGAAGAATGTATCCTGATACGTTCCATGAATCCGGGACTGTATTGTCCGGAATCCGCAAGGCCGGGGAAAATTCGAAGCGCTGAAAATAGAACTCTGCGCTATTACAATAAAGCTGAAAATCGAACACACGTGTGTCGAGTCAAATGTCAATGTCATTTAAGACACGACCATCACTTTCTCCTTCACCTGGTCCATAAAAGTCCATCTCGGCCTTCCACGTTTTCTTCTACCTTCTACCTTCCCTTCAATTATTCCTCTAATAAAGTTGTCGTGCCGTATCAAGTGTCCTAACATCTTTCCTCTTCCGTTCTCGATGGTTTTTAATACCTCTCTCTTCTCATTAATTAATTCCAAAACTTCTTCATTACACACGACACTCGACACTTCGATTTTCAACTCTATTGTATTAGAGCAGAGTTCTATTTTCATTGCTCTGAAATTTCTCGGGACCGCCGGATTTCAGATCATATAGTCCCAGCCTTAGACATCATGTAAATAAATAAATTATTATTTTTGGCAATATAAAATTATTAAATTTTTTGTCGTCCGGGGCCTAGTAATTGGTACACTACGTTTAGATCCAAATAAATCTGAACGTAAACAAAAAGACAATAGCGCACTATAATTACAGAGTACAAAAATATATTATATACTAACTTTTTCAAACTAGTACCGACGCACAGGCCAAAACCTTAAGGCTGCGCTAGTCGGTTTTTTCTCCATACAAACGCTGTTGGTGATTTACTCTAAAGTCAAAATTTTTGGTCCCAAATTTTAGCGTAATATATTTTTATTACACTTATGTGGGTCGGTATGTGCTTATATTTCTAAAACTTCAATTAGTTTAGATGATAAAAGCCTTCAAAAATCGGATTTTAAGAGAAATTTTGACCGTAAATAAAGAACAAACGAAGAATGAAAATAAAAAAGTAAGCACATATCGACGTAGTTTGATTATTCAGCAATTGAGATAACTTTACTTCAGACCAAAATACGATATTATATAGTTTTTTCATAAAACACCAACAGCTGAGTGTCGATTTACGTAATTTGAGGACGCCTTTCTAAAATACATTACAAAGCAGTATAAATGTATGCACTGTAGCTTCTCTTATAATTAGTATAGATCACTATTTTATGGGTATAATATCCTTTTTTCTAGGTGAAATAACAAGCATTTTCCCCCGCGCGCCATACTGAATTCGAGCCGCGCACTCAATTTGAAATTTTGCACACGAATTTTCATATGACGTAGGCATCCATTAGGGAAGGATTTTTGAAAATTCAACCCCCGAGAGGGAAGTAGTAGATAGGAGATGAAAAGTTGTATGAAACTTTTATTCTTTGGACATAATATTTGCTTGAAATTTCGTGTGAAAGTTTTAAATCATTTTAAAGATATCGTTAAAAACCAAATTTCACGCGGGCGAAGCCGCAGTCAAATGGTAGTTAGATACTAATCTGATTTTAATAAAAGGTATTTTAAATATTTCCTTTAGGAAGGTGACTAATTTATAGGCTTTGAAACTTCGAGACTATAATTATGATTTCATCGATTTTAAGTGCTGTCTGATGATACTAAGTGACACGGAGAGTGAACTTAGCCACATATTACTACTTAACTAGATTGTTTTAAACGATTTGGTATTCACATTCATCACTTCACCGATTTCTAGGAAATTTAATATTTGAGATAATATAAATTATTGGGTAGGTACGTATTTTATAGTTTTTTTAATTCATTGGAGGGTGAATAGGGGTCAATATTTTTAAACTAAAATATCAGGATCTAAACGGATGGCGTTGAATTTTGGCACGCAGATAGTTATTATGAAGAACAAATCCGTTAAAAAAAGATTTTTCGAAATATATAAACCATGAGGTTGCGATAGGGATCCGCGGACTAAGTTGCGCACTAAAGCTAGTTTTTTAATTTTATGATTTGTTAATAAATAATAACTCCCACACTGATCTCGGTGACGGTGGCCGGTTTCATTGAAACCAGGCCAATTAAGCAGGAGTGATTGTACAGTGCCCAAGTGTGTGCGCAGTACACAAGAGCACTCTCTCTTCCTTTTACTCTCGTAACCCAGTGTGACGGATGACCAACACGACTGGCGAGAGATCAGGCGCAGGACCGACTTTTTACATGCCCATCCGACGCATGGATCATCTTTCCTGTCAGACAATCAGGTGATCAGCCTGCATTGTCCTAACTAAACTGGGAAACAACATTTTTTTTGTTGTTCCCATGTGGGAATCGAACCCACGACCTCCGAGTCGAGAGCCAATGCTCGAACCACTTGACCACGGAGGCTGTTATGATTTGTTAGCTATGGTGTTAGTAGTGGTCCATGGAGAGCCACTTCGCTACGTTGAATGTAAGATGAGGAATGGATGGTAAGAATGAAAGCGGATGAAGCGAAACAAGTATGTAAGGATCGTAGCAGTGGAAAGAAGTGGTCTCTGCCTACCCCTACGGGAAAGAGGCGGTCTCTGTCTACCCCTACGGGAAAGAGGCGTGATTATATGTATGTATGTATGTATTTGTTAGCTCTACAGTAATAGTTGTGCCATAGCCCATTATTCTTAGCTCTCGGCATCCGTCAAATGAGTGACAGGTCGATTTCCGTCTACTAAATTATACAGAGTGTCAGTTTGCACACTCAAGGGAATTTGAAGCATCCATCATTACCGTTTATTCTGCAGAACATTCCGGAATCACTACATGACATAATAAAAATATTACTGACGATTGTTTTACTCGGTTCAATATAATTATTGAACCGTAAAACAACTCTTTTTGAGCAACGAAGCTAAAAAAAATTAAACTAAATTTACTTCAATTTTAATTTTAAAAGGATTTTGTCAATCAAATCAAATCAAAAAACTGATTAGATTAATTGAATGAACGAGGTTCCAATAGATTGGTACCTAACTAACCTAACCATCCTTGAAAAATAAAAGACCCAATATTTATGTCATTATTTATTTGATTTTATTTCTATCAATAAAAGGTTCATTCTTATCCATACAAGTCGACATATACGAGTACATAGTGACTTTTTATTTATTATTTCGATGCCGGGTGCGTCTCGTGCGTCGAACGGGATTGTTTTGTTACAAGCTGTCAGCGCAATTTTTGGATGCATTGTTTTGTTTTAGTTATAGACATATTGGGTTTAGTACCTACCGTACTTTAAAACTTAATATCTACTTATTATTTAACATGCAATTAGATAAGTAACATTCAGAAGGGAAGCCGGCTTGTATGCACGCCTCGTCTGTGCCAAAGAATATATATTACTAACGTATCTGTGCTATCCACAATGTTTTAAGTTAAATATAAAATTGGAACCTACGTAATTGACAATAATAATATCATAAATATCTACATTTACAGTAAAAGCAGTAGGGAAATAAATTTAAACGTAAAATCATTTGTTGCTAATGCGCTTACATCACTACCTATTGGGAATCCAATAATATGCATTATGTTATATGTACCAACGATGATTTGCTTCCTGTTATGTATTCATTTTGATAAATATAGATGGTGTAATTTTATTATAAGAAAATTATTATTATTTATTATTAATAATTGTTATTAAACAGATAATTTGTTTTATACTGCAATACTACCACATTAAATTAACAAACAATTACGGATATATTTTGAACATATTATTTTGAATTACTGCTTAATATGTCAAGACATTTATTTAGGCTGAAAAATAATTAAAAATTTTTAAAAAAATGTACTAAACATAATATATTACTCTATTTTCGGCGCTATTCCATTGATATTGTTAAGGCAGTCTTTGCTTACACTTTAAATCACCTGTTAGTTTGATGTTAATGACCTCAGCGGCTTAGAGAGCGCAATTATCAATATATATAAATAATTTCATTACGTATAATGATTTTTATTTCGAAATTTTCGAATGTTTTTCTGCCTAAAAGTCTAGACATAAGCAGTAAATGATACCTATGCCCAAAATATCCGTAATTGATTTTGAACACCTTATATTATTACAAGTTGTTTACCGCGGCTCTACGGCGCTAAAATATATTATAGAGTATCCCGCGGGAATTCTGTACTTTGCGAGGTAAAAAGTAACCTGTTTTAATCCATCTATCACCATACCCAATTTCATCAAAATCCGTTCAGTAGTTTTTGCGAGAAAGAGTAACAAACATCCATCCATTCATCCATTCATCCTTACAAACTTTCACATTTATAATATAAGTAGGATTTATTAAGTAACTGGATATAAGAGAATTGACTTATTAGGTGAATACACACTTTTATTGGTAGGTACTTAATTAGGTTATTATCAAGCTTCTTAACCAATTACTGAGAATAATACCATCACATTTAAATGGTACACAGTGAAGCTTTCATAGTAAATGAATGAGGAACTTCAAAACTCAACTTTTTTGCTTCAGTAATGATGTTATAGGTCATCAAAAACTTGGGATTTTACATAATTATGAGGCAAGTTTACAGGTAAAGAGGTAAAGATGACCAATTCCATTAAAATATTAAGTATTATACCTATTGGTAAAAAAAGAAAAGTAAAGTATACTCCAGTGTTTTTCAACCTTTTTCATGATGCGACCCCCTTTGTATGAAAAATTATTTCGCGACCCCCCGACCCTTCGCTTTTTTATCATGTACGTACTATGTATATGTATGTTACAGTGTTACAAATATTCATTCCATACGTCGTTTTTATGCGTCTCCATAATTAGGATTCGGATATAAGTACATAATATAGTACGTCAAACACATTATTTTACAATTACATAAATCGATGATATCGATGATCGATTTATGAGTATATACCTTTGTTAAAATAGAGATAATAAGATCAAATATTAAAAATATTGATTTATTAAGTAAGAGACTTCATAAATCAATCTTTTTAATATTTATTGTTTTTTACTAAACTTCTATGGACCTACGGCGACCCCCCTACAGAAGCTACGCGACCCCCCAGGGGGTCGCGACCCCCAGGTTGAAAAACACTGGTATACTCCATCTACACTTAATATTATAAGGAGGAAAAATTTGTTTGTTGGTTTGCAATGAATAAAAATTACTGGATCGATTTTGATTGAATTTGGCACATATATGGAGTAGACTACAGATAAGAACATATGCTACTTTGATCGAGGAAGAATGTACGGTTTCGCCGTTTTTTTGCGCTCACGACGTCGCGGGCAAAATTTAGTAATATTACAGAGGTGCGAGATATATCGTCATACTATAATATGTAATATGACGGCCATGGACATATATCGACGACATATAAATGATTCATTAACATAGTAAATCTGTTAGCAGCCGTGTCGCGACTCCCGCCAAATTGTTATGAATGTTAGCGCTTGTTTACAATGGCGTTTCTCGTAAACGCGTGTTAACTTTATGATTTACTGTTTTACCAGCAATAATTTGGACATTTAGTGGGAATACAAAGTATTTTGTGGCTATCGTTAAATATTACACTCTCCGTTTTGTTTCCATATGATATTTAATTTACAAATACTAATGGTGCATAACATTATACATGCTACAGACCGTCCGACCGTCAGTACCTACCTATGCAGGTACCACTTTAGTACTGAAAATTGCCTTTAGTCGAACTCAGGAGACAACTTAAAAACACGAATTAAGGGATTTGCAACCTTTGGATTTATTTGAAAAAAAAAAAACGGTTTCGTCACTTTGTTAACAAGAGACTTGACTACACATACATACCTAAAAACACGCTTTTCCCCGTAGAGGTAGGTAGAGACCACTTCTTTCCACTTACTACGATCCTTAAATACTTGTTTCGCTTCGTTCACTTTCATTCTTACCATCCATTCCTCCTCTTACATTCTACGTAGCGAAGCGGCTCTCCATGGTCCGCTTTTCGTCTCCGTGAGAAACGAGACGTGATGGATGGCGAACCACATCGCCGCCATTTTGGATAGTTAAATTATTTTTATGATTATCCACTGCGTACTCACGGATTGGTGGAGAGGGTAGGAGAGGATAGGGAAAGGGAAAAATAGGTGGTGTGGAAAGGAAGATTGGTAAGTTAGAGTGGGAAATAGGAAATGTATTATATTGGATATTACCGCCCAGGCGGGCGAGGGATAGGACAGTAATAGCTAGGGAAGCCGGGGTCGCATACCCGTATAATATACCATAACTACCGGACAGGTAAGTTGGGATTAGTATTCCAATTCCCATGACATTGACTAGCAAATCTTTAAAATTTTCTTAAAAAGCTTTGAGTATCCAACCAACTTGGATACTCAAAGTTAAAAAGGCACCGTACCGACGCGCGACGGTGGACAATTTGACACGTCCTGTATGTTACTATTTGGGCTGTTAACTGTAGAGTTTAAAATTATTTTCATTTTTACCCGACTACGACGAACCCAAAAGGAAGAATAGATACCTAATGATTTTGGCAGTCTATGTTTGTATGTATATAGACCACGGAGGCTGTATATGTATACAGCCTCCGTGGTCTAGTGATTAGAGCATTGGCTCTCGACTCGGAGGTCGTGGGTTAGATTCCCGTATTGGAACAACAAAAACTGTTGTTTCCTAATTTGCTTAGGACAATGCAGGCTGATCACCTGATTGTCTGGCAAGAAAGATGATCCATGCGTCGGCTCGGCATGTGAAAAGTCGGACCTGTGTCTGATCTCTCGCTAGTCGTATCGGTTATCCGTCCCACTGGATTATGAGAGTAAAGGAAGAGAGAGTGCTCTTGTGTACTGCGCAAACACTTGGGCACTATAAAATTACTCCTGCGTGACTGATCTGGTTTCATTGAAACCGGCCACCGTCACCGAAATCGGTGTAGGGGAGTTACTATTTTATGTATGTTTCGTCGTAGCGCCTATACTACTGATCCGTTTTGACTAATGAGTTAACAATAGATTCGTAATAACCGGGATAACATAGTCTATATAAATTACGTAGTCTAGTTATAGTAATTTTTTTTTATATAAAAATTGTAGTTATTTCGTCAAATTTTTGTCATTTTCGTACATACGAGTACTAGAATGGACTATATATTCTGAAACGACTGCATAATATTATGTGTAATGCACTGTCTTCAGTAATAATTGAATCATTAATTAGTCTACAATGTGCGTTAGAATGGCAGTACTGCTGCATTAAAATGATTTCCGGGTTTATTTAAAAACTGTATTTCACGTATTGGATAAATGACTAGAGTTGAGGCTTAAAATATTTGTAGGTATTGGGTATATTTGGTTAGATTACGGTGTAATTGAAAATAAAAAACATAAAATACCCTAACCAAGAGCATGTCAGGACTAGGGCATCGAGACCGGTTTTACCCGAAACCGAAAACCCGGGTTTTCCCGGGCAGACCTTCGGGCAGCGTATTCCCTCCTAAAAGGCCGGCAAGGCACTTCTGTTTCTATACGCTTTAACTCTACAAGTCTAACCTTACAAACTCTACACTTTAGTCAAATTATGTGGCATGGCCATTTCGTCAGGCAACGTATTATGACTAAGGTGTAGAGTTTGTGAAGTTATTCATTACTTTATATGAAAATGTTTATGGTGGGATCACATTTTACCAGTATTACGTTGTAACAACAGAAAGCAGCTGATAAAAGTAATTTCTAACAAAATTCTACAAAATCAACAAAAAACCCGAAATACCCGAAAAAACCCGGTTTTGAAGATGGCTGGGACCGAAAAACCCGGTTTCTTTAAATATGACCGGTTTTCGATCCCCTAGTCAGGACATGTCTAAGTATCAACGCGTAATAGGTTTTTTGTATTTCAAATTAATTCAAAAGTTATTGTATCAACGTGGAAATTTACAAGATTATTTCTCCAATACTTTAGAAGTTCTAGGGAGGGGGACCAACTTATATACCATTTACGAAAATGGTCGTGTTTGTAAAAAAGTAATGTGACAAACCTTGCCTTTATTTTAAAATACCTATTCAACAAAACCCCACACGATGGGATAGAATGAAAAAATATTTTTATCTCCACTTCACATGTATGGAGAGCCACCCCTAAAATATAAAATTATTATTGATTAGATGCCAAAGCCGAGATCTATATACAATCTATAACTAAACCAAATTCCATCCATTTATATTCATAATTACAGAAGCTAGAAGCGCGGACAGACAGACAGAGCGAAACTATAGTTCCTTGTGTATAACGGAACCCTAAAAAATCGGCTAGATGAATGATTTTATGTACACCTGCAGAAAAAGAAATTTATACGTCCAAAGTAAATAACTAGTTAGTCATAATCAATCTATGAATGAATTTAATTACAAAATATTCGTGGAATGAATCCTAATAAGTTGGATTTATGAACCTAAAGTAACTTGAAAACCTTGTAATAGCGTTACGAGAACATCCTTTAGCTACGTTATTCAAATATATTTCTGTTATATCCCAAGCAAGAATGAAATTTCAATTTGAATTTTTTATCAAGCTCATTATCAATTAACTTAAAATTTTTATTTCATTGCATAATATTATAATAGAAAAAAAGTTATAAAGTGTAAGTTTCGATCATTCGAGTTGATTTCGTGTATGTTCGACCTAAGTTACAGCTTGTGGATGAGGTCCTATATTTTTTTCTTTTATTAAGGAAATACTAATGATACGACTGATTGATATTTTTTGATATTTGAATTGATAAATTAATGATGATTGAATTGATAAATTAATTTTTAAGCAAAACGTTCCCGCTGTCTTGACAAACGATAGAGCATATCTATTAATGATAACGGCCTCAACAGTAAGAGTTAAAAGCGTGCGTGGAGCGGCAAGCCAGCACTCGCGGTACCACGCCGGAGTCACGGGAACAGTACTGGCACGGGCTTACACGAGGCTAGTGCAGGTGTGCCAGTTCGTACAGATACAGGGGCTAGTGTTCATACTACTGTGTGTGCTCATCGTTCATACGTTCCTGCCGTTTTTCCTCAATTAAAATGGTGAGGATTTGGTGTTGTGTTTTCAAAAAATTTGATTGAATAAAAATCGGTCATTTTAATTTATTGACTGTTTTGTGTCTAAATTATTTAGAGATTTCGCTTTTTTTTTACAAAATTTTATTACGATATTATTGTTCGATTTTTTTTAATTTTATTTTGGTAGCCCAAAATGTTTCTGCTGCAGTTGTTTGTATTAGTTTGTGCTGTTGATAATTTTTCTATGGGAAAATATCTAACCATTGAGGTAAATTACGTAAAAAGTTTAAATCAAATATATGAAATTTTAGTTAAAAGTTAGTAACTGTGTAGCAAATTATCCTTTTTTTATTTACAATAATTAGGATACCTTTCGACAGTGACAAAGTTTTTTCTTCCTTTACAGGATGAACTAGACAAAGATCAAATCATTAGTAAGTATTCATCTGTTCTTTGCGAAATAACATAAAATTACGTTTCATTCATGACATAAAAATATTTCGGGTAAGTTTTAAAATTTCAAACGAAGGAGACTATTGTATCTAATAAATATTAAAGATGAAAGGATAAAATTTACTTTATGGACCGTAGAGTAGGGGGCTGGTGATTTTTTAGGTGATAGATATAGTTATTAGGAGTAATTCTGCAAAGTTTCTAATTGCGCAAACGCGTAGTTTTTTAGAAAAAAATTAAACAAGTTTCGATTATTTATATGCAAAAAAAAACCTGAAATCAGGCTATAGCAGTAGGTCATACAGCCAGGTAGCATGCTGCCGGTCAAATTATACCAAATTTAAAGTAAACTAGAGACGATTTTGGCGTTAACCTCCCCCCTCTCCCCTCTTCCCCCCTTAAATCGACGGTCCAAAATGTAAATTTTTACCAAGATGAAATCATACAATTACTTCTGTGTTTAAAATATTACTGGCATTTTTAAAAAATAATAATCAATTGACGTTGATTCCCCCTGTTTGGAAATGGGATAAATATTTGTATTTTCTCGAACAAGCGCGTAACTACTTTGATAAAAGTTTAAAACTTCAACCTAACCCCTCAACATTCTCCACAATATCTATCAAATGTTTTCAGTCCTGAAAAAAGCCTTCGAGGCTTTCGACCAGGAGAAGAAGGGGTGCATCGGCACGGTGATGGTCGGCACCATCCTGGGCATGCTGGGCCACCAGGTGTCAGATGACACGCTACAAGAGATCATCAATGAGGTGGACGTTGATGGTGAGGATTTTTTGACTAATTTTGTTTAAAAATATATTTGCACTTCGGGAGAAGAAAATTACAGAAGTGAAAAAAGAAAGCACCTGCCCCGCCCGATCTCATACCGCACCGGTGTGGGTATGTCATAGTGTCGCGAATTCAATGTTTTTTTTTTCCATTTTTAAAATAATAATTTTCTAATATTTAAAAAAAAATGGCCAGCGCGAGTTTCTGAATACGCCGCGCCGGATCTTCTCGCCGGTCTAGTTTCTGGACCGGTGGTAGGCATCATGTAGGACAAATCTTTACAGAATTGATTAATTTTTTTTGAGTTTGCTACTAGGGTTTGAGTAAATTTATATACAAAAACGAAAAAAACGTACATAGTAGAAATAATTATAATCACACAATGCCTATACAACATTTTTGTTTATTTTTACGCGACTCTGGGTGTTAACATAACTCAGAGGCGAATACCATTATTGGAGTCTATATTTTATGTTATTCCCAACGGCTGAAAATAGTAGATTAGATATTAACCAGATGTTTCGAAATACGCGTGTTTACATTAATTCAGCGAATATGCAATAAATTACGTGCCTTAAACATGTCGTACGTTTGTTTAATGCACTATTCGATTCGAAAACATAATTCAATTCGATTGGTTAATGGTTATATCTTGCGGTGGAATTGTTTATTAACGTGGCAAAGTAACGCGTCGCTATGCCTATCTACCAGACCGAACCAGACATCTATAAATGACGGCCGGTTTGTTTGCGTTTGTGACGTGTATATTGTTAGTGCTTTGTTTTCAGGATTTCGGATTCGATGGGTAAAAACAAAAAACGGGAGCTGAGACTCCGCTGTCTACATGCACTGATATGTTTAATCGCAATAGTTCGAATGTCAAACTGCATCGATGATCTATATAATATTATTTAGTATAACTATTTATAAAGCTTCGCTTCTTTCGAGCGTCTAACACGGCACTATTTTCTTTTGTGCTTTGTTTTTTATTTGACGATGACGACTTCTGTGGCTCAGTGGTTGAGCATGTTGGTGCTCAAGCCGGGGGTCGTGGATTCGAATCCCGCCGAAGGAACAAAAGTTTTTCTGTGTTTCTGAGTCATGGATGTGTATTAAATATGTGTATAATATATTAAAAATCTTAAATATATGTATTGTATAAATGTATTAAATATATTTCCGTTGTCTGGTACCGTAACACAAGTTCTTCGAGAACATACCACGGGGCCAGATTGACGTGGTGTAAAGCGTCCATAAGTATTATTATTATTATTATTTATTTATAAAATTTCAGGATCTGGAGAGCTGGAGTTTGAGGAGTTCGTAACCCTGGCGTCCAGGTTCATGGTTGAGGAAGATGCTGAGGCGATGCAGCAGGAACTCAAAGAAGCATTCCGGTTATATGATAAAGAAGGTAGTTTATTGAACCTATTTGTCTGTATTTACCACAGAATATAAGTGAAGCCGTCACGACTACTCCAAATTGGTGTGGCTATCTCACATAATATGTTGCCACAGAATAATGGAATATTTTACCCATTTTTTTTCAGTTAATTTTTATTGAATACCTAATTGTCGTAACATAATAACGCGATTTTTGTAAGTTAAAGAGCGAGCGGGCGGTGTTTCGCGGTGGTTTTGGACACAGTGCTCTGCGTACAAATGTGATAGAACACTCATTATTTATGTTCTGTATTCTGTGGTATTTACATATTGACGAAATATAACTTAACCATGTTTTATCAAAACTCTCGAATGAACTGTCTAACCAGCGCTATTTCTAGACCAATACGACCTACAACTTGAAGAAAAAAGCGTACTCGTTTTTAACAGGCCAGTAACGCTCTTGCAACTCTTATGTTGCAAGTGCGCATCTGTCCAAGGGCGAGAGTAATTGCTTACCATTAGGTTACCCGACTGCTCGTTTGCCCCTTATTTTATAAAAATATATCCAAAGGAACTTAAGGCCTACTCAATTCCGACCATACCGCCCGCTCGAGAACTACCTTTGGGGCAAACTGCCATTTCCACAGTGTCAAAATAACGAAAATGACGCTGTTATTAGACATGAAAGAAAAGAATTGTTGACAAAAAAATACATTGTTTTCTATTCTATCTAAAACTTCCAACAGAATCTTTTCACATCCAAACTTTGTAATAAAAAAGTTTGGGTAATTTCGTCGTCTATCTATTGAACACCTGAGCCCTTGTGTTCCAGGCAACGGGTACATCACGACGGACGTGCTGAGAGAGATCCTGAGGGAGCTGGATGACAAGATCAGCGCTGAGGAACTGGACATGATGATTGAGGAAATTGACTCTGATGGTTCGGGCACAGTTGACTTTGATGGTAAGGGATTTTTTACTAAAAAAGAAGGAAAAAAACAAAAGGTAGGGTATATTCACAATTTTGGCAGTCTATGTATGTATGTTTGTTCCACCGTAGAGCCTAAACTACTGTTCCGATTATAATAAATTAGGCGTCAATAGCTTAGTAATAATAGCCCGGGTAACATAAGCTACGTATTTTTTTATAATTATAGTTATTTTTATCGAAAAGAAGTAAGGTACTTTTTAAATTAAGATGCTAAAAAATATAAAATCTAAAATATTATACAGGCTTTTTTCAAAGACTATCCAAATTTTTAAAGGAGTTTCAGATTTAGCACTAAAACTGATAATTTGAATAAAAACATATTATATTATTTAAAAAAAAAACTATTTTATTCCACAAATAACAGAAGTTGTGGGCAGAAATACAAGACAAAAATTGGATACTTTTGAAAAACCACCCTGTGTAATATAATATATTCAACAATAGCTTATATTTACAATTTTTACAAAGAGCAAATGTTGTTAAAAAGTACGAGTAGCATTGATCAAAATCGGCGTCAGAAGCTTCTATACCTATACAATTTTTTATTTTGTTAGTAGACCAAATATAATTCTAGTCGACTGTCAAAGGGATTGAGTCTATTATGATAAAATTTAAAGGATAAGCAAATGACATGTCATATAAACGTTTGAGATTACACAAATAAATTAAACGTTAAAAACAAATCCAAAACTTTCCACGTCTTTTGGATGTCGTAAATGTTTGGCTAAACTGGGTTAATTCCAAAAGTTAGATCAACCTTTGCTGTCACACAAAAACACGTGTACATAATCTGAAGTGACATAAGGTAACTTCCGAATGATCTACATATATATAAAAATGTTATGTTGGTTTGTGTACGCTTTAAAAACTCAAAAAGTTCTGCACCTATCGAACTGAAATTTTAGCATGATATATAATCCGCATCAAGGATTGTTTTTATCTATTTTTTACATCAGTCACATATCCGCAACCGCGAAAAAACTATATTTACGCGGGCGGAGCCGCGGGCAACAGCCAGTACATTATAAATGATTACCCATTCTGAACAAAGTAATTATGAAAATATTTTAAAATGTAAATTAAAATCTCGCCAATCAATTCAGCGGAACCAATGCAATTATTATAAGGATCTGTTGGTCAATCTACTAATAAGTGTCATATAGCTTATTTGTATGTTTTATCTCTGTCGCTCGTTATAAAGTAAGCAGAAACAGAACTACCGAATAAGCTACCGACACTTATTAGAATAAATACCAGCTCCGTTTTTCTAGGATAGCATTGCCGTCATATTGCGGCCGTTTTACAGCGGAGAATGAACATTTTCTATTTAAACAAAATGGCGCGGTTTCCTAGAGAGCGGTAATTGTCACCGTTGTTCACATAGAAAACTTTAATTCACCGCTGTATTACGGCCGCTATATAACGGCTACCCTATCCTAGGAAACCAAAGCTTTAGTATGAATATTATGATATTGCTAGCCAACCCTACAAGAAAGCGTCTCTTATTTATTAATATAATATTTTATTTACTTTTCAGAATTCATGGAAGTAATGACGGGAGGTGATGACTAATTTATTAATAAAATAACAAACAAACAGCAAGATGTGATACTTCATTTTAATACAATAAGCTAAGGAGACAGAAGGAGGAGGACAGTGAAAACTTTCATGTTATATTATTTATTATATTAATTTATTTATAAATAAATTATATAAACGGTATTGTTTTTTATTTTACAATGATAATTATGTTATTGTGATAACAAATATACAAAAATCACAACGCATTAAACGTTGGTTTGACGTTTATGAGAATATCATATTAATGTTTTAACGTAATATTGGGACTGCAACAAAACTGTATTTTTGTAAAATTGAATTAGCAGATTCGACCTACTTACTGTGTAAAGATTATCGGTGATATTTTGTATAAAGTACCTGAACTATTAGTATATGAACTGAATATGCTAAAATAAGAAAATATTTAAAAAATATAAAAAAAACCTACCGTTACGTTTAAATAAGTAAATATTAAAAAAAAACCTACGGCACACATTTATTTTTGTACGATTTATAATTTGCAAATAGCGGGAGCCTGCTAGCAAAAATAATGTCAATTATTTCACTTAGGCTTTCAGCTCTAAGTGTAGTTCTCAATTTTGTTTCGGTCTTTTTAGTGCGTTGCTTAGATAGGTATCTTTTTTTACAATCTGGTTTTAATATTTTTTTAAATTATAATAGCTTATTTTCTTTTATATTTTTAGTTTATCCAATATGGACTTGGTCGATTTAAACCAAAAATATACGATTGAACCATAAAATAGTCGTACTATTTGAATGCATTGATTATAAATTTATTCGAAAGAAGTTAAAATGGTTGTAATTATTCCTGATTAAATTTAAATACATGAGACATTGTATATTTTTGAAATCTACTTCTAATTTTCTTTAGTTTGATTCCCTACTCGATAGGTTTGGTCAAAAAAAATGTTTGAACTACTTACAATTTGTCACCAAAATCCGCCATTATGTAATTTTCCTTTGAACTAGCTATTTAGAGATAATAATGACTCCCCACCGATCTCGGTGACGGTGGCCGGTTCCATTGAAACCAGGCCAGTTACGCAGGAGTAATTTTATAGTGCCCAAGTGTGTGCGCAGTACACAAGAGCACTCTCTCTTCCTTTACTCTCGTAATCCAGTGGGACGGATGACCGACACGACTGACGAGAGATGAGGCGCAGGTCCGACTTTTTACATGCCCATCCGACGCATGGATCATCTTTCTTGTCAGACAATCAGGTAATCAGCCTGCATTGTCCTAACCAAACTTGGAAACAACATTTTTTGTTGTTCCAATGCGGGAATCGAACCCACGACCTCCGGAGTCGAGAGCCAATGCTCTAACCACTAGACCACGGAGGCTGTATTTAGAGATACTTGGGTTATTGACACAAATCTAACGATACCTTAATTATTGTCAAAATACATCCAGCCATTTTGAAGATACGTGGGAATAAAGGAATTTACAAACAAACATACATACAAACAAACAAACATACATAAAAGATACGCGCGAAAAACATAACCCTTCTTGATGGTCGGGTCAAAAGAAAAAGAAGACTAGTTAGACACAGTATAAAACAAGGCTGCTCAACCTTTTGAAGAGTCGGGCCAAACGATGGATTCAGTCGTTAACGACGGGCCACTTACATTTTCTGTTTCAGTTACTCTTAGGACAATCGCAATAAAAACTCAATTAATAAGAAAATAGAATTATTGTTTATTAGAAACAAAGAGTATCTTATTCTAAAATCTAAATAAATAAACAAAATTGAACTTAAATCTAGGGTAACTTGTTATATACAATCAATGTGATTTCTGTCATTTTTTGTATTTTAATTTATGTTTAGCGACAAATCCACCCACGTATTTTTAAACCATACTTGCGCGGGCCACTTAAAATTCCTGAGGTTGAGCAGCCTTGGTATAAAATATAAGGTCGCTCAGTTTCCTGTCCCCTTAGATCTTCGGATCTAATCAACGGATTTTAATGCAGTTTTCAGCAATGGATAGAGTGATTCAAGAGGAAGCTTAATATTTATATAGGAGTGGGTCGCCAATATAAAACAACTAGTTATAGCCCTCGACTTCGTCCGCGTCAACTGATGGCGCAATAATGCATTAACCAAATTTAATGACCATAAAAAAGGTAATAGTAAATCTTAAAAGATAGACATATACTGTCGCGGATTTTTTTTAGATAATTTACCTTTGTCGTTCGTGCTTTTAAATATGAATAATGTTCCCCATTTTTATAAAATTTTTCACTTATGCTTCGCTCCTATTGGTTGCAGCGTAATGTTATTTAGCTTAAGGCCTTCCTCGATAAATGGACTGTCCAACACAAAAATAATTTTTCAATTCGATCTAGCAGTTCCTGAGATCAGCGCGTTCAAACAAACAACGGAAGCCCTCAAAATGAATAATTTTCCCCCGCTTTTTTAACATTTTCCGCTGATTCTTCGCTCCTATTGATTGCAGCATGATGTTATATAGCCTAAAGCCTTCCTCAATAAATGGACTATTTAACACAAAAATATTTTTTCAATTCGAACCAGTAGTGCCTGCCCAACTAGCACACTAGTGGAAATAGCAGCCTATTTTGCAACTTTTATCTGTACAGTAGCGCTTTAGGGGTTCAGAAAGTGGTTTTAAGTTCTACTATTGCTTCCGTAACTGCTCATAGTTATAAATATCACTAGGGGTAGCAGAAAGTGAACCAAATGCCACCATAGGCTTCATAAGAGTTCATGTTACAACCCATTTGCCGTCTATAGCTTTATAAGAGAATTAAAACATGTATGTTAAAGCTTAAAGCTGCTAAAAAGCCACTATTGCCGCTGCTGTACGCTTCAGAATTGCACAAAGTCTGTAATTGCAGACTTTTTAACGGAACTGCATAAAATATATATTTATCACTGTTCTGCCACTGAAAGTTATATTTCAGAAATTATTTGTACTTTTGCGCAGACTTAAGTAGCAATTTGATCGACTGTTTCGCTTTGACGCGCAGAGAGGAAGTATTAAGGTTGAAGTTGCAAGTTAAAGCTGCTTCTCATAGACGCCATGTTTACAAGACAATTATTTATCATTACTTGAGAAAATTAATGGTTTTTATCACAATTTGTAGTAAAATATAACTAAATAGAGAACCAGCAACTTACTAAATACAAATGTAGTCAAGTTTGTAGGTACTTGTAATATCGTGTAGGTTTGTAATATAATATTATTTATATAATACCTATTATTTTAGATATTTTACGTTATTACGTTATTCTTACGTTATATTGAGGCGCGTTAAAAAATACTCCAATAATATCAACTATATGCACGATGAACTGATCTGCGTTTTTAGCCACTAGCATATAATACAAAATATAGCTCCAAAATATTCACTTCACATATTATTAATTTGTATTCAGTAATGTCTGACTCAGGAACAACAGATGTATTTTAATAAATGACAATGAAAAGACAAGGTGAATGATTAGTGATCCTTTTTCGTTCACTTAAACCGGTCATTCATTCAATAAGTGCCACAAGACTTTAGTGTGGTGTTAATTATTAGTTGCAGCTCCTATAGCGCGTTTATGCCACTATTATGAAGTTCTATTGGAACTGAAGGTTGCAAAAAGTTGTGCCCCTTTGGCTGCAAAACGACTGCTTATGGTCTGCAGTGCACGCTCAACAAACAAACTCTTCAGCTTTATAATATTAGTATAGTTAAAAAATACAATTTCTGTCAAAACCCCACTCCTGAAGTGTAGGTATATCACCGTAGGTACTAAATAATTAATGAGATGGGTTTGAAATCTGTTGGTGGGTGGGGACGATTTTTTGCATGGTCCTTTATCAGAACTCCGAGAAAATTGGATGCTAAAATAATAAAATAATAGTTTGCGTTCAATTTGGATGCTAAAATAATAAACACAGTTCAGGGCAGCACTATAATAACTTAATTATGTATCAACAATTTGTAGTACAAATCAGAACAAATTGAATACCTTTATTGAGCGCATCTCGAGTAAGTGAACGGCATACGGAGCGAATCATTGTATTTGGATAGCAGTTCAGTAATAATTTATCTTCTTACTTTAACGCAACATAATTTGGACAAATTTATAATACAATAGGTACTATGTTTTGGCTGCCACGTTGTAGGGTTGTAATAGACCATGCTTATAAATTATAATTTATTACCTCTCTTCGACACACATGACATTTCGTTTTTTTTTTTTTTTTTAAATAACATTTGAAATATTGTTTGTCAAATTTTTTTTTTCTTTTTTATGTGTAATAGGCCTTTTTGAATTTAATTGATGTATAATTAATTACTTAATGAACTTAATTTATGTTATGACTCAAATATAAGTATAATGTTAATACTTATTATGTTAATGTTCAATATCTTTATTTTTGACTTAAGTGATATTGCTTCTTGTAATAATTTTGCACGCCACTGACAAGGCAGAATGTTGGATCCATATAAAGCATCATATTGTAACACCTTTATAAACCACATTTCATGCAATAAATGTTATTCTATTCTATTCTATTCTATTCTAAAAGCTCAGTTACCCAGTTAGGTACTGAATTATTATAGGTGAATTTCGACCAAAGGGCCTCTAGTTATTGTATTAAATATTACTGCTATAACTTTCCTACATGCTCTCTACTAATCCGCCTACAAATTATCTAGTGGTGGGTGGCGTGGTCCTCGACGCTAGCTCACTGCAAGTTGCTAATCTTCTTAGGCATCATTAGGGAACATTCCTAGGTAGGCTATAGAAGATCATCAAGTTGCGCGTTCAAACAAACAATCAAGTTTGTTTGTTTGAACGCGCTAATCTCAGGCACTGCTGGTTCGAATTGAAAAATAATTTTTGTGTTTGATAGTCTATTTATCGAGATTCGAGGATGGCTTTAGGCTATATAACATCATGCTAAGCTCTAATCGAACGGAGCACCAATCAATGTTTCAAAATCGGGTTTTTTCCTTTTGGCTTTACGTTTAAAGTTTCGCTAAAATGATGTATTTTTCCAGAATTGTTTCCTTTTAAAAGTTCTTAAAAAAAGACCGCGACTGTATATGTCTATCTTTTAAGGTTGGCTCGCAATAACCTTTTTATGCTAACCAAATTTGTTCTAAAATTAAGCATTGTTTGTGAGGGTGTTTTCATAAATAGTCATTGATATCAAATGATGTAAATTTGCTGTTTACATCATTTGATATCAATGACTATTTTAGAAGATATCGCAGTAATAAAATAATCAAGCGCGCAATAATAATGTACGGCGCGCGGCGGGCAGTCGTGAGGGGTCAGTCGGCGGGCAGTCCTTCTACGTCAATAAGGTCGCGGGCAAAAGCTAGTAATATTATAAAGAGGAAAAGTTTGTTTGATTGCATTGCATAGGCTCAGAAACTACTGGACCGATTTTGATTAAATTTGGCAGAGATATAGAATAGACCACGGGGAGGACATAGAATACTTTTTATTGCGGCCAAATGTACGGTTCCCGCGGGATCACCTTTTGCGCGCACGAAGTCGTGGGCAACATCTATTATGTAATATAGTAGTATCGTTTTCTATCTGGCGTCAATTTCAACTTTGAAGAGGAGATTATTGAAAAATGTCAGCTGTGAAACACAACGCCGGATTCGGATATCAAAGCTGACAGGCGCTTGCTCTGATGCTCAGGAATCCCAATAGTTTTAGATCCTATAATAACACTTAGAAAAGAGCTGTAAATATATTATTTTGCTGAAATACAAGTATAGTACACTCTATACTATAGAGTATACTATATAGAGTCTAAAGTTATCCTACTGATCCTACTTAAATTATAAATGCGATAGTTTATGAGGATGGATGGATGTTAGGCTATAATTTATTCCGGAAAAGTGTAGTGTTCCCTCTGGATACTCTATACTATATTTACGCGGGCGGAACTGCGGGAAACAGCTAGTATTATAAATTTGAAAGTTTGTGAGGATGTAGGTATAGATGGATAGATGGAGGTTTGTTACTCTTTCACGCAAAAACTACTGAACGGATTTGAATGAAACTTGGTATGGTAATAGTTTAGACTCTGGATTAAAACATAGGCTACTTTCTATCCCGAAAAAACTACACTCTACAGTGTTCCCGAAGGATACTATATTAACACGGGCGGTGCCGCGGGTAATAGCTAGTATTATATAAAGGTAAAAAGTTTGTTCGAAATACGCGCTAATCTCAAGAACTACTCTTCCGAAATGTAGCAGTTCTTGTTAATTAAACTCCTTTATTACTCCTTAAAAATCGGTCAAGTTGTATCGTATTGAAAACAGCGAGAAATAAGATAAATTCTATTTATACTGAGATAAAATTTGACGAACCTTAATCAATTGAAGTAATTGAAATATTAATTTCACTAATTTCTGAGTATTAGATGAATCAAGGCTCATTTCAGGTAAAATTGAGTTAAAATTTCTCAATTCACTTAATTATAAAATTAATCAGAGCTTAATAACTAAAAGGATTCTAGATTCTACGATCAGGGCACTTCAAAAGGCTTCTGCTTGTTACTCAGTAACAAGCAGAAGCCTTTTACACGAGATGTTGCCCGTGACTTCGTGCGCGCAAAAGTAAATTTCGCAGTAACCGTACATTTATCCGCGATAAAAGTAGCCTATGTCCTTCCCCGTGGTCTACTGTATATCTGTGCCAAATTTCATCAAAATCGGTCCAGTAGTTTCGGAAAGTATTCGATGCAAACAAACGAACAAACAAACTTTTCCTCTTTATTATATTAGTATATATAGTATAGATTAATTAGAAAAAAAAGAAGAAAAGACCAATAAAGATACGAAAATTTTACTTTATAACATTATTATAAAGGAATAAACCATATTAAAAATTTAAGAAACCTCCAAATTTTCAGGTGGTGAACGAGATGTTGATGATGAATAATAGCTAAGAACACTCTGGACAACGTCAGCTTTCTAACAAAACTAGATCAAAGTCGGTTTATCCGTTTGGAGCTACGATACCACGGACAGACATACACACACGTCATATTAACAACATCCCCTTTGTTTTCGTCGGTGGTTAAAAATGACTTGAACATACAATATAGTCTTATCTTACTAATATTATAAATGTGAAAGTTTGTGAGGATGTATGGATGGATGTTTGTTCCTCTTTCACGCAAAAAATACCGAACGGATTTCGATGAAATTTGGTATGGTAGTAGTTTAGGCTCTGGATTGAAACATAGGCTACTTTTTATCCCGGAAAAGAACAGTATTCACGCGGGATACCCGATACTATATTTACGGGGGCGGAGCCGCGAGAAACAGGTAGTATTATTATAGTTTATATTATAAAGTATAGTAAAATATTAAGTAATTTTTGCTTAAAATATAATTTCATAGACCGGGAGTTAGCTATTAATTTTTAAAGTCGACTGTACTTTTTACAGCTGTTTATAGACCAGGAGTTGAGTATCGATTTTTCTCAGCACTCATTCGCTGCTTTATAAATACGAGATGTCCGCAATCGATTACACGATCTCTCATTAGAATTCTTTTAATTTCCTCACGATGTTTTACATAATTTTGTCAATTGAGAGTTAAGACGGCAGTACATTTTTTAATTTCACATTTTTTACTGTCTTCTATTTTCAGACCCTTTTTTTTTTAATTTTCCTTTTGTATTATATGGCATATCATAAGACTGTTTATTGGGCCCTTAGGCCTCCGGTAACCTCACTCAGCGAAACAGAATGTAAGCGTTATTTATATAATTATTAACACCGGCCGCCGTATTACGTAAAAATAACGATTATCAAAAATCTTGCAGTCATCGCGCGATAGACGTGCAGTCGATTGCTGAACGTCAAATAAAATCGTATTACCTATGCGATCGATTGCTTATCGCTCGCTGTTGTATTTGAATGCACTTTGCTTCATTTTCGCTTATTATTGCTAACTAACAGTTCAAATCGCTCGCTGTTTGCTTTCGCTCTGATGTGAAAGTCTTACGTAATACGAAAAATTAGACAGCAGTGAAGAAATAGAACGATTGATTGCAATTTATAGTTCCACGATTGTTCGGTAGAGGCAGTACTGTCGCTAGGTTGCTTCTGCTAGGTTTTTGCAGATACGTAATACGAATTTGCGATTTTTGCGAAAAAATTGCGCAATTTTTGCTATTGCTTGGCTTTTGCAAGATACGTAATAAGCCCGCCGTTTTCTGTAAGGGCGTGGTATTTTTCCGGTCGAGACAGCCCATTCGTGCCAAAGCATGGCTTTTCCATGTTTACCTGGGCTTTTCTTTGTATTAAAAAAATTACCAAGTTTTTTTAGAAAATAATAAATAAGTACACTACCGCAAAAATATAACTTACTAGCTGTTGCCGCGGCTCCGTCCGCGTAAATACAGTATCCCTCGGGAACACTGTATTTTTTCGGGATAAAAAGTAGCCTATGTTTTAATACAGAGCCTAGACTACTAACATACCAAATTTCATCAAAATCCGTTCAGTAGTTTTTGCGTGAATGAGTAGTAAACATCCATCCATCCATCCATCCATCCATACATTCTCACAAACTTTCACATTTATAATATAGGACTAAACGTAAACCAAATAACAACGTATGTTAAATGAACTTAATATCAAACTTGGCCCACATTTGAATTCTTAGTTGTCCTGCCGTTTTAACGAAATTTCTCGTTGTAATAAATAATGTACCTAAATAATTAACACAATAAAACACAATGCGTTTTCACTAAAACATTTTGAGACCGGGAAGAAGTATCATTTAGACACGAGTATTTGTTCAGTAAACTTTAAGACGTTACACAATAGACATGGTAAGTTTTAAATTAGTAATTTTCGTATTCAACACGGCGAAAACCATTTAGGTACCTACTCCTTTTTTTTTGTTTTTCTCTATGATGGTTGATCTCTGTTTTTATTATGGCCATCTTTAGGTTGGAATCCATGATTTCTTTGATTTTATTGCTACCTTTATTAGTTTGCCTAGCGCGTCGTTCCTAATGACCATTAATTAGTCTACTCTTTATAACGACGTTTCTGGATTGTCAAAAGTTTGAGATCTATCATAGTGAAATATGATCAGTTTAATATCACTTTTAACAACTATTGGTTATCATGACACTTTTTATTTTCGAAGTATTGCTATCTTTATTTCTTTTTTGTGATATTATATTAAATGAAAAAGAGTTTGTAGCAAGCGACAAAAATGGTTTAATTTAATCTAAAATAACATCGTTTTCTTGCTATTACAAAGAGCTAAGTTAAAATTTGTCTGTTATTATTTTTCTTCAAAGGTTTTTAAAATTAAATTATTCAATGACATTAACATTTAAACTACCTACTACATATAATTTACGTATGTTGTTATTATAGTATGTACCCTAAGTAAATTATAATAATATTATATTATGTAGCATTGTAATTGTGATTTTTTTTAATTGGTCAAGTAGTTTTAGCGTGAAAGGGGAACAAATATATACATCTTTATATAATATGATACCGTAAAATTGTATAAACCGTTAGATGGTAATGAAACTAATGAAATTGTAAAATGTTGATAGACTTCCGACGCGAATATTCTACCTATAATTAATTAACACAATAATTTTCGCTAGATTATAAATATATAGTTATAAATCTTTCGACATATTTTTATAATCTCGTTAGTTATTTTATAATCTAACGATTTTTACAATTTTACGGTGACATAATATATAAACAACGCACAGGCCATCATACCCTTAAGGCTTGAAATTTGAAATTTTACACGCGTATTTCTCATATAACATAGGCATCCACTACGGAAGGATTTTTCAAAATTCAACCTCCAAGAGGGTAAAATAGGGTATGAAAGTTGAACAACAAATTTCATGCGGGCGTAGCCGCGAGCAATTTATGCAAAATAAACAAAAATATAAAAATACAAATATTTTGTCTTTATAAAACTATGTACTAGCTGTCTCGACACACGTTGTTCTGAATGAATAAATGACTGCACCTACTCCTAAACTTACTCCTACAACCTACACCTTTTCCAATATTTCTCGCTGGTTACCTTCCCTAACTTCCACAATTATTTCAAGACCAAAATTAGCCAAATCGGTCAAGCCGTTCTCCAGTTTTGAGTTCCTCGGGAACGGGATAAAAAGTGTCCTATATCCTTCTCCTAGTTTTGAGATATGTCCCCACCAATTTTCAGCTAAATCGGTTCAGCTATTTATAAATAGTCTAACTAACAAGACTTTCTTTTATATAAAAGAATCAATTATGGATATTTTGGGCATATGATCTATTGCTTATGATGCGGACGCTTATGTAAAGACGTTTTAGGCAGAAAAATTATCGCTTCGCTTGTTCGTCCTATAAGATTCATCCTAATAGGACGAAGAAGCGAATTTTAATTTTTATTACTGTTTGTATTCGTCAGTTCGTCCCATAAAATTAAATGACTTTGAAATTTGTGCGAGTGCGGTCTGCAAATTACTGGTAGTTTTCAAAATAATAGAAGAAAAAGGTAGTTAGGTATATAATATCATTTATTTAAAAACATCAATGATGCCCTATGTAAGTTTAAATTACTTCTTTGTATATTTTTATTCATATATCTCTTTGTAACACAGTTAACTTCTTAAGACTTAAAAATCGAATGTCTAGAATTATTTTACCCAAATAATATGTTAAATAATTTTGTCGATTTTTTATTAATAATAAATCGTTATGAGTGCGCAAGTCAACGGCGCGCGGAGAAAACGCTTGTTATTTCATCTAACATCGGGAAAAAAAAGATATACTATTAATAAGATATACGAATTTGCTAAGGTAGTCGTTTAAACTCTGGATTAACACATAAGTTACATTTTATCCCATAAGAGCTCTGCATTTTTCCCGTGCATTGTATTTACGCCGCGGGCAAAAGCCAGTATCAATATAGTGTAATTGTGTGTAACAACTTCCAAACATCCAAAAGCGTTTAAGCAGCGCGGCGTATAACGTCGATTATCTCCATAATTTTGACAGTTTCAAGTCAAATACCATAACCACTTATGTCAAACGATCAAAAGTTGATGTTATTGACTATTGTAAGAGTTAACGATGGAAAGACAATTATCTAATGGCGCTTTGCTTTTAGAAGTTCAAAACTTCAGTGCTTAATAGGCATTATGAGATAATTTTATAATTTACTGTTATTTTATTGTTATTTATTGATGGCCTATTATAATTATAATATTTCCTTTTGTTTTAGGATGAGCTTGATCCTGAACAAATTGCGAGTGAGTAAAAATTTCATTATTTCGTTTTTTTTTCACCGTCATAACTTTGTCTGCCTGTTAGATAACTACCAAAAAATGTATGTCATAATTTTGGTATTTAAAAAGGCATATAATATTGGTAGACAAATTACATACCTATTTGGAAGTTATTATCATAAAATTTACATGTACCGATTAGCATAATATTAATTAACATATCTTTAGTCCTCAGAAAGGCTTTTGAGGCGTTCGACCATGAGAAGAAGGGATGCATTGGCACCGTCATGGTGGGGACCATCCTCGGCATGTTGGGCCACCAGATCACTGAGGAATACCTACAAGAGATCATCTCGGAAGTCGATGAAGATGGTAAGTAGATACTAGATACTTATTATGCAAATGCCAGGGCCACAAAAATAGAAAATGTATTAATAATCGTGATAATGAGAGTTAAATATTAGTGTATCCTAATATCGGAATAATGAAGACCATTAAAGATGCCATCTCATGGTCGTTCTGTTAATGATATCCTGCAATAACACAGTTATGATCCAGTCCCGATATGTTAAAAAATGGTATTCTCATAAACGTCAAACCCGTTAAAAGTTAAATGAAAGTGTAATTAGTTTGGGCTTGAACGAGAATTGGGCATTTGGACTCAAAATGGGCACTCTCCTTTACAACGACTTCACATTGTCAATGACTGTATTAAACAAAAATATAAATTACATGGGTATACTAGATTGGAACTAAATAAATTGGTATCCTTATCATAGATGCTGTATGCTCTCCCAAAATCCATACTCATAATTAGCTGTTACAGAGTAAATAGAAACAGAATAATTAATGCATTAATTTGAGTATTATGAAGGGCTAATTTCAAGATGTCTCTGGCAAGTCCGATAAGCTTATCGTAAATTCTCATCAATAGAGTTCACCTTATGTGTGCATTAAAATTAAAAACTTACTCCTAACCCTTTTCAGGCTCTGGAGAGCTGGAGTTTGAAGAGTTCATCACTCTAGCATCCAGGTTCATGGTTGAGGAAGATGCTGAGGCGATGCAGCAGGAACTCAAAGAAGCATTCCGGTTATATGATAAAGAAGGTAAATTTCACGTTTAAAGTCTCACTAAAATAAAAGCCAGGGATTTTAAGCTAAATGTAAACAGACCTGTGTATTGTTGTAATACTACTACTATTATGACGTGAAAGTTTGTGAGGCTGGATGGATTGATGAATGGAAATGTTTGCTGCTTTCACGCAACAACTACTGAACGGATTTTGATGAAATTCGGTATAGTAGTAGTTTAAGATCTGGATTAACACATAAGCTATTTTATATCCCGAAAAAGTACAGTGTTCCCGTAGTATACTGTTTTTACGCGGTCAGTGACTTAGGCGGGATCCCCTCTTTTCGCATAATTTTATTTGTCATAATTTCATTTGCCATACATCACTTGGCATAATCTTATTACGCATAATATTACTTTGGCATAATGTTTTCTTGGCATACTACATCATTAGGCATAAATATCATTTAGACTAATCTTTTTTGTCCTAATTTAATGAGGCATAACTCGTAAGGCATAATTTTTCTTGTCATTATAATACTTTGGCATAATTGTTTTTTGACATAAACGGGTTAGGCATATTTTTTGTCATAATAAATTGAAGGCATTCTGTCACAAGGCACAAATATGCATAAAATGGAAGGACACAATGAAAACACGGTTAAGGTAATTAAACGCATATTTATTAAAAGTAGGTATTACACTCATTATACCTAGTGTAACATGTGTAACAGTAGGTTAAGTTGCGGCGGGGTGGCCCCTGGGCCACCCGTAAGCCATATGATTTAAGTATTATGACATATGATTTTATGCGAAAAAATAGGGAACCGACTTAGACAAAAGCTAGTATATAAAATGGACACTACTAAGAGCATAGACAATGGCCACTAAATAATTATACTGAAAAGATTATGGAACAATCGAAATAAAATACCTTAATTATTCTAATTTTATAGGAAACGGGTACATCACAACGGCCGTGTTGAGGGAGATCCTGAGGGAGCTGGACGACAAGATCAGCGCTGAGGAACTGGACATGATGATTGAGGAAATTGACTCTGACGGTTCGGGGACTGTAGATTATGACGGTAAATTCATTTTGAATAATTATTACATCCTGCAGGTCTATAATTTCCACAAAGTGAATCGTATTCTGAAAGTTAACATCATCTATAAAAATTGAATAGATTATGTTTCATAATATTATGATTCACTAAACATGGCCCTTTTAGACCAGCTGAAACAATGCTGATTTAGTAGGTATACTAAATTTGTTTTGATTTTTGATGAGACCAACAAGCCCAAAAGTAGTTTCTAACGTATGTTTACATGCTGAATGGAATTCAGCATATAAACATATATATTTTTTAATTTGATTGTGTTTTCTAAATTAAACAGACCAGCATCAAAATGGATACATTAAGTTAATCGTACTATGCAACATCAACTTTGAACTTCTAACGATTCCATTTTATCAGTTTTCAACAGAAATGCGAAAAATGATACAAATCATAAGAAATTATAATAGCAAAAATCATAATATTATTGCGATTTATGTAATGTGGCCATTTTAAACCTGCTGAAAAAGATTTGGAACTGCGTTAAATTTTCCTTGAAAACTCCAAATCTCAATCCATCTTATAAAAAGATGAGACAATCCGCTTGTATTGTAGCAAAGTTTACAACTGGTCACACATTTTTCGGATCGAAAGACAATGGCGAACGTCAAATGTAGTAAAGCTTTAAATCTCGAGACCGACTCTTAAGTTCGGAATACTTATGTCCATACGAAACTTCCAGAAGACACTTCCAGTTTTAGTGCACTTTAGGAGATAAACCGTCCTGCCAGCTGGGGAACGTTTTTAAAGTTTTAAAAATTTTCAGCACGAAATATTTAGTATGCTCTAACACGGTTTATGTTCAATATTTTTAAAACCAACTCATAAAGTGTGCTGGTATAAAAAATTAAATTCACTTTGCTTTAAACATTGTATTAAAAATTAAAATTAAACAATTAGTTTCTTAATGTGTAGGTATGTATGTATTTAAATTGTGACGATTACATTATTTTGGATATTATTAATTCATTACATAACATTGCACCTATTTGAATCATGACTCATGAGATTATATTTTAGGGGTCACGTACTTAAAATCGTTTTTGTGAATTTCAGAATTCATGGAAGTGATGACGGGTGGGGATGAATAAGATTCGACAAGTGCAATTATTGGAGTTCCTGTTCAGCGACACGTTCAAAATCAAGATTTTTCCTTACAAGAAATTTAATTAAACATTGCTTAAAGAAAAAGAAATATTTTATTTTCACAAAAATATAAAAATACTAGCTGTCCCCACAAATGTTATTCTTCCTTAACTATGAACTGAAATTTCTCACCGTTTAATCCTTCCCTGAACTGATACTATTATTTTAAGATCAAAATTAGCCAAATCGGTCCAGCCGTTCTCGAGTTTTATCAAGACTAACGAACAGCAGTTCATTTTTATATATAAGAAGAAGAAAGATAAGAAAAAGAAAAAAAAAGAAGATTATTAAATAAAATGTTTTATTTATTATATAAAATAAATGATACGTAGGAAAAGTAACTTGACAGACAAAGACAGCAATGTTGTTTATGTAATAAACTATGTGTAAATATTTTTATTAAGTGTAGTAGGTTTTTATATAGTTAGGTTTAACATTATTATTAATAACTAAATTCGTAATTGCTTTAATGATGTAACGTTATTATATAAATAGAAATCAGCCATGTTTATGTTATTGATTGTACTGAAGGTTCTTGGTGGAAATTCATGTTTCACAGTAATAATAATTAATACACATATACTTCTTGCACTATTTCCACTTTAATAAGTATTTTACAATCATTTTAATATTATATTATATTAATTTCGACAAAGTCATGACACCTGATGATGACTTTGTCGAAATACGTCTTATTAAAGTGGAAATAGTGCAAGAAGTATTGTGTGTTATTACTTTAGCCACGTTTAAGCAGCTTGGATATTAGGAAAAATTAAAAGTATTTTCGTCTGAGATAATATATCATATAAGTAGGTAATAATAATATTTTTATAAGAACATTTAGAAATCACCAAATTAATATAAATTTAATTTTCCTGAAAGCTAACGACTGCTTGTCAAAGAGCCGTTTAAATGATATTACTGGAACTAAGAGATACTTTGATATAGACGTACCCGCGTATGACGTTGCTTTAATAACAGTCTAAACTTCTAAAGTATAGAAAATTTAGAATCATTATAAATAATAATATCTATTGACGCTTCAAGACACTGGCCCCGTGGTAAGTATCCGAACAAATTTAATGCTCTTTAACTATACATTATATTATTTAAGATTTTTATTATATAATATTAAAACTATTTTGTTCCCTTGGCGTGTTTCGAACCCGCGATCTCCGGCGTGATCGCCGACGCCCGACGCGTTAACCACTGAGCCACAGAGGCTGTCATCAATAGAATATAGAATAAATATTTAACCGAGATTAGAATGATGATTGAACCGAGCGTTGAAAAAAGGTTGTACTAAGAGTAAACTAGTTAAATTAACTTCAATAACAGTAAAAAATGTGGAAAAAATTGTTTTACAACTTGAATAAAAAAGCGTATAAAAACTGATTAATGGTACTTACCTGTATATTCGTAGCTCGGTATAATTTTGAATTTAATAAAAAATTCTATGTTTCTGAACTTATTCGATTTTTAAGACCTACTTTGAACTTTCGGATATTTTTGAGTAAATTTAGGCCCACTTGTACAGATCTGGGTTAAAGTTAATCCTGGATTAAAATATCATGACTTCTCTTTCATAAATACGAAGTAAGTACGAGAGAGTAAACATGATGTTTAACCCAGGGTTAACCCTAACCCAGGTCTACGCAAGTGGGCCTAATTAAATTAATAAAGACTCAAACTATCAAGCGGGGAAATTATCTCTTCTTCTCAGGGGAAATTGGATAATTTTTACAATTAAAATAATTTTTAATGCCATGAAGCAATTTTTTTAAATTGTGGTACCTAGATTAAAAAATAATTACTTGATGTTCAATCAAAGTACCAGTTAGAACTATGTACAAATGAATAATAAGGAACGTACACGACGAAACGCACTAAATGTGATTTAGTCTAAAAAGTTAAACTTGAGCACGAATTAAAATCGTGTACAATGTCTATTTCATAACATCAATTTTAGTACTAAACTGGACGGAAGATATTTGATACAAATTAATTATTTTATTTGACACTTGCTAAGGTACACCAAGAGTTGTCAGTACTTTTGTATAGGGTGACAGCAAATTTTCATTTGAAAGAGTATCATAGCCTCCGCGAGTAATAGTGTTCTGTGATCAAAGCGTTACAATTATGATGACAAATTTGAGTAGATAATAAAATATTGACATTAACGACTATGTTCCTACTTAAATTAGGGTGTTTTAAGATTATAGAGATTTTACTGTGTCAGTTCAGTATTTAGAATTAAAAAGACTTTACAGGCCATTGAACTATGAAACTGGAACCTATTTAAAGTTAATTTATATTCTCAACACGAAATATTGCTTGCGGTTAGAGCAAGCTTTATTATGCCTTAGACATCCTAAAGTCTGAAGCTGGGATAGCCATTTAGATATTTTGTAGGTTTACGTACTTGTGGGGTACTTTATATTTACATGGGTCAATTTTCGCCGTAAGCCGAGTCGCTGGACAAATCGACTTGTCATTAACGTAACGCGAAAATCGACCTATTTTATACTTTAAAATCTTTATTTAAGTCTATCCTAAAACTTCGCTAAAACAAGAAGTTTAACACCATCATGCTTCAAGAGTTCAGCTTTTAAGAACGAGAAGTAAACGAAAGACTATGTAAAGCACGCGGTAATCGAAATATTAATTATTATGTCCTACCAAAATATGGTACTAAGATATTTTTCGAAAGTAAAATATGAATGGGTATATTCTTAATGTTACATATTTTACGAAAATGGTATAAAGGATCTTCGAATAAAGAAATCCTAGCATCTTTTAATTTATTGTCACATGTGTATTTATTTGTAACCACACGTGAGGGTAAAACAGACTTAGCAATGTGCGAACAGAATTGTTAGTCCTTTTGTAAACCAACATGCTCAAGCTAAAATAACTTTTATTATTATTACAGTAAGTATGAATTTTGGTTATCAAGGAATCATAAATTATGCTTTGTGTTACAATGGGTAGGATGCTATAAATTTCCGATTAACACAAGTTACGAAATATATTAGACTACTAAATACATTTCTATAGTCTATTCATTCGACGATACGTGGTCCAGTGGTTTAGAGCTTGACTCACTACTCCGGAGGTTGTGGGTTCGATACCCGCGTTAGAACAACAATTTTTTTTTTAAAGTCTGATTAGGATAATGCAGGCTGATCACTTGATTGTCTGATAAGGTGGTGACGCGCAATTTTAATTGGCGTTAACTTTTTTACCTACTTCAAAAACAAAGAAAAAATATACAACAAAATCGAAAATATTAAGTACCTAAGGTCTTTCTTTTTAACAAGAATAGAGAACTGCCTTCAAAAAACCAACTCACTGAACTAATAAGGAAAATTATTTTGCTTATTTTAAATTGAATTATTTTTGAGTTGTAACAAAGCTTGATATGTACAAAAATATTTTATCTTATTTATTAATTTATTAGTTGAGCAAAAACTTAAGAGTACAATTTTACGAGAATTGTACGAAAGAAGGAGTATAAAATTAGGCAAGGTTAAGTTTTATATGGAGGAAGGTGTGCAGAATGCTAATATTTTTTAAATATGAATTATGGTCGAATTTCGACCACAGGGCGTCCTCTAGTATTAATAATAATATTACGTTGAAACTTCAAACCAGAGGGGCAATTCTGCTAAATAAAAACTGCATTAATACAATTACAATCTAGTCCCGACACGCTTTTACACTCTCAAAAGGTGTTTTTGTGAACGTTTAACCAACGTGAAACGCGCTCTGATTGGTGATTGGTCGAAACGTCATAAAATCCGTTTGTGGTAACACGTCGCTATACTTTCAATCTAAGCAAAGAAAAATTAAGTCTACTTTAAATACAAGAATTGAGGTTCAGATCAAAAGAGTAAATCACATGTGACGGGAACAGAAAAATATAACCTCAAGGCACGTATGTGTATAAGCTTTTAATTCACCTGATGCGAGGGCCCATAAGAGGAAATCGAGTTAGCGTGAACCGCGCCCCGTATCGATTCTCGAGTTTCATATGAACAAAGAATTGTCTATGTTTCGTTCATAGTTACTATAATAAATATACACTTTCATTTTACTTTAATTGAATTATCCCTTCCCGCGTCTTCGTACGCTCTAAAGAAAATTCGACGGGAATCGTGCACTTTGCCGCTATAAAAGGTAGCTATATGTCCTTCCCCATGGTCTACTCTATATCTTTGCCAAATTTCATCAAAATCGGTCCAGTAGTTTCGGAGCCTATTCAATTCAAACAAACAAACAAACAAACAAACAATCTTTTCCTCTTTATTATATTATAATACTAGCTGATGCCCGCAACTTCGTTTGCATAGAACTAACGAAAACGGAACCCTGTTTTTTTTAAACGGAACCTTATAACATCAGCTATCAGCCGTTTCGGAGATTAGCCGGAACAAACAGACAGACAGACAGACATACCGACAGACAGACAGATGGACAGACAAAATTTTTAAAAATTGGTATTTTATTGTGAGTACCGAATATACTTTCATATGCATTAAGTGAGAAGCTGTTAATTTAAAATTACAAACAGACACTTCAATTTTATTTATCTGTATAGATATAGATAGATATAGTATAACATTTGCATTTTGCGCCTGAGATCAAAGAAACTGTAGCCCTCACAGCATCAAACCAAGGCATTGGTCTGAGCTGCAGCCTCGTCGGTTTTTCTGCTTCGTGGAAATTATTGTGTAACTTTACTTTTTATCGCGGAAAAATGTACGGTTTCTGTGAAATTAGCTTTTGCGCGCCCGAAGTCGCGAGTGATATCTAGTAATATCATAAAGAGGAAAAGTTTTTTATTTGTTTGCATTGAATATGCTCCGAATCTACTGGACCGATTTTAATGAAATTTGGCAGAAATATAGAGTAGACCACGAGGAAGAACTTAGGCCACTTTTTATCACAAAAAAGTCGACGGTTTCCGGAAGATTAATTAAGTCGCGGGCAACATCTAGTTCTTTATAAAATTACGTTAATTTTCTGCTTTCTAACTCTACTTTCTACTTTTTAACACTTAAATACATAAGAAAGAAAAAATATATCACAGAAACCTTATTGTATTTTCTTTAAAACTAGGAATCATAATTTTCACTTATTTTAGTGAAATTCTTTCCCATTTCGGAGAAATAATCTGTGAGTGTACTCGTTTAATACACTTATTCCTTTTGTACCCAAATTAGTCTACACTCTACAAGCTCGGAGTCTGAATACATAAAGTATTAAAGCATACTCCATGTTTATATTTCATTTTGCTCCGACTAATGCGATCCAGAGTCAACATGTTTCTACAACTCCACTTAAATCTGTACTCAAAGTATCAATTTATAAGATCTTTCAGAATAGTAGAGGATCCGTATTAAAATCGTCCTTCACTGAACTCCTTACCAGACAAAAATGATGTTTTAGAGAACAAGATAATTTTTTAAATATGTTTAGATTAGGCAACCCCTTTGGAAATTGTCATTATTATTTTTAATTAAATTTATAAAAAAATATTTTTTTTTTTAATTTCACTGGCGTGTCTACTAAATAAAATTAACTCCGATGGAAAGTATATAATGTATACAATATGCTACACCTCAGTTGCAGACCTTTTTTTAGTCCCTATTACCTGGTTGCTGTGTTTAAACAGGTAAATTGATATTAGTAATTGCGCTTTATTGTTTACCAATTGAGACCAGTCTCAAAATGTAAGCAATTTAATTAGAAATAACGTAGTTTAAAGTTGCTTGAGAAAATTCAGTCGTAAATACGGGTTGCAAGGGTTTAAAGTTAAAAAATTTGGGGCGAGCAAAATTGTTAGACAGAGAGGCATTGAGTGTACAATTCTCTGTTATAGAAAAGGATACACTACTACAGCTGTGCGCACAGGCGTCGTAAACTGTGAGAGAGTGTGCATGTTCCATACTCCATGGTAAAGACAAGGATAAATTAATGTACTATAGTGTAGTGTTTTGGAGTGGATAAAGTTATTTTTTTTAATTCAATAAAATGATTTTTGAAAAGCTTGGCATATATGAAGCACGTTTTTAAAACAAATCAAAGAACAATATTCTTAAAAAAATTATTAATACATAATACATTAATACATAGGAAACTACTGCCATACCAAATTTCATTGAAATCTGGTCAATAGTTTTTGCGTGAAGGAGTAACAAACATACATCCAGCCATCCTCACGAACTTTCATGTTTATAATAGTAGTAGGATGCTGACAAGTCGATTGGACGATAGCCTGCATAGGCTATAGTGTGTGGGTGTATAGTTCAAGAGACTAGCTCCCCCAACATACTTCTGTTTGTTGTAGACAATACTGCAATAATTTGTTTTTGATCGACTGATAATAATTTATAAATCACAAAGGTGCATAGATCAGTACGCATAAATCTTCCACTTTAATCATTCAATCTATTGGCTGCAAACTGCATTTAAATTCATTTAATAGTTTAAAAGATCTAAGCAAACATAAAGCGGAATAAAATACTTCATTTTATGCTATGAAAAGATTAACATTTTCATCATCATTTTGATTTTTATCAACACAAAATGCCGACTAGGGACTTTACTGGCGGACGGGAATATATTTACATATGAAGTTGCTGATAAATACGAGCATGGCAACTTGTAACCAACTTCAGACAGCTGATCTGTCTGAAGTTGGTTACATATGTTCAAAACCTGTAACCGTCTACAAAAATTGTAAGTAACGAACAACTAGATATATCTTTCTTTCTCATTGGCATGTGTCATATAGGAGGATAAGGTACGATATATAATTTTCCTCTTGCTAATAGCCTTTACTCTTTATACTTTATGGAATTGTACACTCAATGCCTCTCTGTCTAACAATTTTGCTCGCCCCAAATTTTTTAACTTTAAACCCTTGCAACCCGTATTTACGACTGAATTTTCTCAAGCAACTTTATACTACGTTATTTCTAATTAAATTGCTTACATTTTGAGACTGGTCTCAATTGGTAAACAATAAAGTGCAATTACTAATATCAATTTACCTGTTTAAACACAGCAACCAGGTAATGGGGACAAAAAAAAGGTCTGCAACTGAGGTGTAGCATATTGTATACATTATATACTTTCCATTGGAGTTAATTTCATTTAGTAGACACGCCAGTGAAATTAAAAAAATATATATTTTTTTATAAATTTAATTAAAAATAATAATGACAATTTCCAAAGGGGTTGCCTAATCTAAACATATTTAAAAAATTATCTTGTTCTCTAAAACATCATTTTTGTCTGGTAAGGAGTTCGGTGAAGGACGACTTTAGTACGGATCTTAGACTAGAATGTTCTTTGAGATTTTATTGCAGAGAATGTTAGTTAAATTGCTAATATGGAATGCGATTAGTTTTAAACTGATGTATTATAATATACCTTATGAAACGCAGGGGTATAATCATAGATTATACAGATATATACTAGGGTATAATGGAGCGTGAGACCTGCGGAGTAAGCCGCGTCAGCAAATATCTATTATAATACAGAACAAATAATATACTTTGTTTTTATTGCGATTAGCGTCATACGAACCTTACTATCCTGAAATAATGAAAACCCAATATATATGTCACTTTTATATTTTGTTTAATTGTGTACCATATAATTCACTTTTTTTAACCTAGCTTTAAACACTATTTACTAAACTTAAGTTGTATTAAGCTCTTCCAAATGGCCTTGCAAGGAACAGGTCTCCAAACAGGGCCACTATTATAAATCGGTCAATCTACA
The DNA here is from genome assembly GCA_905404095.1 of Glaucopsyche alexis. Lineage (NCBI taxonomy): Eukaryota > Metazoa > Arthropoda > Insecta > Lepidoptera > Lycaenidae > Glaucopsyche > Glaucopsyche alexis. The sequence continues at coordinate 6,645,233 of FR990053.1, forward strand.
TAAAAATAGAGTTGTAACAATAAATATATCCGTTTTTACTAAAACTATATAATATGCTGTTTTACTTAAACAAAACATTAAATGCCTAATATATTTTTATCATCTATATAAAATTCAGCGAACATTACTTGAACACCATCGTATAACTAAGAATATAATATGAATGGAAATAATTAAAAAATATTAATAATTAGTCTTATTTTGATATCAATGCGTTTTATAATGAAATTAAAAACTTTAATTTAACCAAAATTACCTTCTTAAGGGCTCTTTTTTTGTAAGGCCAAATTGTTCCTAAACGAACCATAACCTAACATAACCCTTATAAAATATAGAAATATTAATACAAAAAATTGTTTTAACTTAAGCGGTACGTGTTATTACTAAAAACTAAGTTTATGTATTCGTGATTTCTAGATGTTCCTTATAAGGCCCATGTACTCTAGCAAGGCCAACCGACAACATTTGGATTAGCCTTTTAAGGAACCACCGGCTTTCCTAGGAACAATAGCAATATAGGTAAATCGAGGAGAAAAGATTATTTTTTCTTTAGTACCATAAAAAAACTTATATATGATAATTCAAAATAAAAAATTTAAGAAAACAGTTGGTTATTTAACTAAAAACTAACATTTTGCTGTAACAACTCTCACGTTGACGACCGAAGTCAAGGAAACATCGGATCGCACTGCCAAAATAGCGGCGCGAGCGACTCGCCGCTGCGTCTGTGGTCTTGAGTGTCATGGATGGATGGATGTAGTAGAAGGAATATGTCCTTGCACGTCAATAATTACGACTTTTTAATAGTTGGCCTTCAAAGGAGCGTGGCTTTTCATGGTCCGCATACCTTATTATTTATGTTCCAGATATGTTGAAAAACATTGATCTCAAATTCTATTTTATAGTAGAGTGATATACTATATCACGAATCTGGCAGTAACCAATTAGCTAAACTCGAAAAAAAATACGACGGCATTTAGTCAAACCTTTTTTGAGGTTATGTTTTCAAAGTTAACATAAAGTGGCACTCCTCACCTCCTCCTAACAATTTTAATGGTATTGTCATGATTTTATTATATTTTGTTGTGATTTTATTTTTATTTATTGGCAACACCGCTTCGATCTCGCCACCTCCACCGGTTGGTTGCGGTGGTGGGGATAAGAGCGGAGGAGTAGATGGGCAGTCGGAGTGGGATTATTCCACCGGAGGCGCTAGAGACGAACGCACTGTTCACTGACATTATTTGTACCTACTCAGTAATAATTTATGTAAATTGAATAATGAATAATTGAATAATAAATTGTCTACCAAGAGCTCGAGATTGGAGTTTTATTAAAGTATCAACAGCATATTGTGTAATTGTACGTCCGGAGGCCGTAGGGGAAATTCATCAATATCCGGAAGTGGCGGAGCGCACACAGTACTGGATATCCGGCCGGCCCCGCTCTAACGTTATTAAAACTTTACCGACAGACATATTGGCGGAAATTTTCTGTTGTACAGATTCACTACTAATATACTAGTATTATATAAATATATAAAAGGCGAACCTGACTAACTCGTCTCGCACAGCCGAAACTACTGAACGGATTTTGCTGTATTTTGGCATACAGATAGTTGTAATGACGTAGGCATCCGCTAAGAAAGGATTTTTAAAAACCTATGGACGCTTCCACATCACGTGAATCTGGTCCTGTACTAAGTATCCGAAGAACTTGTATCACAGGTACCAGACAACGAAAATGTATTGAATACAATGCTGCGACTGTCCATGGGCGGCGGTAATCGCTTACCATCAGGCGATCCGTCTGCTCGTTTCCTGGTTCATTACATAAAAAAAAAAATACTATACATATTATACTATACTTCTATACTACACATAATTATATTTTGTACACATTCAAGACTCAGGAACGCAGATAAACTTGTTGTCCTTTCAGCAGGATTCGAATCCGTGATCTCTGGATTAAGTGCCGACTCGCTAACCACTGAGCCACAGAGGTCGGCAATACTTAACAATAAAATTATGCCACAAAAACCATATGACGCACTGACAAAAACTTATCATATCTCATGTATAAAACCAAGCTTCTGGCCTTACTTCATAAACTCTACGTCTTAGGCGAGTTATGTGGCCTGAGTAGGGTTGGTTTCCGGACTTACGAATCTCTATAATAATTTTCAGACCTCTAGAGTAAAAATTTGTATAGAAGTCTTTTACAAAATTTCACCCCCTACTTTGGTAGGAGGTAGGAAGATAAAAGTTCCATGTTTGGCAATTTTTATGGTATTTATGTGCTTAATTTTAGCTTACATACCAAATTTCCGCTCGGAACATTCGGAAGTACCCTATGATTTTGTTGATCATCAGTGAGTCAGTGACGGAATCAGGGGTTTTTAGATATTTTTTAGATATCAATAAAATCTAAAGTACAAGCAAACAAAACTTTATCTACACGTTTAATATTTCTGCTACTGAGAGCATAATATCCTGAAAATTTCGTTTATCTCGTATAATCCAAACTCAAGCTATGAGGGTTCAAAAAATCGACGAAACGCTTCGAGAAAAGGTGGTTTGCTAGTGCCCTTGCGCTTCGCTTAGCTCGTCTTGGCGGGGGCACTGTAGTGTGGTTCTAGGTAGTTTTCCACTGAAGTGTACTTTGCTTTTCTATACACATTATAAACGAGAAAAGATTTGTTTGTTCGTTTGCATTGAATAGATTTCGAAACTAATGAACCGATTTTAATAAAATTTGGATCATTTATAGAGTAGACCAAGGGGTAGGATATAGGCTACTATTTATCGCGGCAAAGTATACAGAATCAGTCGGATTCCCTGTTGCGCGCAAGAAGTCGCAGGCATCATATTAAAGTACCTACTAGATAATTTAATATAACGTTCTTAAATTAATAAACATTCCTAAATTATTCTTAATTTAATAGATTTATTTAAATTTGGCTCATAAGTTTTAACAGGTAAACATTAGACGCTAGGTTTGTCTTTGTAGCTTAAATGAACATTATATAGGTTATACACGAAATTTAACTTCATATTTTGCTACTACAAAATTGACTGAATGAGGGTTTTTGATTTTTTTTCTGGCGCTGGAGGGCAGACCCAACTCTCACAAATCATCATCTGTTGGCTTAAGTGGTATTAAAAAACTGGCCAAGTGCGAGTCAGACTCGCACACAAAAGTTTCGTTCAAAACGGCAAAAATTCACGTTTGTTGTATGGGAGCCCTCAATTTTCATTGTTTCAAAATATATTGCTAATAAAGCCGAATAACTTTAGTCAAATTTTAAATTCCAACAATGCACGACAGTTAATTTCAATTCAGGCATTCCGGATATCCGTATTCAAATCCGAAAATATATTGACATAATTATCCGGATATAAATAATGAACAAGCAGCAATAAAGTTACAACAACAACAACAATTATTATTAGACGGCCATCATTACCGACACCTGAATCCCGGGTATGTCATACCACGGACGTTCAGGGGTCGCCAACTGCTGGCGCGGCGCCACTTGTCTCAATTAAACTGATTTAATTGATATCAATTCGAATGATTTATGTTTGTTCTTAGCTTATTTTATTGTTTGAAGAGCTCCGTGGCGCAGTGGGTAGGTCGTTTGGTTAGTACTCGAGAGAGCGCAGGTTCGAATCCCAGGTTTTGGCGTGTACCAATGAGACTTTTTCAGATCTCAAGTACATTATACGGTCGCTCTAACGGTGAAGGAAAACATCGTGAGGAAACCCGCACATAGTTGGCGCCAGACGTATTGATCAGTTCATTCCTCTGGACTAGGCTGACTATGTTGTGAGAATGCTGTATGTGCTTGGGCAACCATACGACATTTAAGAACCATCTGTCCCAGACACTACAGTATTTTAAGAGTGGTTACTTCGCTCGGAGAATACTGTATAAATCATCCAATAACGGATGAAAAGACCTAAGTTTTTTTTAATTGTTTGAATTATATACATACTACAAATAAATAAAACTGAAGTGTCTGTTTGTAATTTCACATTAACATGTCTACACTAAATAAAATATATTTGATAATAAATACGATACCTACACCAAAAAATCTAATTTTGATTTTTTTGTGTCTGTCCATCTGTCTGTTTGTTCCGGCTAATCTCTGAATCTGCTGGAGCTATTTTCACGGGATTTTCACTGGCTGAGTTTAAATTCTGCTAAATAAAACTTGCAATAATACAATCAAAGTAAAATGAAAGTCTACTTTAAATACGAGAACTGAGGTTCAGTTAATAAGGTCTACTTTTATCTTAGGGTTCCGTTTCCGTTACTTTTTTTCCGTTACAAACAAATTTGCGGGCACCAGCTAGTTGAATATGTCGTCTTTGTTTCGGTTATTGTTTTTTGTGTGTTTGAATTTTTAAGAACTAAAGCTTTTTTATAACATAGTCAAGGATATCGTGAAATCGACAAGGGAAAACTTTTTAGTGTAATCATAGATTAAAATCTAGGTTTAAAAATTCCATTAAACATTAGTATTAAGTCATAAATTTGATAACAATAATTAAAAAGTCCTTTAGCGACCATAAAGTAATGACGGCGTAATAGCTGTTGCTTTATAAGGTTTCATTAATATTATAGGCGAAAATAAAAATGTACACGCAACTGCTGAGTGGCGGCTATATAGCGCATAAACCACGCGAACTGGGTTAACTGGCCGCCAAAGAAACTCCAATCTATAGTTTAAAAAATGCTCTGTCCCGAATTACTAACTGGCGGGTCAACGTACAGCCTAAACCTCTAACCTCCTCCGTAGAACCTCCGTAGAGACCCTAGAACTTCTATACTTTGTATGACGTAGGCTTTTGAGAAGAAAGGATTTTCCAAAATTCTACTTCTAAGGGTCATTTCACACTAAATCGCAAAACGACGCGACGCGGCGCTGCATTTTTAAAACAGCACGCAGCGTCGCCTCGGGTCTGGTTCTGAGGCTTAGGGGGTTGAAAAATGGGGGCAAAGTTTGTATGGAACAAGGTAATCCAATACACTTCATATTTTCAAAAAACATTATTTAGAATTAATGGAATACATAATAATATTATACTAGTCAAAACAAAATAAGGGCCAACATGTTTTTTCAGTGTCCTCGTGAATTCATGCAATTCAAGGGTTGATTTAGGTTAGATTAGATAAATTGATTAATTTTATAAGTAAACAGCATAAAATAATGGCGGAAATCAATGAAAAATTCTTTGACACAACTTTTCCTAAAAAATGAACCCTACGGCAAAAAATTAAACAGAGATATATCCGTTTAAAAAAAAAGTTATGATGGTTGATTTTAAACTTTCTTCAATATCTGGTGTACCCTCCTCGTTTTGTAATGCACTCCTGAAGCCTGGAAGGTACGCTCTCCGCAAGGTGTACAACTGTTTCTTGAGGAATTTCTTCTTAGCTTGAATTCAGCACGTTGATTAGCTCTTTCATTGTGCACTCACTGTACGGGTTGGTTTGTGTTTCGAACACTTACATTTCAGTAAATCCCACATGTGTTCGATGGGACTTAGGTCCAGACTGTTTGCAGGCCAGGGCAACACCTGTATACCAGCCTCCTTTAGGGCTTCCCTGGTGGCCCTAGCTGTATGAGCGCGAGTATTATCGTGCATCAGGTGGAATCGTGCACCGATTCTTTGTTCATATTGGACCACATGGGGTCCTGTGACCTCCTCGATATAACGTTGAGCTGTAATTGTGCCTTCACTGAGAATTACCAGCTCGGTTCTGCCTGATATAGAGATTCTTCCCCACATCATGACATTTGGGAACCCAAATCTGTCACATTCATGTATGCATGCATCTGAAAATCACTCATGTTCACGTCTCCAGACCCTAATGTGACGGTCATCACTAAAAAATTTAACTTTGCACTCATCTGTGAACAATACTATAATATAATATAATATCTATGGACGCTCAGACCACGCCAATCTGATCCCGTGGTAAGTTCTCGAAGAACTTGTGTAACGGATACCAGAAAACGGAAATATATTTAATATTATACTCTACTTATTTTATACTATACACATATTTAAGATTTTAATTATATTATACACATATTTAACACACATCCATGACCCAGGAACACAGAAAAACTTTTTGTTCCTTCGGCGGGATTCGAACCCGCGACCCCCGGCTTGAGCACCAACACGCTCAACCAACTGAGCCACAGAGGTCGTCGCATACTGTGCTCCAATCCCTTATATCCCAGGCCAGATGCTGCCTTGCGAACGACAATCGGTTTTCCCGATGAATACTTGTCACTTGTGTAATGATGATTAATAACAACAAATGATAACTATAATAACCTCTTTTTAATATTATACATCTATGATTGTAGGCTATTTGGTGACGCAAAGTCAGACTTTAAGCCATGTTGATCTTATATTTTAGTTTCAAGGCAGAGCTTTATATGTAAATTGTGATTAAATCACTATGTAAACAATAAAGACCTTAAATATTTATATATAAGCTACAAAAAAATGTAACATAAAAAATTAAAAATAAAACAATTTCAATTTTCCAAACGTGTTTTGTTTTTACTAACGATCGTGCATTTTCTTTGAAGTTTTGGGTATGAATAAATAATCAAAGTGTAAGGATTACTCATAGTAATCTAAAGAACCAAAAAATTTATAACGCGAAGCTTATTCGCCTGATATAATTTATCAAAATAACTTGATTACGAGCGATATCAGCGAGATGGAAAAAATTATCGGAAAAGTGCCGCTGAAAAAATTAAAACCGTCATAAATTAAAGCGATGAAAACTTGAGTAATTCTAAGTTCAAATAGCTCGAGAGTTCGTTATGGTCTTTTTTCATTGCAGCTCTATAAAATAACGTTAGGTTCAGCGCAAATGCGCGATCACTACCGACAGCCAACGGACTTATGCTTATTTTGTATTGTCTTATGTCTCTGCAAAGGTACAGCCGGTCGCGGTAACTAAATTTTTATAACAGTCCACGCCACGATGACAGGAAAGAGGAAATAAACAGCTACATAGTTAATTTCGATTTGATTGCACTATACTACAAATACGATACTTCATAATACTAGATGGAGAGCTACTAGAAGATTTAGAGCTGGTGTATGAGGGAAGCTGAAACTCGAGACTGAGTTAAAGACTGTGTATAGATCTCGGTTTTGGCATCATAAAATTGTAATAATTTTAGCACTAGTCTATAATATTATAATAAAGTGAAAGGTTTGTTTGCATTGAATAGGCTCCGAAACTACTGGAGTGATTTTAATGAAACTGGGCACAGATATAGAATAGACCACGGGGAGGGACATAGGCTGCTTTAATTGCGGCGTACACTTATATTTCGTGATTTCCTTTTGCGTTGATGTTTGTTGTTGACGTCTGGCTGATCAGAAACGGGGCTAAGTCAACATACAATTTTTTTTAAAGTGAATTTTTTAATCCCCTAAAAACATATTTGAGGCAACTTAAAATTTTGATATAGTGTTAGTTTAATGTTTAAGCAGTTGGGGGAAAAAACGAGGTCATTTAGTCGGGGATTTAACCTTGCTAGACCAGTGTAAAATATTAAAATATATAAAAATAAATATAAATAAAATTTAAAATAAATAAATTGGAAAATGGTTGACATCGAAAAGACCTATTCAACGATACCTCACACTATGTGGTAGAATGAAAAAATATTTTTATCACCACTTCACATGTATGGAGACTGGAGAGCCACCCCAAAAATGTAAAATTATTATAATAATTATTGTATGATGCCAAAATCGAGATTTATACACAGTCTTTAACTGTACCAAATTTCGGCCATTTATATTCATAATTAGCTAGAGGTGCATACAGACAGACAGACAAACAGTATAGTTAAAGACTATGTATAGATCTTGGTTTTGGCATCATAAAATTATAATAATTTTAGCACAAGTCTATACTATTATAAATTATAATAAAGTGAAAGGTTTGTTTGTTTGCTTGCATTGAATACGCTCCGATACTGAAGCGATTTTAATGAAACTGGGCACAGACATAGAATAGACCATGGAGAGGGGCATAGGCTACCTTTATTGCGGCATATACTTATACCTCGTGATTTCCTTTTGCGCTCACGAAGTGGCGGGCAACATCTAGTTACTAGTACATGATAAAGAAAATTGTAAGTACAGCATAGAATTAAACTACAAATATTACCTGTAAATGTGAAAGTTTGTGAGGATGGATGTTTGTTCCTCTTTCACGCAAAAACTACCGAACCGATTTCGATGAAATTTGGTATGGTAGTAGTTAAGGCACTGGATTAAAACAGGCTACTTTTGATCCCGAAAAAGTAGTGTTCCTGAGGGATACTATATTTACGCGGGCGGAGCCGCGGGCAACAGCTAGCTATGAGAATAATTTGAACAGATTCCTGTCACCATGGACTACCACCTGTTTATTGTATGAAACTGAGTATTGTATGAAACATTTTAACAGGAAAAAGCGAGTCATCCCAACTACAATTAATTTACAGGGACAATTCTGGAATGAATGTTCGCATTTAACTCGAATTGACCGCGGAATGTTAAATCTGTCGAAACGTATTTCATTTATATGCAAATTTTTACGATGTTTTCACAGAGCATTATTGTGATATTGGAATTGAATTAACAAGTTTCATTACAGAAAAGCAAGAGTGTGCCCTTTTTTAACCGACTTCTCAAAAGGATGCGGTTATTGCATTTACGTACCTTATCTTTTATAGCAACGAGCAGTGGATTATCTCATTGTAAGCGTTACCGCCGTGGGTACAATTTAACCCAAGGCGTCTTAAGTGTGATGATGATATTTCAGATAAATTAATGATAATAATAATATAATATTTTATAGTCTTTAAAATATTTTCTTTGTAGTTAAAAGTACAGCTAAGGTAGATTTAAACACTTTAGATAACTTTTTAATCAAATAATTTTACAAGCCCTTTAAAACTTAAGGCATTGTATAAATTCAAATACGAAATTTTTATTAAATTTATTAGTTATTAAAGAAGTAATTAGAAAAAGTAGAAATTAGTTATTAAAGAAGTAATTACAAGAATTTGGCGGAACATGAGTTTTTTCCGAAACATTGCTCTTAAAAATTTCAAGGCGTTTATTAAAAAGTTAGATAAAGTTGAAGATTTTCCGGACTGATAATAAATATTATGAAAAATAACAGTAAATATGAAAACACAAGTTCATAAATCATTAAAATAAAATAAACTCACAATATTTAAATAGATAACTTGAATCAAAAGGCGTTAGTCCTCTTTTTAATATTATATATCTATGGCGTCAGTTAACAGAACCGTAGTGTGACAACTGGATTTTGATAAGTAATAAAATATGTATGAATGTGCCTACTGCCTACGCAATTTAACTTTTTTTAATTTAATATTAATATAAAAAGTACGCTCATTCAGGGTAACTTTGAATCACGAGAGTAACTTTGACAGTTTGTTCACAAAATTCTTTTCCATTGTTTTATGTGGGAAGCAATTGGCGCATAAAATTTAATAACAATTCGTGTACGTAACATACTTCGTAAACGAAATCTAAAAAAAAGCAGCTGTCAAAAGAAGATAATATCAAAAACTTTTGTTTTTAACCGCGCGCAACATAATGGGTAAAAATCAGTGCAAAACTTTGTTTAAAAATCTCGTTAACTTTGCTGCTATCAAGGTATATAAAAACATATTTAAATGTAATAATTTTATGGTTTTTTTGACTTGTCTATGACCCCACTGCATCAATATTTGATAAAAACATAAGTTATTTTCACCCTGAAGCTGTAAATTAAATAAAAGTTAGTTTGTGTCAATGTTACCCATTATGGGTGGTAACTTTGACACACGATAAAATTGCCAGTTTTTAATATAATTAATCATTTTTAAAGACGTTATAAAACTTTATAGCATGAAAACCAACCTGAGAGCACAGATTAACTAAACTCTTTTGACTAATTCTTAACATGGTAAAAGTTTGTTTAAAAAATATGTCGATGATGTATCAAAGTTACCCTGATTGACTGTAATTTTAATAGGTTTCATAAATTGTATTTTATAATTTTAATATAAATGTTTAATTTGATTAAGTTTGTATATTGTTTTACACACAATATGTTTTGTTTTGCACTATGTATTTTTCAAATTTTTTGTTTAAGGAATAAAAATAACAAATAAGGCATGTGAGTATCATGTTGTAAGTTTTATGTTTGTGACATAATTTTATATTAATTCTTTAGTAAAGAAGGCCTTGTAAGAAAATTATTTATTCTCTATTTTATTAACATTATATTTTAAGTTGTTGTGAGCTATCTACCTTTTAAGTTCAATAACCTTACCTTATAATAAATTCCTGTATACTAATCTTCTTAATTAAATATTAAAAATATCAAACCTCAACGAAAGTCGCTGTAATTGAGTTTACAGAGCGTTATACAATATGTGAGAAAGTTATAGTTAATGTAGCTCCATCGTTAACATATAATCACGCCTCTTTCCCGCAGGGGTAGGCAGAGACCACACTTGCTACGATCCTTACATACTTGTTTCGCTTCGTCCACTTTCATTCTTACCGTCCATTTCTCCTCCTCCATTTAACGTAGCGAAGCAGCTCTCCATGGGGCACTTTTCACCTCCGCGAGAACGAGACGTGATGAGTGGCGAACCACAGCGCCGCCATTTTAGATAATTAAAATGTTTTTTATGATTATCCATTGCATTCCCACGAATTGGCGGAGAGGGTAGGAATAGGGAATGGGAAGAATAGATGGTGTGGAAAGGAAGATTGGTAAGATAGAGTGGGAAATAGTAATGAAGGATATTACCGCCCAGGAAGGCAAGGGATAGGACAGTAATAGCTAGGGAAGCCGGGGTCGCATACCCGTATACTATACCACAGCTACCAGACAGTAAGTTAAGTATGAGTATGAGTATCCCATGACTAAAAGCTGCATCGTAGAACTTGGTCAAAACCTAAATAACGATAAATACCACTGCCTCACAGAAAACCGGCTTGAAAAAACGTTTGCGTTGTGTGGTGCGCCTCCTCACTACGCGACTTATTGACTATCTGTGGACCCCTCACTAGTTTATTATCTGTGGACGACGGTCGAAGGTCTGCCAGTGGGGGTTATTGGAAGCCCAAGGGGGGTTGGGGATTTTATTGTCCTGGAACTCGAGTACGCAACACCAGAGGAGTTACAAGTGTAACTCCTCTGGTGTTGCAAGTGTTTATGGGAGACGGTAATCGCTAACCATCAGGATCAGACGATCCGTCTACTTGTCCGACCAGAAAAGCTGGTCCATTTCATAAAAACGAGAGATGGAATGCAGCTAATCGTAATAATATAATATCTGTATTGATGTGAGATGGAATTCAGTTAGATAATATTAATAATATAATATATTCTGTATTAATTTTAAAACCTACTTGTACAAGGCTTGTTTTCAGTTTCCTTAGAAATTTAATCAGGTCGCTGTTAGCAAAGTTTCTCAATGAAAACTTAGAGTTATCAACTTAATGTAACTTTGCTTAAGACATTGAAAATCTAAGCTGCATAATACTAAATTATAATTATTCCTATACCGACTTACAGAGTAGTTGAATTTTTAATTTATTTCTATTTTTTGCGTGCGTTAAAATAACATTAAAAAAATTAATAAAAGCTTATGAAATAAAATATAAAGTTGATGATTAATGACTGTGTTAATATTTGTATCTATTTACTATAATTATTGACATAATTTGTAAAATAATCTGACAATGATACAAGCAATAAGCCTAATAACAGGTATAAATAATAGAATCTATTAAAAATTACACACAAAAAATAATATGTAATGTCAAATACTATATCTATACATTGTCCTTAAATTATTTCGATACAGCAACGATTAGTTTTAATGTATGATATATTTTTAATGTAACTATATTCTATCTGTCTGTTTGTCCGTCTAAGTTCTGACATTCAATTATTTCATACCTGAACGGGCAAACTGTTGATATCAACCATACACTGTAACATCTTAACTACTGTACAAATTTAAGATACAAATAGTTCTTTGTCTTTGAAATAAAAAAATATGGCGCTATTCAAATTAAATCCTGGAGCATTAATGGTTGACTACACCTGAAACATTTCATCCATCCGGAACACGTCAGTCTATATATATACTAGCCTGGTTTAGGAAACCTGGACTGACGGACCGCTTGCAACCGCATAACGTGAAAAAAAAACAAAATGGTGCGTGTCGTGTGTTAACGTGTGTGTGTGTGTGTGTGTGTGTTTTTTTTTTATAAATAATAAAAAACACGTTTCTGTGTACAGGAGGAGCTGGATGCTGCACAAGTACAAAGTAAGCTTTAATTTTATTTTTTTTCGATTTCGAAAAAATTAAACCGACTTCCAAAGTAAAAATACACAAAAAAGTATGAAATAAAACTTATTTTATAAATAATTCCCCTTTTAAATGTGTCTATTTCTCTACTTAATCTTCTTAATGTTGAAGTCGCTACCAGCCCAAACGATATCCTACAATATTTTATAGAATTACTCACGTTCATATTTGCTGGTACCGACTTCAAAATTAAGAAGATTAAGTAGAGAAATAGACAAATTTAAAAGGGGAATTATTTATAAAATAAGTTTTATTTCATACTTTTTTGTGTATTTTTACTTTGGAAGTCGGTTTAATTTTTTGTTTAAAAATAATAATTTCACCCTTTTTAGTGATATATCTTGTTCAAGTTATTATGTATTAATACGTCTTCAAAACGTCTAAAATAAAAGATCGAATGTATAACTGAATACGCGCCAAGCTTCCATTAGGTATTGTTATTAAGATGATGATGACGATGATTACTGTAAGTTACAAAGTGGCATATGCTTGCAGTTCTTTAAACAATTCCGAAATTTTCTAACGCATATATTTAAAGACTGAGGAGTTCTGTTCAGTGCTTTTGTATCCAGGGTACACCTTGGTACAAAATCTTATTGTCTCGTAGCATATGTTTGTGTTACTTCAGAAAAATTCAAAATTACTACATATAGTAATTTTGAATTTTTCTCATATGTGTCCATATAAATTTCGAGGAGTTCCCTCGATTCCTCATGGATCGCATCATCACGTTTCCACTTTAGTGACTAAAGGGCCAATTTCGAATTAAACCATTTACAACAACAAAAGAATTTTGCAAATAGGTCCATAAACGGCAGAGTAATGTTCAAAGATCTCCGTGTTAGTGTAAAATACTATGAGAAGTACCTTCTTTATCATCATAATGTGATGATGTATGCTGTGATAGTGGTGGTGATGATGATGATTACTCTAATTGACAAAGTGGCATATGCTTGCAGTTCTTTAAACAACGCCAAAATCCTCAAACGTGTATCTATAAGGAGTCAGGAGTTCTGTTCTGTACTTTTAGATCCAGGGTATACCTTGGAGCAAAATCTTACTTTTTGGTAGCATATGCTTGGACTACTTCAGAAAAAGTCGAAATCACCATATGTGTCCATATAAATTTTGAGGAGTTCCCTCGTTTCCTCATGGATCCCATCATCAAGTCACCAATTTTCTGAAAATGGGACCAACTTCGGACTATACCTTTTACATCAAAAAAATAATTTTGAAAATCGGCCAACAGACGGCGGAGTTATCCGCGAACATACAAAAAAAAAAAAAACAAAATATATACAGCCGAACGTATAACCGCCTCCTTTTTTTGGAAGTCGGTTAAAAATTAACAATTACTTAATTAATCTTAAAGAAATATGCAAAATAACAGTATTAAAGTCAAGACAAAACTTAAACTATGAATAACAAATGTCGTGTTCATTACATTTTAATAAGGTATAGAAATTACTTCTGTTAAAAAATCCCAGAAAGTAATACGACTTAAAAATTAAACTAAAATAAATAAGGGATATACGTCAAAAATAACGCCACTTTAAATTAATAAAATATTTGACTTCCTGGCCTTTTAATTTTAATGGAAACTTGAAACATGCAAACATAGAGTTAATAACTAAAGGTTAGCATTCAAGTATACGTTTTTTAAAGCTACTCGCTTATATATAAAGTAAATTCACTATATTTAACATAAACATTATATAAACTGATAAAGTAAGGTATTATTAAAATATCATTTACATGTAATCTTTACTCATATATTATTTAAAACAAAATAGCAGCGGTTAATAAATTAGTTCGAAATTTCAGGTAAAACTCTCAACAATGATATTAGGTACTATTCTTCCATCAATTATAGTTTATTACTAGCTGTTGCCCGCGGCTCCACCCGCGTAAACACAGTATCCCTCGGGAAAACCTACTGTACTTTTTCGGGATAAAAAGTATCTTATGTCCTTTCCCAGGACTCTTAGTATGTCTGTACCGAAATTCATCAAAATTGGCTCAGCGGTTAAAGCGTAAAAAGGACCCCCAGGGGGTCGCGACCCACAGGTTGAAAAACACTGGATTGGAGTATCCGTTGTCTGGTACACGTAACACAATTTCATCGAAAACTTAGCATGGGACCAGATTGACGTAAGAATAAGTAGGTAATTATAAACTAGATATTGCGCGCGACTTCGTACGGGCCAAAGGGAGTCTCGCGGGATCCGTACATTTTGCCGCAGTAAAAAGCAGCTTATGTCCTTCCCCATGGTATACTCTGTATCTCTTCCAAATATCATTAAAATCAGTACAGTAGTTTCGGAGCCTTTTCAATGCAAGCAAACAATCAAACATATAAACAAATCTTTCCTCTAAAAATATTGACCACTAAAGTGTTGGGAATATAAGATCTTCTAGAAAATACCATCATAAAACATTTTTACAGTCCTGAAGAGGGCTTTCGACGCATTCGACCGCGAGCACAAGGGGCAAATCAGTACGGACTTCATCGGCACTATCCTGGAGATGATCGGTCACATGTTGGACGATAACGATTTGAAGGAGCTCATTGCAGAGTATGACCCAGATGGTAAGTGGAAATCATAGTTCTTTATAATAGTTTAGCAGGGGCGAAGGCTGGTTCTCCTTAGGGAAACCCTAGACTGTATGTTTTTTCAAATTACTTCAAAAGTTACTGTCCGATTTGGTTCAAAATAATTCCTAAAGAGTTTTTAGCGTGATCTATCAGCATAGAAAATTGCAAGTTTCTATTTTGCTTGTCTTATAGTTTAGAAATGCCAGGGGGGGGACTAACTTATAATTTATAAATCACTTTGGAGGCCGATTACTATACGATATTACATTACGAAAATGGTTGACTTTATAAAAAAGTTATGTATCAAACCTTACCTTTATTTTCAACGATAGCGATGGGGTAGTAATAAAAAATGTTTCATCCCCACTTCACATGTATGGAGAGCCACCCATAGAATATAAAATTATTTTTATTTTTCTCGGTTTTAAATAAAACCGAGATCTATACACCATCCATGACTATACCAAATTTCATCAATTTATATTCATAATTACTGACGCTAGAAGACGTTTAAGAGACAGACGGACCGTCGATAGAGCGAAACCATACGGGTTCCTCAAGTATTAAGGAACCCTAAAAATGGAAATACCACGCCACTTCTTTACAGCAAGAAGTGACATTTTTCATGAGGACTCACGATTAAGCCACAAGCAGCTTTTATGAAAAATAATTAATTGCTCCATACAAATTTATTAAAGCTAAAGTACCATTTAACTGAATAGTATTCGCACTTATAACAAAAAACATTTTCAAGCAGCTTTTTTAGGGTTCCGTAGGTACCTAAAGGTTAAAAACGTATTACGTATTAGTAAACGTATAAGTTACCTACTTTATTACTGAGAAGTCGCTGTCTGTCTGTTTGTCCGTCCGTCTGTCACCAGCGCGATAGCCAGACAGTTGAAATTTTCACAGATGATTTATTTCTGTTGCAGCTATAACATAAAATACTAAAAACAGAATAAAATAAATATTTGAGGCCCTGAGGAGGGCTCCCAAACAACAAACGTGTTTTTCCATTTTGTACGGAACGCTTCGTTCGCGAGTCCGACTCGCACTTGGCCGGTTTTTTGCACCTTAGTCCGGTTTTATTAAACTAGTCAGCAAAGTTTTTACAGTAAATGTAAAGAAAGAAATGTTTACTTTTGCTTTACATTGCTATCCGTAAAAAACTGAGCCAATTTACCTGAGCTGAGCGAAATTATGTTATTTCTACGCCAGTTAAAAAGCAAAGTAACTTTTAGCGATTTATTAATGCAAAAGCCGAGAACTGATATACTTTTATCAAATGTAAGCAAAATCCTAAGGTAGAAAATTGTAGAGCCTGTCTCTATGATAAAAAAATAATATTATAAAACGTGTCTGATAACAAAAGCTTATCAGACTTTATCGTATAAATGTCTTAAATATTATCAAAACATGAAGCGAAGTGAACAAAGAAACTGAAATTAAAAGTAAACAAACTTTAATTAAAAAATGTCTGATACTGATTTGAATAAGAAGTAAATAATTGAGAAGGCTAAATTTAATTTAATATAAGCAATTCACAGTTATTGCAAAACATTAAAAAAATAGTTGTACAAAATAGTATGTAAACCCTAAATTTTTCTCTTCATCACTGTACTTAGCTTAAATTGTACAAAATTCCTTAAGTCGAACGTAGATGGCGCTTTTAATATAACTTGTTTACTAATACATCGTATAGATGGCGCTAGTTGTACCATTAGAAAATATTTAAACATTGTTCTGCAATAATTATTAGCATAGATATGTTTGACTAAAGAAACTATAATATTAATAAATTTAAAAAAAGCAATTGAAAAAAGAAGAAAAGAAAAAAAAATTTAGCCTCGCCGCGACAATGTGTACACATTGCCGTGACCAGGATTCGAACCTGGGTTACTACGGCCACAACGTAGGGTCCTAACCACTAGACGATCACGGCTATCGAGGCACTTAACGATTTTTCGAATTTTTAGATTACATAACAGGTACTAACTAGAAATAACAAAGTAGAGTTTCTTATAAGTTTTTTTTCAGGCACTGGCGTCTTGGAGTTCAAAGATTTCTGCTCTCTAGCAGCCAGGTTTATGACAGAGGAAATGGATGAGGAGGCCCTTATAGCAGAATTAAGAGAAGCGTTTAGGTTATATGATAAAGAAGGTAATTATCGAATGATAAGGAAGGTAATCATTGCATGATAAAGAGGATAATACATATTCGAAGTTATTGGATACTAAAATTATTTTATTATTTGTCCGTAAATAGCATATTTTTAATATACTTTTAGCGCAAAATTACTTGCATATAATTTGTGCAAAAAGTGTATGTTAATTAGTAAGGCAAGTCAAAAGGGTACTAGTACAATTTGATGGGAATATATGAAGCGGCTGCTTCGGTCATATTATTTTGCTGATGATGCGATGTTACGGGTCGCCACGACAATAAACAAAGTGACTTCAATGTTTCATATCTGCAAAAAGGGCCCCAATTTTTTTTGTTTACTTACACAACCTATTTTGTACATTTTAAAATTCACGTGTACATTATGTACAGGCAACGGCTATATAACCACCGACGTCCTGGCAGAGATCTTCAAGGAGTTGGACAACACACTTACCGCAGAGGAAATCGACAACATGATCACAGAAATTGACTCGGACGGCTCAGGGACGGTGGACTTTGACGGTATGATATCATTGTACATAATGAAGATTAATTTAAATGTAGTCCTTTATCATTATCATTATATTAATACGTAAAGAAAAAAATTCAAGTAGGTAGGTACAATATTACGAGAGATGTGCGAACGGATTAGAGTGAAATTTCTCACAATTAAAGTTTATGCTAAGGAAGGAAGAAATGAAAATATCAGCAACACACACTACCTCACTCATACTAGCATTTTTGTTTAAATAATACAGGAGGTTTGACCAAAGGGTTTGACAGTCAATGAGTGTCATTTATTATCTTTCACAATCCATAAACAACATTTATTGTTATACTAGCTTTTGCCCGCGGCTCCGCCCGCGTAAATATATTATTCCGCGGGGACACTCCTTTTTCGGGATAAAAAAAATCCTATGTCCTTTCCCGGGACCCAAAGTATGTCTATACCAAATTTCATAAAAATCGGTTTAGCGGTTAAAGCGTGAAGAGGTAACAGACAGACAGACAGACACTTTCGCATTTATAATATTAAAGTATGGAAGTATAGAAGTATAATATATTAGTATATTGATAGTAGTATATTAGTATGGAAGTATAGATTTGGAATAAAAAGTAGGCTACGCGTTTGTCCAAAGAATTAACCACTACCATTCCAACTTTCATTCAAATCGGTTCAACCTTTTAGCAGTGAAAAACAGTCAAATATACACAGAATAATACATTATCCCTCAGAAACACCGTACTTTTTCGGCATAAAAAGTAATAGGATACTTTTTATGCCGAAAAATTACGGTGTCCTTTCCCAGGACTCAAAGTATGTCTTCTATACCAAATTTCATCAAAATCAGTTCAGCGGTTAAAGCGTGAAGAGGGAACAGACAGATAGACAGACACACTTTCGCATTTATAATATTAGTATAGGTATTGTAAAAACTTTTGCGGTTTGCTGCAGAGTAGGCATCTACAGACACACGAATTTGGTACGGAGCGTACAGCGGACCATATCCGCAGACCGAATCCGGTGTCGCTACACACGCACGGATTTGGTACGATGCAGTGGATCGAAAAGCTCGACACTCGTGTGTTCGATTTTCAGTTCTATTGCATTAGCACAGAGTTCTAATTACAGTGCTGTTTTTCGACGACGCGATGATTCCCGAAATTCATTGATAACAGGCAGTGATATCAACTCTCAAAAATATTTCTCCCCAAACTTTACCCCTGATAATTATACCATTGACAGGTCTAAGAGATAATAAGCTAGAAAGAAAGGTTATGTGTTTAACATAAAGACTTACGCGTGAATAACATAAAACTAACTTGTCTTAATCTGATTTCATATTATATTTTCATGTCCCTGACTATATACACACATTTAATAATTTTTATTATTACATACAAATTGATTCATAAGGAGTAAACTCTAAACATCCTGGCCCCTAGTAACCCCCCGTAGATATTTTCCCTAATTTTGGGTGGTAAATCCCTAAGTTGGCAACACTGACACCGTTGTACGGCCTAACCGCCGGACTGCTCTACACACGCACGGATTTGGTACGGAGCGGACCAAATCCGATGCGGATAGCTGCGAACTCTTCGCCTTCTTCTTATGTTCGCCCGACTGCCCTACACACGCTCGGATTTGGTACGGAGCGTACCAGATCCGCTGTACGCTCCGTACTAAATTCGTGTGTCTGTAGACACCATTATTCGTAATAAGATACCTACCAAGCTTCAAGTTCAACCTAATATACAATTACTTAGTACCTATAATATGGTAGGATACTCAAAGATATAACATTTAAAGTTTATTTCACTAAAATTAAAGAAGACGAATGTTATAAAAGTTGAAAAAAAAAATCACAGAATAGAATAGTATTTGAAATTATAAAACAGTTATTCTTCTATTCTGCTCAGTCAATATCAATACGGTAATAAAAAATTTAAAAACCCGACTGCGTAAAAAGTGAACCAAAGTAAGTAGGTACATAATTATAACTGAAAAGAAAAAAACAAGCACTTAGATATCCGGTGGTCTAGAATTCTATAATAATAGGTTGGGGAAAAAGTCTTTTCGCATTATAGTATGTATGAACTTGTCATAAAATATCTTGGGCTATACCAATTGTATCTGGCTGATTTTGGTATCATTAAAAAGTTTTAATTTTACAGAAGACAATTCCAAATTCAAATTAGGTAAATTTGAGATTTTCATTTGTTTTTCTTATTGTTAAAATGAGTGATTCTTATGAAGAATTTCGATACATTTTAAAATTTTATTACAAAAAAGGTAAAAATGCAACACAAGCCGCGAAAAAAGTTTGTGATGTTTATGGACCTAAATATGCAGTATCTGTGAGAGTAGCGCAAATTTGGTTTAAGCGTTTTCAATCCGGAAATTTTATATCAAAGATGCACGTCGCTCTGGTCGCCCTGTTACGGACAAAACTGTTGCCATTTTTGAAAAAGTGGAGCAAGATCGGCATATTAGTAGTTACGATGTAGCTGAAGAACTGGGGATTGACCACAAAACGGTTTTGGCGCATTTGAAAAAAGTTGGGTACACAAAAAAGCTCGATATTTGGGTGCCTCATGACTCATGAGCTCACTGAAAGAAACCTAATGAACCGTGTACTCATTTGTGATTCTTTATTACGACGTAATGAAACCGAACCATTTTTGAAGAAGCTGATAACTGGTGATGAAAAGTGGATCACGTACGACAAGAACGTGCGAAAAAGATCGTGGTCAAAGGCCGGTCAGGCTTCACAGACTGTGGCGAAACCCGGGTTAACTCGCAACAAGGTGATGCTGTGTGTGTGGTGGGATTGGAAGGGCATTATTCATTATGAGCTGTTACCGCCAGGTAGGACCATCAATTCTGAACTGTACTGCGAACAACTGATGAGATTAAAGCAAGAAGTTGAGAGAAAGCGGCCGGAATTAATCAACAGAAGGGGTGTGGTTTTTCACCATGATAACGCTAGACCTCACACATCTTTAGCCACTCAGAAAAAATTACGGGAGTTTGGCTGGGAGGTGTTAATGCATCCGCCGTATAGTCCTGACCTTGCACCTTCAGATTTCCACCTGTTTCGGTCGCTGCAGAATTCCTTAGGCAGTGTCAGGTTGACATCACAAGAGGACTGCCAAAACCACTTGTCGCAGTTTTTTCATCAGAAGCCCCAAAAATTTTATAGCAATGGGATCATGTACCTACCAACAAGATGGCAAAAAGTTATCGAACAAAATGGCACCTATATACTTTAGTCACTTGTAAATAAACTTTATAAAAAAACCTTTTGAATTTTTATATCAAAAGCGAAGAAACTTTTTCCCCAACCTAATATATTATTGAATTAATAATATTGGAACATAACAACTAAACAGTCAGGATCCATTGAAAAATTAGATTGGCTGTCGAATAATGGATCCCGACTGTTCAGTTGTTATGTTCCAATAGTATTAATTCAATAATATATTATAGAATTCTAGATCACCGGATATCTAAGTGCTTGTTTTTTTCTTTTCAGTTATAATTATGTACCTACTTAGTTTGGTTCACTTTTTACGCAGTCGGGTTTTTAAATTTTTTAAATTATTATTTTTTATTTTATATTTTTTAGTTATGAGTACCTAGATAGCTATTTACCAGACTGGATTTCCTATCAGCATCAGTCCTACATCACAATTGCGCTGGAATGTGAGAATGGTTGTTACGCAACTTTAAATCGATATAGATCCTAAACGGTCAGTCGAATCGAAAAATGTTGAGAGAAAACTTGCAATGATTTTTAAATACCTATTCAACGATACCTTGATATAGTTTGTTGACTTTCATTTTTTTCATTTTCACAATATGGCGTCCAGTAGTCGCCATATTGAATTTTCACTAACGTCATGTCTTTAGTGACACTCGCCGGACTAAGAGGAATCGATTGACATGTGAATCATAAAAATCGGCCCAGGCGTTTGGTCATATATACATACATACATAGGCTGATAAACACATTACCACTCCTTTGCGTCGCGCAGTCGGGTAAAAAGACTGTGGCTGTGTTCCGCCGAAAAATCCGAAAATAGAGCTTGTTAGCGCTTGCTAGCGCTAAAAAAAATAGATTATCCGCCAGGGCACATATTTTGCTAACTTCAATAATGCTAACATAATCCGCCATTTTGCTTATTTTATACCAGCGGTTGCCATTTTGCCTACATTTTATTTTCCGCGGAACACAGCCTATGTATGCGGTTTAATTTTGAATTTCGAACGCAAATATTTCAAGAGCCTGAACGAAATAATATCAAGGTACATTTTTACCGGTTAAAAAAATAGTAGGTAACTTATTAAAGACCACCAAATAAGTTGACCTCTCGCTCAAAGCAAATTCTTAGTTTAAGTAGATCTTGTTCTATTGATTTTTTCCTTCGCTATTTATTATTTGTGTTGAGTAGGATAAAAAATAGATTTATTTTTATAATTTTAATTTAATAGTTTTATTTCAAGAGAAAACATGCGAAAAATGATGATTTATTTCGGTTTGTGAAGCAAGTTCAAAAATACAGTTTTTTCATGATCCCATGGGAACCGTTTTGGTTTCCAAGAAAAAAAAAATACTGTTAGTTATTTCATGTTCCAATCTACCTTTGTGCCAAGTTTTATTTAAATACGTCGAGTAGATTGCCTGAAATAACGTCAAACAGGTAGGTACAGTTTTTTGAAGATCCCATGGGAACCCTTTAATTTTGCGGGATAAAGAGTATCCTATTTTACCCTTCAGGTCCTAAGCTACCTACCTGCCAAATTTCATTTTATTCCATCCAGTAGTTTCGGCGTGATGTGATAACAAACACACAGACAGACAGACAGACAGACAGACAGACATTTTTTTCAAAAACGTTATTTTTAGGTTCTGTGGCCTTTATAGACCCCCCCATTTTGATTTTCACTTAGATAACTTTAATGTACAGACATGACCCCTCTACAGATTTATTATATGTATAGATAGATATAGATTAACACATTGCGTATCTAAGAGGCAAAAGAAACCTAAAAAAGTTAAAACTTTAAAATTAAAATACTTATGAACATGAAAATATTATGGTCGAATTTCGGCCACAGGTCGACCCTCTAGTATTGCCTAATACGTGAAGTAAAAACTTTTAGTAGAGTTTATCATATTTGGCACAGTTAAAGTTTTTTTAATGCTTAAAATTAATACCTACATAAAAAATAACAACAAGACAAGACACCAAGACACACTACCTCGGATTATTAACACCTACTAACGTGTGTTTGATAGCTAAACAATTTTGTAATACTTTGACGTTTGATAATAATCTGTTGAGATTTTTTTTCTAATATAAAGAACCCTTAAAAAGTTAAAACTTAATAAAAATTATATTAAAGGGCAACCTCTAGTGTTATTAAATAAGTAAGCGATTTTGGTCACTACACGACGTCGGTTTTGGTCGTTTCACTACGAATATCACCGTTTCGAGTTGAAGCTGAAACGCTTGAGGAAACCAACTGAAATCTACTTAGGTCCACATGCACAGATCTGAGTTAAAGTTAACCCTGGGCTTAATATCGTGTTATAAATCTTATTCGTTCTTCGTATTTATTAAAAGAGATGAGAAAGAGCTGATGCCCGCGGCTCCGCCCGCGTAAGTACAGTAACCCACGGGAACCGTATATGTCCCGCGATAAGAAGTAGCCTATGTCCTTTATCAAGCTCTAGACTATCTGTGTACCATATTTAATTTTAATCAGTTCAGTAGTTTTGCCGTGAAAGACGGACAAACACACACACTTTCCCATTTATAATATTAGTATGGATTGAATGATATTTTAACCTGGGTTAACTTTAACCGAGATCTCCGCAATTGGGCCTGAATATTGCCTAATAAAATATTTTGTTGTTACAGAGTTCCTGGCAGTGATGACAGGGGAATAAGATCAAAATAATTATTCTAGAAATAGGTAATTTAATTTAAGCAAAACTTTAATTTGACTACAATAAAATTGTTAAAGCGACTTAAATATTGTGGTCAAATAAAAAATACCTCTTTGGATATAATATTTACGTATGTGTATATTTTGAAAGTGACCTTACAAGCCATTTGTGATACTATGAGATATGACTGCATGCAGTTTTCATAATAAAATCTAACTACGAAACCGTTTTTTATTGCATTTCCTTAGTGAATTAGAATAAATGTTGCCATATATAGTGGTAGCATCTGTGTTTTCATCTGTAAAAAAAGAGGAACAAATAAACAGCTACATAGTAAGCTTTCGATTTGAAAACGGTGTGTCAACGATTGTGTGGAAAAGTTGTGGGCCGTTGAAGGAGACGTCAAAATTATCAAATTTAGATCAATTTTAAATTTTCTTTGAAAGCCGATTCTCTGTACGTAAGTATATTATAATATTATTAGGCATAACTAACTAACTTAGGCCTTTTCATCCGTTAATGGATGATTTACACAGTATTCTCCGAGTGAAGTAACCACTCTTGAAATACTGTAGTGCCTGGGTCAGTTGGTTTTGAAATGTCGTATGGTTGCCCAAGCACATACGGCATTCTCACAACATAGTCAGCCTAGTCCAGAACAATGACTGGTCAATAGTCAATACGCCTGGGGCCAACCATGAGCGTCCGTATAATGTAGTACTTAAGATCTGAAAAAGTCTCATTGGTACACGCCACAACCTGGGATTCGAACCTGCACTCTGTCGAGTGCGGTCTACCCACTAGGCCACGGAGCTCATGATATTTTTTTCTATTCTGTGGTGCTAGAGACGAGACCTCTCACCAGAAGTTTCTTCAACTTCTTCAACTTCAACTTCAACGTCGCAACTGGCAACATCCTTATGATGATGAAATTTATTATATTAAGAATTAACGCTCTAATTGATACTAACAATTTGTGGGCAATAATATGTTTTATGATTATTGCCTAAGGCAGCGTACACACTGTCATCATAACCGCAAATATTATAATCGAGTGTTGACAATAATTAGACATAAGTATCAGTATTACGACTAATTCCAGCCTATTATATTCAGGTTTGATATTGAGGACGAAAATGGAATAACTTATCAAAATTGAAGTTAGAATTAGCGGTAGTGCGTAGCAATTACTAGCAACCAATATTAAAAGTAGGTGTTCAAAGCCATTTAGAAACTTCTATTGCTTCTATGCTATTCATAAAACTTTGGTTGTACTAATCTACACTAGATTGTCTGTAAGTATATATCGTCTTTACTATTTTAATAATTAAGATATTATAATACCGCAAGCAGGTATTTAAATTATCTGAAAATGTTATTATTTTCATAACACTGATACACTGTAGTCAGAACATTATACATAATTAAGTATAGTATTTCATAATTATTAACCTATTTATCAGTCTATTCATCTTAAGGGCCTGCTACACAATCTAGATAATACATAATATATAAAAAGCAGAGCTGATTGACCAATGTATCAACGCACAGGCCAAACCCTTAAAGGTTTTTGCACACGTATTCCTCATAATATGACGTAGGCATCTACCACGGAAGGATTTTTCAAAAGTAAAACAGAGGATGAAAGTTTAAAACATAATTTTATGCGAGCGAAGCCGCAGACAAATAATGTTAGTCTTCTAATAAGGTTGTAATAAGTATCGGATACCGTATTTGGAAGTTTCGTAGCTGCTTCGAGCGATAGAGCGATCGAGTGATCTGTCACTGCAATATGCAATCTGACTATTATACGAGAATATGCAATTAAACTCAAACTCAAAATTTTTATTTCCATATATAGGTTATGAAATAACGCTTATAGAATTGTCCTACATGATGCCTACCACCGGTTCGGAAACTAGCCCGGCGAGAAGGACCGGCGTAAGAAACTCGCACGGGGCCACCTTTTAGCAAAAAGATGGGAAAATTGTCCTTTTCAAAAAATATTTTTACAATTTTGTAACTTAATCTATATATAACATTAGTCATAAGTACATAGAGCATACTTAAGTACATAAAAGCAGCCTTGCAGGGGGCCATCTTATTCCCAAGGTGAATCACTGACTTTATAATAAGCTTTAGCACACAAACGTTCTTTAACAGCTTTTTTAAATTTATTAATGGTATCTCATCAATCAATCTGACTATTATAAGTAGATTATGCACATTATTTATAACAAGATCACAAAATTGAACCTTATTCACTACCCGAGAATCTACACGTTTAATTGCAAGAGTTCAAACTGCACCGCTCTGCGTAGCGCTTTTTAACTGTGGGAGAGCCACGCTTCGGCATGAATGGGCCGGCTCGACCGGGTAAATACCACGACCTCAC
Source organism: Glaucopsyche alexis (assembly GCA_905404095.1). Lineage (NCBI taxonomy): Eukaryota > Metazoa > Arthropoda > Insecta > Lepidoptera > Lycaenidae > Glaucopsyche > Glaucopsyche alexis. The sequence continues at coordinate 6,671,293 of FR990053.1, forward strand.
AGAAAACCGGCGTGAAATAACGCGGCGTTGTGTTTCGCTGAGTGAGTGAGGTGAGTGAGGCCCATGGGGGGATTGGGGATTTTAAGAACCACGAACGCAAGTCGCTACACCAGAGGAGTTACAAGTGTAACTCCTCTGGTTTTGCGAGTGTGTGGGCAGCGGTAATCGCTTACCATCAGCGATCCGTCTGCTTGTTTCCTGGTTCATTACATAAAAAAAAATGTGTACTGAATACTGAATAAAGTTCAACTTTGAATCGATATTTTAAAATGTAGCGCTGCGTTGCGTACCGTCTCTTTTCAGTGTGAGCTGAGCCTACGTGTACACACGTCTTAACATCTTAATGGATTGTGGGAATTTGCGTTACATTATGATTACGCTGCGTTTCAGAACTTTTATTGTATGAATTTCGTTCCAGCACTTACTTCTTTGTTACATTTATATAATTTCCGCGGAGCTATTACGTAACACGTTAGGACTTTTTACTAGGTGATAATATAATAACCTAGCCAGGGACGGAGATCGTAGCGGAAGTAGGAAAAGTGATAGAAGCAAAGAAAGAAGGAATAAGAATAGATAGAATTAGAAAAGGAAAAGGGAGAAAAGTCATTATAGGGCTCAGGGATAGGAACGAGAGAGATAGGGTTAAAGATAAAATAGAGAAAAGTGGAGGAAAACTAGAAGTACAACACATTGAAAATAAGTATCCGCAGGTTGTGTTGTATGGGGTGCTTAAGTCTAACACAGACGAAGACATTCTTGAGGCAATACGAACTCAGAATAAGCACCTCATACAACCAATCCTGGATAGGGGTGAGGATAGGATGAAAGTGAAGTACAGGAAGCGAGGAAAGGACGATCACACTGAGCACGTGGTGATGACTGTGTCTCCGGCGATGTGGGGGTACTTCACCAAAGCGGGTCACCTGTATATAGACATGCAGCGTGTGCGGGTCGCCGACCAGTCCCCCCTAATACAGTGCTCGCGCTGTCTAGGGTACGGACATGGGAGGCGATTCTGCAACACCGCCGAGGAGAAGTGCAGTCACTGCTCGGGGGCGCACCACCAGTCTCAGTGTGATGATCTGAAATCGGGAAAGAAAGCGTGCTGCATAAACTGTACAAAGGAGCAGCTAGACAAAGCTGAACACAATGCGTTCAGTGCGGAATGTCCGGTTCGACAAAAATGGGACGCCATAGCGCGTGCATTAGTCGCGTATGGAGTGGAGGACAATTAAAGATCTATAGAGCCAGTAACTATTAGTCTACAAGAAAAAATTGGATTGAATTATTAAATTGTATTTAATAAACACCAATTAGGAAGGAAAGTGGACAGACTAGGTTTGTAAGTTTATGAGAAAAAAAAATCGATGACTTGGCATATATATGATTATGGTGACATAAAATAGCATATATGGCATAAGCACAAAAAAGTAAACGCACCATAAACTAAAAACTAGTCCTAAATAAAATTGTAAACTGGCACTATAACGAAAACACGCGCTATGGACACACCAAACATTGCATCAGAGGACAGAGGTTATAGTTTATAACTTTGAGCAACAATTTTCTCGAGCCGGACGTTCCGGGCTGGGTGAGTTGCATTTAGTAACGTATTCATCCTCAAAAGTATTGTGAATTATGTGAAATCATGTACAATAGAAAGATGTAGTAGCTATGTAATGTTAAATAAACACAATAGACAATTAGAAAATAAGAAAACTGTAAAATTGTAAAAGTAAAACAATACGTATACAAATTAATGTGTTGGCAAAGGACATAGAAATGATATGAAACAGATATAAATATGCAAATTAAAACCTTAAGCAATAATATATAGAAATGTAAGATAGAATAGTAAATTAAATAATGCAAAGTAAAAAAGAATGGTCAAATAAAACGAAATGTAAAGTTAATGTAATAAAGATCAGGTACGAATATAGACAAATAGAATAGAACTTGGATAGAATCAGGATAAAATATAAATGTATAACAATATTAAATATTAAAAAATTAATATAAACTAGCTTTTCCCCGCGACTTCGTCCGCGTGGAATAGTTACTTTGGGATATCGCTAAAATTTACCCGCGACTTCATTTACGTAGAAGAAGCGCTTCCACCTCACGACTGCCCGCCCGCTCCGCGCGCCTTACTATAGCGCGCATGATTATTTTATTACTGCGATATCTTCTAAAATACTCATTGAAATCAAATGATGTAAACGGCAAATTTCTTCTAGATTAAATGCTTGTAATGAATAACGTATTTACTTGGATAAGGATTAATATAATCTTTATGAAAACACCTTCACAAATAATGCTTACTTTTAGAACAAATTTGGTAAGTATAAAAAGGTTATAGTGAGCCAACCTTAAAAGATAGACATATACTGTCGCGGACTTTTTTTTAGAACTTTTAAAGGGGAACAATTCTGCCATACATCATTTTAGCGAAACTTTAACCGTTTCCGCAGCGTACGTAGCGAAAGCTCTCAAAAGGAAAAAAAGACCCCCGATTTTGTAACATTCTTGATTGGTACTCCGCTCGTATTGAGTTTAGCATGATGCTATATAGCCTAAAGCCTTCCTCGATAAGTGGACTATCCAACACAAAAAGAATTTTTCAATTCGTACCAGTAGTTCCTGAGATTAGCGCGTTCAAACAAACAAACAAACAAACAAACAAACTCTTCAGCTTTATAATATTAGTATAGATGTAAAAATGTGATAGGCAAAAAATTGTCCTAGCCACCGGTTGGGGGAACAAGCAGGCCCAGAAATGGGTCCTTTAAAAAAAAATAATAACCTAGCCAAGAGCATGTCAGGACATGTCAATGGAGGGTTCCGTAACTATTAACGCGCAATGGGTTTTCTTTCAATTTCTTCAAAAGTTATTGACCGATTTCACTCAAAATAATTTTCCTAAAGAGTTTTTAGCATGATCTATCAGCATGAAAATTTACAAGTTTCTATACCTTATAGGTAGTTTATAAATACCAGGGGGTAAGTTGGTACCAACTTATACCTTAACCACTTTGGAGGCTTGGTAAAAAAGTCATGTTACATGAAGCTTTGCCTATATTTGAAAAGACTTTTCTTCGATACTCTTACACTATGGGGAAGAATTAAACTTTTTGTTTTATCTCCACTTCACATAATTGTATGGAGAATTGGAGAGCCACTCAGCTAAAATATACAATTATTATTATTTTATATGATGCCAAAACCAAGATCTACCAAACATCATCCATTTATATTCATAATAACAGACAGACAGACGGACAGACAGATCGAAACTATAAGGTTTACTTGTAGTACTACAGAACCCTAATAAAATATCTAGACTCTAGTTAAATGGGAAGAAGTGTAAGATAATTTTTATAATAGGTTTGTTTAGCTTTTTTTGAGAGTAGGTATTATATTGTGGTTTATGGTTGTTGTTTACTTTTTTAGCCCATTTATTGTAGTATTCATATTACTATATTGTTAAGAAACTAGTACACTCGGTATTGAAGAAGATAAATACTATACTGAATTAATATTATATAGTATACTGTATAATACGTTTCAACCACGGCGCGCCCTGAGACAGACCGTATGTATTTTTTATATAAAACAACGCTCCTCATTTCCTCAAAAAGTACAATGAACCTGACTGCCTCCTATATATAAGCGATACTGCTTACAAATTAATTGATTTCGTATATGTAATCGATTTTTATTAAAAAATTGTAAGCCGACTATGTAAATTAATGTAGCCTATGTTACTGGAGTCATTATTACGAATCTATTGAAACATAATTCAATCAAATCGGAACAGTATAGTTTAGGCACTACGGTGGAACAAACATACATACATACTTACAAAGACTGCCAAAAGGCAAAAAGTGTAATAAACCTATCTTCCACCTATTTCAATTTGTTTTTTATCAATAAACAGCAGTGCTTAAAATTTTCTAATTGATTTCGTGTGGTATGTAGCAGGTGCAAAAACCGCTAAGAAATCTAACATCATCATAACATGTTGCGGTCATTTTTGTAATCAGCTGTAGTGAATTGAGTAAAAGTGCGGAAATGTTGATAATCCGCACATTTTCTCTTGTTATTGAGATAAGTGAAAACTGCGGACATGTGGTGTAATCACTTTTATTCTGTTGGATTATTATTTTATACTAGCTGTTTCCCGCGGCTCCACCCGCGTAAATATAGTATCGAGTATCCCGCGGGAATACAGTACTTTTCCGGGATAAAAAGTAGCCTATGTTTCAATCCAGAGCCTAAACTACTACCATATCAAATTTCATCGAAAAAATTAATCTACCTACACCAGAACCTCAATTCTCGTATTTGAAGTAGACTTTTATTTTACTTTGATTATATTGTAACTTGAAGTGAAGCGACGTTATCATGAACTGATTTTATGAAGTTTCGACCATTCAGAGCGCGTTTCACGTGGGTTTAACAAGTGGGTTTTATGAGAATACCGTTTGACAGTTTTACCGTATCGAGACTTGATTGCAAATTCAGTTTTTATTTAGCAGAATTAACCCTCTGATGATGACTTTTTTAAACGGGCATTGGCCCACTACATATTCCCACCACTGCAACTCCTGTGAGCCAGGATCGACATCGGTATCCTATCACAAAAACCCTTTTTAACCGACTTCCCAAAAAAGGAGGCGGTTATACGTTCGGCTGTATATATTTTTTTTTTTATTATTTTTTTTGTATGTTCAACGATTACTCCGCCGCCTGTGGACCGATTTTCAAAATTTTTTCTGTGATGTATAGGGTGTAATCCCAAATTGGTCCTTTTGATATCAAAGTGGTGACCTGATGATGGGATCCATGAGGAATCGAGGGAACTCCTCGAAATTTATATGGACACATATGGTGATTTTGACTTTTTCTGAAGTAGTTCAAGCATATGCTACCAAAAAGTAAGATTTTGCTCCAAGGTATACCCTGGATCCAAAAGTACAGAATAGAACTCCTGACTCCTTATAGATACATGTTTGGGGATTTCGGCGTTGTTTAAAGAACTGCAAGCATATGCCACCTTGTCAGTTAGAGTAATCATCATCATCATCACCACTATCACACCATACATCATCAGATTATGATGATATAAAAGGTATTTCTCATAGTATTTTACACTAACACGGAGATCATTGAACATTACTCTGCCGTTTATGAACCTATTTGCAAAATTCTTTTGTTGTTGTAAAGGGGTTTAATTCGAAATTAGTCCTTTAGTCACTAAAGTGGAAACCTGATGATGCGAGCCATGAGGAATCGAGGGAACTCCTCAAAATTTATATCCACACATATAGTGATTTTGACTTTTACTGAAGTAACACAAGCATATACTACAAAAAAAATAAGATATTGTACCTAGGTATACCCTGGATTCAAAAGCACTGTACAGAACTCCTCAGTCTTTAAAGATGTGCGTTTGGAAATTTCGGCATTGTTTAAAGAACTGCAAGCATATGCCACTTTATAACTTACAGTAATCATCATCATCATCTTAATAGCAATACCTAATGGAAGCTTGGCGAGTATTTAATTATACATTCGATCGTTTAGTTTAGACGTTCTTAAGACGTATTAATAACTTAACAAAATATATCACTAAAAAGGGTGAAATTATTATTTTTAAACAAAAAATTAAACCGACTTCCAAAGTAAAAATACACAAAAAAGTATGAAATAAAACTTAATCTCTAAATAATTCCCCTTTCAAATTCGGCTAAAATTTTTACTATTTCTCTACTCAATCTTATTAATTTTGAAGTCGGTACCAGCAAATATGAACGTAAGTTGTATAAAATATTGTAGAATATTGTTTGGGCTGGTGCCGATTTCAAAATTAAGAAGATTGAGTTGAGAAATAGTAAAAATTTTAGCCGAATTTGAAAGGGGAATTATTTAGAGATTAAGTTTTATTTCATACTTTTTTGTGTATTTTTACTTTGGAAGTCGGTTTAATTTTTTGTTTAAAAATAATATATTATGATCTCAGTGGTGCCCGAGGGATATGCTAAATATGTCTTGGGACCCGCAACGAACCTGATGATGATGATGACTGTCGAAACCGATCGTGTAATTTGATGAAATTAATGTAAAATACTTATTAAAGTGGAAAAAGTACAAGAAGTTCCGTGTATTATAACTGTTTTTATTTATTGCCAATTAGTACATAATAAACGGACAAAGTTTTAAGCAATTAAAATAACAAATTGTTGGCACGTCTTCATAATGCGTTCGAAATGCCAAATAGAAATAGATGGGACAGAAATAGTTCGGCGCTCCAAACGCACCGGATGGTGGAATTCTTGGCGCCAATGTCAAAGAAATCAAAGAATATATTATATTACTAACATCAAGAATCATCATTCCACCGATTTACACGAATGACAGCGCAGCTGTGTGTGCATGTCTGGGCGAAAGCGGAGGCGGGCGGGGAGGAACCTTTTCCCAGCCTGGACTAGAGCTCACGGGGCTGGCCGCTGGTCGTTTCGTGCTTTGACATAATTGATAATACAATTTCATAATATTTATCATAGATTTGTCTGACGCGACGTTTAATATTATTTAAACATTAGGCTTACGTTAACATGGCTGACATTGGCCGGTGCTCAAGCTGTCATAGAGTGTCGCCCTTAGAGTATATATACGTGTCGCCCCTGGCCGATGTGCCAAAAAGCTCGTCAACTAAAGTCCAAATTTCGTTGACATTGGACTTGTAGTCTAAGGTTGAACTGGCCATTTGTTTCGGGTAGTGCCGAAAAAGGGAATGTTATTCCAACTGTTTCTTGATATTTTGTTAGCGTTAGTTCACACCGAAATGAGAGGATACGCGACGCAGTGCTCCATTTTTAAGATAGTGATTCAAAATTGAACTTTATTCACCACACAAAAAGATACATGGCGCCACATGCAATGATTTCTTGTGTACTGTCTACTTTATAAAGTTCATTTTTTAATTACCATTTAAAACTTTCTTTGCCGCGTCGTGTATCGTCTTATTTCGATGTCGGCAGACCCTTAAAGGAAAAGTCAACATCAAATGATTTCGTTAATGCTTGCACACCCTGAGAAGAAGGTTCTTCTATGTGCCTAGTACCTACTGAGGTAAGTACTCTTGTGATTTGTAATTAATGTTATAACTAGATTTTGCACGCGGCTCTGCCCGCGTAAATACAGTATCGCACGGGTACACGTACTTATCCAGCATAAAACGTAGCCTTTATTAAAATCCAGAGCTTAAATTACGATCATACTAAATTTCATTAAAATCCGTTCTATCCTCAAAAACTTTCACACTTATAACATTTGTAGGATACGAGATCCACTAAACTCTAAAGAAACTTAGAGCAGGTATTTGTAACAACCTGGCAACTTGTTTTAAACCTCTTCTATTAAACCCCAAAACGTAACCGCAGACCAGGGTCTAGTCAAGATGCATTCGATAATTTCGACGGCGAAGTTTGAAATCAAAAATGTATGTGATTTGACATAAGTCGGCATTTATAAGTCATCGCGTGACACTCGTTGACTTCGTGACTTCGTCGTCGTTATTACCGATGGAAAAGAGATGTTCAAGAAATGTATGAGGCCTGGGCCAGCCCTATGCACAGTATAATATGTAAATATAGTACCCTTCTTCAAATTAATTTTTTCTTATTTTTATGATATTCCCATATTTTTTTCCTATTTACCTATGTAGTGTACATAGAACTGGCCCAAAATCAAACATCTCTTTTCGCTAAAGGCTCTGGTATCCTGCACCTGGATAACTAATAATTATATTAATTTTATTATTGCGTATCAAATCAAAATACCTGTTGCTTAACGCTTGATGAAAGAATGCCGTAAGTCGTAACCATCTCGGTTCATTAAGATTTTTTAGTATGTGATATTAATCCGTTGGTTTTTTCGGTTGCACAACCATACACGGTCACGAAATGCAGTCGGATTTTCTAATGGTCAGATATTTTAATGAAGGAAGTCTGACAAATTATTTTAAATTACACTATTTGAGATTAGTAAATAGTAATCACCATTTGCTTAATTAACGATGTGATAAGCTACTTTTTGTCGCCATTTTTCGCGCCTGAGTTTTTCTGTTTGATGTGTTAATACTAGGACACAATCCAGATTCCTTAATATTATGTACCTACTCATATTATAAACAGGAAAAGTTTGTTTGTTTGCACTGAATAGGCTCCGGACCAATTTTGATGGAATTTGACACAGATATCATACACGTATATATTATAACGTCTCCGAAAATCAATTACGGATACTTCGGCCACATGATCCACTGCTTATGTAAAGACGTTTAAGCAAAAAAAAAAAATTGTCATACTCCAATTAAAAATAATCTCCTGTATGGGTGACTCGCCCATATAAAGAAGAAAAAATTTTTCATGTATGATAATTATTTTTCTGCTTAAACGTCTTTACATAAGCAGTAGATCATATTATGCTCAAAATATCCGTAATTGATTTTACCGAAAATATTATAGATGAGGCATGTTGTGGCAAAAAGTGTCTCCAGTTAAATTTTTGAGATTTTTGGGGCCATTTTGACATCTGAAGTATGGAGAAAACCAAGATGGCGTAATTTTCTTGTATGAAGATTTGTTCTGCCAAATGTTCCTACGTCAGCCTATCTTGAGTTTTGAAATATCGATCTAATAGGAATCTAAATATTATTCTGTAACATTATTCACTTTTTTGTTTTTGTTTTTTTGTTTTAAAACCTTATAATATTATCCTCCTGTAATATTCTTACCGGCCTCAAGGAAGCAAATCTCGATAATAAGTCTGGTCTACTCTACATCTCTACCAAATTTCATCAAAACCGGTCGAGTAGTTTCGGAGCTTATTCAATGCAAACAAAGAAACAAACTTTTCATCTTTATAATATTAGTATGGATAATAAGTTTGCACAACTGTCGTCACGTTGTGAACCGCTGAGGTCACGAGCCCACGTCCGCCTGACCGCTACTGGATCAAGATTAAGTTGTTACTTACTTTCGTTTGCGTAACTGGTTCAATTAAAGGCAAAGGCCTAAAAGAAGGCTTTTGTAAATTAAATTAAATTAATTACTAATGATGAAAGATTGTTATAAAAACAGACATTTCCAAAAGAGCGTATTCCTTTTCAATAGACCGGCAATTTGTTTGTAGTATTATAGTTACTAGAGGTCGAAATTCGCCCATAATGATAACTTTATAAGGGTTCTTTTGTCACTTAGAAAAAACTAGAGTTGCACGCCGGAATTACCGGCAGAAGTAAAAATTTGAATATTATCGTTGTGCATTTTTGATATTTTGGAATGGTTAGGGAATAGCTTTGCACGAATCGCTTTAATTATCAGTATAAAAGAACTTTCATTTACCTATTTGGTAAAAGACATTTTTAATTTATTGCGCTATTCTACACAAACATAACATGACAATTTATATTAGGTACATTAAAAATCTAACACTTCAGATTTTTTGGGTATATCAGGAATTTGGAATAAGGTGGAGCCAAAATATAAGGCTCGTTTTTCCGGTTCCAATGATACATCACTCAAGGGGCCTGGGAGTCAGGAAAGATTAGTTATAGCTCGAGGGGATTTTTTCTTGAAGAGGGACCGGGGAGGGGGGGGGGGGGCGATTAGAGGTAAAAGTCAATGCAAAGGTCAAATTACTATAATGGAATCTTATTCATAAGCAGGTAAAGTGGCATGGGACAGGTGGTCTATTAGTAATCAGATAAACACTTTTGCCGATTTATTATTGAAGTATCTCCTAAAAATATATTTTCCAAAACTCCCAAAGCGACGAAAGGAAAGCTACGATTTTAATGCGTGTACGGTCGAAATCTAGTTGATATAATATCATATTGGTGGGTAGACTACAAGCAAATTATAGTTCACTAAATGATTGTGGCTTTTGTATATTAACGAGTTGGTTATTAATAGTGTTGGTTTGATTATTTGATAACATTTTGTAGTAATTACTGGCTGTACCATAAACGGACACTTGCACACATAAGTTTTAACACGGTAAATTAAATGATAGAAAAATGCGAGTGAAGTTGCGCGCCTATTAGGTTAATTATAGATAACAGCCTCCGCGGTCTAGTGTTCAGAGCATTGGCTCTCGACTCGGAGGTCGTTCGGGGTTCAATTCCCGCATTGGAACAACAAAAAATGTTGTTTCCAAGTTTGATTAGGAAAATGCAGGCTGATCACCTGATTATCTGACAAGAAAGACGATCCATGCGTCAGATGGGCATGTAAAAAGTCGGACCTGCGCCTGATCTCTCGTCAGTCGTGTCGGTTATCCGTCCCACAGGGTTATGAGAGTAAAGGTAGAGAGAGTGCTCTTATTTACTGCGCACATTACTCCTGCGTAAGGTAACTAGCCTGGTTTCAATTAAACCGACCACCGTCACCGATATATATTGGTGTGGGGAATTATTGTTATTATTATAGATAGTAATCCTAAATGATGAATTTTGATATTACTTATCATGTAGCGAAATAGAACTACGAATGAATGCACAAGAACATTAGAACGTGGAAATTCTAAGGTTTTCATGGCATTAAATTCTTAGTTTTCATGTTTAGCTAGATTGCTAAATTATATTAATTATAACTTAAACAATTTTAGTTCACGCACTTGTAAAACAAAATAACTGTCGCAACGTAATTGTTAAAATATTCATAGCAAAATAATTAGTCGAGAACTGTTGTTTTCGTGTTATTTTTATCGCGAAAATAATATGCATATGACACTACATTGTCACCTACATTCGCGTGATAAAGTTAAATTAAAAGCCAAACTTTATTAAAAATATTATGATCACCTTCGGAGTTATATTTCCTACATTTATTAATTATTTACACGTGGTCACTAACTAACACGTAGACTTGTACTATTTATGTAATTAAAATTAAAGTTGGTTAGAAAAAAATTAAATTATACTAAATTTGTGATACAAATCGGTGCAAATTAAAATGGCTTACTTCAGTTGGTGAACGTTAACATATTTTATTTCTTCAATTTCGTACATACACACATACATATATAATTACGCCTCTTTCCTGTAGGAATAGGCAGATACCACTTCTTTCAACTTACATACTTGTTTCACTTCGTCCACTTTCATTATTCGACGACCTCCGTGGCTCAATGGTTAGCGCGTTGGCGCTAATGATCCGGCATTCCCGGATAAAAATGCTATTCAATAGTGAAAACCACATCCAAATAGCATCAGTGTTCTTGAGATAATCGAGGACATACATACATACAGGTCAAACTAGGAAGCCTCTTTTTTTCGACGACCTCTGTGACTCAGTGTTTCAGCGCGTTGTTGCTCAAGCCGGGGGTCGCGGGTTTGAATCCCGCCAGGGAATAAAAAAGTTTTCTGTGTTCCTGGGTCATGAATGTGTATTAATATGTGTATTATATTATGATAAAAATCTTAAATATATGTATAGTATAAAAGTATTAAATATATTTCCGTTGTCTGGTACCTGTAACACAAGTTCTTCGAGAACTTACCATGGGACCAGATTGACGTGGTGTGAAAGCGTCCATAGATATTATGATTATTGTTCCCTTTATACATGCTCTTCGGTTTAGGGTACTCTTGACCTGATATTTTTTCAAGACGTCACTGACTTACGAGAACCGCGTAGGTATATCGTACCTACACAAATCCCCAAAACATTTAAAATCAATAAAAAAGACTCCGTAACGTAGCACTTTTCTTTACAAGTATACCATTAGATTAAGTCAATGTCTATTGTGGTGTACAAGGTGAGTTTGCGAAACATTGGAATCGAGACATAGACACAGTCGTTCCCAGCCATAATAGGCGTTTGTCATGCTTTTTACGAGAGGACCAGTGGCGCAACCGTTTCGCAGACCGGTGCGGTTGACAGAGTATCGATGTTAAGAGGTCTCACTTTTTTATTAATATGTAATATCGGTATAGTTGCTGACAAAAGTGGTTGTAGCTTAGTACTGCAGGCGACATTGCTGTGCACTGCCCGAACCACGAAGTATAGATACCAGGAGTCCGAACGGTATAGACTTTTCCATGGTATTTATGTACATAATAATAGACCCAGATCTTAGTTGTCTTACAAACGAGTACTTCTTTTATTGTGGCGCGCTCTACCGGCAAAATTATTTTTAAATTACCGTTAGGCAATTACCGTGTTTTACGGTATCTATACTTCGTGAACAGTTGCTTGGAATTTCCTAAACCTTTTATTTAATTATATTTAAATCTACGTTTCCCATAATATTCTTTTCCAGAGCTGTCAATAGCAACATAACTTCCCGCGTTATTTCAAACGAGTGCTTCTCTTACTGGGACGCGCTCTACCGGCAAAAAATCTGTCCCCTAAATTGAGACCATTATTTTAACATTACGTTCGGACTCCTGGTATCTAACTTCGTGGCCCGAACCTTCAAAGACAGGTCTGCCAAAAGAAGTATATGATCACGTGAAGCCTGGTGGGTCCTGGTAGGTTGGCGTGGTTGCCTAGAATCCTCGACTAATTTATAAGAGACTCGTACCCAAACAATGTGAATGGTAGTGGTCTGATGATGGAGATGCGAGATGCAGTCCCTAATACTGAAGATCATGCCAAAGATAGAAAAAAGAATTGATTGAAATTCCTATTACTAAAGACCATGCCAAAGAAGAAAAAACAACGGGTTGTAGGTACTCCGGAGTGCAGGCAGAAGTGAAAACTTGGCTTGGTTGGTTAGGGAATAATTTCGCACGAATTGCTTTATTTATCAGTATACTATCATTTATAAATATGATTTAATACAATATTCATTTATTGCGCTATCGTACACAAACATGACAGTTTATATTATATAAAATTTTTAACACTTCAGAACTATTAAACGAAACACCAGGAGCAGACATACATCTTCGTCGCGCGGTAGAAAGAAAAGGAGATACTTCCTCTCCTACACCGCGCCGGTGGTCTACTCTCCCTCTGTCTTACAAATTTTCGATCAGGTCACGTGTCCTGACGCGAGTTTAGCATTTTTTACCCCATCAAAAAAAGTGCACAACGCCGCTAAAGTAGTTTTCACTTAAAAAAAAAAATATTTCTATTTCTACGTTTTCAAATGCATGGAAACTTTAAAATAATGTGAATAGGTATGAAACGAACAAGTAAAGTTGCTTTTTTTATACTGTACTCGTAACAGTGATATTTGTTCAGTTGCAGTGGACATTGGCCACTTTAAATAATAAAGGATGTAAAAAATCCGTAACAACCAAATAAGAACATTGTAAGCGATACGCTTACAAGGTACAACAAAATTGATTCATAAATCTGTTAAATCGAGAACATGATTTGTGGAACTGTTTTCTGGACAAAACATCGGTCCTTAGGGTTGCCAACGTTATAATTTTATGAATCCAGGAAAATTACACATTACTATGAGTTTCACCTTTTCAACGCAACTATTCTTTCTGAGAAATTAAAGCTTTTAGGTCTGTCCATTTAAGATGTTCTTCCTGTCGTTTACGGACGAGTTTTGAATGAGAACCTTACCAGATTGATGACCCTGATTCCCTCGTGTCGCAAGTTTTGTTCGTGACTATCGATATCAGATTTATTATTAAGTACCCGGAGTACCCGGAAGCGTATGACCCACTTATTTTCGTGAATTTAATGATGGATACAACACTAAAATTATAAGTTATACTGTATCTGTACCGCCATCTAGTATGGTACATACGGATTGGACTACGATGTAAGCGATCGAACTACCGTTATAGTAGCCCCACTACAACGGTACAGAGTTACAGTCCTGTAATGGCCGCTATAGCAGGCATTCATTTTATGAAATACCTTAGGTATTAATACCATCAGGGAATCTAAATCATAACCAGTAGAGTGTTCTCATAATTTTTTTGTATTATAATGATGGCATGCAGTCACAGTAAAATTGTCAATGACATGTTAGTTTAATGATATTAATATCATATTAATAACATAATACAAACAAATTATGACAACGGTCAATCTGCTTATAAATTACATTCCTTGATGGTATCATAATTTCAACAACTAGGTAAAAACCTAGAATATTAAGAGTTACGAGATATCGACTATCGTTCATCATAATTTTGCAGCCTACTACAACGTAACACAGTGGGGCAATTATTCTGCTAAATTAAACCTGCATTAATACAATTATAATCAAGTCCCGACACGCTAAAACTCTCAAACGGTGTTTTTATTAACGTTAAACTAACGTGAAACGCGCTATGGTTGGTTGAAACGTCATAAAATCCGTGCATGGTAACATTTCGCTACACTTTCAATATAAACAAAGTAAAATTGGGTCTACTTTAAATACGAGAATTGAGATTCAGATTCAATACATTCAAAGTGCAGATATTTTTCGTCTCGACATGCCACGTGAGACGTCCTAATATAAATGTCTACGGTCTTTTTTTCGCTTTTGGAAACCGCTGTAAAAAGTTTGGTGCCTTTTCAGAACCACCAGTCGAAGATTTTTGAGCCAAGATATCCTTCATCTTCTTACCTGTCACTTCCATGAGTGGACAGTTAATTATTGACTTTAGACTCACGAAGTAAATTAAATTTTATGAGTAAAAACCGGGTCTACGTTTATTGACATTTAATAGAGTCAAATGTATTAGTTTATGTACCTAATTGGTGTAATTTGTAATAATACGTAAGCCACATTTCAATTTGGCAATAACTAATATTTCATCTTTTATCACATAACCAGACATTTAATATATTAATATGTCGAGTTTGATACTGAATTTATTAGCTCAAATAAAACTTTGAGATCTGAATAATTGATATTGTCTGCCTTATCTATGCTACCTTTAACTAGCCTTGATCTAATAATAGTCTCAACATTTTTTATTTACATTTTATTTAGACTTTGACTAACGATTTATGGTTTTTATTTCTTTTTTTATACCGACGGACGTAGTCTACCGGAGGTTTTCAGGAAGGCTCTCCAACGAAGCGCGCATCACGTCGACGAAAAAAGACTTAGGCCCACTTGCGCCAATCCGGGTTAAAGTTAACTTTGTGTTAAAATATCATGCTTTCTCTTTCACAAATACGAAGAACGAGAGAGATAACATGATTTTTAACCCAGGGTTAACTTTAACCCGGATTGGTGCAAGTGGGCCTTAATGTGATAAACTACAGTGTATAGGTCGCGCAACGGTTTATGAGCGCTCAGTGAAAGTGGTGGGGATCGTTCGCGCATGTGACCAATAGGAAAAAATATATATTACTAAATATTACTAACGAACCAATAGCGTGTCGGCAGCCACGTTCGGCATGCGTTCGGCGCATCTACACCTCCCCGCCCGAGCCCGCTACCGCCAACACACCCAAAAACTGACTTCTGCTACCTCTAGGTACTATTATTTATTCTGTGCTTCTGCGCATACCCCCTCTACTTTTGTCGAAAGATCTTAATTCGTTGCGCGACCTGGGCCCCAATTCTCGAATCTCGATTCGATTCTCGCGCTTACTCATTCACACAGGTGTCAAATCATGCGTGCGCGAGTAGGACAGACTGACAATCGAACCGATATTCGAAGCACGAGAATCGGGGCCCAGTACCTGTGTGTAAGAGTGAGTGTGAATCTTAGATCTTTTAATACGGGATACGCCTTACATGAGCTTTCCCCTCTGCCGAGGTATAAGATTTTTGAATCTAATGCGTTCATAAAAACTATTTGCGTAATCGATTTTAATCATTATGTGCATCGGTATAGCATCGAAAGGACGTCCGAAATGCTCCGCTAAAAATGCCGATTTGTGCTCTTATGTCCTGTAAAAACAAGTCCAACACATCGAATCTTAAAAAAGATGGAATAACCTTTCATATATGAGTATTTTTTTATTTAATTATTGTATATTTCTATTTAAATGTAATTTCGTAAAAATCGACGATGTATCGAATAGCGGTATACACGAGACAGATAATCGTAGAATATTCGATTGTGGCGTACACCCCACGAGGCCCGCACTCGTTGTTGTTAGATATAGAATTTTAGTCTTTATTTCCTATGTAATAGATTCGAATTTTACTATGGCACTTAATTCTCGAAACATGGCGGAACTTTTTTATTACTTTTTGAGTGACGTGACAATCACTAGAATAACAATGTCGATAAAAATAATTTTTTTTTTCTTGGTATACTAATTTTATATTTTGTGATGTAAAAATATTGGATTGCTTTTACACTTTATACGACAGATCTAGCAAGGAGTATAAAGTGTGCATGTATGTACGTGATGTTTGTTATTTACCCCACCGCAACTTGAAAGGCTAAACAGGTTATTTGGATGTTTGAAATATGGACTAGGGTATCGTTATAAAATCAAGATGTTCCCAGCCAGAGAGACACAAGTATTCCTTGTTTGAAGCGCAGTTCATTTTTAGGGTTCCGTAATACTTGAGGAACGCTTATAGTTTCGCTCTGTCCGTCCGTCTGTCTGTCTGTCCGCGCTTCTACCGTTAGCCTAAGTATGAATATAAATGGATGAAATTTGGTACATTCATAAATCACAGATTAGTAATAGGTAGCTAGATCATAGATTGTGTATAGATCTCGGATTTATAATTTTAGTACCTGGGTGACTGTTTATTGTAATATGGTGGTGTTGAGGTGATAATCTACATAAACTTAAAAAGTAAAATGTGAACTGACAATTATTATTATTTACAATCGATTTCTGTATAGATCAGGTGTTTGAACTCAAACATTAACTACATTTTTTTAAACTTGTCTAAAAACAATAAAAAATAAAAAATTACTTATAAATATATAAACTTGAACATATAAAAAAAAAACAAAAGTAAGGCCGGTGCCTTCAGGCAGCAGGTTTCGAACCCGTAACACTCGTTTCTTGCCTTTGGCGTCTTAACCCGCTGGACCAAACGAACAGCGGCCGGCAGGACGAAATTAGCGACCATATTCTGCGTGGAAAGATAAACGCATTAAAACACGAACACGCATTTTCCCAAACATAAGATTAATCTAGATCGATTGTGTACCCCCGAAAACCCCCATATACCAAATTTCAGCGAAATCGTTAGAGCCGTTTCCAAGATCACGGTTATATACATATAAATAAATATACAAGAATTGCTCGTTTAAATGTATAAGATATTCTAGGTGTGGCTCTCCATGCATGTGAAGTGGGGATGAACTTTTTTTTTCTTTCTATCCCATCGTGTGGGGTATCGTTTAATAGGTATTTTATAAAGTCAACCATTTTCGAGTAATCGGCCTCCAAAGTGATTTATAAGTTGGTCCCCCCTAGCATTTCTAAACTATAAGGCTGGGACTATATGCAACGGAATCCGGAGGGCCGTAGAGAATTCTGACCGTTGAAAATAGAATTTTGCACTATTACAATAGAGTTGAAAATCGAACATCCGAGTGTCGAGTCAAATGTTAATGTCATATATGACAGCTCGACACTCGAAACTTCCATTTTCAACTGTATTGTATTAGCACAGAGTTCTATTTTCAGTGCTCATAATTCTCTACGGCTTACCGGATTCCGTTGCATATAGTCCCAGCCTAAGACTTAAAAACTTACAATTTTCTATGCTGATAGATTATGCTAATAACTCTTTAGGAAAAATATTTTGAACCAAATCAGACAGTAACTTTTGAAGTAATTTGAAAAAATATTACGCGTTTATAGTTACGGAACCCTCCTTAGACGTGTCCTGATATATTCTTGATTAGGTTAGGTTATTTTTTGCTTTGATGTTTGCAAAAAAGGAGAGTTGTATGTATGTGAGTATTAGTGCAGTCTATAGTATACGTAGAAGCTATGGCGGTTTTAAAAAGCTTCACATAGATAAGTGGTAAATACAGCCTATAGGTACGCGTTAAGTTTGCAGTGAGTCATCAGTGCAAATGTCTAGAAAGCAATGACGCTTAGCTCGTGTTCACGTTTGACAATAAAGGTAAGCCAGTTTAACATTTGTAAATTGTACTGACGACTCACTGCAAACTTAACGTGAATAGACTGTATTTACTACTTATGTATGTGAAGTTTTCTATTGCTGCCATAACTTTTACGTGTAATATAATATAATATGTATATCGGAATTATTCGGAATGGTTTTATTTCAACAAAATACATTATTTTCAAATAACGAAGATGTGACCAATACAAATTCATATCGACAATATATCGATATAATTTGTATTGGTAACATCACTTAACATGTCAGTGTATTAGTGCGTACGCTACACTGTTATATTAGCGCGAGTCTTATTTGTGTGAAATAAATAAGCTAGTGTTGCAGTTTTATAAATGTGTGAGTTTGTAACGATTACAATATTTTTGTGAATGTGTGATTTTGTTTTCATTGTGGGAGTTACCCTCCCCGCACCAAAATTGGCAGAAAGTTTTGTTTGAAAATTTCCTCGCGTGCCTTATCTTGTACTATATAATCTAAGGTGTGAATAATTATAGAAAATAAGATTTACGTATATTATTGTATAAATATAAATTGTGTGTGTGTACTGTGTATAGTATAAAATATATATCCGTTGTCTGATACCCGTAACACAAGTTCGACTTAGCACGGGATCGGATTGACGTGATATATTATATTAATTAATAATTAAGTATATTTGTTCTGTATATTTTTTATGTGTGTTTGAAGAAATCGATTTGAAATTGAAATTCTGTCCAATAAAAAATATGTGTAGGTAGCACTTTTTGAATTTTTATGTCTAGTATAAAAAGGTATAGAATTATAATTATTAAACATGATAATAGTATATTTTTAGCTTACAACCCTACCATACATTGTCAGGTTGACTTTCGACTTTTCTAGAATAGAGTCAAGAGGAGTTTTGAATCGACATTTCTAATTGTTGATTGTTTATAATAAAGATAATAATATCGTGTTTTGCCACGCGCCTCCAACGCTGATATTTGCCAGAGAATTTTGTTTATCATTTATTTTAGTACCGCGATTTAAATTTAGATCGCTTTTATTATTGATTGGTCATTTTTTTTTATTGTCAATTCATTGTCTTTCTAACGCTATTAGATTAATAATTTATTATTTACGGACCTCTAAAATTCCAGACGACTTAATTTTTACCAATGAGCAATAAGAGCTACGTAATAAAGTGTAATTCGTCGCGGATCAGCGAGCAAACTAAAAAAACTGTTTGGTCACCAAACAGACCAGACATCCGGCTTCTAGACCTAGGTTTCTAAATTAGGACCTATTATTATAAATGATACTAAAGGCCTTATATATTTCATTAAAACAGCCTCCGTGGTCTAGTGGTTAGAGCATTGGCTCGGTTCGATTCCCGCATTGGAACAACAAAAAAATTTTGTTTCCAAGTTTGGTTAGGACAATGCAGGCTAATCACCTGATTGTCTGACAAGAAAGATGATCTCTCGTCTGTCGTGTCGGTTATCCGTCCCACTGGATTACGAGAGTAAAGGAAGAGAGAGTGCTCTTGTGTAATGCGCACACACTTGGGCGCTATAAAATTACTCCTGCGTAACTGGCTTGGTTTCAATGAAACCGGCAACCGTCACCGAGATCGTTATTATTTCATTGAGTGTAAATATTTTATAAAACTATGTAGGTACATAATTTAAACGAATGATTTATGGACAATAGAAAGAGATACCAATAAAAAGAGTAATTGCACGTTATCCAAAATCTACTTAATAATAACTAGATGTTGCCCGCGACTTCGTGCGCGCAAAAGGAAATCCCGCGGTAACCGTACATTTTGCCGCGATAAAAAGTAGCCTATGTCCTTCCCCGTGGTCTAATATCATATTATTTATATGATATTAGATATCTGAGATATCTGTACCAAATTTCATCAAAATCAGTCCAGTAGTTTTGGAGCCTATTCAATGCAAACAAACAAATTTTTCCTCTTTATTATATTAGTATATATAATGATAGCTCCTACACCGATTTCGGTGACGGTGGCCGGTTTTGTTGAAATTAGTCTAACGCACGAGTTATTTTAGTGCCGAAGTATGTGCGCATTACACAACAGCAATCTCTCTTTGCTTACTCTCATAGCCCAGTGGGACGGATAATTATGTATTTCTTTCCGTCTGTCCGTTTGCCCGTCTGTCCATCTTACCATATTACCGTCTATCCGTCTGTATGTATGTCATCTCGTAGCCCAGTGGGATGGATAATGATGTAAGTATTTCTGTCTTTCCGTTTGTCCGTCTGTCCGTCTTTTCAGATTACCGTCTGTCTGTCTTTTTATATTCCTATCTCTCCGTCTGTCCATCTTTCCGCCTCTCCATTTGTCAAAATTTTAATCAGCAACCATGGAGAATAGAGGTTAGGAGACTGGAGAACCATCTCGTGTATTAAAATGTGTCCGTTTAAAGGGAGCAAGATAAGGTGGCGCTATAGTAGCAGGTGGAAGAATTTCAAAAAGAGCGCCACAAAATGGCCACAAATTCTAACCAATAGCTAACTTTCAAATAACTTCATCTCTTATTGCTAACTTCATATCATTTTCACCATCTACACTAGCGCTATTTCGGTGAGTTTTCGAACTATAATTTGGTCTTTACGGGTGGACACTTTTTCAAGTTGTTCCCCATACAAGCTGGTTCTCCTCACCTCTATTCTCCATGTCAGTAACTTAAAAGTCTATCTATCGTGAACTGCGTGAGTGCCTTTTACATACCGAGGTCACTTTTTCATTCAACTTTTAGACTTGTTATACTGTTGCGATAATTATAATGGCTGTGAGACACATGCTAGTTGAATTAATTCAGTGTTCAAGTTGTCATCTATTTTACGCCACTCTTAGCCAGACTGAGCGGTTCTCACACTTGCTGGTGGTTATTATAAAGCTAATTTTTAAACGAAGGTAATGCTAATGTGCTAGGTTAGTTTTCTTAGGGTTCCCACACATAATTACGGATTCGCATGAATTCGCATCGCATCAGAGCTTGTATGTTAGATCCCATATTATACGAGCTCATAGTCAATATGCGATGCGATCCGAAGTCGCAATTATGTCTGAGAGTCCTTAATGGGAAATGCGGATCATACTTTTTGTACTGTCAATCTTTACACGGTTTCCTATTTTTTCCCGGAACGGATATACTTTGCACTCGAGTGTGTGTCCAAGGCTTTAGTATAACCCATTTAAATCTAGGTTCAAATGATTAATGATTTCTGAGTCGTGATGACAAAATGTATATTAATTTTATAAATAACTATGTATATGTCGTTAACTTTAACCTATAGTTAAAGGTTTTTTAATAATTTAATCTTTAATATAACATTCTGATCTGGAGCTTCTTCAGACTGGCGTTTTTCCAGCGTATTTCAACTAATCCGCGGCGCAGACTTTCACTAAATGCCTACGCCGGGAAAATGCTAGTGTAAAAAATAATAAATTCTAAAAGTGATTAAACCTTTTCCCAATATGAAAATTTATAAAGAATTTATGTTTAATACCTACAACAATTAAACTCTGATGACATTCTATGAACAATAAATCAGTTATATTTATTGTTTCGCTCATTAGAATAGTATTAAGCCTCAATTACATAGCTCAGGCACACTGTGGTCAGGTAAACAACAAAAAAGAGGGAAATGAGAAAAAATTATAACACCAATAACCAATCATACCTACTTCAGATTTTCAGTAGGTGAAGTAAATACTAATATCTACAATCGAAAAGCAGTCGAGTAAATTTAGTTAATTTTGGTAGATATTTTTTTATAGTTACTATTTTTGAGAGACTCAAACAAGTGATGATGATGCTACTATGAGGACATTCACTTTCCTTAGGGGCCGTCCATATATTAGTCACGAAAAATTTCGACTTTTTGAACCCCTCTGCCCTTATGTCACGCTTTTTAGTATGAATGTAATGTCACGTTTAGTAAAAATTTAATGAATAATCATCGAATTTCGACCCTGTATCTTGACGGGTCTGAACATAGGCTCTGCGAACTGCATGTACAACTCGTGAAGAAAACTGTTATTGTATTATTTTTATATACCTATGTACTAATAAAATTTCCCTAATACAGTTGACCAATTAGTACAAATAAAATAAATACGAAAACACTTAGAAACAGTTATTGCGCAACCTTTTGCGCGAAGTTCAGACTCGCCAAGATACATCGGCCGTGTTGTATCTCTGCTTACCGAACTAATGTAACGAGCCTTAAGCTTAGATCTACTATTACCGGCGCGCGGCGCGGCGTAAGATTTATTGTTTGAAATATTACTGTTAGGGGAGATTACTCCACTTGACGAAATAAAGTTTATGAGTTTATTAAGCTTAGGGTCTATTTTAGTCTATCGATAAGTGTCAGTAACTGAGTATTAAGGCTGCGCTAGTCGGTTTTTTCTCCATACAAACGCTGTTGGTGATTTACTCCAAAGTCAAACATTGTAGACCCAAATTCTAGCGTAATATCGATTTTTATGACACTTATCTAGGTTGGTATTTGCTTATATTTCTGAAATTCAAATTAGTGCAGAAGATAATAGCCTCCAAACATCGCATTTTTAGCGCAACTTTGAACGTAAATAAAAATTAAACGAAGAATGATAATAAAAAAGCAAGCAAATACCGACACAGTTCGATTATTCAGCAATTGAGATAATTTTACTTCAGACAAAAATATTATATAGTTTTTTCATAAATCACCAACAGCTGAGTATCGATTTGCGTAATTTGAAGACGCCTTTTCTAAAATACTTTACACAGCTGCATAAATGTGTGCAGTATAGCTTCTCTTATAATACAGATTACTATTTTATGGGTATATCATTTTTTCCCTAATATCAGGTGAAATAACAAGCATTTTTCCCGCGCGCAGCACTGAGTTCGAGCCGTTGACTAGCGCACTCTTAAACGCCGGGGCCTGCGACGTCTTGAATAACTTGTGGACTCTTCTTATGTTATAATGAATATATGAATAATACAACTAATAGGTAGGTATAGACTATAGTGTATTATTCCATAGTTTTATTTTATTAAATCCACACCGTATTGTATTTAGATAGTAAGTTTTTATACTAATTGTATTTACCTAACTACTTATTTTTAAATAAATGTTTTATTCACTAATAGGGTATTCTTATTTATTGGTACATGTGAGAGATATATTTATGTTAGATTGTAAAATAACTAACGAGATTGTAAAAATATGTCGAATAATTAAAAACTATAAATTTTTAATCTAACGAAAAATAATGTGTGAAATTATAGGCAGCATATTCACGTCGGAAGTCTATCAACATTTAACAATTCCACTAGTTTTATTACAATCTAACGGTTTTTACAATTTTACGGTGACATTTACACAGTAACTTAATGCACAAATCTTAAAAGAGAGGCTAATACAGATATACGTCTATGCTATACATATCAGAGATGCCACGAATAGTGAATTGGCCGAATACCGAATATTCGGCAACGCTGTCGGCCGAAGCGCCGGATATTCGGCCGCCGAATATTTGGCACGAAATACATACTTGTCGGGAGCGCGTTAACTGGATTAAAACAAGTCGCAACCTGTTTTCCTCGTTGCGTTGGCGCAGCAGGCCACGACTAGCGTGTAAGTGTATAGTGAGAGGTTATTTTCTGAGGTTGGTAACATTTACGATGAAAAGCGTAATCGTTTGCTACCAAAAAATGCTGAAAAGCTTGTTTTTATCCATCACAACTTACCGCTGATCAATTTTAATTAGTAAAGTATTGTAATTTGGAAATAAATATATAATTTGGAGTAATATAACGTGTCTTTTTTACATGATTTGGTATTCGGTATTCGGCCGAATAGTACGTATTATTCGGTCGAATATTGAATAGCAAAAAAAGTGGCCGAATAGGCCGAATACCGAATAGTTGCCGAATATTCGTGACATCTCTAATACATATTATAAGCCTTTCGGATAACTAAAATAAACACTATAGGCTGTATTGCTGGCATCTGGCAATGTCATATAATATATTGACATGCGACGTTTTTTACATCATAATAATATGCAATACATAGTCAAATAGCTTAAATAAGCATGTTTTGTCTCTGTCGCTCGATTTAAAGTAAGCAGCGAAAAAACTTTCGAATAAACTATCCGACATTTACAAGATTATGAAACAGGCCCTTGTCCCTTAGGTTACTTATTATTCGCATCTGGAAATCTACAGGTGTTTTGCTTGCTTTGTAAACGAGTTTATTTCTAAAGTAACAAGAGGTAACTCAGAAAATTCGTCAAAAAAGACGCTTAAAAACATGAAATCTGCTAACGTAGAAAAATAGTTATTATTACTCATTCATTGATAATACCTACGTTCGTGATTGAAGCCGGAACCCCGTGACACAAGTTCTATATAGCAGCAGGGGTCCAGATTGACGTGGAAACGACCAGGAAACGAGCTTGATGGTAAGTCGCAACAGTGTTGCGCACTCGCGTTCCGCAGCCTTTCGCCAGAATTCAGGTCCTTAAAATCCCCTTAGGCTTTCGGTAACCTCACTCATTCAGCGCAACACAACGTAAGCGTTATTTCACGCTGGTTTTCTGTGAGAACGTGGTATTTATCCGATAGAGCTGGCGTATTCGCAGGTTTCTCCCTCGTTGTTACAAAGTTAATGATGATGATAATGATGATGAAATGTTATCGGTACTAATGGACACTACCATGGTTCTAGAACATTCAATTATAGGAATATCGGCTATCGCTAATGTTACAATCACCATCACATTACGGTCCTGTAATTATTAGTGCTATGATTAGCAGTATCAACAACGCCCATTACATGTAGAGTTCGGAATTCGGATCGCGAGAAACAGTCCCCGCTCCGAAACGGACCGCATTTTTAATCGACTTCAAAAAAGGAGGTTCCCAGTTTGACCTGTATGTATGTTTGTGTGTCCTCGACTCTTTATGAGTAATAGTGTTCTGTGGTCCTCGATTATCTTAAGAACCACTGATGCTATTTCGATGTGATTTTCACCATTGAATAGCATAATATTTATCAGCGAAGGTCATTGCCACGTTTCAAGGTCAGATGAAAATCTTCGGAGGTAAACGATGGAACTCTTCAACTACTTCAACGACAACACCAAGTGACGCGTGATGTAATTGCTGCTTTAATCGGCCTTATTTTTTTTTCTTTTGAATCTATTTGGACGGGGTTCCACCATTGAACCGGCCTCGGCGTATGGCGCCATCTCTTGAGTAATGTGGGAACTAAATTAATATTTTGAATTGGGAAGCAAATTGTTTTGCACAATATTTCAAATTAAAAATTATTTTTAAGTTTTTCAGTAGGTAGGTTAGTTTTTAAGGCGGTTCTCTTTTTAACCCCCGACGCAAAAAGAGGGGTGTTATAAGTTTGACGTGTCTGTCTGTCTGTCTGTCGGTCTGTCTGTCTGTCTGTCTGTCGGTCTGTCTGTCTGTCTGTGGCATCATAGCTCCCGAACGGATGAAGCGATTTCAATTTAGTTTCTTCTGTATTAAAGGTGACTTACATGCGAGTGTTCTTAGACATGTTTGATGAAAATCGGTTGAGCCGTTTAAAAGTTGTGGGGGGTGAAAGCGGGGAAGAAAATCCGAATGTGCAAATATACTCGAGTAAGGTCTCAAATGAAAGCGCACTATAAAAACCCCCCCGACAAAAAATAAACTCTAAAAAATAATAAATAATATTTTAAACCTATTATAATTATATTATCACATATAATATTATGTAAGTTGAAATAATTTTATTTTCCA
The DNA here is from genome assembly GCA_905404095.1 of Glaucopsyche alexis. NCBI lineage: Eukaryota > Metazoa > Arthropoda > Insecta > Lepidoptera > Lycaenidae > Glaucopsyche > Glaucopsyche alexis. The sequence continues at coordinate 6,697,134 of FR990053.1, forward strand.
ATCGTCGCCTCGTCGGGGAACCGCTAAAGTTTATAAAGTATTTTTACAACAACAGCTAAAGCCGTTTGAAGATGATCAGCTCTTTTCTAGTTGATGAGGGGATCTGACTAACTTTCCAATGTGCGATCGATTCAAAATTTGGTACTGTGTTACTTCAACGATATTAGAAGAACATGCTAATGTAACCATGACCTGATCAGCCGTTTGAAGATGATCAGCTCTTTTCTAGTTGATGAGGGGATCTGACTAACTTTTTTATGTCCGATCGATTCGAAATTTGGTACCGTGTTACTTCAACGATATTTAAAGAACATGGTAAGGTAACCATGGCCTGATTAGCCGTTTGAAGATCATCTTTTCTTTATTAGTTGATGAGGGGATTTGCCTATCGTCCACATGTCCTATCGATTCGAAATATGGTACCATGTTACTTCAATGATGTTGAAAGTATGTATATGGTAAGGTAATCATTATTTATACCTACTTTAAAAAGGATAAAATAAAAGTAAAATTAAAAATTTTAAAAACCCCCCGACACAAAAAATAAACTCTAAAAAATAATAAATAATATTTTAAACCTATTATAATTATATTATCACATATAATATTATGTGAGTTGAAATAATTTTATTTTCCAATCGTCGTCTCGTCGGGGGACCGCTATGTGAAAAAAACACGTGTAGTCCTAGTCGCAGAATGAACAAAAGAATTTACTCCGAAAAAAATTTGCTCATACCTACTTAAATGTAATTCGTAATAATTAATTAGCTGTTGTTGTAAAAAAACTTTATAACTTTAGCGGTCCCCCGACGAGGCGACGATTGGAAAATAAAATTATTTCAACTTACATAATATTATATGTGATAATATAATTATAATAGGTTTAAAATATTATTTATTATTAGTTAAAAAGTAAAACATATCGTTTTTCTAACCACTTGAGAGTTACAATTTGTATTGTACTTGACCCGTTTAATAAGTTTGTACCTACTGTAGAATATCTACTATATCTAGACATTTTTGACTAATATAATAATAATAATAATAATATCTATGGACGCTTCACACCACGTCAATCTGATCCCGTGGTAAGTTCTTGAAGAACTTGTGTTACGGGTACCAGACAACGGAAATATATTTAATACTTTTATTTTATACACATATTTAAGATTTTTATTATATTATACACATATTTAATACACATCCATGACCCAGGAACACAGAAAAACTTTTTGTTCCTTCGGCGGGATTTGAACCCGCGACCTCCGGCTTGAGCACCAACACGCTCAACCAACTGAGCCACAGAGGTCGCCAAATATGTCTTTGTGTTTTATAAAATGTCGAAAGATTGTGAACCAAACATGCTACTAACAATTGCATTATTTTTCGTACCATCTAACGAACTAAAATATACAATCATTCGCGCGACTTCATTATTTTGACTGTCGAATGAAGAATGTTCACTAATTTTGAATTTTAGCTTAATATACTCTCTGTCAAAAATAAAAAATACATGTGAAAGAATTATTTTGATACGTCAATTAATTTCCAAGTTATAAAATTTAAAGTGAGCTCGCGACCACTGGGCCACGCTCCTGCCGCGTGACGTCATATTGTAACACTCACCTAGTCCGTTCGAGCTCTTCCGTACCGCTGGCCTTACGTTTCCCTAAAAATCATTGGATATGTCCAATCCTAATTCTCGGAAATCCTTAGTTGTGCCAAAATGTACAAGTACTACTATCAAGACGCCGGAAAAGTTGTTTTTCCTAGTTCCAACGGACTTAAAAATAAATGCCATGAAAAGGTTATATCGCATTAGTGAAATGGTTTATTGTTGTGAAGATCATTTTGACGTAAGTATAGTATACTTTTATGTAGACATAGGTAAAATTATATTCTTTTGTAATTTTCATTTACTTGTTGTATAAATATAGACAAACATAGAATCAGGTCAGAGATACAAAACCTTTGGTATCAGAAACTTTATTTCGCTGTGTTTATACATAGGTACTTACACTTAGTTTAACTACTTGTACTAATATTTATTCTGTGGTTTAACTGACTTTGAAGAGGACATTATTATTAATAAATAATATTATCTTGGAATCTATAGAGCTATTTTGTGTTACCGATTGATTATTGGGTTCCGTACGGAACCTAAAAATTTGCGTACCCTATTACTAACTTCAGTCAGTCAGCAACTTTGTTATAAATTTTGGCAAACAAACAAATAAACTGTAACAGAAAACTAACGAAAATATCGACGCGTGTATCGGTAACAGAGATGCTGACCATAATGACGTTTGCCCGGCGAGCTAAGGGAACGCGGTGGGAAGCGGGCAGGGCTTTGCATTCCAGCGATGCGTCAAGTTAATGTGACCGCGTTGTACGTTCGGCTGTATAATATATTATATTTTTTGTATGTTCAACGATTACTCCGCCGTCTATAGACCGATTTAAAAAAAAAATTCAGTGATGTATAAGGTATAATCCGAAATTGGTCCTTTTGACATCAAAGTGGTGACCTGATGATGGGGTCCATGAGGAATCGAGGGAGGGATCTCCTCGAAATTTATATGGACACATATGGTGATTTTGACTTTTTCTGAAGTAGTAGTATACCCCGGGTCCAAAAGCACTGAACAGAACTCCTCAGTCTTTAAAGATAAAGCGTTTGGAAATTTCTGCATTGTTTAAAGAACTACAAGCATATTATGCCACATACAGTAATCATCATCATCATCTTATTTACAATACCTAATGGAAGCTTGGCGCGTCTTCAATTATACATTCGATCGTTTATTTTAAACGTTCTTAAGATGTATCCTACTAATATTATTAATGTAAAAGTTTGTGAGGATGTATGGATGGATATTTGTTACCCCATCACGCAAAAACTACTGAACGTATTTTGATGAAATTTAGTATGGTAGTAGTTTAGGCTCTTGAATAAAACATAGGTAGTACTTTTTATCCCGAAAAATACAGTGTTTCCGAGAGACACTATATTTATGCGGGCGGAGCCGCGGGCAACAGCTAGTTAAGAATAAATTAACAAATATCACTAAAAAACGTATAATTATTATTTTTGAACAAAAAATTAAACCGACTTCCAAAGTAAAAATACACAAAAAAGTATGCAATAAAACTTATTCTCTAAATAATTATCCTTTTAAATTCGGCTAAAATTTAAACTATTTCTCTACTCAATCTTTTTAATTTTGAAGTCGGTACCAGCAAATATGAACGTGAGTTCTATAAAATATTGTAGGATATTGTTTGGGATATTGTTTACGTGAAGAAAGAATAGTAAACACTGCGCGGGACCTTATACACTGCTACAGCCGGGCAGGGACGGCACGGAGCGTTAAAAAAGGACGTCATCGGCTGTTCAGTGACTTCTAGCGGGGCAACAAATTTACGTGAACTTTAAATGATTGTAAAATTTAAACTACTAGGTATTTTTAAATAAAACAAAAACTAGTGTATTTGTATATATAAAAGCTTTACTGTAACGAATTTTCAAGTGATTTTACATACCTATGAACATACCTCATTGCCATTTAGATGGTTGATTTCTGGTCGATTTTCATCATTCTGCATAAGACCTAACTTACAATAACTTTACAATTAGAACTAGCTTACATAAACGTAATAGCAATTCGATAGCAAACAATATTATAATACAATATAACTACGGAAGTTATGCCTCAGAGTGATATAAAAGTTATTAAAAGTGACAACAGCACTGACGCAACTGCATCAACAAGAGTCCAGCAAAACTACGGGCGACACAGATCCGTCCGTTACGATCTTATCTCGTAGATTTGTGTACAAGGTGCCAACACGAAGTGGTACGCTATAATTTTCAATTAGAGTAGGAATTTACCTGGAGTTTATAATATAATGTCTCCGAAAATCAATTACGGATTCTTCGGGCACATGATCCACTGCTTATGTAAAGACATTTAGACAAAAAAATATTTGTCATACTCAAAGTAAAAAATCACCTCATGTATGACTCTCCGCTAAACGCAACCTCGCTCATATAAAGAAAAAAAAATTTCTAGTATGACAATTATTTTTCTGGTTAATCGTCTTTACATAAGCAATAGATCATATTATGCCCAAAATATACGTAATTGATTTTACCGAACCTTATATTATATTATTTTAGATTGAGCGGTATGTTTCCGCTTTTCCCTATAGACCAGTGCAAAAAGGTTTTGAAACAAAATAAATAAATTTATTATAATAGGATGAAACCCATTGGAAAAGGAAGAGAATATAACAAAAATAAAAGAAAAAATAATTTAAGGGCGATTTGAGGTCGGGAAGTGAAGGGGGTGAGTTTTTAAGGGTAGAAAACGGTTTATCTCGATTTCCGGCAAAATTACAAGTCCTTTGGAAAAAAGTCAAATGACAAAGTTGTAGATAATAATAAGATTTACAACTTAACCTCAAAATTTATGTGAATTTGATTAGTGGCAGTCCTCCACCGTGCGCTTTACCCGAAGCTTTGTGCCGCGCACTGTAAAACTCTGGAATGAACTATCGCCAACAGTATTTCCGGATCATTACGACCTGCAAACCTTCAAGAAGCAAGAAGCGTATTGCCTCCTAAAAGGCCGGCAGGCAAGGCCTACGCACTTGCAAGTTGCGGGTATCCATGGGCGACGGTAATCGCTTTCCATCAGGTGATCCGAAAAAAAAAAACAATATCTTTCCTATTTACAACATTAATATCGATGTTAATATTATTAGAAACTTAAGTCATATCGCTCAATATAAGAATCAGTCATTATTTACAATGTAATGCAAATCTTTGCCTGAAGGAGGACGATGAACTTAGACTTTCTCGATTTGTATGGAAAGATAATTCACATTAAACTAATTTATAACGTTCGTGATTTGTCTATTACTTTCATAATATCGTTAATAATGTGATTTAATCAGCTGTTGTTCTATAAATTATTAATGGCCTTTTAAATGCCTCTAGTTGTTGTAATATACTGCTATTTGTTGTAAGATACTGCTTGTATTACTATAAAGAGCTCCGTGGCCTAGTGGGTAGACCGTTTGGTTCGCACTCGAGAGAGTGTAGGTTCGTATCCCAGGTTGTGGCGTGTACCAATGAGACTTTTCAGCTCTCAAGTACATTATTATATACGGACGCTCTAACGGTGAAGGAAAACATCGTGAGGAATCCTACACATAGTTGGCCCCAGACGTATTGACCAGTTCATTCCTCTGGACTAGGCTGACTATGTTGTGAGAATGCCGTATGTGTTTGGGCAACCATACATTTAAAAACCAACTGTCCCAGGCACTACAATATTTCAAGAGTGGTTACTTCGCTCAGAGAATACGTATAAATCATCCATTAACGGATGTAAAGGCCTAAGTTTTTTTTATTTACTATAATGCTAAGCTCGGAGTCTCTCTACGCGATAGAATCAGAAATGAGGAAATCCGTAGCAGAATCAAATTTACCGACAAAGTAATGCTATAATGGCAATGGGCTGGACATATATCTAGTAGAACTGCTGAGACCGAGACCACGAACTGAACGTAGAATCGTAGGACAGCTTTTTTCTCCGTCTAGAAAATGCATTTAAGCATCCTACGGAGTGATGGGGTACCCGTGAGCATGTGAGACTCTGCTGCGCCCGAAATATGGTGAATGGGTGCAGCCCCTACACACTTAAAACCGGCGTAAAGTTTCTCACCGTCTTTGATAGGCAACAACCACAGTTCAAGTGATGATCATTGAGAAAAAATTAAGTGCAAAACCATCAGTTTAATGTCGTGATAAGGATACCTACCGGCCACGAACCCAGGTTGGGTTTTCAATAGCCGGCTCCACGAATCAACCTCAGGAGCTTTTGGACTGGCCGTGGATTTAAGGTATTGTGCCACCTTCCTTATTGGGTTCGAACTATTTTCATTTATTCTAATGCACGCAGTTCGAAATCTCCTTCCTTTGACTATCGTGCCTATATTTCCGCATTAATGCAATCCATTAAATATTTAGCATCGCCCGCGGAACCACGTACGGTATCCGCAAGATTAACTTTTGCGCCCACGAAATAACGGTCAACGTCCAGTTTACAAAAAAAGCGTAGGAGCCTGAAGTAACATTCCATCTTTATTAGCCTTTAGTTGTCACGTTTTATCTTACCTTTCATAATTACATAGACTAGTTAATTGATTGACAGTTAATTTCTTAACTAATCGCCCCTGTTACAAATATGTTACGTAACCAGAACTGCGGTCTGCCATTTCATTAATTACTGTGGAGGGGCTAAGAATGGCTTACTAACTAAGCATTAGCTTGACAAGAAGTTAAACTAGTATTTATGCGAGCTTCATGCTTAGGCCTACTTAGATTATGCGTTCCACTTTGATGAAATGATACGTATTACTTTAAAGGAAATAACTCTAATGAGCTCAATATCACACCGGGCGTAGTAATGTTCCTTGGGGCACACTCTTACTCTTGACCATGAACTTATCATTTCGAGCATGATAAAGTTAAAGGTAGTTATATAAAGTAATATGAATAATATTGCTAAATAAATATTATGAGTTTTATATTAATATTATATAAGATGAAACTCATAAATTCTTAAAAGCCAAAGCTACTTTAAGACTAGTGATCGACGAGACGTTTACTATTAGGTACATAGTTCTAAATCTATACATATAATAAATCTGTAGAGGGGTCATGTCTGTACATTAAAGTTATCTAAGTGAAAATCAAAATGGGGGGGGTCTATAAAGGCCACAGAACCTAAAAATAACGTTTTTGAAAAAAATTTATGTCTGTCTGTCTGTCTGTCTGTCTGTCTGTGTGTTTGTTATCACATCACGCCGAAACCACTGGATGGAATAAAATGAAATTTGGCAGGTAGGTAGCTTAGGACCTGAAGGGTAAAATAGGATACTCTTTATCCCGCAAAATTAAAGGGTTCCCATGGGATCTTCAAAAAACTGTACCTACCTGTTTGATATTATTTCAGGCAATCTACTCGACGTATTTAAATAAAACTTGGCACAAAGGTAGATTGGAACATGAATTAACTAACAGTATTTTTTTTTCTTGGAAACCAAAACGGTTCCCACGGGATCATGAAAAAACTGTATTTTTGAACTTGCTTCACAAACCGAAATAAATCATCATTTTTCGCATGTTTTCTCTTGAAATAAAACTATTAAATTAAAATTATAAAAATAAATCTATTTTTTATCCTACTCAACACAAATAATAAATAGCGAAGGACAAAACCAATAGTACAAGATCTACTTAAACTAAGAATTTGCTTTGAGCGAGAGGTCAACTTATTTGGTGGTGTTTAATAAGTTACCTACTATTTTTTTAGCTGATAAAATGTACCTTGATATTATTTCGTTCAGGCTCTTGAAATATTTGCGTTCGAAATTCAAAATTAAACCGCATGCATAGGCTGTGTTCCGCGGAAAATAAAACGTAGGCAAAATGGCAACCGCTGGTATTAAATAAGCAAAATGGCGGATTATGTTAGTAGCATTATTGAAGTTAGCAAAATATGTGCCCTGGCGGATAATCTGTTTTTTTAACGCTAGCAAGCGCTAACAAGCTCTATTTTCGGCGGAACACAGCCATAGTCTTTTTACCGTATTGATATTGACTGAGCAGAATAGAAGAATAACTGTTTTATAATATCAAATACTATTCTGTTCTGTGAAAAAATATTCTCACCTTTTATAACATTCGTCTTCTTTAATTTTAGTGAAATAAACTTTAAATTGATGTTATATCTTTGAGTATCCTACCATATTATAGGTACTAAGTAATTGTATATTAGGTTGAACTTGAAGCTTGGTAGGTATCTTATTACGAATAATGGTGTCTACAGACACACGAATTTGGTACGGAGCGTACAGCGGATCTGGTACGCTCCGTACCAAATCAGAGCGTGTGTAGGGCAGTCCGGTGAACATAAGAAGAAGGCGAAGAGTTCGCAGCTATCCGCATCGGATTTGGTCCGCTCCGTACCAAATCCGTGCGTGTGTAGAGCAGTCCGGCGGTTAGGCCGTACAACGGTGTCAGTGTTGCTAACTTAGGGATTTACCACCCAAAATTAGGGAAAATATCTACGGGGGTTTACTAGGGGCCAGGACGTTTAGAGTTTACTCCTTATGAATCAATTTGTATGTAATAATAAAAAATATTTAAATGTGTGTATATAGTCAGGGATATGAAAATATAATATTGGGAGTGAAATCAGATTAATACAAGTTAGTTATTCACGCGTAAGTCTTTATGTTAAACACATAACCTTTCTTTCTAGCTTATTATCTCTTAGACCTGTCAATGGTATCAGGGGTAAAGTTTGGGGAGAAATATTTTTGAGAGTTGATATCACTGCCTGTTATCAATGAATTTCGGGAATCATCGCGTCGTCGAAAAACAGCACTGTAAATAGAACTCTGTGCTAATGCAATAGAACTGAAAATCGAACACATGAGTGTCGAGCTTTTCGGTCCACTGCATCGTACCAAATCCGTGCGTGTGTAGCGACACCAGATTCGGTCTGCGGATATGGTCCGCTGTACGCTCCGTACCAAATTCGTGTGTCTGTAGATGCCTACTCTACAGCAAACCGCAAAAGTTTTTACAATACCTATACTAATATTATAAATGCGAAAGTGTGTCTGTCTATGTCTGTTACCTCTTCACGCTTTAACCGCTGAACTGATTTTGATGAAATTTGGTATAGACATACTTTGAGTCCTGGGAAAGGACACCGTAATTTTTCGGCATAAAAAGTACCCTATTACTTTTTATGCCGAAAAAGTACGGTGTTTCTGAGGGATAATGTATTATTCTGTGTATATTTGACTGTCTTTCACTGCTAAAAGGTTGATCCGATTTGAATGAAAGTTGGTATGGTAGTCATAGCAAGCGTCCATAGATATTATTATTATTCTTATTATTATATTATTATTATTATTATGGTAGTGGTTTATGCTTTGGACAAACGCGCAGTCCACTTTTTTCCCAAAAAGATACAGTGTTCCCGAGGGATAATATATTATTTTGTGGATATTTGACTGTTTTTCACTGTTAAAACGTTGAACCGATTTGAATGAAAGTTGGTATGGTAGTGGTTAATTCTTTGGACAAACGCGTAGTCTACTTTTTATTCCAAATCTATACTAATATACTACTATTAATATACTAATATATTATACTAATATATTATACTTCTATAGGTACTTAATATTATAATATAATATTATAAATGTGAAAGTGTGTCTGTCTGTCTGTCTGTCTGTTACCTCTTCACGCTTTAACCGCTGAACCGATTTTTATGAAATTTGGTATAGACATACTTTGGGTCCCGGGAAAGGACATAGGATTTTTTAATCCCGAAAAAGTAGTGTTCCCGCGGAATAATATATTTACGCGGGCGGAGCCGCGGGCAAAAGCTAGTCTAAATATATAATAAAAAATAATAATTAAAACAAATTAAAAAACCCGACTGCGTAAAAAGTGAACGAAACTAAGTACATAATGAAAAACTGAAAAGAAAAAAACAAGCACTTAGATGTCCGGTGGTCTAGAATTCTATAATATATTATTGAATGAATACTATTGAAGAAAATAAAATATAATCTAATAATGGAACATTACAACTAAACAGTCGGGATCCATTGAAAAATTAGATTGGCTGTCGAGTAATGGATCCCGACTGTTTAGTTGTAATGTTCCATTATTAGATTATATTTTATTTTCTTCAATAGTATTCATTCAATAATATTATATTATAGAATTCTAGACCACCGGACATCTAAGTGCTTGTTTTTTTCTTTTCAGTTTTTCATTATGTACTTAGTTTCGTTCACTTTTTACGCAGTCGGGTTTTTTAATTTGTTTTAATTATTATTTTTTATTTTATACTTTTTAGTTATGAGTACCTAGCTAGCTATTTACCAGACTGGATTTCCTATCAGCATCAGTACTACGTCACAATTGCACTGGAATGTGAGAATGGTTGTTGCAACTTTAAATCGATATAGATCCTAAACGGTCAGTCAAATCGAAAAATGTTGAAAGAAAACTAAAAATTATTTTTAAATACCTATTCAACGATACCCCACTTGATATAGTTTGTTGACTTTCATTTTTTTCATTTTCACAATATGGCGTCCAGTAGTCGCCATATTGAATTTTCACTAACGACATGTATTTAGTGATACTCGCCGGACTAAGAGGAATCGATTGACGTGTGAATCATAAAAATCGGCCCAGGCGTTTGGTCTGTATAGTGCTTCAAAGGAACATACATACATACATACATACATACATACATACATACATACATACATACATACATACATAGGCTGATAAACACATTACCACTCCTTTGCGTCGCGCAGTCGGGTAAAAAGTAAATCTAACTGACTCAACGCACAGCCGAAACTACTGAACGGATTTTGCTGAAATTTGGCATACAGATAGTTGTACCTAATGACGCAGACATCCACTAGGAAATTTTTTTTAAAAATTTGCCCCCTAAGGGGGTGAAAAATGGTTTAAAATTTTTTTGGTAACCGAACTCCACGCGGACGAAGTCGCGGGCAAAAGCTAGTGTTATGTATATAACAATATACATCAGTGGCGAAGGGTTCCTATAACTCCATTCCTATCGGCTTCCCTTGTCGCTTACCTTTTGCAAACCTTCATAGAAATCCTTACCTATTATACAGGCTCCGGCTTCCCTATGAAGGAGAAGCAGCCTTCGCCACTGATATACAGTGTACGGAAAACAGGCAAAATCGGTCTGTTCTGCTCAATTATGGATGGGCATTGAGATGAAGAATGCAAGAGTTTCGTTCCAGTTACCACTTCGATTTTGCCGGTCTATCCGTACACTGTGCAATGTTATACTAGTGCATATTTTTTAACAATTGTATTTACCTTCCTATATTATGCGTTAGTTCCTGTGACCTTACAGGCTTTTGTAAATCTATTTTGAGATACAGTCGAAGGATCTTTCAGTTAGCACCCTTGACCCTTTACTTAGTAGTATGTTCGTCTGGCCATTCGTCCGTCCAATCGTCCGTCTGACCGTCCGACCGACAAGACCCTAGTTTCTTTAGTTCATTAACACGTGGAGGTATCGAGTTGAAATTAAAACCGTATACTCAGGTATCTCTTAAAACCGTGAAAAATCAGAATTCTAAGCTACGAAAAAACAAGATACCTACGGCCATTTTTGCCACAAAAAAGCATAATATTTCGACACTCTCAAGGGAATCAAAAGTCTTAGGTACTTCCGGTTGACCAAGAACTATAAAATTTAGCAAGTAACATCGTTATATTTAACAAGTACAAGAAAACAATTGGAAAATGCATATTTGTAATTAAATCACAAAAAAGTGTCTCAAATCTAAGAGGGAGTTGAAATTAGAAGCTACTAGGTCAAATATGGTATGAAGGGCTTGATGATGATGGGCTTCTTACTTTGCAGTTAAAGAAACCATTGTTACAGAAAAAGAAAACTTTTAAAAGTAACCTTGAGTCCCCAATTTTGACAATCACATTAAATACCTTTCATATTGGAAAGGACAGTGCAAATTTTTGCAACTCGCAAGGTTGAGTACATAGAATATAGGGTCACTTTAAACCTGTATAGCGAGTGTATTAATATTATGCAGTATTTTAATATTACCACAGAATACTGATTTCATAATGAAGGTTTTGATAAATTGTTTATGCTAATTAATTTGTAATATGCACCGTGCATATATTTTGGGTTACTTTATATTTAATTAGCTTTTCGTGTAATCCAACATGGGTTATTTTTAGCTAATATAGAACTAGGGTTGAGAGCTTACATAGAATTACTACGTTCTAACCTCATAACTCCCCGATTCCTTATCTTTGATGGTATTCAGTCGTAAAATTATCTTCTTCTTTTTATGGGGCAAGCCCGGTTAAAACCCAAAAAAAATGTTGGAAGCTGAACCGACACGTTCAGCTTCCAATATTTTGTTTGGTTTTTAACCGATTACCAAAAAAGGGGCGGTTATATATGGATCCCATCATTTTTATTTTGGAAGTTGGTTTAATTTTTTGTTAAAAAGAAAGACACATCGTTTTTTTATCTTTGCAAGTGATAGACGTACGAAAAACAACAATTCCCGATGGACATTTAGCAACGTGATGTAACTGTAGGATGTATTTATTATAGAGTTCGTAACTCGTCGAAGCCGAAGATTGGCCCGGTACACGACGCTGCATCCAGATCCCACGGCCGCAGCCTCAACGATATGCTGTCTGGACCGGACCTCCTACAGTCGCTGCCGGGAGTGATCATGCGGTTCAGGAGACACCCAGTAGCAGTGACAGTGGATATTAAAGAAATGTTCATGAGAATCAAGATAAGGGAATCGTTGTTTTTCGTGCATCGTCTATCACTTGTAAAGATAAGAAAAAAAAAAAAAACAAACAAAACGAAAACGATATGTAACGTCAACGCTCATGAGAATCAATATAAGAGATGAAGACCGTGATGCGCTACGGTTCCTGTGGCGAGGCGACGAAAGAGAAAAAAGGCCTCAAGAATTTCAAATGACTTCGCTTGTCTCCGGTGCTACGTCGTCACCATGCACCGCACTTTAATTAAGAACCGAAATGCTAAAGATTTCGCCGATGAGTATCCAAGGGCTGCAGAAGGGGTAAGGAAAAATCACTATATGGAGGACTACATAACCAGTTTTGGAGACGAGGAGGAGGCACTCGAAGAAGCGTAGATTACATAGTTCTGTTTCCGTTTGTTCTACGTAAAAGAAATTGCGGGCACCAGCTAGTATGAAATAAGAGTAAGACTAATATATTATATCATAACATGACTAATATAGTTTTTCTTTGGCCGTCTAATTTCCATCAATATTTAACCGACTTCCAATAAAGAAGGCGGTCATATTGTTTCGGTGTAGATATACAGGATTATAGATTTAGTCGATATTGATCCTTTAAGTGGTTGTGATTCCCATCATTTCTGCTATTTACGTCTAAGAAACCCATATTATAGGTACTGAATTTTTGGGTCCTAATTTGTATTGAGAACAAATGTTTTCACTTCTTTATCTATCCGTATCGTTTCCTTACTCTAGTCTATGGTTAGATGACAATATATTTAATATCTTAAAACCTTTGATTAATTATTACATATTACATAGATACGTTATATCCTTACAAAACTGACAATATTTCTGTGCCACGACACACATTGACATGGGACGCGTGTCAATGTGTCAACGTCGCATAGTAACACAAAACACGCTATTACTCGCGGAGCACACTAACCAAAATTGGTCCGACTCGGGCCAATTCGAGTCTTCATTTTTACGCGTTTATAACATATCTACCTTTGTTTAATATTATATATCTATGCTTAAAACGCAGTTTATCTCGAGCTCTAGATTTGACAAGTTACTACTTTTACTTTCCATTTGCCAGTACTAGAGTAAAAGTATGCCAATAGGTAAGTATTTACTAAATACTATTTAGTCAATATTTAAATTATTTAAATAGCGATTGGTCATATCTAGTAATTACTACGTTCTTGAGTAACGTTATCAGAGAGTGTTTAATAGAATCTAGACCTATAAGTTTATGATATCGATATAGATGTAATACGGCTTCTAAAATAATCATTTTATATCATTTCATGATCACCATTATCATAAAAAAGTGTGTGCGTCTAACCTTTTTAGCGATTGAGGTATTTTTATATATTTTTTGGAACTAGAATAAACATTCTACACATTAAAATCTATAAATATAACGTTTAACATGTAAAATATCAAATATGATTTCACCGGGATTGAATTTTTTTGTGTCGGTTTTCGAAGCTAAATTACAGCGACACACATACCAATTTTTATTTAATTTCATAAGTTTTTATTTAATTAGTTAAATAATTGTTTAAATTGCGACTTATACAAAAATATTTGAAATCTATAAATAACATAAAATAAATACTATATAGAATAGCGTTACTTCCGTCACAAAAAAAAACTGAGTTACTCTATAGTCGCGCCTAAGGAAGTTTTACTTAAAAAAAATACATGATGTGACGGAAGTAACGCTATTCTATAAATGTCACATGTGTTATCCGTCCCACTGGATTATGACAGTTAATTAAGAGAGAGTGCTCTTGTGTATTGCGCACACACTTGGGCACTATAAAATTACTCCTGCGTAACTGGCCTAGTTTCAATGAAACCGGCCACCGTCACCGAGATCGGTGTGGGGAGTTATTATCACTCTTCAAAATATATAGGGTGGTATAATACTTCTCAAATATCGAGTGTACCTAATACCACTCTGACTATTATTATTACTCTGAGTATTACATTAAAACAAAAATTTCGCTAATTTATGGTTTAATTAAACTAATTATGAGCGCTATGGGAATTCGTTATTGCTTCAGTTTACTTCATTAACTTGAATTTAGTAACTGCAACTCCAGTAGACGCTGTACCGAATAATTAGTCGTTTGACATTGACACTGTTCACTCGGCGAATAATAGTGTTTATGAGAAAAGATATGCGCTAGCTTGTCACATACCAGAGTAATGATAGCCATAGCACACTATAGACTAACGGCTGCAAGTCAGCCTGCAGTTGCGTTCGTGTCTGCACAAACTTCAGGGATAAAATTTTTAGCATAAAGCACATATCCTCTTTTACTTATTATACAGATACATTGAATGTACATACAAACCACTATTGCACCAAATGAGAAAAAAAAAACGGATCACAAAAACCTTTCTTAACGACAACTTGTCACCTAGAGAAAAGTGTAAGTTACTCAAATCCAGGAAAATGTGATAATTAGGTATTAGCGTAAGCACGCGACTACGCCAAATCAAGTATCAAATTGCATTTTTTCGGGAGAAAAGTAACCTATGTTTTAATACATAACCTAAACTATTACCATACTAAGTTTCATCAAAATGCATTCATTACGTTTTTGCGTGAAACAGTAACCAACAACCTTGCATCGTCACAAACTTTCACATTTATAAGAGTAGGATATGAAGTAGTGGCGAAGGCTGGTTCTCCTACATGGGGAATCCCTAGCCTGTACAATAGATAATAGCCTGGATTGGGATGAGGGTGTTCAAAAGGTAAGTGGTAAGTGAAGCCGATAGGAATGGAGATATAGGAGACTAGCTTTTGCCCGCGACTTCGTCCGCGTGGAACATTTACTTTGGGAATTTGGGATATCGCTAAAATATACCCGCGACTTCATTTACGTAGAAGGAGAAGCGCTTCCATCTCAGGACTGCCCGCAGCGCGCCGCACATCATTATTGCGCGATGATTATTTTATTACTGCGATATCTTCTAAAATACTCATTGAAATCAAATGATGTAAACGGCAAATTTCTTCTAAGTTAAATGCTTGTAATGAATAACGTATTTATTTGGATAAGGATTAATATCATCTTTATGAAAACACCCTCACAAATAATGCTTAATTTTAGAACAAATTTGGTTAGCATAAAAAGGCTATTGTGAGCCAACCTTAAAAGATAGACATATACAGTCGCGGACTTTTTTTTAGGACTTTTAAAGGGGAACAATTCTGTCATATATCATTTTAGCGAAACTTTAACCTTTTCCGCAGCGTACGCAGTGAAAGCTCTCAAAAGAAAAAATAAAAACCCGATTTTGAAACATTCTTGATTGGTGCTCCGCTCGTATTGAGCTTAGCATGATGCTATATAGCCTAAAGCCTTCCTCGATAAATGGACTATCCAACACAAAAAGAATTTTTCAATTCGAACCAGTAGTTCCTGAGATTAACGCGTTCAAACAAACAAACAAACAAACTCTTCAGCTTTATAATATTAGTATAGATATAGGAACCCCATGCCACTGTTACTGAAGCAGCATTTTTAACAAAAAGAAACTGGATTTAAACAACAACAACTACTCTATTTATTCACTATTTCAACGTCACGTTCTAAAAACAAAAAATGCTATTCCAAAAATGACGGAGGTGGCCCAGGTGGTCTTCAGTTGTGTATATTTCCAAGTTCTATTTTGATTGTAGTGTGCCCTACCTCCAAATCCTCCGTAATAGATCATAGTTAATTGAGTTTTACACTTATGGTAATGTATCGCGAGAATGATAAAATATTGCTCCATTTTTATGGCTGTCCTGCCTAACACTTGTTAATTTTGATGTAAATTGGCGGTTATTTTGGTCAATTTCACGACTATATGTAAACAAATCTTACAATACACATAACATTGTGGTAAATAGAGTTCTCCTTTATCTAAAAAATTATTAAATATAATTTAAAAAACTATGATTTTTAGGAAATCAAAAACAATTTTCCAAAATTTGTAAAAAAAGGCCGCGCTTAGGATAATTTTTCCGCTCTTTGTATGGCTTTTTTATTCGTTTAGAAATACTCATAGAACACCTTAAAATTGGTTTAAACAATTCAATCAAAATTTTCACGTGTTTTGCTATTATGCATGAATCTTAATGCGTTGCGATTAGGTAATAGGTTTGTTTTATTTGATCACTATCTGGATTGGGCATGATATCGTAGCACAAAACATTTCTAAAAACATATATTTATTAATAATCCATATTCGGGGACCTGTCAAACAACTTTTCATAAACGCGTCCATAAGGAGCTTTTACAGTCTGGTCACTAACGACGTGGTGGTAAAGGCAAGCAACACACGCTAGGCAAGCAGTTTGGTAAGCAGGAATTCTGGGCGCACCGGACGATAAGAGGATTTGCTTACTTACCAAGCAGCTCGTCAAGTGTATAAATCTAGCATTATATCTTTATTGTACGCGCAAGGTCAAATACTACTTTACCACTCGCGCGTATTTAAATTTTATTAATAATTACTATCGTAATTTATTATTCAATAATTAATAAATATTACACCGTGCATCGTAATAATAAATAAATTAAGTAATTTCAAGAGAACATCCAACATAACTTAATAAAACAAGTTTTACGACTTTTTAATAAACAAATTTATTTTAACTCTGATTCAACAACCATTTATTCTCTGGAAAGGATCTTATGAAACACAAGATCATAAAAATGTAATACCAAATTACCATTACAATTTAAAATCATTAGCGTTTTAAAATATTAAGTGGGCGAGGCGCCATTGGCAATAAACATATCCGTTAGAGTTACATAATATAACAAATTTTAATAATCTGAAAAAGAAAAGACTGTGTTCAAACATAATATATTATGATAATTTTTATGGGTTTTTAAAGATTAAAAAAGTATTGAAAGTATTACAAACTGCTGGTAGTCTAGCGGTTTTGGGTGAAAAGAATTTCCTAGAGTTATCAAAAACTGAATAAAAATACTTGTAACGCTTAAAGGTGAACTACATAAAATCAAAGTATTACCATTCAATATAAAATAATTAACTGTAAAGCAAGTGTAAAATAATTGAAGTTGACATGGAATGTCCAAGGTTAAGGCCGTGCGAATAAAATGTGGTCTTTTGTGGTGTTATTATCATGCAATGCCAGATTTACTTGCTCGGCAATGAAGCAAAACCTTTTTCTTCGCCTGTGCTGCCCCAAGCTTGGCAAGCGGAAGCTGCTTGCGTGTCCGGGTGCCATTAGATAGAGCTTAGGACTTATTTTCCATCAAACCTTGGTATTAAGATATATCACGTAGTCCTAAACAGAGTAGTTACTAGGTATTATTAAATAGGTACCATTTAACTATATTAATATAAAAAACACTTTGCGTACTTTCGTAATATTTGCTTTACATAATGAAATTTTTGAATGCGACGAAATCGTGATTTGTTTTTTTAACCTTAATAGTGTAGGTATTTAAGCTTACTGTAATACCCAACACACACATTCAAGTAGTTGTATCCAACATCCAATCCAAGTAATGTATCAAACATAAATTCGATGAATGGATTTGACGCAGGTTACAAATTTATTTGATCACAAAACGTTTTTAACCAGGCAATTTTATCAGGTTATTGGAACGTCTCTGACGGCTTTAAGCTATAAGGAAAATGTAACAAAATTGGCAAATTAGATTGAACAATGAACATTGAGAAACTATAATCACGTTGAAAGGTAAAATGGAACCATTAGCATAATTTCTTGTATTGTTAAATAATTTTCAATTGTGTAGTAGGAAGATATAATTTAAAAAAAGATAAATCCTACTAATATTATAAATGTGAAAGTTTGTGAGGATGTATGGATGGATGTTTGTTACTCTTTCACGGAAAAACTACTGAACGGATTTTGATTAAATTTTGTATGTTATTAGTTTAAGCTCTGGATTAAAACATAGGCTGCTTTTTATCCCGAAAAAACACCGTGTTCCCGAGGGATACTGTATTTACGCGGGCGAAGCCGCGGGCAACAGCTAGTTTTTCATACATCGTCTATCATTCCCATAGAAAAACGAAGAGAACGAGGACCTTAGCAACATAGCACATAGACGATCGATAGAGCAGTGTTAGGCTGGGACTATATAATATGATCCGGAATCCGAAAGGTCGAAGAAAATTCAGAGCATTGAAAATAGAACTCTATGCTAATACAAAAAAGTTGAAAATCGAACACATGAGTGTCGAGTCAATTTTGTTAATTCATATATGATAGCTCGACACACGAAACTTCCATTTTCAACTCTATTGTATTAGCGCAGAGTTTTATTTTCAGTGCTTTGAATTTTCACCGGTGTTCCGGATCATATTATAGTTCCAGCTTTAGTGGAGACGCTTAGGCCAACGTAGTGCAGGACGTCCTGCGGCACGATGGACCGACGAGTTGAAGAAGGTTGGCAGTGGATGGATGACGATGAGAGCTGTCCAAGATGGGGATGGTTGGCACTCATTGAGGGAAGCCTACGTTCAGCAGTGGATGGGGACAGGCTGATGATGATTAGCAACATGGTTTTACTGTACAATATTGTGAAAATTATAATATCTATATTATAAAAGAAGTCATATTATTTGGGATACAAAAGATAAATATAAAATAGTAGGGCACTCTCTAAAATCATGGATCAAATCAATAAAAGATAAAAAACTGATACTAATATAAATATAAGGCTATTAGTTAAGAAATATCTTAACTATCATTATTGAGTTCAATTATCTTCAGATCATGTCGTAACAATAGGAATGATTTAACATTCGTGACCAAAGTCATTTAGTCTAACGTATGACGTTGCCAAATTTTAGCTAATCGTTGTGTTAAGGGGAAGTTGAGTTTAAAACACACACTGAAGAGTTATCCGCTATTTATGACATGTATGTACGTAGTTAAGGGCTGGCGCGAGCGTAGAGGCGATAATACTGTAACATCCTCAAACGAAAAGGCAGTTAAATAACAAAAAGAGTGCTAAAAAACTCGGGATTATTTTGAAATGGATGCTAGTGGTTTTCTATAAACAATTGTTAATGTAGTCATAAGACATTCAATCACTAGCACAATTTCAAAATAATCCCGCGTTTTTTAGCTCTACCTCAAAAACTCTTTTTGTCATTTAACCGCCTTTTAGTTTGAGGACGGCAGAATATACATAATTACATATATATGACCATAAAACAATAATAGATATTCGAGCAGCGTAATCAGTATTCGATTCTCGTTTCAAAAATGTGACCTTAACCAGATAATCCTATAAAAACGTCGATTTTTAAAAGTACGGCGTTTAAGGGGGTATATATGTCACCGTTAATTGTAAAAACAGTTAGATTGTAAAATAACTAACGAGATTGCAAAAATATGTCGAAAGATTCAAAACTATATATTTGTAATGTAACGAAAAATAATGTGTTAAATTATAGGCAGGATATTTGCATCCGAAGTCTATTAACATTTTACAATTTCGCTAGTTTTTTTTTTACAATCTAACGGTTTTTACCATTTTACGGTGACATATACAAAGTGAGAGTTGTTCAGAGAATGATATTAGGTATAATATTATGTTATGTCACAGAAAATTACGTAAAATTTCAATTGTTCAAACTGTAAAATACATATACATTGTCACTAATGTTGGATTAAATATTTCATTCGATTAAACCGTATAAATAAGTAGGTAAGTAAAAATAAAAGATTTTAGTAGCTTTATATTATTTGCATTTTTTAAATATCTGCCAGTCTTTTTGTCTTAGCATTATTTACTGTTAACTACCTTCTAGATATGCTTCGCCTTAATATGTTTCTATAGAAAAGCGATTTGTGTCATAACTGTTAAATATTGTATCTAGTTACGTGTACAATGTAGGCAGCTATGATTAAGAGTATTGGCCATTTAATTACATAAGACAATTATAATAGGCTTGTTAACTGATTTTATTATTGCACATATAATTGGTACTCTAAAATATGACTAAGAAACAGTATAATTATGCCAGTAATATTAAAAATCAATATTTTCAAAGGTAGGTGCAAAATTTCGCAATTCTCGTAAAACGATCCATACAATAATCACGGCACCTATGCTGTCAGTTAGCAAAACAATCAGGCGATACATATGCGTAAAATTGTAAAAACCGTTAGATTGTAATATTACTATAGATATTATAATATGCTGACAGATTGTCAAATAAAAATTTCTCCATAAAATTGTACGCATTATTTTCGTTATATTGTAATATTTACCGTGCTGATTGGTTAAACGGCATGTGCCCCGCGCTGCTTTATTTGTTTGCTTATTTCTTAATAATAATTATAACGAAAAATAATGCGTACAATTGTATGGAGAATTTTTTTATGACAATCTTGTCAGCATATTATAATATCTCTAGTAATATTACAATCTAACGGTTATTACAATTTTACGGTGACACATATACTCCATAGTGTAAAAAATAAAAGAAAATCACTTATTGTAAAATGTCAACAGGCAAAAGTAGCCAGTAGGTAACATTCTCCCTTTACTCAGCAGATTAAGAATATTATGTTTCGTTATGTTTTTTAGACCATTTCCACAGAATACAGAAATCATACCATTTCATAAGGATTATATTTAATTTATTTTACCAATTTTAAAATAAGCTTTCAGCTTACATTAAAATTTAAAGGCTTTTTATTAATTATGCCACTAGTTGACTGGAAATTTAAAGGCTTAAGGCCCACAGACGAGAGGCCGATCGTTTCAGTTAGAACTGACGTCAGTTCGGCCTGAACGGATTCGAGCACACACACGGAAAAAATCGTTATATATATTATATAATTTATAGTAAAATTCAATGAATGAAAAAAATTTAATATAGCAAAACCTAAAATGCAATGGTTTTTGGGGGGCTTCAGGAATTCCTAAGTAGCTTCTTTAGTAGTTTTTAGTACTTTTTAGTAGAATTCAATACGAGTTTAGTAGTTTCACAAAAACAGAGCAGGCGACACTGGAACGAATCGCTTCAGTCCGTACGGCCGACTGATGCGATCTCTAAATTGCACACAGACGATACGATTTTGCATCCGTTCAGGCCGAACTGAAGGCAGACCGGATCATGTATAGGGCCCTTTATGCTACTAGTAGATTGGTCTCTCTCTTCTGGTTAAACATTTTTTTTATATTCTTTATTTGAAGGCTCTCTTCACATGATATGTCAGTCTAATAGTTAAACGTATAAGCTTATTGTATGTAATATTCTTGAAACAAGCTTCAGCTAATCATTATTATAGTTAAGGTAGCATTCCGATAGCAGCCACCTTCACGCCCGAATGATGACGCAATAATGCATTAATTTCGACTAAATTTGATTACCATAAAAAATATTATAGTGAGTCAATCTTAAAAAATAGACATATACTGTCGCGGACATTTCTTGTAGATCATTTAAAGAGGAATAATTCTTTCATACATATTTTTGGGTAACTTGAACCGTATACGCAGCGCACGCAACGAAAGCCCTCAAATGTGAGTAATTTTCCCCGTTTTTGCAACATTTTTCACTGATGCTTCGCTTCTATTAGTCGTAGCGTAATGTTATAAAGCTAAAAGCCTTCCTCGGCAACTGGACTATCCAACACAAAAATAATTTTTCAATTCAATCTAGCAGTTCCTGAGATCAGCGTGTTCAAACTAACAACGGAAGCCCTTAAAGATAAATAATTTCCCTGTTTTTCTCCTATTGGTCGCAGCGTGATGCTATATAGCCTAAAGCCTTCCTCGATAAATGGATTATACAACACAAAAATAATTTTTCATTTCGAACCAATAGTTCCTGAGATTAGCGCGTTCAAACAAACAAACAAACTCTTTAGCTTTATAATATTAGTATAGATGGATTATGGATTATAGAGTATTAAACAAATCCTGCGCTGCCTGCTGCGCTTGGCCAGAGTTCACTGGCCGAGGTCACGCGTCGGGTTCGCTAAGATCGAAATGCCTACTTTTAGATTAGTTTTTATGTACCTTTGGACTTAGGACTTACTTCGCTTTCCTAAGGGTTAAGTCCTAAGTTATGCTAAAAGAAAATATATAGTCCAGCGGAGACAGAGAGGAGCGCAGCGGAGAGTATTACTAACGCACTCGAAAATCTTTATTAAAATAAAGTGCATACAATATTTTTGAACCTGACAAAAAGTGCTCGCGCGTACTCGAAAATACGCCCGATATAGAATAGAAAATGCCCGAGATCGCGCGAGGATTATTGCTCTCTAACCCTAAGGGCCTGTTACACAATCTAAATATACTAAGTATCGAAAAGCTTATTCAGAGCTGTGCTTACTTTATAGTAAGCAGCAGAGACAAAACATCCAAATTTTTATAATGGCCTTTTCGATACCCAACAAACTTACTTTATAAAATATAAAGAATGTAAAGTTCTACGGGTAAGGCAACTTTACATATTAAGAGTCGCTACTTTCCAGCACAAAATAGTTATAAACTCGCAACAGTATAATACCTTTCTTCGGCGCAGAGTTTTCAAAATACCAGTTCCACCCGTACCTACGTACAACATTTGCTCAGCGTCACGCACCCTTCCTGATACCTTACCTGTATAATGAGGTCTGTAAGAAAGTTCCATCTATCACTAGTCAACAACTAGAATCAAGCAATCAAAGAAAATCCTTGAAGATTGGTTGTTAGGAATGGATTACGTAGAAACGGAACTTCTATTGCCATGACATACACACACAAGCACACACACACACACGCACACGCACACGCACACGCACAAGCACACGCACACGCACACGCACACGCACACGCACACGCACACGCACACGCACACGCACACGCACGCACGCACACGCACACGCACGCACGCACGCACGCACGCACGCACGCACGCACACACGCACACACACGCACACACACACACACACACACACACACACACACACACACACACACATACACACACACACATCTACACACACAAAGTAGTTTTTATTAGGTTTCAATAAACGTAGATGCACTCATAAGTCCGAGCTATTTTTTAGCACCTCAATCTCTGGCTTTTGCGATACAAGCTGTGCTTAGTGCAAAAGCCGCTGTAAACTTTTTCGAACCTAGCTCTAAGTATAAATTATTAGATTTAAGTAATTGTACTCCTGTGAAGAATATTTTTGGAAAATAAACGATTTGATTTGATTTCAATTAAGCTACATAGCTGTCAGATAACAATTAAGGGCCTGTTACACTATCTAATGATAACAGTAGATCGTCAAATAGGCCCATAACTTTGATCAGGACGATAACACGACCTTAAACAAAACTAGCGTGAATTCATTATTTCGCTAAGAAGTGGTAAAAAGTTTCATCAAGCGATTCTCGTATTGTCTACCTAAAGCTGGCGATCTTACACCATATTCCATATTCCGATATATTATAAATTATAATATAAAATTAAATCATATTAAGACTGCTTTATTATTATATGCATTATGCAGACTCCGAGCTCCGTATCCTAGGGGGTAGACCGTTTGGTTCGCACTCGAGAGAGTACAGGTTCGAATCCCAGGTTGTGGCGTGTATCAATGAGACTTTTTCAGATCTCAAGTACATTATACGGACGCTCTAACGGTGAAGAAAAACATCGTGGGGAAACCCGCACATAGTTGGCCCCAGACGTATTGACCAGTTCATTCCTCTGGACTAGGCTGACTATGTTGTGAGAATGCCGTATGTGCTTGGGCAACCATACGACATTTAAAAACCAACTGTCCCAGGCACTACAGTATTTCAATTTCAAGAGTGGTTACTTCGCTCGGAGAATACTGTATAAATTATCCATTAACGGATGCAAAAGCCTAAGTTTTATGCAGACTACAGTTTATTGAGGGTTTTTAATTTTGTGACATCTGACAGCTTTCTGACACGACAAGAACCGTCGGGCTACCGAGCGCCACCTGGTGACAGAAAAATAATCGAAAATTCTTATTGGCCGTTTTTGATACCACTTACGCCAGATGACGCTTTGTGTGCGTTTGGTCTGCCCCCTTACGGCAGAAAAAATATCAAACACCCTAATTTTGCTTTAATTAATCGATAAACTACCAATTAAATAATCAAAATAAAATATATAATTCATCTGCCAATCGCATCTGTTATCTGGCCACAAATCATAAACAATTATTAATATCTACAAATCATTTTCATTAGGTGAACGACATCTTGTTTAATCGTTAAATTGGTCACGACACATCGGGTGTCGAGAGATAAATTTATAGCTAAATATTTAAGATACGTTTTATATAACATCCGATAATCTCGAATACAAGTTCTGCAATTAGTATTACTATGAAATTTAGTATACAGGGAGTTTTGGGGGAGAAAAATCGATTTAGCAAGGGCTAAATCGATTTTTTAAATGCTCATTTTCTGGGGATAATACCTATATTATCCCCAGAAAATGGGTATTTTTAGCAACATGTTATGTTTTTTTTCATTCGTCGTGCACCAATATAAAATCAATAATTTCGAATCTAAGTCAGTTTGATTGGCAGGTTGGTATGCTTATGTATAATTTTTTTGCATTGTTCGAAAATTCGGAATGTAGTGGGCTGGAATCCCGGTCAGATAAATATTTTCGTGATTATTTTTATTTATTTAAATGTATTAGAACTCGGAGTTAAGCTCGAACTCAGAGCGAAACTCGGCTACCCAGGTTCTAATGAATTTAATCTAGAGGCCACCATGTAGTCGAAATTCGTAGATAATAATTAATCTATTTTTATAACTTGAACTTCATAAGGGTTCTTTTGCCTCTTAGAATAGAAAAAAATAAAAAACAAAAAAAACATTTGACAAAATTTTATCTATCCCATATTATCCATATTCCTATTTATCATTTATATAGGAAAAAGGATCCATATTATCAAACGCTTCTTACCTAGTGCCAATAATCTAAGGTAAGTGTGTATTAATGTTGTTATTTTTATTAATTTTATGTATTTCTGAGCATTTCTTTAAATAATTTTTTGCACACCTTCCTACACATAAACTTTATTATACCGGAGAAATTTCATACTCCTCCGGTTGCAGAATTCTCGTCAACAGCTACACTTATAGATTTAAATCAGTATGATAATCCTGTCAACTAATTATTAATTTATCAAATGTAATATATAAGTTTCGGTAATAGTACATTACTTTAGAGGGTGCTAAACGCCGTGCAGTAATAGACAACTTAGGTCACAAGTATCGTATATTATTTTATAGCAAGTGTGACATAAACCCGCACTTTACGCACGCTGCGTGCGTAAAGTGCGGGTTTAGGTCACGCTGTGCTATAAAGTCAATTACGAATATTTTGGGCATACCTATGATTTATTACTTATGTAAAGTCATATGTCATACTAGAAATAAAAATCTTTATATGGGTGAGTTTACGTTTTGCGGAGAGTCACCCATACGATGATTTTTTACTTTGAGTAGGTATGACAAATATTTTTTTACCTAAACGTCTTTACATAAGCAGTATCCACTGCTTTACTTTATCATGTGCCCGATAATAATGTCACCGAAAAACTATTACGGATACTTAAATCCGTAATTGTTTTTCGGTGACATTATAATATAAGGTCTCCAAAAATCAATTACGGATACTTCAGGCACATGATCCACTGCTTTGATCCACTGCTTATGTAAAGACGTTTAGGCAGAAAAATAATTGTCATACTCAAACTAAAAAAATAATCTCATGTATGGGCGACTCTCCGAAAAACGCAAACCCGCCTATATAAAGTAAAATATTTTTTTCGGGTATGACAATTATTTATTTGCCTACGTCTTTAAATAGGCAGTAGATCATATGCCCGAAGTATCCGTAATTGATTTTACCAAACCTTATATTTTTTTAGCTTTTGCCTGCTTCTCAGCCTATTACTATGTTGTCTTGGGGATTAAAAATTTTGTGCTTGGGGTTAATATTAATATAATAGTAAAGCAGTTAAATTGTATTCTTAGCAACATTGAAATAGCACAACACATTTAATGAAATATTTGCCTTCTGGCGAAAATAGCTGTGTCAAAAATATCGTAGGTATTAAAATGTCCATACAACAGGTGCGGGATATTTTGTTCACATTATTGGCTACTTAAATATTGTAACTTAAAATCGTGCCTTGCCGCGAGCTACTGATATTTGAATTAAAGATTCATTTCTATCTACACGTTAAAGACTGGACACCGGCGGCGGGCTTAGCATGGTGATCCGAAGAAATAATTTTAAAGATGAAATATGGTATATAATTTATTTTTTAATTTATATGTAATACTAGCTGATGCCCGCAACTTCGTTTGCGCAGAACTAACGGAAGCGGAACCCTATTTTTTAAACAGAACCCTAAAATAAAAGTAGCCTATGTTAGACCTTATAACATCAGCTATCTGCTAGTGAAAGTCCCGTGAGAATCGGTCCAGCCGTTTCAGAGATTAGCCGGAACAAACAGACAGACAGACCGACAGACAGACAGACAGACAGACAAAAATTTTAAAAATTGGTATTTTATTGTAAATGTTCAGCATTGAACATGTGAACTAGATCGCGTAGAAGCACAATCATCATGTTCCTACTCTACATAATTTAACCTACTCTAAATAATATGCTGACCACATAGCCTGTACATATTTGTGTGTGTAAAGATGCTTGAGTATATAATGAGAGAAATGTTTTTTTTTTTTTATGAAATATGGGGGCAAACGAGCAAACGGGTCACCTGATGGAAAGCAACTTCCGTCGCCCATGGACACTCGCAGCATCAGAAGAGCTGCAAGTGCGTTGCCGGCCTTTTAAGAGGGAATAGGGTAATAGGGGAGGGTAGGGAAGGGAATAGGGTAGGGGATTGGGCCTCCGGTAAACTCACTCACTCGGCGAAACACAGCGCAAATGCTGTTTCACGCCGGTTTTCTGTGAGCCCGTGGTATTTCTCCGGTCGAGCCGGCCCATTCGTGGAAGCATGGCTCTACCACGTAAAAATCATCATCGATCATAAATCAGATACCAACTTCTTGTTGTGTCTCAATCATCTCCCCTTCCCTTAAACACTCGTCCAGGGCTACTCTCTGGAAGTGTTCCGACCGACTCCCAAATCCATACCGACGACCTCTCACTGTGGCCAAGACACCCTTAGCCTAACCACAGTCACCTGAGTCTGGGTGATTGACAGTGAGAAAATCATTTCCATACTTATACCCATATCCTTCCAACTTTCCGTCTGTTACCTTAGGTCTCACGGTGCAGACATCCCGCACTTATTATATACATTTATTTATACATCAAATCTATGGTTAGGGCCTAGGGCTGTAGGGCGCTAGGGCATTAGGGGTTAGGACTCTTAGTATTAGGATACAGCTCTCCCCCATAGTTTAAAGTAGAATCCGATCCTGGATTTTACAGTGAGTACCGAATATATTTTCAGATTCATTATGTGAAAAGCATTTAATTTGAAGCTACAAACAGACACTTCTATTTTATTTATCTGTATAGATGTATAGATATGTATAGATGTATAGATGTATAGATCTTGCAAAGTTCATTGTTTTAAACACTTAAAGATTTTGGTGCGGTGCACTTTTCTTTTTTTATCCCGACGTTTCGGCTGTGGTTTCGGCTACTTTCCAGCAGCCGTGGTCACGAACAAAATCCGTAAGGCCCACTTGCGCCAATCCGGGTTAAAGTTAACCTTGAGTTAAAATATCATGCTTTCTCTTTCACAAATACGAATAACGAGAGAGATAACATGATTTCTAACCCAGGGTTAACTTTAACCCGGATTGGCGCAAGTGGGCCTTAGTGTTTAAAACAATGAACTTTGCAAGATATTACATATAAATTTAAAAAATAAATTCTTTGTTGTCACCGACAGGTCCCAGTTAGTTGCTAATTAGAATTAACTGTCAACCCTGTGCTTAATTATTAACTTAACATACCGAGTTAAGTCTCAACCCAAGATTATAAGTTAGTTGGATGTGACTAAAATTAATTATAATTTTAAATCAACTTACCTCGAGACCACTCCAGTTAATTTTTGATTTATGCATGTAAATTATTATTACTGTATAATATAATTTAAATTCGTCAATTTTATTGTAAATTAGTTGCTTGATTATCTTTTTACTTATATAGATTGTAATATATAGATCCTCCTCATGCCTCCTCGCAGATAAAATAAATTGTTCCAGTTATTGTTTAGGGGGCGTCCATAAATTATGTGATATTTTTTTGAGGATTTTTGCCCCTCTCCTCCCCCCTTCTTGAGATATCGTGAGATTCACCTCGACTCCCTCCCCCTCTCCCTAATCGCACGTGAGATTTTTCATAATAGAAGAGGGGATTTCGGGAGTAGCTCGAGCGTGTCAGATTAAGCTTGTATAGGCTTCCGACATATTGTGTCTAGTTATCATGGTATAGAAATCAGATTTCTAACGTGGTGGGTTAAAAAAATATTTTTTTTGAGTATTGAAATGTCATCCAATCTGTCAGATTAGTCAGAGAGGGGCTGTTTAGTATACCCCAAAGAAGCGTCCATAAAAAGCACTGACGATTCAAAGGTTAGGTAAGCCTGTAGGGACATTTTAAAATATAAAAATATAAAGCTTCATATTTTCTTAACTAAGCTTTGCATATATTTTATTTTGCACTTAACTAAATGATTTAGTCCTTGTTGTCTAAAATATAATAATAACTGACCTAAATAAGCAATTTTCTGAATATATTTTCTTTTCCAAAACTTTAAAATGGCCGCAGTTTCTGAACCCACCGCTAAAATAAAAAACGCTCTTATTATTTTTTATCAGTTTTACCTAATGTAAAAAACCTACTAGGTCTCCATGACGCTCGAGTGACTACAAAATTAGCACCTTCCCCTCCCCTACTATAAATGTTATATTATGTATAAATGTGTTGATTTATAAAAAAAAAAACAATTGGTTTTATTACTTTTATCACATAAGACTAGTATTTGAAATTATTCTAACAAGCATGTGAGACGTGCACAATTGGATTTTCCAAACTTTTTAATTTAATCTAATTATCTCGCATTTGGAGCCTGTATTTGCCAGACAAGAATTACCTATGTGATAATAACGCAATTTATGAATGCCCCTTACTTCATCTAATAATAAAAAAATGTTTTCTCTGAATAGAAATGGCGTATCAAGTGGGTTACTCTAGTTTTGTTATTCTTTGGTTGAATTAAACGAAACTGCTCGGGAACTTTTTAAGTAAGGAACTTGTTACATTAACGCGAGCTGCAGGTTTTTGCTATATTTATTAACGTAAAAAATATTATACATTTTATTTTCATTTGAAACTATTGGGTGTTTGCCTACATGTAATAGATTTAGTTTTTTATAAAGAGGAATTAAGATTTTATGTGTAGTTTAGTAATTAGGTCCATTTCAAAGTTTTAAAAAGTTTATATATTTCCTTACAACATTCGTGTGACAAAACCTATATAATTAGTTTACTTAAATCAAATACAAAAGATTAACTTATCAGAAATTTTGTGCATTGTATTATATTTCGTAGCATGCCGGTACGACTTTTGTATGGGGCGTTTTCACAAGACTCACAAAAGTGTTTTAAGACACACACTTCACACTTCCTTTGAAAATATATTTCAGTATACTATTATTTTTGTAAACTTTCTGATTTTTCAGAGTAATATTCATTTATGTAATAAAAACTGGCCAAGTGCGAGACGAAATCACAAATACATTGTTCCGAACAAGCCAAAAAATTCATGTTTACTGTATGGAAGGCCCCATAAATATTAATTTTATTATGATTTTCAATATTTGTTTTTATAGCGACAACAGAGATATATTATCTGTGAAAATTTCAACTGTCTATCACAGTTCATGAGACCTAGTGGTAGTGACAGATGGACAGACAGCGGAATCTAGTAATAGGCTCCCATATTACCTTAGTACCTTTGGGTACGGAATCTTAAAAACTACATGCAGAACCCTATTGTCCCCATGTCATATACCCTGTAGTCATGCCATTACTAATGGACACCTACAACATGATTTATCGTTTAACACGCAAACCCGCAGGCAGAACTAGTGTAACAATATCACGTTAATCAATCTCATTACCACGTCGTAGATTTTCGTGTGCGATACAGAGGATAGTTTGTGTCACGTTGTGTCAAAGTGGAATTTTTGGGTCAAGGTCATGGGAAACCGGATCCAGGATAGCTCAAAAGTGAGTAGTGAATCATTGATAAATGCCATCACTTTCGATTTTTGGAGAACACTAGATTTTTGGAGAGTTTTGTGCCTTTTCCAGTATTTGTATTGGTGTAAATCTTCTCCCTTCTACTATTATAAATGTAAAAATTTGTGAGAATTTTTTTTTATAAAACTAGGGGGCAAACGAGCAAACGAATCACCTGATGGAAAGCGATTACCGTCGCCCATGGACACCCGCAACATCAGAGAAGTTGCAAGTGAGTAGCCGGCCTTTTAGGAGGAAATACGCTCCCTTCTCGAAGGTTTGCAGGTCGTAGTGGTCCGGAAATACTGCTGGCGACAGTTCATTCCAGAGTTTTACAGTACGCGGCAGAAAGCTTCGGGTAAAGCGCACGGTGGAGGACTGCCACTCATCAAGGTGATGAGGATGATAAATATTTTGTCGCATGGAGCGGTGGCGAAAAGTTGCAGCAGGTATAAGTCCGAACAATTCCTCGGAGCACGCCCCGCCGCCGTATTACGTAAAAATAGCGATTAGCAAAAATCTTGCAGTCATCGCGCGATAGACGCGCAGTTGATTGCTGAACGTCAAATAAAATCGTATTACCTATGCGATTGATTGTTAATCGCTCGCTGTTGTGTTTGAATGCACTTTGCTTCATTTTCGCTTATTATTGCTAACTGACAGTTCAAATTGCTCGCTGATTGCTTTCGCTTTACTGTAAAAGTCTTACGTAATACAAAAAATTAGACAGCAGGGAAGAGATCGAACGATTGATTGCAGTTTATAGTTCCTCGATTGTTCGGTAGAGGCAGTACTGTCGCTAGGTTGCTTCTGCTAGGTTTTTGCAGATACGTAATACGAATTTGCGATTTTTGCGCAAAAATTGCGCAATTTTTGCTATTGCTTGACTATTGCAAGATACGTAATAAGCCCGCCGTAATATAACCGATAGAGGATGCAGAGCGATGCTACATCTCTACGTAGCTCTAAGGAGTCAAGCCTATATATATATAATACGATCCAGAGGGAGAAGCTGGTACTTTGGTGCCCCTGCCCAGAGATGAGAACAGTATTCCATGTGAGGCCGAATCTGCGCCTTATAGAGTTGTAGGCGTTGGACCGGACTGAAATGGAGGATGGAAGTTTGTGACTCTTTCACGCAAAAACTACTCAACGGATTTTGATTAAAAGAGATGTTTGATTTTGGGCCAGCTCTATATGTACACTACATAGGTCAATAGAAAAAAATATGGTAATTTCATAAAAATAAAAAATAAATAGAAGAAGGGTACACGCGTACAATAATGATTATTTGAAGAGTTTTTTTTTTTATTGCGTGAACACTATTTTTAGGGCGGCCATGACATAATTATGTTTTACTTGACTTTTGACGTAGTTGACAGTTTTAAGAAGAGACGACTTCTTGAATGTCATACGTCTTTCTTTGTCAAAAGTCATGTCATTGTCAAAATGAAAATCTTTGGATAATTCTCATCTGATCCGCCATGTTTTATTTTACGTTGCTCCTTGGCGAAGTTATTTTAAATGTACATAGAAACGAAGTGAAATTAAATAAAATAAATAATAGGAAACAGTTTCTATATTATGTAGCTATGTAGTGTACATAGTGTTGGCCCACGCCTCATACATATCTAGAACATCTCTTTTAGTATGGTAGTACTTAGTAGTATAGAGTCTGGATTAAGACATATGCTACTTTTTATCCCGAAAGAGTACAGTTTTCCCGTGGGATACTGCATTTACGCGGGGTGTCGCAGGAAAAACTAATGTTTCAATATTCGTTTTAAGTATGAATACCTGTTTTCTTTTGCCGACCCTTACCGGTTTGTTTCCTTTTAATTTCTGACCACAAATACATAAAAAATACATGCGATGCAAGCACTATTTAAGATAGCTTTTCAAAATCGAACTTTATTCGTTACATTAAAATATACGTTTTATTGTAAGAGTTCGAATATCTAGTTGCACTGCGATTCACAGCGCCTGTGCAGTGTATGACTGATGTCTTATGGAACTTGTGTCTTTTAGTCAAGTGAATAAAGTTCAATTTTTAATAGCTATCTTTAAAAATGCAGCGCATCTCGTATTGTCTCGTTACGGTGTGAACTGATTCTTAGGTTTACAATCAGCATTACAAGGTATAGATAACGATGACGCAATCTATACTAAAATAATAAAGAGGAAAAGTTTGTTTGTTTGCTTGAATGCATTGAATAGTGTCCGAAACTACTGGATCGATTTTGATGAAATTTGGCACAGATATAGAGTAGACCACGGACGGAAAGGACACAGGATACTTTTTATCGCGGAAAAATGTACGGTTCCTGCGAAATTAACTTTTGTAAAAATAAATTTAATTTAAAATCTAGTGCTAAGGTCTCTGCCTCACTTCTGCCTCCTCCTCTGTTCCACTACTAGTAAGATCTACTTTAAGTGATCTACTTATCATCATAGTGGTGTAATTTAGTCTAATCCGATCAATTTCTCATTTCATTCAAGCACAGTGCCCTTGACATAAGGCGTGGCGTGTAGTGGGCGCGCCAGTCACAGAACTAACCCGCTGACATACCACGACTAAGGCCCAACTTCACCAACGTATTAAAACGAAGTTTAACGCTGAACTATGGTTTTCGATTTGTCTGATTGTTTTAAATCTTCGTCTTCTCACGTCGGGTTCATGGAGGTGCCTTGTGCGGGGAACCATGATCAGGGGCTATGCCCCTCTACATGGGAAAATTTAATGAAGCGTCCAATACGAATGTCGAATACTGAGGGGCAATTCTGCTAAATAAAACCTGCATTAATACAATCAAGTCCCGATACGCTAAAACTCTCAAACTGTGTTTTTATGAACGTTAAACCAAAGTGAAACGCGCTCTTTCATGATAACATTTTGCTTCACTTTCAATCCCAACAAAGTAAAATTAAGTCTACTTTAAATACGAGAATTGAGGTTCTGGACGCAAAATATCGTTTGTGGGGAAGTTCCTCCGCAACACGCGGAAACCCTAGTCAAGTGAGGGTGAAGCATACAGTTCTAACTTCTAACATTGAATGAGAGTGAGAGATGGAAATGGAATGAAAGTGAGTGATCGAATCCGGCTTAACCGTTAAGCGGGTTTAAAGAGGTTTGGTGAAATTGATTCTTAGGCCCACTTGCGCCAATCCGGGTTAAAGTTAACCCTGGGTTAAAATTCATGTTATCTCTCTCGTTCTTCGTATTTGTGAAAGAGAAAGCATGATATTTTAACCCAAGGTTAACTTTAACCCGGATTGGCGCAAGTGGGCCTTAGACTGCAAACTGCACAGTCAGTGCCCTAAAGAAATTACCCTATCTCAATACTCATACAGTTGAGTTATAATAGTAAGGCTAAGTCTATAATATATAGTAAGGCTTAGTAATCGCTAAGAAGTCTGTTGTTACTAATTTAGGGCCATCTATCGTTCTATATAACGTAAGCTAGAATGTGACGCTTATTGTGTTTTGTTTTTTATATGACGCTCGTAGAGTAATATAAATTATTCTATACTAGAACAATTAATTAATGGAAATGGGTTAATTATTGAAGGTCACCTACCGTACCATTTAATTAGACGTAGAATATTATCTACAGTCGGTGACATTCTGGAAAGAACTCTTTATACTAGACACTGCAACAATGCTAAGTGGTCACTAGTGGCGTAGAGTTCCTATAACTCCATTCCTATCGGCTTCCCTTGTCACTTACCTTTTGCAAACCTTCATAGAAATCCCTACCTATTACACAGGCTCCGGCTTCCCTATGAAGGAGAAGCAGCCTTCGCCACTGTACCGTACTATTTAATTAGACGTAGAATATTATGCACAGTCGGTGAATTAAAACATTCTAGAATTAAGAACTCTTTATACTAGACACTGCAACAATGATGAGGGGTAACATTTACGGGGACACCTATCGTACTTTTTAATTAGAGGTCGAACATACTAATATATGACCTCTATAAATATTTTAATGAACTACATTAAGGCCCACTTGCGCCAATCCGGGTTAAAGTTAACCTTGGGTTAAAATATCATGCTTTCTCTTTCACAAATACGAAGAACGAGAGAGATAACATGAATTTTAACCCAGGGTTAACTTTAACCCGGATTGGCGCAAGTGGGCCTTAATGAGTGATAGCTTGTTATAAGACTGCGACCACGTTATTCTAACTCTAAGCATAGGCTGACGTTAATGTTAATAATTATTATTTTTAAAATAACTTTGAATTGTTATTATTATTATAATTTGTAAAAACACAAATAAAATAAACGATAGTGACATCTATCCTCAAAAACTTTTACATTTCTAATATTAATATAGAAGAAGCCTTGCAGGTGGCCATCCTATTCCCAAGGTGTGCAATCGTTCACAAAATCATTGACCAAAAAAAAAGCTTTAACACACATACTTTATCTATCTACTTTTTGAAATTTATTATGAATATCAAATAGAATAGGTATTATTATAAATTATAATTATCATATTTAAAATGTACAAAAATGTATTTATAAATAACTATAATTATGGATGTTCCCCGCGCATTCGTGCGCGCTAAAGAAAATCTCGCGGGAACCGTAAATTTTGCCGCAATAAAAAGTAGCCTATGTCCTTCCTCGTGGTATACTCCATATCTGTGTCAAATTTCATCAAAATCGGCCCAGTAATTTCGAAGCCTCTTCGATGCAAACAAACAGATAAACCTATCCTCTTAGTAGGTATATGAAGTATAGATTAATCCTCAGGCTATATTTCAAAAGCTTTATAAACATCTGATTCAATAAGCGTAGGATTGACATGATTACTTAGCGTAATGAATTTTGACGAAATTTCTGTACATAATTTCAATATTTTGTAATGAATTTAAATAATATTCAATAACAACATTGTATAACTAGGAGAGGAATTATATTTAGCACAGTTAAAAATTATGTGGAGGAAATAAAGTCACGGGATAAACAGATTTCCTCTTTTTCGACGACCTCTTTGGCGCAGTGGTTAGCGCGTTGACGCTCAAGCGTCGCGGTCGCGGATTCGAATCCCGCCAGGAAAAAAAACTGTTATATGTTCCTGGGTCGTGGATTTGTATTATATATGTGTTATACACTAAAGTCTTATATAATATTATATTTCCGTTATCTGGTACCCGTAACACAAGTTCTTCGAGAACAACATACTTCGAGATCAGATTGACTTGGTGTGAAAACGTCCATAGATATTATTATTATTAATTATTATTTCCGGAACGAAATACCTTAAGAACCCTTAAAATTTTATTACACCATTTAACCTACGCCAGGTATGAACTATTTTAATACAATATTAAGACCGTAGTTTGTACAAACGCGTTTAGGATTTGAGATAATGTTACCAACTATCGGGCCATTAGCACTAATAGGGTATCATTTTCTTAACAGCATATTTAGTTCTATCTTCGAGCTATAAATTTTGTTACCAAAATGATAGTGAACACTCGAACAGCGCTACTGCTTTTGAGCTGCTGTTTTTTATCACCCCTCGAATTTGCAACTAATATTTTGCTAAAAGATGTTCTAGAAATGTATGAGGCGTGGCCCAGCACTATGTACAGTTGTACACTATATGTTAATATAGCTACATAATATAGTAACTGGTTCCTATTCTTTATTTTATTTAATTTCACTTCGTATCAATGTACATTTAAAATAACATCGTCCAGAAGAGCAACACAAAAATCATCATCAGATCAGATCAGAATTATCCATAGAATGTCATTTTGACAATGACATGACTTTTGGCAAAGAAAGACGTATGACATTCAAGAAGAAGCCTCTCCTAAAACTGTCAACTACGTTAAAAGTCATGTCAAAATAACTAATACGGG
Organism: Glaucopsyche alexis; assembly: GCA_905404095.1. Classification (NCBI taxonomy): domain Eukaryota; kingdom Metazoa; phylum Arthropoda; class Insecta; order Lepidoptera; family Lycaenidae; genus Glaucopsyche; species Glaucopsyche alexis. The sequence continues at coordinate 6,733,749 of FR990053.1, forward strand.
GGCCACCCCTAAAAATAGGGTTCTTGCAGTAAAAAACTCTTCAAATAATCATTTTTGTACCCTTCTTCAAATTATTATTTTGCATTTTTATGAAATTCTCATATTTTTTCCTATTTAACTATGTAGTGTACAAAGAGCTGGCCCAAAATCAAATATCTCCTTTGTCTTGTGTCAGCTATCTACCAAACATCCCGCGTCGGCTTTTTAATAAGACAGTCCAATGCCATAATATTACAATTATGTATTAAATAATTATTATGATGCTCTACATGAAAATTACGCAAAAGCCAAATTCAGAAAGGGTGAAAGGCCTCAAAACTCGTTTACTTGTATACTATAGTATTTAATACACTTTAGATAGGGATTTCAATTTGTGCTTTCAAAATGCTGTAATGACATTGCATAATCTACACTAATATTATAAAGAGGAAAACTTTGTTTGTATGTTTGTTTGTTTGTAATGAATAGGCTCAAAAAGTACTGGACCGATTTCAAAAATTCTTTCACCATTCGAAAGCTACATTATCCACGAGTAACATAGGCTAAATTTTATTTTGGAAAAAAATAGGGTTCCGTAAGATATTTGGGTTTTTCGGACACAAGGTGTAAAAAATCAACCAGAAAAGTTACTTATTTTGCGTACGCTGCCTAAACTATAAAAGATAGAACCATAAAATGTTCTAATTAATTGTAGATCTTATAAATATCTACAAAAAAGTCCGCGACACACTATACCTATCTATGTCGAGTGAGGCACAACAACCATTTTTTTATTTAGAAATCTTGAATTTTTTTTGGACTACATTTAAACGCGTTTATTTTACTCATGTTATTAATCCTTATCAAAATAAATTATTTCATCACTAAGTACAGTTTATGTAGATAATATTTGGTTTTTGAATGATTAATATTGGACGTTTGGTTTTGAAGTTATGGCGAAATTAAAATATTACGACTTCTGCTGCACGGCCCGTTGCGAAGTGGGCGTCACCAAGGCGGGGTGCGCGTGCGGGTTAATGTTTAGTTTAGTTTAGTTAAATAGTTTAGTTATTTTATAAACATCAAATTGATAATATCTTAAAATATAATACATTATAATATCTATACATCTATACAGTTAAATACAATTTAAGTGTCTGTTTGTAACTTCAAATTAACAGCTTTTTACATAATGAATCTGAAAGTATATTCGGTACTTACAATAAAATACATTTTTTTTTAATTTTTGTCTGTCCGTCTGTCTGTCTGTAAGTCGGTCTGTCTGTCTGTTTGTTCCGACTAATCTCTGAAACGGCTGGACCGATTTTCACGGGACTTTCACTAGCAGATAGCTGATGTTATAGGGTACATAGGCTACTTTTATTTTAGGGTTCCGTTTAAAAAAATAGGATTCCGCTTTCGTTAGTCATAAATAAAGTCGCGGGTAAATTTCAGCGATATCCCAAAGTATTGTTCCACGCGGACGAAGTCGCGGGCAAAAGCTAGTAGTACTTTAAAAGTGCCACCTACAGCTACAATCGTGCTATATTATAAATAATATAACTCCCCACGCTGATATCGGTGACGGTGGCCGGTTTCATTGAAACCAGGAGTAATTTTTTATGGTGCCCAAGTGTGTGCGCAATACACAAGAGCACTCTCTCTTCCTTTACTTTCATAATCCAGTGGGACAGATAACCGACACGACTGACGAGAGATCAGGCGCAGGTCCGACTTCTTACATCCGACGCATGGATCATCTTTCTTGTCAGACAATCAGGTGATCAGCTTGGATTGTCCTAAACAAACTTGGAAACATCATTTTCGAACCCATGACCTCCGAGTCGAGAGCCAATGCTCTAACCACTAGACCACGGAGGCTATATTATAATAGTATACTTAGTACTTACCTCGTTAAGTACCTGCGAAGTAGTCGTTATCGTTTAAGTCTTTTGTATTGACCGGAAAAACGCGCTAGTAAAGTTTGGTTATATCTTAAAGAAAACTTACAGTTCGGATCTATATTATAAGAAAACCTATAATATTTATCGATAAGCATTAGAATATTATGGTTCTTAATAATTTATCTCTTTTTTTTTCAAAGTAAATAATTACACACCTATTTTTGTGTGTGTAACATTTGTCATAATTATGTGTGTCTTTCAGTAATATTATTATTAATTACTAGCTTTTACCCGCGGCTTCGCTCCGAACACTGCACTTTTTACTGTAGCCTATGTTTTAATCCAGAGCCTAAACTATTACCATGCCAAATTTCATCGAAATCCGTTCAGTAGTTTTTGCGTGAAAGAGTAACAAACATCCATCGATCCATCCGTACAAACTTTCACATTCATAATATTAGTATATAGCATCAGTTCACACCGAGACGTGACGCGACGGGACACAGCGCTGCATTTTAATAATTGCTATTCATAATAATAATAATAATATCTATGGACGCTTTACACCACGTCAATCTGATCCCGTGGTAAGTTCTCGAAGAACTTGTGTTACAGGTACCAGTAAACGGGAAGTATATTTAATACTTTTATACTATACACATATTTAAGATTTTTGTTATATTATACACATATTTAATACACATCCATGACCCAGGAACGCGGAAAAACTTTTTGTTCCTTCGGTGGGATTCGAACCCGCGACCCCCGGCTTGAGACCCAACAAGCTCAACCACTGAGCCACAGAGGTCGTCAAGTAGTAGTCATAATGAACATAAAACCACAGAATAATAACTAGTAGTACCTACTATGGTAATAAAACTAAAATCTATCCCTTATATAATAATACTAGCTTTTCCCCGCGACTTCGTCCGCGTGGAATAGTTACTTTGGGATATCGCTAAAATTTACCCGCGACTTCATTTACGTAGAAGAAGCGCTTCCACCTCACGACTGCCCGCCCGCTCCGCGCGCCTTACTATAGCGCGCATGATTATTTTATTACTGCGATATCTTCTAAAATACTCATTGAAATCAAATGATGTAAACGGCAAATTTCTTCTAGATTAAATGCTTGTAATGAATAACGTATTTACTTGGATAAGGATTAATATAATCTTTATGAAAACACCTTCACAAATAATGCTTACTTTTAGAACAAATTTGGTAAGTATAAAAAGGTTATAGTGAGCCAACCTTAAAAGATAGACATATACTGTCGCGGACTTTTTTTTAGAACTTTTAAAGGGGAACAATTCTGCCATACATCATTTTAGCGAAACTTTAACCGTTTCCGCAGCGTACGTAGCGAAAGCTCTCAAAAGGAAAAAAGACCCCCGATTTTGTAACATTCTTGATTGGTACTCCGCTCGTATTGAGTTTAGCATGATGCTATATAGCCTAAAGCCTTCCTCGATAAGTGGACTATCCAACACAAAAAGAATTTTTCAATTCGTACCAGTAGTTCCTGAGATTAGCGCGTTCAAACAAACAAACAAACAAACAAACAAACTCTTCAGCTTTATAATATTAGTATAGATTGTTATTAACTGATTATTATATTTACCCCCGCACTAATAAACGCTGTATAAGCTTTGACGCTGTTTATAAGTTTATAAGTTTAAGCTGTTTATAAGTTTATTAAGCGTGTTTTGTTCACGTCACACAACTGACATTTTTAATTCGATTGAAGAAGACAAAACACTGTGTAACTATTCAAAGCTCATACAGCGTTTATTAGTAAGGGGGCTACCATTTTATTTTTTGGTAATCAAGACCCGGACTCTCGTACTTATTCGACCACCACTAGTCATGTAAATGTCCTAGGAACATAAGAAACGTCTCATTTGATAGCTAAATATGTAGAATTGTCCACAATTCGCAGTTAAAATGTTTTAATTTTCTTCGAACAGAAAAACAAAAAAAGTTAGTTTAAAAAAATTAAAAGTATTTTTTTGGTGAATTTTTTAAATTATATCCTTTTTGTGAAAAATCTAGGCCATTAACCTGCTTGTTTTTTTTCTCAAACGATAGAAGAGGACGTTTGCTTAAATAAAATACAAACCCCTTTACTCTCAGTGCAATAGTTTAGAAGTTATAACAATTTGTTCGTTTTGATCTATCTCGTAGGGTTCAGCCAGCGTTTGCAATGTAAGCACAAAAAATGTGTTTATTTAGGGCAATAGAAACCTCTAAAATTACCTATGTTTCTCTAGTACGTTAATAGACTAGTACTTTTTACCTTTGAAAATGGCCAAAAGCTCATTTTCAGCTCATTTTCAGCTCTATTGTATTAACAGAGAGAGCTCCGTGGCCCAGTGGGTAGACCGTTTGATTCGCACTCGAGAGGGTGCAGGTTCGAAACCCAGGTTGTGGCGTGTACCAATGAGACTTTTTCAGATCTCAAGTACATTATACGGACGCTCTAACGGTGAAGGAAAACATCGCGAGGAAACCCGCACATGGTTGGCCCCAGACGTATTGACCAGTTATTCCTCTGGACTAGGCTATGTTGTTAGAATGCCGTATGTGCTTGGGCAACCATACGACATTTTAAAACTGACCGTCCCAGGCACTGCAGTATTTCAAGAGTGGTTACTTCGCTCGGAGAATACTGTATAAATCGTCCAATATGAATGAAAAGGTCTAAGTTTTTGTATTAGCACAACGTTCTAATATAAGTTTTAACAGCTATGAATTTTCTCCGGCATTACGGATTCCGGACACTATAGTCCCAGCCTTATTTGGGCGATTACCGTCGCCCATGGACACTCGCAACACCAGAGGAGTTTCAAGTGCGTCGGTGATGATGATGAAGTGCGCTATAACGAAACAGTTTTTGCGGGTAACTGGAGCAAGTGTTTCAATAGTCGTTATGTGACAACATTTCGCTGCTAAGCTCTGGACCAGATTTCCTCATCGATAATTGAAACAAACTAACACTAGTCACTATGCCACTATAAAATACTGTCTAGTGTTGTGATAAAAGTATTGAGCAAACAACAATAAACAATAGGGGATCGGACTATATCTGAAATATGTAGTTTCGTTAATATATTCAGAAATATTGAGGCATTGCTACTTGGTAAATGTAAAAAAATATATTATTTTATATGTAGTTTACTAATTAAACACATTTAAAAAGTACCAAGAAAATTTTTTTTGCGAAATTGGTAAACAAAACCTACATCATTAGTTTACTCACATCATATACAAAAACATTCATTATGGTAAGTATGAACTTAAACGCACAAATATGGGAGATATTTACAAATATATTCCTGCGGCCATATACTTCATAAACTACTTCATATACTATAACCTACAAGTGACGTCATTTGTAGGTCGACTTTAGTATGGAGCTTTTTTAGGAGGCTCGCGAAATTTTTTATACAAATCGCTGTACCTTTGAAAATATTGACTTTTGATATACGGTTACTTCTGAGAAGTTACTCATATTTAAGAGTACTATTCATTTATACAATAAAAAAAAATAGTCCGATTGCCTGTTATTGACATTATATATTTTTATTCTGTGGTAATACTTAAGGAATAGTTTCGCTCTGTCCATCCGTCTGTTTTATGCCTGTCTGTCTGTCTGTCCAAGCTTCTAGCTTCTGTAATTATTATTAATATAAATTGCTTAAATATAGTACAGTAAAAGACTGTGTATAGGATAGATATCGTTTTAAGCATCATAAAATAATAATCATTTTACATTTTAGGGGTGGCTCCATAGGTACGTGTGAAGTGGGGATGAAAAATATTTTTTATTCTACCCCATTGTGTGGGGTATCATTGAATAGGTCTTCTACATAAAAGGTTTCATATATTACTTGGTTACAACTTACAAAGTTAACCGTTTTCGAGTAATCAGCCTCCAAAGTGGTTTATAAGTTGACCCCCCACCCTGACATTTCTAAAGTACAGGAGATAGAAACTTGTAAGTAAGTAGTATCCATGCTGATAGATCGTATTAAAAACTCTTTATAAAAAATATTTTGAGCGAAATCGAACAATAACCTTTGAAGTAATTCAAAGAAAACCTATTACTCGTTGATAGTTACGGAACTCTTGGTTAGGTAATTTTTTTATGAAATGGACCAACAATCTATCATTCAACCTTCTACTTGTTACTGTCTAATTTTCAATCCAATAAAACGATATACGTTCAACCAGCTAAGGGACTAAACTAAACTATAAAATTAAAACCAAACTGCTAAATGCTTAAATTCTTGATTAAATGCCCTAATTTTTCACTCGATAAATTTAAAAAGTCTTATTTCACACGCAATCAACACGCCAAAATTGTTACATTAGATAATGTAATATTAGAATTACTGCATTATTTAATGTAATATTATAACAAGGGAATTCAATTTACTCGTAGTTTAGACTACAGTGAAGTATTTTAACGACCAATATCGGGCATCTACCACGCAAACTGCTACTAATGAATTACCTAACTGTGTTACTGAGATAGCACATAACAATTTACTGGCACAAGCTTCAATAGCCTAAAGGTCTAAATATAATAATATACTTAATACAAACACTATGTTTGTATGTTTAGTATGGGTATTGTAAAGTAAATATAATATAACAAGGTCTAGTGGAGCTTAGCTCTCGACTCAAAGGTCGTGGGTCCGATTCCCGCATTGGAACAACAAAAAATGCTGTTTCCAAGTTTGGTTAGGACAATTAAGGCTGATCACCTGATTGTCTGATGAGAAAGATGATCCGTGTGTAGGATGGGCATGTAAAAAGTCGGACCGTCGCGTCGTGTCGGTTATCCGTCCCACTCGGTTATGAGAGTAAAGGAAGAGAGAGTGCTCTTTAGCTCTTGTGTACCTCGCACACACTTGGGCACTATAACATTACTCCTGCGTACGGGCCACCGTCACCGAAATCGGCAGGGGAGATATTTTTTTATATACGTACTAGAATTTAATCATAACATTTCTTATCCTTGTAAGTAGAGATAGATTTAAAATTCAATTACGTCTCCGACTCGCACTTGGACGGTTTGTTACATACACCTACGTAGGTTTAATTTGAACAAGTCCAAGATGCATATAAGACAAACACAATAGAGCCCTTAGGTATAATTTCTTCATTCAATACCTTTTGACCTTATTGATAGGCAGTAATCGATTTAGCTTATCTACAATCTTCGTCCACGCCTCCTACCTCAACCGTCGTGAAATGTTACCGCCACAGCATGAATCTATGTAGATGTGATACTACATAAGAAAGATAGGCTACATGCGACCGCGATTGGTCACAGTTGCCAAATTGTCATAGCTACATTTTGAGTGGCTTTGAACGGCTACATTTGGGCGTCGAGTCTTATTATATTATCTACAGATATTTTAACAGCATTTGAATCTAAAAAAAATATCTTACATTTTTTTTTCTTATTTTGTAAATAGTTTTTTAATCTAGCCCAACTGACGTATCACAAAATTTCAATTATTGTCAGTATTTCTGACGATCTTCTTGTAAAATATCTTAACCTCGAGACGAAACACACTGTATGTTTAATACGTGAAGCAAACACTTAGAGTACCTACCTATAATTTTACGAAAATTGAAAGAAGTATGAAATTTGGCACCTTATTTCAGACCCTAAAAAGGTTCAAAAATATTCTATGTACCATAAATTGGTAATTCCTAACACAGTACAGAAACTTTGTGTGTATTTACGTTACAACTGCTGAGTTTCTATGTGATTGGAGTAGGGTTGCCAACACCAAATAAAAAAAAAAGGATTTGAATTTGAAAAAACCAGGACAATTCAATTTAAAAACAGGACGCAGTAATATAGTCGCAACAGTTAATTTAATAAGTTAACTAAAATTGTACATGTAATAATCATATTTTTTCATAAAAGTATTTGAATAAAATAAAATTACAATGAAAAATTGAATTCTACAATACATGACTTAATCAGGGCCCATATGATTTATATAAGCCCACGACGCTGCTATAAAACTATCCAGGGCAGGCCCAGGACACTGAAAAAACCAGGACATGTCCTGAGAACAGGACGGTTGGCAACCCTAGATTGGAGTAAGTTTCTAGCTGCCTGAAACAACACGGCTTCAGTAAGACTTACTACTTATCAGATGAAACTAAATGCTGAAGATAACAACCCACTTCAAGTGCTTTGTGTATGTGTAGAAGTTATGTCTGCAAGTTACTTTAAGATATAAATGTTACCATGCACAAAATCGCTGGAGCCACATGAAAGAAAAGCCACAAGCCCGTACTCGGGTAATATTATGTACTAATAAGAGTTTTCTATTTTTAAATGAAAGAGCATATCAAGACATCTAAGGAGGGTTCCGTAACTTCAATGCGCAAAAGATTTTTCAAATGACTTCAATGGTTATGATCCGATTTTGCTCAAAATAATTTTTCTAAAGAGTTTTTAGCATGATCTAAATATCTGAATGAAAAGTTACAAGTTTCTACCTATAACTGTACCAATTTTCATCTATTTACAAACATAATAAGATAAGTTAGTAGGGCGGACAGACGGTACGGAACCCTAAAAACAGCTTTAATGATGACGACCTCTGTGGCTTATTGGTTCAGCGCGTTGGTGCTCAAGCCGGGGGTCGCGGGTTCGAATCCCGCCGAAGAAACAAAAAGTTTTTCTGTGTTCCTGGGCCATGGACGTGTATTAAATATGTGTATTATATACTAAAAATCTTAAATATATGTAAAGTATAAAAGTATTAAATATACTTCCCGTTTTCTGGTACCTACCTGTAACACAAGTTCTTTGGATACTTAGCACGGGGCCAAATTGACGTGGTGTGAAGCGTCCATATAATATATTATATTAAATTATATTTAATAGAAAACCTACGTTTCCAAAAAAACGGTATTCAAATAACACAATAGTCAATAATATGATGATTGCGGAGTAGCGTGCGCGGTAAACTATAGTCTGGCTCTCCCTACTGATAGTTATTGACCTGTATCCTTCTAGGAGACCTTAGCAGTCATTGATAATGATAAATGCTTTGTTCTAAGTGTCATTAATGTCTCAATTTCAAAAGTAACAGTATCAGCCTTGACTGACCATGGCGATGCCAATCAGTCAAACTTATAATTCGGCCTATTTGGTATATTAAAAGACTTGTTAAGTGCGTAAGCCTTACGCACCGTTGCGCAAATAGTAATCAGATTAATTATAATATTTGGAAAGGTCATTCCGGTAGTAGAAAATGTAGGTATAGGCCGGTATCCGGACACGCCTAGTCCTTTGACGACCTCTGTGGCTCAGTGGTTAGCGCGTTGGCGCTCAAGCTGGAGGTTGCGTTTTCAAATCCGACCAGGGAATAAAAAGTTTCCTGTTTCCATGGATGTTTATTAAATATGTGTATTACATAACAAAAATCTTAAATATACAAAGATTTCAACTCAAGATAGGCTATCACGTACATTTAGCAGAAAAAAAATCATACAACAAAAAGTAACGCCATCTTGGTTTTTACCATAACTCAAATGTCAGCCATCTTGTTTTCACCATACTTCTAATTTCAAAATGGCCCCAAAAATTTAAAAATTGGGGCCATTTTACTGGAGACACTTTTTGCCTCAACATGCATCGTCTATAATATACGTCTATGTAAATATATGTCTAATTAAAAAGTTAAATATATTTACGTTGTCTGGTACCCGTAACACAAGTTCTTGAAAAACTTACAACGGGACTGGATACGGATATAAATATTTTACAGCAAGGTCGCTATACAGTTGAATCGCTATATTTTTTAACCCGGCGTGAGTGAGGTCGGGTATGTAATGCCCGAGTGAAATTAAAAAAATTGTATGTTTTTTTAAATGATCGCCTGGCAGCCCTATTTTGCTCAGTAGCTGGAGGTAGGGGCATCCTGGAGATTTAAGTGGCGTGATCTAAGAGTGGCACAGGATATAAGCCGAGATAATCAGAGGTATAAACCCATTTCGGGTATGTCATACCCGACCTCATAGCTATAACGTAGGTACTTACCTATTTTGGCAAATTTTCATAACTTTTTTTTTACCGTGTAGCTTTATGAATTTTAGAAACAGAGCCAAAAAAACATTTTTGTTTTAGCATAAATAGTAGTAAAGTAACAAAGGCTTTACAATTCTTACAGCCTTTTTTTTTGTTTCCGGGGGGGAAAATGCATTACGCATACCACCCAGGCGCAGGGGACACCCGAGTGGTGATGTGGGACTCCCGTATAGGCTAATGAGACCCACGGTATACCCACTAAAAACCACCCCCCACCATCCTCCTCTCCGCCCTGTGACGGGGCCACGGGAACGATAAACACATTCGCGACCCCACCGGCGGCAGCCGCCCACAAGCGGCTCCATCCACGGCCCCAAGGGCCGCAGGCGCACCAGATGGTAAGGTGCGCCTCCCTCCTCGGCCTCCACCAGTACTGTAGCAGACTCCCCCTGAGTCTGCTACTAGGAGGCTACGGATACCAGCCTCCATAACCGGTACCCGGTGGCAGATCTGACCTATGGTTCTGCCACCGACCACACCTCGGCCGCAGAGGATAGGGCAAGCGGTGCACCGTAATACCAACTTGCCTCTTCCTCTGCGGCCCCACCAATGCCGTTACCCGTACGGAACGGCCCCGTAAGCTCGCAGGGGGGTAGGGAGAGTGGCACAACACCACCACGCCTCTCCCCCTGCGATCCCTCCACGGCCGCAGAAGATAGGGAGTACGGCGCACCGTAATACCGGCACTCCTCTTCTTCTGCGGTCCCACCTCTAAGCGCGTCCGCAGCGGACTCCTCCAGCCCTCTGGGAGCGCCCTCCTCGGGCCAGCCGTTGGCAAACAAGCCAGCCCTGGTTGCCTCTTCGCTTCACCGTGGGTGTCCAGTCCACGGTTACTAAGCCTCACCGCCACGACAAGGCGTGCAACCATCGGGGGGACAATTCTTACAGCCTAACTTAGTCTAACTTAGTGCCTAACTAGTACAAAAGTAATAAAGGTTTTACAAGTCTTACAACGTTAACTTTTAATCCTTTATTAGCTTTCCAATATCCATTTCCGTGACGGTGGCCGATTTTATTGCAACCAAATCAGCAAGGCATGAGACGTTATTTTTATAGTGCCCAAGTGAGTGCGTTAAACAAAAGAGCACTATCACTTCCTTTATTCTCGTCAACAAGTGGGACGGATGACCAACACGACTGGTGAGAGATCAGGCGCAGGCTTTTTTCATGCCCATCCGACGCATGGATCATCTTTCTTGTCAGACAATCGGGTGATCAGCCATTTACTGTCCTAAACAAATTTGAAAACAACATTTTTTATTGTTCCATCGCAAGGATCAAGCCCGTCGTGGGGTTCCAGAGTCGAGATCCAAGCAGTAAACCACTGGACCAGGGAGGTGTTACTGGACCATAAGCCTTTACACGCTTTAACTTTTCGCTCCCGGAGGATTTTCTGCAATTTTTCAGGTTCACATAAACTATGTCAAACTAGTTTTCCGGCACGGAATTTTTTGAATAAATAACGGATTTTAGTTTCGAAATTCTGTTTCGATTTTCGAAGGCTTATTTATTGCGGCAAATACTAAACGTTCAAGAATACACTATAATACACTAGAATACACCAGGAATACGTCGTGCTGAATTCGATATGGATACCCAAAATCGATTGCAAAATGCACTTGAAAATAATCCGTAGGGTAGAAATAAAGATTGTATTAGAGATTGTTTTATTATTAACTAGCGACCCCGCCCCGGCTTCGCACGGGTATAATACTAATACTACAGAATGTCTTTAAACCTCTAACAAAACGGACAAAATTTAGTCAAAACAAACAGAAACAAATTAATATAGGTACCTACTAAAACTCAATAAAATAATTAGGTAGGTATACTTTTATCGTTTGACATACCTATACTCTTCAGGACTAACAATACAACAAACACTAAATAAATAGGTATTCAAATATCTATCCATCATAGTTACAACGAACACAACAAAAAATTTACTCATAGATCTAAACTCCCTCCCGCACGCACACCCCCGCCTTGGTGACGCCTACTTCGCAACGGACCGTGGAGCAGAAATCGTAATATTTTAATTTCGCCATAACTTCAAAACCAAACGTCCAATTTTAATCATTCAAAGACCAAATATTATCTACATAAACTGTACTTAGTGATCAAATAATTTATTTTGATAAGGATTAATAGCATGAGTAAAATAAACGCGTTTAAATGTAGTCCAAAAAAAAATCAAGATTTCTAAATAAAAAAATTGTTGTTGTGCCTCACTCGACATAGATAGGTATAGTGTGTCGCGGACTTTTTTGTAGATATTTATAAGATCTACAATTAATTAGAACATTTTATGGTTCTATCTTTTATAGTTTAGGCACCGTACGCAAAATAAGTAACTATTCTGGTTGATTTTTTACACCTTGTGTCCGAAAACCCCAAATATCTTACGGAACCCTATTTTTTCCAAAATAAAATTTAGCCTATGTTACTCTTGGATAATGTAGCTTTCGAATGGTGAAAGAATTTTTGAAATCGGTCTAGTACTTTTTGAGCCTATTCATTACAACCAAACAAACATACAAACAAAGTTTTCCTCTTTTTAATATTAGTGTAGACTAGCAGGCCTCGCCCGCGTGAAATTAGGATTTAAACTTTCATCCCCTATTTTACACCCTTGTGGGTTCAATTTTGAAAAATCTTTCCTTATTGGATCCCTACGTCATACGAAGAATACGTGTAAAATTTCAAATTTCTAGCCCCAATGGCTTAGCCTGTGCGTTGATTCATCAGTCAATCAGCTTTGCCTTTTACATATTAAATAGAATAGATAGATATATAGATTATTATTATAATATTTTATCAAACATCTAAATAACTCAACGTACGTAAGTCTCAAGGTCATTCTAAAATGCTATTAGTAAAGTTCCGCATGACAAAGCAAAAACAAAAATGACAGAATAGCAACTATTCCATGGGCAACTTAGGTAAGTATAGTTTATTAAAACCTTTTTCTTTTTTTTTAAGTGAAAATTCTTAACCCGCTTTGAGAGTGAAACTTCAAGGTAGTGTCACGTCTAGGGAATGTTATTATTCGACAAATTTTACTATTCGAATAATTCGAATAATGGCAAAACACTATTCGAATAAATTCGAATAATTCGAATAATACGAATATTAGTAATAAACTTTAAATACAAGTAATATTATGCGTTTATTTATACCTGCATATTTAATAATATCAAAATGTGACATGTTTCACAAATTACTCAAAAAAAAATCAACGTCTTTTTGATAAAAAAAAAATCTTTTAAGTTTCAAACTTAAAATACTAAATCGCAATTACTTTTTTAAAACTATTAACACATGAACGGTTTAGGTCTAGAGCAGACCATAGATTTGGTTGTCAACTAAGTGGTTTCTTCAAAAATTAAGGAAAATATCCTCTAGGGGAGAGAATTTTTGGGGTTTGTTTTAGAGGTTCATATTTTCTGGTTTTTAATTGAGTTAAGCTATTGATCGATTTAACATAGTCAATCGATTTAAAGAGTCAGACCTACAGTCTGACTTTTTAAATTAAACTTTTGGTAGTATAATTTAATGTATAAAGAACACGAATATAACAGAACATATTTCTTTATTATTTATATATCAGTTTGTTTAGGATTGGAGAAAAATATATTTGCAGAGTTGGAACACTGCATAAAAATCGGAATGCACTATAAATAGTGCTCTGTTCTAATATAGTGCAGCTGAAAACTCTAAACACACGATTATCGTGCTGTCATAATTGTCTGCTCCAGACCTAATTGGTACATGTATATAAACCGTAATAAGTAAACAAGATAAACCGTCAAAATAAAAAGCACTCAAAAAGATTTTAATGTTATAGTTATCATAACAAAAAAACTTCATAGTTGGTAAAAAGTGGGAGGAAAATCTTTTAAACAAAAATAACCTTTTTCCATTTCATTCATCAAATTATCCGTGTTTTTGGTATGTTTATGTTTTAAATTTTTCTTGAACGATGAGCCTTATTACAAAAAGGAAGTTAGAAAACAGTAGATTTAAAAATTGTATCATAGCCTGAAGAATGTGTTGATGGTTTTTCTGAAAGTAGGCATTAGGCGTTGTACTGCAAGAACAGAGTATGTCATGTTACGAACTGTTCAGAAGATGAAGCGACGGTACAATGAGACTGAAAAATATTTGACAAGGCCGTGCAAGACTTTGGATTGAATGGCAGACTCAGCACTCGGCAAGACCGTTCAATTGTTTCCACTTGTTGAAAATCAACACTTAATTGCAGTTAAGTTCAGAAACAACTTCTTCAGACCCGAGGGAACTAAGTTACTGACGGCACAGTGAAGAACATTTGCTTAAGTAAATCTGAATCCCTTAAGACCGAGGCGAAGGGCGAGTGGTCTCACCTCGAGACCAAACTCGTGAGCCCTAGTATCGAGTAGCAACACTGCGATACGTCCGTGAACAAATACAAAACGATGAACGAGAATGGTCCAGAATTTTGGTCCCAGATGAGTGGATTTACTCACTAACTTCACAAGTTAAAGTGAACTTCTGAAGGAATGCTCAGGTATAGTACATATACAATGGGCTGGCATACTTTCAGGGATCCGCGCTCAGTATGTGGCCACATAATGACAATTGGACCTCTACCCGGAGAAAGATATGGCCAAGAGATTCTTAAAGACTCTCTTTAATGTCCTCACCTCAACCCGATTAAGTATACCCTGAGAAGAGCTTAGAAGGCTAGTCAGAAGACGCAAATTATCACCTACAGTTAGTACCCTCACAGCACTAAAACTAGTGTCCGACCGAAAGTTCGGTTTCGGTTTCGGCCGAGTTTCGGCCAAAAATCAAGTTTCGGCGGCAGTTTCGGTTTCGGCCAAAAATGGCCGAAACTTTTGCCGAAACCGAAACTGATTTCAGAAGTTTTCGTGCACGCTCGCCTAACTTCGTTTCTTGCGGCAACGCTTTGACAACGCAACTGAATTTGAAAACATAATCCCACCAAAAACATTCTGTAAAAAACTAGCCAAGTCTCGATGGAGCTGCTTGTTTATCTCTAAAAAGGAATGAAATCTAGACAAAGACGCGCCAAGTCTAAGGTTCCCCACTGCGATTTCTTTATTATTATAGTTAATATTGAGTGACTTGGCCGTTGAAGGGTACACAAGGGTACAAAAGGGGCTCCATGACATCATTGCTCCAATACATGTGTTATACAATCAACAATTTGATTATTGGCCTTATTGATTTATTTTACTAGATTTTAGAGTAATTTGTTTATTTAATGTTCGAGTAGAATAAAGTTAATCGTTCGACTATTTCTTCTTGTAAACTTGTAAGTATAAGTATAAAAGCCAGTCTAGTCTTATCCAGAGTTTTCCTTTAATTTTATTTATATGCGTGTTAAAAGCAGAAGGGGAGGCATTCGCCCAGTAGTGGGACGCTACGGACTAGATTAAATTAGAATATGTGTCCCACTTCGCTTGATTTTTGCAATGACAGTTGATTTTTTTATGTACCAATAGTAGAAGGGGGCATTACCATATTATCTCTAAATCAGTTGAGACCAGCTGAGGGTTCTTCATCAGATACTTCAGACCTTCGATTTTTGACATCAAATGAAGTGGCCCACCAAGTTGAATATTTTTTGTAAAGGTGGTATGTCCATCTCTAATAGTTTGGTTGGGCTCTTGTGTTTTCTAATCAGTGTCACCAGGTACTTCAGATCTTCGATTATCCTAGTTTTTATAGTTTTCCCTTTATGTGGCCATTAAACCCTAACTCTGTACCAAATTTCAGCTCTCTGAGTTTATGAGAAGTACTAGTTCTATTCTGATGATCATGAGTGAGTGACTGAGTGAGTGAATGTCATAAATGCGAAACTTTGCTTTCGCTTAACTTCAGAACTAAATGACCTACAGACTTAAAATTTTGGATTTTAGTATGTGATGATTAAAGTTTACTGCATGACGAAAATTTTTGCGTTCTGGTCTTATCCAGAGGTTCTCAAATAGAGGCCTGAAAATGCGGCGAAATGGTTCCAGTAAAGAATGGTACGGCAGTGTTTGCTTCGCGCTTGACTTGGCGGGGGCACTGCCGTGCCCCCAGATCGACGTTCTGGTCTTATCCAGAGGTTCTCAAATAGGGGCCTGAAAATGCGGCGAAATGGTTCCAGTAAAGAACGGCAGTGTTTGCTTCGCGCTTGACTTGGCGGGGGCACTGCTGTGCCCCCAGATCGATTAGCCTAGTTTTTAAAGTTTTCCCTTTATGTGACCATTAAACCCTAACTCTGTACCAAATTTTAGCTCTCTGAGTCTATGGGAAGTACAAGTTCTATTCTGATGATCATGAGTGAGTGAGTTTCATAAATGCGAAATTTTGCTTTCGCTTAACTTCGGAACTAAATGACCTACAGACTTGAAATTTTGGATTTTAAGTATGTGATTATAGCTTACTGGATGACGAAAATTTCTGCGTTCTGGTCTTATCCAGAGGTTCTCAAATAGGGGCCTGAAAATGCGCCGAAATGGTTCCAGTAAAGGATGGTACGGCAGTGTTTGCTTCGCGCTCGACTTGGCGGGGGCACTGCCGTGCCCCCAGATTAAAATATAATTAATATTTTTTTAATATTACATTAAATAAATGATAACAACAAAATTAATATACCGTGTTTTCATTTCATGTCCTAATTAATGCAGAATAATGGATAAAATGCACCAAATTTCAGTTTTAAGGAATTTTCTACTTGACCACGTGAGTTTCGGTTTCGGTTTCGGCCGAAACTGAAGCCGAATATTCGGTTTCAGTTTCGGTTTCGGCCGGAAAACCAGTTTCGGTCGGACTCTAACTAAAACACGCCCTGATATAAGAATGGGAGAGAATATTGCATAATTCAGCGAATATTGCATAATATATAGTTATAAACACTTCACACACTTCACATGTATGGAAAGCCATCCCGGCTTTTCATTCATGTGAAGTGTGTGTTGAATATTATGTCTTATAAACTAAAGGAAAAGTTTTATACATGACATTTACGAAGTAAACCATTTCCAATCATTTCTGAACTATGAAGATTAGGAACTTACAATTTTCCATGCTAGTATATCATGGTAAATTCTCTTTAGGAAAGTTATTTTAAACGAAATCGAACAGTAAGATTAAGAAACTAAAAATCGTATTACGCTTTATAGTAACAGAACCCTCCTTAGACACGTCTTAACACGGTCTTGGTTAGGTTATTTTGACAAGCGTGTAAGTATGGATTTCTTTCGCTGACGCCTGTAGGAAATATTCACCTTAAATATTATTTTATTTAAAAACAATTTTGTATTCTTTCACAAACAGTGTAGTAAAATCTGTTTTAGGATATTATTGACGACAATATTAATAAATAATAAAAGTAATGTATTAAATAACGAAACATTCCGGTTTATGTACAAGTTTAATACTATTATTAACATATTTTTGATAAATAAATAAAATATTTTTATTATTCGTTTTATTCGAAATATTCGAATATTGAACCCAGTCATATTCGAATAATGAAATCGTCGAATATTCGAATAAAACGAATATTCGAATATTCGAATAATATTCCCTAGTCACGTCACGACAAACATCACGACACAATTTTGAATATAATGCCATCTGTCGGAAGCTATACTTACACTTCTTACATAACAACTAAAATTTCTAAAGTACGATCAATACACAGGTGCGCTAGGTGTACAGTGTACACACTTAAATTTTTCTGTTCTTTTTTTAAGTGATATTGTTTAGACACAATGAGAGTATTTTTGGATTTTAAATGATGAATAAAGATTCACTTCTGTCACGCGCACTCTGCTGTAGCACACGAAAAATTTTTTTTTTTCAATAAATCTGTTACCTTGTTGATAGAAGCAATTTCAGTTCCGATAATAATATATGAACAGCTCATGAACAGTATCAGAGTAACATTATCGAGGTACACATAAACATTTTAATGAATTCATTATAATTTTCCGCCGAACGGTGCTAAAAGTGTGGAAATATCGGTTGAGGTATGACGAGGCCGATCAATTACTTAACACGATACTTTATTCCAGCGCCTTCCAAACTGTCATATTACTAGCTGTGTAATAAAACAACACCCATATGGGTAGTGTACACAACAGTACCCTAATTCTCGTATTAAATTGAATCACATATGAATCATTTTGTTATCATAAAACTGGTTTTTTGGAGGTTGGACCAATCAAAACGCTTGACGTTTGGTTTGACATTTATGAGACGTTTGGCTGTTATACTTAACGAGACTTCAAACTGTTAATCAAATTAATATATGATTTAATTAGCAAAATCCTTCTGGTAATACATCAGAGAAGCGACGCCACATTAGGACATTGCTGAATATTTTAGAAATATTCAGCAATGTCCTAATGTGGCCTAATGAAACGTCACAACTACCATAGATTATACAGATATATACTAGACAACTACGTCGCTAAATTTGTAAAACTTCAGTGTCAACTTTTGACACTGAAGTTTTTGCTATAATTGCAAAAGGGCAGAAAGTGCCATCTTTTGGACAACCATGAAGCAGATGGTAATATAACTACCTACTAAAATTATAAAATAATGTTGACCGCGGCTCCACCCGCGTAAATACAGTATCCCTCGGGAACACTACTTTTTCGAGATAAAAATATCCTATGTGCTTTTCCGGGACCCAAAGTATGTCCATAGCAAATTTCATAAAAATCGGTTCAGCGGTTAAAGCGTGAAGAGGTAACAGACAGACACTTTAGCATTTATAATATTAGTATAGAAGTATAGAGATAGAAGTATATATTAACAAAATAATATTTCATTAATTTAATAACAACATTTACTAAAATGTTGAGAAACGCCATGTACGGAACCCTTCAACACAGCAAACGCATTAGCCGCGTACAAATTGCGATAACCAGAGGAAATTTCACGGTGTAGTTAGTTAAATCAATCACCAAGGTTTACGTGGGATAAATAATGAATAATAGCCGGTAATATATCAATTTCAATTTTAATAATAGCGCTGTATGCCGTGCTTAATTTAATAGTGTAGGTATTGGCAGTGTATTTTGGATGTCTAAAACGTAGATTAAGAATGCTATTATATAACTTTACCAAAATTTATAAGGCAGGAAAACTATTAACAATTAACTAAACACTTTTCTGCAGAAAGATTTGATTGATCTTCTATTTAATCTTGTATATTTAAACGAGCAATTCTTGTATATATTCTGAATCTCGAAAACGGCTGCAACGATTTTCATGAAATTTATTTAGTATACCGGGGATTTCGGGGGCGACAAATCGGTCTAGGTAGGTTTAATCCCTGGGAAACCGCGCATGTTTAAGTTAGGTATACATATTATTATATTATGTTTTTTCGAAAACGGCTCCAACGATTTTCACAAAATTTTGTATACAGGGAGTTTCGCTGGCGATAAATCGGTATAGGTAGGTTCTATCCCTGGGTAACTGCGCATTTTTAAGTAAGGTATATATTCGAACCCCGGTGAAATATTTTTGTAATACTTTTTTAACTTCCTTATTATGAATAAAAGGTGATTAAAAAAAACAAACGGGCAGCATGTCGATGGATTTTGTGTAACATTGTCGCCGTACACTATCAGCCGCGGTCGGCTGAAGACACCAATGTGGTGTCCTGTAACCTGTTAAGTGAGAGCCTTAAAATAAACAAATTGAAAAAAAATAGTGAAAAGCTAATTCTAAAATATGATGATTATAAATTATTATTATTAAAGCTAAGAAGATTTGATCATGTCAGCTTTAAAAAAAATTTGCCCCCGACTTGTTAACTGATGATGATGAATTATAACTAAGAACACTCTCGATGATGCCAGCTTTGAAACAAAAAAAACGCGTCTTAATGTGACCTCTCGTTTAGAAGCTACGACACCACGGACAGAAACACAGATAGACACGTCAAACTTTGGAACCCCCCATTTAGCATCGGGGGTTAAAAAAACTACTTAGATCGAAATCAGTTCATTCGTTTGGGACGACGCAATGCTACGGACAGACACACAGACACGTCAAACTTGTTAGGCCCTAGCACACGGCGTATTTTAAACGCGCAGATGACGCACAATAGACGCCTGTATAGTGTATAATGTGCTTTAAACGCAATTCCAATGAATTTCTATTTAAAATAATCAGAATCTACGGGAGCGCCGTAAGCGCGCGTTCTTGAAACGCGCGTCCCCTGTGTGTTTAAAACACGCCGTGTGCTATGGCCCTTGTTTTCGTCGAGGGTTAAACAATGCAATTAACTTCTTGTAGTAATAATGTTTGACTTGGATACAATATCGCAATGAATGTCCGCGGCACCCTCGCGGTACCTGCTTAAAACGAGTATTATCGCATTGAACGGTCTGTTACAATTTCAGTCGAACAATTAAGGTTATATCGACTGTGCCCACAGATTGAAGAAGATTGAAGACACGCACTCACGCGTACTATAGCCGGAGTGTTAGATAAATAAGTTGCTTGTTAATCAATAAGCTCTAGAAGTACATTATTTTATATTCGTATTTAAAGTACTTTTTTTTTTAATGCTAGCCTATTGTATCCCACCCTGGGTAAAGGCTTCCCCTCTTTTTCTTTATAAATTGCGATCAGTGCTCATTTGATAAGGACTGGCATCTAATTCCACGCGT
Organism: Glaucopsyche alexis; assembly: GCA_905404095.1. Lineage (NCBI taxonomy): Eukaryota > Metazoa > Arthropoda > Insecta > Lepidoptera > Lycaenidae > Glaucopsyche > Glaucopsyche alexis. Next base: position 6,754,457 of record FR990053.1, read on the forward strand.
CACATATTCCTGGGTCTGCCACTGTTTCGCCGACCAGTCGGTAGTCACCCCTATATAAGATATGCCCATCTATCTGGATGCAAGCGAGACACATGCCCCGCCTTGCTTTCTACCGCACGTCAGTCAGTCCCGATTTGGAACACAAAGTGGTGTTTCGGATTTGATGCATTCTCTCGACACCCAAAATGCTGCGCTCTATGGCCAGTTCGCAGACCCCGAGCCTAGACATTTGTGAAACAGTCTAAAGACCAAAACTGAGCACTGACACTATAGTAGAAGCCGAATATTCGGTTTCAGTTTCGGTTTCGGCCGGAAAACCAGTTTCGGTCGGACTCTAACTAAAACACGCCCTGATATAAGAATGGGAGAGAATATTGCATAATTCAGCGAATATTGCATAATATATAGTTATAAACACTTCACACACTTCACATGTATGGAAAGCCATCCCGGCTTTTCATTCATGTGAAGTGTGTGTTGAATATTATGTCTTATAAACTAAAGGAAAAGTTTTATACATGACATTTACGAAGTAAACCATTTCCAATCATTTCTGAACTATGAAGATTAGGAACTTACAATTTTCCATGCTAGTATATCATGGTAAATTCTCTTTAGGAAAGTTATTTTAAACGAAATCGAACAGTAAGATTAAGAAACTAAAAATCGTATTACGCTTTATAGTAACAGAACCCTCCTTAGACACGTCTTAACACGGTCTTGGTTAGGTTATTTTGACAAGCGTGTAAGTATGGATTTCTTTCGCTGACGCCTGTAGGAAATATTCACCTTAAATATTATTTTATTTAAAAACAATTTTGTATTCTTTCACAAACAGTGTAGTAAAATCTGTTTTAGGATATTATTGACGACAATATTAATAAATAATAAAAGTAATGTATTAAATAACGAAACATTCCGGTTTATGTACAAGTTTAATACTATTATTAACATATTTTTGATAAATAAATAAAATATTTTTATTATTCGTTTTATTCGAAATATTCGAATATTGAACCCAGTCATATTCGAATAATGAAATCGTCGAATATTCGAATAAAACGAATATTCGAATATTCGAATAATATTCCCTAGTCACGTCACGACAAACATCACGACACAATTTTGAATATAATGCCATCTGTCGGAAGCTATACTTACACTTCTTACATAACAACTAAAATTTCTAAAGTACGATCAATACACAGGTGCGCTAGGTGTACAGTGTACACACTTAAATTTTTCTGTTCTTTTTTTAAGTGATATTGTTTAGACACAATGAGAGTATTTTTGGATTTTAAATGATGAATAAAGATTCACTTCTGTCACGCGCACTCTGCTGTAGCACACGAAAAATTTTTTTTTTTCAATAAATCTGTTACCTTGTTGATAGAAGCAATTTCAGTTCCGATAATAATATATGAACAGCTCATGAACAGTATCAGAGTAACATTATCGAGGTACACATAAACATTTTAATGAATTCATTATAATTTTCCGCCGAACGGTGCTAAAAGTGTGGAAATATCGGTTGAGGTATGACGAGGCCGATCAATTACTTAACACGATACTTTATTCCAGCGCCTTCCAAACTGTCATATTACTAGCTGTGTAATAAAACAACACCCATATGGGTAGTGTACACAACAGTACCCTAATTCTCGTATTAAATTGAATCACATATGAATCATTTTGTTATCATAAAACTGGTTTTTTGGAGGTTGGACCAATCAAAACGCTTGACGTTTGGTTTGACATTTATGAGACGTTTGGCTGTTATACTTAACGAGACTTCAAACTGTTAATCAAATTAATATATGATTTAATTAGCAAAATCCTTCTGGTAATACATCAGAGAAGCGACGCCACATTAGGACATTGCTGAATATTTTAGAAATATTCAGCAATGTCCTAATGTGGCCTAATGAAACGTCACAACTACCATAGATTATACAGATATATACTAGACAACTACGTCGCTAAATTTGTAAAACTTCAGTGTCAACTTTTGACACTGAAGTTTTTGCTATAATTGCAAAAGGGCAGAAAGTGCCATCTTTTGGACAACCATGAAGCAGATGGTAATATAACTACCTACTAAAATTATAAAATAATGTTGACCGCGGCTCCACCCGCGTAAATACAGTATCCCTCGGGAACACTACTTTTTCGAGATAAAAATATCCTATGTGCTTTTCCGGGACCCAAAGTATGTCCATAGCAAATTTCATAAAAATCGGTTCAGCGGTTAAAGCGTGAAGAGGTAACAGACAGACACTTTAGCATTTATAATATTAGTATAGAAGTATAGAGATAGAAGTATATATTAACAAAATAATATTTCATTAATTTAATAACAACATTTACTAAAATGTTGAGAAACGCCATGTACGGAACCCTTCAACACAGCAAACGCATTAGCCGCGTACAAATTGCGATAACCAGAGGAAATTTCACGGTGTAGTTAGTTAAATCAATCACCAAGGTTTACGTGGGATAAATAATGAATAATAGCCGGTAATATATCAATTTCAATTTTAATAATAGCGCTGTATGCCGTGCTTAATTTAATAGTGTAGGTATTGGCAGTGTATTTTGGATGTCTAAAACGTAGATTAAGAATGCTATTATATAACTTTACCAAAATTTATAAGGCAGGAAAACTATTAACAATTAACTAAACACTTTTCTGCAGAAAGATTTGATTGATCTTCTATTTAATCTTGTATATTTAAACGAGCAATTCTTGTATATATTCTGAATCTCGAAAACGGCTGCAACGATTTTCATGAAATTTATTTAGTATACCGGGGATTTCGGGGGCGACAAATCGGTCTAGGTAGGTTTAATCCCTGGGAAACCGCGCATGTTTAAGTTAGGTATACATATTATTATATTATGTTTTTTCGAAAACGGCTCCAACGATTTTCACAAAATTTTGTATACAGGGAGTTTCGCTGGCGATAAATCGGTATAGGTAGGTTCTATCCCTGGGTAACTGCGCATTTTTAAGTAAGGTATATATTCGAACCCCGGTGAAATATTTTTGTAATACTTTTTTAACTTCCTTATTATGAATAAAAGGTGATTAAAAAAAACAAACGGGCAGCATGTCGATGGATTTTGTGTAACATTGTCGCCGTACACTATCAGCCGCGGTCGGCTGAAGACACCAATGTGGTGTCCTGTAACCTGTTAAGTGAGAGCCTTAAAATAAACAAATTGAAAAAAAATAGTGAAAAGCTAATTCTAAAATATGATGATTATAAATTATTATTATTAAAGCTAAGAAGATTTGATCATGTCAGCTTTAAAAAAAATTTGCCCCCGACTTGTTAACTGATGATGATGAATTATAACTAAGAACACTCTCGATGATGCCAGCTTTGAAACAAAAAAAACGCGTCTTAATGTGACCTCTCGTTTAGAAGCTACGACACCACGGACAGAAACACAGATAGACACGTCAAACTTTGGAACCCCCCATTTAGCATCGGGGGTTAAAAAAACTACTTAGATCGAAATCAGTTCATTCGTTTGGGACGACGCAATGCTACGGACAGACACACAGACACGTCAAACTTGTTAGGCCCTAGCACACGGCGTATTTTAAACGCGCAGATGACGCACAATAGACGCCTGTATAGTGTATAATGTGCTTTAAACGCAATTCCAATGAATTTCTATTTAAAATAATCAGAATCTACGGGAGCGCCGTAAGCGCGCGTTCTTGAAACGCGCGTCCCCTGTGTGTTTAAAACACGCCGTGTGCTATGGCCCTTGTTTTCGTCGAGGGTTAAACAATGCAATTAACTTCTTGTAGTAATAATGTTTGACTTGGATACAATATCGCAATGAATGTCCGCGGCACCCTCGCGGTACCTGCTTAAAACGAGTATTATCGCATTGAACGGTCTGTTACAATTTCAGTCGAACAATTAAGGTTATATCGACTGTGCCCACAGATTGAAGAAGATTGAAGACACGCACTCACGCGTACTATAGCCGGAGTGTTAGATAAATAAGTTGCTTGTTAATCAATAAGCTCTAGAAGTACATTATTTTATATTCGTATTTAAAGTACTTTTTTTTTTAATGCTAGCCTATTGTATCCCACCCTGGGTAAAGGCTTCCCCTCTTTTTCTTTATAAATTGCGATCAGTGCTCATTTGATAAGGACTGGCATCTAATTCCACGCGTCACATATTCCTGGGTCTGCCACTGTTTCGCCGACCAGTCGGTAGTCACCCCTATATAAGATATGCCCATCTATCTGGATGCAAGCGAGACACATGCCCCGCCTTGCTTTCTACCGCACGTCAGTCAGTCCCGATTTGGAACACAAAGTGGTGTTTCGGATTTGATGCATTCTCTCGACACCCAAAATGCTGCGCTCTATGGCCAGTTCGCAGACCCCGAGCCTAGACATTTGTGAAACAGTCTAAAGACCAAAACTGAGCACTGACACTATAGTAGTAGACAGTTTGTTAAACTTACCTAAACATACTTACGATTAAGAGTAGCTAGGTAAATATCTAATATATCTACACAGTAGATGCAATGGTGGGAATGTGCACCTACATTAAATACATAATTTGGCAGTCTGCGCGAGCTTTATACACAAAACTTGTGTTAAATTATTGGCATATCTCGTCGTTCTTAGTTCTGTGGTTGTCCCCTTAAATAGCCTCTAGTATTACATAACCAGAACCGCAGTGTCCTTAGTAAGGTACTATTTAAGAAGGATACGAATCTTGTCAATATGCCCCTTGTGAGATCGTGTTACCTGTTACCGCGTTGTAGTAATCGTCGTAGTTAGTTTTGTCTTTGAAACGCCATCTAGCGAATGAAAAAAGAAAGACGTAGTAAATAATAAAATTGAAGGCTTTATTACATTCTGGTATAGCCAATAGGGAATATTCATAAAACATAAAAATAACTTAAAACAAAATAATATGATACTAGACTGAAAAAAAAGGCAATGGCGAGAACATTTTCAATATCTGTTGATAAATGAGCTAGATATGAGCGGTAAAATTTTTAATATATCTCTTTCTAGCAATCCGGAATTACTTATGAACTTTCTATGAAAGTCGTGTGATGTGACGTCACGTTACACATCCGATCTCTCTGTCTAATAGACTACTTGAAACGATCATATCTTTGATATTTTAATGATATCCAAAACATGATTTTACCATACGATACGATACGATACGATTTTACATACCAGGGCCTCAATTCTCGTACCTCGAATCTCGATTCGATTCTCGTGCTGACTCATTCACACAAGCGTCAAATCATGCGTGCGCGAGCAGGACAGACTGACAATCGAACCGATATTCGAAGCACGAGAATCGGGGCCCTGATCTATATAAAAAAATTAAAAAATACGTCCATATTCCCTATTGTGTGCAAAACGTAGTAAAAGTAATAATCAAAAGATAAAACTACAAACCTGACCAGGCAACAATTCATAAATTACTGAATAGAAATTAAACTTCATTCTTTGAAATCGGATCGGTACTTTAGAATAAACATACCTTTATACATGTTTTCATACATAGATACATAGACTGCCAAAACTAGTCCTTTTAGTACCCCGTAGTCGGGTAAAAGGTAGCCTTAAGCCGTTAATCCAGAGCCTAACCACTGTCAAAATCACAATCCATTTAGTAGTTATTGCGTGAAAGAGTAACATACATAAACATTCGCGTTTATAATATCAGTAAGGGTGTATATGAATGGCAAAGGGAAGGAAAATTCTCCTTCATAGGGGGAGCCCTAGCCTGTATAATAGGTAGGGATTTGAATGAGGGTTTTCAAAAGATAAGTAGTAAGTGAAGTAAATAGGAATGGAGTTATAGGAACCCCAAGCCACTGATGCATTTTAAGTGCTATGCGATCAAATAGTAACCATTAACCAGACAATTCATTAAAATAATAATTCCGGCAAGATTATAATTCGAGCAAGTTTATAATTCGGGCAAGATTATAGTTAGGAAATCGTCTAATCTATAATAATACATTTCGTCAGGGTATATTGTTAAAGTTGAACCGATATTGTAAGATAACATCTCGAGGACAAGGCCGACGGATTGAGCTCGTTCAGAACGGAATTTCTATATGATTGAAAGTAACACCTGTGGCTGGTGACAAGTAGGCGGAATTATTATAGTATAGTTTTGCGGGAATTGGGTAACAGAAGGAGTATGAAATTTGGCCGGTTAATTAAATTTTATGTGGAGGAAGGTGTGCAGAAAGCTAGTTCTTAAAGTAATGCTTTGAAATACATAGCATTAGTATCACACTACATTACGTTTGATAATTAACATTCACGTTCCATAGACAAAATTCACGTCATATAATTTTTGTGTATCTAAGAGCAAAAGGACCTGAAAAAAAAAAGGTATGTATTAAGTATGGTCGAATTTCAATCACAAGCGGACGACCACTAGTATTACAAAATATTACTACCTTTAAGTTCAACGTTTAAGTTAGGAATTGTTTTAAATATTCTGGAGTAAGGCGCTAAGGCAGTCGTTGCGATCTCTTCCTTTGTGTTTAAATATGAGGTGTCCTAGTGTAGAGGATAATCTACACTATCTACACTAATATTATAAAGAGGAAAACTTTGTTTGTATGTTTGTTTGTTTGTTTGTTTGTTTGTTTGGTTGTAATGAATAGGCTCAAAAAGTACTGGACCGATTTCAAAAATTCTTTCGCCATTCGAAAGCTACATAATCCACGAGTAACATAGGCTAAATTTTATTTTGGAAAAAAGTAGGGTCCCGTAAGATATTTGGGGTTTCCGGACACAAGGTGTAAAAAATTAACCAGAAAAGTTACTTATTTTGCGTAGTTTACTATAAAAGATAGAACCATAAAATGTTCTAATTAATTGTAGATCTTATAAATATCTACAAAAAAGTCCGCGACACACCATACCTATCTATGTCGAGTGAGGCACAACAACCATTTTATTATTTAGAAATCTTGAATTTTTTTGGACTACATTTAAACGTGTTTATTTTACTCATGCTATTAATCCTTATCAAAATATTTTTTTTTATCACTAAGTACAGTTTATGTAGATAATATTTGGTCTTTCAATGATTAAAATTGGACGTTTGGTTTTGAAGCTATGGCGAAATTAAAATATTACGATTTCTGCTCCACGGCCCGTTGCGAAGTAGGCGTCACCAAGGCAGGGGTGTGCGTGCGGGAGGGGAGTTTAGATCTATGAGGTAGGATTAGTATCAGTATTGTACCCATAGATTATACAGATATATACATTGTACCCGTGCGAAGCCGGGGCGGGTCGCTAGTAGTTAATAAGATCAGCGGGTCTAAAAAGGCCACTTGCGCAATATTATCATCGCAATATTGCTATTTGACACTAAAGCAATTCTGCTAGTAAATCTGTCAAATGAATGCATTTCAGCCAATTTCTGCATATGAATTGTATCCAAAGAATTGCAATTCAAGTAGCCATTTTACGATCGCTGTCATCTTTCATACAGTAATTCATAACAAGAATTGAAAATGAATTGCCAAATGGCCTTTTTAGACCTGCAGGCGTTACTTTGCGGAAATACATAGTATACAATTTAAATTGTATGCAGAGATGATGAGAGATATTTAGAAGCTTATTTTCAAGAAAGAAAACTAACGAATAGAAACTTATTTTGTAGAAATTAATTATAAACCTTGAAAATATTAATATTACGACATTTGTAAATAAAAATCGGCCAATATTTAAAGTTAATTATGACGAGCATTCTTTCTTCAACAGCATTCTTTAACAGAAATTTCAGAAACCAGATTCTGTGGCTTCTTTTTGACAACGAATTAAACTGGAATTCTCATATCGAAGCAGTAGGTATGCACTAAACTAAAAAAAATTCTTATGCATTTCATACGTTGTCGAAAGTCGTAAATCTTTTTACTCTACTTGTCACGTACAATGCATATGTAGAATCAATATTAAGGTATGGAATTGTGTTTTGGGGAATTCCACAAACAATGAATGTGTATTCAGGGCACAAAAAAGATACGTACGATCCATTTGTAACCAAAAACAATCAGAAGTCAGCCTTATTTAAAAAAACAAAAGATATTAACGTTCCCGTGTTTTTTTATTTATGTCTTTTGTCAATATTATATACCTAGACCTAAGTTTTCAAATTGTAAACATCTTCATTTTTTTAAAAAAGAACAATTTTCCATCTTTTTGCTAAAAGATGGCCCCGTGCGAGTTTCTTACGCCGGTTCTTCTCGCCGGGTTAGTTCCCGAACCGGTGGTAGGCATCAAGTAGGGACAATTCTTTAAGCGTTACTTTGTAACCCATATGGAAATAAAACTTTTTTGATTTGATTTGATTTTTTGATATGAATCCATCGTATAATTGCGTATTATTCTTATTTAAGAACAAAGAAGAATAATATGCAATTATATGAAAATTTAATTATTATGCGACACAAACGAAAACTAAAAATACCGTTATCAAAAACTACGAAATGTAGCAAAAGTGCATACATATTGATACCAAAACTTTACAATCCGTTTCAGCCTGGTGACGTCCACTGCAGGACATAGGCCTCCCCCATAGATTTCCAGTGCGACCGGTCGCTCGCGGCCTGTATCCACCGACTTCCTGCGACTTTTCTCAGGTCATCTGTCCACCTGGTGGAAGGCCGTCCTACGCTTCGGCGTCCAGTTCGTGGTCTCCACTCAAGAACCTTTCGGCCCCAGCGGGCATCGGTTCTACGGGCTTTATGTCCAGCCCATTGCCACTTTAACTTGCTAATGCGCTGGGCTATGTCGGTTACTTTAGTTCTGCTACGGATTTCCTCATTTCTGATTCTATCACGTAGAGATACTCTAAGCATAGCCCTCTCCATAGCTCTTTGAGCGACACGAAGCTTTTGAATAAGTCCCGTTATGAATGACCACGTTTCGGCTCCATATGTCATCACCGGTAACACACACTGCTCGAAAACTTTTGTCTTCAGGCACGGAGGAATTTTTGACGAGAAGATGTTTCTGAGTTTCCCGAACGCTGCCAAGCTGGATTCGACGGTTGACCTCTTTTTCGAAGTTGGACCTACCTAACTGGACTTTGTGCCCTAGGTATATAAAGTCGTCAACAACTTCGAGCGTAGAATTTCCAACGGTCACTTGGGTGGGTACAACATGGGCATTAAACATAATTTTCGTCTTATCCATGTTCATACTAAGTCCCACCTGTTGTGAAACTCTACGGAGGTCTTCTAGCATAGTGTTAAGGTCTTCCAGAGTTTCTGCCATAACCACGATGTCATCGGCAAATCGAAGGTGAGTGATGTAGTCACCATTTATATTGATCCCAAGTCCTTGCCAGTCCAGGAGTTTGAACGCATCCTCCAATGCAGCGGAAAACAGTTTCGGAGAGATGACGTCTCCCTGTCTGACGCCGCGCTGCAATGGAATCGCCTTTGTGCTATGCTCCTGTACTCGCACGCACATGGTGGCTTTACTATATAAACACTTCAACACTTCGATGTACCGGTAGTCGATCCGGCATCTCTGAAGAGACTGTAACACCGCCCAGATCTCAATCGAATCAAAGGCTTTCTCATAGTCCACAAACGCCAAGCACAGTGGCAGATTATACTCCTCGGTTTTCTGTATAACCTGCCGTAGCGTATGTATGTGGTCTATGGTACTAAAGCCTCTTCGGAAACCGGCTTGTTCGGGAGGCTGGAAGTCATCAAGCTTCCGTTCGAGACGATTCGTTATGACTCTTGAAAACAGCTTATAGACATGGCTCAGCAGCGTAATGGGTCTGTAATTCTTCAGCAAACTCTTATCTCCTTTTTTGAAGAACAAGACTGCCACGCCCCTGCTCCATGCCTCTGGCGTTTTGCCCTCGAACAAGGCGGAATTAAAAAGTCTCTGGAGCATTTTGAGTGTTGGTGTTCCACCAGACCTCAGCAGCTCCGAGGTGATCCCATCCTCGCCCGGCGCCCTGTTGTTTTTAAGCTGTTTAAGAGCCATACTAATCTCGTACAGGCTGATGTCCGGGATATCTTCCGTGTGATGTCGGGTTAGTCTAGCTCTAGGATCTTCAGCCAGATTAACGACAGGCTTGGCAACTGAGGTGTAAAGTTGCTCATAGAAACTCTCGACCTCTGCGAGCACCTCGGGCCCGGCCGACTCAACTTTCCCATCCTCTGTCTTCAGCTTCGTCAACCGGCTCTGCCCAACAGACGTGTCTCTTGCAAACACTTTTGAGCCTTTGTTTCGCTGTATCATGTCCTCAATACATCTAGTATTAAAGAGACGAATATCGTGCCGCAAAGACTTTGATATCTGTCTGTTAGGCTGCCTATAAGACTTAGCATCGTCAGAGGTTTGAAGAGTAAGGGTACGTCGCCTAGCCATTAGTGTAAACGTGCGGTCGGAGATTTTCTGTGGCTGACCTCTACGGCGGGTTTCACAGTACTTTGACCCAACCGCATGGATACTCCCTGGAAACCTGTCATTGATTTCGTCCACTGACGCGTAGTTTTCCAGGCTAGCAAAGCGGTTTTGTAGCTCGAGTTGAAAGCTTTCGGGGTTTCTAATTCCGGTTTGAGACGGTCGGAGCGTAGACTTTACCAAGCGAGGTCTTTCGAGTTTGATATTTAGGTTTAATGTGCCTCGCACCATTCGGTGATCGCTGCCGGTTTTCACTTGGTGTATCACGGAGACATCCTTAAATATCTGTCTCTGGGTGCTCATGATAAAGCCTATCTCATTTTTTGTCTCTCCGTCAGGGCTCATCCAGGTCCATTTCCAGTGAGGTGGCTTCTGGAAGAAGGAATTCATCATAAATAGTTCTTCCTTTTCCAGAAAATCGGCCAACCTTTGGCCTCTGGGATTCCTCTGACCAAAACCAAACTTTCCCACTTTCAGCTCGTTTTCACCTCGCTTTCCCAACTTTGCGTTGAAGTCTCCCATATCAACATTGAAGTGAGTTTTCGAGTTATGTATGGCTTTAGATATGTCCTCATACATAACCTCTACTTCTTCATCTGGGTGAGACGAGGTAGGTGCGTAAACTTGTATGACCTTCAACGAATATCTTTGAGATATTCTGAGTATAAGGTACGCAACCCTACTCGACACACTTTCGATGGCCACGACGTTGTTAACAAGAGACTTGTGGACGAAAAACCCGATTCCACCTTGGGACTGTTGGTCGCCTTCCCGGTAGAAGAACAAGTTACCGGATGCCAGGGTCATCGTGTCTTCTCCCTTTCTTCGGACTTCCGATAAACCAACTATATCCCAGCGTAACTTGCTCAATTCTTCTTCCAGCTCTATTATCTTCTCGTCTTTCCTCAATGTGCGTGCGTTGTATGTTACCAGGGCCAGAGGTCGTCGTCGGGAGTGGTAGCCGGATCTCTGCCGGAGATTCTTAGCACCCCCTGCCCCGCCGTTTCCATGGCCGCTACCGTAGCCAAGACTAGCGGGGCTGCCGGGGACTAGGGGCCTGGTCTCATATCTGGTCCTCATATAGGGGGAAAAATGCCATACTCACCGCGCTTCTCAAACGTGTTGGCGAGCGCAGTATTATGTAGAAATGATAAAGTTCTCGGAAACGCTGCTGCCCATTTCCGGTATGTATTTCCCTTAGTCGCCTCTTACGACACCCACGGGAAGAGATGGTATATGGGGAGGTGCAATTCTTACTCCGGCACCACACGGCAAAAACTACGAAATGTAGCAAAAGTGCATACATATTGATACCAAAACTTTACAATAGATTACCGATTTATATTATGGAAATTGACAATTTAAATAAATTCAAAATAAAATTAAAAGACTTCTTAATCGAAAAAAATTTAAATCTAATAGTTAATAATAAGTATTTTCCTTTAGTGTTTATTGTCCTTTAGTGTGAATTTTCATATAGTGTCTAAAATATAAATGTTGTGTGTTATTTATTATAATAAAAACAATTAAATGTAAAATAAGTATAAGTATAGTTTTAGGTTCATTTATAATTCTGCTAAAATATTTAGTTATAATTGTAATCATGTTATGATTTTTGTATTAACTATTTTTGTGACATTCTATTTTTAAGGCCGAAAGATTTCCGTTCAATTTAATTGTTAAATATTAGCAACACTGTGTTATACCTGACTGGCACAAAAATGGCGGGCTGTTCGGCGACTAGATCACGACATGAGGATCACCTGATGTTGTGGGCCCAATCGCCGAGCTGGATTTTTCCCGCCGAAGAGATACCTACTCAGCTTGGCGAGTAGCAGGCGCCAAGGTTTCCTCTCTGGAGCACTTGGCGAGGAAGGTTGACGAGGTTGTAAATTGAAGAAATTAAAAAGGGTTTATCTGAAGTCTATTCTTTGTTTTATAATAGCTTGTAATATTTTCATGCCAATAAAATGGAAAAACATGTACCTACTATATTATATATTTAACATTGTAACACCTTTGATAACATGTTTTATGCGAATAAAGATATTGATTGATTGATTAAAACTGGTCCAGAAAAAACTTTGTCGACATTGTACTTACGAACATAAATTAACCAAACAAAAGTACGAGTAGATTAAATGAGCTCTATACTCTACAGTGGAGTGTTTTTGTCCTCAAAATACTATTTGTAAATAGTTTTCAATGTTAGATTAATATTATAATAACAAATTAAATCGTTAACACCCTTTCGAATCCAATTATAGAACTAGACGTGTAAATAGTTATAATAAATAATATTACTTTTAATTGGAATTAAAAGGGTACGATTGAAAAATGTACAAGCTTAACCCTAAGCAACGCTTTAGGCGTTTCTAATATTATTATCTTGTTAAGTTATTTAATTATTATCGATAGTGTCATAATTTAACCATTAACTATATTTTTATTTAACTAACCACTTGCCCGCGGCTGACAGTCCATGTCTACCATTACATTATACTTTTTAAGTGAAGGTTGTCTACAAGAAATTGGCTGTAAGGTCACATTATGTGAAGGTTACTAAATAAGTGTAGTAGCTATGTACTTAAATGCTATAATTTAGGTACTTTACTACGGAAATATTACCAAAAACATCAAGTTTTGCATATTCCCCATTGTCTGCTTGCCTGTAAGTTGAAATTTACAAGTTACAACTTACAGGTTACGAACGGGTTACAACCCGTTCGTACTGCTTTTTTTACCTTTTTTACTAAAGCCAGGAAATTTTTGAAACGTTTGTTGTTTTTTTATTTTACATTTTGCGTTTACATTGAGTGTTCAATTTTCAGATCTATAATCTTCTATACTATATATCTACTTCTATACTTATAGATAAAGAGGAAAGGTTTGTTTGTTTGTATATTTGTTTGTTTGCATCGAATAGGCTTCGAAACTACTTTACCGATTTTGATGAAATTTGGCAAAGATATAGTAAGACCACGGGGAACGACATACGAGCAGATTACTTTTTACACGGTAAAATGTATGGTTCCCACGACATTTTCTTACGTTAGCGACTCGAAAAATATATCTTCTAAAACTTGTCAGCAGCATTTTTGTAGTGACCCAAGAAAAATCTAATTGTTATTCTATCGAACTCAGCAATGCTTTCAAGACGGATGTGGCTGTTTTATAATAATTGTTAATAAATATTATCTTAATCTATATTATAGAATTATGTCATTGGTTAGATTATTCACATTCCCCTGCAAGTGGAACTTAGATAGCAAGGTCGTACTATTGGGATATATTACATTATAATACCTTACTTTGTATTAATTACAATTATTTAGTTGTTTAAACAAAGGTAAGTTTAATGATTTTCTTGCTCAATATCTATTAATATTTTTTGCTAATGGTTGCGGTTGTATTATCAGTAAATATAAGACGATATTATAATTTCTATTTTGATTTATCTTGCAGTAAAAAGCCCTTGTGTTAATTATTATTATTAGGTTATTACGACGATTTTCTTCTACTATAATAATCTATACTTATATTATAAAGAGGAAAGGTTTGTTTGTTTCTTTGTTTGGATCGAATAGGCACCGGACCGATTTTGATGAAATTTGGCACACATATAGATTATAGAGTAGACCATGGGGAGGGACATAGGCTACTTTTATCACGGCAAAATGCACGGTTCCCAGGATAATAATTCAATGATTTCAAAGGGCTTATTATTGCAGATTATGAAACAATATCCGCCTCACTTTTAACACTTAATTAAAAAAATAGGTACCGTAATACAAGTGTATCATTTAATTAACATGAAACTTTTAAAATAATTGTCTGTCATTTCCTCTTTTATAGTCAAATTACTTCATGTTTTAATTTATTATATTTTTAAAGGCGTATCTATACAGATAAATAAAATTGAAGTGTCTGTTTGTAACTTCAAATTAACAGCTTTTCACTTAATTAATCTGAAAGTATATTCGGTACTTACAATAAAATCTTCTATACAGATAAATAAAATTGAAGTGTCTGTTTGTAACTTCAAATTAACAGCTTTTCACTTAATTAATCTGAAAGTATATTCGGTACTTACAATAAAATACTATTTTTTTAAATTTTTGTCTGTCCGTCTGTCTGTCGGTCTGTCTGTCTGTTTGTTCCGGCTAATCTCTGAAACGGCTGGACCGAATTTCACGGGACTTTCACTAGCAGATAGCTGATGTTATAAGGTCTAATATAGGCTACTTTTATTTTAGGGTTCCGTTAAAAAAATAGGGTTCCGCTTTTGTTAGTTCTGCTACCTCTAGGTACTATTATTTATTCTGTGGTTCTGCGCAAACGAAGTTGCGGGCATCAGCTAGTTTTAAATAAATTGCAATAATTCTACAGAATCATTGTTTTATTTATATTATTTTAATAAAGTGATCACAGGTTATTTGAATTTCACTAAATATATTACTGTTAGTATATAGTATATGTACAGCATGTATGAGAGCAATAGTAAGCCTGTATTTTTTAACTTTTGATTATTATTTTTTTACTTTGTCGAATAGTCGCAAAAATATAATTATCTAAGCTAATTTCTAATAGAGTAGATACTAATTAAAGTTACAATCGTTAAATTTTATTTCTTCAGTTCATGTAAGTATAAAATATAAGGTTTGGTAAAATCAATTATGGATATTTTGGGGATATGATCTACTGCTTATTATGACGTATAGGCAAAAGTTTGGCATTATTAAATTTGGCACAGTTAAAGTTTATGAATGAATGTGTACAAAGCTAATATTTTTTTAGTAATATTTACAAGTTTTTTTTTGGATACAGCAATATATAAAATTAAAAGAAATAACCTCTGATTAGTTTTATTTAATTAAGTTTGATTACGTTAGAAAAAAGAAAAAGTAAACTAAGCACAAGCCATAGTCTATATTTTATGCACCTATTATACCCTGTCTCCCTTGAAAACGGAATAAAAAATCACCCTAAAATATATTTATGGTACTAGGTATGGTACTTTCGGCAGAATCCTGTAACATCACACAAATTTCAAGTTGTGAAGCTACTTAAATTGAGCTGCCATTAAAGTTGAGTGACGTTTCAGTTTTCGAGAGTTTGTCGGACAGACAGCTATAGAAACTGGAGGCCTAGCAGAATCATTCGACAACGGCGTAAACGTAACAACGTAATAATCGGCAGTAGATGTCTATCACGTTTCATACAATTCCTGTGCTGTGTACGAGATATGTCACGACTCGCTGTGAAGAAGTTAACTACAATTTGTATGGCATCGAAACAACGACAATATTGCCAAACAATGCAATGGTAGGTAAGTGGTAAGTAGTAATCAATAAGGGTTTTTAAATTCGTGACATCTGACAGCTTTTTGACACGACAAGGACCGTCGGGCTACCGAGCGCAACCTGGTGACAGAAAAGGAATCAAAAATTCTTATTGACCGTTTTTGATACCACTTACGCCACCAGATGACTGTGTGCATTGTGTCTACCCCCTAATGGCAGAAAAAATGTCAAACACCCTCATTCGATGCCATACAAATTGTAGTTAACTTCTTCACGGTAACTAGTGACAAAAACTCGCACTCAGCACATAAACCCGTTAGCGTCAGCTTACACCAAAATGCGAAGTGCTTGAACTTTATTTGATACACAAATGTTTCATTGCAAGCTTAGAATTGCAAGCTACTCTTGTAATGAAACGAGAACCTTTTTGTGTAATGAATAAAGTTAAATTTGGAATCGCTTTCATAAAAAGTTTGCGCCGCGTCTCGTAATCTGTATTATGAACAATTTGACATTTTCTACACATGCATATATACAATACAGGTGGTCTGTAGTGCATGCCGGTCATGGCATAGGGAAATATAAACAAATGATTTATCCGCAGACATAATGTCAGCGGCTAGCGAAACAAATGTCAATTAATTCCATGGACTGTTTACATCAAAGGTTTACATCGACTGTAAACTTGCGACATGCCCGAAAGGGCCACACTAAGGGAACGTAACTATTTGATATTCGACGTAGAAACTAGAAACACAAGAAATTTAGTTAGAATGACTACGGCATTTTTCGTTTACATTTTATATGTTAGTAAGCGTGGCTATTCTCGATAAATGCCTTGAAAGAACACAGTATTAGTTCATCCATACACATCCATATTTACAAACTTTCACATTATACTAATAACAAAAATATAATTATACTAGTAGTATATAATTAGTATACTAAACAGCAGCTCCGCGACCCTATTTTGGTCTCGTGTCGCGCGTCGCGTGCATCGGAAGGCTAATTTTACTGAATAACATCTTGCACCAAATAACTAAACTAACTCCCCCATACCAATTTCGGTGACGGTGGCCGGTTTTATTGAAACCAGGCCATACACAGGAGTAATTTTATAGTGCCCAAGTGTGTGCGCAGCACACAAGAGCACTCTCTCTTCCTTTACTCTCATAATCCAGTGGGACGGATAACCGACACGATGACGAAACAACATTTTTTTATTGTTCCAATGCGTGAATCGAGCCCACGACCTCCGAGTCGAGAGCCAATGCTTTAACCACTAAGCTACGGAGGCTGTAAGGTACCAAATAACGATAGGTATATAATTATATACGATACATTTCAAATGCGTTCTTTTTTTAGTTTCTAGAAACCCATGGAATGTAAAACCACGCCAACGCCAGCGGCTGTCCAATTGTTCTGTGTAATTAGTCCAATGACTGTCGCAATCACGGATTAATAGATTATATCCGTGCTCATGAAAGTAACAGCCGCTGTAGCACGATGAATTTTAAACTAACTAGCCCACAGTAGGGGGTAGTGGGGGTGTTCCTAACGACGACGTGTTACTAGTCCTAAGCAATATAAAGAGGTCTTTGGTTCTTCTGACAAAAAAGAAATCCCTACTTCAAAGATAGACCATTTCAAAACCAAGGCTATGACGTACATTTGACGCTTTTGGAGTAGGTTCTGCGAGGAAGTGAACAACACCTCGCAAACCTCAAAACTTTATAACATAGTATCCAAAGCCCCTTGCTCCCATCCTAGCACTCTTAGGAGACCAGATGGCACCTACACGAAGACGGCGGAGGACACACTAAGGCTACTTGCCGAGGTGCACTTCCCCAATAGTATCCATCTGAAAGTGAATTAAGCTTTCTCCCACACACCCATTAAAACCAGACCAATTTTAGACGACTGGAGAAGAGCTTCCATGATTTTCAAACCTGTACGAGTCAAATGGGCAATTGACAGCTTTAAGCCCTATAAGACTGGCGGCGAGGATAACATATTTCCAGCCCTTATCCAACAGGGCAAGGATATTATCCTCCCTGCGCTACTAAAGATATTTAGAGCGAGTTTTGCGTGGGGCTACATTCCAATGGCATGGACAAAGGTAAGGGTCTCATATATACCCAAAGGTGGTGATCGAGACAAAGCTTTACCCAAGTCATATAGACCCATAAGCCTCACTTCTTTCATGCTAATAACGATGGAGAAGGTGGTCAACCTTCACTTATGGGACACCTACTTCATCAAAAGGCCTCTGCATGAAAGACAACACCTCAACCTGCTCTATTACGGACAATCTGGCCTTAAGGAATATAGATCCAACTACTATAGAATGGATCAAGGCCACGCTCAACAACAGAATAGCGTCATCCACTATCATGGGCTCGACGATCAGGAGCAGGCTGACCCAAGGATGCCCTTAGGGGGGGTACTGTCACCACTGGAGTGGTCCCTGGACTACCAGTCAGTCATCCACTAGGATAGCTCCTGTAAAAACTGAATGACAAAAGGTTCTACGCTCAAGGATACGCTGACGACCTAGCGATACTAGTGGTGGGCAAATGCGCATCGGTGGTCGCTGGGCTAATGCGATCGGCACTGAGAGTCGTCGAAAATTGGTGCATGAGGGTCAAGCTAACAGTCAACGCTGATAAGACGGTATTGATACCTTTCACCAAAAAGAGGAATTTGGAGGGACTAAAACCCCCAACACTCTTCGGGAAAACTATCACGTTTGCAAGTGAGGTCAAATACCTAGAAGTTATCCTGGATAAGGGACTCACTTGGAATAAGCACATCGAACACATCACGAAAAAGGCTAGATGAACAGGATCCTCAGCTCAAAATGGGGCCTTCGGCCGAAGGCAATGCTGTGGCTCTATATACACAGCTGTAGTGAGGCCGATGGCCACATACGGCTGCGTGGTGTGGTACAATAAGGCTCAACAGGTGAACTGCATTAAAACATTAAACAGTGTTCAGAGACTAGCCTGTCTGATAATCACGGGTGCGCTTTCGTCCGCACCCACCGCTTCACTTGAGGCGCTGATCGACCTAACTCCTCTTACCCCTACCTTAACCATCAAATATTGAGGCTATTTAATGGTAAACGTAAAAAAAAAACGAACACGAATTTAATAAATCGGTGAATGTGACAAGCCTATTGTACAAAACCATAGTACAATTCAATAAGATTGGTAGTTAGTAGTTACTAATAGAATTACAACATTTTTCTCGACGTAGTCACGACGCACCTAAATCATTTGTTCGGAGGGCAATAACTAAATTCGAAGATTTGAGATAAAACCATTGTTGAGTATTGATGACAGTGAGATATGTTACTGTGGTATACTGTTGGAACTATCTTACATAATAATCTTATGGTACAAAATTACCAGTGTAAGGCGCGCATCCGTGGGTTTAGGCGCGAAGCAGCGAACCCTAAATCATATACTTACAGCATTCATCCGCGTCTCGACCAATGCCTCTAGTAGCAGTGAAGAGTTTACAGAGCTCACACTCGCCCGCGTCACGCGTCATTTTGTGCCCTCGCAATTCATCGTTTCTTCCATGACCACATGCATTCTGCACTAGTTTATAGACATTTTGTACTACTGTGTAATGTTAAATGTATTATGTTTAATCTCAGTGTGTAAAATTTAATGCAATAAACTGTATCAAGCATTATAGTGGCGCCCAACGTGGGGCTGCCCAACTAGTGGCTTCGAATTACGAACTATACCTAAGTACGTAACAAGTTTTCGTCACGAGTGTTGGAAAACGTTTACCTACTCGGACAATACAAAAAACAGGTCATGCCGATGAATACGAGAAGTCGACCTCAACACGACAACATGCACGAAGACCGCGTGGACGTCCTGGACGAAGCACCAGAGCAGAGCGACGAAGCGCGAGAGCTGCGCGCCGAGGGCGCCCCCGCCGCCACCGTCCCTGCACCCGGCCGCACCGGCGCATCTACTTATGTGGACACCGAGACTTTCCTGGCCGGCGTGATGCAGTCCTTCATCAAGATGCAAGCGGAAAGTAACAGAACCCTAGTGGAAACCCTGAAAGCGCTCCCTTTCAACGGCTCCGGGAACACACCAACATCGACGGCAACGCCCGAGACGCATCCGCCCAGTAAACACTCGTCCGCGGTCACCGGAGGCAACTTCGCCAAGTGCACCGCACGTTTCGACGGGAGGTCACGCGACGCGGAAGTCCTGGAGGCGTTCATCGATGCTGTGCAGGTGTATAAGGAGTGCGCGGACGTGAGCGACGAGCACGCGCTGCGCGGCTTGCCCATGCTGCTGGAGGGCGACGCCGCCGTGTGGTGGCGCGGCGCGCGCGCCGCCGCCGGCACCTGGCCCGACGCGCTAGCGCGCCTGCGTGCCATGTATGGAGTACAACAACCGGCCCACAAGGTTCTGCGTGAAATCTTCGCTACGGAACAAAAAGACTCCGAAAGAGCGGAAGTGTTCATTAGTAGAGTGCGTTCTTTGATCGTAAAATTGCCATACGACGTACCTATTTGTATGCAAATTGACATTATTTACGGTTTGTTACATCGTCGAGTAAGAAAACGGTTATCTAGAGACAGTATTCATGATGTTGATAGTTTTGTAGAGAAGGCGAGGGTCATAGAGGATGCGATAGTTGAAATTAATGTAAGTACCTACTCAGCGAACCCGAGCGTTGTTATGACTTCTACAAGTTCAAACGCGACCGCGCGTCGATCACTCGCACCACAGCCGCGTGAATTCTCGGAATCGGCCGAGCGCAGCGTTACTACGGGTCCGAGCGGTACCATAGTCGCGAAACTCGCCTCGAACTCGAATGAAACTTCGAAACGCGTTCGTTGTACTTTTTGCAAGTTTTATGGTCATGCAGTAACCGAATGTCGTAATTTACAAAATAAAAATAGTAAACCGCGAAATGTAAATACGGTTTCTAGTAGTAGTGATAATACCGGGCCTAACCCGATACGATGTTATGGGTGCGGTCAACCCGGCGTGGTGAGATCGAAATGCGAGAATTGTCGTAGCAAAAATGTACCCGCGAAGTCGGCTGATTTTAATGTCGTAATTGGTGATGACGTCACACGCACGCCTTGCGCGACAGAGGCATCGCACCCTACGGTATCCGTCACTATTGCGAATAGGGAAGGCGTTGCGATCCTCGATACGGGGGCTACTTGTAGTATTGCTGGTTCCCTGTTATATTCTATTTTACGAGCGGACGGAATACAGTTCCAAGAGGTGAACCGCACCATTGGGCTTGCGGACGGCTCCCGCCAGGTAAAATCAGTGCTGATTGCATCAGTACCAGTATTCTTGGAAAGTAGGCAGGTAGATACCGAATTCGTAGTGTTCCCCGGGGAAAACACCCGAACATTGCTAGGCCGTGACTTTATTTCTAAGGCAAGGGTCACACTGGACTTAGCCCAGGAGTCATGGTATTTTTCAGACAGTCCCGAACAGATATTTCCGTTCGTGCGATCTGTCATCCTAAACAGCACAGAGCTGATGCGCGCGGACGTCTCCGACGTCTCCTTGCGCAGTGACGAAGGGACAAAGCTGTCACCAGAGCACAGGGCCGCGCTCAACGCATTCCTGCGTGGCAGAGTGGACCAGTTTGCTTCTGAGGGACCCCCTACGGACTTCGCCACCCATAAAATCAAGGTAAGTGGTGATCAGGAGCCCCTCGCTTCGTCACCGTACAGGTTGTCGCCGTCGAAGAAAGAGGCTTTGGAGAAGGAGTTGCAGAAACTGCTCAGCGCCGATATCATTGAGGAATGCGAATCCCCGTGGGCTTCTAACGTCGTCCTGGTGAAGAAGAAGGACGATAGCTTTCGGCTCTGCGTTGACTACCGCAAGCTCAACGCGGTTACAGAACCTGATCGCTACCCGCTCCCCAGGATCGAAGATATACTCCACACCGCAAAGACCTCGAAGTACATGACTACGTTGGACCTGCGATCTGGATACTTTCAGGTGAGTGTTGACCCTGCTCATAGGGACCTCACCTCCTTCATCACACCACTGGGCACCTTTAGGTTTAAGCGCATGCCCATGGGCCTTCGTAACTCTGGCGCCACATTCCAGAGACTGATCGATCGGTTCAAGTCCAATTTACCAGGTATAACCTTAGTCGCATACTTAGACGACCTACTGCTGCTGTCAGAGTCGTTCGAGAAACACCTCGCAGATTTGGAGGCTGTGTTCGATCGCCTAGCAATGTTTAACTTGCGGGTGAATCGTGAGAAGAGTCACTTCGCGAGGGAGTCTGTCAAGTTTCTTGGCCATGTCATCGTGCCAGGTGGTATTCACGTGGACCCGGACAAAACGTCCGCCATAGCCGACATGCTGCCTCCTCAGAACGTGAAGCACCTGAAGTGTTTTCTGCAAACCTCCAGCTGGTTCAGACGCTTCATACCTGGTTACGCAGAAGTAAGTAGACCTTTAACGTCGTTGCTTAAGAAGGTGAGCACCTGGAACTGGGGCCCCGAGCAACAGAGCGCTTTTGAAACTATCAAGTCTCTCCTGATTACAGCGCCGATCCTCCGCCAGGCTGACGTGACGAAGCCGTTCGTCCTCAGGACTGATAGTAGTGGGTACGCACTTGGAGCGGCTCTGCTCCAGGGGGAGGGGACCAATGAGCGACCAGTTGAATACGCTAGTCGCCTCCTCACGGCTGCTGAGAAAAATTACAATACGACGGAGAGAGAGGCTCTGGCCGTCGTGTGGGCTGTGTCAAAGTTTAGGGGGTATATAGATGGTGCGGATGTGACAGTAAAGTCTGATCACCAGCCGCTCAGGTGGCTCATGAGCTTGAAGTCACCGAGCGGCCGCCTGGCCAGATGGGCGCTTAGTCTTCAGGAATATAACCTGAAGATCGAGTACACACCTGGTAAGGCAAACGTGATCGCGGATACGCTGTCACGTCCTGCATGCTCCACGGAGGGGACCGATTGCGACTTGTGCCTCGCCGTGGTTAACCTGCCCACACGCAACCCTAGGGAGGTCAGAGACGGCCAGCTCAAGGACCCAGAGATTCGTAAGATCGTCGAGGCGTTGGAATCCGACGATCCCTTCAGGGGGAGGTCCTGGGCAGATAAGGGGTACGTATTGGTAGACGGTGTATTGTACCGTTATGGTCCCGACAATGAAGAAGACGACGACGCCAGTTTGATGGTACCGGAGCATGAGCGCAAGGACGTGCTAGCCGAGTACCATGACGCTCCCACAGCTGGCCATTTCGGTGTGGAGCGAACTCTGCAGCGTCTCGCAGGTAAATATTACTGGCCTGGAATGAGGGCCTATGTTACTCAATACATTAAAAATTGCGCAGCGTGTCAACGGTACAAGGTAGACACGCGAAAACCCGCCGGCCTGCTGCAAGTTCCAGCTATGTCTCGCCGTTTCGAGGTGCTCGCAGTAGATCTGTTTGGGCCACTCCCGGAGACACCTTCTGGCAATAAGTGGATCCTCATATTGGAAGACACCTGTACCAGGTGGGTTGAGTTATTCGCTCTTTCATCCGCCACCAGCGAAGAGTGCGCCAAAACACTGGTGAATGAGGTATACCTGCGTTATGGAGCACCTAGAAGACTCATCAGTGACAACGGCGTACAGTTTGTGAGCGAAGTAATGCAGCAGACATGTCACGCCATGGGCATTAAACAGGCTCTGACATCGTTTTACCATCCTGAGTCCAATCCCGTCGAACGCAAGAACCGCGATCTTAAACCGCAGCTTGCGATTCTGGTAGGTAAAGAACATGACTCCTGGGATAGTCACCTTCCCGCAATCCGGTTTGCCATGAACTCCGCGGTCACTGCAAGCACGGGGCATTCCCCTGCTTACCTAAATTTCGGGCGCGAAATACGCGCGCCCGCCGACGTGTTGTCTGACATGCGCTCCATAATAGAAAACGAAAACGTAGTCTTATCAATTACCCCGCTCCTTAAGAAGCTTTCTACCGTGCTGATCGATGCACGGGATGTGCACGAGAAAGCCCAGGAAGCCCAGAAGAAGTATGCCGATGAGAATCGTCGCCCCGCGCCGGACTATAAGGTAGGAGATCTCGTACTGCTTAAGACCCAGGGTTCAAACGATACGAGCAAAGGGCAGACTCCGAAGTTCATTCCTCGTCGAGATGGGCCGTATCGTATTCAAGAGGTGGTCGGTAGTACGACATACGTTTTGGAGCGTATAAGTGATGGCGTCTCGCTCGGAAGGTATCATGTCTCGTTGTTAACACCGTTCGTAGGCCCCATCCAAGCTCCTATTCAGGAGAAGCGTAGGAGGGGGAGACCTCGTAAGGCTAACCCGGCTTCGAGGACGTAACGCCTGGGTTAGAGGGGGAGGTTGTAAGGCGCGCATCCGTGGGTTTAGGCGCGAAGCAGCGAACCCTAAATCATATACTTACAGCATTCATCCGCGTCTCGACCAATGCCTCTAGTAGCAGTGAAGAGTTTACAGAGCTCACACTCGCCCGCGTCACGCGTCATTTTGTGCCCTCGCAATTCATCGTTTCTTCCATGACCACATGCATTCTGCACTAGTTTATAGACATTTTGTACTACTGTGTAATGTTAAATGTATTATGTTTAATCTCAGTGTGTAAAATTTAATGCAATAAACTGTATCAAGCATTATACCAGTCATTATGTCTATAAGTAAATCAGAACCTCAATTCTCGTATTTAAAGTAGACTTTCATTTTAGTTTGATTGTATTATAATTTATAAATATAAAACAAGTAACAAAATATATACTTTTATAAATATAAAACAAGTAACAAAATATATTTACAGCAATAAATATTATAGGAATGAAATGATAAAATGTATTAATAAGACAATTGATGTGCAATATTATTATGACAAATTTTTACCATTTTATTCTCTCTAAAAAGCAAAAGTAGTTAATAAAAACCTAATTATAAAAGAGCACTTTGCGAAAAAGGGAACTATATTATATTATTTTCCAGTACTAGATAAAAATCAAGTAAAGAAAAAATCAAGTAAAGAAACAATCTAAACAATCTAAAATAAATAATAAAAATGTACAACAATTTTTTCGTCAACAATAACTATAATAATTATTACTTACTACATCAAAATATAGCAGGCTTAGTTAATAAACTAGATCAATTAGAGATATGTATAAATGAATTTTTTGAAAAAAATATGCCACTTTCAATATTATGTTTTTCCGAAACATTCGTTAAGTCGGGAGATGAAAATTTAATTAAATTAAAAGAGTTTTATGTGGGATCTTGTTTTTCTAGAGCTAATGATAAGCGGGGTGGTGTTTGTATAGTAGTACACAAAAGGCTTACTAGTGAACCATTACAATTATGCAATGAAATTTCAAGTGAATTAAATTTTGAGTGCTGTGGAGTTTTTGTACCTTTATACCAATGTATTATATTATGTATTTATAGAGTACCTAATTCAAATGTATCGTTTTTATTTGAAAAACTAGAGCTTCTGCTACATAGATTACTTTGGAATCTGAATAAGAGAATAATAATAGTTGGCGATTTTAATATAGATCTACTAAAAGTTGATGACAAAACTAGAAGACTAAATAATATTTTAGATAATTACAATCTATTTTCACACATAAAGGTGCCTACACGCCAAAATTCATCTATTGACCATATACACAGCAATATAGAAGGAGCAATAGGCAAAGTTCACTATCTCCACCTATCGGACCATGAGACGGCCCAAACTCTTAGTTTTACAGGTAAATCTGAAAAAATTGTAAATTACTGGTATATAAAAAGAAGAGACTATAGTAAGGAAAATGTCACTAAGTTTAATGAATGCTTATCTAAATTGTCATGGGTCGAAGTGTACAATGAATCCAAATGCAATAACGCATTTAATAATTTCCATGAAATGTTTACATTATTTTACGAATTATGTTTTCCAATTATACGAATAAAGATAAAATCAGAAAATATGTCACCTAAATGGATAACAACAGGGATAAAAAATGCGTCACGTAAAAAGAGAATACTTAAATATCAATATTATAAAAATAAATGTAATATAAGTAAAAATAAATATATAGAATATACAAGGATCCTAAAAAATGTATTTTATATTCTAAAAGGAGTATTAATAGTTTATATATAAATAAGTCTCGAAATAAATGTAAGGCAACATGGAATATTATTAAAAATAAAAATAATGACACTAAAACCCAAACAGATATAAATGAAATAAATGTAGACGGCCTAAGGGTAACTGATGCCTTAAAAATTGCGGACCATTTTAATGAATATTTTTTAAATTATAAAGATGACATAAAAAATAGTAACTATAAATATGACATGGGTTCAGTTAGCAACACAATATTTGTAAATCCATCATCAAAGGACGAAATACTCAAAACCATAAATAGTCTTAACAATACAAACGCTGTAGGGTTTGATACAATATCAACACATATAATAAAAAAATGTGCAAAGAACATTATTGAAGTTATTAACTACCTCGTAAATCTCTCGCTTGAAGAAGGCACCTTTCCTGAGTTACTTAAACTGTCCATAGTCAAACCACTCTTTAAAAAAGGTGATCGCACTGATCCTAATAACTATAGGCCAATCACTTTAGTTCCGGTATTTTCAAAGATATTTGAAAAAATAACGAACAAAAGAATTACAAATTTTTTAGACACATTTAATATTATAACCGAAGAGCAATGCGGGTTTCAAAGAAATAAAACTACAACACTTGCTACCTTTCGTTTAATTAATGATGTGTTAACATATATTGACTCTAAAAAACAAGTGTCAGCAATATTATTTGACCTAACAAAGGCGTTTGATTGCGTTAACCATAAAATACTAATAGAAAAATGTGAACGTTATGGTATTAGAGGGAAACCCCTTGAATGGATAGCAAGCTATTTAAAAAACCGTAAGCAACATGTCGAAATTACACGTATTGATAAAAATGAACTTAAAACATTTAGGTCAGGACTGAAATATAATGCAAAAGGCGTTCCACAAGGGAGTATATTGGGACCGCTACTATTTATTATATACGTAAACGACTTACCTAGAATAATTAAATATAAATGTACATTATTTGCTGACGACATATCTGTAGTAATACCTAACAATAAAGAAAATATAAAATACGAGAATGAACTTAAAAATATATTATACACAATAAAAGAATGGCTTGACGAAAACGACCTTAAACTTAATCTAAATAAAACAAAAATAATACAATTTTACAACCAAAAAAATAAAAAACCTGACTTAAAAATAGAGTATAATAATCAAATTATTGAACAGGTAAACGAAATAAAATTTAAGAGAATTACCATCAACAAATATATTTAGAAATAAATTAAAATTATGGCTTTTAAGTAAATGCTTTTACAAGATAAGTGAGCTATTTGACTAATTTATGTATGTTATAATATTATTTAATGGTTATGGTTTGACATTGTGATATAATTGACTAAATTTATAATTGGTAATGTATTATATGGTAATCTAAATAATTTGTCTATTAATTTCAATTTTAATTCGACATAATAAGTACTGTATTAATTTAATTATTTCAATTTGACATAATATTGTAATGACGGACAAATACTTATTATTTATGTAAATTTCGTGTGTAATAATTTATGACTTTCACACACCATTATTATGGTAGGATGTGTTTATTATATTATATTTATAAGTCAAGCGACATGTTATCGTAAACCAATAAGAACGATTTTCACGTTGGTACCGTTTGCCAGTCTTAGCGTATCGGGATTCGGGACTTGATTGTAATAATTGTATTATAGCAGGTTTTATTTAGCAGAATGGACCCTCAGATTTGTCGTTTGGATAATTATTATAATTATTATATCTATGGATGCTTAAACACCACGTCAATCTGGTCCTGTACTAAGTATTCGAAGAACTTGTATCACAATTCACAGGTACAGATAACGGAATATATTTAATACTTTTGTACTATACACACAATTAAGATTTTTATTATACTATATACAATATACACATCTAAGACCAAGGAACACAGAAAAACTTTTTGTCCCTTCAGAGGGTTCGAACCCGCAACCTCCGGCTTATGCACTGACGCGCTAACCACTGAGCCACAGAGGTAGTGAAAATCATAATGCGACACACGTAACGATAATACGGTGCACAATTCGGTCAAATTTAATTGTGTAAATCAGGGGTCAGCAACTTTTTGGCAGACATGGGCCACAAAAAATATAATAATAACTGCCCACACCTATCCCTGCCCTGGGAAATATGAGGAACACCAGCGACCGCTCTACTTGGCTTTTATTGATTATGCTAAAGCGTTCGATTCAATATCTCATAATAGTATGTGGACGGCTCTATATGAATGCGATGTGCCGACAGAAACTATAGACCTTGTAAAAGATATTTATAACAAAAGCATATCCCGTGTAAAAATAGAAACAAAAGGCTCAGAAATAAAAATTTGCAGAGGAGCTAGGCAAGGAGATCCACTCTCGCCTATAATATTCATCACTGTTCTTGAAAGCATCATGAGAAAACTAAACTGGCAAAAAAGAGGTATAAACATAAAAGGTGATTTTCTGAGCAATCTTAGGTTCGCAGATGACATCATTATCTTCTCAGAAACAGCTGCCCAACTAGAAAGAATGGTTTGCGAACTACACACAGTAAGTCAAGAAATAGGTTTAGAGCTTAATACTATTAAGACAAAAATAATGACTAACTCTATCTTACTCCCAATTAAAGTCAACGATACCCCTCTCGAATATGTACAAGAATATATATATCTAGGAAAACAAATAGCTTTCATAAAATCAAGACAACAAGACGAAATAAATAGAAGAATCAACATTACATGGAATAAGTTTTGGAGTTATAAAGAAGTGCTAAAATCAAACCTTCCTGTAAAACTTAAGAAAAAAGTGCTTGACTCCTGCTTACTTCCATGTCTTTCGTATGGTAGCCAAACCTGGATATACAACAACCAAACAAAAAATAAATTACAAGTTACCCAAAGAGCTATGGAACGTAGTATTCTGAATATAAAAAAGAGTGACAGAAAGCGAAACTCAGATATCAGAAAAATAACAAATGTAATAGATGCTTTGGAACATTGTCAAAAACTAAAATGGAAATGGGCCGGACACGTAGTTCGGATGAACAAACAGAAATGGACATACAAAATAACTAACTGGAAAGGACCACTAAACAAACGAAAAAGAGGAAGACCAAGAGCAAGATGGACAGACGAAATAATCAAAATTGCTGGTAAAGATTGGATGACCAAAGCTAATGAAAGAGTTGTATGGCAAAATATGGAGGAGGCCTTTACTCGTAGAGTAAATTATCCTTAATATAAATACAAACACTGAAATATAATAAACAAAATAAAAATGTAATAATATTAAATTAACAATAATAATAAGTACATAATTATTAAAAATATAAATTATATAATTATTATACCAGAAAAATGTAAAAATTAATTTGATATTTTTAAATTCACTAAATTTGATTTGTAAAAATAATTATAATATAGAAAATGTTGCATGCAATTCAATAATAAAATTAAAATATTATATATTGTAGAAAGATAATTAAATGAACAAAAACTATAAATACCTACTTAGTATTGTTAAAAAGAATTGTGTAGGTACATAAAATTAAAATAATATTAATCTGATTACTAAATTCGATTTGAAAATATCACAAGAAAAACACAGAAAATCATGCATGCATGCATATATTAAAAATAATATGATACAGATAATAATATTATTAATACAATAAAAATGTAATTATTAATAAGTCGTTGAAATTTGTATGTATTTATTAAGGAATAAATGAGGCTATTTATTATTATTATATATAACTGCCCACACCGATTTAGGTGACGGTGGCCGGTTTCATTGAAACCAGGCCAGTTACACAGGAGTAATTTTATAGTGCTCAAGTGTGTGCACAGTACACAAGAATACTCTATCTTCCTTTACTCTCGTAACCCAGTGGGACGGATAACCGATACGACTGGCGAGAGATCAGGCGCAGGTCCAACTTTTTAAATGCCCCTCTGACGCATGCATCATCTTTCTTGTCAGATAATCAGATGATCAGCATGCATTGTCCTAACCAAACTTGGAAACAACATTTTTTGTTGTTTCAATGCGGGAATAGAACCCACGAGCTCCGAGTCCAGAGCCAAGCTCTAAGCACTAGACCACGGAAGCTGTTAAACAGCGCATAAAATATATAAAGCCGGTAAATAGGTGCCTAATATACAAATGAAGTATTTTCCATCTCATTATTAACTTTATTTGGTGGAAGTGTATTATGTAATGATCAACAATAAACCTACTTTAAATCAATGGAACTTCACCAAACTGAACCTGTACAGACAAACCTGTCGGGTGTATCCATTATGTATTATTAGCTATTATAATATATTTTATTAGCTAGCATTAGGATTGCAAATTGCGTTATTTCATTGGTTATTTCAACTCTCACGCCCACATCGATCGTATGTTTTACAAGTTAAATTATTTTTCAATTGTGTCAAATACTCGAATGGAAATGGTGATGAAGTGATTTGGAACGTTTCCCATTTGAATATGAAATAGGTGTCGATGGTTCGTGGCCGGTGGCTCCAGCGATCACGTAACTCAGACGTGAGATTGACACTAAATTGTTCTAGCCCAGGAGGCAGATCTGTATCTGTAGAGTATTGGGTACTGCATAGAAGTGCCCAATACTCTTGACTACGGATGTATCTATGATATTCTGTTCTCTACGGATCAATTGAGTTTGATATTTGATATAATGACGACCTCTGTGGCTCAGTGGTTCAGCGCTTTGGTGCTCAAGCCGGGGCTCGCAGGTTCGAATCCTGCCGAAGGAACAAAACGTTTTTCTGTGTTCCTGGGTCATGGATGTACTTAGCACGGGGCCAGATTGACGAGGTGAGAAGCGTCCATAGATAAAAAAAATATTATTCAAGAATGGATTTTTTGAAAGTAAGGATTTTTTTCCCCTAGCAAGATTTTTATAAACTTCGTGCTATATTTGAATACAAGTAAAAGGTAAAAAACTTAATTCCCATCGGCTTCACTTACCACTTAGCGAGGGTTTCCTATAACTCCATTCCCATCGGCTTCACTTACCACTTAGCGAGAGTTTCCTATAACTCCATTCCCATCGGCTTCACTTACCACTTAACGTGCGGTTCCTATAACTCCATTCCTATCGGCTTCACTTACCACTTAACGTGGGGTTCCTATAACTCCATTCCCATCGGCTTTACTTAACACTTAGCGAGGGGTTCCTATAACTCCATTCCCATCGGCTTCACTTACCACTTAACGTGGGGTTCCTATAACTCCATTCCCATCGGCTTACTTACCACTTAGTGTGGGATTCCTATAACTCCATTCCTATCAGCTTCACTTACCACTTAGCGAGGGTTCCCTATAACTCCATTCCCATCGGCGTCACTTACCACTTAACGTGGGGTTCTTATAACTCCATTCCCATCGGCTTCATTTACCACTTAGCATGGGTTCCTATAACTCCATTCCCATCGGCTTCACTTACCACTTAGCATGGGTTCCTATAACTCCATTCCCATCGCCTTCACTTACCACTTAGCGAGGGGTTCCTATAACTCCATTCCTATTGGCTTCCACTTACCACTTACCTTTTAAAGACCCTCATCTGAATCCTTACCTATTATACAGGCTAGGGCTTTTCTAAGGAGAACCAGCCTTCGACACTGGTACAACGGTACCCTTAACGGTATCCCATAACCGAAATCGGTGTGAAGCGGCCCTAAGTTTACGTAGTATTAGTATTTATTAATCTGTAACGAAGTGTAGACAGAAACCAAAAAACCCCACCTCCTACACTATAAAGTAATATGAACTTAAATTGACCAAAACGTTGGCCGATGAAATATAATACGTATAATTTGAGCTGGGTTTTAATTGTACACGATACAGCTGAGAAGCCACAGCTGATGATAATTAATATGGTTAATGAAGTGTTGTCTTAGATAATAAAGGTGTGGTGTGTGAGGTAACAGCAAATTACTTAATAAGTAAATTCCTTCTCTATAATGCAAAATATAACAATGTTATTTAATTTATGAGTTTTGGCTTACGACGTTCCCCACACACTGAAACATATCGTTTAGCGAAATTTTAGTTTTTTACTCCTTAATCATTTTTGATTGAATAAATTGCATCCGACTACATTCGTGTGATAAGCGTATTTGGCGGGAATAATCCCTTCGCTTACCCGCGCCACCGGAAAACAGTCACTTGTGGGGTTAACAGGAACAATTGACAACTACGTATTCGTAACTTTAACGAAAGATAATATGCAAACGGTTAACGGACTGTTTTTTTTATTGCATATATGAATAGTACTCTTAAATATGAGTAACTTCTCAGAAGAAACCGTGTATCAAAAGTCAATATTTTCAAAGGTACAGCGGTATACAAAATTTCGCAAGTCTCGTAAAAACGCTCCATACTAGTTAAGCTACAAATGACGTCACTTTTGGGTTAAAGTGTATGACGTAGGTATGAAGTATACGGCCGCAGGAACATATTTGTAAATATCTCCGATATTTGTGCGTTTAAGTTCATACTTACCATAATGAATGTTTTTGTATATGATGTGAGTAAACTAATGATGTAGGTTTTGTTTACCAATTAAAAAAAAAAAATTTTGGTAGTTTTTAAATGTATTTAATTAGTAAACTACGAATAAAATAATATATTTTTTACATTTACCAAGTAGCAATGCCTCAAATTTCTGAATATATTAATGAAACTAAATATTTCAGATGTAGTCCGATCGATAACGTTTGATATTTACGAATTCGTTAATGTCATAGTTTGTGCTTACGCTTCTGGACTAATGAAGGCTGATAATAGTGGAGATGATATTATTGATGACCATAGTGATGATGAAGAGGACGGAAATCACGCGCGATCAGCAAAGTAGCAACACATAGTCCAATTAGTATAACCAGCGCGTCTGCTACAAATATCCGTTAGCGCTTTCATAGCATCTAGATGTCGATCACGGCTAGTACTAGGGTTGTTCTGTACTGTTCTATTTTTTTTTGCGTACATTTTGTCGTCTTTTCGTCTAGACAGCATATTTTTTATGAAACGGACCAAGTAACAAGCAGGCGCACCGCCTGATGGTAAGCGATTCGCAGTTCCGAATTCCCAACCCCATTGGGCCACGAGATCAATTCTGGTAATTAAATACAGTTACGATCCAGCCCTGATGTGCTAAAACTGCAAAATGGTCTTCTCATAAACGTCAAACCAACGTCAAATCTGTTTTGATTTGGTCCAAACTCCAAAGTCCAAAGACGATCCATTTATAATTAAATCAAAGTAAAATGAAAGTGTAAGTTACTTACCAGAATTGGGGTTCTGGTTCTATTATGGTTCTATTTATATGATATATATTATATATTCTGGTTATATTTATAAGATGTCATGTTTTGAATCTCTGAGAGAAAATTTTTAATAAATAGGTATTCTGACCGTTGCTTCTCAATGCATTTTGGACAATGTGTTGTATGTCAGAAAGAATTTAACGAATTTTAAAAAGAAAAGTGACACACATTGTAGGAATACCTACTAGAAATAAGAACAAGTTAGAAATACCAGTGATCAGACTTAGTAAAGTAAGTAAATCTTTTAAAGGTCAATGTATACGCCTTTACAATAGAATCCCAGAAAACGTTCAAAATCTTTCCATTAATAAATTTAAAAAAGCTGTTAAAGAACGTTTGTGTGCTTAAGCTTATTATAAAGTCAGCGATTTCATTAACGATTGCACACCTTGGGAATAAGATGGCCCCATGCGAGGCTGCTTTTATGTACTTAAGTATTTTCTATGTACTTATGACTAATGTTATATAGATTAAGTTACAACATTGTAAAAATATTTTTTGAAAATAACAATTTTCCCATCTTTTTGCTAAAAGGTGGCCCCGTGCGAGTTTCTTACGCCGGTTCTTCTCGCCGGGCTAGTTTCCGAACCGGTGGTAGGCATCATGTAGGACAATTCTATAAGAGTTATATTATAACCTACATGGAAATAAAAAAAATGAGTTTTTTTTTAGTTTTGAGTTTTTGAACCAGCAAATGTTTTGATAAGACAGTGGATAGCTTGAACTTTGTTACAGTTTCGGCCGGCCCCCAAACCTTAGACCTAGAACTTAAATAG
This sequence comes from Glaucopsyche alexis, assembly GCA_905404095.1. Taxonomy (NCBI): domain Eukaryota; kingdom Metazoa; phylum Arthropoda; class Insecta; order Lepidoptera; family Lycaenidae; genus Glaucopsyche; species Glaucopsyche alexis. The sequence goes on from FR990053.1 coordinate 6,788,521, forward strand.
CCTTATCGCAACCTATCAGCTTATAATATAAGCCATCAGTATCATTTTCTTTTAGGTCGGCGGCAGCATCCGACTTCTGGTAGGTACCCAATTTCTTTCTTCTAATCTTCTTTTTCTAGATTGGGCAACATCTATCCTACTAATATTATAAATGTGAAAGTTTGTGAGGATGTATGGATGGATGTTTGTTACTCCTTCACGTAAAAACTACTGAACGGATTTTGATGAAATTTGGTATGGTAGTAGTTTAGGCTCTGGATTAAAATATAGGCTACTTTTATCCCGAAAAAATACAGTGTTCCCGAGGGATACTGTATTTACGCGTGCGGATCCGCGGGCAACTGTTTGAATATTTTGAAACGTTCTAGTGCTAAGGAAAATGTTTGTAAGCTGGTACAAAGTTCCTGACTTCTTCAATGTTGTATGTTCCAGGTAACATGGTCATTTTTGCGCACAAACCCCCTTGCGCCATCTAAAAATATATATTACGCTATGTAAATATATTATATTAAAAACTTTATTGTTTTTTATATTAATATCTCGTAAATAATGTGTAATTTACTTAACACGCTATAAATCTTACCCAGTATGCAATTGTTCCAGTTCCATCAAGATTCTATATTAATGGTTTTGTGAATTGTGAGGCAGTGTTAGTTGATGTGCAATAAATTTTTTCCTAAATTTTACCGTTAACTTAATCGAATAACTTAACATTAACCGAATCGGTGGCGGAGCTAAGTAAAAAATTTGAAAGAAAAATATTTTAAATCTTATCGTAATTATTCAAGATTTTTAATTATGATCAAGCACTTAATATGTAGCTAATTATGTACCTTTATTTTTTTTTAATTATTTAGTAAACATTTTTAACAATATATTATGTCACTTAGTTGTTAGTTTAATAATTAGGTATATTTCATGTTAAGCTCATAATGTGTACTTATTTTTGGATTTGGTGAAGTGTTTTATTTATTTATGAGGAAGTTTGCATCCCCAAGTTAAAAATTTGTGATTGGGATTCAAAAGTACTCTAACCTTTTTATATTAAACAAGTTTCCCTTTTTCTGAGGTTAAAGGATTGTTGTATTTTAGAAGCTTTATTACCGCCTTTTAATCACAATAAATTTCCAATGTGTTTAATAGACCTACCTTATGATACCTTAACAATTATTTCAAAACTAAGGATGGGCAACGTTCATTTGATCGTTTTAGGAATTAGGATGTCACTGAAAGTTGAAACCAAGGGGGCATCCGCCACTGTTGAGTTATATAAGGCCTTGTTATCGTGTTAAGCATTACCATATTACACACAGCCTCAATTAATATAAAATGTTAATAAAATTACCTAACTTTCTTGAATAATTCTACGTTTTATTGAGCGTAAAAGATTAGCTATTGTACGCAAGACGTAGTTAGCACTTCATTTTATTACTCTTTAGTCTTCACGCGTGTTTTTCATTGTAAAGTAACAGTTATGATTGCAACTAATAGAATAAGCAAAAAATTATATTAAATAAAAGTTAAATTAAGTAATAAAACGCAATTAATTTTATTATTTAATAATTAATGTATAAATAAAAATTAAACTACTGGTCTATAATATGTAGAGTCATGAGTAAAATGCGCGCTAAAATAAAATCACGAAAAATATATTTTTAGGGTGCGAAAAAAAAAATCAGCTCCATGTGTTGGGGAGGTACCCCAACACATGGAGCTGATTTTTTTTTTCGCGTGTGAGGTTCATACATAGGCAAAATATATATTATAGACGAGGCATGTCGAAGCAAAAACTCTCCCTACTTAAATGGTCCCACTTTTGGGGTTTTTGGGGCCATTTTGACATTGATGTATGGTGAAATCAAGATGGCGTAACTTTTTCTTGTACGAAGATTTGTTCTGTCAAATGTACGTCATAGCCCATTCTTAGTTTTGAAATTACCGGTGAGGTAGGTAGATATATAAAAAACATTGAAAGGGTGTTTTCTGTTTGCGAGATATTCAATTTTGTTAAAAAATGGCATCCCTTTCTAAAATCTAAACGGTAGCACTTGTGATATTATTTACTCTTTGACGGTAGTTTCGAAAAATCTTTGCAGGAAAACTATGACGGTTTTAATTACTTTGTTAGTTCAGGAGTTATAGAGACTTAACCTGTTAAATTCGGTTATTTGGAAACTTCTTACGTACTTCGTACAGAAATCAGTTCCTAAACATGTAAAATATTGGTCTCGTATAATAATACAAATACTGCATGCTGGTTCGGTACCCTATCTGCGCTAGTTCGACTCACACTTGGCCGGTTTATAAATTATCTAATGATATTAATTTTAATGAGATAATTATTTACATATAATTTAATTATGACTGCACGGTTAAGTTATAATGTTATTAAAATGACACACAATATCAGGTGTAAAGTTATAAGTAATTTACTGTTTAGTATTTTATTAGCACTCTATTAAAATAAGTTATTACGTTACAATCGAAGGTATTAAAATTATTACAAATTACTACACCTAGTTAACTTACGTGTTACATAAAGTTTAATTAGTAGGTACTTAGTTACATTAGATTAGGTATGTCAATCTTATGTTTTAAACGAGGAATTATTATATATGTTTCAGGTAGAGGATTCGATTCGATCCGGGATCCCGGGATCAAATTCCTCTACTTTCCTCTAATTCTAATCTTCTATTTTATTTTACTCCCAGTCATATTTTAATCCCGAAATTTTCGCGATCATATTCAATGATTCCCGGGATTTACGGGATTGATAGATTTTTTAAATAAGTCAGTAAATTTGAATAAATAAGTCAAGAAAATTAAAAGAAAAGCTTCGGAACGAAATAGAAAACCGCATGAAACCATTAAATCCAGAAACATATAAAGAAACTCATTTTTCTAAAATCAACAAGCAAGAAACGAATATTTTTGAGGCTAGTTCGACTCGTGGTTATAATTGTAGTTGTTAAATATTTTTTAAGTGTTGTATGCTTCATTTAATCTCAGATTTCGATAGAAGTTCATAAAAAAATCTAATTTTTCACTCTACGTCGTCGTTCCGGTCACAAGAGACGTCTATTGCTAGCCATAAACCTTCACCATTAGGTACATAGTTCAACACGACAGGTTTTAATATGTATTTTTTTTTCAAAAACTTAAATAAATAAAAAATAAGTAAATATTCCCGTGAATGTCATCGCATACAACCCTACGTTGATTAGAAATGACCATAGTTCAGGGTGATGTCATGGCAGCTTAGGTACATAATTATGGCCGATCATTATGAATACTGATTTCCAATTTCCCTTTCTATTATGTACTTGTACTGGCCCTTATACAATATACATTTACTGTAACCTGCGTACGAATAGATATTAAAATAAGATACCTTAGTCAAAATTATGATTTTTACAAATATAGGACTGCTTACTTTATCATCTTTTTCATTTTCTTTAATTGGCTCTCTCAAATGTATATTTTTAAATTTCCGCCAAGAAAATCTAAGAATTTCAAAAATCGGGAAGTTATTGGTTTTACCCCGTTTTTTCAAAAATCGAATTATCGTCAGATCTCGACGTTCTGAGGTCAGGTCAGGAAGCCTCTCTGACTACCCCCACGAGGGTGTCACTATGTCTGTATATATGTACGTGTGTGTGTGTGTAAGTATGTAAACCTCATAACTTTTGAACGGTTTGACCGATTTTATTGCGGCTGGTGCCATTTGAAAGGGTTTGGCCAAACTTAGATTTTGAATACAACTTAAAATTTGGACCGGTTCGGACAGACAGATTTCATGAAATCTAAAAAAAAACTGATTTTTTTTTACAATTTTTTTTATAACTATTGAAAGGCTTTATCGATTAACTCCAAAAACTAATCAGCTCTTATCCTTGAAATTCCACGTCGATCGCCGCTAATTCGATCAAAATCGGTTGATTCGTTGAGAGATATCGTGAAGGAAAGAAAACTGAAAAAAGTGTTTTTTCGGAATTACTCCGAAATTTTTCATCTAAAAAATGTTTGTTTCGATTATTTCAAAGGACATGAAAAACTGCATCGATTGCCGCCAATCGCGTGAAAATCTGTTGATTCATTCCAAAGTTGCGACAGTTTGAAATTTAAAAAAATAGTGTTTTATACTTTCCGAGCTCAAAAGTCTAATGAATGAAAATTATCAGCGAACATTTTTAGAAGCACTTTTATTTTTGAGCTCGATTAGCTCAAAAGTGACGCATTAGATAAAATTTTAGCGCTTAGCCGGAAGTTGCACGGATGGCCTTTAGGTGCCTGTTTTTCTAATATTTTTTTTACTTTCTCAGAAGTATATTTTTTATGAAAAATGACACACCTTTGACACAGCCAGAAAATTATTGTCTCTTAACCTTTTTAATAACTTATCTATCTGTAACTATTTATTAAAAAAAGTCGTCATTCAATCATTTGCCGGTTTTCCGCGATACAAATTTGACGTTTCTAACAGACAGTTATAGATAGTTAGGTTATTGAAAAATGAAACGGGCCGTTAGTCAGCTCGTGTCGACCTTTCAATTATCAACTCTATTATATTAGCACAGAGTTCTATTTTCAGTGCTCTGAATTTCCCCCGGCCTACCGGATTCCGTATCATATAGTCCCAGCCAATAAGCCATACATAACTGTTGTCGACTGTTTACAGCAGCTTAATTAATAGTACATTGGGCAAACACTTCCGGTATTACTTGACCTCTTGTTTCATACAATGGTCATACATGCCTCCGTGGTCTAGTGGTTAGAGCATTGGCTCTCGACTCGGAGGTCGTGGGTTCGATTCCCGCATTGGAACAACAAAAAATGTTGTTTCCAAGTTTGGTTAGGACAATGCAGGCTGATCACCTGATTGTCTGACAAGAAAGATGATCCATGCGTCGGATGGGCATGTAAAAAGTCGGACCTGCGCCTTATCTCTCGTCAGTCATGTCGGTTATCCGTCCCACTGGATTACGAGAGTAAAGGAAGAGAGAGTGCTCTTGTGTACTGCGCACACACTTGGGCACTATAAAATTACTCCTGCGTAACTGGCCTGGTTTCAATGGAACCGGCCACCGTCACCGAGATCGGTGGGGAGTCATTATTATTATACATGCCTTGGTCAATTAAGACTGGAAATCTGTTGCCGGGTGTACCTACAACCTTAAGCGAATTCCGTTTCCTTTACTTTCAATGTTCTATAATGATTACACAATATTATAATATATACTTAACTAACTGGTGTTTCCAAAGTACGTTTGCGTAGAGCTGACGGAAACAGAACATTTATTTTTCTCAAACGGAAGCTTAAGATAAAAGAAGCCGTAACTCATTACAATATCAGCTATCTCCGAGTGAAAGTCCGGTGAAAATCGGTCCTGTGGTTTCAGAGATGAGCCGGAACAAACAGATAGATAGACAGACAGACAAACATAGATTTTTTTATTGTAAGTACCGTAGGTAATATATACTTTAATAATCATTTAGTTAAAACCTACTAAATTCTTAGGTTTTTTTTTCTAGATTCATCGGGCGGATACGCGGAAAACAGCTAGTAATTATAATATATTGTGTTAAATATGATATAAACACGGCTTTTAACGATTCAACATACCAAACGCGCTTACACAAAGAATCGTGTAAGCGCGTTTGGTTATTCAATACTAATAAATAAATTTAAAAAACATTGGTGCAAAAAAATCAGATTGTAGTTGGTACGAATCGTACTTAGAAAGTTAGAACTAGTCAGAATTTTTAGATACAATCCATCCAGTCACTGTGGGTAAAGTCCTGTTACCCCCGATAAGATGCAAAAATATAGTTAGTCAAGGTCTAAGCTTAAAAACCAAAATAATTTACACTAAGCGTATGCACATTGTAAAAAAATAGTATTTTTTGCGTAGCATTATTTTCTATATTCATGTAGAAGACGGTGTTAGCAAGGTATTGTATGAATATTGTACAAATCACAAAAGTGTTCGGTTAAAATTGAAATATAACACTTATTATATATTAATTATTTTACAAAAAAAAATATGTATTGTCCTACATTAATTTTTACGTTTTATGGGATTTTATGATTATTTTAAGAAATATATAAGTATATATATATTTTTTTTTCAAAATTGTATGGTTCAGACCCTGTCAAGGATATGTACTTTAAACCCATATTTTTTTCTACTTCGTAATTGAACTCTGACTAGGTGACTAGGTGACGGGAAATGACAAAGTAGGCTATGACCTAATCAATGAAACTACAGTGCAATTCTCTAAGAACTTTTCATATCTCGACAGCTGAATCCGCGGTGAGGTGTCAAATTTTTATATGATATTTGACACTCACCGCGGATTCAGCTGTCGAGATATATGAAAATGTTCTTAGAGAATAGCACTGCTGCCTGTCTATTCTCTAAGAACATTTTCAAATCTCGACAGCTGAATCCGCGGTGAGTGTCAAATTTTATATGATATTTGACACTCATCGCGGATTCAGCTGTCGAGATATATGAAAATGTTCTTAGAGAATAGCACTGCTGCCTGTCTATTCTCTAAGAACATTTTCAAATCTCGACAGCTGAATCCGCGGTGAGTGTCAAATTTTATATGATATTTGACACTCATCGCGGATTCAGCTGTCGAGATATATGAAAATGTTCTTAGAGAATAGTACTGCTGCCTGTCTATTCTCTAAGAACATTTTCAAATCTCGACAGCTGAATCCGCGGTGAGTGTCAAATTTTTATATTATATTTGACACTCACCGCGGATTCAGCTGTCGAGATATATCAAAACTCAAAACTCAAAATTTTTATTTCCATGTAGGTTATAATATAACGCTTATAGAATTGTCCTACATGATGCCTACCACCGGTTCGGAAACTAGCCCGGCGAGAAGAACCGGCGTAAGAAACTCGCACGGGGCCACCTTTTAGCAAAAAGATGGGAAAATTGTTCTTTTCAAAAAATATTTTTACAATGTTGTAACTTAATCTATATAACATTAGTCATAAGTACAAAGAATATACTTAAGTACATAAAAGCAGCCTTGCATGGGGCCATCTTATTCCCAAGGTGTGCAATCGTTAATGAAATCACTGACTTTATAATAAGCTTTAGCACACAAACGTTCTTTAACAGCTTCTTTAAATTTATTAATGGAAAGATTTTGAACGTTTTCTGGGATTCTATTGTAAAGGCGTATACATTGACCTTTAAAAGATTTACTTACTTTACTAAGTCTGATCACTGGTATTTCTAACTTGTTCCTATTTCTAGTATTCCTACATTGTGTGTCACTTTTCTTTTTAAAATTCGATAAATTCTTTCTGACATACAACACATTGTCCAAAATGTATTGAGAAGCAACGGTCAGAATACCTATTTCTTTAAATTTTTCTCTCAGAGATTCAAAACAAGACATCTTATAAATAGAACGTATAACTCGCTTCTGTAGCACAAATATTGTATTAATGTCCGCATCGTTTCCCCACAGAAGGATGCCATATGACATTATACTATGAAAATAACTAAAATAAACTAGCCGCGCTGTATCTTCATCGGTAATTTCTCTAATTTTTTTGACTGCATATGCTGCAGAACTGAGCTTATCTGCCAGATTTGCAATATGGGGACCCCACTGTAATTTACAATCTAGTGTTATTCCTAGAAATACAGTGGTGTCCACTAAGTTCATTTTCTCATCATTTAATAGTATATTGAATAGCACTGCTGCCTATCTATTCTCTAAGAACATTTTCAAATCTCGACAGCTGAATCCGCGGTGAGTGTCAAATTTTTATATGATATTTGACACTCACCGCGGATTCAGCTGTCGAGATATATGAAAATGTTCTTAGAGAATAGCACTGCTGCCTGTCTATTCTCTAAGAACATTTTCAAATCTCGACAGCTGAATCCGCGGTGAGTGTCAAATTTTTATATTATATTTGACACTCACCGCGGATTCAGCTGTCGAGATATATGAAAATATTCTTAGAGAATAGCACTGCTGATTTGATACCTCACCGCGGATTCAGCTGTCGAGATATGAAAATGTTCTTTGAGAATTGCACTGCTGTACATAGTCTAAACGAATAATTTAAATCAGAAGTTCACATTAAACACATAGGTACTTGACAGGTTTTTATACAATTACTTCGACAAAATTCGAGTAGGCATAATAATTAACCGTCATTTTGAACTTCCGTTAATATCGTAACAGTCGAAGGTCATTATTTCAACAAAAATGTATCCGTCTATAGGTAAGTGTTGAGTAAGAAATATTATTTTGACCTTGTTTAATGAAATTTACACGCCCTCTCTATAATAGAGGTAATGAAATTAAAAAAATTAAAAAATATTTATTCGGTATCTTTGACAAATTCTCAACAGATGACTTCGTACGCACAATAAGAAATGACGCGGAAACCGTACATTTTGCTATGATAAAAAGTAGCCCATATGTGCGGTGTGGTTATTGCGTGAAAGAGTAACAAACATCCATACATTCTTATACCTACACAAACTTACAATTATCCTACTATCCTACTAATATTATAAATGTGAAATTTTGTGAGGACGTATGGATGGATATTTGTTACTCCTTCACGCAAAAACTACTAAACAGATTTCGATGAAATTTGGCATGGTAGTAGTTTAGGCTCTGAATTAAAACAAAGGATACTTTTTATCCTGAAAAATATAGTATTTCCGAGGGATAGGTACTATATTTACGCGGGCTGACAGCTAGTGATAAAATAAAAAACTATAACATCATTAAAGGTAAGCTGTAATTAAAAAAAAACATATTTTTAATCGTCAGGTGGAGAGTGATAGTATATGGGAGAAGGTGGACAATACTAAATGTATATTTCTTTCTTACCACTCTTTCTTCTCTTCTATTCTTTTTGCCCTTTCTAACCAAAAATTAACTACTCGAAGCTTGACCGATGTAGATCTACAATCAAGTTCTTCTTTGAAAACGATGATTTCGAAAAGACTTTAAGAACGCGGTTGTACTATACACATCTCAATTTGTGTCTACAGATGAAATAACCTTAAATGTTAGATCTAATCGATCTAAAACAAGCAAGGGGACGATTTGAAATTTGAATACAATCATAGAAACAAAAAAATCTAAATGAGTACAGATACCATCTTTGGGTATTAGCACACAATACCTAGTCTAGTCTATATTTGAATATATTTTGACATTTCGTGGGAACGTATGCGTTCTAAACAGTAAAAATTTTGTTTTATACGAAAGTTATCTTTATGTAGGAAAAAATAAAGAAGATAATCGTGAATCAGGTGTTGTGGTCAACTCGCAAAATTGTTGAGAACAATATCGACTCACGAAATGTTTGACAATAATTCATGATTTGCGCAATATTGACAATGAAGTTGTTATGAATGGTTGGTTTGTATGGTGTAATGTAATGGTTTTAAGTAAAAGGAAACAGCAATTTAGATCCAAAATTACAAGCAAATCATCTTGACAAACTAGCAAGCTGTAACATAATTATATATGTAACCGTAAAATTGTAAAAACCGTTAGATTGTAATAAAACTAGTGAAATTGTGAAATGTTGATAGACATCCGATGCGATATGCTGCCTATAATTTAACACATTATTTTTCGTTAGATTATAAATATATAGTTTTTAATCTTTCGACATATTTTTACAATCTCGTTAGTTATTTTACAATCTAACGGTTTTTACAATTTTACGGTGACATATACCTAATTAATACACCTAAACTGTTATAATATAATATCTTAGTCAATTTACCGACGAAACGATACGCAAAACGGCGCTGCAAGATCGTTGATTGCATTAGAAGAAATACGTTTCTTTAAGAGAGTTCGAATGTCAAGTTGCACCACGCTTCACATGTGCAGTGAATGAAGTATGAAGCGTGTGAAGTAGTAAATAAAGTTCAATTTTGAATAGCTATTATCTAAATGGTCGTGGTGTGAAATGGACTAAGGACCATTCTACTTTATTTACGTCTGTAGGTCTGTCCCGTCATTTATGTAGGCATGTCTTTCATTAAGATTCCGTAGTACCTACTCAAGGAACCCTTATAATTTCGCTCTGTCCGTCCGTCTGTCTTTTTCTGTCCGTCTGTCTGTCGAAAAGGTGTTTTTAAATAAAGTGAATGCTTCGTTTATCACTTTTTTACAAAGTTAACCATTTTCGAGTAAAAGGCATATAAAGTGGTTTACCAGTTGGTTCCCACCCTTTTTTGGTTTGGTTGGTTCCTGGCATTTCTAAACTACAGAAGATAGAAACTTGTACATTTCTAGGCTGATAAGTTGCTTAAAAACTATTTATTAAAAATATTTTGAGTAAAATTGTACAATAATTTTGAAGTATTTTAAAGAAAACCTATTGCGCGTTACATGTATATGTCGCAATAATCTGGTGGAATCTGCTATTTGATTGAATGACTAGCGCGTTCATTGAATGACGACATTCAATTGAATGACAAAAGAACAACTCGTCAAGATGTTCAATGTAACGTTCAACATCTTGACTGAACGTCATTTAGCATAGTCGTTGAACGGGATATAGCCAACTTTGTAATGTTCGGTTAGGGTGACCATAAGTTCGCAACTTAAAAGGTACTTTAGATAACAAAAATGAGAACATGACATGACACCCCATATTATAATTTTATATTAAATTTTAAGTCGTAAGATAGACAATACTGACTATTTTTACCAACTAAATTCAAAGAATTAAAGACTAGGACGGCCATTTAATATTTTATTTTTAAACCTTTAAATCTCCGAAAGTTGGTATAATGTTTTTGACAATTTATTATAGAATATTTTCGTAATAATAGGTAAATCCATGCTGTCACACTATTTTATTACGAAGAACGCACTTTAAAGTAAATTTAATAAAAAAAGAACAACACAGTGCTATCAGCTGTTTGACGTCATATTTGTTTTGGTGACTATTAGCGCCGCAGTGGGAAAAAATGAACTAAATTTCAATTACCTGACTGATTTTACCTCCACTCTGTTCAAAGGGCTAGATTACAATCCGCTTACTAGTTGGACGTGGAGTGGCGCTTGTTCAATCAACGTTTGGTATTGTCATTCAATTGAATAATGTCATTCAATGAACGCGCTAGTCATTCGATCAAATAGCAGATTCAAACAGATCACTGCGACATATACATGTTGTGAAATGCTCTTGGTAAGGTTGTTTTTATTTTCTGTTAAGCTCAAAATAAATCAACCAAATGAGTTATATCTAAGTCTAGGTCTAGATTTACTCGTTAGCAACTAGGTAGGTACTATTTATTATTAGATTTTATGTCAGGATATTTACTTTAATGAGATTACAGCCCTATACCTTGTTAAGTTTGTTTATTATGTTTGGATTTAACATTTATAACTTAAGTACCTAGGTCCTAGACATTTACGGCTGAGTACTGAAATACTAATCCCACCAAAAACATTCTGTAAAAAACTAGCCAAGTCTCGATGGAGCTGCTTGTTTATCTCTAAAAAGTAATGAAATCTAGACAAAGTCGTGCCAAGTCTAAGGTTCCTTACTGCGATTTCTTTATTATTATAGTTAATGTTGTGTGACTAGGCCGTTGAACATTCTTTATACGTTAGTGGGTACAAGTCAATTTTGTTTACACGTAATGTTATATCTGTTGTAACTAACTACCTATGTTTGTTAAGCGAGATAATATCCCATACTGGTATTGGTAATTGGACGCTAGTGTCTCATTTTAGGCTGTTGTTGACTATACAACACATGTATTGGAGCAATGATGTCATGGAGCCCCTTTTGTACCCTTGTGCACCCTTCAACGGCCAAGTCACACAACATTTACTATAATAATAAAGAAATCGCAGTAAGGAACCTTAGACTTGGCACGACTTTGTCTAGATTTCATTACTTTTTAGAGATAAACAAGCAGCTCCATCGAGACTTGGCTAGTTTTATACAGAATGTTTTTGGTGGGATTTCACTTATTTTTGTAGAAACGTGGGCATATTGATTTATTTTAATAATTTTAGTGTAATTTGTTTATTTAATTTGTGTAATGTTCGAGTAGAATAAAGTTAATCGTTTGACTATTTCTTCTTGTAAACTTGTAAGAATAAGTATAAAAGTCTTATCCAGTCTTATCCAGAGTTTTCCTTTAATTTTATACTGGATTTTTGCAATGACAGTAAATTTTTTTATGTACCAATAGTAGAATGCCCCCGCATTACCATATCTCTAATCAGCTGAGACCAGCTGAGGGTTCTTCATCATATACTTCAGACCTTCGATTTTTGACATCAAGTGATGTCAAAAATCGAAGGTCCACCAAGTTGAATATTTTATGTTAAAGGCGGTATGTCGATCTGTAATAGTTTGGTTGGACTCTTGTGTTTTCTAATCAGGGACACCAGGTACTCCAGATCTTCGATTATCCTAGTTTTTATAGTTTTTCCTTTATGTGACCGTTAAACCCTAACTCTGTACCAAATTTCAGCTTTCTGAGTTTATGGGAAGTACTAGTTCTATTCTGATGATCATGAGTGTGTGAGTGAGTGAGTGAGTGAGTGTCATAAATGCGAAACTTTACTTTCGCTTAACTTCGGAACTAAATGACCTACAGACTTGAAATTTTGGATTTTAATTATGTGATTATAGCTTACTGGATGACGAAAATTTCTGCGTTCTGGTCTTATCCAGAGGTTCTCAAATACTAAACTAACGGGCCTGAAAATGCGGTGAAATGGTTCCAGTAAAGGATGGTTCGGCAGTGTTTGCTTCGCGCTCGACTTGGCAGGGGTACTGCCGTGCCCCCAGATCAAAATTAAGAGCCCTCCTATTCACAGGCTGTCGCTGTCTCTGCTAGCCGAAATAACAAGGACAGCATGACTTGAGCTTAATTATATCGTTTTAATATTGTTATAATAATTTTCGCTGAATATTATGTTACACCACAGAATAAATATTAGTCTAACAGTTAATACCCAATAAAATTTTATGAGTAGTTGGGTACCTTGAAAATAGAAGTAAGTATAACATAACTTGATATTGCAGTATTGGCTGTTAACTTTGATTAATTAATACATAGATACGTTATATCCTTACAAAACTGACAATATTTCTGTGCCACGACACACATTGACATGGGACACCGTCAATGTGTCAACGTCGCATAGTAACACAAAACACGCTATTACTCGCGGAGCACACTAACCAAAATTGGCCCGACTCCGGCCAATTCGAGTCTTCATTTTTACGCATTTATAACATATCTACCTCTTTTTAATATTATATATATATATATATATATCTATGGCTGTTAATTTTTTTGTTCCCATTAATATATTATCCTAGTAGCTTTTGCCCGCGACTTCGTCCGCGTGGAGTTTTTTTAACCCCCTTAGGGGGCGATTTTTCAAAAATGTTTTCTTAGCGGATGACTACGTCATTACAACTATCTGTATGCCAAATTTCAGCGAAATTGTTCAGTAGTTTCGGCTGTGCGTTGATAGATGTGTCAGTCAGGTTTGCCTTTTATATATTTAGATTATACTACTACTATTGTAAATATGAAAGTATATGAGGATGTATGGATAGGTGGATGGATGGATGGGTGTTTGTTACTCTTTCACTCAAAAATCACTGAATGGATTTTGACGAAATGAGGAACCTATTGTAAGCTTATAGTTGAAGGTTTCATAAAATACTTCTAATTAATAATATGTAAACATACAATGAATGGTTTAAATGTGTATTAAGGTTTAATTATTATTTGGAAATGAGATGAAATGATTTTAGATTCTTAGGCATAAGAAATAACATTCAGTGTCAGTGTTCAATTTGTATAAAAAATGTAAGATCAGTATCGTCGTTTGTTTTGTATGGACGCCGGGTTTGGCATTATTACCGAGAGACAGCCATGGAGGCACATGTTATGTTAATTTATGGAAAATAAATCCTGACTATTGAATAATTGAAGTTTTAATCAATGGATAGGAATAACGATTTAAGAGAGGACTTTATACTATGATAGTAGTTTAGGCTCTGGATTAACATATAGACTACCTACTTTTTATCCCCAAAAAGTACAGTGTTCCCGTGGTATACTGATATACATGAGCGAAGACTCAGTAAAAGCTAGTAATTTATAATCCATCCACTCTACCAAATAAAATATGAGTACCAGAGAAACCAAGCTTTGCTCAGAGTTCTAGTAGTACGAAAAAAAAATAGGAAAACAGTTGACCTAAAGGCCATCCGTGCAACTTCCCGCTAAGCGCTTAATATTATATCTAATGGGTCAAATATAAAAATTTTCACTGATAATTTTCACTGTGCCAAATTTCATCAAAAACGGTCTAGTAGTTTAGCCTATTCAATACAAACAAACAAATAAACTTTTCCTCTTTATTATATTAATATATAATATATATATATATATATAGAAGTATAGATGACATAACTCATATCTTTTTAACACGCTTATATTAACTTCACCTGTATGTAAGCTTGTTTGCTTGCTTGTATGTAACCTTTGTATGTAACTATCAATACAATGCGGTCGCTAAGCAACCGTTTGAAGTTATTCCAACTATCAATACAATGCGGTCGCCAAGCAACCGTTAGAAGTTAAAGTTAACTTTTAAAGAATATCGAACTAAAAAGTTGAAAATAATTTAAAAATAAACTTAAAACAGTAGTATATAAAAAATACTAGTATAATTGAGGGAAAAGCGTGGGTCGCTCGATAAATGAAAATTATGGCACAAAGCGACCCACGCTTTTCCCTCAATTATACTAGTATTTTTTATATAGGTAGGTAGTTTATTTTTAAAATTTTTAAAATTATTTTCAACTTTTTAGTTCGATATTCTTTAAAAGCGTGTTTTTTTAGTTTTTTTTAACTATATATTTATTAGTTATTAGACAACAAAATAAAAAATATGTAAGTAACACTCAAAAATGCGATAAGACCTATTTACAGCGATCACATATTATTAGGTTTTGTGGTCGCTGCCTATTTAGACCGATTTTTTCCTAAATCCACTGCGTAGGTACTAAATTTCATGAAAATTGTTGCAGCCGTATCTCAGATTCAGATTTAAAATGTATATATTATATACAAGAATTGCTCGTTTAAAGTACAAGATTGCAATTTATAATCCCTACAAGATATCAAAACACAATTATTTAGCCCATGAATGGGACTACCCTAGATTTCAATGAGGGTTTTTGATATTTTTTCTGACGTTAGGGCAGATTCAACCCACGCAAAGTATCATCAGCAGGCTTAGCATGCGCATAGAAGAAACACCGAAGAAAAGAAAATATGATAGATTGAAGAAACATTAATACCATTCGGAGCAAAATAGGTCTTATTATAAGGTAGCAAGGTCGATGTATCGTCGTTATGAGAAATAACATTTCTTTTCTTCCCGAGCATGAGCTCACAAAATGGCCTCTTTTGACAGCTAAAGTAGAAACGTTTTCTTAATTTAATGTCAAAAAGTCCCACAGTAATGTCAACCACTCCATATCATTGCGGTCCTAGACAAAAAGTTTCTTTACGTTAAGTCATATACTTGAATATTTGTTCGTTTTTGACAGAAGATTTCCCGGCAACCATTTTAAAAATATGGCTGCTTAGAAATGTTGACTTCTATTGACGACCTTGTTGTCATGGATTAAGAACTATTTTGGAACGAACTGTTTTGGATAGAATATTTCTTCATGAAATGTCTTTCTATGGATTGCCATGCTAAGCCTGCTGGTGGCGTAAGTGATATCAAAAACGGTCAATACGAATATTCTCAAAGAATCACTAAGAAGTATTACCACATATTACTACGGTCCTTGTCGTGTCCAAAAGCTATCAGATGTCACGAATTCCGCGAAAAATAGCGCTAACAAAAAAACGTAAGCAAAATGGCGACCGCTGGCATTAAATAAGCATAATGGCGGATTATGTTAGCACTATTGAAGTTAGAAAACGTGTCCTGGCCGATAATCTGTTTCTTTTTTCTTTAGCGCTAGCAAGCGCTAACAAGCGCTAACAAGCAATTTTTAATAGGTATAGAGCATTACTACGATAATAAATACAAAGAAATAGTTACACATAATATGCATACTACCAGAAAAAATACATGTGGAAAGTTACTCCAACCGCAAATTACAAATTACTATGGGGAAAGGACGAACAAATACCTGGTACCAAAAATATTTAACAGATTAGTTTTCTTAAGACAGAATCCTAAGGTTAGCGTTAACTTGCTTAAAAAAAATTTAAGGAAAATATTATTAGAAGAACTTACATAAATATAATATACAAAAATAAAAACATTATGCACTATTTAGAATTATGTACACACACACACACACACACAATAAATATAATTGTTGTTGTACTTACCCGTAATATGGTAGAACCTAAGTTGCTGTAGTTAAGTCTAGTTTAGTAGAAAATATTTATGTTAAGAGTGCATAACCGCCAATAAACTTAATAGTTTGGCGGGCTAGAAATTTAAGTTATTTAATGTATTTTTATTGAATAAAATTATAAAAAAAAAAAAAGCGTTTTTTTCCGCGGAACACAGCCAATAGGCTACACGACTGATTTTTTTTTATTGCATAAATGAATAGTACTCTTAAATATGAGTAACTTCTCAGAAGAAACCGTATATCAAAAGTCAATATTTTTAAAGGTACAGCGATTTGTTTACTAGATTTCGCAAGTCCCGTGAAAACGCTCCATACTAAAGTCGTACGTAGATATGACGTCACGTCCATGTTAAAGTGTATGAAGTATATGGCCGCGGGAACATATTTGTAAATATCTCCGATATTTGTGCGTTTAAGTTCATACATGTCATAATAAAAGTTTTTGTATATGATGTAAGTAAACTAATGATGTAGGTTTTGTTTACTTATTTAGCAAAAAAATAATTAATTTTTTTGTACTTTTTAGATGTCTCTAATTACTAAACTATAAATAAAATATTATAATTTTTTACATTTACGAAGTAGTAATGCCTCAAATTTTCTGAGTACATTAATGAAACTAAATATTTTAGATGTAGTCGTGTAGCCTATTACCCTTCTTTTTGACTTCGTCGTAATCGAATCAAAATAGGTTGCTAAACTTGATGTAATAGTGACTGTCTGTGAGCAGGGAACCTAAATGCAGAGTGTAATTTAGTGCGTATCAAATTTTGTAATATTCGGAAAAAGCGTAATACGCTATGCAAATAATAACTCCCAAAATCCGTGTAATTAAATATTATACAATATTATATTTATCATTGTGAAATTAATTTTAACAGAAGCCTTTGGATTTCGATAGCAAGACTAAACGGGGGCATTTGGTGTTTCAATATTAGTGTTTCGGCAAAGGAGATGGAAATTTTTTCCATATAATGAATATAATTATTATATTATACTAGCTTTTGCCCGCTACTTCGTCCGCGTGGAGTTCGGTTTCCATACAAAATTTTAACCCCTTTCATCCTTACGGGGCGAATTTTCAAAAATCCTTTATTAGCGGATGCTTACGTCATTACAACTATCTGCATGCCAAATTTCAGCCAAATTCGTCCAGTAGTTTCGGCTGTGCGTTGATAGATGAGTCAGTCAGGTTTAACTTTTATATATTTAGATTTAATTCTATGATTTTACTCTAGTACAATTAGTCACGGCGACCAAATATAAAATTAGGGTAGCCTAGCTGTTGCCCGCGGCTCCGTCCGAGTAAATACAGTATCCCACGGGAACTCTCTACTTTTTCGGGATAAAAGTATCCTATGTTTTAAATCCAGAACATACACTACTGCCATACTAAATTTCATCAAAATCTGTTCAGTTATTTTAGCGTGAAGGCGTACCAAAAACATCCATCCATCCTCACAAACATTCACATTGATAATAATACTAGGATGTTAGCGTAACTACACCGGAACCTCAATTCTCTTATTTAAAGTAGACTTTCATTTTACTTCACTAGTTTTGTAAATGTAGTGATATGTTACCGTGAACGGATTTTATGACGTTTCGACCAATCAGAGCGCGTTTCACGTTGATTTAACGTTCACAAAAACACCGTTTGGGAATATAAGCGTGTCGGGACTTGATTGTAATTGTATTAATGCAGGTTTTATTTAGCAGAATTGCCCCTCTTGATTACAATTTACAAGTTACAACGGCATAGGACGCATATATCGTCGGATATATTTTAAACTCTGAATTAAAATAATTACAGAAAATTAAATGTAAAAATAAATTATACAATCTAAATAGTATTTTGGTTACAAAATAATTGAATACGGCTTACAAACTTTTGTTTGTAGTTTGTAAGCCGTATTCAATAATATTTTGTAATCTTATCAATTACCCTATAGTACAAGCTGCGCCTAGTTTGGGGGACTGGCTGATTCGTATTTTTGTACACTCTTAAAATGGTAATAAATGATTTTGATTTTTTTTTTGTTTGTGGTCGCCACTTTAAACAGTAAAAACCCCCAGTGTCTTTTACAGAACTTTCATGTTGCGACGGAACGCGTGCCAAGGTCGAAGTAAGGTTGTGTAAAGTTGGCTGGGAAGTAAAGCCACGTTTCAAATGAGAATAGGGACGTCAATGACCTTTTTCGGTCACATATCACTTGAAGAGTGGGATTTGCAGAAAAACTTATGTGCATATAAATATTAATACTCTTGCATCGAATTTAAATATAATAGTAATAAATTATCTAAACATAAATTATTTAACTATCATAACAGTCTAAATTCAAACAAATACTTATTATGGCGTCGACTCGATCCTATTCTCATTTGAATCGCATTTTACTTGACGACATGCATGTAGCATATTGGCCAGTGGCCACTTACAATACTTTAAATATACTACTATAGTCACGTTTTTACGTTAAGAATACAGTGAATCATCAGTACACACGTCAAAATTGACCAATAACGCATAAGCCGTGTTAACTTACCCACTTCACGTGTATGGAGAGCCACCCCGTTATTATAAAATTATTATTATATTAATATGATGATAACACTGGTATCTGTACACACTTGTTCACATTATATTACTATACCAAATTTCATCCATTTATTACAGAAGCTAGAAAGACCGGACAGACAGACAGACAGACGGACGGACGGAAGCGAAACTATAAGAGTTCTTACGGAACACTAAAAATGCACAAGAAATAATAATTAATATGAAGGTGTCCCAAAATTAACACAAGATTTAAATTTGCTGCCATATACAGTAAAGTGTTGGCAACCCTAAAAAAAAACAAATCGACAGCTGAAAGTTTAGGGTTAGTAAAAATGGAGCATTACACAGTAGAATAACGTGTCTTCATTATTAAACAATATTTCAAAAATAATGACGCTTCAATTACTGCATGAGACATTTCCAGGTCGTGTACTCACTCTTTTCGGGGATCACAATAGGGAATATGCATGAAAATTTAATTTGCCTGAAATATTTTTTTCCCTGTTCTTTATTGTCGTCACATTGTAACTAAAAGGAATTTTTTAAATTTACTTCTTGTTTAAACCTAAAAAAAATATATGAAAAATGCAAAATCAGCCCGGGATATTTAAAATTGCGAAATGCGTCACCATTATAATTAATAATACCAAATAATTAATAATACTAAATAAATAATATTTATCTGTCATAATATATGTTGTTGTTCTGCATAAAAGGTATTTGTGCAAGCAGTAATCTGTTAAGTGCGATAGTGTCGGTGTTGCTAAACATATTATTGTTATAATAATAATTTTAATTTTTAAGATGTTAAGATGTTAGATTAGAGAATGAGCGCAATATCTGCCGACAAACTGCTACGCAGTTTGGCAGGTTTATTAGGATATGTAAAAGTTATTTGCCAATAAATTATTTTTTCATTTCATTTTTCATTTTCATTGGTGACGCGCGTGTGACGTCACACTACACGACGCTGTCTTTCGTGACAATGACATGACTGACGTTATATTGAATTTTATGCTCTGACTCATCTATGATTTTAACTGTCAACTGTCTTTTTCGTGTACGATGACGTCACAACCCAAGCCCGCGAAAACGGCGTGTTTAAACCGCGCAAAAATTATAGTGATTTTTAAACATTTTTTCCAGCTTAATGGATAATATTATGGATGTGTTATAATATATATTTTTGGTAATGTTATAACCAGTAGAAACGTTTAAAAAAATAAAAAAATTACATGCATAATATTCCCTATTGGCCCCCTAGATCTGTGATTTAACACAATTAGATTTCTTTTTATGGGGTTATTTAAAATCACAGGTCTATGTCAACAAGCAAACCACGCGTGCATTAAAGGGTAGAGATTCAAAACTGCATCAACGAAATTCAGCCACATTTATACAGAACGTTGATGGAAAATTTGGACAAACGAGTGCGTATGTGTATGGAAAGCCGTGGAGGCTATTTGCCCGATGTATTATTTCATAAATAATCCTATCCTATGTACTTTATGATTCATTAAAAAACTTAAAATCAAAAGGCTAAAAACTGTGTTTTCTATTTAATAGGGGGGGATCGGACTACATCTGAAATATTTAGTTTCATTAATATATTCAGGAATATTGAGGCATTACTACTTGGTAAATGTAAAAAATATATTATTTTATGTGTAGTTTACTAATTAAATACATTTAAAAATTACCAAAAAAAATTTTTTTTTTGCGAAATTGGTAAACAAAACCGACATCATTAGTTTACTCACATCATATACAAAAACATTCATTACGGTAAGTATAAACTTAAACGCACAAATATGGGAGATATTTACAAATATTTTCCGGCGGCCATATACTTCATATACTACTTCATATACTATAACCTACAAGTGACGTCATTTGTAGGTCGACTTTAGTATGGAGCGTTTTTAGGAGACTCGCGAAATTTTTTATACAAATCGCTGTACCTTTGAAAATATTGACTTTTGATATACGGTTTCTTCTGAGAAGTTACTCATATTTAAGAGTATTATTCATTTATGCAATAAAAAAAATAGTCCGATTGCCTATTCAAATCTTGTGTTAATTTTGGGACAGCTTTTATTATAATCAATCAAACGCGTACGTAAAAACCAACAATAACTTTGTCAATGTCAAAAGAATTAAAATTGACGACATGTTAACCCTTACCACATATTACAGCATGTAAGTATTTTTCCTATTTTTATATCTTAAATTATTTTGCTTTCAGGGTGAAAACTTTTGATACAGCATCGAATTGTAATACCGAAGATATATTTTATAACTTTAAAATAACCCAACCGAGAGCATGCAAAGAGGGTTCCGACTTTTGTAACTATCAACGCGCAATAGATTTTTTTCTAAATTACTTCATACGTTATTGTCTGATTGCGCTCAAAATATTTTTCCTAAAGAGATTTTAGTATTATCTATCCCACCAAAAACATTCTGTAAAAAACTAGCCAAGTCTCGATAGAGCTGCTTGTTTATCTCTAAAAAGTAGTGAAATCTAGACAAAGTCGTGCCAAGTCTAAGGTTCCTTACTGCGATTTCTTTATTATTATAGTTAATGTTGTGTGACTTGGCCGTTGAAGGGTACACAATGGTACAAAAGGGGCTCCATGACACCATTGCTCCAATACATGTGTTCTACAATCAACAACAGCCTAAAATGAGACACTACTCACTAGCGTCCAATTACCAATACCAGTATGGGCTATTATCTCGCTTAACAAACATAGGTAGTTACAACAGATATACATTACGTGTAAACAAAATTGACTTGTACCCACTTGTAACGTATAAAGAATGTTCAACGGCCAAGTCACACAACATTAACTATAATAATAAAGAAATCGCAGTAAGGAACCTTAGACTTGGCACGACTTTGTCTAGATTTCACTACTTTTTAGAGATAAACAAGCAGCTCTATCGAGACTTGGCTAGTTTTTTACAGAATGTTTTTGGTGGGATTTCACTTCTTTTTGTAGAAACGTGGGCATATTGATTTATTTTACTAGATTTCAGTGTAATTTGTTTATTTAATTTGTGTAATGATCGAGTACAATAAAGTTAATCGTTCGACTATTTCTTCTTGTAAACTTGTAAATATAAGTATAAAAGCCAGTCTAGTCTTATCCAGAGTTTTCCTTTAATTTTATTTATATGCGTATCAAAAGCAGAAAGGGAGGCATTCGCCCAGCAGTGGAATGCTACGGACTAGATTAAATTAGAAGATGTGTATTGTGTCCCACTTCGCTAGGTTTTTGAAATGACAGTCGATTTTTTTATGTACCAATAGTAGAAGAGGGGCATTACCATATCTCTAATCAGCTGAAATCAGCTGAGGATTCTTCATCAGATACTTCAGACCTTCGATTTTTGACATCAAATGAAGCGGCCCACCACCATGTTGAATATTTTTTGTAAAGGCGGTATGTCGATCTCTAATAGTTTGGTTGGGCTCTTGTGTTTTCTAATCAGGGTCACCAGGTACTCCAGATGTTCGATTATCCTAGTTTTTATGGTTTTCCCTTTATGTGGCCATTAAACCCTAACTCTGTACCAAATTTCAGCTCTCTGAGTTCATGAGAAGTACTAGTTCTATTCTGATGATCATGAGTGAGTGACTGAGTGAGTGAGTGTCATAAATTCAAAACTTTGCTTTCGCTTAACTTCGGAACTAAATGACCTACAGACTTAAAATTTTGGATTTTAAGTATGTGATTATAGCTTACTAGATGACGAAAATTTCTGCGTTCTGGTCTTATCCAGAGCTCCTCAAATAGGGGCCTGAAAATGCGGCGAAATGGTTCCAGTAAAGAATGGTACGACAGTGTTTGCTTCGCGCTCGACTTGGCGGGGGCACTGCCGTGCCCCCAGATCGACGTTCTGGTCTTATCCAGAGGTTCTCAAATAGGGGCCTGAAAATGCGGCGAAATGGTTCCAGTAAATAATGGTACGGCAGTGTTTGCTTCGCGCTCGACTTGGCGGGGGCACTGCAGTGCACCCAGATCGACGTTCTGGTCTTATCCAGAGGTTCTCAAATAGGGGCCTGAAAATGCGGCGAAATGGTTCCAGTAAAGAATGGTTCGGCAGTGTTTGCTTCGCGCTCGACTTGGCGGGGGCACTGCCGTGCCCCCAGATCGACGTTCTGGTCTTATCCAGAGGTTCTCAAATAGGGGCCTGAAAATGCGGCGAAATGGTTCCAGTAAAGAATGGTACGGCAGTGTTTGCTTCGCGCTCGACTTGGCGGGGGCACTGCCGTGCCCCCAGATCGATTATCCTAGTTTTTATAGTTTTCCCTTTATGTGGCCATTAAACCCTAACTCTGTACCAAATTTCAGCTCTCTGAGTTTATGGGAAGTACTAGTTCTATTTTGATGATCATGAGTGAGTGTATAAGTGAGTGAGTGAGTGTCATAAATGCGAAACTTTGCTTTCGCTTAACTTCGGAACTAAATGACCTACAGACTTGAAATTTTGGATTTTAAGTATGTGATTATAGCTTACTGGATGACGAAAATTTCTGCGTTCTGGTCTTATCCAGAGGTTCTCAAATAGGGGCCTGAAAATGCGGCGAAATGGTTCCAGTAAAGGATGGTACGGCAGTGTTTGCTTCGCGCTCGACTTGGCGGGGGCACTGCCGTGCCCCCAGATCAGTATAACTTAGAAATACTATAATATATACAATATATTACATAAGGTTCGTTTATTCGGTAAAATCAACAACGGGTATTTTGGGTATGTGATCTACTGCGTAAAGATGTTTAAGCTGAAAAATAATTGGCATACTCAAAAATATATATATTTTCTTTATTTGGGCGAGTTTGGGTTTTGTATGTCACCCATACATGAGATGATTTTTTATTTAGTTTGAGTATGACAATTCTTTTTCTGCCTAAACTGCGGGGATCATGTGCCCGAAGTATCGGTAATTGACTTTCGGAAACCTTATATTTTAAATGATTTTCACAAAGGTTTGAACAGTTTGAACTATTTATTGACATACCGTTTAATAATGCTCTATGGTTATTTTGCAATCGCTTTATTACCTCGTCTGTTCATCTGGTAAAATAATAGCTTAGCCCTAACCGATTAATTTGAATCTATTGATTATTGGGAATGCTTGGATAAATTAACCACTACGTATGCTAACGAGATTGGGGCTTAGCGCCCTAATGGCTCACGACTGATGCGCGCGGATAGTTCCATTTTTATTTTTTTATATCAAAAGATCAAACACCAAATGTCTGTCTATACAGCCTTATTTATAAACGTGGTATTTTTAACATGTTATTTTATTAGATAAACACGTAAAATTTAATTTAGTAAAAACTTTATATCAATTTTATCTAATAACTAGCTTTTGCCCGCAGCTTCGCCCAGTTAGAGGGAAAGCTTGTTCGGGAAAATACTAATACCAATATTGAATAGGTACATAACGATTTTATAAAAAACTGTAAAAAAAAAAACATATAGCACAGCATAGGTATATAGTTAAGTAACAAATTAATCCTATGTATACTTAAATTTGTAAACTGGTACTATTGTGTTTGTTATATAGTTTAATTGCAATAAAAAAATATTGTGAAAATATTTTCATCGCAAGCGCCAACCTGGGCGCCCCGTGCTGAAATAAGTTACAGAAGAGTCATATAGGTATAGGTGTAGAAATAAGATAATACTGTTGACTGACATAATATAAGATGTAAAAAGTGAATGTAAATTTATGTGAGGTAGTAGCAGTGAATAATGACGAATTTAAAAATGTAAGAAATATTTTAGTAAAATAATGAGAAGTTTTTTAGTACAGTAATGTAAAAAATGTAGGGGTATGTGAACATGTTATATATTAAAACTGTAATATCAAATAAAATAAAAAGTAAATGTAATACACTGGACAATGTAAGAAACAAACAAAATCATGTAACTGAAATAGAAATAGTTATGTAATAAAATAATAAGAGAAAGTACAATATATAAGATGATAAATGTAATAAAAAATTAAGAGAAGAAAGAAATGTGAAAAAATTAAATAGCCATAAAATGTAGAGATGAATCTGTAGAGTGGAAATGTAACGATATAGTAAAGGCAAATAACAATGAAATAGATAGGAAATAAAATGTATAAAAATTAATAACTGCATTATAAAAACAGGGAAAAGCAGTAAATACGTAAGAAAAATAGTAAAAAATGTAAAGAGAACAAATGTATTAAATTATAGAAATAAAAATGTAAGTAATAAATAAATAAATTGTCTACAAGTAGAAAAATATTACACAAGCTAAAAATTGGCCTGGCTAATGGCTGGGGGAACAATAAAAAAAAAAAAATGTTTGTGCAAAATATGAAGTAGATTGGACCAAGGAATCACGTTGCTCCATACAAACATTTTTCCCCCTTTTCACCCCCTTAGGAGTCGAATTTCGAAAAATCCCTTCTTATCGGATGCCTACGCATTACAATGAGCAAGCCCTGCAAGTTTCAGGTCTCTACGATCAGCGGCTTAGGCTGTGCGTTGATCCGTCAGTCATTCAGGACAAAGGATTTTATATATATAGATTTAATATGTCAATTTTGTCTAGTTAAATCTATACTTCTATACTTAATATTATAAATGCGAAAGTATGTCTGTCTGTCTGTCTATCTGTTACCTTTTCACGCTTTAACCGCTGAACCAATTTTGATGAAATTTGGTACAGACATTCTTTGAGTCCTGGGAAAGGACACAGGATATATTTATAGGATACTTTTTATCCCGATAAAGTTTAGTGTTCCTGATTGTATTTAGGCGGGTGGAGCCGTGGGCAACAGCTAGTTTTAAATAAAATGACAATATTATTATTATGTCCTCAACTCTTTACTGACTGACTGAATGTCTTATAGACGCTCGCACAGCCGTAGTTGCTAATTCTAGAAACGTGGAATTTGGACAGTACCTACCTAGTTTTAATTTACAATGAAGACGCAGAATAAGAAGAGATTTTGACAAATTCTGCTCTTAAAAGGGTAGATAGTGGTTGAAAGTTTCTTCTTGGAAAATCTTTAAATCTGCACCGATTTTCATAAAAATTCATGAGATTCATGCTCTTATATAAATTGAATTAAATATAATATGTGTTTCATGGTTTATTCGAAGGTTCCTCTGAGGTTGTAAAATAAGCGTTGAAAGTTTGTATGAAAGTTTTTAAAGTCTATCCCGTTTTCTATGAAATTTGATGTCCTAGATAATAAAATATACAAAATATTGAGTATATCTGCGTATTTATAGTTTATTGAAATTCATCCCACTTAGTGAAATGGGGGTCCAAAGTTTGTGGAGTGAATTTTGCCACGAAGATAGATATTATGACGTAGAAATCCGTTAAAAAAGGATTTTTCCAAATACATACCCCACGGGATGCAATGGAGATTCATGCGGACGAATTCGCACACAAAAGCTAGTTTGATGATAATATTATTATCTTTAGTTGGCTTACGTTTCCTTACTATAAAATAAACTAGAAGCTGTTACTTGTTACCGACTATCACAGGTTTTGTGCGCTCGTTATGAAACATATAAGTGATGTGGAGATAACATTCTTATATCATTACCGATATAATCTTTGTTGTTAGAAACAATAATCTTCCCATTAAATAGTTTATGCAATATGCACAAGCGTATGTTCTTGCGTGCACATTGTACACGTCTGTTTGACTTTTGAACCGTCGCTTGTTACAAAGATAAATAATTATTTTAATATTATGTTTAGAATTCAGATCAATTTTAATCTAAGCGCATAGATAAATTATTATTCTCTGCGCAGGCGTGCTTGAAAGATGCGGCAACATATAGTATGCTGAAGTCGGCATGCCCGGGTCCGTCACATTGAAATTTTCGGGTCAGATGTACGTACGGAATTCACGCACACTAAAAATTGTCTTACACACAATTAAATTATAAATCCACGCTATAGTTGCCTCATTAACAGATCTGCTGTTGTCAGATAGCGCGGTATCTTTTCGAGCGCCGAGACTAATCATTTATCTATGTCTAAACGTTTAGCAAAAATATTAATTTAATATTAACTTAGGCCTTTTCATCCTTATTGGACGATTTATACAGTATTCTCCGAGCGAAGTAACCACTCTTGAAATACTGTAGTGCCTGGGACAGGCGGTTTTTAAATTTCGTATGGTTGCCCAAGCACATACGACATTCTCACAACATAGTCAGCCTAGTCCAGAGGAATCACTGGTCAATACGTCTGGGGCCAACCATATGCGGGTTTCCTCACGATGTTTTCCTTCACAGTTAGAGCGTCCGTATAATGTACTTGAGATCTGAAAATGTCTCATTGGTACACGCCACAACCTGGGATTCGAACCTGCACTCTCTCAAGTACAAATCAAACGGTCTACCTGCTAGGCCATGGAACTCTTTATTTAATTTAATATTATGTTATTGTTTATCTTCATTGCACTGTGAATAAGTGACATTTTAATCGGTAACATTATAGTGTGCTTTTGTTTACGTTCAGATTAAACATCTGAACAGATTATAATAATATTATAGTACAGGCAATTTATCGTTAAATTTATGTAAAATTTTACAAAATTTATTGTATAATTCAATAAAGATTTATAAGCTAGTCGGAGTACAGCTTGTATTAATTATAAAATTTACATTAAACTAAGTCACGCGAATAGCAAACTCTTAATTACTTTAAATATTTGTAAATTTTATTTGAAATTATTTTAAAAGCCCACATTTATGACTAAATTACGTAAGAGGACGGACGCTCTCCTAATGAAGTCAAAGTGTTAAATGACATTGACCAACACCTACTAATATCAGAATTAGAAGTATTAGTAGGTGTTGCATTGACTCGACAATTCCATTAATACAAAAGTGTGTTCGATTTTATACACTTGTGTGTAGCGGGCCTATCAGACAGAAGGGTTGCACTCCGGGGTGCCGGCAAAGTTTTCACTTTTGCCGGCACTCCGAATTTAATGTTCAAGTTTTCACTTGTCCGTCATCTATGTTAAAAGATACGAACTAAAATAGTTTCATGCTCGTATAAGGTTACTAAGAAAAACCGTCATCTAGGTTAAAAGATACGAACTAAAATAGTTTCATGCTCGTATAAGGTAACTAAGAAAAACCGTCATCTAGGTTAAAAGATACGAACTAAAATAGTTTCAAGCTATGCTCGCGTAAGGGAACTAAGACAGCAAACAGTTGCATCTTACGAATTTTCGATCAGGAAGATCGAAGAAGTACCCATCCCAAGAAAAAAGCACAACGCCGCTAGTTTTCACTTCAAAAACTTCAAATGACGCAGATAGTCAGTAGGAAAAGAACACTAATGCTATCTACAGACACACGAATTTGGTACGGAGCGTACAGTGAACCATATCCGGAGACCAAATTCGGTGTCGCTACACACGCACGGATTTGGTACGGTGCAGTGGAGCGAAACGCTCGACACTCGTGTGTTCGATTTTATGCTCTATTACATTAGCACAGAGTTCTATTTACAGTGCGGTTTTTAAACGACGACGATGATTCCCGCAATGAAGAATGTTCACTAATTTTGAATTTTAGCTTAATGTATTCTCTGTCAAAAATAAAAAATACGTGTGAAAGAAGTATTTTGATACGTCAATTAATTTCCAAGTTAAAGAATTTAAAGTGAGCTCGCGACCGCTGGGCCACGCTCCTGCCGCGTGACGTCATATTGTAATACTCACTTAGTTCGTTCGAGCTCTTCCGTACCGCTGCCTTACGTTTCCCTAAAAATCATTGGATATGTCCAATCCTAATTCTCGGAAATCCTGTGTTGTACCAAAATGTACAAGTACTACTATAAAGACGTCGTAAAAGTTGTTTTTCCTAGTTCCAACGGACTTAAAAATACGAAAATGGTTACCTAAATGCCATGAAGAGGTTAGATCCTATTAGTGAAAAAAGAATGGTTTATTGTTGTGAAGATCATTTTGACGTAAGTATAGTATACTTTTATGTAGACATAGGTATATTATTATAATATTTTGTAATTTTCATTTACCTACTTGTTGTAAATATAGACAAACATAGAATCAGGTCAGAGGTGCAAAACCTTTGGTATCAGAAACTTTATTTCGCTGTGTTTATACATAGGTACTTACACTTAGTTTAACTACTTGTACTAATATTTATTCTGTGGTTTAACTGACATTTGAAGAGGACATTATTATTAATAAATAATATTATCTTGGAATCGATAGAGCTATTTTGTATTGCCGATTGATTTTTGGGTTCCGTATCCAATGGGTAAAAACACTATTACTATTATAACTTCAGTCAGTCAGCAACATTGTTATAAATTTGATTAATACTTTTAACCGACTTCCAAAAAAAGGAGGCGGTTATACGTTCGGCTGTATAATATATTAGATTTTTTTGTATGTTCAACGATTACTCCGCCGTCTGTAGACCGATTTTCAAAAAAAAATCTGTGATGTTTAAGGTATAATCTGAAATTGGCCCTTTTGACATCAAAGTGGTGACCTGATGATGGGATCCATGAGGAATCGAGGGAACTCCTCGAAATTTATATGGACACATATATGGTGATTTTGACTTTTTCTGAAGTAGTAGTATACTTTGGGTCTAAAAGCACTGAACAAAACTCCACAGTATTTAAATATACGCGTTTGAAAATTTCGGCATTGTTTAAAGAACTACAAACATATGCCACTGCCCACTAAGTAACTTACAGTAATCATCATCATCATCTTATTTACAATACCTAATGGAAGCTTGGCGCGTCTTCAATTATACATTCGATCGTTTATTTTAAACGTTCTTAAGATGTATCCTACTAATATTATAAACGTGAAAGTTTGTGAGGATGTATGGATGGATGTTTGTTACCCCTTCACGCAAAAACTACTGATCGGATTTTGATGAAATTTGGTATGGTAGTAATTTAGGCTCTGAAATAAAACATAGGTAGTACTTTTTATCCCGAAAAAATACAGTGTTTCCGAGAGAAACTATATTTACGCGGGCGGAGCCGCGGGCAACAGCTCGCGGGCAACAGCTCGTTAAGAATAAATTAACAAATATCACTAAAAAGGGTATAATTAATATTTTTGAACAAAAAAATTAAACCGACTTCCAAAGTAAAAATACACAAAAAAGTATGCAATAAAACTTATTCTCTAAATAATTCTCCTTTTAAATTCGGCTAAAATTAACCTATTTCTCTACTCAATCTTTTTAATTTTGTAGTCGGTACCAGCAAATATGAACACGGTGCGTTCTATAAAATAATGTAGGATATCGTTTGGGATATTGTTTACGTGAAGAAAGAATAGTAAACACTGCGCGGGACCTTATACACTGCTACAGCCGGGCAGGGACTACACGGAGCGTTAAAAAATGACGTCATCGGCTGTTCAGTGACTTCCAGCGGCGGGGCAACAAGTTTACGCGAACTTTAAATGATTGTAAAATTTAAACTACTAGGTATTTTTAAATAAAACAAAAACTAGTGTATTTGTATATATAAAAGCTT
This sequence comes from Glaucopsyche alexis, assembly GCA_905404095.1. Lineage (NCBI taxonomy): Eukaryota > Metazoa > Arthropoda > Insecta > Lepidoptera > Lycaenidae > Glaucopsyche > Glaucopsyche alexis. Next base: position 6,819,109 of record FR990053.1, read on the forward strand.
TACTGTAACGAATTTTCAAGTGATTTTACATACCTATGAACATACCTCATTCATTGATAACGGGCAGTGATACCAACACTTTAAAAAATATTTCTCCCCAAATTTTACCTCTGATTACTTATACCATTGACAGATCTAAGAGATAATAAGCTAGAAAGAAAGGTTATGTGTTTAACATAAAGACTTACGCGTGAATAACATAAAACTAACTTGTCTTATTATCTGATTTCACTCCCAATACATTTTCATATCCCTGGCTATATACCTACACACATTAAAATAATTTTTATTATTACATACAAATTGATTCATAAGGAGTAAACTCTAAACATCCTGTCCCCTAGTAAACCCCCGTAGATATTTTCCCTAATTTTGGGGGGTACATCCCTAAGTTGGCAACACTGTACGGCCTAACCGCCGGACTGCTCTACACACGCACGGATATGGTACGGAGCGGACCAGATCCGATGCGGACAACGGTGAACTCTTCGTCTTCTTCTTATGTTCGCCGGACTGCTCTACACACGCACGGATATGGTACGGAGCGGACCAGATCCGATGCGGACAACGGCGAACTCTTCGTCTTCTTCTTATGTTCGCCGGACTGCCCTACACACGCTCGGATCGTACGGAGCGTACCAGATCCGCTGTACGCTCCGTACCAAATTCGTGTGTCTGTAGATGCCATTAATGTAATCACGCGGGCGGAGCCTCTAAGCTAGTTGCCTATAAAATGAACTCTGATGCTGTGAGTGATGATAATTACTATTTACTTACAAACATTCGTAGTCTGCGGTCAGGTAAGTGAGGTAAGGCGATACAAGTGTGAGTCTATGAGAATCGGCGGCCGCGACCTACTGGATCGTATTAATAACACTTCTTTTGATTTCAAGAATATAGATTACTAGCTTTATCCCGTAACTCCGCCCGCATAAGTACAGTAACCCACGGAACCGTATCTCCCGCGATAAAAGTATCCTATGTCCTTCCCCATGGTCTACTTTATGTCCGTGCCAAACTTTATGATAATCGGTTTAGTAGTTTTTACGTGAAACTGTAAATAAAGTAGGGGCCATCCACATAATATTACCTACGTCACGCAAAATTTTGTACGAAGATAAGAAGATACACGTTTCATTTTACATTTAACTGCGATAAAAAGTATCCTATGTCCTTTCTCAGGCTTGTACCAAATTTCATTTCAATCTGTTCAGTAGTTTAGCCGTGAAAGACGGACAAAAAGACACGCACATTTACCCATTTATAATATTAGTATGGATGGATTAATAGCTTTATCCCGCAGCTCCGCCCGCGTAAATACATTATCCCACGGGTATACTGTACTTTTACGGTATAAAAAGTAGCATATATTCTAATCCATAGCCTAAATTACTACCATACTAAATTTCAGCGAAATTTGTTCAGAGTGCTAAGTGTGAGTTTCTTACATTCGATCGTGACCGCGTTTGGCGTTTACTAGGAATTTCTATGTAACTGAACCTAGTTGTAAATGAGACAACTAGGTGGCGCTGTACAAATCACATACAAATTCCTAGTAAACACCAAACGCGCTCACGATGCGATCGAATGCGTTTTTTGCGATCGAATTTTTAAGTGAAAGAGTGCGGCACAACACGCGTAACTTTTTTGACGTTTTATACGTAATCCTTCGTGCGCGTGTCTGACTCGCACTTGGCCGGTTTTTGTATTCTAAGCGCCTCCTCGGGAGTTACCAGCCAGTAACGAAGACTTCTACGGCATTTCATTCAAATACTTGTCCATTTTGAACGGTGCAGTGTTGAGAGTTAAGACAGTATATTCCCTGTTACTTAAGGGTTAATTTACACGGAAATGGAACGGTACACGTCCCTGTTAAGGGTTAATTTATACGGAAACGGAACGATACACGACAGTGCGCTGCATATTTAAGATATCTATTCGAAACTGAACTTAATTCGTTACACAAGAAGATACACGTTTCATTGTAAGAGTTCGAATGTCAAGTTGCACCGCACTGAATAATATCATATTATCAGCCCCGGATCTAGGGGGGGGCAAGCCGGGGCCTATGCCCCGGGCGGCAAGTTCAGGGGGCGGCCAAATTCACACTTCACGGATCAATGGACAACTCATCATTTATTTAACTTTGACCACGGAATAATTAATAATGGCACAAGTACAGCAATTTCATGGCCATATCAACTTGACCGATACCCTGAGCGCGGAGTGAGACGTGCTGCACGAACATTTATTATTCGCGAGGCGCGTAGGCATAGTTCTTGAAATAATGATGGTATTTGATCGAATCATATCCGAAATTAAAAAGAGATTTGATCGTGCTACCATGCTGAATTTGAATTTTGCTTTTCTTAATGGTACTGATATTTTGAAAATGTCAAATGAAGAACTGCAAAAGTGTGGAGCCAAAAAGTTTAGCTCGAAAATACGAGCGAGATTTAAGTGCCGTTGAATTCTGCCAGGAACTTCATGTTTTTAAAGAGCAAGCTCCGGTTTTATTTGGTGATATAGAAAAGGCTAACAGTTTTTATCTCTTGCAACAGATCTATGCGCATGATTTGCAGGATGCTTTTCCTAATATTTGTATTGCTCTGCGAATTTACTCTACGCTTCCTACTACGTCCGCAAGCTGCGAGCGAAGTTTTAGCAAACTAAAACTGATTAAAAATTATTTGCGATCTTCTATGAGCCAGGAACGCTTATCGGGTCTTGCAATCTTAGCGATAGAAAATCGTATTGCACACGAGTTAAATTATGACAAGGCTATAGATTTATTTGCTGAACAAAAAGCTCGAAGAGTAAAATTGTAATTTCAATTCACAAATTTAATAATATATTTGATTTTTATTTTTATTATGCATATTTAATTTTATTTTAAACCCTACCCTGTTAAATATATATTCTACATATTGATAGCTGAAATTATATGGATGATAAAGGTGAAAATAAACATAAGTAGGTAGGCGGGGCGGCATTTTTCAGTTTTTGCCCCGCCTAAAAAAATTGAAGATCCGGGACTGCATATTATAAAACGTATATCTTTTTGTGTAGTGAATAAAGTTCAATTTTGAATAGCTATCTTAAAAATGCAACGCCGCGTTGCGTTGCGTATCGCGGTGTGAACGTCGCGCTTAAAGTATATTTTCTCTAAAATCATATTCTTTAAAATGTATGCGAAGAAAGTCTTAAGATTTTATCTTAAGTCCAACAATACCTTTATTTAATTAACATAATATTTTCTTGTAGCAATTAATATGAGCAGTTTTTGGCTGAACGAAAGTAACTTTTCTTTGTTCTATGTGAAATAAACCATATTATACAAAACGAAAGGTTGAGAGCATTGATAAAAGATAACGTTAGTTAAAGAGAATCAAAATTAAGATCATTACAATTCTTAATAATCGTGTGAACTTATAAATGCTACTAGATGTTTCCCGCAACGAAATCCCCCGAAATCCGTACATTTTGCCGCAATAAAAAGTAGCATCCACGGAGAAGGCTTTTTTTGCGTAAATAGATAGTAAACCATGGGATTTACTCTATGCTTGTGCCAAATTTCATTGAAACCGCGGTCCAGTAGTTTCAGTACTATCAGAGCCATTTCAATAAAATATAAAACAAATATGTATATAGACAGATAAGTGAATGTTGCCAGCTAATAGAAATCAGATTCTAATTTAAGGATATTTTCTTGTTGCAAAGAGGTTCGAGTTTTCAGTTAGGCAGTAAATATTTAGAGCTTCTTTTCAAAAGATTACATTTCAAGACAACTTTCATTTAAACATAAACTTTTGTAATCATCACAAACTGAAAGTTAATTACATGCAATCTTTTTGTCGATTAATAGTTAATTTGTAAATGGTCTATTGATGTTTTTTGTAAATATCGATGAATACAATTATTGCTATCGGCACATTTTAAATGAGTTTTGTAGGCGGGCCTTTGTGGCATAATATGCGTCCGGTTCTTGCGATACTCTAGTGATGTAACCACAAAATTGACTGATAACGAGTAACTTACGTAGCAGGAAAATATTGTTATCGGTTCATTACTTACGTAGGTCTGAAATTTCATACAGTAGGCGGCAGGCCTATATTTAACACAAAATCAACATAATCTAGTTGTGCACTTTCAGTTAAACCTTGTCAGGTTAGGTTAGTGCGGCCAAGTGTGAGTCGGACTAGCACACGTAGGATTCCGTACCATTTTACCAATATTTTACATGTTCACTTATTGTTTAGTTATTTTGTTACGAAGTTTCCAATTTTCATTCATTTACTTCCTTTCTTTGTCTAGAATGTATCAGCGCCATATTATATTAGTAGTAGTGTCAATTACCAGTTATGGAACCAACCACATTGCTATTGCACAAGCTAAAGTTAAACTTAGTTTATATCAAAAAAGATTTCAAAACTCAGTGACGTACTACATATAACAAATATTCATACAATAAAAAGTTACTCCATAGTTTTCACCGTACTTCAAATGACAGCCGTCTTGTTTTCACCATACTTCAAATGTCAAAATTGCCCAAAATCTTAAAAGTGGGGCTATTTAACCAGAACACACTTTTTGCCTCAACATGTCCCGTCTATAATATATTATACGTATATGGTTTATATTGTCTTTTTTGTTCGGAAACGCAATTTGCACAAGTTATCGAACCAAAAGCGCTAACGAATCTATAAACTATCGACAAATTCACCTCAGGAACCAAGCATTAGAAAAGAGCTAACAATTTACATAGCGATTTTAAAGTAATCTGCATGGTAATTTGAGCATGCATAATAAGAAATAGATCGAGGAAAAAACTCAGGTTTCTTAGTGCTTCCGCTACCCACCCTCGGCGGAATCACGCTAGTTCGCGTGTGTTTGCCTAATGTGTGTTATGACAGGTGAATAACGCGACTTGACGTGCCGACTTGCTGGCGAGAACCACGTGTAAATAGATATCTTAAAACTAGCATTAATTACCCACGGCTTCGCCCGCATAGATTTAGTTTTTAAGCTTTCATTCTTTTGAAAAATCCTTCCTTAGTCGATACCTACATTATACGAGTATAGGGTTGCCATCCGTCCGGGTTTCCCCGGATTTGTCCTAGTTTAAAGGGCGTCCGGGGAACATCCGGGCCGGATTTTATTTACTATCCGGGTTTTTGTAGGCAGATTTAGGAAGGCCTAAGTTTTTTTTTTTCAGCAATAATAAATCTTCCTTTCTTTTTGACATTGCCGTAGTCGGGTAAAACTGTTCTGTGTCCGGGTTTCGTACTCCAAAATCCGGGGTTTTCACCCGTCTTGTCCGGGGAGTCATATGTAAGAGATGGCAACCCTATACGAGTATGAGGAATATGTGTGCAAATTTTCAAATTTCTAGCCTTATGGGTTTGGCTAGTGAGTTAATACATCAGTCAATCAGCAGCTTTGCCTTTTATTTATTTAAGTCTCTTTTTAGTATTTGTTTTTAAAGCGGCAAAAGATTCAACTGTCTAGCTATCACGGTTAAGGAGTTACAGCCTGGTGACAAACGGACGGACAGATAGACAGACAGTGAAGTCTCAGTAATAGCCAATAGGGTCTCCGCATACCTACTAAAAACTTAGGCCTTTTTCATCCCTTAATGGATGATATACAGTATTCTCCGAAGTAACCACTCTTGAAATAATGTAGTGCTAGGACAGTTGATTTTTACATGTCGTATGGTTGCCCAAGCACATACGGCATTCTCACAACTTAGTCAACCTAGTCCAGAGGAATGACTGGTCAATAACATCTGGGGCCAACCATGTGCGGGTTTCCTCACGATGTTTTCCTTCACCGTTAAGGCGTCCGTATAATGTATTTGAGATCTGAAAAAGTCTCATTGGTACACGTCACAACTTGGGATTTGAACCTGCTCTCTCTCGAGAGCGAACCAAACGGTCTACCCACTAGGCCACGGATCTCATACCATATAGCTCAACCCTAAAAACCCAATAATTTACAGTAGCAAAAGTACGAATCCTGTTGTCACCCGATACCCATGACACAACAGAACCAGTTCCGGATAATTAAAATATTATAAGGTTGCTCACTGTTCAGTTTATCGAGTTACAACGCGGGTAAAATTGTCCACGCTGTTCAATGAATAATAAATTGTAATAGTCATAATGGAATAGTAATAAATAAATGAACTGGCAATGTTATAAATCATGTTATAAGGCGTGAGACAAGTCCAGTTTGGCTGTCCGGTCCTCGGCGGCTGATGACAACCCGCAGGTTTTAGTGGGTAAACTACCGGTGACCAGAGTCCCCCGGGCCACCCATCTGGAGGCGTCATGTCCATTCCCCTGCAAGATCAAAATAAAAAAACAGCTTTAGTTTAGAGTCAGACTAACGCCCGGTTTCAGATTTGTCGGTAGTTTAAACGCTTTTAATTTGGTCGGTAGACTTATACCATTAAAAGATAATAGGCTAGATTACATTTTTATAGCATAAATGAATAGTTAAATATGGATAACTTCTCAAAAGAAACAGTATATAAGTCAATATTTTCAAAAATATACAAAATTTCGCGTCTCGTGAAAACGCTCCATACTAAAGTCGTACCTAGGTCCTAGCCTTGACGACACGTCTAGGTTAAAGTGTATGGTATAATGTAGCTTCATACACGGTCGCCGGAACATATTTGTAAATATTTCCAATATTTGTGCTTTTAAGTTCATACTTACCTAATTATTGTTTTTGTATAAGATGTAAGTAAACTAATGATGTAGGTTGTTTTTACTAATAATTTAGCAAAAAATAAAAAAAACCGGCCAAGTGCGAGTCAGACTCACGCAACCGTTCCGTTCGGTTCCGTACAAACCTGTAGTAATTTTGTTACAGCTTAAAGGTATTATAGACCTGAATATTTGATATGAATTTCAATTTAATTTAAATTATTTAAAAAAGGGGTTGACCGACGGACGGACGGACAACAAAGTGATCCTATAAGGGTTCCGTTTTTATTTCGAGGTACGAAACCCTAATTGCGTATCTAAAAGTCAAAAGAACCCCAATAAAGTTTAAATTTAAAAAAAATATAAATTATCGTCGAATTTCTACCACCAAGCGACCTCTATACTAGTACTAATGTAACACATGCGTCTAAGATAGCATTGGCTTCACTAACCAAAGTGTCAGTAACGCCTTGTTAAACATAGCTGTGGCCTATGAGATATGCCGGACAATATGTAAAGTGTACTGAAACATCAGATATCGACAGAGGTCGGCCTTCCCGAAGCTAACAACCAGATTGTATCAGCTAGGAGAGTGTGGTGCAGACGAGCGACTTTATAAGGTTAAAATAAGTAAAAAATTAAAAACCCGACTGCAAAAAAATAAAACAGATATCTAAGCAACTTTTTTTGCACTTTTTAGATGTATCTTATTACTAAATTATAGTGTCCGACCGAAAGTTCGGTTTCGGTTTCGGTTTCGGCCAAGTTTCGGCCAAAAATCAAGTTTCGGCGGCAGTTTCAGTTTCGGACAAAAGTGGCCGAAACTTTTGCCGAAACCGAAACTGATTTCGGAAGTTGTCGTGCACGCTCGCCTAACTTCGTTTCTTGCGGCAACGCTTTGGCGGACGCTGGCGGCCCTATTCGGGAATTGTCGTGCGCCGTTCGGATAACTCTGTAGCAACACAACTTAGTCAGTGCGTTATCACCCGACGCAAACATTCTTTAGAGGTTGTTTTGATGGAACTGATTACATATAAGTTTTTATTTCGTTTCTGTACTTGAATGATTTATATAGTTAAATATCGAGTCAGTAACTTTGTTTTGTTTTTACTTACAAATCAAGTCACATGTAAAAAAGAGATTGTAAATGAAAAATGTGAAGTGTTTAAAATATAATTAATATTTTTTTAGTATTATATTAAATAAATGATTAGACCAAAATTAATATACCGTGTTTCCATTTCATGTCGTAATTAATGCAGAATAATGAGTTTCACCTGCTACCAAACATAATGTCAATTATTTCACTTCACTTAGGATTTCAGCTCGGGCTATTTTCCATTTGTGAAATAACCGGTCGCCCGTCTACACTACCAGGTTGCGGGTGGCCGTTGACACTTTGTGGTGGAAATAAATTAAGTGTAACAATTCTTATATAACCTTTTGTTTAGTTATCTTAACTACTGTCACACTCGTATGACAAACAATAGTTACAGTCGAAACAAATGTTGTCAATAAAACACACCCACGCGATTGGTAAAATAATCTGATTAGACCAATGCTGAAACCTCCGGACCTATACGAGGCCTTGTAAAGCTAAGAAAGATTAATCTATTAGCGTCACTTCTCACCGCGTCGCGGCGCAGCGTTTACATTTTTAGGGTTCCGTACCTGGAAAGGAAAAAACGGAACCCTTATAGGATCACTTTGTTGTCCGTCCGAATGTCTGTCAAGAACCTTTTTCTCAGTAACGCGTGGAGGTATCAAGCTGGAATTTATATCAAATACTCAGGTCTATAGCTGTCCCTTAGATCTGTGAAAAAATCAAATTTATAAGCCAACGCAATCAAAAGATACAGCCGTTTGTGCCCCAAATTTCCAAAACCTACGGGGTACTTTGTGTGAACTCAGAATCTTGAAATTTGGTACGAAGCAACGTCATATTATAGCACAGATAAAAACCGTAAATTTTTAGTTACATCATATAATAAAAATATTTTTAATAATTTTAAGCTTACTACCCCTTTTCTAATGAGTGCGTAGAGGTATTAAATTGAAATTCATATGAAATACTCAGATCTATAATACCTTTAAGCTGTAACAAAATCACTACAGGTTTGTACGGAACTCTCGGTGCGCGAGTCTGACTAGCACTTGGCCGGTTTTTTAAGATAGCAATTCAAATTTGAACTTTATTTACTGCATAAGAAGATGTACAGGTTTCATTGCAAGAGTCCGAATTCCGAGATGCACCGGGCTGCGAAGCGCGGCGCTCTTGCAATGAAACGTGTATCTTCTTGCGTTGTGAATTAAGTTCAGTTTTGAATCGCTTCCTAAAAATGCTGAGCCACGTCGAGTCACGTCTTGTTTTGGTGTGTTACCCGTAGACACGATAAATGTAATTTAAAGGCCATTCTGACCGTCCAGCCTGCAAATCCAGCACCGGTGCTAATGGCCGTCATTAGTGTCAATAGTTTTGCAATAGGATTCAGGCTGAACAGTCAGTATGGCGGACTATGGCCTTTGAGACCAACATAATATTATCTTCAGTAATAATTAATTAAACACAGATTTACCAACGTAACGAGATTTATTTAAATGTAAAATGACTAGAAGAGGGTCGAAGGGAAATGCTCTAAATATCAGAGGATCAATTCTGCTAAACACAACCTGCATTAATACAATTACAATCAAGTCCTGATACGCTAAAACTATCAAACGGTATTCTCGTAAACGTCAAAAAAACCTGAAACGCGCTCTGATTGGTCCAAACTTCACAAAATCAGTTTATGATAACATTTCGCTTAACTTATAATACAATCAAAGTAAAATGAAAGTCTACTTTAAATACGAGAATTGAGTCTGGTTTAGCCTCTAGTGTCTTTGGGGAACGGAGGGGCTTTATCTACACGGGCACTTAGCTGGTTCTGGAGTAGGTGAAGATAGCACGCAGGGAGTCCAATTTCCGGCAGCGCCTCCAATTCCATGTTCTGGCCAGGAAAACCACCAGGTTGCTCTAGGAAATATATGCTCACGCTGTTGGAGTTTGAACGATATTTGTTAGTTATAAAATTTGGTATATAAAAAGTTTTAAGTTAGCAAAGAAAATAATAATTGAGTATTTATAGGCCCAGACCAGATTTGCAAAAAAACGAGTTCGGATTGTCCACTGGGCACTGAATTGATGTAACCTAGTTTTCGGCCTATGTCAGTTTAGATAACACATTTTGGCAATATCCGCTTGCAAAATGTGTAATAGGATACGGGTTCCGACTTTTTCCTTGTGCCGTGGGTATGTAGTCTATTGACCAGATTGCCGGAAGGTATCAATCCTAGGCGTGTGAAATGGTCGCATTGCTACATATTACGTTGTAACTCCCACATGGTCTTACTAGCTGGCTGCTGGTAATTAAACAGAGAGTTCGAATTTGGAAACCTTTTTATGACCTTAGAACACAGAGCATGCCGGGATTGTCAGGGCATGTCTGAGGAGGTTTCCTGTTGGCGCAATAGGTTTTCTTTAAATTACTTCAAAAGTTATTGCTCAAAATAATTTTTCTTAAGATTTTTAGCAAGATCTATCATATCTTATAGTTTTGAAATTCCAGGAACCAACCTTAAACTACTCTAGAGGCCGATTATCTACTGGAAAATGGTTGACTATGTAAAAAAGTATTTAAAACCTTGCCTGTATTTAAAAAATCTCACAGAAAGCCGGCGTGAATTAATAACGCTTGCGTTGTTTCGCCGAGAGTAGGTGGGGTTACCGGAAAAGTGTAGAAACACTAAAATTAGGTTATAGATTATAGACTACAGCCTCAAGTAATAAATTTACGATTAATTAATAGGTGATTAAGTAAAAAAATATTATCAATTAATTGAATTCAATTATAATTTTATTTACTATCATTTAATTTCGACCAAATCAAAGTTATTGCCGTTTTTTACGCTAATAGCTTAAGCAATTATTAAAATAATTATTATGTTAGTGAATTAGATATTTTCCTGTATTAACTTTTTATTTTTATTGGAATTATATTGCAAATTTTGGTAAGAGTAAATTGATTTGCCTAATAATATTGAATATTGTATAATATGGTGCAATAATATTTTTTTAACAAACATTAAATTATACGCGTTTGATGTTTCAAAATCTCAAATTTATTGCAAATGCCTTCTTTTAGAACCTCAATAGGCACTAGATAATATTCCCACGACAAAAACTAGAATCAACTCTTTTTCAATCCAAACTGTATTTTTAATTCCAAACTGTGCTACTTTTCGACAAGCCTATTATATAAAAAGCAAGTTTATTGTATGGGAAATTAACTTTAAATATTTATTTTAATTTTATTCTGTTTTTAGCATCTTACTAATATGTATTATAAATGTGAAAGTTTGTGAGGATGTATGGATGGATGTTTGTTACTCTTTCACGCAAAAACTATTGAACGGATTTTGATGAAATTTGGTATGGTAGTAGTTTAGGATCTGAGGGACAATTCTGCTAAATAAAGCCTGCATTAATACAATTACAATCAAGTCCCGATACGCTTAGACTCCCAATAGGTGTTTTTATGAACGTTAAACCAACGTGAAACGCCCTCTGATTGGTCGAAACGTCATAAAATCCGTTCACGGTAACATGATGCTACACTTTCAATCCAAACAAAGTGAAATTGACTGTTTAAATTGTCTACTTTAAATACGAGAATTGAGGTTCTGGATTAAAACATAGGCTACTTTTTATCCCGAAAAAGTACAGTGTTCCCGAGGCATAGTACATTTACGTGGGCGGAGCCGGGGGCCACAGCTAGTTTGTTGATACAGCGGCAACAGAATTACACCATCTGTGAAAATTTTAACTATCTAGCGATTCATGAGATACAGCCTGGTGACAAACAGACGGACAGAATGACAGCGGAGTCTAAGTTAAATGTTATACCGGAGCCTGTAACTTAGACCTAATAAAGGTTATCTTTGGCTGGAGCCCTAAAATAATCTTTGCCCAAGTTTAGGTTTATAAAATTGGTAGGTAGTAGGTATAGCCTTAAGTGGATAGTACGAATATTTTCACGACTTTTTTATTACCCGACTACGGCAAAGCCAAAAGAAAGGGTAATGATTTGGCAGTCTATGTATGTATGTAATATGTATGTGTGTCTATTCCACCGTAGCGCCTTAACTACTTGTCTGATTTTAATTTATGAGGTGTCAAAACATTCGTAATAATAGCCCGGGTAACGGCTATATAATTTACGTACATGACTTATAATTTAGTTATTTTCATTTCAGAACTGTGGATGGATTTTATTTTCCCGACGCTAATACTCTACCATGTAGGACATGGAACATTGACGTAGGACACGTGTAGGACTACTGCCTGACATTGATTAGGAAAGTATATTTTGACCGGTGACCTCACGTGTAACATGCGTTAACATTAATTAATTACACGGCCTTTGTTCTAGCGCTACTGCGGCACTGCCAGCGCGCGCGCAGGGACCTTACCCGAATTAGAACCACGGTGACCACGACACGGCGCCGCGTGTCCGAGTGGATACGTTTCCATTGATTACAAATGAAATTTATAAGCCGTTACCCGCCAACAGCCGCCGTGAAGCCCAATTCTCTTAAGGCCGTCCCCCGAGCAAAAGACCTTGAGGCGGTCAGCCGCATAACTCAGTTCAAAATTTTTCACATAACTTAGTTCAAAATTGACCAATAGATAGGCAATTTCATAAGCTAGATATTCGCCGTTGAAATTTTTTTTTTTGGTCAATTTTGAACTAAGTTATGTGAAAAATTTTGAATTGAGTTATGCGGCTGACCGCCTCAAGGTCTTTTGCTCAGAGGACGGCCTTAAGACAAGGACCAAGCTCAAAAATAAAATGATTATCACTACTCGTATGCACATTGTAATAAGATTATTTTTTGCGTAGCAATATTTTCTGTATTCATGTAGACGGTGTTTTCAAGGTATTTTTTAAATATGTTTTGAAATATCGTATCTACAAATCACAAAATTGTTCGGTTTAAATTGAAATATAATATGTATAATAATTATTTAACAAAAAAATGTGTATGATGCTGCACAAAATTTTACGTTTAAGAAGATTGTGTGATTTTTAAGAGGTGATTTTATAATTTTTTAACTCAGGTTTTTTTTTTTTCAGAATGTATACGGTTCATGACGTGTCGAGGATTGTGTATCTACTTTATCTCATATTTTTTTCTACTTCGTAATTGAACTCTGTCTAGGTAGATTAGGTGGAAATTACAAAGTAGGCCTCGCCTTAACTATTTTCGATATAGCCCCTTTTTGATCCACGCGCTGACTTATTCCGGTACCCGTTAATACGTGCGCACATGAGCGGGACAGCCTGAGAATACAAACGGGATTTAAGCGATAATACGAGAGTTGCAGTTCTTTATGATATGTTACCATAAATTATTGTATATTAAATTATATAAACAATACATAAAAAACATAAAGTAACAAACTTCACAGCTCTACTTTTATTTCGTTCTCAGTAAGATACAATGGAAACGCACATTTCGCGGTCAAGTATCAGCCGCGTGAGATCAAACCAAACTACTTACCTTGAAATTGAATTAAAGCCTACATTCCCCGTCTCTACCGGCAACTTAACTGGCAGTTAAAAATTGACACTCAAATTAATAAACACGTGTAACTATGTGTCAATTTTTTGTGATCGATTGTTATGTTCTTTTAGTGTTCTGACAATATGTAGACATGCTAACAGTGGCGTAGGGTTCCTATAACTCCATTCCTATCGACTTCCCTTGTCACTTACCTTTTGCAAACCTTCATAGAAATCCCTACCTATTATACAGGCTCCGGCTTCCCTATGAAGGAGAAGCTGCCTTCGCTACTGCATGCTATTATTATTAACAGCCTTCGTGGTCACGTTAGAGCTCGGCTCTCGACTCGGAGGTCGTGGGTTCGATTCCCGCATTGGAACAATAACAAAAAAGGTTGTTTCCAAGTTTGGTTAGGATAATGCAGGGTGATCACCTGATTGTCTGACAAGAAAGATGATCCATGCGTCGGATGGACATGTAAAACGTCGGACCTGCGCCTGATCTGTCAGCAGTCGTGTTAGTTTTCCGTCCCACTGGGTTATGAGAGTAAAGGAAGAGATAGTGCTCTTGTGTACTGCGCACACACTTGGGCACTATAAAATTACTCCTGCGTAACTGGCCTGGTTTCAATGAAACCTTAAGTTATTATTGTTATTATTAGATTACTAGCAGCTATGATCCATGCGTGGGATGGGCATGTAGAAAGTCGGACCTGCGCCTGATCTGTCGGCAGTCATGTCAGTTTTCCGTCCCACTGGGTTATGAGAGTAAAGGAAGAGAGAGTGCTCTTGTGTAATGCACACACACTTGGACATTATAAAATTGGGTCTCGTTTCGAAATCGGTGTGGGCAGTTATTGGTTATTATTAGACTTGCTATTTACTTACTGTGACATACACATGGACATGACTAAAATCTACATATTACCTACAGTTTCCTAGTTTACTACTGACGTTATATTAACTACTAGCTTTAGCGTGCGACTTCATCCGCGTGGATCCTTGGGGATGCACCCCATGTATTTCGAAAAAAAAATTAACGGATTTCTACATCATAATAACTATCTGCGTGGCAAAATTCAACGCAATCCGACCAACTGTTTCACTGTACAAACTTTGGACCCCCATTTCACCCCATTCGTGGACGAATTTCAAAAAAACTATAAAATAAACATACTCAATCTTTTCTATTTATAACCTAGGGTATAAAATTTCATGGAAATAATGACAGATTTCAAATATTTGTCATACAAACTTTCAACAATTATCTATATCTATACATATAATAAATCTGTAGAGGGGTCATGTCTGTACATTAAAGTTATCTAAGTGAAAATCAAAATGGGGGGTCTATAAAGGCCACAGAACCTAAAAATAACGTTTTTGAAAAAAATGTCTGTCTGTCTGTCTGTCTGTGTGTTTGTTATCACATCACGCCGAAACCACTGGATGGAATTAAATGAAATTTGGCAGATAGGTAGCTTAGGACCTGAAGGGTAAAATAGGATACTCTCTATCCCGCAACATTAAAGGGTTCCCATGGGATCTTCAAAAAACTGTACCTACCTGTTTGACGTTATTTCAGGCAATCTACTCGACGTATTTAAATAAAACTTGGCACAAAGGTAGATTGGAACATGAAATAACTAACAGTATTTTTTTTTCTTGGAAACCAAAACGGTTCCCACGGGATCATGAAAAGACTGTATTTTTGAACTTGCTTCACAAACCGAAATGAATCATCATTTTTCGCATGTTTTCTCTTGAAATAAAACTATTAAATTAAAATTATAAAAATAAATCTATTTTTTATCCTACTCAACACAAATAATAAATAGCGAAGGAAAAACCAATAGTACAAGATCTACTTAAACTAAGAATTTGCTTTGAGCGAGAGGTCAACTTATTTGGTGGTCTTTAATAAGTTACATACTATTTTTGTAGCCGGTAAAAATGTACCTTGATATTATTTCGTTCAGGCTCTTGAAATATTTGCGTTCGAAATTCAAAATTAAACCGCATACTTACATAGGCTGTGTTCCGCGGAAAATAAAACGTAGGCAAAATGGCAACCGCTGGTATTAAATAAGCAAAATGGCGGATTATGTTAGCATTATTGAAGTTAGCAAAATATGTGCCCTGGCGGATAATCTGTTTTAGCACTAGCAAGCGCTAACAAGCTCTATTTTCGGCGGAACACAGCCATAGTCTTTTTACCGTATTAATATTGACTGAGCAGAATAGAAGAATAACTGTTTTATAATTTCAAATACCTACTATTTTATTCTGTGAAAAAATATTTTCAACTTTTATAACATTCGTCTTCTTTAATTTTAGTGAAATAAACTTTAAATTGATGTTATATCTTTGAGTATCCTAACATATTATAGGTACTAAGTAATTGTATATTAGGTTGAACTTGAAGCTTGGTAGGTATCTTATTACGAATAATGGTGTCTACAGACACACGAATTTGGTATGAAGCGTACAGCGGATCTGGTACGCTCCGTACCAAATCCGAGCGTGTGTAGGGCAGTCCGGCGAACATAAGAAGGCGAAGAATATATAAGTTCGCAGCTATCCGCATCGGATTTGGTCCGCTCCGTACCAAATCCGTGCGTGTGTAGAGCAGTCCAGCGGTTAGGCCGTACAACGGTGTCAGTGTTGCCAACTTAGGGATTTACCCCCCAAAATTAGGGAAAATATCTACGGGGGTTTACTAAGGGGCCAGTATGTTTAGCGTTTACTCCTTATTAGATATGAGCGCCGCGCCGGCGCGCCGCCGCCGCCGCCGATTTTGCCGCGCCGCCGCCGCCGCGAAAATACATCGGCGCGCCGAGTAAGCGGGAGGGATAGTCATAACGTGTCATTTCAGTCAGTGACTATGAGCATTAAGCATATTACCCAAGTCATATATACCCATTAAGCCTTACTTCATTTATGCTTTAAACGAGGAGACGAACGAGGACATCCACATAAGTGATACCTGCTCTCAGGCGCTATAAGGGGAGTGTCCCGGATCTGTCTTACACAGGACTTCCAACACAATTTTCCACTCCGCCACCACTCCGGTACACTGGAGCGCCCTCTCGGCACCGAGACTAGCTAAGCCGGAGAGGTTCCCATCCTCACATAAGTGAGACCTATCTCATCAAAAGAGTTCTGCATAAAAGACAACGTGCTTACTAGAAAGGCAGATCTACTGATTGATCGACTAGATCAAGCTAGTAGATCGCATTGATAAAGCCATCGAGGATAAGAAATTTGCACTATGCGCCTTCCTATACTCGGCGCGGCGAACCTTGATCCCTATGACACTGACAGTTAATCTCACGACATAACATTGTAGTGGCTAGTGGTGGGTCGTCGACGCTTTTTCGATCAACGAAACGAGACCGTTTATCGTTCATCGTAAACTAGTTGAAAAAACAGTTTTTTTTTCGACTAGTTTACGTGTTCGACGAACACTGAACTGAGCAATAAACTATGACAAACAAAGTAGTTTTGTTGAATGAACGACTTTCAGCGTTAACTGTTTTGACAAACTTGTTGTCGTTTGCTGATCGACGCGACTAGTGATGACGACGAACGACGAGACGGTTTAATCTGTGAGCGGTGGTGAACTTTTCATACTTTTTCCAGGCTTAGGACTGGCAGGCAGGCAGGTTCATTACTGTAAAGAACAGAGATAGACGTATTGCTCGTGCCGAGTCGTCGTGCCCCGCGCCCGTCCGTCGATCGTGTCGTCACGTCGCGACGATCGGTCTCTGTCGCACGCACCGTTCCGGCATATGGCAACCGTTCACGCATAAACTAGTTTATCAGTAGGCGCTAAACTAGTTTACCCGTTCATGACAAATAAACAGTTTAAATAAACAGTTCGTTCATTCAACGCCCATCCCTAGTAGTGGCGTCACCATTAAATTAGGATCCTATTGGAGGCGTATAAAAATGCATTTTATAAATTTTACGTAGCTTTATGCCATTACAATGATATTCCGTTGGAATTTTTAACAATTCTTAACATTTACAAGAAATTATCTCAATCTGAATTTACGGTTTACGTCCTGCAAAACTTACGTCGTGTGACATTTGTCGACTAGCGCGGCAAGTATCGATAAAAAAATGTCGATAATGGAAACGAGTGCACATTTTTTAATTTTTTTTATTATTATTTTTAAACAAAATAATTAAAGGGGGGCTATTCATTTTCATGATAAAATATACACTATATAGCAAAAATGTATTTACCGGGTTAAAAATTATTAGAAAATGACAAGGTTGGAACCTTTCGTTTTACTTACCTACTTAATATATGCCAAAAATCTTAAATAAATACAACAATAACATAACAGACATTAAAAATGCACATTATAATATTTTTCAAAACATGTTTACCAATGTGGCGTGGCAAAATGCAAGCCACGCCTTTGTCTATAAAAAATTAAAAATCGACACGACCCATCACTAACACGAACTGTCATAGGGATCATCATTCGCCGTGCCGATTATAGATATTGAAGGCGCGTTCGGAAAAAACTCCACCTGATCTATTACCCTGATAGCCTGGCTTCAAGAATTACTATAGAATGGATAAAAGCTACGTTAAACAATAGTGTAATCAACTATCATGGGCTTGACGCTCAGGAGCAGGTTGACCCAAGGATGCCCACAGGGGGGGTGGGGTACTGTCACCGTTGAAGTGGTCGCTGGTAGTGTTGCTACTGCTAAAAAAGGTAAAAAGGCTGCTAAAAGAACTGAACAATAGAAGGTTCCATGCTTAAGGACACTGCTTGAGGATGCTGATGACCTAATAATAATAATAGCTCCCCATACCGATTTCAGTGTCTGTAGCCGGTTTTACTGAAACCAGGCAGCAGTTATTCTAATAGTGTCCTAGTATATGCGCAGTACACAAGAGCACACAAGCACTCTCTCTTCCTTAAAGGTACAGTTACACATGCTAGTTAGTAGCATACTTTTTAGTATGCTCATTAGCATGCTTGTTTCGAGCATGCTCTGCACTTGTCTACATTTGCTAGATATAAGCATGCTAGTGCGCAAATTGTGCACGCGCACCTGCTGCTAACGACTGATCGATGCTACCATGCTCAATAAGCAAACCTGTTCACACACGCTATAAGCACGCCCCCTTCCACCCGCGCTGCAGGTAGCATGCTCAATAATCGTAAGGTACAGTTACACATGCTAGTTAGTAGCACGAAAGCATGCTACTTTTGAGCAAATGCTCATTAGTAGCATGTGTATTGAAACATTGCTAATAATGAGCATGCTAGTTTCGAGCATGCTCAAAAATCGACGGTCGTGCGATTATTGAGCATGCTACCTGCAGCGCGGGTGGAAGGGGGCGTGCTTATAGCGTGTGTGAACAGGTTTGCTTATTGAGCATGGTAGCATCGATCAGTCGTTAGCAGCGGAGTGTTTGCTTTAAGCATGCTCACTAGCATGCTTATATCTAGCAAATGTAGACAAGTGCAGAGCATGCTCGAAACAAGCATGCTAATGAGCATACTAAAAAGTATGCTACTAACTAGCATGTGTAACTGTACCTGTACGACCGTCGATTTTTGAGCATGCTCGAAACTAGCATGCTCATTATTAGCAATGTTTCAATACACATGCTACTAATGAGCGTTTGCTCAAAAGTAGCATGCTTTCGTGCTACTAACTAGCATGTGTAACTGTACCTTTACTCTCGTAATTCAGTGGGACATATAACTGACACGACTGGCAAGAGATCAGGCGCAAAAGTCGGAACTTTTTACTTGCCCAGCCGATGCATGGATCACCTTTCCTGTCAGACAATTAGGCGATCAGCCTGCAATGTCCTAACCAAACTTCAAAACAACTTTTTTTTGTTGTTCCAACGCGGAAATCAAACCCTCGACCTCCGAGTCAAGAGCCAAGCTCTAATCCGACCTAGCCATACTAGTGGTGGGCAAATGCGCATCAGTAGTCGCTGGGCTAACGCAATCAAGTGCAAAAGGGTCAAGCTAACCGTAAACACTAATAAGAGTTCTAATAAGGCTATTCGCTAATAAGAGTCTTGATACCTAACAGTAATAAGAGGAAGTTGAAGGGACTAAAACCCCCAACACTCTTGGGTAAAACAAGCGAGGTCGAATATCTCTGAGTGATCCTAGATATTATGGGACTTACTTGGAATAAGCACATCGAGGACATTATGAAAAAGGCTATATGTGCTCTGTGATCCTGCCTAAGACTTGTCAGCTCTAAATGAGACATTCAGTCGAAGCTGTGCTTGGTTATACACAGCTATAGTGAGGCGATTGTCACATATGCGTAAAGGGATATGCCACACTACGCAGAAAAAAGTTGTACAGGTCAACTGCATCAAAACGTTAAATAGCGTACAGAGGCTGGCCTGTCTGATAATCATGGGTGCGCACCCTTCGGCACCTACCGCTTCACTTGAAACCCTGATTCACCTGACTCCACTTCCTCTGTTCTTTGTTCATATTATGGAGGCTAAGAGGCTGTTAAGGAGGCTGTTCTCAAGGCCATGACGGTAGGTAGGATAAAAAGGGCCTCCACCCTACTTGGACAACTGCAATAGTCTTTTCTTGAGACCTGTCATGGTCATGCCATCGGACGCCATGATCAAGGTGCATAGCTTCTAGAAGCTATATCCAGTTTTCATAAATTTTAGGGAGGACTGGGTCTCAATTAATGTTAGTTATACATGACAGATCTAGGAAAGACAACCGGGATAGCGCTGGACTACGGGGGCGTGCCACACACAGGCAGATATGCTTGTTTGGGAGATTTTGCACCGTATTTCAGGCTGAGATCTCCGCTATCATTGGTTGATCGCTAGAAAGCCTACGCATACAGTTATATAAATGGCTTCGACGTCAGTTCTTGAAAATGTGGACGCTTATAAAACGAAAATAGAAAAATATTACAGTGATTACACTCTTTGGAATTAAAGCACTATTAACTGCCAATTCTAAAGTAGTTCCTACTTTGAAATTTTATTATTACGTTGTCTTTTTCATCACTACCAAAAGTTTTATAAATTGTATTGCATTGTAATTGTATATTACCCAATAAATAAACTACCCTTTTTACCAAGTACCAAGTAAAAAATTCAACCCTTTCAAGGTCACGCCACCGACGCCGCCGCCGCCGACCTACTACCCATCGGCGCTCATATCTACTCCTTATAAATCAATTTGTATGTAAAAATAAAAATTATTTAAATGTATGTATATAGTCAGGGATATGAAAATATAATATTGGGAGTGAAATCAGATTAAGACAAGTTAATTTTATGTTATTTAACCTTTCTTTCTAGCTTATTATCTCTTAGACCTGTCAATGGTATAATTATCAGGGGTAAAGTTTGGGGAGAAATATTTTTGAGAGTTGATATCACTGCCTGTTATCAATGAATTTCAGGAATCATCGCGTCGTCGAAAAACAGCACTGTAAATAGAACTCTGTGCTAATGCAATAGAGCTGAAAATCGAACACACGAGTGTCGAGCTTTTCGGTCCACTGCATCGTACCAAATCCGTGCGTGTGTAGCGACACCGGATTCGGTCTGCGGATATGGTCCGCTGTACGCTCCGTACCAAATTCGTGTGTCTGTAGCACAGAATACAGAAATCATCCAGAAGCCGTCAACACGCTTGAAAGTGAGGCCGTCACAACCACTCCAAATTGGAATGGTTATCCACACATAATATGTTGCCACAGAATAACGGAATATTTTACCCAACTTTTTTTGAATTAATTTTTATTGAATAGCTAATTGTCGTAATATAACAACGCGATTTGTTTTGTGAGTGTAAAGAGTAAAAATTAAAAAGTGCGGGCGGGGACCGCCCCGCCCGCACTTTTTAATCTTATAAATACCGATTTCGCCATGGTTTTGGACACAGTGCGCTGCATACAAATGTGATCGAACGCTCATTCTGCATGTGGTAGTGGTTTATGCTTTGGACAAACGCGCAGTCCACTTTTTTCCCAAAAAGATACAGTGTTCCCGAGGGATAATATATTATTCTGTGGATATTTGACTGTTTTTCACTGTTAAAAGGTTGAACCGATTTGAATGAAAGTTGGTATGGTAGTGGTTAATTCTTTGGACAAACGCGTAGTCTACTTTTTATTCCAAATCTATACTTCTATACTAATATACTACTATTAATATACTAATATATTATACTTCTATACTTATAATATTATAAATGCGAAAGTGTGTCTGTCTGTCTGTTACCTCTTCACGCTTTAACCGCTGAACCGATTTTTATGAAATTTGGTATAGACATACTTTGGGTCCCGGGAAAGGATATAGGATTTTTGTATCCCAAAAAAGTAGTGTTCCCGCGGAATAATATATTTACGCGGGCGGAGCCGCGGGCAAAAGCTAGTTTTTAAATAAAATCGGTTTATTAGAATTCTTAGAAACCTCTGAGGGGGTGAATTCTAATGAATCTGAGACACATATTTAATTAAATGTTTTTCTTTTACATATATATTTTAATTATTTTATCGTACTAGCCAGAGCAAAACTCCGAGCGAAGCTCGGTTTCCGAGGTGCTGATATTTTTATACTGGAAAAATGTACGGCTTCTACAAAATAGACACATTTCCTTCAATATGAACGAAGTCGCTGACAACATCAAGTATGCACTAGGCCATCGTTTCTCAACTTTTTTACGTCGCGACCCACAAAAAAGCCAAAAATTTTATTAAAAAGTCTTGCGACCCCGTTACTATAAACTTATAATAATATGTACCTACATAGCGCGCTATTTTTATCACCTTAGATAAGTACGTTACATTGGCCTTCAGTGGTTCGGATGTACGAATGATTTTTTCGACATTCGATCCAAAAAATTCGTTCGAAAATCGAATCTTTTGTATATATATATATATGTAGTTTGTATTTATTATATTTCAACAGACTGCGACCCCCTTTAAAAACACACTCGACCCCAGCAAGGGTCGCGACCCACCGCTTAAAAAACGATGTAGTACTAGGCGATAAAACAAAGCGTTATGATTTAATCAGCGCCAGCCGGACCTGCCCACTGCAGTCATGTCATTACAGCACAAAAATCCGTTTCCAATACGTCCGCATTCGTAGGATTTTCCGAATCTACATATTTTACCATAACCAATTTCATCTGGAAATCAAAAAACCGGCCAAGTGCGAGTTGGACTCGCGCACTAAGGGTTCCGTACATATAGCCAAAAATCACGTTTGTTTTATGGGATTAAATATTTATGTATTTTATTCTGTTCATAGTATTTATTGCAACAGAAATATATCATGTGTGAAAATTTTAACTGTCGAACTACCACGGATCATGAGATGTACAGCCTGGTGACAGACGGACGGATGGCGGAGTTTTACTAGTAGGGTCAAGTTTTTTCTTTTGGGACCATGAACCCAAATTTTTTTTTTTTTTTTTATGAAATAAGGGGGCAAACGAGCAAACGGGTCACCTGATGGAAAGCAACTTCCGTCGCCCATGGACACTCGCAGCATCAGAAGAGCTGCAAGTGCGTTGCCGGCCTTTTAAGAGGGAATAGGGTAATAGGGGAGGGTAGGGAAGGGAATAGGGTAGGGGATTGGGCCTCCGGTAAACTCACTCACTCGGCGAAACACAGCGCAAACGCTGTTTCACGCCGGTTTTCTGTGAGCCCGTGGTATTTCTCCGTAAAATGCATGATAGGTACCAGTCATATTACATTAAACCCTGAAACGTAATTATAAAAATTGCAGTAAGCCTAATTATAAACATGGAAAATATGGCGCAAAATTATACCTAGATAATAGCGCGATTTGCAATAATTTTAAGCGATATAAACAGGTAACATAAAAATTAAAGTGAAATTTTATTGGCGCAAAACATAAGTTAAGTAATTTTTTATCTACAGAGTGATTTTATGAGGACTACTAGATGTAGCCCGTGCGCAAAAAGAAATCCCACAGAAACCGTAAATTTTGCGGCGATAAAAGTAGCACATGTATTAATCCAGAGCCTAAACTCCTACCACACTAATTTTTATCAAAACCAGTTTGGGACCGTCCATTAATCACGTGATGTTTTTAACAACTTTTTAGACCCCTCCCTCCCCCCTGGTGATACGTGGTGAGGTTTTATACTACCCCCCCTCCCCCACCTAAGATCACGTGTATTTTTTTTACATAGTAAGCAGGTCATGTTTGAAGAAAAACTTTAACGTAAAAACAATTTAATCGAATAATTTAAGCAATTAAAAACTATACGAGTCATTTATCTTGTAAGTATTTAAACAACACTACGAATCTACAACCGATAATAATTTCGGTATGCATAGACTAGATTCGAAAATTAATACACGTGATGTCTTATTATACCCCCTCTTCCCCTTGGTGATACTTGGTGATATTTTTTCGGGCCCCCCCTCCCCCTTTAGGCATCACGTGATTAATGGACGATCCCTTTGTAGATTTAGTGTAGAATAGTCACAAACATCCGTTCATCTATACATCCATATATCCTAACAAACTTTCACATTTATAATAGTATAGTAGAATCATTTAGTACCTTTTCAACACGTCATTCTAGAAAATTACTGAATAAGCTCTTCTAAAAAACATTACAATTTTTCTTACAATATACATAGGTACGTGATAACGAAAAGTATAAGAAAAAGATCGGAAAGCTCACGCTTCGCTTATGAAGCGTTTGAAAGCTTTTGAATTTCAAACGCTTCTCAATATGAGAAGTTCTCAAGTCACATGCTGTACTTGCCCGTGCAAAAACTTAAGCATTATAGTAAGTAATTTAAGTAGCGCTTAACTTTAAGAAGCCTTTTAAGAAGAAGAAGACATTCGGCCAATAATACTGAAAATAAAGCATGTGGAAGAGTTTCGCCGGGAATGTCAATCAGCAATGTTGTGTTTTTTGTGTTATTTTTCTAAATTCGTGTTATTTCGGTTTGTAATCTACACTTCTACACTAATATTATAAAGAGGAAAACTTTGTTTGTATGTTTGTTTGTTTGTTTGTTTGTAATGAATAGGCTCAAAAAGTACTGGACCGATTTCAAAAATTCTTTCACCATTCGAAAGCTACATTATCCACGAGTAACATAGGCTAAATTTTATTTTGGAAAAAAATAGGGTTCCGTAAGATATTTGGGTTTTTCGGACACAAGGTGTAAAAAATCAACCAGAAAAGTTACTTATTTTGCGTACGCTGCCTAAACTATAAAAGATAGAACTATGTTATGTTCTAATTAATTGTAGATCTTATAAATATCTACAAAAAAGTCCGCGACACACTATATCTATCTATGTCGAGTGAGGCACAACAACCATTTTTTTATTTAGAAATCTTGAATTTTTTTTGGACTACATTTAAACGCGTTTATTTTACTCATGCTATTAATCCTTATCAAAATAAATTATTTCATCACTAAGTACAGTTTATGTAGATAATATTTGGTCTTTGAATGATTAAAATTTGACGTTTGGTTTTGAAGTTATGGCGAAATAAAAATATTACGATTTCTGCTATACGGCCCGTTGCGAAGTTGGTGACATTATGTAGTATTAGTATCAGTATTGTACCCGTGCGAAGCCGGGGCGGGTCGCTAGTGTGTAATATAGGTGGAATATTAACCATTAATTAATTATTCGTTGACGTGCACTAGTGTGGAAAAAAGTGGGTTTCCCGCCAAAACTCCCTAGGAAGTTTCAGTAAAGCGTCTACCACTTTACTGAACCGACTGACTTGACTGACTGACTACCCTGACTATTTATTTGGACTTTGACAAATCTTTGGACTTGATGATTTAGATATACGGTGATGAAACTACAAATGGTTAACACTGGCAAATGGTTATAAGCCGATGCCATATTATATAAATATAAAAAAGCATGTGGATAATATTTCACCATGTTTATAGTCTCTGCATAAATGGTTGAATCATTACCCTTAATGGTATAAGTAATAGCGACAAAATCAATTCCGAGTCGTATAAAATGAAAATAATCGTTATAACACTACCAAACATCGAGTAGCACTAAAAATATAGATATATCCACTGCCGAACATAATACCTTCTTTTTGGAAATCGGTTAAAAATGCAAATACAAGATGGACGACAATTTAAACCATTTAAAGATACTTATCGCTATTGTT
The DNA here is from genome assembly GCA_905404095.1 of Glaucopsyche alexis. Classification (NCBI taxonomy): domain Eukaryota; kingdom Metazoa; phylum Arthropoda; class Insecta; order Lepidoptera; family Lycaenidae; genus Glaucopsyche; species Glaucopsyche alexis. Next base: position 6,844,621 of record FR990053.1, read on the forward strand.
TCTTTGCTCTAGCGATATCTTTGTTTTACCCAAACAAAAACAACCTGAAGAAGCGACTTTTCATAATGTTTCTTTTGATTTGCGTTCACTCTTTTATGCTGGCTTGGTTTTCTATCTACACTGTGAAATGTTTGTTTGCGTTGGATTTATTCAACACTGCTCGAAATATAACCTTAGGTGTCCTTATTTCCATGTACTTTATTAAATTCTTCTACAGTATTTACAAAACCGAAATATTTAGAACATTATTCGATAAAATGTCCCGCGATCTTGTCAAAGCTAATACAATGAATAAGTGCTGCCAGGAGATCTATAAAGAGTACATAAAGAAAGCTAAAGTGGGCGAAATAATATGGATTTTTATTCCAATCTTGTTAACCGCCCAATTTCCCATATACGCTGCAGTGAGAAACGCGTACTATACTTTGATTAGTGATGAAATTCAGAGAGTTATGGTTCATGAGACAGATTTAATGGGAATAGAAGATAAACAGTATCAAACTCCGTATTTTGAAGTTCTTTTTGCTTACAATTCGTCGCAAGCGGTCACTGTAGGCATTAGTTTTATAGGACTTGACGGTTCGTTCTGTATAGCATCAACTCATTTGAGACTAAAACTAAAGCTGTTGGTTCATAAGATGAACTCTGTATTCAATAAAGCTGCTAGTAGAGATGACTTGAAAGCCCAACTGAAAGAAATAATACGAGATCATCAAGAAGTTTTGGAGTTTCATCAAGATTTGCAAAATGTGTACGGCGGGTGGCTATTCTTGGTATTTTGCATAACTTCTATAACAATGGCTTTGAATTTATATTTGATTTATGTGCTACAGAAGATGGATCCAAAATACGTAACGTTTACCATAAGCTGCATAATCCACATGTTAACGCCATGTTACTACAGCAGTCAAATTATAAAGGTATTTTATATATTGTTTTACAAATTTTTTAACAATATTCCAATGATGACATGAAATTTGAAAAGACAAAAAGTAACATAAAAATATTTTTATGTGATACTAGACTAGATGACCTGTACCCACTTCGTTGGGTGTTAATTAATTTTTGATGATGATGAGGATAATAAGTATCCTAAGTTACTCCTTATAACATCCGCTCTCTGCCAGTGAAAGTCCCGTGAAAATGGGTCCAGCCGTTTAAGAGATTAATCGGAACAAACATACAGACAGACGGACGGACGGACAGACAAAAATTTTAAGATTGATTTTATATTGTAAGTACCGTTTATACTTTCATATGCATTAAGTGAAAAGCTGATAATTTAAAATTACAAACAGACACTTAATTTTTTTGGATAGATTATTATTACACAATATTTTTTCCCTAATAGTGTTTTAATTTACGACAGAAAGTTTTAGATTTCAAAGTTTTTTTTGAAAATTTGTAAGAGGAAAAATTTTCTCCGTCTTAACAGTTTTCGTGAGATTTTTTTAAGCAAACTTTTCAGGCAAGCGAAGAAACAGCCGTGGACTTTTTCTGCGTGAACTGGGAGAGATGGGCGGACAACTCCATCACCAAGACCCTGATCTTCATGATAGCTCGAGCCCAGCAGCCCATGGTGCTGACGGGCATGAGCATGGTGTATTTCGACATGCAGCTGTTTATCTCTGTCATGCAGTTCTCGTATTCCTTCTTCACTCTTATCACAAGTTAGAGTTATTTATTCTAAGTCCTAACCTAACCTAACACATTTGTAAAATTATCAATGTAATAAAATCATTGAAATATAAGACGCTGTATAATTAAAAAAATATGTTGAATGTTAAAATTACTCTATGCCGAAATATAAAAAGATTTTTTTTTATATTGTACCATAGTGTTTTTTTACATTCAACATAATTTACATTAAATATAAAGGTCTTGAAAACTACGCTAATGTGTGTTAAATTAAATAAATACATGAATTCATTACAAAACATATAGTGTGAGAATAAAAAATCTAAACTGTTATCAGTGAACTAGATCAAATATCAGAACCATTTGAGCGCGCTACAAAATAATAATGACGTAAGAAGTGCAGCGGTACGGCATGGTCTACGCGAGCGTCGATAGCAAAAGTGTCGACCCTGGTGCCCCCGCTCCGCTGGTGGGGCAGCTCCCTTCACCTTCACAACCAATGACCAAGCTCCAACCCGGCGAAAGGTTTTATATACAACACGAAATTGCACTGCCAAATCTCTATACGTCAAAATATAGGGTAGTCGGGCGGTTCTGTGGCACGCATGTATCGCATCATCACGTGCTCAGATGTGCGTTCTGTTCGAATAGTATAGCTTTGACTGTGACAAAATGAGGTGCAGTGCCGGATTCTTGTTGACTTTGTCCTTGTGTGTGACCGAAATTATTGGAGTCAGAGTTGTCCCCAAACGGAAGAAAGGTAATTTTTTTATTCACCAAAAATAATTAGATATTTAATTTTCTATCTAAAATTAACTGCATTAAATTAACTTAATTTTATTTTCATAAATTATGAAATAAAAGTTACTCGATATTGTATGTTTAAGTAAAAAAAAATAATTAGAGCAGATATTTTAATACGTCATATAATTTTTTTTATTCAGCAAAAATAACTAGATATTTAATTTTGTATCTAAAATTAACTGCATAAAATTAACTTCATTTCATTTTCATGAATTATGAAATAAAAGTTACAAGATATTGTGTAATTTTTGAAAAAAAAATAAAAATAGCAGATATTTTTATACGTCATATCGAAAAAAATATATTTTGAAACGATCGGTAGGTCTTGATCGTTTTTTTAATAATTTCTTTAATATCATTAAAGTTAATTTTTGTTACATAACATTGAGTAAGTGATAACGTTTTCCATTAAATAATGATTGGGTTTTTAATATCATTATTACATCCTGCGGCCTCAATGCATTTGATATGCGTACCACGCGCGATCTCGCACCTCAGACGCGTGTTTGAAATGAAATCATCTGTGCGAGTGTTTTCACTCGCTATCGGTGATCTTAGCTGTATTTATTACATAAAATCTTCAATATTGTCGTTTAACGATGTTTTTGTATATTTTGAATACTTTCTCTGCAAATACAAATTTTTAATTTACAATTTTTTAGACTCTTATCAATGAAACTTTAAATTTAAACCAAAAAAAATTCTAGCGTCTATATATTTTTTATTCTTGGAAGATATTATTATTTTTAAATTTTATAATTCTAATAATCTAAATGTTTCCAAGCTATATTTCTTTTAATTGACATGAATTTGATACTTAATTGCCCTTTTTAAATGTAATTTTATTTTAAATGTATCTAGCTACTATAAATAATAAAAAGTAATTAGTAAATATAAAATACTCTTATAACTTTACAACAAAAGTTTTCCATTTAAAGAAATAGTAATATTTTATCAATTACTATTGTTTTTCGATATTTATTTTTAAGGCTAAGAATTATTACGAAAAAAAAATATACACAAATAGGTGTGGGTATTGGGTACATACTAATACTACTTTATGATCGATAGCACTTAATGAAATGCACGTAATTATTTTTATCCCCGTTCGTTGGTCGATAAAAAATAAAAAGTTAAAATATTCTCAAAAAAGGTTGAGACCCGTGCGAAAGTGTAGTTATTTGCCATAAAATTCACATAAATATGTTCCATTAATGCGCCTCAAATGAGAGTGACATTAATCATGAAAAAATTTAGTCACATGACATTTCGGAGGTCAATCAGAAATAGGTAATCAAAGCAAACAGACACACATTTAATGTATAACGGCAATTTCACAAATTAATAGTTCTGGTCGCTCAGGTTTTTCAAGAAACGAGGTCGAGTTGTACAGCGAGTTTCTAATTTACGATGTATCATCCAATTTGATAGAGAAATATGTCGGTTAATCTATTCCACATCTATGGTCAGCTACACATGAGGTAGAGTCTAAAGATGTCACTATCGTTACCACTCGGAAATGTTTCCTGCACTTATATTGTATAGTGTATACATATTATACCTAAAAAATAGCATAGCAAAGCCGAATTACTCATAAAAATATATTAAATGTTGGATTTTTTGAACAGCTAATTTATACAAAATCAGCTGATTAAGGAAGACATAATTAATAAAAAGAAATTTCGCCAAGTCTCAATTCAGTAGGCGTGAAGTTTCCACTCATTATTAACAAATCGTGTCCGCACTCCACTGGTATAACATAATAGTGTAGGTACAATTAGTGTACATAGACACTGATACAAATTTATGAGAATCATAAAAAAATTAAGGAAGAGAAGAGCTGTTTCGCTGGTTCTTGGGGTCTATGCAATAAGTACCCAAAAAAGAAGAACGTAAAGAGATAATATTTTTAATTTTAATTGAATAATATCGTTATTAAAATGCAAGTATTTAGGATCTCTTTAGTGAACTATATTTTATGAGATTTTTTTGGACAAGTTTTTGAAAAGTGATTTTTGACTCGTTAATTTTTGGCTTTTTTTTTATGATTAACAACTTTATCATAATACCATACGCAAATAACGTTTGATAATGGCAAGTTTAAAATAAGTTAGAATAGGACAAATCGCGTAATATTATGATATTTAACCGGTCCTACTTAATAAATCAATCAAAAATTTGTCAATGAACATATTTTGATTACAAAAATTGGGAACATCCTACTTTAAAACCGCTTCTATGTTATAATTTATTGCTCATAAATCAATACTAATGAGGCAGTAAGTGGTAACAGCTTTCATGAATCGAATCAAACGTTTATTAATTTTGATAGCTGTACATAATTTTCTTTTTAATGCATTTTTTTAATTGATGTAAGTATTTGGTAGAAGTACCTACTGACTACTATTATTTTCTCATTTTCTACTAACTTGCAAAATGTTCTGTAGTTTATATTTTTCAGTGACAGTTTAGGCATTGTAGACTATAATTGGTAAATTTAAAATATACATATTATATTTATTATATAAATTTTTTTTTTTTAATCTATCGACGCTTCACATCACGTCAATCTGGCCCCGTGGTAAGTTCTCGAAGAACTTGTGTTACGGGTACCAGACAACGGAAATATATAAGGTTTGGTAAAATCAATTACGAATACTTCGGACATATTGATCTCCTGCTTATGTAAATACGTTTAAGCAGAAAAATAATTGTCAATATTTTCTTTATATGGGCGAGTTTGCGTTTTTCGGAGAGTCTTCCATACATGAGATGATTTTTTACTTTGAGTATGACAATTATTTTTCTGCTTAAACGTCTTTACATAAGCAGTGGATCATGTGCCCGAAGTATCCGTAATTGATTTTCGGGGACCTTATATTTAATACTTTTATTATATTATACACTTATTTAATATACATCCATGACCCAGGAACACGGAAAAACTTTTTGTTCCTTCGGCGGGATTCAAACCCGCGACCCCGGATTGAGCACTAACACACTCAACCACTGAGCCACAGATGTCGTTAAAAATTAATCAGAGGTCGTAAAAATATTATTGAAATTCTCATAGAATCGACATAGGGTTAGCTTATACTGAGACGCAACGCGACGCGTCATTCAAAACAAAACTTAATTCACTATATTGTGACTCTTCGTGTATAATAAATAAAGTTCAATTTTGAATCACTATATTAAAAAGGCAATGCCGCGTTTCGCTGTGAACTGACGCATAGTAGTCTAGTTCCTCTTACGAAAACGACAATAACTTGGACTCGATTCAATCGAAGGCACGAAAAATATCTGGTTCGCGACGCAGAATGTTGTTACAAATTATTTCCCACAAAAAGTTCATCTGATCCAGTAGAATAAATGTAAATTGGGAATGTTTATGTGAAGTGGGAATTAGGTACATTAGCCGGTACGGAACGTGTTAAAATTGCAATTTTATTAATATATTTTATAAGTAAATATTTATATCGACAGGTATTACTCAATTTAATTTATTTGTAACGCTATTTCGTATTTATTTACTTCTAGCTTTTGCTCGCATCCCACGGGAACCGTATTTTTCCCGCCATAAAAAGTAGCGTATGTCCTTTCCCGTGGTCTGCTTTATATCTGTGCCAAATTCCATTACAATCGATTAAGTAGTTTTTCCGAAAAAGCCAAAAAACCAAATAAAATCACATTCACATTTATAATATTAGTAAGGATGCGGTGTGTTGTAACTGTAATTTTAGTGTAGGTGTTTTATATATTTTGCGCAATTGCTGTAAAGGAAAAAAACAACAAAGCCTACGTCTGTCTCTATCAAACTCTACAAGTAGGTACTAAAAATATTATCGCGTATGACGTAGACGGGTCTAGACTAATTTAATGTGAATCATCTTTATTCTATAACATTAACATTATTATAAGTATAATTTATATTAAGTATAGTACTTAAAATATGTTGTATTCAAAAATATTTTTGATGAGTAATCAACACGTAATTTTACTTTCGTTAGTATTTTTTCAAAATGATAAGAATTTGTTTTCTTTTTTTTTCGAGAGTACTCTTAGAAATTAAAAGTAAATTACATGAACATGTAACTTTCTTTCTGTGTTACTGAATAATAATATATTATTAAAATTCTGTTATTTCTACTTGCTTAGCTACAATTTCTTTAACAAAATTTCATTTACATAATAATTATCTTATTGTACATTTCTTCACAGTTTACTTATTATACAGATTACATTTTTTTATTAATGACTGCTACTGTAACATTACTTATTATAATTATTTAGTTTAAAATTATGATGTTATTTTTACACGAATCTGAATGAGAGTATAATGAGCGCCCCGATACTTCCTAGTTAAATAATAAAGTAATAAGTGTACAAATCAGGCTAATTACATTATCACACAATAACAGGGCACTTATAAACACCAACGATTGTAATCTCATGCGAGTGCGTGACGGATTACGCTTAGTTTTTGGCCTATTTGTTATTAATCTCTCGATAAAATTATGGAGGATAGAGGAAACAAGACCTGTCTTTCAGAGCAACATTTTTTTGTATCCAGAAGTTCGATTCCGGGTAGTCGATTCAGATTTAGTATTCTCATTTACGTCAAACCGACGTCAAACTCCGACATTCGTTTTGACTAGATTTGTATGAAATAATATAAAGGTAACGACACTCTGATTTTTATCAAAATTCAAAAACGGCTGCCAAATGGGAAAAAGGCCAAATAGGAAGGAGCCGTTCAAACTCCACAAATTAGTTTATCTAGACGATCAGTATATCATTAACCTAAGTTAGCCTAATTCTCTGATAACTCGACTATACAAATGATATAGCCAATGTCACCCGGGCTATTACTACGAATCTATTAACACATGAAACAAACATACATACATAAACTAAAATCATTGATTCACCCCTGAAATCATATGAAAGGGTTTTTGTGGTTGGTTACCACTGTCGATCCTGGTTACATAGGAGGTGGGTCAATTGCCCGTTTACAATTAAAAAAAAAATTAAAAAAGACTAAAATCATTACCCTTCCTTTTACCTTGGTCGGGCAATAATAGAAACAGGAAATTGGCTCGGTTTTTTTCAATATTTTACATTTAAAACTTTAACTATAACTTTTTCATTCTTTGAAGTTAAAGTTGTTTTGTTTTGCTATAATTCGGAAATGTGAAAAAAACTTGTGTTACGGGTACCAGACAACTGAAATATTTATACACAATATTTAACACACATCCATGACCCAGGAACACAGAAAACTTTTTGTTCCAACGTGAGTGCCAACGCGGTAATCACTGAGCCACAGAGGTCGTCAAAAATGGCGAACTACATCGATAAGTACCAACTAATATTTGATTAATAAGTAAAAGTGTTACTTTTCAGGACTTTCGACCATTCGACCTTTCGACCATGTTGTGTTATGACACTACCACAGAATAAATAATAGTAGGTACCTGACACTACAAACGAACACGCCTTCGATCCGCACTAGTGATGTACTCGATTTGAATTTTAAATCTTTTTTTTTCACACGTTACCAATTACGTGCGTAGAATGCACGTCCTCATGTAGTGTAATTAATATGCACTACCATAAAGTAGAGAGTTAATTTACTTTTTTTCTGGGATTTCTAAATGAATCACTTTATTAGTTTTCCTTTACATCAGTGTTGCCAACCCTACTGTTTTAACAGTAGATTTACTGTTTTCGGCCTGACATCCCTGTTTTCTGTTTTAGTTCGTATTTCTACTGTTTTTAAAATAATAATTAATTCCAAATGAAAATAAGTCATAACCAACAGGCCAAACCGGAATAATCTTTTAGAGAAAGCAATAAAAAATAATAATTTAAAAAATGTAAAAACCCGACTGCGTAAAAAGTGAACCAAACTAAGTACATAACTAAAACCGAAAAGAAAAAAACAAGCACTTAGATATCCGGTGGCCTAGAATTCTATAATATATTATTGAATTAATACTATTGGAAAATAACAACTAAACAGTCAGGATCCATTGAAAAATTAGATTGGCTGTCGAATAATGGATCCCGACTGTTCAGTTGTTATGATCCAATAGTATTAATTCAATAATATATTATAGAATTCTAGGCCACCGGATATCTAAGTGCTTGTTTTTTCTTTTCGGTTTTATTTATGTACTTAGTTTGGTTCACTTTTTACGCAGTCGGGTTTTTAAATTTTTTGAATTATTATTTTTTATTTTATACTTTTTAGTTATGAGTACCTAGCTAGCTATTTACCAGACTGGATTTCCTATAAGCATCAGTAATACATCACAATTTCACTGGAATGTGAGAATGGTTGTTATGCAACTTTAAATCGATATAGATTCTAAACGGTCAGTCGAATCGAAAAATGTTGAGAGAAAACTAACAATGGTTTTTAAATACCTATTCAACGATACCCCACTTGATATAGTTTGTTGACTTTCATTTTTTTCATTTTCACAATATGGCGTCCAGTAGTCGCCATTTTTACTAACGTCATGTCTTTAGTGACACTCGCCGGACTAAGAGGAATCGATTGACGTGTGAATCATAAAAATCGGCCCAGGCGTTTGGTCTGTATAGTGCTTCAAAGGAACATACATACATACATACATACATAGGCTGATAAACACATTACCACTCCTTTGCGTTGCGCAGTCGGGTAAAAATAGTTCTCGTATGCGTCGGTCACGCGCCTTTTTACAATTGTGAATTAGCATCAATAGCGGGCCTCTTGCATGTAGCATAGGGGATCCCCCCTTTAGTGAGGCAATCCTTTTGACTTACAGTAAAACAGGATAGCTACATTTGTAGTATAATATTATGTGGAACAAGAATAGCTGTGCTTTACTTGTATTAGGAAAATTAATTTAATTTAAATGTTGACTTTATTTACTTAACAATTTCCAAAATTCCTTAAATAAATTCAATTTGTGGTAAATTGATAAATAGTTGTATATCTATTTATCAATTCTCCGAATGTTATGTCGGACTAGATGTTTTGAAATTACTATTTTACTGTTTTCTGCTGTTTTTTCAAGTACCATTTACTGCTATTAGCTTTCCTGGGGTTGGCAACACTGCTTTACATTAATATATGTAATATTATGTTGTTAGTGCGTATTTATTTACGAAAGGTTTATATCTTAAAAAGGAACAGTTTTAGGGTACAATTTGACTTAGTACCTTAGTTAGATTAATCTACAAAAGTAATCTAATTATTATTTTTATGAAATTCACTTTGGACCTACTTAGATAACTGTACATTTTTAAGCTATATAATAAATATGCTTTTTCTTTCGTCTAGCAACAATATATTAATAATTTCGACTCTATTTAGCCAGTCCGATTGGCAAAAATTCAGAATGTGGTGGTGGGTTCAAATCCCAGTGAGATAAATATTATTGTCAATTACTTTTTTTTTTTATTCATCAGAATACTATTCCAGATAGTATTGTTTATACAGTGGAATCGCAACGCATGTTACTGCCCCCGTTCACGTCGACTGCAGACCGTTGAACCCTTGCATCAGCACACAGATGCATAACATCAAAATATTGATATGTAAATATGAACTAGGAGGAACTATAGCTCTCATATGATTCAGAAGTTTCGCAAACGCAGGTCGCCACCTGCCATTGTTTCGTTCACCATTGTATATCGCCCCGTAAGTGATAATTATTGTTGCGAAAAAACTGGGTTAGTGAGGAAACACTGGGAGAACTACACGCAACTTGTTAAATACTGTATTAAAATATTGAGAGTTTAAAATAGTCACTTTATTCCCTTGCGCGCGTCTTCTCCCGATGCATGTAGGGTTGCCAGACGTCCCATTCGTATTTTAAGTATTAATTAAAACGTTAATTAATACGGAACAGCACTTGTGCCGGCCCGCCGGTACAAGTACTGTCCCGTAAATCTATCAATCTAGGGTTATCTACATAATGCCCGCAATATAACTAAAGACAATGCAAAACACGCTCGATTCTCTGAAAAATATCAGAAAATTATTACGGATTTTTTTTTTTGTTGCGGGTAAAAAACTGAAACCCCGTATTTTTGAGTTATATAAGCATTTGCCCCTTATAGGCTAAAAAGAAATATCTAGCAAACCTAGATAGTGCATTATCCCTCGAAAGTACGACGGGTTTCTCTGTCGTCCTCCGCGGCGTGCTCGCGGACGCGACGACGCGTAAAAAGTCTAAATTTTGAACATTATATAATATGATAAAGGATCATAGTAAAATATTAGATGTCACAAAATGAAGTGATCTGTTAAAATCGCTATAACTTTAAAAAAATACAAATTTTTTATTTTAAAAATTGGTCAATTATGACCCGAAGTACCAATATTTTGACGACGAACTTCGAAATGTATGAGATTTGACATATTAAGTCATCGTTGTGACGTGTCGCTTACGATGCCTTATGTCAAATCCCATACGTTTAGTTTTCGAACTTCACCGTCGAAATTATCGAATGCATCTTGACTAGAGGCTCTTATTATCTCCAACTTCATACTTACCATAATTAATGTTTTTGTATATGATGTAAGTAAACTAATGATGTAGGTTTTGATAACTAATTTTGCAAAAAAAAATGCACTTTTTGGATGTATCTAATTACTAAATTACACATAAATTTTGTTATTTTTTACATTTATTAAATAATGTATCAATTAAATTTCTAAGAATATTATTGAAATTCAATATTTTTGATGTAGTCATCATCCATATTTATACTCTATATTTATCAGTCTCTCGTCACTGTTCTACCTTCAATCATCTCTACTATACTCTTTTTATACTTCGCGTATATTAATACACTTTTGAGTAGTTTTGAGAGTCCTAGTAATATATTCGCACGTAACACGTACTAATAGTTCGCTAAGGCCGTCTGCAGGAAGGATATATCGCTGGTCACGCCCAGCTTGACTCCGGCTCTCATCCGCTCAACATATTATTCATACTTACCATAATTAATGTTTTTGTATATGATGTAAGTAAACTAATGATGTAGGTTTTGATAACTAATTTTGCAAAAAAAAATGCACTTTTTGGATGTATCTAATTACTAAATTACACATAAATTTTGTTATTTTTTACATTTATTAAATAATGTATCAATTAAATTTCTAAGAATATTATTGAAATTCAATATTTTTGATGTAGTCATCATCCATATTTATACTCTATATTTATCAGTCTCTCGTCACTGTTCTACCTTCAATCATCTCTACTATACTCTTTTTATACTTCGCGTATATTAATACACTTTTGAGTAGTTTTGAGAGTCCTAGTAATATATTCGCACGTAACACGTACTAATAGTTCGCTAAGGCCGTCTGCAGGAAGGATATATCGCTGGTCACGCCCAGCTTGACTCCGGCTCTCATCCGCTCAACATATTATGATAACGAACAGTATCGTTTACAAAGTTTCTACTTGAGTATAAATTGCCTTTTCCCTTGGCCTGCACGCAACTCGATATACAAATTTAGATGTTTTCATGATGAACTAGAGGTCGCCCTGTGGTCGAAATTCGCCCATAATAATTAATGTTGTTACTCTTTTTTAACAATAAGGTAGACACTTATTTGTAAATAATCCCCTCATCCTTTTCACTAATACTAATAAGCCTCCGTGGTCTAGTGGTTAGAGCATTGGCTTTCGACTAGGTCGTGGGTTCGATTACCGCATTGGAACAACAAAAACTATTGTTTCCAAGTTTGGTTAGGACAATACAGGCTGATCACCTGATTGACTGACAAGAAAGATGATCCATACGTAGGATGGGCATGTAAAAAGTCGGACCTGCGCCTGATCTCTCGTCAGTCGTGTCGGTTATCCGTCGCACTGGGTTACGAGAGTAAAGAGAGTGATTTTGTGTACTGCGCACACACTTGGGCACTATAAAATTAGTTCTGCGTAACTGGCCTGGTTTCAATGTCACCGAGATCGAAGTGGGGCTTTGAATATCCAATATGGTTGGATACTCAAAGGTGTGGGGAGTTAAAACTTATGCCTACATCGTAAAATAATCTCAAATTAGTAATTGATTTTACTAAGCTGAAAATTTAATTTTCATTTTATTTGATTCACAATCTACTGTTGAGTGTCATATTATAGCTTATTTGCATGTTTTGTATACGCTCGATAGTAAGCAGCGCCGAAACTTCCGAATAAGCTAACCGAAACTTAATTAAAACTGGGTCTAAAGCTTGGTAAAAAATTACATGCTTACGTCATAATCTTTAAGTATATTAAACTAGCTGCTGCCCGCGGCTCCGCCCGCGTAAGTACAGTAACCTACGGAAACCTTATAATATGTCCCGCGATAAAAAGTAGCCTATGTCCTTCCCCGTGCTCTACTTCATATTATCAGTGCCAAATTTCATGATAATCGGTTTAGTAGTTTTTACGTGAAACTGTAAAGAAAGTATTCCACGGGAACTGTACATTTCCCCGCGATAAAAAGTAAACTATGTCCTTTCTCAGGCTCTAGACTATCTGTGTACCAAATTTCATTTAAAACGGTTCAGTAGTTTTGGCGTGAAAGACGGACAAACAGACAGACACACACACTTTCCCATTTATAATATTAGTATGGATTTCAATAATCATAAAGTGGTTAGATTAATAAATTTCGCTTGGCATGCGGATGTATAATATTAATGTATATGGTAAGTAGAGAAGATGACTCGAATTTTTATAAAATTTAGGGCTATAAGGAAATAGTGACTCTTATATTTTTATAAGATTTCACTTACATAATATTAAATATTAATTTTATAATCTTCGATCTTATACTTTAAATATATTTATATTAAATATAAAAAATCGCAAGCAAGTATTAACATGAAATTTAGTATGCATATAGTTTTGTGGGGGAGAAAAATCGATTTAGTTAGGTGTTATCCCTGGGAAAATGCGCATTTCAAGCTGTGTATCGTGCAAGAAAATATAAAAAATTTCGACTCTGTTTTTCTTTTTTTTTTTATCAGAACTCCGTGCGAACTCGGCTACCCAAGTACTGAATTATATTAATCCGTAATTTTTTGATCGTCTACTTTACAAATAGCGATCGGAGAAAAATCGAATTGCATAATCGACTTTCGTTCAATTCTAGTCCTAACAACGGGCATCCGACGTCTAAACCGTCGGTTGTCACCGTTAAATACGAGTTACTGGCTATGTATAATTTTAAACTTTCTCCGAAGGCCGGCTAGGTTTCCCTTTCTTGTTGACGATACACTGGACGTTACCCCTAATCCTAATTTGGGATATTATGGTGTAGTAATAAAGTCCTAGACTGGGCTTTTTAAGTAACAAAATGGTTCAAATATCGGCTCTGAAAAAAGGCTGGATGTTGGGATAGAATCCTACATGGTAAAGTCATCACGGGCGTTTAGTCAAGATGCATTCGATAATTTTGACGGTGAAGTTGAATGAATGAATGAAAAGTGAATTATCGAATGCATCTTAACTAAAGGCCCTGGTCTTTTTAGGTAGGAAAATACTGCATAGCTTTACGGCTCTGGGTAAAGACCGCAAGCAGGGGGGGATATGTGGGATTTGTAAACCTCACTGTGCTCTTTAGCTTGGCTGCTGCCTATCTCAGAGTGAAAACGCCAGCGGCCGTCCTGTAACCTTGTCTGACTTTGTCTGACTTACCAAACCATATCGGACTATTCTCGATGTCCCCTACTTTTGCCCACCACTGGTGGATTCACCGTCGGGAAAAAGTAAGTAAGTAGCTAAGTAGTCCCTAACTTTTTTCCCAAAGTCCACCAATGGCGACTGGTGACATGCATGACATGGTGGACAAATAGTGGGAACCATCGGGAACAGACGAACATATCTAACCTAAATATCTTGTAATTTTTTATAAAACAATCATATATAAAAATTTTGCGTAGTTAGGATAGTGTACATATTATCATAATGATTGTTAGAGCCTAAGACTACCTAATTTTAGTCAAAGATTTCAAGAGACTCTTAACAGCAACGTTTTTATGTTGTGTCCAGTCCACTTGCCAACGTAAAGTGTATAACTACAAGGAAACAAATGATTATTTGATGACTTCCTTACTTAGCTGTTTTAAAATGTATTTTCTCGTAACTTACGAAACTACTACAAATCCGTAACCGTACTTTATATCTTCATAGCGCGTATGTACTAACTTAGCTCAACACATCAATTTTTTAAAGGATTTTTTTTTGTCTTGGATAATAAAAGAAAGAAATGGGAACTAGAGGTCGCCCATAATAATTCATATTAGGCCAGGACACGTTTGCTAACTCAATCCGCCACTTTGTTTATTTAAAGCCAGCGGTCGCCATTTTGTTTACTTTTTTTTTTGTTAACGCTATTTTCCGCGGACACAGCCATTGATAAAGTTCAACGTGCAACAAAATTGTATATCTGTCAAACGCACGGTAATGTGTGTTAATAATCTGAGGTTGTAAGTGTGTTGTTTTTATTTATATAAATTTTAAGTTTTGTAAGTATTATTTAAAAACACATAAACTTTAATTTACTGGCCATATTTCATACTCCTCCGATTGCACAATTCTTGTAAAACTGTACCGAAATGTTTTGCTTCATGTATTAATAATTAATTTATTAATAATGTATAAATTATAAGCCCCAAAGCTGTGTTCATAGTATTTGGGCTTACATAATAATGTATAAATTATAAGCCCCATAGCTGTGCTAATATTATTTGGTATTACATAATACCTACACGTTAGCTTGTGAAACATCATCATCACCCTATAAAGCCACTGTAGGGTGACAGAAATTGCCATTTTCCGGCAACAGCTTTACGAAAACGGTCTAAATAAACAGTTTATAACTATTAATTACTTATTTCAAAGTATCAATAACAGACGGACAGACTATAGGCAATGAATAGACTCTGAACTGAACTGAACTACTGCACTGATTATGATGAAATTTAGCACAGATATTGAGAAGACCACGAGGACGGTCATAGGCTACTTTTTATCGCGGGAAAGTGTACGATTTTCGCGGAATTATTTTTTGCGCGAATGAAGTCAAGAGCAACATCTTTTTAAAGGTATCCATCCAATCGTCCAATAAGGATGAAAAGGCCTGTTTTTCTTCACTGCTCTGAATTTCCTCCGGCTTTGCGGACTCCGGGCGATATAGTCCCAGCGTTAGACACGGTTTCACATTACAATTTACAACCACTCTTGCGATATGATACGCGAAATCAAGTGTAAAATCTGCAGTGTCACTCCACTTTTTATTTGATTTCGAATATTACGGTGTCTCAAGTATTGCAAGAAAATATTAGGTACAGCCTAGCTTTTGCCCGCGGCTCATCCTGCACAAAAACAATATACCACGGGTATACTGCACTTTTTCGGGATAAAAAGTGGCCTTTGTGTTATTTCAAAGCATAACAAATTTCATCAAAAACTCGTTTTTTTTAAGTTTTTAATCCACAGAAACTTTATAATAATAGTAAAATAAAGTGTTGTATATTTAAAAATAAACAGTTGTATATTTTTTGTTAATTAAAATAAACAGAAGCTTAAATTAAACATGCGTAATTATATTAATTAATACAATTTAATTAAGGTAAACAATAGTGTAAAATTGTAAATAATTAAAAAATAAAAGCGAGAGGGACAGTCTGAAAATCAAAACGAGATTTAACCAATAATAATACTGAAAGTCATAAACTGTAGTCACAACAGGTTAGCATGAATCGATTTTTATGCAACGAACATAATATTACGCATTTTAAGCAGTGCCTTTTATTTTCCGGTCGGCTGGTATCAGTACATCAAACATATATTAACCTGTATTGTGTGTGTATGTGTGTGTGACCCAGTGCAGTACACGACTATTTAGTACGTTCTGCTCTGAAACGTCTTATCATAAAAAGGATTTAGACCTGATTTAAAGAATGACGCTTCGAGTTGGTCGGTATATCCAATTAAAAACTAATTGCCCATTAAATTAGACCGGGATTGTCCGGAATCCATAAGGCACGGAAAAATTCAGAGCGCTGAAAATAGAACTCTGCTTTAATACTATAAAGCTCAAATCTAACAAACGAGTGTCAACTGTCAAATCAAATATCAATGTCAAATCTGACAACTCGACACTTATTTGTTCGCTTTTCAACAATATTGTCCAGAGATCTTCAATGGATTTAATGAAGGCCGGATAAAACGCAGGTGATCTGAATTTCACCATACAAAAATGCCATCATCCTTTGCCTGTTATGATTTAAATGATTTGGTCCTGAAAATTAACATGTAAGCTGAAGCACACTGCATGTAGGTAGGTATTTAATTCGATCATTTATTTTTGATCTTAATGCGTGCCCTATAATCAAGTTACCTGAGCAACAATTTTTTAGGACCCAAAGATTTGGAATTCCCAAAATTTTAAATTCATTTAAACTAGCTTTTTCCCGCTGTTCCGCCCGCATAATTATAGTAACCCACGGGAATACTGTAGATACGTTTTCGGGATAAAAAAATAGCCTGTGTTTTAATCCAGAGCCTAAACTTTTGCGTGATAGAGTAACAAACATCCATCCTTACATCAATTTATCCATCCTCACGAATTTTCACATTTATAATATTAGTAGAATTGAATAGTAATTACAATATCTAAGCTTAGTCATAAAAAATATCAATTGGAAATAAATCAAGTTTGACGGTGATTGATAAATTTTGATGCCACGGTCAACGCAGCGCTCTTGACCTAGCCAGATAGGCACAGATCCGAGTGAAAGAATCGTTATCGAATTGTAAATCGATTAAACACAGATTATCATCCAAATGTGGGCCGAAAATTCGATTTTCAACTCGCTTTCTAAATCGTGTTGTGTCATTTTTCGATTTACAGTAATGCGTCACGAATTCGATTAAACTGAGTGAAAATAAATGTATGTTATGTAACATATTATGAATGTCACAAAATATGTTAATGTAACATTTAAATTATTCATAGTTAGGGATTTACTTTATTTCTTTATTTATTGAAACTTAATGCACAAACATGTACAAAGTCGGACTTAATGCCTTATGGCATTATATTCTACCAGATTTATAGTTGTTCGAATAAATTAATGATACTTTATGTTGATATAATATGGCTTAATATGGCTTCCGTAATGGGTCATTAATGAGATAATAAAATATAATAATATAAATCAGACGATTTTTAGAAAGAAAAATACTCCTATATAATAAATACTGTTAAAAAAGTAGATTTGGACATCTTTATCTATACAGATAAATAAAATTGAAGTGTCTGTTTGTAACTTCAAACTAACAGCTTTTCACTTAATGCATCTGAAAGTATATTCGGTACTTACAATAAAATACATTTTTTTTTATTTTTGTCTGTCCGTCTGTCTGTTTGTTCCGGCTAATCTCTGAAACGGCTGGACCGATTATCACGTGACTTTCACTGGCAGATAGCTGATGTTATAAGGTGTAACATAGGCTACTTTTCTTTTAGGGCTCCGTTTGAAAAATAGGGTTCCGCTGCCGTTAGTTCTGCGCAGACGAAGTTGCGGGCATCAGCTAGTTAATAATATAAATACGTTAGTTTGTAAGAATTGATGTAGGTATGGATGTTTGTTACTCTATCACGCAATATCTACTGAACGGATTCTAATTAATTTTGGTACTGTCACAGGGGCGACACTCTCTACAAATGACAGTTCGAGCACCGACAAATGTCAGTTATGTTGACTTAAGTCTAGGGTTGACATCGAATTAATTTAAAATATTTATTTACGCCCGCATAAATATAATACTTTATACGCGGTCGCGTACGAAGCCGCGGGCAACAGATAGATACTTAATATGAAAAGGAAAATCATACCTACCTACTTTAATTTTTTATTAATTTAAATTTGAACTTTTGAAGGATACTGATATTTACAATGAAAATTCAAAATAGTCTCCAAATGCTAACGTCTAATAGCCATTTTTTTTTTATCAAAAATGAACTCAGCCATTGGCCCTTATATTATATACCTTGTGTCCTTAGCAATTGGGTTTAATTTGTTCTAAATTCTTAAGTAGTATAAATACTATTTGAATGATATCAATGCAATTTTAAATTTTTATTACCACTCAACAAGTGTTGTAACATAACTAAGATCGTCGCACAATATCGATAGGTATCGACAGATTTAAATGCGACATTAATACTTAATTAAGATACGACATTATTTACGATTAAGTACGACATGTAATACTTATTCAATCTAAAATATTATGCGGAAATCCTTACTAATATTTTACTACTATTTGAATATGAAAGTTTGTGAGGATGGATGGACGGATGAATCTTAAACGGGCAAATGGCACACGACACGTTTGTTACTCTTTAACACAATAACTATTGAACGGGTTTTTATTTGATATACGTTCGAAGTTAACCTCCTACACACTTTACCCAACCCAAGCATATTTCGTTAAAAATATCGATAAAATCAAATTATTGCATGACTACATCACTAGTGAAACAAAAAAACAAATATTTTTTATAAACGTCGCATCAGACAAATCTTTCGAAATTACATTGTCGCGTCGCTGCGTCGCGTCGGCGAAACTGCCAGCCCCGTGAACCATAGTCCAGGCTGGGAAAAAGTTACACCCCACCCGCCCCCGCATTCGCCCAGACACGCACACATAGCTGCGAGCGGTGAGTCGTGTAAATCGGTGGAGTGACGGTTCTTTACGTTAGTAATATATATTCTTTGGTACTGTAGTAGTTTAGACTCTGGATTAACACATTGGCTACTTTTTATCGCAGCAAAATGTACGGGTTCCCGCGGAATTTCCTTTTGCGCGTACAAAGTCGCGGGCGACATACTAGATTCATATAAATAAATCGAGGGTTGTAAAAGTAGAATTTACTTTCATCAATTCTTAGTTCAAATAATCATCCAATCTGCCGTCCTCAAACTAAAAGGCGGCTAAATGACAAAAATAATTTTTGAGGTAGAGCTAAAAAACGTGGGATTATTTTGAAATTGATGCTAGTGATTTTGTATAAACGATTGTTAATATCGAATGTCTTATGACAACATTGACGGTTGTTTATAGAAAATAACTAGCTTCAATTTTAAAATAATCCCGTGTTTCTTAGCTCTACTTCAAAAACTTTTTTGTCATTCAGCCGCCTTTTAGTTTGAGCAGCAATTTGAATATACATTTATTTTATATGGTGGAATGGAATTCTGTGGTTTAACTAAGTGAACTGTTCCTTGGCGATTATGGTTCCAAGACCTTTAATTGTCCTTTTGAGCGTGGGAAATGTACCTAGTAGTGTGACTGGGGCACCATTGATGTAAGATACATTATTATAGATATTGCAATATAATAATATGGTATTTTTCACTATAAATTAGGCTATTGATGTTAAGCTGAAAGTGTCATTAATACTATTTTATTAAGCCCTTTTTATTCTCAATCGGTATTTTTAATTGTTTTGATGTTTGTTAATCTTATAAAATACTAAATGTTGTCCGCGACTCGCGAAAGAAAACTCGCGAGAACCGTACGTTTTTTGCGGTAAATTTAGCATATTTCATTCCCCTTGATCTGCTCTATATCGATGCTAAATTTCATCAAAATTATTCCAGTGCCCACGGAGCCTATTTAATGCAAATGAACAAACAAATTTTTCCTCTTTATTATATTAGTATAGACTAGAAGTTGTCCTCGACTCCGTGCATATTTAAAGAAAACTTGCGAGAACCGTACATTTTTCGCGGTAAATTTAGCATAATATATCCTTCCCCGTGGTCTGCTCTATATCGATGCCAAATATAATTAAAATTGATGCAGTTGTTATGGACCCTATCAATGCAAACAAACAAACTATACTTGATGTTAAACGCGACTTCGTGCGCGCAAAAAAAAAATTAAAATCCGTTCAGTAGGTTATTGCGTGAAAGAGTAGGTAACAAACATCCACAAATCCATTCTTATACTTTCGCATTCAAGGATATGAACTAATACATCCATATAACATACAAACATACTCGAGCAGTTGAAAGTGTATGAATGCGTTTAAGGACCATATAAATACTGTTGTCCAATATTTCTTTTGTATTTGGTAACTGGAGCAGATTGGGCAAAACATGAACCTAACAATTTTGCTTGTGACATTTTTAGCGTTTTTAAAACATTGTCAGCTTATAGTTGTTTGGTATTTATATCTGTAATGCATTGAAATGCTTTCAGCCAAATAAAGTCGTGTCTATAATTTCTACTTTTTTGGCAAACAAAATAATCTTGTAAATTTTTCAAATATTTTCAGTCAATATTTAAGCCAATAAATTTTGTGTTATTGCTATTTTAATAAAATTGTATACACATATTCATAAATCAAATCCTAATTGCCTATTTGAATCTAGATAAAATACATTTGTGTATTTATGTTTTTAATTGTTTTGTGTGTCGTTTTAATGCAATCCTAATAACACATCAATGTGACAAAATAATTAATTGATATGAATAATTACTTAATTATTTATAATTATTCTCATGTCAATATGCAGAAAACATAATTATGATGTATCATTGAATTTATAATATTTGTTGTTATAAAATGCGATGGAAATTTTATGTTTTAGTTACTACTTACTACTGGATGGCTATTATGTAATTATGATTGCACTTGTGGATGAAAGGTGATGATGAACAGTTAAAAATCAGCTTATGCCTGATTATTTACTAGCTAGTACCCGCAATTTCGTTGGTGTAGAACAAACTTAAACGGAAACCTATTTTATTAAACGGAACCCTAACGTAAAAGTAGCCTAAGTTACTCCATATAACAACAGCTATCTGCCAGTGAAAAACCCGTGAAAATCGGAAAGCCGTTTCAGAGATCATTTGAAAAAAAAAAACAAACCGAAGGACAGAAAATTTATTTAAATATTTTTTATTGTAAGTACCGTATTTACTTTCATATACATTTAAATAAAAATGTAACACTTAATTTTTATTTATTTGTATGTATAGATTACCTTCGGTTACAAAAAATTGCATGGTTCTAATTACTAGTAAGTAAATATATATTTACTAATCGAAATTAGGAAGCCTCTATTAAATTAGTCAGCTCACGAATCAATGATTTAGCTTCTAAGTGATTGACAATTATAGCGATTCCACTATAAATATTAAATAGCGGAGACAACTTACTCCTATACATAATGTATACTTTCACTTTACACGCCTTTTTGTTATTCTACACGCGTAACAATTATTAATCGTGTGTGATCTCGTGACATAATATCCGTCCGTCTGTCAGACTTCTAGTTGCTCGCTCGCTTCATGCGGCTCGCTCGCTTCGTTGACCATAAAATTATCTCTCATTTTCTAGTCTATTATGTAGGCGAAGGTTCTCTTACTCCGCAGATTAGGTTTCCAAATGCGATATGATATGCCATGGTATTGGAATTTGTTAAATTTATAGTAAGATTTAATTTTCAAATTCATTTTAATCTATTAAAATCTTGCTGTGTCCTTATATATTCTTGGTTTTACCCCAGCGATTTGTAACCTGTCTTCAAATATATGAACTCTCAGATTAAAGTATCCCAAGGTCAAATATAATACCAGGCAAAAACCCATGAGATCAATAATTAAGCAATAAAACGAAAATTAAATCAAGATTGATGAGTAAAAAATACTATAAATTTCTCAACGTAAAATAATATCTGGGTTATCCACATGATTCACAGTGTAAAGAAAAAAAAGAGCGCCAGTGGTAAGATCTCTCTTCAGTCTTGACCGGTTCTGGATTCGATTCCTGCAGTGATATAGCATAAAATATGTTCGAGTCTTCTCAGGTCAGCAGGTCAGACAGTAAAACCTCAACCTCAATGAAGCTTATGATAAGATCTTCTCTATTTTCACGCCGGATGGTTGTAGAAAGTGGACGCTAACTCTTTTGCAGACACTTATCTTCACATATAAAAAAAATGGTTTGCAATTCCAAGGCGTCGCTAAAACTCAAGAACGGCTGGACCGATTTGGCTAATTTATTTTTTTACACTTTATGCACGTAATGTACAAAGGCGGGCTTAATGCCTTGTGGCGTTCTCTACTAGCCAACCTTAGGGTGATGCATAGACATGGTAAAGTAGGCGCATTTTTTGTACTGGGTATAATTGAATTGGAATCTCAGGGAATGTTTAAACGGTCAGAAATATTGGAAAATAATTATAACGGACCAACAAAATACAGGATCTGCCTAGTTTGGGGTCCAATGCCACAATCTTTCATGGTTCAATTGACCTATATTTTAGCTGCATAATATTATATTGTACGCCTAAATATGTAATTATATGAATTAATTGCATGCAACTTATTGTAAACTGTGTTTTATCTTTTATTTGTGGACTGGCAAATAAATAAATTTGATTTGATTTTAATTTCGGGGATAATACTAAAAAAAACGATTGAATTTTCCCATACTAACTTTTCACTGTGTTGAATTACAATTATTGACACCCACTTGACTGTCAAATTTATAGGTGCAATAAGTTTATCTCTTTGGTTTATTTCAGAAAATAGGCCAGCCCCAGTAGATTGTTAGGTGTGGATGAAGGTGTAGGTTATAGGTGTAGGTGTAGTTATTTATTTATTCCAGTTCATAGTTAAGACAGAACGTGTGGTGGAAAAGCTAGTATAATATAAGATTGTATCCGCATCTGTAACTCTATAAATATACTTTAACGATTACCCGCATTAGCAGACGAACAATTAATGATTAATTAATTATAATATATGATATAAATAAATGATGCACTGTTATATTATAATAAACGAGGAAAAGGCGGTACTACGTACTTTTACTTTCATTGTGTTGCATCATTTTTTGGAATTTGTGAAATTGAGAGTAAACACATCTGTTTATAAAATATATTATAATAAAAAGTAATGCTTGGTTACTTCTTCATCAAAAGCGATTTCTTTTTTTTTCGACTAATCCAGTATCAAGCGATATACAAAATGGCATTGTAGTATTTTGACACCGTCCACCGTCTGCCAGAAGAGAATTAGTTTTTGGATATAGTAAAATAGATAGACCAGCGATCACAAGGTTTGAAAAAGATATCTTAGATCTCGAGGTTCCTAAATATTAAGCGCTAGGGCCTGCGAAGTTTTTAATTACTTGTGGACTCTTCTTATGTTAAAGTGGATATATATTATATTAATAATATAACTAATAGCTCAAATCAAATAAAAAACCAAGATAACGCATGGCGTTTGTTTGAAGTGAAGCCTAAAAAACTACGTTACTTCAATTTTACATACGCGCTCACGCAGACACAAGCAAAAAAGTACTTTACTTTTTGTCAGTATAGATTAGTCGTCGCGACGACTCGTTCGATACTGTCGAAAAGTAGCGTACTTTTTTGCTTGTGTGTGCGTGAGCGCGTGTGTAAAATTAAAGTAGCGTAGTTATTTAGGCTTCACTTCAAACAAACGCCACGCGCTATCTTGGTTTTTATTTGATCTGAGACTAATAGGGTATTCTTCTTTATTGGTATATATGCGAGAGATATATTTACACAGTGACTTATGACACGAGTATAAGGCTAATACAGATATGCGTCTACGCTATACATAGCCTTTCGGCTAACTAAAATAAACAGCCTCAATAGGCTGTATTACTGGCATCTGGCAATGTCATATACATTGACATACGATGTTTTTACATTATAATAATATGCAACACTAAACTTGTAGCTAAACTAAAGATAACGGATCACCAAACTACCACCTTGTATTTTATGAAACTCCAATGAAGAGGGGAGGGGGATGCTACCTAGGTAGTCCTAGCTGGATTGATGCTATATTATATTTTTGCCACTATTTTAAATAGTATGGCCGTATACGGGTATACAGCCATACGTCTATACCAGTGTTTTTCAACCTGTGGGTCGCGACCCCCTGGGGGGTCGCGAAGCATCTGTAGGGGGGTCGCCGGAGGTCGAGAGAACTTTAGTAAAAAAACAGTAAAGATTAAAAATATTGATTTATTAAGTAAGAGAATTTTAACAAAAGGATATACACATACTTAAATCTATCATCGATATAATGTAATTGTAAAATAATGTGTTTGACGTACTAATGAAAAAAAAAAGGGATTTGCCTATGAAATTACCGTTCTGCAGTACTGGCCATTTCAAATCAAAATAATTTTTGTTTGGCTAAGAATTCTAATTTCAAATTAATTTTATTTTAAAAACATGGAATTCTTTTTCCAAAAGTAGTCATTTGTTTATTGATTAGTGTAACATTTTCATCGCATTTCAATCTTTTTCGTCATTATGGATACGTTAAAAATTCGAGTAGGTAATTATGGAATACGAGTACCGTCGTGGCTGCAACGCGGCACAAGCGGCACGCAACATCAACGACGTTTACGGAGCTAATACTACAAACCAATGCACCACCTGTTATTGGTTTGCTCGCTTCCGTTCTGAAATTTCGATCTGAAAAATGAACCTCGCGGTCGTCCGAAGACTTTGGTCGACAATGACGAATTAAAAGCGATTGTGGAAGCTGATGATGCACAATCTACGGCTGAATTAGCAGCAGCTTTCGACGTTAGCGTCAACCAACAATGGCACATCTCCAACCAGCATTGGTCAATCGCTCGTCTCCGCTGCTCCTGCACGACAACGCGCGACCTCATACTGCACAGCAGACGGTCTCCAACTTGCAAGAAGTGGGGTTGGAAACTCTCCGCCATCCGCCCTACTCACCAGACCTTGCGCCTATAGACTACTACTTTTTCCAGAATTTGAATAACTTCTTGGCGGGAAAAAAAATCAATACCCGAGAGGCAGTACAAAATGTCTTTGAAGAATTTGTTGCCCCCGTCCAGCTGATTTCTTTAAGAAGGGCATCAATAAACTGCCACTGCGTTGGCAAAGATGCATTGATTGCATGGGTGATTACTTCGATTACATAATACAAATAAAAAATACATGAAAAAAAAATCGTTTTAATTTTTTCATACAAAACGGCAATTTTATAGGTAAAGACCTAATATATTATGTACTTATATCCGAATTCTAATTATGGAGACGCATAAAAACGTCGTATGGAATGAATATTTGTAACACTGTAACATACACATACATAATAGGTTGGGGAAAAAGTCTTTTCGCATTATAGTATGTATGAACTTGTCATAAAATATCTTGGGCTATACCAATTGTATCTGGCTGATTTTGGTATCATTAAAAAGTTTTAATTTTACAGAAGACAATTCCAAATTCAAATTAGGTAAATTTGAGATTTTCATTTATTTTTCTTATTGTTAAAATGAGTGATTCTTATGAAGAATTTCTATACATTTTAAAATTTTATTACAAAAAAGGTAAAAATGCAACACAAGCCGCGAAAAAAATTTGTGATGTTTAAGGACCTAATGCAGTATCTGTGAGAGTAGCGTAAATTTGGTTTAAGCGTTTTAAATCCGGAAATTTTGATATCAAAGATGCACGTCGCTCTGGTCGCCCTGTTACGGACAAAACTGTTGCCATTTTTGAAAAAGTGGAGCAAGATCGGCATATTAGTAGTTACGATGTAGCTGAAGAACTGGGGATTGATCACAAAACGGTTTTGGCGCAATTGAAAAAAGCTGGGTACACAAAAAAGCTCGATATTTGGGTGCCTCATGAGCTCACTGAAAGAAACCTAATGAACCGTTGACTCATTTGTGATTCTTTATTACGACGTAATGAAACCGAACCATTTTTGAAGAAGCTGATAACTGGTGATGAAAAGTGGATCACGTACGACAAGAACGTGCGAAAAAGATCGTGGTCAAAGGCCGGTCAGGCTTCACAGACTGTGGCGAAACCCGGGTTAACTCGCAACAAGGTGATGCTGTGTGTGTGGTGGGATTGGAAGGGCATTATTCATTATGAGCTGTTACCGCCAGGCAGGACCATCAATTCTGAACTGTACTGCGAACAACTGATGAGATTAAAGCAAGAAGTTGAGAGAAAGCGGCCGGAATTAATCAACAGAAGGGGTGTGGTTTTTCACCATGATAACGCTAGACCTCACACATCTTTAGCCACTCAGAAAAAATTACGGGAGTTTGGCTGGGAGGTGTTAATGCATCCGCCGTATAGTCCTGACCTTGCACCTTCAGATTTCCACCTGTTTCGGTCGCTGCAGAATTCCTTAGGCAGTGTCAGGTTGACATTACAAGAGGACTGCCAAAACCACTTGTCGCAGTTTTTTCATCAGAAGCCCCAAAAATTTTATAGCAATGGGATCATGTACCTACCAACAAGATGGCAAAAAGTTATCGAACAAAATGGCACCTATATACTTTAGTCACTTGTAAATAAACTTTATAAAAAAACCTTTTGAATTTTTATATAAAATGTGAAGAAACTTTTTCCCCAACCTAATATGATAAATAAAAAAGCGAAGGGTCGGGGGTCGCGAAATTATTTTTTCATACAAGGGGGGTCGCGTCATGAAAAAGGTTGAAAAACACTGGTCTATACCACCGATAACCTAGGTTCCCACCAACCCACTTTGGAAATCTCTGCCTTAGATGTCACTTATTTAAATTAATATTATAAAGAGGAAAGTTTAATATAGAGTGCCTAGTCCACAAAGGCCACTTTTTGTTGCGACAGAATGTACGGTTCTTCGGGATTTCGTATTGTGCGCGCGAAGTTGCTTGCAACATCTTGTCAATAATTATTATGCCCCTTAAATCCGCAGTTGGTCTTTGTCAACTTAGTCCCGATTTCACCGACGTCTGCTAGTGTCAATCGTTTGTCTTAATTATCATGACATCTCTGTCATTATTACAAAGAACGAGAGAGATAACGTGATATCTAATCAATGATTCAATTTAACAGGCTTTGATGAAAATGGAACTTAGTACGAACTATGAAGGCTAAAAATTCACTTACAGGTTAAGATATTATAAATCAGGCTGTATTAAGATATAATACATAATGTATGTAATTACGGTTAGGAGCAGTATATCATAATGTCAAAATCATCGGATACTTTACTGGTATCTCCATAAGCCTTTCCGGCGGAGATTTCTAAGTCTGACGACATTTTTTGTTAGGACTTTCACACAATTTGACTCTAGTACTCGACAATCCCGTTTGATGATTTAATCTGAGTAAAAGTGACACCTGCTTCTTATAAAAATGTCTTGTAATTGAAGATTTATTGTACAAGTGCTAGTAAACTTAACGCGTGTCAATGACTTTGACGCCTCACAATTCAAGTTTTTCCAGTGGCAAGTTATTTATTTATTTGAAATTTATTAATTTTTTGGTTAATACTTTAATACTTCGTGGTCACACAATACCTCTCACAGAAATAAAGCCAAGCAACACATTAATAAAACTAGGTATATTGCTTTAGTTCCTTCCTATTATTTTTAGGATTTCGTACTACAAGAATAGTTTCGCTCTGTACGTCCGTCTGTCTGTCTGTCCGGCCTTCTAACTTCTGTGATTATGAACATGTAAATAAAGCAAATTTGCTATAGTTGTGTATTATAAGTTGTGTATCAATCTCTGTGTTGGAATCATTAAAAAATAATATTTTTATATTTAAGGGTTGTATTTCTATGTGAAGTGGGGATAAAAAATATTTTTTCATTCTCGTGTGAGGTATTGACAAATAGGTCTTTTAAAATAAAGGTTCAGGTTTCTACATATCTTTTCTAATAATCGGCCTCTAAAGTGATTTTCCCCACCTGGCATTTCCAAATTTTATGAGATAGAAACTTGTAAGCTTCTATGTTGGTAGGTCATGCAAAAAACTCTTTAGAAATATAATTTTGAGCAAAATCGTATAGTAATTTTTGAAGTTATTAAAAAAAATACAATTGCGTGTTGATAGTTACAGAACCCTCCTTAGACATGTCCTGACAATATGCTCTTGGTTAGGATTTTTTTTTTCAAAAGTCATTGCTACAAGTAATACGGAACTTACAAAACAAATGACAAAAACAACGTCCTAATTTAAAGCAATTTTCACTTCATAATTTGTCAGTCCGTGCCATCAGTCAAATCCGTATTGACAAAACAAAGAAAATTCACACTCACGCTCCGAAATCTCTACCCAAAATAAAAAATTCCCACACATAAAGGCCGTTACACGCGTGCGCACTCAATTATTACATCACGGAAAAGGTGAGGGTCTTTATGGAGTACAAGCTGTTTCCCGCGGCTCCGCCCGCGTAAATATAGAATCGGGTATGCCGCGGGAATACTGTACTTTTCCGGGATAAAAAGTAGCCTATGTTTTAATCCAGAGCCTTAACTACTACCATACAAAATTTCATTGAAATCCGTTCGGAAGTTTTTGCGTGAAAGATGAACAAACATATATCTGTACATCCATCCATCCATACATCCTCACAAACTTTCACATTACTAATATTATAGTAAGATATAGTAAGAAATGAAGTCTCTACTGACTAGTGTCTAATTTCGGTGGATAAACTGTTCAAAGGGACATCCCGCGGGAACCGTACATTTTGCTGCGATAATGCCTATGTCCTTTCCCATGGTCTACTCTATATTTGTCCGTTTCATCAAAATCGGTCCAGTTTCCAATACTTTCGAAGCTTATTCGATGCAAACAAACAAATCTTTCCTCCTTATAATATTAGTGTACATTTCTCAGCTTAGACCAGTATTTATCTAAATTTAATCTCCAGCCATATCTTCTGGGTACTGTTATAAGTATACTGTGTAGAAGTCAATTCTTTTATAACCGGCGGCGTATCTTTTAATAAGACATCCATATTTACACTTTTAACCCCCGATGAAACGTTGTGTTAAGTTTGATGTGTGTGTCTGTACTCTGTATGTATGCCCGTGATATTGTAGGTCCCAAACGGATGAACCAATCTTCATCTAGTTTTTTTTGTTAGAAAACTGACATGATCGAGAGTGTTCTTAGCTATAATTCATCATCATCAGCTTACTTACTGTTTGACAGTTCAGTCTTTACAAATTTTTTCTATCATTTCATTCGATTTAGTCATCAATGTTCGAGTTGGTGTCTTAAGGACGAACACTGGAACGATAGTATAGTTTAATTAAGTGACGCTCAGGTCACATGTTGTCCTTGTCGTTTCGGCTAGCAGAGACAGTGACAGACTGTGAATAGGAGGGCTCCTAATTTTGATTAGCGTTTCAGTATTAATTGCTTCTTTGTATTATTTGTCGTCTTATGTATTATTATTAAAAAGAGGTAGATATGGAATTGCGCGTAAAGAGTGAAGACTCAAATTGGCCCGACGTCGATCCAATTTTGCTTAGTGTGCTCCGCGAGTAATAATGTTCTGTGTTAGTGTGCGTCGAGTCGATTGACGAGTAGCACGTCCCGTGTCAATGTGTGTCGCGGCACAGAAATATTGTCACTTTTGTGGATACAACAGAGTGTATGTCTCATTGTGTCAAATAAATGTTTATTTATTTATTTTTATTTTATTCGGCCGGCCGAGCAATATAGTACATTGCAACCCATTACGCATGCATGTAATGAGTTATTACTTTGTAGTGGCACAAGTAAGTTATTGTTGTGTGGGAAATATTCGTACGAGGCGTGTTCCGTAATCGGACAAGGAACTTGGCGTTATCCGTCAATAGTACTTTCAATATGACTCGCTAATTGCTGTTGTTATGTAAAAAATCGTTAAAAACTGTTTATTCATGAAAGAATTCAGTCAGTCGTGTTCGCTCATTATGATTTTATCGAGTCATCGAACGCACTTCTTTTTAATTACATTTATAAGTGCTTAAGAAGGACTTACTTCAACACTGAAGAAAGGACTTTTCAAGCTTTATTATTTCCTGGACAAAATGCAAAACATAAATTTTTTATCGTCTGTATACGTTCAAAATTTATTTTATGTCCTTTAATATAATTACATCATACCTGCATTTGGTACACAAAAAGTTATATAATTTGCAATTTTACTTTCAAAAACATTGGGCGTTTTAAAAAAGTGGCGACCACAAACCGAAATACTGTAGGTACTAGGTACGATTGTACAATTTTCATTCACAATTAATTTCCTGTAATCCTACTAATATTACAAATATGAAAGTTTGTGAGGATGTATGGATGGATGGATGGATGGATGTTTGTTACTCTTTCGCAGACTCTATAATTATATTTTCACCATAGGTTTTGCCTACTGTATCTTTGGTCGCCGTGGCGCTCGTGGCTAATTGTTCCATAGCATTCTCAATGTCCTTTCTTATTTTTTACAAAGTATCTTCCAATCAGATGGCTTAAAGTTACGATAGTCACAGATTAAGATTCCACGACGGAACAATTAATTTCTTGCGATAACGTTGTTAACTTCGTATTCCGAGTTCTTCGCTAAATTAAACTGCCGTGCTATAAATAATTCATCAGTTGGATGCTCAGCTAAATAAGTGAATAAATAAGTGGGCGGACATCAACACATTATATTTTGTTGATAGACATCGACATTAGTCATTACATTTTCAGTGTGCTTAGTGCGAGTTTTTATCACTACTCGACATGAATAAGTAAACTACAATTTGTATGGTATCGAAACAACGCCCCTAGTGGCAAAAATAGGAAACATAATTAGCGAGTGTGAGTTTTGTGGATTTTAACTAATCGAGCGTCGTCTCACACTCACGTTCGAATGTGGGTGTTTCAGCGCTTTGATTGGTTGTTTCAAAAGTCTTGCGAGTGCCAGTTGCACATTTTGACATTCGAATAGTAAATTTGTGTTAACGACGTCGAAAAGTTGTCACCCCGCGCTCACTTCCATTTTCTCAGTAACTAGGTAGTGAATTGCGGTGAAAGCATTTATAAAAGAACATTTTAGCA
The DNA here is from genome assembly GCA_905404095.1 of Glaucopsyche alexis. NCBI lineage: Eukaryota > Metazoa > Arthropoda > Insecta > Lepidoptera > Lycaenidae > Glaucopsyche > Glaucopsyche alexis. The sequence continues at coordinate 6,876,006 of FR990053.1, forward strand.
ATTAATTTGCTATGGCAGGACGTTTTTTTTCACGTAGAGGATGTTTGCGGCTGCTCATTCTCAAGACGACCGCAATTTTAATGCAAAACGCGAAGCAAGAGCTCGTGCATCTTTCGATCCTTTATTGGACATTATTGTTTACCGATTGTCACACTTACTGTTCCATGAATGTTATTATAGTATCAAACTGAATAAACTTGTTTTCATCATTTTTAAGTTTAAATACAATTTATTATAAACGAAATGTAAAATTGTGTAAAATTCCTTGCAAAAAATTTCGTCGACTTATGTCAGTGTCACAAACAATAACACTCGATATAACCCGTCACAATCTTGATGACAGCAGCTTCTTAACAAAATAATACAGTGAAAATGACATTCAATTTGGACGGTTAATCTCTCAGTGAAGTCGTGCTACCAATATACCAATATAACAAAAATAATAAAGCGTACTCTCGGTGAGGAAACGCGTTCGATTAGTTAGATTTGATAATGACTCGCACTCGTTAGCTTTTAATTTTCTATTCGATTTGCGCTAACTCGATTTACAAGGTAGTAAAGTAATCGAAAAAATTTGTGGGACTCACACTTAGCACACTGTATAACAAAAATAATAAAGCGTGCTCTCGGTGGGGATACGCGTTCGATTAGTTAGATTGGATAATGACTCGCACTACCATGCTTTTAATTTTCTATTCGATTTGCGCTAACTCGATTTACAAGGTAGTAAAGTAATCGAAAAAATTTGTGGGACTCACACTTAGCACACTGTATAACAAAAATAATAAAGCGTGCTCTCGGTGGGGATACGCGTTCGATTAGTTAGATTGGATAATGACTCGCACTACCATGCTTTTAATTTTCAATTCGATTTGCGCTAACTCGATTTACAAGGTAGTAAAGTAATCGAAAAAAATTGTGGGACTCGCACTCAGCACACAGTTCGTCATGAAATTGAATCATTCGAGTCTAGGTGTCTATAACTCTATATCAATACAAATATTCATACTGAGAACGATTTAACTGTTTATTAGTTTGTATGTTAGCATTGAATATGCTTCGAAACTACTCGAGCGGTTCTGATGAAATTTGGCACAGATATAGAGTAGACCCGGAGGCATTCTCCTGTATGAAATAAAAGTAAATACACAGATCCTAAAACCGACTACTTGTTATCGCGGCAAAATGTAAGAATCCCACAGAATTATTTTTGCGCGCACGAATTCACTGGCAACAATAATTATGTATATTATGCGATATCAAAAAACTGCAAACCGGATTCGCAATAAAACAACCTTGAATTGATAAAAGTGATTTAATCGAAAGTCACCTGAGGTTAAGTAACATGTAAAAATAGTAAACGTTACTTTCGCCAAACTGGTGCATTGAAGTGCAATAGTGGTATAACCAGTCACTGACTGGACCACTGGTGACAAGGTTGGGACATAACTGGTCCACGCACACGGACCCTTTTACACTCTCCAAATTGCAGTGGATGTTTACTCTCACGGTTTATTTGACAACACGCTCTTTTTAGGGCTCCGTAATACTTGAGGAACCTTTATGGTTTCGCTCTGGACAGAGCGAAACTATAAGGGTTCCTTCTATCTGTCTGTCTGTCCGCGCTTCGATAATCATGAATATAAATGGATGAAATTTGGTATAGTCATAGATTGTGTATAGATCTCAGATTTGGCGTCATAAAATAATAATAAATAATAATAATTTTATATTCTAGGGGTGGCTCTGCATACATGTGAAGTGGGGGGATGATTTATTTTACTTTCGATCCCATTGTGTGGAGTATCGTTGAATAGGTCTTTTAAAATAAGGATAATGTTTCATACATAACTTTTTTATCAAGTCAACCATTTTCGAGTAATCGGCCTCCAAAGTGATTTATAAGTATTTCTAAACTATAAGACTTAGAAACTTGCAATTTTCTATGCTGATAGATCATGCTAAAAACTCTTTAGAAAAATTATTTTGAACCAAATCGGACAGTAACTTATGAAGTAATTTGACAAAAAACATTACGCGTTTATAGTTACGGAACCCTCCTTAGACATGTTCTTGGTTAGGTTATTTTTTCCCTTATTTACATAGTATAAAATGAAATAGCTTCCTTTCTTGTTTGCGAAATACGAGTTTTTGTCACTGCTCGCCGTGAAGAAGTTGAGTACAATATTTTGTATGGCATCGAAACAACGCCCCTAGTGGCAAAAAATGGTAACTAATTCGATGCCATACAAATTGTAGTCAAACAAACTCAACACTCAACGGATTTTAGTGCAGTTATCAGAATTAAATAGAGTGATACAAAGGGAAGGTTAGCAGTTAGTTCGCAAGTGATGTAATAAAATTATTATAAATAAGTTTATTTCTCAATCTTTATTTATTTAAAGTATTTTCGTACATAAAATAAAACAAGATAAACATTATGTATTCTAAATGTAAAAAATAATTTTTCAATTTACTTTCAGTGCCACCCGTCACACTTTAATGTTTTTACTACTAAACTCTGTGTAAAAATGTATTAAAAAATATCAAGCAGGTAATTATATTTGCAGATGTTATGTAACTAAATTGAATGTAACATGTTTTACCTATTTACAAACGTCGCGTCGTCGTTACAAAAAAATCATGAGTTTATTGAACAAGTTCCTTTATATCGCAGGACCTTACTTTAAGTACCTTTAAGTCTAAGCAAACATTGAAATTACGAAATAAGTCGGTTCCAATATTAAAGAACATGAATTCACGAACCGATTTCGTGATAAGGAACAATTATTCATTAATTGCATAATATTGATTTAAACATAGATTGTATCTATTGAAAGGGTGCATTTTGTACCATTCACTTAAAATATTTAAAGGCTATTGCCGTTATGACTCACAAAAGTTAATAAATTTTAATAGAAAATATTACAACAATGATATGCATAAACGCACTATTTAAGTTAATAAAATCAATTTTGTATTTACCTTCATACATTTTCAACTGTTGTGACATTTCTTGTATAGAGAGTTTTTCACGCTGTCCAACGATCTCACTTTTGTGATGACTGTATTTTGACAACGATTGATATAATATAACTAGCTGATCCCGACAGCCGTTGTTCTGTCTTATATATGAACTGGAAGTAATAAATGACTACACCTACTCCTACACCTATTCCTACAACCTTTTCCATTAAAAAATATCCAAAAACCTTCTCTGACTCATGCACAACAACTTTGCTACAGATCATCACATGATCAAATGCATAGTTTACGATTCTATAAAGGACATATGGATAGACAGACAGACATTCATTTTTATATAGTAGATATGCCATTGCAAATTCAATATTTCCTGGCTTATCTAATAGTGCAGCCGTGCTATCCCAGTCTTTAGTGTTATGTATGACGCGTTTCAAATGAGAATAGGAACGTCAATGAACTTCTTCTGTCAAATATCACTTGAAAGTGCGATTTTCAGAAAAACGTATGTGCATATAAATATTAATAGTCTTGTATCGAATTTAAATAAAAACGTTAAATAGTAATCAATTAACTAAACACAAATTTAACTATCTTATCAGTCTAAATTCGAAACAATATGGCGCCGACTCGATCCTATTCTCATTTGAATCGCACTATACTTTTCAAAAAGCCAATAATAAAACTATCCATGATACTACTACCATCTACTACTAATAGGGATTAGACCGATAATAAGTTTATTGTAAAGTATATGGTTTTGTCATAAGGAAACTAATTTTGTGCGTTTACTTTCATTCATTAAATCGTGTAACTTTTTATTTTTGCTAATGAATATGATTGTAGTTTTCCCTTTTTTTTAATATAGGTATTATATTTTAATGACGCCCATTCACGCCCATGTGAGCGCGAATTTTGATGTAAGTTTAGAATAATTTTAAGACACTCGAACACACTCAGCAAACAACATGGCAATCCACGGGGATAAGGAAGCCCGAAGGGCACCGGAGAAATAACTTGCTTGCCAAACAGCTTGGCTAGCGAGCAAAACTAGCGTCACGTTTGCTCTTGAGCCGCGTGTCTAACTTGAATTCTTTTTCTTACCAAAACAAACAAAATATATAGGTAAGCGTGTGCTCTAATGCCGTTGTTTATCTAACAAAATCGAAAGTATGACACATTCCATAGTTTTTGTTACATGGAACCGCAGGCTTGCGAAACGATATCCAACTAACACGGCCGTAGAAACCGCAAAACTTTAATTATAATTCACTAAATCAGTTCAAACTTCAAACGCACGACAAAACATAATATCCGGACCATTAATGCATAATGCAAGGACAAGCGTGAGTTGCAATTGCATTAAGGACTTTGTAGTTTGTACCTACGCGCTACGAAGTGACGTCATGGGAAAGAAATTACCCTGACGGAAAAGTAATTTGTTCCGTACAATACTTAAATAACCTAACCAAGAGCATGTCAGGACATGTCTAAGGAGGGTTCCGTAACTATAAACGCGTAATATGCTTTTTTTTAATTACTCCAAAAGTTACTGTCCGATTTGGTTCACAATAATTTTCCTAAAGAGTTTTTAGCATGATCTATCAGCATGGAAATTTGCAAGTTTCTATCTCCTATAGTTTAAAAATGCTAGGGGGGGACCAACTTACAAACTACTTTGGAGGCCGATTACTCGAAAATGGTAAATTTTATAAAAAAGTAACGTATGAAACCTTGCCTTTATTTTAAAAGACCTATTCTACGATACCCCACACGATGGGGTAGAGTGAAAAAATATTTTTCATCCCGACTTTACATGTATAGAGAGCCACCCTTAAAATATAAAATTATTATTTTTTTATGATCCCGAAACCGTTATCTATACACAATCTATAACTGCACCAAATTTCATCAATTTATATTCATAATTACAGGAGCTAGAGGCGCGGACAGACAGACAGACAGACAGACAGACGGACAGAGCGAAACTATAAGGGTTCCTTAAGTATTACGGAACCCTAAAAAACGCAGATGAAAAAACACTATCACGCATAATACAATAATAATTACAACAGTAGTCAATTATAGGAAAGGCGAAGGCTGGTTCTCCTTCATGGAAAGTCCTTAAGCCTGCATAATAGGTATCTAGGGATTTGAACGAGAGTCTATTAAGGGTAAGTGGTAAGGGAAGCCGATAAGAATAGAGTTATAGGAATTAGGAACCCCACGCCACTGGTCTATCCTACTTCCTACTAATATATCCTACTTATATTATGAATGTATAAGTTTGAGGATGTATGAATGGATGGATGTAAGGCTGGATGTATGGATGAATGAATGGATGGATATTTGTTACTCTTTCACACAAAAACTACTAAACGGATTTTGATGAAATTTCGTATCTTAGTAGTTTAGGCTCTGAATTAAAACATAGTCTACTTTTTATCCCGAAAAAATACAGTGTTCCCGAGGGATATTGTATTTACGCTGCGGGCAACAGCTAGTAGTACTCTATAGCGCTAATAAATATCCTCTAGTCAGTGTCTACTTTTGCTGAAATGTGCCACCCTACTTTTTGCTTTTGTAAGATGCTTGTAAGCTATTTCATATCACTATACGGAAAAGAACGATGAAGCTATTAAATTTGATTACACGCGGACTTGGTGGTGGCTCGTTTTGATTAAAACAAGAAATTGATAATCACCGTTACGGAATATGACGCGTGACCTCATAATCAAAAAGCCGTAAAAAACAGCTTCCGTTTAACTAGAAAATTCTCAATGCGGTAATTTCTCCATTAAAATGTATTTGAGCTCTTCAGTTATCTAGGCGTTTTGTTTGTCTACATTTGACTTCTTTTTTCTATACCAGACTGGACTCTTTTCTGTTTTATTCTTATGTTGTCACTGGATGTTGCCCGCGACTTCGTACGCGAAAGGGGTTTCTCACGAGAACCGTGCATTTTGCTGCGATAAAAAGTAGCCTATGTCCTGCCCCGTGGTCTACTCTATATCTATATCAAATTTCATCAAAGCCGGTTCAGTACTTTCGGAGCCTATTCGATGCAAACAAACAAATATTTCCTGTTTACAATATAAGTATAAATAATATCAATAAACTAGATACTCGAAAATAACTAAATTTTTTTGAAAATTACAGAAAAAATCACATTTGAACTTCGCAAAATATATCATAGACATAGCTCAAATATTATGGCGGCTCAACAGGAGATATATCATGGATATATATTTGTATATCACGACGTCGTGGAAAGCCTGCGTGAAATAGCTAAAGAGTGGACTTGTTAATCTCCTCTCGCGTTGCGGCAGCCTTACTATCAGGCAATCCACCTGCTCGGTTGTCGATCTTACTCAATAAAAAATACTCAGGCAACAAAATCAATTTTGTCGCATGCGCATTTCCTGTGAAGCCGTTCATGTTAAAATCTAGAATAAAGTATCAAAGTTACTCCGTCGATTGTGTTGAAAACATGACACTTCCGTGATAGACATTTGAGTTTATTTTCTTTTGTAACTTTTAAGAGCAGATCTAATTGATTAATAAACGGATGTCGACAACGTCCTTGTCACAAAGACAGCCGCAACGGTACCTACTTACTCCATTGTCAATGGGTGCTACGAAATTATTGCAAAAATCCATTACAATTTGAATAGATTGTGTCAATATTAGATTTTTTTTAGATTAAGATATTAGTTTTCTTACAAAACAAGTAATGCCTGTGGTGGCAGGTAATACTGTAAACGTTTAGTAATAAGCGTTGAATTATATTTAGAAAATTTGTTTCGTGTCAGATATGTAAGATATTTCAAAAGCTTAATTTTACATAGGTAAGTACAATGGCTGTGTTCCGCGGAAAATGGCGGTAACAAGAAAACGTAAGCAAAAATGGAGTTAAATAAGCAAAATGGCGGATTATGTTAGCTGTATTGAAGTTAGCAAACGTGTCTATGGTTTTTTATTCTTTAGCGCTAGCAAGCGCTTTTTCCGCGGAACACAGCCAAAACACAGCCTATGATTTCAAAACTAAGGATGGGCTATGACGTATATTTGACAGAACAAATTTTCATACAAGAAAAAGCTATGCCATCTTGATTTCATCATACATCAAATGTCAGAAGTCTATGGCTAAATGTCTACATAATTAAGATGGCTAATTAATATTATATATGGCGTAGAATGTAGATAATTATCATTATATTAATATTTTTTAATATTTGAATATATACCGCCTTATCGGGTGCCTGCAAAAAATTTCAGTTAGATCTTTTAATAATACGCGTCTGCCATATATACTTTTCCATAAAGAGATGGCAATCGAGGCGTTCCATTTTCAAATGTATAAAAAATATATTTTTACGTTTTTGTTTTTATTATTATTTGAAAATTGTTTTGTTCACTTATTTATTTATGTTTTTAATTAAAGTTATCATAACCGATGTGCTTCAAAATAAATAAATTTACTCTATTTTAGGTAGGTATATAGGTATAACGCGTTTCAAATGAGAATAGGAACGTCAATGACATTTTTCTGTCAAATGTCACTTGAAAAGTGCGATTTTCAGAAAAACTTATGTGCATATAAATGTTAATAGTCTTGCATCAAATTTAAATAAACATGTTAAATAGTAATCAATTAAGTAAACATAAATTTAACTATCATAACAGTCTAAATTCGAAACAATATGGCGCCGACTCGGTCCTATTCTCATTTGAATCGCACTATAAATTGATTTTTTTAGTTTGTACTCAATACTACAATAATTATTATTAACGAGGAATAAGATAGAAGGCATGTATTTAATTACTACTGTATGTAAATGTTTGAATGTCTCATAAAACTTAAGGCATTTCCTCCGTTTTGAAGGTAAATTTTATAAAATATAATTAAACATAAAACCCTATAAAGCCCTCAAGTTCATTAAAATTAATTAAGTAAAATCATTTAAATGGCCAAGTACAACATGATTATTAATTTATTACACAAATTAGTTTCTTGTATTACTTAAAGGTAAGTACAAATTTTCTTCAACTTTAAATGTATAAAAATTAAGAAATAATAACCTTCATCAGCATAATAACTGTATACTTATTAATTAAAATACGAGTAGGTATATTTAGTTACATAATAATATTGAATAATCATATTTTATTCAATTACTAGTTAGTAGTTACGCTACCCGCAAAACTACCCATTAAAACCGCAGATTTTTATCCTTTGACAACTTTTTTAATTGACTTCCAAAAAACGAAGTAAGAAATGTCCTCCAAATTGCTTAACCGATGAAATTTTTTAGGTGTATTCGACAGATTGTAAAGTATTTTTATAACTAAATAAAAACATAGTTTTCAGACTTAAAAGTTAGTCACTAATTTAATTATTAATTATTACAATATTATCTTTTCTAAAATATTTAATAACTTAATTTTTATTTCATATTTGAGACATCGTCCTTAGCTTCTTTTTCTTCAGCCTGTGCGTTTGTCGCAATTTGCCTGTTACAATGTCGACGCGGTTGCGACACGGTGGCATAATAACAATATAATGGCTGGTTTTAGAGCAAGCATCCGCCGCTCATTGTCTCGTGAACCTTTACGAAACATTAAGATAGTACCCTAATTTTGTAGAGTAATAAATTGGATTTATCGCCTATTTTAGTATTTATATAAGTATAATAAATTATTAGATAGTATCTGACGGTCAATTCTGCTAAATAAAACCTACATTAATACAATTACAATCAATTCCCGATACGCTGAAACTGTCAAACGGTATTCTCGTAAACGTTAAACCAACGTGAAACGCGCTGTGATTGGTCGAAACTTCACAAAATCAGTTTATGATAACATGTCGCTTGACTTATGAATTATGATACAATCAAAGTAAAATAAAAGTCTACTTTAAATACGAGAATTGAGGTTTTGGAAGACCGGGCTTTGCTCGGAGTTCTAGCTACTTGACTCGAGCCCGGGATAGTAATGAGGGTTTTTAAATTCGTGACATCTGACAGCTTTTTGACACGACAAGGACCGTCGGGCTACTAAGCCCGCCTGGTGACAGAAAAGGAATCAAAAATTCTTATTGGCCGTTTTTTGTTACCACTTACGTCACCAGATGACGCTTTGTGTGCGTTGGGTTTGCCCCCTAACGGCGGAAAAAATATCAAACATCCTCATTTGCCAACAACGCAAAAAATACGACCACTAATACGATACCAGGAGTCTAACGATATAGGCTATAATATCATATACACAATAATAAACCCAGATCTTAGTTCTCTTTTCTGCCACTGGCAGTGCTAGTGCCAATCAGCGCAGTCCTGAATCGCGCTTGGTACTTCTTGAATAATACCGCGCTCTACCGGCAATAAATCTTTCCCCTAAACTGAGACCATTATTTTAACATTACGTTCGGACTCCAGTAACCCAAGCAGGAACATTTTGCGGTATCGTTACGTGTACGTAAGCGAGAAATATTGTATGAAAATCATGAAAGCGCCTCTAGCGGACGTAAAAGTAACTAAAATTTTCATACAATATTTTCATAATATATTTTCTCGTTTACGTACACGTAACGAAACCGCAAAATATTCCAGCTTGGGGTACAGGTAATCTTCGTGAGTACGACGCACACGTACCTCAGCCATGCTTTGACACTGAAACGAAAACATACATAATATGTATTTTAACACAATTTTTTTTTCGTTGTGTAATAAGATATAAATACTGCTTTTATTTTTTATTTCCTCAAGTAAAATAATATGTTATTTCAGACCAAATAAAAAAGTGAACTCAGAGCTTTGTCAAACAGAAACTGAGGCCGGTTTTTCATCTGTAGTTCTTGTGTGGGTACGCTACATACTATATAAATAAAAAACCACACACAGCGATAACTCGCCTTACAAGGCAAGGCGTAGTTCTGCTATGTATGTGTGCGTGACCCTGTGTAATTACACGGCGAGGCGCAGTTTAGATCGGCCTCTGTATGGTTCGTAGAACTTTCCTCCCTTTTTTTATTTAATCTGAGTATGTAAATGATTAAATATGTATCTGCAATACTAATTAAGCGTTAATTTTTGCAGGTAATTCAAATCCAGTAATCTCAACGTCAGAGGAGTATACTTACAGGTCTGTGGTAACAATGAAATATTATATTCAGCATAAAATTCAACTACATAAATGAATCCTACTACTACTACTACTACTACTTATTATAAAATGTGAAAGTTTGTGAGGATGGATGGATGGCTGGATGGATGGACGGATGTACCTATGTTACTCCTTCACGCAAAAACTACTGAACGGATTTCGATGAGATTTGGTATGGTAGTAGTTTATGCTCTGGATTAAAACAAGCAACTTTTTATCCCAAAAAAGTACCTACAGTATTCCCTTGGGATACCCGATAATATATTTACGCGGGCGGAGCTACGGGAAAAATCTAGTCTCTTATAAACTAATACTATACAAGTCCGATTAAGTTTAGAATTTAAAGTTATAACTATAGTCTCTGCGCTTTAAAAAGTGAACCATGAGTATATTATTATAATAATATGTCAAAATGGCTTACTTTAATTGGTTAATAATATGAACACATTGATCAACTTTGACATTTATACGCATGATTCACTGACATTTTAACGCGGTTAGACTAGTATCTTTCAACGGACAATGAAAACTATGCTTAAGTATATTTACACTCTAATATAATTTTTCTTGTGAAACCATATAAAGCATATTTTTACAATTGAATAACTCCAAAGTGTGCCTCATATAGTTGTCAAGGTAACATTCACAATCGCAAGTAGGTAACCTTTGTTCAATAACTCTAATTGCCAATTGGGTCTGAGTAAGTTACGCGAAGTATTTTAGTTGAAAATGTATTGTAGCACACAATCACATGCTCATTTCGATTACCTACCTAATATGGGAGAGACTAGTTCAGTTTTAATTATTTTAAGAATTGACCGTTAGGTTTTCTATCTACACTAAAAAGTTAGTAATAATGAAATATGGAATTCATTTATTGATATTAAATCAAGTCTCGATACGCTAAAACTGCCCAACGGTATTCTCGCAAACGTCAGACTCTGTTACTAATATATAAATAATATATAATAATTGTTCTAAACGTCTGTTCAGTTCTGATTGGTCTAAATTTCATGAAATCATTTTACGATAACATGTCGCTACACTTACAATAAAATCAAAGTACAATGAAAGTCTACTTCAAATACGAGATTTGAGGTTCTGAATTCTGATACCACTTATGTAATAGATTATTTATTAGAGCTACAAAATTATTAATAATGTAGCATGTAGAGAGTATATAATGTATAATATACAGAATCATCGTAATATTTTAAGTAATTGATTAATTGATGTAATCGTTTGGTTGTAACTTGTATGTATCTGTCAATGTGCCATCTTTAACACATTTCTCATGTGAGGTAATCGATTTACATAACTCGGAAGCGAGTATTTAATCGATATCATACGTAATAACACCGTGAAATTCGACTTTTTACGAATTATCGTACGTTTCTAATATTTTCATGTCGTGAATCATGCAATAATTTTATCAGGACAGTTAAAGCCGTTAGTCTACTATGCTTATGTACTGAGTACTGATATACATAGTATGTAGACTTTACTAAAACTTACGAACGAAACACATATTTGACAACCGGTAGTTTAGCAATGAACGCATCGGTGCTCAAGCCAAAGGGTTTGAACTTTTAAGGAACAAAATAGTTATCCCGCCAAAGGAACAAAATAGTTTTCTGTGTTCGTGGGTCATGGATGTGCTTTACATAGTATGTGTATAAGTCTAGTGGTTATTGAGCATCGGCTCTCGACTCGGAGGTCGTGGGTTCGATTCCCGCATTGGAACAACAAAAAATGTTGATTCCAAGTTTGGTTAGGACAATGCAGGCTGATCACCTGATTGTCTGACAAGAAAGATGATCCATGCGTCGGATGGGCATGTAAAAAGTCGGACCTGCGCCTGATCTCTCGTCAGTCGTGTCGGTTATCCGTCCCACTGAATTACGAGAGTAAAGGAAGAGAGAGTGCTCTTGTGTACTGCGCACACACTTGGGCACTATAAAATTACTCCTGCGTAACTGGCCTGGTTTCAATGAAACCGGCCACCGTCACCGAAATCGTTGGGGAGTTATTATTATAATTAATAATACAATATAAATCGTACTATAATAATTATAAATGTGAAAGTTTGTAAGGGTAGATGGATGTTTGTGACTCTTTCACGCAAAAACTACTGAAAGGATTTTGATGAAATTGGGTATGTGGTGAGGGTCTGGATAAACACATATGCTACTTTTTTCCCGTGGGATAAGTCTTAAATATCTGTGGAGTATAAAAGTATTAATTATATTTCCGGTGTCTGGTACCCGTAAAACAAGTTAGCGCGCGACCAGACTGACGTGGTGTGTAGCCTGCATTGATATTGTTATATTTTGGTTGTGAAGGAGTCACACTGTCATAATAAAGCAATTATTTGACATGAGACGACAACCTACAATTTTCTCTCTTTGAAATGTTATCTTGATGCCACTATGACTTTCATTTAAAGTAGTAAAAAAATTTGAAAAAAATGTTCTTATTAGCTTTCACAGATAATTATTAGTTTTGATCGGTATGCGGAAGCTTATGCAATTCATTCAAAAGTTATCGTTCGTCATATTTTTCATTGAAAAATACATTAGTGTAACAATGAGTGTTCCACGTTAGAAAGTGTTTGTTTATTATACAATCATTTATCAAATGATCTATATTATTATGTAAGCTACCTACCTATGTACCTAAACTACCTATATAGCTTATCAGATATTTAATTTAACTCTTTTGCCAGAAGCATAATTGTGTTGTATTAAAAATATATACTCGAAATCTAACCAAATTATCATTCGTCTTTTCATTTGAGAGTTCCTTAATACTCAAGGAACCCATATAAGTCGATATTAAAAATATCGCTATGTTCGTCTGTCTGTCTGTCTGTTTGCCCTAGCTTCTGTAATTATGATGAAATTTCGTAAAGTTATATATAATGATCTCGGTTTTGGCATCGGAAAATAATGATAATTTTATATTTTAGGGGTGGCCCTCCAATCTCCACATGTGAAGTGGGGATGAATAATATTTTTTTCATTCTACCCCATTTTGTGGGGAATAGGTCTTTTAAAATAAAGACCAGCTCATAAATGATTTTTTACAAAGACGAAAATTTTCGAGTAATCGGCCTTGTTTGTTTGATTGCATCGAATAGGCTCCGAAACTACTGGACCGATTTTGATGAAATTTGGCACAGATATAGAGTAGACCACTGGGAAGGACATAGTTATGCTACTTTTTATTGCGGCAAAATGTACAGTTTTTCGGGATCCCTTTTTGCGCGCACGTAATCGCGGGAAACATCTGGGGGCGTATTACAAGCTCTTAATTCCAGCCAGTTTGCGCTATAAAACAAACTGGCTTGCATTTTCGTATTATGACCACCTATTGCCAGCCAGTCAGCAGTCACGTGACACTTTACATACTTCTGCATTGAAACTTGAATGGTATTTTCGTATTACGACAATATATCTGACATTTGCTGGCTTGTGTTTACGTCAAACAAAATATTAACTTATACTGACTGGTTTATTTTATAGTTTTCTTTTTTTAAGATTATTTTGGGTATTTAAGTAACGTAAAATATCGCTAAAATAATTGCGAATATTTGTTTATGTTTAAGATAAAGGTTTTATTCATATGTTCATAGAAAATAATCATGTGTGACGGCTGACGAGTGACGAGCACAGCTGACGAGTTACAAATATGTATTTGAATTTCTTGAAATAATGCTGCACACGAGAAGAACCAAAATCACCAAGCAATTCACCATCCTACTAATATTATAAATGTGAAAGTTTGTGAGGATGGATGTATGGATGGATGGATGTTTGTAACTCTTTCACGCAAAAACTACTGAACGGATTTTGATGAAATTTGGTATGGTAGTATCATAGATGTATAATATTAAGGATAGTAGTTTAAGCTCTGGATTAAAATATAGGCTACTTTTTATCCCGAAAAAAAATACAGTGTTCCCGAGGGATACTATATATAATTATAATATACTATATACATATTCTATTTATAGTTAAAAATACATTACTTTTAAAATACCGTTCCAAATAATGCCCCATATCGCATTAAATACATCATCTAAATATCGCATTATTTTAAATAATATTATTTTAATAAATAATAATAATTCCGACAGTACAATTTCCGTTATTTACTTATTAACTCAGTGCCTACTGAGAACATGCCATAAAAAACAGACTGTCAAATTTGAGTCGAATTTGACGTTTCCGTACGTCACTTTCACGCTCATAAACCAGCCAGCGAGAACCAAACTAGGATGAATCCAGTCAGAATCAAATGTCGTTGTAATACGAAAAAAGAACCAGGCACTTTAGGGCCGTATATTGAATTGCCTGGAAACTGTTTTTTTAAAAGATCGTAATACGGCCCCATGTTTCTAATACGGCGTTACGCTGCAGGACATATTTTTGCAACATATATTATTATAAGTTCAGAACAAATGTGTTCCGAGCGTGTTTCAATTTGCATAGCACGTAACTCCCATGCTTTCCTTCCTATTTTCTAATAAGCGACATTTTCTCGTACCGTAATAAAACTTTATATCTGATAGTGAAGCTAATGATGTAAGTGATCTTCATACCGGTTGCGATTTGCGACGCAGACGGGTTTATTGTTTTGTATTAGTTGGGATTTATGATCAGCCTATTAGTTATATATCTGTCGGTAGCTTTCTCTTATATTTATGATGAAAACTCAAAGTACGTATGCTTTATGAAACTTCGCTCTGCGAATTCTTTTTACTTACTAGAATAATTATTTTTATTAAGCATAAAATGTTTTTTAAAAGTAGCAATTAGCTTGCGCTTTTTAATTAACTAGAAAACGAACCGCACACTGTTTGGTTTAATACTAGCCTACGGGCTATAATAATTCATAATATTATAATTTCAAGTTTGAAAGAACTTTGAAAGGGTTCTCTTGACTCTTATTTTTCGCAATTTTTCGTTCATCTGTGCTATAAGACGTTGCTTCGTACCAAATTTCAAGATTTCACGGGTTTTGAGTTTTTGAGGAAATTTGCGGCATAATTGGCTGTATCTTTTGATTGCGTTGGCTTAGAAGTTTGATTTTTTCACAGGCTCTACGTTTACGGACCTCCACGTTTTCCTGAGAAAAGGGGTCTTGACAGACAGACGGACGGACAACAAAGTGATCCTATAAGGGTTCCTTTTTTTTCCTTTCGAGGTACGGAATCCTAGAAATTACAAAAATGTAAATGTTGTGACAGATTGACAAACGTTAACAAAATTGAAGCAAAATTGTATGATGTATGATGATGTACTACCGTACGTTTAATAAACAATAATTAGCTAAGGTAGTCACTATCTCTGCTTAGCAGAACACCGCAGAGTGACTTGAGAGCCTCTCAACTTAAGTAAACATTTACGTATTTGGCCGAAAGTATCGTAATGTCTACCGCTTTTTGTATGACCACGCCCTTATGCCCGAGTATTTGCGCTTCGAATACTTGATAAAAACTAAACGCTAAATAAATACGAATAGGACCGTGACTAATTAAATGAAAAAAGTACAATATTAGGCCAATGACGAAACGCAGTTGCCAACACTAGCTGATATCGAGGTGTTAAGAAAAAAATATTTTATAAAGGAGTGAATAATAGCTTAGTTTATAACGTTACAGATTCAAATCCTCCGTGTAGCAAAAAATTATTTAAAAGCCCAGTGTATTAGTTATCTACAAGTTTTTTTTTTTTCATTCATTAAAAACAAACTACATACTTATTGCCCGTATTAAACCAGATACTTAATATGAATTAAGGACATTTATAAATTTCCTATTATTATTTTGTCTTTCTCTTCTTCCTCTTCTTATATATAAAAATTAATTACTGTTCGTTAGTCTCGCTAAAACTCGAGAACGGCTGGACCGAGTTGGCTAATTTTGATCTTAAAATAATCGCATCAGTTCAGGGAAGGTTTAAGGTGAGAAATTTCAGTTCATAGTTAAGGCAGAACAACGTTTGTTGGGACAGCTAGTAATAATATATAATTGTTTACTAAGTCTCATCACGGTTTTGGTAAACTTAAATCACGGTCGCTGATCACCTTCGTTCTGTTGCCCTTTTAATTAATAATTGTTTTTTTGCCCGTCACGTATGGCCATTCTAACGTTATGGTCACATATTTCTTCGACTGACGCTTCCATCGTCCGCCTGATGATCTTGGCAATGGCGTTGGCAAATAGTTGCCTCCGTATTAGTACGTATTTATCCATAACAAAGTAATTTTAACATTACATGCGTAAAGAAAGTAAAAAACGAACGCACGAGATTGTCTTTTGATAGAAATGCTACAAGAATAGTAATACCTTCTAAGAAAAAAGTTCAAGACTATTTCGGAAAAAAAGTAAAAGACTTTCGGCGAAAGTCTCCATTCGCTCCAGATACAAAAATAATGTATTTCGATCGAATAGAGAAACTGTGATTTGTGAACGTGACTAGGAAATAGAATTTAATCGTCATGAGTGGACGGAATTATTAGAAAACGAAAAGACTCAAGGTCAATTCATACTAGCGTAGAGTCGAAGCAAAATTTGGAAACCGTATCATAGCAAATTCACTCTTATATCTGTCACAGGCATCTAGTGAAATAAGCCAACCAATAACATGCCTTATATATGTCACCGTAAAATTATAAAAACCGTTAGATTGTAATAAAACTAGTGAAATTGTAAAATGTTTATGGACTTCCGATGCGAATATGCTGCCTATAATTTAACACATTATTTTTCGTTATATAAATATATAGTTTTTAATCTTTCGACATATTAGTTAGATAGATTGTAAAATATCTCGTTAGTTATTTTACAATCTAACGGTTTTTAAAACGATTTTTAAATGGTTTAAATAAACCACATAGCAAATTCACTCTTATATCTGTCACAGCCATCTAGTTGAATTAGTCAGAATGCCATCATGCCTTTGCCGTTCATTAAACACCGGCATCCAACGAAATGGATGAATATGTCGTGGGTTCGATTCCCTCTTTGGAAGAACAAAAAATGTTGTTTCCAAGTTTGGTAAGGTATTGTGCAGGCAGATTGTCCTGATTGTCTGCCAAGAAATGTGATTTATGCGTGGAATGGGTTACATCCCAAAAAAAGTCGGTCGAAAAATTTTTGTTTACACTATAAAGTGTTCCTGATGTTTATGAAAGAGTCTCTCTGACAAAAAATGCTTTATTTTAATAATAATAATACACTAAAAATATTATCTATGGACGCTTTCCACACCACGAAAATCCAGGAACACAGAAAAACTTTTTGTCCCTTCAGCGGGATTCGAACACGCAACCCCGACGCGCTAATCACTGAGCCAAAGTGGTCATCTTTATTGATAATCTGTTGATGCTGCTGTCCACCGGCGGTGGTATTAGTTTCGTTTTTACTCTCATTCTATGGTTAATAAACCCGTTTAACCGTTAGACGGTTTCTCGAAAGCGCAAGTGCGCGCGTGACTTCACTACATTATAATATTGTACTTGACATTTATGAATAGCGCCTAGCTACTGTGTAATGATTACTAATGAGTAGATAATGATAGTTTACGCACTAACTCAAAAAATATGTTATACAGTAACTAGTGGGACTGTTTAGTGTTTACTCAAAAATATAGGTATAGAGCAGTGTTTTTCAACCTTTTTCATGATGCGACCCCCCTTGTATGAAAAAATATTTCGCAACCCCCCCGA
Organism: Glaucopsyche alexis; assembly: GCA_905404095.1. Classification (NCBI taxonomy): domain Eukaryota; kingdom Metazoa; phylum Arthropoda; class Insecta; order Lepidoptera; family Lycaenidae; genus Glaucopsyche; species Glaucopsyche alexis. The sequence goes on from FR990053.1 coordinate 6,893,889, forward strand.
CCCTTCGCTTTTTTATCATGTATGTATGTGTAAGTTATAATGTTACAAATATTCATTCCATACGACGTTTTTATGCGTCTCCAAAATTATTATTCGGTTATAAGTACATTTATATAGTGTACGTTAAACACATTATTTTACAATTACATACAACGATATCATGCATGATATCGATGATCGATTTATAAGTATATACTTTTGTTAAAATTCTCTTACTTAATAAATCAATAGATAATAATAAATAAATAAAACTTTATTGTTTTTTTACTAAAGTTCTCTCGACCTACGGCGACCCCTCTACAGAAGCTTCGCGACCCTCCAGGGGGTCGCGACCCACAGGTTGAAAAACACTGACTGAGAAGAAACAAATATTCGGGACACAGCTGGCAACCCTCTATACTATAGAGGGTTGCCAGCTGTGTCCCGAATATTTGCGCGGGATGTCCCGATTTTAAGGAGTCTGAAGAAGTCCTTAATACGTATTTTTTACCTAAAGTTACGATTAAGTTCTATTAATTTGTATTCTGTGCCTAAATGTCGATTCTCCGTCAACTGTTCTCATATATTTTTTCAGAGATTCTTATTACCTATTAATTAGATTAGATTAAGTATTGCAAATCCTAGGCACGAGCATGTACAGGTTCTCATGCGTTGAAGGTTAGTTAAAGGTGTCATTTAGTTAGTGGTTATGTGTAGCAAGCTTTAAAATGCCAGCGGAAGCTGTAAAAACGAACATTAATCATTTGATAGCGATTATATTGATTAGAAGTTGTGAAGCATTTTAGCATTAATGGTCCTCTAGTCAAGATGCATTCGATAATATCGATGGCGAACTCCGAAATCAAGAATGTATGGGATTTGACATAAGTCATCGTTAGACGTTAAGTGATATGTCGCTTGCGATGCACTATGTCAAATCTCATACATTTTGTTTTCGAACTTCATCGTCGAAATTATCGAATCAAGGCCCTCTTTTTGCCTTTGTTATAAAATTTCCACTCATTAGACGTATTTAGGCAACATTACATAAAGCAATAAATACTGCTGAAAAACAATGCGTCATTGCGAATTTGCTGCACTATTGATGATTGATTAATATTTCAACAAGTAATAATAGGCAATCGGACTGATTTTTTTTATTGCATAAATGAGTAGTACCTACTCTTAAATATGAGTAACTTCTCAGAAGAAACCGTATGTCAAAAGTCAATATTTTCAAAGGTACAGCGATTTGTATAAAAAATTTCACGAGCCTCCAAAAAACGCTCCATACTAAAGTCGACCTACAAATGACGTCACTTGTATATGAAGTAGTATATGAAATATATGGCCGCCGGAATATATTTGTAAATATCTCCCATGTTTGTGCGTTTAGGTTCATACTTACCTTATTGAATGTTTTTGTATATTATGATGTGAGTAAACTAATGATGTAGGTTTTGTTTACCAATTTCGCAAAAAAAATTATTTTTTTTGGTACTTTTTAAATGTATTTGATTAGTAAACTACACATAAAATAATATATTTTTTTACATATACCAAGTAGTAATGCCTCAATATTTCTGAATATATTAATGAAACCAAATATTTCAGATGTAGTCTGATCCCCTATTAAGGCTGCTAGTTGGAGCAAAAGGGGCCCGGGAAAAGAGGAACATCATTTTTGTAAGGCACTATATTATTCACTAACCATTACCCATAGACCATCTTGCCCGTCTTATTTACTTACTACACTTACTAACTTACTGCCTTATTTACTTCCTTACTCACTTATTTACTACGATGGCTCGTCGATTTCATTCATTTGCGCTATTTGTCCCGGCCGCGGCACCGTTTTTTCCATTCTGTTGCTTGAAGACCCATTGGATCTGACAATATAATTTTTTTAACACTGTTAGATTGTAGGTATATAATACGAACAAATGATGTTGTCATAATTTGTTCGTATTATAATTAGTGTCCGACCGAAAGTTCGGTTTCGGTTTCGGCCGAGTTTCGGCCGAGTTTCGGCCAAAAATGGCCGAAACTTATGCCGAAACCGAAACTGATTTCGGAAGTTTTCGTGCACGCTCGCCTAACTTCGTTTCTTGCGGCAACGCTTTGACAACGCAACTGAATTTGAAAACATAATTAAAATATATATATTTTTAAATATTACATTAAATAAATGGGGTTGGATTTTATAACGAGTCGCCTGAATTTGAGAGTATTGGTGGAGTAGGGGGCTTAAGGGAGTTAGTCTTAAACCCCCCAAAGAAATTTTGGCTGCCGGAGTTGCGTCTAAATATTTTTAAACAATTTTCAAAAATTCTTAAATATTATTGCAAAACGGAACGTAATCTTTATGCAGGGGGTGATCTTTTCTCTATCGCTTCTTTAAAGAATCGCCGATCAAAATGTATGGAACTGAAATTTGGAAAAAGAATATACAATCGAGGTAATTATATTTTATACTAGAAGATGTCGCCCGCGACTTCGTGCGCGAAACAGTAAATGTAAATTTTGCAGAAACCATAAATTTTTCCGCGATAAAAAGTAGCCTATGTCCTTCCCCGTGGTCTACTCTACATTTGTGCCAAATTCATCAAAATCAGTCCAGTAGTTTCGGAGCCTATTCAATGTAAACAAACAAACAAACTTTTCCTCTTTATTATATTACTAGCGACCCGCCCCGGCTTCGCACGGGTACAATACTGATATAACTAATACTACAGAATGTCACCCACTTCGAAACGGGCCGTGCAGCAGAAATCGTAATATTTTAATTTCGCCATAACTTCAAAACCAAATGTCCAATTTTAATCATTCAAAGACCAAATATTATCTACATAAATTGTTCTTAGTGATTAAATAATTTATTTAGATAAGGATTAATAGCATAAGTTAAATAAACGCGTTTAAATGTAGTCCAAAAAAAATTCAAGATTTCCAAATAAAAAAATTGTTGTTGTGCCTCACTCGACATATATAGGTATAGTGTGTCGCGGACTTTTTTGTAGATATTTATAAGATCTACAATTAATTAGAACATTATATGGTTCTATCTTCTATAGTTTAGGCAGCGTACGCAAAATAAGTAACTTTTCTGGTTGATTTTTTACACCTTGTGTTCGAAAAACCCAAATATCTTACGGAACCCTATTTTTTTCCAAAATAAAATTTTGCCTATGTTACTCGTGGATAATGTAGCTTTCGAATGGTGAAAGAATTTTTGAAATCGGTCCAGTACTTTTTGAGCCTATGCATTACAAACAAACAAACAAACAAACAAACAAACAAACAAACATACAAACAAAGTTTTCCTCTTTATAATATTAGTGTAGTATATGTGATATAGGAAATGTATGAGAACAGTATATAATTCTTAGGTAATGAATAGCAATGTATATTCCGAGTTGGCCCAATACGCCTTAGCCATCGTGGTTATTTCTTTGTAAACCACCCAGAAGTAGTAGTCGACTCGTAATTGAAGCCAGTTGTTATTGAGGGCCATCGGGTTCTAGGTATGATTGAGGATGGATCTGAAGATTTGAGGTTGGAAGTGTGTCCAGACAATATTCGCTCTGCTGAGGTTTTGGTGCCACTTATATTAAAGAATGTGGAAATTGGCACCAACATCCACACTGATTTTTGGAAAGCATATGATTGCTTGTCAGAACATGGCTACATACACAAAAAAGTCAACCACTCGGATCGTGACAACCCATTCATAGCTGAAGTGAGTCCCATGACTCATACTCAACGAATTGAGTCCCAGTGAAGGGCCGTTAAAAGATTTTTTAATTTTTTATGTTTATAATTCAATATTTTTGTCGTCGAAAAGGACAATTTTAATAACACAGAAAATTGTGCAGATGTTATTTTTGAATATTTGTGGCGGCGAGATAACATAAAATACAGGAGAGATCCATTTGTGGAATTAATAAAAGCTATAAAACATGTTTATAAAGTGGAATAAACAATGTTTGTACAAATTTCTGTTTATTATTTTTTCTAAGGAAATCAAGTACTTCCGGCGGGTGAAAATGGTGAGGGGGGAATCCAGACTCCTCCCTCCCAACTACTCGCAACCCCTTAAAATGGCGACGTATTTTAAAAATTTTACCAATAAATGATTACAACAAAATTAATATACCGTGTTTCCATTTTATGTCCTAATTAATGCAGAATAATGGATAAAATGCACCAAATTTCAGTATTTTAAGGAATTTTCTACTTGACCACGTGAGTTTCGGTTTCGGTCGAAACTGAAGCCACGGCCGAATATTCGGTTTCAGTTTCGGTTTCGGCCGGAAAACCAGTTTCGGTCGGACTCTAATTATAATATACCTAAAGAATCAACCTGCTCTTGAATTAGGTTCCCCGTTAGTACTCCATGTACTGTGGTCTTGTTTTGCTTTAATCTAGGGTTTAGATTAAGGTCAATTTAACAATGAACTATATTCATTACACAAGAACTTTATTCATTGCGTAAGTAGTAGTGTTGTGTAGTGAATAAAGTTCATTTCTTAATAATTATTTTTAAAATGCAGCGCCGTGTCGCGTCGCGTATCGTCGCGGTGTGAACTGGGCCCCGATTCTCGTGCTTCGAATATCGGTTCGATTGTCAGTCTGTCCCGCTCGCGCACGCATGATTTGTCGCCTGTGTGAATGAGTCAGCGCGAGAATCGAATCGAAATTCGAGTTACAAGAATTGGGGCCCTGACCCTAATGCTAATTTTGGAACTAGTAGTAATCACTGAAATTAAATAATAAGTATTTTACGTTTTAATTATAAGATTTATTATATTGATAACATTGCATTCGTTTAAATTGCCATTCTAAAGACTTTACACATTTCCTTTGCCTCGTATGGTCAAAAGGTCGTTGTGTCTATATTCATGTATTTTAATGCAACATCATAAATTCATGATGCACGAGAGAGAAAATGTCGCCAAGACAGTAATGTCTCCAGCAGGCTTAGCATGGCGATCCATAGAAATAATTTTAGAGAAGAAATATTCTATCCAAAACAGTATGTTGCAAAATAGTTCTTAATCCATGATAACAAGGTCGTCAATAAAAGTCAACATTTCTAAATAGCAATATTTTTAAAATGGCTGCCGCGAAATCTTCTGTCAAAAATGATCAAATTTTCAAGTACCTCAACGTAAAAAACTATTTGTCTAGGACCGCCATGATGTGGAGTGGTTGACATTATAGTGGGACTTTTTGATGCTCGGGAAGAAAAGAAATGTTCATTCTCATAACGACGATACATCGACCTTGCTACCTTACAATAAGACCTATTTTGCTCCGAATGGTATTAATGTTTCTTCAATCTGTCATATTTTCTATTCTTCGGTGTTTCTACTGTGCGCATGCTAAGCCTGCAGAAGCATAATTCTCGCTATTTGTGGTCATAAATTCATAATGCTGTGTATCTACAGCGCGTAGTCGCATTCACACACGTGTCTATCTCGCGTGAGTGAGACAGCGCATGGACTGAAAGAGGATTTTGATCACAAATACTTTTATTACGCGAATTAGACTTCTGGGCGCTTAGCGTTACGGTCTACGGACTATAAATTCGTAGCTGACTGCATACACCACTAGAAGACGACGCCTCACTAAGACACAAATATTTGATATGTATTTATTGTATTTCTATAAAATATCTTCTATATTTTCTGTTGTTATAGTCGGTTACAAACTTATACCATCCACTTACCACTTACGTACAGAGAAACATATCGATCATATCGATCCAAATTTAAATATTTTGACGTCCCAACAACAGAGGGGTAATTCTGCTAAATATAACCAGCATTAATAAAATTACAATCAAGTCCCGACTCGCTAAAACTCTCAAACGGTGTTTTTATGAACGTTAAACCAATGAGAAACGCGCTCTGATTGGACGAAACGTCATAAAATCCGTTCATGGTAACATGTCGCTTCACTTTCAATCCAAGTAAAATGAAGTCTACTTAAATACGAGAATAGGCAATCGGACTGATTTTTTTTATTGCGTAAATGAATAGTACTCTTAAATATGAGTAACTTCTCAGAAGAAACCGTATATCAAAAGTCAATATTTTCAAAGGTACAGCGATTTGTATAAAAAATTTCGCAAGTCTCCTAAAAACGCTCCATACTAAAGTCGACCTACAAATGACGTCACTTGTAGGTTAAGGCGTATGAAGTATTATATAAATATCGGAGATAATATTTACAAATATATTAGGCCGCCGGAATATATTTGTAAATATTATCTCCGATATTTGTGCGTTTAAGTTCATACTTACCATAATGAATGTTTTTGTAAATGATGTGAGTAAACTAATGGTGTAGGTTTTGTTTACCAATGTCGCAAAAAAAATTTTTTGTACTTTTTAAATGTATTTAATTAGTAAACTACACATAAAATAATATATTTTTTTACATTTACCAAGTAGTAATGCCTCAATATTTTTGAATATTCTAATGAAATTAAATATTTCAGATGTTATCCGATCCCTTAATGATGTTCAACCCACAATCGTGGACACACCATATGCTTGTAGTAGTACAATCAAATCGAAATCTATGTGTCATGACTCATGTTTATTTGTGTGTTTGTACTGCTTCATGGGATTTGACAACTCCATTCGATTTACTGGTTTGACACAACGGTACAAACTAGGCAATTTGATCAAATTAAAGCTGGTTTCAATGAAACCGGCCGCAGCTAGGCCATTTCTTGACCTTACTAGACCAGCCCAAACCACGCCCATATTAACCTGGTTCTCAATCAGACTGTGTAAGTGAGTCATTGGCCAAGTATTCGTTGGAAAAAGTTATAATACGATTTAATTATTACCGATCATGTAGCAATACTTACGTACCATATTTAATACCACATTTTGTTATCATCATCATCATTAACGTTTTTGTTTCAGCCGATTGTCTTGGTAGCAAATAGCAATCCAAAAAGTCTACCTAAAAATCTGATTTATCTTGGCGTTAACAAAATATGATAGCATTTTAAATATTATGCAGTACATATTTTATAATATTTATAGCCACATTTATTACTAGCCACTAGCCAGAAAAGTAGAAACTAGAAACTGACTATCATTAATAAAACATGATTAACTAAGACGAAATATTAATTTAAACAGTAAATTCAGTTTAAAGTCACACTCAACATCCTAAATCGATGCTGATTCTATAGTAATTGATTATAAAAAGCACTTTAAAGTGTCTATAATTCATTAATAAATAATTGTGAATCAAATTCCAGATTAAAATATTTAACACCGTTTATAAAATGATATTCCATATTAATATTACATTGCATATAATTTATTCGATTTGATGATAATAATAATCCGGTTCTAGTAAGATATCTAGAACCATATTTTAGAGTTTGTTGACCTGCGGTTTGATATGGAACTAGTTGAGAGTTGAAACTCAGAAGTATAGTTTGTGTAATAGAAAAGGGCACGGATATCCTCTCAATTTGAGGTGTTGGAGATTGGAAGGGTTTAAAATTTTTACGATATATTTCTTCCCTGTTTGTGTATCTGATGCCGACCAGGTATAGCGTAGGCACTAGGCCACCAGGAACCGGGAGCGAATTGTCTTCATGACTCTATCTATATTCTATACTAAATACATATTATAAAGAGGAAAGATTTTTTTTTTGTTTTCATTGAATAGGCTCCGAAACTACTGAAACGATTTTGATAAAATTTGGCACAGATATAAAAAAAGACCACGGGGAAGGACATAGGTTCATTTTATCGCATTAAAATGTACGGTTCCCGTGGGATTTCCTTTTGCGCGCACGAAGTTACGGGCAACGTCTAGTAATTATATGTAACTTTGTAAAGTCTTTAGTTTACGTGTGATACATTCAAAGTTCCCGAAGGGATTTTAGAGCTATCATTAAGAAACGCCTAATGAAGTCATTACAACTTCAAGTCCAAATTGTCGCCGGTAGTAATATTAGTCCCCAAATACCTAATTACCCATTATTTTGCGCCTAATTGTGTATTACCCAAGCTATTAACATAGATCACGACATTACACTGTTGTAATAATATATTGCAACATTTCCGAAACGTGTGGGCTGTGCCGATTTAGATATAATCTTGCACGATAAACAGCTTATCCTATTTTTTATTGCCATTCTTTGTTTCCGACCATTATGTATCAAAGTTCTGATTTATGCCGTTGATTATTTTTCTAAAATAACTTCAAAAATCATCTTTCAGATAGGGTTAATGGGGCGGCAAAATATGTTAATTGGCCTCGGGCGCAAAATTTCTAAATACGCCTCTGTATATTGGTCAGATCTCTGTATTATATATACCAGCCGGTATATATATATAGTTTGAACTCCCTAAACCACCCCCCTGGCTACGCCCATGGAATGCCCAAGATGGGAATGGTTGGCGCTCATGTAGAGGAGGCATACGTTGATCGGTGGACGGCGATAGGCTGATGATGATTGGGATAGTTAAACCTAATCTGAAGCTGATTTTATAAAACCGGAAAACGCAACAAAACAATTGCAGAAGTTAGAACTCGTACAAAAAATAAGTTTCACAGAAAGTAAACCCATGACCCTACAGGCCAAGGTTCAACGATTATTACATGGATTACTATTTCAGTTTTTATTACGAAGGTTTTGACATTAACATATTTTATATTATTACAAAAAATTGTGTTAACAAATCAGTAAAACTTACAAAGGTCACAAAATTTACCTTGCTCTACTCCAGCAAAATAATTAATAATTGTGTAGAATTGGATAAAGTACATAGCAAATGCTTAAATACCTATATTAGTTAATAACTTCAACTGTGGTGCGTGCTCTCCGCCTTATTAATAAAGGAAAACTTAGGCATGATTTACTTTTTTCGGAGTATCTAGGCAGGAGGAAGAAATTTCTTTATTAAACAACAAAGTGTAAGGACATAGTTATATGCCACCGAAACAATAGTAGCATAATTGTATCTACCTACATAACAAATTAAACGACGACGACTAAACAATCTTGGCCCGCGTTGTACGATTGAGGAACGTGGTCAGAGGACCTGGGCCTCTAGTCAAGATGCATTCGATAATTTCGCCGGCGAAGTTCGAAATCAAAAATGTATGGGATTTGACATAAGTCATCGATAAGTGACATGTCGCTTGCGGTACCTTATGTCAAATCCCATATATTTTTGATTTTGAAGTTCGCCGTCGAAATTATCGAATGCATCTTGACTAGAGGCTCTGATTCGCTGGTTTGCAGGTCGCAGTCACGATCGGCTACCTTAACAGTTAATATAGGAATTTCATTGAAAAAGGAAGTTATGATACCATTTTTGCAATTAATATTTGATACCTTGACTTCAGACGTAACCATATCACGTAGCTATTTGATCTAGTTTGATATAATTAGCTTGAATTTTTGCCATATAAGATGAATCCAGATTGGGCGTACATATGGGCATTTCCAAATCCGTCGTGGTCTCGTTTTATCAATAGGTACGTAATTTATGATAAGAGCCAGTTAAAGATTGTCCAGCTTTAGCGTCCACATTCTTGCTTAGGGCAATCGGATGTACCGTGAATTTAAAATCAGTTTTTATTGAAGTTTTTATAGAAAAGGCCAAAACTTAATTCAGATTAATTAGCTGGTGAATTTTAAAGGCGAATTAACTACCAATAGTACTATACTAATGTTTGTTTTTCCAACTTTATACAGCCGTTTCTATCCCCTTAAGAAATTCAGAAACATTCTGATATCCATTAATCCCATTTTTACTAACTCCTATGTTATAGTATAATATCTTATTATCATGCGAAGGACGAGACGAGATTAACTTTGCAAAATACGTAAATCAAAAACATTGTACCCAAACAATTGTAGCTACCTGTTTTTACAAAAAATATGCAAAAGGAGAAGTATGAAATTTGGCGCTGTTAAAGTTTATATGAAGGAGGAATTTAGAAAGCACATATTTTTTTTATATGTAGGTAGATGCCAAAAAAGTACATTAATAAAAATAACATCACACAGTAGGTACCTACCACGCGATTTACACAATTTTGTTATAATAATCTACCTAGCTGTTTTCGGCTTCAGTGACTTGGTGATATTTAACATGACCAAGTCAGATACGCAGCAGATATTTAAGTGCACAAGTCAATGATATTTAAACATAATAATAAGATGATTTATGCTCGAATTTCGACCACGGCGAAGAGCATTTTAATCATTTTCTTGTGGCTACAATTGTGTGTGTTTTCCATAAATTTCTATTTTAGGTAATAAATCTTTCTCATAGCCAAATATTTTCAAAAAGTTCGGCTTATTTACTACTTAGTTATAGTTACCACCAAACGAAATTAAAAAAAAACACTGACCCACTCTAAGGTTATATAATCCTTCGTACCTAAGTAATTTTTTTCATGCAGATTTTAAAGCAAAATAAATACAGAAATTATATTTTTTAATCAACGAAAAGATTACTTAATTACAACTTTTGCTTAATAATATTTCGTATTATTTTTCATTGAATATAATGCAAAATAAGTCACACGCAGTGGTTTCTTTTTTATGTAATAATTGTATTAAATATTATTACGAGGATAATTCGGTCAGTGGTTTTCCTTTATATAAAATGCAAGTATTTTATTTTTGTTTCACCGGGTGGCAATAGTTTCGCATTGAGTAACAGATAGCTGGACAGAATAATCAGGGCCTATAATCAAGAAGCATTAGATAATTTTGACAGCAAAGTTCGGAAACAAAATGTATGGGATTTGACGTAAAGCGTCGCAAGCAACATGTCACTTAACGAAGACTTATTCAAATCCCATACATTTTTGATTTCGAAGTTCGTCGCCGAAATTATCGAATGCATCTGGACTAGACGCCCAGGGTCTTTTAGTCAAGAAGCATTAGATAATTTCGACGGCAACATTCGCAAACAAAATGTATGGGATTTGACATGTCATCGCTAAGTGACATATCGCTTGTGATGGCTTATATGTCAAATCTCATACATTTTGTTTTCGAACTACGCCGTCGAAATTATCGAATGCATCTTGACTAAAGGCTCTGGATAGTTAACCGTGAGAGAAACATATTTCGAGACCAATATGCCGCGGCCGGCTTGAACTGAGAGTAATTATATGTAACACGGTCTCATAAAACGTGGAATAATGCTTACATTGGCTGTGTTCCGCGGAAAAAAGCGCTTGTTGGCGCCTGCTAGCGCTGAAAGAAAATAAATAGATTATCGGCCAGGACACGTTTACTAACTTCAATACCGCTTACATATCCGCCATTTTGCTTATTTAAGACTAACACCCATATCATTAGTTGTTACCTCGAGATTTCCTCCACTCGACTCAACCTCAATCCACGAAAGTTGTATCATTAGTTCAACAAAATTCCCTCGACTTGAGGAATTTCCTTAAGCGAGTCGAGGAATCAACTGTCAAACTTAAGGTACCTCAGGACGTACCTTGAGGCTCCCTCGAGCGTCTATTTCCGACATTTATATCAATTATTTTTACAAACTGAGTGGAAATATTTGAAGCAATTACAGAGGGATACTTATTTAAAGATAACAATGGAGGATTTTTTGGATCTTTACTTTACGAAAATCCGCCACTGCCTTTACGAAATTCCGTATAATTTATGCAGCGCATAGATATTCATCATTCTGTAAAATTTGGATCGAGTTTTAATGGTTAATGTTGGTGTTAACATAAAAAAAATATATTTTTCCATGATGTCATATCTCCACTCAACCTTACTGGAGGAGCAAACAGCTGAGGTAGAAATTATGTTTAAGAATACCAAACTTGAGGAACTTCTCAATGATACCTCAGATGAGGTTGAGTGGAGGCGGATCTGAGGAAACAACTAATGATACGGGTGTTAGCGATCGTCATTTTGCTTACGCTTTTTTCCGTAGAACACAGCCATTGTGTTACCGCAAGCTCAAAGCAAAATGGGGTTTTTGAAGTGACACACGACATGCGCTACTAGCATGTTTTTGGATATAACGTCATCAATATAATGCCTACTTTAGGCACGTTAAGAGTATTTTTGGATTTTCATTGATAAATGAAGTTTCACTTCTGCCACGTGTACGTACTCTGTACAGTTTACACGTCATGTTTTTTGTTTTTTTCAAGATCTTCAAGTCACATGTAACTCCTCTTATGTTGCTGGTGTCGCTCTGAGCGAGGGCGCTTGCCGTCTGCTGTGCCGGACTTCTCGTTGCTCGAAGTCGAATGACGAATAAAATTAGTCCATGGTCAGTTCACGGCGTGCGTGTTGTCGCCTGGGCCATCAGCCAAGATGCCTGCGCTAATTACAATGTCGAAGCTTAATAAAGTAACGCGCGCTATGTCACTTAGCGCGCGTTATGTCAATCCTATATAAGGTCCGATAAAATCAACTGCGGATATTTTGGGCATAATATGATCTACGGCTTATTTAGAGACGATTAGGCAACTCGAAAAAAAATATTCCTTTATATCCATATGGGCGAGTTTACGTTGAGCGGAGAGTCCCATATACGCGTATGAGATGATTTTTCTACTTTGAGTATAATAATATTTTTTACCTAAACGTCTTTATAATAAGCAGTAGATCATAAACCCAAAATATCTGTAATTAAGTTTACCAAACATTATATATAATGTCGTAAATACACTATTGTTTTCGAACTTCGTCATCGTAATAAACTAACTCATGGCTAAGGGCTCTGTTCCGTTGTTGCATGTAGGACGTAGGTAGATCGAGATCAGGAGATGCGCCCCGATTCGACCGATCTCGGTTACGGTGGACGGTTCAGGTGAAACCGACCATAAACCAGCTCTTTGACACTTATGGGAGCTTGTACGTGTCGTTAAAAGGACCTGGGCGCCTAGACAAATTACCTTCGTTAAAATTCGAAAAAATCTGTCGTATCGACTTCTCTTTTGAGATCACGACAAAATGTTCCTAGCCATATGCATTATGTTGTTCGAATCGCAACAACGAATTGCTCAAACGTGCTCAAACGTTAGTTGCTATGATTTGAAAGAATCTAGCCGTCAGTTGTGACGTTGTCAAATGTCATAATTGCTTTTTTTTTATTAATGATGGCGTTACGGCTTAAAACTATTTATCAGTGTCAAGTTTAAAAGGCAGACAAATAGATTTATTGTAGGTATATGATTTCAACACCGTATTATTTTCAAGTCTAATGTCTAGTCAAAGTTCAAAATACAAATAGTCAGGGCAAGTCAGTCGATTCAGTAAAATGGTACCTAGTAGTTTTACTGAAAGTTCCTAGAGTGTTTTGTATAAAATGGAATCAAATTTCAAGTGTAGAAATTTACAATAAGAATTAAGTAGGTACCTACTTAATTAACACAGGCGATTATTACGGTTGTAAGGAACTTCAATATGCACCGAAATCCGAAACACCGGAGAAAATTCAGAGCATTCTAAATCAGACACACAATTTGACAACTGTTTATTATTTGACATTGACTGACCACTCGTGTGTACGATTTTCAACTCTATTGTATGACTCCAGAGTTCTATTTAGAATTATATTATATAATACATTATTTAATTAATTATCTTCTATTTTTCATTGATAATACAGATTTTATACGGATTTCTTGCCAAATAGTCAAAGGAAACACATTTTATACAGATTTTAACAGGTTACACTAAAAGGCCATACTCACGGCGCGTCCAGCAAATCCAGCACCGGTACTAATAAAGGGCTATACTCATATCACGGTGCATGATGCATCCAGCAAATCCAGCACCGGTACTAATTAAGCCGTCATTAGTATGCACCTAAGTAGGATTTAGGAATAACAACTAGATCCATTCTTAGTGTCAATCATTTAAAATTTTTGTCTACAAATCCGCGGCCTTGAGCTTGCAGGATGGATGACCTTTTACAAATAAATAGTGTAGGTAATGATCCTGGTAACACAATAAAGGGCTATACTCATATCACGGTGCATGATGCATCCAGCAAATCCAGCACCGGTACTAATTAAGCCGGCATTAGTATGCACCTAAGTAGGATTTAGGAATAACAACTAGATCCATTCTTATACCCATTTGCACTAAACGTAAGTTAGGCCTGTCCTAGTTAAGATACACTTAAACATAAGAATAGCCTAGCTAAACATTTTGTTTGCACTAACAGATATAACTTAATTATGTCGTAGCTTAGGCATTGCCTAGATAAGTGAATGATTGAATGAATGTAAAGATTGGTTGTTTATGGTTTTATAAACCGGCTAAGTAATGTAGTCCATAGAAAATATTTTGGCCTTCTCTTTACATTGATTCCGTCGTGTGTTAAAAAGTGACAAAAGATAAGACATTGGTTTATTTTATTTGGTAACGTAAATTCACCAAAAGGCTGTCAATTGTCTTGTCATTACACGTCAAACAGATATATAATATACGTGTTTACTGTTGACTAAAATTATACATTACGATTAATACATTACGATTTATTTGGAATCGTTATTGATATACCTATTATGGAAAATAAATTAAAATAAAAAGTAAAAACCGCAAACTATACGGCGGAGGAAAAAATAAATTTTGTGCGATTGTTGTGCGACGAAGGCCCGTGCATCCTATCGAAAGTCTTCTCACGAAGGCACGACGAATAAAGATAATTGATATAGTTACAAATAATATACAGACAACTTGATAAAACACCCGACTTATGTGTTGCCTAGGCTTACGCACTTCCTAATCGGGCTCATAAAGTTAAGAATATCCTAAGTGGACTTAGGAATGGCCTAAGGTTAGTGCAATAGTATTTTTTGCTAGGAGCAGCCTAAACAAGTTAGGAAAGAACTTAGGCGATCCTTAAGTTTAGTGCAAATGGGCATTAGTGTTTAATCATTTAAAATTTTTGCCTACAAATCCGCGGCCTTGAGCTTGCAGGATGGATGACCTTTTACAAATAAATAGTGTAGGTAATGATCCTGGTAACACTGGGTAGAAAAAGAAGAAGACGAAGTACAATAATTTTTGTTTGTTAACAAATTAACAATTTACTTATTCTTATGTAATAAAGAACTAGGGACCGGATTATTGCATTATATGCATTTGCTTATTTAAGCCATTTTACCTAAGATCTAGTTATGATGCATAATATTATCGGTACACGTACATTTACAATATTTTTCCGAGTGCAGTGAACCCACCCTGTGTTCCGAAATGCGATAAAAGTGATAATATCGCGAATTTGACACGGAACGCTTTTGAATTTATCCAAACAATAAATAAAATACGCTCAATGAACTCCACGTTGCCAATGGCATTGCCGCATAAACTTCAAGAAAAGTTTGAAAACATATTGAACAATAACCCAGGTTTTGAAAGCTTGTGTCAAATTGATAGTTTCATTAATGGAACGGCAGAACTTTTGCCAGAAACTATAAGTACTAACATAGCACCCAAGTTCAAATTCTGCCCAGTTACCTCAGTGGATATGGAGCGAACCCTTTCCACTAACAAAAATATTCTAAACAATCGAAGACACAATCTTACCACTGAAAATTTTGATAAATACCTACTTAATTGTTTACATTTACAAAAAATTTAAATAATTTTATAGTCATGTAATGTTACTGTACCTATTATCGCCTATCAAAAAATAATTTACTAATTGTACCTATGCTGATTTTGAAATAAAAAACTTATTTTTCTCTTTTTTTAGGGGTTCCTAAAATTTATCATTAAATTTGCATATTCTGCCAATTTTCGTGCATATTTCAAGCATTTCTCATGCATATTTAATAATGTTGTTTGCATTTAATGTATCGAACCGCTACCAACCTAATTAATTTGTATTCATTCTGTGACAGGCTCTAACTAGTGCTAAACAAAGAAATATCTGCATTATGTAATTCCTTTGCAAGAAATGAAAGTAATTTTTACATTTTATGTTTATTTTCTTACTAAAACTTAAAAAGTAAAATAAAATGTTGATACTCATGTACCTATTGTTATTATTTCAACTATCCTAATACGGACACTTGATATGGCACGACAACTTTATAAGAGGAATAATTGAGGGGAAGGAAACGTGGAAGGCCGAGAAGAACTTTTATGGACCAGGTTAAGGCGATGGTCGTGTCGTATCAGGAGGTTAAGAGAAGGATGAAGTGCAGAGAGGAATGGAGAAAGCTCCACCGACAAGAGCAAAGCTTTTAAATTAGAATGAATGAATAATTCTAGCAAGACAATGCCTATAACAAATTCAAAGTGTTATGGCCGCTTGTAATATTTTGTATACAATATGTAGTAACTGTTAGGTTTATTTATTGTAATAGTACCCTGTACAGTCATGGTACTTTTATAAATTTTATTACTTCCAGCTAATAACACTTCCTTTAAAGTTATAGTTCTGTAAAATTGCAAAGAATATTTCAATTATTTAGTCATATTTAGTCACAAACATACTATAGAGATTAAATATGATGTATTTAATGGTTAACACTACTTGACTGTTTATAATAGCAAATATTTCAAAACTATTATGAGGTGTTTGTGTGCTTACATCCCATTTATAAGGCGAAGGTGTTGAGCATCGATATATACAATACAATAAAATATAATTACATTGAAAAACTTATAAATTTTATCTACTAAATACAACTTGCTTATTTATGAACTACATTTGTTACCTACTATAATTTAGGTAGGTACCTACTATAGGTACACCTAAAGATTGCTATCAGCTGGTATAGTAGCGTGTAAAGGTTACAAACTGCAAGGGCGTTATTAATCTAAGACTGCAAGTAAGCTACAAATTAAGAAATTTATATTTTAACAAAGTGTTAAATTATACTTGAATACAATGAATTAAATATTAGGTACCTACATATTGACAATAATTGTGATTAATTGAATACTTTAGATTGAATTCTTTTGACTTTTTATGCAATATAGACCCTTTAGGCAAATCATTATTATTTACAAATAACAGCTGATCAATAAAAATCCGCCATATTGTTCGTTGAGGCGATAAAGGTAGCTATCTGGGTATCTTTATCGTTAGGTCGATAAAGATAAAGATCACGATCTGCTAAATGTCACTTACGGCCGCTTGTCTAGGCATTGTATGGAGAAACGCGTTAGAGCAATTCGTTATATGGGTGCATCGTTAGCGTATTCGTTCAAAGTGGCTGCTTGGCTACCAATTTTTTTAACGATACGACTGAATATGTCATTTAACGCACGCTTATGTCAATCCCATACATTTTTTATTCACGAAGTTCGCCGTCGATATTATTTAATGCATCTTGTCTAGCCCTCCTGGAAGTTTCCCTGACTACCCCCGCGAGGGGTCACTATGTCTGTATGTATGTGTGTGTGTGCGTGTGTGTGTGTGTAAGTATGCAAACCTCATAACTTTTGAACATTTTGTCCGATTTTATTGCGCCTGGCGCCACTCGAAAGGGCTTGGCCAAACTTAGATTTTGAATACAATTTGGAAATCGTTCCATTGGACAGATAGATTTCAAGAAATCTCGAAAAAAACTGTGATAAAAAAAAACCAATAACTTTTAAACGGCTTTATCGATCAACTCCAAAAACTAATCTGGGCGCCTAGACAAATTACCTTCGTTAAAATTCGGAAAGATCTGTCGTATCGACTTCTCTTTTGAGATCACGACATTTTGTGCCTAGCCAAACGCATACTGTTGTTCGAATCGCAACAACGAATTGCTCAAACGTTAGTTGTTTATGATTTCAAGAATTTAGCCGTCAGTTGTGAAGTTGTCAAATGTCATATATTTTTTTTTAATTATTGATGGCGTTACGGCATAAAACTATTTGTCAGTGTCAAGTTAAAAAGGCAGACAACTAGATTTAATGTAGGTACCTATATGATTTCAACACCGTATTATTTTCAAGTCTAATGTCTAGTCAAAGTTCAAAATACAAATAGTCAGTGCAAGTCAGTCGATTCAGTAAAACGGTACCTAGAAGTTTTATTGAAAGTTCCTAGAGTGTTTTGTATAAAATGGAATCAAATTTCAAGTGTAGAAATTTACAATAAGAATAAAGTAGGTACTTATTTAACAAGGCCGATTATTACGGTTGTAAGGCTGGAACTTCAATATGCACCGAAATCCGAAACACCGGGAAAAATTCAGAGGATTATAAATTAGACACACAATAATTATTGGTTAACTGTTTATCTATTGTATGACTCCAGAGTTCTATTTTGAATAATTATTATATTATATAATACATTATTTAATTAATTATCTTCTAGTTTTCATTGATAATACAGATTTTATACAGATTTCTTGCCAAATGGTCATAGGACACACATTATAAACAGATTTTAAGAGATTACACTAAAGACCATACTCACGGTGCGTCCAGCAAATCCAGCACCGGTACTATTATGAATTTTAATATTATCCGGTGTTCAGCATAAAATATGTGTACAGTCTGACAAGGATCTTTTGGCACGTGGACAAAATCAGAACTAACATTGCCGTCTTGTAAAATGTCACTTTTAGTATTATATTATATTGTTTTGTAGTTGCGACACTTACCTTTTGGCACGTGGATAAAATCAGTAATAACATCGCCGTCTTGTAAAATTTCACTTTTAGTAATAAGTATTGTTCTTATTTGCGACACTCACGCCCCCATCTAAGTGCCAAAAGATCCTTGTCCGACTGTAATGGCGTATCTATTGCCTTGCAAATGATACCATCTAATAAAAAAGAAGGAAAAGGTTTTAATGTAAACTGCATTTTTATTTAGTATTAAATGACTATTTCTAACTTTTTTAATTAGAATATGATATAGTTATAAACATTTGTTAAAATAATAACAAAGTACACTCGTTTTATCTAAGATTTTTCAAGTCACTTTTTAAAAATACCAACATTTTTCTGGTTGGCAACATGCAAGAACGAGACACACGGCCTCCCTTCTGGCTATCTCGCTCGGCTCGGATTTGCCTCTATGATACGTGCATTGTGAAATACACTCTATTACCAAGGCAATACAGTTCTTTTTAGCAATTACAAAATACGGAGTCTTCTATCCTTAGGACTATATCCATGTCCTGGTAACACTTTAAACTGGCCAGAAGAAGATGAAGAAGAAGAAGATGAAGTACAATAATTTTTGTTTGTTATCAAAATAACAATTTACCTAACTTAGGTCTTTACATCCGATGATGGATGATTTATACAGTATTCTCCGAGCGAAGTAACCACTCGTGAAATACTGTAGTGCCTGGGACAGTTGGTTTTTAAATATCGTATGATTGCCCAAGCACATACGGCATTCTCACAACATAGCCAGCCTAGTCCAGAGGAATGACTAGTCAATACGTCTGGGGCCAACTATGTGCGGGTTTCCTCACGATGTTTTCCTTCACCGTTAGAGCGTCCGTATAATGTACTTGAGATCTGCTGGCCGATTCTGTATCGTTATACATAAAAGTTGGCTTCAAGGCTTCATACTGGTGGAGAGAAGAAAAAAAGAAAAAACATACTCACATACTTTTATATTTATAATATTAGTAGGATCTTTGACTACTTAAATATTATCATTACCTTATACATAAGTAAAATGCGTTTTAAATCTTTATAATTTGTAGGAATTGTAGGTATACAATAATGTTGTTTATACAGTTTATAGTGAGCATTGGCGTAGGGTTTATAACTCCATTCCTATCGGCTTCCCTTGTCACATACCTTTTGCAAACCTTCATAGAAATCCCTACCTATGATACAGGTTCCGGCTTCCCTTTGAAGGAGAAGCAGCCTTCACCACTGATAGTGAGAAGTGATATAAATAATCATAATTTAATTAATGTATCAAAACCGCTAACAACCTAAGTTAATTTGTATTCATTCTGTGACAGGCTTTAACTAGTGCGTGTAAATAATAACTATTATTAGCTGTGTTGATTTTTAAATTGTATAATGTTATTATTGGTTATGTGACTTGAGATAAAACTGATTATTTAAAGAAATATCTGCATTATGTAATTCCTTTGCAAGAAATAAAAGTATTTTTACATTTTAAGTTTATTTTCTTACTAAAACCATGTAAAACTTACTTAAAAAAGTAAAATAAAATGTAGATACTCTTGTATTGTTATTATTTAATCAATCCTAATACGGACACTTGATACGGCACAATAACTTTATTAGAGGAATAATTGAAGGGATGGTAGTAGAAAACGTGGAAGGCCGAGAACTTTTATGGACAGGTGTAGGCGAATGTGATGGTTGTGTCGTATCAGGAGGTCAAGAGAACGCCCGGAGTGCAGAGAGGAATGAAGAAAGCATCACTGACAAGAGCAAAGCTCTTAAATTAGAATGAATGAATAATTCTAGCAAGACAATGCTTATAACAAATTCAAAGTGTTATGGCCGCATTGTAATATTTTGTCTACAATATGTGGTAAGCAATAAATAAGTAAACCTAACGGTTTACTTATTTATTGCAATAGTACCCTGTACAGTCAAGGTACTTTAATTACAAGTGTAGTTTAACGTTATAGTTCTGTAAAATTGTAAAGACTATTTCAATTATTTAGTCACAAATATACTATAGAGATTAAATATTAAGTATTTAATTGGTTAACACTACTTGACTGTTTATAATAGGTGTATAATAGCATAGATATATAATATTAAATTTGTAATAATTAATCAAAGTATAATAGCAAATATTTCAAAACTTTTATGAGGTGTTTGTGTCCTTCTAACCCATTTATAAGGCGAAGGTGTTGAGCATCGATGACAATAAAATATCATTACATTGAAAAACTTATAAATTTTAACTACTAAATACAAATCTTTATTTCTAAGGAAGTTTCAGAGAAACTTGCTTAATTATGAACTCCATTTGTTACCTACTATAATTTAGGTACCTACTATACACCTAAAGATTGCTTTCAGCTGATATAGTAGCGTGTAAAGATTACAAACTGCAAGTAAGCTACAAATTAAGAAATTTATATTTTAACAAAGTGTTGAATTATACTTGAATACAATGAATTACATATTAGGTATTGACTATAATTGTGATTTATTGAATACTTTAGATTGAATCCTTTTGACTTTATGCAATATAGACTACTAGCAAAAGGTGTTGTATAGACCCTTTAGGCAACTTTAGGCAAATCATTATTATTTACAAATAACAGCTGATCAATAAAAATCCGCCATATTGTTCGTTGAGGCGATAAAGGTAGCCCCCTGGATATCTTTATCGTTAGGTCGATAAAGATAAAGATCACGATCTACTAAATGTCACTTACGGCCGCTTGTCTAGGCATTGTATGGAGAAACACGTTAGAGCAATTCGTTATATGAGTGCATCGTTAGCGTATTCGTTCAAAGTGGCTGCTTGGCTACCAATTTTTTTAACGATACGACTGAATATGTCATTTAACGCACGCTTATGTCAATCCCATACATTTTTTATTCACGAAGTTCGCCGTCGATATTATTTAATGCATCTTGTCTAGCCCTCCTGGGTCTCTTGTCAAGATGCATAAATTGATAATTTCGACGGCGAAGTTCGAAAACAAAATGTATGGGATTTGACATAACGCATCGCAAGCGACATGCCACTTAACGATGACTTATGTCAAATCCCATACATTTTTAATTTCGAAGTTCGCCGACGAAATTATTGAATGCATCTTGACTAGATGTCCTGGGGAGTCACTATGTAACAATTAGCCATGGCAACTAGATATGAGCGCCGCGCCGGCGCGCCGCCGCCGCCGTCGATTTTGCCGCGCCGCCGCCGCCGCGAAAATACACCGGCGCGCCGAGTGAGCGAGAGGGATAGTCATAATGTGTTATTTCAGTCAGTGACTATGAGCATATAAGCCTTACTTCTTTCATGCTTTAAGAGAGGAGAACATCCTAGGTGAATGTTCTCCTCGTTTAAAGCGTGACACCTATATCATCGAAAGAATTCTGCATAAAAGACAACATGCTCACTAGAAAGGCAGATCTACTGAATTGATGGAGCTAGTAGATCGAGCTAGTATATCGTATTGATAAAGCCATTGAGGATAAGTTTGTGTTTGTGAAGTTTGCGCTAAGCGCCTTCCTAGATATTGAAGGCGCGTTCGGCAAAAACTCAACCTGATCTATTACCCTGATAGCCTGGCTTCAAGATTTAATATAGAGTGGATCAAAGCTACGCTAAACAACAGAGTAGCGTCATCAACTATCTTGGGCTTGACGCTCAGGAGTAGGTTGACCCAAGGATGCCCACGGGGAGAGGCCGGGGTACTGTGGCCGCTGGAGTGGTCCCTGGTAGTGATTGGGCTGCTAATAGAACTGAACAATAGAAGGTTCTATGCTCAAAGATCCTAACAATAATGACCATTAAGATTTCGGTGATGGTGGCCGGTTTCATTGAAACCAGGTCAGCAGTTATTATTATAGTGCCCTAGTATGTGCGTAGTACACAAGAGCACTCTCTCTTCCTTTACTCTCGTAATCCAGTGGGACGGATAATTGACATGACTGGCGAGAGATCAGGCGCTGGTCCGACGTTTTACATGCCATCCGACGCATGGATCATCTTGTCAGACATTCAGGTAACCAGCTTGTCCTAACCAAACTTGAAAACAACTTTTTTTTTTGATGTTTCAATGCGGGAATCGAACCCACAACCTACGAGTCGAGAGCCAAGCTCGAATCCGACCTAGCGATACTAGTGGTGGGCAAATGCGCATCGGTAGTCGCTGAGCTAATGCAATTAGGTGCAAAATTGGTGCAAAAGGGTCAAGCTAACAGTCAATGCTAATAAGACAGTCTTGATACCTAACACCAATAAGAGGAAGTGCCTCCGTGGTCTAGTGGTTAGAGCATTGGCTCTCGACTCGGAGGTCGTGTGTTCGATTCCCGCAAGTCTTGATACCTAACACCAATAAGAGGAAGTGCCTCCGTGGTCTAGTGGTTAGAGCATTGGCTCTCGACTCGGAGGTCGTGTGTTCGATTCCCGCATTGGAACAACAAAAAATGTTGTTTCCAAGTTTGATTAGGACAATGCACGCTGATCACCTGATTTTCTGACAAGACAGATGATCCATGTGTTGGATAGGCATGTAAAAAGTCGGACCTGCGCCTGATCTCTCGACAATCGTGTCGGTTATTCGCCCCACTAGATTATGAGAGTAAAGGAAGAGAGTGCTCTTGTGTACTGCGCACACACTTGGGCACTATATAACTACTCCTGCGTAGTGGCTTGGTTTCAATGAAACAGGCCACCATCACCGATATCGGTGTGGGGAGTTATTATTAAGAGGATGTTGAAGGGACTAAAACCCCCAACACTCTTCGGGAAAACCAACACGTTTGCAAGCGAGGTCAAATATCTTGGAGTGATCCCAGATATTATATTTATGTGACTTACTTGGAATAAGCGCATCGAGGACATTATGAAAAAGGCTAGATGTGCAGTCATGGCCATGCCATCTGACACCATGATCAAGGTGCATAGCTTTTAAGAACTATACCCAGTTTTCATAACTTCTCGGGAGGACTGGGTCCCAATTAATGTTCACCTTAAGAACATAATTTAGTTCACGGACAGATCTAGGAAAAACAACAGGGGTGGCGCTGGACTACGGGGGCGTGCCACCTACAGGCAGATATGCTTGTTTGGGAGATTTTGCACCGTGTTTCAGGCTAAGATCTCTGCTATTATTGGTTGTTCACTAGAGAGTCTATGCAGTCAGTTATATAAATGGCTTCGACGTCAGTTCTTGAAAATGTGGGCGTTTATAAAACGTAAATAGAAAAAGATTACAGTGATTACGCTCTTTGGAATCAAAGCACAGTTAACTGCTATTTCCAAAGTAGTTTGAAATTTTGTTATTACATTAATTTTCTCATCACTACAAAAAGTGTCATAAATTGTATTGCATTGTAATTGTATGTAACCAAATAAATAAAAGTATTTTGACAGCTACGATTGAACAACACTTTATTTTTACTACCAAGTACAAACTTCAGCCCTTTCAAGGTCACGCCGCCGACGCCGCCGCCGCCGACCCTAAATAGTCGGCGCGCCGCCGCCGACCTAACACCCATCGGCGCTCATATCTAATGGCAACCAAAGTTAAAATTAGGTTAGATGTAAGCGTACTTACACCTTATTTAAACGGCATAAGTAGCATATCCTACTACTATTATAAATGTGAATGTTTGTGACGATGAATGGATGTATAGTGCATTGGGGTAATTCCGAAAATGGGAAAATTCCGAAGTTAATTAAAATCTACTAAAACAAGCAAAATTTCTTTAAATGGGAACATAAGTTTAGTAAAATCAGCGACAAGGCGTACGTTATATTATACATTTTTATTCGATTTGTGTTTTTTGCGTCATTTTTGTCGATTCGCAATAACTCCAACATGTAAATATTGTATATTTCGAAATTCTGGTAAGTAAATTAAATATGAGTTTTTATATATTATACTTAGCTAATCGTTTTTTATTGATATTATATGCAATATATATCTAATGCACAGGTTCTGTAAAGTCGAGATTTCAATCATTACGGAATTCCCCCACATTATGTCGTAATTTCCCCCATATCATTAAATCATGACAATGTTACAAAACCCTACATTTAAATAATAATAATACCATTTATAATTTCAATATTTATGACAAATTAGCCATCAAATAATGATATAACTCAATAAATATATTCATTTATTCAAATATTGATTATTTTTAAATGACAGACCAAAACTTAAACCTGTAGTCAACTCGATGGAAAACCTGTCGGAATTACTCCAAGGCACCTTATGGATGTTCGTTGCTCTTGCATTCGAAGACTGCTGAACTCATTTTGGTGAAATTTCCTTCCTCGTTAATCTTTTGAGATCTGCCATAAAATGGTATTAAACTTGCCTTTCTATATCGATTTATATGAAATAGATCATACCTCTATATTATTAAGGTAATTTTAACACCGATTTACGCAGTTTTAATAATAGAATTAAGTTAAAAACAGCATTTTAGCAATTAACTCTGATTTGTGCTATAACACATACCTAGTATAAATCGTAACACAATGGCTGGGAGAACAAAGAGAAGTGATACATTAAGGTGAAGGTCGCGTAAAAGTGCAGTTACCTACGAATTCATTGACCATGAACGCAGACTTACTCTAGTTTTTGTCAAAATATAATAAGAACCAAGATTATGACTTGCTAGATATTCCCCGCGATTTTGGCGTGTAAACAGAGAGCGTACATTTTGCCGCGATAAAAAGTAGCCTATGTCCTTCCCCGTGATCTTCTCTATACCTAAGCCAAATTCAATCAAAATCGGTCCAGTAGCTTGGGAGCCTATTCAATACAAACAAACAAACATACATACAAACATACAAACAAACCAATTTTTTAGTATTTATTACATTTGCATAGATTAAGAAGTAAATAGGAATACATTTAATTAGAGAAGCTTTTTTATGGTTCTTTACTGATAAGAGAAATAATATATTTAATTTGATTTTTTTTAATTTTCTGCACAATTTTTGAACCCAACGGTTTGAAAGGTGTCTGTGTATTGTGCATACATATAATATAATGTTATATGCACAATTCACACATCATATTATCATAAATGTGAAAGTTTGTGAGGATGGATGGATGCTTGTTACTCTTTCACGTAAAAACTACTGAATGAGTGTCGATGAAATTTGGTATGGTAGTAGTTTATAGGCTCTGGATCTGGCCCGAAAACAATATTTCCGTGGGATACAATATATAAGTGAGAGGAGCCGAGGGATATAGTATATCCCTCGGCTCCACTCACTTATATCTATATCCGATATAGCTAGTAATAATATGCTCTTAAGGTTTAGTATGAGATAATATCTACTCTCTCTCCTTACAAATTTCAAATGTTTAGTACCTAATGTTATTATTTCCAAATTATGATTGCAATATCAAAGAAAAGTCACGACTCCTCAATTATTATTTAACAGAACATGAGGCTGTACAAAACAAAAGAAATAATTTCAACGCCCTTGTACAACCTAATATAAAATAGCTAAGCGGAAATTGTCAGTACATAAAACAATCTATTTTTAAGGTTAAATGCCACACATTTAATTATTTTCCTGCGTGCAATGTCGTGCGTTCACTGAACATTTTTACTTCGTGCCTGAAATGGAATTTCCTTCCTAAAATATCTCTTTTAGTTCAGTTATCAGCCAGGACACGTTTGCTAAATTCAATACTGCTAACATAATCCGCCATTTTGCTTACGTTTATTTGTTAGCGCTATTTTCCGTGGAACACAGCAATTGAAACATATATTCTTGTGTAATTAGTAAATGTCAATTTAGAAGTTTTCACTCCAGCACAGATGTCTAGACTTTAACAAATCATAATATGTCAGACCAATTTTTGCTACTTGTTTGAGTTTAATTATCTACTTATATCCAAATCATTTTGAGCCCATGTCAAGCATTGTTCTAGAGAAAGTTAGATCATTAATTTCTGAAATTAACGTAAAAAAAAAAACAAAAAGTCATCAAATTAGATCAACAGCAGATAACAAAACGTTAATAATATGATGTATGCCGTATATTCTCTAAATGCTTTGCGCTCTACATATTTTAGTGACGGGTTTTTCGGCTTTTACCTTTTTTTATAGATAAGAATTGTTTTTCTTTTCAGAATCTGAAAACTATAAATGTAGGTACGATTAGACTCACATGATTTGAATAATAAGGCATTCATAACTCGTGTTGACCAAAATGATGCTAAAGCCATTTGGGACGGATAATAATATTTAAATGTTGACACTAATACAATTTGCGAAACTTTATTAAAAATCATATATTAATTATCATAATATTAAATCATGCAAAAATCATGCACACGGAGTAGTATGTCTGGCAAAGTTAAAGTTTATGAGGAGATAGGTGTACAGGTAGCTAATTTTTAGGAGTAAATGCAACTGTCGATCTTTCTTTAGACGACCTCTGTGGCTCAGTTGGTTGAGCGTGAGTGGCTCAAGCCGGGAGTCGCGGGTTCAAATCCCGCCGAAGGAACAAAAAGT
This sequence comes from Glaucopsyche alexis, assembly GCA_905404095.1. NCBI lineage: Eukaryota > Metazoa > Arthropoda > Insecta > Lepidoptera > Lycaenidae > Glaucopsyche > Glaucopsyche alexis. The sequence continues at coordinate 6,921,006 of FR990053.1, forward strand.
TTTTCTGTGTTCCTGGGTCATGGATGTGTATTAAATATGTGTATAATATAATAAAAATCTTAAATATGTGTATAGTATAAAAGTATTAAATATATTTTTCCGTTGTCTGGTACCCGTAACACAAGTTCTTCGAGAACTTACCACGGGATCAGATTAACGTGGTGTGAAGCGTCCATAGATATAATTATTATTATTATTCTTTTGTCATAAAACTGTCCAATGTGTATACTATCAGCTTGCAAACTACCAGCGAGCTCGAAAGGATTAAAGCTTTACGTATGTACCTACTCTGGGCTCAGAACCTCAATTCTCGTATTTAAAGTAGATAATTTAAACAGTCAATTTTACTTTGTTTGGATTGAAAGTGTAGTGTCATGTTACCGTGAATGAATTTTATGACGTTTCGACCAATCAGAGCGCGTTTCACGATGGTTTAACGTTCATAAAAACACCTATTGGGAGTATAAGCGTATCGGGACTTGATTGTAATCGTATTAATGCAGGCTTTATTTAGCAGAATTGTCCCTCTGACCTATAACTCGATAAAAGAATATCTTTTGAGAAAGGCCGGTAGTCCATATTATAGAATCATAATTCATAGTCCATATTATAGGGTCCATAATTACCACACTTACTCTAGCTCTACCTACATAAAAAAAAAAACGTTACAATTTTAATAAGTGACAAAATTAACAATCAGGCTTGTTTTTTCTCCCGCAGTTTTTTTTAGTACTGTTTTGGAAAGTTTTTGCAAAACAATAAATAAATTGTTTAAAGAATGTAATAAATTTTAATAAAAATGTAATTAAAAAAGTGAAAATACGGTACTCTTTGATTAGCATATCGTTATTTTTAAAGTAATTAGTAAAGTACTAAATACCGTGGGATAGCCTCCGTGGTCTAGTGGTTAGAGCCTTGACTTGGTTCGATTCCCGTATTGGAACAACAAAAATGTTGTTTCCAAGTTTAGTTAGGACAATGCAGGCTGATCATCTGATTGTCTGACAAGAAAGGTGATCCATGGGTCGGATGACCATGTAAAAAGTTGGACCTGCGCCTGATCGCCAGTCGTGTCGGTTATCCGTCCCACTGGGTTATGAGCGTAAAGGAGTGCTCTTATGTACGGCGCATACACTTAGGCACTACTTCTGCGTAACTGCGTAACGGCCACCGTCACCGAAATTGGTGTGGGGAGTTATTTTTAATACCGTGGGATATACTGTACTCTCTGATGCAATGGTGCACGAAATAGAGCTCACCTTACCGTCGAAAAAGGAGGTCATCAAGAACAAGCATAGGACTTTTGTAGATCGCTATGAACAATGGACATATTAACAGTTTAATATAGAACCGTCGGGTTCGTTAGGTTTCGTACCTAAAAGGTAGAAACGGGACCCTATTATCAAAATTCCGCTATCAGTCCGTCTGTTTATCTGTCACCAGACTGCATCTCATGAATCGTAACAGTGAGATAGTAGAAATTTTCACAGATTATGTATTTCTGTTGCCGCTATGACAATATACAGCGTGTCCCGACACCTATATCGGAGCCTTTAGTGGTAAAAAATATGGGGTTTTTTATCGACAAATTCCCCCTTAAATTTTATTTTCTCTCACGTTTGTGAAATGGCAGGCATTTTATTTTTTGGTAACCAAGACCCGGGCTCTCGTACTCATTCGACCACCACTCAAACTCAAACTCAAACTCAAAATTTTTATTTCCATATAGGTTATGAAATAACACTTATAGAATTGTCCTACATGATGCCACTACTCATCTAAATGTCCTAGGAACATAAAAAAGGTCTCATTTGATAACTAAATATGTGGACAATGATTAACAGTTAAAATGTTTTAATTATTAACAGTTACACAGTTAAAACAAAAAAGATAATTTAAAAAAATATATAGTTTTTTTTTTGTGAATTTTTTAAATTATTTGCTTTTTGTGAAAAATCTAGGCCTTATAACCTGCTTATTTTTTATTCTAAAACGATAGAAGAGGACGTTTGCTAAAATAAAATATAAACCCCTATACTCTCAGTGCAATAGTTTAGAAATTATAACAATTTGTTGGAATCATCTCAGGCAGGGGGCCAGCCAGTCGTCTTTTTCAAATTGTTATAACTACTAAACTATTGCACTGAGAGTAAAGGAGTCTAGTATTTTATTTTAGCAAACGTCCTCTTGTGTCGTTGTAGAACAAATAATAAGTAGTTATAAAAATTTGAAAAAGACGACTGGCTGACTGGCTGGCCCCCTGCCTGAGATGATACCAACAAATTGTTATAACTTCTAAACTATTTCATTGAGAGTAAAGGGGTTTGTATTTTATTTTAGCAAACATTCTTTTCTATCGTTTTAAAACAAAAAACAAACAGGTTAATGGCCTAGATTTTTCACAAAAAGCAAATAATTTAAAAAATTCACCAAAAAAAAACTATATATTTTTTTAAATTGCCTGTTTTTATTTTTTTGTTCAAAGAAAAATAAAACATTTTAACTGTGAATTATTATCCACATATTTAAATGAGACCTTTTTTATGTTCCTAGGACATTTACATGAGTATTGGTGGTCGAATTAGTACGAGAGCCCGGGTCTTGGTTACCAAAAAATAAAATGGCTGCCATTTCACAAACGCGAATGAAAAATAAAATTTAAGGGGGAATTTGTCGATAAAAAAACCTATATTTTTTACCACTAAAGGCTCCGATATAGGTGTCGGGACACGCTGTATAGTAAAAACAGAATAAATGAATATGTAAGGGGGCTCCCATACAATCCCTTTCGTGCACGAAGGTGACTCGCACTTGGCCGGATTTTATATCGTCTAAGTGCTTAGAAGAGCACTAAAATCGAAGCTGTAAGCTGCTATCTCACAAAACATCAACGGCAAAAACCGATAAGAGTGAAAGAGAAAGCAAATCCATTTTTCGAAGCATCGAATTTTGTTTCGACTTGGTGAACATTTGGTCTTCTTTTTAACGACGTTGATGTTGCGACTTTATGGGACTTATAACTTTTGCATGTGGGATAAGGAACAATATTATAAATGTTTATTCTTTTATTGTGTCAGTATTAGGGGGTCGAAGACCGGCCATATTTAAAAAAACCGGGTTTTTCGGTCCCAGCCATCTTCAAAACCGGGTACCCGGGTTTTTTCGGGTATTTCGGGTTTTTTGTTGATTTTGTAGAATTTTGTTAGGAATATCCTAAAATTTACTTTTATCAGCTGATTTCTGTTGTTACAACGTAATACTGGTAAAATGTGATCCCACTATAAACATTTTCATGTAAAATAATTAATAACTTCACTAACTCTACACCTTAGTCAAAATACGTTGCCTGACGAAATGGCCAAGCCATATAATTTGACTGAAGTGTAGAGTTTGTAAAGTTAGGCTTGTAGAGTTAAGGCGTGTAGAAACAGAAGTGCCTTGCCGGCATTTTAGGAGGGAATACGCTGCCTTCTTGAAGGTGTGCAGGTCCTAATGGTCCGGAAATACTGTTGGCGACAGTTCATTCCAGAGTTTTACAGTGCGCGGCAGAAAGCTTCGGGTAAAGTGCACGGTGGAGGACTGCCACTCATCAAGGTGATGAGGATGATAAATATTTTGTCCCTTGGAACGGTGGCGAAAAGTTGCAGCAGGTAGAATTCCGAACAATTTCTCGGAGCACTCCCCGTAATATTATAACCGATATAGGATGCAGAGCGATGCTCATCTCTAGAAGCAAAGCCTGTTTGAAATACTATGGCAGTCGACAATTCGACGGCCCTTCGTTGGATACGATCCAGAGGGACAAGCTGGTACTTTGGCGCTCCTTCCCAGAGATGAGAACAATATTCCATGTGAGGCCGAACCTGCGCCTTATAGAGTTGTAGGCGTGGGACCGGACTGAAATACTTCTTTGACCTGTTCAGAACACCAAGCTTCTTGGAGGCTAACTAGGCCTTGCCCTCCAGATGATATCGGAACTAGACCTCGCTCGATATGCTAACACCAAGTATTCCAATTTCCAATGTTGGAGGAGACAGTTATGGGTATGCTTTCAAAACGAGCACATACGACCATCGGTAACTTATTAGCGATGAACGCGCAAACATATATCTTAGAGGTGTTGAATTGGACTAAGTTAAGTCTACCCCATTCAGAGATCTTCTCCGATGAAATCTTAATTTGAGAGACAAGTTCGTTTCGACTCTCAATGACGTTTTGCCGAGAGATGTTCGGGCGACCTGTGTATGGCATCACCCGTACTGTCGTCATCACATATTATCATTGATATGCAGTATGAACAGGGCAGGCGATATCACACCAAAGCTGTCTACCAAGATGCCAGGACTGTGCCATAAGCAGGTGAGCCGAAAAAGATGCGTTAAGACCGGTGCCAACTCTGGAGCACACATTTTCAACACAATGGGACGGATTCCGTTAGGCCCACTCGACTTTTGGGTATCATGCATGCAGAACGGAGAGCAATTCGCGCTGAGCGCTGATGGAACCGAAAATTATATTATACCAAGTTATTAAGGTGCAAAAAATCGACGAATCGCTTCGAGAAAAGGTAGTCTGCAGTTTCGAGGGGTTCCTATAACTCCATTCCTATCGGCTTCCCTTACCGCTTACCTTTTGAAGACCTTTATCCGAATCCCAACCTATTATGCATGCTACGGCTTCCCTACGAAGTAGAACCAGCCTTTGCCACTGGTAGTCTGGTAGTGCCCTTGCTCTTCGCTCACTCGTCCTAGCGGGGCGGGGGCACTACCGTGCCCCCAAATGTACTATATACAACATAGAAACATTATAACTATTATTCTAAAATTCTACATTGACAATCACAAGCCACTATAACGTTCGGTTTGTGACTGACGACTGTAACTGTTATAAACTGTTGTAAAATTTCATGATGAAAAAAAGCTCGAAAAAACCGAAAACCGGTTTTCAATATTTTGAAAACCGGGTTTTGTTGTAGGCCCGAAAACCCGGGAAAACCCGGGTTTTCGGTTTCGGGTAAAACCGGTCTCGATGTCCTAGTCAGTATAAGGGATAAGAATACAATATTATATGTTTATTCTCTTAATAACAGCCGGGTTCACAGGGTTCACAGCCTCCGTAGTCTAGTGGTTTAGAGCTTGGTTCTCGACTCGGAGGTCGTGGGTTCTATTCCCGCATTGGAACAAATAAAAAATGTTGTTTCCAAGTTTGGTTAGGACAATGCAGGTTGATCACCTGATTATCTGATAAGAAATATGATCCATGCGTCGAATGGGCATGTAAAAAGTCGGTCCTGCGTCTGATCTCTCGCCAGTCGTGTCGGTCTTCCGGAGCTATTATTATTAACAGCCGGGTTATTCTATAGTAATTATTCTGAGTCTGAGGGTTTGTTTCACAATTAACAGATAAGAATCGAATAGCTTATTTGCTTGTTTTGTTTCTGTCGTTCGATATAAAGTAAGTAGAAACAAAACTTCCGCATAAGCTATCCGACACTTATTAGAAACAGTGAAACAGGTCCTAAGTGAATTGTAATGTCAATGAGTCCGTAAACACATAACACGTTAATTTCAAGTCAGTCAAGCGTCAAGAGAGAAAGTGTTGCTAAAGTAAATACTAATAGTAATTGTAGCTAGCATTGTTAAGCTATCGAGTACAGTACAAGAAGACATGGACTGAGATAAAAAGGTTTAAACTGTTAATATCCCACTGCTGGACAAAGATCAGTACCTATCCCAAACTTATGCAATTTGTGTCACGCCGCGCCGTTGCACTTCAGCTCCCAATCGGATGAAGCGATTTTAATCTAGTTTTTTATTTTTTGGTTGAAAACTGATATTATGATTGACAGTATTCTTAGTGTTCTTAGCTATAATTCATCATCATCAGCTCGCTCACTGCTTGACAATTTGGGGGTTCGAACTTCAGGGGTAGGATGATTTTTATTTTTTTTCATTCCTCATCAAATACGTACTTTTTTACAAAAGTCAATCATTTTCGAGTAACCGGCCTTCAAAAAAGCGGTTTAGCGGCAAGTTGCAACCCCCCTCTCCCCACTTTTTTACAAAGTCAATTATTTTCGAGCAAACGTCTTTCAAAAAAGCGGTTAACGGCAAGTTGCTTAACAACCCGGCATTTCCAAACTTTAAGAGATAGAAATTTGTTAGTTCCCATGCAGATAGGTAGTGCTAAAATCTATTTAGAATAAAACTAAATAAACATTTTGACTGAAATCGGACACAAACTTTCGAAGTAATTAAAAAAATATTGCGCGTTAATAGCTAGACATGTCCTGTATGCTCTTAGTTAGCTTATTTACTAACATCGTAGCGTAACCAATCAGTCAACTATTAACCATACTTTTATCGACAAATAAACCGACGATCACTCGAAAACTAATTAAGTACAATAATTATATAATTTATAATCTTCATTACGATAGTAAATCTCTTCTGGGTATTAGTTTTTTTACGACAAAACTTTGAGAAAGCTGCGCTTGCGCAAGATTCTTAAGCAAATATCTGCGATGCCTCATCAGCCTCCGAGAAACTAATTACAGGTTCAATTTAACGCAAATTACATTTAATTATTATCGGATTTAGAGAAAGTTTATTTTACAAAACGAGATTATCAAACGAACATACAGGTTGCCTCTAGAGTCTCGAAGTGTTACCTACTTACTGTAGGTTGGGTATAAAGTAAGTAAGGTACCTAATATTTGTATATATCACCGTAAAATTGTAAAAACCGTTAGATTGTAATAAAACTAGTAAAATTGTGAAATGTTGATAGACTTCCGAAGTTCAGACGCGAATATGCTGCCTATAACATTATTTTTCGTTAAATTATATAATATAATATATAATTATGAATCTATTGACATATTTTTACAATCTCGATAGTTATTTTACAATCTAACGGTTTTTATAATTTTACGGTGACATAATATATAACTTGTAGAGAGCCATGTTTAGCCCACCCATTTAGCACGGGCACAGAATAAATAATAGTACAAGTACGGGGCCATATTGACGTGGTATTAAGCGTCCATAGATAATATTATAGTTAAGTTATAACAATATAATCATGTGATTTTTATTAACAGTTGTACAATATCGGTAAAGCTCCTGCTCGACCAGTTTCTAAGCATTTTCCGACCGTTTCATTGGGTGACCGCATTGACTGCATACGTGGTTAAAGTCCGTACACGTGTATTGTACGTGCGCACAATTCATCGGCGGTGTTAATATATTTTGATCTTATGCCTGGTCGACCGCCAACTTATTTGATAGTACACATTGTGATAAACAGGACATTACCTCATTACTTGCGCTAATTATAATTGTCTGATGTATCTACCAAATAATGTTCACACCGTACGAATTATTCAGTTACAAATCTTCTCACCCCTATTTTCATCTCTGCGTGGTAAAATGGCGTACCGATCAGTTGCTTAACAAAAAAACACGCAATTGCAATTAAGTAAGATTTGCTCTTATTTCGGATATTTAATTGGCTGTTACGACTTACGACACTCTGAAAGTATATCGTCTTTTACTGCATAATACAAATTAAGGCGAATGACTGATATCGATCACAGCCTTAACCTCTAAACGGATTCCGCTCTTTGGGGCGCAAATAGTGATTGTAACCTTGGCATAAGTTTTTATTTAGTAAAAAAAAGTCCAAAGTTTGTATGGAGAAGTCTAGATTAAGCAATTGAAGCTAACAAAAGCTAGTTTACTGCACCGATTTCAGTGACGGTGGCTGTTTTCATTGAAACCAGGCCAGTTACGCAGAGTCATTTTTTAGTGTCCACGTGTGTGTAAAGTATAAAAGAGCACTCTCAGTAGTGCCCAAGACTTCCTTTACTCTAGAAACCTAGTGGGACGGATGACCAACATGACTGGCGAGAGATCAGGCGCACGTCCGACTTATTATACGCCCATCCGACGCATGAATCATCTTTCTGGCCAGACAATCAGGTGATTAGCCTACATTGTCCTAACCAAACTTGGATACAACATTTTCTGTTGTGCCAATGCGGGAATGGGTCCGTGTCAAGAGAGCCAAGCGTTAAACTTCTGGACCACGGAGGCTGTAAATTATACTGTATTTCTTATACTTGTATTCACTTTTGGTACCTAACATTAAGAAACATGTGTATTTAACTTTGTTACCAGTATACTTTTGAGCAATACATTATATCACTTACTATGATAACTTGTCCAGTATAATATTATGGTTATTACATTTGACATTTACTTGCATAACTTTCTTCTATTTTATTGTTCTGTTTCAGCACGAATTATACTACGAAATCACTACAATTTAACGACAGAAGTTGTACAAAGAAAACGTGGGAGTTGTAATAAAAAGTTATGCAAAGAACTAAATTACGATTTCAAAGTATTGCGTACTCGAAGACAATATGAATAAATATAATACGTGCAAGTTAAATACTGTTCACAAAAATATAATTAATCCAACCTTGTGTCATATTACACGATAAAACATGTAAAATTAAAGAATAGGTATGAGAATGTTTTTAAAGGTTAGCCCAATATTCAGACATTATTAATTTAAGCCAAAAGGAATGGTTATGATTTTGGCAGTATGTATAATTATTTATTTATTTGTTCTTTCCTAGCGCCTAAACTAGTGACCCGATTTTAATAAATGAGGTGTCAAAAGATTAAATAATGACCCGTGTCCGCTTGATAATTTAGGTAGTCGGGTTATAGGTTTTATATATTTTGTAAAAAATAAATGTATTGAGTAAGTTGGAGCCGAATATTTAATTTTTTTTTTGGACTTGATAACTATTACCATGCAGCATGCCCCTATTAATATTATATTCCCCCTACTATATCTATATTCTCAATTTAATACAACTATTTAATAGGTAACAATCCTTTTCAACTTAAGTGAGGAATATGTTTCTGTTTCTCCCGTTACTATTATCCAGTCAAGCGTGAAAAACTGCATCGAAGGGTGAAACGTGAGTCATGAAGACACTGTTCAATTGATGACATAGAAAACAAATGATTAGGTAGGTACCTATTTCATTTATGATTGCAAAAAGTCAGTCTAAAACATCCGTTGATTTAAATTCCAATTTACGTATTCAGTGCTCTATCAAGATGATATTATATGGAATTATTGCTCGATACACAAATGCATTACCTAGGTAGTACTCAACACTAGAACCAGCCAGGTAAATCAAATTAATAATCGCTACCGAGCCCAAGGCAAACACATCAGTAACAAGTAACAACTAAATCGACGGTACGATTATGGTGATTTGTACAATAGTTCTAGACTTCTAGTTGAGTGCGCTAAGTGAGTTCAAGCAGTAGATATAATAAATAGATACACGGCAGATTTTCAAAGAAATTTATTCAAATAATCACGCCTCTTACCCGTAGGGGTAAGCAGAGACCACTTCTTTCCACTTGCTACGATCCTTACATACTTGTTTCGCTTCGTCCACTTTCCTTCTTACCATTCATTCCTCCTGTTACATTCAACATAGCGAAGCGGCTCTCCATGGGCCACTTTTCGCCACCGCGAGAACGAGACGTGATGGGTGGCGAACCACATCGCATTTAGGATAATTAAATTATTTTTATGATTATCTATTGCGTTCCCACGGATTGGCGGAGAGGGTAGGAATAGGGAAAGGGAAGGATAGGTGGTTTGGAAAGAAAGATTGGTAAGTTAGAGTGGGAAATAGGAAACGTAGGATATTACCGCCCAGGAGGACAAGGGATAGGACAGTAATAGCTAGGGAAGCCGGGGTCGCATGCCCGTATACTATACCACAACTACCGGACAGGTAAGTTGGGATAAGTATCCCATGACATTGTTTTTGACATTGAATGAAATGTGTACGTTACATAATATTTCATTACTAAGTATTATCTAATACGCTTCTTTACAACTTAGGCTGGGACTATATTGTCCCAAATCCGGTAGGTCGGGGAAAATTCAGAGAATTGAAATAGAATTTTGCGCTTAATAAAATAGAGCTCAAAATTCAGCACTCAAGTTTCGAGTCAAATGTTAATGACATGTATTATGACAACTCGACACTCGATACTTCGATTTTTAACTCTAGCGTATAAGCACAGAGTTCTATCTTTCGTGCTCTGAATTTTCCCAGGTTTTCCGGATTCCGGATCATATTTTAGTCAAAATCAAAAAAAAATCCATATAGGTTACAAAGCAACGCTTATGGAATTGTCCCTACTTGATGCCTTCCACCGGTTCGGGAACTAACCCGACGATAAGAACCGGCGTAAGAAACTCGCACGGGGCCATCTTTTAGCAAAAAGATATAGTCCCAGCCTTACAGCTTCATTAAAAGAATCATAAAATGCAAAAGGAAGTAAGTCTTTCTGTCGCAAAAACTTTTGAGATCTTCAAGAAGTCAAGTCTAACTCAAGCTAGTTACTTATCATTACCACAGCCTATAGAACTTACCTACAGTCGTCCAACGGACACGTCTAGACAGAGCAATCGTGCGGGGCGTGCGGGGTGAGAGAGGGGCGGTAGCGAGCCCAAGCTGCCATACACTCGCTTGGGACACGTCAGCCGGGGTTGACGCTTTTTAATTTGATTGTTTTAAGTGGTTTGCGACAGTGTTTCGTTTGAGTTGTATGTAGGTACTTATTTACAATGGTCAATTATATGAACAGCTATAGAAGATTAATTTTAATACAAAACCATGCGCCTGTTTCCCGTCAGAATTTTTAATAAAATTGTATCTACGTATGAGAATTTACTAACTACATCGTCAAATTCAACAATCGCAATCTAAAAACTAGTAAATCCAAATGTCGAAAATAGTTTCAGTTTTGCATTTATAGCTTTTGCAGGGTTCGTAAATATCCGATATTTATAATAAATATCAAAATATCAGATATCTTTGATATATATCCGATATTTTTGATATTTTCAAAATTACATACAAATTTCATACTCTGATATGTTTTTTCGTAATAGTTGTATCGAAATAATTTGTATCTCTGATAATTTGAAGATAGGGAAGTAAAATTAAACTCATTTAGGTATTTATTATTGATATTCAAAGTTTTCAAATAAATTAAAAATCAACGATAGATACTTTTGAGTATCAATTTAAGTCTTAAATCCATAAAATGACTTTTGTTTATAACCAGAAGAAAAAAAAAGTGTATTAATTTTATCAGTCGAATTAATTTGACACATGGTATAAATGGTATAACAATAGTATAATAACAAACAAGGAATTTTCTTCCGAAAAACAGGGGGTCACGTGGGTGTCATAAGCCTAATGATTAGTTAATGTCGTGTCAAATAGCAAGTTTTTGATGACCTAGGCTTGTGAAACTCTCGGAAAATAAGACCTGTGTATTTAGACTATGACTTGATGTAAGATTTTTTACATTTAAAACATTATTTTACATTTTTAAATATAAATATCAATTTTGATACATATCAAGCATAAATATCAATTGATATAATATATCAACCCTGAGCTTTTGTATACGCATTTGTATTTTTTATAATAAAACTCTTCATTAATACTTCTATAGATATTTTTTTTGTTTTATTCCTAGTACTCTACATACACATACTACGAATACACAAAATGTAGAACAGATTATAATAAAACACATTATTGTGACAACCCTGCAGCAATGACGAATACCTACACAAAAGCGGCATTTCGCGCGACTTCAAACGCGTTGGACCACTGTATCTCTTCATTACACTGTGTCATTACGGTCACGGTAGTGATAAGTGTAGTTAATATAATAATAATATAATATCTATCAACTATTCACACCACGTCTATCTAGTCCCGTGCTAAGTATCCGAAGAATTTTTATCACAGGTACCAGACAACGCGAAGGGAACTATATATTATACTATTTATACAATATATATTTAAGATTTTTATTTAAATATTATACATATCCAACACCCAGGAGCATTGAAAATCCCTCGGCGGGATTCAAACCCGCGACCTCCAGCTCGAGCACCAACGCGCTAACCACTAAGCCACAGAGGTCGTCAGTTAAAATATATTTAAATATAATTAAAATTAAATATTACTATAATCGACGGGACCATTACCACGCTCTCAGATTGCGATATAATCTTATATTTTTATTCCATTATCAACTTATTGCAACTTATTAGAAAATGCTTAATCAGTTTGTCAATCTCTTATTCCGGTTGTCATGTTTTTGTATACTAATGAAATTATATAAAGGCATTAGGTTTTCGTTATTCCATTAGTACGCGGAAGTAAAAGTGAAATATCTCAGGGTCGTGGTGCATAGGTTCGTGGTTCCGGCTGCCGCCGCCCCGCGGTTGCAGGTTCAAATCCGTCAAGGTCGATGGATTGAACTTTTCCTTAAACTGCTCTAAAGCTCTGCTGGTGACTTAAAAACAAAATCTTAAGGTTATTAGCAATCCTTGATTGCTTTCTATGATTTTTAATAAATCTGATTTTTTTTTTAGACTAGACAGTAGTCACAAGACTATTTGATATAATTAGACATCTAAAATTCTACAATCCAGAGCAGAACTCAATATAAAATATAACAAACTTATTACTGTTTATTTAAATCCATTTAGAAAACTAATTCAAATTTTAATTTGAATTACTTTTCTAAATAATAATTTATTAGCTACTATTTACGTTTATCCACGTCTGGGTCAGTTAACGGTACTTAGATATTCCATCTTCAACTATATCTTACACATAATATAGTACATACATTAAAAAAATATGACTGCTAAAGAAAATTATTGATGATATTTACAGCTCCAACACTTTCTAGAACAATGATACTCAAAAGGCAACATTGCGATAAACTATTCGATAGTAGTCTATAAGGTCTTAATGTTGAAACAATTTAAACTGAAATCAATGATCAGTATATTTTAGGCCATGTTGTAACGGGGAAGTAAAAGTACTTAGTGTGGACAGTCAAGTGATATTACAACACCAGCACAAATCTGGACAGGCAGAATTTGCATAAACGCGCCTGATTATATCGATCGCCGCAGGCTTGATAAACATAACTGCAGAATACGTTAGTCATTATCATCGGATGACAAGGCTTAATCTGCTTAATCAGACATTTTCTATTTCAACATTCGATCTGAGTTGGTATTTGACATAAACCTTGCAATGCTCGAAAGCAAAATTTAGTCAGGACAAGACAATATTCAACCGTAAACTTAAACGACCACTGTGATTTTATATCCTCTTAATTTTTATTTTTTTTATTCTTCATGTAAATATTAACAAAGACACATTTGAAAGTTATAACAATACATTGGCCTACTTTATCTCTATAAGAGGTCTCTTCCAGCAAACCTTCCAAAGTGATTAATAATTAATATCCTCTTATTAATTATTAATCACATTCTTGTAAACAGCCTAGGGGCAATTCTTGTTTCTTTCTGTTCAATTCGTAGTAGGTTCAAGTATCATAATATGCTACCTCTCGTGCACACTCGATTTGTGTGTGAGACAGCTTGCGCTGACAATGAAACTATACTGCGACTTGATCAGAAAAAATAAATGAATTCAGCTTCTTCAAGTGCGAAAGTTGTAACGATGTATGTTTTTTTCTTTTCAGAGGCTATAAGTATTCCAGAAGACCAATCAACGTCAGCATCATGGTGGCAAGCGGGCACAGCGACGCCATTCAGAGAAACAAGTAATACTTTCACATCCACACTGGTGCAGACACATCCATCAGGAAACGACTTCCCAGGATTCGGCTCCATCGACGCAACGATTGGGCCATCAGCGAATCCCTTCGTCCAAACAAGCGGCAGCGGACCGCTCAGTGGAAGTTTTAGAAGTAGTAACCCACTGCCTCCCCTAGCAAGGAATATAAATGGGAAACTGTCGTTGAAACACTTAGATTTTACAAGCAGTGCCACAGCTGAGCTAAGAAGAAATCCAGCACTATCAGCCCCAGACGAATGCGCTAGAGCATGTCGCGAAAACGAACCGCCCAGAATTTGTTACTACCATTTCACATTGGAGTTCTACACAGTATTAGGAGCGTAAGTATTTTCCTTTTTTTCTTCTACTAAATCCATAACCCAATCAGTAACTCGTTCAAAGTAAACCTTTGAAATTTAAAGTAAATCTATTTTGTTTCTAAGCTATTTTATACCATTCACTCAAAAACATGGCATTGTAAATGAAATATGCAATAAAATAAATTTCTTGCAACTACAACATAAAGAAACTAATAATATTAATGCATAGTAAATAAAACTTTATTGAACATATACATTATATCCAGCACAGATAATCTATAATCGAACAAACATACGTGCACAGTAAATTTATAACAAGTGCAATTTATACTGTCAACCTACATTGCATTGCGGTGAAGTATCAAAGTATGATATGTGGTTTGCGATGGAGGACTTCGCACTGACGATTCGTTATATGAGAGTTGACCCGTTTATAACTACTTTGTAACTTTTGTACTTATTGAAATTTCGGTGCCAAATATTGCTTCTGAAATGCCATATCACTCGGACATTCGAGGTAAGATTCCACTTCGTCACAGACACTTCGTCGAATTTCAACTAAAAGTCAGCTCATGCCGAAACAAGACGATTCCTGAAGCGGTGCTGCATTTTTAAAATAGTGATTGGAAACATAACTATTCAGTAGATACACAAGAAAATACACGTTACATTGCAACAGCGGCACTGAATATGCAGAGGTGCAATTTGACAATCGAACTCTTGCAGTAATAAATAGAGTTCGATTTTGAATTGATATCTTAAAAAAAAAAAGCCGAGAGTCGCTTGGCTACGTTGAATGTAAGAGGTGGTATGGATGGTAAGAATGAAAGTGGACGAAGCGAAAGAAGTATGTAAGGATCGTAGCAAGTGGAAAGAAGTGGTCTCTGCCTACCCCTACGGGAAAAAGGCGGTCCTGCCTACCCCTACGGGAAAAAGGCGTGATTATATGTATGTATGTATGTATGTATCTTAAAAATGCAGAGCCACATCTAAATTTTCGCGAAGGACCTACTCGAATATGCAGGATCACACGTAGTCTACCATATTTTTTTTCTTGTTAAACGGTAAATTTATTATGGTAAAGTTACACAAGAATATATTGCCTCTTTAAAGAAAGTGTTGATGACTCACGTTCATCATATTATAAGAAAGAAGATAAACATACAAAAAAAATCATATTCGTTAGCAAACACAAATAAATAACAATAGTCGACAGCATTTTTGCGCACGGGTTATACATACATTTTTTTTATTGCTTTTATACCTAGAAATAATAATAAGAACAAAAAATAGTTCTGTATTTGCTTTTAAGTGTAAAAAATAAAAAAATTCAAATCAATGAAAATACATGAAAAATTTACATAGAGGTGATTTATTAAAGTATCTTTTAATAAATCACCCGAAGTAAGCTTGTTATGCCTCGCAAATCTTTAAATCTGTAGTTAAATAACACTTTTTCTCTCTCACTTTAATAAATCCACCACAAATATAGCAAAACGAGTCACCATCTCCTTTTCAACTTCTCGAAGCTATTTTGTACAAGATAATACAGCGAAAAAAAAATTAAACACGATATTTCTTTATAATATGCGAGGTCATACCGTCGTACACAAGGAGGGATGTAACAAAGACAACCCCCATACCATACCTCTCTTTCGCCAGCAATAGAGCGCAAAGACCGACTTTAACTGGAAGCAAAAATCATAAATGGTCAAATCGCTATAACTTCTTATAAAGCAAATATTTTCGATTTGTAATCGCACTTTTTTATAAATATTTGCTTATATATTCAGAATAAATCAAGTAAAACCCATGCGCAAAAAAAAAATTTTTTTGTTGACCGGTGTAATAATTAATATTTTAGTACCAGTCGGTAAAAGCTGTCAAAGTTTATTAGCTTGTTCAACCTTATTGCACAATATCAACAGCCTCCGGCTGCCTTTTGACAAGTTTGAATCTAAAGTTGATTGAGTAGCTTTAAGAATGTTTCTTTTTGGAGCGTTAATAATATTGGTATTTCGTAATTTGTTGCGTTTACTCTTGAATGTCATACTAAATCAAATTAGGGCAACATGTTATTATTTAAGGATCCAGTTACGACTATCAAAGACTTTTTTATGGTGCTGACATAGAGTAGAGAATATATTATATACCTTCGTACGGGTTGTTACCCGTACGAAGGTATATTCTATGAAAGCTGTTGCTTTCATAGAACGATCCAAATCGATCCACATTTGAACATTTTGATGTCCCCTTCAACGGCCTAAAGTTTTTTTCACACAATCGTGGACACATCGTATGCTTATAGTAGTGCGATCAAATCGAAAATCTAACTATGTAGTTGTTTTAAATCTGTTCCCCTTTCTTTAATCTGTGTTGCTGAAGTTGAAAACAATGATAACAATGACGACAGTGATAATATCGATAATCTCAATCACATAACAATTAATTATTTGTAACAAACTTTTTTTTTTGCTTACAGAGCCTGTCAAGTATGCACACCAAATGCAACGAACGTAGTATGGTCACACTGCCAATGTGTGCTAGCCGACGGTGTGGAGCGAGGTATCCTCACAGCTAACAGAATGTTGCCAGGACCATCTATCCAGGTGTGCGAAAACGACAAGGTAGTCATAGATGTGGAGAACCATATGGAGGGAATGGAAGTGACCATCCATTGGCACGGAATCTGGCAGAGAGGAACTCAGTACTACGATGGTGTACCGTTCGTCACGCAATGTCCAATCCAACAGGGAAATACGTTTAGGTAAATTCACAATATTTCATTCAGTGTGTAAGAATTCATAAATCAAAAAGATAATGTGCTTTTATATGTATTTTAAATAGAATATAACAAGATAATAAACAGAAAATAAAGATAATAAACAAGTCCAAGTTGTTTAATAAATTATATTTATCGTTCATTAAATTCAAATTATATTATAATAAAAACATAGTTTTACTATATTTTGCAACGCTTATTGCTTTTTATTACCTAATTATCTACTAATGTGCTATTTTTACAGGTATCAATGGCAAGGAAATGCCGGAACTCATTTCTGGCACGCGCACACTGGACTTCAGAAACTTGACGGTCTCTACGGCAGTATTGTGGTCCGGCAGCCGCCATCGAAGGACCCCAATAGCCACTTATACGACTACGATTTGACGACACACGTCATGCTGTTGAGCGATTGGCTTCACGAAGATGCAGCTGAGAGGTACCCAGGTCGCCTCGCCGTGAACACCGGCCAAGATCCCGAAAACGTCTTGATCAACGGAAAAGGACAATTCCGAGACCCTAACACTGGATTCATGACGAACACTCCCCTCGAAGTATTCACCATCACCCCCGGCAGGAGGTACCGGTTCAGGATGATCAACGCATTCGCCTCGGTCTGCCCTGCACAAATCACGTTCGAAGGCCACAATCTCACAGTCATCGCCACCGACGGAGAACCCGTCCATCCCGTACAAGTCAACACCATAATTTCGTTCTCTGGTAAGTCGATAACCTTCAGTGAGCAGCTAGAAAATTTGCTCGGTATTTCAGGAAACAACTGCGGAACTACTGTTATTTAACGAGAATATATTATATGATAATTAACAGTTATTCTTAAAGCCACGCCCTGGTATTTTGTAATCCGCTCTCTATCAGCGAACCCGTGCACCAACTCAAGCGATGAAAATTGAATAATGTTGCATACCACTTCCTTAATTAGTTTATTTAAATTGATCGCTGGAACCACGATGTAATCTTTTTTCTAGGTGAACGTTACGATTTTGTGATCGAAGCGAACAATATCCCCGGTGCGTACTGGATACAGGTACGCGGTCTCGGAGAGTGTGGTATCAAACGAGCGCAACAGTTGGGTATCCTCCGGTATGCGAGAGGACCCTACCAACCATCGACCCAACCGCCGACTTACGACGTAGGCATACCGCAAGGCGTGGTAAGTATTGTACCTGTACATAAAGGCGTCAGAAATTGTAAATATAAACATGTAAATAAAATTAGTTGACTCGTACCCGGTATGGAGTATGGTTCCTTAAATTACCCTGTAATTGATTTATCAGCAAGGATACTTGTGTCACTTAGTAATCGACGGATATTGCGAATACATTCTTGTCGCCACTAAAATATGGCTTAATACTGCCGATATAATTGCTCAAATATAAGCTTTAGCTTTAATGTTGATAATTTTATGGTTACGCATTTTAATCTCCTAGAATCTAAACCAATTTGTAAGCAATATTTCTATGTGATTGAACACATTTTTCTATTCTAGTTATTAAACGGACTGTCTATGAGTAGTGTAAAAGAACACATTTATCTAGTCCATCAAAAGTCGATGCCAAGTGAGCCTTGTATTTGAATAGTAGTTATGTATGACATGAATATTCCTATCCAAAACGTGCAAATTGCATTTTAAAAGGTGGTACGCTTATAAAACCTTGCCTTAATGCAAAAATAATTTCATTGAATGACATACAAATATTTATTATAGCACATTCGAACATTACTCCAAAAGCATTTTATTTTTATTTTATTAATTTAGTGAATGTTATCAACGAACCGGATACATTTTTATGTGATTTTAAATGCGCTTGGAATACTTTTCGAATATTCAATCAGATAAAGATATTCACTCGAAACTGTATGAGACATTTGTAAGTTAGCGTAGTTAAACAATGATGTAGATTAGTTTGCACGTAATATTAGTAATTGCACGTTCCTTTCTCCTTACTAACTATCCAGGTAATGAACCCCTTGGACGCAAGATGTAATGAGCCCAGAAATGATGCAATCTGTGTCAGCCAACTGAAAAATGCGCTCCATATCGATCCTGCTATTCTTCAAGATAGACCAGACGTCAAGATCTTCTTGCCGTTCCGTTTCTTCGCATACAGGCCAGAGATGCTTTTCCAACCGAACACTTACAATCGTTTCTTAGGTAAGAATTTGATATTCGGTGCGTAGGTTATATATTTTAAAATTATGGACTAACACTAATTATTATCTTCCTCAGTGGCACCAACCGGAGATCACGTTATAAGTTTGATAGACGAAATATCATACATGGCACCACCAGCGCCACTCATTAGTCAGTACGACGATATCAATCCAGATCAATTCTGTAACGGAGATAACAGGCCAGCTAACTGCGGTCAAAACTGCATGTGCACGCACAAAGTTGATATTCCACTCAACGCTGTAGTAGAAATTGTACTCGTAGATGAAGGTAAGATGACACAATTTTTGCGAGGAAATTCGTTTTTGCAATCACAACTTAAATCTAATCTGATATTTTTTACTTTCAGTTCAAATCGTAAACTTATCTCATCCGTTCCACTTGCACGGATACTCGTACAACGTTGTCGGTATCGGGCGGTCGCCTGACCAGAACGTTAAAAAGATTAACTTGAAGCACGCTCTCGATCTCGATAGGAGGGGATTACTCAAGCGTCACTTGAAACAGGGAGATTTGCCTCCAGCGAAAGATACGATCGCCGTTCCTAACAACGGCTACGTTATCGTTCGTTTCAGGGCAACAAACCCTGGATTCTGGCTTCTCCACTGTCACTTCTTGTTCCACATCGTCATCGGAATGAACGTCGTCCTCCAAGTGGGCACGCAGGCTGACCTCCCACCAGTACCTCCCAATTTCCCAACATGCGGAGACCATCTTCCTCCAATCAACTAACCAATTTCTAGGAAAATTTGCAGTTCTGATCAGAATCGGTTTTACAGCTGAATTTTTATGTAACTTGAGTGTAATTATGATTGTTTTGTGTGATGTGTTTGGCGAATCCGAAGTGCTCGACTTCGCCATGGTATTCTGTGTTTATTTTGTATTCGATGGTTTGTGATTTAATTTAAAGGTGATAATTTTAGTAAATATCTTTACCTAATGCCATATCGTGATGTACCTTAGCGTATGACATCCGAGTATAGCATATTTGAGGCTCTTCATCGTGTGCACCGTTCGTGTACAATTTTTTTTATTATGAACAGATTTGTTCTGTAACTAACTACTTGCCATTATATTTTTCACCAGGTTTATTCATTATGTATATAAAATGTTTATTTTGAAGCTGAAAATTAAGCTGCCCAAGTTCCTTGTAATTTTCTAACCTTTCATGTTTCATTGCACTCGCCATTTTTGGGTAGTTTATTTTTATACTTTATTCTTTAGGTTATTTAAGCTTCACCTCATTTCACCTACTAACCTGTATGCATGACCCATTCGTTAGTTATTGTACATAATTAATTTCAGTACTTGTAAATACACATGTATGTTACGGTTGATATGACGATGTGCATCGACCTTAAAACATTAAGACTGTATTCACATTAATATATTGTTACCAGTACAAAAACGAGGTTACCACATTCAGTTACCATTTTACCGATATTATTTTTAGATAATATTTTATTCAATCGCAAAAAGTATACTAATCTCATTATTAAAAAATCATTACATATTCATAAAAAATAACAAAAATTTTAAATAACAATTCTCGATTTCTATCTGTAGATTTTAAAATTCTTTTTCATTTAATTCTAAGAAATTTGTAAATTTTTTACCATATAATAAAAACGTATAATTGTATAAATCAATTTTATTTTCCTTTGAGCCTTTTGGATAATTAGAAACTTTTAAATTTGAAAAACCTACCGCCTACCGGATAGTGTTTAATAAATATTCCGTACAAAAGTTTAAAAATAAACACGGTATTTTAGATTGGGTTAAAATAAAACAGATATTTAATTTAAATGATACAAAATTACCCGCCAAAAATGACACAATATTTTCTAAACAATTAAAACAAACAATACGAAATCAGACTTAACTCTGTTATATGTAGTAGAATTATTGCTAAGCACAACCAGCGCAACTGCACATATCAGTAGATAGATCCCTCAATAGATTTGAGTAGCATGTTGACTGCCCACGGTACGAGATAGAAGGTTGTATATTTTTATTATTTACTTAATTAATAATTATTTAATTAAGAATTGAAAAGTTGTAAAATTTGCTGTATGTTCATTTATGATGAAAATGCTTATAATATTATTAATTAAAATTTTGCAATTATTCAAATCATTAATTCTTCTAAATAACAGGAATTATTAAACATTTAACTTTTACCAGGTAATGAACCCCCTTGACGCCTTGTGTAACGTGAAAAGAAATGACGCTGTATGCGTCAGTAATCTAAAATCAGCGAAACCGATAGACAAGGCGATCCTACAAGAACGACCCGACGTGAAGATATTCTTGCCCTTCAGGTTCCATTTATACAAACCCAAGGATCTGTTTGTAGAGAACACATACAACAATTTCTTAGGTGAGTGCTAAGCATCTTTTCAAACTCAATATGTTGAGCATTACTACAGCAAGATTCATTGATATCTACAGTTAATTAGTTTATGGCTGTTGTATGAATCTACATAAAAGGATTTGATAAATTGAGATAAGATGAGTTAAAATCAAAAATTTAATAGCGACAATTGTATAGTTTTAAGTTTAATTCTTAACTGAGATAATTATTACTTGCTTACCTAGTAAAACAACAAAATACATAGCTATCTTTATTAAAAAATACTAGCACTAAAAAGGTTACTCAACACAGACTTACTAAAAGGGCCTCTTTCAAATAAGCTATCTGATACTTATTATATATTATAGCTTATTTGGAAATTCGGAAATTTTGTCGCTGCTTAGCTATCGAGCGAGTAGCGATACAGACAAAACATGCAAATCTCTGAAATCTGAAACTTGTAAAACAGGCCCTTAAATTACTACTAACTCCGTAATTATGTAACTCTTTTAACAATGAGATATGTAATTTTACAGTGGCTCCTGGAGGTGATCACGTTTTGAGTTTAGTAGACGAAATATCATACAAAGCCGCGCCCGCACCGCCACTATCGCAAATGCACGAGCTACCATCAGACCTGTTCTGCAACGGAGACAATAGACCAGCCAACTGCCCTGTAGATTGCCGATGTACGCACATGATCGACGTCCCCCTAAATTCCATAGTCGAAATTGTTTTAGTAGACGAAGGTAAGTTGAATAAAGTATTTATTAAACTTAAGATTTTTAATGACATAATAATACCATCATAATTTAAAATTAGATGTAATAAAAAGGAAGGACATTTTCAATGAATTCAATATGTAATTCAGTACATAAAACTTTTCCAAATCTGTATTGAATTACCTAAAATTATTCTTTTTTTTTTTTGATAATTTTTATTAATATTTTTTCAGTACAATCACCAAATCTGTCACATCCATTCCACCTGCACGGGATGTCGTACAATGTCATCGGTATCGGCAGATCACCAGACAAAAACATAAAGAAGATCAACTTGAAACACACCCTAGACTTGGACAGGAAAGGGCTATTGAATAGGCAATATAACTTGCCACCCTTAAAAGACACGATAGCTGTTCCAAACAATGGATATGTAGTTTTAAGGCTAAAAGCTGATAACCCAGGTAAACACAGTACAGTACAGGAATATCTAATTTATTTATATCTTAACATACACTTTAAACGAGACTAACTGGGTGCTAGTCACTATCCAAACTTTCAGGAGTTAATTCCGTTCCGCCGGATTGTCACGTTTTAGGTCACGTTGCGCCTCCCCGACATTAGGCATGTGCGTCCCTCGGGCGTGTCAGCGATGCGGGCGAGCGCCACTTACAGGCCCAAGGAACGCGCACGCTTAATGTGGGGGAGGCATATGTCGGTTTACGGACGATAATTTTACGTATTTAACGTCATCACAAGCCTAACGCTTAGGCCGATTGTGCCTCTCTATCGCTTGTTCCGCGCTCTCGCTTGCACACTCGGTTCAGGTGGAACGTGACCTCAAACGTGACAACCGTGACAAGGCGAATCATGCAGTCGGCGTTCATCGATTTATAAGACGTTATCACGTCAAAAATGTCTAAACCACCAGTGATTTAGATGTATGTAGATGGTACGTTCTTATATTAACTAATGGTTGCAAAATCAGTTTCACTGTTGTATTAATTACCTGCGCTAATGTAAGATCATTGAACATTAAGACTGGCGTAAGATACGTTACCATTTCGTATATCGTAAGGCGCTTTCATTTTCTTCATACCCGTACTAAGTAATATAATATTGCGTATAGCGTTTAGCACATTTATGAGTTACCTGGTTCTTGAACTGCGTTAAATTGTATAACATGTGTAATTATGTAATCGTTTTTTATTTAAACCTATTCTATTATATTTGTTTTGAGTTTCATAAAAAAATATATATTTATGTTTTATCATCGTCACCTCTAAAGTCTGATATCTTAGCTTGTTAAAATATTTCTCTGCAATTATTCTAAAATAATAAAATATGTCCCATAGATTACTTCGTCATCATAATATTATTAGAGATAGATTTTAATGCTACGAGTAGGTCCAAAACTAATTGATTAGAACATTGCATATTGTTTTTTGTAGGCGTTTTAATAAGGCGATTATAAAATTGCATATAGTTTTTTGTAGGCGTTTTAAATGTGGCCATAATTAACATTAATTCCGTCTCGTTTTCAGGATACTGGTTGTTCCACTGTCACTTCATCTACCACATCGTGATCGGGATGAACATGATCATCCACATCGGTACCCAGGCCGACCTGCCCCCCGTACCTCCTAACTTCCCCAGATGTGGACACCATCTACCCGCCATAAGCCCCCCATACTACCCCATACACTAGTAATAGTTTAGGTAGACTCTTGGATTACAATTTTTAAGTAACTTACTAGAAGAATAAAAAACGTAATTTCGCTTGAAAAATATGTACTGCCATATTGAAATTGTTGAAAATATGAAGAATCTACGAATATTTGAAAATGGGGTAAAGGAACTTATACCATCCCCTATACTAACGGAAAACTAGACAACCAAAGCTAAGAATAAAATACCTACTTATCTTTATTATTTTTTTCGAATATTATGAGCTGTCCAAAAATTTATTTAATGTATTACTAATATAAAATTAAAAGCGCTCATAATATTATTGTACACTATATTTCTTTTTCAATTTTTAGATTTGATGATTCTCAGCAGCTGTTGTTGTTGTTTAATTGTAAATAAAATGTAGTTAAGGATGTTGCTTAAGTTAGTCGTAAGAACTTTTTATACTAGAGTCTTCTCTCTTAAATAAAAAGTAAAAAAACATGTATAGGTATTTCTATTTTTATAAAAATTGGCAAGGCAGTTGGTGCATTTACAATTAACGTACTACTTTTCTCAAAGTGATCAGCTGTTCTTGAACATAACGTTAATAAAAAATCTAAAAACTATTTTGCAGATCATAATATTACTATCATAGTTTCTGTTTATGTACAGATAATTTTAAGACCTTTTTATACTTGTATTATAGCTATTTGAGCTGAATTCTAAAATATAACTACAGTTCAAATATAATATGATGAAATGTGTATTATAAATAATAACTAATTTAAGACGAATGACTCGCATGTTGTTTTTTTAGAAAATCACAAATTTGGTGTAGTATATGGCAAAATATTTATTGAGACATCTCCATAATGCTATAAATTAACTCAAGTTTAACTTGGGACCGTAAATAATTACGGGACAACAATCATTTTTAACTAAATAAATAATATAAGTTACCTGCAATAAAGATATAAGTTTATAACATTTGAAAAAACCTATGATAATTCACATTAGGCATAAATTAAATCTCTCCAACGGTTTTTTTTTGTTTTGTGACTTTTTTTAACGACAGTTATACCTAGTGTGTATTATCCCTTACAAGCCAAGGTACAAGGTGACGGGTATAGCAAGCAAAACACCTCAAAATTAAACGTAAATACGTTCAATTTCGAAAGTATATAAAAAATAAGAGTCAATTTTTTTACATTTTTTGCTCGATATTCCCGTTAATGTCAGGTTTAAGTTAAATAGCGACACAGAGTACTTTTTTTACATTAAAACATACTTCTGTGGTTGGATTGTTATGTCGTACTTTCTTCTACATAATATCATAATAGTAATTTAAGCGTCTAATGTATTTATTCATACTTAAAGTGGTTATTTATTTTTATGTCAATTTCTACATCGATTTTGTTGCCTCAAAAATTAAAAAAAAATAAAAAATATAAAGAAAATAATGCTGTTTTTTTAACCTTTTCTTGTATAATTTTTATGAACTTAATTTTGCATTTAGTATCTAAAAACAGATTTCTATCTTCTACATTCTACGTATAGTGCAAACTGCGTCTCAGTGGGCTGTTAAAATTTTTGCCCTACTGAATGTAATTACCCGTATAATCCACGTATCAAAAGGAATGTCGCCATAATTATTTAATGCAGATAAATAAATAACGTAGAGATATATATAAATCTCCCTACTTTACCTATCTGCCACACAAAAAAGGAAAAATCAGTAAATAAAGAGCTCATGTTTTCAGCTCCTATTTATATAACTCTTGATTAGACCAAATCTTTGGTAACTTTACCACAATAAAAAAAAAGTAATATCTTTTAATTAAAATAAAATGTAAATTAACCAAGAGTATGTCTAAGGTTCGTTCCTTGACTATCAACGTGGAAAAGTTTTTTCAAATTTCAAAATAATTCTCAACTTAACATGATCTATGGGGTAGTTTGAGAAAAAAAATCATCCCTACTTCACATGTATGGGGAGCCATCCATAAAATATTTTTTTTTCATTATTTTATGCTGCCACATAGGGTATAGGCTATCTATAAGTGTATGTACTAAATTTCGTCAATTTATAATCATTATTACTAAAGTAAACAGGGTCGGAGGAACTACGGACAGACGAATGAACACAGTGAAACTATACGAAAATATAACGAACCCTTATGGGTTTCTTATAGTACTACAGATGCCTAAAAACAAAAGAATACCTCCATTTTTTATAAAACAATATCACAAAAAATAAATACAATTTGTACAATTGATTACTATTTTATTATTATCAATAAAAGTAACAGATGAACAAACAAATAAAATTATTGTGATAATAGCAGATGTAATACTGGATATTTTCATTATTAGCAATAGTTCAGAGCTTCTGAATAATCATTTAGATAAGGATTCATATTTAACTAATAACATAGAGTGAATTTGCGATAGCAGTATGTATTTTATATACGAATTGATTCTCATTTTGTTACTTTTTGATATTAATAACGTACATGCAGGTAATTTTCTTTTTAAATCATTTCTCATCTACGTTTAACCGTGCCTCATTTTGGTAAAGTGTCATAAGATATTGTATTTTTTATTTCACAATATAATAATATATCATCGCTTGTGTAACTTAGTAGGTGTTAACGGCTTCTTATTCAATTGTTCTCTGTGTTTTATATTAAATTACATACTACATTTTTACATAATGGTAATTAAACATCAAAACTTCCAAATATTATTTTAATTTCTTTTAACTTTAGCAAAATTCAATTATGTAAGAGGCAGCCGAATAATAGGAGGACATGAGGCCAAGCCTCACTCCCATCCGTACATAGTGTCACTGCAGCTGAAGTTTTTGTGGGCAAGGATGCATATATGCGGAGGCAGTATCCTTAACGAGCAATGGGTAAATATTTTGTGGTATGTTAGTCATTAATTTAAAAGAAGTTATCGAACTATAATGTTCCAATCAATAATCATTAACCAAGATCATCAGGCGAACGATGGAAGCGTCAGTTGAAGAAGTTTTTGACCATAACGTTAGAATAGCCATACAAGACGGTCAAAGAACAATAATAAACAACATTATAAGGGTGAAAGAACGAAGGTGACCAGCGACCATGATTTTAGTTTATCAAAACCGTAATGGACTAAACAATTATATTATATTATATTATTATAAAATAATTGTAGGAACATTTTTAAATGTCGTATCTCGTAAGCATAACAATTTGGGAAAAAAGGTACGGGCATTAAACCTGTAGTTTGTTTTTAATGAAAAAAAAACCATAATCATTTGAATGATTGAGTTTGCCGTAGATCCTAACAGCAGGGCACTGCATATCCGAATCGTGGTTGATAAGATTGCTGAACATTGATGCTGTAGCTGGGGCACATGATGTGGAGGAGTTTGGTCCACTAGCTCAAGTAGCTCGGATAGACCAACGCATTCCGCATCCTTTATATGATGGGTAAGCTCTAATACTATCTTCCATTAATTAAGAATGAAGGTAAAATGATCACGAAATAGATAGTAATTGCCCGACCCTGTAGATAACTGACAACGCCAGCACTACGCTTTTGATATTTCAATTTGTAGCAACTCCTGAGCAACTCTACTAGATTATATTATGACATTATATCAAATTTTTGTTATAGATTTAACCTTTTAATTTGATTCTCAGAAATTGACAATAATGTACATAATAATTTTCCCTTTTCAGAGGTGTTGGGCCACATGATATTGCAGTACTTAGCACTAAAACTAAGTTTATCTTTTCAAAATACATCCAACCAGTGAACTTGCCAACTTCTAACTATAGAATGAACGATAAACCACTCATGACTGCTGGCTGGGGTGCATTGAAAACCACTGCCTTAATACCTGACTTGCCTCGCAGATTGCAAGAACTTCAAGTGAAATACATACCTTACGATGGTAATGAAACAAATGCTATAAAATTGATTAGATTTCTACACACGTACCCCCTTACTAATAAACGCTGTATAAGCTTTGAATAGTTATACAGTGTTTTGTTCCCGTCACACAAGTGACATTTTTAATTCGATTGAAGAAGACAAAACACTGTATAGTTTATTCAAAGCTAATACAGCGTTTATTAGTAAGGGGGGTACTGGACTGTATGTAGCGTTTCCATTTAGAGTTTAAAGAAGCTTATTAGTGTCGAACTATGTTAAATTAATTGTAATTTAAGTTAAGCGGTTTAAATAGTTAAAAAAAAAATCAACTCATAGCTCAAACTGAAAAACTTATTTACTTATTTTTCAGAATGTTATAAAGCTATTGACGGTGTTAAAGAAGACTACGAAACAAATCCTTTAGAAGAAGACGCTCACGTTTGTACTGGGCCGTTGGGCGGAGGAATGGCGGCTTGTAGCGGAGATTCTGGAGGTCCACTAGTACAAGTCGTGCCCAAATATAAGCTGATACCATACGACGACATAGAAGAAGAATATGGACGGGCTGAAAATGTAGTTGGTAGCGATGAAGATTATACTACAATTGAGGATATCGATTTAAGTGCTAATATGACTGAAGAAGTACCTGTCATTCTTGGAGTTGTATCTTTTGGTTTTTCTCCTTGTGGCTTCAAAGGTGCTCCAACGGTTTACACTAAAGTGTCAAATTACTTAGAGTTTATAGAAGCGTTTGTAAAATAAAAGAATAAAAATGGTTTATAATTTTAATTAATAAATACTAACTTAACATACTAATATTATGTACAAGATTCTTAGTTTACAATAGGTAACCAGCCCACTATGCTTATACTTATAAAGATTTCAATGAAGTTTTCAATTTTCAGTAATCTTATTTTAATTATAATAAAATACTACTGCAATTTGGACAACTTTAAGATCGTTATTAATAAGAACATAATATTGAGATATGCACAGAGAAAAAGTGCGAGATATTGCTTAAGAAATGGCAAAGACAAAAGGAAATTGAAATAGTAATCAATCGAAAATATATAATTACCTTTTAAGTAACTATTATATAAATGATTATCGAAATATAAATATGAATTCTAGTATATCTAAATTATGATGACAATGATGCTGATGATGAGTTTTACGATGATACAAGCGTCATTGAGCAGTGAGCACCAAATATATCTCTTATTGTCTATTCAGTCGATTGTCTAATTAAGTAAAATGTCAGCTGGCTTATACCCACTACAAGGTGGTAACGAATCAACAACTAATTGTGGTATCGTTTGTTGAATATCGATAAGTACCGCAACTGGTAGTGATGAAAGACCACAGGATCGACATTCTAGCAACCAACTTCCACCAATATTCGTCTTTATTCTCACAATCGCAAATCCTTTGTTTGGTACGTGAATTGTATCCTTATTTGGAGGGTCTATTACATTCCTGTAAAGATAAATATCATAATTATCAAGCTCCAAATTACAATAATAACAATAATATAAACATGTCTATGGACACTTCACACCACTCGCTAAGTATCCGAAGAACATGACGTGTTACGGGGACCAGACAACGGGAATTATATTTAATACTTTAGTTTTATTTAAGATTTTTAACATGTTAAACACATTCATGGCCCAAGAACACAGAAAACTTTTTGTTCCCTCGGCGAGATTCGAACCCACGACCTCCGGCTCAAGCACCTACGCACCACTAAGCTACAGAGGTCGTCGATATAGTATCGTCGGTCGGTAATCTATGCATTCTTCTACATCTGACTCGTCTTTACATTACCTTGTAATTTTACCCTCTCTATCTAATTTCATGAATTCTTCTCTTGATAGGGCCATTCCGGTTGAGCTTTGCCATGTCGCCAGAACTTGCATACTGATACCGTGCATGTGGAATGTGTATGAGTCGTTACTTCCAAAACCTGAAAAATGAAAACTAAATAATGGGTACGTTGAACGTTCGTTGATGTGTGATATTATTTCAAGTTATATATACTTATATAACTTGGAATAGATAAGTAAAGTAGGTAGGTGTATATGTCTTTTTAACCAACTTGAAACATTTGAGTTACGGGTAGCGAAACACGTCGCCGTTAATAATGGAGACGGGAGAACAAATTACTTACACAGAATAATAATTATTTTGTTAAGGAATATACTCACCTTCATTAACGAGTATTAGTTCAATCGTTTCATTGGCTTTAGCATTTATAATCTGGATGCACTGTGGGTCCTTATGACTTGCTTCCTCTCCGACAAGACAGTACGAATCTGGCAGAACTTCTTGTGGCTTCAAAAGTAAAGGAACGTTCGGATACAAAAAGTTCTTGTGATTTATCTGGACAATGCCCTCTTGTGCAGCTGAAAATATAAAATTTACATAATATAATATGTTATTATCAAAGATTTCAACTCAAGATAGGCTATCACGTAGCAGAAAAACGTAGCATTTAGCAGAAAAAAATTTCATACAAGAAAAAGTTACGCCATCTTGGTTTTCACCATAACTGAAATGTCAGCCATCTTGTTTTCACCATACTTCGAATTTCAAAATGGCCCCAAAAATTTAAAAATTGGGGCCATTTTACTGGAGACACTTTTTGCCTCAACATGCCTCGTCTATAATATACGTCTATGGTTATTATGCTTATAATATTATTCGTTTAGTAACATTTGGCTGAGTTGAGGAAAAAAATATGTCATAACTCACATTACTTTTTCTTTTATTCTGATTTTTATAGTATTATTAAATTTAAAATGTACATTTAACACTTGTTTTACTGTTAGCTTAATCAGAGCAGAAAAAATGATTTCCTAAATGAATTACAGTAATTTGTTTTTTACTAATTGCGTATTGGGCAAGTTAATTTCTTTGTCCATATTTGTGGTTAACTTTATTTGCTTTTTATGTCCTAAATTAATTTCCTTTCTTAACTTACTCATAGCAGCTGGTATGAATGGTTTTCTGGGTACCGCATCACTCAGATATCTAAAGTCCACGTCGCTGTCTCTGTATTGAGGATAATTTCTGTCTATGCCCAGGTAGTAAGACTGAATTTCTGGTGAAGTCGTGGCATCCCGTAAAGAATGCAATTCTTGCCCCACGACAGGGTCTTCAAAATTCAAATTATTTAACTGAAATAGAAAAAAAGAATGTGATTGTAATTCTTTTAAATCTTAATTATAAATAACTAGCTGTCCCGGCAAACTTCGTACTGTCTTAGAATTAAATTTGTTGACGTACTGTCAGCAGCGCCATCTACCGGGTCCAATTGCAAATCTTAATCACTCAGAAACCTTCCTTGGCTCATGCACAACTTTGTTAAATATCATGATCAAATGCATAGTTTAAGTTTGCCTGTATGTCCTTTATAGATAAAGGACATACAGACAAACATTCATTTTTAATTATTGTAATTTAAAAGTTTTAACCCTCCTTTCTAAAAGGAGGGTTTCCTTTTAGAAACATGATTGAAAAAAGGATGGATTCAACTGAATTGGATGAAATATAAATAATTGGATGATAGTATATAAGCTATAAATACGAGTAAACACATAAAAATATGCGTACATTAAAAATATTTATAAATAAATGAAATTTACCGGTCCCTCCTCAAACATGGCGGTATAGTTGTACCCTGAGTACAGCAGCATGCCGTAAGCATCCAGACGCTCGCAGGCACCTTCTCCTGACACCCTGATCCAGTACCCACCAGTAGACTGATCAGCTCTCACCACCACATCCATTCTTTCACCTGGAAAAGAAACATTATCATTATTTTACAAATTCCTAGTACTCGTGTTATTTCGCTCTAAACAATATTAACAGTGTGGCCCTTCTCTTAAAAGTTGTATCATTACAAACTGGAAGTTATTAAAAACATGTCAAATGTTAAAAGATAAGCAATATATCATCATAATTTTACACTTACGTAATATTATGTAAGGAAGTTGGGAAGACTACTATTTTATAAAAAGAAAGTTTATAAGCATTTCTATTACAAATATAGTTGATAGTTATATTATTTTTTACATATATAATACCTATAATGTCTCCGAAAATCAATTACGGATACTTCGGGCACATCATCCACTGCTTATGTAAAGACGATTAGGCAAAAAAAATATCATACTCAAAGTAAAAAATCATCTCATTTGGATGACACTGATTCTCCGTAAAACGCAAACTCACCCATATGAAGAAAATTTTTTTTTTTTAAGAAAGCGTATTGTGTGAACTGACGTTTACTTATTACAGTTACACTAATCACTCACTATTCTTAATATTCTTTTGTTCATAAATGGTTTATTTGTAATATTAATCTCCAAAGTAGAAAAGTTTGGCATGCCTAGGTTTCAACATAATTGATTTGACTTTTTGAATGTTTTTTCTTTAGCGTAAATGTTTTCGCTCCTTATTCGTTATGTACGGAAATAAATGATTGACAAATGCTATTCTTCTGTAATAATTTTATTATTTACTAACCGATGTAACAAATCATTTATCGCTTTTTGTTTTATATTATTTTCAGTAACGTATACAATATAGAGGACTAAACGTATTTTTAAACGAGTTATATAATATATGAATATGAATTTAAAATATAATAATAATAATATTATAATCACGCTTTGAACAAAACCTTTTTACGTAAAAATTGTGAATAGCGCG
The DNA here is from genome assembly GCA_905404095.1 of Glaucopsyche alexis. Taxonomy (NCBI): domain Eukaryota; kingdom Metazoa; phylum Arthropoda; class Insecta; order Lepidoptera; family Lycaenidae; genus Glaucopsyche; species Glaucopsyche alexis. The sequence continues at coordinate 6,953,423 of FR990053.1, forward strand.
ATGTAAAATAAGTACAACGCCATCTTTTACAAACTGCCGGTTTTAAGAACTGACGTCATAATTATGCATAATAAATTAACAGCCTCCGTGGTCTAGTGGTTAGAGCATTGGCTCTCGACTTGGGAACGTGGGTTCAATTCCCGCATTGGAACAACAAAAAATGTCCAATTTTGGTAAGGACAATACAGGCTGATCACCTGATTGTCTGACAAGAAAGATGATCCATGCGTCAGATGGGCATGTATAAAGTCGGACCGGCGCGGCGCCTGATCTCTCGCTAGTCGTGTTGGTTATCCGTCCCACTGGATTATGAGAGTAAAGGAGGAGAGAGTGCTCTTGTGTACTGCGCACACACTTGGGCACTACAAAATTACTCCTGCGTAACTGGCCTGGTTTCAATTAAACCGACCACAGTCACCGATATCGGTGTGGGGAATTATTATAAGTTATTATAAATAATAAATGAATCCATGTCGGAAATCTGTCATGAACTCACAACACGCCAATGAAAAACAAATGACGTAAAGAAATGAGAAAAAGCGAATAGATATTATTATAACATGAGAGATCATAGAAAGTGAAAACAGAAACCTGTTATAATGACCTTAAACTCTACGCCCCAACTACTATTTTATAAAAAGAAAGTTTATAAGCATTTCTATTACAAATATAGTTGATAGTTATATTATTTTTTACGTATATAATACCTATAATGTCTCCGAAAATCAATTACGGATACTTCGGGCACATCATCCACTGCTTATGTAAAGACGATTAGGCAAAAAAAATATCATACTCAAAGTAAAAAATCATCTCATTTGGATGACACTGATTCTCCGTAAAACGCAAACTCACCCATATGAAGAAAAATTTTTTTTTTTTTAAGAAAGCGTATTGTGTGAACTGACGTTTACTTATTACAGTTACACTAATTAAAACTCAAACTCAAACTCAAAATTTTTATTTCCATGTAGGTTATAATATAACGCTTATAGAATTGTCCTACATGATGCCTACCACCGGTTCGGAAACTAGCCCGGCGAGAAGAACCGGCGTAAGAAACTCGCACGGGGCCACCTTTTAGCAAAAAGATGGGAAAATTGTTCTTTTCAAAAAATATTTTTACAATGTTGTAACTTAATCTATATAACATTAGTCATAAGTACAAAGAATATACTTAAGTACATAAAAGCAGCCTTGCATGGGGCCATCTTATTCCCAAGGTGTGCAATCGTTAATGAAATCACTGACTTTATAATAAGCTTTAGCACACAAACGTTCTTTAACAGCTTTTTTAAATTTATTAATGGAAAGATTTTGAACGTTTTCTGGGATTCTATTGTAAAGGCGTATACATTGACCTTTAAAAGATTTACTTACTTTACTAAGTCTGATCACTGGTATTTCTAACTTGTTCCTATTTCTAGTATTCCTACAATGTGTGTCACTTTTCTTTTTAAAATTCGTTAAATTCTTTCTGACATACAACACATTGTCCAAAATGTATTGAGAAGCAACGGTCAGAATACCTATTTCTTTAAATTTTTCTCTCAGAGATTCAAAACATGACATCTTATAAATAGAACGTATAGCTCGCTTCTGTAGCACAAATATTGTATTAATGTCCGCAGCGTTTCCCCATAGAAGGATGCCATATGACATTATACTATGAAAATAACTAAAATAAACTAGCCGCGCTGTATCCTCATCGGTAATTTCTCTAATTTTTTTGACTGCATATGCTGCAGAACTGAGCTTATCTGCCAGATTTACAATATGGGGACCCCACTGTAATTTACAATCTAGTGTTATTCCTAGAAATACAGTGGTGTCCACTAAGTTCATTTTCTCATCATTTAATAGTATATTGGTTTGTGCCTGCCTAACATTTGGGAGGCTAAACTTTAAACATTTTGTTTTATTTGAATTTAAAAGTAAATTATTAACATTAAACCAATGTACCATTTTTGAGAGAGCACTATTTACCTCGTCATAATTTGACTGTCGTCGCTTCACATTAAAAAATTAGTGAAGTGTCATCGGCAAAGAGTACTATCTCATGCTTATCTTTAACTAGATAAGGAAGGTCATTTATATAGATGAGAAAAAGAAACGGGCCTAAAATTGACCCTTGTGGCACACCTAGTTCAATTTTGGTCCCAGTAGACCTTGTAGAATTAATTTCTACTCTCTGCGTTCTATTTTTAAGATAGGAATCTAAAAGTTTAAGTGCTGTGTCCCTTACACCGTAATGGTATAATTTTCTGACCAACGTAGCATGCTCAACACAGTCGAAAGCCTTGGATAGATCACAAAAGACACCAAGTGCATCATGCGATCCCTCCCAGGCCCCAAATATGCTGCATAGAAGACTGATGCCTGCGTCTGTTGTGGACCGACCTTTAGTAAACCCGAATTGGTTACTATGTAATAAATTATTTATGTTAAAGTGGGCTAGCAATTGATTTAAGATTATTTTCTCGAAAATTTTACTGAAAGTCGGTAGTATAGATATTGGTCTATAATTTGCTGGGTCAGACTTATTCCCAGCCTTAAAAAGAGGCATCACCTTGCTATGTTTCATTAGGTCAGGGAACACACCATTCTTTATACAATTATTGAAAACTAAGGCTAGATAGGGGGCAATGATGTCAATTATTGATTTTATAACTTTTATAGACATACCCCAGAGATCGGTAGTATTTTTAATATTGAGTAATTTGAAGGTGTTAATAATATCTCTGGAGTCAATTTCTTTAAAATTAAAGTTGACATCACATTCCTTGACATTTTCTCTGAGTATTTTTTCAGCAACTGCAGGTGAAGAATTTAAATATTTTGTAGTTGAGACCGGAATGTCAGCAAAAAATTTTTCGAAAATTGTCGCAACCTCTAGGTCAGAATTTACCTTTTTATTATTAATACAAAGTTCAAATTTAGAGTTACGACTGCCTTTACCTCTTCCAGTCTCATCTGCAATTATCTTCCAAGTGGTTTTCACTTTATTTTTAGCGTTCATTATTTTTTCTTTAATGTGAAGTGCCTTCGCTGCTTGACATACTTTTTTAAAAATTTTTGAGTATTGCTTGACATATAGTTTAAAAGATTCACTCCTATTAAATGTCTTTTCGTTATACAAATCATATAATCTCTGCTTACTTATTATAATTCCTGCAGTTGCCCAGGTTTTAAAATTACTTTTTCTATTATTTAAATTGACCGTTTTAGAAGTAAATACAGAGTTATACTGGGTTCTTATTATTTTAAATAGTTTATGAAATGCTTCATCTGAGCTATTAAACCCATCTAACTGTTGAATATTTGAAACTAATTTACCTCTAAATTTCTCAATACGTTTTGTATTCACAGGAATATAAACAAGCTTTTCTTGAGGTTCATTTTCACAATTAATATTAAATGAAGCAAATTGTCCACAGTGATCAGAGCTAAGCGCATTAATTATTTCTTTTTTATAAGGAGTAATATTAGTGAAAATATTATCAATACAAGTAGCTGCTGTATCACATATTCTTGTCGGTTCATAAAATAAATTACTGAGGTTATACGATTTTAACAATGATGTGAAACTAACAGTGGTGGAGTTTGAGTCTAATAAATTAATGTTGAAATCACCACATACAATAATCTTCTTGTTAGATGCACATATTTTTGTCAACACTTCTTCCATGATTTGTTCAAAGGAATCGTATAAACCTGATGGAGGCCTGTATACGCTTACAATAATAAGATGGCTCAACTCAATACAGGCTACCTCAATTATTCGTTCAGTAGAGAGTCTTATAATATCTTTGCGTTCTTTAAATTTTATTTTTTTATTAGTTAATATTAAAGAACCACCTCTAATGGCATTCTCTCGACTGAACGAACTAGCTACCTGGTGACCACAAAAGTTAAATATTAATTCATGTTTTCTAAACCAATGTTCTGATATACACATAATATCAATGTTATATTCATTAAGAAACAACTCAATTTCTAATTCTTTACCTACCATTCCTTGCAAATTTTGGTGCACCAGGTTTACATTGAAATTACATTTTTTGTTAACATTTTTGGTAGGTAAGGTAGGTAATTCATTTAAATAATTTATATTATTGATTATCACATTGCTAGAGTGAGCCTCTGTTGTCTTAGAAACTAATTTAAATTATTTGGAACATATTCCAAGCTACTGACTGTATAGTTGTCAGAATAAAGACTCTGCTCAATAAAAGCAGTGGTCGGTTTAGCCAATTCTTTGGCTTGTCACTCACTATTCTTAATATTCTTTTGTTCATAAATGGTTTATTTGTAATATTAATCTCCAAAGTAGAAAAGTTTGGCATGCCTAGGTTTCAACATAATTGATTTGACTTTTTGAATGTTTTTTCTTTAGCGTAAATGTTTTCGCTCCTTATTCGTTATGTACGGAAATAAATGATTGACAAATGCTATTCTTCTGTAATAATTTTATTATTTACTAACCGATGTAACAAATCATTTATCGCTTTTTGTTTTATATTATTTTCAGTAACGTATACAATATAGAGGACTAAACGTATTTTTAAACGAGTTATATAATATATGAATATGAATTTAAAATATAATAATAATAATATTATAATCACGCTTTGAACAAAACCTTTTTACGTAAAAATTGTGAATAGCGCGATGTAAAATAAGTACAACGCCATCTTTTACAAACTGCCGGTTTTAAGAACTGACGTCATAATTATGCATAATAAATTAACAGCCTCCGTGGTCTAGTGGTTAGAGCATTGGCTCTCGACTTGGGAACGTGGGTTCAATTCCCGCATTGGAACATCAAAAAATGTCCAATTTTGGTAAGGACAATACAGGCTGATCACCTGATTGTCTGACAAGAAAGATGATCCATGCGTCAGATGGGCATGTATAAAGTCGGACCGGCGCGGCGCCTGATCTCTCGCTAGTCGTGTTGGTTATCCGTCCCACTGGATTATGAGAGTAAAGGAGGAGAGAGTGCTCTTGTGTACTGCGCACACACTTGGGCACTACAAAATTACTCCTGCGTAACTGGCCTGGTTTCAATTAAACCGACCACAGTCACCGATATCGGTGTGGGGAATTATTATAAGTTATTATAAATAATAAATGAATCCATGTCGGAAATCTGTCATGAACTCACAACACGCCAATGAAAAACAAATGACGTAAAGAAATGAGAAAAAGCGAATAGATATTATTATAACATGAGAGATCATAGAAAGTGAAAACAGAAACCTGTTATAATGACCTTAAACTCTACGCCCCAAGGTGAGGACTGAGGCGACTTTCTTTTCTCCTCTTACTCATTATTATGTACGGTAGATAACAACAAAGCATTTTTTTAAATCATAATAATTTAATACAATATTACATTTCTGTACGTAATATTATTATTTATATTTAGCCGCACTGCGTACTTATTGTTATAAATAATAATAATAATAAATAATCTTATTAGTTGTGTAATATCTAGTAAGATTTATTTTAACATTCAAAAGATAATAGTTAGGCACTTGATTTTCAAATATTTTTAAGTGCCTATAAAACAATACCATTTTTGAGTTAACTATTTAAGGTGGTTCGGTCCCCGTACAAAAAAACAGTCGACATTAATTAGGTAATTTCATACTATTACTACATAAATTTATATGCACATCTATTTATTTTGCAATACAATTCCCGCAAAATATATTTAAAATACTTTATTTCACACAGAAGTCAACATTTTTATTGAATTTTCGATAAAACGTGACATTTGTAACTTATGTCACTTTTTATCAAAAATTTAATAAAAATGTGACATTTGTAACTTATGTCTCTTTTTATCAAAAATTTAATAAAAATGTGACTTCTGTGTGAAATAAAGTATTTTAAATATATTTTGCGGGAATTGTATTGCAAAATAAACAGATGTGCATATAAATTTATGTAGTAATAGTATGAAATAACCTAATTTATGTCGATTGTTTTTTTGTACGGGGACCGAACCACCTTAAGCCTTTAATTGAAAATAATACAGATATTTTTTTTAACTGTCACTCACAATGTAATAATGTAAATTGTTATATTGTTTGACCATGGTTAGACTGTAATAATTATATTTTTGGTTCATTTATTTATTCTTAATAACACATTTTTTGTTTATTTGGTATAATGTTATTGGTACGGACAGTCACGATAAAGTTACAGTTATTTGTTCTTCAGCCTTATTATGGGCTCAGTTCTCTAGATAACTTACAATTATTGGAAAATAGGCATGAGCAGAGGGTGAATTCTACTAAATAAAACCTGCAATAATACAATAACAATTAAGTCCCGATACGCTAAGATTGTAAAACGGTATTCTCGTAAAGTTAAACCAAAGTGAAACGCGTTCTGATTGGTTGAAACTTCATAAAATCAGTTCATGATAACATGTCGCTTCACTTACTTTTAATTAAAGTAAAATGAATTTGCTAAAATGTCGTTGTCATTAGTCTACAATTGTAAGAACTTTTATTAGTCCCATTCATTTTACTACAAAATTAAGATGTTAACGACATAGCTTCTTAAATATTTTCGGTTTTCGCAGAAAAGTTTTCGCTGCACAATATAATTCATTTTCATCTGAGTACTATTCTAGCCATTAGCTCAGGCACGATAGCTATTATATAGTGAAAGCGAAGCAGGTTAATGCACCACAGCCTTCCTTTCGGAAGAAGAATATCATGCAAAAATGTTGATCTGGATACAGTAGTAAAAAAATGGCAGGGTGTTTTAAAACCGCCTGTAAATGAGATATATAAAATAATCGACTTTGGCATTATTGCCTAAGTTCCTAAGTTGCGGCGCATTTTACCTTGGTGTGAAGGTGAATCCGTTCTAAAAATAAGATTTTAAATGATTCAAAGTATTTGTAACAAGAATATTAAACAATCTTTCTTTTATTATCACCCCTGATGAAAACAGAGGTGTTATAAGTTTGACGTATCTGTCTGTGTGTATGTCTGTTCGTGTCATCGAAGCTCCGAAACGGGTGAACCGATTTTGATCTAGATTTTTTCTATGAAATTTGACATGATCGAGAGTGTTTTTAGCTATAACTCCACGTTTTTAATTTTGTTTATTGATATTATAATTGAAGATTGCTTAAAGTCAAAATAAAAAATTTCAGAATTTATTATCTATTTATTATAGTTAAAATATTCTGAAAGCGTTCCGGCATAATTTCTAGAGCTATAAGACTCTATAAGTACATAAAGCGATATTAAAGAAGAATGGGTATAGAAATACAAATATCATGATTATTTAGAAGTAGACATGTGTTTGGGAAAATTAATTATTTAGAAATATGTATTTACTACCTAAATAATATATTGTTTAATAATTATACGATCGTTTGTTATAAAACAGGTACATTAATGATGTAAGACATGTAACCATTATTGTGTACTTTGTGGAAATGTCTTTGGAATTTGCTAAATTGTATTTTGTGATTGAAGAATAAATAAATAAACAACATTTTTGTTGTTCCAACTTCCAATACGGGAATCGAACCCACGACCTCCGAGTTGAGAGCCGAGCTTTAACCACTATACCAGGGAAGCTGGGCAGACGGAAAGCGCCGAGACGGTCCTTTCATGCATGCCTCTCTCACACTAAAAACTTTGAACTTCAAATGCTTTTAAAGAGCTCTTGCCTCTTACATAATAGAAATAATCGAATGATTTGTCCACATACCTGGATATAGCTTCGCCGTCCTCGTAGACACGGGCTTTACTGGTCTTCCGTCACTCGCTATGACTGTCAAGCTGTGGTCTTCTACACTTACTGTCACTGGACACTCAACTCCTATAGCATTGATCAGTCTGAACATGTACGCGTGCGCTGGTATAACGTATGCCCTGAAAATGTAATACCTATCATTAATATTGAAGTACATACTTATAAATACCTCTTCTATTTTACGAGTATAAACACTTTCAAAGAGGTGCCTTAATGTTGATTTAATACTCAATTTGCAATAGGATCAATTCTCTTAATTGATGAAATAATTATTCAAAATAAACTTAAACCCCTTCACTATATACGTTCGTGGAAAAAGTCAATTTATAGATATACTAGCTTTTGCCCGCGGCTCCGCCCGCGAGAAATGGGGTTTTTTGGCCACTTACGACTGTACTCTAAGTTAAATCTGTATCTTCCTTATCTTACGTTCTCTCTTTAATTACTAATTGTTTGTCAGAAGCACCATCATACCATATTTCATTTCAATGGTTTAAACACTTAAGCCATGAAAGACATTAAAAAAATATACACAATAGTACATTATCCCTCGGGAACAATATTATATATCTTTTTGGGATAAAAAGTAAAAATACACAAAAAAGTATGAAATAAAACTTAATCTCTAAATAATTCCCCTTTCAAATTCGGCTAAAATTTTTACTATTTCTCTACTCAATCTTATTAATTTTGAAATCGATACCAGCCCAAACAATATTCTACAATATTTTATAGAACTTACGTTCATATTTGCTGGTACCGACTTCAAAATTAATAAGATTGAGTAGAGAAATAGTAAAAATTTTAGCCGAATTTGAAAGGGGAATTATTTAGAGATTAAGTTTTATTTCATACTTTTTTGTGTATTTTTACTTTGGAAGTCGGTTTATTTTTTTTTTAATAATAATTTCACCCTTTTTAGAGATATATTTTCTTAAGTTACTATTAATACGTCTTAAGAACGTCTAAACTAAACGATCGAATGTATAATTGAATACGCGCCAAGCTTCCATAAAATATTGCTATTAAGATGATGATGATGATTACTGTAAGTTATAAAGTGGCATATGCTTGCAGTTCATTAAACAATACCGAAATTTCCAAACGCATATCTTTAAAGACTGAGGAGTTCTGTACAGTGCTTTTGGATCCAGGGTATACCTTGGTACAATATCTTATTTTTTGGTAGCATATGCTTGTGTTACTTCAGTAAAAGTCAAAATCACTATATGTGTGGATATAAATTTCGAGGAGTTCCCTCGATTCCTCATGGATCGCATCATCAGGTTCCCACTTTAGTGACTAAAGGACCAATTTCGAACTAAACCCTTTTCAACAACAAAAGAATTTTGCAAATAGGTCCATAAACGGCAGAGTAATGTTCAAAGATATCCGTGTTAGTGTAAAATACTATGAGAAATACCTTTTATATCATCATAATCTGATGATGTATGGTGTGATAGTGGTGATGATGATGATGATTACTCTAACTGACAGGGTGGCATATGCTTGCAGTTCTTTAAACAACGCCGAAATTCCCAAACATGTATCTATAAGGAGCCAGGAGTTTTGTTCTGTACTTTTGGATCCAGGGTATACCTTGGAGCAAAATCTTACTTTTTGGTAGCATATACTTGAACTACTTCAGAAAAAGTCAAAATCACCATATTATGTGTCCATATAAATTTCGAGGAGTTCCCTCGATTCCTCATGGATCCCATCATCAGGTCACCACTTTGATATCAAAAGGACCAATTTGGAATTACACCCTATACATCACAGAAAAAACTATGAAAATCGGTCCACAGGCGGCGGAGTAATCGTTGAACATACAAAAAAAAATAACCGCCTCCTTTTTTGGGAAGTCGGTTAAAAAGTACACTGCGCGTTTGTCCAAAGCATAAACCACTGCCATACCAAATTTCATTCAAATCAATTCAACCGTTTAGCAGTAAAAGACAATCAAAGTACACAATATAATAATAATACATTATCCCACGGGAACACCGCAAATTTTTGGGACAAAAAGTATCCTATGTCCTTTCCCAGGACTCAAAGTATCTCTGTACCAAATTTCATCAAAATCGGTTCAGCGGTTAAAGCGTGAAGAGGTAACAGACAGACAGACAGACAGACAGACAGACAGACAGACAGACACACTTTCGCATTTATAATATTATAGTATATAGTATATAGTATAAGTATATAGTATAATAGTATAAGTATATAGTATATAGTATATAGTATATAGTATATAGTATATAGTATATAGTATATATAGTATATTATAGTATATAGTATATAGTATATAGTATATAGTATGGATAGGCAGCAACATCGAATAACATGCGTTGTGTAAATATTTTTACCACTAATTATTTATCATATTATTATTAAGTAATATAAGGTATTTGCCTAAAACATACTTATAATTATTTTCTCCATTCAGCACGATTGCCTCTGCTCTTATAGTATTCTTGTCTACTAAACTATTCGACAACAATTTTGGGAATTTTGCTGATATCAAAATTGTGTTTTGTCCACTGTTGTCAAAGTTATATAACGATGAATGTGGCTCTCGTGGTCTGGGTTGGTCTACGATCAGGGATCCGAATACTCCATCGCTTTGCTGGCTTACTGAAAGTTGCGAAATGTATGTAAATACTTAGGTTACTACTTTGGAAAGAAGTCGAGAATATTGCAAAAGAAAATAATAGTGGACGCGAGTGCAGGAAGGCCGTTTTGATTTTAATTTTGCACGTAAAAAGTCAGGAGTACTCAAAAACATATAGGTGGATGTAAATATACCAATTTTACACGGAATTGAAACTAGAACTTTTATAGTAAATATACTAATATCGAAACTCAATTAATGTTTGGTTAGGTACGATGTAGAATTTTTCCATACCTGAATCTGCATGATAGAAATATGTGCCAGGCGATGAAGCTGCGAACGCGTATTGATAGACGGATCCATATGTGATGGGACATTGCGTAACCATGGGCACTCCATCATGATACGGCGTCTTTTGCTGGTCAATCCCATGCCAGTGTATCGCTACATCTTGATTCAACTTGTTCTTCACCCTGACCACGACTATATCATGTAGACAGACATGTATAGCTGGCCCTGGAGTCTGGCCATTGATGGAAATCGACGTTCTTCCATCCTCATCCACAGCCGGCCCAATTACGAAATCGTAATTGCACTTGCGAGGTTTTACATTAAATTTACAAGGTCTATGACACGATTTGTCTGCAAAATATGAAACTATTTTAGAATTGTTTTGCTTACATACAGTAGCAACATTTTCATACTTTCGTTTTCGAAAAATGCAAATAAAGTTACAATTTAACTTAAAGTGAGCAAATTGTATGGCTTTCATTCAACGATGCTATAAAAGTATTCTAAAATTGTTTCTTTAATTAATTTAAAAACCGAACCGAAAACCGACGTTTCAAGAGGCACACAGATTTACAGTAGTTAGGTTGTTTGGAAAAACATTGGTTACTGAAAATGCGATGTGCACGAGTAATGCTGATATCAAAAAGATGTGATATATTATATTATACGAATCTGACTAGCTATCTATATAGAGACTTCCTCACGAGTATATTAATGATCTTCAAGTAGGTACATGAATTAATGAAAGAAGAATATTACTTTATGCTAATAACCTAGGAAATAGTCATAAGGATGTCGCATCACTAATGAATAATACCTATGATATAAACTAACTATTTTTTAACGGGCATTGGCTCACCACACATTCCCGACACTGCATTTCCTGTGAGCCAGGATCGACAGCAGCAACCAACCACAAGAACCGTTTGATATGATCTCAAGGGTACCAGAGGGATATGCTTAATCTGTCTTGGGACCCGCAATGAAATTAATCAGAAGAAAGGTTAGAGGACTAGGAAGAATTGAGAACCGACTTGTTGACAATGATTATCTTAAAAGGAATATTGTCAAATAGGTAAGTCCAAACAACATTTTTCTAAAACAACTTCCCAGTCAGAAAAATCAACTAAAATTTACATCGGCTCAGTATTTATAGAATTTTCCAGGAAAAGGAGTCCAACATGTGTACGACTACTGGGCAATACGTTGTGTAAGGTACAAGTGTAATTGATACCTTTTAGTCCACTAATGTGAAAGACTTTTCACAATCTGCTAACTGTGTTGATTTCGTAGGCCTCTCTCCTACTTAGAAATAGAGTATTATGTATTAACACATTAGTAATGCGTTTACTGATGAAAGCCAAAGATAATGTTTTTTTAATGCTGTTACTAATGAATAGACGTGGAAAAATTAGCAATGTTCCGCGTATGTATCGATGTTTGTGAGTTTCTTACGCCGGTTCTTCTCACCGGGTTAGTTCCCGAAAGGTAGGTATCACATATAGACAATTCCGTAAGCGTTATAGTTAACCTGTATGGAAAGAAAACTTTTTGAATTTGAATTAACTCACAGCCGTTCAAAAATAATATAATCAGTGCACTATACACTATTTGCATGCGGAAGTGATATTATAATGATGACGATGATGTTGATAACTTGGAATCTTTTATTAATTATTCAACTTTAATTAGCAAGCGCCTGAACAAGGCTACTAAGTTTGTCCTAAAAATGCTTTTGTCATTGTACCTACTTAGTGCTAATAAAGATTTTGAAGTTTGAAGAAGTTTGACTCTATGAGTATACAGTACGACCACGTTGCTAATACCCCTCACACAGACGATGCATGAAAAACGATGATACCCGAAAGACATTAGAAACCTAGTTTTACTACATACATAATATAATTAACAATACATAATATAATTAACATCTGAAACTAAACGGGACCCCCCCTATGGGAGAGATTTGGTGCCCTTATCCGGGTAAAAATGTTGTTTTGTAAAACGATTGTTTTGACTTTCGATTGATGGTGATCGTGGTAGCTTAAAATAAAATATGAATGATGTTGGAAATAGAAGTAGAAATTAAAATAATCACAACATTGTACAAAAGCATACATACAACAAAACTACGTTAGAAGTAACTAGTTACTACTTGGACTATTATTTTTCTGTGGTAATACAGTAAAGTTATAGATACATGTTTTTCATATTATTTTTAGGATTTTACTGAGAAATTCATACAGAATTATTTGATAGAAAGCTTGCTCTATGTTGGCAACTATTTTAAAACTGTTTTGTTTTAGAACAAACAGGTCAAAGGACCAGTCGAGGATATGTTCTCGTAAAATTGTTTTAACCTTGAAAGCGTTTACATGAGTATCTCTCATTAGTACCTACTTAGATTACACCTACAAGTTATAGAGTAATATTTTGTATCATAACAGTAATATTTGATGTAATACCATAATAATTCAAAGTTAATTTTAAAATACAATAATTCAAGTCCAATTCAAGAATAAAAACAAAAGTTTTGAAATTGTTATGAAGTGATTAAATTTAAAATATTGTTTACTTACCGTAATTTTTCGTGGTGTCCACAAGTACATTATTAGTCGGTAAAAAGCTATCCAAAGAAGCTTTGCTATTGCTGTTTATGTTAATAATTATAATAATAATAGATACTAATATTGTTTTCATTGTTTAATAATGGTTTAAAGGAGTATTATTAATAACACTAAACACGTGGAGCCCCTCACAATGTTTTGTATTAACTGAGGTATGTTCGGTAGCCAACACTTCACTCTTACCAACCCGTAAAAGTTCATTTTTTGTACTCCGTTATTTACTTTCTCTTGGAAATAATTGGGTATGTATATGCTCGTCTTTCTTAATTTTCTTTAAAATACGATTTACAATAATATGTGGGTATAAAACATATAATAAAATGGGAAAGTTATTATGTTTTACAAATAACTTTCCCAATGGTACAAAATGTTATAAATGTATTTTTTAAAGTTTTTATTTTTCTTTTTATCAAGTTTTAACTATCAAGTTTGATAATTTCTACTTTGGCAATATTATATTTAAATCTGGAAAGTTTCTTAATCTCAAATCTGGGGGCACGGCAGTGCCCCCGCCAAGTCGAGCGCGAAGCAAACACTGCCGTACCATCCTTTACTGGAACCATTTCGCCGCATTTTCAGGCCCCTATTTGAGAACCTCTGGATAAGACCAGAACGCAGAAATTTTCGTCATCCAATAAGCTATAATCACGTACTTAAAATCCAAAATTTCAAGTCTGTAGGTCATTTAGTTCCGAAGTTAAGCGAAAGCAAAGTTTCGCATTTACGACACTCACTCACTCACTCACTCATGATCATCAAAATAGAACTAGTATTTCCCATAAACTTAGAGAGCTGAAATTTGGTACAGAGTTGGGGTTTAATGGCCACATAAAGGGAAAACTATAAAAACTAGGATAATCGATCTGGGGGCACGGCAGTGCCTCTGCCAAGTCGAGCGCGAAGCAAACACTGCCGTACCATTATTTACTGGAACCATTTCGCCGCATTTTCAGGCCCCTATTTGAGAACCTCTAGATAAGACCAGAACGTCGATCTGGGGGCACGGCAGTGCCCCCGCCAAGTCGAGCGCGAAGCAAACACTGCCGTATCATTCTTTACTGGAACCATTTCGCCGCATTTTCAGGCCCCTATTTGAGAACCTCTAGATAAGACCAGAACGTCGATCTGGGGGCACGGCAGTGCCCCCGCCAAGTCGAGCGCGAAGCAAACACTGCCGTACCATTCTTTACTAGAACCATTTTGCCGCATTTTCAGGCCCCTTTATTCTACTCGAACTTTATTCTACTCGAACATTACACAAATTAAATAAACAAATTACACTAAAATCAATATGCCCACGTTTCTACAAAAATAAGTGAAATCCCACCAAAAACATTCTGTAAAAAACTAGCAAAGTCTCGATGGAGCTGCTTGTTTATCTCTAAAAAGTAATGAAATCTAGACAAAATCGTGCTAAGTCTAAGGTTCCTTACTGCGGATTCTTTATTATTATAGTTAATGTTGTGTGACTTGGCCGTTGAAGGGTACACAAGGGTACAAAAGGGGCTCCATGACACCATTGCTCCAATACGTGTGTTGTACAATCAACAACAGCCTAAAATGAGACACTAGCGTCCAATTACCAATACCAGTATGGGCTATTATCTCGCTTAACAAACATAGGTAGTTACAAATGTAAACAAAATTGACTTGTACCCACTAAAAAGTATAAAGAATGTTCAACGGCCAAGTCACTCAACATTAACTATAATAATAAAGAAATCGCAGTAAGGAACCTTAGACTTGGCACGATTTTGTCTAGATTTCATTACTTTTTAGAGATAAACAAGCAGCTCCATCGAGACTTGGCTAGTTTTTTACAGAATGTTTTTGGTGGGATATAATATACAAGATGTTGCCCATGACTTCGTACGCGCAAAAGGAATTTTCACATAACACGTACATTTTTTCGCGATATAGACTAGCCTTTGTTTTTCGCGATATAGACTAGCCCCGTGGTCTACTCTATATCTGTGCCAAATTTCATCAAAATCGGTCAAGTAGTTTCGGTGCCTATTCAATGCAAACAAACAAACTTTTCCTCTTTATTATATTTATATAGATGTATAGATATTGTTAAAGTAGGTGCCTTATATTGTGAATATACTGTTTAATCTATATTAATATTATAAAGAGGAAGTTGTTTGTTTGCGTTGAATAGGCAACGAAATTACTGGACCGATTTCAATAAAATTTGGCACAGATATAGAGTAGACCACTCGGAAGGATATAAGTATAGGCTACTTTTTATTGCTGAAAAACGTACGGCTTTCGCGAGATTAACTTTTGCGTGAACGAAGTCGCGAGCAACAAGTTTAGTCTTAAATATAGGTACTTAAATCCTTACCAAAATAATATGTCGAGGCAAGCCATACACTTATATCGTAAATGATTCATCTACGCAATCGAATAACAAGTTTCCTAAGTATCGGAACTCTTTGGCAATGTTATCGGAACTTACGCTTTTACGCTAAGAACTCACGGAGCGGTTTTTTCCCGTAACCGCCGCAGTCACCGAACTGCGGTTTTATATCTAAACTCAAGAAACCGCGGTTTTACGCGGTCACGCAGCCGCCGCCGTTGATGTTATCGACCGCAAACATGGCGGGCGAAGATAGCAGGCTGCAGGACGCGTGGTTGCAAAAAGGCAAATACATATTTACAATAGAACTTTTTAATTTCGCCCGCAAACCGATCGCAGAGCGTGCGGGCGCTACCCGCCGAGGCTGCAGGTGACAAGTTTACAAATTGCCCGCGGGTGCAGCGGGACCCGCGAACAACGCGCCGTGAGTTGTTTTAAACTCGCGCTTTAATTTTTTACATACCTAAAACTGCTTTCTACAGAAGTTGCGGGCCCGCAACTGCGGCGGGCGCGGGTGAAAACCGCTCCGTGAGTTCTTACTCTTAGGGTCAATCAAACCGAAACGAAACGATACGCGGCATGGCTTTGATATGGCGCTGTATTGATAGCTATTCAAAATTTAACTTTATTGATTTTAAACAAGAAGATTTTTTGTAAGGGCCGGCCGGTCGCGTGTCGACGAGCCGGTTTCTACCCGGCACGGCACCGGGCCGGTGCCAGTTATGTATGTAACCGGCTTCGAGTCGGACCAGCGGTACACGATCGGCCGCCGTATTACGTAAAAATAGCGATTAGCAAAAATCTTGCAGTCATCGCGCGATAGACGCGCAGTCGATTGCTGAACGTCAAATAAAATCGTATTACCTATGCGATCGATTGCTAATCGCTCGCTGTTGTGTTTGAATTCACTTTGCTTCATTTTAGCTTATTATTGCTAACTGACAGTTCAAATCTCTCGCTGATTGCTTTCGCTTTACTGTAAAAGTCTTACGTAATACAAAAAATTAGACAGCAGTGAAAAGATCGAACGATTGATTGCAATTTATAGTTCCTCAATTGTTCGGTAGGGGCAGTACTGTCGCTAGGTTGCTTCTGCTAGGATTTTGCAGATACGTAATACGAATTTGCGATTTTTGCGCAAAAATTGCGCAATTTTTGCTATTGCTTGGCTATTGCAAGATACGTAATAAGCCCGCCGGTCTGCCTTCAGTTCGGCCTGAACGGATGTAAAATGTACGTAATGTAATGTAAACGCCATGTATCGTTACGTATCGTCGCAGTGTGAACTGACCCTTCGTGTTTTAGAAGCATGAACAAATAGAAGGAATAGATAATGATCGGATGTAATTTTTTTCTTTTCTTTAAAAATTCTGCCTTCTGGCTTGTTATTTTAAGACAACTCTCTGCGTAAGAATGTTTCTGGTCGTCGGGGAATCCATCCAATGGGGAATCCATCTGGTACAAAGCTTCCTGACGCCTAATGTTCGTGTAATGTTTTTTGAACTATTTATTATTAGATTCTAACCTAATCCAATTTTTATAAGAAATAAATTAAGTACATTCCTAAGGTATATATTCTTCTATGTTTAAGGTTAAGCCAGTGGATCATAGGTTTAGAAACTGCAATGCGTTAGTAGCGACCTTGTTTCATTTTCATAGCTTTCAATCGCCTTGTGCGGTTTGTGATTGGTTACAAAATTTCAAAATCCGAAGGAAATAATGCTGGCCCGATAATAATTATGGTTTGCCTTAACTATGAATTGAAATAAATAATAATAAATAAATAACTTTTATTTCAGGCTGCATACACCCATACTGTAAAATACCTTACAGACTAACATACATATTATATACTTTTAAAAAACTTGGCCAAGTGCGAGTCAGACTCGCGCACAGAGGATTCCGTACAAACATGCAGGTATATAAGTAAAAGTTCACCCATCACGACAATCGAGTCATAGTCCATAGATATAGGGGTAGTAAGTTTTAAGTTATTAAAATATTTTATTATAATATTAATACTACATTAGGTTACCTAAGAGTTCTCAAAATGAAATTTAAAAAAGTTTTCATTAGCAATGTTTCTAACTGGCGAGTTCTAAACATTTTCAGTGTTACCTACGTATCTGTGCTATAAGACGTTGCTTTGTAACTTATTTCAAGATTCTGAGTTCACGGGAAGTACCCTGTAGGTTTTGATTCCCTTGCGAGTGTCGAAAATTTGCGGACATTTTTAGAATAAACGGCTGTACCTTTTGATTGAGCTGGCTTAGAAGTGATTTTTACACAGCTCCAAGGGACAGTAGACCTGAGTATTTGATATAAATTCCAGCTTGATACCTCCACGCGTTCCTGAAAAAAAGGGTCTTGATAGACAGACAAAAGGACGGACGGATAACAAAGTGATCCTATAAGGGTTCCGTTTTTTCTTTTCGAGATACGAAACTACACTTTGTCATATGTTGTCACTTGTCAGCGACGTGATACGCGCTTCGTTCCGGAGTCTACCCCGGAACCTCCGGTGAAACACACCCGTCGACCAGAAATCCTCCACCTTGAAGGTCGACAGAAGATGCGTCGATACTCTTACCACAAAGGAACTGAAGTTGACCCTGTGGCGAGACTTCAGACGCTCGGCCCTTATGGCGAGGGACGTCTTTTTTCGGATGTAGTCCACGACGTCCTCCACCTCCATTGACCAGTGCAGGCGGGAGACGTATAGCGGCATCGAAGGTACTTCACACCGCAGTTATAGTACGTAGGGTGCAGTGCCGCGGTGGTAGCAGGCGGCGGGCTGCCTTTTCTTTTTTCTGTCTACCAGCGTGAAGCCCTCCTCATCGCACCTACTGCTTTCATCATTGCCAGGAAAGCCCTTTTGTCTTTTCACGCGGGGGAGGTGCGGGGTAAGCGGCAACACTCGCAAAATTTCGCTGCTGAGTCGCTGATTGACTCAGCGTCGGGATGACCTGGAGGGAAACGCATGCGACGGGGGCGGTGGCGTTAGCTGACTCTTCAGATTCCGCTGACAAGCAAAACGATTTGTCAGTACGCGCACCAGCACGACGTGTGTTTACAAAAGCCGTTCGCATCTCGACCAGCTCTTACTTCATACTGTTGAAGTTCTTTAGCAGGTTGGAGACATCGACGTGGTCCATCGTTACCACCGGCAGCTTATGGAGATCTTTCGCCACAAAGGCCGGCACGTCGTCTGGATCCGTCTGCTTCAGCAGGAAGATGATATCCTGCACGCTTCGTTCGCTGCCATTTCTCCTCCGCGATGGCATGATCGCGCTCTGGCCGAGCGTCTCATATAGCAGCTGCTAGGCGGACTTGTAGATCTGCATGATGCTGACCTCGTCCATGGTGTCGATGGCGTGCTGGATGAACGCCAGCAACTCGTTGACCTCCAGCACCATGTTTGACGTGCAGCGACAAATCAGCCGCGCGATTCGCAAAAAAATAAATTTTGCTTCGTGAGTATTGCGTGACCGTACTATAGCGCTCAATGCACGACACTGAATAAATAACTACCTACATACACCTACAGTTTCTACACATACTAGGTACCTACATCTACAACCTACACCTGCTAACTGCACATGCAACTTACACCTTCTACTTTACACCTACTAGATACCAATATTTCATAAAAATCGGTCAAGCCATGGTCGAGGAGCTGTGTAAAAAGCTATGACACGAGAATTTTATATACTTATTTATAACTACAAAAGGTTTTGACAATAACTTATTTTTAATTATAAAATATAAATCTTCTTTTTTTACAACAAAAGCAATAGTTTTGTTTATAATATATTTTGAAAACTACGAGTACTTAACCATAAATCATAATACCTAATATTGTACTTACTGAAAAAAGCGCATCGTTTAAAAGCCACGTTATGTAAACTACGTTGGGTTAATATATTAAGTACTTAACTGTCAAAAAGCAAAATTCAATTTTTACAAATAATTTACTATATCCCTTTTTTGCAGCAAACTTTTCTTACAATATTTTTGTATTCAAACTTTGATGGTTAGACTTTAAGTGCGGTCACAAACTTGTACATGTTCTGCACAGTCGCAGCAAATGTATCCAAATCAATCGGGACTATGTTCGCAGCGAGCACTTGCATAGGCCTCTGAGCTACTTTCAACATGATGTACACAGTTTTCTTATCACTGATCTGAAACTGTTCCCAACCACAGCCGTACACAGAATGCTCAAATACAACCGAAGCGTCGATCAGCTTCTGACAGAGAAAGCAATACAAGAAGAAAACAATTACACAATAAATAAAGGGAGACGCGAGACTGATCCAATCCTGTAAAGTAAGAGAAAAGAAGAGACACATGAAATAGACGTTAGTGACAAAATCTATGCCCATAGGCGTATTGTATAGTCTCCTCAAGCAATCTACAATATTTAATAGCAAACCATGTCTTTTAATAATAGCCGACAACTTCCTCCGTATTATACTTTTGTTTCTCGTGTTTTTTAATCGGTTTAGAAATAATGTTTCGTCAGACATCAATAAGTACATGGCTGCTGTGTGGGTGATGAAGAAGAGGAAAATACATTGGTAGTTGACCAGGAGTAGAGTCACCGCAGAGTCTTGGAAGAAGATGAAGCCACGACAGAGCCATTTGTTAATATCAGTAGAAACGTCCAAACCTGAAAAAGTTTGACTTGTAAGTTATAACATAGAACTCTTATGTACAAAAGACATGTTTGATTTTGGGCCAGTTCTATGTACACTACATAGGTAAATAGGAAAAAAATATGGGAATATCATAAAAATATGAAAAAAATAATTTGAAGAAGGGTACATGCGTACAAAAATGATTATTTGAAGAGTTTTTTATTGCGAGAACACTATTTTTAGGGCGGCCATGACAGTTGTTTCGACTTGACTTTTGACGTAGGACGTAGTAGACAGTTTTACGAAGAGACGACGTCTTGAATGCCATACGTCTTTCTTTGTCAAAGGTCATGTCATTGACAAAATGACATTATTTAGTTAATTTTGATCTGATCCGCCATGTTTTATTTTACTTTGTGTTGCTCTCCTTAACGAAGTTAATTTAAATCCCACCAAAAACATTCTGTAAAAAACTAGCCAAGTCTCGATGGAGCCGCTTGTTTATCTCTAAAAAGTAATGAAATCTAGACTAAGTCGTGCCAAGTCTAAGGATCCTTACTGCGATTTATTTATTATTATAGTTAATGTTGTGTGACTTGGCCCTTGAAAATTCTTTATACGTTAGTTAGTCAATTTTGTTTACACGTAATGTTATATCAGATTCTGTTGTAACTACCTATGTTTGTTAAGCGAGATAATAGCCCATACTGGTATTGGTAATTGGACGCTAGTGTCTTATTTTAGGCTGTTGTTGATTGTATAACACATGTATTGGAGCAATGGTGTTATGGAGCCCCTTTTGTACCCTTGTGTACTCTTCAACGGCCAAGTCACACAACATTAACTATAATAATAAATAAATCGCAGTAAGGATCCTTAGACTTGGCACGACTTAGTCTAGATTTCATTACTTTTTAGAGATAAACAAGCAGCTCCATCGAGACTTGGCTAGTATTTTACAGAATGTTTTTGGTGGGATTTCACTTCTTTTTGTAGAAACGTAGGAATATTGATTTATTTTACTAGATTTTAGTGTAATTTGTTTATTTAATTTGTGTAATGTTCGAGTAGAATAAAGTTAATTGTTCGACTATTTCTTCTTGTAAACTTGTAAGTATAAGTATAAAAGCCAGTCTAGTCTTATCCAGAGTTTTCCTTTAATTTTATTTTTATGCGTATTAAAAGCAGAAGGGGAGGCATTCGCCCAGCAATGGGACGCTACCGGCTAGATTAAATTAGAAGATGTGTCCCACTTCACTGGATTTTTGCAATGACAGTCGATTTTTTTATGTACCAATAGTAGAAGGGGGTATTGAGATATACAGCTGAGACCAGCTGAGGGTTCTTTATCAGATACTTCAGACCTTCGATTTTTGACATCAAATGAAGTGGCCCACCAAGTTGAATATTTTTTGTAAAGGCAGTATGTCGATCTCTAATAGTTTGGTTGGGCTCTTGTGTTTTCTAATAAGGGTCACCAGGTACTCCAGATCTTCGATTATCCTAGTTTTTATAGTTTTTCCTTTATGTGGCCATTAAACCCTACCTTTGTACCAAATTTCAGCTCTCTGAGTTTATGGGAAGTACTAGTTCTATTCTGATGATCATGAGTGAGTGACTGGGTGAGTGTCATAAATGCGAAACTTTGCTTTCGTTTAACTTCGGAACTAAATGACCTACAGACTTAAAATTTTGGATTTTAAGTATGTGATTATACTTTACTGGATGACGAAAATTTCTGCGTTCTGGTCTTATCCAGAGGTTCTCAAATAGGGGCCTGAAAATGCGGCGAAATGGTTCCAGTAAATAATGGTACGGCAGTGTTTGCTTCGCGCTCGACTTGGCGGGGGCACTGCCATGCCCCCAGATCGACGTTCTGGTCTTATCCAGAGGTTCTCAAATAGAGGCCTGAAAATGCGGCGAAATGGTTCCCGTAAATAATGGTACGGCAGTGTTTGCTTCGCGCTTGACTTGGCGGGGGCACTGCCGTGCCCCCAGATCGATTATCCTAGTTTTTATAGTTTTCCCTTTATGTGGCCATTAAACCCTAACTCTGTACCAAATTTTAGCTCTCTGAGTTTATGGGAAGTACTAGTTCTATTTTGATGATCATGAGTGAGTAAGTGTATAAGTGAGTAAGTGAGTGAGTGTCGTAAATGCGAAACTTTGCTTTCGCTTAACTTCGGAACTAAATGACCTACAGACTTGAAATTTTGGATTTTAAGTATGTGATTATAGCTTACTGGATGACGAAAATTTCTGCGTTCTGGTCTTATCCAGAGGTTCTCAAATAGGGGCCTGAAAATGCGGCGAAATGGTTCCAGTAAAGGATGGTACGGCAGTGTTTGCTTCGCGCTCGACTTGGCGGGTGCACTGCCGTGCCCCCAGAAGTACATGGAAACTAAGTGAAATTAAACAAAATAAAGAATAGGAAACGGTTACTATATTATGTATCTATATTTACATAATATACTGTACGTAGGGCTGGCCCAGGCCTCATACATTTCTTGAACATCGCTTTTGCTTGCTAAACGTTTTTCGTATAACAGAGAAGATGCATTTGTTCTGATATTTTCCTAAAGGCAACATAAATATAGACCGAAAATGCAAAAGTACAGTAATTCGTACTAAATTAAAAAGTTACAGGATAAAAAAACGACATTTTTTTTTCTTTGATCTCAAAACGAAAATTGCTGTTCAAATCCTGTTATTTGTGACATTTTTTGTTATTACAATGATATGTATTAACTTAAATACTGCGTTGATGTATAAATGCAGTATTTAAGTTAATAAAATCAATAATGTATTTATATTCATGTATTTTCGTTGTAACAACAGCTGTGACGTCACTCCTGCTACATTTTTTGTATATAGCATTTTTGATGCTCTCCAACGATCTCACTTTTGTGATGACTGTATTTCGTCAACGGTTGATCGTAGATATGCCATTGCAAAGAGTAAAGACAATATTTCCTGGCTTACTTATAAGTACTTTTCGAAAAGCCAATAAAAAAATTATGCAGCTTCTCTATTACTAATATTTTTTCTGTGCGCATGATATTCCATTAAGGTTAACCATACCCAACCTACTATTACTATTCCTAATCCTTCGTAAATCGTAGGTCTGAAAGTGGGAGTCATAATATACTCGTGTTTTACTACCTATGAATACTTTAAATATGTATTTTAATTTAATTTTACCTGGACATGGATACGCTGTGTAAATTGCGCTCGATAAATTCATACGGAATGGAATCCAAATCATGAAAATATTTATAAAATTCACCAAATAATAAATCAGTATTAAATGTTTGATCCGTTTCATCAGTTTTCTGTGCTTATCGTGCAAAAATCCACTTTTCAACGTCAATTGATCTATTTCTCTGATTTTTTGTATCGTTGATATTAATAGGGACCTGTAAAAAAGTTTATAATCTCTATTCTATTTAACATTTTTGATCTGTTTTTGATGTTGTTAAGTTTGACTTTTCTATGTATGTGTGTGCGTCTGTCTGTGGCATCATAGGTCTCAAAGGGATGAATCAATTTTGATTTGTTTTTATTTTTTGTTTGAAAGCTGACATGATCGAGGGTTCGGAGTATTCTAATCTATAATTCATCATCACCAGCTCGATCATTGCTTGACTTGCGGGTTAATAATTACTAGCTGTTGCCCGTGGCTCCGTCCGCGTAAATATAGTATCCCTCGGGAACACTGTACTTTTTCGGGATAAAAAGTAGCGTATGTTTTTAATCCAGAGCCTAAACTACTGCCATGCCAAATTTCATCGGAAACCGTTCAGTAGTTTCTGCGTAAAAGAGGAACAAACATCCATCCATACATCCTCACAAACTTTCACATTTATAATATTAGTAGGATAAAGTTAAGTATACTTATACCTCTTTACGAAGAACCAAGCCGATATGTTGACAGTTACTATGACTATAGATAGATTTGTGTTCGCCTTGATCACTCCATACATGTCCTCTGATAACTTTATTCTATTTACGAAATTGCTGTAAAAATCTATGTAAGATAATACAGCAAAATGCGCGATCCAAAACAAAACTGCAATAAATCAAGTAAGTTACATGTTTTTAAATCATTGAAACAACTTTTATTTAGTGAATATGATTTTAGGGTTCCGTACCTAAATGTTAAAAACGGGACCCTAAATTTTCTGCCTGTCTTTCTGTCTGTCCGTCCGTCTATCATCAGGCTGTATCTCCTTAACCATTATATCTAAAGTCCAGACCAGGGGTCGGCAACGTCAAAAACAAAAAAATCAAAAAATACAATTTACAAAAATTTCTAAGTTTTTTAAGAGCCACAAAATTGTTTTCTTGACAACAATAAATAAATAAATTCTAGCAATAAAGTTTTTTTTATCTATTTTTGTTCATAAGAACTGGCGAAGACGCTTAACGGTCTTGCCTTGGAAGCGCATAAATTTTTTGGAAAAGCAATTTTCCCCGCAACGGATATATTTTGCGTATTTAAACTTTAAAGAGTACGTGCGTACCTACTAAAGACCCGCAGCTTCACATTCAAAGAGCCGCATGTGGCTCGCCACTCGCGAGCCGCAGGTTGCCGACCTCTGGTCTAGACAGAACTTAAATTTTTCACAGAATATTATTTATTTCTGTTCCCGCTATAACAACAAATTCTAAAAACATAATGAAATAAATATGTAAGGGAGCAATACAACATACGTGATTTTTAACTGTTTTGTAAGGAACCTTTCGCGTTCAAGACCGACTCGCATTTGGCCGAATTTATTTAAAATTAATAATTATTAAAAATTTGATACTACGCACCAGAATTTGTGTGAGATGTTACAGAAAATCCCGCCGTTTTTGGAGTAACATTTATCCACCAAATAATACTTTCAACTGTAGATTCGTTGAGTTTCAGTAGTAAGTACGTAAGAAGACTTTTTATTTTCATGAGTACTCCCATTTTCTTTAAACGTAGTGATTCAAATCCAGCTATCGATATATTGAACCTACCATTTATTAGATAGAGGCTTCACCAATAACTTATTCATCTACGCCTCCATTTCAAAATGTAATAAACGCTTAATTTTGAAAAACTTAATTCAATATATTTAACTTTCAATTTTGTGCATTTTTTATGAATAGTGAACTATTAAATATAATTTAAATGTAATTTTAAGGGTTCCATAGTACTACAAGAAAACTTTATAGTTTCACTCTGTCCGTCCGTCTGTTTTGTCCTCCTAACTCTCAAGGAAAACTATTTTAAACGACGAACTTTTAAAGTAATTTGACCATAAAACCTATTACGAGTTGATACTAATAATTAAACTTTGGGTTTTTACTTAAAATTCACAAACACATGTTTTGTGAATTTAATAAAAAATAATTCATAAGTTTATCACTAGAGAAAAGAAATTGCCATTATTGTCGAGATAATCTTTGAAAAACTTAAAATCTTTACTTACTGTATTTTACAATGTCCTGGTGTGATTATTGAATAAACTGAAAATATTATGAAAGGCGTTAGCGTATTAAGTAATATGTTACAAATATATTTCCGGCAAACTATCAATTATTGATATTCATGTTAGTAACGTATTTTAAAGTTTAATTTATTTACAGTTGATACTCAGTTTGTACTACCGCACTCAGAAGGTTATAGTAAGTCAATCTTAAAAGATAAACATATTATATTGTCGCGGACATTTTTTTAGATCATTTAAAGAGGAATAATTCTTTCATACACATTTTTGGGTAACTTGAACCGTTTACGCAGCGCACGCAACGAAAGCCCTCAAGTAGGGTCAGGTTGGGGAAGACCGTCTATAAGGCAAGACCGTCTGCACGCAATAACTTACATTTATGAATAGCTATGCAGCTTGAATTGACAGTCGGTAAAACATTATCATACTTAGGTTAAAAATTTTAATCATAGATGTCTCTGGCAACTCTATGTTGGGAGAAAATTTGCCGCCATTTTTATTTGGGTTTTGAAGGTCCATTAAATATGAAAACAAGATTTTCATATGACTTTTAACTTTATTATCCTACAGTTAAAGTGCATATTTGAAGGTAAAATACACTTTTTAGATATAAGTTGGTATAAATACATATAACATACCAAGTGACGTGTTAAATGTCAATAGACGGTCTTGCCTCCAATAGCACGGGAAGACCGTCTGCACGCCGAATTTTAAAAAAGGGTTTGTATTTGAAATATGTGCTATTATATTGTAATTTATGTAGCACAAAATTGTTACTGTTAATATGTTTCAGCACATGGAATACTTAAGATCGGTCTAGAACATACCAAATATTTGTTTTATTAAATTGAGTAAATTTTTCAATGAAGTATGCCGGTCTTTCCCAACCTGACCTTATAAATAATTTTGCCCGTTTTTGCAACATTTTTAGGGTTCCGTAATACTTAAGGAACCCTTATAGTTTCGCTCTGTCCGTCTGTCTGTCTGTCTGTCTGTCTGTCTGTCTGTCTGTCCGCGCCTCTAGCTCCTGTAATTATGAATATAAATTGATGAAATTTGGTGCAGTTATAGATTGTGTATAGATCACGGTTTCGGGATCATAAAAAAATAATAATTTTATATTTTAGGGGTGGCTCTCCATACATGTGAAGTGGGGATGAAAAATATTTTTTCACTCTACCCCATCGTGTGGGGCATCGTAGAATAGGTCTTTTAAAATAAAGGCAAGGTTTCATACGTTACTTTTTTATAAAGTTGACCATTTTCGAGTAATCGGCCTCCAAAGTAGTTTGTAAGTTGGTCCCCCCCCTAGCATTTTTAAAATATAGGAGATAGAAACTTGCAAATTTCCATGCTGATAGATCATGCTAAAAACTCTTTAGGAAAATTATTTTGAACTAAATCGGCCAGTAACTTTTGGAGTAATTAAAAAAAAGGCATATTACGCGTTTATAGTTACGGAACCCTCCTTAGACATGTCCTGACATGCTCTTGGTTAGGTTAGGTTATTTACTGATGATTCGCTCCTATTACTCGCAGCATAATGTTATATAACTTAGAGCCTTCCTTAACAAATGGACTATCCAACACAAAAAAAAAATCAATTCGAACTATCAGCTCCTAAGATCAGCGCGTTCAAACAAACAACAGAAACCCTCAAAGATGAATAATTTTCTCCGTTTTATCCACATTTTCCACTGATTCTTCGCTCCTATTGGTTGCAGCGTGATGTTATATAGCCTAAAGCCTTCCTCGATAAATGGACTATCCAACACAAAAATAATTTTTCAATTCGAACCAGTAGTTCCTGAGATTAGCGCGTTCAAACAAACAAACAAACTCTTCAGCTTTATTAAATTACAATTTAAATTTGTTAGAACTCTCAGCAAAAAGCTCGGTTACTCAGGTACTGTTTATTAACTCGAAAAAAATAACACTAAAACACAGATGTCCCCACTGACTGACTGACGTAATAGACGCTCACACAGCCATAACTGCTAATGGTATAAGCGTGAAATTTGGACAGCTGTAGTTTCAAATTCAAATTCAAATTCAAATTCAAATTTCATCTTCTATCTATATAAATAGGAGATGTCCCCACTCACACAGCCGTACACGATAGTGGTAAAACGTGATATTTGGACAGTTGTTTTATCTTATATCTATATAAATAAAGGGAGATGTCCCCACTGCCTCACTGACTTATATACGATCGCACAGCCGTAAAAGCTAATGGTATACATGTGAAATATGGACAGTACTTTTATCTTCTATCTATATAAATACAAAGGAGATGTCCCCACTGCCTGACTGACTTATATACACATTACACTCGCACAGCCGTAAAGGCTAATGGTATAAACGCGAAATTTGGACAGTAGTTTTATCTTCTATCTATATAAATAGATGTCCCCACTGACTGACTGGCTAATATACGCTCGCACAGCCGTAATCGCTAATGGTATAAACGTGAAATTTGGACAGCAGTTTTATCTTCTATCTATATTAATAGGAGATATCCCCACTGACTGACTGAATTATATACGCTCGCACAGCCGTAAACGATAATGGTATAAACGTGAAATTTGGACAGTAGTTTTATATTCTATCTATATAGATAGAAATAAAAGGAGATGTCCCCACTGACTGACTGACTTAAATACGATCGCACAGCCGTAACCGCTAATGGTATAAATGTGAAATTTGGACAGTACTTTCATCTTCTATCTATATAAATAAAAGGAGATGTCCCCACTGGCTGACTGACTTATATACGATCGCACAGCCGTAAACGCTAATGGTATACATGTGAAATATGGACACTACTTTTATCTTCTATCTATATAAATAAAAGGAGATGTCCCCACTACCTGACTGACTTATATACACATTACACTCGCACAGCCGTAAAGGCTAATGGTATAAACGCGAAATTTGGACAGTAGTTTTATCTTCTATTTATATTAATAAAAGGAGATATCCCCACTGACTGACTGACTTATATACACATTACACTCGCACAGCCGTAAAGGCTAATGGTATAAACGCGAAATTTTGACAGTAGTTTTATCTTCTATTTATATTAATAAAAGGAGATATCCCCACGGACTGACTGACTTAATATACACATTACACTCGCACAGCCGTAAAGGCTAATGGTATAAACGCGAAATTTGGACAGTAGTTTTATATTCTATCTATATAAATAAAAGGAGATGTCCCCACTGATTGTCTGGCTTATATATGCTCGCACAGCCGTAAACGATAATGGTATAAACATGATATTTGGCCAGTAGGTTCATCTTCTATCTATATAAATAAAAGCCTAAAAGGAGATGTCCCCACTGACTCGCACAGCCGTAAACGCTAATGGTATAAACGTAAAAGAGATGTTTAATTTTGGGCCAGTTCTATGTACACTATATAGGTAAATAGGAAAAAAATATGGGAATATCATAAAAATACAAAAAAAATAATTTGAAGACGGGTACATGCGTACAAAAATGATTATTTAAAGATTTTTTTATTGCGAGAACACTATTTTTAGGGCGGCCATGACATTTGTTTCCATGGCGGCCATGAAAATAATATTTTATGCAATTAAAAACTATACGAGTAATTTGTCTTGTAAGTATCTAAACAACACTACAAATCTACAACCGATAATAATTTCGGTATGCATAGACTAGATTCGAAAATTAATACACGTGATGTCTCCTTATACCCCCTCCTCCCCTTGGTGATACTTGGTGATTTTTTTTCGACCCCCCTCCCTCTTTAGGCATCACGTGATTAATGGACGATCCCTAAGGCTATTTGGATTGTAAATTTTACAGCTTTCCTGATAAGTGGACAGGAAATTAATAAACATGTAAATAGTTAGGACTGGCTAACTATTTACATGTTTATTGTATTTTGGCTGTTTTTTTAAATATTTTATCTACTTCCTTCTACTATTATAAATGGATTTTTTATGAGTATGGAATATGGATGGATAGTTGGATGTATAGTTATTATAGTTGGGTGGATGTTTGTTACTCATTCACGCAAAAACTGATTTCGATGAAACTTCATCGAAAGCTGATGGTATGGTTAGTAGTTTAGGTTCTGGATTAAAACATAGACTTCTTGCTATCCCAAAAAAGTATTCCAGTGGCATACTATATTTACTCAGAACAGTACAGGTATAATACCGGGGTACTTAAAAGCGTGACATGGGAGAAAGTCGAAATCTTGCGTGACGTAATATGTGGAATGTGGATGGTCCCTAATATGTTTGTTTTTCCCTGTCTCCCTAATTGGTCCAACGTCCAACCCTAGCGCCTAAACTACTGATCCGATGATAAATTAGGTGTCAAAAGATTCGCAAAAATGGGTACATTTACGTAGTCGGGTTACAGTTTTAAAAAAACTTATTACATAATATGCCCATCCGACGCATGGACATCAAAATTCTTTGACAACACATCCTTTCGATCAAAACGATTCTAATTCTTTCTTGTCAGACAGTCAATTCTGCTAAATAAAACCCGCAATAATACAATTACAATCAAGTCCCGATTCACTAAAACGTCGAACACGTTCTGGTTGGTCCGAACTTCACGCAATTAGTCTATGATAACAAGTCGCTTCATACAATAATTATACAATACAATAAAAGTCTATCTTAAATTTAGTGTGTACGAGAATTGAGGTTCAGGTTATCAGCCGACATTGTCCTATCCAGACCTGAAAACAACATCTTTTGTTGTTGGAACAACAAAAGATGTTTGCGGGGATTAAACCACGATCTCCGGAATAAAGAGCCAAGTTCTAAACCATTGGACTACGGAGGCCTTAAAAATGGAATGCATGGCATGGTAGGAACGCCGAGGAATGACGAACGGACGGACAGAGCGTATCTATCAATGGTTCGCTTATTACGGAACCCTAAAAAGGAGTACAAACAAATGAAATAAGAATGATGTAAAAAGGCACAGATAAATAAAACATGAAAATTTAACATGTTCATTTTATTTTTATAACAATAACTATATTGATAATACTGTACTGACTAACGGCCAGTTTCAATAACCTTGGTAGATACCAATAACTATTTGTTAAAAACGTAACCTTTGGTATAATTTGCCGGTTTTTTGCGTTTCTATAAACTAACTTAGAGAACAGATCTTTGTCTTTGACAGCGATACAAAGTGTGACATTTTTAACAAATAGTTATTGGTAGATAGGTTGTTAAAACCGAACGATAAGCATCTATTTATTGTTTGCAGGCAGTAGTTTCAAGTAGCACCTAGCTATTACTATAACATCATGTTATTGATTAATCGTTCACATCATGACCATGGCATGGACTATACGCGTTTAGTTTGTAGTGAATCATTAGTACAAATGACATAATTTTACAATTCTACTAATCTTACTTCTATAATTAATGTAATAAAGATGAAAAATTTGTTGGTCTGTATGTTTCTTTGCATTGAATAGGCTCTTAAACGACTGGTCCGATTTTTATGGAATTTAGTACTTACAGATATAGAATAGAACACAGGCTACTTTTTACTGCGGCAAAATGTACGGTTCCCTTTCCCGTGGTCTAATCTATATTTGTGCCAAATTTCTTCAAAATCGGTCCAGGAGCTTAGGAGCCCATTCGATGCAAACAAACAAACAAACTTTTCCTCTTTATATTATATATTTATATATATATATTAGTATAGATATCGGTCCAATGTGCATTGGACAATGAAATTTTATAACTTCGTCAAATAAACTGGGAAAGGAGATAAAAACCAAAGGAACTGACAGAAATGTAAGAGGAAGGGAAAAGAGATTTGATCCAATATTAATGACACTTTGAATCAAGATTGGACCATGGTATTTGCTAAGTGAAATACCACCCTTAGGAGTACCTACTTATATTATTTTTTTAACTATTTTTGCCTAAGTTACCTAGACATCAATCTTTCTCTACAATACATACACTATTGACTTTAGCTAACAAGCTTAGTTGTTAATTCTAAGGTTCCTAAACTTTTAATGCAGTAACAAATTTGTAAATAGCTTGCACAGTAGAAGCAAATGTATTAATATCTATAGGTATAATATATGCTGCCAATAACAGCACTGGTTTTTGGGACAATTTCAAAACAATGAACACAGTTTTCTTGTCACTAACCCCAAAATTCTCCCAACCACAAGCATATACGGATTTCTCAAAAATCACCGACGAATCTATTAACTTTTGACACAGGAAACAATATAGAAAGAAAGCTATAAAACAATATCCCAGTAAAGGACCGAAGGCAATCCAGTCTTTTAAAGGCAGAGTGAAGAAAAGACAGAAAAAATACGCATTGGCCGCAAAATCTATTCCAATTGGCATATTATATAAAGATCTTAGACTTTGCACTATTTCTAGAAGCAGAATATGCTTTCCTATGACTGATTCTAGTCTGCCTCGTACTTCTCCACTTCCTTCGCCAGCAAGATCATTGAGAGCTAATATTTCTTCAGATATCAGAGTATACATTGCCACAGTGTGAGCTATGAGGAATAGTAGAAGGCTTTGGTAATTGATAACCACAACAGTGACTAGAATGTCTTGAAAATAAACGATTGCTCGACAGATATGCTTGTTGATTGCTTTCGTAACATTGAGACCTGAAACAAATGAAATAACAGTTCATGATAGCACCTTGATAACATTGCTGAAGCAAATGTTACAGCTGCTATGGACACTAGAGGGTCTTTCCTGAACTACGGTAGGTGTAAGGTATCTTTATTACTAATTTTACTACATTTTCTTTGTCAAAAAATTATAATGTACCTGGACATGGATCATCTGTATACAGTGTACTGGATATGTCCGCTCGCAAAGGCAACCAAATTAGAAAAACATTGAACATGTTAAAAGTATAGTACAAAAGAACAAAAATTTTAATTCTCTTGATTACTAGCTTATGCTTTTCACCCAAAAACTCCACTTCTGATGACAATTTATCTATTACTTTTGCCTTTTCAATTGTTGATATTACAAGTGATCTGAAATTTAAAGAAATGACTGAAATGGTTATTATAGCTATTATATTATGATGGTTCATCATTTACTTTCCGTAATATATCAATTTGTCAAATATTTACCTCTTAGTTAAGAACCATATACTGATATTAACAGTTAAAATAACTAGATACAGGTTAGTGTTCGCTTTAATAACACCCTCCATATCTTCTGATAGTATCAGTCTATTTACAAAATTACTGTAAAAATTCATATACGACAGCAGCACGAAAAGAGTTGTCCAAAAAATAACTGAAAAGAAAAACTCAACTATAATTTTAATATCGATAAAGTTTCCAGTTTTGGACACAAAAAGCGTTATTATTTATATTTGTCACCCTAAAATTTACCATAAGATTATGATATATATAAAAGAGAGATTATAAACTGTCGGAAGATTGTGAACCCGAACATACGACGAGAAATAATGTGTTAAATTGTGAGCAGTATGTTCGGGTTAACAATTTGCAATCTCGCTAGGTTTATTACAATCTTGCGTTACATATTTACAATTTTACGGTGTCAAATACATTTATTATTTTAATGAGAGAGTGTTCTTTCGTTTCATTCACATTTATAAATCAAATCAATTCTAGTTTTGAAAACTACTGACCATCGTTTTTTATTTGTCTCTTGTCCACATTCATTACTCTGTTAATTTCTGATTTGATTACTACTGATTTGGAAATAGCTTGATAAATACTTACCAGAGTTGTCATGGCTTAATAATGATATTCCAACACGTTTCGGAGTCAAGTTGATCCACCAAATTATATTTTCAACTGAGATTTCCCTAAATTTTTCTTGAATGAATCCAATTAAGTGGCTTAAATTCATTTTGTTGTTGATTTTAGGTACCTTTAAGGACCGCAAGCATTATTATCTATATACTAATATAATAAAGCGAAAAGGTTTGTTTGTTTGTAGGCATTGAATAGGGTCCGAAACAACTTGACCGATTTTGATGGAATTTCGCCTGTGTGAAATCATACGTGGTCTACTCTACATCTGTATGTAGAGTAGACCACGGGGAAAGACATAGGCTACTTTTTATCGCGGAAGAATGTACGGTTTCTGCGAAATTAACTTTTGCGCGCACAAAGTCGCGGGCAACATCTTGTAATTTATAACTTTATGAAATAATATTGCTCATATTTCAAACCTATACCTTTAATTATAATAACAAGATGTCCTAGAGCGTAACACAAAACTTGTGATCAATAATATTAGGTGAAATGTTACGTACTTACGTATTTAAGTACTCCGTATCGAGTATCATTTGAATATCATTAATACACAATAATAAAATTAATGTTATTATCATTAATAATGATGCAGCATAAACTGATATTAAATTGTAACGAAAAATTACTCATATTTGAATGAAGCGTCGTGTTTAAGCTACAAATAGATTGACTTTGCCTACTGAGTAAATAAAAGATTGAAAAGATACAAATGAACCATTAATGCCCTACTAACTACACTCCGCGACTTTATCTACGTTTTAGTTTACCTACTCGAAACCACAATAGTTTTCGAGTGAAAAAATTAAAAACTCGGAACTGCAGTTGTAACTTGTACACACAGAATACAGAAATCATCCAGAAACCCTTGTACAGTCGTACAAGGATCTTTTGGCACTTGGATGGGGGCGTGAGTGTCGCAAATAAGAACAATACTTATTACTAAAAGTGAAATTTTACAAGACAGCGATGTTAGTAGTTAGTACTGATTTTATCCACGTGCCAAAAGGTAAGTGTCGCAACTACAAAATAATACAAAATACTAAAAGTGAAATTTTACAAGACGGCGATAATAGTACTGATTTTGTCCACGTGCCAAAAGGTAAGTGTCGCAACTACAAAACAATACTTATTACTAAAAGTGACATTTTACAAGACGGCGATGTTAGTACTGATTTTGTCCACGTGCCAAAAGATCCTTGTACGACTGTAGAGGGGGTATGCGCAGAAGTCAGTTTTTGGGTCTGTTTGACGGTAGCGGGCTCGGGCGGGGAGGTGTATATAAGGTGTATATAATAAATTTAAAAAAGTAATCAAAGAACGTTTGTGTAGTAAAGCTTATTATAAACTTAATGATTTCATGAATGATAGCACACCTTGGGAATGAGGTGGCCCCCTGCAAGGCTACTTCCATATACTATTGTATTCTAGTTATATAGTTTTAGTCATAACATTGTTATACATTTCTTTTTTTTTAAAAGAACAATTTTCCATCTTTTTGGTAAAAGATTGTTAAATAAAGATGGCCCCGCGCGAGTTTCTTACGCCGGTTCTTCTCGCCGGGCTAGTTCCCGAACCGGTGGTAGGCATCATGTATACCGACGTTCAATAAGTGTATAAAAATACCAACATTGAATAAAAAAATTTGACTTTGACTTTGACTTTGTGGATGCGCCGAACGGCGCTGCCGACACGCTATTGGTACGTTAGTAATATATAAGGTTTGGTAAAATCAATTACGAATACTTTGGGCACGTGATCTACTGCTTATATAAACACGTTTGGGCAGAAAAATAATTGTCATACTCAAACTAAAAAATCATCTCATGTATGGGTGACTCGCCGCAAAACGCAAACTCGCCCATAAAAAGAAAAAAAAAATTTTCGACTATGACAATTATTTTTCTGCTTAAACGTCTTTACTTATGCAGTAGATCATGTGCCCGAAGTATTCGTAATTGATTTTACCAAACCTTATATAATCTTTGCTATTGGTCACATGCGCGAACGTTCCCCTCCACTTTCACTGAGCGCTCATAAACCGTTGCGCGACCTATACCTAATAAATAAATATTTGATAGCGGCGTCAAACGTAACGTTATCGAATGATTTTTAATGGGCGTTGTCATGATTTTGACAGATTTTCATACAATTATTTTTCGTTTATTTAATAAATAGTTATTACGTACGTACCTACAGCAAAAAGTTTTTAGACGTTGCGGGCCCAATTTGGATAAAAATTTCATTGGAATTTAAAATATTCTAGAAACAACTCCCGTTAATTCGTAAAACACCATTCTACAGTGTCACTAACGAAAAATGAATTCAGGAAAGTAAAATGTAGAATAATTTATTTATAATCCACAGATAGTAGCCGTTCAAGTATGCTGCGGGGTCGGCTTTTCTACAGAGGCTTATTTATTTAATTGTGTAAAGGACATCTGGCATTTTACTGTGGAATAATTAACCACGGCGACCAAAGATAAAATTATGTAAGACTAGCTGGCGCCCGCCACTTCGTTTGCGTCGAATGAATGGAAACGGAACCCTATTTTTTAAACGGAACTCTAACTTAAAATAGCCTATGTTAAACCTACCTGCCTATTGCCTATTATATCACGTAAAAATCGGTCCAGCCGTTTCAAAGATTAGCTAGAACAAATATAGATTTGTAGAGAGACAGACAAAAATTTTTAAAATTGATTTTTTATTGTAAGTAATTTTATATGCATTGTGTGAAAAGCTGTTTATGTCGAGAATTTTAAAATTACAAACAGACACTTCAATTTTATTTATTTGTATTATTGATGTATGATTTTGATTTCTCGCCAGTCGTGTCGGTTATCCACTAGGTTTCGAGAGTTAAGGAGGAGAGATTGCTCTTGTGTACTGCACACACACTTGGCCATGATAAAATAACCCCTGCGTGGTTTCACTGAAACCGGCCTCCATCACCGAAATGGTTGTGGGAAACTAATAAGTTAGATGTAAACGTGATTATTCATCTGCATTACAACGCCATAGGTCGCATATCTGCAGGAGTTTAGGTAAATACTCTAATTTTGTATGTCATTTCAAAGAAAATTGAATTTCGTGAAAATTCATATTAAATATGATTAATAATTTATTGAATAATTATCTCCAATTCTTCATGGATCTGAATTAAAATTACAACGGAAAATTCAATGACAATGAAAATTGTAATATCTATTTAGAGTATTTTGGTTTGTGACTGCGACTTTTTAAAAAGCGGGTCAAAAACTCCCAATGCCTTTTTGTTATATTATACTTAGATAAAAAATATACAAGTACAAATCTTATATATTTTTATCTGACAAATTTTATGTCACTCTGGCTTTATAATATTTTTATATTATAATGGCTTTATTATATTATTATGAATATATTTTTTTATCTACCAATGGATAATATCGAGCTTAATTGCAAAGAAAAGAAATGTGTGAAACAACTTAATTATATCTTTTATTTCTGAACTGACAGTTATTATTTTAATCGTCTTTAATGATTGCATTAAAATAATTTCTATCTATGACTTTTCTACGAAGAAAACTTTTTTTAATAATTAATAATATTATTATGCCTAGGCCTGAACTGATATTTTTAATATGAATTTCACAAGTTTGGATCCATTTAATCAAAAACATGCTATATCGTTTTAGGTTCTGACACGCGCTAAACAGATCGTTTTAGGATTCCGTAGTAACAAATCCTTAAAATTTCGCTCTTTTTCGTCCGTCCGTCCGTCTGCCCCACCTTAATAACTTCGGTAGTTAAGAATGCAAATAGACGAAAAGTACAGTTATAGATCGCGTATAGATTTTATTTTTGGCATCTAAAATTAAAAATATTTTATAAATTAAGGTTGGCTTCCCATGTGAAGCGTAGGTGATTTTTTATCATTTTACCCGTGTGGGGAATCGTTTTGAATAGGTATTTTTTAAATAAAAGTGAGGTTTCATTCATTACTTTTATAGGTAACTATCTACCAAACCAAATTTCATCAAAATCCGTTCAGTAGTTTTTGCGTGAATGAGTAACAAACATCCATCCATCCATACATCCTCACAAACTTTCACATTTATAATATTAGTAGGATGGTAAACCACTTGTATTTCTAAACTATAAGAGGTTGAAACTTGTAATTTCCATGCTGATAGGTCACGCTTAACGAAATATATTTTAGACGAAATCGAACAATAACTTTTGGAGCACTATCAAAAAGCCTATTGCGCAATAATATACAACGGAACCCTTCTATAAGCTATTTCCTGACACGCTCTTCGTTAGGTTAGGTTATTTCTTTTCCCTTTTCTTGAATTTTTCCTTAGTCAGTATTGAAGAGCAATATTTCGTGGTGAAAGTCATGGTCAACTTGCAAGACTAGTGACCAGTGATCGCCCACGACCTCGCAGTCAAGGTGCCTTCTGCTTGCAAGCCTCCTTGTTATTATGGAAAAATGACAAAATAAATTAAACAACAGGAGAATTCTAGGCTGTGACTATATTATCCGGAATCCGAAAGGCCTGAGATAATCCAGAGCATTGAAAAAACAAAAAACAAAACTGTCATGTCAAGTTGAGAATGGACGTGTTTTTGAAAGCTGATTTCTAAAATCCAAATTAAAATATTATCCGGCACTCAGCTGCTTAAAAAGTGCCACGAGTTTTTTTATAAATGTGGATCTACATGTGTTTTCATGAGCAGGCCTCCACATACCCATTCTCCTGCGAAAATCCCAAATCATGTGCATGCCTGTGTCATAGCAATGTTTTTTTGGACAACAAACGAGGCTTAGGCCCGTATTAATAAACCGTTCTCATAGTTGAGACGATTCTCAAGAATGTTCTCAAGATTTTGTTTTAATTAATAGATCGTACTTGAGTACAGCTGTAGGGACGGCGTCTCAACTGAGTGAGAACGTATTAATAAACGAAACTCGTTCTCAACTGTGTTCTCAGTAAGCTGTCAAACTGTTTCTTGAGACGCGGTTTCGTAAGTATGGTCAAAACCTGACTTGAGAACGGCTTGGGATACAGTAGAAAATTATTTGCTGTGTTTTTGATTGTTTTACAATCATGTAAATTATAATCTAAATACTTACGATTAGTCAAACTCGAATTTACGCTACATACTCAACACAAAACAAAGTTATGAATAAAAAGACTTTTGTTGATACCTCTTCATTTTTTTTTTGGCAATCGCGGTTGCAAAGGTTTTGCACCATTCTGCCAGCGTCGAGTATAAATTATAGAAATATTTTCGACTTTATTTATTTATTTACATTAAACCTATTTGATTTATAAACCATAGCACTAAATACCAAAGATAAATATCAAAACAAAAGTGACTTGATTTGACACTTGTCAGCCGAACTTGTTTTTCGGTGTCCAAAAAAAACCAATCCTCATTAAATCAGTTCCCTCCCCCTCCTACAATTCCTTGCCCTATCACTCTTAAATCTGTTCTGCGTTTTGTAAATACTCCTTTTATTGAAACTTTATGTACCTACATAATAATATATTGTTAGTAACAAAATAAAACTGTGGTAAGTACTAACCCTAAATGTTTGTGTTTGTTCTAGGTTTTAGATTATAATTCAACAGACTTCATACAGTACACCATACCCTTGTTTATTTATGAAACCCACTCAGCAAAGTTTTCGTCAACACACTCTGATATTGGCGAATCACTAAGGAGCCATTTTAAAGAAAAAGAAGAAGTAGAACTTTTTCGAATGTTTGTGATCCGCATTCCGTTTTACCTAGTTGTTATAAAAATATAGATATTATTATGTAATCGATTATTAAACATTAATATCTACGTGAAAATTAATGAATATCAGGTTTTTCAATATAAAAAATACAAATTAATCTTTTTTTGGTATTTATATTATTAGATATTACATTTTTTAAAATAAATATTGAAGGAATGTTTATTCAATAAATCCGATCTTTGTAGAAGTGTAAACGAAACGTAATTTCATTCGTTCTTTGTCGTGTAAATGACGCTTAAAAGTTGAGAAAGTGATCTCAAGAACGTTATCAACTGAGAACGTCTTGAGATCATACTATGAATTAAAGACTTTCTTGAGAAGCTAATCGCTACTTGAGACCGTCTCAGCCGAGAAAGGTCTTGAGAACGAGTTTGAGAACGGTTTATTAATACGGGCCAACGTCGTATCCAAGGCGACGGCGGCGATTACGACGACAGTTCCAGACCGTTTTTGGGAGGAAAATACGTGCGCGCGCAGTTCCACCTATGAGATTGACTTTTAATTTGTTATATATTTTTATCTTTTTTTAATTTAAGTGTTTTTGTCAGTGATAACTAAGGATACGTTATACCCTTACAAAACTGTCAAAATTTTTGTGCCGCGACACACACATAGACATTTTTTATTATTGACACATTTCACTCACAGCAAAAATTCGTGACAAGGATGACATTTCTAAATCAAAAATATGTCATAGAATATTTAACGACACAGAAGGTACAAAATGCGTATAAATTCTATTTAGTTCGTAGTTACTTTTAAGAGGTAATTTATTAAAATTTAAATATATTATAATAACCATTTTATGTAAGATTAATCTATATAATAATGGCATGTCTACTATTATTTAGATAAAACTGCATAATTGTTTTTTTTTTTTCGTTAATGTCAAACAGGAATCGAAACCTGGGATTTAAAACACGTTTGTATTTTTTTTTGCATTTTTTATAGTAGTGATGGTGGGGCACAAATTTTGCAAAGTAACAAAGGACAGCGCAGATGAAGAAAGACCTTATTTTTAACAAAATACTCTTTTTTAACCAAGCTTTGTATAAATATAACTTCAAAAATGTAGTTTTTTAAAAGTTAGCTTATTTTCCAGAATTTGTTTCTCATTAGACTGGGACTATTATATTTATGCTCCGGAATCCGGAATGCTGGTGAAAATTCTGAGAATCGAAAATAGAACTCTGCGCTAATACAATAGAGTTGAAAATGGAAGTTTCGAGCGTTGTCATTTAAGGCATTGACATTTGACTCGACACTCATGTGTTTGGTTTTCAACTATTATTAACGCAGAGTTCTATTTTCAATGCTTACAATTTTCTACGGCTTTCCGGATTCCGGATCATAATATAGTACCAGCCTTAGAAAAACTTACTATCAATCCTTTCAGGTAAGAAGTAGAGCTTGCAAATAAATAAATATATATTCGCAATTTTTTAATATTCAATTTAAAAAATCACACACACACATACACAATTCGAATAATAGAGAAAAAAACAATTTTTTATAATCACTTTTTTTGCTTCATAAACTTAAAAATACAGTCATATTAGGTATGACAAAATATTGCTTCATTTACACGAAAATTAATAAATTCTTAATAACAGGCTTTAAAATCTAGGTGCGTAGGAATATTAACAAACAAAATATAAAACAGAAACATACAATATTAAATAAACGGCATTTTAGTAAGTTTTTATTATAACTATTAGCACATAAGATTTAAAATATATGCTACAAATTCGACTATTTTTTGAGGGCATCCATCCGGCATCGCCTCTTTGTTCGCGGACTAATGCGATCCAGTCTTATGCTCGTACTTCATTACTTGGAAATCTTTAAAAAATTAAATATATATTTCAATCAAATAAAAGTAGCAGTTACGTTACTGTTAGGCCCTTAGTTCGTTCTTAGTTACTTAACATCTCATAACTCACTTTTTTGCAGTTTAACAATTTTAAGAAGTTTAT
Organism: Glaucopsyche alexis; assembly: GCA_905404095.1. Classification (NCBI taxonomy): domain Eukaryota; kingdom Metazoa; phylum Arthropoda; class Insecta; order Lepidoptera; family Lycaenidae; genus Glaucopsyche; species Glaucopsyche alexis. The sequence continues at coordinate 6,994,801 of FR990053.1, forward strand.
ATTTAACTGACTGAAAGATATACTTAAATTATTTTCGTCAATTTTATCAAAATATATTTAAAAGTAGATAAAAAATAAAACAAGTGGACTGTCTGTAACTCCGTACAACTAACGACATTCGCTTCTGTACTATAATTATTCTATGGCAGAAATGCATGCATCCTTATTAGATTCACAAAAAAAGTATATATTGACATTGCTTTCCTTTTTTCTTATGACAACCTGTCAAGTATTTTCTTGAAATTATTTATTGTTGAAAAATATATTTTTAATAAAATACTTGACTGATACTTAATTAACATTATAAAGTTACTTGTGGAATGAAATTTCTTGACTTTTATTCACTTTCTTGTCATGGTTTGCACAGCTTATAAAGGCACACGATGGCATTTTGTGCAAGATGCACGAGACGCGTAGTACGTGCTACTCACAGAACACTATTACTCGCGGAGAAGAAGGTCGACTTCATACAAAAAAAATGGGACCAAATAGCGCCTCTAGTGAGCTGCCCCCTCAAACTTTTAACCGCCTTCCAACAAAGGAGGACTATATATTTGATTATATGAATATGGCGGGAAATTAAACTAAACGTTAACTTAAACTTTAATTACGTATCTTCATACGTAATTATGAATTAAATTTCTCTTTAGAGTTAAATTTTACATTCCAACAAAACCGAGCAACCACCTCCACGCACAAATCATAACTACTACGTCACGAAATGTTCGTGAGCCTTTATATACATACGTCTAGTGTTTTCGCTAGCGCGATCTAGAAGCGGGATAGTGTCATCTGTTGTGGTTTTTAAGTACCTTTTATGTAATATTAACCATGTAAGACAGAGAGCGATATATTGAAATATAACCATTCTTGTCGCACCGAACTGCCCCCTTTTTGGTCCAAGGTCATTCATACAAAGTCGACCACCCCTGGTGCTACTCGTCGACCAGCTGGTCGCATACTAACCAAAATTGACCCGACTCGCACCAATTCGAGTCTTCATTTTAACGCGTTTATAACATATCTACCTCTTATTAATATTATATATCTATGGTTTTTGTGTTTACATTAGGCAAGTTCTAATATAATATTTTTGATAAAAGTTATAAGCCAATGTTAAGTCGCAGCCAAGATGTAGGGACGTCCACCGATACTGTGACCGTGCCGTTGGAAAATTTAGTGCAATGTACCCAATGTCCTCAACCACGCTATTTCCAAAGTGAGAGGGGCCTAGGCATCCATATAGGTAAGTGCCATTAACTATCGTTAGCCCCTTCTCCTTCAGTAGTTCTACCATCACAAAACTCCACCGAACACCAACCCTTTTGGCAAGAAATTTCCAAATTGAAAAATTCAGTCCCCATACTCAGGCGGATCCCTAGGGGTGCAAGAGTAGCTGTGGCCCAGAAGCTTGCCGAGACGGTACACAAAACTGTAAGTGAAAACTCGAGGCAGGCCTGGGAAAATCTATTTACTTTTCCTTACCGCATCCTACACGTTACTAGGGATCCTCGCAATAATGCCTCCCTCACGTCTCTTGTAAAAAAGAACTGTGTTTCTGATTTCGATTTACACCCAAATTTTTCTTTACCTTCATCGGCCAAAAATAACGTCATAAAAAATGTCGAAAACAAAATAAGTGAGGGAGACATTAAAGGCGCCGCGCGGCTACTTTTTTCCATAATTCAGAATAAACATCCTCCTCAACTATCACCTCATCTTTTCTTAGACACCGATGATGCCGAACCAGCCCTCCAAACGTCGGTTGGAAGTGTTCGCGGTGCCATCATGTCTTTTCTTCCGGGTTCAGCGGGCGGTCTCGACGGTCTCACCCCTCAGCATCTGAAGGATCTCACCAGCGGTTGCTGTGGGGAAGCCGGAGAAAAGCTTCTGCAGGAAGTCACGAATTTGTGCAACCTAATGCTTCGCGGGGGGGTTGCATCAGATATCGTTGACATTTTGTATGGAGCAAACCTCTGCGCCTTGAGGAAAAGAGATGGAGGTATCCGGCCGATCGCTGTCGGCTCGACATACCGGCGCCTCACTGCCAAAATAGCCTGCAGGTCCATTAATTCACTAGCTTCTTACTTCCAACCGAAGCAACTTGGTTTTGCCTGCAAAGGTGGCTGTGAGGCAGCCGTTCACTCTTTTCGCACATTCATTAAAAACCAAAATAACAGTGTATTCTTAAAGGTGGACGTAAAAAATGCATTCAATTCAGTTAACAGGGTCGCCATGTTGGCTCATATAAAAGCTAAAGCGCCTGCCATTTTGCCTTTTATGCTACAATGTTATAAGGAGCAGCGATGTGGTTCGCCACCCATCACGTCTCGTTTCTCGCGGAGGCGAAAAGCGGACCATGGAGAGACGCTTGACTACTTTGAATGTAAGAGGAGGAATGGATGGTAAGAATGAAAGTGGATGAAGCGAAAGAAGTATGTAAGGATCGTAGCAAGTGGAAAGAAGTGGTCTCTGCCTACCCCTACGGGAAAGAGGCGGTCCTGCCTATCCCTACGGGAAAAAGGCGTGATTATATGTATGTATGTATGTATGTATGTATGTATGTTATAAGGAGCCCACCAAGCTTATTTATAAAAATCATCTCATCCCATCAGAAGTTGGCTGCCAACAGGGTGACCCTTTAGGTCCAGCAATTTTCAGTCTTGCTATACACCCGGCCATCGAACTTCTAAATTCAAAATTCAACGTTTGGTATTTGGATGATGGGACCCTTGGAAGCGATGCATCTACTGTACTCTCTGACTTTCGTACATTAATCCATGAGTTCCAAAATATCGGCCTAGAATTAAACTTTGGAAAATGTGAACTTTTTGTCCCTGATAATTGTGAGGACAGAGAAACCGTTATATCCAGGTTCAAAGAAGTAGCTCCACAATTATCAGTTATCGAAAAGGGTTCACTTCTTCTCTTAGGTTCCCCTATTCTAGACGATTCCCTTCCGGATTTTATAAACAATAAATTACAAAATTTTACTGAAACTTTAGACCGACTTCTCCAAATTAACTGTCACATGGCTTTTACCTTAATCCGATATCGCTTATTTGTTCCAAAATTTACTTAAGTCTTGCGGTGTTGCCAACTTTAGAAGTTCCCCCAACTTCTCAAACGTTTAGACGACACCATAAAACATACGCTTTCTTCCATTCTTAATATTAAATTTGACCAGCGCTCATGGACTCAAGCAATGCTTCCAGTAAGATTCGGTGGCCTGGGCATTCGACAAACGTCTGACGTAGCCTTACCAGCGTTCTTGTCCTCAGTCCACGCAAACAACGCAGTAATTTTGAAAATTTTAGAGCGCTCATCCTGTCCGTTAGTAATCCCTTTTGCGGACGAGGCCAAGGACGCCTGGGACATTGCTAGTGGCGGCAGCAATGTGCCCGAGAACACATTTTCCCAAAGGCTTTGGGACGAGCCCATCTGTAGACTGGTACGGAATAGACTTATTAACACGTGTTCCAGTCCTGTAGAGCGGGCTCGTCTTTTGGCTGTTAGGCTGCAGGCACTACCGTCAGCCAATACTGGTACATTGCTGGGCCGTAATACATTTCGGCTAGCTACTGCCCTGCGTCTTGGTGCCCCCCATGTCGTCCCTCATCAGTGTGTTTGCGGCGCGAACGTAGACAGTCACGGTCACCACGGGCTGTGCTGCTCACGAAGCGCTGGACGCATTTCCCGGCATCACAGTCTGAATGACCTCATTCGTCGGGCTCTTGTCACCGCCGGTGTGCCAGCTATACTGGAGCCCTCCGGTTTAGCGCGCGACGATGGCAAGAGACCTGATGGAATGACCCTGGTTCCTTGGAGTGTGGGACGGGCTCTTGTATGGGATGCTACTTGTGTCGATACTCTTGCTCCGTCCCATGTCCAGGGCACTTCGAACTGTGCGGGCGCGGCTGCAAACCAAGCAGAGAACCTCAAGCGGCGCAAATATGAGAACCTTAGCGGAGACCTTATATTTGAACCGTTTGGGGTGGAAACCCTAGGCGCATGGGGTCCGGGCGCACATAAGCTTTTTAAAGAAATCTCCAAAAAGCTTACTTTAGCCACCCGAGACCCCAGAGCCGGGAACTACCTGGCACAACGGATAGACATTGCTATCCAACGAGGCAATGCTATCAGTTTGCTAGGTACTCTGCCAGATGGGGACGACCTGGGGAAGTTTTTCTGTTTATAGACTTTTTTAGAGATAGATTATTTATAGATGTCTTCTTTTTATTAGTAGGTATTAATTTTTTGTTTTTTATTTGGCTCTAGTTTTATTGTTAATTTTATGTTTTTTGTGTTATTTTAATTACCTTATCAAAATAAAAAAAATCCACAGCAGTTGTCGATCTCTGTAGTACAACATAACTACTTATATACTAAACGTATTCTGTACAAAATGTCACATACTACATTAATTATAAACGAGCTAAGGGAGAATATCTTGGTTCAATACACATTAGATCAAAGTGACGAAATCATCAAAATAATAATATATTCATTTATCAGATCAGTTCGCAGTACACAGGAGCACTCTCTCTTCCTTTATTTTCAGTGGGATGTATAACCAACACGACTGGCGAGAGATCAGGCGCAGGACCGACTTTTCATGCCCATCCGACGCATGGATCATCTTTCTTGTCAGACAATCAGGAGGTCAGCCTGCATTGGCCTAACCAAACTTGGAAACAACACTTTTTGTTGTTCAAATGCGGGAATCGGACCCACGACCTTCGAGTCGAGAGCCTAGCTCTAACCACTAGACCACGGAGGCTGTAAAAAAATTAACACGGATTTGATAATAATGACACTTTGAAGCAAGATTAGAAAAAAATTTATAAGACGTGTGCAGTGCGTTTCAAATAAGAATAGGAACATCAATGACCTTTTTCTGTCAAATACAGATACAGGGTAACACTGAAAATGTTTAGAACTGGCCAGTTAGAAACATTGCTAATGAAAACTTTTTTTTAATTTCAATTTTATAACTCTTTGGTAACCTAATGTATCATATTGCATTCATTTTTCATTTGTTTTCATGAGTTGGCGACAAATCTAAAACTCTTGTTACACGTGAAAATGAACCTAATGCGAGAAAATTTTCGGTCAATGATTAATTATGACTTTCGTTGTGGGCTTACTCAACAACAAAGCTATGAATGGCTGCGATTAGCATTTCTTAATGAAGCCCCATCTCGTGCCACTATTTACAATTGGTTTAACAACCTTAAGCGTGGACGTAGCAATCTCAATGATGATCCGCGTGAGGGACGTCCTTTAACAGCGACTACTGAAGATAACATCAGTGCTGTGCGACGCATGATAGAGGAAGATAAGAGAATTACCTATAAGCAGATACGGACAAGCCTAGGCATTGGTATGAGTCAAGTTCAAAAAATATTATACGAACATTTAGGCGTCAGGAAGCTTTGTACCAGATGGATTCCCCATGCTTTAACCGACGACTATAAACACCTTTGCATGGACTGGTGTCGCCAAATATTAGATAAGTTCAACCGCGGTGACTCAAATGCTGTATTTGACATCGTCACAGGTGATGAAAGCTGGATATATTGCTACGAATCCGAAACCAAAAAACAATCAGCTCAGTGGGTGTTTCCTTTCGAGGATCGGCCAACTAAGGTAAAGAAAGGGAAAGGAAAAAAGATGATTGCCTCATTCTTTGGTCGAAAGGTCATTTCGCGACAGTTGTGCTAGAGATGGAAGGACAGTTACTGCAGACTGGTATGTCAATCGCTGTTTGCCTGTTGTCTTGGAAAAAATTCGACAGCAGCACCCTCGAAGCAGAATCCCCCTTCACCACGACAATGCTTCAGCGCACTCTGCAAAACGGACTGTTGAATATTTGACTATGGCAGGTGTCGAGATAATGAGTCATCCACCATACAGTCCTGACCTGGCGACCTGCAACTTTATTTATGCCCAAGAACTAAAGATAAAATTCGAGATATTCGCTTTACGAGCCCTGAAGATGCGGTGAAAGCGTACGAACATGCCATAGAAGAGACCCCTAAGGAAGAATGGGCCCACTGCTGTTCGAATGCGACGATGTGTAGAGAGGAACGGAGATTACTTCGAAAAACAATAAAAGTATTTGGCAACTTTCTACATTAAGTCGTTTTTCATTTTCTAAACATTTTCAGTGTTACCTAGGTATCACTTGAAAAGTGCGCTTTGCAGGAAAACTTATTTGCATATCATTATTTATTCTTGCATCGAATTCAAATAAAAATGTTAAATAGTAGTAAATTATCTAAACATAAATTTAATTATCATAATAGTCTTAATTCGAAACTATATGGCACTGAGTCGATCCTATTCTCAATTGAATCGCATTGTAATTAAGTAAGTATACCACCCTAACACACATTTGCTTTTCTCATAATAGGCAAAATTGTAGCGATTGTGAGCTATAAATAGGCGATGTCAAATAAAACCCAACTCTGCAGTCTCTAATGTTTATTATTCATAAATTATTGATTGATTAATAATTAAATAGATGATAACATGATGATTAATATTAAATAGGTATATTTTATTGCTTACTTCGTTAGACACCTACAGTTTCTAGATTCCTTATAATATAAAGCTAATCGTCGCTAATCAATATAAATAAATTCTGTGATCGAAATTATATACGAACTAGCTTTTGCCCGCGGCTCCGCCCGCGTTAATACAGTATCCTGTATCTCAAGAGAACACTGTTCTTTTTCGGGAGAAAATGCAGCCTATGTTTTAAGACAGAACCTCAATTCTTGTATTTAAAGTAGAATTTCATTTTACTTTAATTGAATTGAAAGTGAAGCGTCATGTTACCGAATGAACGGATTATATGACGTTTCGACCAATCAGAGTGCGTTTCACATTGATTTAACGTTCATAAAAACACCGTTTTTGAGAGTTTAGGCGTATCGGGACTTGATTGTAATTGTATTAATGCAGGTTTAGCAGAATTGCCCCTCTGATCCTAAACTAATACCATACTATAGTTTCATCAAAATCTGTTCCGTACGTGAAAGATTCACAAACATCCATCCATCTTCACAAACTTTCACATTTATAATAGTAGTAGTAATAATAATAAGCCGAAATCCTAAGGAAATTAAGCCTAAAATTTAAGAGCTGTAACAAACTTATAGACGCCTTGCATTGCAGAAGCGAATGTGTAAATGTTGACTGGTACTATATTGCCTGCTTTTATCATAACCGGCTTCTGAGCCTGTTGCAACACTATGAACACAGTTCGCCTATCGCTCAGGACATAACCCTCCCAGCCACTGTCATACACAGACGCTTCAAAAACTTCAGATAGATCCACTAGTTTTTGACAATGATAACAGTAAAGAAAGAATACCAGGAAGCAGTAACCTAGCACAGGTGCGAATGAAATCCAATCTTCTAGAGGTAGGGAGAAGAATAGACACATACAATATGCATTCGCTGCAAAATCAACGCCAAGAGGTAGACTATAAAGATCTCTTAAATTTTGCACAATGTCCAGTAGGAGACTGTGGCGATATATTATTGACGATAGCTTGTCTCTAACTCTGCTTTCTACTGTACCGCCTACTGCATCTTCTACTGGACCGTCTACTGCGCCGTCTACTGCATCTTCTACTGCACCGTCTACTCCATTGTCTACTGCACCGTCTACTGCACCGTCTACTGTACCGTCTACTGCATTGTTAACTGCATCGTCTGCTCGGTATTTAATCTGTTTTAAAGCCATCATTTCTTCTGACAATAAATCAAACATAGCAGCACTGTGGGCTATCAGGAACAGAAGTAGACTCTGGTAGTTTATGACCACTACGGACATGATGGCGTCTTGAGAAAGTATTATCGCACGACAAACGAACTTGTTGACTTCAGTGTTGACTTGTATGCCTGAAAAATTAATAATATCTATGGACGCTTTCATACCAAATCCCGTAGTAAGTTCTCGAAGAACTTGTGTTACGGGTACCACACAACGGAAATATAATATTTAATACTTTACACCAGTCTTTCCCAAAGTGGGCGATAACACCCCCCTGTGGGCGCTGAAAGCCTAGAGGGGGGCGGTAAGGGGCCCAGAAAAAATTGAGGCGGTGCTGATGTAAGCAGTATTATTATTGCTCAATGTTGACTATTGGTTAATTTTGAAGAGACAAAAATACTCTCCAGGTGAGTCTAATATGTTATTAAGGTTTTTAGGTGAAAAAAGATGGAGGGGCTACAAAAGAACTACATAATATCTTCTATCTTAAAAATGCAGCGCCATGTCTTGTACCTTTTCGTTTCGGTGGTAAGTGACCCTAAGTCGTGCTGTACTTCTTAAAACAATTATCTTTATTGATTTAAATATTTCATACCTGGACAAGGATATTCAGTATAAAATGCGCTTGATAAGTCCCATCTTTGCGGCATCCATATGAGAAAAATATTGACGAAATTAATAAAATAATACACAAGAACCATAGTTTTTATTTTCTTCAATAGCTTCTTGTGTTTTGAAACAAGGAATTCAGTATGAGACGCTATTTCATCAATTTTCTTTACTTTTTCTATTGTCGATATTAGTATTGATCTGAAACATACAAACGAAAATACTTTTAAGAAGGTAATGTAATTTTTTAATAACCTAATCTAACCAATAGCAAAGAATATATATTACTAACGTACCAATAGCATATTGTCAGGACATGTTTAAGGAGGGTTCTGTAAGTATCAACGCGCAATAGGTTTATTATTCAAAATAATAAACCTATTGCGCGTTAATTACCGTTAATTACTTCAAAAGTTACTGTCCGATTTCACTCAAAATAATTTTCTTACAGAGTGTTTGAGCGTGATATATCATCATGGAAACCCACAAGTTTCTACCTCTTATAGTTTAGAAATGCCGGGGGGGCCAACCAACTTATACACCACTTTGGAGGCCAATTATTCGAAAATGATTGACTTTGTAAAAAATCATGTATAAAACCTTGCCTTTATTTTTAAAGACCTATTCAACGATACAACGACGATAGGGTAGAACGAAAAAAATTTTCATCTAACCTTTCATCCATTTTAAATATTCATAAAAGTACAGAAGTTAGAAGCGCGGACAAACAGACAAACGGACAAAGCGAAACTATAAGGGTTCCTTGAGTATTACGGAATCCTAAAAAACCGCATAGAAATATTTAAAAAAACCTGTCAAGTGCGAATCAGACTCGCCACAAAGGATCCCGTACCACTAAGCTTTTTATTTTTTTTTAGCCTGTTAACTAAACAAATACTATTTGTTGTTATAGCGGCAAAGCGTCATTTGTAAAAAAAATCTAATGGAGCCAAAGACGGATAGATGGACAGACGGCCAAATATCAGTCCGGGTTTTACTCTATGGGTACGGAAACTCTAAATATAGAAAACTCAGGAATCTCGGTATCTCAAAGACAAAAATAATAATAAAACAAACAAACAAGTTTTTTAATTACCTCTTTGTTAAGAACCAGAAACCAATGTTTATTGTGAAAATCAAAACGGACAGATTGGTATTGGCTTTAATAACTCTATTCGTGTCCGTCGATAACTTTATCGGATAAATGAAGTTGCTCACAAAATTCACGTAAAACAGAAGAATTAGGTGGGCAACACAGAAAATCACTGCAAAATAAGAGATAGGGATTTAAAAAGTCGTTTAATACATCGGTAACGCTTCTAAAATATATTTACATGGAGAGCTTCAGCACAAATGTTCCGGCTCGACCGGATAAATACCACGGCGTCACAGAAAAACCGGCGTGAAATAACGCATGCGTTGTGTTTCGTCGAGTGAGGGAGGTTACCGGAGGCCCTATTGGGGCTAAAATCACTAGATTTTAAGGGCCAGAACGCAAGTGCGCTACACAAGAGGAGTTACAAATACAGGAATACTTTTTCATCGGTACAATAAATGTTACCACGTCATTGGTATCGATAATAGAGTACATTTCACAAATAAAAATAAAAAAAATTTTTCACTTCATTTATTTTATCCTATAACCAATCTAATACCGCATGGGCGCACTAACTACAATGCGTCAATTACGGGTGCGCGTGCGGTATGAGGTAGGGGGCGGGGTAAGCGATCGGCCGGGCGGCGCACGAGTTGGCAACAAAGCATCGATAGATGCGTAATGCATCCACATTTTGTATTAGTTTAGCGGATAAGTTCGGAGATTGATAATTTTATTTTTTGTTCCAAAGGGGTAGTAACAAAATCGCTAGTATTTTTTATTTTTGACAACTATTACGTATGTTGATTTATTGTACTGGTGAAAAAATAATTCTGTATAAGTGCGGTGTTGCGATATCCATGAGCGGGGGTAATCACTTACCATCAGGATCTGTCTGCTCGTTTCCTGGTCCAGTAGTAAATTGACCTCTTGCAAGATCAAGATCTTATTCAGTAAATTTTAATAGTACATATTGCATAATATTTTCACCTGACTTTCTTTAATCGATGCTTCCTTCCTCTATCTAAATATACTTATATAAAATGCAAAGCTGACTGAGGTATCAACGTACAGGCCAAACCCTTCAAAGGTTGAAAATTTGAAATTTTGGACACATGTTTCTCATAATATGACGTAGGCATCCACCAAGGAAGATTTTTTTTATATTCAACCTCCAAGGGGGTAAAATAGGGAATGAAAGTTTAAATTCTAACTTCACGCGGGTGAAGCCGCGGTCAAAAAAAATTATATTGCCTATACTTACAAGAATCCCTTCGGGATAGAATAGAAAATCCTGCCATCTGCGGTGTTAAATTTATACACCACAGTATAATATTCTCAACACTCACTTCTCTCAACTGATCTTGAATGTACTTCAGTAAACTGCTTGGAGATTTCATATCATAATAATATGTTTATAGTATCATCAAAATATGATATTTTAGCTAGTATAGGTACCTACATAAGAACATTATTATTCTACGAAGTTTTAAAATATACTAAAACACCACTTTGTGGGGGTGAACAGTATTTTAAAAGTGTTATTAGCTATTATTAGCTATTGTGTGTTGGTGTAAAAGAACGAAAATCTGAAGCAGTTAGGTGTTAAGGCTTAGCTGTACAACTTCTGGTGTATTTGATTATCCACATGAAGATAAATTAAGAATGTTATCTGGACACATCAAAACGAGAAGGAATATTCGTAGTACTGTACCGACCTCATAGACATATTTGACCTACCCACTGTAGGAAAAATATGAAAACTTATAGAATAGAAAGTTTTCTATTCTATAAGTTTTCATATTTTTCCTACAGTGGGTAGGTTCTTTATTTGCAAAGAAAAACACACTCACACACACACATAACTGTACAAAACTGTACAACTGTACAATAAGGTTGCCTTCCAAACTGTAGTTTTTCAAGCTTGAACTTTTTGAACCTTTCAATCTGTACCTACACTGTAGTGTAGATACAGCAGATGTACAGTAGTGAGCAGCTTATTTCTTTTATATTATATTAATTAAAACATATAGGAACACAACAGTCAGTTCCTTTTTATTTAATAACGTGTGTGGTCATTTTTAAATTAATTTAAATTTATAAGACAGTTTATTTTATATTCTTGAAGAATTACAAATTATTTTCAAAAACCCCATCGAGTTTGGGCTCGTATGCTTTGTTTGAAATCATTTAAAATCATACTTTTATCAGTCATACGTTAGTTCTGCGACTTTCCGCTAAGGAATCTGCTCACCGCCAATACCCAATACCAAAATCAAATTTTACAGACAGTAAAATCAAGTCGATAATAATCTACACTATAATATAATATTATAAAGAGGAAAACTTTGTTTGTATGTTTGTTTGTTTGTTTGTAATAAATAGGCTCGAAAAGTACTGGACCGATTTCAAAAATTCTTTCACCATTCGAAAGCTACATTATCCACGAGTAACATAGGCTATATTTTATTTTGGAAAAAAATAGTGTTCCGTAAAATATTTGGGTTCTTCGGACACAAGGTGTAAAAAATCAACCAGAAAAGTTACTTATTTTGCGTACGCTGCCTAAACTATAAAAGATAGAACCATAAAATGTTCTAATTAATTGTAGATCTTATAAATATCTACAAAAAAGTCCGCGACACACTATACCTATCTATGTCGAGTGAGGCACAACAACCATTTTTTTATTTAGAAATCTTGATTTTTTTTTGGACTACATTTAAACGCGTTTATTTTACTCATGCTATTAATCCTTATCAAAATAAATTATTTCATCACTAAGTACAGTTTATGTAGATAATATTTGGTCTGTGAATGATTGAAATTGGACGTGTGGTTTTGAAGTTATGGCGAAATTAAAATATTACGATTTCTGCTGCACGGCCCGTTGCGAAGTGGACGTCACCAAGGCGGGGGTGCGCGTGCGGGGGGAGTTTAGATGGTATTTCATACGATAAAAGTATACCCACCTACTTATTTCATTGAGTTTTAGTAGGTACCCATATTAATTTGTTTCTGTTTGTTTTGACTAGATTTCGCCCGTTTTGTTAGAGGTTTAAAGACATTCTGTAGTATTAGTATCAGTATTGTACCTACCCGTGCGAAGCTGGGGCGGGTCGCTAGTATTAACTATAATGATTATGTACAACCGATCAAAGGAAAGGTACATTTGAATGTTTAAATTGCATACGTTAAATGACTTTGAGTCTTTAAACCTTTGATTAATTATTACATAGATACGTTATATCCTTACAAAACTGACAATATTTCTGTGCCACGACACACATTGACATGGGACGCGTGTCAATGTGTCAACGTCGCATAGTAACACAAAACACGCTATAACTCGCGGAGCACACTAAGCAAAATTGGCCTGACTCGGGCCAATTCGAGTCTTCATTTTTACGCGTTTATAACATATCTACCTCTTTTTAATATTATATATCTATGCTTTAAACGTAATAATTTCTTATATTTTATATCATATTTTAAAAGATAATCTTGTCGCTTGTGAATCTGTTAATCTACGTCACCTGTTGCTCAAATAATACTGCACGTTGTTATTCCCTTTTTCCTCTTAGTATATTATAAATCTTAATTGTGGATGTACCTATTTTCCAAATCACTTAGGTACACTATACACTATCACCTATATCTTGCTACCTTACGCTGTTTTAGCACGTTACGCGTTGTTCATTTTCACTATAATTATATTATGTCAATAAAAAATAATCATGTAAATTTTACGGAGATTTAAAACTTTATACTGATTTCTGGCACTTTGGTTTTTGGCGCTACCACTACTACCTTGTAACCCTGGATATCAACAAACGAAATGTTTCAATGTCACTACCTATTACTCCACGGAAAACGCAGTCCCAAATTTTCAGATAATTTACAGCAACCGTGGTCAGTCTATCCTCATGTCACCACCAGTGGCGTAACTATACCATCTGAGGCCCGTGGCAAATTATTTTGATGAAAAAATATATAATTTTATGCTAGGTTAATAATGAGTTCGCGTCCCTTTGGGCCGGGGCCCTCTCGGGCCCGTGGCATTTTGTGAGCCCCACCACCCTGTAGTTACACCACTAGTCACCACGGTTTCTGTAATGTATCCGAAAAGTTGGAAAAATAGTATCGCTATTTTGCGATAATAATATAAAGCTATAAAATCTATAAAGGTAAATAAAACTTATTTGCTTACAATTTAAAATAAACTAAGCTATTGTGGGTGAATATGACGACAAAATTGCAACGACGCGAGGTGGCAATTAAATAAAGTAGTGGCTTAAGTCATGTGCTTAGCGAAAAGTTATTTTTCAAAAAGCTATAACTGAACCAAAGTATTGTTTTTATATTTTGAAATAGATATATTATGATATATTTAGATTATTATATTATCTTGTTAAGACATGAAGTTTAAAAACCAGTTTGAAAAACATATTTTTGTCAAGCTTTTATTTAGTTTCTCCTGTCCCTTTGTGTGTAACCAAATCTTACGAGTGAAACTTTACCCACCCCGTGTCCGATTGAGCTGAAATTGTGCATGTCACGTGACTTATATATACAATGCAATAGTACGATGTCATGGATGTGGTCTGAATTCTGATGCTGAAGCTGGTAGGCCAAAGGAACTCCGTAATAAAACGACACAACCCCATCGAGTTTGGGCTCGTATGATTTGTCACGACGAGAACTTTATTTCTTATCAGAATTAGAATTAGAATTATTTATTTCCAAGAAATTGGTAATACATGGATGTTACGAGTATTATAAAATATGGGTCACAATTTCTGCCTTTAGGGCGTGGGAATATTACAATGGTTTTTCTTATTTTATGATTATAATTAAATTTAATATAATTATAATAGGTTGGGGAAAAAGTCTTTTCGCATTATAGTGTGTATGAATTTTTTTTTTTTTTTTTTTTTTTTTTTGATATCGCAGGGGAAAGGTCGTTACGCCTTCCCCGGGAGGGGTATCCCGGGGATATGTGGGACTCCCGACGCGACTCGCCGGTTTACCCACTAAAACTGAACCTGCGGATTGCCATCAGCCGCTATAATGGGAAGTGTCCCGGATCTGTCTAACACAGGACACCCCCCGCGACCGGCCGGTCTACCTCTATAGAGACCGGACTTCCACCACAATTAGGGGCCACTTCGACAACCTGGAGTGTCCCCCTCGGCGCCGGGACTAGCCAAGCCGGGGAGGTTCCCATCCTCTCCCGGAGCCCCGGTTGGACAGGAGACTATTGGAGGAGGTTCGCATAGCGACGCCTCCTCGCTCCCGTCCTACGCCGGCGGAGCGGAACAGAGGATGGATCGTTCTCTCTGTCCCGCTCCGCGGCCTCTTTCTGCGAAATGACGGCTTCGCAGAAAGAGACCGCCGCCTGCCAGGCCTCATCGCTCTCGAGCATGCAGCGCACCACACTCGAGAGCGAGAGGTCCCGCCCAAGCACTGCCACGAGATCGTGGCGCTGCACGGCCCATCGGTCGCACACCTCAAGGGTGTGCTGGGCCGTGTCCTCCGCAGCGCCACAATGGTGGCAGGCTGGCGTAGGCTCCCTCCTGGCAACCTTACACAGGTATGCACCGAAACATCCATGCCCGGTGAGCACCTGTGTAAGGCGGAAGGTGAGGGGTTTCCTCTTGCGGCGCATCCACGCCGCAAGGACTGGACGCAGTGCCGCGGCCGTATGTTGGCCGTACGGCGACTGCTCCAGGACCTCACCCCACCTTCGTAGCAACCACTGTTGCCCCAGCCTCCGCACTCGCAAGAGCTCCTCCCAGGTCGGGGACTCGCCGGAGTGTGCCCTCCTCTCTGACGCGAAGAGGTGCACCTCGGCGAGCACCGACGCCTGGAGCTCCCACGGCGGATCTCCAGCCAGGGCAGTGGCTGCCACCCAGGAGACCGTACGGTAACCCCTGATAACCCTCACCGCTATGACCCGCTGCGCCTTCCGCAGCTGGGCCTTATTGCGAGCGGTGAGGGAATCCGCCCAAATAGGGGCTCCGTACAAGGCTATACTCCGACAAACTCCGGAGTATAGCCGCCTGCAGGCTTCGCTGGGCCCTCCTATATTAGGTAGGAGTCGGCCCAGCGCTGACGCCGCCCTCACGACCTTCGGCCCCAGTTGTTGAAAATGGGGGCCGAAGGTCCACCTCCCGTCTAGGGTGAGTCCGAGACACTTAAGGGTTGGACTCACCCTGACCTCCGTCTCTCCGATAAGGAGTCGTGCTCCGGACGGGGGCCCTTTCCTCCCGGGTCCGCGGAAGAGCAGGGCTTCGGTTTTGTTCAAACGTACCCGAAGCCCCAACCGCTCTATGCGGCTGACTACGAGGGATACTCCCACCTCGGCCAGCCGCGCAGCCTCCTGGTAAGTTCGTCCCCGGGACGTGACATAGGTGTCATCCGCATAGCAGATGACACTCATCCCGGGGAGAAGGCCGCTTCGCAGGACCCAGTCGTAGCCGACGTCCCAAAGGTTCGGGCCCAGAACCGAACCCTGGGGGACGCCGCACTCGACTCTCCGCCTCTCTATGGACCCCGCTCGGTCCTCGTACACGATCTCCCTATCGGAGAGATACGCGTCCAACAGCCTCCCGATATACGGAGGCACGTCGAAGAAATTCAGTGCCTCCCGTATCACGCTGTGGGGAAGGCTGTTGAAGGCATTGGCGATGTCCAACGACACCGCCACCACCACCTCCCTCCCGCGTTCCGCCTCATCTGTCACCGACTTGAGGCGCCTTATCGCGTCGACGGTCGACCGACCGGCCCGAAACCCGAACTGCGAATCTGACAGCCCGGGCCCCGGGCCTTCCTCCAAATGCTGAACAAGACGGGAGGCTAAGACACGTTCGAACGCCTTGCCCGTCTCGTTCAGCAGTACAATCGGTCGCACCGCTGACGCACAGTCCGGTGGTCGCCCGCCCTTTGGCAGCAGGACGAGCTGACCCTCCTTCCATGCCCTCGGGAACTGACCGCACTGAAGACAGCGGTTAAACAGTTCCCGAAGGCTATCTCCGAGGTGCACGAGAGCTATCGACAGAACTCTCCCGTGCACCCCGTCCGGACCGGGCGCCCTCTTCTTGCTACGGAGGCGGGACAGAACCGCCTCCATCTCTGCGTCGGTGACAGGTGGCGGAACACCCTCCTCCATCGAGTTCGGCGTCCGTCGGGCCATCCGCGGCGGAGCAAAGCCTACTGGGGGGTCCGGGAACAACTCCCGGACGATGTTCCCCAGTAGCTCTGGCTGGAGCGTTTCCGTCAAGGGGGCCGACTGGGCGCGAAGTTTGTCTCGCGCCCGTTTGTACGGTCGGCCCCAGGGGTCGTTCTCGATCCCCTCTACCAGCTCCAGCCACGCTCGCTCCTTGGCCCGACTGATAGCCAGCTGCAGGATCTCTCGTTTCGCCCTGTAGACCCTGTACAGCCGGCCATCCCGCTCTTCGTCCTGGGGGCGGCGCCGCCTGCTGCGAAGATAGGCGCGACGCGCCACGTTGCAGGCGGCACGAAGGTCGGCCAACTCCACCGACCACCAATATACCGCCCGCCGAGGTGGGGGAGGACCCCAAATTCTTGGCATGGCTGCTCGGCAAACGCTAGTAAGCACGTTGCCGAGACAGCCGGCCATTTCCTCCACTCCCATTCCCTCGCAAGACGGGAGGCTCCAGCGACCGATGATGGCCGCCTCCTCCGCCAGTTCCCGGTTGAGCTTTGAGAGTGCCCAACGCGGGAACATGCTACGCCCCCTGGACTGCGACGCCGAACTCGATGAAGAGGCTGGAGACACCTCGAACCTTATGTAACGATGATCCGAGAGTGTCTCCACCTCCGTTTCCACCCTCCACCCTTCCACCCGGCGTGCGACGACGGGAGTGGCGAACGTTAGGTCCACCACTGACGATCCCGTTCGTCGCACGCACGTCGGAACTGTCCCTCTATTGAGCAGGGACAATCCCGCGGCCAGCGCCCACTCCTCCACCTCCCTTCCCTTCGGGTTCGTGACTGGAGACCCCCACGCCGAGGACTTGGCGTTGAAGTCTCCTGCCACGATAACAGGGAGGGGAGCTAACCTCCTCACTAGCGGCCCCAGAACATCGAGGAACTGTTCCAGGGCCGCTAAATTTCGATTCGGGGAGAAGTAAACGCCTATAACTGCGTACTCTCCCCAAACCGCGACCACATATCCGGGGCCCCTCATTCTGGGTATGAGGGGGGGTCCAGCGCCTGGCCTCACCACTATGGCGACGGAGCCCTGATCGTCCCCAGCCCAATGCGGCTGGGAAGGGACATAGTAGGGCTCCGAGACCACCGCCACGTCAACACACCACTCCGCTATAGCTTGCAGGAAGAGGTCCTGGGCCGCAACGGAGTGGTTGATGTTGACCTGTAAAAAGCTGAGATGTCCTGGCATTACTCTGACATCTCAGCCTCAGGCGCCGCCTGTCCCCTCCCAGATTGAGAGGAGGTATGTATGAACTTGTCATAAAATATCTTGGGCTATACCAATTGTATCTGGCTGATTTTGATATCATTAAAAAGTTTTAATTTTACAGAAGACAATTCCAAATTCAAATTAGGTAAATTTGAGATTTTCATTTGTTTTTCTTATTGTTAAAATGAGTGATTCTTATGAAGAATTTCGATACATTTTAAAATTTTATTACAAAAAAGGTAAAAATGCAACACAAGCCGCGAAAAAAATTTGTGATGTTTATGGACCTAATGCAGTATCTGTGAGAGTAGCGCAAATTTGGTTTAAGCGTTTTCAATCCGGAAATTTTGATATCAAAGATACACGTCGCTCTGGTCGCCCTGTTACGGACAAAACTGTTGCCATTTTTGAAAAAGTGGAGCAAGATCGGCATATTAGTAGTTAGGTACTATGTAGCTGAAGAACTGGGGATTGACCACAAAACGGTTTTGGCGCATTTGAAAAAAGCTGGGTACACAAAAAAGCTCGATATTTGGGTGCCTCATGAGCTCCCTGAAAGAAACCTAATGAACCGTGTACTCATTTGTGATTCTTTATTACGACGTAATGAAACCGAGCCATTTTTGAAGAAGCTGATAACTGGTGATGAAAAGTGGATCACGTACGACAAGAACGTGCGAAAAAGATCGTGGTCAAAGGCCGGTCAGGCTTCACAGACTGTGGCGAAACCCGGGTTAACTCGCAACAAGGTGATGCTGTGTGTGTGGTGGGATTGGAAGGGCATTATTCATTATAAGCTGTTACCGCCAGGCAGGACCATCAATTCTGAACTGTACTGCGAACAACTGATGAGATTAAAGCAAGAAGTTGAGAGAAAGCGGCCGGAATTAATCAACAGAAGGGGTGTGGTTTTTCACCATGATAACGCTAGACCTCACACATCTTTAGCCACTCAGAAAAAATTACGGGAGTTTGGCTGGGAGGTGTTAATGCATCCGTCGTATAGTCCCGACCTTGCACCTTCAGATTTCCACCTGTTTCGGTCGCTGCAGAATTCCTTAGGCAGTGTCAGGTTGACATCACAAGAGGACTGCCAAAACCACTTGTCGCAGTTTTTTCATCAAAAGCCCCAAAAATTTTATAGCAATGGGATCATGTACCTACCAACAAGATGGCAAAAAGTTACCGAACAAAATGGCACCTATATACTTTAGTCACTTGTAAATAAACTTTATAAAAAAACCTTTTGAATTTTTATATAAAATGCGAAGAAACTTTTTCCCCAACCTAATATATAAGTAATTAAAATTAAATATATTTGTAGATGGTATTCAGGCTCTGATGCTGGTGGACGGTAGATGCTGCAAGGTCTTTGTTATAAAAAAGCTTGTTTATTAACTTTTTTTAATCCATAATTATAATACTGTAAATAATTAGAATGCTGATAAATATGACAATAACAAAGCACTAGAAATTGATAATTACATAATCAACGTTAACTTATCAAAAGACAAATATATAAGAATACTAAATTTACATTATTTCTTTACTAATTAGTATTTTTGTACCATACGTGTTAATGATTCCCCGTCGAGGGAAAGTGTATCTGTAAATTACTACTATTATTGTACTGTACTGTACTTTACTGTGCTGTACAGCATATTACAATTCAGTTAAACATAGAAATATAAGAGAAAAAAAATCTATTGGCAACGTTTGTAAACCTTACAGAAATAATTGTAACCCAACTACTGTATTATGAATGTGAAAGTTTGTGAGGATGAATGGATGGATGTTTGTGACTCTTTCACGCAAAAACTAATGAACGGATTTTGATGAAATTTGGTATGATAGCAGTTTATGTACATCCATAAAAAGTACAGTGTTCTATTGGGATACTTTATTAACGCAGGCAAGGTGGCGGGCAAAAGCACGTATTGATATACGAGTACAATAATTTCTTTGCAAATCTTCATTTATTTTATCTGATTTCATCTTTGAGTATCCAACCATACGGAGATGGCATTGTCAGGCGTTCCCCGCTGCCAAAGGTTAGACCCCCCGGTCGTGAGGGTTGTATAAAACTAGTTGCTGCGCGTTTTTGACGTATTCGGAAAATTACAGCGAGACGGAACGAACCGGAGCAAAAAATGCCGACTTGCTGTATTTTTTCCTGCAAAAACAGATCGGAAACATCAAATAAACAAAAGGATGGTGTTACTTTCCATGTATATGTATTATTTTGCCTAAATATTAACAATAATTGCGATAAATTAGCAAAAATCCAAAAATTTTACTCGATGAATAAATGTTGCTACTAAATCGTACAACATCCAAATTTAGGGTAATATTTAAAAGTAGTAATTTATAAAAACTTCTATTTCATATTCGTTCTTGTTTTTACTATTTCATAATAAAGAAACATGACTAATTAATAAGTACACTATTTACAATTTTGTTTTTATTCATTATATAATTTCACGAAACACATTCAAAATTTGCAAATTATTATAAAATATTTATCCAATTGTAATAACAAACTTTTGTTTATATTAATTATTATTTATTACAATGAAATATGTGCGGATAAATTTATCCTGAAATTATGCATTTTTAATTTATAAACAGGCCACACTTCATAAAAACTGAGGGTTGTGACAACGTAAAAGAAATATCGATATCGACTTTATCAGTATGTTATTCTGACCATTATTTTTTTAGATTTCCTAAAAATAGGATGATTAGGAATGTCTGGATCCAAGCTTGCGCTAATAATTTTTCTTGGTCTCCCAAACGTACGAGTACAATTTGCTCGGTGCATTTTGAAGTTTCATGTTTTATTGTTCAGGCGAACAACAGGAGGAGATTAAAACAGTGCGCCTTGCCAGCTTTGAAATTATTAAAGGTGAATTTTATTATTAACTAGTTTTTGCCCGTGAATTTGAACCAGTCTTTGAACTACTTATGGTGAACATTGGTAAACATTGAGGTGGAGCAGAACTATTATAAATGCAAAAAAACGTATTTAGGGTGGACCCTAGTTATCAAAACGATTCCGCATTTTTACTTAGCTCTACCTTTTTAACCGACAAAAAACCGAAGGAGATTCTCAAGTCTTTTTTGGTAATATATTTTTTTTATTTAATAATATACTTAATATATTTTAAATATATATGGATGCTTCACGTCATGTCAATCTGGTCTCGTGGTAAGACAACGGAAATATATTTAATACTAGGTATACACATACTTTTATTTTATTCTTCACACATTTAATACACACCCATAACCCAGGAACACAGAAAAACTTTATTTACTTCGGCGGGATTCGAACTCGCAATCCCCGGCTTGAGCACCAACACGCTCAATCACTGAACCACAGAGGTCGTCTACTTATTATTGTAAAGATTTTACTTCTAAATTCATCCTATTGTCACTAAATGGTAGACCTGGTGGTAGAATTCATGAGGAATCCACGGACTCCTTTTTTACAACAACAAATAAAAAGCGTGAAGCGTGCTAGATAATGGGTTTCAAAACGTATGAGGCTAATTCTTGAGGCTATTATCTATTTCACTTTAGTTATTACGGCTACTCCACCCGCGTAAATATACTATCGGTTATCCCGCGGGAATACTCTACTTTTCCCATATAAAAAGTAGCCTATGTTTTAATCCAGAGCCTAAACTACTACCATACCAAATTTCATCAAAATCCGTTCAGTAGTTTTTGCATGAAAGAGTAACAAGCATCCATCTATATATGCAACCATCTATCCATCCATCCATCCATCCTCACAAATTTTAACATTTTATACTATTACTAGGATAGGATGTGAAAGTTTGTGAGGATGGATAGATGGTGAATGTATGGATGGATGGACGTATGGATGTTCTTTAATATTGTAAAACATACTTTTAAATTAAATTAAATTAAATTTCATTTATTTCGGGTGACATAGGCCCATATTATAAATACCTTACAGATTAACATACATATTATATACTTCAAAACTACACTTTGACACGTGTTGACGGCGACGTGATCCGCGCTTCGTTCTGGAGTCTCCCCCGGAACCTCCGGTAGACCACACCCGTCGGCCAGAACTCCTCCACCTCGAAGGTCGACGAAAGATTCGTCGGCACTCTCACCACAAAGGAACTGAAATTGACCTTGTGGCGAGACTCTAGACGTTCGACCCTCAAGGCGATGGACGTCTTCTGGCGGATGTAGTCCACGACGTCCTCGACCTGCATAGACCAGTGCAGGCGGGATACGTACAACGGCGTCGCGCGTACCTCGCACCGCAGACGCAGTTCCGTTACGTAAGGTGCGGTGCCGGTGACTTTGTAAAAAGGTAATTTATGAATCCTTACTTCAATTTTAAAATACCTATAAACTATACAACATTCCATTTATATAAATTCATAATTACACATGCTAGAAAGAAGGACAGACAGACGGATGGTCAGGGCAAATTTATTAGGGTTTCTTGAGTATTACGGAATGCTACAAATTAGTTGTACGCACCAGCCGCTCCGCAACTAAGATATTCGCAACACTGCTAAAATGCTAAAATTCTTCTTCACGCTGGATGACGCTTCCATTTTTGCATGTTTCAACATTTTAATACTTATTTACTTTATGATACTGAGCGAAACTGTAAATTAAATATTGTAGTTAATTTATAATAGATATAATTTTTAAAATTTACTTTTGCCACACATAATTATTACTAGCCGAACTCATCGATAGTAAAACATCGATAGTGTCAAGCACTAGCGGTGCGGTCGTCCCCCCCGCAGAAAGTGGCGAGACTTTTTCGCATAGAAATTAGCTGTCATGTCGTCTCCGTATAGTTGGATACTCAAAGGATTTCATTGTTACGATATATTGCGTATGAGTTATGACTCTTCATTTCCGTTCTTTTGATATCATTCACTTTTATGTGACAATAATTAAAGTAGCATGTGCTAATGTACGCCAAGAGAATGGGCACAGTTATTATTCTAACTGTTTAATTACAATAATTAAATAATAGGCAAGCGGACAATTTTTTTTTATTGCATGAATAAATGGTACTCTTAAATATGAGTAACTTCTCAGAAGAAACCGTATATCAAAAGTCAATATTTTCAAAGGTACAGCGATTTGAATATAAAATTTAAAAAAAGTCTCGTAAAAACGCTCCATACTAAAATCGACATACAAATGACGTCACTTGTAGGTTAATGTGTATGAAGTATATGGCCGCATGAACATATTTGTAAATATCTCCGATGTTTGTGCGTCATACTTACCATAATTCTCATACTTACCATTCATACTTACCATAATGAATGTTTTTGTATAATATGATGTAAGTAAACTAATGATGTAGGTTTTGTTTACCAATTTCGTAAAAAAAAATTTTTTTGGTACTTTTTAAATGTATTTAATTAGTAAACTACACATAAAATAATATATTTTTTTTACATTTACCAGCTAGTAATGCCTCAATATTTCTGAATATATTAATGAAACTAAATATTTCAGATGTTGTCCGATCCCCTATTCTACAAGTATATAACTACTCTAAATTCTGCTAAATACTTCTTCGAATTAAAATTTGAGAGCCGTTACGAATTTATAAATGAATTGCATACCAGTAGCAAACGTATAAATGTTTACCGGTATCATGTATCCAGCCATAAGTAACACAGGCTTCTGTGACTGCTGCAGAATAATATACACAGCTCGCATATCACTCAGAGAAAAAATCTCCCAACCGCAAGCATACACAGCTTTCTCAAAAACGATAGAAGCATCTATCAACTTCTGACAGAGATAGCAATACATGAAGAAAACTACGAAGCAATACCCAATGAGTGGTGCGAAAGAGATCCAGGCTTCTAAATTGAGGAAAAAGAACAAACAAATGCAGAAAGCGTTAGAACCGAAGTTGATACCGATGCCCATGTTGTACATTGATTTTAAGCTTTGTATTATATCTAATAATAAAATGTGGCGTTTTATTAAACAAGATAATTTCTTTTGCACTTGAACACTACCAATAGTTTTAGTGGTAGATTCCGTAAGAGCAATCATCTCTTCTGACAGCAGGTGATACATGGCAGCCGTGTGGACTATCAGAAACAGCAATACGCTTTGAAAATTGATGACAACCGTCGATATAGTCACGTCTTGGATGAAGATTATGGCTCTGCAGATATAGGTATTGATGACGGTAGTAACGTTGATACCTAAAAAAAAATAGTTATAATAAAAAGTAAAAAAATATAAACGTAAAGTGACATTGGCTTATTTGCCTTCGAGTTTAAAGTTCACAGCTAGGAAATAATGTGAAAGGAGTTCGTTAAAACCTTAATATTACCCACGTGTATTTCTACTAGAAGTTTTTTTAGGGATTTAAACGTGTGCTTTTAAATATTGTAGTGGCTACGTCAATCCCATCGTGATGCTAGAAGTTGCTTGCGACTAAGTGGGCGCAAAAGGAAATATTACAGGATGAAAGGTATCCTTTATCCATCCTCATGTTTTACTCTATAATTGTGCTAAATCATCCAAATCGCTAAGATTGTCTATGATTAGAAACGTCAAGTAGTTTTACTATTTGGATGAGGTCGATGCCAGTATTGATAGATGTCATAAGAAAGAATGGTTGTCATGGAGATTTGGTTATTATTTGCTTGGATTTGAAAAATGACTGGAATATAAAAGCTCAGGAGTCAGGATAAAATACGGGAATACGTGGCATCGAACTTGTCACGTTTCTGATCGTTCAGCATTTGAGCTACTCGATAATATTGTAATAAATATCTTATCCTAATGGAGTCTTTGTTATCAGAAGTGCGATGAACATCACGACCCACATAGAAAGACCCTTCGGAGCATAACGTGCAAAGGGCAGAATGAGAATGACACGCAGGATGAGCAAATTGCTTATATCGCAAATGAACAAATGCGTAGAGTCCCAAACGTGGAGAAAACTAAAGGTTGTCCGACGAAAGTAATAGAATAATAGATCGAAACCGATCAGAATGACACTAGAGTCAGAAGAGTGTATTTACATGAATTAAGCATTATTCCATTGCATAGCATTACACCATGAAGGTGAATCTTCATGGTGTGAAAGCAAGATGAAATAATCAGACTGCATTCACTTTCCAATTACAAAGGATATTGGGTACACTTAATCTGTAGCGGAGACTTAGTACACAAGATTCTTGAGTTGAAGTTGAATTGTATTGATCGCTAAAAATATAATAATAACAAACATAAGAGATGGGAAGCCAAAACTAGAGATAAATATGGTGGTCAACACACTGCTCGCAAATACTTTGTTTGTGGTTGATAGGGACACAAGTCAATTGATTGTCCTGCATAAGGAAAAGTTTTGTTAAAGACGTTGAGCTGCATCAGAACATCAAAGCTAGTTTAATAGCAATTCTGAGATAATATTATGTCATGTATTGTTTATTTTTATTTTACAGCGGGAGACAAGGACACTATGTATTGACATACTTGGAGGGAATTGACGATAAATCACATGGCAGATGCAGTTCTGCAGATTTTTTAGACTGAAAGGATAATATACTGGGCATAAAGATTCCAACTTGGACACTCAATAACCATGGTGAGCGTATTCTTTCCATTACGATATCTTTCTCGTATAGAAGAATTGAAGTAGAATGATTCTAGTATTGTTTATCAAGTCTCTTTCATTTGATACACATAGCGGAATTACCTAGCTAATAAATATCATATAAGATGTTGCTTCTCTTGTTGCTAATGGCTTCATGGTATATCCGAGTTAGCGCCTCTCAAACTAAGATTTTAGGTTAGATACTAGTTTGTGTATGGAACGACTGCATATGTGTGTACCTACTTATATAGCGTCGCGTAGCCTGCTGAAGTCTGAGACGATGTGCATGAGTGTAATAATTTACTTCTTACAGTGTACTGCTATTTTCTAAACGATGCTATAAGAATGTATGACATAGTTGTTCAAAGTTTGCAAATTTAAGTAATATTTGATATAGAAGGAGCGTGATCTTGCGCGTTATCACGAATGACATTTTTATTTGAGTACATAATAACTTACAGTTGATTTCATGAGACAAAAATAACAAGAATATAGGGATTCACAACCTTTGGATCAAATTGAAAATACAGTTTTGTCCGTTTGTCAAAATATAACTTTGCAATAAGGATTCGCATGATACTTTAAGATAGTAGTTGAAAATTCATGTATCAGGCGCTAGATTATCATCGAACGGAGTGAAATTGTTTATTAATTTGGAATGATACGTATGCACTTTGGGATGATTTTATTTTGACAGATAATTATTGTTTGCATAAATTATTTCCTCTCTTGGTTTTAGTATTAAGTACAAGGGGGCAGTTCGGTGCAACAAGAATGGCGACATTTCAATATATCGCTCTGTCTTACAGGGTTAACGTTACATAAAAGCTACTTAAAACCACAACAGATGACACTATGTCGCTTCTGCCTCGCGCTATCGAAAACACTAGACTTATGTATAAGAGGCTCACGAATAATTAATATATTGTAATATATTAATAATTAATTACAAATAATTAATTACAAATAATTAAAACACGAATAATTAATATATTGTATAATAAAGTCTAGCCAAATGGCAGTCACCAGTCCAATAAAGTTGAAACAATTTAAATGACATTAACGTAGCCCCATTCGAAAAAAACAACAAAAAAATTAATATACTGTTCTGCAGTATTAATGAATTGTTCATGGAGATGGTTAATCAGTTTTGTTGGAATGTCAAATTATATTCAAAAGAGGAATTTAATGATATCTTAAATTATAATTACGTATCTTAAATTTGACGCCATATTCATATAGTCAATTAAGTAGTCCTCCTTTGTTGGAAGGCGGTTAAAAGTAAGAAGAGGCAGCTCACTGGAGGCGCATAACTGGTCCCAATTTTTTTGTATGAGGTCGACATTCTTCTCCGTAATAAGTGTTCTGTGATTAGGTAGCGTAGTAGACTGATGCAACTTCGAGTTGATGAGAGATCTGAGCCCCAGCGTTGAGAATGTTAGTGATCAGAGCCGAGCCATTGAAAAAATTTTTACTTAGAACAAAGAAATAACAACTTATTTCGATACGATACGAATGACTAAAATTTTTACTATAATATATCGAAATGACGAATCATCTATCTTCTGAACACAGGTTACTGTTTTAAGAATAGCAGGCATAATGAAAAAGTAAATATCCGATTTTGCTAATAATAATTGTTTTCCTAAGGTCTATGGAGTATTTGGTATAACGGCCCCCAAACCTTCAGAAAAATGAACCACTTGAACCTAACCGGAAATGTCAACCTATGGCAACGTCATCATATAGACACAACATACATACTCTAGTTTGCAAAAAGGGACATCAAAGCAAATCACCAATCTTTGTCCTGATCTTACTTTTTCTGATATTTATGAGCTATTTGATCTTATAAATATTGTCAATTGATCGTTACTTCCAATGAAGTTAAAGGATATCGACCAGAAAGTAACAGATGTAGAAGTAAGCTTATGAAATGTCAGGAGGAGGTTTTTCACTACTGGTATATTCAGTCATCTCTGTGTCAACTATCAGTTATTCTGAACCCCAATTCTCTTAGTTGACTTACACTTTTAGTTTGCTTTTGTTGAGTTGTGGATGAGTAGTCTTGATGTCATGAACTGATTTTTGGAGTTGTGCCCAATCAAAACGGGTTTGACGTTGGTTAGACGTTTGTGAGAGTGCCATTTTTACAGTTTTAATATAATATCGGGACTGGATCGTAACTGTATTGTTACGGAATTTGATTAGTAGAATCGACCTTTTGGTTTACTTTGTGGGCTTCGAATGTATATTGTTACACATGCTAAAATCAAATTACCTAGAATATTGTGGTACTTAAGTAAAACCAAAAATACTTAAAAATTGCGCGACAGGAGACCTAAGATTATCTTAACGACTAGCAACGCATATATGACTCTTTTGGTATGGTAATAAAAGCGACGGCTATGGTTATTTTCCATCAACAATCCGATTGCTCATCTGTAAACGTGAAAATGAACCTCGAGTTGAATACCCTTGTCGTTATAAACGCACCAAAGTTGCTTGCGACCAAACGATTATTGAATTTATGAGAAAGAAACGTATAATTTCCATCAGAAACGGAAAATTCAAAAGTTTTATATTGATATCAATCTTTAGCGTAATCGTCCTAATATGAGTTATATTAACTTAGTGTAACAAGTTACAACTGCTTACATTCGGCGGGAGTATTGTGAAACAC
Source organism: Glaucopsyche alexis (assembly GCA_905404095.1). Taxonomy (NCBI): domain Eukaryota; kingdom Metazoa; phylum Arthropoda; class Insecta; order Lepidoptera; family Lycaenidae; genus Glaucopsyche; species Glaucopsyche alexis. Next base: position 7,023,066 of record FR990053.1, read on the forward strand.
CTGACCCTTCATTATTAATTGCAGTGTTGAGTGTGTATAGCTAGAAAAAAATACGAAATACTTTTGACATTGTAACTTTCTTTTCGTTCGCTCCAGTGCAAGCTCCGATTTCATGAAAAACTAAGATTCCCTTATATCTCGGAGAGTTTTGAAGGATATGATATTCAAAAAAAGCTCAAAAGACGCGTATTCACGAGAAAATAAAGAAAAAAAGCCGAAAAAGGTTATGGCTGAAACAGTGAAATAAAAATTAAATTTTATTCAGATTTTTTTTATATTTTTTGGAGCTCGATAATTTGGAAACGAAGAATTATTTCAAAATTTGCGAAAATTCCTCTGGACAAGTTAGTCAGCTACAATTTGAGCATAAAACAAAGACGATCGGGTTGCCCGGTCTAACGTTTTTGCTAAAGTATTTTTTTCGAATTATGTGGAATAATTTTTAAAGTGCTCGATAGTCATGCGAGGCACTAAATCTTTATTTATTTCTTGTAAATGTGCTACCGGTTCGGTCAATGTTTTTTTTTTGCTCGCCTGTCTCTGCTTCTGGATGTATTTATTAAAAAAAAAGTTTAATGCAAAAATATTTTGTTAAAAGTTCGTGACGTGTATGATAATGCAATACGACGCTCTGTTTAGCACTTAAGTAAAATGATATTAGCTTTTGGTTTATTAGTAGGTTTAGTTATTTTACCAAGATGTTCGGCGCGCTCAATCCGGTAATAATCTAAGCGGTCCAAAAGACATTAAGATTTTGAAGTACATTGTAAACTGTTTGTTAAAAGATGTAAACTGTGAATATTTTTGTTTGCACCTGTTAATTGCAACTGTAGATTGCGAATTGCGACTGCGGATTGCGAGCGAGGATTGTGATTGGGTGTCGGACGGAGGCAGCCCATTACTTGACGAGAGTAGGCACCGGAGAGAGGTGGCCTTGTGAGTTGGTGCCGGATGGAGTCAGCCCAGTGCTTGACGAGACTAGGCACCGGATAGAGGTGGCCTTGTGACTGGGTGCCGGAGGGAGGCAACCCAGTGGTTTTTTGTAGTGAGGTGCACCGGATAGAGGTGGCCTTGAATTGTACCAATGCTGCAGTGGTTGAATATAGTTAGCCCGGATGGAGTCGGCTCTTTAGCTGCCTACCGGATGGGAATATAACAGCATTGTTTTTCGATATTGAGATGGTACATGTAAAGTGTGGAGTGTGTGGTAAAGCATGTCATGATTTATTTGGTAGCAAGATTATGGTTGATATTGTGTTGTATCTGTATACTTCATGTGTGTTTAATCTAAGAGTATAAAATGTGAGAGTATAAAATGTGAGAGTATAAAATGTAAATTAAAACTTAACTGAGAACACTACATAGAGGTTAGATGAAAGATGTTAATTAGAGTGTAATTGACACGGGAAGGAGGTATTGATGTGTTAGAATATGAGAAAATTAAATGTTATGTCCATGGATTAATGTAGTTCTTATTAATTTTCCGAGGTCAGGTTGACCGAGTGAGAACCTTTTACTGTGCTGTCAAATGTTTTTTTCAGAAGCTTGAAACGAAGACGTGAGACGCTTCACACGGGGACGTGTGCATGGACAGAATAGCCGTGTCGGAGCGGTGATGCACATAATTATATTCTCCACACAAGAATATCAGAGTCGCGAGGGTGATCTTTTCGGAGTGTCAACGGATTTGTTTCGCACAGGGACGTGCGAATTGTCAGAATGGCCGTGTCGGAGCGTGTTAAAGCTGTCTATGATTAGAAACGTCAAATAGTTTTACTATTTGGATGAGGTCGATGCCAGTATTGATAGATGTCATAAGAAAGAATGGTTGTCATGGAGATTTGGTTATTATTTGCTTGGATTTGAAAAATGACTGGAATATAAAAGCTCAGGGGTCAGGATAAAATACGGGAATACGTGGCATCGAACTTGTCACGTTTCTGATCGTTCAGCATTTGAGCTATTCGATAATATTGTAATAAATATCTTATCCTAATGGAGTCTTTGTTATATAGATAATAATTATAGATAGATTCAGTCGGTGGTTTTTCATAACGTGGGTAAGAAAAATTAAAATAAATTACCTGGACAGGGATATTCCGTGTAAAATGTACTCGTTAAGTCCATTCTTTGAGGCATCCATATAAAGTGTGTATTGGAAAAGTTCATCAAATAATAAATTAGCACGAATATCTTGATTTTCTTTATGTAGTTGTTATGTTTGGCTTTCAGAAACTCCGTTTCAGATGATAATTTGTCTATTTGTTTAATTTTCTCTAGCGTTAAAATTAATTGTGACCTAAAAATAATTTAATTTATTTAGACTTTTTGTCTAAGGATCATTTTATTTATAGCGCTAACTGTCCCGGCGCGAACTTCGTACCGCCTTAAAATTAAATTTGTTGGCGTACTGACAGCAGCGCCACCTACCGGGTCCAGTTGCAAATTTAAACCATTCTCGAATCCACTTGAACACATACAAAAAAAATAATTAAAATCTGTCCAATATGAATAATTTTCCCCGTTTTTGCAACATTTTCCACTGATTCTTCGCTCCTATTGATCGCAGCGTGATGTTATATAGCCTAAAGCCTTTCTCGATAAATGGGCTATCCAACTCAAAAAGATTTTTCAATTCGAACCAGTAGTTCCTAAGATTAGCGTGTTCAACAAACAAACAAACTCTTCAGCTTTATAACTTTATATTAGTCTAGTACAGATTTTGGCGTATTGATTTTAAGTTGAAGCCCGTTAGTGCAGCGGCACTGCGGCCTCCGCCGGAACTGCGACGCGTGTGTAAGCACTGTAAGCGTAATAAGTTACTGAATTCAAAATATAATTCTGATATTTTTAATTTATATTTACCCTTTAATGAAGAACCATAAGCTGATGTTCATAGTAAAGATAACGACAGAGAGATTGGTATTGGCCTGGACGATTCCATCTACATCATAAGCCAGTTTGATTCGATAAACGAAATTGCTGAGGAAGTTTATGTACGACAGAAATGAGAAGTGGATGAACCAGAATAGAACTGAAATGTTTATAAAACTGTTATTTTTTTTTTCGAAATGGATAATAGAATATCAATATTGTTATAGGTATACAAAATGTAATTTAGTGTTTTAACGGAATGACTGGCGTTAGGCTGATACGCTATAGCTTTAATATAACTGAGCCTTACTAAAAAATACTTAAAATATAATATGAGAGATGCATCCGTCTCTATTAGCATTTTATTTATTACTAGATGTTGCCCGTGACTTCGTGCGCGCTAAACGAAATCTAGAGGGAACCGTTCATTTTGCCACAGTAAAAAGTAGCCTATATAAGGATATAGGCACAGATATAGAATAGAATACGGGGAAGGCCCCGTGGTCTATTCTATATCTGTGCCAAATATCATCAAAATCGGTCCCGTAGTTTCGAAACCTATTCAATGCAAACAAACAAACAAATCTTTCCTCTTTATTATAATAAGTATAGACTAGTTTTTCCCGACCGCGTAAATACAGTAGGTATCCCAAGAGAACACTGTACTTTTTTGGGGATCAAATGTAGATTATATGTTAACTCATACATACATACATATAATCACGCCTTTTTCCCGTAGGGGTAGGCAGGACTGCCTCTTTCCCGTAGGGGTAGGCAGAGACCACTTCTTTCCACTTGCTACGATCCTTACATACTTCTTTCGCTTCGTCCACTTTCATTCTTATCATCCATTCCTCCTCTTACATTCAACGTAGCCAAGCGTATCTCCTCAGAACTTAATAAACTAATACCATACCAAATTTCATACAAATTCGTAGCAGTAGTAGTTTTGGGTGAAAGAGACACAAACTTTCACATTTATAATAGTATAGTAGGATTTTTAAAGGCTAGACAGTAGGTATAACAACAAATAAAAATAGCTACAATACATACCAGAATGATTCCGTTTTAGGATTGGGAACCCCGCTATGCGTGGAGTTAGGTTCATCCACCAAATTACATTCTCAACTGTTATTTCTGTGAATTTGTGCTTTATGTTTAGAAATAGATTTTTTAATCCCATCCTGATTTGAACCGACGTACAAAAATTTTAGAGCGTTATAATATAAATCTAAGATAAATAAATATTTACCAAATCTTACAAAATGGTAAGATTTGGTTATTTTGAGAAAAGAAATGAAAACGCCAGAAGTATCTTTGCTGTACTTTTTCTAAGTGATAAAAAAACATTTGCTGTTTAACCAAGTCTAGAAAAGTGCGAACTAGTGTGGTCCACGTCACAGAAGAAGCGGATATAGCTAAATTATTGCAAATCTTAATTATTAGGTGTAAAAACGATTTCAATGTGATTTATAATAATAATATCTATGGACACTTCACACCACGTCAATCTGGCCCCGTGCTAAGTATCCAAAGAACTTGTGTTACAGGTACCAGAAAACGGGAAGTATATTTAATACTTTTGTACTATACATATATTTAAGATTTTTGTTATATTATACACATATTTAATACACATCCATGACCCAGGAACACAGAAAAACTTTTTGTTCCTTCGGCAGGAATCGAACCTGCGATGGTGGGGCTTGAGCACCAAAGCGCTGAACCACTGAGCCACAGAGGTCGTATTAACGTCACAATTGCAATAGTGGTAATCCTCATTTAGTAACATACATATTTTAGTAACAAAATATAATAATTTTAGATATGGAATGATCTAATTCATAGCGACATTTTAAAATCGGTGCTTAGGAGTTTCCAATTTCATTAATTACAATTTACACCGTCCACCTCAGAAAGGTTAACGGTGTAATAATGCAAATATATCTATCAGGATAAATCTACAAATTAAATTTTGAGACATATCCAAGGCCCAAAATTACAGGTCTGATATCAATCATTGCAACAGAAGCTATTTTGTAACGAAAATGTTCGTCTTTTTAATGTTCGCACCATACAACGAATATATTAATTACAAGCAGTTAATTAAAGTAATTAACAAGGGCGTTAAGGTGTATTAAAAATTCCAAATCGATTGAAAAAATGTCAACAGAAAACTGTATTATTAAATCGTCAATGTTCAAGTGATTCAAATGAAACATACCATGTACCTATTAATATCTTTATTTTCTTTACAAAAAAAAAAACAGTGTCTTTACTTTTTGTTTAGTTATGTTTTTCAAATCTATGCATAATTTTTAAAATTTATTTTTTTTTTATAATTTGAGAGTAGTAACGAATTTGTAGATAAACTGCATACCAGTTGCAAACGAAGAATTACTTCTTGGACTATATTGTCCGGAGACAATGTCCGATGATAATTTAGAGCACTGAATTGACCTCAGCGCTAATTCAGTAGAGCTGAAAATTGAAGTTTCGGCTGTCGAGCTGTCATACATGACACTCGACACTTGTGTTCGATTTTGAGCTTTAATAAATTAGCACAGAGTTCTATTTTCAGAGTTCTGAATTTTTGCTGGACCTTCGGATTCCGGACAATGTAGTTCCAATCCCAGCATAAATATGTCCACTGGTATGATGTACGCAGCTAATAGTAGCGCTAGTTTCTGACTTTTCTGAGCCTACTTTAATACAATGAATGTTTTTCTCATTCTAGATTTATCCCCATTATGTCATACAGAATGTTAAACTCAAACTCAAACTCAAAATTTTTATTTCCATGTAGGTTATAATATAACGCTTATAGAATTGTCCTACATGATGCCTACCACCGGTTCGGAAACTAGCCCGGCGAGAAGAACCGGCGTAAGAAACTCGCACGGGGCCACCTTTTAGCAAAAAGATGGGAAAATTGTTCTTTTCAAAAAATATTTTTACAATGTTGTAACTTAATCTATATAACATTAGTCATAAGTACAAAGAATATACTTAAGTACATAAAAGCAGCCTTGCATGGGGCCATCTTATTCCCAAGGTGTGCAATCGTTAATGAAATCACTGACTTTATAATAAGCTTTAGCACACAAACGTTCTTTAACAGCTTTTTTAAATTTATTTACTAACGTTACTAAGTTAAAATTAGCCAATATTCAGTAACTCTTTAAAAACGTTTAATGTGATTTTACATTACAAATATACAGGTGCTTCTATATAGGTAAAATCAGTCTACATAGAATAATGAAAAATCCACAAACTTCTCTTAACTGTGCACACTTACCTGCAGTATGGGATAAGTGTGCGCATTTTGAGCAGGTTGAAATAAGATGATTTTTCTTCGAAGTGGAGAAGTTTTATTAATAATTTCTCGATTTAATGATTATCTGAATAAATGCTTTGCTAGATACATATTTTCATTTTTTTCATATTTATTGTTTATTTTTGATAACTAGTTTTAAAAAAAGCGCACACTTGCCCCACATGACCATATATCTACATGTTATTACTTTCACAAATTTCTAATTACTTTGCATTTTATTTAGAACTTGAGAATAGTTATAAGTTTGAACATAAATTCAACAGCAGTCGCAAAAGTATAGATATTGACGGGCACCATATCAGCTGCCGAAAGTGCCACAGGCTTCTGTGCGAGTTTTAAAACTATATAAATACTCTTCATGTCAGCCAAATCGTAGTTCTCCCAGCCACAATCATAGACGGCCTGCTCAAAAACAATCGAGGAATCGATCAATTTCTGACACAGATAACAGTATAGAAAAAACACAAGAATATTATAACACAAGACTGGTGCGAAAGAAATAATTTCATTCAACGGAAGAGAAAAATACAGGCATATGCAGTAAGCGTTTGTACCGAAGTTTATTCCTATGGCCATATTGTGTAACGACTTCAAACGTTTGATGATATCCATGAGTAGCCCATGGCGTTTTATTAAATTCGGCAGACGTGTTTTTATCTGTCGTCGGTCTCGGGCAAATCGCTTCAAATCGGCCATTTCTTTTGCGATCATCCTGTACATGCAGGTCGTATGTACGATGGTAAATATGAGTAGAGCCTGGTAGTTCATAACCACCATGTCGACAGTGAGATCATGCGATAGCGTGATGGCTAGGCAAACATGTCGCGTAATACCAGTGACCGCATCCATTCCTGAAAACAATTTTAGCGACGTGTACGGGTTAATAACTAATTATTTATTTATTTATTTATTTATTTATTTACTATGAATAACCAACAAAAGTTACAATGATACAAATTAAAACATACATTAGAATAAGTAAAGAGCTTATTGTACTTTAAATTATAGGTTATTTCATCATGCAAATTAAAAACCATAAACATAAAGAGAAAAAATTAAAATTAAAGTTACTAACATTAGCATACAAAATAATAATAAGTACTAAATTTACAATAATAATAATAACTACTTAAATAACCACAAAAATTAAAGTATAGAAAAAACGCTTTGCACAGAAAAACAGCAGCTTTAATATACAGAACATGAAACTTAGTCATAAAAAAAACAGATTAAAATTAGGTCAAATAAGTGTCAGATCAAATAAATGTCAAAGTTGCGATAAATTAAAAATGTTAACAATGTTAATAATATAAATTAATGATGTCAAGATTAATAATAAAATATTTGAATAAATAAAATAAAAATTATTACAGAATTATGACACAATTAAGTAACATCAGTGGATTCATAGTATTTGAGGATCTTTGTTTTGAAATTGCGAAAACTATCATGGTTTACGTCAAGATCCGTTATCCTCGATGATAGCTCATTGTATTTACATGTAAGTCTAGTTATGGGGTTATTTTTACCCAGGTTAGTTCTATGGTAATTAGGTCGAAAAAGGGGCACTTGTTTCCTAAAAGATCTCACGGGGAGGAAAAAATTTAATGAAGAAAGGAGATGCATACAGTCTATTTTATTGTTTATTAATTGATAAAGAAATGACATGTCTAAAATGTGCCTTCGTGATTCTAATGTTACCATACCAAAATGCTGTAGTTTCTGCTCGTATGAGCAACCACGCAAGGAGTCTATAGGACAAATGACGAACAATTTTTTGTTGAACACTTTCAATTCGATCAATGTGCACTTTGTAATATGGGTTCCATACGGTAGTATTCTAGTTTACTTCTTACGTAACTATTATACAAGGTCAAAATTGTAGAGGTTTTGCGAAATTCTCTAGAGTTTCTGATCACGAAACCAAGAGATCTTAAGGCAGAACTAACCGATTCCTCTATGTGTGGAATAAAACTCAACTTTGAATCAAGCACAACTCCAAGATCTCTAATAGTTTGTACTTGAGATACAGTTGTATTTGATATCGTGTAGTCGCTGATAGTAGCTACCCTTTTTCTTGTAAACTTAATATGATGACATTTTTTCGTATTAAGGTACATTACAAGACTATCGATATCATCCTGGAGCTTTTTTATGTCAAGTTTTGTTTTTATTATCCTAATTAATTTCAGGTCATCTGCATACATAAATACATTAGAGTTTATCAATATATCGTTAATGTCATCGATGAAAATGTCAAAGAAAAGAGGTCCAAGAATTGACCCTTGAGGGACCCCGGAATAAGCGATAAAGAGGTCAGATTGATAACCATCAAAGCCGACATATGATGGTCTTTGACTCAAGTAAGAAGAGCACCAGTTTAATAAAGAGCCAACAATGTCAAAAGACCTTATCTTCTGTAAAATAATGTTATGATTGACTTTATCAAAGGCCTTTGAAAAATCAGTATATATAGCGTCAAGTTCATTACCATTATCAATTGCATTGCTTAGGTAGGTTGCGTAAGATGTAAGGTTAGTATTACATGATCTACCGGATACGAAACCGTGTTGGTTACTATTAAGAAGCTGATTTACATGTTTGGAGAGATTTTGGTGAACCAAAGACTCAAAAACCTTTGACATCGTCGACAGAATAGATATAGGTCTATAATTGGTAATAAGTCTAGGATCATCTCCTTTAGGAATAGGGACTATACGGGCTTTTTTCCATGCAGTGGGAAAAACGCCAGTTCTAAGCGATATATTAAAAATTAAGTGAAGAGGCTGAGATAACTCGAGAGCACACTTATGCAAGAATATTGGAGGAATTTTATCCGGTCCCGGTCCTTTAGTGCAGTCAAGTTTCAATAGTTTCTTAAGAACATCACGTTGAGAAATAAAAAAGGTGCTCATGTAGGTTTTAGGTTCTATTACTGTATAGTGGGATTGACTATTGGTATCAATTTCGTACACCGAAGAGAAATTCCTAGCGAAGAGGTTGCATATATCAGGACCATTATCAGCCTTAGTATCTCCCAGTTCCATGGACGAAGGGTATGAGCTGCTTTTCATTCTCATATTCTTTATATGCGTCCAAAAGAATTTGGGAGTACCAGGAATAGTGTCTTCAATAGTGGATATATAATCTTTATAACACTGCCTAATCATTTTGCTACAGTCCTTTCTAAGAAAGTTAAATTCAATTTTATCAACTAATAACTGAGGTATTACTAATTACTCTTTAGAAGGGAAAAAAGTTGTATTATAAGTATCTAAAAATTACGTACTTCATATAGTTTTAATATAATACATCTATGACTTCATACTAGACCTCACGAATCGGCGCGCGCACACACACGCGTCATTTACACGGCCGCCAACGAAACCTCAAGTAGCAGAAGTATGTAGTGCTACCATAGATATATTATATTAAAAAGAGGGTGCTACGAATAAAAACCTAATATTGTTATTCGTAGATGTACCTAGTGTCACGCCGCGCGCCGCGCCGCCCAAGACTTTAGTTTTAGTTTTTTGTCCCACGACGCTTGCGCACTGTCAACGCTTTCTTCGTAGACGTTCCGTACCGTACTATTACTACCTACTACGCCTAATGTGGGGGAGGCCTAAACGTGCTCTCAAGAACGGCTGGGCCGCTTTGGCTAATTTTGGTCTTGAAATAATTCTGGAAGTTAGACGTAGGTCATGTAGGTGTAGTTATGGGTATAGATGTAGTTATTTATTTATTACTTGAGACAGAACAACAGCGTGTGTCGGGTGACGGGTCGCATGGGACTCGAGACAGCTAGTGCATAATATGATTGGATTTTCCACTTATCAATTCTAAAAATTATACTTTAATTTAGCTCCTCATAATATGTGCTTGGGCAACCATATGACATTTAAAACCGACGGTCCCAGGCACTACAGTATTTCAAGAGTGGTTACTTCGCTCGGAGAATACTGTATAAATCATACATTAACAGATGAAAAGGCCTAAGTTTTTTTTAGCTCCTCATAATATATTTTGAATATACCTGGACACAGATTTGGTGTAGAGAACGCACTGGTGAAGTTGATACGCTGAGGCATGTACAGCAAAACAAAGTTGAGAAAATTCACGGTGTAAAATATCAGCACCACGCGCTTCACGTGCGTCATATACTTCCTGTGTTGCTCACGAAAATCTTCGTTCTGCTGGGACATGCCGTCCACAATTTGTAACTTGTCTAGGGTTGATATTAAAAGTTTCCTAAAATTTTAAAGAAGAACAATATAATAATAAGTACGACAAAAATAGTAACATGCGTTTGACTATATTTTTTTTTTTGAGGGGTTGTCATCTGCGGCCTGCAGACGTGAATGGTGCGGCCCTCGCAGCCCTAGCGCTAGAGCCCTAAGGCCAAAACAGGGCCATGGCCCCGGGTGACAGACGCGACTGCCCTCGCGGATTTCTCTTGGTGCTAACCAGTCGCGTTGTTGTATAGGTTTAATTTTTATTGACATTTAAATATACGCACACAAATGAACGCTTGGAACCCTAGTAGGTACCTTAATTTTTGTATTTCTTTCAAGAACTTTCAGACTTACAGACAGACGAGACTTTCATAAGGATTTTCTTAATTTTTATATTGTTTAATAAGCAAACGTTTTCTCGCTTGCTCTGCCCATTTGTTGTTTGAAACGATTCTTTGAACCCGAATATTTTCTTTAAATGTGTACATTAAAAGAAAACTGTAGTGTTCGTAGTCTTTTAGAGCTTAAACTGATTTTAACCAGTATAAAATAAAAGAATTAGCTCCCGCGCTCATTTTTTTTTTTTTTTTTCGCGATCTCATCGTATATTTCCGAAGAGCACAATTTTCCCGAGATTTTATCGTATATTTTCGAAGACCACAATTTTTCCGGCTAAAAAGGTAAATCAGATTTGAAGCTATAAGCTGTAAAATTGGAAAAAATAATATAAAAAATAAGTACTTATGATATTTAGGTATATTTTTTTTTAATGAATTACGACACGGACTGTAGCATTCTCGTTAAAGTGTGCGTCCCGCAGTGATACATCACATTGTCCTATGCGGTCCTTGGCTAGAAAAGTGTGACAACCACTGCTTTGGTGCCATGAGCTACACTCTTGTAACCAAATCTTATCTAGAAATTAAATATTAGTAATATGAATAGAATTAGCGAGTTGCGATATTTCAAAACTTTTATGGTAACAAACAAACTCATCCAACGCTCATGGTCACCCGTAAGGGGTCGTCCATTAATCACGTGATGCCTTAAGGGGGAGGGGGGGTCCGAAAAAAAATCACCAAGTATCACCATGGGGAGGAGGGGGTATAAGGAGACATCACGTGTATTAATTTTCGAATCTAGTCTATGCATACCGAAATTATTATCGGTTGTAGATATAGTTTTTAATTGCTTAAATTATTCGATTAAATTGTTTTTTAACTTAAAGTTTTTCTTCAAACATGTTACATTACCTGCTTACTATGTAAAAAAAATACACGTGATCTTAGGTGGGGGAGGGGGGGTAGTTTAAAACCTCACCACGTATCACCAGGGGGAGGGGAGGGGTCTAAAAAGTTGTTAAAAACATCACGTGATTAATGGACGGTCCCTAACACAATAGGAGTTACATATGCTTTGCCACTTGCCAACCAACTTACCTCTTTGTCAAAAACCAGTAGTCCAAGCTAAGAATCATGACGATGATCGACAAAACGGTATTGACCTTTATAATGTCTCTAACATCGTTAGCATCTCGTAGTTCCAACACAAAGTTGCTTAGGAAAAATATATAGAACAGAAGTACGAAGTGACCAATCCAGAAGATAACTGGAATAAAATCAAATAGCATCTATACTAATATTATAAATGGGAAAGTGTGTGTGTGTGTTTTTCTGTTTGTCGGTCTTTCACAAAAACTACTGAACCGATTTAAATGAAATTTGGTACACAGATAGTCTAGAGCCTGAGAAAGGACTTAGACTTTATTTACAATTTCACGTAAAAACTACTAATCCGATTATCATGAAATTTGGCACAGACATGAAGTAGACCACGGGGAAGGACATAGGCTACTTTTTATCACGGGACATATAAAGTTCCTGTGGGTTACTGTACTAATGCGGGCAGAAACGCGGGCAAAAGTTAATATAATAGAGCAGTACCATTAACGAAGCTTTTTTTCTAAAGCGAAACTACTTACTTAAATATTTTATTTCTTGTAGCGTAGATTTTGCCTTAAAAGAATACACCTACTTAGGTAATAGTATTTACTTTTTAGTAGGTAATAAATTGTTTAACAATATAAAACTAACCTGAATTCTTTTCTTTAAAAATTGAAAAACCAGCCCATTGCGGAGTAACATTTATTAACCAAAGAATATTTTCAGCAGAAGTGACGGTAATTCTGTTTCTTATATAAATTAAGTTATTATACGAGCTCCTAAAAAGATTCATTTTAAAACTGGTCTGTAGAAATAGTAAGTGCAGTTTGTTATACAAACATTAAAAAGACATATAAGTCTAAGTTTTAATAACTCGAGGATAATTAAAAACTTTGACATGAAATAAGGTATAATAACTTACTAATTACGATAATTAAATATAACTTCTAAGTTCTGACATAATTAATTGATTTAATTATGTTATAATAATTAATTTATTTGACGACTTCTGTGGCTAAGTGGTTCAGCGCGTTGGTGCTCAAGCCGGGGGTCGCGGGTTCGAATCCCGCCGAAGGACAAAAGTATTTCTGTGTTCCTTGGTCATGGATGTGTATTAAATATGTGTATAAAATAATAAAAAATCTTAAACATATTGTGTATTAAAATTCAAAAATTGTTATTTTAAGTTGGTATTTTTATACACTTTTTGAACGTCGTTGTACATGATGCCTACCACCGCACTATGTGGACACTCCTAAGAAAGCCGTGCCATAAATGCTTTTTCCAAAAGTGGCAGAGGTACATGTATTATACCTCAAATTGTAGACAAAGGTCCAATCTACCTAAATACAAACGATAAACACTTCTGTTTATCCCTATTTTTGAAAAAAATACGCTCAAAATTGCTAAATGGAAATTTGTTGAAAACTATTCTTGAAATGTAGAAATTTAACTTTGATTTTATAGTAGTTTTTCTCTATGGAATATAATATAAGTGTTATACCATTTTGGAAACCTTAAAATATGTTCTTTATTATAAATTAATTAATTATTGGGTTTTTGCATATACGACACCACTAGAGGCGTACATCTCGTAGTATGCCATTTTTTCTTATGTTTAATTTTCGATTAGAGTTTTGACAGTTATCGAAGTTTGCCGAAGTTCTGTAAGGTAAAAGCACTAATACTAGACACTTTAAGGACGAATCAAACTTCATTGCCAAATATAAAATGTATTTACCAAATAAGTACAGTTGCAATTACTTTTCCTGTTTGAGCAACATTTAGAAATTAACTTTTTCATATAAAATATTTGGAGACTGTTGTATTTTCAACAAATAATTACAATTTTCTAAGGTTTTTTGTAGACACTAAAAGATGACAGCGTCGAAAATCAAATCCACCAAAAATAGACATCAATTGGCACTAATAGTAGACAAACATCACATCAAGTTACCTATTTAAATTTAATGGAAAATTAAATGTTTATTTCAGCCTATCACCTGCAACAATATTTTTTGGCGTAATTTGAGACTTCTACTATTTGACTCTTTCTACTCTACAGTTTTGGTTTTATCACAGCATACCATTCTGTCTGTCCACGTTTGTAGCTTGTATTATCAATATAAATGGATGAAATTTGGTATAGTTATAGATGGTGTATAGATCTCGGTTTTGGGATCATAAAATTATAATAATTTTACATTTTAGGGGTGACTCTTCATACATGTGAAGTAGGGATGAAAAATATTTTTTCATTCTACCCCATCATGTGGGGTATTGTTGAATAGGTCTATTAAAATAAAGGTAAGGTTTTATATATGACTTTTTTACAAAGTTGACCATTTTCGAGTAATCGGCCTCCAAAGTGGTTTGTAAGTTGGTCCCCCCCCCGGTATTTCTAAACTATAAGAGATAGAAACTTGTAAGTTTCCATGCTGATAGATCATGCTAAAAACTCTTTAGAAAAATTATATTGAGCGAAATCGGACAATAACTTTTGAAGTAATTCGCAGAAAACCTATTGCATGTTGATAGTTACGGAACCCTCCCTAAACAAGTCCTGACATGCTCTTGGTTATTTTCTTTTCATCCATTTCATTCTTTTTTCTCTCCTTTTTATACTATTGTTTTTATTGTGTGGAAGAAACAACAGAGGGTACTTTTTTCTGTCTTCCTTTTAACTTCATATGAATACTAATAGTATAACCTAATAGTTGACATCGAGTTTACCCTAATAGTTGACACTGTCTTCTTTTAGTTAGAATAGAGTAAAAGACACGAAACTCAGACAGGAACTTATTTTCTACAGCATAAGGCTAAATTTGTATTAAAATAAGCTAACAAATTCAGTTCGATGTAACCCTAGTAGAAGACACACGTGTCATCTTTTAGGTTTTGATTCATTTCTGGTACTAATAGTAAACACCACTTAAAATTTATACAAAAACGAGCTAAAATAACCAGGAAATAGTCCTAATTACTCAAGAATTTTGTACATTTTTAATATCGAAACTAACAGAAGCCAATAATCATAAATTTAAGAAAAAAATTATACCTGTAAAAAGTCAGTTGCCTTATGAAAAACGCTAATAGCTGGAGAGCTACTAAGAAATTTCGAGTAGGTATTTGAGGCACGTTGAAACCGTGTCCTGTACTTCTCCTATTGTACCTCAACACGAGAATGCAGGCCTGGCTAGTCAGAAGCGGAACTTAGCCAAGTTACAAATTTTTGAAAAGTCCATATTTTAATGCCAAAAATCCATGTTTGAGGCGCTTTGAAATTTTCATATACAGTTAGTATAATGTATAAGAAGTTGGGGAAAAAAAGGCCATGTAATTTAGTTGGAACTTTAACCTAGCCATGTCAGTTTAAAAGTAAATAAACTGGCTTTCGGTTCATGATTTTCTGACATCTATTGGTCATTTTATGAACTGCAATAATACGTATGGGCGAAAATGCGACATCTATGAAGCCCTCAAAGAACTACGTGGTCAAAAAATAAAATTGCGTATTGTGCAATAAACTTACTCGTCAAAATGTATTTATAAAACAAATAGGTATTATTGAAATAGAAATGGCATACGAACCAGCATAACCTATCATCTACATGTTTTAAATAATAGTTTAGTTAACTATAAACGTAAAGCGACATCTAGGAAGAATCAAAGAACTACGTGGTCTTGATAATAATTTTCGCAAAGTCGATATGAGTCGTTTTTAATTGGTTTTCCTATAAAAATCGAAGACATCCATTCGTTGTTTATACAATATTGTGTGCAATAAAATTATATTGTGCAATAGTCTAATTTACTCGACAAATTGTCCATAAAAAACAAATCTAGACACGCGGTAGTGCGTCAAGCCAAGTTCAAGTAACAGAACTGACGAGCGGCACCGTGTGTAATATTACAAGAACCATTTGAAGCCCAAACGGTTATTTAGATATTAACGTCCAAAAATCGTCATTTTGATCACTTACTAACCTATAGATCAAAACTCTAACCCAGTTCCAGATGACCTAAAAATCAATATTATGTTTGTTCGCAGATAACTTCGTCGTTTATGTGGTATAAAGGGTTAATTTTTTTTGTGGTATAAAGGGTTAATTTAATACATCATCACATTATTATGATATAAAAGGCTCTTCTTATAGTATTTTACACTAACTCGGAGATCTTTGAACATAAATCTGCCGTTTATGGACCTATTTGCAAAATTATTTTGTTGTAAAGGGTTTAATTCGAAATTGGTCCTTCAGTCACTAAAGTGGAAACCTGATGATGCGATCCATGAGGAATCGAGGGAACTCCTCGAAATTCATATCGATACATATAGTGATTTTGACTTTTACTCAAGTAACATAAGGCATATGCTACCAAAAAATAAGATGTTGCACCTTGGTGCTTTTGGATCCTTGGTATAACCTGGATCCAAAAGCAGTGAACAGAACTCCTCAGTCTTTAAAGATATGTGTTTGGAAATTTCGGTATTGTTTAAAGAACTGCAAGCATATGCCAGTTTGTATCTTACAGTAATGATCATCATCTTATTAACAAATTAGTGAAAACTTAGCGCTTATTCAATTATACATTCGATCGTTTATTTTAGACGTCCTTAAGATGTATTAATAATAACTTAAAATATATCACTAAAATGTATAAAATTATTATTTTTAAACAAAATATTAAACCGACTTCCAAAAGTACACAAAAAATGAAATAAAACTTCTAAATAATTTCCCTTTTAAATTTAACTAAATTTTTTTACAATTTCTCTACTCAATCTTCTTAATTTTGAAGTCGGTACCAGCAAATTTGAACGCAAGTTCTATAAAATTTTGTAGGCTATTGTTTGTGTTGGTAGCGACTTTGAAAGTCAAACCGACGTTTTTGTTTAAAAATAATTCACTTAATTGATTCTATTAGGAAAACTTAACTTTGGTTTAACTTTATTTTGTTATAAATAAGTACCTACTATGTATAGTTTATGTACAAAAAGTAATGATATTCTATCAAAAACATAAATGTGAAATGAGAGTCAAGTTCAATATTATGATAATATATACCTTGGTTGTTGACTTCAACGACAAAAGAAGTGTGATCTAAATGGGTGCCATTCCCATTGCGAATGGGTAAACAAAAAAAGTAGGTTTGACTTCCAAAGTCGCTACCAGCCCAAACAATACCCAACAATATTTTATAGAACTTACGTTCAAATTAGCTGGTACTGACTTCAAAATTAAGAAGATTGAGTAGAGAAATAGTTAAAGTCTTAGCTCAATTTAAAAGGGAAATAATTTATAAAATAAGTTTTATTTCATTTTTGTTTGTGTATTTTTACTTTGGAAGTCGGTTTATTTTTTTGTTTAAAAATAATAATTTCATACTTTTTTGTGATAATATATTTTGTTAAGTTTTTATTAATACATCTTAAGAACGTCTAAAATAAACGATCGAATGTATAATTGAATACGCGCTAAGTTTTCACTAATTTGTTAATAAGATGATGATGATTACTGTAAGATACAAACTGGCATATGCTTGCAGTTCTTTAAACAATACCGAAATTTCTAAACACATATCTTTAAAGACTGAGGAGTTTTGTTCACTGCTTTTGGATCCAGGTTATACAAAAGATCCAAACGCACCAAGGTGCAACATCTTATTATTTGGTAGCATATGCTGATGTTACTTCAGTAAAAGTCAAAATCACTATGTGTACCGATATAAATTTCGAGGAGTTCCCTCGATTCCTCATGGATCGCATCATCAGGTTTCCACTTTAGTGACTAAAGGACCAATTTCGAATTAAACCCTTTACAACAAAATAATTTTGCAAATAGGTCTATAAATGGCAGAGTTATGTTCAAAGATCTCCGAGTTAGTGTAAAATACTATGAGAAGAGCCTTTTATATCATAATAATGTGATGATGTATTAAATTATTCTAATAGGGATGTTGCCTTTTGTGGAATTTCACAGTTATACAAATTAAATTTTAAAATTGTTGATTAAAGATACATAAATCTGAAAGAAATAGGTATTTCGAGTGACGGGATTAAAAATATAAGCAAATAAAAAATATTGTCCATCTCTTTCTCGCAAAACGATTCGTGACGTCACAACCTGCTACCGCCATAAATTTTGTTATGAGAAATGTATGGCGGTAGCAGGCTGTGACGTCACAGGCCAATATATCGCTCTCTTTCATATTGTAAATTTCAATGGTTTGTATCTAAGTTATTTTTTCAGATATACAAAAATGGGTTCTGGATTGTTTATTGACATGTTGTCTAAAAAAAATTTTTTTCGGCAACATGCCTATTGACATGGTGGCATATGCTTGCAGTTCTTTAAACAACGCTGAAATCCCCAAACATGTATCTATAAGGAGTCAGGAGTTCTGTTCTGTACCTTTGGGTCCAGGGTATACTTTGGAGCAAAATCTTACTTTTTGGTAGCACATGCTTAGACTTGTTCAGAAAAAGTCAAAATCACCATTCTTACTTTTTGGTAGCACATGCTTAGACTTGTTCAGAAAAAGTCAAAATCACCATATGTATCCATATAAATTTCGAGGAGTTCCCTCAATTCCTCATGGATTCCAACATCAGGTCACCACTTTTTTGACAACCGGACTAACTTGGTATTATACCCTTTACATCACAAAAAAAAATTGAAAATCGGTTCATAAACGACGAAGTTATCTGCGAACAAACATAATATTGAATTTTTAGGTCATCTGGAACTGGGTTAAAGTTTTGATCTATAGGTTAGTCAGTGATCAAAATGACGATTTTTGGACGTTAATATCTAAATAACCGTTTGGGCTCTAAATGGTTCGTGTAATATTACACACGGTGCCGCTCGCCAGTTCTGTTTAGATATGAGCGCCGATGGGGTTTAGGTCGGCGGCGGCGCGCTGGCTTTTTTCGGTCGGCGGCGGCGGCGTCGGCGGCGTGACCTTGAAAGGGTTGAAGTTTGTACTTGGTAGTAAAAAAAAAGTGTAGTTCATTCATAGCCATAAAAATACTTTTATTTATTGGGTTACATACAATTACAATGCAATACGATTTATGACGCTTTTTGTAGTGATGAAAATAATAATAATAATATTTACAATTTCAAAATAGGAACTACTTTGGAATTGGCAGTTAACTGTGCTTTGTTTCCTAAGAGCGTAATAACTGTAATCTTTTCCTATTTTCGTTATATAAATGTCCATATTTTCAAGAACTGACGTCGAAGCCATTTATATAACTGACTGCGTAGGCTCTCTAGTAAATAACCAATAATAGCGGAGGTCTCAGCCTGAAATAGTGCAAAATCTCCCAAACAAGCATATCTGCATGTAGGTGGCACGCCCCCTAGTCCAGCACCATCCCGTTTGTCTTTCCTAGATCTATCTGTGGACCAAATTATATATGTCCTTAAGGTGAACATTGGGACCCAGTCCTCCCTAGAAGTTATGAAAACTGGGTATGGCTTCAAGAAGCTATGCACCTTGATAATGGCATCACATGTCATGGCCATGACAGGTCTCTTAAGAAGAGACTGTTGCAGTTGTCCAAGTAGGGTGGAGGCCCGTTTCATCCCACCTGCATCATGGCACTGAGAACAACCTTCTTAGCCTCCATAATATGAACAGGCAGAGGAAGTGGAATCAGGTGAATCAGGGCTTCAAGTGAAGTGGTGGGTGCCGAAGAGAGCGCTAATGATTATTATCAGACAGGCTATCCTCTGTACACTATTTAATGTTTTGATGCAGCTGACCTATACAGCTATTTTTCTATATGTGACAATCGCCTCTCTATAGCTGTGTATAATCAAGTATAGCATTGCCTTCGACCGAAGGCCTCATTTGGAGCTGACAAGTCTTGGGCTCCTGTCTGTGATCCTTGATATGTGGAGGACCACAGAGCACATCTAGCCTTTTTCATAATGTCGAGGACTGACTGATGTGACTTACTTGGAACTTATTCCAAGTAAGTCGCATAATATCTAGAATCACTCCAAAATATTTGACCTCGCTTGCAAACGTGGTAGTTTTCTCGAAGAGTGTTGGGGTAGTCCCTTCAACGTCCTTATTGGTGTTAGATATTAAGACTGTCTTATTAGCGTTGACTGTTATCTTGACCCTTTTGCACTAATTTTTCACCTGATTGCATTAGCCCAGCGACTACTGATGCGTATTTGCCCACCGCTAGTATCACTAGGTTGGATGAGAGCTTGGCTCTCGACTCTGAGGTCGTGGGTTCGATTCCCGCATTAAAACAACAAAAAAAAGTTCGTTTTCAAGTTTGGTTAGGACATTGCAGGCTGATCACCTGACTATCTGACAAGAAAGGTGATCCATGCGTCGGATGGGTATGTAAAACGTCGGACCAGCAGTTATGTGCTCTTGTGTACTGCGCACATACTAGGCCACTATAATAAAACTGCCGGCCTGGTTTCAATGAAACCGGCGACCATCACCGGAATCGGTATGGGGAGCTATTATTATTATTAAGGCTGCGTTCACACCAAACTGCTGTCAGCCGCTGAAAGTGAGCGAGCGTTACGCAGTTTATGGTATTTCCATACATATTCACTTTTTCGTTCACACCTAATCGACAATACGTTATTACGCTTTGCGTAGACGCTGACATTCGACGGCCGATTATTATAGCGCGTCACTACGCGCCGCGGACGCTGATTGGCTACGTAGCAGAATGTCAGCGTATACGATCCGGCCGGCGGCGGACACCAGTCATAAGTGAAAAATAGTCGGCCGCCCAGCGTAAGCTTATGGTGTGTATGTATACAAGCCGACTGTTTTGTTCACACTAATGGCGTATTGTAAGCTACAGAGTATTGTCGGCATAGTGTGAACTTTATATTGGAGCTCACATTGAGCCTGCTCACATTCGGCGGCTGACAGTCAGTTTGGTGTGAACGCAGCCTAAGTCTTCAGCGTATCCTTGAGCATAGAACCTTCTATTGTTCAGTTCTTTTAGCAGCCCATTCACTACCAGGGACCGCTCCAGCGGCGACAGTACCCTACCTCTCCCTGTGGGCATCCTTGGGTCAACCTGCTCCTGAGCGTCAAGCCCATGATAGTTGATGACACTACTTCATTGTTTAGCGTAGCGGTCCACTCTATAGCAATTCTTGAAGCCAGGCTATCAGGGTAATAGATCAGCTTGAGTTTTTGCCGAACGCGCCTTCAATATTTAGGAAGGCGCTTAGCGCAAACTTCTTATCCTCAATGGATCTATCACTGCGATCTACTAGCTTCATCAATCTGTCTTTCTAGTAAACTAAGGCCTTTTCATCCGTTAATAGATGATTTATGCAGTATTCTCCGAGCGAAGTAACCACTCTTGAAATACTGTAGTCTGTAGTGCCTGGGACAGTTGGTTTTTAAATGTCGTATTGTTGCCCAAGCCAGGCCTGTCTCACTCCCCGTGTAGGTATAGAAAATGCAAGTACGCGCGGCACCCCGCTCGGCGTGGACAATCAGTAGCATAGATAATACAGATATATACTAGATCAGTAGGGACTTACATGCGAGCAGTAAGTGACGTACGCGCGAGATTTGTTCATAATTATTATAATTTAACGTATTATTTTAAAAGTGGGTATAATGGGTACCATAATATTATAAATATAAAATAACAATATTATTATAAATATAGTTTGAGCTAATGCTATGAGTTGAGATTTTGAGAACCAATATTAAGTTTTTAGGTGTTGGCTCCTGAACTACCTGTTCGCGTCGTAAACTGTCATTCCGATGCAATGTGAATTGTGATACGATTTGAAAAGTAATTTGTTGACAAAAGTACCTAGAGTAATAGTAAGGCGGCGTGATTCACCATCTTTGAGTAATACAGGCCGTAAAGTTATCGAAAACGCTTACGTTTACACTTTACGCATACCTACTTATAGGTGTGCGCGAATTTATTAGAGTTAAAGTACCTAACACCTACCTTAGGTTTACTTGGAAAGTAATTTGTTCACTAAAGTACAGTAGGTAGGTACTAGAAAAAAAGTAGTATTTAAATAAATTATTTTCTAAACGGAGACAACCCTGATTTCGTCACAATTATGCGATATCAATAAGAGTTATGCGATAGAAAGAGACGCAACTTGTAGGTAAATATAATCGTAGGCGATCGCACGCTGCGCGAGCTGAATTGAACTTAATTGTATCGTAGTTAGAGTCCCTATTTTTTCTAATGACTCTTCGAAGTGGGCCTTCTGTGGTAACTAATATCTATTCTGTGCCCAAGCATATACGGCATTCTTACAACATAGTCAGCCTAATCCAGAGAAATGTCTAGTCAATACGTCTGGGGCCAACTACTGCGGAAAACATCGTACGGAAACTGCGGGTTTCCGTACGATGTTTTCCTTCACCGTTAGAGTGTCCGTAGAATGTTCTTGAGATCTGAAAAAGTCTCATTGGTACACGCCATAACCTGGGATTCGAACCTGCACTCACTCGAGTGCAAACCATACGGTCTATCCACTAGGCCACGGAGCTCACCTTTTCTAGTAAGCATGTTGTCTTTTATGCAGAACTCTTTCGATGAGACAGCTGTCACTTATGTGTATGTTCTCCTCGTTTAAAGCATGAAAGAAGTAAGGCTTATATGGGTATATATGACTTGGGTAATATTAATGCTCATAGTCACCGACTGAAATTACACATTATCCCTCTCGCACACTCGGCGCGCCGATGTATTTTCGCGGCGGCGGCGGCGCGGCAAAATCGGCGGCGGCGCGCCGGCGCGGCGCACGGTGGGTCGAAAATCGGCTTTCATAGACATAGAAATGAAATCTCGAAAGTGATAGATTTTTTGATGGATATTGCTTCAGTTTAGTATTACTATGTAGAAAATTAAGTTTGAGATAATTTGGCCCAAAAATGAGGGAGTAATATTTTTTTTACGAAAAACTTGTATGGAGCCAACATGAAAAATTCAATTATTTCAAAAACGGCAAGTTTAACCGTAATATCCTGACAGATGGTTATAGTACCAATTATTCATGATTTTTTGGCATACATCATATAACAGTTTTAGCTGCTCTTTTTTTTTAAAAAATCGTCGAAATTTTTGAAAAAAGTCACCCTGTATTATTGCACGATTCGATAGTGTTACTATTAAGGAACAATTTCTGGAAAGTAATGGTTTACGGCAAACTTGAGGAAAGTGTTGAATTTTAATAAACTCCTTCATATTTTGAACAAATGTATGAACAATTATATAAAATGCTAAAATTAAGCACTTTCCTTAACTTTCTCACATATAGTTACTTCCCAGCAATTGTTATTTACTAGCAACACTATCGAATGCTGCAATAATACAGGGTGACTTTTTTTCATAATTAACGGATTCGAATCCTAACCAAGGATGGTGACTTGGCTATAATCTGATAATGCAGTTATATTCTTCGTACACTGTGAAGTGAAGGAAAATTATGTCAGAGTAATTTCTTCCCAAAAATACTGGATCTATAACTTTTATAGAAAATTTCTATGAAGCCAATGAGAAAAATCCAATTATCTTCAAAACGGCAAGATAAATCCTTAAATCCTTACATGCTGTTATAGTACTATTAATTCATGTTTTTTCTGCATAGTTCATGAAACGGTTCTATTTGCCATTTTTTTTAAATAATCGAAAATTAATTTTGAAAAAAAAAGTCAGCCTGTATTATTGTACCATTCGATAGTCTTGCTAGTAAAGAATAATTGCTGGGAAATAACTACACATGAGAAAGTTGAGGAAAGAACTAAATTTTAGCATTTTATATTATTTTTCATACATTTGTTCAAAATATGAAGAAGTTTATTGAAATTTAACACTTTCCTCAAGTTTTCCGTATACCATTACTTTCCAGAAATTGTTCTTTACTAGCAAGACTATCGAATGGTGCATTAATACAGGTGACTTTTTTTTTTCAAAATTAATATTTCGGTGATTAAAAAAAAATGGCAAATAGAACCGTTTCATGAACTGTGTAAAAAGAACACGAATTAATAGTACTATAACAGCATGTAAGGATATAAGGATTTATCTTGCCGTTTTGAAGATAATTGGATTTTTCTCATTGGCTTCATAGAAATTTTCTATAAAAAAGTTATAAATCCAGTATTTTTGGGAAGCAATTACTCTGACATAATTTTCCTTCACTTTACAGTGTACGACGAATATAACTGCATTATCAGATTATAGCCAAGTCAACATCCTGGGTTAGGATTCGAATCCGTTAATTTTGAAAAAAAGTCACCCTGTATTATTGCAGCATTCGATAGTCTTGCTAGTAAATAACAATTGCTGGGAAGTAATTATATGTGAGTAAGTTAAGGAAAGTGCTTAATTTTAGCATTTTATATAATTGTTCATACATTTGTTCAAAATATGAAGGAGTTTATTAAAATTCAACACTTTCCTCAAGTTTTCCGTATACTATTACTTTCCAGAAATTGTTCCTTAATAGTAACACTATCGAATCGTGCAATAATACAGGGTGACATTTTTTCAAAAATTTCGACGATTTTTTAAAAAAAAAGAGCAGCTAAAACCGTTATATGATGTATGCCAAAAAATCATGAATAATTGGTACTATAACCATCTGTCAGGATATTACGGTTAAACCTGCCGTTTTTGAAATAATTGAATTTTTCATGTTGGCTCCATACAAGTTTTTCGTAAAAAAATTATTACTCCCTCATTTTTGGGCCAAATTATCTGAAACTTAATTTTCTATATAGTAATACTAAACTGAAGCAATATCCATCAAAAAATCTATCACTTTCGAGATTTCATTTCTATGTCTATGAAAGCCGATTTTCGACCCACTGTGCGGCGCTCATATCTAGTTCTGTTACTTGAACTTGGCTTGACACACTACCGCGTGTCTAGATTTGTTTTTTATATACAATTTGTCGAGTAAATTAGACTATTGCACAATATATAATTTTATTGCACACAATATTGTATAAACAACGAATGGATGTCTTCGATTTTTATAGGAAAACCAATTAAAAACGACTCATATCGACTTTGCGAAAATTATCAAGACCACGTAGTTCTTTGATTCTTCCTAGATGTCGCTTTACGTTTATAGTTAACTAAACTATTATTTAAAACATGTAGATGGTAGGTTATGCTGGTTCGTATGCCATTTCTATTTCAATAATACATATTTGTTTTATAAATACATTTTGACGAGTAAGTTTATTGCACAATACGCAATTTTATTTTTTGACCACGTAGTTCTTTGAGGGCTTCATAGATGTCGCATTTTCGCCCATACGTATTATTGCAGTTCATAAAATGACCAATAGATGTCAGAAAATCATGAATCGAAAGCCAGTTTATTTACTTTTAAACTGACATGGCTAGGTTAAAGTTCCAACTAAATTACATGGCCTTTTTTTCCCCAACTCCTTATTCATTATACTAACTGTATATCAAAATTTCAAAGCGCCTCAAACATGGATTTTTGGCATTAAAAAATGGACTTTTCAAAAATTTGTAACTTGGCTAAGTTCCGCTTCTAACCAGCCAGGTCTGCATTCTCGTGTTGAGGTACAATAGGAGAAGTACAGGACAAGGTTTCATCGTGCCTCAAATACCTACTCTAAATTTCTCAGTAGCTCTTGGGCTATAAGAAATAAGCCCAACACGCCAACCTGCTTACATTGTTTATTGTCAACTGATGCCATTTTCAAAGGAGAATGACCAAAAGTGGTACCAAAAAGTCTCATGCTTCAAGATTAAAATTTTATAGTAATTATTTTCATAATTTTTTAACGACATTACGCGTCAGGAATCTGATTTTTGAACAGGGAATTTAATTTAAATTATGAAAATTGTTAAATGACTCCTTTTACACGGGGTTCTAACAACCGGTTATAAAGAGATGTAGTGCATTATTAGAAACAATATGATGACTCGACTAAACAGCAATTCCAATCGATTTTTTTTTTAAATATCTAACGTTTGCTTCAAAAACAATTTCCGAATGATAATATTATGATAACCAAAAAGATAGTAAAGGTATTTTTGCTATCTTTTTGTTGAATAACAGTAACAATTAAGTAAATCCATTACATACACCAAATCGATTTAGTATTGCTAATTGACATAAAATCGATTATTTTACGATTTCGATTTATCGACCGCATCCCTAAATCCTAGCAGACGAACTTTTGACATAATATTTTATAATACCTACCTTTATCTTTACCATTGCGAATACGTCCGTTGTATGTATTTTATTGTTTAGATTAATGATAATCATATAATTTTATCATTATTTTCGTATTGTGTGTTGAGAAGTAGAACTTGTTTATATTTTGTGAACTTTTTTCTGTGTATTTGATTGTGCAAATATGTCGAGTAGTGGGGTCACCCGGCAAAACAGATGTACCAATTGTTCATTTTCGATACCCAGAAATCAAAGTACACATCCTATAGAACAAGTGTCTACTCCAATTATTAATTTGTTGCAGTCGTGGATAACTCCTACTCAGGTAAGCATGTCTTATTTTACTCTTTGAATAAGTTTTTTATATAAAAGACGAAGAACCTTCTATTTCCTAAGTTCCTAACTAATCTTTAACCTACTGAACCATCTATAATCTTACAAAACATTTCTACGGAAAGAAAGAAAACATTTTATAGTATAGGTGTAACATCTATGAATATGTTTCATACATTTTTTCATTATGGTTTTTATTACAGCTGACTACAGAATGTGTGCTTTGTACAGAGTGTTTGACACTGCTTCAAGATAGAGCAAATACAATCAGTGAAGGAAGTTTATCTTTGCCTGCTTTTGGTCATAGAAGAGTATGGTTTTCTTGTGGCAATTCTATTCTATGTTCTACAAGAACATATCCTGTAAGACAAGATCGACACTAGAGAAACATTTTAATTAGATTAATCCTGCACCTGGTAATTATTTTTATTTATGTTAAACTATAATATTTTATTGATATTCTTCATGTTTTTAGTCTTCAATAGTTGATAGTATTAGTACCAGTGGCGAGGGGTTCATATAACCCCATTCCTATCGGCTTCTCTTACCGCTTACCTTTTGACGACCCGGATCCAAATCCCTACCTATTATACAGGCTACGGCTTCCCTATGAAGGAGAACTAGCCTTCGGCTTCCCTATGAAGGAGAACCAGCCTTCGCCACTGATTAGTACTTTTATTATTGTGTGCCGATAACATGGTTTCATATTGAATTATGTACATGTCTTAACATACATAAATATTTATTACATGTCACTTTTTAGATCTCAAGATTGGAAAGAGTATGTGCTGCTTGCTGGAGGTCAGCTAATAGAGAAGTGCAACGTCGTAATGAGCAAGACTCCAATCGCCCTGGTCTGTCAGGAAGTATTTTGACAGATGCTGGATCAAGTGCAGTTCTCAATATTCCTGAGCCGCCTCCTCTTCCTCAATCAAACTATCGCACCCCTCAAGTCATGACGAACCCAAAAATTATCTCTTCTGTGTACAAGCGTGCTGCAAGTACATCCAATCATAAAGGAACAGTTGTTACTTAATTATAAATTCTATGTGCCACCGGCAGCACGTATCTGTCGTCACCACCTAGATCATGGCCATTGGAGCGAATTAACATCCCAGTTAAGAGATTTTACTGGTAGTCAATTTGACATAATTATGAATATGATGCAGCGAGCTGCCAGGTACCATATAGATAACTGATAATAGAAAGCATAGTAGGTTACTGCTGTAGCTGCCTCGTTGGTAAGCGGACAGTGGGTTGCTGTGCTCATGTAATGACAATAGTGTGGTATTTGAGCTGGGGACGGTATAATGATGTAACTGCGCCTGCACCAGATTTAGATGATTTTTTTCAGGAGTATGATGAATGATTTAAGCATAAGTATTTTAAATCCATATAAATAAAAATGGATCTATTAAATATATGTATGCTCATAACTTTCGAATAACTGCACCAAATTGTATGATTCTTTGTTTTATGTATTAGTTATTGTTAAGACAAGGTTTGTATAAAATAAAAATTATAAAAAAAGTATGTATTTTATTTTATTTATGGTAATTCTGCCGGGTCAACTAGTACTTAATTATTTTTGTCATTGAATCGCTATTTAAACTCAAATGCACTTGTTTGTTTTATTTTTCTATCCCTTACCTAGTCGACGTACAACGACAACATGAGCATAAGCAATTGTGTCTCATTATGAATAGTATTTTAAGATGATTAAAGAGTTACCTACCTACCAACTATTGTTCAAGGTGCTCTGGCTTAATTAGCGCTAGGTAGAACTCTGGGGGCACATGTGGGCCACATACACATTTTACTCGGCCACTAGATTTTTGGAGCTACGTTAGATCTACGCCTTGCGACGCGATTCTACGTACAATTTAGGCATGGCCCACTTGTGCGTCGGTCTAATGTAGTTCCTGGTTTATTCAATCTCACTGGTCAGGTCACACTTATGGTAATGTTTTATTGGTATTGGTGTGAATTGTGATAGTGTGATCACGGTAGCACCCCTAGATACACAATACCCGCTCATAGTATTAGCAATAGGTATAAATGTTGGGAAACTCACCGAATTTTGTGTCGCGACTGAAAGTCGCTATATAATTCGAAATTCTTACTAATATAAGCGGATTACTATGTTTTTAGAGCAATAATGTTCGTTCGTGTATGAAAATATTACTTTGATGGTTTTGAGGTTATTTTCGATTTTGTAAAATTACTCCGAAACCCCAGTTTTTTTTACAAAGAAATTTTTATAGGAGATAATATGATAAGCATAGATTATAAAAAACCAAGTTTGGTTTTGACGCAGCTTGGTACGGGATTCCATACATCCATGAGCATTCTCCTTTGCTTCTGAATGTTCACAAACTTTTGAGCATGTATCATAGATGTGACTAGGTGTCTTTAACATCAGTAGCAATGTTATTTTAATGATTAGTTTTCTTATTAGAAAACATTTTTCTTGAAAATGTCGTCTTTTAGTTCAATGTCGAGCATTAGTGCTTTTACCTTAATTACACTTATTTTATAGCAAATTTAATGTAGATTTACATGGTGAATTTTTTTGTTGCGGCATCAGTGCGCAACATGTGTTAATATGTAAAAATGTGAAGGTATGTTTTCCTTCTTTATACGATGCAAATGATGAGTTTTTGTTTATCGTCTAATTAATTGAAGAGAATCATATAAGTATATACCATTTTAGAATGCTTGAAATATGTTATTTACGGTAGATAGGATTAATATCTTTTTCTTCAGTAAATTACACCTCTAGAGACGTATGTACTGTATCGTTTTGTCTTCTCTTCAATTATCGACTTGACATTTAATGAAATCTGCTAAAGTACTGAGAATAAGTAGTCTTATTTTGTAGTAAATGTAATGCAGATTTACAGAATACAATAGTTTTTGCAGTTTCAGTGCGTAAAATATAATATTATACATTAAAATGTGAATGTATGTATGAAAAAATATCAGTCCTACCAAATTTTGGCCATTACGCATTAGAAATAACGCAATTGTATACTTATTATGTATATAAATGGTAAATAGTCTTCTTCTATGTATAAAGTCTTAATTCACGACGAAAGTGTAATACTTAATTTTGCTGTATTGCCCTTTGGGCAACTCTCTGAAGGCGCCCAGGGAGTTACGGAAAAAATATTAAAATAGGTCTAAACTAAAGTCTGAACTTTACCACATAAGAAAATGCAAGAAATAAGCCACTAACGAAATCGTTTTACACATACTTTACTATACTTCGTATATTTATACATCGAGTTTAAAGAATCATATTTCTAGGAAGACTCATAGTTCTAGATGAAGTTGTAGAACTTTTAGATAAATTATGAGCGACTATTTTGTTATATTTATGTCTTAGAATATCATATAAAATTTAAATAATTTCATATTTACTAGGAATTATTGTATTAAACTCGAAAAACATAGCTACAAAGACTGTATGTTTTTTCATGTTTTCATGATATTTTTCAAAATAGTATAAATTTTTTGTCACTTCATACCTAAAGTACCTTTTAAAATTTCATTTTTATATTTTTTTTTAGTAAAATTATATAAAATAAGCTTAAAATAAGTATGAGATTATTCAAATTTTCACTTTATTATTTTGGCGTATTATTTAACGGATTTAATAAAAAAATTATATGATCAAAGTGAACGTCATTTGAAAGTGTATGTATTCAAGAGTAAAATATAAAAAAAAACATGTAAATATCTTGAAAAACAAAAAAGTTACAGATTTATGACACTAAAATGGCCTAAAGTCCACATAGTGCACCGGTTCAGAAACTAACCCGGCGAGGAGAACCCCCGTAATAAACTCGCACATGTATACAATTCTATTAGCATCTACATCATGTAGGACAATTCTATAAGCGTTATTTCATAACATACATGGAAATAAAAAAAATGAGTTTGAGTTTGAGTTTAATGGTTTTTACCATTTTACGGTGACATATACAACATGCAACACCTAGGTTGACTACCTTTTTCTAGTCCCTACTCCCTATTAGGTACCTGGTAGCCGCGTTCAAATAGGTAAGTAAATACATCATGTAACATATTATAAGGTATATCCATCCGAAACCCAGTTAAACATGTGTTTACTTACCTGTTTGAACGCGGCTGCCAGGTAATAGGGACCAAAAAAAGGTAGCTGGTAGTCAACCTAGGTGTTGCATGTTGTGTAGGTACATTATAAACTTTTCACTGGAGTTTGTTTTGATTGGTTGACCCGTCGCGTCGGTGAAGTGATGAAATAGTAGATTGTTAGCCTAGGGTTGAAAAGAATCAATTCCCGAGGTAGTTAGACTATAGTCCGAGTAGGAATTCATTATTTTACCCGTGGCATACACTCTACTTTTCATTTAGAATATATGGAAAATAAACCTAAATTCAATTCAAATCTTAGCACAAAAGTCCCTCACAGATACATACATAACAGATTTTAGTATCCCGCTAAAGTTTTTTTGACTTTTTAAATTTTAAATATGGAACTTGCCGCTCGCCGCGTAATTGTCGCGGCACTCGCGGCTTATTCCGCTCAAAGAAATTCACACTGGCTGTTTAGAAAGTCATGTCATTTTTTAATAGTTTTTATTTTTACATAAAACTCTTCACAGCTGACAGCAGTTCTATTTTTGAAGTTTTCATTTTGTAGACCCTTGGGCCGGAATGAATTTGTATGAGTTTTTCCCTCCCTATGAAAGGAAAGCAGCGTTTTCCACACAATAATCAGATCAAAACAACACTACTTTCCGAGTATGAGAAATGAAAAAAAAAATTATACTTTGAATTAATTATAGTCTTGACCTTTTTAAGGGGTTGCCTAATTAAATTATGCTGAGAAACTTATTTCATTTGATAAAATATCACTTTCATCTGGTTAACACAACAGTGAAGGACGACCTTAGTTCGGATCTTAGACTATTACAAAATAATTTTCCTAAAGAGATTTTAGCATAATCTGTCAGCATGGAAACTTACAAGTTTCTATCTCATATAGGTACCTAGATAGTTTAGAAATGCTACCAACTTACAAACCACTTTGGATGCTGATTACTCGAAAATGGTTGACTTTGTGAAAAAGTCATGTACCTACCTATACAACCTTGCCTTTATTTTAAAAGACATATTCAACAATACTACACACAATGGGACAGAATGAAAATATATTTTTTATCCCCACTCCACATGTATATGTAGAGAGCCACCCCTAAAATATAAAATTATTATTTTATGATACCAAAACCGAGATCTAGATTACACACTCTATAACTACACCAAATTTCATCAATGTAGGTATATTCATTATTACAGAAGCTAGAAGCGTGGACAGACAGACAGACAGACGGACGGACAGAGCGAAACTATAAGGGTTCCTCAAGTATTACGGAACCCTAAAAAGGAAGTTAAGAGCCATCTATAGAATTGTTTTTAAACTATGACAAATTATCCAAGGCCAAGAAGTTTCATAAGTCTTCGATAGATGGCATCGCTATAATATTTTTAAAAATAATATTATCATGTTAAATAACTAGTCAATTGATACCAGCCACTATAAAAAGTATCAAAAAATAACAATTTGAAAAGTTTTCTAATTTGAATTTTAAAAACAATTAAATATGTAATATTATCACGTAGCTTTGAAACGGACATCTAGCGACAAGTTGCAAAATTAAAATAGTTTTAATATTACTTATTTAATTAAAATAGAGATGGCGCTTTTCACGTAACGTAGGCTGTAAAACATGGAGAATAGAGGAAAGGAGAACTATCTCGTGTATTAAAAAGTGCCGTTGAAAAGGAGCAAGATAAGATGGCGTTATAGTAGGGGCCGTGCATTAATCACGTGATGTTTTTAACAACTTTTTAGACCCCTCCCCTCCCCCTGGTGATACGTGGTGAGGTTTTATACTCCTCTATTCTCCATGTTGTAAAAGTAGAAAGTGGGACAATGCTTTCTTTTTTCTACTACCAAACGATTACTACAGGGATTTTAAATAAAAATGTTTTATCATTTATACTTACTTAGCTTTCGATCTCATCTGAGTATCATTTATATAATCTCAATCTCGTATCACTCTGATCTCACACAATATCGTGACACTCTCATCTTACACTCATCATTCTCATCTCAATATAATCTGAGTCTCACATCTCAATTTCTTCTTACTCTCATCTCAAGCTAATCAAATCGCCCTTTGGTTAGGTTAACTTAGGATACGTTACTAACCAACCTTACTAAATATTGGTTGGTAGAGTGATATGTATTTTGAATTTTGATAAGTTATTATATTATCTCCTATAATTATTTAAAGTATGTAAATAAATGTGTATAGTAAATAATGTATATATGAAAAACTCAAAACGTACCTTTTTAAGAACTTACCTACATTTAATTTGATCAGTGGGTAGGTACATTTAACTAATTTGCTTTACAACATTACCTAAATTATATCGTGCGATCATGTAAAACAAATTTTCATCAAGTTAGAAAAAGAAAAATAGAATAGGTAGGTATGCCAAAGCACTCTATTTCATGTACCTACCTATAATAATTAATTACCTTTACCCTATTTTTTCTAAATCAGAATTTAAAAATCACTCAGACCTCAGTAGATCCAAAGCAAGACATTACCACAGCCTATAGAACTATATCTCTTTATTACACTGTGACATTACTTTGCCTAAAAGATGAATTAGGTATATACATATGTATATTATATACCTACGCGTTCAATCAAATAAGTATGACTGTATCATGACTGTTAACTGTATGACAAAAACTACACAACGCACAATTATTATATATTTCATCATTAGGTATAATGTATACCTACTCAAAACCGATAAAAATACGATGACGGTGCCGAATATCACAAAATTAAAAACAAAAACAAGGCTTTACTTGATAAATGATGGTTTCGTGTGCTCGACACTCCATCAATCAATGCTATCGGCGACGAAACTCGAGCAGAAGGGGTTAAATAACGAAATATAACATTTATAAAGCATTTAATCAAGCAAACAACCTCAAAACACGATTCTGGCACTACTGCACTGCTTAGCCACTATATGAAACGGAATCCGGAAGGCCGTAGAGAATTCTGAGCATTGAAAATAGAAATCTGTGCTAAAAAATAGAGTTGAAAATCGAACACATGAATGTCGAGTCAAATGTCAATGTCATATATGAGCTCTGTAGCCTAGTGGGTAGACCGTTTGGTTCGCACTCGAGAGAGTGCAGGTTCGAATCCCAGGTTGTGTCGTGTACCAATGAGACTTTTTCAGATCTCAAGTAAATTATACGGACGCTAAAACATCGTGAGGAAACCCGCACATGGTTGGCCCCAGACGTATTGACCAGTCATTCCTCTGGACTAGGCTGACTATGTTGTGAGAATGTCGTATGTGCTTGGGCATCCATACGACATTTAAAAACCAACTGTCCCAGGCACTACAGTATTTCAAGAGTGGTTACTTCGCTCGAAGGATACTGTAATTATACAGTATCCTTCGAGCGAAGTAACCCCGATGATTTATAAATAATCGGATGAAAAGGCCTAAGTTAGTATATTTATGACAGCTCGACACTCGTAACTTCCATTTTCAACTTTATTGTATTAGCGCAGTTTTATTTTCAGTGCTCTGAATTTTCCTCGGCGTTCTGGATTCCGGAGCATAATAGTCCCAGCCTAGGCCGGGACCCGGGACTGTATTGTCCGGAATCCGGAAGGTCGGGGAAAATTCAGAGCGTTGAAACTATAACTCTGCGCCTAACTTCAACATATTAAGCAGAGTTCTATTTTCAGTGCTCTGATTTTTCCGGATTCCGGATCATAATATAGTTCTTAATAGCCTTAGTCGCTCTTTTCGTTGCAATAACTATTATAATATAATATTTAAAAAAGGAAGAGGTAGAATTTTCATCAATACGAACATACGAACAACGATCACCGCATGTAATGATTACGAGATTGCCACGGAAGAGAGAAGTGAAACATTCAAGTATGAGCGAGTAGCGCCATTGCATAGTTACGTTGACAATCCTGTACACACATTCAATAACCATCCTAAAATTGCACATCTAAAAATATTCACATCGAAACATCAATATGCTTAATAAAATACATTTACCTACTTATACAGTAATTGTGTAATAAATAAACATACATTCGTATAATAAATTAAAGCTTTAAAATCATGGAACACTATTCGCCGTGGGCTACATACGGCCATCTTCTTGTCAGCTAGGCTCGGAGCTCACACTGCGGACTCGGCGAATGAACTCCTCCACCTTCTTGTACGGGCTCTGGCAATCGAGATTGGACTCGATCAGGTACGGCCCATTACTCCCTTCATGGGCTTCAGGGGTATACCTTCCACTGGAGCTGTCCTTCGCGTTCGTGTTCAGGAACGGCTCGCAGTCGTTAACCGGAGCAGCGTGACCAGTGCTTCTTTCTTCTGCGTTCGACACCTCTGCCTCCTTCTGTCGCCGCCAGACCGGCGAGTCGACGTATATCTTTGGTCTTTCTCGTAAAGCGTTGCACCTTTCGAGTGCTGGCCGTCGAATCGGCACCGGTGGCCTGTACGCTGCGGGAATCGGCACTCCTCGGCCGAGTATGGCACAGATCAACCCTTTAAGTGCAGCACGAAAGTCTTTTAGATGATATGCATATAACAGTGGGTTGATTGCCGAGTTCAGATGAGAGAATATGATGCAGAAATAGGTGAGGGGATTGGGAATGTCCAGATCTGGCATGAATGCCTTGATA
This sequence comes from Glaucopsyche alexis, assembly GCA_905404095.1. NCBI lineage: Eukaryota > Metazoa > Arthropoda > Insecta > Lepidoptera > Lycaenidae > Glaucopsyche > Glaucopsyche alexis. Next base: position 7,058,298 of record FR990053.1, read on the forward strand.
GCATTGATTGTATACAGGGGAATCCAGCAGATTATAAAGAAAAAGACGATGATGGCTAGATTCTGTGTGGCCTTGACTTCTCTCTTCTGCGCCGCTCCGAGGACTCGAAGCATGGTGCCCTCTCTGCCCTGCCCGCCTTCAACAGTCACTACTGCACTCATCTGAAACGATAAACGAGAAGTTTACTTCCTGCATTAAAACAAGTTCCCTTATAAGGAAGGATATGCGTGAAATATACGCCGTTCAAGAACAACTAGTGAGAAACGTGTACCGAATTCATTATTTTGCAGGAAAAATAGGCCAAGAAATTATTTTCACATATTGAATTGAAGTAAAAATAACTTGATTAATAAATATTTTTCGTATAGACAAACCGCTCACGCTCAGTATATTTAGATTACCTGTGCGGTTCAATCACCATCTACGATTTTGTATATTTGTAGGGTCTGATTCACAATAAGCTATTTGATAAGTGTCAAATAGCTTATTTGTATGTTTCGTCTCTGCCCCTCGATATAAAGAAAGCAAGTATATGTTGAGAAAGCAGCGTCACTTTCGAATAAGCTATGCTATCCGAGTTCCGACACTTATTAGAAGAATGTGAAATGTTTAAAATAGTGTGGTTGATACGTCAATAACATATTTTTTTATTTCTAACTTTATCGTTGTAATTAGCGGTGGCTTGGCTAATCGCTCTGGGCCTTTAGACAAAAATAATTCGATAATTTCGACGGCGAAGTTGGAAATCAAAAATATATGGGATTTAGCATAAGTCATAAGTAGTTATGTGACAAATCCCATATATTTTTGATTTCGAACTTCGCCGTCGATATTATCGACTAAAGGCCCTGGGCCTCTAGTCAATATGCATTCGATAATTTCGACGGCGAAGTTGAAAATCAAAAATGTATGAGATTTGACATATTATGTCATCGTTTAGTGACATGTCGCTTGCGATGCCTTATGTCAAATCCCCAATCAAACCCATTCATTTTTGATTTCGAACTTCGCCGTCGAAATGATCGAATGAATCTTGACTAGGCCCTCTGTTCTATTTACTGTGTAGGTACCTAGTATGATTATTGTGTGGAGCGTAGAAGGAGCGCCAATACAACTTGTTGTATTGGTGTTATCAGAATTTGTTCAGAGTAAACAAATATTTATATCAATCGGCGACCTAGATTAAAACTTATCCTGGGCTTAGGTTGAAATTGAGTTGTTGACCTTATTCACACGCCCTGCATATACGTGTATCCATATTCCAAGGTATATCCGGCATATGAAGGCACATCGTAATTCGTAGTAAGTACACAAACTTTGCAGCAAATACAACTACTAATATTGCATGTTTTATGTTAACAAAATAAATTAATTAAAAATACAATTCATAAAATAATGACTTAAGAACCTATGTTTTATTTTTTAATTAATTTCGAGGTGTAACCTAAAGTGCCTTTTCTCTCTGATCTTGTGAACTCTTGTCCATTGCCCACTGTGTCCACTTTGGTAGGTATTCCAGTGGGCGTTCGATTGTATCAATCAGTTCCAATGAATTAACGCAAATGGTTGTACCGCTGTAACGGTAGTCGATACCAATTACCAATGTAAATTGTAAAATGTTTGCGAAATATCACAACAATAAGTCTTGTTCACCCAGTTCACCCAACCATAGTTGAGAACAACAGTGATGAATTTTAAAAACCGGCCAAGTGTTGGTCAGACTCACACACGAAAGGTTCCTTACCATCCTATTATAAATGTGAAAGTTTGTGATAGATGGTTAAGTGGCATGAATGGATGGATTTTCTAACTCTTTCACGCAAAAACTACTGAACTGATTTTATTGAATTTTGGCATTTTAGTAGTTTATTAACTCTCTATTAACACATTAGGCTAATTTTTTGTCCCGAAAAAGTAGTGTTACCGTAGGATACTTTATATTGTTTTCAATTAAATATTGGAAAAGAGACGCAATAATTGTTTTATAGAATCAAGAAAATATATATTTAGATATTAGCTGCGTCACGAGACGACATTGACGCATTTATCTGGAGGCACGGTAGAGCCCCCGCCAAGACGAGCTAAGCGAAGCGCAAGGGCACTACTACTTACTAGATCACCTTTTCTCGAAACATTTCATCGAGTTTTTGAACCCTCATAACTTGTGTTTGTATTATACCAGATAAACGAAAATTTTAGGATATGTTCCCACTTCCCAGTAGTGGACTAATTAAACACAAGTTATGGTTGCATAGGTCTTACACTTTAGATTTTATTGATATCTAAAAAAGTAAAAACCTCTGATTTCTTCACTGACTCACTGATGATCAAAAAAATTATTGGGTACTTCCGGATGTCCTAAAAAGCTGGAATTTGCTATGTAAGCTAGTATTAGCACACTAGAAAATTTACAAACTAGAAACTTTCATCCTCCAACCCCTTAAACTAGGGGATGAAAATTTGTAAGAGACTTACCTACGCAATACGTTCTAGGTCTGAAAATTGTTGTAAAGATCTAGGTTGTACGGAATGTTATAAATAGTAATAATAAAATAAAAAAAATATGTTGTCATAACAACTTTTAAAAAGAAGTGAAATCCCACAGTTTCATGTAAAGTGATACCAAGACGATACCAAATGACTCGTATTGTCAAAAAGTTATCATCTCATGTAAAACCAAGCTTCTGACTCTACCAAACTTCTAACTCTACACGCCTTAACTCTATAAGCCTAATTTCACAAACTCTACAAGTCAAGTAATGTGGCTTGGCCGTTTCGTTCCTACAAGAATAGTATAACAGAAAAACAGCCCATAAATATTTCACCTTACGAAGTGTGTATATCTCATACAATTTCATACAAAGAATATTTCGTCGTATTAGTGGTGAACAGAGCTAAGCCACACTTTTCAGTAAATAGAACTATTAACACATTTTAGTTCAGAAAATACCAAAATTTTGCCTAGTGAAAAGATCTAAGTGATATTCCATCTCAAACCGTTTTTTCTCTGAATTGTGAAGGAAAGCTATCTGATTCTATATAATACTTTTTACGAAGGAATAAACTCCTAATCTGCTTAGATTGAAAAGAGCTAAGTGCAAAAAACATAATATCTCTTAAATAAAATTAATTTAAATGTTTTTTTTTATGAGAAGTATTATTTATACTCCAAATTATCAATTTGTAAAATTTCATATTCTTAGCTGATATAATATTAAAGTTATAAAAAAAACATTTTTTTGTCAAGACTTCACAATTTGATTGCTCATTATTTCATAACAATGGTCTGGTGGGTTAGATCAGTTCACCTCCAATACGACGATTTGGCCGTGCCGCGTCGCGTAGTTCCGCTGCCGCGTAGTGCGTTATATCTCATACAATTTCATACAAAGAATATTTGGCCGTGTCGTGTCGCGTAGTTCCGCTGCCGCGTAGTGCGTTATATCTCATACAATTTCATACAAAGAATATTTGGCCGTGTCGTGTCGCGCAGTTCCGCTGCCGCGTAGTGCGTTGTATCTCATACAATTTCATACAAAGAATATTTGGCCGTGTCGTGTCGCGCAGTTCCGCTGCCGCGTAGTGCGTTATATCTCATACAATTTCATACAAAGAATATTTGGCCGTGTCGTGTCGCGCAGTTCCGCTGCCGCGTAGTGCGTTATATCTCATACAATTTCATACAAAGAATATTTGGCCGTGCCGCGTCGCGTAGTTCACTGCCGCGTAGTGCGTTATATCTCATACAATTTCATACAAAGAATATTTGGCCGTGTCGTGTCGCGCAGTTCCGCTGCCGCGTAGTGCGTTATATCTCATACAATTTCATACAAAGAATATTTGGCCGTGTCGTGTCGCGCAGTTCCGCTGCCGCGTAGTGCGTTATATCTCATACAATTTCATACAAAGAATATTTGGCCGTGTCGTGTCGCGCAGTTCCGCTGCCGCGTAGTGCGTTATATCTCATACAATTTCATACAAAGAATATTTGGCCGTGTCGTGTCGCGCAGTTCCGCTGCCGCGTAGTGCGTTATATCTCATACAATTTCATACAAAGAATATTTGGCCGTGTCGTGTCGCGCAGTTCCGCTGCCGCGTAGTGCGTTATATCTCATACAATTTCATACAAAGAATATTTGGCCGTGCCGCGTCGCGTAGTTCCGCTGCGGTGATGCGGCGCGGCGCTGCATTTGCAAGACTTTGGATATATCTAGCTGCAATGAAATGTGTATCTTTAGGTATAGTGAATAAAATTCAATTTTAAATCACTATCTCAAAATTGCCGCGCCGCGTCGCGTCTCCGTGTGAACTGACGACAAAACTTTGAAGTACCTAATTAAAAATCTTAATTAAACTTTAAAATATCAAGTATTTAGTTTTAAAATCTTTGCAAGTAATAAAAGATGTGTGTTACATTTGCATTAGAAAACAACTTGTATGCAGATTAAACATTGATTCGCTACGCTTGTTTCATGTTATTTTCTCATTTGTTTCATTCTTGGATTGTTCAGTTGTGTGACTCATTGAGTCTAACAATTCCTTTATTTTGTGATGTGTCCATTTCAAAATATCGGAATTATTTCATATGATATCATCTAACCCCCTTACTAATAAAAATATTTATTTTATCGAGTAGATAAGCAATACAATGTTTTGTCCTTGTCTTATGCGTTGGAAATGTCGCTTGACAAACAAGGTATGTTTTAGTCCATTAGAAGGAATGAATAGGCACTTAGGCAAACAACGAATTTCGGTTGTGGCTTTTAGGTTTTCCACATACCTAAGTGTAGTCAGAGTGTAGTACTTTCCTGCCATTGACGTTGGTGTGGAAAATGGGAATACAAATCTACCCATCATCTAATACGAGTTAACATAATATTTAACTGTGAGTGTGACACCGAGATCAGAGAAACAGGGCCAAGATCATAGACGTAAATAATATTATAGACGAGGCATGTTGAGGCAAAAAGTGTCTCCAGTTTAATGGTCCCAATTTTTAAACATTTTTGGGGCCATTTTGACATCTGAAGTATGGTGAAAACCAAGATGGCGTAACTTTTTACTGTATGAGGGCAAGAACGCGAAAAGTAGTACACTGCTTCAATATTGAGCTTTGATTTTTGTTAGTGAATTTCCTAGGATATTTCACATAATATAATCTCCAATAATTCATTTTTCCGCTAATCATAAAAGTTTTTACGTAAAATCGTTATTTTTTGAGAAATTAGTAAATTTCTAAAAGAAGGCGTTAATTTGAATCCTGTTCGTTACCGCTGGTTCTTGGTTGATTAATATTGTAAAAACTTAAAATGTATGCAAATATAATTTATTGAATGAAAGAAAACATGCTTTTAAATTAATAAAATATATTTTCAGTTCGATAACTTAGAAATACACGAGATCAATCTAGTATTCCTGTCCTGTACGTTACTTAATGTGTAAAATGTATCCAAAAGTTTTTCATAAAATTCACAAAATTGGCTGTTCTGATATTTAACTATTTTAATTTCTAGTATTTTGATAAACTACGTTATTTATTTAAAAATGTGTATACATATTTTAAACTTTCTCAAATAAAATTAACATTTTTAGCTACATTGGTTTAGGGTACAGTCTCGTAACAGGACATGCTGTCAACGAACAGGACCCTGTAAGGTTGAGTTCACATGACGCTTAATATAAGGATTCACTTTTTAATTACCCGACTGTCAAGAAGGGTTATATTTTTCGCGCATATCTTGTATGTATGTATGTATGCATGCATGTATGTTTGTAAATTCCTTTATTCCCACGTATCTTCCAAATGGCTGGATGGATTTCAACAATTAAGGTATCGTTTGATTTGTCCCAAAAACCCAAGTGTCCTTAGTATAAGTAGTTCAAAGAAAATGACGGATTTTAGCGCCAAATTGTAAGTAGTTCAAATTTTTTTTAACCAAACCTATCAAGTAGGGTATCACAATAAAGGAAATTAAAATCTGATTTCAAAAATATACATATGTCATGTATTTAAATTCAACCAGGAATAATTATAACAATTTTAATCATTCGACTAATTTTGTAATCAATGCATTCAAATTGTATTTTTGCTTAAAATCTACCAAGTGTGTGTTGAATAAGCTAAAAAATCTAAAATTCCGAAACAAGATTGAGAAAACAGACTAGACTATGAGCTGAAAGCCAAACGAAACGAAACGAAAAATTCAGTAACTTTCTCTATAGAACTAAAATAAAACAAAAATTGGTATCTGGAATAGCATACTTTTTTAGCTATTTTAACTTAAAAACAAAAATAGTGGATCAATTTTGATGGAATTCTATTTAACTAATCCAGAAGATAATTAAAATCAAAAAATATTTCCATTCCATTTCAGTTAATATAAATGACGGTGCAGTGTTCAGTGGTAAACATAAAAATACAATTAAATAATTATATTTTATGTACCTACATAAAATATATTCAGTAGTATTTAGTGTGACCTTTATGTAGGGTAGGTAGTTAGGTACCCGCCTACCCTACATAAAGGTCACACTCATATTAAGACTACTAAAAACAAAACCCTTATTTTGCCTCGCATTGCAAGAAAATATTATATGCAATAAATAAAATAATACAAAAAAATCAAGCTTACACCATATAAACCTTGCTTTACGTGATCCTGTTCGTGACTTTCAAGTCCGGCCTATACGTTACCACCGTGATGGTAACGGACATGAGGTAACGGAATCGAGTACTTCTTAAACAAAACTATAAAATTTCTACAATTGCTGATATTTATCACACATTTTTTCACATTATAGTAATCTTAAATAGTTTATTTAAGTTTTAGACATTAAATCTGTCTTGGAAAAACGTTAAAACATCAAAAAACAAATATATATACTCACCGGACAGTGCCCGTAGAAACACAACCACTCACCAAACAGAAAAATTAAACAGCCGTTTGAATAAAATGGCTGATTAAACCTTAGACACCTGTTTTTTTCTTTTTTCGGTCTCATTTTGATGTTGCCATTTACGTACAATATTAATACCACATCGAGCAAAAATGCTAAAAATTTAAAGGAAAATGCGGTAACGGAACCTGGACATGTCCGGTAGGTCCATACGTCCGTCGGGGACAAGTTTAAAAATTACTTATTTAGTAAAAATTCGGGCTTTGGCAACACAATAAACTTAATAAATGATTAAAATCCCGCCAAATTTCAAATGCAACCAGAGGTTTGCCAGTCAAGTAACTTATATTTTTTACAAAACGCTATTAAATGCCGAGTTTTTTTTAGGGGACAGTACTATACAACGAATTTGCGATTTTTTTGAACTTGAATTTTAACAATATAATAAAGGTATATGTGTAATATTTTAACAAATATGACATGCCTATTTCATTTAAAATCAAATAATATGGTAACAATTCTTGTAAAACCTATCAAAGTCATGCAGCAGTACGATATAACCTGGGGACATGTAGAAAAGTCCAATGTACAACTTTTCGCGTTCTTGCCCATGAGATTTATTCTGTCAAATGTACGTCATAGAGTATAGACTATCTTGAGTTATGAAATCTTTGGCTAAGATGCATTTGATAATTTCGACGGCGAAGTTCGAAAACAAAATTTACGGGATTTGACATAAGGCATCGCATTCGCAAGCGACATGTCACTTAGCGAAGACTTATGTCAAATCCTTAGAGCATCCAATTAAAGTCTAATCCCATACATTTTTGATTTCAAAACTTTTTTTTGAAAATTATCGAATGCATCTTGCTCTTGACTAAAGGGCCATTATACACTACACTTGCATAGAAATCATACATACTATACAGTATACACAATAAACACATTAGGTAGGTACTTACCAGTTGCTACTAACATGATGTTTCATGTGTTATGTTATATGTATGATGTTTCATACTTTTGTCGTGAATGTTATTGTGATTACGTTTTATTTATCTGAGATTGTGATACGCTTTCTCACGAAAACTGCTGAACCGATTCGAATGAGTCTAGCAGTCAGTTTCTCCTTTTTAACCATAGCAAAGAATATAATAAATATTACTAACGTAACCATAGGCAATTTTTTATCTCAGCAAAATATACAGTTCTCAGCAAAATACACTGTCCCACGAGAGTCGAGATAGATATCTTTTATATAATGGAAATCTGTCTATCTCGTAACAGAGAGATTATTTTTCCTCATAATAGACGTTGTTTGTTTTAAATGACGAGTTTGAGTACAAGAAGTTCAAGAGTTTGAATAATAATGTTAATTAATGTTAAATGTCTTTTAACAACGATATCTTTTATTAATAATGCCACGTTCGTAATAAACTGACCGCAATTCGCGCGGGATATCCTAAAGTGAAACTTAGTCACTAGTCATTAGTCGTCATTTCTCAATAAATAAGCGTCAGTGTGCTGTGTGCGAGTTTTGTGTCACTAGCGCTACTCGCCGTGAAAAATTCAACTACAATTAGTATGACATCGAAATAACGCCCATAGTGGCAAACAATGATAACTAATTCGATGACACACAAATAGGCATGTTGCCGAAAAAAAATTTTTTCGTCTATTCGATGTTAGAAAACATGTTAATAAACAATCCAGAACCCATTTTTGTATATCTGAAAAAATAACGTAGATATACAAACCATTGAAATTTACAATATGAAAGAGAGCGATATATCGGCCTGTGACGTCACAACCTACATTTGTCATCACAAAATGTATGGCGGTAGCAGGCTGTGACGTCACGAATCGTTTTGCTAGAAAGAGATGGACAATATTTTTTATTTGCTTATATTTTTAATCGCGTCACTCTAAATACCTAATATTTCTTTCAGATTTATTTAATCAACAATTTTAAAATTTAATTTGTAAAACTGTGATATTCCACACAAGGCAACATCCCTATTGTAAGTAGGTATGTAAGTAAGTAAGACAAAAGCTCGCGCCTCGCACTCAGCAGCACATAGTTGCTGCCCCGTCTAGAACTCTAGACTCCAGTCTGCTCGCGAAGTAGGCTGAGGAAGTGCTCCGCGAAGTAACCCGAAGTACGAAAAGGCGAAGCGAAGTGCGTGCCCACGCTGTCTTATTCGGCCAACCTTGGGCCTTGTCCTACTTCGCGAGTAGTCTGGACGAGGCATGAAAAGGCGAAACGAAATGGGTGCTTAAACTCTTATTCGTCCAACTTCGGCCTACTTCGTGAGTAATCTGAACGAGGGCACTTCACACCGAAACGAAATGACACGCGACGCTTATAGTTATGTTTCGGTGTGAATTGACTTTGGAATTTACGCTAACGCTCTTAGCTTTTATTAACCGACGAAGCAACGGAGGAGGTTCTGAAGCCAACGCGTTTATATTTGTTTTATGTATGATTAGTGCGGGAAAACGCATCTGAATTTATAAAGTTTAGACCACGTTAAAAATCCGCTAGATTACTAGAACTACATTCAAAACAACTCAACGCACCTGCTTGACCACAACTCTGTAGATGTGCGCGTAGAACCCTGCCAGGAGCACACTGGGTGTGACGATTGTGGCGAAGTACAGGAACAGAAGGTAGTTGTAGTCCATGACCTCGACGAAGTAGCAGCCGGGGGAGTCGTCCACGGCCGCGTGCCAGCCGAACAGCGGCAGGAGACCGACCACCGCCCCGGCTACCCAGCACGCTGATATTATCACTGGAAGTAAAATTGGGGAATTAGGCTGGGACTTATGATGCGGAATCCGTAAGGCCGGAGTAAATTCAGGACACTGTAAATTGAAGGTGTATGTTTGATGAAAGAAGCAAAATGTTGTACTGTTTTTTTTTTCTTCTTTTATTGGGGATTTCATTTTATTTGCATCGAATAGGTTTGGAAACTACTGGACCGATTTTGATGAAATTTGGTACGAGTATAGACTATAGAGTAGGCCACGGGGAAAGACAGGCTACTTTTTATTGCGGCAAAATGTACGGTTCTCTGTGGGAGTTCCTTTTGCGCGCACGAAGTCGCGGACAACGTCTAGTATGTAATAAAAGAACAATGGCTGGTTTTATACTCAAATGAGGAATCTAAAACGTATTTTGGGTCAATTCTGCTAAATAAAGCCTGCATTAATACAATTACAATTAAGTCCCGATACGCTTATACTCCCAATAGGCGTTTTTATTACGCGCTCTGATTGGTCGAAACGTCATAAAATCCGTTCATCGTAACATGACGCTACACTTTCAATCCAAACAAAGTAAAATTGACTGTTTAAATTGTCTACTTTAAATACGAGAACTGATAGAATGCAATGCTATTGACGTCGCGTCACGCCGCACGCGTGCCGTGGACTTGATATTTTATTTCACGTAGAATTGAATTTACAGAAAAACGAAAACAAGTTTGCTAAAAGTTGAATACCTACTAATTCTTATATCTGATGACTGAGTTACAGAAAATGTTTAAGATGCCTATCAGTGCCTTTCAGCAGAAGTCATGACTCCTGATTCTTATATTTAAGTATAAATTCGCACCATAATATTATGGACTCTAAAGACTATTATCTAAAAATTATTTAATTTGAATTGAGGCCCCAAAAGTCACGCGTATGTGTTAGCTAGCATAAATTATTGTCGAGTAGGTAATACCACAGTACCTAATACAAATACTTTGCAAGCAGCGGGTGCGCGGCGCCAAACCTGTTGGTATGACCTTCCTTCTTATTAAAATTCGATGAAACGTGCGACCAAATTTGTCATTTGCAGTGCAGAATAACATCACCAGCATCAAATACATCGTCTTATGTACACACTTACCTACCTAGACATATGCGGGCATATTAACACATTCATGATATTTAATTATTTACTCACTCAACAATAAGCCAATGTGTCAACCTGTAGCGTAGGTAAGTAGAACGTAAAGCTAACTCCTTCAAAAAGATATCAGCCGAAGGAGGGGTGTCGAACCCACTAAGTAGTAAGTACCTACCTAAGATCTAAATTGCTGCTAGGTCCATACATAATATATATCATAGGTGGCATAGGTATACCGTATAAGCAGTCACAACTTACAACTCACAATGCAGTCTATAGAACAAATTATAATTTTGAAATGGCTGTTAATACCCACACTGTTAAGTATTATTAATTTAACTCTTATCCAGGAAAACTTGGGTCACTGTGACGTTAAGGCTGTCCTCTCAACTCTGTCCTTGTCCTTAGAATAATAACTCGTTATTAATCTAACGCTCGTGTGCGTGTGGTTTGAGGGACCCACCTGAATATCCCCAAAATAAGTATAGCAAGTTTTAGTAGAAGTCTAAAAAAAATTGTAGAATAAATCTGGGAATTTGTAAAAAGATAGTTTAAAAGATATAGCCCTCAGAGTGTGGTCCCTCAGTTCACACACCGCTATTTTCCAGATCTCGAAAAGTATGTGGAAAATATATTACTGACTTTTTAATTATTTTTCTACGTAGAGTTTTAGTAGAAAATTTGTAGAATTTGTAGACAAAATTTCAGCAAAATCTATCGGCGCATTCGGAAGATATATACCATTATGTTGGGTCCCTCAGTTCACACACTTGTGTATAAGAAAAACTCAAATAACTAATAAACGAAAAAACTAACAGTAAGTCTACTATACTTAAATTTTAGTAGAAGTTTTTTTCTCTTGGATTAGCACATAAAATATTTAATTTCTTGCTTCCTAGCTGAGATAATGTTAATTTTTTGATTGTATGAAAATGCAGAGTAGGTTACCACACAAGAGGCAAAATGTGGACAAGTCCTAATATTATTGTGTATGTTATACCTTATTAAATTTACGTTTTGCTCGCGGTTTCGCACCTTTTCACTATTTTAGTGGTTCATAGTACTACAAACAACCCATATACTTACCAATTATTAACTATGTACCTACTTGTGGTTTTGCTCTGCCCGCCCTTTTCTCTGTCCGTTCTTTCTAATTCCTTATATGTAATTACATATGTATTATATGAATACAAAACTGACCAAGTGCGAGTCAGGCTCGCGCACAAACGGTTCCGTACAAAACGGCAAAAAAAATCACGTTTGTTGTATTGGAGCCCTCGTTAAATATTTATTTTATTTTGTTTTTAGTATTTATTGTTATAGCGGCAACAGAAATACATAATTTGTGAAAATTTCAATTGTCTAGCTATCGCGGTTTCTGAGATACAGCCTGGTGACAGACAGCGAAGTCTTAATAATATTTTGGGTCCCTTTGGGTACGGAACCCTCATTGATGAAATTTCATATTTTTATTATACCTACCTATTTTCTATAAAAAAAATATAGAAATCTTAGGTCTTCAAATTAATGTCAAGCTTTTATGAAAAGGAAAAAGTTAATTTGTGGGATGTACGGTGTACATAATGTTATTCTTAAGTGTGTGTGCTTTTTTTGTGTGCATTTTTTTTTTGTAGGTACACCAACACACGATAGCATTCCACTTTTAAAATACAGTTCACGAGTGGTCTTAGTATTTTTTACCACTTCGTAGATGTCCAACAACGAAAGCATGACGCAACGAATGTGTAAAATAGTGAAAAGGTGCGAAACCGCGAGCAAAACGTAAATTTAATAAGGTATAACATACACAATAATATTAGGACTTGTCCTCATTTTGCCTCTTGTGTGGTAACCTACTCTGCATTTTCATACAATCAAAAAATTAACATTATCTCAGCTAGGAAGCAAGAAATTAAATATTTTATGTGCTAATCCAAGAGAAAAAAACTTCTACTAAAATTTAAGTATAGTAGACTTACTGTTAGTTTTTTCGTTTATTAGTTATTTGAGTGTTTTCTTATACACAAGTGTGTGAACTGAGGGACCCAACATAATGGTATATATCTTCCGAATGCGCCGATAGATTTTGCTGAAATTTTGTCTACAAATTCTACAAATTTTCTACTAAAACTCTACGTAGAAAAATAATTAAAAAAGTCAGTAATATATCGCGAAATGAGTGTCATTTTTGTGTGAACTGAGGGATCACACTTCGGTGGTTGTAGCTTTTTTATTTCTAATGCTATGTAGGTATTTGATAAATTTGTAAAAACTTTTACAAAAGTTCTACTAAAATTCTATAGTGAAAAAACCATAATTTTCCACATACTTTTCGAGATCTGGAAAATAGCGGTGTGTGAACTGAGGGAGTGATGAGGGACCACACTCTAAGGGCTATATCTTTTAAACTATCTTTTTACAAATTCCCAGATTTGTTCTACAATTTTTTTTAGACTTCTACTAAAACTTGCTATACTTATTTTGGGGCTATTCAGGTAGGTCCCTCAAACCACACGCACACTAACGCTCTGTCTATGAGAATTTGATGCATTAGTAATTTTGCATAATGCCATTCTTGTACCTATCGAGTAGGTACCTACCATTAGCAAAAATTTCCCGGAAATCGAATGTGTTTAAGTTTTAACCGATGTAATGAACGACCCCTGGTGATTCATGAACAGTAAATACTAAATAGTTACTACAATTATAATCATCAATTGCTTACTTGAGTAGCCGTTGCCACTTGCCAGTAAATAGTGAATGTATTATCAGGGAATCTAGTTCACAAGCAGGTTGTCTGCATTAAGTTCATTTATTAGATCAAACTGAAAATTATAATACAAATTATAAGAAAACTCGAAGGTCTACTGTATGAATTAGATTCCGTAATGGCAGGGCCGGATCTACCTAAGGGCTACTTGGGCTGCAGCCCAGGGCCCCGAGGTTACAAGGGGCCCCCAAACCCCGCTAAAAACAATAGGCGATAATTTGAATTTAACAAATGGTTGTCTGTAAATTCGGTGTACGGGCGATATTTTTACGTGATATTGTCATAAGAAAACACTGTAAAAAAAATTGTATACTTCTATGAATTAAGTTAAGGCGGAAAATACGTGTGAAAGGATGTTTTCATGCTGATTTTCATTAATTTTTTAAGGTATTAAAAATGAATATTATTTATTGAAACTATTTGGTTATTTTATACATATCGCACCTTCAGAATTGAAGTGGCTTAATGTAAAATTCTTGATTTTTGCTAAACGCTTAAAATGTAATTAGAGAATAGGCCATTTTTTTGGTTTTTTGACTATAATAGTAAGTGTTAGCCTTTTAAAAATATACGTTTAATTAATGAGAACCTTTGTTGATTAAACATTGAAAGAAGGTGTCACATTTTTCCAAAATTTTTAAATTTTAATTGGCTTATTTAGCTTTGTGTCTATTTTTTAATAAAGCATTCAAAAATAAAACGTAACTATTTTCAAAATAGGCTATTTATTTATAATGTAAAATTTATTTTTGTTGACTAATTTTGGAATATGCTAGTTTATTAATTTGACTTTTAAAATTAAAGGTAAATTAGAATAGAGGACACTGAAAAAAACTTTTATTTTGTGCGTAATAAAGTTAAACTTATACCTAATTTGTATGTATTAGGTACTTACCGTTTTTCTGTATTTACCGTGTACATAAAAATAAGGTACATAAGTTACCGTGGCGCCTTCCTATCAAAGTAATGTTAATTTGGAGGAAAAGGAAATTCTATTTAAACAAGCCTTTCAGTATCAGAGGTGAATATTAATTATTATCTACGGGGAAATTTCATCATCATCAGCCTACGGACATATAGATAGCCCACTGCTTAACGTAGGCCTCCACTAATTAGCGCCAACCATCCCGATCTCGCCCTCATCCATCTGCTGCCAGCCAACTTTGTCAAACAAATTGTCGGTCCGTTGTGCCGCAGGTCGTCCTACACTACGTTTGCCTAAGCGTGGTCTCCACTTGTCTGCGCCATCAACTGTCTGTCCGTCTGCATATATGGCCGGCTCACTTCCAGTTTAGCGTGCTAATTCTATGAGCAATGTCAGTGTTTTAATTCGTAGTAGTTGTCCCGGAGCTTCCCGAATGCAACCCAGCCCAAGCTTATTCTTTTATTTGCCTCGTTCTCAAAGTTATGCCGCCTTATTTGAATGAGAGTTTGCCCAAGATATACGTATTCTTGCTTCTTAACTTCAAGACTAGTACCATTTATGACGACAGATCCCTGGAGAATATGTTCAATAGGCATGTGGTTCCCGGTCTGCTCCACTGGCTGAAAGTCGTTGAACTTCTGGGAAGGATGATTCGAGATAACCTTCGATAATAGCTAATAAACGTGGCTCAGGAGCGGAATGGGACGGTAGTTTCAAGTCGTGTTATCGCCTATTTTAAAAATGAAATCACCATGTTCCTGCTCTATGCTTCCGGGGTACTGCCAGTGTGAATGACGGAATTAAGGAGCTCAGTCAAGACAGGTGTTCCTCCTGCCTTGAGCAGCTCTGTGGTTATTTCGTCATCTCTTGGTGCTTTATTATTATGAAGCTGCCTGAGAGCTATTTTAATCTCACCCATGTCAATATCAGGAATCTAATCTGTAAGGTAGCGCATAAGTATGGCTCGTGAATTATCTGCAAGATGGGTTTGGGGTAGGCTCATGTTTTAGGTGTACTGTTCCCCATTTCGACTTCATCGAGAATCTTTGATTTCGTAGTGACAATAGTGTCTTGCAAGTTTCGGCTGCGTTTTGTCAAAAATGACAACATGAGTTATTGAGTTTAGCAAATACCTTCGAGCCCTTGTTTCGCACGCAAGCATAGTTTGCTTGATGGCCCTAAATACCCAATATTTTTATATATTTTATAGAAAAACCCAAGCCTTAAATATATTTTATACGTTTAGGTTTTGCTGAAATCATCTTTTCTCGTATTGTATTTCTTTCCTATTATATTTTAATAGTAATATAACATAAATGTCACACACATAACCTGTAAATTCTTTTACTAATTCATAATAAATAAATAAAATTAATTTATTGTCTACACTAATATTATAAAGAGGAAAACTTTGTTTGTATGTTTGTTTGTTTGTTTGTTTGTTTGTAATGAATAGGCTCAAAAAGTACTGGACCGATTTCAAAAATTCTTTCACCATTCGAAAGCTACATTATCCACGAGTAACATAGGCTAAATTTTATTTTGGAAAAAAATAGGGTTCCGTAAGATATTTGGGTTTTTCGGACACAAGGTGTAAAAAATCAACCAGAAAAGTTACTTATTTTGCGTACGCTGCCTAAACTATAAAAGATAGAACCATATAATGTTCTAATTAATTGTAGATCTTATAAATATCTACAAAAAAGTCCGCGACACACTATACCTATCTATGTCGAGTGAGGCACAACAACCATTTTTTTATTTAGAAATCTTGAATTTTTTTTGGACTACATTTAAACGCGTTTATTTTACTCATGTTATTAATCCTTATCAAAATAAATTATTTCATCACTAAGTACAGTTTATGTAGATAATATTTGGTCTTTGAATGATTAAAATTGGACGTTTGGTTTTGAAGTTATGGTGAAATTAAAATATTACGACTTCTGCTGCACGGCCCGATGCGAAGTGGGCGTCACCAAGGCGGGGTGCGCGTGCGGGTTAATGTTTAGTTTAGTTTAGTTAAATAGTTTAGTTATTTTATAAACATCAAATTGATAATATCTTAAAATATAATACATTATAATATCTATACATCTATACAGTTAAATACAATTTAAGTGTCTGTTTGTAACTTCAAATTAACAGCTTTTTACATAATGAATCTGAAAGTATATTCGGTACTTACAATAAAATACATTTTTTTTTAATTTTTGTCTGTCCGCCTGTCTGTCTGTAAGTCGGTCTGTCTGTCTGTTTGTTCCGACTAATCTCTGAAACGGCTGGACCGATTTTCACGGGACTTTCACTAGCAGATAGCTGATGTTATAGGGTCTAACATAGGCTACTTTTATTTTAGGGTTCCGTTTAAAAAAATAGGATTCCGCTTTCGTTAGTCATAAATGAAGTCGCGGGTAAATTTCAGCGATATCCCAAAGTATTGTTCCACGCGGACGAAGTCGCGGGCAAAAGCTAGTTTTTTATATACTTATATATACTTATCACTATTTCGGTTTCTCTCTCATCCAAAGATTACCTGGAAGAGATTGCTACCACAGCAATAAGGTCGCCTTTTGTACAACTATTACTTGCGTAGATTTAAGTAATATTTAACTTTTTTGTGCGATAAAGAATATTATGTAATAATATAATTATAGAAACAGTTTTTTGACATGGCTATTAGTTGAGTACCTACTTAGATAGGCCCCTAAGTAGTTACAGCCCAGGGCCCCACAAATTCACGATCCGCCCCTGCGTAATGGTATAATCAACATCTTTATTACGAAATTATTAATATTTTCCTTACTACAAAGAACACGTCACCGATCGAATTAAAGTAGTTTTTCCCCAATACCTTTTCCTTCCTTATAACAGGCCTGTCCCACTCCCCGTGTAGGTATTAAAAATGTAAGTACATGCGGCGGCCTCCTTAAACCACAGTGTAATAAAGAGATACAGTGGTCCAACGCGTTTGAAGTCGCGCGAAATGCCGCTTTTGTGTAGGTATTCGTCATTGCTGCAGGGTTGTCACAATAATGTGTTTTATTATAAATCTGTTCTACATTTTGTGTATTCGTAGTATGTGTATGTAGAGTACTAGGAATAAAACAAAAAAATATATATAAAAGTATTAATGAAGAGTTTTAAAAATACAAATGCGTATACAAAAGCTCAGGGTTAGCATGATATATAGATATCAATTTATATATTATATCGTATATATATCATGATATATCAATTGATATTTATGCTTGATATTTATCAAAATTTATATTTATATTTAAAAATGTAAAATAATGTTTTAAATGTAAAAAATCTTACATCAACACAGGTCTTATTTTCCGAGAGTTTCACAAGCCTAGGTCATCAAAAACTTGCTATTTGACACGACATTAAATAATCATAGCCGTCGACGCGGCTTGTAACGGCTTATGACACCCACGCGTCCCCCTGTTTTTCGGAAGAAAATTCCTTGTTTGTTATTATACTATTGTTATACCCTAGTTATACCATTTATAGCATGTGTCAAATTAATTCGACTGATAAAATTAATACACTTTTTTTTTCTTCTGGTTATAAACAAAAGTCATTTCATGGATTTAAGACTTAAATTGATACTTAAAAGTATCTATCGTTGATTTTTCATTTATTTGAAACTTTGAATATCAATAATAAATAAATGAGTTTAATTTTACTTCCCTATCTTCAAATTATCAGACATACAAATTATTTCGATTCAACTATTATGAAAAAACATATCAGAGTATGAAATTTGTATGTAATTTTGAAAATATCAAAAATATCAAAAAATCAAAAATATCGGATAAATATCAAAGATATCTGATATTTTGATATTTATTATAAATATCAGATATTTACGAACCCTGCAAAAGCTACAAATGCGAAACTGAAAGACATTTGGATTTACTAGTTTTTAGATGGCGATTGTTGAATTTGACGTAGTTAGTAAATTCTCATACATAGATACAATTTTATTAAAAATTCTGACGGGAAACAGGCGCATGGTCTTCTTTAGCTGTTCATATAATTGACCATTGTAAATAAGTGCCTACATACAACTCAAACGAAACACTGTCGCAAACCACATAAACAATCAAATTAAAAAGCGTCAACCCCGGCTGACGTGTCCCAAGCGAGTGTATGGCAGCTTGGGCTCGCTACCGCCCCTCTCTCACCCCGCACGCCCCGCACGATTGCTCTGTCTAGACGTGTCCGTTGGACGACTGTAGGTATTAAGTTCTATAGGCTGTGGTTAAACGGGCCAATTACGAGGGACTCGCGCGCGAGCAGTGAGCGACGTATGCGTGAGATTTGTTCGTCGCAATGTTTTATGGATTGGATTTAATACCTTACAATCTGTGCATATAATATTACGATAGGTACTGTGTAAGTTAGGTAAAAATCACCCGGCCAGCTATAACTATAATACCATATAACATAATGTATAACAATATTTAAAAATATAGTTTGAGCTACTACTGCTACTGCAATTACTTGATAACCAATATTTAGTGTTTAGGTGTTGGCTCCACAGTCCACTTGAACTATCTGTTCGCGTCTTATGTTATTCCGATGTGATACGATTTGAAGAATCATTTATTGACAAAAGTACCTAGTAGTACCTAGTAGTAAATATAAATAAAAATAAGGCGGCGTGATTCAACTTCTTCGAGTAATATCAGGCCGTGAAGGTATAAAAAATGCTTACGTTTACGCATAAGTATGTATATACTTATAGGTATGCGCAAATTTATTATAATAATAATAATAATATCTATGGACGCTTCACACCACGTCAATCTGATCCCGTGGTAAGTTCTCGAAGAACTTGTGTTACGGGTACCAGACAACGGAAATATTATATTTAACACTTATTTAAGATTTTTATTATATTATACATATATTTAATACACACTCATGACCCAGGAACACAGAAAAACTCTTTGTTCCTTCGGCGGGATTTGAACCCGCGACCCCCGGCTTGAGCACCAACACGCTCAACCAACTGAGCCACAGAGGTCGTCAAATTATTACAGTACTATTAACACCTACCTACCTTAGGTTTATTTGGAAAGCAATTTGTTCAGTAAAGTACAGTAGGTAGGTACTAGAAAGTAGGTAAAAAAAGTTGTAATTAAATATTAAGAAAAAATATATATAATACGTATAACCGCCTCCTTTTTTGGAAGTCGGTTAATAATTTTCTAAAATGAGACAACCCTAATGTCATTAGAAAGGATAAGAATTACGCGATAGAAAGAGACGCAACTTCTAGGTAAATATAATCGTAGGTAATCAAGCGTTGTGTTAGCTGAATTGAACCTTATCGCATCGCAGAAAGCGTCCCTATTTCTTCTAACCATTTGTCGGAGTGGTTCTTCTGTACCTCTAGGTACTATTATTTATTCTGTGCTTATAAGTAAGTTGTAATGTATTGCTTAGTTATTTTTCTATGGTTTTGAAGTAGGTAGCAGTGGCAAAGGCTGGTTCCCTTCATAGGGAAGCCGTAGCCTGTAATGGCCTGTATAATATACTATATAGCTAGGGATTTGGATGAAGGTCTTCAAAAGGTAAGGGGTAAGGGAAGCCGATAGGAATGGAGTTATAGGACCCCTTGCCACTGGTAGGTAGGTAGGTAATTGTAACTCAAATATGGTAGAGCCTCTATAATTGGTACAGCACGAAGTAAGACAATGCAACGAACATTTGAATATTGTATTTATAAAAGTCAAACATATTTAAATAAATACGGTTATCTGCCGACAAACCACTGGGTTTGTCGGCATTATCCATGTACGTTCAACCCCTACATTTTCCACTGATCCTCGTCCTTAAAATTGGGCGAAGATAGAGAATCTAGGTGACGAACAGAACGACCACCGGCGACCATATCTACTTGACAAACAAATTATACCCAAAGATTTCAACTCAAGATAGGCTATCACGTACATTTAGCCGAAAAAATTTTCATACAAGAAAAATTACGCCATCTATGTAAAATCAACGGAACTTCGATGTTCCGTTATTTTACGATTTTACCATTCTGATGGAACAGTCGCTAGTCGTATGATATAACTTTAAACTTTGTAAGGGCGTACAACGCATACATTTTTTAAAATATATATCTTGATAAAATAAATTTTTAAAAATTGTCCGGCGTAATATAAGATTAGCTCGCATTATTACTGGAATTACTAAAATATTAACAACAATAAATCAATAAGGCTTACAAACAAATATAAATTTTACAGGTACGTAATGTAATTTAAATAATTCATATTTTTTACTACATTACTCTCATTATCATAAAGCATAGACGTGTTGAGGCAAACAGTGTCCACACTTAAACTGCCCCACTTTTGGGGTTGTTTAGGGCAGTCGAGGTTTCATATTTTGTCATCTTGACATTTCGATATTTGCTTTCCGGAGATTTTTCAGTCCACATTTATTTGAAAAAATCTTCAGAAATCAAGATGGCGTAACTATTTCTTATACATATTTGTCAAATGTATGCCAAAGACCAGGAACGCACTTTTAACTCCTCTGATTAGTACCCATAGATGGCGATAATTACATACTAGAATATTATACAGATATTATAACGGTGTAATAGATTAGCGCAATGGCTAATGGTGTATGCATAGGTACTAGATATTTTAACCTAAGCAAGATATTTTAAAGGATTTTACAAGAAACCCAATTTTTTTCTTCTATACGGCGTATGGACCTAGACCAGATAACAAATTTGTTTGTACACATGTGCCGTAGCTCCAGCGCGGCGGTGCCACAGAAGGGGCGGAGCCATAGGAGCTGTGACGTTTGACAGCCAGCGTTGCAGCAAAAATTACATACAAATCCTAGCGCAACAGCACTTAATATTCCTTTATTACCTAGATAAATAAAACACGACTCATTAAAAACAAAGCTAATTATATTAAGTACCATAAAAAGAATATTGAATTATAATTTATAAAAATTTAGACATATTCTAATTCAGTTTGAAAATATTAATATTATAAAACAACAATATATTTATTCATGCATATAAATAAGGTGAGGCAATACAATACCTAATAATATGATCTACCCATCCCATCAACCAAAGTACTGTCTTTTAAATAAAACATTTTTTTTTGTGATCTTAATTCGATATTTGATTCTCCCAGGAAAATAGACTTGAAAAAAAGAATTTTTATTTTAGAAAAACGACATAAAGTTGTAGTCAAGAAGATAAAAAAAATAAAGAAGCAGAATATAAGATTAAAGAAAAATAACGAATCATTGTCAGAAATTATTAAATAATTAAAACAGAAGATGTATATTAACGGGGAAATAGAGTCTGCTATTGGAACAAATGCCGAGATAGTAGAACTTTACAGACTACAAGTGTTAAAGAACAAATATAGTAAAAACAAAGCAATAAAACCGAAACCTTATCCACCCGTTCTTCGAAAAATGTTGTCCTTGGTTATGCATAAAAGTTGTTATATTATACTATATTAATTTTTTTTGTGTTATGCTGCATTACATTACTTATAGAACCTATTACAACGATGCATGGATGATATGTATGGATAATACATTGCTAACAAAACTTTTGTGTCTTTGGATCAGCATGAACTCTGCTGTGAGATATAAATACTATATTGAATTATTTGGTTTTACTTTATTTACCCTTAACAATTACTATTATTTAACTAACATTGATACACAAATAATACAAAATTATATTATTTTATTGATTGAACTGTGCTGTACTTGGATAATTATAAATAATGCATTAAATTACAAATACTATATCAAAACTCTCGGTTTAACTCTGGTTTGTATTATTATTCCAGAATATTATGTCAATAGAATATCAAACTATAGTACTCGTAAAATCTGTATTTTCAGTAAAATTGAACTATACTGTGCTTGGAACTTTAGGAATGACTTAAGTATACTGTTGGCAAAGGCAAAACTTGTAACTCACTGTTGGCCTAATACTTCATTTACTCACCTTTTTGTTGATAACCATTTATTTAATGCATGAGTTACATATCTACTATCAGAATGTGCGTGGGTTGCGAACAAAGTCTGCTACTTTTTTCAGGAATCTTGCTACCAACAACTTTGACATCATTTCTTTAACGGAGACGTGGCTCCTGGACGGTATATTAAATAGTGAGCTCTTTGACGATAGGTACCTAGTATGGAGGCGCGACCGCGATTACTCTGCCACAGCACAGGCTCGCGGTGGTGGGGTATTGGTGGCGGTCCGCCGCGACCTCGTGGCGGCTGAAAATTCCGACTGGCAATCTAGTGCAGAGGATACTTGGATTTCGATTCAGTTGCGTGATAACTCTAGCAAAAACACTTTTTGTCTCAACTTGTGTACCCTGTATCTCTGCGATCAGAACCATGGAAATAACTTCTCCAGTCAGTTAAATGCTTATTTAGAGAAGTTAACTGAACTAATAAATACCCGACCCCATGATAAATTTCTTGTTTTAGGGGACTTCAACATGAGCTCCATTACGTGGACAACCACACCTAATGGATTGATACCTCATTCAACACAAAATGCTCTTCTTACGAATTTCATTGACACTATAAACCTCTGTGGATTACATCAATACAATTGTATCCATAACAAATTTGGTAAAATTCTCGACTTGGTGTTATCTAATACAGCGGTCTCCGTTTCGGCTAGTTTAGATCCATTAGTCAGTGAGGACTCTTATCATCCGGCCTTGTCAGTAACATTAAATGTAACGCAACCTCAGCCGCTGAAGTCCAATGCTCGGAAAATCTACCAATACAATAAGTGTAATTTTGAGTACATTCGCCGAGATATAGCTCATACTAACTGGGCTGACATAATTCTCAAGGGAAGTATAGATGATGCACTCAACAAATTCAACAAAAAAATATTCGAACTTATTGACTTACACGTCCCGCAGCGTAAACATAAACCCAGTAAATATCCACCCTGGTATAACTCAGCTCTCGTACATATTATTAAAGAAAAGTTTAAATATTATACAAAGTATAAAACTTACCATAACAAATCTGACCTACTTACATACCAACTACTTCGGGATAGAGCCAAGGACATCGAGCGGACTTGTCATGAAACGTATATGGCCGGAATCGAGTCCTCAATATCCTCGAATCCTAAGTTGTTTTGGTCATATATAAAAAACAAACGAGAAAATTTTAATTTCCCGTCAAGTATGTCCTATGGTAGTTGCAGCAGTGAAGGGGGACAGGAGATCTGCGAACTTTTTAGTAAATTTTTCGGCACTACGTTCCTCAATGTACCATCTTCATCCTCTAGCGTTGATGTATTTTGCGAAACTGGTAACTGTCACATCAATACCGTCGAGGTTCATATATCAACTATTCGCACGCTTCTAAAATCCTTAGATCTTAATAAATCTGCAGGTCCTGATGGTCTGCCTGCAGTACTTATTGTAAATTGCGCAGACGAGCTAGCTTTACCCGTTTCTTTACTCTTCAAGAGGTCTTTATCTGAGGGCATAGTACCATCTCTTTGGAAATCTGCTTTTATAACTCCTATCCACAAAAAGGGAGCTAAAGACAGAGTCGAAAATTATAGACCTATTTCCAAACTCTGTCTATTAGCCAAAGTTTTGGAGCGCATAGTATATTGTCAGTTATATAACTGTCTTCGACATTGCTTTGGCCCCCAACAACATGGGTTTTTAAAGGGCAGATCCACTACATCAAACCTTATCACGTTAGTTGATTTTGTAACTGAACATATGGATGATGGTCTCCAGGTTGACGTAGTCTATACCGACTATAGTAAAGCCTTCGACCGGATTGACCACAGCATATTGCTAAAAAAACTTTTCGAACTAGGCATAAGGGGTGACCTCTTGAGGTGGTTCTCCTCCTACGTACAGAATAGGGTGCAATCAGTGGTATTGAACGGCTTTATGTCCACTTGGATACCTATCACCTCTGGAGTTCCACAAGGCTCTCTTTTAGGGCCCCTCCTGTTCCCATCTTATTCATACATGACATTGGCAACAGCATTAAACACTCCGAATTCTTGATGTTTGCTGATGATTTAAAAAATTACCGACCGATAAAAAACCAATCAGATGCATATTTACTTCAGGAGGATATTTCAAACCTTGCTAATTATTGTATTCATAATAATCTTGACCTCAATATATCCAAGTGTATTATTATCTCTTTCACTCGCAAAAATCAGCCTCTTATCCACGACTACTCTATCAATAACCAATATTTGTCTCGCACGTCCGTCATCAGAGACCTTGGGATTCTGATGGATAGTAAGCTCACTTTTGAACCTCACATTGATCACATCGTCAGCAAATCAGTCAAAGCCATGGGATTCATTATCCGTAACACCAGCTACTTCAACAAAATGAAGACATTAAAAATTCTATACTGCGCCTATGTACGTAGTCATCTAGAGTACGGTAGCCAAGTTTGGAATCCTTACTTTGCAAGTCACTCATTTAGAATCGAAAAGATTCAGAAAAAAATTACGAGGTATCTTGGCTACAAATTTAAGGTTCCAAAACTTGGATATATTGAGGTCAAGATTATTATGAATACAATAATTAGCAAGGTTTGAAATATCCTCCTGAACTAAATATGCATCTGATTGGTTTTTTATCGGTCGGTAAATTTTTAAATCATCAGCAAACATCAAGAATTCGGAGTGTTTAATGCTGTTGCCAATGTCATGTATGAATAAGATGAACAGGAGGGGCCCTAAAAGAGAGCCTTGTGGAACTCCAGAGGTGATAGGTATCCAAGTGGACATAAAGCCGTTCAATACCACTGATTGCACCCTATTCTGTACGTAGGAGGAGAACCACCTCAAGAGGTCACCCCTTATGCCTAGTTCGAAAAGTTTTTTTAGCAATATGCTGTGGTCAATCCGGTCGAAGGCTTTACTATAGTCGGTATAGACTACGTCAACCTGGAGACCATCATCCATATGTTCAGTTACAAAATCAACTAACGTGATAAGGTTTGATGTAGTGGATCTGCCCTTTAAAAACCCATGTTGTTGGGGGCCAAAGCAATGTCGAAGACAGTTATATAACTGACAATATACTATGCGCTCCAAAACTTTGGCTAATAGACAGAGTTTGGAAATAGGTCTATAATTTTCGACTCTGTCTTTAGCTCCCTTTTTGTGGATAGGAGTTATAAAAGCAGATTTCCAAAGAGATGGTACTATGCCCTCAGATAAAGACCTCTTGAAGAGTAAAGAAACGGGTAAAGCTAGCTCGTCTGCGCAATTTACAATAAGTACTGCAGGCAGACCATCAGGACCTGCAGATTTATTAAGATCTAAGGATTTTAGAAGCGTGCGAATAGTTGATATATGAACCTCGACGGTATTGATGTGACAGTTACCAGTTTCGCAAAATACATCAACGCTAGAGGATGAAGATGGTACATTGAGGAACGTAGTGCCGAAAAATTTACTAAAAAGTTCGCAGATCTCCTGTCCCCCTTCACTGCTGCAACTACCATAGGACATACTTGACGGGAAATTAAAATTTTCTCGTTTGTTTTTTATATATGACCAAAACAACTTAGGATTCGAGGATATTGAGGACTCGATTCCGGCCATATACGTTTCATGACAAGTCCGCTCGATGTCCTTGGCTCTATCCCGAAGTAGTTGGTATGTAAGTAGGTCAGATTTGTTATGGTAAGTTTTATACTTTGTATAATATTTAAACTTTTCTTTAATAATATGTACGAGAGCTGAGTTATACCAGGGTGGATATTTACTGGGTTTATGTTTACGCTGCGGGACGTGTAAGTCAATAAGTTCGAATATTTTTTTGTTGAATTTGTTGAGTGCATCATCTATACTTCCCTTGAGAATTATGTCAGCCCAGTTAGTATGAGCTATATCTCGGCGAATGTACTCAAAATTACACTTATTGTATTGGTAGATTTTCCGAGCATTGGACTTCAGCGGCTGAGGTTGCGTTACATTTAATGTTACTGACAAGGCCGGATGATAAGAGTCCTCACTGACTAATGGATCTAAACTAGCCGAAACGGAGACCGCTGTATTAGATAACACCAAGTCGAGAATTTTACCAAATTTGTTATGGATACAATTGTATTGATGTAATCCACAGAGGTTTATAGTGTCAATGAAATTCGTAAGAAGAGCATTTTGTGTTGAATGAGGTATCAATCCATTAGGTGTGGTTGTCCACGTAATGGAGCTCATGTTGAAGTCCCCTAAAACAAGAAATTTATCATGGGGTCGGGTATTTATTAGTTCAGTTAACTTCTCTAAATAAGCATTTAACTGACTGGAGAAGTTATTTCCATGGTTCTGATCGCAGAGATACAGGGTACACAAGTTGAGACAAAAAGTGTTTTTGCTAGAGTTATCACGCAACTGAATCGAAATCCAAGTATCCTCTGCACTAGATTGCCAGTCGGAATTTTCAGCCGCCACGAGGTCGCGGCGGACCGCCACCAATACCCCACCACCGCGAGCCTGTGCTGTGGCAGAGTAATCGCGGTCGCGCCTCCATACTAGGTACCTATCGTCAAAGAGCTCACTATTTAATATACCGTCCAGGAGCCACGTCTCCGTTAAAGAAATGATGTCAAAGTTGTTGGTAGCAAGATTCCTGAAAAAAGTAGCAGACTTTGTTCGCAACCCACGCACATTCTGATAGTAGATATGTAACTCATGCATTAAATAAATGGTTATCAACAAAAAGGTGAGTAAATGAAGTATTAGGCCAACAGTGAGTTACAAGTTTTGCCTTTGCCAACAGTATACTTAAGTCATTCCTAAAGTTCCAAGCACAGTATAGTTCAATTTTACTGAAAATACAGATTTTACGAGTACTATAGTTTGATATTCTATTGACATAATATTCTGGAATAATAATACAAACCAGAGTTAAACCGAGAGTTTTGATATAGTATTTGTAATTTAATGCATTATTTATAATTATCCAAGTACAGCACAGTTCAATCAATAAAATAATATAATTTTGTATTATTTGTGTATCAATGTTAGTTAAATAATAGTAATTGTTAAGGGTAAATAAAGTAAAACCAAATAATTCAATATAGTATTTATATCTCACAGCAGAGTTCATGCTGATCCAAAGACACAAAAGTTTTGTTAGCAATGTATTATCCATACATATCATCCATGCATCGTTGTAATAGGTTCTATAAGTAATGTAATGCAGCATAACACAAAAAAAATTAATATAGTATAATATAACAACTTTTATGCATAACCAAGGACAACATTTTTCGAAGAACGGGTGGATAAGGTTTCGGTTTTATTGCTTTGTTTTTACTATATTTGTTCTTTAACACTTGTAGTCTGTAAAGTTCTACTATCTCGGCATTTGTTCCAATAGCAGACTCTATTTCCCCGTTAATATACATCTTCTGTTTTAATTATTTAATAATTTCTGACAATGATTCGTTATTTTTCTTTAATCTTATATTCTGCTTCTTTATTTTTTTTATCTTCTTGACTACAACTTTATGTCGTTTTTCTAAAATAAAAATTCTTTTTTTCAAGTCTATTTTCCTGGGAGAATCAAATATCGAATTAAGATCACAAAAAAAAATGTTTTATTTAAAAGACAGTACTTTGGTTGATGGGATGGGTAGATCATATTATTAGGTATTGTATTGCCTCACCTTATTTATATGCATGAATAAATATATTGTTGTTTTATAATATTAATATTTTCAAACTGAATTAGAATATGTCTAAATTTTTATAAATTATAATTCAATATTCTTTTTATGGTACTTAATATAATTAGCTTTGTTTTTAATGAGTCGTGTTTTATTTATCTAGGTAATAAAGGAATATTAAGTGCTGTTGCGCTAGGATTTGTATGTAATTTTTGCTGCAACGCTGGCTGTCAAACGTCACAGCTCCTATGGCTCCGCCCCTTCTGTGGCACCGCCGCGCTGGAGCTACGGCACATGTGTACAAACAAATTTGTATGTACGTAGGTATGCGCCTATGTACGTAGTCATCTAGAGTACGGTAGCCAAGTTTGGAATCCTTACTTTGCAAGTCACTCATTTAGAATCGAAAAGATTCAGAAAAAATTTACGAGGTATCTTGGCTACAAATTTAAGGTTCCAAAACTTAGTTACGAGGAGCGTTGCGGTCGCTTTCATCTTCTGCCGCTTTCGACTAGAAGAAATATCGCTGATATTCGCTTCTTATTGAAATTAGCTCAATCTAAATTAGACTGCTCTGATCTTCTAACCAAACTGCACCTAAATGTTCCACCTCGCCATTCTCGTATGAGAAATATTCTACACATTCCTCATGCACGTACAACCTACCGACAAAACTCCTTCTTTCTGAGATCGATGAAGGCGTTTAATGAGCTTGTAAAAACAGAACCAAAAATTGATCTATTTTCTAGCAGCCTAGCATCTATCAACTCTGTGTTCCTCAAACAGTACCAAAACAACTATTGTATAGATTATAATATCTAACTTATTATTTTAAATATTTTGTTCATGATTTACTCATGTCAGTGTTGCTATTTTTTATGGTTCTAATTTGATATTGTAATTACCCCTAGTCTATAAGTAGTATTACACTAACCCTAGCCCTTATTTTTTCTTTCTTTGAATATTTCATAAGTAACTGCTATCTGTGGAGGCTTGTAATTGGCTGTTTGTAAACTATCTTCAAGCATATTGTATTATTGTTAGCTGTAAGCCACCCAAATAAAATAAAATAAAATAAAATAAAATAAAAATGGCTATGACATTAAACTTTTACTCCCCATCAGCCTACAAATACGTACGGCGTAAATTTGATAGTTGTCTTCCACACCCAAGAACTTTAACAAGATGGTATTTAAACAAATAATTACTATTTACTGCAGGGATCACGAGATCTTATAACAGTATTATAGGTGTACCAGAATCTCATGGCAAATAGGGAAATAAAATTTTGTAGTGTGCAATACTGGGGAAATTGGATTAAACGATCTTGATACTGGTTAATATTTAATTATATCTTTAGTATTATTGAACATGAATTATAATAAGACTGTATGAAGAATGTTCGGTGTATAATATAGAAAACTAGCTTTTGCCTGCGGCTTCGCCCGCGTGGAATAGTGTTCTGTGTTCTTGGAGAAAAAACTACTTCGGCGAATAATCCTCTACCTACTTACAGCAATATACTACTGATACAATATTGAAAATGTTTTTAGGTTTGCCCAATGCAAATAGTTAAAAAAAAGAACCCTATCACCTCGACACGACATGCGCGACCACTTGATAATACACTTACATAATATTATATTTATCGCACTTGAATATAAATTTTACCATAATCTTATAATATCTTAAAGACTAAATTCTTAAAGACTATTAAAAACTCGCATCAAAATCCGTTGCGTAGATTTAAAGATCTAAGCATACAATATACTATACCTATATGCATAGGGACAGACATATAAAGCCACTTGTTTTATACTATATACTATGTAATATGTATTATGTAAAGTTATTTGGCCAACAAAACTGACAAACCACCTCTGGATATTCCATAAGAATTAAGAACTGCAGTTACTATTATACGTATTCTGTGCTGCATTTCAAAATATTCGTGAACCTCTTTATACTGTATACGTCCCGCGTTTTCGATAGCGCGATGTAGAAACGCGAGCGCCCGCGCCGCGCTGCAACACTATATCCCTGCATTTTAAATCTGTAATATCTTCGAAAATATTCATTTAAATTACATGCCGTAAACGGCAGTATTGATCTATCTTAAGGCGTGACTCCTGTTCGAAACATTACACAGAAAACATGAAACAAAAACATTTGTTTTCATACACAAGCTGTCTCCAGCTACAGAAAATGTTTTTGGTCGAAACAAAACATTTTGTCCAGACACGATCTAAGTTCCGACGAGGAAGACGTATTAGCGCTCGCAGTTTTAGTGATTGTAGGTGTAGAATCTAGGAGAAAAGAGGGGTTCTGAAAAGGCCACTTTAGGTGTTTCATAAAAGTATTTTTTTCAACTCATAAATATGTGCGCCATTTTACGCATTTCTATTGAAAACTGACAAAATTGGTGTTTTTTAATTAAGTCAGGCCATATATTATGAGCGATCACAAAAACAAACACAAAAAACACAACAAGCAAAACTATAATCCTAAAAAACCTGTACCTAGGTGTCACGTGAACGATGTGAACACTAGATAAGAAATGAAACATTTCTTCCCCTCTCTACCCGCGCGGGAATGTTTTCCGTCCGTCTCCGAAAACAAAAACATTGTCTATTCCTAGAGAAATGTGTATAGCCACGCCCCAATGTTTCATGTTTTCTGTGTAATGTTTCGAACAGGAGTCACGCCTTTAAATGCACAATGTATTTAAGGTACCTACTTAATTGGATAAGAATTAATACTGTATTGCTTAAAATCGCTTTGTAAATAAGCTATTAAATTAAAATCAAAGTAAATGATAAAAAAATGGTTATTGTGGGTTATCCCTAATAGATAGACATATGCCATCGCGGACTTTTTTGTAGGCTTTTTTAAGATGAATAATAAAACTGTAATACATAATTTTGATCTATCTCGTAGTGTTCAGCCAGCATTTTCAACGTAAGCGCAAAATATGTGATTTTTTAGGACTTTAGAAACCTCTAAAATTATCTGTGTACCTCTACTATGTTATGCATGTTATATACCTAAAAACCTTCGCGTTAGATCACTTTATCTGTTAAAAAAACGGCATCAAAATCCGTTGCGTAGTTTTAAAGATTTAAGCATACATAGGGACAGACAAAAAAGGGACTTTGTAATGATTTACTATACTATTTATTATTGTAATGATAATGATATTTCATGAAAAATAAATCAATCGTGAATTACTTTATATACTTATTTATTACGAATAACATACAATTAAATTGGCAACAGTTTATTTAATGTTGGAATTTCCTTCCGAACTGTATAGAACTCGTTTACTTTATTCCTAATCAACTATAAATCGAAATTGTCTTATGTTGATTTTCTATTTTCCTCCTCTCCTCGTTTTACCAGGCATGGAAAACAAACCATCATTCAATGTGCCATCAGCTACGATTCACCGTATAGTAATACTGGAAATACCTTTAAAAAAGTCACAATAATTACCTAAGAAAATATAAAAAAACTAAAAGTATCAAAACAACTCACTCTAACTTACCGGTCAACTCTACCACGAGCTTTAAATTATAAGATTGAGTTCGATTTACACCTTCTTGTTTCTGTATTTTACTATAAACATAGAAAACAATATTTCTCGCTTGAGATTGAATTGCCTTTTTGGATATTTTCACAAAAACAACAAATTCCAAGAACATAATCACAAAATTTTAGCAGCGGTTGACAGATCACGTACTTTGATTTGACGGGTCATACTTGACATTGCCATATGAAAATCACATTTTTTATTTTTTTTAAAATGCCATCAGATTCTGGTAGAGCTATACTTATACATACTTTTGGATTTCGTGCAAATTACAAATATCTTTTTGTTTATATAAATAGAGATCATGATTGTTAAGAAATTAAAATGTAATATATAAGTACCTAATACTCCTATAAGACCTCATGGTGAGGTCTCAGACCTCTGCCCCCTATTAAGACAAATATTTACTCAACGGATACGCTAGTCAATGTTGGTCTATTCGTAACACATTTCTTTTTGTGTCGGGATTTAATTATAATAATATTATATAAAGTTAGTGAAAATCAACTACGGATATTTTAGGGATAAAATCTACTGCTTATGTAAAGACGTTTAGGCAAAAAAATTATGTAAAAAATCAAAAAATTATTATTATATATAAATATTATTAATTAAAGGTACTACGTAAGTATAATTAATTTAATATAATTTTATTTAGTATATTTTTAAATTATTTTTCAGCCTAAACATCTTGAAATAAAGAGTAGATCAAATGCTCAAAATATCCGTAACTGATTTAAACAACCTTATAATATTGTCAACAACGAAAAACAGAGGGGAAAAGGGAAAAAATTCTAATAATTATTAATCTAGTAGTGATCGTGATTTAGTGAGTGACAAATATATCCACGATTTAAAAACCTCAACCTGGAATTGCGGCACAGCCGACTCTTTCAACCTTCTTTGTCCATTTCCTGAAATATTAATGTCTTCGAGCAATAAATGAGCAGAGCATATTCGAGTGTTCAAATGAGGATAAAAAAAGGCTCATTTCGTTGTTCTCGAATAAGGCGAGTCCAAATCTCTTTGCGCTTTGGATCATTGGGAAATCTGTAATTTGAATACTATAAATTGCTGCGATGTTTACAACAAATGTTCACCAAGTTAGACAAAAGAAAAAAATTATAAACTAAGTATGCCAAAGTACTCTATTTTGTGTAACTATTATACACCGTTTCTCTTGATAAGGATTAAGAAATCACTCGGTATAAAGCTTCCAGTAACATAGTAATATTTCAGAAATATTACTTTTTTTCTCCAAAAGTGCATAATGTTAAATCGGCTGGCCCCTGAACATTGTAGGTAGTTGTTGTAGGTGTAGGTATAGACAGTAGGTGCAGGTTGTAGGTGATTTACACTTAGTAGATGTAGCTTGTAGGTTTTTAGTGAGGTAACTACTGTTTACCTACCAACCTACCGCCTACCAACTATAGGTATGTAGTAGGTCTCGATGTAGGTTGTAGGTGTAGTGTATGACTTATGGGTGTAGCAACCTACGCTTACAACCTTCAAGTGTAGTTACAGTTATTTTTTATTCAAGTTCATAATTCACAGAACAACGTCTGTCAGGCCAGATGGTAAATAATATTTTTAAATATATGTAAAAATCAAATAAATAGTAAACCTTAGTTTCATTTTATTTAAATTGATCAAAAATGTGAATACTGACGGGTCAGGTTAGGTACTGAAATAAAAAAACTTAATCTCTTATTTCTGTACTAATAAATCAATAATAAAAATGACGTCCCTACAAAGTTACCTTTTCACTGTTGCGCATATAGTGCTGTCTTTTATAGTTGGCCGCCATTTTTTGAATATTTATTTAAAATTCCATAAATAAGTATTTTAATTGTAACAAACAATATTGTGATAATTACACGTGATGAGATATCTTTTTTACACGTTTGTCATAGTTTTTACAGCCTTTAATTACGCAACTACTCGGCATTTTATGAATTATATGCGGACTGGATAAAAGTCCGAACGCACTAGGCGGAACTGCACTTCGGCGGAACTGAGCGACACGTCGCGTCAAAATATTCTTTATATGAAATTATATGAGATAACACGCACTAAGCGGTAACGGAACTACACTGCATCCATGACCCAGGAACACAGAAAACTTTTTTGTTCCCTGGCGGGATTCGAACCCGCGACCTCCGGTTAAAGCGCCACTGCGCTCACCACTGAGCCACGGAGGTCGTATGTAAATTATTTAGATTGTAGGTATGTAGGTACATATTTATTTAAAAAAACCTTTTAAATTTCAATCGTCCATTCTTCCATCTTGCTCGGAGGTTGCCTAGCTCAGGGGGGTGAAACTCTCATACATGCACAAATTAACAGAGTACAGAGACATCTAAAAATGACTGTCCGGTACTAACAGTTTGAAAGTTTTCGGATTGTCACAACAGATGCCACTAAGCGACTTCTACATCGCGCTATCGCTAACACAAGGCGTATTTATAAGGGCTCGCGAACATTTTACTATGCAGCAATCATCACAGAACACTATTACTCGCGGAGAAGAAGGTCGACTTCATACAAAAAAATTGGGACCAAAATAGCGCCTCTAGTGAGCTGCCCCCTCAAACTTTTAACCGCCTTCCAACAAAGGAGGACTAAATATTTGATTATATGAATATGGCAGGAAATTGAAGATACGTAATTAAAGTTTAAGTTAACGTTAAATTTCTCTTTAGAGCTAAATTTTGCATTCCAACAAAACCGAGCGACCACCTCCACGCACAAATCATAACTATACGTAACAAAATGTTCGTGAGCCCTTAAATACATACGTCTAGTGTTTTCGATAGCGCGATCTAGAAGCGGCATAGTGTCTGTTGTGCGCCATCTGTTGTGGTTTTTAAGTAACTTTTATGTAATATTAACCATGTAAGACAGAGAGCGATATATTGAAATATAACCATTCTTGTCGCACCGAACTGCCCCCTTTTTGGTCCAAGGTCATTCATACAAAGTCGACCACCCCTGGCAATCATATCCCACTATTAAAGAGGAACTTGGTCGTTGTTGTGTCTACGACTTTCGATAAAACTTAATTTCTGTCCATAATTCAGTTCAATAAAAATTATCAGGCGGTACTACTTCCATCTAGCGTGTTTGATAGTAACTAAAACGGTACAACGCCATCTAAAAACGACATTCCGAAACTTTTGCAAGACTCAGTTTCAATTTTAGAGTTGCGCATCTATACTAATATATATCTGTATTATCTATGGCCTAGCTACTGAATATATTTTTGTAGCGCCGCCAAAGAATATATATTACTAACGTAAAGAACCGTCACTCCACCGATTTACACGACTCGCCGCTCGCAGCTATGTGTGCGTGTCTGGGCGAATGCGGGGGCGGGTGGGGAGTAACTTTTTCCCAGCCTGGACTATGGTTCACGGGGCTGGCAGCTTCGCCGACGCGACAGTGTAATTTCATAAGAAAGACTTGGCTGACGCGACGTTCATAAAAATATTTTTTGTTTTTTGTTTCACTAGTGATGTAGTGATGCAATAATTTGATTTTATCGATATTTTTAACGAAATATGCTTGGGTTGGGTAAAGTTTGTAGGAGTTTAACCTTGAACGTATATCAAATTTTTATTAAAACCCGTTCAATAGTTACTGCGATAAAGAAAAACAAACGTGCCATTTGCCCGTTTAAGATTCATCCGTCAATCCATTCATCCATCCATACAACCGGCGTGAAACAGCGTTTGCGCTGTGTTTCGCCGAGTGAGTGAGTTTACCGGAGGCCCAATCCCCTACCCTATTCCCTTCCCTACCCTCCCCTATTACCCTATTCCCTCTTAAAAGGCCGGCAACGCACTTGCAGCTCTTCTGATGCTGCGAGTGTCCATGGGCGACGGAAGTTGCTTTCCATCAGGTGACCCGTTTGCTCGTTTGCCCCCTTATTTCATAAAAAAAAAAAACATCCTCACAAACTTTCATATTTATAATAGTAGTAAAATATTAGTAAGGATTTCCGCATAAAATTTTAGGTTAAATATTACATGTAGTACTTAATCGCATTTAAATCTGTCGATACCTATCGATATTGTGCGACGATCTTAGTTGTGTTACAACACTTATTGAGTGGTAATAAAAATTTAAAATTGCATTGATATAATTCAAATAGTCTTTATACTACTTAAGAATTAAGTACAAATTAAACCCAATTGCTAAGGACACAAGGTATATTTTTCCAATTTATGGGCCCAATGGCTGAGTACATTTTTGATGAAAAAATATGGCAATAAGACGTTTGCATGGAGACTATTTCGAATTTTCGTTGTAAATATCAGTATTGTTCAAAAGTTCAAAGCGCACGCACCGTGTACCTAAAATATTAGAAATTTCCTGATCGGTAAAAAAATGAGTGGGCTTAATAATTGTAGTTGTATATGGTCGCCGGCCGTATTAACCAAGAAAAAAATTATGACAAAAGATCCTTCCGCTTAACCTTCCTCGATAATTATAATACTTATTTTTTCTAAACTAACCCTTGTTTTTGTCAAACGCAGTAGGTACAATAAATAACTGAGACGTGGATTAAAGAAGGTAGGTATGATTTCCCTTTCCATATTAAGTATCTAGCTGCTGCCCGCGTAATAGTATTATATTTACGCAGACGTAAAAAAAAATATTTTAAATTAATTCGATGTCAACCCTAGGCTTATGTCAACATATCTGACATTTGTCGGTGCTTGAACTGTCATTTGTAGAGAGTGTCGCCCCTGTGGCGCCGCTGCAGTTCAAGTGCGACTTACCAAGTTACCAAAACGTGTCGCTCAGTTCCGCTGAAGTTCAGTTCCGCCTAGTGCGTCCGGACCGGTAAGATCATAAGTGCCAAACCTCAACTGTCAAAATGGCCCCAAAATTTAAAAATTGGGGCCATTTTACTGGAGACACTTTTTGCCTAAACATGCCTCGTCTATAATATACTTACGTCTATGATTATACCCACCTAAAAATTATATAAACAAGTAGGTAGGTACCGACAATATAAATAAACAATAAAAATAATATGCTTTTAAAATATGACGATAGCACGGCGAAACGGCTGGTATTCCCATTCGAGGTCAATACTCACTTTCTACAGAAATTCGCGTGACGCGGACGTAGGCGCAGGCGCAGCCAACGAGATGTAAACATAATAATATCGTTCAGTCTGCTTTTGCTTTTGCACACGTTTGCCTTTATTTTTAATATAAATGATAATCAAATAGCTCTTCCCATAGATGTATAGGTAATATTAAAAAGTGGACTCTTCTATATAAATAGAGCGGGAAAGTACCTAGTCCAAGAATAATCTCTATTAATTATTATCCTTGTGAAAATGTTAGTCTTGCAGTGATTTACTTACTTAAATGTATAACCGCCTCCTTTTTTTGGAAGTCGATTAAAAAACTGGGTACCTACTTCCTTTTTTTGAAGTCTGTTAAACATAAATATGCATTCAAATTGAAGGTCATTGAATAATTCAATGACCTTTAAATCTTGTGAGTTACATAGGTTATATATGTACCTATATTGTACAAGTATTTTAACAAGTTTTTGTTATTTAGTGGGATAACATGAATTGAGCAGCATATTAGATTAAAACTGATGTCAATAAAGTATCCAAAACATTACAAAACGACCTCTGTAGCTCAGTGGTTGATGCTCAAGTCAGAGGTCGCGGGTTCGAATCCTGCCGAAGCAAAAGTTTTCTGTGTTTTGGGTCATCGATGTGTATCAATTGTCATAATATATTACATTATTATTAAAACAAAAACCATTACAAATGTACATACAATGTTTCTGTTGCTAAACTTAGAAACAAACTAGAAAACAAACAAGTACTTAACTAGTGACTAGAGGCTAATGTTATGGGTTTCTTTCTTTCTCCACAAACATGGTTCATATTATAACAAGATCAATATTTGAATGTCATCTAACATTCTTCTAATTTTCTAAGCGATGGAATACCTACTAAGGTAATAAGGTTACTGACATTACTAAGACTTGAGACTTGAAAATAATACTAATAGATAAAATACACATTTTTATTTTATAACCAATTTTAATATCACAATAACACATTAGAACAGTTAAATGAAAGTTAACTGCAAAACACTATACAATTTTTTTCTGTGATGTTACATAATTCATTAACAAATTGTAATACTTTTTTAAGCAATTCAGTCTATGTTTTGGCCAGTATTTTACTATAGATTAGAAAATATCACAATATTACTGGGAGATTACAAATATAAGTTAATTACAATTTTACTCATAAAATATTTATTGGCATTCAATTAGGCTCTTTTGGAAATTGTTAAACTTATCTAATATTTTCTTTAAACTCATTTTCCTACGATTTATCAAATACATAATATAAAAAATATATTTACTTATGTCTTACTACATCCTCATTGGACGCAATATAAGATTACCAACTTATTATTTGAGAAAATAAAAATTTCATATATTTTTTTATATAAAACTGTGGCCATCCTTCAAAAGTTAAATGAACATTAACCCCCTTACTAATAATAATATTTACACAACGGATAACTTATACAATGTTGCTGTCTTTGTCTGATACGTTGGAAATGTCACTTGATAGAAAAAGATAGCAAAATTGTATAAGTTACCCGTTGTGTAAATATTTCTATTAGTAAGATGGTACAAGTTTTAGATCATCTTATTTGTCCACTTTTTTGGAAGATAGTTTAATCACTAAAAATCTTAGGAGCTGTTTCAAAATTTTCTAAAAGATAGCTTATTCAGAAGTTTTGCCGCTGCTTACTTTATATTGAGCAACAGAGACAAATCATGCAAATATGCTATATAACACGGTCACATTAACTAGACGCATGGGATTGATGACGTCATTTTGGCGTTCTGCAACTACAACAGAAACAAACAAACAAACTGTAACAGAAGATAACGAAAATATCGACGCGTGTATCA
The DNA here is from genome assembly GCA_905404095.1 of Glaucopsyche alexis. Lineage (NCBI taxonomy): Eukaryota > Metazoa > Arthropoda > Insecta > Lepidoptera > Lycaenidae > Glaucopsyche > Glaucopsyche alexis. The sequence goes on from FR990053.1 coordinate 7,097,071, forward strand.
GTAACAGAGATGCTGACCATAGTGACATTTGCTCGGCGAGCTAAGGGAATGCGGTGGGAAGCGGGCAGGGCTTTGCATTCCAGCGATGCGTCAAGTTAATGTGACCGCGTTGTAGGACATTGTGCTTAGTGCAAGTTTTTATCACTACTCGCTGTACAGAAGCTAACAATTTGTATAACATCAAATTAGTTACCATTTTTGCCACTAGTGGTGTTGTTTCAATGCCATACAAATTGTAGTCAACTTATGTATGGCGAGTAGGACAAAATCTCTCACTTCGCACACTGTAGATTTTAAAACAGGCCCTAAATGTATATAGATCTACATGATAATAATACTTAAGAAAAATATAATTAAATTTTTATCTTAAATAAATTAAGTTGATAAAAGCTTGCCACAAAGTTAGAGACAATGATTTAAAACGGGCCCTAAATGTATATAGATCTAGGTACATGATAATAATAATTAAGAAAAATGTAAATAAATTCTTATCTTATATAAATTAAGTTCATAAGTTTAGCTTGCCACAAAGATAGAGACAATGACAGTAAGAATTGTAAATACAGGCAAATTCCTTGAAGCGGAGTTCTTTTTCAATGATGTGGTAGCGTAAGTTTGTAAGAGTCCGCACGGCACTGTTTTCTTCATGTTACTAGACGAAGTGTGTCTAATTACATAACATTGCATACCTGGTGTTACGTCTACAGGTTTGCCTTTTACCTCAAGAGCATTTGTCACTGTTGTAGTGTTTGTCGTTGTAACAGTAACTGATGACGCCATCGTATTATCAGTGTTGTTAGCAGCAGTAGTCGCATTAGCAGTTGTTTCGTTTCTCGGCACTAAAGTTCCGTTTGGATACTTCTCGTACAGAACAGGACCTGGGACGGCAGGAGCTGTTTCGTTATGCGGGGAATTAACAGTTGTTACATTTGTCACGGTTGTTGTCACAACGGTAACATTCGTGTTGCTTACATTGTTAGCCTTTGCTTGCTCCATGTATATAAAGCTGGAGATTATTTCACAGTCTATTTTGGTTTCGTCGTAGTCTCCGTTATCTTTCTTCAGTCCAAATTTACACACTTCCCCTGGTGTCGGTTTGTAGCTATTTGAGTGTCCTTTGTTTAGAGCATAAGCAGTTCCAGCTAGGGTTCCTAGATTCAGCAGCGCAAGACCAGCTAACAAAGTGCCATATTTGCTTCCTGAATTCTGGTATTTGTACACGTAAGTTGGTGGAGATCCGTGGTAAACTGGATAGGTCATCGGTGGGCCACCGTGAACTGGTGTGTATCTTATTTGCTGAGGTGGATTATAGTTGTAGTGATAGTGAATGTTGGTTGTGTGGCCTCCTGTGTTGGGTTTGGAGCTTCCAGATAATCCATGACTTGAGGGGTAGCCGTGAGATTGCGTATTGGACGGGTATGAGTTGCCAGAAGGGCGACTATGGCCATTGCCAGACAGTCCTCCTGAGGGCGGATACCCGTGGCTGCTACTGTGACTTCCTCCAGATGGATAACCGTGATTTCCTCCAGATGGATAACCGTGACTTCCTCCAGAACCCGAAAGTCCTCCAGAACTGGGATAGGAGTGGTGACCTCCACCGCCCGACAGGCCACCAGATGATGGATAACTATGTCTACTGCCACCGCCACCATAAGATCGTTTTGAAGTTATCTGTTGCGTAATACACAGAAGTAAAAGCAGTATAAAAATACACGATCTATTTGTCACACGATTCATGTTGCATAAACTTATTTAGCACCAAAAAAATAACACACGTATCGCGCTAACGTCCTCCTCAAAACTGGTAAGAAGTTATCAACGGACAACGAGCGCTCCAGTGTTGTCAACTCTCAAAAATATTTCACCCCAAAATTTTGTCAAAAACCCCCAAAATCGCAATAATTACTTGAAAATCCCCGTAATTTTTTGTATCATTAACCTGTCAAGCGCCTTGACACTCTTTGACATCTTATGCAGACAAGCGTCGGGCCTTTTTGCCACCAAAAATTAATTTTCCTTACATTCTCCCGCAATTTTTTTCGCGATTTTTTTTCGCAATTTTAATGTTAATAAGTAAATAAAACCTATGGATGATGTATATATTTAAAAATATAATTAATTTCCTAAGTGATTACGTAATATAAAAACAGATTTATAAAACATTACAATTAGATTCAGTATAATTAAGTACCTATCCACTTGAAAGTAAACATTTCAAATAACGTAAACACTTGCACTGATTGTTTACTTTTGACTTCGTTATTGACACTCAAGTGGGAACATGCCAAATGATACCTCATCACACACATTACGGAGAGGAAGGAGGAGGACGACCTCATTCCCTCATGACAGATGCACGGAGTACCGACATCTATAAATCATATGACGTTTCCCGTCGTGTTTTTCTTCAAGATTATAATGTTTTAATGTGAATAAAACATATGCATGTTATATATATTTAGAAAGGTGATTAAATTTCCTAATTGATAATATAATTGGAATTAAGAAAAATACTAGTTTAATAAAAGAAATCTTGATCCAAACACAACACACGACTTTTTCTTATATTTTTATTGCAAATCTAAACTAAGGCCAAATTTATGTTTCTATATAGTAAAATTTGCTTAATTTACGTAGGTGCACACATTTTATATAAAATTTTAATTCAAAAACCGATATAAAATAAGTTACAGTTACCTACTATAAAATTGTCAGTCTAATTTCGATTCCCGCGATTTTTATTTCTCCAAATTATATTGTTATAATTTATGTACTACCTATGCATGTGATATATATTTAAAAAGTAGAATAGATTTCCTAAGTGATGACGTAAATGGAATTTAGAAAAATACTCATTTAATAAATGGAATCTTGATACAAACACATAAACTTCGTCTTTTTTAATATTTTGTTTTAAAACTCAAATAAATATAAAATGTATGTTTCTATACAGTGAATGTTGCTTTATTTACGTAATTGGATATATTATACATAAAAATTTAATACAAAAACAGTTGTACTAACAAGGATTGGAGCAAAACTAATTACAATTACTATGAAAAATATCTGACATAGTACATATTTTGATTGCTCAATAAACTGTAACTGGGACATAAATAAATACATATTTTTATATTTTTATACATTTCAGGATGTTAAATATTACAGTAACTCATTATTTTTTTACAATGTACAATAAGGGAACTCCCTCATTGAACCCTCCGAAACTAGGCCTATTTTGACGGTAATGTCTTACAAAAACAATCATAGTAATAAATTTACTTATTCTTATCCATATATTCTATTCGTAGACTCTAGAATAAATACCGTTCTAATAAAATTTCTACTAAAATGTTCAATTCAAAATGCATTTCACAAGAAAATCATAAACTCACTATGAAATAAAATAGCAATAAAAACGTATATTTTTCATTCGATTTTCTGAAGTAATTTGTAGTAGATTTATGGAAAATACTTAGTATACGCATAAAAAACTTAATATTAATTACATAAATGTGTAAATTATGTGGTACAAACAAACCACTTATAAATTAGAAATTTATTCTATGGGCGTGCCCACCTTGCCACCAGGCAGCAAGCGACGCGTGAGAGTCATGCTGTCACTTGCTGCAAGGCAGCAAGTGACGCTTGACAGGTTAAGAATATCTACTATTAATACTACAAAAATCAACAATGATAAATAAATAATAATAAAAATGGTCTGTAACATAATTTATATAATTCTGTCGAACTTTATAAATTATAATACACTTCCAAAAGTTTATTTTATACAGGTTGACTTTTCAAATCACTTTTCGAAATTTGAAATCGCTTAATTTTATCAAAAACAAAAAAAAACATCCCTTAAAATAACCCTAAAAAATTCTTCCCCCTAGAAAAACCTCCTGTAGAGATTTTTTCCCCTAAATTTAGGGGGAAACCCCTAAGTTGGCAACACTGAAATCACCGTTTTGTCTATACTCTATGGTTTTGTCACTTGACAATCAGTTGTCATTTGTCAGATCTTTTATCATACGTCAAACAAATGTCAGTGTCAAAAAATGTGTCAATTGACAGATGTCTTCTTTTTCTTCGTCGCGCGTCGTTACTTGAAATAAGATGAATTATTTCAGCTATCATCCTCTTTTTAATATTATATTATATCTATGGCATCAATGGAAAATTCTACTGAGAGAAGTCAGGATATTAAACAAAGATACGCGACAAATTTTTAGAGGCATGTAAGTTACGAGTTACGACATAATCATCTTCATCGTTCTCGTCAACCCAGTGGTGGATTTACACTAGGGGCAGTCGGGGCTAGTGCCCAGGGCGGCAAATTTTCTAGGGCGGCAAAATTTGCAAAGCGAAAAAAAATCTAATACCTACTCTTAGTATCAAAATTGCACAATATAATTAAACTAGCGACCCGCCCCAGCTTCGCACGGGTACAATACTGATACTAATACTAAAGAATGTCTTTGAACCTCTAACAAAACGGGCGAAATCTAGTCAAAACAAACAGAAACAAATTAATATAGGTACCTACTAAAACTCAATGAAATAAGTAGGTGGGTATACTTTTATCGTATGAAATACCATAGATCTAAACTCCCCCCGCACGCGCACCCCCGCATTGGTGACGCCCACTTCGCAACGGGCCGCGCAGCAAAAATCGTAATATTTTAATTTCGCCATAACTTCAAAACCACACGTCCAATTTAAATCATTCAAAGACCAAATATTATCTACATAAACTGTACTTAGTGATGAAATAATTTATTTTGATAAGGATTAATAGCATGAGTAAAATAAACGCGTTTAAATGTAGTCCAAAAAAAAATCAAGATTTCTAAATAAAAAAATGGTTGTTGTGCCTCACTGGACATAGATAGGTATAGTGTGTTGCGGACTTTTTTGTAGATATTTATAAGATCTACAATTAATTAGAACATTTTATGCTTCTATCTTTTATAGTTTAGGCAGCGTACGCAAAATAAGTAACTTTTCTGGTTGATTTTTTACACCTTGTGTCCGAAAAACCCAAATATTTTACGGAACCCTATTTTTTTCCAAAATAAAATATAGCCTATGTTACTCGTGGATAATGTAGCTTTCGAATGGTGAAAGAATTTTTGAAATCGGTCCAGTACTTTTTGAGCCTATTCATTACAAACAAACAAACAAACAAACATACAAACAAAGTTTTCCTCTTTATAATATTAGTGTAGATTAGTTCTCATATTTAATTTTTTTTTTTAATATATTACCGAAGCATGTGTTAAATCGTAATTTCATAAATTATCATTTTGGCACTTTAAGGCCCTCCCCCGAGCAAAAGACCTTGAGGCGGTCAGCCGCATAACTCAGTTGAAAATTTTTCACATAACTTAGTTCAAAATTGACAAAAAAAAAATTTAAACGGCGAATATCTAGCTTATGAAATTGCCTATCTATTGGTGTGTGTCCCAAATAAAATTAACTTGTAAATACTATGGAGACGCTGAAACTATAATTAAATGTTCATTGAATTATAGTTTCAGCGTCTCCATAGTATTTACAAGTAAACTTTATTTGGGACACACACCAATAGATAGGCAATTTCATAAGCTAGATATTCGCCGTTAAAATTTTTTTTTTTTTGGTCAATTTTGAACTAAGTTATGTGAAAATTTTATGCGGCTGACCGCCTCAAGGTCTTTTGCTCGGGGGAGGGCCTTAAGTAAAAAATAAACATCAAAATAATTTAATTTATTTATCTCCTTATGATGTGATAATTTTTTTTCAGAAACTCTCTTTATCTTTAATATTATATATCTATGTTCAGAAATTAATAAATTTGACTATAGCTCTACCAGAATCTGATGGCATTTTAAAAAAAATAAAAAATGTGATTTTCATATGGCAATGTCAAGTATGACCCGTCAAATCAAAGTACGTGATCTGTCAACCGCTGCTAAAATTTTGTGATTATGTTCTTGGAATTTGTTGTTTTTGTGAAAATATCCAAAAAGGCAATTCGATCTCAAGCGAGAAATATTGTTTTCTATGTCTATAGTAAAATACAGAAAGACGAAGGTGTAAATCGAACTCAATCTTATAATTTAAAGTTCGTGGTAGAGTTGACCGGTAAGTTAGAGTGAGTTGTTTTGATACTTTTAGTTTTTTTATATTTTCTTAGGTAATTATTGTGACTTCTTTAAATGTGTTTCCAGTACTACTATAAGGTGAATCGTAGCTGATGGCACATCGAATGATGGTTTGTTTTCCATGCCTGGTAAAAGGAGGAGAGGAGGAAAAAAGAAAATCAACATAAGACAGTTTCGATTTATAGTTGATTAGGAATAAAGTAAACGAGTTCTATACAGTTCGGAAGGAAATTCCAACATTAAATAAACTGTTGCCAATTTAATTGTATGTTATCTATACTAATATTATAAAGCTGAAGAGTTTGTTTGTTTGTTTGTTTGTTTGTTTGTTTGAACGCGCTAATCTCAGGAACTACTGGTTCGAATTGAAAAATTCTTTTTGTGTTGGATAGTCCATTTATCGAGGAAGGCTTTAGGCTATATAACATTATGCTAAGCTCAATAGCAGCGGAGCTCCAATCAATAATGTTTCAAAATCGGGGTGTTTTTTCCCTTTTGAGAGCTTTCGCTGCGTACGCTGCGGAAACGGTTAAAGTTTCGTTAAAATGATGTATGACAGAATTGTTTCCCTTTAAAAGTTCTAAAAAAAAGTCCGCAACAGTATATGTCTATCTTTTAAGGTTGGCTCACAATAACCTTTTTAAGCTAACCAAATTTGTTCTAAAATTAAGCATTATTTGTGAAGGTGTTTTCATAAAGATTATATTAATCCTTATTCAAGTAAATACGTTATTCATTACAAGCATTTAATCTAGAAGAAATTTGCCGTTTACATCATTTGATTTCAATGAGTATTTTAGAAGATATCGCAATAATAAAATAATCAAGTATGCAACGGCGCGCGCCGGGCAGTCGTGAGGTGGAAGCGCTTCTCCTTCTACGTAAATGAAGTCGCCGGTATATTTAAGCGATATCCCAAAGTAACTGTTCCACGCGAACGAAGTCGCGGGCAAAAGCTAGTTCGTAATAAATAAGTATATAAAGTAATTCACGATTGATTTATTTTTCATGAAATATCATTATCATTCTTTGAGTATCCAACTATAACGGAGACGCCATTGTCAGGCGTTCCCCGCTGCCAAAGGTTAGACCCTCCGGTCGTGAGGGTTGTATAAAACTAGTTGCTGCGCGTTTTTGACGTATTCGGAAAATTACAGCGAGGCGGAACGAACCGGAGCAGAAAATGCCGACTTGCTGTATTTTTTCCTGCAAAAACAGATCGGAAACATCAAATAAACAAAAGGATGGTGTTACTTTCCATGTGTATGTATTATTTTGCCTAAATATTAACAATAATTGCGATATATTAGCAAAAATCCAAAAATTTTACTCGATGAACAAATGTTGCTACTAAATCGTACAACATCCAAATTTAGGGTAATATTTAAAAGTAGTAATTTATAAAAACTTCTATTTCATATTCGTTCTTGTTTTTACTATTTCATAATGAAGAAACATGACTAATTAATTAGTACACTATTTACAATTTTGTTTTTCTTCATGATATTATTTCACGAAACACATTGAAAATTTGCAAATTATTATAAAATAATTATTCAATTGTGTTAACAAACTTTTGTTTATATTAATTATTATTTATTACAATAAAATATGTGCGGATAAATTTATCCTGAAATTATGCATTTTTAATTTATAAACAGGCCACACCTCATAAAAACTGAGGGTTGTGACAACGTAAAAGAAATATCGATATCGACTTTATCAGTATGTTATTCTGACCATTATTTTTTTAGATTTCCTAAAAATAGGATGATTAGTAATGCCTGGGTCCAAGCTTGCGCTAATCATTTTTCTTGGTTTCCCAAACGTACGAGTATAATTTGCTCGGTGCATTTTGAAGTTTCATGTTTTATTGTTCAGACGAACAACAGTAGGAGATTAAAACAGCGCGCCTTGCCAACTTTGAAATTATTAAAAGTGCATTTTATAATTAACTAGTTTTTGCCCATGAATTTGAACCAATCTTTGAACTACTTATGGTGAACATTGGTAAACATTGAGGTGGAACAGAACTATTGTAAATGCAAAAAAAACGTATTTAGGGTGGACTGTATATTTTATCAAAACGATTCCGCATTTTTACTTAGCTCTACCTTTTTTAACCGACAAAAAACCGAAGGAGGTTCTCAAGTCAACACATACTTACGATTATAGTACGATTTTGGTATTTTTTTTTTATTTAATAATATAATATATTTTAAACATAATATATGGATGCTTCACGTCATGTCAATCTGGTCTCGTGGTAAGTTCTCGAAGAACTTGTTTTACGGGTATAGGTGTACCAGAATCTCATGGCAAATAGGGAAATAAAATTTTGTAGTGTGCAATACTGGAGAAATTGGATTAAACGATCTTGATACTGGTTAATTTTTAGTTAAATCGAAACTGTCTTAAGTTGATTTCCTTTTTCCTCCTCTCCTCCAGGCATGGAAAATAAACCATCATTCGATGTGCCATCGACGATTCACCGTATAGTTGTACTGGAAACACCTTTAAGGAAGTCACAATAAGTATCTAAGAAAATATAAAAAAACTAAAAGTATCAAAACAACTCACTCTAACTTACCGGTCAACTCTACCACGAGCTTTAAATTATAAGATTGAGTTTGATTTACACCTTCTTCTTCCTGTATTTTAAGATAGACATTGAAAACAATATTTCTCGCTTGAGATCGAATTTCCTTTTTCAACACTTTCACAAAAACAACAAATTCCAAGAACATATTCACAAAATTTTAGCAGCGGTTGACAGATCACGTACTTTGATTTGACGGGTCATACAAGTATGATTTTCATATGGCAATGTCAAGACATTGCCATATGAAAATCACATTATTTTTTTTTAAATGCCATGAGATTCTGGTACACCTATACCAGACAACGGAAATATATTTAATACTATACACATATTTAATATTTTTATTATATTCTACACACATTTAATACCTACACACCCATGACCCAGGAACACAGAAAAACTTTATTTACTTCGGCGGGATTCGAACCCGCAATCCCCGGCTTGAGCACAAACACGCTCAACCACTGAACCACAGAGGTCGTCTAATTATTATTGTAAAGATTTTACTTCTAAATTCATCCTATTGTCACTAAATGGTAGACCCACGGACTCCTTTTTTTACAACAACAAATAAAAAGCGTGAAGCGTGCTAGATAATGGGTTTCAACCTTTGAGTATCCAACTATACGGAGACGACATGACAGCTAATTTCTATGCGAAAAAGTCTCGCCACTTTCTGCGGGGGGGACGATCGCACCGCTAGTGCTTGACACTATCGATGTTTTGCTATCGATGAGTTCGGCTAGTAATAATTATGTGTGGCAAAAGTAAATTTTAAAAATTATATCTATTAAGTATAAATTAACTACAATATTTAATTTACAGTTTCGCTCAGTATCATAAAGTAAATAAGTATTAAAATGTTGAAACATGCAAAAATGGAAGCGTCATCCTGCGTGGAGAAGAATTTTAGCATTTTAGCAGTGTTGCGAATATCTTAGTTGCTAAGCGGCTGGTGCGTACAACTAATTTGTAGTATTCCGTAATACTCAAGAAACCCTAATAAATTTGCCCTGACCATCCGTCTGTCTGTCCGTCTTTCTAGCATATGTAATTATGAATTTATATAAATGGAATGTTGTATAGTTTATAGGTATTTTAAAATTTAAGTAAGAATTCATAAATTACCTTTTTACAAAGTCACCGGCACCGCAGCTTACGTAACGGAACTGCGTCTGCGGTGCGAGGTACCCGCGACGCCGTTGTATGTATCCCGCCTGCACTGGTCTATGCAGGTCGAGGACGTCGTGTACTACATCCGCCAGAAGACGTCCATCGCCTTGAGGGTCGAAGTCTAGAGTCTCGCCACAAGGTCAATTTCAGTTCCTTTGTGGTGAGAGTGCCGACGCATCTTTCGTCGACCTTCGAGGTGGAGGAGTTCTGGCCGACGGGTGTGGTCTACCGGAGGTTCCGGGGGAGACTCCAGAACGAAGCGCGGATCACGTCGCCGTCAACACGTGACAAAGTGTAGTTTTGAAGTATATAATATGTATGTTAATCTGTAAGGTATTTATAATATGGGCCTATGTCACCCGAAATAAATGAAATTTAATTTAATTTAATTTAAAAGTATGTTTTACAATATTAAAGAACATCCATACGTCCATCCATCCATACATTCACCATCTATCCATCCTCACTAACTTTCATATCCTATCCTAGTAATAGTATAAAATGTGAAAATTTGTGAGGATGGATGGGTAGATGGATAGATGGTTGCATGTATAGATGGATGCTTGTTACTCTTTCATGCAAAAACTACTGAACAGATTTTAATGAAATTTGGTATGGTAGTAGTTTAGGCTCTGGATTAAAACATAGGCTACTTTTTATATGGGAAAAGTAGAGTATTCCCGCGGGATAACCGAAAGTATATTTACGCGGGTGGAGCAGCCGTAATAACTAAAGTAAAATAGATAATAGCTTCAAGAATTAGTCTCATACGTTTTGAAACCCATTATCTAGCACGCTTCACGCTTTTTATTTGTTGTTGTAAAAAAGGAGTCCGTGGATTCCTCATGAATTCTACCACCAGGTCTACCATTTAGTGACAATAGGATGAATTTAGAAGTAAAATCTTTACAATAATAGTTAGACGACCTCTGTGGTTCAGTGATTGAGCGTGTTAGTGCTCAAGCCGGGGATTGCGGGTTCGAATCCCGCCGAAGTAAATAAAGTTTTTCTGTGTTCCTGGGTCATGGGTGTGTATTAAATGTGTGAAGAATAAAATAAAAGTATGTGTATAGTATTAAATATATTTCCGTTGTCTGGTACCCGTAACACAAGTTCTTCAAGAGAACTTACCACGAGACCAGATTGACATGACGTGAAGCATCCATATATATTTAAAATATATTATATTATTAAATAAATAAAAAATATTACCAAAAAAGACTAGAGAATCTCCTTCGGTTTTTTGTCGGTTAAAAAGGTAGAGCTAAGTAAAAATGCGGAATCGTTTTGATAACTAGGGTCCACCCTAAATACGTTTTTTTGCATTTATAATAGTTCTGCTCCACCTCAATGTTTACCAATGTTCACCATAAGTAGTCCAAAGACTGGTTCAAATTCACGGGTAAAAACTAGTTAATAATAAAATTCACCTTTAATAATTTCAAAGCTGGCAAGGCGCACTGTTTTAATCTCCTCCTGTTGTTCGCCTGAACAATAAAACATGAAACTTCAAAATGCACCGAGCAAATTGTACTCGTACGTTTGGGAGACCAAAAAAAAATATTAGCGCAAGCTTGGACCCAGACATTCCTAATCATCCTATTTTTAAGAAATCTAAAAAAATAATGGTCAGAATAACATACTGATAAAGTCGATATCGATATTTCTTTTACGTTGTCACAACCCTCAGTTTTTATGAAGTGTGGCCTGTTTATAAATTAAAAATGCATAATTTCAGGATAAATTTATCCGCACATATTTTATTGTAATAAATAATAATTAATATAAACAAAAGTTTGTTATTACAATTGGATAATTATTTTATAATAATTTGCAAATTTTGAATGTGTTTCGTGAAATTATATAATGAATAAAACAAAATTGTAAATAGTGTACTTATTAATTAGTCATGTTTCTTCATTATGAAATAGTAAAAACAAGAACGAATATGAAATATAAGTTTTTATAAATTACTGCTTTTAAATATTACCCAAAATTTGGATGTTGTACGATTTAGTAGCAACATTTATTCATCGAGTAAAATTTTTGGATTTTTGCTAATTTATCGCAATTATTGTTAATATTTAGGCAAAATAATACATACACATGGAAAGTAACACAATCCTTTTGTTTATTTGATGTTTCCGATCTGTTTTTGCAGGAAAAAATACAGCAAGTCGGCATTTTTTGCTCCGGTTCGTTCCGCCTCGCTGTAATTTTCCGAATACGTCAAAAACGCGCAGCAACTAGTTTTATACAACCCTCACGACCGGGGGGTCTAACCTTTGGCAGCGGGGAACGCCCGACAATGCCATCTCCGTATGGTTGGATACTCAAAGGTTTCAACACGTATGAGGCTAATTCTTGAAGCTATTATCTATTTTACTTTAGTTATTACGGCTGCTCCACCCGCGTAAATATACTATCGGTTATCCCGCGGGAATACTCTACTTTTCCGATATAAAAAGTAGCCTATGTTTTAATCCAGAGCCTAAACTACTACCGTACCAAATTTCATCAAAATCCGTTCAGTAGTTTTTGCATGAAAGAGTAACAAGCATCCATGTATACATCCAACCATCTATCCATCCAACCATCTATCCATCCATCCATCCTCACAAATTTTCACATTTTATACTATTACCTACTAGGATAGGATGTGAAAATTTGTGAGGATGGATAGATGGTGAATGTATGGATGTTCTTTAATATTGTTAAACATACTTTTGTTCTATCATCAATAGTTTCCGCAGCGCATGCGACGAAAGTTGTTTAATGGCATTTTTGACACCTTGGGTTACGTTACTAAAGTTTTAGTAAGAATCCCTAATCTTTTCTAGCAATAAATATAGCCTATTTTACTCAGGGTGAATGTAGCTTTCTAATGGTGAAATAATTTTGAAATTGGCACAGTAGTTTTTTAGTTTATTCATTACAAACATACACACAAAAATACAAATCTTTCCTCTTTATAATATTAGTATAGATTATTATATACTACCTAGGTATATAAACAAATATTTTTTTAAACGACGTACAGTCAGATTAGACCGCAAATTAATATTTATCTACACTTTCTCTCATTAGTTATTCTATGTGCTAGTTAGACTAGTTAGACATACAGAAACTTATAAGAGAAAATATAGGTAAATATTGAAAAAATCGATTTCGAATTGATTTCGCTCAGAATAATTTTCCCTAAGAGTTTTTAGCATAGTCAATCAACATGGAAACTTACAAGTTTCTATCTCCTATAGTTTAGAAATGCCAGGAGGATGACCAACTTATAAACCATTATGGAGACCGATTACTCGAAAATGGTTGACTTTGTAAAAAGGTAATTTATAAATTCTTATTTCAATTTTAAAATACCTATAAACTATACAAAATTTCATTTATATATATTCATAATTACACATGCTAGAAAGACGGACAGACAGACGGATGATCAGTGCAAATTTATTAGGGTTTCTTGAGTATTACGGAATGCTACAAATTGGTTGTACCTACGCACCAGCCGCTCCGCAACTATGATATTCGCAACACTGCTAAAAATGCTAAAATTCTTCTTCACGCTGGATGACGCTTCCATTTTTGCATGTTTCAACATTTTAATACTTATTTACTTTATGATACTGAGCGAAATTGTAAATTAAATATTGTAGTTAAGATTTAATAGATATAATTTTTAAAATTTACTTTTGCCACACATAATTATTACTAGCCGAACTCATCGATAGTAAAACATCGATAGTGTCAAGCACTAGCGGTGCGGTCCCCCCTCCCGCAGAAAGTGGCGAGACTTTTTCGCATAGAAATTAGCTGTCATGTCGTCTCCGTATAGTTGGATACTCAAAGTTATCATTACATAGTATAAAACAAAGTCCCTTTTTTGTCTGTCCCTATGTATGCTTAAATCTTTAAAACTACGCAACGGATTTTGATGCCGTTTTTTTGACAGATAGAGTGAATTAACGGGAAGGTTTTTAGGTATATAACATGCATAACATAGTAGAGGTACACAGATAATTTTAGAGGTTTCTAAAGTCCTAAAAATCACATATTTTGCGCTTACATTGAAAATGCTGGCTGAACACTACGAGATAGATCAAAATTATGTACTACAATTTTATTCATCTTAAAAAAGCCTACTAAAACTACTATCTCTTAGGGATAACCCACACGAATATTTTGAACTGCAGCACAGAATACATAATAGTAACTGCAGTTCTTAATTCTTATGGAATATCCAGAGGTGGTTTGTCAGTTTTGTTGGAATGTCAAATAACTTTACTTACTACATAGTACATAGTATAAAACAAGTCGCTTTATCTGTCTGTCCCTATGTAGGTATAGTATGTATATTGTAGGTATGCTTAGATCTTAAATCTACGCAGCGGATTTTGATGCGAGTTTTTAAAATAATAGTATTTTAAGTATTTAGTCTTTAAGATATAATATTAAGGTAAAAATTATATTCAAGTGCGATAAATATAATATTATGTAAGTATATTATCTAATGGTCGCGCATGTCGTGTCGAGGTGATAGGGTCCCATTTTTAACAATTTGCATTGGGCAAACCTAAAAACATTTCCAATATTGTATCAGAAGTATATTGCTGTAAGTAGGTAGAGAGTTATTCGCCGAAGAAGTTTTTTTCCAAGAACACTATTCCACGCAGGCGAAGCCGCGGACAAAAGCTAGTTTTCTATATTATACACAGAACATTCTTCATACAGTCTTATTATAATTATTCATGTTCAATAATACTAAAGACAAAAATAAAAATTAACCAGTATCAAGATCGTTTAATCCTATTTCCCCAGTATTGCACACTACAAAATTTTATTTCCCTATTTGCCATGAGATTCTGGTACACCTAGTAGTATTTTCGAAAAATTAAAAATATTATCAAATTATTTTTGCATTTAAAAAACCAAACATTAATTACAAATATAACAAACTCAAATACATAATATAAATAATATGTAATACAAAAGTCGCCCTTAGTGCAAAAAATTTATTTTTACAACAAAATACGAGTATAATATTAACATAATAACAAATAGCAAAATGTTATCTATAAATACTAATCATGGGCGAAACTAGGGGGGGTTTAGGGGGTTATATTTTGTATACAGTCATATATTTATTTATATATATGTAACTGTATAATACATTTTTTACCCTGTGTTACTGTCTAGGTCTAGGTACGGATAACCCACCCTATTTTTTTATTAAACATTGATAACCCAATTATATTAGTATTTACCGACTCAGAATAGACGTAAAATATAAGAATAGGTATTGTTTTTGCCGAGAAATAAAATTATCTTTAGGTATGTGCTAAAAACTAAATTCTGCAACCTTCGACCATTTTTCGAGTTTCCATGTCGAACTCAAATAATATTTTATTATGTACCTACTCATTACTTAATATTATTAAAAACCTTACATAAAATATTATAAATTAGCTAAAGCTACTTGGTTAAATATCTCCCACAAGCCTCGTATGGAAAGGATAATTATTCTAAAAGAATAATTTCAGTAAATGAGTTATTATACAACTTACATCTCAGTAGGTACTGTTGAAAATCTAGGGGTTGAACAAGGGTTGTATACCTACGGCCTTCCTACGGCAGAAACCTTTTTTTGTAATTTTTATTGATAGGAGATTTAATAAGAAAACTGATAAATTAAAGAAAAATATAAAACTTTATTTAACCTTAGATACAATGTGTAAGTAGAAGATTATTTACACAATTAATGAGAGATTGACTACTCACTACATAAACTTTAATGTACCTAAATAGACCGTATATCTATTTTCATATTTTTCAGATAATTTTCTCCTTTTTTACCCGACTGCCGGGAGGGTTAGCTTGTTAGCAGGCGGGGCCCATATATTTTTAACCCCCGACGCAAAAAGAGGGGTGTTATAAGTTTGACGTGTCTGTCTGTCTGTCTGTCTGTCTGTCTGTCTGTCTGTCGGTCTGTCTGTCTGTCTGTCTGTCTGTGTGTGTGTCTGTCTGTCTGTCTGTGGCACCATAGCTCTCGAACGGATGAAGCTATTTCAATTTAGTTTCTTTTGTATTAAAGGTGACTTACCTGCGAGTGTTCTTAGACATGTTTGATGAAAATCGGTTGAGCCGTTTAAAATTTGTGGGGGGTGAAAGCGGGGAAGAATAACCGAATGTGCAAATATACTCGAGTGTGGTCTCAAATGAAAGCGCACTGAAAGAGAATATTGATGACTTAATCGAGAGTGTTCGTAGCTTCGTTTGATGAGAAAATTGGTGGTGGGAAGATCGGCCGTTTGAAGATGATCAGCTCTTTTCTAGTTGATGAGGGGATCTGACTAACTTTCTTATGTCCGATCGATCCGAAATTTGGTACCGTGTTACTTCAACTATATTTAAAGAATATTGTAAGGTAACCATGACCTGATTAGCCGTTTGAAGATCGTCTTTTCTTTATTAGTTGATGAGGGGATCTGACTATCGTCCACATGTCCTATCGATTCGAAATTTGGTACCATGTTACTTCAATGATGTTGAAAGAATGTATATGGTAAGGTAACCATTATTTATACCTACTTTAAAAAGGATAAAATAAAAGTAAAATTAAAAATTTTAAAAACCCCCGACACAAAAAATAAACTCTAAAAAATAATAAATAATATTTTAAACCTATTATAATTTTATTATCACATATAATATTATGTAAGTTGAAATAATTTTATTTTCCAATCGTCGTCTCGTCGGGGGACCGCTATGTGAGAAAAACAGGTGTAGTCGCAGAATTTACTCCGAAAAAAATTCGCTCATATCTAAATGTAATTCATAATAATTAATTAGCTGTTGTTGTAAAAATCGTTTATAAACTTTAGCGGTCCCCCGACGAGGCGACGATTGGAAAATAAAATTATTTCAACTTACATAATATTATATGTGATAATATAATTATAATAGGTTTAAAATATTATTTATTATTTTTTAGAGTTTATTTTTTGTGTCGGGGGTTTTTAAAATTTTTAATTTTACTTTTTGTACGATTTATAATTTGCGAACGGGTCCCGCCTGCTATTAACGTCAATTATTTCACTTAGGGTTTCAGCTCATAGTGTAGTCAGTTTTCTCAAACTTGATTCGGTCTTTTTGGTGCGTTGCTTAGGTTTCTCTTAGGTTTGTCTTTTTTGCAGTCGAGTTTTTTTATTTTTTAATTAAGAGCACTTTTTATGTCTCTTTTGAGTATCATCATATTTTATTTAAGTGATTTTAGTTAAACATGAAACAATGATATATTATTGTACATTGTTATTCACGTTTTACATAATATTAGATAGGTATATATATATATATATATATATATATATATATATATATATATATATATATATATATATATATATATATATATATATATATATATTATAATAATGAGTAATCAGCTTGAGAATTATACGAGTCACAAGTAGGTACCTAACTTATATTAATTCTAATTTCTAACAAGTGTTTGTACGAAAAACATAAAACTTATAGGCGCTATACACCATGCTGCCTATCATCCAATCGATCGACTTGACGCTACCGATTGTATCAGGGTGCTCAGTGTGTGTTTTTGCCACTACTCGACGGGAAGAAGTTAACTGTAATTTGTATGGCATTGAAACAACGCCCCTAGTGGCAGAAATGGTAATTGTAGCTAACTTTTTCACGTCGAGTGACAAAAACACGTACTCAGCACACATTTCCATATTTATATAAACAGTATAATCTGTCTTGTGAATATATAATGCCCAGACACTACCAGTATTCTAACTCGGTAGCGTCTTACCAATTACAGTTATAAGACGATAGGCTGTATAGTGTACGGCTACACTAACACAATGTTCCGACTGTCTGACAACAGTAGAATATATTAATAACAGAATTTATAGGACTAGGTAAATGCAACAATTTTGGCAAAAAATTAAGCGGACATAGAAATTTATGGATAAGGGACATTCGAATATAATACTTTACTAACTGATCAATGTTTTTATAATGCTATAAATGCTGACAACCACCAAGGGGGACTTGACAACCAGGTTTTTAATGTGGATCTTGAGGGAAGCATGGATGGTGTGTTCTTTGGCGGTGGTGGCATTCTTGAGTATTCCATTAAAGTCTTACAGTCCACGTCAGTCCTGAGTCGGGCTTCTCTAGTAACTATTTCTACTGCACATTGCATGTTGGATACGTTTATTGGACCCCCTTTAACACTTAACGGATCTTTTGAGTAGGAAGTGTGGCAAGTAGTCGTGTTGACAATGTTTACGGTTGATGTTGTATTAGTTTGGTTATTTAATAATGTTCTTGACTGAACTGAATCTGATAAAGCTGGTAAAAGTGTAGTAGAATTTTCAGTTGTGTTTGAAATAGGTAACAACGTAGATGCAGGAGCTAAGGTAGTTGATAATAACAGAGTGACCACCGAATCGTTAGATGACGTAGATACATTTGTAGCTAACGTTGTCGTATTAGAATCAAGTGTGGGTGGAAGATTGGTGTTTGTTACACTTGTATTTGTAAGCACATTAACTAATTCTATGACGTTAGTAGTACCTAACGAACTATTAAATATGCTGTTCAGCAAATCAAGTGTATCGTCAGTAATTTTTAAAGTGTAATTAGCACCAGGAATAATAGTTACAGCAGAAGTGTAACCAGCCAGTGGAGTTGGTGTTGTTATGGAGGAATTTAGAGAACTGATAGTTGATGTTTCGTTTATAGTTGAAGTGGTATTTAATGGAATAGAAGTAGCATTAGATAGTGTTGAATCTGTGGTGTCTGAAGTGTTTTTCGTATTGTTATTGTTAGAAATTGGTTCCACAAGTATCCTAGGCGGTACATAAGACGTATTTGTTGTAGAAACATTATTAGTGTTCCCGTTATTAGTTACAGTATTATTAATAACAGTATAATTAGTAACACACACAGTATTGTTTGTAACAGTTTCTGAAGTAACCTTTTCACTAAACGTTGACACTATTTCACAAGGAATTTTCAACACTTCCAACTTACCATTTTCCTTTATTCGCAACAAGCATTGGGCTGCATCTCTTGGCTGTAAGTGTTGTTCGTAAGGACTAGCCCCGTCGTTATATCTGTGTCTATAATAATCGTCATAGTAGTATCGATCATGGTAGTGGCTGTGAGAGCGGCCCATGTTATACAGAGTTAGACCAGTTAGTAAATCACTATATCTGCTGTCTGAATTTCTATATTCTGTAATATACACGTGCTGAGGGGATGCGTAATAGACCGGCCGAGTGTAATACGTTTCAGGGGTGTAGCTAGGCCTTGAGCTAGGTTTATAAGAATGATTGGGCCTATAGTTATGGCTATAATCAGGCCTGTATGTGCTAGTTCCATAATGTGATGGATGATATGGATATCTACTGTTCCCGGCTCCCGAAAGTCCCGGTGAATCTGGATATCTACTTCCTGATCCCGAGTTAGTTGGTGGATATCTGCTACCAGATCCTGAACCCGACAGGCCCCCTGAAGGAGGATACCAGCTGCCACCAGATCCTGAACCAGATAGTCCTCCTGAGGGTGGATATTTGCTCCCAGATCCTGAACCGGATAGTCCTCCTGAAGGCGGATACCTGCTTCCACTAGAACCTGAACCTGAAAGTCCTCCTGATGGTGGATACTTGCTACCCCCCGATCCCGAGCCCGACAGCCCCCCTGAAGGAGGATACCAGCTGCCACCAGATCCTGAACCAGATAGTCCTCCTGATGGCGGATACCTGCTACCACTAGATCCGGAACCCGACAGGCCTCCTGAAGATGGATATGTGTGGTGGCTCCCAGATCCCGATCCAGATAGCCCACCTGATGAGGGATACTTGCTTCCTGACCCAGAACTAGACCATTTCGATCCGGAGCCGGATAATCCCGATGAGGACCAAGGATAACTTGATCCTGAGGAGCTTGAGCTAGACCATTTTGACCCGGATCCAGATGAACTCGACCAGGGGCTTGACCACTTCGAGCCGCTGGAGCTGGATGAGCCTCTTCCGGAGGAACTTGACCCCCAACCTCTGGAACCAGAACTGCCGTGGCTAGAGCTGTGGCTAGAGCTATGGCTAGAGCTGTGACTATGGCTGGAGCTACTACGACCACCGCCACCCCTTCTGGCTAATACGCAATTTGTTACAACACAGGCTAACACTAGGCACAACAGGTATCTATTGGCCATTTTACGCGACCGAGCGTATTCGCAACTGGCCACGCACTAAACTGGTTCCCCTCTGAGTAAACCAGTTGACGTCATGTAATTATTCTGGGAAAAAACATGTGATACTAAAAGCGCTCGATGATAAGAAAGTCAAAGTTTAAATAACAAACCGATTAAATGTTAAGTACAACATTCTATATTATGAGCATTATTCAGCACACAATAAGTGTATCTTTGGTCTGTTCACGTTTTAATATCTATTGTGAGTATCGTGACTATCGACCAATTACATTTTTTATGGACAGTTCAAGGCTTAGATGATAAACAATACAGAGAAGACAATTTATTTCTCATTAGCTGCGCAGGCGATGACGTTATTTAACTTTTAAATAAAATCTATGTCAATATACAGTATTATTAAAACCTTTTTGCAAGCTTAAGCACCAAAACAAGCTTTTCCGTCCTCAAAACCTGTTTTGTGCGACAAAAAAGAAATATTTTACATACGGTCTCAATAAAAAATACTAAAAGTTATAAAATTTTAGACTACTCGCAACATCAATAGCCGATACAAATGCAAAATGTGGTTTTCATGGACTCAAACAAGAAATATAAAAAGAAAAATATCGTGAGAAATAAAATCATAATATAATAATATATATTCCTAACATTATGTATTAGCAACCAACTATTAGCAACAGACACAAATGGCTGGCTTTGCATTCTATTTGAAATATTTAAAATTAGCTTTACATTAATTTAATAAAGTGTTTGTATTTTGTAAGAAGTAATTTTTTATTTATATCATGGATTTTAGGATATAGTTCAGTATAGCAATGGTATCTATTAATTACAACAAGACATTAAGGGTAATCGTTACAAGGCTAGAAAAAAAAACAATATAGCTAATTTTTTTTTTGTGATTGGACCAGTTAATAATAATTAAAAACCCACTGTTTGAAAAAGAAACTGAAATTGTATGATTTTGAAATATTTTTATTGAAGAGCCTGAACTATCCGGGCCACATGTCAAATGTTTCCTTTACACAGGTTTTTCACACATTTATATAAAGTTAAATGTTTCCCGCGACTTCATACCGCGATAAAAAGTAGCCTATGTCCTTCCGCGTGGTCTATTTCATATCTGTGCCAAATTTCATCAAAATCGGTGCTGTTGTTTTGGAGCCTACTCGATGTAAAAATACAAACAAACAAATCCTTCCTGTTTTTAATAATAATATAGAAAAAGCTCGCAGTTTCAGAAATAATGAATCAGATATAATCCACCAAGAACCTACAAGTACAAACAATAAGTTATTATGATATGAGTACAAGGCCACGGGCGGAAACAGTACACAAAAACTATTTGAGTTATACATTACATAACCTAGCACGAAGCATCACAATCCACAAGAGCACATAATTGCCAACCTTAATGATACATATCGATTGTACTATCATTGTCTAACTGATTCGCAGTTCGCTCCTCAACCTTTTGCACTACACAATGCCATCGGCGACAACAATCAGTTACGATCATGACGACGCAACAGGTGCACAGTTAAAATGTTATTCGCTTTACTCGCTGTTTTTCTTGCGGTCAACGGCGAAAGTAATAAAGATATCATTCATATTCCTATACCTCTGCAACTGCCGATACGAAATGACAAAGCTGAACAGTGCTGGCTGAGGATCGAAGACGTAGAGCTGGTGGAGACGGTAGCTATATACTGCTACATCGCCCGGGGGTTTCTGAGAAACTTCGTCCACGATTACAACAACCGAAAAATGTTGGAGGACAACGTGGACGTCAGCCTCTGGGTGGAGGAGCCTAGGAGCGCTGAGGAAATGTTCATAAAAGAGGACAGCAAGAGTTACAACATAGTTGACTGGAAGTTGACTACGATCAGAGATCCGACGACGAATCAGCGTCTTTACGTAACGAAAAACGCTGATTGCAGACTCTTGATGATTAGTCGAGAGGCAATGACGAATTACAAAGTGGATTGCGACAAAATTTTGTACTTTGTGAATGTGAAACTGAACAGTGCGACGAGAAGTGAAGTGGAACTCGCCTACTTCCTGCCCGTGATGTTAATTGCACTATTAAACCATTAGTTTGTTATTGAACCTCGTTTTGTTATGTCACCGATACTGTACCTTCGTAGCGTTCGTATAGTCCTACTTTATCTTTACTAATATTATAAAGAGGAAACGTCTGTTTGCATGTTTTTTTTGCATGGAATAGGCTCGCGAAACTACTGAAGCGATTTTGATGAAATTTGGCACAGATGTAGATTAGACCACGGGGAAGGACATAGGCTTTTATGACAGCAAAATGTACGGTTTAGGATTAGCATTTTTGCGCGCACGGAGTCGCGGGCAACATCTTAGATGTTATATAAAAGACATTGGCTGTTTTTACGTTTCTAAAAAATATTCATTTTAATTCAGATCCAAGGGAGAAGTGGATATAGTCAATAAATTGTTAATCATATTTTATATTATAATATGAAGATTCGTTGAAAATAGTTAAAATATCACAGTATTTGTCCCACTTAGGCCCACTTGCGCAGATCTGGGTTAAAGTTAACCCTGGGCTAAATATCTCTCTTGTTCTTCATATTTATGAAAGAGAAGGCATGATATTTAAAATAAAATTTTCCAGGCAAGTGGGCTGCGACCGTTGTAATCTAGAATGCAATAAGTAATAACGCTTGCATGATGCATCTTACCTAATTTTATCTTTGGTACCGTAGAATGTAGATAATTGTTCCATAGTAAAATCCCAATGTCCTTTGATAAATAGTAGGTAGGTCAGTAGCTACTTTATGTGTCGGCATTAAGTGTAAGATACAATGTCAAGGCCGTAGTCATTAAGTAGGTATAGGTATTTAATAACCTGATTTTGTGTCATGGTGCTTTTTAGGATCCCGTACACAAACTCTACAGTCTGTCTGTCACCAGGCTGTAATAGATGTCCCATTAAACGTGATTCGAAGTATATTAAGCTGTGCTTATATTATATGCAGTGGTGTCCTGATTTCGCCTGTTTCAAGTTAGGGGTCCATTAATCACGTGATCTTTTTAACAACTTTTTAGACCCCTCCCCTCTCCCTGGTGATACGTGGTAACGTTTTATACTACCCCCCCCCCCCCTCCTCTTACCTAAGATCACGTGTATTTTTTTGTACATAGTAAGCAGGTCATGTTTGAAGATAAACTTTAAAAAACAATTTAATCGAATAATAATAATTTTAGCAATTAAAAACTATACTTACAAGTCATTTGTCTTGTAAGTATTTAAACAACATTACGAATCTTCAACCGATAAGAATTTCGGTATGCATAGACTAGATTCGAAAATTAATACACGTGATGTCTCCTTAAACCCCTCCTCCCCTCGTGATACTTGGTGATTTTTTTCGGACCCCCTTTAGGCATCACGTGATTAATGGACGACCCCTTATCTGTTAATTTCTCTATTTTAAAAGGTTCTTTTTAAAAATCTGTCTAGCCTGTTCCTACTTCCTAGCCTGTTCTTGAAACTGGTTGACATTTCCTTATAACAAAATTCAAAATCAATATTTTGTAAACCAATCCGCTACCTAGTCAAAAAAAATATTCATACAAGTTACAACGCGCCGATGAAAATTTAATAATAATTTGAAATTACACTTCAACTCCACAATATTGAAAAATTATTTCAATTGGAAATCAATTTTTATTTTTGCTTCATGCACATGTTACTTTCCAGGAAAATTGAGTGTCGATTGTTATTTGTTACATATTTTTATCATAACAAAGAATTTTCCCACAGTTTATGTATTTAAGTAGCACTTATGTAATTTTACATCTTTATCAGCAAAAAAATCTGTATAATCATTGAAATATTATTGAAATATCATGTAGATCATCGTTTCTCAACCTTTTTATGTCGCGATCCACGAAAAAGCCAAACAGTTAAGTAAAAAGTCTTGCGACCCCGTCACGATTTTTTCGACGTTCGATACAAAAGATTCGTTCGACAAACGAATATTTTGTGCCTATACCTATGTAGTTTGTATTTAGTTCGTTTTCAACAGACTGCGACCTCCTTTAAAAACAAACTCGAACCCCCCAAGGGTCGCGACCCACCGGTTGAGAAACGATGATGTAGATACTAGGTAAGTATAGTAATTTAACGAAGATACGTTTAGGCACAGAATAGATAATAGTTTGTTTAGGGTCTGTTTTACAATCTTTTAGTAAGTCGGATAGCTTATTCGGAAGTTTTGTGCTGCTTACTTTATAGCGAGCGACAGAGAGAAAACACGATAACAGTAAACAGGTCTTTAGTCTTACTAATATCACATAGTATTCTGGAACTAGTGTTACTTCTTATCTTTAAATCTTAATTTAAACATGCGAAATTTTATGGCAAGTATGATTCGACACTATCGATAATGATTTTACTTAGTAGCTGTTCAATAGGCATTTTCGATTACTACAGTAAGTTTTGTTACCAATTTTGTAGAGTTCTCGCGGGTTGTCGTATGGCCCGTTTCAATAACCTATCTATATTTTGTTAAAAATGTCAAATTTCTTTATATTGTGCTTTTGCCCACGGCTCTACCCGCATAAATACAGTATCCCTCGGGAACACTGTACTTTTTCAGCATAAAAAGTAGTCTATATGCTAATCCAGAGCTTAAACTACTACCGTACCAAATTTCATTATAATCCGTTCAATAGTTTTTGCGTGAAAGAGTACATAGACTAAAACTCAGACCAAATTTTTTTCCAACCACAAACTTTAATAGCGGCTCCTAGATGCCGTGAAATCCGGCAAAAATACCACAAAGAAGCAGCAGGAAAAATTCGATGCATGAAAATCTCTTGCTTCACAAATAGGCGTGAATAATTTAGGTACACCTATTTGCGAGCTTCACGGCACAATTTTGGGGGAACTAGCTGTTACCACGTAAATACAGTATCCATCGGAACACTGTATTTTTTCGGGATAAACAGTAGCCTATATTTTAATCCAGAGCCTAAACTACTACCATACTAAATTTCATCGAAATCCGTTCGATAGTTTTTGCGTGAAAGAGGAACAAACATCCATCCATCCATACATCCATACATCCTCACAAACTTTCACATTTATAATATTAGAAGGATCTTAATTCTAAGAAGCTATAATATACAGTGTGTCCCGACTCCCGACAGCTATATCGGAGCCTTTAGTGGTAAAAAATATGGGATTTTTTATCGACAAATTGCCCCTGAAATTTTATTTTTCTCTCACGTTTGTAAAATGGCAGCCATTTTATTTTGTTGGTAACCAAGACCCGGGCTCTCGTACTAATTCGACCACCACTACTCATGTAAATGTCCTAGGAACATAAAAAAGGTCTCATTTGATAGCTAAATATGTGGATAACAATTCATTTAAAATGTTTTAATTTTATTTGAACAAAAAAAGGTAATTAAAAAAAAAATACACTTTTTTTGGTGTATTTTTTAAATTATTTGCTTTTTTGTGAAAAATCTAGGTCCTTAACCAGCTTGTTTTTTGTTCTTAAACGGTAGAAGAGGACATTTGCTAAAATAAAATACAAACCCCTTTACTCTCAGTGCAATAGTTTAGCAGTTATAATAATTTGTTGGTATCATTTCAGGCAGGGGGCCAGACAGTCGTCTTTTTCAAATTGTTATAACTACTTATTATTTTTTCTACAACGATAGAAGAGGACGTTTGCTAAAATAAAATACTAAACTCCTTTACTCTCAGTGCAATAGTTTAGTAGTTATAACAATTTGAAAAAGACGACTGGCTGGCCCCCTGCCTGAGATGATACCAACCAATTGTTATAACTTCTAAACTATTGCACTGAGAGTAAAGGGGTTTGTATTTTATTTTAGCAAACGTCCTCTTCTATCGTTTTAGTACAAAAAAACAAGCAGTTAATGGCCTATATTTTTCACAAAAAGCAAATAATTTAAATTCACAAAAAAAAAAATATATTTTTTAATTACCTTTTTTGTTTTTCTGTTCAAAGAAAATTAAAACATTTTAACTGTGAATTATTGTCCACATGTTTAGCTATCAAATGAAACCTTTTTAATGTTCCTAGGACATTTACATTAGTAGTGGTGGTCGAATTAGTACAAGAGCCCGGGTCTTGGTTACCAAAAAAATAAAATGACTGCCATTTTACAAACGTGAGAGAAAAATAAAATTTCAGGGGCTATTTGTCGATAAAAAATTCCATATTTTTTACCACTAAAGGCTCCGATATAGCTGTCGGGACACGCTGTATATCCCATAAAAGTAATCATCTTACAGAGGAAGAGGAAGGGCCCTGAAACTTGTAACTATAACAAACGATACAGTTTAATATTTATTGCTGTTCATTCCAATGGAACTACAGTAAAAACTGTCGTGATTCATTATCTTGATAAAATACTTGTCATTCGTTAGAAAATAAATGAACGACATATTTAATACCCAGAAATGATAACAAATAAGTACATTATAATTATTTACTTATTATGAGATACAGATTAAAAGTAGGTTAGGACTACATTTGCTTGCAGGTTGTGGGTATTATTTAGCAGAAAAACGGCTATAAACATAATATTAATTAATTTTATACGTAGTAAGTAGTAACTATTCATAAAACTTAAAATTTTTTGGTAAGTATCTGATTGATTACATAATATACTCGCTATTTCCCGCGACTTAGCTCGCGTAAGTAAATCGTACAGTATCCCACTGAAACACTGAATTTTTTCGAAATAAAATTTGCCAATTTATTAATCCAGAACCTCAACTAGGTACCACCATACTAAATTTCATCAAAATCTGTTCAGTAGTTGTCATTTGCGTGAAAGAGTAACAAACATCTATCCTCTCAAACTTTCACATTTATATTAGTAGGTAGTAGGAATTTAAGAAGTAGGATTGTGCCGTATTATGTATTGTCAGAGCAACTTGTTTAAAGTATCCCCCCGATGGTTGCACGCCTTGACGTGGCGGTGGGGCTTAGTAACCGTGGTTTGGACACCCACGGTGAAGCGAAGAGGCAACCAGGGCCGGCTTGTTTGCCGCCGGCTGGCCCGAGGAGGGCGCTCCCAGCGGGCTGGAGGAGTCCGCTGCGGACGCGCTAGGAGGTGGGACCGCAGAAGAAGAGGAGTGCCGGTATTACGGTGCGCCGTACTCCCTATCTTCTGCGGCCGTGGAGGGATCGCAGGGGGAGAGGCGTGGTGGTGTTGTGCCACTTTCCCTACCCTCCTACGAGCTGGCGGGGCCGTTCCGTATGGTTAACGGCATTGGTGGGGCCGCAGAGGAAGAGGCAAGTTGGTATTACGGTGCGCAGCTTGCCCTATCCTCTGCGGCCGAAGTGTGGTCGGTGGCAGAACCTCAGATCGCCACCGGGTACCGGTTATGGTGGCTGGTATCCGTGGCCTCCAAGTAGCAGACTCGGGGGGAGTCTGCTACAGTACTGGTGGAGGCCGAGGAGGGAGGCGCACCCTACCATCTGGTGCGCCTGGGGCCTTCGGGCCTAGGATGGAGCCGCTTGTTGGCTGCCGTCGGCGGGGTCGCGGATGTGTTTATCGTTCCCGTGGCCCCGTCACAGGGCGGCGTGGAGGAAGGTGGGGGGTGGTTTTTAGTGGGTATACCGTGGGTCTCATTAGCCTATACGGGAGTCCCACATCACCACTCGGGTGCCCCCTGCGCCTGGGTGGTATGCGTAATGCATTTTCCCCTCCGGAAACAAAAAAAAAAAAAAAAAAACTTGTTTAAAGTATACTATATATAACTTATTTAAACTATTTCATAGTAAAACGATTCATTTAAGGTGGCCATTTTAGATCTGTTGATGTCCAAGAAAGAAGGAAACATGGAAGGCATGAGGCATGGCACACGGCACGTGTACGGCGGTACTCATTGTCAGGTGTTACGTTCGCTTCTTAAATTAAAACACATTTTACGTTATTTATAAAAGGAAACATACACTAGGTGCGCCAGTGTTGCATGTGGTCAGAGTTGATCCGGTGTTAGCTTTTTCTGTTGACTTTCCGAAAAAGCTTCTTAACTTTCATTTGGAAATAAAAATTGCCATTTCATTGCGTATATTTTCAGTAGAAAAGGACTTTATCTTCAAAGTAAAACGTTTTATAAATACTCCTGGTAGCGTAAATTTTATTCATTTCACAAAAAATATTTTGCTATGTCAAAAACGTAGGCACTACTTATATTATTAAAGTTATAAACCGCTTTACCAATGGTACAAGATTTCATTTTATCAAATCTTACCAAACACGCTCTAATATATTTGCTAATGTCGATTCTGGAAGGTTCTCTCTTCTGTTATATTATGTAATAAAGACTTGTATTCCGAAATGGTGACTGGAGAGCTCAGAATCGAGCCAGAAAAAAATGAACCAACTGTTAACCAACCCTTCGCATCATTATTATAATAGGTACCTACCTGGGAGACCGAGCTTTGCTCGGAGCCTCGGAGGTTTATTGAAGTGATAAAATAATTAAAAATAAATTAAAAATTATTTAATAAAATGTATCATTAAAGTATTCGTCTGAATTTTAACGAGATTCGAACCAGAGACACCAATTTGCCAACAACGCAAAAAACACACGCCAACCAAGCCGCCAACCGGATTTCACAATTCAATTATTATTATAGAAACTAATGAAATCACTGTCGTATGATCGTATCTTAGTAACAATTACGCGACGAAAGAAAAAACATTTATAACTTGAAAATGCGCATTTCTATATTTCATACTAAATTTCATGGAAATACTAGCATCTGCTTCCGAGATTCCGATTATATATACAAGTATCGCTTACCATCAAATGCGGTAGAGCGCCCAACGAGACCAATCATATTATATCTTTGCGTTCAAAGTATAAGATTAAGTTTTTCAAACGTATTTCTCTTCTCCATATCTAGACGAAATCATAAATGTTTGGAAGGTCATTTCAAAGTACTGGGGTTGTGATATTTCACAAATTACTTTTGTCTCACTTCCGTCACGTACTGTCTCAACTCTCAGCTAAATGAACAGGCTTCAGTTTACTTTAACGAAATTTATTACAGAGAAAACTCTCTCCTTTCGGTACATACCTACTTTGATTATATTTTGGTACCTATTTAATTACAAGGAAATTAATTCAGGTACTTAAATATATATTTTGTAGATACAAAGCTTTAGGACTTCATGTAACTTTCCCGAGACTCAACTTAAAAGTTAAAACTAATTTGAATTTTGAAGCAAGTAATTCATAAAATAAGCCTACCCAGCATGGATGGATTATTATTTATATAATATAGATATTTATTTATGCTATACATCCTCATATGCCGCCAGACTTCAATAACCAAACGTACCTAACCCAATCAAGAGCATGTCAGGACATAACTAAGGAGGGTTCCGTAACTATGAACGCTTAATAAGTTTTTTCAAATTACTTCAAAAGTTACTGTCCGATTTCGTTTAAAATAATTTTCCTTTAGAGTATTTAGCATGACCTATCTCTATCAGCATGGAAAATTGCAAGTTTCTAAGTTATAACGTCGTTTAGAAATGCCAAGGGGGGTCAACTTTTAAACCAATTTGGAGGTCGATTACTCGAAAAAGGTCTACTTTGTAAAAAAGTCGTGTATCAAACCTTGCCTTTGTTTTAAAATACCTATTCAACGATACCCCACTCGATGGGGTAGAATGAAAAAATAATTCATCCTCACTTCATAAGCCACCCCGAAAATATAAAATTATTATTAAATTTTTATGATGCCAAATTCATCTATTTATATTCATAATTACCGACGCTAGAAGTGCGGACAGACAGACAGACGGACGGTATGAGCGAAACCATATAGGTTTCTTGAGGGAACCTAGGAAGGTTAAGAAACAAGAAACCTTAAAAAGGATTTTAAGGATCAATAATTGTGTTTTTTAATTTTGACCAAAACCTCAGCGCAAGGAGAGGTAAGAAAGTTCGGTGACTCAAATGACTACTGCGAGTTAGACTCGCGCTCAAAGGGTTCTGTACTAAATGACAAAAAAGGTTTTTTTTTATGGGAACCCCACTTTCATATTATTTTATTTGTATTTGTTGTTATAGCGGCAATAGAATAAATCATCTATGAAAGTTTTAACTATCTAGTTACAAATGCGTTCAGATTTTTCTTAAATCTCCAAACCCTATTCTAGTCAAGAAATTTGTAGGCCTAGTAATTGATTCGAGAACGCATTTGTGATTCCTCTGGTGTGGCGGGTATAAATTATAAAATAAATAGACAATAATAATCATTTTATTAATGGAATAGATATAGGTACTTAGAAACAAGCAAATAGACCGTCTGATAGTAAGCAATTACTACCGCACGCAACACCGAAGAAATTATAAGTACGTTCACGGTCTTTAAAACCCCAAATTCCTTGGTCTTTGGGTAACCTACAAAAAGAAATGAGATCCCACAAAAACATTACATATATAAAATAAGCCAAATATTTCCTTTGCAACAAGTTATGAGATGACTAAGTGAAATTCAAGATAGTCCATTTAATTAATTACTCATAAAAAACTGGGAAAACTTGTATGTGGAAAATTTTATTTTTAACCGACTTCCCAAAAAAGGAGGCGGTTATACGTTCGGCTGTATATATATTTTTTTTTTTTTTTATTTTTTTTGTATGTTCAACGATTACTCCGCCGCCTGTGGACCGATTTTCAAAATTTTTTCTGTGATGTATAGGGTGTAATCCCAAATTGGTCCTTTTGATATCAAAGTGGTGACCTGATGATGGGATCCATGAGGAATCGAGGGAACTCCTCGAAATTTATATGGACACATATGGTGATTTTGACTTTTTCTGAAGTAGTTCAAGCATATCCTACCAAAAAGTAAGATTTTGCTCCAAGGTATACCCTGGATCCAAAAGTACAGTATAGAACTCCTGACTCCTTATACATACATGTTTGGGGATTTCGGCGTTGTTTAAAGAACTGCAAGCATATGCCACCTTGTCAGTTAGAGTAATCATCATCATCATCACCACTATCACACCATACATCATCAGATTATGATGATATAAAAGGTATTTCTCATAGTATTTTACACTAACACGGAGATCATTGAACATTATTCTGCCGTTTATGAACCTATTTGCAAAATTCTTTTGTTGTTGTAAAGGGTTTAATTCGAAATTAGTCCTTTAGTCACTAAAGTGGAAACCTGATGATGCGAGCCATGAGGAATCGAGGGAACTCCTCAAAATTTATATCCACACATATAGTGATTTTGACTTTAACTGAAGTAACACAAGCATATACTACAAAAAAAATAAGATATTGTACCTAGGTATACCCTCGATCCAAAAGCACTGTACAGAACTCCTCAGTCTTTAAAGATGTGCGTTTGGAAATTTCGGCATTGTTTAAAGAACTGCAAGCATAATTATGCCACTTTATAACTTACAGTAATCATCATCATCATCTTAATAGCAATACCTAATGGAAGCTTGGCGAGTATTTAATTATACATTCGATCGTTTAGTTTAGACGTTCTTAAGACGTATTAATAACTTAACAAAATATATCACTAAAAAGGGTGAAATTATTATTTTTAAACAAAAAATTAAACCGACTTCCAAAGTAAAAATACACAAAAAAGTATGAAATAAAACTTAATCTCTAAATAATTCCCCTTTCAAATTCGGCTAAAATTTTTACTATTTCTCTACTCAATCTTATTAATTTTGAAGTCGGTACCAGCAAATATGAACGTAAGTTGTATAAAATATTGTAGAATACTGTTTGGGCTGGTGCCGATTTCAAAATTAAGAAGATTGAGTAGAGAAATAGTAAAAATTTTAGCCGAATTTGAAAGGGGAATTATTTAGAGATTAAGTTTTATTTCATACTTTTTTGTGTATTTTTACTTTGGAAGTCGGTTTAATTTTTTGTTTAAAAATAATAATTATAATCCTGGATAAAAGTTTAAATAATTAATAAAGCCGCCAAAACGCTAAAATGGGTTGTCAAATCACACGAAACATGTCAAATCCAAAAAATTTTTTTAGAGAGCTGCATGGCCTATTAGGTAGACCGTTTGGTTCGCACTCGAGAGAGTGCAGGTTCGAATTCCAGGTTGTGGCGTGTACCAATGAGACATCGTGAGGAAACCCGCACATGGTTGGCCCCAGACGTATTGACCAGTCATTGACTAGGCTGAGTGTTGTGAGTAGGGCTGCCAGCAAATAAATCGCGGCTATACGGTGCGATTATACAAAATTTGATCGCATTATACATGACCATAGAATGGTTATGTATAAACCAAATTTTCTTCATTATTTAAAAAACTAACATACTTATTTACTAAAATAAAGTTATGTACAGCACACAGGTCAAT
The DNA here is from genome assembly GCA_905404095.1 of Glaucopsyche alexis. Lineage (NCBI taxonomy): Eukaryota > Metazoa > Arthropoda > Insecta > Lepidoptera > Lycaenidae > Glaucopsyche > Glaucopsyche alexis. Next base: position 7,129,651 of record FR990053.1, read on the forward strand.
ACCTGTACATAACTTTAATGCTGTTTTATTTATTATTCTTTTTCTCGGACAGTAGGTACTAGTGCCGATTTACTCATTTGCCCACTAAACCACCTTTTCCAAAATAATATTATGTTTATCCATGTTCTGTTTTTAAAGATATTTAATATATTAAAATATTTAAGTACGTCAAAAAGTGATCGAGCGGAGCGAGTGAGCAAAAATTTCGCGTTTTTTGCAGGTTTCAATCAACATTGTTTAATTTTTTTTTTTCACTTTTATCCACTTGTACTTACTGACTTAAATTACTAACACATATATATTATCTTAAAAGATGTATATTGTGTACTTTAGGAAAAATCAACGGCACAAAATAGAGCATTGATAACTTAATATTATAATAATAGCAGCCTAGTGGTTAGAGCATTGGCTCTCGACTCCGACTTGGTTATCCGTCCCACTGGATTACGAGAGTACAGGAAGAGAGAGTGCTCTTGTGTACTGCGCACACACTTGGGCACTATAAAATTACTCTTGCGTAACTGGCCTGGTTTCAATGAAACCGGCCACCGTTACCGAGATCGGTGTGGAGAGTAATTATAATAATATTCTGTAGGTTGACACCGAGCGAGCGGAGCGAGCGATCAAACATTTCTTGTTTTTTACAGGTTTCAATTCGATAAACTCCGATGGACAGAAATATAATATAACATCTGCATGATCTGCAGAGTCGTACGTTGCTCGTATGTCTTCTAAACACCAAAAGAAACAGCTGCCGCTCACTTTATCTAAAAATATTGAATTTAAAATATTGTAATAAAATATTAAAACGCTTTGAGAATATTTTTGAGATCTATAAAAACAATACGAGATACGACAAAAACAATACGACCATAAACACACGAATATGAACCATCAACTTCAAGCGGATACTGAACAAGATAATTTATAAGTTGGCAATAATTTATCTCCAATCTTTGTTCATTCTATACGCAGTGTGGCATGAGGCATGAGAGGCGAGCGCACAAATTTGAAAAAAGCAAGAGGCGAATTCACGTTCCATTTCATGCCGCATTTGTTAACGATACATGTAGTATACAGAAGGATCATGGATACAATACACCGTCCGATAGGCAAGCGGACTGATTTTTTTTTATTACATAGATGAATAGTACTCTTAAATATGAGTAACTTCTCAGAAGAAACCGTATATCAAAAGTCAATATTTTCAAAGGTACAGCGATTTGTATACAAAATTTCTTCGAGTCTTTATACCAAAAAAAAATTTTTTTTTTTTGCGAAATTGGTAAACAAAACCTACATCATTAGTTTACTCACATCATATACAAAAACATTCATTATGGTAAGTATGAACTTAAACGCACAAATATCGGAGATATTTACAAATATATTCCTGCGGCCATATACTTCATATACTACTTCATACTACTTCATATTCAAGTGACGTCATGTGTATATCGATTTTAGTATGGAGCGTTTTTAGGAGGCTCGCGAAATTTTTTATACAAATCGCTGTACCTTTGAAAATATTGACTTTTGATATACGGTTTCTTCTGAGAAGTTACTCATATTTAAGAGTACTATTCATTTATGCAATAAAAAAAAATTTGTCCGATTGCCTATTATACATAATTTGTATAAAATTATACAATCTGGCAGCCCTGGTTGTGAGAATGCCGTATGTGCTTGGGCAACCATTCATACGACATTTAAAAACCGACTGTCCCAGAAACTACAGTATTTCAAGAGTGGCTACTTCGCTCGGAGAATACTGTATAAATTATCCATTATCGGATGAAAAAGCCTAATTTTTTTATGATGATTTGCAAGGAAAAGAAAGAAATTCACAAGGAATGGTCCAGATTGCAAAAGTAGGTTATTGTGAACAATTTAACATATATTTTAAAAACTTGGAAAATACCCTATTGAACCTGCACCCTCTGAAGTGCGACTCTGGCCATCTACCACTAGGTTCTCTTCCAGCTTTTGTAATAAAGCAGTTAGTAGCCACGTTCCGAGATAACGCAAAGCCTCTGGGATCTGATCTAATGAGTGCGGTAATTAATTCCCAGCGTCCATCAGCGGGTTGACACGGAAACGCGCAATCAATTAATAATTCCCCCAAGAACAAACAATATGTTAAATGGGGGTAAAATGTATGCAAAGTGATGGAATTCTTGAAAAGTAATTCCATGAAATAGTTTATTCGCCCGCTAGTAATGTTTACTTAATTAAAGTAATGACATATATATTTACAACAAGAAAAAATTGAGTATGAGTATTAAATAACAGTTAGTTGAAACTTGAACTGAATTTTGATTACTATAGGACTCTTTTTGCGAATCCGTTCAGCGGTTTAAGCGGTTGCCTTTTATGCAGAGTTGTAGGAGGGTTATGATAATTTAAAACTGGTAAGACAGATAGCTCAAAGAGCTATGGAGAGGGCTATGCTCGGGGTCTCGCTACGTGATAGAATCAGAAATGAGGAAATCCGTAGCAGAACTACAGTTACCGACATAGCCCAGCGCATAACGCATTAGCAAGTTAAAGTGGCAATGGGCTGGAGTGGAGACCACGAACTGGACGTCGAAGCGTAGGACGGCCTTCCACATGGTGGACAGATGACCTGAGAAAAGTCGCAGGGAACCGGTGGATACAGGCCGCGAGCGACCGGTCGCACTGGAAATTTATGGACGCCTATGTCCTGCAGTGGACGTCACCAGGCTGAAACGAAGAAATGATGATGATGAATGATGGGTTATAATGTCAACGACTATTAAAACAAACAAGCAAGTCCAATAAAACCTTGGCTAGTTGAAAAGTTTCAGTTACTTCGCTCTATTTTCGAGATTTTCCTTCGACCCTTGTTTTTCAATTCATATTACGTGACCTTTCCAAGGTCAAACGCATAAGGAAAGGACATTTTGGGGCTCAGTATAAAACTGTTTGTTATATTAGCAAACTTAAGTGTTTTATATCACAGAGGGTAAAATACGTACACTTCGTTCAATTTAAACCAGGGGCGTAGCTACTGCCGTATCTGTCGTATCAATTATATGGGGCCCCCGGCCAACGTGCGTAAGCAAAAATTAATAAAAACTTCCCAAATTTCATCTTCATTTCATCATCAGCTATAAATGATTTATTAAATCAGTTTGCCGAAAAAATTTTATTTAATTTGAATTGTTTGTAAAAATTTTGGAAAAAGTGACAGATAGATAACTATGGTGAATAAATATTTCTGTTAATTTTATGCATTTTTTTCTTTTGTGAGAAATCTTTACCCTTCCTAAAGGGCAGGGCCGGATCTAATATTAGTACCGCCCTGGGCACTGAAGGAAATGCCGCCCTATCAGTATAATTTTACTTAAAACCACATATTACGTACGCAAAATTTCGACAGTTTAAACCCCATATCACGCTTTTTAGTATCCCTGTACCTGTATTTAACATGTACTGTCACATTTAGTATGAACCCCCTAACCCCCCCCCCCCCCATCCGTTGTGACGTAATATGTGGATGGACCCCTATGATTGATTTTATTATATATTATACGTGGGTAACACTGACAATGTTTAGAACTGGCCAGTTAAAAACATAGCTAATGAACACTTTTTTTGAATTTCAATTTTAGAACTCTTTGGTAACCTAATTTTGTGAATTGGCGGCAAATCTAAAACTCTTGTTGCACGTGAAAATGAACCTGATGCGAGAAAATTTTCGGTCAATGATTTATTATGACTTTCGTTGTGGGCTTACTCAACAATAAAGCTATGATAAGCTGCGATTAGCATTTCTTAATGTAGCCACTATTTACAATTGGTTTAACGAGTTTAAGCGTGGACGTAGCAATCTCGAATGATGATCCGCGTGAGGGACGTCCTTTAACAGCGACTACTGAAGATAATACCAGTGCTGTGCGACGCATGATAGAGTAAGATTAGAGTATGACCTATCAGCAGATACGGGCAAGCCTAGGCATTGGTATGAGTCAAGTTCAAAAAATATCACACGAACATTTAGGCGTCAGGAAGCTTTGTACCAGATGGATTCCCCATACTTTAACCGACAACCAGAAACATCTTCGTATGTACTGGTGTCGCCAAATGTTAGATAAGTTCAACGGCGGTGACTCAAATGCTGTATTTGACATCGTCACAGGTGATGAAAGCTGGATATATTGCTACGAACCAGAAACCAAAAGACAATCAGCTCAGTGGGTGTTTCCTTTCGAGGATCTGCCAACTAAGGTAAAGAAAGAAGGAAGAAGTCAAGGAAAAAATATGATTGCCTCATTCTTTGGTCGGAAAGGTCATTTCGCGACAGTTGTACTAGAAGATGGAAGGACAGTTACTGCAGACTGGTATGTCAATCGCTGTTTGCCTGTTGTCTTGGAAAAAATTCGACAGCAGCGCCCTCGAAAGAGGATCCTCCTTCACCACGACAATACTTCAGCACACTCCGCAAAACGCAATGTTGAATATTTGACTATGGCTGGTGTCGAGATAATGAGTCATCCGCAATATAGTCCTGACCTGGCGCCCTGCAACTTTCATTTATTCCCAAGAACTAAAGATAAAATTCGAGGTATTCGCTTTACGAGCCCTGAAGATGCGGTGAAAGTGTACGAAAATGCCATAGAAGAGACCCCTAAGGAAGAATGGGCCCACTGCTTTTCTCAGTGGTTCCATCGAATGCGACGATGTTTAGAGAGGAACGGAGATTACTTCGAAAAACAATAAAAGTATTGGCAACTTTCTACATTAAGCCGTTTTTCATTTTCTAAACATTTTCAGTGTTATCTAGGTACATAGGTACTTCAATTATATAAAAAATATTTGTTTTTGTTCTAAGAATTAAAAAGGACCATGCAAAAAATTTTATGCACAATGTCAATTAACATCCATCAACAGATTTCAAACCTATCTCTGTTAATAGCTCTTACCACGCTGATAATAATTATTTAGTATGTCAACTATCATCAGGAGTTGGGTTTAACGTTACCGTTATAAGAATTAATTATTAATAGGTATATTGTGCAATGTTGATAATTGTAAAAAAATAATGTAGTGTTCTAGATATTATTTCTTTCACTTTCCAAATTTTGCCGCCCTACAAAATTTGCCGCCCTGGGCACTAGCCCCGACTGCCCCTAGTGTAAATCCACCACTGCTAAGGGTAGAGATATACGCAGCGGAATCCGGAAGGCCGTAGAGAATTCTGATCATTGGAAATAGAAATCTATGCTAATGCAATAGAGTTGAAGATCGAACACATGAGTGTCGAGTTAAACGTCAATATCATATATAACAGCTCCGACACCTGACACTTCAATTTTCAACTCTATTCTAATAACGCAGAGTTCTATTTCCAATGATCAGAATTCTCTACGGCCTTCCGGATTCCGGTGCATATAGTCTCAGCCTAAAGGGCCCCAAACAAATTTTTATACGGGGCCCCGCCAAGACACGCTACGCTTCTAATAAACCGTAATCAAACAGAACTAAAGAACACATAATGCAACCGATTTAAATATTTTCCGTGTTATCTATATTATCTATACTAATATAATAAAGAGGAAAAGTTTTTTGTTTCTTTGCATCAAATAGGCTCCGAAACTACTGGGCCGATTTTGATAAAATTTGGCACAGATGTATGTAACTACTAACTATGTACGGTTCCCGCGAAATTTCTTTTAGGGTGCACGATGTCGCGAGTAACTTATAAAGAAAAAATACAATAGCATAATATGAATTTGATCGAATTTAATCTGTTTGTTGTTTACGTTTATATTACATTGGATCTAAACAGAGAATACCCATATATAGTCTAGGCAACAAGTGCCTTTTTGGTCAACTTTTTCAGCAGTCTCCGAAAATTATGATTGAGGTATCGTTCGATTCGGAATGGCATCTAGATGATTTTTGAAAAAAAAATAAAGTTCCGCTTGCAATTATTGCAAAAGTTATTAACAATTAACTAAAAACAAAAAAGGGGGTTTAGTTTTTTGCAAATTTCTCAAAAACGAATAAAAAATTTTCAAATATGAAAAAGGATTCAAAAAGAGGAGGATATTTACTAAAAAAGTTCCAACTCCCGGAATTGTAGGACAAATATTTATATTTTTCCCAGAGGGTTGAAAATACGCCCGAAAACGGGTACTCCGGCTTTCGCAAGCCACGCCCCCTTCGGATCTTTAATGATATTTATTCATTTAAACGTCCTTTACTCCGGCCCTGTTTGTAAACAGGGCCGGAGTAAAAAAATTACATAGTATGTATTAGGACGATTACACTGCAAAATATTCAATTTCCCAACTGAAATTGTCTAGAAATTGTGAAAATTTTGAGTTTACCTGTTCGTTCGTGATTCGTAAATCGTAATTTATGTTAATCACTTATGTTATATGTATTATTATTAATAAACAAAATACGTAACATAACACAATACGTACATTAACATATTAAAATAATAATAACCACTATAGGTATAATTTAGAAGCATGTTTATTATTTTTCCACACCCTTTTAATAATTAAGGCATCGTTTCTCAACCGACCCTTGCGGAGTCGAGTTTGTTTTTAAAGGGGGTCGCAGTCTGTTGAAAAATAATAAATACAAACTATATAATAAATTCCTTTTTCGAACGAATCACTTGTATCGAAGTCTTTTTGACTTCGATACAAGTGATTCGTTCGTGAATCGTGAAGGGTTCGTAAGACTTTTTACTTAACTTTTTGGCCTTTTCGTGGGTCGCGACATAAAAAAGTTGAGAAACGATGAATTAAGGTATCTAAATAATAGTATGTACCACCTCCCTATGGTTTAATTTGATGAGGCCATGGAGCTAGTATAAAGGCGTATCAACTACTTATTCGTGTTTTAGGTGCAGTTATGTATTAACTAGCTTTTGCCCGCGGCTCCGCCCGTTTAAATAAAGTATCCCACGGGTGTGGGAACACTTTATTTTTTCAAGATAAAAAGTTGCCTATGTGTTAATCCAGACTCCAAACTAAAACTACTACCTAACAAAGCTAAAACTACTACCAAGTAGTAAGTATCATACCAAATTTAATCAAAATCCGTACGGTAGGTAGTTTTTGCGTGAAAGAGTAACAATATATGAAAGAGTAAACTAGCTTTTGCCCGCGACTTCGTCCGCGTGGAACAGTTACTTTGGGATATCACTAAAATTTACCCGCGACTCCATTTACGTAGAAGGAAAAGCGCTTCCAACTCACTGCGCGCCATACATTATTATTATTGCGCGCTTGATTATTTTATTACTGCGATATCTTCTAAAATACTCATTGAAATCAAATGATGTTAACGGCAAGTTTCTTCTAAATTAAATGCTTGTAATGAAAATCGTATTTACTTGGATAGGGATTATTATCATCTTTATGAAAACACCCTCACAAATAATGCTTAATTTTAGAACAAATTTGGTTAGTATAAAAAGGTTATTGTGAGCCAACCTTAAAAGATAGACTTATACAGTCGCGGACTTTTTTTTAGAACTTTTAAAGGGAAACAATTCTGTCATACATAATTTTAGCGAAACTTTAATCGTTTAAGCAGCGTACGCAGCGAAAGCTCTCAAAAGGAAAAAAACACGATTTTCAAACATTCTTGATTGGTGCTCCGCTCGTATTGAGCTTAGCATTATGTTATATAGCCTAACGCCTTCCTCGATAAATGGACTATCCAACACAAAATAATTTTTCAATTCGAAATAGTAGTTCCTGAGATTAGCGCGTTCAAACAAACAAACAAACAAACTCTTCAGCTTTACAATATTATAGTATAGAAGATAATAGTAGTAGAACCATAGATATATAATATAGTTATCACTGAGTAGAACTCTATTATTATCGGTTTTCGTACTTAGCACTAACTACATAATACCTAGTTTACCTAATATAAATCAATTATTATAATAATCATTAATTTAGATTTGACGCTTTAATAATAATGAAAAAGGTTTGATGCTTCAATAATAATTAAAATGCACTTCCCTTGAAATTCGAAAAAGGTAGAGACTAGTCATTTGGCTCTATGAAGGAGAATGGCGATTGGCGAATAAATTAAGTACCTATATTGGTATCACCGATAGAGGTTTTGTATTTCGAAGATTAAAGTATTGTAAAGAAGGTTGGGTGAGATATGATCCGGGACCCGGCGGTCTAGAGAAAATTCAGAGCATTGAAAATGGAACTGTGTGCTAATAAGGTGCTAATACAACAGAGTTGAAAATCGAAGTGTGTGAGCTGTCATATATGACATTGACATTTGACTCGGTGTGTTTGATTTTCAGCTCTGCATTAGCGCAGAGTTCTAAGTTCAGTGCACTGAATTTTCCAAGGCCAGCCGGATTGCGGAAGATAATATATAGTTCCAACTCCCAGCCTTGGGCGTGCGTCGATTCGGGTGGTTTTGTATGGAGTCGAAGTGCCAATTGTGCCAATGGAGGTTTTTGATATTTTTTCTGCTGCTAGCAGGCATACCCGAGTCCCGACTCTCACAATTTGCCATCTGGTGGTAAAAGTGATTTCGTTAACTGTCAATAAGAATTTTCTCCACTTTTCCTGCCCCCGGGCGGCGCTTCATTAAAGTCATGTCCTAGTTGTGTCAAACTGATGTCAAATATCACAAACTTAGATTAGAAACTCTTATTATATGGCGCTACCGTTATATTAAATTGAGGGACGCGCGGTCGCTTAATTAATGACAGCTTGGTGTCACCAACGCCACAGTAACCTAAGTTAAAAGTAGGGTTGCCATCCGTCCGGGTTTCCCCGGATTTGTCCTAGTTTAAAGGGCGTCCGGGGAGCGTCCGGGCCGGATTTTATTTGCTATCCTGGTTTTTATAGGCAGAATTAGTAAGGCCTAAGTTTTTTTTTTTTAATTTGCAGCAATAATAAATCTTCCTTTCTTTTTGACATTGCCGTAGTCGGGTAAAAATTGTTCTATGTCCGGGTTTCGTACTCCAAATCCGGGGTTTTCACGCGTCTTGTCCGGTGAGTCATATGTAAGACATGGCAACCCTAGTTAAAAGCAACTTAACTATGCATTTTGCCGTCAATAAGTAGAATGCTAGTGGCTTCAAAATAAAATTACTTGGCAGTGGCGAAGGCTGGCTCCTTCATAGGGAAGCCCTAGCCTATATAATAGGTAGGGATTTGGATGTGGGTCTTCAAAAGGTAAGTGATAAATGAAATCGGTGGAAATGGAGTTATAGGAACCCCACGCTACTGGTGAAAAGTCATAAACGATTCCGCACAAGTCACACTGCATTCTTGCAATGTTTCGATATCGAAATAACATAGGACTTGCGATGAATAAAAGAAGGGCTTCAAATTGAACAATACGTTGCGTTGAGGCTATTAATATAAACGACTTTCTTTCTGTTTTATATCGCTCTAGCAACCGTGGACGTTGAAAAAAGTTTCTTCTACGTCCATGAATGCAACATGTCGGATGTTAATGTCAGCGTAAAATTGTAAAAAAACGAAAAATAATGCGTACAATTGTAAGAAGAAATGTCTATTATTTGACAATCTGTCGACTTTTTATGATATCTCTAGTAATATTACAATTTAACGGTTTTTACAATTTTACGGTGACATAAATAAGGATTTACTGTTTACATGACGTCGATTTTTGCTGCGCGGCAACTATACTATAGTAATATAGTATAGTTGCCGCGCAGCACAACTTAGGTTACTGTGGCGTTGGTGACACCAAGCTGTCATTAATTAAGCGACCGCGCGTCCCTCAATTTAATATAACGGTAGCGCCATATAATAAGAGTTTCTAATCTAAGTTTGTGATATTTGACATCAGTTTGACACAACTAGGACATGACTTTAATGAAGCGCCGCCCGGGGGCAGGAAAAGTGGAGAAAATTCTTATTGACAGTTAACGAAATCACTTTTACCACCAGATGGCAAATTGTGAGAGTCGGGACTCGGGTATGCCTGCTAGCAGCAGAAAAAATATCAAAAACCTCCATTGGCACAATTGGCACTTCGACTCCATACAAAACCACCCGAATCGACGCACGCCCAAGGCTGGGAGTTGGAACTATATATTATCTTCCGCAATCCGGCTGGCCTTGGAAAATTCAGTGCACTGAACTTAGAACTCTGCGCTAATGCAGAGCTGAAAATCAAACACACCGAGTCAAATGTCAATGTCATATATGACAGCTCACACACTTCGATTTTCAACTCTGTTGTATTAGCACCTTATTAGCACACAGTTCCATTTTCAATGCTCTGAATTTTCTCTAGACCGCCGGGTCCCGGATCATATCTCACCCAACCTTCTTTACAATACTTTAATCTTCGAAATACAAAACCTCTATCGGTGATACCAATATAGGTACTTAATTTATTCGCCAATCGCCATTCTCCTTCATAGAGCCAAATGACTAGTCTCTACCTTTTTCGAATTTCAAGGGAAGTGCATTTTAATTATTATTGAAGCATCAAACCTTTTTCATTATTATTAAAGCGTCAAATCTAAATTAATGATTATTATAATAATTGATTTATATTAGGTAAACTAGGTATTATGTAGTTAGTGTCATAAGCCGAGAATGCTTTTAGTCTGAGTCGTGTCAAATGCATTAAGCAATATCATGTTAGCAAAGTGTTTGCTAAACCCCAGCCTCGGTATTCTGCGATATGGAGCTCGTAATGAAATATGCTGAAAGAATAATATTCTTGTGAGAGTTTTGCTTCATTAAGTACCAAAATGTATTAAGCTCCATGAATGATACAAAAAATATATTACTATTATTTATGCTAAGTAGCCTGGCAGTTGGCACTCATCTACACTATAATAATATTATAAAGAGGAAAACTTTGTTTGTATGTTTGTTTGTTTGTTTGTTTGGTTGTAATGAATAGGCTCAAAAAGTACTGGACCGATTTCAAAAATTCTTTCACCATTTGAAAGCTACATTATCCACGAGTAACATAGGATAAATTTTATTTTGAAAAAAAATAGGGTTCCGTAAGATATTTGGGGTTTTCGGACACAAGGTGTAAAAAATCAACCAGAAAAGTTACTTATTTTGCGTACGCTGCCTAAACTATAAAAGATAGAAGCATAAAATGGTCTAATTAATTGTAGATCTTATAAATATCTACAAAAAAGTCCGCGACACACTATACCTATCTATGTCGAGTGAGGCACAGCAACAATTTTTTTATTTAGAAGTCTTGATTTTTTTTTTGGACTACATTTAAACGCGTTTATTTTACTCATGCTATAAATCCTTATCAAAATAAATTATTTTATCACTAAGTACAGTTTATGAAGATAATATTTGGTCTTTGAATGATTAAAATTGGACGTTTGGTTTTGAAGTTATGGCGAAATTAAAATATTACGATTTCTGCTCCACGGCCCGTTGCGAAGTAGGCGTCACCAAGGCGGGGGTGTGCGTGCGGGAGGAGAGTTTAGATCTCTGAGGTAGGATTAGTATCAGTATTGTACCCATAGATTATACAGATATATACATTGTACCAGTGCGAAGCCGGGGCGGGTTGCTAGTTTTCTATTAAACAGCAAATTCATAAAATAACCTAACCAAGAAACGGTGAAATTATAAATCAGAGGTTCCCAAGCTTATTACGCCTAACACCCACTTTGAATTTGAACATCAGTTATTTTGTAGCGCCCCCTGGAGTTTAATTAAACCTATATTATTAAACGGGGGTAGCGATTGATTAACAATCGCTTAAATATTTTTATGAATAAGGAATTATTCCGTAAATTTTATGTGACACAAACAATTTTATCACCACCGAACCACATTCGAATACGCAAAACATGAGAAATCATTAGAGACACGCTAAAAATATATTTTATTATAAACAGCCGCTGAAATCAGGTACAAGAATAAATCAACGGATCCCTTAGAAAACTACCTTAATTAACAGATTTATAGCGAAAAATGTCACATAAACATTTTACGACGAAATAAAAAAATATTCTAGTTTTTAACGTAAGTACGAGACGGGGGACGGGACAGACGAAAGCTATTAACTGCTAAGAGTTCCTTCATCATAAATTTTCTATGATCTGGTTCAGTGTGTGTAAAAAATAAAAATAAGTACTTACATTTGTAACCGTAACCGAAAAACATCAATTCAAATCTGGCGAATCAAAATTCCTCCACACTATTTAGATACTAGAAGACTTTTGTCTGCTAAAATAATATTATGTTTTAACAACAAAATCTATTGTCTAAACTAATCTATTGTCTAAACTCTAAACTACTCTTTTTTACGCGCACATTATATATGTTCGGGAGTCGGACGCATCGCAGCTCAAAATATAGGTAGGTATACGTCCTACGTCCACAGCATACCTGGCATATTCAAAATATTCATCCTTAGAATCAAAATAAATAGGGATCCTTACAAGTTACGTATCAGCCTTGTGACTCAGTGAACGCAGAATTAATGCACCTGTCACACGATCATCTCTGATGACATTTATAGCTTGTATTTGGTAAGGAACACGGACAGAACTCAAAAACAACATCAATATTAAATCTCTAGAAATAGCCCACAATTAATAGAAGACGCACATTCAACGTTTGATTAAACGCATTTCATTGCGTTATTCTAAGAAATAGTTTCTAAAATAGGAAAAAATAAAAGGAAGAGAGAGTGCTCTTGTGTACTGCGCACACACTTGGGCACTATAAAATCACTCCTGCGTAACTGGCCTGGTTTCAATGAAACCGGCCACCGTCACCGAGATCGGTGTGGGAGTTATTATTTATACTAAAAAAAACTGTAAAACTGTATTGAACGGTTTTGCTTCAAGTATAAATATTATAATATAATAATAATTAAATGAAACATAGAATCGGCTAGTAATATAACGCAGCTATACTATATCTTATTCATCAGGTATATGAGCACAAATCGGAACCATAAAATAGTCATAAAACCATAATAATATGAAGTAATGGGTGCTTACTGCTTAGCCGAAAATGGCGCCGACCGTCAATATTGTTTATATGGATTGATCGCCTACTTGATAACTCTCGTGATCCCCACGGCTCCCCGTGGTAATTTGAATTACTCAAAACCACTTTATTAGGACTAAATTAGGACCCTGGGATCTAGTGTATCCGTCAGTTGTTGTGGCACCAGTTCAGTGGCGCCCCTAATTCATAATTCATTTATTGCCAGAGTGAAGTTACAGTAAATGATCTTATGCTATAAATATAATCCCACCAAAAACATTCTGTAAAAAACTAGCCAAGTCTCGATAGAGCTGCTCGTTTATTTCTAAAAAGTAGTGAAATCTAGACAAAGTCGTTCCAAGTCTAAGGTTCCTTACTGCGATTTCTTTATTATTATAGTTGATGTCGTGTGACTTGGCCGTTGAACATTCTTTATACGTTAGTGGGTACAAGTCAATTTTGTTTACACGTAATGTATATCTGTTGTAACTACCTATGTTTGTTAAGCGAGATAATAGCCCATACTGGTATTGGTAATTGGATGCTAGTGTCTCATTTTAGGCTGTTGTTGATTGTAGAACACATATATTGGAGCAGTGGTGTCATGGAGCCTCTTTTGTACCCTTGTGTACCCTTCAACGGCCAAGTCACACAACATCAACTATAATAATAAAGAAATCGCAGTAAGGAACCTTAGACTTGGAACGACTTTGTCTAGATTTCACTACTTTTTAGAGATAAACGAGCAGCTCTATCGAGACTTGGCTAGTTTTTTACAGAATGTTTTTGGTGGGATTTCACTTCTTTTTGTAGAAACGTTGATATTGATTTATTTTACTAGATTTTAGTGTAATTTGTTTATTTAATTTGTGTAATGTTCGAGTAGAATAAAGTTAATCGTTCGACTATTTCTTCTTGTAAACTTGTAAGTATAAGTATAAAAGCCAGTCTAGTCTTATCCAGAGTTTTCCTTTAATTTTATTTATATGCGTATCAAAAGCAGAAGGGGAGGCATTCGTCCAGCAGTGGGACGCTACGGGCTAGATTTAATTAGAAGATGTGTCCCACTTCGCTAGGTTTTTGGTCTTATCCAGAGCTCCTCAAATAGGGACCTGAAAATGCGGCGAAATGGTTCCAGTAAAGAATCGTACGGCAGTATTTGCTTCGCGTTCGACTTGGCGGGGGCACTGCCGTGCCCCCAGATCGACGTTCTGGTCTTATCCATAGGTTCTCAAATAGGGGCCTGAAAATGCGGCGAAATGGTTCCAGTAAAGAATGGTACGGCAGTGTTTGCTTCGCGCTCGACTTGGTGGGGGCACTGCCGTGCCCCCAGATCGACGTTCTGGTCTTATCCAGAGGTTTTCAAATAGGGGCCTGAAAATGCGGCGAAATGGTTCCAGTAAAGAATGGTACGGCAGTGTTTGCTTCGCGCTCGACTTGGCGGGGGCATTGCCGTGCCCCCAGATCGACGTTCTGGTCTTATCCAGAGGTTCTCAAATAGGGACCTGAAAATGCGGCGAAATGGTTCCACTAAAGAATGGTACGGCAGTGTTTGCTTCGCGCTTGACTTGGCGGGGGCACTGCCGTGCCCCCAGATCGACGTTCTGGTCTTATCCAGAGGTTCTCAAATAGGGGCGTGAAAATGCGGCGAAATGGTTCCAGTAAATAATGGTACGGCAGTGTTTGCTTCGCGCTCGACTTGGCGGGGGCACTGCCGTGCCCCCAGATCGACGTTCTGGTCTTATCTAGAGGTTCTCAAATAGGGGCCTGAAAATGCGGCAAAATGGTTCTAGTAAAGAATGGTACGGCAGTGTTTGCTTCGCACTCGACTTGGCGGGGGCACTGCCGTGCCCCCAAATCGACGTTCTGGTCTTATCTAGAGGTTCTCAAATAGGGGCCTGAAAATGCGGCGAAATGGTTCCAGTAAAGAATGGTACGGCAGTGTTTGCTTCGCGCTCGACTTGGCGGGGGCACTGCCGTGCCCCCAGATCGACGTTCTGGTCTTATCTAGAGGTTCTCAAATAGGGGCCTGAAAATGCGGCGAAATGGTTCCAGTAAAGAATGGTACGGCAGTGTTTGCTTCGCGCTCGACTTGGCAGGGGCACTGCCGTGCCCCCAGATCGATTATCCTAGTTTTTATAGTTTTCCCTTTATGTGGCCATTAAACCCCAACTCTGTACCAAATTTCAGCTCTTTAAGTTTATGGGAAGTACTAGTTCTATTTTGATGATCATGAGTGAGTGAGTGAGTGAGTGAGTGAGTGAGTGAGTGTCGAAAATGCGAAACTTTGCTTTCGCTTAACTTCGGAACTAAATGACCTACAGACTTGAAATTTTGGATTTTAAGTACGTGATTATAGCTTATTGGATGACGAAAATTTCTGCGTTCTGGTCTTATCCAGAGGTTCTCAAATAGGGGCCTGAAAATGCGGCGAAATGGTTCCAGTAAAGGATGGTACGGCAGTGTTTGCTTCGCGCTCGACTTGGCGGGTGCACTGCCGTGCCCCCAGATTTGATCTTTCATTCTGCCACTTGATGGAGTGCAACATAAAATGAATTCTAATACATTTTAATTGACAATTATTTTTATCAGTATAATTTTAAACATTCGCTAATTAATTTAATATTATATACGTCAATTTACTACCATTTTGCGCTAACACTAAAATGATTTTCAGTCATTTATTTGCGCTAACACCAGCCATAGCTGGTGGCACCACCGTGGTTTAGTGGGTGATATCGTTTAATTACATTTTTGCGACCAATGCATATGAAGGTTTGTTAATCTCAATGCAAAAGATTACAGCGTTCCTCAATATGTTCAAGAAAAATCATAAAATTTTACAATTTAATGAATTGATATTATTTTGAATTTGAATGATGAATACATTAAGAAAATTCTTCTTAATCATTTGTGAAAACGTTTTGGATGGCGGCCAAAAGTTATCAATTGCAGATATATAAAAGTTTGTGTGTTTGTGCGCCCTTGTCATAAAATCTACAGCGGAGGCAGAAATTATGTTATGAGATAATTAAATGAACAACCTTGGTTGTGACTTGTGGTTAACAAATAAACAACTGATGTTATAATTTTTAATTAAATATAGATATTGCAGATTAGAGATCGTAGTTTTGTCAGACTGCACCGGGATGAGAGTTTCCGAGATAGGTATGAACGTAATATGCATGTCTGTCTAGTGATCTAGTCCATGTGATGACTTTAAAGGAAAACTATAACGGCTGACGACTCATATAATTACTTTGTTAGTTTAGGTGTTGTCTATAAGGGGCCATCCATAAATAACGTAATACGTTAAGGGGGAGGGAGGGGGTCGACGAAGTGTGACATTGTGTGGTGTGGGTGGGAGGGGTCCTAAATATTGTGACGTCACATTTCAAAATCTAAGATAATAATCTAAGTGTTAAAATACGAACTAAAAACTTACTTTACGAAAACCACAAAAACATATACTTATGCCAGTTATAAATAATAATTTAAAAGAGTGGGTTCAAAGTCCATGGATTGAAGATTAATAAGTTTGTATCTTTAATTTAAAGATAATTCTATTCATATTAATTTTTGTTTGGTTAATTTCTTTAATTAATATAGTCAATCGTTTTTGTTTTGTTAATTTCTTTAGTTAACAGCCAATAATTATTTGTTTCTAAATGTAAATTTGCAAAATATGTGACGTCACACTAGGGAGGGGGGGGGGTCTCACAAATGTGACCAACTGTGACAAAGAACAAGGTAGGGGTAAAAAATCGTGAAATTCGTGTGACGTTATTTATGGATGGCCCCTAACTTGTAAAATGCGCTTACTTGGAAAACTTCGTACAAAAATAACGAAAAAAGAAGTAAACATGTAAATTTCAGAGCAGTCTTTCCCAAAGTGGGCGATAAGCCTACTTTGGGAAAGACTGCTCTAAGCCTTGTATAGCTATGGCAAAAACTATTTTATTTCCCTACGGAAAAAATGTAGAGTAAGTAAACACAGCTTCTTAAATCTATTTTAATGCAGTTGTTTTAACATTAATTAGGTCTCTGGTCTACTCACCTTGTTAGAGCCTGTCTCCTGAAGTTACGATAATCGACTATGAACCGGCTCGGTAGCAGAAAACTATTTTATGGATTGTATAAATCTTTGTCTCGTAATGAAATAAAACTCTGAGAAACTAAGTATGATAATTTATTAAATATATTATAACTTGTCAAACTTGTTGTATTAACTTGCTGCTTTTGACTGCATGCCTTTTTAATCGACTTCTAGAAAATAAACCTTGTCGAAGTAAATAATATATTGATTGATTTATTCTATTTAAGTGATAACCACTTATTTTGAATATTCCAATTAACAGTGAATAGTGATCCATATGTTACATAATTATTTTATTACCAACGTTATATCATAATTATAATACGAGTAACATAATATTCTTTGCTACCATAGTAGTAATTGTGCCAGACAGTTGTGCAAATACTTACATTGTAAACTAAAAGCTAGTGTAGAAATAGAACATAAATTTGGGAAGGTGGATCAGCGGTTCCATGGTGTAATGGTTAGCACTCTGGACTTTGAATCCAGCGATCCGAGTTCAAATCTCGGTGGAACCTGAACGTTTTTGGTTTCCGTAAGTGACAAAGAAACATTTTTAATATACTCGTAATATTTGTTAATTCCTTTCAACCTTTATCATTTTAGAATTTAGTGCCTAATGCGATTTAGATTTTTTTTGTAGGCAAAATATTCCAAATCGATCGAGTAATAATTTTATGCAGTAATAATAGAGAAGATGCATTTGTTTTAAATCAACAAAAATTAAAATTTCTATATTTTCCGAAAGGCAAATAAATATGGACCGCAAAATGCAAAAAGTACAGTAATTAGTGCTAAATTAAAAAGTTACAGAATTAAAAAAAAACCACGAATATTTTTATTTTGTTTTGATCGCGAAACGAAAATTACTTTTCAAATCCCTATGTTATTTTTGTCATTTTTGTTATTACAATAATGTACATACATAAACGCAGTATTTAAGTAAAGAAAATAAATTTTGTATTTATCTTCATACAACAGCTGCGACGTCACTCCTGCTAAATTTTTTGCGTAGAGCGTTTTTAATGCACTCCAATAATTTCACTTTTGTGATGACTGTTTTCGTCAACGGTTGATCGTAGATATGCCATTGCTATGACAATATTTCCTGGCTTATTATGTACCTTTCGCAATAAAAAATATGCATCATCTTTATTGACCCAAGAGTCAAAACATTATGTCCGGGTTACTCATGGTCACGGCACATATTATGTGATAGAAGATAGAATAGATATTCTGTCCGACTATACCTACGAATTCTTGAACCTGAATAAAATATAACAAATATAGAGTTGTGTATTTGATTAATTATTTTTTTAAGCAATGGGTCAGGTAACGAGCAGACGGATCGCCTGATGCTAAGCGATTACCGCCGGCCCATGACGCAACACCAGAGGAGTTACAAGTGTACGCACAAACTTGCGCTCGTCCTTGAAATCCCAACCTTTAACATAAAATTATGTGATAAAAAAACGACGCAATCTCCCCTTTTGAAATGAACTATACGCTCGGAGCTACATGAGTTTTTGCATAATTGAATCGCAATATAGAGAAGAGTAAAGAAAAGTTAGGTATTATTTTAAACATAATATTATATTGTGAACATTTAAAATATGTTTAAAATATAATATTATGAACTACAAAGGAACTACGTATATTTTTCGCCAGTAAATCCTAAAGCAGTTTTTTTTTCGCACGTTTATCCTAAAGATGTCGAATAGGGAATATGCACGTATTTTTTTCTTTTATTTATATAGATCTATCTTGTTTGGTAAACCGTATGGTAAAATCAGTTTTTTGATATCATTAAAAATAACGAAGATATGAACGTTTAAAGTGTTCTATTAGACAGAGAGATCCGACGTGTATCGTGACGTCACATAACACGATTTTCATAGAAAGTTCATACTAAATTTCGTTTTGCTAGAAAGAGATAGATTACAAACTTTGACCGCTTATATCTTGCTCATTTATCTACAGATATTGAACATTTTCTCGCAATTTTCTTTATTTTTCTGTCTAGTATCATATTATTATATTTTAAGCTATTTTTATATTTTATGCATATTCCCTATTGTTGTTTGTGAAATGTAGAGTCACGTAGGTACGAAAAACAGTAGTATATTTTATTTATATAAAATTTTGTATATTTATTTCTATGGTTTCACTATAATATATTTAAATTAAATAGGTCATTCCCATCAAAGATCTCGCTGGGCGCTTGACTACCCATAGATCCTGCTGCCCTATTACCTAATTTTATGAACTTCAACTGACAACTGGGAATTGTCTTCATTTTGACATTTTAACTTTTTAAATTGTGTATTAAAAAGTTCAAACGTCAAAATGAAGACCATTCCCAGTTGTCAGCCCCAGTTGTCTGTGGACCGATTTTCAAAATTCTTTTTTTGATGTATATAGGTCTAATTTTGATGTAATGATCCCAAGTTGGTCCCGTTTTAAAAATAGTGGTGACCTCATGATGGGATCCATGAGGAATCAAGGGAACTCCTCGAAATTTATATGAATACATATGGTCATTTCGACTTTTTCTGAACTAGTCCAAGCATGATGCTACCAAAAAGTAAGATTTTGCTCCTCCCTGGATACAAAACTCTTGACTACATATAGATACATGTTTGGGGATTTCGGCGTTGTTTAAAGAATAAAAAGCATATGCCACCATGTCAATTAGAGTAATCATCATCATCACCACCGTCACACCATACATTATCACATATAAAAGGTACTTCTCATACCAACACGGAGATCTTTGAACATTACTCTGCCGTTTATAGACTATTTGCAAAATTCTTTTGTTGTTGTAAAGGGTATAATTTGAAATTGGTCTTAGTCACAAAAGTGGAAACTTGGTGATGGGATCCATGAGGAATCGAGAGAACTCCTCGAAATTTATATGGACATATAGTGATTTAGACTTTTCCTAAAGTAACACAAGCATATGCTTCAAAAAAATAAGATTTTGCACAAATTTATACCCTGGATCCAAGAGCACTGAACAGAACTCCTGTCTTTAAAGACAATGCAATGCGTTTTTCGGCATTGTTCAAAGAACTGCAAGCATATGCCACTTTGTAACTTACAGTAATCATCATCATCATCTTATTTACAATACCTAATGGAATATTAGCGTGTATTCAATAATTGTACATTCATTCGTTTATTTTAAACGTTCTTAAAATGATTTAATAATAATTTAACAAATAACTATCACTAAAAAGGGTAAAAATTATTATTTTTAAACAAAAAATTAAAAAAGTAAAAATACACAAAAAAGTATGAAAAAAAACTTATTTTCTAAAGAAGTCCCCTTTTAAATTCGGCAAAAATTTTAACTATTTCTTTACTCAATCTTCTTAATTTTAAAGTCGGTACCAGCAAATTTGAACGTGAATTCTATAAAATATTGTAGGATATTTTTTGGGCTGTTATCGAGTTGTAGAGAAATAGTTAAAATTTTAATCCGAATTTAAAAGGGTACTTATTTAGAAAATAAGTTTTATTTTATACTTTTTTGTGTATTTTTACTTTGAAAGTCGGTTTAATTTTTTGTTTAAAAATAATAATTTCATTTCATCTCTTTTTTACCGGGCGACGCGACGCGGCGCAGAGTTTCATTTACGGTGCTGTTTTTTTTTTGTCGCAGCCACAAAAAACGCTCATGGGAACGTTCTCACTTCTCAGGGTACGTTCGCTATACTACTGTCTGTCCATCTGTCTGTCACCTGGCTACTTATGGTAATTGCTAGACAGTTGCAATTTTCACAGATGATGACGTCGCTACAACAACAAATACTAAAACAGAATAAAATTAATATTTAGGGAAGGCTCTCATACAGCAAATGTGATTTTTGCTCGATTTTAATTCTAGTTTTCAAAATTATTACTAACACTTGTCTATATAAATAATTGTACCCTTCATGCGCGTGTTCGACTCGCACTTGGTCGGTTTTTATCATTCGTGTCATTAATGTCACTCGTGTAATTTAAGTATATTGTGACGTCACATTCTACTACATATTTGAAACAGCCGGTAGAGGCGAGGCCAACACTATATAATATATATAAACAGACAGACGCTTTGCTATAGGCGCTGATTGATGCCTCACTGGTAGATGAATGATGGAAAGAACGCGGCGGAATTTTTTTTCAGAAACTCTTAATAGCGCATCTATTAAGAGTTTCTGATAGGCGTTTAGTAGCCTACACTCTATAGTAGTAGATAAATATAATTATTAATTAGACTTCGCCCTGGGCGAAGGTCGAAGTTAGCCCATGCCCCATACTAATTCATATATTTGTAACCGACTTCCAAAAAAGGAGGCGGTTATACGTTCCGCTGTATATTTTTTTTCGTATGTTCAACGATTACTTCGCCGTCTGCGGACCGATTTTCAAAATTCTTTTTTTGATGTATTATAGGGTTAGTATAAGGGTATAATCCCAATTTGGTCCTTTTTATACCAAGGTGACCTGATGATAGGATCCTGGATCCATGAGGAATCGAAGGAACTTCTCTAAAATTTATATGGCCCACTTATTATAGTGATTTCCACTTTTTCTGATGTAGCCCAAGCATATGCTACCAAAAAGTAAGATTTTGCATCAAGGTATACCTTCACCCTTCAGGAGTTCTGTTCAGTACTCTTTGATCCAGGGTATACTATACTTGTTTGGGAATTTCAGCGTAGTTTAAAGAACTGCAAGCATATACTACTATGACCTATTAATATTTTTGAAGTCGGTCTCGACTCTCGTACCGTCTTCAAAATTATGAAGATTGAGTCGAGAAATAGTTAAAAGTTTAGCGGAATTTAAAAGGGGAATTATTTAGGAAATAAGAATTAAGTATTTCATTTTTTTTGTGCATTTTACTTTGGAAGTCGTTTTAAACTTTTGTTTAAAAATAATTACGTTTGACCTTTAACTTTTAGTTTGGTAACACTGTTGTCTGATATGTTGGAAAAATCGCTTGACAGACAAAGACAGCAATATTGAATAGCTGATCAGTTGTGTAAATATTTTTAATAGTAGGGGTCTAGGGGGTTAGTGTATGTGAGCAGCTGTGGTTTTCCGAGCGTTTACGTCATCGATACTACTATCTACTCTATCTACTATGTTATCCTATTTCGGTAGTGTGATTAATATGGCAGACATTACTATGATAACATGGCTTATTGATAACGTATAGTATAGAACTATAGAACTATAGACATCAGCCAGGAATAAGGACAGTAGGAATTGGGATTAATCGCCGTTTATTTATATATTGTACATGTGAATAAATACCACATATGAAAAGATAAAAAGTATGCCTAAATTATTATACGGTAGTCCAAACATAAGAAAATGGAGAAATTGAAAATGTACACACATATGACACATACATCGACGATAGAGAGATAAATGACATCACATAGTTTTTAGGGTTCCGTAATACTTAAGGAACCCTTATAGTTTCGCTCTGTCCGTCTGTCTGTCTGTCTGTCTGTCTGTCTGTCCGCGCCTCTAGCTCCTGTAATTATAAATATAAATTGATGATATTTGGTGCAGTTATAGATTGTGTATAGATCACGGTTTCGGGATCATAAAAAAATAATTATTTTATATTTTAGGGGTGGCTCTCCATACATGTGAAGTGGGGATGAAAAATATTTTTTCACTCTACCCCATCGTGTGGGGTATCGTAGAATAGGTCTTTTAAAATAAAGGCAAGGTTTTTCATACGTTACTTTTTTATAAAGTTGACCATTTTCGAGTAATCGGCCTCCAAAGTAGTTCGTAAGTTGGTCCCCCCCCTAGCATTTTTAAACTATAGGAGATAGAAACTTGCAAATTTCCATGCTGATAGATCATACTAAAAACTCTTTAGGAAAATTATTGTGAACCAAATCGGACAGTAACTTTTGGAGTAATTAAAAAAAGCATATTACGCGTTTATAGTTACGGAACCCTCCTTAGACATGTCCTGACATGCTCTTGGTTAGGTTATTTTATTATCACTCCATTAGCCATATCTACATAATTATTATTTCTAGATGTTGCCTGCAACTTCGTGCGCGCAAAAGTTAATTTCGCAGAAACCGTACATTTTTCGGCGATAAAAAGTAGCCTATGTCCTTCCCCGTGATCTACTCTACATCTGTGTCATTTCATCAAAATCGGTCCAGTAGTTTCGGAGCCTATTCAATGCAAACAAACAAACAAACAAACTTCTCCTCTTTATTATATTAGTATAGATTAACGATTACAAAATTTTTAATATTATCGGGATCTTCATCCCTTTTTTGCCGAAGTACCAAGATTGGAAGATAGGTATACAAGAGCCAGCTACTGACAAGGCTATGACAATACTACCTTGGACTTGCTGCTGGTGAGCCATGAGCCAAGGAGCTCAGGCCGTGAACATCATTAAAGGTAAGTACTGTGTTGGAGATCCTGGAGAGATGTCCCCGTCTCAATGAGGCTAAGACTATAATATGTAATATGATACGGAATCCGGAGGGTGGGCGGGCGGCTATGTTACCTACTTTTACCTACCTGTAATTTACCATATTGTATTATTACTGAATAAATTATTATTATTATTATTATAATATAGTCCCAACCTTAGTTGGGGCTTTCGTTTTTCAGACTATACCTACACTAACTATTGTGCGTATTGCACCCCTCTTTTTTTTTTTTTTTTTTTTTACGAAATAAGGGGGCAAACGAGCAAACGGGTCACCTGATGGAAAGCAACTTCCGTCGCCCATGGACACTCGCAGCATCAGAAGAGCTGCAAGTGCGTTGCCGGCCTTTTAAGAGGGAATTGGGTAATAGGGGAGGGTAGGGAAGGGAATAGGGTAGGGGATTGGGCCTCCGGTAAACTCACTCACTCGGCGAAACACAGCGCAAACGCTGTTTCACGCCGGTTTTCTGTGAGCCCGTGGTATTTCTCCGGTCGAGCCGGCCCATTCGTGCCGAAGCATGGCTCTACCACGTGTAAACCTCTACCCTCTGGAGGATGTATTTCGAAAAATCCTTTTTTAACGGATTTCTACGTCATAATAACTATCTGTTTGCCAAAATTCAACGCAATTCGTCCAGCTATTGATACTATAATACAAACTTTAGACCCCAACTTCAGTCCCATTAAATTTAATTTAATACAACGAATTCAAAAAACTATAAAATACGTATTCAGTGAATCCTAATATCCGACGTAATAAATAATTACCTGGGATATTAGGAAATCGGGACAGACTTAATATTTTTCATACTAACTTTCAACGCTTATTTAACACCCGATGATGAATTCCAATAAACTCTGAAACACGTATTTAATTAAATGTATTTTATTTTATAAAACTAGGGGGCAAACGAGCAAACGGATCACCTGATGGAAAGCGATTACCGTCGCCCATGGACACCCGCAACATCAGAGGAGTTGCAAGTGCGTTGCCGGCCTTTTAGGAGGGCCTTCAATTTAAAAGTACGTATATAGATTATGAAGATAGGAAGAAACATTAAACAACCCTTTATACATTTGATTACCTCTAAAAGTGCCAATTTGTAACCTTATACATGGCTATTATATACATAACTAGATGACGCCCGCAACTCCGTTGCGCCAAAATTCGTTTATCGCGGCGGAACGTACATTTTTCCGGGATAAAAAGTATCCTATGTCCTTTCTCGGGTCTCAAAGTATCCCTATACCAAATTTCATCAAAATCGGTTCAACGGTTTGGGCGTGAAGAGGTAACAGACAGACAGACAGACAGACAGACAGACAGACAGACACACTTTCGCATTTATAATATTAGTATGGATTTGACAGTTGTTAGTAAGCATGATCCTCATTTTATGACAGCACGAGGATCCCAAACCATCCCTACTATCTTAAATTCTTGACCTTTGACTTGATTGTTTTCGATCTTGGAACTAGAAAAAGAACTTTATCAGCTCTTTTTCGATTAAATTCTAGCAGACATACAGAGCCTCTTTTAAACTTAGTGCACTGAATACAGAAACCGTCACGATCACTCCATTGGAGTGGCTATCCGCACATAATAAATAATAATTATGTTGCCACTTGCCACAGAATAAAGGAATAACGTAAGTGTAAAGAGTAAAGTAAAGAGCGGGCGGGGCGGTGTTTCGCCATGGTTTTGGTTACAGTGCGCTGCGTACTAATGTGATCGAATACTCATTCTGAATGTTATTTTAAGAAACAGGGCCTTTTTGAAACGCTGCTGTTCAACGATGAGTCGGATTGTCATTGGCGATTGCGATACGTTCTTCAATAAGGTTGGCCCACGTTTACCCGAATCGTACTAATATTATTTTAGATTGAAGGGTGTGAATGACCATACTTACAAAATAAAACAATGATTAACAGATTTATTTCCAAAATATTCCATAATCATCAAGAATAATTATTATCATAGTTACTAAACCTATAATATATATACTAATTAAAATGTTTGTTGTTCTGTCTGGCTGCAGGTAGAACCACGAGTCACAATTGTGACATTGCAGCGGCTGAAGGAAATTCAGCCAATCCAGCTAATCGTTGAACCGCCGAATTTCAAAACGGCCCTTTTTTGATAACTGCTAGCCGTAATGTAAAAGACGGATTATACGATCCGACTGCGATATAATATTTCTCTAAACGAGTTCTCTAAACGTAACAGATTAAATCTGTTCAAACTTTAAACCTTGAAAATGCTGTGAAAATAGGATCATTTTGTAATTTAAATAAATTATTAAAGTAAAATAAGTGTAATTTCTGTTGTTGCAAAATAGATAACATATTATGTTAGGTTTGTTAAATAATACCTACTCCACACTTTAGGTAGTATTGTACATAATATTTTACAAAATTTTGTGATCAGTGACGTGCCCAAAATATCGCGCGCAACCTAATGCGCAACGTTAATACTTAATAATCATGAGAAAGATTTTAATATGTAAGTTGCTATTTCTTATTAATATTTTATGACACTCGCTAACTTTATTATGAAGCAATACCCTCAGTTATCCTTTTTTTTTTTATGGTAGAGGTAGCGTTTTACGATAAGGCATTATCAGTTAGATTAAAGACATAATTAAAAAAAAATATAACAGAGTCCTCACTGCTAGAGACTAAAGTGAAAAAAAAGTAAGAAATACGAAAAAATTTAATTACTTAACTTATAATACATAGGTTTGATTTATTAACTAATAAAAATATTGAAAAGTTACATGCTTAATATAATCACAAATGTATTTAATCTTCTTAATGACATTCTAAAATATAGCCACATTTTACGTTACCTACTTACATGAACAAAATTACGTATTCTTAATACTTTTATTACTTTAAGTTACACCAACATTAAAAGTTGCCAAAAAAGTAGAGACGATAAAATTAAACATTAGCATCAAAATATTGATAAATGGCGCCTAAATCACACCACTACGATTGAACACAAGTAGGTAGAAATAAGAAATATTAAATTAAGGCTGGACCTAGGGGCTAGGACTATATTATGATCCGGAATCCTGTGGGCCCGAGAAAATTCAGCACACTGAAAATAGAACTCTGCGCTAATACATTAGAGTCGAAAATCGAAGTGACGAGTATCGCGCTGATATATATGACATTGACATTTGATCATTTGACTCGACACTTGTGTGTTTGATTTTCAAGTCTATTGTTTATGCGAAGAGTTCTTTTACAGTGCTCTGAATTTTCCCGGCATCGCCGGATTCCGGATCATAAAGTCGCAGCCTAATTTGAGCATTTAGCATGTTACATTACAACTCGAATCAATAAATGCACAAACAATCACAAACTCATTATTCCAGACACATCAGTATTCAGTATACAGTAACCCCCTTACTAATAAACGCTGTATAAGCTTTGAATAGTTATACAGTGTTTTGTTCACGTCACACAAGTGACATTTTTAATTCGATAGAAGGACACAAAACACTGTATAACTATTCAAAGCTTGTACAGCGATTATTAGTCAGGGAGTTTACGTATATTTTATATATACCTACTACTAAAACAGTCCTTATGCGCATAAAAAATACTTATTCACAAAAGCACACCAACATGCACAATTCATAAACTGCGCATATTTGATGAAAAGAATCGATAAAACAAATTACATGACATTCCACGGCGAACGCTGGACTTCTGCAAAACTAAATATAAAACTTTCTAAACTGCAGAGCTTACACTAGGGACTTGGAGCGCTTGGATTCAGAAACTTTATTGATTTCTGTCATGTAATTAAGTACCTATATTATGTTTTTGTTGAAAGTTGGAACAGTTTTTAGAAGTGACACAAGTCAGAAAATAAAATAATTATTCTTACTCCTAATACTGGTTGTCTTTCGTTTATTATTATTTACTTTTCCTACAAAAATAGTCGGACGTTGACACACCTTCTGCGCAGTACAAAAATGGAAAGTCTAAGGGTCAGTTCACACCGCGACGGTACGAGACGCTACGCGGCACTGCGTTTTAAGATAGCTATTCAATATTGAACTTTATTCACTACATAAAAACATATTGTATCAAGTTTCATTTATTATAGGCGTATATAGTTTTAAAATCTTTGGTTTCATACGACAATCACATGCGCAACTTGACATTCGAACTCTTCCCATGAATGTATCTGACTGACTCTTGTGTAATGAATAAAGTTTAATTTTGAATCTTTAAAACGCAGGGCCGCATCACGTTTAGGTGTGATGTGAAGTGTGAACATTTGAAGCTCAACATTTCCACACAAAAATGGAGACACACTACATTCTTTGGCATTCGTAGCAATAAACTGCACAATAAACTTTTCACCTTCACGAAGCTTTCACATTTAAAACTGATACAAAAACATGAGCACACTCAGTAAACATTAGTATTGGTGGTATAACCGATCACAGTTCCGCTATTGAACGGCGCATCATCATTTTTCACCTTCTTCCTACAGTAACAGTAGCAGCACACGTATATAGCCATCATTATGGCGAACGTGGTGGGCACCCAAACGTACACGGGCACTCCCGAGGGTTTCATGGTCTCAGCATACTCCTTCAACAGAGAACACGGCATCATATACCTGTCCCTCGCCGTCGACGTGTTACGCCATAGCACGCAGTCGTGGTCTCTTGTTACTTTGATCATTGATCCGTTGTGTTGGAGATAGGGCTTGACGTCAATTTGCGGAGACGATATATCGAGCGCGTTCGTGTCTGGAAAGTAGCTCTCGGGTGTCCGATTTACGAAAGAGGACATCATGAAACATGGAAACGGGACCTCCTCGCTGTGCTTATGGTGTATCACTTGCATCGAGCATTTCTCATCTGCACGTATCGGGTACAGATGTGTATACTCCCAGTGCTCGGAGGAGGCTCTGCCCAGGTTATATAAGGCCAGACCCGCTAGCAGCGCGCTGAATCTGCCGCTAGACTCCCGATACTTGTACACGTAGGTCGGAGGCACTTTGTGGTAAACGGGGTAGGGAGTGAAATGCGAGCAATGGCGACACATGTAGTACACGTTAGCCGGTGGATGGTAGGAGTAATGCGTGTGATGCGCGCTGACATGGTGGTTCGGTCTGGTCTGCACGAACTTGCTGAATCTGCCCCGTGGTCCTCCGCTAATTTTAGCACGGGCTACTTGTAAAACACCGACAAAAAGGAGTATCGAGCAGGATATTTTCATAGTGCAGAGAGGGCGGGACCCCACGCGTGACTGCGGTCGGAGCGAAGCCTGGCGACGGGCTCTGGCGCCAACCTGTCGCGCCAGACATCGATGAATGAAGTAGTAGCGTTATAGCGTAGCTTTAATGAAAATGTGGCAGGATTACGTGATAATTACTCGATAGATCCGAAAGCTGCTAATACCAAATTACCAGTTTATGTGTAATGAACAATAATCTTATATGGATTTCAATTTGCGTTATTCAGTAATAGCGAAAAACATTTTTCCTGTGTGATAAATTCGGTTTCAATGAAATTAATTTGAGTTGATCAAATAAATAATCCATCCCAATTCAGACTGATAAACTAACGAACGCCTTTGTGGCGATGACATCCCAAAGATCTATATATGTAGTAGATATGTCATCATCCCAACTAGACTAGACTGACAATACACGGCCAATCAGGAAGTTCCTGCGAGATATTGAGATTAATGCTCGGACTGCTACGAGCATTGTGCC
The DNA here is from genome assembly GCA_905404095.1 of Glaucopsyche alexis. Taxonomy (NCBI): domain Eukaryota; kingdom Metazoa; phylum Arthropoda; class Insecta; order Lepidoptera; family Lycaenidae; genus Glaucopsyche; species Glaucopsyche alexis. The sequence goes on from FR990053.1 coordinate 7,158,963, forward strand.
GTCGAGCGCACTGCTCAACTAATAATGTTCCGTTGTATCCCACTTACGTGACAAACATAACAAGTCTTCCAATATTCGCTCTACAAAAACTATATTGATACAACTTACAAACTAGACCGGCAATATTTTGCAAATATGCTAGACACGGGAGATCAATATCTAATTTTAATGCTCCCAGCCAACATACTCGTACTTTTTAGGGTTCAGTACCCAAAGGGTAAAAACGGGATTTTATTACTGAGACTGATGAGATGATGTATTTCTGTTGCCGCTGCGAGATTTGGTTTAGCCGTTTTTTTATGAGATCGATCGATATTAAATTCGATCACAGTAACTATCATCTTATACCTGATAATATTTTCATGAATCACATTATGCATATTCTGTATGCGTAAAAATTCTGGCTTAATATTTTATATAGAATGCATCACCATTAACTACTAACTACTATAGGTTTGTAGTTTGTACCTATTACGAGAAAAATTTCGACATATTTTTGGACACATCTGGTAACATATTTTATCTTCGTGTCAATGCACTCACGAAGTACGAACCACAGAGTAAAAATATATTGTGGTACAAACTACGAACTGCGGGCTGCGGGCTGATTACCTAACTTCGTTGAACTTCATGAACTGCTTCTTGGTCTTCTTCTTCTTCTTTTTAAAATGGCTCCTGAGTGAACTATAATAATTGTATTGAAATTTGCGTTTTGTTGTGTGTATTAAAGCACCACATAATTTATAAAAATATAAATATAAAATTTTATACTATTATTTAATTATAAAAACTATTAAGGACCTAAAAAGAGCATTTCAAATGAACTGATTTTTATACTTTGAAACACCGCCGATGTTATAATTTAATATTTAAATCAATTTATATAATTTTCAAAAAAGTCCATTTGGAACATTCAAACGCAATTTTACCTATTGTCATTTCACTTCAAAATTATTTTTTTAAATTTATAAACATAAATTGGAGTTTTGCCAGAAATATTAAGCGACGTTGTTGTTCTTATATTTCCTCGAAAATTTGTGTTATTATAATTTGGTTCCTAATGTGTAATATTGGTAGAATATTAACCATTAGAATTCATTGACGTGTACAAGTATGGGCAAGTGGTACAAGAGGTGAAGGAGATTGTCTAAATATTTATTTAAAAGAAAACCCTTGAGTATAATCACAATTCAAAATCCGTATATTCAGACACCACAATATACTTAATACACGGTAAACTGTAAAGGCGTTGTAACGGGAGTCGTTTTAGTTGGGCATGCTATATATAATCTGCTTTAAATTTGCTAGTTGCTCTGGGGCTATGTAGACAAAGTTACATCTGCAAAATCCTTACTTTAAAAGAGGGCGAAAAGAAGGTTGACTGGTAAATTTTTGCGGGCGAGGGGGAGGTGGTGCTTGCAGACTTGCTAGACCTTTAAAATATATTCTTTTAAAAACTTCTTAATCGCGATCATGATAACAGAAATTGACGCGGACGAAGTCGCAGGCAACAGCTTTTTTTTTTTTTTTTTAATAAAACAAGGGGGCAAACGAGCAAACGGATCACCTGATGGAAAGCGATTACCGTCGCCCATGGACACCCGCAACATCAGAGAAGTTGCAAGTGCGTTGCCGGCCTTTTAGGAGGGAAATACGCTCCCTTCTTGAAGGTTTGCAGGTCGTAGTGGTCCGGAAATACTGCTGGCGACAGTTCATTCCAGAGTTTTACAGTGCGCGGCAGAAAGCTTCGGGTAAAGCGCACGGTGGAGGACTGCCACTCATCAAGGTGATGAGGATGATAAATATTTTGGTGCCATGGAACGGTGGCGAAAAGTTGCAGCAGGTATAAGTCCGAACAGTTCCTCGGAGCACTCCCCGTAATATAACCGATAGAGGACGCAGAGCGATGCTACATCTCTACGTAGCTCTAAGGAGTCAAGCCTATTTGAAAAACTATGGCAGTCGACAATTCGAGCGGCCCTACGTTAGATACGATCCAGAGGGAGAAGCTGGTACTTTGGTGCCCCTGCCCAGAGATGAGAACAGTATTCCATGTGAGGCCGAACCTGCGCCTTATAGAGTTGTAGGCGTTGGACCGGACTGAAATACTGCTTTGACCTGTTCAGAACACCAAGCTTCTTGGAGGCTAACTTGGCCTTGCCCTCCAGATGATATCGGAACTGGACCTCGCTCGATATGTTAATACCAAGTATTGCAATGTTGGAGGATACAGTTATGGGTATGCTTTCAAAACGAGGACATACGACCATTGGTAACTTTTTAGCGGTGAACGCGCAAACTTGTGTCTTAGAGGGGTTGAATTGGACTAAGTTAAGTCTACCCCATTCGGCCGCGGAGCGGGACAGAGAGAACGATCCATCCTCTCCGCTCCGCCGGCGGAGGACGGGAGCGAGGAGGCGTCGATATGCGAACCTCCTCCAATAGTCTCCTGTCCAACCGGGGCTCCGGGAGAGGATGGGAACCTCCCCGGCTTGGCTAGTCCCGGCGTCGAGGGGGACACTCCAGGTTGTCGGAGTGGCCCCTAATTGTGGTGGAAGTCCGGTCCCTATAGAGGTAGACCGGCCGGTCGCGGGGGGTGTCCTGTGTTAGACAGATCCGGGACACTTCCCAATATAGCGGCTGATGGCAATCCGCAGGTTCAGTTTTAGTGGGTAAACCGGCGAGTCGCCGGGATACCCCTCCCGGGGAAGGCGTAACGTCCTTTCCACTGCGATATCAAAAAAAAAAAAAAAAAAAAAGTCTACCCCATTCAGAGAACTTCTCCAATGAATTTTCAATTTGAGAGATAAGTTTGTTTCGACTCTCAATGACATTTTGCCGAGAGATGTTCGCGTGGCCGGTATATAAGGCATCACCCGTGCTGTCATCTGCATAGCAATGAATGCCATTGGTTTGTAACATATCATTGATATGCAGTATGAACAGGGTAGGTGATAGCACACAGCCTTGTGGGACACCAGCATCAACAGACAGAGTAGCTAGTTAATTAATATAATAACATATTAATTAAGTAATATAATAACATTTTTTCAGATCTCAAGTACATTATACGGACGCTCTAACGGTGAAGGGAAACATCGTGAGGAAATTTGCACATAGTTGGCCCCAGACGTATTGACCAGTTCATTCCTCTGGACTAGGCTGACTATGTTGTGAGAACGCCGTATGTGCTTAGGCAACCATATGGCATTTAAAAAAACCAACTGTCCCAGGGACTACAGTATTTCAAGAGTGGTTACTTCGCTCGGAGAATACTGTCTATATTATAGACAGTATTCTCCGAGCGAAGTAATCTATATCATCCATTAACGGATGCAAAGGCCTATGTTTTGTTTTTTTTTACAATAACATGTACAATAAAACAACTTCTTACTGATTTTATAAAATTTTATTAATGTTTTTCATACACAGTAAATATTGAACACTGCTAACCTGATTTTATATTTTAGGTACTGAGTTTTATCTAATGGAATAGATTGTCTCACATACCTACCAGGATCTACTCTACCATACCATACCTTATCATATATATAAAAGGCGGACGGAAGGTGAGCTAAGAATTGAGTGAAGCACAAAAATGACGGCGACTTACGTTTGTGTGAGATTAAGGATAATTGCCATTGGCGTATTGGCGGCCTGTCGTCTTACTTTGCTGTGAATGTGCGCGTGCGGCACGTGTCGCTAAGATACGGCCAGCTTGCTTTGATTGCTTCACTATTCATATCACCGAAGCGGTGTCTGCCTTATTTTCTACGTCTATGACCTTACATGAACCTTGCCTTATTGTTGCTTTTTTAATGCTGTCGATTCCTCTACAACCTTTCAACTAAAACTTGACGCCCTCCATCATGTTCTGCTCTCTTACAGGCTGTGCCGGCTGAAGATTGCTGTCCCCAATCAACTCATTATCATCGATGGAAATACGCGAGTCATTGATTAGGTTATGGAGGACGACACAAGCATTAACTATTTTACCAGCTTTGACTGGGGAGTAGTGCATAATCCTGATAAAAGTTTTAGAATCTGTAGCAACAATATAACAAAAAGCAACACTGACATAAAACTTATATTATATGTTTTTAAAAAAATACACAAACTTCTCTATTTAACTACTTTTAACCACTGTGTAAATATTTTTATTAGTAATAACAACGAAATTTAAAAAAAATAAGATAGCCTCGACATTTGTAAGCAGGAAACGAGTGTATGATGATGAATTATAGCTAATAATGCTTGTGATTAGATTCCCTTGCATAGTAAAAAACAAGCTTAAAATCTAAGCACAGACAGACTTACACGTAATATTTTGTATATACACGACCGATCAAAGTTAAATAACACTTCTCGGAAGTTTATTAGCAAAAGCGGATAAAAGTCGAAAAACGTAAGACTCACAATATATTTTAATACATATGACAGAAAACAACGAGAGTCAAGAGCGGTTATTGGCGATTTCGAATTCAAATTTGAATTTGTATTTGCGATCAAGGTGTCATAGCCTCATACGTGTACTAACAAGAACAAACTTATTAATAATCTGTGCCTTATCCGTCTTCTTTTTGGAAGTGTCGAAGCCGGGATTACAATAGGCCCCTGTTTTGTTTGACAGTTCTCATTTCATGAACTATGTCATAACGCTTCATGAACTATGTCAAAAGCACTACGTCACACGATTTAATTGGTCGAAAGAGCGTTTCATTCGTTCTATGAAGGACAAAATGGCGGACTATTTAGTTTGACATGACAGTAGGCTTGTCTTTTTTGACATTTTCACTTTTTAAATTGTGTTTTAAAAAGTTCGAACGTCAAAATGAAGCCCATCCCGATTGTCATAATATTAGGTAATAGCCCTACTGTAATGACGCGTGAAATAAAACTTTTTATTTATATTAAAACTTTATATTCTATGGAAAAAGACGAAATTAGATAGTTTGCCGAACTTTCATGGTAGAGTCGTTGTTTACTGGATTTAAGACAAAGAAAACAATAGAACTGTTATTTTGACCTTGTTGAAAAGTAATAAAGATAAACCAAAACTGTTTATGTTCCTTCATCAATCTTTTCCTTATCTTATGAGAAAAAGAAAGGTATAGCTTTGTTTTCAATAAATTTTTACTCCATAATAGTATGTTAAACATAGATGAAGTTTTCTTTAGCAAATCCTCTTACTTTATAGTTAAACTACCTATAGGTACTATTATTTATTCTGTGGTTAAGCATAGAGTCGCTTAGAGCTTGCTTTGAGTTAAAATATCTACTAAATAACGGGAAACATGCATAGTTTTTTAATTATCTTTTCGAAAAATACATAATAAGCCAGGAAATATTGTCCTTGCAATGACATATCTACGATCAACTGCGAAATACAGTCATCAAAAAAGTGAGATCGTCGGAGAAACGCTCTATCCCACCAAAAATATTTTCATGTTAAGTGATGCCAAGACAATAAATACCATATGACTCGCACTGTTAAAAAGCTATCTGCATTTCAATTCTCTTATTTAAAGTACACATAATTTTACTTTGTTTGGATTGAAAACATTACCATGAATGGATTTTATGACGTTTCGACCAATCAGAGCGCGTTTCACGTTGGATTAACGTTCATAAAAACACCGTTTGAGAGTGTAAGCGTATCGGGACTTGATTGTAATTGTATTAATGCAGGTTTTATTTAGCAGAATTGCCCCTCAGATCTCATGTAAAACCAAGCTTCTGACCATAGATAATACAGATATATGCTTCTGACTCTACCAAACTTCTAACTCTACACGCCTTAACTCTACAAGCCTGACTTCACAAACTCTACACCTTAGTCAAAATATGTGTCGCGTTATGCGTAGTGAATACAAACAAAGTTACAAAATTTGCGACTTTGTAATTTAATAACATAAGGATTTAAACAGTATTTTTCGTTTTTAAATTATTGTAAAAATATCGTCGTTTTTTTAGTCTTTTTCAGTCTGGTTACTTTTTAATTTAGCAACTTATTACTGTACTTTACTTTTCGGAAAACACGTAGGTACTTTTATATAGGATTTAAAACAAGTAGCCCGAGTAGGTACTTACATGTTCTCTACCCTATTTTTCCGAGTAAAAATATTTTCATATTTAAAAAAAAATGAGTAGAGCAAAAATAGTTGTTTGAATATAGTCTTTATAAAATTCTATTACTTTCAGGACAGTAAGAAAGGTTTAATAAAAGTTAAGTGCACTTGATTCTTTATTTCTGAGCTACAGTGTAACTGTGCCAAGAGAAAATTATATTACTTTCATATTGTACATTTACTATACTTTTATTTTTTCCAGAGAAAAATTGTTTAATTGTTTCACATCTTACAATAAGAGTCAATTCACACTAAGGCTACCATATCTCAGGATTTGTCCTGAAATCTCAGGACAAATCGACTCTTCTCAGGATTCCGGCCGGATTTAGCAAATCTAGTGATAGCTCAGGATTTTCAATAAAACACAGGTTACATTTTAAAGATCTACTCTCTTATTAAACTACTAAAAATAATTTTCTTTTAGTAACAGTTGCAGTTAAAATCGATACTTATTTATCAAAGTGAAACGAACTAAAAATAATCTTCTTTTGGTAACAATTGCAGTTAAAATCAAAAAAGTCGCGAAAACGCGTGCGCAAGATAATAATACGTTTTTGAGACAAAATTCTCAAGCTGTAGAAAATCTCAGGACTTTTCCATGGAAATCAGGCCTTTTCTCCGGACTTTTGATTTTTTCATCTGGTAACCCTAATTCACACCGAAACCAAACGATCCGCGACATAGCGCTGCATTTTAAGGTAGCTATTCAAAATTTAACTTTATTGATAATAATAATTGATTACGTGAGAAGATAATACACGTAATGTGTAACTGTCCGTCCAGACAGCTCGCGAAGTAGGCCGAGGAAGTGCTCCGCGAAGTAACCCGAAGTATGAAAACAAGAAGTGAAGTTCGTGCCCACACTCTCATTCGGCCAACCTCGGCCTACTTCGCTAGTAATCTGGACGGGGCATAAGAGCTAGAGTATAGATAATACAGATATATACTAGTACCTAAGAGTCTGCATGTAAAGTTTTGACGACCTCTGTGGCTCAGTTGGTTGAGCGTGTTGGTGCTCAAGCCGGGGGTCGCGGGTTCAAATCCCGCCGAAGTAACAAAAAGTTTTTCTGTGTTCCTGGGTCATGGATGTGTATTAAATATATGTATAATATAATAAAAATCTTAAATATGTGTATTGTATAAAAGTATTAAATATATTTCCGTTGTCTGGTACCCGTAACACAAGTTCTTCGAAAACTTACCACGGGATCAGATTGACGTGGTGTGAAGCGTCCATAGATATTATTATTATTAAATTTGCACCGCGCTGATTGTTTCTTTTGTTCCCTTGGGGACCTCCGGCATGAGCAATGACACGCTCAACCACTGAGCAACAGAGGTCCTCGACCCGAGGCCACAGACTGTCGAGTGTCGTTTGATTAAGTTTTTACAGTCAAGTGAACAGATCAAAATGATATTGAGTGACGTGACACGCTTATTACCAAGCCAGCAAAATGTACGTGTTCCTAGAGATACGCTTGTCGTAGATACGGGCTGATATAATAGCATTAACTAACTTTTATATTCGACAAATAAATAAGTTATTACTTTAGGATAAGGCTTAAAGAACTTTATTTCTCAAAAAGTGCAAAGCCACTTACATGAGAAAATTACAATACCTATATAAATGGTACAATATCGTGCTTATGTCTAGAATACAATAAGTATGAAGATAAAAAAATAATAAAAAGGAACATGGTTATTGGTACAGGATGCTCAATCATGAATCATGATACAGCACAATCAAGATAGAATATATAAGAATTAAGTATGTTTGTCCTTATGTAGTATTCTAGTCTTCACTTTAATGGGCTCCGTAGCCTAGTGGGTAGACCGTTTGGTTCGCACTCGAGAGAGTGCAGTTCGAATCCCAGGTTGTGGCGTGTACCAATGAGACTTTTTCAGATCTCAATACGGACGCTCTAACGGTGAAGGAAAACATCGTGATGAAACCCGCACATGGTTGACCCCAGACGTATTGACCAGTTCATTCCTCTGGACTAGGCTGACTAATGACTATGTTGTGAGAATGCCGTATGTGCTTGGTCAACCATACGCCATTTAAAAACCAACTGTACCAGGCACTACAGTATTTCAAGAGTGGTAACTTCGCTCGGAGAATACTGTATAAATCATCCATTAACCGATGCAAAGGCCTAAGTCTTCACTTTATCAGCGTAACAGTTTATCAAACTTGTGAGTTATAACTTATAAGTACTATGTTGTAAAACTAATGTGTGCGGTTTGTTTCTTACATGATAATAACTTTTGATTCAACGGCGCTGTTGAGCGATTTTCACCCTATGCCTAGTCAAGCGCAACTTGTTCGATAGGATGCAAGTGATCTTGATAGTACCATATGATACCAACTACCAAGTCTATTTAGAAACATTTATGCGACATAAATGCATTGAATGACATAATATTTAAATATGCTTTTAGAATTTTCTTCAATTGAATTAGTGCGTTATTATAACAATGCAATGGATCGAGAGAAATGAAATAACATTAATTGCAAAGCACCGATAGAACTATTTTTTACTTACGTTACTAAACAATTTACAAATATAACGTAACTCCAAAAATATATTGTATTGCAATTCGGGCATTCTATAATATTAAATATACAGAGTGTATTTTATTCCAAATGAATAGTTTACCCAACGTTATAGCCCAAGAGCCCACGACGACCAGACCATCGTTATTTTAATAATTTTAATTTTTTTTTAAATAAACATAAAACAGTAGTATATACAAATACTAACTAGTATAATTGAGAGAAAAGCGTAGGTCGCTCGATATACGAAAATTATGGCACAAAGCGCCCCACGCTTTTCCCTCAATTATACTAGTATTTTTTATATACTACTGTTTTAAGTTTATTTTTAAAATTATTTTCAACTTTTTAGTTCGATATTCTTTAAAAGCGTGTTTTTTTAGTTTTTTTATTTTTTTTTTTCAACTTTTTAGTTCGATATTCTTTAAAAGCGTGTTTTAAAGCTACCAGAGCCGAGGAAGGCAGCAGGCGCGCAAGAGAGAGTTACATACAAGCAAACAAACAAGCTAACATACAGGTGAAGTTGTTATAAGCGTGTTAAAAAGCAGTAAGTTTTTCTGTGCATGTCCCCTATACAGGTAAGAACGACCAGCGACTATAGATTTTGGATTGTGGTTACTTGAGCAGGTAACATGTAGTAAACGTATATAAAATAGTACCAACAATTCGTTAAAGTATAAAGCTCATTTTTTAAATGTTTTATATAAAACTTTTGAAATCTCGTCATCCATTGCCGGACGCTTATGACAGTTGCTATCCCTTGCCAGACACCCCTAAACTTTACTATCTAATTTAGTATAATAATTAAAATTTCGTTATAGTATAGAAGTCAATCGTGTATGTATAACATAATACAGATTATTTGGCGAGGGCTCGTTCAAAAATTATGTGTCAATAAAACAATAACGTAAATCTAATTCCTTAATGGGCACGAATGAAGTGGCAACACTGGCAACTGTGGGTGTGTCACAGCATGTCAGTACTCAGTATAAAGTATTGTATTACCTCATGAGAAGTTTCGGACGTTTCCGCGTAGTTTTTTAAGTCATTATTATTATTGATTTCTACACAGCGGGCACATTTATACAGTAAAATAATAATAACTCCCACACCGATCTCGGTGACGGTGGCCGGTTTCATTGAAACCATGCCAGTTACGCAGGAGTGATTTTATAGTGCCCAAGTGTGTGCGCAGTACACAAGAGCACTCTCTCTTCCTTTTACTCTCGTAACCCAGTGGGACGGATGACCGACACGACTGGCGAGAGATCAGGCGCAGGACCGACTTTTTACATGCCCATCCGACGCATGGATCAACCCATGTGGGTTTTTGTTCCCATGTGGGAATCGAACCCACGACCTCCGAGTCGAGAGCCAATGCTCGAACCACTTGACCACGGAGGCTGTTCTGCGAGCGAAGTAACCACTCTCGAAATACTGTAGTGCCTGGGACAGTCGGTTTTTAAATATCCTTGGTTGCACATACGGCATTCTCACAACATAGTCAGCCTAGTCCAGAGGAATGACTGGTCAATAGTCAATACCTACGTCTGGGGCAGTACAATGTGTTATGTGCGGGTTTCCTCACGATGTTTTCCTTCACCCTTAGAATAAAATAAAATGATTTCATTTATGGGGGAATCGCCACTCAAGTCTCAAAGCAAACTCACCCATATAAAGGAAGATATTTTTTCGAGTATGACAATTATTTTTCTGCCTAAACATCTATACATAGGCAGTAGATCATATTAATTTGTCCAAAATATTCGTAATTGATTTTACCAAACCTTATATGTATTTCCAAACTGCAAGCGAAAGTAAAAATCTGAAAATCTAATTTCCACTAACCGTAGTTTATATTGAATTAAAGTAACTCTACCCGTTTCCAATCAAATTAAACGTTCCAGAATGGTCTCTGGATCGTAATGTAAAAGGGTATTCCTATAGAATTCCGTAAATATCCCGCTTTATTAGGTACAACTCCCCTTGTCCGCAAGACAGCTACAATGTTAATAATTTGCCCACAAAATAATTATGGAGTAAACTACTTTTCTTTAACACGACGGCTACACTAATGTTGATTTAAACGAGATTTTGTGTAGTAAGAATAATATCTATGGACGTTCACACCACGTCAATATGGCCCGTAAGTATACGAAGAACTTGTGTTACGCGGACCAGGGGGTCTAAAAAGGCCACTTTAGGCGAACAATAGATGAATCATATTATGCAATTCATATTATGTAACTTAAAACTGTCACAATTGATGTTTCGACTGTCAAAATATATGAAACATAATATGAAACGCCTAAAGTGGCCTTTTTAGACCCCAGACAACGGGATTAATTTAAGTAAAGTAAGACGTATTTAAGATTTTAATTACATTATAAACTATTATTTAATACCTACACAATAGACATCCATGATTTTTTTGGGTTTTTTGCAGAGGCTCTTATTATCTTGTTTTTAATTAAATAAAGATATTGAAATTTTATATCGATTTGAAAAGTCTATCTGTAGAAAATAAACATTTAGAAGTATAAATGACAGAATAATACATATTATAGAACATTATTTTTTATCATTATTAATTAATTTTTGTAGCATTTATAGTAATCTTAATCATACACAAATCCCCCTTTACATTAAGGGGACTTTCAAGTAGTTGTTGCGATTTTGGGTACCAAGATATTGAATTAAGTTTGGGGAGAAATATTTTTGAAAGTTGGTAACACTGCGTACCGACTTGCAGTTATGAGCGTGTTATCCAAATCTGTACTTCAACTACACACTCTGACTAGGAGGTAAATGTTTTATCCAAAACTGGCAAATCCTTAGACTAGGTGGTGTAAAGCAGGTGTTATGTGACCATAGTATGCTGCCTGATTCTGGGTTTTATTCAACATTTATACATAATACAATATTGAGAAGATTAAATTCGTGAGGTTATCTTTTACTTTAGTATTGTGAAGCCTATGAAATTGAGTTTCGTTTTTTAATACATTTGAAATTAGCATTTACAACTACAGAACATAATCGATAAACATAATATTAAATAGGCAATGATTTCATAGTTTTTCTACCAGATTTCTTTTTCAAGAAATAGCGTTGGACCTTAACAGAACACATCTGATAAGGATCAGTTGCAAGATGCAACTCATGAATGATGAATTTAAAACAACAGTTCACTGACCCGCGCTAGAAATGAACATGTTGTTAGAAATATAAAAGTATCTTAACCAATAACTTAACTCAATTTATACCAAGATTTAGCCAGAGACTTTCACGTAGAAAAAAAATTATGAGTACAAGAATTGTAATTTAAATTTAAAAAATTCACACCACGAAACTCCTGTGAGCCAGGATATCGACAGTTGTAACCAACCACAAAAAACCTTTGATATGATATCAGGGGTATCCGAGGGACATGCTAAATTTGTCTTAGGACCCGCAATGAAATTAATCAGAAGAAAGGTTGGAGGAGTAGAAAGAATTCCAAGTTCCCTCCCCAAGCAAAGCGTGAGACAGCACAAAGTTGCAATGACCAAAAAGTCAAAGAACTAAAGGGGAAGCACCACGGGAATAGGTAGGTACCTACTATAGTTATAGTTTTAATAATATGTCTTCAATCTTTTTAATATTATATATCTATGTCTTCAATATTATAACGGTCTTATTCATAAAAAAAGCTTATAAAACGTTTATAACGGATAATAGTTAAAATGCTCGATAGGCTTATATAACGTTCGATAAAATTGTCTATTCATAATCAGTTCTATAAACCTTCTATAACTAACAATTGTCTAGTTAAGCAAAAATGTTGCCATTATTAGGAAGTTGGACGAACATATTGAATCGATCATAGATAATATGTATAAAACTACAATAATTTGTTGTCTACGCAATACGGAACGTCAAATAATTTCAAGTTGTCAACTGTTGTCAACGATCAATAATTTATCGTATCTATTTGAATTTATTTTTGTAGTACCTAACATTATTATACAAGTATAGCTCTACCAGAATCTGATGGCATTTTAAAAAAAATAAAAAATGTGATTTTCATATGGCAATGTCAAGTATGAACCGTCAAATCAAAGTACGTGATCTGTCAACCGCTGCTAAAATTTTGTGATTATGTTCTTGGAATTTGTTGTTTTTGTGAAAATATCCAAAAAGGCAATTCGATCTCAAGCGAGAAATATTGTTTTCTATGTCTATAGTAAAATACAGAAAGAAGAAGGTGTAAATCGAACTCAATCTTATAATTTAAAGTTCGTGGTCGAGTTGACCGGTAAGTTAGAGTGAGTTGTTTTGATACTTTTAGTTTTTTTATATTTTCTTAGGTAATTATTGTGACTTCTTTAAATGTGTTTCCAGTACTACTATAAGGTGAATCGTAGCTGATGGCACATCGAATGATGGTTTGTTTTCCATGCCTGGTAAAAGGAGGAGAGGAGGAAAAAAGAAAATCAACATAAGACAGTTTCGATTTATAGTTGATTAGGAATAAAGTAAACGAGTTCTATACAGTTCGGAAGGAAATTCCAACATTAAATAAACTGTTGCTAATTTAATTGTATGTTATTCGTAATAAATAAGTATATAAAGTAATTCACGATTGATTTATTTTTCATGAAATATCATTATATTACATAGTATAAAACAAAGTCCCTTTTTTGTCTGTCCCTATGTATGCTTAAATCTTTAAAACTACGCAACGGATTTTGATGCGAGTTTTTAAAATAATAGTCTTTAAGTATTTAATAGTCTTTAAGATATTATAAGATTATGGTAAAAATTATATTCAAGTACTTATTATGTAAGTATATTATCAAGTGGTCGCGCATGTCGTATCGAGGTGATAGGGTCCCATTTTTAACAATTTGCATTGGGCAAACCTAAAAACATGTTCAATATTGTATCAGTAGTATATTGCTATAAGTAGGTAGAGAATTATTCGCCGAAGTAGTTTTTTCTCCAAGAACACTATTCCACGCGGGCGAAGCCGCGGGCAAAAGCTAGTTTTCTATATTATACACCGAACATTCTTCATACAGTCTTATTATAATTCATGTTCAATAATACTAAAGACATAATTAAATATTAACCAGTATCAAGATCGTTTAAAATAAAAATAAATAAATAAAAATCTTTTTATTCAGAATAAAAAAACACGGTTTTGTTTTCCGAACGTCAAAAAAAAAAAAAAAAAATTGAAGAATTACAATTACCACCGGTTCGGAACCCTAACCCGGCGAGAAGAACCGGCGTAAGAAACTCGCGCGGGTGCCACCTTTTAGTAAAAAATGCCAAAATTGTTCTTTTAAAAAAAAAATACATGTATACAATACAATAACAAAAAAACATGTAAACAAAAAAAAAAAAATTACAATATATTACAGTACAAAAGTACATTGTATAACTAGTTAAAACTGAAATTGCCTCATAGGGTCATCTTATTCCCAGGGTGTGCTGTCCTCAATGAAATCTTTAACTTTATAATAACCTTTGGCACACAAATGTCTTTTAACTACTTTTTTAAATTTATTTATTGACAAATTTTTCACATTTTCTGGGAGTTTATTATAGAAACGTATACACTGACCTTTAAAAGAATTGTTTATTTTACTGAGTCTAGTCACTGGCACAGCCAGCTTGTGCTTATTCCTAGTATTGATGTTATGTTGGTCACATTTTTTATCAAATTCATTACTATATTTTTTTACATACATAACATTATCAAAAATGTATTGTGAGTATACAGTCAGTATCCCTATTTCTTTAAATTTTTCTCTTAGGGAGGCGTATGGGGACATCTTATAAATAGCTCTAATAGCTCGCTTCTGCAGCACAAAGATAGAATTAATGTCGGCGGCATTGCCCCATAAAAGGATACCATAGGCCATTCTGCTATGGAAATAACTAAAATAAACTAAGCGTGCCGATGCTTCGTCAGAAATTTGTCGAATTTTTCTGACTGCAAATGCTGCAGAACTGAGACTATTCGCCAGGTTAGCAATATGTGGACCCCACTGTAATTTAGAATCTAATGTTATACCTAGAAATACAGTTGAGTCCACTGGGTCAAGTTTAACATCATTCAATAGTACGTTGGTTTGTGCATGTCTCACATTTGGTAAACTAAACTTTAAACATTTTGTCTTAGATGCATTGAGAAGGAGATTATTACTACCAAACCAATTTACTATTTCAGAGAGAGCATTATTTACCCTGTCATAGTCCGACTGCTGTCGCTTCACTTTAAAAATAAGTGAAGTATCGTCAGCAAATAACACTATCTCTAGTATATCTTTAACAAGAAAAGGCAAATCGTTTATGTAGATCAGGAAGAGGAAAGGACCTAAAATGGACCCTTGCGGCACTCCTAAATCTATTTTGGCTCCCGATGACATCTTGCCATTCACTTCAACCCTTTGTGTCCTGTTACTTAAATAAGATGTTAACATTGTAAGTGATGTGCCCCTTACGCCATAGTGGTCTAGTTTCCTGATCAACGTAGCATGCTCTACACAATCAAAAGCCTTAGAAAGATCGCAAAATATACCTAGTGCATCCTGCGATCCCTCCCAGGCTTCATATATACTACTAATAAGGCTAATGCCTGCATCAGTCGTAGATCGACCTTTAGTAAAACCGAACTGCTTGTTGTGTAACAATTTATTAATATTGAAATGAGCCAATAGTTGTTGTAAAATAATTTTTTCAAATATTTTACTAAAGGTCGGTAGTATTGAAATAGGTCTATAATTAGCTGGATCAGATTTGCTTCCAGCTTTAAAAAGAGGTAATACTTTGCTATGCTTCATTAAGTCAGGAAACTCACCAATCTCTATACAATTATTAAAGACTAGCGACCCGCCCCGGCTTCGCACGGGTACAATACTGATACTAATACTACAGATAACAGAATGTCTTTAAACCTCTAACAAAACGGGTGAAATTTAGTCAAAACAAACAGAAACAAATTAATATAGGTACCTACTAATACTTAATGAAATAAGTAAGTGGGTATACTTTTATCGTATGAAATACCTACACTTTTCAGAACTAACAATACAACAATAGTTACTCAAGTATCTATCCATCATAGTTACAACGAACACAAAACAAAAAATTTACTCATAGATCTAAACTCGCACGCCTTGGCGACGACGCGACGCCCACTTCGCAACGGGCCGTGCAGCAGAAATCGTAATATTTTAATTTCGCCATAACTTCAAAACCAAACATCCAATTTTAATCATTAAAAGACCAAATATTATCTACATAAACTGTACTTAGTGATGAAATAATTTATTTTGATAAGGATTAATAGCATGAGTAAAATAAACGCGTTTAAATGTAGTCCAAAAAAATTCAAGATTTCTAAATAAAAAAATGGTTGTTGTGCCTCACTCGACATAGATAGGTATAGTGTGTCGCGGACTTTTTTGTAGATATTTATAAGATCTACAATTAATTAGAACATTTAATGGTTCTATCTTTTATAGTTTAGGCAGCGTACGCAAAATAAGTAACTTTTCTGGTTGATTTTTTACACCTTGTGTCCGAAAAACCCAAATATCTTACGGAACCCTATTTTTTTCCAAAATAAAATTTAGCCTATGTTACTCGTGGATAATGTAGCTTTCGAATGGTGAAAGAATTTTTGTAATCGGTCCAGTACTTTTTGAGCCTATTCATTACAAACAAACAAACAAACAAACAAACATACAAACAAAGTTTTCCTCTTTATAATATTAGTATAGATAAACGCTAGATGAGGTGCAATGATGTCAACTATCGATTTAATAATTCTTACGGACATACCCCACATGTCCGCAGTATTTTTTACATTTAATGAGTTAAATGTGTTAATAATATCACGTGACTCAATTTGTCTAAAATGAAAGTTGACCTCACATTTTTTTACATTATATTTAAGTAATGATTCAGCAGCTGCGGGTGAAGACTTTAGATTTTTTGTAGTAGAAACTGGAATGTCTGCAAAGAATTTCTCAAATACTGACGCCACTTCATCGTCTGATTTAATTATTTTATTGTCTACACAAAGTTTCAAATCTGAGTTACGACAGGCGACTCTTCCAGTTTCACTATTAATTATTTTCCAAGTAGTTTTTATTTTATTTTTAGAATTCTTTATTTGATCTCTTATGTGTATTGCTTTTGCCGCAATTGAAACTTTTCTAAATATCTTTGAATATTTTTTTATATGAAGAGCAAAATTTTCACTATTATTGTAAGATTTTTCGGAGTACAGTTCATATAACCTTTTTCTACTAATATGAATTCCCGCAGTTGCCCATTCATTAAATCTACTAGTACTTTGAGGTCTAACCGGTTTAGAAGTAAAAACAGAAGTATATTGACTTTTAATTAAATTAAATAATTGTGTAAAATCGAAATTTAAACCGTGTTTCTCCTCAAAGCTCTGCAGATTAGATAATATATTGCTTCTAAACTTCTCAATACGTTTTTTATTGACTGGAATAAACACATTCTTATTAGTAGATGAATAATTTTTTAAACACACAGCATTCAGTGTAACCAGCTGTCCACAGTGATCAGAACTCAATACATTTATTGTTTCCTTTTTATTTGGTGTCAAGTTACTGAAAATGTTATCAATACAAGTAGCTGAGCTACCACAAATTCTTGTAGGTTCAATAAACAAGTTAATCAGGTTATATGATTTCAATAAGGATGTGAATCTAACTGTGGTTGGATTATTATTATGTAACAAATTGATGTTAAAATCACCACATAACATTATTTGTTTAATGTTTAATCCAATTTCCCCAGTATTGCACACTACAAATTTTTTTTTCCCTATTTGCCATGAGATTCTGGTACACCTATAGTTTTAATGGCATTGCAATAATTGATCTCGACTGTTAAAAGGCAGAGAAGTGAAAACTGGTTGGAGGAAGATAAGGTTAGTACTGATACACCTAAAATTGGACCACAGTAAGGACGGACGTCCAAAGAAAACGGATCAACCGGTTCAACCCTACTTCTGTACACTCTTCTTCGACGCGTATTTCTAGTTGTTCAATGACATCAAAGATGTATAAAGCTTGCATTATTTTATAAAATCAGAAATAATTATTTTGTTTACAAAATAACATTCACAAAATATTTGTGTCAAATGCCTCTTATTAATATTATATATCTATGGTCAAATGTCAGTTTTTTAGTACCTAATCAGCTGTTAAGAGTTTGGCCATCTTGTATCTTATAGTAGGTACTGTTAAAGTAGGGTCCTGGCCTCTATAACTTTATGATAGGTTTATAGAACTCTTTTATAGTGATCTTATAGAACACTTTAGGTGTTCTATAAGTTTTTATGAATAAGAGCGTAAGTATTTAGATAAATGCACCGTCCGCGTCATTACGCGGGAACAGCCTACCATTCTAGCTTTAGCGTTTAGAGCAGGGATATTCTGGAGCTCCGTAATCGAAGCTGTCGGATATCCGAACGGAGGCTATCGGATATCCGAAATAAATATTTACTATTCGTAACCGTAGCCGAATCTGATATAAAAGCTTCGGATAATTTCGGATGTAGACGGAGAATAATGTGTGACATGAACATGTCACACATTCAATTTGCCAGTCGATGACCAGACGAGTGACGACTCACTAGCTTTATGAACGAAATGAAACTTAGGTTACTAAGCTTTAGTTACTTGTATTTTACTTACATCCGTCATAAACGCAATATCTGTAACCGAAATTATCCGAAACTAAAGGATAAATAATTTTATATCCGTAATCGAAACCGATATAATTTTATTCCTATATATCCATCCTTAACATCTCTGGTTTAAAGGTTTAGAGCCTAAAATACATATATTGCCTAAAATCCAATGAGTTCAGAACTAAATGGACTATGCCGTACACATTTGAGAGAAAAATCTTCATATAGGTATAACAAAAAGTTACGCCATCTAGATTTCAGAAGGTTTTTTTTTTTTAAATTAAGAAAGATTAAAACAAACAATGTCAAAATGACAAATGTCAAACCTCAACTGCAAAAAACATCCCCAAAAGTCCACATAAACCCGAGCATTTTAAGTGTGAACTGTGGACACTTTTTGCCTCGACATGTCCCGTCTATTATAAAAAATTATAATATAGTTCTATATGCTAAAATCGCACGAGCATAATATATTTGATGCATGTAAGCTGGCGCTAACAGACCAATTCGTCATCTGGCTTTAAAAGCTCTACAATTTCAATACATATTTATTCCATCTTTTGTAACTACATTCATGCAAATAAACGAATTGAATTGAAAAATTGAATCCATTAGATGATCAATCCATTTTGTATCGACAGTGTTACATTCTAGAACATTCCTAAAAAATCTAAACGTCATTTATTACATACAATCTTACAGAGATATATTTAAACAATCTCAGAACCTAGGTACCTACGCATAGATCCAGTTTGGACTATGCTTACCTTAGATCATCAAACCAACTAATGCTCTAATATAATTACGGATTATGAGGACACTACAGTCTTGAGACAGACTAAATTTGCATCATAATTCACAAAATATATGAAAACCACACTTGAAACAAAAATCTCATTGAACAAACTATCTCATAGCGACTAAACTGTGGGTGTTTTAGTCTTAA
Organism: Glaucopsyche alexis; assembly: GCA_905404095.1. Taxonomy (NCBI): domain Eukaryota; kingdom Metazoa; phylum Arthropoda; class Insecta; order Lepidoptera; family Lycaenidae; genus Glaucopsyche; species Glaucopsyche alexis. The sequence goes on from FR990053.1 coordinate 7,178,318, forward strand.
AACAGTCTTAAGAGTCTTAATTATTTAAGTCTTAAGTTATGACAGATTTTCTCACCCATATACGCAGCAAAATGTACGGTTCTCCCGCGATACACACATTCCTGCACAAACTAAGTCGCAGGCAACATCTATACTAGATAATTATTATTATAAACCTGATAAAAAATGACAACTTTCTGGCTACAATATGAAATCGTAATACGCAGCTAACAATATGTTAAGCGTTTGTTTACATTATACGATTTAACGTATACAGTGGTATACAGCATGATTCACAAATCACAGGATGTTTAGAATACGTTTCTTTACCGTATAGTCTATAGTGTATGTTATTCGTCGAGAGATAGAGTAGTCCTTGACCTTAGAATAACTACATTAAAAAAAAACTATAATAATATCTATAGACGCTTCACACCACGTCAATCTGTCCCCTTGCTAAGTATCTGAAGAACTTATGTTACAGGTACCAGAGAACGGGAAGTATATTTAATTCTTTTATACTATACGTATACATTTAAGATTTTTATTATATTATAGGTACACATAATATTTAATACACATCACACATACACACCCAGGAACACAGAAAATCTTTTTGTCCTTCGGCAGGATTCGAACCTGCGACCCCCGGCGACAATAACCCGACAGCAGTGAGCCAACTACGTAAATTATATTATAGATTATTTACACGGGCCATTTTTACGAATCTATTGACACCTCGTTTCTTAAAATTTGACCAGTAGTTTAGGCGCTACGATGGAACAAACATACATACAACTGCCAAAATCCTTCCTTTTGGTTTCGCCGTAGTCGGGTAGTGTGTTTAGCAAACCACTATCGGATTAAAACTTAATATTAATCTTAATCCAGCATCTTAACCTGATAAATTAATATTAACTGTCATTTTTAGGGTATAATATGTCTGCCGTCCTATACTAAAAGGCGGCTAAATGACAAAAAGAGTTTTTGAGGTAGAGCTAAAAAACGTGGGATTATTTTGAAACTGATGCTAGTTATTTTCTATAAACAATTGTTAATGTTGTCATAAGACATTCATGAAAACATTAACAATTGTTTATACAAAATCACTAGCATCAATTTCAAAATAATCCCACGTTTTTAGCTCTGCCTCAAAAACTCTTTTTGTCATTTAGCCGCCTTTTAGTATAGGACGGCAGATGAAGTAGAGCCTCGGAACCCTTATAGTTTCATCATATTCGGTCGTTTGCAAAGATATGTGTATTTACTATTTACCACGCCGACAAAGTGCTAAAAACATTTTTTTGGCTACCTCCCCTACACGTAACGTGTTTTTTTTTTCTCTCGCGTCTACCCTATAGTTTTGAGTATCATTATAGTAACTAAATAATAAGTAAACATATAAAATATTGGTATCTACCATGGTACGGAACCTTTCGAGCGCGGGTCTGACTCGCACCTGGCGGTTTTTTTATTTGTTTAAATTTTCGACGGCATTATAACAATGAATGTACAATTCTCGTATTTAAGATAATATTTTGATAATGAATAAGTTTTCATTAAACAAAAGAAGTACGTTTCCCTTTTATGTTATGACTAGATTTCGCCCGCGGCTCCACCCAAATAATATAGAAAAATATAAGGAAAAATAGTAGGATTTTTGAATATAAAAAGATACACAAATTTTTAAAAAATATTGGGCCCTCACCCTGTCGTGTGCTAGTGATTACGTAGAACTTAGAAAGCAATAAGCCTAGTAGCTTTTAGGCTGTGTATATCTAATCTATTATTGGAAGGATGACCCACAAAGATTGCGTGGATATATTACACAATTACATCACTACAACAGTGGATTTATATGTCCACAAATATGTCTGGGTACGTGATACCGAAAAGTTGGCTTGTTACAATACGATTAAAACATAATATACTTAGGTACTCGTATTAGCGGACTCCAAACAGTGGCTTTAGGATTTTTGTTTGGGTTTTAAAGTAGCAAATAATTTTACCAACCCCCGGTCTCAATTTAGGATATGCGAGAGAGAAAAGGGGAGATTTCAAAAAGCCGTAACACGTACTGAATCCTACACGCTCGCACAAGGCAAACAGGCTTGGCAAGCATGCAATCTTTTGTTCTCTAGTCAAGTGGTCACCCGAACCTTATCCAATATCCGTGGGTTTCTGCTTGCCTTGATGCTTATGCGGCTGCCATTGTCATAACACCTTGTCTCTCAGTGGGTCGATTCTGTTAAATCTTACAATAATAAAGTTTCAATGCAGTCTCGTTAAAACAACAAAATGGTATTCTCATGAACGTCAAACCAACGTCTAACGTGTATTTATTGCTCCAAACTCCAAAAATCAGTCTACGGTATCACGACGGTTCATTTATAATTCATTGAAAGTGAATTGAAAGTCTATGTTACGAGAATTAGGGCTCAGACTTTTGAATATTTATCTTATATTTTCATTTACGTCGTCGATTATTTTATATATCTCAAATCAACAGTCAATATTACAGAAACTATTATGCCCACGCGCACCATAAATATAACGGTCGGACGGACAGTTTATTTTATTCATACATATTCAACAATTTATGGGTCGTCAATTAGAATAGACTAATGAAATAGAAGTGGACTCTTTATTTTATAGGCATTTCGTTGTTGCCAAAATATTTTCTGTGTGCCAACTGCCACTGGAGTTGGTAGAAAAGGGGGACAGACGTGTCTTTACGATAATCCAAATCCGAAAATATATTCTTGGCCCTAAAGTTCATGGTATGATAGTAGGTTGAAGGTAGATAAAATGACTTTAAAAATTACGATTTAAAATTATTGTAGGTACCTTTATAAGTATCAAATATTATTTAATATTACTAATGCATTTTATAAATTTCAATTATTTTTTAAAGACTTATTGAAAGTTTTGTTACCTACTCGTATTTGATCGCTTCAAAACGGCTACGAAGCTCCACGTAATTTTAACACAATATTGACAGTAAAATGAATATCACATAGGCCATATTATTTTGTAATAAAATTCCCACAAAATCGAGAGCAACAACAAAACATAAAATAAATTATAACACCTATTTCTTTGATACGCCCGTCGACGAGACAAGATAAATAAATTCGGTAGGTACAAGTTACAACAGATTTCTTCTCTGAGTATGTGTTGACAGCACTACCGCTTCTTCGTACAAAAACTATGTAAATGTCTTCATCTTTTCAGGGTTCCCTACCCAAAGGTTGAAAACGGAACTCCGCTGTCCGTCTATCCGTGTGATGATAGCGCTGTATTTCGTAAACCGTGAATTAGCTAGACAATCGTTTCTCAACCATTGAATAGGTAATATAATTATATTATATTTAAGGGGGCTCTCATACACAAACGTGATCGTTTTACCATGTTTACAATATACATATTATAGTCACGCCTTTTTCCCGTAGGGGTAGGCAGATACCACTTCTTTCCACTTGCGAACGAAGCGAACATCGTTCACTTTCATTCTTACCATCCATTCCTCCTCTTACATTCAACGTAGCGAAGCGGCTCTCCATGGTCCGCTCCGTGGTTTGTCATGTTTGCTCGATATTAATAACAGCAACAGACAGAGGCTTCTATTAACTGAATATTGAGTTGTATAATATCATAACTTTAAAAAATTAAAATAAGTATAAATATTTTAAAAAAATCTTAATGTTTAAAAACATTTAAGGTCATAAAAAAGTGTACTATTTGGAAATTTAAAGTGGGCCCATGTTTTCTTGAAAATTAAAATGTTTATTTTTCCCTTAAACTTTTTGTTATTAATTATAATGAAGTAATAATACGTTTGGAATAACAAAGAAACAGCCATAATTTACTTATGGCTGCAATTTAATAAAATACACATATATTTATAAATCAGCAAAATAACAACTAGTACATAAATGACTTGTCTCCTAACTACACCGTGGTAAAAATATTTACATTAAAAAAATATATTAGATTATCGCTCCGGATGCTTAGTTTATCTAATAAGTGATAAAATACAGTATGTAACAATGCTTCAATGTTTGCAATTAAACAATGCATTCACCAAAAAAAACATTATTTAGTATGTGTCTCCAAAAAAGTTCTAGTGCGTTATTCTTATTTGTTACACCTGTAGATTTTTTGTTTACTACAGTAGGGAACATTATTCTACAAATTTTGATGTGGCAACACTTTTAGACAACTGTCAAAGTTACACTTGACACATTCCTGCCATATTGTGGTCGAAACATACTTGCTTGTGAATTTATTTTCTTTGTTGCGCATATTTTCGGCATTTATTGGGTGATTTTTTCACGGGAAGTATACAAATTTTGCTAATTAGGTTTGTAGTAATTAAAGTACAGTCAATTAATATAGTGATTCGTGTTTTGAAATTAAAATTAGACTAAATTTGTGGCCAGTATTAATTATTGAGGGTAGAATTTTCGCGTGTGTTTGTTCCAATTCGTTATGTGTGTTATGGTGGTGTGTTATGTCACACACTGGAATTTTGTAAAGGTGTTTGCACATTAGGTTAACCGACTGTGGAAAAATGTTAATCCCACGTATGGTGAAATGTAACATTCTCTGAAGTATTTTAATTATATATGTATGTATTATATGTATGTATTTTATGTATGTGCGATGTATATTTTGTGCACCTAGGTACCATTAATTTAAAGTTTGTTGAAACTAGAGTTTTAAATGTAGGCTTATTATATGCTAAACTAATTATTTAATGAATTAGCATATTATACTTAAAAAAAAAAACATTTACGACTAGCTTTTACCCGCGTGTTCGTGCGCGTTTATCTACATCCTCCATGCCCTTATCCGTAGCATATGTGCACAGTGTTTACAAAATTTCATGATGACCGGTTCAGTAGATAAGGCGTGAAAGCGTAACAAATGAACAGACAAATATATAATCTCACTTTCGCAATTGACAATTGGGAATTTATAGATTCGCTGTCACCAATTGTACAAATTAGTAAAAAGAAAGAGACTACAGAATGCAGCGGAAAAATAAGGAATTAATAGAATATATTATCAAAGATTTCAAAAATAAAAATAATGTGACACATAATTCATATGAAGAAAATAGCGAAATGACTCCTTATACTAAAACAATAGCTTTCATTAACCTAAATTTACCTAAGAAGAAAGAAAAGACAAAAGTTAAAAAACGACTTATGGAACATAATGTTTTAGTAGATTCTTTAAAACAATGTTACGAAAGTACAGGGAGTAGTGATTCTAAACGCATTATTAAGAGTGTTGTTTTAGCTTTTGTTGTTAATGCTACATACGTGGCATTCATAGTTTATTAGTAGATTTGAATTACGTTTGAGTACAAATAAGTATATTAAAATAATGTAGGCTTATTTTTTTACACCCAGCTTACATGCACCTTTACAATGTTCCAGTGCGTTATTGTGTTATTGTGCGTTATGCGTTCCAGTGCGTTATATTACAATTTTTTACGACTTTACCCTTTTGCGTTTTTTTGCTCGAATCTCAATATGAATATTAGTCGTACAGAACCCTTCGTGCGCAAGTCCGACTCGCTGTTTTAGTTTTATGTATGACGATTCGCCGCATAGTTTAAAACACTTTCATGTTAATTTATTTCCAAAAATCATCATCATCGACTATAACGTTTAATCATCATCATCGACTATAACGTTCTCACTCTTGTGCTTTTTTTTATTAAGTTTTGTTAAGTTACTGATTTGCTACCGACTCCGGAGGTCGAGGATTCGATTCCCGCCTCAGAACAATAAAATAAATGTGGTTTCCAAGTTTGGTTACGACAGGCAGGAGCACTTGATCGTATGACAAGAAAAATAATCCTTGCGTCGGATGTCCATGAAATCGGCGTGGTCGCCAATATGGTAAATTGTTTTTAAAATGCAAGACGCATGTTCAGTGTGCAAGTAAAAGTTTGTGAATACGAAAGAGAGTGTGCAAAAACATGTAGAGACTACAAAGTACTGTCGAACAAGTTGCCGCTCGACCAGGCATAATATATAATATTTATTTTTAAACAAACTATTTATTGTAATATAAATAAAATTATTTATTAAATCTACTTTCAAAGTAAAAATACACAAAAAAGTGACATACAACAAAATAACCTTCATAATTCTGAAACCAGCCTAAAAAATATATAATCTCTATAAAATAATGATTTATCCTTATAAATCATTATTTTATAGAGCTCACGTTGGCTGATAATGAAGAGTGTGTAGTAGAGCATCGTTTCTCAATCGAATGTTGTAAAAATCATTCGAACGTTTGAACCAGTGAAGGCGAACAGTACAGTGAACAACGTACAAATTTCTGATAAAAATAGCGTGCTATGTAGGCACGTATAGGTCGCGCAACGAATTAAGATCTTTCGACAAAAGTAGAGGGGGTATGCGCAGAAGTCAGTTTTTGGGTGTGTTTGGCGGTAGCGGGCTCGGGCGGGGAGGTGTGGATGCGCCGAATGTATGCCGAACATGGCTGCCGACACGCTATTGGTACGTTAGTAATATATATTCTTTGCTATTGGTCACATGCGCGAACGATCCCCTCCACTTTCACTGAGCGCTCATAAACCGTTGCGCGACCTGTATATTATTATTTAATTTATAATGACGGGGTCGCAAAACTTTTTACTTAACTTTTTGGCTTTTTCGTGGGTCGCGAGCGCGACATAAAAATGATTGAGAAACGATGGTGTAGAGAAATAGTTATTTGATCCATTAAAAGGGGAGTTATTTAGAAAATAAGATTTATTTTATACTTTTTTGCTTATTTTTACTTTGGAAGTCATTTTAATTTTTTGTTTAAATTTTTTTTTTCCTTTTTAGTCATATTTGTTATAATAATATTAACAAATTTTAAGAACTTTTACAATAAACTGTCGAATATATTATAATTGTATACGCGCCAAGTCTCCCTTAGGTAATAACCTAATGGAGGCTTGGCGCGTATACAATTATAATATATTCGATATATACAATAGTATATAAGATGATGATGATTACTGTAAGTTACATACTGGCATATGCTTGCAGTTCTTAAAACAATGTCGAAAATTTCCAAACGCGTATATTTAAATACTGAGGAGTTCTGTTCAGTGCTTTTGGATCCAGGGTATACATTGGTGCAAAATCTTATTTTTTGTAGCATATGCTTATGTTACTTCAGGAAAAGTCTAAATCTGTATGAGTCCATATAAATTTCGAGGAGTCTCCTCGATTCCTCATGGATCCCATCGTAAGGTCACCACTTTAGTGACAAATGACAACCCTGTACATCAAAAACTAATTTTAAAAATTGGTTATTAGACAGCGGTGCTATCGTTAAACATACAAATTATAATATATAAAGTACAGCTGTATGTTCCTCCTTTTTATTTTTATTATTCGATTAAAATGTATGTGGATGTTCGTTACTCTTTACGTGGTAGAGCCATGCTTCGGCACGAATGGGCCGGCTCGACCGGAGAAATACCACGGGCTCACAGAAAACCGGCGTGAAACACCGCTTTGTTTTGCGCTGTGTTTCGCCGAGTGAGTGAGTTTACCGGAGGCCCAATCCCCTACCCTATTCCCTTCCCTACCCTCCCCTATTACCCTATTCCCTCTTAAAAGGCCGGCAACGCACTTGCAGCTCTTCTGATGCTGCGAGTGTCCATGGGCAACGGAAGTTGCTTTCCATCAGGTGACCCGTTTGCTCGTTTGCCCCCATATTTCATAAAAAAAAAAAAAAAAGCAACAACAAATTTGAAAAAATTAAGAATAAAAATACTGAGGTAGGTGAAACATGTAATAGAAGTAAATACTGAATAACATAAGCTTTATTTTATGCCGGAATTAATAAATTTGCGTTCTAAGGTTCGGACTTCTGAGCTAACTTAGTCGTGGACAAGAGCCAAGAACTGATATCGAATATGTAGAGTTATTAACTTAAAAAAGGAAAGTTTAACTTAGGACATCCTAGCAGTATCCTATGAATAATCCTTAATCCTTTCAGTATTTATGTAAATAATGTTGATCTGTATACAATATCTGGGTTTATTTGTAAAGGGATTTTACTAGATCGTTGGATAATTGAATATCGGACGAACCAACGGATTAGCAATCTGTCACGTATTATAATATTTCTTATGTCTGTATTATCAGCTTCGAGGATGAGGATTAAATATTAATAACTAGTAGGTTCGGCGCAAATGAGTAACTGTAGTCTAAAGTTGTCGCTACACAATTTCCATCCATTTCCAAGGGTCAGCGCCTTTAGTCAAGATGCATTCGATAATTTCGACAGCTAACTTCGCTAAATGGGAGTTTTGCCAGGAATGTCAATCAGCAATTTTGTGTTTATTTGTATTATTTTTCTAGATTCGTGTTATTTCGGTTTTTATTGTGTAATATTGGTGGTGTATTTTAATGTGTATTAACTAGAGTCCGACCGAAACTGGTTTTCCGGCCGAAACTGAAACCGAAACCGAAACTCACGTGGTCGAGTAGAAAATACTGAAATTTGGTGCATTTTATCCATTATTCTGCATTTGTGCGCTATGGCACATTTGTTGCTGGGATTGAGAGAAGAAAACAGCGGCAGTAATTTTCCTTTCAGAAATCTTCCTTTATTCTTCTTACTATTTCTTCATTACACTAGTATGTAGCCGAATACTGAAGTGCCGAATGCTTACGTCGTCACGCGCCGGGCCCTTTGAAAGGGGCCTTGGGCGGGGAATCATGACCAGGGGCTTTGCCCCTCTACATGAGGAGATCCGAAAATTACACCCAGTACGAATACTGGGTGCATAAACCTGTTTTTAGGGATGAGCCCCCGCGACAGAACGCAGGGGAAACCCGAAGTGATAGGGTGTTAATAATAGCGACGGCCGAGGTCGGCCAAGACCAGCGGGGTGCCTCTTGCTCCGAAGAGGGAGGCGTAGCTACGGTGTCACTGGGCGGGGTGGCGCGGCCATTTCCTGTTTGGCGGTTTCGCGCCAGCCGACGGTAAACAGGGCAATGCCTACTGTTACCTGGGTGGGTCCCTCTGCAGTTGGCGCAGGTGGGTTCTTCAGAGGAGGGGCGGGGGCAGTCCCGCCCGTGGTGCTCACCGGCACAATAAGCACAAACTACCTTTTGATGGCAGTTTTGGCTTGCGTGCCGGAATTTCAGGCAGCGGTGGCATTGGGCGGGGCCGTTTTTGCTCCGCCAGGCTTCAATCCTCACGCTCGGCATGTTCAGGAACTCCGTGATCTGAAATATGCCGGGTACGACGTCCGGGGCCCTTTTAATTCGCTCCTGGGGGAGAGAGTATGAGAACCAGGAGGCGTGTCCGTCCCTCTCCAGGTTGGTAAGGTAGCGCTTGACGGTCCGGAATTCAAATTCGCTTCGGGGCGTGAAGCGGTAGGTGCGGCTCGGCGGGCGTCGTGCGGCATAGGGGCCGGCGAGACGTCTGGCGAGCGTGGTGAGCCCGCAGAGGGGTGGTGCAGGCCGCGCTGTTGCGTAGCCTTAGTGGTGCGGTGGTGGCGCGGCTTAGAGGCCGGCGGGGGGCGAGCTGAGCTCGCGGTGTTGCAGTGGGTGTCCACTGATTGGACATTTGGTTGTCCAGGGGTTGCGTCGGGGCGGCGAGAGTCGCCTGCCCGCGCAGAGCGGCGCGATGTGCGCTTCGGAGAGGCCGGGCACTGTTCGGCTGTACGGGGAGGGAGCCCGGACTCGCCTCGGGCCACCGTCGGAGGGCATTGGGGCGGGGGGGTAACAGTACACCCCCGCGAGAATGCCGAAGACGGCCCGGGGCGGGCGGTGTCCTCTCCGCACAAGCTAGGCTCGGTAGTCAGGCAGTGGTGCGCGCGGACCCGGGTCGAACGCGAGCTGGACCTCGAAGAGGCCGGGCTGTGCGTCGTTTCCGAGTCGGCGCGGTCGCAGTGGTAGGCTCGGCTGGGTAGCCGCGGATCACAGACAGTCATGGTCGATTTTGGCACAAATCGAACATAAAACACAAAAGTCACACAAATACGGTAACAATTGCACGTATACAAACAAAGAAAAGTACTCACGTAAACGCGGTCTTAAGAAACACTAAGTGTACGTACACGGACGGCACACACACTTAGGGGGGCTGTCTCCCCGTGACCCTACACTGGGATAAAATCCCAGCGGGAGGCCAAGGGCAGGGCAACTCCCCAGCAAGGCGTCAATCCACAGCCTATTCTAACGAAGTAGGATGTGAATTGACGATCGCTATCAGGAGTTTGTAGGCACTGCACTAGAACGGGGTCGACACGTAGCGGCACGTAGGCAGAGCTACGACGTAGAGGCTACGGAGCAACTGCAAACGCGCGCGCAACGGGAGACAGGACGATCAGGTCGGTCGGTGGTGGTGCCGAATGCCAAAATCGATCCAATATTTATATGGATCCGGCCACAGAATTATCTAAGCTCTTATTGGTCCAAAAATATACACCAATCAGAATGAATTTACAATTCACCAATAAGAGCGTTCCTATCTACTTCTTACTCTAACATATTGCCTATCTTGTCTAACAATACAAAATCTTTACATCGAAATTTCTTATAAAATTACTATATAATGTAAAAAGATTATTATTAATTATCAAACTTAAAACAGAGTAGAAGCTAAATAACACGTTTATAATTACATAAATTAACATTAACATATTCTAATAAGATTTTTAAAGTTCCCATACATATTTGCATCTCTATTACACATATGCAATAAGAGCGGGACAACAAGCTATAAGGTAACCTCGGTTGGGGTACAATCGATAGGGGCTAAACAAGTTGGGGGTCTGCCAGTTCGTCCACGTTCGTGCCCCTGGGCAACGCTTGGGTGCGCCACTCCGTCTTTTGCGGGGTGAGGTACTCACGCGGCTGAAGGCTGGCTCTTTCTTTCTTCTTCTATCTTTCACCACCTTTTTAGTTTAATTTTCTTCTTATGCATTAGTTTTAATTTTGTTTTCTCTATCTTTCACCACCTTTTCCTTATTCTTCTACTATCTTTTCCTTTTAAGTTAACTCTTCCGAAAGGTGACCTCACACCTGAAAAAAGGCCGCGACCCGGGGTGTCGGTGAGGAAAAGAATAATGGAGAAAGCAAGTTTTCAAAGAGTAATACCTCAGGAGGGTACCGGTCTAACCGGAGAATCCCTCGGCGGGCCGTCAGACCCGTCCAGCCCTGCGTACTCTGAGGGGGGCAAAAATTTGCTTGTTAGTGAGATGAATTCTGAGGGCATCTCTGTTCTCAGTCCCAACGACCATTTGCTTATCGATCAACGGATTCCGATGGTGCACATTGAGAGGCTATCTGACTCGGAATGCTCTCATTATACAATGAGAACGGTGGGAAGCTCTCGCGCGTCTTCGCGCGATCGAGCAACTGGCGGTACAGCCAGTAAGCGAAGACTATCTCTCTCCGAATCGCCTTCGGATGATGGAGGCTCGGATCGTTCTGCTCAGTCAAATTCGCGGCGAAAGAAGTCCGCCCCTGCCAAAAGAGGGCGACGTCGTCCATCAACGACGGGCGACCATGTTGAAATGGCTGAGGCCAAACGGCAGTTGCTGGCCCTGGAGCATGAAGATCTTAGGCTCCAGGCCGAAAAGAAAGTCGCTGAGGCGCTGATGAAAAATCAGCGACAAGCAGAGAGGGAAGCGGCTAAACGAGCGGAAAATGCGGCACTTGACGAGCTCCCGGCTGCTACCAAGCTAAAAACAGTTGGGGAGCAGGGTCTGGAGCTTGTCAGGATGGTCCGCACTAAAAGTGGAAATTTAAAGGGCACATTCGTGAAGGCCCTCAAAGAAGGGGAGGCAAAGATTGAGGAATCCGTCCGTGGTCTCGCTTCACTCAAGGAGGATACTCTAAGATTGGAGGCTGAGAACATGCGCCTCAAAAAGGAAATAGCATTACTGCGGGAGAAGGCGAGTCAGGCACCAGCGGTGTCATTAAGATCACCACTCCCAACAAATGCTACGACATCTGAAACCCCTGGCCATCAAGGAGGCTCAGATATAATAACTTTGACGAAACTACGAGCCATGTTTGAAGAATTTTCTCGTTCTATTATGGAGAAGACCTCAAACATGGTCAATGCAAGAATAGAAAGCATGGAGGATCGTCTGCTCCCAGCTAAACGGCTCCGACCGCCACTGGCAGCAGACAAAAGCAGGCAAGGAAATGCTGGTACTCGCCCTTCTGAGGATTGGCCCGCCCTCTCGCAGGTTGGGCCCACCCAAAGAACAGCGACTCCGGCTCCAGCGGCGACAATAAGGGCGGCAACGTCAGCACCTAACACAGAAAAAAGTGTTAGAAAGAAAAAGGTCAGTAAAAAAGACTCGGCGAAACCAGCACAACCACAGCCGGCCCCTCCAGCAGCTACCAACCCTAGCCCCTCGCCTATGGAGGAGGGTTGGAATATAGTGGCGCGCAGAAAGGGAAAGAAAAAAGTGGCGAAAACCCAGGATGTGACAAACCCGGACTTGACAAGAGCTCGGCCCAGGGAGACTCCTCAAATCTCTCAAAAGTCGAAGCCCAAAAAGAGGAAAAGAAGACGTAGGAACACTGCTCCCGCCACTGCCGCAGTTGTAATTACACTGCAGCACGATGCAGTCGAGCGGGGGATAACTTACAAAGATGTCCTATCCAAGGCCCGCCAAGAAATTGATCTGGCGGCCCTGGGACTGTCCGAAGGCGTCCGTATCAGACAAGCGGCGACTGGGGCTCGCATTATGGAGCTTCCTACCTGTGCAACCAGTGAAGTGGCAGACCATTTCGCTAAGAAGCTGCGGGATGTCCTTGCTGATGCCGCTAAAGTTGCCAGGCCCATCAAGTGCTCTGAGGTACGAATCTCAGGCCTTGACGACTCGGTGACTAAGGAGGCTGTTCTAGCTGCAGTAGTTGCTAAGACATCCTGCCCGTCTGAACACGTTAAAGGAGGTGACGTACGCGAGGGCCCAGGCGGGACTGGAACTATGTGGGTGAAGTGCCCCGTGGCTGCTGCCAACACCCTGGTGACTGCGGGTCGTCTGCTTGTTGGCTGGAGTTCTGCACGTGTCCGACCCCTAGAACCTAGGGTGATGAAGTGTTTCCGCTGCCTAGAGATAGGTCACACTGGGCGGCGATGCCCCTCGGATGTAGACAGGAGTCAGCTGTGCTTCCGGTGCGGCCAGGCCGGGCACAAGTCCTCTACGTGTACGGCTAGACCACACTGTGTTGTATGTGCGGAGTCAGGAAGAGACGCGAATCATTCTGTCGGCGGTAAAGGATGTGCTCCTCCGAAGAAGGGGCGCAACAGGAGAAGAATAATATCATCTCAAGCGACGGGTCAGACAGGTCAGGTTCGACAAGATGAACTAATGGAGACGAACAATGGCTAGACGACCAATACAGTTCCTCCAGGCGAACCTGAACCATTGCGCTGGAGCCCAGGACTTGCTTTTTCAGGCTCTGGTGCAGTGGCAAATAGATGTCGCAATAGTGGCCGAGCCATACTACGTCCCAAACCGTTCCAATTGGGTGGGGGACCTATCCGGATTGGTCGCTGTGTGCAGTTCTGGGGACGGCCTACCGCTTCAAACGCGAGAGCGGGGTCAGGGATTCGTAGCGGTGGATTGGGGAGAGTATACGATCTTCGGCGTATACTTCTCTCCAAATAAAACCCTCGCCGAATTCGAAGATTTTTTAGGCGAGTTACAGGCGGCAGCTTTAAGAACGGCACCAAGACCCGTTCTTGTCGCCGGCGACTTTAACGCCAAGCACTCCGCCTGGGGATCGCTAGTGACCGACGCCCGTGGCGACGCAGTATTGGAGTGGGCCGTTTCGACCAGTCTCTCGATACTAAACCGCGGGGACGTACCTACCTGCGTTCGGCATCAGGGGAGTTCGATCGTCGATCTCTCCTTTGCTAGTCCCGCGGTTGGAGGACTGGTCCATGATTGGAGGGTTGAGGAAGGGGTCGAGACACTGTCGGACCATCTGTACATTAGGTTTAGCGTCTCCCCCACGAGAGTCGCCCAAACAGTCCCGCGTCCATCAGCTGGTGCCCAGAATTTCCCGCGCTGGGCCTTGTTTAAAATGGACCATGAAGCATTGGAGGAAGCCGCGATTGTTGAGGCCTGGACACCGAGGCCCACGGCTCCCATGGATATAAACGAGGAGGCGCACTGGTTTAGGAGATCCCTTACTCGCATATGTAATGCAGCCATGCCCCGTCTACAGCACCGTCCTCCAAGGAAGACAGTGTACTGGTGGACGGATGACATCGCGGAGCTTCGACGTAGGTGTGTGAGAGCGCGTCGGCCGTACCAGCGGCTGCGTCAAAGAAGGATACGAAATGAATCACTGGAGAGGCGGCTCAGAGACGAATATAGCGCGGCCAAGAGCGCCTTGCGTCAGGCCATTCTGCTCGCCAAAGACGCAGCACGAGAGGAGATGCTGGCGGACCTCAGCCGGGACCCTTGGGGGCGCCCATACCGAGTGATGCGCAACAAGTTCAGCCGAGGTCCACCAGTAGTAGAAACGCTGTCGCTGGAGCAGCTGTCTGGGATTGTGTCGGCGCTTTTCCCGACGGCCAGCGATACAGAGCCGCTAGACGACTCGGAACCATTACCGATGGAGGACGTGCCGCCCGTTTCGGAGAGCGAGCTCGACGCCGCCATCCTCCGGTTAAGCGAGCGCAGAACTGCACCCGGCCCGGACGGTATTCCCGGTCGGGCATGGGTAAAGTCCATGGGGCCACTGAAAGAGAGATTGCGGGAGCTTTTTAGTGCTTGTCTGACTCAGGCGGACTTCCCACAGTGTTGGAAGGAGGGGAAGCTCGTCTTGCTGAGAAAGGCAGGCCGCCCCTTGGACTCGCCTTCGGCCTATCGGCCCATTGTCCTATTAGACGAGGCGGGAAAGCTTTTGGAGCGGGTGATTGCGTCTAGGGTCATAAAGCATCTGGAGGGGGAAGGACCAAATCTGTCAGCAGCGCAGTTTGGTTTTCGAAAACAGCGTTCGACCGTAGACGCAATCCTCGAAGTCAAAAAAGTGACTGAGGAGGTGACAGCAAGTGGCGGAGTAGTGTTGGCAGTATCGCTAGATATTGCTAACGCGTTCAACACCTTGCCCTTTGAAGCCATCGAGCAGGGCCTCCGCCATCACGATCTACCATTTTACTTGCGAAGAACAATCGGGAGGTATCTCAGACGGAGAGTGATCATCTGCGTCGGGCGGGGAGGATTGGTCTTACGATCTCCGACATGTTTTCATTATGTCGTTTCATTTTATGCATATTTGTGCCTTGTGACAGAATGCCTTGAATTTATTATGACAAAAAATATGCCTAACGAGTTTATGCCGAAAAACAATTATGCCAAAGTATTATTATGACAAGAAAAATTATGCCTTACGAGTTATGCCTTATTAAATTAGGACAAACAATATTAGTCTAAATGATATTTATGCCTAATGATGTAGTATGCCAAGAAACCATTATGCCAAAGTATTATTATGCGTAGTAAAATTATGCCAAATGAAATTATGACAAATAAAATTATGCGAAAGAAGAGGATCCCGTCCGCCAAAGCGTTGCCGCAAGAAACGAAGAGCGTGCACGACAACTTCCGAAATCAGTTTCGGTTTCGGCAAAAGTTTCGGCCACTTTTGGCCGAAACCGAAACTACCGCCGAAACTTGATTTTTGGCCGAAACTCGGCCGAAACCGAAACCGAACTTTCGGTCGGACACTAGTATTAACCATTAATTATTCGTTGAGGTGCACTAGTGTGGAGGAGTGATGCATTTAACAAAATGCGTGCTAAATTGGATTTCCCGCCGAAACTCCCTAGGAAGTTTCAGTAAAGCGTCTACCACTTTACTGAATCGACTGACTTGAGTGATTGACTACCGTAACTATTTATTACGACTTTGACTAGACTTTGGACTTGACTATTTAGAAATAGGTACATTGCTGAAAATATACTCGACACTGCAAATGGCGATAAGCCGACGCCATAAATAATAATTAAAAAAAAACTTCGCTAAGTGACAGGTCGCTTGCGAGGCCTTACGTCAAATCCAAAAAATATTATAGTGGCTATAAAATATAAAATATAGGCGTGCGGCGCACCTAGGGTTGCCAACCCTACTCAGTTTTTAAGGTAGCTATTAAAAATTGAACTGTATTCACTACACAAAAGATGCACATTGTATATTACATCAGTCATACATTGTACATGCACTGTGAACTGCGGTGCAACTTGACATTCTAACTCTTACGATGAAACGTGAATCTTCTTGTGCAATGAATAAGGTTCAATTTAGAGTCGCTATCAGCGCTGTGTCGCGGTGTGAATTGTCGTTAGTGGTCACCTACGTCATATGAAGAGTTAGTGGTCACTTACATCATCTGAAGAGTTAGTGGTCTCTACTAAGTATTACTTAGTAGAGACCACTAACTCTCCAGATGATGTAAGAACTACTTAGTAAGTAGTTCGAGATTCTACCAAAATTGTATATTAATTTTTGTAAATATATAATAGTATTTTGATAATTAAATAACTCGTTTATTGGTCATCAAATGGCCAATATTAATAAAGTGTTGATGAAGTGTTCGCGTGTTGACTGTGTGTTATATTTTATGTAGAGCCGGAGGATAGTCGAAGCTTTTTATAGCTAGGTAATAGACACACTACTTTTCTACTACGTGTTTTTGCAAGTGTTCGAATTTCTAGCTGCACAGGACTGCGTAGTGCGTAGAGCGAAAATCGAAAGTGTCAAATATAGTACTTGGTTAAACGAGCTTTGCTCGGAGTGTTGATAAATTTAAAAAAAAAACACAAAAATATTTATCTGACCAGGATTCGAACCCACCACATTCCGAATTTCGAACAAAGCAACAATTACACATACCGCATACGCACTATCGGACTGACAGAATAGAGTTTAAATTATTGATATTTTGCTGCACGACGGAAAAAAACATACATAGCTTAAAAATGTACAGTTTCCCAGGGATAGACCTAGCTAAATCGATTTTTCTTCCCCAAAACTACCTGCATACTAAATCTCATAGTAATACTTGCAGCCGTTTTCGAGAAACCGATTATACATAATATACAAGATTGTCTCGTTTAAGGTATAAGATATTATGACAATAATAATAGCGATGTCATGATTGAGGTTGTCGAAACCGGTCGTGTAATATATTAGAAATAGTGCAAGAAGTATTGTGTATTATAACTGTGAAACATGAATTTCCACCAAGAACCTACAGTACAATCAATAACATATCCAAATCGAACAGTTACTTTTGGAGTAATTTAAAAAAAAGCATATTACGCGTTTATAGTTACGGAACCCTATTTAGACATGTCCTGACATGCTCTTGGTTAGGTTATTTTGTATGTGTTGACTAGTATTGACAAAATTCTGCCAATAATATTACACGTGTGCGGCTAGCCAATGTGTATGTAAAGTCGACCAATGTCAATAAACTTTAAAAATATTAGCCCACATTCTTGTTTTTGTAAATAACACTAAACTCGAGTTAATATGCCGCCATTACAATTACAATGTGCGAGTGTTTCAGTTGTGTTTTGGTATAGTCGTGGATAATGTGTGTTTTGTTTTAGTTTGACTACGGTTAAACGTATTTAACCGTAGTGACTAATCTGGCAGTGCCCTGCAGCCAAATTTTAGTGCGCATTCAAATATACTTGGGTAAATTCTATCCCACCAAAAACATTTTCATGTTAAAATATTGCCGAGACAATACCATATGACTCTGACTCTACCAAGCTTCTGACTACATGCCCTAACTCTACAAGCCCAACTTCACAAACTCTACAAGGTGTAGAGTAAATACGTCATCACAAAATTCACACACTCTACACCTTAAACAAAATGGCCTGGCCATTTCGCTACATTCACTTGCGCATAAGGTGAAAATTATTGAGAGTATATTAATAATAATCAATGGTTATAGTACTCTTGTGGAAACGGCCAAATAATGGTGCAGGTAGGTTCGATGCTGGGTTGTGGTATGTACAAATTAGACTTTCTCAATAACCGTATACTGACGCTAACCTTAGTTTAATTTACCCCCATTTACCTTCTGTGAAAACCCTGATATTTTGAAAGGATGAAGAACGTTTATGAAAGCTGTTCCTCTGTACGTAAGTGTATTTTAAATCAGTGCTATCAGGGAAACTAATTCGTATAAAGCAGGTATAGTGTTAATTAGTGTTCTCATAATTTATTTATAAATATCTATTATAATACAAAATAAATTATCTGAGTTTGATATTATTATAATACGAACCAATTATTATGACAACGCGACTGCTTCAACTGCTCAACAATTAGATTCCCGGTACAAGATAGGTTTTATATCTGTGTCTGTGCTTCTATATCTGTGCCAAATTTCATCATAATCGATCCAATAGTTTCGGAACTTTTCCTCTTTATAATATTACTAGCGACCCGCCCCGGCTCCGCACGGGTACAATACTAATACTACTAATACTGCGGGTACCTTACTCATAGATCTAAACTCCCTCATATCTTACTCATAGATCTATCCCTCCCGCACGCGCACCCCCGCCTTGGTGACGCCTACTTCGCAACGGGCCGTGCAGCAGAAATCGTAATATTTTAATTTCGCCATAACTTTAAAACCAAACGTCCAATTTTAATTATTCAAAGACCAAATATTTTCTACATAAACTGTACTTAGTGATGAAATAATTTATTTTGATAAGGAATAATAGCATGGGTAAAATAAACGCGTTTAAATATAGTCCAAAAAAAAATTCAAGATTTCTAAATAAAAAAATGGTTGTTATGCCTCACTCGACATAGTTAGGTATAGTGTGTCGCGGACTTTTTTGTAGATATTTATAAGATCTACAATTAATAGCAACATTTTATGGTTCTATCTTTTATAGTTTAGGCAGCGTACGCAAAATAAGTAACTTTTCTGGTTGATTTTTTACAAATTGTGTCCGAAAAACCCAAATATCTTACGGAACCCTATTTTTTTCAAAAATAAAATTTAGCCTATGTTACTCGTGGATAATGTAGCTTTCGAATGGGGAAAGAATTTTTGAAATCGGTCCAGTACTTTTTGAGCCTATTCATTACAAACAAACATACAAACAAAGTTTTCCTCTTTATATTATTAGTGTAGATATTATAGTAGTACTAGGGGCTAAAACCTTCATCACCATAAAGGAATAATATTTTTTCCTCGCTAAAACAATACTCAGTAATTGATACCGACGACGCCGACGGTCGAGTATCGACCTCTTTGACGAAAACCCTACAAATGCGGTTGTAGTACAATTAATCAAACAATAATTATTTTTCAAAGGCTATTCAATATTCATGTTTTGTAAAGCTATTCTTAGAAGACCGGAAATCGCGCATACTCTCTTTTGAAACAAATTTTAAGGTATGGTATGAAGGTTATTACCTTTGAACTTATATATAAGTACTTAGGTATTTTTATATTACGAGGTAGCTTTTGCGTATGACTTCGTCCGCGTGGATCCCCATTGGACCCCCATGAGGTATGTGTTTCGAAAAATCCTTTTCTTTCTATCTCATAATAACTATCTGCGTGCTAAAATTCAACGCCATCCGTTCAGTTGTTGATGTTTCAATATACAAACTTTGGAAATAGGGGATTTCACACCTTTAGGGGACGAATTTCAAAAAACTATAAAATACATAGATACTTAATAATTTGTATTTATTACCTGGGATATTAAATTTCATAGAAAATAGTGCAGACATTTTTCATACCAATTTTCAACCTGTCAGAGAGTGAATTCTAATCTTACGAGACAATATTGTATATATATATATATATATATAATATCGGCAATGGCTGCAAGTATTTGCATGAAATTTAGTTTGCAGAGAGTTTTGGCGAAGAAACATCGGTCTAGATAGGTTTTATCCCTGGGAAACTGCGTATTTTAAGTTACATAATTAGGAATGTTTTTTTTTTCGTCGTGCAAGAATACATCAATAATTTTGACTCTATAATGTCAGACCGAATGGCAGTTTGGTTAATTTCTGCGTTGCTCAGGAAATTCTGGAATATTGTGGGTTCGAACCCCGATTAATATTTTTGCATTTTTTTTTAATCATCTAGGGCTCCGAGCAAAGCACGATTATCCAGGTACTAAATCATGAAACACTTATTTATTGAAATGTATTTAACAGCATAAATGTCAATTTTCATCGAAATCCTCGCAGTTTTAAAGATTTTCCATACAAACTTTCAACCCCTATTTCACCCTTGTTGTGATTTTTTTCAAAAGCCCTTCTTATTGTGCGTCTACATTCTACATTGTAAATTAAAACTACTGTCTCACGTTTCTACCATTAGCGGTTACGGATGTGCGAGCGTTTATATGTCAGTCAGTCAGTGAGGCATCTCCTTTTCATTTTTATATACTAACTAGCTGATGCCCGCGGCTCCACCCGTATAAGTACAGTAACCCACGGGAACCGTATAATATATCCCGCGATAAAAAGTAGCATATGTCCTTCCCCATGGTCTGTAGTAGTTTTACGTGAAACTGTAAATAAAATATCCCACGTGAACCGTGCATTTCCTCGCGATAAAAAGTAACCTATGTCCTTTCCAGGCTCTAGATTATCTGTGTACCAAATTTCATTTAAATCGGTTCAGTAGTTTTGGCGTGAAAGCGAGATAGACAAACAGAGTTACTTCCGCAATTTTGATATTAGTATATAATATAGATTATTATTTATTAGGACTTTTTACGTTTTAACGGATGCCAATTATAATCTGTAAACCGAAGATAATGTTTAGTAATAATTGTGCCAACATACTGAAAAGAGCTACAAACGCTCCAAAAACAATTATACTCTCCCATAATTGCGATAGTTAAATGCAAACATAAAGCTTTAGCTCTACTTTGTAGTAAAATTTACGAATCGTGTAAGCTTTATCATCATCGTTATCTAACGTGATTTACGTACTGCCCATTACAAGTATTCAGTATTCACAGCAGGTCCAAAATGACCACATAATATATGAATCATAAAACATCATACTATTGAATTTCAATAGTGTTGAGTGTGGTCGAAATTCGCCCATAATAATTCATATTATAATTTTTAAGTTTAAACTTTATAAGGGTTTTTTCATAGATGAATAATTGGTCTCGCTGGGCGCACAACCAATAATAGAGCGCCCAGCGAGACCAATCATTAGTCTATGGGTTTTTATAGCTTAGATTAGAAAAAAACAAAAATGTAACTTGACAGATTGACAAAGATACAGACGAGCGAGGTAGTCTGTAATATATAATTCAGTCGTCTCCAGTTAAATGGCCCCACTTTTGAGATTTTTTGGGCCATTTTGACATTTGAAGTGTGGTGAAAACAAGATGGCTGATATTTGAAGTATGATGAAAACCAAAATGGCGTTACTTTTTCTTGTATGAAGATTTATTATGACAAATCACAAATGTACGTCACAGCCTATATTAAGTTTGGAAATGTTTGTTTTGGGCAGTAAAAAAAAAATCTGTCAAGTTTAGAACCGTCAGTCGCCATGACATCCTTGCTCTATAAGAGGAGACGGTGAGCTCTAGCTCTATAAAAAGGAGTTATACTTGTAACTCCTCTTTATAGTGGATTTCCAAGTGTAATTCCTCTTTATAGAGCAACTATAAAGTTCCTCTGATGTTGCGCACTTGCGTTCCAGGTCCTTAAAATCCTCAACCCCCTTGGACCTCCGATAACCGCACTTACTCGGCGAAACATAACGCAAGCGTTATTTTACGCCGGTTTTGTGAGGCCGTGGTATTTAACCGGTTGAGTCGGCCCATTCATGCCGAATCATAGCTCTACCATGTTTACTATAAAGGTACACTTAAATTGCTTTTGTTTTAATCAATGATTTCAAAACTATGGAGGGCTATGAATGCTATGACTCTATGAGTCATGACGTACATAGGACAATAAATCTTCATCACAATCACAAGAACAAGTTATGCCATCTTGATTTCACCATACCTCAAAATGGCCCCAAAACCCCCAAAAGTTCATCTAAGTGGATAAATTTTTTGCCTCGACATACTTCGTCTATAATAAATAACATAGACAATGTTTAAATAGTAACAGCCTCCGTTTGGCTTTCGACTCGAAGGTCGTGGGTTCGATTCCCGCAACAACAAAAAGTGTGGTTTCCAAGTTTGGTTAGAACAATGTAGGCTGATCACCTGATTGTCTGACAATGACAAGAAAGATGATCCATGCGTCGGATGGGCATGTATAAAGTCAAACCTACGCCTGATCTCTCGTCAGTCGAGTCGGTTATCCGTCCCACTGGGTTATGAGAGTAAAGGAAGAGCGAGTGCTCTTGTGTACTGTGCACACACTTGGGAACTATAAAATTACTCCTGAGTCCTGCGTAACTAGCCTGGTTTCAATGAAACCGGCCACCGTCACCGAAATCAGTGTGGTGAGTTATATATCTATAATAATAGATACGCATGTAATAAGTAATATGTTACGAGCACGTGACTGTGTGAAAAATGTATGTTTACTTCCAACAAAAATAACGGAGGCCGTTACCTCATCTAATGTAGAAATCGATTCAATCGGAATTCTGTATCATAAATTGTACTTCTGTTATCACAAGTACTTAAGAATCTAGACCACAGAGTAAAAATACGTACAGGTCATAGAGGATATGGTACAGAGGAATACCTTTCATAGAACTATCGAAATTTTGTCAGGGTTGTCACAGATATTGGGGGCAAATTATACTATGTCTAGAGTCAGTAGGTATACGGTAATAGGGAATATGCATAAAATATAAAAATAGCTTAAAACATAATAATATGATACTAGACTGAAAAATAAAGGAAATGGCGAAAAAAATTTCAATATCTGATGATAAATGAGCAAGATATAAGCGGTCAAAAACTCTATCTCTTTCTAGCAAAACAAAATTTAGTATGAACTTTCTATGAAGGTCGTGTTATGTGACGTCACGGTACACGCCCGATCTCTCTGTCTAATAGACTACTTTAAACGTTCATATCTTAGTTATTTTTAATGATATCAAAAAACTGATTTTACTATACGATTTACCAAACAAGATAGATCTATATAAAAAACTAAAAAAAATACGTGCATATTCCCTATTGTAACTAGTGTAATTGGTAATAATAATTGGTACACAGTTACACACCACAACCAGGCATCAAACCAGCACGATCACGCATGTGTGCTATGAGTATGCAACTATGCACTGAACCTGTGTATGAGTATGCACTAAACCACCTAGAAAAAAAAACAATAAATAGAAACCTATATGGTCTTAGTGTCCCATTGTACTATGTTACGATATCAATAAACGGATGATCTAAGGTCACTTAAAAGAACCTATTCATCGCATTTCATACATCATTTCTACCAGAATCCGTATTCACTGTCGAATAAGCAAGCGTTAAAGTTTCTTTATCTTTAAAAATCTTTAAAAAAGAGACAATATAATTAATTTGTGCATATAAAATTGATACGGAGTCGTTATTTCTAATTTTGTATTCGCTCTACTTTTTATAATCTTAGATTATTTTAGCTCCCCATTATTTAATTTTCATTTCAGTTTATTTTATTGGTATTTAAGACCTTTTTATTATACTTCTAGCCGCATTTTAGCCTAGTCGTCCGAAAACTTATACTAATCGGAGGAAATGCTAATGCGTACGGCACTCGAATGTTGATTGGATAAAGACACTGTGTCATATCCTCTGCCAAGCCCCCAGGCTATTGCGTACAATAGACGTCATATCTCCAATTAACGTGTAAGACCATTACGCAATTATTACGCCCAGATTTTATTGGTCTGATCTAGTGATGCATATGTCACTGTAAAATTGTAAAAACCGTTAGGTTGTAAAATAACTAACGAGATTGTAAAAATATGTCGAAAGATTCAAAACTATATATTTCTAATCTAACGAAAAATAATGTTTTTAAATTATAGGCAGCATATTCGTGTCCGAAGTCTGTCAACATTTTACAATTTCACTAGTTGTATTATAATCTAACGGTTTTTACAATTTTACGGTGACACATATACCTACTGCAAAGGCATAAACTATTACTCGTTTGCTGGGACTAAGACAAACTAGTCAACTTATAATACGAGCATTAATGGCTTCGCCCGCGTGAAATTTTAAACTTTCATCCCTTATTTTACCCCCTTGAGGTTGAATTTTGAAGAATCCTTCTTTAGTGGATGCCTACGTCATATGAGAAATACGTTTACAATAAACTTGCAGTGTGGTCTTAGGCGGTTAATTAATCATCATTATCGATCTAAAATGACTCGTTGAAGATATGATATAGAGTAAGTATTATACACTAGAGCAATTCCTGAGAGCAACCCACGCTTCCGCTATTGGATCCAAGGGTGTCAAATTTAATTGCCTATAAAGATATACAATTTCGATACAGTCCTCGTTATGATGTAGGGGATGATAAAGACCCTGCCAATACGAGCCTATGTATTATGGAACGACTTGTTCTGTGTTGTGTTCAATTTTCCTCAAAAAATATACAGCACTTGCTGAGACATATTTACAGAATTCAAAGGAAATGATAACAATTTGTCAGTTCATTCACATAAAATGTGACAATGTAATTACTTTTCATTTCATCGCTGATCTCTATTGCGCCGGAAAAATATATTTTTTTTAGTTAAAACAGTGCTGATTTTTATTGCATTATGTTTAAAATATCCTCGCCTAGTAATATTCGTACAGCTGCCACTAGTCACTACTGTTATCTAATTATAATAATTTCCGTTTACCTACATAATAGTCGTTAACTGTGAAACTTCCTAATATTTACGTGTATTATAATTTATAATAAAACTGCTTTCACTTATGTAATGGGCAACAGTGGCGAAGGCTGTTTCTCTTGCATATGAAAGCCCTTGTCGGTAAGTATAGGGATTTGGATGAGGATCGTCAAAAGATATATATGTTAAGTGAAGCCAATAGTAATGGTGTCATAAGAACCCCACGCCACTGATGGGTCGCCATCCTACCTACCTATTTTATCAGCCGCTAGCCCGCGTTCCGATTTTTCGAAACAACTGTGGTATGTAATACATACCACAGTTGTTTCGAAAAATCGGAATTACATATATTATGTTCAATACACTGCTGTATTTCATAAAATTAAATCATAGCTTTTAAGTACCTATATAATAAGCCTTTAGTTTTCATAAAAGGCGATATTGTGATAGAAGTAGCCAGTAGGCTTTTTTTAATATTGGACAACAATATTGTGCTTTTTCTCTTTGCAAAAACAAAAATTGCTGCGTACTGTAGCATCTAAAAAAAGTTAAGTAACATAGAGCTGTCTCTACATAATAAAAACCGTGTAAGACGTAAAAATATTTTGAAATTTAAAAGTAACTACTTACATATCGCTGTCTTCGTTCGCACATTCCTCGAGTAGTACATCGGATGGAGAATCGCCCAATAACGGTCCACAGACACGGCCACTAAACAGAAGATACTGATCGTGCACAACATCACCAGCACCGAAGTCGTAAACAGACAGGCGTAAAGGTTCCTAGGCAACCCGACCGACGCTAGGATCGCGAAAGGTATCCCCAGCACTCCTACCAGCAAGTCCGCGATCGCCAACGACACTATGTAGTAGTTCGTTCGTCTCCTCAATCTCCTGTCGCGCCTGAACACGTGTATCACCATAGTATTCCCGACTACCGCCACCAGTGCCACCAGAATCTCCAGAGAAGTGTAGGTCGCGTGCAGCTCCGGAGTTGGAGACCGGTGGGGCGCCGGGTCTATAGACGTCGTCTCGACTTCCATTTTTTTACATGCTTTGGTTAACTTTACTTTTTTTATTTTTTATTTATGGCGTTGGCTAATCTTACATAGTTTATCGTACGTAAATAGTGTTGGGGACATCGCGAAAGCGACAGTGCAGTGATCGCGGGTCGCGCGAGTCCTGCCGGGCCGACGCGGGATGTTCCACTGCGGCCGTGTGGGCTGCGGCGACCGGCGCGTATTTGCCACTTGTTGCGGCCATGTACTGCCGTCTGCCATAGATATACAACATAGTAGATAATATTATGTCCAGTGACTAGTGATACAAGTATTGATAACTGATGTAACAACTAAATTCGCGATATAATAGGTGCGTCTAGGTGCTGAGTGCTCATTTTCGTTCACTCGACTGAGCTTTGCTCATATTTATTATTATTTAAATTATTTATATTATCAATTTAAAAATAAAAAGAATTCCAAATATATTTATCTAACCGAGATAAAGATAGATTAGGAATACGTGTTCCGACCACATTCAGTAAAAAAATCAGGTTGTATTTCCACCCTCTTTTTAATAATTATAATAACCATCTATGATATCCATAATATAGAATCTATACACAAAACCATTTAAGTCAAAGCTGAAGTATTTGAAAGTTGGAAAATCTTAGAAAAATCATAGATTTTGGTAACGGTACTGCGCGGGGACGGTTAGCCGTGTCTAGTATAGCACGTGCTATATTAATATAACCTAACCAAGAGCATGTCAGGACATGTCTAAGAAGGGTTCCGTAACTATAAACGCGTAATATGCTTTTTTTTTAATTACTCCAAAAGTTACTGTCCGATTTGGTTCACAATAATTTTTCTAAAGAGACTTTAGCATGATCTATCAGCATGGAAATTTGCAAGTTTCTATCTCCTATAGTTTAAAAATGCTAGGGGGGGACCAACTTTCAAACTACTTTGGAGGCCGATTACTCGAAAATGGTCAACTTTATAAAAAAGTGACGTATCAAACCTTGCCTTTATTTTAAAAGACCTATTCTACGATACCCCACACGATGGGGTAGAGGGAAAAAATATTTTTCATCCCCACTTCACATGTATGGAGCCCCTACCACCCCTAAAATATAAAATTATTATTTTTTATGATCCCGAAACCGTGATCTATACACAATCTATAACTGCACCAAATTTCATCAATTTATATTCATAATTACAGGAGCTAGAGGCGCGGACAGACAGACAGACAGACAGACGGACAGAGCGAAACTATAAGGGTTCCTTAAGTATTACGGAACCCTAAAAACGCACTACATACATAAAAACCACACACCGCAACAGCTCACCTTACAAGGTACCTAAGGCGTAGTCTCGTAACATGTACCTATATGCGTAACTCTGGGCAATTACACGACGCGGCGTAATTTACACCGCCCTTAGTGTGTGCTTCGCAGAACTCTACCTTTACTTTTTTATTTGGTCTGAGCACTACATGGATACTCCTAGAAATGCCATGTCTAACCAAGCCGCAGATCTACTTCCAGGTACCCTTGAAAACGAATAGAGACATCCTCGAGCGACAACCTATTGAAAACACACAATAGGTTAACTAACAGACGTCTAACACTTAGTTATCTGCACTGTGCCAACTGCCATAATTTTTTTTAAGACGTTCTCGCACCACGTCAGTCTGGTCTCATTGTACCTACTACCTACCTACCTAGACTCTGTTCAAATCGAATCAGTTTATTTTGAACTAACTAATTAAAGGAAAAGAATAAATCAAACAAACTAATTAGTCATTGTACTTATTTCATATTTTTTTCTGCCGCTAGGGGGCAGACCCAACGCACACAAAGCGTCATCTGGTGGCGTAAGTGGTATCAAAAACGTTTTCTGTCACCAGGCGGCGCTCGGTAGTCCGACGGTCCTTGTCGTGTCAAAAAGCTGTCAGATGTCACGAATTTAAAACCCTCAAAACTTTGCTCAAAACCCTCATTGCTGGGTAAATTAGTAACATTTATGTTGGTAGCACTAGTGTAGAATAGGATCTGAACAGAATAGAGTCCTAACTCCTAATATAACCTCTTCTTATTAATTATTATGTACATTACTTGGAATTTTTAGTTTTTGTTCAAGTACCTATATAAATTATTATAAACAAAGTACTTATGAATATTTTTAACTTTTATGACGTGATCTTGATAAGCATGTATATGTCACCGTAAAATTGTAAAAACCGTTAGATTGTAAAATAACTAACGAGATTGTAAAAATATGTCGAAATATTAAAAACTATAATATGTTTTTAATCTAACTAAAAATAATGTGTCAAATTATAAAATATTTTATACCTTCCTTAAATAAATTAATTTGTCGTACCTACTCGCTTTTAACGCCGCGCCGCGTCGCGCGCGCAACCTAAAAATGTCGCTTTTAGAATCTTTTCTTGAAATTTCTTAAATTTTATGAAATATTGGCAAAAAACGAAATGCCATTTATTTCATCTTTAATTGTTTATAACTTTTGCAATTTTTTATGTGCTAATTAATACACGCTTTTAGCACATTTTTCTAGGCGTTATTCCTGATCTAATGAGCTTTCACATATAATTTTAAGAGCAATATTTCTATTTTAAACCATTTTCAACTTTCGACTAGTCCAGCCATACTCAAAGTGTGTTCCGTGGAACCCTGGGGTTCCGCGATACACCTGTTGGGGTTCCGCAAGAATTTAGAAAAAAAATCAAAATACCGCAACTTGACCAAAGAATATATATTACTAACATACTTGACGACTAACGACTTGACGCCGAACCTGATATGAGACTTCAACTGTATTCTATTAAACCTGATATCAACCAATTAATGAGAAATAATAAATCCCTATAGTCAGATTTTTTTTATTTTTATATTTTCTATTATTATACTTGTTATGTAAGTAAATAATAAGTAAATGTTACCTTGTACTTTTATTATGCTTATTAGTAAAAAATACACTTTTAAAAAATATTGTTTTATTGTAGGGTTGCGTAAAGTATTTCGCTTTCCAAAAGGGTTCCGTCACCAAATAAGAGAACCGCTGGACTAGACTAATAATGATCATCGACCGCAAGTTCTCACTACTGTTAGGCTGGGACTGACTCTGAGTAATATCCAGAGCATATATTATAGTCTCATCATAAGGCTAGGACTATATGCCCCGCCGCCGCCGTATTACGTAAAAATAGCGATTAGCAAAAATCTTGCAGTCATCGCGCGATAGACGCACAATCGATTGCTGAACGTCAAATAAAATCGTATTACCTATGGCGATCGATTGCTAACCGCTCGCTGTTGTGTTTGAATGCACTTTGCTTCATTTTCGCTTACTATTGCTAACTGACAGTTTAAATCGCTCGCTGATTGCTTTCGCTTTGCTGTAAAAGTCTTACGTAATACGAAAAATTAGACAGCAGTGAAGAGATCGAACTCGATTGATTGCAATTTATAGTTCCTCGATTGTTCGGTAGAGGCAGTACTGTCGGTAGGTTGCTCCTGCTAGGTTTTTGCTGATACGTAATACGAATTTGCTTGGCTTTTGTAAGATACGTAATAAGCCCGCGGGGAGTGCGGAACGCCCACGCCCTATTGTATGTATTAACGCAGTTCTATTGTCAATACTCTGAAACTGAATTTTCTCCGGCCTTCCGGATTACAGGCCATTATATAGTCCCAGCCGTAGATCTTTCGGTTCTCCTCAATATGAGGAAGAGGAAAATAAAAAAACTACTGCTGTCTACTACAGACAACGAGAGATACGACGGCCTTGAAGAAATCCGGCGAAGATGCGTAATTAATGTCGATGTTTTATAATAATAGCATTTTTATTATAATATGTGAAATAAAGTGTAAAAAGTTTGTATCAGATTTGAATTTTATTTTTAAAGCCCAAGTTTTAATACTCTTATATATTTTTATACATGATAATACGAACCAAAAATAAATAATCAAATAGGTACAATATACAACACAACATTATGTACAAATTATTATGCAAAGTTAGATAGAATATCAACAAAGTTGCTGCTTGACCAGTTTATGAACATTTTCCTTTGCACTAGATCACTCCAAAATATTATAATATAACCACAGAGGAAGTGATCATCTGCTGCAGACATGGTTGAAGTCTCTATTTACATGTGAGTATGTGTGCGTGGCCTAGTGGGTAGACCGTTTGGTTCGCACTCAAGAGAGTGCAGGTTCAAATCCCAGGTTGTGGCGTGTACCAATGAAACTTTTTCAGATCTCAAGTACATTATACTGACGCTCTAAAGGTGAAGGAAAACATCGTGAGGAAACCCGCACATAGTTGGCCCCAGACGTATTGACCAGTTCATTCCTCTAGACTAGGCTGACTATGTTGTGAGAATGCCGTATGTGCTTGGGCAACCATACGACATTTAAAAACTAACTGTCCCAGGCACTACAGTATTTCAAGAGTGGTTACTTCACTCGGAGAATACTGTATAAATCATCCATTAACAGATGTAAAGGTCTAAGTTTTTTTATGTGTGCGTGTGTACGATACATCGGTGCTGTTAAGCAATTTGATCTTAAGCCTGGTTAAGCAGCAAGTTGTTCAATTGTTACATATTGGTATTAAAAATTAAATGATATACAATAATATTTTTGCTTTACAACAATTCATGATTTAAGAATAACACACAAAAAATGTACTTGCTTGAATTTGATTGTAACATTTTATTCAAAAATGTAATTTACACAAAAATGGTACACAAGACAACATTAATAAGTCTTCAAATGTCCAAATATTTTGTGTTTAATATGGCTGTAAATGTCAATAAATCATCATAAGCTCATTTTGGTTTCAATATTATGCAGTCTCATTTATTTTCGCTGTTCGCAGCAGTTCTTAAAAGCACTACAAAATTTTTAAAAATCCATCTATCAGAAATCCAATGTTCATAATTTAAAAAAATACTTATACTAAAAAAAATTACATTATGTAGTTTTTTACACACACATGTAAAAATAAAAGCTTTAGGGACCATGTAACCTGTACACAAAGTGTCGTGGTATACCTATATTTATTAAGTTTTCTTCGTTAACTTGGTCTAGAGATGGATAAGATGCCAGTAACGCTTCCCAGCAGATCTCACTCAATTTAGGAATACATAGCCACACTTTGTACAATATATTATTACGACTAGCCGCAAACTCTTTAGATTCAATTCCACCGAATATGTACATACACCCATATGAAGTCACAGTTGACGAATGGAAATATAGAGGATAGGGTAAAACTGATTTACGCATTAAACGCCATTGCATACTTGCAAGGTCTAGTCGCCAAATATCATCAAACACTGTTTGTCCATCCGTCCCACCCACAACAAACACCTGTGCTCCGGTCGGAGTATTCACTTGCACGGCACTATGACATTTTCTTGGCAATGGAGCAGAATTGTCCCTTAATGAATCATCAGATTTTGCAACTTGTATAGTCCACGATTTTGTATCTAAATCAAATGTAGGCACCTCCTTTAGTTCAAATGCCCAATCTCCAGTTCCGCCGCCCAGGATGTAAAGCTTATTACCGAGCCTCGCTATTTCGTGTCGGTACCTGCCTAGTGGTTCACCTTCTTGGCCAGTTCCAACAAACACAGGCTCCCACTCCAATGTTTGCAAATTTAATCTGGAAATGCAAATATTTGCATCATAAAATTTTTATTTAAAAACTAACCTAAAGTACTGTGTACTGTAATATTATTAAATAAAATCATTTTATGTATTTTTTACAATAGAAATGATTAATTATTGAAAAAAAAATTTTTTTATTTATTTTTATTTTAAATAGCCTTTTTAACAGTTTTTTTTTTTTATATACAGTGATAGTTTGTTTTTTATAACTCTAAATCTGTGTGCATTCGGGCAAAGGCTTCCCCCAACCTCCTCCATTCCTCTCTATCGTACTTTTATTATCGTAATTTTGTTGACATCCCACAATATCAACAAAATTGTTAATTTAAGCTAAGTAATGATTTAAATGTTCTAAAACGCACATACCTAAAAATATCACAGCTATAAGCAAAGCCATTGGTGCCACCAATTGCGTATAAGTAGCCATCGTAACAAATGATAGATTGTCCATACTGTCCAGGGGGCCTGGAACCTGTCACATCCAGAACTTGAAACTTGGCATCACCACTTTCTACTCTCCACATTATAACATCATTGCAGCATTTGTTGCCAAATGGTGCACCCGTACCACCAAAAATCTGAAAATATTTATATTAAATTAATATAATGAAACATGAGTAACTCAAGAGTCCTTATCTCAGTTTTAATGCTAGAGTGCCAGATGTTATATATGTCACCGTTAAATTGTAAAAACCGTTAGATAGTAAAACGAGATTGTAAAAATAGGTAAGTTGAAAGATTCAAAACTATATATTTATAATCTAACGAAAAATTATGTGTTAAATTATAGGCAGAATATTCGCGTCGGAAGTTTGCATTTTACAATTTCACTAGTTATATTACAATCTAACGGTTTTTACAATTTTACAGTGGCATAAACATTGAAAGAGAGCAAACTTACCATCAAATTCCGTCCACTCATACACATTGCATTGGAAGCCAATTCTTCCGGCATATTCTCAACCACTTTGTGTTCTTTCCATTTTCTACTGGCTATACAATAGCTCCAAAGCTCTTTGAATAACGGCTTGTCTGGTGTCCATGTGGGATTGCTCATATTCCTACGATTTAGGGGAAGCGACGGATTATAACCCCCGAAACAATATATGTTTGTATCATCGCATACTATCCTATGACCACTTCTAGGTCTAGGAAGTGCAGTTCCTCTTCTTTTAACTTTTATAACCTTAAAGGGTTCAAAAATGTAGTCGTCTAACGAAGACATACTATTTTACTTTACAGTAAGACGTAATAAAATAATTGTTTAATATCCATTCAGTAACTTTTGTATTTAGATGTTTATATTAAATGTTAAATTAAAGATTTAAAAATCCAAATTGAGAAGAAAACATTAGACCATTGATGAATTTGATGACTTTCTGTGTCAACTGTCAACTGTCATAAATTTTTAATAAATGGCGTCGGCTTAAAACCATTTGCCACTGTCAAGTTAAAAAGGCGGGATATAGATATAAAATAATTATCCAATTGTAATAACAAACTTTTGTTTATATTAATTATTATTTATTACAATAAAATAAGTGCGGATAAATTTATCCTGAAATTATGCATTTTTATTTTATTAACAGGCCACACTTCATAAAAACTGAGGGTTGTGACTTGTGACAACATAAAAGAAATATCGATATCGACTCTATCAGTATGTTATTCTGACCATTATTTTTTTAGATTTCCTAAAAATAGGATGATTAGGAATGTCTGGGTCCAAGCTTGCGCTAATAATTTTTCTTGGTCTCCCAAACGTACGAGTACAATTTGCTCGGTGCATTTTGAAGTTTCATGTTTTATTGTTCAGGCGAACAACAGGAGGAGATTAAAACAGTGCGCCTTGCCAGCTTTGAAATTATTAAAGGTGAATTTTATTATTAACTAGTTTTTGCCCGTGAATTTGAACCAGTCTTTGAACTACTTATGGTGAACATTGGTAAACATTGAGGTGGAGCAGAACTATTATAAATGCAAAAAAAACGTATTTAGGGTGGAGCCTAGTTATCAAAAAGATTCCGCATTTTTACTTAGCTCTACCTTTTTAACCGACAAAAAACCGAAGGAGATTCTCAAGTCTTTTTTGGTACCTTATAATATATTTTTTTATTTAATAAAATAATATATTTTAAATATATATGGATGCTTCACGTCATGTCAATCTGGTCTCGTGGTAAGTTCTCTTGAAGAACTTGTGTTACGGGTACCAGACAACGGAAATATATTTAATACTATACACATACTTAAGATTTTTATTTTATTCTTCACACATTTTAATACACACCCATGACCCAGGAACACAGAAAAACTTTATTTACTTCGGCGGGATTCGAACCCGCAATCCCCGGCTTGAGCACCAACACGCTTAATCACTGAACCACAGAGGTCGTCTAATTATTATTGTAAAGATTTTACTTCTAAATTCATCCTATTGTCACTAAATGGTAGACCTGGTGGTAGAATTCATGAGGAATCCACGGACTCCTTTTTTACAACAACAAATAAAAAGCGTGAAGCGTGCTAGATAATGGGTTTCAAAACGTATGAGACTAATTCTTGAAGCTATTAACTATTTTACTTTAGTTATTACGGCTGCTCCACCCGCGTAAATATACTATCGGTTATCCCGCGGGAATACTCTACTTTTCCCATATAAAAGTAGCCTATGTTTTAATCCAGAGCCTAAACTACTACCATACCAAATTTCATCAAAATCCGTTCAGTAGTTTTTGCATGAAAGAGTAACAAGCATCCATTTATACATGCAACCATCTATCCATCCATCCATCCATCCTCACAAATTTTCACATTTTATACTATTACTAGGATAGGATGTGAAAGTTTGTGAGGATGGATAGATGGTGAATGTATGGATGGATGGACGTATGGATGTTCTTTAATATTGTAAAACATACTTTTAAATTAAATTAAATTTCATTTATTTCGGGTGACATAGGCCCATATTATAAATACCTTACAGATTAACATACATATTATATACTTCAAAACTACACTTTGTCACGTGTTGACGGCGACGTGATCCGCGCTTCGTTCTGGAGTCTCCCCCGGAACCTCCGGTAGACCACACCCATCGGCCAGAACTCCTCCACCTCGAAGGTCGACGAAAGATGCGTCGGCACTCTCACCACAAAGGAACTGTGGCGAGACTCGTTCGACGCTCAAGGCGATGGACGTCTTCTGGCGGATGTAGTCCACGACGTCCTCGACCTGCATAGACTAGTGCAGGCGGGATAGGTACGTACAACGGCGTCGCGGGTACCGCAGACGCAGTTCCGTTACGTAAGGTGCGGTGCCGGTGACTTTGTAAAAAGGTAATTTATGAATTCTTACTTCAATTTTAAAATACCTATAAACTATACAACATTCCATTTATATAAATTCATAATTACACATGCTAGAAAGACGGACAGACAGACGGATGGTCAGGGCAAATTTATTAGGGTTTCTTGAGTATTACGGAATGCTACAAATTAGTTGTACGCACCAGCCGCTCCGCAACTAAGATATTCGCAACACTGCTAAAATGCTAAAATTCTTCTTCACGCTGGATGACGCTTCTATTTTTGCATGTTTCAACATTTTAATACTTATTTACTTTATGATACTGAGCGAAACTGTAAATTAAATATTGTAGTTAATTTATAATACTTAGATATAATTTTTAAAATTTACTTTTGCTACACATAATTATTACTACCTAGCCGAACTCATCGATAGTGTCAAGCACTAGCGGTGCGGTCGTCCCCCCCCGCAGAAAGTTGCAAGACTTTTTCGCATAGCCTCTCTAGCGTGTCAGAGTTTTTTGACAGATAGAAATGGCATGTATTTAAACTTGCGACAAAACAATTAAATTTTGGATGTGAAAATACCCAATATTGAATACTAAATTACCAAGTTGGCGAAATAATGTAAGGAACAAAAAAATTACTAATCTGGTGACTAAATAATACCACTGAATTTTCCAAACTGGCAGACAGATTATGTTTTGGCGACTAAATAACCATCTTGGTGACAATTTGTGAGTACACATTTAATTTAAGAATAGGCACATATATTTTCCCTGATGTAGGTAACTCAAAAACCATACAAGCAGCGAAACGAGCGCACACAAAGAAACCATAAAGGAGCGTACAAAATTCCCAATTTTTTATTTTTCTCAGTTTTAGGGAGGTGTAGATTGTGTAGATTAATTTTGAAATTTAAAAATGGCGGATATTTATTTTTCGTAAAATTGATATGGGTGTCGTTTACCAGGTTTTTGGGAGTGCTGGATACGAAAATGACATTCGTTTTGAAATTCCAATACCGCCATATTGCATACTTAATTTCATAAAAATAATATGGGTGTCCTTTTATTGGTTTCTGGGGGTGCTGATTACAAAAAAGTCATCCATTTTAAATTTCCTTAGTAACCCAACAACCTCATATTTTCTTCATGATGGGAGAAAAAGAAATTTGAAAATCCTGAATTTTCCAACATTTCTATAGCTTTATACATCTAGGAATGTATCTCAATGTAGAGCATTTACTATGTTTTTATAAAGTTGATTCTATCTCGGAAACGGTGCATCCTATTGAAAAAATAATGAAAATTTCGCCCCCCTTTGGAACCCCGCAACATCATATTTTCTTCATGATGGGAGAAAAAAAAATTGAAAATTCTGAATTTTCCAATATTTCTATAGCTATAAACATCCGTCGTATCTCAATGTACAGCATTTACTTCTTTTTTTTTTAAATTGATTCTATCTCGGAAACGATGCATCCTATTGAAAAAATAATGAAAATTTCGCCCCCCTTTGGAACTCCTCAACATCATATTTTCTTCATGATGGGAGAAAAAAAAATCGAAAATCCTGAATTTTCCAACATTTCTATAGCTATAAACATCCGTCGAATCTCAATGTACAGCATTTACTTCTTTTTTTATAAAATTGATTCTATCTCGGAAACGGTGCATCCTATTGAAAAAATAATGAAAATTTCGCCCCCCTTTGGAACCCCGCAACATCATATTTTCTTCATGATGGGAGAAAAAAAATTCGAAAATCCTGAATTTTTCAACATTTCTATAGCTATAAACATCCGTCGTATCTCAATGTACAGCATTTACTTCTTTTTTTATAAAATTGATTCTATCTCAGAAACGGTGCATCCTATTGAAAAAATAATGAAAATTTGCTCCCCCTTATTAATCTAGAAATCGCGTATTTTCTTCATGAATGGCAGAAAAATTCATGAAACCTGAATTTTTAAAAATTTCTATACCTACATAGCTGGTACTTTCAGGGCCGAGCCGCCCCTATGTGCGATGTGTGCGGCGCACACAGGCGCCAAGACGATGGGGGCGCCGCAGGCGGCTAAAACATGAAGATTCGTAAAAATAAGAGGCGCTTCATAGATTTCGCACACAGGCGCTGCCGGGAGTCGGCACGGCCCTGGGTACTTTGAACTACATAACATACTGTAATAATAATCATCAATCCTAATTAGCATCCCAAAGATCTTTTAATTTAGTATTCATATTCATTTTCCGAAGATTGAATATTCTCCATTTTGGAAAATGAAATTGGAAGACAATTTTGTAATCAGAACCCCCAGAAACCGGGAAAAGGACAACCTTGTTAATTTTAATAACAAAAATTTACGCCATTGTGGAATTACGAAACAGATTTTATTTTCATATTATTCTGCACCCCCAGAAACCTAGAAAATGACACCTATGACAAAGAAAAATACTCCAACAGTATCCAAAAATAGGATTTTCCGTAGCCTGCAAATTGAATTTTTAGCAGCCATTAATTTATCAACCAAATCCGGTTTTATAGCTGCTTATATGGTATAATGGTCACCAACTAGGAAATTAAGTCACCAACTTATAAATGTCGGTGCTAATTTGGATTAAATTTCGCCTCTTTTTATCTGCCGACTTTAGAATTTTTTGTCACTCGAGTGTTTTCGCCAGTTTAGTAATTTAGTCGCCAACATATTAATTCGCTGCCAAATTCAGTAATACAGTATGCTCACGTGCAGCCGCCAACTTATTTTTTGTTCGCTCGATTAATAGGGTATTATCCTATGATGAAAATATACATCAGATTGTTGATATTTTATCGCTAAACATTAATTGAAACCACTTAAACCAACTTTTTACACAAAAATATGTATGATTTTTATAAAATATCAAAAATAAAATGATGAATTTTTCACGTTTGACCACGTGACTAAAAACGCACGAGATTGGAATGTGACGTCATATTCTTGTACTTCTTCTTTTTGTTAAATGGCCTCCCGATTTCCATAGAGAATAGCCAGCATCAGAATCATTAACGTCATGCGTCAGTGAGTAAAAGCCACTTTTTCCGCATTTCAGTGTTCTTTTGTATGGTTACAGAGATTTTCCCCGGTGTTTTAATAGACGTATTAGTGCATTTTGGCACTACGCACCATATATAAGGCATTTTTAATCATTAATAGGCTTAAAACATTTTTTTACAAACGTAAACAGTAGGTACCTATTCTGCGATATGGCATTTTCAGTGTAATTTGACACTTGACACTTGACAGTTACAATGTTACAAGAATGTGACGTCATGACAACACATTATAGCGTTTTCGCGCCTATAATATTAATTTAAACTTTTAGGCTAATTTGCAAGGAAAATAAAGAAATTCACAAAGAATGGTTCAAACTGATAATGTATTTTGGTATTAGGAACAATTTGACATACTTTTCAAAAACTTGGAAAATACCCTATTATATCCCGATAGAAATTAGCTGTCATGTCGTCTCCCGTCTCCGTTGGATACTCAAAGCTGATCGCACGTGTGTGTTCCTTTTTTTCATTCTCAAAAAAATCAAAATCTTACAAAATATTTAGTTTATTAATGACCAACGAAGAATAACAATGATTTTTGCGAGTGTCCATGAACGGCAGTAATCGCTCTCTTTTTCTGGTCTATAATCTACTCGTTTTTCTGGTCCATTTCATAATATAATAAAGAACAAGGCAAGAAGATTGAGTAAAAATTTTAATATTGGTCTACGGCTGAGAAGTATGTTGGGGGCCGTCCATTAATCACGTGATGTTTTTAACAATTTTTAGACCCCTCCCCTCCCCCTGGTGATACGTGGTGATATGCTACCCCCCCCCCCTCCCCTACCTAAGATCACGTGTATTTTTTTTACATAGCAAGCAGGTCATGTTTGAAGAAAAACTAACTTAAAAAACAATTTAATCGAATAATTTAAGCAATTAAAAACTTTGACTTAAGCTTGAGTTTATACGAGTCATTTGTCTTGTAATTATTTAAACCACACTACGAATTTACAACCGATAATAATTTCGGAATGCAGACTACATTCGAAAATTAATACACGTGATGTCTCCTTGCCCCTCCTCCCCATGGTGATATTTGGTGATTTTTTTCGGACCCCCCCCCCTCCCCTTTAGACATCACGTGATTAATGGACGACCCCTTGTCACGATGTTAAGACATGTACTGGTGTTTAGTGCCAAATGTGTGTGTAAGTAAAGTGTGTAAGATAGCAAAACTACGTATAACGCGTTTCAAATGAGAATAGGAACGTCAATGACCTTTTTCTGTCAAATATCACTTGAAAAATGCGATTTTCAGAAAAACTTATGTGCATATAAATAATAATAGTCTTGCATCGAATTTAAATAAAATCGTTAAATAGTAATCAATTATCTAAACGTAAATTTAATTATTATAACAGTCTAATATGCGAAACAATATAGTGCCGACTCGATCCTATTCTCATTTGAATCGCACTATAAGGTCGTTAAGGAACGTAATACGTAGTTTTGCTATTTTCGGTAGATGAGTGGGCGGAGACAGGCACCCCCTTGCCCCGCAAAATATCACGCTTAGTTTCATACTCAATTTATACTTACAACACCCCTTTCTGTATTACCACCATGGATAAAACGTATTTCATTATTTTATTCTTGGAAACTCGAAAAGTACAAAAAGTTATCGAAATCACAGAGGTGTGCAAGAATGAACGCTGACAGTACACTGATTTAGGCCACGCCCATCGTGACGACGTAGCAGGCCAGATAAAAATCACAGTGCAAAGAATAAAGATGCTTATGCTGTCTCCTCTCTTTATCAGCTCCATGGATTACAGGCATCAGAGTGGCTTATCGCAATTAGAGAGAGCAATCTCCAATTTTTCACACAAAATAATACAGAACTTGTTGATTCCTGCTAAAAATTAATCTACTTTCACAATTTACTCTAAATTAAATAATTAAATGTAACAAAAATTGCGCATAATATAACTTTATTTCAAAATAATGGTTCTATTAAAATTTTACAATATAATAAGCATGACCTTTAAGGATATTATGATATTTTGTTTTTAAAGTTTATAACCTTAAAATACAGTATGTACCATACTTTGTCAAAAGAAACATCACTAAATAACCACTGACAATTATTGTAAAAATATATAACTACAACTGTATATTAATCGATGTAGTACAACCGTATCATAGGCTGGGAATATAATTCGGTGCTCTAAATTTTCCCGGGTCCACTGGATCCCTGATCAGTCCCAACCTAAAGTCCACTCCACACTCCGAAATGTCAGCGAAAAGCAGTGAAACTTAGCGAAAAATGTGCGAATCTACTACACACTTCGCGTTCATGGACTTTTCGCAGTGCGCGCAAAGTGTACGGCGCGATTTAGATCTTCTTCTTTCTTTCGCTACACAATAATAGCTAACGTAAAACAATAATTATTATTAAATTCAACAAAGTTCAGTTGCACCTTAATCTGTAAATTCATTTGCAATTTTGTTTTTTGACACCAAGTTTTATTATCATTAAAAAAAATCCTACGAATTTAGAAAATATGGTTACATTGTTTACATTTCTAGTGGTTATGTTTATTACCCAACAACATAGGGCTAACGTGAAAAACCAACCTTCATTTATGTTAAATAGACGCAAATAACTAAAAGCTATATAATGAGCAAGAGGGGTGTAAATAAAAAAAAATTGTTCACGAGCAGACCTAACTAGCTTAGGAGGATCTTTGCATGCCGGTAGCAAATAAAACTTTCTGTTTATTCTTCTTGTTCTTTTTACCAGAAGGTTTAGATGGCATGGAAGCTTGTAGAGCGGCTTCTATAGCGTCACTCAGTACCAGATTTCTGGGACCAGTGGATTCTTCTTCTGTTTCAGTAGGGGGTTGTACTGGTGATTGAACTTTTCTCACACTCCAAGTACCACTAGCTCCGGCCATCTGAAAGCCACATTCAAGTGTTAAAGGACCATGCAAAAAATCGTCCCCACCCACCAACAGATTTCAAACCTATCTCAGTTAGTAATAGGTCTTGCCACTTGTGTAAAGATTTTTAGTAATACTCTGTGAAAGTAAAATCGGTTGGTGGGTGGGATCACAACCAATACAGTTTATTGCATGTTCCTTTTTATCTTAATATTATATGCTATATTACAGATTTTTAATATTTTAAATATGCATAATTACAAGACTGTGTTATACTAAATAAACAATAGTCTGTTGTGGTATTGTTTGACAGTATAATTTTGAGCAAATATGTTTAATTGCCAAAAAGTTTCATTCAACCTGTACATTTTAATAAACAACATGCAATTTAAATACCTTCGCAAAAGACAATCCAGACGATGACGAAACATTATTCGGTGACTGTTCAATCGCGCTTGTTGATGGTACTTGTTCGGTCACTACCTCCATGTACGGAGGACTGCCGTAGGGCGCCGGCGGGAAAAGCACAGAGGAGGATATGTCAGGTTTAGGAGGCCCCTCCATAGCGCGCCGATACGCTCGCTCCCGCCGCCGCTCTTCGCGTTCCAGCTTTGCACGAGTCCTTGCACGACGATCTAGTTCAGCTGGAATTTAATTGATTTTAATATCAACAATCAATATTCTGAAATGCAACTATTAGCTACAAAAGTTTTGTCAAAATTAAGGATAAAAGTGGAAAATTTATTTTATTCACGGATCAGGATTTTAATTGATATAAATAACAGAAAAACAAATAAGAAACAAACCAGAGAAGTTATCGAGTGCTGTTGATGTCACATATGGTGGTTGCAGATCCAGCTCCACAACCTCATATGTGCACTGCAATGGCAGGTGAGCGGTACACGGCATATGCTTCCTTGTCTGTAATGAAATAAACAAAGAAATATAGCCTATGCTGTGACTCTGGGATAATGTAGGATTCTAAAGGCGAAGTGACAGTGGCATACGGTTCCTATAACTCCGTTCCTATCGGCTTCACTTACTACTTGCCTTTTGAAGATCCTCATCCAAATACCTACCTATTATACAGACTAGGGCTTCCCTATGAAGGAAAACCAGCATTCGTCACTGATTCAGACATGATGATGATAGAAGAGATTTT
The DNA here is from genome assembly GCA_905404095.1 of Glaucopsyche alexis. Classification (NCBI taxonomy): domain Eukaryota; kingdom Metazoa; phylum Arthropoda; class Insecta; order Lepidoptera; family Lycaenidae; genus Glaucopsyche; species Glaucopsyche alexis. Next base: position 7,220,334 of record FR990053.1, read on the forward strand.
TCAAAATTGGTCTAGTAGTTTTTGAGTGAATCAATAACATACATATAAAATCTTTCCATTTTAAAATAATAATGTAGAAGTGTAGAATGTAGATTAAGTCCACAACAAGTTGATCCAGCCAATCTTTTTATTTGCAAAAGACACATCCTATAGAACTTAGCGTCCCAACGAAACAAAGTAAGAGGCCAACAGCAACTTCTTAATAACACTATAGAAATGTAGATTGAAGAATTTTATATTGCAGGCAAAACACCCACCTGTTCCCAAACAGGCAGCATTTCTCTATGAAGCACACGAGCGGTTATCACAGGTGGGGCAGCGGAGAGCATGCCCCAGGATGCATTCAGCATCCGCACATTTATGCTGTTTAGGAACACTTGTTGACCGTCCACAGCTGTTAATAAAAAAAAATTGACAATTGGTAAACAATACTTCTTTTTATTTGCAAATTTTCGTTTTACGAATAAAGATGTATGTATACTCTGTTTCATCAAAATTTAATCTTTTGTAATCAAACTCAAAAAAAAAACATTTATAAGTATACCTACCCTCTTACTAACAAAACTATTTCCACAACTGATAACCTAAAAAACGTATACTAACGTAACTTAACTTTAACAAACGTAAATATGTTGGAAATGTCACTTGATAGAAAAAGATAGCAACATTGTTTAAGTTATCCATTGTGTAAATATTTTTATTAGTAAGGGAGTAATAATAGAAGACACTTAGCAACACATCCAGAATTTCAGAGTCTATAAAGTGTACATACAGAATCTTGCACCGGTCATGACTAGAACAACTCGATTCGAAATCATATGGTCACAAATATAGTTTACATTTGACAAACCTTGATAGAAATAAAAGTATTTGGCTTGATTCTGCTTGTCTATGTCTGTGAACATTTCCTGTTCAGTGTTGACAGTTTCAGGGCACTCAATAAGTGGAAATTCCTCTGCGGCTCCATCAAAATGAAATTCTTCTGCTGTAGGATTTAAGGATGACTGAATTTCTTCAAAGCCCCTAGTATCAGTAGTTGCTTCATTTTTGTCTTCAATGTCATCAGCCATTTTTCCAGATGGTTCTACAGAATATGGATCTTCTATATTCACCTTAGCCATATCTTGAACTACTTCCTTTATACATGAAGCAGCTTCGTCCTCATCAAACCAATCTATTTTCTTCTCACTTGCTTCCTTTTTCTCATACACCATCTCCGGCATTTCTTTAGTTTCAGCGTCAAGGCAGGTTTTGCTATATTGATTTTTTATCATTTCCTGCTTTAAGTCTAGCATTTGTAGTGCTTGTTCTAAATACACAATTTCTGAAGTGTCAATTTCTGCCATGATTTGGTCCTTTATTTCCTTCCTATCTCTCTCTAAAATGTCCATGACCTAAAACAAATGAAAATATGTAGTACAAATTATATTTGTTCAAAAATTAATATAATGACAAATGTTATTATTATTATTTTATTAAACCACACTAGCAACCATTATGCTGATGCATGTGTATCAAATAATTTCAAGATAATATTATCTATTTTGTCCAATCAGTTTTTAAATCAATTCACTGATGGTGCCATGACATTTTCAGGAAGTCAGTTCTATTAAAATATATTCTTGTCATTTTTAAAACATACCTGTTGTTTTGTAGCTGAGAAGAATTTGTTGAACGGAGAGTCATTAAGACTCTCCAGTGGCAGAACACTTGGATCTCTTCCATCACCCACTGATCCACGAGGAGGAGCAAGTTCCACAAACGTAGAGCCACGTAATCGACGGACAAGCCTCATTGTCACCTACATTAAGCAAAATAACATTGTACATTCATTCTTAGGTTTTCGCATTACGGTTAGGTTTAAAAATTTCAATTTATATTTGTTTATTAATTAATTCTTCTTTCTTTTTTATTCACCCGCAGTTCGTACTTGATGTAAGGTTTCTCTAAGTTTTTGTATTCATTTCTGCACTTGTAGTATGACCACCATAGAAATAGTTTGATTCTTCAGGAGAATAGACAAAATGACAGTGATCAAGAAAATTTGTAATTTTGTCTACACAATCAGTCAATATGTATTGTCTATTCTTGTGTTGACAAAACGAATTACTACGGGTCATGCTACACGTGCTGTTGCCTGCCTTCCTTGTCTATGTGGTTCCCCGTCTTGCTCACATCATCCTCCCACCTTTTACGTCTCCCTCTTTCTGTTTTTTTTTTCTTTTTTCACCTCCATGGTACCAGTAATCTTTTGTCACTTTAGTAATTAGTATTACAATCTCGAGATTTGTATTGTTACTAAGCTCTAATACAGATAATTCTTAAATAGAGGTATCTTCTATTTTATTTTAATTACCTCATCAGCCGGAGATTCCCATTGGTAAATCCTGGCCGGCTTCATTTCTGGCACCTGCAAAGGCATACTACACACGGGGCACGGAGGTGGTTGCTTCTCATGCATAGCCGCATAGTGCAGGACGCAGGCCCAGCAATACACGTGTCCACACAAGCTCACTCTCCCTGCCACGGGTGTGCCCAAGCATATTGGACATTCTGACTTTCCAGTGCCTCTTACCACCTAAAAAAATCCAATGTTTCTCTATTAAACAACTATGAGATTCTCATGATCTATTTCTTCAAAATTTTAAATAAATTAATATTATGACGAACTAATGAAGAGTAAAGAATACAAAGGCAACTTACAATTTCCTCAATTTGATCCCATTTCACAGGCAAGTCAGGGTCTAACAGATTCAGCTTGTATTCTCCAATTTCTTTCACCACAAACTGCGAACTAATAAAGAAATAGATTTCATTACTATGATGTAGACTACCCCCTTACTAATAAAGACAAGTCTTGGGATCAGTCATGATGACTACTAGGATTTATAACAATGTCGACTAATAATTAAAAGCCCTATGTTGCTGAATAATAAACAGGAATATTTTAAATATCCTATTAAAACTGTAAGCGACCTCAAATCAAAACAAATACTCACTGAGATCGAAGGTAATTGTCACTTTTCGGTCTATAAGACACCCGAGGCTGTGTTGGCCGTCGCGGGGCTGGTCCCCTATCAGTACCACCACCACGAGAGGGATATGAGAAGTTCAGCAAATGACTGAGATTTTGCTTTTTGCTGCCAGGCACAAAAACAGAGCCTATTTCAGGCTCATCATCTTCCTCTACCCTGTAATAAAAATTAAAACTATTAGAGCGAGTGCTCACTTGAGACACAACAGTCTCAAGACAGTCAAAATATACGAAGCATCTTCGTATATTTTGAAGTTGAAACAAAGCATCTCATAGACAAAACTGCCTAGGAGCTACACGAATGATATGAGACTGTAAGCCTATGTTCCTAGAAGTGTTATAGTGGTTGCTACAGAAAAAAAAACAGCACAGTCCAATATCTTCTTCTATTGGCATATGCCTCCCCTATGCTTCTATTGGCATGCTTTTAATTGTCACAATCACTAATAAACTCTCATGGGAAGAAGTCCTTAGTGTTTTAGATGTTTAAGAAGTTTTCTTACTTTATAGTTAACTTTTCTACAAACTGTCATAAGACTGTAGTGTCCCAAAAATACTGATTTGTCAAGGTTTTGAAATAGTTTATTCTCAACTGTGAACTTTTGAAATATTGTATAATGTATTGATTAAAAAATTCCTTGTGTAATATTACTAACAGGCTTTTTGATACAGTAAAAGCAAATCATATTCATGTGTTAGTATACCTGGTGTTCTGCGCTCCACCCATAAATAGATTGGGATTATCCCGAGGGCGTGGGCGCTTGTCCATAGATCCTCTGCCCCTTGATGACAATACATTTTTGCGATAAGGCTCATTCTTAGGTTGGTTGCTGGGTCCTTCACGTTTCTTACTATTTCTTGGCCAAGGTTTGTTGACGTCTAAAAATTTGCAAGTCATTACTATTCATGTATAAACTATGTTTACTTCGGTAGAGTTCAGAAGAAAGAAAACAGGTATTAGTTATATTTACTTAATTGTTGTGACACCACTTTTTTCTCCCGAGTCTTATGACATCAGGTAATACGTCACATTAGGGGACGATCTACGTGTTACTTATGACCTTTCAACCTACCTGTTCCTTTTTTACAGTCGACGGCATGTGGCCTCGACTGTTGTAAAGAGGAACGATTTATAGATTTCTTGTCCATTCTGAACTCTTCCATCCAATGCTTCAGCTGAGCGGGATACTCCGCAAGGAGACGACAAATTTACATTCAAGGACGACATCTTAGAAAGCCATGTTTCTAATAAAAAAACAAAAAGAGAAACAATTTTCTCAAATACTATTGTTTAACAACTGATAAATATAACACTGAAAACTTTAAAACTCAAAAAGGGAGTAGGATTTACTCCCTTTCGCCGAAAACGACGAATTTCAAGAAAGAAAACACGTTCTTATCCGCCACAAATATGGCGATCACCGGCACTCTTTTGATAAATCATAAACGATACGATTGCGCACTTATTTATAAATTATATTTTGTTAATCATTTTTATGAATAGTATATAACTTATTAATTCATTTATTTATTTAAAAACTAAGCTTAATATGAAATATGTCGTAATACATTCATAAACTGAACATTTAAATATTAAAAGTTATCGAGCTGATTATTGAAAACCGGAAGTAATTAACTAATTATAATTAATATTTTGGTCAAAGATTTTGGTCTTTGTATTTTTATGTAGCAATAAAATAAATATCAAATAAACCCTAAAAATAAACCAATGAAAATTTGTTTCTGATTTTAAATTTATTTAAAGTATAAAATACATTTATCCTTCTCAATTTTTAAAATTAATACAATAATATTATTAAAGTAGAAATCTACGGATGTTTAGATTTATCTGAAACTGAATAATTCTCATGTTCATAACTTTAGTTTCAGAGTTTTGTACTAATAAAAAGGAGGAGTAAAGGATATTTCCCTAAAATTTTGGCGGCGTTTTCGAAATTAGATTTTTGTAAGTTTTAGTAGGTACCTACCTACGATTATTAATTGAAATGAATTTGTGCTTTTAAAGTTTATAAGTACTTTTTGAAATATTTACAAACTTTAATTTTGAAATATTACGTCAGTACGTACACGATACGTAATACGTAATTTAAATCAATAAAGGGTACAGTTTAATAGTCTCTAAGTAATTATTTCCAACTTGTTTTCAGCTAAAGTTTAAAAAAAAGTGCAAAATAAGACAGACAATTATTGCAAAATGAGTTACAACAAAATAACAAATGGTTCTAGGTATTATATTTGTTGTTTTTAAAACAATTTTATTTCTTTTTCTACGATTGTCATGTGCTGTTAACGCCCCACGGGCTAATAAGCATTTTTGTTCCATGGAATCCAATGGCATGTACTTAAACATCTGTTTAATTTATAGTGAAAGCCAGTCTGGTTCCAGACACTATCAGAAGCTCAAATGGCTGCAAAAGACCCGCACACTAGGCTTATGGGTACAGTGTGATGAATGCAACAGGTGGCGCCATTTGCCTAACGTCCTTGATAGGCATCACTTGTCCAAGAACTGGAATTGTAGCATGAATCCAGGCATTTTTTTTTTTCTATATTTTTATTAATAAGAATTATATATAGCCTTAAGCCTGCGTTCTATGTTAACTTTATGTACACTATGGCCGATGTATCTTGGCCAGTCTGAACATAGGCTCTGCGAACTATAGCGCATGTACAACTCGTGCAGGAAACTGTTATTGTATTTTTATATACCTATGTACTAATAAAATTTCCCTAATACAGTGACCAATTAGTACAAAAAAAATAAATACGAAAACACTTAATACAGTTGTTGCGTAACCTTCTGCGTGAAGTTCAGACTCGCCAAGATACATCGGCCAAGTGTATGTACATACCTCATCTGTCATCTCAACCGTAGTCAATTTAATAACGCTAGATGGCGATAGAATTCAGTTTTGAACAAAAATATGTTCTTTGTATTAAAGTATGTTTATGTTTTTTAGATTCCAATAAAGCCAATTGCTCTGCACAAGAAGACCCTGTCCCTTTCAATGAGGAAGAAGACTTAATACACAGCGAATACTCTGCCGGTTCACTAGTGGTAGCCAATGTACCAGGCTGGCCGTGGTGGCCAGGGATGGTGGATGACTGTCCCGACACTGAGCAATATTACTGGCTGGACGGCTTCTCCGATATTCCTGTTAGTTTAAGTTATTGGTTAAAATCTGCATTTCGGATACTGTTCGGTAGGGTGTAGGTAGTAGATTTTTTAGCGACTGACTACTTCTGTTAGTCGACTATCTCTAAAGCTGCGCGTCCACTGCATCGGAATCGGAGCGGACGGAGCGGACGGATTTGTTGCTTTGTATGGATTTCTATGGTACTGCGTCCACTGGATCGGCATTTCTGCGCCCGCGACCGGTATTTTTGCCGATGACGTCATCGGCAGTGAACCCGTCATTCGGATTCCGAACATTTCAAGTTCTGACGTGTTTGCGACGACGCGACGGCTATACATAAATACTTATTCACGACGAATGACGATATTTTAATTACTTTAGTGGAAAAATATGATGAACTTTACAATCTAAAACATCAACATTATCTTAACCAACTGAGGAGAGACGATATATGGGATGAAATTGGGCAAATAATAAATAAAAATTGTAGAATATAGTGAAGTTCAAAAAACTTTTTTCGAGTCATATGAATGTACCCAAAAAATATATTTTCATCTTCTAATAAATCAGAATATAATGTATGAAATTCTCCAAAAATTATTCTTTTTGAATTTATATTATGATTTATGAACCCATATCTTTCGTTTCCTCTTGTTTCTCTTTTCCTCTTCTAATAAAATAAGCTAATTACAACCTATTCGGTCTGAGATTACAACAATATATCTCGGAGCGTCGGCATTTACAAAATGCCGATGGGGTGCGTCCACTGCATCCGGATTCAGCATCGGCAATTTAGTTATTTTTAGTCCGTCAGCCTGAACGTGCGTTTGCATTATGGAGGATAGTGACGAGATATATTGTTGTAATCTCAGACCGAATAGGTTGTAATTAGCTGTATTTTATCAGAAGAGGAAAAGAGAAACAAGAGGAAACGAAAGATATTATATAAGATATAAAGTTCATAAATCTATACTTCCATACTTAATATTATAAATGCGAAAGTGTGTCTGTCTGTCTGTCTGTCTGTCTGTCTGTTACCTCTTCACGCCCAAACCGCTGAACCGATTTTGATGAAATTTGGTATAGGGATACTTTGAGACCCGAGAAAGGACATAGGATACTTTTTATCCCGGAAAAATGTACGTTCCGCCGCGATAAACGAATTTTGGCGCGTTCGGAATCGGAATCCGAATGACGGGTTCACTGCCGATGACGTCATCGGCAAAAATACCGGTCGCGGGCGCAAAAATGCCGATCCAGTGGACGCAGTACCATAGAAATCCATACAAAGCAACAAATCCGTCCGCTCCGTCCGCTCCGATTCCGATGCAGTGGACGCGCAGCTTTAAATGGTATAGTGCGGTTCAAATGAGAATAGGATCGAGCCGCCGCCATATTGTTTCGAATTTAGACTGTTATGATAGTTAAATTTATGTTTAGATATTTGATTACTATTTAACATTCTTATTTAAATTCGATGCAAAACTATTAATATTTAATTGCACATGCAGTTTTTCTGAAAATCACACTTTTCAAGTGATATTTGACAGATAAAGGTCATTGACGTTCCTATTCTCATTTGAAACGCGTTAGACAAGATATTAATGTTAAATTTGATAATAGCCGACAATCCTCTCACCATCGGCTCAAAGTAGGTGTCAGCACGTAGCAGAAACTAGTTCCTAAAGCAAGGACAATTTGATTGTTTCTAAGGGTCATTCGCGCACCTGTGTTTTTACTACGAAGCAGATAAGTATCAGTAGCTGACGTCCCTTGGGCCGGGGCCCTCATGGGTCGGGGGCCCGTGGTATTTTGCTGGCAGCCACCCTGTAGTTACACCACTGGGTGGCTCTCTATACATACATATTTATTGTGAAGCGGGGATGAAAAACTTTTTTTGCGAGACAGGTTTTGCTATTCATTTTTTATAAGAAAGAAGTAGATTACATAGCTCCATGGTACCTACACTATACATTCTATTTTTACCATAGTTTTGTTTTCCTTTTAGACCTACTACAATGTTACATTCTTCGATGACAACGATGTTACACGCGCTTGGGTCACTCCAGAACAACTGAAATCCTACGCAGAAGGACAGAGTCATTTGAATAAATCTTTAAAGAGCAAAAAATATGGGAAACGCATAAGTGAAGCGATGAAGCAAGCAGACGACGCTGAAACGTTACCGCTAGGTGATAGACTAGCAAAATACAGTTTTATAACGAAATATAGAGGTAATATAGTGAGTCCGAAGAAGGTTACTAAGAAAGAGATTCAGAAATATCATAATATCTTCAAAAGAAAGTACAAAGTTGATTTGCCTTGTGAAGATTCTGAATCAGAAAGGTCTGAGGACGATGTTCCTTTAAGTGATAAAGCAAAGAAGCCTGCTTATGAAGTGAATGAAAATAATCCAAAGAAAATAAAATGTAGCGAAAAAGATGATGAGACTAATATTGAGGAAAATATAATGGTATCGAATGAAACAAATACACTATTTAAGACTTTATCAATAAACGATACAGACGTTAACAACAATTTAGATGCAATAAAATATTCCATGACGAATGGTAAGTTTTAGATATTAATTATTGAGAAATATATCTATATTGACTGATGTACCTATCAACGCACAGGCCAAACCTTAATTAAGGCTAGAAATTTGAAATTTTGCACACGTATTTCTCATATGACGTAGGCATCGACTAAGAAACGATTTTTAAAAATTCAACCCCCAAGGGGGTAAAATAGGTGATAAAATTTTGTATGATTTTTTTACGTGATATATCGTACGAATTGAGTACGGAAAAAATAATAATTAATTAGATACCTAGGGTGATGGCACCAGTAATCGACACTTTAAGGGAACTATCAACTTGACAGTTAAAAAAAACACCCCATTTTTAATCTTAGAGAAAAGATAAAAATTGACAATAGTAGCTAATACTCTCAAGAATAATTATGAAACTTTAAAATCTAGTATTTACATTTGAATTATAATATATACGACAAAAAGTAAAATTCTTAAAAATCACCAGTAATGGACAGGCGAAATCTAGTCTAGAACAACCAGTAATCGACATTCACTAGTAATCGACACCCACTAATAGACATTATTTCGTCGGCCCTCAATCTAAATAAAAAAGGGTTCTGTTTGAAAAAGGAACAGGGCAAGGAATTAAAAATTTGGAACGTTGATGAAAAAAAATACAGAAATAATAGTTATGTTTTAATTTAATCAAAATACAACAATAAATCGTGGGATAGATCGTGTCTACAAAATGCTCAACATTATGACATAAGTAATTGTTGTTGTTACTTAAATTAATTGTATAATGAGATTCATTATAAATAATATATTAGGTTATTACATTTATGAAATTGGCGTTTTGTAAAAGAGGAACTTAAAGGCTTAAAGCCAGATTTAAGAAAAATGTAGTGAACGATACCGGCATTAGTCCACCAAACGCTCACAAGTAACTTTTGTGAGTAAATTTTCGCTTGGGGCAGGCTTTGGCTGGTTCGCCAGTGTTTAGCCATTGCGATGAGTGTTTCTGATTATCGTACAGGATCCACTTTTCATCACAGGTAAGGATTCGATTTAAAATCCCTTCATTATTGTGTCGGTTGAGTAATGTAACGGAGCAGTCGATGCGCGTTTGTCGGTTTTCTGCACTTAATTCATGATGTTTTAAGCTTTCTCACCTTCCCAATTTGCTTCAAGTGGATTAAACAGTTTTATCACTAACACTGCAGCCTGCAGCTAATTCGGACGTGGTTTGCGATGGATCTGCTTCCACAATAGTCTTCAATTCTTCATTATCAACTTTGGTCTCAGGCCGTCCACGGGGCTTGTTCTAATCGAAATTTCCAGAATGAAAACGTTGGAACCAAAAATGCACTGTGTTTTCTTTTGCGACACCGCCGCTATACACACCATTAATCATTCGAGTCGTTTCTGCAGCACTGGTGCCACGGTGGAACGTATACTCGAAAATAATACGATATTTCAAGTTATATGTCCATTTTGTAAACAGAGTGACGCAAAGAAAAAAAACAAATTAATTACGGTTTACCGTGTTAATTACGGTTCTGTCTTTTATTCTCAGTCACAGTTTTTTATACACTATCTAATAGGTTATCTTTTGATATTGGAAAATGTCTTTCAGCCACCGTACTAAAATATCCTCCTCTGTTTTTATCATTATTGTGCTTGGCCTCATTCGACAGCCGATTGGTGTTTTACCTGTGACCTTATTGAGGAGTGTGATTCGAGGTACTCCGAATTGTTCAGCGGCAACTGCAACTTCTTCCCCACTCCTCACGGCAGCAATTGCTTTTTCCATCTGTTCGGGAGAATAATTTTTTCTAGGTGCCATCTAAAAATCCAGTTATCGACATGTGAAATAGCCAATTATCGACACATTGTTCTTTACTGGTACTGTAACACGTTTAGATTTATTTCAAATACTGTCAACATAATCTTGTTGAAAAGCAACCAATTCTGTCATTTTTGAACACACTCACAAAAAAAATTAGTTTCGACATTTGTCGATAACTGGGCAAGAACATTTACTGAAATCCAGTAATGAACAATGTCCACAAAACAAATAGGTTTTAATTTAAGCCATTCAAATATACCTCATTATCAACGGAAGCTACTCACGATACAATGAAATTAATTCAAATGTAAATATTAAATAAAATAGAAATATTATAAATCAAAACATGAACTTACCTTCTTAAGGATTTCGTTAAGAAAAATAGAATTTCTTGTTGCGCATCCGAATTTCAAAGTTACTCGCCTACCATATTTAAATAGAATGGCCGATTCTAGTGCCGTTATGTCAAATTATAGTAGAAAGTATACTAATTATGACTACGATATTACCATTTGAAAATAATAATTGAAATTCTTATTTTTCGACATTCTTTTTAAATTTGTCGATTATTGGTGCTTGTCGATCACTGGTGCCATTACCCTACTTAGCGTTTTTTAAAATTCAGTCCCTATATGAGTAAAATAGGGGATGAAAGCCTAAAACCTAATTTCACGCGGGTGAAGCCGCGGGCAATTAATTCTAGTCGTAAGGACGTCTGTTATTTCGAAAATATGTATGTTTGTTTGTTGTAAAACGGTTGAATGAATATTGTTTAGTTTCATATATTGGCTACTTTTTAATCCGCCAAAATAAACGTTGTGCATTTATGTTTTCTCAGGTTTTATTTATTTTCTATTGCAGATAAGGCAGATATTATTCCCGATGAGCTTGTACTACAACACCATCGAATGCCAACGCCACCTAGTGATGATTTTGATTTTTAAATGTCGTTAATTACCTGCCCTAAAGTAGAATGATTAAATTTTTAAGAGTATTAAATATTTAGTTTAATTTGGATGTTAGTTTTATTAATTGTATTTTTATTATTTGTTAATGCATCTAGCATTTCGATGTCCTATATAAAGCGTTTTCACATTACGCGATGACAGTATCCGATATTGCGGCCGTTATTGGTAAACCCAGGCCCTGTTCCCACGAGCGGTTTTTTTGTGGTCGCTATTTTGGACACTATAGAAAAACTGTAAATAGAATTACTGTGCGCTGAATATCATAGAGCTGAAAAAGGTTATATTTCATTATGGAGGGTAGATATACTCTACCCTCTACCCCCAACTCTACCCTCTACCTCTAGCTCTAAAAAAGCTCTACCCTCCTTAAATTTCATATAAATAATCTTTGGCGCTTTTTTGTTTTTTTTTTCCGATTATGTTAACACTTACTTAAGCCGATGATAGAAGAACGTTGGTCCATATGTCCAATCGCTCGCGCTTTAGCGATATGTGTGAAAACTGAAAACGCTCTTTAAAATGTAAGCCAAAAGCTTGCTTGAACACTTAGATCTTAAACTACTTGAACCACAGGTTTGAACAATGAATGCAAAAAGAATGTTTTACATTCTACGTTTAGAACAATAGAATGAAATATAATTTTTGACTCAGATTAATATCTTTACTTCTAAATTAATTACTAAAAATTATTAATATAAAGCCTAAAAATATTTACTAAATGCCAAAAGTTAGACTGCGAGAGGTGTTTACGTAAAATCTATAGTCATTATTCTGAAACAACTAATAAAAAAAGCATGGATATAGTACCTATGGATAGAAGACTCCGAATTTTGTAATTGCTAAAAAGAACTGTATTACCTTGGTAATAGAGTGTATTTCACAATGCACGTATCATAGAGGCAAATCCGAGCCGAGCGAGATAGCCAGAAGGGAGGCCGTGTGTCTCGTTCTTGCATGTTGCCAACCAGAAAAATTTTGGTATTTATAAAAAGTAACTTGAGAAATCTTAGATTAAACAAGTGTACTTTATTATTATTTTAACAAATGTTCATAACTATATCATATTCTAATTAAAAAAGTTGGAAATAGTCATTTAATACTAAATAAAAATGCAGATTACATTAAATCCTTTTCCTTCTTTTTTTATTGGATGGTATCATTAGCAAGACAATAGATACACCATTAAGGCGTGACTCCTGTTCGAAACATTACACAGAAAACACGAAACATTGGGGCGTGGCTATACACATTTGTCTAGGAATAGACAATGTTTTTGTTTTCGGAGACGGACGGAAAACATTCCCGCGCGGGTAGAGAGGGGAAGAAATGTTTCATTTCTTACCTAGTGTTCACATCGTTCACATGACAGCTAGGTACAGGTTTTTTAGGGTTATAGTTTTGCTTGTTGTGTTTGTTTTTGTGATCGCTCATAATATATGGCTGACTTAATTAAAAAACACCAATTTTGTCAGTTTTCAATAGAAATGCGTAAAATGGCGCACATATTTATGAGTTAAAAAAATACTTTTATGAAACACCTAAAGTGGCCTTTTCAGAACCCCTCTTTTCTCCTAGATTCTACACCTACAATCACTAAAACTGCGAGCGCTAATACGTCTTCCTCGTCGGAACTTAGATCGTGTCTGGACAAAATGTTTTGTTTCGATCAAAAACATTTTCTGTAGCTGGAGACAGCTTGTGTATGAAAACAAATGTTTTTGTTTCATGTTTTCTGTGTAATGTTTCGAACAGGAGTCACGCCTTTACACATATTTTATGCTGAACACCGGATAATATTAAAATTGAAAATAGTTTTTATTTCTTACTTCATGTATCTCCGTAACTATGTTTTTAATATTTATTTGATGATTTAACAGTCAAAATGGTGAAAAAAATGTTGTGTATATTCTTGTCGTAGTGAAAGTTATGCTGGTTGCAATATTTCGTTTATTAGTAACATTAGTAAGTTAATTGTTAATGTTAGCCTAGTTATTCTAGTATATAAGTGTTAACATTAAAGCAACTGACGTTATTAAGAGTTATAATAATTGGACTACGTTTTGTTATAAACTAGTCAGTAGCGACTCGCCTAGAATCGTAGTAAGTACTGAGAAAAAAACGTGTGAAGTCGAGTAAGGCCTTTAATGATAATATTTAAATACAGTTTTTATACTTAGATTTCCCAACAATGAAGAAATGCGACAAAAATGGCTCAATAGTGTTTAGGTAAGGCAGATAATTACATAAAAATATGTTACTTATTAATGCAGCCGTCACTTCAAACCTTCATGATTTTACACTATTCAATCTCGTCGACTTTTAAAGCCTCAGCTGTATTCAGTGTTTCACAATTTGTCTCACACAGCTTTGCAGTTTGCCACAGCAGAAAATATTATTGTCACCCTACTAGAAAGGGACACACAGCCTCTCTTCCAACCTCTCGCTCGGCTCGTTTTTTTGCTCACAGTACTCGGTCCTGTTGTTATTCCTAGGTCCATTAAAAAAAGTAGATGTCAAATATAAAATATTGAATGGTCGCGAAAAAAGGAGTTTCGATTTGCAGAAGAATTTCCAATAAAAAGGGTAAATTAAAAAAGGATTTCTAAAAAGTTGACAAGAAATCTTAATAACAGGGAGCACTAAGAATTTTGGTGGCCTTTAAAATTTGGCCAATTTTAAATCAAAATGACGACATTATCGTTTGCTAAAAGTTTGGTTAGTCCAGGTAAGGCTTATTTTTTATTCATTTTAAAACTGGATATTTTGTTAAATTAGTTTACTGAAACCTATTTGCATAGGTCTTTTAATAATTGTAGAGCTACTTTAAGTGTGGAATCTTAGTATTTGAAAAAAAGTTTGATTGAGATAACCTCATAAAATTTGTTATGTAAAGATGTCGCCGATTCAAAAGCAAATGGACCCAATAAATATATTTAAATTTAAGTCGAAATTTTTCTAAGTCTTTTCGTCATGCACACCCTTTGCTACACTCGGACCCAATTACAATAAAATAGGTATATATTTTTTCAGCTTTTAAACTTCTATTGAAGCAAAACCAAAGCTCCATCTTATTGGGAAGTGCTGGGCTACCTAGTCTTTCACCTTTGAGTGTCATCTTGCGTAGAAATTATGCTGAAAAGCAAGTGTTTGAGAGAAATAAACCTCACTGCAATGTTGGTACAATTGGTCATGTAGATCACGGCAAGACAACCTTAACTGCAGCCATCACTAAAGGTAATTTACCTACGTATTTTAATAAGAGTTCGATTTATTTAAATATTTTAAGTTATATTAAAAAAATAAAAATTACATTGAATTTTAATAATTGCATAGTTTCATACTTAGCTCACCTTTCGTCCGCCTTTTTTTCTATGTCCATGATTTCATATTAAAATATCCAAGGAATTAAAATAATGTTCATTTTTTACAGTATTATCTGATCTCAACTTGGCACAGAGCAAGGGTTATGCGGATATTGACAATGCCCCAGAAGAAAAAGCTCGTGGTATCACCATCAATGTTGCCCATGTTGAATACCAGACGGAGAACAGACATTACGGACACACAGATTGCCCTGGTCATGCAGATTATATTAAGGTATTTTATTATATTCAGATTTATTGTAGCACATTTCCAATTAACAAATATGTTACTTATTAAAAAATTTAAGTCATCTTTAGGGTTTCGTAATACTACAAGGAACTCTTATCTGTCTATAATTATAAATATAAATTAATGAAATTTGGTACAGTCACATGTATGGAGAGCTGTTGAAGAGTAACTAGTTATCTATATAATATATGAAGTGGACACGAAAAAATTTTTTTCATTCTACCCCATTGTGTGGAGTATCATCAAATATGTCTTGGATAAAGGCGAGGTTTCACACATGACTTTTATGACTTTTATGTTATATAAGCAAACCATTTTCAAGTAATCTGCCTGTAAAGCGGTCAACCCTTAGCATTTCTAAACTATAATAGGTAGAAACTTATAACTTTCCATGCTGATAGGACTTGCAGCATGCTAAATATTCTTTAGAAAAATTATTTTGAATGAAATAGATAATAACTAATGTAGCAATTTGAAAAAAAAAACCTATTGAGCATTGATAATTACGGAACCCTCCTTAGACATGCTGATTATTTGTACAGTAATAGGTTAGGTACTTAAAATATATATTATAATTAATCTTAAGGTGGAAACTGAAACATGTATAATTTATGTGGCTTCATTATATAAATCAGTCATTTACTTGTAAATTCTGGATTCCAGAACATGATAACAGGTACAGCACAAATGGACGGTGCTATCCTTGTAGTAGCGGCCACAGATGGTGTAATGCCCCAAACAAGAGAACATTTACTGCTCGCTAAACAGATCGGCATTCAACATGTGGTTATATTCATCAACAAAGTCGATGCCGCTGATGCAGAGATGGTAGAGCTTGTAGAGATGGAGATCCGTGAATTGATGACAGAGATGGGCTATGATGGGGATAAGGTACCAGTTATCAAGGGTGAGTTGTGTGGATATGAAATTTCGGATCTGGATACAATAAATTTATATGTCACCGTAAAATTGTAAAAACCGATAGATTGTAATATTACTAGAGATATTATAATATGTTGACAGATTGTCAAATAAAAATTCTCCTTACAATTGTATGCATTATTTTTCGTTATAATATTTATTATGAAAAACGTTTAACCAATCGGCACGGTAAATATTACAATATAACACAAAATAACGTGTAAATTGTAAGAAGAAATTTTTATTTGACAATCTGTCTACATATTACAATATCTCTAGTAATATTACAATCTATGAGTTTTTACAATTTTACGGTGACATATACATTACGAAAATAAGATAATACATGTAAATATTAAAATATTCCAGATTTAATTTTATGCAAGCAATATTTATTAATTACTAGACATTAGAAGTAAAATGGTACAAATAAATATAAATGTTGTTCTTTCAGGTTCAGCATTATGTGCTCTAGAAGGCAAAAGTCCAGAGATTGGTGCTGAAGCGATCAGTCAGTTATTGAAAGAGGTGGACAGCTTTATACCCACTCCAGTTCGTGAACTGGACAAGCCTTTCTTGATGCCAGTTGAATCCGTACACACTATTCCTGGACGTGGTACTGTTATTACTGGACGACTGTACAGAGGTAAATATTAATAAAACATCCAGCTGTATGTTTTTAATATTTGTTGCATTTGATTATGTTGGATTATTTCTGTTCGGGATGTATTTTTATCTGAATTAAATATTTAACTCTAGATTAGGCTAAATTCTTACATTAGTAATGACAGTAAGTATGCATAACTAAAACTTACAGGAAATAACATGATTAACATTTCTTGACACCTCTCACTACGCATGGACATTACAATGCCATAAGGGCAAGAACGCGAAAAGTAGTACACTGCTTCAATATTGAGCTTTGATTTTTGTTGGTGAAATTTCCTAGGATATTTCACATAATATAATCTCCAATAATTCATTTTTCCGCTAATCATAAAAGTTTTTACGTAAAATCGTTATTTTTTGAGAAATTAGTAAATTTCTAAAAGAAGGCGTTAATTTGAATCCTGTTCGTTACCGCTGGTTCTTGGTTGATTAATATTGTAAAAACTTAAAATGTATGCAAATATAATTTATTGAATGAAAGAAAACATGCTTTTAAATTAATAAAATATATTTTCAGTTCGATAACTTAGAAATACACGAGATCAATCTAGTATTCCTGTCCTGTACGTTACTTAATGTGTAAAATGTATCCAAAAGTTTTTCATAAAATTCACAAAATTGGCTGTTCTGATATTTAACTATTTTAATTTCTAGTATTTTGATAAACTACGTTATTTATTTAAAAATGTGTATACATATTTTAAACTTTCTCAAATAAAATTAACATTTTTAGCTACATTGGTTTAGGGTACAGTCTCGTAACAGGACATGCTGTCAACGAACAGGACCCTGTAAGGTTGAGTTCACATGACGCTTAATATAAGGATTCACTTTTTAATTACCCGACTGTCAAGAAGGGTTATATTTTTCGTGCATATCTTGTATGTATGTATGTATGCATGCATGTATGTTTGTAAATTCCTTTATTCCCACGTATCTTCCAAATGGCTGGATGGATTTCAACAATTAAGGTATCGTTTGATTTGTCCCAAAAACCCAAGTGTCCTTAGTATAAGTAGTTCAAAGAAAATGACGGATTTTGGCGCCAAATTGTAAGTAGTTCAAATTTTTTTTAACCAAACCTATCAAGTAGGGTATCACAATAAAGGAAATTAAAAGCTGATTTCAAAAATATACATATGTCATGTATTTAAATTCAACCAGGAATAATTATAACAATTTTAATCATTCGACTAATTTTGTAATCAATGCATTCAAATTGTATTTTTGCTTAAAATCTACCAAGTGTGTGTTGAATAAACTAAAAAATCTAAAATTCCGAAACAAGATTGAGAAAACAGACTAGACTATGAGCTGAAAGCCAAACGAAACGAAACGAAAAATTCAGTAACTTTCTCTATAGAACTAAAATAAAACAAAAATTGGTATCTGGAATAGCATACTTTTTTAGCTATTTTAACTTAAAAACAAAAATAGTGGATCAATTTTGATGGAATTCTATTTAACTAATCCAGAAGATAATTAAAATCAAAAAATATTTCCATTCCATTTCAATTAATATAAATGACGGTGCAGTGTTCAGTGGTAAACATAAAAATACAATTAAATAATTATATTTTATGTACCTACATAAAATATATTCAGTTGTATTTAGTGTGACCTTTATGTAAGGTAGGTAGTTAGGTACCCGCCTATCCTACATAAAGGTCACACTCATATTAAGACTACTAAAAACAAAACCCTTATTTTGCCTCGCATTGCAAGAAAATATTATATGCAATAAATAAAATAATACAAAAAAATCAAGCTTACACCATATAAACCTTGCTTTACGTGATCCTGTTCGTGACTTTCAAGTCCGGCCTATACGTTACCACCGTGATGGTAACGGACATGAGGTAACGGAATCGAGTACTTCTTAAACAAAACTATAAAATTTCTACAATTGCTGATATTTATCACACATTTTTTCACATTATAGTAATCTTAAATAGTTTATTTAAGTTTTAGACATTAAATCTGTCTTGGAAAAACGTTAAAACATCAAAAAACAAATATATATACTCACCGGACAGTGCCCGTAGAAACACAACCACTCACCAAACAGAAAAATTAAACAGCCGTTTGAATAAAAAGGCTGATTAAACCTTAGACACCTGTTTTTTTCTTTTTTCGGTCTCATTATGATGTTGCCATTTACGTACAATATGAATACCACATCGAGCAAAAATACTAAAAATTTAAAGGAAAATGCGGTAACGGAACCTGGACATGTCCGGTAGGTCCATACGTCGGGGACAAGTTTAAAAATTACTTATTTAGTAAAAATTCGGGCTTTGGCAACACAATAAACTTAACAAATGATTAAAATCCCGCCAAATTTCAAATGCAACCAGAGGTTTGCCAGTCAAGTAACTTATATTTTTTACAAAACGCTATTAAATGCCGAGTTTTTTTTAGGGGACAGTACTATACAACGAATTTGCGATTTTTTGAACTTGAATTTTAACAATATAATAAAGGTTTATGTGTAATATTTTAACAAATATGACATGCCTATTTCATTTAAAAT
This sequence comes from Glaucopsyche alexis, assembly GCA_905404095.1. Classification (NCBI taxonomy): domain Eukaryota; kingdom Metazoa; phylum Arthropoda; class Insecta; order Lepidoptera; family Lycaenidae; genus Glaucopsyche; species Glaucopsyche alexis. Next base: position 7,239,611 of record FR990053.1, read on the forward strand.
CAAATAATATGGTAACAATTCTTGTAAAACCTATCAAAGTCATGCAGCAGTACGATATAACCTGGGGACATGTAGAAAAGTCCAATGTACAACTTTTCGCGTTCTTGCCCATAAAACTCGTTGACAATAGGGATGGGCGTTGAATGAACGAACTGTTTTATTAAACTGTTTACTTGTCATGAACGGGTAAACTAGTTTAGCGCCTACTGATAAACTAGTCTATGCGTGAACGGTTGCCATATGCCGGAACGGTGCGTGCGACAGAGACTGTTCGTCGCGACGCGACGACACGATCGACGGACGGGCGCGGTGCACGACGACTCGACACGAGTAATACGTCTATCTCTGTTCTTTACAGTAATGAACCTACCTGCCTGCCAGTCCTAAGCTTGAAAAAAGTATGAAGGGAAGTTCATTTCCACTGCTCACAGATTAAACCGTCTCGTCGTTCGTCGTCATCACTAGTCGCGTCGATCAGCAAACGACAACAAGTTTGTCAAAACAGTTAATGCTGAAAGTCGTTCATTCAACAAAACTACTTTGTTTGTCATAGTTTATTGCTCAGTTCAGTATTCGTCAAACACGTAAACTAGTCGAAAAAAAAACTGATTTTTCAACTAGTTTACGATGAACGATAAACGGTCTCGTTTCGTTGATCGAAAAAGCGTCGACGACCCACGACTAATTGACAATATAAAAGTACATAATAACGATGAGTCTTTGAGAACTTACCACAGGACCAGATTAACGTGGTGTGAAGCATCCATATATATTATTGGATATTATATTGTAGGAACGAGAATAAAATACTGATAACGCTCCTTGAATATCTATTTTTGTTTTAATACCATCCTGTATATTTTTATTGTATCCATTTTAGGTGTGCTAAAGAAAGGAACAGAATGTGAAATTGTTGGTCATGGCAAAGTCATGAAAACAACTGTTACCGGAGTTGAGATGTTCCACAAAACCCTGGAAGAGGCTCAGGCTGGTGACCAACTGGGTGCACTTGTGAGGTCCATCAAGAGGGAGCAGATCAAACGTGGAATGGTCATGGCTAAACCAGGCACAGTGAAAGCACATGACAGTATTGAAGCAGCCGTTTACATTCTGAGCAAAGACGAGGGAGGCAGGTCTAAGCCTTTCACATCATTCATCCAACTACAAATGTTCTCTATGACCTGGGATTGTGCTTCTCAAGTCACTATCCCGGACAAGGAAATGGTTATGCCTGGTGAAGATGCCACGTGAGTTATATCATTTTATTTTTAATATTGTAAACACTATACAGGATTGGATGACTAACACCCGTATCATTAGTTGTTACCTCAGATCCGCCTCGACTCAACCTCATCTGAGGTATCCTTGAGAAGTTCCTCGAGTTTGGTATTCTTAAACGTAATTTCTCCAGTAATGTTGAGTGGAGGTATGACGTCATAAATAATCATAGAAAAAAATATTTTTTTATGTTAACACCAAAAGTAACCATTAAAACTCGATCCGAATTTGACAGAATGATGTTATAACCCTTTGTTTATCTTGTATTGTCGTGTTTGCAACTATCTATGCGCTGTATAATTAAATATACGGATTTTCGTTAAGGTCATCCAGAAACTCCAAAAACCTCCATGGTTCTCTTTAAATAAGTATCCATCTAATTCCACTCTGTATGTAAAAAGAATTGATATAAATGTCGGAAATAGACGCTCGAGGGAGCCTCAAGGTACGTCCTGAGGTACCTTAAGTGTGACAGTTGATTCCTCGACTCGCGTAAGGAAATTATCAAGTCGAGGGAATTTTGTTGAACTAATGATACAACTTTCGTGGATTGAGGTTGAGTCGAGTGGAGGAAATCTCGAGGTAACAACTAATGATATGGGTGTTAAATGCTATTATAGTAGTAGAGTAGAAGTAGTGAGGATTTAATTTTAAAAATAACTTAACTCGTCTTATTCAACATTATTGAAAAAGTAGTATTTTTCTTAATTTTTTTAAATATATATTTTTTATAATTATGCACATTACTTCCAACACAGTGTCGATGACAACATCATTATATATTTATTATTAGTGATCTCTTGATTTTACGATGGTTACGAATATGTTACGGTTTACGAATATGATGGTTTTACAGGTTGCATTTGAGACTTCTTAAACCGATGGTTTGTGAGCCTGGACAGAGATTCACACTCCGACTTGGAGATATGACCCTGGGTACAGGAGTCATAACTAAAATTAACAAGAACTTAACAGACGACGAAAGGTTGAAACTGATGGAAGGCAAGAAAGCCCGAGAAAAGGCGGCCGCGAAAAAGTGAACGCAATGAACGTACATTAGGATAGTAGTTTTTATTGTATGCATTTAATTAATCAAAATAAAGAACTTGAAAATTAAAAGACATTTTTATTACCCCTAATACCTAAAGTATATAACAGGTTTATTAGTCGAAAGTATCGTTTACCCTTAACACCAATCTTTCCTAAAGTGGAAATCTTTCCCAAGCTGGAAGCCTAGAGGTGAGAGGTGAAAAAATTTAAAAAACCCCAGAAAAAATTGAGGGGGTGCTGATGTAAGCAGTTTTGTTATTGCAAAATGTTGATTATTGGTTAATTTTGAAGAGATAAAAAATACTCTTCAGGCGAGATATGTTATTGAGGTTTTATGGTGAAAAAAGATGGGGGGCGCTATAAAAGATCTGATTTTCAAAGTGGGCGTTAGACAGAATAAGTTTGGGAAACTGCTTTACACGATGAAAATCATGATTTTCGAAAGGTATAACTGTCTTTTTAATCACAATATTCTTTAAGATTTCATAAAAGGCAACTACAAATCTATCTGACCTTATACTGACTGATACATGAAGTCTGATCTCATACGAATACTATCGTATAAGAACTAGCTGTTGCCCGCGGCTCCACACGCGTAAATATAGTATCCCTGGGGAACACTTTTTCGGGATAAAAGTAGCCTGTTTTAATCCAGGGCCTTAACTACTATCATACCAAATTTCATCGAAATCCGTTCAGTAGTTTTTCCGTGAAAGAGGAACAAACATCCATCCTCACAACCTTCACATTTATATTTTTGACAATGTCTTCTTCTATAGTATGGTCTTGTACAAATCTATGGTATATGGAAAATCATTATCTAAGATAAAGGAAGAAAAACTTTTGGCTTTTACAAATTTATTGAAAAAAGTATCACCACAATTTGATAGTGTTGTATCATCTATCATCGGACAATAAAAATAATAAGTTACAATAATTTCACAGAACAGACATTTAATTTTAACAAAATAATTCTTGTTATCACTTATGTCTGGCACATTTTTGTTTTTTAAAATGCTATTTGATATTAAACTTATGTGTATATTAATACTGTATAGTTTTTAACAATCCAGAGTAGGTTCATTGTTTTGTTTTAGCCAAAAACATATACAGATATACAAAATGAGAAATGTTAACAATTAAATAGCATAAAGCTTATACAGAAGAGAATTATTAACATGAAAAATCAATTATACAGAAATAAGATTGACTTTTCATTTATGCATACATGACAAGAGTTCATGTTAAATCGTATGCCGATACAATTTAAAACCAATTTCAAAACTAATGGAATGAATGTATTACAAGCATTTGGCTATAATTATCTTCTGATCACATTAGAATACGGGGGCACTGGAATTCTATTAACCTATATCTACAAGTCTTCATCCTCTTCTGGTAAGGCAGTGTCCTGTGCTTCTTTCAGATCCTTCTCGATCTGGTTCTGCCATTGTGGGTCCATCGTAACTTCTGGAGGCACCAGAGCAGGCATGGCAACAAACTCTAAGTTACCATCGCCGATAAGTTTTCTTGCCAGCCATAGGAAAGGTTTTTCGAAGTTGTAGTTTGATTTAGCAGAGATGTCATAATACTGAAAATAAAGATAATAAATTAATGATTAATTCACGTAGGGGTTACCATTTATTTACAAAGTGAATAACAAAGAAAATATGGCCATTTATTTTGTAAATTGTTTTGTTATTGTTGACTGAAATATTTTAGTTTAGTCTTAGTTACGACTTAAAGGAAGAGAAAATTACCTGGAGGTTCTTTTTTCTGTGGAATACAATGGTTTTTGCTTTGACTTTTCTATCTTTAATGTCTACTTTGTTACCACAAAGTACAATTGGGATTCCTTCACATACTCGCACTAAATCTCTGTGCCAGTTGGGTACATTTTTGTATGTGACACGAGAGGTTACGTCGAACATGATGATGGCACATTGACCTTGAATGTAGTAACCATCTCGAAGGCCACCGAACTTTTCCTGGCCGGCTGTATCCCAAACGTTGAATCTGATAGGCCCACGGTTCGTGTGGAACACTAGAGGATGTACTTCGACGCCGAGAGTAGCGACGTATCTTTTCTCGAACTCTCCAGTCAAGTGCCGTTTTACGAATGTAGTTTTGCCTGTACCACCGTCACCGACTAGGACGCACTTGAAAGTGGGCATATTATCATCAGCCATGGTTTATGTTTAGTAAAAATTTATCTGAAATAGAAACAACACATTGTTAGACCATATTTTGTAACGTTCTTTGTCGTGACGCACTGTTTTAGAACATCGTTTGAATCCGTTCGTTCGCAGGCAAAATATTATTAAGTATTCGATGTGCCAATTTGCAATAATTACGAAAATATACACTATATAACACACATGTATTTCACTGTCAAGTTAAATTATTTTAAAGTTTTCTTTCAAATGGCGCTCAATCTTCCTCACAGGAATTTGGCTTAGTGGTACCGAAGTTAGATTCAAATTTCACTCGAAATACGAAACGTGTATCGAAAATATATTGCAAAACAGGACATCCATGGAATATAGAACAATTTCACTCAATATGAAAACACTTTTTACCAAGATTAATTAAAATAATTGAGATTAAACTCTTGGGTCCCACTAGTCGTTACGGCTCACAATGGCGTCACTTGACTAAACGGAAGATTTCTTTTGACAGCAGCAGGCGCACTGACAATGTGTATCAAATGAATATCTTTATAAAAATAATTTTACATTATCCCTACAATAGTTTCGTTATTTAATATTATTTTTATATCTTAAAATATTTTTCACGCAATTAAAGAAAACTGAGATTATTAATTAAATTTTTATCCAACTTTCAGTGTCTAAATAAAAATATATATGAATGCAACTGACTTCCTCTTGTGCTGTTTTACCGACCGTTGCAGCTATGACGTCATATCGATAACGCTACTCGCGCCATCTACAACGAAGCAAACTTGTCTTTGCCGTCTGATATGACGGATGGAGGTTTCGTTCGTTCGTTGTATCGATTTTTTGAGTGAAGTGAGCCAGTGTTCGTGTCCTTTAGTTTAGTGACGTTTGATATAAAAAATCCGTGAATGGGATTGTGTAACGAGATATAGCATTAATTGGTGTGTGATTTCCCTAAAAGGATGACGAAGGACAGGTTAGCGGCGCTCCAAGCGGTAAGTCCTCGCTCCTACTTTCATGATTCTCCATCTCTCATGTAGTGAACAGTTTTTATGATGTCGCTGAAATCACTATCAATTAGCCTTATCTCACGCCAAGTCAATGAAATCATCAGCTAGAAACTATCAATACTTGTATTTACACTAGAAACATTCAAGGGATTTGCTTGAATTCGTTCGCCCCACCCGCAAGGTTTTTATTGAATCATACTCATAGTGGGTTGACTGTCATTGAGGCGAAACTTTCTTTCAAGCAGCTCTACGCAAAACACAGCTATTTTTACTATGTGGTTCATTGTTTGCACTCTCTTTAGTTTATCGTTCTCAAGCACAAGTACATCATGTAGGTACATGATTATTTAAAAGCCACAACTAAATGTTGCTCTCTTTAATTTGTACTTAAACCGATTGATTTATAGAAATTGCTTTTAACCGATGGTCATCTAAAGCGTTATAAAACTACTAGGTATGTAATTTATATCTCTTCAGTTGGCTCTTTTCTGTAAAATTTTTTTGGAAAAAGTTTTTTCTAATAAGATTAGTTTTAGAAGCCAATACAAAGGCCATCTTTAATTCCCTTATTTTAGGATCAACATACATTTTCCTTAAATCTCTTTGTTATCTGTAACTAGGATATAAAGAGTCAAAAGCTTAATCCTATCATTTTGTAAGTCCTCGAAGAATTGTTAAGTCCATTGTTAAAATCCAACTAAGTAAGTGTTCTATTTTGACAATGCTATGATTTTCATGTAACATTTTTTTTTACTTTTTCTCATTAGGTATTTAGACCATAGACCAATATATACCATAATGCACTGTCTCTAATAATTTAATAATAGGTATTGTCAAATAACAGCAAAACAAAAACATTTATCATATTTAAACTCTAATTAGACTGGTATTTAAGCTGTTTGTAGGTACACTTTGTATAAAAAAGAGAAAGAAGTAAGTATGTTAGGAATGAATCATATCATATCTACATCTTTCTCTTCATGCAAAAATTTATAGTACCATTCATAAATAAATTAAATATTGGACGAGCTAATACGTGCTATGTGTTAGAATGATTGATCTTTAGAATCTTTTAATATACCAAATTATTAAATAAAATTCACAGTATATTAAAAATTACTACATAAAATATCTATAAAATTACTACATAACTAGTACATAGGGTTGACATCATTTACAAAGAAAAAATTGTAAATGATGTCAACCCTATGTACTAGTTATGCAAATAAGTAGCCTTGTGTTCAAATTCAATGTTCAAGTAAGCTGGAGTATCAAGGTTTTCTATGGAATTTAGCCTTGGTGGTTTTTCTTCTTTAACTTCCAATAACTACCTATTTCGAGTAATACATTGCATATTTTCAGCTGCCTCTTATCCACCTTAGCAAATCATTGCTGGTATTAAAGTGTTAAGCATTTATATTCTTTTGTTTCACTTCAACTGTTAAATATAAAAATAAAAGGAAAAAATTTAAAATATATAAAACTAGGTTTTGCCTGCAACTTCGTCCGCGTGGAGTTTGGTTTCCATACAAAATTTTAACCCCTTTTTCACCGGTTTAGGAGGCGAATTTTCAAAATTCCTCTCTTAGCGGATGCCTACACCATTACAACTATCTGTATGCCACATTTCAGCAAACTCCGTTCAGTAGTTTCGGCTGTGTGTTGATAGATGAGTCAGTCAGGTTTGCCTTTTATATATTTGGATAATATCCATGTCTTTATAATATTATTTTTCCTTCCTCTTGTTAAGACAATTAGTCATACTGCCTGAGAATAGTTTGAAGGAAAACTAACAAGATGAATCTTTATAACAAGTTTGCTTACTAGTAACTAAGTTTTATATTAATTACAGTAATTGATCTTATCTTTAAAGCTGGACAACCAACAATTTTGTGACTTAGAAGAGGAAACTCAACATCCTCAAAGTTATACTACTTGATGTTTACCGCGACTTCGTGCGCGCAAAATTAATTTCGCAGAAACCGTAAATTTTTCCGCGATAAAAAGTAACCTATGTCCTTCCCCGTTGTCTACTCCACATCTGTGCCAAATTTCATCGAAATCGGTCCAGTTTCCTCTTTATAATTAGCTCAGACAAAGATGAATGTCGCGAAAACAACGATGATGAGCCAGGGAATCATACCCCCTTACTAATAAACGCTGTATAAGCTTTGAATAGTTATACAATGTTTTGTTCACATCACACAAGTGACATGTTTAATTCGATAGAAAGAGACAAAACACTGTGTAACAATTCAAAGCTTATACAGCGTTTATTAGTAAGGGATACCTAATGTTTAATTTAACTATGGGGCCTGCGAAATCCACTAAAAACGCACAAAAAAGATGTTACCGAAATTTTAGCCGTTTGTACGATAACGCTTATTCATGACTTGTTTACTGATATGCTATCAGTGTGATATCAGCATCCGCCGCTCGGCCTTCGTAAAGGTTGACTCACATACTCGTCAGTCGTCACACCATTTGATGTTATCATCAAGACCTTAGTGACTGGGTACCTAATGGTAGTTGAGAGTTCTTTAGGAAACGGGGTTGAAAGTAGCAACTAACAACAAACCATTGAAAAATTCCCAAAAATTTTTGAAGTGGCGTTCAGTAAAAGAGAATTATTTCTCAAAATGGTATTCAAAATCGCGTCCTAATCTGTTAAACCAACAGTTACTTGGAACGCAATCTCTAACGCATAAAAACATGGCAATTATCCCTTGGGCCTTGGGTAAAATTTATTGTTTGATCAAATATTCCCTAAGGCGCAAAGCCTTCCTTTTTTTAAATAATAATAACCTCGCGTGACAACCTTCGTGGTCTAGTGGTTAGAGCATTGGCTCTCGACTCGAAGGCCGTGGGTTCGATTCCCGCATTGGAACAACAAAAAATGTTTTTTCCAAGTTTGGTTAGGACAATGCAGGCTGATCACCTGATTGTCTGACAAGAAAGATGGGCATGTAAAAAGTCGGACCTGCGCCTGATCTCTCGTCAGTCGTGTCGGTTATCCGTTCCACTGGATCATGAGAGTAAAGGAAGAGAGAGTGCTCTTGTGTAGGTACTGCGCACACACTTGGGCACTATAAAATGACTCCTGCGTAACTGGCCTGGTTTCAATGAAACCGGCCACCGTCACCGAAATCGGTGTGGGGAGTTATTATTATTAGTCTCGCGTGAGCATAGGCGCTTATTCTTGGGGTTATATTAAATCATAAAAGTACAATAAGCCGTGACATCATGTGCTGATCCTATGGATCATTTCCATATAAATAGCTTAGACGTTTAATATTACCGTAGGTAGGTCGTTTATAATAATTATAGATTTATAATTATAATAATATGATAGCTGATATTTCTTGCGATTTCGTACGCCTACGCGCAAAAGAAAATCTCGCAGGAGCCGTACATTTTCCCGCGATAAATATAGCTCTCCTTATCCGTGGCCTATTCTTTATCTGTGCCAAATTTCATTAAAATCGGACCAGTAGTTTCGGATACTAAGCCAATGATGAAATATTCTACCGAAATGATCAAATATTCTACCCTAAACTCATTTATTCGCATTACGCAGTAATTATATTTTTTAAATATAAGTTTCACAGTTTCCTAGATTAACTGAACGCGTTCGGAAAATCTTATCAAGTATAAACTGTATAATCTATAAAGAATGCACTTTGATAGCCTTTAGCTTCGATACTGTAAGTTATACCTATCGATAAGAATTACGATTTGTGTTAATATTACCATAGCAGTGCCGACTGCCGAGTGCGTAACGCAATAGCCATCAGTGTATATGTCACCGTAAAATTGCAAAAACCGATAGATTGTAATATTACTAGAGATATTGTAATAAGTCGACAGATTGTCAAATAAAAAATTCTTCTTAATATTACAATCTATCGGTTTTTGCAATTTTATGGTGACATAGTATATCGGCAACGGCAAGCATAATCCTACTAATATTATAATTGTGAAAGTTTGTGAGGATCTATGGATGGATGGATGTTTGTTACTCCTTCACGCAAAAACTACTGAACGGATTTTGATGAAATTTGGTACCAAATTAAAACAGGCTACTTTTTATCCCGAAACATACAGTGTTCCCGAGGGACACTATATTTACGCGGGCGGAGCCGCGGGCAACAGCTAGTCTATACATCTATACAGATAAATAAAATTGAAGTGTCTGTTTGTAACTTCAAATTAACAGCTTTTCACATAATGCATCTGAAAGTATTATTCGGTACTTACAATAAGATACCAATTTTTAAAATTTTTGCCCGTCCGTCTGTCTGTTTGTTCCGGCTAATCTCTGAAACGGCTGGACCGATTTTCACGGGACTTTCACTAGCAGATAACTGATGTTATAAGGTCTAACATAGGCTGCTTTTATTTTAGGGTTCCGTTTAAAAAAATAGGGTTCCGCTTCCGTTAGTTTTGCGCAAACGAAGTTACGGGCATCAGCTAGTAATTTACAAACTTCACGGAGAGGCTGGCGCGGTGGCGTCACCGGACTTGTATTAAATAGTATAGCCAGCTGATTCACGTTCGAGGCTATATTTAGAGTCCGTCTAGTGTGCCGTCTCAATAAGAGTTTTATGTAACGCTTTGATTTCTTTTATTACCTACTTTCACGGTATTGATTTTTAGGACTACGTTGATTTAAGGCCAAGGAGGCGACCTATTGAAGTTACAAGGTCTAAGACGCACAGATACCTATTAGGCTTCTTACCGTCTGGGACGTCACGTTTTTGTCTAATCTCGAAAACAAAAATTAGCTTTTCAACCGATTAGCGTGTAATGAGGCATTTACACGGGACTGCTTTCGCCGTGCGGCGAGCCGTCTGACAAATCGCCTCACCTCGCCGAATCGCAAGCCCATTTACACGGGTGACTAAAGCAGCATGCGGCTTGGTTATTTCCTTCGAAAATGTTGAGCAGAATGGGTGTTCGTGCCGGAATTGAAATTGTTACTTATGCAATTATTAAAGAGCTGCTTGAATAATTGCATATATAAATAAATAAATAAATCCATAAGCATGGATGGATGCCATTCATAGCATTCCAAAAACTCGATGGTTTTATTTTTATTCATGGTAGTTAAACAATATACTTCAATCATCTTTGCTTCAATCACGATGTGAATTACGTACGCAAAATTTTCTTGCGTCATGTGAGATTGAGAATTGTGATGATTGCAACCTTTGAGTATCCAACCATGGATACTCAAATATTGCAACTGATTAATGTTGGTTGTCATGACGACAAATAACATTTTTTTAATATTATATGTGAAATTTTAAATTTAGAATATTAAGGACGCGTACAGCTACCTTCCTATACGTACTACAAAATGTGTTGTTTGACAGTGTTTTGTTTAGAAAATATATTTTGTGCGATAAATCCAGACAGTGACCAAACAAAATAAACCTTATTGCCACGTATTAAGATTGAACTATAGCAAAACACGTAAAAAATTTGAGTAGACTTTTTATGCTATTTTCAAATCAATTTTTAAAATTGTTAGATTATTTTTATCCAATTTTAAGGTCAATAAATCCGCTGTTATTGGGTATATTTAAACAAAAAATAATAATAGTATCTATCGATGCTCCACACCACGTCAATCTGGCCCCGTGCTAAGTATCCGAAGAACTTGTGCTACAGGTACCAGACAACGGGAAGTATATTTAATAATTTTATACTTACATATATTTAAGATTTTTATTATATTATACACATATTTAATACACATCCATGACCCAGGAACACAGAAATACTTTTGTTCCTTCGGCAGAAGTTGAACCTGCGACCTCCGGCTTGAGCACCAAAGCGCTGAACCACTGAGCCACAGAGTAAGCCACCAAATAAGGTACAGAAGACCAGAAAAATTATTCTAAACATGACCTCTTTTTGTATCTGAGTATAATAAGTGCTTTATTAAACTATCGGCCCTAAAAATCATATATTTTTGTATGATTTAAAATTTGCAAATGGCATCATGTGTATGAAAAAATAATAGAAAACCCGACTGCGTAAAAACGAAAAAAAAAATCAGTCCAGTAGTCGAGACTTTTGACCAAAATATAATTATATTGAATTCCTAACAATGAAATAGTTTCTAGTATAAAAAATATAAATATATAGATAATAGAAAGTATACGGTAGTTAGTAAAGATATATAATCCTACGCGTTTGGTCTAAATAGTGGCCAAAGTTACAATCCACATACATAATTATTATTATGTAGGTATATATGTTACGGGCAACGTGATTAACTGGGCATTATTAATAAGGACCGGTCATTATTAATAATGCCCAAGAGCGTCGGGCATAGTGATTAATTTATCACTTTGACCGGCCATTATTAATAATACCCGACGGCCTGTGGTCCATGTAATAAGTCAATGTTTGAGATAGCTTGAATTTATCACTTGGACCGGGCATTATGAATAATTCCCTACAAGATATGAGCAATGAAAAGAAAAATTATTTTAATGAAAAGGCTGCAGCTTTACTCAACGCAAAATCAAACGAAATTCGGAAGGCTGTTACCACAGCTAAAGTATCACTTAATAAACAATCCGAAAAAATGTTGGCGCGTTCAAATGCTAAATTTCCTATTGAAGAAATAGGCAATCGAGTAAGGATACTAGATGTAGTTCGAGCCAAGACGGATAGTCGTAATATAATTACTATTATATCTGTCGAAAAAGAACTTTACAAACTAGGAACTAAACACGGTATTTTAATCCAACTGTACTCCAGAAATGGGTTTACTGTGTGTAAAGAAATGTTCATTTCGATTGAAAATCTCCAAAAGTTGATATTACTCTTTGGGAATGTGCTCGAAGATACTCTCATTTTGATGAAAAAGGCTTCCAGTATTGTAACTGTAGTGGTAACTGCAATTCAAAACGTTGGAAATGCAAAAAATCAAACATTCTTTGCAATTTAAAATTTCACAAAAGCTCATCTTGCAAGAATAAGTAATTCTGAACTTAATAACTTTCTTGCACAGTCCTTAATTATTAGATATTTCAGTGGATTATTCTCAGTTTACTAATTTTTAAACTGTTGGTCTTAAGTAATATTTTTATCAAAATAAAACTAGGTAAGTAAGTACTGATGTTATTACATTTTAACTGTTTATTTTTTAACTACTATGTTCAAGAGTTTAGTTTTTGTTAACTTTTCATGAAAAGTATGTAAGTTTAATTGCATTTAATAAACAAAAATACTACAGTTCACCTATTTTATTACTTTGCCCAAGATAGGGTAGTCATTATTCATAATGGCCGGGAAAAGTGATTAATCATGCTGTTTTAATCACATTGCCCAATTGAGTCGGGCATTATGAATACAGACCGGCCATTATTAATAGTGCCCGGACTTATCAAATTGCCCGTAACATATACATTCGAAGGCTAATAAGCACATTACTACTCCTTTGCGTCGCGCAGTCGGGTAACATTAAAATAATATTTAAAATGTGTCATATAAGTAATATATAAAAAATAATAGGCTTGCTTTATTATAATTATTACAGTTTAGTGAATAGACCCCCTGAGTCACACACGTGCTGGTGCAGGTTCGATGCTGGGTTGTGGTGTGTATATGACTTTCTCAATAACTCTGATAGTAGTATATTACTACTATGGTAGAGCCATGCTTCGGCACGAATGGGCCGGCTCGACCGGAGAAATACCACGGGCTCACAGAAAACCGGCGTGAAACAGCGTTTGCGCTGTGTTTCGCCGAGTGAGTGAGTTTACCGGAGGCCCAATCCCCTACCCTATTCCCTTCCCTACCCTCCCCTATTACCCTATTCCCTCTTAAAAGGCCGGCAACGCACTTGCAGCTCTTATGATGCTGCGAGTGTCCATGGGCGACGGAAGTTGCTTTCCATCAGGTGACCCGTTTGCTCGTAAATTTGTATCGATTTAGAAGTTTCTATGAAAGCTCTTCCTCTGTACGTATCCTGTACGTTCCTATGTACGTTCCTATACATATATATTTTTTACTCTTTGCCCGCCGCGTTCCGCCGAGCTGAGCGCCGTGCTGCAAAAGTCGAATGATACCCAACTTTGGGGCTTGCTGCTTTAGTCACTCGCGGCTTCGCCGAATTGGAATTTTCACGGTCGATTTTCACCGTGCTGCGGAAATCGTGCGGCTAGTCACCCGTGTAAACGCTACAAAAGTTGGGGCTTGCTGCTTTAGTCACTTGCGGCCTCGCCGAATTGCCATTTACACGGTCGATTTTCGCCGTGCGGCTGAAATCGTGCGGCTTTAGTCACCCATGTAAATCCCCCATAATAATGTACTGTGTATTTCAGCAGCAACCACAACATAGTAGATTATTTAAAGCTACAAGTCGGTATGTCTTAAAAAGTGGCCAGCCACACTCATCGAAACCCGTTGACGGTTTATCCATAAGAATGAGGTATATAATATGGAGAGACTTACCGAAATAAAACATCTATCCATACAATGTTGCAAGTCTTACGGCTGCATTCAGACATTTAATGCTTATAGAGCTACTTAGTACAGACTTTGGCATAAAGTCTAAACAGTTTCTGTCAAAATCTCTACTAAGTGACTCTCTAAATAAGCATTAATTAATGTCTCTTGAGTGCGGCCGTTAGTGAGTAAAAAAATATTACGTAACAAATGGCCCAAACCGCCAAGCAATAGGCTTTGACGCGCCTGTTAGACGCCACAACCACGAAGCTTTGACCAAGTTACCGATATTTGTCTCTGGCTGAGATCCAAATCATCTTATTGGTGACTTGGGAGGCTTGTAGTCTCCCGAACGAATGCCTAATTACTTCGTAGGTTCATTGATAAGAATCGATTAACCTGTATTAACGTCGATTTCAAAAGACCTTTGATAAAGTTCTAAGAGTAATGGCTCAATTCATTTTAGAAGATTTAAGCTGATGTTCGCTTCAATGGAAGTAAATTTAATTTTCAGTGTAATTTTGAGTTTTTAGGTAGCAGTGAAGTATGTTGCGATTCCTTGTAATGAGCTTGCTAATTCTCAAAAAGCAATAGGTGCGCAATTGTAGGAAATAGGCCTAATAATTAATTAATTAGTTGCAAGTAATTTTAATTAAATTGCTAGCAACTAGAATTTCGGTTTTAGGCTCTTACGTCATTCCGAGTAGGAAGTTTATCAAAAGTAGCAACTGTTAGATCACAGTCACTGAGTAAAGAGTCCAGGCTTTGTGTGTATACTGTATAGTTCCACGTTGTCTAATATTCTAGAATTAAGCGTATCTTTTGCTCAAATTGTAATTATTAATTATAAATTGTGTACCTACAATATTTTCTAAAGCTTCATATCGTAGGACCTAGTTGTACTTAATTCTAAATAAACGTAATTAATAATTATTATTACTCATTACGGTTTTGTTGTCGGTCTTAATTTAAACTTACGAAATGCGTTGCTTGAGTCCATGAGCGGTAGTCAAAATTTTTATTAAGAATCGAAGAAAATGTATGTTTTATGGTGTCGTCTAAACGTTTGAGAAGTTGGGGGAACTTCCACAGTTGGCAACACCGCAAGACATATGTAAATTTTGGAACAAATAAGCAATATCGAACTAAGGAAAAGCCATGTGACAGTTAATTTGGAGAAGGATTACGTGTAATTGTCACGTAACTAAAATTTTTTGTTTCAATATGTTTCATACTTAATAATTATATTATTACCGAAATACGTGAAAATTGGATAAGGTTAAATATGTGACGTTCCAATAATAATTTTGAGTCAATAATTAGACTTACATAACACGTCTGTTATGTACAAAACGGTTGGATATGTGCTCGACTTCCACGCGATATCAGGGCTGACGATACGAAATTAATTTATATGCTCAGTAATATTATTCACATTAATTTTTTGTTGTTAATAGGCAAGCGGACTGTTTTTTTATTGCATAAATAAATAGTACTCTTAAAAACGAGTAACTTCTCAGAAGAAACCGTATATCAAAAGTTAATATCTTCAAAGGTACAGCGATTTGTATACAAAATTTCGCAAGTCTCGTAAAAACGCTCCATACTAAAGTCGACCTACAAATGACGTCACTTATAGGTTAAGGTGTATGAGTTATAGGGGCGCAGGAATATATTTGTAAATAATAGGTTGGGGAAAAAGTCTTTTCGCATTATAGTATGTATGAACTTGTCATAAAATATCTTGGGCTATACCAATTGTATCTGGCTGATTTTGGTATCATTAAAAAGTTTTAATTTTACAGAAGACAATTCCAAATTCAAATTAGGTAAATTTGAGATTTTCATTTGTTTTTCTTATTGTTAAAATGAGTGATTCTTATGAAGAATTTCGATACATTTTAAAATTTTATTACAAAAAAGGTAAAAATGCAACACAAGCCGCGAAAAAAATTTGTGATGTTTATGGACCTAATGCAGTATCTGTGAGAGTAGCGCAAATTTGGTTTAAGCGTTTTCAATCCGGAAATTTTGATATCAAAGATGCACGTCGCTCTGGTCGCCCTGTTACGGACAAAACTGTTGCCATTTTTGAAAAAGTGGAGCAAGATCGGCATATTAGTAGTTACGATGTAGCTGAAGAACAGGGGATTGACCACAAAACGGTTTTGGCGCATTTGAAGAAAGCTGGGTACACAAAAAAGCTCGATATTTGGGTGCCTCATAAGCTCACTGAAAGAAACCTAATGAACCGTGTACTCATTTGTGATTCTTTATTACGACGTAATGAAACCGAACCATTTTTGAAGAAGCTGATAACTGGTGATGAAAAGTGGATCGCGTACGACAAGAACGTGCGAAAAAGATCGTGGTCAAAGGCCGGTCAGGCTTCACAGACTGTGGCGAAACCCGGGTTAACTCGCAACAAGGTGATGCTGTGTGTGTGGTGGGATTGGAAGGCATTATTCATTATGAGCTGTTACCGCCAGGCAGGACCATCAATTCTGAACTGTACTGCGAACAACTGATGAGATTAAAGCAAGAAGTTGAGAGAAAGCGGCCGGAATTAATCAACAGAAGGGGTGTGGTTTTTCACCATGATAACGCTAGACCTCACACATCTTTAGCCACTCAGAAAAAATTACGGGAGTTTGGCTGGGAGGTGTTAATGCATCCGCCGTATAGTCCTGACCTTGCACCTTCAGATTTCCACCTGTTTCGGTCGCTGCAGAATTCCTTAGGCAGTGTCAGGTTGACATCACAAGAGGACTGCCAAAACCACTTGTCGCAGTTTTTTCATCAGAAGCCCCAAAAATTTTATAGCAATGGGATCATGTACCTACCAACAAGATGGCAAAAAGTTATCGAACAAAATGGCACCTATATACTTTAGTCACTTGTAAATAAACTTTATAAAAAAACCTTTTGAATTTTTATATAAAATGCGAAGAAACTTTTTCCCCAACCTAATATCTCCGATATTTGTGCGTTTAAGTTCATACTTACCATAATGAATATTTTTGTATATGATATAAGTAAACTACTTAAGTAATGATGTAGGTTTTGTTTACTAATTTTGCAAAAAAATATTTTTTTTGGTACTTTTGAAATGTAAGTAGGTATTTAATTAGTAAACTACACATAAAATAATAATGCCTCAATATTTCTGAGTATATTAATGAAACTAAATATTTCAAATGTAGTCCGATCCCCTATTGTAAATAGTTATTATGGGGCTAGACTGGCTTGTAATAATGTTAGCGATTTTCCTTCCTTACATTGTTTGCGAGAATTGCAATCCTTTCCTTTTATTTGTTTTGTACACATTTGTAAGACTTTTAAAAAAGATAAAATAATTGTCAATTAAATCTCATTGAGACATTACTTAAGAATTTATTCTCTTTTAACTCTTCCAAACACCAAACTGCAACATTTGCCGAATGCTGGTCGTAGAGTTTTACTATTGCATTACAAAAGCATCCGTTTAACTATGACTACGGTATTACCTAGTTGTTAACGAAGTTTGTATGGTACGCTCAGTTTTAAACTTCGGAATAGCTAATGTTTCCGAATGGCGGCAGAATAATAGGAAATGTGGTCGCGTGTGAGAAACGGCGACCCCATCTTTCACCGGAACACTGCTTTGTTTACAGAAATAGTAGCAGATAAGGCTTTTATTAATAGTACTTGCGTAGTCAGAAATTTGTCCTTGATTCATGTAATGTTCAAGTTCAAATGCTACTTAAGAGTAAGTATAGAAAAAATAACGTAAAGTTCCTTCTTAAATGTCAAATATCCAACGCAAACAGTTGGCTCTACTATTTATTATTTCCTATCTTACAATTTTTTTTACCATGGTTAACTGCTGCCATCGCCACTTCGTTTGTGGTTAGTGCTATATCGCTAGATTGCAGTTAAAGTAGAATGTCTACTGCAAATATTTGATTTGCAATTGTTTAGAAATTGTCTTGTACATGCATGCCACGAAGTATAGATACCAGGAGTCCGAACGGTATAGGCTTTTCCATAGTAATTATGTACACAATAATAGGACCAAATCTTAGTTCTCTTTTCTGCCGCTAGCTGTGCGAGAACTTGTTACGTACCAAGTGTTGCCAATACTATTATTTATTACAATTATTTTTAAATTACCGTTAGGCAATTACCGTGTTCTCGATATCTATTTTTCGAGAACAATTTCTAAGAATTTCCTAAAACTTTTATGTAATAAGATTTAAATCCACGTTTCTCTTATTATTCTTTTCCAGAGCTGTCAATACCAACATTTAAACTTCCCGCGTAATTTCAAACGAGTGCTTGTCGAACTGTCGCGCGCTCTAGCGGCAAAAATCTATCCCCGTAATTGAGACCATTATTTTAACATTACGTTCGGACTCCTGGTATCTATGCTTCATGATGCATGCAATGGGATTTTGAAAGTGATGACATTGACTGGCAAGTTTGTCAGACAAGACAATCTACATCTGAGCTCCTTTGATACTTCTCAAGTCGGACACGAAAACAAAGCTGAGATAAGCTGAGTACTATATAAATATAATTTCACTGTTACTAACCAATTTTAATACATTCGTAGGTAATTTAATTTTGTTTGCAAAATTGCTCGAATAATTATGACTACTATACGTGAGTCATTCGCGTTTTGTTAAACTGCGTCTGCATTCTACATTCAAACATTGCGTGTGACGTCATGTCTGCTATTTTAGGGGAATCCCTTCGAGACATCTAATTCTTGCTTATTCATAAAAACAGTAATGTAAAACGTCGCGTCGCGTCGTCTACTTCACAATTTCTGCAAGTTTTACAAATATAAAATTTGATTTGTGATGCTATAAATGAATTCGTGCACTATAAGATAAAATGAAAGTAACAGAGTGGAAAGAGATACACGACCCGAGGGAAATACGAAATGCATCATTGGGCATTACTTTGTACTACGATTTTTTTGAGCGAATGGGTTCAATTTCAATTTTTATTTAGTGTTTTTAGAAAGCCTTTATACCTGTAGTGTTACTTAAAGCTTTTAAAAATCCAGCGCATCATGTAATTTAGCTCTGAAACAAACGGTGACATAAACAAAGAATAGGCGTGAACCGAATAAAATGAGAGGCTCTGAAAATTTACTGGCATGTTTGTTTGACGTTAGAATTTGTGTAAACGTTACCAGCCCTGGGGAATATATGCAAACACATAATATGACAACTGGGGCTACGTTTGTTTCCGGCGAATCCCAATGCCGGAATCAGCAGCGGACCGACTCCCACATAAATCAAGCCCCAGCTGGACATATTTTGTTTGATTGGTTCCATTCCATATCTGCTCATGCATCATGAGGAAAATTGCATCGGAACATTCTAGAGTGAGATTTAGAGCGATAATTATGTTGGTTAATGTGATTCGTCACTTTTGTAAATTTTGTTAGAAGTGGAGTTATATAGATATGTACTTTTTGTATATTTTCAACTTCCAACAATTGGATCACATACTGCCTTGTTCATTACCTACTACATTATTTTCTATTATTGTGTAGTTTATAGTTATTTAAACAAACTAATAATTATGTAATAACAATAACTCCCCACACCGATCTCTGTGACGGTGGCCGGTTTCATTGAAACCAGGCCAGTTACACAGGAGAAATTTTATAGTGTCTAAGTGTGTGCGCAGTACACAAGAGCACTCTCTCTTCCTTTACTCTCATAATCCAGTGGGACGGATAACCGACACGACTGACGAGATGAGGCGCAGATCCGACTTTTTACATGCCATTTTAATATTATGTTTTCTCTATATCAACAGTTTATTTACATACGAGATCGTTTAATCGGCAAGTCGGCACTATTTTTACAACATCTAGTGCCTATTATGATGACCTTTATTTTTATCATTCACTAGCTTTTCCCCGCGACTTCGTCCGCGTGGAATAGTTACTTTGGGATATCGCTAAAATTTACCCGCGACTTCATTTACGTAGAAGAAGCGCTTCCACCTCACGACTGCCCGCCCGCTCCGCGCGCCTTACTATAGCGCGCATGATTATTTTATTACTGCGATATCTTCTAAAATACTCATTGAAATCAAATGATGTAAACGGCAAATTTCTTCTAGATTAAATGCTTGTAATGAATAACGTATTTACTTGGATAAGGATTAATATAATCTTTATGAAAACACCTTCACAAATAATGCTTACTTTTAGAACAAATTTGGTAAGTATAAAAAGGTTATAGTGAGCCAACCTTAAAAGATAGACATATACTGTTGCGGACTTTTTTTTAGAACTTTTAAAGGGGAACAATTCTGCCATACATCATTTTAGCGAAACTTTAACCGTTTCCGCAGCGTACGTAGCGAAAGCTCTCAAAAGGAAAAAAAGACTCCCGATTTTGTAACATTCTTGATTGGTACTCCGCTCGTATTGAGTTTAGCATGATGCTATATAGCCTAAAGCCTTCCTCGATAAGTGGACTATCCAACACAAAAAGAATTTTTCAATTCGTACCAGTAGTTCCTGAGATTAGCGCGTTCAAACAAACAAACAAACAAACTCTTCAGCTTTATAATATTAGTATAGATAAATAGGTATGAAGTTTCACCTACTTTAACGTCGAGGTCATTATAATATTTTGCTACACTTGCATAATTAAGAGTCCACTCATTGAAACACGATATTTTAATCTCAAGTTTTACAGTTTCCATTTTTGCAATGAATAATATAGCCCGATAAAGAAACAATATTTTAATTAAATGGGACACGTCAGTAATTAATTCAGAAGTTTTTGTTGTTTAAATATTTTCATGTTTAAGTAAAGGTTTAGTTTAGTTTAGTAAACCAACATTAAACAAGAATAAATATTAGCCGGTAAAGGAAACGGTTTGTACGTGGTAGAGCCATGCTTCGGCACGAATGGGCCGGCTCGACCGGAGAAATACCACGGGCTCACAGAAAACCGGCGTGAAACAGCGTTTGCGCTGTGTTTCGCCGAGTGAGTGAGTTTACCGGAGGCCCAATCCCCTACCCTATTCCCTTCCCTACCCTCCCCTATTACCCTATTCCCTCTTAAAAGGCCGGCAACGCACTTGCAGCTCTTCTGATGCTGCGAGTGTCCATGGGCGACGGAAGTTGCTTTCCATCAGGTGACCCGTTTGCTCGTTTGCCCCCTTATTTCATAAAAAAAAACTTTAATTAGTCCTAATGAAAACACAGATGCAATTTTTTTTAAAACCCACACGGAAATAATAATTCTGGATAGTTTAAAAAACAAAAAAAAAGCAGAAAAACGTTTCACTGTCGGTAAAAAAGAAGAACGACCCAGTTAACTTCTTTAACTTTTGTCAATTTAAGACCGAAAGTCAGCATTTACGCAAAATAGGCTGTATTAAATATTACGAAAATACAGAAATGTTGAGGTTAATAATAATTTGTAGCCTCGGTATTTTGCACTTGACATATTAAACGTACAATTTAAACCGTTCCCGCTGTTATCTCATCGTAAATGTTATTAGTGGGTGCGTGGGAATCCTGCGGTTCAGTTTGAATGTGTTACGTATGTCCGTAGTGCATTAGTCTGAAACGTGTTTAGTATCACATTTTATATTATATTGATGTTTCATTTATGTATTGAGTACATGCTTCACATGTGTTTCACCCGAATTACATGATACCCAATCTGTCTCCGTGCCAAATTGTCCCGGACCATTTAAGTCTAGACAGAGTAGAAAATATAAATATATGTACAATATACTTACGTACAGTGCAACAGCTTTCATAGAACGATTCGAATCAATCCAAATATTAGATAATTTTGACGTCCCCTTCAACGGCCTACCACGTAATCGTGAACACACTGTCGTATGCTTGTAGTAGTACAATCAAATCGAAAGCTATTTAATATAGGCTTCGATTTCATTTGATTTGATTTCTTTTAAATGTTTCTGTGTTTACCACTCATCTAAAGGAAATCGGGCGAATTATTTTTAACTTTTTTGACTTGGGTACATGAAACATCTAGAGAGATGTAATTTTCTTTTTTAACTTCCTTTAATTTACCTCTAAAGGAGATCATGCGAGTTGTATACTGTGGCTTAAAAATTCTTAGAAAGGTGCTATCGAACAAGTTGCCGTATGACCAGGCACAAGATGAAAATCGCTCAACAGCGCCATTTAAATCGTCATTTCCTTTGCGTTTCTAGATATTGTAAGGCATTCGCGTCCTAGTGCAAAGTAAAATATTTAGAAACTGGTCAAGCAGGAGCTTAGTCAAAAATTTACACATCTTACTTGCAACTTGCAAGCTAGCATCTATTTCTGTTTTATCAATTTAACCTATTCAATAATATAAAGTTTTATCGAACGATCAATTGATATACTCGTAGATTAAACAGTCGCAGTTAGAATGTTGCATGTAAACATTTCCATCAATCAACTCGGCTGGCGATTTTCATGATTGTGGTTTCATAACTCATTTTTCATGATTGTGGTTCCGTGTTCCATTAGTTAAGTGTTCCAATTTTGAACTTTTGACTCGCAAACTTCCTTGTTAAATTAAAGCAAAACTTTAAACCAGTAAATTTCTAATTTCGTATTAAAGGCGAATGTTAAGGGGCAAATTGCCCCTAAATCGCTCAGTTTGAGTCCTAACTACTCCGAAAAATGGGAATAAAAAAATTCAAAAAAATATACATTTCACACTTCAATCCTTCATCTTTAATATCATCGTTAATTTTTTTAATACGACGAAGATTAATATTAAATAAATTAAAATTAAGTAGCCCTGTTTTCAGATTTCTTTTTCTATCTACTTACTACCTACTACGGCTATAAAGATGGTTCTTTTACGAAAATGTGAAGAATATATTTATCTAACATTTAATCGTTGGGTTTTTCGAAATACCGTTTTGTTTTCAAAATATACGTAAATAACTATTATTTTGTGAAAATATTCGTAAGCGGTGCGTGCGCGGGCGCGCGGGACAGTGAGCCGCTGACTTTCGTACGAGGAGGTTGTGTCACTCTCCGCGGTGCCGCTATTTCGCAATCGTTTATTTTACTCTTGAAATAATAGGGAACAACATGCCGTAAAAAATAAATTATGAAAACCTTAGCGAGCACTCTGCCTGCGATAGAATGAAAATGTTCGATCGTTGAATGTACTTTTTTGTTCCTTCAACTTCTTACTTGAAATTTTAATAATATATTAATATAATATTATATAGTGTATATTATAGTATAATATTTTATTGTATATGTACTTGTAAGTTTCACAGAAAGTGTATAGTTCTATTTCTATGACGACCTCTGTGGCTCAGTTGGTTGAGCGTGTCGTTGCTCAAGCCGGGGGTCGCGGGTTCAAATCCCGCCGACGGAAAAAAAAATTTTCTGTGTTCCTGGGTCATGGATGTGTATTAAATATGTGTATAATATAATAAAAGTCTTAATTATGTGTACCAATAGTATAAAAGTATTAAATATACTTCCGTTATCTGGTACCCGTAACACAAGTTATTCGAGAACTTACCACGGGATCAGATTGACGTGGTGTGACGCGTCCATAGATATATTATATTATTTCTTTTTTAATTGTCTATTTAGTATATCAACGCTTTGAGCTATATAGTATATGAGGTAAAAATGCCTAAGCGACACTTATTTATTTATTTAACACACATACAACTACTATTACAGACAAAATCCAATTCGATAGCGTAGGAAAGCAAATTCATATTTTATAATATAATACATAATTATTATGATATTTCCAGTTTAAATAATAATAATTGATAAAAAATAATAATTAAAGAAATAATAATTAAAAAAGACACATATGACGCATAAATTTAGTAAACTTTATAGAAGAGTGATTTAAAGTTAAAATTTTTAGAAAAAAAAATCATTAAAAATCACAAAATAGTCGGATTTAGATGGTTTTAACATACATCTATCTATACTAATATTATAAAGCTGAAGAGTTTGTTTGTTTGTTTGTTTGAACGCGCTAATCTCAGGAACTACTGGTACGAATTGAAAAATTCTTTTTGTGTTGGATAGTCCACTTATCGAGGAAGGCTTTAGGCTATATAGCATCATGCTAAACTCAATACGAGCGGAGTACCAATCAAGAATGTTACAAAATCGGGGGTCTTTTTTTCTTTTTGAGAGCTTTCGCTACGTACGCTGTGGAAACGGTTAAAGTTTCGCTAAAATGATGTATGGCAGAATTGTTCCCCTTTAAAAGTTCTAAAAAAAAGTCCGCAACAGTATATGTCTATCTTTTAAGGTTGGCTCACTATAACCTTTTTATACTTACCAAATTTGTTCTAAAAGTAAGCATTATTTGTGAAGGTGTTTTCATAAAGATTATATTAATCCTTATCCAAGTAAATACGTTATTCATTACAAGCATTTAATATAGAAGAAATTTGCCGTTTACATCATTTGATTTCAATGAGTATTTTAGAAGATATCGCAGTAATAAAATAATCATGCGCGCTATAGTAAGGCGCGCGGAGCGGGCGGGCAGTCGTGAGGTGGAAGCGCTTCTTCTACGTAAATGAAGTCGCGGGTAAATTTTAGCGATATCCCAAAGTAACTATTCCACGCGGACGAAGTCGCGGGGAAAAGCTAGTATATCAATAAAATACAACGTGTATCTTATTTTTATAGCAATTTTTGATATTAAAACGAATCATATAGCTTTCGAATTACAGGCAGTTTATGTCGCTTAGGTAAAAAAGTCCTAATTCGAAAAATAGGTAAAATTATCTAAGCTATCAACGAAAGTTATGTAATAGCAAGTAAAATTGCCTAAATTTTATTTTAAAGGTTTTCAGCAACTTGTAAAAATAGATAAGCTATAGATACATTTTTTTTTAATGAAATATGGGGGCAAACGAGCAAACGGGTCACCTGATGGAAAGCAACTTCCGTCGCCCATGGACACTCGCAGCATCAGAAGAGCTGCAAGTGCGTTGCCCGCCCTTTAAGAGGGAATAGGGTAATAGGGGAGGGTAGGTAAGGGAATAGGATAGGGGATTGGGCCTCCGGTAAACTTATTATATAAATATAAATATTAAATAAATTAAATTAATAAGGTAAATTTTCTGTAGTAACAGGTAGAAATAACTAATTCCAAACAAAAAAAATTATAGGAGTATTCATCTAAATGGCCTTAGAGTTTATAAAATAAAACAAGATAAGTTACATAAATGTTGATTCCATTAAGAATTTTCTACGGCTAAAGTTATCTTAGTAAATTTATTATTCAATGACATTGTAAATTTTTGCTCCTAACTGACAATATATTCCTTCTTGTTTATAAAAATTAATTGCAGTTACTAAAACGAACTAATTTTGATCTTGAAATAATAAAAAGTATAGAAATATAAAAACTCATGGCCTAGGATTGCAGCCCATTACTTTATACTTAAGCTGCGGCCCCATTCCTTGAGTTCTCTCTTGGTAGTGCTGGGAGATATTCCAAATACCGATTCTGGGCATGACACCGTGACACAATTGGCCCAAAGCCTACCCAGCTCATCCGCGGTTTTGTTGCCGGAGATGTTGCCGTTGCCTAGAACCCATACCAGACTGATGCTGTTGTCTCGTCCTAGCATGTTTAGCGTTTGAACACAAGCCATAACTTATTTAGATGAAAGAAGAAGGGGCAACAAGTCCCCATCCTTGTAGCACTATAAGACATAATATATCAAATGAAAGGCCTTAAAAAAAGTGTAATTTTATTGTATGACGAAAATCCTCTAAACCATGGGAGAATAAAGTTAATGAGGGTTAAAGGTTAAAAAAGTTAAAAAAATCATTCTGTATTATTGCACCGTTTCATAGTGTTGCTACTATGGAACAATTTTTGGAAAGTAATGGTATACACTAAACTTTAGAAAAGTGTTATATTTTGATAAACTGCCTCATACTTTGATGAAATGTATGGAATGATAATAAAATACTAAAAATAAGCTTTCCTCAATTTTTTCGCACATAATTACTTCTGGAAATTGTTTCTTACTTGCAACGCTATCGAATGGCGCAATAATACAAAATGTATTTTTTTCCTAATTTGCGGGTTTGAATCCTGGCCTGGAAAAGTGGTTTATGTAAAATCAAATAATTCAGATAAAATATTAAAATACATATAATTAAATAGCAAAAATAATTTTCAAACGATTAGGTACAGAAAAAAAAGATATAGTACATGGTAAATTATACTTCTGGGCGTTGTAAAGGAAGTCAAAAAAAATTAGCAATAGCAATTTAGCCCTACGGAATATCGAGTCCGACTTGATGAAAACTTAAACTCTTGAAACATGAAAATTTTTAATAACTCAATTTTCCTAGACAGGATTGGAACCCATAAATTATGAAAAAAATACATCCTTTCAATAGTATCGCAAGTAAGAAACAATTTCCATAATGTAATTATGTGTGACAAAATTGAGGAAAGAGCTTATTTTTATCATTTTATTATCATTCCATACATTTATCAAAATTTATCAAAATATTATAAACAGAGGCAATTTATCAAAATATAACACTTTTCTGAAGCTTGCTGTATACCATTACTTCCCAAAAATTGTTCCTTATTAGCAACACTATGAAATGGTGTAATAATACAGAATGATTTTTTAACTTTTTTTCACCTTTGGGTTAAAACTTTTTTCTCCCATGGTTTAGAGATTTTTCGTCATACAAAAAAATTACACGCTTTTTAAGTCATTTCATTTGATATATTATGTCTTGTAGTGCTACAGTAGTGGGAACGGGATCCATACAAAAATGCCCCTTCTTCTTTCTGCTGCTATCAGTGCCTTAAGCGCAGTGTGATTGTTTTGATAGACTGCGCTGACAGCATTGACAGTAGCAGAAATATCATCTAAATTATCCTAATCTTCTCTATAAGATTAGGATGTTTTATGGACAAGGACAATCTGTAGGCTCTGTATCAGATATCTTCATCTAAACTGATTCAATTTAAGTCTCTATAACTCCTGTACTTATGAAGTTTTTTGGACCGTTATAGTTTTCGTTCAAAGTTTATTACATGGATTACCATCATGAATTTTCCACATTTTTAGAGCCAGCCGTTTGGCTTTTAGAGGGGCGACGCCGTATTTTAACAAGAAATGCGCTTAACAGTGGAATATCGCGCAAATGGACAATGGCAAATGGAAATGGGTCGCGCATCAAAATATAATCTCAGAAACCTCTTAAAGTTCTTAAAATATCTATGTACCTAATTATATCTCCCCCTTTCGTGTAGGTGTACCCAAAAATTATCTTCATTTATTTTAGCATTGTGTTGACGTGATAAATAAACTTACCCATTCAAAGTTTTATATTTCAAGCACCACCGTTTGGACGGACAGACGGATGGGCGGACGGTCGGTCGAACGGAAGGACATGACAAAACTATAAGGATTCCGAGACATGAACTACGGAACCTTAAAAAAGGAATAATAATGAAACCACGCCGATTTCAGTGACTGTTGCCAGTTTAATTGAAAATAGACCAGCTTTAGGAGCTATTTTATTATGTCCAAGTATGTGCGCAAAGTTTACTCCCATAACCTAGTATATTGATATTTACTACTACCAACAGGACTAACTAGCGAAACATTAGGCGCATAAATATGGAAATATATTTAGCAATTTTTGCGTTCATTTATGTTCCCACACACTATTTATTGATACTCATGCGACATTTTTGATTTCGTATTGTATCTTAGCGACGTAAGATAATATTTTGGGTACAGGAAAAAATTACATTTTTTTTCGTCATTCTTGAACATTTCAAAGAAAAAAAAGGTATCCCCTTTTTTCGCATAATTTAAATTGTCATAATTTCATTTGGCATACCTCTCTTGGCATAATTTTGTTACGCATACTATAACTTTGGCATACTTAATGGTTTCTTGGCATACTACATCATTAGGCATAAATATAATTTAGACTAATATTTTTTGTCCTAATTTAATGAGGCATAACTCGTAAGGCATAATTTTTCTTGTCATTATAATACTTTGGTATAATTGCTTTTTGGCATAAACTCGTTAGGCATATTTTTTGTCATAATAAATTCAAGTAATTCTGTCACAAGGTACAAATATGCATAAAATGGAAGGACATAATAAAACACGGATAAGGTAATTAAACGCATATTTATATTTATGCTTTTTAATATTAAGCATAAAATATAATTATTCTTAATTAATATAATGCGTAAAAAATATATGCCTTTTATTATGTATGCCTAACAATTATTATGCTATTAATAATTATGCGAAAAAAAATTAAGCTAAGAAAATTATGCCAAATGAATACTATGCGAAACTACTATTAGGTCAAATGAAATTATGCCAAGTAAAATTATGACATATGATTTTATGCGAAAAAATAGGGAACCAAAAAAAAATATCTAACCGACATACAAAACAAAAGTTTGAAATAAAAATATCTACATAGCACGAATAGTTATTGTGTCAAATATGTAAAACTATCTTTACGCCAATATTGTTTTATTTCACTGTGGGTAAAATTCTACAAGTTGCACTTTCGTAAAATAATGGTATCAAATTAAATGCACTGTAAGGACAATTCACAAATAATTTGTATGAAGAAAATGTACAAAGTATCCACGAAAAGAATTTTTTAAACAAGTAAAAATATTTTTGTGCAAACAAAAAAAGTAAAAACATAAAAATAGACTAAGTTGATTTTTAAAATTCTTCAAAATATCCAAGTGATTTTTTTTTATAAATCGCTTTTTGTTGTCGCTTAGTGAACATAACATTCATGATTTTGTATAAATTTCACTATAATATCTAAGCGACAAAAAAATCGTCGTAGGAAGACGACGATTAGACCAATCGACGCAAAAAAATACATACTCATTGTTATTTAAACTCATTTTCGGTATTTTTGTCGCTTAGGCATTTTTGCCTTTCAAGCGTCGATATGAAACTTCTTTTTAGGAAAGCGAAAAAACACCTAGCGGATATTTTAGTGATTCTGTCAATAGCACTAAGTATTGCATTTTGGTGGGCGTAGAGGTGGAAAATGAAGTCAAATATGATGGGTTGGAAGCCGCATTGCCTACCAAATAATTTCCAGATTTCGGGACTAACCTCGACCGGCTTCTACAGAAGAAGGAGAAGCGGCTAATACATTCTACGTTTTTTCTTTGCTCCCAGACCAAAAATAAATTAATATTTTCAAGTTGCATTTAAATCAATCCTAAAGTCGTATAAAAGGGCCGTTCCTCAGTTTATAATTTGAGTCGCGGCGCGGAGATCGCGAGCGCTGCGGGGTGTATGCGGGTGGCGCGGCGGGAAGTGTTAGGCCACGCCCGAATCTGTGACGTCATCTACGTATATTTTCGCCTTAACTTTTTGTATACCGAACATCCGGCATTACTAAAATTTTCAACAATAGAGTAGTTGACTACATGTCTGAGGGCACGGTAGTGCTCCGCCAAGACGAGCTAAGCGAAGCGCAAGGTCACTACCAGACCACCTTTTCTCGAAGCGCTTCGTCTATTTTTTAAACGCTATGAGCGTTGGGTTACTTGGGTTTGGATTATACCAGATAAACTAAATTTTCAGGATATGTTTCCAGTAGCAGACTAACTAAACATAGACACCCTTATTAATAAAAATATTTACACCATGGATAAGCAAATCCAAATCGCTCTCTTTGTCTATCAAGTGACTGTTCCAAAGTATCTGACAGAGACAGCCATGTTGGATTAGCTAATCCGTGGTGTAAATAATTTTATTAATAAGACTGGTAAAGTTTTGATTGTACAGGTCTTATACTTTAGATTTTATAGATAGCTAAAAACCCCTGATTTCGTCACTGACTCACTGATGATCAACAAAATTATAGGGTACTTCTGGATGTCCTAGAAAGCTGGAATTTGCTATGCAAGCTAGTATTAGCACATAAACAACGTTTTGTATGGATAATTTTCACAAGGCTTGGGAAATTTTGTATTAACAAATCGCTTTACCTACCTGAGAATTGGCCCACAGCCACGGCACAAGCTAGCGGCTATCTATACTAATAAAATAAAGAGGAAAAGTTTGTTTGTTTGCATTATTGAATAGGCTCTGAAACTACTGGACCGATTTGATGAAAGGCACAGATGTAGAGTAGACCACGGGGAAGGATATAAGGCTTAGACTTTTTATCGCGGAAAAATGTACGGTTTTTGCAAAATTAACTTTTGCGCACACGAAGTGGCGGGAAACATCTAGTAGGTATTCATACGTTTATTGTACACACTAATACATATTACATACTACAATACATACACATATATACATTATTACATTAGTACATTTTGTCAGTAAGAACATAAGAATAGTGGGTCTTGGGATCTCGTCCATAACGAATGGCTGTGTTCCGCGGAAAGTAGCGCTAACAAAAAAACGTAAGCAAAATGGCGACCGCTGGCGTTAAATAGCGTTAGCAGTATTGAAGTTAGCAAACGTGTCCTGGCCGATAATGTTTTTTTTTATTTAGCACTAGCAAGCGCTAACAAGCGCTTTTTTCCGCGGAACACAGTGAATGTTTCTATCTCAATCCAATCCAATATAACAGCAACAGCGTAATGTCTTAATGCGGGTCTGATTTATAAGGCAGTAAAGTTTTTGTGAAACAGAAATACGCAAGTTCGGCGTGACCTCTGCAACCGTCGTTTATCTTGTAGAGAAAACCAGTCAAGTGCGAGTCGGACTCGCGCACGTAGGGTTCCGTACCAAAACGGTAAAAAACACTTGTTGTATGGGAGTCCAACTTAATATGTTACATATTTATTCTGTTTGTAGTATTTCGTGTTATAGCGGCAACATAAATTTCAACTGTCTAGCTATCATGGTTCCTGAATCTTGCCTGAGACATGAGGCCTGGTGACAGACGGACGAACGGACAGCCGAGACTTAGTAATAGGTATCCGTTTCTACCCTTTGGGTATGGAACCCTAAAAATCCTCTCCCTTTGAGAAATCGCCTGGGGTTGTAAATGTCTGATAACATAACCCTTTAATTTTAAAGAATCCTACTACTATGGTGGATGGATGTTTGTTACCCTTTCACGCATAAAACTAAGGAACAGATTTTGATGAAATTTGGTATAGGTATCGTAAATCCTAAGCAGTTCAGGCTCTGGATTTAAACACAATACTGTTTATCGCAGCAAAATGTACGGTTCCTGAGGGATTTTATTTTGCGCGTACGAAGTCGCGGGCAACATCATAGTAGGTATTGCGAGATACATTGGATTTGGTAACTAACTTTGTTACCATCTTTAGTTATTTCTTCTTTTAATAACCTAACCAAGAGCATGTCAGGACATGTCTAAGGAGGTTCCGTAACTATAAACGCGTAATATGCTTTTTTAATTACTCCAAAAGTTACTGTCCCATTTGGTTCACAATAAGTTTCCTAAAGAGTTTTTAGCATGATCTATCAGCATGGAAATTTGCAAGTTTCTATCTCCTATAGTTTAAAAATGCTGGGGGGGGG
Organism: Glaucopsyche alexis; assembly: GCA_905404095.1. Lineage (NCBI taxonomy): Eukaryota > Metazoa > Arthropoda > Insecta > Lepidoptera > Lycaenidae > Glaucopsyche > Glaucopsyche alexis. Next base: position 7,271,145 of record FR990053.1, read on the forward strand.
GGGGACCAACTTACAAACTACTTTGGAGGCCGATTACTCGAAAATGGTCAACTTTATAAAAAAGTGACGTATGAAACCTTGCCTTTATTTTAAAAGACCTATTCTACGATACCCCACACGATGGGGTAGAGTGAAAAAATATTTTTCATCCCCACTTCACATGTATGGAGAGTTGGAGAGCCACCCCTAAAATATAAAATTATTATTTTATGATCCCGAAACCGTGATCTATACACAATCTATAACTGCACCAAATTTCATCAATTTATATCCATAATTACAGGAGCTACAGACAGACGAACAGAGCAAAACTATAAGGGTTCCTTAAGTATTACCGAACCCTAAAAAGTGACCATCTATAGTATTCTATAGACTGTCTTTTTTATCACAGAATTGCTACTTAGCCTTCAGGACTTTATCGTACGTAACTCTTTATTAAGAGGAGAGTTGTGAGTTGTGACTATCGTCTATTAACTAGGAAGAAAAAACGCCATGTTGAAAGTATTCGTACCTACATGTAAATTAAGTGTTATCTGTACCTACCTTGAAGTGTTATTGTAAAGACTTTAAACCAGGCAGCTAATTCGTGGTCTCCAAAAGCAATAGCTTAAGCCAGAACTCTAAACAATAAACGTATCTCTTATCACAGTTCTCTGTTTACTGTGCTCTTATGCAACGTTATTGTGAAAGCGAATTTTTTGATGTTTCATATCATACACGTGTTACATTTCTTTAATATTTTTGCTTTCATCGTCCATACACACGTACTCTGTACGTGTCTCTGTCTACAATGTCGAATTTCGTGTGCGATGAAGAAAATGGTGAACAATAAAGCGTTATGTTCTCGGACATTTAGCTCGTATTTTGTGATAAGTAAGCGACGTTCGCGCGAAACTCTGGCCCGGCCTCGAATCCACAGTCGAACAACCTTCGTACAGCCACTGCAGTTGACTTATTGAATTGAAACTTGTACAGTTGTACTGTGCAATAGTTGAAGTGAAATTTGACGGAAATTAAAAGGAAACGCTAAATGAAGGACGAATTGGCGTAATATATTTAATGAAACGAATTTGGCTTAGCATAAAATGAGTTTTATAAATATTTGCTGAAGACGTTTTGTAAGGAGCCTATTTTCTGGGGGTCTGAAAAGGCCACTAGGTGAACATTAGATGAACATTATATGAATCATTTGTAATTCACATTATGTGCGTCATTTTACGCATTTCTATTGACAACTGTCAAAATTGATGTTTTAACTGTCAAAATATATGAAACATTAAGAAACACCTAAAGTGGCCTTTTTAGACCCCCAGATACTGATGGCCTAAATGGCCCAAATGCCCAAACTAGATACTGCTCTGTGTCATGATTTTAAGGCGGGTAATTTCGACACGAAACAAGATTTCAGGGGGTGAGGTGTGGGGCGCCGGCAATGCGAATCTGAGACGCGCGGGGGAACTGTCCGCTCGCCCGCTCTCGCCGCGATCACTGTCTTGCGACATTATCGCTACGCCACAGTACAAAATATATTTAAGTAGTTCATTTTTGATTTGTTTTCATTACCTATAACATGTGAAATAATATTATTGTAATAAGAAACAAAAGCAGATGACCGAGTATTATTTATAATTATATACTAGCGTAATTGAGTAGTATAATATTATAATGTGTTTCTTCTCGAGATTAAGATATTATTTTATTATATACTCGAGATTAATAAGATTAAATATATTATGTGCATAACAGCAGATAATATATTTAATTTTAAAAACTAAAAAAATTTGAATCAAATTTTTTTTCTGCCATTTTTTTCTTATCTTGTAAATTGTTATTTATCTTACCCGTCTGCCTACAATATGACGTAAAATACAACATCAAAAGTTTGCTCCTTCTACCGACAATCAGCTGTTGAAAGTATTATGAGGAGAATAAAATGAGGATCTTTTGATATATTATGTAATACATAAAATTATTTATTCAGGTTTATTCAACGCAACAAAACATAAAATATTTGTAATTATTAATATTTGCTTGTAGCTCGGAGGGGTGCGGATTGCACTCCCCAAAAGGGATATTTTTTCGATGAAATTAAACCTTTTATATGCTACTAAAATATCTAAACCTCGAGACGAAATACACTGTATAGTGTGTAAAGTCTCGAGATTAGGATTTTACAAGCAGATACTAAGTGAAAATTTATCGGCAAAACACTTCCTTTTAGGGGTCGCACGTCTTTTTATCGGTTAATTCGAAAGAGTACTTACTTATAAATACCCGAGTAAAACACCCATGAAGCTTGCTTGCATAGTTTTAAAATTATCTCAAAGTGAAAATTGTATCCCGCATTGATAAAAAAGTGAAAAAACGTTTTAATTAAAAATTCTTAAGGAATAAAATATGGAATAAGGCCAAAAATATGTTATAGGTACATTATTTAAAGAACATACAGAAAGCTACATTTTGAACCCTTTTCAAGTCGGCTAAGACTTATGGGGCCATAAAAACAAAGAAAATCGAATTTTATTTTTTATTTTTTTCTGACTAATTTTCGCAAAAGTCGCAACTACAATTTACATTAAAAGAAAGCTAGTGATCACCACTGATAAAATAATCAAATTCTAAAGAGGTGGAGAATCGTAGGAAAATGGTTTTGAAAAAATGCGGGATGCGCGGGATTCATATTTAGAAAATTATATACTTTTTAGATACAGAAACTTCTTTTGGACTGTTCAGAACTTAAATAAGAACAATAAAAATGGGTAATATAGATAAAAGGTCACATTTAAACCCTTTTTAGCGTGTAAAATAAAAACTGGTTATATAATTTTAGTTATTCTTTTTTTCTGAGCAAGTTCCGCTGAAGTAGCAGCTTCAACTAACATTAATATAACGCTCATACTCCCCACTACTATGTTAAGTTCGTTAAATTGGAGCAAGTGAGGTCACAAGTTGCCGTAATATAGTAACTCTTTAATGTTACACCGTTAAAAGGTGTAAAACGTTGAAATTAATTTTCCACATAAACATTTTCTAAAAAAAAAAAACTTATTTTGCATGTGATTCCGTCCTATATTGGATGTGAAGTGCCTTACAAAACGTTACAGGCTATTTATATTGAGAAATAAATATTACATCAAGTCTCCTTGCTTGCTCCTTGGCACAAAACAATAATATAAAGTTGGTTATGATTTCTATCACCTTGTAATGACATTGGAAAATGGGGGGGATTGGGGATTAATAACATGCGAGTAAGACTTCTTTATAGAACCATATATATATATGGTTCTATAAAGAAGTCTTACTCGCATGTTATTTTAGTATAGATATTATAAAACGAACAATTCATGCATATAACGATGTTTTGATCACCACTAACTCTTAACCTGAACATTTTCGTGCTTTTAATATTTGCGTGTATGATGGAAACACAGGACAGTCTCTTTTTTAAATCATATTCTTTATTTACCTTTTCATTTTCACTTGTGGGTACTGAAGAAATAATAGGCGACACTGGAGCAGGAGGGTACAATAGGCCACCTACCTATTTCGCCAACTGCTTTACTGCTTACCACAAAATATTATACAATTATAATGACAGTGATTAAAAAAAAAAATACCACCGAAAAAACTGAAGAAAAAAAACAAAGTGAGTATGAACGTAAGTGGGCAAATTCCTTGCGATTCATTCATTCTCGTCTTCAAAAATATTTATATCCCGATTCCCGAGAAAGAATTATGTTCTGTACCTGCGTCAGATTTTCTTCTGCAAATTCAGCTTCGTCGTCAGTTTCGCTTTTATTTTCGCCTGTGATTAAGTCGGGAGTATCAAGGAGAAGCATATCCCTGAACTGTTGTCGAATATGTATGCGTTTAATATAATTTTGTCGGTGATTTAGGCGAATTTCAGCCAAAACAGGATCAGATGACTGCAAAGCTCGGGTAAACAAATCTCTAATTCTCTTTCGCCTGGTCATCTTTCTAGTATGGTGCTCTCCGCTCTCGGTCACTGCGCCAAAACTTATTCCGCAGTTTGTTCCGAGAGCATGCTGACAGGTAAAGCTGAATTTTCAATAATGTCTTTCTCACGAATCAGTATCTTATGTATGGTGACTCTTATGTGTTGCAATCCATAAGTACTTACATATTTTTCTGCAATTTGTGTGCAGTAACTGCCAAACTTAGTACGTATATATTGATATATACTTATTGATGTAAGTCACAACTGAGAGCAACTAACAAATTGTGCATCCCATCTAGCAACCATTCTTCTAATCCTAAAATTTGGGAAACCTTGTGACGGTTCATGGCATGAGACAAATCGCAAGATGGTTAGAAATTAATCTCTTATCTTTAAATACCGCCAAAACACAATATATGTGCTTCAGCATCCTTAACCGCATGCAACCAGACTCGAACTATAGCATAAAAATACACACTTGCCAGCCGATAAATACACACTTACCATGTAACTGTCCACCTATTGTAAAAGTGGATAAAATAAAGTATCTGGGTGTTATAATAGACCAAAGACTATCTTGGCATCCGCATCTGGAACAAGTAGCTAATAGGATAAGGAAATTAACCTGGATTTTCAAAACCTTGAGATATGTAGTTCCTAATCCTAACGTCTCTTCAAACAATCAGTCCTCTCGAAATGTTATGAAGGAAATATACACAGCATTGGCTGAATCTGTTATGGTCTACTGTATACCTGTATGGGGAGGTGCCAGCAAAACTAAAGTACTGGAAGTAGAGAGGGCTCAACGAGCCTTATTAAAATTAATTCATTTTAAAAAAAGAAGAACTCCAACCGATGAACTATATAGTATCAGCAAGGTCCTGTCGATTAGAAAACTATATATTTTACGAACAATATTAAAAAAACACAAAAATAGAGGCGACAATTGCTGTAAAAGTAAACGTAGTAAACATAAAATTGATATACCTTCAATAAAAACGGATTTTGCAAAAAATCAATATGCCAATAAATCTATTATGCTGTATAATAAGCTCAATAGAATCTTAGACTTTTGGAACAAATCATGTTATGATACAAAAACAATACTAAGTAACTATTTATCTAACTTAAATTATGAAAAAACCGAAAAATTAGTAGAAAACTTTAAATTATAAAAACATCAGAATAATTATATATTAAATTATAAACACATACCTCTTGCATACCCATGGCCACACACACACACACACACACAAACACACTCACACACACACACACAGACACATATACCACACATACATAATTTGTCATAGCTGTATTTTCCCTTTTTAATTTATAAATTAATGTTTTTCTCTTTTGCCTTTACTTTTATTTTGTAATTTAGTATGTAAGTCTCTATTGTAATAGTTGATAAGTCTTGTAATACTAGCGATGGAGGAGCCTAGTCACCTGATACAGGCGTGAGCTTACTAGGTGACTATGTGTTCTACTCAATTATTGTAATTTAAGTTGGAAATAAACATTTATTTATTTATTTATTTTTATTATTATTCTTATCACTGAGAAGGATCCGTGCAGTATTACGGTCATTGGTCGTTCCCGCATTGACCTTGACGACATCGACTAACAATCCTAGTTGTTGCCTAATTTTTCTTTGGATCTCGGTTTTTTTAGCTTGGACGAGTTCTCCTTCTGCAGAGTTTTTCCGAACTCTCCAAGTTTGAACGTCTTTCTTGTAGAAAAGATGCAGAAAAAACTCTAAAACTCTGATTCAGCAGTGGAGAGGTGTTGTGATCCCATATTTAAGGGTGCCTTGATCGCATTTCCTGGATGCAACTAGTTCAAGGTTGTTAAAGTGTGAAGCTGTCACATCACAAATTGGGCATCTTAATTGTGAGTTTGTGTTTGTGATAACATTGAAAACTTTGCCATCTATCAAGCATAATATTAGACGGGAGGTTGTCGTAATAAAAAAAGAACGGCCTAGGTTTTTTTACCTCTATGTTACTTTTTCAGATAGTTTCCTTGTTGTATTGTATGTGCAATTGCATGTATAAAGTGACTGACTACTAATCCTGTCGAACTCCCAGGAAAAATAATTATACGTAACAACTTCTTAATAACTTATTAATAACTAACAAATTGGTCATCCTATCTTGCAACCATTCCTCTAAATCCTATATTATAATATTGGATGTGAAGTGCCCTACAAAACGTTACAGGCTTGGGTTATTCATCCATATTACAATTTTCTGATCATCGCCAACTCTTAACCTGAACATTTTCGTGCTTTCAATATATTCGTTTATGATGGAAACACAAGACAGCCTCTTTCTTAAAATCGTAAAATTATTTATTTGGTGAGAGGAGGAGCAGCTGTCAAAATAGTCTTCTACCTATTTCGCTAACTGCTTGTGATAGTCATTGGTTATGTAAATCATTTTGAAACTTTTTCTTAACATTTTCATAAATATGTCATACTAGATGTTTCCCGCAACTTTGTTTGCACAAAAATATATTATATAATATATTTTTGCATAAAAAGTAGCCACTAGCCTTTGTATACATACGGGCTACAGTCTACCTGTGTGCCAAATTTAGTTCAATTCCGTTCAGCCGCTTAAGCCAAACATGCAAATAAATAAACATACAAACAAACAAACTTACAAACTTTCGCAATTATGATATTAGTAAGATTGTTTATGCAATATAAACAATCTTAGTAATTAATCAATAGTAATTAACTTAGTAATCAATCTTAGTTAACAATAATAGTATTTCACTCATACACAGCGGCTACATATAGACTAGTGCTTTTACCTCTAAAAATGGTTAAAAGTAAAATAAATTTATAGTAGGATGAAACCCATTGTAAAAGGAAGAGAATATAACAAAAATAAAATGAAAAATAATTTACGGGCGATTTGAGGTCGGGAAGTGAAGGGGGTGAGTTTTTAAGGGTAGAAAACGGATTATCTTGATTTCCGGCAAAACTACAAGTCATATGGAAAAAAGGTAAATAGCAAAGTTGTAGGTAATAATAAGTTATACTTTTGTGTTTACACTCTTTTCACATAACCTCAAAATTTATGTGAAATATTCAAATAACCAAGTTTTTGGCTTTTTATTTTATTATTGTACAAAACAAAATTTTTTTTCACGACATTTGGTGAAAAGGCAAGTATAGAATATGATGAAAAAACAGAGACTGTCCTGTGTTTCCATCATACACGCAAATATTAAAAGCGCGAAAATGTCTGAACATGTTTTGATCACCACTAACTCTTAACCTGATTTAAGAGTTAGTGGTGATCAAAACATTGTTATATGAATGAATAGCCTGTAACGTTTTGTAAGGCAATATAGGAAAGAATCGCATGCAAAAAAAAAGTATTATTTTCAGAAAATGCTTTTGTGGAAAATCAATTTCAACGTTTTACACCTTTTAACAGTGTCATCAATCAATCAACCAAATCATTTATTTGCTAGGAATATGGTACAATAAGGCAATTTACATTTCCACATATTCTACTACATGCATAGTGTGCAAATAGGTAAATGTTATTTATTTTAATTAGTCATGAATTTTAAGTGATTAGCTAATAATATAAAATTGTCAAGAAAAAAAAGTAACAAATGTCAATACATAAAGATTACAATTCAATAATTAATACATTACAAACAATGGATACAAACATTTGTTTAACAATCAGAAACAAAATAGAATCAATGCATTTAAGTCAGGAAAATAATATTATGGTCTATATAATGTCAAATTTCAAAACAGAATAATTACAATGTCACATTACTTTTAATATACAATAGTTAGGTACAAGTGATATGATTATTATCAATGGAAAAATTACATTATGTTTATAATTCAATATTTTTGTCGTCGAAGAATTTATTAATTCAATAATACATTTTGATGAGGAGCCAGGTGTTTAGTTCACTTATATATCTTTGTGTTGTTAGTCCTTTAAAATAGTAAGGTAGTTTGTTAAAGATGCGAACGGCCATACAGTACGCATTTCTGCTAAAGATGTTAATTCTTTGGTAAGGAATAACTAGCTTATGTTCATCTCTTTTAATAGCTAAGCTACACTTTTAAGTAAAGAAGCGATCTATATTTTTATATACAAAAACACACATTTCAAAAATATACTGACAAGGCAATGGTAGTATTTTAAGATATTACGGCAACTTGTGAGCTCACTTGCTCTAATTTAAAGAACTTAGCATAGTAGTGGCGTGTATTGGATTTATATCAATGTTAGTTGAAGCTGCTACTTCAGCGGAACACTCGGAAAAAAATAATAACTAAAATTGTATAACCAGTTTTTATTGTACACGCTAAAATGGGTTGAAATGTGACATTTTATCTATTTTTTATTGTTCTTATTCAAGTTCTGAACAGTCCAAAAGAAGTTTCTGTATCGAAAAAGTATATAATTTTCTAAAGATGAATCCCACGAATCCCGCATCTTTTCAAAACCATTTTTCTACGATTCTCCACCTCTTTAGAATTTGATTATTTTATCAGTGGTAGTGGTAATCACTAGCTTCCTTTTAATGTAAATTCTAGGTGCGACTTTTGCGAAAATTAGTCAGAAAAAAATAAAAACTAAAATTCGATTTTCTTTGTTTTTATGGCCCCCATAAGTCATAGCCGACTTGAAAAGGGTTCAAAATGTAGCTTTCTGTATGTTATTTAAATAATGTATAACATATTTTTGGCTATTCCTTAAGAATTTTTAATTAAAACGTTTTTTCACTTTTTTATCAATGCGGGATACGAATTTTTACTTTGAGATAATTATAACTATGCAAGCGAGCTTCATGGGTGTTTTACTCGGGTATTTATAACTAAGCACTCTTTCGAATTAACCGATAAAAAGACGATGTCCGATTTTTGATCGAGATTGAACACTGTGGGTAGCGAGTCGCTACCGTCATCCCGCTGATTTACAAGCAATCGAAATTCGAACATATTTAGTTTTGGTTGCTTCCTAACGTTGAATAAAATCTTATAAATAATTTTATTTATTTTGTTTTTGTTCTGTTATTAATTTTGGTAAAACATTTCTGTAATGAAAAATGCAGTATAGTCTTAAACATTATAAAGGCATCGAAAGCGTCTTCTGAAAGAAGAATGTTGTTTGATGGTTGTATTGTTGACAAACCAACAGATAGACATGATAATATATTGGCGGACATCCGGATGGATGGACAGATAGACTTTGGTTTCTATAAGTTTAACACAGAAAACTCTTAAGTTTCACACAGCTAAACAAGCAACACATTGATAAAATTGAAATGTTAAATAAAGTAATATTATTTTGTTTTTAAATTTATTTTTTGTCGTCGTCCTGTGGAAGAAACTTGTCGAATTGCTATCGCATCGTCACGACACAGAACGTAACAGTGTGGATATTTCTATTACGCGGCCTCCCGGTTTTAGAACAATCTTTCACTTCCTCTTGGAGTGCTAAAAACAAAGAAAAAATCGTTTGTTTAGTCGTCATTACAGTAGTCACCTACATAGTAGGTGTAGATGTAGTTGTAGGTGTAGTAACCTATTCTTAGAACTACTAGAGTACCTACAACTACACCTAATACCTAGTAGTTGAAGCAGTGGCGAAGGCTGCTTCTCCTTCATAGGGAAGCCCGAGCCTGTATAATAGGTAGGGATTACTATGAAGGTTTTCAAAAGGTAAGTGACAAGGGAAACCGATAGGAATGGAGTTATAGGAACTCCTCGCCACTGAGTTGAAGGAAGTCGGTGTAGGTAGTAGTTAGTGGTAGTAGGTGTAGATATAGTTGTAGATGTAGGTGTAGTTGTTTGTATTTATTAATTTTGAGCCGCTAATAGTTCAGACAGAACAAGTCTGTCGGTATCAGACTGTTCTAATATAAGTATAAGTAAATTCCTTCCGATCGACAGCACCAAATTATATAAATATATTATTTTATTATCTGACCAAATTTTGTGTAGAAAAAGGTACAAGTATAGGTTAGGTTGTAGTAGTAGGTAGTGGGTGTATGTTGGTGTAGATAGTACGTGTAGTTTTAAGTGTTGATATATATGTAGTATGTGCAGATTTAGGAAGTAGGTGTAGGTGTAGATGTAGTCGTAGGTGCAGTTATCTACCCCTAGTATTACTAGAGTACCTACAACTTCTCTTACTACCTAGTAGGGGTAGGTTGTAGGTGTAGGTGCAGTTGTAGGAAGTAGGTGTACATGTTGTTGTAGGCGTAGTTGTAAATGTAGTTGTTGGTAGTTATTTATTTATCCCACTTCATAGTTAAGACAGAACAACGTCTGTCGGGATCAGAAAGTTCTAAATATATAAGTAAAAGTAAATACCTTCCAATTGACATCACCAGATTATAGGTAAAGGTAAATAATTTGTTTATAATTCTTGATTGTTATCTGGATAAGATTTGTGTAGAGAAAGTTACAAGTATGAGTGTTAACCTAGAGGTTGTAAAGTTAGGTAGTGGGTCCATCGAGCCGTTTAAGCTGTAAGACATGCCAAAAACATACATACATATACCCACATACAAATCACATACCTACACACATACGCTCAAAAAGTATAACACTAAAGGGCCATACTGACTATCCAGCCTGCAAGCTCAAGGCCGCGGATTTGAAGGCAAAATTTTTAAATGATTGACAATATTGACACTAATGACGGCTATTAGTACCGGTGCTGGATTTGCTGGAAGCGCCGTGAGTATGGCCCTTTAGTGAGTGTCCGATAATAATAAATTATATAAAAACTTACCACCACAATTGATACTTTTTATAACTAGACCAAGGAATTTGTAAGTATTATATACAACTGGAAAGAGCTCTCGGCATCAAATCTGTGCCGAGAGGGAGATACAATACAAACCGCTCCGTCTCTTTTTAACAAGGGTGACAACAATATTTTTAATTTGGGGACAAATTAGTTGAAGTTTGGAAACATATGGTGATTTCAACTTTTTCTAAAGAAGTCCAAGCACATGCTATCAAAAAGTAATATTTTGCTCCAAGGTATACCCTGGATCCAGAAGTATAGAACAGAACTCCTGACTCATTATAGATACATGTTTGGGGATTTCGGCGTTGTTTAAAGAACTGCAAGCTGCAAGCATATGCCACCCTGTCAATTAGAGTAAACATCATCATCACCACCACTATCACACCATACATCATCACATTATGATGATATAAAAGGTACTTCTCATAGTAAATAGTAGATAGTAAAAGTTTTAAAGGAAAAAATATTTTATTCTTTTTAGCGCATTCAAATAAAATATTGTTTTTTAAAAAAGTTTTTTTTTTTTACTTTTAATTTATTTTTTACTTTTAAGTTATCGCTAGATAGGTTTCTCAGTCTGTTGATCTCATTTAACGCATCATTATTGCAAGGTCGTTTGCCGGTTAATTTAGTACAGTCAAGCTCTTCAGGAGACCTCCTAGAGATTTTACTCTACTCAGTAAGGACCTCAAAAAACCCCAACACACCATACTTTCATTTGATACCCATATTGTACGAGTGCATTAAAAATAACGTGTCGGCCATATTGGGTGTTCCGCCATGTTGGATTTTCGAGTTATTCTCAGCAAGCCCTTTCATTTGATACCCATATTGTAGGATTGCATTCAAATTGACTGTCGGCCATCTTGGATGTTCCATCATGTTGGATTTTTGGGTTTTTCTCAGCAATCCCTTTCATTTGATACCCATATTATAGGAGTGCATTAAAAATAACTTGTCGGCCATCTTGGATGTTCCATCATGTTGGATTTTCGAGTTATTCTCAGCAAGCCCTTTCATTTGATACCCATATTGTAGGATTACATTAAAATTGACTGTCGGCCATCTTGGACGTTCCGTCATGTTGGATTTTCGAGTTTTTCTCAGCAATCCCTTTCATTTGACACCCATATTGTAGGAGTGCATTAAAATAACTTGCCGGCCATCTTGGATGTTCCATCATGTTGGATTTTCATGTTATTCTCAGCAAGCCCGTTCATTTGATACCCATATTGTAGGATTACATTAAAATTGACTGTCGGCCATCTTGGACGTTCCGTCATGTGGATTTTCGAGTTTTTTTCAGCAATCCGTTTCATTTGATACCCATATTGTAGGAGTGCATTAAAAATAACTTGCCGGCCATCTTGGATGTTCCATCATGTTAGATTTTCATGTTATTCTCAGCAAGCCCTTTCATTTGATACCCATATTGTAGGAGTGCATTAAAAATGACTTGGCGGCTATCTTGGATGTTCCGCCATGTTGGATTTTCGAGTTATTCACAGCAAGCCCTTTCATTTGATTGCATATTCACGCCAACCAAGATACTCGTCAAGACGAATCATACGAGCCCAAACTCGATGGAACCCCATCGTCGTTTAATTACAGAGTTCCTATGGCCATATTCTAGCTCCCTGGTTACCATATAGTATCAAAGTACTCGTCAAGACGAATTAAACGAGACAAAACTTGATGGGGTTGCGTCGTTTAATTACGGAGTTCCTATGGCCACCTTCCAGCTCCATCATCAGATCCTGGTTACCATATAGTATCAAAGTACTTGACAAGACGAACTAAACGAGCCCAAATTCGATGGGACTATGTGGTTTTATTTTGGAATTCCTGTGGCCACCTTCCAGCTCCATCATCAGATCAGCTCCACGTCATCATAATATTGCATTGTCATGCGGTTTACATATTCGTGCAAAATTTCAACTCAATCGGAAACCGGAAAGTGGATCAAATTTAACTTGCAAGAATCCATTGCAGACTGACAACGGGACAGGTGAAACTAAATAAAAGCTTATAAAATTAAACACAAGTTCTTCGAGAACTTACCACGGGACAAGATTGATGTGGTGCGAAGTGTCCATAAATGTTATTATTATATTATAAGTCATCCTATACAGATAAACCTACCAATATTATAACTCTGTCTGTCTGATGTCGCCGGCCCGCCCGCGAGGTTCTCACGTAACTATGCGCACATAATAAGCACTCACAGTCTTATTAATAAAATTATTTACACCACGGATTAGCTAATCCAACATGGCTGTCTCTGTCAGATACTTTGGAACAGTCACTTGATAGACAAAGAGAGCGATTTGGATTTGCTTATCCATGGTGTAAATATTTTTATTAATAAGGGTGTCAGGGATTAAGATTTTTTTCTACCAGTGAAAGAATTTTTCAAATCTGTTGGGTTTCAGAAATTATCAATAACATACAAACATACAATGGTTTCATCTTCACAATATCATGAAGGTAGGTAAAATAATATAAATGTCCTACATTACCTATTAAATCATATTGTCACCCGAACATTTAGAATGTTCCAAGGGAAATACACGGCGTTTTGTGTTGCAACTATTCTATTTTCATTTCTTCCATTTTACTCTACCAAAATGCAAATAATCAAAAAATAAATAACAAATTTCTAATTATCGGTTAGTAGGTAGGTTCTAAACAACTAGTGATTTTTATTTTACATTTCTCTCTCAGATTATGAATAACATAATATTTAACCGAGTTTATTAGTATTTCTTTCTTATACACTATATCGCACATAAAATCTACCAAACCTAAAATTTAAGGAAAGATATAAACTGGCTACACTAGGTTACTTGTTAGAACGAGACACAGGGATAACTTATAGCTATCTCACCGGGACCGGTTTTTTTATTGCGCACGTGATAAGCTTTAAGTCTGAGTAGTAAAGATCATTTTTGATTGAATTAAAAGAAAATAAAGTTTGAAGTACTCTTTCCTGTTGTATATAATACTTACAAATTCCTTGAACTAGACTGTGTCATCGAGTAATTATGTCATGTATTAAAGGTCACGACTATTGCTATTCCAAAATACAAAAAGTGATGTTATTTACATATCTTCTCATGTAGTTCTCTTTTCCTGTTCTTTTTTTAGTTTTTGATAGTGATTTATTCTTCGTTTTATTTATTTTATTGCCCATTTTAAACTTACCAACTTTCTAAAGCACGCTGAAAAACCTAGCACAGGTCCGACGCTGGCAGGCGCCATCGACTGACTATCGGGCAGGCGAGGTTCAAGGTAGGTCCTAATACGCTGAACAATTTGAAAGCATTTTGGAATAATCATCAATTTATGAAATATATGACCCTATAGGATTTAATAAATTACTAAGTTATATTGAGTACTTCAAGATAAATCATTACATGTAAGAATTATCTTGTAAAAATAGTATTTTCCTATGAAGATATAGAATTAAGACTTTTATTTTGGGCTGTTTTCGGGAACTTATTTAATCGAGTGAAAAACATCTAATCGCGTAACAATGTAGTAAGTTATCTAGGCAATATCGTTAGTTAAATTTACTATTTTTTTAAAGGGTTTTCCTTATTTGTAAATACATAAACCATTATATAAAGTAAAACGGTTTCGCTCGCTTGCGCCTCAGTGAACCGCCTTAAGCTATTGTATGTTTCTTATTGCAGAGCGTCAGGAACCATCATAATGTTCTTGGACATTATCTTTTAGGATAATTACCTACCACAATACAGTGTCAGTGGTCCACGTAAAGAGAACAATAAAACATAATCTGAAGTAGCTGAGTCAAGCCTAGTCGAGCAGCCATTCAGAATTGCTAGACTATAATATCCTAATTTCTAAAATACGTAGTGGTATGGAGCTATAACTAATTATTTCGAAAGTTTTAATAGGTTGAGAAGTTCTATTTCACGTTTGCTAAGAAATATTAAAACATAATGTTGTGTTTTCGAATAGTCTTGACTTATAATTTACATTTAAAATCGGTATTGAAAAGATAGATTTTTTTGAGGACATTTATTGTTTTATAAATCCTGAATCCTCTGCTTTTCTAAATCATTGTGCGTGGTGCGCGATAAATAAAACTATTAATTTTACGATACGTAAGATCTAAAAGCGGAATGCCATGAAAATGTTACTTCTTTTACATTATAAAGTAAATATATAATCGCATTGAAAGCCTCCGGAAGCCACCTCTTCACGCTCTACATACAATTTTATCTTCCTCTGCGCCGCTCCTCGATTCAACTCTCTGTAAATGACATGACCTGAAATAGACAAAAACTAGATAAAGATTAAATAAGTTTTGGAATAATTGGAATCTCGGATCTTCGGTATCGACCGGTATTTTTTCATAATGTTATGAATTGGTATAAAAGGTAAAGATACTGTTTCTAAATGTTTATTAGGATTAGGATTAGGATTTGCTAGCTTTTGCCCGCATGGAGTTCGGTTACCATACAAAAATTTAACCCCTTTTTCACCCACTTAGGGAGCGAATTTTCAAAAATCCTTTCTTAGCGGATGCCTCCGTCATTACAACTATCTGTATGACAAATTTCAGCAAAATCGGCTGTGCGTTGATGTTAAGTCAGTCAGGTTTGCCTCTTATATATTTAGAAGATTGTGAAGATAGTGTTAAAATATGACAAAGACAAGAGATTAAAATAAAATAAATGTTGAAATAGGAGTTAACAATTAATAACTGCTGCTATTGGAATTTGGAACAGAATGAAATGGACAATGACCATCAACAAGTATTATAACAGATACGTGAAAAACGTTAAAAGCAAAATTACTGAAAACACGAAACGCCGTAACAACCTAACAACACGTAAACGACACACTATATCGCACCCCAGTTGACCTAAATCCTAGTTTACCATTATAACTGCTCACATATTATTTTATGTGTTATTTAAAATTTCGTCGCTTTTAAAATTATGAAACTACAAGTTTTGCTAAATGGTAGAAAGTAGGTACCTAGTTTCAAGTTTGTTTTGATATTACATAATATATTATGTATTCATTAGGTTATAGTATATACATATAAGGGCCCATCCACGTATTACGTGACAGCGCAAGGGTGAAGGAATACTAAAAAAAAACGGCCAAGTGCGAGTCGGACTCGCGCGTTGAGGGTTCCGTACAAACCTGTAGGTATATTTATATAAGTAGAAGTTCACCCATCATGACAATCGAGTCATAGTAATGGTAGTAAGTTTAAAATTATTAAACATATCTTTATTATAATAATTAGGATGTAAGTAACTAAAAATTTTCGATTTTCGCAATTATTCTTTTATCTGTGCTATATGACGTCGCTTCGTACCAAATTTAAAAAAAAAAAAGTGGAAATTTGAGGCATAAACGGCTACGTATCTTTTGATTGAATTATAATTTTGATTTTTCACAGCTCCAAAGGAAAGTAGACTTGAGTATTTGATATAAATTCCAGCTTGATACCTCCACGCGTTCCTGTGAAAAAGGATCTTGACAGACGGACGGACGGACAACAAAGTGATCCTATAAGGGTTCCGTTTTTTCCTTTCGAGGTATGGAACCCTAAAAAGCGTGACATAGGGGGCGAGGAGTTCAAAAAGTCGAAATTTTGCGTGACGTAATATGTGGACGGTCCCCAATATCTAAATAAATTTATGCCTAAATGTTTTCATCCTGTACTGCTGACATTCAGTAAATTGTCCATTCTCATTTCAAATAAAGTAGGGATATGCATATATTTTAAATAGATATAAATAGTCTATAGATCCATCTTGTATGATAAACCCGTGTAGCAGTGGCGAAGGGTGGTTTTTCCGCAGAGGGAAGCCACTATGGTCTTTATGCATATTAAGCAAGTACATAGTACCTACATACCTAGAGGCTGCTTCGTGGGATTCTATCTATTTCGGTACAGAGTTAGAGTTTCGTTCTTCGAGATGTACCAACCGCAGCTCACCTTCATTATATAAGTAAGCACTGATATTATAAAACAGCGTCTTTCGAGAATGACAAAAGGCGGCTTTGAAAAAGCCAGTTAATATTCTACTCACACACTAATCTACTCACCACAATAATGCAATTTACAATCCAAACACTACACTACACTACACAACTTCACAACATAAATATACTATTTTACACTACAGTCTACACTATAAAATATTACAATTACGCATAATTTTACACGATATTATGCAGTCGACTGTCGTACTGTCGTAAAAATGGCAGAATTTTTTTTCTAATGTTTGGGTTTTTAAACCAATGAGAGACCATAACCGGTATCCGAGCGGCTTACTGAATGATAATTTCGACCAATTAAAATATAAAGAATATTTTGTCATTCATATCCAAAACGTATTAAGAGCCATTAGGCATACAGTTTAAATTTAACCTTAAAACAAACGCAATAATGACTATTATAGAATGAAACATATATTTCATTACTGAAACGCTCAGACACCGTATTACGATTTTTAAAATTCGAACTGGTCGTCCAATAGGACGGCATATTTAAATTCAACTATATTTCGAACGAAAGAAGGTCTTTTATACAATGCGAAAAGCCCTTATTGATCGGCTTATGTAACATTGTGATGTCTGTTGCATAGATGGCGCTCGCGCGACCCTACATCGCGCTAAAGCTTGTACGATAAGAAAGGTATAGGATTATTAGTCACTGCTGTAATTAATGGGATATAATTAATCGAGCGAACAAAAAATAAGTTGGCGGCTGCATGTGAGCATACAGTATTACTGAATTTGGCAGCGAATTAATATGTTGGCGACTAAATTACTAAACTGGCGAAAACACTCGGGTGACAAAAAATTCAAAAGTCGGCAGATAAAAAGAGGCGAAATTTAATCCAAATTAGCACCGACATTTATAAGTTGGTGACTTAATTTCCGAGTTGGTGACCATTATACCATATAAGCAGCTATAAAACCAGATTTGGTTGATAAATTAATGGCTGCTAAAAAGTCAATTTGCTGACTACGGAAAATCCTATTTTTGGATACTGTCTGTCGGTCTGTCTGTCTGTTTGTTCCAGCTAATCTATGAAACGGCTGGAACGATTTTCACGAGACTTTCACTAGCAGATAGCTTATATTATAAGGTCTAACATAGGCTACTTTTATTTTAGGGTTCCGTTTAAAAAAATAGGGTTCTGCTTTCGTTAGTTCTGCGCAAACGAAGTTGCGGGCATTAGCTAGTATGAAAATAAAATCTGTTTTGAAATTCCACAATGGCGTAAATTTTTGTCATTAATATTAATAAAGTTGTCCTTTTCCAGGTTTCTGGGGGTTCTGATTACAAAATTGTCTTCCAATTTCATTTTCGAAAATGGAGAATATTCAATCTTCGTAAAATGAATATGAATACTAAATTAAAAGATCTTGGGGATGATAATTAGGATTGATGATTATTATTACAGTATGTTATGTAGTTTATGGTACCAGCTATATATAGAAAATTTTCAAAATTCTAATATAAAAATATGCGATTTCTAGGTTAATAAGGGGGAAGAAATTTTCATTATTTTTGCAGTAGGATGCACCGTTTCTGAGATAGAAGCGACTATAGAAAAAAAAATATGGCAATGCTGTACTGAGATACGAGGGTTGTAATCTATAGAAATGTTGAAAAATTCAAGATTTTCGATTTTTTTTTCTCCCATCATGAAGAAAATATGATGTTGCGGGTTTCATAAAGGGGATGAAATTTTTATTTTTTTTTCAATATGATGCACCGTTTCCGAGATAGAATCAATTTTATAAAAAAAAAAAAGAAGTAAATGCTGTACATTGAGATACGACGGATGTTTATAGCTATAGGAATGTTAGAAAATTCAGGATTTTTGAAATTTTTTTTCTCCCATCATGACGAAATTTTCATTATTTTTTCAATAGGATGCACCGTTTCCGAGATAGAATCAATTTTATGAAAAATAGAAGTAAATGCTGTACATTGAGATACGACGGATGTTTATAGCTATAGGAATGTTGGAAAATTCAGGATTTTCGAATTTTTTTTTCTCCCATCATGAAGAAAATAATATGATGTTGCGGGGTTCCTAAGGGGGACGAAATTTTCATTATTTTTTCAATAGGATGCACCGTTTCCGAGATAGAATCAATTTTATAAAAAAAAAGAAGTAAATGCTGTACATTGAGATACTAGGAATGTATAAAGCTATACAAATGTTGGAAAATTCAGGATTTTCAAATTTCTTTTTCTCCCATCATGACGAAAATATGAGGTTGCGGGGTTACTAAGGAAATTTGAAATGGACGACTTTTTTGTAATCAACCCTAGAAACCAATAAAAGGACACCCATATTATTTTTATAAAATTAAGTATGTCCGCCATATTGGAATATCAAAACGAATGTCATTTTCGTATCCAGCGCTCCCAAAAACCTGATAAACGACACCCATGTCAATTTTACGAAAAATAAATATCTGCCATTTTTAAATTTCAAAATTCATCTACACAATAATCTACACCCCCCTAAAACCGAGAAAAATTAAAAATTGGAAATTTTGTACGCTCCTTTATGTTTTTTTTGTGTGCTGTCGTTTTGCTGCTTGTATGGTTTTTGAGTTACCTACATCAGGGAAAATATATGTGCCTATTCTTAAATTAAATGTGTACTCACAAATTTTCGCCAAGATGGTTATTTGTTCGCTAAAATATAATCTGTCTGCCAGTTTGGAAAATTCAATGGTATTATTTAGTCACCAGATTTGCATTTTTTTGTTCCTTACATTCTTTCGCCAACTTAGTAGTTTAGTATTCAATATTGGGTATTTTCACATCCAAAATTTAATTGTTTTGTCGCAAGTTTAAATACATGCCGTAATTAATTAGTCTTCGAACCAATTTGTCATAGTTACTGAAATGTATCCAACATAAAAGGGAAGCCGATGGGAATCGGCATCTATACACGCTTCGCCACTGCCGTGTAGTAAAATCCGTTTTTTTATATTATTGACAATAACAAAAATATGAACGTTTGAAATAGTCAATTAAAGAGATCAATAGGCAATCGGACAATTTTTTTTTATTGCATAAATGAATAGTACTCTTAAATATGAGTAACTTCTCGGGAGAAACCGTATATCAAAAGTCAATATTTTCAAAGGTACAGCGATTTGTATAAAAAAATTCGCGAGCCTCCTAAAAACGCTCCATACTAAAGTCGACCTAAAAATGACGTCACTTGTATATGAAGTAGTATATGAAGTATATGGCCGCAGGAATATATTTGTAAATATCTCCGATATTTGTGCGTTTAAGTTCATACTTACCATAATGAATGTTTTTGTATATGATGTGAGTAAACTAATGATGTAGGTTTTGTTTACCAATTTCGCAAAACAAAAAAAAATTTTTTTTGGTATAGACTCGCGAAATTTTGTATACAAATCGCTGTACCTTTGAAAATATTGACTTTTGATATACGGTTTCTTCTGAGAAGTTACTCATATTTAAGAGTACTATTCATTTATGCAATAAAAAAAAATCAGTCCGCTTGCCTATTGTGCAACGTGATATCATATTACACGACCTGCATAGAAAGCTCATACGAAATTGAAGATAGGAAGAGATAGATTAAAAACTTTAACCGCTCAATATGAGCGGTCAAAGTTTTTTTAGCAAATCGGTTATTTCTCAAAAAATATCGACGATTTTGTCGGCATTTTTTTTATATTTCAGCCTAGTACCTACTTACCTATCATATATTTTTAAGTACATTTTCTGTTCCATGCATTCTCAATTGTCCATCGACAAGCAGCATCTTGCCAGACACAATTTACCATAAAACAACATACTGTCTCTATTCCCCTGGTTTAACCGGAACTGTAGGTACTTGAACCTTCTTTGTTTCAGTAAAATCGATTTGTTAAGGAAATAGCTAGGGTATATACGTAGTATATTATGATAATATGAATTTTAATTATGGTAAAACGATTCCATTAGGTAAAATACGTGGATAATTTAAATTGGTTCTCCCTCAGTCACCCGAATTTCATACGTACTAGTAATTCGAATTTAGTCGATCAACCGTATCGAGTCTTGAACTAATTTTAATCACGAAAACTCGTGAAAAAGCTACTACATAATATTAGCTTTAGACTATATTATGACAATTTAATTAATTAAAATAACTGATTTATTAATTTGCCTACAGAACATGAGCATGAATAATAAATGGCGAAATAACATTTTGCACTTGGTAATATTATACGAAGGCCGTAGCTTATTGATCGTCTCTTTGTTTTTTCATCCAAAGCTGTTTTATTATTTTCCAAACGTTACACAAATTCATCATCGCATAACTTCGACGATTTTTGAATGAAAAAGAGTGGAATTTTATCGACAATTTTTTATTTATTTCGAAGAGTGGAATTTTATCTCTTTACATGACGTAGTGTGGTTCATTTTACTAACTGGCCAGAAAAGCTATTATTACCTTTACGGTTCTTTTGGTTGGTAAAGTTTAGGACTTTCGCGAATTGCTAAATCGTAAAGTAATTCGTCCAATCATAAAAATCTCTTTCCGGGCCATTAACATTTACACTGTAACCGCTTAAATAGGACCTCTAAGAAACTGCTTTAATCGACTATCGATTCTAAGTTTAATGTTTCTAGCAATTGTTTCGTAAATCCTTATGTTATGATTCTGTTTAAATATTTTCTTCTAGATGTTGCGCGCGTCCTTGTGCGCGCAACAGGAAATCCCGCGGGAACTTAAAAGTAGCTTATGTCCTTCCGCGTGGTCTGTTTTATATCTGTGCCGAATTTCATTGAAATCGGTACAGTAGTTTCGGAGCTTATTCAATACAAACTAACTAATAATTTAAACCTTTCCTCTTTATAATATTAAGTATAGATGATGCATTCATGTGACTCGTTTTTTTGTTTGTTTTGGCATGAGATAGGTACTTATCTGCGGCTGTGGTAAAGACTAACAATCTGATTAAAGTTTGATATCATAGAATATTATAGATAAGAGACAGCAGAAAATGATTTGGTTCGAATCTACATGGTTTCGCTTGTTTGAAATATGTTGAGTGAAACGTCGCTTTTGTGGAAATAACCAGAGATGCCAAGGAGTCGTTCATATATTACGTAAGATATTTAGGAAGGGAGGGGGGGGGGGGGCCGGCCGAATCCCATCAAATCTCACTCGGGGAGAGGAAAGTCTCGGCAAATATCACGTAATTTATTTCTGGCAAAAATATTCTCAAAATCTGGTAAGAAAATCCTCAAAAGCGTCTTAGGCAATTTACGGACCACGAACCCAACGAAATATATCATGTACAAGCACCCTAAACGTAACCTGAATAAAGGCTCGTAACCCCACGATAATAATCAACTTCATAGAGAAGGTAATGCGGACAGAATACACCTTATCTCGTTATTTATGTAAGTAGGAGTAGAACCCCCCAAACCGTAAGAGGATTGCCCTAAAACGGCGTGTTGTTGGTTCAGCTAAATTGGAGTGCGCTCAGTTTGCACAGCTAAGCCCAGTTAGCTCGGCTTCATTTGACATCCGTTCATTTAACATAACATTTAATTATTTACAAACCCTAATTTGGACTCTGGAGTTGATTTTCAAAGGATTTTCACGTTAAATTTTAAATCGATTGTACGTTATTGTGGAATGTTGATCGGATTTATTAAATTGTTTGTTTAACCATTAAGCTTCATCAAGACTTTACTGAAGCGTTGATTTTAAACGAATTCTCTTTTTAGTTCCGTACGCCTTATTAAAAAGGATATTACGCCTTATTATAGGATCATCATTGTCCGTCTGTCTGTTTACGGAACACTTTAGAAAAACATTATATGAAAATATACAAATATTCTCCAAAGGCTTCTAATTTAAAGTAACAGGAATACGCAAATTTTATAGCTATTTCATGGTTCATACAATGAAAATAAATATTAACATGACGCTGAGTGTTGGCACCCACTAATCTTTTCGCTCAATTTTGCATACGTTACACATTTGCGAGAAAATAATCGATTCTGGAATATTTTGCCATGTTTTCCGTATTATGTGAAGCGAGCGCGTCGTAATCCGACCTTTACTAACACACCCCAGCAAACTACCCACTATCTACCTACGTCTCGACTTTGTAAGCATCCCACTATTCTAGAATAAGCTTATGCTGTAATTTGTTAAATATACAGGATTTATATACTAACTGACAACTTAGTTATAATTTTTTTTTTATTAGTAGTCCTTACTTGACTAATTAGTAATTATGAAATTGGTTAGTAAATTCATCGAGAAAGGAATTACTGTGCTATCGTCTGTCGTGATACGATTTATATCTATTACTATCTAAGTTATTCTACGATAAGACGCAATTGGAGTGGTCTTGAATTTAAAATAGGCAAGGCCAAATTTTCACTCCCTAGGGGCCTAGGCTGTCCCTTTGCCCCTATTTTGTTAAATTTGCTGATAAATAACACATTTTTTGCATTAATTTTCAAACGAAAGTATGTTTAGCACAAACTAAAATAAATATACTTATATTCCCTTACTAATAAACGCTGTATAAGCTTTGAATAGTTATACAGTGTTTTATCTTCTTCAATCGAATTAAAAATGTCACTTGTGTGACGGGAACAATATATAACCACAGTCTATGGAACTTACAGTCGTCCAACGGACACGTCTAGACAGAGCAATCGTGCGGGGCGTGCGGGGTGAGAGAGGGGCGGTAGCGAGCCCACGCTGCCATACATTCGCTTGGGACACGTCAGCCGGGGTTGACGCTTTTTAATTTGATTGTTTTAAGTGGTTTGCGAGTTGCGACAGTGTTTCGTTTGAGTTCTATGTAGGTACTTATTTACAATGGTTAATTATATGAACAGCTAAAGAAGATTAATTTTAAAACAAAACCATGCGCCTGTTTCCCGTCAGAATTTTTAATAAAATATTTTTTTAATAAACGTATGAGAATTTACTACATCGTCAAATTCAACAATCGCAATCTAAAAACTAGTAAATCCAAATGTTGAAAATACAATTCAGTTTCGCATTTGTAGCTTTTGCAGGGTTCGTAAATATCCGATATTTATAATAAATATCAAAATATCAGATATATTTGATATTTTCAAAATTACATACAAATTTCATACTCTGATATGTTTTTTTCGTTATAGTTGAATCGAAATAATTTGTATGTCTGATAATTTGAAGATAGGGAAGTAAAATTAAACTCATTTACTTATTTATTATTGATATTCAAAGTTTTCAAATAAATTTAAAATCAACGATAGATACTTTTGAGTTTTGAGTATCAATTTAAGTCTTAAATCCATAAAATGACTTTTGTTTATAACGAGAAGAAAAAAAAGTGTATTAATTTTATCAGTCGAATTAATTTGACACATGGTATAAATGGTATAACAATAGTATAATAACAAACAAGGAATTTTCTTCCGAAAAACAGGGGGTCGCGTGGGTGTCATAAGCCTAAGTTACAAGCCGCGTCGACGGCTATGATTAGTTAATGTCGTGTCAAATAGCAAGTTTTTGATGACCTAGGCTTGTGAAACTCTCGGAAAATAAGACCTGTGTTGATGTAAGATTTTTTACATTTAAAACATAATTTTACATTTTTAAATATAAATATCAATTTTGATATACTTATATCAAGCATAAATATCAATTGATGTATTATATCATGATATATATCCGATATATATCATTTAATATATATATCATGCGAACCCTGAGCTTTTGTATACGCATTTGTATTTTTTATAATACTTAAAACTCTTCATTAATACTTCTATATACCTATTTTTTTGTTTTATTCCTAGTACTCTACATACACATACTACGAATACACAAAATGTAGAACAGATTATAATAAAACACATTATTGTGACAAACCTGCAGTAATGACGAATACCTACACAAAAGCGGCATTTCGCGCGACTTCAAACGCGTTGTCCCACTGTATCTTTATTACGCTGTGGTATAACTATTCAAAGCTTATACAGCGTTTATTAGTAAGGGGGTAGTATTATAAGGAAAAACACAACTATAGATTTTGTTGATTTTCAAAAAAAGTTGCAACTTCACCATCCACCAACCTATAATTTCACATTTTTCACTTTTTAATTGTTATTTTCGTCATCCAATCGTATTTTATTTATGAGTTACCCTGAGTTAGTCCAGATGTGTAGTCCCTATGTCTATTAAGTTGATTTTCACTAACATTTTTTTATCTCCCCTGGCCGATTTATTATCAAATAGATATATGCATAAATTTACTTGCCCTTTCGTGAAATGATATAGAGCTATTACTCTAGTAACTAACTAGAACATTTTGCCTTGGCAGAATGTTCTAATCTCTCATCTACAGAAAATTAATCGCAAAATTTGTCATTGCACACTAAAAAAACTAAAAAAAAAGGTTCAACGATAAACAATTTTAGTAATCACTTTCCTAAATCAAAATGTAATATGGATAAACAAAAAAAAAAAATAGTAAGTACCCAACCCAAGAATTTTCAAGCAGGATGTAAATGAATATTGAAATGAATAATGCTAAGAATCATTTCGGTCACGTCAGCTTTCAAGAAAAAAACAACTAAATCGGGCCTTTCATTTAGGATCTACGATGACACGGACACACACACAGACCGACACGTCAGAATTAGAACACCCCTCTTTTTGCTTTGGTAGTTAATAACTTATCATAAGTGAAAATGAATCCTATTTTATTAAAACGACTTTTCGCAGGAAGACGCGTGAAAAATGATGTTGAAAATGTATAAAAGACACGCATTACCGCGAAATGGGATTCGGGCCTTGAGGCTTGGAAGTTTGCAAACATCTGCAAAAAATACGTACCAAAAATCCTGAAATGATGCTTGTTAAAAGTTCCCAAACTTATTTAATGTTTTACCAAAATAAAGGTTGCCAAGGACTCTTAAACGAAAGTTTAAGTAGCTCGTATTTTGCTATTTAGGCCGAATGCCGCCTCACAATTCTCAGAGGATTTGCACTGTGACTATTGCTATTGAGAAAGGTAAACTAGGTAGTTATGTCGGAGAATTATGGATCTACTTTTATCTAGAATAATCTAAGGCCTATCTTTATAAAAAACTATAACCAGACCACGTAAATTATATCTAAGTTCAGTATGTGGATATCCTTTTTGAATTGCAGACGAAACTTCAGACGTAGAAGATACGGAAAAACAGTTAAACGTCCTATCGTTTAAATAATTCTTTATTCCGCTCTTACCTATTTATTACAGGTATGAGGTAACCCTCTTTTTCATCTCGATTTAATTTCAAAGTCAATATTTATTAATCGCAGACAGTGGCTCCTGGCTACGATTTGCAACGGGAACATATTTAACGAATAAGCTGTTATTGAAAATAGGAAAAAGGAAATACCTATGTATGTATTGAAAAGTGAAAACCCCGTTTGAAAAGTTTTGTTTTGAGTTTATTTCAGTTTTGTGGCACATTTTAAACTGACGAAGTACTAACGATTTTATGGTATCGGTGCATTTGCCTTGCCATGCAATATGTGATGTTTGTTTTTCTTCGACTACTGTAGTAGAAGAATTTTGTGGCACATTTTAAACCGACGAAGTACTAACGATTTTATGGTATCGGTGCATTTGCCTTGTCATGCCTTTAAATCCTGTGTGATTCTTTCAATAACTCGCCGGTCCGAGCCTGTTACCTACTGTTTACGTTTACAATATGTGATGTTTGTTTTTCTTCGACTACTGTTATGTAGTAGAAGAAATTATTTTTAAACTGCTATTACCATTTTTTTTAAATGAATAGTATTGTTATGTGGTTACTTTTATCAAAATTTAGAACAAAGTACATAATATATTAAATACTAGCTTTTGCCCGCGGCGTAAATATATTATTCCGCGGGAACACTACTTTTTCGGGATAAAAAAAATCCTATGTCCTTTCCCGGGACCCAAAGTATGTCTATACCAAATTTCAAAATTTAAAAATCGGTTCAGCGGTTAAAGCGTGAAGAGGTAACAGAGAGACAGACAGACACACTTTCGCATTTATAATATTAAGTATAGAAGTATAATATATTAGTATATTATTAGTAGTATATTAGTATAGAAGTATAGATTTGGAATAAAAAGTAGGCTACGCGTTTGTCCAAAGAATTAACCACTACCATACCAACTTTCATTCAAATCGGTTCAACCTTTTAACAGTGAAAAACAGTCAAATATCCACAAAATAATATATTATCCCTCGGGAACACTGTATCTTTTTGGGAAAAAGTGGACTGCGCGTTTGTCCAAAGCGTAAACCACTACCATACCAACTTTCATTCAAATCAGATCAACCTTTTAGCAGTGAAAGACAGTCAAATATACACAGAATAATACATTATCCCTCAGAAACACCGTACTTTTTCGGCATAAAAAGTAGGATACTTTTTATGCCGAAAAATTACGGTGTCCTTTCCTAGGACTCAAAGTATGTCTATACCAAATTTCATCAAAATCAGTTCAGCGGTTAAAGCGTGAAGAGGTAACAGACAGATAGACAGACACACTTTCGCATTTATAATATTAGTATAGGTATTGTAAAAACTTTTGCGGTTTGCTGCAGAGTAGGCATCTACAGACACACGAATTTGGTACGGAGCGTACAGCGGACCATATCCGCAGACCGAATCCGGTGTCGCTACACACGCACGGATTTGGTACGATGCAGTGGACCGAAAAGCTCGACACTCGTGTGTTCGATTTTCAGTTCTATTACATTAGCACAGAGTTCTATTTACCCGAGTTTAGTTCTACATTCCCGAAATTCATTGATAACAGGCAGTGATATCAACTCTCAAAAATATTTCTCCCCAAACTTTACCCCTGATAATTATACCATTGACAGGTCTAAGAGATAATAAGCTACAAAGAAAGGTTATGTGTTTAACATAAAGACTTTACGCGTGAATAACTAACTTGTCTTAATCTGATTTCATATTATATTTTCATATCCACACATTTAATAATTTTTATTATTACATACAAATTGATTCATAAGGAGTAAACTCTAGACATCCTGGCTCCTAGTAAACCCCCGTAGATATTTTCCCTAATTTTGGGTGGTAAATCCCTAAGTTGGCAACACTGACACCGTTGTACGGCCTAACCGCCGGACTGCTCTACACACGCACGGATTTGGTACGGAGCGGACCAAATCCGATGCGGATAGCTGCGAACTCTTCGCCTTCTTCTTATGTTCGTCCGACTGCCCTACACACGCTCGGATTTGGTACGGAGCGTACCAGATCCGCTGTACGCTCCGTACTAAATTCGTGTGTCTGTAGACACCATTATTCGTAATAAGATACCTACCAAGCTTCAAGTTCAACCTAATATACAATTACTTAGTACCTATAATATGGTAGGATACTCAAAGATATAACATTTAAAGTTTATTTCACTAAAATTAAAGAAGACGAATGTTATAAAAGTTGAAAAAAAAAAATCACAGAATAGAATAGTATTTGAAATTATAAAACAGTTATTCTTCTATTCTGCTCAGTCAATATCAATACGGTAAAAAGACTGTGGCTGTGTTCCGCCGAAAATAGAGCTTGTTAGCGCTTGCTAGCGCTAAAAAAAATAGATTATCCGCCAGGGCACATATTTTGCTAACTTCAATAATGCTAACATAATCCGCCTTTTTGCTTATTTTATACCAGAGGTTGCCATTTTGCCTACGTTTTATTTTCCGCGGAGTAAAAAAAAAAAAAATATGTATCTCCCCCCCTGGGGTAAAAAAAAAAAAATATGTATAATAAAAGTTAATTATTTTCTTCTAACCTGATCTTCCTTTGTTCATCTTTCTTTTCACATTTTAAGTCTCATTTTCTTCCAGTATGGCCACTGGAACTAGTTTTGTGATATGAAACAGATTTGACTCAGCTTTTCCGCGTCCAATATTGATTTTATAAATTGATTTAGAAACTTTTTCTACAATCTGAAATGGTCCAATTTTTAACTCGTCTAATTTTTTCCGGTTTAACTTATTGCCATTTTCCACATATACCATATCTCCTACATTAAACTCATGGTATTTTCTGTTCTTATCAAATATTAGTTTGTTGTAGTTGTGTGATTTTTGTGTATTTTCTAGAGCTTTTTCCCTATCCCTTAACCAGTGATTTTGTGTTCTTTTTTCTTTCAATTCTTCTGGCAAAATAGTATCGTTCATACCATACAAAAGATAATTTGGAGAGAAACCAGTTACTGAGTGAATAGTTTGATTATATTTGTCTACGCAATCGTGTGCGATTGTGGTCCAGGCTCTACTGTTTCCATCTTCATTAATCTTGCATCGTATTTTGTTAATTAATGTTTGATTTAATCTCTCATTAAGGCCATTAGAAAAAGGCGAATTTACTGTAGTAAATACCATAGTTATTTGTTTCTCCATTAGGAATTTTTTAAATTCTTTCGAATTTATACCTGGATACTGGTCAGTGAGAAGCATCTCTATATCTTCAGTTTCTGAAATGTTTTCAACCAATTTTATAAAATCGTTTGCAATCTGCGTTTTTGACGTTCGAATAAATGCGTGTCTTGTAAAGTGATCCACTAATAGGTGCAAATACCTTTTGGTGGATCTTGATCCTCCAAAGCCTCCTATTGTATCTATAGAAACTATTTCGAATGGTTTTGTGGCCGGACCTAGGTGTGACATAAATCCTATTTTCTCTTGTCCTCTCGAGTTATTTTTTATACAAACGGCACAAGTTTTACATACTTCCTTAATATTTTTTGTCAAGTTCCTGGCTGTGTATAATGGACTCAATGTTTTTAGCATCTGTTGAATTCCAATATGACAAAGATTTTTATGTATATTTCTTATAAGATTTATACTTAATTCCTCTGATAATATAATTTTTTCATTATTTCTAACTTTTTTATAGTAAACATTTCGTTTTTTTAACATTTTATCTTTATTTTTTTGTATTTCTTCGTTTTTATTTTGGTCAATTAAAATATCTTCAAGACTAATTAAGTTTACAATCTTTAGTTGTTCGTCTTCATTTTCATTACATTCCAATACAGGGTTTCTACTTAAGCAATCTGCTTCTATATTATTTTTTCCTGGAGCATATTTTATGTTGAAATCATATTGTGACAAATAATACATTAAATCACCAAGTTCCTCATCTGTTCTAGATTTCAAATTCATATTCTCCAGTGGTTTATGGTCAGAGTAGACTGTAATTTTTTTTCCCAATAGCCAGTATTGCCAGTATCGGAAAGCTCAAAGAAAGAAAAAAGCAATCTACTTGGAGTGTTTGGCCATTAAAGAAGCGTCTTTAATGGCCAAACACTCCAAGTAGATTGCTTTTTTCTTTCTTTGAGCTTCATTTAACTTTTTTGAAAAGTAAGCAACTGGTTTTTCCTTACCATTAGGCTGTGTCTGTTTTAATATGGCTCCAATCCCCTCTATAGAAGCGTCTGTATAAATTTTGATTGGTAAATCTTTATCATAAATTTCTAAGACTGGTTGAGAGCATAATATGTTTTTTATTATTTCAAATGCTTCTTGGCATTTGTCAGACCAAATGAAATTTTGATTTTTCCTTAGTAAATTGTGCAAAGGGTCTAATATTATTGCACTCTTCGGAATGTATTCATGATAGTAATTAATTTTTCCCAAGAACTGTCTGACGTTTTTCTGCGTTTTTGGGATAGGAAAATTTTTTATAGAAATTAAGTTATCTTTCAACGGTTTTATACAATTACTTTGTATTATATGACCCAAATATTTTACACAGTCTGATGCAAATGTACATTTCTGGAATTTCAATTTTAAACCTTCTGTTTTAATAGCTTCTAACAGCTGCTTTCAATGATAAATGTGTTCTTCGAAAGATTTTGAAAATATTAGAATATCATCTATATAGTTTACAGAAAATTCTGTAAGTCTGTATTTTCTTAGTATATTGCTCAATATCCTCTGAAATATTGCAGGTGCTGTTTTCAAACCAAATGGTAAGCACGTCCATTGGTAGTGTCCCTCCTGAGTGACAAATCCTGTTTTTTTTCTGTCTTCTATTCTCAAAGGGATAGACCAAAATGCAGAATTAATGTCTAGTGTTGAATAATAATTACAATTTCTTGTTTTTGTCATAAGGTCTTCTATTAGCGGAAATGGATGGGCCTCCGGTACCACTATTTTATTAAGTTCTCTGAAGTCTACACATAATCTGGCTTTCTTGTTTTCTTCTTTTTTAAACGCCAATGTGACTGGTGCCGCAAATGGGCTATATGATTCCTCTATAAGTTTGTGATCTAACAAATTTGCTATTTGAGTCTCTATTTCTTTTTTATCTTCCATAGTACATCTGTAGGGCCTTTTTCCACAATATTTGTCTACCAATAAATCAATCCTCGCCTCATATCCTCTCACCGTACCAACATCAAATTTATCCTTCGCAAATATGGTGTTATATTCATCAATTAATTTATTAATTTCTAATTTTTTATACTCATTCAGATGATCAATCTTTATTTTAAAATCTTCTTCTTTTATGTGTTCGTTAAAATTTATTTTGTATTCATGGTTTGTTTTACTTTTTTCTTCTTTTCCAGAATTAGTTAGTAACTGTTGACTTATTTTTAAGTCTTCATTTTGTACTAGTTTAAAATTCTTTATCATGTCTAGTCCTATAAGAAAATCATATTTAAAATTATGTTCATCAATAATGTACACTTCAACAATTTTCTCTATCTCAAATATTTTAATTTTTATATTTGTCATACCACTTGCTTTCTTGACACCATTAATTGTTACTAGCTTAGCTTCATTCATACTGTTTCCTTTTCCTTTTAGTTTTAATAGTTTAGAGTTTATTAAAGAAACATTTGATCCCGAATCATAAATCCCATATATTTGTAATATATCATTTAATAACATACTTACCTTAATTAATGGTGTCACTATTCGTTTTTTTGATATGTATCATTTAGTTCAGCTTCTATGACTGAGTTGTTAACATGTTTAATGTTTTTTCCTTTTATTCTTTCATCTTCTTTTGCTTTGAACCAGCATGCAGACTCGGGGTGGTAGCGTGTCCCTTTACCTAATTTATCACAAATTTTGCATGGCCATCTATCTTCATTTCTATTACTACTTATTGGATTTACATATTTTTTGTAAACTAAGTTTTTCTTTTTAATCATCATATATTCATACTTTCTGACTTCGTTAAATAAGTCGACTGTGTCTTTCAATATTTCTCTATCAATCCTGGCAAGTATGAATTCTGGCAAACCCACAGCGATAAGATCTATCAGTGTTCCTGTATCAATTGTGTTTCTCATATCCAGTAACAACTTTTCCTTTTTATAGCATAATCTACTAATGATCCGTCTTTATATCTAAATGATAATGCAAAGGTACTTTGGTTCCAACCTTTATTTGCAAATGATGCACAGAATTTATTTTTCCATGTTAACCAATCTGAGTCTATAGTTATTTTTGTCATCATAGAACTGTACCAATCTATACAACTTTTGTCTAGAAACAATCTGAGAACTTCATTTTTTTTCTTTTCATTTGATATATTAAAGCGCAGGCACTCTTTTTCAAAAATGTCTATCCATTGCGCTGCATTGCTATTTTTGCTTGTAAATTTTTCGATAATAAATTGCTCTGCAATATGTTTTAAGTTCTGTTCTTTAGTCACTTGTACGTTTTCTACTATTTTTTCAACAATTTTTTCCAGTGTACTTGTTTCACTACTTTGTGTAATCGCAGTTTGTTTTTTATCAACTTCCTCTAAGTATTGGTTTCTAAAATGTAAGTTTTCATCCTCATCTAAATAAATTTCTTTAAGTTCATCTGTCATTGTGATCCAAACATTTCTTTTTTGGTATCTTTTCTTCAGACTATTTTTTACCTTTGTGTAGGCTGGCGTTTTCATAAGCTGTTCGTGGCAACCAACCGATTGAAACTCCTCTGGGATAGCATACACTTTATCATCACATGTTGATATTGAGGTTATACTTATGATATTCGATTTACCGTCACTTGCGGGCAAAATTATAAATTCAAAACGAAGTTTTTCCATATTATTTGAAACTTTTTTATTTTATTTAAGTCTTATAAACAAAATTGTCGTTTTATAAGATTTAATTATGTTTGGGAAAGGAATAAGTTGTTGTTGCTCTGTAAACAAAGATTTTTATTTTAACACTATTTCACCGCCATTTACATCTAATACTTTACTAGTAAAATATACAAAACTAACCTGTAAACAAAGAAACGACAATTTAAGTTTATCCTTCCACATATATCTCTTACAATTCCAATCCTTTTTGATACCACGATCTTATTTAAACAGGTTACATGTTTCTACAAGAATAATGTGCTTATCATTACGTGTTATATCCAGAGACAAAACTCTTTTCCTATCTGTAATTTATGGCCAACAAAAAGTGACCATTCACAAAATATAAATTAAGTTAAATCTACACAACAGGCAGCGAAATGCGCGGCAAATTCAAAATTCTATAAACTAAATTACTAAAGAAATGCTATATGAATTTCTTTACATATGTATAGAAGATATAAAATAAGAAGTTTAGATAAACTCCATCGAGTTACTGAGTCTAGACTCAGTAACTCGATGGAGTTTATCTAAAATCTAGATATATACTGCGATTCCTGCGCGATTGCAGTTTTTCTATGAAGCTATAAAATGTAAATTGTATATTTCAGTTGTATATTATGTCACCGTAAAATTGTAAAAACTGTTAGATTGTAATATAACTAGTGAAATTGTAAAATGTTGATAGAACGCGAATATGCTGCCTATAATTTAACACATTCTTTTTCGTTAGATTATAAACATATAGTTATGAATCTTTCGACACATTTTTACAATCTCGTTAGTTATTTTACAATCCAACGGTTTTTACAGTTTTACGGTGACATACATAAAAATAGAAAAAGACATTTGCAAGGTTTGAAACAAGATACTGGCAAGTTGATTTGACACAGTAAATTCAATGTTGAGAATGCGCTCTACGTGTTCCTATTTTTAGGGTTCCGTAGTAACTACAAGGAACACTTATAGTTACACTCTGTCCGTCTGTCCGTCTGTCTGTCCTACATTAATAACTTCGGAAATTAGGAATATAAACAGACATTTTTAATAGTTATACATTACATATTATAGTCTTTATTTTTGGCATCAGCTCGGGATACAATATGTAAAGTGGGAATCAACTTTTCTTTCATTCCATCCCATCATGTGGGGTATCGTCGAATAAATATTTTTAAATAAAAGCAAGGTTTCATACGTGACTTTTATAATGTAAACCATTTTCGAGTAATCTACAAGTTTGTAGTAATAGCAAAATAGTATTCTAAAGTATGAGATAAGTCTCATAAGTCTTGCCATTTTTCACACTGATAGATCATGCTAAATTCTCTTTAGGAAAATTATTTTGATCGAAATCGGGCAGCAACTTTTTAAGTAATTTAAAAAATAAACTATTACGATCAACGCGTAATAGTTAGTTACGTAACCCTCTTTAGTAATGTCCTAATATGCTCTTGGTTATGTTATTGTTTATTTTCTATTCATATCTAGACTGAAATTTTATTCTTACACAGTTTATCTCATATAATTTTAACAATTTCTAGTAGCACTTTCTACTCCTCAAATCTTTCTTTTGTATCGTATTAATTAAAAATACTAAAGAAATCTACTACATTTATGTCTACATTCTGACCTTAAACAATTTTCGCAAGGAGTCAATGTGAAAGAAACTTCGGTCCCAAGTCCATCTGTCTGTGGAGATGTAAATGAAATCCTGTTGACCCTGGCGGTCATGAGGTCAATTGTGCGTGTCCCCTCTATAGAGATATGAGACTCTGTCACTGTATCAAGATTCTGTAGTCTATGGACTCAATCTGACAGTTAGATGGTCTATTCATATTTCTTCTTCACTGGGAATGTACTTAAGTCCAATGTACATATTTAATTTGAATTACAAAGTAGGTAAAGACTTAAGTTTTTTTAAACTTATGACTGCTTATACTATTCCCGTTTATTTTCTGGAGAAGCCGATTTTGACTGAAATAAGTTATTTTACTCCGAAGCTTACGTAAAACGCTACAATATTGTGCGTAATACAAATCATACTAAAAACGAGGTCAAAGTCAATTAGTAGTTTGTTCAACATAATTGGCTTATGGGTCTTAATATATTGGTACAACAGCGAGAGTTCGCTAAATTAAGTCTGGCTGCGTCGAAACGACCTCCCGAGGTTTAAATAATGGTTTAATGAATTATAGCACTACGGTCAGACTAGCCGTGACCCACTTCTAGTATGAAACAAAGGCTCGCCAATTGACGAGATGATCTTTTTGCTATCTCTTCAAAGAGTCAGTTGTTCGTGAAGCTTGTGCTTAATCGATTATATGTTTAGAAACTTTAGATAGACAAGGTCTGTTTAAGAATATCGTGCGGCTTTTTATGCTTACATTTCAATCTCGTAGTTCTGAAAACCTTAATTGGTTCTCTCTCTTAAGATTCCTTTATCTTGTTACCGATCATAAAACTCTGCGTTCGACGTGTGTATTAGCTTTCATCATATTTTTCATTATAAAATTTTCACAGTTCCCTATCATAAACTTTTTACTGCTTATTTGTGTGGTTAATATTAAGCTCTTTTATTATATTGCCCTATCTATAAATACGATCTCGACTGCAAAGAATCATTTCCGAGTAAAATAAATAAATTAACAACATAATTTACATCAGCCAACTGTATGTAGCTTTATAAGTAAAATTGCTGATAACTTGAGAATCTTAAACAACCTCGTCCCGTCCCCGATACTGCTTACAATAAAACTGTTGTGACTATGTAATGTTGTGTGGTCTGTAGGATACTCTGTATCTGATGTGAATGGAATAGGAAACACAGAGATGATGCCTTCATTTTCAGTTCTCTTATCTCAAAGCACCTTTTTATATGAAAGCTTAAATATTCCGTTTCAATATTGCTTTCTTTACATTATCCTTTTTCAATCTCTGTTCTTATGTGGAATTCTCGAAAAGGAATAACTTGCATTGCACCTGGATCCATGTTGATGTTGATAAAAGTAAATTCCGTTATTAATTTTAGGGAATGAGAGATATTATGCAAAAATGTGAATTATACTATAAAGACGTTCGAATTTAGAGTTAAAAGTGAAAATGAAAGTCATGATAAAATCGACGAAACGGGTTTGAAATTCGCGTCTGTTATGGTAGCTATTAGTGTATTGTTACAGTAACAATGGAACTAATCGCGTGTGAATAGGCGTTAAGGCGTTTAAATGTGCAGAGGAATAGAGTATGGTGAAATATGTTGATTCACTAGGACCAAATACATCACCCGTGAAGCTGGGACTATGTGAACCGAAATACGGCGGGCCCGGGAAATATCATAGTACTGAAAATTAAGAACTCTGCGCTAATACAATAGGTCTGAAAATCGGACACACAAGTGTCGAGTCAAAAGTCAATGTCATATATGACAGCTCGACACTCAACGCTCGACACTTTGATTTTCAACTCTATTGTATAAGGGCAGGGTTCTGTTTTCAGTGTTCTGAATTTACCCGGACCCATCATATTCATGTTTATCTAGTCCTAGCCTTAGGTTTTACGGGATTTCCAAACTCACTCGTATTTCCAGCTAAATGGTTGCCCGATGTCTTATATGAAGCGATTTCTGAATGATTTAAACCCCACTTTGCAGGATTGTTCGGAAAGTTTGCGCATTTGTTTCGAATTCTACATGGCATAATACAATGCTGCCATTTGCCAAGTTTTTCTTATCTGAGAGACCACTTTTTCCTTTGAAGGTTATTCTTGATTTTGGAATGATAAACAGTATATTATTATTATTTGATACTTTTGACATTGCGCTGCAGTTAATAACGTAGGTATTTGTATGACCTAGGTAACCTAGGTTTTTTCATTCCAATATTATCTCTGCAACAAGAATACAGACGAATATAATCCGTACCTCATTGTTCTCAACAATGAACATTTTCGTAGACCCTTTTTTAATATATATTTCATGTACTAGCCCTTTACCTCGGCTCCGCCCGCATAAATATACTCGACTATCGAGCATCCCGCGGTAAGACTGTAGGTACTTTTCCGGGATAAAAAGTAGCCTTGGTTTTAATCCAGAGCCTAAACTACTGCCATACCAAATTTCATCAAATTCCGTTTAGTAGTTCTTGCGTCAAAGAGTAACTTAATCCATCTATACATCCATCCATCCTCACAAACTTTAACATTTATAATATTAATCGGATTTAGTCTCACCGCTCACGTAATTACTATGATCCATTTCACTTTATCCCAAATTGATCCGGTGCGTAGTAACGTAATATGTACGTGTACGGGTTCCCCACACAAATTGAATAATGGCTCGCCCGCTCGACTAAGTGAATGCAATTTTGCTTTACTTTGCGTCACACAATGTTAACTTTTGCCTGTATCGTAGTAATTTGAAAGGACCTAATATTAGGTTAGGTAATCAAATCAATTTTTTACACAGCTACCATCTAACTAATAAAAATACTTATTTATTCAGCAGATTAGACATAATGTTCTTGTTTTTGTCTGATACGTTGGAAAAGTCACTTGACAGACAAAGACGGCAACATTGAATAGCTTAACAGTTGTGTGAATTATTTTTACTACTAAGGGGTTACACATTACAGTGTGTAATTTTAATCTCATTATCATCATCGTCCCCACTCACTGGGTCTCTTCTCAATGTAAAAAGGTCAGGCCTTAACCCAAAAATCTAGTTAACTTTTTTTTTCATACTAGCTTTTTCCCGCGGCTCCGCCCGCGTAAATACAGTATCACACGGATACACTGTAACTTATAGGGATAAAAAAATAGCCTATGTATTGATCCAGGGCTTGAACCACTATATAATTAATATTGAAATTGTAGTGTATGGTATAGACCATTCACTACAATTTCAATATTAATTATATCAAAATCCGTTCTGTAATTTTTGCGTGAAAGAGTAACAAACATCCATCCATCCTCACAAACTATCACATTTATTATAGTTGTAGGATTTATTAGTAAAGATTTGGAAGAGATTTTTATTTTATTATAATTATTGTAATTTTGTGTTACAGGCGCAAAGCGACGACGACGATGTCGGGCCCGACGACGTCAACGTACCTGTCGAAGGTGGCTATATGGACGAGTTCTTCAGTGAGGTAAGTACCTATTTAGTAAAGAATCTGAAGAAAATTCACTAGCGAGTAGCGATCCGCTAAGGACGCGACGCTGCTTGAAGAAGATGCTGTAATAATATTATGCATAATAATTAGTCTAATTCACAAGATCCATTTCAGTTAATTTCTGTCCAAGGGGTATGGTTTTCAGAAAACCATACCTCCCTTTTTGTACTAAATCGTTTATTAATAACTTTTGCAATTTATTAGAGCCCCTCTTGAAATTTTTCAAAAAGTTTCTAGAGGTCATTCTGAATCGAAGGAGCCCTGGATCATAATTTTCGGTGCCCTTGGACAGACATTCACTGAAGTGGATCTTGTGCCTCAGACTAAATATGGAGCGCTACGTAGCGCAACTCCGCGCGCATTTTCGTTTTTGCATTGCTATTAAAAAGTGCGCGCCGCGACGCGTCGCGTCTCGAAGTAAATCCTTACGTTATTTCTTGTCGAAAATCTTCAAGTGAGGGGTTAACCAGTGGCGGATCTACGACTTTTCGAACCGGGGCAAAAACTTGATATGGCGCCCCATCTCGAATTAAAGTCATCTGCACTTCTTAATTCATATCACTTCGAAAATAAAAATGAATTCTCTACCTCTACAATATCAGCTACATAACTTCCTTTCTTTTTATATTTCGAGCTATAAAATAATAATTTTAAGGATAGGTATATTTAAAAGCTCTAAAATTTTTATCATCCTCCTGCAAGGCGAGCCATATTTAACTTTATTCTTCACAACGTCGATTCCCGTCGAGACGAGTGCCTCTAAAGCACAATTTTAAAACGCTAAGCGCAAGTTCTTCCTTTAAAATTGCGTTCAGTTTTCGTGAAATTGTTAGTCAACTAGATGTTGCCAGCGACTACGTGCGCGCAATAAAAAGTAGCCTATGGCATTCCCCTTAGTCTACTCTATAACATCTGTGCCAAATTTCATCAAAATCGGTCCAGTAGTTTCGGAGCCTATTCAATGCAAACAAACAAACTTTTCCTCTTTATTATATTAGTATAGATAAGAGTAAGACAACCTACATTTTCGGTTGCTTGAGTTCTATGTAGGATGTTTTTGCAGATTTTTCTACATATTCGATCAATTTTAGTAGTTTAAGTAAGAAACAAACTAGTAACTAATAACATAAATAATACCCAAATGATAATGTCTGAATTTTAATAATTTTCCGAAACAAACTTACAGGCAAAGCATTTCTTCATGTTGCTTTGGCATGTTTATCTAATAATATCTTACGTATCAGATGAAATTGAAACAATGATAGTAAACCATCATAGCTTGCTTCTAATTAGAGCACATACCTAAGTTGTATATGCTATATGTCGCAGCACTCGCAGCCATTTAGTTATATGCTTGAAAATGCGATGCCTAGCCTAGTTTATCATATTATGCCGTCATCCAATGAAATTGATAAGTAACAACTAGCGAATTCATTGGGATCAACGTTTAATTAGATGGCATAAAGCTGTGAAGTCATTTATGATTTAGTTAAATTGCATATTGATAGTTTTACGATGTTTAGTTAGGGTTAGGCTATGTGCAGACCATGAGGTCACAAATGATGTACCTACACGACTGCTTTTTACTGTGTAAGTAAAAAAAGACCTAAATTTTTACTACCGTTAACGTGGTAGAGCCATGCTTCGGCACGAATGGGCCGGCTCGACCGGAGAAATACCACGGGCTCACAGAAAACCGGCGTGAAACAGCGTTTGCGCTGTGTTTCGCCGAGTGAGTGAGTTTACCGGAGGCCCAATCCCCTACCCTATTCCCTTCCCTACCCTCCCCTATTACCCTATTCCCTCTTAAAAGGCCGGCAACGCACTTGCAGCTCTTCTGATGCTGCGAGTGTCCATGGGCGACGGAAGTTGCTTTCCATCAGGTGACCCGTTTGCTCGTTTGCCCCCTTATTTCATAAAAAAAAAAAAAAAAAAAAAAAACCAAGTAACAGTAATATTGAAATATTTACAAATAAATAAATGAGTTATAATTCTACTAGCGCTACAGTAGAAAAAAACTGAACTAAACTTAACAATCACTGAGTTTTGGTCTGTCATTTCAAACAGTGAACAGGCTAACTTCTCAATGCATCAAGTCGGCAAACGTTGAGTGATTCAAGTCATCGGTCTACTCCTTAGGTCTACTCATTTCATTGGATGCCGACATACAATTAACGTTCCAGGCGGTCGAATTGGCTGGCTAATTCGATTAGATGAGTGCAACATATACAACTCAAGAGCAAAGTTGATCAACTGATACAAGTAACGGAACCAGCAGACTCCGAATGCATACCTATGTTATCAGGAACAATGAAACTCTAACTATTGATGCAAACACGCCGCAGCGAATAGCGTCCCACGCGGTTCTACTGATTGCAATTGTCGACGGTACTCCATGCAAGATAACATTTCGTGCAAAATTGGATTTGCCGATAACGATGCGTTGTCTGATAGAGCTTTTACCAATTTTGAATGTTGCACATACTAATGGGAATATGTTTTAGTTAGAAATGTCCTAAAATATTGTTAGAATTAGCTTATATTTCTTTCTTTTCTAATAATCTAGGCTGTTACAGTATTTAATTAACAGCAAAGCAACAAACTTTAATCGCTTCAGTTTCCAACTTAAAGTTTCGCTTCAAATTAAATTTTATGAATTTAATTGCGTTCCCCTTTATGATTTCAGCGACACTTGCTAAATCGCTTTTTAGTTTGTCGGTAAATGGTTGAATAGAATTTGCGGAATTACTGTAAACTTTGAAGTTCTCGTTGGAGTAGAAGACAAGAATCAGAGGGCTTAACTACGGTTAGCCAATAATAATATTAATTAAGAGGTTCTTCGTCATCTTATTATGTTATTTTCAATGATTTCAAAACTAATGATGGGCTATGACGTACATTTGACAAAACAAATCCTCATACAAGAAAAAGTAACACCATTTTGATTTCACCATATGTCAAATGCCAGCCATCTTGATTTCACCATACCTCAAATGTCAAAATGGTCCCTTATATCTCCGGAAGTAGGACCGTTTTTGCCTCGACATGCCTCGTCTACAATATAATATACGTCTATGGTTATTTTCTGGTTTTTCTATGTCCAGTGAGGCACAACAACCATTATTTTATTTAGAAATCTTGTTTTTTTTTGGACTACATTTAAACGCGTTTATTTTACTCATGCTATTAATCCTTATCAAAATAAATTATTTCATCACTAAGTACAGTTTATGTAGATAATATTTGGTCTTTGAATGATTGAAATTGGACGTGTGGTTTTGAAGTTATGGCGAAATTAAAATATTACGATTTTTGCTGCACGGCACAATGCGGGGGTGCGCGTGCGGGGGGAGTTTAGATCTATGGTATTTCATACGATAAAAGGATACCCACCTACTTATTTCATTGAGTTTTAGTAGGTACCTATATTAATTTGTTTCTCTTTGTTTTGACTAGATTTCGCCCGTTTTGTTAGAGGTTCAAAGACATTCTTTAGTATTAGTATCAGTATTGTACCCGTGCGAAGCTGGGGCGGGTCGCTAGTTTTAAAATAAAGCTTAAAATCTTTTGGAAGTTGACGAGTGAAGTGAGTTTCGATCTGCATAAAATGGAGTTATAGTTTTATAAGGTCAGTACTAAATAGAAAAATGCATACTCAATTCACTTTATTCGTGAAGGTAATCTATTTAATCTAATAAAAAGTGTGGTTTCATACTCGATAAGTCCATGTGTCGAACTCCGGTCTGTATTCTGTCCTTTCATCCACATTCGTAACTGAAGTTTTGTAACCAGCTATGAACATGGAATTTTCTTCTCGTTTGATAACTACTTAGCTACGAAAACAGAATTAAATTGTGCCCGTTGTTTGGGTTTGTTAACACATTACTGAATTCCTCCTTCGATTCAGTACTGGTAGTTGGTACCTACTACAAGAATGTTACATATCGACGCAAATTGCTTTGAGAAATCTCATGGTCGATAATAATCGATTTATGAGAAATGAGAATATACGGCACCAGCAGGCTTAGCATGGCGATCCATAGAAATACATTTAAAGTAGAAATATTCTATCCAAAACAGTTCATTGCAAAATAATTCTTAATCCATGATAACAAGGTCGTCAATAGAAGTCAACATTTCTAAACAGCCATATTTTTAAAATGGTTGCCGGGAAATCTTCTGTCAAAAACGAACAAATATTCAAGTATATGACACAACGTAAAGAAACTTTTTGTCTAGGTCCGCCATGATGTGGAGTGGTTGACATTACTGTGGGACTTTTTGACATTAAATTAAGAAAACGTTTCTACTTTAGCTGTCAAAACAGGCCATTTTGTGCGCTCATGCTCGGGAAGAAAAGAAACGTTACTTCTCATAACGATGATACATCGACCTTGCTACCTTATAATAAGACCTATTTTGCTCCGAATGGTATTAATGTTTCTTCAATCTGTCATATTTTCTATTCTTCGTTGTTTCTTCTAAGCGCATGCTAAGCCTGCAGAAGAAGAGAATAGATGGCACACTTTATTTTTCTTTCCACGTCAAAGGGGCATACTTTTGTATGGGGCTGGTCAGCCTTACCCATAGACTGTCTTGCCCCATCTGACGGTATAGAAAAACCGGCCAAGTGCGAGTTGGACTCGCGCACGCAGGGTACCGTACAAAACGGCACAAAACAGCAGCCCGCTAAAATATTTATCTTATTTTCAGTATTTATTGTAAGAGCGGCAACAGAAATACCTACATCATCTATTAAAATTTTAACGGTCTAGCTATCACGGTTCATAAGAAAACAGCCTGGTGACAGACAGACAGACGGACGGACAGCGGAGACTTAGTAAAAAGGTCCTTTAGGTACGGAAACTGTAAAACGGATGCAGGTAATGGAAGACAATTAATAAGGCCCCCACAGACGAGAGGCCGATCGTTTCAACTGGAACTGACGTCAGTTCGGCCTGAACGGATTCGAGCACACACACGGAAAAAATCGCATCCAATCCAATTTACGTCAGTTCGGCCTGATCTGATTCGTGCCCACACACGAAACAGTCGCATCAGTCCATTCTGGTTTGCCGCGCGCTACGGTCGTGTTTATCAATTTTGTATTTAAACACCGCGAAAACTCATACAACGCTTGTACAAGATACACGCCCGCACGGCAGCGGGTCGGGCAAGAACTGAAGCGATTTGTCCACACACGGTCAGGACAGGCCGCGCGTTCAGGCCGATCGGTCAGGCCAGAATTAATGTTGCCAACTTAGTTATTTTACAAAATTTTACTAAATTGAGTATTTTATTCCCTCCTTGGTAGAAATTTAGTTATTAGTAGTGTTTAAGTAGGAAAGAGCCAGACAGTAATGATATGCAAAATAGCTACTAAATACGTAATATTTCCTAGTATATTTTAATTTAATGGTAAAATTTATAATCAAATTCAATTAATGAAAAAAATTTAATATAATAAAACCTAAAATGCAGTGGTTTTTGGGGGGCTTCAGGAATTCCTAAGTTAAGTAGCCTCTTTAGTAGTTTTTTAGTAGTTTTAGTAGAAATCGATACGAGTTTAGTAGTTTCACAAAAAAAGAGCTGGCAACACTGGAACGAATCGCTTCAGTCCGTACGGCCGCCTGATGCGATCTTGAAATTGTACACACACGATACGATTTTGCATCCGTTCAGGCCGAACTGAAGGTAGACCGGACCATGTATGGGGCCCCATAATGTTAAAATAGGATTCCCGTTTATCTTCTATTTTATCATCTTAATTCTAATCTAGTATCGCAGCTATAAATTAAAGCGAAGGTCATTATTATGAATCACGATGATTTAGTCAATGTTGTTTTCAAATCATTGTATCAATACCTATTTGAATAATTAAGTGATAATATAGTGACGTGTCACCCTCGCACGATAGTGTAAAATTATGCGTGTCTATATTGTGATTTCTAATTTCATTCAGTAATTGTTAAATTTCAGTAAGTAATTTTTAATTGCTTGGAAAATATATGAGTAAATCGTTATAATATTAAATTCAAACAACCTGTACGTGGCACTAACGAACAGGAAGTGCGGCCGACATGAAGCTTTCATCAGGCCGCAGCG
This sequence comes from Glaucopsyche alexis, assembly GCA_905404095.1. Classification (NCBI taxonomy): domain Eukaryota; kingdom Metazoa; phylum Arthropoda; class Insecta; order Lepidoptera; family Lycaenidae; genus Glaucopsyche; species Glaucopsyche alexis. The sequence goes on from FR990053.1 coordinate 7,315,387, forward strand.
TTGCCAGAATGTTACAAAAGTAACATTTTACATTACTTTTGTATCCTACCTCATGTTACCTCCATGTTACACGACTCAATATGTTACTTTTGTGTTACTTTTTAGGCTGGGACTATATTATGTTACGGAATCCAGAAAGCTTGGGTAAATTCAGAGAATTTAAAATAAACTCTACGCTAATATAATAGAGTTGAAAATGGAAGTGTCGAAGATATATTATGACGTTGACATCAAAAAAAAAAAACAAAATCGTTTATTTCCATTTTAACAGTACAAAAATACGGATATTCCAGTCCCCCAAACTAGGCGCAGCCTGTACTATGGGGGAATTGTTAAGATTACAAAATAATTGAATACAGCTATTATAATACATACTAATTATTATGGGTTCGATTTTAAGCTATGTTGTATTCGCGCAGAGTTCTATTTGCAATTTTTATCGGCTTATCAGATAGGATTTTTTTTGAAGTTCAACAAATGGGACAGGAAACTTATTTTAGTTTTTGTAATAAAGTGCCATAGTAAAGTATTGTGTCGTTTTCAACAAAAAATAAAGAAATGTTACTTTTCTCGTGAAAATGTTACTTTATGAGCTGTCTCATGTTGTATTTGTCTATCTGCTACTGGCAACACTGTCAGGCCGGTCCAACTCTCGCCTGATATTTAAATGGATTTTATTAATATTTTCTCCAATTTTGCTTTCAGTATTGTAGATTTTGCAGATTGAGCATTTTTAGGGGAATCCCCTCTTTTTAGCAGTTTTAATACAATATATTATAATAGTCTAAAACCCATAATATTGTAATAGAGAGGATGCATATTTTTTTTATTGATTTTTCGAAAAGTACTCGAAGCCAGGAAATATTGCCATTACAATGGATGCATCTACGATCAACCGTTGACGAACTACAGTCATCACACAAGTGAGATCGTTGGAGAGCATCAAATACGCTCTATACAAAAAAGGAAACAGGAATGACGTTACAGCTGTTGTGTCACAACGAAAATGTATGGAGATAAATACAAAATTGATTTTATTAACTTAAATACTGCGTTGATGTATATCATTGTTGTAAGAAAAAATGACACAAATAACACAAGGATTTAAACAGTAATTTTCGTTTTGCGATTTGAAAAAAAAGTCGTGTTTTTTAATCCTGTTACTTTTTAATTTAGCACTAATTACTGTACTTTTTGCATTTTTCGGTCCATATTTACGAGTATGTTGCTTTTCGAATAATATAAGAATTTTGCTGATTTAAAACAAATGCATCTTCTCTATTTGGATGTTTAATACCAATATTAATTAAGAGTCAAGATATAATTAATTAGGTACTTCTTATTGCACCAAAACATGAAATCTTGTATCGATAAGAGCACCACATCACACGAAAATTAATTAGATTCTGAAGGACATTGTTGAAAGCACAAGTGAAACCTTTTGAAGAATTACAGTCCGCCCTCTAACCACGGGCCACGTTACGAGTTGCTCACAAGGGGATTATAAAATATAATAATTCTCCTGGGTGTTTCACAATTTTTTAAACTTCTTTATTTTTAGGTCAGGTTGTTACGATCAGATTGCCACTGTCATAGTGGCAATTTATGATGATGCTGTTTCCTGTTTTAAATATTTTTTTATTTTATATTTGCTTTATAGTAAATCCTCTAATTGCAGATTAAATTTTTTAATTTAAAATTTGTTTAATCTCATAGTCATGTCATGGTTGAATTCCAAAAAATGAAAAGCTTAAATGAGATGTTTAATATGTTTCTTTTTAATATTTGATATTATATTTTCATCTTTCGTAGTTTTTGACGATCAAGCCCAATTTAGCCAATGTCATTACTCCTCAAGCGAGAATTGCCATTTTTCTCGCAATTTCTAGAGTATTTGCATAAAAACGAAGCGTTAGAAATGATCTGGGTAAAATATTAGCTTGTTTTTTCCATTAGCGTGTTAACCATCTGTAACGAGGCTGAAAGTTTCAGCTTGTTGCGCCCGCCATTGTTTCGCCCGTGCTGTGTAACCCCTCTGTGTGGATACTGGATGCTCAATTTATTCCACATCTGTGTAATTTTAAACGGCTTTAGTTTGTCATTTAAAGCAATGTTGAAACTTTGTTTGCAGGATAGTTACCCTGCTTAAAAATCGATTGGTCTACTTGCATCCAAATTTCAGTTAACACTGGTCGGACATCCTTATTCTGTTGTCGCTGGCTATTGGCCAGAATATTCTATGATTATTCCCCTGTTGAATATAAACTGTTCAGCCTCCTATTTAATTTACCCGTCAAAATTATATCTGATCGTTTGGGTTTGCTCTTTATTTCCGATTGCCAGAAACATTTGTGGTTTATATAGCTATGTGTGTACTCTGTTCTTCTCTCGCTCTCTCATATAACATGGCAAATAATATTTTTTTTTTCAGACTGTTGACTATATTTTTACTAACCTAATCTAAATCATAGAGTTCTAAGAAATATCTGTTTTATTCGATTTCATCAAAGAGTTTAAATTTTATGTTTAACGTAAAATACCATTTCACCGCGTCTGTGCCTCTGTAGTTACGCCATGGCCCCCGGGTGGGTGCTATAAATTTATTCAGCTCACGCCGCACCCTCGTTCAAATCCGTCCGAGCTTTCGATCCATCTGAGATTATTTTGGGTTCCTGGGGGTTAGTACCGGGCGAGGTCTATGAGGTTGAGATAGCCGTTTACTAAATCTCTGATTAACTTAGTAGAATACAATGAACAACTCGGGACAATTTGATTAAAAGAAAATGTATTTTTGTTGGGGTAGTTTTTGTGAGTTCGTATTCGTTGAAAATATATCAGGGGCCTATCAGCAACATTTGACAGCGGCGTAATAATAAAGGCGCCAGTACACAATGGCTTATGTTGGGCATGCACAATGTACAAATGTACAAATGTAGGCCACGATCGCTTGGTGTTCCCACAATGGCGCATGGCGTTAAGCATTACTGTCCGGCGAAACAATCACGATGGACGTGGAAGTAGTTACGGCCGCGGCTATTTATTTATTTACTCTTTACAAGTATTACAGTGTGTACCGCCACAAAGTTATTAAAAGAAATGGCGCATAAGGCGATGGTGGATTCGTATGTCATCTAGTGCACAACAACAACGATTCCTTTGAAGTGTGCCAAAAAACCGACAACTTTCCAATTGCGCACCACCATGACCAATGGTCCGCCACTGTGTACCATTGCCCCCTGTACACAATGGTGATGGCGTGCAGTGGGCCAGCATGGGCCATTGTGTACTGGCTACTTTACGTAATCGAATGAAATATGCATTGGCGCTTCTCATTTGTTAACGTTACCTTTACGCGGTTGTCAAATATTCCCGCGGGGCCCACAGGTTTTTTTAATAATGACCTGTTGGATATAACCATACTCTTGGGACAATGCTGTCATAGTTCTGTAAAAACAGTTTTGGGCGTTCGTTCGGTTGTGTTTCTATTTTATTATCATTTGCATTTTTGAAGGTTTTTTTATTCGTGGACTAGCTGTTTCGTCCCGCAGCTCCGCCCGCGTAAATATACTATCGAGTATCCTGCGGGAACACTGTCTTTTCCGGGATAAAAAGTAGCCTATGTTTTAATCCAGAGTCTAAACTACTACCATACCAAATTTCATCAAAATCCGTTCAGTAGTTGTGTCAGTAGCGTGAAAGAGGAACAAACATCCATCCATACATACATCCATCCATACATCCTCACAAACTTTCACATTATAATATTAGTAGGATTCTATATAAATATCAGAAAAAAAAACTCAAAACTAACGACAATACGACTTTTTCCAATGTTACAAGGTTTCAATAAAAATAGCAGTATCGTAATGGCTCCAGACTCCAGTTTTATTTCATTAGATTAAAGTGTTACTGCCTGCCATTGAAACGATACAGAGAGTTCCCTTTGTAACAAACAATTTTATCATTTTCTTTGTAGATGTTGTGTACGACTTGAGTTTCTCACGATGATTGTAAAATATACTTGTTATTTTTCTTTACTTTTGAGGAGATAAAATATTAGTATTATTTACGAAAATAGTTTTTTAACTTATCAAATTACGTTATCAATCCATTGCTATAAAAATAACTCAACCATGAGCATGTCAGGACGGTTCCGTAATGCGCAATAGGTTTTTAGGGTTCCGTAATACTTAAGGAACCCTTATAGTTTCGCTCTGTCCGTCTGTCTGTCTGTCTGTCTGTCTGTCTGTCCGCCTGTCCGCGCCTCTAGCTCCTGTAATTATAAATATAAATTGATGAAATTTGGTGCAGTTATAGATTGTGTATAGATCACGGTTTCAGGATCATAAAAAAATAATAATTTTATATTTTAGGGGTGGCTCTCCATACATGTAAAGTGGGGATGAAAAATATTTTTTCACTCTTCCCCATCTTGTGGGGTATCATAGAATAGGTCTTTTAAAATAAAGGCAAGGTTTCATACGTTACTTTTTTATAAAGTTGACCATTTTCGAGTAATCGGCCTCCAAAGTAGTTTGTAAGTTGGTCCCCCCCCGGCATTTTTAAACTATAGGAGATAGAAACTTGCAAATTTCCATGCTGATAGATCACGCTAAAAACTCTTTAGGAAAATTATTATTGTGAACCAAATCGGACAGTAACTATTGGAGTAATTAAAAAAAAAGCATATTACGCGTTTATAGTTACGGAACCCTCCTTAGACATGTCCTGACATGCTCTTGGTTAGGTTATTTAAAATTACTTCAAAACTTATTCTCCGATTTCATTTAAAATAATTATCCTCAAGAGTATTTATTATGAAAATTAACAAATTATCGGCACGGAAAGTTACAAGTTTCTACTCATCTCATATTTTAAAAATGCTAGGGGAGGACCAACTTGTAAATCACTTTGGACTTTGGAAGCCTACCTACTCGAAAGTGGTTGAATTTATTAAAAAGTCATGTATGTAACCTCAGCTCTATTTAAAAAGTACCTATTCAAAGATCGGGGTATCTTTGAATAAGTATTTTTACGACGGGAAAGAATGAGAGAAAAATCCCCACTTCACATATATATGGAGCCACCTATAAAATATTATATATTTTTAATATCAATTTATGCTGCCTAAAATAAAAATATACGCAATCTTTAGAATAAAAATATACACCTATATTATATAAGTAATATATACTGAATTTCATCAATTTATGTTCTGAATAACTACAGAAGTTAGCAGGGGCGGACAGACAGACACAGCGAAACTATGTAAGAGTTCCTTATAGTACCTAACTACTAAAGATTACAGAAAAATATATAGTACGCACTACGCTAGGCAACAATCGCTCAAACGACATGATAATTCTAATTCGCTGGAACATAGAAGAATAAATATCTACATGTCATGAGAACACGTGCCAGCAAGTATAACTTATTTAATAAGGCTCCGTGTTTACCCGAATCCCATAATATAAAGAAATTGACAAAGTTTCAAGAATAAGACAGAGTCAAAAATTCAGATCCTTGCTGATTATACGGGCTGGCTCAGTCTTTGCGCTTTTTAATTTATTATAATATTATGTTATACGTAACTATGGAAGTTTTACCGAAACGTCAATTAGAACAATATTTTGCAATTTTTGTATCTGTGTAATCTATATTCCTTGAGACTGAGATCCTAGGCACCCCAGACTAACCTTATACTCTTACCCCCTTACTAATAAACGCTGTATAAGCTTTGAATAGTTACACAGTGTTTTGTCTCCTTCTATCGAATTAAACATGTCACTTGTGTGATGTGAACAAAACACTGTATAACTATTCAAAGCTTATACAGCGTTTATTAGTAAGGGGGCTTAGATTATTAAGTAAGGGGGTTACTGATTTATTTCATTTTTTAGTTGTGTTTATGTCACTTGTGTGTTCAATAAAGATATTTTTATTTATTTATTTATGAAAGGTATACCTATCATATTGTAGTATTAGTGTGTACAATGAACGTATGCATACCCGCGAATTTGTGCCGTGGGCCAATTCTCAGGTACAGGGCGCCAAAAGTACAAAAAAATTGTATTGACTTTTCTGACAGTCTTTGAAATTATACTAATACTAGCATTAATTCCCCGCAGCTTCGCCCTCGCGATATTAGTTTTTAACTTTCATCCCCTATTATATCCCCTTGGGGGTTGGGATTTTGAAAATGTTTTCCTTAGTGAATGCCTACGTCACATGAGAAATACGTGTGCAAAACTTTGGAAGTTCTAGCCTTATAGGTTTGGCCTGTGCGTTGATACATCAGTCAATCAGCTTTGCCTTTTATATTAATCTTTGTTTTAGTAGAATTAATATAAGTCAGAATATAAGGGCAGTCTAGCGGGCCTGGGATCTCAGTCCATAATGTAGGCCGAGACAGGGTTGACGTATCAAACGGATTAAGCGTATGATTGGACGGCCCAGAGTTTAAACCCTCCTGCGTATGTTGTATCGTGTAATTTAATTAACGTGGCTGCATATTTCATGCGTGGTTGTATATTGTTTTGTTATGTACAACGTATATTAGACGCAGGGGATGAGAATGTAAAATTCTTGACACAAATTTGCTCTCAGGGGAGTGTTGAGCGGGAGCGAATTTTGTCGTTGGCTATGAACATTTTAATGTAGCGATGGTAAAGTTTTCACAATGGCATTTTCAAAAGATAAAGGAATGCTAGCTTATAGTCCAATTTATCACAAATGGCTATAATATATAATATTTTCCTTCTAATATTATAAATGTAAAAGTTTGTGATGTCCATGGACGTTTGTTACTTTTTTACGAAAAAGCTACTGAACGGATTTTGATGAAATTTGGTATGGTAATATTAAGTCATTACATACACGTATGAAATTAGCGTTTTGTAGAGGAGGAACATAAAGTCGATTTTTTTAAACATAATCACCCTTATTAATAAAAATATTTACACCATGGATAAGCAAATCCAAATCGCTCTCTTTGTCTATCAAGTGACTGTTCCAAAGTATCTGACAGAGACAGCCATGTTGGATTAGCTAATCCGTGGTGTAAATAATTTTATTAATAAGACTGATAAGATATGTAGGTACGTACATTTATTTAATCAAAGTATAATTGCTATCTATGCACTTTTGCCATCTCATAGGTAGTTAATTGATTCCTTTACTAAAAAAACATTCGGACAGGAATCAATAAAATCTTTGAAGGCGCTTTGGACTGCCCCATCGGAGTTGAACTTTTTCCCTTGCAAGAAGTTATCCAAATTTCGAAAAAAAAAAATGGTAATCTGTTGGAACAAGGTCCGGGGAGTACGGTGGATGTCTTAGACATTCCAATAGAAGCTCCTCTAATTTAGTAGCCGTCTGTTGTGCAGTGTGTGGTCTAGCGTTGTCCTGAAGCAGCATTGGCCTAGAGCGAATGACCAACCTCGGTTGTTTAGCAGCTAGCTTTTCCATCATGATTTGCAGTTGCTGGCAATTATAGACATCTACCGTAATCGTCTGGCCAGATTTAAGAAAGCTGTAGTGAACGACACTAGTCCACCAAACGCTCACAAGTAACTTTTTTTGAGACAATTTTTGCTTGGAACCAAAAATGCACTGAATTTTCTTTTGCGACACCGCTGCCATACATATCATTAATCCTTCGAGCCGTTTCTGCAGCACTGGTGCCACGATGGTACTCGTACTCGAAAATAATACGATATTTCAAGTTTTCCATTTTGTAAAGTGTAGAGTGACCCAAAGGAAAACCAAAAGAGGAAAAAACAAATGAATTTCGGTTTTCGAAACAAATGCATGAGTACACTACGGCCGATGTATCTTGACGGGTCTGAACATAGGCTCTGCGAACTTTAGCGCATGTACAACTCGTGAAGAAAACTGTTATTATATTATTTTTATATACCTATGTACTAATAAAATTTCCCTAATACAGTTGACTAATTAGTACAAATAAAATAAATAATAAATAAAATTAAAAAACCCGACTGCAAAAAAAAAGACAGATACCTAAGCAACGCACTAAAAAGACCGAAACAAGATTGAGAAAACAGACTACACTATGAGCTGAAAGCCTAAGTGAAATAATTGATGTTATGTTTGGTAGCAGGCGGGACCCATTCGCAAATTATAAATCGTACAAAAATATATGGGCCCCGCCTGCTAACAAACATAACATCAATTATTTCACTTAGGCTTTCAGCTCATAGTGTAGTCTGTTTTCTCAATCTTGTTTCGGTCTTTTTAGTGCGTTGCTTAGGTATCTGTCTTTTTTTTTGCAGTCGGGTTTTTTTAATTTTATTTATTATTTATTTTATTTTTGATTTTTTAGTTTAACCAACACACGTTTGGTCGATTTAAAGCAAAAATACGATGATACGAACACTAACATATAGGCTTAATGTGAGAATGGTTCTTATGCAACTTTAAATCGATATAGATCCTAAACGGTCAGTCGAATCGAAAAATGTTGAGAGAAAACTAAAAATGATTTTTAAATACCTATTCAACGATACCCCACTCGATATAGTTTGTTGACTTTCATTTTTTTCATTTTCACAATATGGCGTCCAGTAGTCGCCATATTGAATTTTCACTAACGTCATGTCTTTAGTGACACTCGCCGGACTAAGAGGAATCGATTGACATGCTAATCATAAAAATCGGTCCAGGCGTTTGGTCTGTATAGTGCTTCAAAGGAACATACATACATACATACATACATACATACATACATACATACATACACAGGCTGATAAACACATTACCACTCCTTTGCGTCGCGCAGTCGGGTAAAAATAAATACGAAAACACTTAAAAACAGTTATTGCGCAACCTTCTGCGCGAAGTTCAGACTCGCCAAGATACATCGGCCGTATTGTAAATAGTGGTAAAAATTTGAATTTGGAATTTCTAACCAAAGAAGAGATATTTGAGATCAAAGTGGTCAATACGACAAAACGCTAATTTCGTATGTAATGACCTAATAGTTTAAGCTCAGGATTACCACATAGGGGTTTTATTCCGAAAAATACAGTGTTTCCTTTGGATACTGTATTTGCGCGGGCGGAGCCAAGTGACGCGCAAAAGCTAGTTCTATAACATAATATTATAAATATAAAGTTATTGTTACATAAGATATAATATTAAAGAATTTTCCTCGGACATAATATTATTATGTTGTTGGGGTTGGCTGGCATTAGAAGATTATAGATAGAGACTCTTCTGTTCATTGTATCATGTCATAAGCAAATGTAACTAACTGTGGGTTTCGTCTGGACAAGTCTCAAGAGAAGTAAAGCGTAACATGCGGAATTTCTGCTTAATATGAACTTACCTCTCAGGACGAAGCGAATCTATTATTCATATCCCGTGCTTGCCTGTTTTATTGTAGTTGTGTGCTACAAAGCTGGGTAGATAATTTTAATTACATTGTTACAATGTACACAATAACTGGGTGCTTTCAAGTTTTAGTGCTTACGTGACCCAGGGGCTCGAGCTAAGTGCTAGGTACTCTAGTCTCTAGGTTACGTATGTCTAGCTATCAATATATATAAATATGATATTTGACCTAGGTCTGTCACGTTTTTAGTGTATTTTAATTTAAACAGCTTTTGCTACTAGCACAGATAATATACTGTACCTGGGTATCTTGAGCTTTGCTCGGAGTTCTAGTAAATTAAAAAAATAAAGAGTCGTAAAAATATTTATCTGACCGGGACTCGAACCCACCACATTTGAGCAGCAGATCATATACCTAAAATATCCATAGTTAATTTTACCAAACCTTATGTATACAAAATTAGCTCGTTTAATAAAGACTAGCTGTTGCCCGCGGCTCCTCCCAGGTAAATATAGTATCCCTCGGGAACACTACTTTTACGTGATAAAGAGTAGCCTATGTTTTAATCTAGGGCCTTAACTACTACCATACCAAATTTCATCGAAATCCGTTCTGTAGTTTTTGCGTGAAAGCGGAACAAACATCCATCCTCACAAACTTTCACATTTATAATATGTATAGCGACCCACCCCGGCTTCGCACGGGTACAATACTGATACTAATACTACAGAATGTCGCCCACTTCGCAACGGGCCGTGCAGCAGAAATCGTAATATTTTAATTTCGCTATAACTTCAAAACCAAACGTCCAATTTTAATCATTCAAAGACCAAATATTATCTACATAAACTGTACTTAGTGATGAAATAATTTATTTTGATAAGGATTAATAGCATGAGTAAAATAAACGCGTTTAAATGTAGTCCAAAAAAAATTCAAGATTTCTAAATAAGAAAATGGTTGTTGTGCCTCACACGACATAGATAGGTATAGTGTGTCGCGGACTTTTTTGTAGTTTTTTATAAGATCTACAATTAATTAGAACATTATATGGTTCTATCTTTTATAGTTTAGGCAGCGTACGCAAAATAAGTAACTTTTATGGTTGTTTTTTTACACCTTGTGTCCGAAATACCAAATATCTTACGGAACCCTATTTTTTTCCAAAATAAAATATAGCCTATGTTACTCGTAGGTAATGTAGCTTTCGAATGGTGAAAGAATTTTTGAAATCGGTCCAGTACTTTTTGAGCCTATTCATTACAAACAGACAAACAAACAAACATACAAACAAAGTTTTCCTCTTTATAATATTAGTGTAGATTAGTAGGATATACTTATTAGGATATTAGGTAGTTTGTAACTGCAATCTGCATGCTTCAACTATTTTAAAACTTTTAGTTTTTAATAAACTCGTAAAGTATCAAAGAAAAGTTGATATAACGATATTTTTCTGAACACAATATTAAGTTTGTAAACTAGCCTTTGTTAGTTCCATCGATCCTTCGTAGCCAGTAGAGTTATCAGATTAAAAAGTTGCGAGCGATGAAATTGTTTATATCAGCATTATTAATTTTAAGTTTGCTCAACCTATTCTTTGTTTTCCGTCGGTACTCGGTAGAGAAATAGTGGTTAAAAGTAATAGGACCGTAGTCTATAGATGCTAATAGAAAAGGCGATTAATACAGGACTCTTATTATTAATATATATGTTACGGGTAATGCTAGAAGATAGGGTAAACCTAGGTTTATTTGGGTTTACCTAGGATTACCCAAGCTTTGTGGATAAAGTCAGAATATTTATTTATATTCGGCGTTTACCCGTATATAACTAAGTTTACCCAACACTGGTTGGGTAATATTCGGTGTTGGTCTGAATAATAATTGAAATAAATTTTAATTCCAAATTTACCCATACTCACCTGGGTAATGTTAGAATAATTAATGAAATTAAAAACCATGTGCATTTATAGCTTTTGTTTAATTGAAAAATCGTACACAAAACAATCATTGCTTTTTTATATATTGGTGATAATAATAATATCTATGGACGCTTCACACCACGTCAATCTGATCCCGTGGTAAGTTCTCGAAGAACTTGTGTTACGGGTACCAGACAACGGAAATATATTTAATACTTTTATACAATACACATATTTAAGATTTTTATTATATTATACATATATTTAATACACACCCATGACCCAGGAACACAGAAAAACTATTTGTTCCTTCGGCGGGATTTGAACCCGCGACCCCCGGCTTGAGCACCAACACGCTCAACCAACTGAGCCACAGAGGTCGTCAAATATATTTTCAATGTCGATCAGTTTATCCTGACACACAGAAAACTGGTTCCTTGAGAACATTTCTTCGATAGTTCCACGTTCGTTTCCTAGCTTGTAAAGATCATCAGTAATTTATATAACTGCTATAAGCACGTTCCGAAAATTTCCTCTTCCTCTATCAACATTATTATTACAACCAACTAATGTTTGGTACATTACCCAACCAGTGTTGGGTAAACTTAGTTATATACGGGTAAACGCCGAATATAAATAAATATTCGGACTTTATCCACAAAGCTTGGGTAATCCTAGGTAAACCCAAGTAAACCTAGGTTTACTCTATCTTCTAGTATTACCCGTAACATATATATAAGATAAATTAAAACTTTTATATTTTGCTTTCTTGTTTGTCTGATTAGAACAGTCTGTTTCAGTTACCCGATAAAAACGGGTAAGGCTGGGACTATATTGTCCGGAATCCGGCAGGCCGGGGAAAATTCACAGCATTGAAAATAGAACTCTGCGCTGATACAATTAGAGATGAAAATCGAACACATACCTGTCGAGTCGAATGTCAATGTCATATAGATTATAGACAGCACGACACATGACACTTCGATTTTCAACTCTAACTCAGAGTTCAAATTTTCCAGCTCTGAATATACCCAGCTTTACGGATTGCGGACATTATAGGTAGTCCCAGCCTAACACGAGTTAAGTCGAGAAAAGACAATAGAAGTTACAACCAAATGTGTAAAATGTAAATTCAAAGTTAATAAAGAAAAGAATATCTACCACTTGTGAAGTATGTTCACTCTTTTAATTAATTAATTATTATTCGGTTTCTCGGGTTCTCGATTACGTTATCTATGTTAATCTTATGCTAGGCATAGGCTTAAGGGTATTCTGACTGGTTTGCCTGTACAGTTAAGTTTTATAGGTGAACAGGGGGTATAAAAGGCTACTTTAGGTTAATATTAGATGAATCATACGCAATTCATATTATGTGCGTTATTTTACGCAGTTCTATTGAAAACTGTCAAAATGGATGTTTCAACTGTCAAAATATATGAAACATAATATGAAACACCTAATGTGGCCTTTTCAGACCCCCAGGAGCGTGTATGTTGCGCATAACTGTGTAGGCTTCTCAAGCTTCTCAAAATTCTCGAGCTTACTAACTGTGCAGGCAAACCTGTCAGGCACACCCTTATGTGTATGGCTAGCTTTAAAGTTAACACAAATTTGCCACCAGCAAAACAATAGTTGTTGGCAAGTCGCAGCTGTATGGCGTATCGATCTGACAGTACCGGGCCTTGAACTCATTACATCATTTGATAAAGCCTCACAGTTGAGAAAATTCTTATGCCTAAACTGGATTAGAACTGTTCAATGTTCAATCTGAGATGTTCTAGAAATTATGAGGCGTGGGCCAGCATTATGTGCACTATATGTAAATATAGCTACATAATATAGCAACTGTTGCCTATGCTTTATTTTATTTAATTCCACTTCGTTTCTAATTTCTATGTACATTTAAAATAACTTCGTCAAGGAGAGCAACACAACGTAAAATAAATCGTGGTGGATCAGGATCAGAATGTAAACGCGTTGACGGTTGTTCATTAGTAGGTACCGTTTAGCTGTTTAAACATATCAAGGAGTGTACACTACGGCCGCTGTATCTTGACGGGTCTGAACATAGGCTCTGCGAAATTTAGCGTATGTACAACTCGTGAAGAAAACTGTTATTGTATTATTTTTATATACCTATTGTAAGGCGCGCATCCGTGGGTTTAGGCGCGAAGCAGCGAACCCTAAATCATATACTTACAGCATTCATCCGCGTCTCGACCAATGCCTCTAGTAGCAGTGAAGAGTTTACAGAGCTCACACTCGCCCGCGTCACGCGTCATTTCGTGCCCTCGCAATTCATCGTTTCTTCCATGACCACATGCCTTCTGCTCTAGTTTATAGACATTTTGTACTACTGTGTAATGTTAAATGTGTTTAATCTAAGTGTGTAAAATTTAATGCAATAAACTGTATCAAGCATTATAGTGGCTGCCCAACTAGTGGCTTCGAATTACGAACTTTAACTAAGAAACAAGTTTTCGTCGCGAGTGTTGTAAAACGTTTACCTATTCGGACAATACAAAAAGCAGGTCATGCCGATGAATACGAGAAGTCGACCTCAACACGACAACATGCACGAAGACCGCGTGGACATCCTGGACGAAGCACCAGAGCAGAGCGACGAAGCGCGAGAGCTGCGCGCCGAGAGCGCCCCCGCCGCCACCGTCCCTGCACCCGGCCGCACCGGCGCATCTACTTATGTGGACACCGAGACTTTCCTGGCCGGCGTGATGCAGTCCTTCATCAAGATGCAAGCGGAAAGTAACAGAACCCTAGTGGAAACCCTGAAAGCCCTCCCTTTCAACGGCTCCGGGAACACACCAACATCGACGCCAACGCCCGAGACGCGTCCGCCCAGCAAACACTCGTCCGCGGTCACCGGAGGCAACTTCGCCAAGTGCACCGCACGTTTCGACGGGAGGTCACGCGACGCGGAAGTCCTGGAGGCGTTCATCGATGCTGTGCAGGTGTACAAGGAGTGCGCGGACGTGAGCGACGAGCACGCGCTGCGCGGCTTGCCCATGCTGCTGGAGGGCGACGCCGCCGTGTGGTGGCGCGGCGCGCGCACCGCCGCCGGCACCTGGCCCGACGCGCTGGCGCGCCTGCGCGCCATGTATGGAGTACAGCAACCGGCCCACAAGGTTCTGCGTCAAATCTTCGCTACGGAACAAAAAGACTCCGAAAGAGCGGAAGTGTTCATTAGTAGAGTGCGTTCTTTGATCGTAAAATTGCCATACGACGTACCTATTTGTATGCAAATTGACATTATTTACGGTTTGTTACATCGTCGAGTAAGAAAACGGTTATCTAGAGACAGTATTCATGATGTTGATAGTTTTGTAGAGAAGGCGAGGGTCATAGAGGATGCGATAGTTGAAATTAATGTAAGTACCTACTCAGCGAACCCGAGCGTTGTTATGACTTCTACAAGTTCAAACGCGACCGCGCGTCGATCACTCGCACCACAGCCGCGTGAATTCTCGGAATCGGCCGAGCGCAGCGTTACTACGGGTCCGAGCGGTACCATAGTCGCGAAACTCGCCTCGAACTCGAATGAAACTTCGAAACGCGTTCGTTGTACTTTTTGCAAGTTTTATGGTCATGCAGTAACCGAATGTCGTAATTTACAAAATAAGAATAATAAACCGCGAAATGTAAATACGGTTTCTAGTAGTAGTGATAATACCGGGCCTAACCCGATACGATGTTATGGGTGCGGTCAACCCGGCGTGGTGAGATCGAAATGCGAGAATTGTCGTAGCAAAAATGTACCCGCGAAGTCGGCTGATTTTAATGTCGTAATTGGTGATGACGTCACACGCACGCCTTGCGCGACAGAGGCATCGCACCCTACGGTATCCGTCACTATTGCGAATAGGGAAGGCGTTGCGATCCTCGATACGGGGGCTACTTGTAGTATTGCTGGTTCCCTGTTATATTCTATTTTACGAGCGGACGGAATACAGTTCCAAGAGGTGAACCGCACCATTGGGCTTGCGGACGGCTCCCGCCAGGTAAAATCAGTGCTGATTGCATCAGTACCAGTATTCTTGGAAAGTAGGCAGGTAGATACCGAATTCGTAGTGTTCCCCGGGGAAAACACCCGAACATTGCTAGGCCGTGACTTTATTTCTAAGGCAAGGGTCACACTGGACTTAGCCCAGGAGTCATGGTATTTTTCAGACAGTCCCGAACAGATATTTCCGTTCGTGCGATATGTCATCCTCAACAGCACAGAGCTGATGCGCGCGGACGTCTCCGACGTCTCCTTGCGCAGTGACGAAGGGACGAAGCTGTCACCAGAGCACAGGGCCAGGCTCAACGCATTTCTGCGTGGCAGAGTGAACCAGTTTGCTCCTGAGGGACCCCCTACGGACTTCGCCACCCATAAAATCAAGGTGAGTGATGATCAGGAGCCCCTCGCTTCGTCACCGTACAGGTTGTCGCCGTCGAAGAAAGAGGCTTTGGAGAAGGAGTTGCAGAAGCTGCTCAGCGCCGATATCATTGAGGAATGCGAATCCCCGTGGGCTTCTAACGTCGTCCTGGTGAAGAAGAAGGACGATAGCTTTCGGCTCTGCGTTGACTACCGCAAGCTCAACGCGGTTACAGAGCCTGATCGCTACCCGCTCCCCAGGATCGAAGATATACTCCACACCGCAAAAACCTCGAAGTACATGACTACGTTGGACCTGCGATCTGGATACTTTCAGGTGAGTGTTGACCCTGCTCATAGGGACCTCACCTCCTTCATCACACCACTGGGCACCTTTAGGTTTAAGCGCATGCCCATGGGCCTTCGTAACTCTGGCGCCACATTCCAGAGACTGATCGATCGGTTCAAGTCCAACTTACCAGGTATAACCTTAGTCGCATACTTAGACGACCTACTGCTGCTGTCAGAGTCGTTCGAGAAACACCTCGCAGATTTGGAGGCTGTGTTCGATCGCCTAGCAATGTTTAACTTGCGGGTGAATCGTGAGAAGAGTCACTTCGCGAGGGAGTCTGTCAAGTTTCTTGGCCATGTCATCGTGCCAGGTGGTATTCACGTGGACCCGGACAAAACGTCCGCCATAGCCGACATGCTGCCTCCTCAGAACGTGAAGCACCTGAAGTGTTTTCTGCAAACCTCCAGCTGGTTCAGACGCTTCATACCTGGTTACGCAGAAGTAAGTAGACCTTTAACGTCGTTGCTTAAGAAGGTGAGCACCTGGAACTGGGGCCCCGAGCAACAGAGCGCTTTTGAAACTATCAAGTCTCTCCTGATTACAGCGCCGATCCTCCGCCAGGCTGACGTGACGAAGCCGTTCGTCCTCAGGACTGATAGTAGTGGGTACGCACTTGGAGCGGCTCTGCTCCAGGGGGAGGGGACCAATGAGCGACCAGTTGAATACGCCAGTCGCCTCCTCACGGCTGCTGAGAAAAACTACAATACGACGGAGAGAGAGGCTCTGGCCATCGTGTGGGCTGTGTCAAAGTTTAGGGGGTATATCGATAGTGCGGATGTGACAGTAAAGTCTGATCACCAGCCGCTCAGGTGGCTCATGAGCTTGAAGTCACCAAGCGGCCGCCTGGCCAGATGGGCGCTTAGTCTTCAGGAATATAACCTGAAGATAGAGTACACACCTGGTAAGGCAAACGTGATCGCGGATACGCTGTCACGTCCTGCATGCTCCACGGAGGGGACCGATTGCGACTTGTGCCTCGCCGTGGTTAACCTGCCCACACGCAACCCTAGGGAGGTCAGAGACGGCCAGCTCAAGGACCCAGAGATTCGTAAGATCGTCGAGGCGTTGGAATCCGACGATCCCTTCAGGGGGAGGTCCTGGGCAGGTAAGGGGTACGTATTGGTAGACGGTGTATTGTACCGTTATGGTCCCGACAATGAAGAAGACGACGACGCCAGTTTGATGGTACCGGAGCATGAGCGCAAGGACGTGCTAGCCGAGTACCATGACGCTCCCACAGCTGGCCATTTCGGTGTGGAGCGAACTCTGCAGCGTCTCGCAGGTAAATATTACTGGCCTGGAATGAGGGCCTATGTTACTCAATATATTAAAAATTGCGCAGCGTGTCAACGGTACAAGGTAGACACGCGAAAACCCGCCGGCCTGCTGCAAGTTCCAGCTATGTCTCGCCGTTTCGAGGTGCTCGCAGTAGATCTGTTTGGGCCACTCCCGGAGACACCTTCTGGCAATAAGTGGATCCTCATATTGGAAGACACCTGTACCAGGTGGGTTGAGTTATTCGCTCTTTCATCCGCCACCAGCGAAGAGTGCGCCAAAACACTGGTGAATGAGGTATACCTGCGTTATGGAGCACCTAGAAGACTCATCAGTGACAACGGCGTACAGTTTGTGAGCGAAGTAATGCAGCAGACATGTCACGCCATGGGCATTAAACAGGCTCTGACATCGTTTTACCATCCTGAGTCCAATCCCGTCGAACGCAAGAACCGCGATCTTAAACCGCAGCTTGCGATTCTGGTAGGTAAAGAACATGACTCCTGGGATAGTCACCTTCCCGCAATCCGGTTCGCCATGAACTCCGCGGTCACTGCAAGCACGGGGCATTCCCCTGCTTACCTAAATTTCGGGCGCGAAATACGCGCGCCCGCCGACGTGTTGTCTGACATGCGCACCATAATAGAAAACGAAAACGTAGTCTTATCAATTACCCCGCTCCTTAAGAAGCTTTCTGCCGTGCTGATCGATGCACGGGATGTGCACGAGAAAGCCCAGGAAGCCCAGAAGAAGTATGCCGATGAGAAACGTCGCCCCGCGCCGGACTATAAGGTAGGAGATCTCGTACTGCTTAAGACCCAGGGTTCAAACGATACGAGCAAAGGGCAGACTCCGAAGTTCATTCCTCGTCGAGATGGGCCGTATCGTATTCAAGAGATGGTCGGTAGTACGACATACGTTTTGGAGCGTATAAGTGATGGCGTCTCGCTCGGAAGGTATCATGTCTCGTTGTTAACACCGTTCGTAGGCCCCATCCAAGCTCCTATTCAGGAGAAGCGTAGGAGGGGGAGACCTCGTAAGGCTAACCCGGCTTCGAGGACGTAACGCCTGGGTTAGAGGGGGAGGTTGTAAGGCGCGCATCCGTGGGTTTAGGCGCGAAGCAGCGAACCCTAAATCATATACTTACAGCATTCATCCGCGTCTCGACCAATGCCTCTAGTAGCAGTGAAGAGTTTACAGAGCTCACACTCGCCCGCGTCACGCGTCATTTCGTGCCCTCGCAATTCATCGTTTCTTCCATGACCACATGCCTTCTGCTCTAGTTTATAGACATTTTGTACTACTGTGTAATGTTAAATGTGTTTAATCTAAGTGTGTAAAATTTAATGCAATAAACTGTATCAAGCATTATACTATGTATTAAGAAAATTTTCCTAATACAGTTGACTAATTAGTACAAATAAAATAAATACGAAAACACTTAGAAACAATTAATGCGCATCCTTCTGCGCGAAGTTCAGACTCGCCAAGATACATCGGTTGTATTGTATCTTAACGTAACTGTATTTTTGTTAGATTTTATTAGTGTTTCGTATTTCGGTCAGACGCTTTAAAGGGATAACTTAAAAACGTCTGACTAAAATACGGCTAGCGCTGTGGATTAGAGTATCTCGGGGTGCCTTCCTACCGCTGCCGTATGCGTGAGAGAAAGGGAAGCCAGACAGACTGGCGCCGTAACGCGTTACGTAACAAAGCGGTTTACCCTGACATAAGAAGTTATCGCTTTAATATGACGTTCTTAGCTGGTAGGTAAAGAAAATTAGATCAGAAAACCTTTTATTAATAGGCCTGATTCAAACCTTAAATAATCCAACCAAGAGGAATTCAGTACCCCAAGCAGGAACATTTTGCGGTATCGTCACGTGTACGTAAGCGAGAAATATTGTATGAAAACCATGAAAGCGCCTCTAGCGGACGTAAAAGTAACTAAAACTTTCATACAATATTCCTCATACTTTACGTTTACGTACGTACACGTTACGATACCGCAAAATGTTCCTGCTTGGGGTACTGGACTCATCTAAGAAGAGTTCGGTTAGTATCAACTTTTGTTTCTTATTAAAGTTATTGTCCGATTTATAATTGCTATTTTTTTCCAAAAAGTATTTAGCAAGGCCGATTAGCACAGAAAGCTACAAGTTTCTACCTCAGTTAAGAAATGACAGGGGTTACCAACTTGAAAACTACTTTGGAGGTCCACTACTCGAAATAGTTTACATTATAATAACCTAACCAAGAGCATGTTACGACATGTCTAAGGAGGGTTCCGTAACTATCAACGCGCAATAGGTTCGTTTTTTAATTACTTCAAAAGTTATTGTCCGAATTCGATCAAAATAATGTTAAAATTATTACTTATTATTTTATGATGCCAAAATCGAGATCTATACACAGTCTTTAACTGTACCAAATTTATATTAAATATTACAGTAGCTAGAGGCGCGGACAGACAGACAGATAGACGGACGGACGGACAGAGCGAAACTGTAAGGGTTCCTTAAGTACCTATTACGAAACCTTAAAAAACTCATGTATTTGAAACTCACCTTTATTTAAAAAGAGCTATTTAACGATACCCCACACGATGGGGTAGAATAAAAAAATCATCCCCACTTCACAAGTATGGGGACTGGGGAGCCCTCCTAAAATACTAAATTATCAAGTTATATATTATGGAAACTTTAACTATGCAAAATTTCGTCGATTTATATTTAAACTTTAACTGGGGGTCTAAAAAGGCCACTTAAGGTGTTTAATTATGTTTCATATATTTTGACAGTTAAAACATCAATTTGACAGCTATCAATAGAAATGCGTAAAATGGCGCACATAATATATGTTGCATATGATTCATCTAATGTTCATCTAATGTTCGCCTAAAGTGGCCTTTTTAGACCCCCTGGAGTTATTAAGGGAGGACAGACGGGCAGAGCGAAAATATAAAGCTTAGCTAAGCTCTGTCCGTCCGAATAAGAATCAATAAGAGATCCTTGTTACTTACTAGAGAACCACAAAACAGAACTATATCACTAGCAGCGGTTTACATTGCAATATTATATCCACAGTCCACACTCCACAGTTCAGTATCTGAAAATATTAAACGCTTTCCATCTAACCGGGTCAAAAGCATACCGATGAAGTCCTTCACTCGCCGTAAAAAGGTTGGAAAGAGAACCCTTGTTGCTACCCAATAGATCAATAGCCGTAAAGTCGTTGGAATTTAATGTCAGAGTAAGTTCACACGGCGCTACAAATAAATAATGACCCTATATCTCAGAGACTTTCGTGTTAATATATCGATCGACCTTCGGCATATCACCAGATTGTAGGTACGTGAACTTTGCGTGTGTTTGGATTCTGTGAAGTCGAAATATGGGATAAGATTGGCTTTGGTTTGAGATATTTATGTTTCTTTTTATCTCTTCTCTAATTTTGAGTTCCTACCTGGTGCAAATTATTTTAAGTTGATAATAATAACTCCCCCACACCGATCTCGGTGGCGGTGGCCGGTTTCATTGAAACCAGACCAGTTACGCAGAAGTAATTTTTATAGTGCCCAAGTGTGTGCGCAGTTCACAAGAGCACTCTCTCTTCCTTTACTCTCATAATCCAGTGGGACGGATAACCGACACAACTGACGAGAGATCAGGCGCAGGTCCGACTTTCTACATGCCCATCCGACGCATGGATCATCTTTCTTGTCAGACAATCAGGTGATCAGCCTGCACTATCCTAACCAAAATGGAAAGAAAATTTTAAGTTAGCCAGACATAGTGAACCCAGGGTTTATTAACTTTTCTGAAGTGGGGACGAATGGATTTTTATGAATAGTTCTGAAACCTCGAGGAGGTTCCCACAAACTGCACACATTAATCTACAAGTTAAGTCGGCGCTTCGCATTTGGACGTCTGCCAAGCGGCCTTCGGGAGAATTATATGGTAACCATATTCCAAAATATTTGGGTTGAATTGAAATCCGAGGCCCAAACATGTCTATAATGTTTTTTAAGAGACAATAAAACACAATTTATAGGTCTTATGTAAGACAGCGCCCAAGAAGCAACTTACATGCTCTACATGAGAAGTCTCTACAGTATTATTTAGAATCTAGACTATATAGTATGCATCAAGTATAGGTATATTTTGTTTTAAATATACATATAATAGTTATTTTGTAAGTGTAGTCAGTCATTTCATGCATAACGACATTTTGTTCTACAAATTCTTTGATCTGGATCCGTCCTAATTCTTAAATAAGAAATTCTACACGAACGACCATTTGATTTGTACTAGTACGTACTAGCTACGTACTTATTTAAACATATACAAGCATACCTTTCATCTAAAAATCCCTTAATTAGTGGAAACGCGGACTACAAACTCATCCAAGTTCGAGATGAGTTTTTAGTCCGAGCGGCAACGCTAAAAAAGTCAAGACAGGTCTAGCTTTAAAAAACCGTAGTGATTTTGTTACAACTTATAGGTATTATAGACTAAGATATTTGATATGAATTTCAATTTAATACCTCAACGCGAAGAAAGGGGTAGTAAGTTTAAAATTATTAAAAATATTTTTATTATATGATGTAACTAAAAATTTACGGTTTTCGCAATTTTTCCTTTATCTATGTGCTTGAGACGTTAAGACGTGCTTAAGACGTTGCTTCGTACCAAATTTCAAGATTCTAAGTTCACGGGAAGTACAATGTAGATTTTGATTCTCTTGCGACTTGCGATTGTCGAAAATTTGCGGAAATTTGCGGCATAAACGGATATATCTTTTGATGAAGCCAACGCAGCTTAGAAGTTTGATTTTTGGAACGAAGTTCCTTATCGCGCGTTGTAAAAGGGGGCTAGACGGAAAAAATTCTTACGAAAAGTTGTCACGACACTTTTTTAATTACAAAAGATAATTTTATTTTTATAAAAATTAAATATTTACGCGTATACATTTATTATATTGATGTATGTATGTATGTATGTATGTGTGTATGTATGTATGTATGTATGTATTAGGGTATGGAACCGGGAAATCCCGGTCCCGAAATTCCCGGGAATTCCCGAAATTTTGGATCGCTCTGAGAACCGGGAATCAAAAATTAAGAACCGGGAATTTCGGTACTTTCGGCACCGAACAAATTGTATTAAAATTTACAAGTATTTAAGTAAACTATCATCGGTAATTGTAAATATTAGCTAAAAAATAATTTTTAATCATTTCCGAAAGCGAATTAAAGACAAAAATGAAAAATATTAGGTACACAATTAAAGGATAGAATGAGTAGTTTATATTAGATAATAGATTCTGTACATAAAAGTTTACTGTGAGCGATGCGAGGAAATAATAACCATAATAATATGCCGTATTTAATATTAATAGTATTATAGCACCACACATCGACCAACATATGTAACACTGTGTAACACTGGAGCCAATGGTATTGATGATTAAATAGAGCATCTTAGGACTTGGCCTACAAGGTCTGTGTGGCGTCTGTTTTATTTTTTGATAAATATATACGTATATATTTGTATTCCTACTAATATACATCATATTGGCTGCTTTTGGGGTTGGTGAGCAGTTTAGATGGATATTACCTATTGTCCTTTAAATACTCTTTATTGTCCTTATAAAAATAGTTACTCATTATATTAATTTCAAATTTTAATTTCAAATTGGAACATCTGTAGGATTCACTGAACCCCCTTTGAACTTCTGACACTCGAGATTTTTTATTTTATTTTTCCCCCTCCCCACCTTTCACGCAAATCGTCAGAATAATATATACTTCATATCATAGACTTATTTGCGCATGAACAACACTAACTATCTGACGCGTTCAGCATATCCATATCATGGTCTTTTTTACAACTTTGTAACCACGGAGGACGACGACTGCTAAAAGCTGACACACTAGTCCTATAATGTGTCAGCTTTTGTCAGTGTGTCACTTCTAATAGGTTACCTAGACGTTCGAGCATGTACACTAATAGCATTCTGGGCACCCCAACTATTTGATGTTTTGCAAAAATCAAATAATTCGAAGTAACATATTTAAAAACCACCAAAAAATGCTAATAAACTAAAATGACCTACGGCTCTTTACTATCGCCAGTAATATTGTTATTAATATGGCGGTGACATGTTGGCTGATGTGTCGAGTTGCCATTAAAACCTTATTTAATATGTAATTGTACTATAAAATGTTATTCTTATATTTTGAATTACTTTTTAGACAATAATCACACTTGGATTTCATGCCTTAACACCAGTCCCGAAATTCCCGAATTTCCCGGGAAATCCCGGTTCCGAAATTGTCCAGTCCCGAAATTCCCGGTTCTCAAAACCAGACCGGTTCTTCCATTCCCTAGTATGTATGTATGTAATGTATGTATGGATAATATCGGTTCGGATATTGTATTATTATTTATTTTATATATACATGTACAATTGTCTGTCTGTATGTCTTTTTTTTTTTGCTATAGTAAGCTATTGTAAGCTGTGCGGCGTCGCATGTTCCTCTGTCTGTCTCTCTCTCTCGTATAGAAAGCAAGCCAGATATATTCATCCCGAACTTCGTTCCATCCGGGTGTCCCTTGACACCTCTCAAGTTTATTTTTCACAGCTCCAAGGGACAGTAGACCTGAGTATTTAATATAAATTCCAGCTTCGTAACAGGCTGCGAGCTGTCGGTCGCACTGGAAATTTATGGGGGAGGCTTATGTCCTGCAGTGGACGTCACCAGGCTGAAACGAACTTTACGTGTTCCTAAGAAAAAGTGTCTTGACAGACAGACGGATGGACGGACGGACAACAAAGTGATCCTATATGGGTTCCGATTTTTCCTCTCGAGGTACGGAACCCAAAAAATCTAAAAATATCTTGTAGAGTTTTAAGGGATCGTTCCTAAGAAGTGAGTCTGGTTCATGCTCTTTATTTACGGTTTTAGGTTAATAATGTTTATATAAACTAAGTTTAGGTGAAGGCAACTTACCCCTTGTGAAAGTTTAATTAGGCTAGGTCTGTTTAAATTGAATGACGAGGCTTTATTGTTATACAATCTGTTATTATGACGAGGGGTCGACGATGGTTTTCCTTAGCTTGACGGACATCATAGCAGTTGTCCCTAATTTTGGATAGAAAACACATTATACATAATATACATATTACATACAATTATACATATAATTAAATCACTTCTGAGACCTTAAGATACTTTCAACAACTAATCAAGATACAGAGTGATTCAAAAGGAAGGTTTATAAATAATATATAGGTACAATACATCCGTATCATTTTAACGAGTGGAGCCATGGGCTTACCTAGGTCTGCATAATCTGTATTGGAGAGCTCCGTGGCCTAGTGGGTAGACCTTTTGGTTCGCACTCGATGAGATTTTTGAGATCTCAAGTAGGTTCATTATACGGACGCTCTAAGACTAGGGTTACACGGTCAGTCTGGCATCAGTTCAGTCCATCAGCCTGATCCAGACTGACGAAAGAATGATCGTGTAACCGTGTGATTGACGGACTGATAATTTTTTTATTATGTAGTTTCCGGCCATCATTCTGGCGTCAGTCAGCGTGTAACCCTAGTCTTACAGTGAAGGAAAACATCGTGAGGAAACCCGCACATAGTTGGCCCCAGACGTATTGACCAGTCATTCCTCTGGACTAGGCTGACTGTGTTGCGAGAATGCCGTATGTGCTTGGGCAACCATACGACATTTAAAAACCCAATGTCCCAGGCACTATAGTAATAACCACTCTTGTAATAACAAGAGTGGTTATTACTTCGCTTGGAGAATACTGTATAAATCATCCATTAGGATGAAAAGGCCTAAGGTACCATACATCCGTATTATTTTAACGAGTGGAGCCATGGGCAATAACTAGGTCTGTATAATCTGTATTTGCTCTGTCCGTGTTATCAATATGAGTTAAAACCCACAGTATTGTAATTTAATATCGAGCAGCTTTAGCGACAGACAGCTTTTAATTTAATTCCGACACGAAATTTCGTTTCGCTCCCGGAAAAGTACCAATAACGCGAGAAACATGACCACAATAATATATTTTTTACTATTTCCTTTTACTGAGGGCGAATTGAATCCTCTTCGATATAGAAACTATTTTGATTGAGGATAGTTTTCGAAGAAATGGCTTTTATTGAATTATGCTTAAGGCGAAAATATACGTAGATGACGTCACAGATTCGGGCGTGGCCTAACACTTCCCGCCGCGCCACCCGCATACACCCCGCAGCGCTCGCGATCTCCGCGCGCGGCCGCGCCGCGACTCAAATTATAAACTGAGGAACGGCCCTTTTATACGACTTTAGGATTGATTTAAATGCAACTTGAAAATATTAATTTATTTCTGGTCTATGAGCAAAGAAAAAACGTAGAATGTATAAGCCGCTTCTCCTTCTTCTGTAGAAGCCGGTCGAGGTTATTCCCGAAATCTAGAAATTATTTGGTAGGCAATGCGGCTTCCAACCCATCACTTTTGATTTCATTTTCCACCTCTACGCCCACCAAAATGCAATACTTAGTGCTATTGACAGAATCACTAAAATATCCACTAGGTGTTTTTTCGCTTTCCTAAGCGACAAAAATACCGAAAATGAGTTATATCAATAAGTTTGTATTTTTTTTTCTGCGTCGATTGGTCTAATCGTCGTCTTCCTACGATTTTGTCGCTTAGATATAGTGAAATTTATACAAAATCATGAATGTTATGTTCACTAAGCGACAACAAAAAGCTATTTATAAAAAAAATCATTTGGATATTTTGAAGAATTTTAAAAATCTACTTAGTCTATTTTTCATGTTTTTACTTTTCTTTTGTTTGCACAAAAATATTTTTACTTGTTTAAAAAATTCTTTTCGTGAACACTTTGTACATTTTCTCCATACAAATTATTTGTGAATTGTCCTTACAGTGCATTTAATTTGATACCATTATTTTACGAAAGTGCAACTTGTAGAATTTTACCCATAGTGAAATAAAACAATATTGGCGTAAAGATAGTTTAACATATTTGACACAATAACTATTCGTGCTATGTAGATATTTTTACTTGAAAACTTTTGTTATTAAGTATGTCGGTTAGATATTTTTTTTGTCGTCGGTTAGATAAAATGTAACTAAAAGTATTAAATTTACAGTGTGTGGGAACCTTAATGAACGCAAACATTGCTAAATATATTTCTATATTTATGCGCCTAATGTTTCGCTAGTTAGTCCTGTCGGTAGTAGAAAATATCAATATACTAGGTTATGGGAGTAAACTTTGCGCACATACTTGGACATAATAAAATAGCTCCTATAGCTGGTCTATTTTCAATTAAATTGGCAACAGTCACTGAAATCGGTGTGGTTTCATTATTATTCCTTTTTTAAGGTTCCGTAGTTCATGTCTCGGAATCCTTATAGTTTCGTCATGTCCTTCCGTTCGACCGACCGTCCGCCCGTCCGTCTGTCCATCCAAACGGTGGTGCTTGAAATATGAAACTTTGAATGGATAAGTTTATTTATCACGTCGACATAGTGCTAAAATAAATGAAGATAATTTTTGGTTACACCTACACGAAAAGGGGAGATATAATTAGGTACATAGACATTATAAGAACATTGAAAGGTTTCTGAGATTATATTTTTATATACGTACGTATCCGTTTGCGCGATATTCCACTTTTAAGCGCATTTCTTGTTAAAATACGGCGTCCCCCCCTCTAAAAGCCAAACGGCTGGCTCTAAAAATGTGAAAAATTCATGATGGTAGTCCATGTAATAAACTTTGAACGAAAACTATAACGGTCCAAAAAACTTCATAAATTCAGGAGTTATAGAGACTTAAATTGAATCAGTTTAGATGAAGATATCTGTGGCTCAGTGGTTAGCGCTTTAAGCCAGAGGGCGTGGGTTCGAATCCATAAGAGAATAAAAAGTTTTCCGTGGATTCCTTGGAAAAATTACGTTAACTGGGGTTAAGAATTAACTTCAACGATTAACGAATTAACGCTGCCGACAAAATATGTTACTATGATAAAATTTTATAGCGATTTTGCCAAGTTGATGTTCATAAAAAAATTATCAGAATATAACAAATATTGTTCATCTCTTTTGTTACATCAAAAGCTGCTATCACCGTACATTTTTAATGACAAATGTATGGCGGTAGTAGCGTTTTTCAAGGCCAGGAAGCCAAATGGACTTCCACCCTTCATGGACAGATGCAATAGTCTCTTCTTAAGACACCTATCATGGCCATGCCATCAGACGATATGATCAAGGTGCATAGCTTCTCAAAGCAACACCAGGTTTTCCTATCGTCTAGGGAGAGTAGAGGATAGGAATCAATGTTCACTCCAATGACATAGTCTGGTACACGGACGGGTCCAGGAAAGACAACCGGGTGGACGGACCTTCTACGGGGGCATGCCACCTACAGGCTTGCCTATATACTTGCTTAGGACAATTTACAACCATGTTTAAGGCTGTGATGAGTTGTTCACTACAGAGCCTACAGATTGTCCTTGTCCATAAAACATCCTAATCTTATAGAGAATATTAGGATAATTTAGATGATATTTCTGCTACTGTCAATGCTTTCAGCGCAGTCTGTCAGAACAATCACACTGCGCTGAAGGCACTGACAGCAGCAGAAAGAAGAAGGGGCATTTTTGTATGGATCCCGTCCCCACTACTGTAGCACTACAAGACATAATATATCAAAGGACTTAAGAAGCGTGTAATTTTTTTTTATGACGAAAAATCTCTAAACCATGGGAGAAAAAAGTTAATGAGAGTTATAAGTGAAAAAAATTTAAAAAAATCATCCTGTATTATTGCACCATTTCATAGTGTTGCTAATAAGGAACAATTTTCGGGAAGTAATGGTATACAGCAAGCTTCAGAAAAGTGTTATATTTTGATAAATTGTCCCATATTTTGAAGAAATGTATGGAATGATAATAAAATGCTAAAATAAGCTCTTTCCTCAATTTTGTCACATACTTACATTATGGAAATTGTTTCTTACTTGCGACACTATTTAAAGGTGCAGTACACAGGATGTATTTTTTTTTTCATAATTTATGGGTTCGAATCCTGTCTAGGAAAAATGAGTTATCAAAAATGATGCAGTTTAAGTTTTCATCAAGTCGGCCTCGATATTCCGTAGGGCTAAATTGCTATTGCTAATTTTTTTTGACTTCTCTTACAACGCACAGAAGAATAATTCACCATGTACTATATCTTTTTTACTTTTTTTCTGTACCTAATCGTTTTAAAATTATTTTTGCTATTTAATTACATGTATTTTAATGTAATTGTTTTATCTGAATTATTTGATTTTACATAAACCACTTTTCCAGGCCAGGATTCGAATCCGCAAATTAGGAAAAAAATACATTTTGTATTATTGCACCATTCGATAGCGTTGCAAGTAAGAAACAATTTCCAGAAAGTAATTAGGTATGTGCGAAAAAATTGAGGAAAGAGCTTATTTTTAGTATTTTATTATCATTCCATACATTTCATCAAAATATGAGGCAGTTTATCAAAATATAACACTTTTCTAAAGTTGAGTGTATACCATTACTTTCAAAAATTTTTTTTCCATAGTAGCAACACTATGAAACGGTGCAATAATATATAATGGTTTTTTTAAACTTTTTTAACCCTCATTTACTTTTTTCTCCCATGGTTTAGAGGATTTTCGTCATACAAAACAATGACACTTTTTTTAAGCCCTTTCATTTGATATATGTCTTATAGTGCTACAAGGATGGGGACTTTTTGCCCCTTCTTCTTTCATCTTAATTAGTTATGGCTTGTGTTCAAACGCTAAACATGCTAGGACGAGATAACAGCATCAGTCTGGTATAGGTTCTAGGCAACGGCAATATCTCCGGCAACAAAACCGCGGATGAGCTGGGTAGGCTTTGGGCCAATTGTGTCACGGTGTCATGCCCAGAATCGGTATGTGGAATATCTCCCAGCACTACCAAGAGAGAACTCAAGGAATGGGGCCGCAGCTTAAGTATAAAGCAATGGGCTGAAATCCTAGGCCTTGAGTTTTTACTTCTATATTTTTTATTATTTCAAGATCAAAATTAGCTAACGTTTTAGCTCGTTTTAGTCAGAAAAGGAAACTGCAATTAATTTTTATAAACAAGAAGAAGGAGAATATTGTCAGTTAGGAGCAAAAATTTACAATGTCATTGAATAATAAATTTACTAAGATAACTTTAGCCGTAGAAAATTCTTAATGGAAGCAACATTTATGTAACTTATCTTGTTTTATTTTATAAACTCTTAGGCCATTTAGATGAATACTCCTATAATTTTTTTAAAGTGTTTTGAATTAGTTATTTTTACCTGTTATTACAGAAAATGTATCTATAGCTTATCTATTTTTACATGTTGCTGAAAACCTTTAAAATAAAATGTAGGCAATTTTACTTGCTATTACATAACTTTCGTTTATAGCTTAGATAATTTTACCTATTTTTCGAATTAGGACTTTTTTACCTAAGCGACATAAACTGCCTGTAATTCGAAAGCTATGTGACTCGTTTTAATATCAAAAATTGCTATAAAAATAAGATACACGTTGTATCTTATTGATATATAGATATAAAGATGTATGTTAAAACCATCTAAATCCGACTATTTTCTGATTTTTTTATGATTTTTTTTTTCTAAAAATTTTAACTTTAAATCACTCTTCTATAAAGTTTACTAAATTTATGCGTCATATGTGTCTTTCTTTAATTATTATATTTTCTTTAATTATTATTTTTTATCAATTA
Source organism: Glaucopsyche alexis (assembly GCA_905404095.1). Classification (NCBI taxonomy): domain Eukaryota; kingdom Metazoa; phylum Arthropoda; class Insecta; order Lepidoptera; family Lycaenidae; genus Glaucopsyche; species Glaucopsyche alexis. The sequence continues at coordinate 7,345,506 of FR990053.1, forward strand.
TTATTATTTAAACTGGAAATATCATAATATGTATTATATAAAATATGAATTTGCTCTCCTACGCTATCGAATTGGATTTTGTCTGTAATGGTAGTTGTATGTGTGTTAAATAAATAAATAAATGTCGCTTAGGCATTTTTACCTCATATACTATATACCTCAAAACGTTGATATACTAAATAGACAATTAAAACAGAAATAATATAATATATCTATGGACGCTTCACACCACATCAATCTGATCCCGTGGTTAGTTCTCGAAGAACTTGTGTTACGGGTACCAGATAACGGAAGTATATTTAATACTTTTATACTATACACATAATTAAGATTTTTATTATATTATACACATATTTAATACACATCCATGACCCAGGAACACAGAAAACTTTTTGTTCCGTCGGCGGGATTTGAACCCGTGACCCCCGGCTTGAGCAACGACACGCTCAACCAACTGAGCCACAGAGGTCGTCATAGAAATAGAACTATACACTTTCTGTGAAATTTACAAGTACATATTATTAATAAAATATTATACTATAATATATACTATATATAATATTATGTTAATATATTATTAAAATTTCAAGTAAGAAGTTGGAGGAACAAAAAAGTACATTCAACGATCGAACATTTTCATTCTATCGCAGGCAGAGTGCTCGCTAAGGTTTTCATAATTTATTTTTTACGGCATGTTGTTCCCTATTATTTCAAGAGTAAAATAAACGATTGCGAAATAGCGGCACCGCGGAGAGTGACACAACCTCCTCATACGAAAGTCAGCGGCTCACTGTCCCGCGCGCCCGCGCACGCACCGCTTACAAATATTTTCACAAAATAATAGTTATTTACGTATATTTTGAAAACAAAACGATATTTCGAAAAACCCAACGATGAAATGTTAGATAAATATATTCTTCACATTTTCGTAAAAGAACCATCTTTATAGCCGTAGTAGGTAGTAAGTAGATAGAAAAAGAAATCTGAAAACAGGGCTTTTTAATTTTAATTTATTTAATATTAATCTTCGTCTTATTAAAAAAATTAACGATGATATTAAAGATGAAGGATTGAAGTGTGAAATGTATATTTTTTTGAATTTTTTTATTCCCATTTTTCGGAGTAGTTCCGACTCAAACTGAGCGATTTTTAAGCTTTAGGGGCTATTTGCCCCTTAATGCCTTAAATAATGACTACAAAATCTAGGATTTCGTTTAATACAATTTCAGTAACATAAACGTTATGCAACAGAGATATTAATACATACCTACTTTTTTTTTGGTTGGACCTGGATGATTTTCCCCCTTTTCCTTGTTAATATACGAGGACAAAAACCTACTGCTTATGTCAAGACGTTTAGGCAGAAAAATAATAAAAAATTAGGAAAAAAATATACAATCCATAATTATTAGGTGCTTATCACATATTATGAAATTGGAATTCCTAATGAAGAAGATATATTTCAGATCAAAGACCTAATATTATATACCTAAATGCCAAAAATATCCGTAATTTATTTTGAACAACCTTATATAAGCTCGTCTCTCAGGAACTAATAATCGTTATATGCTATTAACATGGCCGTTTGTTCACAGGTGGAAGAGATACGAGAGATGATAGATAAGATTCAGGCGAACGTCGAGGAGGTGAAGAAAAAGCACAGTGCCATATTGTCAGCGCCGCAGTCAGATGAAAGTAAGTAAAGTTAATCAGACAAATCTCGCAAACCTTTACACCCTCGTGTGACTGTAAGTGTCGGGTATAAATTACACAGTGTATAGTGCGGTTCAAATGAGAATAGGACCGAGTCGGCGCCATATTGTTTCGAATTTAGACTGTTTGATAGTTAAATTTATGTTTAGATAATTAATTAGTAATCAACTTCAAAAAACAATTCAACGTTTTTATTTAAATTCGATGCAAGACTATTAATATTTATATAAACATAAGTTTTTCTGAAAATCGCACTTTTCAAGTGATATTTGACAGATAAAGGTCATTGACGTTCCTATTCTCATTTGAACCGCGTTATACTTATAAAAATTATACAGCGCAAAATTAACTTTCAATGTTATTTTGAAATGCGCTAGACATGGATTATTTTCGTATTTATTTCTCGGTAAATGGTGATTTGCCCTTTCGCACCCACGCTACGCAAACGATGTGGGTGGTTATACATACAGAATCTATAAAAATGGCGTGGCGTTCAAATGTCTATAGGATTTGGCGTAGGACGAGGCTCATTGGCGTGGCATTTCGCTAATTATTGTGGTGTGCTATTTATGCAAACGTTGGGCAGATTCTAAACTTAGTAAGCAATTAATTTAATTCTAAACTTAGTAAGCAAAATTGTATTAGGTAAATATTAGTAACTTGTAATGATTCAGATTTTCAGAACACGTTTTCTTTTTATCTACACTAATATTATAAAGAGGAAAACTTTGTTTGTATGTTTGTTTGTTTGTTTGTTTGTTTGTTTGTTTGTTTGTAATGAATAGGCTCAAAAAGTACTGGACCGATTTCAAAAATTCTTTCACCATTCGAAAGCTACATTATCCACGAGTAACATAGGCTAAATTTTATTTTGGAAAAAAATAGGGTTCCGTAAGATATTTGGGTTTTTCGGACACAAGGTGTAAAAAATCAACCAGAAAAGTTACTTATTTTGCGTACGCTGCCTAAACTATAAAAGATAGAACCATAAAATGTTCTAATAAATTGTAGATCTTATAAATATCTACAAAAAAGTCCGCGACAGACTATGCCTATCTATGTCGAGTGAGGCACAACAATCATTTATTTATTTAGAAATCTCGAATTTTTTTTGACTACATTTAAACGCGTTTATTTTACTCATGCTATTAATCCTTAGCAAAATAAATTATTTCATCACTATGTACAGTTTATGTAGATAATATTTGGTTTTTGAATGATTAAAATTTGACGTTTGGTTTTGAAGTTATGGCGAAATTAAAATATTACGATTTCTGCTGCAGGGCCCGTTGCGAAGTGGGCGTCAATTAATCCAATGTTCGTTGTAACTATGAATTGATGGATAGATACTTGAATACCTATTTATAGTGTTTGTACTTTGTTGTATTGTTAGTCCTGAAGAGTATAGGTATTTCATACGATAAAAGTATACTTATTTCATTGAGTTTTAGTAGTTATATTAATTTTTTCTGTTTGTTTTGACTTAATTTCGCCCGTTTTGTTAGAGGTTTAAAGACATTCTGTAGTATTAGTAAAAGTTCGTGTACCCGTGCGAAGCCGGGGCGGGTCGCTAGTTAATTTATATAATTTGATATTATGTAGAACCAAAATAACTTACCTACGCATCTATTTTCGTGTTAACAAAAGATAACACATAATTATGTCCTTTTCTACTCTAAAATTGCAATTTGACTTTGCAATTTTGTAACCAGCGGCTTCGAAGTTGCCAAGTATAAGTTACAGCTTAACGGCTTCTTAATGACTTGAGTTTTTGCGAGATCTTTTCGGACAACCTGTTTAAAGTCATAGTTCCTAAGTCTCTTACGAAAAGCTATCTCGATGATAAGTTATTCCCACGCCAAGTATTATACCTATACTCGCAATATTTAGTCGGGAATTTGGAAGACCGGAGAAAATTCAGAGCATTGAAAATAGAACTCTGGACAAATACTAATAAAAATAATAACTCCCCCACCGATATCGGTGACGGTGGCCGGTTTCATTGAAACCAGGCCAGTTACGCAGGAGTAATTTTATAGTGCCCAAGTGTGTGCGCAGTACACAAGAGCACTCTCTCTTCTTTTACTCTCATAATTCAGTGGGACGGATAACCGATACGACTGGCGAGAGATCAGCCTGCATTGTCCTAACCAAACTTGGAAACCGCATTTTTCGTTCTTCCAATGCGGGAATCGAACCCACGACTTCCGATCCGAGAGCCAATTCTCTAACCACTAGACAACGTAAGAGGTCTGGACAAATAGAATAGAGTTGAAATTCGAAGACATGAGTGTCGTGTTGTCTGATTTGACATTGACATTTGACTTGACACTCGTTCGTGTTCGATTTTCAGGCCTGCCCTATTTTCAATGCTCTGAATTTTCGCCGGCCCACCGGATTCCGGACAATATAATCGCAGCTTAAGTCGTAAGGCTTAAAGATTGTGAGATCTTCGTACCTAAACAAAGATAGCAATCTGAGATATTTGCGTCATTTCACCGTAGCCGGCAATTCATTCGAATGGGACTTCGTATTACTGTCATTTATTACGGACCTTCAGCTATTTGTTATGGAAATAAAAGAGATTATGTACATCATTGTGTTGATTTATTGCTGGACAGGATTATACGATTATGAATATTATATTTCATCTTCCTTCTAAAATATTATATGGTCACGTTTAAGATACTACAATCATGGAAGAAAAATCGTATATAGCTTGTAATTTTAATAAAAACAACCGATAGCCAGGTTAGTCGACAAAACGATACGTTAAAGAAAAAGCAACATATAGCCGACAGAAGAACCCATAGGATTTACTTAGGGGGCGTCCATAAATTGCGTGAGGTTATCTGCCGTCCTCAAACTAAAAGGCGGCTAAATGACAAAAAGAGTTTTTGAGGTAGAGCTAAAAAACGTAGGATTATTATGAATTTGATGCTAGTGATTTTGTATAAACAATAATTGTTAATGTTGTCATGAATGTCTTATTACAATATTAACAATTGTTTATAGAAAATAACTAGCATCAATTTCGAAATAATCCCGTGTTTTGTAGCTCTACCTCAAAAACTATTTTTGTCATTTAACCCCCTTTTAGTTTGAGGACGGCAGTTATAATGTGGGGTCCAGCGGAATCTCACTAAATCTCGCTCGGTGGAAAGGAAAACTCTCAGCAAATATGACGATTTTTCCTTCTGGCAAAAATAGTCTCAAAATGCGAAAAAATAGGTTAAATTAAAAACTTTTGAAAATCCCGTTATGCACGTCTCACAGGCTTGTTAGAAAAATCTCAAATACTAGTATTTACAAGTCTTAATAAAAGTAATAAAACAAATAGTGTTTTTGAGAAAAAAAATTAACACGATTATACACATTATAATTAGTTTGACAAAACTCACGAGGTCGTGGCGATATTTCGCCAAGGATGAGGGGGGTAAAAAATGCTCAAAAACGTCTCACGCAATTTATGGACAGCCCTTACCCATGATTTTCTAAACTCTAAACGCTAAAATCATCTGACGTCATAGATAGGTAGGAAGAGCGGGCACTTCCTACCTTTAACCTTTCCCACGTATCGAACCAACTGGCCTAATTAGTATACGAAGTTACCTGCATCCTCGTTAGTCCGACACCGTCTCTGCTCCGACTTTAATTATTCATCAAATCATTTCCTGATTACCGACCATAGCGGATGACCTTAGCGTACGACGCTTCGGAAATTATCCTAAATTGGAAAGAATACTAATGTACTTCTTATTGAAAACCTAAGATGTTTTCTCCCTAAGTCGCAACTAAGCAACAGCATAATATGGAACTGTTCTCTTATTCAATGGGAATGTAGATCCAATGAAAATAACACTTACCCAAATACATATTTGTAAAAATGTTTTGAAAATATTAATATCTAGTTAGTTTTGCAAATTGCACCTTAATACCTAGGTACTCTATATTATTACTCTATATTATTACCGTTTTTGGGTACAAAATCGATAGGCTAAACTCGTATAGTACATAATCGAAACACAACATTCGTATCACAAAAGAGCGCCTGTAAATTAAGAAATTTTACAACTCTGCACTGTAGTCTGTCTCTGTAGTAACTTAAAACATTCCATTTCACTTGAAAGGGGACATGTTTTATAAACAACCCAGACTCTTTGACTTGTGATAAAAATACTCGCAAAAAGCGTTTCTTCTAGTGCACCTCTATTTAAAGAGTCCTATTTTCACTGTGTACGATTCTGGCTAGGATGAGGGGCCCGATTCTCATGCAATAGAGAAAAATTCACGTTCGAAAAAAATTTAATTCGATTTGGTTTATGCGTAAAGTTTAAGAAGGACCTTGGTTTTAAATGCGTCTCAAATTTCATTACTTACGAAATCGAGTGACGTTAGCTCGAATTATTTCGATCGTGAAGTTCTGAGAATGCAAATGCATGCATTTGACGGTACAATAAAAGAAAGTCTCAAAAATTAAATCATCACTATGTCCATTATGAAGAGGACAAAAAGTTAAACTTGATATTCAAAGAATTATATTCAGTGTAAAATTGAAGTTCTGTTTAAGTTGTAGAAACAATTGAAAACTGTCTGAAAAATCTTTTCTTTATAATCCAACGATACAATAACACAAGATTTATTCAAAAGTATACTTTTTGCAAATTAAAATTATAGTTATCAAAGAAGTTAACGTTTCCCTCGATGCCCAAAGTTCAAACATCAAAATTAGTAATTAAAACATACAATTGAATTTGAAAATGTTTGTATAAAAGCTGTCACAATGACACAAAGTATTAAAAACACGAGCCCTAGAACGAATCGTTTTAATTGTGAAATTAATTTTAATTGTGCCCTTTTCATATCATATTAGGTATATGGAGGCAATGTTCGTGACAGGCGTTCGAGTGCCGCTGAAAAAGCGTCCAATTATCCATCACAATGCTCTTGTGATGTTTGGTTAATATTATCACTGATGTTTTCAATTTTTCATTGCCTACTTATGAAATAAGAGTTCGTTAATGTGAAACACTCGTTTGATTTATTGTTTTTCGTAATTTTGGAGTTTACAAAATACAAGCTTCTTTGCCACTTTAATACAACATACCGCGGGAACACTTACTTTTGCGCGAAAAAGCAACCTAATTATGTGTTGGTCCTGTGCTTAAACTAATAACATACCAAATTAAACAAAAATCTGTTCAGTAGTTATTTGTGTGACAAGGTAACAAACATCTATTTAGCCTCACAAGCTTTCACTCTTATGATATTATTAATACAAACTTTTAAGATTTTCCGAACGTCTAGAATTTTACCACTACCTTCCTACTAGGAGTGAGGTGAGTTCTATAACTTTTGGATCCCACGTAGGTATTGAAAACTGCAAAGAATGTGCAACGCACTACATAACAAATTGACCCCTTTCGGTAACCTAGTTAGTATATTAGGGGCGTTTATAGGGGTTGGACAATCTGCTGCGTCACGACGTGCGACGGTCCGGGCTGGACATTATATAGGAATATTTGACACGAGTGTTTCCTTATCCGGTGATAACTCATAAATCATATCCCAGCGATATGAAACGCTGGCGGGATGTAACGAATTATTGCTCGTTTCTGTAAAAAACGTGAAAAGATTTATTAATTTTTGCCCAATTGCGCCAGAAGGAGGGTTATGTTTTTCGAGATTATGTATGTATGTTTGTATAATTGCTTGGCACGTTCTGCAGCCTAAACGGCTTGATGGGTTTTAGCTTGAGAGGTATAGGTCGCGCAACGATTTATGAGCGCTCAGTGAAAGTGGAGGGGATCGTTTGCGCATGTGACCAATTGCAAAGAATATATATTACTAACGTACCAATAGCGTGTCGGCAGCCACATTCGGCATGGGTTCGGCGGATCCACACCTCCCCGCCCGAGCCCGCTACCACAAACAGACCCAAAAAATGACTTCTGCGCATACTCCCTCTACTTTTGTCGAAAGATCTTAATTCGTTGCGCGACCTATATCGTTAGATTCGTATTAACTGTGAGAGTGACACTGGGTACATCAAAATTATTTTACGCAGTCGGGGTTTTTTTAATTAATCATATTTCATAAATTATTAGTACGTCTACTTTCTTAACTTCATTATTTACTTTTCAGTTTTTTCGGCGGTTTAATTTTTTGTTAAAAAGTTATTATTGTAAACTCTAATGAACATGATATTATCAGCACCTAATGACGTGACAACACGCAATTGTTGATGAAAAATTCGAAACTATACAATGTTGATTTTGAGAAATGTCGCCATCTTTTTCGATTTGTCATATTTTATTATCACATCGTTTTAGGTTGTAAAAGCAATACTGTGTCAAAAAAACATTCCCAGAGTACCTGCTACATTTCGATGTTAGATTTTTCCAAGTTTGTTTTAAATGGCAATCTATTTTCATAAAAATGCAACGTTGAACTTCTCCGAGAATCCTCCTGTCCGCGCCGAGATCGGCGCAGCTTGAGAAATGATAGTGGTATCAACAAGTGATTGCGGATTTGTGTCGGATTCACAGTCTTTTTATAGCAAAATTCTTCGGTGAAAATGGGGTTATGAAATATGAAAACATGTTCCAGTCTGGATTTAGAAATGTCGATATTTTTATTTCTTGCTCCCAAGAAATCGGTCCTCGCGATAGTTAAACTAGTCCGACGACCATAAGTATGAAATTGAGAATGAAATCAAGAATAGGGCACTAAAATCTATGGAATAAATAGACAGATTGAATTATTTTGCTACCAATAATTTGGCAATTGGCACTCGTGTAGGAGGTCATTTGCAGAAAGTTTAAATAAATCACGCTAATTATCGTAACAGGTACGGTAAAGTTACAGTTTCGCGCTCCATTGGGCGTGTAACGACAGAAAGGGTTTATCGAGACCGTGAAATGTCGACGCGCTGACCGGACCGAGGCAGTCCCCAAAGATCGATCTATTAAACGATAATATTTGTTCTATAAATAATGGTTGGCTCTATCATGGCGTTCCTTGACCGAACGGAATGGCCGTTGACCTATTCGATTTGTGTATGCTCAATCTAGGGTAAGTTTCCTTTCGTGTTATTAATGCGAAATAGGATAGACACATAATTGAAAGAGGACCAATTCAGTTTTCTTGATGTCCTGGTGATGAAAGTCCTGATGAAAAGGGAAAAGGTTGGCACAGACTATTGTTGAATATTATGTTTTTCGAAATATCCTTCCGCTGTCTGATATTTTATTATTTATTAGCTAGGTAAAAACACTCATAAATTGTTCCATGTTACCAGTGTTCATGTATTGTTGTATTTCAAACAAATTAAAATATACTAATCCTTGCAATTTGTAAGCGACAACATTTTTTGCAACCATTACAACCATTGTAGGTAATCAGGTGCGATTGTGATCTTGGCAAGCGCCCCGAAGTTTTCCTGAAAGCTTACGTGTTTAATCTACGATTTATCACGGCGAGGGAGCGAATAAAATGTACCTGCGTGACTATATTATAATACACATTTCAATGGGAAACGCCCGATTCGCCCGAATTAACTAGCAATTTTTTTATATAATAAATAACACGAGTGATGTTAACGTTTATGTGCTAATGATTCCCTAATTAATTTTTTTCGTATAAATGATGATAATCGAGACAAGACTTTTAGTAAAAGTTATAGAAAAATAAACGATTATTCGGACGGTTTTCAAAAAGGAATCGTACCATTTGGTCGGGATTCGGGAACTGTAGTATTAGGGACGTAATCGTTTTAATTAATATCTTTAAACATTGGACATAATAGGATTCTAACCTAACAGGAACCAGATTTTGCAGCCTATTAAAGCATTCTGGCAACAAAGTTAGACTGTGGAATACATTTTAACAAAATTCTCAACAGCACGTATACGCTCCAGAACAAGTTTAAAATTAATCGAAATGGGTCGCCGTCGACTGGGATTCAAACTTTCAACAAAAATATATTTTTTTTTCATTTGGAACCAAGAAAGCAAACAGCCTGTGTTTTTGGCCAGTAACCTTGTTTTGTTGACTAAAGTTTATTGTACACTAGCGAACCCGCCCCAGCTTCGCCAAACCTTCCTCTTGCCTACCTTTTGCTGAAAATTACATAAAATCCGTTGATTAGTTTAAAAAAATCTAATGAGGAGGAGGATAATGGAGGTGATTTCTTTTGATACTATATAAAGATGAGTGAGTCTACCACTGCAATTTCAAGCAGCCGTAGTCGCAGGAGGACTGAGGTGACAGGCGTATTATTTGTTGAAGTTGTTTAAACTACCCAAAGATTTTTCAATTATTTTTGTGTTCCACGCAGAACGTGCTAACGGTATCATGAAACCGTGGTGTTTTTGACTTGATTTTTATTTTATTTATTACTAGATGGCAGCACCCATCTTTTCTCAAGTAAATTAGGGAACTTTTAATTTCTATAGCCTTGCTTATTGTTCATTCAATGACGATATCGCTGTTCCTTTACCAGTACTTGTGGCTTATCAAAATTAAATGAGGTTGATCCCGTGTGTGTAAATTGCAGATTTATCATTGCGACGGTGTTTAATATCTGATCAATGTGATCCATTACGCGGGTTTCAGTTCATCTTTTGATCTTCCCTATAATAGGAGATACCACTCACCATAGTCACATTTAAATATCAGGGTAAGGTTTGCGATACACAGTGTGGCCTATGGTTCACCGCATTACAATCCGTTGTTTAAATTTATGTGGCCACTTAATGTGGCCATTTTAGACCTATAGGACCTTTATATGACTCTACGGTCTACCCTCGTATTCGGATAGATTAAGTTAGAAAACTCATCTTGCTCCACTCGTGACATAATTCCGCTGTCCTCGCGAATGTGACCTGCTTTCAAAGATGCATTACATGTCCCAATATAAATAACAATGCATGCAACATAAGTTCTATGTAAAGTTCTAGAACAGGAACAGCTAGTTCTTTGTAGGAATTATATAGGAATTAGGAATCAACTGATTGCAAAATGATTCCAAATATTTTGGAAATATGTCTCTTGATACAGTTCAGTTGTTAACAATCCAGATATAGGTCGCGCAACGAATTAAGATCTTTCGAGAAAAGTAGAGGGGGTATGCGCAGAAGTCAGTTTTTGGGTGTGTTTGGCGGTAGCGGGTGCGGGCGGGGAGGTGTGGATGGGCCGAACGCATGCCGAACGTGGCTGCCGACACGCTATTGATACGTTAGTAATATATATTCTTTGCTATTGGTCACATGCGCGAACGATCCCCTCCACTTTCACTGAGCGCTCATATACCGTTGCGCGACCTGTAATAAGAATACTCTACTGTTATGCTATCTACAGACACACGAATTTGGTACGGAGCGTACAGCGAACCATATCCGGAGACCAAATTCGGTGTCGCTACACACGCACGAATTTGGTACGGTGCAATGAAGCGAAACGCTCGACACTCGTGTGTTCGATTTTATGCTCTATTACATTAGCACAGAGTTCTATTTACAGTGCGGTTCAAAGACTTCTAAAGACGGAGTCATAGTTTTTGAAAGTTGGTACTATGTTTTTCTGTTGCTCTGTCTTACTAACAATGTATCAATACGAGTGGATGAGAGAGCTTATATCGGTGTATAAACGCGTGTTTCGTGTCATGTAATGACCAGCTCAGTAGGCCTTTGCAGAGCAGTAGCTCTGTGAATTTATTGTGTTTTATCAATGAAAATAAATGTGTAAAGGACAAATTTATTTTAAAACATCTAATATGTGTTGCTCCGCTGCATATTGTGCCTCAAGAATGACGACAGAAGGTGTCAAATACTTGGAATTATCATTTTACACGTAATGTTTTAACAATATTTTGTGAACTAAATAATGAGTATTTTTATAATATAAACAGATAATCATTAAATTTAACGAACCCTTTTTCGTACTTTATCACGCTTTAATGATGAATATCACGTAATGAGTAATAATTTGTGCAAAATAAAAGCCTTGTTTTTCTGCGTATTTTGAGTGATGTACCCTACTGACACAAGAGTTTATCGATAAAGATAATAAACTTTTACTAAACGGTTTTATTAGGTCTCGGAAATGCTCCGGAAGAAGAGGCGAATAGATTGAAGCAGTTAGATGCGAAATTAGAAGAGTGTGTCCCACCAGTGAGACAGCTTGGTGTGACGGTATTGATACGGGGAAGATATTTCTGTTTTACCGGACAATTAAGAAGACTTACGATAATATATACTTTCTTAAGCATATTTTTTTTATTTAGTTTCCAATTAAAATGCACAAAGAGCATTTTTCCATTATCCGATCCGGATCGAATACGATATAGGTATCGAATGCCGATACAGTAATCGATATTCAATAGCCATGCAAGGGCAAGTAAAATATATGAAACACATAGGTCTTTCACATTATCGATTTGATATCGGATAGAAAAGCACTTTTATTCCTGTAAATATGGGCCTAGCAGGAACAATTGACAGGTGCGTAAATGCAATGTTATAGAATGTCAATTGTATGTCATAATTTTTATACAAATCTCTTTCGATAACGTAACGTTTACGCAATTGACAATTGTTCCTGCTAGGCCCCCAAGCAAGTGAGTAATCTGACTGACTCAGCTAATCTCTCAATGTATTTACTATTTAGATGCTAATCAAAAATGCAAGTACAATACAAAGAGAGGAAATCGAACGCAAAATTTTTGTGTTGTCAGATTTGACATGAGACTCGTGTGTTCGATTTTCAGTTCTATTGTATCAATCCAGAGTTATATTTTCAATGCTCTGAATTTTCCCCGGCCTTCCAGATTCCTGAGAGTATGTCCGTCGGGATATATTATCGGGTCGGTATTACTAAGGCTTACTTACTAATAAAGAGGAGGTTCTGTGTTCGGCTGTATATATGTCACCATAAAATTTTAAAAACCGTTAGATTGTAATATTACTAGAGATATTATAAAATGTCGACAGATTGTCAAATAAAAATTACTTCTTACAATTTTACACGTTATTTTTTGTTACATTGTAATATTTACCGTGCCGATTGGTTAAATGGCAAGTACCCCGCGTCGCCATATTTGTTTTTTTTTTTCATAATAATAATTAAAACGAAAAATAATGCGTACAATTATTGTAAGGAGAAATTTTTATTTGACATATTATATAATATTATATACAGCCGAACACAGAACCTCCTTTTTTTAAAGTCGGCTAAAAATATTTATGAACGGTCTATTTCTATTACAATAGTGCAGAATTGTTAGGAATTGTAAACTTTCAATTGGTAGATATAGGGAGTAATTTTATTTAATGTAAATAGTTATTAATAAAACGTTTTCTCATAATACTTATTTTATAATTAAAATACGCAATTGACTGAAGAGTGTGAAAGAATTATGCTACTAATTATTTCATACATTTTACTCGCCTTTGGCTATTGTGTATCGGCTATCAGCATTCTTTACCGATATCGTGTCGGATAATGGGAAAACGCTTTTATGATAAAAACTAGATGTTACCCGCGCCTTCGTGCGCGCTAAAAAAAATGCCGTGCCGCAAAAAAGTAGCCTATGTGGTCCTTTCTATATATGTGCAAAATTTCATCAAAATCGGTCAAGTACTTTCGGAGCCCATGCAAACAAACAAACCTAATAAGAACACAGTATTTTTACACATCTAATAAAATCTTGTTAATTTCAAATACCTATATCTTAAATTAAAAAGGTACTTAATGAGTTTTACACATTATAAACTGATGACATAAAACTTAAAATGTGTTTATAAAATAAAAATTCAGAATTATAAAAATATCTACAAACGTCGATAGGTACCACAAAAAAGTCGAGTAGTTTATCGATATTATATCGATATACGTTACATCCCTGCACGTACACTAATACAATGCACACAAGCAGAAAAAGGACACGCGTTTGCTGGCTAAAACTCTCTCTAGTAGTTATATACTCAAAGGTGCGGTTTTAAACGACGACGATGATTCCCGCAATTCATTGATAACGGGCAGTGATACCAACACTTTAAAAAATATTTCTCCCCAAATTTTACCCCTGATTACTTATACCATTGACAGGTCTAAAAGATAATAAGCTAGAAAGAAAGGCTATGTGTTTAACATAAAGACTTACGCCTGAATAACATAAAACTAACTTGTCTTAATCTGATTTCACTCCCAATACATTTTCATATCCCTGGCTATATACACACATTAAAATAATTTTTATTATTACATACAAATTGATTCATAAGGAGTAAACTCTAAACATCCTGTCCTCTAGTAAACCCCGTAGATTTTTCCCTAATTTTGGGGGGTACATCCCTAAGTTGGCAACACTGATACTGTTGTACGGCCAAACCGCCGGACTGCTCTACACACGCACGAATATGGTACGGAGCGTACCAGATTCGATGCGGACAACGGTGAACTCTTCGCCTTCTTCATATGTTCGCCGGACTGCCCTACACGCTCGGATCTGGTACGGAGCGTACCAGATCCGCTGTACGCTCCGTACCAAATTCGTGTGTCTGTAGACACCATTATTCTACAAATACTCATACAGAGCGTTTTTTGTATAGTTATTACATTTTCTTCGTTTTTATAGCAAATACTACGGGTTAGCCTCTCTGTAGCTCAATGTTAGCTTAATATTTTCTATCTTCATTAAAGTATATTTTGACCTGTGAGCTATAGTTGGCAAGTGTAATTGATTGGACGGAAGAGTAATCAGTTTGCTTTAATCTTCAGCAGTTCACACCAAACCCCACTCTGATAAGCTTTCCGTTCATGAATATGATATATTACTAAGCAGCCTTCGTTGAAATTAATAGTATAATTATCTACAACTTTTAAATATTTCTAAATGTAAATATTATTAGTTCAGCGGGAATCGGCGCATGTGTACCGAAAACTATTCTACCTCTATTTTTTTGCGATCCTCTTCAAATTGCCCTACTAATGATATAATGCATGTTGCCATGGGGCAACCCTGTGCCATATTGTTAAAACCGAAATTGTTTAAACAATTGCAAGGAATTGTTATTTTTCAACCGGAATGGATAAATGGATCGATGGATAGATGGATGTTTGTTACTCTTTCAAGCAAAAACTACTGATCGGATTTTGATGAAATATGATATAGTAGTTGTTTAGGCTCTGGATTAAAACATAGTCTACTTTTTAGCCCAGAAAAGTACAATAACAGTGTACGATTCGCCATTGGTAATTTTAGACCTGATTATACATATATAATATGAAAAGTACTTTTTACTTTGTTATCAAGTTCTTCGAGCTGTCTCCCTAGAACATAAAACACATGTTGCAAAGTTTGGAGATACCGGTTACTCATGAATTTCTGAAAAAGTTACCAAGCTAGATAGGAATAATAGCGACTTGTCTCGAAAATATTACCTCATACACTGGATCTCGTAAATGAAACTTGTGTGTACTGTATTCTATTCTAATGATGATACTTTTAATTACGATTCCTAGTTACGGATTGGTAAGGAAGCCTTCCAAGTTGGTATCGATTGCATGCATTATGCATTTTATGTCGGTAATTGTTTAAGTATAGATAATTATTAAAGAATAGGTATGTTATTATGTTATGAATCGAAACCGATAACAACCGATATTTTGATGGCAGCCATTGTGATGGCAGAATGTTGGAACCCAGCTAATATAATGTTTTTAAGACCTTATGTATACCACATTCTTGCAATAAAGGATTGATTGATTGATTGATATGTTTATGATGTGGTTAAAAAGTTTTGCTGTGTACCTTTGGCTTGAAGAGATAGGTACATTAATTGGGGGTAGATGATAATGGGAAACTTTACACAGAAGCCATTTTGAATTGATCAAACAGTTCATCAATCATTCAAGCAGTTGATGTAAATAGTTATTTACTTTGAAATAAATCCAACAAACTTATAAGTAATTACGTACTCACGAAAGTGCGTTAGTGCTTCTTGTATCAAGTGACAAAGTATTTTAGTGCACGCCCTTGGATCTGGAAAACCTGCCAAGTGCGAGTTGGACTCGCGCACGAAGCGTCCGGTCCGTACCATTATTTTACATGTTTACTTATTATTTCTTTATTTCTGTACGACATTTTCCAAGTAAGCGCATTTTACAAGTTAAGACGTTATAGTTTCCTTTTAAAGTTCATTACATGGACTACCATCATGATTTTTTTCAGATTTCTCGAACCAGCCGTTTAGCCCTTTATTTAAACAAAAAAAAAACGTGTGCGTCTCGAAACGCCCGACAGAAGTGATAACCTAAACTAATCTAAACAAAAATATAAGAGGCCGTCTTTAAATTCTGTTGAAAAAAAAATTATAGTAAGCGAAAAAAAAATTATAAAAAAATAAAAATATTTCGTTAATGACAGAGATTCGAACCCGAGACCAATTGGTCAACATTAAAAGTCCCTGCGTAACTGCGCTACGCGTATCTGACATTAGTATTCGAAATTACTGACGTACTGTAACGCCACAACACGTTACGTGACGAAGCGATTTACCCTCCTTATTATGTTATCACTTCAAAAAAATGCTCTTTAAATTTCAATATCTCGCAAATGAATACCTGAAACAAAAGATCGTCTTAGAAACCTTTCAATGTTTTTTAAAATACCTATCTAATGATACCCCACACTATTCGCAAAAAAAATCATCCTCACTTACCTACACGTGTTAAAATTAGTATTTTCGTGATTTTATTTTAGCACATGCAAAGTTTCATCTTTCCAGCACTAACCGTTTGAAAGGTAAGGCGAGGATGGACGGACGGACATGACGAAACTATAATGGTTCCGAGACGTAAACCCCTAAAAATTATAGAGAGGGTGGACACGTGTAACCTTTGTCGCGGCAAAAGAAATTAATGGTGCCATGAATAACTTTCATATAAGTAAATTGAATTTCTCAGAATGGGTCGTAACGGGAATCGATTCAAAAGAATAAGCTTAACTATTTTATCCGTATAATATATAAGGTGTACGCTAGAATCATGTATATAATAACTGACGAGAAAATGTTATTTAAAGAAGCGTCTTTAAACAAATCAGCACGAGCTGCATGCTGAAATAACATTTTACCATGTCTTCAAAACGATGGGGGCTTTTCCTGGAGACATATAGCACAGAGTTTTTGACCTAAATATATCTATGTATTATTTATGAGAGTAGAATTATTAGCGATAATACCTAATTAAAGTTAATCCACGTATGCAATAAATGTCTTTAAACTTAGTCAAAGACAAAAAGTCCTCAAATTACCGCAGCATCCCAAGAAATTACTCGCCTGTATTTGTGGGCCTGTAATGCAAGTGATCACGTTTTTATCGCCAACCAAGTAAATTCCATCATCTCAAAACTAATTCTGTCCCCTTTACTACTAATTGTATCACTCCGTGGAATATTGTGGATCCGACTAACTGTCTTTATTATCGCAGTGATTACGAGGAGAAGTTTGGATCGTAACACTGTTATAATATTGTATGCTCGAGTTTGCTTGCGAACTTGCCTCTGCTATCTCGTGTTGATGTTTATCGAGATTGGTATTGCGAATTCTTTCTGTAGCGAAAATATTTACTTCCAGCATTCAAGTTTGTATTTCAGATTCTATAAATAGTTCACGCTTTCCGAGCTTTCTCTAGTCTTGGTCTTTTTACTTCCATCTTAATATTACTCTGGTATAAATTTAACTAAAGACAAAGAAATTGAATGAAGTTACATCTTTTATTTCTAAATTAAAAAGGTAAATCTACAATGAATGCTCACGTCTCTTATTTTGGATCTACATAAGCCATCATTTATAACTTCTTTTAAAGTCATTGACTTTAGTTTTTATATCAGGATCGTGACATTTTACTAATTAATATTCAGTGTTTTTTGCGTCTACGGTTTATTCGAAGTTTTTTAGTATCGCCAAGTATCCACTAAGTTATTATAACCAGATGCGTAGGATTAAAGATAATAAAGTAGCACTAATCGAGAACGGAAATGACGAGAACCTTATGAATTTTGTGTTACAAAGTGATTAGAAATGTTTTATCTATAGACAATGCAAAACACGGGTCAATAGACAGGCTCTTTGTAACACTGTTATTCGTTAAATATTGAACGATGAATTGAATCGATGTAATACAGCTCCCGAACAATGTAAACAAAAAGAGGAAACACGGCAAAGAAATTGCAGCAATTTGTCTTGAAGTTGCCGCTGTGGAGACTAATACAGAGGCTAGAGTTCAGAGTGGACCTAAGTTTTCCTAGTAAATTACACTAATTGCACGTTAGTTCTGTAGAACAGAAGTTTTATTATGAATCGTCGTGCTATAAACATGTCATTATTTTTAAAATATAGAGGTTTGTTGGGTAATGATGATCGTCACTACTGAGTTTTTAGATTTAAGAGAAAAAGATTGTTTTAAAACTATCATGAAATATGTTTATGGAGATCATCTTGAGTCTGTATTTACGCGAGAAAACAATTCTTTGTTGCTTGAAACTGCTGAACTGTTCCATAATACTGGTTCTTAAGAAAGTAAATACTTTAAAAGTTTTGAACGCTTTCGCGGTTTTTTGAGATTGTGAAAGAAGTGAGGCATGGATTTTAACGGAAATTCTTTTATATTGTTTCTGTACACGTTTGTTTGGTGGTTAATAAATAATGGTAGCAAATCGTAATCCGATGTATTAACAGTTAAAATGCCATTGAAATACCATCTGTTACATACCATATGAGCAATTAAAAACGTAAATACCCATGTAACAATACATATTATGTGTCGGTAAATCTAAATACCTTACTTGGTAATTAGTATGTGTATGCGTTTACTATAAACTATAAAGACGCTAAGGTAGATGCGTATAGCGAGAATATTGTGAAATTATTAATCAATTAATATAACGAAACTTTTTATTAAATAATAATATGACAATCGCCTGCTACGCTGTAGAACAAGAAACTTTCGAACGTTATTAGTTTGCCGCCCAAAAGTTAGTATATCTTGTAAAAGTTTCTCAAAGGGCAGACAAAAACCGTAAGTTAATCATCGTACAAAGTTCTGCCACTTGTAATTTATGCCCGACACGACACAACTTGTAACAAATTCAAACTGCGAAATGCGACCCATTAACTCAAAATAAGTTATTATTGTCTTCAGAAACAAAGCACGAATTAGAAGATCTCATGGCCGATATCAAAAAAACTGCCAACAAAGTAAGAGGAAAATTAAAACGTAAGTTGCATTTGTTTTCTTTATAACGATTTGTTTTTAGAAAATATGAAATTGATCATAATATGACACCAGAGAAATGCCGCATAGTAAAATGTAGACGTAAAAAATTTAAACAGCTAGCTAGCAGCTAGCTCCAGAATCCATAATCTAGAGCTAATGTTATGTTATTTTTTTTAACATAATTTATAATTTCAGTGTCATATGTTTACCGACTTTTTTATAAATAGCTTTAAAACGTGTATTTAAATAAAAATTTGCAGACATAGAACAGAACATCGAACAGGAGGAGCACTCGAACAAATCATCGGCCGACCTGCGGATAAGAAAGACGCAGCACTCGACCCTCTCCCGCAAGTTCGTGGAAGTGATGACGGAGTACAACCGCACTCAGACGGACTACAGGGATAGGTGCAAAAACAGAATACTCCGGCAACTCGAGATCACGGGTCGGGCGACAACTGACGATGAGCTGGAAGCGATGTTGGAGCAGGACAATCCGGCTGTTTTCACTCAAGGAGTAAGTAGAACGAAACTTAAGAAACATTAGGTGGAAATTATTCATAGGTTCCTGGATCAGAGCAGTTCCTAGGCTTCAGAAAATTAGTAAATGGCATGGCATAATGAGGGTTTTTAAATTCGTGACATCTGACAGCTTTTTGACACGACAAGGACCGTCGTGCTACCAAGTGCCGCCTGGTGAGTTTATGTCTGGTGACCGAAAAAGAATCGAAAATTCTTATTGACCGGTTTTGATACCATTTACGTCACCAGATGATGCTTTGTGTGCATTGGGTCTGCCCCCCGACTGCAGAAATAATATCAAACACCCTCATTATACACACTGCATTAGTTGGTGAAATACTCTAGGAGTTGAAACTATTTCCGACAATGCTACTTGGGGGATGTTCAAGTATTACTTAAGCACTATGGGGGGGTTGCTTATTTTTGGTGACACGGGGGGGGGGAGATCTAAATGGTGATTACGTCAGCAGTAATCATTTACTTTTTTACACGTATGGCAACCCACACATTGTCTATGTTTAACCCTACAGCGCATAGTGACACACATATGGCACATACCGAAAACATTAAAATATTTTAATAATTGAACCAAGTGGCGTCATCTAGTAAAGAGTAAACTAACCATGAATAATCGATTATTTATATTTTGTACAAAAATTTTAATTAAATGTCTTTAGCTACGTGTTCTTTTACGTTTTTTACAAAACCAACGGAATTATTTGAAACGTCGAAAAGTGGTGCATAAAATTAACAAAAAAAGTGATAAATTTGAATATTTAGGCTACAAATAAATTAATACAGGTAAGTTTATGTTTCTATTTGTTATTTAATTTGTTATTTTGTAATTTTATATATAATTAGTATATAAAAATACAACATTTTTATATGTGACAGATATGGCACACAGTGCAATGATTCTCTTTAAAAATAATGTATTGTTTGCAGATGAGCCGTAGGAAAATATTGAATTCTGATGAAATTCAGCACTTCCTTGAAATTCCTTCTGGTAGTGAAGATGACCTGGAACTGTCCGATGAGGAAAGCGATGACGACTTGATCAGAATTCAGGATTTGGTGATGAATGAAATGGACTCGTGTCCCGCATTGCTACAGGATGACTACTTCGATGAAAACGTAACCATACCTAGTCCAGGCTCAAGTAGTATGTTAGTGACAGAGCAAACAAGCAGTAATATAGCCAGCCTTTCACCACGACCTTTTACTTCCAGGCAAGCTAACCTAAGATCCAGCCGATCACAATCTCGTAGAACACTTATTCCCCGTTTCATTTTACCTTCCCCACAGCCAGTCAGACCTGCGAGGCCTAAACCTAAAAAGAGGCACTACATATGGAAAAAGATGGAATTTCAGCCACCTGATACAATATTTGATACTGGAGTGAACAAGTTAGAACAACCATTCATTCGTTTTGAAACACCATTGCAATATTTTTTTTTTTCTTTTTTGACGACGATTTGCTGAATCACATTGCGGAGGAATCTACTAAATAAAAATGCGTACAAGAAAGTGGTACATGAGAATGTTCTATCATTTGCTAGATTTTAGATTTGCTGATAAACAGCTGGCTTATGTATAAAAGAGTTGAGGCGCAGAGACAAAACACAAGGATAATGAAGTTACGAGAATTTCGACTGGAGGTGGCCAAAGCATTATATTGGTGTGGGCCATCAATGACAAGAAAGAGAGGAAGACCTTCCTCAATTGTATTTGACCTGCTGGATGACAGAATGAAAAGAAAGCCAAAACTCAATGTACCACCTAAAGATGTCATGATCGATGGTATTGAACACCTTCCTGCTTGGTCCTCTATAAGGAAGCGATGTAAGTTATCTGGTTGTAACTGCAAATCTTTCGTATTTTGCCAGAAATGTAATCAGGCACTATGTCTCAATAAGGACAAGAACTGTTTCCTACGTTTTCACAATTAGTTTCGTGATTGTTAGTTTTATAGAAGTATGTTGTTTTTTCACCAAATGTTCCTATTATTATAAGTACAAATAGCTATTTACGTTGGTTATAAGGTTCCATGTAAGGTATCCAAAGACAAAATTTATTACAATATATTATTTTCTTATATAAAGTTTGTTTATTATAAGTTTGTTTTATTTCGACCTATTTCTATACATTACTATAGATTTGCATATATTGCATGATGTGCCAAATGTGGGTCCTACGGAAAAACTCATATAACTATGTTTGTATTGCGTTCCGATTTTTAAAATATTTTTCCAAGCAATAGTACCATATTTTCTACCTCATATATTTTTTTGAAGCCGAAAAAAAAAATCATGCATTGTAGGGTTAAAAATCAAATGATAACCATAATACAGTCCTCTATTCAAAACCTATTCAATTGTACCAACGTTTACGTAAGCATGGGGGGAGAGGTAATAACTGATTACTTTTGCTGACGAGGGAGAGGGGTGGGTTAATAATAGCAAAAAATCTGCTTTAAGCTTATCTACTTGAACGACACCTTAAAGCCTACTAGAGACACGTCTTTAAGTTACCTGGGTTCGTAACTCACCAGCTATAACAGTCTCAGGTGCAGTGCAGGTCATAATTGAATCATCGTTATCGGGTGACTCGGTGAATGAGTCAGCGTTATATAAGAGCTGAAGTCATCCACTGTATAATCTCTATTTGCTTAAACTGCAATTAACGCTTATTGTTAATTTGAAAGGTTGCAAAAAAGGGAGAAAGATACCTAGAAATATTAAAGCTGTATAGTAACACGGCAACAATGAACATTCCAGATTATAATGGAGACGCAACAGGCTAAGCAGACGTTGGCTGATATCGAGGCGCGGCACGCCGACATCATCAAGCTGGAGACCTCCATCCGCGAGCTGCACGACATGTTCATGGACATGGCGATGCTCGTCGAGAGTCAGGTCAAATATCTATTCTATATTCTTACATCTCTCTACAGGTTTTTTGGACAATATTGCATTTTTCATAAATTTGTAAACATAGCCATTTCAGAGACTATGATTTATATGTAATAGACTAAAACGCCTAAAATTTATCACATACATCAGGGATTTACTGAATTGGCCTAAGACCCAAGTGTGTCTGCCGTCTAATGATATGTCTATATCATTAGACGTAATATGATAATCTAAAATTTACTTTAGATTCTACAGTCTGCCTTGATTTACAAACCTCTATTAACACACTATTAACTTGTATTTTACCTAATTGCCAGAACCATCCACCTCTTCTCTAAGGCAAACTGTTTCCAAATCTACAACTTTACAAATATAAATTATATGATAAGAGTAGTATAGTGACTAATTAGTTGATAAATAGTTATATGGATACGCAGGGTGAAATGATCGACCGCATTGAGTATCATGTAGAACATGCCGTTGACTATGTGCAAACTGCCACACAAGATACAAAGAAGGCCCTAAAATATCAGAGCAAAGCTCGGCGGGTAAGTTCTCTAAACCGATGTCGGTATTTATGTTGCTAATGCGTTTTTTATTTTGTTTTCTCCCCGTCCTACTCCCTCCCTTCCGTACTTCCTTCTCCTTGTTTTGTTTTCATTGTGAACGGCTCTTACGACCCTTATTGTTTGTACCGGGGATTGGTTCACACCAACTTTGTGTTCTTTGCATCCACAATTGGCTTTACTTGTTGTGATTCTAATCGTTTATAACATTCTATCTAACAATGGATGTGGGCTTTTTAATTTGATCTCGTTTAATAATGTGTATTTAATAATGTGTCACTGACATTCATGTGTGCGTAATTTGCCTTTGGTATTTCATCTGTTATATAATAACTTATTAATTTGTGACTCGTGTGACTCAACCGTATTAATAATGTTATTATTTAACAATGCTGTTAACATATCTAAACTAACAAATGTATATAAATAACAATAATAACACTATGTTAAGACTTCTGCTATTCACTTGTCCGTCTGTGTGTCTATGTTTTCCGTTCTTAACTCTAACGTTTCCGATGAGCACTGACGCTATAACGTACTGACCGGGTACACGTATGAACCAATCGGCCGTTTGGATAGTCTGTCCCGTTTCCTCCCAGCGCCACTGACCTTAGCGCGAGCAGGGCGAACTGATAGATCGCATCGAGCACCACGTGACAGAAGCCACAGACTACGTAGAGACCGGCGGCGGAGAGCTGGTTCAAGCATACAAGTGGGCAGTAAAAGCACGGAAGGTAAACATGGGATCAATACTCACCCAAAAGCTGGTTTTCCGTCACTTGGAGGATCTATCTCTTCTATGGCGCAGGGACTAATAAGAGGACATATCGGAAAGATTCTACTGTCTATGCTTTGTTTTTTTAATCGTTTCATTCTGCTTGTACCGTTTTCAATGCATGATTTGTAATGTTTCATTGAATGTGCTCGTTTAATGTCATTATTGAATCTCCTTTATCATTTTTATCAGCTTAAAATAATTATGTAGCATAACATGATTTCATTTAACGTCACGTCAAGCTGGACAGCACCCTTCTGCGGCACTGGGTCCAAGCACACGTGCATGCCCGGTGACCCAGAGGGGAAATACCTAATAAATTAAATAAGTCGTTTGTATACTAAATATATTATGGACTATGCCTGAAATTAACATATATTTTTTTATTGAATAATATTATACATAATTTTATATAATATATATAAATTATAATAATAATATTATCCACAATTTTTATGTAATATATTATACATAATCTTAAGGTCTAAGTAGAAAATATATTAACTTAAATTTATATACCACGGGAAGCAATGTCTTCCTAAGAAGAAATTGGAATTTGGAAGACATTGCTTTCCTAATAAGAGAGATTCTGTTGCACAATATTTATTTTTGCTTTGACATGCTATGGGCTTGCTTGGATATCAAGGATTTGATTGTTGTGGAGTGGTTTAGTTTAAACATACATAACTAATACAATAGCCATTATTTAGAAAGTAAAGTGCGGTCGCGGAGCGCGTAGAATTTCATACATTCTATATTCATCGCTCTTTCATATTTCCATCATTTCATTCGTCTCTTTCACTCGCGCATGAATATATTATTGCTGTCGCGCTCCTCCTATCGCTTACCTGTGCAAACAATATAGTAATATAATATTCGTGCGCAAGTGAAAGAGACGAGTATACAAATAAACTAACAAGCAGACGGATCACTTGATGGAAAGCGATTATCGTCGCTCATAGACCGCAACACCAGAGAAGTTGCAAGTGCTTTGCATGCCTTGTAAAAAGGAGTAAGCTCTTTTCTTGAATTCTTCATTTATTTTAAATGACTTTTTTGTTGAAGAGCACTCGCATATTGATCAATCTCTAGTCTATTTATCATCGACTACCCTAAAGTTTATGGGTCTTTAATCTTTACTAACAATATTTTTATTATTTATAGTATAAATTAGATATAAAGTTTTAATACACTAACTTTTTATAAAAAATGATTAACTTTTCATTAACAAATTTATCCACAATTGACACTGACATTAACATTTTGACACTTGCTTGCCATAGACAAGATGGCGTCGTTACTTGAGGTTAGTCGAGCATAGCTAGTAGGTATATAATATAATACAGTGTAGTGCACGTATACAAATAAACTTACAATTTTGGCGCGTGGCCAAAATCAGAACTAATGCCGCCATCTTGCAAAATATTACTTTTAGTATTACGTAGTGTTCTTAGATGCGACACTCACGCCCCCATGTCAATGTCATCCAAGTGCCAAAAGATCCTTGTAGGACTGTAGATGCTTATGCTTTGCAATTCAATGTAAACAAAAAAAAAGAAATTCGACCAAAGTAATGGGTTATTCTTCTTCTTTATTGCGCGACTGTTAAGTGACATTTGAATTAGGTAGTATTATAACCGCGCATATTAAGCTTTGTTTTGATTACGTTAAATCGGAACGGAGCATAACCACGACGGTATCATGGCAGTATGTTTTATTTTTGTTTCCATTTTTTTTTTGTTATTGCAGAAAATGATCTTCCTCATTATATGCCTCTCGGTTACGGCTGTGCTGGTTACAGTAGCAATAGTGCTAGCGATCGTGTTGACGCGATAGGCGACGCCGACGGAGTCACAGGACGGACCTAGTAAAGATGATGTATTCAGCTGTATGCCTAGGGCGAGGACAGTCAGAACAGTCAGAATAGAAGTGCATAGCCATTTCAGAAACAGTCGCTTAAAACTCCCCTATTGCATAATGGAAGTCAATACAATCGAAGATACGCTTATTTTTTTACTGTACACGAAACAATCAATTATTGCCTATATTTTTATGGTAATTTAAAAAAATACATTGAAATGCAAGGTTCAGTGTTCAGATAAAAAAACTAAAATAAAACTGTAAACCCCGTTAGATTGTAATAACTATAATTACTAACGAGCGCGAGATTGTAAAAATATGTCGAAAGATTTTTTGCTATAAGTATATTTTAATGTAACGAAAAATAATACATACAATAGTAAGCATAATGTTCGGGTTCACAAACTTTTCACACAAACGGTTCACAAATTGTACAATCTCGCTAGTTAATGGCTTTTTTAACCCGCTACTAATGCTTTGTACCTTATAGTTTAAAGCAATATGTATTTTTGTATAATGTACTCTTGTATGTATGTATGAAATATGTAATTATGTACTTTTGATTTTTGATTTAGTGTGAAAGTAAGTTGTACTTAATTCTGGTGTAATATTGTGTTGAATTGTGTTACTGAAAAAAACTGTTTTAAATATTTTCTAAAAGGAATTTTTAATTAGTTCCATATTTTCTTATAGGTCGATAGTAAATACTTGGCGCCTACAACTTGTACACATGTAACGTTGTGTGTCGTCTGTGAATATAAACATTATGTGACGTGTTACGTCATTACTATGCATAGACAGCACACAACGTAACATGTGTACATGTTGTAGGCGCCAAGTATTTACTATCAGCCTATATGTTATCTACGGATAAGTGTCAGATAGCTTAATGTCAAGTTTTGTCTCTATCGCTCAGTATGAAGTCAGCAGAAACAAAACTATCGTATAAGCCATTCGACACATAAAAGCGTTCAAAAAGATATATCACAAAATATTATATAATATTGACTATACTAAATGCATAATCAAAAGTACATAATTATTAATCGTTAAACATTGTATAAACTAATAACCTGTAGTTGCTTGGTTTTGTAGCACAATGTTACTAACGCTTTAAATAATTTAACAAGTATGATCACATGAAATCATTTTATATTAATTAAACATTTAATAAAAAGTAGCGTGCACAGATAAATTAAGGACTTGTTTCACAATCTTAATATATAATTTGTGTCGCATATCTTATTCTGTAGTTTTGTCGATGCTTACTTGATATCGAGAGACAAAAACAAAACATTCAAATAAGCTATTCGACACTTAAGTATCAGTAGATTGTGAAACAGCCAAAAATTCAAATTATTATTTGTTGTGGGAAACTTTTTTATATCTGGTTTTACAAATGTTTATAATATAAAATGTTTTTCGCTCTTTTGGTTGGTATTAAGATAAAGTTAACAATCTAGGGTTTTTGCATTTGCTCATGAATTGACTATTCCGAATTATATCTAAGAATTGCACTGATTTTTTAAAATTAAGTAGGACTAACGAGTAGATGGGTCGCCACTGATGGAAAGCTATTATCGTCGCTCATAACACCAGAGTTGCAAGGGCATTGCCGCTCTTGTAAAAAGGAGTACGCTCTTTTCTTGAATTCTTGATTTATTTTAAATGATTTTTATTGCAGAGCACTCACATACATTCTTGAATTCTTCATTTATTAAATTTGAAATGAATTACATATTGACCAATTTCTAGTCTATTTAGTATCGACTACCCTTAAGTTTATGCGTCTTCTAAATAAAGAATATTTTTAGCACAGTATAAATTAGTTAAAAAGTTTGCATTTTTCAATCAATCCACAATTGACACTGACATCAACATTTTGACACTTGTTTACCATAGACAAGATGGCGTCCTTACTAATTGAGGGTAGCCGAACATAGCTAGTAGGTAATAATACACTGTAGTGCACGTAGATGTGACCACGGTACCATGGCAGTATATTTTATTTTTGTTTCGTTTTGTCTTTATTATTGCAGAAAAAAATCTTCCTCATAATATGCCTGTCGATTACGCTGGTTATATTAATAATAGTGCTAGCGGTGGTGTTGAGTTAGACTGCGCTAGGCGACGCCGACGGAGTCACAGGACGGACCTAGTGAAGATGATATTGTATTTAGCTGTGCAAGTACAGTCATAATAGAAGTGCATAAACCGGATATTACAGAAACAGTCGCTTAAAAACTTAACGACTTTATGGTTATGGACTTTTTTTGTTGACCGTATGTATACACGAGCCTTTAAACAGCGGTGCACAACCATGTGTTCCAGAAAAACAAAACCATTCACAACAATTAATGCTAGTCGTTTCTTTAGTATGACTTTACTTAACTGGTCACCGTTGCTTAAAGAAGCGTGTTGTATTGTATAATTCTGGGCCCCACTAAGGAGAAATGCCGTAGAATTTTGGAATTATAACGTGATTGTGTCTTTTTGTACAGAAAATATATTCTTTAAGCACTTTTACATCCGAAATTGCGTCTTTAGACGGCGTTTTTGCATAGTGTGACCCGAATGAAAGAAGTCATTATGTTGTCGATGTTACTATTAGTAATTATTGTTCAAGTGAAAATCTAGCTATAGGCTAGATGACTGAATTTTTTTGCACAAATCAATACTTAGTACTCTAAAATATGAGTAAGTTCTCAGAAGAAACAGTATATTAAAAATCAATAAATTCAAAGGTACAGCGATTTGTTTACAAAGTTTCGCAAGTCTTGTGAAAACACTAACTTATAAGGCTGCAGAATTATATTTGTAGGTAGCTCTGAAATTTTGCGTTTAAAGTTTATCATTACCATAATGATAATGAACGTTATTGTATATGAAGTAAGTAAACTAATAATGTGAGATTTTTAACTTATTTAGCAAAAAAGAAATTGAAACTTTTTTGTAGTTTTTAGACGTATCTACTTACTAAACTACACATAAAATGGTATATTTTTTACGTTTATTAAGTAGCTATACCTCAATATTTCTGAGTTCATAAATTAAACTAAACATTTCACATGTAGTCGTCTACCCTATTGCATAATGGAAGTCAAAACAACCTAAGATACGATTATTTTTGTACTGTACACAAAACAATAAATGATTGCCTATTTTATGGTAATTAAAAAAAAGACATTGAAATGTAAGGTTCAGTGTTCAGACATGACTCAACTTTTTTTAGCTTTATCAACTCTTAATTTGTTATTTGAAATTTGCTTCCACAATTTGACATTTCATCTTTATAATATATTAAACTAGATGCTGCCCACGACTTCGTGCGCGCAAAACGAAATCTTGAGGGAACCGTACATTTTGCCGCAATAAAAAGTAGCCTATGTCCTTCCCCGTAGTATATTCCATATCTGTGCCAAATTTCATCAAAATCGGTCCAGTAGTTTCGGAGTCTATTCAAAGCAAACAAACAAACAAACTTGTCCTCTTTATTATAGAAAAAAATGTCGTTTACACAGTCATTTATTTAGATTTCGTGACTTTAAACCGCTACTAATGCTTTGTACCTTACAGTTTAAAGCAATATGTATTTAGTTAATTTTCAAAGACAATATTGTAATGTACAGTGCAATAAATGATTCTGCTTTAGCCTTTATCATATAACAATAAGTTGTACATAATTCTGGTGTAATAATAATTATGTTGAATTGTGTTACTATAGTGAAAATAAAAAATGTTGTAAATATTTTCTAAAAGGAATTTTTAGTTAGTAACATAATATTTTCTTTTGTTACTCTTAGGGTCTCTATATTGTGTTTCACAATCTACTGATAAGTGTCAGTTAGCTTATTTGTGCTTTGTCTCTGTCGCTCAGTATGAATTTACCAGCGACAAAACTTCCGAATAGCTTATTCGGAAGTTTTGTTTCTACTTACTTCATATCGAGCGATAGAAAGGCTACCGTCACATATCAGATGATTGTAAAATAGGCCCTTATTGTTCAAAAATATATCACAAATATAATATTGGCTACACTAAATATATAATCGAAAGAATATATTAATCGTTAAACTTTGTATAAATTAATTACCTTTAGTTCCTTGGCTTTGTAGTAGGTATCAGTATTTTATTTTTATAGACATCACATTCTGTATGTTTTAATGATCTATCTTGGGGTAAACAAATTTTGAGTTTAAATTAGGTACTTTGTTGAAAAGTTGTGTTAATTTTTTTTTCTATATTTTGTGAAAGCAATTTACTTTGAAATTGTAGAAAATATACAAAAGTTATTACAATACTGGACTATTATGTTATAGAAGCTATATTAATTACTATGTTAATTGTTACATTATCTCCAAAGAGACCCAACTTCAAACAACTTTTGTACTTATTGTTACTTTTTCACTAATATTTTGTTAATTTACGAATTCAGTATTTAAAATTATATTATTAAAATAATATTAAGAGTGTCTGTAAATAAGCATAATGCATTTAAATTAGCATTTTCTGACATTAAATTAGTGGTAAATATTTCTAAACAATGTTTAAATGTGAGAAAATCATTCAAGCATTTTCTACTTTTAAACTTAATCCTTGTTAATGCTATTAAATAGTGCTTTAGTAAAATGCGCACATTCTGTACTAAAATATTTAACTCTTAGGCTACGTTCCCAATAGAGTTTTTAGATTTTGCGACAGAAAAAATACCACTGTATAGTGCGATATAAATGAGAATAGGATGTTAAGATAATTTAATACTATTTAACATTTTTATTTAAATTCGATGCAAGGCTATTTTATTATATGCAAATAAGTTTTTCTGTAAACCGCACTTTTCAAGTGATATTTGACAGAAAAAGGTCATTGACGTTCCTGTTTTTATTTGAAACGCATTGTAAATAGAACTTTGCGCTAGTTAGTTAGACTAAAGAGCTTCAGATCTATTGTCATCGAAGTGTCAAATATCAGAACTCACTATAGAGAGAGAACTCTATATCTCTATATTATCGTAGAGTTCTGTTTAGAGTACTGTTTTTTCTGTCGTGACCTATATTAATAATTAAAAACGCTCGTGGGAACTAGGGCTTATATTTAAGCTGTGATTAAAATATGTAATTTGCATAAAAGAGTGTTGCCAGTAACAAATTAGGTGCCATGGTCCCTGGCACGAATCGTAGAGATGATACAAATACTGGGAATGTTAAGACAAATCCCTTTCTAATACATGACAAAAACTATAAAAACGGAAACCATCTTTTTGTATCTTTCTGTCATGTTGTCCTTACTTTAGTAGCTCCAATTTTTGTGTCGCTTGTATATTGTATTATCTCTTCGTATTAATTTCAAAGACTGCAAATAATGTAATGAAATGCCACTTTCATAATTATTTTGTAATATTTAATTAAACGTTTTGTTTCTCTATGAAAAGTTAACGATTTCGTTATTATGTTATTAACTTGTACTCATTGTAAATATGTTGAGATAGAATTACATTTATTTATTTTATTTCTATTTTTTTTTTTTATTTTACGTTTCCTATCTTACCTTATAAAGGCAAATAACGCACATCGAAGCCCAATGTTCCTTTTTTGAAATTTTGTAAGCAAAATTGCGGGTGGGCCCGTGGACAAGTATAAAGCGTACTGTTGCATGCTCGGCCGACAGAAGAAGATAATGATCCTAGTGTGCCTGCTTATACTCGGCATGGTGGTCGTCGGCTACGTCATGAGCTACTTCGTGTAAGCCGGGCCCCGGTCGGCAAATGCTCAAAGGTAAACATTGTCACGCGGCGAGCTGGCAACATCGCTTTCTCGAACGTTACATAGACAAGCGTTCCAACGTTCCATAGATAAGCGTTGCAATGCTCCATAGACAAGCGTTTTAACGTTCCATAGATAAGCGTTGCA
Organism: Glaucopsyche alexis; assembly: GCA_905404095.1. Classification (NCBI taxonomy): domain Eukaryota; kingdom Metazoa; phylum Arthropoda; class Insecta; order Lepidoptera; family Lycaenidae; genus Glaucopsyche; species Glaucopsyche alexis. The sequence continues at coordinate 7,377,043 of FR990053.1, forward strand.
ATGCTCCATAGACAAGCGTTGCAACGTTCCATAGACAAGCGTTCGAGAAACGGATGCGCCGGCGCGCCGACTAATTCTAGTTACTAATGCGTGTTGTATTTGTCCCTTCTGCAGAAGAAGATTATGATTATGCTGTGTCTCCTGGCGCTCGGGTTGTTCGCGGCCGCCTACGTGTATACCACGTTCTTCTAAACGGTCAAGGGGGCAGGTTTGGGCCGATTTATGGGCTACTAGACGCATCCCATAGTTAGTTTTTATATCGACTCATTCGAGTAGTTATTGTAACCATGAGCGCCTTATAGAACAACAGTAGTCCAGTCGAGACATTGAGCTTATTATATCGCATTATGCAATAAATGGTTCATAACTTGCATTATTACAAATAATATAACCCTATCGATCATAACAAAAAACATCCCGAGCATAGCTTCTTTAACACAATATTTTTAAATAATTAAAAAATCACTATTGGTTTAAAACTATTTTGAACGTAATTTTTCCAATCCGTTCAGAGTTATTTTACCCTGTCAGGACCTTTATGTCGACGACATAATATATGGATCACTCCCACAGTTACTCACAAGTAAAATAACTCAACGGTCTGTATATGAAGAATTTTTTGTAATAATGTCAACTATGCTTTTCGCATTTATGAAAAATAGTATAAATAAATATAAAAAATATATATGAATTCCAAAAAAATTATTCCCTATTGAACTTAAAACGTAACTATCAAAAATAAGTAAAAAATGTCTCTAAATAAACCAAATTTATAGCAAATTAGATTCGGTCTTTTCACTATCCAATCAGCGATAAAATGAGTGCGCGAACAGAATACATCTTCAGTAAGGTTTTCGTACGTTACAATAATATAATTTAAAAAAATGAACTCACCCAAAAAGCGCGCACACGGATGACAAATCTGCGCAAAGTGGCCGCGACATTTTCTCTCTCATACAGCTACATCTCTATCGACTTGAGGGCAACAAAATGTCGTCCATCTATTAAATGTCGCGGCGACAGATTTGTCGCCCGTGTACGCTGTTACATCGAATTTGGTTATGTGCGAATACCTTACAACATCACCAATATCTGAATTTTCTTTACATTATCAGTTAACAAATCTTAATTTTTTATCTCTTTCTTGCTTCCCACTCTATTTAATTTAATTTGTACATCTACACCACGTAGTAACAACACACTGCACTGCTCCATAAACATTAACACCAGTAAACATAGTTTTCCTTGAAGTATTTTAGTAAAATTAGAAAAAAGCTATTACAGACCATTTAGTAGTATTTGCTCAAGACATTTTAGTTAAACATTATGACTTCCAGAACGTGGTGTGCAAGCATACACGTCTTGCTGTCATAGTGACCGTCGGAAGATAATTCCATTAAGTTATCTTTAAGAGTAGCATGTTTTATTTGATATATTTGCTAGATACACAACAATTATTATTATTTTATTTATAATATTTGCAATTACTTGTATTTATATTTATAACTCTATTTTATAGCTTTTTTACAGCAGGTATTATTATGATATTTAAACTCCTAAATATCTTACATGCAAATGCACAACCATTTCGAACAAGCACAGCAAGCACACTATCTTTCTGCTTTCTGAAAATTTTGTCCTATTTCTATAAAAACAACTTAGTAAAACACAGCAGCACCCTTGATTTTACAACTATTCTTGAATGATTGATATATAACTTCTAATTTAGAATTTATTTTTAATTACCTTTCAAAACACTACACCGAGTGCCCATTTGCACACGACGCAAAAGTCGCGCGGTTACTGGTGTACCAACGAGTATATACTATAATAACTAAGGCTACACCCATGGAATACAAAATTGTCGCCGCGACATTTTCTCTCTCATTTATATCCACAAACTTCGGACGGTAAAACTAACGTTAGGGGTCATATAAATTGATGTCATTTGATTTTTCTACGATTGGCTAAGTAAACTCTCGAGTATATCGAGTATAATACCTAATTGGCGTTTTCCATCAGGTACAGTTTTATGTCTAAAACATACGGATGTGCAAAATATGAACAATAACTATTGATTTTTTTAATGAAATGAACCAGGAAAGGAGCAGACGGATTGCCTGATGCTAAGCAATAGTCGCCGCATATGGACACTCGCAACACCAGAGGAGTTATACTAGTAACTCTTATGGTGTTGCGATTTGCGGTACCCTCTACTTCGGTACTCTCCGGTAACCTCACCCACTCAGCGAAACACAACGCAAGCGTCATTTCACACCGGTTTTCTGTGAGGTCGTGGTATTTATCCGGTCGAGCCGAAGCGTGGATTTTCCACAGTGAATTTAATATAAAGCCTAATAATTCGTTGTCCTTTTAAAATAATAATTATAGATTAACTACTACGTTACTTAATAATAATATTAGAATACAAGCTTGTATAATAATGTTCAATAGCTGAGATAGCTGTTGATATGCAAAATATGTATATTTTACGAAATAAATATGTAAGATAACATAATTACAGAATACTCGTATTTATTTATGTAGGCCATATTAGAATATCTTTGATGTAGGCAAATAGTATTGCATAGCATGGGCGTAGCCAGGGGGGTGGTTTAGGGGGTTTAAACCCCCCCCGAAATGGGCCGGCTGGTATATATAATACAGAGATCTGACCAATATACAGAGGCGTATTTAGAAATTTTGCGCCCGAGGCCAATTAACATATTTTGCCGCCCCATTAACCCTATCTGAAAGATGATTTTTGAAGTTATTTTAGAAAAATAATCAACAGCTTAAATCAGAACTTTGATACTGACCCCCCCCCCCCCCCCCCGTAGTCGTTTTATTTACTTGAACCCCCCCCGAAACTAAAACCTGGCTACGCCCGTGTTGCATAGTGTACATAATTATTAATCGTTATGAGAATGAAATTTTCAGTCAATTATTTAAAACATAAAGCATTGTTTATTAAATATCAATATCTTCTACCTACTTTGAATTTAAATTAATAGGTATGAACTAAATTATCTACATATTGGCGTGAAATTATTTTTTTGTTTAATCTATTTGACCAACAAAATGTTTTAAGTATGATGAATGTTAGTTATACGCACGACTTTGATTAATATATTATTAAATAAAAATAAATTTCACAGGTCCACGAAGCTAAGGAAGAGATATCCAGTGTCCCTGTCGCCTACATTCTATCTGGCAATCAAGAACTCAGCCGAATCACTTATTATTATGTACTTTTATTAATTTGTCGGTAGGAAAATTTAACAATAAGATTAAAACTATATTCTATTATTAATTATAATCTGGATATACCTATACATACGGTTTCAATCTGAAATAAATTTTAGCTGTTATCTTGTTGAAATATTTGGTCATAATGTTGTAATCATTGACCGTTTAGAAAATTTTAAAAAAGATATCAATAGAACTCTTTTTTTTTCCAAATAGCAACATGAGAATTTTACGACTGCGAAACACAAGAATAATAATATAAATTGAGCTTTAACGGCAACATACAGATTCTTAACGATAACCAAGCTTCGCGATCACCACGATCGCGCGCCGCGTCTAGTTGGGCTCTTAAGATTATGTACATATTTTGAAACTTTGTCTCTCTTGCGTGGCTACACGAAAATAAAAGGCATGAAAAACATTTATGTTTCGCAATCGTAAAATCTCGCACAAGAATATAATTTTTTATCAACCGTTAAACACGATGAAATTTTAGAATATCAAACACGTACAAGAACTTTTGCAAAGCAAATTATTATTTTTTAAACATTAACATTATATGCCTGGCGTCGGACAGTTGAAATTTTAATTTCAGTCTTAATTTTTAAGGTGTAGTTTTTTTCATTATATCGGCCATTATGTATATATTACTTATAATATTTTAATATTAAATCAATCACATTTAGGTAAGGCTGCGACAACGCAAGTTGCAGCGACATATGACAGTTAAAAACCTATTATTTAAAATTATTCAACTATAATCTTCTGTCCGACGTACAAGTAGGTTATACCTATTGCAAGTCACTAGTCTTATCTATATGTATATTTCATCTGAAAGTAGGTAATTACGTATTGTAAGTAAAGTGTTGGTTACATTGATGGAAGCTTCGATTATTCTTGTTCAAAATGGTATGTAACAGACCATACCTGTGATACATTTAACATAGTTTCAATATATCGTATATATAATAATTATTATTTATAAAAATCCAATCAGTATTTTGGAAACATGGTGGTACAAATAGGTGTCACAACGTACGAATGAGAGTTCGTTGTAACTTGTGAATGTGTTTGGGCTATCCGAGTGGAGGCATGCAGCTGAGCACGCGTGAAGTTAACGGAAAGGTGGCGGTGCTGTTGAACGAGTACGCTTAAGAGTAGGAATCTCATAGGTAAGGTCAGTGAAAGTGGAAGAACTAACTATACCGCCAATCGCTTTGTCACGTTAAACGATTCACAATTACTCATAGTTTCAATAACATTTGACATTTAGATGCCGCCTTATTGGTTAGACCTAGATTAGGGACATTATGAGTGATATGCCGATAGGTTTTGAGTGGGTACGTGCGAATAGAATGTTCTAGAGCACACTGCCATGGCGCGAATGGAATGCACGTTGTGACTACCTCATCATCCGCCGCGTAGCATATCGCGCCGCGCGCCGTCGCCGTAGCAATAATTACAATTTGTAAAATTGTTTTAAAGTTTCGAATGTGTGATAGTAGATGCAGTTGTTGTTTAGTTAATTTTAACATAAAATAATATTAAATTAATTGTTATCGTGGGTGTAACATTTACTGAACATAAAATTTTTCATTACGATAGTGAACAACTACGCATCTTTTGGCTTACGATCGATAATAGAAATTTGAGACGTCTCTTTAATTTTTGGAAGACTAAAGAGGCTCTTTGTTGTACAGTAAAACGTAATGTAGCAGTTTTTAGCTAGGGTAAAATTTTTAATAAATTTAAAATTACTGAATGCTCCGCAACGTATGGACACTCGAACAATATTTTGCTAGTCAACAGCGCTGCAACGCGTAGCAAGATATCGCTCGACTCCTTCGTTACCGAGTAAGCCACAATTACTATGCTCTTTATAATAGGTAATTTTGATAAATATCCGAGTGGAAAATCCATTGTGTAATGATAAAATTATTGTATATGGATCAAGGGAAGTGAGATGTAGCATCAGTTAACGGCACTAAGAACCTTCACGGTCGTATGGCCCACATCCCCATCGTGAATCCGTAACCCTCAAAAAGCGTTCGCGTATTTAAGGAAATAAAGCAATGTTAATTTTAACATTTATATCGTAATTAGATTTTTATCCTTAAGAGTAGGATTTTATCTAGTTGCCTTCGTAATAGTAGAGAAACTAGGTTATACCTTTTTCTCGGTAGCGTCATAAAAATCAAAATCGGTTGCATGCTCCTTCGTCGCAGACTGACTCGCTCACTCCGACAGCGCCAGGCGCGGACGAGCGACGTCGTAATGCGTCTCATTTCCTTTCTTGTGCACGTGTATTTAAATTGCGCTGACTTTTTGCTAGATGCATCAGCATTCATCGTTATGTCTAGATTAAGGATATTGTTGGTCCGACGGAGGCCGCGTACCTGACACCAAAGTAACATAATTAATTATAGTGAAGCAACGAGCCGCTGGCGTAGCCTTGCTAGTTGCTCGGCCGCCGGGCGTAAAGTCGCACAATCGGAGCGACGGCTCCCGCGTAAATTCGCCGGCCCGGCCGGCTCATTTGCATTTGTAAAATATTTTTAAGCATTACACATGTTCTAGTCAGCTTTCATTGAATCTATAATTCTGATAATCTTAATCGTAATTAACATTGCATTTTCTTGTCACTAGTGTATAAGTGACATTCTCGTGTTCAATTGCCGTTGGCGATGAGGTATCAACGCATTGAAAACGGGCGTACCGTCAAGTCAATTAAACTTACTGATAGACGAGAAAATGTTTCATCGTTGTTGGCCTAGTCTCAATAGTTTGCTATTATAACATTTCTGCCATAACAGTAACTATGTACCAGCTATGACCAATGAGATCAAAATATTTACATTGATTTTTACATAATAACATCTTATCTCATTAGAGCTACTTAAAATAAACAAGCGAATAACCTGACGCGACGTTGTCGCTCGCTTTTAATGTGTTCCAACCTCACAAGGGGCGTTAGCGCGACCTGGCGCAAATCGTCCTTTACCCGGCCGATGCATTCTTATCAATCTAAATATTATCTTAAATGCATAGATATTTTCATAATCAATAGAATGCATATTGTTATTGGATTGCTAATTTTGTATAATTACACAATTAGTATAGTTTATATACTTATGTGTCAATTCTTATAGCATTTTATTACATTAACAGATGATAGGTAGTAAGTGTTAAAGGTAAACCAAATAAACAATGTTATAATAAGCTTTCTAAACTTGTGTTAATCAATATATTATGGGTACATAATAAGTTATTATATAATATTAAAAAACATATTCACACTATAAAGTTATTTATGAACATAGTTTATCCTTTATGTTTCGTCAGGTGTCTTGTTAATTTGTACCCTTTTTATGTATTTTTGTTGCTTTGGGGAATTAGACAACGAACATAAAAAAATATTTATAAGATATCAATAATCTGCTTTCAAACAGTATAGTTTTAAGACCTTTTCAACAGTTTGCAAAGATCATATAATAAGTTAAAAACTTTTGAGTTGGCAACAAGGAGCTCGTTCTGCCACTGCACCACATACTGCTATGTCTATAAATAACTACTAAAAAAGCTCCTCCTTTTTTGAAGTACTTAGATTAAAAAAGAAATAGCGAGAACGTTAATTACTAAGCGCTATTACTATTGATTTTGATTCGGAAAACCATTAACCATGCGAAACTATGAACTATGGTTGTAAAATAAGAAGTACGATTTGACTTTGCGACTCAAAACGCCATCTGTTGCTGATTTTTTTGTAAAAAATTAGAACTACCTTATTAAATGTTTTAAAATTAAGTCTTGATGGACGGTAAAACAAACCACACCCGAGTACATTGGAAGAATAACGACGTATAAAAACTATAATTCAGTCTAATTTAATGACTTATAAAACAGAAAATAACAGATTTCCTCCTTTCCCTCTTTGAAAGTTAAAATTTGTTAACAACGGTTATTTTTTTATTAATAAAGACTCAAGTAGATGTGCAAATTGCACATATTTTGCATCGTAGATAATAAATACATAAAATGGTTATTGAAAATATATCATTAGACCTTAGTACAAACACTTTTCTATAAGCAGATTTTTGAATGATCTCGTTACATTTTATAATTCCACAGAAAGCCACGTGACTTTAAGATTATTAGCGCTTTAGACTAACTAACTTTAAAAATTGAGAGTAGGGTCGCTAGACTTCAAGTTAATTAAAAATATAAAAAATACATGAATTAGACCAGTGCCGATTGGTTTTAAAACAAAATAAATTTATAGTAGTATGAAACCCATTGGAAAAGGAAGAGAATGTAACAAAAATAAAAGGAAAAATAATTTACGGGCGATTTGAGGTCGGAAAGTGAGGGGGGTGAGTTTTTAAGGGTAGAAAACGGTTTATCTCGATTTCCGGAAAAACTACAAGTCTATGGAAAAAAGTCAAATGGCAAAGTTGTAGAGAATAAAAAGATCTACAACTTTTGTATTTACGCTCTTTTCACATACCCTCAAAATTTATGTGAAAAATTCAAATAACCAAGTTTTTGGTTTTTAATTTTTATCTTGTACAAAAACAAAAAAAAAGTTCACGAAATTTAGTGAAAACTTACCTTTTTATGTCCTAAATACACTGTAATTTTTGTGATTTAAAATATTTATTTTTTCACCTTATTTTGTCTTAATATCGAAAAATTAACCCTAGTTTTCAATCGAAAATTCTCCCGTCAAAATATCAGCTTTTTTTTAAAAGTTGGTGGGCTTCTTGTTTGTTGAAATCTATTCTTTCTGATAATGTAAAAAAATACATACATTACCTTAGTAAATGTTCTCAGAAAATGCAAAGAAAAGAATAGGTAGTAAGGCCTAGCCCCAATAAGACATCAAAAGGTATTTCATATACAAGAGGGAAAGGGGCTAGGGCCTAGCCCCTTTCCCTTGCTAGGCGATCTGAGCCTTACTGCTCTTTTCTTTGCATTTTCTGAGAACATTTACTATGGTAATGTATAATTTTTTTTACATTATCAGAAAGAATAGAATTCAATAAACAAGAAGCCCACCAATTTTTTTAAAAAAGGTGATATTTTGACGGGAGAATTTTCGATTGAAAATTAGGGTTAATTTTTCGATATTAAGACAAAATAAGGTGAAAAAATAAATATTTTAAATCACAAAAATTACAGTGTATTTAGGACATAAAAAGGTAAGTTTTCACTAAATTTCGTGAATTTTTTTTTTTGTTTTTGTACAAGATAAAAATTAAAAACCAAAAACTTGGTTATTTGAATTTTTCACATAAATTTTGAGGGTATGTGAAAAGAGCGTAAATACAAAAGTTGTAGATCTTTTTATTCTCTACAACTTTGCCATTTGACTTTTTTCCATAGAACTTGAAGTTTTTCCGGAAATCGAGATAAACCGTTTTCTACCCTTAAAAACTCACACCCCTCACTTCCCGACCTCAAATCGCCCGTAAATTATTTTTCCTTTTATTTTTGTTACATTCTCTTCCTTTTCCAATGGGTTTCATCCTACTATAAATTTATTTTGTTTTTGCCAATTTTCAGAGGTAAAAGCACTAGTCTAAATTATAAAACGTTCGCTTAGTTCTTTGAATCTTATTGGTGTTGCTTGGCATTGATACTATGTAACAATTGAATTGAACTAAGAGTTTATATTTTAAATCATGTTGTTTTAAACTTGTTTATTTAGTCAGAAATGTTTAAATAGTTAATACTGTTATAAATTTGTGTATGGTAATTGTAAAGTATTACATGCTTTGAAATTAAAATAAAGGAATTAATCTTTATAGCAATTTTCTTGTAATCTTGTAAAGGAACACTATAATTACTATGGTTAAAACTATTGTACCTATTACGAATTACCAATGAGATTCTGACACATTGTAAAATTCAAGTTAGATTGGTTTTATAGTCATTCTGTACGTAGATTATCAATCTGAAGTTCTCTCATAATTATAAAATAAACGGTGTTTTCTGCTGTGATCTGTGTTTATTTTTTTGTTTATTAGGTACCTACTTTAGTTCTCCTTTGGGGGAATTTCATGATTTTAAAACCCCTCCCCCTTCCAGTCACAGCTAGTCACATTTGTAAGGTCCCTCTGGCCACCTCCCTAGTGTGACGTTACATATTTTACAGTTTTACATCTAGAAATATTGAATTAAAAGTAAAATAGCTGTTCCGAATTTTGTTTTATTTCAATTTAAATGATTTCACTTGAAACTTGTCATCAAATCAAACATAACAATGTTACTACAGAGAGAGTTGCAAATGTTATTGAATTTTTCGTTAATAGTTCAGTTAGTTTTTTTTAATAGATTTTGAAATGTGACGTCACAAAATTTAGAACCCCTCCCACTCCCTGAAAGTCATACATCGTTGACCCTCCCCACTCCCTCTTAACGTGTGACGTAATTTATGGACGGTCCCTTTTAATGAAATTCAATTTTATTAGTTTGGTATCTATCAGTGGAGATCCGCGGGGCGCGGTGTAGTAAGCAAATGTCTATTTTAATACAGAACAACGATACTTTGTTTAAATTGCACTTAGTGCCTTATGAACCTTACCTTACTTGAAGTAATAACAGCCTCTGAGGTCTTGTGGTTAGAGCTTGGCTCTCGACTTGGAGGTCGTGGGTTCGATTCGTTAGGACCATGGAGATGATTAGGACAATGCAGACCGACCACCTGATTGTCTGACAAGAAAGATGATCAATGCGTCGGATGGGCATGTAAAAAGTCGGACTACGCCTAATCTCTCGCCAGTCGTGTCGGTCATCCGTCCCACTGGCTTACGAGAGTAAAGAAAGAGAGAGTGCTCTTATGTACTGCGCATACACTTGGGCACTATAAAACAACTCCTGGTTTTGAGGAAAACCGGCCACCGTCACCGAAATCGGTGTGGGAACTGGGAAGCTATTGTCAGTCATATATTATATTATCAGTCATACGTTAGTTCTGCGACTTTCCGCTAGGGAATCTGCTCACCGCCTTTGAGTATCCAACTCACCGCCAATACCTACAATACAATTTAATCTTGACACTGGCAATGGTTTATGCTATACTGTTATTACCTACTTTAAAAAAAAATTAAAGAGTTTTGCCAGGAATGTCATTCAGCAATTTTGTGTTGTGTATGAATTGTGTTGAAATATTTTTCTATATTAATGTTATTTCGTTTTTTAATGTGTATTATTGGTGGAATATTAACCATTAGAACTTATTCGTTAACGTGTACAAGTGTGGAAAAGTGATACAACTATAAAATGCGGGTTTCCCGCTAAAACTCCCTAGGAAGTTTCAGTAAAGCGTCTACCACTTAACTGAATCGACTGATTAGACTGATTGACTACCCTGACTACTTATTTGGACTTTGACTAGACTTTGGACTTGACGATTTAGAAATAAGACAAAGAAATACCTCAAACGACAGACGAGGCAGTATGGTCTAAGACCTTAGCCTGTTCCATTTCGGGACGAATTAAACAAAAAAAAAAATCTCTTTGGTCAATGTGTCAAAAGTCAAAACAAAATTGGAGAGATTGCTAACAAATTGGAAAAAATAAATTTTGTGATTAGTTTAGTGAATTTCAAGTGTAGTCGCTCTTCTATATTATCTTTAAACTGACAAATATAAGATGAACGCACCGCCAACATTTGAATCATTTTTGTTGTATGATGGTGAAAAGAAGTAAGTTTTCGCTTGTTATATCTAAGAATTAAGTACCCTATGTACCTACCCTATGTGTTTGAAAATATTCTTGATACAGTGATTGTTCTTTTTTGTAGGGTTCAAAAAGAAGAAGATACGAAAGTAACAAACGCTGCAATATTTACCGTAAATAAAGAAGATCATACGCTTGGAAACATGATTAGGCAGTAAGTATAACCTTAACCTATAACTTTTCAAATTATATTAGTACTACATACTGCACTACGTATTTTATTAATTTCTTATTTACTTTTAGCCAATTACTAAAAGACCCAAAAGTGCTATTTGCTGGTTACAAAGTTCCTCATCCATTGGAACATAAATTTGTGCTCCGAATTCAAACAACTTCTGACTACACACCTCAAGAAGCTTTCATGAATGCTATTACTGACTTGACTTCAGAACTCTCTCTGTTTGAAGAAAGATTTAAGGTAACGAAAACTTATTTCTTTTAAAATTTAAAAACTTGTGTTTAAGAATCTAAGTCACTGACTTCACTGCATGCACAAGATGTAGGCTATATTTACTTGCACTCAGTTTTCATCTATGGCATTGTTTCTCAACCTTTTTTTATTTATTTGAGTAGACCAACAGTAAACACAATGAGACAAAAAATCTATGATTGTGTAACCAACACCATTAACTTCAGATTTTTATGTTGTGACCCACGAATAAGCCAAATTAAGTTAAGTAGAAAGTCTTGCAACCCCGTCACGTTTATTTTGACATTCCATCCAAAAGATTTGTTCAAAAAACATATCTTTTGTACCTATATGTAGTTTGTATTTATTATTTTTCAACAGACTGCTACCCTATTTAAAAACTAACTCAAATCCCCCAAGGGTCGCAACCCACCGGTTGAGAAACGACGATCTATGGCTTAATAGAGTAGATGACTACATGTAAAATATTTAGTTTAATCTTTAAATACTTAAATATTCTTTTTTGTTGAGTATTTTTTGTTATAGTGGCAACAGAAATACAACTTCTGTGAAAATTTAAACTCTAGCTATCGTAGTTCATGAGATACAGCCTAGTGACAGATGGACTGATGAACAGACACAGAATTCTCAGTAATAGGGTCCCATTTTACCCTTTGGGTACAGAACCCAAAAAACAGCAGAATTAATTTCAATAACATTTACTTGTTCATTGTTTATACTTATATGTATTAAAATATTAATTATTCATTTCAGGAAGCGATCAAAGAGAAAAAGGATGGATTAGATTAGACTTGTAATTACAATTTGAACAATTATATTTAAGTACATTAAAATTTAAGAATATTTCCAGGTTGTTTATTTTTTTTTCCATCTAAGTAATTAAATAACATCAATTTAGGAAATAACAGGACTAATGGAGGATTAAAACAAAACAATGTTTATAATAATTTTATTACTTTAAAAAATCTATTTTGGTGTTTAATTAGGCATTGATTTTAGTTTAAAAAGAACGTAAAAGTGATTGTGATGAATTCATTTGTGCTACAACAATTCTCATTATGCATTATGACCAGATAATGTATATGAAAAACTAAAATTCCATGCACCAAATAATTAGAACATGCAAAATAATAAAATAAGCACAATATTTACAAATATCTTTTCCTATTCATATAAAAGTAAAACCATGATTGGTTCATAATAAATAACTACCACGAAAGTAACAACAACAATGGTAACAGTAAAACTAAGTCAATAAAAATATTATTAAATATGAGTTAAAATGTAACTTCTTCATCACAATTCTCCGTTTCGTGGCCAAACACTGGAAACAAAAAAAAAGTTACTTTATTGAGTTAAACAGTTTATTTTGCAAAATCATAGGTCAATAGTTATTTTGTGGCTATGTGGTGCATTTTTTGAGTCGTCAATGTTCTAATCCATAATGAGTGGAGGTATCTTGATGGTGAAGTGTTTGTCACCACATATTATTCATGCCATTATCCTATGAGGCTTTGTATCTCAAGCCAGATGGCTAATCAAAACATGGCCGCTCAATAGTAAAATTATTAACATTGAAGAAAACAGAGGAGTGTTATAAGTTTGACATGTCTGGATATATGTGTTGCATTGTAGCTCTCCAACTGATTTTGATCTAGTTTTTTTTTGTTTGAAAGGTGACTTACGCCCGGTTTCAATAACATGTCTACTAATAACAATTTGCCCCGTCCAGACTGCTAGCGAAGTAGGCCAAGGAAGTGCTCTGTGAAGTAACCCGAAGTATGAAAAGGTAAAGTGAAGTGCGTGCCCACTGCCCACACTGTCTTATTCGGCCAACTTCACGAGTAGTCTGGACGAGGTGTTAAAAATGTCATTTTTGGTATGGTTTGGTATGCTTGCGAGTGTACCTTCACATATATCGCAGTAGGGTCGCGGCGGCGGGCGGGGCTTGTCGCTGGGCGGCGCGGGCAGGTCGGGCTGCGCCTGCCGCGGGCAGTCGTCGGTGTCGTGCGCGTCGAACACGTCGCAGATGTCGCAGAACAGGCGCGGAGCGACCGCGCGCGGTTTGCGACCGTTGCTGTTGACGATTTCACATAAGATAAATAGATAAAATTAGAGCGACGATGCCTGTTTGTGTAACATTGAGATTTTAATAGTAGATTGTTAGCCTAGGGTTGAAAATAATCAATTCCCGAGCGCAGCGAGGGCGGCTATAGTCCGAGTAGGAATTCATTCCTTTACCCGTGGCATACACTCTACTTTTCATTTAGAATATGTGGAAAATAAAACTATTTGTTTATCTAAACTATTATTTTATTGATAATAATATATTAGTAATTTAGTATCCCGCCAATTTGTGATGATTTTTTAAATTTTAAGACAAAGAACTTTAACTCAAAGAAGTTTGTGCTAAATTCACACTAGCTGTTTATAAAGTCATGTCATTTTTTAATAGTTTTTTTTTTTACATAAAACTTCACAGCTGACAGCAGTTCTATTTTTGAAGTTTTGAAGATATATACAAATTCATTCCGGCCCGAGGGCCGCAATGAATTTTTATGAGTTTTTCCCTCCCTATGAAAGGAAAGCAGCGTTTTCCACCCAATAATCAGATCAAAACAACACTACTTTCCGAGTATGAGAAATGAAAATTACATTACGGATGGTCTACAAACCAAGCTCCAGTAATGAGATAGTGTGTGATATAATATATTGTATTTAATTATTTTATTTTCATTTTAATATTAAAATTATTAGTTACGCGGTCACGCATAAACCACTGAACCGACTGATAAAATTTGGCACTTAGATTAGAGCACCAAAAAAGACAATTTACTATCTTAATTCCCAAAAAGTTTACAACTTTCTGAGTGCATCAAATGAGGACAACATTTAGTAGGTATAAACTATTAAGTTTAGCAAAGTTGCAACTTGCAAAACAACGCGTCACATTGCCAGCTGGCGCGCAATTTAAATAAAATCTAAGAAGTTTCATTTCGTTATATTATAATATAACGAAAAATAATGCGTAAAAATGCAAGCAGAATGTTTCTTTGACAATATGTCGATATTTTATAATCTCTCTAGTTAGTTTACTATCTAACGGTAAGTATTTACAATTTTATGGTGCCAGATACAAGGCATATAACTCACACGACGACCGGCTCGCCGGGCACGGTGGCGCCCTCTAGAGCCTGCACGCGCGCCATCAGCTGCTCGTTCTTGCGCTGCATGTCCACTATCACAGAGTTCAGGAAACTCACTTGCCCATCAATCATCTCCTTCTCTTCCGTTAATCTATATAAAAAGCATATGTTTAAAAATTACTATAGTGCAATCGATCTAAGAGAGAGGAAAGTAGAAAAACAATTTGTGTTTGCTTAAAATCCACATTGACTATTCATTAATCCATAATTCACTCCACGAAGTATAGTCTATACCAGGAGTCCGAAACGTAATGTTAAAATAATGGTGCCGTTTTTCAAGAAATACCAAGTGCGATTCAGGACTTTGCGCTGATTCGTCCGCCACAATAGTATCGGTACGTCCAAAATTCTAGCGCAGACAGTAGCAGAAAAGAGAACTAAGATCTGGGTTTATTATTGTGTACTTGAATACTATGGAAAAGCCTATACAGTTCGGACTCCTGGTATTTATATGTCGTGATTCACTCTACCCCACTTAATATGAGAGGCATCGCCTAGTTTGGGAGATTGTTACTCTTATATTTTGTATTTTTTTTTTAATAAAATAATATGTATACCTTTTTTTAAGGTTCTAAACTTAAAAACGGATTTGCGATAGATCTAAATTAGAAGTCATTAAATCTATCTGTATGTCAACACTCTTAATTTTAAACAAAGAGTATGGGCGATAATCACAAACTTACTTGTTAGCACCTGTATCACCGTCCCCAATGAGACCAACAGCTGTGTTGTCGTTTTTGTCCCGTACGTTGTTGGCTTTACTTGCCATTTCCTTTTGGAGAAGTACTTTTTCCCTATCCGCTATTTCTAGTTTTGCATTATAGTTCTAAAAACAGGTTAAAAATTCATTAGTTAAATCTGTTTAACTTTTCGGTTATCAAACTTGAAAAATCCCATTCCAGAAGATTGATAAACATATTATGATACATACCTTGATCTCTTCTTGTAATTTGCTAATTAAATCGTCTTTTGTTTTCAAATCTTTGATTTTGCTTTCAATAGTTGTTTTGAGATCACATACAACTTTTTCACTACTTGCTAATGATTCAGAACTAGTTTTTCTTAATTCCTGTAATTCTAAGGTTAACTTTTCTAATCTTGCATCTGCATTTTCTTTACTAACTTGCTGAACTTGTAATAGTTCAAACTGTTGAGATAGATCTGCTAATTTATTTTCAGTATCTACAAGTTTATCTTTAAGTATTTTCTGATTTGATTGGTCATGTGCTACCTTATCTCTGAACTCATTTAATTCTTTTTCATACTCATGTATTTTACTCTTGAGTTCATGTTTTGCAGTTTTACTTAATTTCTTGTATTCACTGAATTCTGTTTGTAGCTGTTTATTCAAGTCTTCATAATTTGTCTTTTGAGCTTCGTTTATGCTAGTTAATTTCTTAATGTCTTCTTCTGACTTCGTCAATAAAACTTGTAAATCGTTGAGTTTTTCTTTAGTATTTTGTAATTCTGTCAGTTGATTGTCTTTTTCTTCTAATCGTACTTGAGCTTGTTTTAAATTAATATTGAGAGATTCCACTTCTGAAGCATATTTATTTTTAAGGTCATTATTTTCATTTTTTAATCCATTTATAATTTGTTGCGTTTCAGAACTTCCTGCTGTTAAATTTCTGTTAAGATCGTCAATCTCAGATTGAAAGTCTTGCATAGATTTGTCCTTAGTAGAAATTTCATGTTGTAACTTATGTAAATCTTCTTGCAATTTTTTATTCACGTTTGTAATATTCTCGTTCTTCTCCTGTTCTGATTTTAATTTAATTGTATTTTCTTCTAATGAATTTTGTAAGTTATTGACTAATTCTACATTTGCATTTAGTTTAATAGAAGCATTATTTAATTCAGTTTTGAGGTGCGCAAATTTGTCGGATGTCTCTTTATATTTTGCTTCTAATTCAGTCTTATCTTTAAGGATAGCTGCGTGTTCTAATCTAAGGTTTTCCATTTGTGCCAACTGCTCTTTAATGACAGATTCTTCAGCTGATGAACTACTTATTAAATTTTCATACTGTTGTTTGATAGAAGCAGTTTCTTGTTGTGTTTTTTTGAAGTTTTCTTCTAATTTACTTTTGGCATCTATTGCTTTATTTAATTCTTCGGTAATAATCCCAATTTGACGATCTTTTTCGTAAATGATATCTCCATTTGATTTAATATCTACTTCTAGCATTTCCACTTTAAGAGATAGTTCCTTGATATTATTTTGTCTCTCTTCAAGCATTTGTTGTAGTTGAATTTCTTCAGTTTCCAATTGTTTAGCTTTGTTAGTAACCTCACTTAACTGAGCTTGTAGAGAATTCTTATCTTTTTCATGAAGAAGTTTTTGGTTCTTTAATTGTGAATTTACATCTTCTAATATTTTTTGAAGCGAATCTTCGTTTTTTCTAGCGTCTTCTAATTTATTATTTAAGTCATTTTGAGCTTCTGTGAGTTGATCTACTTTCTCCATGAGCTTAACTTCAGAAGTTGCACCATCAGCTTTTAAAATAGAAATCTCTTCCTTATATCTATCAATGTCTATTTCTAATTTTTTACGGGCCGCATCGTACTCATTAGCAAGTTCTTGTTCTTTTATTTTAAGGTTTTCAATTTCTTTCTTTAATATAGAATTTTCATCTAATATGCTATTGTTTTGTTGTTCTAGTTCATTAACTCGGATTGTCAGACCTGAACTTTGATTTTCATATTCTTTAATTTTATTTTCGCCTGCGTTAACTTTTGCAAGATTTTCTTCCAAAGCTTGCAACAGTTGATTTTTCTCAATACTAAAATCTTCTTGTATTTTGAACAGTTTTTGTTTTAATTCTTGTTCAGATCTTCCGAAATTGTTAGCTGATTCTCTGTATTTATCTTTGAGATTTTGTAATTCATTTTCAGTATCTTTCAAATGTTGGGATAACTTTGTAAATTGTTCATTTGAGTTTGTTGTTTGGCCAGTAAGATTCAAGCATTCAGTTTCTATTTTTTCTTTAGATTTTTGTAACTCGTCACATTTTTCAAAGGAACTATTGAGTTGTCGATTTAGTTCTCCAATTTCAAGTTCCATTTGCGAAATTTTCTCTTTAAGTTGAATATTGGTTTCGGTAATCTCATTAATAGTTTGTTTAAGCTTTTTATTTTCTTCACGCAGTAAATTTAATTCGTTAGTGTTTAATGCAAATTGTGTATTTAATGTATCTAAATCAATTTTACTTTGATCTAAAGCTTGTTTGCTGATTTCAATTTCTTTTTGTAATTGCTCGATTTTGGTATTACGATCCTCAATTTCTTTTTTGTGCTCTTCGGCAATCTTTGTATGTTTAATGTTGAAATTAGCAGTCGTTTGTTCAAAATCGTCTTTTAGTTTGATAATTTCCTTATCTCTTTCATGTATTGTTTTCTTGTATTCGTCAATCAACTTTTCATTTGTGTTAGACGATTTGCTTGTATCATTGAGCAATCGTTCATATTCTTTTGATTTTTGATTCAAGTCTTGTTGCAATTTTAGAATGTCGGATTTGTTTTTCTCGTCTTGTTGGGAAGCTTCATTCAAAAATGTTTCGTACTCATTAATTTTTTTAGTTAACTCATCTTTCATTCCAAGGAATTCATCTTGAAGAGTTTTGTAACTGGACTCTTGTTTTTTCTTAAAGTCTTCTAACTGTTCTATGTCTACTATTTTGGCACTTAATTCCATTTTTAGCTTGGTTATTTCTTTATTGAGGTTTAATTCGTGTTCTTTGCTAGCACCAGTAACTGGAATTCATAAAAATTCAAAATCGAATAAATCTTTATTCAAAATATGTTGACATATTAGAGTCGAAATTAACTATATTAAAAGACTATTAAAACTTACCTTTACTTAATTCTAATGTTTTGTCATCCACAATTGCCTGAAGAGAGGTTAATTTAGTATTGAGATCTGAAATTATTTGACCGTTTTCCTTATTTAATCTTTCAACATTCTGCTTTTCAGTCTCTAATTTTGATTCAGCTAGCTGCAGTTTTGAGGCTGTCATTGATAGTTGTGTTTCAAATTCTGTTTGCGCAATAGTCATTTTGGTTTTTGCTTCAAGAAGAGCTTTCTCTGATTCATTTTTAACTTTGGTCAGTTCGTCTGTTAGACTTTTACCCAAGGAATCTTTTTCGCTTTCTTTTTCTTTGAGTAGAGCGTATGCTTCATCCAATAATTTCTGTAATTCTGAAGATAAAGCTAAAACATTAACACTTATTGTTATATAGCCATTTGGGTTAGTAAAAGAAGAGTATATAAATTGTGTTTACTTTGTGCTGCTGCTAGTTCTTCTTTGTGTTGTTCAACGACAGCTGCCATCTCTACGTTGCTCTGTTCCTCTACAACCCTGAGCGCCGCTGCTGTGGTCTCCGCACGGGCCGCTTGTAATGCCACCTCAGCCTCCAAATCACGTATAAGCTTTTCACGAGCGGCCTTTTCTTCCTAAAATTGCATTTAAAGATTAAATAATTGTCACATTAGAAATACCTATTATACTTATCTTTTGATGCGTACCTCCATTGCCTCTCTGTATTTCTGAAATAAGAAAAAAAAAAACACATTAGTGATTTACTTACTAAGCATAAAAAATATCTAATATAAATATAAGTACTTAATTACATTGTAATCTTCTTTATTAATGTTTTCTTCTTCATTTCTGAACATCAAGTCTTCAACCTTTTGACGCTCATCTTCTAACATTTTATGAATTTTCTCCAACTCCGCTTTCATCCTTACGTTTTCTGAATTAATCTGGAGTAAAATGAAATGCCTTTTGTTAAACTTTTACTTATTTAAAGAGATTGAGTCTAATCAGTAATTTTATAAGTTCATCATTGTAAACTTATAGTGAATTGGGCATTTTAGCAAAATAACACTGATTTATTTAGCAATAGTTTTGGATTACTACTCTTTTATGAATTTAATACCTGGGCCGCTTCTTTCCTGGCTTGCTCCAAAGCATTTTCGGCCCGAGTCGCTTGCATAGACACCTTCGCAGTTTCAGATCTCTCTAGCTCTCTTTCCCTCATTAGTCGCTCCAAATGATGCTGTTTCTCTCGCAGCAGCTCCTGTAATTTTTAAAAGAACTTGTAAGTATATAACAAATGTATTTATAAGATTTTTCATCTTTATCATGCTATAAAACAAATCCTTTTTTATTAAACATTTCAACTTGAAACTGGATGCAAAACATTCCTATTTACAGTTGCAAGATTCTTAAAAGTAAACATTATATACACATAATTTGCAAAATATTATTAAGGTAGATACCATATTCCAAAAGCCACATATTTTTAGGAATGAAATTATTTCATATCTCTACTAAATTAATACTATGTTCTTTCTCTTGTAATTTTTTCATGTAAGCACCGAAACCGGATTCAATTCCATGCTGAGTAGGGTCTTCTCACGAGGCGGCGAATTCTTCTTGATATTCAGCATTATCTTCAAATATAATGATCTCATCTAGTAGGTGCAGTAGCCTCCTATTAAAAAAGTACATATTTTGCAGATACCCTCTATATTTGAACATGGGACATTAAAATTACAATTCAATATCTAACATCTAGGTAATAAGTACTTATTTCAGAAAATATTTTATAAAGCCTGATAAATCTGAGTAAAATAATTATTGCTTGAATTTTGAAAGTCATATTTAAAACAGAACAAGCGCGTGTAAGGCCCCCACAGACGAGAGGCCGATTGTTTCAGTTAGAACTGACGTCAGTTGGGCCTGAACGGATTCGAGCACACGGAAAAAATCGCATCCAGCCGAATTTACGTCAGTTCGGCCTGATCGGATTCGGGCCCACACACGGAACAGTCGCATCAGTCCATTCTGGTTTGCCGTGCGCTACGGTCGTGTTTATCAATTTTGTATTTAAACACCGCGAAAACTCATACAACGCTTGTACACGATACACGCCCGCACGGCCGCGGCTCGGGCAAGAACTGAAGAGATTTGTCCATACACGGTCAGGACAGGCCGCGCGTTCAGGCCGATCGGTCAGGCCAGAATTAATGTTGCCAACTTAGTTATTATACAAAATTTTACTAAATTGAGTATTTTATTCCCTCCTTGGTAGAAATTTAGTTATTAGTAGTGTTTTAGTAGGAAAGAGCCAGACAGTAATCATATGCAAAATGGCCTAGGTTAAACACAAAAAAAACCTATCATAATAATATATTCGTCCGTAATTTTCTTAAAACTACCCGTTTAATTACTATATACGTAATATTTGCTAGTATATTTTAATTTAATGGTAAAATTTATAGTAAAATTCAATGAATGAAAAAAATGTAATATAACAAAACCTAAAATGCAATGGTTTTGGGGGGCTTCAGGAATTCCTAAGTAGCTTCTTTAGTAGTTATTTAGTACTTTTTACTATTACTAATAGTAATTCAATACGAGTTTAGTAGTTTCACAAAAACAGAGCTGGCAACACTGGAACGAATCGCATCAGTCCGTACGGCCGACTGACGCGATCTCGAAATTGCACACAGACGATACGATTTTGCATCCGTTCAGGCCGAACTGAAGGTAGACCGGATCATGTATGGGGCCCCTTAGTCGTTAAAATCCGTCAGCCAATAACATAAAAAATCATTGCCTTTTGCCTCGCAATTTTCGAACAAGAATTATCTTAAGACTTAATATTCGGTTATCTTTATTATTTAACTTAAAAGTGTCATATTTGTCCTCTTGAAATTATTTGGCGTAACGCAAAAAGTCAATGTTTACTCGGTAAGGCTTCACGCCCCTATAAACTCGTAATTTACGTAGTTACCTATCGATTTTGGTATGAAGTATTGAAAAACAAGCCTTAATAGCTAAAAGAGAGAAGTAAGAATACAGATGTAACGTAGCCTCTTACGTCAAATTTGTATTTGGTCCTATTAGACTAATATTTCTTTTGACGACATTTTTCGTCATATTTTGTTTTCCATAAAAAAATAACAATAACATGAATCTACTTGCTTTGTTTAAGAAAACATAGAACATGTAGATTGATAATATAACACCACGGTGACCGATCATCTAGAATCAGGTTATTTTACGCAAGACAAAGTAAATCCAATATAAATAGGTATAAGACATATTAAAATAATATAAAACATATTATATAATATTTAAATTCGTTAGGACTAAGTTATTCGCTTCGCCGGTAAAACTCTTTTCCCAAAGAAATTAGGTCATACGGTCATTTTAATTTTATTTATAGCTTTTGCTTGTTGCTAAGAAATGTAGGTGAAATTCCCAATATAAATTATTAAGTCTCCAAGTATAAATTATTATTAACTTATACTTGGAGACTTTTAGAACCTGAAATAGAAAACACTAAAAGCCAGCTTTGATTGATATTTACCAAATCAATCAACCAAAGAAAAAAAAAAAATAACAGGAAAAAATTAAACAGGCATCGAAACGGTGACCTACAGCCTCAGTTTCAATTGAAAGTCGACCATTTACGAGTAATCGGCCTCCAAAGTGGTTTGTAGGTTGGTCTCCCCTAGCATTTCTAAACTATAGGAGATAGAAACTTGTTTAAGTTTCCATGCTGAGAGATCGTGCTAATAACTTTAGAAAAAATATTTTACGAAATCGAACAGTAACTTTTGAAGAAAATTTAAAAATCCGATTACGCGTTAATTGTTACGAAACCCTTCTTAGACGCATGCTTGTTGTTATTTGACTCTCATAGAATCTTCAAGATTTTTATCTCATAATAGTATAGGAGCTAGCAACGTTTTCGAGAAAGAATTTCAGGTCAGTTGATTTTGTGATATCCCGTCCTTCTTGCTCTTTCGGTTAGAGTCTGGGCTATCTGGCTGGCGGTAGCGGTTGCGTTCATTAGTGCGCATCCTACCTGTCCAGGTGATAATCCTGGATTTTAAAAACATTTTAAGAGGCGTAATTTTTAATTTTTTGTTTTTAAATAAGTCTACCTGACATACTTTTTTTATTGCCAGACATTTTTGACAATGCTAATTATGTGCCATACGCCATTTATTTTTTTATAAAAATTTCAAATTATTTTATAATGTCTGTAATTTCAATATTATGTTATTTAAAGATAAGAAAAAATTAATTTGCCAGACATTAATTCGATCGTTATAAACCTTGAATTAAAATAAAAAAGTCATGAAAAGTATTGCAGTATGATGCTAGTAGTTTGAGAGAGACAGTTTAAAATGCGAGAGAATCATATTTGCCAAATCGATTTTGACGCAGAAGTTGTTATACGCTGTTCTGATTCTGATATTTTAATTATACTTTTGGGAAATATGGATCACCTGAAAGCATCTTTGAAAATCTGGATAAATATGGGTGTTGGAAATCATCAGCGTTACATAAACATCAATGAATTATACCGAATTCTTGGTGACTCTTTATGCAAAGAGAGAAAGTAAAGACCATGCTTCCATGCAATCACCGGATGTGATTACACGCCAGCTTTTTTTAGAAAAGGCAAAGTTAAGCCTTTTAAAATGTTAGAAAATTCTGAAGAATACCAGTTAGCTTTTGAGAATATAATTACGGATAACGAAGAAGTACTTGAAACTACGTTTGTAACCCTGGAGAAATTTATTTGTCAAATGTATGGAGTTAAAAATTCTTCGGACGTTAATAGTGTTCGATTTCATTTATTTTCAAGTACGTTTAAGTCTAAAAAATCAGATGAGAACTTTGAGAAAAAATTTCGAAACTTTGATTCATCCAGTTTGCCACCCTGTAAAGCGGAATTGCAACAGCATTTATTGAGGGTACTTTACGTGACAAAAATTTGGAGAAATGCTCACTTAAAACATCCAACATCTTTATCTCCAATGGCTTTTGGTTGGACCATCAACGGTGACAAATATGATTTTGTCTGGTTTTTGGGAGATCAATTACCATCCTCAGTTGCAGATATTATTGTTCAAAGTAAGTATGAAATTTAATATTTATCAACAATAACTAAAATGTTTTATACGAACAAGAAGAATTATACTTTTTTTTTTCTGTTGCAGATGATAGAGTTTTAGAAGATAACGAAAGTTCCCGAGAAGATGATATGAATGACACTGACAACGACAGCGACGATGATGATGATGATTAAGAAGATGCTTCTTTTTTTTTGTGATGTCACTATAGGCTGAAACAACTTGAAAAACTTACTTAATATAAATTATTTATAATTCACATTTAGTAATCAGGAAAATTTTAATAAAAAGTGTTGTTTTTGAAATTTTAATCTAATTTTATATTCCTTTTTATTCTTATTTTTTTTTTAAACTTGCTCTGACTAGAACGATTATAATTATTATATACAATGACAAGTAATTTACTTTTGCAATGGTTCTCTGTCTTATTCTCAGCTTATTCTGCAACTGTCTCTCAAACTACTAGCATCATACTGCAATACTTTTCATGGCTTTTTTATTTTAATTCAACGTTTAACGATCGAATTAATGTCTGGCAAATTAATTTTTTCTTATCTTTAAATAACATAATATTAAAATTACAGACATTATAAAATAATTTGAAATTTTTATAAAAAAAAATGGCGTATGGCACATAATTAGCATTGTCAAAAATGTCTGGCAATAAAAAAGTATGTCAGGTAGACTTATTTAAAAACAAAAAATTAAAAATTACGCCTCTTAAAATGTTTTTAAAATCCAGGATTATCACCTGGACAGGTAGGATGCGCACTAATGAACGCAACCGCTACCGCCAGCCAGATAGCCCAGACTCTAACCGAAAGAGCAAGAAGGACGACATATCACGAAATCAGCTGACCTAAAATTCTTACTTTCCAAACGTTGCTAGCTCCCGTACTATAAAAATAGCGAAGTAGGCACGTCCTTATATACGACAACTGAAAAACGGGCCTGAAACAATACTAAAGAATCTTTTTGCGTAACACGGCCGCTTGTGTCACTCGCCATTCGCCAAATAAGACAATTATTATGGCAATTAAGCGACGGAGGCTAGATTTGAGCAGTCCACGCGGTAGAGTCGAGCCATCTTCTGTATTTTGATTTAATCTAAGCATAAAGATCCTGTCTTATTTCTTTGGCATAAAGGTTCTGTCAGAGGTAAAATAACTCTGAACGGATTGTATTTGCACCCTTTATGTTCGGTGAATTGGTCCTAGACGCGGTATTTCAGTCTACGGAATAATTTATTAATTTACTATGCTCTATGCTGCAATTAGGTTAACAAAGATAGCTGTACATTATAATTTATAAACAAATAATTAATGGTTCTATTACCGATTTGGCCCTTATGTGATTATGTTAGAAAGATATAGAACTTTCTACATACCTTATAAAAACCTAGAGTGGGCGACAATCTAAAAGGACTATCTAAAGTGCAAGTTTCCTTTGGAACTGAGACTAAAATGTAACAAGCATAGCATCGTGCCTGTGAAGAATTGCCTAATAGAATTTTGTATAACTTATCAATTATTATATAATCTACCTATCTACTAACTTATAAGGAACATTTTAGTAATCCATATTATGAAAATGATACGCATGCGTTGGCGGGTGTACATAATGCAGCACATTTGAGGACACTAGTTTTATAATATATTTTCTTAATATAATGTTCTCTATTATTTTACATCATAAATCATTTTAATTACGTATGCTAACATCTAATTTTGCGTGAATTGTCTTATGCTGTAAGTGTGGCTGGCTCTGCCTAGCATAGCAAATTAACATCTCTGTATGTAATTTTTTTTTAAAGTAAACACTTCATTTTATCTATGGCCGCTTCACACCACGTCAATCTTGCCCCGTGCTAAGGACCTAAAGAACTTGTGTTACAGGGATCAGACAACGGGAAGTATGCATATTCAATTCCTACTTTTATACTACACGCATGTATTTAAGATTTTTGTTTTATATGTCACCGTAAAATTGTAAAAACCGTTAGATTGTAATAAAACTAGTGAAATTGCAAAATGTTGATAGACTTCCGACGCGAATATGCCTATAATTAAACACAATAAATTTCGTTAGATTATAAATATATAGTTATAAATCTTTCGACATACTTTTACAATCTCGTTAGTTATTTTACAATCTAACGGTTTTTACAATTTTACGGTGACATATTATATATACATCCATGACCCAGGAACACAGAAAACTTTTTGTTCCTTCGGCGGGGTTCGAACCTGCGTTTTCCGCTGAGCTGCGAACCACTGAGCTACAGAGGTCGAGGACAGATTATAAGAGTAAGTTCGACCCATCATCCTATCTGTATAAAGAAGTATGTCAGGATCGCTTTAAATGGAGGTGTGTGGTCTCTTGATGGCCTAAGTTCTCCTATGGGAATGTATGTATAAAACCTACAGTGTATGTATAGTGTAATAACTACTATGGAACTAAGTATTGCGGACGGAAGTTCAAAGAAGGCATGTTTTTTATTATTTTTTATTCAATACAAAACGTCAGTATAATTTGAATAATTTGGGAGCAGTTTAGTACCCTGAAGTAATATCCCTTTTGAGACAAAATAGGTCATAGGCTATTTTAAAGAATTCTTCGTGACCAATACACTCCACTTAGCATTCAGAATATAAGTAATAAATAACTTATGAGTTATGACGTAGTGCATCGTTTCTCAACCTTTTTTATGTCGCGACCCACGAAAACCCCAAAAAGTTAAGTAAAAAGTCTTGCATTATTTAATTTTAATAATATTGTACATAGCGCGCTACTTTTATCAGTTATACGTTAGCCTTCACTTGTTCGAACGTTCGAACGAGTTTTTCAAAGTTCGATACAGAATTCGTTCGAAAAATCGAATATTTTGTATCTATATGTAGGTAGTTTGTATTTGTTTATTTTGTTATTTTACAACAAACAACTTTAAAATAAACTTGACCAAACTACAAACCAAGGGTCGCGACCCCCGGTTGAGAACGATGACGCAGTGAAATGCTCTGTTGAGTCTGTAGCTGCATAATTTATATCAATACTGCAGGAGTGCTCGTAAAAGCTGCGTCAAGGGCAAAGATTTTTGTTTATTTACTAGTACCTAGTAGCTAGACTAGCACGAAATTAAGGCCCACTTGCTCAGATCTGTGTTATAGTTAAACCTGGGTTAAAATATCATGCCTTCTCTTTCATAAATACGAAGAACTTGAGATATAACATGATATTTAACCCAGGGTTATCTTTAACCTGGATGGATCTGCGCAAGTTTTTTTATGTAATGAACCAGGAAACAAGCAGACGGATCGCTTGATGGTAAGCGATTACCGCCGCCCATGGACACTCGCAACACCAGAGGAGTTGTAGGTTAATTATTATTATGAAAAAGCAAACAAATATGGCGGCGCGGGGCACTTGCCGTTTAACCAATCGGCACGGTAAATATTACGAGTACAATAAGTATAACGAAAAATAACGTGTAAAATTGTAAGAAGAAATTTTTATTTGACAATCTGTCGACATATTATAATGTCTCTAGTAATATTACAATCTAACGGTTTTTACAATTTTACGGTGTCATATACAAGGTTTGCTAATATCAATTACGGATACTTATACTGCTGTCAAGACGTTTAAGCAGAAAAATAATAATTGTCGTACTCGCAAAAAAAATGTTTTTTTTTCGCGCGCGAGTTTGCGTTTTGCGGAAAGTCACTCATACATGAGATTATTTTTTTAGTTTGAGTATGAGAATTATTTTTCTGCCTAAACTTCTTTACATAAGCAGTGGATCATGTGCCTGACCCTGAAGTATCCGTAATTGATTTTTTGAGCCCTAATATACACACATATTAGTATTTTCCTCGGCAACTACCCTATTCCACGATATTTCTAATCAGGGGCCTTAGACAAAGTGCAATGTCCGAACGATAGAGAAGTTCGAAAATAATAAAATGTTTCGGATTATTTGGTCGCTAAAACACACGGCTACTCCCATTAGGGTTGCCAACTATACTGTTAGAAATAGTATTATACTGTTTTTCACTACATTATAGTTTTTACTGTTAACAAAAATAAAGTATACAAAATACTGTCTTCAGCATTAAAATGCTTACCACTATAAGTGTAAGGCTTAGACGCTCACACATTTATTTTATTTAGTTAGAGGGCGCTCAGTGCAGCGCAGCAGTCACATTGCTTATTAGAGTTAAAAAAGAATGTAAATTAATAAATTGTGCGAGAAGATCTAAAAATATGTATTTAAATACATATTTTTAGATAAATAAGATACATACTGTTCATTTGTTTAAATACTGTTTAATATTCTTCTCAGACCTACTTAAATATATTTTATTTCTTGTAAAAAATGTTGGCAACCCTAACTATATTCGAAACCTGCCATGGACTTCTACGTCGATAAATCCCGCTAACAGTAGCTACGAATGGCTACGAACTACGATTCAGCCATACAGCCCGGAGCTCGTGCCGTACTACGAACAAGACGCAAGTTAATTGTCTGAGCCACTTTAAAGTTAATTTTCTTGGAAACTAATCGACGTATATTAGATCCTCGTCATAATTTACTACCTTTTTTTGGTCTTTATCTCTAGCCTGTGTTGTGAAAATTCTCGTGAATTAATTATGAATAATTTTCTATTTTTCACGGAGAATACAGAAAGCTTACATTTAAAATTAGTGAACATTCTCCATCTGGAACTATTGCCAACACAGGCTAGAGATAAAGCCCAAAAAAAGTAATAAATTATGAAGAGGATCTAATATTTTTCCGAGCAAACCTACAGTAACTGCAGTCGCTTCTTTCGAGTAAACTGCACCTATTTTGAGGATTGGCCACCCGCCAACTTTTCATCAACAAAATTTGATGGCTGCATGCGCTTTATACTAACTTTATTGCAATTGTATTTAGTTATTTACTACATAAAACTTTATATTGTTCTTGTTTTAAAAATAAACTTTTAGCAATTAATATATATGTACCTAATAAGTACTTTATTATTTATATCGTCTTTTGCTTACTGTTTTACTCTGTGTAGTGTGTAATATTCATGTAACTAGCTTGTTAATGTTTTTAATTTTCACTATTTTTTCTTAGATTGGTTTATTGCAGATTTTAATAATTCTGCAGGCGTTAAACGGTCCAAACCTCGCATTTATTCAAATTATATTGACATCATATTATGTAAATTCTATTTATTTGGAATTGGGTCAAACATTATCTTTAAAATACACCTGACCTATACAAGATTTGGTCAAACAAGTTTGTTAATGGAGATACTCTATTAATTTGTAGTTTAAACATTATCGCCATATAAAGAAGAGCAATTAATTTTTGATTTTATTGATACTAAAGTAGACAATCGTTTTATAAATGAGTAAGTTGTCTGTGCAATCAGAAACAGAGTAGCCCAAGACTTTAATTTTTACATACTCTTGACCCTGATCCATCCATAATCTTGCCCATGTGCAATCCATAACCCATTGCATCCTCTGCATGCAGAAAGCAACCAGCAATATATAATACAGCTTATATTTAGTGCAATGAAACAACATGTCATAGTTAAGTCTTTATTTACAAGATGGGAAAGGAAGAAAGGACACACTATTAAATACAAGATTTTTATTTAAAATTCACATTAAAACTACAAACTATTCTACCTGAATAAGTAGATAAGTAAGATTAGATATTAAGTCATTATTGATTATATTAATATTAAAAATAAATTAAAAGGAATGCTTACGTTAAAAACACTTAAACATTATGAATATTTTTCATTCTTACAGGCACTGGTTGTAAAAGTTTTTTTTTTTTTTTTATAATTAACATAAATTATATTAAATAGCATTAAAATGAATTAATTTAAGTTTGAGACAAGTAAATAAAGGTATCGGAAGGTAAACATAATAATAGTAAAATCTAGAAAATTTTAGACAAAAGTTACCGATTTACTAATTTTGGTCAATTTGAATTTCTGTCACATATTTCAAAATAGGTATGATAGGTAGCATAAAAACATTCTTCACTTGATTCTACAATATAGATATTCATAACTGAAGAAAACCCAATAAATATGTACATACAACACAAAATAAAGACCTACCAACATATGTATCACCTTTATTTACTTAAATCAATATAAATAAATAGTAAAATATAACCAAAATATATCACAGTTACGTCTAAAATGCAAAAATATTAAATGTATGTGGTCTATTGGAATATGATAAACAATATTTTGTACTATACTGTGCGGCAATCGTACCTTCAGTAAGGTATCAGAAATTAAAAATCTATCAACTTAATTTTAGTTACGTTTTAGTTTGTAAGTAGCTAGCTTAAAACAAACTTTGTAATTTACTTCCAGATGTTCAAATACAGATTTGTTAAATTGAGACGTAACAATGGGACTCTCCTGTGAAATGATTTTTCTAAAATCAAGTTACAAAGAATGAACTCTGTTGTTGATATCTGTAAGTAAATTTTAACAATAATATCCATATTGTAACGCAGTTACAGCAAGAACCAACACAAATGTGCCCCGCAACAAAGAGTTTTGATGCTTGGCACACAAGCATCTTTGCACCGGACTGAAATAGTAAACGTCGACTACGGATCCCATCTGCCATAATCTAAGCATCAATCAAGTCGTTTTATATTTATGTTTTGGACAAGAAGGCATCACATACGGTATTGCCCAAAAATCCATTAAAGAATCAAATGAAATCGAATCGGATATAAACTTCTTAGAGGTGTTTCATAAATAAGAACCTTCATCGATGTCTTCTTGCTCAGAAATGGTCACAATTTTCGTCCATTTAATATTTGGCGTGTTTAGGTTCGAGGGATTCCGGGATCCGTAGTCCAGTCAGTATTAGAGCCGGCATTCAGCTTACCGCGCTGCAATAGTGGAGTACTGTACCTGCAGCGCGTTTTTCGCCGAGACAGGCGTGGACGAGGCGCGTGGACCGACTCGCTGCCGCCGCGACGTTAGTGACAGTGCGAATGCGCAACAAACATGGGAGAAAACAACACAAGTTAAGGCACACTCCAACAGTACATTTACTTCAATGGCTGGGGGACCAAGAGTCAAAAACCGGAACGTCAATTTCAAACAACGGATAAAGTTGAAAATTCAAGCTCATGTTCCAAATCTAATTTTTGAATCATCAAAAATGGACGACTCGAAATAATACTTGTTATACAAGTCAACCAAACCGGCAAAGCCAAATTAGTAAATCAAGTGTAATGACTTTTGGGCAATATTTTACGAATCCTAATCTTTATTATGATACTACATAAATAAATAAATTTAGGATCCACGAGGTAAGATTAAAGAGATATACGAGATCGTTGACGCCATTTCAAATAATTGTACTGTCCCCGTCTGATGTACTTCAAACAAAATTAGTACACACGACAAAAAAAGAAATGCAAATAAAAATCTATTAGACTTGCAATGCATAATGCTATGTATATGCTTTAAGTTTAAACCTACAGCGTTGATCATGGCAAAGTCGAAAAAACATTCCAAAATTGCAAAATGAACATTTATGGCTCTGTCATGACCAAGCTCTAAGCAATAATTTGCAGTTAGCTTCCTGTATGATGAGATTTATTCCATACAAGATTATTAAGTAATTGCATGAGTAGGTAATAGATATGTATGTATAGACTGCACTCTGCTAAATTGATATTTAAGTAAGCATAAAGCTGTCTAACACTCGAATGTACTAAATAATATTGATAATAATTATGTGAATAACATTTGAAATAAATATGAAGTATTTTCAATAGGAACAGATGAGATTTAAAATGACACCATGCAAGCGCTTTTTGTACATGGTAATTCGTAAATAGGCTCTTAAAAATAATATCACAGATAAATCATAATACATATCCTAATACAGTCTTTAGAATTACATAATATAGCATCTATAGGCTAAACTTTATAAATAGATAATATATCATAAATAAAATTGGTTGCATAAATTAAATTAATAAAAATCAAAATGAGGGCCAAACCAAGGAAGTGCCAGCTACAGACCATACAAAAACTCAAAATATTTCATGCAATCTAAAAAGCAAACAATACTCATAAACTCTTGCATGTACCCTTCCTACTTTATCTATGTATATTGTAATTTTAATGTAAGTCGTAAAAACACAATGATAGTGACTGTGAAGGACGGAACTGTTGACTATGAATCAAATTCAATGGATACTGAAATATTTCGTGATAATACAAACTGCATACGTGTATATGTAAATATAGTTAGTAACGTTTGCAATAGGAACGTTTAAGCTCAGATGTAAACGACGTAGGGATAGGTGAATTGGAAGGGTGACACGCAAGAGAAATGGTAACTCTTCCCAAAGCCGGAGAAGTGAGAGCGCGACGGCGGCAACTCCACGTATAGGTCCGTAGCTGGGCCCCGGCTGGCCCTCGTCACGGCCCCCGGCCGCCCGCCCCACCGGACCACCTCGCTGCCACGCGACCGCATCTGAGACACCGTGCCTTCGCTACCGCTC
Organism: Glaucopsyche alexis; assembly: GCA_905404095.1. NCBI lineage: Eukaryota > Metazoa > Arthropoda > Insecta > Lepidoptera > Lycaenidae > Glaucopsyche > Glaucopsyche alexis. The sequence goes on from FR990053.1 coordinate 7,409,160, forward strand.
GAAAGGCTGCGACGAGAACGTTCAGACCGAGTATCAAAACTCAGCACGCTCTCGGAACAGCGCCACGATTTCGGTAGAGTCTCGCTCATTCTACAAGGCGAGATATTGTCTTTGCTTTTAGAATTCTGAAATATGATGTCATAGTATACGCGAGGTTGCGGTAAAGCGATGAGAGCACATCGGTCTACGTCCACGTGTTTTACGAGAAGAGTTTTATCCAATAAGCTCGGTGCGCTTCGATGCGGTCGCGATGCAGGCCTAGGTGACCGAAAGGGGACCGGTTCGGCCGAGCGCGCGCGGGGCTAGCCTACCTGAGAACCCAGCGACGTCACCCCAAGCCTCACCCCCACTCGGGAAGACGCTATAGATGTCCCCAGAGATGTGAGAGATTCGCGCGAGTTAGAGCGACGCATGGGTGTGGCGCGACCGTTGCTGCTATGGATCGCACATGTACCCGGCTTGCGATTCGAAGGCGATCGGGAAACTTTTGATATCGGAGCAAAAAGACCGAAGCGCGGTGAACACTCGAAGTACCTTAAAAAGGGTATACCGTTATAGGTATGTGAATTTAGAAATACAAATAATGAAACCAAACCATTATTCATTTTACCTCTTGCCGTCAACGGAACCGTCATTCTTTCCCAAAGGATCATCTAATTCTACACCAGCCCAAACTCCAGCCGCAAATTCAGTAGGGCCAACATAACGCAAAGTTCCAGCTTTGCTTCCTCGGCTGCTCGAGACAATAACTCGATCGCCAAGGCGTACTTCTCCGTTTGTTGTTGTAGAAATAGATGCGTCTAAAATTAAATATACAAAATTTTCATTAACACAAGTCTATTAAAATATTTAAATAAATTATCGCTATACAACTTACTCATTTTACTGCTGACCATGCTTCGTACGCTGCCATTTGGTGAGAGCGTACGTCTAGCCCTGGCGGATCCTGAGGGTGGTCTCTCGAAAACGCTCCCCGCATCAGACGATGGGGACGCATCATGTGGTGTATGAACAACCAGTGGTTCACGAGTCAAACGTGTCAAGCGAGAAAATACTCCACGTTTTTCTGGACATTGAAAATAGCGATGGCCGGCTACTGATCCATCATTTTTACCTAAAACATATTTGCATTATATATTTATAATTTCTCGCTAACCAAAGCGATTAGCATATAAACCTTTGTTTATAGTTAGTTATAGTTACCAATAGGATCATCAAGAACAATTCCAGCCCAATCTCCAGGAGCAAATTGTGTTTCACCGATGTAAGCGATCTGACCAGGTTTTGTACCACCCACCCAAACGCGGTCTCCTATGATAAAACTGTCGGTGTCCTCTGTTAGTACGATGCTGTGATCTGTAAGATTACACATTTTGCTTATCGTTTCAGAGATCACATAAATCCAAAGTGAAATTATATTATTCGAAAGTAAGTTTCTACTCTGTGATTGTAATTTATAAATACTTGATTTTCTATTCTCTGCACATATTTACGTTGCACACATGACTCGAATAAAGCTAATGCAAGTGCAACTACCAACTACATTTTTTACATACCGCTTTCATTTTCCCTCCATAATATGAACTTCTTATATGACAAACTGCAGTTGACTCTATAATATTATAATGTGTCTTATCCTAACGCTTTGCATTCCTTTGCGTGCACTTCACAGATACCACACCTAAGCTAGATTGTAAAGCCCACACATAAGGCTGTATAAAACAATGCGTGACTTGCAAACAATAATGGTAACAGTGAACCGATTAATGAATTTCCAAATTGCTCTGCAACAGTAACATTTACCGCTTTTGAATTTTTTTATTGAATTATGACATGCAAAGTGTAATTTTATGATATACTCGTATTTCAATTTCCAACACGAAATGTGAAAATACATCTTGCGTAATGTTAAGTTCCAGAACAAATTGATAGGTAGCGAAAAGTGCAAAACCACATGTATATTTTGGGCTGTCGGATTTACCTCAGTTCTTGTCAGTCTGGACCTAGCTGTTTGTTGGGTTTTTGGACTTACCTGAGGACCGTCGCAGGCCGGCCTCGCTGAGCCGTCGCGGGTGCTTCTCCCAGAGGGCCTCGATCGACATGACACTCGACCTGCTGCTTGCTGCGACACATGTCAGTGACACACACAACATTAGCCACTACTAACTAGCACACACGAGCACTCTTCTAAATGTTATGGAAAATTGACCTTAACACTAATTAGATGCCATTTGTTCGTACAAAAATTAAGAAAAATCATTTATAAAACAACAAGGTCGTACAATGTTAACGAAGGTAAAAATATGAATTATTGTACTCTTGAAACAATAGCGCTAATTAATACATTAATATTAATTGACAGCAAAGTGTGGCGTTATTTCTGCTACTCAGATACAAAAGGAAGGTTGGACAAAGTTACAATTGTTAACGAGCAGTGCCTTGTTAAACGTTACTTGCATTCATCAATTGTTACATATGACAGATTTAAATATTTTAGCAGCGACATTAATTTTACTGATTGTTAATTCATGCCAAAGAATTTACCGAAATTTATCGTTAGCTCTATATATTTAACTTTGGTTATTAAATTAAAAATTACATTATTATTTAAAATACCTAGAGCTCTGTTAGGTGCTATCATAGTAGTGGCTGATCACGTTTATACCCGTATCCTGATGACAATTACATAATGATACCACCACCTAGACTGCTTAAAGGTGTTACTTAGCTAATGATCTCTACCGTCACAAGTAATATCTGTCCACTTACTAGAGGCCCTGCGACGTGATCGCGGTCTGTCCGGCAGACTGCAGGTAACTTCGTCCTCTTCTATCAAATCTGCTTCGCGGTGAATTTATAAATGCGTAAAGTAATGGAAAATATTATATTTACAGAAAAAATGTGCGATTTGCCATTTGGTGCGTGTATAATCAATCAAAAGCAAAGTCATGCTTTACATTCGCATGCGATGAAAACGATTGATAGTGCACATCATAGTAATGATTGATTTGCAACAAGACGAAACTCACCTGACAAATGTTTTCGCGATGAGTCCTCTGACAATTTTCTGGGCGTTTCCAACGTACTTCCGTCTATGACAACAAAAACAAAACATATAAAGCAGAATGAATAAATAACATGCAAAATATTAAAAATATTATGTATGGAATATTACTTTAAAGACAGTTGTAATATAACAATGATACAAAGTGTGGGGGCGGCAATTATGGTGGAAAATATGAAGTGGCTTATTGATCATTTTAGATTAGAGTACAGCTTACTATCACCCCAGTGATGTTAAAGATTCCTAAAAATCACTACTTACAACAAAATTAATATAATTATTGTCATTTGAAATTTTGTTTTTGCACAAGTAGAGGAACCAAGTGAAACAAACCGGTTGTACAAATGTTTTCATTCACACATTGCAAGTTTTTAACAACACACAAATACACTTACTGAAGTAAAACTTTCAGCTTAGACTGTAGAGGTAGTCAAAATGGCAATTACTTAAAACTCAGTCAGCCGGCTTTTTCTGACGTGTGTCCAGCACAGTTCACTTGATCTGATTAATCATATGCGACAACTGCGCAATGGTTTGGCCTTGCAAAAGCGCGTGGGACTGATAATCATAATTCTGATGTAAAGCTTTGAGATTCATCGTCCCTTCGCGCCTACGTGCTCAACTTGAGGTATGCGGAAGAAAGGGCTAGACTGAATCACCTTTCATTGAGAAATTAAAACTAATTAAATGTCAATACTATTGCTAATTGGCTATAAAGGTCTAGAAAATCCCTCAACCTCATTCTTACGATTACCAACTTATGGAAAATTCGCAACGACATAGCTTTAGCTTTAACACCTAGTGTATGGACCTTCTTGTTAGTTGTTACTCATCGAACCGACTTACAAAAAGGATGTGGTCATTTTAATTTAACCGAATTATGTAAAGAGTAAATACCTACACCGATCGGCAACCTAGAATTTTTTAATGTAACAAGTTTATTAAAATACGGGATATCCACATAAAGAAGAATTATAAGGTAAAATATGCATAGTTGAACGTAAACTTGACAGCTGCATTTCTAATAATTATGTATTACAGAGTTTGCAGTCAATATGTCTGACAGTTGTGAATATTCTCAGGAAGTTAGTGTTTTCTAGAAAATCAATAAGCTGCGTGTTGCAAAAAGGTGGTAAACCGAGTGCAAAATCTAAAAAATAAATGTGTAATAAGTATTGATACATTTTTTTTTCGGTAATATTCCATTAACTGGTAGGAGGGCCTCCTGACCTAAGGTACTTCTGTAAACCCTAATTTTAAGGAAATACTTGTAAAAGACTACGATATGAACGTTGCTGTTTAAAGAAGAACCACTTAACCTATATATTACCTTAGAAGTCCGTACTCCATAGTCCATAGCAATAAATGTCCATCAAGAAGATACAGACGTGAATTATATTTAACTGTAGGTAAGTTAACATAAGGTTACATTAATCAGCAATACAGTCTATCAAAATTTGATTTGATTGGACTTGACAACAAATAATACATAATTTTGGCTCCAATTTACTTTATGAGCCAATTTTATCGTCGTCTTTATGATTGTCTAGATATTTCGATTACGATGATGTAATCACTTGCTCTTATGTACCTCCATTATTTATCCATTTTATTAACAACTCTACCAGGTACGACCAAAGTAAGAAACGCGTTTCTTTGCGGTCAAGTTCAAGAACGTTTTTATTATTTTAGGTTTTGGATTGACGCTAATCATATTATTGACACAACAAACAAACTTCGAATACCTACAAAAAGAAAACATCGCATTTGATTAAACAGACAAATAAACATCAGGATTTATAAAGGATCGTTAAGTAATACTGCGCGAAATATATACGGGTTTGGCTATTTTAATTTTATTACTCTGGTTCTTATAATATTTTATTTAAATAGAAATTTAGGCGTTTGATTTATCAAATCTAAATTATCTGCTATAATTGTTACTCGTAAGCCATCTTAAGCTGTTTGTAGCAAAATATCGACACTTCCATAACCCCACCCAAATTTTAGTGGACATGATAGCAATGACACAATTTTCCCATGAATGAGCGGTAATTTGTCAATTTGGGACAATTACTGGGCTCCTATCCACGTGGGCTCAATTGCTGCAGTAGGACGCTGCAGATGCATTCGTTAATCTATTGGGTTAACTATTAATTGTTTAACGCCAATCGAAGACTATTATCCGAAGCCGGCTTTGTTCTGTGACATTGAAATTCAATATGTTCTTCCATTATCATCAGCAGATTCTACGATTCAAGTTTGTTTTTTTTTTTGTCTATAATGTCGACGTCAATCGGATGGGGACATATAAGTCGTCCAAAAAATACCTACACATTTTCTCCGGTTTTGTTGTGAGTGTAGCTGCAGTGACATATTAGTTTATGCATAAACGTCAGTACTAGACCTACTAACTGGAGACGTAAATAAATCGACCGAGTTGGCGGCCACACCGCTACCGGAATCCTAGGTCACAAATATCTCGAACAAGTTGAGAGCGTGGAAAGTTTAATCTGAATGTCGCAATGACCTGCGGTGATCCATCTGCGAAATATTCGACTTTATGATTGCGTACTTCTATATGAGTTGATCGATATGAGTCAGATCATTTCAACAATGCCGCACAACCGAGCAGAATATCCGATAATTTTTATGCTGAAGTATACAATAAATACCGAGCACCATATGTGTAATGTTTACTCGAAGTGGCTTCTCTTAAATAAGGGACAATTGGAAAGTATTACATCTTCCATGATGTACGCGTGAAGCATTTTTATTCGTATTGTTCGTACGACCACGCAATCGTTATGTTTTTGCGGTAACATAAAAAGATACTAACATAAAAACTTGTTTACTTGTAAACTGTGATACTCGATGTGACCAGACGGATATGAGTTGACGGTAGCCATATTAAATGCATCAACGTAGACATCTCACGCTGATAACACGTAAATAGCAAAAGTAAACTTTGAACACAAACAAAACTCGTTTATGCGCTACAGCGAAAATTTTACAAAATTTGTTTTTCCGCAAATCGCAATAAAACTGTCTTTATTAATATCTACACAAATAAGCAGAAACGATTGCATAATAATTAGTAACATAATCAGACATTATTAATAAGATAAACAAAATCAACACATTTTAACAATATACAAGTACGCAATTAAAATGGTAACGAATGCAATAATAATTAGGTTAATAACAATAATATCGCATTAGCTGTTGCATACATGATTAACGGTACAATAGTGTTTGAATAATTCAACAGATAAGTGCCCTAAAGGGTCCGACAATCGAGTGACAATTGAAAACCTGGACACACGCGAACCGTCGATACGATAGTCCTTAATTAGCCGCAATCACACTAGGCTTAGAATGCTAATTCAACCACTTACACTCGCAATAGGAGAAGTCGAAGTAACATTTTTTTTTATTTTACATTAAAAAGTAATTAAGTGAAGAAACGGTCTCATCTTTACTACGAGTATAATATAATAAAGAGGAAAAGTTTGTTTGTTTGTTTGCATTGAATAGGCTCCGAAACTACTGACTACTGGATCGATTTTGATGAAATTTGGCACAGATATAGAGTAAGCCACGGGGAAGAACATGGTTACTTTTTATCGAGGAAAAATGACGGTTTCCCCGAAATTAACTATTGCGCGCACGAAAAACCTAGTCTTTATATAAAGCAATGAAAAAATTCTAGAATGGCAATAGCTATTTTTTTATATATAAACTATAACCCGGCTACGTAAATTATATAACCAAGGATACCCGGGCTATATTACATCTAATTTATTAAAATTGAATCATTCGTTTAGGCGCTACATAAGAACAAACATACATACATAGACTTCAACACCCTACCGTTAAAAATCAGATTTAGTATTGAATACTACAGACGACTAAAAGTAGAGAACAATAAAAATACCAAAACAAAGATGGAAGCTGTTTGATGCAAAACGATAGTAGATTCCAGAATAACAAGACGCCGCGCTGGAGGCTTTGGCATATCTATCCGAGTCACGAAGTTCAAGATAAGCCGTAGGTTGTCTTTGCCATTCGCACGCCTGCACCGCCTAGATTTTAATCTTATGCAATGATAAATGCACTGAACTTTGTTGTACCAAAATAAACCTGAATTAACTTAAAATTACCTGCAGCATAATAAATTTTATCTGTGTTTCAAGAATGAAGACTTACCAAGAAAAATTATTAAAACTGAACACACAATATACTTATAGAGCGTATCGGTTCTATGTAAAGAATCTTGCTTGCTTACATAAGTAAACATTGAGTCAACTTAGTCAATTCACGGAAAATATGTTTTTAAATAGCAATAGAGTAAGACACCATGAGATCGTCAATATACACAACAAAAGGACCGGGCATGACGTCATCATGTCACATATAGATATAACAACTGTGCTGAGACTTGTAATACCTACTGCAATAAATGAGTTATTACATAACCATGTAAGGGTGTTATCACAATCACAAGACAAAGGATGTCATCCGTAAATACAGTGTTTCTCAATTACGGGGTGCAATAGGCTTAATTCTGCCTGTGGTTAAACACAATAACGTGTGTGGTTAGCTCAAGTCACATAAATAGTCATATGGATAGTTAAAATTTATAAGCGCTACCACTTTTCTATATCCAAATCATCGATTTATAGAAGTCGCTACATCGTCGTGTTTTTCACTAAAGCTCAAAATTAGATTAACCGTCCAACATCAATTTAAGCTGGTTGTCCAAAAATTATCTAAATAATAACTTAGCTACCTGTAGATCTCTACCGATCGATAAAGCGGCGACCAAAGATAGAATTTGATCTGGGATTAAAGAAATGTTATAATTTTGGACAAGGCTTATGCTGAAGCTGTTTTTATTAAGGAGTTAAGAGAGTCGCACATAGTTGGCCCCAGACGTATTGACCAGTTCATTCCTCTGGACCAGGCTGACTATGTTGTGAGAATGCCGTATGTGCTTGGGCAACCATACGACATTTAAAAAAACCAACTGTCCCAGGCACTACAGTATTTCAAGAGTGGTTACTTCGCTCAGAGAATACTGTATAAATCATCTATTAACGGATGTAAAGGCCTACTTAAGTAGTTTTTAAAAAGAGTTCTTAAAATAGAAAAAAAGAAGATAGACAAAGAGTTAACAGACGGACTAGGTTTATAAAATATGTATTTTTTGTTTCGCTTGGAAACTACTAAGACAAATTTAAATTAATGCGAGATGAATATAGAATATAGATTTTCCAACTTCCAAGCACGTCATTTCTTACACCTTGAACTTGTAAATGCGCCTCAACATGACGTAAGTTGTCAACAAAACAATTTACACCGTAGCACCACAATACAGCCGCCTACATGTAAAATATTCCATACCACATTTTGTATGAGAACTATTAGTTACGCCATTAAAGAAACATACACTTTTGTTTTTGCTATGTTTTTGTGTCCAAATGGCATCGGCCTATGGTGTAGGTCAATCATTAGTAAGCCAAAATAACATAGTCATCTATGTTTTTTACAGTCTAAATTAATACCAACTCTATAGTTTTAATTTTAATAAAAAATGGCACAAAAAATTTGTTGTTAAAAGAATGGTCGCAAACCGACGTAGAATGATGAATTAGTCAATATGAGAAAGCTTGATATGCATCAACTTTTATGAATATTTTTTAAATATAAAAACCGAATCACAGCTACTATTAAAACGGGATAATATTTCTTAAGAAATATAATGCAAGAATTTTGGTCGAGTGATGACTGATGATAATAGGAGGAAAATAACATTTTTTTTCTCAATTCCTTGAAAAACCAGTCGCTGATCTTAAAACATTTTGTTCTAGTACTTAAATTAAAGCGGATTTATATAAAGTAGCTATTTAATAGGTTAATAAACACACAAGGCGTATTTCTAATAAATAATTATGAATATAGAAATAAACCTTCGAATAACACCTACAAAGGTATATCCATAACTTCTATAGGGTCAATGATATAGATAGGCGTTTTATACATGTACCATACGTCTTATTATTAGCAATATGAATTTACATACAAGATTTGGCTCGCTCGCTTCGCAGGATTCATAACGTTACGCTCATGTAGGCAAATCTGAATCTTGAATCTTAAAATTAAAAAAAAAATATAAGGTTGATCAAAATCAATCTCGGATATTTTGGGCATATGATCTACTGCTTTATACATATTATATGTAAAGACATTTAGGCAGAAAAATGATTTAACATTAAAAATAATATATATCTACTAAATAAAATTACTTTGCTCTCTCTCAAGCGCTGAGGTCATTAATAACCTAACAGAAACCGGTGGCAAAGACTGTCTGAAGAACATCAATAAAATCAGCTGTGTGAGGTCAATGACCTTAATAGCGCCGTAAAGATCATAATGTAATTTCACTTCGTTTCAATGTACATTTAAATTAACTTCGCCAAGGAGAGCAACAAAACGTAAAATAAAACATGGCGGATCAGTTCAGAATTATACAAATAATGTAATTTTAACAATGACATGATTTTACTACGTGAAAAGTCATGTCAAAGCAACTGCCACGGCCGACCAAAAAATAGGGTTATCGCATTAAAAAACTTTTCAAATAATCGTTTTTGTACGCATTTTCCTTTCTTAATTTTTTTTTTTTTACTTTTGTGAAATTACCATCTTTTTTTCCTATTGACCAATATGGTGTACATAAAGCTGGCCCAAAATCAAACATCTCTTTTGCACAATAAATAAAACCGTGTTTCTTTGCTGTGCAGGCAGTTCTTTTTAAGATAAATATCTTAAGGATTAGTAAACTTCAGAAGTAAAAAGATTAAAGGAACCCAAAACAAACCGTTGCAGAATTACATATTAAATGCAAAGTCAATGCACGCTATAATATAGCCTAAGCACAGGTGCGAGCTCTATAAGGGAAGATTATAGCCTAACCGTGCAGAATATTAAGTTTCACATATCGATGTAATAAAATTGAAATGTGGAGGCGGAATATTGACTATATTATCTCTCTGATTTCGTATGAATATGGATGATCCAGTCATATAAGACAACATACAATTACATGACATTATTCAACGTTATTTCAGCAAAAAATGTAGGGTAATACTTCGCTTGTTCGTCCCACAAAGACATTTTTTGTATAACGCCAAATGACTGTAAATTACACACGTCGATTGGACGGAAATCTTCATAAAGTTATAAAAATTAAACATTTTTAATTTTGGTTCTCAATAATAATAATCTTTACCCTAATCTTAGCTTATATATTTTTTCTTTATTAAAATCAAGCAAAGGTTACTTAGTTGCTACTCACTTCGTTTACTCACTTCATCCCTCTTACAAGAAAATGACTTACTAAATTTGCATAATCTCTGTGAAAATCCTCTACATCTCTACAAGTAGCCTACCTTACAAAATTAAATAATCGGAAACCTGCTTTAAAATTAAAATCGACTAATACACTTTATAATCCCAGCTCTTATACATTATTATCTATTTTACATTACAAATAATGGCTCACTGCACACGAACGAGCATTTAACGCACCTGTTACACTGCACAGATACATCATACACAGTCTATTAAAACAGACACAGCATCTGCAGGCTTTAATAACACAATTTCCTGCGTGACCGTAAGCCTAAATGATTCTGGATAAATCAAAGCTGCCATTACGATACGTAGGGTTGCCAGTTTATAAAACCTTTAGCCAAACATTTGGGTCAACAGACCTGGCTGAGGGCTGAGACAGGAGGAAGCCTGGCAAAATGAAAACCTAACAAAATATGGCAAGGCTGGACACCATCTAATTTGGTCGAACACGCAACCAAAAAAACCGTGTCCGGCGCTGTTTGTATGTAGCAACCCTGAAGATAGCCAATCTCGATGAAAGTAATTTAGTAACATCAGTGTTTAGTTCTGATACCGTAAACCGACTCTTGCAAGCTCACGTATATGGGCCAAGCCCGGAGCGGAGATAAATCCAGATAAAGTGTGTATCTTACGATTATATCACATACAGTCGATGCTTTTAGCCGTACAACCTACTTTACATCTTATTTCGTATCTTTATATAATATAATATATAATACAGAAAGCAACCTGTAACCGTCTGTACATTAACTGAAATAACTGAAATTGTAACTGAAATAAACTTTAAAAGCAAATGGACATGAGGACGATAATCGTTAATTTCTATAGACTTTAATCAGTGTGCAGTGTGTACTTGTGTAGTAACTAAGAACATTAATTTGTCTGGGCGTAAAACGTTTCTGAAAACACTCTCTACATCTCCTAAGAAACTGCTGAGGTCTGCAGTGAAATTTCGAAAATCTGCAGAAAGATGCATAACAATGATATTCTAATGAGAAGTAAGTACTGCAAGTCTGCAAATAATATTCTAAATTATGCGAAAAATGCATAATAAATAATATTGAGATCCTAATGAGATTTACATTTTACAAAATAACTAACCCTTGCAACAATCTGTAAACCACATTAGTGAGTCATTAGAGGAAGTACGGTGTATATCGACTATCGGGTGTCAGTAGATACTCAGTAATCAGTATACAACACGGAACCACGAGTACTGAATAGGGAATTATTCAATAAGTCTAGACGGAGCGGCGTCGGCGACAGTTCTATAACGATGCGCTTTCTAAACTATCGACAAGACTATTCCTGGCGGGTTTCCAAACTTTATGAAGCCAACGTACCAGTTACTGGGTATTGTTATAATAACTGTCTAAATTATGTAAACGTTGAAACAAAAAATAATGAAATTAATAACCTATCAATAATAGTTTGGTGTAGGCAAAAACAACAGAAATATGTAGTACAAGTGAAAAAGACAATGCAGACTTATCACCAAGACTGACAAGAAAGACGATCCATGTGTCGGATGGCAAAGAGTCCGGCCTGCGCCTGATCTCTCGCCAGTCGTGACGGTCATTCGTCCCACTGGGTTATGAAATTAAAGACGGAAAGAATGCGCACACACTTGGGCTCTATAAAATAACTCCTGCGTCTGGTCTGGTTTCAATGAAACCCTCCACCGTCACCGAAATCGGTGTAGGGAGTTATTATTATTCGATGATATATTTTGATGATCATCATGTCCAAACCAAAATGTCTAAATAACCAAGTTTGAAGTAAACGGTCCACTACATTATCGGTAATCGTTTAACATACAAAAAAAATCCACGGGTCGAGTACACTACATAACCTCCTCCTTTTTGAAGATCGGTTAAAAACACTGAACAACCACAAAACTGAAAAAATACCTACCTATAAGTAAGTAGTCTTAAATGTAAACAATAATTAAGTACATTCTTAGAATTTAACGACTCATGTTACAAATTATTTAATTTGATATCCAGACAAATTTTATTTTAATTGTACCAACTTAAATAATAATTGTACCAAAATAACAAAACATATTTGAATAAACAATGCAAAGTTATAGCATAGCGGTCAACAATCGTACCTCTTGTAAGGTTTTTAATATAACTGGTTTATTTTTGATACGAGCATAGTATGTATATTATATATTATACAAGATTTTTATGTGGGAACTCTCATTATTTATATTATAATAAGAGTCACGCATAGGTATTTTATAAGTCAAGGGTAAATTCAAGATTTTGGACAACGAGACATAAAAGTACATTTTTAACGGCCCCGACGCATAAAGAGGGGTAAGTTTGTTTGACTGCTTGTGGTAGGTATCATAGCTGCAAAAGTCAAAACGGATGAGCCAATTTTGAATTTTTTTTGTTTGAAAACTGACAACCGATTCTTAGCTACAATTCATCATCATTAGCTTGCATTCCGGAGTTACTTTTTTTTATGATATTTAATTAACCAAAAGTTAAATAATTTCTATACCTTATCCGATTCATAAAGTAGTAAGAAATTTTAAAAGAAGATGACATAATATAAAATCCATTTAATTTAAACATACTCGATCGCCTCGAAATGCACAAAACTATCTCCTATTACGCTTTTATGTAATACTTGTGTAACTATTATTCATAATATTCATATTTAAATAACATAGCAGCTATTTTCTATGCAGAACAACGTTTAGAATACATAATTATTAGTATCGAACATCTATTTAAAAATTCAAAAATTATAATATTAACTTTCTGTTCTTTTTTTATCAATTATTATTCACGCCACACTCACAAAAATTACTTTCGATTTCTGGCTACCATAACGTATATGGCAACAATAAAAAAAACAGACCTGCAGATTTAATAAAACTACTGTGAAAACATATACTGTAATTCTCGTATTAGACTTACACATATTAATTTAATTGAATTATTGATGAATCATCCTGATATCATTTAAAACTGATTTTTGGAATTTGAAACGCGTTTGACGTCGGTTTGACGTTTATGAGAATACCATTTTGCAGTTTCAACATATCGGTACTGGACTGTAACAGAATCGAACTTCAGAGTAGGTATTTCAGGAGGCTAGAGCACCCGATATTTTTATCAGAATAGCACTATCAATTGTTGCTTATTGTTTAATAACCACCGTATATATTATTATTATAGCAAAATATATTGTGTTGTAGCCTGTAGGTATTTAAGACAATTTACAAGTATGTTAGATATATAAAATAGTAGATGTAGCAAAAGGAAATCCCGGGGAACCTTACATTTTCCGCGAAAAAGTAGCCTATGTTCTTCCCCGTAGTCTACTCTTTATCTGTGCCAAATTTCATCAAAATCGGTCCAGTAGTTTCGGAATAAATTCAATGCAAATAAACAAACAGATATTTCCTATTTACAGTCAGTGTTGTCTGTAAAAATTCTACGTCGTAGTTGTCACCAAAAAAAAAGGACAAAAGATCTGTATGACGTGGAGCGTGAATTGTCTACTGCGCACAAAAAAACTTGTTTTTCAGCTATCTGCAAAGTTATTCAAAGGCGATACAATATACATGAACCGCTGTAAAGGCAATTCAGAATACATTTACAGCCATAGAGAGGCGTAACAAAAACGAAATTGTGAAATCCTATGTTAAATGAAAACTTAAGTTCGTTTAAAACACTATTTATGCTAAACGCAATCTTTTGTTTAAGTAGGTATGTTTTTCTTGTTTGATTTTATTTTCTAAGTAACATTCAATTCAATTCCAAAGTAATTTTCTTTACTAAATAACTTTAGATCCAAGTAGAGCATTCTCTACTTGGATCTATGAAAGCCTTTAATTAGCTTTTTTATATTCTGTTTAGAGATTTTTATTTTTTACGTTATTAATATTATAATAGGTTTCTATAGTGTAATATAAACAACTTTACCTTGTAAACTTTTTGGTATTATTTTATAACTGTTTTTAAATATTTATTATTCCATGTTGATGTAACAGAACTTGCTGATTATGTTATAACTAATATTTAAATTGTAAATCATTTGTTTACATTAACATATTTATTATAATATGAATATTCACATTCTACAATTTTACAACGCTAACGGCAGTTTCGATTTGCGAAAAGAAAGAAAATGTAAAACGCGTAATCCATATAATTTTATCTAACAGATCAAAATAATTGCATACAATAAGAACATATATTCAGTATTAGAACATGTTAAGTACACTTACTTATAATTATACAATCTTGTGCATAATTATTAGTTTCTCGAAAACGGCTACGAATATTCCCATGAAATTATGTAGGGAGGTTTGGGGGAGAAAAATCGATCTAGCTACGTCTTACCTGGCTTTAATATGCGCAGTTTCCTAGGGTTAATTCCCTGGGAAATTGCGCATTTTAATGCATTTTTTTTTCTTTCGTCGTGCAACAATAGGTATATTATTATATATCAATAATTTCGACTCTAATCTCTATTATGTTAGTCCGTTTGGCAGTTACGTATGTATAATTTAGCTTTCTTCGAAAATTCGGAATGTGGTGGGTTTGAATCCCGGTCACATAAATATTTTTGTGATTCTTTTTATTTATTTATTTACTTATCAGAACACCGAACAAAAGTCGGTTACCCAGGTACTTGTATTGATATATTATAAACAAATTATTAATGTACAACGAAAATAGTGTTATCATTGATAGTTCAAACTGATAACAGCACTCGCGATTCTAACGTAGACAAACTCACACATTGTTATCTAATTTAATAACATAGTATTGTTGTATTGTTTCTGAGGGAATTGTAAGAAACACAGTATAATAATGGCAAACTTTATAATTGCGCGCGCAGTTTTTTGCTAGGATTTTTAGCTAAATTAACAAATTAGTAAATTCTTATTAAATAATTACATTCTGCTCATAACTCCTTGCAAAAAAAAACCGAAAACAGATCTAAAGAGATAAAATTCAAAGGGAATAAATTACCCACTTCCGACAGGGATGAGAGAGCGCTCTAAAAACCACTGAATGCATCTTTACAGCTCTGAAGCTTTAGAACATGTAAGAAACATGTGCTTTTAAAAGTACCTAAGTATATAAATAGTTTTCTTATCTAGAAAATACATTTCAAAAACATAAACAATGTAAATTAGCCGCCATATTAGCTGTCCGCTCTCTAGTCTATGGCAGAGGAAACCCCGACAGGCGGATGGCTGTTACTTTATGGGTATCCTACGCATTGGACTTCCTTGTTATTGGACTTCCTTTGCCATTCAGCAACCTGAGACAACTGTATGAGTATTACTTCCTATGGGTACTATTTTTGTCCCACTTTTAGACCTGTGATAGAAAATATAACACCTATGTATAGAATACTAGATGATGCTCGCACCTTTGTGCGCGCAAAAGGAAATCTCGTGGGAACCGTACATTTTTCCGCAGTAAAAAGTAGCCTATGTCCTTCCCGTGCTCTATTTTACATCTGTGCCAAATTTCATCAAAATCGGACCAGTAGTTTCTGAGCCTATTCGATGCAAAAAACAAAAAAATCTTTCCTCTTTATTATATTAGTATAGAAGTAATAGATAGATGGATTTCTGACAAAATTTCCATCGTCCATCCAACTTCATACTAGCTTCAGAAACAGGGTTTGGATCGATCTTAGCCTATCGAAATTGCCTAACTTTACAGTCGAATACAGAAATAATATTGACCGAAATCTGGAAGGCAGGAGAAAATTCGGAAAATTGAAAATAGAACTCTGGACCAATAGAGTTGAAAATCGAACACACATTGTCAAATTTGACATTGACATTTGACTTGACACTCGTGTATTCGTTTGATTTTTAGCTCTATTATATCATAGAGTTCTATTTCCAGTGCTCTGAATTTTTCCGGAACCGCCGCGCCGGATAATATAGTCCCAGCATTAAGTAGCACACATTTCACATGTCGTCCTTGTCATTCTACTAAGCAGAGACAGTGCCGACCTGTGATTTAGATTGGGCCTAAATTCAAGTAACGCATCAGCTATCGGCAGTTAGAGCCAAAGCACACGTATTTTAAACGCGCCGAAGACAAAGAATATATAGGTATTACTAACGTACGAAGACGAGCAGATGATGCGCATATACGCATTTAAAACGAGATTCCAATGAATTTCTATGTGCAACAATCGAAATCTACGGCGCCGTAAGCGTGCGTTCCTAAAACGCGTCCTCTGCGCGTTTAAAATACGCGTTGTGCTATCGCTCCTAAGTCCTAGACTACAAAAATAGAACTATGTTAGGAGCGTAAGTCTACACCTATGCGCAATTATTTCATGTAAATCGATACCATTGGGATATATTCGGTGCGGAGTGACACGCTTCAGGGGACCACGTCGCTTCGTATTGTAACCGTACACACGGCCCAAGGTAACAATTCACGGATTAGACGGTGGTCGGTCCAGACCAGCAATCCTTACAATATGGGACTTGGAATACTAATTCAATCTAGCTTTTGCAAGCGGCTGTGCCCGCGTAACTACAGTATCCCGTAGGAACACTGTACTTTTTCGGGATAAAAAGTAGCCTAGGTGTTAATCCAGAGATTAAAAGACTACTATACCAAATTTCAGCAAAATCTGTTCCGCGATTTTTACGTGAAAGAGTTACATCCATCCTCACAAAAATAATAATAGTAGTAGAATGTATAGTTCATACGGCTGAATACTTAAATGCTACTTAAACTTATGAGGCTCTCAAGTCTCTAGCTGCCTCTGTATCTGCATGGCATACTGACAAGGACTAACATCCGATTTGAGAGCACCCTAATTAAAGGAGCGTTTGCGGCCGTTAGTCACAAATCATCCCCTTGGGCGTCAAAACCTTGTAAAACTGCCTAATTAACTATTAATATGCCCCCTTACTAATAAACGCTGTATAAGCTTTGAATAGTTATACAGTGTTTTGTTCACGTCACACAAGTGACATTTTTAATTCGATTGAAGAAGACAAAACACTGTGTAACTACTCAAAGCTTATACAGCGTTTATTAATGGTTAGGTAATTAAGTAAGGGGGTAGGTATTCAATGTCACATTTTGTCTAACGTCTAGTATCATCATCATATCATCAAGCTCAGACACAACGATCGATTCGAGAGTCTGCTTCCAACCATAGCCTACTATATATAAATACTGTTACCTAACAATGAATATAGCGTGCCATAGAGTTATTACGACCTCAATCATATAAATTAGTAATGTATCGGAATCTATTTTTGTACGAAAAACCATAGTACCTACAATGTTGTAAAATTCTAGTAAGAAGAGGTCACCGTGTGGTCAAAATTAGCCTTAGAAATTAGCCCATATTTTTTTAAGTTTAAATTTTATAAGGGCTCTTAGATAGAAAAAATAATAATTGCTGTGACAGATTGACAAACTTGAACGTGTAGTGTTTGTAATTTTTATTAATTTTACGTTTAGTACCTACGTCTATTTCTAAGAATTATTTAAAGAAATATTAGCTTTCTGCACCCCGTCCTCCACATAAACTTTAATTTACCAGCCAAATTTCACACTCCTTCGGCTGAAAAATTCTCTTAAAACTACTGAAAGTTGCTTCGTGTATAATATATAATATATTATAAAAATATACTACCTAATTATAAAGCATCACTTCGTTAAAACATACTGCATATTAACGTAAGAGTAGGTACCTACCTAATTTGTTATAGATACAATGAGGATACCTACTGAAAACTTGTCAAAGTAAGTCAAAAACATGGTCAACAAAAAGGGTCATTTATCTTCAGTCAATGAAAGGATGGACAGCATCAATGCCAGGAAAACTGTCTCAGGAAAACAAGATGGCCGTAGGCGACATGACCGAACTAAATCTTGAGGCCTCATCAATCAAGCTTACTTCAGGGTTGTCATCCAAGAAGTATTCTTCGCACGTCAATCTGAACGTACAGACATAACAAAAAGAGACTAAAAAGTAGTCTACATAATATGATATGTTCACATATCGCTTATTTATTTGTCTCAAACACAATGTAACTAAACACGTCCAACCAACAGTACAATACGGCCGATGTATCTTGGCGAGTCTGAACTTCGCGCAGAAGGTTTCGCAATAACTGTTTCCAAGTGTTTTCGTATTTATTTTATTTGTACTAGTTGGTCAACAGTATTAGGGAAATTTTATTAGTACATAGGTATATAAAAATAATACAATAACAGTTTTCTTCACGAGTTGTACATGCGCTAAAGTTCGCAGAGCCTATGTTCAGACCCGTCAAGATACAGCGGCCGTAATGTAGCATTGAGTATGTTGGTAACCCTGAATGTTCTGTAAATCCGTCACGTACTGTCACAGTTTACACCTGTTCAGCAGTAGCACCACGCGTCACCGGTGTCGTAATTGAGCAATTCCGAAGCGAGCGACGCATCTCCGATGAGGATGAGGGTTCGGATGTCAATGTTTACTGTTGACTTAGTCTGTGCCCTACGCTTTGAGACACACAATAATATTAGACAGCCATAGAAAATTTTGATAAAAACAAAAAACAAAAAGTCTAGATTAAAGATAGATCATGAGGCAAGGAAGCAGTTAAATGTTAGGTGCTAAAGTCTCAAATTAAAATTACTAAAATTGCATGTTTTCGTAGCTATACAATTTCCTTATTTCACCAAATTTTTCACTTGAAACATTAACTCCTGCCTGCTTTTAACTTTTTTTTGCTTTGACAAAGGGCTCCTACGTTGAGAACTGTACAAGTGTGCACTTCAAAGGTACAGAAAGCTACTGTGCGTAAGAGGAAGGCGAGTTCAATGGGCACGTAGAACCACTCACTTTGGACTCAAAGGTACATTTCCCAACAAAAGATGCAAGTTCGTTCCTATTTGCAAAAAGCAAAAATATGCGGGTAACGTTTGAAAGGTGCTCAGATGCGATCTGAAAAACGCCTACGATACAAGTTTTCTCATGGAAACAGATGGGTATACTATAATTTTTGGATGCATAGGTGCACATTACACGTCTTTTGCAAAACGTGATAGTCGTTCTTGGATTTTGTTTTACGCTTGATATCTTTGAAACTTTCGAATGTATCTCTTTTGCATGATGATAATGATGATGGACTTTACATAACAGGCCAAACAAATATCCTTGGTACATGTGAAGGTTATAAACTTGACCTCGAGGCCGTAACGATCTTTATCACAACCCTCGGCTCGAACGTAAAGGTAGGAAAACATTTAATTACGCCTTTTTAAATTTTTATTCCCACAATATTTAATTATTCAAGAAAAGAACAAAAGTGAATAAATAATATACAGTAAAAATATTCGCATGAAATACGCGCATGTTTAAATCAATAAAAATCAACACATTAGTTCAAGGCAAAAAAAAAAAAAAAAAATACCAAAAAAAAAAAAAACAAATTATTATCAGATATGATTCACATTGGTTGGCACATATTGTGTTTAATAGAAAAATAGGTTTGTTACATTTTTACATTAATCCAGACAATTATAATATGTAAATAAAGCTAAAAAAAGACATAAAATTTGAAACCGCAATCATAAAACTATTACGTAGAATGGAAACTAATAAAATCTAAGCAGACATTATCAAAATACTCAAGGCATGACGGATGTACGTAAAAAATCCGACAAATTGCAAATTAGTAATTAACAATCATATTCCGGTTATAGACAATATCTTTTTATAAAAAATATAGCGTGTTTGAGTCTGGTAATGTGCGTTAAAAGGTGAACGTAGCAACGAATTTCACCTAGCACGAATCCATCAACTTTCTTTGATGTTCAAACTTGTCTAATATTAAAACTAGGTATATATAGAAGTCTGGCTGTCAAAGGTAGGGTTACGATAATACGCACGGGGCATTTGCATGATTAAGAGCTTTAATAATATTCGCAAAATTACGAAAAGCACCAAGATCATTTTACGGACTGAACTAGAATACTTGACAAAATATTTAATGAAATCCTAACGTTATTTAGCCCGCATCTATCACATGATGCTGTATTGTTCAAGATAATACTAATCACAGTTATTGTTCTACAATCGCGTCGCTTCTTCACAAGGTTAACATGCTGTTATACGTAAATAACCAAGTTATCGTTAGGTTAGTCTTTACAACTACGTCTATAAACATAAATGATTTGTATTAAAGTTAGTAATGCGCTGACAATACTCATACCCCTTACGAATAATCGCTGTATAAGTTTTGAATAGTTATACAGTATTTTGTTCCCGTCACACAAGTGACGTTTTTAATTCGATAGAAGGAGACAAAACACTGTATATAACTATTCAAAGCTTTTACAGCGATTATTAGTAAGGGGGTTTGAATATGCGTAAATGCTGAAAGTAATAAAAAAAACTACTAGAGCTAAAGAACACGACCGAAATACGGAGAAAGATAAATATTGAGCTTTCTTCCCTGGGTTTAACATGCAACATACCGTAGAGTGGGATACAATTTTAAAGAGGACGGGAATTATTGATTAAAAGGGGGTTGAGTGTCGAGACTCGGGACAGGGGTGTCGCAGGGAGCGGGCGAATATTACAATCCATTAAACGTTGAATTAACCGCTGAAGCCTTATGTAATGAGGAAGTTTGAATGTTTACCACACGCCCGTATTAGCTGAATAACATAAGATTTTGTGGATTTGCCTTATAACTTTCCTTCCTGTCTTTAAAGGCCGAGCCATATTAATAATTAAAGTTTGAAAATTTGTTACACATAATATTTAATAGATTAAAAGGAAAAAAGCTCATAAGTACGCTACGTATAACGTACTCTTAGCGGATTTAACGTTTTTTTTTTTATAGTATTGCAAAAGCCTGACATAAGTGGAAGACGGAAGTCTAGATTCCTATTAAAGCATAACTAGTAGTAAAATTAAATTTTGGCCTGTTTATTCGACCTTGAGGAAAAATTAGGCCTCGTTACTTCGCCCACTGCGGAGATAGAGATCCTGAGCAAATTGCCGTTATTTGTCAACATCAATTTTATGGGCTTCCCCTCCGCTCTGCAAATATTTTTGGATCGCTATTCCGTTTTATGGCGGTATAATATTTTACTCCATCATGCCTATTGTGACTGGAGTCTAAATAACTTCATCTACCTGATGTAATCAAGCAAAAATTAAAAATGTTAAAAGTGAACATCCCACTTGATATAATGATGACAAAATTAGTAAACTCGATGTTTAGAGACGAAATTGATCTCAGTAATTTTATAAATAAAAAAATATTTAACGTCAAATGTAAGGCACGTTCTGGTAAACTTAATGATATTATTTATGTTCTTGTGACATTACATAAGACTACTAATATAACTATTACACGTAATGCACTCGATTTTGAGTCACGATCTAGACCACAATAATGACATTTACGGCAAACGGCATTGTTTACTTCAATACTGTTAACTGGACCATTATGCATGATTTCTCGTTCATTCTGAAGTCCTAACTGAATAAACTACATAATACGTAATGTATTAGATTTAAAACATATAACGATATCGCGTTTTGAACTTTCGAAGTAAGAAAATTAGATTTTATAATAATAATAATAATTTACGTAATAATTATTATCGATCGATCGATCGAAGTCTATGTAATTCTTAAATGCGAGAAAAGCAGCAAGTTTAAAAGTGAAAACAAGAACAAAAAATAAACAACTCAAAGTTTCTGATTCCAAAAAATAATATAATTCTAGAGGTCGGCTAGTAGTCGAAATTCAACCATAATTCATGTTTTAAGTTTAAATTTTTTAAGCTTATTTTGCCTCTAAGATACGCAATAAAAATATGCAAATGTTTTCATAGCTAGAATGTGATGAAAACCAACACCTACTGTTATTATACGTGTGAGTGAGGCAGTGTCTGTAACTTTATTTTTATTAATTGTAGGTATTTCTGAGCATTATTGAAAAATATATTAGCTTTCTGCACATCTTCCTTCACACAACTTTAACTGTGACAAATTTCACACTCCTACGTTCGCACAATTCTCGTTAAACTGTAGGTGCTGAAAGTTGTTGCTTCACGTATTAATATATATTATTACAAAATTGATAAGGAATATTTGAAACCTTAAATTTGTCATTTTATTTTCCTGTGTTTTTATTTTAAATTATTTAACCAAATTTTAGACAAGTATTAAAGTATAATTCTTCTAACCGGTCGTAGTAGACATTTAGATACAGTTTCTATTGACTCAAATGTTAGTAGTAGTTAGTATTATAGATTCTCACCACAGAAAGGAAATTTAATTACCACCCGTAACTAGCCCTACGCTTTAACACTTTGATAATAGCGCTAATACGCTAAAGAGTGTTGCAAAGGGAGCGATAAATGCCTCGAACAATGCAGACTAAGATAATGGATTTCACTGTTTCACATATTAATATTCCATACACAAACTGTATTAAGTATTTACGATATAAATAATAATTAAAAGTATCATAAAAACACTAAAATTAAAATATTAAAAAAAAATCTATCGTAAGAGGAAACATTTATCGGACTCACCGGAAAAACTAATTTTGGTTTCCA
Organism: Glaucopsyche alexis; assembly: GCA_905404095.1. Classification (NCBI taxonomy): domain Eukaryota; kingdom Metazoa; phylum Arthropoda; class Insecta; order Lepidoptera; family Lycaenidae; genus Glaucopsyche; species Glaucopsyche alexis. The sequence goes on from FR990053.1 coordinate 7,432,242, forward strand.
CCGGCATCCTTATATTTACTGCTGATATGAAATCCTTTCAAATTCTTTCGTTTTGTGTTACGTCCGTGTCAGTCGCGGGTCGAGTGATCACTGCCGTGTGCCGGCCGGTCACAGGCGCTACCAGCTATTGCCAAACCTCTACGCGCCGGCTTTTTCGATACTTCAAGATAGAGCATAGATTCATAGAGCATCAGTTGATTGCTGTTTTCGTTAGAAAATCTAATGCCCCTAGACAAAACGCACCCCTTAAAATGAAAGTGACCGAAGTAAAAAAAAATGCAATTTGTGGGTAACAAGCAAGAGTATAGAATTAAACGATATTATATTATAATTCTTGTTTTTGTTGAATTAGGTTGAATTTAGGTTGGTAACGTGATATTTAATTTTAATGTTTTTAAATGTTTAATGTTATAGCAAAATCATAAATTACCAGAGTTCTAAGTTTAGTCACTCTAAGGATGCGAAAAGGGCTTCTGCTCTACATATTGGGTTTGGACTTTGGTCTGGTATAAAAATCATTTATAATGGCGTTTGTGCACTAGGTAGTTTTCGTTAGAAAATCTAATGCCCCTAGACAAAACGCACCCCTTAAAATGAAAGTGATCTAAGTAAAAAAAATGCTATTTGTGGGTAACAAGCAAGAGTATAGAATTAAACGATATTATATTATAATTCTTGTTTTTGTTGAATTAGGTTGAATTTAGGTTGGTAACGTGATATTTAATTTTAATGTTTTTAAATGTTTAATGTTATAGCAAAATCATAAATTACCAGAGTTCTAAGTTTAGGCACTCTAAGGATGCGAAAAGGGCTTCTGCTCTACATATTGGGTTTGGACTTTGGTCTGGTATAAAAATCATTTATAATGGCGTTTGTGCACTAGGTAGTTTTCGTTAGAAAATCTAATGCCCCTAGACAAAACGCACCCCTTAAAATGAAAGTGATCTAAGTAAAAAAAATGCTATTTGTGGGTAACAAGCAAGAGTATAGAATTAAACGATATTATATTATAATTCTTGTTTTTGTTGAATTAGGTTGAATTTAGGTTGGTAACGTGATATTTAATTTTAATGTTTTTAAATGTTTAATGTTATAGCAAAATCATAAATTACCAGAGTTCTAAGTTTAGGCACTCTAAGGATGCGAAAAGGGCTTCTGCTCTACATATTGGGTTTGGACTTTGGTCTGGTATAAAATCATTTATAATGGCGTTTGTGCACTAGGTAGGTACCTACACGTCATTTTATCGTCCGGTAATTTTTTTACTAATAAGGGCAATATATGCAGAAAATTGGACTGCCGATGCCGGGTGGTAAAATTTCGTGTAGTGCAACGCCCTAAGGGTGGTCTTGTCATAATTTACACTATCTCTATTGTGGTTAGTTTTAAGAGACCATAAGGTTAACTTAATATGCGTCAATAATTATTATTACAATTAGAAGTTGATTACTAAGCTATTATAATATTTGAATAAGAATTTTCATTCTAGTTAAACTTTAAGTTCCATAATTTACAAAATGCAATTAACACTAGCATATAATAGCTACATAATTGTGATTTTCTTCGATGTACGTAAATACTTAATACCGGACCATGGTGTGGGTTGTGAAAACGTCCATAGATTATTATTATTATTGATTTAAACTCTTATTATAAATTTTACATAAGAATAATTAGCTCTTAGATAGGCATACAGTTTCATAAAATTAACAAAATGCAATTTGACGTTATCAAACAAGGATATGTTTTCTATTCGTAACAGATCGCTACAGTTACCTACAAGAAGCTATAATCAGACATTGAAAGCATTTCAAAGAAAACACGTACGATAAAGTAATTGAAAATGTGTCACTCATTGATACCAATGAAGATATCAACAATAACATGTACATTCACATCAAATCTAAATTGCTTCGAACTATTTTATCATCAAAAGATAAAACACTAACAATATTGATAACCTAACAAGTACCTGGGTAATCGAGCTAGGCTCGTGTTTCTCGTAATGCGAAAAAAAATAACAGATTGCCATAGTGTAGCTATTATTGTATCTGGGTTAATATTTCAAGTATGGAGAACTTATTTCTTGATTTAAAGGATACTGGGGTTTTTGTTGAAAATTATTTTGATCATACTATTGCGACGACGAAACTCCTTGCATACTAAATTTCATGGAAGCCGTTATATTGCCAAGTTATAGTAGATTTTTAATGAGGAGGAAAGGTTTTGTTTGCATCGAATAGGCTCCGAAACTACTGGACCGATTTTGATGAAATTTGGTACAGATATAGAGTAGACCACGGGGAAGGACATAGGCTACTTTTTATTGGGTCAAATTGTGAGGTTTCCGCGGGTTCCCCTTTTGCGCGCACGAAGTCGTGGGTAACATCTAGTTTCACCATAAAATACACACACACACACACAAGATAATACTTTTTGATGACAAATCCCCGCGGAATAAAACATAATATTTTTGTCATCTCTGGTTCTGTAATGTACGAAGGGGACAGAGTCAGACAGGACATAAAATATCGTTTAGTATGTTTACAGTAAAGGAATACAGTAGAAATCTGTTAAATGGAGCAGAACCACCAGCTATAAATCACGTTTTCTGTCTAAATATTAGTTATACTTTGTTGGTTTTTTTTTTTTACTTTTGTTTTCATTTGGTAATCCTAATCAAAAGTTAAAAACTATAATATCCCGACTACGCAAACTATACAAATATATCTATTTAAGTACCTACTTCATTTAATTTTTAATTTATCTGATTAGACGTTACGACGCGATGGAGCAAACATATAAATTTTTGCTTCGCCGTATTCGGGTAAAAAAACTAAAGGCATACATTAGTTAAATAGGTAGGTATTTATATTATACCTACACTTCATGCACATAGTGTACAAAGGCAGGCATTCCTCGTAGTATTTCATGTACATATTTAATTTTGGAACAAAAACCTCATACAATTGCTATTACTATCTGATTATCTAAATTAAAAATAACTACTATTGTGTTGACAAGGTCAAAACTATGGTAACTATATTCGTTTGATTACTAATTTTAGTACCTACTTAGAATAAGGTAAAATGTAATGATTAGGAAATCATAACCTTTTGAGCTAGGAAGCTTAAAATAATAACTTGTGTTCCTTGATGTGTTTCCTAAAGCAACTTACTCTTTCTTGATAGAGCATGTCTATCTCTACCCTTTCTTGATAGAACATGGCTAACTTTACTCCTACTTGATAGAGTATGGCTAACTTTACTCTTACTTGATAGAGCATGTCTATCTCTAACCTTACTTGATAGAACATGGCTAACTTTACTCCTACTTGATAGAGTATGGCTAACTTTACTCTTACTTGATAGAGCATGGCTATCTCTACCCTAACTTGATAGATCATAGCTCTTTACTCTTACTTAATAGAGCATGGCTAACTTTACTCTTACTTGATAGAGCATGGCTATTTCTACCCTTACTTGATAGAACATAGCTAACTTTACTCTTACTTGATAGAGCATTGGTATCTCTACCCTTACTTGATAGAGCATGGCTAACTTTACTCTTACTTGATAGATCATGGCTAACTTTACTCTTACTTGATAGAGCATGGCTAACTTTACTCCTACTTGATAGAGTATGGCTAACTTTACTCTTACTTGATAGAGCATGTCTATCTCTAACCTTACTTGATAGAACATGGCTAACTTTACTCCTACTTGATAGAGTATGGCTAACTTTAATCTTACTTGATAGAGCATGGCTATCTCTACCCTAACTTGATAGATCATAGCTCTTTACTCTTACTTAATAGAGCATGGCTAACTTTACTCTTACTTGATAGAGCATGGCTATTTCTACCCTTACTTGATAGAACATAGCTAACTTTACTCTTACTTGATAGAGCATTGGTATCTCTACCCTTACTTGATAGAGCATGGCTAACTTTACTCTTACTTGATAGATCATGGCTAACTTTACTCTTACTTGATAGAGCATGGCTAACTTTACTCTTACTTGATAGAGCATGGCTAACTTTACTCTTACTTGATAGAGCTTGGCTATTTCTACCCTTACTTGATAGAGCATGGCTAACTTTACTCTTACTTGATAGAGCATGACTAACTTTACTCTTACTTGATAGAGCATTGGTATCTCTACCCTTACTTGATAGAGCATGGCTAACTTTACTCTTACTTGATAGATCATGGCTAACTTTACTCTTACTTGATAGAGCATGGCTAACTTTACTCTTACTTGATAGAGCATGGCAACTTTACTCTTACTTGATAGAGCTTGGCTATTTCTACCCTTACTTGATAGAGCATGGCTAACTTTACTCTTACTTGATAGAGCATGGCTAACTTTACTCTTACTTGATAGAGCATGGCTAACTTTACTCTTACTTGATAGAGCATGGCTAACTTTACTCTTACTTGATAGAGCATGGCTAACTTTACTCTTACTTGATAGAGCATGGCTAACTTTACTCTTACTTGATAGAGCATGGCTAACTTTACCCTTACTTGATAGAGCATGGCTATTTCTACCCTTACTGCGGAAATCCGAACTGTTGCAATGAAACTATTGTTAGATAGTTTCATTGCAATAGTTCTGATTTCGAGCTGCACCGGATTGCGTACCGCACCTGCAATGAAACGTGCAATATTCGTAAGTAGTGAATAAAGTAACAATTTTAAACTTCATTCATTCCAACTTAAGAGCTTCGCTCTTGTCGGTGGAGCTTTCTCCATTCCTCTCTGCACTCCGCCCTTCTCTTGACCTCCTGATACGACACGACCATCACTTTCTCCTTCACCTGGTCCAAAAACGTTCTTCTCGGCCTTCCACGTTTTCTTCTACCTTCAACCTTCCCTTCAATTATTCCTCTCATAAAGTTGTCGTGCCGTATCAAGTGTCCTAACATCTTTCCTCTTCTGTTCTCAATGGTCTTTAATATCTCTCTCTTCTCATTAACTAATGCCAAAACTTCTTCATTACTTTTCTTTTCAGTCCAACGTATTCTCTCCATTCTTCGCCAACACCACATCTCGAATGCTTCCAATCTCTCTCTATCGCGTTGTGTCATGGTCCACGTCTCGCTACCATACAAAGCAATGCTCCAGATGTATATTTTAATTAGCTTTTTTCGGATGTGACTTGATATGCTGGCTTTAAAAAGGTATTTTTTGTCGTTGAAGGCTTTCTTTGCTATTGCTATTCTTGTTGCTAAACTGCTATCTTAAAATTGCAGCGCCGCGTCGCGTCACGTCTGAGTGTGAACTGGCGCTCAGATTAAATTGGATTTGCAAAGTAAATAATTCAGTGATTTTAAATATTCGTAAACTTCGTAAAACAATGTTCATACAATTGTAGTAAAAAAGTGCCTACCTAGTGGGTAGGTAATAGGTACTTATCCGCTAGAGTTGTGGGAAAAGTCATAATGATAACATTTTGGTCAGAATCAGTTTACATGGTGAAAGTAGCAGTAAAAACTAACATTTTCGGACAACAAAGCATGTCCTATCAGCAAAACATTTTAACGCTCCTTTTTACTGCTTTGACCTACTAATAAAAATTGCAGCATTTTCAATTCGCCTGAGTTTACTTGGAAAATTGAACTTATACAAATTCAAAATGTATTATGCCGGAATAGAGTTTGGTATAAACTATAAAGTAGGCTATCTTCCATATTTATAGACATTGATATTTCTAGAATCTAGATCGCTGGAAAAGTTGTGTGATTTCAGTGCCAAGACGCAACTCACAACAGAGCTTGTGCTTGTCTGTCAAGGAAATAAAAGATTTTAGTAGATCCGAACCATGGTTTGGTCGCATTGGACTGTGGAGTGTGGACGAAGCTGGTTTAACCGGATGAATGGTTGGAACTAATGAAATAATAACGTTTACTCAAAAAAAAAAAAAACGCTGGTTTTATTTCAAAATGGTTGTCTGTTAAGTCGGTTTACGGACGATAATTTTACGTGATAACGATAATACAAGTCGAACGCTTATCGCTTGCACGCTCGGCTCAGGCGGAACGTGACTCAAGTGGAACGTGACAATTTTTCGTGCGTGCAGCCGGCGTTCATCGATTTATAAGACGTTATCACGTCAAAAAGGAAAATTTTCTATTATCCTGTCAAGCACCTTGACACTCTTTGACAGATTATGCAGACAAGCGTCGGGCCTTTTTGCCACCAAAAATTAATTTTCCTTACATTCTCCCGCAATTTTTTTCGCGATTTTTTTTCGCAATTTTAATGTTAATAAGTAAATAAAACCTATGGATGATGTATATATTTAAAATATAATTAATTTCCTAAGTGATTACGTAATATAGAAACAGATTTATACAAAATTAGTTATTAGATTCAGTATAATTAAGTACCTATCCTCTTGAAAGTAAACATTTCAAATAACGTAAACACTTGCACTGATTGTTTACTTTTGACTTCGTTATTGACACTCAAGTAGGAACATGCCAAAAAATACCTCATCACACACATTACGGAGAGGAAGGAGGAGGACGACCTCATTCCCTCATGACAGATGCACGGAGTACCGACCTCTATAAATCATATGACGTTTCCGTCGTGTTTTTCTTCAAGATTATAATGTTTTAATGTGAATAAAACATATGCATGTTATATATATTTAGAAAGGTGATTAAATTTCCTAATTGATAATATAATTGGAATTAAGAAAAATACTAGTTTAATAAAAGAAATCTTGATCCAAACACAACACACGACTTTTTCTTATATTTTTATTGCAAATCTAAACTAAGGCCAAATTTATGTTTCTATATAGTAAAATTTGCTTAATTTACGTAGGTGCACACATTATATATAAAATTTTAATTCAAAAACCGATATAAAATAAGTTACAGTTACCTACTATAAAATTGTCAGTCTAATTTCGATTCCCGCGATTTTTATTTCTCCAAATTATATTGTTATAATTTATGTATTACCTATGCATGTGATATATATTTAAAAAGTAGAATAGATTTCCTAAGTGATGACGTAAATGGAATTTAGAAAAATACTCATTTAATAAATGGAATCTTGATACAAACACATAAACTTCGTCTTTTTTAATATTTTGTTTTAAAACTCAAATAAATATAAAATGTATGTTTCTATACAGTGAATGTTGCTTTATTTACGTAATTGGATATATTATACATAAAAATTTAATACAAAAACAGTTGTACTAACAAGGATTGGAGCAAAACTAATTACAATTACTATGAAAAATATCTGACATAGTACATATTTTGATTGCTCAATAAACTGTAACTGGGACATAATTAAATACATATTTTTATATTTTTATACATTTCAGGATGTTAAATATTACAGTAACTCATTATTTTTTTACAATGTACAATAAGGGAACTCCCTCATTGAACCCTCCGAAACTAGGCCTATTTTGACGGTAATGTCTTACAAAAACAATCATAGTAATAAATTTACTTATTCTTATCCATATATTCTATTCGTAGACTCTAGAATAAATACCGTTCTAATAAAATTTCTACTAAAATGTTCAATTCAAAATGCATTTCACAAGAAAATCATAAACTCACTATGAAATAAAATAGCAATAAAAACGTATATTTTTCATTCGATTTTCTGAAGTAAATGTTGTAGATTTATGGAAAATACTTAGTATACGCATAAAAAACTTAATATTAATTACATAAATGTATAAATTATGTGGTACAAACAAACCACTTATAAATTAGAAATTTATTCTATGGGCGTGCCCAGCTTGCCACGAGGCAGCAAGCGACGCTTGAGAGCCATGCTGTCACTTGCTGCCGTGCAGCAACTGACGCTTGACAGGTTATGCAATATTTTTGCATCCTACAGTTAAATAGACAGAACAATCGATCTGTCACCTGATCGTGAAAGAGTTAAAATATAGTGATATATTTCTAAGTTATGTAATTCATTCGTATTATTTAAGGGAATTAGATTTAAGTTAATTGTTACCATTGTTAAATTAAGGCTGACATAATCTTAAGATGTAGAGCCTTTAAATAAAGAATAAAAAATAAAAAAAAACATGGCCGCGCAAACCTTCATAAAAACACCCGCATGCAAAATAAAAAAAAACTTTATTTATATGTGTCGTTCTTATACTTTTGTCCTATTTTTTTCCATAATTACTAATTTATCTTTTGTACCTACATTCCGTACATTCCGAGACCAATTAGATTTGTTTAAATTTAACTAATACATGTACATTCACTACATTACCTTCCTAAGGCCCACTTGCACAGATCTGGGTTAAAGTTAACCCTGGGTTAAAATATCATGCCTTTTCTTCCATAAATACGACGAACGAGAGAGAAAACAATATGATATTTAACCCAGGGATAGCTCTTTTTCAAAATTCTTTATTAAACACATATAATATTACAATATAATAAACATGCAAGTAATATACATCACATAGGTACCAGTGGCGAGGGGTTCCTATAACTCCATTCCTATCGGCTTCCCTTACCGCTTACCTTTTGACGACCCTTATCCAAATCCCTACCTATTATACAGGCTACGGCTTCACTATGAAGGAGAACCAGTCTTCGCCACTGATGTACCTACCTAAATCTAATCCCATGCTAAGTTGAGACTAGTGTTATGGCAATCAGACAACGGACATACATTTTACAACTTTAAGGCCCACTTGCGCCAATCCGGGTTAAAGTTAACCCTGGGTTAAAAATCATGTTATCTCTCTCGTTCTTCGTATTTGTGAAAGAGAAAGCATGATATTTTAACCCAAGGTTAACTTTAACCCGGATTGGCGCAAGTGGGCCTTACTCAGATAAAAGAGAGTTTAACCTAAGGGACAATTATAAAATAAAAATAAAACCTGCATTAATAAAATTACAATCAAGTCCAGACTCCCGACACGCTAAAACTCAAAAGTGTTTATATGAACGTTAAACCAGCGTGAAATGCGCTCTGATTGGTCGAAACGTCATAAAATCAGTTTATGATTGGTCGAAACGTCATAAAATAAGTCGCTTCACTTATAATAAAATCAAAGTACCTACCTACGATGAAAGTCTACTTTAAATACGAGAATTGAGGTTGAGGTTCTCTACTAGAGGTGGGATATAACAGGTTAAATACGGTACCTGTTATACCTGTTACTGTTATACGTAACTACCTGTTTCGGATACCTGTTAAAAATAACAGTCATGTTAGTAGGTATGTAGTATACGAACTCAGTTCGATTACTAGGTTGGAAGGCCGTTCAAGTATACTTGAACGGCCTTCCACAACGTTTACATAGATTCCTGATATTGTAAATGTATTAATGTATTAAAAAATGTATTTTGTTCTTAATATTTAGTGTAATGTTAGAATTTATAACAATGTAGTCTGTACATTTAATTATAATTTTTAATTAAATATAAGTATAATTTTATCGTAATGTGAAGTCCTTTTTATTTTTGTTTTATTTAAACCCCTATTCTTCCCCCATAGGACAGGTTGCGTCTAGTTTGGGGGATAGAACAAATAGTCAATATTTGTATTTTGTAAACTAATTTGCACTAAACGATTTATTTATATATTATCAAGTTAATTAATATTTTTTTTTTGTTTACAGAATTTACAAAAAAATTAAGTAACAGTACTAATCATTTGCCAGTTTCAAGTTAAAAATGCGGGAAATAGAATATTCGTTCAAATTTTAATCACCGTATTTCTAAATCGTCAAGTCCAAAGTCTAGTCAAAGTCCAAATAAACAGTCAGGGTAGTCAATGAGTCGTCAGTCGATTCAGAAAAGTGGTAGACGCTTTACTGAAACTTCCTGTGGAGTTTTGGCGGAAAACCCCAAAATAGCACGTATTTTGTAGTTGTATCACTTGCCCACATTTGTATACGACAACGAATATCTAATGGTAAATATTCTACCAATATTAAGCATTAACAACCGAAATAACAATAATTTTGAGAGACACACAAATACATAATAATTTTTTATTGAATTTAGAATTTTTATATTGATTAGTTGATAGTTTAAAGAGAATAAATTAACAATACTCCCTAGGAACTTTCAGTAAAGCTTTTACCACTTTAACGAATTAACTGACTTGACTTTAAGTTCACTGACTATTTATTTGGACTTTGGACTTGATTACGGTGTTGAAAATTTAAAAGAAAATTCAATTTCCCACCCTTTCAACTTAACACTGGCAAATGGTTTGAAGCTGCAACGCGTATAAAAAAAATGACAGAACTCGTGACAAATGACGTCTGTCTATAACCCGACCTTAACCTGTCAAGCGTCGGGCCTTTTTGCCACCAAAAATTAATTTTCCTTACATTCTCCCGCAATTTTTTTCGCGATTTTTTTTCGCAATTTTAATGTTAATAAGTAAATAAAACCTATGGATGATGTATATATTTAAAAATATAATTAATTTCCTAAGTGATTACGTGATATAAAAACAGATTTATAAAAAATTACAGTTATTAGATTCAGTATAATTAAGTACCTATCCATTTGAAAGTAAACATTTCAATTAACGTAAACACTTGCACTGATTGTTTACTTTTGACTTCGTTATTGACACTCAAGTGGGAACATGCCAAATGATACCTCATCACAGAACACACATTACGGAGAGGAAGGAGGAGGACGACCTCATTCCCTCATGACAGATGCACGGAGTACCAACCTCTATAAATCATATGACGTTTCCCGTCGTGTTTTTCTTCAAGGTTATAATGTTTTAATGTGAATAAAACATATGCATGTTATATATATTTAGAAAGGTGATTAAATTTCCTAATTGATAATATAATTGGAATTAAGAAAAATACTAGTTTAATAAAAGAAATCTTGATCCAAACACAACACACGACTTTTTCTTATATTTTTATTGCAAATCTAAACTAAGGCCAAATTTATGTTTCTATATAGTAAAATTTGCTTAATTTACGTAGGTGCACACATTATATATAAAATTTTAATTCAAAAACCGATATAAAATAAGTTACAGTTACCTACTATAAAATTGTCAGTCTAATTTCGATTCCCGCGATTTTTATTTCTCCAAATTATATTGTTATAATTTATGTACTACCTATGCATGTGATATATATTTAAAAAGTAGAATAGATTTCCTAAGTGATGACGTAAATGGAATTTAGAAAAATACTCATTTAATAAATGGAATCTTGATACAAACACATAAACTTCGTCTTTTTTAATATTTTGTTTTAAAACTCAAATAAATATAAAATGTATGTTTCTATACAGTGAATGTTGCTTTATTTACATAATTGGATATATTATACATAAAAATTTAATACAAAAACAGTTGTACTAACAAGGATTGGAGCAAAACTAATTACAATTACTATGAAAAATATCTGACATAGTACATATTTTGAATGCTCAATAAACTGTAACTGGGACATAATTAAATACATATTTTTATATTTTTATACATTTCAGGATGTTAAATATAAGGCTCGACCGAGATCTCGGTCTCGGTTCTCGGTCTCGGCATTCTCGGCCAAAAATGTGGCCGAGAATCCGGTCTCGGTTCTCGGTCAAAATTGGCCGAGATTCTCGGCCATAACCGAGACAGAACAGTACAGGTAATGAGATTCGAATTGTCGTGGAATACGGGTGCGCGGCGCGACCGTGTCTCCGCCAAACAACCAATCCAGCACGCCTTTTGTTCGATCGCCCGCCGATCGTCAGTTATCACTCACTTTTTAACTAACTTCCAAAAAAGGATATATTATAATATATTTTATATGTTCAACGATAATTCCGCCATCTGTGGAATTCCGTTTCAAATTATTTTTTTGATGTAAAGGGTTTAATCCCAAGTAAGTCCCGTTTTCAAAAAAGGGGTGACCTGACGATGGGATCCGTGAGGAATCGATAGTCTGATTCACAAGATCCATTTCAGTGAATTTCTGTCCAAGGGCACCGAAAATTATGATCCAGGTGGATTTTGATGGATGGATGGTGGATCGGTCCAATTTAGAGGTAAAAATAGCGCTAAAAGCGAGGAGGGACGCGCATCACCCGCTTTTTTTTTCACCTCTAAATTAAAATATTGGTGATAGGAGTTAGGACTTTTGTTTTTGGGAAATAACATTGGGAACTTTAGTATGGAAAAATGCCCCACGGCGGACAAAGAAGAAACATACTTTATTTCAAAGCTTTAGATCAGTAGGTATATTCACGTAAAGTGCTATATTGTGACATATGGGAATTCTGAGATATGATGAGACTAAGTTGAAAATATTTTTTTCTAAAATGATTAGTTTTTTACATTGACAATTTCGGGATACATTTTTATACTAAATAATTAATAGTCATCATCATCATCATCACCAATTGTTTATTTATTGTATAGTTATATGGTTGTTTACTGAATATTTGTACATTTTTATATGTAGTAAGTCTAAAACAACCATATCGAACAAAGGCTAAATAAAAGTAGGTAAGTTTTATAATATCATGCTTTTGTTATTCATCATAATCTATTATAATAATATCGTCCAAACAAGCTGCTGGTGCTAGATTGACATCTTCATGTCTGGCCCATGAAAGATAGTATATCATACTCGCAATATGTGCACAACACCCCACGGTGCGACGGCCATGGATACATGAACAATAATAGCCATGTATTCCTTCTCGTCCACAGCGCTTATATCATAGACATTTGGCGTATTTTTGTGATCATATTATTAAAATGTAGGTGTAATGTAAAGTGCAAATAGTGAAATTACATCAATAATAAAACCTTATTATCTCAATATTCCCATATGTTACAGAAAAAAAAAATGCATGGTAATAAAGTGGAAAATATTATCTATCATCAGTGATAAGTTTCGTTTGTGTCCGCTACTTTTCGAAAAGCGGGGCAAAAAGTTCCCAATGTCTTTTCCTCCTCTAAGGATTTTTTTTTTCAAAATTCGGCTATCTTCAATAGTTTCCGAGATATTTTCAAAAAACATAAGTACCCCCTTTTTTACTAAATTGTTTATAAGTAACTTTTGCAATTTTTTCGAGCTCCTCTTGAAATTTTTCAATAAGTTTCTAGAGGTCATTCTGAATCGAATGTGCCCTGGATCATAACTTTCGGTGCCCTTGGACAGAAATTCACTGAAATGGATCTTGTGAATCAGACTACGAGAGAACTCACTCTTTTTGTGCTACAACATAATGCTGTTGCATTTTGTATATTAAAGCTTTATTTATAAAGCCTAAATTCCATATAAAATTTTACGCAAAATTTGAGTACCTAGTTTTATTCATTTTCTTATGATTCATCAATTCTCGGTCTCGGTTCTCGGTCTCGGCCGAGACTTCATTTTATTCTCGGTCTCGGTCTCGGTCTCGGCCGAGAAAAAAAAACCTGTCTCGGTCGAGCCTTAGTTAAATATTACAGTAACTCATTATTTTTTTACAATGTACAATAAGGGAACTCCCTCATTGAACCCTCCGAAACTAGGCCTATTTTGACGGTAATGTCTTACAAAAACAATCATAGTAATAAATTTACTTATTCTTATCCATATATTCTATTCGTAGACTCTAGAATAAATACCGTTCTAATAAAATTTCTACTAAAATGTTCAATTCAAAATGCATTTCACAAGAAAATCATAAGCTCACTATGAAATAAAATAGCAATAAAAACGTATATTTTTCATTCGATTTTCTGAAGTAATTTGTAGTAGATTTATGGTAAATACTTAGTATACGCATAAAAAACTTAATATTAATTACATAAATGTATAAATTATGTGGTACAAACAAACCACTTATAAATTAGAAATTTATTCTATGGGCGTGCCCAGCTTGCCACCAGGCAGCAAGCGACGCTTGAGAGTCATGCTGTCACTTGCTGCAAGGCAGCAAGGGACGCTTGAGAGGATATGTAATGGCACGTAGTGTATATGGAATTTGTTCTTAATTTACTACAAGTCTTTGCTACAACCTGATTTTTTTACTAAAAAAATACTAATTATTTCTCATTCTAGCAAGTAGTAGATGCATATAAGTGTAAGAGAAACATTCTTCTTCTTCTTAGTCGTTCACTCTTGGCAGAGTGGTCGTGGTCACATCTCCGTCGCACGTGTCGCCATTTTTGTAATGCCCCGCCATAGAGCTCTATGTTTGGCGGAGTGAGAGCAGTCGTTTATGAAGGAGTGCGTTACAGATTTAATAAGAGAAACATACAGAGTATTTAAATACTAAGTGCCTTTCGTTTTTGCATATGGAGTCGTTGTATGTGTAACAGAGAGACAAGATCGGACTATAGTATATCGGTAACACATACACGCTGTACTCGGGTAGTTATTTTTTACTTGTTACGCTGCTAGTAACTGACGTAATCTGTTATATTATTTAATAACTGTTAATTTAGTAGCTGGATATCGACTGTTATGTGTTATTTCCAATTACCTGTTCCTTTTTACCTGTTACGTTAAATACGTCCCACCTCTATTCTCTACAGTGTACATAAGGCAATAGGTATAGTCAGTTTTACAGATATAATAATATTAGTCTCAACTCTCAATGTCACCTATTAAATACACCATAAAACAGTGCTACAAATTACAATGTCATTCAAATGTCACACAATATTATGTGTTTCACTTCACATAATTATGTTTTAAAACTTTTAAATGCGTGGTATTATCGACGTTTGATGTCTCGTTTCTGTGAATAACTGCCGGTGGCAGCCGTAAAGTTTTCATTGCTTCTAGAAATAAAGAAATATAATAAATGTAACTCAATATAATACATAACATGTTAAAAAAATGTCTCTATTTTCTTATATATAATCCGAATTTAGGAAACGGCTTCAAGTATTTCCATGAAATTTAGTATACAGGGAGTTGGGAGAAAATAATCTAGCTAGGTCTTATCTCTATGAAACTTTTGGCGTGAAACAAATTTAATATTCTGTATTAATATTTTTGACTCTATTACGTAATTTCAATCCAAATGGCATGCGTATCTATAATTTTTGCGTGGTAGCAAAAGTTCTCGGGTTTGAATCCCGGTCACATTTCAGGCGAATATTTTTGATTCTTTTTTTTTTCTTCTAGAACTCGGTTTTTTAACTTAGTTTAATTTGAACGTCATATCGATTGAGCATAATATATATTATATATAGCACAACGTCATAATATCAGCTAATTTAAAAAAGTTGCAATTAAGTTTAGGTACTTTCATCAACTATGTGTGTTACAACTTACAAGTAATTGATTATACAGCGTGTCCCGACACCTATATCGGAGCCTTTAGTGGTAAAAAATATGGAATTTTTTATCGACAAATTGCCCCTCAAATTTTATTTTTCTCTCACGTTTGTAAAATGGCAGCCATTTTATTTTTTTGTTACCAAGACCCGGGCTCTCGTACTAATTCTACCACTACTACTCATGTGAATGTCCTAGGAACATTAAAAAAGGTCACATTTGATAGCTAAATATGTGGACAATAATTCACAGTTAAAATGTTTTAATTTTCTTTGAACAAAAAAAACAAAAAAAGTAATTTAAAAAATATATAGTTTTTTTTTGGTTATTTTTTAAATTATTTGCTTTTTGTGAAAAATCTAGGCCATTAGCATGCTTGTTTTTTGTTCTAAAACGATAGAAGAGGACGTTTGCTAAAATAAAATACAAACCCCTTTACTCTCAGTGCAATAGTTTAGAACTTATAACAATTTGTTGGTATCATCTCAGGCAGGGGGCCAGCCAGTCGTTTTTTTCAAATTGTAATAACTACTTATTATTTGTTCTACAACGATAGAAGAGGACGCTTGCTAAAATAAAATACTAAACTCCTTTACTCTCAGTGCAATACTTTAGTAGTTATTTTATGTTCCTAGGACATTTACATGAGTAGTAGTGGTCGAATTAGTACGAGAGCCCGGGTCTTGGTAACCAAAAAATAAAATGGCTGCCATTTTACAAACGTGAGAGAAAAATAAAATTTGAGGGGCAATTTGTCGGTAAAAAATTCCATATTTTTTACCACTAATGGCTCCGATATAGGTGTCGGGACACGCTGTATTATATAAGTTACGTAAGAGTTAAGACATCAAAGTAATATATAATGTACTAGCTGATGCCCGCGGCTCCGCCCGCGTAAGTACAGTAACCCACGGGAACCGTATAATATATCCCGCGATAAAAAGTAGCCTATGCCCTTCCCCATGGTCTACTTTAAATTTATGTACCAAGTTTCATTTCAATCGGTTCAGTAGTTTTGCCGTGAAAGACGGACAAACAGACACACACATTTTCCCATTTATAATATTAAGTATGGATGTATTCCGGTCTGTGATCGGTCTTATTTGATTTGAAAATGATGGTCTACGCAAACTAATGTCCTGTCAAATACAATGTTTCAGGCTTGTTTTCGACAAAGTGTATTGAAATCGATAGTCAGGCCTTGCAGCACGAGGCCAAAGGTTATTTGCATTCAAAAATAGAAGCTTTGGTTCAGTGAAGTAGCAATAGCTCTTAAGACTTAAGATGTTGAAGCAGTCGTTACGGTTAAACGGGCCATTGAAAAAAGAATTTGGTAAATTATTTTCCTATACTTTGTAGCTACCAGTAGGGTCTTAGCGAGGCGTCTATATAAGGTTCGGTAAAATTAATAACGGATATTTTGGACATAATATGTTTAAGCAAAAAAATAATTGTCATACTCCAAAAAAATTTTCAAACTCGTCCATATAAGGACGAGTTTGCGTTTTCCGGAGAGTCACCCATACAAGAGATGATTTTGTACTTTGAGTATTTCAAATATTTTTTGTCTAAATCATGTGCCAGAAGTACCTATCCGTAATTGATTTTCAGAGACATTATATACACTACGGCCGCTGTATCTTGACGGGTCTGAACATAGGCTCTGCGAACTTTAGCGCGTGTACAACTCGTGAAGAAAACTGTTATTGTATTATTTTTATATACCTAGGTACTAATAAAATGCCCTAATACAGTTGACCAATTAGTACAAATTAAATTAATACGAAAACACTTAGAAACAGATATTGCGCAACCTTCTGCGCGAAGTTCAGACTCGCCAAGATACATCGGCCGTATTGTACAACTCGACATCATAATGTCGGCGTCTCTTATGTTATTTAATATATGGTTATTCGTCGTCGTTATGTATGGCGCTAAGTGTAAGAAAAATGTAATAGTGTTAGTCTGTAAATTACAATAGATATTACCTTACGCGCCTTACCATTCCGCAGATCTCATGCTTCGCCGCTGGTAGCTACAAATTTTTAACCGACTTCCAAAAAAGGAGGCGATTATATAATTTACTCTTACGAGTAGGTGTACAAATACTTTTGAAAACTTGGAGCATTTACATGCTCGTGAGTCCCGAGTCGTGACCATAACGTATAAACTGATGCGCTCATTATTATGATCGCAGTTTACAGTTCAACTCACAAAAGTTGCCCATTTCCTACTACAGGCGATAGGGATATAGGCTCCCTTAATCCCAGCAAAACATAGTTCCTATGGAACATCTTTTTACAGAAACGAAGACGGAGGAAATAGCAGAATATAACCCAGGCAATAAAAACAAAGTTGTGTAAGTACGAAAGTGAATCTTTCCATGTACATCGTGATGGACAGCCCACATTTACCGGGCTATTTGTGGCGACTGACAAGATAAAGCACTTTCACTCGCGATCGATCGAGCTAATTTATAAATATAAAAGGAAGATAATCAAAAATACAATTATGCAAGACTACAAAAAGTATTAGTTATATATCTTGATCATTTTTTTATGTCAGAAAGAACTTATAGCCTGTCGACATGTCCGCTTCAAGACGTCGCGTCACGTCATCAACGTGACCCGAGCCGTGTGGTGTCAATGTCGCGGCACAGTGTCGCCGTGCCTTTTAAAATTCCAGTATATTCTTCACCTTACCAGAGAATTAACAGCAGGTTAGTTCTAAATAGAGACCTCTTCATAGCTTCTGCTGGTTAAACGGCGGACGTTGCCGCTCAGAGAACTAGCATGACGCGGCATCGCACCGCGCCACGATATCTCATCGTGTCTATCATGACACGCATCGTACCACGACACCGCACCGTGCCGCGATACACACCGTGCCGCGACGTAGCATCGTACTACGGCACCGCACCGTGCTACGATAGAGCACCGTGCCACGAGAGCGCACCGTGCCACGATACCGCACCGCGCCACGATACCGCACCGCGCCACGATATCTCATCGTGTCTATCATGGCACGCATCGTACCACGACACCGCACCGTGCCGCGATACACACCGTGCCGCGACGTAGCATCGTACTACGGCACCGCACCGTGCTACGATAGAGCACCGTGCCACGAGAGCGCACCGTGCCACGATACCGCACCGCGCCACGATATCTCATCGTGTCTATCATGGCACGCATCGTACCACGACACCGCACCGTGCAGCGATACACACCGTGCCGCGACGTAGCATCGTACTACGGCACCGCACCGTGCTACCACAGCCTATGGAACTTACCTACAGTCGTCCAACGGACACGTCTAGACAGAGTAATCGTGCGGGGCGTGCGGGGTGAGAGGGGCGGTAGCGAGCCCAAGCTGCCATACACTCGCTTGGGACACGTCAGCCGGGGTTGACGCTTTTTAATTTGATTGTTTTAAGTGGTTTGCGACAGTGTTTCGTTTGAGTTGTATGTAGGTACTTATTTACAATGGTCAATTATATGAACAGCTATAGAAGATTAATTTTAATACAAAACCACGCCCCTGTTTCCCGTCAGAATTTTTAATAAAATTGTATCTACGTATGAGAATTTACTAACTACATCGTCAAATTCAACAATCGCAATCTAAAAACTAGTAAATCCAAATGTCGGAAATAGTTTCAGTTTCGCATTTGTAGCTTTTGCAGGGTTCGTAAATATCCGATATTTATAATAAATATCAAAATATCAGATATCTTTGATATATATCCGATATTTTTGATTTTTTGATATTTTTGATATTTTCAAAATTACATACAAATTTCATACTCTGATATGTTTTTTCGTAATAGTTGTATCGAAATAATTTGTATCTCTGATAATTTGAAGATAGGGAAGTAAAATTAAACTCATTTATTTATTATTGATATTCAAAGTTTTCAAATAAATTAAAAATCAACGATAGATACTTTTGAGTATCAATTTAAGTCTTAAATCCATAAAATGACTTTTGTTTATAACCAGAAGAAAAAAAAGTGTATTAATTTAATCAGTCGAATTAATTTGACACATGGTACAAATGGTATAACAATAGTATAATAATAAAGAAGGAATTTTCTTCCGAAAAACAGGGGGTCACGTGGGTGTCATAAGCCTAATGATTAGTTAATGTCCTGTCAAATAGCAAGTTTTTGATGTACTAGGCTTGTGAAACTCTCGGAAAATAAGACCTGTGTATTTAGACTGACTTGATGTAAGATTTTTTTACATTTAAAACATTATTTTACATTTTTAAACATAAATATCAATTTTGATATATATCAAGCATAAATATCAATTGATATAATATATCATGATATATATATCCGATATATATCAATTGATATAATATATCATGCGAACCCTGAGCTTTTGTATACGCATTTGTATTTTTTATAATAAAACTCTTCATTAATACTTCTATATATATTTTTTTGTTTTATTCCTAGTACTCTACATACACATACTACGAATACACAAAATGTAGAACAGATTATAATAAAACACATTATTGTGACAACCCTGCAGCAATGACGAATACCTACACAAAAGCGGCATTTCGCGCGACTTCAAACGCGTTGGACCACTGTATCTCTTTATTACACTGTGGTGCTACGATAGAGCACCGTGCCACGAGAGCGCACCGTGCCACGATACCGCACCGCGCCACGATGTCTCATCGTGTCTATCATGGCACGCATCGTACCACGACACCGCACCGTGCCGCGATACACACCGTGCCGCGACGTAGCATCGTACTACGGCACCGCACCGTGCTACGATAGAGCACCGTGCCAAGAGAGCGCACCGTGCCACGATACCGCACCGCGCCACGATATCTCATCGTGTCTATCATGGCACGCATCGTACCACGACACCGCACCGTGCCACGAGAGCGCACCGTGCCACGATACCGCACCGTGCCGCGACGTCGTCGCACCGTGCCGTGACACCGTGTCATCTATAATGACGTGGACAATCACTTACGCTTACTTTTGAATGACAATGTCCCTTGCACAATACAGGTTAATGAATAGAGGAAGGTTAACAATAAGCTGAGATAAGAATTAGATAAAGTAAACACGACTGCAGTAGAGATCGTCAAAAGTGTTGTAACCTGTAAGAGCTTAGAAATCAAAACGGTGTATTGTCTTTTCATTCTATTGTATTACGTACATAATAATTACTCGTATAACAATATTATCTTATGATTACTTGTAGCTTTTGAGTAAAGCTCAAAATCGCCGCAGTTACTCAATTTTTTAATATTAAGTAATGGACTCTGGAGAGTGGAGACTGATGTCCGTTATTATTATTTATTTCATAATCGGATATAACTTTCCGTACGGTAAGCAACTCAACTTTTTTTAAACCTCGTTAAATAACTAAAGATATCGTACTTAATGAATGATCTTAATTTTTGTGTAAATTTCATATCTTTAGAATAATTGAGTTATAGAAATCGTCCTTATTTTTTATAATACAGAAATTGCGTGGAAGCAATAGTCTGTAGTAGAAACGATGTGTCAATCGGCTTAATTTATTATTATTATTTTGTGTGCTTTGACTTTCTTTTGCGGTATGAATAAGAAAATGCTAAAAGCGTTTGTATGTTATGGTACATTTCGTCTGCAAACTTTCGTTTTTATATGTTTACTTGATATGTGAAAATGTTTGCCCAACTGAAATAAATAATATACATATACTTACAGTAATTATTATTTATTGAGAAACTAAATTGAATTCAACAATAAAACAAAATTAACAGAAAATACCTATAGGTACTTATTGTACGTGCTTGCGATTACTTTGGTAAAAAAAGTTTGTTTTGCACAATTCTAAGAAATCGAAGAAGCGCCATCTGTTGGCCAGTGGACGAACGAAGTTATCTAGTAACTAGAATAATATTGTTTTCCACGACTCCGTGCAAAAGAAAATCCCACGAAAACCTTACCTTTTCCCGCAATAAAAAGTAGCCTATTTCTTTTCTCGTGGTCTAGGTACTCTATGTCTATGCCAAACACAATATCGGTCCAGTAGTTTCAGAGCCTATTCAATGTAAACAAACAAGAAACAAATCTTTCCTCTTTATAATATTAATGTAGAGTGTAGATAAAATTAATATATTTTTATTGAACATTTTCATCATGCCATTAGTTGTAGTTTAATCTAAGATTTGGTTCTTATCTCAGATTACAATTTACAGGACAAGAAGATAAAATATCTAATATCCAGCCTATGTTAGTCACTGACAAAGAGGAGTGATCATCATGGTTTCCCATGAAGTGTTCGGCCCACTAGAGAATTTGATACTAGGTAATTGGTATTTATTAGCAGCTAAGATAGAAAAGCCTTGACATGAGCGGTCAGTGTAGCTCAAGTTACAGGATAACAGAAACACAATCGTAACTACAAGTGATCATAATCCCGTTTCTGATCATAATGCAGTGTCGCATTCACATAAGCGTCTATCGCGCTTGAGCTAGTGAGACAGCTGACAGCGCGTACCGAGACAGGATCGATTGCGATCACAAATAGTTACGAAAATTAGGCTTCTAGTTACGTAGTAACAACTATTTAGTTATCTGTGATTCTGGTGTAAAAAAGACATGCCATCTGCGGCAGCTACAAGTAAATTAATAAGCCCAAGAGCTACTAGTAAATTTAGAGCAGGTGTTTGAGGCAAGCTGGAACCTTGTCCTATACTTCTACTATACGTCTATACCCCAAGTCCCAACACAAGACTGCAGGACTGGCGGATCAGAAGCAGGATATAAGTCAATATATAAATTTTAATAGTGAATATTTTTTTCCAAAAAATGTTAAGTTTACAATTTACTACGTTTTCTAGTTAAACGTCAAGGAATAGGTATACCATATCCCAGTGGAGATGAGTTAAATTTATTATAGTAAATTTTTTTTTAACACAAGTTTTATGGGTGCACTCCTAAAGCTATAATTTCCGAGAGGACGAGTAAGTGTAATGTGTATGAACATTAAACATATAGCTCCATACTCGGCTATGTTGACACAGCCTTTAGACTAGAGCAGTGACCGAAGCGTGGAATTCCGACAATCTTGACTCACACCTCCAACTCGAGTTTGCACAGGAAGCATATTGCAAATATGGTCGACATAAGTAGGCTTCATAAGCTTTTTCTATAGTAACCCAAGTTAACATCACATAACATTTATGGTAGGCACTAGGCAAACATCCTATTACTATTATGTATTAATGTGAATGTTTGTGAGGATGGATGGATGGATTAACGGATGGATGTATGTTTGTTACTCTTTCACGAAAAAACTACTAAACGGATTTCGAGGAATTTGGTATGGTAGTAGTTTAAGGCTGCACTAGACGGTTTTTTCTCCATACAAACGTCGTTGGCGATTTACTCTAAAGTCAAACATTGTAGACTCAAATTTTTGCGTTATTATCGATTTTTTTAATACTTATCTAGATCGTATGTGCTTATATGTATATCTAAAATTTAAATTATGTAGTTTAGAACATAATAGCCTCCAAATATCGGATTTTTAGCGCAACTTTGACCGTAAATAAAAAATAAACGAAGAATGAAAATAAAAAAGCAATAACATAATATGGACACAGTTTGATTGTTCAGCAATTGAGATAACTTTACTCCAGACAAAAACTGTCGATTCAAGGGCGGATCCAGCTTTGGCGCCAGGAGGGGGTCACATCACGGGCGTAGCCAGGTTTTAGTTTCGGGGGGGGGGGAGGGGGGGGGGGGGGTTCAAGAAAATAAAACGACTACAAGTACATTAAATAATCAGGGCCGTCTTTAACCTATTAGAGGCCCTGGGCACATTAGAATTTTTTTTTCATTACCTGTTTAAACTTTAAACCCTGAAAGACTTCGGAAATTTCGGATTTCGGAAAAATACAAAATTTTATAATACGTTCTTTAAGCCTAAAACGGGCGAGCGAAGCGAGCGGGCAAATTTTCCTATTTTACAGGTTCAAACGTTCAAGTCTGTTCAAACGTTAAACTAAAATATAAACTTCGGAAAAATACCATAAAATCAACCGACTAAAACAGAACATCGGTAATAAATAATGTAATTTATGTTAACCGCGAGCGAGCGAAGCGAGCGAGCAAATTTTTTTCCTATTTAATAGGTTAAATCTGTTCAAACTTTAAACCCTAAAATATTGTGAAAATAAGGATCATTTTATAATATACATTAGAATAATGGGCGCCCACTTTTTTTTTGTTTTTACCTGTTTATGCTTTAAAGCACAGGGTTTCCCTTTAAACACTGAATAACGGTGAATTCCGGAAAAATATCATTAAATGAACCGGCTAAAACAGAACATTGCTACTTAATAATATAATATGTTCATTATGTTAAACGCGAGCGAGCGAAGCGAGCGAGCAAAATTTTTTCCTACTAGGTTAAATTTGAGCAGATTTAACCTATTAGGTTAAATCTGCTCAAACTTTTAAACCCTAAAATATTGTGGAAATAGGGATCATTTTATAATATACATTAGAATAATGGGCGCCCACTTTTTTTTTTTTAGTTTTTACCTGTTTATGCTTTAAAGCACAGGGTTTCCCCTTAAACACTGAATAACGGTGAACTTCGGAAAAATATCATTAAATGAACCGGCTAAAACAGAACTTTGCTACTTAATAATATAATATGTTCTTTATGTTAAACGCGAGCGAGCGAAGCGAGCGAGCAAAATTTTTTCCTACTAGGTTAAATTTGAGCATATTTAACCTATTAGGTTAAATCTGCTCACATTTAAAACCCTCAAAGACTGCTGAAGAACTCTGTAATTCGACCCTGAAGAACTCTGTAATTCGAAAAGTACAAATATCAAAAAAGCCTAAAACTGAACGTCGGTACTAAATTTTATAGTAATATGTCTGTATAAGCCAAACACGAGTGAGCGAAGCGAGCGAGCATAATTTTTTTTCCCATTCTATAGGTTAAAATCTATTCAATCGTTAAACTTAAACACTGAATAATGGTGAACTTCGGAAAAATATCACAAAATGAACCGGCTAAAACAGAACATCGCTACTAAATAATATAATATGTTCTTTATGTTAAACGCGAGCGAGCGAAGCGAGCAAGCAAATTTTTTTCCTATTTAATAGGTTAAATCTGCTCAAATTATATATACCCTAAAAGACTGAAAATAGTATTATTTTGTAATTTAAATTAAAGTAAAATTAGTGTAATTTCTGATGTTGTAAATTAGATGACAAGTAACTTATTATGTTAGGTTTGTCATATAATACCTATTTCATACTTTTTTCGTAGTACATAATTACAAAATTTTAGGATAAGTGACGTGCCCAAAATATTGTGTCGCATGCTATACAATGCGGCCGATGTATCTTAGCGAGTCTGAACTTCGCGCGGAAGGTTGCGCAATAACTGTTTTTAAGTGTTTTCGTATTTATTTTATTTGTACTAAGTAATTGGTCAACTGTATTAGAGAAATTTTATTAGTACATAGGTATATAAAAATAATACAATAACAGTTTTCTTCACGAGTTGTACATGCGCTAAGGTTCGCAGAGCCTATGTTCAGACTTCAGACCCGTCAAGATACAGCGGCCGTAGTGTACGTTTAAGGATTCGATGGCACGCGAGCCATAGGTTCGTGATCCCTGTTTTAGGCTAGTGATTTTATTGTTTTTTTTTTTTTCTAAAGTACAATATTCTTTCAGGGCTTAAATTTTAACAGGTTAAAGCGTAAAAAAACCTTCGCTCGCTTTCTCACTTTCAACGCATTTAACACAAATACATATAGAACAAGTTAGTATTAAAGTTCTGTTTTAAGCTGTTGATTTTTTTCTAAAATAACTTTAAAAAATCATCTTTCAGATAGGGATAATGGGTCGGCAAAATATGTTAATTGGCCTGGGGCGCAAAACTTCTAAATACGCCTCTGTATGTAGGTCATCCTCATGGACTAGCCGACCCATTTCGACCCATTCTTGCATCGAATTAAAATAAAAACGTTAAATAGTAATCAATTATCTAAACATAAATTTAACTATCATAAGTCTAAATTCGAAATAATATGTCGCCGGCTGGATCCTATTCTCATTTGAATCGCACTATATGACGCAAAACTCCGCAAAAGACAATGGATACGTTTTTATGAACGTGGAGAAATGCCAGTCCGGTTAGGCGATCTTCAACCATTGAAGATCTTAGACACGATTTAAATTTTCGATGCGTTCGTTCCCAAACGTTTGCCATCATACAAAGTTATATTATATCAAATTTATTAAATATTGAAGGTAGTTACGTAAAATCTGTACGGTGGCAAAATATATAAATAAAATCATTATATTCAATTAGTGGTCCACCTAAGTCCTGGAACCAGCTCAGGGGGGGGTCATGACCCCCATGACCCCCCCCCCCCCCCCCCTGGATCCGCCGTTGTGTCGATTTGCGTAATTTGAGGACGCCTTTTCTAAAATACTTTATACAGCAGTATAAATATGTGCACTATAGCTTCTCTTAGCGTATGATACTGTATTTAAGTATGTATTAACGCGGGCGGAGCCGCGGGCAACAGCGAGTAGATTATAATACTAGTACTTATGTGTGCAGTTTCCTTTCCTGGTTTAGGCGCTCAAATATACTGTATAATGCAATAATGCTAGCTACTGTATTTACGAGTAGCTTGGGCAAGTAAATTCCGTGCGAGTTGCGACATAAGCCGCATCCAGAAGTTTAAACAATAACATATGCTTAGCAGCAAATAATTGTTCTTGATTACGACACCTGATTCGTGTCATTTCGGGGCATGACGAAACATATCGCGTTACCGAAATGATTTTGTTTTGGCTGTAGCGCGTTGGTGCATGACGGTTCGCTTTGCCCTTTGGTCACGTATCGGTAACAAAATACTCACGGATATAAAACACGGTTATCCGTGCAAAAACATATACGTGATATAGGATGAAAGACAAACATAATAGGCTACACGACTGATTTTTTTTTATTGCATAAATGAATAGTACTCTTAAATATGAGTAACTTCTCAGAAGAAACCGTATATCAAAAGTCAATATTTTTAAAGATACAGCGATTTGTTTACTAAATTTCGCAAGTCCCGTGAAAACGCTCCATACTAAAGTCGTACGTAGATATGACGTCACGTCCATGTTAAAGTGTATGAAGTATATGGCCGCGGGAACATATTTGTAAATATCTCCGATATTTGTGCGTTTAAGTTCATACATGTTATAATAAAAGTTTTTGTATATGATGTAAGTAAACTAATGATGTAGGTTTTGTTTACTAATTTAGCAAAAAAAATATTATTTTTTTTGTACTTTTTAGATGTCTCTAATTACTAAACTATAAATAAAATATTATAATTTTTTACATTTACGAGGTAGTAATGCCTCAAATTTTCTGAGTACATTAATGAAACTAAATATTTTAGATGTAGTCGTGTAGCCTATTATAAGAAAATTCTGTCAGTCTGTCAATAAGTAGGTACGCAATGCGAATATCGTATTACGAACAGCGATTAGGATTTAAACCATAATTAATATGCGTATGTCATATTATGTGTAATCTATTTGCTAAAATATTGATAGCTATTAGCTACATATTACATTAAGTTCCAGTCCTATTTTACAATATGTAAAAAAATCTTTGGATAACCCATAGTAAGGCCGATCTTGTTACTTATATCACTGCAAAAAATAAAAAATAAAACCCTTATTACAAAAACTTAACGATCACC
This sequence comes from Glaucopsyche alexis, assembly GCA_905404095.1. NCBI lineage: Eukaryota > Metazoa > Arthropoda > Insecta > Lepidoptera > Lycaenidae > Glaucopsyche > Glaucopsyche alexis. The sequence continues at coordinate 7,459,293 of FR990053.1, forward strand.
ATACATCCTTCAAAATACGTACTCGAATGCATTTTCCTACAACTGCACTCGATTTCGCATGCGCGGATGTTCCGCTACACTTGCTGGTAATGATTTCAACACTTCACTTTATATTAATTACAACTATCAATGACACGTCCGGTGAAAGAGCAAAGGGTCAATTAACTCGAACTCGATTTCGTCTCATCTAGTGTAATTAATTTCACGGCAGTTAGGTGCGGTTGTTTAAGAAATCAATTCTAACTTGTCTTGAAGATTAAGATAACTCAATTTTCTTATAAACTATGAATGATCTAATGCAGTAAATAGATTAAAACATTTTTTATGATTCACGTAAATATCGGTACAACAAAACGTATAAAATATTTTACGTCCACGTAATTCTGATTATAGAAATTTATTTGCAAACTGCATAGGTATTAACATAATATTATTGTGTACGTTGTGTCCTTATTTTACTTCTTAGTTTCGAAACTCATTTTAATTGCAACTAGTAACTTCTAAGAAACCTGCCTCAGCTCTATTTTGGAGATCAGTCGAAAGCAAATTCTTTCCCAAGCCCGAATTTTTTTTATTGATTCAGTTACTCGACAAAAGATGGCGCTACCTCAGACTTAACACTGGTTGATTTAAAACTTGTTTTTTTAAATACTAATTCTTTTTGTGCATACGTAAAAGTTTTATTACTATAAAGGTACATCTATTAATATTATTATTTCAGAAGAGACGTACCAACTTACCAAGCTAAGTAATAAATATTTATCGAGTTGGGACTTGGGACACTGGACTTTTGACAGATAGTGCATAAACAAGTAGGGTACTATACCAATACATAATACCTTTTTATTGATATTGTTAAACCGGTGATATCACCGAGACATAATGCACTAATAACCTTGAATATCTACGCCGAACAATATACTTTGTGGAGCGAGTCCGAGAATATTATTGATCTTATCAACGGTTTCTTTTTGTATGCATTTTTACCCCACCTTGTTCGTATTCAAAAGAATTTTCCAGAACGACTTAATTAAAACGACTGTTATTAAATAAAAGCTATTCTTTTAACTATTAAACGCTATATTCAGCAAAGCACTAGGTACTTTTGCTGTATGTAGAGTAAATACGTATATTTTATTTAAGATAGTGGCTACTGCCTACATACTTTCTAACATTCTAATAACCTATAGAAATCTAAACTTATTATTTAAATAACGTGACGTAACAGAGACTTACATAATATTATATTTATATAATTCTTTTGAACGAAAATACCTCAACCTTGAAATTTTGAATTACAATGAAAAGTCAAACGTGTTTACAAAATGATCTTGTTGTATAATAAAAGAGTCTTATTGTAATAGGTTGGGGAAAAAGTCTTTTCGCATTATAGTATGTATGAACTTGTCATAAAATATCTTGGGCTATACCAATTGTATCTGGCTGATTTTGGTATCATTAAAAAGTTTTAATTTTACAGAAGACAATTCCAAATTCAAATTAGGTAAATTTGAGATTTTCATTTGTTTTTCTTATTGTTAAAATGAGTGATTCTTATGAAGAATTTCGATACATTTTAAAATTTTATTACAAAAAAGGTAAAAATGCAACACAAGCCGCGAAAAAAATTTCCATGATTATTTATGATGTCATACCCTCACTCAACCTTACTGGAGGAGCAAACAGCTGAGGTAGAAATTATGTTTAAGAATACCAAACTCGAGGAACTTCTCAAGGATACCTCAGATGAGGTTGAGTCGAGGTGGATCTGAGGAAACAACTAATGATACGGGTGTAAGTACAGCAAATTATACAGAATTTTTATTTTATGTCAGAGACGAAGCAAATGAGATGTCTCATTTGATAGAGATGGTAGATTTCCTAAATCTTAAAGCCTACTACGGTTTGTGCTTTGTACACTGACCCGTACCTCTAAAGGTATTATGAAAGAGTTAAAAGATCAAACGTTTCAGAGTACTTCAGCTTTGTGTATCAATGGATTAAGTTTACGGGATGTTGGGAAACGTAAGATAACACAGTTTGGCCTCTATCTCGTTGATAAGATGAAACGTATACATACTACGATACGAGCTAAATACCTATAAATAATAAATATGTATGCATAATTGTACAATGTACTGGTATAACTGGCAAGTGGCAAGACAGAAATAGGTAATACTTTTCAGAATCAAACATTTCATTCTGAAATCTGAATGAATCATTGCAGACATTTTCAGAGAGTTACCTAAACCAAATCTAAACAACAACTATCTAAATCTGTCTATAATAATGTGTATAGTCTTCGGATTTAGAGTAATCCTAACCTTCTTAGTTCTATCTGAATAATATCCTGACATTTTACCTTCAGGTTTGCTCAACCTTTTCCAGGAAAATAGATGCATAAATCAATCTGACAATTGGCACAAATTGTATCCACTTAGTATGAGTTGTATCACGAAACGAATCGGATAGCGTAAAGAATAGGCATTCCTTATGCAGTGAAATCCAATGCTGACTGGTCACGAAGCGTATAACTAGCCATTCGAATTAGTTTGACGTTATGACCTTACGAGTCATCGTTAGCAGGTGAGATCGCTTTCTGCCATGACTGGCCTGAATCCGAAATAGTGTGGTGGACTGAACCTTGAAGAAATTGGAAATATATTATAGAAAAAAAAAGAGCGATGTGAATATATATTTCAATAAATTAGATGCTAGGCCAAGTAGGAGGAACTGAAATAGCCAATTTGAAGAGATTTCTGCTTTGAGTGGCCTGAATCCGAAATGGTATGGTGATACTGAACCTCATCATGGTCATGTCAACACGTCAAACACCCCCATGTTTTCGTCGGGGGGTTAATGAAAATACAATTGTTTTGGCTTATCTGCTGCAGAATTCGTGGTTGGCAATCAGTATGCATTTTATGTACTAATAATATAATACCTATACTTAATACATGTTATTATTTATTGTTGTTTTCATATTTTGCAGATAACAACTGCCGTCGCGTCTGTTGTAAATACGTATCTGTAGAAGCTGAAAGTGCAGGTAAACATTTAGGTATTCTAGGTGCTCTAGGAATGCGCTATTCGGCTACTACGTTCAGGAATCTAAGACACCCTTTACTGTTTTGCTGTAGCAAATCCAATAATTTTAGAAAGGAACGCTATTACGAATGCAGAATCGTGTGCGGTTGACATTAAGGTAAAGTTTATATTGTAACATTGGATATGAGCGTTTGGACCAAGGTCGGCGGCACTACAATTGATAACATTTAATTAAACTACGACAAAACGTTGCAAAAATATACAGTCGCGTCGGCCTTAAAAGTAAACAAGAATAATGTGTCCTTAAGTGGGTTTCGCAAATCGACAGGCATTAAAGATATATCTATCATTTGGATTTTTACTAATATGTACATGTAAAACCGAAAACGCCGTTGACGAAGGTTGGTGGAAAAACTTGGTGAGAAATTCTGCGTGTCTGAAGAGTACTAGATACGGCCGCGGCAGGTCCAAAATAGCCTGTCTCGGACTCACCCTGGACGGGAGGTGGACCTTCGGCCCCCATTTTCAACAACTGGGGCCGAAGGTCGTGAGGGTGGCATCAGCGCTGGGCCGACTCCTTCCGAATATAGGAGGGCCCAGCGAGGCCTGCAGGCGGCTATACTCCGGAGTCTGTCGGAGTGTAGCTCTGTACGGTGCCCCTATCTGGGCGGATTCCCTCACTGCTCGCAATAAGGCCCAGCTGATAGCAGTGAGGGTAATCAGGGGCTACCGTACAGTCTCCTGGGTGGCAGCTACTGCCCTGGCGGGGTAACCACCGTGGGAGCTCACGGCAAGGGTCCTTGCCGAGACGAATCTCCTCATGTCAGAGAGGAGGTCACATGGCGAGGTCCCTTCGTGGGAGGAGCTAAGGCGGTTCCAAAGGCTGGGAGAGCAGTGGTTGCTACGAAGGTGGGGTGAGGTCCTGGAGCAGTCGCCGTACGGCCAACATACGGCCGCGGCACTGCGTCCAGTCCTTGCGGCGTGGATGCGCCGCAAGCGGAAACCCCTCACCTTCCGCCTTACACAGGTGCTCACCGGGCATGGCTGCTTCGGTGCGTACCTGTGTAAGGTCGCCAGGAGGGAGCCAACGCCAGCCTGCCACCAATGTGGCGCTGCGGAGGACACGGCCCAGCACACCTTAGAGGTGTGCGACAGATGGGCCGTGCAGCGCCACGATCTCGTGGCAGTGCTTGGGCGGGACCTCTCGCTCTCGAGTGTGGTGCGCTGCATGCTCGAGAGCGATGAGTCCTGGCAGGCGGCGGTCTCCTTCTGCGAAGCCGTCATTTCGCAGAAAGAGGCCGCGGAGCGGGACAGAGAGTTAGATCCATCCTCTGCTCCGCTCCGCCGGCGTAGGACGGGAGCGAGGAGGCGTCGCTATGCGAACCTCCTCCAATAGTCTCCTGTCCAACCGGGGCTCCGGGAGAGGATGGGAACCTCCCCGGCTTAGCTAGTCCCGGCGCCGAGGGGGACACTCCAGGTTGTCAGAGTGGCCCCTAAATGTAGTGGAAGTCCGGTCCCTATACAGGTAGACAGGCCGGTCGCGGGGGGTGTCCTGTGTTAAGACAGATCCGGGACACTTCCCATTATAGCGGCTGATGGCAATCCGCAGGTTAAGTTTTAGTTGGTAAACCGGCGAGTCGCGTCGGGAGTCCCACATATCCCCGGGATACCCCCCCGGGGAAGGCGTAACGTCCTTTCCCCTGCGATATCAAAAAAAAAAAAAGGTCCAAAATAGCCACAATAAGTGAATCATCTTAGTAAATATCAGCTACTGAAATTAAATAGAAGATATTACATAATTCTATTCACTTGACGTGGCCATAGATCTGCTGGACATTTTAGGACTAGTGTGTACCGCATTAGGCTATGCTGGTGGTCTGTGGACTACAACATATTACCCTCTTCTCATTGAGGAGATAATATATCCGAGATCAAGCAGTGGCGAGTAGGCGTTAGTAGTAAGCAAAGTTGTAAGTAGGCAGATAATATTCTTACTATTACTAATTACTATTATCCCTAGACCGGAGACCCTAACATTATAAACGCGAAACTTTGTAAGTATGGATGTGTGGATGTTTGTTAAACTTTCACAATTTCACAAAATAACTACCTACATAACGGATTTCGATAAAAGGTATGGTAGTAGATTAGGCTCACATAACACATAAGCTACTTAATATTATCGGAGCAAAATGTACGGTTACCGCAGGTTTTCTTACCATGTACCCATATGAAATATATAATTCGCGTCGTCAGCGATTGCTGTCATCAGTAAACGTTTTTCTCGTATAAATGAATATAAGTGTTGAGAAACTAAAAACAACATTACGTCGGCGGCGCCACTGATAATACCTTCCTGTACTTATTAAATGGGTTTTGTAATAAATTAATTAACCAGCAACGCAATCAACTATACGGATACATTTAGTGACGTATCGGCGACCGGCGTATATTTTTTTAGGTTATTTCAAGTGTTTACCTGAGAGTTGAGCCTCGAGGTCGAGTATTCTTAAACTTAAGTTGTATTTAAGTCGGAGAAGAATATGAACGATGCTAGAAGCAGGATATTAAAGTTTACCTTACAGTGGGACGGTATACGCCAGAAATTGATAAAGGCATGTATTTAAACTTGCGACAAAACAATTAAATTTTGGATGTGAAAATACCCACTATTGAATACAAAATTACCAAGTTGGCGAAAGAATGTAAGGAACAAAAAAATTACAAATCTGGTGACTAAATAATGCCACTGAATTTTCCAAACTGGCAGACAGAAAACATTTTAGCGAACAAATAACCATCTTGGCGACAATTTGTGAGTAGGTGGTACACATTTAATTTAAGAATAGACACATATATTTTCCCTGATGTAGGTAACTCAAAAAAACATACAAGCAGCAAAACGAGCGCACACAAAAAAAAAAAAACATAAAGGAGCGTACAAAATTCCCAATTTTTAATTTTTCTCGATTTTAGGGTTAGGGGGGTGTAGATTATTGTGTAGATTAATTTTGAAATTTAAAAATGGCGGATATTTATTTTTCGTAAAATTGATATGGGTCTCGTTTACCAGGTTTTTGGTAGTGCTGGATACGAAAATGACATTCGTTTTGAAATGCCAATATGGCGGACATAGGTACTTAATTTTATAAAAATAATATGGGTGTCCTTTTATTGGTTCTCGGGGGGTGCTGATTACAAAAAAGTCATCCATTTTAAATTTCCTTAGTAACCCCGCAACCTCATATTTTCTTCATGAAGGGAAAAAAGAAATTTGAAAATCCTGAATTTTCCAACATTTCTATAGCTTTATACATTCCTAGTATCTCAATGTAGAGCATTTACTTCTTTTTTTATAAAATTGGTTCTATCTCGGAAACGGTGCATCCTATTGAAAAAATAATGAGAATTTCGTCCCCCTTAGGAACCCCGCAGCATCATATTTTCTTCACGATGGGGGATTTTTTTTTTCGAATATCCTGAATTTTTCAACATTTCTATAGATTTATACATCCGTCGTATTTCAATTATTACATTACTTCTTTTTTTATAAAATTGATTCTATCTCGGAAACGGTGCATCCTATTGAAAAAATAATAAAATTTCGTCCCCCTTAGTAGCCCCGGAACATCATATTTTCTTTACGATGGGAGAATTTTTTTTTCGAAAATCCTGAATTTTCCAACATTTCTATAAATTTATACATCCGTCGTATCTCAATGATACATTTACTTATTTTTTTTTATAAAATTGATTCTATCTCGGAAACGGTGCATCCTATTGAAAAAATAATGAAAATTTCGCCCCCCTTAGAAACCCCACAACATCATAATATTTTCTTCATGATGGGAGAAAAAAATTCCAAAACCTTGAATTTTCCAACATTTCTATAGATTGATACACCCCTCGTATCTCAGTACAGCATTGCCATATTTTTTCTTTAGTCGCTTCTATCTCAAAAACGGTGCATCCTACTGAAAAAAATAATGAAAATTTCCTCCCCTTTATTAACCTAGAAATCGCATATTTTCTTCATGAATGGCAGGAAAATTCATGAAACCTGAATTATGAAAAATTTCTATACATTGCTGGTACCTTGAACTATTATGTAGTTATAATAATCATCATCATACTGTAATAATAATCATCAATCCTAATTAGCATCCCCAAGATCTTTTAATTTAGTATTTATATTCATTTTACGAAGATTGAATATTCTCCATTTTGGAAAATGAAATCGGAAGACAATTTTGTAATCAGAACCCCCAGAAACCTGGAAAAGGACAACCTTATTAATTTTAATAACAAAAATTTACGCCATTGTGGAATTTCAAAACAGATTTTATTTTTATATTATTCTGCACCCCCAGAAACCTAGAAAATGACACCTATGCCAAAAAAAACATACTCCAACAGTATCCAAAAATAGGATTTTCCGTAGCCTGCAAATTGAATTTTTAGCAGCCATTAATTTATCAACCAAATCTGGTTTTATGGTATAATGGTCACTAACTTTTGAATTTTTTGTCACCCGAGTGTTTTCGCTAGTTTAGTAATTTAGTCGCCAACATATTAATATGCTGCCAAATTCAGTAATACAGTATGCTCACGTGCAGCCGCCAACTTATTTTTTGTTCGCTCGATTAATTATATCCCATTGATAAAGTCCATAAGAAATATAAAACTTAAAAGGCATTCAATGTTTGAAAATACATTATTAAATAATTAGAACAGTTCTCTAAACTTAGAATTGAATACAAAACTATTCTATTTTCGCATGACATACTATTTACTAAAGATAACCTTTGCATACATCTATTAATTTAATATTATAGTAATTATAACTTAAATAATAATTATTATAATACACTACTAATTGCTATAGCGGGCTATCTCGATTCTCGATTACACAAGTTTTATGTCGCAAGTATTTATTTATTTATGAATGAATAAGGTTAATGAGAACCAATTTGATTTTAACGTTTATTAAGATCGTTATTTCTTTAATAGAAGTCTGTCACGGGCTACGGCATATTGCAGAGGTAGTTGTAGTATCGCCCTAGTTCTCCAAACACTTCTAGATAATAGAGGCCACTTTTCTCCAGAGTTCAGACCAAGCAATTCATGTTAAGAGGTTTTTATTCAATAAAAACAGAATTAAAATTTAAAAATTCCACGGATATTTCAATAAAAAATGTTAACGAGAAGATTAACGTTACTTTAAGAAGATGAAAAATTATCTGTAACCTGGTAATGTTTAAATATTATTTAAGTAAATATTTTATTTAAATATTATTTAATTTTAATGTAAATAAAACCAGCCAGTGTTACTTGTCTTCAAAATCGTAAAGAGTATTTTTACAGTCAACTTTGAGTAAAAAGGCATGTTTGGTTTGTGAAAGTATTTTTGTTTATGGGACAATGGAAACAATAATTCCTTTGTGTTTACAAAACGCCATAAAGGCAGCCCCTGTGACCACTCCTATGACGCACTGAGAGTTAAGACTAATGCAAATGTTATCGGGGAAAAAACCTTTTTACTGGCAACACTGACTAATTTTTAATAGGTCATTATTGCTAGATCGTTTTTAAGACTTATCCCTTTTTGACATTATTTTAATTTTTGTTTTTAAATTTCTAACAGTTTACGCCAAGTGTTTTCTACATAGTACATACTACATACCAGTAAGATAGTTTAGAGGTAAGTACGTATTTTATACGTATTATCATCATAGAGAAAATGTATGGCTTTTTCTACTCTATTACTATATTATGATCACTAAAACTCATCATACACGTGGCTTTAAAATTACTATAATTCTAGGTAATTATCATGACTAGAAGTACATGGGAATTTATTTACTTGAATAATGAAACACTGATGTGTCGCAATAAATCAACGTTATGTAAGTCTAGAAGGTCGACTCGAACCGGTACACGAAAATACCTTTATGGTAACGGTACAAAACAGTACACAGTACACACTACTTTCGATAAAACGGGATCTTTGCTCGGAGATGACGTCACGTTAATCTTTATCAAACAGTGATCGATCTTTGAGTTGTGATTCAATATTTTAAGGTGGTATTGTTTTATAATTGTGCCGTCGCGTAGGCTAGAGTTTTACTCTTCGGGTTTTGAGGAAGAGCGCCAGTGGGAACGTCAGGGTTCGATGATTATGATCGTACTTTTTGTACAGCACGTAATACCCTCCAATGAAGTACAATTTGCTAGATAAAAAGCAGCACGTTAAGGTTAGTCATTTGATAGAATAAGTCATTTCGAAATCCTAACTCCTAAGATTATAAATAGCCTCATCCTACTTATATTATAAATGTGAAAGTTTATGAGGATGGATGGGTGTTTGTTACTCTTTCACGCAAAAACTACTGAACGGCTTTTGATGACATTTGGTGTGGTAGTAGTTTAGGCGCTGGATTAAAACATAGGCTACATTTTATCTAAAAAAGTATTATAAATATAAATATTTAAGTATTATAAATAAAAATATAAATATTTCACAGATTTTCAGAAACCCGGAAAATCTGTTTATGTACATATTTCGATTTGAGGTTGCGACAAGTTGACCTACTTGCCGGAGACTTTATTAACATCGATACAGACTCAAGTTAATGTGATATTCAATCTATTTAAGAACGTCACTAATAGGTTTACTTTATAAACCGCAGAAAGTATGTTAATTTGATGAGTGAACCTTCTAGTACTATTTTTCTACTACTGAGACCTAAGTATAATATGACCGAGTATATTATTATCATTCACCTAAATACGGACTGATGCTACGTTATCACTTATCACACTATCACGATATAAAGTTGTTAGTGTACTAGCCCACAAGCGCACATGAGTAGGTATTTTTGGAAAACAAGATCTTATCGTGATTGCTTCAGAAACAAACGTAACACTCAGTTGCTGAATATTTTGCAAGTTACTGAATTTTATTTGATAACTTTTTTTTTGCATTAACATATATTTTATTTGTAAGGAAAGCAATAGGTATAGGATTATTTCAATTTGCAAGATATTACCTCATTAGAAAGGGTAATAATTAAAATAAAGTTTAAATTAAGTTTTTATAACTCTAAAAACTTAATTTGGGTACTTTTGCACTATATCAGAAAGAGAAAGTAACGAATGCAACGAATAAGTAATATGTATTTGTAAATACAACAAATTACCTTAATTGTATCATTTTCATAACACAGAAGTATGACCTCATTTAAGCCTATTTTTATATCTGTAAATAATCTAGTTTTTATCTGGTAAGTTGATACAATAATAAGTATCAGATGAGGTAAGTATGACGCTTACAATGAGGTCACTGACCACTTTTAGGTAACGCGTATTATATCATTTTCATATTTCATTTATATAAGTACTAGCGACCCGCCCCAGCTTCGCACGGGAGTATAATGCATATTATATAATAATTGAAATCCTTATAACATAAATTCTTCATCTTGAATCACTGAAATCCGTTGAGAAGTTTAAAAGATATAATACCTACTATTTAACATGTTCATATGACATATACTTTGAGAAATGAGAATAGGTTTGGATTTACTTGGGTTGTGTCATGTGGGTGTATCCAAAAACATCAGAAATCAGAATTTAATGACTGGTTGAACCATAGATTTTTGAGCTGAGTTTAATAATGATGATACCTATAATAAAGGTGGTCTAAACGTGAAAGACTGATCAAATTCGCTGCAGCTTTCTAAAAAAAGACGAGCACAGCTGCAATTGGTCAACGGCCGTATCGATGGCGGCTGGCGAAAGAAAATACTTATGCATGCAGAGAAACCATCCATTCGTCGCGGGTCCGGCGCACCGGAACCGATCGCCTTCAGGTGAAAACGACTTACATGCTCACTTGCCTTAACACTGTGACAATTTTTAAGATGTAACATTTCATATTAATCTCCAGTATGTAATATAAATAATATTACACAATATCAATAAAGATTTGATCGTTTGTTCGCATGAAATTTGGCATAGACATTAGACAGGCGTGTGTAAACCACGAGTTCCCGTAGGATTTTCTTTTAGGCGCACGAAGTCGCGGGCACCATCTAGTTTGAAACTAAATATATCATGTATCATGGAGCAAATATAGAGAGAGTATATAATTGCTCCAATAGTCTAAACTCTAATACAAAACAAAGTTGTTTGTCCCTAAGAAAAATGCGGATGATTTTTTTCTCACATTTCTAGAGTTCCTGAATCCTCAAGCATGCTGCGGAATGATTTTGAATATTTTGTAAATTAAATTTAATTAAAAATCCGATCCTCGCGGATATTTTGGGCTGTAGTTATAATATTGTCAAGTTCTTATTTTATTATATTGACAATTAAATGAAATAAACGGACCCTTCGAACTCTAATTAGTACCTATATTTTTACAGTTTTTTTTAAGTGGACAGACAGGACTTTCTCAGTGTTATATTGCTATGATAAGCAAAAGCTTTCTTGATTGCTGCAATCTCCTCTGTTGATTAATGTGCACAGTTTTTTGAGGTTTAAAGTTTGAACAGATTTAACCTGTAAAATGGGGTAAAAAATACTCATTCGCTTGCGTTTAACATAAAAAATATATTATATCTAAGTACAAATGTTCTGTTTTAGCCGTTTATTCTTTTTCCGTTACAAAGGCCCTCAAGGGTTTAATGTTTGAACAGATTTTAACCTGTAAAATGGGAAAAAAAATTGACGTAAGGAACATACATATTGTGATATTATTTACTGACGTTCAGTTTTAGGCTATATTTTATTTTATTTTTCAGAAGTACATAGGTTTTCCTTTAATTTAAATATTTTTTACAGGTAAAATAGGCAAAAATTTCGCTCGCTCGCATTTAGCATAAAGAACACAATATCATGTTACTTATTATCGACCTTCACTTTTAGGCTTGATTTAAATGTCTTTTCCCGAAGTACACAGCCTTACAGATAGGTAGTTAGGATTTAAAGAATAAGCTGTTATAAATATAAACTAAAAAATAAACAAAAAGTGTTGATAGTTAAAAGTAAGCTACGGCTTAGATAATAGGCTGCAAATTTTATTGGCCCAGGCGCCTGATCTCGAAATACGCCTCTGAACATCCTCTGAATCACAAAGAAAAATTATTTGATGGCACGTCTATGTCCTCATTAAACATTTCTTTAGAAAAATGGCACGTTGATACGCAAAGGTTCGCCATCCCTGGTCTAGACAGTCAGAAACGTTCAAAGCTATCGTCCATTTCATTTATTGCATTATGTTCTGATAGTTCCACAGTCCACAGTTTATGCTGGCATTAACGGCCTAATGGTTCAACCACTCATGAGCAACGGGAAGTAGGGAATAAACTTTCTTGTATGGCAAAGTAACGGGACTTGGATAGTAAATATACCGTAGCAATCTCCATTAGAATGACGTTGCGAATCGTATGAAAAGGTATCTGGGGAGCGTCGAGCGGAGGTATTTCAACATAATATTACTAATACGTTCTCCACACATATTGTGAGTTGTGACCATAGATTTATAACGCCATTTATTCTATGATTGTAACAACTTGGAAACAATAATTCTAATTTTAAAAATTTGAATACAGAACTGGTATTTTTTAATTTTTTGTATGCTGCGGCCTGCGTGATATTCGTAACAGTCAAAATAGTATTTTTGTAATAATTCTTTTTAGAGTTTAGACATTCATCCTACTAGATATTTTAATATATTATGCTTAATCATAAGAGTTCTATGATTCTTTCGTTCGTTTCAGCCTGGTGACGTCCACTGCAGGACATAGGCCTACCCCATAAATTTCCATTCTACCTATTCTATGATTCTACCACCTACGTAATAACTAATAACCTACCGATATATTGGTAACAAAATGTTTTTACTACAATTCGTAGCTCCTACTTGCTTACTTGATAACAAAGACCAGATTTATAATAATCTGAAACAAATAGGCCTCGTAATATTTCCACGGATAAGAGATGAGAGGGTTAAATTTGAGTGACAGAGTAAAACATGGCAAAACAATGTTATCATACCTAGCTTAAAATGACAAATAATTCCCTCGTTTGCTTTGACCTTCTATGGAAACTATGTGACCTCTAAAAATATACGAAATACCAATGCAAAAGACATAATTAATTAGTATTGAAGCATATAAAAAAGATTGCGTAAATCTTATAATTCTAAAGTTATGTGTAAAACTCGTTTTAAGGTGCTAGATAGCCATATAGGAACTAGTTTTACCGTATAGGTGTAAAAACCTACGTAAATTATAAAATGAAATATGACGACAAAACTGAGGTAACAAGTAATAACGTTAGATCATCGTTATTTGCATCTTGCTGGTTATTAATAATCTTAATAAGAATCTTAGGTGACCTAATGTAAGGTAAGTAAATAAACACGAGGGACTTGTGATGTGAACTGTAACTAGAACAGCAGAGTAGGTAATTGCTTCCTTTCATAATTTATGTGCTTGCACGCGTACAGATTTAGTCCGCTCCATACCAAATCCGACCGTGTGTAGAGCAGTCCGACAAACATAATTTAACTAACTATGATTCAAATACCCAAAAGAACATTTTTTATTTATTTAAAAAATGCAAAAACTACAGTAATCAGTGGTTAACTGAAAAAAATACCGAGGACTAAATAGCGACGATTTTTTTGCTATGATTGAAAAACGAAAATTTCTGTTTAAATCCTTATGTTATTTGTGACATTTTTGTTAATACAGAAATATACAATATAAACACAGTATTTAAGTAAGTAAAATCAATTTTGTGTCAAATTTCCTTGGATTATTATTTGAAAAGCCAATAAAAAGTTATTAAAATAGTTTTTGTCCACACTTAGGGTTACCAGCGGTTGAAATAGAAAAGACGGTTGCAAGTGTAAAAACATCCTGATTTCTGTTAAAAAGTAAAATGTCCAGTCTTTGTTTGTAGCAGTGCCCGATTTAGAAAGCATTGCCAGCCCCCTGGGCAAATACACCCCACCCCACAATGAATGATCATTTCATACTGCAAATATGAAAGTGACAAAAGTGAATAATTTTAATACTTAATAGTAGTCCTTGGGGGAGGCCTTTGCCCAGCAGTGGGACAGCATTGGCTATTAAAAAAAAGTATTCTAGATCCATTTTTTTTAGAAATTTCACTATTGACTATTTCTAATCCGGTCTCGAATGAAATTCGGGCAGAGTCCAGTCTCTATCACTGCTATAAAAACTGTATTGGATTTCGGAAATATTCCTTATTTTTACTAAGGAAGTTTATTCTTCAAATGTTATTAACATTTCTAATAATATACAGTATTTATACCTATGTATCTCTAAAATAATTGGATCTATTGCTGTTTTATTGGCGAGTTACATTTTCGTTGGTAATATTTGCTGCATCGTGTGTGGTTTATTAAAATTCATATCAAGCACATCACAAAATTTCAGCATTTTGTAAATAAACTGCGTATAATTTAATCATATATTTAAATAAACCTAAAATAAAAGTTAAGAATAAAAATAAAGTCAATAAACAACAGTGATTAGAGTATTAATTTATAATACTCTAATCACTGTTGTTGGAACCAGTGGTATAAAATTTTTAAAACAATCTATTAAGTATAACCTACATATAACTCGTAGGAAGCTGTACTCTAATCATCTGAGCATTGGACAAAGTCAAATCCATCAATGATTACCTTTGATCGGATAATAATTTGATGATCTCAAAGCCGACTAATAAATTGAACATGAAGCAGAACATTCCATGGAATTTGTGACATCAAGCATGATTGGTCAATTGCAGTTTGATTGTTAAATTATGAAATAATTAGGTTAAAGATTTTGGTTAAATTTTGCTGGTTTTTTTTTTACTTTAGAAGATAAGTATAATATTATTGCCACTGATGATCATAGATATGAAAATAGCCAAATGACTGCACAATTTTTTTTACAAAACAGATATAAAAAAAATGTATCTCTCTCAAATTTGGTTATCTTCATCCTACCTACTTTGGTGTTTAAATAAATATAAGACTTACCAGTTCTTGGGGACAGAGGAACAGCTGGTTTTGGAGCAGAATTTGAACATAATCTTCCAATTTTTGTTGGAGGCTTCAGACCAGATGGTTTGGCCAGGGTTGCAGGCCTCGTAGAGGTGGTGCTAACTGACGATGCGTCTTCAGAAGACACAGAAGAACGTACTGGAGGGTTTGCACTATCACCCGGAGCTTCAGTTTGTTCACTCATTTTGTTGCACTTAATTCACTAATATTCACTACGTCATATTATTTACGCTATTGTGGTATTAATAAATGCGTTTGTATGAATTACACTGCAAAAATATTTAAAAGAATGACAACATTCAAAAGCTAAAACTGTTAAACTAAAAATACCCCGACTTCCCGCGTAATTACACCACGCGCAATCTGGATCACGGCCATATTATCGTAAACGCAAATATAAATAAATACCTCATAAAGTATTTACGAATTTTGCATTATTACAATAATAACTAGCCGCCAATTAATTAAAGCCGACAATAATTAGAGTATGGGTACTGGGTACAAAGATTATTGTTTTAAACACAAGTAACTCGCGTAAACTTGTGATTTCTTCTACGCGGCGTCAAGAAAAATATAAAAGCATACCTTTCGGAGGAAATGGAGCACAAAAAGAGCTTGCCCGTGACTTAGAAAAAATTGCAAAATTTTACCGCTCTCCGACCAGCTGAGCTTGACATCGATAACACTTCACTAACAACACAAATCACAATACCTATGTAAACTTTGATGTAAACTATAAAAATCCACGATTAGCACAGATTAATATTAATAGTTTTAGCACATTATTTTTACGAACGGTTTTAAATTATGAAATTACTTTTCCATAAAACTCAAACTCAAAAGGAGCACCGAGCAATAACATAAATTTTCATGACGTTCACGATTCACGCCAGAAAAAAACACCAATCTACTTGTTTGACACAAATAACGCATCCATTGAACAACTGTAATCTGTCAAGCTGCATACTTCGAATTTTTGTTATACATTGCTTGTCAAGGCCGGGCGCTTGCCGGGCGCATACGCTCGGTTTCCTGATTAGGATTCCCTGATTTTGTTTTAGGAATTTACACGGTCAATTTGAATAGAGACGCTTCGGTTAAAGCACAAATGGACGACGACGATGAATTGATTGAAATTGCACTTTTACTAGCCTAGACAGGAAGAAGAGAAAACGTCGTTACTGGGTCACGTACATCCATTGAACACTCAAGAGATTAACGCAGAGCCAATACTATCTCAAAACTACTCAAAACAGCAAAGTTACGAGCACACAAAGAAGAATTCTTCAAAATATTGTTACGAACACACAAAAGCGCCATCTAGCGTCAACCACTGAAACCACTTGGTGTGAACAGGGACAGCGTGGGGCCCCCTACTCAGCAGGTTTTATCTCCAAATCCTTCGTACCCAACACGTAACAACTGGTGTCGGAAGTGAGATTTGGAGATACCATTGACTCCGAGAGAAGATTTCAAAAAGGAGTCAGGCGGAGACGAGCGACCCCTGGCCTGGCGGAGAGGTGCGTGCGACCCCTGGCGGAGTGGTGCGACCCCTGGCGGAGTGGTGCGACCCCTGGCGGAGTGGTGCGACCCCTGGCGTAGACGAGCGACCCCAGGCGGAAGACTGCGACCCCTGGCGGTGGAGAGCGACCCCTGGCGGTGGAGAGCGACCCCTGGCGGTGGAGAGCGACCCCTGGCGGAAGACTGCGACCCCTGGTGGTGGAGAGCGACCCCTGGCGGTGGAGAGCGACCCCTGGCGGAAGACTGCGACCCCTGGTGGTGGAGAGCAACCCCTGGCGGAAGACTGCGACCCCTGGCAGTGGAGAGCGACCCCTGGTGGTGTAGAGCAACCCCTGGCGGACGACTGCGACCCCTGGTGGTGGAGAGCGACCCCTGGCAGAAGACTGCGACCCCTGGCGGTGGAGAGCGACCCCTGGCGGTGGAGAGCGACCCCTGGCGAAGACGAAGACTGCGACCCCTGGCGAAGACTGCGACCCCTGGCGGAGAGGTGCGACCCCGGGCGGAGAAGTGCGACCCCGGGCGGAGGAGCGACCCCCGGGCGGAGAAGTGCGACCCCCGGGCGGAGAAGTGCGACCCTCGGGCGGAGAGGTGCGACCCCCGGGCGGAGGAGCGACCCCCGGGCGGAGGAGCGACCCCTAGCGGAGAGGTGCGACCCCTGGCGAGAGCTGCGACCCCTGGCGGAGAGCTGCGATCCCTGGCGGAGAGGAGCGACCCCTGGCGGAGAGGAGCGACCCCTGGCGGAGAGGTGCGTGCGACCCCTGGCGGAGAGGTGCGTGCGACCCCTGGCGGAGAGGTGCGTGCGACCCCTGGGGGAGAGTTGCGTGCGACCCCTGGCGGAGAGGTGCGTGCGACCCCTGGCGGAGAGGTGCGTGCGACCCCTGGCGGAGAGGTGCGTGCGACCCCTGGCGGAGAGGTGCGTGCGACCCCTGGCGGAGAGGTGCGTGCGACCCCTGGCGGAGAGGTGCGTGCGACCCCTGGCGGAGAGGTGCGTGCGACCTCTGGCGGAGGCCACACCCACTGGGGACCAAGCTCCGCCCACTGACTACGCCCATCGGGAGGATGATGCTATGAAGGAGGCTCGAGAAAGAGATGACGACCTTCGACACATCGTCACGTGCAAGAAACGGGGCGACGTAAAACTAATCTGGAGTGAGGTTGCACCCACTGGCGCTATCACTACGGCGTACTGGGCGCAATGGGACAGTCTGATAAACGGAATACCCTACCGGGAATAACGGCAGAGAGTTCCATCCTCAGATAATTGTCCCAAGAACGAGAGTGCCAGATGTTCTCCGTAAAATGCATGATGGCGTATCAGAAGGTCATCTGGGTGTCAAGAGGGACGTTCAAAGTGGTACACTTAGACCGTCTAGCGTGGTACCATGGCGGTAGCAATGATGCTCGGGACGAGCATCTCTAAGAGGGGAGTAGTGTTACGAACACACAAAAGCGCCATCTAGCGTCAACCACTGAAACCACTTGGTGTGAACAGGGACAGCGTGGGGCCCCCTACTCAGTACTAGATGACGCTACTGTGCAAACGTTCCAGAATAAATCTAACACGGTGACGCGACTCGGGAACCTTCTAGAGTCGTCTGGGACTCGTATCGACCGGTATAAATACGTCGGAAGAATGCGAGCGAGTCGAGTTCAGTTTTGAGCTTCATCCGAAGCGATACGGGCGATACCAGCGAAAAGTAGTGATCGGGAGTTCAGTTTGAGCTTCATCCGAAGCGATACGGGCGATACCAGCGAAAACTAGCGATCGGGAGGGCGATTTGAACAGTGATGTGGCGATATCGATGTGAATACTAGTGATGTAACGATACCGTGAGTGAAACCCGCGACTTGGCTACGATTAAGGGACACCGTTAATGCTTAGTGTTTGGACTTAGTGTTTAGTGTTTGGACCTAGTGCTTAATGTTGGACTAAGTGCTAGTGAATAAAGTCTTCAAAAGAGTCACCAGGTTTTATCTCCATTCTCCAAATCCTTCGAACCCCAACACGTAACAATATATTAAATTATCCCTTAGATGGGGATACTGCTCCACAGACATTGTTATATTTTGGGCCTCATACATTTTGTTCTCAAAATCGTAGGAACACATCCATTCGACACAATGCTAGAGCGGTTCTGAATGAAAATTTCCGTTCATGTGCGAGAGGTCAGAAGGATACGAAATGTATGTGAGCACCGCGTTCGGGGTAACGCCATTAGGTTTTTTCCGTGCTGACTACCTGAACGCATGGAATGAATTTCGAAACGAACGTCATTTTTTGTCCGTTCGGAAATAGTAAGGATCATTCAGGTTCATAAGCATCAGTTCGGATCATAAGGAGCATTCAGGTTTCCGAATCTGAATTCCTGATCGGGAAACCTAATCAGAAAACCGAGTTTATGCGCCCGGCCTTAGAGCGCTATCTTGGCTATCATGTTTTCATACTCAAAGTGTTTTCATAGTTTTCAGAGGAGGAGAGACGCAATTCAGCTCGCACCTTTTTACGTACCTACGATTTTATTTATTTAAAAAAATTATATTGTCAGATGATATTGTCAGCTGTCATTTGTCAAGTTGAATTTTGAAAAAATTCTGGATTTTTTCGCGAATGCGAAATAAATGTTAAAACCTATAATTCTGTGGTAAAATAATCGAAAATTATCTTTATTGGCTTGTTCTATCAAAATTGTGAGGATGCAGTGTCATTGACTTAATAATCCAAAATGAAACTTGTTTTCAAAGATATCGAAAAAGATGGATCAGGGTAAGTTTTTTCCATACGGGTACGAACTATGAACATTCTCTTAAATAATTTTGTAACAATAATTTAATATTTAAGGTGCATTGCGCTCATCCCTGAGGAGTCCGAAGACATGTGGCATGCGTATAACTTGATAGCTGAAGGCGATTCTGTGAATGCTTCTACAGTGAGAAAAGTACAAACTGAATCCTCGACAGGGTCTTCCACGAGCAGTAGGGTTAGAACGACTTTAACAATATGTGTGGAGACCATAGATTTCGATACACAAGCCTGTGTGCTAAGATTAAAAGGGCGAAATATAGTAGAAAATCAATATGTAAAGGTAAATTTAAATTTACTCTAAATGTCTCTAATAATCTGTAATGAGTCAAATAAAAGGGAATAATATCATAATTTTGCTAATATATACACAAAATCCAACTATGCTATTGTAAATGTTTGTGGGAATGGATGGATATTTGTTACTCTTTAATGCAAAAATAAATTATTGATATGGTATTAGTTTAAGCTCTGGATTGAAACATAATATGCTACTTTTTATCTCAAAAAATACAATGTTCCTGTGGGATACTTTATTTACAAGAGTAGCCGCAGGCAAAAGCTAGTAATTTTTATTATAAAACCCATAATACACACAAATATTCCAATAAATTGAGAAATAAATTTTATATGAAACAAATCTTTCTCAAGAAGGCCTATAGGAAGTGTATTAAATATTACTTATTACCAGTCAGCTTAGGTGCATTATTATGTTTTCCAGATGGGTGCATATCACACATTAGATCTAGAATTAAATAGAAAGTTCGTGTTAAAAAAGCTATTATGGGATTCGGTTGCATTGGAGAGGGTTGAGATGGCATGCGACCCAGCAGCCTCAGCGGATGTTGCTGCAGTTGTGATGCAAGAGGGCCTTGCACATGTGTGTCTGATCACACCTTCCATGACATTGGTGAGATCAAAAATAGACATGACCATACCAAGGAAAAGGAAAGGATTTGTGCAACAACATGAAAAGGCAAGCTTTAGGATACTGTTGTTCATTTCAAAACTTCTTACATTTAAAGTTCTGTAACATGAGCAAAATTAGTATTCTGATTTTGCTCATTTTACAGAACTTTATGTTGAATACTAATTTTGCTTTATGTTTTTGTTTTGATTGCAGATTTTGATTAATTATCTTAATTATCTTCCAGGGCTTGGCTAAGTTTTATGAAGCAATTATGCAGGGGATTCTAAGGCACATTGATTTCAGTGTTGTCAAATGTATAATTCTGGCATCTCCGGGATTTGTCAAGGATCAGTTCTTTGATTACATGATACAGCAGGCGATTAAGACCGACAATAAACTACTTATTGATAACAAATCAAAATTTCTATTGGTCAAAGCTTCTTCAGGATTCAAGCACTCCTTGAAAGGTAATTTTTTATATAAATCTATTTTCGTCAGAGTTACAGAGTTCCGTCTAAATTTAATCATGTTAAATAAAATATTGGATTGGCTATTGGGCTAGTTTCATTCAAGACATACTTAAAATTTACAACCTCAAGCTAAATACCTTGAATGAAGTATATTACAAAACATGTAATAAAAAAAAAGTAGTTATTTTTTTTTTTGAGAAATGCAGTACAAAATTTTTATTTACAGAGGTATTACAAGAGCCATCTGTGATAGCAAAGATTTCGGACACCAAAGCAGCAAGTGAGGTGAAATTGCTTGAGAATTTTTACACCATGCTACAACTTGAACCGGCCAAGGCGTTTTATGGGAAGAAACATGTCGAGAGAGCCAACGAGGCGTTGGCTATTGAGACACTCATGGTATCTGACAAATTGTTCAGGTAATAAAATATTTTTGGATACAGCAATGGAAAATATGACATGACCATGAAAGTGATAATAATAAAAAGTTGTTAATTCTGGTTTTTCACTCTGTTATATAATATTATGAAATGTCTTCAATGATAATAATCCTCATAAAATGTGCATGTGTTTTTTATAAGTAAAAATCTATAAGTAAATTTTTTTTACACCCAACGAAGTGGGCACGGGACAGCTAGTTTTCAATTAAAATTAATGGCGTTAAACTAAGAACTATTTATATTCAGGCTTATTATGGCATTCTGCTCATTACACATAGTATTAACATTGGTTGTGTTCCGCAAAAACTAGTGCTAACAAAAAAACGTAAGCTAAATGGCGACCACAGGCGTTAAATAAGCAAAATGGCGGATTATGTTAGCAGTATTGAAGTTAGCAAGCGCTTTTTTCCGCGGAACAGACCATTGTTTTGCTTAAGAATATTGAAAGCGCCATCTAGCGCCGAATAGGTGCAACAATAATTATGGCAGTGTGTAGTCTTTCGGGAATCGTGGTAATCTATCACGTATGGAAATGTTTCCCAGAAAACATTTAGAATGTAGTTGTACCGTACCTAGTTGTAATAATAATTGTAACTTTAAAGTTATTTTTTAATTTTTAGATGTCAAGATATACAGACCCGAAAGGAGTATGTGGGTTTAGTGGATTCGGCAAGAGAGAATGGTTCAGATGTGAGGATATTCTCTAGCATGCATGTCTCTGGTGAACGTAAGTTTTTGATAATACACTATTCCAAAATTAATTCGAAAAGTGTAAAAAATCCTCTTTCATTTCGTGAGAGTAAATTACTAGTCCAAAATAAATTTGAAAATATTAAACAGCCCAGCACAATTCAACGCGAAGAGCGTGAACGAAACGAAAAGGTATCAAAAAGCTGGTCGCTTCTTGATACCTTTTCGCTCTTCCGTTCTTTGACACCTTCAGCTCGAATCTCTCGCGTTTATTACGAGTGCTTTTGGGAGTAACAACACTCTTTCTTAAATCCATAGATGGATGGATATTTGTTGCTCTTTCACGCAAAAACGACTAAACACATTTTGATGAAAGGTATGATAGTAGTTTAAGTTCTGGATTAACACAGGCTACTTTTTAAGCTGCGCGTCCACTGCATCGGAATCGGAGCGTCCGCAGCGGACGGAGCGTCGGCATTTACAAAATGCCGATGGGATGCGTCCACTGCATTCGGATTCAGCATCGGCAATTTAGTTATTTTTAGTCCGTCAGCCTGAACGTGCATTTGCATTATGGAGGATAGTGACGAGGATATTGTTGTAATTAGCTGTATTTTATCAGAAGAGAAAAAGAGAAACAAGAGGAAACGAAAGATATGGGTTCATAAATCATAATATAAATTCAAAAAGATTAATTTTTGGAGAATTTCATACATTATATTCTGATTTATCAGAAGATGAAAATAGATTTTTTGGGTACATTCATATGACTCGAAAAAAGTTTTTTGAACTTCACTATATTCTACAATTTTTATTTATTATTTGCCCAATTTCATCCCAAATATCGTCTCTCCTCAGTTGGTTATGATAATGTTGATGTTTTAGATTGTAAAGTTTATCATATTTTTCCACTAAAGTAATTAAAATATCGTCATTCATCGTGAATAAGTATTTATGTATAGCCGTCGCGTCGTCGCAAACACATCAGAACTTGAAACGTTCGGAATCCGAATGACGGGTTCACTGCCGATGACGTCATCGGCAAAAATACCGGTCGCAGGCGCAGAAATGCCGATCCAGTGGACGCAGTACCATAGAAATCCATACAAAGCAACAAATCCGTACGCTCCGTACGCTCCGATTCCAATGCAGTGGACGCGCAGCTTTAGCCCGAAAAAGTAGTGTATTCTATGGGTCACTGGGTGATTGGTATTTATCATATATTTATATGATATCGGGCAGAGCCACGGGCGATAGCTAGTATTGAAATAAATATAATTTGTTTCAAAGTTTAAAAATTATTTGACTCAATGTTTACAAACGCGTTTTTCACAGAGCTGGATCAACTCACTGGTATTGCGGCTATTCTGAGGTTCCCGATGCCTGAACTGGAAGACAGCGAAGGAGATGATGACAGTGATTCAGATTCTAGTTAAACAGGAGTATATCAAATGTTTATAGTACAGCCAAAAATTCAACTGAATTCTGATTTTAAAAATTAACACCTATAGGCATGTTGCCTAAAATTTTTTTCGTCTATTCGATGTTAAATGTTATTCGATGTTTCGAAACAATATAGAAAGCATTTTTATAAAATCTTAAAAAAAATGATACTTACAATTTAAATTTACAACAAGAAAGAGAGCGATATATCGGCCTGTGACGTAACAAGTTGCGACCGCCATACATTTGTCATTAAAAAATGTATGGTGGTAGCAGCTAGAGACAGAGATTTTGCGAGAAAGAGATGGGCAATATTTTTTTTTGCCTATAATTTTTAATCTTATCAACCCAAATTACTATTTCTTTTAGATTTATGTATCTCTATTCAACAATTTTGAAATTTTATTTGTAAAAATGTTATATTTGACACTAGGCAACATTCCTATTGTAATATTTTATTGAGCTTCCATATTTTAACATATTATTATGTAATGCAGAAGTCTGAAATAGTAATAAATGATTATTTAATGCAACATTATTACATGTGGTACCAACATATTTTTTATAAAACATCTATTTGATAAATTGCATTTTATGTATCCTAGTTCAATGGCATTTAACAGTTATAATGTATAACGTTGTCCAAAGTCAGCTTGTAAATAACTAAATTATTTTCTTTTCTAGAAATTGTAATGTTAATTTTTAATATGGAGGTTCAAAATTGTGTCATTTTCTCTCAATAATGAAATGCTGGTTCAATTATTATTGTTGTTATATTTTTAGTATTTTGTTGACATTTTCATAATGTATAATATAATATTATAATAATGATTGTAATAAATCGTACTCGATTAATTGATTTTGTACTGAAAATTAAAGACCTAATATAAGTTTTAAGTTGATTGTAAGGAGAAATAAAATAAAATTTAGCAGTAACATGTATTTATTGTTTTAAGTGGAAGCAGCATCAATAGCTTGCATTTTCTGTTGACGTTTAACAGATTTTTTCTCAGATTTCACTTTTTCGTCATGTAGACGTCTCTTTTTTCTCAACAACCAAATATCCTTCTTTCTCTTCTCTTGCCCAGCCTTCATGCTCTTGTACAGATTTCTGTGTTTCTTCTGAACAAGCTTTTCACGCAGTCTGAATGCTTGTTTATCTTCTATCTCTTTCTGGTATGGATGCTCTTTGAATGGCACTCCAGTTGTGACAGCCATAGCTTTTTTCTGGAAACAAAGATTAATGTGATAACAACACTGCCCAAACCATAAGTTAATGTTAGTAGACCTTCACCAAAAGTTTAAATTATTAAGACTATAATTTACAAATAAGTAACTAGGTAAGTCATATTTTAATATCTATTTACAAACCTTTTCTTTTGCCAGTTTCTTCTTTTCTGGGTCAATATCATCATCATCATCTTCAGAAGATGAATCCTGCTCCACTTCCTGTTGGTATTGTTTTGTGATGGCAGCTTCTCCATCTTCCTCCTCGTCATTTTCTTCTTTTTCCTCATCAGTAGCTTCTTCTATTTCTTCATCAGATGATTCAGCAACTAAAACAATATCATTGATATTATATTCATAATTAAAACATGTTTTAGTCCACAGACAAAATTGAGAAATAAACTATTTAGGCTATGAAAGTGTATTATTAACTTTGATAAAATTCAATGGAATGACGATTTATTTTACCAATGGTGCACCAAAGTAGAAAGATGATTTTTACTAAAGTAATTTAAAATTACCTAGAGGCTTGAAGTCAGGATCATTTAGTGCCCTCTGTTCTGGTGGTATGTAAACTTGGTCTCTAGTTTTATCAATAAATGGCGACAGATGAGGCGGTAAAACAGCACCCATTAAATATTGATTGATGGGCAGCAGAGATCTGGCATTGACACTATCAAACACCCATTGCGGTTGGACATAGTAGCGCGAGAGGTATTGCTTGTCCATGCTCGGTCTATCCACAATTTGGTATGCAATAGATTCATCTGTCTCATCAAAAGTTGCTCCAACAAAATGATTGCGGTCCCATGAAACCTCACCACCGAAACAACGGATGATAAACACTAATGGCTCCCTTGGTACTTCTCTGTTGATGAAGAATTTGAGGCCTTTGAATAGTGTTTTAAGTTTTTTCACTTTTTCTTGTTCCTGTCGGGCTTCTTCTAATTTTTCAGGGTCCTTATCATCGGTATCAAACACATCAATCTCTGGCAACTCTTCTTGCTCATGTGCTCCCGCTACTTTAGCAAGAGACAAGTTCATTGCTGCTATTCTCTCTGCTACATAAGCATTTTCATCTACAAGGTCTTTTTCCTCACTGTTGAATCCGGCAGTCAATTTAGGTGGATAGACGAGGTTGAGTGAATTGAACAATTTGAAATTGACAAATCCCAGAAGCATGACATAGAACTCCACAAAAGTGGACATGATCTTAAAGTCTACTTCATCCTTATTCTGAGGCTGAAATTAAATAATGTAATTAGAGGAAAAATATTACTAAGACAAAATTTAATATCTTACTATTATCAATTGAGACCAAACAACTGTCTGTTATTTTAAATTGTTTGGCAAATTTAAGCTTACCTGAAAAGAGAAGTGGTGAGGAACAATCCATGTTATAGTCTGTCCTTCAATTTCAGCTTGGTAATAATAACCCTTTACAGAAATAAAGACTCTTCGGAGAGCCTTAGCAGCAATTACTGCATGCATGAACTCTATAGTAAGCCTTCTGCATAATAATGATTGATCTCTTGGAACCCTTTTGAGTGACGGGAATGTGCTGAACAGGAAACACAGTGTGAGGCAGTCGTCGAGGTCTCTTACAGCATCTACGTATGTCGGATATCGTTCCTTTACAATGTGGTCAATATTTATATCTGGATAGTCTCTGAGATACTGTCTCATTTTTTTGTATTCTCGCATAGCTCTTGCTTTTCGAATTTTTTGTTGAAACACCTAAAAATGTTGTTTTTTTTAATTATTGTTGTGGCATTATAAATGAATTAATTTAATTATTGCTGGCTGCTGCTGGTTATATTGATTATATTTGTACGCTAGCTGGTGCCCACAACTTCGTTTCCATAGAACTAACAAAAACAGAACTCTAAGATAAAGTAGCCTATGTTAGACCTTATAACATCAAATGTCTGACAAATTTTTAAATATTGTTTTTTTATTATATGTAACGTATATACATTCATATGCAATATGTGAAAAGCTGTTAATTTTAAATTATAAACAGACACTTCAATGTTATTTATCTGTATAGAAAAGGATAGGTACATACTTAACATAGGAAGTTATACATAGTTGATTACCTTTAATTCTCTTAGCTTCCATATTATTGGCTCGTGAAGAAGGAACTTTATGTCCTTTGTATGATATAAGGTCTTGATACCACCTGCGCCCTTCTGGGCTCTCTTACGATTCCTCGGTTCACGCGGATATATTCCTTTTAAAATACAAATTCGTCTAAAATCTTTTAGAGACAGTTGAAGTTTTTTCAATGCAGCTTTCCTGGTCATAAACTGTGCTCCTTCTCCGGAGGAATACTGAAATTTTATAATTGTTGGTTATGTTGTTGACAAAACACGTGTGTATAATTTCTAAGGAACTTATAAACCTACCTTCTTTTTCTTCTTGGAAACCATTTCTGTATAGTTAAATTAACGTTACTATCTCTTTATTGTTATGTTTCTATTTGTTTTTGCTTATTGTGTTAATTTATTTCTTGAATTTCAAAATAACCCCACACAATGCACATCACCGTTCACTAGGAATAAAATGACAGTTCGTATTTTTTTTTTTTTTTTTTTTTTTTTTTGTTTTGGCACTGACACGTCTTGGGGTTAGTGTACTTTGCCATATACAAGGTAGGGAATAGGCAGCGAAAATATATATACAATTTCGGAATTTTGGATTTCGGGTCAAGTTAGGAAGTATTACTAGGATATATATATTAAAGTTTGATTGAATTTTTACATAAATATTGAGATAATAATGAATATACTAATTTATTACATGAATTTAATAACACTTGAATAGAAGTGGGAAATGGGATAGAAATAGAGGAGAGGCTATAATAAAGATGGGAATGATCATAAAGAGGACAGGAAAGAATAATATGATTTAAATCACCCACGTCTAAACCGCAATCGCAAACGTCGTCGTTTCGGATGTGAATTTTTTTTAAATGAGCAGGTGTACAGACGTGTCCCAATCTCATTCTGATTATAGATGAGGTTGCACTTTTTGATAAATTTATTTTAAAAAACCAAGGCTTAAACTGTATTTCTGGTTGTATATATTTATATTGAACTCCTTTTATTTGACTACTCACTGCCCAGTCCTTACTCCAATCTCGTTGGAGAAAGTTCTTAGCAAGAGAAGGTAAGTCATGACAGTAATTAATATAGGGAAAAACATCCCCACTAGAAACTGCATCTTTAGCCAGTCTATCCGCTTGTTCGTTTCCTAGAATTCCGCAATGACTTGGAATCCAAACAAATGTAACAGAAAAGTTATTGTGATTACATTTTTGCAAAAGATTTCTAATTTGTATGATTATGGGGAAACATTTTGATCTAAATGTAAATCTGTTTAATGATTGAAGGGCGCTCAAAGAGTCAGTAAAAATTACAGTCCTCTTAAGTTTCGCTAGCAGAATGTAGTCAATTGCTTTATATATACCATAACATTCCCCTGTGAATACGGAGGTTTGTGGAGGAAATTTTACTTTTTGAATAATATTGTACTGAAGATGGAAAATACCAACTCCTACATTACCTATCGACATTTTTGAGGCATCTGTGTATATATGATGCCAACCTTCCCAATTATTATTTGTTAAATAGTTAAAAAATGGTTTTGCATAATACTTGTCCGATTTTTTTATACCAATGTCATAACGAATATCTGGGTCTAAAATAAGGGATTCAAAGGAGGAGTTAAATAGGGGAAATACAGGTAATCTATACGTAGGGGCATCAAGGGATAAATATCGAACATAACTATTTACTAGGCAGGGCCGAGATTTGTGTAACCAAAACTTGTTATTGTTTACTAAATTTAAAAGTTTTTTGAGTTTAGGAATAAGAGGATGGTTTGAAAATTGCAGACAACGAATGAAAAATTTGTCAGCCAGATATTGACGCCTTAGATAGAGGGGCGGTTCACCACATTCTACCTGTAATGCATTAATCGGCGATGATGCCATAGCACCACAAATAATTCTCAAAGCTTTTGCCTGTATCTTATCTAATTGTTTAAAACCAGCCACGTTACAAGGTTCTAGAAGGAATGTTCCATAATCTAAAACACTTCTTATTAATGCGTTATACATCAATTTTAAGTTAAATGGATGTGATCCCCACCATACACCTGATAAACATCTTATTATATTTAGAGTGCGTTCACACTTTGCCGCAATATATTCATTATGTGCATTACCATTTAGTTTGGAATCTAAAATTACCCCTAAAAATTTGGCCTGATTGTTGACTGGAATCGGTAAATCATCATATTTAAGCACTACGGGAGGAGGAAAACGCATTCGAGTAAATAAAACTGTGGTACTTTTACTAACTGAAAGATCCAATCCATTTGCATCTAACCAAACCTTTAACCGCGCTAATGAGCGTGATAATCGAGAAGCAGCTGTATCGATAGATTGGTCCATTGTATAAAATACTAAATCGTCGGCATATTGTAAAAAACTTATTTCACTGTCCACAGTTATCATATGTGACTCCAAATCTGCTGTATAAATATTATACAGAGACGGACTTATCACTGAGCCTTGAGGCAAGCCTTTATAAACAACCCGCAACTCCGTTGCATTTTGCAAGGGCAGAGCGACAAATCTTTCTAGTAAAACATTTATAATAAAATTACATAATATAATAGGAACATTTAATTTATGTAGCTTTCTTTCTAGTATATCTATCCTAACGTTATCGTAGGCCGCGTTTATATCTAAAAAGGCAGCAAGAATAGATTTGTTTTCCGTAAAAGCGATGCGAATATCTGTGGTAAACAGTGCAATATTGTCTATGGTGCTTTTGCCTTTACGGAATCCAAATTGACTGTTTGATAAGAGGTTATTATTTTCAATAAACCATTCTAAACGGTTTTTTACAAGATGTTCTGCAATTTTTAGTAAAACGGACGATAACACTATGGGGCGATATGAAGAAGCAGAAGAGGGAAGTTTACCAGGTTTTAAAATGGGAATAACTTTTTGGGTTTTCCAAGTATTGGGAATATTGCCTGTCAGTAACATTGAATTAACCAAGTCCAAATAATAAGATAGAATATTGTCACTAGCGTGCTTAAAAAAAGAATATGGAATCCCGTCCATGCCGGGAGCTGAGTCCTTTAAACTTATGACAATACCTTTTAACTCTTGAAGTGAGAAAAGTGAGTTAAGATCTTTAAGACTAACTTTACTTATAGGTGATGGACAGAGGGAAGTAACAGAAGGAGGTGCTAATCTATTTAGAAAATCATTGCCTAAATAATCAGGCATAGGATGAAATGGTGGTTTATATGCAGACCTGTATCTTCTAATATTATTCCAAACTGTAGAAGCATGTATGTCTGGACTGATTGACTGACAAAACTTTTTCCAACTTGCAGACTTTTTTTTCCTAAATAGCTTTTTTGTTTGGTTAACAGATTTACAATACAAATCGTAGTTTTCAGTTGTAGCATTATTATTATATTCTTTTTCAGCCTTTTTTCTTTCCTTTATAGCAATTGAACAGTCATTATCCCACCAAGGTGGTGACGGAATGTATTGTTTAGGTCTTGTCTTAATCGGAAGAGTTTCATCTGCTGACTCAATGAAAGCAGATGCAAGAGCATCAGCACAAAGTGTTTCACTTCCTGGTGATACATTAGGGAGGCGAGATAATTTATTTTTTAATGCATGATGAAACTTTTCCCAGTCTGCATTTTTCAGGTTATATTTTAATGAAGATGAGTGAATATTATGATTTTGTTTTTTATTGTTACAAGGAAGGGATAATAGAATTGGAAAGTGATCACTACCGTGGCTAGACGGTAAAACTGACCACTGTAGAAGTGAAGAAAGATTTGAGGTGCAAATGGACAAATCAGGAGCACTGTAATTCTCATTAGGAGCAGTATGCCGTGTTGGAAGCCCTGTGTTAAGGATACATAACTTATAGTAATCCAATAAATCTAATGTTTCATAACCCCACTGATTATTATTACTACTTCCCCAAGACTGGTGTTGTGCATTAAAATCACCAAGTATTACAAATGGTTTTGGTAACTGGCTAATTAAATTTTTAATTTCTAAAAATATTAAATATGATGGATGAGGTATATACAATGAGACAAAACAAATGTTATTTACAGATGCTGCTATTATAGAAAAATTTGAATTTTGTGAAGGAAGTGAAATGTGTACAAATGAATGATGATGATTGATGAGTAAGGCAGTGCCGCCATACCCATCAGATCTGTCTTCTCTCAGACATGCATAGCCAGGGATCTTAAAAAGAGAACCTGGCTTAAGCCATGTTTCTTGAAGAGCAAAGACAAAAGGATTATATTTATTTATTAAATATATTATTTCATTTTTTTTGCTCACTGCACTGTGACAGTTCCATTGGATCAGATAATCCATAATGTGAGTTGGTTTGAGGTTTGTTACTGTTAATAAAGGCTACGTTGGACGGTGCAACTGATGCTGATAAAATATTTGACTGTGTTAAATAATTAATTATGGCTGTTATTAATTCTTGTACTGAAATGTTGTTGTCAATATTTACTGGAAATGCTGATCCATTTGATCCAGATGGTGGATTATACTCTTTGGTTAGGTTAAAATGAGCATTTTTATCATACCCAATAACTGGCTTTGGTGGAGTTCTAGGTTGCCTAAATACTGTTTTTTTATATGACTCGGTGATTGTTTTATTTGCAGAATTTTTGCTAACTGAATTTTGTTTTTGTAGATTTACAAAAGAAGGGGAAGAATTAGATGATGTTAAGACGTGAGAGTATAGTTTAGAAACAGGGGGGTGGAGTTTTGAAGCTTCCGCATATGATAAACTTTTGTGAGCCATGGATTCTTTTATTAATTTTTGTCGTTGGAATTCGGGACAATTCTTACTGGTGGCTATATGAGAAGAATGGCATAAGCAACAGAATATAGAATCTTCATCTACAGAACATGTATCACCAGAATGACCTTGACCACAACGGAAACATCTAGGGGATGATCTGCACTGTGACTTAACATGGCCATACCTACAACAGTTATAGCACTGTATGGTTGGGTAAATATATAAGTCTACAGGCAATGAATTATAACACATGAATACTCTTTTAGGTAATGTTTGGCCGTCAAATGTAAAAACCACAGATTCTGTATTATTAAATTGTACAGTATTATTTACAATGATTTTTTTCTTTATTCGTCTTGTTTTTAATATGTTCCCACAACCATATGGTAAAGTAATATTGGATAAAATGTCTTCCTCAGTCCACTCTGCTGGAATTCCTCTCACCAAGCCTACCCGGCAAACTTGGAAAGACGGAATAAAAACTTTATAATTTTGTTTTATTAAATTTTCATTATTAATAAAATTGTTGGCATCAGAGTAAACTGAAAAAGATAAAGCTAATCTATTTCTTCCGATTCTTTTAAGGCTGCCATTGTCTACATTTTTAATGTTATTATTTTTGAGGAAGCGACCGAATTCAACTGGATGTAAGCTGCTGTTACTATTAGGAGATGATAATTCTTTTTGTATATGTAAGACATAGGGTGAGGAGTCTGTGCTAGTGTACAACAACCGACTAATACGTGGGTTACTTAAGCCTTGATTTTTCTGTGATTGATTATCAAGTGTATGTGTTTCCTGAATATTATTTAAACTTTCTTTGGATTCTGTATCACTCAAACACATACAGTTGACGTCAGGTTTTGCTTTGTTGGGATCTTTCTTTATTTTTTTATTACACTTCCTACAAACACGCCTCGTTGCTGCGGGGCGTTTGCGGTTGGGAATAGTATTTTGTGAAGATGTATCTGTATCCATACTGGATTCATTTACAATTTCAGTTGTTGATACAGTGATAAAATGACCAACAGGGGGGCACACAGGCCCCCCCGGGTCCACATCCATATTTACAATATATATAAAGACTTACCTAAAAATTTCACTAAATAAAATAAAACTAAGAAAAAATAAATACAAGTTATAGAAAACTAACTAACTATTTACAATAAAACGACCAAAATTAAAATTTTCAAAAGAAACACGACCGCCTTTTACAAAGATTCCCGCGCTTTCGACAGTTCGTATTAGTGATTTGACAAATGACAGTTGATGGGTTTTTTTTAAATTTAATGATGGCGTTACAGCATAAAACCATTTGCCAGTGTCACCTGAGAAAGGCTGAAATTTTGGTTGGGTGCTCAGGACTGAGATATTTTCAGTATCGTATTTCTAAATCGTCAAGTCTAGTCAAAGTCCAAATAAATAGTAAGCGCAGACATAATTAGTCAAGTCATTCGATTCAGTAAAGTGGTAGAAACTTTACTAAAAGTTCTTAGGGAGTTTTTAAGCGATAAAAAATACAAATAAACAGTATTTTAATTTTAATTAATTAATTATTATTATTAATAAAGTAATAAATTAGAATAAGGACTATATGTTATTTTTTATGAAGAACTTTCGTCACTATTTTTTTCAGCTTGGTTTTGAGTTGTGGCTTCCTTTTGACTTTGTGCCCAAGCATTAGGGTCAACCATGAGGTACTGATATGGATAGGTGTACGCCTGAGGCCAGAATGCTGGTACCTGAGATAAAGCCGCTGCACTTGCTCCCTTTTCTTTCGCCTCAGCTGCAGCAAAAGTATTCATCGCCCTCGACATGGCTGCCACCATTTGGGGATAAAAATATTGGAAAGCCGTTGAATACTGAGGCGCCGGGGTTCCTTCGGGCCATGTGGCCCTTCCGTCAGCGTTTGCTCCGACAGCGTACGGGCACGGCGCTAGAACATTCCCATCAGCAGTCGGGAATGGAAGCGCGTAAGCGTAGTTGATCGGTGGACTCACTGGACTGACGGTGGCGCTTTTTGGAGTCGATCCAGACTCCTCCTGGGAAGTACTAGTTTTCAAGCTCGAGGCTAATGTCACAGGTAGTGCAGCAGTGGGTTGCAACTGCGTAGCGGCTGGTAAGAAGCTGATGGGCTGATCTGTCAGCCATTGTGATTTCGTTCCCGTATTTTCTGTTGCAGCCACAAATAGGTCACCTGTCGTTCCGTCGGCTGAAGGCTTGATGTATAAACCTTGGACGGGTTGCAGCTGGTTGGCGTCGCTCCAAACTACGTGGCAGTTCGAAAATGTTACTGATAGAGAAAAAACAGTAAGGATAATGTATATCTTCCTCATGTTTAACAGTTAAGTAAGTATATAATGGTAGTTTGCTAAAACAATATACTTTTATAGTTTTCATTATTAATGTTATCACAGGATCTTTGATTTTGATGGCGATAGGGCATACATAAAATAAGACACGTTTTAATTTACTTTAACTCGCATTTCATCACGTCAGTCTTGATATGAATATAGGTACAGAACATTTCAAATAAATTTTTGATTTAGAATAAAGAGTTAACATCGCTAAATTCTAAGAAAACGTCCAATATAACGATAATAATAATATTATAAAATTAGGGTACATTGGCATATTTATTAGGTCAAGTTAGGATTAACGTTTTTGGAGTTTACTCCATAAATAAACGTTTTTCGTAAATATGCCCGTGGTATGAAAATCAATGGGAGTAAAATCGAATTCACGATGTCACACGGTTACACGGTGAGTAAACTCCATTCGTGCGTCGGAGCTGACACACACTTTTTCATTATGAGAAGCGGTTATTATATCTGCCATACAAGTTATAATATTATGCAAGTCCGATCCGGTGTACCACTTTTATAAACCTTATTGTCAAGGTATAAAATTGGTACACCGGATTGGTCGGCGACCGTACCTTGGTCCTAAACTACCTTCTTCCTACTTTGATTGATCTTCGTCTTCGAAATACTTATTTAAATTTTTTAATAGTAGATTATGCACCAAGGGGATAAAGCAGTGTCTTACGTCACGGGCAGCATATTGGGCCCAGAGCGTAACGAGGGACTCTAGAGTTAACTCCCGAGCATAGCGAGGGAGTTAAAACTTAACTCCCGAGCGAAGCGAGGGAGTTATGTTGAGTCCTGAGTGAAGCGAGGGGTTCAAGCTGCCCAAGACGAAGATAGGCTTTATCCCAGAGGTGCATACTCTACTTTTCATACCTACTGCGAGGCAATAAAAACCCAGGGCTACAAAAATAAAACATTTATTTTGTTAATAATTAATATTGATATTGGACACATTTGTCCAGTTATGGAGGGACAGAGTAATATTTTTATTAGGAACATAATTATGGAAGTTGTGGTGGAGTTTATTTGAGCAGTAGGTACCTACTTAAAGATTCAGGAACTTGTGGCTGACGATTTTGACACGTGATAATGTTAAAATTATAGGTGGCCAGTTCGATTTTCGAATAAACTCTCAGCAATACCATATTATTATTGAAAAACTTTATAATAGATAGGTACGTACCTACCTATCTACTTATTAGGAGTTTTCATACAAATTTTATCGTTCCAAATTCAAATCACTTTAATCCCTTGGGAGTTTCATACAACATTATCTCCCTTGGGAGTCAATGATATGCAAGGAATTTGTAAGTATTATATACATACTTACAAATTCCTTGATGATATGCTTTACGTTGAGATTGCGTCATGCGTGATATCGACGGTGAATTGGCAATATCTAATAACTCATTTTTTTGCGTTTTTCGGTTTATTGCATATTTGGACTTATGAAAGATAGACGCATGTAGTGACAAAAACACCTAGTTCGATATTTAGTTGGATTACGACTTAAACATGAATAACAATACCTAGTAACTCAACGTACGTAAATTTTGCTGGCAAAATATTCTATCTCATGGGATACGTCAATTCCATCTTGTTGGACTCACGTGAGTATATTTTTCAATCATTTTATACATTAGTTATTAGTGAAGTGCCAGTGTAACTACGTTTTTTTGCTACTTTGATGTATTTTTTCCTTGTGGAAGTTACTTTAAAAGTTCTTATAATTATTTAATGAATTAATGCTTTCTATATTTTGTGTTATTATGTCAAATTCTTTACAAATAAATATAGTTACTAAGTGTGTATATTTCTTGTTGGAATAATAGCCTAAAAATGAGATAGGAGTATTTGTTTTGAGCTTACACTTACTGTTAAAAATATTATTGTGAGATAGGAGATATTGCTAACTTACCAACTTCATTACCTATAAGACGTATTGTTATGTTTTCATTGTCATGTCACGCAACGACCGTCTTTATCAAGGTGTGAGAGGAAGAAAAATGTTGGATAACCTAAATATACAATATATTGTGACAAAACTAAGACACCCTACTGCACAAGATTATGAAAAAATGTTTGGACAGAATCATCCACTGGTATGTATCCATTTCGTTTTTTTTATAAACAAAGTTAAGTAGGTGGGCAATGGCAAAACTTTGTAATTTTAATTTTTTTTGTTGTAGGCAAGTTCAGAAAACATCTTATGCCATGAAAGTGCTTCTAAGGAGCCCGATGCGTTGGTCTCTAGCAGCTGTGTTGAATTTCCTAATATTGCATCTCGAACGCCGAGCCCAAGCATTATTGAAAGTTTTGGTATGCCTAGTTGCACAGAACCTTCAAATATAGTGGCTAGCCCCATACCTTCCAGCCTGACAGATAAAGAAACTCGCCCATATTCTTCTGATGATACGTTGCTGCCAAATAACTATCATTAAGTCTAAAATCCAAGTCCCTATCGCTTTCTGATTTAACTAATGATTCTGTGTCTCCTTACTGTATCTTTCTCTACCATTATTGAATGATAATTATACACTTGCCTGTTCAGAAAATTTTAGTTCGTCAGTGATGTTGGCGTTTCATAGTAACTTACAGAATCATAATTTAAATCTGAGCTCTGATACAGAAACTGATTTTGAATCTGACCATGATGAGAATGAGTTACAAAATATGAATGAAGGTAGGAAGCGTCGGCATTTAGTTCAACCCGATGAATGGAAAAGAAATAAAGCAAAATTAAGAATAATATGTTCCTTAAAATAGTCTTTTAAATAAGAATCTTTATTTTGCTAAGATTAATTTTTCATTTATTTTTTATGTCGATTGGCGGCAGTTTTTGAAACCTTTTAATGTTGAATTATTGAGTAAGTTATTTTAGAATTATAGAGTTAAGTTTGTTGATGATTGTGACGATTATGTTCCTTGAAATAGTTCCTATTGTTATTCTGTTTCTACGGATTCCTTATATTATAAATATAATTATTGAATTATTATTGACTTTTAATTTAATGACAATACCTCCTATCTTTTGAATTTTTAAAAATATTAAATGGTAATTGCATGCAATGTATACTAAATCGACGTAATTTCAAAACTATTAACATTTCATTTAATTTAACTATAGGGTCTTATTTGTAACTAAAAAACCAAGAAAATAACATAAAACAAATTTCAAATAGTTTTAATGTCACACAATGAAACGTTTTTTTCGTCTCCTGTAAAGTTTTATTTTTTGAGTTACGATAAATTGCCAATTCACCGTCGATATAATAGGTTGGGGAAAAAGTCTTTTCGCATTATAGTATGTATGAACTTGTCATAAAATATCTTGGGCTATACCAATTGTATCTGGCTGATTTTGGTATCATTAAAAAGTTTTAATTTTACAGAAGACAATTCCAAATTCAAATTAGGTAAATTTAAGATTTTCATTTGTTTTTCTTATTGTTAAAATGAGTGATTCTTATGAAGAATTTCGATACATTTTAAATTTTTATTACAAAAAAGGTAAAAATGCAACACAAGCCGCGAAAAAAAATTGTGATGTTTATGGACCTAATGCAGTATTCTGTGAGAGTAGCGCAAATTTGGTTTAAGCGTTTTCAATCCGGAAATTTTGATATCAAAGATGCACGTCGCTCTGGTCGCCCTGTTACGGACAAAACTGTTGCCATTTTTGAAAAAGTGGAGCAAGATCGGCATATTAGTAGTTACGATGTAGCTGAAGAACTGGGGATTGACCACAAAACGGTTTTGGCGCATTTGAAAAAAGCTGGGTACACAAAAAAGCCAGATATTTGGGTGCCTCATGAGCTCACTGAAAGAAACCTAATGAACCGTGTACTCATTTGTGATTCTTTATTACGACGTAATGAAACCGAACCATTTTTGAAGAAGCTGATAACTGGTGATGAAAAGTGGATCACGTACGACAAGAACGTGCGAAAAAGATCGTGGTCAAAGGCCGGTCAGGCTTCACAGACTGTGGCGAAACCCGGGTTAACTCGCAACAAGGTGATGCTGTGTGTGTGGTGGGATTGGAAGGGCATTATTCATTATGAGCAGTTACCGCCAGGCAGGACCGTCAATTCTGAACTGTACTGCGAACAACTGATGAGATTAAAGCAAGAAGTTGAGAGAAAGCGGCCGGAATTAATCAACAGAAGGGGTGTGGTTTTTCACCATGATAACGCTAGACCTCACACATCTTTAGCCACTCAGAAAAAATTACGGGAGTTTGGTTGGGAGGTGTTAATGCATCCGCCGTATAGTCCTGACCTTGCACCTTCAGATTTCCACCTCTTTCGGTCGCTGCAGAATTCCTTAGGCAGTGTCAGGTTGACATCACAAGAGGACTGCCAAAACCACTTGTCGCAGTTTTTTCATCAGAAGCCCCAAAAATTTTATAGCAATGGGATCATGTACCTACCAACAAGATGGCAAAAAGTTATCGAACAAAATGGCACCTATATACTTTAGTCACTTGTAAATAAACTTTATAAAAAAACCTTTTGAATTTTTATATAAAATGCGAAGAAACTTTTTCCCCAACCTAATATATCCGATACATTGTCGAGCAGGCGGGATGAAAATATTATTTTGTCATGCTTTTCTAATTTCTAGTTTCTACGTCAAAGTACTAAAGTATGACATCTAAATATGACCGAATTATCCATTCCTGTGCTATTGAATATTACATTACATCTATGTGTGCTATTATTAGACATTTTCCTAATGAAATATGTATAGCATTAAAAGTTGGCCGCGGCTTCGCCCGCATGAATTTAGATTTTAAAATTTCATCCCCTATTTTACCCCTTAAGGGTTGAATTTTGACTTCCATATTGGATGCCTACGGCTACGTCATATGAGAAATACGTGTCTAAGATTTTAAATTTCTAGCTTTTTATGGGTTTGGGGCCTGTGCGTTATTTAGAAATTAGAATGTAGGTAGCATGAACCAAGAAAAGAGTAGTTAGGTACACATAACACATTATTATTTTCAAAGACATGTCACATGTTCACAATTCGTGAACACGGTGTAGACTGGTACGAATAGTAAATTATAGCGCTCGTGAGTCGTGACTAGGGTTACCAGATGAAAAAATCAAAAGTCCGGAGAAAAGGCCTGATTTCCTAGAAAAGTCCTGAGATTTTCTACAGCTTGAGAATTTTCTCTCAAAAACGTATTATTATCTTGCGCACGCGTTTTACGCGACTTTTTTGATTTTAACTGCAATTGTTACTAAAAGAAAATTATTTTTAGTAGTTTAATAAGAGAGATCTTTACCTGTGTTTTATTGAAAATCCTGAGCTATCACTAGATTTGCTAAATCCGGCCGGAATCCTGAGAAGAGTCGAAAAATCCTGAAATCTCAGGACAAATCCTGAGATATGGTAACCCTAGTCGTGACTGTATATGTCGTGGTACTATCGACAAAATCGCCGGTCGATCATCGCCGTTGAACCCTGCGCAAGCAATATTCAACGGCGCTAAATTATATATGTAGGTACATACTTATTTAATAGATCTCCATGACCCTAGAACATAGAAAACTTTTTGTTCCTTTGGCAGGATCCGAAACCGCGACCTCCGGCTTGAGTACTGACGCGCTCAACTGCTAAGCCACAGATGTTATGACAACATTCTTTCAGTATTTTACTAGAGAGCTATTCATAAAAGAAAATTACTGGAACTTTTGTTAAATTTTCAAATTGTTATTTACTTGCTTTTGCCTGCGGCTTCGCCCGCGTGGAATAGTTGGAGAAAAAACTTCTTCAGCGAATAACTTTAGGTACTCACTGCTACCTATATATACTTCTGTATACAATACTAGCTTTTGCCCGCAGCTTCGCTTGCGTGAAATTGGGTTTAAGTCAGAGGGAAAGCTTGTTCGGGAAAATACCAATACCAAAATTGAATACATAATGGTGTATGCACTGCACAGCCATATCAGTTGTATTTTATTTCAATGTTTACTGCGACTTCGTAGGTATACACTCAACAAATCTACCGGGAACTGTACCTACCATAAATAAAATTTAATAAGCTGCAAAAAATATTCTGTGCTAATTCTGGATAAACTACCATACCAAATTTCATCAAAATTCTTTAAGTGTTTTCTTTACTTTACTTTATTGCATGAAAAACTAAACATATTATTATGTACGTACATACAAACTTTCGCGTTTATATAAAACGTAAGGATTTCTTTGTAGTCGATAATTAGTATTTTAAGGATTTCGAAAATATTTTAAATGGGAAGACGTTGTGGACTTTGAACTTAATAAAAATAATTTGGATTGTGAT
Organism: Glaucopsyche alexis; assembly: GCA_905404095.1. NCBI lineage: Eukaryota > Metazoa > Arthropoda > Insecta > Lepidoptera > Lycaenidae > Glaucopsyche > Glaucopsyche alexis. The sequence continues at coordinate 7,499,490 of FR990053.1, forward strand.
CGCCCATCCTAGTTGGGACCACGACAGAGTTTAAGAGAGATGAGTTAGCAGTACGACCACGAAGCCATCTAGTTTCTCACTTATTCCTCATATAATAATCATACACATTAATTATTAGGTAATATAGGTAAAGTTTTAATCAATTCAAATATCTGGTTATTTTAACTATTTAAACTTTAAAGTTAGTTATTTAAACTTTGTAACATTGTAAACTCGTACAGCCATGTAATTTAATGTAAGATCCTTATATGAAAGAGACTGGCCTTCACGACACAGGGAATCCTAGTGTGAAGACCAGTGATAGACATAAGATTTCATGTACTTTTTGATCAATAAACTTTATTTTATTTATTTTATTTTTATTTTTATTTATAGCATTTTATACTATGTTACTCTTTAAATTGATAAAACTTTTTGTAGGTATGAACCGATTGAATTGAAATACCTACACAAAATTATAAGCAGAGCTATCCTAATTCCTAACCGCGTGGAACCCATAGGTAGATGTACCCAAAAATTTTCCGCGATAAAAAGTGAGTCCTATGTGTTTCATCATCATCATCAGCCTATCGCTGTCCACTGCTGAATGAACATCCCGATCTTGGGCAGCCCTCATCCATCCGCAGCCAGCCACCTTCTTCAAATCGTCGGTTCATCGTGCCGCAGGACGTCCTACACTACGTTTGCCTAAGCGTGGTCTCCACTCTAATACTTGTCTGCTCCATCGATTGTCCGTCCGTCTGCAAACATGGCCGGCCCACTTCCACTTCAGCGTGCTAATTCGTTGAGCAATGTCGGTGACTTTAGTTCTCTGCCGAATAACGTCGTTACGTATTTTATCCACCAGAGATACCCTTAACATTGCTCTTTTCATCGCACGCTGAGCAACCTTGAACTTGTGAACCATCCCTACGGTGAGAGTCCACGTTTCGGCTCCGTATGTCATTACTGGTAGTACGCATTGATCAAAGACCCTGGTCTTAAGGGATCGTGGGATCGACGATTCAAAGATGTCCCGGAGTGTGTTTATCCAAGGGCTAATGTCATGTCATGGGGTACTCTTCCCAACTTACCTGTCCGGTAGTTGTGGTATAGTATACGGGTATGCGACCCCGGCTTCCCTAGCTATTACTGTCCTATCCCTTGCCCTCCTGGGCGGTAATATCCTACATTCCCTATTCCCCACTCTAACTTACCAATCTTCCTTCCCACGCCACCTATCCTTCCCTTTCCTTATATAAAAAAACTGCCACACGAGAGTAACGAAAATTATATTAGATTTAAGTTGAACAGCCTACTGTGTAGTGCTACAAACCAAAATTGTATAGTTTTAAGTAACACTCAACCACATATAGATGTGGTTGACATTAATAATATTATAAGTTTTAGATTTAATAATCTAACACGTGATAAGTATTTCTTATCACAGTTTTTTACTAGACGCATAGCTAGATGGCTATTTCATTTTTTAGTTTTAGGACAAGCCAAAGAATTGGCTAAACCGACCACTGCTTTTATTGAGCAGAGTCATTATTCTGACAACTATACAGTCAGCAGCTTGGAATATGTTCCAAATAATTTAAATTAGTTTCTAAGACAACAGAGGCTCACTCTAGCAATGTGATAATCAATAATATAAATTATTTAAATGTATTACCTATCTTACCTACCAAAAATGTTAACAAAAAATGTAATTTCAATGTAAACTTGGTGCACCAAAATTTGCAAGGAATGGTAGGTAAAGAATTAGAAATTGAGTTGTTTGTTAATGAATATAACATTGATATTATGTGTATATCAGAACATTGGTTTAGAAAACATGAATTAATATTTAACTTTTGTGGTCACCAGGTAGCTAGTTCGTTCAGTCGAGAGAATGCCATTAGAGGTGGTTCTTTAATATTAATTAATAAAAAAATTAAATTTAAAGAACGTAAAGATATTATAAGACTCTCTACTGAACGAATAATTGAGGTAGCCTGTATTGAGTTGAGCCATCTTATTATTGTAAGCGTATACAGGCCTCCATCAGGTTTATACGATTCCTTTGAACAAATCATGGAAGAAATGTTGACAAAAATATGTGCATCTAACAAGAAGATTATTGTATGTGGTGATTTCAACATTAATTTATTAGACTCAAACTCCACCACTGTTAGATTCACATCATTGTTAAAATCGTATAACCTCAGTAATTTATTTTATGAACCGACAAGAATATGTGATACAGCAGCTATAGGTGTACCAGAATCTCATGGCAAATAGGGAAAAAAAAATTTGTAGTGTGCAATACTGGGGAAATTGGATTAAACGATCTTGATACTGGTTAATATTTAATTATGTCTTTAGTATTATTGAACATGAATTATAATAAGACTGTATGAAGAATGTTCGGTGTATAATATAGAAAACTAGCTTTTGCCCGCGGCTTCGCCCGCGTGGAATAGTGTTCTTGGAGAAAAAACTACTTCGGCGAATAATTCTCTACCTACTTACAGCAATATACTACTGATACAATATTGAACATGTTTTTAGGTTTGCCCAATGCAAATTGTTAAAAATGGGACCCTATCACCTCGATACGACATGCGCGACCACTTGATAATATACTTACATAATAAGTACTTGAATATAAATTTTACCATAATCTTATAATATCTTAAAGACTATTAAATACTTAAAGACTATTATTTTAAAAACTCGCATCAAAATCCGTTGCGTAGTTTTAAAGATTTAAGCATACATAGGGACAGACAAAAAAGGGACTTTGTTTTATACTATGTAATATAATGATATTTCATGAAAAATAAATCAATCGTGAATTACTTTATATACTTATTTATTACGAATAACATACAATTAAATTGGCAACAGTTTATTTAATGTTGGAATTTCCTTCCGAACTGTATAGAACTCGTTTACTTTATTCCTAATCAACTATAAATCGAAACTGTCTTATGTTGATTTTCTTTTTTCCTCCTCTCCTCCTTTTACCAGGCATGGAAAACAAACCATCATTCGATGTGCCATCAGCTACGATTCACCTTATAGTAGTACTGGAAACACATTTAAAGAAGTCACAATAATTACCTAAGAAAATATAAAAAAACTAAAAGTATCAAAACAACTCACTCTAACTTACCGGTCAACTCGACCACGAACTTTAAATTATAAGATTGAGTTCGATTTACACCTTCTTCTTTCTGTATTTTACTATAGACATAGAAAACAATATTTCTCGCTTGAGATTGAATTGCCTTTTTGGATATTTTCACAAAAACAACAAATTCCAAGAACATAATCACAAAATTTTAGCAGCGGTTGACAGATCACGTACTTTGATTTGACGGGTCATACTTGACATTGCCATATGAAAATCACATTTTTTATTTTTTTTAAATGCCATCAGATTCTGGTAGAGCTATACTTGTATTGATAATATTTTCACTAATATTACTCCTTATAAAAAAGAAATAATTAATGCGCTTATAGCTCTACCAGAATCTGATGGCATTTTAAAAAAAATAAAAAATGTGATTTTCATATGGCAATGTCAAGTATGACCCGTCAAATCAAAGTACGTGATCTGTCAACCGCTGCTAAAATTTTGTGATTATGTTCTTGGAATTTGTTGTTTTTGTGAAAATATCCAAAAAGGCAATTCGATCTCAAGCGAGAAATATTGTTTTCTATGTCTATAGTAAAATACAGAGAGAAGAAGGTGTAAATCGAACTCAATCTTATAATTTAAAGTTCGTGGTAGAGTTGACCGGTAAGTTAGAGTGAGTTGTTTTGATACTTTTAGTTTTTTTATATTTTCTTAGGTAATTATTGTGACTTCTTTAAATGTGTTTCCAGTACTACTATAAGGTGAATCGTAGCTGATGGCACATCGAATGATGGTTTGTTTTCCATGCCTGGTAAAAGGAGGAGAGGAGGAAAAAAGAAAATCAACATAAGACAGTTTCGATTTATAGTTGATTAGGAATAAAGTAAACGAGTTCTATACAGTTCGGAAGGAAATTCCAACATTAAATAAACTGTTGCCAATTTAATTGTATGTTATTCGTAATAAATAAGTATATAAAGTAATTCACGATTGATTTATTTTTCATGAAATATCATTATATTACATAGTATAAAACAAAGTCCCTTTTTTGTCTGTCCCTATGTATGCTTAAATCTTTAAAACTACGCAACGGATTTTGATGCGAGTTTTTAAAATAATAGTCTTTAAGTATTTAATAGTCTTTAAGATATTATAAGATTATGGTAAAATTTATATTCAAGTACTTATTATGTAAGTATATTATCAAGTGGTCGCGCATGTCGTATCGAGGTGATAGGGTCCCATTTTTAACAATTTGCATTGGGCAAACCTAAAAACATGTTCAATATTGTATCAGTAGTATATTGCTGTAAGTAGGTAGAGAATTATTCGCCGAAGTAGTTTTTTCTCCAAGAACACTATTCCACGCGGGCGAAGTCGCGGGCAAAAGCTAGTTTTCTATATTATACACCGAACATTCTTCATACAGTCTTATTATAATTCATGTTCAATAATACTAAAGACATTGTTGTGGATAGAATTAAGTTATATGTAAATAGGCTTAATTTGTATAATTTGTTTTGTAAATAGTACATTTTCAGTAGGATAAGAATCACTAAAATGTATTAGAATAGGCTAGGATAAGTGTATGTAAGTTATTTTGCATAATATCGACAGAATAAGTTCGATACTTCATGTAAATATTGTATATAATTTGCATTGTATCGAGTCGATAGGTCCTAGGTCACTTTTTTGTACTGTTAAGGATCAAAGGGGCCTATCCGATCACCGCGGGCGAATATGTGTGCGCGGAAAAGAGACGCACCTCGCGGTGAGGGATAGCATGATCCGCGGCGCGGGGGGTCACGAACTCGTAACCCCGCGGGGCCTCTTTGATTCTGGCTATAAATATAGAGCCGGATTCCGGGTTCTTCACTGTGTGGAAAAGCAGTCACGAGTCTGGAAGAAGAAGACTCCCGAAGAAACCCTGGAAGAAATAGTAATAGTGAAAGTAGTGCTAGTATAGTGAATAGTGAATACTGTGCTACGGGAAGATTGTATGGGGAAAATAAACGAACGGGTTTCAATCGTGTAATGGTCGTTTCAATCGAAATTTCCCCAGAGCTATCGAGGCGGTCCACGAACGTAATATACGGCGCACCCGGAACGGAGGGTGTGCTGTATTAGGCCAGATAGTGGCCCCCGGACAGTGTCTGGCTGCCGTGCTGGATACTGCAACATACGTGGACTGTGGAAAAGTGTGTGTACGTGGCCTCCGAGCTGATTTGTGTGTTCGGGGCCATAACAGACATAATTAAATATTAACCACTATCAAGATCGTTTAATCCAATTTCCCCAGTATTGCACACTACAAATTTTTTTTTCCCTATTTGCCATGAGATTCTGGTACACCTATAGCTCTGATCACTGTGGACAATTTGCTTCATTTAATATTAATTGTGAAAATAAACCTCAAGAAAAGCTTGTTTATATTCCTGTGAATACAAAACGTATTGAGAAATTTAGAGGTAAATTAATTTCAAATATTCAACAGTTAGATGGGTTTAATAGCTCAGATGAAGCGTTTCATAAACTGTTTAAAATAATAAGAACCCAGTATAACTCTGTGTTTACTTCTAAAACGGTCAATTTAAATAATAGAAAAAGTAATTTTAAAACCTGGGCAACTGCAGGAGTTATAATAAGTAAACAGCGATTATATGATTTGTATAACGAAAAGACATTTAATAGGAGTGAATCTTTTAAACTGTATGTCAAGCAATATTCAAAAATTTTTAAAAAAGTATGTCAAGCAGCGAAGGCACTTCACATAAAAGAAAAAATAATGAACGCTAAAAATAAAGTGAAAATCACTTGGAAGATAATTGCAGATGAGACTGGAAGAGGTAAAGGCAGTCGTAACTCTAAATTTGAACTTTGTATTAATAATAAAAAGGTAAATTCTGACCTAGAGGTCGCGACAATCTTCGAAAAATTTTTTGCTGACATTCCGGTCTCAACTACAAAAAATTTAAATTCTTCACCTGCAGTTGCTGAAAAAATACTCAGAGAAAATGTCAAGGAATGTGATGTCAATTTTAATTTTAAAGAAATTGACTCCAGAGATATTATTAACACCTTCAAATTACTCAATATTAAAAATACTACCGATCTCTGGGGTATGTCTATAAAAGTTATAAAATCAATAATTGACATCATTGCCCCCTATCTAGCCTTAGTTTTCAATAATTGTATAAATAATGGTGTGTTCCCTGACCTAATGAAGCATAGCAAGGTGATGCCTCTTTTTAAGGCTGGGAATAAGTCTGACCCAGCAAATTATAGACCAATATCTATACTACCGACTTTCAGTAAAATTTTCGAGAAAATAATCTTAAATCAATTGCTAGCCCACTTTAACATAAATAATTTATTACATAGTAACCAATTCGGGTTTACTAAAGGTCGGTCCACAACAGACGCAGGCATCAGTCTTCTATGCAGCATATTTGGGGCATGGGAGGGATCGCATGATGCACTTGGTGTCTTTTGTGATCTATCCAAGGCTTTCGACTGTGTCGAGCATGCTACGTTGGTCAAAAAATTATACCATTATGGTATAAGGGACACGGCACTTAAACTTTTAGATTCTTATCTTAAAAATAGAACGCAGAGAGTAGAAGTTAATTCTACAAGGTCTACTGGGACCAAAATAGAATTAGGTGTGCCACAAGGGTCAATTTTAGGCCCGTTTCTTTTTCTCATCTATATAAATGACCTTCCTTATCTAGTTAAAGATAAGCATGAGATAGTACTCTTTGCCGATGACACTTCACTAATTTTTAATGTGAAGCGACGACAGTCAAATTATGACGAGGTAAATAGTGCTCTCTCAAAAATGGTACATTGGTTTAATGTTAATAATTTACTTTTAAATTCAAATAAAACGAAATGTTTAAAGTTTAGCCTCCCAAATGTTAGGCAGGCACAAACCAATATACTATTAAATGATGAGAAAAGGAACTTAGTGGACACCACTGTATTTCTAGGAATAACACTAGATTGTAAATTACAGTGGGGTCCCCATATTGCAAATCTGGCAGATAAGCTCAGTTCTGCAGCATATGCAGTCAAAAAAATTAGAGAAATTACCGATGAGGATACAGCGCGGCTAGTTTATTTTAGTTATTTTCATAGTATAATGTCATATGGCATTCTTCTTTGGGGAAACGCTGCGGACATTAATACAATATTTGTGCTACAGAAGCGAGCTATACGTTCTATTTATAAGATGTCATGTTTTGAATCTCTGAGAGAAAAATTTAAAGAAATAGGTATTCTGACCGTTGCTTCTCAATACATTTTGGACAATGTGTTGTATGTCAGAAAGAATTTAACGAATTTTAAAAAGAAAAGTGACACACATTGTAGGAATACTAGAAATAGGAACAAGTTAGAAATACCAGTGATCAGACTTAGTAAAGTAAGTAAATCTTTTAAAGGTCAATGTATACGCCTTTACAATAGAATCCCAGAAAACGTTCAAAATCTTTCCATTAATAAATTTAAAAAAGCTGTTAAAGAACGTTTGTGTGCTAAAGCTTATTATAAAGTCAGTGATTTCACTAACGATTGCACACCTTGGGAATAAGATGGCCCCATGCAAGGCTGCTTTTATGTACTTAAGTATGTTCTATGTACTTATGACTAATGTTATATAGATTAAGTTACAACATTGTAAAATATTTTTTGAAAAGAACAATTTTCCCATCTTTTTGCTAAAAGGTGGCCCCGTGCGAGTTTCTTACGCCGGTTCTTCTCGCCGGGCTAGTTTCCGAACCGGTGGTAGGCATCATGTAGGACAATTCTATAAGTGTTATATTTAAATAACCTACATGGAAATAAAAATTTTGAGTTTGAGTTTGAGTTTTGAGTTTCCCTATTCCTACCCTCTCCACCAATCCGTGGAAACGCAATGGATAATCAAAAATAATTTAATTATCCAAAATGGCGGCGATGTGGTTGGGTGGCGAACCACATCGCCGCCATTTTGGATAATTAAATTATTTTTGATTATCCATTGCGTTTCCACGGATTGGTGGAGAGGGTAGGAATAGGGAAACTCAAAACTCAAACTCAAACTCAAAATTTTTATTTCCACACGTCTCGTTTCTCGCGGAGGCGAAAAGCGGACCATGGAGAGACGCTTGGCTACGTTGAATGTAAGAGGAGGAATGGATGGTGAGAATGAAAGTGGATGAAGCGAAAGAAGTATGTAAGGATCGTAGCAAGTGGAAAGAAGTGGTCTCTGCCTACCCCTACGGGAAAGAGGCGGTCCTGCCTACCCCTACGGGAAAAAGGCGTGATTATATGTATGTATATAAACTACTACGGTAACATATTTTATAAAAATCCGTTCCGTAGTTTCTGAGATAAGCGCGCACAAACGTATAAATCAAAAATATTTTAAGAAAATCTTAAAAGTCATTGTTTTGGGTTAAAAACTAAAAACCCTCTTTTTAATATTATATATCTATGCTAAAAACCTATATATCAAAAACACTGATAAATCAAGCACAAATAAATTAAATATTACATAATATACATAGATATATAATATTAAAAAGAGGATAATATAACAACAAAAGAGAAAGAAATTTAATTATACCTACACCATAGACCTACACTCAAAATATTCTACTGAAATAGTATGTTATATATTAAGTATTATGAATATAATTAATGCAGCAATGGCAAATATTTAGGTGCCTAGTTTTTCAAAAACATTTTCATCAAATTTAACTTTCGCATTCTTGTCAGATTTATTTTTCAACATGATGACAATATATTATGTCAAAGTAAAAATAAAGCTCCCCACTCACGGGCTATCGATTGCTTCGATCAAATTGGAAATTAATTCGTATTTGAAAGTAAATTGCTAATGACAAACTATTACATACAATGATTAGTGTAAGACCTACCAGCTAGTTTTTGCGATGGGGGTCTAAAGTTGGAACAAAATTTACGCGTATATATACGAACTTCATATAAAAAGTATAGTAAGGTGGCCCTAGGATCTCAGACTATATTTAATTTTTATCTAAACCGATTTACTTGCAACTACGGATCCAGTAAATGTTTAAATTGTAAAGACTAAATCGATCGATTGCTTGTGAGTGGGAGCTTTAAATCAAAAGCACTAAAGAGTATTTATATCAACTTTAAAGCAAATCGCTCCCAAACAACTTTCTTTCCCTTTTTATTCCCGTTAGGGGACGAATTTCAATAAACTATGATACACGAATTCCATCAATTCTGTTACATAATTTTTGTGCAAAATATGAAGTAGATTGGACCAAGGAATCACGTAGTCCCATACAAACTGTTTTCCCCCTTTTCACCCCCTTAGGAGTCGAATTTCGAAAAATCCCTTCTTATCGGATCCCTACGCATTACAAAGAGCAAGCCCTGCAAGTTTCAGGTCTCTACGATCAGCGGTTTAGGCTGTGCGTTGATCCGTCAGTCATTCAGGACAAAGGATTTTATATGTATAGATTGAAAATGTTTTTATACTAGATTTACACTCTCGCGCGAGTGGCGAGGCGAGGCCTGAAGTGAGTCGCGAGGCGAGTGTGTAAACGTAGTTTGCATCGATGCGAACTGCGTTTACACACTCGCCTCGCGACTCACTTCGGGCCTCGCCTCGCCACTCGCGCGAGAGTGTAAATCACTTATTAGGGTTTCGTACCTACCCAATGGGTAAAAACAGGATCCTATCATATCGACGCGTTACGCGACGTGCGAGACCGCTTGATATATTATTATTTATTATATAGGAATGATTATATTTATACTAATATTATACAGAGAAAAGGTTTGTTTGTCGCATCGAATAGGCTCTGAAACTACTGGACCAATTTTGATTTAAATATAGATTAGACCACGAGGATAGACATATTAGGCTACTTTTTGTAGCGGCAAAAGTTGTAATGTACGGTTTCTCGCGGGTACTGTACATTTTGCCACCTTCCTTTAGCGCACACCAAGTGGAGGGAAACATTAAAAGAAGAATGTAATGAATATGGCGGAAAATTGAAGATACGTATCTAAATAAAGTCTTAAATTAACCGTTACATTTACCATTAAAATGTTATTTGACATTCGAACAATACTGATCAACTACCTCCATAGAAAAATCTTAATTACAGCTGTAGAAAATATTCGTGGGCATCATAAACTCGTACATAGGTACGTCCAGCGTTTTCGATAGCGCGATGTAGAGGAGCGAACCCAATGCAGCCGCAATACTATGTCCTTGCATTTTAAATCTGTAATATCTTCGAAAATATGCATTTAAATTACATGCTGTCAATTGAAAGGGTCATATTAATCTATATTAAATGCACAATGTATTTAAGGTTACGTACATTGTGCATTTAATATAGATTGGATAAGGATTAATGCTGTATTGCTTAAAATTGCTTCGTAAATAAGCTATTAAATTTAAATCAAAGTAAAGGATAAAAAAATGTTATTGTGGATTATCCTTAAGATCTTTTTTAGATTAACAAAACTGTAGTAGGTACATTATTTTGATTTATCTCGGGTTTAAATAAAAAAATAAAAAAAACCTTTATTTGCACAAAAATAAAATACTTACTTACAGCTTAATATAAAATTTAAAAAATGTGCAAAATGACGGTCTTACCGCTTAAAGTTTAGCCAGCGTTTGCAATGTAAGCCCAAAAAATGTGTTTTTTTAGGACATTAGAATCCTCTAAGATTACCTGTGTACCTCTTCTATGTTATTCATGTTATATGTATACCTACCTAAAAACCTTCTCTTAAACTCTTCACTCTTTCTATTAAAAACAAAAAACGCATCAAAATCCGTTGCGTAGTTTTAAAGATTTAAGCATTCAAAGGGACAGACAAAAAAGGGATTTTGTTTTATACTACGAGTATGTAATGATAATGACAATGCCTGAGGTTGTAAAAAGTGCTGCCCAAGAAATGATAAATACGGTAAAGAAGTTTTGTGAAGCAGAAGTCAGAACAGCAGCTGAATCAAGGTATTCTGATACCCATAAATAATGCTGACAACATTTTGTCACGCAATCACAGCCGCGCCACGTCTAGGGGACTTATTTCGTGAAAATGGCTTTAGGTAATGTTGCCAATCTGCAGTAGTCTATCTACAGATCACAGCTTAATCCTCCTCTCAATCAAGGATAGCTCAGTGCAGAGCGTGACGTTAGCAGGGTAGGGAACTAGGGAATGATGATGATGATGGCTTTACTTATTATTACAGGTTCAGCCTACAAATGCAAATGGCAAAATGGAAAATCGAATAGTTTTACGATGTTATTTCCGATTATTATACTTGCGCTAGGTAATGTTATCGCGTTCAAAATATCCTCGTCCGGTTGTTTACATAAGAACGAAGAGTTCACTCTATGTTCCTGGATTTGTCCGCCGACGTGTATAAACTTGAGGCTGCTAGCGAGGTCTAAGTTCTCTTGCCCATCGAAGTGGGAATGTAAGGTGGGGTGCCACTGTTCCTCGGGCTTCGTGAGGGATGAATACACCAAGGACTGCGTATTGGTTGAGAAATGTCCAGGTAACTTTATTATTGTCTGGTAGGACATTTGCTGATGAATCGCTTGATAAACGCTTACTGCTGTCCATCTACAACACCAGAGGACCTGCCGGTGCTGCCCAATAAAGGTACAAACCTGCGCCTCAAGTGAACAGTAATTATAATTTATAATACCTCCCACACCAGTTTTCGCTGACGGTGGCCGGTTTCATTAATACCAGGCCAGGTACGCGGGAGTTATTTTATAGTGCTCAAGTGTGTGCGCACTACAGAAGAACACTATCTCTTCTACCGCAGGTCCGACTTTTTACATGTCCATCCGACACATGGATCATCTTTCTTGTCAGAAAATTAGGTGATCAGCATGCATTATCCTTACCAAACTTGGAAACAAAATTTTTTGTCGTTCCAACGCGGGAATCGAACCCACGACCTCCGAGTCGAGACCAAGCACTAAATAGAGTCAGGATGAATAACTGTCAGAAAATCAGGTGATCAGCTTGCATTATCCTAACCAAACTTGGAAACAACATTTTTTGTCGTTCCAACGCGGGAATCGAACCCACGACCTCCGAGTCGAGACCAAGCACTAAATAGAGTCAGTCTGAATAAATAGGTTCGTTCTGTATTCTGAGATAATTACTAATTAGTTACTGGTTGTGGTTATATCTTAATTCGTAACTTATTAACCTCACCTAAGTAGATGTCACGTTTGGCGTTTTAATACTATGTATATCTGTTTCCCGGGGCTCCACCCGCGTAAATATACTAACGGGTATCCCGCGGGAATACCGTACATTTCCGGGATAAAAAGTAGCTTTAATCAATTATTACTTATTAGTAAATTTAATAATTAAATGTTTTAATCCAGAGTCTAAACTACTACCATACCAAATTTCTTCAAAATCCGTTCAGTAGTTTTTACGTGAAAGAGTAACAAACATCCATCCTCACAAACTTTCACGTTTATAATAGTACTAGCTTTTGCCCGCGGCTCCGCCTGCGAGAAATGAGGTTTTTTGGCCACTCCCGACTGTACTGTAAGTTAAATCTGTATCTTCCTTATCTTACGTTCTCTCTTTCATTACTAATTGTTTGTCCGAAGCACCATCATACCATATTTCATTTAAATGGTTTAAACACTTAAGCCATGAAAGACATTAAAAAATATACACAATAGTACATTATCCCTCGGCTACACGATTATATATCTTTTTGGGATAAAAAGTAGACTGCACGTTTGTCCAAAGCATAAACCACTACCATACAAAATTCCATTCAAATCAATTCAACTTTTTAGCAGTAAGAGACAGTCAATGTACACACAATAATACATTATCCCTCGGGAAGACTATCTTTTTGGGATAAAAAGTACACTGCGCGTTTGTCCAAGGCATAAACTACTGCCATACCAAATTTCATTCAAATCAATTCAACCGTTTAGCAGTAAAAGACAGTCAAAGTATACACAATAATAATACATTATCCCTCGGGAACACCGCAAATTTTTGGGACAAAAATATCCTATGTCCTTTCCCAGGACTCAAAGTATCTCTGTACCAAATTTCATCAAAATCTGTTCAGCGGATAAAGCGTAAACAGGTAACAGACAGACAGACAGACAGACACACAATCGCATTTATAATATTAGTAATTAAGGATTATAATATTAGTATGGAAGTATGGATGAACACAAATTAAAACATTATCCCTCGGGCACACTGTATATTTTTGGGATAAAAAGTAGACTGCACGTTTGTTCAAAGCATAAATCACTACCATACCAATTTCCAAACAAATCGGTTCAACCTTTTAGGGGGCGTCCATTAATCACGTGATGTTTTTAACAACTTTTTAGACCCCTCCCCTCCCCCTGGTGATACGTGGTGAGGTTTTATACTACCCCCCCTCCCCCACCTAAGATCACGTGTATTTATTTTTACATAATAAGCAGGTCATGTTTGAAGAAAAACTTTAACTTAAAAAACAATTTAAGCGAATAATTTAAGCAATTAAAAACTGTCCGAGTGATTTGTCTTGTAATTATATAAACAACACTACGAATCTACAACCGATAATAATTTCGGTATGCATATACTTGATTCGAAAATTAATACACGTGATGTCTCCTTATACCCCCTCCTCCCCTTGGTGATACTTGGTGATTTTTTTCGGACCCCCCCCCTCCCCCTTTAGGCATCACGTGATTAATGGACGACCCCTTAGCAGTAAAATACAGTCAAATACACACACAATAATACATTATCACTCAGGAAGACTCTATCTTTTTGGGATATAAAGTAGACAATGCGTTTGTCCAAATCATAAACCACTGCCATAACAAATTTCATTCAAATCAATTCAACTATTTAGCAGTAAAAGACAGTCAAAGTATACACAATAATAATACATTATCCCTCGGGAACACCGCAAATTTTTGGGACAAAAAATATCCTATGTCCTTTCCCAGGACTCAAAGTATCTCTGTACCAAATTTCATCAAAATCTGTTCAGCGGTTAAAGTGTGAAGAGGTAACAGACAGACAGACAGACAGACACACTTTCGCATTTATAATATTAAGTATGGATATGGATAGTGGGATATAAATATTTTTTAGTTATTTGGCACCTACAATATCTAAAGTAATATTATAAAACAGATTTGATTTTTTGTTTGTTTGAAATTGAATACATATGCTCCAAAACTACTGGACCGATTTTGATGAAGTTGAATATAGATGAAGAAGAATATAGAGGTAAGAGGAAGGACCACGGGTAAGGACATTGAAATGTACGGTTCCTGTGCGATATTGTGCACGATGCAATGTCGCGGGTATAATCCAGTATTTTATACAGTCACTAGCTTTTGCCCGCAGCTTCGCTCGCGTGAAATTGGGTTTAAGTCAGAGGGAAAGCTTGTTCGGGAAAATACCAGTACCAAAATTGAATACATAATGGTGTAGGCACTACACAGCCGTATTAGTTGTCAGTGGCGGCCTTAGGGGGTGGCGAACGGGGCAATCGCCCGGGGCCTCGCGCTTTCAGGGGCCTCGCGCAACAACCCAAGCAAATTTTAAAAAACACCTATAGATTTTCAAAATCAAAAAATACATATAGATAAAAAATCTATATAATAGGTACATATATTTGATTATGATTCTTAATTATTTATTAAGGTTTATAACATAGGTAATGGCAAATTAAAATAAAGTTAGTTAACTAATTCATTAATTCAAAACGTAATCGAAAAATTCAAAATGTAGTATTTGAATATCCTCCCTTTGGCCCTCGAAACACTTGAAGATCGGTTTTTTAATCCATAGCACTCGGGTCAGTCTCCAGTCAGGGCTCCCCCAGTCGGGACATAAAGTTTTCCTCCTCTATCGCTCAGAGAATCCCCGTGTTTCATTTCGTTCATCAAGTCGTCAACTTTTGTCACCTTGGAATTATTATACTTGCAGTATGAGTTACAAAATCATCATTCTGTATTTGTTATTTGTAAGGGATAATATAATTAATCGTGTGAACAAGAAATAAGTTTGCGACTGCACGTGAGCATACTGAATTACTGAATTTGGCAGCGAATTAATATGTTGGCGACTAAATTACTGGCGAAAGCACTCAGGTGACAAAAATACAAAAATCGGCAGATAAAAAGTGGCGAAATTTAATCCAAATTGGCAATGAAATATATAAATTAGCGACTTAATTTCCGAGTTGATGAACATTCACCATTATACCATGTAAGCAGAAAACCTGATTGGGTTGATAAATTAATTGCTCCTAAAATTCAATTTGCGAGCTACGGAAAATCACATTTTTTAATACTGTTAGAGATTGTTTTCCTTTGGTATGGTGTCGTTTTCAAGGTTTTTGGGGGTGCAAAATAATATGAAGATTAAATCCATTTTGAAATTCCAAAGAGCGTCTATTTTTTATTAAAATTAATATGGGTGTACTTTTCCAGGTTTCTGGGGGTACTAATTACAAAATTGTCTTCCGATTAATATTTCCAAAATGGAGAATTTGCATTCTTCGTAAAAATTATAAGAGTACTAATTAAAAAGTTGTTGGGGATGCTGATTAGGATTGATAATCATCAACTCGAACTACATAATATACTATGTTAATATAATCATACTAGCTTTTGCCCGCGACTTCGTCCGCGTGGAACAATACTTTGGGATATCGCTGAAATTTACCCGCGACTTTATTTATGACTAACGAAAGCGGAATCCTATTTTTTTAAACGGAACCCTAAAATAAAAGTAGCCTATGTTAGACCCTATAACATCAGCTATCTGCTAGTGAAAGTCCCGTGAAAATCGGTCCAGCCGTTTCAGAGATTAGTCGGAACAAACAGACAGACAGACCGACTGACAGACAGACAGACGGACAGACAAAAATTAAAAAAAAAAATGTATTTTATTGTAAGTACCGAATATACTTTCAGATTCATTATGTAAAAAGCTGTTTATTTGAAGTTACAAACAGACACTTAAATTGTATTTAACTGTATAGATGTATAGATATTATAATGTATTATATTTTAAGATATTATCAATTTGATGTTTATAAAATAACTGAACTATTTAACTAAACTAAACTAAACTAAACATTAACCCGCAGCGCACCCCGCCTTGGTGACGCCCACTTCGCAACCGGCCGTGCAGCAGAAATCGTAATATTTTAATTTCGCCATAACTTCAAAACCAAACGTCCAATTTTAATCATTCAAAGACCAAATATTATCTACATAAACTGTACTTAGTGATGAAACAATTTATTTTGATAAGGATTAATAGCATGAGTAAAATAAACGCGTTTAAATGTAGTACAAAAAAAATTCAAGATTTCTAAATAAAAAAATGGTTGTTGTGCCTCACTCGACATAGATAGGTATAGTGTGTCGCGGACTTTTTTGTAGATATTTATAAGATCTACAATTAATTAGAACATTTTATGGTTCTATCTTTTATAGTTTAGGCAGCGTACGCAAAATAAGTAACTTTTCTGGTTGATTTTTTACACCTTGTGTCCGAAAAACCCAAATATCTTACGGAACCCTATTTTTTTTTCAAAATAAAATTTAGCCTATGTTACTCGTGGATAATGTAGCTTTCGAATGGTGAAAGAATTTTTGAAATCGGTCCAGTACTTTTTGAGCTTATTCATTTCAAACAAACAAACAAACATACAAACAAAGTTTTCCTCTTTATAATATTAGTGTAGATTAACACAGTATGTTATGTAGTTCGAGGTACGTAAGCTAAGTAAGGTATAGAATTGTTTGGAAATTCAGGATTTTCAAGAAAAATATTTTATCACTAGCGACCCGCCCCGGCTTCGCACGTGTACAATACTGATACTAATACTACAGAATGTCTTTAAACCTCTACCAAACGGGCGAAATTTAGTCAAAAGTACAAAACAAACAGAAACAAATGAATATAGGTACCTACTAAAACTCAATGTAATAAGTAGGTGGGTATACTTTTATCGTATGAAATACCTATACTCTTCAGGACTAACAATACAACAAACACTAAATAAATAGGTATTCAAGTAACTATCCATCATCATAATTCATAGTTACAACGAACACAAAACAAAAAAAAATACCCAATAATCTAAACTCCGCACGCGCACCCCCGCCTTGGTGACGCCCACTTCGCAACGGGCCGTGCAGCAGAAATCGTAATATTTTAATTTCGCCATAACTTTACCAAACATCCAATTTTAACCATTCAAAGACCAAATATTATCTACATAAACTGTACTTAGTGATGAAATAATTTATTTTGATAAGGATTAATAGCATGAGTAAAATAAACGCGTTTAAATATAGTCCAAAAAAAATTCAAGATTTCTAAATAAAAAAATGGTTGTTGTGCCTCACTCGACATAGATAGGTATAGTGTGTCGCGGACTTTTTTGTAGATATTTATAAGATCTACAATTAATTAGAACATTTTATGGTTCTATTTTTTATAGTTTAGGCAGCGTACGCAAAATAAGTAACTTTTCTGGTTGATTTTTTACACCTTGTGTCCGAAAAACCCAAATAACTTACGGAACCCTATTTTTTTCCAAAATAAAATTTAGCCTATGTTACTCGTGGATAATGTAGCTTTCGAATGGTGAAAGAATTTTTGAAATCGGTCCAGTACTTTTTGAGCCTATTCATTACAAACAAACAAACAAACAAACATACAAACAAAGTTTTCCTCTTTATAATATTAGTATAGATAAAGAAAATACGTAGTTCCACTTACAGGGTTACTTGGGGGAGGAATTTGCTTTATTTTTAGGGTTCCGTACCTCGAAAGGAAAAACGGAACCCTTTTAGGATCACTTTATTGTCGGTCCGTCTGTCTGTCAAGACCCTTTTTCTCAGGAACGCGTGGGGGTATCTAGCTGGAATATTATAAAATACTCAGGTCTACTGTCTCTTGGAGCTGTGGAAAAATCAAACTTCTAAGCCACCGCAATCAAAAGATACAGACATTTATGCCGCAAATTTCCGCAAATTTTCGACATTCGCAAGGGTTCAAATCAAAACGTACAGGGTACTTCCCGTAAACTGAGAATCTTGAAATTTGGTACGAAGCAACGTCTTCAAGCACAGATAAAGGAAAAATTGTGGAAACCGAAAACTTTTTTAGTTACATCATATTATAATAAAAATAATTTTAATAATTTTAAACCCTTACTACCCCTTTCCTTTAGAACACGTAGAGGTATTAAATTGAAATTAATATCAAATACTCAGGTTTATAATACCTTTAAGCTGTAACCAAAATCACTACAGGTTTGTATGGAACCCTCGGTGCGGGAGTACGACTCGCGCTTTGCTGGTTTTTTCACTAAGATTACCGGCTGTTCTCGAGATAGAAGCGATTATAGAAAAAAATATGGCGATGCTCTTCTTTGAGATACGAGTGATGCATAAAGCTATAGAAATATTGAAAAATTCTGGATTTTCTTTTTTCCCATCATCAAGAAAATATGCGGTTGCGGTGTTACTAAGGAGAAATAAATTTATATAATTTTTTTGTAGGATACATCATGAACCATTTCCGAGATAGAAGCGATTATAGAAAAAAAGATGGCAATGACTTTGAGATAGTATCTCAAAGTCATTGCTCGTATTACGAGCGATACATAAAGTTATAGAAATATTGGAAAATGCAAGATTTTCAAATTCCTTTTTCTCCTATCATGAAGAAAATATGTGCTTGCGGGTTTACTAAGGGGGAGGATTTTTTTTTTCAGTAGGATGCACCGCTTCCGAGATAAAAACAATTTTATAAAAAAATTGTAAATAGAGTACGTTGAGATACGAGCGATGTATAACGCTATAGAAATGTTGAAAAATTTATGATTTTCAAATTTCTTTTTCTCCCATCTTGAAGAAAATACGCGATTGCAGCGTTACTGAGGAGGGAATTTTCATTACTTTTATCACTACAGAAAAAAACAGAGCAATGCTGTACTTTGAGATACGAGCCATCGCTCGTATAAAGCTACTAGCTGTTGCTCGCGGCTCCGCCCGCGTAAATTCAATATCCTTCAGGACTACTGTATTTTTTCGGGATCAAAGTAGCGTGTTTTAATTCAGAGCCTAAACTACTACCATATTCAAATTCAACTAAATCCGATCAATAGTTTTTACGTGAAAGAGTAACCTCACAAACTTGCATAATAAGGGGGAGCAAATTATTTTTTTTTTTCAGTAGGACGCACCGTTTTCGAGATCGAATAATTTTTCAGAAATTAAAATGAATTTGAAATTTCAAAATAAATTAATTTTTGTAAATTACTTCCCCATAAGCCTAAAAAAGAACACCTAGATTAATTTTATTAAAAACTAGCTGGTATACGTTAGTAATATATATTCTTTGCCGCAACTTCGTTGGCGTAGAATTAGTAAATATAAACGAAAGCTGTATTGAACTGAACTATCACCAAGAACGTAATTTGTTAGCTAAAATAATATGGACAGGTGTCTGCCAGTTTTGGATATTCAATGAACAAAAGAGGTATTTTTGAGTCAACAGATTTGGAAATTTTTGTTCCTTACATTCTTTCGCCAACCTGGTAATTTAGTATTCAATATTCGGTTTTTTCACACCCAAAACTTGATCGTTTTGTCGCAAGTTTAAATATAAGCCATTTTGTAAATCCTTCAAAAAACCCTACTTTCACATCACATAATTTTCACTAAGGACAAAGGGCCTCGCAAGTACCTGCCGCCCGGAGCCTCGCAATGGGTAAGGCCGCCTCTGTTAGTTGTATTTTATCTGGGGGCACGGCAGTGCCCCCATGCCAAGACGTCAAGCGAAGCGCAAGGGCACTACCAAACCACCTTTTCTCGAAGCGTTTCGTCGATTTTTTGAACACTCATAACTTGAGTTTGGATTGTACCAGATAAGTGAAACTTTCAGGATTTGTTCCCATCAGCGGTCTCATTAAACATGTAAAGTTTCGATTACCTACGTCTTATACTTTAGATTTTATTTATATCTAAAAACCCCTGATTCCGTCACTGACTCACTGATGATCAACAAAATTATATCGTACTTCCGGATGTTCTCGAAAGCTGATATTTGTTACGTAAGATTGTATTAGTACACAACCAACATAAAAATTCTCAAAATTGGAACTTTCATCTTCCAACCCCTTAAACAAGGGAGTTAAAGTTAATTATCTGTGAAAGCGCCATCTATCGCGTTATTATGAACTATATACGTTATGTCGACGTTCATCGCTAGGCTTGTAAACTAGGTAATTGACTAATATTGATTGAAATAATTATTTCCCGAATATTCTAAATGTGAACGGAAAATTTAACATATATGCAACATTCATTTAATTAAGTTTCATATAAACTTTTATCCTTCAACCCCTTAAACTACAGGATGGAAGTTTCTATAATATTACCACAAATTTAGCTAGAGGCCTGAAAATTGTTGTTGTTATTAGGGATCCGATAATAACAATAAAATTTAATAAAATAACCAAGTACCTATCCCTTTATTAACAACAAAAAACACAATATATTTTTTAATCTTTATCGACATACCGTATGTATTTTCCGTCTAAATTACTAAAGAATACTCGGGAAATAATTAGGTATTTAAATATTACGTCAATAAGATTCCAATTCAAGCGACGAACAAACACATAACTAACATAATTCATAATGTACGAGATAGATGTCACTTTTACACAAAACTATATAAATATTATGATTTATCATTAAAACGATTAATAAAAATTAACTGAAGGGAATTAAATAATAAAAAAAACTATGTATCAAATTACAGTTACATACTTTTTAGTATCATCAAAATATTTACAGTATCCGAGTAACTTAGAATATAGATAACTAGCGACCCGCCCCGGCTTCGCACGGGTACAATACTGATACTAATACTACATAATGTCTTTAAACCTCTAACAAAACGGGCGAAATTTAGTCAAAACAAACAGAAACAAATTAATATAGGTACCTACTAAAACTCAATGAAATAAGTCGGTGGGTATACTTTTATCGTATGAAATACCTATACTCTTCAGGACTAACCAAACAACAAACACTAAATAAATAGGTATCCATCATAGTTACAACAAACACAAAACAAAAAATTTACTCATAGAAGTCATAGATCTAACTATCTACCGCACGCGCGACCCCGCCTTGGTGACGCCCACTTCGCAACGGGCCGTGCAGCAGAAATCGTAATATTTTAATTTCGCCATAACTTCAAAACCAAATATCAAATTTTAATCATTCAAAGACCAAATATGATCTACATAAACTGTACTTAGTGATGAAATAATTTATTTTGATAAGGATTAATAGAATGAGTAAAATAAACGCGTTTAAATGTAGTCCAAAAAAAATTCAAGATTTCTAAATAAAAAAATGGTTGTTGTGCCTCACTCGACATAGATAGGTATAGTGTGTCGCGGACTTTTTTGTAGATATTTATAAGATCTACAATTAATTAGAACATTTTATGATTCTATCTTTTATAGTTTGGGCAGCGTACGCAAAATAAGTAACTTTTCTGGTTGATTTTTTACACCTTGTGTCCGAAAAACCCAAATATCTTACGGAACCCTATTTTATTCCAAAATAAAATTTAGCCTATGTTACTCGTGGATAATGTAGCTTTCGAATGGTGAAAGAATTTTTGAAATCGGTCCAGTACTTGTTGAGCCTATTCATTACAAACAAACAAACAAACAAACAAACAAACATACAAACAAAGTTTGATCATTGAACGTGAGTAAAATTTTTTACCTTGAAAGATTCGGATAGTTGTTTGTAGTAACTAGTACCTGGGAGACGGGAGTCATGCTCAGGAGTGACCCGGGAGATTGAGCTTTGCTCGGATTTTAAACAATAGTACGGAAGAAGAAAAAATTATAAAAGGAATAACCTAACCAAAAGCATGTCAGGACATATCTAAGGAGGGTTCCGTAACTATAAACGAGGTATTTAATAATAATAATAATATAATAATATCTATGGACGATTCACACCACGTCAATCTGATCCAGTGGTAAGTTCTCGAAGAACTTGTGTTACGGGTACCAGACAACGGAAATATATTTAATACTTTTATACATATTTAAGATTTTTATTATATTATACACATATTTAATACACATCCATGACCCAGGAACACAGAAAAACTTTTTATTCCTTCGGCGGGATTTGAACCCGCGACCCCCGGCTTGAGCACCAACACGCTCAACCAACTGAGCCACAGATGACAGAGATCGTCGATTTACTAAATATTTATTTAAATTACTATAAATATTTATTTAAATTACTTCAAAAGTTATTGTCCGATTAGTTCAAATAATTTTCCGAAAGAATAAGTAATGACCACTGTGGCGCAGTGGTGAGCGCGTTTGCACTCAGGCCGGAGGTCGCGGGTTCGAATCCCGCCAGGGAACAAAAAAGTCTTATTATTTAGTATGATGCAAAGGGAGGGGAGGGGGGGGGTGACTTGTAAACCACTTTGGATGCCAGTTACTCCAAATTGTTGACTTTGTAAAAAAGTAATGTATGAAACCTTGCCTTTATTTTAAAAGACCTATTCAACGATACCCCTCACATTAATGGCTTACAGGCGTTATTAATCTAAGGGTAGGTACTATTAGGTAAGTATTTATTCTGTGTCTAAGGCTTACAATGAAAAAATATTTTTCATCCCCACTTCACATGTATGAAATATAAAATAAGTATTTTATGATGCCAAAACTGACATTTAAGTTACATATTACATAACTGTTCCAAATTTCATCAATTTATATTCATAACTAGCTGTTGCCCGCGGTTCCGCTCGCGTAAATACCGTATCCCACTTTTTCAGAATAAAAAATTGCCTATGTATTATTGTAACTAAATGTTTAGATAACACTGGTCAACACTAGTCATGCCACACGAACTCTGATAGCTAATACTGTTTTAGCCACCTGAACCTATTAATAAATTGCAGTACTTTTATTTCGATTGGCCTCAGATTTTTTGTGATGTGTCGATAATGTTCTTCCTTCTGTACCTCTGGACTATGCTTCTATTTTGAAATAAACTTATGAAAACATAGGTTGTTACTTGAAAAAATCATATTTAGTATATATTCTTTCAAAATATGTGGAGATTCGAAAGTTGTAGCCCTATTTACTTGAACTTCAGCTGGGTTATACCAGATATTGCTGCTTTCGATATGAAGGGGACAGTCGGATCAAAAAAACCATTATCATAAAAAAATATGGCCTAAACCAGCCTCTTTAACCCCTATACTGAAAAATTTGAAATATTTAACCCTTGTAGAGCCGTTTTAAATACTTCTTTCACCAGTTCTTATTAAATTAGGGATTATTAAAAAAAATTGAAACTTGAAATTGAAACATATTTTTGTATTTACAATATTTTTTTTAGAATAAGTGATGCGAAGACAAAAATGGATATTTTTATTGGACCTCAAATTGGGGAGTTAGTAAAACATGCAATGTTTGAATAAAAAAATGAATGATGTTTTAAAAACGAGCATGGATATCTTTTAAGACTTGTTTCAAATTTTCTAGGGAAACATAAGAGTGACAACTACAGAGAGTTTGTTAGCGAGCTGTAAACAGCTTAACAAGCATTAGGTTGCAACATGTCACTCAAGAATAATTTTTTAGACTCATATCTAGCTTTTTTCTTTAGAATTTTGGTTTCTGAGCGATGAGCACAGAGAAAGGACATTTTACAAATGGAAAAACGCCCTAAAATCAAGTGGAACCCAAGGATGTTAGTCGATTACTGCTGGACGATAAAAAGGGACCAACCAGAAGCTAAATATGCCAGAAAATCTTAAATTGGAAATTGATTATAAAACTTTTTTGATTTTTTCTATCAGAAAAACACATTTCTTTAAACATTTTAATTGCATCAATAAATTGAATTCGTGGCCAATAGATTTTTTTAAATTACATATTTTCACTAACAGTCACCCATAAAAGTAAAAAATATAAGTGAAGTCCGTGTGGCGCAACAAAGTTCAAATTTTGTTGCCCAGTGTAATTTAACGTTATTATTTAAATTCGATGTAAGACTATTATTCCTCTTCCTTTATTTATGGCAATCGCGGTTGCAATGGTTTTGCACCATTCTGCTAGTGTCGAGTATTTATAGAATTATTTCGGCTATTATTATTGGCAAATAAGTTTTTCTGCTAACCATACTTTTCAAATGACATTTGACAGATAGAGGTCATTGACGTTCCTATTCTCATTTGAATCGCATTATATCAAATTTCATCGAAATCCGTTCAGTAGTTTTTCGTGAAAGAGTTACAAACATCCATCCATTCTCACAAACATTCACATTTGTAATATTAGTAGGATAACAGAAGCTGAAACAACGGACAGACAGACAGACGGAGACGGACGGACGGACACAGTAAAATAAGGTTTCCTCGAGTATTACGAAACCCTATTACATAGAATAATAAAAAATATAGAATTAAAAAAAATCGTCTGACTGGGATTCGAACCCGCGATCATCAGTTTGCCATTAACGCAAAGTCTGTCGCTTAGTAGCTGAAATACTGAAAGCCGTTTCCGAGAATCTCAATTCATATTTACAAGATTTGCTTGATTGAAGTACTATCAGATAATGAAAATTTGTATTGTAACTTGTATTACGTACGTTGCAATATATTAAAGCTATAACCTAACCGAGAGCATGTCAGGACATGTCTAAGAAGGGTTCCGTAACTATAAACGCGTAATATCCTTTTTTTTTATTACTCCAAAAGTAACTGTCCGATTTGGTCCATAATAATTTTCCTAAAGAGTTTTTAGCAAGTTACTATCTCATATAGTTTAAAAATGTTAGGGGGGGGGGACCAACTTACAAACTACTTTGGTGGCCGATTACTCGAAAATGGTTAACTTTATAAAAAAGTAACGTATGAAACCTTGCCTTTATTTTAAAAGACCTATTTTACGATACCCCACACGATGGGGTAGAGTGAAAAAATATTTTTCATCCCCACTTCACATGTACGGAGAGCCACCCTTAAAATATAAATTGTTATAATCCCAAAACCGTGATCTATACACAATCTATAACTGCACTAAATTTCATTAATTTATATTCATAATTACAGGAGCTAGAGGCGCGGACAGACAGACAGACAGACAGATGGACAGAGCGAAACTATAAGGGTTCCTTAATTACTACGGGACCCTAAAAAAGGTAAAGAGAGAGTGGGCAGAAAAAAAGCATCTCTGTTGTGAAAGAAATACACCCAAAAAAAAGAAAAAGAAAATAACAATTCTGTTCTAACAACTTACAAAAAGAAGTGAAATCCCACCAAAAACATTTTCATGTAAAAAAATTATGCCAAGACGATACCATATGACTAACACTGTCAAAAAGTTATGAAATCTCATGTAAAACCAAGCTTTTTACCCTACACGCCTTAATTCTGCAAGCGTAACTTCACAAACTCTACACCTTAGTCATTTTATGTGGCTTGGCCATTTCGTTATTATAAGAGAGTATAATAGAAAAACAGTCGATAATAAATTTTTCTCCTTATGGCCAAGTGAATGTAGCGAAATGGCCAGGCCACATAAAATGACTAAGGTGTAGAGTTTGTGAAGTTACGCTTGCAGAGTTAAGGGGTGTAGGGTAAGAAGCTTGGTTTTACATGAGATTTCATAACTTTTTGACAGTGTTAGTCATATGGTATCGTCTTGGCATAATTTTTTTACATGAAAATGTTTTTGGTGGGTTTGAATGTTTCCTGCGACTTCGTAGGTACACTCAAGAAATCTACCGGGAACTGTACCGTATATAAAATTTAATAAGCTGCAAAAAGTATTCTGTGTTAATTCTGCATAACCTACTACTATACCTGATTTCATCAAAATTCTTTACGTGTTTTCTTTACTTTACTTTATTTCATGAAAAACTAAACATATTATTATGTACATACAAACTTTCGCGTTTAGGTATAATATTAAGTAAGGATTTCGTTGTATCCGATAATTAGTATTTTAACGATTTCGAAAATCTTTTGAATGGGAAGCCGTTGTGGACTTTGAACTTAATAAAAATAATTTGGATTGTCGCCCATCCTAGTTGGGACCACGACAGAGTTTGAGAGAGAGATTAGTTAGGAGTACGACCACGAAGCCATCTAGTTTCTCACTTATTCCTCATATTATAATAATCATACACATTAATGATTAGGATTAACCTAGGTAAAGTTTTAACAAATTCAAATATATGGTTATACCACGTTATTTTTTAGATTGATAAAACTTTTTGTAGGTATGAACCGATTGAAGTGAAATACCTACACAAAATTATAAGCAGAGTTATCCTAATTCCTATCCGCGTAGAATCCGTAGGTAGTTAGGTACCCAAAAATTTTCTGCGATAAAAAGTGAGTCCTATGTGTTTATCCAAGGGCTAAACTACTACGGTAACAAATTTTATAAAAATCCGTTCCGTAGTTTCTGAGATTAGAGCGCACAAACATACATATCAAAAGTCTTTTAAGAAAATCTTAAATTCTCTTGGGTTAAAAACACAGAATTACAGAAAAAATATTTTAAAAACATATTTTTCTGTAATTCTGTGGTTAAAAACTAAAAACCCTTTGTAAAAACCTATGTATTAAACACTGATATATCAAGCACAAATAAATTAATTATTACATGTAACACCAAAAGAGAAAGAAATTTAATTATACCTACACTCAAAATATTCTACTGAAACAGTATGTAATATAATAAGTATTATGAATATAATTAATGCAGCAATCGCAAATATTTAGGTGCCTAGTTTTTTCATCAAATTTAACTTTCGCATTCTTGTCAGATTTATTTTTCAACATGATGACAACATATTATGTCAAAATAAAAATAAAGCTCCCCACTCACGGGCTATCGATTACTTCGATCAAATTGGAAATTAATGCGTATTTGAAAGTAAATTGCTAACGACAAACTATTACACAAAATGATTAGTGTAAGACCTACCAGCTAGTTTTTGCGGTGGGGGTCAAAAGTTGGAACAAAAATTAACCCGTATATATACGAGTTTCATTTAAAAAATATAGTAAGATGGTCCCAGGATCTCAGACTATATTCAATTTTTATCTAAACCGATTTACTTGCAACTACGAATCCAGTAAATGTTTAAATTGTAAAGACTAAATCGATCGATTGCTTGTGAGTGGGAGCTTTAAATCAAAAGCACTAAGGAGTATTTATATCAACTTTAAAGCAAATCGCTCCCAAACA
The DNA here is from genome assembly GCA_905404095.1 of Glaucopsyche alexis. Classification (NCBI taxonomy): domain Eukaryota; kingdom Metazoa; phylum Arthropoda; class Insecta; order Lepidoptera; family Lycaenidae; genus Glaucopsyche; species Glaucopsyche alexis. The sequence continues at coordinate 7,526,966 of FR990053.1, forward strand.
ACTTTCTTTCCTTTTTTATTCCCGTTAGGGGACGAATTTCAATAAACTATGATACACGAATTCCATCAATTCTGTTACATAATGTTTGTGCAAAATATGAAGTAGATTGGACCAAGGAATCACGTTGTCCCATACAAACTGTTTTCCCCCTTTTCACCCCCTTTGGAGTCGAATTTCGAAAAATCCCTTCTTATCGGATCCCTACGCATTACAAAGAGCAAGCCGTGCAAGTTTCAGGGCTCTACGATCAGCGGTTTAGGCTGTGCGTTGATCCGTCAGTCATTCAGGACAAAGGATTTTATATGTATAGATTAATCGTTATTCGGCAACAGATAAACATAGGTACTATTTAGTAATTACTTATTAGTACCTACTATACCTCCATTTATATATTAATCAATATCGTAAATCGTAATACTCTTTAAAACTTTGCGGTCGGTTAAATGCATAAAACATTCTTAATATAAATTATTACATGTTGAACTCTGTGATTTAACGTCACAGCATGCAAAAACGCAGTTTGCAAAATCGAATTCAGGTGATAAATAATTGTTTAAGAATGTGATGTCCTAATTAATTTCCAGCGTGTATAAATAACACTGAGACAGTAAAATGTTTGCCAAATTGTTAAAATATCGACAAAATGAAGGTTCTGTTTTGCGTGTGTCTCGTTGCGCTGGTAGAGTCAGCACCCACAGTAATTGTTGAAAATGTGAAGCAACAACAGGAACACAACCAACCCCGGGCCTACAAACAACCCCTGGACTACAACCAACCCCTGGCCTACAACGAACACCTGGACAACCAGCGCCTGGTCTACAACCAGCGCCTGGATAACAACCAACTCCTGGACTACAACCAGCGCCTGGACTACAACCAGCTCCTGGATAACAACCAGCGCCTGGACTACAACCAACGTCTGGACTATAACCAACGCCTGGACTACCTGAGGGGACGACGGTCGAACCAGTTTGCTGTGGTGTCCCCCTGCGCCGCCGCCGCTGCTGCGTCCATGCCTGCCTACTCGCCCTACTACAGCCATGGGTACGCTTCACCCAGCTACGCCTACCCATACGTGCACCCAGGGCGCGTATACCGAGCTGACGAGGAACCTGAAATGATGAGCTTCTCCGACGCGGATCAGATGGTAAATATGGCGAGAAGTTACGGCTACGAGGCACCTTCGGGGCTTGCGTATGGAGTCTTCCCGAACGCCAACACCGGCGGCTGCGGCATGCCCCTCCTCGTGAGCTGCTCCCCCAACGTGGTCCAGGGGAGACTCGTGAAGGCGGAGCCACATAGCTACAGCACACCTGGGAACTACCGTCTGACGGACCACCCGGGAGCCGACGTCCATGACCACCCCAGTGCAGACCACGACGCTAAGACGCGGGAACCCAGTGAATAGGTTAATAATTGTGTAATAAATTATTGATTATTTTCTTGTCTCTCATTTACAGTTTACTCCATGTAGGTTTGTTTTAAGATAGTAACTAAGTACATACATTAAATTCTTCATCTTCTATATTATAGTATTATATTTAATCCCAAACTCCTCTGTACCTCAAAGTAAAATTTTCTTTCCTTGGTCACAAAATCTCTACTCTACGCTCCGTTAACAAACTAACTCTTGCCTTCCCTTCACACAAAACTATTTCTATGACTCTTCTTTTACTAGTTCCGCTATTCGTCTCTGGAACGCATTACTCGAATCCATACAAAATTCTAAGTCTAGCCTTTTTAAAAAAAGACAAAGAATACTAAGTACTTAGATCTTATAATTTAAAATTTAGTTTTTTTCCTATTTAATTATATTTTTCAAAGTACCTTAGATATTCTCTTATAATTTAATGCAGTGGTCTCCAACCTTTTTTTACGCGGGCCACAAACCCGTTGTACCCCTGCTGTCGCGGGCCGCAACCAAAATTTTTAGGGACAAAAAATACGGTGTTTAAATTTAACGATTTAATAATAGAAAAACACAAGGTAGTTAAAAGAACATTTAAGATGAGATAACGACACAAACTAAAATAAAATAACAAATATGTATTATAATAATTATGTTCACTCAATGAGATTTTTGGAATTGTGAACGCTTTTTCACAACTTTATCTAGAGTTGGCTTGTCGCCAGGGCCGGATTTAATATTAGTGCCGCCCTGGGCACTGAAGGAAATGGCGCCCTATCAGAGTAATTTTACTTAAAATTGTATTTTTTTTTCTTATTTCTTACGAATTCATCAATACATCTGCAACCAGGGCCATCTTTAACCTATTGGAGGCCCTGGGCACATTACAATTATTTTTTCGTTTTTTCCTGTTTAAGGTTTAAACCCTGAAAAACTGTATAATTCGGGAAAATACAAATATCTATAGTCTAAAACTAAACGGCAGTACAAAATTTTACGTTCTTGAACGAGTGATTTTTTTTTCTTTTCTATTTTACAGGTTCAAACGTTCAATTCTGTTCAAACGTTAAACTAAAATATAAACTTCGGAAAAATACCATAAAATCAATCGGCTAAAACAGAACATCAGTAATAAATAATGTAATGGCCTTTATGTTAACCGCGAGCGAGCGAAGCGAGCGAGCAAATTTGTTTCCTATTAATAGGTTAAATCTGTTCAAACTTTAAACCCTAAAATATGATATAATGTACATTAGAATAATGGGCGCTTATTTTTTTTTCGTTTTTACCTGTTTATGGTTTAAAGCAGTCTTTCAGGGTTTCAGGGTTGAACCGGCTAAATCAGAACATCGCTACTAAATAATATAATATGTTCTGTTAAACGCGAGCGAGCAAATTTTTTTTCTTATTTAATAGGTGAAATCTGCTCAAATTCTAAACCCTAAAAGACTGTTACCCTGAAAAACTGTGTAATTCGAAAAATACAAATATCAAAAGCCTAAAACTGAACGTCGATACTAAATTTTATAGTAATATGTTCTGTAAGCCAAACACGAGTGAGCGAAGCGAGCGAGCAAAAAAATTTTCCCATTCTATTAAAATCTATTCAATCGTTAAACTTAAACACTGAATAACGGTGAACTTTGGAAAAAATCATAAAATGAACCGGCTAAAATAGAACATCGCTACTAAATAATATAATATTAAGTTATTTATGTTTAATGCGAGCGAGCAATATTTTTTTCCTATTTAATAGGTTAAATCTGCTCAAATTTTAAACTATAAAATACTGTGAAAATTGATAATTTTGTAATTTAAATTAAAGTAAAATTAGTATAATTTCTGATGTTGTAAAATAGATGACAAATAACTTAATATGTTAGGTTTGTCATATAATACTTATTTCACACTTTTTTCGTAGTATTACAAAAATACAAAATTTTGTGATGAGTGACGTGCCCAAAATATTGTGTCGCATGCTATACGTTCGAGGATTCGTTATGCCTTTGTATATGGGTCATCCACATGGACCAGCCGGCCCATTTCGTGGGGGGGGGGGGGGGTTGAACCCCCTAAACCCACCCCCCAGCTACGCCCATGAGTATGATTGATTTTATTATATATTATACATAGGTACTTCAATAATATAAAAAAAATATTCGTTTTCGTTCTAAGAATTAAAAAGGACCATGCAAAAAATTGTATGCGCAGTGTCCATCCATCAACAGATTTCAAACCTATCTCAGTTAATAGCTCTTACCACGCTGATAATAATCTATTAAGTATGTCGACTATCATCAGGAGCGGGGTTTAACGTTATCGTTATAAGAATTAATTATTAATATATTCTGCAATGTTAATTGTAAAAAATAATGTAGTGTTCTAGAAATTATTTCTTTCACTTTCCATTCACTTTCCAAACTTTTGCCGCCCTACAAAATTTGCCGCCCTGGCCCCGAATGCCCCTAGTGTAAATTCACCACTGCTTGTCGCTGCATGCTATCCTATTACATCGTAGGCTGTATTTCAAGAACCACTTTAGCTAGAAAGCTGATATTTTCATAAGTCTTAATTCTGATGCCACTATAACAACATAATATCATATCTAAAAAACAAGATAAAACAAATAATATAAGGAGAAGCCCTTTTTATGACAACAAAACGCGATTTTTTTGTCCTTTCTTTAGTCGATGGCAATACTTTAAATATTCACAAGATACTAAATTGATTTCTACTCCAATATATAATTCAAAATAAAAATTAATATGAAAGGGGTTTTCATAAAAAATACAATTTTTGTCTATTTTTTTTCCTAAAATGACTTTTCCTTGGCTGATTTTTAAGTTACAGATTTCACGCGGGCCGCAGATAAAGGCCCGGCGGGCCGCGGGTTGGGGATAGCGGATTTAATGTATGCTATTGTCATGTTGTTCATTTATTACTATTTTATGTAAGTATAATAGTTTTATTGGTCCATGGTATAATGTAGAAATCTTTTGTTTTTAATACTATACCTACCGCTTCTTTTTTTCCTTTGTTAATTATTTTTCCTTCGTTATTATTATTACATTATATTAAAATGGTTGCCTGGAAGAAACTGCTTCAGCATTTGGACTTTTTTAATCTGGGGGCACGGCAGTGCCCCCGCCAAGCCGAGCGCGAAGCAAACACTGCAGTACCATTCTTTACTGGAACCGTTTCGCCGCATTTTCAGGCCCCTATTTGAGAACCTCTGGATAAGACCAGAATGCAGAAATTTTCGTCATCCAGTAAGCTATAATCACATACTTAAAATCCAAAAAAAAAGAAGTCTGTAGGTCATTTAGTTCCGAAGTTAAGCGAAAGCAAAGTTTCGCATTTATGACACTCACTCACTCACTCAGTCACTTACTCATGATCATTAGAATAGAACTAGTACTTGCCATAAACTCAGAGAGCTGAAATTTGGTACAGAGTTAGTATACTTACATTAGTAATAAGTACATACTACATACTTACAAGTTTACAAGAAGAAATAGTCGAAAAATTAACTTTATTCTACTCGAACATTACACAAATTAAATAAACAAATTATACTAAAATCTAGTAAAATAAATCAATATGCCCACGTTTCTACAAAAAGAAGTGAAATCCCACCAAAAACATTCTGTACAAACTAGCCAAGTCTCGATGGAGCTGCTTGTTTATCTCTAAAAAGTAATGAAATCTAGACAAAGTCGTGCCAAGTCTAAGGTTCCTTACTGCGATTTCTTTATTATTATAGTTAATGTTGTGTGACTTGGCCGTTGAACCTTGGCCGTTCTTTATACGTTAGTGGATACAAGTCAATTTTGTTTACACGTAATGTTATGTAAGTTTTTTGAAATTCACCCCCGAGAAGGGGTGAAAATAAAATAAAAAAAGAAGTTTTTTTTTTAAATTTTGGGAAAGCGGCAAGTGATAGAAAAAAAATCTTCAAATAAAAGTTATAGAGCGGAAAATTTTACATAAAAATGTTCTCATAACTTTTTTCATTAAAATTTAAATTAACTGAGATAGGATAGCTAGAAGCTAGGGGATGATAACAGGAACATTAAAAAATCATATAAGTTGTTGGAAAATCGAAAAAAACTCAGTTTTTTATTAAAAACATACTTATATATAATTATAAGCTTTACTTCTAGATAATTTTGGTTTTTAACCTGGCGTCATTGAGGTAGAAAATACTTAGGACATTGAGGTGGGTCAAAAATACCCATCTTTTTAATGCATGTTATACTCATGGTTATTGAATTTATATGATACTAGCGACCCGCCCGGCTTCGCACGGGTACAATACTGATACTAATACTACAGAATGTCTTTAAACCTCTAACAAAACGGGCGAAATTTAGTAAAAACAAACAGAAACAAATTAATATAGGTACCTACTAAATCTCAATGAAATAAGTATACTTTTATCGTATGAAATACCTATACTCTTCAGGACTAACAATACAACAAAGTACAAACACTAAATAAATAGGTATTCAAGTATCTATCCATCAATTCATAGTTACAACGAACACAAAACAAATAATTTATTTATTTATTTGTAAGTAAAAAAGGTGGGTTAAATAAAAAGTGTGTTAAATTGACGCCCTGTTCGCAGCGGCTTCACGGCAGCAGAAATCGTAATATTTTAATTTCGCCATAACTTCAAAACCAAACGTCCAATTTTAATCATTCAAAGACCAAATATTATCCACATAAACTGTACATAGTGATGAAATAATTTATTTTGATAAGGATTAATAACATGAGTAAAATAAACGCGTTTAAATGTAGTCCAAAAAAAATTCAAGATTTCTAAATAAAAAAATGGTTGTTGTGCCTCACTCGATATAGATAGGTATAGTGTGTCGCTCGGCAGGCTGTTGGACGCGTATCTCTCCGATAGGGAGATCGTGTACGAGGATCAGGCGGGGTCCGTAGAGAGGCGGAGAGTCGAGTGCGGCGTCCCCCAGGGTTCGGTTCTGGGCCCGAACCTTTGGGACGTCGGCTACGACTGGGTCCTGCGAAGCGGCCTTCTCCCCGGGATGAGTGTCATCTGCTATGCGGATGACACCTATGTCACGTCCCGGGGACGAACTTACCAGGAGGCTGCGCGGCTGGCCGAGGTGGGAGTATCCCTCGTAGTCAGCCGCATAGAGCGGTTGGGGCTTCGGGTACGTTTGAACAAAACCGAAGCCCTGCTCTTCCGCGGACCCGGGAGGAAAGGGCCCCCGCCCGGAGCACGACTCCTTATCGGAGAGACGGAGGTCAGGGTGAGTCCAACCCTTAAGTGTCTCGGACTCACCCTAGACGGGAGGTGGACCTTTGGCCCCCATTTTCAACAACTAGGGCCGAAGGTCGTGAGGGCGGCGTCAGCGCTGGGCCGACTCCTACCTAATATAGGAGGGCCCAGCGAAGCCTGCAGGCGGCTATACTCCGGAGTTTGTAGGAGTATAGCCTTGTACGGAGCCCCTATTTGGGCGGATTCCCTCACCGCTCGCAATAAGGCCCAGCTGCGAAAGGCGCAGCGGGTTATAGCGGTGAGGGTTATCAGGGGCTACCGTACGGTCTCCTGGGTGGCAGCCACTGCCCTGGCTGGAGATCCGCCGTGGGAGCTCCAGGCGTCGGTGCTCGCCGAGGTGCACCTCTTCACGTCAGAGAGGAGGGCACACTCCGGCGAGTCCCCGACCTGGGAGGAGCTCTTCCGAGTGCGGAGGCTGGGGCAACAGTGGTTGCTACGAAGGTGGGGTGAGGTCCTGGAGCAGTCGCCGTACGGCCAACATATGGCCGCGGCACTGCGTCCAGTCCTTGCGGCGTGGATGCGCCGCAAGAGGAAACCCTTCACCTTCCGCCTTACACAGGTGCTCACCGGGCATGGATGTTTCGGTGCCTACCTGTGTAAGGTTGCCAGGAGGGAGCCTACGCCAGTCTGCCACGATTGTGGCGCTGCGGAGGACACGGCCCAGCACACCCTTGAGGTGTGCGACCGATGGGCCGTGCAGCGCCACGATCTCGTGGCAGTGCTTGGGCGGGACCTCTCGCTCTCGAGTGTGGTGCGCTGCATGCTCGAGAGCGATGAGGCCTGGCAGGCGGCGGTCTCTTTCTGCGAAGCCGTCATTTCGCAGAAAGAGGCCGCGGAGCGGGACAGAGAGAACGATCCATCCTCTGTTCCGCTCCGCCGGCGTAGGACGGGAGCGAGGAGGCGTCGCTATGCGAACCTCCTCCAATAGTCTCCTGTCCAACCGGGGCTCCGGGAGAGGATGGGAACCTCCCCGGCTTGGCTAGTCCCGGCGCCGAGGGGGACACTACAGGTTGTCGGAGTGGCCCCTAATTGTGGTGGAAGTCCGGTCCCTATAGAGGTAGACCGGCCGGTCGCGGGGGGTGTCCTGTGTTAGACAGATCCGGGACACTTCCCATTATAGCGGCTGATGGCAATCCGCAGGTTCAGTTTTAGTGGGTAAACCGGCGAGTCGTGTCGGGAGTCCTACATATCTCCGGGATACCCCTCCCGGGGAAGGCGTAACGACCTTTTTCCCGACTGCGCAACGCAAAGGAGTGGTAATGTGTTTATCAGCCTATGTATGTATGTATGTATGTATGTATGTATGTATGTATGTATGTATGTATGTATGTATGTATGTATGTTCCTTTGAAGCACTATAGAGACCAAACGCCTGGGCCCATTTTTAATGATTCACACGTCAATCGATTCCTCTTAGTCCGGCGAGTGTCACTAAAGACATGACGTTAGTAAAAATTCAATATGGCGACTACTGGACGCCATATTGTGAAAATGAAAAAAATGAAAGTCAACAAACTATATCAAGTGGGGTATCGTTGAATAGGTATTTAAAAACCATTGTTAGTTTTCTCTCAACATTTTTCGATTCGACTGACCGTTTAGAATCTATATCGATTTAAAGTTGCACCATTCTCACATTCCAGTGCAATTGTGATGTAGTACTGATGCTGATAGGAAATCCAGTCTGGTAAATAGCTAGCTAGGTACTCATAACTAAAAAGTATAAAATAAAAAATAATAATTTAAAAAATTTAAAAACCTGACTGCGTAAAAAGTGAACCAAACTAAGTACATAATTAAAACCGAAAAGAAAAAAACAAGCATTAGATATCCGGAGTTTCTAGAATAGAATTCTATAATATATTATTGAATTAATACTATTGGAACATAACAACTGAACAGTCGGGATCCATTATTCGACAGCCAATCTAATTTTTCAATGGATCCTGACTGTTTAGTTGTTATTTTGCAATAGTATTAATTCAATAATATATTATAGAATTCTATTCTAGAAACTCCGGATATCTAAGTGCTTGTTTTTTTCTTTTCGGTTTTAATTATGTACTTAGTTTGGTTCACTTTTTACACAGTCGGGTTTTTAAATTTTTTAATTGTTTTTGTAGATATTTATAAGATCTACAATTAATTAGAACATTTTATGGTTCTATCTTTTATAGTTTAGGCTGCGTACGCAAAATAAGTAACTTTTCTGGTTGATTTTTTACACCTTGTGTCCGATAAACCCAAATATCTTACGGAACCCTATTTTTTTCAAAATATAATTTAGCCTATGTTACTCTACTCCTATTGTGAAAGAATTTTTGAAATCGGTCCAGTACTTTTTGAGCCTATTCATTACAAACAAACAAACAAACAAACATACAAACAAAGTTTTCCTCTTTATAATATTAGTGTAGATTTATTATAGTTTTAGGCCTAATAGTACTTATTTAACCCGGCGAACGCAAGGTTAATATGTATTACATCGTGCGTAATCTGGGTGTAGCACACCCGTGTAGTGGACTAAGTATTTTAATGTGTTCATAATATTTTATTTATGTTTTTATTTACTAAATGTGATTACTTAATAAACAACAATTTAATGAGAGGAAAAATAAAGCAAACAAAATATATTTTTAGTCTTTATTTACGAAATTAACGAAAGCAAAGTTTTTTACTTAAACATAGCGTAACGCTTCGAATTATTATTTACTAAAAAAGAAAACTTAAAAAAAAAAACAAAACGAATAGTTTTTCCTTATATTTTTGATGAAATTTCGAAACAAATGAGATATAAACTTACACTATACTAGCTTTAGCTGGCGGCTCCGCCCGCGTAATTGCATTATCCCTTGGGAACACTAGCTTTTCGGGTTAAAAAATTCCTTTCCCGGGACCCATTGTATGTCTATACCAAATTTTATAAAAATCGGTTCAGCGGTTAAAACGTGAAAAGTAATGGACAGACAGTCACACTTTCGCGTTATATTAGTATAGAATAGATAATTAGTCATAATACACTTTTTATAATCATCTTCAGTTTGAGTGCAAAGTCCACACGTAAAACTGCATGTTCTGTATATAAGGTTTGGTAAAATCAATTACGGATACTTTGGGCATATGATGTGCTGCTTATGTAAAGACATTTAAGAAGAAAAATAATTGTCATACTCGAAAAAAAAATTTTGTCTTTATATGGGCGAGGTTGCGTTTAGCGGAGAGTCGCCCATACTTAAGATGATTTTTTTAGTTTGAGTATGGCAATTATTTTTCTGCCTAAACGTTTTTACTTAAGCAGTGGATCACGTGCCTGAAGTATCCGTAATTGATTTTCGGAGACCTTATATATAACGATTGCATTTATAACAAGTATGACATTTTTCGGGTCCAGCGACTCATTTTCATTCGATATATCTATCTCTTAGTTCTAAATCACCTTCAGAATTTCTTTTGCCAGCATCAATTTCGAAGTCACAAAAGGAATCATCACAAGAATATTATCAACAGCTGATTTGAAAAGACTTAATAATCTGCTTTTGTTTTTTATTCGAGTAAACACTTTTTGTTTATATTCGTTATATTTTAGTTTTTTTATATATATATTTTACTTAAATTATGATCATGTCATACGAAGAAAACTAAAGCAGATTATTGAGCCTTTTCAAATCAGCTGTTGATGATAATTCTTGTGATGATTCCTTTTGTGACTTCGAAATTGATGCTGGCCAAAGAAACTGTGAAGGTGATTTTGAACTAAGAGATAGATATTATATCGAATGAAAATGAGTCAGCTGGACCCGAAAATGTCATACTTGTTATAAATGCAATCGTTATATTATATACATAACATGCTGTTTTACGTGTGGACATTGCGCTCAAACTGAAGATGATTATAAGAAGTGTATTATGACTAATTATATAATATAAGTTATTATTATTATATCTCATTTGTTTCCAAATGTCATCAACTATAAGAAAAAAAAAATTGTTTTATTTTTCCTCTCAATCAATTGTTGTTTATTAAATAATCACATTTAGTAAATAAAAACATAAATAAAATATTATGAACACATTAAAATGCTTAGTCCACTACATGGGTGTGCTACACCCAGATTACGCACAATGTAATACATATTAACCTTGCGTTCGCCGGGTTAAATAAGTACTATTAGGCCTAAAACTATAATAAAACATATCATATAAATTCAATAACCTTGAGTATATCATGCATTAAAAATATGGGTATTTTTGACCCACCTCAATGACGCCGGGTTAAAAAACAAAATTATCTAGAAGTAAAACTTATAATCTACACTAATATTATAAAGAGGAAAACTTTGTTTGTATGTTTGTTTGTTTGTTTGTTTGTAATGAATAGGCTCAAAAAGTACTGGACCGATTTCAAAAATTCTTTCACCTTTCGAAAGCTACATTATCCACGAGTAACATAGGCTAAATTTTATTTTGGAAAAAACTAGGGTTCCGTAAGATATTTGGGTTTTTCGGACACCAGATGTAAAAAATCAACCAGAAATTTACTTATTTTGCGTACGCTGCCTAAACTATAAAAGATAGAACCATAAAATGTTCTAATTAATTGAAGATCTTATAAATATCTACAAAAAAGTCCGCGACACAATATACCTATCTATGTCGAGTGAGGTACAACAACCATTTTTTTATTTAGAAATCTTGAATTTCTTTTGGACTATATTTAAACGCCTTTATTTTACTCATGCTATTAATCCTTATCAAAATAAATTATTTCATCAAGAAGTACAGTTTATGTAGATAATATTTGGTCTTTGAATGATTAAAATTGGATGTTTGGTTTTGAAGTTATGGCGAAATTAAAATATTACGATTTCTGCTGCACGACCCGTTGCGAAGTGGGTGTCACCAGGCGGGGGTGCGCGTGCGGAGTTTAGATTAATATTGGGTAATTTTTTTGTTTTGTGTTCGTTGTAACGATGATGGATAGTTACTTGAATACCTATTTATTTAGTGTTTGTTGTATTGTTAGTCCTGAAGAGTATAGGTATTTCATACGATAAAAGTATACCTACTTATTTCATTGAGTTTTAGTAGGTACCTATATTAATTTGTTTCTGTTTGTTTTGAACTTTTGACTAAATTTCGCCCGTTTGGTAAAGGTTTAAAGTCATTCTGTAGTATTAGTATCAATATTGTACCCGTGCGAAGCCGGGGCGGGTCGCTAGTATTGGCAAAACCGAGATCTATACACAGCCTTTAAGCTGCGCGTCCACTGCATCGGAATCGGAGCGTACGGAGCGTACGGATTTGTTGCTTTGTATGGATTTCTATGGTACTGCGTCCACTGGATCGGCATTTCTGCGCCTGCGACCGGTATTTATGCCGATGACGTCATCGGCAGTGAACCCGTCATTCGTATTCCGAACGTTTCAAGTTCTGACGTGTTTGCGACGACGCGACGGCTATACATAAATACTTATTCACGATGAATGACGATATTTTAATTACTTTAGTGGAAAAATATGAGGAAATTTGCAATCTAAAACATCAACATTATCATAACCAACTGAGGAGAGACGATATTTGGGATGAAATTGGGCAAATAATAAATAAAAATTGTAGAATATAGTGAAGTTCAAAAAACTTTTTTCGAGTCATATGAATGAACCCAAAAAATCTATTTTCATCTTCTAATAAATCAGAATATAATGTATGAAATTCTCCAAAAATTAATCTTTTTGAATTTATATTATGATTTATCTTTCCTTTCCTCTTGTTTCTCTTTTCCTCTTCTGATAAAATACTGTACAACCTATTCGGTCTGAGATTACAACAATATATCTCGTCACTATCCTCCATAATGCAAATGCACGTTCAGGCTGACGGACTAAAAATAACTAAATTGCCGATGCTGAATCCGAATGCAGTGGACGCACCCCATCGGCATTTTGTAAATGCCGACGCTCCGTCCGCTCCTTTCGCTCCGATTCCGATGCAGTGGACGCGCAGCTTTAACCATACCAAAATGCATATATTTATATTTATTATTACAGAAGCTAGAACGCGGACAGACAGACAGAAAGACAGTTCCTCAAGTATACGGAACCCTAAAGACGAAACTAGGTGGCCTCGCTTCGATTGTCTTGGCGGAGCACTGCCGTGGCCCCAGATCTTGGAATTGTGGTGTTGACTCAGCAAGACAAACGTGTTGTTATGCCAGTCTTAACTAATTTAGGTCTCAGAGAATAACATGTACTTGAATAAAAATAATCGTTCAATATCATCATCATCATCTGCAGGCTGTCTAGTGAATATTACAAGTGGATTTAACATGATTATTTAAACATTTTTCGCTACGAAAAATTAACTTAATTTAGAAAATAACTACATACTTTACTTACTATTCCTAGGAACATTACTGCATCATAAATCATATTATGAACTATTATTATTAACTAGTTTTTGACCGCGGCTTCACCCGCGTAAAGAAATTATCCCACGGGAACACTGTGCTATTTCGGGATAAAATGTAGGCTACGTGTTATTCCAGAGCATTTTGAATGCTCTGGAATACAATACTACCATACCAAATTTCATCAAAATCTGTTCAGTAGTTTTCGTGAAAGAGTAATAAACATCCATCCATCCTCACAAACCTTCACATTTATAATAGCAGTAGGATAATTATTATAAAAAGGTAAGATTTGATTTTTTGTTTGCATTCAATAGGCTCTGAGCCTCTGAAACTACTGAAGAAATTTTTGATTAAAATTTGTCACAGAAAGTGTATTTAAATTAAAATACAAACTTTGAATACATTTTTTTGACTTTGACAACACCTGCGTGAAGGTTATCGCTTAAAGTTCTGATCAGACGATTCATTTACTCGTTTTACCTATTCAAAAAACGTAATTTTATAAAAGGTTTTAAAATAGATATATAAAGTAGAAAACGTTCTTACGCACGTTAGTTACGCATGCTTATGCGTGCACTCACACATTTGCTTGCAGGTTGTGGGTATTATTTGGCGGAAAAACTGCTATAAACATAATATTAATTAATTTTTAACCGACTTCCAAAAAAAGGAGGCGGTTATACGTTCGGCTGTATATATTTTATTTTTTATTTTTTTTTGTATTTGAAATTAAATATTTGACCACAATTTCGCCGTCTGTGGACCGATTTTCAAAATTCTTTTCCCATTTTGAAAAAAGTGGTGACCTGATGATGGGATCCATGAGGAATCGAGGGAACTCCTCGAAATTTGTATGGAAACATATGGTGATTTTAACTTTTTTTGAAGTAGTCCAAGCATATGCTACCAAAAAGTAAGATTTTGCTCCAAGGCATACCCTAGATCCAAAAGTACAGAAGAGAACTCCTGACTCCTTATAGATACATGTTTGGGGATTTCGACGTTGTTTAAAGAACTGCAAGCATATGCCACCATGTCAATTAGAGTACTCATCATCATCACCACCAACATCACACCATACATCATGACATATAAAAGATACTTCTCATAGTATTTTACACCAACACGGAGATTTTTGTACATTACTCTGCCGTTTATTTGCAATTTTTTTTTGTTGTTGTAAAGGGTGTAATTCGAAATTGGTCTTTTAGTCACTTAAGTGGAAACTTGATGATAGGATCCATGAGGAATCGAGGGAATTTCTCGAAATTTATATGACTTTTCCTGAAGTAATAATTAAGCATATGCTACCAAAAAATAATATTTTGCACCAAAGTCTACACTGGATCCAAAAGCACTGAACAGAACTCCTCAGTCTTTAAAGATACGCGTTTGGAAATTTCGGCATTGTTCAAAGAACTACAAGCATATGCCACTAACTTTACTAGTAATCATCATCATCGTCTTATTTACAATACCTAATAGAATCTTAGCGCCTATACAATTATACATTCGATCGTTTATTTTAAACGTTCATAAGATTTATTAATAATAATTTAACAAAATATATCACTAAAAAGTGTGAAATTATTATTTTTAAAGAAAAAATTAAACCGACTTCCAAAGTAAAAATACACAAAAAAGTATGAAATAAAATTTATTTTCGTAATAAGTCCCCTTTTAAATTCGGCTTAAATTTTAACTATTCCTCTACTCAATCTTCTTAATTTTGAAGTCGGTACCAGCAAATTTGAACGTGAGTTCTAATATATATAAAATATTGTTTGGGCTGGTATCGATTTCAAAATTAAGAAGATTGAGTAGAGAAATAGTTAAAATTTAAGCCGAATTTAAAATGGGACTTATTTAGAAAATAAGTTTTATTTCATACTTTTTGTGTATTTTTACTTTGGAAGTCGGTTTAATTTTTTCTTTAAAAATAATATGCTATAGATTTCTGCAAAGTAACGCCTGATTCTATAGCCGCTAGTCTCGAAGTTGTGCAAGAATACGTATATCTTGGCCAAACCATTCAACTCGGGCGGCACAACTTTGAGAAGGAGGTGAGTAGAAGAATACGCTTAGGCTAGGCTGCATTCGGGAAGCTCCGGGACATCTTTGAATCGTCGATCCCACAATCCCTTAAGACCAGGGTCTTTGATCAATGCGTTCTACCGGTAATGACATACGGAGCCGAAACGTGGACACTCACCAGAGAACTAAAGTCACCGACATTGCTCAACGAATTAGCACGCTGAAGTGGAAGTGGGCCGGCCATGTCTGCAGACGGACAGACAATCGATGGAGCAGACAAGTATTAGAGTGGAGACCACGCTTAGGCAAACGTAGTGTAGGACGTCCTGCGGCACGATGGACCGACGATTTGAAGAAGGTGGCTGGCAGCGGATGAATGAGGGCTGCCCAAGATCGGGATGGTTAGCGCTCATTGGGGGACGTTCTACGTTACTACGTTCAGCAGTGGACGGCGATAGGCTGATTATGATGATTATGATGATTATGATGACGATGATGTGAGTTTCTTACATTATTTAGGGTTAGGGTTAAAATTAATAAAAACAAAAGAGGAATGGAAATCCATTCACTCTTTGCAAATAAATAATCATAAGTGTCTGATTGTAATAAAATTTACAGCTGATGAATAAATTGTTATATGTACATAAAAATATAAGTTAACGGTTAAATTACGTCGAAAACGTATTAAAAACTTATATACCTATCTGTCGGTCTGTTTGTCCCTTTGTTCCGAGTAATTTCTGAGACAGGGATCGATTTTGAAGCGACTTTCACAAGCAATATCAGATAAATCTGACGTTTGAAGGTTTAAGGATAAACTAAAAAGGGATAATTTTTTGAAAAAAATAGGGGTCACTAAAATTTCACGCGGACGAGGTCACGGAAAAAAGCTAGTGTTTGTTTAATATAATTATCGTACTAAGTCGTTCATTGCAAATATGCCATGTTTATGATTTTATATAAGTAACGCTTAAAATATATATTATTGGTTCCGCACACTAATTTGATGCTCCCTGAAAATTAGCATTGCGATTTTGCAACATAAACAATATACTGAGTGAGCACCAATTTGGTATTCCAGAAACTAGTTTCGTCGTTAATTTTTTGTTTATTGTGATTATTTTTTCTAATAAATAATATCTCTATTCTATTATAAAAGATAAATACAGATTGATGGCAGTAAAATATAAGTTCTTGTCAAATTTTCAAATGATTGTAAGCAAATTATTTATTAATTTGTATAAAACTCTGTCCATCCGTATTCCAGGGTTTCCTTACCTTTTTTCCCTCGGATCATAAATAATACATTCATATCCTTGTGAGGAGCCGTCCATTAATCACGTGATGTTTTTAACAACTTTTTAGACCCCACCACTCCCCCTGGTGATACGTGGTGAGGTTTTATACTACCCCCCTCCCCCACCTAAGATCACGTGTATTTTTTTTACATAGTAAGCAGGTCGTGTTTGAAGAAAAACTTTAACTTAAAAAACAATTTAATCGAATAATTTAAGTAGTTAAAAACTATAGGAATCATTTCTCTTTAAACAATACTACGAATCTACAACCGATAATAATTAGTATGTGTAGACTAGATTCGAAAATTAATACACGTGAGGTGGAGGTGAAGGTGGAGACACCTTCCTCCTCCTCCCCTTGGTGATTTTTTTCGGACCCCCCCCCCCCTCCCCCTTTAGGTATCACGTGATTAATGGACGACCCCTGAAGTTTGACTGCAAAAATATTTTTTGTCAATGTTTATTTATTTCCATGCAAATCTATTTTTCTATGGAAATAAATAAATATTTTAACTTGTCTAATAGCGACTGATTAATAATTGTGATAAAAATAGCTATGTTTAATTTGAGTTCTACCCCCCTTGATATATCTCTACACCCCCTAGGGAGGCACGCCCCACTACTTGAGAACTCCTGTTCGAATGAATGCTGCTAAACGATACTCAATTAAAGTTTAAATAAATATCTGTAACATTTAATTTCATTACCTAACCCTAACGTGGAAAATGTTGTCTCAGCATTTGAGATAATTATTGTAAATTTTAGCACGTTCTCTAATGCGTCAATGTGTAAAGTACATTGTTGATTAATTTAGTATAAATGGTGCATACATATTATCTTTTACATCAAACGAAACATAGCACATGATGAAGACATTAGTTGTGCTATTAACATTGGCAGCTGTCGCCACAGCATCCCCAACGGTCTTCCCGAAAGATGACGAAACTATCAAGCAGATCAACAAATTAGACGAAAACTCCCTGCTCAACCGCCAGAAAAAATCACCGCTCGAAGAACTGACTGGTCGAAACATTGAAGATGGATCCTTCAACACAAACCAAGCTGAAAGAAGACATTCAGGTCTGAAAAACCCCATCGTAATCAACAAAAAGTTTGGCATCCACCATTTACGAAACGCAGATAACTTAGAAGAAAGAGAATCGAAGAAGGAATGTGAAACTCCAGTTAAAGTGAGTGTGTGCAACGATGAAACTGAAACTTCATCGAAAATAATTAATCCCATGACTGCAGCGCGTTCGGATATAATGATGTCTGAGAATGAGATGGAAAATAGCATACAGATGGCTAAAGAGGCTGTAGACAACTTACACAGGGATCTCCTCAACATTGAAAAAAAATCACAAATAGCGCATTCGAGATCCGACACCGAATTGGATTCAGAACTGCACAGTAATATCGAAATTGCTCGAAAAGCTTTAGAAAACATCCAACACAGCTTTGGGGATTTAGAATCAATGAGTTTAAAACGGGAATCTACAACAGATGAAGATGGTTTAAAGGAGACTTTGTCAGAAGTAGAACGTCTCGCTCAATGGAAAGAAGCCATGGAGAATGCTCAAAGAGATATGGAGATAGCTAGAAATATTGAAGATGCTTTTAAGACTGAAGAACCAAAGAAAGATGGAATTAAAAACGAAGTTACCGTCAAGGAGCAGCTCAGGTCTGACACTGATACATCTGAAACAAAGGATTTTGTGAAGGACATGAAGTTTGGTCAAAATTTGGAAAAAATAAATGATCAGACAATGGAGTCAGAGAAGCAAAGAAGTGATGTAGACTCTACGCACATGATGCAGACGCCGACCAACAATGAAGACTTAAAAAAGGAATCCCAACTAAAAATGGTAACTGACATGGAAATTCCAGCACCAGTCTTACATGCAACACAAGAAAATAACGCAGGTTTCACAATGAAATTGAATGAACCTATGGATTTTAACAAACAAACGCAAGAACGAAGAGAACCCTTGAATTCTTTGTGGACACAAGAAAAATCATCTGATGATGGAAAACAAAAATTGTTTGACACCCTCAGCATGCGATTGTCCGAAAACGACGATAAGAGACACGAGACGCTAAAGCCAGTAGAAACTAAGAGGCATATGATCGAGAACCACGAAATGCATATGACGCCGGATATGCACACTCAAGAACAAATGTCTTTCAAAATGTCTCCGACTAACATGATGCAACAGCAAAATCTTAACATGCATCAGCACCATTCTTCGCACATGCCAATGTTAGTTCACGGTCACCACATGCCGAAACAATTCGGTTCCGTTGGCATGAACTTCGATCAGAACAACGTGAACGTTTTCCAAAACCAAGACAACAGCATGATGGAAATGAACCAACAGCAAACCGCCGAAGATCCTTTCTTCATGCGCTGGGCGGCCGAGGAGCAGAGGAACGCTATGGGTGCGCCCAGCGGTGGTATGAATTTGAGGACCGATTTCAGGGCATCTCAAATGGACGACCTGCACATGGATCCAGTGAGTCAATTCGAGATGGCAGGAAACGACGATCTCTCGGCACTCGGCACGAGCGTGCACGACCACGACCACATGCACGTCATGCACCACGCGCACATGGACGGCGCCATGCAGCCGAGCATGCGCATGAACATGATGGCAAACATGAGGCCGACACACGAGTATAACGCGATGCAATGGACCAACCAGGGCCTGGCCAGGATGAACTACGGTTCGGCTGCAGCTGCCACATCCAGTGGATCTTCAGTCGACGGCTCAGGAAGTTCAGGGGCTGTCGGAGTATTCCCGAACGCGAAGGTTGGCGGATGCGCCATTCCGATCCTCGTGAGCTGCTCCCCGTCCCTGGCCACAGGGACCCTGGCTAAGGCCCAGCCCCAACCATCTTACTCGTCAGGGTACAGGTCGGGAGACAACATGGTTTACTACATGAAAAGGGACGCCAAGGAGGATGACCTTCCTATCCTTAAAGTCCAGAGAACCCACACGCCATACAACCACAAAACGGATCTAGTTATAGAGAAAACCCACGAATAACATTCAACATAATTTATTTATGTATAGGAATAGGCTTAACATTGGACTGCTATTTTAAGTTTAGGTTTAAGAGTGCATCACAAAATAAAAAAATAAAAATATTCGTCTCTTTTATTTTTATTGTGTAATATTTTAGCATTTAGACTTTAGCTATTAAGTTTATATGGTAGTTTCAGAAAGTTTACGAAATGTAAACTTTCTGAAAATACCATAAATAATTGTATTATGTAATAACTTGAGCGGTTGGCGATATTAATGTGGTACAAATATTTTTAATTACCTAGTACATACCTAGCAGTTAACATTCAAGTCTTTATAGGTAAACATCTCATATTGATTAGGTATTGATAAAAAAATTGGAATCTGTTGGTCTCATTGATAGGTATCTAGGTATTTTAATCGTTAAAAGGCATCAATACAACCATGCCATTCAAATTGTAGTTAACTTCTTTACGGCAAATAATGACAAAAACTCACACTCAGCACACAGAAAAGAAACCACGTCTGTTATTACTAGGGGATCGAAGACCGGTCGTATTTTAAAAAACCGGGTTTTTCGGTCCCAGCCATCATCAAAACCGGGTACCCGGGTTTTTTCGGGTATTTCGGGTTTTTTGTTGATTTTGTAGAATTTTGTTAGGAATGTCCTAAAATTAACTTTTATCAGCTGCTTTCTGTTGTAACAACGTAATACTGGTAAAATGTGATCCCACCATAAACATTTTCATGTAAAGTAATTAATATTTTCACAAATTTCACACCTTAGTCAAAATACGCTGCCTAACGAAATGGCCAAGCCACATAATTTGACTAAAGTGTAGAGTTTGTAAAGTTAGGCTTGTAGAGTTAAGGCGTGTAGAAACAGAAGTGCTTTGCCGGCCTTTTAGGAGGGAATACGCTGTCTTCTTGAAGGTGTGCAGGTCGTAATGGTCCGGAAATACTGTTGGCGACAGTTGGTGATGAGGATGATAAATATTTTGTCCCTTCGAACGATAGCGAAAAGTTGTAGCAGTCCTAACAATTCCTCGGAGCACTCCCCGTAATATAACCGATATATGATGCAGAGCGATGCTCATCTCTACGAAGCTCTAAGGAGTAAAGCATGTTTGAAATACTATGGCAGTCGACAATTCGAGCGGCCCTTCGTTGGATACGATCCAGAGGGAGAAGCTGGTACTTTGGCGCTCCTGCCCAGAGATGAGAACAATATTCTATGTGAGGCCGAACCTGCGCCTTATAGAGTTGTAGGCGTTGGACCGGACTGAAATACTGCTTTGACCTGTTCAGAACACCAACCTTCTTGGAGGCTAACTTGGCCTCGCCCTCCAGATGATATCGGAACTAGACCTCGCTCGATATGCTAACACCAAGTATTCTGATGTTGGAGGAGATAGTTAAGGGTATGCTTTCAAAACGATATACGACCATCGGTAACTTATTAGCGATGAACGCGCAAACTGTTGTCTTAGAGGTGTTGAATTGGACTAAGTTAAGTCTACCCCATTCAGAGACCTCCAATGAATTCTTAATTTGAGAGACAAGTTCGTTTCGACTCTCAATGACGTTTTGCCGAGAGATGTTCGGGCGACCTGTATATAAGGCATCACCCGTACTGTCGTCATCACATAATATTATCATTGATATGCAGTATGAACAGGGCAGGCGATAGCACACCAAAGCTGTTTACCAAGATGCCAGGGCTGTGCCATAAGAGCAGGTGAGCCGAAAAATATGCGTTAAGACCGGTGCCAACTCTGGAGCACACATTTTTAACACAATGGGACGGATTCCGTTAGGCCCACTCGATTTTTGGGTATCATGGGAACGGAGAGCAATTCGCACTGAGCGCTGATGGAACCGAATAATAAATTATACCAAGTTATGAAGGTCCAAAAAATCGACGAATCGCTTCGAGAAAAGGTAGTCTGGTCCCTTGCGCTTCGCTCACTCGTCCTGGCGGGGCGGGGGGGGGGGCACTACCGTGCCCCCAAATGTACTACATACAACATGAAAACATTATGACTATTGTTCTAAAATTCTACATTGACAATCACAAGCCACTATAACGTTCGGTTTGTGACTGTAACTGTTATAAACTGTTGTAGAATTTCATAATGAAAAAAATCTCGAAAAAACCGATTTTGTTGTAGGCCCGAAAACCCGGGAAAACCCGGGTTTTCGGTTTCGGGTAAAATCGGTCTCGATGCCCTAGTTATTACATTTAGTGACAAAAACAACCTCTGTGGCTCAGTGGTTGAGCGTGTCAGTGCTCAAGCCCGAAGTCGCGGGTTCCCGCCAAAGGAACAATAGTTTGCTATGTTCCTGGGTCATGAATGTGTATTAAGTATTTGTATAAGACAATAATTATCATTTTTAAACAAAAAATTAAATTGACTTCCAAAGTAAAAATAGGTTTTATAGGTACACAAACACAAGGTACACAAAAAAGTATGAAATAAAACTTATTTTCTAAATAATTCCCCTTTTAAATTTGGCTAAAATTTTAACTATTTCTCTACTCAATCTTCTTAATTTTGAAGTCTGTGTCATGGATCGCATCAGGTTTCCACTTTAGTGACTAAAGGACTAATTTAGAATTATATCCTATACAACATAAAAATAATTTTGCAAATAGGTCCATAAATAGCAGAGTAATGTTCAAAGATATCCATGTCGGTGCAAAATACTATGAGAAGTACCTTTTATACCATCATAATGTGATGATGTATGGTGTGAGGTGGTGAATTGGTGATGATGATGATTACTGTAATTGACATAGTTGCATATGCTTGCAGTTGTTTAAACAACGCCGAATCCCCAAACATGTATCTTTAAGGAGTAAGGAGTTCTGTTCTGTACTTTTGGATCCAGGGTATACCTTGGAGCAAAATCTTACTTTTTGGTAACATATGCTTCGATTACTTTATAAAAACTCAAAATCACCATATGTGTCCATATAAATTTTGAGGAGTTTCCTCGATTCCTCGTGGATTCCAGGTCACCACTTTTTTGAAAATGGGACCAACCTCGGATGATAACCATTACATCAAAAAAATTATTTTGAAAATCAGTTCACAGACGGCGAAGTAATCGGCGAACATACAAAAAAAAAATACAATATACAGCCGAACGTATAACCGCCTCCTTTTTTGGAAGTCGGTTAAAAATATTAAATATGCATATGGTATAAAATTATTATTATTATAAAACATATTCCCGTTGTCAGGTTACGGGTGTAACACAAGTTATTCAAGAACTTACCATGGGATCAGTTTGACGTGGTGTGGAAGATAAATAAATAATAAATACTTGGGTATTTCGCGTTATCTACACTAATATTATAAAGAGGAAAACTTTGTTTGTATGTTTGTTTGTTTGGTTGTAATGAATAGGCTCAAAAAGTACTGGACCGATTTCAAAAATTCTTTCACTATTCGAAAGCTACATTATCCACGAGTAGCATAGGCTAAATTTTATTTTGGAAAAAAATAGGGTTCCGTAAGATATTTGGGGTTTTCGGACACAAGGTGTAAAAAATCAACCAGAAAAGTTACTTATTTTGCGTACGCTGCCTAAACTATAAAAGATAGAACCATAAAATGTTGTAATTAATTGTAGATCTTATAAATATCTACAGAAAAGTCCGCGACACACTATACCTATCTATGTCGAGTGAGGCACAACAACAATTTTTTTATTTAGAAATCTTGATTTTTTTTGGACTACATTTAAACGCGTTTATTTTACTCATGCTATTAATCCTTATCAAAATAAATTATTTTATCACAAAGTACAGTTTATGTAGATAATATTTGGTCTATGAATGATTAAAATTGGACGTTTGGTTTTGAAGTTATGGCGAAATTAAAATATTACGATTTCTGCTCCACGGCCCGTTGCGAAGTAGGCGTCACCAAGGCGTGTGGCAAGGGGTGTGCGTGCGGGAGGGGAGTTTAGATCTATGAGGTAGGATTAGTATCAGTATTGTACTGTTATGATTTTATTTCCACAGTTATCATATTTAAAGTAAATAGCTGAGATAGCAGTCTCACGCTTGCACAATTTCATACATCAGCATTTAATTTTCCTTTGTCCATTTCTAACGAACAACAGTTAGAGTAGATTTGAACTTCGGCGCGACAACACATTTTTGTGTTATTTTTCATAAATAAATTTTAGTTTGTGTAATAAAGTTTTTTTTTTAAAAAGCTAAGCCTGACCCACTCCGTAACAGTGGTGTCAGAAGTGGGATGTGCTTGAGAAACCGTCACGTTCCGGCAATCCCAATCGCGGCGCGAGTGTTGTGATAAGTAAAACTGAAAACAAAAAAGTTTGTAGAAAAACTCAAAAGTTTAAGTGATAGTGATCACGACAGTAAGTCTCTATCTGATTGAGCCTGCTGATCATTTCTCGCGCCATCTCGCCGTCGTCTCGTCGACAACTCGGGCTCCTAGCGTTAGGAGCACACCAGTTGCAAAACCCGGGCGCACCGCGCATCTTGCCGGGCTCGCTGCGCTGCCGCTGGCGTCTTGTTACGCCGCTCACGCTGTGCTGGTGTTGCTGCTGCCGTCGTGCCGGTTGGGCCGTTACCTTCGTGAGCACTACCTGGTGGTGCCACGCAGCTGCTAGCTGTCTCCTGGTCATCTCGAGCATCCCGCAGACTGTGGGTCTAGGACATCGCCGCTGAAGAACATCGATGGATTCTACTCTCCTTCTCGCAGCAGTACTGTGAGTCGAACATATTATTTTCTCTATATATTGTGCGCAACAATCCTCCTATTCCTTCCTGAAAATCGTATAAGATTTCCTCAAGTATTACATAAACAAGGAAAAAATTTTAATAATCGTTGCGTGTAATTTAATTTAAATTTATTATAAATCTTTGATTACGTTAAATCGTAATTCACTCGAGGAAATATTATAATCTAATATTTGTGACCTATATATCCTGTCCATTAACTTTTATTATTTCTCATCATTCTAAGTCTCGATTTTATAAATTTTTGAGTTATCACTTGCCTAGAAAACATATAAAATGTCTTTAAAATCGGATAAATCGGAAAGTAAATTAGAATTAGCAGTAGGTCCGGAACAATATCCTATTAAAATTTTATGTGATTTTATCAATAATTATAATGGGGAGCGTGATACTCTAACAGCATTTTTGACAAATTGTCGGAATGCTTTAGAATTAGCATCCCCTAGTCAGCGAAATTTACTCCTAAAATATATACTTTCCAAATTGGGTGGTAAGGCTCAGATTGCTTGTGCAAATAAGGTGTTTGAAGATTTCGATAGTTTAATGAGTTTCCTCCAGCAAAATTTTGGAGAGAAAAAACATCATAATCATCTTTTACTAGAATTACAGTCGTGCAAACAGTCCTCAGATGAATCTGTATCACAATACGCGTTACGCATAGAGACTTGTCTCACTTCCCTACAATCGGAAATAATAAATTCTAATTGTTTAGAAAAAGAAATTCCCGGACGTATTGCAATGACGGAAGACCTAGCTTTATTTTCATTTTGCATAGGGCTCCGGCCCTCACTCAGTAACGCGGTTCGTAATAGAGAACCTAAAACTCTCAATAACGCAATTAATATCGCTATCGAAGAAGAAAAGATACAGAATCATATTTCTAAAATAAATTCAATTAAATTATGCTCATCGTGTCACCGAACGGGACACGCTGAGAAGGACTGTCCGCGTAAAGTTAAAATTAGATCATTCTCATCTCGAAATCTCTCAACTTCCACTACGTCACAAAATCAAAATATTTCGAAGGTCTTTTGCCGGTATTGCAAAAAACCAGGTCATGATATTACGCAATGTTTTAAAAGGAAACAGAATTCTCATGGTTCACCGCGTGACAACAGTATTCCTAGCCAGCATCATGTTACCGCTGAGTCGCCGCCCATCGCTACTTGTGAACACGATGAAACGTGTGAACAGTGCGAAATCGAATCATGCGAGTCAGAAAATTTAAACTAAATAATCGGGTATCATTATCGTGCCGTCGATCACCCGATAATAGGACAGGCACAAATAACATAAATAAAACCAAAAATATTTCCTCTCATTGTGATGACGTTAATAAAAACCCTCAGCCTACTCCCTCTGGAGTCTATAATTCGCTGAGCCGTGTTCGACCGATACCTACGGGATCTCTTTTGTCGAACCGGATGGTTTCTTGTAATACTGAGCATACTCCACCGAGAGTATCTGTTTCGTTGAGTCCTATTGAAAATAAAACTCTAATTAATAAGAGTTCCTATAAAAGTGTTCAAGTGCAAACTGAACCTCCTTCTAGTAATAAAAATGAAAATTTAATTTCTAGTAGAAAATATAGCTTTAACCTAATATCTAGGGATCGTAAAATTGATAAAGATATTCCTATCTACGAGTTAAATTCTCACACAGCAAAAATATCTTTGCCTCACGTATTTTTAAAAACGAATTATTCACAAAAGCCTCTTTGTTTTCTATTAGACACAGGCGCCTGCGTTAGTATTTTCCGGTTAACAAACTTAGAGCATAAACCGACCTTATCGGATGAAAAAATTAAATTAAGGGGTCTTAGCGACAACGATTCATATTATGAAACAATAGGATCGATAAATATTAATTTTAAATATAAAGACCTAGATTTCCCCTTCAAATTCCATGTAGTTAGTGAAAATATTAATCTTAAATATGATGGTATATTAGGTAGCGACTTTTTTAAGACGTTGCAAGCTGACATTAGATACTCTAGCAACTATTTATTTATTAAGGGTAAGCGTATACCCATTCACTATAGCTTACCGTCATATAATGTTCCTGCTAGGTCTGAAGCCGTCATAGAATGCGGTATCATAAACGAAACATCCGAAATAAACGGTTTACGCGAAGCTCTTGTATTAGATAACGTTTATAGTGAGGGCGTATATATAGCTAATTGTATAGTTTCTATTAAACCTAATAACCGGGTAAATCTAACAATTCTTAACACTACTGAATCAGATATCTTGGTACAAGACTACCGTGTGCGGTTGTCATTCATAGATCATGACACCATAGAAAAATGTAAATCGCAAAATATTCACGAAATTAATAATCTCAACATTTCTTCTCTCGATAGATCTCAACGCGTTATTGATTTAATACGCACTAATCATTTAAATCCTGAAGAAACAAAGTTATTATTAGAATGTTGTTCTGACTATTCAGACATATTTTATCTAGAAGGAGATCCCCTCTCGTGCACTAACGCTATTGAACACTCAATTAATACAGGGAATGCAGCCCCTATTCACGCTAAGTCGTATCGTTTTCCGGAGTGTCATAAAGCTGAAGTAGGAAAACAAATTAAAAGTATGTTGGAACAAAATATTATCCGACCTTCCAATTCTCCTTGGAGTGCTCCTGTGTGGATTGTGCCTAAAAAGAAAGATGCCTCTGGCACCCAAAAGTGGCGGCTAGTAATTGACTACAGGAAACTTAATGACGTCACCGTCACTGAAATATATCCTTTACCATTGATCACAGACATATTAGATCAACTAGGGCACTCGAGATACTTTACCACCCTTGACCTTGTGAGCGGATTTCACCAAATAGCCCTTAAAAAAGAAGATTCCCAAAAATCATCTTTCACAATAGTTACGAATGGGGACTTCTCGGGTCATTACGAATTTAATCGTATGCCTTTCGGTCTAAAAAATGCTCCCGCAACCTTTCAGAAACTTATGAATTTAGTTTTATCTGGGCTTCAAGGTATTCATTGTTTTGTTTATTTGGATGACTGTATCATATACAGTCATGATCTTCCCTCTCATATTCAAAAATTAAAATTAGTATTTGACAGATTCCGAAAATATAATTTAAAATTACAGCCAGATAAGTGCGAGTTCTTACGCCGCGAGGTAGCATATCTTGGTCATATTATCACAGAAAAAGGGGTATCCCCAAATCCAGACAAGGTCAAGGCAGTCACCACCTTTCCCACTCCTAAAAATCCCAAGGACATAAAGTCATTTTTAGGATTGGTTGGATATTACAGACGCTTCATAGAGAATTTTTCAAAACTCACGAAACCTCTTACTTGTCTTCTTAGAAAAGACGCTGCATTCCACTGGTCTCATGAACAGGAGCAAGCATTTAATATCTTAAAAAATAAATTAACATCCGCTCCACTTTTACAATATCCTGACTTCAGTCAGCCTTTCGTTCTCACTACCGACGCATCAAATTACGCTGTCGGTGCGATATTATCTCAAGGTCCTATAGGTAAAGACAGACCTATCGCTTACGCATCCAGGACCCTTAATAGAGCAGAGGGTAATTACTCAACTACCGAAAAAGAACTACTAGCTATTCTGTTCGGTGTAAAGAATTTCCGTCCTTATTTATACGGTCATAAGTTTAAAATAGTCACCGACCACAAACCGTTAGTGTGGTTATTTAATGTCAAAGACCCGGGGTCGCGTCTTATTCGTTGGCGATTAAAGCTGGAAGAATACGATTATGAGATAGTTCATAAACAGGGCAAACTTAATTGCAACGCTGATGCGCTATCACGTTTCCCAGTGAACATATCCGATGACGTCAGTGCGGACCCCGAGCCTCAATCGCGCGCGCCGGCATCTAACCCGACGACATCACCCACGTGTGAAGCATCCGTTTGCGAGACTTATGATCGGTTTCTAAGATTTAGTAGAGATCCTAGCCATCGTAACGATACAATAATTGTTGAGCATAATGAATCTCTTTTAAAAGCTAAATGTAAATTGATAGCATATCCAACATCCATAGATTTGGATGATTCAGTGCCCTACTGTTCCGAAATAATAGATTTATCTACGAGCGAACCTAATATTAGAGATATAGAAAGAGAATTGTACGGTTATTATAATACTTCAAACGATAAACACTTATTTACTCATTTATTTACGCGTGTACATCACTATGATGAAATGTCATATAAAGATATATTTAATTTACTAATTGGTTATCGTGACATGATAAAATATTGGTTTATGGAAGAGAAGGAGTTTGCTATATCAGACTTCTCTGATCCTTTCAATAAATTATCTTATACAAAAATATATAATATATTAGCTTTTATTTTTCATAACACGGGTATAAAAATAAATATATATAAAAATTCTATACTATTCCCTACTCCAGAGGAAGTAAAACAAATTCTCAAAGATCATCATGACTCCCCATCGGCGGGTCATCCTGGCATAGCGCGAATGCTAGAAAGGATTAAATCTATGTATTGGTGGAAATCAATGCGTCAAGATGTCGAGGACTATGTTAAAAGTTGCAGGTCGTGTCAGGTTAATAAACCTCTACGTCAAACCAATCGCGCTCCTATGATAATTACGAGTACTGCGACAAAACCTAACGAAAAAATATATCTAGACATCGTTGGTCCTCTTCCAGAGACTTACGAATTTAAATACAAATTTATATTAACATTACAGGACGATTTGACAAAATATTCCCAAGCATATCCGTTACAGACATGCTCGGCGGAAGAAACCGCTAAGAAACTAATTCATTTTATATCTCATGTAGGTATACCCAAGTATATAGTGACAGACCAAGGGACAAATTTTAGTTCAGAAGTCTTACGCCAGTTAACTAAATTATTCGGTATAAAACACATATTTGCATGTTCACATCATCCACAAACCTGTGGTGCTCTCGAAAGGAGTCATTCAACGCTTAAAGAATATTTACGTCCGTTTGTCCACGAGAATAATAATACATGGGACTTATACTTAAATACTGCTATGTTTTCTTATAATTCTAATACTCACTCTACTACAGGTTTTCCGCCATTCGAACTCCTATTCGGTTTTAAGCCTTACATACCTAAATCTATAGATACATTAGAAAATAACACATATACTGACTACATACGAGCGGTTAATCATCGATTATATTATAGTAGGCAAAAGGCTCTTCAAAATATTCAAGTCTCTAAAGAAAAATCAAAAAGATATTATGATAATCACTCTAAACCCGTAACTTATAACGCCGGTGACATGGTTTACGTAAAATGTCACCACAAGCAAAATAAGGCCTTATCACCTATATGGAAAGGTCCATTTAAAATCATTAAAATAAATGGCAATCATTCAGTTACGCTACTTATGAATAGGAAACATGTACGTCATCATTATGACGAAATAAAACTGGCCTCTGATGTTACGTGATACGTCATAATATCTCTTTCAGGTACTGCTTAGTCCCGGTGACTCATTGTATGTACGTCACGCCCATACGCAACAGCCCAGGGCTTTATTTTGATAAGCTTATGGATATTAAGTTCACTAATACTAAATGGAATATTGTTACGCATCTAGATGTAAATCACGTGAAGCCTAACCTTAATGAAATAGAGTTCATTTTTGAGCGAGTCAATAGCCTTTGTAACTCTATCCAATTCAATAAAATTAAAACTGACTGTAGAAACTCTTTGGTCGCGTTACGTAATCAACATATAAATAATGTTAACAAATTTTCTTCAATTTCTTATTTGATAGACGATGAACAACCTCATCGGCGCTCAAAACGTGGATTGTTCGATTTTGGTGGCTCAATTTTAAAAACATTTTTCGGCACCTTAGATTCTGAAGACGCTATAAAATACTCTGACGCTATCAATAAAGTACAGACGGATGAAAAACAACTTATAACATTAATGAAAGATAATATACACATAGTTAGGTCAACCATAAATTCATTCAATAGTACTATAAATAGAGTGAATGAGAACGAAAATATTTTAATTAAAAATATGGACATTATTCAAAAATCTATGGAAGATATTTCTATTAGCAACGATCAGTTAGTAATTAAATCTCAACTAAACTCCCTAATTACTGCTTTAGATTCTATTATATTGTCGCTCTCATTCAGTATTGATGACATTAATAATGCCATACTATTTGCAAAGTTAAACGTTTTGCATCCGACTGTACTCAGTCCACACCAGCTGTTCAGCGAGTTAGATAAACATAGAAATGATTTACCTAAGCACTATGACTTACCTGTAACATTATCCTTGCAACATATACATGAATTAATAGACATCTCCGATTTAATATGCTACTTCCATGATTATAAAATCATTATTATTGTTAAAATCCCTTTAGTTTTACCGCAAACATATGATTTGTTTAATGTAGTGTCATTCCCAGTTCCGTATGATATTGAACATCCAGATACCTTTATCCTAATTGCCCCTTCTAGCCCATATGTTGCGATAACCCAAGACCATATGTTCTACTCACTGCTGTCGAGATTAGATGAGTGTAAAGTGATTCGTGAAAAGTGCTATGTATGTGAGTTAAAAAACGTGTATTCAGTGATTGCGAACCCCACGTGTGAAACTATTATTTTAAGTGAAGTAGTTGATAAGATTCCTTCCTCATGCCAGACAAGATTAATTCATGGAACTGTAGATCTTTTCTATAAATTAAGTAATAACAAGTGGATTTATGTGCAGTCTGAACCAGGCAAATGCCACGTTAGCTGTAATGACGATCTTACCACCCACGAAGTCATCTTGTTTGGTACAGGTATTTTTACTTTACCTAGGCACTGTAAAGGCTTTTATAAAACTTTGCAATTTACTCCTTCTGACCTTGTCTATACAAATGATAATATAACCAATGTAATATCTAATTTCAATATACTCCAGGATGATTGTTGCGATAGGAATAAAATTAATAAAACATTATCACAAATTAAATTGTCAAAAATAGATCACATCAATAGTTTGGATTCGTTACTGCATGCCAGTATAAATTTAGATTCCTTGCAAAAAGAATTAGATAAGATTCAAAATCCATCTCATTTTAACACGTATGCAATTCACTACCTAATGTCAGGCTATATCATAACATTTATTGTTTTCCTTTTTATTATATGTAAATATAAGAGGGTATTCTTTCGGAAACCCTCATCCTCAGGGTGTTGCATAAAAATATTTAATCAATGCTACAATAAGAGGACAGAAGACAGGTCAGTCTCAAATTCTATTTGTATACAAGGTATTGATGATGAATTATCATCATCATCAGATGTTGAAATAAAGAAAACCCCTATACCATGTAAACGAAATATTTTAGCAAACTCAAAGAATATGTAATACTAAATATATAAAACTGGCCTAGGAATAGCATTTAAGTGCCCAAATATAATATATTGTAGAATTAACTAGAAATAGTTTTATTTTAATTAAATTTTAATCTCATTGGATTACTTCATTTTTATTTACCTATTATTATGTAATGTTGTAGCGAAGTTCAAAGCTCTTACAAGTTTTAATAATTTTTAGATTTCGCATCTCCTTAAGGGATAATGCTCCATCTTATCCGGGGGGCTGTTATGATTTTATTTCCACAGTTATCATATTTAAAGTAAATAGCTGAGATAGCAGTCTCACGCTTGCACAATTTCATACATCAGCATTTAATTTTCCTTTGTCCATTTCTAACGAACAACAGTTAGAGTAGATTTGAACTTCGGCGCGACAACACATTTTTGTGTTATTTTTCATAAATAAATTTTAGTTTGTGTAATAAAGTTTTTTTTTTAAAAAGCTAAGCCTGACCCACTCCGTAACAGTACCCATAGATTACACAGATATATACATTGTACCCGTGCGAAGCCGGGGCGGGTCTCTAGTTTTAAATAAAGGACTAGGCAGTCTATAATTAGTGCTAATTTCTCCAATGCTTGTTAACAAGTTAATCGTTGATTAGATATCATGTCATCTCTTTTATTCTTTGTATTAATGTAAGAGAAGGCATGATATTTAATCAACGATTAACTTTAGATAGATGTTGGTAATATCGGCACTAAGTATTTATTATATTAAATGAATTACAGTTTTTGCATAGTCCACATTTTGTTCGTGGCGAGTATTTCATATCAACGAAATTCGATACTGAATGAATGAATTTTGTATTTTTTACTCTTATTACTTCCATTTCAACTTGCAATATGGCGAAACACACTATTGTATTTGTGTTATTTATTTTAAAATCAACATTAGCAGAAGAGTTTATTGATAAACCAACAACCCACATACTAGAAGGAGTTCCAGAAAGCTTCCAAGAGTCGCGAGCCGATGAAGTAGAAAACAAAAATACTGACAGCGTAATAAGTCCAAGGATAAAATTGTTGCCTAAAAATGACCAAGGAATACCGGATCAATATCCATACAGGAACCATCCAGAATTTGTGCCTCACAATTTTATACCATATCCGTACATGCAACCTGTCGCGCTAAACTTTTTGCCTGGGTCTTCGAATCGTCTTCAAAGGACACTGAGAAGCGAAGACGACGATCTATGGGATGAGGTGGAACAGGAGGCTGTCATGCACAACGTACTGCCAATTATACCGGCGCCGTACTTCAGGAGTTCTCAAAGTGTTCCCCCAACTGTGGCCAGTTTCCCTACCGCTTTGGGGAATTGTGCTGTCCCTGTACTAGTGAGCTGCACTCCGCAGATAACACGAGGAACCATTGCCGGAAGTGGACAAGGGGTCCCCGTCTCATTTTTAGTCAAGAAAAATAAATAAAATTGTGTGTTTGGAAAAGCTAATGTTGTAACTTGTAAGTGAAATAAATATTATTGATATTTTGTTTTTTTTTTTATTGCAGTAGTTAGAAGTGGTGTATTTGGTAACCTTACTACCTACTTACATGTATAAATTCTTTAAGTACATGATTTTAGTACGTAAAGCTTAAGACAATTCAACTCATATAATATCTAATTTCTATTTAAACTATCATCTTAATTTTCAAATGTACTAATAGGCAATCGGACTAATTTTTTTTATTGCATAAATGAATAGTACTCTTAAATATGAGTAACTTCTCAGAAGAAACCGTATATCAAAAGCCAATATTTTCAAAGGTACAGCGATTTGTATAAAAAATTTCGCGAGCCTCCTAAAAACGCTCCATACTAAAATCGATATACACATGACGTCACTTATAGGTTATAGTATATGAAGTATATGGTCGCCGGAATATATTTGTAAATATCTTGCATATTTGTGCGTTTAAGTTCATACTTACCATAATGAATGTTTTTGTATATTTTAATTATTTATTTTATTTTATTTGGAAAACTTACAGCTAACAAATAATAACAATAACTATTATTCCTAGAAAACAAATAGCCAATAACAAGTTTTCACTAATAAATAACTAATTAAATAAGAAAAATGGAAAGTCAAGTATGTACAGCAAAAACTTAAAAATAAACCTTAATCATAACATAATTCCTGAGTTAATCTATTTAATATAATATTATATATAAATAAAATAAATATGATGTGAGTAAACTAATGATGTAGGTTTTGTTTACCAATTTCGCAAAAAAAAAATTTTTTTTTGGTATAAAGACTCGCGAAATTTTGTATACAAATCGCTGTACCTTTGAAAATATTGACTTTTGATATACGGTTTCTTCTGAGAAGCTACTCATATTTAAGAGTATTATTCATTTATGTAATAAAAAAAATCAGTCCGCTTGCCTATTGTAGAAAATAATATCTTTTTTTTGTCACATTTAGGCTGCGTAGCAGAATAAAACACACACACATATACGTGCGTGATATCGTCATTTCACTAACAAAAATATATATTGTCAATTGTCTACTAATTTTCAAGCTAATTTTTGACTAGCCCAAGCACCTGCGTCATAACTCATAGCATGGAAACATTTTATCTCAAAATATAGAAGGCTTGAAATACAAGGACTTATTATATAATAGGATAGATTAGTAGCAACTAGCAGCATTATCTAAGGCTGGGACTATATGCTCCGGAATCCAGAGTTCTATTTTCAGTGCTCTGAATTTTCTCCGGCATCCTGGACTCCGGAGTATACAGTCCCAGCCTAATCTGTAGTGAACTTTTCAGCTCACAAGACCTGTCCCCCCGGAGAAATAATGGGCGCCAACTTCGTGTGCACCCCCATATTGACAACCACTAACTTCAACGAAACCAGATGGGATTACTACTGATTAAAAATATTAATAAATAACAGTTAAAGTACATATAGATTGGCTATGTTAAATTATTAAATCCTGTGAAATACCTACGTCCTACACAATTTATCTATGTCCAGCCCCGGTTCTACAATTTTTTAGGCGAGGCAAAAGCTGAAAAATGCCGCCCCCGTCCACTTATATACTCGTAGTAACTACACATCAGTGGCGTAGCGAGCCTTAGCCCCATATAAAAATTTTCGGGAGCCCCCCAGGGTTAAAATTCACAAAAGTTAGAAAATTGTTCGCATTTAATTTAAATGAAAGTTAATTTTTAAACGTTTTTAGTCTAAATTTTAAACAAAGGCAAGCGAGCGAAGCGAGCGAGCTGAAATTTTTTGAATATTTTGATTCTGTAAGGCTCAAAACTTTGAAATTACCTAAAATATAGTTATGTATTATGTTAACTAAAGAAGAAGGGGCAAATCGTCCCCACCCTTGTAGAACTACATGACATATATCAAATTAAAGGGCTTAAAAAGTGTGTTATTTTATAGTATGACGAAAAATCTTTAAACTAATCTGGAAAATTGGTTTATGTAAAATATAATAATGCTGATAAAACAATTACATTAAAATACATATAATTAAATAGCAAAAATAATTTTAAAACGATTATGCACTGAAAAAAGTAAAAAAAAAA
This sequence comes from Glaucopsyche alexis, assembly GCA_905404095.1. Classification (NCBI taxonomy): domain Eukaryota; kingdom Metazoa; phylum Arthropoda; class Insecta; order Lepidoptera; family Lycaenidae; genus Glaucopsyche; species Glaucopsyche alexis. The sequence continues at coordinate 7,562,186 of FR990053.1, forward strand.
AAAACATTACATGGTGAATTATTCTTCTGGGCGTTGTAAGAGAAGTCTGAATCAAATTAGGAATAGCAATTTAGTCCTATGGAGTGTCAAGTCCGACTTGATGAAAACTTAAACTGCATCATTAGATTTTTAATAACTCAATTTTCCTAGCCAGGATTCGAACCCATAGATTGTGAAAAATAAATACATTCTGTACATTGCACCATTCGATAGTGCCGCAAGTAAAAAAAAAATTCCAGAAAGTAATTATGTGCGAAAAAATTAAGGAAATAGCTTTTTTTAGCATTTTATTATTATTCCATACATTTCTTCAAAATATAAGGCAGTTAAGCAAAATATACCACTTTTATGAAGTTTGCTGTATATCATCAATTCCCAAAAAATGTAAATGTAAAAACAAAAAAAAAATGGTGCAATAATACAGGTAATTTTTTTAACTTTTTTTTTAACCTTTAACCCTCATTAACTTTTTTCTCCCATAGTTTTGGGTTTTTTTGTCATACAATAAAATTACACAATTTTTAAGCCCTTTTATTTGATATATGACTTGTAGTGCTACATTAGTGGGGACGAGCTTCATACAAAAAGGCACCTTCTTCTATGCAATCCGTGTCTAAGAGTTTTTACGCGTTGAATATCATTAGCTAAAATTAATCTTTTTATTAAAATCATTAGCTGAGTGGAGCGGGCCAGATAGTTTTAAAAATATAATACCGGTTCCAAAATTATTATAACATTATCTATACTATTATAATAAAGAGGAAAAGTTTGTTTGTTTGTTTGTTATTTTCTTTGTTTGTTTGTTTGCATCGAATAGGCTCCGAAACTACTGGATCGACTTTGATGAAATTTTGCACAGATCCACGGGGAAGGACATAGGCTACTTTTTATTGCGGCAAAATGTATCCACGAAATTGTCTCATCACGTCTCGTTTCTCGCGGAGGCGAAAAGCGGACCATGGAAAGACGCTTGTAAATATGAATGAATGAATGAATGAATATGAATATTTTTTATTGTTCTCCACAAAGGTTTTGATATTAACTACAATACAATTTCGCCTTAACGTTAACACATAACCTTCGTGAGAGACCTGGTGTCTGTGCTAGGATAAACCTGTGTTACAGAATCACCAGGCTCCCTCATCACAAAAAGGTACAATTCAGTAAAATATGCTTAATTTATAGAACTATTTTAATTTAAAAAATGTTAGTAAATGAATAGTAATAATATACATACAAAATAAATTACTTATTATACAATATAAATATATAAGAATAAATAAGCGTTAATATTTTATAATGTAGATATAATATATAAATTAATATATAAATGAACGTTATATAATATAATATATAAATTAACACATACCTTTTATTAATTTATTCATACAAGTATTATCTAATCAATCCCGTCATATCAACATATTATATTTTGTATGTTACTAATAATTTTTCGGTGTTATCGTAGTCTAGTGAATGAAGCCAATTGAACAAGGTCTTTTTGCATTGGTATCTATTTAGATTAAATATGTTTAAGGTTTTGTTGGCTTTATTATACAGGTATCCACCAAGAAAAGGAAAATGTCGTTGGGCAAATCCAGTATTAGTGCGTATAGTCGGGAACACTACGTGTTTCCGTCGCTGGTGCTCAAATTTTGTTGAGTCAAATTGAGTATGCGACGAAGATGTATGTTGGCGAAGAATAGTAGCCAAAACAAAGAGCTGACGAACCGATAGTACTCCACATATCTCATATACATCTTTCGTGGGGTGCAAGAACGGTAGACAACGACTAACTTTTAGAACAGCCCTTTGTGCTCGCTCTATTTTCAGCATAATTGTTTTTGGGGATCCACCCCACACAGACAAGCAATAAGTTATAATAGACTCACAGAGGGCAAAATAAACCATTTTTATTATACTATAATCCGCAACATGTCTTAAATTTTTGAATATGTATATGACCTTTCTTATTCTAGAAGTTGTGTGATCTATATGTGATTGGAAATTTAAATTACAGTCAATGATGACGCCAAGATACTTAATATTACTTGTTCTATTAATTTTGGGGCATGAGCACAAGGTAGAATGAGGAGAATTACATGAGTGAGCAATAATCTGAAAGTTATTTTCACTCGGAATAACGTTATTATAGATAGAGAATGCCATATATTTAGTTTTATCAGTATTTAGTGTAAGTTTATTGAGTCTTAACCACGCTATAACAATGTTAAAACCTTTTTGTGCTGCATTAAAAGCATCTATCCAATTTTCCGCCGCAAATACCATTGCTGTATCGTCAGCAAATGTTATAATTTTCCCACTGGGCAATTCTAAATCACACAGGTCATTAATATACATTAAAAACATAGAGGGTCCAAGTATACTTCCCTGCGGCACTCCGTGGGTAATCAGAAGATCGTCACTGACCTTGTCCCCGATTCTTATTCTCTGTTTTCTATTTTTAAGGTAACTATCAAATAGGTTCAGTTGATTCCCTCTTACCCCTAGGCATTCCAACTTCTTTAAAAGTATCTGGACAGACACTGTATCAAATGCTTTCGCGAGATCTAAAAATATAGCAATTACTTTTTTGTTATCATCGAGATTTGTTACAATAAAGTTTGTTAGTTCATGTATAGCGTCATTAGCAGAGCGACCAGTTCTAAAACCAAATTGGGAAGCTGATAGAAGTGAATTATTTTCCAAATATTTAATAAGTTGGTTATTAATAATTTTTTCAAGTAATTTTGACAATGTAGGTAAGATTGAAATTGGTCGATAGTTATTGATACAGGATCTGTCCCCAGCCTTATGTATAGGATGAACTTCCGCTAATTTTAATTCGTCAGGAAAAGTGCCTGTGTTAATTGCAATATTAAATATGTGTACCAAGGGAGCTATAAGATAGTATCGATATTTTTTGAGAAAAATGCTCGATATATTGTCTCTTCCAGTCGAGCATTTATTTTTAAGATTTAATATCAACTTATTCAACTCTCTTTCGTCAGTTGGAAGGAGAACAAATGAATTCTGATGGGACGACCTTGAATATAATGTTGTATCATTATCCTCCGAAATTTTGGCCACCAGGCTTTTACCCACGTTTATAAAAAAGTTATTAATACTATTTAGAGTAGCATAATCTTTTAATAACGGAAAATCTGAGTGATTATTTTTATTAGATGGAATATTCGAAATGATTTTTATTGTATCCCAAAGTTTTTTATTATTAATTTTTGAAGCTTTTAATATTTCATTTCTCTCATAGTCCCGTTTTACTCTTTTTAATAAGTCATAACAAAAATTTCTGTACCTTTTATACGTTGTCAATATTATGGGATTATCCGGATTATTTTTAGCCTTACGGTGAAGTCTATCTTTGTTTCTTAGACATTTTAGAAGGCCGGGCGTTATCCAACCCTTTATTACACGTTTTCTATTTGAAACAGTAATTGTCTTAGTATTATCGAGAATAGCTTTATTTAAGGATTTTAAGAATGTTGAAAGGGCCATGTTTACATTTTCAGCACAATAAACATCTTCAAAGTTAATATTTTTTATGTCATTATCCAATTTACTATGGTCAATAATCTTAACTTGTTTATGTTTAACGAAATCGTGTTTTAAATGCGTATCTAGAATAAGGGCCGTTGAATAATGATCAGTAAGTGTAGTTTCAGCAACGAAGCATATTGCTGGCATACGTGACTTTATAAAAATATGATCTATACATGATTTGTTATGAGTTGGATGAGTATGTGCCGGAAGCATTCCATGTGATGCAAGAAGATTTAAATATGTCTGTGAGTTGATGTCAGAATTGTCTTGAGATATATTTATATTTAAATCACCTAGTATAATTAAGTTAGGACAGTTCGATAGTGGAGTTAGGTGTTTATCTAGGGACTGTAAAAAGTTTTGGGGATTTCTATAACCAGCAGGTCTATATATAACTAATACAATAGCATCGTGGATAAATTTTAGTTGAAGGCAGTTGCATTCCGATATTAATGGCTCTTCAACATTAATAGGAATAGTATCCTTATAATAAACAACAACTCCTTCATTTTGAGTTATATTATTTGCCGTCTTATAATGTGTATAGCCTGCAATTGTCGGTATATAATAAGTGCGAGGGAGCCAACATTCTGTTAGTGCTAAGATATCCCACTCAATTTTCGAACGTTCTAGTACCGTTAAAAAGCCAGGAAAGTTATGAGTGATGCTCCTGATATTCTGGTGAAGAATTTTTAGCGAATTATTGGAGTCACTAATGTGGTTTTTAATGTTATTGATATCCCCGGACAAAGAGTGCGCCACAGAAAATTGATCAAGATCTTCTAATATACTATAAGTAGAATCGAATTTTGTATATAGAGGAGTAATTATTGCACTGTACTGAGTTCCTAATCGCAATTATATTGGCAATAAAATATACAATTGGCACTCTGTAGTTATTCATAACTATATTTATATTGAAGTTGTTAAAAACTTTTATACGCATGTAATTTCTATGTTTATAAAGATGATAATAGGTTTTTTGTGTAATGTATAAGGTGTTCATGATGTTATTGTACGAGTCTATACTAAGGGCTAATGATATAATAGGGCTGTTATATAATGTGATATTCTGATACGTGTAAATACTGTGGTATAAATATAGGTTTAAGATAGTGTACATATTAGAGTATATAAGAACCATATAAGTAAGGTTAGTTTGATTTATATTTTTTGAGTAAAGTATATACGTATTATAATATGTTATTCTAAATAATAAAAAGAGAAACTGTAGACTAAGTCTCGAGATTAGTCGTGCTTGCAGGGGCTCCAACGAAATTGTCCAGGTCCGCCATAGAAGAAATACGTTTGACCTCTTTGCCATCAGATCGTCTGACAAAAATGTTTCCATTTCGTATCCAGCAGTAACGAAAGTTATGTTGTCTGGCTCGTTCTCTGGCAGCACGAAAAATTTCTCTATTGGCTTTTGTCAATCTTTCATTAAAGTAAATCTTCGTGGGATGTCCGTCAACTATGTCAGCAGTCGTTGCATTTTTTCGGGACCTGGCTGCTGTGAGTATTTCGTCTCTCTTGTTGCGCCGCAGAAGCTTAACCACAATTACACCAGGTAGTTTAGGCGGTGTCCCTGTAGATACCATCTTATTCCTATTCTTAGGAGTAATACGATATACTGTATCTATATCTCCTTCCTTCAAGTGGGTGCCAATTTTGTTTGCAGCCAACATCACGATGTGAGACAGATTTTCGTTCGCATGTTCCGGGATACCAGCAATCTCTAGTTCTCTATAATAATATCTAATATATATTAAATGAATTACAGTTTTTGCCCTTTTGTCACGCACGAAGTCGCGCGCAACATCTAGTAATATCTAGGGGGCGGCAAAATTTACATCCGCCCCGGGCGGCAGACACCCACGCTACGCCACTGCTCTTTAGTGACATCAAATATGATTTGATACGAACCCATTGATGGTAAATATTGTCGACAATGAGTATCTTTTTAGACCTTGTCCTTTATGGGAGTGAAAATTCAGAGAAAAGCTTAATTGCGAGTGGCTATACAAAGTTGCAGTTTACAATTGTATGTAAATAACCTACTCAGCATATTATTGTAAACAATGAGGAAGCCAAGTATTTTTCCCTATAGATATTTTTATCATGATAAGGCGAGTGGTTCCTATTAAATCATTGATTATTTTCAAGTGTGTATCAACTATCAAGGGCATGTTTTTTTTAGAAATCACCTGATGATTTCTTCGTAAATTACTCCATAGTTCAAAAACACTGTCGTATTACGCAATTTATTATTATAATTACGTCCAACAATAGATCAATAAAACTAGTTCAACAGACTTCAACTAAAGACATAACCGATTTGATGATTAATCTGGGAGAAATTTAAATAATTTTAGACGACAAATTGATAATTTAGTATCTATTTCTATTATCCATTTACACTTTAGACCCCACATGAAAGTAGAAGTGGAGAAAAAAAATTGACCACTTTTCGAAGTTTTTCACGCACACATAAGTAAATGCCGTAAAGGGAAAAGTGTGTACACGGTCACGGCGTAAACGACCGCAAATAGGAAAATAATAAATGTGCTAAAACTAAGGGTCACATCACACCGCGACGATATGCATTTTTAAAATAAGTACATAGCTATTATACATAATATAATAGTTCATATCCTAAAACAAATTATTTTGGGCGTTCGCTTTGCTGAGAATTGGTCTGACGTTGTAACCATATTCGGACCATGTGTACCATATTCGGAATACGTACTTAGTAATGTAAACAAGGGGACCGCGAAATGAATACGTCATGCGATTGTAAACAAATTGTAGCCGGCCAGTCTCACCGGAATCTTATGACGCAATGTAGATAAGACTTCGTTTATATAGGGACAACATAACCGGAGAAGTATCATTGTAACTATAGTAGAGAGAGAATATACCTATTCAAATTATAGAAGCAACCGTAGAAAGGACATAAAGATGAAGTTCACCATTCTCCTTGCATGTTTACTCTTCATCGGGGTATGCCACGGCAGAGCTGTAACAGGCTGGGTACATAAAGATGGTTCAGAGCAGCCAGATATACCACTGGTAAGCAAAAACTTTTTTTTTTAAATAAAGTAATTTTTGTAAACCAATCCTGCATTTTAAAATCATAAAAAATATATATTTTAATGATTTTAAAATGCAGTGAAACATTTTATATATTATTAATTATTATTTCCTATTATTATTATAGCAAAAACCAACCAAAAACATATAGGTAGTTCTACAAAAAATATTTTTGCGTGCCGTTAGATTGAATGCCATTTTTTTTAATACTTACTAATAATATGGGGTCTCTGAATACGGAAACATAAATGTTTATTGTTTGCATCATTTTTGTGTCAAGTTAGCTTTTTAGAAAAAATTGTATGACAAATTACCTTTTTTATCAGTTATGGCCTATGTATGTAACTTACTAGCTAAATATTCAATATATCTGAAAAACTGAGCGCTCAGTAAAAGTGGAGGGGATCGTTCGCGCATGTGACCAATAGTAAAAAATATATATTACTAACGTACCAATAGTGTGTCGGCAGCCACGTTCGGCATGCGTTCGGCGCATCCACTCCTCCCCGCCCGAGCCCGCTACCGCCAAATACACAAAAACTGACTTCTGCGCATACCCCCTCTACTTTTGTCGAAATATCTTAATTCGTTGCGCGACCTGTATTCAGTTGTACATATATATTCAGCGAGTGAAAAACTTACAATCTAAAAAGTTACAGGACTAAGGAAACTAAGATTCTAAAACGAAAATTACCTACTTTTCAAATCCTAACGTTATTTGTGACCTTTTTTAGGGTTCCGTAATACTTAAGGAACCCTTATAGTTTCGCTCTGTCCGTCTGTCTGTCTGTCTGTCTGTCTGTCTGTCTGTCTGTCTGTCTGTCTGTCTGTCTGTCTGTCCGCGCCTCTAGCTCCTGTAATTATGAATATAAATTGATGAAATTTGGTGCAGTTATAGATTGTGTATAGATCACGGTTTCGGGATCATAAAAAATAATAATTTTATATTTTAGGGGTGGCTCTCCATACATGTGAAGTGGGGATGAAAAATATTTTTTCACTCTACTCCATCATGTGGGGTATCGTAGAATAGGTCTTTTAAAATAAAGGCAAGGTTTCATACGTTACTTTTTTATAAAGTTGACCATTTTCCAGTAATCGGCCTCCAAAGTGGTTTGTAAGTTGGTCCCCCCCCTAGCATTTTTAAACTATAGGAGATAGAAATTTGCAAATTTCCATGCTGATAGATCATGCTAAAAACTCTTTAGGAAAATTATTGCGAACCAAATCGGACAGTAACTTTTGGAGTAATTAAAAAAAAACATATTACGCATTTATAGTTACGGAACCCTCCTTAGACATGTCCTGACATGCTCTTGGTTAGGTTAGGTTATTTACGATTACGTACGATCGTAGATATGCAATTGCAAAAACAAAATTAATAGGCTTATTATGTAATTTTTGATTTTTTCGAATTTAATGTAACTTATAAATTTTATCTGATTCTAGGATGTTCTGCAAAACATGAAACCATCTCGCTTCGTGCCCATCAACAGCCCACTTTTCTTCAAGAGCTTCGAGCCCTGTCCGGACGGTTTCCAACGTGACGTCATCGGAATATGCCGAGAAGTTTGGGACTAATTTTTGTAGGAAAATATTAAAAATATTCCGGAAATTAGGAATGTTTCCAAAGAGACCCGGTGCAATAAAATGTGATATTAGGAATTTAAGTAGATTTATGATTAATTTATAAGCTTTTTATAAGTTTCGTTTAAGTTTATCATAAATTAATAAAGTTAACCTTAAGAGTACCTACTTAATGTCTTTTTAAATTTAAATAGTCGTAACTGAAAATATTTATTGTTAATAAAAAAGGGAACTCAATTCTTGTCATATTTTGAAACTTAAATCTTTCAGATCCTTGATGTAAATGTCACTTATAATTTTTGGGTCTAGAATATCGATACCTACTATATGCCTACTATCGTAAATTGTAATGATAGATAAGGCCTCAGTATTAGAAATAATGGTAGTAGACACTACTACTATACTACTCTACTTAATACATAAAGTCTATTCGCGATAAGAAGTCAGTGAATCATGCGTACACAGTAAAAAATGTCATAATTGACCAATGACGCGTAAGCCGTATTCATAAGTAGTGCCATTTTGACATAATATTATGTACGCATGATAACAACAAAAAAAGTCAACAAACATTTTTATTACTCAGTAGGTAGTTTGCTTCCCGACTTTGTCTCTATTTTTGGGGCATAGCCTTTAGCCAGTAGTATGACGTTATAATAATGAAAAAATACAAAAACAATTTCATTGTACATGACGTTATAATAATAAAAAATAGAAAAGAAATACATGACATAATAATTTACATAACATTCTATACTATCGCATAAGCCGGGTGGGTGGTCGTTTCGCATCCAAAGAGGTTTAAAGGACTTTTTTTATTTAATGACACATCAACATGTTACATAAGGGAAGCCGGGGGGAGGGTAACCGCGCCATGGCCAGAAAGGGGACTCGGCAGGTTAGCTACGCCCCTGATCCACGCGTGCCGATCGAAGCAGAACGACTCCACGTTGTTGAGGGCTCGCATATAGATCGTCGTTACCCCGCCTGTAAAAATAATAATATTTTATTTAGAATGATGCGAGATGGTAGCAGGTTATACAATAGATATGTAATAGCTAGCTGTTTCCCGCGGATCCGCCCGCGTTAATATACTGTTGGGTATCCCGCGGGAATACTGTACTTTTCTGGGATAAATAGTAGCCTATGTTTTATTCCAGAGCCTAAACTACTACCATACCAAATTTCATCAAAATCCGTTAAGTAGTTTTTGCGTGAAAAATTAACAAACATCCATCCATAATATAATAATAATATCTATGGACACTTCACACCACGTCAATCTGATCCCGTGGTAAGTTCTCGAAGAACTTGTGTTACGTTACGGGTACCAGACAACGGAAATATATATTTAGTACTTTTATTCTATACACATATTTAAGATTTTTATTATATTATACACATATTTAATACACATTCATGACCCAGGAACACAGAAAATCTTTTTGTTCCTTCGGCGGGATTTGAACCCGCGACCCCCGGCTTGAGCACCAACACGCTCAACCAACTGAGCCACAGAGGTCGTCGATCCTCCATCGTCGAACAAACGTCCATCCTCACAAACTTTTACATTTATAATATTAGTAGGAGGATATGCACTCACGTTTGTAGAATACCACTCAATTTATCACACAGGCATGTTTATCCATAAGTTTTCTACGTGTTTGTCAAGTTTCTGTGTTTATGGGCTTTATATCATGATTTTTTTATCGGGACGTACAAGGAGTGAGACTGTGTAATGTGTACATGATATTTTAGTATATTATGCCTCGGGAACACTGTACTTTTTCGGGATAAAAAGTAGCCTATTTTAATCCAGAGCCCAAACTACTACCATACCAATTTTCATCAAAATCCGTTCAGTAGTTTTTGCGTGAAAGAGGAACAAACATCCATCCATAGTCCATACATCCATCCATCCATACATCCATACATCCTCACAAACTTTCACATTTATAATATTAGTAGGATATAATACAGCTACAGCTATGATACAGCTGATACAGCGGTAGCTACGCCCCTGACTATGATTATTGTAAATTGTAATTACAGTAAATCCTTATAATAAATAATAATAATATACCAATAATTATAAAGATTTTGTTCCTTCTTAACTGAATTACTAAACAGACCTAAGTCAGCGTTACGCGAAATGTATTGTTGCTGACGACGACGATGCGACGACATTTGAAACAACACGTATGGCGTATTTTGGCGACGTGCCATAAGCACGTCTCATGTTTCAAGTGCTAAGGTTATGCTAAAAATTCATATTTAATGTTTTTTTACAGCCACTAAGTAAACCTTTGGGAAAATTATTTAAAACTAGCATTAATTGCCCGCGGCTTCGCCCGCGTGAAATTAGGTTTTAAACTTCCATCCCCTATTTTACCCCCTTGGGGGTTGAATTTAAAAATACTTCCTTAGTGGATGCTTATGTCATAGGTGTCATAGGTAACCTTTTTTTATTAATTACCTATTATTATGTCGTTTAAATGGCGTTGATGACAAAAACAACTCGCCATGCGACTGTGAGCTCCACCCCCTGGACTTACCGACGATTATGAGCTGAGTGCCGAGGTAGGCGAGCGCGTGGCCGTGCCGCGGTATGGACATCTCCGTCTCCAGCCGCCACTCCCGCGCGCTCCAGTCCCACACGTCGATCGCTGATACGCTGCTAGGCGTCTTGTCCTGCGAATGGTAGACTTATTACTTAATATTCCGAAGAGTCTGGAATTTTTAAAGGTAAAAGTAGTTTTAGGCATAGACGTATATGTGATAGACATGTATTGTCGAGGCAAAAAGTGTCTACAGTCTACACCTACACAGCCCCAAACATGGGTTTGTTTGGGGCCCCTTTAGGTTTGACATTTGTCATCTTAATATTTTGACATTTGCTTTCCGTAGTACATTCAGTCTTCTGAAATCAAGATGGCGTAATAATAAATCTTGTATGAAGATTTTTTCTGTCACATGCACGTCATAACCCAGTTTAAAAAAAACCTTGTTTCAAATACCTAAGTATTGAAACGAGAATGTCGGAAAACTTAAAAGCTTGTTTACATTTTCAGTGATTTTTCCCGCTCCACCGATAATGTACAATTTATCATTCATGGCGAAAAGCGATGCGAAACATCGTGGAAACCGCAAGCTCTGTATCTCTGTCCATCTGGAAATAAAACAGACACCGGTGAGTCTGCGTCTTAGTATAACAATTTAATAGGCAAGCGGACTGATTTTTTTTATTACATAAATGAATAGTACTCTTAAATATGAGTAACTTCTCAGAAGAAACCGTATATCAAAAGTCAATATTTTCAAAGGTACAGCGATTCGTATACAAAATTTCGCGAGTCTTTATACCAAAAAAAAATTTTTTTTTTTGCGAAATTGGTAAACAAAACCTACATCATTAGTTTACTCACATCATATACAAAAACATTCATTATGGTAAGTATGAACTTAAACGCACAAATATCGGAAATATATTCCTGCGGCCATATACTTCATATACTATAACCTACAAGTGACGTTATTTGTAGGTCGACTTTAGTATGGAGCGTTTTTAGGAGACTCGCGAAATTTTTTATACAAATTGTAATACAAATACCTTTGAAAATATTGACTTTTGATATACGGTTTCTTCTAAGAAGTTACTCATATTTAAGAGTACTATTCATTTATGCAATAAAATAAAATTGTCCGATTGCCTATTGTTTATATAAAGTACAACTACTTTTAAGATAATAAATACTATCCATGACTGCGCCGAATTTCTAGAAATTGTGGTATTTATTCGAGCGTGTAATTTTAGATTCGCAAATCTCACGGTAAACCGTAGAAACGAAATCGGTTCTAGGAGCCAAAGAATAAAAGTGCATTTTAAGTCGTTTTTAGGAGATAAGGAACAAAGTAACATTTGAATATTATTAAGATTTAAGAATAATAAAAATTTTATGTTCTGTGCCTTCACAAATGAGCTACTCTGAAGTATGGACGTAGAAAAAAACTCTAAACCAAGTCAAAGACAATACAAAAAAAAAAGGATCTATCTAATTTGGTCAAGGTCGTGAACCAATGCCAATCACCTTAATCTCTTAGTATAAGTCGATCCGTCCAGTTTTATGACCCAAAAGGAACTTACTGATTGGTATTCGAGTTGTAGCACTCGACGGTGTCGCAGGCTGAGGCCTTCCTGTCACCAGGCATGCCGCCGGCCACCCAGATGTACTCGCGGTACTTCACCGCCGCCACCGCCATCCGCGCCACGCCCATGGGCTGCACCTCACTCCACGAGCCAGACTTGGGATCAAACTTCTCCACGGAGCGGAGGATCCTTGAAAATTGCATGCATTTAGTAAATATTAGCACGATTCGTAGCTTTGTAGGTATCCGTTGGTAGTTGTTCTTGAAGAACTATTAGCGCAGGATCGCTAAAACTTTTGGCATACTGAAAGGAAATATTTATTAAGGCGATAGAAAATATATTATAGGATTCGAGGTTTGTTGACTGTTTTTAAAGGAAAGGAAGCAAAAAATAGTAATATCCAAATATCGCATGATGTACAATATCCACAAAGTTCCTGCTCGATCAGTTTCATAACTTTGTCTTTGCACTAGGAAACATTAAAATAATTAAACACAAAGGAAGTGACCGCAACGACTGCAGACGTGGTTGAACTACGTGTTTACACGTAGGTATGTTTGCGTGCCCACGATTCAACGGCGATGTTAAGCTATTTACATCTTTGCCTGGTCGTGCGGCAACTTTGTCCATAGTAGGTACATTATCCTTAGATGAGAGCAATTTTACAGGCCTTCCCTTAACGCTTCCCATAACTATGTCAGGATGACCTTACATAAGAATCAGCTTCTACTTATGGAAATTATGGGATATGAGCGTGAGTATAATAATATTTAATTTACCCACTTGCCCTTCTTATCCTGTCCCCCTATCGCGTACAAGGCCATGCGATGGACGACGAGGCCGAAGTTCTTTCGCGGCGTGGCCAGGCCCGACTCGCTGTACCACGATCTGGTGACAGGCTCGTAGCTCCACACCGTGGACACCACCACCGACTTACCCCGGAGATCGTCCTCGCGGGGATCCGCTCCACCTTCGGGATGAGGAGTACCAAGGAGGTTCATTAGTCATTACTGATTGAGAATGACGGTTTTGTGACTATTTTTAAAATATGAATTTGATGTGATATTGCTTGATTTAAATTACTAGAGTTAATGACAGCTAGACTCTGAGTAGAGTCTAACTGCAAAAGTAGAGCAAGAACTCTCTTGCTCTACTTTTGCAGTTAGACTCTATTACATAAACTTTTCTTACAGTTTTCTAATTTTGTGTCAGTCTCAACTCTCAAGTGATTAAATCGATGGTGCTTTAATGAACATGACATTATGTTATGTTATGGTATGTTAATGTATATTTTGTAATTGCGCACGTTCTATCTGCTATCTTGTATCCCGTTTCTCTCCGTAGAGCTGCTGGAAGAAATTTCTTTTTAGAAATAAGCAGAACCTTTGTGTCGTATTTCCTTTTTAGGGTTTCGTAATACTTAAGGAACCCTTATAGTTTCGCTCTGTCCGTCTGTCTGTCTGTCTGTCCGCGCCTCTAGCTCCTGTAATTATGAATATAAATTGATGAAATTTGGTGCAGTTATAGATTGTGTATATATGACGGTTTTGGGATCGTAAAAAAAATAATAATTTTATATTTTAGGGGTGGCTCTCCATACATGTGAAGTGGGGATGAAAAATATTTTTTCACTCTACCCCATCGTGTGGGGTATCGTTGAATAGGTCTTTCAAAATAAAGGCAACGTTTCATACGTTACTTTTTTATAAAGTTGACCATTTTCGAGTAATCGGCCTCCAAAGTAGTTCGTAAGTTGGTCCCCCCCCTAGCATTTTTAAACTATAGGAGATAGAAACTTGCAAATTTCCATGCTGATAGATCATGCTAAAAACTCTTTAGGAAAATTATTGCGAACCAAATCGGACAGTAACTTTTGGAGTAATTAAAAAAAAAACATATTACGCGTTTATAATTACGGAACCCTCTTTAGACATGTCCAGACATGCTCTTGGTTAGGTTTTAATTGTAATGTTTAAAATGTTTCTCGTGTGCAATAAATTGTTAAATAAAAAAAAATGACATTTAATATAACTGATACGGCATAATATATGATTACTGCTTAATACTTAGGGCCTGTTTCACAGTGAAATTCAAAGCGCCTAGTGTCGAATAGCGTATTCGGAAGTTTTGTCGCTGCTTACTTCATACTGAGCGACAGAGACAAAACTTGCCAATAAGCTATCTGACACTTATCAGTAGACTAAAGTATACGTCACCGTAAAATTGTAAAAACCGTTAGATTGTAATAAAAGTAAGGAAATTGTAAAATGTTGATAGACTTCCGACACGAATATGCTGCCGATCATTTCACACATTATTTTCCGTTAGATTATAAGTATATAGTTTTTAATCTTTCGTTATATTTTTACAATCTAGTTAGTCATTTTACAATCTATCGGTTTTTACAATTTTACGGTAACATAATATATACCAGCTAGAAATACTCGTCCCCTGAGGAAGGCCACGGAGTGATGATGGCGAGGTTCGGGCAACTCCCCCACATGGTCCCACGAGTTTGCCACCGGATCGAACCTATTTAAAACAATATTTTAAACATGATAGAAAGTTTGTGGATTATGCTGAGAAATAAATAAAAAGCTCCATACTAAAATACTCAAACTGATAATCACTCCATCCTCCCGGCTAGGGAGTTGATGAGCACATGATCTGATGGCATGAGTTAGCACTAATATGAAGATATCACCTGATATTGTACCATACACGCCCACGACATATTCACTTAAAAATCCAGCTCAATGTCAAAAAGATAAATTGCAGGAGAATAGGAGTTTAAAAAAAATAAAGTTTGGTAAAAAGATGCCACGTTAAAAAAACTTTTTCATTTCTCATACTCGGAAAGTAGCGTTGTTTTGATCTGATTATTGGGTGGAAAATGCTGCTTTCCTTTCATAGGGAGGGAAAAACTCATACAAATTCATTCCGGCCCAAGGGTCTACAAAACTTCAAAAATAGAACTGCTGTCAGCTGTGAAGAGTTTTATGTACAAAAAAACTATTAAAAAATGACATGACTTTCTAAACAGCCAGTGTGAATTTCTTTGAGCGGAATAAGCCGCGAGTGCCGCGACAATTACGCGGCAAGCGGCAAGTTCCATATTTAAAATTTAAAAAGTCAACACAAATTAGCGGGATACCAAAATCTGTTATGTATGTAGCTGTGACGGACTTTTGTGCTAAGATTTGAATTGAATTTAGGTTTATTTTCCATATATTCTAAATGAAAAGTAGAGTGTATTTGGTAAAAGAATAAACTCCTACTTGGACTATAGCTCGGGAATTGATTCTTTTCAACTCTAGGCTAACAATCTACTATTGTAAATCAACGACATAATCACACACGAATTACAATGTCATAGTGTGAGGACATCTTTGGGTAGGTAACAGCAAGAGCGAGTAGGAAGCGGCTATAATCCGAGTAGGAATTAATTCTTTTACCCGTGGCATACACTCTACTTTTCATTTAGAATATGTGGAAAATAAAACTAGTTGTTTATCTAAACTATTATTTTATTGATTATAATATATTAGTAATTTAGTATCCTGCCAATTATTTGTGTTGACTTTTTAAATTTTAAATATGGAACTTGCCGCTCGCCGCGGTACTCGCGGCTTATTCCACTCAAAGAAGTTTGCGCTAAATTCACACTGGCTGTTTAGAAAGTCATGTCATTTTTAATAGTTTTTTTTTACATAAAACTCTTCACAGCTGACGGCAGTTCTATTTTTGAAGTTTTGAAGATATAATATACAAATTCATCCCGGCCCGAGGGCCGCAATGAATTTGTATGAGTTTTACCCTCCCTATGAAAGGAAAGTAGCGTTTTCCACCCAATAATCAGATCAAAACATCACTACTTTCCGAGTATGAGAAATGAAAATATATTTCATATTGTATATGTCACCGTAAAATTGTAAAAACTGTTAGATTGTAATAAAACTAGCGAAATTGTAAAATGTTAATAAACTTCCGACGCGAATATTCTGTCTATAATTTAACACAATAATTATCGTAAGATTATAAATATATTATTATACATATTTCGACAAATTTTTACAATCTCATTAGTTATTTTACAATGTAACGGTTTCTACAATTTTACGGTGACCTATACACTGTACATTACTTGTAAGGTGATTTCACACCGAAATAAAACGGTCCGTAACATGGCGCTACATTTTTAAGATAGCTATTCAAAATTGAACTTTATTCATTACACAACAAGATACAGATGTTTCTGGTTTTGTTTTATGAGTTCTAATATCAGGTTGCACCGCGCTGCACAGCGCATGTGCATTTGTGTAGTGCAGCGGTTCTCAAACTTTTTTGGTGACGGAACCCTTTTGGAAGGCGAAATACTTGACGGAACCCTACAATAAAACAATTATTTTATAAATATATTCTTTATAAATAAGCATAATAAAAGTAAAATGTAACAGTTACAACTTATTACATACTAATAGTAAGTTACTAGATAACAAGTAAAAGAAAATAAAATGACTAAAAGTACATTAAATACTGGTCTTTAACTTATTAGAAGCCCTGTGCACATTATGGGCCCCCATTTTTTTTTTCGTTTTTACCTGTTTCTTTCTGCTTTAAACTGTAATTCGGAAACATAAAAATGATAATATGTTTTTTATGCCAAACACAAGTGAGCGGAGCGAGTGAGCAAAATTTTCCCCACTTTACAGGTCAGAACACGTCAGAACCTGTTCGAACGTTAAACTTAAACACTGAATAACGGTGAACTTCGGAAAAATACCTTAAAATCAACCGGCTATATTAAACATCGCTTCTAAATAATATGTTCTTTATGGTCAATGCGAGCGAGCGAAGCGAGCGAGCAATTTTTTTTTCCTATTTAATAGCTTAAATATCTTCAAACTTTAAAACCTAAAAGACTGTGAAAATAGGATCATTTGATATTTTGTAATTTAATGTAAAATTAATGTTATTTCTGATGTTGCAAAATAGATGACAAATAATAACTTATCATGTTAGGTTTGTCATATAACTGAACATTTCGGGGGTAGTTTGAACCCCAAAAACCCTCCCCTGGCCGCCTACGCCCATGGCCGTTGGTAATCGCTGAATACTCCGCGCAGACTGCTCCAAAAGCAGCAACATTCGGCTTCGTTAGAAGACGTTGTTGCAACACGTTTAACGCCTTTAAGCCAACGTTCCATTCTCCTTTTATTAATAATGGTAAATGTCAGGATGGTTGGGTCAAAATAACGCACGATCGTTACGGCGTAAAAGAGTGGAAGAAAGAATAATGAATGTACAAAACTGATACAATCAGAATACAGCAGTAGAACAATAAATAATTTGTTTAAAGTTCTCAATTCGCTATCGCTCCAAACGCTAATCGTTGACTAACTGAGTGTCGAGGCCCGATCGTCGCTTCATCGCCCGATCGGCTGTTACTGTTATGATTGGCGACGTTTGGCTGCGCCTCATGATACGACGCGTAAAAACGTTCTACCAGAGAGAGGTGTTTTGTTGTTTTTTTTTCTAAATTTGGTTTCCCGAATAAATAAATAAATAAATAAATTCTCGCGGAACCCCTACAGGGGCTTCGCGGAACCCCAGGGTTCCGCGGAACACACTTTGAGTATGGCTGGTGTAGTGTAAAACAGATGTAATGTGAAACGTGTGTATTGTGTTTGTGTAGGAAATAAAGTTCGATTTTGAATAGGCTCTATTTTAAAAATGCAGTGCCGCCTATCATCGCAGTGTGAACTAACCCTTAGGACTGTATACAGTATTGAGTATACAATCATAGATAAAAAGTCAGGGGGTCTAAAAAGGCCACTCTAGGTGTTTCATATTATGTTTCATGCATTTTTTTAACTCATATTATGTGCGCATTTCTATTGAAAACTGTCAAAATTGACGTTTTCTAATATGATGAAATCAGATGAATCATGTCGCCTTTTTACCATTTCACGATTTTTTATGGAAAAAAATATATGAAACATAATATGAAACACCTAAATTGGCCTTTTATACCCCCTGATCTCACTTGTAAATGTCTTTCCCCGTATTTCCTGGTGCTCCATAATTAGTATGCGGGTCTGTGCCACCAAACACCAGCACGGTCTCCCGTTCCCAGTCGAACAGGGACCCCTCTAACACGTAGTTCTTATTCGAAGGTCCCAGAATTGACGCTGATAGTTTGTTCCTAGAACACATTCAACTTTACTCGGATAATACTTTATACAAATGAAAATACTAAAAGTTAAGAGCACATTTAATAGTTAACTCGGACTTCGGAGTAGACAAAAACACAAAGATACGCTGTAGTTAGTCTAGGTAGAGTAGAAATTAGAATGAAGTCAATTAATTTCTGACAGGCCTTCCTAATGGTTAGTAAGACCCTGACTTCGTTCTAAAACTAAACACACCTTAAGGCTGGGACTATATTCAATAAAAGTAAAAAGAAAGTGTGGGTTAATTACGAGAATTGAGGTTCTGGGCCTCTAGTCAAGATGCATTCGATGATTTCGACTCGAACAAAATGTATGGGATCTGACCTTATGTCAATAAGGCATCGCAATTCGCAAGCGACATGTCACAAAACGATGACTTATGTCAAATCCCATACATTTTTGATTTCGAAGTTCGTCGTCGAGATTATCGAATGCATCTTGACTAGACGTCCTGGGGGTCTAATCAAGATAATGTCGCTTGCGATGCCTTACGTCAAATCCCATACATTTTGTTTTCGAACTTCGCCGTCGAAATTATCTAATGCATCTTGACTAGGTTCTCTGGATTCATACTTACATTTTCGATCTCGCCAAACGCTCGTCAAATAGCGATATTTGAGGGATTTGTTTAGTAGTATTTTGTGCATCCGTTGTTTCATGTGTAAATATATCTGAGGCGCTTCTAATTTCTTTTTTACCATCCGAGTCACTGAAATTAGCAACAATTTTACTACCCGAGTCACTGATATTAGCAACAATTTTACTACACGAGTCACTAAAATTAGCAACAATTTTACTACCCGAGTCACTGAAATTATCAACAATAATTTTACTACCCGAGTCACTTAAATTTTATTTGCACATCAACACAAATAAGGTCTAAGTAAAGAAATTAATGGTGTTTTGACAACTGGTCAAACAAAAGACTTCAACGTCATACGGGACCAGATATACCCAGGTACATTAAATTTGTATTGTTTAGTCCCCTAAGGATAAACCTAACTAAGAGCATGTCAGGACATGTATAAGGAGGGTTCAGTAACTATAAACGCGTAATATGTTTTATAGCACGGTGTGACCTAAACCCGCACTTTACGCACGCTTCGTGCGTAAAGTGCGGGTTTATGTTACACTTGCTATAAAATAGTATACGATACTTGTGGCCTGTATGAAACCTTGCCTTTATTTTAAAATACCTATTCAACGATACCCCACACGATTGGGTAGAAAGAAAAAAAAAATCATCCCCACTTCACATGTATGTAGAGCCATAATAACCGACGCTAGATGCGCGGACAGACAGGTTCCTTAAGTATTACGGAACCCTATAAATCTATTATCCTATAATAAATAAAATAAAAATTTTAGTCCCCCATCCAATAAATGTGATTTTTTTGCCGTTTTATACGGAACCCTTCGTTCGCGAGGCCGACTCGCACTTGGTCGGTTTCATAAATTTTGAGTTGTATCATTATTCATTTGATCCAAATAAATCAAATTATGATAACAAATAAAGAATATTATCACAATTGACAACTCATTACCGTCTGACGGTGGATAGGGCAGCAGTAGCGGAGGCCAAGTAGCTGGCCGCAACGCTTTGCCTTCTCTCGTGTCGCGGATAAAACTTGCCCTGAAATTGTTATTTTCAATTTAGTCCTATCCGGGAATCTGAATTCTTAATTCTTAGGCTGGTTTATCAGAGCATCATCATCATTCGTCATAAATCATGAGACTTGCTCGTATTATTATATTAATATTATGATATCAAATTAACATGTCATTGACAATTGTATTGCAAATACCAAATGTAGGTACTATAAACTGTCATTAAAATACAAATAAATTATGAGACCACTCTATTGGCTTCTGAATATCTGATCCAGGTACATCAATAATTACTTACCCAACCGACGTAGTTCTGTCTTATCTATGAACTGGAATAAATAATCAACTAATAACAACTACACCTACAACCAACAATTTACTCCTACATTTTCTAACTACACTTACACGTAAACCTACTCCTACAACCTATTAAAGGTGACGTGAGAAAGACGTGTTATCGACGACTGAGGGTTGAATATTGTTACACAACTAATATCGCTAACAAACAATGGTTTTATGTATTTTAAATACCAAATCATAAAAAAAAACAACGGGTTACACTCCCGGAGTGCCGTATTTTTAATGCCAAATCATAAAAAAAAGAACGGGTTGCACTCCCGGAGTGCCGGCAGAAATGAAAACTTGAACATTAAATTGAAAAAACCGCTATCTAGATAAAATATACGAACTAAATAGTTTCATGCTCGCGCAAGTTCCCTTGCGTAAGTTCCTAAGACAGCACTGTTGCAAGCAAGCAGACAGTTGCAAGTTGTATCTTACGAATTTTCGATAAGGGTCACGAGTACTGACGCAAATTTTACATTTTTACCCATACCAAGAAAAGTGCACAACGCCGCTAAAGAAGTTTTCACTTCAAAAATATTAAAAAAAAAAACGACAAAGGAATTTGAAACAAGTAGTCACTAAACAAATATGATCTCAATAAGCTTTATACTTTATAGTAATATATCTTACCGTATCGCTGGATCCAACAGAATCTGTACCTCCGACGTCTGTCGTTTTGATTGTGTTAAGATCATCAGTAGACTCGTTCTCCGTAGGATTTTCAAAAACGCTTTTGTGGAACTAAAAATTGTATTAAATTTGTGTAGCATTGCTTGCTATTACATAGCAATAGGCGGGTATCAAGTATGTATTTAATTGTTTTGACTTCGTAGTTCGTAAGATTTCGATTTCTTACCTTAGAATTTTGTTCCATAAAATTTTGTTTGTAGCTGCACTGTGGTGGTGACTTGGTGGGCGACGGACCCGGACACGCAGTATTCTGCACCCAAATAATAGTTTATTAGTTCTCGCAGTATTCTGTATCACCCAAATAACAGTTCGTTAGTTTACATTTACAAAATAATTATAGTAGTTATTACGAAAATAGTGGAAGTCATTGTCATACGAGTTTTGTTTGATTTTGTCTCTCTATGACCTATAGGACTGAAAATAGATGTATGTGCATATTTTAAGTCTATAATATGTAGGTACATTGTATATTTCTTAAATCAGATATGGTGGAGACTAGATGTATATTTATTAAATTAGCTGTGGTTTGTTAAAAGCTTTGTGTATCTTCTGGGTTAAATTTGATGAGACTAAATTGTTTTGATGTTCTATGCTCACCTTTGATTTATCCTTGAACATATCTGGTAGTGAGGGAAAATTATTATTTCTAAGTCCCTGTATGACAGCCGGTAAGGGAAAGTCAAACTTCTGTCGTTGCATGTCCATCGAATCTTTGTTGTTAGCACATAAACTGCCTGTTATTTCAAATGTTTGTTAACATACAAATATTGCTATAAGAAAAATTATTTCAAAAATTCTATTTTTGTTCATTTTCAGGGCTCCGTAGTTTCTCTTTAATCTTTATAGTTTCACTCTATCCGTTTGTCAGTCTGTTCGTATTAGGAAAATTATTTTGAACGAAATTTGACAGTTTCTTTTGAAAAGAGGTTTAGATTATTGTAATAAGCTGGTGTCAAATGATTTTGGGTGAAATAGAGTATCAAATATATTCATTTGTTCTACCTAAGTACAGTGATAACTAAGGATACGTTATACCCTTACAAAACTGACAAAATTTTTGTGCCGCGATACACATTGACACTTTTTATTATTGACACATTTCAATTACAGCAAAAATTCGTGACAAGGATGGCATTCCTAATTCAATAGCAAAGAAAAAGATGACTAGTATTTGTCACTACCAACTACACACGATTCTACATTTCAAGTTTGGAATCTCTGCCAAAGAATAATTTAACGACGCAGAAGGTACAAAATGCGTATAAATACCATTTTGTTCATAGTTAGGTACCTACTATTAAGAGGTAATTTATTAAAATTACCTCATAATAGTAACTATGAACAAAAATAACAATTTTATGTAAGATATATTTAGTTTTTTTATCAATGTCAAACAGGAATCGAAACTTGATATTTGTTTGTATTTTTGCTCTATTGTATAGTGCGATGTTGGGGCACAAATTCTGCAAAGTAATAAAGAACGGTACAGATGAAGAAAGAACTTATTAAAAAAAATACTCCTTGACCTTCACGTTAAAAAAGTAGTTTGTTAAGCTTTCAAAAATTTGTTCCTGATTAAGCTGGAACTATATGCTTCCAAATCCGGAACGCCGCCGGTGAAAATTTATAAAGTTAAAAATAGAATTCTGCGATAATACCTTACCACAATAGAGTTGAAAATGGAAGTTTTGATCGTCGAGTTGTCATTTAAGACATTGAAATTTGACTCGACACTCATATTATGTTGAAATTTTCAACTCTATTGTATTAGCGCAGAGTTCTATTTTCAATGCTCAGAATTTTCTACGGCCTTCCGGATTCCGGATCTTATATTCCCAGCATTGGGAAAAGATATAGGATAAGAAGTAGAGCTTGCAGTATTTAATCGACAATTTTGACATTCGAATAGGTATTCGGTATTTTTATGGGCAAAAAAAAACTAATTGTACCTCTTAAAATTCAAGATTAATAAATTTAAATCTCTCGGAGTCTCTCTACGTGATAGAATCAGAAATGAGGAAATCCGTAGCAGAACTAAAGTTACCGACATAGCCCAGTGCATTAGCAAGTTAAAGTGGCAATGGGATGGACATATAGCCCGTAGAACCGATGCCCACTGGGGTCGAAAGGTTCTTCTTGAGTGGAGACTACGGATTGGACGTCGAAGCGTAGGACGGCCTTCCACCAGGTGGACAGATGACCTGAGAAAAGTCGCAGGGAGTCGGTGGATACAGGCCGCGAGCGACCGGTCGCACTAGAAATTTATGGGAGAGGCCTATGTCCTGCAGTGGACGTCACCCAGGCTGAAACGACGAACGACGAATCGACGAACTTAAATCAAATAAAAGCAGCAGTTACTTTATTGTTACTGTTAGGCCCTCAAATCTTCTTCTCGTTACTTCGTTAATGATACAATTTTAAAAAGTTAATGATATTAATTTAACTGATTGAACAATATAATTACATTATTTTCATCAATCTTATCAAAATATCCTTCAAGCTAGATAAAATATAAAAATAAGTGAACGGTCTGTAGTTCTGTACCTACAACTAACGACATTCGCTTCTGTACTATTTACTCTATGCCAGAAATGCATGCATCCTTATTAGATTGACAAAAAAAAATTATATTGACATTGCTTTCCATTTTTCTTATGACATATACTGTCAAGTATTTTCTTGAAATTATTTAATTTTGAAAAATATATTTTTAACAAAATACTTGACTGAATAACAAATGTTGTAAAGTTACATGGGGAATAAAATTCCTTGACTTTTATTCACTTTTTTGTCAAGGTTTTTACAGCTTTTATAGACACACGATGGAATTTTGTGCAAGGCGCACGGAACGCGTAGTACGTGCTACGCGTCGACCAGCTGGTCGCATACTAACCAAAATTGGCCCGACTCGGGCCAATTCGAGTCTTCATTTTTACGCGTTTATAACATATCTACCTCTTTTTAATATTATATATCTATGCCTAAGTATCTATTTTTACACTTTTACGCATCTGGGGGCACGGAAGTGCCCCCGCCAAGATAAGCCAAGCGAAGCGCAAGGGCACTACCGAACCACCTTTTCTCGAAGCGTTTCGTCGATTTTTTGAACCCTCATAACTTGGGTTTGGATTGTACCAGATAAATGAAACTTTCAGGATTTGTTCCCATCGGCGGTCTCATTAAACATGTTAAGTTTTTATTATCTACATCTTATACTTTAGATTTTATTGATATCCAAAAACCCCTGATTTCGTCACTGACTCACTGATGATCAACAAAATTATATCGTACTTCCAGATGTCCTAGAATTATGGAATTTGGTATGTAAGCTTGTATTAGTACACAACTATCATAATAATTGTCAAAATTGGAACTTTTATCCTCCAACCCCTTAAATTAGGAGAAGAAAATTAATTATCTATAAAAACGCCATCTATCGCGTATATTATGAACTATGTTAATTATGTCGTTCTTCGTCGCTTAGATTGAAAAAAAAATGATGAAATAGAAATATTGAAATAATTATTACCGGAGTAGGTATACTGTAGTAATTTCGACGGAAAATCAAACTTATAGGCATTATTCTAATTATTTATTAAAGGGTCGTTCGTACACTACTATTTAAGATGAAGTACATTAAAATATGTCGATAAAGATTAAAAATACTTATTTTCCGTTTAAATTACTAAAGAAGTAAATAATACTCAGAAAATAAATATTTTAATTCCAGCTCCAGCTAATCTTAACAACCGGAAACAATAATGTCTTGTACAAGTTAGGTCGGACAAGCCATAGCGCGATGTAGACCAAGTAAAGAGACATCTATGCGCTGCACGTTGCAACTTTGACACGAATATTGGAATTACAGATTTCTGTATGATCCTTTATAAAACGACTAGCAGACCCGTGCCTACTTCTTTGGGCGGTAAACATTTCTACTTGTAACGAAATTATCATTGTGATTCGGTTAATACTGAGTCCTATGGTTTATTTCCTAACTGCTAAAAGGAGGGTTATATTTTAACTGCTTATTGAAATGTAAGTATAATTGTTTGCATGCCAATTTGCCTATATTGACGGGTGTCAAATAAGATAATGAAATCATAAAAAATGAATAAATTATGTTTATTTTAATTGTTCAAAACTTTTCTGTATTCTATATTAGAATACAGAGAAGAATTTACGTTTTCTTGTGGGCAGGATTATATGTACTATCTACAGTGACTAATTAGCAAGGTGTTCACCATATAAATATTGACTTTAGTAATAATAAAGCACAACAGTCAGCTATAGTCGAAGAGCCAAGAATCGCCCTGGCAAATATAAAAATATGGGCAGTAAAAAGGCGCCTCTGTTGCGCAAAAAAATACACCCTAATAAGGGAAACAAAATAAAAATATTGTCATAACAACTTACAAAAAGAAATGAAATCCCACCAAAAACATTTACATGTAAAGTGAGGCCAAGATCGCACTGTCAAAAAGTTATCAGATCTCATGTAAAACCAAGCTTCTAACTCTACACGTCTTAACTCTACAAGCCTAACTTTACAAACTCTACACCTTAGTCAAGTTACGTGACTTGGCCGTTTCGTTTCTACAAGAACAGAGTAACAGAAAAACAGTCAGTAAATATTTCACCTTACGTCCAAGCGAATGTAACGAAATGGCCAGGCCGCGTAACTTGACTAAGATGTAGAGTTTGTGAAGTTAGGCTTGTAGAGTTAAGACGTCTAGAGTTAGAAGCTTGGTTTTACATGAGATCTGATAACTTTTTGACAGTGCGATCTTGGCCTCACTTTACATGTAAATGTTTTTGGTGGGATTTACACTTTCTGTATGCAATATAACGTACGTTCTATTATTAATTTATTATAAGTACCTACTGTCATTATCCACAGTGTACATAGTAAAATTACTAGGCTATTACGTCAAAACTCATAACCTGCAGCGTCCATGCTTCGGCGCGGTGATTGCGTCATCGCCATTTGCTGGTACATCTGCTCCTTCGGTACCCGGAACTGTTCCAGGTATTTCAGAAAGTCCTTATACGTCACATGATTCTGGTAATATAAGTAGATAGTGTTTAGATAACGATGATTCATCATTCGATTGGAGAATGGCGCAGTTGCATTGTCTGATAAATTGGACTTGAGTCTGATGATACGAATTATGTTTTTACTACACTTTTGACTGTCAATGACTTTCAAGTGGCATTAACCTTAAGGTGCTCCCTCACTTGGAACATTCGTGTGTATTATAACGTTACATATCCGAACATTACATAGGTGTAGGAGGAGTACCGAGCATTGTAATGCGCACCTTGTAATGATTCCGTCCGCTCGGCGCTTAAAAACGTTACTTTACACACGAATGTTCGTCAGTCAGTGAGGTAGTATTGTAATGTAATGCTCAAAGTTGAATTTATTATTACGTTACATTATATGCGAATGCTCCAGGTAAGAGGGGCACCCTTAGGAGAAAATAGCAAGGTCTGTGTTCATGGTCAAATGCCGCTAGGCATGGCTAAAGTCATTCCTGTGTTTAAAAATTGGTCTGATTTTAAAAAACAATGACTTCATGTAATTAACATTTACCTTGAATGTGAAAATAAATCTAAAACTTATCTTCCTAGTTACCTAATATATATTTAAAAAAAAAAACATTTTACTAGACCATTTACCTTTTCCTCACCTATCCAATTCCTATCCATGGGCTCTGTGAGACCGAGAACGTCGGTCCAATGACTGTAGTTCTGCGAACTGTTGCCGTACCAATACTTGATGATGACGTATCTATAAATTTCGTAATTGACATCGATAGATAAAATAAATTGATAAAATTGATACATTCTTGGAATTTTGCATTGTTTCACACCTGATGCATGACGTGTGTTTGATTTCATAAAAAATAATAATAGTGGAAATTTGTAAGGACATTTGGGTTTCATTCCGATGAAGAATAGCATCAAAGAACAGAATATTTTAGCTTTCATGTAAATTACATTCTAGATCTTCCATCTTATATATAAATAGATTTATCGTATTGACATTATGAATTACTTACGCGAGACCATCATCAACCATCTGTTGTATTACTGGATCACTGACGATCTCTAGAATTTCAGAATTTTCTGGATTTCGTTTGATATCGACGAGCTGCCATGGCGAGATGAGACCGAAACGCACACATCTCATTACGTCTACAGTATGCTTGGATCGAGTTGCCCAATTCCCATGAAGCCATCTAACTGCTGCCATTAGCACTTCTGTTTCGCTTAAAAATCGTTCCTTATTACCTATCTATTTCTACTATATCTTTTATAATTTGATAAATATATCAGGCAAATTTATAGCAAGGGATTAAAATTTTTATTTTATTAAGTTGTGCATACCTTGTTACGCAAATATGATTGGACCGTAGAATAGTAGTAACCTCATTAATTTCAAGATTTAGAAAATCATTAGAAGCAACTAGAGGCAGAAAGAATTTTTTTATCCTGGGCACCTAAAAATTATTTGTTTTGTCAATTTTCTACATTTCAATATCTGAATTGTCGTTTCAAATTAAAACCATGCTTCGTACCATTACATCTACAATAGGTGTCATTCCTTTCATCCTTGCTTCTCTGAACATAGTAAATGCTGTATCTTCATTAAACATATTTTCATTTACAATGAAGGACCAGCATTGATCTTCAAGGTCTGTCTTAGGAAAATAATCATATTTTAATTATTTGCCTAAAATTTTAACATCAACATTCTAAGGTAGGTATCTTTACCCTTTACTCCCAAATATTGTGCCGCACAAAATAATTGCAATATATTATCTCGTTGCAGAAATTTGTTATTTTCTGGACTATTAAATATCATCCAATCATAAATTGATTCAAACGTTTTCGGAGTTACAATATCCTAAAACAGGTGCGTAATAATTAGGTATATGAATGCATTAAACTGGGCAATGAAACTTACGAAAGTCTTTTTCACGATCAAAATAAGTTTATAGACCTTAGTCCTGCTGTTGTGAGATTTAATATTTCCTTTCAAGAACTCTCCTCTTCTTGACTTACCTCAGGCAATTCAATATTTTTCTGATCACTCGTATCAAAAAACGTAGAGTAAATTTGCAAAACCATTCGATGACATTTGAATTTATTTTTACCGATTTGCACAACAACGTCCGTGTTTCTGAAATAAAGTGCATCATGTAAATAAATGATGGTAGTTTTAATAGTAGGATTTTTTATATCAGCTTTAAGAACGTACATACGATTATGAAGTCGCTTAAAGAGTTCTTGGTTGAGGTCTCGTTTTTTCGGTAACTGCAAACGCATCCCATCTATTGGCGTACTGATTGTGTATCCGAGTGCTTTTAAATCATTTAAATCTTGAGTTCTCTGTATTGTTGGTTTTAAGTTTATTTCTCGTACACCATAATATTGCCTCTGACCGGGATCAGAGTTTTCCTACCGAGAAAATTTTATGTTGTTATTCAGTTTAGGTATTCTTATTTGGTTCTAAATAATATTAATCTAAATATATAAAAGGCAAACCTGACTGACTCATCTATCAACGCACAGCCGAAACTACTAAACGGATTTCGCTGAAATTTGGCATACAGATAGTTGTAATGACGTAGGCATACGCTAAGAAAGGATTTTTGAAAATTCGCTGCCTAAGGGGGTGAAAAAGGGGTTAAAATTTTGTATGGAAACCAAACTCCACGCGGACAAAGTCGCGGGCAAAAGCTAGTTATTAATAAGTGCATAAATAGATTGAAATGAATTTTAACTAACATTGTCATCATCTGTTGATTTTCCTTCAAACTGTACTTTGACTTCGGCTTGTGATGGATCAGCTAAGAGTACTCCGACCGTAGAAGATTGAAATACTACCTAAAGGATTGTTACACCATCCGTTTATACCCAAGTTTTTTTTTTACATTAACATACTTCATCTTTGCAATACTCCTACGACTTACGTAGTGCTACGACTAGAAATAACAATTTTGTGTAATTAACTATCCTGCAGTGGCGAGGGGTTCCTATAACTCCATTCCTATCGGCTTCCTTTACCGCTTACCTTTTGACGACCCTCATCCAAATCCCTAGCTATTATACAGGTTACGGCTTCCCTATGAAGGAGAACCAGCCTTCGCCACTGCTATCCTGTAC
The DNA here is from genome assembly GCA_905404095.1 of Glaucopsyche alexis. Taxonomy (NCBI): domain Eukaryota; kingdom Metazoa; phylum Arthropoda; class Insecta; order Lepidoptera; family Lycaenidae; genus Glaucopsyche; species Glaucopsyche alexis. Next base: position 7,591,622 of record FR990053.1, read on the forward strand.
CTGATTTGTCTGCACTTTTAAATTTCCACTTGGGGTTTGTTTGAACGGAAATGTCGGACTTTTATTTCTTACGTCTTCCAAACTGGTAACGCTAAAATATAAAGCACGCGTAAATACAGTAACCCACGGGAAGAGTGTACTTTTTCAGTAAAAGAAGTAGCCTATGTGTTAAGCTAAAGCTTAAACTACAACTTACATTACTTAAACTATTACATTACTAACACTCTTCAAAATCAGTTCAGTAGTTTTTGTGTGAATTAGTAACAAACATCTATGATCTATAGATACATCCATACATCCATCCTCATAAACTTGCACATATATTATACCCTAGTTGTAGGGTAGCAGTAGGGCTACTATTTTCTAGAATGATTAACATTCTAGAAAATAGTTCTTTCCAAGGACCAGCTTAATTACCTTGAATTTTCAGTAAGAGAAGACATTTCGTGTTGATAAAATTTACAATATTCATTAGCCAATTTTGTTGCATAGTTATCCGTTGTCATTCTTGGTTTTTTTCTGAGTTTTCTAAAATTCATTTAAAATTATAAATACTTTTAATTCGCTGAGTTGCTTCTCTACTAGGTATTAATTCTCGTTTGCTATTAAAATCATTATACTTACTTTCCTTTCGGTTTGGCTGACATGTAAGGCGTTTGTAATGAATCCTTTACTTGAGGTAGGTAGTTTCTACAGAAATTAAAGATAAAGAATCTAATTAATTTGAAATAATCGATGTTATAAATACCTTAATTGGTATTTGAAAATTTTCCTGTATTTTTGCTGGTTTAATGGGATATAAAAAAAAGAATAACATGAAAATTAAACCTACAGGATACAATATAAGTAGACACTGAAAGAGATAGGAAGGGTTAGGGTTAAATGAAACATATTTTAAGAGTCCCTTTAAAATTTCAAATATACCTAGTAGGTATATACGGATTTCAATTAATCTGCGCTGGGTTTCTTTATTTATTTATGTAATAAAACGATTCAAACATCCTTGGTGTGAGTTTTGACTGTTATCAAATTTATGTAAACTCCTACAAAAAACCCATCGTTCAAAAGTACAACGTACATAGAAGTTTTATAAAATTAGATAGGGCTTATTGATGGTACTCATGCACATGGTACGATACACAATAGGGCTATGCAAAACCGAATTTAGACAGGAATAAGCCTTAACTTAATTAACCTAGGCGGGCGTTATTAATCTAAGCATAGGCGTAGATATACTCAGTCATACCTTCAGTTATAGGTGGAAACGGATGTGACAAGTTTACTAATTAAAATACCTCCCAGAAAAATAAATAACATAAAAAACGTACACATCGGAACTACATAATACATATAATAAATAATTTATTGTTGCAGCTTTTATGAGCTTCTAAGAAAAACCAAATTTTAACAAATATCTGACATTTAATCTTGACAATTGACCAGAAATGATAATTTGGCTCTGAATGATTAGAAGCTGCCAAATGCACTTTTCTTAAATCAAAGCAGGTTTTACTATCTGTTTTACATAACCTACATGATGCTATTTACTTAGGTATGATTTATTATTATTAGATCTACATAATATTATAGGAGTTAGCTCGAATGATCTATTTTTTTTAACTTTTCGAACTTTTTTCGAGTCAGAGAGAGAGAGAGAGAGAGACAAAAATGATTTTAATTGGAAAGGATTAATTACATCGTTAGTAGGTAAATATCATGGATCTTTTTTAAAAAACCAGCCTAGTGTGAGTCGTACTCCCACATGTAGGGTCCTGTACCACTTATATTATATTTATTTTCTTCTCTTTTTAGCTTTTTTAGACTTTTAGTATTTTGTTAAAGCGGCAACACAAATTTATCATATGTGGACAACTGTAAGGTCTAGCTAGCTATATACACCTGAAAGAGTATTAAACCAAGTTGGTTTAAACTTCAATGCTCTAAGATATAATAGGGCCTATTGGAACGAAGTTCCTTATCGCGCGTTGTGAAAGGGGGCTAGACGGAAAAAATTCTTACGAAAAGTTGTCACGACACTTTTTTAATTACAAAAGATTTTAGAATAGAATTTTATTTTTTATAAAAATTAAATATTTACGCGTATACATTTATTATATTGATGTATGTATGTATGTATGTGTGTATGTATGTATGTATGTATGTAATGTATGTATGGATAATATCGGTTCGGATATTGTATTATTATTTATTTTATATATACATGTACAATTGTCTGTCTGTATGTCTTTTTTTTTTTTTTGCTATAGTAAGCTATTGTAAGCTGTGCGGCGTCGCATGTTTCTCTGTCTGTCTCTCTCTCTCTTATAGAAAGCAAGCCAGATATTTTCATCCGGAACTTCGTTCCATCCGGGTGTCCCTTGACACCTCTCAAGTTTTTTATTGCTTAGTAATGGGATCCTGTTTTGCCCTTTGGGTACCTACGTACCCAAAGAATTTATTTATTAAATTATTACTAACATCATTGACGGAATCCTACACACACAGGGCCACTTCTTTCAATATCTTTAATCTTTAATTCGTCATGTTTTATTGCCATTGCTTATTCAATTGATAGCTAATGATAAGGATGCGGAAAACCACCGGCATCGGTTCTTGTTAGGGGAGTGTTTGTTTGCTCTGTATCACTGACTCACTGTCCACTAGTGTGAAGATAGACCGCTAGCTGACTTATATACCAGGGCGGGAAGTGAGGATGGTCAAATTGGAACTGGCTTCAGTGCGAGTAGTCATAGTTCTGTGGTTTACTAAATTGCTAAATATGTAAGTACCTATTTATATTATCTGTTAATCCTAGTAAAGTTAAAAAAATATTATATTTTCGTGATCTAATCAGGTACAATTAGTGCATGCTTACATAATGCATGAATTTAATACATATTATTCGATTGATTTGGAACTTTTCGATAAGTACATAAAATATCAATATTTTAGCGATTATTACATGTTGGCTCACAGATAGCAAAATTGATAAAAATATTTTATGTTCAAAAATATTATTTTTGTCTATCAATCAACAGTTTAACAATTTAAAATTAGTCATTGATCAAACCGTAAGTAGTCATATAAAACTTTCCAAGGTACTGTAATTTAATTTATTTATAGGTAGGTACATAACTTTATTTCTTTTACCTAAATATTAGAATTTTATCGTGATATTACAGGGAACATTACCTGTGTCCTTGTGTCGTTTACATATTTATTTTTTAATTGAAAATTATTATTTTTAAACAAAAAATTAAACCGACTTCCAAAGTAAAAATGCACAAAAAAGTATGAAATAAAACTTATTTTATAAATAATTCCCCTTTTAAATTTGGCTATTTCTCTACTTAATCTTCTTAATTTTGAAGTCGTTACCAGCCCAAACGATATCCTACAGTATTTTAAGGAATTACTCACGTTCATATTTGCTGGTACCGACTTCAAAATTAAGAAGATTAAGTAGAGAAATAGCCAAATTTAAAAGGGGAATTATTTATAAAATAAGTTTTATTTCATACTTTTTTGTGCATTTTTACTTTGGAAGTCGGTTTAATTTTTTGTTTAAAAATAATAATTTCACCCTTTTTAGTGATAAGTATATCTTGTTAAATTATTATTAATACGTCTTAAAATCGTCTAAAATAAACGATCGAATGTATAACTGAATACGCGCCAAGCTTCCATTAGGTATTGTTATTAAGATGATGATGATGATGACTGTAAGTTACAAAGTGGCATATGCCTGCAGTTCTTTAAACAGTTCCGAAATTTCCTAACGCATATCTTTAAATACTGAGGAGTTCTGTTCAGTGCTTTTGGATTCAGGGTATACCTTGGTACAGCATCTTATTCTTTGGTAGCATATGCTTGTGTTACTTTAGTAAAAGTCAAAATCACTATGTGCCGATATAAATTTCTAGGAGTTCCCTCGATTCCTCATGGATCGCATCATCATGTTTCCACTTTAGTGACTAAAGGACCAATTTCGAATTAAACCCTTTACAACAACAAAACAATTTTGCAAATAGGTCCATAAACGGCAGAGTAATGTTCAAAGATCTCCGTGTTAGTGTAAAATACTATGAGAAGTACCTTCTTTATCATCATGTATGCTGTGATAGTGGTGGTGATGATGATGATTACTCTAATTGACAAAGTGGCATATGCTTGCAGTTCTTTAAACAACGCCAAAATCCCCAAGCATGTATCTATAAGGAGTCAGGAGATCTGTTCTGTACTTTTGGATCCAGGGTATACCTTGGAGCAAAATCTTACTTTTTGGTAGCATATACTAGGACTACTTCAGAAAAAGTCGAAATCACCATATGTGTCCATATAAATTTTGAGGAGTTCCCTCGTTTCCTCATGGATCCCATCGTCAGGTCACCAATTTTCTGAAAATGGGACCAACTTCGGATTATACCTTTTACATCAAAAAAAGAATTTTGAAAATCGGCCAACAGACGGCGGAGTTATCCGCGAACATACAAAAAAAAAAAAAAAAAAACAAAATATATACAGCCGAACGTATAACCGCCTCCTTTTTTTGGAAGTCGGTTAATAAAGTGCGTACCTACCTATCTATCTTCCAGACTATCCTAGCAAGGTACTTTTAAGCAAGTAAATAATAGTTAAACTAGTCGTATAACTTTTGTAACAGGTTAATGTCCTTTTTTTTTTTTTTTTTTTTTTTTTTTTTTTTTTTTTTTTTTTTTTTTTTTTCCGGGGGGGAAAATGCTTTACGCATACCACCCAGGCGCAGGGGGCACCCAAGTGGTGATGTGGGACTCTGGTATACCCACTAAAAACCCCCCCCATCTTCCTCCTCGCCGCCCTCTGACGGGGCCACGGGAACGATATACACATCCGCGACCCCGCCGGCGGTAGCCGCCTACAAGCGGCTCCATCCCGAAAGCCCGAAGGCCCTCCACGATGGGCGCACCAGATGGTATTAGGTGCGCCTTCCTCCTCGGCCTCCACCAGTACTGTAGCAGACTCCCCCTGAGTCTGCTACTAGGAGGCCATGGGTACCAGATAAACTGGTACCCGGTGGCAGATCAGGTCTGTGGTTCTGCCACCGACCACACCTCGGTCGCAGAGGATAGGGCAAGCGGCGCACCGCAATACCGACATGCCTCTTCCTCTGCGGCCCCACCAACGCCGTTTCGACGGAACGGCCCCGCCAGCTCGCAGGGGGTAGGGAGAGTGGCGTACCGTAATACCATCACGCCTCTCCCCCTGCGATCCCTCCACGGCCGCAGAAGATAGGGAGAACGGCGCACCGTAATACCGGCACTCCTCTTCTTCTGCGGTCCCACCTCCACGCGCGTCCTCTGCGGGCATGTTAAGCCCGCTGGGAGCGCCCTCCTCGGGCCAGCCGGTGGCAAACAGGCCGGCCCCGGTTGCCTCTTAGCTTCACCGTGGGTGACCAGTCCACGGTTACTAAGCCCCACCGCCACGACAAGGCGTGCAACCATCGGGGGGTACAGGTTAATGTCCTTAGTTGATCACGTCCATCAAACAGCCGGAACTGAGAGCATTCGTGATCTTCGATATCTACCATTGTAAAAAACATTCTAATGAATTACTTACAAAAAACCCAGAAGCAATTCGTCGCGACAATCGTGAAATAAACAATTAAGTAACTACTCTGCCGTCTTAACGAAGAGTGTAGTAAGTTGAGTTTTTGGGCAAATTGGATTAAGACCTTATACTATGGTATAATATGGTCTGAACTCGATTTGCCCAAACACTGACTTTGTTTCATTATGTTAGGTGACGGTGACGCGGTCAGTATTTTTAACCGACTTCCAAAAGACGGCGGTTATCAGACTACCAGTTACCACAGTGTTTAATTATTATTACCTACTTATTACTATGAATTATACTTAATGAAAATTTCTATTATGTATGTATGTACCTATGTATTATGTATGTATATATTATGTATGTATGAATCGAAAGGCCGGTCGTTCTGTAAGTAGGTCCTGTAGGTGACGTTTTCCTGTACCTATAGGTGTTTATTTAGCTGCGGTTAAATTGCATATTTATCACCATGTTAATGACCTTTAATAATAACATAATAATATTACTCGTATACCGTTATCCGTATATTATACTTTATCATCATCATTAGTCCCTAACGTATAGGGTTTAGGTATATATCCGTGTTCGCTTAAATATTGTTTTAACATATTATTATGTTACCTACTTCTCATAGAATCAGTACTTTTTCGTTTCGTTCAATATACTCGTACTAGGTATTACCTACTTAGGTAAATCGTAATAGTGGTATTGATTTATATTAATTAACTTACTTAGGTTACTTAGGTACAAATGTAATTAAAAAAAAAATAGTTTTCTATAATTATATTATAATTACCTTACTTCTTTTCAGAACCTGGAACCATGTCTACAGAATTGAACACCGATCGTATCGTCTTCCCCGATGAGGTGGAAGCCGTTAAGGAGAACAAGGTGGAGGAGACAGAAGCCACCACCACCAACTCCATAGAGGAACCGGCGCCGGAGGTCACCATGAGGAACATGATCGTTGTTCCACCGAACTGCCCAGCCGGACAGACCATGGGCGCGGATGGTGTGTGTAGGGATGTCTTCTAAAAATACCCCATGCCAACGCCATACTCCGATTCAAAAATCTCTCTACTTTAACATAGAATAACGCAAGGCTGCTCAACCTTTTGAAGAGTTGGGCCAAACGGTGGATTCAGTCGCTAACGACGGGCCACTTACATTTCCTGTTTCAGTTACTCTCAGGACAAGCGCAATAAAAACTCAATTATTAGGAAAATAAAATTGAACTATTGTTTATTAAGAATATAGAGTATCTTATTCTAAAATCTAAATAAACAAATTAAAATTGAACTTAAATCTAGGGTAACTTGTTTATACAATCAATGTGATATCTGCCATTATTTGTCTTTTAATATTTTACTTATGTTTGGTGACAACCCGCGGGCCTGGGGTTGAGTAGCCATGGAATAACGCATTAAGCCATCACGTGATTCGTCTGTCTTTAGTGCCCTCTTAAGATCAGTTGGTACTTTATTATCCGGAATCCGGTAGGCCGTGATATCGAAGTGTCGAGCTGTCATAAAACATTGGCATTTGACTCAACAATTGTGTGTTCGATTTTCAACTCTATTGTATTAGCGCAGAGTTCTATTTTCGGTGCTCTGACTTTTCCCCGGCCCACAACATTCCGGATCATATAGTCCCAGCCTAAGGCCGGGACTATACGGCAACGGAATCCGGAAGGCCGTGAAAAATTCTGAGCATTGAAATAGATCTCTGCACTAATACAATAGAGTTGAAAATCGAACATCCGAGTGTCGAGTCAAATGTCAATGTCATATATGACAGCTCGACACTCGAAACTTCAATTTTCAACTGTATTGTATTAGCACAGAGTTCTATTTTCAGTGCTCATAATTCTCTACGGCCTACCGGATTCCGTTGCATATAGTCCCAGCCTAAGACTGTTACTGTAACATTTTGTCGTACTGTAACATGTCATACTGATGTAAGTATGAGATGTTGCAGTTTTATGTGAGACGTTTTGTATCGGTTTAACTGTATTTTACATAAATATATAATATTAAAAAGAGGTGGATATGTTATAAACGGCGCAAAAATGAAGACTCGAATTGGCCCGAGTCGGGCCAATTTTGGTTAGTGTGCTCCGCGAGTAATAGCGTGTTTTGTGTTACTATGCGACGTTGACACATTGACACGCGTCCCATGTCAATGTGTGTCGTGGCCAGGGTCGCGCCGACCCCCGGCAGCGCCTGTGTGCGAAACCCAAGAAGCGCCCCTTATTACTTGTGTAAACTAATGTACTTTTTAACCGACTTCCAAAAAACCTATTTACTTATCGATACTCCACTGCAAAGAATATCTTGTTGTGTAAGTGTAACATGGTGTAACTATGATTTCGGTGGCGCGGGTGGCGCCCCCATTGTCTTGGCGCCTGTGTGCGCCGCACACATCGCACACAGGGGCGGCACGGCCCTGGTCGTGGCACAGAAATATTGTCAGTTTTGTAAGGATATAACGTAGGTATCTATGTAATAATTAATCAAAGGTATTTTCTATGAAATGTGATAAAATATGTTTACATAGCTTTGTATTGCAGTAATCAAATTTTTTCCACATAATATTATCATTCTATGCGTTTGACTGTACTCTACATAATAAGCATAATTACTATCGAATAAGCGTCATTTTAGTGGGATGAAGTTTAAAAATCTTTATTAAGCAGTATTAATATAAGTTAAATTAATAATAAGGTGTGTACGTTCCTGTGTTTAGTTTTAATAAACATTTTTAAATAATTTTGTTGTTTACTTTATTATGGCCTGCGCAGGGTTAAAGTTCTGGGTTAAAGTTAAATCGATCTAGCAGTTCCTGAGATCAGCTGGCCGATTCTGTATCGTACATTTTGTGAGTTAACCACTGAGTTATTAACGAAACGGAGGAGTGAGTAACGGAAAGCCTCACTTTTGTATTCACTATAACAGTGATTAACTCACAAAATGTACGATACAGAATCGGCCAGCTGGGCGTTCTAACAAACAACGTAAGCCCTCAAAGCTGAATAATTTTCCCCGTTTTTGCAACATTTTTCATTGATGCTTCGCTCCTATTGGTCGCAGCGCAATGTTATATATCTTAAAGCCTTCCTCGACAAATGGATTATCCAATACAAAAATATTTTTTCAATTCTATCTAGCAGTTTCTGAGATCAGCGCGTTTTAACAAACAACGGAAGCCCTCAAATCTGAATAATTATCTCCGTTTTTTCCACATTTTCCATTGATTTTTCACTCCTGTTGGTCGTAGCGTGATGTTATATATCCTTAAGCCTTCCTCGATAAATGAACTATCCAAGACAAAAACATTTTTTCAATTCGAACCAGTAGTTCCTGAGATTAGCTCGTTCAAACAAACAAACTCTTCAGATTTATAATATTATAGTATAGATTTCTGGTACTGTGCAATTTGAAACTCCAGAAGGTATCTGGTAAGACATAGGATTTAGAAATGAAACCAAACTTTTCTAATAATTAACGATCATTTACTTCAAAATATTCATATAATAATACAATAATGATCTAACGTCTTTCAAATTAAAATTTAGGGTCTAAGATAAAAAATTAAATATTTTTTTCCTATAACCCTGACATCATAAAATATTGTTGATATCTTCTACACAAATTATAAATAGCCGAGTGTTGCATACGTTTTAACAAATGGAGCATCGCCCTCACACGAATTCCTGAAATGGAAAAAAAAATATATTTACAAGATGATTTTTTCTAGTCATAATATTATATCTGAAGTGGAATTAGTATGGTAACACTGTAATAGGTCTCGAGTGTGATTTATAAGAAAATATTATAGAAAAATAATATTATAGTAATGATAATAACAAATGGACTTCAATTTTAAGTAGACCTCTAATAGGAACATAATGACAAATTTTACGTGATTGTTATTATCTCGTAAAAAACATTTTTTTTCTTACTCTACAATTTTTTTTTACTTACCTCATACAACTAGAGGAAAGAAGGCGGTCAAAGTATATCAAATAAAAGTAAATAATAAAAAATACAAAACAGGTGTATAATAGGTATATAATTAAACTTACAAAAGGTGTAATAATTTATTACTAGAGGAAAAAAATATGCTTTGGGCAAAATTAGGTTTAAATTTAAGAAATTATTTATCAAAATTATTAAAATTAAAAAAATGTACTTATATATTAAACTAGGTATATTCGATAACTTTGAAAATAAAATTACTTAACCTTATAACAAATTATAGTCATGAGGAGGTAGATTAGTCGAGTAATATAAAAAGAATAAAATAACAATAAATCTACTGACCATTCACAATTATTAGAGCCTTTTACTAACTACTTAGGTAGGTATACCTTGAAAACTACAAACAGAAGAAAAAAGTGCAGCAAACAAAAATAATACCTTAGCAAACAGATACAAAACAAATTATAAATTTTTACAATAAATAAATACATTTTGTGTAAAATAATTCGATATAAAAACCTTGTTGGATGTCTACAGTAAAAAATGTAATTTTATATTCGTGCATCAGCGTTATGTACAGAGGCTTTAGTCAAGATGCATTCGATAATTTCGACGGCGAACTTCGAAATCAAAAATGTATAGGATTTGACATAAGTCATCGCTAAGTGACATGTCGCTTGCGATACCTTACGTCAAATCCCATACATTTTGTTATCGAACTTCGCCGTCGAAATTATCGAATGCATCTTGACTAGGCCCTCTGATTCGAAATACGTTCTACTCGTCTACTGGGTGCTCGCAACTACTGTGCCCTCTAACTCTACAAGTAGTCACACCCGCGGTACTTACTCGTCCTCCCAGGGACAAATGTCGTTGCGCTGCTTACGCTCACTAACTGCGGGTTTACTATCACGCTTAACAATATCGGGTTCAGAGACCGAGGACAGTTCGTCTCTATGAGCAATTTTCGTCGGGGCTTCGGACTCGGACGCCGCCTTCAGCTCGCGCAGCGGCGGCGGGGCGCGCTCGCCCTGCTCCTCGTCCGCGATGTCCTCGCCCACCGCTAGCGGCGCCACTGCCGGCGCCCGGGGCTCCACCGGCACCTGGGGCTCGGGCTCCACCGGCGCCCGGGGCACCACCGGCGCGACAGGCCCGGGCTCCACCGATACAGGACAGGCCGTCGTCTCCGGGGCCCCCTGCGCTGCAGCCGTCACAGCGGCACTCGCCGCCGAAACGTCACAGACGACCTCCTCCGGTTCCTTCTCCCGCTCGTCGTCTTCGGCGTCCCCGCTCGGCGTCCGCGAGCTGGCCTCCAGCTGCGATGACTCCCGCAACGACGGCGGACGCGACGACACCTCGTCAGCCGCAGACCGCGACGCGGGATTTTCGTCCGCCGCTCTCTCCTCCACCTTCGATTCGTCTTTCGCGACCACCGACTCCTCCTTCGAGTCCACACGGGCGCACGAAGCGTCCATCGCGGAAACACTCGGAGTCGCCCCGCAGACGGTCACTTTCACGTCCGACTCGGTCAGAGCCTCCTCGTCGTCGGCTGCGGTCGCGGCGAGGACGCACTTTACGGGCTCGGTGGGCGTCGCGTCGGCCGAGGCGAACACCGACGACGGCTCGTCGGGCGCGGCCGAGTGGCGGTCGTCGGGCGAGGTGGCGCGCGGCGGCGAGTCCGCCTCCTCGTCGGGCGCGGAGCTGACGCTGATGGTGGGCGTGGGGTGATGCGGGGCGGGTACGTGGGCGGGCGCGGGCGCGGGGGGCGGCACGCGCGCCTGCCGTGGCGAGTGCGGCGGCGACGCCAGCGGCGCGAGGTGGCGCGGCTCGACCGCCGACAGGCGACGCAGAGGTGGCGGCGCGCCGCGCAGGCCGCCGTCCAACGTGCTCTGCTGCGGCAGGCGCCGGCGTTCGCCCACGACGATGGCGGCGCTGACGTCGGACGACGAGCTGCCCGAGTCGGCGATGGAGTCCTGTCGTCGCCGCGCGCCCGTGTACCCGCTCTCCCGGGACGTGTTCTCCCACGGCAGGACGTCCGCGGAGTCGTCCTCGAGGGGATCCCTGCGAGATTTCAAATATATTGAATAAATTAAAAGCGTATTATGTATATTACACATAATGTATCTTGGACACAATAAAGGCACCTGAAGGGTATGTCGGCGAGGTTGGACTGCGAGTGGCTGTGCGGCGGCGGGTCGGCGGCGCGCGGCGGCTGCGCGGCGCACACGGCCAGCTCGTGCGCGGAGCCCGACAGCGAGCGATCGGAGCCGCGCCGCCGCGACAGCCCGCCGCCGCCGCTGCCGCCCGTCGAGCCCGTCTTCTTCCTCACTTGCCCACCGAAGTTGAAGAACCTGCGACAACAAAATCGTTCCCAGTATCACCGCAGGTACAATACGGCCGATGTATCTTGGCGAGTCTGAACTTCGCAAAGAAGGTTGCGCAATAACTGTTTTAAGTGTATTCGTATATATTTTACTAGCTTTTGCCCGCGGCTCCGCCCGCGAGAAATAGGGTTTTTTGGCCACTTACGACTGTACTCTAAGTTAAATCTGTATCTTCCTTATCTTACGTTACTAATTGTTTGTCCGAAGCACCATCATACTATATTTCATTTCAATGGTTTAAACACTTAAGCCATGAAAGATATTAAAAAAATATACACAATAGTACATTATCCCTCGGGAACAATATTATATATCTTTTTGGGATAAAAAGTAAAAATACACAAAAAAGTATGAAATAAAACTTAATCTCTAAATAATTCCCCTTTCAAATTCGGCTAAAATTTTTACTATTTCTCTACTCAATCTTATTAATTTTGAAATCGATACCAGCCCAAACAATATTCTACAATATTTTATAGAACTTACGTTCATATTTGCTGGTACCGACTTCAAAATTAATAAGATTGAGTAGAGAAATAGTAAAAATTTTAGCCGAATTTGAAAGGGGAATTATTTAGATATTAAGTTTTATTTCATACTTTTTTGTGTATTTTTACTTTGGAAGTCGGTTTAATTTTTTGTTTAAAAATAATAATTTCACCCTTTTTAGAGATATATTTTCTTAAGTTATTATTAATACGTCTTAAGAACGTCTAAACTAAACGATCGAATGTATAATTGAATACGCGCCAAGCTTCCATAAAATATTGCTATTAAGATGATGATGATGATTACTGTAAGTTATAAAGTGGCATATGCTTGCAGTTCATTAAACAATACCGAAATTTCCAAACGCATATCTTTAAAGACTGAGGAGTTCTGTACAGTGCTTTTGGATCCAGGGTATATCTTGGTACAATATCTTATTTTTTGGTAGCATATGCTTGTGTTACTTCAGTAAAAGTCAAAATCACTATATGTGTGGATATAAATTTCGAGGAGTTCCCTCGATTCCTCATGGATCGCATCATCAGGTTCCCACTTTAGTGACTAAAGGACCAATTTCGAACTAAACCCTTTACAACAACAAAAGAATTTTGCAAATAGGTCCATAAACGGCAGAGTAATGTTCAAAGATATCCGTGTTAGTAAAATACTATGAGAAATACCTTTTATATCATCATAATCTGATGATGTATGGTGTGATAGTGGTGATGATGATGATGATTACTCTAACTGACAGGGTGGCATATGCTTGCAGTTCTTTAAACAACGCCGAAATTCCCAAACATGTATCTATAAGGAGCCAGGAGTTCTGTTCTGTACTTTTGGATCCAGGGTATACCTTGGAGCAAAATCTTACTTTTTGGTAGCATATACTTGAACTACTTCAGAAAAAGTCAAAATCACCATATGTGTCCATATAAATTTCGAGGAGTTCCCTCGATTCCTCATGGATCCCATCATCAGGTCACCACTTTGATATCAAAAGGACCAATTTGGGATTACACCCTATACATCACAGAAAAAACTATGAAAATCAGTCCACAGGCGGCGGAGTAATCGTTGAACATACAAAAAAAAATAACCGCCTCCTTTTTTGGGAAGTCGGTTAAAAAGTACACTGCGCGTTTGTCCAAAGCATAAACCACTGCCATACCAAATTTCATTCAAATCAATTCAACCGTTTAGCAGTAAAAGACAATCAAAGTACACATAATAATAATACATTATCCCACGGGAACACCGCAAATTTTTGGGACAAAAAGTATCCTATGTCCTTTCCCAGGACTCAAAGTATCTCTGTACAAAATTTCATCAAAATCGGTTCAGCGGTTAAAGCGTGAAGAGGTAACAGACAGACAGACAGACAGACAGACAGACAGACACACTTTCGCATTTATAATATTATAGTATGGATGCCAAACCAAATTTCATTCAAATCAATTCAACCGTTTAGCAGTAAAAGACAATCAAAGTACACATAATAATAATACATTATCCCACGGGAACACCGCAAATTTTTGGGACAAAAAGTATCCTATGTCCTTTCCCAGGACTCAAAGTATCTCTGTACCAAATTTCATCAAAATCGGTTCAGCGGTTAAAGCGTGAAGAGGTAACAGACAGACAGACAGACAGGCAGACAGACAGACAGACAGACACACTTTCGCATTTATAATATTAGTATGGAAAGTATGGATGCCATACCAAATTTCATTCAAATCAATTCAACCGTTTAGCAGTAAAAGACAATCAAAGTACACATAATAATAATACATTATCCCACGGGAACACCGCAAATTTTTGGGACAAAAAGTATCCTATGTCCTTTCCCAGGACTCAAAGTATCTCTGTACCAAATTTCATCAAAATCGGTTCAGCGGTTAAAGCGTGAAGAGGTAACAGACAGACAGACAGACAGGCAGACAGACAGACAGACAGACACACTTTCGCATTTATAATATTAGTATGGAAAGTATGGATGCCATACCAAATTTCATTCAAATCAATTCAACCGTTTAGCAGTAAAAGACAATCAAAGTACACATAATAATAATACATTATCCCACGGGAACACCGCAAATTTTTGGGACAAAAAGTATCCTATGTCCTTTCCCAGGACTCAAAGTATCTCTGTACCAAATTTCATCAAAATCGGTTCAGCGGTTAAAGCGTGAAGAGGTAACAGACAGACAGACAGACAGACAGACAGACAGACAGACAGACACACTTTCGCATTTATAATATTAGTATGGATTTGTACTAAAAGGTCCACTGTATTGGGGAAACTTTATTCGTACATAGGTACTTAGGTATATAAAAAAATACAATAACAGTTTTCTTCACGAGTTTTACATGAGTTAAAGTCATTGGCGTAGCTAGGAATTTTGTCTAGCCGTCCGTGGCGGGTGGAGGGGGTTATTTAAGTTAGTAATTCATTAATACTGTCTAGGGTCGGCAAAGAAGTTTCTAGGGTGGGCGTTGCCCACCCTTGCCCCCCCCCCCCTAGCTACGCCTATGGCTAAAGTTCGCAGAGCCTATGTTCAGACTCGCCAAAGTCGCCAAGATACATCGGCCGTAGTGTAACGGCCGATACAGATCAACAAAACGCGTATAATAGTCCTAAACATACTTCGCTTTCTTCTGCATAACCGTCCGGCCCTCGGCCAGCAGGCGCTGGAAGTGGTCGGAGCGCACGAAGCGCGGGTAGCAGTCCTTCTTCAGCAGCAGGCCGTACACGTGGTCAGCGGCGTGGTCGAGCGCGTACCGCGAGCCGCTGCGGATCCCCTCGGCCACGCGCTCCGCCGTCGCGCCGTCGATGTTGATCTCGCACGGCGCGCCCGGCTTCAGGAACTCTCTGTGGACACAGAGTATATAAAATCTCGTGTCACAGTGTTTGTATAGGTCGCGCAACGGTTTATGAGCGCTCAGTGAAAGTGGAGGGGATCGTTCGCGCATGTGACCAATAGCAAGGAATATATATTACTAACGTACCAATAGCGTGTCGGCAGCCACGTTCGGCATGCGTTCGGCGCATCCACACCTCCCCGCCCGAGCCCGCTACCGCCAAATACACCCAAAAACTGACTTCTGCGCATACCCCCTCTACTTTTGTCGAAAGATCTTAATTCGTTGCGCGACCTATAACAAAGCTCCTCCGACTGATTTTTATGAATTGTATGTTGCTTTTCAAGACGTTAGTGGGAATATGGTGGCAGGCCCCAAAGGGCGATCTCCGACCGAGCGAGGTGCTAAGCTCGGTCAGGCCGAAGCCCACTGTAGTGGTTTTCAGATGTTGTATATATATCGCCGATCTTAGAAAACTTCGATAGCGCGATTCAAGACTGTGCGCTGATTGGTCCGCCACACGTTATATAATTTGTATGGCCACCATCGTCCACGACGTCCAATATATACGTTAACGGCCCTTTAGCGAGTTAAGTTAGCGTTAAGTTACGTTAAATGATTCGAGCAGGGAGACAGATTTTTTATGAAAAAATAAATAGAAAGAATATTTAATATTAGTTACTTACTCGTAAATACTTTCAAGTTTCTTAGGTATTTGTTTAACACTACTCCTCCTAAGGTCCATGACCGCAAGCCAGAACCTAATATTCTCATGGGAATACTCCTTTCGGAGGAAACTGGTGAACTCCTCTAGACCCGTGGGGTCAGAGACGAGTTCTTCCATGGATAACGCCCATCGCTGCACTCGCTTCTCACTTGGTACTTCCACACTGTAAGAAATGGAATTATTAGACAGTTACTTTTTGTGGTAGATTCCAAATGAGGCAATGAATCGCCGCCTATAGAGACCCATGATACAAGGAGCAAAGGCCAGCAAGGGATGCGGGCAAGCCTTCTAAATTAATTATTTTGGCTTCCACTTACAAATTCAAATACACATACACTTCCAATTACAAATGTTATTTCACAACTTTTTTCTGTGTGACCGTGGTATTTCTATCTCACATTGGTCACGTGCAGTCCGTTTCTTAAGTATTCAACACTTACATAGGACTATTAATCTGCCAGAAGAAGGGATCATCGCTGATCCAGGGGTTTGAGGGCTGGGGCTGGCACATCCATGCGTCGTACGGGGCGAAGGTCTCCGAGTAGGCACATAGGGCCTCTAGGGCAATTGAGGTCTTCACCCGCGTACGATCTAGGCTGGCCTTGAGGTGCTCTATCTGCAAGTGGAAGAAAGCTATATTAATGAAAGTGACGTTACTATTACACCATAAATTATCAATGAAACACATTTATTGGCTCTTCAAAGAGCAGATGATTCGGCTGATGGTAATTGACTGGCAGATGGAGTGACATCCATTGCTTTCCTGAACTTACGCTGAAACTCGTTGTAATACAAGTTTGATAAGTTTGCAGGTGACTTGCTGGTCTTTCTTTATACAAATTCTAATCAAATAAGTTTTATTCACACATTATAACACTCACGGAATTGTCCCTAGTCCCTACATGATGCCTATCACCGGATCGGGAACTAGCCCGGCGAGAACTTCTCTAGTGGCACGTACCTCTCTAGTGAGCTGGTATATGGTCCGCTTCTTGGGCCTGGTGCTGGTGACGCCGACCCGCCAGTTCCGTCAGCTCCTGACTATCACTGGTCCTGCTGTATATACAGCACGTACCTCTCTAGTGAGCTGGTGTATGGTCCGCTTCTTGGGCCGGGGATGGCGGACGCGGACGGGCACGGGGCAGGGCTCGAGCGCGCTGGTGACGCCCGGCGGCGGCCGCGCGACCCGCCAGTACGCCCGCTCCTACTGTATACATAGCACGTACCTCTCTAGTGAGCTGATGTATGGTCCGCTTCTTGGGCCGGGGATGGCGGACGCGGACGGGCACGGGGCAGGGCTCGAGCGCGCTGGTGACGCCCGGCGGCGGGCGCGCGACCCGCCAGTACGCCCGCTCCTACTGTATACATAGCACGTACCTCTCTAGTGAGCTGATGTATGGTCCGCTTCTTGGGCCGGGGATGGCGAACGCGGACGGGCACGGGGCAGGGCTCGAGCACGCTGGTGACGCCCGGCGGCGGCCGCGCGACCCGCCAGTACGCCCGCTCCTACTGTATACATAGCACGTACCTCTCTAGTGAGCTGATGTATGGTCCGCTTCTTGGGCCGGGGATGGCGGACGCGGACGGGCACGGGGCAGGGTTCGAGCGCGCTGGTGACGCCCGGCGGCGGGCGCGCGACCCGCCAGTACGCCCGCTCCTGCTGTATACACAGCACGTACCTCTCTAGTGAGCTGGTGTATGGTCCGCTTCATGGGCCGGGGATGGCGGACGCGGACGGGCACGGGGCAGGGCTCGAGAGCGCTGGTGACGCCCGGCGGCGGGCGCGCGACCCGCCAGTACGCCCGCTCCTGCTGTATACACACCACGTACCTCTCTAGTGAGCTGGTGTATGGTCCGCTTCTTGGGCCGGGGATGGCGGACGCGGACGAGCACGGGGCAGGGCTCGAGCGCGCTGGTGACGCCCGGCGGCGGGCGCGCGACCCGCCAGTACGCCCGCTCCTGCTGTATACACAGCACGTACCTCTCTAGTGAGCTGGTGTATGGTCCGCTTCATGGGCCTGGTGCTGGTGACGCCCGGCGGCGGCCATGCGGCCCGCCAGTACGCCCGCTCCTGCTATACACACAGCACGTACCTCTCTAGTGAGCTGGTGTATGGTCCGCTTCATGGGCCTGGTGCTGGTGACGCCCGGCGGCAGCCATGCGGCCGGCCAGTACGCCCGCTCCTGCTATACACACAGCACGTACCTCTCTAGTGAGCTGGTGTATGGTCCGCTTCTTGGGCCGGGGATGGCGGACGCGGACGGGCACGGGGCAGGGTTCGAGCGCGCTGGTGACGCCCGGCGGCGGGCGCGCGACCCGCCAGTACGCCCGCTCCTGACTGTCGCTCACTATCTTACGGTCCTTCTTGCGCTCTTTCGCCAAACGCACCTGTTGTGGACACAAATTTTTATTCCTCGTATGGTGTAAAAAAGTGGTTCAGCTTTTTTGAAAGTTTATATAACTTTGTATCATGTCAAATAGGGAAGTTACAAAAAAATGTCCAGATTGTTTACATTAAACGCAACCGTTACCAGCTATTATGTCTTCTCGCACAGTCTGTGCTGTTTTCCACCCAGTTTGTAATAAAGTAGAATTTGTGGACCTATTTGCAAAAAATCGTTTGTTTTTGTAAAGGCTATAACTCGAAATTGGTGCTCTTAAGATGACATTTTCTTAAATTCGTTCCATAAAACGATGGACCATAATTTCACACAAACATCCTACATTTGTACTGAACAAAATGTCGTACCTGTTCTTCAGCCTGCATAGTAATGAAGTCCCATTTCGCAGCCAAATTCTTCTTCAGGTTGTTGAGTGCCTCCTGCTCATAGTCTTCAAGGCCGTGCCTCTGTTTGTTCCTGAGGGTCCGCTTCACCAGGTATATGGCGTACTCCACGTTATCGGGGCCCAGGGTTGGAGCACTGGATCCGCTACCGGCAACGCGGGGCCCCTGCCAGGGCCAATAGTAGGGACTCTGTAGGGACATTAATGGGAACGTTAACACGACGGAGTGGCTACTAATAGAAATCCTGATAAGTAAATATTATGCACATTTTGCTCATTTATTTTGTTACTTTCTTTGAAAAGATGGCAAGCCTCGTCGACGGGCTAGCGGATAATGATTTGAAAAAAAAAAAGTATGATTACTTATAGGTAGGAACTTCGAGAAGCGAATGTTTATAAGGAAATAGTCAGTTTAAGTAAGTGCATGAGCGCACTGGCAATAAAGGACATGGTCCAAAATTGATACTAAATTATTATTTTTAAACAAAAAATTAAACCGACTTCCAAAGTAAAAATACACAAAAAAGTATGAAATAAATAAATAAATAAATAAAAAGTTTATTTGCAACTAAGTACTTAAACTATTAGTATGGTACATCAAAAGTTAATTAGCAGTTGCAAATTGGCTCAAGCTCGGCAATGCTAGCACACCAAGGCATACTCAGCGCCGATCTTCCGCAAGAGCCATTTTGTAACCTCACAAGCGTCACTTATATATATAAAACTTAATCTCTAAATAATTCCCCTTTCAAATTCGGCTAAAATTTTTACTATTTTTCTACTCAATCTTCTTAATTTTGAAATCGGTACCAGCCCAAACAATATTCTACATTGGAAGTCGGTTTAATTTTTTGTTTAAAAATAATAATTTCACCTTTTTTAGAGATATATTTTCTTAAGTTATTATTAATACGCGTACGTCTAAACTAAACGATCGAATGTATAATTGAATACGCGCCAAGCTCCCATAAGGTATTGCTATTAAGATGATGATCATGATTACTGTAAGTTATAAATTGGCATATGCTTGCAATTCATTAAACAATGCCGAAATTTCCAAACGCATATCTTTAAAGACTGAGGAGTTCTGTACAGTGCTTTTGGATCCAGGGTATACCTTGGTACAATATCTTATTTTTTGGTAGCATATGCTTGTGTTACTTCAGTAAAAGTCAAAATCACTATATGTGTGGATATAAATTTCGAGGAGTTCCCTCGATTCCTCATGGATCGCATCATCAGGTTCCCACTTTAGTGACTTTTGACAAAAGACAAAAGAATTTTGCAAATAGGTCCATAAACGGCAGAGTAATGTTCAAAGATCTCCGTGTTAGTGTAAAATACTATGAGAAATACCTTTTATATCACCATAATCTGATGATATATGGTGTGATAGTGGTGATGATGATGATGATTACTCTAACTGACAGGGTGGCATATGCTTACAGTTCTTTAAACAACGCCGAAATCCCCAAACATGTATCTATAAGGAGCCAGGAGTTCTGTTCTGTACTTTTGGATCCAGGGTATAACCTTGGAGCAAAATCTTACTTTTTGGTAGCATATACTTGAACTACTTCAGAAAAAGTCAAAATCACCATATGTGTCCATATAAATTTCGAGGAGTTCCCTCGATTCCTCATGGATCCCATCATCAGAACCTCAATTCTCGTATTTAAAGTAAACAATTTAAACAGTCAACTTCACTTTGTTTGGATTGAAAGTGTAGCGTCATGTTACCGTGAACGGATTTTATGCCGTTTCGACCAATCAGAGCGCGTTTCACGTTGGTTTAACGTTCATAAAAACACCTTTTGAGAGTGTAAGCATGTCGGGACTTGATTGTAATTGTATTAATGCAGGTTTTATTTAGCAGAATTGCCCCCCAGGTCACCACTTTGATATCAAAAGGACCAATTTGGGATTAAACCATATACATCACAAAAAAAAATTTGAAAATCGGTCCAAAGGCGGCGGAGTAATCGTTGAACATACAAAATATATATATATATATATATATATATATACAGCCGAACGTATAACCGCCTCCTTTTTTGGGAAGTCGGTTAAAAACCCAGCGTCAACAGCAATGAAATGTCTGCCAGTGGGTGAACCCACTTTAAAATTTTAAATCATATTTGACGTCACAAAAGGGGCAACAGGGTATAGAAGTTATTAGCAAGAATAAAATCCAAAATATTAGGTCTTTACCTATGAAATTGCCGTTTTGTATGAAAAAATTTAAATGAATTTTTTTCATGTATTTTTTATTTGTATTAAATATTAATCGAAGAAATTACCCATGCAATCAATGCATCTTTGCCAACGCAGTGGCAGTTTATTGATGATTCTTAAAGAAATCAGCTGGACGGGAGGCAACAAATTCTTCAAAGGCATTTTGTACTGCCTCTCGGGTATAGATTTTTTTTCCCGCCAAGAAGTTATCCACATTCTGGAAAAAGTAGTAGTCTGTAGGCGCAATGTCTGGTGAGTAGGGCGGATGACGGAGAGCTTCTAACCCCAGATCTTGCAACTTGGAGACCGTCTGATGTGCAGTATGAGGTCGCGAGTTGTCGTGCAGCAGCAGCGGAGACGAGAGATTGACCAATGCTGGTTGGAGATGTGCCAGCTTCTCCATCATTGTGTTAAGTTCTTCACAGTACACATCTGCAGTAATGCTCACCCCGTTTGGTAAGAAGCTGTGATGAATCACACCGGCGCTAGACCACCAAACAGTGACCATCACTTTTCTAGGGGTAAGTTTTCGTTTAGGGCATTGTTTAGGTGCTGAACCAGGATCCAACCAATTTGCTGAGCGCTTGCGGTTATCAAACAGAATCCATTTTTCATCGCAGTTCAAACAATGCGGTTCAAAATTCCTTCATTTGTGTGTCTGTTGAGCAGTGCAAGGCACGTCTCGACGCGTACCTACTTTCCGCTGGCGATCATTGTCGTGGGGCACCCATTTGTCAAGCTTTTTTACCTAGCCAATTTGACGCAAATGGACCAATATTGTTTTGACGCTAACGTCGAAAGCTGCTGCTAATTCAGCCGTAGATTGTGTATCATCAGCTTCCACAATCGCCTTTAATTCGTCATTGTCGACCAAAGTCTTCGGACGACCGCGAGGTTCATTTTTCAGTTCGAAATTTCCAGAACGGAAGCGAGCAAACCAATAACAGGCGGTGCGTTGGTTTGTAGTGTTAGCTCCGTAAACGTCGTTGATGTTGCGTGCCGCTTGTTATTATTATTATTATAATTCCAATTTCAAATTAATTTTATTTAAAACATGGAATTATTTTTCCATAAGTAGTCATTTGTTAATTGATTAGTGTTACATTTTCATCGCATTTCAATCTTTTTCAACATCATGGATACGTTAAAAATTCGAGTAATTATGGAATATGAGTATCGTCGTGGCAGCAACGCGGCACAAGCCTTGTTGATGAAAAAGATTGAAATGCGATGAAAATGTAACACTAATCAATTAACAAATGACTACTTATGGAAAAATAATTCCATGTTTTAAATAAAATTCATTTGAAATTAGAATTATAATAATAATAATATCTATGGACGCTTCACACCACGTCAGTCTGATCCCGTGGTAAGTTCTCGAAGAACTTGTGTTACGGGTACCAGACAACGGAAATATATTTAATACTTTTATACTATACACATATTTAAGATTTTTATTATAGTATACACATATTTAATACACATCCATGACCCAGGAACACAGAAAAACTTTTTGTTCCTTCGGCGGGATTTGAACCCGCGACCCCCGGCTTGAGCATCAACACGCTCAACCAACTGAGCCACAGAGGTCGTCAAAATTCTTAGCCAAACAAAAATTATTTTGATTTGAAATGGCCAGTACTGCAGAACGGCAATTTCAAACCTATTAATACTCGTAGTAGGTGGAGTTGTAGGTGTAGATGTATTTGTTTTCTGGAGTTTTTTCTAAATAGACAGAGGAACTGTGACTTACTTGAAACCTATATAGTGCCGAATCATCTCTGAAGACGAGGTTCTTCCAATCGTTAACAGGAAAGAAGTAGCCGTACTGGCATAACTGGTTGCCTATGTTTATTGCTTCGGCTGTAAATACAAAAACATAAATCAGACTCGCATTTCAACGTTAACTGTATGTCCTATTAGGAAATCTAATTCATAAACAGCGGGTCTAAAAATGGCTTATAACTGCACTCAGAGACATATTAAGGTCACTTAATAGAGATTTTGACCCCAACTAAGTAATCCTTTAAGTAAATGTCTCTGAGTGTGGCCGTAAGTGAATCGTATTATGAAAATTCGTTAGTTGAAATTGAATAGAATATAGATGATTCAAATACCTAATGTAGCCATTTTCGACCCGCTGGTGGAGAGTTAGCGTAATTTATTTTTACTATAATGACGGCATAAAGTCGCAATATAATTACTGTCAATGACATGACATTTTGATTTTAAATTAATAACAATTTATTACAATACTCAATCTGCTTATGAATTAGATTCTCTGATAGCATATTTTATTGCATTTATTTGTATCGACTTACGTTTAAAGTTCAAAATCAGTTAGCAGCGTGGCAGGAAGGAAAATACAATTTTAATCACAATTATAATATCAATCTAATATCAACACACATCTTATATTTGGTAAATATTTTGGCAACTAAATTATTAAAAAATGTTAGTGTATCTTGTTGAAAAAAAAGTAAGGAAATTATTACACAGTATTCGGTAAATTATATTTTTATTCGTTTCAGGACTACCTACCAACAACTATAATAGCTATTATATTTGCTTTGATTTAATGCTAAAAAAAATATAAATTTCTTACCGCTGCTACTGTCTTCTAAATTAAATCTGTCCATTAACCATTCTACAAGATCATAGCCTGGAAAAGATAGAAATATCTGTTTTAATGTGAAAAGAATTACCTGAAGAAGTATTTAGTGTAATATTTTGGCTCAATCGTTAAGATTTAACAATTAACAATAGTGTGCTTGTCATTGGTTACCTTCCTAAAGAAAAAGCAGCTGTATTTTCTACAATAACAGATAAGAGCTCGCACACACGAGAGTTTTTTTCGTGGCCGCGACAGACAAAATTACACTATAAATAGAACTTTGCGCTATAGAGCTGAAAAAGTGTCAAGTATCAAATGACAATTTCATAGCTGTGCACGATTTTCAGCTCTACTGTATTAGCGCAGAGTTCTATTTACAGGGCAGTTTTTTATGTCACGACTACAAAGAAAAAACGCTCGTGGGCATGTAACTTACGTATTTCCTTATTGTAATTATTTATTACCTTAATAATAGTAACTTCCGGAGGTCCGCCACGGAAAGGTTTTCGTGAGGTCTGAACTCGGATAGGGGCCTACAGATTTTTGTACTAAATAATTACCGTTGCAAATTAGTCGAGTCGAGATCTAGTCTTGTCTGTTATCGTCTTAAATTCGATTATTACAGGCGTGATGCTACTTTTTTTTCGTTTTTTCGATACTAGACAACATGTTAAATAAACAATCTAGATTACATTTTTGTAAATCCTAAAAAATAACTTATAAACAATTTACAATAAGTATTAACAGTTGGTATTGACTATTGGTACCGGATGGCGGTACATTTGTCATAAAAAAATGGCGGTAGCAGCTTGTTACGTCACAAATCGTTTTGAGAGACAGAGATGGGCAAACATTTTTATTTCCTTGTAATTTTTAATCGCGTCATTGGTTGTTTTCTTGGAAAATAGCGCTAACAAAAAAGTGTAAGCAAAATGTCGACCGCTGGCATTAAATAAACAAAATACATACATACATACATACATATAATCACGCCTTTTTCCCGTAGGGGCAGGCAGGACCGCCTTTTTACCGTAGGGGTAGGCAGAGACCACTTCTTTCCACTTGCTACGATCCTTACATACTTCATCGCTTCGTCCACTTTCATTCTTATCATTCATTCCTCCTCTTACATTCAACGTAGCCAAGCGTCTCTCCATGGTCCGCTTTTCGCCTCCGCGAGAAACGAGACGTGATGGGTGGCGAACCACATCGCCGCCACATAAACCACATAAACAAAATGGGGGATTATATTAGGAGTATTGAAGTTAGCAAACGTGCCCTGGCCGCGAGGAATTTATAAGTTACTTATAAATTCCTTGCCTGGCCGATAATCTGTTTTTTTAAGCGCTAGCAAGTTCCGCGGAAAACAGCCAATATTATTTAGGTTTATGTTAATTTCTTTCAGATTTATGTTGGTGTTTCTATTCTCTATTCAGCAATTATACAATTTAATTTGTAAAAATGTAATATTCGTCACAGGCTCACAGCCCTCGTAGCCGCATGTGAAGAGTAAATACAACCTTATAACTTAAGCTATGACTTGTAAATCGCTAAATAACTGAAAATATTTGAACTATTCATATTTTTCACGAACTGCGTTCCATTTTCGTCGCGGAATGGGAGTAACAATAGCGTGTAATAACGTCAGTATCGTTATTGTTTGTGTTGTGACTTGTGATCTTGTTATTCCCGTTATTATATATCCAGCCCTCTATAAAAGTCGCAATGCAGATATCATTATATCGGAAATAATTAAATCATGTCGCTAGAGTTTTGATTGCAGAAAATAATTAAAAAATATTGCTATTTTGGTTGCGTAAAAGAATGTCTACTTATATTATGGAATCGGAAAACATACCGGGAATACGAAGTTGACTAGTTTTAGATTCAGGCAATAAAATATTCAATATTTGACTTTATAGTCCATTTTGTGGTTTATACTTAAGGTCAGTTCATAACGCGACGACACACGACGCGACGCTGCTTTTTTAAGATATTTATTTATAGTTGAACCTTATTCTCTACACAATAAGGTACACGTTTCATTGCAGTTCGAATGTCAAGTCAATCAAAGTCAATGTCTGTGTTCCGCATATGTAAGCAAAATGGCGATTGCTAAGCGGTTTAAGCGCTGTCAATGCTAAATGCTATTTTCATCTAGGACACGTTATCCTCTAAAAATTATTACTGATTTCAAAATAAATAATCAAAATGGCGGATTAAGTCAGCGCTACTGATGCTAGTAAACGTGGCCTGGCCGACAACTGTCATTTTCTTTTTGCGCTAGTAGCTAGCCAACGCAATAGGCAAGCGGACTGATTTATTTTTATTACATAAATGAATAGTACCTACTCTTAAATATGAGTACAACCGTATATCAAAAGTCAATATTTTCAAAGGTACAGCGATTTGTATACAAAATTTCGCAAGTCTCGTAAAAACGCTCCATACTAAAGTCGACTTACAAGTGACGTCACTTGTAGGTTTATGAAGTATACGACCGCAGGAACATATTTATAAATATCTCCGATATGTGTGCGTTTAAGTTCATACTTACCATAATGAATGTTTTTGTATATGATGTAAATAAACTAATGATGCACGTTTTGTTTACCAATTTCGCAAAAAAAAAATTGTTGGTACTTTTTAAATGTATTCAATTAGTAAACTACATATAAAATAATATATTTTTTTACATTTATCAAGTAGTAATGCCTCATTATTTCTGAATATATTATTAACTAAATATTTCAAATGTACTCCGATCCCCTATTTTCCGCGGAACACAGCCAATGTCGAAGGTGCCGCTCTTGCGTTGAAACGTGTATCTTTTTCTGTAGTGAATAAAGTTTAATTTTGAATAGATATCTTAATCTTATCGCGGTGTGCGTTGATCTTTAGTTAAGATTAACACATAGATCAACTTAAGAAACCTTTTGCATATAATAATTAAGATTAAAATAAATCTTACCAGCAAAAGCAGAAGGTATAACAGATAGGAAAAGTTTTTGGCTGCGAACTGGTACTCCGGAGGTTGGTTCTTGCATTTCCTTTATCAAACTTTCCATCTGAAACATAATATCGTTAAATATAGGTAGTGTTTGGCAATTTTTAACATAATAATAGGTTGGGGAAAAAGTCTTTTCGCATTATAGTATGTATGAACTTGTCATAAAATATCTTGGGCTATACCAATTGTATCTGGCTGATTTTGGTATCATTAAAAAGTTTTAATTTTACAGAAGACAATTCCAAATTCAAATTAGGTAAATTTGAGATTTTCATTTGTTTTTCTTATTGTTAAAATGAGTGATTCTTATGAAGAATTTCGATACATTTTAAAATTTTATTACAAAAAAGGTAAAAATGCAACACAAGCCGCGAAAAAAATTTGTGATGTTTATGGACCTAATGCAGTATCTGTGAGAGTAGCGCAAATTTGGTTTAAGCGTTTTCAATCCGAAAATTTTGATATCAAAGATGCACGTCGCTCTGGTCGCCCTGTTACGGACAAAACTGTTGCCATTTTTGAAAAAGTGGAGCAAGATCGGCATATTAGTAGTTACGATGTAGCTGAAGAACTGGGGATTGACCACAAAACGGTTTTGGCGCATTTGAAAAAAGCTGGGTACACAAAAAAGCTCGATATTTGGGTGCCTCATGAGCTCACTGAAAGAAACCTAATGAACCGTGTACTCATTTGTGATTCTTTATTACGACGTAATGAAACCGAACCATTTTTGAAGAAGCTGATAACCGGTGATGAAAAGTGGATCACGTACGACAAGAACGTGCGAAAAAGATCGTGGTCAAAGGCCGGTCAGGCTTCACAGACTGTGGCGAAACCCGGGTTAACTCGCAACAAGGTGATGCTGTGTGTGTGGTGGGATTGGAAGGGCATTATTCATTATGAGCTGTTACCGCCAGGCAGGACCATCAATTCTGAACTGTACTGCGAACAACTGATGAGATTAAAGCAAGAAGTTGAGAGAAAGCGGCCGGAATTAATCAACAGAAGGGGTGTGGTTTTTCACCATAATAACGCTAGACCTCACACATCTTTAGCCACTCAGAAAAAATTACGGGAGTTTGGCTGGGAGGTGTTAATGCATCCGCCGTATAGTCCTGACCTTGCACCTTCAGATTTCCACCTGTTTCGGTCGCTGCAGAATTCCTTAGGCAGTGTCAGGTTGACATCACAAGAGGACTGCCAAAACCACTTGTCGCAGTTTTTTCATCAGACGCCCCAAAAATTTTATAGCAATGGGATCATGTACCTACCAACAAGATGGCAAAAAGTTATCGAACAAAATGGCACCTATATACTTTAGTCACTTGTAAATAAACTTTATAAAAAAACCTTTTGAATTTTTATATAAAATGCGAAGAAACTTTTTCCCCAACCTAATTATATTTTTTAGCATTTTACAATATAACACAACGTGTGTATGAAACAGCTTTATCTGAAAACATAATCGTACTTATATAAAAATTTAGAAGCAAGATTTTTTACATTAAGTGACGATAATAATTATAATAGGTTTTAAATATTATTTGTTAGTTTTTAGAGTTTATTTTTTGTGTCGTTTTAGTTTAGTTTTAGGGCGGTATTCTTGATCGATTCTTATTTCTAAGTTCGCCTTATAGACATGCTTAAGGTGACATTTCGATTCACAGTCGTAACTTAAGCATTGTCTTAAGTATTATTTCATATAATAATAAGACGGACTTATTCGAAAATTCTTAAGTCTTTTTTTAAGCAACGACCAAGAATTCCGGTCTTAGTTTTTTAGTTTTTAAAATTTTTAATTTTACTTTTTGTCTACTTTCACCTATGTCAGATACTGCGCGCTACGCACGCCTACGTCGTCGGTCTACGATATTTTCCCAACGCTTCGCTCGCTACGAAGCTACGATGCCGCGATGCTGCCCACCCAACGTTGATAATTATTATCACAACTATCGGCTTATTAATAGGAAATAACAGCATTATTTGAGATGTTAATAATATTGAAAATAATGTAATAGTATTAAAATATATATAAAAAAAAAGACGGGTTGCACTCCGGGAGTGCCGGAAGAAGTAAAAACTTGAATATTAACGTTGTGCATTTTTGATATTTTGAAATGGTTAGGGAATAATTTTGCACGAATTGCTTTATTTATGAGTATAAAAGTACTATCATTGCGGGAAGGGGGGGGTTTGTTGGGGTTACGATTGGAGGTAAAGCTCAATGTAAAGGTCAAAGGTCAATGTGATGAGGATGGTTGGGGTCAAAAGTCAATAATGGGGCCATTTAACTGGAGACATTTTTTCTCCATAATGTTTTCGCCATACGTCAAACTGCGTCTCGTAACTAAAAATATGCGTACCACGCTAAAAGCAGTTTTCACTTCAAAAATTAGCATATAATTTTATAAATTAGAATTTTATCATATTAAATATTTTAAGTTACAATAATGATTTTCAAAACCTATATAACATAGCCTTGACCAAACGAGCAAAGTGTCTTCTAAATGAAGAACCTCTAAGTCTGTGCAAGCCTTTGTCTAGCCCAATCGATATTTCTTAAAGTTCGTCAAGTCAAACTTGAAACTACATAACATTAGTCAAGTGTTATGTAGTTTCAAGTTTGACCTATTCATGCTTAGATAAAAGCAATGTTAAGTCATTACCTACTATCGAACCTTCGCTAAATCGCTACCTACAACAAAGTATGAGACTATTATTATTATGTATTATAGTGTAGTACATTAAAAAAAACTTGAGAGGTGTCAAGGGACACCCGGATGGAACGAAGTTTCGGATGAAAATATCTGGCTTGCTTTCTATAAGAGAGAGAGAGACAGACAGAGAAACATGCGACGCCGCACAGCTTACAATAGCTTACTAAAGCAAAAAAAAAAAAAGACATACAGACAGACAATTGTATATTATGTATATATAAAATAAATAATAATACAATATCCGAACCGATATTATCCATACATACATTACATACATACATACATACATACATCAATATAATGAACGTATACGCGTAAATATTTATTATAAAAAATAAAATTATCTTTTGTAATTAAAAAAGTGTCGTGACAACTTTTCGTAAGAATTTTTTCCGTCTAGCCCCCTTTCACAACGCGCGATAAGGAACTTCGTTCCAATATTTTATACTGACTGCGGATTACGGCCTTCGTGGTCTAGTAGTTAGAGCATTGGCTCAAATGTTGTTTCCAAGTTTGGTTAGGACAATACAGGCTGATCACCCGATTGTCTGACAAGAAAGATGATCCATACGTCGGATGGGCATGTAAAAAGTCGGACCTGCGCCTGATCTGTCGTCAGTCGTGTCGGTTATCCGTCCCACTGGGTTATGAGAGTAAAGGAAGAGAGAGTGCTCTTGTGTACTGCGCACACACTTGGGCACTATAAAATTACTCCTGCGTTACTGGCCTGGTTTCAATGAAACCGGCCACCGTCACCGAGATTGGTGTGGGGAGTTATTTTATTGACTGCGGTACCTTTTGGAATAAATTTATGTTCGAAACTTGTTCAATAATGAAATAAAGGTATTTTTATTTTTCAATATTTTTCATTAAATATGTAGGTAAAGTTTGCGCACTGTTTTCGTAGTGACCCTGTGACTAAAGGGTATTTAAACTCAAGAATAAAATGTAATTAGTATAATATGACATAGTAAATCTGATGAAACGACTAGTTCATTACTATCCTTGAAGTAAATAGACTAACAGTACGTAGACACAACACAAGACAGTAATGATACCTTGACCCATCTTCAAGAGCCTTGTGAAGTTGACTTCGTTAGCTTAACTGATAGGGCTGGATGATTCTCAAATAAGTATACTAATAAATTTAAAAATAAGTGTTTGTGTCTTTATAGTCTAAAACTAGACACGATAATTATGATAATCACTAAAGTGTGTATTTACATAGAGATAGACGTATATATTATTATAGACGAGGCATGGTGAGGAAAATGAAAATGAATATTTCCAAATGAAACTTGACCAGCTATTTTCGGAAAATGAACAAAAAGCTACCACCAGTTCAACAAGAGGCAAAAAGTATCTCCAGTTAAATGGTCCCACTATGTATTGAGATTTTTTGGGCCATTTTAACATTTGAAGTATGGTGTAAAGTTCCGAATACAATTTAGTTTCGGGAAAAGTTAGGTATTACTTTTTGCCATTTTCATAGCATTTTTTTTACGTTATTTTGAGATCTAAGGCACAATCGCGTTCGAAATTTGAAAAATTGTAGAGTTCCTAATTCAAAATTTCGGGAAACGTCAACCTTGCCATTATAATACAATTTTTTACTTTTAATTTCTAACCATGCGTCATTTTTGACAGCCTAATCGCGTTCGTTTGAATATTTTGACGTTTGGCTCCGTTTACGTAACAGGCTGGGCGTCCCAGGCTCGAAGGCTAAGGAGGTGACGTCACGGATCGATACCGCCCGCCCTCCGGATCCTTCTTTCATATAAGGGTCACTTAGATTTTTCCTATATTGTGAGCAAAATGATCTGTTGGTTTTAGAATTTTTTATAAGTAACTACCTAGCTATTGCTTAAATTGCTATTTCTATTACTAAATAGCTTTTACCCGCGGCTCCGTCCGCGTAAATACAGTAGGTAGTCCCACAGGAACACTGTACTTTTTCGGGATAAAAAGTAGCCTATGTGTTAATCCAAAGCTCAAACTGGCTCAAACTACTACTAAGTATACCGAATTTGATTAAAATCCGTTCAGTAGATTTTGCGTGATGGAGTGACAAACATCCATCCATCCATCCTCACAATCTTTTATATTCATAATAGTACCTAGTAACTAGTATTGATTGAGTATGAAGTCCAAAGGATTCACTCAGTGAAAACGGATCACAAATTAATTACTTCCTATGAAGTAATTAACTTAAATTGTTTTTTATATTCTGAGCAAAAATAGAATTTCTAGCAATTTAAGGCACTCTAAAGTTGCTTGTTAATGTGCGTTTTAATACTCCACGAATAAAACTACCCGGAGGCCCATGGGGGGATTGGGGACTTTAAGGACCAGGAACGCAAGTCGCAACACCAGAGGAGTTACAAGTGTAACTCCTCTGGTGTTGCGAGTGTCCATGGGCGGCGGTAATCGCTTACCATCAGGCGATCCGTCTGCTCGTTTCCTGGTTCATTACATAAAAATAAACCTATTAGTATATGGACGTATTATAAAAGTATATACATATATCATTACACTGTCTTGACCGCAGAAAAACTGTATAAAAATTAGAGTCCGACCGAAACTGGTTTTCCGGCCGAAACCGAAACTGAAACCGAATATTCGGCCGTGGCTTCAGTTTCGGCCGAAACCGAAACTCACGTGGCCAAGTAGAAAATTCCTTAAAATACTGAAATTTGGTGCATTTTATCCATTATTCTGCATTAATTACGACATGAAATGGAAACACGGTATATTAATTTTGTTGTAATCATTTATTTAATATAATATTTGAAAAAATATTAATTATATTTGGCATGTATTTAAACTTGCGACCAAACAATTAAATTTTGGATGTGAAAATACCCAATATTGAATACTAAATTACCAAGTTGGCGAAAGAATGTAAGGAACAAAAAAAATTACTAATCTGGTGACTAAATAATACCAAACTAAATTTTCCAAACTGGCAGACATATATGTTTTAGCGACTAAATAACCATCTTGGCGACAATTTGTGAGTACACATTTAATTTAAGAATAGGCACATATATTTTCCCTGATGTAGGTAACTCAAAAAACATACAAGCAGCAAAACGAGCGCACACAAAAAAAACATAAAGGAGCGTACAAAATTCCTAATTTTTAATTTTTCTCGGTTTTTATTAGGGGGGTGTAGATTATTGTGTAGATTAATTTTGAAATTTAAAAATGGCGGATATTATTTTTCGTAAAATTGATATGGGTGTCGTTTACCAGGTTTTTGGGAGTGCTGGATACAAAAATGATATTCATTTTGAAATTCCAATATGGCGGACATACTTAATTTCATAAAAATAATATGGGTGTCCTTTTATTTGTTTCTGGGGGTGCTGATTACAAAAAAGTCATCCATTTTAAATTTCTTTAGTAACCCAACAACCTCAACAACCAAAATATTTTCTTCATGATGGGAGAAAAAGAAATTTGAAAATCCTGAATTTTCCAACATTTCTCTAGCTTTATACATTTCTAGTATCTCAATGTAGAGCATTTACTATGTTTTTATAAAGTTGATTCTATCTCGGAAACGGTGCATCCTTTTGAAAAAAATAATGAAAATTTCGCCCCCCCCTTAGGAACCCCGCAACATCATATTTTCTTCTTAATGGGAGAAAAAAAAATCGAAAATCCTGAATTTTCCAACATTTCTATAGCTATAAACATCCGTCGTATATCAATGTACAGCATTACTTTTTTTTATAAAATTGATTCTATCTCGGAAACGGTGCATCCTATTGAAAAAATAATGAAAATTTCGCCCCTCCTAGTGGGCCCCGCAACATCATATTTTCTTCATGATGGGATTTTTTTTTTTCGAAAATCCTGAATTTTCCAAAATTTCTATAGCTATAAACATCCGTCGTATCCCAATGTACAGCATTTACTTCTTTTTTTATAAAATTGATTCTATCTCGGAAACGGTGCATCCTATTGAAAAAATAATGAAAATTCCGCCCCCCTAAGGAACTCCGCAACATCATATTTTCTTCATGATGGGAGAAAAAAAAATCCGAAAATCCTGAATTTTCCAACATTTCTATAGATTGATACACCCCTCGTATCTCAGTACAGCATTGTCATATTTTTTTCTATAGTGTCTTCTATCTCAGAAACGGTGCATCCTACTGCAAAAATAATGAAAATTTGCTCCCCCTTATTAACCTAGAAATCGCATATTTTGTTCATTAATGGCAGAAAAATTCATGAATCCTGCTTTTAGAAAAATTTCTATACCTGGTACCTTGAACTACATAACATACTGTAATAATAATCATCAATCCTAATTAGCATCCCCAAGATCTTTTAATTTAGTATTCATATTCATTTTCCGAAGATTGAATATTCTCCATTTTGGAAAATGAAATTGGAAGACAATTTTGTAATCAGAACCCCCAGAAACCGGGAAAAGGACAACTTTGTTAATTTTAATAACAAAAATTTACGCCATTGTGGAACTACGAAACAGATTTTATTTTCATATTATTCTGCACCCCCAGAAACCTAGAAAATGACACCCATGACAAAGAAAAACATACTCCAACAGTATCCAAAAATAGGATTTTCCGTCGCCTGCAAATTGAATTTTTAGCAGCCATTAATTTATCAACCAAATCAAGTTCGCTCGATTAATTATATCCCATTATATTTTAAACACTTCACATTTTTCATTTACAATCTCTTTTTTACATGTGACTTGATTTGTTAGTAACAACAAAATAAAGTTACTCACTCAATATTTAACTATATAAATCATTCAAGTACAGAAACGAAACAAAAACTTATATGTAATCAGTTCCATCAAAACAACCTCTAAAGAATGTTTGCGTCGGGCGATAACGCACTAAGTTGTGTTGCTACAGAGCTATCCGAACGGCGCACGACAATTCCCGAACAGGAGGGCTAGACAAGATGCATTAAATAATATCGACGGCGAACTTCGTGAATAAAAAATGTATGGGATTGACATAAGCGTGCGTTAAATGACATATTCAGTCGTATCGTTAAAAAAATTGGTAGCCAAGCAGCCACTTTGAACGAATACGCTAACGATGCACTCATTTAACGAATTGCTCTAACGTGTTTCTCCATACAATGCCTAGACAAGCGGCCGTAAGTGACATTTAGTAGATCGTGATCTTTATCTTTATCGACCTAACGATAAAGATACCCAGGGGGCTACCTTTATCGCCTCAACGAACAATATGGCGGATTTTTATTGATCAGCTGTTATTTGTAAATAATAATGATTTGCCTAAAGTTGCCTAAAGGGTCTATACAACACCTTCTGCTAGTAGTCTATATTGCATAAAGTCAAAAGAATTCAATCTAAAGTATTCAATAAATCACAATTATAGTCAATACCTAATATGTAATTCATTGTATTCAAGTATAATTCAACACTTTGTTAAAATATAAATTTATTAATTTGTAGCTTACTTGCAGTTTGTAATCTTTACACGCTACTATATCAGCTGAAAGCAATCTTTAGGTGTATAGTAGGTACCTAAATTATAGTAGGTAACAAATGGAGTTCATAATTAAGCAAGTTTCTCTGAAACTTCCTTAGAAATAAAGATTTGTATTTAGTAGTTAAAATTTATAAGTTTTTCAATGTAATGATATTTTATTGTCATCGATGCTCAACACCTTCGCCTTATAAATGGGTTAGAAGGACACAAACACCTCATAAAAGTTTTGAAATATTTGCTATTATACTTTGATTAATTATTACAAATTTAATATTATATATCTATGCTATTATACACCTATTATAAACAGTCAAGTAGTGTTAACCAATTAAATACTTAATATTTAATCTCTATAGTATATTTGTGACTAAATAATTGAAATAGTCTTTACAATTTTACAGAACTATAACGTTAAACTACATTTGTAATTAAAGTACCTTGACTGTACAGGGTACTATTGCAATAAATAAGTACTTATTTATTGCTTACCACATATTGTAGACAAAATATTACAATGCGGCCATAACACTTTGAATTTGTTATAAGCATTGTCTTGCTAGAATTATTCATTCATTCTAATTTAAGAGCTTTGCTCTTGTCAGTGATGCTTTCTCCATTCCTGTCTGCACTCCGGGCGTTCTCTTGACCTCCTGATACGACACGACCATCACATTCGCCTACACCTGTCCATAAAAGTTCTCGGCCTTCCACGTTTTCTACTACCATCCCTTCAATTATTCCTCTAATAAAGTTGTTGTGCTGTATCAAGTGTCCGTATTAGGATTGATTAAATAATAACAATACAAGAGTATCTACATTTTATTTTACTTTTTTAAGTAAGTTTTACATGGTTTTAGTAAGAAAATAAACTTAAAATGTAAAAATACTTTTATTTCTTGCAAAGGAATTACATAATGCATATATTTCTTTAAATAATCAGTTTTATCTCAAGTCACATAACCAATAATAACATTATACAATTTAAAAATCAACACAGCTAATAATAGTTATTATTTACACGCACTAGTTAAAGCCTGTCACAGAATGAATACAAATTAACTTAGGTTGGTAGCGGTTTTGATACATTAATTAAATTATGATTATTTATATCACTTCTCACTATCAGTGCTGAAGGCTGCTTCTCCTTCAAAGGGAAGCCGGAACCTGTATCATAGGTCCCTACCTATTTCTATGAAGGTTTGCAAAAGGTATGTGACAAGGGAAGCCGATAGGAATGGAGTTATAGGAACCCTACTGCTCACTATAAACTGTATAAACAACATTATTGTATACCTACAATTCCTACAAATTATAAAGATTTAAAACGCATTTTACTTATGTATAAGGTAATGATAATATTTAAGTAGTCAAAAATCCTACTAATATTATAAATATAAAAGTATGTGAGTATGTTTCTTCTTCTCTCCACCAGTATGAAGCCTTGAAGCCAACTTTTATGTATAACGATACAGAATCGGCCAGCAGATCTCAAGTACATTATACGGACGCTCTAACGGTGAAGGAAAACATCGTGAGGAAACCCGCACATAGTTGGCCCCAGACGTATTGACTAGTCATTCCTCTGGACTAGGCTGGCTATGTTGTGAGAATGCCGTATGTGCTTGGGCAATCATACGATATTTAAAAACCAACTGTCCCAGGCACTACAGTATTTCACGAGTGGTTACTTCGCTCGGAGAATACTGTATAAATCATCCATCATCGGATGTAAAGGCCTAAGTTAGGTAAATTGTTATTTTGATAACAAACAAAAATAATTGTACTTCATCTTCTTCTTCTTCTGGCCAGTTTTTTTTTTACCAGGACATGGATATAGTCCTAAGGATAGAAGACTCCGTATTTTGTAATTGCTAAAAAGAACTGTATTGCCTTGGTAATAGAGTGTATTTCACAATGCACGTATCATAGAGGCAAATCCGAGCCGAGCGAGATAGCCATAAGGGAGGCCGTGTGTCTCGTTCTTGCATGTTGCCAACCAGAAAAATGTTGGTATTTTTAAAAAGTAACTTGAAAAATCTTAGATAAAACGAGTGTACTTTATTATTATTTTAACAAATGTTTATAACTATATCATATTCTAATTAAAAAAGTTAGAAATAGTCATTTAATACTAAATAAAAATGCAGTTTACATTAAAACCTTTTCCTTCTTTTTTATTAGATGGTATCATTCGCAATACAATAGATACGCCATTACAGTCGGACAAGGATCTTTTGGCACTTGGATGGGGGCGTGAGTGTCGCAAATAAGAACAATACTTATTACTAAAAGTGAAATTTTACAAGACGGCGATGTTATTACTGATTTTATCCACGTGCCAAAAGGTAAGTGTCGCAACTACAAAACAATATAATATAATACTAAAAGTGACATTTTACAAGACGGCGATGTTAGTTCTGATTTTGTCCACGTGCCAAAAGATCCTTGTCAGACTGTACACATATTTTATGCTGAACACCGGATAATATTAAAATTCATAATAGTACCGGTGCTGGATTTGCTGGACGCACCGTGAGTATGGCCTTTAGTGTAATCTCTTAAAATCTGTTTATAATGTGTGTCCTATGACCATTTGGCAAGAAATCTGTATAAAATCTGTATTATCAATGAAAACTAGAAGATAATTAATTAAATAATGTATTATATAATATAATAATTATTCAAAATAGAACTCTGGAGTCATACAATAGATAAACAGTTAACCAATAATTATTGTGTGTCTAATTTATAATCCTCTGAATTTTTCCCGGTGTTTCGGATTTCGGTGCATATTGAAGTTCCAGCCTTACAACCGTAATAATCGGCCTTGTTAAATAAGTACCTACTTTATTCTTATTGTAAATTTCTACACTTGAAATTTGATTCCATTTTATACAAAACACTCTAGGAACTTTCAATAAAACTTCTAGGTACCGTTTTACTGAATCGACTGACTTGCACTGACTATTTGTATTTTGAACTTTGACTAGACATTAGACTTGAAAATAATACGGTGTTGAAATCATATAGGTACCTACATTAAATCTAGTTGTCTGCCTTTTTAACTTGACACTGACAAATAGTTTTATGCCGTAACGCCATCAATAATTAAAAAAAAATATATGACATTTGACAACTTCACAACTGACGGCTAAATTCTTGAAATCATAAACAACTAACGTTTGAGCAATTCGTTGTTGCGATTCGAACAACAGTGTGCGTTTGGCTAGGCACAAAATGTCGTGATCTCAAAAGAGAAGTCGATACGACAGATCTTTCCGAATTTTAACGAAGGTAATTTGTCTAGGCGCCCAGGGCCGCCAGCGTCCGCCAAAGCGTTGCCGCAAGAAACGAAGTTAGGCGAGCGTGCACGACAACTTCCGCAATCAGTTTCGGTTTCGGCAAAAGTTTCGGCCACTTTTGGCCGAAACCGAAACTGCCGCCGAAACTTGATTTTTGGCCGAAACTCGGCCGAAACCGAAACCGAACTTTCGGTCGGACACTAATAAAAATATGACGTAGTGTTGCAAATTGAAATTGTAGGCGTTTTGCGCTCAAAATTTTGTTTGCCAAACTCAAATAGTGGGCAAAAGATATTTTGCCCACTATGAAAAAGAGAGAAAAAACAGGCCACCGCCCACCGCCCACCTCAAAAAATTATTAAATCTTCACACCTAATACAATTTTAAAAAAATTACTTTAAATATGGATTACAGACCTATAAAAATCTTTGCGCTAAAACAGCGCAACAGATCAATCAATTGATATTATTAATGCATTTGTTTTTAAAATATTAAACTTACCAAAGTCAATTAAACAAACCCTTTATTTAGATAAATAATAATAGATTTAAGCTTGATAGTTCCTTCAGCATTCATTGCAGACAAAAGACCTTATTCAAATATTGAATCCACTGTTTTATTAAAATAAAATAAAATATACTACGAGAGTGTTTCCAAATAAGACGTGTTCCATAACTATCACCGCGTAATATGATTTTAAATTAATTTAAAAGTTACTGACTAATTATATTTAAAATATTCATTCTATCAGCATGAAAACTTACAAGTTTCTATCTCCTACAGTTTAGAAATGCTAGGAGGGGACCAACTTACAAAAAAAGTCTACTTTGGAAAAAAGTTATGTATGAAACCTTACTTTTATTTTAAAAGACCTATGCAATTATGACGCAGCAGCAGGGACGATTTTTTTCATGGTCCTTTACACCGATTACTTATTTTTATTATTATGTTGTAGTTTTCATAAAAATAAAAGACGGAAAATCATCCACGAAGAAATAATAATCGTTCAACTTCTAACCTTTATATCTCTGATCATAATCCCCCTTACTAATAAACGCTGTATAAGCTTTGAATAGTTATACAGTGTTTTGTTCCCGTCACACAAGTGACATTTTTAATTCGATTGAAGAAGACAAAACACTGTATGTATAACTATTCAAAGCTTATACAGCGTTTATTAGTAAGGCCCTAAGAGTTTAGAGAAAAATTAATTCAATAAGTTTTGTTCCTTACGTTATTCTAAAACCAAAACAGACGATTGATACTTTATCAGAAGGTTATTAAAAATTTAAAGTGAGTACAATTTTCCACTTCAGCGCCTTATTTTAGCCAGCACTACACTTCCACATTAGGTACCTAAAAAAAAGTGAAAACACAGGTCGCAGCTAGTCGAGCGTAAACCGCTTAAAGCCAGCCAGGCCTTCCCCCGAGCAAAAGACCTTGAGGCGGTCAGCCGCATAACTCAGTTGAAAATTTTTCACATAACTTAGTTCAAAATTGACCAAAAAAAAAAAAATTAAACGGCGAATATCTAGCTTATGAAATTGCCTATCTATTGGTGTGTGTCCCAAATAAAATTAACTTGTAAATACTATGGAGACGCTGAAACTTTAATTGAATGTTCATTGAATTATAGTTTCAGCATCTCCATAGTATTTACAAGTAAACTTTATTTGGGACACACACCAATAGATAGGCAATTTCATAAGCTAGATATTCGCCGTTTAAATTTTTTTTTTGGTCAATTTTGAACTAAGTTATGTGAAAAATTTATGCGGCTGACCGCCTCAAGGTCTTTTGCTCGGGGGAGGCCCTTACGAAGCTCGGCGCAAATTACATACGTATTACGTACCGAGCTTAAGCTCAAATCGTTAATCAATAAGGGTTTGCCGGCTAACTTTTATAGTTTTAAGGCCAGTCGACTGAACGGGGTAAATATAGCAATATAATATAGCCGCTTATGTGTAGATTTATCTGGCTTTAGATTTTATAGCTAGCTGGGAGCTATGTTACTCGAGCGTCGTTGATACCAAGTAGGTTTTGTAGATTAGTTTTTTATGATCAGATTTTAGACAAGCAGGACTAAACCATTTGATAGAACCGTTTAAAAATAAATTTCTGAGCTCAATCATACATAGTGCTTTATTTTACAAGTTTATAAAGTTCAAATCTTTTTAGTTGGAGTTTCTGTTAAGGTTTACTTAACATCTTACATATTTTAATCTCACGCGATCGATTAAATTTTGGTGCTTTTTAGGCTTCCGTACCCAAAGGGTAAACACGGGACCCTTTTATTAAGACTCTGCTGTCCATCCGTCTGTCTGTCTGTCAGTCTGTCTGTCTTTATGTCACTAGGCTGTCTCTCATAACCATGATGAACAACTCTAAAAACGGAATAGAATGAATATTTAAGTGGGGCTCCCGTACAATAGACGTGTTTTTGCCGTTTTGTATGTAACCCATCGTGCGCGAGCCCTACTCGCAGACGGCCGGTTTTTTTACGCCCCAACCTATTAAACTGATTTTCATTCCTTGATTACCAGAGACATGTGGGACACTTGTAATATTATAATATGACGCGCTCGAGCTAATTTAAAAATCTCCTCTTAGGCTACTGTTAGTAGGTTTGTGACGCTTTCATGCGAAAACTACGTAACTTATATTTGTATAGGCACAATGGTGATGGTTAGTATTAACGTTTTCTGGAATATTATATATAACCCAGATATAATCCAGAAAAATGTAGGTATGCAGTACACTATCCGTGGGACAGACAGACTATTCTTTGAATACCGGAATGTGGTTTCGTGACTAAAGTTGATATAATATTTTAATTAAAATCAAATTAATAATACACGTTTAAAAATCTATTCAACATCGCATTTCGTAGAACTATAAAGGGGTCACTAATTATAAAATTTTAGAACCATAAAATTAGCATTTTAAAGTCATATTTTACTCGAGGTTTTTATTAATAACCGTATCGTGTCCAACGCGTTACTAAATTAAAATTCTTACTATAACCTAAGACGTTATATTTTTTCTTTTTTGAGGAAGTGGAAAGTTCGTAATATTTTACGAATCGCAGGCATGTTCTTGGAATTTCTTGAACAAATAGGTAGTATGCTAGATTTTGGCAGGAAAGGCGAGTGAAGAGTAGAAACTAGCCGCACACACCTTTGGTTAGTTATTACATAAATACGTTATATCCTTACAAAACTGACAATATTTCTGTGCCACGACACACATTGACATGGGACGCGTGTCAATGTGTCAACGTCGCATAGTAACATAAAACACGCTATTACTCGCGGAGCACACTAACCAAAATTGGCCCGACTCGGGCCAATTCGAGTCTTCAATTTTACGCGTTTATATCATATCTACCTCTTTTTAATATTATATATCTATGGCACACACACAACATTTTCCATTAATATTGTATAATATATTTGCGGACCATATTACCGTTTTTTGTGTATGTGTTGACTAGTATTGACAAATGTATTGTGTCAATAATACTGCGTGTGTGCGGCTAGCCATAAAGTAGTTTCATATTCTCTAATATCCTGAGCGTGCAACAATAAAATACCAATAAACAACACAACAAATACGTGATGGTCCACCCCATAGAAAGCAAATCGGTAAATGTAGTTTTTGAAGTTTTATTTACGCTGCCGGTTTTTTGTAGGCCGAAGCGGTATTAACTTTGGAAACAATTGTAAATCCGAGGCCAAACTCAATTATTTTCCACGTATCCATTAAAACTTCTAACGCCTGAACTATTTTGTGCAATATAATACGCACGGGCGTAGCCAGGTTTTAGTTTCGGGGGGGGGGGGGGGGGGGGGGGGGGGGGGTTCAAGAAAATAAAACGACTACTTAGTATCAAAGTTCTGATTTAGGCTGTTGATTATTTTCCTAAAATAACTTCGAAAGTCATCTTTCAGATAGGGTTAATGTGGCGGCAAAATATGTTAATTGGCCTCGGGCGCAAAATTTCTAAATACGCCTCTGTATATTGGTCAGATCTCTGTATTATATATACCAGCCGGCCCATTTCGGGGGGGG
The DNA here is from genome assembly GCA_905404095.1 of Glaucopsyche alexis. Classification (NCBI taxonomy): domain Eukaryota; kingdom Metazoa; phylum Arthropoda; class Insecta; order Lepidoptera; family Lycaenidae; genus Glaucopsyche; species Glaucopsyche alexis. The sequence goes on from FR990053.1 coordinate 7,633,896, forward strand.
GGGGGGGTTGAACCCCCTAAACCACCCCCCTGGCTACGCCCATGATAATACGTATCGGTCACGCAAAAGTCTCCGTGGTGTAAAATACAGGGATAGGAATAAGGCTGATTTTAGATTCAAGCTGACCGTCAGCACCGATAGGCCGAAACCGTCGAAGTATAATATGAAGTTACTTATTTAATTTAATTTATGTGATAGAAAATGAAATAATAAAGAAAAATTACGTTGTTCGTAGGTCTGTGCGTCTGTTTGTTCCATCGATTAAGAAAAATATGGGCAATGAAATGAGTTGAATCTTTTTTTAAACGTTTCCATTTATCCTAAGGATGAGCCCTATTGCTTGGCGTAATAAAACTCTGAATGTTTTAAAAGATTTTAAGCTGCGTTTTTAAATAACGCGTAGCTGCGCGCACTTATAATATTTTAGTGACTCTAAACGCGTGACGTTTTACGTGACGTAATATTTGGACGGCCCCTCGGCAGAAACACTTTCATTATTAACTTTGTAGTGTATTATTAACATTATTAATTTAATCTGATAGCCGTTGATTGAGTGCATTACGGTTTAACTTTCGTTTTCTCCGCACTCGGCCTCATGATTATTAATACTATTGTTTTATACGTAATCCGAGATTGTAGACATTGTGTTCTACCATTTACTTTATTGCACTGATTTAATCTTGGTACATATTATATTATATTAGCTCCGGTTTCACCGAATGAATGTCGACATTGCACATGCAAGGGACAATTTATTATGACTTATAGGTATCTACTTATCTAGCATAAGTTAGGTAAGTATCTAAACATTTTTTCCAAAAAAATTGGTAAGTATATATTTTCTGCGCGCGCTAAGAGATCCTGTACGACCTTAGTCTTGTGTAGAGATGAGAAGCGTTTAAAAAGGCGTGTTTTTATAAATAAGTTGAAAAGTCGTTTATAAACGTAAGCGTTTATCACTTATACTTATCGTTTATATCGTTTATAGTAATAAAGCCATAAGTGTGGTATGAGCAAAGAAAAATAGTTCTTATGACAGCGCAATAAGAGTGAAAATTCTTTAATATAGCTCATCACTTATTTAAACGGCTTATTTTTTGTACTTATAACTTACATGCGTTTTCATGTTTTTTCACTTTTTATTAGTTGCGCTTTGCGGGTTGACGAAATCACGTTATATTACGTTACGCAATAATTCGTATTAATATTGTTCAGATTTCAGACAGTCCTAAGCCTGCAAAGTACGAAGGAAAGTTCATTGAAATCAGTTTGAGCGATCAAAAACGTAACTTAAGCGCAAAAAACATTACAGTGGCAATAAGTAGATAAGCAGATAAGCAGTTAACATAAGTTGCTTTTGAATATTCAATAACGGATAAGTTAACTTTTGATTTTAAGCCGTTTATCACATCTCTAGTCTTGTATAGTGGATTCCTAGTTCCTACACTACAAGTATTTGGGAACCAAAATATTAATAATACAAATAGCCGATTGCTGTCGAAATTATACGCCTAAAAATATTCATGATCAAATAGACGAAAAACAACAAAAATATAACAAAAGAAGAAGAACAACAAAGATAAGATCATATTTAAAAAATCAAAAAGCCAACGGGTGACACGACAGCCGATAAAAAAAATTGTTGGGGGTTGTCTACTAAGATGAGTCCTAACTCCTAGGGTAAGTTTCTCAAAATGAGGTCCTCAAATGCGGTGCTAGGCTGCGCTTGCGCAGCAGAACTTCCATTAGTAAAAGATCATCGCATTTAATTTTTCACTTATTTGTATGATTCACTAGAATTGCATCTAAAACAAAAATCCGAACGTCGTTTAAGAATATGGCTGTAAAAATTGACTATTAAAAAAACTTCAATAAGATTTTAACTAGCGTCAACATACCTTATCGAAGGCGAGAGGTCTGTGGCGGGGCACGTCCGCGAGGTCCATGGCGGGGGGGTGCGGGGGCGGGCGCGCTAGCCGACCTCCATGGGCGTCTGCCGCAGGGGCCGCATGCCGCGAGCGCCCGCGCCCAGCCCCCGACACCTGCAACACGGCGAGTGTCAGTAACGGCCACGTAACGGCGACAGTCCCGGACTGACGGTGATATTAGCCGTTGTAGCTGCGGTTTATTCAGCTTTCTACTCTCGTCTTTATTACGGCCTAACGTGGGACGGGTGAGACACCAGGAGGGCTAGACAAGATGCATTAAATAATATCGACGGCGAACTTCGTGAATAAAAAATGTATGGGATTGACATAAGCGTGCGTTAAATGACATATTCAGTCGTATCGTTAAAAAAATTGGTAGCCAAGCAGCCACTTTGAACGAATACGCTAACGATGCACTCATATAACGAATTGCTCTAACGTGTTTCTCCATACAATGCCTAGACAAGCGGCCGTAAGTGACATTTAGTAGATCGTGATCTTTATCTTTATCGACCTAACGATAAAGATACCCAGGGGGCTACCTTTATCGCCTCAACGAACAATATGGCGGATTTTTATTGATCAGCTGTTATTTGTAAATAATAATGATTTGCCTAAAGTTGCTTAAAGGGTCTATACAACACCTTCTGCTAGTAGTCTATATTGCATAAAGTCAAAAGAATTCAATCTAAAGTATTCAATAAATCACAATTATTGTCAATACCTAATATGTAATTCATTGTATTCAAGTATAATTCAACACTTTGTTAAAATATAAATTTCTTAATTTGTAGCTTACTTGCAGTTTGTAATCTTTACACGCTACTATATCAGCTGAAAGCAATCTTTAGGTGTATAGTAGGTACCTAAATTATAGTAGGTAACAAATGGAGTTCATAATTAAGCAAGTTTCTCTGAAACTTCCTTAGAAATAAAGATTTGTATTTAGTAGTTAAAATTTATAAGTTTTTCAATGTAATGATATTTTATTGTCATCGATGCTCAACACCTTCGTCTTATAAATGGGTTAGAAGGACACAAACACCTCATAAAAGTTTTGAAATATTTGCTATTATACTTTGATTAATTATTACAAATTTAATATTATATATCTATGCTATTATACCTACACCTATTATAAACAGTCAAGCAGTGTTAACCAATTAAATACTTAATATTTAATCTCTATAGTATATTTGTGACTAAATAATTGAAATATTCTTTACAATTTTACAGAACTATAACGTTAAAGGAAGTGTTATTAAAGTACCTTGACTGTACAGGGTACTATTGCAATAAATAAGTAAACCTAACACTTACCACATAATTATTGTAGACAAAATATTACAATGCGGCCATAACACTTTGAATTTGTTATAAGCATTGTCTTGCTAGAATTATTCATTCATTCTAATTTAAGAGCTTTGCTCTTGTCAGTGATGCTTTCTCCATTACTCTCTGCACTCCGGGCGTTCTCTTGACCTCCTGATACGACACGACCATCACATTCGCCTACACCTGTCCATAAAAGTTCTTCTCGGCCTTCCACGTTTTCTACTACCATCCCTTCAATTATTCCTCTAATAAAGTTGTTGTGCCGTATCAAGTGTCCGTATTAGGATTGATTAAATAATAACAATACAAGAGTATCTACATTTTATTTTACTTTTTTAAGTAAGTTTTACATGGTTTTAGTAAGAAAATAAACTTAAAATGTAAAAATACTTTTATTTCTTGCAAAGGAATTACATAATGCAGATATATTTCTTTAAATAATCAGTTTTATCTCAAGTCACATAACCAATAATAACATTATACAATTTAAAAATCAACACAGCTAATAATAATTATTATTTACACGCACTAGTTAAAGCCTGTCACAGAATGAATACAAATTAACTTAGGTTGGTAGCGGTTTTGTAATTACATTATGATTTATATCACTTCTCACTATCAGTGGCGAAGGCTGCTTCTTCAAAGGGAAGCCGGAACCTGTATCATAGGTAGGGATTTCTATGAAGGTTTGCAAAAGGTATGTGACAACTCTACCGGTGAAGGAAAACATCGTGAGGAAACCCGCACATAGTTGGCCCCAGACGTATTGACTAGTCATTCCTCTGGACTAGGGTGGCTATGTTGTGAGAATGCCGTATGCGCTTGGGAAATCATACGATATTTAAAAAACAACTGTCCCAGGCACTACAGTATTTCAAGAGTGGTTACTTCGCTCGGAGAATACTGTATAAATCATCCATCATCGGATGTAAAGGCCTAAGTTAGGTAAATTGTTATTTTGATAACAAACAAAAATAATTGTACTTCATCTTCTTCTTCTTCTGGCCAGTTTTTTTTTTACCAGGACATGGATATAGTCCTAAGGATAGAAGACTCCGTATTTTGTAATTGCTAAAAAGAACTGTATTGCCTTGGTAATAGAGTGTATTTCACAATGCACGTATCATAGAGGCAAATCCGAGCCGAGCGAGATAGCCATAAGGGAGGCCGTGTGTCTCGTTCTTGCATGTTGCCAACCAGAAAAATGTTGGTATTTTTAAAAAGTAGGTAACTTGAAAAATCTTAGATAAAACGAGTGTACTTTATAATTATTTTAACAAATGTTTATAACTATATCATATTCTAATTAAAAAAGTTAGAAATAGTCATTTAATACTAAATAAAAATGCAGTTTACATTAAAACCTTTTCCTTCTTTTTTATTAGATGGTATCATTCGCAAGACAATAGATACGCCATTACAGTCGGACAAGGATCTTTTGGCATTTGGATGGGGGCGTGAGTGTCGCAAATAAGAACAATACTTATTACTAAAAGTGAAATTTTACAAGACGGCGATGTTATTACTGATTTTATCCACGTGCCAAAAGGTAAGTGTCGCAACTACAAAACAATACAATTTAATACTAAAAGTGACATTTTACAAGACGGCGATGTTAGTTCTGATTTTGTCCACGTGCCAAAAGATCCTTGTCAGACTGTACACATATTTTATGCTGAACACCGGATAATATTAAAATTCATAATAGTACCAGTGCTGGATTTGCTGGACGCACCGTGAGTATGGCCTTTAGTGTAATCTCTTAAAATCTGTTTATAATGTGTGTCCTATGACCATTTGGCAAGAAATCTGTATAAAATCTGTATTATCAATGAAAACTAGAAGATAATTAATTAAATAATGTATTATATAATATAATTATTCAAAATAGAACTCTGGAGTCATACAATAGATAAACAGTTATCCAATTGTGTGTCTAATTTATAATCCTCTGAATTTTTCCCGGTGTTTCGGATTTCGGTGCATATTGAAGTTCCAGCCCACGAAGTATAGTTAACAAGGAGTCCGAACGTAATGTTAAAATAATGGTCTCAATTACTGGGACAGATTTTTGCCGGTAGAGCGCGCGACGGTTCGACATGCACTCGTTTGAAATTACGCGGGAAGTTTAAAATTGCTATTGACAGCTCTGGAAAGATTGAAATCTTATTATATAAAAGTTTTAGGAAATTCTTAGAAACTGTTCTCGAAAAATAGATACCGTAGAACACGGTAATTGCCTAACGGTAATTTAAAAATAATTGTAATAAATAATAGTATTGGCAACACTCGGTATAATAGTATTGGCAACACTTGGTACTCGTCGGTCTCGCACGCCTAGCGGCAGAAAAGAGAACTAAGATCTGGTCCTATTATTGTGTACATAATTATTATTAAAAAGCCTATACCGTTCGGACTCCTGGTATCTATGCTTCATGTTCCAGCCTTACAACCGTAATAATCGGCCTTGTTAAATAAGTACCTACTTTATTCTTATTGTAAATATCTACACTTGAAATTTGATTCCATTTTATACAAAACACTCTAGGAACTTTCAATAAAACTTCTAGGTACCGTTTTACTGAATCGACTGACTTGCACTGACTATTTGTATCAAAATTTGTATTTTGAACTTTGACTAGACATTAGACTTGAAAATAATACGGTGTTGAAATCATATAGGTACCTACATTAAATCTAGTTGTCTGCCTTTTTAACTTGACACTGACAAATAGTTTTATGCCGTAACGCCATCAATAATTAAAAAAAAAATATATGACATTTGACAACTTCACAACTGACGGCTAAATTCTTGAAATCATAAACAACTAACGTTTGAGCAATTCGTTGTTGCGATTCGAACAACAGTGTGCGTTTGTCTAGGGACAAAATGTCGTGATCTCAAAAGAGAAGTCGATACGACAGATCTTTCCGAATTTTAACGAAGGTAATTTGTCTAGGCGCCCAGGGCCTTTAGTCAAGATGCATTCGATAATTACGCCGGCGAAGTTCGAAAACAAAAATGCACGGGATTTGACATAAGTCATCGCTGGATAAGTCATCGAAAATGAGAGTCACGTTGCTTTAAGTCAAATCCCATACATTTTATTTTCGAACTTCGCCGTCGAAATTATCGAATGTATCTTGACTAGAGCCCCTTGGGTCAAAGACAAACACGGAAAAATTCGCAGCTGGGATTCCCCGCATACCTACAGTACACACTTTCATCATCATCATCAATGATTTTATTTCCCTGGTAGGTACCTACTTCTTTATAACCCCAAAGTCATGTGCAAATACTAAATTTTAAATTTGCCTATTGCAAAGCAATCCTGAATCTACTACATATACCTACTACATAGATACATAGATAGGTATATTATAAGACGCGGCATGTCGAGGCAAAAAGTAATAAAGTAATAATAAAATGTCCACACATAAACTGCCTTACTTTTGGGTTTTCTGGGGCAGTCGAGGTTTATTATTTGACATCTTGACATTTTATAATTTGCTTACAATACTTTATTTACGGCCCATAATTGACAAAACCTTCTGAAATCAAGATTGAAGATGGCGTAACTTTTTACGTTATTGAATCTATCCTTAGTTTTGATATCATGTTATTATAACTGTTATTATAATGAACACTAACCTTCTAAAACGTCTACACCCTTATTAATAAAAATATTTACACCATGGATAAGCAAATCCAAATCGCTCTCTTTGTCTATCAAGTGACTGTTCCAAAGTATCTGACAGAGACAGCCATGTTGGATTAGCTAATCCGTGGTGTAAATAATTTTATTAATAAGACTGTGCATGTTTCAGAAAATTAGACCAAAAGAAACCAAGTTTGCAAATGTAAATTTGCATCAAGCGAAAAGGCCGTAGATCTTGATTTGCATAAGAGCCATAGTGGGGAACGAAAATCTGTGTCATGTTAAATGCAGCTATGTTAATGTAGAACTGTATGTCCAATGTCCATTTATAGATCGAGTACGACTTGACCGATTTTGATGAAAATTTGTATTCAGTTAGTGCCATAGTTACACATTAATTACGAGTATATATAGTTACGCAAGGAATAAGATTAATAGCGACTCATTTAATTTTAGAATTTTGATTAATTAATTCTACAGACTTACGGCCGGTTTCAATGACCTATCTACCAATAACTATTTGTTAAAAAGTCACCTTGGGTATCATTTGCCGGTTTTTTGCATTTCAATAAACTAACTAAGATAGAAGAATCTTTGTCTGTGACAGCGATACCAAATGTGACGTTTGTAACAAATAGCTATTGGTAGATAGGTTATTGAAACCGGCCGTTAACCAACCCACAGTAGATTATACAGCATAATCTTCCTCAAAATTGAGGAGAGACAAGTCGGTGATGACTGATGATACTTATGGAAAACCAGTATTTGTGACTTGCTCAAAGTTGAACCATTTCCTTAACAAGAGGCTTTCAGTTTCCTCTTGTTTTTGAACAGAGGTGAACATAAAAATTACGAAGCTGCATGTCTCGTCCAAACTTATCAACATATACCTAACGAGTGAACCTGACGAAAATATGGAAAACAGTTAAGAGTGGGCTAACAGCTAACTCTATGGTTAATAGTTTAAATGCCTTCAACGTTTCCGTGTAACGGTCTGCTAGAAATAGCTTTATGATTAATGGACCCATTATAGTTTAAATATATTATTGACCGACTACGAGTAAGTATTGAAAAGTTATTTGCTGTTCAGTGTGCTTAGTTCGAATTTTTGTCACTACTAACCGTGAAGAAGTTAACTAGGGTAAATACGCCAAACGTCGGCCCCCCTCCAATCCTCGGCCGTCTGCACATTTTCAGCTTGCATTCATTCAAAAGGTAATTAAGTGGTAATTTTGCCACTGAAATTGCAAGCTTAGTTCATACTCTTTAAATGCAAACCGTTACTATCCGATTACGTCACTTGCTCTTCGCACACTGAGCATCAGTAGCGATAGCGCCGTTGAAGCATTGAAGTTCCTAGTTAAAGCAGCTTACTTGCTGTGAATACCCACGATTCGGGGATTGATATTACAACGGTAAGACATTTCTTTTTTTGGTTTTTAGCTTTGCTATCACTAAAAAGGTATTTTTACTATATTTTGAGATAGTTTTTTCAATGTTTTGCGAATTGGTTTTAGGGAAAAATAGGGGGCCGCCATTAGAATACCAGTTTCGACAGAAAATCGGAATCTCGGCCGGGGCCGACATAAGGTAAATGCAGTATGTTTTATAAAGTCCAATACTACGAATTCCATTGTCTTAATACTAAAATTTGTAACGCTTTTATGTTAATAAATATATTTTACGTTCAATCGCTAAATATCGGCCGGGGTGGTATTAGCTGAATCTCGAGAAATAAGCTATACGAAACAGGGGCCGACTTTGGAAATATTAAAGATCGTAATGTCGGTCAGCCTAAGAATCGACTGCTACTGTACAGGCTGATCATTTTTGTATTTTTCATTGTTTGTGTAGGTACTGGGTAGTCATTTTTTAATTTATTTATCAAACTTGCTGTCTCAAAATTGAATTATGTATTATTATAATTTAATAATATTATAAGAGGTTACACGCTATGCCCGGCCGACATTTGGGAAAAACGCAACCGACTATTGGGCCGTGAACGGCCGACTTTAAGGTTTTTTCGTTTTCGACGCATTTAAACCTTAATACTTTTTCCGTTTAGTAGAAAAGTCAACCATATGCCTATAAATATAAAATAGATTTGTCAACATCTCTAAAATCGTATAACAAGCTATGCTTTCGTTTCAAACTGATGAATCCGGAGCGATCTAAAGTTAGAAAATCCGTAAGTGGCCGACATTTAGCGTATTTACCCTACAATTTGTATGGCATCGAATTAGTTACCATTGTTTGCCACTAGTGGCGTTGTTTCGTTGCCATACAAATTGTAGTCTTCTACACAGTGAGCAGTGACAAAAACTAACACACTCTGAGGTACGTGTACGTTAGAATGCCGCTAATAGCAGCGTGACGTCACGCTACACCTCGGCCATACAGCCTGGAGTTCGCGCCATGTTACGCACCCAGTCGCAAGTTACCGTCGCCACTTTAAAGTTAAATATCTTGGAAACTAATTGACGTGCCGTAATAATTATTTCACGAGTATTTTTTGTTTTCTACCACAGAATAAATAATAGTACCTAGAGGTACAGAAGAACCACTCCGACAAATGGTTTGAAGAAATAGGAACTCTTACTGCGATACGATAAGGTTCAATTCAGCTAACGCAGCGCTTGATTACCTACGATTATATTTACCTAGAAGTTGCGTCTCTTTCTATCGCGTAATTCTTATCCATTCTAATGACATTAGGGTTGACTCATTTTAGAAAATAATTAACCGACTTCCAAAAAAGGAGGCTGTTATACGTATGTATACCTATATATATTTTTTCTGAATATTTAATTACAACATTTTTTTACATACTTTTTAGTACCTACCTACTGTACTTTACTGAACAAATTGCTTTCCAAATAAACCTAAGGTAGGTGTTAATAGTACTTTAATAATTGTAATAAATTCGCGCATACCTATAAGTATATACATACTTATGCGTAAACGTAACCGTTTTCGATACTTTCACGGCGATATTACTCAAAGAAGTTAAATCACGCCACCTTACTATTTCTAGGTACTTTTGTCAACAAATAACTCTTCAAATCGTATCACATCGGAATAACATAAGACGCGAACAGATAGTTCAGGTGGAGCCAACACCTAAACACTAAATATTTGGTTAATTACAGTAGTTCAAACTATATTATTAAATATTATATTATGGTATTATAGTTATAGCTGGCCGGGTGATTTTTACCTAACTTAAACACAGTATTGTAATATTATGTGCACCGATTATAAGGTATTAAATAAAATCCATAAAACATTGCGACGAACAAATGAAATCACGCATACGTCGCTCACTGCTCGCGCGCGAGTCCCTTTTAATTGGCCCGTTTAGGGAGGCCGCCGCACGTACTTATATTTTTGATACCTACACGGGGAGTGGGACAGGCCTGTTTCTACGGAGAATATAGTATACTTATCATTTAAAATTACAGTCGCATTGTCTGGCAAATATACCTAACTAGATAGCTGCGACGACACCGTCAAGGAATAGGTAAATTGCACATAATTACATGAGAACTGCACCGGTGCAGCAGAATACTAAACGAATATTTCAGCCTTAATAACAGCTTACATGACTCAGTACCGCGAGTAATAGTGTTCTGTGCTCAGTACTAAAGAAGCCATTCACACGAGCGCGCGCTTAAAAAGTGTTAGAGTAGAACAAATGCATTTCCATGAATCTGTTCACATGAGCTTTTCATTCGATTTTCAGCTCTATTCTAAGTATATAACTATTAATCTAACTATTCTAATAAGTGCAGAGTTCTATTTTCAGCGCCGTTCAATATTTTACGCACTAATAAAGCGCTCGTGCGAATGAGGGCTAAATTTGTACTAAAATATACGCTTCAGACTTCAGTAGCCACCTATTAAAAATTAAAGAAATAGAAAATTACACAGGTAGAGTAGAGTCCTGAATCATGTTTGTGATGTACACATTTTTAGGATTAAAACATCCAAGATAGAGATTATAGTCAAAGCAAGTGAAAAAAGTTAAATGAGAAGATCTTATACATTAACAGTCTTATTAATAAAATTATTTACACCACGGATTAGCTAATCCAACATGGCTGTCTCTGTCAGATACTTTAGAACAGTCACTTGATAGACAAAGAGAGCGATTTGGATTTGCTTATCCATGGTGTAAATATTTTTATTAATAAGGGTGTAAAGGAGCAGTAAGAGCTCAACTCGCAGCAATCCGCGCATGTTTAAGTTTTTATGTTTCTTTTTTCGTCGCACAATTGTATTAAGCTCATTTCAGACTGCGCTATACTATTGTCAATTGTGCTATATAGTATAACAAAGGAGGACCTAATGCTAAACTATACGAGTATAGCATGGCGTTCACATTATCGCAAGCAATTAAAGTATATTATAACAAGCTCAGTATGGTTGTGTCGTTCGTTTCGCTTGCGGGACGGCCAGGGGTGAGGGAGGAGGAAAAGGGCGGCGTGCGATATAGCACAGCATGAACTCGATGTTTATAGCGTATAGTACAATACATAATATATAGTACAGTACAGTGTGAACGTGTCCGTAACAATGTATGGTGCGCGATATTGTTGTGCTATGAGCTACTATAATATGCTTTTATATTATAGCGTAGTCTGAAAGGGCTTGGGCTTTAAGGTATAATATCTGCCGCCGTATTACGTAAAAATAGCGATTAGCAAAAATCTTGCAGTCATCGCACGATAGACGCGCAGTCGATTGCTGAACGTCAAATAAAATCGTATTACCTATGCGATCGATTGCTAATCGCTCGCTGTTGTGTTTGAATGCACTTTGCTTCATTTTAGCTTATTATTGCTAACTGACAGTTCAAATCGCTCGCTGATTGCTTTCGCTTTGCTGTACAAGTCTTACGTAATACAAAAAATTAGACAGCAGTGAAGAGATCGAACGATTGATTGCAATTTATAGTTCCTCGATTGTTCGGTAGAGGCAGTACTGTCGCTAGGTTGCTTCTGCTAGGTTTTTGCAGATACGTAATACGAATTTGCGATTTTTGCGCAAAAATTGCGCAATTTTTGCTATTGCTTGGCTATTGCAAGATACGTAATAAGCCCGCTGATAAGCGTTGGACATTTTGCGTTCTTGACAAATGGGTATGTCGGGTTCGTATTATAATTAATTATATATTATAAAATCTTCTATTTACAAGATCACTTATATTTTTAAAAACTATTCAAGAAATAAGTCCTCAATTTATAAAATAACTCAGATACAATAATTAATCGGTACCTATTGCAAATCCGTTAATTTTTCCAGACCACTAGAACTCTGAGCAAAGCTCGGTTATTCAGGTATGTACCAGTGGCGAAGGGTGGTTTTTCCGCAGAGGGAAGCCACTATGGTCTTTATGCATATTAAACAAGTACATAGTAAATACATACCTAGAGGCTGCTTCGTGGGATTCTATCTATTTCGGTACAGAGTTAGAGTTTTGTTTGATTCAATATGTATTAACGCCATTTTAAGAAATTCACGATCGTTTCAATAATGTAAATACTATGCCTACTAGAATCTACTCACCACAATAATGCATTTTACAATCCAAATAAGTACACTTCACAATATAAATATAATATTTTACACTACAGTATACACTACAAATTACAATAATACAAGAAACTAGCGAATAATTTATAACGAAATTACAACGCATAATATGGAATGTAGTCGACTGTCGTTTGCATAAAAATGGCAAAAGAAATTTTCTAATGTTTGGGATTTTCAACCAATGAGAGACCATAACCGGTCTCCGAGCGGCTTATTTAATGATAATTTCGACCAATAAAATTGTACAAATACTTTGTCATTCATTTCCAAAACGTAATAAGAGCCATTAGGCCTACAGTTTGAATTTAACCTTAAAACAAACGAAATAATGACTATTATAGAATGAAACATATATTTCATTACTGAAACCCTCAGACACCGTATTACGATTTTCAAAATTCGAACTGGCCGTCCAATAAGACGGCATATTTAAATTTCAACTTTATTTCGAACGAAATAAGGTCTTTTATACAATGCGATAAGCCGTTATTCATCGGGTTATGTGATATTGTGATGTCCGTTGCATAGATGGCGCTCGCGCGGCCCTACATCACGCTATAGCTTTTACAATAAGTCATTGCTGTAGTGAATTAGTTTTCGAAATAATTTGTCATAGTTACTGAAATGTATCCAACACAAAAGGGAAGCCGATGGGAATCGGCTTCTATACACGCTTCGCCACTGGTATGTACCTACCTATTTTTATTCAAATACGTAAGTTAGTTTAAAATTTTTATACTTAACTAAGCATGTGTCGTTCGTTCAATTTCCGCGAACCAGATCAGTACTGATCTATTGAGCTAACGAACCGGTTCACTTGACCCGTTCAATTGACCCGTTCGATCGAACCGTTCAATGAACTGAAAGATCTAAGCGACCTGTAGACTTACGTTTCAATCGCGACTTGTCCGTTGTCGGTTCATGCGCGCGGCTCACACGAGTCCTATGGTTCTCGTGGCTGATTAGCTCGTTAGTGAGCCAGTAAACCAGTGACCCAAACGAGCCAATTGAGACAAACTCAGCGCGCAACGTACAGTCAATAGGTAAATAAAATAGAATAATCAGTTGATCGCTCGAGCATGAGTATCATGATACTAAGTAATATGATCTTCAAATTTAAACCTACTTTTTATCGTTGTAAGGCAGATTTAACTTTAAAGTTTTTAATACTATGTATAATTTTATTATAATATTAATAACAATGATTTATTGACCCGTGTGGTTTTTTTTATATTACATTTTTGAAATCGATTTAACAACAAGATTAATGATTATACATTTTTTTTTCATATACATCTTGCTACATAGTACCTACATACTATTATTATAAATGTGAAAGTTTGGATTGTTTGGTTTCACGAAAAATCTACTGAACGAACATTGATGAAAATTCTTATAGTAGTACTATATGCTCTGGATTAACACAATATGAGCTACTTTTTATTCTGAAAAAGTATACTGTACAGTAGAGTGTTCCCGTAGGATGCTGTACTTACGCAGGCGGAGCCGCAGTCAAAAGCTACGAAAATTTAACTTAATTACTTATGATTTGTTTAAAAACGATCAACATTTGGTAAAATAATGAAATGAAAAAAAAAAACTGTAGTTTTAACATACTTACATATTTTTATTAAAAAAAATAATATAAATGAAAACAACATTATATTACGTTGCAGTTTAAATATACTAGGACGTGGTAGAGCTATGCTTTTCGGCAAGAATTGGCCGACTCGACTAGATGAATACCACGGCCTCACTCACTCAATCGGCGAAACACAGTGCAAGCGTTATTTCACACCAACTTTTTAAGCCAGTTTAGATATTTATTAGGGAATATAGATTTTAATTAAGGACCAGGAACTCAGTGCTCAGGAACACCAGAGGAGTTACAAGTAGGTATAACTCCCTGGTGTGACGACTTGCGGTTGCGAAGAGTCCACGTGATCGTGTTTAATCGTTTACTATAAGGCCTTTGCTCGTTTTCTGGTCCAATGCATAAAAAATAAATTTCAAATTTAAAACGTAATAACTATTAGCTCTTTAAATTATGATTTAAAAATATGAGCTGTGCTGCCTTTTCAGGCTTAAGCCTACTTCGATGCTCTGTGATGATATTCCCAGCTTTGGAGAAGATTCGCTCGCACGGCACAGACGTTGCCATGTTGCAGAGCCTTCTCTGCATTAGTATGTATAATCGCGGATATACATTTTTTCTATCATTCCACCACTTGATGGGATTTTCAGTCCTATCTAAAATTGGTTCATTAATATATTTGTCTAATTCAATAATTGATGACGCGTTATTGCTCGGTACTTGTAATTGTTGCTGTTTTTTTTTGTCGAATCGAGCCCATACAGTGGTATTAGCTTGTTGACTTTCTGATTGGCCATGGCCTGGGTTATAAATATCTAATCCAGGCCCCGTATATTTAGAAATTTTCTTTTCAACACTATCCCGCGTAGTTTTAAACCTACCATCGCTTGCAAAAACTAACTGTTTGAAGCGAGGGTCTAAAAACGAAGCCTGGGTTGTAAGCTCCATAAACTCAACGTTTCTGTACCGCTCATTTAAACTATTTTTCAAGATACTTAACATCTGGCCTATTTTTGGTGTGTGTTTAATTTCGGGTTTCATTTGATACTCAGTAATATGGTCCGTTAAAACCGACACAAAATATATAATCGCTGAAAATGTGACGTGTTTTTCAGCACTAACTTCAACAGTTATTTCATTAAATACTTGTAAAATTTTAATGGCATGCTTAATTATGTCCCAATCAGCGGCTTCAATTGTATTAATTGTAGGATTAGTAATCGCCAGAGTACTAAGAACAGCGTCTTTTATATCATAAATCCTGCATAACATATCGTATACAGAGTTCCATCTAGTAGGACAGTCTTGCTTTAACTTTATTTGTGGAACATTCAGCTGATTCTGCATCTCACGCAGCCTTGCTAGAGCCGAGCTGCTTCGTTTAAAATATTCTACAATAGACTTTACCTTTTTTAACTGATCAGTTAAACAGTTTAAACTATCCTGTACCACTAGATTCAATGTATGGGCGAAACAAGGAAAGTGCCGCCAATTAGTTAATCTAACAGCAGCCACAATATTAGCCGCATTGTCTGTTACAATAGCCGATACCTTATTTAATAATTCCCATTTGCTAACTTCTTCAATCATGAACGCCGCAAGATTCTGTGCTGTGTGTCGCTCATCGATTGGAAAGCAACCGAGTAGATACGACTCCAACCCATCATTAATAATAAAATGCGCTGTTATAGCAATATAACTCTGGTTGGTCACTGACGTCCATCCATCGGTCGTTAAACAGACCGCTGCAGCTTCAAGTAATCTGTTTCTTACGTATTCCTTAACTTGAGTGTATAATTGTGGTATATAATTCGCCGATATTGTTTTTCTGCAAGGTAGATCATAGTTTGCATTTAATAAATGAACAAATTTTTTAAACTCGGGGTTTTCAACAATGTTAAAAGGTAAGTAAGCCTTTACAAGTAAATTAATTAACTGTTCATTGATAGTTTTAGCTCTGTTAATTGATATTGGTTTTTTCACAATTACAAAATTACCAATATGGCTTTGTTTGGAAGTAGGGACTCTGGAAGGATCTGGGACTGTTGAAGAGGTTGCTGTTGAAGTGCTTGGGGTTGGGTTATTTGGTAGAGTCGTTATTTCTATTTCAGGAGGTAATTGTTCTTCGCTTGTAGCTTGTTGGTAAGTTGCTTTTTGTGTTATTACGGTAGGGTGCTTTGTATTCAAATGGCGCAACAAATTACCCGTAGCACCACCACTAAAACTAACAAGATTTAAGCAATAAGCACACTTTGCTTTGTTAGCAGCCACCACAGAAAAATGCATCCATGCAGCACTTCGTTTTTTGGTAGTGTTAGTAGACATTGTTAAGTCTTATTATTATTAAATTAAATATATAAGTTAAAACTTCATGCAAAGCCTGAAACAAACAGAGTTATCCATTACCGTACGAAATATTAATTATTAAGTTGTTACTTTTTAGTACATATTTTTAGTAAATTAGGCATTAGGTACAGAGTACAGACATATACTTGTACTCTTATTTATTCTGTGAGCTTACAGCTGCAGAAGCGTAATTTCGACTTTAAAATTATATATATTTTTGTCTACTAAACGCGGAAACTACTGGACCGATTTTATAAATTCTTTCACCATTAGAATCCTACGTTATCGCTGATGAACATGTGTTCGATAGAAAATAGCTCTCGGTGCGCCAGGGCGGAGCCCCGACGCGCCGCGAGCGCTGCGCGGCTGACGAGTATGTAATGTGTATACTAAAACAGTCTTATTAATAAAATTATTTACACCACGGATTAGCTAATCCAACATGGCTGTCTCTGTCAGATACTTTGGAACAGTCACTTGATAGACAAAGAGAGCGATTTGGATTTGCTTATCCATGGTGTAAATATTTTTATTAATAAGGGTGAAAGAGTTTTATATACTAAACACGGAAACTACTGAACCGATTTTAAAAATTCTTTCACCATTAGAATCCTACGTTATCGCCGATGAACATGTGTTCGATAGAAAATAGCTCTCGGTGCGCCAGGGCGGAGCCCCGACGCGCCGCGAGTGCTGCGCGGGCGACGAATATGTAATGTGTGTACTAAAAGAGTTTTATATACTAAACACGGAAACTACTGGACCGATTTTAAAAATTCTTTCACCATTAGAATCCTACGTTATCGCCGATGAACATGTGTTCGATAGAAAATAGCTCTCGGTGCGCCAGGGCGGAGCCCCGACGCGCCGCGAGTGCTGCGCGGGTGACGAATATGTAATGTGTGTACTAAAAGAGTTTTATATACTAAACACGGAAACTACTGGACCGATTTTACAAATTCTTTCACCATTAGAATCCTACGTTATCGCCGATGAACATGTGTTCGATAGAAAATAGCTCTCGGTGCGCCAGGGCGGAGCCCCGACGCGCCGCGAGTGCTGCGCGGGCGACGAATATGTAATGTGTGTACTAAAAGAGTTTTATATACTAAACACGGAAACTACTGGACCGATTTTAAAAATTCTTTCACCATTAGAATCCTACGTTATCGCCGATGAACATGTGTTCGATAGAAAATAGCTCTCGGTGCGCCAGGGCGGAGCCCCGACGCGCCGCAAGTGCTGCGCGGATGACGAATTTGTAATGTGTGTACTAAAAGAGTTTTATATACTAAACACGGAAACTACTGGACCGATTTTAAAAATTCTTTCACCATTAGAATCCTACGTTATCGCCGATGAACATGTGTTCGATAGAAAATAGCTCTTGGTGCGCCAGGGCGGAGCCCCGGCGCGCCGCGAGCGCTGCGCTGGTGACGGGTATGTTATGTGTATACTAAAAGAGTTTTATATACTAAACACGGAAACTACTGGACCGATTTTAAAAATTCTTTCACCATTAGAATCCTACATTATCGCCGATGAACCTGTGTTTGATAGAAAATAGCTCTCGGCGCGCCAGGGCGGAGCCCCGACGCGCCGCGAGCGCTGCGCGGGTGACGAGTATGTAATGTGTATAGTAAAAGAGTTTTATATACTAAACACGGAAACTACTGGACCGATTTTAAAAATTCTTTCACCATTAGAATCCTACGTTATCGCCGATGAACATGTGTTCGATAGAAAATAGCTCTCGGTGCGCCAGGGCGGAGCCCCGACGCGCCGCGAGTGCTGCGCGGGTGACGAATATGTAATGTGTGTACTAAAAGAGTTTTATATACTAAACACGGAAACTACTGGACCGATTTTAAAAATTCTTTCACCATTAGAATCCTACGTTATCGCCGATGAACATGTGTTCGATAGAAAATAGCTCTCGGTGCGCCAGGGCGGAGCCCCGACGCGCCGCGAGCGCTGCGCGGGTGACGAGTATGTAATGTGTATAATTAGTAAAAGAGTTTTATATACTAAACACGGAAACTACTGGACCGATTTTAAAAATTCTTTCACCATTAGAATCCTACGTTATCGCCGATGAACATGTGTTCGATAGAAAATAGCTCTCGGTGCGCCAGGGCGGAGCCCCGACGCGCCGCGAGCGCTGCGCGGGTGACGAGTATGTAATGTGTATAGTAAAAGAGTTTTATATACTAAACACGGAAACTACTGGACCGATTTTAAAAATTCTTTCACCATTAGAATCCTACGTTATCGCCGATGAACATGTGTTCGATAGAAAATAGCTCTCGGTGCGCCAGGGCGGAGCCCCGACGCGCCGCGAGCGCTGCGCGGGTGACGAGTATGTAATGTGTATAGTAAAAGAGTTTTATATACTAAACACGGAAACTACTGGACCGATTTTAAAAATTCTTTCACCATTAGAATCCTACGTTATCGCTGATGAACATGTGTTCGATAGAAAATAGCTCTCGGTGCGCCAGGGCGGAGCCCCGACGCGCCGCGAGCGCTGCGCGGGTGACGAGTATGTAATGTGTATAGTAAAGAGTTTTATATACTAAACACGGAAACTACTGGACCGATTTTAAAAATTCTTTCACCATTAGAATCCTACTTATCGACGATTAACATAGGTAGTTGAATATGCTTGTAGTAAATAGTTATTGGTAAAAATTTAAAACCGCGCACCCAGGCAACCCGTGACGCCTCAGCGTGCGGCCCGCGGGCTTTTGGATTGTGGAAATAATTAAGTTATTAGTATTTAGTTAAGGTCTATATACCTACCTACATAATTATGCGTATGAAAATAAAACGTTTTAATAGATAAACACCTCTTAAGTTAAATATTTTATTACAAATCACAAAACACACAAAGGTACGTACTACGTACGTATACATAAAAACAGTCAATGCATTAATTTGAAATAAAAAAATAACATTATTGTTAAAACAACAATTACCTTTGCTCGTATGTATAGTCTATAATAAAACCACTCCAGTCCACAAAGTTGTAGGAACTTTTTTTATTCTTATAGTATACTCCTTGAAGATATTTACAGTTTACACATAAAATTATACTTGGTAGAAAATAACACTTTATACAACTTCTGTAGTTCAGCCTCTTCAATGCGTACCTAGCTTAAGGCAGGAGACTAATCCCTTGCAAGAATTGTTGGGCTTTTTATACTATGACTAAAATTCAACATAACAACTATTTAGTACTTATTTACTCACAATTAATGTAAAAGTATCAATTATAAACAATACAATTGTTTTAATTATTCATTAAAGTAATTTCATCGTTAATCTAAAGACTAATCAAAGTCTAAATACAATAAATTCTTCCATAATGAGTTGTTAAATTAGACAACGACATCGTTATATTAGAGGGAAACTAAACTTCCGTTAGAGCAATATCGTAAATTCAGTGTTATAAATTATTATATTAGGTAAGTATAATAAGTTTAATCATAATAAAGTAAATTATTAACAATTATGTATCAATGAACTTTGTCTCGATCTTTCGAATAAATCATAATGACAATAATTGTTAGAAACAATATTTAACATTCGTAAAAGCTTTAATCGTAAATACAGTTTTATAAATTATATTTATCGTAACTGGTAACATAGTAAATTATTAACAAATATGTATCGATTTATTTTGTTTTAATCATTCATTTAAATTTTAAACCATCAAGACTTAATTATTGTTTTTAGGTTGATTTTTAACTTCCGTTAAGGCGAAGTTTTTCTTTACTTAGTAGGTT
Organism: Glaucopsyche alexis; assembly: GCA_905404095.1. Lineage (NCBI taxonomy): Eukaryota > Metazoa > Arthropoda > Insecta > Lepidoptera > Lycaenidae > Glaucopsyche > Glaucopsyche alexis. The sequence continues at coordinate 7,654,141 of FR990053.1, forward strand.
TTTAGACATTTGAAAATGTTAATAAAATGTTACCCCTCACATAGACACACATCAGACAGAAATTCAAATTTCAAATTATTTTAAAAATCAAGTTTTAAATCTCCTATTAATCTGTTTAAACGAAGTATGATCAACGTAAATATGTAATAAGTACTCTTTCATTCATTAGCAAAACTTACATAAACTAAATCCTTAATTAATTCGAATAACTTTATAGTTATATCATATCAATCAGTAGATCCGAGATCGCACGATCGTAAACGCAACACGAAGTCTATGGTTCGTTTTGAGCCAATGGTTCGTTTGGCTCAAACTGAGCCAGTCGAGCCAAACACAGCGCGCGCGGCGCGTGTCGCGACTGGGCCGGATCAATCAGTAGATCGCTCGATCGTAAACGGAACAGTGGATCACATGGTTCATATGGTTCGTTCATAAATCAGTGAACCAAACATAGTGAACGAATCAATTTCATACGAGTGAACCATTGAACCAAGTGAGCCGCGCGACCCGGGTTTTTTGATTCGTTCGTTCGCGAACGACACATACTTATACTTAACCGCTAGGGCGTCGCGCGGCACATAAATACAAATAAAAACCACCCCGTTGGGCGTCGGCCGGCACATTTGCCCATTTTTATTGCTATATTTTCTGTTTATTCTCATTTGTAAATATCTAGATTTTTATCTGTGATTGAAATTTATTTACTTAGTACAGGGATAAAACAAAGCTGTTATAGTTTTTTGTCTTTGCTGTTGTACTCAATAATAAAATAAATAATTGTTTGTCTCAGAGTAAAGAAATTTGACACCAATTTCACTCCACTCCACTAATCATTGATGTTTGGTTAATTTTGTGCACGAATTTTTTTATATATATCGTTATTTGAACACATATTTATTTAATTAAATAAAAACTTTCGTATGCGTGTGATATAAATTTTCGCCATAATTTAGCTTCAAAAACCAACATTAAAAAATTCATTTCCAGTGAAATCATGTTTGATATTTTGCATTATGTAGTTTATATTTCTTTTAATTTTTTTTTTCATTGTGTAGAACGATTCTTCTAATTTCTAAAAATGTATAATGTGCCAAGGTTTCACTAACAATTCAATAATAAAAATCGAAAAAACAAGCGCGGGTGCCTTCTGGCGTATAATAACTTTTAAGTAGTCTGTACCGAATAAAATCAAAACTAAGTATCTACCTACATATTTAATAAAATAAACTATTACGTAAATAAACTAATTTGCGGTTAGCAATGTGTGAAAACAGTAAATGTAAATACTAGTAAAATTACTCACATATGTTATTTGCAGAGTTTAAAGTATCACTACAACTAGTTTAATGGCATTTTAATAGTTTGTTTATTGGAAGTTTACTGCCCGAACATGTTGCCAGTCAATGCGCTGGATACTGTCTGTCAACGTCCTTTAGGTTCCTTAGGGTCAGGTCACACTGTCCTTTAGGCTCCTTAGGGTCATCTCATACTGAGACGCAACGCATTACGCAGCATGTTCGAATTTCGATAAGGTCTCCAAAAACCAATAACGGATACTTCTGGCACGTGATCCACTGCTCAAGTAAAGACGTTTAGGCAGAAAAATAATTATACTCAAACAAAAAAAATCATCAGCTCGTGTACATGGGTGAGCCAAATTTTTCTATAAATGGATAAAGAAATAGAAATGTTTTTTTTTTTTGAGTATGACAATTATTTTTCTTCTTAAACGTCTTTACAATATGCAGCAGAGCATATGCCCGAAGTGTCAGTAATTGATTTTACCAAACCTTATACATTACTAATGTAGCGCGGCACCGCTGTTGCAATGAAATGTATATCTTCTTGTGTAGTAAATAAATATCAATTTTGAATGGCTATCTTGAAAATACAGCGCCGCGTCAAGTCTCAGTGTCAAATGACGCTTAAACCGTATAGTGATAGAAAGTTAAATAAATATAAACCCCGTTCACCATGGTCGAGCTATAATGTATGAGCCCTTGGGGGAGTTGAATTTTTTTAAAGGAGGTCATAGATATATAATATTAAAAAGAGGTAGATATGTTATAAACGCGAAAAAATGAAGACTCGAATTGGCCCGAGTCGGGCCAATTTTGGTTAGTGTACTCCGCGAGTAATAGCGTGTTTTGTGTTACTATGCGACGTTGACACATTGACACGCGTCCCATGTCAATGTGTGTCGTGGCACAGAAATATTGTCAGTTTTGTAAGGATATAACGTATCTATGTAATAATTAATCAAAGAAGGAGGTCGACTAGGTTTAGGTGTTAGGTGTAGGTTGTAGGTGTAGGTAGTAAACAATTATACATTGTTTGTAGGTGTATTTGTTGGTATAGAAACTGTAGACAGAACAACGTCTATCGGGGTCAGCTATTGATAATCTTAAATAGTATCCCAAAAATATAGCTAAAGCGTATCTTATGCACTGGTAATCTGGCGTTAATCAATGAATACCTTAGAATTTAGATGAATGTAGTATTGCTATATTGAGAGTATTCATCCGTAAGAGATGTCGATATCGAACCCAGTTCCAACAGTACCTTGATAAGCCATGCCGACGAATTCACGAACTCGTCTATTGATGACATTTCATATTAATAAATCTGAAAGTAAAGAATGTTTTTGTTTTTAAATTCACTAGAGACTTTTTCGTGGCTTTTCCAATTTGTGATGACGATTTACTTTTTGTTCTTTCATCATATCACAATGCAACAATGATGAAACATAATTTTAAAATAATTTTACCCTTTATTTTTTCAAAGAACGACGTGATCATTTTCTTTAAATACTCCAACTCTACGAATAGTAATACGAGTAGTTACCTACTCAAAAAACACAAATAAAATATCAATTAAATGTAATAAAAAATTATTGTACAGTGACCTTATTCATTGACTAAAATCAAATTAATTAAATTGAACTCTTTTGACCTGTGCACTACCGTTCAAATAGCAAACAATGCAAAACCAAGTGTGTTGAAAGAAAACACTTTTCGCCTACACATCAGAAATCGCAACGTGTTTAATTAAAACTAAGTGCTTTACGAATACTAACCTCGTTAATCCGAAGAGCCGGTATTGAAATGTCTCTCTTTGAGCATCACCTCGAACTAACGAACCACTTTTTCATCACGATCAAAATGTTGCATTGAGTTGTATTCTTTCCGAAAATACGTCAGAGTAGAACGGAGTCACAGTATCTTCTGATAAAAAGATAACGGCGTGAAATCTTTTCTTGTCGTAAATTTCAGTCATAGGGGAATTTTAGGCTTAAGCACCTTAAGATAATCGAGATAAGTGGTCTCTAAGAGGCGCTGACTTATAATGACGCGTCAACTCTTACAAAACTCTACGGGCTCGAGGTTGAGTAGCTCCACAATGTGCCATGCTTTTAATAAGCTCTCATTTGTTTCTCAGTTGGTTCTCATTTCTCACGGGTACCTCAATAGTTCTGAATCAGATTTAAAATGTATGTATTTTGTTAGCGAAGTCAGTAATTTATTAGGCCAGAGGACTGAATTATTTTTATTGTATAAATTAATAGTACTCTTAAATATGAGTAACTTTTTAGAAGAAGAAAAAATCAAAATTTTCTAAGTATGAAAATGAAAAAAAAAAAAAAGTACTTACTTACTATTAATTTATCCTTCTATTCATATATTTATTATTAGATTATTTTGCAAGTCTCGTGAAAACGCTATTACGCTACATTACAAAAGACATACCTAACTGTGACGTCATTGTTAGGTAAAAGCGTATGAAATGTAAGGCGGCAGGAACATATCAGGTATTTCTCTACTCAATCTTCTTAATTTTGAAGAAGTCGGTGCCAGCAAATATGAGCGCGAGTTCTATAAAATATTGTAGGATATTGTTTGGGCTGGTAGCGACTTCAAAATTAAGAAGATTGAGTCGAGAAATAGTTAAAATTTTAGCCAAATTTGAAAAAGAGGAATTATCTAAAAACAAGTATTATTTCATACTTTTTTGTCTATTTTTACTTTGGAAGTCGGTTAAATTTTTTGTTTAAAATAATAATTATGCAAGCATTTATTATTTCAACATTTGTATTTTGTTGTGTCAAGTGAATAATTAAATAGAGGTCTGATATTTAGGTCACACATGTAGGCATTGCAACGTCGCAAATGTGCCACCCGAGGGCCGAGAGCATTTGCAGAGTAAGCCCTCGTTCACACGAGCGCTTTATTACCACGAAATAAGGGGCCATCCATAAATAACGTCACACGTTAAGGGGGAGGGAGGGGGTCGACGAAGTGTGACATTGTATGACAAGGGGGTGGGAGAGGTCCTAAATATTGTGACGTCACATTTCAAAATCTATTATATTATCTAAGTTTTAAAATACGAACTATAAACTATTACTTTACAAAAACCTCAAAGACATAATAATAGGTTGGGGAAAAAGTCTTTTCGCATTATAGTATGTATGAACTTGTCATAAAATATCTTGGGCTATACCAATTGTATCTGGCTGATTTTGGTATCATTAAAAAGTTTTAATTTTACAGAAGACAATTCCAAATTCAAATTAGGTAAATTTGAGATTTTCATTTGTTTTTCTTATTGTTAAAATGAGTGATTCTTATGAAGAATTTCGATACATTTTAAAATTTTATTACAAAAAAGGTAAAAATGCAACACAAGCCGCGAAAAAAATTTGTGATGTTTATGGACCTAATGCAGTATCTGTGAGAGTAGCGCAAATTTGGTTTAAGCGTTTTCAATCCGGAAATTTTGATATCAAAGATGCACGTTGCTCTGGTCGCCCTGTTACGGACAAAACTGTTGCCATTTTTGAAAAAGTGGAGCAAGATCGGCATATTAGTAGTTACGATGTAGCTGAAGAACTGGGGATTGACCACAAAACGGTTTTGGCGCATTTGAAAAAAGCTGGGTACACAAAAAAGCTCGATATTTGGGTGCCTCATGAGCTCACTGAAAGAAACCTAATGAACCGTGTACTCATTTGTGATTCTTTATTACGACGTAATGAAACCGAACCATTTTTGAAGAAGCTGATAACTGGTGATGAAAAGTGGATCACGTACGACAAGAACGTGCGAAAAAGATCGTGGTCAAAGGCCGGTCAGGCTTCATAGACTGTGGCGAAACCCGGGTTAACTCGCAACAAGGTGATGCTGTGTGTGTGGTGGGATTGGAAGGGTATTATTCATTATGAGCTGTTACCGCCAGGCAGGACCATCAATTCTGAACTGTACTGCGAACAACTGATGAGATTAAAGCAAGAAGTTGAGAGAAAGCGGCCGGAATTAATCAACAGAAGGGGTGTGGTTTTTCACCATGATAACGCTAGACCTCACACATCTTTAGCCACTCAGAAAAAATTACGGGAGTTTGGCTGGGAGGTGTTAATGCATCCGCCGTATAGTCCTGACCTTGCACCTTCAGATTTCCACCTGTTTCGGTCGCTGCAGAATTCCTTAGGCAGTGTCAGGTTGACATCACAAGAGGACTGCCAAAACCACTTGTCGCAGTTTTTTCATCAGAAGCCCCAAAAATTTTATAGCAATGGGATCATGTACCTACCAACAAGATGGCAAAAAGTTATCGAACAAAATGGCACCTATATACTTTAGTCACTTGTAAATAAACTTTATAAAAAAACCTTTTGAATTTTTATATAAAATGCGAAGAAACTTTTTCCCCAACCTAATATATGCCAGTTATAAATAATTTAAAGGAGTGGGTTCAAAGTCCATGGATTGAAGATTATTAAGTTTGTATCTTTAATTTAAATATACTTCTATGAATATTATTTTTTGTTTTGTTAATTTCTTTAATTAATATAGTTAATCGATTTTTGTTTTGTTAATTTCTTTAGTTAACATAGTCAATCGTTATTTGTTTCGTTAATTTCTTTAATTAATATAATTAATCTTTTTGTTTTGTTAATTGTTTCATTTGATGTTAATTTTATTAAACATAATTTAAATGGAAATAAAACTGATTTCGGAACCGATATTTATCAATAATTTCTAAATGTAAATTTGCAAAATAAATGACGTCACACTAAGGAGGGTACGACGTGAGGTGACGTCACACACTTGTCACAGTTGGTCTCACAAATGAGACCAACTGTGACAAGGCGGTAGGGGTAAAAAATCGCGAAATTCGTGTGATGTTATTTATGGATGGCCCCTAAGAAGGCGTTAAAATTGAACACCGCTGAAAATAGAACTCTGTGCTAATAGAATATCGCACACGCAGTGCTTTAAAAACGCAATTTTCGTGTTCACAAGATAAATGGAAATGCGTTTATTCTATTATAACGCTTTATGCAACGCGCGAAAAAAGCGATTGTGCCAACAGAGGCTAAAATTCATGCGAATACTTTTTTCTTCCTTATTAAATCAACTTATGTTTTTAGCAAGCGCCTGTACAAGGTACTAAATTGTTTTCGTTAATTTCTTATAACAAACAAAACGCTATTGCAGATAGTTTGTTAGAAATTATCACCCTTTCATATTATACTTAATCAATAATCACTTCACCCAACAATCAAGACAATTTTTTATTCCGTCCGCGTCCGTCGGAACAGTAAAAAAAAGTGGCTGGCGTTAAAAAGCGATCGTGCGAGCGAGGGCTAAACATAATGATTATGATGTTAACGTTACCCGAGAGCGTTAAATTTATACAATACTAGCTGTTGCCTGCGGCTCCGCCCGCGTAAATAATATAGTTTCTTCGCGGTCGCGAATATGTGACTGGTGCAAAAAATAGATAAAACCAATCCTTGATACGGATTATATATCATGCTAAAATTTCAGCTCGATCCGTGCAGAACTTTTTGAGTTTTTTAAGCGTACACAAACCAACATAACATTTTTATATAGATACTAGCTTTTGCCCGCGACTTCGTCCGCGTGGAACAATACTTTGGGATATCGCTGAAATTTACCCGCGACTTTATTTATGACTAACGAAAGCGGAATCCTATTTTTTTAAACGGAACCCTAAAATAAAAGTAGCCTATGTTAGACCCTATAACATCAGCTATCTGCTAGTGAAAGTCCCGTGAAAATCCGTCCAGCCGTTTCAGAGATTAGTCGGAACAAACAGACAGACAGACCGACTGACAGACAGAAAGACGGACAGACAAAAATTAAAAAAAATGTATTTTATTGTAAGTACCGAATATACTTTCAGATTCATTAAGTAAAAAGCTGTTAATTTGAAGTTACAAACAGACACTTAAATTGTATTTAACTGTATAGATGTATAGATATTATAATGTAGGTATTATATTTTAAGATATTAACAATTTGATGTTTATAAAATAACTAAACTATTTAACTAAACTAAACTAAACATTAACCCGCACGCGCAACCCGCCTTGGTGACGCCCACTTCGCAACGGGCCGTGCAGCAGAAATCGTAATATTTTAATTTCGCCATAACTTCAAAACCAAACGTCCAATTTTAATCATTCAAAGACCAAATATTATCTACATAAACTGTACTTAGTGATGAAATAATTTATTTTGATAAGGATTAATAACATGAGTAAAATAAACGCGTTTAAATGTAGTCCAAAAAAAATTCAAGATTTCTAAATAAAAAAATGGTTGTTGTGCCTCACTCGACATAGATAGGTATAGTGTGTCGCGGACTTTTTTTTAGATATTTATAAGATCTACAATTAATTAGAACATTTTATGGTTCTATCTTTTATAGTTTAGGCAGCGTACGCAAAATAAGAAACTTTTCTGGTTGATTTTTTACACCTTGTGTCCGAAAAACCCAAATATCTTACGGAACCCTATTATTTTCCAAAATAAAATTTAGCCTATGTTACTCGTGGATAATGTAGCTTTCGAATGGTGAAAGAATTTTTGAAATCGGTCCAGTACTTTTTGAGCCTATTCATTACAAACAAACAAACAAACAAACAAACAAACATACAAACAAAGTTTTCCTCTTTATAATATTAGTGTAGATATAAAAGAAGAATGATTTATTTGTTTGCATTGAATAGGCTACTGAAACTACTGCGCCAAATTTGATGAAATTTGGCACAAGTATAGAGTAGACCATGGGGAAGGACCTAGGTAAAGATTTCATTGAGGACAGCACACCCTGGGAATAAGATGACCCTATGAGGCAATTTCAGTTTTAACTATTATACAATGTACTTTTGTACTGTAATATATTGTAATTTAATTTTTTTTTTGTTTACATGTTTTTTTGTTATTGTATTGTATACATGTATTTTTTTTTTAAAAAAGAACAATTTTGGCTATCCTTTTTACTAAAAGGTGGCTTTTGTTCTGGTTCTTCTCGCCGGGTTAGGGTTCCGAACCGGTGGTAATTGTAATTCTTCTATTTTTTTTTTGTTTGACGTTCGGAAAACAAAACCTTGTTTTTTTATTCTGAATAAAAAGATTTTTATTTTATTTATTTTTTTATTTAGGTACTCTATTTTTTATCGCGGCAAAATGAATCGTTCTCGCGGAATATCCTTTCGCGTGCACGAAGTCGCGAGCAACATCTAGTATAATATATAGGTTTATAGTTTTATACATTTATACTAAATATCTACGCTTTTACTATTTCGGGCGTAATTTTTTTTTGTTACGTTCGAATACTGAATAGATTATAGAAATATGTTATAATTTAATATTGTTTTATTTTTTTCAAGAGTAATTAAACCATTCTCTACCTTGGTTTTACCTAGATTAAAAAAATATATATCGACCTATGCTGCATGTTTGGCAGGCTACCTACCAAAACGTAAAAATATCTAATATTGATTATTACGAGTAGAATTATTATTCCCTGGGTTTATAAAATGTTGTTTATTTTTACGTATTATTAATTAAATCCATTATCCATGCAAAAAGCAATGAACAGAAATATCCTCAACGTATTAGTATCAATAGTGTTCAATGTTCAACGTCTGGTTCTTGGAAAAATAACTGGAATCGATTTATTGTATACAGTCATGACGATAACCTATTATGAAGGAGCATTCACCCCGAAAACCTATGGCGGCTATAGAAACTTTCACGGTTTATATCGCCTTTCTTTGTGCCCTAAGTTTATTAAAGTCTATAGAATACCTACTCGTAATAATGTAATTCTTACTATCGTCGTTATCGTCCTATGCGTTGAAGACAAAGCTGAAAATTGAAAACTGCTCTACCTAGGGACCGTCCATTAATCACGTGATGTTTTTAACAACTTTTTAGACCCCTCCCCTCCCCCTGGTGATACGTGGTGAGGTTTTATACTACCACCCTCCCCCACCTCAAGATCACGTGTATTTTTTTTACAATTTTTTAAAATTTTAATTGTTTTTAAGTTAAAGTTTTTCTTCAAACATGACCTGCTTACTATGTAAAAAAATACATGTGATCTTAGGTGGGGGAGGGGGGGGGTAGTATAAAACCTCACCACGTATCACCAGGGGGAGGGGAGGGGTCTAAAAAGTTGTTAAAAACATCACGTGATTAATGGACGGCCCCTTTTGTGCTTATCGCTTACGTTTGTGATTCATGTGAACATTTAGGTTTCTTTAAAAGACTCATATATAAAAAAAATTACAGATAGGTACCTATATATTCTGTCGTGTCTACTGTTATTACATGATAATTACGTGTTATTATTTTAAATAAGTTTTATAAATAGCCAATAGGTACGACCAAAATGTACTTACCTACAGTGGAACACGATTTTTTCAATTTTTAAAAACGTTTGAATTTAAAACTTTATGTCAATGGCCAGTATGAACCTACCTTAGAGTATATAGGTACCTGTATGGAAGTCTTTGGTACCTACGTTATAAGAACTTATTAATGCACAAATACACTGGCATTTTGTTTAAAGTCCTAATAAATTGAAAATGTTGATGACTTTTACTTCAACATACAACAACTACATTCAAAAAAATCTTTTAAGGCCGAGACTATACGGCACCGGAATCCGGAAGGCCGTGAAAAATTATGAGCATTGAAATAGATCTCTGCACTAATACAATAGAGTTGAAAATCGAACATTCGAGTGTCGACACTCGAAACTTCCATTTTCAACTGTATTGTATTAGCACAGAGTTCTATTTTCAGTGCTCATAATTCTCTACGGCCTACCGGATTCCGTTGCATATAGTCCCAGTCTTACTCCCACTTATAATCTTAACCCATACATACCTTGATCTCGAAAGTAATGTAAAGGGGTTTGAAAAATTTTGTATGGAGCCTGGCACAACTACGAATTTCAAAATGGCATTGCAATAATATGGTACTGTCGAATTGATCTGATGATGGAGCCGGAAGATATTATATGGAACTTCATGATGGAACATCGTATCATAGCTGTGTTTGGACTTGTTAGAAAAGTCTTGTAATGAACTTTGACCACGATGAGATTTCAAGGTCTGATGATGAAGCCGGAAGACAGGAACTGGCATTCCATGATGGAATATCGTATCATACCCGTGTTTGGACTTGTTAGAAAGGTCTTGTAATGATTAATTTCAAGATCTGACAATGAAGCCGAAATACAGGAACTGGCATTCCATGATGGAATATCGTATCATAGTCTAAAAACCGTTGCGTTAACGTAGATACGGGCTCATTCGCCTACTTAAAATAAATGTATAAATGTTAAAAATATTTCGTTATTAAATACTAAAAAGTATAAAATAAATTAATAGTTTAAAAAATACTAGAAACACACGCTTTTATAAATGCACGTAAAAACCAATAATAAATTATGGATCGTTCAAGTAACAAGTTGTCTCTATTTCTGGGCTAAAGTGTAAACTATGTGCTTTTAATTATAATAATAATAATATACTTTATTGCATTCCACAAAATAAACACGAAAACATTTAAAAAACAGAAACACCAATACAATTCTGGCGGCCTTATCGCTAAAAAGCGATATCTTCCAGGCAACCATTCATAGGAACAGGTACATCGACATGAGGATAAACTGAAAAGGGGTGGATGCACAGAGTAAACAATAAATTGTAAATACAAACAAAATATAAAAGTTAAAATAACAACAATGAAAAAAAATAATAATAATAACAATAAAATAATATATAAACATTCATTAATGTACATTGATTTTGGTCAGATAGTAATTTTTGAGAAGCCGTTTAAAAGTAAGTTTTGAGATAGTTGTATGTCATTTGGTAAGGAGTTCCACAATTTTACTGCAATGGCAGAAAAAGAGTTACAGTAATATTTGGTCTTCTGAATGGGGACATTTAATTTAAAAGCAAGAGCGTTTTCAGTATTGGTCGAAAAGGTAAACATTTGTTTAAGATAAGGGGGAGCCATGGGGTCAAAGAGCACATTATATAAAAGGTGTAGCACGTGAGTATTCCTGCGAAGGCGAATAGGTAGCCACATAAGAGTTGATCTGTATTCCGAGACATGGTCGAACTTTCGTAGTCCAAAAATAAAGCGAATGCAAAAGTTTTGGATACGTTCAAGTTAACTTAGCTGGTCTTCTGTCAAATTAATATAACTGACGTCAGCATAATCCACAATCGAGAGGAGTAAAGTTTGAGCAATCATAATTTTAGTTGGTATGGGCAAGAAGTTTTTTAGGCGTTTTAGCGAGGCAGATGCAGCAAAGACTACAAACTGAGTTAATCTGGCTTGACCAAGATAAGGTTGAGTCAAAAATTACTCCTAGATTTTTTACCGTCTCGGAGTAATTAATTATGTTGTTGTTTAATGTAATAGGAGGAAGTTGCGACAAATTTATTCTTTTTAACAAACCTTGGCTTCCGATTATAATGGCTTGGGTTTTTACAGGATTTAGCTGCAAGCCATGATTGGTGGACCAGTCATAGATATTAGATATTCTCGATTCAAATTACAGATTGCTGAGACTACGTTTTCTAAACTAGCATGTGCATATATTTGAAGGTCATCAGCATACATGTGATAAAAAGAAGATAAGCTATTGCATATAGAGTTAATATAAATAGAGAACAGCAACGGAGAAAGTACACCACCTTGAGGGACTCCAGTAGATGTGGGACACCAATTTGAACAGAGTTCGTCAACTTTGATTCTTTGCCGACTACCAATTAAGTAGCTACGAAACCAGTCTACAGAAGCTTGAGATAAGTTAAGTGACTGTAGAGTACCTAGCATAATATCAAAATCTACAGTGTTGAATGCATTGGTAAAATCTAATAGGATTAAGAACGTAAGTTTTTTGTTGTCCATCGATTGGCGATATTATGCTAGGTACTCTACAGTCACTTAACTTATCTCAAGCTTCTGTAGACTAGTTTCGTAATAATAATATTTGGTTGTAAAAGCGTGGGGCGCTGAAACATTTTTTTTATATAAAACTAGGGGGCAAACGAGCAAATGGATCACCTGATCGAAAGCGATTACCGTCGCCAAGGCAAAATCAGAGGAGTTGCAAGTGTGTTGCCGGCGTTTTAGGAGGGAACACGCTCCCTTCTTGAAGGTTTGCAGGTCGTAATGGTCCGGAAATACTGATGGCGATAGTTCATTCCAGAGTTTTACAGTGCGCGGCAGAAAGCTACGGGTAAAGGGCACGGTGGAGGACTGCCACTCATCAAGGTAATGAGGATGATAAATATTTTATCGCTTGGAACGGTGGCGAAAAGTTGCAGCAGGTATATACATGAAAGACTTTTTGTATAACTTGCTGAGAAATCAAGTTAAGCGATGTTACGGGAAGCAGGTTACAGCGATCGGCGCTCTAACTGGAGTTGCACCAGGACTTGTAGGTGGCTCTACATTAAGACCAGGTAGACCAAGCGAAATAGGCATTTAACGCTTCCAAGAGTTGCCCGCAATTGCCGCAAAGCGAGCCGCGCGCCTACGTCGCCGGCGTGAACTTACATGAACCCAAAGTGTTACAGTGTAGTCGTGTCGGCAGTAGGTCAATTTATTTTATTATTTGCATTGAAAAAGATAATAAAATTCATAGATAACTGTTTTAATGCAACACATAGCACACATAATTTGAATAGATATTATAGGTACCTAAGTAAAAAAATGCTTAAATTTTATTCAATTACTAGCTTTTCCCCGCGACTTCGTCCGCGTGGAATAGTTACTTTAGGATATCGCTAAAATTTACCCGCGACTTCATTTACGTAGAAGGAGAAGCGCTTTCACCTCACGACTACCCGCCCGCGCCGCGCGCCGTACTATAGCGCGCATGATTATTTTATTACTGCGATATCTTCTAAAATACTTATTGAAATCAAATGATGTAAACGGCAAATTTCTTCTAGATTAAATGCTTGTAATGAATAACGTATTTACTTGGATAAGGATTAATATAATCTTTATGAAAACACCTTCAGAAATAATGCTTACTTTTAGAACAAATTTGGTTAGTATAAAAAGGTTATAGTGAGCCAACCTTAAAAGATAGACATATACTGTCGCGGACTTTTTTTTAGAACTTTTAAAGGGGAACAATTCTGCCATACATCATTTTAGCGAAACTTTAACCGTTTCCGCAGCGTACGCAGCGAAAGCTCTCAAAAGGAAAAAAAGACCCCCGATTTTGTAACATTCTTGAATGGTGCTCCGCTCGTATTGAGCTTAGCATGATGTTATATAGTCTAAAGCCTTCCTCGATAAGTGGACTATCTAACACAAAAAGAATTTTTCAATTCGTACCAGTAGTTCCTGAGATTAGCGCGTTCAAACAAACAAACAAACTCTTCAGCTTTATAATATTAGTATAGATTTTGACAGTTTCTATGCAGTGTGTTCTGTTACAAGTATAAAAACACGCTGTGTTCGATTTGTGCATGGGGACGAGTACCTATCGTTAGCTCGTGTGGTCACTAAAGTACGTGTCGTTTCGTGAGATAAAAATACTGTATCAGATACATAGGTGTTGACGATTTGATGGTACCTACTTAGGCAGACACTTGCAAAAAATGTATTCCTACTGCCGAGTCCGCACGTTTGCCACTTGCCGCAAAATCCAAACCTCCACAAACGTTGGACTTTTTGAAAATCCGGATTTTTGAATTTTTTCTCCCAAAAATCCGGATTATCCGGATAATTCAGATTTTTTCATTTTTTTTTTAATTTGTTGCATATTTTATAAAACTTCAATGTTTATTTTACTACTATTTTTTAGCAAAAATTACACTCATTAGTAAAAAAAAACAGTTACTTTTTTATAATTTAATTTAAATAAATTCTTATTTTAAGTTGTAAGTATTAGAATTACAATCTGAATAAATAAAAACATAATGAGATTATATCAAAATTATATACTTAATTATATTTATTTTTTCATTTTTATAAATATTTTTGATTACGTTTGAAATCCTAGAATGTTCAGTTTTATAGTTAGTATTTTATTTTGAATAAGGTATGTATATATTGTTATTTACTAAATGTTCCAGCAGTAAAGAATTATAAAAAAGTGGAATAGCCTGTGATCTTTTTAACGCTTTTTTTACATAATTATCTACGCCACAGTTCACCACTACCGTTTTCGTAAAGTTCCATTTCTATGAGAAAGTACTTACTAACGTAGGAAAATTATTACAGTTTAATAAAACGTAGGAAACTGAAAATCCTTTAAATTGAGATCCGGGGAGTGAAGACAAATCATTTGAAGTATGGGGCTGAACAAATAATTTTGTATGGACGAAATTGGACCACTTTTGAGTTATTGAAAGTAAAAACCACCCACCTATTTGGGTAATAATTAAACACGTAAATTGTGCTTTTAATTCCCTCGGTAACTAACAGAAGTACAATTAACAATTCTAAGCACAATTTAAAATCTATAACTATTGTAAGATCTTTATTTTAACATTTTACTTACAAATAAACAGTAACATCTTACTCTTTATTGCACTTTGAAGTTTCCGCTATAAGATGAAAACTTCATTACTTAAAAAAATAACAGTGTTTACACAAATCGTTGGTGCTATTTTTGGCACCTATATCTTATCTTTAAAATATTATCTAAAAAATAATTATTTCTACGCAAAAACAGGAGCGTTGATTTTCATTTAGTTTTGCTACTGACTCGTTAGTTTAGGTTAGTTTAGTTCAATCAAATTAATTTTAATAATAAAAAAAAATATATTACTTTCATTCATTCGGAAAAACTCTCTCTAATCTTAAACCAACCAGTCAGGTATTATCGACTCCAAAACTTCTTCCCAAACTTTTTAAGAATTTATTCTGATATCATAGAGATAAGATTTAGGTATTTGGACTTAGATATTCATTATTTAGAAGATAATTAAATATAGTTAAACCACTACATTTCTTTTTAAGCTGTCATATTAATTTGGCATTCTATGATTGTAGAAATTAAAATTGCAACAATATGTTTTGACTTTCGTTAGTACGAATTCAATTAATCTACACTAATATTATAAAGAGGAAAACTTTGTTTGTATGTTTGTTTGTTTGTTTGTTTGTTTGTAATGAATAGGCTCAAAAAGTACTGGATCGATTTCAAAAATTCTTTCACCATTCGAAAGCTACATTATCCACGAGTAACATAGGCTATATTTTATTTTGGAAAAAAATAGGGTTCCGTAAAATATTTGGGTTTTTCGGACACAAGGTGTAAAAAATCAACCAGAAAAGTAATAAATAAGTAATTATTTGTATAAGTAATTATTTAAAGTAATATATAAGTAAATAAGTAATTATTTTGCGTACGCTGCCTAAACTATAAAAGATAGAACCATAAAATGTTCTAATTAATTGTAGATCTTATAAATATCTACAAAAAAGTCCGCGACACACTATACCTATCTATGTCGAGTGAGGCACAACATCCATTTTTTTATTTAGAAATCTTGAATTTTTTTTGGACTACATTTAAACGCGTTTATTTTACTCATGCTATTAATCCTTATCAAAATAAATTATTTCATAACTAAGTACAGTTTATGTAGGTAATATTTGGTCTTTGAATGATTGAAATTGGACGTGTGGTTTTGAAGTTATGGCGAAATTAAAATATGACGATTTCTGCTGCACGGCCCGTTACGAAGTGGGCGTCGCCAAGGCAGGGGTGCGCGTGCGGGGGGAGTTTAGATCTATGGTATTTCATACGATAAAAGTATACCCACCTACTTACTTATTTCATTGAGTTTTAGTAGGTACCTATATTAATTTGTTTCTGTTTGTTTTGACTAGATTTCGCCCGTTTTGTTAGTGATTTAAAGACATTCTGTAGTATTAGTATCAGTATTGTACCCGTGCGAAGCTGGGGCGGGTCACTAGTAATAAATATAAATATACAAAGCTTTAATTGGGTTTGGATTTGCTTATTATACTTCTTACTACTTGTGCAATTAAAACTGAAACCATATTCAGTGTTTTTATAAATTGGATCACCTATTACTGAACTGTACTACTACTAAAAAATATAAAATGGTAAGTATCTTAGAAACAGTCCATACATATACATATATAGCGACCATAATATTTTAGCAGATCTTCATCCCTCGCATCTCCATTTAATGGATTGACTATGTTCTACCAAATAACTTGAATAAATGGAAAAATGTGTCAACAATTTCAACAGGACAAAAAATAATAATATCAAATTATCCAAAGGCATGGATTTAAACTCACGACAAAACAATTAAATTTTGGATGTGAAAATACCGAATATTAAATACTAAATTACCATGTTGGCTAAAGAATGTAAGGAATAAAAATTTACAAATCTGGTGACTGAGTAATACGACTGAATATTCCAAACTGGCAGACATATATTATATTAGCGAACAAATAACCATCTTGGCGACAATTTGTGAGTACACATTTAATTTAAGAATAGGCACATATATTTTCCCTAATGTAGGTAACTCAAAAAACATACAAGAAGCAAAACCAGCGCACATAAAAAAAAACATATAGAAGCGTACAAAATATCCAATTTTTAATTTTCCTCGATTTTAGGGGGGTGTAGATATTGTGTAAATTGATTTTGAAATTTAAAAATAACGGATATTCATTTTTCGCAAAATTAACATAGGTGTCATTACCAGGTTTTTGGGGGTGCTGGATACGAAAATGGCATTCATTTTGAAATTCCAATATGGCGAACATACTTAATTTTATAAAAATAATATGGTTGTCCTTTTGTTGGTTTCTGGGGGTGCTGATTACAAAAAAGTCATCCATTTTAAATTTCCTTAGTAACCCCGCAACCTCATATTTTTTCATGATGGAAGAAAAAGAAATTTGAAAATCCTGAATTTTCCAAAATTTCCATAGCTTTATACATCCCTCGTATCTCAATGTAGAGCATTTTTTTTTATAAAATTGATTCTATCTCGGAAACGGTGCATCCTATTGAAAAAATAATGAAAATTTCCTCCCCTTAAGAACCCCGCAACACCATATTTTCTTTACGATGGAAGAAAAAGAAATTTGAAAATCCTGAATTTTCCAAAATTTCTATAGCTTTATACACTGTTTGTGTCAAAGTAGAACATTGCCATATTTTTTTTTTCTATAATCGCTTCTATTTTAGAAACGGAAAAATAATACTATTACTGGAAAAATAATAAAAATTTCCTCCCCCTTAACCCGGAAATCGCATATTTTTTTCATGAATGCCAAAAAAAGAAATTTGAAAATCCTGAATTTCGAAAAGTTTATATAGCTTACATAGCTGGTACCTCTACAAACTACATGTTAATTTTACGAAGATTGGATAGTCTCCATTTTGGAAAATGAAATTGGAAGACAATTTTATAATCAGCATATGAAACATGGAAAAAGACATCCATTTTTAATAAAAAAAAAATATACGCCATTTTGGAATTTTAAAACGGATTTTATTTTCATATTATTCTGCACCCCCAAAAACCTTGAAAACGATACCCATACCAAAGAAAAAAAACCTCCAATAGTATCCAAAACTGGGATTTTCCGTAGCTTGCAAATTGAATTTTTAGCAGCTATTAATTTATCAATCAAATCTTTATTAGCTACTTACATGGTATAATGGTCACCAACTCATCGGTGCTAATTGGATTAAATTTCGCTACTTTTTATCTGCCGATTTTTGTGTTTTTTGTCACTTGAGTGATTTCACCAGTTTGGTAATTTAGTCGCCAACATATTAATTCGCTGCCAAATTCAGCAATACAGTATGCTCACGTACAGTCACCAACTTATTTTTTGTTCACTCGATTAATTATATCCCTTATTCAAATATTGTACGTCTAGAGTACATACTAATTACAATTAAAATATGTAATTTTCATAGTAGTAACCAAGATTCGAAAAACTCGAAAAATCCGGATTTTTAAATGAAAATCCGGATTTTTCGAATTTTTCGAATTTCGAAGTATCCGGATTGCAACCCCTACTTGCGAGTGACTTGGTGTGTTCTGCAAAGGCAAGCATGACGGATGTTGAGCACGTATCCTTATATTTTATTGTAAATAGAACAGCCTCCGTGGTCTATAGTTAGAGCTTGGCTCTCGACTCGGAGGTCGTAGGTTCTAATTTCGATTTCCGCACTGGAACAACAAAAATTGTTGTTTCCAAGTTTGGTTAGGACAATGCAGGCTGATCACCTGATTGTCTGACTAGAAAGATGATCCATGCGTCGGATGGGCAGGTAAAAAGTCGGACCTGCGCCTCATCTCTCGTCAGTCGTGTCGGTTATCCGTCCCTCTGGATTACGAGAGTAAAAAAAAAGAGTGCCTTTGTGTACTGCGCACACACTTGGGCACTATAAAAATACTCCTGTGTAACTGGCTAGGCTTCAATAAAACCAGCCACCGTCACCGAAATCGGCGTGGGGAGTTATTTATTATTATTATTGTAAAAACAGAAATCGAAATAAAAAGAAACGAAAAGTACGGCAAAGAAGATGGTAGATGTTACAAATTCATAAAAACTGTTTACTGGCTTATTCAATAATGTACTAAGGCTACTCCACGCATCAGCTACTTTTTTTCATAATACACAACACAATAATATATCTATGGACGCTTCACACCAAGTCAATCTGGTCCCGTGGTAAGTTCTCGAAGAACTTGTGTTACGGGTACCAGACAACAGAAATATATTTAATAATTTTTATATTATACACATATTTAAGATTTTTATTTAATACACATTTATGACCCAGGAACACAGAAATTTTTTTTGTTCCTTCAGCGGGATTCGAACCCGCGACCCCCGGCTTGAGCACCAACACGCTCAATCACTGAGCCACAGAGGTCGTCTCATCTGGCAAAAGCAATGACGCGGCGACGATAAAATATAACATGTTATTGTGTATGATATGTATAATTTAGTTCAAAAATAAAAAAAACAAAACAAACTGACTTTCCTACACTGCGTTAGAAACGAAAGAATTGTTCGATAAATACGCGGGTAAGCCGTGCGCTAGCAAAACTGACATAGGTATGTCCTCGTCAACGCCTAGCGGGCGACTGTGGGGCGACTCAAGCAGTGTTGCCAACTCTTTCAATCAAAATTATCGGATTTTGGGATCAAAATTATCGTACAATTATCGTACATTCATGTTTATCTTAATAATCTTAATTTTTTTAGAACACGGGCGTAGCCAGGTTTTAGTTGCGGGGGGGGGGGGGGGGGGGGGGTTCAAGAAAATAAAACGACTTACTGTTAAATACGTCCTGGTCTTTAACCTATTACAAGCTCTGGGGTTTTTTGCCATTTTACAGGTTAAAATCTGTTCAAACGTTAAACTAAAACACTAAATAACGGGGAATTTCAGCAAAATACCATAAAATCAACCGGTTAAAGCAGAACATCGGTACTAAATTATATGTGTTCTTCATGTTAAACGCGAGCGAGCGAAGCGAGCGAGCAAAATTTTTTCCTATTTAATAGGTTTTAAAATTTGTTCAAACTTTCAACCCTTAAAGACTGAAAATAGGATGATTTTAACTTATTAAGTTAGGTTTGTCATAATTATAATGCCTATTTTACGCTTTTTTCGTCGTACATAATTACAAAATTTTGTGATCAGTGACGTGCTCAATATATTGTGTCGCATGCTTTAAAAAAATAGGTTCGAGGATTCGATGGCACTAGGGAATATTATTCGAATATTCGAATATTCGTTTTATTCGAATATTCGACGATTTTATTATTCGAATATGACTGGGTTCAATATTCGAATATTTCGAATAAAACGAATAATAAAAATATTTTATTTATTTTTCAAAAATATGTTAATAGTAGTAATAAACTTGTATATAAACCGGAAACGTTACGTTATTTAATACATTATTGTAATTATTTATTATTATTGTCGTCAATAATATCCTAAAACAGATTTTATTACACTGTTTTTAAATAAAAAAATATTTAAAGTGAAAGTATTCCTACAGGCCTCAGCGAAAGAAATCCATACTCACACGCTTGTCAAAATAACCTAACCAAGAGCGTGTTAGGACGTGTCTAGGGAGGGTTCTGTTACTATGAAGCGTAATACGATTTTTAGTATCTTAATCTTACTGTTCGATTTCATTCAAAATAACTTTCCTAAAAATAATTCACCATGATCTACCAGCATGGAAAATTGTAAGTTCCTAATCTTCATAGTTCAGAAATGACAGAGGTGGGTGAAACCAATTTGGAGGCCGATTACTTGGAAGTGGTTGACTTTGGTAAAGTCATGTATAAAACTTTTCCTTTTTTTTAAAAGACAATATTCAATGTGAATTGGGGTGGCTTTCCATAGATGTGAAGTGTACTTAACTATATAATAAAATCAGTTTTCTTAAAAAGTAACAAATTATATGTATCAGTATTCAGTATATTATTTTTATGATTAAACAAAAAATAACCATTTTAATCTTAGTCTTAAAGACTTAATTTACATGTTATATAAAATTGCGGTTTTGAGTAACTCCTCTAGGCCTGACAACAGCTTAGAGGGGGTTTGTCATATTGAAAACGAGGTTTTGGAGCCAAATTATGAAATATTCTGTCCCATTCTTATATCAGGGCGTGTTTTAGTGCTGTGAGGGTACTAACTGTAGGTGACAATTTGCGGCTTCTGACTAGCTTTCTAAGCTCTTCTCAGGGTATAATTAATCAGGTTGAGGTGAGTAAATTAAAGAGAATCTTTAAGACTCTCTTGACCATATATTTCTCCAGGTAGAGGTCCAATTGTCATGGCCACATACTCAGTGCGGATTCCTGAAGATAATGCCAGCCCATTGTATATGTACTCTGCCTGAGCATACCGGACTCTACATGAAAAGAAGGCTTGAAGATCTCTCCTACCAGGTCACGTTTACTTAGCCTCCCTTCAAAAGTTCACTTTAACTTGTGAAGTTAAAGTGCGTAAATCCACTCATTTGGGACCAAAATTCTGGACCATTCTCGTTCATCGTTTTGTATGTGTTCACGGACGTATCACAGTGTTGCTACTCGATACTAGGGCTCTCGAGTTTGGTCTCGAGGTGAGACCACTCGCCCTTCGCCTCGGTCTTTAGGGTTTCAGATTTACTTAAGCAAGTCTTATTCACTGTGCTGTCAGTAACATAGTCCCTTGGGGCCTGAAGAAGCTGTTTCTGAATTTAACTGCATCTAAGTGTTGATTTTCAACAAGTGGGAACAATTCAACGGTCTTGCCGAGCGCTGAGTCTTCCATTAAAGTCTTGCACCGCCTTGTCAAATGTTTTTCAATCTCTTTGTACCGTCGCTTCATCTTCTGAACGGTTCGTAACATGACACACTCTTCTCAATCAGTTCTTGCAGTACAACGCCTGATGCCTACTTCTGCACTGATGCCTTCTGCCTAAACTAACTTCCTTTTTGTAATAAGACTCATCGTTTAAGAAAAAATGAAAACATAGAGACCAAAAATATGGCTAACTTGAAAATGGAAAAAGGTTATTTTTGTTTTAAAGACTTTCCACCCACTTTTTACCAACTATGAAGTTTTTTGTTATGTTAACATAACATAAAAATCTTTTTTGAATGCTTTTTATTTTGACGGTTTATCTTTTTTACTTATTCTTACTACGGTTTATATACACATGACTACTGATTAGGTCTGGAGCAGACCATTATGACAGCACGATACTCGTGTGTTTATAGTTTTCAGCTGCATTATACATATTGGAACAGAGCACTATTTACAGTGCATTCCGATTTCTGTGCAGTGTTCCAACTCTGCAAATATATTTCTCGCCAATCTTAAACAAACTGATATATAAATAATAAAAAAATATGTTCTGTAATATGAGTGTTCTTTATAGGTAAGTACATGAAATTATACTACCAAAAGGTTAATTTAAAAAGTCAGATTGTAGGTCTGACTTTTTAAATCGATTGTCTATGTTGAATCGATCAATAGCTTGACTCAATTAAAAACCAGAAAATACGAACCTCTAAAACAAGCCCCCAAAATTCTCTGCCCTAAAGGATATTTTCCTTAATTTTTGACAGAAACCACTTAGTTGGCAACCAAATCCATGGTCTGCTCCAGACTTAAACCGTTTATGTGTTAATAGTTTTAAAAAGTTATTGCAATTTAGTATTTTAAGTTAAAAACTTAAAATAAGATTTTTTTTTTATCAAAAAAACGAGTAATTTAGAGTATTTTTTAGAGTAATTTGTGAAACACTTCACATTTTAATATTACTAAATATGCAGGTATATATAAACGCATTATATTACTTGTATTTAAAGTTTATTACCAATATTCGTATTATTCGAATTATTCGAATTTATTCGAATAGTGTTTAGCTATTATTCGAATTATTCGAATAGTAAAATTTGTCGAATAATAACATTCCCTAGATGGCACGCGTGCCATAGGTTCGCATTTTCTGTTTTAGGCTATTGGTTTTATTGTTTTTTTTCCTAAAGAACAACAGCTTTTCCAAAATTCAATTTGAACGCGTTTAACCTAAAGAGTATACCTAATATTATATACTTAGTATCGGCATTCTGTTTTAGGCAGTTGTTTTTTTTTTTTCTAAAATATTTTTAAAAAATCATTTTTCATTTGAAGTATAATTAGATGTTAACCTGTAAAAAAGAGAATAAAAAAGTCCGCCTCTGCTTGACGGGGCGGCAAAATATGTTAATTGGCCTGAGGCAGCGCAAAATTTCTAATCTAAATACGCGTCTGTATAGGGGTCATCCACATGGACTAGCCGGCCTATCCAGCACCGCGAGCTTGAACGTTACGTTAGTAATTATGGTTTCGCGTAACATTTTCGCCTGTGCCGAGGTTCTATCTTCCGAAGACGAGTAGGAACTTCTTTAGCAAATAGGGGATCGAAGACCGGCCATATTTTAAAAAACCGGGTTTTTCGGTCCCAGCCATCTTCAAAACCGGGTTACCCGGGTTTTTTCGGGTATTTCGGGTTTTTTTGTTGATTTTGTAGAATTTTGTTAGGAATGTCCTAAAATTAACTTTTATCAGCTGCTTTCTGTTATAACAACGTAATACTAGTAAAATGTGATCCCACCATAAACATTTTCATGTAAAGTAATTAATAATTTCACAAACTTTACACCTTAGTCAAAATACGTTGCCTGACGAAATGGCCATGCCACATAATTTGACTAAAGTGTAGAGTTGGTAAAGTTAGGCTTGTAGAGTTAAGGCGTGTAGAAACAGAAGTGTCTTGCCGGCCTTTTAGGAGGGAATATGCTGCCTTCTTGAAGGTGTGCAGGTCCTAATGGTCCGGAAATACTGTTGGCGACAGTTGGTGATGAGGATGATAAATATTTTGTCCCTTCGAACGATAACGAAAAGTTGCAACAGGTATAAGTCCGAACAATTCCTCGGAGCACTCCCCGTAATATAAGCGATATATGATGCAGAGCGATGCTCATCTCTACGTAGATCTAAGGAGTAAAGCCTGTTTGAAATACTATGGCAGTCGACAATTCGAGCGGCCCTTCGTTGGATACGATCCAGAGGGAGAAGCTGGTACTTTGGCGCTCCTGCCCAGAGATGAGAACAATATTCCATGTGAGGCTGAACCTGCGCCTTATAGAGTTGTAGGCGTTGGACCGGACTGAAATACTGCTTTGACCTGTTCAGAACACCAAGCTTCTTGGAGGCTAACTTGGCCTTGCCCTCCAGATGATATCGGAACTAGACCTCGCTCGATATGCTAACACCAAGTATTCCGATGTTGAAGGAGACTTAATTATTGTGTATGCTTTCAAAACGAGGACATACGACCATCGGTAACTTATTAGCGATGAACGCGCAAACTTGTGTCTTAGAGGTGTTGAATTGGACTAAGTTAAGTCTACCCCATTCAGAGATCTTCTCCAATGAATTATTAATTTGAGAGACAAGTTCGTTTCGACTCTCAATGACGTTTTGCCGAGAGATGTTCGGGCGACCTGTATATAAGGCATCACCCGTACTGTCGTCATCACATAATATTATCATTGATATGCAGTATGAACAGGGCAGGCGATAGCACACCAAAGCCAAAGCTGTCTACCAAGATGCCAGGACTGTGCCATAAGAGCAGGTGAGCCAAAAAAGATGCATTAAGACCGGTGCCAACTCTGGAGCACACATTTTTAACACAATGGGACGGATTCCGTTAGGCCCACTCGATTTTTGGTATCATGGGAACGGAGAGCAATTCGCACTGAGCGCTGATGGAACCGAATAATAAATTATACCAAGTTATGAAGGTCCAAAAATCGACGAATCGCTTGCGCTTCGCTCACTCGTCCTGGCGGGGCTACATACAACATGAAAACATTATAACTATTGTTCTAAAATTCTACATTGACAATCACAAGCCACTATAACGTTCGGTTTGTGACTGTAACTGTTATAAACTGTTGTAGAATTTCATAATGAAATAAAGCTCGAAAAAACCGAAAACCGGTTTTCAATATTTTGAAAACCGGGTTTTGCTGTAGGCCCGAAAACCCGGGAAAACCCGGGTTTTCGGTTTCGGGTAAAACCGGTCTCGATGCCCTATTAGCAAACCATTATTGATTTCGGATACATCAAATGAAAATGTATTTCAAAATTATCGTATGAATTCAAAAAATATCGTACGTAGTAGTGAAATTATCGTACGATACTACCTAATTATTTTTTATCGTACCGCACCTCAAATTATCGTACAAATACGATAATTATCGTACGGTTGGCAACACTGGACTCAAGCGGCTTACGCACGCTGCATTTCAATAATTATTTAATGTTAAAATAATTAAACCAACATGCAAAATGTAACCACAAATTATTCTTCTTTAAGTTATTAGCTTTTCGTAGATATGATTTTTGAAAGTAAAACTATCATGAACTTCATGAACAAAATGAAAAATATTCAAATTTAGCCTCCTCTTCGGAATTATTTTTGATCGAGTGAAGTTTTCAATATTATGTTTTGAACCACAAATTGTAAAAGAACATTAAGTAAACAACAATGTGTATTTTTTTTTGGCTTTTTAAAGTTACTATTTGTTTGTTTATTATCGATTCAAAGTCATGTAAAATTGGGTCTACACGGCCTTAAACAGTCTGTTCAAAGTACCTATTTGTCGAACTCAGACAAAACATGCGCCAGCAGCGACATTTTGAACGCCTCTTCTTTCCGGCAATTAAGTACATAATGGTAATGCGTCAACAGTGGCAAAATATAGAGTTCTTGTTCGTGGACGAGATATATATTTGATTCCCTTTGGTAACCCTTTGGCGGCATAAGCGTTATGCTCTTGTGCGACCTCATGCAACTTCCGCCAGGAAGTTAGTATCAGTATTTGTTTACTAGAAAGTCTTTCCTGTTTCAGCGCCCCACGCTTTTACAATCAAATATTATAATTGAAAGCACATACTCGTAGTTTACACTTCAGCCCAGAAATAGAGACAACTTGAACGATCCATAATTTATTTTTGGTTTTTCCGTGCATTTATAATAGTGTGTTTTTCTAGTATTTTTTAAACTATTATTTTATTTCCTTCCTCCCACCGAAATGTCTGACACAAGTAACCAAAAAAAAAAACTATATAGAGACACGTCCTTATCTTGATAACACATCTGTAGCACACGTCCGTCGCAGTTTTATTTCCATAATAGGTATAAATTTATATTAATAAGTAAGTAGGTACATAATATTTACAAAATTACAACATACCTACTAAAACTGAAAATGTAGGGGTCTTTATATATTTTTAGGGACTTCCAAGTTTAGTGTTTTTTGGTGGTTTTCTTTTTGTTGGGGATCTTCTAGTAGTTTGAAATGTTAAAAGTTTAGTGGTTTCGCAAAATCAGAGTTGGCAACATTGGCAAATCGTTCGAGATACTATGTACCTACTTTTAGGTATATATATTACTATCATACCTATTACCTACATTATTACGCCAAGTCTAAATCATAAATTATACTTTACCTACTTCCTCGAAGCGCCTAGTTTACAATCTCCAAAAAAAATTGAGGTAGACTTACTTAAATCTTAACTCTATGATAATTTCAATCGGTGTAGGACGTAGGTACCTAGGTATATCTACATTTCGGGATGTATGTTTTTGCGTTGTTATATTATTTTCTGTAGGAATGTGAAGATGCGAGGATCTTGAGCGCATGTCCGAACTGCGAGCGGCCAAGACCGTCGCGTCGTCGATGGATCCTTTTGTTGTAGACCGAACCAATATAAATATAAAATACAAATCTAAAATTATTTTAACAAAAATCCTTAAATTTTAAAACAATTGAAAATAAATAATCAATTTAAAATGTCCACTTCATAAATAGATCCACCTAGATGTAACTTAAAAAATCTTTTTCTACCTGTTGTTCCGTGTTACTCCATATTAGGTTCATGAACTTTTTTTTAAATGAAATTTTTCCTGCCTATATAGAACTTACTAGCTTTTGCCCGCGACTTCGTCCGCGTGGAACAATACTTTGGGATATCGCTGAAATTTACCCGCGACTTTATTTATGCCTAACGAAAGCGGAATCCTATTTTTTTAAACGGAACCCTAAAATAAAAGTAGCCTATGTACCCTATAACATCAGCTATCTGCTAGTGAAAGTCCTGTGAAAATCGGTCCAGCCGTTTCAGAGATAAGTCGGAACAAACAGACAGACAGACCGACTTACAGACAAACAGACGGACAGACAAAATTTAAAAAAAAATGTATTTTATTGTAAGTACCGAATATACTTTCAGATTCATTATGTAAAAAGCTGTTAATTTGAAGTTACAAACAGACACTTAAATTGTATTTAACTGTATAGATGTATAGATATTATAATGTATTATATTTTAAGATATTATCAATTTGATGTTTATAAAATAACTAAACTATTTAACTAAACTAAACTAAACTAAACATTAACCCGCACGCGCACCCCGCCTTGGTGACGCCCACTTCGCAACGGGCCGTGCAGCAGAAGTCGTAATATTTTAATTTCGCCATAACTTCAAAACCAAACGTCCAATTTTAATCATTCAAAGACCAAATATTATCTACATAAACTGTACTTAGTGATGAAATAATTTATTTTGATAAGGATTAATAACATGAGTAAAATAAACGCGTTTAAATGTAGTCCAAAAAAAATTCAAGTTTTCTAAATAAAAAAATGGTTGTTGTGCCTCACTCGACATAGATAGGTATAGTGTGTCGCGGACTTTTTTGTAGATATTTATAAGATCTACAATTAATTAGAACATTTTATGGTTCTATCTTTTATAGTTTAGGCAAATAAGTAACTTTTCTTGTTGATTTTTTACACCTTGTGTCCGAAAAACCCAAATATCTTACGGAACCCTATTTTTTTCCAAAATAAAATTTAGCCTATGTTACTCGTGGATAATGTAGCTTTCGAATGGTGAAAGAATTTTTGAAATCGGTCCAGTACTTTTTGAGCCTATTCATTACAAACAAACAAACAAACAAACAAACAAACAAACAAACATACAAACAAAGTTTTCCTCTTTATAATATTAGTGTAGATAACTAGAAAAACAAATATATTAACTATAGCTATAATATCTCGGTAGGCATACACTTTTATATCCGTTGATATAATAGTAGCTTCTATTGATATTAATCAACAACTAAGCTTTAAAAAAACTATAGTCTGAAGCAAACTATTCTCTAAAATTAAACTTATGCTAACGAATTTGCAAATTAAATTATTATAATATTTGGTGACCACCATTGATTGCTGCTGGTACTCGTGATTAAGTTGGCAATAAGGTTGCTGTTACCAAATTTTATACATTACCGATTATGTAAGTGTTATCGGTGGCAGTTGTTTATTTACCTGCTACGGTGTAAAGCATATAAGCACATAATGTAATAATAAATCGATCGACTAACCACCAGAGCATGAGAACAGTCGAGAGTGGAACACACCGTGGTGCCGGCGGCGGCAGGAGGGACGGGCGAATACGAGGCCGGGATACTTTACCTATTCGTGGGCGTGGGGCGAGGAACGGCAGGTCGCTCGGTCAGCGGTCGCGGCGCGGCGCGGCCATGGCGCGCGGTGAGCTCGGCACGCGCACTGCCGCGCCGCCGCCGTCCCGCCGCCGCGCGCCCGCCCGGCCGCCCGGCCGCCCGCCCGCCCGCGCGGCCCCGCGCACGCGCGCGACCCCCGCGCCCATTGATCAGCCGGACTCTCGATTGCGATGAAATTTATGATCTCGGATATATCGACGAGACACCGTGGAAATCTTAGACACCCCACAGCTCCGAATCACGTATCCGTCAACTATTTTAATATGGTCACAGATTTCTTTACATCTGATTTTTTTTTGATAATTCATTTCATACACAATATAATCTGTTTAGGTGCATAATTATATATATAATATATTATCATAGTTAAATCGTATGCAACTGCTTCTACTTATTCATTTAGGTATCTTCTTACTCTAGCAAGAAGTAATAATATCAGTAAAGAGTTAACACATACCAAAGACACAACTACCATTACGCTAAAAACATAAATAATTATAATACCTCTTAAAAGCTCGGTTGCCCAATCCTATTTACCTACCTACCCACTACCTACTATCTAGTATTCTGTATTAGCCCTCTGTGTATAAGTAGGTAGCTGCTTTTGATTGAGAGAAATTCAACGCAAGCTTTATTTCGTGACGGTTTTCTGTGAGGCCATACTATGTTTCCGGCTGCTGAAGCATGTTGTCTGACCATACCATACTATTACTATTCATACTTTATCAATTATCCACATAGGTGCCAAAACAACAATTGCACCTAGCACTACTATTAATATATCGAGGAAAAGTTTGTTTGTTTGTCTGCATTGAATAGGCTCTGAAACAACTGGATCGATTTTGATGAAATTTGGCATAGGTATACATATAAGGTTCGGGAAAATCAATTACTGATATTTTGGGCATATGATCTTTTGCTTATGTAAAGACGTTTAAGCAGAAAAATAATTGTCATACTTGAAAATATGGGCGAGTTTGCGTTTTGCGAAGTCACCCAGATATGAGATGATTTTTTACTTTGAATATTACAATTATTTTTTTGCCTCATCGTCTTTACATATGCAGAGGATCATGTGCCCGAAGTATCTATCCGTAATTGATTTTCGGAACCATTATAATTATACGAGGAAGGACATAGGCTACATTTTATCGCGAAAAAATGTAAGTAGGTACGGTTTCCGCGAGAAAACTTTTGAGCGCACGAAGTCGCTGGCAACGTATATGTTGTTTAGTTTTTAATAAAACCAGGGGGCGTATTACAAGCTCTTAATTCCAGCCAGTTTACGCTATAAAACAAACTGGCTTGCATTTTCGTATTATGACCACCTATTGCCAGCCAGTCAGCGGTCACGTGACATTTGACTTGCTTCTGCATTGAAACTTGAATGGTATTTTCGTATTACGACAATTTAACTGACATTAGCTGGCTTGTCTTTACGTCAAACAAAGCCGTTGGGCAGTGTTATTCTCTAAGAACATTTTCAAATATCTCGACAGCTGAATCCGCGGTGAGTGTCAAATATCATATACAAATTTGACACTCACCGCGGATTCAGCTGTCGAGATTTGAAAATGTTCTTAGAGAATAGACAGGCAGCAGTGCTATTCTCTAAGAACATTTTCAAATATCTCGACAGCTGAATCCGCGGTGAGTGTCAAATATCATATACAAATTTGACACTCACCGCGGATTCAGCTTTCGAGATTTGAAAATGTTCTTAGAGAATAGACAGGCTGTTTACGCCACAAAATATTAACTTATACTGACTGGTTTATTTTGTAGTGTTCTCTTTTAAAATTATTTTGGGTATTTTAGTAACGTAAAATATCGCTAAAATAATTGCGAATATTTGTTTATGTTTAAGATATATAGGTTTTATTCATATTATGTTCATAGAAAATAATCATGTGTGAGTTGTGTGACGCTGACGAGCACAGCTGACGAGTTACAAATATTATGTATTTGAATTTCTAGAAATAATGCCTCACACGAGAAGAACCAAAATCACCAAGCAATTTACCATCCTACTAATATTATAATTGTGAAAGTTTGTGAGGATGGATGTATGGATGTTTGTAACTCTTCCACGAAAAAACTACTGAACGGATTTTGATGAAATTTGGTATGGTAATAGTTTAGGCTCTGGATTAAAATATATACATATTCTATTTATAGTTAAAAATACATTACTTTTAAAATACCGTTCCAAATAATGTCCCATATCGCATTAAATACCATCATCTAAATATCGCATTATTTTAAATAATATTATTTTTAATAAATAATAATAATTCCGGCAGTACAAGTTTTCTGTTATTTAATAACTCTGTGCCTACTTATAGTGTGTTCCATACGGCACTAATTTTGCCCAAAACGCTACGATAATTTTTACCACAAAATGGTGTTTCTTTAGCGAAATAACGTTATTATTGAAAATTTCGAAAATGTCGTTTTAGGAATTTTTGTGACTAGTGGAACAACTGACAGCTGATCACAACTGACGTTTAAAACGTCAAAAAGTGCTAATTTTAACCCAAGTAGGGAGCTGGGTAAAAATTAGCGAAATGTTGTGATCATTCTTAGCGTTTTTAACAGTTTTTGACAGATGACAGTTGCGTCTGGAACAGGGGTGAAAACAGTTACGAACGATCATAGTGGCGCTAAAGAAACAGAATGTGAATGAAAATAACGAAATTTTTGTTCTGACCGTGCTAGTCTTTGAGTATCCAACTATGGAGACGCCATTATCAGGCGTTCCCCGCTGCCAAAGGTTAGACCCTCCGGTCGTGAGGGTTATATAAAACTAGTTGCTGCGCGTTTTTGACGTATTCGGAAAATTACAGCGAGGCGGAACGAACCGGAGCAGAAAATGCCGACTTGCTGTATTTTTTCCTGCAAAAACAGATCGGAAACATCAAATAAACAAAAGGATGGTGTTACTTTCCATGTGTATGTATTATTTTGCCTAAATATTAACAATAATTGCGATATATTAGCAAAAATCCAAAAATTTTACTCGATGAACAAATGTTGCTACTAAATCGTACAACATCCAAATTTAGGGTAATATTTAAAAGTAGTAATTTATAAAAACTTCTATTTCATATTCGTTCTTGTTTTTACTATTTCATAATGAAGAAACATGACTAATTAATTAGTACACTATTTACAATTTTGTTTTTCTTCATGATATTATTTCACGAAACACATTGAAAATTTGCAAATTATTATAAAATAATTATTCAATTGTGTTAACAAACTTTTGTTTATATTAATTATTATTTATTACAATAAAATATGTGCTGATAAATTTATCCTGAAATTATGCATTTTTAATTTATAAACAGGCCACACTTCATAAAAACTGAGGGTTGTGACAACGTAAAAGAAATATCGATATCGACTTTATCAGTATGTTATTCTGACCATTATTTTTTTTAGATTTCCTAAAAATAGGATGATTAGGAATGCCTGGGTCCAAGCTTGCGCTAATCATTTTTCTTGGTTTCCCAAACGTACGAGTACAATTTGCTCGGTGCATTTTGAAGTTTCATGTTTTATTGTTCAGACGAACAACAGTAGGAGATTAAAACAGCGCGCCTTGCCAACTTTGAAATTATTAAAGGTGCATTTTATAATTAACTAGTTTTTGCCCGTGAATTTGAACCAATCTTTGAACTACTTATGGTGAACATTGGTAAACATTGAGGTGGAACAGAACTATTATAAATGCAAAAAAAAACCTATTTAGGGTGGACCCTATTTATCAAAACGATTCCGCATTTTTACTTAGCTCTACCTTTTTTAACCGACAAAAAACCGAAGGAGGTTGTCAAGTCAACACATACTTACGATTATAGTACGATTTTGTTTTTTTTTTTATTTAATACTATAATATATTTTAAATATAATATATGGATGCTTCACGTCATGTCAATCTGGTCTCGTGGTAAGTTATCGAAGAACTTGTTTTACGTAGGTAGACCCACGGACTCGTTTTTTTACAACAACAAATAAAAAGCGTGAAGCGTGCTAGATAATGGGTTTCAACACGTATGAGGCTAATTCTTGAAGCTATTATCTATTTTACTTTAGTTATTACGGCTGCTCCACCCGCGTAAATATACTATCGGTTATCCCGCGGGAATACTCTACTTTTCCGATATAAAAAGTAGCCTATGTTTTAATCCAGAGCCTAAACTACTACCATACCAAATTTCATCAAAATCCGTTCAGTAGTTTTTGCATGAAAGAGTAACAAGCATCCATCTATACATCCAACCATCTATCCATCCAACCATCTATCCATCCATCCATCCTCACAAATTTTCACATTTTATACTATTACCTACTAGGATAGGATGTGAAAATTTGTGAGGATGGATAGATGGTGAATGTATGGATGTTCTTTAATATTGTAAAACATACTTTTGTTCTATCATCAATAGTTTCCGCAGCGCATGCGACGAAAGTTGTTTAATGGCATTTTTGACACCTTGGGTTACGTTACTAAAGTTTTAGTAAGAATCCCTAATCTTTTCTAGCAATAAATATAGCCTATTTTACTCAGGGTGAATGTAGCTTTCTAATGGTGAAATAATTTTTGAAATCGGCATAGTAGTTTTTTAGTTTATTCATTACAAACATACACACAAAAATACAAATCTTTCCTCTTTATAATATTAGTATAGATTATTATATACTACATAGGTTTATAAACAAATATTTTTTTAAACGACGTACAGTCAGATTAGACTGCAAATTAATATTTATCTATACTTTCTCTCATTAGTTATTCTATGTGCTAGTTAGACTAGTTAGACATACAGAAACTTATAAGAGAAAATATAGGTGAAAAAATCGATTTCGAATTGATTTCGCTCAGAATAATTTTCCCTAAGAGTTTTTAGCATAGTCAATCAACATGGGAACTTACAAGTTTCTATCTCCTATAGTTTAGAAATGCTAGGAGGATGACCAACTAATAAACCATTATGGAGACCGATTACTCGAAAATGGTTGACTTTGTAAAAAGGTAATTTATAAATTCTTATTTCAATTTTAAAATACCTATAAACTATACAAAATTTCATTTATATATATTCATAATTACACATGCTAGAAAGACGGACAGACAGACGGTTGGTCAGTGCAAATTTATTAGGGTTTCTTGAGTATTACGGAATGCTACAAATTGGTTGTACGCACCAGCCGCTCCGCAACTATGATATTCGCAACACTGCTAAAAATGCTAAAATTCTTCTTCACGCTGGATGACGCTTCCATTTTTGCATGTTTCAACATTTTAATACTTATTTACTTTATGATACTGAGCGAAATTGTAAATTAAATATTGTAGTTAAGATTTAATAGATATAATTTTTAAAATTTACTTTTGCCACATAATTATTACTAGCCGAACTCATCGATAGTAAAACATCGATAGTGTCAAG
This sequence comes from Glaucopsyche alexis, assembly GCA_905404095.1. Lineage (NCBI taxonomy): Eukaryota > Metazoa > Arthropoda > Insecta > Lepidoptera > Lycaenidae > Glaucopsyche > Glaucopsyche alexis. The sequence goes on from FR990053.1 coordinate 7,688,086, forward strand.
CACTAGCGGTGCGGTCCCCCCTCCCGCAGAAAGTGGCGAGACTTTTTCGCATAGAAATTAGCTGTCATGTCGTCTCCGTATAGTTGGATACTCAAAGGTGCTAGTGGAACGCAGTGTAAGAGCATGCCATAAAAAAACAACTGTCAAATTTGAGTTGAATTTGACGTTTCCGTACGTAACTTTCACGCTCGTATACCAGCCAGCGAGAACCAAACTAGGATGAATCCAGTCAGAGTGAAATGTCGTTGTAATACGAAAAAAGAACCAGGCAGTTTAGGGCCGTATATTGAATTGCCTGGAAACTGCCTGGTTTTTTAAAAGATCGTAATACGGCCCCCCGCCCCAGATACCTAGTAGATCTTTTACAATATTAGGTGGCAAACGAGTTACCGTTACCTGTGAACACTTCGGATGACTTGCAAGTGCGTTGTCATCATGGAGCAGGGAGCTGATAAAAAGAGGACATGGCATAAGTGTACTGTGATTTCAACTCGGTCCCAACGTCATCACAATGGGCGTGGCCTAAATGAATGTATTACCTTTTTACTGTGCACACCTCTGTGATTTCAATAACTTTTTGTACCTACTTTTCCAGTTTGTAAGAAAAAAAATTTATGAAATGTGTCTTATCATATTGTATGTAGTACGTAATGCCAATGCCCAATCCCCCATTCCATCCATCATTTTACATTTTTCATCATTTTACGCCTCTGTTGTCCAATCTTGCGTTTAGTACCATCTAGTCACTAGTGTGAAATAACAAAACTACTTAATAAGGTCGATCACGAACGAAGTACGTAGTTTTGCTATTGACCGATAGATGAGTGGGCGGAGTCAGACACCCCGCAAAATATCACGCTTTGTTTCATACTGAAATCTACTTCAAACACCTACTCTGTTTATTTCCTCCACGATCCGCCACTCCAGGCCTACGGGAAGGCATTCTTCACGCCGCCGAACCGAACATTCTTAGTATCTTAGGGATTAGTATATGCCAAGACCCCCCCCTCCCCTTAAAGTTTTTACGTAGTATGTAGTAGTTGACAAGTATGAATTTTAATTACTTCGCAGGCAGGCAGACAGTCGATAAATCGATAAATCATTAAAATATCGTCAATCTATTCTATCCCAAACTTGTTTTTATTATATGGCGTTACGCCTTATTATCATGAGCCATTGCCAAGTTAAAAAGGCGGGAAATAGAATTCTCGTTTGAGTTTTAAACACCGTATTTCTAAATCGTCAAGTCCGAATAAATAGACACTAGACAGTGCAATCAATAAGAGGCATCAAATTTATTCTTTAAAATTATATAAATTATTATGGGCGAATTTTGATCACAGGGCGACCCTTAATTTGTATAGCTTTCTAAATTTTATAATTATAATTTCTTATTTGTTATTTTAATGTACCTCATTTTATTTTCGAAAAAAAAACGAAAGTAAACCCGTTACAGTATAGCACTATTTTTTGACATGAGCAAGGCTTTTGACCACGTAAATCATGAGAAACTCTTACATAAGAGTGACCATTACGGCATCCGAGGTCTAGCAAACGAATGGCTGAAAAGCTTCCTCTCAAATCGTTCACAATATGTTAAAATATCTAAAGTTAATCATAAACACGAGACTGTAAACGTTAATACTGAAAGTAGACTCAATACCAAAGGAGTTCCTCAGGGGAGCATTCTAGGCTTTTTTCTTTATTGTTTATATAAATGACCCTACCAAGAATTACCCACTATGACTTTACACTTTTTGCTGATGTCATCTGTATTGTAATTAATTATTTAAATGAATTGACACACAATTTAGAAATAAATACAGTATTGAATGACGTAATCGAATTGTATAATAATAATAATTTAAATGTTAACATATTGTTACGTGCTAGGGTTCGAGGATTTGGAGAGAAAGCCTGCTGACTCCTTTAAAGACTTTATTCACTAGCACTTAGTCCAACATTAAGCACTAGGTCCAAACACTAAACACTAAGTCCAAACACTAAGCACTAACGGTGTCCTTAGTCGTAGCCAAGTCGTCGGTTTCACTCACGGTATCATCACATCACTAGTATTCACATCGATATCGCATCTTTCGCTGTTCAAGTCGAACTCCCGATCACTAGTTTTCGCTGGTATCGCCCGTATCGCTTCGATGGAAGCTCAAAGTGAACTCCTGATCACTAATTTTCACTTGTATCGCCCGTATCGCTTCGGATGAAGCTCAAACTGAACTCGCTCTCTTACGTCGTCACGCGCCGGGCCCTTTGAAAGGGGCCTTGGGCGGGGAATCATGACCAGGGGCTTTGCCCCTCTACATGAGAAGATCCGAAAGTTATTACGCCCAGTACGAATACTGGGCGCAAATTAAGCCTGTTTTTAGGGAAGACCCCCCGCGACAGAACGCAGGGGAAACCCGAAGTGATAAGGTGTTAATTTAAAAACGACGGCCGAGGTCGGCCAAGACCAGCGGAGGACTCCGGCGACGATTGGGGTCCTGGTCCGGGGACCAGGAAGCGTGTATGGGTCCACTCCCCGCACGCCGCTTTTGTCGACCGCGGACACAAACCGACCTGGGAAAAAGGTTAAAAGGGAAGGATTCCCTTGCCCCGGCATACGTACCGGGGGGGGAGCGCTGCATTTTGTGAGCGCGAGGAAAGGAGGGGGAGGGGGGGCAGCAAACCAGTGGTGCGTGTTTGGGCGCGTAGTGCACAAACGCGCCGGCATCAATTGCGCTGCTATGTCCCCAGATGGCGTGTAGGTGCACTATATAGCTGTCTCGTCTGGCGGGCATGCGACGGCAACGGGTCGGGCACGACCGGGCACATCGTTTCCGCTCAGACGAAATTAAATTAGTATAACTGCGAACAGAAAAGTGTTGTGAATTAACCGCGCCCGGGGGCGCGGGGAGGAGAGGACGGTGCGCGCGGCACACGTCTATAAAGTATCCCGGATGCGCGTCGTAGATCTCCGGCAGTCACAGTCAGCTCCTCTAATAGGAGCGTCTGGATGCCGGAGATATCTAGCCGCGGGTCCGAATTTAGGGCCTAGGGACCCAAATTTTAATCAGTGCGGTAAGAGCGGGGGCGCCTACTATGAGGGCCTGCGTAATGGTAGGTAGGACCGCCTCCTCGGCTTGGATTTTATAAAAAGCATCCATAGCCAGGGAGAAAAGGGACCGTAGAAGCTCCGCTGTGGATTGGGGGGCCTCGCTGTTATCACATACCTGGGACAGCTGTGGCGCAGCGGGTGGTGCGGTGTAATAGTCGTCCGTTTGATAGGCCGGCTCCAAAACGGTTGTCGTTTCCACGGCCGTTACAACCGAGGAGGAGGCGCTGGAGACACAGGAGGGGCGCGCGGGGCGCTGTAACGAGGGGGCCCCTTGAAGGGGGTCCGTCTGGGGTGTAGCGAGCATGGGCGGCTCAAGCTGGCACGCCGAAGCTGCGTTATGCGGGACAGTGGCAGGGGTAGCGGCCGCAGGGGATGCGGCGGCTTTCCTCCTGGAGTTGGGCTTCTTCTTCTTCCTCGGGGAGGGCGAGGGGAAGTCGATAACTGAGGGGGCGACATACCTGGGGGTGCTGTCGTTAGCCTCCGCCATCAGTGATGTTGAAGTTGGCGGAGGGGGCGGGACCTCTTGCTCCGGTATGGGCGGGTCCCTGTTTGTGCAGGGTGAGGAAGTGCGGGCATACTCTGCTCGCAGCCTCCGGGCTGCTTTACGGTAGGCCGGGCATTGCCGGCTGTTAGCAGGGTGCGCCCCGCTGCAATTTACGCAGGTGGGCGGCTCGTCAGAGGGGCGGGGGCAGTCCCGCACGTTGTGCTCTCCAGCACACCGAACGCAGGCCACCCTACGGTGACAGTTGTGGCTCGAGTGCCTAAATTGGTGGCATCGACGGCACTGGGCTGGGCTGCTACTGCCCCGCCAGGCTTCGATGGTGACTCCCGGCATATTTAAAAGTTCGGTGACCTTATATATGCCGGGTACGACGTCTGAGGCTCTGGTAATGCGGGCGAAGAAAATACACCCGGATGGTTCGGACTTCACCGGGACTAAGGAAACGTATTCCGCCACGTATCCTAGTTCGGCGAGTCCGGCCCGGATGTCGTCGGTGTTAGTAGCGGCAGGTAGGCCTCTAATTCCTACCTTGATGGCTCGGTCCTGCGGCAGCGAGTACGAGAACCAGGAGGCGAGACCGTACTTCTCCAGGTTCGTAAGGTAGCGTTTAACGGTCCTGTGTTCTAGTTCGCTTTGGGGCACGATGCGAATCACACGACCGTTACTTTTGGCGTTCGGAGGGTGCCCCAGAATGTCCCGGAGTTTGCGGAAGTGGCGCACCCAGTCATCGATTTTCTCGACGACCAGGGGCGGAAAACGAGAGGTAGAGGGCGGCGACGTAGCTGTTGTCATCGGCGCCGGAACGAAGGGTGTAGTATTTACTACGTCGGTAGTTGTAGCACTCACCTCGGCGTATGTCGGCTGGCGGCCGCTGTAATAGGCCTGTGGTGGTGCAGGGTAGTCAGCGACTATGAAGTCGATGAGTGGAGGCGGGAACGTGAGAGGGCGGTGTCTAGTTACCGCAGTTGGTGCGGCACGGCGAGTATCTCGCGGCGAGGGGGCCGGCGAGACGTCAGGAGATCGCGGTGAGACCGCGGTGGTGTAGTGGCGCGGCTGAGAAGCCTGCGAGTGGCGGGCTGAGCCCGCAGAGTCACGGGATGTACCCGCTTGGTAGGCACATAGTTGCCCAGAGGGTGCGTCGGGGCAGCGAGAGTCGCTTGCCCGCGCAGTACGGCGCGATGAGCGCTGCGGTGTGGCCGGGCGCTGTTCGGCCGTGCGGGGAGGGAGCCCGGACTCGCCCCGGGCCACCGTCGGAGGGCATTGGGGCGGGGGGGTGCCAGTACACCCCCGCGAGAATGCCGAAGACGGCTCGGGGCGGGCGGTATCCTCTCCGCACAGGCTAGGCTCGGTAGTCAGGCAGTGGTGCGCGCGAACTCGGGTCGAGCACGAGCTGGACCTCGAAGAGGCCGGGCTATGCGACGTTTCCGAGTCAGCACGAGATCGGGTGCAGTGGGTGCGGCTGGGTAGCCGCGGGTCACAGACAGTCATTGTTGAATGACACAGCAAACAACATAAACACAATAGTCACACAGAACGGTAACGATTGCACGTATACAAACAAAGAAAAGTACTCACGTAAACGCGGTCTTACACAAACACTAAGTGTAGGTACACGGACGGCACACACACTTAGGGGGGCTGTCTCCCCGTGACCCTACACTGGGATAAAATCCCAGCGGGAGGCCAAGGGCAGGGCAACTCCCCAGCAAGGCGACAATCCACACCCTATTCTTACGAAGTAGGATGTGAATTGACGATCGCTATCAGGAGTTTGTAGGCACTGCACTAGAACGGGGTCGACACGTAGCGGCACGTAAGCAGAGCTACGACGTAGAGGCTACGGAGCAACTGCAGACGCGCGCGCAACGGGAGACAGGACGATCCGGTGAACTCGCTCTCTCGCATTCTTCCGACGTATTTATACCGGTCGATACGAGTCCCAGACGACTCCAGAAGGTTCCCGAGTCGCATGACCGTGTTGGATTTATTCTGGAACGTTTGGACAGAAGCGCCATCTAGTACTGAGTAGGGGGCCCCACGCTGTCCCTGTTCACACCAAGTGGTTTCATTAGTTGACGCTAGATGGCGCTATTCTCTGTGTTCGTAACACTACTCCCCTCTTAGAGATGCTCGTCCCGAGCATTGCTGCCACTGCCATGGTACCGCACTAGATGATCTATGTGCACCACTTTGAATGACCCTCTTGACACCCAGATGACCTTCTGATACGCCATCATGCATTTCAAGGAGAACATCTGGCACTCTCGTTTTTGGGACAATTATCTGAAGACGGAACTCTCTGCCGTTATTTCCGGTAGGGTATTCCGTTTTGAAGTATCAGACTGTCCCATTGCGCCCAGTACGCCGTAGTGATAGCGCCAGTGGGTGCAACCTCACTCCAGATTAGTTTTACGTCACTCCGTTTCTTGCACGTGACGATGTGTCGAAGGTCGTCATCTCTTTCTTGAGCCTCCCTCATAGCATCATCCTCCCAGAGACCCAAAGGACTTGAACAGGCGGGGCCCGGTGGGCGGGGCCAGTGGGCGGGGCTTGGCCCACAGCGGGCGGAGCCTGAGGGGCGTGGTCAGTGGGCGGGGCATAGTAGGCGGGGCCAGTGGGCGGAGCTTGGTCCCAGTGGGTGTGGCCTCCGCCAGGGGTCGCACCTCTCCGCCAGGGGTCGCATCTCTCCGCCAGGGGTCGCACCTCTCCGCCAGGGGTCGCACCTCTCCGCCAGGGGTCGCACCTCTCCGCCAGGGGTCGCACCTCTCCGCCAGGGGTCGCACCTCTCCGCCAGGGGTCGCACCTCTCCGCCAGGGGTCGCACCTCTCCGCCAGGGGTCGCACCTCTCCGCCAGGGGTCGCTCCTCTCCGCCAGGGGTCGCACCTCTCCGCCAGGGGCCGCTCCTCTCCGCCAGGGGCCGCTCCTCTCCGCCAGGGGCCGTTCCTCTCCGCCAGGGGCCGCTCCTCTCCGCCAGGGGCCGCTCCTCTCCGCCAGGGGCCGCTCCTTTCCGCCACACTTCTTGAAATCTTCTCTCGGAGTCAATGGCATCTCCAAATCCCACTTCTGACACCAGTTGTTACGTGCTAGGGTTCGAGGATTTGGAGAGAAAGCCTGCTGACTCCTTTAAAGACTTTATTCACTAGCACTTAGTCCAACATTAAGCACTAGGTCCAAACACTAAACACTAAGTCCAAACACTAAGCACTAACGGTGTCCTTAGTCGTAGCCAAGTCGTCGGTTTCACTCACGGTATCATCAGATCACTAGTATTCACATCGATATCGCCTCTTTCGCTGTTCAAGTCGAACTCCCGATCACTAGTTTTCGCTGGTATCGCCCGTATCGCTTCGATGGAAGCTCAAAGTGAACTCCTGATCACTAATTTTCACTTGTATCGCCCGTATCGCTTCGGATGAAGCTCAAACTGAACTCGCTCTCTCGCATTCTTCCGACGTATTTATACCAGTCGATACGAGTCCCAGACGACTCCAGAAGGTTCCCGAGTCGCATGACCGTGTTGGATTTATTCTGGATCTTTGGACAGTAGCGCCATCTAGTACTGAGTAGGGGGCCCCACGCTGTCCCTGTTCACACCAAGTGGTTTCATTAGTTGACGCTAGATGGCGCTATTATCTGTGTTCGTAACAATATAAAAAACATCGTTACATATGCAGTTCTATAATAAGAAGGTTAAGGGAAGAGACCTCTGCATGACAGTGAACTTCTTAGGCTTAGGGATAATTACTATGGATAATAATTTATCATGGCGACCGCATATTGAGAAAATTTCTAAAATATATATGCTTTCGTAATGTCTTCGCTCCGATATGGGCTGATTATTTGGGGTAAGTCTGTAGACATTACGCGCTTATTTATTGGATAGAAAAAATGTATCCGGTCTATTTGTGGAGCTCACCCATTGAAATCATGTCGTCCCCTTTTCAGAAATTTAAAAATCCTTAAGTTACCGAGTTTATACATTTATGAGATAAGCATATTTGTTAAAAAAATATATGCCAGAATTCTATACAAAAAAGTGTCAGGTACTATAAACACAAGGTATCCGGACAGGTTAGTCTCACAGTCAAAAACAACATTCGCTAGCAAGGGGTTCTACTCGTATATTATGTCAGTTAGGATTTTTAATAAATTACCCAATGACATTAAATAATTCTCACTTACAATTTTTAAGAAAAGGCTTTACAATTGGTTAGTAAACAAATGTTTTTACTCTTTAAATGAATTTCTCTGTTACCTATAACAATATGCACAAAATTTTAATGTAATTTTTATTTATATTCCTATTTCCGTTTCAGCCTGGTGACGTCCACTGCAGGACATAGGCCTCCCCCATAAATTTCCAGTGCAACCGGTCGCTCGCGGCCTGTATCCACCGACTCCCTGCGACTTTTCTCAGGTCATCTGTTCACCTGGTGGGAGGCGGTCCTTCGGCGTCCAGTTCGTGGTCTCCACTCAAGAACCTTTCGGCCCCAGCGAGCATCGGTTCTACGGGCTATATGTCTAGCCCATTGCCACTTTAACTCCTATTCCTATTTATTTATTTTTAATTAATAAACTACTTTATTTGACATACTTATACTTTTGACATCCTATAAATAATTTTATATTGCTAAATGTGTTCTAAATTATGATTTCAATGTCGTAATCTATTTATGATTTTTAATGTAGTATAAAAGCTGTCATAAATTTATTTATTTTATTCTGTCATAGTTACTGGTATTGATATTGGTATATTATGTCATATCTTAATGAAATTATTATAATTAATGGACACTGGATTTTAATGTAGTCATTCGTTAATTTTTTTCAATTTTATTTTACATTTGAATTTTGAAACCGATTGATTTATTTTATGTAATGGTCTATAACTCTATAGGATTTATCTAGTTAGAAAATTGTAATGTATAAAAGTTGATATCCATTAATTTAGAATACCTACCTAGTTTTATTTTTGTTAGTTATAAATATTTGCATGTCAATTGACGAAACATTTTGGAACCATTCAACCATCAAATTTTTTGTAATAACAACTATATTGTACCATGTTTCATGTGAATAAATGAATTGAATTGAATAAATATTTTATTAGTTGCAGTTTACTTTAAATTAAGAATTAATAAAATAATACAATTAACAAGTAGATAAGTATTTTTTTATTTAAATAATACAGACTTGTATGAATGATATTAAGGACTTCCACCAAAAATAATATAAACTATGTTTATCATAAATTATAAAAAATAACAAATTTAAAGTCTTAAACTTATAGTTACCAAATTGCTTTAAGCTATTTTAACATATTTTTATAAATACTATTCTTGAAATTTGGAATGCTCATAAAACTTGTTCTTGCATTCAGAACTTAATGACGCCTGCGTAAATTCAACAGAGAATGTTGTTACTTTATTTCACACTTCGGAAACGTAAATCTGGAACCATTAGTTATTAGAAATACCAAAAGTTACATAGACAAATAATTCAACTTTTGTTTCTGCAAATCTGTGACAAAACGAATCAAGATAAAAAAATTGAGAATTGAGAAAAAGAGAAAACTATTCTTAATTATACGGAGACCCCTTCACCACGGCTACACTATATCGTTGTACTGTAACTTCGGTGGAGTGCATTTTTAGAATGGTTTAACCTGACAAATTTATCCATGACGTCACACGCTTAAAATAAATAAAAACGAATATCACAATCTCTTATGCTCTGGACTTGTCAGACTTGATGAACTTGTCGAGGTCAGCATCACTCTGAGGATCCACTTGGGACAGCTGACGGAAGCTCTCGTCGTCCACAAAGCAGATCTCGTGGTCGTCGGGGTCTGCCAATATGATGACCCGGACGGTGGCCTTGCCGGGGGTGTCCAGGGAGATCAATGGGGTCAGGATCTTGCCCTTGGCCTCCTGTATCTTCTGGTCTATGAGCGGCTGCTGGTCGAAGGGGCAGGAGAATGCTATGCGGCCGTACGCCTTCGCTCGGTTCACAGGAACACCTGAAGTTTTAATATTCCTTATTATATTGAGGTCATTGGCAATGAGGGTTTTTAAATTCGTGACATCTGACAATTTTTTGACATGAAAAGGACCGTCGTGCTACCAATCGCCACCTGGTGACAGAAAAGGAATCGAAAATTCTCATTGACCGTTTTTGATACCACTTACGCCACCAGATGACGCTTTGTGTGAGTTACGTCAGCGGCAATAATAATAATTCTCCCTAGCGGCAGAAAATATATCAAAATTACAAATAATCTCATTCATTAAAGTACTTGTTAATGTGTATATATTAGATCATGATTGTAAAATTTTACTGTTTGTCAAAAAAAGGAAGTAAAGTTCGTGCCCACAAAGTAAATTTCGTGCATTACATAATCATTATTGTATACTTCACAAATGACCACAATAATTTCTATATTTTGAGGCGAGGTCGAACCCACACCAATTCAGACAAGCTCTGAATACCTGAGTATTTATTGCTGTTATCCTTACCAATTTCTATCAGTTCGAGTTTAGCTTGGTCCTCACTGAAGCCCAGTAACACAGATTTGTCAGTCTTTTCGAAGATCTTCAATGATAGAAGCCCATTCCAGTAGGCGATAGATTTTTCCAGATTCGAACATGCTAGAGCCACTTTAATTACTGGATCTGTAATTAAAAATATCTTTTTTCAGTCTTAAATTAAAATCACTACTACTATTATGTATGTAAAATGTAAAATGTTTGTGAGGATGGATGGATGGATGTTTGTTGCTCTTTCACGCAAAAACTACTGAACGGACTTAGATGAAATTTACTTTTTATCCAAAAAAGTACAGTGTTCTCGTTTGATACTATTTACGGGGGCGGAGTCACGGGCATAGGCTAGTATAAAATAATTTCCATTTTTTTTCTTTGAACCACCAAATGGTTTTGAATGGAATTTGACTCAGTTTGTAGCGATAGGCTACTTTATTCTGGAAAATGTAAGGTTTTCGAATAAATGATAGATTCCATGTGCGCGAACAAAGCTCATGTTCTCAGTTATCTGACGGCCTCTGTGGCTCAGTGGTTAGCGCGTCGGCGCTCAAGACGGAGGTTGTAGATTCGAATCCCACCGAGGGAACAAAAAGTTTCAATGATCCTGGGTAATGGTTTTGACGACCTCTGTGGCTCAGTTGGTTGAGCGTGTTAGTGCTCACGCCGGGGGTCGCGGGTTCAAGTCCCGCCGAAGGCACAAAAAGTTTTTCTGTGTTCCTGGGTCATGGATGTGTATTAAATATGTGTATAATATAATAAAATCTTAAATATGTGTATAGTATAAAAGTGTTAAATATATTTCCGTTGTCTGGTACCCGTAAATATCTGGTCCAAAGATATTATTATTATTAATGGAAGTGTATTAAATATGTGTATAATATAATAAAAATCTTAAATAAATGTTCTTCAGACATATAACGGGGCCTGATTGACGTGATGTGAAGTGTCCATAGATATTATTATTTAAAATAAATATTATAGTAGCCAATTAGCCATACACCATACTGTCTATCGTCCGATCGGTACGACGCTGCAGGCTTGATCTAATCCCCAGTTCGTCCATATACAACAGTGTATCTGCAGTATGGTATGGGTAATACTTGGCCTTCGAACAATATAAGTAGGTATGGATGTGCCGTACCTAACAAGTGTTTTAATCCGCGCAAGGAGAGCCCCGGTGAGTGACCATGCTCAATCGGCTTTGCGCCGCCTAACTAGTAACACCATAGATTATACAGATAATATATACTAGTAACACGTTGCGGCGCGTCTATTGAAGCTCAGTAATTATCATAAAGATGCCGTCTTGTGCGTTGTTAAAGTGTGTCAACAATACAAATAACACTACTAAAGCATCAGGCATTACCTTTCATGCGTAAGTAATCGTATTTTGTATGAGATTGTAATAAAATCTTCATAAAAGTCGAATTGGTTATTGACGGTCATTGCCGTATGAAAGGATGGAAAAGTTCGGAGTCTCGGACACATTCGGGGGATGCCGTGCAAAAAGCGCGCGAGTCACTGACATTTGCTATCGCGTTCGCACTGCAGTGCGAGTACATCTCGCTATCTCTGTCCTTAATCGTGTATATGCCATCGTAAGATTGTAAAAACCGTTAGATTGTAACATAACTAGTGAAATTTTAAAATGTTAATAGACTTCGGACGCGCCTATAATTTAACACATTATTTTTGGTTAGATTATAAAATATATATAGTTATGAATCTCTTGTCATATTTTTACAATCTCGTTAGTTACTTTACAATCTAACGGTTTTTACAATTTTATGGTGATATATTATACACATGATTAGAAGGACTGTAGTTGTACGCGTATGTTTATATGTAGCTAGTTGTGTCTTGACTCATTTTCAAGAGCTGTTTGTATGCGCAAGGCATGTCCATATGTCTAATGTCGATGGTAATTGGCTACCATTCCGTAGCGCGTAGGTAGAATAATGTGGTTGACTTTGGTATAAGGTATATTGGGTATAATTCGTGTCCCATGGGTGGGTATAATCCCGCCAGTAAACAAAAAGTTTTCTGTGTTCCTGGGTCATAGACGTGTATTAAATATTATGTGTATTCTAATAAAAATCTTATAAGTGTACTTGGTATAAAAAGTGTTAAATATATTTTCGTTGTCTTCACCCGTAACACAAGTTCTTTGAGAACTTACCACGAGACCAGATTAACGTGGTGTGAAAACGTTTATAGATATTACAATTACGTTAAGAATGTACCGATCTCCTAAATCATCCAATGTTTTTCCTGTTATATAATATGTAAAAAATATTTCTCCAGCTAATGATAAACATCGCTAAAGTACGTGATTTGCGTAGACATTTTCTATTATTGTTGGTCGATATCTTGAAATTGCTTATCATAAGTAGTAAAGTAATTAAGATTGAAATCACTTTATCATTTCAATAAAATATACAAAGATGATACAGGAGGCCTACTCAGCCCAGTGGTGACATGATTGGCTCTCTACTGGGCAGGTCGTCTTCTTTTGTTTACATTGAATAGGCTCCGTGGTCTAGTGGTTAGAGCATTGGCTCTCGACTCGGAGGTCGTGGTTTCGATTCCCGCATTGGAACAACAAAAATGCTGTTTCCAAGTTTGGTAAGGACAATGTAGGCTGATCACCTGATTGTCTGACAAGAAAGATGATCCATGCGTCGGATGGGCATGTAAAAAGTCGTACCTGCACCTGACCTCTCGTCAGTCGTGTCGGTCATCCGTCCCACTGGATAATACGAGGGTAAAGGAAGAGAGAGTGCTCTTGTGTACTGCGCACACACTTGGGCACTATCAAATTACTCTTGCGTAACTGGCCTGGTTTCAATGAAACCGGCCACCGTCACCGAGATCGGTGGGGAGTTATTAATTATTATTGAATAGGCTCCTAAACTACTGGACCGATTATGATGATTTTTTAGTACTTAGTCCATACATTTGATCTCTGCAATGAGACAACCTAACATCTTCATTCAGATATGGCAACAAAACACATTGCTAATATTTGTTTTCAAGCAACGTGATTGACGTTCTTACGTTCTAGGAAAGTTTACTTTTTCTTTTATTGTGTATTGTATAATATTGTTAGCTACTTGGAAGTAAATATTTTATCATCCTTACAGTACATTTCCATTGATAAATAACGATAAAAATTTGAGATGTTATGATAGTGGAGAGATGATTTTATCAAGAAATATTCATTATTAGTAGGCATAAAATGAATTACAATAGCGTCGATTAGGTATCCGAACCTCGATCATCCGAAATCATGGCGGCCTGACTAGGACGTGTCTACCTCTCCTCATGTATTTTTGCGTTAATGGTAATTAACCAAAAAAAAAACAAGCGTTTAAATTTTACTCAAGTTTAGTTTAATTATATTTTCCCGTTTGTCATTAAAGATAGTAAGTATTTAACCCATTCGCTGCGGCAGACGCCCATCGGCGTCTTTGGACGTCACATTCAGATGCGGCATACGCCCATCGGCGTCTTTTTTTAGTAGCTTATATTTTGGCTAAAATAAATTATAAAAGTTTATACCTGCAATATATGCTCAAGTTTTGAAAATACAATAAGATAATGCACGCCGTTTCAACAAATTCAACTTTCTGCAAAATGGCCAATTCCTTTTTAGATGCGGAAGACGCCTAAAGGCGTTTTCCAGCTATTGACAACCTTTGGTTTTAATAAATTTTTCTTAAACTTTTCAGCCAACTGTAATACCATAAACATCTATAATAATATGTAATATTATTATCTATATTCTATACTATATACCTACATATAAGAGGTAACGCCCGGGCTGTGACTGATTGACTACTGACTGATCTATCAATGAAACGCCGAAACTACTGGATCTAAAAATCGTGAAATTTGGAACATAGGTTATTCTTATAAATTAGGCGAGAATAGAAGTAGGTAAGGATATTAAATTACGAAAAAAGCACTTAAATGGCGGACACGATTTTCTTAAATACCGACATGGGTACAATTTTCAAGGTTTATGGGGGTGCTGATAACAAAATTAAGATTCATTATTGAATCCAAGATGGCGGACACGAGTTTTTCTAAATTACCGACATGGGTGTCAATTTCAAGGTGGTTCATAGGCGTGCTGATTACGGAATTAACACTCATTTTTAATCCAAGATACGGGCCCGAGTTGGTAAAAAATACCGACATGGGTAACAATTTCTGGGTACATGGGGGTGCTGAATACGAAAATACCACTAATTTTTAACCGACTTCCCAAAAAAGGAGGCGGTTATACGTTCGGCTGTATATATATTTTTTTGTATGTTCAACGATTACTCCGCCGCCTGTGGACCGATTTTCAAATTTTTTTCTGTGATGTATAGGGCGTAATCCCAAATTGGTCCTTTTGATATCAAAGTGGTGACCTGATGATGGGATCCATGAGGAATCGAGGGAACTCCTCGAAATTTATATGGACACATATGGTGATTTTGACTTTTTCTGAAGTAGTTCAAGTACATGCTACCAAAAATAAGATTTTGCTCCAAGGTATACCCTGGATCCAAAAGTACAGAACAGAACTCCTGGCTCCTTATAGATACATGTTTGGGGATTTCGGCGTTGTTTAAAGAACTGCAAGCATATGCCACCCTGTCAGTTAGAGTAATCATCATCATCATCACCACTATCACACCATACATCATCAGATTATGATGATATAAAAGGTATTTCTCATAGTATTTCACACTAACACGGAGATCTTTGAACATTACTCTGCCGTTTATGGACCTATTTGCAAAATTCTTTTGTTGTTGTAAAGGGTTTATTTCGAAATTGGTCCTTTAGTCACTAAAGTGGGAACCTGATGATGCGATCCATGAGGAATCGAGGGAACTCCTCGAAATTTATATCCACACATATAGTGATTTTGACTTTTACTGAAGTAACACAAACATATGCTTACCAAAAAATAAGATATTGTACCAAGGTATACTCTGGATCCTAAAGCACTGTACAGAACTCCTCAGTCTTTAAAGATATGCGTTTGGAAATTTCAGCATTGTTTAATGAACTGCAAGCATATGCCAATTTATAACATCATCATCATCTTAATAGCAATACCTTATGGAAGCTTGGCCTCTTATTCAATTATACATTCGATCGTTTAGTTTAGACGTTTTTAAGACGTATTAATAATAACTTAAGAAAATATATCTCTAAAAAGGGTGAAATTATTATTTTTAAACAAAAAATTAAACCGACTTCCAAAGTAAAAATACACAAAAAAGTATGAAATAAAACTTAATCTCTAAATAATTCCCCTTTCAAATTCGGCGAAAATTTTTACTATTTCTCTACTCAATCTTATTAATTTTGAAGTCCTTTAGATTGAAGATTGTTCCTGAGATATCGTGATTGTAAGTATCACGTTCTACATTATATGCACATATTTGCTACATATATACATAATAGCTGTCCCAGCGAACTTCGTAGTTCGTACCGCCTTAGAATTAAATTTGTTAACGTATTGACAGCAGCGCCACCTACTGGGTCCAATTGCAAATCTAAACCATTCTTGAATCCACTTGAACAAACACAAAAAAAATCATTAAAATCTGTCCAATATGAATAATTTTCCCCGTTTTTGTAAAATTTTTCACTGATGCTTCGTTCCTATTTGTTGCAGGTTAATGTTATATAGCTTAAATCTTTCCTCGACAAATGGACTATCTAACACAAAAATAATTTTTCAAATCGATCAAGCAGTTCCTGAGATCAGCGTGTTCAAACAGACAACGGAAGCCCTCAAAGATGAATAATTTTATTTTATTTTTTTCACATTTTCCACTGATTCTTCGCTCCTATTAGTCGCAGCGTGATGTTATATAGCCTAAAGCCTTCCTCGACAAATGGAGTATCTAACACATTTTTTTTAAATCGATCAAGCGGTTTCTGAGATCATCGCGTTCAAACAGACAACGGAAGCCCATAAAGATGAAAAATTTTCCCCGTTTTTCCACATTTTCCACTGATTCTTCGTTCCTATTAGTCGCAGCGTGATGTTATATGGCCTGAAGCCTTCCGCGATAAATGGACTATACAACACAAAAATAATTTTTCAATTTGAACCAGTAGTTCCTGAGATTAGCGCGTTCAAACAGCAAAAAGACAACGCGAGGATGAACAAGTCAGTACTTCAAAAGTAAGTCCACCTCGCACTAGAGCGCACTAGATATCTCAGTAACGGTGATAATTAGGGAAAAAAACATAAGATCCATTTTTGTAGATAATTTTGAGATCTACAACTTCGGTCTGAAGTATTATTTGACAAAACTTACCGTTTTCGAGAAAAACCCAAAAAACCTGAAATGTTGACCTTTGACCCCGCATAACTTTGTAAGCTCACATGGGATTGATGGGGACTTTTAAATTTCAATTTATTAGGGCAAACCCAAGGTCTCCAACAATATTTGGTTCTGTCGGAATTTGTGTTATTTCAATTGTCTAAATTAATCGGAGTATTAGCTATGTGTGATCTGCGTAATATGCTTACGGAAATTAAGAAAAGGTTTGCCACCCCTGTTATTAATTTGATATTAATTTATATTGATAATTTTGCTATTCTTATCGCTTAAAACTAAAATATATGAGATGTTAGTCAAAAAAAGAAGCATAATTTATTTAATTAATACAATTTACTTAACATTTCTCGCCATATTCATCCAATTTTCACCATATAACAATTGAAGCCCAATAACTTCACACAAATAATAATTGATGCCGTAAGATTAATTTTTACGCCAAATACGCTCTTGAACATACTACACGTTTGACGTAACTGAAGATTTTCCAATGAATTTAACGTAATAATGATTATTTTTTTAATAGTGTGCTGAAAACGCCGATCGGCGTCTTATTATTACCCTTTGAGGTGCGGAAGACGCCCATCGGCGTCGCGACGAAAACCGTCCCCGCACCTGGGTAATAAATGTAGTTTTTATTGCCGCATGGAATGGGTTAAGTTTGTTTTTCATTTTCCTTTAAGTATGTCAATATCCATGCAGTTCGATTATCCGAATACCAACGTCCCACAAGTAGTTCGGATATAATCGACGTTCTATGATAATTTTCTTTACTGAAGTGTAAAACAGAATATTCGTATTTAAATACTGCGTGATGACGTATTTCTAATTATTGTACTTAATCCCGGGATTTGAATACTGCATTTTTATGTTCTTGCGACTTTTCGCGGGAACCGTACATTTTCCCGCGATAAAAAGTCCTAATGTCTATGTCCTACTCCGTGGTCTGCTCTATATCTGTGTCAAATTTCATTATAATCGGTCCAGTAGTTTCAGAACCTGTTTGGGGCAAACAAACATACATACAACAGACAAACGAATCTTTCCTGTTTACTATATTAGATTATATTTAAGATTTTTATTATATTTAAATAACACATGTTCATGAACCTGGAACACAGAAAACTTTTTATTTCCTGGCAGAATTCGAACCCGCCTTTCCGGCTTGAGCACCAACGCGCTAACCATTGTGCCATGGAGTTTGTCAATATTAGAATAGATTAGCTATTTCCTGCGGCTCGGTTCGCGTAAATATAATATCGGATATCCCGCGGAAATACTGTAGGTACTTTTCCGGGATAATTAGTGGCCTATGTTTTAATCCAGAGCCCAAACTACTACCATACCAAATTTCATAAAAATCCATTCAGTTCAGTTCAGTGTGAAAGAGTAACAAACATCCATTCATCCTCACAAACTTTCACATTTATAATATTAAGTGAGATATGCTTTGGTTTGTTAACAAACATGGGCATAGGTTTAAATCTTTGTTTTGCAGCTT
The DNA here is from genome assembly GCA_905404095.1 of Glaucopsyche alexis. Lineage (NCBI taxonomy): Eukaryota > Metazoa > Arthropoda > Insecta > Lepidoptera > Lycaenidae > Glaucopsyche > Glaucopsyche alexis. Next base: position 7,706,102 of record FR990053.1, read on the forward strand.
TTGTTGTATTAAAATGTATCAGATATTCCTGCAGACAGGAATCTATTTAATACTGAGGCATGCATTCTTAAGATAACTTACACCACCCACAAGGGATAGTAAAACATACAAAAAAATCTTTAAACTGTTGTAAATAATTGTTATTGTTATAAGTTTGATGTGTGCGACAGACATGTATAATGACACACAGAAACTGGGTCTGTCCGCGGCATCATAGTTCCCAAAAGGATGAACCAATTTTACTCTAGTTATTTTTCTTTGAAAGCTGACTTGATTAAGAGTGTTCTTAGATTTGATTCATCATCATCAGCATGACAATTTGGGGGTTACTTAATTTTTTATAATTAGTATTTATTAGTATACTTACTTAGATATGATTAGGTAAAAGTTATGATTGAATACCTTTATCGGTAGGCTGCGGTTTGTCGATAATGTAGAATTTGTAACCTCCAGGTGCTTCGAGATATTTCAGACCATTTTCTTCTTTGATCGGCCAATTCGCTGCTGCTGCCCTCTTTAAGCTTTCACTTGATTGTATCGTTAAGCCTTGGAAGTCATTGCCCATTTCGTAGTGTGTGATACCATAGTTGTAGGTGAGTTCAACTACAAAGTGTGTGTCTTCAGGTCCATAACCAATCATAGTTTTGCTCCATCTATTTGCATAGGGTCTGAAAAAAATAAAAAAATAAAAAATACTTTATAAGCTTTAGACTTGCCACATAATAAAGTTAGCAGAAAATCGAAACTAAATTTATCCCTGGCGCCCCGGGCGGTTGCCCAGCCCCGAAACATCAATGACTACAAAGACTTACTTAACATGGCATATTTTTTTAAAATATTATATTAATATTTGATTTCTTCATAAGAACCGATGAGATTGTAGGAAAAGAGGTTTCACTTGTTTGATATTTCGATTTTTTGTGTCAAGGATTTGGCGCTCCCATGAAACTGCCGCCCGGGGCAAGTGCCCCGGTTTGCCCCCTCTTAGATTCGGGGCTGGTTAATGTACTTTATACTAAGTACTCAAAATACATGTAAATATGTAATTACTTTTACTCATTATTGTGATGTAAGGAGCAAACATGCAAATAAATTGTCTGATATTCAGACGAATCACTTGTAAATTCCCTATTTAATATAATAATAAAACACTGTATTGCTCACAATTACAAAATAAAAGAATTATCCATAAAAACAGTTAGGCAGAGTGTGTGTTGTGTCAAGGGAAAACTTAAATGTAAGCGGAAGTGGTAATAAACGAACATTAAATAAAAAAAATTAACTACAAATACATACACCTACATACTGTACATAAACTTAATAAATACTAAACCATGATAATACATAGATACATACATAGTATTTATGCATAAAAATTAATAAATAATAATTTATAGACTACATAAATATAGTTACAATCTAGTCGTTTTGTAGAAGATATAAGTTTAAGTACAAAGTTTAAATACAATTTAAACATACCCATTGCATGCTGCTTCACAGCCCTCACTAAACTCCTCATGACGGAGTACCTGCAAACAATAACTTCATTAAAACAAAACCTGTTCCAACGCTCGGACAGCAATTAGTTCTAGATCATAACCACTGTGTCATTCGACCTTGAAAATAAGCGGCCAAAGTAATGAGAACATCGAATATTACCTGATTATCAAGTTATATAGTTATGCAATTATTATCATAATTAATATCAAAATTTATATCTATATTTCTTAACAAAAGAAAGAAGAAAAAAGAGTAGAACAACTTACTTTCATTCCAAGAATTTCCCGGTAGAATTTCGCTGTGAGCGTCCTGTCTGCGACTTTGAAAACAAAATGCAATGCACGTCCGGAAATCATAATAATGATTTTTTTAACTTTTAATAAGTAAATACACTTTTAAAATTATTTTCCAAATTAATATTTTACTCGCGATTTATTGCACCACACCACGCACCTACCCCGCGAGTAATAGTGTTCTGTGCACCTACCCGACGGTCAACTGTGAAATGTCATATTTTGTCAATGTCAACAGCCTAGGAAATCATCAACTGTCAAAAGTTTTTTTTTATTATGGCGATGGCGATAGCCTAATTCGATATTCCTTTTATTGTAAAAAGTGGCCACTCAATTAACACTAGCACTAGGGAAAAATATAGCGATTCCACTACAAACACACTTTTTCAAGTTCAAGAGTTCACAGTTTAGTTGAGACAACCTCAGTCTAAGAAGTCACAAAAATTTTGCAAAAGAAAGGGCTTTATTTCATAATAATATTATTTTTATCTTTGTTTTGGAAAACTAATTTATAGTTACATATTGATAAGATATTTAAATAAGGAGTATAAATTGAAGCATTGTATGACGAGTGACGACATTGTCTTGTTTTATTATGAAGTCGATTAGATAACAAAAAGATAAAACTACGATACAGTCAGTATCCAGGAACTGAAAAATTTCGCCACTTTGTGCAATAATAATTATTACTTTTTTTTTAATAAAAATAATGGTAAATATTCCGTATCGCGATTTTGAGGCTGATTTTTTTTATGACTTCGTCATGAGTTCTCGGCATCATAAGTAGCGTTGTTATGGCGTATGACCTTTTTTGCAAATGCATGCAAATTTTATGGTTGATGGCGTATGACCTTTTTTGCAAAAAAAAAATTTAAATTAAAAAAAAAAAAAACTCAAATTATCGAATAAAATTCAAACCTTTGCATTCACTATCATCATGAAGCATAGATACCAGGAGTCCGAACGGTATAGGCTTTTTAATAATAATTATGTACACAATAATAGGACCAGATCTTAGTTCTCTTTTCTGCCGCTAGGCGTGCGAGACCGACGAGTACCGCGTGTTGCCAATACTATTATACCGAGTGTTGCCAATACTATTATTTATTACAATTATTTTTAAATTACCGTTAGGCAATTACCGTGTTCTACGGTATCTATTTTTCGAGAACAGTTTCTAAGAATTTCCTAAAACTTTTATTTAATAAGATTTCAATCTTTCCAGAGCTGTCAATAGCAACTTTAAACTTCCCGCGTAATTTCAAACGAGTGCATGTCGGACCGTCGCGCGCTCTACCGGCAAAAATCTGTCCCCGTAATTGAGACCATTATTTTAACATTACGTTCGGACTCCTTGTTATCTATACTTCGTGACTATCATGATATTTAGTGACGGCCAGGGTGTCGCAACTTCCTATCGTAAGTATTGGCGTTCGAAATCCAAAACTATACCTGACTATCGTCTGTGCAAACCATATACCTTGCTCGCTCTTTTATCGTGTGTACTCTTTCACACATCGCCTGTGATTGGATAAGCAGAAATAGCAAATTAATTTTAAATTTCAAACTACGAAATACTATTTCTATTCTTTGAAAAATTATTTTCAACTTTTACAAAATTGAATAACTCATGTTTTGTAATTTGCAAGAAACTGTAATTTTTAGTGAAGTGAACTCGAAATCATATTTATTATGATGAAACAGTAATTTATATAAAATAAGTTCATGTATTTAACCAATATATAAGCATGCTTTAACTCAAAGAATATCGGTGAGTATTTTTGTATAAATTTTTACCATATTTTAACTTCTCGTTTTATTGAAAAGAGACAAAGATTATAATATTTGTTTCACGACCTCTGTGGGTCAGTTGAGCGCTTTGGTGCTCAAGCCTGGGGTCGCAGGTTCGAATCCTGCCGAAGGAACAAAAAGTTTTTCTCTGTTCCTGGGTCATGGATGTGTATTAAATATGTGTATAATTTAATAAAAATCTTAAATATATGTATAGTACAAAAGTATTAATTAATATACTTCCCGTTTTCTGGTACCCACCTGTAATACAAGTTCTTCGGATATTTAGCACGGCGCCAGATTGACGTGGTGTGAAGCGTCCATAGATATTATTATTAATTTTTGTTTCAATAAATGAAATTTATTGTGTAGTGATTGCATGATAAGATTAAGGATTTTAAAGTTTCTCTAATAATAATATAAGATTCGAATGTTTAATAATGTACGCAATATTGTTTAAAACAAAGTCATATTGCTTACCTGATATATTTTGTTATGCATAATATAATATTTATAAAAATACAGACATATCATTACGTTTTCTTCTGCCAGTCAGTAAAAACTTTAAATAGGTACATACCTAATTATTTTTAATACTATTGTACAGTTTTACCGCATACTTATTAATCTAATTTTACATTTAGTTAAACCTTCGTTAGTATTGCGAATAAGTAAAATGTAATATATTAATTTCAAAATTTGCAGGTATTGGATTCCAATTTCAGGGGCACGCAATAATAATAATTTTGCACCAAAGGATAACCGCTGAAGTTAATCACTAATCAGGCTATGTCGTGTGGTAATTTGAAATATTTTGGTTACCAACCTTTAGCCCTCGTATCCACGAGAGTTTTTTTGTGGTCGCGAGTCGTGACGCGACAGGAAAAACTGCATTGTAAATAGAACTCTGCACTTAATCTACAATAGAGCTGAAAATTGAAGTGTCAAATGTATATGATTTTCAGCTGTGTCGTATTAGCGCAAAGTACTATTTATAGTGTAGTTTATTCAGTCGCGATCACATAAAAACGCTCATGGAAACGTAGCCTTACTTTTGTATTTTTTAATGCAATAAAAACGATCGAATTATAGTTGTTTTGTTGTTTTTTTTTACCTTTTTAACCTAATAATTGGGTCTTAAAAATAAAATTGAAAATAATAACCTACGTATAATTTTTTTTTTTTTTCATTGTAGGCTTGAACCTTTTGCACTTTAAAAGATAATAATACGTAAAAAAGCTACGGTATAATTTTGAATTTCGAAATAATTATTTTTTATTCGGAGTGCCACCTCTTAATACGTAGTATAGCTTTACATTCTCTTTGGTGACGGCATTCGCAAAAGCATGCATGCGCGTGGTGTGTGAGGGATGTGCCCGGCGAAAAAGAATATTATGATAAAATATAATCTTGTTAGCGACGGTGCTGAAAGTAAAAAGTGATTCAAAAATCAATTTATAACTCAGAAATGAATTGATCAACCCCGACTCCACGTAGTACTTGTCTGTCAACCCCTAGAGTGTTATATTTAAGCCCGGAGGCGCGGAGGGAGAGCAGCCCCCGCCCGCCGTAACGAAACGGAGGCGGAGGCTGGTCGCCGAAGGCGACCAAAAAGCCGGAGCCTAAGGCGAGTGTTGGTTTCTGCGTTTTGTTACGCTAGGGCGAAGGGGCTGCATTTCCCTCAGCGCCGGAGACGTGACAGACTGACATTGACCCAAAAACCGTCCCAAACAGTAAATATCATCTAAGCCGGGAGTCCCCTGAGGAGGGGGAGTGAGAGATCTGTTTGTGTTTGGGTTCGTTGTCCCCACAAGTATAGGTGCCCACAACACTTATGTTTGTGTTAATACAGGAGAATCAATTCCGAATACTTTGAAAATTGGATTTTTTTTAGCCAGAAATAGTCATGCGCCATCATAACAATACTAGTTCTGATGTTTACAGATTATAACGCGACTGTAAAAAAAAATCGGCCTCAAAATAGCTGGTGGCGCGATACGGAATATTTACCAAAAATGTGTTCTGTTCTGAAGCCTGGTAGACCGTACCAAGTCTACTGGTGCTGGTGCCCGGTAGCTGACTTCATTGTAATATGGTATTTAGTCATAAGTCCTAATTGAGTCCGTACGGATTGACTCTGAACCTCAATTCTAGTATTTTTAGTAGACTTTCACTGTACTTTGATTTTATTTAAGAAGCTTGTTGTAAACTCATTTTATAAAGTTTCGACCAATCAGAGCGCGTTTACGCTGGTTTTTAAAGGCGTGACTCCTGCTAGAAACATTACACGGAAAACATGAAACAAAAACATTTGTTTTCACACACAAGCTGTCTCCAGGCTCCAGCTACAGAAAATGTTTTTGGTCGAAACAAAACATTTTGTGCAGACAAGATCTAAGTTCCGATGAGGAAGGCGTATTAGCGCTCGCAGATTTAGTGATTGCAGGTGTAGAATCTAGGAGAAAACTGTCAAAATTGATGTTTTTCAATTAAGTCAGGTCATATATTATGAGCGATCACAAAAAAAAACACAAAAATCACAACAAGCAAAACAATAATCCTTAAAAACCTGTACCTAGGTGTATGTGAACGATGTGAACACTAGCTATGAAATGAAACATTTCTTCCCCTCTCTACCCGCGCCGGAATGTTTTCCGTCCGTCTCCGAAAACAAAAACATTGTCTATTCCTAGACAAATATGTATAGCCACGCCCCAATGTTTCGATTTTTTGTGTAATGTTTCGTACAAGCCTACAAGGAGACCCGGCTTTACGTTTACGAGAATACTGATTTGGCAGTTTTAGCGTATCGAGACTGTATTACCTAATGCATTTAGCAGAATTGATCCTCTGAATTATCACTTATCAACCCGTGGGCTATGAATTGAATGTATGTTTCAATGAAAAAATCCATTTGATTATCTAACCTATTAACTGACAAGTAGGTATACTATCTGTACCGATTTCAAAATTAAGAAGATTGAGTAGAGAAATAGTTAAAATTTTATCCGAATTTAAGTATTATTTCATACTTTTTTGTGTATTTTTACTTTGGATGTCGGTTTAATTTTTTATTTAAAAATAATAATTTCACCCGTTTTAGTGATCTATTTTATTAAATTATTATTAATACATCTTAAAAACATTTAAAATAAACGATCGAATGTATAATTCTTGAATACGCGCTAAGATTCCATTAGGTATTGTAAATAAATGATGATGATTACTATAAGTTACTGGCATATGCTTGTATTTCTTTGAACAATGCCGAAATTTCTAAACGCGTATCTTTAAAGACTGAGGAGTTCTGTTCAGTGTTTTGGATCCAGGGTATACTTTGGTGCAAAATCTTATTTTTTGGTAGCATTACTTCAGGAAAAGTCTAAATCACTATATGTGTCCATATAAATTTCGAGGAGTTCCCTCGATTCCTCATGGATCCCATCATCAAGTTTCCACTTTAGTGACTAAAAGACCAATTTCGAATTATACCCTTTACAAAAACAAAATAATTTTGCAAATACTTAGGTCTATAAAGGGCAGAGCAATGTTTAAAAATCTCCGTGTTGGTGTAAAATACTATAAGTACCTTTTATATGTGATAATGTAGGTATGGTGTGATGGTGGTGGTGATGATGATGATTACTCTAATTGACATGGTGGCATATGCTTGCAATTCTTTAAAAAACGCCGAAATCCCTAAACATGTATCTATTAGGTGTCAGGAGTTCTGTTCTATACTTTTGGATAAATCTTACTTTTTGGTAGCATATGCTTGGACTACCTCAGAAAAAGTTGATATCATCTTGAGGAGTTCTCTCGATTTCTCATGGATCCCATCATCAGGTCACCAGTTTTTTCAAAACGGGACCAACTTGGTATTATATTCTATACATCAAAAAAAGAATTTTGAAAATCGGTCACAAACGGCGGAATTGGGTACACGACTACATCTAAAATATTAAGTTTCAATAATGTATTCAGAAATTTTAAGGCATTACTGCTTCGTAAATGTAAAAAAATATAATATTTTATTTATAGTTTAGTCATTAGATACATCTAAAAAGTACAAAAAAAAAATTTTTTTTCTTGCTAAATTAGTAAACAAAACCTACATAATTAGTTTACTTACATCATATACAAAAACTTTTACTATGGTATGTATGAACTTAAACGCACAAATATCGGAGATATTTACAAATATGTTCCTGCGGCCGTATACTTCATACGATTTTACATGGACGTGACGTCATAGCTACGTACGACTTTAGTATGGAGCGTTTTCACGGGACTTGCGAAATTTTGCAAACAAATCGCTGTACCTTTGAAAATATTGACTTTTGATATACGGTTTCTTCTAAGAAGTTACTCATATTTAAGAGTACTATTCATTTATGCAATAAAAAAAATTCATTCGTGTAGCCTATTGTGGTCTAACATAAAACAAAAAAAATATATATACAGCCGAACGTATAAACGCCTACTTTTTTTTTGGAGTCGGTTAAAAAAATGCTCGGATCTTTTTGCCGACAGTACTTATCAGTGCCAAGGAGCACGCCTTGGGAGTATGCTTTGCACGCATACTTTGCATCTCCGTATCAGATGTGCGATGAGTGAGATAGATGACTGATCAGATTGGCGTTTAGACAATACTTAGTTCATCGCGATACGCTTCACGTGATAATATCAACGACTGATAAAATTATCAAATATACCTATCTAATTCTTGTTTCATTGCCATCATCAGAACAGTAGGCTAGACGACTGAACTTTTTATTGTCTACTGATACAGATTTTATATGCACATAAGTGAATAGTACTATTACATATTATAATTGTTCTTCTCTTGTTCTCAGACGAAACAGTACATAAAAATCAATATTTTCATAGGTAGGTACCTAAAAAATCTCGCAAACGCTCCATAAAAAAGTCGTACCTAACTGTGACGTCACGATTAGGTAAAAGTGTAAAAGTTATAAGGTCGCAGGAACAGAAATGTATCTACATAATTATCTCTGTAATTTGCGCGTTTAAGTTCATACGTACGGTCTATGTTTGTAGATATATTAAAATGTACCTAAGTACCTAATGACCGATGTAGACCGGTAAGTTTTTTACTATATTACCAAAAAACTTTTTGTATTTTTACAATATGTTACTAATTACTAAACTATGTACGCATAATAATATCCTATTATATTTATTTACGTTTATCAAGTAAGTAGATATCTAATCTATACTATAGTAATAATATAATAAAGAGGAAAAGTTTGTTTATTTGTTTGCATCGAATAGGCTCCGAAACTACGGGACCGATTTTGATGAAATTTGGCACAGATAGAGAGTAGACTACGGGGAAGGACATAGGCTACTTTTTATCGCAGAAAAAATTACGGTTTCTGCGAAATTAACTTTTGCGCGCACGATGTCGCGAGCAACATCTAGTAGTTGAATATTTCTGATTATATAAATTAAACTAAATATTTTACACGTAGTAGTCATCTCTCCAGTTATGCCTGGACCTGGAGGAGTGCATACAATTAATTAATATTATGATTTAAAACAGTTTTCCGCCAAATAATACCCACAACCTGCAAGCAAATGTGTGAGTGCACGCATAAGCATGCGTAACGCATGCTTATGGGAGGAGTCCCACACTGCTTATGCGTGCACTCAGATGCAAGATCATGCAAACACCACCACCACACAAGCAACAATGTCAGCAAGATCGTGCAAAGCCTCACACCACCATGCAGGTTTCAAAACTCGACTACTCGACTAATATTAATTAATTGTATGCTATGGATTTCCGCAAAGTAACGCCTGATTCCATTATTTATTTGGAGGAGTGCAGATGTTGTCATACCTTCTGTTCTTTGTTCGTCTGCAGAGACAGCCTTATCAGTTATCAGAAGGTCCACGAATACGAAACTAAACATGGACCTTCTAAAGAGGGATACCGGATGAGGGAATCGGGGAAACGGGGTAAATGTCACCTAAAATATTTTTAATAATCAAAATCTATTAGTCAATCATCCACATAAAAACTACATATAATTTCATACAGAAATACGGTTAAATATATTTTCTCTTAAAATCTAACACTACAATGGTTTCTTTTGTAGTAAGTAATATTTTTTTTACATTTTTTCATTTAGTTTGCAATAAATATATAAATCTTATACATCGATAGTTCTATAGTAGGTTGTATTCTACAGATTGTAAATATTAGGTCTTCTTTATGTGATTATTTTCTCAGGTATTCCGTTTACACAGGATATGATTAGAAAGACGCAATTTGTTATTTTGGCAAAATGTTAAGCTTCATAAAAATATGCACCTAAAGAGAGATCATGAAACTACATAGGAATCTGTAAATACTTAACATGTACAATGATACTTAATAACATTACGATTTAAACTGGTAATTGATATATTATGTTATGAGGATTAGATATGGTGACAACATGGACGTAGAAAAAAAGGCGGACGGAAGGTGAGCTAAGCACAATAATGGCGGCGACTTACGTTTGTGTGAGATTATGAATAATTGCCATTGGTGTACTGGCGGCCGATCGTCTTACTTTGCTGTGAATATGTGCGTGCGGCACGTGTAGCTACGATACGGCCGGCTTACTTTGATTGCTTCACTATTTATATTACCGAAGCGGAGTCTGCCTTTTTTTCTACGTTTATGGGTGACGAAATAATATTTTTACAAAATAAAATATTTGTGTAGAAATAGTTCTAGATGATGGTCGAAAGAATATTTTTATACATAGATATTAGAAAATAATAACCCACGTGTCGGGTTAAAATATAAGTTGTAAAAGCGCTAAAAATTAAAGTTTAGACACCATCAAATTGACCATTTTCATCAATGTTCTCCTATGTTCTCAAATAAAAGTGATGTCTTAAAAATTTTTGAAACGTACGATATTTTCAGTTACTCTATTAATTTAACAACATGATTTTCAAGTCTTCATCAACTTTTGAACGCGATTATACAACATTAAATATAACATACGACAATAATATGTAATATAATTTAAACATTTAAGTAAACAACATCGCAGCACAAAGCATATTAAATAGGGAAATATATTAAACAGTTTATCTCGAAAGTTTACACTGATATAATAGCTTCAAGACTCAACTGCTAAATAATTCGTTACATAAAAAGCAATATAATATGTACTCAAGTTAAATGTTAATATGTACTCAATATGTAGTCAAATAATATAATATGCTAGTGACTGTGATGAAATAATGACGTGTTGTTTGAGAACTAAAAGATCTATTCTAATCTTTGGTACGCTAGAGCCATGTCGCTTACAACTAAGTAACAAAATCGTTAGCAAAAGCCGTGTGCATTAGTTAGGTTTATCCTTTTCGGTGCTGTCCTTGTCCTTTTCTTTTTCCTTCTCCTTCTTTTCTTGTAGTTGTTGTAAATGAGCAGGTAGTGCTTTTAAAATCGCGTGAACCTGTAAAAAAAAACTTTATAACTAAGCGCCCAGCGAGACCAATTATGAAAAGAAAAATCATTAGTTAGGTTTTCACCATACTTCATATGTCAGCCATTTTATTTACACCATACTTCAAATGTCAAAACGGCCCCAAAAATAACCATTTGCCAGTGTCAAATACACAACATTGCTGGTTGACATTCCCGGCAAAACTCCAAGGCGCTGTAGTCCTTCCTACTATAATATTATAAATGTGAAAGTTTGTGAGGATGTATGGATATATGGATGGATATTTGTTACTATTTCACGCAAAAACTACAGAACGGATTTTGATGAAATTTGGTATGGTAGTAGTTTAGGCTCTGGATTAAAATATAGGCTACCTTTTATCCCGAAAAAATACAGTGTTCCCGTGGGATACGCGGGCGGCGCCGCTGGCAACAGCTAGTAAGATATACGTCTACGGCTAGGCGCAGTAGTTATCACAATAAAGCTCGTACCTCCTCGGCAACAGCCATCAGCACAAACTCGAACTGCTGGCGCGTGGCGACGGTGCGCGGGCGCTGGTCGCGGATGTGCTCGAGGGTGGCGGCGATGTCGATCTCCTTGGCGCCCTTGGCCATGCGGTTCAGCACCATGTCGATGAGGCAGTACGTGCCGGTGCGCCCCGCGCCGTCGCTAAACATAACAACATGACGTGGTGATAGAAGTTCACTCGTCATTTAAATTCGAAAATATTGTCGCTCGTGTAACGCGATTTATATTTTCACTCTCAACGCGCTAAAAACTGAAATTTTACGATACGCATGCTTGTACGTGGCGGTTACTTGTCGATTACGATGTCGCCTGTCTAGATATAATTTATTAAGGACGAAAATGAATTCAGAATGCGTTAATTAGGCACAGATTATAAATCCAGATAACATCGTATTTCAATGCAAACTTAAGACAAAATTATAAACTTTAATAATTACACCTATGTCATACTGAATTGAATTTAAATTCCAGAAACATACAGAGTTAATAGTAATTATGTAAGACGTTGACAACTGCTTAGTGGTATTTTTCATAAGAACCTGTATAAAATTTTGCGATGGTAAAATCAAAACTTACCTGCAGTGGACTACAATCGGGCACGATCGACCGCGGTATGACTTATTCACTTTCCTGAAACAAAACGTAAAAAACATAAATATACGAGTAGCATAAATGGTGTAAAAATATTATAAGATAAACTTAATTATAAAATAAAACATTATTTAAAAAGAAATATGTTCTTTGACCTTTAACACAAAAACATTGTGCAGAAACCCTAAATAAATTCACGTAGAGGTCTCTACGCGTCGCCTACGTAGTGTTGTAGCGTGGGCGTAGCTTTTATAAAGTTTGACGTAGAGCTATCTACAGATTTGCGTAGCACTTGCTACATAAATTATAACTACTACGTTACGCCGTTAGTACACACGCGTTCGTATGGGTCATCGAAAAGAAAAACTGTAAGTAGTATGGAAGTTGTAACGTAGTTACATTTTATTTAATTAAATTTCGTAAAAACGATACACCCAACGCCATCTATGGTATATGGTGGTAACTACGGTTACGGGTTCAATAGTTATCGACTTATCGATTTGAATCTAATTCTTTTTAAATTTAAACATCTTAATCTTGTTAAACAACTTAAAATACACCAGTTTTGCGTTATTGGGTTATTATCCTAAATAACCCAAATAATTCTTTACTGTCTTAACTGTCATCCAATTGGCAAATCATTACATTTCATTACCTCTTGTCAACTGTAATTAAAAAAAACTGAGTAGCTATAAAAGGGCCTCAGCTAATGTCACTTTCTTTTTCGTCTTATCGCTCGTAATAACTATTTTCCAAGATGTAGTTATTTTATATATTTTAAACCCGTCTTCACGGTGAGTCTGTGTATCTGTGTCGTGTAACTCTTATAATTGTGTAGTTTGTTATATTGTTCTTTTCCAAATTAATTTTATATCAAATTGTAGGTAAATGTCAAAATTGTTTTTTTTGTGGAACACGTGGTGGTTCCCCGTTTGTCTTATTGGATGATAATGTCATGGTGGGCCTGTTTTGTCAACCCGCATTCTTAAACTCTCATCTAGTTACTTTAGATTTCCACGTGTTTTATAGATAACCTTTCACTAGTTCCAAATTGTACATCATGTAATTTTGCACTATAAACCTTAATTACTTTTAAACATATGCTTAGTACCTATTTTAAAATTGTAATACCTATTTTTATAAAACTGTAAGGGACCACAGCCCTGATCTCGAGGTTCCGGGATCACGGCTGCGGCACTAAACAGGCTCTGCATATCTGGACCTATCATTCCAGGGTTCTGAGTTCCGGCTGGAACAGTTCCTGTATGGACTACACCTGATCCGACCAGATACCATTGTTCCGGTCTGGACAATCCCAAGCCACACAGCATACCAAGGACTGTCGGTCTGAGCTTGGCCGTTAGAGTTGTCGGACCCTCGTCACCGGACCTCGCAGGCCGTGGGATACTCCTGATTGCCTTCGACCAGCTAAGTGCCGTGTGCCAATTATCCCAATACTACACCTCCACCGCCCAGGGCTGAACCAGACTTTGCCGGCTAACCGACCCACGCCCCTTATCTAGACATCTTAAATTTTAAATATAATTAATTTGTTACAGTCTTGTGTTTCTCTTCCAAACACCCCGTAACAACTGGCGCCCAAACGTGTTTAGTCTGGTTCGGCATAGGGTGATTCCAGGGTCTGGTCCCAACCTGTGTGTGTGTCGTGCCGTCTCCATATATCCAACTCTCACAGTATATTCCCCATTTAGGGCTGGGGTTAGAATGTTCCCTAAGCCATTGTAACCGGCACGTGTAGAAGTCAGGTAAGGTTACAAGCACACACCCGCTCTTTTTTTAGTTTCTTAATACATAAGGAACCTTTTTTTCAGCGGACACAGTATTAAATCTATAAAAGTATTAAATTTATTCTTTATTAAATATATCCTGTCCTGTCTTTTGGCAGGGCAAATATTGTATTTATTATATTAATACTATTATTTTTATAAAATATTTATATTATAACTCATTCTTACATACACACACTCACACACACTTACACTATACATTTAAACACAGCAACATCATCTTCAATGATGTTTATGTGATTTTGGCCTTAACCTTTAATTTCATTTATCTTTTTTAATTTAACTTTTAATTCTTGTTAACATAAATAATTATAACCTTAAATTCTTAAATATATTCCAAATTCTTTGCTATAAACTTATAATTTTACTTGTAGACTCAAATTTCACTTTTAACTTTAACTTACTTTTAGGGTTGGATATACTTAGGTAGTTATTAGTACCTTATTATCTTGGTGTAGCGTTTATATATATTGTAATAAACTCTATACTGCTCATTTTTTTTTGTAGACTGTATACTTAGTACTGCATTAAATGTAGAACTCATTTTGTAGTTAGTTCTTATATCTTACTGATTTGTAAATCATATACCTTTTTTTGTATTTTTTGGAGAGTACATCTCATTATTTTTGTATTTTCTCGACACAGATATACTCACCTTTAAGATTGTGGAAAAAAATTCTTGAATTTAATTGGTAATTTAACTTTTAAAATAGAATTTAACTTTTGATAAACCCGCTATTGACTTATACTGAGAAAACTTAATTTCTTTTTTTAAACTCAAATTTATTTAGTAACTTAACTTAATAAACATTACAGTTGACTACTCACCTAACCTACTTTGGAAAAACTTTACTTTCTTTTCAAATTTTAAACTTTTTTTTTTTTCAAATATTAACTTTTTTCAAAAAAGTTTTTTTTTATATGCCTGGAAAAATAAAATTTATTTTGCTTAAAATGTCTGAATTGGAGTCTTGATTAGGATTCTTTTGTTACCTGCTCCCACTGTTGAGGAGTTGTGTAAGTTTTTACTTTAGTGTGGCAGCGCTTTATCCATCTCGGGATATTTTTATGGACTCTTTCTGTTATAAGGGTCTCTCTTTTGCTGCCAATGCTATTTATTATGCTACTTTAGATTGGCTGCGCTTTTTATCCACCTAGGATACTTTGGGCTCTTTCTGTAAGGGGTCTTTCTTATGCGGTCAATACTATTAAAGTGGTTTGTTTTTTTTGGAAGGCTGGTAGTTTCGCGTTTTTGCTGTTCGTTATCTCTTTAATAACGTTTAGCTTCGACCTGTGTTGTTCTACCTCTTTACGGAGAACAATACTCGTATGTTAGGGCGTCTCGTGTCAGTAACTGATTGTGACCAGATGCATATTGAACGGTGAAGTATGTATGTGATGTGCGATTTTTATGCGTGATGATGTATGTATAGGTGTATGGTGTATGGTATGAAAAGGTTGTCGGCTTATGCGCGTAAACTCTAGACTAGCACTATCTTCCAGTTCTAAATTTTTCCTAATTCTTCATTTTTGCTGATTTATTTAATTTTTATTTTTCCAAAGGCATACATAATTTTTCTTTACTAGCTAGCTGTATAAGGATTTTTCCTTAGAGCACTCAAAATCCTTCGGTAACAGGGGGGGATATGTAACGTAGTTACATTTTATTTAATTAAATTTCGTAAAAACGATACACCCAACGCCATCTATGGTATATGGTGGTAACTACGGTTATGGGTTCAATAGTTATCGACTTATCGATTTGAATCTAATTCTTTTTAAATTTAAACATCTTAATCTTGTTAAACAACTTAAAATACACCAGTTTTGCGTTATTGGGTTATTATCCTAAATAACCCAAATAATTCTTTACTGTCTTAACTGTCATCCAATTGGCAAATCATTACATTTCATTACCTCTTGTCAACTGTAATTAAAAAAAACTGAGTAGCTATAAAAGGGCCTCAGCTAATGTCACTTTCTTTTTCGTCTTATCGCTCGTAATAACTATTTTCCAAGATGTAGTTATTTTATATATTTTAAACCCGTCTTCACGGTGAGTCTGTGTATCTGTGTCGTGTAACTCTTATAATTGTGTAGTTTGTTATATTGTTCTTTTCCAAATTAATTTTATATCAAATTGTAGGTAAATGTCAAAATTGTTTTTTTTGTGGAACACGTGGTGGTTCCCCGTTTGTCTTATTGGATGATAATGTCATGGTGGGCCTGTTTTGTCAACCCGCATTCTTAAACTCTCATCTAGTTACTTTAGATTTCCACGTGTTTTATAGATAACCTTTCACTAGTTCCAAATTGTACATCATGTAATTTTGCACTATAAACCTTAATTACTTTTAAACATATGCTTAGTACCTATTTTAAAATTGTAATACCTATTTTTATAAAACTGTAAGGGACCACAGCCCTGATCTCGAGGTTCCGGGATCACGGCTGCGGCACTAAACAGGCTCTGCATATCTGGACCTATCATTCCAGGGTTCTGAGTTCCGGCTGGAACAGTTCCTGTATGGACTACACCTGATCCGACCAGATACCATTGTTCCGGTCTGGACAATCCCAAGCCACACAGCATACCAAGGACTGTCGGTCTGAGCTTGGCCGTTAGAGTTGTCGGACCCTCGTCACCGGACCTCGCAGACCGTGGGATACTCCTGATTGCCTTCGACCAGCTAAGTGCCGTGTGCCAATTATCCCAATACTACACCTCCACCGCCCAGAGCTGAACCAGACTTTGCCGGCTAACCGACCCACGCCCCTTATCTAGACATCTTAAATTTTAAATATAATTAATTTGTTACAGTCTTGTGTTTCTCTTCCAAACACCCCGTAACAAAGTGTTTCGCAAGTGTCTATCTTTAACACTAAGCGTGCTTCGTGCAGTGTCCTTGTCCGTTGTCGGTATAGTTTCGCAAGGAACTGCGAAATAGTCGTTGCACAGACGCAGATGTTCGCATTGTAAGGTCCGCACGCGATCTATCAGCACAGGGGTGACACTCTCTACACATAAATGCAATGAAATTCTGAAACGATGTCTGCACCCATTTATTTGCGAACTACATTTTACTAACGATTCGTTGATGTTTTGCTACTGCAGTATTTTTGCAGACTCACTGCCGCATCAAACGCATAGTTTGTTTGCAAATACTTTTTGCGCCACAAAAATTTTAAGACTGACGTAGTGCTTGCTACATTTCGCTATGTTACGGCGTAAGTATAATATATTATTGAGTGTGTGATAACGATTTTTAAATTAATTATTTAGCTGGTAATATTTTTTGTATCAAAAAGTTTTTCAACTTAAATATTCATTTTAAAATTATTTATTCAATTTAACATCCCAACTTACCTGTCCGGTAGTTGTGGTATAGTATACGAGTGTACGACCCCGGCTTCCCTAGCTATTACTGTCCTATCTAGAGATGCAACGAATAGTGAATTGGCCGAATACCGAATACCGAATATTCGGCAACGCTGTCGGCCGAAGCGCCGAATATTCGGCACGAAATTACATACTTGTCGGGAGCGCGTTAGCTGGATTAAAACAAGTCGCAACTCGCAACCAGTTTTCCTCGTTGCGTTGGCGCAGCAGGCGACGACTAGCGTCACTAGCGTGTATAGTGAGAGGTTGTTTTCTGAGGCTGGTAAAATTTAAGCTGCTTTATTTAATAAAAAATGCTGAAAAGCTTGTTTTTATCCATCACAACTTACCACTGATCAATTTTAATTACTAAAGTGTTGTAATTTAGAAATAAATATATAATTTTGAGTAATATAACATGTCTTTTTTACATGATTTGGTATTCGGTATTCGGCCGAATAGTACGTATTATTCGGCCGAATACCGAATAGCAAAATAAGTGGCCGAATAGGCCGAATACCGAATAGTTGCCGAATATTCGGAAAATCTCTAGTCCTATCCCTTGCCCTCCTGGGCGGTAATATACTACATGTCCTTTTTCCCACTCTAACTTACCAATCTTCCTTTCCACACCACCTATTCTTCCCTTTCCCTATTCCTACCCTCTCCGCCAATCCGTGGGAACGCAATGGATTATCATAAAAACAATTTAATTATCCAAAATGGCGGCGATGTGGTTCGCCACCCATCACGCTCGTTCTTGCGGAGGCGAAAAGTGGCCCATGGAGAGCCGCTTCGCTACGTTGTATGTAAGATGAGGAATGGATGGTAAGAATGAAATGGATGAAGCGAAACAAGTATGCTGTATATAAGGATCGTAGCAAGTGGAAAGAAGTGGTCTCTGCCTACCCCTACGGGAAAGAGGTGTGATTACTTAGTAGTATTTATGTATGTAAGATACTTTTTATTAACTAAATTCTTACTGCATAAATTTTTACATGTTTTGTATTTTTCCGATCGAAATTATTGAATCTGAACGTAAACAAAAATATTAAATCTGATAAAGTTAATGTTTCACTCTATTTCTTTATTTCAGTAAAAAATTAAATTGCATAGCATATAAGCGTAATTGCATTATAGCCTTTTTGCTAAGAATAAACTGGATCTAAGCAGAGTATAGAAACAGACGAATATAAACCATTAAAACATCTAACCGTACCTCCTAAACTCCAGCAGCGCCTTCGTGCTCGCCGGCACGCCGTTCTCCGGCCACGACAGGAAGTGGAACTGCGTGACGGTGCGCGTCTCGGACGTGCGCTGGTTCTTCAGGTAGAAGCTGCGCACCAGGTAGTCATCGCACCAAATGTGCTCGCTCACCAGGTGCACCTGCAGTTACATGTGTGTTACAGTTCCCGGGGTCGGGGAGAAGCTGCGCACCAGGTAGTCGTCGCACTAGATATGCTCGCTCACCAGGTGCACCTGCAGTTACACGTGTGTTACAGTTCCCGGGGTCGGGGAGAAGCTGCGCACCAGGTAGTCGTCGCACTAGATGTGCTCGCTCACCAGGTGCACCTGCATTTACACGTGTTTTACAGTTCCCGGGGTCAGGTAGAAGCTGCGCACCAGGTAGTCGTCGCACCAGATATGCTCGCTCACCAGGTGCACCTGCATTTACACGTGTTTTACAGTTCCCGGGGTCAGGTAGAAGCTGCGCACCAGGTAGTCGTCGCACCAGATATGCTTGCTCACCCGGTGCACCAGCATAGAGCTTTGGATGTTTGTTACTGAATCACGCTAGGTTAAACTGAAATGGATCAGTAAATCACTATCTCAAAATCTAATTCATAAGCAGTATTCTCATAATATATATTTTGTATCATAATGACGGCATGCAGTCACAATACAATTGTCAATGACGTATTTGATATCATATTACGAACAAATTATAACAACAGTCAACCTGCTTATAAAATAGATTTGAAATAGAAGAGATATTGCCCTGTGGCTACGCATTTCGGTGACCACGCCGTCTTGCTTCCACACCGTCTGTCTCTGTCTAGCGCCGGCTCACCTCGTAGATGTGGTAGAGCTCGGAGCCCTCCTCGGGCCAGTAGCGGTGGCAGAGCTGCTGGCCGTTCTCGGTGAGGCGGGTGAGCATCACGGTGACCACGCTGCCCTGCTCCCACACCATCTGCCAGAAGTCCGGCGCAGTGTGCGCCAGCGGACCTGCCGCGGCAATGTACGCAGGGTTCCGGGGGTCGTGGTCCGTCTATTAAATAGTTTGTCATTGACACATATTTTAAAAAAGATAACTCCCCACACCGATCTCAATGACGGTGGCCGATTTCATTGAAACCAGGCCAGTTACGCAGGAATAATTTTATAGTTCCCAAGTGTGTGCGCAATACTTGTGTATTGCGCACACACTTGGGAACTATAAAATTAGGAGTAAAAAAAGTACTCTTTTTTACTCCCGTAATCCAGTGGGACGCATTACCGACACGACTGACGAGATATCAGGCGCAGGTCCGACTTTTTACATGCCCATCCGACGCATGGATCACCTTTCTTGTCAGACAATCAGGCGAACAGCCTGCATTGTCCCACCCAAGCTGGGAATCAACATCTTTTTGTTGTTCCAATGCGGGAATCGAACCCACGACCTCCGAGTCGAGAGCCAAGCTCTAACCACTAGACTACGGAGGCTGTTCAAACAGCAACAGCAATATGATCATTTATCCAGGCCAAGGTTTATGGTGGTGGCTTAGCTTAAATAAAACTAATATTTTAAAGAGATTTGGACACATTAGAAGTCGAATAAAATTTGATCATATTTTTTAAATAAGCGACCGGTAACACTTAGTACTTACAATAGTAGAAGCGTTGATATAGTCCGAGCCGAGGTGGTTAGACAGGGTGTTCAGGGTGACCCTAGAATGGTCGTAGGGCAGGATATCGTTGTATCTGTTCTTGCCAGTGTTCTCCGGCTTAAGGGCGGCGGTGGTCGCGCACGGCTCAGCCTCGTAAGCGCAGAGAGCTCGCCATTCTTGCTCCAGACGATCCTTGTTTCGTAGATGGTCTTCCATGTAAGCCTGTGAAATCGAAAAACATTTTGATACTTTTCCACCCACTAAGTAACTTACAACGAATGAAAAAATTACTTACAAGAACCATGTGTCCAGTTGATATGTCCATATTGGTCAACGCCGGTTCCTCACTCCTGTAGAGTAAAAAAATGAATATATCCCATCCAAATATCCTTAATAACGATACTAAGGTTTGTAGCACTAAAATGTATTTCTAAATCGTTTACCTACTTTGGAACATAGGAATTTAGTTGTAAATTTTCTTACCAAGAGGATGTGCTGGATCGTGTTGAGGGGGAGTTCCCATCAGGCTCCCTGGACAGAGAGGTGATGCGCTGTGGAGGCTCGGTGGGGTGCGGGGCCGCCGTCTGCTGACCAGACCATTTGCCTGACATTCGTGCACGACAGAGCTCCTAAGATAACGTATGATGTAAGCGAGCGACAATGTTTCTACAGACTAGGTATTAAGACCGACATAATCTAAAAAGTACATTAAAAGAATAACAGAACTTCTTTCCTCTGGTCAAAGATTTTAAAGTGTTTTTGACTAAATTAAAGCTATGTATTTTTTATCAATGTCACATAATCTCATAAGTCAATAAAATTTCCAAAACTTCTTGCAAGATGGATTCAACTTCTAACACTATTAATAAAAAGCATGGCGTAAGCGTAAGCTCGATAAGTCTAAGACAAAATATATTAATTACTCAAAGATATTTTCAAAACTTATCAAAAAAAACTTATTAGTAATTAGCCACACGCACCTGATAATCTCTTGTGGCTTCGGCGTCGATGTCAGCGGCCGAAGCTAGACCTTGCAGCTTTCTCTTTGCAGCCATGTCGCGTTTGAGCAGTATAGCGAATACCACCGCACCCACAATCAGCACGGACAAGCTACCCATTAGTGCCAGTAGCACTGGCATGTCTAGGCCAAACAGCTGAGGTTCTGATATGTCAGTGTGACGAACGACTGGGTACTTACTCTGAAATGAGTGTTTATCATTTAGTAATTTTTTCACTGATTGACAAACTGTTTTTCATAAATATTTTATTGGTAATTCATGGCAAAAATAGGCATCCCTGCATCCAAAATCTCTCATGTATCCTCTCAAAAATATTGATTTAAAATTGCTAATTCTTATAATGATTATATTGGGCCGCGACCCGTCCACCCACCATCTTCACCCACCGGTCGGGCCTTCATTAGTAATTAATTTAATGATTAGGTTATATATGAAAAAGTTATTAAATTTTGATTACAAAATTACAAATATTTGATGTGGCACTTACTCGGTCACCAACACCAGTAGATTTTATGAGTGCACCAGTTTCTCTTCGCACTTGGTCCTTTATAGTATCAATTTGTCTTGCTACTTCAGCCGCATCGTAGCCTTTATTATTCTTTTCAACTTTAAAAGTTACTTCACTCGGATCAACTCTGTCAAAAAACAACGATGATAACTATTTGGATATTAATTATTTGAATTATCATTTGGAAATAAAATTTCAATTTACCTTGGATTAGTAAATGTGTCCTTTTCCAATCCAAGCATATTTTCAAGTTTCATAATAAAAGATATTCCCTTTTCCCAGTTCTTTAAGAACCTGTAAAAAATGTTTATTAATACAGTGACATAAGCTAATAATATCTTTACTTTCATAACAATTTAGATGTGGTTACCTGTCTTGAAACTTTACGTATGTATAAGATGGATCATAATCGTAATCGTTATGATTGTGATCATTGGTACTCCTTGCATTTTCGTTAATCGTGGGTTCTTGACCTGTAACAGTGAAATATAAACTTCCAATCAATATAATAGTTACTAAACCATTATGAAGAACAACAAATATCATGCATATTTTACCTTAGTTGTTTTGATTGTATAAATATTGCAAGTGCTCTTAAATAATGGCCATTAAGTATCACAAAAGCATTTAAATATTATGTTAAGTATTGTTGGAATATATTATTCGAGCAGGATTACTGTCTAGATCTATTTTATTATACGATATAGATCTAAATCATAGTGGACACAACGCCGGATAGGACTTAACAAAATAAAATAATATATCGTTAAACATAATATTAAACACGAAAAAGAATGTACAACAAATAAATTAGGAGAAAAGGACACATAATATGCTCAAGAAAACGATAGAGCTCATGCGTATTCAATAAATGTGCTTCATATATCAAGGAGTACACTTAGTGCTATAAATTCGTGGCGGTGCAATTTTTATTGATAAATAAAAACAATTTTGTTTTGGACGCAACACGAGCAGTTTATGGATTAGGGCACATCGAGAGACTAGGAATAGTTATCTCAGGCCGCCGTGACACTAACCTGTCACCGATTTATTGCTGTACAATATCTTTAAAGTCTTTGCGTCCAGACGCGGCCCAGGCTTTTTAACATCATCTCTTTCCCTACGCATAAAGCCCCACTCTCTATTAAGCATATCTTGTAAATCTTCTGATAAGTAAAATTTGGAATTTTCACCTGAAACATTTTTGCCGTTTGATAACAGCCTGCTCCTATTTGTCATTTACGTTACTTTATGTAATTCCGGACGAACAGTGTACCAAGAATATCTAAAGTTCTAAGATTCTTGTGTCTTAATCGCACTTAAGAATGGTTATATGTTGGATACCTATTCTTAACTAGTTAATAGTTAATACCTTGAATATTTTCTGCTTCTAAAGGTCCTCCTTCAGCATACAGTGCTTCTTGTGGTTTTAACTTGGAGTCTATAATTTGTCGCCAGTAATTCATCAAATATTCCAAATTTTTTGAATTAGGAGGTTTGTCGTCTGCAATCAAAATTTTAATTTATTTATTTTTATGACAAATAAACAATATCTATTATTTAATTTTAAGGCAATTATTTTATTTCGAATAAAGTACCTTTCAAATGATAAGGACCCAATTCCCCACTTCCAGCATCTAGCGGAAATTCTTCCGCTCCATCTTCATCGAAATAAATACGTTGTTCTTGGATATCACCGGGATTTTCATATTCGAAGGGAAAATTCTTCTCGGCAAAACTTTGCTTGTACTTTTCTAGTGCATTAGAACGAACTTCTGCGTCCAGAGGTGAAAATCGATTAGCTGTGAGATATTCCGCAGTATAGGGTTTAACTTTTGATTTACGAAAGTGTGCACCTAAGCGCTCTTCGTCTTCGATTTCATTGCCTGGTTTCTCATCGTCAGATTTCGGTACCAACGATTTCTTTTCTTTATCTGCGAATTCATCGCTAAGTTCATCATTAACGTTTTGATTTCTCAAATTCTCTTCTCGTAAACGTTCTCTAAATCCTTCAAAGGGTGCTATTACAGGAGATTCATCTACCTCTCCCATCATTAATAAATCTCTTAGCTTATCACTTGGGGTTTCTTCAATTTCGGGGACTTCGTCAGTTTTAATTATAGGTACTGTTAAAGAAGTTAATATCATTAGTTATCTATACATAGATTATTTAACCATCATGTAGTTGTAGGCGAAAGTATTTTACCATTAGGAATTAAAAATGATGCAGGATCTTCTTCGGGATCCAAAGGTGGACTGTACACTTCGTTGGCAAAGTCCGTGTCGATTCGGGCATTATTTGGAGTAAATCGAACAAAAGCTGTTGAGTCTGGGTCAATCTGAAACACATATATTGTATTTTAAACTATTTACTATTTTAAACATTTTGGTATTAGTTAACGCTTAATTTGAAGTTTCTATAAATATTTTATTTTATAAATTATCTTGTTTTTATTATAAATAAGTAATCTTACTTCCTCATCTATATTTTCTTCCGGTGCATCAGTGTTCAACTTTGGATCGACGAAATGATCACAAAGTTTTGAATTCACATTTGCCGGGTTTCTGAAAATAAAAATGTGATTAAGGCGAGGTCATAGGCTACTTTACCATTTCCCGTCACCTAGTCTACCTAGTCAGAGTTCAATTACGAAGTGGAAAAAATATGGGATTAAGTACACAATCCTTGACATGTTCTGAACCGTACACATTTTGAAAAAAATATATAATTCCTGAGTTACAAAATCTTAAAATCACCTCTTAAAAAATCACGAAATCTCCTAAAACGTAAAATGTTGTGCAGCACCAATCATATTTTTTTGATAAATAATTAATATATTTATTATATTTCAACTTAAAACGAACACTTTTGTGATTTGTCACAGAATAAATAATAGTATTTGTACAATATTTCAAGAGATATTTAAGAAATACCTTGCAAACACCGTCTTCTACATGAATATAGAAAATAATGCTACGCAAAAATGACTCTTATTACAATGTGCATACGAGTAGTGAAAATTATTTTATTTTTGAGCTTTGTCCTGGCCTCAATAATGTCCTAGCAATCCCTTATATTCTTACTAACAATACGAGCATGAGAGTAATATTTTGGTTTGTTATTTAATATTTATTAACCTGGATTAACATTATTATAAGTAAATTCTGAAGTATAGACCGCTGTGTTCAGTGGTTAGCACGTTCGCGCTCAAACCAGAGGTCGCGGGTTTCTAATTTCACCAGGGAACTATAAGTTTTCTGTGTGCCTAGGTTATAAATGTGTATTATATAGTAAAAATCTTAAATATAAGTATTGTAAAAAAGTATTTAAATATTAATATTTTAATATAATGGACGGATAGATGTTTGTTTCTCTTTCACGCAAAAACTACTGAACGGATTTTGATGAACTTCGGTATGGTAGTAGTTTGGGCCCTGAATTAAAACATAGGCTACGTTTTATCCCGAAAAGGTACAGTGTTCCCTACGGATACTGTATTTACGCAAATGGAGCCGCGGGCAACAACTAGTAATAAAAAATTGAGAGGTGTCAAGGGAGGGATCCTCTTCTTTCGCATAATTTTATTTGTCATAATTTCATTTGGCATACCTCACTTGGCATAATTTTATTACGCATAATATTACTTTGGCATAATGGTTTATTGGCATACTTCATCATTAGGCATAAATATCACTTAGACTAATATTGTTTGTCCTAATTTAATGAGGCATATCTCGTAAGGCATAATTTTTCTTGTCATAATAATACTTTGGCATAATTGTTTTTTGGCATAAACTCGTTAGGCACATTTTTGTCATAATTCTGTCATAATACAGTTTGTGTTATTCTGTCACAAGGCACAAATATGCATAAAATAGAACGACATAATGAAAGAAAACACAGTTAAGGTAATTAAACGCATATTTATAAAACATTAAAAGCAGGTATTACACTCATTATACCTAGTGTAACATGTGTAACAGTAGGTTAAGTTGCGGCGGGGTGGCCCTTGGGCCACCCGTAAGCCGCTAACATGTTTAAAATAATTAATACGAAAGGTTTTTAATGCAAAAACAAAACATACTTTATCCTTAAGTGCATTAGGCTTGTGGTTATGGCTCGGCATGTTCTTAGATAGCAGTTCGTGTTTTTTGTCCGAGTTTAATTTCGTAATCAGTGGTAAATTACAATTATAACTGTTATTTCGTCTTAACTCGCACACCCAGTATAATTTATCATTCATTAGTATGTGAAAAAAAGTGCTACAAAGATGTATGCGTAAATTTATTAGTATGCTTAAATATCATTATGCGTAAATATATTTATGCTTTTTAATATTATGCATAAAAATATTATTCTTAATTATTATTATGCGTAAAAAATATATGCCTTACAATAAGTATGCCTAACAATTATTATGCTTTTAGTAATTATGCGAAAAAAAATTATGCTAAGAAAGTTATGACAAATGAATATTATGTGAAACTACTATTAGGTCAAATGAAATTATGCCAAGTAAAATTATGACATATGATTTTATGCGAGAAAATAGGGAACCGTCAAGGGACACCCGGATGGAACGAAGCTCTAAGAGAGAGAGAGAGAGACATGTTTCGTGGGAAGGCTATTGGTGAGGTCAAAAAAAGTTAGAGGGGGAGGGGGGTGACTTTGTTTAGGGGTGGGGGTAGTTTTTAGGATGGAGGGCTTTGGGTGATTGATGATGAGAGAGAGAGAGAGACAGACAGAGAAACACGCGAACGCCGCACGGCTTACAACTATAGCAAAAAGTGTCGTTAGAACTTTTGGTCTTAATTTTTCCCGTCTAGCCCGGGGTTTCGCAACGCGCGATAATGAACTTCGTTCCAATAATAAAACAGACTAAAAAAAAAATGAATGAAACAACAGCTAAACTTACAGATGGTGACGCAGTGCGTACAGCATGCTCTGTAGCACGCACTGCGTGTAGGCGTGCTCCCAGCGGTAGCCGCGGGAAGCCAGCTGCTGCAGCTGCCTCTCGAACCACTGCAGCTGAGTAGAACTCATGTCATATCTGGAACAAAATATTTTACGATCAACTAGCTATCCCGATACACGTTGTTGTGTAATTATGAACTTCCTACACCTAACCTACACCTATAGTGTAGGTTGGGTGTAGACGTAGGTGTAAGTTATAACACTTATAACTTATAACCTCCAGTAGCCTAAGAGCTTAGAGCATGTCGGGACATATCTAAGGAGGGTTCCGTAACTATCAACGCGCAACATATTTTCGTTGAATTATTTCAAAAGCTATCGTCTGGTTTTTCCTAAAGAGCTTTTAGCATGCTCTATCAGCATGAAAACTTACAAGTTTTTATCACCTACAGTTTAAAAATGCCAGGGGAGACTAACTTGTAAACCACTTTGAAGGCCGATTACTCGAAAATGGTTGACTTTGTTAAAAGTCATGTATGAAACCTTATATTTATTTAAAAAAAACCTATTCAACGATAACCCACACGATGGGGTAGAATGAAAGAATATTTTTCATCCCCACTTCACATGAATGGAGAGCCACTCCTAAAATTTACAATTATTGTTATATAATGATGCTTAAACCAAGATATATACACAGTAAGTAGGTACTATACCAAATTTCATAATTACATTTATATTCATAATTACAGAAGCTAGAAGCGTGGACAGATATTATACAGAGGGGTGGACAAAACGAAACTATAAAAGTTCATTGAGTATAACGGAACTCTAAAAAGTAAAGTGACTTGAATTTGGATTGTTTACTTACTGATAGAGTGATCCTTCCTCGGGGTCATTGTCATAAATCGGTATGCATTTCCCGAAGGCGAAATCTGTGTGATAGGAATAGTGTATAAAACTTGAATAACTAATAATAAAATTGAATTCAATATGGCTTCTTTTACGAACAATACCACCAAGTTGCTAATGGCCCTCGGCAATCATTGTATTTTTATGAACATGACAGACGACGTATGAAAAACGACGTTTTCCTAAAGACATTAGAAACGTGGTTTTACATGTAAACGACAATTTGTCTACTTTTGGTTTACATTGTCATCAATTCTATTTTTCCATCAAACTATGTATAATTATATAATATATATAAGTGTAAGTAGGTACATAGATTTATTCATAAAAGAATTCTTCCAGTCCGTAAACATATTGACCTAGTTAATGGTAGGTACTTACCATCGTAACACCACTCCACGCCCTCGATGCACAGAGACTGGCTGAACAAACAGCCTGCAACAAAAACAACTTTAGGAAGTAATAGCACTTACTTCACCCTTACGACACCATTACTACACACTTACTACCCTCCTACATCCAACCTTAGTCAACGGAGCATTACATCCATAATAAATTAAGATGGGAATGGAAAATAAACAGAGGTATTGTAAGGCTGAGATAAAAAATCGGAAAAATAAAGAGAAAAGTGATTTTAACTTTGTTTCTAAGCAAGTAATGGGATAATATTTATTTCATAATAGGCAAGCGGACTGATTTTTTTATATTGCATAAATGAATAGTACTCCTAAATATGAGTAACTTCTCAGAAGAAACCGTATATCAAAAGTCAATATTTTCAAAGATAAAGCGAATTGTATAAAAAAATTCGAAAGTCTCGTAAAAACGCTCCATACTAAACTAAACCTACAAGTGACGTCACTTGTACGTTAATGTATATGAAGTATACGGCCGCAGGAATATATTTGTAAATATCTCCGATATTTGTGCATTTATGTTCATACTTACCATAATGAATATTTTTGTATATAATGTAAGTAAACTAATGACTAACTTGTTTACTTACCAATTTCGCAAAAAATAATATATTTTTTTACATTTACCAAGTATTAATGCATCAATATTTCTGATTATATATTAATGAAACTAAATATTTCAAATGTAGTCCGATCCCCTATTTATTAAATCATAAAATATATAATAACCTAATGTTATTTTTTTTTGTCGCAGTAATGAACTTATCTTAGTTTTATCTTATTTGAAATTATTATTTTCCTTCAGACACTAATAAATTTTAAATTTTATTTAATTTCTTTATTTTTTTATGTCACGGTTAATTTGATACATTTTATTTTGCACTTTAAACTTTTCTATATTGAAAATAATGAGAAGTATCTTTTATATCACATCATAATGTGTAATAGTGGTGGTGGTGATGATGATTAGTCTAATTGACATGTTGGCATATGCTTGCAGTTCTTTAAACAACGCCGAAAACACCAAACATGTATCTATAAGGAGTCAGGAGTTCTGTTCTGTACCTTTGGATCCAGGGTATACCTTGGAGCAAAATCTTACTATTTGGTAGCATATGATTGGACTACTTCAGAAAAAGTCGAAATCATCATATGTGTCAATATAAATTTCGAGGAGTTCCCTCGATTTCTCGTGGTTCCCATCATCAGGTCACCACTTTTTTGACAACGGACCAACTTGGGATTATACCCTTTACATCAAAAAAAGAATTTTGAAAATCCGTTCATAAACGACGAAGTTATCCGCGAACAAACATATATACGGTCCAATTTAAAAACCTCCTCCTTTTTGGAAGTCGTTTAAAAAACATGAACATTTTTATTTTAAGCCTTTCAATTTTTTTTGAGATAATTTTAATTTGAAAACCTCAATATATACACTAAGCTTCATATATATGCTTTAAACTAAGTGTTAAGAACATTAACTTTTTATGTTCAACTAGCAATCCCATGGCGACGAATACATTCTATTAACAGAAATAAATGTAAAGTTTCATCGCCCGTGGAGATTCCGATGACCGCAAAACCGAATAGGGTAGAGGTATTAAACGATCGGCATTTAATACAAGGGTATTAGCTACTCAAAGGGAAATGTGGCAAGAGTAACTTCTATATTAGATAGTTATTACATACATACATACATATAATCACGCCTCTTTCCCGTAGGGGTAGGCAGAGACCACTTCTTTCCACTTGCTACGATCCTTACATACTTGTTTTGCTTCATCCACTTTCATTATTCCCTTCATACATGCTCTTCGGTTTAGGGTACTCTTGACCTGGCCTTTATAAATATATTATAATGGCCTTTATAAATATAGTATAGATAGTTATTAGCTATAGATAATAATCTCTTTAATAAAATTAAACCGATTTCCAAAGTAGTACACAAAGAAGTATGAAATAAAACTTATTTTCTAAATAAGTGCCCTTTAAATTCAACTAACATTTTAACTACATATTTGTGAGCTGACCCTTATAACATAACAGAATAACATTTCAATGCGCTAGATGGCTTTAAACCATTACACCCACAGACATATATTGTCTAGACGCTGCAAGTCTCATCGTTTGTATAGAAACCAAGCGTGCCATTATTTTTCTATCTACTGTGACGTCAAAAGAGCGATTTTAGTGGTGATAACTCTTCGTCCCCGAGTAAACGATACAAAGTCCGTAGCCGCGCGCCGCTCTGTCGCGTTTTTTTAGCTTCTTAGTTTTCGTTTGAAATGGCGCTGAAGGAAGTAATTTCACTCGTCTTTACACGGAAAGTTACATGCGAACTACATACACTTGCGTGGTTAAGTCAATAGATGTCTGTGGTTACACCACACGTTTAGTGTCTAACACTCACCTAATAATAATAACTCCCCACACTGATTTCGGTGATGGTGGCCGATTTGAAACCAGGCCAGTTACGCAGGAGTAATTTCATAGTGCCCAAGTGTGTGTGCAGTACACAAGAGCACTCTCTCTTCCTTTTACTCTCATAATTCAGTGGGACGGATAACCGACACGACTGACGAGAGATCAGGCGCAGGACCGACTTTTTACATGCCCATCCGACGCATGAATCATCTTTCTTGTCAGACAATCAGGTGATCAGACTGCATTGTCCTAACCAAACTTGGAAACAACATTTTTTGTTGTTCCAATGCGGGAATCGAACCCACGACCTCCGAGTCGAGAGCCAATGCTCTAACCACTAGACCACGGAGGCTGTTGTAGTGGAGGCACACTTACCTATGTTACCATCGGCATGCGAGGGCGCCAGCAGGCACATCAGCGCCAGCGCCCACAGAGCCTGCCGCGGACACGGCCGGGACATTACATCTGTAACAATGATAACACATTTGACCCTCTATTTAATACTAGATTTACATTCTCGCCTCGCGACTCACTTCGGGCCTCGCCTCGCCACTCGCGCGAGAGTGTAAATCACTTATCAGAATTGGGTGAAAGTTATGGACAATGATATATGTCTCGGGGAGTACCTTGATTGCCCGAAGAGAAACACGTACGTCCAGCATTGGACTTGTATAGTGCGATTCAAATGAGAATAGGATCGAGTCGGCGCCATATTGTTTCGAATTTATACTGATAAGATAGTTAAATTTATGTTTAGATAATTGATTACTATTTAACTTTTATTTATTTAAATTCGATTCATGACTATTAATATTTATATGCACATAAGTTTTTCTGAAAATCGCACTTTTCAAGTGATGTTTGTCAGAAAATGTCATTGACATTTCTATTCTCATTTGAAACGCTCTATAGCTCCTCTCCTATATTTAGATATTGTGGCCGTAATCATAAACCATCAAACGACCCGTTTACACGTTTACCGTTCTTATTCACTACAAAACTACAGCTGTAGAACTGAGCTATGCGGTAGGAGTAGACTATATAAATTCTATCAAACAACAAATCACGCACGAAGGATTTCGTAATGTAAGGAAAAAAACACGTATTTATTTTATTTTGTTTATAGTAGTTTTAACCCCCGATGCAAAAAGAGGGGTGTAAGAAGTTCGACTTGTCTATCCGTCTGTCTGTGGGGTCGTCCATTAATCACGTGAGGCCTAAAGGGGGAGGGGGGGTCTGAAAAAAATCACCAAGTATCACAAGGGGAGGAGGGGGTATAAGGAGACATCACGTGTATTTATTTTCGAATCTAGTCTATGCATACCGAAATTATTATCGGTTGTAGATTCGTAGTGTTCTTTAAATACTTACAAGACAACTGACTCGTATAGTTTTTAATTGCTTAACTTATTCGATTAAATTTTTTATTATGTTAAAGTTTTTCTTCAAACATGACCTGCTTACTATGTATAAAAAATACACGTGAAAACGACGTGGGAGGGGGGGGGGTAGTATTAAACCTCACCACGTATCACCAGGGGGAGGGGAGGGGTCTAAAAAGTTGTTAAAAACATTACGTGATTAATGGACGGCCCCTGTGTGTCTGTCCGTGGCATCGTAGCTCCCAAACGGATGGACCGCTTTTGATCTAGTTTTGTTTGAAAGCTGACCCTCAAGTCTCGTATTTAAAGTAGACTTTCATTTTACTTTGATTGTATTGTATGTTACCATGAACAGATTTTATGAAGTTTCGACCAATCAAAGCGCGTTTCAAGTTTGTTTAACGTTTAAGGGTATCGTTTTTACCCTTAGGGTAAGGAACCATAAATATAATCACAGTAAAGAGCAGAGGAAAAAATTCACTTGAGGTAGTTAAAGGACTAATGCTATTGTGGGCTTTATGAAAATTAATTTATTAAAATTTAAAATGTGCCGCAAAAGCCGCACCGTATCACATCTATGTATATGCTTACACTTAGACGTCAGTTACGGTAAATAATAAAATAAGAATGTAATAAATTAACTATAGGAAACAGAGGTTCTAAGACGCTGACTGGTATATTTCTCTTTTCAAATCATTTATGTTTTAAGATTAATATTAAATAGGCTTAATGTTTTCTTCATAAGATAATATTGTTTTACTGCTAGGCAGCTTTATATACAATGCGACGCGCCGGGAATCAAGGAGACATATCTCTGGGAGAAATAAAATGCAAATAGAAATAAACGTAATATGATTCAGTCCAGCTTCGCACATACGAGTATGACATAAGTCTATTAGGTTTGCGGAATACATCGTAGAAATTTCTCCGCATAAAAAGTGCTGGAGTATTACTTTCCTGTACTCAAGAACAAAAAGGACACACTTTATCACGTTATTATCTAAGAGGACAATATATTATATATACCTACAATAACAGTAGGTATTATAATTCTTATAAACACAAGGGCCTCTAGTCTTGACTAGAAAAGGAAGGATGATATGTCCTCTTAGATGCATCTTGAATCTTGATGCATTCGATAATTTAGACGTCGAACTTCGAAAACAAAATGTATGGGATTTGACATAAGTCATAGATAAGTGACATGTCGTAATTAACTTATATTTTACTTTTATTGAATTAATAAATGGATCATCTTGATATAAACTGATTTTTGGAGTTCAAACAAAACGGGTTTGACGTTAATGAGAATATGATTTTGCAGTTGAAACGTATCGGGACTAGATTTTAACACTTTATTATACTAACATAAAGTTCGTAGTTCGTAGCTCCAAAAACTTAGGTACCTACAATGTTCGTAGCAATTTCGTAGCGCGTCAAATTAAAGCTTGTAATTGTAGGCACTTCTTAAAATAACCTAATCGAGAGCAGATCAGCAGGCTTAGCATGCGCATAGAAGAAACAACGAAGAATAGAAAATATGACAGATTGAAGAAACATTAATACCATTCGGAGCAAAATAGGCCTTATTATAAAGTAGCAAGGTCGATGTATCATCGTTATGAGAAATGACATTTCTTTTCTTCCCGAGCATGAACGCACAAAATGGCCTGTTTTGACAGCTAAAGTAGAAACGTTTTCTTAATTTAATGTCAAAAAGTCCCACAGTAATGTCAACCACTCCACATCATGGCGGACCTAGACAAAAAGTTTCTTTACGTTGAGTCATATACCTACTTGATTATTTGTTCGTTTTTGACAGAAGATTTCCCGGCAACCATTTTAAAAATATGGCTGTTTAGAAATGTTGACTTCTATTGACATCATTCATCATTCATCATTTCATTGACATATTTTTAGCATGACCTATCAGCATGGAAACTTACAAGTTTATGTATCTTGTAGTTTAGAAATGCTAGGGGGGACCAACTTAAAAAGCATTTCGGAGGTCGATTACTCGAAAATGTTTGACTTTGTGAAAAAGTCATGTACTAAACCTTAACTTTATTTTATACTTATTCGACGATACCCCACATGATGGGGTATAATGAAAAAATAATTTTCATCCCCACTTCACATGTACGGAGAGCCACCTCTAAATATAAAATTGTTATTATTTTGTTGATGCCAAAACCAAAATCTAGATTTTTCTTATAATTAAATAAAAATCACAATCTATCTACTTTACAGAAGCTAGAAACAGAAGGGCGTACAGACAGACGACGGACAGAACGAAACTATACTCCGTCCTTGAGTACTGCGGAACCCTTAAAAAGAATAATATAATATTATGTTACGCATATTGCATACGCTTACTTTTTTATAAACTGTAGAGTTTAATTATTGTACATAGTATTTTTGTGTAGACGTAGTGTAGGTACCTACACCTTGTAAGTACTTACTACGCTAGCGAAATTGGCATTTTTATATTTCACGAAGAAAACCGTACCTATCTTAAATAACAATTACTTAAAGAAATATAAAACCTTATCTCAAGGACTAAATTTTTGTGTCCAGTACTTTGTTACGTTGTAACTCAAGTCGCCCGTCACTCGATAGCCATCCTATAATTAACTACTTACTGAAAATAATGTAATGATAGCACCAATGACGAGATATCTACGCCGATGGATTTAATGCTTTTAAAATAGCCTAAGCTTTAACGTGAAAATATCGTTATAAATAGGCTTTTAAGCTATTTATTGCCGCGTTTTAAATAAAGCTCTATCTAAGGTGGGTAGAGCTTTATTTAAAACTCATGTCTCAACTCTAACTGAATGTCAAATATGTTTATTTTAGATATTATTTTTTTAATATAAATGTACTTATTTGTCAATACGACTATATAATTCTATTTCTATAACATTTCAAGATTCGATCATCATGAAAAATTGCCTATTAACATGAAAATGTTTTTGTAGCTTTTAGATGCTAGTAAGTAAGTAAAAGTTATGTCACTAATGAATAATACGAATTATTAAATAACTAAACTATTTAAAACAATTTTTAACAGTAGTTTGGAATTTGAGGTCCCACGTAGATCTATATCTAGGTATTAGATATGACGTAGGCGCCCGTGCCCTTTCAATGAGTACATCCCACGCAAAACCTCTGCTCTATCTATACGCGAGTATTTAATCATTTAAATTGTGAATAGTGCGTAGTTTTATAGCAATATATTGAAAAAAAAAAATATAGAAAAAACCGTTTAGAACATACGTAAAATTAGCAACATTCTGGATTATATAGATTTTACGATTAATTATAAATCAATCAATACGAAATCTATTTAAATTGTTATTATAAATATCATTACAGTAAAATATACTCAATATTCTTCCAGCTTGTGGCTATTAATAGGTAGTTGACAAACAATAGTCCACACTACATCTAACGATTTAGGTATTTAGGCGTTTCACTATCTATTAGGAACTAAGTTAGGATCTAGGTATTAGATTGTACGTACCGTTTAGAGGCAGCAGTTTGGTAACATATCACTTATCACAGTAAGCACTGTAATGTCGGCCAGCTGTGCGGACCTGCGCACTGCTCTGTATCGATCCGGTTCATTCACTCACCGCCTACAAGATAAGATGCATATAACCCACTAACTAACACTTCCCATGATCAGAAGACCATTGCTCGTAATTAAAAAACAAAAAATGCGGTCTCAAATCACGCTGAGGTTTCGCGCACGCACGATTTGATGCGTACCTAATGCGTTACATGCAAGTGCGTCATTAGTTCATTTCTCATTAATCTCCTGCAAAGCGAAATTTTAAGTACGAGAATTGGTACCTTATATAATATTGAATATAGAATATACAGTATTCAGTCTGTATAGTTCTACTATTGTATACAGACTGACACTGAAGCGGGAAGTTATCACCGACATGAATGCTAATGTTCGCGATAACATCCAACTTTTGACTCGAAATACATTATTTATGTACAGACACGACCACCCTAATATATAGATACACGCAGAATTGTTAAACTAATGTTAATATTTAAGTATTCATGTAGCTTTATCAAAGGGTTGACTTACTTGTTAAAAAATTAAAAGTAACTACCTAATTAAGTAAACTAATAACAAAAATATATGTTGAATGTTGATGCTCATGAATAATGATTGTTCTTATAGTTAATAAAAAATTAAGTAATAAAAGTATTTATATCTCATGCTGAGATTTGCTGTTTACTTTTAGAACCTTAGTTTTAAGATTTTTTTGTAGTTTTGTTGGTAGGTTGGGGAAAAAGTCTTTTCGCATTATACCTAGTATGTATGAACTTGTCATAAAATATCTTGGGCTATACCAATTGTATCTGGCTGATTTTGGATTCATTAAAAAGTTTTAATTTTACAGAAGACAATTCCAAATTCAAATTAGGTAAATTTGAGATTTTCATTTTTTTTCTTATTGTTAAAATGAGTGATTCTTATGAAGAATTTCGATACATTTTAAAACTGGGGTTTGACCACAAAATGGTTTTGTCTCATTTGAAAAAAGCTGGGTACACAAAAAAGCTCGATATTTGGGTGCCTCATGTGCTCACTGAAAGAAACCTAATGAACCGTGTACTCATTTGTGATTCTTTATTACGACGTAATGAAACCGAACCATTTTTGAAGAAGCTGATAACTGGTGATGAAAAGTGGATCACGTACGACAAGAACGTGCGAAAAAGATCGTGGTCAAAGGCCGGTCAGGCTTCACAGACTGTGGCGAAACCCGGGTTAACTCGCAACAAGGTGATGCTGTGTGTGTGGTGGGATTGGAAGGGCATTATTCATTATGAGCCAAAGATTTCAACTCAAGATAGGCTATCACGTACATTTAGCAGAAAAAAAACTCATACAAGAAAATGTTACGCCATCTTGGTTTTCACCATAACTCAAATGTCAGCCATTTTGTTTTCACCATACTTCGAATTTCAAAATGGCCCCAAAAATTAAAAAATTGGGGCCATTTTACTGGAGACACTTTTTGCCTCAACATGCCTCGTCTATAATATACGTCTATGTTATGAGCTGTTACCGCCAGGCAGGACCATCAATTCTGAACTGTACTGCGAACAACTGATGAGATTAAAGCAAGAAGTTGAGAGAAAGCGGCCGGAATTAATGAACAGAAGGGGTGTGGTTTTTCACCATGATAACGCTAGACCTCACACATCTTTAGCCACTCAGAAAAAATTACGGGAGTTTGGCTGGGAGGTGTTAATGCATCCGCCGTATAGTCCTGACCTTGCACCTTCAGATTTCCACCTGTTTCGGTCGCTGCAGAATTCCTTAGGCAGTGTCAGGTTGACATCACAAGAGGACTGCCAAAACCACTTGTCGCAGTTTTTTCATCAGAAGCCCCAAAAATTTTATAGCAATGGGATCATGTACCTACCAACAAGATGGCAAAAAGTTATCGAACAAAATGGCACCTATATACTTTAGTCACTTGTAAATAAACTTTATAAAAAAACCTTTTGAATTTTTATATAAAATGCGAAGAAACTTTTTCCCCAACCTAATATAAATTTAATTGACTATTCAAAAATGTGGAATGTATACCGACCGCTAAGTACAAGACTAAGGCCCACTTGCGCCAATCCGGATTAAAGTTAACACTGGGTTAAAATATCATGCCTTCTCTTTCACAAATACGAAGAACGAGAGAGATAACATGATTTTTAACCCAGGATTAACTTTAACCCGGATTGGCGCAAGTGGGCCTAAGGCCCACTTGCAGTTAACCCTGGGTTAAAATACGAAGAACGAGAGTGAACTTTAGCCCTGATCTGAGCAAGTGGACCATGGTAATGTTACATACAATTTTAAAACTCGCCCAATAGGCCAATACACACAACTTTGAAAGTGTTAAAAAGTTTAACAGTGCAAACTTCACTAAAAACTTTTTTGCTTAATGTTTACGACTGTACCTAGTAGCAAAGTAGGTACATAGTGTAAAGGTCAGGTGTCATATGCGCATTCGGTTCACGTTCAAGAGAACACTTAAATAGATGGAGATAAAAGATTGGAATATGATAAAATGGGGGACTTTTCAACCGAATTTAAAAAGGAGGTTACTCTCGATTCGTCAGGATAATTTTAGGGTTTCGTTCACGTCTCGGAACCCTTATGGTTTCACGTCCATCTTCGGCTTACCGTCCAAACGGTTAGCGTTAGAAAGAAACACTTTGCAAGGATATATGTGTATTTACGTTGACAAATTGCTAAAATAACATCACGAAAAAAAACTTTGGGGTGTATCCTGGGGTATCATTAGATAGGTATTTTAAAACATTGTGAGATTGCTAAGATATTTTTTTTAAATCAAGGTAGTTATTCGTTTACGAGATTTTCAACTTTTTTACTAAGCTCGACCGTGGCCTAGTGGCAGTGGGTATACCGTTTGATTCGTACTCGAGAGAGTGCAGGTTCGAATTTCATGTTGTGGCGTATACCAATGAGACTTTTTTAGATCTCAAGTATATTATACGGACGCACTAACGTTGAAGGAAAACATCGTGAGGAAACCCGCACATGGTTGGCCCTAGACGTACCTATTGACGAGTCATTCCTCTGGACTAGGCTGACTGTATTGTGAGAATGCCTGTGATTGGGCAACCATAGACATTTAAAAACCGACTGTCCCAGGGACTACAGTATTTCAATAGTGGTTACTTTGCTCGAAGAATACTATATAAATCGTCCAATAAGGATGAAAAGGCTTTTAATTAATTTAAAAAAAAAAAAAAGTTTTGTAGTTAATATTAAAGTAAATTCACAATCAGCAATTCACACACAAAATAAGTGAAACCTTCATTTGATAATATATCATTTCAAACATCGCAAATGTCACGTAGAGGGAAGGTGTCTAGGTATACGATAGATTGTTATCAACACAATTTGGGCTGCCGTTTGTCAATGTCAAAACCAAGGCTGTACTAAACATGGTTATAAATAGTCTGTATTAAACCAATTACAGTTATTAGTAAACGAGCTTTTATTTTTCACTCCAGTTTACATGGAACAAACATACATCAAAGACTGCCAAAATCATTACCCTTCCTTTGGCTTAGTTACGGATTGTACGGATACGCTAATCCATATTGCTCTCTTTGTTTGTCAAGAGGTTTTTCCAACGTCATAGATAGTGACATGAATTAGCGTATCCGTGGTGTAAATATTTTCATTAATAAGGGAAAGTGGGTATGACAATAACTTCTCGGGTAAACTTCAGCTGCCCTACAAGTATAGGTACTGAACTTATGAAACCTTGAAAATTGTAAATAGTATTTGAGCTTTGGCACAGAATAAATAATAGTACCTACAGGTAGCTTTGGTAAAGCAATTATGTATCTAATATAATAATATTAATTAATATTTATCATTTTACCTTTACCTTATAAGTTATAACACACAAAAACATAATCGTTCTAAGACTTTCAGAGATCTACCTATGTTGTAAGGAATTTTTGATGGAATGGAATCATAAAATCGCTTGCTAAATGATTCGGGTGTGGCATAACATTTGAAATTTTATAAAGATGTCTACGGATCAATATTATTGACAACAATACACTACTTTATTATATTTTATAAAATAAGATCCAAGTATTAATAATAGATATAACAATGAAGACGGT
Source organism: Glaucopsyche alexis (assembly GCA_905404095.1). NCBI lineage: Eukaryota > Metazoa > Arthropoda > Insecta > Lepidoptera > Lycaenidae > Glaucopsyche > Glaucopsyche alexis. Next base: position 7,745,620 of record FR990053.1, read on the forward strand.
AATATAAATTGAAAAAATTGAATAAAGCTATTCCCAAGGTATTTTTAATTACTCTGATCGTAAACTGCGTAGGTCGTGAACTCGTGACGTCAGACGCAGCGTGTGGGCGCCGCAGCCTCCTGGACCCCGATTCTCGTGCTTCGAATATCGCTTCGATTCTCATGCTGACTCGTTCACACAGGCGTCAAATCATACGTGCGCGAGCAGGACAGACTGACAATCGAACCGATATTCGAAGCACCAGAATCGGGGCCCAGCATACAAATAATAGATGAACTTTACATTCCTTATGTTCAGGGCACATTTCTTTTTATCTCCTCTTGGAAATTTAAAAAGTTGAGTTGGAGCTCCGTGGCCTAGTGGGTAGACCGTTTGGTTTGCACTCGAGTAGGGTTGCCATCCGTCCGGGTTTCCCCGGATTTGTCCTAGTTTAAAGGGCGTCCGGGGAGCGTCCAGGCCGGATTTTATTTGCTATCCGGATTTTTGTAGGCAGAATTAGGAAGGCCTAAGTTTTTTTTTTGATTTGCAGCAATTATAAATCTTCCTTTCTTTCTGACATTGCCGTAGTCGGGTAAAAATTGTTCTATGTCCGGGTTTCGTACTCCAAAATCCGGGGTTTACACGCGTCTTGTCCGGGGAGTCATATGTAAGATATGACAACCCTACACTCGAGAGACTGCAGGTTCGAATTCCAGGTTGTGGCGTGTACCAATGAGAATTTTTCAAATCTCAAGTACATTATACGGACGCTCTAACGGTGAAGGAAAACATCGTGAGGAAACCCGCACATGGTTGGCCCCAGACGTATTGACCAGTCATTCTTCTGGACCAGCCTGTGTAGTGAGAATGCCGTATGTGGAGGCCCAATCCCCTACCCTATTCCCTTCCCTACCCTCCCCTATTACCCTATTCCCTCTTAAAAGGCCGGCAACGCACTTGCAGCTCTTCTGATGCTGCGAGTGTCCATGGGCGACGGAAGTTGCTTTCCATCAGGTGACCCGTTTGCTCGTTTGCCCCCTTATTTCATAAAAAAAAAAAAAAAAAATGTGCTTGGGAAACAATACGACATTTAAAAACCGACTGTCCCAGGTACTACAGTATTTTAAGAGTGGTTACTTCAATCATCTATTAATTGATGAAAAGGCCTAAGTTTGAGCTGTAGCAGGGTTTTTTTTCCGGCTTCGCAACTAGAGGTTTACCGTTTAACTCAAAAATGCTTTGAAGTCACTATCGGGGAAGCCGAATCTTAAGATGTAGGTTGGATTTCTACCTTGATCTGCCCTCACTGCCTTTGAATTATTGCATTTAGCATATGCCTTAACAGAAATTGGGTAGGTTAAGGGTTAGGTTAGCTATATCTGCGACTGTTTCAGACTATAGTAAGAAGCTTTAGAAACAAAAAGATGAATTAGGCACCACCGACAAAGTTCCCGCTCGACCAGTCTGTGACGCCTCAAAATATTTATTTATTTAAGGACCAAAACAGTTTGCATCAAAATTGGCATAATAATAAAATACATTATGATTTACAGCTAGATACAACAACTAATTACATCCCGCTGTTGCTTAGGTATCTGTCTTTTTTGCAGTCGGGTTTTTTATTTTTTTAATTATTTATTAAGATAGCTATTCAAAACTTTATTCACTACACAACAAGATACTCGTTTCATACGCTGTGCAGTGCGGTGCAACCTGACATTCGATCTCGTATAATGAAACGTGGAGGTATCTAAAAGGTACTACCGAACAAGTTCCCGCTCGACCAGGCATAAGATGAAAATCGCTCAACCGTTGAATAGTGGGTAGCGTTGAAAAGCACCGTTGAATAGTGGGCTCGCAAACATACTCGCGTGCAAATACGTAGTTCAACCTCGTCTGCAGTCGTTGCGGTTACTTCCTTTGCGTTTAAATATCAGGTTGATGTATTGGATTATATATGATGTATTGATGTACAGGCCAAGCCACATAATTTGACTAAAGTGTAGAGTTTGTCGAATTAGGCTTGTAGAGTTAAGGCGTGTAGAGTTAGAAGTTTGGTAGAGTCAGAAGCTTGGTTTCACATGAGATCTAATAGCTTTTTGGCATTGCGAGTTATATGGTATCGTGTTGGCATCACTTTACATGAAAATGTTTTTGGTGGGATTTCACTTCTTTTTGAAAGACAATTTTTAGACCTCTAGAGTAAACATTTACATAGGTAAGTCTCTTACAAATTTTCATCCCCTAGTTTAAGGGGTTGGAGGATAAAAGTTCCAAGTTTGGTAATTTTTATGTTGGTTATGTGCTAAAACTAGCTTACATACCAAATTTCAGCTTTCTGTGACTTCCGGAAGTACCCTATAATTTTGTTAATCATCAGTGAGTCAGTGACGAAATCAGGGGTTTTTAGATATCAATAAAATCTAAATTATTAGACTGATATTATCAAAACTTTACATGTTTCATTAGTCCGCTACTGGGAACATATCCTGAAAATTTTGTGTATCTGGTATAATCCAAACCCAAGTTATGAGGGTTCAAAATATCGACGAAACGCTTCGAGAAAAGGTAGTCTGGTAGTGCCCTTGCGCTTCGCTTAGCTCGTCTTGGCGGGGCACTACCGTGCTCCCAGATTTGGTCTCAACATGCTTTGGAACACTATTTTAACCTAGAAATTTTATTACTATGTTACTAACAAGTATAGCTAAAATACATTTACAAGATAAAATATCCTTATTAAAAATTACGAAATTACATTAACACGTTTACTGCGATATGCGGTCTAAAGACCGCATAAGCATACTCCCACTCCGTGCGGGAACAAATATCGCTGTCTCCCTCCAGTGCGGAGCTCATATTGTACAAAATATAATGCGTATGAGAAAGACAAATACACAGTTGCATTTGCCTATTGAAACTGTCATTGAAATACTATAAAAATATAAATGAGGCAGTTAGACCTCATTCCGCATAGAAATCAAAAAAACAGTTGTCAGTGCGAACGTGAGGTGTTACTGCCTCACAGTCACGGGAGGCGCTCCCGCCCCCACCCGCACCTATTTTCTAGCGCAGTTGCATCGAATCGAACTAGTGGTGCGTGTCGCTTGCGCAGGACTATCGATATTACGCAAAATAACGTTTCGTCGTAGCGCGCGTTCCAGTATGTCACTAAATAGTAAGAAACGATGCAGAAGGATGTTACAGTTAGCTAGCGAAATGAGTGAAGATACTTCAAACAATAATAATGAAGATCCTTTAGTTTCCAAATATGACCGGGTTTACCAGAGAATGATACCACGCGTAGATGCTCCAGGAAAAAAATTATGTCTTATTGTAAGGAATGTGCAAAAAGTATGTGTTTAGAATGTTTTTTTTTTAATTTTTACATGTAATTTTATTACCTAAATAATAAACATAACTTTAACAATTAAATGCGATTTTCATTTTTCGATAAATAGTCTTGACATCACTAGTTTTTATCGATAGGTACATTTCCTTCGGTGCATTATGAGGTTTTTAGACCCCACAAACATTTTCTTTATTTTCTCGGTTTTCTTTGACCTAAACCCGGGGCGAAGTTAAAGGTAGTTAATGTCGTTTCTTGGCTTTATAATGGTATTTTTCTTTTAAAGTTATCGGTGTATTTAGCATAAATACGGCCATTCGAAGCGAGCTATATGCTATGGGGCCGAAAGATCTCAAACAGCACTTCCAGAAAGGTATAGAATGGGGTTTTCTTATCTCATATCGCACCTTTCGCCAGGTAGACAAAATTTAATTGCGCAGCGAACGTGTTAAAGACTAATTAACAAAATAATAAAATGAAATTGTAATTAAATTGGTAATAAAATAATAATAATTTAAATAAAATCACTTATTATCATTAAAGCTATCTGGAACGTGGTTAATTTTTTTTAAAACAATATTTTAAATTTTTGTAAGGCTATCAAAAAATACATCAACCTGATATTTAAACGCAAAGGAAGTAACCGCAACGACTGCAGACGAGGTTGAACTACGTATTTGCACGCGAGTATGTTTGCGAGCCCACTATTCAACGGTGCTGTTGAGCGATTTTCATCTTATGCCTGGTCGAGCGGGAACTTGTTCGGTAGTACCTTTTAGATACCTCCACGTTTCATTATACGAGATCGAATGTCAGGTTGCACCGCACTGCACAGCGTATGAAACGAGTATCTTGTTGTGTAGTGAATAAAGTTTTGAATAGCTATCTTAATAAATAATTAAAAAAATAAAAAACCCGACTGCAAAAAAGACAGATACCTAAGCAACGCACTAAAAATACCGAAACAAGGTTGAGAAAACAGACTACACTATGAGCTGAAACCCTAAGTGAAATAATTGACGTTAGATTGACGTTATGTTTGAGCAGACGGGACCCATTCGCAAATTATAAATCGTACAAAAATATATGGGCTCGCAGTGCCCGCACGCACTGTTGCCAAAGAATATATATTACTAACGCTGTTGCTTAGGTATCTGTCTTTTTTTGCAGTCGGGTTTTTAATTTTTTAATTATTTATTTTATTTTCGATTTTTTAGTTTAACCAACATACGTTTGGTCGATTTAAAGTAAAAATACGATAGTACGAACATTGACGTATAGGTTTTTAGACAGTAGACTGTCTAAAAATCTATACGTGGGAATGGTTGTTACGCAACCTTAAATCGATATAGATCCTAAAGGGTCAGTCGAATCGAAAAATGTTGAGACAAAACTAAAAATGATTTTTAAATATCTATTCAACGATACCCAAATTGACATAGTTTGTTTGACTTTGATTTTTTACCATTTTCACAATATGGCAGTTACTTTAGTGCCACTCGCCGGACTAAGAGGAATCGATTGACGTATGAATCATAAAAATCGGCCAAGGCGTTTGGTCTGCATAGTGCTTCAAAGGAACATACAAACATACATACATACATACATACATACATAGGCTGATAAACACATTACCACTCCTTTGCGTCGCGCAGTCGGGTAAAAATGTAGCGCTGCGTCCCACCGCGTATCGTCACGGTGTGTACTGACCCCAATGCCTCTAAAGACTTCTGTACCAAAGTTAATAAATTCTAATTAAATTATTTGCGACTAGATGTCGCAGAAACCGTACATTTTCCGCGATTATAAGTAGCCTATGTCCTTCCCCGCGGTCTACTCTATAACTCTACCAAATTTCATAAAAATCGGTCGGTTTCGAAGCAAAATTTCGATACAAACAAACAAACTTTTCCTCTTTATTATATTAGTATAGATATATAATTATAGTAAATATATAATCTAACGACCGGTCTCAACCTATCTTCCAATAACTATTTGTTAAAAACGTCTCTTGTTAGTCTTGTATCATTTGCCGGTTTTTTTTTTCGCGTTTTAATAAACTAACTTAGGTAGAGGAATCTTCGCCTGTGACAGCGATACCAAATGTGATGTTTTTAACAAATAGTTAATATGGTAGATAGGTTACTGAAACCGACCGTAATAGTCATAGAGTAGTCTGATAGTGCTTTAGCATATTAGAAAGGGGATTCCTCCCCTTTCTAATAATAAAATCATAAAATATTTATAAATCGAGTTTGTTTTTAAACTTTGATTGTAAAAGCGTGGGGCGCTGGAACAGGAAAAACTTTCTTGTAAACAAATACTAATACTAAAACGCCCCACGCTTTTACAATCAAATATTATAAGTAAAAGCACATAGTTTACACTTCAGTCTAGAAATAGAGACAACTTGAATGATCCATAATTTATTTTTGGTTTTTACGTGCATTTATAAAAGCGTGTTTTTCTAGTGTTTTTAAAGTATTAATTTATTTTATACTTTTTAGTCTTTGTTAACGAAAGGTTTATTATAACCTTGAAACCTGATCGTGTTCAAAGTCCATTACGTGACCTTCTCCACAAGTGCAAATACGACTATGATACGATATTCCATCATGGAATGCCAGTGCCTATCTTCCAGCTTCATCATCAGACCTTGAAACCTAATTGTGGTCAAAGTTCATTACAAGACTTTTCTAACAAGTCCAAACACAGCTATGATACGATGTCCCATCATGAAGTTCCAGTTCATATCTTCCGGCTCCATCATCAGATCAGTTCGACAGTACCATGGTACTGTCGAACTGATCTGATCTGATGTTTATTGTATTGTCATCAGAACTACATACAGCTGCCGATTTTCTCGATGCTACGATCCTTGGAAGATAGTTAAATTAGTTACCTTAGATTAGGGATGGGCGTTGAATGAACGAACTGTTTTATTAAACTGTTTATTTGTCATGAACGGGTAAACTAGTTTAGCGCCTACTGATAAACTAGTCTATGCGTGAACGGTTGCCATATGCCGGAACGGTGCGTGCGACAGAGACCGTTTCTTCGCGACGCGACGACACGATCGACGGACGGGCGCGGGGCACGACGACTCGGCACGAGCAATACGTCTATCTCTGTTCTTTACAATCGACGACGTGCTCTAGTCTATGTAATAATTACATTCATATTTCATTGAGTGGGCGGTGTTTTAATATAAAAACCCCCCGACACAAAAAATTAACTCTAAAAAATAATAAATAATATTTTAAAACTATTATAATTATATTATCACATAATATTATGTAAGTTGAAATAATTTTAGCTTATATACATACTTCCAACATCATTGAAGTAACATGATACCAAATTTCGAATCGATAGGACATGTGGACGATAGTCAGATCCCCTTATCAATTAATAAAGAAAAGATGATTTTCAAACGGCTAATCATCAGCTAATAAGGAAAAGATGATTTTCAAACGGCTAATCAGGTCATGGTTACCTCACCATGTTCTTTAAATATCGTTGAAGTAACACGGTACCAAATTTCGAATCGATTGGACATAAGAAAGTTAGTAAGATCCCCTCATCAAGTAGAAAAGAGCTGATCATCTTCAAACGGCTGATCAGGTCATGGTTACCTTACCATGTTCTTTGAATATCGTTGATGTAACACGGTACCAAATTTTGAATAGATCGGACATTGGAAAGTTAGTCAGATCCCCTCATCAACTAGAAAAGAACTGATCATCTTCAAACGGCTATCTTCCCACCACCAGTTTTCTCATCGAATGAAGCTACGAACACTTTCGATTAAGTCATTAATATTCTCTTTCAGTGCGCTTTCATTTGAGACCCCACTCGAGTTTATTTGCACATTCGGTTATTCTTCCCCGCTTTCACCCCCAACAACTTTTAAACGGCTCAACCGATTTTCATGAAACATGTCTAAGAATACTCGCATGTAAGTCACCTTTAATAAAAAAAAAAACTAAATCGAAATCGCGTCATCCGTTCGGGAGCTATGATGCCACAGACAGACAGACAGACACGTCAAACTTATAACACCCCTCTTTTTGCGTCGGGGGTTAAAAATGAACTTTAAAGTAAGCTAACAATTTCCACCGCTCACAGATTAAACCGTCTCGTCGTTCGTCGTCATCACTAGTCGCGTCGATCAGCAAACGACAACAAGTTTGTCAAAACAGTTAATGCTGAAAGTCGTTCATTCAACAAAACTACTTTGTTTGTCATAGTTTATTGCTCAGTTCAGTATTCGTCGAACACGTAAACTAGTCGAAAAAAAAAAAACTGTTTTTTCAACTAGTTTACGATGAACGATAAACGGTCTCGTTTCGTTGATCGAAAAAGCGTCGACGACCCACCACTACCTTAGATTCCATTACATAGTTACATACAGGTCGACCAAATAAAAGCGTGTTAAAAAATATTATTATTTTATGATGACAAAACCACCTCAAAACAGAGATCTATGTACATTTTATAACTATACAAAATTTTATCCAGTTATATACATAATTACAGGAGTTAGGAGAGCGGACAGACAGACAGACAGACGGACGAACAGAGCGAAACTATAAGGGTTCCTTAAGTATTAGGGAACCCTAAGAACCGGCAGCGCACTTGTTGTGGTTTCATCAGGCGATCCATCTGCTCTTGAGTATTGTGCCTTTATTTAAAAAAAATAACAAAATACTCACAGAAAATGATTGTGCCGGCTGTACGTACCTCCGTTCGTAACTTTTTGTTGCAGGTGTGGGCATGGCAACTTATTTCAATCTTAGATTATGATCAAGGAACTTCGTAAGAATCTTGGATACTGGAATTTAGAAAAACATTTTCTCTATTAAGTTACATTTAACTTTGCAAGTCTCCTAATAATAGGTAATTATTTTTAAGCTCATTATTTTACGTAGGTTTGTATTGGTAGGTAGGTAATTCTTACTTAAGTATGTGGTTAGATTTATCAAACAATGGCTGTATTCCGCGGAAAATAGCGCTAACAAAAAACGTAAGCAAAATGGCGGCCGCTGGCGTTAAATAAGCAAAATGGCGGATTATGTTAGAAGTGCTGAAGTTAGCAAACGTGTCCTGGCCGATAATGACCACAGCACTTCGCTGTTTGTCCGTCCGTCCGTCACCAGGCTGTATTTCATGAAGTCATGAATGAACCGTGGTAGCTAGAGTTGAAGTTTTTACAAATGGTACGGTGCGTGGAACAGATATGGGAATCTCACTAACATGTTCATCAAACGTCAATTTTTAGCTGTTTTGACGGCCTTTGTGGCTCAGTGGTTAGCGCGTCGACGGTCAAGTCTTAAGACGCGGGTTCAAGCCCCGTAGAGGGAACAAAACAGTTTATAATATACATATTAATATAATATTGTTATTATAACAATAATCTATATCTTCTATACATATAATAAATCTGTAGAGGGGTCATGTCTGTACATTAAAGTTATCTAAGTGAAAATCAAAATGGGGGGTCTATAAAGGCTACAGAAACTAAAAATAACGTTTTTGAAAAAAATGTCTGTCTGTCTGTCTGTCTGTCTGTGTGTTTGTTATCACATCACGCCGAAACCACTGGATGGAATAAAATGAAATTTGGCAGGTAGGTAGCTTAGGACCTGAAGGGTAAAATAGGATACTCTTTATCCCGCAAAATTAAAGGGTTTCCATGGGATCTTCAAAAAACTGTAGGGGAAGTCCGGGCAAAGTGGACACCTTAACCTTTGACAGCCCATGGAAAAAAAATCTAATGACATAGAAATAAAAGAGAGACTGTTTGGGAATCAGCATTTATTAAAGTTTCAAATATAATTAACAAAAAGAGTGTAACATCAATACTTTGCTTATAATTATCTAAAATATTAAAATTAGTATCACAATCCGCTTTGCCCAACCCCCTGGGCAAAGTGGACAGGACCATAGGGCAAAGTGAACACATGGTTAATTAAGGAACAATTACCGTAAAAAGAGACAACAATAAAAAAATTTATAAAAACAATAATGAGAAATTATATTAACTAATCAGTTATCAGTGCAATGGTCGCAAATAAATATATCGGTTCCTTCAAAAGCCGTACATATTTCGTGACTCCATTGCTCACAGTAATTACACCTAATCCAATCATCAAGTGGTTGCCCATTGACTTCAATGTAATCTTCTCCACAAAAGTTGCATGTGTATTTTTCATTCTTTTCGATTTTTCTCGATCTTTTCTCTTTACAATGCCTGTACAGAGTAGCATAAGGTAGGTTGTATTTTTTGCTGTTGCTTTCACTTTTCACCAGCATTGCAGTCAGCTATTGCAAGCATCACTGCGTCCTCACTCCATTTGGCTTTATTCGTTTTTCTTTTATATTTGTAAACCATCTGAAACATAAATAATAATTATTATTTTTATAAATAGAATCTAACATTCACACAGATTGAATCTAATACTAAATTTTGTATATTTTGTATAAACTAACTAGATGACGCCCGCAACTCCCTTGCGCCAAAACTCGTTTATCGCGTGGGAACCGTACATATTTCTGGGACAAAAAGTATCCTAAGTATGTATTCTATGCCAAATTTCAGCAAAATCGGTTCAGGGGTTTGAGTGTGAAGAGGTAACAGACAGACAATCAAACAGACAGACAGACAGACGGACGGACGGACTGACAGACAGACTTTCGCATTTATAATATTAGTATGGATAAAAACTTGTGTAAAATAAACGAACATTCATAATCAAAATGTCTACCGGGTAAATCAAATACTACTGGGCAAAGTGGATACCATATTCACTTTGCCCGTGTTCATTTTGCCCAATAGATACTTTTTGAACTTAACCTAAACTGAAATGAAAACTACAAACAATATCTCGACAAAACTTGCAGTCCTAATTCAACACGAAAACATACACTTTTCAAATATTATCACTGCAAAACGGTAACAATATGTGTAAATGCATAATTATGAAATTACTTACCTTGAAATATCGTAACAAATCACCACTTTTTAATTTTTTTTGTTTTATTCACAAACGACGCGCGTCCGGGCGCCTGCTCTCTTTGTTTACAACTGAGGGGTGGGGAGCGGACCTCGCAGCAGGAGACAGACATGTTCGTACGTGCCATTTTGGAATAGTGCAGAGTATTCACTTTGCCTGGTCTATTCACTTTGCCCGGACTTCCCCTACCTACCTGTTTGACGTTATTTCAGGCAATCTACTCGACGTATTTAAATGAAACTTGGCACAAAGGTAGATTAGAACATGAAATAACTAACAGTATTTTTTTTTTCTTGGAAACCAAAACGGTTCCCACGGGATCATGAAAAAACTGTATTTTTGAACTTGCTTCACAAACCGAAATAAATCATCATTTTTCGCATGTTTTCTCTTGAAATAAAACTATTAAATTAAAATTATAAAAATAAATCTATTTTTTATCCTACTCAACACAAATAATAAATAGCGAAGGTGTAAACCAATAGTACAAGATCTACTTAAACTAAGAATTTGCTTTGAGCGAGAGGTCAACCTATTTGGTTGTTTTTAATAAGTTACCTACTATTTTTTTAGCCGGTAAAAATGTACCTTGATATTATTTCGTTCAGGCTCTTGAAATATTTGCGTTCGAAATTCAAAATTAAACCGCATACATAGGCTGTGTTCCGCGGAAAATAAAACGTAGGCAAAATGGCAACCGCTGGTATAAAATAAGCAAAATGGCGGATTATGTTAGCATTATTGAAGTTAGCAAAATATGTGCCCTGGCGGATAATCTGTTTTTTTTTAGCGCTAGCAAGCGCTAACAAGCTCTATTTTCGTCGGAACACAGCCATAGTCTTTTTACTGTATTGATATTGACTGAGCAGAATAGAAGAATAACTGTTTAACACGTTCGCTGCGCAATTAAATTTTGTCTACCTGGCGAAAGGTGCGATATGAGATAAGAAAACCCCATTCTATACCTTTCTGGAAGTGCTGTTTGAGATCTTTCGGCCCCATAGCATATAGCTCGCTTCGAATGGCCGTATTTATGCTAAATACACCGATAACTTTAAAAGAAAAATACCATTATAAAGCCAAGAAACGACATTAACTACCTTTAACTTCGCCCCGGGTTTAGGTCAAAGAAAACCGAGAAAATAAAGAAAATGTTTGTGGGGTCTAAAAACCTCATAATGCACCGAAGGAAATGTACCTATCGATAAAAACTAGTGATGTCAAGACTATTTATCGAAAAATGAAAATCGCATTTAATTGTTAAAGTTATGTTTATTATTTAGGTAATAAAATTACATGTAAAAATTAAAAAAAAAACATTCTAAACACATACTTTTTGCACATTCCTTACAATAAGACATAATTTTTTTCCTGGAGCATCTACGCGTGGTATCATTCTCTGGTAAACCCGGTCATATTTGGAAACTAAAGGATCTTCATTATTATTGTTTGAAGTATCTTCACTCATTTCGCTAGCTAACTGTAACATCCTTCTGCATCGTTTCTTACTATTTAGTGACATACTGGAACGCGCGCTACGACGAAACGTTATTTTGCGTAATATCGATAGTCCTGCGCAAGCGACACGCACCACTAGTTCGATTCGATGCAACTGCGCTAGAAAATAGGTGCGGGTGGGGGCGGGAGCGCCTCCCGTGACTGTGAGGCAGTAACACCTCACGTTCGCACTGACAACTGTTTTTTTGATTTCTATGCGGAATGAGGTCTAACTGCCTCATTTATATTTTTATAGTATTTCAATGACAGTTTCAATAGGCAAATGCAACTGTGTATTTGTCTTTCTCATACGCATTATATTTTGTACAATATGAGCTCCGCACTGGAGGGAGACAGCGATATTTGTTCCCGCACGGAGTGGGAGTATGCTTATGCGGTCTTTAGACCGCATATCGCAGTAAACGTGTTAATAATTTCAAATACTTACTATTCTATTCTGTGAAAAAATATTTTCAACTTTTATAACATTCGTCTTCTTTAATTTTAGTGAAATAAACTTTAAATTGATGTTATATCTTTAGGTATCCTACCATATTATAGGTACTAAGTAATTGTATATTAGGTTGAACTTGAAGCTTGGTAGGTATCTTATTACGAATAATGGTGTCTACAGACACACGAATTTGGTACGGAGCGTACAGCGGATTTGGTCCGCTCCGTACCAAATCCGTGCGTGTGTAGAGCAGGGCTTGATTAACGTTATTAAATTGCTAACGTTACCTGTGTTTCACAGAATAACGTTAGGAATAAATATTAACGTTAGGAAAAATAAATTTATTTTTATCGGTACATGAAAGTAACGTTAAGAAAAAGTATTGTTATTAATTAACGTTATTTTATATAACGTTACGTATTTCCCTGCCTGCGCCCCGCCTCGAAGTGACAGAACGAACATGCACTAGCTTCGTCGCGTCGGCTATTATATTGTTATATTCTTAAATATTATTGAACCTACCTACCTACCTCAAACATGGATAAAACCGCTGCGCTACCGACGCTCCCTATATTATAACGTTATATATACCATAAATACTGTTATTTACAAAATAAAATAACGTTAGTATATAACGTTAAAAATATTGTTAAGTATCAAATAACGTTAAAATTAATATCGTTACCAAAGTATTTTTATAAAATTACCGTTAATTAACGTAATTTTTTGGTGTTATTTGGTAACGTTAACAAGCCCAGGGGCCGTATTACGATCTTTAAAAAACCAGGCAGTTTCCAGGCAATTCAATATACGGCCCTAAAGTGGCTGGTTCTTTTTTCGTATTACAACGACATTTCACTCTGACTGGATTCATCCTAGTTTGGTTCTCGCTGGCTGGTATACGAGCGTGAAAGTGACGTACGGAAACGTCAAATTCAACTCAAATTTGACAGTTTGTTTTTTTATGGCATGCTCTTAGTAGGCACATAGTTATTAAATAACAGAAAACTTGTACTGCCGGAATTATTATTATTTCTTAAAATAATATTATTTAAAATAATGCGATATTTAGATGATGTATTTAAGCGATATGGGACATTCTTTGGAACGGTAGTTTAAAAGTAATGTATTTTTAACTATAAATAGATGTATATAGTATATATAGTATACCTCGGGAACACTGTATTTTTTTCGAGATAAAATACTTTTTAAATATTTTTATAGGCTACTGCTTACATTTTAATCCAGAGCCTAAACTATTACCATACCAAATTTCATCAAAATCTGTTCAGTAGTTTTTTCGTGAAAGAGTTAAAAATATTCATCCATCCATACATCCATCCTCACAAACTTTCACATTTATAATATTAGTAGGATGGTGAATTGCTTGGTGATTTTGGTTCTTCTCGTGTGAGGCATTATTTCTAGAAATTCATTTATACTTAATTGTAACTCGTCAGCTGTGCTCGTCAGGCGTCACACATGATTATTTTCTATGAACATATGAATAAAACCTATATCTTAAACATAAACAAGTATTCGCAATTATTTTAGCGATATTTTACGTTACTAAAATATCCAAAATAATTTTAAAAGAGAACACTACAAAATAAACCAGTCAGTATAAGTTAATATTTTGTGGCGTAAACTGAACGGCTTTGTTTGACGTAAAGACAAGCCAGCTAATGTCAGTTAAATTGTCGTAATACGAAAATACCAGTCAAGTTTCAATGCAGAAGCAAGTCAAGTGTCACGTGACTGCTGACTGGCTGGCAATAGGTGGTCATAATACGAAAATGCCAGCCAGTTTGTTTTATGGCGTAAACTGGCTGGAATTAAGAGCTTGTAATACGCCCCCTGGTGTAGAGCAGTCCGGCGGTTAAGCCGTACAACGGTGTCAGTGTTGCCAACTTAGGGATTTACCACCCAACATTAGGGAAAATATCTACGGGGGTTTACTAGGGGCCAGGATGTTTAGAGTTTACTCCTTATGAATCAATTTGTATGTAATAATAAAAATTATTTAAATGTGTGTAATTCAGTGTGTGAGTCAGGGATATGAAAATATAATATTGGGAGTGAAATCAGATTAAGACAAGTTAGTTTTATGTTATTCACGCGTAAGTCTTTATGTTAAACACATAACCTTTCTTTCTAGCTTATTATCTCTTAGACCTGTCAATGGTATAATTATCAGGGGTAAAGTTTGGGGAGAAATATTTTTGAGAGTTGATATCACTGCCTGTTATCAATGAATTTCGGTAATCATCGCGTCGTCGAAAAACAGCACTGTAAATAGAACTCTGTGCTAATGCAATAGAACTGAAAATCGAACACACGAGTGTCGAGCTTTTCGGTCTACTGCATCGTACCAAATCCGTGCGTGTGTAGCGACACCGGATTCGGTCTGCGGATATGGTCCGCTGTACGCTCCGTACCAAATTCGTGTGTCTGTAGATGCCTACTCTGCAGCAAACCGCAAAAGTTTTTATAATACCTATACCAATATTATAAATGCGAAAGTGTGTCTGTCTGTTACCTCTTCACGCTTTAACCGCTGAACCGATTTTTATGAAATTTGGTATAGACATACTTTGGGTCCCGGGAAAGGACATAGGATTTTTTGTTACCCCGAAAAAGTAGTGTTCCCGCGGAATAATATATTTACGCGGGCGGAGCCGCGGGCAAAAGCTAGTCTTAAATATATTATTATGTATAGTTGGTTGCCTGTGCCTCTAGTCAAGATGCGTTCAATAATTTCGATGGCGAACTTCGAAATCAAAAATGTATGGGATTTGACATAATTAAGTCATCGTTATGTGACATGTCGCTTGCGATGCGTTATGTCAAATCCCATACATTTTGTTTTCTAACTTCGCCGTCGTAATTATCGAATGCATCTTGACTAAAGGCCCAGGTCACCTTAACACAAGTGCTTCGGATACTTACCATGGGCACGGGGCCAGATTGGTGTGGTGTGAAGCGTTCATAGATATTATTATTATGAACTCTTCGTGCGCGATTTCGACTCGCACTTGGATGATTTTATTAATAATTCTACACATTATTATAAAGAAAGAAAAACGTTTTATAGGAGAAATATGTTTTTATTAATCTCAAGTTATAATACAAAACATAGTTTCTGTTAGTACTATACATTTGGTTAATACAAAATATACAAATCGCGAAGTATAATCTTTGTGTGATGTCTTGTAACAAAATCTTTTTTCATTGAACAAAAAAAAATCACAGAAAGATAGTTTGTAAAACAGTGAACTGATTTAAGAAGATATTCAAAATTGTTTATATTTTATCTGAAACTTCATTTGAAGTTTATAGCCACCAACATCAGACAAACTTTACAAAGTAAACCACAACAAGTGACAACTGGGCTTATAACTTACATGAGTAGAACATTTAGTTAATCTTCTTCGGGTATGTATACATTACCCCCCTTACTAATAAACGATGTATAAGCTTTGAATAGTTATACAATGTTTTGTTCACATCACACAAATGACATGTTTAATTCGATAGAAGGAGACAAAACACTGTGTAACTATTCAAAGGTTATACAGCGTTTATTAGTAAGGGGGCAAAAGTTTACAGGCAAAGCCTATTAAGCTAGCCTACACGTAAGGGTTTACCTGACAGGTTTGCCTGCACAGATATATGTCAGGTACGCTTGTACTGATACTATATGGAAATCTGGGGGTCTAAAAATCCACTTTACGTGTTTCATATTGTTTCATTCATTTTTTCAACTCATATTATGTGCGCCATTTTACGCATTTCTATTGAAAACTGTTAAAATTAATGTTTTCTAATATCAGATGAATCATATATTTGAAATCAGATAAATCATATTTTACCATTTCACGATTTTTGTATGGAAAAAAAAATATGGAAAATAATAAACCTAAGTGGCCTTTTTAGACCCCCAGCATAGTTGTGCAACATACACGCTTCGGTTCACCTGTACAGGCAAACCTGTAGCATTACATTTGACTTGTAGTATTGCAACACTGAATTGTGTTAACATATACTCAAACAAGTTATGAAACATCTCGGAAATTAGAAAGAATATTATAATATTAAAGTTAACCCTGGGTTAAAATATCATGCCTTCTCTTTCATAAATACGAAAAACGAGAGAGACAACATGATATTTAACCCAGATCTGCGCATGTGGGTCTAAGAAAATAAATTACACATTCCTACATTGAAGTTTAATATCTAGGGTTAGCGTTCAACATTTAAAATCGACTACCGAACATATCTACACAGAGACTGTTACTGACAGTGTCCTGACTTCTTAGATCAACAGTAAAGTCAACTTTAGCAGCACGAAATACGAAAAGGAAATATTTGTACGACTGCGATGTCTCTACAATCTAGATATTGTATGTCAATGCATTTTATGTTACAGTCTCTTTTACAGCTGCAGTCACATTAGAAAAAAACCTCTTTATTTTACGCCTCTCAATAAGCGGGCCGGAGTTCGTACGTTAAACAGTCATAAATACATTCAGATAATATAACCACGAAGAAACATTTTTTATTTTCTAAGTACGATATATCGAACAGAAATTACACCAATATACATTTTTTACTATTATTCTAGTACATTAATTATTATTTTATGGCTTAAATTAGTCGTAGTTTAAAATAAATAGGGAAAATATTCGAGTAAAGGAAAAATATTATGCAAAACTAAATCTTGTAACAATTACCAAATGACCAAACAAAAAAAAATCTAATCAAATTAGTAACTACTTATTTAGAAAAAAAAAATCGAAACTAAAACGTTTAAGCTGTCAAGTTCCTTACAACTAATCAAATAAAAGAAAGCAACAAAATGCCTTTTAAAATGTTCCACGATGTCTTTAATTAACTTTAAAATATCTAATTTCTTTTTATTATTTTTTCAGTAGCTAGTCCCATAACTTGTAAGAAGCTAAATAAAGACAAATTGATACCCATCTTTCGAAAACAGGCATATAGTAGATTATAAAATCAACTAGACGGTATATCTACCCAATTTTAGTACTTAAATGGCTCAAAATTTAAAAATAAAAACTACAATTAAAAAAAAACTATTACTAACAGGTACAAAACGGTATTACTTTTTGTCAGAGTATTAGTAAAAATTAGTTTAACAGTACCATTGATAAAATACTAAATCTCTATTGTAATATGTTTATAACATAGATTAAAGAAAATGTTAATAGCTATCATGTCTTTTGTTTTGTAGTTAGCAGAGTAGAACTAAAGGCGTGACTCCTGCTCATGTTTTTTCTTAACATTACACAGAAAACATGAAACAAAAACATTCGTCACATACACAAACTGTCTCCAGCTATAGAAAGTGTTTTTGATTGAAACAAAATATTTTGTGTAGAAAAGATTATGAGTTCCGATGAGGAAGACGTACTCGCAGTTTAAAGGCCCCCACAGACGAGAGGCCGATCGTTTCAGCTGGAACTGACGTCAGTTCGGCCTGAACGGATTCGAGCACACACACGGAAAAAATCGCATCCAATCCAATTTACGTCAGTTCGGCCTGATCTGATTCGTGCCCACACACGGAACAGTCGCATCAGTCCATTCTGGTTTGCCGCGCGCTACGGTCGTGTTTATCAATTTTGTATTTAAACACCGCGAAAACTCATACAACGCTTGTACAAAATACACGCCCGCACGGCAGCGGGTCGGGCAAGAACTGAAGCGATTTGTCCACACACGGTCAGGACAGGCCGCGCGTTCAGGCCGATCGGTCAGGCCAGAATTAATGTTGCCAACTTAGTTATTTTACAAAATTTTACTAAATTGAGTATTTTATTTCCCTCCTTGGTAGAAATTTAGTTATTAGTAGTGTTTAAGTAGGAAAGAGCCAGACAGTAATGATATGCAAAATAGCTACTAAATACGTAATATTTCCTAGTATATTTTAATTTAATGGTAAAATTTATAATCAAATTCAATTAATGAAAAAAATTTAATATAATAAAACCTAAAATGCAGTGGTTTTTGGGGGGCTTCAGGAATTCCTAAGTTAAGTAGCCTCTTTAGTAGTTTTAGTAGAAATCGATACGAGTTTAGTAGTTTCACAAAAAAAGAGCTGGCAACACTGGAACGAATCGCTTCAGTCCGTACGGCCGCCTGATGCGATCTCGAAATTGCACACACACGATACGATTTTGCATCCGTTCAGGCCGAACTGAAGGTAGACCGGACCATGTATGGGGCCCCTAAAGCGATTGCACAATATGCAGTAACTATCTGGGAGAAAAGTGAAAACACAGATTTCGAGTTAGGCCATATTTACTGACTCGTAATTTTAATACTTATCAGGAGTTACGAATAGAAGACCGATTTGCGATTATAATTTCTTTCGTATTTTTATGTATAATGGTCATGTGAGTGGTGTGACAGTTGCTACGAAACGATACATCCCTTCCCCTCTCTACCCGCGCGGCCGTCCGTCTCGGAAGACAAAATATTGTGTATTTCTACAGAAATGTGTATAGCCACGCCCCAATGTTTCGATATTTTTGTGTAATATTTCGAAAAAACACGAGCAGGAGACGCGCCTTAAAACAGAAGTCGATATTTTTGTGTAATATTTCGAAAAAACACGAGCAGGAGACGCGCCTTAAAACAGAAGTAAAGTTCATTACCATTGAATTAAACTAATATAATAATAATATTATGTATTTACAAAAAGACAAAAAAAACTTCGTCCTTTTTTATCTAAATTCAAAACCTAAATATTTAGCGTAGAATAAAATCCGTTCAAGTTTTTAATTTGAATTTTAATATCAGGTTTTTTTTTTGTGTGATTTGGGACAACTGGCAAGGAAAAATACTGGCACAGGTGATATTTACCATTACTAAATGGTAACGATTTACATATAGTTCTATTCAAACTTAGGTGAATCTAGTATGGCTCGTAATAAAAACATTTGAATTATATTTTCAAAGATAGAAGAATATTCATTTCTATCCGTAATACATCTTTGTGAATATAGTCGAAACACTATACATATTACACACTAAACATTTAGGAAATTTTTGAATTAACAGTAAATGTGCGAGTGTGACACAATATCGTTAAATCTCCTAGTAAACTATTGAGTAAAACTTAATATCTGAAGCGAGTTTAAGATTCTGTTATAAATATCTCTTCTATTAACTGTCTATTGTCTAGTATAAGTTTTATTTTACATAAACCATTAGTCTAATGGCAATTGAAGCAGCTTTAATACTAAACCGTGTTCAACGAAAATAGAAACTATACTAAGTATAGTACCTATAATTTTAAAATCCTTTTCAAATATCTGTATAATTTCAATTACGAAAATATCTAAGATTTATTCTCGTTTGGCGGGATGCACCAACAATAACATACCAACGAATAATTTTATTTACATAACATGATTTTGGCCTCTACTTTTTAATACTTTTTACTTTATAATCTTGACAACACCAAAGATTAACGTGTAATTTAGTCATGATACGTCAATTAGATGACGTATTAAATATTATACCTATACCCCCTTACTAATAAACGCTGTATAAGCTTTGAATAGTTATACAGTGTTTTGTTCACGTCACACAAGTGACATTTTTAATTCGATAGAAGGACACAAAACACTGTATAACTATTCAAAGCTTATACAGCGTTTATTAGTAAGGGGGATAATGTCTTAATAAAGTACCTACATTTTTGAAGTTACACTTTTTTGCCACATTTGGAAAAAATATGAGAGTACAATTATTAATATGCGCGCGCCCTGCAACAGTCAAAAAACGACATGGTGAAGTTGATTAAAAGATTCCGTAACTAAGTCGTAACTAACTTCAAAGTAGTATGACTTTCTACATAAGTTAAACACAAACGTAGAGGCATTTTAGACTCATTTGGGTCGTGAAGGACAAGGAGGGGCGGGTCTGTGTGGGCGGGGCGTCGACTCGTACACTTCGTCATACAGACGTGTTGATGTGGCCTCATACCGGCTTGGCCCCTGCGACTGACCTGGTGCCTCGTACCGGCTTGGCCCCTGCGACTGACCTGGGGCCTCGTACCGGCTTGGCCCCTGCGACTGACCTGGGGCCTCGTACCGGCTTGGCCTCTGCGACTGACCTGGGGCCTCGTACCGGCTTGGCCCCTGCGACTGGCCGGGGGCCTCGTACAGACCTGGGCGCTCGTACCGACTCGGCCCCTGTGCCTGACTTGGCCCCTCGCCGATCTCACTGTATATATTACTAGCGATACTGGCCGTGTCATGTACTTCGTCGTACATAGCGCTAGTGGACGCGTAATTCGAATAATAATTCACATTCTGATATTTCAAAGCGGAGTAGTTCTTGGAATTTTCTAGACATTCGAAATTCCTCAGCTTGTCACCCTCCTCGTATTTTGGCGTGTAAATGTTCTTCTCGTAGTTACTGCTTTGATTATTTGTGGACGATTTTGTGTAGTAATCCTTAGTTTCCAATATAAACTGCTGTTGCGCTGGGTTCATATCGAAATTGCTGTAAATTGGGAACTCACTGTAATCCTGACTTGCGTTTTGTTTACTAGCGGCTTGTTGACTCGTTTGACCATACTTACTAGTCGTTGCGTTTTGTACATTATTACTGTAAATATTATCGCTATTAGTATTCTTAGATCTGAGATTCAATGATTCGGATATTCTATCATCTAGAGACATTTGTGCGAACGATTTGACGTTCAAATCGTTGGTATTCGAGTACTGGGAGCTTGTGTTATTCGGTGTAAAATCTTGTAGTGTGTTTTCTGATATATTATTCATACTGCTATTATTGTATACTTGTGTATCTGTACTAGTCGATGGGTTTGAGTATTTAAGAGATTCCTCGATGGCCTGTTTGATTTGATCGTCGAAATCATAGTTCGGCCTTTGTTCCTTTGTATTTTGCCAGAGCTCTGTAGTATCGAACGGGTCCGGTTGTGTTCTATTTGTATGACTAGATAGATTCAGATTGTCCACAGATTTAGCGCCGTATATCTGTGAGTGTGTGCGTGCCTCTGAGCTCGATGTCGGTAGACTTTCAACGCTTTGCTGACCCCAATCTAGAATCACGATATCTTGCTCTGAAAAAAGGAAAGATATATTATATTAATATTTAATTACCTGCGTTAGCTTTGCTCGGAGTTTTATTAGAACGATAAAATAATGATTAAAAGTAACCTTCAAAATATGGATTTTGGCATACCGCAAGGCAGTGTATTAGGCCCTACACTTTTTATTTTATACATGAACGATATATTTAATATAATTCTGAACAATACCGACATAATTTGTTACGCTGATGACACTGCAATAATTTTAATGGGTAAAACTGGGCTGAAACAGTAGACACGGCTGAAAGGGCGCTTAAAAAATATCAGAATGGCTCCAGAACAACCTTCTCACTTTGAGTGTCCCTAAGTCTAAACTTCTTTTCTTTCGTAAAACAAAAGCATCAGCTCCCCCTATTAGCCTCAATGTTACAGTGCATACATGTCCTATTGATGGCCGGCAAGTAGTGGAATGTAACTGCAAACAACTAAGTACTGTAAAATACTTAGGAGTCATAGTGGATGATAAACTTGATTTCAAGGAACTGAATCTTTTTTTTTTTTTTTTATGAAATATGGGGGCAAACGAGCAAACGGGTCACCTGATGGAAAGCAACTTCCGTCGCCCATGGACACTCGCAGCATCAGAAGAGCTGCAAGTGCGTTGCCGGCCTTTTAATAGGGGAGGGTAGGGAAGGGAATAGGGTAGGGGATTGGGCCTCCGGTAAACTCACTCACTCGGCGAAACACAGCGCAAACGCTGTTTCACGCCGGTTTTCTGTGAGCCCGTGGTATTTCTCCGGTCGAGCCGGCCCATTCGTGCCGAAGCATGGCTCTACCACGAATCTGTCTGTCAGTTATAAATAGTTGTAGAAATATGTTGGCGATCTGCAGGACAGGCTTAGCCTAGTGCAGGCGCCAACGTTAAACAATTAATGAGTGTATAAAATATTATATTGATTTAATAATAATTACTGTACTGATGTTCGGATGTAAATTTTCGCAAAATAAATTATTCTTATTCTTTTAAGTATAAAAAAGAAAAAGAAATAAAAATAACCACAAAAATATTCGTCTGACCAGGATTCGAACCCGAGACACCAAATTATCAACAACACAAAAAGTCCAACGATAACAAAGTCGCCAACCAGATTTGACATTTTTCTAAATGATTAAAATCGCTCATATCTTATTAGCGGCGAAAGAAAAAACATATAAGTTAAAAATGCCCAGTTTCCCACGGTTATCTCTGGAAACTAGCTACATCGATTTTTCTTTCCCAAAACTCCCAGGATACAAAAGTGAAATACTTTCAGACACTTTTGAGGTTTCGATTATATATACAATATTAGCTCGTTTAAAGTATAAGATATAGAGCGCAAAACAATATTTTGGCATGATGAAATTCATTTGTTTAATGTTAAAATGTTGCAAATATGATATTATCTGATGAACGTACAAAACACAAAGATTCCGTTGCACATGTCAGTAAGCGAAATTCCTTAGCAGTAGGTTAAACAAATCCTTAACTTCCCGTACTTTTATTCTTAAATCATAAATAACTACAATTTTTATAAAAAACTATTATTACGAATCTATTGACACCTTTTTTTATATATATTATAAAAACTATTGTAACGAATCTATTAACATTCATTACGATCGGATCAGTAGTTTAGGCGCTACGATGGAAGAAACATACATACATACATCGACTGCCAAAATCATTATCCTTCCCTTTAGCTGCGCCGTAGTCGTGTAAAAAAAGAAATGGAATAGTTACCTAGTTCAGGCACATCGATAGGCTCATCCAGTATCGAGTGAACATTGGGATCCGTGGACTTGGTCGGCGACCAGTAGAAGTTGGGCATCGGCGGCAGATCTATGTCGATCAGCAGATCCTCTTTCACTGTAAATAGAGACAATATTAATAATAATAACTCCCCACACCGATTTCGGTGACGGTGGCCGGTTTCATTGAAACCAGGCCAATTACGCAGGAGTAATTTTATAGTGTACACAAGAGCAGTCTCTCTTTCTTTAACTCTATAATAACCTAATTAACCTGTACCTTGCTAGATTAACCTTGACTCATGCTCTTCGAATAAGTATCTCGGACGGTTCTCGAAACATTTTCCTGTCGTAGCGGCGTGCTGGTGTTCCGCAGCTCCTGTTGAAGCGACGCTCTGTCGTTGATAAGCGTGTTGTAGATGAAGTGTTAGCTAGCTGTGTTGCCGATAAAACATCTTAACGCTATAATTACCTAATTAACCTGTACCTTGCTAGATTTACCTTGGCTCATGCTTTTCGAATAAGTATCTCGGACGGTTCTCGAAACATTTTCCTGTAGTAGTAGTGTACTGGCGTTCCGCAGCTCCTGTTGAAGCGACGCTCTGTCGTTGATAAATTTGTTGTAGTTGAGTTGAAGTGTTAGCTAGCTGTGTTGCCGACAAAACAACTTAACGCTATAATAACCTAATTAACCTGTACCTTGCTAGATTTACCTTGGCGCATGCTCTTCGAATAAGTATCTCGGACGGTTCTCGAAACATTTTCCTGTCGTAGGGCGTACTGGAGTTTTGCAGCTCCTGTTGTAGCGACGCTCTGTCGTTGTTGACTTTGTTGTAGTTGAAGTGTTAGCTAGCTGTGATACCGACAAAACAACTTAACGTTGAGGGCTACAATAACGAAATATGGCTCTCACCTTGACTCATGCTCTTTGAATAAGTATCTCGGACGGTTCTCGAAACATTTTCCTGTCGTAGTGGCGTGCTGGTGTTCCGCAGCTCCTGTTGTAGAAACGCTCTGTCGTTGATGAGTTTGTTGTAGTTGAAGTGTTTGCTCGCTGTGTTGCCGCCGCGTGTCGAGGATGGCTGCGTAGACTCGATCGTTCGTCGCTTCCAAAGTTGTACATCTTCCGTTCTTCCGTTCAGAGGTGGATTTGAATCTGTAAGGAATTGAATTCAAGTTTCTATAGTTTTCATTTGAGATCCCACAAACTCCAGCGTTTATTGTGTATAGGTAGAATGATTTAGGCGTCGAAACGTAAAAGACCAATACCATTTTTTTTATTTTAGATTGCTGGTGCACGCAACTTTGTTTGCATTGATGTAATGGAGACGGAACACTATTTTTTACACGGAACCCTAAGATAAAGCAGCCTATGTTAGACCTTATAACATCAGCTAGCCAGTGAAAGTCCAGTGAAAACTGGTCCAGCCGTTTCAGAGATTAGCCGGAACAAACAGACAGACCGAGGACAGGTTTTTTTAAATAGCTATTTTATTGTAAGTACCTTGGTACTTTCATATCCATTGATTGAAAAGCAGATGCTTACAAATTACAAACAGATGCTTTAGTTTTTAATTTATTTTAATTATTATTATTATTTTAGATAACAATGTATGATTAGGTACTACTTTTTTTCTCCTTGGTGTTTATAAAATTATTTGCAGGTATTTTGTATTTAAAATTAAAGCAAAAGGTATTTGTTTAATCAATTCACATTCCTTAGTAACAATCATAATATTATATTATATTAATACGTTAAGCAATACTTTCAGTAAGAGAATTTTGGGAACGGAAGAGTATGAAATTAGCACAGTTTAAGTTTATGTGTAGGAATGTGTGCAGAAAGCTAATATTTTTTTAATAATACTTAGAAATACATAAAATTTATAGATAAAACAACAACACACACTACCACATAATATAAACACACACTATCATGCGTTTGACAAATACAATTTTGTTACATGTTGACGTTTGTGAATCTGTCACAACCAAGTCACAACATTTACATATTTTTTCTATCTAAGAGGCAAAAGAACCCATATAAAGTTCAAACTTTAAAAATTTTATTATTATGAATTATTATGGGTGAATTTTGACCACAGGGCGACCTTTACTTATATTTATTTTAGCTAAAGATTATGGATTAGTAATATACACTCCTTTTAATATCTAATCGGAATAAACAAGACCAGCCCTAAAATAACTTTGATGGTGTAGGGTGCGGTTTCCTGCAATAAACTTGAGTATTGACATTCGATAGTAAAATACGATAGCAAATTATACGACCATCAATAACTAAGGCCTCCCCGACATTTAGCGTGCGCCTTTCTCGGACGTTTGAGCGACGCGACGTTCACGAGGCGTTCGCACTGCGTGAGCGTCCGCGTCGCTCAAAAGCCCGAGAAACGCGCACGCCTAAAGTGGGGTCAACCTAAGGTTCTACTAGTTGTCCCCTATGTAACAATAATGTTAACTACGCATTACTAAGACTCAATGAGTTATAACTCGTACATTATTAAACAAACGTCAAACGTTATCGGAAAATACGTTTTTATTCACGGAACAGAAAACAAGTGGAAGAGTTGTATGCTGTATGACACAATAAGTATTAAAATCTTTGTCGCCAAATTCACACAAATACGCCATTAATCATACATCGCACTACACACAATGAATTCGTTTGATTGGTCGTTTATATTTTATTAGAAACGAAAAATAAAGAGGTACACGAACCACGCCTATTCCGTACATGCACTTGTATTCTGTTCCGTGATTTATCCCCCTTAATTTTCTTTTACTATCAAACATTTTCCACACATTAATAACCATTTAAAAATAATTGTTTGCGTTTCTATAGTTTTCATTTGAGATCCCACAAACTCCAGCGTTTATTGTGTATAGGTAGAATGATTTAGGCGTCGAAACGTAAAAGACCAATACTATTTTTTTTATTTTAGATTGCTGGTGCACGCAACTTTGTTTGCATTGATGTAATGGAGACGGAACACTATTTTTTACACGGAACCCTAAGATAAAGCAGCCTATGTTAGACCTTATAACATCAGCTAGCCAGTGAAAGTCCAGTGAAAACTGGTCCAGCCGTTTCAGAGATTAGCCGGAACAAACAGACAGACCGAGGACAGGTTTTTTTAAATAGCTATTTTATTGTAAGTACCTTGGTACTTTCATATCCATTGATTGAAAAGCAGATGCTTACAAATTACAAACAGATGCTTTAGTTTCTAATTTATTTTAATTATTATTATTATTTTAGATAACAATGTATGATTAGGTACTACTTTATTTCTCCTTGGTGTTTATAAAATTATTTGCAGGTATTTTGTATTTAAAATTAAAGCAAAAGGTATTTGTTTAATCAATTCACATTCCTTAGTAACAATCATAATATTATATTATATTAATACGTTAAGCAATACTTTCAGTAAGAGAATTTTGGGAACGGAAGAGTATGAAATTAGCACAGTTTAAGTTTATGTGTAGGAATGTGTGCAGAAAGCTAATATTTTTTTAATAATACTTAGAAATACATAAAATTAATAGATAAAACAACAACACACACTACCACATAATATAAACACACACTATCATGCGTTTGACAAATACAATTTTGTTACATGTTGACGTTTGTGAATCTGTCACAACCAAGTCACAACATTTACATATTTTTTCTATCTAAGAGGCAAAAGAACCCATATAAAGTTCAAACTTTAAAAATTTTATTATTATGAATTATTATGGGTGAATTTTGACCACAGGGCGACCTTTACTTATATTTATTTTAGCTAAAGATTATGGATTAGTAATATACACTCCTTTTAATATCTAATCGGAATAAACAAGACCAGCCCTAAAATAACTTTGATGGTGTAGGGTGCGGTTTCCTGCAATAAACTTGAGTATTGACATTCGATAGTAAAATACGATAGCAAATTATACGACCATCAATAACTAAGGCCTCCCCGACATTTAGCGTGCGCCTTTCTCGGACGTTTGAGCGACGCGACGTTCACGAGGCGTTCGCACTGCGTGAGCGTCCGCGTCGCTCAAAAGCCCGAGAAACGCGCACGCCTAAAGTGGGGTCAACCTAAGGTTCTACTAGTTGTCCCCTATGTAATAATAATGTTAACTACGCATTACTAAGACTCAATGAGTTATAACTCGTACATTATTAAACAAACGTCAAACGTTATCGGAAAATACGTTTTTATTCACGGAACAGAAAACAAGTGGAAGAGTTGTATGCTGTATGACACAATAAGTATTAAAATCTTTGTCGCCAAATTCACACAAATACGCCATTAATCATACATCGCACTACACACAATGAATTCGTTTGATTGGTCGTTTATATTTTATTAGAAACGAAAAATAAAGAGGTACACGAACCACGCCTATTCCGTACATGCACTTGTATTCTGTTCCGTGATTTATCCCCCTTAATTTTCTTTTACTATCAAACATTTTCCACACATTAATAACCATTTAAAAATAATTATTTGCTAGAAGTTTCTCACGATTTCGCGCGCGCGAAGGAACGGGAACTGTTCCCACGAGAACTTTACATTTCGCCGCAATATCACTATATATTCTTCCCCTAATCTCTATATCTGTGCCAAATTTCGTAAAAATCGGTCCAGTACTTTTGGTGCCTATTCAATGCAAACGAACAAATCTTTTCTCTTTATAATATTAGTATACCTAGATAACACGATGTATACAATTCATTTATCGATCATTAGCATATTAATACAACCATGACGAGGTTTTTGCGTTGTTTATTTTATTGGTATAGATTGTAATTTGTAGTGCATTAATTGCACACGGAAATTTCAAGTTGTATTTTTAAATGTTATTTAATATGAATTATGGGGGGCACTAAAAACTTTTTCATTGGTTACATTAAAAAATCTTTAAGACACGATGACCTATTCTGGCCGGGCAAAAACAGCAAATATCCTATCAGATTAAAAGGGTAAGGGGAAAGTCTTTTTAATTTCTATTTTCACATCTCTCAGGTAAATCATCAGGTAATTTTTTATTCCGTTTCGAGAGAAACAAAAAATAGTATCTATAATAATCTATATACAAAAGCATTTGTGTCAAAGCTATAGTATTTAAAAGGTGAAAAATATTTTAAAAAATCATGAATTTATGCTACTATTCGCCGGGGCTGTTGATCGCTCCAAAGTCCAATCACACAAAACGTCATAAGGGTCAACATGGTTTTTATAAAATTAGGCCGCAATCGAGCAAACGGATCACCTAATGGAAAGCGATTACCGTCGCCCGTGGACACCAGCAACAACGTGACACTTATTTTTATATCGTGACACTTATATTTGTAACTTCAGTATTTTTATTATTTTTTCTGAAATACTTTTAATGTAAAAATTTAAAATTATAGTGCGATGTTGTCAAACAAATGTTCACTAAGAAAGAATAAAGAAATGAATTCCTATTAAACCCTATTTCTATAGAAACAGAATAAAAAAACCACCGAGAATGTAATATTCGAGTAAGAGTGTATAGCTAAGTATAAATTATTAATATAAAACTGACACGGCTATTACGAATGTTATAATTAAATGTACTAGCGTGCGTGTGGTACGTCATACACGTATCCAATTACGTATGCGTGCGCGCACGCTGTTCGCTCGTAATATTTTATGGTCCAAGTCCGGCAATAGAGCAGACAGATGGTCTGACGATAAGCGATTACCCCTGCTCATAAAGATTTACACCCATATCATTAGTTGTTTCCTCGAGATTTCCTCCACTCGACTCAACCTCAATCCACCAAAATTGTATCATTAGTTCAACAAAATGCCCTCGACTTGAGGAATTTCCTTACGCAAGTCGAGGAATCAACTGTCAAACTTAAGGTACCTCAGGACGTACCTTGATGCTCCCTCGAGCGTCTATTTCGACGCGAAAATCAAACGTCTATTTCGAGTAGAAGTCATTTTACCACTTTTGAACCTACCAATTCGTGGAAATAACAGGGGCTACCAATGGGTGGGCCATTAAACGATTACTTAAAGCGTTGCGAAAACGATAATACAAGATTAACGGAGGGTTATTATTATCGTTCTGTCAAATTCGGATCCAGTTTTATTGCTAACTATTGGTGTTAACATAAAAAATATATTTTCTATGATTATCTATGACGTCATACCTCCACTCAACCTTACTGGAGGAGCAAACAGCTGAGGTAGAAATTACGTTTAAGAATACCAATTTCGGGGAACTTCTCAAGGATACCTCAGTTGAGGTTGAGTCGAGGCGGATTTGAGGAAACAACTAATGATACGGGTGTTAGTGTGCCTACGTAGTGTCTGCTACTAGACGAAGACGAGTTTCTGTGGCGTTACGTGGCAAGTATCACGTTTCATGCGTCGCAACGCCTATGTAGTAGGTACGTACACAGTGCAATAGATAATGGGAGTAGTGGTAGCCCCAATGGGAGATCTCCGACCGAGCGAGATGGTATGCCCGGTCAGGCCGAAGCCCACTTGAATGCATTTTTTTTCGAATGGGTCTAACGTAGGTTATTGGCAAAAGAGCCTCTGTGGCTCAGTGGTTCAGCGCTTTGGTGCTCAAGCCGGAGGTCGCAGGTTCGAATCCTGCCGACGGAACAAAAGTTTTTCTGTGTTCCTGGGTCATGGATATGTATTAAATATGTGTATAATATAATAAAAATCTTAAATATATGTATAGTATAAAAAGTATTAAATTGTCTGGTACCTGTAACACAAGTTCTTCGGATACTTAGCACGGAGCCAGATTGACGTGGTGTGAAGCGTCCATAGATATTATTATTATTATTTAACATATATTTGTCTCGGCTTTAACCGGTAGAATGAAGCAGGTACGGGCGATTGCCAAGTATCCTGTTCATGTAGTGTGAAAGAAGTTTAATTGGTGTGAGTTGTAGGGAAGGATGAAGATGAATTAAGGAAGCGGCGGACTATAGAGCAGGTATCTATAACGATTGACTTTTGTAACTGTATATATGTATTTTTGTGAAGGTTAAGGGATTTAAGTGCAACGGCAAGCGTTTTTGGAATAACGCCCGTTGAGGAGATGACTATCGGGATTATTTTTACTGTGTTTTGATGCCACATTTGTTTGATTATTATTATTATTATTATTATTATTATTAACTTAGTCGGACTGATGACTGCCACTTGGCTAGTCTTTATGGTTTGAATGCATTTCAGATGTTGTATATAATAGTGCCAATCTTACAAAACTTCCATCATAGCGCGATTATTTTATTTTTTTTTTTTATTTTTTATTTATTTAAATGCACAATAACACATTACAATCTTCACAAATCACAAATTGCTAATACAAATTTTTGATCTGGATCGCAACGTAACAAATATGTGCACACTATAAAACACAATATTTTTTAGACATAAATAATAGCTCAACATTAACTACAATTTATAGACAATACAAATAGGACGCAACGTGTGTTACTCAGAACATTCTAAGGTAAGCATGCTATGGAGGATGTTTTTTACAATTTTATAGTACGATTTACTGTTATTATTAAAAATGTCCAACGTTTTATTATCTTTAGCATAATTATTATATTGACGGGCCATACGTGTTAATGGGTTAAAGTAAGAAATATTATTTTTATAAACTTGTAAGACAAATAAGTTTGTACGACTAGCTCTACGTGCACTGAATTTAATATTAAAACTAATTTGAGACAGTAGCTCCGGTGAATCAACAAAGTAGTTTATAATTTTGTATAAATACGATAGGTCGAAAAATATACGACGATTTTCAAGAGTCTGTACTTTGAAATAAATGAGTCTATCAAGGTAATTTGAATTTGAACGACCGGGAAAGTGACGGTAACAAAGGATTTTGAGAAATTTTCTCTGAACGCGCTCAATATTTTCTACATGTGCTTTGTAATTCGGGGACCATACAGGACTTCCATATTCTAAAATAGTCCTTACCAGAGCAGAGAACAAGTATAAGGTGCTTGTAGGCTTTTTAAAGTCTTTTGTTGCTCTTAAAACAAATCCTTGAAGTTGATTTGCTTTGCAAATAATATGGTCGTAATGAGCCCGAAATGAAAGTTTGTCGTCAAAAAGGATGCCTAAATCTTTAATTACTTGTACGCGGTTAAGTGTTTGACCATCAATGTTATATTGCCAGAGAATTTTGTTCCGTTTTTGAGTAAACGATATAACTGAGCATTTGTTTATGTTCAAACACATACGATTAGAGCTACACCAATCTGATATTGCATCAATATCTTGCTGAAGGGCCAAGCAGTCCTCTACCTTCGATATTAAAGCAAATACCTTTAAATCGTCAGCGTACAAGAGGCAATGACATGAAAGTCTTAGAATTAAGTCATTTATAAAAATAATAAAGAAGAGAGGCCCTAAGTGGGATCCTTGAGGTACCCCCGAAGTGACAATAGTAGGTGAGGAGATAAAGCCCTTTAGTGCGACCAATTGATTCCTGTTACTAAGGTATGAGCATATCCATCTGTATAAGTTTCCGTGTATACCATAAGACGCTAGTTTACGACAAAGCAGCTGATGGTTGACCTTGTCGAAGGCCTTAGAGAAATCTGTGTATATAGAGTCCACTTGACCACCAACAGAAAAAGCTTGGCAAAGATAATTTTTGTACTCTAACAAATTTGTGACTGTCGAGCGATTCTTAACAAAACCGTGTTGTTTGTGTGACAGAAGTGGTTTCATATGACTATAAATGTGATTATAAACCAAGGACTCGAATATTTTTGCAAAACATGTAAGAATGCTTATCGGCCGATAATTTTCGCAGTTTGTCTTGTCACCATTTTTATATATGGGGATGATATGTGCAATCTTCCAACGGTCAGGGAAAGTACCGCTGACCAACGACTTATTAAAAATGATAGACAGAGGAATGGATAATTCGTTTCCGAGAAGCTTTATAAATGAAGGAGGTAACAAATCCGGTCCTGCTCCCTTACTAGCATCTAATTTTTTTATTTTCATAATTATATCTTTCTGCTCGATTGATATATGAGACAATGTGTTAGGAAAACAATTGCTTACATAATCTGAGTCACCAGTACAGTAATCATCACTTCGAAAATCGGTTTTTTTATCAAAGACCGAAGCAAAAAAACGAGAAAAGAGATCACACACCTCTTGACCACTAGATGACGACATACCATCAAATTTTATAGTATTGGGTATTGAAATTTGACCTTTTCTGCTATTGACAAAACGCCAAAATGATTTGATGTCAACTTTAAGGGAATCCTCAGTAACTGAGATATATCTATCGTAGCATACTTTAGTTAGAGTTTTACACCTATGCCTAAGCAATGAAAATACATCATAGTCACGAGGATTGCCGTATTTTTTAAATAGCTTGTGAAATTTGTTTTTTTCTTGGTTACATTTAATTAATGCTCTACTATACCAAATAGGATATGTTGAGTGTTTGAAAGACACTGTAGGAGTGTGTCTTTTGATTATATTAAGAAAAGTATCGTAAAAGGCGTTAGTGCAAAGATTAATATCGTTGGAACATAAAATGTCGTGCCAATTTACAAACTTCAACTCAGATTGAATGTTTACAATGTCACATTTCTTAAAATTAAACCGTACAGCTGGACATCGACGAAGCTCTTTAGAAATTTCAGGTAGAGATACAATTATTAAAAGTGCCGGATGGTGCTTGTCCTGTGTGCTTAACGGAAGTTCTTCACTGATATTTACGACTAAATTATCCACATTTGAAAGAACTAAATCAAGAAGACGGCCGTTGGCATTTGTGACACTGTTATACTGCTTTAGATTGCATAGCGATAAAAATTCATTTAGTAGATAAAGCTTTCTGTTATGTATAAGCGGTGTTATGCTACTTAAGCAAGCTGAGTAATAGTCGGGTGTATTAAAATCACCCATCAGTAAGAAATTGTCAGCAGGGAAGCAATTCAATAATAAGTTTTGACAGTGGCCATAGAAGCGTTCAAAATGGTTATGGTTTAAATCGGGCGGCAAATAGCAAACACATAAATTCAGGCGTGCGCCATCATTCGAATGAGGTAAAAGAGTTACCCAGACATCCTCCATATCACTATCCCATGATGCTTGACGGATGACATGATACTTTTTATGTACTGCTAACAAAACTCCTCAGGATTGCGGCGCCAATTGGTACGCTGCAAGATCATGTGTGCAAAGTAATTAGTATATTCCGCATTTAGCATACGTGTAGACGTACGTTCAGTTTTTTAATAATTTCTTTTTTTAACTGACTGCTGTACTTGGGAGCATCTTTGTTAGAGGTTAATCAATTTATAACACGCAGCTCAGGTTGGTACTTTATCTAGGTAAGTCTACAGAAACAAAGAATCCGAACGTCTATTGAGAAATCAACAATGAGTTGAATGGAGGTCGCAGGTTTGATTTCCGCTGGGACATTGTTACATTACGGGTATTATTTGTATAGCAAAAAACTTATTTACTACACTAGTCGTACCTTCCAAGGCGTAAATGTTTGTTTGAGGCTTCTACCGTACCTATAATCAGATGATCGGGCGCACGTTTATCTGCCTTAAGCCATAAAATTGTATTTTAACAACTTTTAAAACTCATAACACATTTTATCTGTTGTATTTAACGTTCAAATTGGTTAAGATGATCCCTCAAATTCTAATAAAGCGATATCGTCATAAAACGAATCATTGATCGTATGTTAATATATTATCAAGGTCACGAGTTTTACTTTCGTTTATGAAAGCGATACAGTAGTAATGTTACGCGCCTTATTAGTCTAACTTATGTAACATATATCCAACCAAAAACATTCTGTTAAAAACTAGCCAAGTCTCGATGGAGCTGCTTGTTTATCTCTAAAAAGTAATGAAATCTAGACAAAATCGTGCCAAGTCTAAGGTTCCTTACTGCGATTTCTTTATTATTATAGTTAATGTTGAGTGACTTGGCCGTTGAACATTCTTTATACTTTAGTGGGTACAAGTCAATTTTGTTTACATTTGTAACTACCTATGTTTGTTAAGCGAGATAATAGCCCATACTGGTATTGGTAATTGGACGCTAGTGTCTCATTTTAGGCTGTTGTTGATTGTACAACACACGTATTGGAGCAATGGTGTCATGGAGCCCCTTTTGTACCCTTGTGTGCCCTTCAACGGCCAAGTCACACAACATTAACTATAATAATAAAGAAACCGCAGTAAGGAACCTTAGACTTGGCACGATTTTGTCTAGATTTCATTACTTTTTAGAGATAAACAAGCAGCTCCATCGAGACTTGGCTAGTTTTTAACAGAATGTTTTTGGTTGGATTTCACTTCTTTTTGTAGAAACGTGGGGAAAAAAATATTGATTGATGTGTAATGTTCGAGTAGAATAAAGTTCGAGTAGAATAAAGGGGCCTGAAAATGCGGCAAAATGGTTCTAGTAAAGAATGGTACGGCAGTGTTTGCTTCGCGCTCGACTTGGCGGGGGCACTGCCGTGCCCCCAGATCGACGTTCTGGTCTTATCTAGAGGTTCTCAAATAGGGGCCTGAAAATGCAGCGAAATGGTTCAGTAAAGAATAGTACGGCAGTGTTTGCTTCGC
Organism: Glaucopsyche alexis; assembly: GCA_905404095.1. NCBI lineage: Eukaryota > Metazoa > Arthropoda > Insecta > Lepidoptera > Lycaenidae > Glaucopsyche > Glaucopsyche alexis. The sequence goes on from FR990053.1 coordinate 7,780,438, forward strand.
GCTCGACTTGGCAGGGGCACTGCCGTGCCCCCAGATCGATTATCCTAGTTTTTATAGTTTTCCCTTTATGTGGCCATTAAACCCCAACTCTGTACCAAATTTCAGCTCTCTAAGTTTATGGGAAGTACTAGTTCTATTTTGATGATCATGAGTGAGTGAGTGAGTGAGTGAGTGAGTGAGTGAGTGTCGAAAATGCGAAACTTTGCTTTCGCTTAACTTCGGAACTAAATGACCTACAGACTTAAAATTTTGGATTTTAAGTACGTGATTATAGCTTATTGGATGACGAAAATTTCTGCGTTCTGGTCTTATCCAGAGGTTCTCAAATAGGGGCCCGAAAATGCGGCGAAATGGTTCCAGTAAAGGATGGTACTGCAGTGTTTGCTTCGCGCTCGACTTGGCGGGGGCACTGCCGTGCCCCCAGATATTATGATATAATACACGGTAACGTAGTTATCATGAAACAACTTTAAGTCCTTGAATTAGTAACTGATTTTTACACGTAAAACAGTTTTCACACCCAAAAAACGAAACTTGAAAGTTATAAGCCACCGCACCTAATCTTTCACACCAAAAAAAACGAAACTTGGAAGTTATAAGCCAACGCACCCAATCTTTCACACCAAAAAAACGAAACTTGAAAGTTATAAGCCAACGCACCTAGTCTTTCACACCAAAAAAACGAAACTTGAAAGTTATAAGCCAACGCACCTAATTTTTCACACCAAAAAAACGAAACTTGAAAGTTATAAGCCAACGCACCTAATCTTTCACACCAAAAAAACGAAACTTGAAAGTTATAAGCCAAGGCACCTAATCTTTCACACCAAAAAAACGAAACTTGAAAGTTTACCAAGGCACCTAATCTTTCACACCAAAAAAAAAAAACCTTGAAAGTTATAAACCAACGTCAAAAGAGAAATATTTTATTTTTTAAAAATTACGTTGAATAACCTGTAATAGCGTTGGCCGAGACCTTAAAAAAATAAAGCGTGGGAACCAGCGAGTTTTATTTTAGTTGTAACTTCTAATGAATTATTGCCCCTCTCACATTGGTAAGCATCTTTAAATATGTAAAAGGCAAACCTGACTGACTCATCTATCAACGCACAGCCGAATCTACCGAACGGATTTTGCTGAAAATTGGCATACAGATAGTTGTAATGACGTAGGCTAAGAAAGGATTTTTGAAAATTCGCCCCTAAGGAGGTGAAAAAGGGGTTAAAATTTTGTATGGAAACCGAACTCCACGCGGGCGAAGTCGCGGGCATAAGCTAGTAGTCTATAAAAATTAATAAAATTGAAGTGTCTGTTTGTAATTTTTTATTAACAGCTTTACACTTAATGCGCATGAAAGTATATAAGGTATTTACAATTAAAAATTGATTATTAAAAATTTTGTCCGTTTGTTGCGGCTAATCTCCGGCTGGACCGATTTTCACGGGACTGTCACTGGTAGATAGCTAAAGTTTTAAGGAGTAATTTAAAGTACTTTTATCTTAGGGTTCCGTTGAAAAAGTAGAGATCCGTTTCCGTTAGTTCTACACAAACGAAGTTGCGGGCATCAGCTAATTCTTAATGTTGAGTGTACCTATGTTAGAAGATTGTGTGTTAACATACACGCTATTTTACGCTTAACCGTCTAAATGTATTTGAATGATTTTGCACACATATATTGTTGCTTAGATTAGCACACTCCTTTTATCCCGGAAAAATGTAGTTCGGGGTCAAAAAAATTTAACTCCCGTGACACTGTTTATAAGCATTTTACACTTGTTTGACTGTAACTTGTAAGGGAATATTATGGTAATGCTATTATGACGTCACTCACCTCTGCGGATTGGCGACACGGTCGTTGATTTTCGGGCCGCTTGATTATTTTTAGGCTTCGACGTCGATACCAGGGTGCTGCAAAATTTTACCACATTAAAATAACTCAACAACGTATTTACACAAATATAGGAACATTATTTTATTAAAAAATATATAAAAAAGAAAAAGGTATTATATAAGAAGTTGCATTTAAATTATATGGAAAAAGCGTGAGTTTACACTGAGACATGACGGGACGGGATTTTTAAAATAGCTATTCAAAATTGAACTCTATTCACTTACCCAAGAATATACACGTTTCATTGGTGGAGTTCGATTTAAAGCTGCACCGAGCTGCGTAGCGCGGCGCCGCTCTTGCAATGAAACGTGTACCTTCTTGTGTACTGAATAAAGTTCAAATTTGGATCGCTAGCTTATAAATTATATTATATTTTCCGGAACCGGAATGCCGGTGAAACTTTGCGCTAATTAGAGTTAAAAAAGGAAGTTTCGAGTGTCGAGCTGTCACAATATATGACACTAGCTTTTGCCCGCGACTTCGTCCGCGTGGAAGTTACTTTGGGATATCGCTAAAATTTTCCCGCGACTTCATTTACGTAAAAAGAGAAGCGCTTCCACCTCACGACTGCCCGCCCGCGCCGCGCGCCGTAAATTAGCGCACATGATTATTTTATTACTGCGATATCTTCTAAAATACTCATTGAAATCAAATGATGCAAACGGTAAATTTCTTCTAGATTGAATGCTTGTATTTAATTAAATAAGGATTAATATCATCTCTATGAAAACACCATCACAAATAATGCTTATTTTTAGAACAAATTTGGTTACCATAAAAAGGTTATAGTGAGCCAATCTTAAAAGATAGACATATACAGTCGCGAACTTTTTTGTAGAAATTTTAAAGAGGAACAATTCTGTCATACATCATTTTAGCGAAACTTTAACCCTTTCCGCAGCGTACGCAGCGAAAGCTCTCAAAAGAAAAGAAAAACCCCCGATTTTGTAACATTCTTGATTGGTGCTCCGCTCGTATGTAACTTAGCATGATGTTATATAGCCTAAAGCATTCCTCGATAAGTGGATTATCCAACACAAAAATAATTTTTCAATTCGTACCAGTAGTTCATGAGATTAGAGCGTTCAAACAAACAAACAAACTCTCCAGCTTTATAATTTTAGTAAGTATAGATTGGCTGTGTTTGGCGAAAAAAAGCGCTCGAATGCGCTCGTAAGCAAAATAGCGAATTTTGCTAGCGCTGCTGAAATAAGTAAACGTGTCCTGGCCGACAACTATTTCTTTTTTTCTAGGCGCTAGCAATTTTTGACACAGCGCTTTTTTCCGCCAAACACAGCCATAGATTCGAAACTCATGTGTTCAATTTTTAACTCTATTGTAGTAGCGCAGAGTTCTATTTTCAATGCTCAGTTTTCTACGGCCTTCCGGATTCCGGGGCATTTAGTCCCAGTCTAAGTAAATTATGATTATAATTTGTGAGTTTGCAATATGTGTAAAATTATATCATACAACAGCTTTGTATTCTGCAAAATAAAGTGAGTTTACCATGGGAAAAGTCCAACTTCCAAACTCCTCTGATTCTGCCCCTTCCACCAATGCAGCTCCGGCCTCTTGTCTATTAGAATTATAGCGTCCCCCGCTTCTATCGTCATTTGCCCCTCTTTCCTATAACTGTAAAAAAAATTATAACTGTTATAACTCAACCTACACAGCTAATAAGAATATACACGTGCTAAAAATAAGTAAACAGGTCTGTTTTTAAGGGCTTCGATAAATTAAAACTTAGCTAAACATAAAAAAGAAAAAAGTAATTTTCTTATCTACACTAATATTATAAAGAGGAAAACTTTGTTTGTATGTTTGTTTGTTTGTTTGTTTGTAATGAATAGGCTCAAAAACTACTGGACCGATTTCAAAAATTCTTTCACCATTCGAAAGCTACATTATCCACGAGTAACATAGGCTAAATTTTATTTAGGAAAAAATAGGGTTCCGTAAGATATTTGGGTTTTTCGGACACAAGGTGTAAAAAATCAACCAGAAAAGTTACTTATTTTGCGTACGCTGCCTAAACTATATAAGATAGAACCATATAATGTTCTAATTAATTGTAGATCTTATAAATGTCTACAAAAAAGTCCGCGACACACTATACCTATCATATTCGAGTGTGGCACAACAACCATTTTTTTATTTAGAAATCTTAAATTTTTTTTGGACTACATTTAAACGCGTTTATTTTACTCATGCTATTAATCCTTATCAAAATAAATTATTTCATCACTAAGTACAGTTTATGTAGATAATATTTGGTATTGAAATGATTAAAATTGGACGTTTGGTTTTGAAGTTATCGCGAAATTAAAATATTACGATTTCTGCTGCACGGCCCGCTGCGAAGTGGGTGACATTCTGTAGTATTAGTATCAGTATTGTACCCGTGCGAAGCCGGGGCGGGTCGCTAGTTTTATATAATTTCAAATTGGTCTTTAGTAGATAGGTAATTATAATTATTTCTACACAATATTATATCGCGGTTAATTACCGGTAATTATTTTATCAGTAAAATAGTAAGATTAGAATTCACATAAATTAATAAACAAATATTATATAAATCAAATTATAAGAATTAAAGTTTGTAATTTGTATTATATATTTGTAATTATTGTTTGTCAAACCTTCTATCAAATTCGTTTGTGACAACCCTAAATTATTTTCTCAGGATATTATATAGTTTTGAGGATTTTGACCCCACGTCCCACGGCGTCCGACGAGGTTTAAAATTAGGGTCGCACTCGCAATATTTTCACACACACTTTCCAAAATCAAATACTTTACATACAATGAGCTAAATTGCTTTTGAAATGTTATTTCGTTTTGTTTGTTGCGTTATAATATTTAAAAAAACTTTATATTTATTAAATAATATTATTTTGATGTAATATTGTTAGGCTTAGACTACATGCATACGGAATATCTCCAACCAAAAAAAAAAAACAGCGCTAAAAATAAAACTGCGCTAATACCTACAAACGAGCTGAAAATTGAACACAGGAGCGTCGACTTCTTAAATTGCTGTTTGAGTTAGTTTGATTTGCAGCTCAATTCCGGATGCGCAGCATTAGCGCAGTTCCAATTTCAGCACCGTTTTTGTTCCGGCCGTAGATATTCCGGGTGCATGTAGTCCGAGCCTTATGTTAAAATAACTTTACTTTTTAGGGTTCCGTTCATTAAGTGTAAAAACGGGACCCTATTACTGAGACTTCGGTGTCTGTCCGTCCGTATATCACCAGGCTGTATCTCACGAACCTTGATAGCTAGACAATTGAAATTTTTACAGATGATGTAATATGTATTACTGTTACCGCTATAACAACAAATAAAAACAAAACAACTAAAAACGGAATAATATCAATATTTAAGGAGGGGGCTCCCATACAACAAACGTGATTTTTGCCATTTTGTACAGAACCGAAACAAAAAAAAAAGAAACGCGCGCGTAGGGTTCTGACCAAGTGCGAGTCGCACTTGGCCAGTTCTTTTAAACTGCTAAATATATTTGAATGCAATTGGGCACAAATGCATTAGACCTAAGCCTACGTTTGTTGGGATAAAAATAGCCAAAAGCTTGGGTGTTTTTTGTCAGACAAACTTTAGAGAAAGGCATAAGAGACTCACCCAAGACTAGCGATAGCAGTTTCAAACTTATTTGTCTCCATGTATCGTTGTATGCCGGCGAACGTTGGCCGCTCCTTAGGGTTGAGGTCCCAGCACTGCATCATCAACATGTATACGTCTGGGGGACAGGCACTCGGCCATGAAAGACGCTGACCCTCTCTCATTATCACCCGCAGTATTTCTGATCCGTTCAAACCTGGTGACAATATAATATATTATGATGAATATTGCTTTTAGGGCACAGGGACGACACTCTCTACAAGTAACAGCTCAAGCACCAGCGAATGTCAGCCATGTTGAGTTGTTGACGTAAGCCTATAAAGCTGACACCGAAATAATTTTAAACGCCGCGTCAGTCAAATCTATCATAAATATTATGAAATTATATTGTCAATTATGACAAAGCACGAAACGCAAAGCGGCCAGCCCCGAGAACGAAAGTCCTGGCTGAAAAAAAAAATTCACGCGTCGCTCGCCGCGCGCACCCCCGGCATACGTCTAACCACGATAATAATAAATTATATTCTTTGCTTCGGGCCTTATTCACAATCGCCTAGTGTTGAATAGCTAATGCGGAAGATTTTCCACTGCTAAGTTTATACTGAGCGACAAAACATCCGTAAGCTATTTGTCACTTATTAGGCGATTCTGAAGCAGACCCTAAGTGCAACATAAAATTTAAAGGTTACTTTCACTAAGTGTTTGCTTATGTATTAACACTACAAAGCAAACTTGAAAAAAAAAAACTATCTGAGTGCATCGATTTTTCATGATTAATCAGGCAATAGCAATAGTTTACCCTGATAACAAAAAGGACCTGCGTAACCGAGCGTTGCTCGGAGCTCTAGTAGATTTTAAAAAATGCTCATTTTCCCAGGGATGACCATGGTATGGTATGGTATGACCATGGTATGGTATGATCGATTTTTCAACTCCCAAACTTCCTGAATACTAAATTTCATGGAAATACTTGCAGCCGTTTCCTATGTTACATAATATAATAATAATTATTTACAAGATACACAACACACACACGACCTCTGTGGCTCAGTTGGTTGAGATATTATCTCAGTCCATAGATATTGTTATTATTATTATTATTATAAGATTAGCTTGTTTAAAGTGTGAGATATTATATTGTGAGAACTTTAGTTACAATAAAAATTACTAACCCATCCACGGCTCCTCTCCAAAAGTATACATCTCCCACAGAGCGACCGCGAACATCCAAACATCGGAGGCGTGAGAGAACTGTCTAGACCGCAGCGACTCCGGGGCGCACCAGGGGAACGGCACGCGGCGGCGCTCGCTCATCACATAGCAGTCATCAGCATCTGGCAACGCTCGCATCAATCCAAAGTCACCAATTTTTACCTACAATACATAACATGTTGCTTACAAATCGCTGTCATATCATTAACTAGACCAGTATTTCCCAAAGTGGGCGATAACGCCCCCTTGTGGGCGCTGGAGGCCTAGAGGGGGGCGGTAAGGGGCCCAGAAAAAAAATTGGCGGGCGCCGATGTGAGTAGTATTATTATTACTTAATGTTGATTAATGGTTTATTTTGAATAGATAAAAGATACTCTCCAGGCGAGACTAATGTTATTCAGGTTTATAAGGTGAAAAAAAAATGGGGGGCGCTACAAAATGACTGATTTTCGAAGTGGGCGTTACACGGAATATGTTTGGGAACCTCTGATCTAGACATTGCCCGCGACTTCGTAAGCGTAAAAAGAAATTTCCTCGGGCACCGTACATACAAGAGTCTGACTAACACCATACCGAATTTCATCAAACTCCATTCAGTAGTTATAACGTCAAACATACATCCATCTATCCATCCATTCATACTCACAAACTTTCTCATTTATAATAGTAGTAAGTAGGGACTAGGAAGATTTGTTAAAAATTACGTCACTCGTTACGTCTTCAGCTTACTGCAAGCAAAATTAAAAGTGGTACTTAATTGTAAAAAAAAACACAAATTAATAATTAAGTACTAATTTAATTTTTGTTAAAAAAAAAACGTAATATATCTATACTCACCAAGTCCAATGTAGACAACAATATGTTTCGACAGGCTAAATCCCTGTGCAGAAATCTATTCTTCTCCAGATATGCCATTCCAGAGGCAACTTGCTCCGACCACTTAGCAATATAATTCAATGATACTTTTCCGTCTTGTGCTCGTATATAATCTAGCAATGCACCCATACGAGCCAGCTCGCAAACCATCATGAGGGGATGGAACACTACTCCATGGAGTTTAATTAAATTCTGATGTTTCAGACTATGCATAGCCTCTACTTCTCTTCGGAAATCATCGTAGATTTCCGGCTGAGAAAATGCATCAGCTTTTAATACTTTTACAGCAACCGGAACAGTTTGGCTCATTTGGTCTGACACCTTCCATTCTCCCCTCTTCACGACACCAAAGGATCCATTACCTAATTCATTGTGCAGTCTGCAAAAAAGTATATCATTTTAACTAAATTCTAAGGGTCCGTTCACATCGCGACGACACGCGTGACGCGACGCTACGCGGCTCCGCATTTTTAAGATAACTATTGAAAATTGATCTTTATGCACTACAGCGGTTCATCTAGATTCTAGACATTGGAACTATTACAATGAAACATGTATCCTCTTATGTAATGAATAAAGTGCAACTTTGAACGTTGTGCAGCGCGGTGCAACATTACATTCGAAGTTCAAACTCTTACAATGAAACATATATCCTCTTATGTAATAAATAAAGTTTAATTTTGAACGCAGTGCAGCGCAATGCAACATTACATTCGAAGTTCAAACTCTTACAATGAAACATGTATCCTCTTACGTAATGAATAAAGTTCAATTTTGAACGCTGTGCAGTGTGGTGCAACATGACATTCGAAGTTCAAACTCTTACAATGAAACGTGTAACCTCTTGTGTAATGAATAAAAACTTAAAATGCGTATCGTTTCGTTTCGGTGTGAATGACCCTAAGTCTTAAGACTTTCATTAAACAAAGGAAAAACTGGCCAAGTACGAGTCAGACTCGCATACAAAGGGTTCCGTACAAAACGACAAAAAAATCACGTGTTGTATGGAACTAATTTCGTACACCATTTGCCATAAATCGTATTGTAGTTAAATATTTATTTTATTTTGTTTTTAGTATTTGTTGTTACAGCAGCAACAGAAATACATAATTTGTGAAAAATTCAACTGTCTAGCTATTGTGGTTCTTGAGATACAGCCTGGTGACAGACAGATGGATGGACAGACGGACAAACAGCGAAGTCCCGTTTTAATAGGGTCCCGTTTTTACCCTTTGAGTAACAAACAAACAACAACTAAACAATAATTGAAGTAATGGTTATTAATATTTTATGCAATTTAAACATCCTGTATATTGTATAAAATCTAATAGGCACTTCCATTATTTAGTTAATTATGTTAAATGGTAATAAATATTATTTCTAGGACATGTGAGATAAATGCAATAACTTATGTACAGAGGTGTTACAAAGCACACATACATGCAACAAAATCAATATGCTTGTGCAACACATTAATTTGAAGTGTTGTGTATTTAATAATAACTAAAGGCGTGACAACTTATGTATGAATTCTAGTCTTAAACAAGACTAGAATTCAGTGTTACCTGCCACTTCATGCAATAATATAAAGTACTTTTGCTGCAATAAAAAGTTGCCCATGTCCCATGGTCTACTCTAACCGTGCCAAATTTAATCAAAATCGGTCTAGTAATTTTGGAGGCTATTCAATGCAAAGAAACAATCAAATCTTTCCTATTTATAACATTAGTGTCGAATGCAGATAGATGTTAATACAAGTTTTGACAACTTAGATCAATTTTAATATAGCAGTAAATCTAAGTAAATAATCATACCATCCTAATCTATACTAATAATAAAGTTTGTTTGTTTGCATCTAATAGGCTCCGAAACTACTGGACCGATTTTGATTGATTTTGCATACCATTGCGATGGCAGAATGTGAGAACATTAAGTAATTTTGTAAGACCATTGTACCTACAACATTCTTGCAATAATTTGATTTGATGAAATTTTGGCACAGCTATAGAGTAGACCACGGGGAAGGACATAGGCTACTTTTTATTGCGGCAAAATGTAGGGTTCCCGCGATATTTCTATTAGCGCGGACGAAGTCGCGGGCGACATCTAGTACTATAATAAGATAAATGTGAAAGTTTGTGAGGATGGATTGATGTTTGTTACCCTTTGAGACAAAAACTACTGAACGGAAATCTATGTTTGGTAAGGTAGTATTGTAAGCGTTGGATTAACACATAATATGCTCCTTTTTAGCCCAAGTACATTGTTCCCATGAGATACTGTATTTACGCGGGCGGAGCCACAGGCAAAAGCTAGTAAATTATACTAACACAATATCCTTCTCTAATATAATACAAGTTGTCCTAGGTTCAGTCTGTGTTTGTGGCCTCAATGATAAATCAGTCTTCTCTCTAGATATTGACGACGATGAACCAAACAGTTTGTTCCAAAACTTCCGGTTCCATTGCTGCAACTTCTTTTTCCTTACGGCATCTAACAGCCTGCGCACCCCAGGCTTGCTAATGCCAATTCTTTCTAGATCCTCTGCATGTACATAGTCAAAGTGAGCTAATCTTGTTATCTAAAAACCAAAATACTATGAGCGTTGTGTCAATGGTTAAAAATAAATATTTTTTGCTCTTTGTCTTGGTGGTAAGTGTCACTATCTAGTGACAAATTTATTTATTTATTTATAAATACAAATGATTGAATTATCTTAAATGTTCATTATATGTTTGACAAGATGCAACCAATGAAGAAGTTAACTGATGTCATTGATATTATATTAAACATAATATTATTAAAATATAGGTAGATCAAAACTAATCAATCACTGCAAATTTTTTTGGAATCCGTCCCTAAATTACTGAGAAATACCTAGATCATTGAAGTTCATCAAATTTTCACAACAGAAAGTTAAAACATGTTTTTCAGATTTTCATAAAAATATTTTTTTCCATAATAGTTTTCCCAGCAGGGGAAGCAAATTATAAATTTTAATATTTATAAATACTTTATATTATCATCATAGTTCTATTTGTATCAATAGTCATCAGCTGCATTGCTAACCACCTCATACTTAATACCTCGAATTTTTACACTTATTTCTGTGATATTTATGTTGTAAATTATAAAATAAGTAATCATATAAAAGCGTCACTGAAGGAGATAAACAAAAATTTACCTGAAGCTGGTCACGAATTGGTAGGTAAAATTGTTCTAGCTGAACATTTTGGAGAATATCACAGAGCCAATCGGTACCTGAATTCATTTTGATAAACACCTTTATGTACCTATTGATATTGTTCACCAGAGAGCTTACATCCCGCGCAGGAGCTAGGAAGTCTATTATAGATTATTATTTTAATCTAGAAATTGGAATGGCCTTGGTATCAATGCAACAAACTTGAAAATATGAAACATTTATGAAGTTTTGCATCCATCAATAATTAACGTTTTATAAAGCACCTTTCAATATATAATAAATCTAAATAAACAAACGCATTGAAGAAAGTTTAATACGTGATAGCATTTTTAAGAATTTACAAAATAAATTCTGCGTACGTCAAATCTGTTCCGTCCCTGAGATGACAGTTGACAGTTGACACTATTTTTTTTTTTTTTTTTTATTTTTTTTTTTTATTTATGGCGTCGGCTTATCACCATTTGCCAATGTCAAGTATATTATTTTCATCAACGTAGGTACTGTATTTCTAAATCGTCAAGTCCAAAGTCTAGTCAAAGTCCAAATAAATAGTCACGGTAGTCAATCAGTCAAGTCAGTCGATTCAGTAAAGTGGTAGACGCTTTACTGAAACTTCCTAGGGAGTTTTGGCGGGAAACCCAATTTAGCACGCATTTTGTAGAATGTATCACTTTTCCACACTAATGCACCTCAACGAATAATTAATGGTTAATATTCCACCACTATAACACATTAAAAACCGAATTAACACGAATTTAGAAAAATAATACAGAAACACAACATTGCTGATTGACTTTCCCGGCAAAACTCCTTGACACTATTGAAATCATATTGAAATTGACAAACGACATCATTTTTTTTTAAATATGGCGGTACGGTTTAAAATTGAAAACGGTAGATGGAGTCTGGCCAACGAAAGCTGTCCAAGAAAAAAAGCGGGAATTTAAATAAATCAAGAGCTGCTAACCCTATCTATACATTGCTTAAACGGAGTTGATACTAGAAATAGCGTTGATACCAAAGACTTCGTTGATACTACTTTCTGATTATTAAATAGTAGGTATTAACTATTAACTCCGTTCCAGCAGTGCCAACCGACAGGGCCAACCTTTGAGTATATAGAAGTCTTTGGGGCCAACGGCTCTCGATTTTTAAATTTCCCGCCCTCTTTTCTTGTTTCGTTGGCCAGACTTTAACTTACTTGAAAATCAGTCCACATACAGCAGAGTAATCGCGTACCGATTTGGGGGAATTGTCGTTTGAAAAGTGAAACGATCTTCTTCTTATACTCTACTCTATATTGCATGCGCGAGAATTTTGTTTCCCATTTGTTTCCATCTGCGCGCCGCCCGCTGTTATAAAACCTAAGGACGCGATGACTGTTTTGTTGCCGGCTTGACTGATGGTCGGCAGACAGAAAAGTCTCCCAAGTATCACGTCGCTGGGTGCGTGCCCCTCCAATCTCCATACATCCCCATTGATATTTCATCTCCGTAAATTGTAAAGGATTTTTTAGGGTTGCCGACACTTTACTGCTTAAATGGCGGCAAATTCAAATCTTGCGTTAATTTTGAGCTTTGCATAGGTAGGTACTTGATGTCGGCGACGAAACTATTACCAACACAATGCGCGCTAGCTTATTATGATATTAAGTAGTTTGGCCGGGATTGTCAATCAGCAATGTTGTGACCAAAGGTTGTGATTGTGTTTCTTTCAAACTTTGTGTTATTTTTTTTACGATGTAAAATTGGTATAAGGATAATAATTATTATCCCAAACTCTAAGTATTATTCATTAGATATTCGATGACGTGCACGCATTTTGTAGTTGTATCATTTGCCTACAGGCAAGTGATACAACTACAAAATGCGTGCTGGTTTGGTGGTCGCCAAAACTCCCTAGGAAGTTTCAGTAAAGTATCTACCACTTTACTGAATCGACTGACTTGACTAATGAGTCAAGTCAGTCGAGACTATCCTGACTATTTATTTGGACTTTGACTAGACTTTAGACTTTCCACGCGTGCGGAACATCAGCGACGCGATGCGACGCCGCAGCAAGGTGTGAAAACCGTCTGTGTGTGCATGCGCAAACATCGCAGACGTATTACAATAGCGAGGAAGCCCCACCAACACCCTGAACGAGTAATTATACTGTATTCGGAGAGCGCTAATGGCCCGCTGCGAGTAGCTGACCAACTGATTGCAGGTGTAGAGAGTTTGGCAAAATGCTTTAAACAGTGTAATTTTAACATCTGTAGGTACTACACCTCGCGAATCTACGTGCCAACACGTTACAGCGGACTGCCATCGCTCTTCTCTCCCTTTCGATGTCCCCATCGTCTGTTAAATCCTCGGTGACCGAGGTATTTAAACTCTTTCACTCTTCGAAGTGCAACACTACTGAGCAGCACAGGCGCCACATCTCCCAGCTTACGACCCCTGGATTGAAGTATCAAGAGCTCAATTTTTCTTACATTATATACGAGACCGTGCATCCTCGCATACTCCTCACATCTTTGAGCCTCACATACTCCAATCATTTTTGTAAGGGCGGCTATTGATGGGCTGAGCAACACCATATCATCTGCATAACTAATACTGTTAACACAGTGACCATCAATCGAGCAGCCTTTTTTTTTTTTTTTGTTTCCGGGGGGGAAAATGCATTACGCATACCACCCAAGCGCAGGGGGCACCCGAGTGGTGATGTGGGACTCCCGTATAGGCTAATGAGACCCACGGTATACTCACTAAAAACCACCCCCCACCTTCCTCCTCGCCGCCCTGTGACGGGGCCACGGGAACGATAAACACATCCGCGACCCCGCCAGCGGCAGCCGCCCACTAGCGGCTCCATCCAAGGCCCGAAAGCCCCAGGCGCACCAGATGGTATGGTGCGCCTGCCTCCTCGGCCTCCACCAGTACTGTAGCAGACTCCCCCCGAGCCTGCTACTAGGAGGCCACGGATACCAGCCTCCACAACCGGTACCCGGTGGCAGATCTAGAATATGGTTCTGCCACCGACCACACCTCGGCCGCAGAGGATAGGGCAAGCGGCGCACCGTAATACCAACTTGCCTCTTCCTCTGCGGCCCCACCAATGCCGTTAAGACCAGGTAGACCAAGCGAAATAGGCATTTAACGCTTCCAAGAGTTGCCCGCAATTGCCGCAAAGCGAGCCGCGCGCCTACGTCGCCGGCGTGAACTTACATGAACCCAAAGTGTTACAGTGTAGTCGTGTCGGCAGTAGGTCAATTTATTTTATTATTTGCATTGAAAAAGATAATAAAATTCATAGATAACTGTTTTAATGCAACACATAGCACACATAATTTGAATAGATATTATAGGTACCTAAGTAAAAAATGCTTAAATTTTATTCAATTACTAGCTTTTCCCCGCGACTTCGTCCGCGTGGAATAGTTACTTTAGGATATCGCTAAAATTTACCCGCGACTTCATTTACGTAGAAGGAGAAGCGCTTTCACCTCACGACTACCCGCCCGCGCCGCGCGCCGTACTATAGCGCGTATGATTATTTTATTACTGCGATATCTTCTAAAATACTTATTGAAATCAAATGATGTAAACGGCAAATTTCTTCTAGATTAAATGCTTGTAATGAATAACGTATTTACTTGGATAAGGATTAGTATAATCTTTATGAAAACACCTTCAGAAATAATGCTTACTTTTAGAACAAATTTGGTTAGTATAAAAAGGTTATAGTGAGCCAACCTTAAAAGATAGACATATACTGTCGCGGACTTTTTTTTAGAACTTTTAAAGGGGAACAATTCTGCCATACATCATTTTAGCGAAACTTTAACCGTTTCCGCAGCGTACGCAGCGAAAGCTCTCAAAAGGAAAAAAAGACCCCCGATTTTGTAACATTCTTGAATGGTGCTCCGCTCGTATTGAGCTTAGCATGATGTTATATAGCCTAAAGCCTTCCTCGATAAGTGGACTATCCAACACAAAAAGAATTTTTCAATTCGTACCAGTAGTTCCTGAGATTAGCGCGTTCAAACAAACAAACAAACTCTTCAGCTTTATAATATTAGTATAGATTTTGACAGTTTCTATGCAGTGTGTTCTGTTACAAGTATAAAAACACGCTGTGTTCGATGTGTGCATGGAGACGAGTACCTATCGTTAGCTCGTGTGGTCACTAAAGTACGTGTCGTTTCGTGAGATAAAAATACTGTATCAGGTACATAGGTGTTGACGATTTGATGGTACCTACTTAGGCAGACACTTGCAAAAAATGTATTCCTACTGCCGAGTCCGCACGTTTGCCACTTGCCGCAAAATCCAAACCTCCACAAACGTTTGACTTTTTGAAAATCCGGATTTTTGATTTTTTTCTCCCAAAAATCCGGATTATCCGGATAATTCAGATTTTTTCATTTTTTTTTAATTTGTTGCATATTTTATAAAACTTCAATGTTTATTTTACTACTATTTTGTAGCAAAAATTACACTCATTAGTAAAAAAAAACAGTTACTTTTTTATAATTTAATTTAAATAAATTCTTATTTTAAGTTGTAAGTATAAATAATTTTATTCAACAAAATAACAATTATGGTATTATATCTAATAGCTGCTAACTACTTAAAAAATATTAAAACTAGAAAAACTTATAAAGCTACAATAAAAAGAAATCTCCCAGGTCGTCCCCACCAGGCAGAGTACCTAGAAGGCTCAAAGAGTTTCCCCGCTGGATTACGATACTCACTCTTTGGGCCAGATAGGTGCCGGCTCTGGGGTCTCGGGTGGCCTCAATTAGTTTTTTGGAAATCTCTCTGAAAAGTTTGTGCGCACCCGGACCCCATTAACCTAGGGTTTCAACCCCAAACGGTTCAAATATGAGATCCCCACTAAGGTTCTCATATTTGCGCCGCTTGAAGTTCTCCGCCTGATTGGCGGCCGCACCTGCAGTGCTCGAGGTGCCCTGGACATGGGACGGAGCAAGTGTATCGACGCAAGTAGCGTCCCATACAAGAGCCCGTCCCACTCTCCAAGGGACCAGGGTCATACCGTCTGGTCTCTTGCCATCGTCGCGCGCCAAGCCAGAGGGTTCCAGCGGCGGTGACAAGAGCCCGACGGATGAGGTCGTTCAGGCAGTGATGTCGGGAGATGCGGCCCGCGCTTCGCTGACAGGACAGACCGTGGTGTCCGAGGCTGTCCACGTTTGCACCACAAACGCAGCGGTGGGGGACGACGTGGGAGGTGCCAAGACGCAGGGAAGTGGCTATTCGGAAAGCGGTTCGATCCAGCATGTGCCCGTATTGGGTGACGGCAACGCTTGTAGCCAAAGGCCCGACTCCCACTTTTCCGCTGCTAAGAGGCGAGCCTGCTCCACAGGACTGGAGGACGTATTAAGGAGATTATTCCGTACCAGTCTGCAGAGTGGCTCGTCCCAGAGCCTTTGGGAAAAAACGTTGTCAGGCAATTCGCTACAAGCACTAGTTGCGCTCCAGACGTCCTTGGCCTCGTCCAGAAAGGGAACTATAATGGAGTAGGATTGGTGCTCTAGTATTTTGAAGATGAGTCTATGGTTGGCGTGGACTGAGGACAAGTAGGCCGGGAGTGATATGTCGGAAGGTTTTCGAACACCCAGGCCACCGAACCTTACTGGAAGCGTTGCCTGAGTCCATGAGCGGTCATCAAAACTAATGTTCAAAATCGTGGAGAGCGTATGTCTTATGGTATCATCCAACTGTTTGAGAAGTTGAGGGAACTTCCACAGTTGACAACACCGCAAGACATACGTAAATTTTGGTACGAAAACGCAATAACGGATTAGGGTGAAGGCCATGTGACAGTTAATTTGGAGGAGGCGGTCTAAAGTTTCACTAAAATTTTGTAGTTTATTATTTATGAATTCTGGGAGAGATTCGTCTAAAATAGGCGAGCCCAAAAGGAAGAGCGAATCCTTATCGATGACAGACAGTTGTGGAGCTATTTCTTTAAAGCTGGATATAATCGCGTTTCTATCCTCACAACTGTCTGGCACAAAAAGTTCGCACTTTCCTAGGTTTAGCTCCAGACCTATTTTTTGGAACTCGCGAATCAGAGTCTGGAAGTCGGATAGTACCGTGGGTGCATCGCTTCCAATGGTCCCGTCATCTAAATACCAAACATTAAATTTTGAATTTAGAAGCTCGATGACCGGGTGTATGGCAAGGCTGAAAATTGCTGGACCGAGAGGGTCGCCCTGTTGGCAGCCCACTTCGGATGAGATGAGGTGATCTTTGTAAATGAGTTTGGTGGGGTCGTTGTAACACTGGAGTATGAATGGTAGAATGGCAGGGGCTTTGGATTTTATTTGGGCCAACATGGCGCCTCGCTTAACTGAGTTAAAGGCGTTTTTGACGTCGACCTTCAGAAACACATCATCGCCTTGATTGTGAATAGCTGTTCTGAAAGAGTGAACGGCGGCCTCACAGCCCCCTTTGCAGGCAAAACCGAGCTGTTTCGGCTGGAAGTACGACGCGAGGGAAGTGATCGATTTGCAGGCTAGTTTGGCTGTAAGGCGCCGGTATGTGGAGCCGACAGCAATCGGACGAATGCCACCATCTCTCTTCTTCAAAGCGCAGAGGTTAGCTCCATATAGAATGTCCACGATATCTGATGCGACCCCTCCACGTAGCATCAGGTTGCACAGATTCGTGAGTTCATTCAGGAGCTTCTCGCCGGCCTCCCCGCAGCAACCGCTGGTGAGGTCCTTCAGATGCTGAGGGGTGAGACCGTCAAGGCCGCCAGCTGAACCCGGAAGAAAGGACATGATGGCTCCGCGTACTTTATCTGCCGACGTTTGTAGTAGTGGTAGGGCCTCATCGGAAGCTGTGAAAGGGTTGGATTGTGACGGATGTTTGTTTTGCAGGGCGATGAGGGTCTCTGGGCAGTCGGGGGCGACCGTGTCATTGGAAAACAGGAGCCGCGCTGCACCCTTAATGTCTCCCTCACTTATTTTATTTTCTACAGATTTCACGAGGTTAAATTTGGCCGAGGAATGCAAAGAAAAATTTGGGTTGAGGTCAATGTCCGAAACACAGTTCTTTTTTATTCTTGAAGTGAGGGAGCGGATCCCTAGTGACATGCAGAAATCGGTAGGGAAAGGTGAGTAGATTTTCCCAGGCTTGCCTCGAGTTTTCCAGCACTGTGTGGCGTATTGTCTCGGCAAGCTTCTGGGCTACGGTCACCCTGGCACCCCTAGGGATCCGTTTTAGTACTGGTACAAAACGTTTAAATTTGGATATTTTTTGCCAGAAACTGGTTTGATAGATGGGGTTCGGAAGTGAAGTGGTTATTAGTGGAATGAGGGTGGGAAGCTGCTTGTGGCATTTGCCTACATGAATGTTCAAACCTCGCTGGCTTTTAAAATATCGGGAACAGTGGGAGCATTGCTGCAGATTTCCCAAGGACACGGTCGTAATATCTGTGGAGGTCCCTGCATCCTGGCTTCTTGTCATATGTTGGTAAAATTTAACTGTGAACGATGTCTAATATTTAATATAGTTAATAAAATAAACTATAAACAAAAATTATATAAAAATAAACTGCTTATCTAAGATAAAAAAAGACCGTGAACTATGTGCTCATTTTCTTGAGTAATGTTGGATTGGATAGGAGATCGGTAAACTTCATTGATGGCTTTGGACAGCTCCTGGGCTCACTTTTGAAAAAAAAACAGCATACAGCTTCCCGGGGTTGCCTCGTTCCTTCTTTCGTCAGTTGTATATGGGAGAATTACTTGGGATATCTACTCGGTTTGACCCACTTGGGGCGCTATAAATTATATTGGGTTCTACTGCAAATACTTAAAAATGTATATTTATTTACTTTCGGCGTCACGTAAATTGGTTTAATTATCGATTTATTTTCAATATTTTCTTCAGATAATTTAGAGTGACATGACAGTGTAAGTATTAGAATTACAATCTGAATAAATAAAAACATAATGAGATTATATCAAAATTATATACTTAATTATATTTATTTTTTCATTTTTATAAATATTTTTGATTACGTTTGAAATCCTAGAATGTTCAGTTTTATAGTTAGTATTTTATTTTGAATAAGGTATGTATACTTATATTGTTATTTACTAAATGTTCCAGCAGTAAAGAATTATAAAAAAGTGGAATAGCCTGTGATCTTTTTAACGCTTTTTTTTACATAATTATCTACGCCACAGTTCACCACTACCGTTTTCGTAAAGTTCCATTTCTATGAGAAAGTACTAACGTAGGAAAATTATTACAGTTTAATAAAACGTAGGAAACTGAAAATCCTTTAAATTGAGATCCGGGGAGTGAAGACAAATCATTTGAAGTATGGGGCTGAACAAATAATTTTGTATGGACGAAATTGGACCACTTTTTTGTTATTGAAAGTAAAAACCACCCACCTATTTGGGTAATAATTAAACACGTAAATTGTGCTTTTAATTCCCTCGGTAACTAACAGAAGTACAATTAACAATTCTAAGCACAATTTAAAATCTGTAACTATTGTAAGATCTTTATTTTAACATTTTACTTACAAATAAACAGTAACATCTTACTCTTTATTGCACTTTGAAGTTTCCGCTATAAGATGAAAACTACATTACTTAAAAAAATAACAGTGGTTTACACAAATCGTTGGTGCTATTTTTGGCACCTATATCTTATCTTTAAAATATTATCTAAAAAATAATTATTTCTACGCAAAAACAGGAGCGTTGATTTTCATTTAGTTTTGCTACTGACTCGTTAGTTTAGGTTAGTTTAGTTCAATCAAATTAATTTTAATAATAAAAAAAAATATATTACTTTCATTCATTCGGAAAAACTCTCTCTAATCTTAAACCAACCAGTCAGGTATTATCGACTCCAAAACTTCTTCCCAAACTTTTTAAGAATTTATTCTGATATCATAGAGATAAGATTTAGGTATTTGGACTTAGATATTCATTATTTAGAAGATAATTAAATATAGTTAAACCACTACATTTCTTTTTAAGCTGTCATATTAATTTGGCATTCTATGATTGTAGAAATTAAAATTGCAATAATATGTTTTGACTTTCGTTAGTACGAATTCAATTAATAATAAATATAAATATACAAAGCTTTAATTGGGTTTGGATTTGCTTATTATACTTCTTACTACTTGTGCAATTAAAACTGAAACCATATTCAGTGTTTTTATAAATTGGATCACCTATTACTGAACTGTACTAGGTACTACTAAAAAATATAAAATGGTAAGTATCTTAGAAACAGTCCATACATATACATATATAGCGACCATAATATTTTAGCAGATCTTCATCCCTCGCATCTCCATTTAATGGATTGACTATGTTCTACCAAATAACTTGAATAAATGGAAAAATGTGTCAACAATTTCAACAGGACAAAAAAATAATAATATCAAATTATCCAAAGGCATGGATTTAAACTCACGACAAAACAATTAAATTTTGGATGTGAAAATACCGAATATTGAATACTAAATTACCATGTTGGCTAAAGAATGTAAGGAATAAAAATTTACAAATCTGGTGACTAAGTAATACGACTGAATATTCCAAACTGGCAGACATATATTATATTAGCGAACAAATAACCATCTTGGCGACAATTTGTGAGTACACATTTAATTTAAGAATAGGCACATATATTTTCCCTAATGTAGGTAACTCAAAAAACATACAAGCTGCAAAACCAGCGCACATAAAAAAAAACAAAGAAGCGTACAAAATTCCCAATTTTTAATTTTCCTCGATTTTAGGGGGGTGTAGATAGTGTGTAAATTGATTTTGAAATTTAAAAATAACGGATATTCATTTTTCGCAAAATTAACATAGGTGTCATTACCAGGTTTTTGGGGGTGCTGGATACGAAAATGGCATTCATTTTGAAATTCCAATATGGCGGACATACGTAATTTTATAAAAATAATATGGTTGTACTTTTGTTGGTTTCTGGGGGTGCTGATTACAAAAAAGTCATCCATTTTAAATTTCCTTAGTAACCCCGCAACCTCATATTTTCTTCATGATGGAAGAAAAAGAAATTTGAAAATCCTGAATTTTCCAAAATTTCCATAGCTTTATACATCCCTCGTATCTCAATGTAGAGCATTTTTTTTTTATAAAATTGATTCTATCTCGGAAACGGTGCATCCTATTGAAAAAATTAAAGAAAATTTCCTCCCCTTAAGAACCCCGCAACACCTTTACTTCACGATGGAAGAAAAAGAAATTTGAAAATCCTGAATTTTCTAAAATTTCTATAGCTTTATACACTGTTTGTGTCAAAGTAGAACATTGCCATATTTTTTTTCTATAATCGCTTCTATTTTAGAAACGGAAAAATAATACTATTACTGGAAAAATAATAAAAATTTCCTCCCCCTTAACCCGGAAATCGCATATTTTTTTCATGAATGCCAAAAAAAGAAATTTGAAAATCCTGAATTTCGAAAAGTTTCTATAGCTTACATAGCTGGTACCTCTACAAACTACATGTTAATTTTACGAAGATTGGATAGTCTCCATTTTGGAAAATGAAATTGGAAGACAATTTTATAATCAGCATATGAAACATGGCAAAAGACATCCATTTTTAATAAAAAAAAAATATACGCCATTTTGGAATTTTAAAACGGATTTTATTTTCATATTATTCTGCACCCCCAAAAACCTTGAAAACGATACCCATACCAAAGAAAAAAAAACCTCCAATAGTATCCAAAACTAGGATTTTCCGTAGCTTGCAAATTGAATTTTTAGCAGCTATTAATTTATCAATCAAATCTTTATTAGCTACTTACATGGTATAATGGTCACCAACTCATCGGTGCTAATTGGATTAAATTTCGCTACTTTTTATCTGCCGATTTTTGTATTTTTTGTCACTTGAGTGATTTCACCAGTTTGGTAATTTAGTCGCCAACATATTAATTCGCTGCCAAATTCAGCAATACAGTATGCTCACGTACAGTCAGCAACTTATTTTTTGTTCACTCGATTAATTATATCCCTTATTCAAATATTGTACGTCTAGAGTACATACTAATTACAATTAAAATATGTAATTTTCATAGTAGTAACCAAGATTCGAAAAACTCGAAAAATCCGGATTTTTAAATGAAAATCCGGATTTTTCGAATTTTTCGAATTTCGAAGTATCCGGATTGCAACCCCTACTTGCGAGTGACTTGGTGTGTTCTGCAAAGGCAAGCATGACGGATGTTGAGCACGTATCCTTATATTTTATTGTAAATAGAACAGCCTCCGTGGTCTAGTGGTTAGAGCTTGGCTCTCGACTCGGAGGTCGTAGGTTCTAATTTCGATTCCCGCACTGGAACAACAAAAATTGTTGTTTCCAAGTTTGGTTAGGACAATGCAGGCTGATCACCTGATTGTCTGACAAGAAAGATGATCCATGCGTCGGATGGGCAGGTAAAAAGTCGGACCTGCGCCTCATCTCTCGTCAGTCGTGTCGGTTATCCGTCCCCCTGGATTACGAGAGTAAAAAAAAAGAGTGCCTTTGTGTACTGCGCACACACTTGGGCACTATAAAAATACTCCTGTGTAACTGGCTAGACTACAATAAAACCAGCCACCGTCACCGAAATCGGCGTGGGGAGTTATTTATTATTATTATTGTAAAAACAGAAATCGAAATAAAAAGAAACGAAAAGTACGGCAAAGAAGATGGTAGATGTTACAAATTCATAAAAACTGTTTACTGGCTTATTCAATAATGTACTAAGGCTACTCCACGCATCAGCTACTTTTTTCTCATAATACACAACACAATAATATATCTATGGACGCTTCACACCAAGTCAATCTGGTCCCGTGGTAAGTTCTCGAAGAACTTGTGTTACGGGTACCAGACAACAGAAATATATTTAATAATTTTTATATTATACACATATTTAAGATTTTTATTGTATTATACACATATTTAATACACATTCATGACCCAGGAACACAGAAATTTTTTTTGTTCCTTCAGCGGGATTCGAACCCGTGACCCCCGGCTTGAGCACCAACACGCTCAACCACTGAGCCACAGAGGTCGTCTCATCTGGCAAAAGCAACGACGTGGCGACGATAATGTTATTGTGTATGATTATATGTATAACTAGCCGATGCCCGCAACTTCGTTTGCGCCTAACTGACGGAAGCGGAACCCTATTTTTTAAACGGAACCCTAAAATAAATTAGACCTAATGACATCAGCTATTTGCCAGTGAAAGTCCCGCGAAAATCGGTCCAGCCGTTTCAGAGATTAGCCGGAACAAACAGACAGACAGACCGACAGACAGACAGACAGACAGACATTTTTAAAAATTGGTATTTTATTGTAATTGTAAGTACCGAATATACTTTCAGATGCATTATGTGAAAAGCTGTTAATTTGAAGTTACAAACAGACACTTCATTTTTATTTATCTGTATATAGATTTAGTTCAAAAATTAAAAGAAGCATAAAAAAATACAAAACAAACTTTCCTATAGATTTTTATTGTATTATATGTCCATGACCCGGGAACACAGGAAACTTTTTGTTCCTTCGGCGGGATTCAAACCCGCGACCCCCGGCTTGAGCACTAACACGCTCAATCACTGAGCCACAGAGGTCGTCTCATCTGGCAAAAGAAACGACGCGGCGACGATAAAATGTAACATCTTATTGTGTATGGTTATATGTATAACTAGCTGATGCCCGCAACTTCGTTTGCGCAGATCTAACGAAAGCGGAACCCTATTTTTTTAAACGGAACCCTAAAATAAAAGTAGCCTATGTTAGACCTTATAATATCAGCTATCTGCTAGTGAAAGTCCCGTGAAAATCGGTCCAGCCGTTTCAGAGATTAGCCGGAACAAACAGACAGACAGACAGACAGACGGACAGACAAAATTTTTAAAAATTGGTATTTTATTATAAGTACCGAATATACTTTTAGATTCCTTATATGAAAAGCTGTTAATTTGAAGTTACAAACAGACACTTCAATTTTTTTTATCTGTATAGAATTAGTTCAAAAATAAAAAGAAACATAAAAAAATACAAAACAAACTGACTTTCCTTTAGATTTTTATTGTATTATACATATCCATGACCCGGGAACACAGGAAACTTTTTGTTCCTTCGGCGGGATTCAAACCCGCTACCCCCGGCTTGAGCACCAACACGCTCAATCACTGAGCCACAGAGGTCGTCTCATCTGGCAAAAGCAATGACGCGGCGACGATAAAATATAACATGTTATTGTGTATGATATGTATAATTTAGTTCAAAAATAAAAAAACAAAACAAACTGACTTTCCTACACTGCGTTAGAAACGAAAGAATTGTTCGATAAATACGCGGGTAAGCCGTGCGCTAGCAAAACTGACATAGGTCTGTCCTCGTCAACGCCTAGCGGGCGACTGTGGGGCGACTCAAGCGGCTTACGCACGCTGCATTTCAATAATTATTTAATGTTAAAATAATTAAACCAACATGCAAAATGTAACCACAAATTATTCTTCTTTAAGTTATTAGCTTTTCGTAGATATGATTTTTGAAAGTAAAACTATCATGAACTTCATGAACAAAAAGAAAAATATTCAAATTTAGCCTCCTCTTCGGAATTATTTTTGATCGAGTGAAGTTTTCAATATTATGTTTTGAACCACAAATTGTAAAAGAACATTAAGTAAACAACAATGTGTATTTTTTTTGGCTTTTTAAAGATACTATTTGTTTGTTTATTATCGATTCAAAGTCATGAAAAATTGGGTCTACACGGCCTTAACCGTACGGAACGGCCCCGCCAGCTCGCAGGGAGGTAGGGAGAGTGGCACAACACTACCACGCCTCTCCCCCTGCGATCCCTCCACGGCCGCAGAAGATAGGGAGTACGGCGCTCCGTAATACCGGCACTCCTCTTCTTCTGCGGTCCCACCTCCTAGCGCGTCCGCAGCGGACTCCTCCAGCCCGCTGGGAGCGCCCTCCTCGGGCCAGCCGTCGGCAAACAAGCCGGCCCTGGTTGCCACTTCGCTTCACCGTGGGTGTCCAATCCACGGTTACTAAGCCCCACCGCCAGGACAAGGCGTGCAACCATCGGGGGGATCAATCGAGCAGCCTACTCTAGTGTCGCTCAGCTCAGCAATCAGCCTATTCACGTACAAGTTGAAGAGCGAAGGAGACGTTAGTCCCCCCTGTATCACTCTACACTCCGACTACTCGTCAGAGAGTTCACGGAGCCATTTGACCCGGTTAGTGTGGTGGTCATACCAATATTTAAAAATATTAATTAACTCACCCGGCACACCTGCATTTTTTAATTTATGCCATAGGACATAGGATATCGTACCTAGTCAAATGCCTTGGAGAGAGCAAGAAAGGCTGCATATACGGGCGTACTCGGTACTCCTATCTGTATAATACTTGACAATCTGCTTCAGAGACATAATCGCAGATTCTGTTGAGAATCCTGGCCTGAAACCAAACTGTGCATCATGGAAATTAAGATGTTTTATAAGTTGTATTCAAGCATGCCGTCAAGTAACCTATCTTAGATGTGGTAGTAGGTAATGATATAGGGCGGTAGTTACACTTATCGGAGTTATCTCCAGTCTTGTTTTTAATTATAGGAACTACTTCCGGAACTACTACTATAGGATCTTATAAGCCAAATATAGGTAAATAAAAAAAATATTATGATAATATTATCTATGGTTTTAGTAGGTAATTGATTGTCAGTTACATTTAAATCTGAAATGATAAAAATACTCATATGTATTATATATTTCTGTTAGGAGGTGGGTTTAACAAACAAACGCAATATGCAGACACCAGCTGACGAAAGTAATAGTACGTCGAATGTAGCGATTGATTTTAGTACAATACCTATTGATACGGTCTCACAAAAATCTTTATCGCTTCAAAATCTAACTAAGGTATGTACTTATTAAAATAATAATAATTTAATACCAACTCATGAATGTTAGTAGTTTAAATATGAATAATGAATTACTAGGTATATAAACTTTTTACTAAAATATTTCAGTTTCATGTAACCTATAGCATATCTCTGTTATACAATTTAAATAACGTAGACAAAGTTTTCGATGTTTCGCTAACATCATCAGAGATCGAACCTCTTGAAAATGTAGAGGTGAGGATAACGTTTAGGCCAGTGTTGCCCGAATTGACATTTAAGGAGTATTTTCTGATAGAAGATTCTGTTGGGAATGCTCACAAGCTGACCGTGACTGGAAAAAGTTTTGGTAAGTACAAAATATGTTCCTCGGAAAAAAGCGCTAAAGAAAAAAAAACAGATTATTATCTGTCAGGACACGTTTGCTAACTTCAATACTGCTAACATAATCCGCTATTTTGCTTATTTAACGCTAGCGGTCACCATTTTGCTTACGCTTTTTTGTTAGCGCTTTATTCCGTGGAACACAGCCAATATACCTCCATGCAATATGTACATTGAACCCATTAAATAAAAATGTTTAAATTATATTATTCTGAGTATTTTGAGACCCTTATAAACCTAAGTAGGTACCTACGTATTTATAGTTTTCTTTCACCATTCACGGAACATAATGAGGTAGGTACCTACCTATTGGCGCAATGGCAAAAACTTAGATAATATAGTTAAATCTTAATCGATTATTTTTAAGAAGACTTGAGTGTCTTAACAAAAATAAGCGAGAAGAAGAATAAATCTACTTATCTTGAATTTCTTCTTGGTAGGTCCTAAAGTGAAACTAAGCAAGAAACGAATTTTATTTAAACTCTCTAACAATGATCCTGAAGAACGAATTCAAAGGTTGGAGATAATAAACAAGTCCTCGATAGAGGCAACATATCAGTGGCTCCTATCCAGTTCTGAAAGGAAATACATTCAGGTAGGTATGTCTGAAAAATACGCGAATTATCGTGGAGGTCAACCTAGTTCAAATTTCAATATAAGTAGTCGTAGTCTCGTAGACACGATACACAATTGGCGTGGAAAAATATATTTTTTGTCAACGATGCGTAATGCGTTCAATTTCATTTACAGCCGGGCTAGTCTCACCATAGTGTCGCATCGCGTTGGCAAGAGGCGTCACGTCGCCAATCGCCATGCGAAAGAAAATCTGCCATGTTTCTTAACTGTCAGGCGTCCGCTACAACTTATTTTTTCGATAGAAATTTTTTTTTTGGATCGCCCGATGGTAAGCAATTACCGTCGCCCCTGGACACTCGCAACACCAGAGGCTCGCAACGCACTTGCGTTCCTAGTCCTTAAAATACCAAACCGGGGGTTGGGCCTCCGAAAATCTTCTAAAATAAATGAATTAATTATTAATGTGACCAATGCTTGTACTGGCTCTATAGGCAATTAATTAATATACATAGTAACTTTCAGAGGCACACTCGTATTATAAAGATGTAAGCAGAGTATAAGTAGATACATAGCTCAATTAAGTTCAAAATTTATAAAATAAAAGCAATTTAATAAGAAATCTAAATATTACTTTCAGATTTCTACTGGCAACTGTGGAGTTATAAGAGCTTTCGAGAAAATAACAACTATGATTTACTTGAAATCCACTCAATGGACGCACTTAGAAGAAATTATTTTCCTAGTTTTACACCAGGTTTATTTATTTCACGTACAATTATTATTGTTTGTGTTAGTATGGACCTACCGCCGCATAAGCTACATAAGTATCATCACTTGCCGCCTCGGCAGTAGCTGTTGCGCTTGCGGCAGCAAGTTCGCTAGCTCCGCGGCACATGAACACATATTATCCCATACAAATCCTAGTGCAGAGCTAAACGTGTGTACCTAAAGACATTTAGTAGGTAGGTACGTACTCATAAAAAAAACAAAACCCCCTAGCAGTGAGCTAGGTGATGATGATGAATTATAATAGCTAAGAACACTCTCGATCATGTAGGTAGTTTTCAAACAAAAAACTTGGCCAATATCGGTTCACCCGTTTCGAGCTACCACGCCACACAGACAGACACGTCAAACTTATAACACCCGTTTTCATCGGGGGTTAAAACAGTGGGTTGTAGACGTAGGTAGCAGTGGCGAAGGCCGGTTCTCCTACATAGGGAAGCCCCAGCCTGTATAACAGAGATTTGGATGAGGGTCTTCAAAAGGTAAGTGGTAAGTGAAGCCGATAGGAATGGAGTTGTAGGAACCCTACGCCACTGGTAGGTAGTAATAAATAGAAGAGACTCGATATTTTAACCACAACAAATAAGAAATTATTTTAAGGAGCCAATACTTCTGCCGGTGATAGCAGAACTCCAAATGCCAGAGAAGCCTTTACTATTCAACGTTAAAGAGAAGCACATTTTCCGCCATTTTCGAGATCAACCAAGCTATCCTCATCTAATGGAGAACAGTCTGAAATTACTAAAATACATTCCAAAGGCTTCGGTTTATCCACGTCAGCTCGACTTTGGGAAGGGTAGCTCTGTTGATACCACACTGAATATATCGCAAACTATATCTGTCACTAATCATCAAGCTGAAGATGGGATTATAAAATGGCTACGAGGTAACTTTTTATACTAATTAAAAGAGACGTTGAACAGTGAGGGCATAAAAAAGTTAGTAATTTGTAATTTTATGATGTTCCTATTGCCAAAGACGTTTTAATAAGTTCGGGGAATAATGAATAATCAGAACAAAATGTTGAAGTCTATCGGTTAATAAAATAAATCTTCATGTACCTATCGTCACTCATGCATAATTTTTGTATAGGTAGAGAATTTTATTGCTCTCCAACGACCTCAATTTTGTGATGACTGTATTTCGTCAACGGTTACCTAATCGTAGATATGCCATTGCAAAGGCAGTATTTCCTGGCTTATTTTTCGAAAAGCCAATAAAAATCTATAGATATTTTTTGTATAGGTAGAGCCGAGAGCGTTTTATTGCTCCCTAACGATCTCAATTTGTGATGACTGTATTTCGTCAACGGTTACCTAATCGTAGATATGCCATTGCAAAGGCAGTATTTCCTGGCTTATTTTTCGAAAAGCCAATAAAAATCTATAGATATTTTTTGTATAGGTAGAGCCGAGAGCGTTTTATTGCTCCCTAACGATCTCAATTTGTGATGACTCTATGTCGTCAATGGTTGATCGTAGATATGCCATTGCAAAAACAATATTTCCTGGCTGATTTCTCGAAAAGCCAATAAAAAACAATGGGTGTTCCCCATTATGTACGTTTCAGATCCGGAAAACATATTCATCATCGATCCCATTGAGCTTGTTATTCCTCCCAACGAGTCCAGACTTTTCACCATTAGATTCAGGTATAAACCATTGTTATAATAATAATTATTACCTACTATGAATATTAAATTTTATAAAATCTATAACCCGACTACGTAAAATAAATAGCCTATGTTACCCGAGCTATTATTACAAATCTATTGACATTTCATTCATTCAAATTAGAGGGGCAATTCTGTTAAATAAAACCTGCACAATAAAGTCGCGATACGCTAAAACTCTTGAACGGTGTTTTTATAAACGTTAAACCACAGTCAAACGCGCTCTGATTGGCCGAATCGTCATAAAATCCATTCATGGTAATATGTCGCTTCACTTTTAATACAATCAAAGTAAAATGAAAGTATAAATACGAGAATTGAGATTCAGATCAGTAGCACAGTAAACAGAGTAGTTTAGGTACTGCGATGGAACAAACATACCTACATACATAGACTGTCCAAATATTATCCTTCCTTTTGGCTTCGCCGTAGTCGAGTAAAAAGTAAATAGTTTTCTTATGTTCTAATTGCTTACACTAAAATATGAACTAAAAATTTTTCAGGCCGAAGAAAGAAAATGAAGTCTACAGCTACCTTCTACTTGGTGACTATCAGTTAAAAAAAAATGACGAGAAGGGCCACCTCACAAGAATAGAGCACACCTGGTTTAGGGTCCCGTGTGTTGGGAACACTTGGAACCCCTGCACAGAATGGAAGACCAAATGGGACTGCCCCGTAGAGGTTGTATTTTATTTTTTGGAACTATCATAATGTGCATATATAATAATGCATAACAGTAGCAAGCGGACCATGGAGAGCCGCTTCGCTACATTGAATGTAAGATGAGGAATGGATGGTAAGAATGAAAGTGGACGAAGCGAAACAAGTATATAAGGATCGTAGCAAATGGAAAGAAGTGGTCTCTGCCTACCCCTAAGGGAAAAAGGCGTGATTATATTTAGATATGTATGTATGTATGTAGTAGCATTTTTCAACTGCTGCGCACGCGTTTAATTCTTTTCTTTACAAAATCTTTGGATCCCTATCTCAGGCCCGTCTATGTATTTTTGAAAACGTTTTAAGGGATACCGTGCATGTTAACGTTTAGCACAAACCTGGTTTATTATTAACAAAATTTAAAAAAATACGTCATTGTCAATACGTGATATTACTGATATCTATATAATATGTCAATCTGGCCCCATGCTAAGTATCCGAAGAACTTGTGTTACAGGTACCAGGAACGCGAAGTATATTTAATACTTTTATAATATACATATATTTAAGATTTTTGTTATATTATACACATATTTAATACACATCCATGACCCAGGAACACAGAAAAACTTTTTGTTCCTTCGGCGGGATTCGAACCCGCGACCCCCGGCTTGAGCACCAACGCGTTGAATCACTGAGCCACAGAGATCATCAAGCGTAAGTAAGCGAGCTGGTGATGATGAATCAGAGCTAAGAACACTCTCGATCATTCAGTTCTCAAACAAAAAAAACTCGATTAAAATCGGTTCATTCGTTGGAAGCTACAATGCCACGGACAGACACACACACATTACCCCTCTTATAATACCCCTTGGGGTAGTATGCGTCGGGGGCAACATTCTATAATATGTGTTTTGTTAAAAAGGTATAATTTTGTAGGTCGTACTTCCTCCGACTGTTCCAGCACGAACGACTTTTAACAATTTCCTTCTCTCCAATAAAATGGATTTGCCTATGTTGTTTAAATTTGAGTCACCTGATGAAACGTAAGTTATCCTATCTAAGAAGTACAATACGTAAACTTAGTTTCACAATCGCCTAATAAACGTCGAATAGCTTATACTGAAGTTTTTATACTTACTTTATGCTGAGCGACAGTGAAAAAACATGCAAAATAGCTATATCTGACGTTTACTTACCATCTCCAGTATTTTGCGAAACAGACCCTTAATCTATACTTAATATAATAAAGAGGAAAAGTTTGTTTGTTTGTTTGCATTAAATAGGCTCCGAAACATCTGGACCGATTTTGATGAAATTTGGTACAGATATAGATTAAGCCACGGGAAAGGATATAGGCTACTTTTTATCGCGGCAAAATGTACGGTTACCGCGCGAGGTTTCCTTTGGCGCATACGAAGTCGCGTGCAAAACATAAAATATCAAAATGTGTATGCTACCAACTTTTTTGGGGCATGGACCGTGGAAGATCAATATGCATTATGCGAATTAGGCCTTCTTTAGATTTAATTTACACGAAATCTCAAAAATATTGTACTTAGACACTCGTAGAATCACACTTTGAATTAGAAGTGGAATCATATTATATCTTATTTTCAGGAATTTTGTCGTGTTCCCCACGTGCGGTGTGATTCCCAGTAGGGGATGGCAAGTCATATGCGTTGCTCTGGAGCCGAAGACTGCTGGGGACTACTTCGAGAATTGGGACTTGACTATCAATAACAAGCAAAAAGTAAGTAACCAAGTGCTTACTACACCGTGGCTAAGTGTTGCGCAGTACACAAGAGCACTCTCCCTTCCTTTAGTCTCGAAACCCAGAGGGACCGACACGACTGGCTAGAGATCAGGCGCAGGACTGACTTTTTACATGCCCATCCGACGTATGGATAATCTTTCTTGACCTAACACTTGGAAACAGCATATTTTGTTGATCTAACGCAGGAATCGAACCCACGATCTCCGAGCCGAAAGCCAAGCTCTAAATCAATGGACCAAGAAGGCTGTTGCTTGTTTAATGTTCTTTATAGTACCTATTTCATGCCGTCAACGAATAAAACGTGAAGCTCATAGATTAGGAGGATAAGGCGTTGGTCACTGTTAGGTTAATGTAAAACGCGTATCACCTCACTAAATTCAGCCGTCCCAAATGATTCAGTAACTAAATTTACTCAACTGAAATAGCATGATCCCGTTAGATTCCTAATTAGCGTTCTAAATCGGAAGAAGTGTGGCATCTGACTGGCTAAATTCTAATTAGTTTTTTCGGATCCTAATTAGTGAGGTGGAATACGCGATTTAGGCATTCAAATAGCGAAATTCGTTTTATGATGCTGATGAAAATGCTCATGAATTCCTGAAATATCGAAGATCACATAGCTATATTAGTGGCTAGTGGTCATATTCCTTATCTATACTGCTAATTCTGGATGATTTAGTGCTTAATTCCTTCCTGAATTTAAGAATCTTAATCCATAGATATCATTCAGACACCGTGTCACCCACACGCACACACACACACACAAGCCAGGCCACAGACGTTCTTATTTTGACATTCTTGAAGCTCGAACTGAAATTTAATAATCTGAAAGATTAAGCACGTGTGTGGGCTATGTGTGTTTTATATGGAAACTTTGCCTTCCACCTGAATTTGACGTTCTTAAAGAATGTCAAATTAAGAACGTCTGTGTCCGGGCTTAAGGATCAATTATGGATAGTTACGAAAGGATTTATTATATTCCAGACAGTCATCTATCTAACTGGTAACGCAGAAACCAGCAACGCCGAGTTTACATCTCAAGGTTACGATCCCGAAGTGAACGCGTTGTTCGAGTTCCCACCAACCATCACCGGTTCTACCAACTACTGCCCGGCGTATATACACAACCTTACCCGGATGGAGATGCAGTCGGTTGCTTTTGGATCATTTTAGTTTGGGCTTTGGAAAGGAATGGAGGGTTGCAGTGACGTAGCATTTTATTGGCGACTAGATGTTGACCGCGACCTCGTGCACGCAAAAGGAAATACCACAGGAAACGTACATTTTGCCGGCGATACAAAGTAGCCTATGCCCTCCCCCGTGGTCTACTCTAGATCTGTGCCAAATTTCATCAAAATCGGTCCAGTAGTTTCGGAGCTTATTCGATACTTGAAACAAACAAATCTTTCCTCTTTTAAATATTAGAATAGATATAATATGACGGACCCTGGGTCCTACACAGAAGAAGCCCTGGGAAAACTAAAATAGTTATAGCAGTCAACAAAGGCTCGTGATTTATTAGCTTGCTGCTTGGTAATTGTTTTTATAAAGGTAATTGAGTACCTACGTTAGTATAGGAATCATAAGCTGAATTAATTATTTCAGTATAAGAGTCCTGAGTAATGCCTCTTGGCTCGGCGGGGACGATAACGGGTGTATAGTGCTAGCCCCCAAAGAGGTTTACAGATACCGATGGTGGTTCTTTCCGAAGAAGCACAACAAAATATACAAAACAACAGTCACCTGCTCGTGTATCTGCTTGATTGATAACAAGTTAGTATTAATTATTCCCCCTTATATAATACTAGCTGACCCTGATAGACGTGTTCTGTCTTAAATATGAACTGGAATTAATAAATGACTACACCTACTCCTACACCAACTCATAAGGTCCAAAAACCTTCTCTGACACATGAACAACAACTTTGCTAAATATCATCACATGATCAAATGCATAGTTTACGGTTCCATAAAGGGCATATGGAAAGAAATTCATTAATACTGACAAACAAACGAGCAATATTTTCCTCTTTATTATATTAATATAGATGAGCCGCATAAACCTATGGCTAGGTATGCCAAGGAAAAGTACAATTAGGCTCTAGAGTCTAGGGTCTAGAGTACTCTAGAGCGTACCAAAGAAATATACATACACTCGAAAAACATAACCCTCTTCTTGGCGCAGTCAGGTAAAAAATTAAAAATATAGCAGGTGCAATATGCATACCCTTGAAAAACAGAAAACCAGTAGGTACCTTTCTGTCTTTGGTGGTAGATAAAGCTTCTTTATTATTCAGGCATCAATGAAAATTTTCATTTTTAGACCAGTCGGAAAGCCCAGCGAAATAATCATTCGCATCATGGGATTTTCAGAGTTACCGGATTTAAAGGTGTGTGCTATTTGTTAACAAACAGTTCCTATGACATATTATCATGTAGATAGAGAAATCTATAAAATATATTCATAAACTATAAAAGTGCGTTTATACGGGAAAATTTTTGGACAATAATTCCTCGACAGATGACAACACAGATGGATCAATCTGGAGCAATTTGTGGAGCTCCACAGTAGCAATTTCAAAAAAGTTTGGCATTGCTTCTAGTTACTCCATATATAGTATGGTCTATGGAGCAACTAGAAGCAATGCCAACAATATTATATATATATATATATATATATATATATATATATATATATATATATATATATATATATATATATATATATATATATATATATATATATGTAGAAGACATGGTATAAACATGCTTCAAATATCGCACTATATTAAAGTAACTGCTCTCAAATTAACACTGTGGGCTTATCGTGGGTAATGTTGGTTACAAAATGAAAAGAGAACTTTACCTCTATTCTCAATAGTACTAAAACTAAGCACTTCACACTGTTTAATTACTTTTCACTGTCTATTAAAATAATAACGACTCCACTTATTTCATTACTTAGCACTTATATTCACTTTCACTATCTAACAAGAACACCGATAGTTTCCGAGCCAACCTCTCGCCACGACGGCTGGTAGCATTCTGTTCCGTGACCATTCCTTGGAGGGAAAACGTGATCACTACTCCCACCACACCGAACGCGCGAGCTCGTCAAACTGGACTCTATCAGCGCCAAACAACATGGCGCTAGTGTTCCCGTCAACTATACTTCCGTACTATTGACTTGCTTGTCAATTCAGCAACAAAATATTAACCTCTTCGACACGGCCATCCTGCGTGACTCACGACCTCGTGAGTACCTAATCCTGTAACCAACTTAAAACCAAGGTATTAGCTTTACCCTAGCTCGGCCAACCTGACCATTTTTACCACATTACGTTACAAGCCAAACCCTCTATTCAAATTGAAGGCTATCTCAATTCATAAAGCTGACTGTACTTTGTTTGATTTAGACAATCTACTACCAGATTGTTACTCCCGTACATAATGGCTAGATCCAGGTAGAACGCATTACGGTAACCGAATGAAAGACCAATTGCTCAAACCCACTTAAATCCATTATTTCATATCCACTTAAGGTCAATATTTACTATCCAGTTCATAGTACCCATCGTATACCTTTTATGCCGTAGATCAACCGCATTAAAAACCGCATAAGATTATGACACATCCACATTAGAATTTAGGATGTTAACGCAATTCTTTGACGCAACGCAAAACATGTGACCGTTACTATATCCTCATCACCAGGTACGTGTCACTTAAAACTTGTCACTAAGTGACAATAGAAACCCAAAAATAATACCATTTCTCATCTTTGTATCAAACAGCAAGTAATAGCGTTGTACCGTCAACAGCAACATCATTACTATGTAGTAACGACAAACATACCTACATGCCATCGTCACTACACAGCAATAGGATACCAATATGAACCGCATAATACTATGCCTTTGTCACTACTCAATGTGTAGTAATAAGTAGTGACAGGATACCACCATCAAAATCATTATGCCTTTGCCACTACTCAGTGTGTATTAATAAGTAGCAACAGGATACCACCATCAACAACATCATTAGTGTGTAGTAATGACGTACATACTTGACATCATTCTTACACAGCAACGGAATTCCATCATCAACAACTCATTACTATGTAGTAATGGGATACCATCAACAATAACATCACTACTATGCTGTAATGGGATACTGTAAATACTGTGTACCTACTCGTATAACGCATAGTGCAAATTACGTTTAAAACGGGCGTCACCCCACCATATATTCCCACCATTGTAATTCTTGTAACTGTTGTAACTCCAGAATCAAATAAAACTCATTGATGTGATCTCAAGGGTACCCTAGGGGCATGCTAAAGCTGTTTTGAGATCCTCGATGAAATTAGAAGAAAATTATAGGAGGAGTAGGTACGCACCACGTTGCAATGGCCAATAGCCAAAGAACAAAAGAGTAAAGCACCACGAGAATGATTGATGACGAATTGCTGTCTATTAAGCTGCTACCGGAAAATCAAAATGCTAATTCGATTAAACTTCTTTAAATCGCGAACGCTTTTTTTAACCTCTTTTTTTGTTGCCAATTAAGCTTTGATGTCCCATAGTTAATGTAACCCATCATGTGTATCCTCATGGATGTACCATACAAACTATTATAATGTTATGATCATTGAAATTAACATTGTCTAAAAATAGGTATGTAAGATTCAAAATTCACAGTTTACAACAAGTTTTAGCTTTTCTTTAACTTACAAGCAGACACACTGTTTTAACAGTATGTCATACGGTAGACCGTAGCGAGAGTGGCTACCATAAGCGATAAAGTGACAAAGTTCCTTAACACTTGGAAAAAGTTCCAACATACACGATGTTCTTTAAAGTCCGCTTTTGAAATTGATAATCATTTGTTATTTTATTTTACTACATGTGTAGTACCCCAATAAAGAATTAAAACTGTATGTCTATGTTTCAAAAGTAAACAGCAAGTTTGAGCTTCATTAAAGTAACTGCAGGCGCCAGTGGCGGATTATCCTAAAGGCGAACTAGGCATGTGCCTAGGGGCGCGAGGGTACAAAGGGGCGCTCCGACCAAGTTAGGTGGTATACCCGGTCAGGCCGAAGCATTGGGCGATCACCCCCCGCCCCCAGGGGCGCCGATGACATGTTTGCCTATGGCGCTCTTAACGTTTGATCCGCCTCTGGAAGGCGCCTAACAATTGCAACAAACAACCGCAACATGTATCATTCCGTTAAAAATCAAACGTTAAATTCTTATTTGTCATCTTTACCGATTCCGCCTGATATAAAAAGATTATAGTATGTCCAATAAATAGGTTGTAGTTTGTTTAAGAACCAACTTAATAATCACTGAAGTCTGTTAAGTCAGTATCGACTCGACAGGTGTTATTCACTTTACCAGTATGAATGCATACATCTGTCATACACACCCAAAACAAATAAAGAACACTGGTGATTTCATTATAAGAAATTGTAAACTGAAAACTATAGTCGTCTCATTTATTAGCTATCACCATGTTACAATTTTTTTGATATCACGAAATGAAATCTCGATAATGACATGTAATTGCCAAAAGATAAGGAAATTAAACTTTAGTGCTGCATTTTCCGGTGTGACCTTCAGCGGTCATTCAAACAATAATAATAATAGGCTTTAAGATGTATGTACTCGTTTTTTACTTTACGTTCCTTTTTACTCATTTACTTGAACTTCTAAAAACCTTTGCTTATAAATCCAGCATAATTTAGCACCACTAATTATGATACAAAAACAACTTCACCAAGTATATCCCATCATTGTGAAGCGACTAGACCAGTCCACTAAAGATGTGCACTTGGCGCTGTCGCCCAAGCTGCTCGGTCACACAGCGCTGCTCGCTGCATACCTTGGAGCGCCCATCGGTACTCGGTTGCCGTTACCGCTCGAACGTCGAACTTCCATCTGCACATAAAAATAACGGCACGACAATAATGTTCTACTAAAGAACTTCTTTAACTTTAACGGGAAAATGTAGAAATCATTATTCAATAAATTGAATTTCAATTTAACGATCTAAGGTTTTCTAAAGAAAATGTAAGTACTGTTAGACCCTCATAATACCAAAGGAGAATACAAGTGCGTTTACAATCTTTTACAAAGTAACCAAGTTCACCGGAGTCCAATGCTGAGCTTTCTGACCCGCCGCAGTCATGGCCACTGGACCGTCCAGAGCGTGTGACATCGCCGTCGTCACGTATTCATACCATCACCACCAGCCACGGTTTATACCACTATCCCTCGATTGTAATAAATACAAAGCAGATACACCTGCACATATTAA
This sequence comes from Glaucopsyche alexis, assembly GCA_905404095.1. Taxonomy (NCBI): domain Eukaryota; kingdom Metazoa; phylum Arthropoda; class Insecta; order Lepidoptera; family Lycaenidae; genus Glaucopsyche; species Glaucopsyche alexis. Next base: position 7,818,374 of record FR990053.1, read on the forward strand.
AAACAATAAGTTAGGGGCCCCGCGGCCCATCTTTGAGCTTACCGAGCTATTGCCACTACTACATCGCAGTCTGCCACTGCCACGGCACTGCAGCACAGTCATTGTAGAACTCCCGGCACGATCCACTCTTCTGAGAATTCGGCCCGCTGTTGTCCCATCTTTCCGCAATTACGCCATACATTTAGCGTGCTGCCTTGGTTGCACACTACCAAACTCGATCCACATTATTAACACTGATTTTATTTTCACTTTTTGTAAACCGCACAAGATTACACATTTTTTTCAACTACCGTCACTTTTTTTTAAAACTTGAACAAAGGATTAAAATTCTCATCTTGAACCAACATGAATCCCACTTTCTGATGTAGAAGACATGGTATAAACATGCTTCAAATATCGCACTATATTAAAGTAACTGCTCTCAAATTAACACTGTGGGCTTATCGTGGGTAATGTTGGTTACAAAATGAAAAGAGAACTTTACCTCTATTCTCAATAGTACTAAAACTAAGCACTTCACACTGTTTAATTACTTTTCACTGTCTATTAAAATAATAACGACTCCACTTATTTCATTACTTAGCACTTATATTCACTTTCACTATCTAACAAGAACACCGATAGTTTCCGAGCCAACCTCTCGCCACGACGGCTGGTAGCATTCTGTTCCGTGACCATTCCTTGGAGGGAAAACGTGATCACTACTCCCACCACACCGAACGCGCGAGCTCGTCAAACTGGACTCTATCAGCGCCAAACAACATGGCGCTAGTGTTCCCGTCAACTATACTTCCGTACTATTGACTTGCTTGTCAATTCAGCAACAAAATATTAACCTCTTCGACATATATATATATATACCATATATCTCAATGTTGCTTAATTGCTTAATATTTTGTCACGTCGCAATTGACAATTTCAATTCATAATTGTTCAATTTCAATTATTGTTGCCCATATAAGGCTCGTTCTCCTTAATAGGGCAGCGCTGGCCTGTAAAATAGCTACGGATTTATATGTGGGTCTTCAAAAGTGGTAATTGAAGCCGATAGGAATAGAGTTGTAATAAACCCACGCCACTGGTAAGCGCACTTTTAGATTAATATAAAATCAACAGGCATTACCGAAAACGTTGAATCTTCACGACATCGTGGTTGGAGAGAAGACGTCAGTGTCGATAAAGTTGTACAACAGCACTTCATGTCACTTCACATTCAGGTTGTGCCACACCATCGACGGCATTGGAGATGACTTCAGCGGCGACACGTTGGATATGGAACCCTGCATTGTAAGTTGTTATGTTGGTAAAGAAAATCAGGAAAATTCTTATATTTTCCGAAAGGCAACGTAAATATGGACCGAAAAATGCAGCAAGTACAATAATCAGTTGATATAATTAAAAAGTTAGGTACAGGACTTAAAAACGTATTTTTTTTGCTATGATGGAAAAACGAAAATGACTTCAAATCCTTATATCTGAAAATTTTGCTTAAAATATACATAAACACAGTAAGTATTTAAGTTAGTAAAATCAATTTTGAATTTATCTTCATACCTTTTTGAACTGCTGTGACGTCACTCGTCCAAATTTTTTTTGTATAGAGCGTTTTTAATGCTCTCCAACAATCTCACGTTTGTGATGACTGTATTTCGTCAACGGTTGATCGTAGATATGCCATTGCAAAGACGATATTTTCTGACTTAGTACTTTTTGAAAAGCCAATAAAAAACTAATTATCACTCTGTTGAACAGAACTAGCCCATTTATACAGGGTGTGGCGTAATTAATGGATAATCCTTCACCTGCAGCTGGAGAATACCATAACAGATCAGAAAAATACAATTCATGTTTAGTAAAAGTATCATGGTTTTTTAGTTATCGGCCTTTTTTTAGAAATTCTAAATAAATAAAAAATAAAATTAAAAAACCCGACTGCAAAAAAAAGACAGATACCTAAGCAACGCACTAAAAAGACCGAAACAAGATTGAGAAAACAGACTACACTATGAGCTGAAAGCCTAAGTGAAATAATTGACGTTATGTTTGGTAGCAGGCGGGACCCATTCGCAAATTATAAATCGTACAAAAATATATGGGCCCCGCCTGCTATTAACAAACATAACATCAATTATTTCACTTTGTCTTTCAGCTCATAGTGTAGTCTGTTTTTACCCGACTGCGCGACGCAAAGGAGTGGTAATGTGTTTATCAGCCTATGTATGTATGTATGTATGTATGTATGTATGTATGTATGTATGTATGTATGTATGTATGTATGTTCCTTTGAAGCACTATACAGACCAAACGCCTGGGCCGATTTTTATGATTCACACGTCAATCGATTCCTCTTAGTCCGGCGAGTGTCACTAAAGACATGAAGTTAGTGAAAATTCAATATGGCGACTACTGGACGCCATATTGTGAAAATGAAAAAAATAAAAGTCAACAAACTATATCAAGTGGGGTATCGTTGAATAGGTATTTAAAAATCATTGTAAGTTTTTTCTCAACATTTTTCGATTCGACTGACCGTTTAGGATCTATATCGATTTAAAGTTGCGTAACAACCATTCTCACATTCCAGCGCAATTGTGATGTAGGACTGATGCTGATAGGAAATCCAGTCTGGTAAATAGCTAGCTAGGTACTCATAACTAAAAAGTATAAAATAAAAAATAATAATTTAAAAAATTTAAAAACCCGACTGCGTAAAAAGTGAACCAAACTAAGTAGGGACATAATTATAACTGAAAAGAAAAAAACAAGCACTTAGATATCCGGTGGTCTAGAATTCTATAATATATTATTGAATTAATACTATTGGAACATAACAACTGAACAGTCGGGATCCATTATTCGACAGCCAATCTAATTTTTCAATGGATCCTGACTGTTTAGTTGTTATGTTCCAATAGTATTAATTCAATAATATATTATAGAATTCTAGACCACCGGATATCTAAGTGCTTGTTTTTTTCTTTTCAGTTATAATTATGTACCTACTTAGTTTGGTTCACTTTTTACGCAGTCGGGTTTTTAAATTTTTTAAATTATCTCAATCTTGTTTCGGTCTTTTTAGTGCGTTGCTTAGGTATCTGTCTTTTTTTTGCAGTCGGGTTTTTTAATTTTATTTATTATTTATTTTATTTTATATTTTTTAGTTTAACCAACACACGTTTGGTCGATTTAAAGCAAAAATACGATGATACGAACACTAACATATAGGCTTAATGTGAGAATGGTTGTTATGCAACTTTAAATCGATATAGATCCTAAACGGTCAGTCGAATCGAAAAATGTTGAGAGGAAACTAAAAATGATTTTTAAATACCTATTCAACGATACCCCACTTGACATAGTTTGTTGACTTTCATTTTTTTCATTTTCACAATATGGCGCCATATTGAATTTTCACTAACGTCATGTCTTTAGTGACACTCGCCGGACTAAGAGGAATCGATTGACATGCGAATCATAAAAATCGGCCTAGGCGTTTGGTCTGTATAGTGCTTCAAAGGAACATACATACATACATACATACATAGGCTGATAAACACATTACCACTCCTTTGCGTCGCGCAGTCGGGTAAAAATGACACCCTTGCTCACTAATTTTGTTGTCACAGTCGCAAAAACATGAATTATCGCTATCAGATTTTTATTTATTATACTTGAATAGTTGTATTATCAAATGCATCATGTAATTTTTGTGCTGTTGCCTATTTTATTTTTATAAATGCTACCGAAAATAAGTTTTTTTCTTTCAAATCTTTTTTTATTTGAGTTTGATCGCACATATCACAAAAAAATGTATGGGGACTTGTCTGAACAGCTTATAAATAATTAGCCTATTCAATTGAGATTGTAAAAAGGTATAACACATGGTATTTAACCCTTAGATTTTAAAGTGATTACCTAATGACTTTGATGAAGGCCTATTTTCCTAAAAACATATGTCTCAGAAAATATTTTAATTATTTCTTTTTTTTATATTTATAATATCAGCACGATGGTTGTCCCGCACATTATGCCCGTAACGTTTGTGAATATTTAGACGCGACATTCCCCCAAAGATGGATTGGCCGTTTGGGACATTTCCTTTGGCCTCCAAGATCACCAGACCTTAACCCTCTGGATTTTTTTTATTGGGGATGTATAAAGGAGAAGGTGTACAAAAAACCAGTCACATCAGTGGAAGATTTACGCGAAATAATATTTTCCGCTGCTCGAGAAATTAAGGAGGCAGGCCACGCGCAACGAATAAAACAATCGTTTATTAGAAGGTGCAGGGTCTGCATTAGAGCTCGGGGTGGTCATTTTGAACACTTGTTATAAAAGTGAATAATAAACTGTGCAAAGATAACCTTCTTTTCTTTCAACTCCTTTAAATTTAATTCATAAATGAATAAAATAATTTTAAAACAAAATTTTAATTAAACCTGTCATTAAGACAATAAATGGGCTCTTTTTTTATAAATTATGAAAATTATTTGAAACCGAAGGATCAAATACCATCTGTTATACCTTATTATAAAATGTATAACGTGGTAGCGAAAAAGATATTATAAATATAAAAAAAAAAAATATATATTTTCTGAGACGTATGTTTTTAGGAAAATAGGCCTTCATCAAAGTCATTAGGTAATCACTTTAAAATCTAAGGGTTAAATACCATGTGTTATACCTTTTTACAATCTCAATTGAATAGGCTAATTATTTGTAAGCTGTTCAGACAAGTCCCCATACATTTTTTTTGTGATATGTGCGATCAAACACAAAGAAAAAAAGATTTGTAAGAAAAAAACTTATTTTCGGTAGCATTTGTAAAAATAAAATAGGCAACAGCACAAAAATTACATGATGCATTTGATAATACAACTATTCAAGTATAAGAAATAAAAATCTGATAGCGATAATTCATGTTTTTGCGACTGTGACAACAAAATTAGTGAGCAAGGGTGTCATTTTTAGAATTTTTAAAAAATGGCCGATAACTAAATAGCCATGATACTTTTACTAAACATGAATTCTATTTTTCTGATCTGTTATGATATTCTCCAGCTGCTGGTGAAGGATTATCCATTAAGAGTGCGCTAGTCAACGGCTCGAACTCAGTGCTGCGCGCGGGAAAAATGCTTGTTATTTCACCTAATATTGGGGAAAAAATGATATACCCATAAAATAGTAATCTATACTTATAAGAGAAGCTATACTGCACACATTTATGCAGCTGTGTAAAGTATTTTAGAAAAGGCGTCTTCAAATTACGCAAATCGATACACAGCTGTTGGTGATTTATGAAAAAACTATTTAATATTTTTGTTTGAAGTAAAATTATCTCAATTGCTGAATAATCGAACTGTGTCGGTATTTGCTTGCGTTTTTATTATCATTCTTCGTTTAATTTTTATTTACGTTCAAAGTTGCGCTAAAAATGCGATGTTTGGAAGCTATTATCTTCTACACTAATTTGAATTTCAGAAATATAAGCAAATACCGACCTAGATAAGTGTCATAAAAATCGATATTACGCTAGAATTTGGGTCTACAATGTTTGACTTTGGAGTAAATCACCAACAGCGTTTGTATGGAGAAAAAATCGACTAGTTACGCCACACCCTGTAAGCTCTCTATAGTCTCTACATTTGTGAACTATTAGCTGTGTTCCGCGGAAAAAAGCGCTTGTTATCACTTGCTAGCGCTAAAGAAAAAAAAAGATTATCGGCCAGGACGCGTTTGATAATTTGAATAACGCTAACATAATCGGCCATTTTGCTTATTTAATGCTAGTGGTCGCCATTTTGCTTATGTTTTTTACCCGACTGCGCGACGCAAAGGAGTGGTAATGTGTTTATCAGCCTATGTATGTATGTATGTATGTATGTATGTATGTATGTATGTATGTATGTATGTATGTATGTATGTATGTATGTATGTATGTTCCTTTGAAGCACTATACAGACCAAACGCCTGGACCGATTTTTATGATTAGCATGTCAATCGATTCCTCTTAGTCCGGCGAGTGTCACTAAAGACATGACGTTAGTGAAAATTCAATATGGCGACTACTGGACGCCATATTGTGGAAATGAAAAAAATGAAAGTCAACAAACTATATCGAGTGGGGTATCGTTGAATAGGTATTTAAAAATAATTTTTAGTTTTCTCTCAACATTTTTCGATTCGACTGACCGTTTAGGATCTATATCCATTTAAAGTTGCATAACAACCATTCTCACATTAAGCCTATATGTTAGTGTTCGTATCATCGTATTTTTGCTTTAAATCGACCAAACGTGTGTTGGTTAAACTAAAAAATCAAAAATAAAATAAATAATAAATAAAATTAAAAAACCCGACTGCAAAATAAAGACAGATACGTAAGCAACGCACTAAAAAGACCGAAACAAGATTGAGAAAACAGACTACACTATGAGCTGAAAGCCTAAGTGAAATAATTGATGTTATGTTTGTTAGCAGGCGGGACCCATTCGCAAATTATAAATCGTACAAAAATATATGGGTCGTAATCTTGTTTCGGTCTTTTTAGTGCGTTGTAGTGATGTAACGAATGTCTATTTTTTAGCATTCGCGAATGCGAATGCGAATATCTGCTACCGACATTCGCGAATGCGAATGCGAATGCGAATGCGAATATTCAGTTGTTGTTCATATTTGGCGCCAATTTGTCTATGGTTTGGCGGCAGTCGCGTTCGGACTAGGTTCGTTATGGGTTCGTTACGTTCGTATCTTCCGAGTATTGCCGAGTTCAAACGAACTCATCTATGATCTAAATAAAGCGTCATTCATTCCGCTCCGCTCACTCAAACTTAAACTCAAAATTTTTATTTCCATGTAGGTTATGATATAACGCTTATAGAATTGTCCTACATGATGCCTACCACCGGTTCGGAAACTAGCCCGGCGAGAAGAACCGGCGTAAGAAACTCGCACATTTGCTTTTGTTTTCTGATATACATATTCGCAAAACATTCGCAACAATTTTGCGAATGCGAATGCGAATGCGAATATACAAAAATGTGCGAATATTCGTGAATGCGAATGCGAATATTCGTTACATCACTGGTGCGTTGCTTAGGTATCTGTCTTTTTTTTTGCAGTCGGGTTTTTTAATTTTATTTATTATTTATTTTATTGTTAGCACTCTTTTCCGCGGAACACAGCCATTGGCTATTGATCTTTAAATAATTTATTTAAATAGCTAGCTTATATGTTGGATGTTATCTTCAACAGAATAGTCTCAGGCCATCACACCACTGCGATGTTAACATCACAATAACAGCGCACGGCGCCGGGCCGAGACAAGTGGACGTCAAGTACATAGTGCTCTATCGCACAGAGTCTGATGAAATAGAAGAGTTGGAAGGTGTGAAGAAGAATATTTGCACCATTTGGTACGACGGCATCTACCCAACAATAAAGGTAGATATTTAATTTGGAAGACCGACATTAAACCGTAGACCTATTAATATGTAATAGCGTTAGATTGGACACAATTAGGTACCTACTTCTCAAAAATGTATAATTTTTGAAGTGTAACTTATTTAGTGGCATTTAGAGTAAAATTTCAAGGTAGCGCCTGACGTGGCGCTACCTTGAAATTTTCGATATAACGCGACACAATTTTCGATATAACGCCATCGACATAATACCATCTGTCGAAAGCTGCTTATACTTCCTTACTTAACAACTTAACTTTCTAAAGTATGGCTCAATACACAAGTGGCGCTACGTGTACAAATTTTAATTTTTCTATTCTTGTTTTTTCTATTATGTGATGTCGTTTGTGTTTTTTCAACACATTTTGGGTAAAGAAGATAAGTAGGTACTTTCTGTGTATTCAAATCGTATTGAATAAAAATTTATTGTCAGATCAAGCGCACGATTTCTGTGAAGTGTCCCATGGGTCTGAGTAATCATCATGTCTGGAATATGGTCAACTTAGATGAGTGAGTAGTAAAATATATCTTCAAAAATTGGTAATGCTACAAATATTTGATACTTGTTATCCATTGGAATCCCTTATATGGGATTTACATGGTCACATACAGGTGAGCCGCACGGCGAAAATCGACTGTCTAAATGGCAATCTAGTCACTTGCAAACTCACCGAATTGCCATTGGGTCACTCAATTTTCGGTTGACTTTTTCCGTGCGACCTTAGTCACCTATGTAAAATCCTGCACATGCAGACTGCAGTGCGAGCACTTGCAACAAAATCGTCTCCTTGCAGTCCTTGCTCCACCATTTGCATTCCTATAATCGACATTTGCGCACGCGAAATAGAGTCAACTCTTTCGTACAACACGTCCGTATAGGAAAATTTTAACTCCATTTTTTGTGCTCTAAGGTTCATAATTGGAATGCAAATAGTGGGACAGTGATAGAGAAAATTTTGTTGCCAGTACGCGCATGCACTTAAAAGTAGACACATTTTGGAGCCATTCAGGAGTTAGAAAAACGTAAAAGGTAAAAATTCTTTTCAGACTTAACTTGGCGTTGACTGAATGCCGACCAAGAAAGCCGATGTATGTTAACTTGTTCGCTCCCGATCTTTGCGATAGCGTAGACTATGTGCATTTGGTGTTTGTGATCGGTTGCGTATACAATGTATCCGTGCCCTGGAGTATACGCAGAGAAAAGATATGCGACTGTAAAATGGTTGAAGTTCAGACTGGGATATCCACATTCGAAATGCGACATTCCTGCCCTCATAGACCGTTGGTTGATATATCACCTCCCGATGGAATTGTTATGGTATGCTTGATTCGCTCTGAATTATGATTAAGGGGTCGTCCATTAATCACGTGATGCCTAAAGGGGGAGGGGGGTCCGAAAAAAATCACCAAGTGGAGGAGGGGGTATAAGGAGACATCACGTGTATTAATTTACTGATCTAGTCTATGCATACCGATTAATTATTATCGGTTGTAGATTCGTAGTGTTATTTAAATACTTAGGTACAAGACTAATGACTCGTATAGTTTTTAATTGCTTAAATTATTCGATTAAATTGTTTTTAATTTAAAGTTTTTCTTCAAACATGACCTGCTTACTATGTAAAAAAATACACGTGATCTTAGGTGGGGGAGGGGGGGGGGGGAGTATAAAACCTCACCACGTATCACCAGGGGGAGGGGAGGGGTCTAAAAAGTTGTTAAAAACATCACGTGATTAATGGACGGCCCCTTATCTTGTTCATCCTGACATATTCTACATATAGGTAACCGAGAGAGGAGAGGTTTATGCAGTACCTTAATCAGAGTATTAACTATAGCATACTGCATAGAGACCCGGGACCTTCCTTCTCCCACACTGCTTATATATGTGTACACTCAGACACAAGATAGAGATAATATGAATTAAATTGTATGCTATGGATTTCCGCAATTTAACGCCTGATTCTATTAATGATAATTTACATTGCTTCAGCCGGGGACGCCTCTACTTCTTCACATAAACTTCAAATATAACGTGGAAGGAAAAAATATACTCTGCTATGTTTTATCACTACCCAATGAAAGAATTATTAATATATTCGTCCATATTGATGTATTGTCCGGAGACCAAGCAGTGTTAAGACCTCTTCAGAGATGTTTCTCAGAGGAGTACTTCGCTGTTTTGGACTGTGGAAGAGTTCCTATTAATAATCTCGATCCAGTCGTTCGAGTAAGTAAAAAAAAAAAAATAAGTTTAAATTAAAGAAACTGGGCCTTCAGCCAAGATGCCATTGCCAATTACGATGACGTTTGAGGAAGTTAGAAATAAAAAAGATAATGGTACTGCGTAGGTCCATTTTATTTCTATCCCATACATTTTTGATTTCTAACTTCGACATCGTAATTAGCGATGGCGATGGCTTGGCTAAAGGCAAGGGTTCTATAATTTTTTAATTGTTCCTACATAATAGACGAAAATTGTAGAGAAATTAAAAATTAAACAAAGAGTCTCTTAGCAAAATTAGTTTTCCAATTTTCGAGGTTTTGTGGCTGTACAATCCAAATGACACGTTTGCGACATGGCGACTGTTGCACGTTCACACATGGGACTCCGCCGTCAAATGCCTGCAACTCTTCACAGAAGTACCCGCATATGACAAAAAGGCGATACCTTTCAGTTTCACGCCTTCAGAAATGATCGATTATGAGGTGAGAAAACATATCCCCAAGGGTTTTGTTAGTAATTATCATACACCTAGGATCTCAGCCTTTTTTTTTCCGGGGGGGGGAGAAATGCTTTACGCATACCACCTAGGCGCAGAGGGGGCACCCAAGTGGTGATGTGGGACTCCCGTATAGGCTAATGAGACCCACGGTATACCCACTAAAAACCCCCCCGTCTTCCTCCTCGCCGCCCTCTGACGGGGCCACGGGAACGATACACACATCCCGCGACCCCGCCGGCGACAGCCGCCTACAAACGGCTCCTCCACGATGGGCGCACCAGATGGTAAGGTGCGCCTCCCTCCTCGGCCTCCACCAGTACTGTAGCAGACTCCCCCCGAGTCTGCTACTAGGAGGTCATGGGTACCAGATAAACTGGTACTCGGTGGCAGATCAGGTCTGTGGTTCTGCCACCGACCACACCTCGGTCGCAGAGGATAGGGCAAGCGGTGCACCGCAATACCGACATGCCTCTTCCTCTGCGGCCCCACCAACGCCGTTTCGACGGAACGGCCCCGTCAGCTCGCAGGGGGTAGGGAGAGTGGCGTACCGTAATACCATCACGCCTCTCCCCCTGCGATCCCTCCACGGCCGCAGAAGATAGGGAGAACGGCGCACCGTAATACCGGCACTCCTCTTCTTCTGCGGTCCCACCTCCACGCGCGTCCTCTGCGGGCATGTTCAGCCCGCTGGGAGCGCCCTCCTCGGGCCAGCCGGCGGCAAACAGGCCGGCCCCGGTTGCCTCTTAGCTTCACCGTGGGTGACCAGTCCACGGTTACTAAGCCCCACCGCCACGACAAGGCGTGCAACCATCGGGGGGCTAGGATCTCAGCCTAGGATAATATTATATTCAACCAATATAACAAGAGAAGAAAACCAGCCATCAATGACATATGACTTCTGGCTATATAATATATAATATGGACCCAACAGCCTCCGTGTCTAGTGGTTAGAGCATTGGCTCTCGACTCGGAGGTCGTGGGTTCGATCCCCGCATTGGAACAACAAAAAATGTTGTTTTCAAGTTTGGTTAGGACAATGCAGGCTGATCACCTGATTTTCTGACAAGAAAGATGATCCATGCGTCGGATGGGCATGTAAAAAGTCGGACCTGCGCCTGATCTCTCGTCAGCCGTGTCGGTTATCCATCCCACTGGGTTATAAGAGTAAAGGAAGAGAGAGTGCTCTTGTGTACTGCGCACACACTTGGGCACTATAAAATTACTCCTGTGGTTTCAACGAAACCGGTCAACGTCACCGAGATCGGCGTGGGGTGTTGTTATTGACCCAAAATATATTTTTAAACAACTGTTAACTTTTAATCCCTGAAGTGGCACTTTAACGTTTGATTTAATCCTACATAAAAATAGAGACGTGTTTTATATTGTTATTTTCAGGTGACATTTTATTGTACGTTTGGATACGACACGTTGAAAGTACTTGTGAAAGGACAAGGCGGCTTGCCCAACTGTCTCGAGACAAGACTAGATATTCCGTACTACACGGAGAAATTAATTCGCTCAGCGTATAGAACTAATGTCGTAAGTTTAGAATCCGTTCGGACAATACTTATAGTAAGAACTCAGTTAAATCATGCGCATAAATGGCAAAATTGACCTACAACACGTACCTAAGCCGCGTTCACATTAACCATTATTAAAATAAAGGAAGCCATTTTTACATAATATGAACTCATGATTTACTGACTTCTTCTTAACGCGAAATAACTAGGATTCTTTAGTTCTTGCCTCTAACTGCTCTTATCAAAATTTGCCACGATTTTGTTAGGATGATTAGCAGATTTTTACACGAATCCAATATTCTATGATAGAAATGACTAGCATTTTTTTGCAGGTTTACCTTTCGCAGGAGCACTTAACTTTACCTATAATGCCTACTCATTCGCTCATGAGGGAAATGATCGCTATCAACAACGACACAGATCATTATTTCAGATTCATATGGCTACCGTAAGTTTAGCATTCTTTCAAATATCTTCTCTATAGGATCTTAAATGGAGACTAACAAATCGGGCAGTCAGATCAGTCAGCCGGCCTCGCATCAAGGTAGGATTTCTCGTAATTGAAATCGCTGAAATCTCTTTGAATTTTCAGGATGTTTCTCTCGCGCGCGCATGATATATGACCCATATGCGTACATATGCAGTATTTGTTAAAAACGTCACCTTTGGCTATTTAGCCGGTTACTCATATTTTGCGCTGGTTTTTTGCGCTTCAATAAACTAACTTAATACATATATAGAAGAATCTTTGTCTGTGACAGCGAGAACGCTGACAGCGATACCAAACAGTTATTGGTAGATAGGTACTAGATAAAAAAATAAAATATGGTAGATAGATAGATTGAAACCGGCCGTAAGTCAACGCGTTGACCGACCGCGCGATCGAAAAAGTGAATTGGCCTTCAGGGGCTTCAGCTTGTTCTGGCAGTCTTAAGTCAGACAGTCCCAAATCAGGCAGTCCCGAGTCAGCAGGTCCTGAGTCGGGCAGTCTCCAAAGTCCAGTCAGTCAGAGCCCCGGCGCGACCTGATTACATCCATTAGGGCTCTTGCCATCTTAGTCCTTAAGGTAGCCTTCCGAACTATGTGACCGCAACACGAGACCATGACGCGGGGATTGTTTAGTGCTCCATATACTCATACTAAGCAGTGATGGCTCCACAGCCCTATTTCGACATCGGGTCGCCTTCATCTTCGTCGTTACATCGTCTTAAGGCTACCTATAGCCCTTCCATGAAATAACTACACCTAGCCCTATTAATTGTGACCTTACAAGTTGCCGGAAAACTTTACAAATATACTTATGATCATTGTATTAACAGTGAGAGAATTGACAACGTGGTGAACATAGTTATGACCCCGTACTGGGGCGTGATAGGCCCGGGAGACACAGAGTGGATCACCATGACGGTGTACACACTACGCGAGCCGGCTACATTCACGTGAGATTTGATGTTCATAGCTCTTTAACATTCTGAGGCCCTCTTGCGCCAATCCGGGTTAAAGTTAACCTTGGGTTAAAATATCATGCTTTCTCTTTCACAAATACAAAGAACGAGAGAGATAACATGATTTTTAACCCGGATTGGCGCAAGTGGGCCTAAGTGTCAATTCACACCAAAACAAAACGATACGCGACATAGCGCTGCATTTTAAAGATAGCTATTCAAAATTGAACTATTGTACACTAACAGTAGGTATACAGATGCACAAAATGTCCTTGGAAGTGGATCCTATTCACAAACAATACTCATGGTAGTACGCTTAAAATTATTAATATATTATAATTTGTACCTAATACCATAGTGCCCTCACGTAGAGGTAGCATGGTTGCTTGGGTTACTTCAGAAAAAGTCAAAATCACTATCACAATCACATGTGTCCATATAAATTTCAAGGAGTTCCCTCGATTCCACATGGATTTATATATTTTTTTATATTTTTTTTATATCAAAAAAATAATTTTGAAAATCGGTTTACAGACGGCAGAATTCTCTTGGAATATAAAAAAAATAACTTATATACAGCCAAACATATAACCGCCTACGTTTTTTGGAAGTCGGTTAAAAAGAACACACATCGACTTTCGAAAAGTGATATAAATAAGTGTGTTTTCGTCAAGCCTTTTCAGTATATTAATTTTTCCCCGACAGCACAATGGTAACCTGCGAAATATTAGACTTAACAGCCAGGAAACTTTACCAAAATAATGAAACGTTGAGGAAGAAAAAGATAGAGCAATGTCACCAAGAGTTTGTTATAACGGAAAAAGGAAAATTCTACAAAGTTAGTTAATAACTCTATTTAAATTAATTATACTCAAATTAATTATAATTATATTAATATATAGCTTATACCTAATAATAATAATAGTATCATTATTGACAGGACTATAATAATTAATACCTTATTTACACAAACGAAAAGTATTTAGTTAACGTAGGTTACTTACTACCAAGCTACTGTTTAATTTTTGGATTTCTATAATAAGGACCATTTAATACACTTATGAAAAGACTAGCTTTTTCCCGCGGTACCGCCCGTGCAAAAATGTACTATCGAGTATCCCGCGGGAACACTGTACTTTTTCGGGATAAAAAGTAGCCTGTTTTAATCCAAAGCTTTAACTACTCCCATACTAAATTTCGTCGAAATCCGTTCAGTAGTTTTTGTGTGAAAAAGTAACAAACATCCATCCATCCTCAAAAAAATCACATTTATAATAGAACCTAAGTAGCTACTTATTAAAATAAGGATAATTTAGGCTATGGCGTACCTACATTTGACGGAAATCTTCATATAAGAAAAATTCACGCCATATTGGTTTTACACCATACTTCAAATGTCAGCCAAGATAATTTTACCATACCTACCTCAAATGTCAAAATGGCCCCAAAATCTCCAAAAGTGGTTTTCACTTCAACATGCCTCGTCATTCGTCAATAACATACGTCTATGGGTAATGCCCTTGATCATAACAATATTGTTCGTAGGACATAAACGACTGCCCGCCGTACGTGTGCGACATTCCGAAGCCGCACTCCTCGCACCTGACGCTCTCCCTGTCTATATCCTCGCAGGGGCAGCGAGACGGCTGTCGACGCATGTCGCTCAGGCAGATGTGGGAGCACGTAAGTAACGCACTTGCAACTACTCCGGCGGTGCGGATGTTCTCGCAGGGGCAGCGCATGTCGCTCAGGCAGATGTGGGAGCACGTGAGTAACACACTTACAACTCCTCCGGCGGTGCGGATGTCCTCGCAGGGGCAGCGCATGTCACACAGGCAGATGTGGGAGCACGTGAGTAACGCACTTGCAACTCCTCCGGCGGTGCGGATCTCCTCGCGGGGGCAGCGAGACGGCTGTCGACGTATGTCGCTTAGGCAGATGTGGGAGCATGTGAGTAACGCACTTGCAACTCCTCCGGCGGTGCGGATGTCCTCGCAGGGGCAGCGCATGTCACACAGGCAGATCTGGGAGCACGTGAGTAACGCACTTGCAACTCCACCGGCGGTGCGGATCTCCTCGCGGGGGCAGCGAGACGGCTGTCGACGTATGTCGCTTAGGCAGATGTGGGAGCACGTGAGTAACGCACTTGCAACTCCTCCGATGGCGCCCTGTGAATAAGACCGGAAAAGGAGCCTACGATTAGCGTTATGGTATCATGCTAAGATGTAGTAAGTAAATGAAAGTAGCAGTATGAGCCGTGAGGAAAATATAAAAAACTAGCTTTTGCCTGCGGTTCCGCCCGCGTAAACACAGTATTACTGTACCTACCTTTTCGGAATAAAAGGAAGCCTGTGTGCTAATCCAAACTACTACCATACCAAATTTCATCAAAATCCGTTCAATAGTTTTTGCGAGACAGATTAACAAACGTCCATCCATGCATCCGTCCTCACAAACTTCCACATTTATGACAGTAGTAGAATAACATAGCCTTCGACTTTACAGCCCCCTCCTTATGACATGCTGTCGTCCGACGTGAGCTACAGAGGATTCCAAGTGGAATCTCGGAACAAGTTAAACAAAGAAGATATTATCAAGATCATAGATGATACACTATGGTAGGTCAAAGGGCATGGTCCAAAATTCATACTAAAAAAACCCAGCGTCGACAGAAATCAAATGTTCGCAAAAAATCACTTTAAATCATATTTGTTGTCACCATAATATGAGCAAGAATAATATCAGTTTTTCAATGGAAACGATGTATATTTTCGTCACAATTTTTCCAATATTTCTCACCGTTTAACCGTCTTTTACAATTATTTCAAGACCGAAATTAGCCGAATCGGTCCAGCCACTATCGAGTTTTAGCGAGACACAGGTCTCAATAAAATTCAAGATAACGAGAGAGATAATATAGGTACAGACTACAGTATATTATTTTAAGCGTGCGTTATGCGTATTTTTTTTTTATGAAATATGGGGGCAAACGAGCAAACGGGTCACCTGATAGAAAGCAACTTCCGTCGCCCATGGACACTCGCAGCATCAGAAGAGCTGCAAGTGCGTTGCCGGCCGTTTAAGAGGGAAAAGGGTAATAGGGGAGGGTAGGGAAGGGAATAGGGTAGGGGATTGGGCCTCCGGTAAACTCACTCACTCGGCGAAACACAGCGCAAACGCTGTTTCACGCCGGTTTTCTGTGAGCCCGTGGTATTTCTCCGGTCGAGCCGGCCCATTCGTGCCGAAGCATGGCTCTACCACGTAAGATGGCGTATAAGATGGATGGCATAATTTATATACCTACCTACTATAGCGTCTGAGGTAGGCTATAGATATAAGATAATACAGTATATAATATGAGATAGGCATTGGGCTGCACACAATATTCTTGTATTTCTCTTCTCTTGACACCGATTTTTTTTTAATTTCAATATTATTCTTGTTTTAAAGGAACGCCCTGCACAATAAAATGTTTAGACATCACCTGGAGTCCTACACAGAAGAGGAAATACTGAGCTACGACTACCTTGTGGAAGCTATCGAAAATGATTTGCAACAGAAACTGAGTCGACGGTAACGCCCCGTCCAGACTGCTCGCGAATTAACCCGAAGTATGAAAAGGCGAAACGAAGTGCAACACAGTGTGGGCAACACTGTCTTATTCGGTCCATCGGTCTACTTCGCGAGTAGTCTGGACGAGGTGTAAGAATTTGATAGAATAATTTCCTCCTACATCTGCCCCTCCTAATACTGCCGTCCTAACGAAGAGTGCAGTAAAGTCGAGTTTTTGGGCAAATCGAGTTAAGACCATATTATACCATAATATAAGGTCTTAATCCAATTTGCCCAAAGGCTCGACTTACTGCACTCTTCGTTAAGACGGCAGAATAATCGAGCGTGGAGTGTGGACGCGTCGCGACACGACATAGCACCTCGAAGGAATTATTATTTGTTAACAAATCTATTGACGCGGGATAGTCGGATACTATCGTTCATTGCTGTATCAGTCAAGTTAAATCTTATTTATAGTACTTTCTATAGGTACCTCAAAGGTTCAAAAGAAACAGGATACATTTTTCGGTTTTGTCCATATGTTTATGAAGCTCTTACCCTTACTATGAAGTCCGTCCACTTACTATGAAGCGATACGTAAATGTATTGTATGACACCTTTACCAACTTGACTTTCTTGTGATATGAATTCAAACTAAAATTCGTAGCGTGCGATGCAGACATGTGGAAGCATACTTTTAAGGCGGCGACTCACACTGAATATTCGCTCGATGTGAGCACGTTACAAGTCGAATATTCGGCATGTCAGTCTCCGGTAGGAGTAATGTGTTCTGTGATGTTAGTACAGCGAGCCGAGCAGCTCGCTACGAGCGCTGAGCGCCCGAGCGCGCTCGCGCTCCATTCGGCTGTCGTTTTGGCGAATCCCTTTGAATGTTACAAGTTTTTTTTATTTTATGTAATGAACCAGGAAACGAGCAGACGGATCGCCTGATGGTAAGCGATTACCGCCGCCCATGGACACTCGCAACACCAAAGGAGTTGTACTTGTAACTCCTCTGGTGTTGCGACTTGCGTTCCTGGTCCTTCAAATCCCCAATCCCCTCTTGGGCCTCCGGTAACCCCACTCACTAGGCGAAACACAACGCAAGCGTTATTTCACGCCGGTTTTCTGTGAGGTCGTGGTATTTATCCGGTCGAGCCGGCCCATTCCTGCCGAAGCGTGGCTCTCCCACAGTTTAAGTCAATCGCTGCCTTAACTGGATGGGTGGAATGGAGCACAGGCGAGCAAATATTCGTCGCCAATGTTCAGGTGCTGTGAACATTTGCTCACAACGAACAAATATTCATGCGAACATTCACATCGAGCGAATATTCAATGTCAGTCGCCACCTTTTAAATTTGCATAATTTTTGTTACAGAGTGACATCTGGAGTGTGCGACGCGATTGTCAATAAAATCGTGTTTCAGAAGTACAATTTAAAACTGACCAAGACTTTAGGGTCTATATTAGAAGCAGAATAA
Organism: Glaucopsyche alexis; assembly: GCA_905404095.1. Taxonomy (NCBI): domain Eukaryota; kingdom Metazoa; phylum Arthropoda; class Insecta; order Lepidoptera; family Lycaenidae; genus Glaucopsyche; species Glaucopsyche alexis. The sequence continues at coordinate 7,836,558 of FR990053.1, forward strand.
ATGTTATTCTGTGAATACTATATTTTTATTATAATAAAACAATACTTTTTGTACTATTTTAATTTTTCTCATTAAATAATCTAATAACAGTTGTAATAAAATTATGTTTAAATCACATACGTTTGCATAATTAGAAACCCTTGTAGTTCGAGAAACAAAACAGTTAAAACTTCAACAATTTTAAAGTACATATTAAAAAAAAGTACATATGTATCAGTCCAGTTTATAAGTTGTAATAAAATTATGTTTTAATCACATACGTCTAATAATTAGAAACCCTTGTAGTTCGAGAAACAAAACAGTTAAACTTCAACAATTTTAAAGTACATACTAAAAAAAGTACATATTTACCAGTCCAGTTTATTAGTTGTAATAAAATTATGTTTTAATCACATACGTCTACATAATTAGAAACCCTTGTAGTTCGAGAAACAAAACAGTTAAACTTCAACAATTTTAAAGTACATATTTATCAGTCAATACATACTTATTAGTATGCGTAAATTCTTAACGCTTAGAACTCACGGAGCGGTTTTCACTCGCGCCCGCCGCGGTCGCGGGCCCGCAACTTCTGTAGAATGCAGATATTATGTATGTAAAAAATTAAAGCACAACTTACGACGCGTCTTACGCCCGCGGTGTGCGCGGTTGTTCGCGGGTCCCACTACACCCGCGCGCTGTGCGTTCGGTTTGCGGACGAAATTCAGAGTGTCAATCCTGCTAAATAAAACCTACACTAATACAATTACAATCACGGCCCAATACGCTAAAACTACCAAACGGTATCCTCGTAAACGTTAAATCAACATTAAACGCCGTCTGATTGGTCCAAACTTCACAAAGTCAGTTTATAATAACATGTCGCTCAACTCATTATACAATCAAAGTAAAATGAAAGTCTACTTTAAATACGAGACTTGAAGTACTGAAATTCTATTATAATATGTATTTACTAGAGATGTCCCGAATATTCGGCAACTATTCGGTATTCGGCCTATTCGGCCACTTTTTTTGCTATTCGGTATTCGGCCGAATAATACGTACTATTCGGCCGAATACCGAATAGCAAATCATGTAAAAAAGACACGTTATATTACTCAAAATTATATATTTATTTCCAAATTACAACACTTTAGTAATTAAAATTGATCAGTGGTAAGTTGTGATGGATAAAAACAAGCTTTTCAGCATTTTTTGGTAGCAAACGATTACGCTTTTCATCTTAAATGTTACCAGCCTCAGAAAACAACCTCTCACTATACACGCTAGTAGGGGCGGCCTTACCTATTGCGATGCTCCGGGCAGCAGGTATTTGCGAGGACCTTTGTCCTTCGTGAAAATTATGTGATGCGAAAATCTTTTGAAGGATTTACAAAATGGCATGTATTTAAACTTGCGACAAAATAATAAAATTTTGGGTGAGAAAAAACCGAATATTAAATACTAAATTACCGGATTGGCATAATAATGTAAGGAACAAAAAATTCCAAATATGGTGACTAAATAATACCAGTTTTGTTCACTGAATATTCGAAACTGGCAGACTGATATTATTTTAGCTAACAAATTACTATATTTGTGACAATTTGTGAGTAGGTACACATTTAATTCAAAAATAGGAACATATACGTTGTCCCTGATGTTGGTAATTCAAAAAACATAATAAGCAGCAAAACGAGCGCACATAAAAAAACATAAAGAAAATTTTTAATTTTTCTTGGTTTTGTTAAAATTTTAAAATGGCATAAGTATATTTATTTTTCTAACATAATATCTTTCCTACTAACATTATAAATGTGAAAGTTTGTGAGGTTACTCTTTCACGTAAAAACTATTAAGCGAATTTTTCCTACTTTGATCCTGAAAAATACAATATTCCCGAAGGATATTGTATTTACGCAGTTGTACATTTTTACTGAAAAAGTAATGAAAATTTCCTCCTCCTTAGTAACGCCGCAACCACATATTTTCTTCATGATGGGAGGTAAAGATATTTGAAAATCATAAATTTTAAGTTTAACGAGTTTAAGCGTGGACGTAGCAATCTCAATGATGATCCGCTTGAGGGACGTCCTTTAACAGCGACTACTGAAGATAACATTAGTGCTGTGCGACGCATGACAGAGGAAGATAAGAGAGTGGCCTATCAGCAGATATGGGCAAGCCTAGGCATTGGTATGAGTCAAGTTCATAATATATTACACAAACATTTAGGTGTCAGGAAGCTTTGTACCAGATGGATTCCCCATACTTTAACCGACGACCAGAAACACCTTCGCATGGACTGGTGTCGTCAAATGTTAGATAAGTTCAACGGTGATGACTCAAATGCTGTATTTAACATCGTCACAGGTGATGAAAGCTGGATATATTGCTACGAACCCGAAATCGAAAGACAATCAGCTCAGTGGTGTTTTCTTTCAAGGATCGGCCAACTAAGGTAATGAAAGGAAGAAGTCAAGGAAAAAAGACGATTGCCTCATTCTTGGATCGGTAAGGTCACGACAGTTGTGCTAGAAGATGGAAGGACAGTTAGAGCAGACTGGTATGTCAATCGCTGTTTGACTGTTGTCATGGAAAAAATTCGACAGCAGCGCCCTCGAAGCAGGATCCTCCTTCACCACGGCAAAGCTTCAGCGCACTCCGCAAAACGGACTGTTGAATATTTGACTATGCCAGGTGTCGAGATAATGAGTCATCCACCATACAGTCCTGACCTGGCGCCCTGCGACTTTCATTTATTCCCAAGAACTAAAGATAAAATTCGAGGTATTCGCTTTATGAGCCCTGAAGATACAATGAAAGCGTCTGAAAATGCCATAGAAGAAACCCCTAAGGAAGAATGGGCCCACTGCTTTTCTCAGTGGTTCCATCGAATGCGACGATGTGTAGAGAGGAACGGAGATTACTTCGAAAAATAATAAAAGTATTGGCAACTTTCTACATTAAGTCGTTTTTCATTTTCTAAATATTTTAAGTGTTACCTAGTTATAATCATCAATCCTAATCACCATCCCCAACAAATTTTAAATTAGTACTCATGTTTCTTTTTATCTGCCGATTTTTGTATTTTTTGTCAGCCGTGTGCTTTCACCAGTAATTTAGTCGCCAACATATTAATTCACTGCCAAATTCAGTAATGCAGTATGCTCACGTGCAGTCGTCAACTTATTTCTTGTTCGCACGATTAATTATATCCCTTACAAATAACAAATACAGAGATGATGATTTTGTCACTCATACTGCAAGCAAAATAATTTCAAGGTAACAAGAGTTGACGACTTGACGAACGAATATAATAGGTACTGTGTTATATAACACAGGGATTCTCTGAGCGATAGATAAGCAAAACCTTATATCATGACTTCCGCGCTGACCCGAGTGATATGGATTAAAAAGCGCGATTTTCAAGTAGGTACCACTTAATGATTTTTTAAATTATGTTTTGAAATATTTATTTTAAGTTTCCATTTAAATGTTATAACCTTAATAAATAATTAAGAATCAAAGTCAAAAAATACATATAGATTTTTTTTTTCATTTAATTTATCACATATTATACTTAGGTGTTTTTTAAAATTTGCTTGGGTTGATGCGCGAGGTCCCTGCAAGCGCGAGGCCCCAGGCGATTGCCCCGTTCGCCACCCCCTAAGGCCGCCACTGCACGCTAGTCGTCGCCTGCTGCGTCAACGCAACGAGGGAAACAGGTTGCGAGTTGCGACTTGTCTTAATCCAGCTAACGCGCTCCCGACAAGTATGTATTTCGTGCCGAATATTCGGCGGCCGAATATTCGGCGCTTCGGTCGACAGCGTTGCCGAATATTCGGTATTCGGTATTCGGCCAATTCACTATTCGTTGCATCTCTAGTATTTACCCTGCGATCTTCGCCCGTCATGTTTGCGGGTGATGATCTCAACCGCGGCGGCTGCGTGACCGCGCAAAACCGCGATCTCGTAAGTTTAGAAATAAAACCGCAGTTCGACGACCTCGGCCGGCACGGGAAGAAACCGCTCTGTGAGTTGAGAGTGAGGCGCGTTGAGAGTGAAATTTCAAGCGTCACGAGCCGATAATGACACGAGCGACACAATTCCAGTTCACAGCCACGTGTTCCTACTACACATGTTTTAAAAATTCAAGACCTTCAGTTCTTCTAGACTTCGAGTCAGTCAAGTATGGCGTCTAATCTGAGCTGTATCTTCTTGGGTTTGGGTGAAGCGAGTATGGTGACGGCAACGCGGTCCCCCAGTCTGGGTGAGCGGCTGTTGAGTTGGCTGCTGTGGATCAGACCGTTGTCGCCCACGCCGCAGTCCACGAAACAGCCGAACGGCACCACGTTGCGGACGACACCTGAAAAGCGATTATTTTTAATCAAAAAATTAAACCGACTTCCAAAGTAAAAATACACAAAAAAGTATAAAATAAAACTTATTTTCTAAATAATTCTTCCCTTCTAAATTTGGGTAAAATTTTAACTATTTCTATATGTACTCAATCTTCTTAATTTTGAAGTCGCTACCAGCTCAAACAATACCCTACAATATTTTATAGAACTTACGTTCAAATTTGCTGGTAGGTGGAAGTCGTTTTAAAACGAAATTACAAACAACTTTATTTTTTATAACAGACGAAACCTAAAGCTGTCTCTACTAAAGCGACTTACTGACCCAGCCGGCTAATCCAGCACAGGTACTAATGGCTGTCATTAAGCGCCTTATGGCCCGTTTCAATAACCTATATACCAATAACTATTTGTTAAAAACGTCAATTTGTTTCGCAAAAAATCGGCAAATGATTGAATGACGACGTTTTTAACAAATAGTTATACAAACTCCAAATTGTTATTTCCATTGTAGGTTATAATATAACGCTTAAAGAATTGTCCAGTTCGGAAACTAGCCCGGCGAGAAGAACCGGCGTAAGAAATTCGCACGGGGACACCTTTTAGCAAAAAGATGGAAAAATTGTTCTTTTCAAAAAATATTTTTTCAATGTTGTAACTTAATCTATATAACATTAGTCATAAGTACATAGAACATACTTAAGTACATAAAAGCAGCCTCGCATGGGGCCATCTTATTCCCAAGGTGTGCAATCGTTAATGACTTTATAATAAGCTTTAGCACACAAACGTTTATTATTGTACTAGCTTTTGCCCGCGACTTCGTCCGCGTGGAATAGTGACTTCCGGCAGAAAAGTATAGATAGCTGAGAATAAGTTAATGTATTGGTAATATTGTTTAGATTAAGTTAATGTATTCACATTTACATGAGAATGAAGTAATGAAGTACCTATAGAACGAAAATACTTTAACGCAAAGCTTCCGGGTAAACTATATTGAAAGTTGACCCGTCCGGCACGTGAACATAAAGATTTCTAGAACTGCTAACACGGGAAAGAGCAACGTATAACTGACCGTGCGAGAAACAACTGACACCGAGATCTACTCCGGCAACACGAAAAGTCTGCCCTTGAGCCTTATTAATTGTCATTGCATAACACACCGATACTGGGAATTGCGTCCTTTTAAACTGGAATGGAAAATTATTTGGTATTAAGGGTATTCTGGGAATAAAAACGGTTTCTCCTGCACCGCAACCTGTTAAAATTTGAGCCTCGATTATATTTTGTTGCAACTGGGTTACTTTGAGTCGAGTTCCATTGCAAAGTTGTGGTGGTCTTAAATTTCGGAGCAGAATAATCGGAATGCCAATTTTTAAACAAATTTCGTGAGAAGAAAGTCCGGGCATATTTAAAGAATTTAAAAATTCTATCGGGTAATTAGTGGCTTCTTGTTCATCGACCATTCTATTTATCGATCTATAAACTTTGCTTTCCCCCTGTATATTCGACAGTATTTTGTTATTAATCTCAGATGCCAGGTCATTGCGAGGAGTTAAAATAGATCTTTCGCATAGCCAAGAATTGTCCCTATTTAATATATTTGTTACGTCACCGTAAACCGACGATATAAGATGTGGTTGAGATTGCACTATACAACATAATTCAGTCGTCAGAATAAGTTTTCCTTGGTGTATTTGTGGATAGGTACCTTCACCAATCTTTAATAATGTATCAGAAAATTGACTATCATCCGGGTTATCTCCAGTTCTCACTCGCATGTTAATAGTCAAATGCACCAATTGTATATCACGCCACAAATAAGAGCTTTTCAGGCAAGCCCTAACCTCATCAGCTCGGGTTCCCCGTGGTATTACCGGTAAGGTTTGTCGGAAATCACCACAAAATAAAACCGTGATACCGCCCATTGGTCGATCATTTTGCCTTATATCCCTTAATGTTCTGTCTACCGCTTCTACTCCTTTTCGATGGGCCATCGTACATTCATCCCATATGATTAAATTACACTCGCGTAATACCTTAGCTTTGTCGCTATTTCTTGAAATACTACAGGTTGGACTTTCCGTGCGATCTAAATCAATTGGTATTTTAAACGTAGTATGAGCAGTTTTACCTCCTGGTAGTAATGTTGCAGCTATCCCTGATGAAGCTACGGCAAGAGCTATTTTACGCTGATTTCGAACAAAAGCCAATATTAATTTAGTCAAAAAGGTTTTCCCTGTTCCTCCAGGTGCATCTAAAAACCATATTGTTCCCAAATTATTTTGAACACTTTCGCACACGCGATCATAAACTGAACGTTGTTCTGCAGTCATCATTGGGACACCGTTTTCTAATGTTGTCTGCAGTTCCATTAAGTTGTAACCAATTTCTGCGGAATATTCCCTATTAGTTACCTCTCCGACTGAGGTTGGTGTTGGCAAACCATATTCACAGAGTGATTTACCGCCTACTGCTGTTAAATCATCCTGAAGAGCTAATAAGCACTGATTTATGGCAAGATCACGGAAATGGTCAGTAGTAGTGCCTTCATCATTGTTAGAAATATTTCTAAGAAAGTCTTCTGCAAATTTTTCTTTATATTTTTCCCATAACTGTACAGCATCTGATAAATTACAAAATGTGAGTAATGTTACAAATAAATGGCGTAACCGTCGTGGATTATCACTAACACAGGATTCTGCTAAAGCGTCATCCCAATGCTGATCATTTTCAAGCAAATGACGCGCTTGGCAAGCTGCATGATAAGAGGGATAAACAACATCGTCCACTTTTCTTAAATCTCTAAATGAGGTTGGTCCTCGCACGGTATGTAATAATAATCGCAAATAGAAACACTCAGCGTTGTTAGGATGAACTGTGTACACTCTACCAAGGACATGTTCTTTGAAAATACCTGACTCGCCATCTACAGGCCTGCCACGGCGTCTTCGATTAAAGACACCTCGTTGCTTATCGAAGGTATAAAACAATGGAACTTCCTCATACAAAAGAGATTTTGCAAAATCATCAGTTTGGCAAAGTCGAAAGAATGCTAATAAAGTTGTTTGTCTAGGGTTCTCTAACCGTTCTGTGACATTTTCGGCGTTGAAATATATCCGTTGACCGCCTTCAAGATGAACATCCAGATGAGTCACAGGTGGATATCTTTCGTGAATGTTGAAACTTAAGATCCGCCATACAGCTTCTGAAGAACTTATATATCTGCCTGACTGAAAACGTGTAACTTCATCATGTTCATTTCTCAAAGCAAATGTAGCTTGGTCACTGCCCTTATTGATGTACTTACAAATATATTTTATTGACTCTACACTATTACACATTTCAACATTTATGTGAGCTTGAAATGCTCTGGACAACACAGGAGAATGCGGAACGACCCACCTATTATCTAAAGTAACCTGTTGTCCAGACACTCGCTTTTCAACAGTAAAACCACCATTGTCTCTCGAACGGCGACGATATAATGGGTATCCATCGAGTCCTGTTACAGTTTCATCCACTAAGGCTTTTGGATATCTTTTAGTGCAACGACCGTCTTGCATGCAAGGAGAATTCCCGTTAAATACACCACATGGACCATGTATCATATGAGTTTTAACAATGTCGTATAATACGGGATCTGCAATCGGACTTGGAATTTCAGCACTGATTAAACTGTCTACATCATTAGGTCGAACCTTATCTTTTAACCAAAGCAGGAAATGTGCGTGAGGTAAGCCGCGTTTTTGCCATTCAACACTATACATATAACACAATACTTCTCCAAAAATGTTATATTTGGTAAGTAGATCTATCATTGATTTTAATTTTAAATGAAAAACTCTTGCGATGATATCATGGCGGTCATGCGGTGCTTGACCCTCAAGAAGCTCCCGAGTGATTTCATCCCACTTAGGATTGGTAGTCACAGTAATAAATAAGTCGGGACGTCCATATTTTCTTACGTAACAAAAAGCATCTTGAGTACGTTCGTGCATGTAGCGCGGACCACCAGTAAAAGAAGAGGGCAAAATAACTAAACGGCCCATATTCACCGTATCATTATCTTGCTGCATGGCGTCGCGAAGGTGCACGTATTCTTCAGCGCGCAGCTGCCTTTGATTAGATCTTATATAAACTAATCTTTCGGTTTCAATTTTTGCGTACATATCTACAATAAACTGATTGAATAAGCCACGAAATCGTTGAAAGTATACAAACCTATTCCGTCTTACTTGCAAGTGGTAACAGTAAAATTGAAGGCATGAAATCTTTTTATTATAAGTAGGTGCGCCTGTACGCGGATCAGTTTGGTATAAAGCAAAATTGTAACCATCTTCTCCTCGACAGTATATCAAAGGATATTGCAAACTGTCGTAAGCCCTGTGGGTTTCGTAAATACGTTGCAAACGATTGTCTCTGGAACGGATAACGATATCACGCCTATCACATTCCTGGTCGACCAATACCACAGCAACTTCATTCGTGGATGGAGCATTATATAGCCCAGGGTGTTCCTGAGTTGGACGCCTATCGGCATTTATAACAATTTTATAATTGTTATCATCTTCTCGAGGAAGAGCTTCTAAAGCCGATTTAAAACTGCATACATACGAATTAAACCTGATGCAACATGTTCTGAAGTTGTGAAATGAGTTCAGTATTTAAATTCGGGAAATATTGATTTCTTATATTCGACTGTTCGTTGTAGTCGGATACAAAATATATTTGAAGAAATTTAGGTTGGTCTTCAGGCAAAAGGGATCCTATCAAATGGTAAACCTGACCTTGTATCTTAAAAGTAGGCATGAAAGGACCTTCTGAGATTTGTTGAGCACCAAAGGATGTCATTTGAAACGCACTATTATAAGTGCGAATATTGTCTAAAAACTGTTTCGATTGCACATGTTCACCTAAAAGTAGTGATTTTAAAGGTTCCGGTGGGTCTTCGAATAAAGGCAAATTTATTTTACCTCCAGAACAACAGAAACCAGCCGACTCCTTACTCCACTTTGAAGCATTACAAAAAGAACATACCACGTTCATATCGCCTATTACAGAAGATGATCTGTAATCAATTGTGAGGTTATAAGCAAACCCACTTTTATATTTGTCGGACCACGCCACCGAATTTCTAAATTGATCTTCTATGTATACATCTAAGTTATTAAGACTATGTCGAAATCTATCTGCAGTAAGACGGGCCTCTCGCTGTTCGTCCGTTTCAAGAGACCGAATATTTTCGATTCTTAATCTCTCATTAGACAGACTTATTGATCGTTCGTGTCTCAAAGAATTGTAATGTTCGCGTACCGACTCTAGTCGTTGTTCATGCTCATGTTCATCTTCGAGAGATCGAATAATATTATGGTGCACCCTATCATTTGTTAAACGGTCTTCATATTGAGTAAAAGTTTCAGATTCTCGAGATAAAATATGCCGTTCGCGGTCAGCTGTGAGGCGCAATTCCCTCTCAGTAAAAGTTTCTGACTCGCGAGACAATGTATGCCGTTCGCGGTCAGCTGTGAGGCGCAATTCCCTCTCAGTAAAAGTTTCTGACTCGCGAGAAAATGTATGACGTTCGCGGTCAGCTGTGAGACGCAATTCCCTCTCAGTGAAGGTTTCGGACTCGCGAGACAATGTATGACGTTCGCGGTCAGCTGTCAGACGCAATTCCCTCTCAGTAAAGGTTTCTGACTCGCGAGAAAATGTATGTCGTTCGCGATCAGCTGTGAGACGCAATTCTCGTTGTGCAGCAGTTTCAGCTTCTCGGGATAACACATGTTGTTCTCGGTCATTGGTAAGACTCAGCTCTCGCTGAGAAAAGCTTTGAGACGCCCGTGATGTAGCATGTCTCGCTCTGTCAGCTGCTAATCGCACCTCTCTCTCAGGAGAGCTTTCATTGGCTCGAGAAGTTGAGGCACTAACTCTCATAGAGTTTAACCGATGCGCTCTTTCCTCTGCCGATTCTTGAGAACGCGTATTTCTCATCCTCTTAGCATCTCTCGAATTTCGAGATAAAGATGGTCGTTTTTTAGGAGGCATTGTGAATTTTTAATCGACGGAAACAGAAGCTACCTTACACTTAAGAAATCTAAATGCTTACTTAAATACCTAAGTATCTACCTAAACTACGTTTAAACTTTAATATACGTATGTTATAACCTATTTGACACCTAAGTACCTATTTAAAACTACTGCTAAATAAATGTTAACTTATAATTAATCTAAAAGTAATTTAAATAAGGAGACTATTATCTATATGAACCTATAAAATGTGAAAAATATAGGTACCTACTAAAACTAAATAATTCTACTTTCGAAATATTTAACACTACCAAAATAACTAATAAACTAAAATAACTAAACTACTAATACTAACAAAACTTCTATACCTATTTCATAAAATAAAGACAACAAAACAAATAATAACCTATTCAAAAACTAAAAATCGCGCTGATAAGCACTAATAACTATAATTGTCTGTCAATAAGGTCGAACAATCTGAACGTCCTATCGCTTCAACAGCCAAATATTGTATGAAGTTCGCACGCTTTTTTTTTTTTTTTTTTTTTTTTCGATAGGGTCTACGCTAGCGGTCGGGTTAAGACCGCTCTAGCTTTGTCGGGCTATAACTAGCCTGGTGGCTAGTTGGTTAGTTTAGAGATTTATGGGAGGGTTGGCCCTCCCTAACTTCACCCGGGTGAAGTTCAGATCGGTTGTTGGGGACAGCTACGGGTAAGCTATTTTTAGGACGGGAGGGACTCGGGTCCCCCCCGCTAAGGGGTCCGACCCCTTCCTCACTCTCTGATGAGTGAGGTTGCTCGCGCGCGGTAGCAAAAACTAGCGGCGGAGTTATCGCGATAGAGGAGCTCGTGTAGTTAATGATTTCGGAACTGAGAGGGCCGTCCCTCTCCCCTTCCGCGTGCGGTCGGGATGACTCGCGCGCGTAAGTCCTAATGTCGATGAGGTTCGCGGTATTGGTAGAGCTCTCTATAACAATATCGCGGTCGCGGACACTACTTTGTAGTGACACTAAGCTACTGGGATGCGAACTCGAGCTCGGGCTCGGGTTCGGTCCCGTATTTGGGTCGGTCTGTACGTTGGTACGTGTGTCAGTGTTTGATATGGGTCCTCGGGGTAGGCGCCGGCGTCGACCCCGGTGCTTTACTAACAAACCGGGTGCGTGTGATTTGTGTTTACGTAACTGTACACAGTACGTTACGTATTTTGTGATCGGGTCTATAGGATCGGCTAAGATATGCTTAGGCCGTTTGAAGGGGTATCTAAATGTCATTGCGTCATGTTCGTAGTCCTGGGCCTTTCGAATGAGAGGGTTTGGGTGAACTTTGCTTCTATCAAAGAATCTCTCTACGAGTTCTTTGATATACGCTTTAATCGTGACTAATTCGCAGTCTCTATGCAAGTCGATGTTACGCATGTACCAGGGGGCACCTGTTGCCATGCGCAGAAACCGGTTTTGGACTTTTTGCAATCGGTCCATCTGGTTATCACTTATTTGTGCGAAAGAGACGCACGCATAAGTGAGTATCGTTCTAATGCAAACCTTATACAAAGTAAGCTTATGTCTTAGGGACATTTTGCTTCGCGAATTTAATAGCGGATATAATTTGTAGAGTACAAATTTCGCTTTTCGTATCGTATTTGAGATGTGATTCGTGAAGGTCATCGACTTGTTTAGTACTACGCCTAAGTATTTGACTTTATTAGTCTCTGGGATGATGTTACCGTGCAGGCTAATAGGACTCATATTTCTACGGGCACCATAACGTATGGTTTGGGACACCTTTCTGTCAAATTGGATGGCGTGACTTTTGTCGGGGTTTACTTCTATTCTCCATTTGGAGAACCACTCACCGAGATCGGTGACTGACTCCTGGAGTTTTTTAGAAGCGTAGGAGGGAACCCTATGCGCGAAATAGAGGGCTGTATCGTCCGCGAACATGGCTAGTTGCACCTTAGCGTGTTTAGGGATGTCATAAGTATACAGGTTGTATAGGGAGGGCGAGAGGACCGAGCCCTGCGGGACTCCCGCCTCCATATATCTTGGCGATGACAGTGCGCCTTCCACGCGGAAATGAAATTTACGGTTTTTTAAATAATTACTTATTAACAGTACCAAACTATCGGGTATGCCCATTTGGTAAAGTTTGTACAACAGTCCGTTGTGCCAAATTTTATCAAAGGCTTTTGCAATATCAAAGAAGACGGCGCATGTCATCTTCCTGTCATTCTTATTAGAGATAATGTACTCCGTTAGGCGGTGTACCTGAGCGGGACAGCTGTGCATTTTGCGGAAGGCAAACTGCTCGTCTGGGAAGAGTTTTTTGTCGGTAATGACGTCATTGAGGCGCCTTAGAATAACTCTTTCATAGACTTTTCCGAGGGAGCTAATTAGACTGATCGGTCTGTAGCTACCAGGTGCCCTCCGGGGTTTCCCCGGTTTATGGATACCTATAACAATAGCTACTTTCCAAAAGTCTGGGAATGAACATCCTACTAAGAGGGCGTTAAAGATGTTCACAAGGAGTTGAATTAGTTCGGACGGTAACATTTTAAGTGTTTTGTTAGAAATACCGTCGAGGCCTGGGGCCTTTCTGGCATTTAAACACTTAATAATGTCTTGGACTTCTTCCGAGTCCACCGGCCTCACCCTGTCGTCAGCAGGTGGCCTTGAAAGTCGTCTTTCGACCTCACTATTCACTAAGCTAAGGTGCGTGGGATCAATCGGGAGGGTACTCGGCCGGCACTGCTGTTCTAAGTTATCGGCTAGACATTCAGCCTTGTCGATATCTTCTAGTGCGGGAGGTCGGTTTAATCTGTCTAAAGGAGGCATATCGCTCTCCGTATCTCTTTTGAGGGCCCTCGCGAGCGGCCAGTAGGCCACGTGTGACGGCTCTAGATCACTGAGAAGTCGATCCCAACTCTCGGCTTTGTGTTGTTTTATTTTATATTTAACTTCCCTTTCGTAATGGCGGAGGGCTTTTCTCCACTCTTCCGACGGGTAGCGATCATAGGTGCGTTTGGCCGCATTTCTGAGTCTGATGGACTCCTTTATGTCCTCTGGGAGGGGCCAGCGAACTTTGGGGTTCGTTGACACATCCCTAGATGAATTTTCTATGGTCGCTACCAAGTGTTCGGTCAAGTGGGAGGCGGCCTCTATGGCGACCTCTTTACTATCTATTGTATCGGGAATCTTATCGAGGTGACTCGATTGAAGGACTTTAATGTTCTCCGCCAGGGATTTATAGTCAATGATCCTTCTAGTACTGGAATAATTTGGGTTAAAATTACCAAGTGTAATCATAACCGGTCTATGGTCCGAGTTAAGCTCGTGGAGAGTCTCAATAGAGATATTGAGAGAAACGTTTTTTATTAAAGCTATATCAATAGTACTAGGATCGCATATGACACCATTGATGTGTTGGTTTGTGTCATAACGAGTGGGGTCATTGGGGGCTAGAATAGCAAAATTAAAAGAATCGATTAGCCTTTGTAGTATAAGGCCATTTGTATTGTTATAAACATTTCCCCACTCGCGGTGTTTACAATTTAAGTCGCCGGCAATTAGGACGGCATTTCCTAAGTCGAAAAGCGATTGTAAATCGCTAGAAAGTAATTTTTTAGTACCTGAAAGGTACGCGCTTACTATAACAATGGGCTCATGGCCGGACATACTTAAGTGACAAATGGAACACTCCATTGTTTCTAGGGTCGGTACTTCTAAAGGAATACAATGGAGGGATTTTTTATAATAAATAATAGTACCTCCGAGTTGGGATCGAGTTCTATCATTTCTGATAATTTTATAATTTGCTATTTTTGGGCTCCTCATACTAGGTTTTAAGAACGTCTCCTGCACTAGAAGAATATCTACATTATGCCTGATGACAAAATCGCGGATTTCGTCAATGTTATTACGGATGCCGTTCGTATTGAACGACACGACGCGTAATGAGTGCGGCTTAATCCTTCCCGAAGGATCCATTAATTACCGGCGGGGGATGCCTTGATCTTTTTGATCAAGTCTGCGTGGTCTGACAACGCCATAATGCGGTCAGTTTTCGAGCCTTTAAGCTTCGCGGTGAGAATAGAGAGCTCAACCGGGTCGATTGGCTCCATTTCACTCAGAAAATCGGTGACGAACGATAGTTCCTCAGCGAATTTCGAAGTCGGAGGGGGCGTGACCTTTGGCGCCTGTGGCGCGGAGGGCGAGGCCTTTCTAGGGAAAGCGGGGAAAGCCGCTTGAGAAGGGGGCTGGGTGGGTTTGGCCCACGCCGATTTAGTGGGTAGGGGAGCAGGGACGAATCTCTGCTTTGGCGGGGCACCTCTAGTTTGAGGTGCAATTCGCCTCTTTACTTTGGGTGCTTTTTTGCACCCTCTGTAGTTGGCTGGGTGGCCCTGCGTCTTACAGAGGACACAGCTGGGAGGCTCGACCTCCTCAGCTGGGCTCTTGCGAGTGCAGTCAGAGGTGCCGTGGTCGCCCAGGCACTTGACACAGCGTGGCCGTGCTTGGCAGTTTCGCGCCGAGTGCCCGTAAAGTTGGCATCGGTGGCATTGGCCAGGGATGCCCCTTTTACGGGGAGGCTCGACGCGAATGCCGGTGATATGGCAGACGGCTCGGATATTGAAGATATCCTTGCCCTCTGGTGTCAGGGGGAGCGTTACCAGTACCATATTGTACTGGTGTTTTTTAACTGGATGGTACATCCTGTGTACCTCCGTGGCAGGGTACCCTTGGGACTGAATGTCCAAGAGTACTTCAGATGTAGACAGACACTTGTCTACACCGGTGATTACGACGCGCAACATGCGCTCGTCTTCTAACGCATAGGTGTGATAGCCTATGTTATGATTGCGTAGAAACGCAGTGAGGAGGCGGTGGTCCTCCGAAGTCTTAGTCTGGACTTTAATCCCGACTGGAGTTATAGTAACTGCGGAAGCAGGGCGAAGCTTATGTTCGCTAAGCGCCGCACTTACTAAGCTCCATTTTTCTTTCTCCTGTACAATTACAGGAGGTGGAAGTTTGGGTGTCGGGGTGGCCAGAGGGGCCTGAGAGGCCGGGAGGGCCTGAGAGGTCGGGAGGGCCTGAGAGGCTGGGAGGGCCTGAGAGGTGTTAGACACCTGAGATAGCGGCGGGGCCTGGGAGGCCGGAGGGGCCTGTGAAGGGCTATTAGCCTGCAGGGTTTTCCTGGCTTTACCGGCCTTTTTAGGGGCCGGCTTAGTGGGGGAGGAGACTGGAGAGGAAGTGCCCTCTGGGCATTTCCTCTTTTTAGTCTTTTTATATTTGACTGTAGTGAATTCACCTTCACTACGGTCAGAGTCTTGCTCCGAGCAAGACATGTCAGAATTGTCATTTCCAGAGACGGCTCCGGAAATGACGGGAATTTCTTCCGCTAAAGGGCGGGTATCTACATCCGGAGAGGCCGGAGAGTCAGCGTCGTGGTTGCGCAGAAAGCGCTCCCACTTAGTCGCGGCGTCGGGGAGCTCATGGCTCAGAAAAACCAGGAATTTCTTAATTAAAGCTTCCGCCATAATTAAGAAATTGATCCCGGTTGGGGGATTCTGCTCTCTAAAATCGAATGGTTGGGGGTACAGCCCCGCCCGGCATCCGGGAGGGGAGGTGTGTAGGGAGGAAACCCTCCTCGTGTAGTGTGCCTAACCGTGTCACGGTACTTACAGTTCCTCCGGGAGGCTGGAACGCAATCCAAAAAAGGGCACTAGCACTGGCACTAGCACTAACACTAGCGAGCACTAACACCTCGGAGCGTGAGCAGAAGGCTCACGCTAAAGACCGAAGGGACGATGCGACCGGTCGCACGCTCGTCCTGCGCGGCGGGCGCTACGCGACGGGGTGCGAGCAGAGGGCTCGCACCAAAAAAGAGACGGACGATGCGAGCGGTCGCAACGATCGTCCTACAGGGGGCGCGACGGTCGCGGTGCGGCGCGAGACACGGTACGGCACGGTAAGGGCGGTGCGGCCGTTATAGCAGGCCGGTATAGCCGATAAGGGCGGCTAGGTCTTCTTTCTTGAGCCTTGACTCTTGAAGCTTGATTCTTGAGGCTTCACCCTCTTGAATCTTGCACTTCAAGTCTTGACTCTTGAAAGCTTCTGTCTTCTTTCTTGAAAAAGATGTTGTCACTTTCGCGAGCGGTTAACACTCGCGAGAGCGGAACGGGGGGCTGCCCGCGCGAGAGCGAGAGAGCACTACACGCGCGAGCGAGACGGAACAACCGGATAGCGCACTCACTGGGAGCGAGAAACACGTGCTCGTCGGACGGAGGCCGAGAGCAGAATGGAGTTCGCACGCGGACCCCCCGCCTTTTTATACCTCCCGCCGCAAAGCGCGTCGAGCGCGGCAACTGATACACAAAAATAATCCTTATTGCATGATTCTGTATTCACGCGCGATGACTTATTAGTGTATTTCATGTATAACTTTGGTGTTTCTACACCGATTTACATGATTCTTTTTTTATTGAATAATTAATAATGTTAACTTTTTTTAATTAGGGATGAGTGAGAGTGTTTAAACGTAAGATTAGACCAATATAATCAGAAAGCTCCGAATTGCTAAGCTACCGGAGGTTTCACGTGCTATTGTGAGTCAACCATAAAAGATAGACATTATGCTGTCAAGAAATATTTTTATATAATATTAAGGAAAATATTTCCGTCATACGTGATTTCTATGCAGCTCTAACCATTAGGGCTGCACACGCGGTGGAAGCTTAAAAAATGGAGTAACTTCTCCCGTTTTCCCAATATATCCCTTCACTGCTCTGCACCTATTGATCGTAACGTAATGAAAAGTATACTATAACCTGCCCAGGAGTATGAAGAATAATTGTGCCAAATTTCATTAAAATCCGTCGAGTAGTTTTTGTTTCTATAACGAACATACAGACAGACAGACAGACAGACAGACAAAAATTTTACTGATTGCATTTTTGACATCAGTAGCGATCCCTAATCACCCCCTGATAATAATAATAATAATAATAATAACACTTTATTGCTCACAAATTACAAAAAAGACATATCCATAAAAACTGTTAGACAGAGTGTGGGCAAAGGCGGTCTTATCGCTTAAAGCGATCTCTTCCAGACAACCTTTGTGTCAAAGGAAAATTTAAATGTAAGCGAAAGTGGTAATAAGTGAACATAAAATATAATAAATTAACTGCAAATACATACTGTACATAAACTTAATAGATACTAAACCATGAAAATACATACATATATACATACATAGTATTTATGCATAAAAATAATAAATATTAATATATATACTACATAAATATAGTAACAATCTAGTCATTTTGTAGAAAGTGTTTGTGCAATTTTGATTTAAAAATTGCAATTGATTTGGAGTGTCGTATGTCAGATGGCAGTGAGTTCCAAAGGATTGTGGCCTTTACGGTAAATGAATTATAGTAGTAGCCAGATCGGGCAAGAGGTGTCTCCAAGGTGTTGTCCCTATCAGAGCGAAGGCAAAGGTTGTGACTAGCACCAAGGAATTTGAAACGTTCCCTGAGATATACTGGTGCACGAGGGTCATACAGAGTTTTGTATAGGAGAGTCAAAATATGCTCCTCGCGACGCAGTCTGATGGGTAGCCACTTAAGTTGACGTCTGTACTCAGTTACATGATCAAACTTGCGCAAGCCGTAAATGAATCTAACGCAGAGGTTTTGGATACGTTGGAGTTTATTGATCAATTCCTCATTGAGATCAATGAGGCAAACGTCCGCGTAGTCAAGGATCGGGAATAGTAGCGACTGCGCAAGTTCGATCTTTGTTTTTATAGGTAGCAGATTTTTTAGCCTTCTGAGTGACCCAGATGCTGCGTAAACTTTTCGGCTAATCTCAGATATGTGAGGTGCCCAAGACAAGGAAGAATCAAAGCAGACACCTAGATTTTTAACGACACTAGTTAGATTTAAGGGTACATTATTTAAAAAGATTTGAGGAACTGTAATTTGTTTGAGCTTATCCATCTGCTTAACGCCACCAATAATAATTGCCTGAGATTTGTTCGGATTAATTGTGAGCCCATGAGATAAACTCCAGATGTAAATTTTAGAAAGATTATCATTTATTTTGCAGATAAGTGAATCTATTTCTTTAATGTCGGCTTGAGAGTAGACTTGGAGGTCATCCGCGTATAAATGGTAATGACACGTAAGCAAGGGGGTTAAAAAGTTAATAAATATTGAAAAAAGGAGAGGAGAAAGTACACCGCCTTGTGGCAATCCGGCGACTACGTCACATAACCCAGAGGACCTACCATCTACGCGGACGCATTGCTGTCGACCGACGAGGTAACTGCTAAACCACGCAATCTCCTTGTCAGAGCCGAGCATATTACGAAGCATAGCCAATAAAATATCGCTATCAACTGTACAAAAAGCGTTGCTGAAGTCCAGGAGAACCAACGCAGTCACAAGTTGGTTGGACATCCCTAAACGGATGTCATCTGAAACATTGACTAGTGCAGTCGTAGTACTATGTCCTGCACAGAACCCAGATTGATATATACTTAAAAATTTTGTAGAATTAATAAATGAATTGAGCTGGTTTGAAACAAGACGTTCGAGAATTTTGGAAAGGTATGGGAGAATGGAGATGGGTCTAAAATGGGAGGGTAGTGTAGGATCATTAGTTTTTGGAATAGGGACAACTACTGCAGTACGCCAGCAACTCGGGAAGGAACCAGTACTGAGCGAAAAGTTAAAAATGTGGCAGAGTATTGGAATGAGGATCTCTGAACCAATTTCAATCATTCGACGGCTTATGCCATCGATACCCTCTGCATTGGATTTAATAGCGCTCATGCTTGTTTCAACTTCTCGTTCAGTTACAGACCTAAAAGAGAAAAAAGATGTTCCAGATGTTTTGGAGGTACCTAGAGCATGCAGTGTAGCTTGTTTTAGGTTATTAGCTATAGGGGGAACGGTGGTGAAATGATGATTAAGTGAGTCAAGGTTAACCTTGATTTGTGGAGCAGACCTAGATTTACCGATTCCTAGGGTTTTCAAAAATGACCAAACCTTGCTAGGATCACCATTTGCAACTGAGCGATGTATATGGAGACGTTGTGCGTCTCGGCACATCCTACTACAGCGATTACGTAATTTCTTATACCGAAGACAATTTTCTTCCGAAGGATTGTGTTTATATTTAATCTTCGCAGCATTTCGTTTGGTCATCATGATTTTAATGTCACTTGTAAGCCAAGGAGCGGGGAGGTGTTTAAGGCGAACAGGTCGAAGTGGAGCATGGACGTCAAACAGGTGGATTATAATATTGTTAAAGTTTTACAACTTCGAGTCTATTGTAGTAGCATTAAGCACCGTGTCCCAGTTAGAACTGCTAAGGTCATTCATAAACTTTTGTCTATCTATACTGTCTAAACTACGTCTTAAGATTGTTCGGGGTTTAGGCTTAGGACATCTGATCTTATAGGACAGAAAGACAAGGTCGTGGTAAGAAAAGGCCTCAGCAGAAAACTGACCGTGAGTGGCGACATGATCAAGAGAAGACACCATACAAAGATCCAATAGTGACGGTAGACAGTGAGGTGCATGATGAGTTGCAGCTGAAGGCAGTATATTAAGGTTGGTGCTCTCAACGATGAAAGCAATCTTCTAGAACGAGTGTCCGCTTTAAGGAGACATGTATTAAAGTCACCCAAAATTAAAGTGTGATCAAATATCGGAACCAATGACTCAAGCATCGATTCAAAAGAACTGAAGTAGTCAATATGTAGGTTAGGGCTGTAAAATACACCTAACAGAACCTTTTTGTGACCTAGGAGAACCTCCAGAAGTAAATGTTCAGATGATTCTGAGTATTGGGATGGAGAGGTATTTATGACACTGTAGGGAATATGGGTTTTAAGGTATATAGCTACTCCACCTCCACCCTTGCCCGTTCTGTCATTACGTACTAAACGGAAACCAGGTAAGGAGTAGGAATAAGAAGAAAGGCAAGGTTTCAAAAAGGACTCAGATACAAGGATAGCATGTAGATGTGGTATGTCAGAAAATGTACCTAATAAATCCGGATAGTGCGCAGGAATGCTTTGGGCATTTATATGCACTACATTGAAGTTTTTAGGGAACATAGAAAAGGTGGAATTTAGCTGTGAGTCTAAGGATGGGGGCAAACTGTGGAAACTATCATCTGACGGCAACGACTCGTATTCAGAGCTATTATTAGACAGGAGACTATCATCATTAGTTGATTGTAACATTAATCAATATAAATAAATACAAATAAAATAATAATTAATGAATATAAAATAAAATAATTAAAATTGTAATAAATGGTGTATAATATATATATAAAAATATGTATTTTCCAAATTCACACGCCGGCAGTGTAGAAGAGGTTCGCTGAAATACATGCAAAAATTAAAAGACATTAAAATACATTTACTAATGCACACAACTTCAACAGCACCAAGTTAAAATTAAAAACACATGCAGTGAAGGCAAAACCAAGGATTTAAAGGTAACACAGTTCTTATTTTTAAGCGATAGTGAAGAAATATATTAGTGACACCAAGAATATTATAATCTTACAGCTAAATATTAACATATAACATTTTGTAATTGGTTAATTACACAAAACTGTTCAGAAATATTATATTTACTTGGTTCTATGTAATAAGAAGAGTACCTACCTACATGATTTAAATATTCACCAATCATAATTTTAAACATGATACATACTTACTTACTAAACGCAAGAAACGTTAAGAAAATTAACATTAAACTGAATAAATAACTATGTCATATATTTTATTAGTGTATTAATCTGCGTTTAAAAGATAATAAAGACACAAATTATATTAAATTGTATAAAAACAGACTGAAAACATAATAATTGCACATTCGTTGTTCATATACACATTATATAAATCATACAAAATAATCTAATTCTTTATATTTTTAAAAACAACTCAAAAGAACCAGTTACTTAGGATATAGGTACAATGAATATGCGCCCGTCGATGCTCACGCATCGATAGTATAATTAGTTGTAATTACTGTCACCGACAGGTGATACGTGTGCGTCGCGAGCCTCAAATCGCAATCAAATAATAACAATATTAAATTATAAACAAAACTTGGTGCTGAGTGTTGTGTAATTATGAGATTAAGATAACAACTCTAAACACAGTGAGGTTAATCGTTTTCAGTGCTTGAAGGGATTGAGTTAAGTTCAGCCAAGGCTTCTACTTTGAGTATTTTACCATCCGGAGTTTTAACCCGGATCACACCGTCCAAGGTCCAGCAATTTGAAATGCCGAACTTTTGCCTTGCGGCCATGAACACTTCGTGCCGGGATTTCGTTAAAAACTCAGACAATGTTATTTTGGAACCTTTGAGAGCGACTTTATTTTTCCATAGTGCTTCACGAACTGGGGAATTTGTAAATTTTACTACGATGGGTCTTGGCTTGCTGGTTTTGACTCCCTTGCCCAACCGGTAGCTAGCGGCAATGGAGCTGGCGGTCAGAGATGGTACTTTGCACTTGTTGGCAAGACTGGAAATGACCTTGGCGTTAGTATCTTCACCGGGTTCCTCTGGAATTCCATGTACAAGCAACATTTTGCCACGGAATCTCATTTCGATGCGATCTATTCGACGATCTAAGTTTTAGAGCATCAACTTCGGCGCGCAGCACGAAGAGTCCGTTACAAACGAAGGTTTTAAATGCTAAAAACTCAGTGTTAAGCGCAGCAATTGTAGGATTCTTACGGTTCGAAGAAGTGGCCAGCGTCAGCTCAGCCTGGAATTCAGCCATTTTAGCTTCAAACATCCGGGCCATATCGTTGATATTATCTTCCAACTGTGTATGATGAGAACTCATGTTGTGCAGCGACGAAGGTAAGGATATTTATTAGGAAAAATACACTGCAGGCGAGTGACACTAATTAATTTTCAAAATTTTGCATATAAATAGTACAATTTACATAAATTTACTAATTTAATTAAAAATAATTTGGAGGAGCTTAAACTTTACGTTAGTCACAACTACCCGCTGTGTAAATAATAGTTACCCTGATAGTTATTTTTTTTAAATATTTCATGTACAGAATTGACCTCTCTACAGATTTATTATAATATAGAGAAGATTGGTAGATAGGTATTGAAACGGGCCATTATTTACGCTCCAGCCTGCAAATCCAAGGCCGCGGACTCGTAGACAAAAATTATTAATAACTAGGTGTCCCGTCAAACTTCGTACAGCCTTTTAATTAAATTTGTTAACGTACTAATAGCAGCGCCACCTACCGGGTAAAACACATACAAAACGTTAAAATCGGTCCAGCCATTTAGGGAGTTCAGTGACATACACACGCACAAAAGAGAAATAATTATATACATATAAAGATTGACACTTTTGACACTAACAACGGCCATTAGTACTGGCGTTGGATTTGCAAGCTGGACCGTGAGTAAGGTGTTTTAGTCTCAATAGTGTAATTTATACGTTTTGCCTGATTTGCAGTTGAATGGTGAGTACGCCTAGCTGACAGACAATTAGTAGTGAAGTAAATAAAAAGTAATTTTCTATGAGATTATGATTCAATGCTTAAAGTAAAAAGATGTCAATAACTATTTGTATATTTTTAAGCATTAGAATTAACTTGTCACGACGTCAGCTGTTAAGTTACATTTAAAATAATTTTATTATTTTAATCAACAAAAAGAAATATGTGCCTAAAGATTTGATATTAAAGATCTGATTTCGGGCTGACACAATACTAAACTCTGACGTCACATTTAAGTACCATAGACCTCAGAATATAAATAAAGTTTTAAATAATTAAAAAAAAAAAAAAGTTTTGTGTTTTCTCACCCGTTAAAGACATTCCTACGAACAACTGTTCAGTAGCCTTCACTGTCACGGAGTAGATGGGACGGCAGAAGGTAATGAGTTTATCTTCTCTTTGCTGCTTGAATGCATTCACTATGAGTTCCAAAGTGCACACGTCCGTATCGAGATCCTTACTGAGGCTCTCGTAGTTCAAACACGCTGTCTTTGATTCCACCAAAGATGGGAAATGTGGTTGGGTTAGCTCTTTAATGTTCACGCCAATTTTATTAGCGAAACTGAAATATAGAATGTTTATATTTAAAAAGTAAGCTTTTATTCACGGGTTTGCTTTTGTATATGTATTTATATTTGCCAAAAAAAAAACTTAATTTTGATAATGTTACTTAAAAGCGACGGTCTCAGATCAATTAATTTGATCTGAGGCGACGGTAAATTGACTACTTAAAATGTGAGAAAATGAGATAGAAGACCTACAAGATTTAATTTGCAATGAATTTTCGCCAGTATTTTTGTGTCATTACGAGGACGTTCAAACCTTCAAGAAAAGGGACGTATAGATTTCCATCAGATGTTCTGTCTGCTCGTTAATTTTTAATATAATTAAATTAAGACTGTTGTGTTAATAGGGAATATGCACGTGACACCAAAACGGATAAAATATTTTTATTTGTAATCTTTATCGCTAAAGAAACATACCCGTACAATTGTTTTTTTTTAATTTATCGTGAATTAATAGTGAAAATTAATCATCAAAAAATATTTTTTGGAAATGCCGCGCAAATTTCAAAAAAGGATATTATTGGCTGAACAAAACGTGACGTCATTCATAGACCGCACGGACGTGTGTCAACTTTCAAAACTTTTTTTTTAATTGTCAACTTTATTACTTTATTAAACTTTATTAAAAAATTTCATTGTGTCAAGTGAAACAGAAATTTCATATAAGGCTGGGACTTTAATATGATCCGGGATTCCGGAAGGCCGAAGAAAATTCTGAGCATTGAAAATTTCTGTTTTCAATTATAATTTTGTATTATTTTTTTAAATTCATGTTATTTCGGTTTTTAATGTGTAATATTGGTGGAATATTAACCATTATATTATTCGTTGAGGTGCACTAGTGTGGAAAAGTAATACAATTACAAAATGCGTGCTAAATTGAGTTTCCCGCCAAACTCCCTAGGAAGTTTCAGTAAAGCGTCTTTACTGAATCGACTGACTTGACTGATTGACTACCGTGACTATTTATTTGGACTTTGACTAGACTTTGGACTTGACGATTTAGAAATACGTTGATGAAAATATACTTGACACTGGCAAATGGTGATAAGCCGACGCCATAAATAATAAAAAAAAGTCAAAAAATGATTTTATCTGTCAACTGTCTATCCAAGTGCGATGACGTTGTGACGTCATAGTCTACAACTCAAGCGCTCGAAAATGACGTTTTTAAGTCGCCCAAAAATTATTGTGATTTTAAAACATTTTTTTCAGGATAATAAATAATATTTTAGATGTGTTATAATATAAATATTTTGAAATGTTATAATCAATAGAAACGTTCAAAAGAATTAAAAAAATACATGCATATTCCCTATTGTGTGTTAAAGTAGCTGCAACTATTTTTTGATAAAACTAGGGGGGCAAACGAGCAAATGAATCACCCGATGGAAAGCGATTACCGTCGCCCATGGACACCCACAACATCAGAGGAGTTGCAAATGTATTGCTAGCCTTCTAGGAGGGAATACGCTCTCTTCTTTTTCAGTTCCTAATTTAAAACTGCTATGTCATAAAAAGGTAATTTACTCACGCTCTAGCCACCCCATAGCTCTCCGGGTGCACCACAGTACTGTCCAACACCTCCGGCCCGTCTACCCTCAAGAAGCCCGCGCACTGCTGGTACGTCACTTTACCGATGCCGGCCACCTTCAGCAGCTCGGCGCGGGTGGTGAACCTGTGCTGCTGGCGGTAGGCGATGATCTTTGTCGCCCTACCCTGGTTTAGACCGGATATACGTCTGGAAATTAAATTATTTTATATTATTATTGGCGTAACACGCGCTAATAAAATTAGCCATTTTCCTCTCTGAAGGTCTTCAAAAAATCTGCGTTACCGCTAGCGCCAGGGGGTACAAATATTTTGATTTAAAAAATGTAAAAAGGGTACATAACTGTTTTTTTTTGACAAACATTCTTATGTGAAGTTGACTTGAGTGCCTCCTCCAGTTTTTTTGTAGGTAAAAAATTGGCCTGTATAATATGACGGCACGTTGGCTGTTGAGAGTGAGTATCAGTGAAAAAGTAAAGCGTCAACTATCGTTCACTTACACGCAACACCAGAAAGTAGCGTCAAGAGTAACCGACGCTGAAACAGGAAGCAGTCGATTCAAATGGTGGATTAACGTTACGTCAAAGAGTATTGAAATCATTTTACTAACGTCAAGAATCTTTATTCCATCGATTTACACGTTATGACAGCTCGCGGCTGTGTGTGCGTGGCTGGACGAATGCACAGGCGGGCGGGGAGGAACTTTTTCCCAGCCTGGACTATGGCTCACGGGGCTGGCCGCAGATCGTTTCGTGCTTTGACATAATTGACAATTTTATAATATTTACGATAGATTTGTCTGGCGCGACGTTTCAAATTATTTGTGTTAATCTTAGGCTTACTCATGGAGGTTAGAGAAAAGGAGATCGATCGCTACGTGCTGAAGCATTGCCCACCTGTCCCTGAAAATTTGTAAAATTTATAATTCATTTTTCAGCCACCAGCCGCGCTGCCGTCGATAAGTAGTATAATTTTCTTTGAGGCATTGATGGCCCGCTTATTATTGAGACAACTTAGCGATCGCAGCGCCTCACTTATTTTGTCCATATTTCTGGGACACTATTTTCTACAGCGATCGGTGTCCTTTCTCTAACCTCCATGCGCTTACGTCAATATGGCTGATATTTGCTGGTGCTCGAGTTCTCATTTGTTGAGAGTGTCACCCCTGTAACCATAGGGTTTCATTTAAACAGGTGTATGTTGTCAGTGGAGTGTGTGCATATTGATATTGCTATTATAATAATTCTACTCTACAAACGTTCATTATTAAATCTTCTTTTTGAAATTATTTAGATTCTTTTGACATACAACACATTGGCTGTATTCGGCGGAAAAAACGCAAAGAAAAAAGCGTAAGTAAAATGGCGATCGCGAAATAAGCAAAATGGCGGACAATTTTAGCGATATTGAAGTTAGTAAACGTGTCCTGGCCGATAAACTGTTTTTTTTTCAGCGCTAGCAAGTGCTTTTTTTCGCCGTACACAGCCAAATGTTTTCACATATTCTCACCTCAGCATAGCTTGTGAGGCTGTATTGACGTCAACGCCAACTAAACTGACGACCTTCTCCACCGCGCTGTCTAAAGCCGTTTCCAACATTTTCGGCGGAATGTCATGTTGATATAAGCCCACTCCCAAATTCTTCGGTTCCACCTGGATAATAAAATTAAGGAATAAGCCAACGCGAATGTATGTGAAACACCCAAAATATTTTCTACAATCAAAAGAAAAAATATTTTCTACAATAAAATACTATATAATAAAGAAGAGGCGTGTCGTGGCAAATAGCGTCCTTAACTTTAACTAAAAGACATAGACATATAATATACTAGCTTTTGCCCGCGACTTCGTCCGCGTGGTACAGTTACTTTAGGATATCGCTAAAATTTACCCGCGACTTCATTTACGTAGAAGGAGAAGCGTTACCCCTCAAGACTGCCCGCCGCTCGCCATACATTATTATTGCACGGTTGATTATTTTATTACTGCGATATCTTCTAAAATACTCATTGAAATCAAATGATGTAAACGGCGAATTTCTTCTAAATTAAATGCTTGTAATGAATAACGTATTTACTTGGATAAGGATTAATATCATCTTTATGAAAACACCTTCACAATTAATAATGCTTAATTCTAGAACAAATTTGGTTAGCATAAAAAGGTAACAGTGAGCCAACCTTAAAAGATAGACATATGCAGTCGCGGACTTTTTTTTAGAACTTTTAAAGGGAAACAATTCTGTCATACATAATTTTAGCGAAACTTAAAGGTCTTAAAAGGAAAAAAAAAACTATTTTGTAACATTCTTGAATGGTGCTCCGCTCGTATTGAGCTTAGCATGATGTTATATAGCCTAAAGCCTTCTTCGATAAATGGACTATCCAACACAAAAATATTTTTTCAATTTGAACCAATAGATTAGCGCGTTCAAACAAACAAACTCTTCAGCTTTATAATATTAGTATAGTATAGATGGGAATTTTGAAGCAAAAACCGTCCAAGTAAACTTCCCTACTTTTGGGATTGTTTCATGTTTGGGACGGTTCTCATCTTGTATTTAGACAAAATTTTTATTCGCTTTCCGCAGTACTATAATCAGTCCTCATATAATTGACCAAATTTTCTAAAATCAAGACGGCGTAATTTGTGTGAAGATTTTTTTCTGACACATTAATGTCATAGCCCATCCTTAATTTTGAAATTATCGTTATTAAAGAGCTATGTATAGGCTTTAAATTCATTAAACCATATTATACTAACTAGCCATTAGTGTCCGACCGAAAGTTCGGCCAAAAATCAAGTTTCGGCGGCAGTTTCGGTTTCGGCCAAAAGTGGCCGAAACTTTTGACGAAACAGAAACTGATTTCGGAAGTTTTCGTGCACGCTCGCCTAACTTCGTTTCTTGCGGCAACGCTTTGACAACGCAACTGAATTTGAAAACATAATTAAAATATAATTAATATATTTTTTTAATATTACATTAAATAAATGATTACAACAAATAGTTAATAGAATCAGGCGTTACTTTGCGGAAATCCATAGCATTAAATTAATTAATATTATGTTTATAGCAGTTTTTCCGCTAAATAATACCCACAACCTGCAAGCAAATGTGTGAGTGCACGCATAAGCATGCGTAACGCACCTCCCTCCTCCCACACTGCTTATGCGTGCACTCAGATGCAAGATCGTGCAAACACCACCACCACACAAGCAACAATGTCGGCAAGATCGTGCAAAGCCCCACACCACCATGCAGGTTGCAAAACTCGACGCGCGTTTCGCCCCGAACCCGGAGCATCCTCAGGAAGTGGACCTGCGAACAAAGTTAAACTAACGAACTTTGTTCGCAGGTCCACTTCCTGAGGATGCTCCGGGTTCGGGGCGAAACGCGCGTCGAGTTTTGCAACCTGCATGGTGGTGTGGGGCTTTGCACGATCTTGCCGACATTGTTGCTTGTGTGGTGGTGGTGTTTGCACGATCTTGCATCTGAGTGCACGCATAAGCAGTGTGGGAGGAGGGAGGTGCGTTACGCATGCTTATGCGTGCACTCACACATTTGCTTGCAGGTTGTGGGTATTATTTAGCGGAAAAACTGCTATAAACATAATATTAATTAATTTGATTACAACAAAATTAATATACCGTGTTTCCATTTCATGTCCTAATTAATGCAGAATAATGGATAAAATACACCAAATTTCAGTATTTTAAGGAATTTTCTACTTGACCACGTGAGTTTCGGTTTCGGTTTCGGCCGAAACTGAAGCCACGGCCGAATATTCGGTTTCAGTTTCGGTTTCGGCCGAAAAACCAGTTTCGGTCGGACTCTACTAGCCATCGCAAATGTGTGGGAAATGTGAAACAGAAATTAATATGGGATCGGACAACATCTGAAATATTTAGTTTCATTAATATATTCAGAAATATTGAGGTATTACTAGCTGGTAAATGTAAAAAAATATATTATTTTATGTGTAGTTTACTAATTAAATACATTTAGAAAGTACAAAAATTTTTTTTTGCGTAATTGGTAAACAAAACCTACATCATTCATTAGTTTACTTACATCATATACAAAAACATTCATTATTATAAGTACGAACTTAAATGCACAAATATTGCAGATATTTACAAATATGTTCCTTCGGCCGTATACTTTATACCTACATAATACAATTTAATCCAATAGTGACGTCATTTGTATGTTGATTTTAGTATGGAGCGTTTTTACGAGACTTGCGAAATTTTATATACAAATCGCTGTACCTTTGAAAATATTGACTTTTGATATACGGTTTCTTCTGAGAAGTTACTCATATTTAAGAGTACTATTCATTCATGCAATAAAAAAAATCAGTCCGCTTGCCTATTGTGCAGCCAAAATAGAAGAAAAATAACCTTAATCAACTCCCCAAGTGGGTCCAAAACTCGTCTGGCTATAGACAAGGCCGATATCAGATTTGGATCCAAGTTAGGATGTTCCTGAAAGCATGTAAGTGTTGATGAGAATTAAGTGTTATATTATACGTGAGCCAAAAACATTCGGAACAGTTTCACGAGAATTGTGCAACTGGAGAAGTATGAAATTCGGCCGATAAATTAAAGTTCATGTGGAGGAAGCTAATGAAAGCTAACAATAACTATATTTTTAAATTTTGCTTAGAAAGTCATAAAATAATAAAAATAACAACAACACACACTACCTCACATTATTAACACACTACAGTGCGTTGGATAGCAGTGGCGTGGGGTTCCCATAACTCCATTCCTATCGGCTTCACTTACCACTTGCCTTTTGAAGACCTTCATCCAAATCCCTATATAATATACAGGCTAGGGCTTCCCTATGAAGGAGAACCAGCCTTCTCCACTGTTGGTTTGATGCAATTTTGTTATATGTTAATGTTTGTTAATCTGTCACAACATGTCTAAAAACCCCCTTATAAAGTTTAATGTTTTAAACTTAAAAAATACATGAAGCATCCATAGATATCGACCTATGCGTAGAACAAAGTCTGATGTGCTCATAGAGCAAAAGTGCGTTTTTTGGATAAATGAAATAAGGAATCAAAGCTCTACAGACTGACATTTTCAGAATTTTTGTATCTGGCTTATTTTCGGAAATACAGAATCGTACAACGTCTTATTTGATGTAAGCTCCATGATAAAATGCACCAAGTGTTCATAGGACGGAGAAATTGGAGCGCGCACGGCGCGGGCGCCTCGCGCGATCTTCACTTCAGGCGTTGTCGAGCGGAAAGAAGGGTTTTTTGCGTCATGTGTGTGATATTTTTTTCGGTTTGACGAAAATTATAATTTTACTAATTATTGCGTACTAAAAGTATTTCTGAGATGTCATGCTTACGGATAATGCTGGATATGCTTTAAGAAGAGGAGAAAAAGAGCCTGAACGTAGTCCTTATTTTTCAAATAAGCAATATATTTTTATGAAGAACGGTGTAGATCCGTGTAAGCTGATATTTTTACTTAAATTATTCTTCAAATTTAATATTATCATGCTTTGAAATTATAGTTTTTTACTATTTCGCTTTTTAAGCTCATAAATAGAAACGGGAAATCTATATTCATATAAGACATTTTTTGACGGAGAGTTAGAAAAATACATTTTAGTTCGAAAAGTATGATTAGTTTCGTGTTTATTTATTAGATAAATATTTGTCGTGTTATCAATAAAAGTTGACGTACCAAATAGTTGAGATTATAAGTAATATTAGAACTATGTAAGACTAATACTTTAGAATTTCTAAGAGTTTCATGTAACTATGGGACGTTTTTTTACGAAATCACAGAATAGTTATAATACATTTTGTCAGTTCGATATGCAGATGGGACGTTATCGCCTGAATAATGACATCAGTTAGGACGTTGTTCTTTTAAAAATATCGTTAAATATAAATATATTTCATATTAAATAAATAAAAATAGTTTAAAGCTGCGTTACCTTACAATATATACACATTTGTAGGGTCTTCGGCGAATCATATAACATTATGATCGACAGTTTAGTTCTGTACTGCGATGTTCAATAAACCTTGTATATTCAAACTTTTTTTAATAGCTTTGTACAAATTTTATTAATTTTTATTAAAATGTTTTCAAGTTATATATATCATACATAATATTATTTTTAATATATTATGGTGCAGTGTAGTAATACAATTTTTAACATTTCAGTTGTTTACAATAAGGTGCAGAAGAAATAAGTCAGCCACTAGATGATGTTTGAAATAAAATTGATGCCGCACCTCCTAATCCATCTACTAATGAGAGAATTTATGGCCTTCGGCCATCAATACTTTCTTTAAAAGTGACTCCTAGTTTCGAAAAATCACCTTTAATACAACTTAAAGACTTAAAAAATTATGTCCATCAGTTGATCAAGAAATGTCGGTGCTAACTTCTATGCAGTCTCCTGCTGATAGTCATTCCACCTATGACAGTGTTTTCAGGTCCAATTATGTAGATAGTAGTATACAATTTAATTAATATTATATCTAGCAATATCTCGAAAGTATTATCTAGAAAAATACCCAAAACCTGCAAGCAAATGTGTGAGTGTACGTTTAACCATGAGTAATGCAAGTCTATTGTTGCTCTTTTATTTAATTATTTCTAATAATTATTTCAGCACGCTCGGTGAAAGGCTTTGACCACTATATAAAGGTGTTTTGCAAAATGTGATCATATGTAACTCTGAAACGGGGTACAAAGTTTGACTCAAACTGGACGTAAATTTGAGACTCCGTACAAAGAATACATCGCGTCTTATAGAAATGGTTATCGTGATAAATCACATACTGCTAAATACCTTTTAGATATGTTAAATTATTATAGTGTAAGTACCTGATGGCCATTCCTATAAGGCCGCTATCCCCAACCCGCGGCCCGCGGGCCGCATGCGGCCCGCCGGGCCTTTATCTGCGGCCCGCGTGAAATTTTTAACTTAAAAATCAGCCAAGGAAAAGTCATTTTAGGAAAAAAAATAGACAAAAATTGTATTTTTTATGAAAACCCCTTTTATATTAATTTTTATTTTGAGTAGAAATCAATTTGAAAATGTGAATATTTAAAGTATTGCCATCGACTAAAGAAAGGACAAAAAATCGCGTTTTGTTGTCATAAAAAGGGCTTCTCCTTAAATTACTTGTTTTATCTTGTTTTTTAGATATGATATTATGTTGTTATAGCGGCATCAGAATTAAGACTTATGAAAATATCAGCTTTCTAGCTAAAGTGGTTCTTGAAATACAGCCTACGATGTAATAAGGATAGCATGCAGCGACAAGCCAGCTCTAGATAAAGTTGTGAAAAAGCGTTCACAATTCCAAAAATCTCACTGAGTGAACATAATTATTATAATACATATTTGTTATTTTATTTTAGTTTGTGTCGTTATCTCATCTTAAATGTTTAGTTTCACTCTTTTAACTACCTTGTGTTTTTCTACTATTCATTCGTTAAATTTAAATTTTAAACACCGTATTTTTGTCCCTAAAAATTTTGGTTGCGGCCCGCGACACCAGGAGTACAACGGGTTTGTGGCCCGCGTAAAAAAAAGGTTGGGGACCACTGCTATAAGGTGTTACAGAAAATATGATAGTGTATACGTAGATATCACATTCAGGATAATCGATTTTATAGACACTTGATTGATACTTCAAATCAATCCGAACCTAATTATGACAAAATTGATTTTTTATGTATTATTTCTCCTGAATGCGACATGCTTATTATAACGGGATTATGGCCATAACAATATTATGGTTATTTTTCATTATTTTGGATAAACGTGCAGATACCTCCCCCCATGTAGGTTAAACTGAACTTGTACCTAACTAATTACATTATACAACATAGCTAGAAAGCTTAAATACAGTACTAAAGCAGTTTAATTTATAACTACGTTTTAGAAAGGGTTAGGTGTTAACATATCGAGCGAGGTCAGTTCCGATATCATCTGGAGGGCAAGGCCAAGTTAGCCTCCAAGAAGCTTCAGTAAGAACAGGTCAAAGCAGTGTTTCAGTCCGGTCCAACGCCTACAACTCTATAAGGCGCAGGTTCGGCCTCACATGGAATACTGTTCTCATCTTTGGGCAGGGGCGCCAAAGTACCAGCTTCTCCCTCTAGATCGTATCCAACGTAGAGCCGCTCGAATTGTCGACTGCCATAGTATTTCAAACAGACTTGACTATGTAGCATCGCTCTATGTAGTGCTCCGAGGCATTGTTCGGACTTATACCTGCTACAACTTTTCGCCACCGTCCCAAGCGACAAAATATTTATCATCTTCATCACCTTGATGAGTGGCAGTCCTCCACCGTGCGCTTTACCCGAAGCTTTCTGCCGCGCACTGTAAAACTCTGGAAAGAACTGTCGCCAGCAGTATTCGGACCATTACGACCTGCAAACCTTTAAGAAGGGAGCGTATTCCCTCCTAAAAGGCCGGCAACGCACTTGCAACTTCTTTGATGTTATCGCTTACGGTAACGGTACGGTACCGTAAGCACTAAGGTAATCGCTTTCCATCAGGTGATCCGTTTGCTAATTTGCCCCCTTGTTTAATAAAAAAAAAAATTATTGTTTATAAGTTTAAATTTTGTTTTGGGCTTGATGTATTTTTTCAAACAATATTTATTTTTATGGGCATATCTTAGAGATTTTAATTTTTTTGTAGGTTTTAGACTATGGTAACTAGTCTTTAATTTTAAGTAAGTTCCTAGTACCGATTATTATAGTTCAAAACACCACCTATTTTGAGATTTTTTAATGTAAATAAACGATTTTAAAAAATAATTATGTATTATAATTCATTTATACGTAGTGTGGATAGTGCTATATCAAAATAATAGATTATGATTATTCACATAGGACTTAAAAATGTCGGATAACTCCAACAAAAAACGAGTCATATGAATATAGAACGGCGTTTCATTCAAATGTCTCCGTAAAACAACGTAATATGATCACTACGAACTCTCGCTTCTCCGCTGTAAAACGTCCTAGGTTGATATAGAACTCGTTATCTCAGTAAATATAATAATTATTAATAAACAGTATAAAGTGGTTAACTAGACTAGGATGTCATAATAACATACCAAAATTTCAAAAATAAAAGTCTCACCGTTTATAAGTTATTCAAGTTTTTCAATTCGCAAAACTTGTTTTGCCTCTACTGAAAAGTAGCAATTTTTCAAATCGGACTTTGTTCTACGCATAGGTCGATATTATTAATATTATGCAGTGATCTTTCAAAAATAAACCTCAAGGCTAAAAAATGCCTAATAAGATAAGGTGCTAACTAACATTTTCAAATTAGTTAGCTTGTCTATAATGCCAAAATAAGAAGTTTGCACATTTACTGTAGTGAAGCCAGCGTCGGAAAGTAAAACTTAATTTTGGTGGCATATATCTAAATTCTAAAGTGAACAGTTACCTTCTGAGCCTCTTTACTGACAGAGTATATAGAGGCGCCCTGTTCCGGTACTATGATGACCGGTATGTTGCCAGATATGCCGTGACCCTTGAGCCACATCTCCGTCTCCCTACAGGCTGTGCCGTTGCCAAGACCGATCAGTTCAACACTGAAACAAATAGGTGGTTCATAATATATTTATGTTTAAAACTGAAGCAGACTTCTTATGATCCCACATGAGCGAAAAAAGGCAGTCGGTGAACCATCGTTTTCCCTTAGAGCAGTGGTCGGCAACCTTTTGGCAGGTGAGGGCCACAAGGTGGCATATTAAACTAAAGGCGGGCCGTACTTGTGATATTAATACATATAATATACATATAATGTACCTAAAATTGGTAATATCCCATGGAAAAATATAAATGCTATAATTTTTTTTCAAACATACGGAATTTAATTCGTAATGAAAGAAATGAAAACCACAAAGTACCTAAAATAGGTAACTGATTTAATATAAATTCCAGTGTGATGTTCGGGCAGAGCGAAGCGCATTCTTAAGAGGCGCGCTTACTCATTAATTAATGCATTTATTTGGTTAATTATAACTTATTTACAAAATATTTACGCGTCGCAACTCGCAAGTAAGACGTCCGCGGGCCGCGTGTTGCCGACCACTGCCTTAGAGCATTAAATGGCGTAAAGAGTTGGTGCTGCCACGACACAATTACATGCATGCCATCTTGCGACACTTCACGGCGTTTTTCGTGAGTGCGTTTTGGAAGACTAAAGAGTATATTCTTTAATCAATAATAATTATATATTTTTTAATTTTGCTAAATAAAATGTTTTAAAAACTTAAGCTAATTACAATTATTTATAAAAACCAAAGCATATTAAAAATACTCTACTTATGTTTTTGCAAGAGATCCTTCAATTGCTTTGCAGCTATATCATGTATGTTATTACTATTTAGTTTTGGATATATTGTAGTAGCCTCCAACTGTTCACCATTCTCATTTATAATACCAATCTGAAAATTATTAATAAAAAATACTAAAGGCCTTCTCACACTCCCCACCAAACTGAGGCGACAAAATATGGTCAAGTCGAGGACCACATCGGCAGGGGCGGATCTACTTTTTCGAACCGGGGCAAAAACTTGATATCCCCCCCTCCCCCACGCACACTACGCAGGCGTGTGTAGTGTGCGTGGTGGTAAAAAGTAACTGGGCGTATGGAAATATAAAAGTTCGTTTTTCAAACATAATATTAGATATGATTCGATTACTTGGTAAAAACCTATAAGATTGTAGAAAAAGAGGTTCATATTTGATATTTGTTCAATATTTCGAATTCTTGTCTCAAGGATTTAGCCGATTTGGCGCCCCCATGAAACTGCCGCCCGGGGCAAGTGCCCCCAGTTTCCCCCCCAATAAATCCGGGCCTGAACATCGCCACCACAACGTATAGCAACGTAATTCATAACAAATATCAACATTTTGAAGGTACATAACATAGCCACAGCTTGACCACATTTTGTCGCGTCAGTGGCCTGCTTGTAGTACGTGCGGGAAGGCTTTAGAGTACATTTTTAAGATGTAATAAGTTTTATGCAAACAAAAATATCTCAAGTAAAAAAAAACTGACATGATTTTAAAAAATGCCAAAAAAAATTAGGACGAACCTTGCATCCAGCTTTAAACCCGGGGTCGAGACCAGCAATTTTTCTATTCTTTATAGGTTCCGTGAGTAAATATTTCTCTAGATTAGCTATAAAGGTTTTGACTGCCTCCTTTTGTGCAGCGTGGGTTAGGTCGGATCTCACTTGTCGAGACAACCATGGCTTTATTAACCTGTTGTATGCATCAGTCAGCCCTTTACGAACCCAATGTGGACTTTTCCATAATGTTAAGCAAAACCTGTAAGTTTATATTATAGCGTGTATATTATTTAATATTTCTATTTATTATGTATCTATAGTATACAATAAAGAGGAAAAGTTGTGTTTGTTTGTTTGCATTGAATAGGCTCCGAAACTACTGGACCGATTTTGATAAAATTTGGCACAGATGTAGAGTAGACCACAGGGAAGGACATAGGCTACTTTTTATCGCGGAAAAATGTACGGTTTCTGCGTAACTTTTGCGCGCATGAAGTCGCGAGCGACATCTAGTGTAGAATATTTCTATCTACATCAATGTTTGTACAGCTCGCAGTTTATCGTACTGGAGATTGTAACATACATCTTTGTACACATGTTTATAAATAAACTAGCTTTTGCCCTCAGCCCGCGTAAATGCAGTATCCCATGGGAATACTGTACAATTTCGGGATAACAAGTAGCCTAGGTGTTATTCGACAGCTTAAACTACTACCATACCAAATTTCATCAAAATCAGTTAAGTAGTTTTTGCGTGAAAGAGTTACAAACATCCATCCATCCTCACA
Organism: Glaucopsyche alexis; assembly: GCA_905404095.1. Taxonomy (NCBI): domain Eukaryota; kingdom Metazoa; phylum Arthropoda; class Insecta; order Lepidoptera; family Lycaenidae; genus Glaucopsyche; species Glaucopsyche alexis. Next base: position 7,873,491 of record FR990053.1, read on the forward strand.
AACTTTCACATTTATAATAGTAGTGGGATAGGATTATTGATTTATTGGTGTGAAAGTGTGAAACTGTGTCTTCTCTTGGAATGATGATGTGGCTTTGTAATGCGTCGCTACGCCGTTACAGGTGTATTAGTATTGACGTTGACAGTGGTTGGATGTTGATGGGACTTGGCTCTCAACTCCGGAAGTCGTAGGTTGGAACAACTGATCACCTGATTGTTTGACAAGATGATCCATAAGTCGGATGGGTATGAAAAAAGTCAATCCTGCACCTAATCTCTCGCCAGTCGTGTCGGTTCTCCGTCCCAATGCATTACGAGATTAAAGGAAGAGACAGCACTCTTGTGTATGTCCCATAGTTAGCCTGGTTTCAATAAAACCAGCCATCATCACCATAATTGGTGTGAGTTATTAATATTAGTATTGATATAATTGAAATCACATCATACATTTGTCTCTCTGATGGTTTTTTTATTTTTATTATAAGATTTAAAAGTAAATCTAAGCACATCTCACAGACGTCTTGCTAATTACATTAGTTTCTACCAGACTACGGTGAAGCCAAAAGAAAGGGTAGTGATTTTGGCAGTCTAAGTATGTATGTTGTTTGTTCCATCATAATACCTAAACAATTAGTCCGATTTTAATAAATGAGGTGTCAATAGAATTGTAATTATAGCCCAGGTAACATAGGCTATATACTTTACATAGTTGGGTTATAGTATTTTTTTTAATAAAAATTGTAGTTGTTAATCATAGACAAATACCTTTCCAGTTTATTGTAAAACCAATCAGGAACAACCACTTTGACCGACAATATCTTTTCATCCTCTCCTCTATTCACAGCCAATGTTTGATGACACTTGACAAACTGCACAGGGCATTTCCAGTCAAAGTAGACTTTGTACGTTTCTGGATCTGACTTTGTGTTGTATTTTACATCCTCTTGTTTCTCTTTCGTCTTAGTTGAACTTTTTGTTCTACTACTTTGCAAAATAAATCTTGTTTCTTCTTTTCTGAAAATTTATTCTACCAATTCACAAACGGCAAACATACTATATATTTTATGTTAAGATAATATAATGCTTGCTAGACTAGAGTTATTTTGAATCACAGATGATCAAAATACTATAATTATATTTTCATAATAAATATGAAATATAATATCCAGACATCTTAAGACAAAATAATATAGTATCTTAGGCATCTGTGGCAGTTGACACTCTTTATAAATGCATTTCCATCTTGTAGGTACCTAATATTTCTTTAAAATAAGAATCAACCAAAATTATTTATAGGCAATATAAAAAAGAAAAAATACATTTAAGTTTTACTTAGTTACTACTAAAGTACATATATATGACTTTCAGAGAGTATGCCAAGATAGTGACTAAATCTTTATCAATTTGTTTTTGTTACTGGCCAAAGGAACTTTTATACGTACATTACTCTCATTTGTTCCAAAACCCTCGAATCTTTGTAAATTATATCCGCTATAATGTGTGTGATATGAGATTCAACTTTATCAAATGTAGCTAGTTCCTCACTGCCATCACAAAGTGCATTTATGTTGACAAAATTTCCATTCAAAGCACTGACCCCATGCTGTTCGAGGCCTAAATTACGTGCTCTTTCTGCTAGTGATGTTGAATGTGATTTTAATGGTGCATACTGAAACAGTAAACAAAAATTGTTTTAATATTCATATAAAAATAATAATTTAAAAAATTTAAAAACCCGACTGCGTAAAAAGTGAACCAAACTAAGTACATAATTAAAACTGAAAAGAAAAAAACAAGCACTTAGATATCCGGTGGTCTAGAATTCTATAATATATTATTGAATGAATACTATTGGAACATAACAACTAAACAGTCAGGATCCATTGAAAAATTAGATTGGCTGTCGAATAATGGATCCCGACTGTTCAGTTGTTATGTTCCAATAGTATTAATTCAATAATATATTATAGAATTCTAGACCACCGGATATCTAAGTGCTTGTTTTTTTCTTTTCAGTTTTAATTATGTACTTATTTTGGTTCCCTTTTAAGCAGTCGGGTTTTTAAATTTTTTAAATTATTATTTTTTATTTTATACTTTTTAGTTATGAGTACCTAGCTAGCTATTTACCAGACTGGATTTCCTATCAGCATCAGTACTATATCACAATTGCACTGGAATGTGAGAATGGTTGTTACGCAACTTTAAATCGATATAGATCCTAAACGGTCAGTCAAATCGAAAAATGTTGAGAGATAACTAACAATGATTTTTAAATACCTATTCAACGATACCCCACTTGATATAGTTTGTTGACTTTCATTTTTTTAATTTTCACAATATGGCGTCCAGTAGTCGCCATATTGAATTTTCACCAACGTCATGTCTTTAGTGACACTCGCCGGACTAAGAGGAATCGATTGACGTGTGAATCATAAAAATCGGCCCAGGCGTTTGGTCTGTATAGTGCTTCAAAGGAACATACATACATACATACATACATAGGCTGATAAACACATTACCACTCCTTTGCGTCGCGCAGTCGGGTAAAAAGCATTGGTTCTCAATCGGTGGGTTACAACCCTTGGAGGGGTCGAGTTTGTTTTTTAAGGGGGTCGCAGTCTGTTGAAAAATGATAAATACAAACTACATACAGGTAAGAAGATTCGTTTTTCGAACGAATCTTTTGTATCAAACATCAAAAAAATAGTGACGAGCAACATCAAGACTTTTTACTTAACTTTTTGGTTTTTTCGTGGGTCGCAACATAAAAAAGGTTGAGAAAAAAGGAAGGATGTAATAAAGCATAATTAAGTGCCTTCTTAAAAGTTCAATATATTTAGAGCTATGCCTTACTAAGGTGATAACATCTGAAGAAGTGACTTATATGAAATGTATGTAAGCCAAACAGTTGCCAAGTGAGTAAGGTATCATACATTTTAATATTAACTGCTTGAATATGTTAGCCAGCGATATCGTCCACCAGGGCGTCTTAGTGAAGCAGAGCTCTTAAGGCTAATACATAAAAATACTGAAGGGCTATAAAATGATTCTACAGTAAGACGATAATTACTTACCACAAAGTCAAGCTCAGCGAGGTTTTTTGCATTTACTATAGTCTGTTCAACTTCAGGAGTAAGCTTCTTAGACTTTCTCAAAGTCTCTATAACAGACTTAACCTTCTTTTTGAAAGTTAGGACATTTTGGTAACTCTCATACAAGTCTTGCAATCTGTAAATACAGAAAACAATTATTTAGAAATTGAATTAACTACCCAAAATAAATAAATAAATAGTGTCAGTCCATAGCAGTGGCGGATCTATGACTTTTTCGAACCCGGGCAACTTGATATTATAGCCCCTCATAGTATGTGTTCATAAACTAACTGGGTGTATGGAAATAGAAAAGTTTGTTTTTCAAACATAATATTATGATTTGATTACTTGATAAAACCTATAAGATTGTAGGAAAAGAGGCTTCATATTTGTTTGATATTTTGAATTGTTTGTTGGATTTGGCCGATTTGGTGCCCCCATGAAACTGTAGCCCGGGGCATGTGTGTTACTTCATTCAAATACTGTATAAATCATACATTAACAAATGAAAAGTTTTTTTATAGATGACTAAATTACAAACTTAAAATAAAATATGGTATGAACATCTCTTTTCCTAACTAGAATAAAAAATATATATATTTCTAAAACAGCAGTATATTAAAATGCAATTGCTATCAAAATAATATGTTAACACTTGCATTCAGAATCTTTGAAATGTAAAACTTTCCATATAATTTAGCAGAAGAGCAATTAACAAAGCTTGCTATTTGATTAACAATCCCCAGCTATGACGGTTTACGTACTAAATACGAGGTAAAAAATTATACTTAAAGAATAACTTGCATGGTTTGTTCATTAGAAATATTACCTATCAGGAGTCAAATGATCAACTGCTTCTTTACGATATCTGGCTATAAATGGTATGGTACAACCTTGTGCCAGAAAGTCTATGAATTTACTGGCCAAGTGTTTGGAAACTTTTTCAGATGTCGACAGAATTTCCACTTCATCCCAAACTCCATATTGGAAGACAACATCTCCTTTATCCCCAAAATCAACCAAATCATCGTCGCAATTTTCTTTCGCATTTTCTTGATTACGTTTTCTGACTGTTTTTGGTTCTTTTGATTTATTTTCTTTGGGTTCACTTTGGCTTTTTTTGGCTCCACTCTTCTTTGGCTCTTTCTTTTCTTTGGACTCTTTTGTCGTCTTAGCTTCTTTCTCCTTAGGTTCAGTTGCCTTACGAGTTGCTCTTTTCTTTTTAAAGGTTTCACTCGGATCCTCCGTTTCTAGTATTTTCCTTTTCCTTGCACTTGTTAAACTCATGTTTTATTATGAGATAGGTACCTACCTAATGTATTTCACTAAGTTAAAAATTATGAAAGATAATTTTCAAAACAACGTTGCGTTCAGTTTGCGTTCTGGCGCGCTCCGAGATCGCTAGGGATGACAATCTGAAATCGATTAATCGAAGAATTGATTCCTCGGATCATAGAGTATATCAGTTTTCTTTAATACTATTAATTTGATTTGTAATACAAAACGTTCAATAATTAAAATGAGCACTACAATTAAATTTTTGCTATAATTCATGATTCTAAGATATAAGGTGTTGTTTTGAGAAGCAAACGAAACGTTTGCCCCTTGATATTGCAAATCTTTAAAAATGGACTTAGGGACATCTTGAAATTGGCCATTCATCTCGGATCAAATAAATCGATTTTTTTATCGATATGTTGTACTGAATCGATTCTGCGAATCGCTATTTCACCCCTGCTTGAAAATCGACATTCAACAATCACATTTTTCTGTTTTGGTATACAATAAAAACTTTATTAAAAATCATTTTTTATTTAGTTTTCAACTAAAATATAAAATATCATAAGAGCGTACCTACTTATGTCAAAAAGCAACTCTCTACATATTATTATAATGCACTTGCACTGTCAGGGCCCCGGCCCCGGGCGGCACTTTTAAGGGGGCGGCAAAATCTCACTCATATACAGCGTGTCCGGTAAAATTTAATGGATAAACTTGAAATGTCTTATAATAGAACTTATGCCCGTTCAAAAAAAAAATACATAAAAAATCTATCATAATTAGTACCTATCAGCCGCACTCAGAGACGTTCATTAAATTAGCCCTAATCAGTATTTAACTAATGAATATAATGAGCTAGATGAGTGTAATTATTTTATAATGTATAAAAATCAAAAATATAATCTAAAAAATATAAGTGAAAGAATTTTTTCGATATCTCAAAAACTGAATTTTTTATTAATTTTTAAAGTTGGATGTTTTTAAAATCAGCGCGAGCTTGACCGCTCAACGCGTGACGTCATTTCGCCGGCTCTGACCGCCGCGGTAAGGAACTCGTGCAGTAATTTTGAAGTTTTATTGAAATTTTTGGAATTATGGTGATAAAATAACATATAGATCTATGATATAGATATAATTGTATAACACCTTTATGTATAATACAACGGTTAGCACTCCAGAAAAATACTTTTTTCATGTGCCCAACGACAAAATTGGAGAAAATTAGTTGTGTAAAGTGTTGAAAAAAGTGTTATAGCTACAAAAATCAGTAGACATTTATTGCGAAGAATATTTTAATGTGAGTACTGAGTAGGTACCTAAATAAATACGAAACATCTACCTACATTTTTTTGTTGCATTACTAAATGTTTAGTTTATAGAATATGCTCAGAATGAATTCAGTATTTTAGTGACAATGTATTTTAAACAATGGGTTTTACATAGAGAAATAAAACACGAGTCACGCAGATATGTTAGGTACTTACCTACTTAAAAAATATATTTAATCTATTGAATGAAACTTAAAAGATGAAATAAGACAATACAAAAAACTCCCTACCTACTTTTTCCCCTCGCTTATAACTATGTTTATGGTGTAGTCACTTGTTTGAGATCTCGACAAAAAACTTTATGAACAAAATGTCATAGATTGACTATTATATTTTAGTATTTTTTAACCGACATCCAAAAAAAGGAGGCGGATATACGTTAGGGCTATATATGTATATAGCCCTAACGTATATATATATATATACACACATATATATATATATATATATATATATATATATATATATATATATATATATATATATATATATATATATATATATATATATATATATATATATATATATATATATTAATTTCTCACCTTTTGAACTTTCCCTGAACTGATACAATTATTTTAAGATCAAAATCAGCCAAATTTGTTTAATTTGAATTGGTGGGACGGATGACCGACACGACTGTCGAGAGATTAGGCACAGGTCCAACTTTTATATGCCCATCTGACGCATGGATCGTCTTTCGATCGATCCCGTGGCCCGCCAAGGGTGGTATGGAGTGGAGTACCGCCGAGTTTTTATTGAGTAGGGGCTGCGCCCATTCACCATCTTTTCGGGTGCAGCAGAGTCTCACATACTCACGGGTAGGACCGCTATCCCCTAGTGGGATGCTGAAACGCATTTTCTCGGCGAAAAAAAAATAACTTATGTAATAAAAAAACAACATTATGATCTCTTAAACATCACTGGGGCTGGGGGGTCTCGACACTGGGGCAATAGCTATCATAATATCATATAGCTATTACTTATGATTACTATATTAACACTTAGATTAAAATAGATTTTGAAATGTAACGTCACGAAAATTAGGACCCCTCCTACCCCCTTGTCACACAATGTCACACTTCGTCGACCCCCTCCCTCCCCCCTAACGTGTGACGTTATTTATGGATGGCCCCTAATTTGAAATTGGCCCTTTTAGACTTTAGTCACTAAAGTGGAAACCTGATGATGGAATCCATGAGGAATCGAGGGAACTCCTCAAAATGTATAGGTACATCTTTAAGAATTTGGCCAATGTGAAGTAAATTAAGCATATCATACCAAAAAGTAAAATTTTGTGCCAAGGGTATACCCTAGATCCAAAAGCATTGAACAGAACTCAGTCTTTAAAGACACACGTTTGGAAATCGCGTAATAGGTTTTTCAAGTTACTTCAAAAGTTACTATCCGATTTCGCTTAAAATAATTTTCCTAAAGAGTTTTTAGCATGATCTATTAGCATAGAAGCTTACAAGTTTCTATCTCTTATAATTTAGAAATTCTAAGGGAGGGGGGACCAACTTACAAACCACTGGAGGCTGATTACTCGAAAATAGTCGACTTTGTAAAAAAGTAATGTTAAAAGAAACCTTACCTAAATTCTAAAAGACCTATTCAACGATACCCCACAAATGGGGTAGAATGCAAAATATTTCATCCCCCCTTCAGAGCTACCCCTAAAATATAAAATTATTATTATTTTATTATGCCAAACCTAAGATCTACACACAATCTATAACTGTACCAAATTTCATCCATCAATATTCATAATTACGTAAGTATAACAGACGGACGGACGGAGCGAGCGAAACTATAAGCGTTTCCATTTTTAGGGCTCCACTTAGGGCACACAAGGTGCCCTAAGTGGAGCCCTAAAAATGGAAAACATTATAATTTTGAAACAAAAAATGAAAACAGACTTCCAAAGTAAAAACGCACAAAAAAGTATGGAAAAAAATCTTATTTTCTAAATAATTCCCTTTTTAAATTCGGCAAAAATTTTAATTATTTCTCTCATAGACGTATACTATCTCCAGTTAAATGGTCCCATTTTTGAGATTTTTGGGGCCATTTTGACATTTGAAGTATGGTGAAAACAAGATGGCTAACATTTGAAGTATTGTGAAAACCAAGATGGCGTAACTTTTACTTGATTGAAGATTTGTTCTATCAAAATAATGTACTTCATAGCCCATTTTGAGTTTGAAATTTTCGATTTCTCTACTCGATTTTCATAATTTTGAAGTTGGTTGCCAACTTAAATGTGAGTTCTATAAAATATTGTTTTATCAGGATATTGTTTGGGCTGGCACTTCAAAATTAAGAAGATTGAGTAGGGAAATAGTTAAAATTTTAGCCGAATTTAAAAGGAGAATTATTTTTAGAAAATAAAATTTGAATCATACTCTTTTGTGCGTTTTTACTTTGAAAGTTGGTATTAATTTTTTGTTTAAACTTAACAATTTTCCCTATCTATACTAATATTATAAAGCTGAAGAGTTTGTTTGTTTGTTTGTTTGTTTGTTTGAACGCGCTAATCTCAGGAACTATTGGTACGAATTGAAAAATTCTTTTTGTGTTGGATAGTCCACTTATCGAGGAAGGCTTTAGGCTATAAAGCATCATGCTAAACTCAATACGAGCGGAGTACCAATCAAGAATGTTACAAAATCGGGGGTCTTTTTTTCCTTTTGAGAGCTTTCGCTACGTACGCTGCGGAAACGGTTAAAGTTTCGCTAAAATGATGTATGGCAGAATTGTTCCCCTTTAAAAGTTCTAAAAAAAAGTCCGCGACAGTATATGTCTATCTTTTAAGGTTGGCTCACTATAACCTTTTTATACTTACCAAATTTGTTCTAAAAGTAAGCATTATTTGTGAAGGTGTTTTCATAAAGATTATATTAATCCTTATCCAAGTAAATACGTTATTCATTACAAGCATTTAATCTAGAAGAAATTTGCCGTTTACATCATTTGATTTCAATGAGTATTTTAGAAGATATCGCAGTAATAAAATAATCATGCGCGCCATAGTAAGGAGCGCGGAGCGGGCGGGCAGTCGTGAGGTGGAAGCACTTCTTCTACGTCAGTGTTTTTCAACCTGTGGGTCGCGACCCCCTGGGGGGTCGCGAAGCTTCTGTAGGGGGGTCGCCGGAGGTCGAGAGGACTTTAGTAAAAAAACAATAAAGATTTTTTATTTATTATTATTATTTTTTATTTATTATTATTACTTAATAAATGAATATTTATTAAGTAAGAAAGGATATATACGTATACGATAGGACTCATAAATCGATCATCGATATCATCGATGGTAATTGTAAAATAATATGTTTCACGTACTATATTATGTACATATATCCGAATCCTAATTATAGAGACGCATAAAAACGTCGTATGGAATGAATATTTATAACACTGTAACATACACATACATACCTACATGATAAAGAAGCGAAGGGTCGGGGGGTCGCGAAATATTTTTTCATACAAGGGGGGTCGCATCATGAAAAAGGTTGAAAAACACTGTTCGACGTAAATGAAGTCGCGGGTAAATTTTAGCGATATCCCAAACAGAGGCGGCTCATCCTAAAGAGCACTGGTGCAATGCACTCCCACTCCCACTCCTAAGTACATAATAAAAATGTATTTTTTAATCTGCTATCCACTTACATATTTTTAACCATACACATGCACATATAATAGTATTTATTAATTACTAAAATTAATTAACTACCTACGTAAGAAGTTAAAATGTTTTCAAGCATATTTCAAGATTTGCTAAGTCGTTACTCACGGGAGCGCTCTCGATTGCGCTCCTATGAGAAAAAATTCAGTACAACGCCTAGTACTGAAATCAATGAGTACGAAAGAGAAACATCGACACGGCCCGGTACGTGAAACAAAAGATTTCGTATGAGAAATTAGCCTAAATTGGAGCGCCGCTCCTACGACGCGACGTTGCCAGATCGCGGCGAGATGACAATTATTGGTGTGCCGTGTGGCTAATTATGCGCTGTTGCCTATCTTATGTAAACAAACATTGCGTCTCATCGTCACCGGTCACTACACTAGGTACTCGCGCGAATACGGCAGTTTTGTGATATTCCGCTATTAAGAAAATAGTTTATGTGCGTTATTTGTAAAAATGCAACAATACAATGTATATTTTATTAAATACTGTAAAAAGACTATAGAAAAGCGTCTCGAACTAAAAGCAAAAGGTCCAAAATGTGCTAAAAACTAAAACTTTTACGCGTGTGTTTAAACCCGAACAGTATTTATAAACACCTTGGATGTGTGGTTGTGAAGAAACCAATAAATTGTTTGCATGCATTGTGTATGATAAATTGATAAGCATAGAAAAACGCTAGATAAATTCCATATCCGATTTTCACGAGAAAGTGATAGAGGTCTCAGGTCTTCGCTCACGAAAAAGACCGGCGAATGGATTTTTTATACAAATAAATGGTAAGCAACTCTTTTTGTTTGTGAACACCCAAAAAAAAAAGGTCACGAGCCGCCTCTGATCCCAAAGTAACTATTCCACGCGGACGAAGTCGCGGGGAAAAGCTAGTTAAGTCATATTTATTATAATAATATATAAAAATGAATCGAAATGAACGAAGGTAAGTTTACAGAGCGCGTGTCAAAAACATACTGTATGCACATTGCATAGTTAGCTAGCTAGTTGAAAATTCCGGAAAGTTTCCGAAATTTTGGAAATTTTCGGGAAAGTTTCAGGAAGTTTACTTGAAAACTTCCTGAATATTTCCCCATGAGGAAGTTTTCAAAACTGATCATTTATCTATTAAAAATAGTTGTTTTAAATGTAAATTACACTAATATTAGATAGTTTTTATAGTTTAGATTCAATTGAACACAATAAGCACGAACCTTGACTCAACGCCATCTATTGACACCAACATGTAGGTATTTGGTTATGTTTTATAAGGTCGTATTAAGTCTATGTTTTCTTTTTATTTAAAATTTAACTTATTGATCGTATAGTTCAGTGTACCTACCGTGCCTATGTCTCGCAGCGATTCAGTACGCGATTTCAATTTTTAAATACCTACACTATCGCTTTATCTTCTTATTATCTTCTATTATACGAGTATAAAGTAACAACGCCTGACTGATTCATCAACGCCGAAGCAAAACTACTGAAGCTAGAAACGTAAATTTTTGACCGTGGCTTCCTTTTGTGACGTGTAGGTCCACTCAGAAGGAATTTTGCGAATTCATCCCTTAAAGGGGTAAAAAGGGGTATCAACGTTTGTATGTAACTTTTTTGTTTGTAATCAAATCTGTTTGGAATTTCGTGATGTTGTTCTTTGGCATGATTTACTAAAACTCTAATTAAATATTTTCGAAAATTCCATCTTTTAAGGGGTAAAAAGGGGTACTAAACTTTGTATGGGGAAAAAATATTAAATGAGCGTTTAGGCTTGGAACTTTGTAAATGGAGTCCTGAAAGAAATTAATAAACATGTGTTTAATTATTTTTCGATATTCAACCCCTAAAAGGATGAAAGGGGGTATGAATATCTTTTATTTTCATCAACGCCGAGGCAAAACTACTGAAGCTAGAAACGTAGTAATCGGACCGTAGCTTCCTTTTGAGACGCATAAGTCCATTGAGAAGGGAATTTGCGAAATTCACCCCCTAAAGGGGTAAAAACTGGGATACCATAAAAAAAGTTACATACAATTGTTGATAAACAATTGTATGTAACTTTTTTTATGGTCAGATCTGTTTGAAATTTCGTGATGTTGCCCTTTGGCATAATTTGCTAAAACTCTAATTCAATATTATATTTTCTAAAAATTTGATCTCTTAAGGGGTAAAAAGGGGTACTAAACTTTGTATGAATTTTTTTTATTAAATGAGCATTTCGGGTTGGAAGTAACTAACTAACATAAAAAATAAGCGCATGTTTCATGATTTTTCGATATTCAACCCCTAAAAAGATGAACGGGGATATGAATGTCTTTTTTTCAGAGTCAAACAATGCTTGACCATTTTCCATATACATCTGTTGTATGTTTTTGGAATGGTCCTTTCAAGCTCTTTATTTTGATAACAAACACCTTCTGCAGTCAGGTAATAATATGCACAGACAGCCAAAATCATTATCCTTTCTTTTGACTTCGCCGTAGTCGGGTATAAAGGTTTTCGTTTCCATTTACTATTTCCACGCAAACAAAGTTGCGGGTACCAGCTAGTATTATATAAAGTAACAACGCCTGACTGATTCATCAACGCCGAGGTAAAACTATTGAAGCTAGAAACGTAAAATTTGGACCGTGGCTTCCTTTTGTGACGTATAGATCCCCTAAGAAGGGATTTTGCGAAATTCATCCCCTAAAGGTATATAAACGTTTATATGTAACTTTTTTGTTTGTGGTCAGATCTCTTTGAAAAATCGTAAGATTGTTCTTTGACATGATTACCTAAAACTATAGTTCAATATTTTCTAAAGTTCGATTTTTTAAGGGCTAAAAAGGGGTACTATACTCTGTATGGGGAAAACATATTAAATAAGCGTTTCAGCTTGAAACTTTGTAATCGTAGTCTTAAAGAAAATAAATAAACATGTGTTTCATGATTTTTCGATATTCAATCCCCAAAGGGTATGAATGAAATTTTTTTCATCAACGTCGAGGCAAAACTACTGAAGATAGAAACGTAATATTTGGACCATGGCTTCCTTTGGCAGGGATTTTTGCGAAATTCACCCCCAAAAGGGGTAAAAGACCCCTGAGACCCCTTCTCAACATTTGTATGTAACTTTTTTGTTTGTGGTCTGATCTGTTTGGGATTTGGTGATATTGCTCTTTGGCATGATTTACTAAGACTAATTCAAAATTTTCTAAAATTCAATGTTTTTAGGGGTAAAAAGGGGTACTAAACTCTGTATGGGTAAGTTTTTGGAATGAGGCTTGGAACTTTGTCAATGTAGTCCTTAAAGAAAATAATTAGCACACGTTTCATAATTTTTCGATATTCAACCACTAATGGGATGAACGGGGGTATGAATGTTTTTTTTTTGAGTCAGACTCATACTTGACCATTTTAGTATACCTATGTGTTCTAGATTTTTGGAATGGTCTCTTTAAGCTCTTTATTTTGATACCAAACACCTTCTGCAGTCAGGAAATAATATACATAGACAGCCAAAATCATTATCCTTCCTTTTGCCTTCGCCGTAGTCGGGTAAAAAGGGTTTCGTTTCCATTTACTAATTCTATGCAAACGAAGTTGCGGGCACCAGCTAGTAGTTAATAAAACAGTTTATAATAAAATTAATGACTACATGAACTCACTCGTATATCTGGTTAAATTTGTCTTCATAATGAAATTATGTTATTTACTAAAATGATATACATAAATAATTATTTACTGAAATTATAATATAAAGCTATATTCTAAGGGTGAAATTGAAATCATTCGACAAACTTAGAGGGTGTGTTCAGACAATGAAACTGTCAGACGTAAAAAGGACGTAAAACAAAATATACCTAGTTACAACTTTTCATACTAAAGTCAATCAAGTGATCTGATCTAATCTGAATAGTAATTTATTATCATTATTAGTCGTGACGAGTCGGGGGTCGACGTAAAGACAAAATTTTTGGTGACGAATCGAAGGAGTGACGAGTCGGGGGTAACTCTTGTATGCAGAGACACATTTTTATTTAATTTTTCCTTAGGTAAATTGTTTAGATTTTAGGTACAATCATCCCTGGTAAGTTATATTATATAATATTATTCATAAATATTCTAAAAGTCATATATTTTGAAAACTTCCAAATTTGGAAATTTTCAGGAAGTTTTCAGGAAGTATTCCTTAGAAAAGGAAACTTTCCGGGGAATTTTCATCTCTACAGTAGCTACGCACGGCGATGTGACGTCACAGCCATTACTCGACGGGCGCAATCAGTTTTCGCGCGTTCCCATATTGATTTGCTTATAAAAAACTCAATTTTCGTGATATAAACACAATTTTTTCACAGTTAGTCTTATTATTGCTTAAATTTTTTGTTAGGGCTGAAAAAGGGGAATAAATTTTGATTTACATCTTCCTCATTACGCGTGTCTCCCAGAGTCAAAATTTAATGGATCGTTAGCTAATGACAAATTTAATCATTCGTAGGGCGGTGCATCTTCGAAATAAGTTGTCGATTACTTAAAAACTTGGAGAAGGTGTAGCCATACTTAAAATTAATTAATATGAAACTGTTAAGTTTGTCTTTAATAAACATCAGAAATTATGTAAAGTAGTAAATATGGTTATAATTTATTTAATTAACAAAGAAAATCGACAAAAAATTATCCAAAATAGCTATTTATCGAATATTTTGGTAAAATAATTTCAATTTTCATATATGGCATTACAGTTACTAACTGTCAAATCTTCGCGGGCGGCAGTGTTGCCAACCGTACGATAATTATCGTATTTGTACGATAATTGGAGGTGCCGTACGATAAAAAATAATTAGGTATTATCGTACGATAATTTCACTACTACATACGATATTTTTGAATTCATACGATAATTTTGAAAGACATTTTCATTTGATGTGTCCGAAATCAATAATGGTTTGCTAAAGAAGTTCCTACTCGTCTTCGGAAGATGGCACCTCGGCACAGGCGAAAAATTTACAGCGAAATCTTAACTAACGTAACGTCAATAACAAAAAGCGAGACAGATATACCTTGGAAGCGTACAAATCTTAGTCATCTTTCTCTTTTTACAATACGTATTCTAGCTAAGTTAACAGTTCAGTTTTCAGCACATTTTTTCATGAGTGGAGTCATGAGAAAAGCTGGTTTACACTTTGCAGCAAGTTTTGTTTAATTGGTAAATCAAATGTAAATGTTTCAGGTGATGAAGATATAATATTTTAATATATATTTTTTAAGTAAAATTCACATCTAAAACTATAAAATGAGACTTTTATTAAATATTCTACCACATGGGCATAGCCAGGGGGTTCAAACCCGCCGAAAAGTTACACCTATACAAAATATGGCCGCCATTTGTGTCAACTGGCAAAAGTGACAATAATTTTAGTCTACTAATTTGTTTCAAGCTCGCGGTGCTGGATAGGCCAGGCTGGTCCATGTGGATGACCCCTATACAGACGCGTATTTAGATTAGAAATTTTGCGCTGCCCCAGGCCAATTAACATATTTTGCCGCCCCGTCAAGCACAGGCAAACTTTTTATTATCTTTTTTACAGCTTAACATCTAATTATACTTCAAATCCTACATGAAAGATGATTTTTTAAAGTTATTTAAAAAAAAATCAACAGCCTAAAACAGAATGTTGATACTAAGTATATAATTAAGGGGCGATTTCACCAAACACAATAAAAACTTCGTTTTATAAAATTTAGTTCTCACTAAGCGCGTTCATGCGTCGATGTCAATCTCGTTTTACGTCGAACGGGTTTCACCATATTTACGCTAATCGCGATAACGAAAACTGAGTTAAAATATTAAAGACGTAAAATATATTTGGACAAATGTGTTTTTTTAAGAAGTTCGATTTGTGAGAGCTACCAAATGCGATATTAAACACAAATGAATACTGATTTTATAAATACAAACATCACAACTGTCATCTTATGAAACTCGTACATGACAAGCTCTTGAACGCGTTCAACGAAGTAAAACCGACGAAATCCGGAGTTCAGGACCTAAACTCAGCTTAGCTAGAAACGTGTTTTGTTTACGTTGGTGAAATGCAATTCGGAGTTATAAGCGTGTTTAAGCGCGCAAAGCGAGTTTAGGGTATACTGAGCGCGTTCAATTTCATTGGTGAAATCGCCCCTAAGGGGTGATTTCACCAAACACAATAAAAACTTCGTTTTATAAAACTTAGTTCTCACTAAGCGCGTTCATGCGTCGATGTCAATCTCGTTTTACGTCGAACGGGTTTCACCATATCTACGCTAATCGCGATAACGAAAACTGAGTTAAAATATTAAAGACGTAAAATATATTTGGACAAATGTGTTTTTTTAAGAAGTTCGATTTGTGAGAGCTACCAAATGCGATATTAAACACAAATGAATACTGATTTTATAAATACAAACATCACAACTGTCATCTTATGAAACTCGTACATGACAGCTCTTGAACGCGTTCAACGAAGTTAAACCGACGAAATCCGGAGTTCAGAACCTAAACTCAGCTTAGCTAGAAACGTGTTTTGTTTACGTTGGTGAAAGGCAATTCGGAGTTATAAGCGTGTTTAAGCGCGCAAAGCGAGTTTAGGGTATACTGAGCGCGTTCAATTTCATTGGTGAAATCGCCCCTAAGTATACTCTTTATGTTAAACGCGTTCAAATTGAGAAAGCGAGCAAATGCTTTTTATTATTTTGCCTGTTAAAATCTTTTTAAAATTTTAATCCTGAAAAACTGTTATTCTTTAGAAAAAAACAATAAAACCAATAGCCTAAAACAGAAAATGCGAACCTATGGCACGCGTGCCATCGAATCCTCGAACTTATTTTTTTTTAAAGCATGCGACAAAATATTTTGGGCACGTCACTGATCACAAAATTTTGTAATTATGTACGACGAAAGTGTGAAATAGGCATTATGTGACAAACCTAACTTAATAAGTTTTTTTTGTCATATATTTTACAACATCAGAAATTACGCAAATTTTACTTTAATTTGAATTACAAAATCATCCTATTTTCAGTCTTTTAGGGTTTTAAAACCTATAAAATAGGAAAAAATTTTGCTCGCTCGCTTCGCTCGCTCGCGATTAACATGAAGAACATATTATTTTATCATTTAGTACCGATGTTCTGTTTTAACCGGTTTATTTTATGGTATTTTGCTGAAATTTCCCGTTATTTAGTGTTTTAACGTTTGAACAGATTTTAACCTGTAAAATGGAAAAATAAAATCTCGATCGTTTCTCTTACTCGTGTTTGGCAGAATGTATTATAAAATTGAGTACCGACATTCAGTTTTAGACTATTGATGTCTTTCAGAGATTAAAGCTGAAACAGGTAAAAAAAAAATTTGGGCCCATTAATGTGCCCAGAGTCCAGACCTTCTAATAGGTTAAAGACCAGTATTTAATACGTCGATACGTATTTAACAGTAAGTCGTTTTATTTTCTTGAACACCCCCCCCCCCCCCAACTAAAACCTGGCTACGCCCGTGTTCTACAAAAATTAAGATCAACATTAATGTACGATAATTGTACGATAATTTTGAGCCCAAATTCCGATAATTTTGATTGAAAGAGTTGGCAACACTGGCGGGCGGCGAGCGTGAAGGTAAAAATTTAGGACTATGCCCCCTTTTTAGGGGGGGAGGGGGGAGGGAGGCAAACCCCCCGTGCCACTCCCCCCTCTAGGAAACCACCGGTTTAGAAGTTATAAATGATTAAAGTTTTGAGGTTATAACTGTTTTAAAGGATGTTTACGAGACTTTATGTCAGAGGTGCGGTGGAAGAGGAGGTTGGGGGGTTTTTCGGACTCCTCCTTACCACTCCCCCCTCCTCAGGGGACTCACGGCTTAGATGATATTTACTGTTTGGGACGGTTTTGGGTCAATGTCAGTCTGTCACGTCTCCGGCGCTGCGGGAAATGCAGCCCCTTCGCCCTAGCGTAACAAAACGCAGAAACCAATACTCGCCTTAGGCAGCTCCGGCTTTCGAAGGCGACCAGCCTCCGCCTCCGTTTCTCCGTTTCGTTACAGCGGGCGGGGGCTGCTCTCCCTCCGCGCCTCCGGGCTTAAATATAACACTCTAGGGGTTGACAGACAAGTACTACGTGGAGTCGGGTTGATAGATTCGTTTTTGGGACATTGTCAGTCTGTCACGTCCCCGGAGCTGCGGGAAATGCAACCCCTTCGGCCTAGCGTAACAAAACGCAGAAACCAACACTCGCCTTAGGCACCTCCGGCTTTCTGGACTGCGTTACTGCGTTCCATTACGGCAGGCGGGGGCTGCTCTCCCTCCGCGCCTCCGGGCTTAAATATAACACTTTCATCTGGGACATCTTCCCTTCACTGGGACTCAATTCGTTGAGTATGAGTCCCATCTTCAGCTATGAATGGGTTGTCACGATTCAAGTAGTTGTCTTTTTTGTGTATGTAGCCATGTTCTGACAAGCAATCATATGCTTTCCAAAAATCAGTGTGGATGGTGGTGCCAATTTCCACATTCTTTAATATAAGTGGCACCAAAACCTCAGCAGAGCGAATATTGTCTGGACACACTTCCAACCTCAAATCTTCAGATCCATCCTCAATCATACCTAGAACCCAATGGTCCTCAATAACAACTGGCTTCAATTATGAGTCGACGGAGCCCCGCTACGCGGGGCTCCTACTTCTGGGTGGTTTACAAAAAAATAACCACGATGGCTAAGGCGGTAGCTTCGCTGCGCTACGCTCCCGCCTTAGCCATTTAACCTAACCCAATGAAGTCGTATTGGGCCAACTCGGAGTAATACATTGCTATTAATTACCTAAGAATTATATACTGTTCTCATACATTTCCTATATCACATTATAATACTTATATAAAATATAATTACCTCGATTGTATTTTCTTTTTCTAAATTTCAATTCCATACATTTTGATCGGCGATTCTTTAAAGAAGCGATAAAGAAAAGATCTTGGCTCATCCCCTTGTACTTTAGCATAACGTGTGGGGTATCGTAGAATAGGTATTTTAAAATAAAGGCAAGGTTTCATACGTTACTGTTTTATAAAGTTGACCATTTTCGAGTAATCGGCCTCCAAAGTAGTTTGTAAGTATAGGAGATAGAAACAAATTTCCATGTTGATAGATCATGCTAAAAACTCTTTAGGAAAATTATTGTGAACCAAATCGGACAGTAACTTTTGGAGTACTTTAAAAAAAAGCATATTACGCGTTTATAGTTATGGAATCCTCCTTAGACATGTCCTGACATGCTCTTGGTTAGGTTATTTATATTTAAAATCTAACCTGTAGTTATAATGCAAAAAACGATGACTGTTCTTGCCGAAAAGTTCCCTAGAATTTATGTATGTAAGTAATGTATTAGTATTGTATACAAAAAACCTAAATAAGGAGGCGGCAAAACCTAAATAAGGGGCGGCAAAATTGAGATCCGCCTCGGGCGGCAGACACCCACGCTATGGCATTGGCTTAGGTCCCAGTAGACTTGACAAACTTTTGTTTTTATAAAGCTTAGACTATGTCCAGAAACTGCGTATTCCTACGCACGCAAGGTCTACGCACGTAGTCGAGGTACTAGGGCCCCATACATTGCGTCCAGAAGCTACGTGCGTATTATTTTAGCTATGCGCGTATCGTACAAAATTGACCTATTAAACCGCTTTGGTTGATTCAGGCACGGATCCAGCTCTCAAAAGAAGATGTGGCCCGAAAATTTTGATTTTATTATTTCCTTCATAACATGGTTATTAGAATTTTTGAAAAGAGTTATATTATTTTCTTTATAATATTATGTTAATTAAAAGCTAACGCGCGGAGTGAGCGAGAAAATTTTTCGCTTACTTAGCAAAAAAATTATTTTGTTTGGTAAAAAAAAATAAGCTTTCAATACCTTAAACCTTAAACAAATTAACATCAACTAAGATTATAAATTAATTAAATAAAAAATATATGCATATATAGTATAGAAACATACACAAATTATAGATTATATAACATCGGCAGGAGTAATTCCTATCGGTTCAAACAAAGTATTATTTTTTCTTAAATCTGTTGGTTAGTAAATAAAAAAGGGTCGAAAATTTATGGAGAGGTGACAAATTTTGCGCTTTCTTCAATCTACCTGACTAAAGGTCCGCTTAACACTAAATCCACTACTATAAATATGTATTTTAACAATAATGTAAGTATGACCAGCAGGGAAAAAGTACCAGATAAGACTCAAAAGGTTAACAATACCAATACAACTACCCACTGAACCTATTTTGATTATAAATTTATAGACCTTGAAAGTATGCACTCACAAGGCTGTTGGGATTGTGGGTATGCCCATACTACACGTATAGGTACTCCGCTCCTGACTCAAATAGGAGCAGCAATTACGTAGTGATACGCAGCTACCTCGAGTACGCGCGAGACACAAAGTGAAAGAAAAATGTTTTTCTCGCTCCGATTGTATGATTCAGAGTGAGACAGAAGTATTCAGTTCATTCGTTACACAGCATTCAGATCGGTTGACACTGTTGGCATTTTGCTTTACAGAGTGTTCCGAAATTTTGTGCTGTCAATGTTTTGTCAAAACCAATTATTTCTGAAGACACTTTATATTAAAACCTTCAACACACAATTGATATCGATTTGAAATAGTCAAAAGTGTCATCCCCTGTATTTTGGAGTGCAATGAAAGCGTAGTAAGATCGAGTTGCCAAGTTTCAAAAAATATTTCTCCCTAAAACAAATAGTACGGTTCCCGTGGATTTTACCTAGCATGCGAATACTCTCAAATATAATTATTAAAGTACTTATGCCTCATCGAAACTTCATAAAGTTACATAATACGATAAAATATATAGGTACCGTTAAAAATCAAAAAAGTTACATACCAAATATGTAAGTATTACCTTTTTAGAAAAACATACCTATAAAGATACTTTATACAGTAAAACTACTTTGCTAATATCTTTCGGAAGTCCCACACATGCTTTCCAACATCCGTCATTTCCGTAGAAAAAAAAAAACGATGATTGCCGAAGGCATTAGTTAGTTGCACTGTACGCAGCACATTGAATGACGCGGTCGCGTCCTATTCGTGTCATATAAAGTCTATACTTTAGCCTATTCACGTTATGAAGGCAGTGAATCATGCGTATCTACATACTATTGACGACCTCTGTGGCTCAGTTGGTTGAGCATGTTGGTGCTCAAACCGGAGGTCGCGGGTTCAAATCCCGCCGAAGGAAAAAAAAGTTTTCTGTGTTCGTGGGTCATGGATGTGTATTAAATATGTGTATAATATAATAAAAATCTTAAATATGTGTATAGTATAAAAGTATTAAATATATTTCCGTTGTCTGGTACCCGTAACACAAGTTCTTCGAGAACTTACCACGGGATCAGATTGACGTAGTGTGAAGCGTCCATATATATTATATTATTATAATTATTATATTATATGTCAAAATGGCTTACTTTAATAGGTAAATTAATGTAATCACAGCTAATGCGTCAATTTTGACATTTGTATGCATGATTCACTGCTTTTTAACACTTACAGACTATAAGTTATTTCGTAGATATCTAGAGGGTAAAAACTGTATGTCTGTCACCAGGCTATGTCTTATGAGATCATAATCCTTGATAGCTAGACAGTTAAAATTTTTAGATAACCTTTACTAAAAATAGTCGATTTCGTAATAAAAAGGAACTCTTATAGATTTGCTCTGTCCCTCTGTCTGTCTGTCTGTCCACGCCTCTAGCTTCTGTAATTATGAATATAAATGGATGAAATTTGGTATAGTTTTTTGTATATTATATTATCTCGGATTTAGCATCGTAAAATAATAATAATTTTATATTTTGAGGGTGGCTCTCCATACATGAGAAGTGGGGATGAAAAATATTTTTTCATTGTACCCCGTTGTATTGCATAACGTTGAATAGCGCTTTAAAATAGAGTCAAGATTTCATACATGACATTTTTTCAAAATTTTCGAGTAGTTGTAGAGTAGTTTTCTAAATTATAGGTTAAACTTGTAAGTTTCCATGCTGATATATATATAATGCTTAAAACTAAGGGAAAATTATTTTGAACCAAACCGGACTGTGACTTTTGAAGTAATTTGAAAAACGTATTACGCGTTGATAGTAACGGAACCCTCCTTAGACACAACAAACGTGAATTTTTTGACGTTTTTGGCGTGATTCTTTAATGGCAAGTTGGCAACAGGTAGACGCTTGCAATAAGAATTTGGTTTTTTATACAATACATTTTTTATACCAATAAGTGATAGGTCAGCTGTAATTAAATAATAATAGTATATTATATAACTTATCGTCAAGCAAATCAATTGCATATTTAAATAAAACAATATAAGCATAAAACCCCCCCTAATAACCCCTTCAGATACCTTTTCTCCCTAAATTTAAGGAAAAAGTCCCAAGTTGGCATCACAGATAGACCGGCAGAAATTTTGTTGTGATAAGATAAGAATCTCTACGTGCGTAGGTTTACGCAGGCTTACGCACTTTCTGGACAGAGTCTTAGATACTACGCATTGGGAAATATAAGCTTCATTATTTGTCATATTATGTCATTTTCATAGATATAATATTATGTTAAAAAGGTCATTTTATTAACTTTTTAATGTAACAAATACATTTATATTATACTGTAATATAACGAAGAGGAAAGGTTTGTTTGTTTATTTGGCCTTCCCCGTGGTCTATTCTATATCTGTGACAAATATATTATGCCGCAATATAAAGTAGCCTATGTCCTTACATAGGTTACTTTTACTTTATATTGCGGCAAAATATACGGTTCCCTCGAGATTTCGTTTTGCGCGCACGAAGTCGCGGGCAACATAGGAAATAAAATAAAATGTCTTCTTTTATACCATCTGATATTTTGATATAATCTTATACATATATAAAAATGTTATGTTGGTTTGTGTACGCTTCAAAAACTCAAAAAGTTCTGCACCGATCGAGCTGAAATTTTAGCATGATATATAATCCGCATCAAGGAATGTTTTTATGTATTTTTTATCCGCGACCGCGAATAAAAATTATTTACGCGGGCGGAGCCGCGGGCAACAGCTAGTACCTAATAAAAATAATTGTTATTATAGAATTCCCCGAACCAAAAACTCCCTGATATTACTGAAGAGCTTTGAGTATCCAACTATACGGAGACGCCATTGTCAGGCGTTCCCCGCTGCCAAAGGCTAGAGCAGTGGTCCCCAACCTTTTTTTTATGCGGGCCACAAACCCGTTGTACTCCTGGGGTCGCGGGCCGCAACCAAAATTTTTTAGGGGCAAAAAAATATGTTGTTTAAAAGAGATGTTTGTTGCTTGTTGTTTAAAAGAGATGTTTGTTGATGCTCTATGTACACCACATAGGTAAATAGGAAAAATATAAGGGAATTTCATAAAAATACAAAAAAAGTAATTTGAAGAAGGGTACGTGCGTACAAAAATAATTATTTGAAAAGTTTTTTAATGCAAGAACCCTATTTTAGGGCGGCCATGATGTTGTTTTGACTTGACTTTTGATGTAGTCGATAGTTTTAGGAAGCGACATCTTCTTGAGTGTCATACGTCTTTCAACATCTCTTTTAACGATTTAATAATAGAATAACACAAGGTAGTTAAAAGAGTGAAACTAAACATTTAGGATGAGCTAACGACACAAACTAAAATAAAATAACAAATATGTATTATAATAATTATGTTCACTCAGTGAGATTTTTGGAATAGGGTTGTGTCCTAAAGTCGAATATCACATTCATACCAATTAAATTTTAAAATTGTTGAATAGCGATACATAAATATAAAAGAAAAAGTTATTTAGGTTAACGCGATAAAGAATTATAAGCAAACTAGCTGTTGCCCGCGGCTCTGCCCGCGTAAATATAGTTTTTTCGCGGTCGCGGATATGTGACTGTTGCAGAAAATTTATAAAAACAATCCTTGATGCGGACTATATCATGCTAAAATTTCAGCTCAATTGGTGCAGAATTTTTTCGAGTTTTTGAAGCGTACACAAACCAACACAACATTTTTATATATAATAGCTTTTGCCCGCGGCTCCGCCCGCCAGAAATGAGGTTTTTTGGCCACTCCCGACTGTACAGTTAAATCTGTATCTTCCTTATCTTACGTTCTCTCTTTAATTACTAATTGTTTGTCCGAAGCACTATCATACCATATTTCATTTAAATGGTTTAAACACTTAAGCTATGAAAGACATTAAAAAAATATACACAATAGTACATTATCCCTCGGAAACACTATTATATATGAATATTTTTGGGATAAAAAGTAGACTGCATGTTTGCATAAACCACTACCATACAAAATTTTATTCAAATCAATTCAACCTTTTAGCAGTAAAAGACAGTCAAAGTACACACAATAGTAATACATTCTCCCTCGGGAACACCGCAATTTTTTGGGACAAAAAGTATCCTATGTCCTTTCCCAGGACTCAAAGTATCTCTGTACCAAATTTCATCAAAATCGGTTCAGCGGTTAAAGCGTGTAGAGGTAACAGACAGACAGACAGACAGACAGACAGACAGACAGACACACTTTCGCATTTATAATATTAGTATGGATAAAAAGTATTGCCCATCTCTTTCTCGCAAAACGATTTGTGACGTCACGCCGTGCTACCGCAATACATTGTATAAAGACAATTGTATGGCGGTGGCACGGCGTGACGTCACAGGCCGATATGTCGCTCTCTTTCTTATTGTAAATTTAAATTGTTTGTATCTTCGTTAATTTTTAAGATTTATAAAATTGGGTTTTAAATTGTTTACTATCGTGTTGTCTAGCATTGAATAGACGAAAAATATTTTTTTTGTCAACTAGCCTATTGTGAACGCTTTTTCACAACTTTATCTAACGGTTACAAATTTCACGCGGGCCGCAGATAAAGGCCCGGCGGGCCGCATGCGGCCCGCGGGCCGCGGGTTGGGGATAGCGGGGCTAGAGCCTTCCGGTCGTGAGGGTTGTATAAAACTAGTTGCTGCGCGTTTTTGACGTATTCGGAAAATTACAGCGAGGCGGAACGAACCGGAGCAAAAAATGCCGACTTGCTGTATTTTTTCCTGCAAAAACAGATCGGAAACATCAAATAAGCAAAAGGAAGGTGTTACTTTCCATGTTTATGTAATATTTTGCCTAAATATTAACAATAATTGCAATAAATTAGCAAAAATCCAAAAATTTTACTCGATGAATAAATGTTGCTACTAAATTGTACAACATCTAAGATAAAGTACCTATAGATTCGCAGCTCTTGTAACCACTAGAGTGCATCTCGCTCACCCACTATGTGTTGCCATGTACAAACATAGCCTTCAGTTGTAGTATTTTTGTCTTGATCTTAGGATGCACACGTAAGTTTTCTCGTCGTAGTCAGTAATAAATAAGAATCGTAGAACGAGTTTTTCCTTGCACCACTAATTATTAAATAACCTGTCAAGCGTCACTTGCTGCCTTGCAGCAAGTGACAGCATGACTCTCACGCGTCGCTTGCTGCCTGGTGGCAAGGTGGGCACGCCCATAGAATAAATTTCTAATTTATAAGTGGTTTGTTTGTACCACATAATTTATACATTTATGTAATTAATATTAAGTTTTTTATGCATATACGAAGTATTTTCCATAAATCTACTACAAATTACTTCAGAAAATCGAATGAAAAATATACGTTTTTATTGCTATTTTATTTCATAGTGAGTTTATGATTTTCTTGTGAAATGCATTTTGAATTGAACATTTTAGTAGAAATTTTATTAGAACGGTATTTATTCTAGAGTCTACGAATAGAATATATGGATAAGAATAAGTAAATTTATTACTATGATTGTTTTTGTAAGACATTACCGTCAAAATAGGCCTAGTTTCGGAGGGTTCAATGAGGGAGTTCCCTTATTGTACATTGTAAAAAAATAATGAGTTACTGTAATATTTAACATCCTGAAATGTATAAAAATATAAAAATATGTATTTAATTATGTCCCAGTTACAGTTTATTGAGCAATCAAAATATGTACTATGTCAGATATTTTTCATAGTAATTGTAATTAGTTTTGCTCCAATCCTTGTTAGTACAACTGTTTTTGTATTAAATTTTTATGTATAATATATCCAATTACGTAAATAAAGCAACAATCACTGTATAGAAACATACATTTTATATTTATTTGAGTTTTAAAACAAAATATTAAAAAAGACGAAGTTTATGTGTTTGTATCAAGATTCCATTTATTAAATGAGTATTTTTCTAAATTCCATTTACGTCATCACTTAGGAAATCTATTCTACTTTTTAAATATATATCACATGCATAGGTAGTACATAAATTATAACAATATAATTTGGAGAAATAAAAATCGCGGGAATCGAAATTAGACTGACAATTTAATAGTAGGTAACTGTAACTTATTTTATATCGGTTTTTGAATTAAAATTTTATATATAATGTGTGCACCTACGTAAATTAAGCAAATTTTACTATATAGAAACATAAATTTTGCCTTAGTTTAGATTTGCAATAAAAATATAAGAAAAAGTCGTGTGTTGTGTTTGGATCAAGATTTCTTTTATTAAACTAGTATTTTTCTTAATTCCAATTATATTATCAATTAGGAAATTTAATCACCTTTCTAAATATATATAACATGCATATGTTTTATTCACATTAAAACATTATAATCTTGAAGAAAAACACGACGGGAAACGTCATATGATTTATAGAGGTCGGTACTCCGTGCGTCTGTCATGAGGGAATGAGGTCGTCCTCCTCCTTCCTCTCCGTAATGTGTGTGATGAGGTATCATTTGGCATGTTCCCACTTGAGTGTCAATAACGAAGTCAAAAGTAAACAATCAGTGCAAGTGTTTACGTTATTTGAAATGTTTACTTTCAAGTGGATAGGTACTTAATTATACTGAATCTAATAACTGTAATTTATAAATCTGTTTCTATATTACGTAATCACTTAGGAAATTAATTATATTTTTAAATATATACATCATCCATAGGTTTTATTTACTTATTAACATTAAAATTGCGAAAAAAAATCGCGAAAAAAATTGCGGGAGAATGTAAGGAAAATTAATTTTTGGTGGCAAAAAGGCCCGACGCTTGTCTGCATAACCTGTCAAAGAGTGTCAGTAATAAATAAGAATCGTAGAGCGAGTTTTTCCCTGCACCACTCATTATTAAAATAAGTAAATTTCAATATTTTAATACTGGCGATTAAATTGTTCTAGTTATTTTTTATGAGTCAGAGGTTAAAAGAAAACATGCGATTAAAGTACGATCGTACCTGGATTCTCAGTCTCGATCGAGACCTATTAATAAGTTAACTCTAGGCCAAGACCGAGAGTAATAGTTAAATTAACAAAATATTATGTACGTGGTAAAAATATTTATAACTCAAGAACGGCTGAACCGATTTGGCTGAAAATTGGTGGACTATCTTGAAATCAGGAGAAGGACATAGGATACTTTTTATCCCGTTCACGAGGGACTCAAAACTCGAGAACGGCTGGATCGATTTGGCTCATTTTGATTTTAAAATAATTGTGGAAGTTCAGGGAAGGCTTAGGCAGTGAGAAATAATGAAAAAGGTGTAGGTTGTAGGTGTAGGACTAGGACGTAGGATGCATTATAGGTAAAGTCATTTATTCATTCCAGTTCATGTTTATGAAAGAACAGCGTGTGTCGAGACAGCTAACTATATTATATATTACTAGCTGGCCCCGACAGACGTTGTTCTATCTTAAATATGAACTGGAATGAATAAATGACTACACCTGCTCCTACACCTGTTCCAACTCCAACACCTACTCGTACATTAACACATACACCTAATCCTACCCATACTCGTAGGAGTATGGGTAGGAATAGGTGTATGTGTTAATACACCCACTCCTACACCTACACTTGCTCCTACACCTACACATACTCCTACACCTACTCCTACAACATACACCTTTTCCAATCTTAAAAAAAAGAATTTTTGAAATCGGCATAGTAGTTTTTGAGTTTATTCATTACAAACATACAAAAATACAAATCTTTCCTCTTAATAATATTAGTATAGATAAGGGGTTATAATAAGAAAATTTTTGAATGAAATAAATGAATTACTTTACATAAAAGATCTATGAGGAATCGAGGGAACTCCTCGAAATTTATATGGGCACATATGGTGATTTTGACTTTTTCTGAAGTAGACCAAGCATAAGCTACCAAAAAGTCTTACTATTAATACTGTTAGGTAGGGTAGGTATTTCTCTTAATATAAAAATTAAACAATGTCAAAAAAGTCAATAGTTTTTATTTAAGTAGATGTTTCAAACATTCTTCATTCACTTCAACACATTTAAAAAGTTAAACAGTTAAAATACATAATATATCACTAAGAAACTGGCCCGTCGAGAAGAACTGGCGTAAGAAACTCGCACGGGGCCACTTTTTAGCAAAAAGATGGAAAATTTGTTCTTTGATTAATTACCTATGTATCCAAAATTTATGTTTAGTGAGGTTTGCGGTTAGGGTTAGCTGTCACCCTATTACTCCCAACCACTCAACTATGTTTACCACTCCAAATTACAACTAAACTAGTCGTTTAGTTTATAACCCTAAAACTTCAACCACTAAGTAATATCTCAGTAACTGTGGGTTTCCTGATGAGGGGAGTGGGGGTTCAACCCTCCCCCTCCCCTTCCCTCTTAACTCCCTCCTCCTCAAATCGTGGAATCGTGGGATATTATACTAAATTTTTACTGAAAGAACTTTAGTCAGTATATTTTGGTACTAAATTAAATAGCAACACTAAGACAAATATGTTTTTAGGATATGTTACGAATTATGTAAAAAATACAGATTTCATCTTACTTTCTATGGAAAATATGACTGTATTTATATCTATATATCATCATTCTTATGTTATATGCAATCACAAACTAAAAAAACACGAGCTATAGCTAATTACGAGTGAAAAGTTACGGCAGCACATTTTCGTTCGCTGCGACTTTTGCACCTCAAAATACTGCATCCACACATTGTCAAAATACTTAAAACTACACGGAGTCTCTATCTCAAAAGAGTATATAACATAAAACACACCAAAAAACACAAAAGAGTTCAATTATTACGAAACCTCACTCTTCACAGTCATTTGTTTGGCACAGGAATGTCAAATTTGACAGCTTTGTGCCAAAAACCCGGTAACAGCGAAAGGGACAAAACATAACATTTTTGTCTCGTTTCTTCACAAGTATTGACCAATTTACGTTCTCTCTCTAACAAGCTGTGACGTCAGGAGCTATCCTGCCCTGTACAACATCCAAATTTAGGGTAATATTTAAAAGTAGTAATTTATAAATCTTCTATTTCATATTCGTTCTTGTTTTTACTATTTCATAATGAAGAAACATGACTAATTAATTAGTACACTATTTACAATTTTGTTTTTCTTCATGATAATAATTTGATGATAATAATTTGCAAGTTTTCAATGTGTTTCGTGAAATAATCACGAAACACATTGAAAACTTGCAAATTATTATAAAATAATTATCAAATTGTATTAACAAACTTTTGTTTATAATAATTATTATTTATTACAATAAAATATGTGCGGATAAATTTATCCTGAAATTATGCATTTTTAATTTATAAACAGGCCACACTTCATAAAAACTGAGGGTTGTGACAACGTAAAAGAAATATCGATATCGACTTTATCAGTATGTTATTATGACCATTATTTTTTTAGATTTCCTAAAAATAGGATGATTAGGAATGCCTGGGTCCAAGCTTGCGCTAATCATTTTTCTTGGTCTCCCAAACGTACGAGTACAATTTGCTCGGTGCATTTTGAAGTTTCATGTTTTATTGTTTAGACGAACAACAGTAGGAGATTAAAACAGTGCGCCTTGCCAACTTTGAAATTATTAAAGGTGAATTTTATTATTAACTAGTTTTTGCCCGTGAATTTTAACCAATCTTTGAACTACTTATGGTGAACATTGGTAAACATTGAGGTGGAGCAGAACTATTATAAATGCAAAAAAACGTATTTAGGGTGGACCCTATTTATCAAAACGATTCCGCATTTTTACTTAGCTCTACCTTTTTAACCGACAAAAACCGAAGGAGGTTCTTAAGTCAACGCATACTTACGATTGTAGTACGATAGATAGATAGATAGATACAATAGCTTTATACTATTACTAGGATAGGATGTGAAAGTTTGTGAGGATGGAAAGATGTTGAATGTATGGATAGATGGCCGTATAGATGTTCTTTAATATTGTAAAACATACTTTTGCTCTATCATCAATAGTTTCCGCAGCGCATGGCGCGAAAGTTGTTTTATGGCATTTTTTACACCTTGGGTTACGTTAGTAAAGTTTTAGTAAGGATCCCTAATCTTTTCTAGCAATAAATATAGCCCTATGTTACTCAGGGTGAATGTAGCTTTCTGATGGTGGAATAATTTTTGAAATTGGCACAGTAGTTTTTTAGTTTATTCATTACAAACATACACGCAAAAATACAAATCTTTCCTCTTTATAATATAGATTATTATATACTACCTAGGTATATAAACAAATATTTTTTTAAACGACTTACAGTCAGATTAGACCGCAAAATTAATATTTATCTATACTTTCTCTCATTTGTTATTCTATGTGCTAGTTAGACTAGTTAGACATACAGAAACTTATAAGAGAAAATATAGGTAAATATTGAAAAAATCGATTTCGAATTGATTTCGCTCAAAATAATTTTCCCTGAGAGTTTTTAGCATAGTGAATCAACATGGGAACTTACAAGTTTCTATATCCATAGTTTAGAAATGCCAGGAGGATGACCAACTTATAAACCATTATGGAGACAGATTACTCGAAAATGGTTGACTTTGTAAAAAGATAATAATTTATGAATTTTTACTTAAATTTTAAAATACCTATAAACTATACAAAATTTCATTTACATAAATTCATAATTACACATGCTAGAAAGACGGACAGACAGACTGATGGTCAGTGCAAATTTATTAGGGTTTCTTGAGTATTACGGAATGCTACAAATTGGTTGTACGCACCAGCCGCTCCGCAACTAAGATATTCGCAACACTGCTAAAAATGCTAAAATTCTTCTTCACGCTGGATGCCGCTTCCATTTTTGCATGTTTCAACATTTTAATACTTATTTACTTTATGATACTCAGCGAAATTGTAAATTAAGATATAATAGATATAATTTTTAAAATTTACTTTTGCCAAACATAATTATTACAAGCCGAACTCATAGATAGTGTCAAGCACTAGCGGTGCGGTCGTTCCCCCAGAAAGTGGCGAGACTTTTTCGCATAGAAATTAGCTGTCATGTCGTCTCCGTATAGTTGGATACTCAAAGCTGAAGAGAGATCCCAGAGATTGTTTATTATGGTATTTATTATGGTATGGTATTTTATTTTTCATAAATTATAAAAATATTAACATTGTAAATACAATCTTGAAAAAAATCGATTTTTCAGAAATCGATCTTTTAGACCTCGATTTTTTTATGAATCGAATAATCAGGTTACGATTCGAATCGATTCAAAAATCGATCTTTTTCGGAAAGAATCGCAATCCCTAGAGCGCGCTTTTTTAGGGTTCCGTAGCCAAATGACAAACATCGGAACCCATAAGGATTTGTCATGTTTGTCTGTGTGTCTGTCCGTCCACTTTTTTCCGAAACTATAAGAGCTATACTATTGAAACTTGGTCAGTAAATGTATTCTGTGAACCGCATGGCCCGTATTAATAAACCGTTCTCAAACTCGTTCTCAAGACCTTTCTCGGCTGAGACGGTCTCAAGTAGCGATTAGCTTCTCAAGAAGGTCTTTAATTCATAGTATGATCTCGAGACGTTCTCAATTGATAACGTTCTTGAGATCACTTTCTCAACTTTTAAGCGTCATTTACACGACAAGGAACGAATGAAATAACGTTTCGTTTCACTTCTACAAAGATCGGATTTATTGAATAAACATTCCTTCAATATTTATTTTTAAAAATGTAATATCTATTAATATAAATACCAAAAAAAGTTTAATTTGTATTTTTTATATTGAAAAAGCTGATATTCATTAATTTTCACGTAGATATTAATGTTTAATAATCGATTACATAATCTATACTAATATTATAAAGCTGAAGAGTTTGTTTGTTTGTTTGAACGCGCTAATCTCAGGAACTACTGGTACGAATTGAAAAATTCTTTTTGTGTTGGATAGTCCACTTATCGAGGAAGGCTTTAGGCTATATAGCATCATGCTAAACTCAATACGAGCGGAGTACCAATCAAGAATGTTACAAAATCGGGGGTCTTTTTTTCCTTTTGAGAGCTTTCGCTACGTACGCTGCGGAAACGGTTAAAGTTTCGCTAAAATGATGTATGGCAGAATTGTTCCCCTTTAAAAGTTCTAAAAAAAAGTCCGCGACAGTATATGTCTATCTTTTAAGGTTGGCTCACTATAACCTTTTTATACTTACCAAATTTGTTCTAAAAGTAAGCATTATTTGTGAAGGTGTTTTCATAAAGATTATATTAATCCTTATCCAAGTAAATACGTTATTCATTACAAGCATTTAATCTAGAAGAAATTTGCCGTTTACATCATTTGATTTCAATGAGTATTTTAGAAGATATCGCAGTAATAAAATAATCATGCGCGCTATAGTAAGGCGCGCGGAGCGGGCGGACAGTCGTGAGGTGGAAGCGCTTCTTCTACGTAAATGAAGTCGCGGGTAAATTTTAGCGATATCCCAAAGTAACTATTCCACGCGGACGAAGTCGCGGGGAAAAGCTAGTAATATCTTTATTTTTATTACAACTAGGTAAAACAATGGACCTAGTATAACAACAGGACAGACTACTGTGAGCAAAAAAACGAGCCGAGCGAGAGGTTGGAAGAGAGGCCGTGTGTCCCTTTCTAGTAGGGTGACAATAATATTTTCTGCTGTGGCAAACTGCAAAGCTGTGTGAGACAAATTGTGAAACACTGAATGACATACAAGCTTTAAAAGTCGACTAGATTGAATAGTGTAAAATCAAGAAGGTTTGAAGTGACGGCTGCATTAATATGTAACAGATTTTTATGTAATTCTCTGCCTTACTTAAACACGATTGAGCCATTTTTGTCGCATTTCTTCATTGTTGGAAAATCTATAAAAACTGTATTATATTATCATTAAAGGCATTACTCGACTTCACACGTTTTTTCTCAGTAACTAGGTACTTACAGCTTACTACGATTCTAGGCGAGTCGCTATCGCTACTGACTAGTTTATAACAAAACGTAGTACAATTATAACTCTTAATAACGTCAGTTGCTATAATGTTAACACTTTTATACTAGAATAACTAGATTAACATTAACAATTAACTTACTAATGTTATTAATAAACGAAATATTGCAACCAGCAGAACTTTCACTTCGACAAGAATATATACAACATTTTTTTCACCATTTTGACTGTTAAATCATCAAACAAATAATAAAAACATAGTTACGGAGATACATGAAGTAAGAAATAAAAACTATTTTCAAATTTAATATTATCCGGTGTTCAGCATAAAATATGTGTAATGGCGTATCTATTGTCTTGCGAATGATACCATCTAATAAAAAAAGAAGGAAAAGGATTTAATGTAAACTGCATTTTTATTTAGTATTATATGACTATTTCTAACTTTTTTAATTAGAATATGATATAGTTATAAACATTTGTTAAAATAATAATATAGTACACTCGTTTTATCTAAGATTTTTCAAGTTGCTTTTTATAAATACCAACATTTTTCTGGTTGGCAACATGCAAGAACGAGACACACAGCCTCTCTCCTGGCTATCTCGCTCGGCTCGGATTTGCCTCTATGATACGTGCATTGTGAAATACACTCTATTACTAAGGTAATACAGTTCTTTTTAGCAATTACAAAATTCGGAGTCTTCTATCCATAGGTACTATATCCATGGGTAAAACGGAATGCGGATCACAAACATGCGAAAAAGTTCTACTTCTTCCTTTTCTTTAAAATGGCTCCTTAGTGATTCGCCAATATCAGAGTGTATTGACGAAAACTTTGCTGAGTGGGTTTCATGAATAAACAAGGGTATGGTGTACTGAATGAAGTCTGTTGAATTATAATCTAAAACCTAAAACAAACACAAACATTTAGGGTTAGTACTTACCACAGTTTTATTTTGTTAGTAACAATATATTATTATGTACATAAAGTTTCAATAAAATGAGTATTTACAAAACGCAGAACAGATTTAAGGGTGATAGGGCGAGGAATTGTAGGAGGGGGAGGGAATTGATTTAACGAGGATTGGTTTTTTGGACACAGAAAAACAAGTTCTGCTGTCAAGTGTGAAATCAAGTCACTTTTGTTTTGATATTTATCTTTGGTATTAAGTGCTATGATTTATAAATCAAATAGGTTTAATGTAAATAAATAAATAAAATCGAAAATATTTCTATAAATACTCGACGCTGGCAGAATGGTGCAAAACCTTTGCAACCGCGATTGCCAAAAAAAGATGAAGAGGTATCAACAAAAGTCTTTTTATTCATAACTTTGTTTTATGCAATTGTTTTATGTTGAGTATGTAGCGTAAATTCGAGTTTCACTAATCGTAAGTATTAAGATAATAATTTACATAATTGTAAAACAATAAAAAACACAGCAAATAATTTTCTACTGTATTCCAAGCCGTTCTCAAGTCAGGGTTTGACCATACTTACGAAACCGCGTCTCAAGAAACAGCTTACTGAGAACACAGTTGAGAACGAGTTTCGTTTATTAATACGTTCTCACTCAGTTGAGACGCCGTCCCTACAGCTGTACTTAAGTACGATCTATTAATTAAAACAAAATCTTGAGAACATTCTTGAGAATCGTCTCAACTATGAGAACGCTTTATTAATACGGGCCTCTGATTGTCATACAAAAATAGAAAAATTTAGGGGGTTCCCATTATGTACTTAAAACTAAAACTCAAAAATTTTTTTTTTCATCAAACCCATACGTGTGGGGTATCTTTTGATATTGATGTTTCTAATATCATTTTTTTGTAAGCTGAATAGTTTGCGCGAGAGACACTTTCAAAGTAGTAAAATGTGTGTGGTAAAATCTTTGAGTATCCAAGCAACTTGGATTGCCGGCAAAACTCATTTGAGTGCACCTGCACCTGCTTAGTAGATCTTAGGTCTACGACGTTAGGTCTGTATAGGTTCACCATAATTTTTGTTAGGTCCTCTATAGTTGATTAATAAAAAAAAATTCAAATTTTGTAAAAAAATAATTGCATCTTAGCACCTCATCTAACGGAAACTGATTATATTTCTGCATTCTTTAATATTAGGTATGCATCCTATTTCTTTGGTCCAGCCCTAAATCTTATTTTCTTGGTTAAGCCGATACCTAGCTACAATAAATGAGTAATGACTAATTCACTACCTAGTACCTACTCAAAGGTCCAGCCTGCAAAATGAAAATATTGGATTACATGCCGATACCTACATTAAATTAATATAATTCACTACTGATTATAATTGATACGTGGTAGAGCCATGCTTCGGCACGAATGGGCCGGCTCGACCGGAGAAATACCACGGGCTCACAGAAAACCGGCGTGAAACAGCGTTTGCGCTGTGTTTCGCCGAGTGAGTGAGTTTACCGGAGGCCCAATCCCCTACCCTATTCCCTTCCCTACCCTCCCCTATTACCCTATTCCCTCTTAAAAGGCCGGCAACGCACTTGCAGCTCTTCTGTTGCTGCGAGTGTCCATGGGCGACGGAAGTTGCTTTCCATCAGGTGACCCGTTTGCTCGTTTGCCCCCTTATTTCATAAAAAAAAAAAAACCTACCTCTTTTTAATATAATACATCTATGCTACAATCAACAATGCTTTATTTTGATCACAAATATAATATTATTATGTTATTATAAAGAAAATAAAATATTTAAAAACAACTAATACACTTAATCTGTGATTTAAAACCAACTAAAATTAAACTACCAAGTACCTTTATAATATTAAATTTTTATTATTTTTTTTGTAATGTTTTGTTATCAGCTAGTTGGTGTTATTTTTAAAAGACAACCATTTATGTTACTGTCCCAATTTAAATTTCTATTTTCCGAAAATAGTATATTTTCGATATAAAAATTTGATGCTCCTGTAAGAAATAAGAAGTTATTACAATTTTGAATTACAAATTAATTAACAAAATTAAAATTTAAAACATTTTACGATAACATACTTAGTGTTTCTTTAAATTTATTGAATGTGTCTTCATTTCTAATAACACTTGCTATGTATATTTCTAAATGTGGATTTCTCATAAAGAATATATGGAATACGTCACAAAGTGGTTGCAATATAGATGGGTCATACACAATATCAGCTCCTATAACTATATCTGGCAGTAGATCTTTTGGTATAGAATCAACATCTCCCCAATCTAACATAATAGTACCTGAAAATGAAATCACATGAAATATCTTTTTATTTACTTATACCCTACATACTAAAACAAAGCAACAATATCTAGTTTGAATTAGATCTTTATATTTTCTAATTAAAATCTTTTAAATATAATACTTATATATTATGTCACCGTAATAACTGTAAAACCGTTAGATTGTAATATTACTCTCTATATTATAATATGTTGACAGATTGACGAATAAAAATTTCTCCTTACAATAATTGTACGCATTATTTTTCGTTATAATAATTATTATGAAAAAGCAAACAAATATGGGGGTGCGGGGCACTTGCCATTTAACCAATAGGCACAGTAATTATTACAATATGTATAACGAAAAATAATGCGTACAATTGTAAGGAGAAATTTTTATTTGACAATCTGTCGACATATTATAATATCTCTAGTAATATTACAAAACTCACGTTTTTTACAATTTTATGGTGACACATATATTATATTTAAATATAAATCTTCTGTGTGTGTGTGCAGCTGGACCGATTTTGATGAAATTTTTTGTGTGTTCAAGTGGATTTGAGAATGATTTAGATTTAAATTTTGGTCCACTGCATGTTATTCCTATTTTTTGTAAAAATTTACAAGTAAAAATGTTTTACGCCTAATGATGTCGGTATTGGACATATGGTAGACTTATAATAGTTTGATACCTATTGATTTCTTTGCATCCATATAAATAAAATTTTGATTTGATTTTTGTCTCATATTTGGAAAGTTAATGCCTATGTTGTGGTCTATTGTATTAAGCACTTCCAAATGATGATCGCTCATTATCATTGAAGCAATGTCACAGTATTTAAACATGGTTACACCAGTGAAGCCGACTCCAGAACCAAGCTCCAAAACATTCTTCTTACTGAAAATGTTTTCATTGCAAAGAGCCCAGTCACATAACATAAATGCTGCCTGAAAGTTTATTAAAATAAAGTGTTACATTTATAAGTTGTGTAAAGCCTGACCAGGAAAATAAAAAATCTGCACAGTGCACTGATGGTGCTTAATTTTTATTGCAGCAACACTACAAAAAGCTAGGATATGATTGGTTTGATCTCATAGATGGCTGTATGGGCAACGCTCCCTTTGCCTGTCCCGACCGGGTCGAATTAAACAAAAAAATAAATAAATTGATCTCATAGATAGACTTCCAAGATTATTTCATATTCATAAATTTCAATTTAGTTTTTTTTTAATTTTTATGTGAGGTTTTCTATAATATTATGTATTCTGGTCAGGCAATAAGTAATTAAAGTGGGTTATAAAATACTATAGGAATTTTTAACTAAAACTAGGACATCTATTTACCAGAGGTACCTACTTGATATTGTAATAATATCTTACTTGACTGTATCTTATTGAGTGTATCTTACCTCCCATGTTCTGAATCCTGTTGTTCCATCAACAACCATATTTTTTGTTTCCTTGATGATAACTGTATTTTCTAAGTTTCCACAGATGACATAATGACGATAGTAATATTCATCATTCTTCCCAGTCATAGATGTGCACAAATAATTATAAATATCATCATGAATATCTTGTTTACCTTCTAATTTATTTATAAGTTTTTTTAGGAATAGCCTAGAAAATTCATTATTCATTGGATACTTTGTAAACTTTGGACTGTTAATAGTTAACGCTAGAAATTTTTCTTGTTGGTCCCAAGTTAAATTTTCAATGTCTTCAGGCTGAAATTAATATTTGTGACTATCAATATTTAATTGTGGAATATTTAGGTAAGCCTTAAAAATAGTAATAAAAAAGCTTCAATACCTTTAAATTAAATGTGAATAATCCATTCAAAAAATATTTTGCTAGCTCAATAGCTACTTCCTTTTTAGCCTCTGTACACATAGTTGTGGTCCCAACTTTTAAACATCAATGTATTGATGATTTCGTGTTTTATAAAAATGGTCAAAAATACAATCATAACATTGTTGTAATTATGAAAATTGGAATTAGAAACGCGTTCAGCATTGCATGCACGGCACCTGTACGAAAAATGAAAACAGAAAATATGTCAAAGAAAGACAGCTGTTCGCTGATGTTTTTCGTCTTCTTTTATGAGTAAATAAAGTGAGTACTTAGCCATGACTTAGCCATTAATTAGTATAAAATATTAAAGCTGTTCAAGTGTCAAAAGCTGCACCCTTGGCTGCACCTTAGGCTGCACCAGTAGGTACCTAGTGATTATTTTCCATTTACTGAAAATCTCCTTTATGTTTGACACTGTATCGCACTGTGTCGATTATTTTTCTATTTATTAATATTACTAAATCAACTGATAAGACTCTGACTGCACTTGACTGTACTGAGTACTGACTTTGTAAAAAAAATTCATTGTCATCAATTGTCAATAATTGTCATTTCAACATATGAAAACTGTCAAAACTCAAAATCTAAATCTAACCTAAAGTTTTAAATTTGAAATCGAAAGTTCTTCTGTTTATCTTATCAATTACTTGATAAAATAAAACTGCATTAGCTATTTTGTAATTAATATAAAATATGGGTAAAGATAACGAAGATGCAACATCAAAAGAAAAATCGAACAAGTCAGAAAATGATCAACAAAACACCGACCAGAAAAGTGAAGCCTGGGGTTACGATTTGTACCCGGAGAGAAGAGGGACTTTTCAGAAGAAAATAACAAATGTGTTAATTGGTAAAGAGGGGAAGGAAAATCTTCAAAAGATGAAATGCGAAAAGAACGTTTACGAATGTGTTAAAAACAGTAAGTAATATCTCAAATATTATGTGAGATGCTTTGATTAATTTTTTAATAAAATACATCTTTGGTGAGATGTATCTAGTTGCCAGATTTTTTTTCAGCCTATAAGGGTTAACTGATTATATCAGCCAAATAATACGGGATTTCAGTTTTTTACCCGGTATAAGTTTAAGATATCCCTTAATAAGTTGATAAGTTTAAGAGGGTTCGAGCCCTCGAGGGAATCGAGCGAGTTTCACCATAATATGTTGATTACTTTCAGTATCCCTAGCTCATATAGATGTGTATTAGGATATTGCGGGTATTGTGTATGTGAGTACTGACCAATTTTTATCACTAGGTAGCTCGATTTACAGGACAGTGCTTGTCCTGGCAGGATGTTTAAAATAATACCTTAAATACGGGATGTCCCGGGAAATATGGGACGTCTGGCAACACTAGATGTATTATTTTACTTTTCAGATCAAGCATTTCCAAGTAAATTTATCTATATTACTGGCACAATTTGTGTGATGTTATGATTATTGTAATTTATAATACAATTTAGATAGATCATAATATCAATATGTGCATACAAAATGTGTCTAAACAAAATTTACTCGGATGTTTCTTAGCTATTGCAATGTTTTATAATAAGCTGAATCTGAACAAAAACTCAAAATTATTATAAACAAAGCCTTACATTTACCAGCTAAAACAACTTTCAATAAAACTAGAGCAAACTTGTCTTGTTACTTGTAAAAGTTTCATCTACAATACTAAAACAGCCTCTGTGGTATAGTGGTTCAAGCATTGGCTTTCGACTCGGTAAATATCTTAAAATAAGTACCCCCCCTAAGGGGGCGGGGAGGGGGATGGGGGGAGGAGGGGGAGGGGTAGACCCCACCCCCAAGGTTGTTTTTTTTAGTAAACCCCCCCTTTAGTCACAGTAAGGGGTCAAAGTTTTTGGACTATGGTCAGTGTTTTTCTAATAATTTTGACGGTAAAAGGCATAAAATCGAGAGATTTCGTGGTAGGCGGGGGGGGAGGGGGTTAATATTTAGGAAACCCTCTCTTAGCCACATTAAGAGGTCAAATTTCAGAGTTTTTGGACTATTTCAGTGTATCCATTTAAATTTCGACTGTAGAATTCTTAAAATCGGGATTTTAAGAACTCTAGGGTCCACCCTATCTCCTTTTCCTCATAGATAGATTCTGCAGGTAACCACGCCTTTGTCCTCAATAAGAGGTTAAATGAAGACGATTTTAAACGTGATAAAAAAGTTAACTCAATAACAACTGGCTTCAATTATGAGTCGACGGAGCCCCGCTACGCGGGGCTCCTACTTCTGGGCGGTTTACAAAAAAATAACCACGATGGCTAAGGCTCTCTAACCTAACCCAATGAAGTCGTATTGGGCCAACTCGGAGTAATACATTGCTATTAATTACCTAAGAATTATATACTGTCCTCATACATTTCCTATATCACATTATATATAAAATATAATTACATTCTGAATTGATTGAAACAAGATTTTTTTTTATTATTTTTTTTTTTTGCAAAAACGGTCATGCGCCATCATAACAATACTAGCTCTGATGTTTACAGATTATACCGCGACTGTAAAAAAAATCGGCCTCAAAATCGCTGGTGGCGCGATACGGACTATTTACCATTTGTACTAAGAAACCATCATCATTTTACACATTTTAGTAATGAAAACAGTTTAGTTACGTAAGTAACTTTTGTGAAAAACGTGAAAAAAATATTAAAATTTTAATCACAAAAATGGGTATAAAAAGTAAAACACTTATTTCCTCGCCTTAAAATTGGTAGCAAAATGATGGGGTAAATACCTTCCACAAAACCCAACCATCAAAATATATAAATTCAGGCTACTACGTTCCATTTCACTACTACATGTATTTTATTTTAAATGTAATTATCTAAATTTAGAAGCATTTCCTAAAAAAAAAAATCATTGGGGGGGTCTAATTTAAGACTCACGAAGCCCCCTGCATCATTATTTTATTCAAATTGAAGGTACTTGTATTGAGACCCAACCCCAATGCAGGCTGATCACCTGATAGTCTGACAAGAAAGATGATCCATGCGTCGGATGGGCATGTAAAATTTCTGACCTGCACCTGATCTCTCGCCAGTCGTGTTGGTTATCCGTCCCACTGGATTATGAGAGTAAAGGAAGAGAGAGTGCTTTTGTGTACTGCAAAATTACTCCTGCGTGACTGGCCTGGTTTCAATGAAACTGGCCACCGTCACCAAAATCGGTGTGGGGAGTTATTTTATCTATAATTTTGTGACATGATGATATTATGTATTTTGAATTTTGTGATATCAATAATAATTATTATTAAAAACAATTTTCAGGTCCAATGGTAAAAATCATGACGGCAGCCCTCAGGAGCTCTGGTTGGTTAGTTAAGCCACTATTATTAATTTGTTTGTATTAGATCGAAGGTCAATTTGCACCAAGTTTGTGATGTGCTGCGTTTTAAGTAGCACTTCAATTAATGATTTCTATATGTTATAGGTTTTCTATCATACTCATATTTACAATACATAAGGTTTGGTAAAATCAATTATGAATACTTCGGATACATGATATGATCTACTGCTTACGCAAAGATGTTTAAGCAGAAAAATAATTGTCATACTCAAAACAATTTTTTTTCTTGATATGGACCAGTTTGCGTTTCATGGAGAGTCACCCATACATGAGATGATTTTTTTAGTTTGAATATGACAATTATTTTTCTGCCTAATCATCTTTACATAAGCAGTGGATCATGTGCCTGAAGTATCCATAATTGATTTTTGGAGACCTATATAGTAGTGTATGGAACATATAATTTTTGGTGGTTAGATAAGGAATAAGTTCTTTTAAAACTTGTACTTTACAAGTTACATTACTCATTATAAAATCAGTGACTAATTCACTATACTCTATAGTATTAGTGTCTCGGAATTAAAGCATTTTGGAAATCCATAAATTACGAACTATTATTATATAATTAAAGCAAATTACGAAGAAAAAAAATTAATTTAATCCTGACCAAAAGAATAATCATTTTTCAATAGTTTTTTAAAAATACAAAATAAAACAAAAAAATATGTTACTTACGTAAAATATGTTAGGTAGTTAAAATAATTTTTAACTATTTTTTTATTTTTATTTAGCAGTATTTAGCTAAATATAAAATAATACCTATATTAGCTTATGAATTTCAACTTAATACATCTACGCATTCATGAGGAAAGGGGTTACTAAGTTTAAATTTATTAAAAATATTTTTATTATATGATGTAACAAAAAATTTACGTTTTTCGCAATTTTTCTTTATGTGTGCTATAAGACGTCGCTTCGTACTAAATTTCAAGATTGTGTGTGTCGGTTCGGTTCAGTGTCGAAATTTTGCGGAAATTTGCGGCATAAATGGCTGTATCTTTCAATTGCGTTGGCTTAGTAGTTGATATTTTCACAGCTCCAAGGGACAGTTGACCTGAGTATTTGATATAAATTCTAGCTTGATAGCTCCACGCGTTCCTGAGAAATAGGGTCTTGACAGACAGACGGATGGACAACAAAGTGATCCTATAAGGGTTCCGTTTTTTTCCTTTCGAGGTACAGAACCGTAAAAATCATTCATCTTGGTGGGAAAGACTGATAATAATTTGACAAAACATATTTTTATGAGCCATAGAGTAAAATGTTTTTAGGGTTCCGTACCTCAAAAGGAAAAAACGGAACCCTTATAGGATCACTTTGTTGTCCGTCTGTCCGTCCGTCCGTCTGTCAAGACCCTTTTTCTCAGGAACGCGTGGAGGTATGAAGCTGAAATTTATATCAATTACTCAGGTCTACTGTCCCTTGAAGCTGTGAAAAAATCAAACTTCTAAGCCAACGCAATCAAAAGATACAGCCGTTTATGCCGCAAATTTTCGACACTTGCAAGGGAATCAAAACCTACAGGGTGCTTCCCGTGAACTCAGAATCTTGAAATTTGGTACGAAGCAACGTCTTATAGCATAGATAAAGGAAAAATTACGAAAACCATAAATTTTTAGTTACATCACATAATATATATTTTTTTAATAATTTTAAACTTACTACCCATTTCCTCATAAACGCGTCATTTTGCAATAAAAATACCATAGTTATGACTCGATTGTCGTAATGAACGAACTTTGTAAACCTTACAGGTTTGTACGGAACCCTCGGTGCGCGAGTCCGACTCGCACTTGGCCGGTTTTTTTTTTGTTATTTAGTGCAATTTTACAAACTTAAAATTATTGCCAAAGTATGAGATCCTCTGGTGGAACATCTGGCGATACTTTCAAATTGGCTTCTTAGAGGTCTTGATTTTAACTACTACAAAGTTTGTTTTTTGTAAGTAGAGTTTGTAAAAGGCTTTATGTGGAGTTAGGACGTGTAGAGTCAGAAAATTGGTTTTACATGAGATCTGATAACTTTTTGATAGTGCAAGTAATATGGTATACCTATAGCAGAGGCGAAGTCTGATTCTCCTTCATAGGAAAGCCCTAGCCTGTATAATAAGTAGGAATTTGGATGAGGGTCTTCAAAATGTAAGTGTAAAAGTGAAGCCGATAGGAATGGAGTTATAGGTACCCCACGCTACTGCTAATTAGTCTTGGAATCATTTTAACATGTAGGTAAATGTTATTTGTGGGATTTTAATTTATAATATTTGCTCTGTTTGCAGTCCTATTGACATCCGAAGGCATATATCATGTGAGGTTTGCGATTACTCTGTCAGTGGAGGATATGACCCTGAATTGAACCAGGTAATAAATTAATTTCATAGCTTGCACACAGAATACAGAACACCCAGAATGAGTGTTCGGTCACATTCGAAACACCGCCCCGCCCGCTCTTTACTTTACTCTTTACACTTACAAAACAATCGCGTTATTATGTAACGACAATTAGGTATTCAATAAAAATTAATTGAAAAAAAGTTGGGTAAAATATTCCGTTATTCTGTGGCATCATATTTTGTGTGGATAGCCACTCCAATTTGCAGTAGTCGTGACGGCTTCACTTTCAAGCGCGTTGACCTGGATGTTTCTGTACTCTGTGAGCTTACATACCTATATTATTCTCACAATGTTAATTGAGTTATTTTTATAACATTGACTTTTTAAAGTTTAAATCTTAGATGACTGCTATAATCTACATTGAAAATGTTTTAAATCACTTTTATATTTCCTTTGGTCTGTTAAGAATTCCAAGATATTTTTTAGGATTTTTTAGGGATCCATAGTACATAAAGGAACTCTTATAGTTTCGCTGAGTCCATCATCTGTCATTCTGTCGAGTCTGCTTATCTGTCGGCGTCTAATAACTTCTGTATATATGAATTTTAATTGATAGTACATCATTATTACGACCAGACTTTATTTTTAGCAGCATAAAATAATAATGAACAAATATATTTTAGGGGTATGGGGAGCCATACGGAATGAGATCCCAGCCCCGCCAGACTCATCCCCATAAAAAAAATCCTCCCCATTTCACATGTATTGGACTAAGTCACATGTGAAATGGGGATGATTTTTTTTTCACAGTCTACCAATGATTTTGTGGGGTTAGAATGTCTTTTTAAATAAAGGTGAATTTTCCGAATGAACAAAGCTTTTTCATAAAGTGAACCATTTTCGAGTATTCGGCCTTCAAAGTGGTTAACAAGTTGTTCTCCCCCCACTTGGCATTTCTAAAAAACTATAAGAGATAGAAA
This sequence comes from Glaucopsyche alexis, assembly GCA_905404095.1. Lineage (NCBI taxonomy): Eukaryota > Metazoa > Arthropoda > Insecta > Lepidoptera > Lycaenidae > Glaucopsyche > Glaucopsyche alexis. Next base: position 7,917,990 of record FR990053.1, read on the forward strand.
CTTGTAACTTTCCATGTATGATAGATCATTTTTAATATTTTTTACGAATATTATTTTGAACGAAGTCTCCTGATATGCTCTGGGTAAGTTACTTGTAGTTTTTTGTTCTTGGTTTCAGATTGTAGTCTGTCAAAATGTGGCACGGGCAAAGAATATGGTACAAGGAGTCTTGACACATGAAATGATACACATGTTTGACTATTGTAAGAATGAATTGGACTTCAAAAACATGGAGCATTTAGCTTGTACGGAAATAAGGGCCGCCAATTTGACTCACTGCTCCTTTGTCAGTGCTTGGTCACAGGGCGACGCCTCGTGGTTCAAACTAAAGAAGGCACATGAGGTAAGATTGAAGTTTATTCAGAGGGGAAATTCTGCTAAATTAAACCTGCATTAATACAATACAATCAAGTCCCGACACGCTTACACTCTCAAAAGGTGTTTTTATGAATGTTAAACCAACGTAAAACGCGCGTATTGGTCGAAACGTCATAAAATCCGTTCATGGTAACATGTTGCCACACTTTCAATCCAAACAAAGTAAAATGAAGTCTACTTTAAATACGAGAATTGAGGTTCTGTAGTTACTAGATAGCATTGGATTTATTAAAGCTTACAAAGTCAAAACTCAACAATATAACGTGATAAGCAAACCAGTAATAAGTGCTAGAGTGCCAGTTTAACAGACTCTGTGGTCTGGTAGTTAGAGCTTGGCTCCAGACTCGGATGTCGTGGGTTCGATTCCCGCATTGGAACAACAAAAAATGTTGTTTCCAAGTTTGGTTAGGACAAATAAGGATGATCACCTGATTGTATGACAAGAAAGATTATCCATGCGTCGGATGGCCGTGTAAAAAGTCTGTCCTGCGCCTGATCTCTCGCCAGTCGTCTCGGTTATCTGTCCCATTGGGTTATGAGGGAAAAGGAAGAGAGAGTGCTCTTGTGTACTGCGCACACAATTAGGCACTATAAAATTACTCCTGCGTAACTCGCATAGTTTCAATGAAACCGGCCACCGTCACCAAAATCGGTGTGGAGTTAAATTATGGCATTCACCTTAATTGTTACAAATCTGTAATAGTACATTACGATACGCGTGACCTAAGTTGCCTATTACTGCACGGCGTGAAGTTAGCGCCCGAGCGGAACGAGGGTGCTAAACGCCGTGCAGTAATAGACAACTTAGGCCACAAGTATCGTATACTATTTTATAGCAAGTGTGACATAAACCCGCACTTTACGCACGAAGCGTGTGTAAAGTGCGGGTTTAGGTCACACCGTGCTATAAAAACATTTAAAAGACTTTTTCTTTCTATTTTTTATGATATTGTTATATATGTATAGCTGTATAAAATAAAATAAAAGAAATAAAAATTAAATATTAGTATATAAGGAGTATAGATAACTAATATTCATAAGGGAAGCGGTTGTAATGTCGAGTTGTCTTTACAACTAGGAGTCTATACTCCTCGCTACCGATGTACTAGTTTCTACATAGTTTATTATCTTTAAGAGAAAGAGAGGGAGCCATAAAGAAAAACTCAGGCCTTTTCAACCGTTAGTGGATGATTTATACAGTACTAGCTGATGCCCGCAACTTCGTTTGCATAGAACTAACGAAAACGGAACCCTATTTTTTTAAAACGGAACCCTAAAATAAAAGTAGCCTATGTTAGACCTTATAACATCAGCTATCTGCCAGTGAAAGTCCCGTGAAAATCGGTCCAGCCGTTTCGGAGATTAGCCGGAACAAACAGACAGACAGACAGACAGACAGACAGACGGACAGACAAAAATTTTAAAAATTGGTATTTTATTGTGAGTACCAATTATACTTTCATATGCATTAAGTGAAAAGCTGTTAATTTTAAATTACAAACAGACACTTCAATTTTATTTATCTGTATAGATTCTCCGAGCGAAGTAACCACTTGAAATACTGTAGTGCCTGGGACAGTCGGTTTTTAAATGTCGTATGGTTGCCCAAGCACATACAGCATTTTCACAACATAGCCTAGTCCAAAGGAATGACTGGTCAATACGTCTGGGGCCAACCATGTGCGGGTTTCCTCACGATGTTTTCCTTCACCGTTAGAGCGTCCGTATAATGTACTTGAGATCTGAAAAAGTCTCATTGGTACACGCCATAACCTGGGTTTCGAACATGCACTCTCTCGAGTGCGAACCGGTGGCGTAGCGTGGGTGTCTGCCGCCCGGGGCGGGCGTCAATTTTGCCGCCCCCTTACTTGGGTTTTGCCGCCCTCTTACTTAGGTTTTTCCGCCCCCTTAAAAGTGCCGCCCGGGGTGGGCCGCCCCCCCGCCCCTACTACGCTACGCCACTGAGCCATAAAGAATTAGCATAATATTTGACGACCTCTGTGGCTCAGTTGGTTGAGCGTGTTGGTGCTCAAGCCGGAGGTCGCGGGTTCAAATCCCGCCGAAGGAACAAAAAAAAAAAGTTTTTCTGTGTTCCTGGGTCATGGATGTGTATTAAATATGTGTATAATATAATAAAAATCTTAAATATGTGTATAGTATAAAAGTATTAAATATATTTCCGTTGTCTGGTACCCGTAACACAAGTTCTTAGAGAACTTACCACGAGATCAGATTGACGTGGTGTGAAGCGTCCATAGATATTATTATTATTATTATTATTATTATTATTATTATTATTATTATTATCTTACTATACTTACTATAATATTTTTAGGACTGCGTTAAATCAAAAGCACTGTACTCTGTGCTTGCGGTGCGACAAATTGGAAGAGAAGAGGCAATAAATGTTATCGAAAAAGTATTTCCAAAATGCTACGCCGATTTGGAACCAATTGGCCGAAGAATAAGAAGGAACTCTGATGATATGTTGCGAGCATTTAAAGAAGCAGCATATTATGGCTATGAATAGTTGTTGTATTATTAGGGGCCGTGCATTAATCACGTGATGTTTTTAACAACTTTTTAGACCCCTCCCCTCCCCCTGGTGATACGTGGTGAGGTTTTATACTACCCCCCCTCCCCCACCTAAGATCACGTGTATTTTTTTTACATAGTAAGCAGGTCATGTTTAAAGAAAAACTTTTACTTAAAAAACAATTTAATCGAATATTTTAAGCAATTAAAAACTATACGAGTAATTTGTCTTGTAATATTTAAGCAACACTACGAATTTACAATCGATAATAATTTCGGTATGCATAGACTAGATTCGAAAATTAATACACGTGATGTCTCCTTATACCCCCTCCCCCCCTTGGTGATACTTGGTGATTTTTATTCGGACCCCCCCTCCCCCTTTAGGCATCACGTGATTAATGGACGACCCCTTAGTAAAAATCGTTTTAAATGTAAATAATATAATTAGACAAAAAATATAGAAATAAAAGAGGATCATATTTAAAATAAATGTCTTTTATTAAATTTTGAATTATTCACATAATCTTTAATTTAAGTACATTGAATACTGACCTCGGCATTCAATAGCCCTCCTATTAATTAATTAATTAACTTAATCATATAGTAAACTATAGAGATATGTATGAAGGTAAAGGTGCCAAGGAAATATAAATAGTTTGGGCCATTGGATACATTTATTCGTAAAATATTTTAGAATTGTACCTTTTTTTTTAATTTGAAACTTAATTTTAGATAAAATTTATTATTTTTTAATGGCCACAGCTTTTTTGTGATAAGCATTGCGAATTTAGTTACTTTGTTAAAATAATTAGATTTGATTTAATTAATAGGCATGTTGCCGAAAAAAATTTTTTTCGTCTATTCGATGTTAGTCAACATGTTAATAAACAATCCAGAACCCATTTTTGTATATCTGAAAAAATAACGTAGATACAAACCATTGAAATTTACAATATGAAAGAGAGCGATATATCGGCCTGTGACGTCACAGCCTGCTACCGCCATACATTTGTCATCACAAAATGTATGGCGGTAGCAGGCTGTGACGTCACGAATCGTTTTGCGAGAAAGGGATGGACAATATTTTTTATTTGCTTATATTTTTTAATCGCGTCACTCTAAATACCTATTTCTTTCAGATTTATGTATCTTTAATTAACAATTATAAAATTTAATTTGTAAAACTGTGATATTCCACAGAAGGCAACATCCCTATTATACAATCTTAAATATTATCTGCTTTTCAGGGCCATACAGGGCCCGATCTTGACTGCGCCTATGTGCAGTTAAGATTTAAGGCGTGTACAGAAAAGGTAACAAAGTTGGATGCCAAATTTTATCATAGCATACGTAGCTACATAAGTCCTTATTGTTTGTAGAAGCTTAGATTTAAATGAAAAATAAAACTATAATATAAGCCATAGTTCAATGTTTTGCAGTGACTAGACTTTTTTATTTATGTACATACTGTACATATTATGTAGAAATAAATAATAGGTATCTATTTTAATAGGAAGGTAAATATTTGATACTATGTAAATAATTATATTTTAAATATTTTATAGTATACCTACATATATTGCTATCAGTATTTTTTTAAATTAAAAAAGAATATGGGCGGTAAGTAAAGTCTGGAACTTTTAACTATTATTACCATTGTAACTATAAATTGCAGATAATGATAATAATTGCAGAAATTAGCCACAGTTGTAATATTATGGTAAATTCACAATAAATCGCGTCTTGTTCAAAAATATTTGCCCAAATTATTCTAATTCTCGTAAAGTTCTATTTGTTGTATATGTAAGTATTTATTTATTATCAATAAACTTTCATAAAACATTTAAACATTTTCCCACAAAACTGGTGTAGCAGTTTGTCTGTGGGCAATGAGTACATCAAGGTTTTAGTTTTTTTACTAAAATTATATGTTATTTAACAATATTATATGAATGTTACACTAGTAGGATAAGTAATTCTCAAATAATAATGAAAAAATAGACCGTAGGAGTTTTTATCCCCATTGAAATCTTTTAATAGGTAATATAAAATAAAAACAAGATTTCATACTTAGTTGATTTATATCAAGTAGGTAAACGAACTATTTAGATCATAGAAGTATACATTATAGACAAGGCATGTTGAGGCAAATCGTGTCTCCAGATAAATTGCTCCACTTGAAATTTTTGGGGCCATTTTGTTATTTGAAGTATGGTGAAAACAAGATGGCTGACATTTGAAATATGGAGAAAACTAAGATTTGATTAATTGATTTAGGGCCCTTAAATTAGGCGACATTGCATGTTGCATAACATTTGCCGCACGGTCCATATTCTTTTTTTTACAATAAATAAAATAACAAACAAAAATAAAAAAAACATCTAAAAAATAATTAAATGTGTACTAAATTGAAAAACTATGCATACATTTTATAAATCAGACGTTTTGTCAGTATACATGTATAACATTTTAATAAACTCTTCTTATACCTACTAAAGTACATTTTATTTAAAGCTATGTATTCGATCATAGAATTAATTTTTTTTGCATAATTTACTTAAAACATTGTTTCGTTTATAGTATTAATACAATACAAAGTTATGCATATTGAGTTATAGCTTTAAAAATGTAAAATTGAAGGCACTATGATAAGGCGTGATCAGTGGCGGTGCTTGGCCTGATATATGAGGGGCAACATAATGAGGCCCTCGCAGTGGTAATTGATATAATTTATTAAACTTTGTTAATTTGCAAAGCCCTGTGTCTTCCTCCGCCACTGTGCGTGATGATGCATATTAAGTACCTACATTATTTAATCTAAACATCTCGCAAATATTTTAAAATCGTATAAATTGATAACTATTTTGTAGCGTATTTGAATACTGAAAATAGTTACAATTTCGTTTCTGGGACGGTATTACAAAAGGATCACACGAAGTTTGAGTTTTACTTAATTATATATACAAGTCTGTAAGGCACATTTACACGTTCATTTGTTCAAGACACGATGAGCTTCACTGAGATACGTTGTCCAGTAGGTTATTGTGAACAAAATGAAGCAAATGGGGAACACCATAAGCGCGTATCGATCAAGGGCTCCATGTTGTGCGCCACAGAACATTACTCCTCTGTCGATCAAAACCCCTACACGCCCGCAAAACCCTTTAGGAGACTCGTTCGAAGGTATTGCTTCCAAGATGGGAGAATCCTGAAAAACAAAATACCTTTTAGCTAGAGTTGAATATGTTTAAAAATATTTATGCCATGTTTCTCCGAAAGTTCTCTTGTGGTTTCGATAGAAGAACATCACTGTAAATAAAACTCTGCGCTAGTTTAATAGAGCTGAAAATCGTGTAGAGCTGTCAAATCTGACATTTCAGCTCTACTGTGCTAGCGCAGAGCTCTATTAACAGTCCTGTTTTTTCCATCGCAACCACAAAAAAAATCTTGTGGAAACGTAGCCTTAAGGTGCTTCTAATATTTCAAGCTGGCGCGGGCGCTTATTTAGCTTAGTTTTGAAACACTCTGGCTCATTTTAATGTTTATGTTTTTTCTTATTATATTCTAGTGTATTTACATTCTGATTTGGAAATATATATTTTGGACGATAAAATTAACTAGATTCTTTTGCAAGCAATTATTATATTTTGTTTTTATCAAGTAATTATAATGATTCTGGTATAGTAATTACCTACTTGTATTTTATTTATGATATTGGTTGCACGCGATCTGCACAGGCGACCGGAGTAAGCAAGGGTACGGTGCGGTGTCACTCGAAAGAATTGGATTTTGCCGCCTGCGCAGTTCCAAAAACTGCGCAGGTTTATTCTCACACACTTGCGGTCTACCTGCGTAGGCATACCTGCACAGGTATACCTCTCCGGTAGATAGAAGCGTGTATGGCCAGCATTATACTTCGACTTTGCAAAACTACTTGCTATTAGCAAGTAAATCTATTTTAGACTATTCAACATTGTGCTATCGATGACAGCAGACAAATACTCGTTGCTAGCTGTAGTATCTACTGTGTAAATAATGTACTTATTTAAATACTACTTTAAGTTACATGATCTAGCCTTTACTTTACTCTTTACCTGACAAACTGATCTGGTTTCACATCCAACTTTATTTTTTCTTCTATTTTTTCGCTCCAATGCCGATAACTAGAAATTGTTTGCCTAATTAAATGATCCATAATTTTGCCATGGTATAGTAATAATCATAAAAAATAACCAAATTACTGATCTGTGACTGCTCTTTTCACATAATTTTACAACCGGTTAAACTAATACTACTTAATCGTTATTATTATTATTAGGGCATCAATGAATGTAAACCTAAATAAACATTGTAAATTATTACAATAGGTATTTATAATTAATCTAATTTTCGTATGAGGTAATACCTACCTAAGTGAAATAATAATAATTGCACTTGATTAAATAATTTTTTCTCGACTTAAATAAATACAGTGGCGGGTCTAGATTTAAGGTCCGCTAGGACCATGCCTAAGGCCCACCTATCATAAATCTGCCACTTCTTAAAGGTGGAAAGTGATACGAAAGTAATACTGGGTCATTCTTTATTCCGTTTCGAGAGACAGGGCACAATTGGAACATGAAATAGAGTACTATGGCTATAAAAAGAAAAAAAAATGTAAACTAAGTCGATATAGTTTACTTTTTTTATTTTATCGAACTTGGTTTTACAACATCGCACTACTAATTTAAAATCAAAATTTACTAATTTATATATTTAAAAAAATATAGAAATTACAGATAAGTAATTATTGTCCCTATTTACCCCTGTTGACTTCTATGACGTTGCGTGATTGAAGCATACGATGGCGCGCGGCGTAATAGGCTGACCTAATTTCATGATTTTCCGACTTTTAAATATTTGAAAGTATTTAGTAAAAAAAAAAAATGCTTTTGATACAAAATGAATGTTTCTTTTGAAACGCAATAAAAATGACCCAGATAATTACCGAGTGCTTGACTATGTAAATCGACATGTTATAAATATTTGGAAGCATCTCAATTAATAACATATTTTGTAAATTTTGTTAAAGATACTTTGTCTAATAGTACCTAAGAAGTATATTAATAATTAGTTTTTTGCAGTGCAAAAGGACTATTTAATTGCATTCCGATTCTGTTCGGGTAGTCCCCTGTGTACTAACTACTTCTCACACTTAAAATGCAATTAGTGACCAGTTTTGTCATTCTGCAACTGGTGAGTAATATTTTTTGTGCATTACGTTAATAGAGCATGCAAAAAAGACAAAATATGTCATGTTTGTAGTGTTGACAGTCTCAAAAATCACATAGTATAATTGTCAACTCAAATGATATAAAAAAATTACCCTCTGAATGGTTTGATGCGAAAATTGTTGCTTAAGTCCCTCGTCTTCGACACTTATTTGTGGTGAGAAGACGCTGCCTTGTGGCGACCCCGGTACAGGAGTACTGAGTCTCTATAACATAATTGCAGTTTTATATTAAAAATATGGGACTTATACATAGTCACAAAAGTAATAAATATATTTGGGGACTTTGGACTATTAAGATGGCTTGATTAGTTAAGCTGCAAAGTTATTGTCAAGCTCGGGTTATTGAATAGCCAATATTAACTAAGGCACTTTAAAATACTTTGTTCCAAAAAAGATTGGGTATATTGAGGACTTCTACGCCGTATAGATATTTACTTATCATAAAAGACCTAAAATAGGAAGGTTTCAATAACTTGACAACACTCCAAGGTCCGTATCGCTCTTTGACACTTCGATTTTTATGCTTATCGCAGTGAATTGTGCTCGGGGACGGGAACAGAAAAAGATGAAGTCAGTCTAACATTGTCTCACCTGCGTATGATTTATATGTATAGGTGGCGCTAGCTGCGCGGACGATGCAGCGCGGCGCATGTCCTGCCGCCGCCGACTCCAGCTCTTGTCGTATCTGATCCCGAACAACACTACGAAGTATTCCAGTAGCGCGAAAAACACGAAAAGCGTGCACGATATCAGCCACACCTCGATGCATTTCAGCTCCAATGCGTCGGGAGAATTTGTACTGAAACAAAAATTTACTTATTCTGTGTTGAATCTGTGGGTGTTTTGTGTTAGAAAATCTATGGAATACAGGATGAATTGTTAAAGTGGTGGTAGATAAAATTCAGATTAGGAACAAAACGTTAAAAAAACAACATCTTTTTACAGCCCGATATTCCGTGACCTTTCCACTTAAAACGTCAACCTGTATTTATTTTGCCTTATCCTAGTAGTACAAAGAAATACTAAATAAAACTACTAACTACCTGACTGTATCGAACATGGTCACTAGTGACAGTAAAGTCGTCACCAGCAGGACCATGCGACCAGGCACGATCTCGGGAATGACGCAGAAGCTGCCCCATGATATTATGACAAACAAGGCAGAGGGAAGGTAACTTTCTAGAAGATAACTTCTGAGCTCCCTCGACAGCTTGATTTGAAGTCTCGCTGCAGAATGCTCGCCTGAAAAACCGAATATTTCTTAATATTTTAAACTACGGTTACTATAATTCTAAATAAAAGAAAACTATTGACTTAACATTTAGCTCATATTTCCTCTAACTAATTTGAATAAACATTACTTGCTGCATGCAAAATTAAAGTTAAGCGACATTATAACGTGCATAAACTGGTGAATAATCAACGAACACGAATTCTTAATACTAGGAATAAACATTATAAAGCGTCCTTACTAGGGTTGTTAAAATTCCTACGTAGTACGGTATTTTACTATTTTTACAACAATAAAGAATAAACTTTGCTCTATGTCAGGCTGGATGGAATGGTCGTTTATATTATTTTGGATTTGATATGGTATTTATTTAGCAGGTCTGATCATGATTTTACTAAAAATATTTTCAATACAAGATATAATGGGCCTTTTTTAAGTTAATGGGGGTCTAAAAGGGACTGTGGTACACTAGCTACGCCACTGTTAAATTCTAAAGGAAACTGTTACATGACCATCTACAGTGTTAGAGTACCTACAACTTTACATTTCTTAGGTTCCCACCTTCTTTGTAATTATAAATTTCATGAATAAGTATACTTACTTAATTATGATTTCGGGAGGATTGAGACCTCCAACTTTTTAATTACGGGACTACAACCGGACATAGGCAACAGCAAGAAGCGGCATGCCGGCGTTTACGCATTAGTAATGTCGCGAACACAAGCGCAAAGCAATAAATAAACATTTACCTTCACCAAAATTTCGAATATGATTACTTTTGTCTGTGACAAAGGTGACGACGTATTTGGGCAGTCGGAACTGGTGCCGCTGCTCGCCGCTCACGCCGCGCCATGGGGCCACCTCGCGCCACTCGAAGCGGACGTCCTCCGCTGTGTATTTGTCTAGAATAGCAACATTATTATCAGAGGCAATGTTACGAACAGAAGTTCCTCTGTGTATTTGTATAGAACATTTTCAATATTATCTTAAACATCGTTGTGACGTTTTGACGATGAAGTATCGTCCAAATAATTACGAGTATTGTTGCCAACATCAACAACCTAGAGTATCATTATTCTCATCTGCGTTTTTAGAATCAACATTTAATTCATTATCAACATCACCGTTATTGAAAACATCATTACCTACCTACCATTTAAATATCATTAGCAATTAATGCTGGGATATCGTCATAAATATCAGTACCAGTGGCGAGCGAAATCCCTACCTATTATACAGGCTACGGCTTCCCTATGAAGGAGAACCAGCCTTCGCCACTGATCAGTACCATTGCATCGCATACCAATAATTCCTTATTAAACGCGTAGGTATCTACTGCTGATAATCATGATGCCTTTTGAATTCAGACACTCTTTGTTTAAAGATGGTTTAAATTATGTTTACAGTTTAACGGCAATTTAGACAATATTATACAAAGTATAAGTTAGTATTACTTACAACTACTAAAGTCTATGGCACAGTTCTGCACATCTAGGGGATACAGCACGAAGTCCATCTCACACTTGATGGTGATCGTAGCCCTGGAAAAATCGCAACCACTTTACTTAATATGAAGATATTTTGTACTGAATCCTACTACTATTACTAATGTGAAAGTTTGTGATGAATGATGATGGTTAGATGGATGGATGTTTGTTACTCTTTCATTCAAGAACTATTGAACGGATTTTGGTGAAATATCGTATGGTAGGTAACCAGTGGCGAAGGGTCCCTATAACTCACTTTCCTATCGGTTTCCCTTGTCACTTACCTTTTGCAAACTTTCATAGAAATCCCTACCTATTATACAGGCTACGGCTTCCCTATGAAGGAGAAGCAGCCTTCGCCACTGGTACCTACTAGTTTAATATTTGTACAGAAGTGTAGCGTGCCTTGGCGGGGCTCCGTATGAAAATTTCTTTGGGGATTCTTTATTCTTTACCCTTAGGAAGGGTAAAGATTTTTCACAAAAAAAGTATAAAATTCAAATAAAGATTTACTCATCATTATTATCTATCTGTCACTTTTGCCAAAACAATTATTCAAATTAAATATACACTCTCCTTGCCTTTTTTTCAGCAAACTGATTTATTAAATCATTTATAGTTGATCTGTAGTTGATGATGAAATGAAGATGAAGATGAAATTTGGGAAGTTTTTATTAATTTTTGCTTACGCACGTTGGGGGCCCCCGTGGCCCGGGGGCCCCGTATAATTGATACGGCAGATACGGCGGTAACTACGCCCTTGGGTTTGGATTAATATATAGTTATACCTACTATTTTTATCCCGAATAAATTACAGTGTTCCCGTGGGATACTCTATTTACGCTCGAAGAGAATAGGTAGGTACTGTTGTATTTACCAAGAGCAAAAGTTAGTTTAATTGATGATTTAAAAAAAATACCAGGTGAAGTTTTTAAGCGATACTAAAGTCTTATAAGTACGTCATAGTATTATGTAGATAAAGTTTAAAATTATTTCACACTGAAAGTGCACGTCGCGTCGCGTCGCTGCCGCGCCGGCTGCTGCCATTTCGGTGTGAATCGCCCTTATATCCGTAGATAAGTACCCAATTGATCTGTTGTTGGGTGCAGTCTATAATAAATTAATGGAAGTTTTCTGTTACCCGATACACCGATGCAATATTGATAAAATTAATTAAAGTGTTTCTCCCATATGACACGAGTAGGTGGAGTAAGTTAGGTTCTTATTGTTTTCTTAGAGTATTTTTTATACAATGTCATTCTCTTTAGCTGGCGTTTTTAGGGTTCCGTAATACGAAAGGAAAGTTAAGCGACATGTTATATTATCATAAACTGATTTTGTGAAGTTTGGATCAATCAACGCGTTTTAATAATAATAATAATAAATAAAAATTGTAATTGCATTATTGTAGGTTTTATTTAGAAGAATTGACCCACTGGTCTCAGATTTAGGGCAAGTGAACCGTTGCATATTTTTGGAAGGGTGAATTTCCTTCTTTGGCAGTCTGATAAAAAGGCATTTCGAACAATTTTATCTACATAAAAGAAAGTCGATCCTTCAATTAAATAGGACATAATATTAGGTACCTACTTATACAGAGTCTGTTTAAATACTTAATATTATGTCACGCCTCAGTGGTCCAGTGGCTTAGAACTCTACTCTGGAGGTCGAGGCCTCGAGGGTTCCATCCTCGCGTTAGAACAACAAAATATGTTGTAAGTCTGGTTAGGACAATAGGCAAGCGGACTATTTTTTTTATTGCATAAATGAAGAGTACCTACTCTTAAATATGAGTAACTTCTCAGAAGAAACCGTATATCAAAAGTCAATATTTTCAAAGGTACAGTGATTTGTATAGATACAAAATTTCAAAATTTCGCAAGTCTCGTAAAAACGCTCCATACTAAAGTCGACCTACAAATGTCGTCACTCTTGGGTTAAAGTGTATAAAGTAGACGTATGAAGTAGGTAGGTATACGTCCGCAGGAACATATTTGTAAATATCTCCGATATTTGTACGTTGAAGTTCATACTTACCATAATAAATGTTTTTGTATATGATGTAAGTAAACTAATGATGTAGGTTTTGTTTACCAATTTCGCAAAAAAAAAACATTTTTGGTAGGTACCTACTTTTTAAATGTTAAATACATTTAAAAAGTAGGTACCTACCAAAAAAATGTAAACTACACATAAAATAATATATTTTTTTACATTTACCAAGTAGTAATGCCTCAATATTTCTAAATATATTAATGAAACTAAATATATCAGATGTAGTCCGATCCCCTATTATGCAGGCTGATCACCTGATTGTCTGATAAGAAAGATGCTATGCGTCGGATGGCCGTGTAAAAAGTGATCTAGTCTCGCCAGTGGTGTCGGCCATCAATCCCACTGTGTTGACTTATGAGTGTTAAGGAAGATGTAAGTGCTCTTGTGTACTACACACACACTGGGGCACTATAAAAATAATAGCCGGACTAATTTCAACAAAACCAGCCACCGCACTCCGAAATCGGCGAGGGATTAATACTGCAGGACACGTTAGTCGGAAGGGGCAGTTAAGCCAGCTGCGATTTGGAATCGACATAGAGCTCATTGCTAAGGGGCCGTCCATTAATCACGTGATGTTTTTAACAACTTTTTAGACCCACCACGTATTCCCCTGGTGATACGATTTTATACTGCCCCCACTCCCCCATCTAAGATCACGTGTATTTTTTTAACATAGTAAGCAGGTCATGTTTCAAGAAAAACTTTAACTTAAAAAACAATTTAATGGAATAATTTAAGCAATTAAAAACTATACGAGTCATTTGTCTTGTAAGTATTTAAACAACATTACGAATCTACAACCGATAATAATTTCGGTATGCATAGACTAGATTCGAAAATTAATACACGTGATGTCTCTTTATACCCTTGGTGATAGGTACTTGGTGATTTTTTTCGGACCCCCCCCCTCCCCCTTTAGGCACCACGTGATTAATGGTCGACCCCTAAACAGCTATCCTGGGCCTCTAGACAAGACGCATGTGATAATTTCGACGGCGAAGTTCGAAAACAAAAATGTATGGGATTTGGCATAAGTGACTACAGGCCCTGACTAAGCCTCTCTTTTATTATATTTTGTTGTTTCTTTATTATCTTATTAAGTAGGTATGTAATCCTTAATCCTACTTCCTACTACTTAGGTAGGTTAACATGCAAGTTTGTGAGGATATGTTTGTGAGTCTTTCATCTAAAAACTGCTGAAGCGATTTTCATGAAACTTTACAGTAGGTAATACATTATTATCTATAGGTAGATACTTACATCAGTATAACGAATAGGCTATAAATTATTAAGATTAATCGTGTAAAACCTAATGAAACGCGTTCGAAGCTGCGGCCAAAACCTATAGTGTCTATACCTACCTAATAACGTAATAAAGAGTAAAGGTTTGTTTGTGTGTTTGCCAAGGGCGGATCCAGCTTTGGCGCCAGGAGGGGGTCACATCATGGGCGTAGCCAGGTTTTAGTTTCGGGGGGGGGGGGGGGGGGGGGGGTTCAAGGTTCAAATAAAACGACTACAAGTACATTAAATAATCATGGCCGTCTTTAACCTATTAGAGGCCCAGGGCACATTTTTTTCCTTACCTGTTTAACTTTTAAACCCTGAAAGACTGTGTATTTTGGGAAAAATACAAAATATACTAAAACTAAACGTCAGTACAAAAAAACGATCGAGCGAAGCGAGCGAGCAAATTTTTCTATTTTACAGGTTCAAACGTTCAACTCTGTTCAAGCGTTAAACTAAAATATTGACTTCGGAAATATACCATAAAATCAACCGGCTAAAACAGAACATCGGTAATAAATAATGTACCTTGGCCTTTATGTTAACTGCGAGCGAGCGAAGCGAGCGAGCAAATTTTTTTCCTATTTAATAGGTTAAATCTGTTCAAACTTTAAACCTTAAAATACTGTAGAAATAGGATCAAACATTAGAATAATGGGCGCCCTTTTTTTTGCATTTTTACCTGTTTATGCTTTAAAGCACAGTCTTTCAGGGCTTCCCCTTAAACACTGCATAACGGTGAACTTCGGAAAAATATCATAAAATGAACCGGCTAAAACAGAACATCGCTACTTAATAATATAATATGTTCTTTATGTTAAACGCGAGCGAGCGAAGCGAGCGAGCAAAATTTTTTTCCTATTAATAGGTTAAATCTGCTCAAATTTTAAACCCTCAAAGACTGTTACCCTGAAAAACTCTGTAATTCGAAAAATACAAAAATCAAAAGCCTAAAACTGAACGTCGGTACAAAACTTTATAGTAATTTGTCTGTATAAGCCAAACACGAGTGAGCGAAGCGCGCGAGCATAATTTTTTTTCCCATTCTATAGGTTAAAATCTATTTAATCGTTAAACTTAAACACTGGATAACAGTGAACTTCGGAAAAATATCATAAAATGAACCGGCTAAAACAGAACATCGCTGCTATATAATATGTTCTTTATGTTAAACGCGAGCGAGCGAAGCTAGCAAGCAAATTTTTTTCCTATTTAATAGGTTACATCTGCTCAAATTTTACACCCTAAAAGACTGAAAATAGTATCATTTTGTAATTTAAATTAAAGTAAAATTAGTGTAATTTCTGATATTGTAAATTACATGACAAATAACTTATTATGTTAGGATTGTCATTTAATACCTATTTCACACTTTTTTCGCAGTTCATTAATACAAAAGTTTAGTAAATTAATACACTTAAGACGTGCCCAAAATATTGTGTCGCATGCTATACGTTCGAGGATTCGATTTTATACGTTTTTGTTTTAGGCTAGTGATTTTATTGTTTTTTTCTACATACATACATACATACATATAATCACGCCTTTTTCCCGTAGGGGTAGGCAGGACCGCCTCTTTCCCGTAGGGGTAGGCAGAGACCACTTCTTTCCACTTGCTACGATCCTTACATACTTCTTTCGCTTCGTCCACTTTCATTCTTAACATCCATTCCTCCTCTTACATCCAACGTAGCCAAGCGTGTCTCCATGGTCCGCTTTTCGCCTCCGCGAGAAAAGAGACGTGATGGGTGGCGAACCACATCGCCGCCATTTTGGATAATTAAATTGTTTTTGATTATCCATTGCGTTTCCACGGATTGGTGGACAGGGTAGGAATAGGGAAAGGGAAGGATAGGTGGAGTGGAAAGGAAGATTGGTAAGTTAGAGTGGGAAATAGGGAATGTATGATATTACCTCCCAGGAAGGCAAGGGATAGGACAGTAATAGCTAGGGAAGCCGGGGTCGCATACCCGTATACTATACCACAACTACCGGACAGGTAAGTTGGGAAGAGTATCCCATGACACATGTTTTTTTCTAAAGTACAATATTCTTTCAGGGCTAAGATTTTAACAGGTTAAAGCGTAAAAAACATTCGCTCGTTTTCCCAGTTTGAACGCATTTAACACAAATACATATAGAACAAGTTAGTATTAAAGTTCTGTTTTAAGCTGTTGATTTTTTTATAAAATAACTTTTTCTAAAAATCATCTTTCAGATAGGGATAACGGGGCGGCAAAATGTTAATTGGCCTGTGGCGCAAAATTTCTAAATACGCCTCGAGGCAGCCTATTTATATTCCATAACCATGGTGAATGATTTGTCATAACAGCTAGAGGTCTGTCGAGGGGTATAACGCGTTTCAAATGAGAATAGGAACGTCAATGACATTTTTCTGTCAAATATCACTTGAAAAGTGCGATTCTCAGAAAAACTTATGTGCATATAAATATTAATAGTCTTGCATCGAATTAAAATAAAAACGTTAAATAGTAATAAATTATCTAAACATAAATTAAACTATTATAACAGTCTAAATTCGAAACAATATGGCGCCGACTCGATCCTATTCTCATTTAAATCGCACTATATGACGCAAAACTCCGCAAAAGTCAATGGGTACGTTTTTATGAATGTGGAAAAATGCCAGTCCGGTTAGGCGATCTTCAACCATTGAAGATCTTAGCCACGATTTAAATTTTAAATTTTCGATGCGTTTGTTCCCAAAAGTTTGCCATCATACAAAGTTATTATATTATATTAAATTAATTAAATATTGAAGGTAGTATGTAACATAAAATCTATATGGTGACAAAATATATAAATAAAATCATTATGTTCAATTAGTGGTCCACCTAAGTCCTGGAATCAGCTCAGGGGGGGGTCATGACCTCCATGACCCCCCCCCCTGGATCCGCCGTTGGTGTTTGCATTGAATAGGCTCCGAAACTACTGGACCGATTTTGATTAAATGATTAGGTATATAGAATAGACTACGGGGAATGACATAGGCTACTTTTTATTGCAGCAAAATGTAATTTCCCCTCGGGATTTCATGAAGTCGTGGGCAATATCTAATAACATTTATATAGAAATATGTAACGATAATTAAGTACATGCTGAAACTATAGAACAAATAAAAACGAACCCAATACTGACTGAGACGGTGCGGTTGGCATAGATCCGCAGCGACGCCATCTCCTGCAGCACGGACAGGATGCGCATGGTCTGCAGCTGCCAGATGTACAGGTCCGGGGTCCAGATGAGCTGCCGGAACTCCCAGGGCAGGTCGATGAACGGCATCCCGGGGGGCGTGCTCAGACGACGCTCCTCCCATGATACTTGCAGGAACACGTCCAACGTTATCTCCTATAAACACATTGTAAGGTTGTCAATTATTGAAAAAAAAAAACTAGTGTGTGCTCGCATGCAGCTTGCTAATCTTAATCTTATATATAAAAACGTTATGTTGGTTTGTGTACGCTTCAAAAACTCAAAAAGTTCTGCACCGATCGAGCTGAAATTTTAGCATGATATATCCACATCAAGGATTGTTTTTATCTATTTTTTATCCACGACCGCGAAAAAACTATATATTTGCGCGGGCGGTGCCGCGGGCAACAGCTAGTATTATATATATTGCTTCTCCCCCTTCCCTCCGGACAGCGAAAGCGCGTAGACGTGTGATCCGCACAACGTTTTTATTTCATTTTTAAATAAAATCAATAAATTAGTTAAATAAATCAAAAATTAAAGTACTAAATTCGACATAGTACCAGGAGTGCATAATATTGCGGGAGTGTTCTTCAATGCGCCGCGTCGGGAGTACCACGCCAGCACACAATTGCACAGCAG
Source organism: Glaucopsyche alexis (assembly GCA_905404095.1). Lineage (NCBI taxonomy): Eukaryota > Metazoa > Arthropoda > Insecta > Lepidoptera > Lycaenidae > Glaucopsyche > Glaucopsyche alexis. The sequence continues at coordinate 7,936,093 of FR990053.1, forward strand.
CTACGCACACAAAACAGGTGAAACAACTATAAACGCACGACATCACACAAAGTAAAGTCGGACCCAATCGACGTACACGCTTGTGCTCTGACGCATATCCTGACTCCGCCCACCTCTGTGACGTATCCTTGTTCCGCACGTACACATGCAGTGACGTGTGTCGGATTTCTACGACGACGCACGAAAGCGCACGAAGTAGAGTCGGCCATCGTTGCCTTTCATCGCACACGCTTTCAGACTCTGTCGCTCACGCACGACAAGTCGTCTACGTCACCGACACTTGCTTGCTGTCATAGTAGCCTGGTACAATGCTTCGATCCCCAACTAAGACGGGCGCTGAAACTTCTTCTAGCACTCCGTCGAATAACGAAACAACGCCGCCACCAACCTCCTTTGTAAGCCAGCGAATAAAAAGGCGAATGGAAGAAATAACTCGAGCTGACTTCGACGAATTCAAAGACGAAATACGTCAAATGCTGAATATCTTTAAAACAAATTACGACAAAATTGCCGATACCTTATTAAACATAGAAAAAAATATTGAGTTTAGAAGCCAACAGCAAGAGGAGTTGGAAACCAAGTTAAAGGCCTTAGAACAAGAATATAAAAACAGTCAGACTAACATTCTTATCTTACAAGAAAAAGTGGAAGATCTTCAGCGTAGTGCAAATTTGTCGACTGTAGAAATTAGGAACATACCCCGTAAAGACAAGGAGAGTAAACAAGACCTAATATCTTATGTCTCTAATATTTGCACTACACTAGATATTAGTCATCAAATATCAAATATTCGAGACATCTACCGAATTCCTGGGAAGCCTAATTCAAAAAAGCCCATTATAGTGCAGTTTTCGGATCTATTCTTACGAAATTCATTCCTCAGCGCTGCCAAAACCTTTAATAAGACACATCCTACAAATAAACTTAAATCGAGCCACGCGGGACTAGCCTGTAATGAACCAATTTACATAGCTGAAAACCTCACACCTAATGCAAGAAAACTTTTCTATCATGCTCGAGAACTAAGAAAATGTAATAAGATTAAATATTGCTGGACTTCGGATGGAAAGATCTTAATTAAAAAAGCAGACGGTGAACCAACAATAGTCCTGAAATCCATCTCTCAATTAGATCAACTTAACGCTAAGTACTGACTAGATCCCATTATGTCTGAATTTTATACTTATTTTTATTGCATGCAAATATTGTTTTATAATTTTTATTTCGATGATTTATTGTCACTAATAACTTATTTTAATGAAATTTATTTTAAAATGTTACATAATAATACTATAATTAATAGACATTGTTATACATTATACGGAATCCGTATTTGGAAGCTACTCACCCATTACAATCACACATCTCAGTACATAACTAACTTCTATATTCACTCAACAATAAAATTATCTTTGCTCTACACTTTACATCCCTTTTGCCTGCCAACATCTACCTGTGACGCTCGTCTTATGTATTTTTATTTAAATGTCGTTTTATCTCTAAATGATAATCATGTGTTAACCAATTGTGTGCCTACGATCAAAGCGTTTAAAATTCGATGATTTTTTTGATATATCCAGTTCACTTGATGAGTACTCTGTATCGATAAGCCAATCGTGTAGCCCGGATGACTGTAGATTAATTTTAAAAAAACCCGCACAATACCTAAAAATGTTGACTCAAAATATAAGGTCTATCAATTGCAATATTCATAGCTTCACCACTCTTTTACATCGAATTGATCTAGATTGTGATATTATAATTTTAACTGAATGCTGGCTTAAAGATAATCCATCGGTTCCTGCTATAGATACATACATTTCGCACTATACCTCCAATAATAAAAACCAGAATGATGGTATAGTTGTGTACTTAAAAGACCAGCCTAACCTCAGGCTCACTGTATCTGAGATCGAACTTAATGATAGTACATGCCTGCTTTTGAAAAAGGCTAACGAATTAGCCATATTATGTATCTACCGATCACCGTCTTTTACAAATACAACAAATTTCATTGCCTCACTAGATGTTGTTTTGCACTCCTTGTCGTCTTATCCTAATGTTGTAATTATTGGTGACATTAATATTGATATCTGCCGCACTCCTCATAGCTCCCACGTCTCAGATTATCTCAACCTTTCAGCTAGTCATGGTCTCTTGCCTGCACATTCTCTACCCACACGTGGCCAAAATTGCTTGGACCACGTCTTACTCAAATCTAAACATAGGGCTCTAACTTTAGTTCTTGACTCTTCAGTTACAGATCACAATAGTGTTCTACTATGTCTCAATCATAAATATAAAACTACTACAAGCACCATCCAATCGTTCTCCAATAAAATTAACTATGAAACTCTAGACCAGGACATGGATAGGTTAAAATTTGATAATATTTATGGTTTAGAGGACGCGAATGAGGCTACATGTCAGCTCGTTGACTCTCTAATGCACGTTATTAAAACCAATACCATCTCAGCTAAGATACCAAAGCGGAAAAGGATCCTTAAGCCCTGGATCACTCCGGGTCTACTGCGTTGCATGAGAAATCGTGACTCTATGCACAGGTCACTCAAGTGTAATCCCGATAACGAAATCCTAAAGATAACCTACAATAGGTACAGAAACTTCTGTAATAAAATATTAAAAAAAGTGAAACGACAATTTGACAAAAGAGAACTTATAGAGGCTGGATCAGACAGTAAACGTCTCTGGCAGGTTATTAAAAGAGTAACAAACTCCGTAAAATCCACATCATCCCCAAGTGAATTGCTCTATACCTGTTCATCTCCCGTAGAATCTATAAATAGTGCTAATGACTATTTTGCCTCTATAGGTAAAAAGCTTGCAGCCAATATTAGACCCAACCATCACTCTGCACATCTAGCATCGTTTGAGGCAGGGCCCAATCCATGTAACTCCTTTGTCTTACTTCCTACTGACTGTTGCGAAGTAGAATCGATACTCTTATCTCTACGTACAGATTGTGCCGTCGGGTGGGACGATATCTCCACAGCATTTTTAAAGCGATATAAAAAACACCTAGTTCCCCTTTTAACACATATATTTAACATTTGCCTCCAGACTGGTATATTTCCTTCCTACTTTAAAAAGTCTATTATCCATCCTATTCTTAAAGGTGGAAATAGAGACCGTGTCACTAACTATCGCCCCATTGCGGTTTTAAGTGCTATGTCCAAAATTCTTGAGCGTATAATTAATAAGCGTTTGATTAATTACCTAGAAGGCAAAAACATCTTATCTCCTAATCAATATGGTTTCCGCCGCAATAAATCCACCTCCAAGGCTGTATTAGACCTCACCAACCATATCACTAAACACTTAGATGATAAAAAGAAAGTTCTCACTATTTTTTTGGATCTCGCAAAGGCTTTTGACACGGTCTCCTTACCGCTTCTTACCGAAAAATTAGAAAAGGTCGGTGTTAGGGGTATATCGCTTAATATTTTGAGGGACTATCTGAGCGCAAGAACTCAATGTGTTAAAATCAACAATTACCTAAGTAATGAACTCCCGATTATTTATGGTATGCCACAGGGAAGTGTGATTGGTCCAACGCTGTTCCTTGTGTATGTCAACGAGTTATGCCAATTAGCCTATAAAAATACAAAGGTTACAGCGTTTGCTGACGATACGGCACTCACGTTCGTTGGTGATTCCTGGGCAGAGGTGTATTCTATTGCCCAAAATGCTTTTGATCTTGTTTCAGCTTGGTTGGCTACAAATTCCTTGACCCTCAACGCTGACAAAACAATATATATGACTTTTTCCTTCCGCACATCTACACAACCACCTCCGACACTCGTTTTAACTGCCCATGCATGTCCCAATTCTTCCCAGTCCTGTAATTGTCCACGGCTTTCACGAGTGCCCACTACAAAATACCTTGGTATCTTACTGGATTGCAATCTCTCTTTCGCTTCGCACATTGAACTTTTGCAATCTAGAGTTCGAAAACTAATTTATATATTTAAAACGCTTCGCCACGTTGCTAACCCACAGATTGTTAAGCAGGTTTATTACGCCCTATGTCAGTCTATTCTGACCTATTGCATTTCTTCTTGGGGTGGAGCTTCAAAAGCTCGTCTACTGAAGCTTGAACGAGCGCAAAGAGCCATCTTGAAGGTAAGCACGTTTAGAAAATATACCTTCTCTACAACCGAACTCTATCAAAAATGCGGAGTGCTGACAATAAGGCAACACTTTATCTTGCAAACAATCATCTTGCAACATGCTGCAACTACTTTCAAAAATATTAATAAACGGCGTAGAGACAAAATTTGCCAAATCAAAAAATATAATTTCGCACAATCGATGAGGTTTAATTACTTCATTGCACCATACCTGTATAATAAAATTAATAAACATATTCCAATATACGAACTTAATTCCAGAGATTGTAAAAAAACTGTCAATGAATGGCTCCTTGGCTTGACATATGAAGACACTGAAAATCTGATCAGTCCTACGTTGTAGGCATTCACGCTTCCTCAGGCAATTTACATATTATATTTTGCTGAACTTATAACCACACGCACACACTCTCTCTCTCACACACACATACACACACACATACATACACACTCCATACACACACACACACGTACTCACTCTCCCTCTCGTACTCACTCACCTTTCACACACTATAATATGACACATGCTTCCAACCTGATGCCAATAATAAATATCAAAATATGGATTCACTAATGCTTTCGTCTATACTATAGTTTTTACTTCACATAAACTTAATTTACCATAACATCTAATTTTATTGCAATACTTTATCTTTTATAATTTTAATAGTTTTTATATATAACTTAAAATCATAAGTAATAACAGGTATAATACCTAAACTTTTATTAGCAAAGTTGTTTCTTAATTTTCTATACTCGATGAAATTGTATAAAATGTAATGATTTAACTACTTTTAAACTACACAATATCAATTAAATGCAATTTTCTATTATTTTAATGTTTTAAATTAAGTTATATTCAATTTGTAATCTGGCGTAGGGAAAGGGACCGGTGGCTTTATCACAGGTTGCGCTGTAACCTAGCTAAGCCGCCGGTTGCGATCCAACTACTTTTGCACTATAAAACTATTCTTACATCACATTTTATAACTGTATGTCTTAGATTAAGGTTTTATGCTTTGAGTTAATAAAGATTATTATTATTATTATTATTATTATTATTCTGTGCGTGTGTCACTGAACTCCTCCTGAACGGCTGGACTGATTTTAATGAAATTCTGTGTATGTATTCAAGTGGATTCGAGAATGGTTTAGATTTGCAATTGCACCCGGTAGGTGGCGCTGCTGTCAGTACGTCAACAATTTTAATTCTAAGACGGTTGCCGGGACAGCGGGACAACTAGTTAATTATTTAGGTACCTAGTTATTAATTTGATATGCCGCTTGGCTTTTTGGCTGTCGATGTACACGCGGTTTGTAAACATTTTTTCCTCATATAATTTTTTCCAAAAGAGTTCCTACTTAGTTGTAAGCATGTGTGTTAAATAAATAAATAGTATAACAGAAAAACAGTCCGTAAATTTTTAACTTTACGCCCAAGCGAATGTAGCAAAGTGACCAGGACTAACGTGTAGAGTTTATGTAGTTATGCTTGTAGAGTTAAGGCGTGTAGAGTTAGAAGTTTGGTACAGCCAGAAGCTTGGTTTTACACGAGATCTGATAGCTTTTTGACAGTGTGAATCATATGGTATCCTCTTGGCATCACTTTACATGAAAATGTTTTTGGTGGGATTATATTGTACGTCTACAAATTTATACAAGATTATGTGGTATTATTACCACTTTGTAATGCCCCTCAGCAATCATTGTTTTTCGAAAGAGTTCATTTAGAAACTTCGTTATACCTAAATATGGCGATATCTAATCAGTGGCGTAGCTAGGTGGACAAGGGCCCCGATGCATATGGGAAGAATCGGGCCCTCATGCCCCTCATCCCCTCTTTCATCTCAACAACGACGCACATACATGACGATATAGAATATTTATTATACCGATGAGATCAATAAAGGGAAAAAACGATTTTTAATAGAATTCCCCGTCCAATTCACAATCTCTTGCGCGCTTTAATTTTTGCGAATTCGTCTATAATTTCACTTAAATCCAAGTTTGATGCCGCCTTATCTTCTATTGCAATTAACGATAAATGTCGGAGGTGATCTTGTCCAATGCTGTTTCTTAAATATTTTTTTATAATCTTCAATTTACTGAAAGATTTTTCTGCGGCTGCGGAAGTAACAGGAATTGTATGAAACAGTAGCATTGCTGTATACACTTCCGTAAGGTCAAAATGTGACCTTACGGAACCTTACGTGACCTTGAGCACGCCAAATTTCGTTATAATTTCTTTGCAAAGTTGGCGAATGGACCACGTCTCCTTCAATTGAGAAAAGATCAGATGATATACATTAAGAAATTGGAGCGAAAAATTGGGTCCAATTATATCAGAATATTTCATCTGAAACTGATCACATTTATTTTATTTTATTTTATTTTATTACATTTGGAAAACTTACGGATACATACAAGAACAATTAAAATTACTCAAACACGAAAGTTTTCACAGATTTCGTGAGTTAAGTCGTTTCATCCATTCTAAGCAAATTTTTTGGAATGAGTAAGTCGAACGATCTACAAAGTGTACTCATACCAATAAAACGCGCATCTAACTGATTGATTATCATGTCATGTACATTGTTGAAAATAGTTACTCTAAAGAGTTCTTCCTGGTTTTGGAATCGGTGATCAGAAGCCAATTTATCGAAATGCTTTTTAGTTTTTCTTCATCGCTTTTCTGGAAAGGTAGGATCGATGTCGTCAACCACACGAGCTTATCGCTGATCCAATGTGCTACGGGCGTACTCATCCTAACTATCAAATACCAAATAACTGAAATAACGATAACAAACAGCACATGCTCATCGAGGACGCTTAGCGCATGTGTTGAAAATCTTAAATTAGAAGTCTTGTAATTGTTGGTGTTCATTTAACAACATTAAAAAAAAAAGAGAAAAAAATTCGAGCCTCGAGTCTCGAGCCTGCTCACAAGATTTTTTTTCCTTTTTTTCTTATATGCTCCTCTCTTTTCAAAGCTGAGGCTAGAGGGCCCCTTGAGCTCCGGGGCCCTGGTGCACTGCACCGCCTAGCCCTACGATAGCTACGCCACTGTATCTAATATACTTATTTGAGTCATTAGGAAACAGAGATATGGGGGCTTAGACAAAGTACAACATATCGAATCAACAAAAATGATATTCAAACGTGATGATTATTCGATTCTCGTTACAATATAATATAATTACATATATATCTATAACTTGTGACTTTAAATTTTGGCTAAATCTAAATATATAAAAGGCAAACCTGCCTGACTCATCTATCAACGCACAGCCGGCACAAACTACGGAACGGATTTTGCTGAAATTTGGCATACGGATAGTTGTAATGACGTAGGCATCTGCTAAGGATTTTTGAAAATTCGCACCCTAGGGAAAAAGCGGTTAAAATTTTGTATCGAAACCGAACCCCACGCGGACCAAGTCGCGGGCAAAAGCTAGGTATCCTACAAAATACATAACGTTGACAGTGCGAGAGTGTCCATGCCAAGGATTTGTAAGTATTAGTTGTTTATAATACTTACAAATTCCTTGGTCCATGTGTAATGAGACTTTCAGGAAATATTAATCATGTTATTTATCTGTAAATTACGAAAACTTTGTGGCCTAAAATGTCGGTGTATTAAAAACATTGTATTCTAGTATTTTCGAACTTTCTTATCGTTTTCATATTTAAATTTGTCTTAGACAAAGGGCCTCTAGTCAAGATGCATTGGATAATTTCAACGGCGAACTTTGAAATCTAAAATGTATGGGATTTTGTTTTCGAAGTTCGGCGTCGAAATTATCAAATGCATCTTGTCTAAGACCCCAGCTGACGTCATACAATTACCTCTCTATTCTCGTCCACTGCAGACACTCGATTCACATTTATTCCTATGTAGACCGTGGTATTTTTACCTGCAATAAAAACAATATCATGAACTTGCAGTCATTTGATCCGTGGTTTCTCGAGCCAGGCGCGGATATCTCCGAGACACCCAGCTCGATAGCTATTTCAGGCAAGCAAATCAAATTAAATTATATCTAGGTACCAGCTTTAAAGAATGTAATTTTGCGTTTGTTTTAAAAACTGTGTTAAAAATTGTTCTCACCAGCAAGCTTACAAAAAATGACCCGTAATTAAAAAAAAAATGTTTTCAGCCAGTAATGTCCCAATGGCCAATGCACATGGCATATCTATCATACCTAATACATAAATATCATGACATTGACGGCCGAATACTGATTAAATACTGAAACACCAATTAAAATTATTCCCTCTCTCTCCTATTCACATACTATCGCTTCTGTGCTGGCTGAAATGACAAGGACAGCATGAGACTTGAACTTCACCTAATTTATGTAATTTTCGCTTCAGTATTCCGCAATAAGTCCGCCATTATTATGTTGTAAAGTATAAATAAATATTTATATATAAAACTTTATTCCATAACAAAAACAGTTATTTTACACACTCGCCAGAAATAAACCATTCTTACAATTCACTCCCCTTCACAAGTTTTAACTCTACTAGTGTTTTGGGCATGAATTTTGAATGAATGGTGTATTTTTTAGAATGGTTTATCCATACATGTATAATATATAAAGAGGGGTTTATCTCTGTTTTAATGGAGCTAAATTGTTTATTTGTTACGTTTCGGAACAGTCTTACCACATAGACAAGGCGTTTTACGATACAAGCCGGTTTCATATTTAACATCGGAAGTTGGCAGTTATATCTGGCAGCGGTCAAGTATTCTGTGTTAATGGAGTACCCTGATACAACAGCTACGACAGACTAATGGATCATATTATACTAAATACTTCCGGATTGATATAAATAACAAAATGAAAAATTATATCCAAATCTACTAGAAATCTTATAGTAATGGGTATGAATGGATCTTATTTGTGAATTAACGAAAATAGTAATAAAGTATGATATATTTTTGCCTTTTTATTGGAATGAAATCCGGAAAAGAGCAAAGGGATGGCCTGATAGATATCGCCACCGCCGAACAATTTTCTTACCTATTATATGTTTAGTGGTCGCCATCTTTATGTAATTAATTGTACTGTCGGTTCTTGTTGGAAATTCATTAATATAATATATAATATTAGTGGATATTAGTGTTCGCCATCTTTGGTCAAGCGCGTTAACAGTAGAGTCGCAAGTGCGTTAAGCGTTGCCGCTTTTTTCGGGCTCGTGTAGGAACGCATGTGCAAAAGTACTATAGATACAAGCACACGCCCACGTGTTAATGTTTGTTATATAATGCAGTAAGAACTAATGCAACGTTTTAATGTCGTTGATATAAAAATTGCTTGATTAATGACAAGTTAGATGACCACGCACTGCTGATTCTGCAGGTAACGTCCGCTCTTAAGTGGCCGGTTTGGCTTATCATCCGAACGATGCGAATTTCTAAAAATAAATACTAATTATGAAAATTCGTTACTCGATAAATAGTTTAATTAACTAGTTAATAGATTACTTTGCCTACTGCCTTGATATCGTAGCAACAAGGAAGGTTTAGCTACGACTTCCTTTTTGTAAGCATTTTTATTTGTACGGACCTAAAAGGGTATTAATGTATTTTATATATCGGGTGTCCGGTAATTAATGGATAACCTTAAAATGTCTTATAGTAGAACTTATGGCCGTTCAAAAAAAAAAAATACAAAAAAAATCTATCATAATTAGTACCAAGTTATTTTTAGAGAAAAGTCTATTTTTTTAGCTTATTTTTTAGTTTTTTGAACACTATGACCAGAAATGAATGAATTACTTCGGTTTTTTGATGTTTTCATATTGTAGTATAACTTGTAACTAATATCTATTCTGTGGTATAACTATGCTGACAGATAGAAAATAAATTGTATCACTAGCTATTGCACTTTTTTAAAAAATGTATGGAAGTTGATTTATTTTAGAAAAAATTGCATAATTTATTTTTTCATCGAATTTTAAACAATATGGGTATAAAATGAAATGTATGAAGGCATGAGTGACCAATAATTTTTAAATAATGCTGGTTTTAAGTAGATTTTATAATGGTACAATTCATCATTGTATCTACCATAAATAGTGAATTATTGCTATTAATGTAGAAAAGGAGAAAATGTACTAAAGAAAGAAAGTAGGTAATTGGGGAACTTTAAGAAAAATAATTGTACCTGACCATTGGGGGTTAACAAAAACAGCATTTAACATTAAGAATAGGTACTTAATTTTACACGTATTTACAATAAATGTTTAAATAAGAGTGGGAACTCTTATGTAGGCCCTACATCTACGGATACATGGTCTTCTGAGTAATCTATGTAGTATATCGTCAACGTAACAACCTCCGTGGTCTAGTGGTTAGAGCATTGGCTCTCGACTCGGAGGTCGTGGGTTCGATTCCCGCATTGAAAAACAAAAAATGTTTTTTTCAAGTCTGGTTAGGACAATGCAGGCAGATATGCGTCGGATGGGCATGTAAAAAGTCGGACCTGCGCCTCATCTCTCATCAGCCGTGTCGGTTATCCATCCCACTGGATTACGAGAGTAAAGGAAGAGAGAGTGCTCTTGTGTACTGCGCACACACTTGGGCAATATAAAATTGCTCCTGCATGAATCGCGCGTAATTACCGAAATCGGTGGGGAGTAATTATTATTAGATCACTTTTTTGATGCGGCTGCTCTAACACAGCTACGTAGTTCTTCCAAAGACCGTATAGGCTTACGGTACACCTCTTCTTTGAGGCAGCCCCAATAAAAAATCCAATGGAATTAGATCCGGTGACGCGGAGGCTACAAAATTGGCCCTAGACGCCCGATCCATCTGTTTAGGTAGGTACGTAGGTATTATTGAAATATGCACGAACGGGTACAGCATAGTGCGCAGGATAACCGTCATTTTTTAACCAATAAGAGTCCCTCAGGGCCTCAGGCACTTCTTCTAATAAATTGGGGAGGGATAAATATTTTCTTTTCACGCTTAAAAGTAACAATTTTAAACATATTGCATTAGTATTACATTAAACATTTCTTTAGTAATTTTTTCTACTTTTCTACATTAATAGCAATAATTCACTATTTATGGTAGATACAATGATGAATTGTACCATTATAAAATCTACTTAAAACCAGCATTATTTAAAAATTATTGGTCACTCATGCCTTCATACATTTTTTTATACCCATAATGTTTAAAATTCGATGAAAAAAAAAATTATGCATTTTTTTCTAAAATAAATCAACTTGCTTACATTTTTTTTTAAAAGTTCAATAGCTAGTGATACAATTTATTTTCTATCTATCAGCATAGTTATACCTACTACAATATGAAAACATTAAAAAACCGATGTAATTCATTCATTTCTGGTCATTGTGTTCATAAAACTAAAAAATTAGCTAAAAAAATAGACTTTTCTCTAAAAATAACTTATCGTACTAATTATGATAGATTTTTTTTTGTATTTTTTTTTGAACGGCCATAAGTTCTACTATAAGACATTTCAAGGTTATTCATTAATTACCTGCACGCTGTATGTAAGAATTTTGGTCTATTTATCTTGAACATGAAGATAATGCGGGTATTCCATCTCAGTAAATTGAAATGTGCGATGGAAAGAGCAATGTTGAGGGTATCTCTGGTGGATAAAATACGTAGGTAACGATGTTATTCGCCAGAGAACTAAGGTTACCGACATTGATCAACGAACTAGCATGCTGAAGTGGATGTGGGCCGGCCATGTCTGCAGACGGACAGACAATCGATGGAGCAGACAAGTATTAGAGTCGAGACACCGCTTAGGCAAACGTAGTGTAGTCCTGCGGCACGATGGACAGACGATTTGAAGAAGGTGGCTGGCAGCGGATGGATGAGGGCTGCCCAAGATCGGGATGGTTGGCGCTTATTGGGGGAGGCCTACGTTCAGTAGTGGACGGCGATAGGCTGATAATGATGATGATGAAATTGAAATGCTCTAATTAGGATCCTAAAAAATATACGCGTTGACTTGAGAACCACCTCCGGTTTTTTCGTCGGTTAAAAAGGACACTAATTAGAATTCAGTCAGTCAGAAGCCACACTTTCTATTTAGGATGGTAATTAGGATCCTAATTTCCTAAATGATATTTCACTTTAGAACTAAGAATCAAGTCCTGAATCGAAACTTACCCGGTGGAATGTTTCTTCTGTAATTCTTCGGTAGCTCGTAGGCATGTTGATCCATGTACAGGATCTGGCTGAAAGAAGGTTTAAAAATTAACGACTTAGTAATTAAACTTTATACTTTAAACGGGACAGTCTTAAATATATTATGTCATTGGTTTCTCGAAAACGATTGCAAGCATTACCATGAAATTTAGTTTTGAGGGAGAAAAATCGGTTTAGCCTAGGGTTGCCAGGACGAGTATGTAGCGAGGGATAGATCTTTGTAGTCACTATTGACTATTTATTGACATGATAAGAAATCCGGGCGGAGTACGGTCTCTATCCTTAAAATTCTAGACCGGATTTAGCAGGTCAGATGGTAACCCTAGTTTAGCCTGGCTAACTGCGCATTTTTGATTTATATAATATTATTATGTTTTATTTACTTATTAAATAATTACAGACAAAAATTAAAAAATGGATTAATGGTGTGTTTCTTGGTACCGTAATAAAATAAATACTACTCATTTCATTATGCATTTAATGCAAAGCTATTAATCTGAAATTACAAAATATATACACTTCAATTTTATTTATTTGTATAGGTAGATAAACAGCTTAAAGTAGTCACGTCAACTTGTAGTAGGTATATCACGTCGCCGTCAATACGTGACAAAGTGTAGTCTCTACTTTTTAAGTATGATATGTATGTTAGTCTGTAAGGTATTTATGATATGGACCTATGCAGTCTGAAATAAAGGTTATTTATTTATTATTATTTATAGTAGGTACAAACTTGAACACCCTCATTCATCTCATTGCATAATATTGTAGGTATAAAAATGAATTGCAGTTCTAATGTCTCGCTAAAACTCCAGAACGGCTGAACCCATTTGGCTAATATTGGTCTTGAAAAAGTTCAGGGAAGGTTTAAACGGTGAGAAATAATAATACCTCCCACACCGATTTTCGGTGACGGTGGCCGGTTTCATTGAAACCAGGCCAGTTACGCAGGAGTAATTTTATAGTGCACAAGTGTGTGCGCAGTACACAAGAGCACTCTCTCTTCCCTTATCCTCATAATCCAGTGGGACGGATAACCGACACGACTGACGAGAGATCAGGCGCAGGTCCGACTTTTTACATGTCCATCCGACGCATGGATCATCTTTCTTGTCAGACAATCAGGTGATCAGCCTGCATTGTACTAACCAAACTTGGAAACAACATTTTTTTTTGTTGTTCCAATACGGGAATCGAACCCACGACCTTCGAGTCGAGAGCCAATGCTCTAACCACTAGACGACGGAGGTTGTTGTTGAGAAATGTTGGAGGTGTAGGTGTAGTTATTTTTATGCATTCCAGTTCATAGTTAAGACAGAACAATATATGTCGGGAACACTAGTAATAAATTCACAACTCTACAATAGAGTTTTTGTATAGATACATAGGCAGCTGCCAGATAGTACAACCCGTTGAAAACCTTTTAACTATTAACTTCAACCATTAAATTGTGATAATAAACGGGATGGTAAATAATAAATACTAGATGTTACCCGCGACTTCGTGCGCGCAAAAGTTAATTTCGTAGAAACCGTAAAATTTTCCGAGATAAAAAGTAGCCTATGTCCTTTTCCGTGGTCTACTCTACATATGTGCCGAATTTCATCAAAATCCGTCTAGTAGTTTCGGAGCCTATTCAATGCAACCAAACAAACACACTTTTCCTCTTTATTATATAAGTATAGATAGTATAGATCAGTGTTTTTCAACCTTTTTCATGATGCGACCCCCCCTTGTATGAAAAAAATATTTCGCGACCCCCCGACCCTTCGCTTTTTTATCATGTAGGTTTTTATGCGTCTCCATAATTAGGATTCGGATAAAAGTACATAATATAGTACGTCAAACACATTATTTTACAATTACATACATCGATGATATCCATGATCGATTTATGAGTAGGTATATCCTTTTGTTAAAATTATCTTACTTAATAAATCAATATTTTAATCTTTATTGTTTTTTTTTAACTTTAGTAAAGTTCTCTCGACCTCCGGCGAACCCCCTACAGAAGCTTCGCGACCCCCCAGGGGTTGAAAAACACTGGTATAGATTAATCCACAACTCTACAATCGAGACTGCTCTCCCTTTGGTTTATCTAGATTCTAAGGTAAATACAGGTAAATGTAACTATCGTTATGTACATTAGGATTTATGTAACACATGCAGACATATTTAAGGGTATTAACATTTACTCATATTCGTGTTTGCATAATTTGAATAGTATGTTTACATAGGATTTACGTTATGTAGGTTAAATGCCGGTTAAGCACTTGCAACTCGGTGTTGCGGATATGCAACGGTAATCGCTTTTCATCAGGCAATACGTTTGTTTGTTGTCAAAATCATAAAAAGAAAATCTCCCAACATATTTTAAGACCGAAAAAATTAACGAATATGTGAGGTAGGGCCACGCCGCTGACTCTTTTGAAAACGTGGTGTCTACAGACACACGAATTTGGTACGGAGCGTACAGCGGATCTGGTACGCTCCGTACCAGATCCGAGCGTGTGTAGGGCAGTCCGGCAAACATATGAAGAAGGCGAAGAGTTCGCCGTTGTCCGCATCGGATCTGGTTCGCTCCGTACCAAATTCGTGCGTGTGTACTCTGTAGATAGCATTAGTGAAAAAATATTAATTAAGGACGCGTTTATAAATTTTATAAAAATTTAATTGTTTCGGTCGATTTTCCGACCAAATGAAATCAAATCAAAATTTTTCTAATAACAATAATTGTCACAAATGGAGTAATTTTTTAACAAAAATTGGTTTAAAAAAATTATTATACAAAATATAAATTCACAAAAAGTGGTCGAGTTTATTTTTATGCTCTTACGTAGCTTAGTTTGTTTGTTGAAAATACCCAAAGAAAGTGGATATAATGACCATAAGAATTGTTAAAATATCAAAAAAGTAAAAAAAGTCTACTCAAAATTTTCACAGGCTTGGCGGTTAGGCCGTACAACGATATCAGTGTTGCCAACTTAGGGATGTACCCCCCAAAATTAGGGAAAATATCTACGGGGGTTTACTAAACGGGTAGTAAACTCTAAACATGGACAGGATGTTTAGAGTTTACTTCTTATGAATCAATTTGTATGTAATAATAAAAATGATTTTAATGTGTGTATATAGCCAGGGATATGAAAATGTATTGGGAGTGAAATCAGATTAAGACAAGTTAGTTTTATGTTAATCACGCGTAAGTCTTTATGTTAAACACATAACCTTTCTTTCTAGCTTATTCTCTTTTAGACCTGTCAATGGTATAAGTAATCAGGGGTAAAATTTGGGGAGAAATATTGTTTAAAGTGTTGGTATCACTGCCCGTTATCAATGAATTGCGGGAATCATCGTCGTCGTTTAAAACAGCACTGTAAATAGAACTCTGTGCTAATGTAATAGAGCATAAAATCGAACACATGAATGTCGAGCGTTTCGCTCCACTGCACCGTACCAAATTCGTGCGTGTGTAGCGACACCGAATTTGGTCTCCGGATATGGTTCGCTGTACGCTCCGTACCAAATTCGTGTGTCTGTACTATGTAGATAGCAGTAGTGAAAAAATATTAATTAAGGACGCGTTTATAAATTTTATAAAAATTTAATTGTTTCGGTCGATTTTCCGACCAAATGAAATCAAATCAAAATTTTTCTAATAACAATAATTGTCACAAATGGAGTACTTTTTTATCAAAAATTGGTTTAAAAACTATTATACAAAATATAAATTCACAAAAAGTGGTCGTGTTTATTTTTCTGCTCTTACGTAGCTTAGTTTGTTTGTTGAAAATACCCAAAGAAAGTGGATATAATGACCATAAGAATTGTTAAAATATCAAAAAAGTAAAAAAAGTCTACTCAAAATTTTCACATGATTTGCAATTAAACATGAATCTTACTGTGTGGCAATAAGGCTTAATTTATCTGATCACTATCTGGATTTAAAAACAACATATTTTGTAAATACAACTAAGGATAAGCAGAAAACACATAACAATGAATGTATTGATTTCCAGATTTCCATATTTTTTTATAATATGAGAAAATATGCATTTAATACAAATTGTGCGTGCCCTAGATTTATTTTGGAGTTATTTAAAATAAAACATAACATAAAGGAATATCACAATTTTTGCAACAAGGTCGAGTAACCTTGAGTGTTCACAATTTACATCAGCGTCCCCTAATGAGGTTGGCATAATTATAAATATAGCATGCTCCAAAATATATCGTATGAGTTTTAACAAAAAAAGCTAAAATATTATGCTAAGATACAGTTTTTATCTTATTTATAGGTAGTTATTTATTTGGGAAAATTACCCAATTATTTTTAACTAGATGTTGCCTGCAATTTTGTACGCGCAAAAGACAATCCCGCGAAAACCGTACACTTCGCCGCTACAAAAAGTAGTACAATATTTCATACACTAAAAACAAAATCATTTTTTATTTCGCAGTTTTGTTAGTAAAAAATTATCTACGATCGATTTAAAATTGTATAAGTAACAAAATATGCACAAACTAGTTGGTATGATTATCTATATATAATATTATGTGCAAGGTAAATAGTTATGTAAAGGAGGAAAGATTAGCGTGTTTTCATATTAATTCGATTACCACAACATGACAGAGACACGTGAACTGAAGTACGCTCGCCGATAGATCCGGCGTAACTCTTTTCTACTTTATTACTTGGCAGTAAGGTTCAAAAGTTTCACAAGAATGAAGCCGACTGTACCATCGATTGGCTGAAGCGATTTAAATGCTATCCTTGATTGTGTTTAAAATACTTAATAAAAAAACTTTCTAACTAAAAATTACCTATTGCATTGTGTCTTTGGGTTTTTAATGTATATTGTAATTCAAAATATGTAGAATACGTAAACAGTTTTGAGTTTCTGTAGCGGCAAAATACTGTTAACAATTTCCCGGTAAGAAAAATTGAAAGTTTGTTTGTTTAAATATGAGATTGTTTGTTTGTTGATGGCTCGAACAAAATAAAAAAATACTTTACTAAAGAACTTTTGTTGCCAGAGACTTCGTTCGTCGAAGAATTCGATTGTTTTAGGTTCTTTACACCTTAACATTAGGGGATGAGACTCTACGTATTCTCTAGAGTACTCCGTCGCACTCTAGTACGGAGTACGATAATCATAGTCCGTACTCGTACCTGTATTTTTAACGCAAATTGTGTTGATTCTCACTCCCTAATTCCTGTCGTTGAGGACTTGAGGTGTAAAAACGTCAAAAACTATAAAAAAATCGACATATTATGCTTAATTAATACATACGAATTGTGTATTTGAATCTTGTTGCCTAGTCTAGGCTTGTGGGTAGCCTCAAAGCGACATGATGTTGTTAGCTGATAGCGGTCTCTCATTCCTTATGATTCTGTAACTATGTTATGATTCTGTGACTTTAACTTGAAAGTCATATAACATCTTAGCCCCGCATAGGCGCATATAATTGCGAATTCGTATCGCATAGCAAATATCTGCAAGCTCTTATATGGGCTCTAGTAAACAATTTCGCGCATGCGATGTGTGGAGCCCTTTATATCTTCTAGCTTGAAAAATATTTTCTAGAATCTAGATTATTACGTTACATTCCTTTTAGACTCAGGTCATGGTTGGGTATTTAGCTATTTCAGTTGTCACAACTGCCTGGTCTGGCCACTACGTTTATATTTAGTCTGATATGACGCGCGTAGTGTTACTGAACTAGTTTAATTTTGGCGCCATCATACAACTATAGTTAACGAGTCGTAATGAGTTATGGCATTGTTTAGCACGCCTTTTAACGGTTAAATATATGATATACTAGATATTATCCGTGTCTTCGTTCGCGTAATAAGAAAGTGAAAAAATAAAAAGTAGCCTATGTAATCCAGGCTACAACAATGCTACTAATCCTTTATAGAATCGTATATCTTTGGACCTTCTTTTATATTGGAAAAGATGTAGGTTGTAGGAGTAGGTGTAGGAGTATGTATAGGAGTAGGTGTAGTTATTTATTCATTCCAGTTCATATACATCATCTGCCGGGGTCAGGTAGTTATATATAAATTAAAATGGAGTTTGCAAAGTTCTTCCACTCAGTGTATAGCACGGAGCCGGCTTCACTGGATGTAGCGGCGGCGAGCGCTGCAGGTTCTCAGAGCGGTGCCGGTGCGTGGGCCCACCTCGGCAGCCTCGAGCGGTCCCAGGTGCGGCGCGCGCTCGCGCAACTGCCTGCTAAACGTTCAGTGGGGCCGGATGGCATACTTCCTTTTATATTTAACGACTGTGGAAGGACATTGGTGGATCCATTGCTGCATGTGTTTAATTGCTGTATTACTAAGACAACATTTCCTGACCGTTGGAAACTGACGCGAGTGGTACCGGTGCCCAAAGGTAAAGTAGGTAGGGAAGCTAGTGATTACAGACCGGTGGCGATTCTCTCAACACCTGCAAAAGTATTCGAGGCGGCTATCCACAGCAACTTGTACGCACAGGTGAGTAGCCACTTATCCGACGAACATGGTTTCCGTCCAGGAAAAAGTACGACGAGCAATTTACTTAGCCAGCTAGTAACCACAATTCCAGCAGTTGATGCAGGGCTGCAGGTGGATGTTACCTACTTGGACTTCCGGAAAGCGTTTGATACAGTCGACAATGATGTCCTGCTTCGTAAACTGGCAGATATGGGTTTCACTCCTCGCACGTTAAAGTTTTTCGCGAGCTACCTGCGCGATAGGCGTCAATTTGTCGACTGTGGCGGGTGCCATTCGGAGCCTTACTACACTAGATCTGGAGTTAGTCAAGGAAGCAATTCGGGACCATTTCTTTTCATTATCATGATTAATGACCTACCTAAAATAGTCGAGGAGTCCCTAGATTTGCTTTATGCTGATGATCTCAAACTTATCAAAGTGATAAAAGATAAAGCCAGGGATCATAACACACTACAGCGGGATTTAGATAGGGTTGTAGATTGGAGTAAAAGGAACAAGTTGTACTTTAATGTACAAAAATGTTCGGTGTTGTCATTTACTCGTGCACATGCCCCTAATCATTACGAGTATCACATAGAGGGGCAACCAATACAGCGTGTTACAGAGGTCAGGGATTAAGGAGTTCACTTTACGGCAGATCTCAATTTTAGAAAGCATATTGTGGGGGTTTGTAAAAAAGCTTACCGTAACCTAGGGTTTGTTTGACGCCAGGCCAATGAGTTTACAAACATAAAAGCTTTAAAAGCGTTATATGAGGCTCTAGTCAAAAGTCATTTAGAGTGCAATGCCGTGATATGGAGTCCGAATGAAGCCAAGTACAAAGCGATGTTGGAAAAAATACAAAACAAATTCATTAGATTCCTTTATAGGTAGACGAGAAAACTGATATATTTGATTGTTCATTGAACGACTTTACTAAGGCTGCATGTTCTATAGTATGTTTTAATTGTTTTAATTCTTAAGATGTCTGAAGTAAGTAATTGTTATCTAGATATTTAAGAAATTTACTTATTTGATGTTTATGTTATTTTTATTGTTTACTTTTAAATTACTTATCTGTCATATTAGGTTAAGCTCCTGTAAAGATAGAATTAAGTTTGGAAATACATAAATAAAATAAATAAAAATTTCTAAGTATTAGCGTTCTGCACACCTTCCTTCACATTTACTTCACCCGCACTAATATGGGATTAACAAGATATCTTTATAATATTTTATATCCTCTCACAACTAATGTGGCTTCATATTGTGGTGAAATAATTTTCAAAATTGGTTCAGACTTCAGTAGCTCCAGAGATCACCTCATTACAAACTCACAAACTGTACTTCTTTATATTATTAATATAGTAGCATAACTATAGATAAACTAAATTATTGAGTGATTAATATACGTGCGGATTATGTTTGGGCGGACCCTGACCGAGTTAGCCCGTCACTGGTGTCCAATATACACGACACACTCCAGACACCTGGCTAGATCTATCGACAGTTACGGGTGACATGTCGATCTGGCCATGTGGGATGACACCCTTAGAACTGCTTGTTGTTTATATGTTGTGACATCATAACACAAGCAATAAAATCACAGATTAAAGAGAAACAGATAAATAGTTACATAGTTATCTATTTGATTGTTAATACAAGCTACAAACATACAGTGTGTCCACGACTGTTTGGAAAAATCATGGGCCGTTGAAGGGGACGTCAAAATTTTCAAGTTTGGTCGTACTATGAAAGATGTATGTCTGTACGTAATTGTAATATATATTTTCTACTCTGTGATATAGGTACCTCTCATATAAAACTTAGGCCTTTTCATCCGTTAATGGATGATTTATACAGTATTCTCCGAGCGAAGTAACCACTCTTGAAATACTGTAGTGCCTGGGACAGTCGGTTTTTAAGTGTCGTATGGTTGTCCAACCACATACCGCATTCTCACAACATAGTCAGCCTAGTCCAGAGGAATGACTGGTCAATGCGTCTGGGGCCAACCATGTGCGGGTTTCACGATGTTTTCCTTCACCTTTAGAGTGTCCGTACAATGTACTTGAGATCTGAATAAGTCTCATTGGTACACGCCACAACCTGGGATTCGAACCTGCACTCTCTCGAGTGCGAACCAAACGGTCTATCCACTAGGCCACGGAGCTCGTCACCTCTCATATAATCGGCCGCGATATCGGGTATTGTTATCGCGTAATGTGAAAACGCTCTTGCTGTTGGTTGATTTGTTTGCAAAACTAAAGTCTAATGAAAGCCTAGGCTGATTTGCAATGATTTTTAAAATTAAAATCATGTAAACGTTGTAAACGTTGTAGGTTTTACAAAAATCCGGCTTCTACACCAGCAAACACCCAACCGTATTCCACCTCTGTAGAATGTATATGAAGAAACTATCCTTTTCCCGCGTAAATAAGTATCCGGTACCTCATGGGAATATTACTCTCTCGGAATCAAAAGTAGTCTATGTTTAAATCCAGACCCAGATATTACCGTACCAAATGTCATCGAAATCAGTTCAGTAGTTTTTGCGTGAAAGAGCAACAAACATCCATCCATCCTCACAACTTTCACGTTATAATAGTAGTAAGATAAATGTTTATTTTGGTCTAGACCTATATGTGGATCTTGTGGCAAAAATAAAATATTGCGATATTATTTAGGTAAGCGTTTATAAATAGAAAATAGCTCACCGTACTTTCTGTGTTTGTCAACAGACTTATTAAGATTAGTCTGGATTATTAAAAGCATAAAGTATTATTAACAATATATTATTACAATAGAAAATAGCTCATCGTACTTTTTTGTTTTTATCAACAGACTTATTAAGATTAGTCTGGATTATTAACAGTATATTATTATAACAATAGAAAATATCTCTGAATCTTACTTTCTTTTGCTGTCAACTGACTTATTAAGATTAGCCTGTATTATTAACAGTATAATTAACAGTTTTAGATCAATAATTTTATATGCAAAACGTCCTAATTTGCCAACTGCGAATTATCGCAATTATTACCTTCGAGTGTTTAGGCTGTGTGTTTTAAAACGACTGTTGTTAATTTATCTTTAATAAAAATATATTTTTGGCTCTAAATGGTGCTTAATATAATACATTTTCTTTTCTTTTTCAATTTAATTTTATTACAATAACTACAATTCCCGTTACATGTTCGATGAGCCAAAACTATGATAACACGGCTATGCTAATTACTTACTTAATACATATTTCATTACTTTATTTGATACAGTTAATATAATTATTAATTACTTATAATAAACGACTAACCTAATATGTATGTATTTTATCAACTGTGTGGTCTTTTCTATATATTTAAACAAATTAGGCTAATAACGACTACAAGTAGAGCATTGTAGAGTCACTAAAAACATAATTAACTACGTGCTTGACTTTTTCAAATCTTTAGAATAAGTCCAAATATAAAAATAGGAATAAAGACATTTAATCCTTTATCTATTGAACTACTCATATAGTATACTTAACTTGAATTAAGGCTTTTAAATAAAATCTAGATAAACTAAGTTTATCTGTCGCAGAGTCCCAAAAGATCTATCTAGTGGTCACTAGATGAATATTTTTTTTATTTCGAGGATAAAGTATTTTGTTTAGCTATAATTTAGTAACGTAACTAGTTTTATGCGAAACATTTGTTTTTTTTGGGAGTGAAATGGAGCTTCAGGCCTCGTGTCGACGGACCGGTTTCTACCCGGCACGTCGACACACGCCCTTAATCTATCATAGATAATAAAAATAATAAATTTCTGTAAGGTTTTGAAAATAATAGAAATATTTATTATCATCAACCACTGAAGCCACTGGCTACTAGCTCTCAAATTAAACTCGGGGGTCTTAATGCGCGGAGAAAATAGAAATCGACGAAACGCTTCGAGAAAAGGTGCTTAGCTCGGCTTGACGTCATATTCGCGGTTAAAAGGAATCGTCCTACCTATAAAATGGGATATAAACGGTTTCTTGCAAGTTAGGTCAAATGGCACATAAGTTGATTAAAATCGGTTTTAAATATTAAGATACTTTACATACGAGATTATGGTGTTTTATAGAAGGTAAATACGAAATTTTTATAACGGGCTCAGTGGTTAGCGCGATGTCGCTCAAGCACGACTTCGAATCCCGCCAACGGAACAAAAAGTTTTCTGTGTACCTGGGTCCAATATGTGTGTTAAATACGTTTATGAAATACATAATTTTATGTACCTATCGTACTATAATGTGCAGTTTTAGTTACATATTAATAATATTAATATATATTATTTATAATAGTTAGTAAGTAAGGTATTTTGAATATGGGCCGATGCCGCCCGAAATAAATGTTATTTATTTATTTAATTTAATTTTAATAGTATAAAAGTATTAAATATACTTCCCGTTATGTACCAGACGTACCTACATCATACATGTAACACGAGTTCTTCGGATACTTAGCACAGGACCAGATTGACGTGGTTTGGAGCGTATAGACGCTAATAGTTCATCTATGAGAGGTTATAATATCTATAGAGATATTATATCCTATCATAGATGAACTATCTAGTAGTGTAGATAAGAATTAAGGTTTGTAATAAATTGTAGCCTGTTGGTAATGTAGCGTCTAACAATAACTACGGCGAGTTTACTGCGACTCGGATCTGTCCGAATTATTTTTGTAGCTCATTCACAATCCACGGGCACTGGTGACGATAATGCCAAAACAGACAAAACAAACCGACACTTATTATTATTTTTATATTTTTCTACAGTTAAGCACGCGTCTTATTTATCATCAAACCTAAATGTAATATCCATGGACGCTTCCACACCACGTCAATCTGGTCCTGTAATAAGTATCCGTAGAACTTGTATCACAGGTACCAGACAACGGAAATATATACAACACTTTTATATATATACACATTTAAGATTTTTATTTTATTATTTTCAGAAATCGAAAGGAAATTGAAAATTTTAAAATTTACATTTTTTCCCTAAATAATTCATACGATTATTTACGTTATTATAGCAATTAATAGAATGTTACATACATTTTAACACTTATGAAGTATCTCAACGTTATGAACACAAATTTTTAGCAACGAACCTCGCACAATCAAGTAACTCCTTATTCGGCGAATACGTATTCCCACCACAGAGAGCACATAACGCGAGCAAATTCAGGATTGTCCACATGTCTAGGGGCCCTTGGGCCGCCGTTTCGCGCACATATCAGCTCGGGCACATCACTAGACGAGGTGCCGCGCGGTACTGCGATAGTGCTGGGCTGGGCGGTCACGGGCGCAACCTTCGCGCGGGCCCTTTGACGGGTATCGCGGATTACTTCACTAAAGTCTGTTTTACACTCGACAATAACAAAAAAAAACTCTCAATTATTAATAATTAAAAAAAAATTGCAAAGCGAAGGCAACGAGTGCTCGACGCGTAAACGTCAACAAACAAATGCTAGTCTACGTTATTCGGTCTAGCTATAAGCCATGTAGGACTCGGAACTATATTTAGATACAATACCGCCAAAATAAATAGCACATTTATATTTGTCCGTCGTCAACATTCAACACACATTTTTTGTCGAAGAAATTTTCATATTTTCGTTCCTTTAGCATTTTATTATTAGAAGAATTTAGGTCGTACTTTTACAATATTTTAAAGGCTGAATAAGCATTGAATACCTATTTATAAATAAATATTTAAGATCATAATATCTACTGTGTAATTCTAAAGTTAAGAATTTATTGTCAAAGTATATTTATTAGAATATCACATACAAATCTGTTATATCAATATGTTGCGTGTTTCAGAAGTTTGAAAAATGTATTAATTCTTAAAAGTAATTTCAACTTTTCAACCTCGACTACTTTTGTCATTTTGGTTTCTAGAGTCACGCAAGATTGGTGAAATTAAAAAAGTTGCGCCATTTCACTAGCGAAGATATAATACTAGAGGATTAAGCTGAATAGTTATAATGTTATTTTTTATATTAAGAGAACTTTAAAAGATAGTGACTAAAATATGTTTTAAGGAGGTCTACCATTATCGGTTTGCTATAGTCGGCCATCGTCTTTGTTAAGTAGCGATAGCCAAATTAACAAAATTTTCGAGTAGTTGGTTTAATTTAGGAATTTATCTATGCAATATTATTAAGAGGAAATGTTTTATTTGTTTCATGTATGTTTCTTTGCATATAATAGGCTCTGAAATTACTGAATCGATTTTGATAAAATTTGGCACACATGTAGAGCAGGCCACGGGGAAGGACATAGGCTACTTCTTATCGCGACAAGGCGCTTGGTTCCCGTGAAATTTTATTTTGTGCATGCAAAGTTGTGGGTAAAATCTGTCGTGGTACATTATACCTATTACCTAAGTAGAAAAAGGTTTGCAGTATTATTGCTTAATAACGTACTAGCTGAGCTCTAACGCCTTAATATACAAGCCTACAAGGGGAGTTAGTAGTCATTTGCTGAGAAAAGATAAAAAAAATGACTTTTGAACCACAAAATCTACTATTTTGCACGTGAAAACAATGAATTGGCGAATATTTAACTGGCAAAGCGAAAGACAGCGTGTCGTAATCGCGTGACGCCCTGCCGTGCCCAGGTCGCCGCAGAAGATCATTAAACTACCAAATTAAAATATTACAGCATTGATTCAGAGTTGAACCGATACTCAGACACGAATATGCTAAAATTGTCCCCATTATCTTCGTAAAGTTAGCTAATTTATATTATATTAATGCTAGTAGTTAGGTAGTAGTCCTGGTGATAATTTATTGAAGTAAATCTTCTTTAGCGGCATTGAGAGTGAAATTTCATTTCGCATCACGACACGACACTTGTCACGACACAATTTCGGATATATCGCCATCGATATGTCACCGTAAAATTGTAAAAACCATTAGATTGTAAAATAACAAACGAGATTGTAAAAATATGTCGAAAGCTTAAAAACTATATATTTATAATCTAACGAAAAATAATGTGTTAAATTATAGGACAACATATTCGCGTCGGAAGTCTATCAACATTTTACAATTTCACTAGTTTTATTACAATCTAACGGTTTTTACAATTTTACGGTGACAGATATAAGTTATAACCCCATATTATGTCGGAAGCTACTTATACTTCTTACATAACAACTTTACTTTTTTAAAGTATGGCTCAATACACAGATGGCCATAGGTGTGCAAAATTAAATTTTTCTATTCTTTTTCGAATTAATGTTCTTTGGCGTACGATGAGAGCATTTTTATATTTCAAATGATGAATAACATTTCACTTCTGCCACGTGTACCTATTTTGTCCAGGGTCAACGACATGTTTCTGTTTAATTAAAGAAATAACAATAATGGGTGTAGGCAATGTTGATCCTCTGATTCAAAGATCATTAAAATTACAAATAAAATTGAAGAAATGGCAATTAAAAGTAGTATTTACCAGATTGGATTGGTTGTTGTTGAATGAAATACAATTTGTATAATGTGTTTTTCTCGCTCAATATAGAGTTTTTCCGGTGTAAAAGATAGAACGGGTTTTAATTACATTGTACTAAATACTAAAATATATTTGCTAAGTAATCCTCTAGAAGATTAGTTCAGTCAGGGAAGGCCTTAAACAAGCCGTACACAGTTTGAACAAGGAGTTCGCGTGTGATCTAATGTAAGTTAACCTTAACCACGCGAGGTGCGTGTGCTACCAAATGGTACGGAATATTGATCATAGATAGTATAGAATATAAAAAAAAAGAAAAAAAAATTTCAAATATTGTAATATGTATAATGTACAATCACAGCCTATGGAACTTGTGGTACAATGTTAGGTACGTTGACGTGGCGACGAAAAATTAGCTATCGCGTAAGATATTTTACACCACCAAAAATTTTTGGTTTACCTAATTAAAGTTACTCTTAAAGATCTACCTCTTTGTGCCTTATAGGGGAACTAAATATAAGATCGTGGTAACTAAAGAACCAATTTTTTAACTAAGAATACAACTGAAACAGTATCAGTGATGCAAATTCAATTGTATACGAATCAAACTCTCTACCTACTCTACTACTATCTACTAACTCCCAGTCGAGAGCCAAGCTGTTAAGATTATTAAGTAAATAAATAAATTGCATTATACCTAGTATTAGATATGAGCGCCGATGGGTGGTAGGTCGGCGGCGGCGCGCCGGCTTTTTAGGGTCGGCGGCGGCGGCGTCGGCGGCGTGACCTTGGAAGGGTTGAAGTTTGTACTTGGTAGTAAAAAAAAGTGTAGTTTTCTTTATTTATTGGATAACATACAGTTTAAATGCAATGCAATTTATGGAACTTTTTGTAGTGATGAAAAAGTCAAGGTAATAATACAATTTCAAAGTAGGAACTACTTTGGAATTGGCAGTTAACAGTGCTTTGATTCCAAAGAGTCTAATCACTGTAATATTTTTCTATTTTCATTTTATAAACGTCCACATTTTCAAAAACTAACGTCGAAGTCATTTATATAACTGACTGCGTAGGGTCTCTAGTGATCAACCAATAATAGCGGAGATCTCAGCCTTAAACACGGTGTAAAATCTCCCAAACAAGATCTGCCTGCAGGTGGCATGCCCCCGTAGTCCAGCGCCATCCCGGTTGTCTTCCTAGATCTGTCCGTAAACCAAATTATGTCCTTAAGGTGAACATTAATTAGGACCCAGTCCTCCCTAGAAGTTATGAAAACTAGGTATAGCTTCTAGAACCTATGTACCTTGATCATGGCGTCCGATGCATGGCCATGACAGGTCTCTCAAAAAGAGACTGTTGCAGTTGTCCAAGAAGGGTGGAAGTAAATACTAGTCTAAATTGGGCCGTTTTAGACTAGTATTTACTCTATACACTATTTAATGTTTTGATGCAGTTGACCTATACAGCTTTTTTCTGCTCATATGTGACAATCGTCTCACTATATCTGTGCATAACCAAGCATAGCATTGCCTTCGACCGAAGGTCTCATTTAGAGCTGACAAGTCTTGTGCAGGATCACAGAGCACATCTAGCCTTTTGCATAATGTCCTTGATGTGCTTATTCCAAGTAAGTCCCATAATATCTAGGAATTAGGATCACTCCAAGATATTCGACCTCGCTTGCAGACGTGGTAGTTTTCCTGAAGAGTGTTGGTGGTTTTAGTCCCTTCAACTTCCTCTTATTGGTGTTAGGTATCAATACTGTCTTTTTTAGGTTAGCTTAACCCTTTTGCACCAATTTTGCACCTGATTTGCATTAGCCCAGTGACTACTGATGCGCATTTGCACACCACTAGTATCGCTAGGTCGGATTAGAGCTTGGCTCTCGACTCGAAGGTCGTGGGTTTGATTCCCGCATTGGAAAAACAAAAAAAAAGTTGTTTTCAAGTTTGGTTACGACACTGCAGGCTGATCACCTGATTATCTGACAGGAAAGGTGATCTATGCATCGGATGGGCAAGTAATAAGTCGGACGAGTGCCTCATGTCTCGCCAGTCGTGTCAGTTATCCGCCCTAAGTGCTTGTGTGCACAAGAGTACACAAGAGTGTACTGCGCACAAACTAGGGCACTATAAGAATAACTGCTGGTCTGGTTTCAATGAAACCAGCCACCGTCACCGGTATCGGTGTGGGGAGTTATATGTTATATACTTCTTTCATACTTTAAACGAGGATACAAAGGAGGACATCCACATAAGTAACACCTATCTCATCAAAAGAGTTCTGCATAAAATACAAGGTACTTAATAGAAAGGCAGATCTACTGATTGATCGAAGAGATCGAGCTAGTACATCGCATTGATAAAGCCATTGAGGATAAGAAGTTTACGCTAAGCGCCTTTCTAGATATTGAAGGTGCGTTCGACAAAAACTCCACCTGATCTATTACCCTGATAACCTGGCTTCAAGAATTACTATATATTGATCAAAGCTACGCTAAACAACAGAGTAGCGTCATTAACTATCATGAGCTTGACGCTCAGGAGCAGGTTCAGGTGAAAGAAGTAAGGCTTATATGGGTATACTAGCTGTTCCGACGAACTTCGTACCGCCTTAGAATTAAATGTGTTGACGTACTGACAGCAGCGTCACCTACCGGATCCAATTGCAAATTTAATCCATTCTCAAATTCACTTGAACACACACGAAAAAAATCATTAAAATCTGTCCCATATGAATGATTTTCCCCGTTATTGCAACGTTTTTTACTGATGCTTCGCAGCGTGATGTTATATAGCCTAAAGCCTTCCACGATAACAAGACTATCCAAACAAAAATATTTTTTCAGTTCGAACCGTCAGTTCCTGAGATTAGCGCGTTCAAACAAACAAACTCTTCAGCTTTATAATATTAAGTATAGATATGACTTTTGTAGTATGAATGCTCATAGTTACTGACTGAAATTACACATAATGACTATCCCTCTCGCTCACTCGGCGCGCCGATGTATTTTCGCGGCGGCGGCGGCGCGGCAAAATCGTCGGCGGCGGCGGCGCGCCGGCGCGGCGCTCATATCTACCTAGTATAGGTCGCGCAACGAATTAAGATCTTTCGACAAAAGTAGAGGGGGTATGCGTAGAAGTCAGTTTTTGGGTGTGTTTGGCGGTAGCGGGCTCGGGCGGGGAGGTGTGGATGCGCCGAACGCATGCCGAACGTGGCTGCCGACACGCTATTGGTACGTTAGTAATATATATTCCTTGCTATTGGTCACATGCGCGAACGATCCCCTCCATTTTCACTGAGCGCTCATAAACCGTTGCGCGATCTATAGCTCACATGTTCTTAAAATGCAAGTGGTATGGGGGTACACTTGTTGCATTTAATTCAAAATATAGCTGAGTGAAAGTCCACGAAAATGCTTTATTGTAGGCTTGCAGCTCTGTGTCTGTGACGCGTATAGCGTGATATAATTACAGGCGAAAGAGTAATTATCAGCTATTGCAGTTATAGTGTACTGTTATACCTCGTTATAAACACTAATGTTACCGATGTTACCCTTTGTGTTATCTTATACAGCAGTTTTGTGCTACTTGGGTTATTATATAGCTGAAGTATTTTTTAAGGTTGCGTTTACATTGACAGGAAATTGCCTATTTTTCGGTCCATTTTGCGACGAAATGAAACCAAATCATAATATGTATAAAAGTAACAATAGTCACAAATATAGTACTTTTTTTTATAAAATCGGTGTAGAAATATAAAAAAATATGATTATTACAAAAATAATTTATTAAGTACATATTATAGCAAAAGCAATTTTCCACATCGACTTTACCCAAAATTCACAAAATATATTCACCTTAAAATTTACTTTAAAAAAAAATAACAATTTTAAAAAACATAAAAAGTCTCTACAAAGATTTCACGTGTGAATAAGGTTTATTTTATTTGGTCACACAAAAAGAAATGTTAGTTCGTGCTAAGCCGCTGTCAAAGAACAAATTTTGTAAACGCGTCTTTTATATAGAATAGCTACAGAATAGAGTCTCGGCTAAATGATACTGATTGTAAAATACAATAAAATATATTACAGAATACAAGACATAAATAATATTTAGAAAAGCTTAAAAAATCTCCACAAATTTCACGTGTCGATAAGGCTTATTTTATTTGGTCACTCTGGGTATATTGCTGGTTTAGTGCATATAAAATTTCTAAATAAATTTCACTCCGTACTGTCAAAAAACACATTTTATAAACGCGTCCTTAATATAGAGTAGCTACTGAATATAGTCTCGGCTAAATGATAATGATTGTAAAATACAATAAAATATATTACAGAATACAATACTTTACTTACATAAAATTTTATGTTCGAATAGTTCTCATAGTTTTAATCTAAGAGTGAATAAATATATTCAATTATCGTTTATTAAATCTTCTTGGAGTGGATCCAATAAGAGATTAAACTTGTTTTAGATCATTTATTACATATTACTCTTATGTTGTTTTAACAGTTTAAAATATACAGAGCCATACTACCTCTGACTGTTTATGAAATAATACTTAAAAAAATATTTATAAACAGCCGAACGTATAATCGCCTCCTTTTTTGGAAGTTGATTAAAAAGTAAAATTATTATTATCAGCAACTACTAACGTTCCCGTTTTTTTTTCAAAAATTGCACACACATGCATATTTCAATATCAAAAACAAAAGTCAAAAACCTTAGTTTTCCCTCTACGTTTTATTATCGCTTTTATAAGTCTTCTTAACAAGTTGAAAATGGAGACAAAGAAAGACACTGGTCCCACAAATATGTGGGATACCTCGTCAGATTGGGAATCATATCTAGAAAATTGTGCTAGAAGCGTTTGTTACCACATTAAAAATTGCAAAAGTTTTAGACAATTACCTAAATTAACTGAAAAAGCTTTCGTTATTAGCTCATAAACTATAAATATTTAATAATTTTGAAAAAAAAAATAAAGATATAAAACGAGCAGATATTTACTATCAAATACTTTTAACTTCCGAAACTCGATCTCCATTACTAATAAAAAATTTAATTTATTTATTAAAGTTATAATTACGCTCAGCGTCAAAAAGGACTCGATGTATAAAATATATATTTTGAAGTAATAAATAATATTATTAGGAATTTAAACATTTACTCTATAGTAGTAAAGTATAGTACTTTAGAGAATTAATTCCCGTTGGAAATTTATATTTAAGTAAATTTTTTAATTCTTCGACGAATATAAAAGAAGAAAATATTTTAGAAATTTCGTCTTCATTGTAAACCTAAAAAAAGTTTTTAAATAATTGGCGTAAAATCTTTCGTTAAATATTAAACAATTCAAACAATTAATACTCTGTTTAATATATATTTTGAAATAAAAAAAAAATCTTCATTTATTTCACAACACACGAAAATTACTGTGTTTATTTACAACACATGAAACTCTACTATTTTAAATATGATCGGATGCAAATATTAAAGTTTTATGCGGTTCATAATTTTATAGGGCTATCAATCATAATCGTTAAAACGAAACTTCAAAATATAAACCGATGGCGTTTTATTGCGATGATATTGGCGATGATAAAATATAAATCATGGCAGGTATTAAAACAATTGTAGCAAAAACGCTTTATTTTGGTTTCCAGTTTCCAAAGAAACTTTCAACTATTTCAAATTTTTGACTCATTAGTAACACATAATATTATGTTACAGACAATATTCGTACGTGTTACGTCTGCGCGAAAAAAAGTTTCACAACAATTTTTCCACAACGTTTTCGTGACCGTGGAAAATGTCCAACAACTGTCTACGAAAATGTAGCGTAGAGCGTTACGTGCAGACTAAACACGCACTCTTGGCTATGATAAAATATGTTCACGTCAGATATATTCGCACATCTGAAATGATGCTACCAATTTAAAAAATACCTTATTTATCTTGCAATAAAGGAATAATAATAAAAAATGAAATTGGGACAATTTGTTAGGATTAAAAATGTTGATATAACTTAACAATTCTACACGACAGACGCGAGAGAGTCGAGAAGATGTCAAGGCGTGACAAAGTTCTTGGAGACGAAAGTTGGCAAATTTTACTGTGCTAAATGTTCACACGAGCTATCACGAGATATGTAGGAAGTAGATATTTTGTGTATTTTTACTTTGGAAGTCGGTTTAATTTTTTGTTTAAAAATTATAATTTTACCATTTTTAGTGATATCGTTAAATTATTATTAATACGTCCTGAACGTCTAAAATAAACGATCGAATGTATAATTGAATAAGCACCAAGCTTCCATTAGATATTGTTAATAAGATGATCATGATTATTACTGTAAGTTACAAAGTGGCATATGCTTGCAGTTATTCAAACTATGCTGAAATTTCAGACAGGAGTTCTGTTCAGTGCTTTTGGATGCGGATACCCCGCATCCAAAATACCTTAGTGCAAAATCTTATTTTTTGGTAGCATTTACTGTTACTTCAGAAAAAGTCAAAATCACTACAATATATTATGTCTGTATACATTTTGAAGAGTTCTCTCGATTCCTCGTTGATCGCATAATCAGGTTTCCACTTTATTGACTAAAGGACCAATTTCTAATTATACCCTTTACAACAATAAAATAATTTTGCTAATAGGTCCATAAATGGCAGAGTAATGTTCAAAGATATCCGTGTCGGTGTGAGAGCCGTGTACTATGAGAAATCATCATATTATGATGATGTATGGTGTGATGATGGTGTTGATGATAATAATGATTACCGTAACTGACATAGTGACATATAGCTTTGTAGTTCTTTACACAACGCCAAAATTTATAAACATGTATATCTATAAGGAGTCAGAAGTTCTGTTCTGTACTTTTGGATCCAGGGTAAAACTTGATGCAAAATCTTACTTTTCGGTAACATATGCTTGGACTACATTAGAAAAAGTCGAAATCGCTATATGTTTCCATATAAATTTCGAGTATATCCCTCGATTCCTCGTGGATCCCATCACCAGGTCACCACTTTTTTGAAAACGGGACCAACTTGGGTTGGTCCCGTTACATCAAAAAAATAATTTTGAAAATCGGTCCGCAGGCGGCGGAATTATCGTTGAACATACAAAAAAAATGTATATACAGCTGAATGTATAACCGCCTCCTTTTTTGGAAGTCGGTTAAAAATGGATGAAACTACGCGAAACACCTAGCAATGTATAAAACTGGTGTTTTATACTGGTGTGACGTAGCTGCACTATGCAGGATTCCCTGACCGTGCGACGTCAGGCGTATCTCATTGATGGCGCAGTATCTTGCAACCTGAAGGCTG
The DNA here is from genome assembly GCA_905404095.1 of Glaucopsyche alexis. Classification (NCBI taxonomy): domain Eukaryota; kingdom Metazoa; phylum Arthropoda; class Insecta; order Lepidoptera; family Lycaenidae; genus Glaucopsyche; species Glaucopsyche alexis. The sequence continues at coordinate 7,969,755 of FR990053.1, forward strand.
AAGCCCAGTTTAGTTCTAGTATCAGTGCATGCTATCGTACTCACACGCACACCGAATCGAGTGTGCACGAGAGCCATAGCATGCTCTGACACTGGAACCGAAGGACAAAGCATATTTTGCTAGCTCAACCATCAAGAAGTAAGGATTAGGTTCAGTTCACACGGCTACGTACGCGACGCTACGCGACGTTTCATTTTTAAGATAACTATCCGAAATTGAATTTCTTTAACTACACATAAAGATACACGTTTCGTATGATATCAGTTATGCCTTCTTATGTAGGAAGTAAATAAAGTTAAATTTTGTATAGCTATCTTAAAAATGCAGCGATATGTCACGTATCGGTTCATTAGGATTAAGGTCCGGACGCACTAGGCGGAACTGCACTTCGGCGGAACTGAGCGACACGTCGCACGGTGGGTCGAAAATCGGCTTTCATAGACATAGAAATGAAATCTCGAAAGTGATAGATTTTTTGATGGATATTGCTTCAGTTTAGTATTACTATGTAGAAAATTAAGTTTGAGATAATTTGGCTCAAAAATGAGGGAGTAATAATTTTTTTACGAAAAACTTGTATGGAGCCAACATGAAAAATTCAAATATTTCAAAAACGGCAAGTTTAACCGTAATATCCTGACAGATGGTTATAGTACCAATTATTCATGATTTTTTGGCATACATCATATAACGGTTTTAGCTGCTCTTTTTTTTTAAAAATCGTCAAAATTTTTGAAAAAAAGTCACCCTGTATTATTGCACGATTCGATAGTGTTACTATTAAGGAACAATTTCTGGAAAGTAATGGTATACGGCAAACTTGAGGAAAGTGTTGAATTTTAATAAACTCCTCCATATTTTGAACAAATGTATGAACAATTATATAAAATGCTAAAATTAAGCACTTTCCTTAACTTTCTCACATATAGTTACTTCCCAGCAATTGTTATTTACTAGCAAGACTATCGAATGCTGCAATAATACAGGGTGACTTTTTTTTCAAAATTAACGGATTCGAATCCTAACAAAGGATGTTGACTTGGCTATAATCTGATAATGCAGTTATACTCGTCGTACACTGTGAAGTGAAGGAAAATTATGTCAGAGTAATTGCTTCCCAAATATACTGAATAAATAAATAAATAAATAAATAAATAAATGTTTATTCGGAGCATATGAGACATTACAGGACAGTAAAATAGTGGTACATTAGAACAAGGCAACAGAAAAAAAAATACACAAAAAAACAACTAAGAATACCAAACAATTTGGGTTGGTTAGCATGAGTGTAATGTCCAAAACCGAAATGGAAACCACTCAGGTGTATACCACGGCGCGACGCACTGCGGTACCTGGTCTTCCGTGGCCCCAAGCCGTATGACGTACGACAGACTTAGCACGCAAAGAAGTACATAATAATTATAAGAAAATATATTACAATAGGAAAAAAAATATATAAGTATATATATAAACATAAGATTTGATGTGAGCATGGGAGAGTAATATATTGCTAAGTAAGTAATCTGTGAACTAGGAAGCAGGGACACAATATGGGGATTGGGGCGGTTCCGCCTCACGCGCGGATCGTGGCCGTGACTTAACTACAATCCACATCTCGGCTTCAGTGGCCACATAAATGTTGAGCGGTGAGCTCGCGCAGGCGAACGCCCGCGCCTTAGTATCTACTCCCCATAGTATCACATAAACTATCACGTGAACAGTATTATACTATAATTATACATATACACAAAAAAATAGCTGATAATAGTAATTAAGTTGTACTCGTAATAACATGAAAATATATATGGTAAGTGCGTTTAAGATAGACAAAATATTAACTACTAGTAGATACATAGTTTATAAATAAAATAATTATTTTCAGGTGAAATATTAAATTAAGTAACAAAACATAATACATAGTATTTTGGTTTAGAAAGGCTGGCTGCATAATACTGTATAGACTACAATAATAGGTAGCTGCACAAGTGTACTGGATTTATAACTTTTTTATAGAAAATTTCTATGAAGCCAATGAGAAAAATCCAATTATCTTCAAAACGGCAAGATAAATCCTTATATCCTTACATGCTGTTACAGTACTATTAATTCGTGATTTTTTTACATAGTTCATGAAACGGTTTGTGCCATTTTTTTTTAAATAATCGAAATATTAATTTTGAAAAAAAAAGTCACCCTGTATTATTACACCATTCGATAGTCTTGCTAGTAAAGAACAATTGCTGGGAAGTAATTACATATGAGAAAGTTGAGGAAATAACTAAATTTTAGCATTTTATATTATTTTTCATACATTTGTTCAAAATATGAAGAAGTTTATTGAAATTTAACACTTTCCTCAAGTTTGCCGTATACCAATACTTTCCAGACATTGTTCTTTACTAGCAAGACTATCGAATTGTGCATTAATACAGGGTGACTTTTTTTTTTCAAAATTAATATTTCGATTATTTAAAAAAAATGGCAAATAGAACCGTTTCATGAACTGTGTAAAAAACACGAATCAATAGTAATAACAGCATGTAAGGATATAAGGATTTATCTTGCCGTTTTGAAGATAATTGGATTTTTCTCATTGGCTTCATATAAATTTTCTATAAAAAAGTTATAAATCCAGTATATTTGGGAAGCAATTACTCTGACATAATTTTCCTTCACTTCACAGTGTACGACGAGTATAACTGCATTATCAGATTATAGCCAAGTCAACATCCTTGGTTAGGATTCGAATCCGTTAATTTTGAAAAAAAAGTCACCCTGTATTATTGCAGCATTCGATAGTCTTGCTAGTAAATAACAATTGCTGGGAAGTAACTATATGTGAGAAAGTTAAGGAAAGTGCTTAATTTTAGCATTTTATATAATTGTTCATACATTTGTTCAAAATATGGAGGAGTTTATTAAAATTCAACACTTTCCTCAAGTTTGCCGTATACCATTACTTTCCAGAAATTGTTCCTTAATAGTAACACTATCGAATCGTGCAATAATACAGGGTGACTTTTTTTTCAAAAATTTTGACGATTTTTAAAAAAAAAAGAGCAGCTAAAACCGTTATATGATGTTTGCCAAAAAATCATGAATAATTGGTACTATAACCATCTGTCAGGATATTACGGTTAAACTTGCCGTTTTTGAAATATTTGAATTTTTCATGTTGGCTCCATACAAGTTTTTCGTAAAAAAATTATTACTCCCTCATTTTTGGGCCAAATTATCTCAAACTTAATTTTCTACATAGTAATACTAAACTGAAGCAATATCCATCAAAAAATCTATCACTTTCGAGATTTCATTTCTATGTCTATGAAAGCCGATTTTCGACCCACTGTGCGTCGCGTCAAAATATTCTTTATATGAAATTGTATGAGATAACACGCACTAAGCGGTAACGGAACTACACTGCAGCGAACTGCAAGACAAACTTGATCAACTGACAAAAAGTGTCGCGAACTGCAGTTCGGTTTCGCCAACTTCATTTTCATAGTCAGTCAACCGAGATACTTGGGAGCGCGATAATCGTTCGTCAAAAATGTCGATAGATGAATAAAATTATTATCCAGTATCCGGAGACATAATAATATTATGACGTCCAGCATAAAAAGTAGGTACATGAACACTTCTATGAAAAAAAAACTAACTTTGGAGTGAAACGACCTCTGTGGCTCAATGGTTTGCGCGTCGGCGCTCAAGAAGCCCGGTCGCGGGTTCGAATCCCACCGGGAGACAAAAAGTTTTTTATGTTCCTGGGTCATGGATGTGCAATAAATGTGTATTATATAATAAAAATCTTAAATATATTTATAGTATAAAAGTATTAAATATATTTCCGTTGTCTGGTACCCGTATCACAAGTTCTTCGAGAACTTACCACGGGACCAGATTGACGTGGTGTAAAAGCGTCCATAGATAGATATTATTATTAAATAGTTCAAGAAATGGGAATAAATGGTAAGTTAATTTTTTTATTTCTTTTTCCTGTGGATGAACGACGACCTCTCCAATGTTAATTGGTTTCATAGTGAAAATTATAATAATTATAATATCTATGGACGCTTCACACCACGTCAGTCTGGCCCCGTGGTAAGTATCCGAAGAACTTGTGTTACGGGTACCAGACAACGGAAATATATTTAATACTTTTTATATGTACTTTACTTTAATATAAGATTTTTATTATACACACATTTAATACACATCCATGACCCAGGAACACAGAAAACTTTTTTGTTCCCTGGCGGTATTCGAACCCGCGACCTCCGGTTAAAGCGCCACTGCGCTCACCTCTGAGCCACGGAGGTCGTATGTAAATTATTTAGATTGTAGGTATGTAAGTACCATGGACGAATAAAAAAGTATAGACTGACAGATCCCATACATTAAAACATACACAAAATGAAGGTCCGGATTCAGCTTAGCTCTAGATGGCGTTAGTTACTAGCACGAAAATCAATAAATTGCACAAATTAGCGAAGTAAATCAATTAAGTTCTCTTTTAAACAAGAAAAAATATTTTTCCATCTCTTTCCAGTGTGATTTTAAAGTTCATAGGCGGATATTTGATAATTGTCTCTAAATCCAAAAAATGACCTCAGTAGCTTGTTTTTAGACAATTATGGTAGATGGCGTAGTATTAGGGTACCACATGTGATCACGAGATGGCGCGCAAAAGCATCGAATAAAAGTAGGTACCTACTTATATAAACAGGTACAATACAATGTTGTATAATGTAGATATTGATCATAATAATTATTGTAGCTTGGTGATGTCCGCGACTTCATTCGCGTGAATATGGGTTATCGCGGTTGGATAAAAAGACAACCTTAATTATTATGAAAACAAAACTAAATATGTACCTACCTACCTATCATAAAATAATACAACTCTTTAAAATACCAAGAAATCGTATTTTGCTTAAAATACCTACCTATTTAAATAGAAAACTACACGAAATCAAAGTGTAACTTAATTAGAATATTGAATTAAACGATAAGTAACCACAATGAAAATCAAAAATGTTTGAAATTACGATTGACAAGTCATTTTGCAGTCGCGGACAGATCAGGTGAACTTTATTTTGAACCTTATTGCTAAGGTATAAGGTTGAAAATGATACACCGTATCTGTCCGCACGCTCTATGCTTTGACATAAGAGTGTTTTAAGTTTTTCCAAAGTTTTTCCTCGTACTAGCAGGCTTAGCATGACGCGGCGACGCGAGCCGAAGAAATAAATTTAAAGAAGAAATATTCTATATATAAAGACTGAAACTAATTGTCTAGGAGTGCCATGATGTGGAGTAGTTGACATTATTGTAAGACTAGATGTTGCACGCGACTTTGTACGCACAAAAGGAAATCCCGCGGTAACCGTACATTTTGCCGCGATAAAAAGGAGCCTATGTCCTTCCCCGTGGAGCATATTATTTTTAAACAAAAAATTAAACCGACTTCCAAAGTAAAAATACACAAAAAAGTATGAAATATAACTTAATCTCTAAATAATTCCCCTTTCAAATTCGGCTAAAATTTTTACTATTTCTCTACTCAATCTTCTTAATTTTGAAATCGGTACCAGCTCAAACAATATTCTACAATATTTTATAGAACTTACGTTCATATTTGCTGGTACCGACTTCAAAATTAATAAGATTGAGTAGAGAAATAGTTAAAGTTTTAGCCCAATTTAAAAGGGAAATAATTTAGAAAGTAAGTTTTATTTAATTTTTTTTGTGTACTTTTACTTTGGAAGTCGGTTTAATTTTTTGTTTAAAAATAATAATTTCATACTTTTTTGTGATATATTTTGTTAAGTTATTATTAATACATCTTAAGAACGTCTAAAATAAACGATCGAATGTATAACTGAATACGCCCAAATTTTCACTAATTTGTTAATAAGATGACGATGGTTACTATAAGATACAAACTGGCATATGCTTGCAGTTCTTTAAACAATACCGAAATTTCCAAACACATATCTTTAAAGACTGAGGAGTTTTGTTCACTGCTTTTGGATCCAGGTTATACAAAAGATCCAAAAGCACCAAGGTGCAACATCTTGTTATTTGGTAGCATATGCTGATGTTACTTCAGTAAAAGTCAAAATCACTATGTGTGTCGATATAAATTTAGAGGAGTTCCCAAAAGCACCAAGGTGCAACATCTTATTTTTTGGTAGCATATGCCTTGTGTTACTTGAGTAAAAGTTAAAATCTCTATATGTACCGATATAAATTTCGAGGAGTTCCCTCGATTCCTCATGGATCGCATCATCAGGTTTCCACCTTAGTGACTAAAGGACCAATTTCGAATTAAACCCTTTACAACAAAATAATTTTGCAAATAGGTCCATAAACGGCAGAGTTATGTTCATAGATCTCCGAGTTAGTGTAAAATACTATGAGAAGAGCCTTTTATATCATAATAATGTGATGATGTATTAAATTACTCTAATAGGGGTGTTGCCTAGTGTGGAATTTTACAGTTATACAAATTAAATTTAAAACTTGAAACTTTAGATCGCCTTCTCCAAATTAACTGTCACATGGCCTTCACCTTAACACGTTATTGCCTTTTTGTACCTAAATTTACGTATGTCTTGCGGTGTTGTCAACTGTGGAAGTTCCCTCAACTTCTCAAACAGTTGGATGACACCATAAGACATACGCTTTCCGCTATTTTGAACATAAACTTCGATGACCGCTCATGGACTTAGGCAACACTTCCAGTAAGGTTCGGTGGCATGGGTGTCCGAAAACCCTCGGACGTATCCCTTCCGGCCTTCTTGTCCTCAGTCCACGCAAACTATAAACTAATCTCTGAAATACTAGAGCACCCATCCTAAACCAATACAGTTCCATTTCTGGACGAGACCAAGGACGCCTGGAGCGTAGCTAGTGCTTGTAACGAATTGCCCGCCAATACATTTTCCGAAAGGCTCTGGGACGAGCCTCTCTGTAGACTGGTACGGAACAATCTCCTTAACACATCGTCCAGTCCTACGGAGCAGGCTCGCCTCTTAGCTGTGGAGAAATGGGTGGCGGGCCTTTGGTTACAGGCGCTTACCGTCACCCAATACGGGCACATTGCTGGATCGAACAACATTTCGATTAGCTACTTCCCTGCGTCTTGGCATCCCCCATGTCGTCCCCCATCGTTGCGTTTGTGGTGCAAATGTAGACAGACTCGGATACTATGGTCTGTCCTGTCCACGAAGCGCCGGTCGCATCTCCCGCCATCACTGCCTCAACGACCTCATTCGTCGGGCACTTGTCACGACCGGAGTGCCAGCTGTGCTGGAACCCTCTGGACTATCGCGCGACGATGGCAAGAGACCAGACGGAATGACCCTGGTCCCTTGGAGACTGGGACGGGCTCTTGTATGGGACGCTACATGCGTCGATACACTTGCTCCGTCCCATGTCCAGGGCACCTCAAGTACTGCAGGTGCGGCCGCAAATCAGGCAGAAAACCTCAAGCGGCGCAAGTATGAGAACCTTAGTAGGGATCTCATATTTGAACCGTTTGGGGTTGAAACCCTAGGCACATGGGGTCCGGGGGCACACAAACTATTCGGAGAAATTTCAAAAAAACTCGTAGAGGCCACCCAAGACCCCAGAGCCGGCACCTATCTGGCTCAAAGAGTTAGCATTGCTATCCAGCGAGGAAATTCTATGAGCCTGATAGGCACTCTGCCTGATGGGGACGACCTAGATGTTTTCTTCTTTTTATAGCCTTTTAATTATATTGTACTTTAGTTTTCTCTTTTTTATTTTTTATTATTTTTCTTTCTTTCTTTAATCTGTAAATAATTTAAAGTAGGTAGTTATTATTGTATAGTGTATTGTTAAATAATAAACTGTATGTTTACAATACTTTTTAATACAATTAAATTTTAAAATTGTTGATTAAAGATACATAAATCTGAAAGAAATAGGTATTTAGAGTGACGGGATTAAAAATATAAGCAAATAAAAAATATTGTCCATCTCTTTCTCGCAAAACGATTCGTGACGTCACAACCTGCTACCGCCATAAATTTTGTTATGAGAAATGTATGGCGGTAGCAGGCTGTGACGACACAGGCCAATATATCGCTCTCTTTCATATTGTAAATTTCAATGGTTTGTATCTAAGTTATTTTTTCAGATATACAAAAATGGGTTCTGGATTGTTTATTAACATGTTGTCTAAAAAAATTTTTTTTCGGCAACATGCCTATTGACATGGTGGCATATGCTTGCAGTTCTTTAAACAACGCCGAAATCCCCAAACATGTATCTATAAGGAGTCAGGAGTTCTGTTCTGTACCTTTGGGTCCAGGGTATACCTTGGAGCAAAATCTTACTTTTTGGTAGCACATGCTTAGACTTGTTCAGAAAAAGTCAAAATCACTATATGTGTCCATATAAATTTCGAGGAGTTCCCTCAATTCCTCATGGATTCCAACATCAGGTCACCACTTTTTTGACAACCGGACTAACTTGGTATTATAACCCTTTACATCATAAAAAAAAATTGAAAATCGGTTCATAAACGACGAAGTTATCTGCGAACAAACATAATATTGAATTTTTAGGTCATCTGGAACTGGGTTAAAGTTTTGATCTATAGGTTAGTCAGTGATCAAAATGACGATTTTTGGACGTTAATATCTAAATAACCGTTTGGGCTCCAAACACGGTGCCGCTCGCCAGTTCTGTTACTTGAACTTGGCTTGACACACTACCGCGTGTCTAGATTTGTTTTTTATATACAATTTGTCGAGTAAATTAGACTATTGCACAATATATAATTTTATTGCACACAATATTGTATAAACAACGAATGGATATCTTCGATTTTTATAGGAAAATCAATTAAAAACGACTCATATCGACTTTGCGAAAATTATCAAGACCACGTAGTTCTTTGATTCTTCCTAGATGTCGCTTTTACGTTTATAGTTAACTAAATTATTATCTAAAACATGTAGATGGTAGGTTATGCTGGTTCGTATGCCATTTCTATTTCATTAATACCTATTTGTTTTATAAATACATTTTGACGAGTAAGTTTATTGCACAATACGCAATTTTATTTTTTGACCACGTAGTTCTTTGAGGGCTTCATAGATGTCGCATTTTCGCCCATACGTATATTGCAGTTCATAAAATGACCAATAGATGTCAGAAAATCATGAATCGAAAGCCAGTTTATTTACTTTTAAACTGACATGGCTAGGTTAAAGTTCCAACTAAATTACATGGCCTTTTTTTTCCCCAACTCCTTATACATTATACTAACTGTATATAAATATTTCAAAGCGCCTCAAACATGTATTTTTGGCATTAAAAAATGTACTTTTCAAAAATTTGTAACTTGGCTAAGTTCCGCTTCTGACCAGCCAGGCCTGCATTCTCGTGTTGAGGTACAATAGGAGAAGTACAGGACAAGGTTTCATCGTGCCTCAAATACCTACTCTAAATTTCTCAGTAGCTCTTGGGCTATAACGGTCAATAAGAAAATTAAAAAATGTCGTACGTTTTAATGTCCCATACATTAAAACGTACGACATTTTTTAATTTTCTTCTGTAGGTCTATAGTTTTATTCGTCCATGGTAGGTACATATTTATTAAAAAAAACCTTTTAAATTTCAATCGCCCATTCGTCCATCTTGCTCGGAGGTTGCCTAGCTACTAAATATATTTTTGTAGCGCCGCTGCAGTTGCAGTGCGACTTACCAAAACGTGTCGCTCAGTTCCGCTGAAGTTCAGTTCCGCCTAGTGCGTCCGGACCTTAAAGGTCAATAGGACAATTTGACATTTAAAAGATGTTCGTTAGTGACGTAGCCAAGATGTAGCTTTGAAAATATAATCATGAAGCAGGAACCTATTAAAACACCAACAGAAATTCAAGCAGGCCAAGTCACGCTACTGTATTGCCAATAGATGTTCTCAAATACTTAGTTCTTCGAATAGATCTAGCTATATTTTACATAAAAGATATAGTTAAGTAAGCTGGTAAGACAATAGATATAGTTAATAGAATCAGGCGTTACTTTGCGAAAATCCATAGGACACAATTTAATTAATAATTTATCTAAAAATATACCGCAAAAATACCCATAATCGACATTTTTTCGCGGGACAAAGCTAGAAATATTAATTAAATTTAAACAACAGTTGCAAACAGTAAAATTAACACATGTATTTCCCTACTTGCGTGTATATTATATATTTTAGTATTTAATTTAAAACGACTTGGTCTTTCGTTAGTGGTTCATGGACAAGATCTTCAAAATCTCATTATAAAGGTACCTAGATCAAAGACAAGTATTTTAATATTAAGTTATAAATTATGTGCAGGCGGTCGTTATGTCGCAATTTTAAGGCTTCAGTGAGCAGGAAATAACCTGAAATGAACTAGCAAGAGCGAACTAGTGATAATAGTTCTCTCAGATATTGTCTAAGCTACTAATGCTTTTGTTGCACTCGAGAGAATGCTGTAGATAATTTTGGTACAGGTGCAGCGTTGGATTAAAAAGTCTTGGCTTATACCAATAAGACTTTTCAAATTTCTTAAGTAGGTACGTGGTCAGATCCTGTGTTCGCATTTGTTACTATAGGAGTGAAAACTATTTTAACTAATAAAAATAATCATTTTCTGTATTTTTTTCATTTCTTTCTATGCCAGCGACATTCATGGATAAACGGACCTCATTGGTCAGATGAGTTAAATGGTTAAAATTAGTTCATTTATTACATTTTCTTGTTCAGAAACAAGCTATCGTACCAATAACGCTAATGAATGCCGCACAGATCCAATATTATTGAAACAATAAATTTGTCAATACTATTCATTACAATATACAATAATAACGGCAATATGGCTCCGCAAATATGTAGTAGTATCGTAAATATGAGCATTATTGTCAATAACATTAGCATGTTTGCGGTTACCCAATAGATTAAACTACCGAAAAATTCATCTCAGAAACGCGGTTCCTATAAGTGGCCGGTTTTCTGTAAGGCCATGCTAGATGATATTTTTCTAATTGAGCAGATCGAATCGTGCAACATGGCTCTTCCATTGTTAAAAAAGTATATTTCAACAGTTAAAAAAAGTTTTATGGAAGAAAACGTGCGAAATATTGGCTCTGTTGATGTTTGAAGCTTAAAATTGCGTATTAAAAGACCGTAAACGCTAATTACAGTTTCGTTAACATCTCGCCGGGAAGACGGTATAAATAGCTCCCTATAAATACACCCTAACATACTTGGACACAATTAGGTTTTCCGCAATCCGTAGATATCAAATGATATTATGATTTATGAAAACTAAATGGGCAATAAAAATGTAATAACTAGGATGGACCATTGTTTGTTGTAGGTTGGCCTTAAAGGAACAGAAAATGGGTGATTAGTAACTAATAATCACTATAATGATAGCTTTAATATATAATTTTTTATTTGCCAGTTAATGATTATGATGGTAGTCATTAAAAAGGCGAGACAGTCCATCTTCCTGTGTGTTTCTTACTTTTGTAATATAATATCCCACCAAAAACATTCTGTAAAAAACTAGCCAAGTCTCGATGGAGCTGCTTGTTTATCTCTAAAAAGTAATGAAATCTAGACAAAATCGTGCCAAGTCTAAGGTTCCTTACTGCGGTTTCTTTATTATTATAGTTAATGTTGAGTGACTTGGCCGTTGAACATTCTTTATACTTTAGTGGGTACAAGTCAATTTTGTTTACATTTGTAACTACCTATGTTTGTTAAGCGAGATATAGCCCATACTGGTATTGGTAATTGGACGCTAGTGTCTCATTTTAGGCTGTTGTTGATTGTACAACACACGTATTGGAGCAATGGTGTCATGGAGCCCCTTTTGTACCCTTGTGTACCCTTCAACGGCCAAGTCACACAACATTAACTATAATAATAAAGAAACCGCAGTAAGGAACCTTAGACTTGGCACGATTTTGTCTAGATTTCATTACTTTTTAGAGATAAACAAGCAGCTCCATCGAGACTTGGCTAGTTTTTTACAGAATGTTTTTGGTGGGATTTCACTTATTTTTGTAGAAACGTGGGCATATTGATTTATTTTCCTAGATTTTAGTGTAATTTGTTTATTTAATTTGTGTAATGTTCGAGTAGAATAAAGTTCGAGTAGAATAAAGGGGCCTGAAAATGCTGCAAAATGGTTCTTGTAAAGAATGGTACAGCAGTGTTTGCTTCGCGCTCGACTTGGCGGGGGCACTGCCGTGCCCCCAGATCGACGTTCCGGTCTTATCTAGAGGTTTCAAATAGGGGCCTGAAAATGCGGCGAAATGGTTCCAGTAAAGGATGGTACGGCAGTGTTTGCTTCGCGCTCGACTTGGCGGGGGCACTGCCGTGCCCCCAGATTATAAATATTACAAAACAATATTACTAATATTATACCTATGCGAGTATTCGAGAGATCTTTTACTATAATAGCAGTAACATTTTCAAGTACCTATAGGCCGGTACTTAAGAGTTGACGCCTACAACATGTATATTATGTCACCGTAAAATTGTAAAAACCATTAGATTGTGGTATAATTAGTGAAATTGTAAAATGTTGAAAGACTGCGGACTCCCATATTCTGCTTATAATTAAACAGATTATTTTTCGCCACATTACAAATATACCTAATTAGCAAAGAATCTTTCGACAGATTTTTAAAACCTCGGTAATTATTTTACAATCTAACGCTTTTTACAATTTACGGTAGCGTATTATGTATCTACATGTTACGTTGTGTGCTACCTACCCCCCTCGCCTGTCAAGCGATATTTCCAACGCATAAGACAAGGAAAAATCATTGTATTGCTTATCTACTGGATAAATATTTTTATTAGTAACGGGGTACGAATATAAGCATTACGTGACGTGGCACGTCATGATTATTGATAGACAGCACACAACCTAACTTGTATACGTGTTGTAGGCGCCAACTCTTATCCTACGGCCTAAAAACCTGGACTTTCACTCGTTTTATTTGCGTCTAGTAACCCAGACGCTATGATTCCGCATCGCTTGGCGGATTTTTTGGGTTTGGCGGCTCGCCAGTGGTTTTGGCGGTCTTTGTCAATGTTCAATTTATTAATATATCTCCCCTGGGTTTGATTGTCTGTCCTTAAGGTTAATAGCTGACGTCAGTTACGACCTCTTTATTTTATTCGATTGTTTTCATTGATGTTGCCCACCTGTTGATAGTAAAAATGATTAGTTGAAAACGGCGGCTTTTCTCGTGGACAATTATACACAACTTGGCTTATACTCTGCTAGATAGTAGCGAAATAATTTTCGTGTATTTGTGATTTGATGAACTAAAAATTACCCAATCCAGTGAGACAAGTTTACCTTACAATATTAAACAAAAAAAAACTTACGCTACTGTTAATAACACTTTTATGAAATAGTCGTAGCTGACATTTATTTTAAAGTTTTGTATAATTAACACGGCGAAAATACTATAATGTTAAGATAAAATATCGCTTGCTATACAGTTTGTACAAACTATCACAGATGGTTAAGATACTATATATTTTCTTATAGCGTACTGTCACATGAAGTATATCTATAGTATATTAGTCGTCTGTGACGCCCTTAAATCATGTAGATGTTTATCGGATATGCGTCTCAAACTCTCAATGCTAAAGATTGTAGATCTGGCAGCGACTTGTGTTTATTTTGTGTAGCGCACCCTCGACTCTTTGCTGCTCACCGTTTGAAGCCGGAAAGTATATTATGATCATACTTTAAAAAAAAAAAAAACTATTGGTTCAGAAAAACTACGGCAACTTTTAATCCCGTTAACGCACTTGCGACTCGTATGGTATTGCGGATGTCCACGGGCGACCGACGGTAATTGCTTTGCATCAGGTGATTGCTCGAGCAGACGCTCGTTTTCACTCTAAAGTCGATTCTCCTAATTAAATCCTACAATAATACAGTTTCGATGCAGTCTGGATATGTTAATAACAGCAAAAAGGTATTCTTATAAACGTCAAACCAGCGTAAAACGCGTTTTGACTTGAGCGTCACATAATATAACTATCGTTTCAATATTTTGCCGTAAATTAAATACGAAAATTATGTGACGTTCAAATTGGTAGCATTGTATGTAGTTGTTAGCCTCTGTGGCCTAGTGGTTAGAGCTTGTCTCTCGACTCGGAGGTCGTGGGTTCGATTCCTGCATTGAAACAACAAAATAAAGCTGTTTCCAAGTTTGGTTAGAATAATGCAGGCTGATCACCTGATTATCTGACAAGAAAGATGATCCATGGACCATGCGTCAGATGGGCATGTAAAAGTCGGACCTGCGCCTGATCTGTCGCCAGTCGTGAAAGGAAGAGAGAGTGCTCCTGTGTACTCCGCACACACGTGGGCACTATAAAATTACTCCTGCGTAACTGGCCTGGTTTCAATGAAACCGGCCACTATTACCGAAATCGGGACGGTGGAGGGGAGTTACTATTATTATGTACCTAGTTGTCTGATTTCTTTTTCTTACAACAACATTAAATTGTTTCTGAACAAACTATAGCATTACCCTTTAACCTATATACGGTACCTGACGCAAAACACAGCGTAAACGATATGTTGCATGACCAGTGGCGTAGCTATCGTAGAGCTAGGTGGTGCAATGCACCAGGGCCCTGGACCTCAAGGGGCCCTCTAGCCTCAGCTTTGAAAAGAGGGGAGCACATAAGAAAAAACGAAAAAAAAATTTTGTGAGCAGGCTCGAGACTTAGAGGCTCGATTTTTTTTATGTTGTTAAGTGAACACCAACAATTACAAGACTTGATTTAAGATTTTCAACACATGCGCTAAGCGTCCTCGATGAGCATGTGCTGTTTGTTATCGTTATTTCAGTTATTTGGTATTTGATAGTCGGGATGAGTACGCCCGTTGCACATTGGATCAGCGATAAGCTCACGTGCTTGACGGTCGTGAGATCAATTCGACAATTCCATACTCCACCCATATTAACTTCTTCGTCAAGTTTTCATTCCCTCTTGCCTTGCATCAGTTCTCGTTTGTGATATTCATTGCGACGTTTTCAACTTTCTATATGCACTATAGTCTATAATAGTTGACGCTAGGTCGACTAGGTGTGACTTTAGAATAATATCCCACATTTGTACTATTAATTGGTTTATGGTAATTTTACCGCCTTAAGTTTTTTTACTGTCGCAGTAATTTCGCAAGTTTTCAAAATTATAAGATCCGTAGTTTTCGAGATAACAATATAATAAAATTTCAAAAATTGTATAGGAATTCGGCCATGTTAACGTTTCTGTGACATTTACGTTTCGTTTTCCATAGTTTTATGTCAAAAAACTTTTCAGAGCTCTATTTTACGTAAAAGTTGTAACACGGCCTCACAAAAACCTGGCGCGAAATAACGTCACAACTCTCCCCAACTATGGTATTCTAAAAATGTGTTACATTAGAACATTTTTATTGCGTTCAAAACGTCTTTAAATATGAAAAAACAGAAAGTGTAATTCTGTTTATTATTTATTTATAGATAAATTTAGATCAAGGATAGGTAAAGATGAAAAGTTTAAAGAAAAAAGTAAAAACTTTATTATTTAGTAACAAACTTTATTTTTGACATCAACATACAAATGTAATATGTACACTTAGTTAATGTGTACACTCAGTGATAACTATAATATTATATATCTATGTGTACACTTAACTCTAAAATCAACTCCCTTTGTTCAGTAGCGATATTAGTAAGGTAAATGCCCCCTATATTCGGAATCGTAAGGCTCTTCGGATTTTAACATTTTTTTATTACAACACTATCGAGAAATAGCGTCCAAGAACTCATGAATTAAAGCGCGCAAGAGATTGCGAATTGGACGGGGAATTCTATTAAAAATCATTTTTTCCCTTTATTGATCTCATCAGTCATCTGTATAATAAATATTCTATATCGTCATGTACGTGCGTCGTTGCTTATTTATTCCCATTTTACTCCATTTAACACATAGATATTCTACCCTCATAGAGACGACGTATAGATTTAACCTACTAGGGATAAGTTTAACTCACTGTTTCCTATTCTTATTCCTATGACTAATTGTAAAGGTCAATTTAAGTTAAAACTACGCGGAAAGAGGGGATGTGGGGCATGAGGGCCCGATTTTTCCCTTATGCACCGGGGCCCTTGTCCACCTAGCTACGCCACTGTGCATGACTAACAACGTGTAGTTTCAACAAATTAACTAATATAAAATATTTAATATACAGAAAATGCCAATTCAATTATTTCAGTTGTTTTTTTAATGAAATGTGTGAAAAAAAAGTGTGGAAATTTCATAATACTTACTAATTAATACGTGACGAAAAAACTTTGAGTACGGTTTCGCTACAGTTGTGCGAACGGAAGAGTATGAAATTTGGCATAGTTAAAGTGTATGTAGAGGAATGAGTGTAGGAAACTTACAATTTTTTAATGCTTAAAAGTACATAAAATTAATAAAAATAACAACGACACATATGTACTATCCCAGATTATTATTTATTAACACACACCATAGAGGAAGTTAGGTACAGTATACCAGATTACCGAGCATCTACCGATATGATGCATGTTATTACCATGGATATAGTACCTATGGATAGAAGACACCGAATTTTGTAATTGCTAAAAAGAACTGTATTACCTTGGTAATAGAGTGTATTTCACAATGCACGTATCATAGAGGCAAATCCGAGCGAGATAGCCAGAAGGGAGGCTGTGTGTCTCGTTCTTGCATGTTGCCAACCAGAAAAATGTTGGTATTTATAAAAAGTAACTTGAAAAATCTTAGATAAAACGAGTGTACTTTATTATTATTTTAACAAATGTTTATAACTATATCATATTATTCTAATTAAAAAAGTTAGAAATAGTCATTTAATACTAAATAAAAATGCATTTTACATTAAATCCTTTTCCTTCTTTTTTTATTAGATGGTATCATTCGCAAGACAATAGATACGCCACCATTACACATATTTTATGCTGAACACGGGATAATATTAAAATTGAAAATAGTTTTTATTTCTTACTTCATGTATCTCCGTAACTATGTTTTTATTATTTATTTGATGATTTAACAGTCAAAATGGTGAAAAAATGTTGTGTATATTCTTGTCGAAGTGAAAGTTATGCTGGTTGCAATATTTCGTTTATTAGTAACATTAGTAAGTTAGGTAATTGTTAATGTTAATCTAGTTATTCTAGTAAGTATAAAAGTGTTAACATTAATTCAACTGACGTTATTAAGAGTTATAATTGTACTACATTTTGTTATAAACCAGTCAGTAGCGACTCGCCTAGAATCGTAGTAAGTACTGAGAAAAAAACGTGTGAAGTCGAGTAAGGCCTTTATTGATAATTTATAATACAGTTTTTATAGATTTCCCAACAATGAAGAAATGCGACAAAAATGGCTCAATAGTGTTTAAGTAAGGCAGAGAATTACATAAAAATCTGTTACATATTAATGCAGCCGTCACTTCAAACCTTCTTGATTTTACACTATTCAATCTAGTCGACTTTTAAAGCCTCAGCTCACAGAATACAGAAATCATCCAGAAGCCGTCAACACGCTTGAAAGTGAGGCCGTCACAACCACTCCAAATTGGAATGGTTATCCACACATAATATGTTGCCACAGAATAACGGAATATTTTACCCAACTTTTTTTAAATTAATTTTTATTGAATACCTAATTGTCGTAATATAACAACGCAATTTGTTTTGTAAGTGTAAAGAGTAAAAATTAAAAAGTGCGGGCGGGGCGGTATTTCGCCATGGTTTTGGACACAGTGCGCTGCATACAAATGTGATCGAACACTCATTCTGCATATTTTGAATTCTGTGCCTCAGCTGTATGTCATTCAGTGTTTCACAATTTGTCTCACACAGCTTTGCAGTTTGCCACAGCAGAAAATATTATTGTCACCCTACTAGAAAGGGACACACGGCCTCTCTTCCAACCTCTCGCTCGGCTCGTTTTTTTGCTCACAGTACTCGGTCCTGTTGTTATACTAGGTCCATTGTTATTACCTGTTGATATTTGACATCCTGTCACAACATAAATTACATTTTTTTCTACCTTAGATTATGAGGCAAAAGAACCCTTATAAAGTTCAAAAATCAAAATTAAAACTAATAATATTATGGATTATTTATGTCACCGTAAAATTGTAAAAACCGTTAAATTGTAATAAAACTAGTGAAATTGTAAAATGTTGATAGAATTCCGACGCGAATATGCTGCCTATAATTTAACACATTATTTTTTGTTAGATTATAAATATTTAATATTTCGACATATTTTTACAATCTCGTTAGTTATTTTACAAACTAACGGTTTGTAAAATAAATAACTATCTAAAATAACAATTTTACGGGGACATAATATATTATAATGGGCGAATTTTGACTACAGAGCGACCTCTAGTACTAATGCAATTTATTTGGTTTTGTTTTAGGCTGAAAATATTTCTGTTGATTTTTTGATATTATTTTTAACACCTAATTGAAATATTCTGGGAAAATATACATCGGAATCTGAAGAAGAGAAATTAGACGATTGAAGGAGTAAATATTTTATTCGACATATGGATTTTCTTTCTCCGCGAACGAAGTTACGGGACTTGTTCTTCTAATTTGGAATTCGGAAGACTAAACCTATAGTCACGATATAAGGGAATTTATGTAAATACTTAGCATTAATGTTGCAAAACCTTATTTCCGCGTCCTTGGCTTCCTATTTATTGAAGTTGCGTGTTTATGACAGCACAATAAACTAGTTGCCTCCGACTTCAGCTGACATCTTCGTGAGGAGTACCTACCTAGGAAGGTTATATATACCTACATAGTACATACATCTATCTCATCACTTGATTCTTGATTTTGAGTAACATAAGGGAGATTCTGCAATAATGCAAATTCTGCGAGGAAAAGGACGAGACACCTTTCCACCTTCTCTTCGACTGTCCAGCGCTTCTACAGAACAGAAACATGAACCTTGAGCAGCACGAATACTCCACCACGGAGGAAATTCGTAGCACCATATCGTTCAGTTCATGAGCAGCATAGGCCTGGGGGAAGTACTATAACGTGAAGGAGTCACAATAGATCTACTTGGGTCGCAGTGATGTCAGGGCAAGATTTTGACCTATCTTCGACTAAAAAGAACATAAGTGAGACACGTCATTAATATCGACACAAACAGCGAAATATTTACCGCAAATGTGTACTTGGCATTGATGGAATGTGTTGTCTCTATTATTCGTTCTTAAGGGCCTTACTGACTAGTCCAGCTTGCAAATCCAGCACCGATACTAATGGCCGTCGTTAACTTATCAAATATTGTTAATCATACTTCTATACAAATATTATAAATGCGAAAGTGTGTCTGTCTGTCTGTCTGTCTGTTACCTCTTCACGCTTTAACCGCTGAACCAATTTTTATGAAATTAGGTATAGACATACTTTGGGTCTCGGGAAAGGACATAGGATATTGTTTATCCCGAAAAAGTGGTGTTCCCGCGGCATAATGTATTTACGCGGGCGGAGTCGCACGCAAAAGCTAGTTGATAATAATTTTTGCCTACATGTCCGCTTCAAGGCCGCGGCATTGGATATGCAGGCTGGACGGAGAGGCCCACTGTTATAAGTCGTCTATTGTTTATAACCTTCAGTTAACACCGAAAAAGGGCGCGGCACGGCGTTTTTAAGATAGCGATTCGCGTCTCGATGTGAGCTGACCCTAGGTTACCTAAAATTGGGCGTGTATGTAAAATATGTACGATGTTTATAGAACAAAGTGACAGGGAAGACGAACTATGCATTAGGTAAAAGGTCACGAGGTTACTTCGGGTACAGACAGGAGCGCAAGTGGATAAATAAAATATGAATTATATTATATGCTGAAACTTACAAGGCATTTTGTAATATAACAAAATGTATTGCCTCGCGGGTAAAATCCTACTAATATTATAAATGTGAAAGTTTATGGGGATGGATGGATGTGTGTTACCCTTTCACGCAAAAACTACTGAACGGGTTTTGGATGAAATTTGGTATGGTAGTAGTTTTTGTTCTGGATTAAAAACATAGGCTATAGTCCCCAGTACAAGGACCATAAATTTTTTTGACACATACAAATGTAAAACTTTGTGAGTGCCTTTTTTGCGATGAGTCGGACAAACTTTTCTAATGCGAAAATTTTCGGCGCTGCTGCGTTTTTGAATGCTCGGTTCCTGGAATTGTCGATATGACGTCACTATGACTCTCCGTTTATACAACTTTAATTTTTTTTTTAATAAAGTTAATTTAAAAATTGTGGCCAACTTGTCCGACAAAAATCATGCTGCGTATGGAGTGTCCACCACCCCGAAAATGTCGATATGACGTCATTATGTCTATATACGTGTAAATACACGGGTGGAGCTGCGGGAAACAGCTAGCTATTAACAAAGAGATGTCTAACAAGAAGTCACAATGTCATGCCAAATTTTTACCTACTACCGTAAGTAGACCGTAGTGAGTAAACCTAAGACCGTACCTAGACCGTGACCATTTATAAAAATAAGTTTCGAGCGACAGTAAAAACAATAGTTTTGAAAAAGTTTGATGTAAGACTCTCATTTTTCTTCGTGACAGTCCACATAAAACTTTTACATGCATGACGTCCACTCATGTTAGATCGCAAACATAGGGCTTATTTTGACAGCCTGACCACTGACCTTTAAAATTGAACTTTAAAATTGAAGTTTCTCCGAACTGGACTAATGTGGGCTCGATTTCTATTTAAATATTAAAGTAATGACTAATGAGACTGAAAATATGATGTCTAATTTTCTCTCAGATGATAAACGTGTGTGAATATATTAGTATAGATTATAACGAACTGGAATTCGTCAAATTATCAACTGTCCATATGTTGCCTGATTGGTCGGTCCTTATAGAGTTCGGTTTTATGTCCATATAGAGTTAAAAGTGGGATACAGCAGGTCAACTTGAAACTATAAGGTTTTTTCTAGTTACTAAGGAATTCTTATGGGTTAGGTTAAGTTAGAACATTTTTATTACATTCAAAACGTCTTTAAATATAAAAAACAGCAGGCAATAAATCATTACTTTCATAGATACATTGAAATGATAATGCCTAATGGTTCCTTATAGTTACTACGGAATTCTAAAAATGGGTTAGGTTGGGTAACAACATTTTTATAACATTCAAAACGTCTTTAAATATGAAAAAACAGAAGGCGATAAATCATTACTTTTCATAAATCAACTTGAAACTATAAGGGTTTCTTATAGTTACTACGGTATTCTAAAAATACTTATTTTTTAAGATATTAAAATTAAGGCTATGTTCGGTGACTAACACTAACTAATTTATCGTTCAAACTGGTTTATCACATATTTAATTTACTACCACGATAGTTTTATATAAGTACCTAATTCTAAAGCTTTTAGTTATTTTAAGCACGAAATCAATTTAAATTCTCCAAAACACTGTTCATTTACATTCGATAACTTCGATAACAAATAAATAAACAAACAAATATGGCGGCGCGGGGTATATGCCGTTCACGGTTCAACCAATCAGCGCACGAGTGCTTTCTGATTTACAATTTGATGAATTCGAGTTCGTTATAATATAATATTTAAACGAAAAATAATGCGTAAAATTGTAAGGAGAATTTTTATTTGATAATCTGTCGACGTATAACAATCTCTCTAGTTATATAACAATCTAACGGTTTTTACAATTTTACGGTGACATATATATAATATTAACACGTTCGACAGAAATGAGCGATCGCGTACTTTCGAATAATCTGCATAAAATGCCAAAAAAACACAATGTTCCTGAGGGATAGTTTAAAAACGTATGTAGTTTCGACTGTCTTTTACAGCTAAAGGTTTAAACCGATTTGAATGAAAGATGGCATGGTAGCTTAGGCTACTTTTCATCATAATTTTTATCTATAAATCTATACAAATAAATAAAATTGAAGTGTATCTATGTTAGTGATTACGAATAAACCGCTTTTCACTATGCATAATGCATATGAAAGTTTACACGGTAGGTACTTACCTACATGGAATAAAATATCAAGTTTCAACATTTTTGTCTGTCCGTTCGCTGTCTGTCGGTAGGTCAATCTGGGCCGATTTTTATGGAACTTTCACTGGCAGATAGCTGATGTTAAAAATAATATTTTAGGCTACTTTTCAATATCATCTATATAATATTTATACAGCTTAAATTTAAATTAGCAGCTAGTCACTCAATGCGTATAATAATAATATCTATGGACGCTTCACACCATGTCAATCTGATCCCGTGGTAAGTTCTCGAAGAACTTGTGTTACGGGTACCAGACAACGGAAATATATTTAATACTTTTATACTATACACATATTTAAGATTTTTATTATATTATACACATATTTAATACACACCCATGACCCAGGAACACAGAAAAACTTTTTGTTCCTTCGGTGGTATTTGAACCCGCGACCTCCGGCTTGAGCACCAACACACTCAACCAACTTGTAGGTCTTTATTTTATATTTTGTTTTCATTTGTATCAATAAATAAATAAATAAATAATAAAATAATAAATAAACTATGCCACAGAGGTCGTCAAACAAGAGGCGTATGAAAATATCGATGGCTTAGAGCACACTTGTTCTAATTACAAAAATTGCGATTTTTACTTTTTGACTGAAAACTGTATTATTTGACGTGCTCTACCGTTTGCACTTACCCACGTATCGATATTCCGTCTCTTTCTATCAAAAACCCAGTGTCACGGTTGTATTAAGTAAGCTCAGTTTATGTCCAAAAGTATTAAAATCCTTTACTTTTACTAATTTGCTACGAAAAGTCCATAAGTGATTTTAATATTCCCTCCCGCTGTAATAGTTAACGCACAAAAATATTAAGTACCTTTACGACATGTAATCTTACATATTACAGACAATCCAAATGTTGTAAGTGCAGTTAATACAAAAACGAATCTAATGCTCCTATTTCTTCGTGCGTGCACAAATGTGCTAAGTCGCTATGATACAAAAAAGAACTATTTTTACAAAATTATCGAAAATTACATATCTAATACTTGTACACTTAATTCATTTTTGTTTTGTTTGTTTGTTTCATTTTTGACCCTTACGTACGAGGGTAGATAGATATTCTTGCCATTGGCAGCAGAAAGTACTGGACTAGCTCCGCGCGCCGGCAGCGACAGGTTTTCTTAGTGTCAGATCAAGTTTACTAGTGCATGTTTATTTGTATTTTATTATATTTTTATTTTATTTCTATAGAAAAACTTACAGCTAAACATAATTGAAACAGATAGCCATTGACAAGTTTTTACAGATATGTAACAAACATTAAGGTGAGTGCTAGCTTTATACAAATGAAAAAGAAAAGGGAATGAAATAATAACAAACTAAAATAATCGAGAAAAATTCAATCAAACCTTTGGATCTCTGAACTGATCACACATACCTAATTGATAATAATTAACAGAAATATTCTGTAGTTACAAGCCGAAGAAGAAGATTCAATCAAGAAAGCATCTGCATTAGAGTGATCGCGTAAGAAATCGTTAAATTGTGCGGTAGACCTACATATAAACGAATTGCGATGATAATTAGTATTATAGGGTGGGATGTAAAGTGGGACAAAAGTGCGAAAGAATCTAGAGGGTATATTTATTTTAATTTTATTGTGTACGTCGGGTGAGTCTTATGACATTTTTAATAATTTTATTCAAGTAGATCAAATCTGAGATGATACGACGGCGCTCTAAGGGAAGGAAATGATATTTTTTACATCTAGTTTTATAACTTATTAGATTATCACCACATTTATATTGTAAGTATCTAAGAAACCTTTTCTTAGATACTTACAATTAATCCTGTTTTTGTAAATATCGTAGGCAGGGTTCCAGACTTCAGAACAGTACTCAAGTACACTACGTACGTAAGAACAGTAAAGCACTTTTATAGGTTTGAGCGTTCTAAAGTCTTTGCAGTGCCTGATTACAAACCCCAGGGCCCCAGAGGCCTTTTTCACTGCATAATCAAGGTGCTCATCGAATAATAATTTGTAATCAACAATTACACCTAGGTCTTTGATTTTATTTTTATGCAGTAGGGCCTGATTGTTAAGGGTGTAATTGTACTTAATTACATGGAGTTTACGCGTAAAATTCACTACAAAGCATTTGGTACATTAAGATCCAGTTTATTGATACGGCAATATTCACTAAACCTATTAAGGTCATCTTAGTTTACTATCATCTCTTGAATGATACGTTTTATTATTTTCGTGTCATCGGCATATAATAAGAAACAAGCATGATGAAAACAAGATGATACGTCGTTCAGAAATATCGCAAATAGAAGAGGCCCGAGTAGCGAGCCTTGAGGAACTCCAGAGTGGTCTGACATCCAGGATGATACGTATCCGCTACTGTCTGATATCGGTTATTTATATAGGAGGAGAACAACCGCAACAGGTTTCCTTTCCTGCTTGTTGGAGCTTCTCAAGCAGAATGCAATGATCGATACGATCAAAAGCTTCACAGAAATCAGTATAAATAATGTCAACCTGGTTGCTACTAACAAAGTCATACGCAAGGAGAAGATTCGAAGTGGTTGAACGTCCCTTCAAGAAACCATGCTGCTCTGGGATAAACCAAGACTGTATTGTAGCATAGACCTGCTTATACATATACAATTCTTTCAAAAATTTTGGTAAAAATGCTAAGTTTAGAGATAGGCCTGTAGTTCTTAATATTAGTTTTATCGCCATTTTTATGTATTGGAGTTATGAAAGCAGCTTTCCAAGTGTTTGATACGTAACCTTCGTTCAATGAGCGTTTAAAAAGTATACTTAGTGGCGTGACAAGGCTTTTGGCATATTTTTGAATAAATATTGGTGGAACGTCATCAGGGCCGGCGCCTTTGTTCAAGTTAACAGATTCTAATAGTTTAAGGAGCTCGTGAGTATTAATATTGAATAAATTTAAATGTTATCGAATTATAATTTATGTCTACCTAAAAGGTACAAATAAGTAATGAAAGTAAGTTACCCCAAGATTGAAAAAACTTTAGATTATGATCGAACTAGTAAGAATATAAATTGGCGAAAATTTGGAAACTTAACAAACCGTTTACGTTAGTTACTCGTTAGTTTATAATCTGATAAATATATAGCTTTGAAATGTAAATAGTTTCAAAGTTCACCATTTTTCGTCAACTTGTAATCTCACGAGTCATGTGATAGGCTTAAACGTGGAGTTTTTAAAATCTAAGGGTTTCTAAAATTAAAGTCTGATGGTCAAATAACCTATATTTTATTCTATAAGAATAAATTATTTATTCTATATTACATACGGATTTAACGAAACTTGGATAAATACTTTCTCTAATTTTATAAGTGTTTAAGAATTACTGATTTAATGAGTACTTTTAGTAGAACAAAACTTTAATAAATGATTTCCTATTATGCAATGTTTTATTGATTTGCTATTTCACAATATTATTATTATTTTATGTTCTAACGTGCACAAAAAAAATATCTTGAGTCGGTATTCTGTGGTATTTTATAAAATATATATATCTAATATTTTTATTTTGATATGTAGGTACCTGTTTCTCTACTAGAATACTAACCCCGCTCACTTAGTACATTCGTGCATTCAAATTACTAAATTTGAGGGTTCAAATGTACTAAGTAAGGGGGGTTAGCTAGGAATTCAGCTGATTTTGTTATCAATTTGACGTAATTTCGTTATGAAATTTACTTTTTTGTAGAACCAAAGAATAAGTCTTATGAATAAACGTAATTTGAATTACATATCATATACAGTTTTTGTATAATTCATGCTTCAACTTTAAAATGCTCTCCTGAAAAATCAACTTTTTGTAATTAGAACAAGTGTGCTCTAAGCCATCGATATATAATATGTATATTTATCTATTTATTTAAAATCTTCTATACCTACAAATAAATAAAATTGAACTGTCTGTTTGTAACTTTGAATTAATATCTTTTCACTAAATGCATAACATGAAAGTATATATACGGTACTTACTTATAAAAAATCAATTTTTAACAATTTTTGTTCTGTCAGTCTGTTTGTTCCGGCTAATCTCTGAAACGACTGGGCTAATCTTCATGGGATTTTCACTGGAAGATAGCTGATGAAAGTTATAATTTAGGCTGATTTTTATCATCATCTATACAAATAAATAAAATTGAAGTGTCTGTTTGTAATTTCAAGTTAACAACGTTCATATTGTATTTCTGTGGACCAAGGAGGTCCACAGAAATTCAATGTTACGCGAGCGAAGCCGCGGTCAGAAGCTAGTACTAATATAATCAACATTATTGAGTTCCAGTCCGACGATGAATATTAGTGATTTCCCATTTTAGTTATTGTTTCAATCTTTGATTAATGAATTTATTACATAATATAAAACATTTATGGTTTTAATAATTATCTATTATTCTCCCTACACCGCGCAACAGATTAGCATGTAATATTTTTAACTTGTAAATAAATAAAAAATAATATTCAAAATGAAAACAAAGTGGCAAAGTAGAAAATAAAATAAAAATTTTACAATAATAATTACCACCGTACTGTGTAGGTATTAAAATATTTGTCTCGTAAATATTTATAATTAATTTGTTAAGTTATAGCGCCATCTAGTATAGCCATATAAAACTAATTTCTTTTTTAATTTAATATTATGACGCCGCGCTGGCTGCTATACAGTAAGCAAAGACTAGTAAGACTCATAGCTTTTGTAATATCGTACTAGATGGCGTAAGTATTATTGTACTCAAAAGTCACAGCGATATCTTTGAGTATAGAGGAGGTCTCGCTACGTCGTAGAACGTACGCTCGTAGCGGCTCGTAGTCTCGTAGCAAAACTACGAGAACGAGAACGGAACCCTCCTAAAGGTGAACGCGCACCTATACGCACGCCTCAGGAGCCGCACGCGCCGAAGTCATCGAATTTTATAAATCTTTGTATGAAATCGTATGCAACGCCGCGCACCTATCCGCGCCGCAGGAATCGATTCCTTTTTTTTTAAGTGTTAAACCCAGCGATGTCTAACAGAAAATACTCTCCATCACTTCGATAGTTACCAACCGTTGATAGGGAATCATAATTTTTTATTGATAGACACGCATTCACCGTTCGACCAAGCAAAACTTTGCTCCAAAACAAAATATTTGAAAATATTCACACAAAATTAATTCTTTTTCAAGGTCGGTAGATCATCGGTTTGATGCAAAAACAATTATTAGTATTGTTTTTAATCTCTACAGTTAATTTGAGCTATTTTATCATTTGTGTTACATAAAATGTTGAATAAATATGGTAATGATCGAAATGTGCTTTTATTTATTTACTAGCTTTCACACACAGTTTTGCCAGTGTTGAATTCTATCTGTACGACTGTACCATAAGTTTTTGTACACATTGTTCATTCGTAACTGTGATAGTATTTTGTAATTTGTCTATCGCCAGTGTAACTATTCACATAAAAGTCGTTGAGCGTTTATGACCCGCTGTTTAAAAAAGTGTCAACCACAAACGACAAACCAAAATACTATTGGATTGTACAATTTTCATTTACATTTAATTTCTTGCTTTAATTCAGATTATTTTAATTACCGTGGATCTGCCACGGAGAAGTGGAAATAATAATCAATATAATGTTAATCATAGTATATAATATGAATATTCGTTAAAATGTATGTATTAATTAACCTACTAATTTAATAAACGTGAACGTTTGTCAGTATGATTTCTACTGTTTTACCAGGCCTGTCCCACTCCCCGTGTAGGTATCGAAAATGTAAGTACTGCGGCGGCCTCCCAAAACGGGCCGATCAGCAGTGTTATTCTCTAAGAACATTTTCAGCTGACTTTTTGACTGAAGAACAATTTCAACAGCTGAATCCGCGGTGAATGTCAAATTACAAATTCCTTGCAAATACCATATTATATGAATTTGACATTCACCGCGGATTCAGCTGTCGAGATTTGAAAATGTTCTTATAGAATAGACAGGCAGTAGGGACTCACGCGCGAGCAGTGAGCGACGTATGTGCGAGATTTGTTCGTCGCATTATTTTACGGATTGGATCATAGATCGATTTGAAAAGTCATTTGTTGACAAAAGTACATAGAGTAATATTAAGGAGGTGTGATTCAACATCTTTGAGTAATATCTGCAGGCTTAGCATGCGCATCGTAGAAACACCGAAGAATCGACAAAATGAGAGATTGAAGAAACATTAATACCATTCGGAGCAAAATAGGTCATATTGTAAGGCAGCAAGGTAGATACATTGTCGTTATGAGAAAAAATCTTTCTTTTCTTCTCGAGCATGAGCTCCCAAAATGGCCTCTTTTGACAACTAAAATAGAAACTTTTGCTAATTCAATGTCAAAAAGTGTTACAATAATGTCAAAAACTCCACATGGCGCTCCTAGACAAATAGTTTCTTTACATTCAGTCATTCACTTGAATAATTGTTTGTCTTTGACAGAAGATTTCCCGGCAGCTATTTTAAAAATATGTCTGTTTAGAAATATTGACTTCTATTGACGACCTTGTTGCTATGGGTTAAGAACTATTTTGCAACGAACTATTTGGATAGAATAATTATTCTTTAAATTTATTTCTTCGGATCGCCACTCTAGCCGCATGTATCGCCCGTAGGCCTGTCTCACTTCCCGTGAAGGTATCGAAAACGTAAGTAGGTATGCGCAAATTTATTAGAAAAATAAATAAGTATTAACACCTACCCTTTTATTATAAGAATAAAATCACAATACGAATTTATTATAGTTAAAGTATAATAATAGTAGGTACTATTAACACCTACCTTAGGTTTATTTGGAAAGTAATTTGTTCACTAAAGTACAGTAGGTAGGTACTAGAAAAAAAGTTGTAATCAAAAAAAATATTTTTTAAACGCAGACAACCCCGATTTCGTCACAATTATGCGATATGAATAAGAGTTATGCGATAGAAAGAGACGCAACTTGTAGGTAAATATAATCGTAGGCAATCACGCGCTGCGCGAGCTGAATTGAACTTAATCGTATCGTAGTAAGAGTCCCTTTTTTTCTTCTCATGACCCTTCGAAGTGGGACTTCTGTTGTTAGACTAATATTTATTCTGTGGTTTTACGCAAAAAA
The DNA here is from genome assembly GCA_905404095.1 of Glaucopsyche alexis. Taxonomy (NCBI): domain Eukaryota; kingdom Metazoa; phylum Arthropoda; class Insecta; order Lepidoptera; family Lycaenidae; genus Glaucopsyche; species Glaucopsyche alexis. The sequence goes on from FR990053.1 coordinate 7,999,065, forward strand.
TACTGATCAAACTTTTTATCAATCAAAGTTAAATGCAGCTTAGATATCAGAAGTGTTGTTCTGTATTCCTAGAAAGTTATATTAGGCCATAATTTACGCGGAGGTGTCGCGGCAAAACAGCTATTTAGTAAATGTTTAATAAAAACACAGGTCATTATTTCCTTATACCTGGTAACCCAACATTTTGTATGTACTTTTTTTTCGTCCCTTTCATTGACATGCTTGCTCACGGTCTATTATATATCTGGGGGCACGGTAGTGCCCCCGCCAAGATAAGCCAAGCGAAGCGCAAGGGCACTACCGAACCACCTTTTCTCGAAGCGTTTCGTCGATTTTTTGAACCCTCATAACTTGGGTTTGAATTGTACCAGATAAATGAAACTTTCAGGATTTGTTCCTATCAGCGGTCTCATTAAACATGTGAAGTTTCGATTACCTACGTCTTATACTTTAGATTTTATTGATATCTAAAAACCCCTGATTTCGTCACTGACTCACTGATGATCAGCAAAATTATATCGTACTTCCAGATGTCCTAGAATTTTGGAATTTGGTATATAAGCTTGTATTAGTACACAACTATCATAATAATTGTCAAAATTGGAACTTTTATCCTCCAACCCCTTAAACTAGGAAAAGAAAATTAATTATCTGTAAAAACGCCATCTATCGCGTATTTTATGAACTATGTTAATTATGTCGTTCTTCGTCGCTTAGATTGAAAACAAATTGATGAAATACGAAATATTGAAATAATTATTTCCAGAGTAGGTATTCTGTAGTAATTTCAACGGAAAATTAAACTTATAGGTATAATTTTAATTATTTATTAAAGGGTCGTTCGTACACTACTATTTAAGAATAAGTACATTAAAATATGTCGATAAAGATTAAAAATACTTACAAATACCTACTTATTTTCCGTTTAAATTACTAAAGAAGTATTAAAAATACTCAGAAAATAATTATTTTAATTCCAGCTCCAGCAAAACTTAATAATCGGAAACAAATAATATCTTGTACAAGTTAGGTCGGACAAGCCATAGCGCGATGTAGACCAAGTAAAGAGACATCTATGCGCTGCACGTTGCAACTTTGACACGAATATTGGAATTACAAATTTCTGTATGATCCTATATAAAACGACTAGCAGACCCGTGCCCACTTCGTTGGGCGGTAAACATTTCTACTTGTAACGAAATTATTATGATTGTGATTCGGTTAATACTGAGTAATACTAAGTAAAATAATCCTATGGTTTATTTCCTAACTGCCAAAAGGAGGGTTATATTTTAACTGCATAATGAAATGTAAGTATAATTTTTTGCATGCCAATTATTTAATATTTATGGACAATTTACACCACGTCAATCTGGTCCCGTGGTAAGTTCTCGATGAACTTGTGTTACGGGTACCAGACAACTGAAATATATTTAATATTTTTATATTATACCCATATTTAATATTTTTATTATATTACTGGTTGTTGCCCGCGGCTCCGCCCGCGTAAATACAATATCTCGCGAGAACACTATCGGGATAAAAAATATCCTATGTCCTTTCTCGAGACTCAAAGTATGTTTATACAAATTTCCCGGCTTGAGCATCAACACGCTCAACCATTGAACCACAGAGGTCGTCGTCGAATTATTTAATAGATGTAGAATTCCAGTTTATTTAATTTTGCAGTTAAATATCAATTAACTATATTTCTAATGTGTTCCTGCTAAATCGCGCTACCTTTTTATAATTACATGTATGGGCAAATTTTACTTAACAGGCCGAAAAATTTACTGAGTCATTTACGTTTTCTTGCGGACAGGATTATATGAGTACATATAATTATATGAGTACATATAATCCTGCCCACAAGAACACCTTGCTAATTAGTCACTGTAGATAGTAATCTACAGTGACTAATTAGCAAGGTGTTCATTGTATAAATATTGACTTTAGTAATAATAAAGCACGACAGACAGCTATAGTCGAAGAGCCAAGAATCGCCCTGGCAAAGATAAAAATGTGGGCAGTAAAAAGGCGCCTCTGGTGTGCAAAAAAATACACCCTAAAAAGGGAAACAAAATAAAAATATTGTCATAACAACTTACAAAAAGAAATGAAATCCCACCAAAAACATTTACATGTAAACTGAGGCCAAGATCGCACCGTCAAAAAGTTATCAGATTTTATGTAAAACCAAGCTTCTAACTCTACACGTCTTAACTCTACAAGCCTAACTTCACAAACTCTACACCTTAGTTAAGTTACGTGACTTGGCCGTTTCGTTTCTACAAGAAAAGAGTAACAGAATAACAGTCAGTAAATATTTCACCTTACGTCCAAGCGAATGTAACGAAATGGCCAGGCCACGGAACTTGACTAAGATGTAGAGTTTGTGAAGTTAGGCTTGTAGAGTTAAGACGTGTAGAGTTAGAAGCTTGGTTTTACATGAGATCTGATAACTTTTTGACGGTGCGATCTTGGCCTCAGTTTACATGTAAATGTTTTTGGTGGGATTATATTATACTCTGTCTACGGCAAACCACATACCTTGCTCGCTCTTTTATCGTGTGTAGGTACTCTTTCACACATCGCATGTTAAGCAGAAATAGCAGATTAATTTTTAATTTCAAACTACTAAATACTATTCTATTAATTTGAAAAAATATTTTTACCTGTTTTGGTATTATGTATGAATACTAGCTTTTGCCCGCAGCTTCGCTCGCGTGAAATTGGGTTTAAGTGAGAGGGAAAGCTTGATCGGGAAAATACCACTACCAAAATTGAATACATAATGGTATAGGCACTACACAGACGTATCAGTAGTATTTTATTTGAATGTTTCCTGCGACTTCGTAGGTACACAGTACACTCAAGAAATTTACCGGGAACTGAACCACAAATAAAATTTAATAAGCGGTAAAAAGTATTCTGTGTTAATTCTGGATAAACTACTACCATACCAAATTTCATCAAAATTCTTTACGTGTTTTCTTTACTTTACTTTATTGCACGATAAACTAAACATATTATTATGTTAACTTTCGCGTTTAGGTGTAATATTAAGTTAAAGGATTTCCTTGTAGCCGATAATTAGTATTTTAACGATTTCGAAAATCTTTTGAATGGGAAGACGTTGTGGACTTGGAATTTAATAAAAATAATTTGGATTGTGATCGCCCAACCTAGTTGGGACCACGACAGAGTTTGAGAGAGAGATGAGCTGTTAGCAGTACGACCACGAAGGCATCTAGCTTCTCACTTATTCCTCATATTTTAATAATCATACACATTAATGATTAGGTAATACCTAGGTAAAGTTTTAACCAATTGAAATATCTGGTTATTTCATAGCATTTTAAACTATGTTATTCTTAAGATTGATAAAACTTTTTGAAGGTATGAACCGACTGAATTGAAATACCTACATAAAATTATAAGCAGAGCTATCCTAATTCCTAAACGCGTGGAACCCGTAGGTAGTTAGGTACCCAAAAATTTTCCGCGATAAAAAAGTGAGTCCTATGTGTTTATCCAAGGGCTAAACAAATTTTATAAAAGTCCGTTCCGTAGTTTCTGATATTAGCGCGCACAAACGTACAGATAAACAAAAAAATCTTATAAGAAAATCTTAAAAGTTAATGTTTTGGGTTAAAAAGTAAAAACCTATAGGCTATATATTAAACACTGATAAATCAAGCACAAATAAATTAAATATTACATATTATAATAACAAAAAAAGAGAAAGAAAGGAGACGGGGATCTCTGGGCCTAATTGTAATAAGTTGAGATATGGTTTAAAAAATGCGGTATTTTTTTCTGTTCCAAAATATAAAAAATAAGCTCAATTCACAATCTGGGAGAAGAGAAATCTTAAAAATAAGTAAGTGCACTGATGAAATAGAGTATCGATTACTATAATCGATTACTCTGAACAATTTCAACAATAATAATTGAATATAAAACATTTGAACCAGATGATTGATCAAAATAAATAAATTCTACGGAATAAATACATTATTTATCATAATGTCAACAGTTTAAAAAAAAAACAGAATATCAACTTACATAATAAAAATAAATCATAAAATCGATTCTAGTTTACAGATAGATATTTTATTACTTAGACTCTGTCCAGAAAGTGCGTAAACCTACGCACGTAAAGATTCTTATCTTATCACAACATAATGTCTACCGGTCTATCTGTGATGCCAACTTGGGACTTTTTCCCTAAATTTAGGGAGAAAAGGTATCTGAAGGGGTTATTAGGGGGTTTTTATGCTTGTTTTATTTAAATTTGCAATTGATTTGCTTGACGATAAGTAATATAATATACTATTATTATTTAATTACAGCTGACCTTTCACTTATTGGTTTAAAAAATGTATTGTATAAAAAACCAAAATTCTTATTGCAAGCGTCTACCTGTTAAGTTAAGCAGTGAATCATGCATACAAATGTCAAAATTGACGCATTAGCTGTGATTACATTAATTTACCTATTAAAGTAAGCCATTTTGACATAGTATGTACGCATGATTCACTGCCTTCATAATGCGAATAGGCTAAAGTATAGACTTTATATGACACGAATAGGACGCGACCGCGTCATTCAATTTGCTGCGTACAGTGCAACTAATTTGTTAATGCCTTCGGCAATCATCGTTTTTTTTTCTACGGAAATGACGTATGTTGGAAACCATGTGTGGGACTTCCGAAATATATTAGCAAAGTAGTTTTATTGTATAAAGTATCTTTATAGGTATGTTTTTCTAAATAAGTAATACTTACATATTTGGTATGTAACTTTTTTGATTTTTAACGGTACCTATATATTTTATCGTACTATTTTATGAAGTTTCGATGTGTACTTAAATAATTATATTTGAGAGTCTTCGCATGCTAGGTAAAAACCACGTGCACCGTACTATTTGTTTTAGGGATAAATATTTTTTGAAACTTGGCAACTCGATCTTACTATAGGTGTACCAGAATCTCATGGCATTTTAAAAATATGGCAATGTCAAGTGTGACCCGTCAAATCAAAGTACGTGATATGTCAACCGCTGCTAAAATTTTGTGAATAAGTTCTTGGAGTTTGTTATTTTTGTGAAAATGTCGAAAAACCAATTCGATCTCAAGCGAGAAATAATGTTTTCAATGTCTATCGTAAAATAAAGAAAGGAGAAAGTGTAAATGGAACTCAATCTTAAAATTTAAAGTTCGTGATAGAGTTGACCGGTAAGTTAGAGTGAGTTGTTTTGATACTTTTAGTTTTTTATATTTTTCTTAGATACTTATTGTGACTTCTTTATAGGTGTTTCCAGTACTAATATACGGTGAATCGTAGCTGATGGCACATCGAATGATGGTTTGTTTTCCATGCCTGGTAAAAGAAGAAGAAGAGGGAAAAAGAAAATCAACTGAGACAGTTTCGATTTACAGATAATTATGCATAAAGTAAACGAGTTCTATACAGTTCGGAAGGAAATTCGGTAAATATTCCGTATCGCGCCACCAGCGATTTTGAGGCTGATTTTTTTTTACAGTCGCGTTATAATCTGTAATCATCAGAACTAGTATTGTTATGATGGCGCATGACCTTTTTTGCAAAAAAAAAAAAATAAATAATAAAAAAAATACTCCGAGTTGGCCCAATACGACTTCATTGGGTTAGGTTAGATGGTTAAGGCGGGAGCGTAGCGCAGCGAAGCTGCCGCCTTAGCCATCGTGGTTATTTTTTTGTAAACCACCCAGAAGTAGGAGCCCCGCGTAGCGGGGCTCCGTCGACTCATAATTGAAGCCAGTTGTTATTGAGGGCTTATTATAACGCGACTGTAAAAAAACCGGCCTCAAAATCGCTGGTGGTTCGATACGGAATATTTTTTTTTTAGCCAGAAATAGTCATGCGCCATCATAACAATACTAGTTCTGATGTTTACAGATTATAACGCGACTGTAAAAAAAAATCAGCCTCAAAATCGCTGGTGGCGCGATACGGAATATTTACCGGAAATTCCAACAGTAAATAAACTGTTGCAAATTTAATTGTATGTTATTTGTAATAAATAAGTATATAAAGTAATTTACGGTTGATTTATTTTTCATGACATGACGTCTTAAATCTATATACTTATATAAAAGGCAAATCTGATTGACTGGTGTATCAACGCACAGGCAAAACCCTTAATACTGAAAATTTGAAAATTTGCATACGTATTCCTCATAGGACGTAGGCATCCACTAAGGAAGGATTTTTCAAAATTCAACCTTCAAGGGGACAAAAAGAAATAAAACTTTGTATGAAACTTTTTATTTCTTGGACATATTTGCATGATATTTCAGCGTTTTCTAATATTCAGCCTCTAGGTGGGCTAAGATAGGGGATGAAACTTTAAAAACTAATTTAATGCGGGCAAAGCCGCGGGTAATTAATGCTGGTTTTCTATGTTATTAATTATTATTAACCCGATGTATAAAAATATTCTTCATAGCGTCTTATTATATAATATTTTCATGTTCAATAATACTAAAGACATTATGAAAAATTAACCAGTATCAAGATCGTTTAATCCTGTTTCCCCAGTATTGCACACTACAAAATTTTATTTCCCTATTTGCCATGAGATTCTGGTACACCTATACGCTTTCATTGCACTCCAAAATACAGGGGACACTTTTGACTATTTCAAATCGATATCAATTGTGTTGTAATATGTTAGTTGGTTTATGAAAAGTGTATATAATAAAACACAACTCGTCCCTTAGACGGAGGTTTAATCAGTCCATAAGTTTTACAATATTTTCACACGAGAAACATATTAACACATCAGCATTATGGGAATAGTGCAAAACGAAACGAAATACAATATTATTTTATAAAGGCATACACACACTACATACTACATCTCCCCCGAAAAAGATACATGCAACCTAAGGGTTTTTTTTTACAAAAAAAATACTAAACTTATTCTACCTTAAAGTTAAAAAAAAAACAATCTTTATTACTAACAAAAATAAAAAAAAAACAAAAAATCATGGTGTAAACAATTTTGTGTTATTTTTATGTATTACATATTCTTTATTTCCTTTTTTAATTTTCACATTAGGAGATATATCTTCAATTACTTTAAATGGACCATTATATACTCTATCTAATTTACTTCCTATTTGATTCTTTAACAAAATAAGGTCTCCTTTATTGTATTGAACAACATTCTTATGCTTATCATACATACACTTTCTTTGCTGTTTACATTGTAATAAATTTTCTTTTGCGTCAAAATGAGCTTTTTGTAACCTATATTTTAATTCACAAGTGTAATCACCAAAATTGTACAGAGGTTCAAGGGTTCTAGTTAAGTTACTTGGTAATTGACACAACTTTCGCTCCAATCTGTTTTATTATTTTCGCACTGTATCCTGAGATATGCTCCTAAGTGTTTATGACTGTTTTCGAGAGACCCTAAGGTTTCATGGTGAAAAGGAGTTGAAAATAGTTTATTTATACTCAGTAGCTTACATGTTTCAGTTAATACTATAGACATGAATTCTTTGCCTTTATCAGTGATTATTTCTTTTGGAATACCGTATCGTAAGATAAAGTTGTTAACGAAACTCTGCGGAACTGTAACTGTATCCTTAGATTCTAAAGGGTAAGCCTCTATGAACTTACTTAAGTCACACTGGACTGTTAAAATATACTTATAGTTATAATTATCTATTTCTAGTGGGCCCATTAAATCTAAGCTAACTCTATAAAAAGCTGAATTAGGTGTTGTCGTTATAACCATTGGCTCTTTTATTTTTTTATTTGAGTGTTTGTTTATTTGACAACTTTTACATCTTTTTACATAGTTGTTGACGTCAACACTCATACCTGGCCAGAAATAATATTTTTTAATATTATTCAACATTCTGTTCACCCCCGCGTGCCCGCTGGTAGGTAACAAATGAAAGTCGTTTAAAATAACTTTTTTGTCATCATCATCATATATTTTAACTACGTCTCTAGTAACGAGAAACCTTGGTATAGGCAGTTGCAACTCTTTAAATTCGCGTAATAATATTTTTAACGTTTGCTCATTATTTTTATTCTTGACTACTAGTAGTTCTTTAATATTTAACCGCTTACAAAATTGTTCCAAATCTCTCGCTAACACCTGCGCGGTCGATAACGATCGAGAATCTAGATATATTACTGATCGCGATGGAACAAACGTACAAAACTTCATCGTTGAAGGTACACCATCTTTCTCTTTTAAAAAATTTTCATTAAAACCGTCAGTAAAAATCAATTCAATGACATCGTCAGGTCGTTTCAGAACTTCCACAGCTGCAGGTTGATCAGGCCGGCAGGTCGTGGTACGTTCCGAAGTCGGTTTGTCAGTCGGAGCATTCAATAACCGACTCTGTGCTCTTGTCAATACCGATACTACATTCTCACGCATCTGGATTAAATCTTTGGACGTCACCGGAAGTCGACTCAATGCATCTGCAGTTACATTTTTTCGACCCGGGACGTACTCAACTTCGAAGTCGTACTCTTCGAGAAACAATCGAAATTTCATCAGTCTGCTAGAAGGGTCATTGAGGCTAAATAAATAAGTGAGAGGCCTATGGTCGGTGTAAATTTTAAATTTTCTCCCGTATAGGTATGGTCGAAAATGTCTAATGGCCCAAACAATTGCTAATAACTCCAATTCTATTATCGGGTATCTTGTTTCTGCTGGTTTCAAATTGCGGCTCGCGTACGCTATGACTCTATCGTTACTGTTTGATAATATAGCTCCTAAACCAACTTTAGAGGCATCTGTTTGTAATTTAAATATATTGTCATTTGAAAAATTTGGATACTCAAGAACGGGCGGATTAGTTAAAGCTATTTTTAATTTGTTAAATGCATTTTCACATTCAGAACTCCATTTAAATTTTACGCCTTTTCTGCATAAAATATTTAGTGGGTAAACCATTGTGGAAAAATGAGGAATAAATTTCCGATAATAATTAGCAAAGGCTACAAATCGTTTTATTTCATCCACATTTGTAGGGGTAGGATAATTTTGAACCGTATGTATTTTACTAGGATCTGGAAAAATACCATCAGATGTGATTTTGTGACCTAAATATACTATTTCTTTTCTCAAAAACTCACATTTCATAGGATTAAGCTTAAGGTTTACCTTTCTTAATTGATTTAAAACGCTAATCAAATTTTCATTATGAGTAATTAAAGAATTTCCTAACACTACACAATCATCTAAATAAATGAAACATTTTTTATAATTTAATCCTGCCATTGCTATTGTCATTAGCCGTGAAAATACACTAGGACTAGTTTTCAGACCCATGGGACAACGTTTCATTTGATATTGCTAACCTGCTGAAAACGCAGTGCATTTTCGTGAATCGGGGTCTAAAGAAAGTTGATACATTTTATCTACAGAAAATGATGTATACTTTCTTGAATTTTCATTTAAATTTAGTTGATAATAAGACTGTGACAAATCTAATTTTGAAAAGTAAATGTTTCCTGATAGCGAATCTAAAATTTCTGTTATGTTCGGAAGTGGAAACTTGTCATCTTGAATTTACTATTGAGTTTACGATAGTCGATCACAAGTCTCCATTTCTTTTCATTTGATTTATCAACCTTCTTTGGAACTAGTAACATGGGGCTAGACCATTCAGAAACAGTTTCTTCAATAATATCGTTATCTAGCATTTCCTGAATTTGTCTATCTACCTCTGGCTTTAGAGCGTGTGGAATCCTGTAGGGTTTTACATATACCGGTGTCATATTTTCTTTTAAGGTAATTGAATGTTCCATTATGTTAGTAACTGATAACTTATCGCCTGGCAGATGAAAAAACATCCGAATATTTGGCGCAAATATTTTCTATTCCGATTTTTTCTTCCTTATTTAAGTAATTCAAATCCAGTAAATCGAATAATGTTTTAATACGTTCTGTCGAATTATCACTATCCATGAAAGAACAAATATTAAATGTATTTAAGTCATGAATTTCTAAATTTGAAAAATTCAATGTTAAATCATCCTCCTTTGTGTTAAGAACTTTAATAGGAATGCGACCCTCTACGGGTTTTGTAATCATTCCCGCAATAAAAACTCCTTCCTGTAATTCCTTTGCCAAAATAACACAATCTTTAGTTGATTGGCAGGGAATGTACTTAATCACTTCACAACGTGCTGGAATCACGTGTGTATATAAGTCCCTATGACATAAATTTATATTTACCACTTGATTACCATTTATTAATCTTAACTTCATCATATTATAATCTATAATCGCTTTGTACTGCTTTAAAAAATTCTCGCCTATTATTCCGTTGGCAGAGCATGATAAATTCTTAAACACATAAAACTTTTGCTTAAAAATAACGTTATTAAACATTAAATCTAAAAAAATAAATCCCTCGGATATCAGTTTACCACTAACACCCTTAATAACTATCCTATCGCTATAAATGTTATTTAATAAACTAGTTTGACATATCCATTCATACTTTATAATAGACAGACTTGCTCCACTGTCAACTAACAAATCTATTTTAGTACTAAAATCATTACCTATACTCATAGACACTATGCTACCTACATTATAATTAAAAATAAAGTGTTCATTCATTGTTGGAACGAAAAAACTCGCTATTAGGTGCAGGTGCACTGGATAGCGTTTGACCTTCTTCGTGGCGTGTATGCTGAATTCGCGAAAACCGATGCATGTTATTGTTACCAGACGTACCGGGACGATGGGAACGTGAAGGGAATCCGCGGCGTTGCATACGTCCAACTGCATACCTATTATTATATGTTACTGGCTTATATCTCTGAAAATTTGAATTCGTAAAATTATTGCGGTTATTCGTGGTATAGTTCATTGGTCTATTGGAATTAAAGTTTCGGTAACGATTTCCAAACGGCCTACGATAGCTATTCGAATTAAAAGAATGTTTAATCCTCATTACAGTGTTCTCACCAGCTGATGTTATTTGTTCATCTACAGCTGACCGGATCGCTTCAGGGAGCGATTCAAATTGTCGCGATGCTATGATTGTGCTAAGGCGACGGTCAGATAATCCATCTGCGAATCGCTTTATCGCAATTTTTTCGTTTAAGGGACGCAACACATCGTATTTTTCATCTTGTCCGTCAGCTTGTGAGATAGTTAAATTCACAAATAAATTCTCCAATTCGGACCCAAAATTTTCAATCGACCTATGGCCTTGCTTAGTATTGAATAATTGAGCCTGAAGTGCAACGAAAGATTTTTTCGGCAGTAAAAATTTTCGCATATCTAAGACTAAACTATGTATGTCCTTGTAGCTACATTTTAAACGCATTTTTGCATTTGGTGACAGTCTGGTTTTTAATACAAAGTCAATTAATTGAATTTTAGAATTACTATCATCCAACATGCTATTATATAACTCTATTCCGTCTATCAATTGTAATGTCGTCTGTTCAGAACCCGTCATAATCGGAAGCAATGCTAGAGCAGTCTTTAAATCAAAAATATTGGAACCCATTTTCGGTAAACTTCTGATTCTTCCATGAATAAACTATTTATTTTGTTAAACAAAATATTAATATTTGATATTATAATATCAATATCTTTTTGAGATTCTAATCCTATTTCTTTACATTCTATCTTATTTTTTAAGCTAGTTACTACGATTTCTAAATTACTATATAATTCATGCGCTCTTTTTAATTTTATTTGCGCTGTCTCAGAACTTTTTCGTCGACTACGTCCTATCTTAATAATATAAGTTTTTATGTCATTTAATTCATTGAAAATTAAATTTAAATCATTTATGGACATAGTACCTTTAAAATAATGTATAATTTAATTGAAATCTTTTTTTAAAATCGCTAAGCATATTGACTTAAATTAATTAAAAAAATATATTTACGTCCTAAATCCTAATTTTAAAACGTAATGAAAACAAAATACTTAGGCTACACTTACGTCTATTTTAACATGAGCTCGGAGTTACGCGAAGTAGAGGGAATCTGGGTGGATACGCTGTTCCTGCCGGCGCGCGGCGATGCTCGGGACCCGGGCTGATTATACTTGAGATGTGGCTAAATCTTGACGCGATACGGCAGAGCTTAAAATGGCTGCATTCATCTCTCTTCTTAGAGTCTTGACGGCATTTCTTCGACACTTCTTCAGCACGTAGTAGACGGCACCGACGAACGCCAAGGTGACCAACACGATGAGAAGAATTTCGGCGGCGGCGCTTCCGTTGGTAGGACTAACTCTCTGACTGGTATTGGCATCAGCTTGACCATTGGCATTTTGTGCCACGATGATCTCGTCCTTGGAGTAAGTTTTCCCCATCTTCTTCTGGATTTTTTTGTTTTCCTTATTTTCTTCATATATGTTTTCTTCTGGTTATTTTCTTATTCTTGATACGTATCTTCTAAAATATTTTTTTTTCTTCCTTCGTTTCTTCTTTCTTTTTTTTTTTTAATTTTATTTTCTTTCTTCGTCCATTTTCTTTCAAATATCTTCTATAAATCTTTCTTCAAAATTGCAAATCTTCTGATCATATTTCTTCCAAAATCTTCTGGCAAAGGGTCGCCATGTAATATGTTAGTTGGTTTATGAAAAGTGTATATAATAAAACACAACTCGTCCCTTAGACGGAGGTTTAATCAGTCCATAAGTTTTACAATATTTTTACACGAGAAACATATTAACACATCAGCATTATGGGAATAGTGCAAAACGAAACGAAATACAATATTATTTTATAAAGGCATACACACACTACATACTACAGTGTGTTGAAGGTTTTAATAGAAGTTGTCTTCAGAAAAAATTGGTTTTGACAAAACATTGACAGCACAAAATTTCAGAACACTCTGTAAAGTAAAATTTCACTAGTGTGAGTACTGTGAAAATGCCAAAATTACCAAATGCCAAACGGTGTCAACCGATCTGAATGCTGTGTAAGGAATAAACTGAATACTAAGTAAGGAATAAATGTTTTTCTCGCTCCGATTGTATGATTCAGAGTGAGACAGAAGTATTCAGTTTATTCCTTACACAGCATTCAGATCGGTTGACACCGTTTGGCATTTGGTAATTTTGGCATTTTCACAGTACTCACACTAGTGAAATTTTACTTTTCAGAGTGTTCCGAAATTTTGTGCCGTCAATGTTTTGTCAAAACCAATTTTTTCTGAAGACAACTTCTATTAAAAACTTCAACACACAATTGATATCGTTTTAAAATAGTCAAAAGTGTCATTCCCTGTATTTTGGAGTGCAATGAAAGCGTAGTAAGATCGAGTTGCCAAGTTTCAAAAAATATTTCTCCCTAAAACAAATAGTACGGTTCCCGTGGATTTTACCTAGCATGCGAAGACTCTCAAATATAATTATTAAAGTACTTATGCCACATCGAAACTTCATAAAGTTACATAATACGATAAAATATATAGGTACTTACCGTTAAAAATCAAAAAAGTTACATACCAAATATGTAAGTATTACTTATTTAGAAAAACATACCTATAAACATCTTTATACAGTAAAACTACTTTGCTAATATCTTTCGGAAGTCCCACACATGCTTTCCAACATCCGTCATTTCCGTAGAAAAAAAAACGATGATTGCTCATTTTCGAGCAAAATGAGTAGGACAATAACAAAAACAATATAATTTTGGCAAGTTGCCTTGCACCAACAATGAAAAACAAAATGTTAATTTATGATTTTAAGAACGAATTATGAATATGTATTATTAAAATTAAATGTTTACATAATTTAACGTTATTATTTAAATTCGATTATAATTATAAAATAACCAACAAAAATAATATTTACCCTAAAGCGCCATACTCACGGGTCAACCAGCAAATCCAGCACCGGCACTAATATGCTGTCATTATTGTCAATAGTGTCAATCATTTATAATTTTTGTCTACAAATCCGCGGCCTTGTGCTTGTAGGCTGGATGGTCAGTATGACTCATAAGTCTGGCCACAGACGTTCTTAATTTGACATTCTTTAAGAACGTCAAATTCAGGTCGAAGGCAAAGTTTCCATACAAAACACGCATAGCCCACACACGTGCATAATCTTTCAGATTCTTAAATGTCAGTTCGAACTTTAAGAATGTCAATGAAGAACGTCTGTGGCCGGGCTCAGCGTATGTGTGACATGGTGTCTGAATATATAAAATTCGAGGAATTCCCTCGATTCCTTATGGATCCCATCATCAGGTCACCACTTTGATCATCATCACAGGGATCAATTTAGGATTATCTCCTTTATTAAAATAAAATCATCAAAATAAAAAATAAATGAATATCGGTCCACAGACGGCGCGGCGGAAAGGCTGCGGAGTATTATAAAATTTATTTTCATGGTTTCGAAGCTCAGGATACAAAGTATAAAACATGCTATGACTCATTCTGTTTTCAAGTATGGTATGAACTGTATATATTCTGGTGGCCCTCTGATTTTGCCTTTTCCAGCGGCGGTAGGCCAACCAAAACGTGACAGCCTCGTTCACCTGCATGTTTTTAACTGAGTTCGCCTCTCCTCAAGCCATCTCGAAACTTCATAAAGTGACATTATATGACAAATATTTAAAAAAACCAAAAAGAAAAGTTACATACCAAATAGGTATTACTTAATTAGAAAAACTCGCATATAAATATACTTTGTAAAGTAAAACCACGTTGCTAATATAATTCGGAAGTCAATAGCAATACTAAGTTTATACATCTACACTAATATTATGATGAGGAAAGATTTGTATTTTTGTATGTTTGTAATGAATAAACTCAAAAATTATTTTTATTTATTACATTATTTAACTGTGCCGATTTCAAAAATTATTTCACCATTATTATAAAGCTACATTCATCCTGTGAGTAACATAGGCTATATTTATTGATAGAATACATAAGGGATCCTTACGAAAACTTTAGTAACGTTACCCAAGGTGTAAAAAAATGCAATAAAACATATTTCGTACCATGCGCTGCGGAAACTATTGATGATAGATTAAAAGTATGTTCTACAATATTACAGAACATAATATCAATAACTACAAAAAACTTCGGGATACTAAATTATAATATGTCCAACTATTATTGTTATGTCACAATAAACACTTTTTACATTTTAAAAGTTGATAGAAATACCGACCAAAATTCGACCATGTTATTCATACTTCTGTTGAGATCATTATCCAATTAAATCATATTGTTATCAAGACTGTTTCAATTCATGCAGATTAATTTTAAAATTTTTCGAATCGGCTATTCCATTCAATAGATATGACGAATTTAATAAGTTATAGAAAAAGAAAAAATAAACCTAAACACTTTTACGTTAAAACTACTGAACTGATCATTATGAAATTTGGCACAGATATAGATTAGACCATGGGGAAGGACGTAGGCTACTTTTAATGGCGGGGAAATGTACGGTTCCTGTATCCTACAGGAACCGCTTTCACGTAAAAATTACTAAACCGATTATCATGAAATTTGGCACAGATATAAACTAGACCATGGGGAAGGCCGAAGGACATAGGCAACTTTTTATCGCGAAATACATATCCGTGGATTACTGTACTTACGCGGGCGTAATGGGCGCGGGCTGGACTTTTTTTTTTAATACTTTTTATTTTCTAAATAAGTCCCCTTTTAAATTCGACTTAAATTTTAACGATTTCTCTACTCAATCTTCTTAATTTTGAAGTCGATACCAGCCCAAACAATATCCCATATTGAACACTAATAAAACACAATTTTTCGTGCACTTTTTCCACTATATTAAGATCTTAATATAGTGGAAAAAGTGCACGAAAAATTGTGTTTTATTAGTGTTCAACATGAATTTCCACCAAGAACCGACAGTACAATCAATTACATATAATATCCCATATATTTTATAGAACTCACATTCAAATTTGCTGGTACCGACTTCAAATTTAAGAAGATTGAGTAGAGAAATTGTTAAAATTTTAGTCGAATTAAAAGGGATAATAAAACTTATTTAGAAAATAAGTTTTATTTCATACTTTTTTGGGTATTTTTACTTAGGAAGTCGATTTAATTTTCTATTTAAAAATAATAATTTCGCCCTTTGTAGTGATATATTTTGTTAAAGTATTATTAATATATTATCTTAAAACCTTTAAAATAAACTATCGAATGTATAATTATTGAATACGCGCTAAGATTCCATTAAGTATTGTAAATATGATGATGATGATTACTGTAAGTTAGTTGCATATGCTTGTAGTTCTTTGAACAATGCCGAAATTTCGAAACGCGTATCTTTTAAGACTGAGGAGATCTGTTCAGTGCTTTTGGATCCAGGATATACATTGGTGCAAAATCTTATTTTTAGTAGCATATGCTTGTGTTACTTCAAGAAAAGTCTAAATCATTATATGTGTCCATATAAATTTCGAGGAGTCCCTCGATTCCACATTGACCCTATCATCATGTCACCACTTTTTTCAAAACGGGACCAACTTGAAATTATACCCTTTACATCAAAAAAAGAATTTTGAAAATTGGTCCAGAGACGGCGGGATTATGGTATAACATACAAACAAAAATAAAAAATATATATGTAGCCGAACGTATAGCCCCCCCCCCCTTTTATGGAAGTCGGTTAAAAAAATAGTGTGCTGTATATTACTTATCGACAAGCAGTTTCATTGCAAATTAAATAAAACAAGCATAAGAAGGCCCTTCTTAGCCCCTTCAGATACTTTTCTCCCTAAATTTAGGGAAAAAGTCCCAAGTTGGCATCACAGATAGACCGGCAGAAATTTTGTTGTGATAAGATAAGAATCTCTACGTGCGTAGGTTTACGCAGGTTTACGCACTTTCTGGACAGAGTCTAATTGCTGTACCTATTTGAGTCAGGAGCGGAGCACCTATACGTGGTAGTATGGGCATACCCACAACCCCAACAGCCTTGTGAGTCAATACTTTCAAGGTCTATTAATTTATAATCAAAATAGGTTCAGTGGGTAGTAGTATTGGTATTATTGTTAACCTTTTGAGTCTTACCTGGTGCTTTTTGCTGCTGCTGCTGGTCATACTTATATTATTGTTAAAATACATATTTATGGTAGTGGATTTAGTGTTAAGCGGACCTTTAGTCAGGTAGATTGAAGAAAGCGCAAAATTTATCACCTCTCCATAAATTTTCAGCCCTTTTTTATTTACTAACCAACAGATTTAAGAAAAAATAATACTTTTACCGATAGGAATTACTCCTGCCGATGTTATGGACATGGTCTTAAAAGAGGTAGATATGTTATAAACGCGTAAAAATGAACACTCGAATTGGCCCGAGTCGGGCTAATTTTGGTTAGTGTGCTCCGCGAGTAATAGCGTGTTTTGTGTTACTATGCGACGTTGACACATTGACACGCGTCCCATGTCAATGTGTGTCGTGACACAGAAATATTGTCAGTTTTATAAGGATATAACGTATCTATGTAATAATTAATCAAAGGTATGTCCAGTTGTTTTATTGATATTTGCGTAATTGAATGTGTATTTAGATTTTATCCTCGACCAGTGCATTCTCTCTACGGACTTCTAGTATACTGTTTAACTTCTACGACCCTTGCTATCATAAAGGACACCGATAACCTTGTTTAATCTTTGACTTTGGCTCGTTATTTTGGATTTGGCTTAACGATTGGATATTGACATCATGGATCGCTGTGTAAATTATGGCATAGCAACTAGTCGATGTAATACACTGGGCCGACGAGCTTTAGATGATGAAATGACATTGTCAGTGATTTGTCAATGGCGTGCACCAGAATCTGTAAGGACATCGTCATTACAGATGGCCCAGCGTCTCTCATAATAGATTAGTAATCATAATATATAATGGCACAATACATGAAGATTGTTAAAACAACAATATTTTGCAGTAATCATCAGTTCTTTTATCATTGCGCTTTTCAGATAAATAATTCTCTTTGTGACTTTCCTTTTCTACTCCCACTCAATAAAATACAATAAAAACTACATTAAATAACTGTATAACAAAACAAAATAGCAATCATAGTTCAAAAATCAGCTGTTAAGTATAGGTAATTGCTTTGATTAATTATTACATAGATACGTTATATCCTTACAAAACTGACAATATTTCTGTGCCACGACACACATTGACATGGGACGCGTGTCAATGTGTCAACGTCGCATAGTAACACAAAACAGTGATGAAAGCTCCGCGAGTAATAGCGATTACTCGCGGAGTACACTAACCAAAATTGGCCCGACTCGGGCCAATTCGAGTCTTCATTTTTACGCGTTTGTAACATATCTACCTCTTTTTAATATTATATATCTATGGGTAATTGTCAATTTATTGAATAACCTCACTTTTACTAAATCTCTTATAACTCTGCTCTCAGATTGCCGAAATTCGCAGAATTTTCAGAAATGGTTTCTTAAGGCCCTCCCCCGAGCAAAAGACCTTGAGGCGGTCAGCCGCATAACTCAGTTGAAAATTTTTCACATAACTTAGTTCAAAATTGACCAAAAAAAAATTTTAAACGGCGAATATCTAGCTTATGAAATTGCCTATCTTGGTGTGTGTCCCAAGTAAAATTAACTTGTAAATACTATGGAGACGCTGAAACTATAATTGAATATTCATTGAATTATAGTTTCAGCGTCTCCATAGTATTTACAAGTAAACTTTATTTGGGACACACACCAATAGATAGGCAATTATTATAATTATATATATTATCTATACATATAAAATCCTTTGTCCTGAATGACTGACGGATCAACGCACAGCCTAAACCGCTGATCGTAGAGACCTGAAACTTGCAGGGCTTGCTCTTTGTAATGCGTAGGGATCCGATAAGAAGGGATTTTTCGAAATTCGACTCCTAAGGGGGTGAAAAGGGGGAGAACAGTTTGTATGGGACGACGTGATTCCTTGGTCCAATCTACTTCGTATTTTGCACAAACATTATGTAACAGAATTGATGGAATTCGTGTATCATAGTTTATTGAAATTCGTCCCCTAACGGGAATAAAAAGAGAAATAAAGTTGTTTGGGAGCGATTTGCTTTAAAGTTGATATAAATACTCCTTAGTGCTTTTGATTTAAAGCTCCCACTCACAATCGATCGATCGATTTAGTCTTTACAATTTAAACATTTACTGGATTCGTAGTTGCAAGTAAATCGGTTTAGATGAAAATTGAATATAGTCTGAGATCCTAGGACCACCTTACTATACTTTTTAAATGAAATTCGTATATATACGCGTAAATTTTGTTCCAACTTTTGACCCCCACCGCAAAAACTAGCTGGTAGGTATTACACTAATCATTTTATGTAATAGTTTGTCGTTAGCAATTTACTTTCAAATACGAATTAATTTCCAATTTGATCGAAGCAATCGATAGGCCGTGAGTGGGGAGCTTTATTTTTATTTTGACGTATTATACGTTGTCATCATGTTGAAAAATAAATCTGACAAGAATGCATAAGTTTTTGATGAAAATCTTAAATATTTGCGAATGCTATATTATAAATGGGAAAGTGTGTGTCTGTTTGTCCGTCTTCCACGCCAAAACTACTGAACCGATTGAAACGAAATTTGGTACACAAATACAGAGAGTATAGCCTGAAAAAGGATATAGGCTACTTTTTATCACAGGGAAATGTACTGTTCCTGTGGGATACTTTACTTACAGTTTCTCGTAAAAACTACTAAACCGATTATCATGAAATTTGGCACAGATATAAAGGAGACTAAGAGAGAAGGACATCGGCTACTTTTTATCTCGGAGAAATATACGGTTCCCGTAGGAAAATTTATTTACACTTTCACGTAAAAACTACTGAACCTATTATTATGGAATTTGCCACAGATATAAAGTAGACCACGAGGAAGAACATAGGCTACTTTTTATCGCGGTACGTATACGGTTCCCGTGAGTTACTGTACATACGCGGGACGAGCCGCGGGCAACAGCTATCTATACTAATATTATAAAGCTGAAGAGTTTTTTTGTTTGAACGTGCTAATCTATAGTAGCTATCAGGAACTACTGGTTCGAATTGAAAAATCCATTTGTAGAGGAAGGATTTAGGTTCATAGCATCACGCTGCGACCAATAGGAGTGAAGAATCAGTGGAAAATGTGGGAGAAACGGGGAAAATTATTCATCTTTGAGGGCTTACGTTGTTTGATTGAACGCGCTGATCTCAGGAACTACTTAATCGAATTGAAAAATTATTTTTGTGTTAGATAGTCAGTCCTTCTGTTGAGAAAGGCTTTAAGCTATATAACATTACGCTGCGACCAATTGGAGCTAAGAATCAGTGGAAAATGTGGAAAAAACGAGGAAAATTATTCATCTTTGAGGGCTTACATTGTTTGTTTGAACGCGCTGATCTCAGGAACTGCTAAATCGAATTGAAAAAATATTTTTGTGTTGGATAGTCCATTTGTCGAGGAAGGCTTTCAGCTATATAACATTACGCTGCGACTAATAGGAGCGAAGCATCAGTAAGAATGTTGCAAAAACGGGGAAAATTATTCACATTTGAGCTTTATTTGAGGGCTTCCGTTGCGTGCGCTGCGTAAACGGCTCAAGTTACAAAAAATATGTATGAAAGAATTATTCCTCTTTTTCTATGATCTAAAAAAATCTTTTAAGATTGACTTAAGTACTTGGTAACCTTTTTTATGGTAATCAAATTTGATCGAAATTGATGCATTATTGCGCCATCAGTTGACGCGGACGAAGTCGCGGGCAACAGCTAGTATTAATAATATAATATATTATTAATAAAATTAATGCAGCAATCGCAAATATTTACCTAAATATTTGCGATTGCTGCATTAGTGCCTAGTGCCTAGTTTTTCAAAGAGTAAGATTTTCATCAAAAGAGATGTTCAAGAAATGTATGAGGCCTGAGCCAGCCCTATGTACAGTATATGTAAATATAGCTGCATAATATAGTAACCGTTTCCTATTTCTTATTTTGTTTAATTTCACTTCGTTTCCATGTACATTTAAAATAACTTCGTCAAGGAGAGCAACACAAAGTAAAATAAAACATGGCGGATCAGATGAAATAACTAAAGAGTGTCATTTTGTCAATGACATGACTTTTGACAAAGAAAGACGTGTGACATTCAAGACGATGTCTCTTCGTAAAACTGTCTACTACGTCAAAAGTCAAGTCAAAACAACTGTCATGGCCGCCCTAAAAATAGTGTTCTTGCAATAAAAAACTCTTTAAATTGTCATTTTTGTACGCATGTACCCTTCTTCAAATTAATTTTTTCGTATTTTTATGATATTCCCATATTTCTTTTCTATTTACCTATGTAGTGTACATAGAACTGGCCCAAAATCAAACATCTCTTTTAACTTTCGCATCTTGTCAGATTTATTTTTAAACAACATGATGACAATGTATTATTATGTCATAATAAAAATAAAGCTCCCCACTCACGGGCTATCGATTGCTTCGATCAAATTGGAAATTAATTCGTTTTTGAAAGTAAATTGCTAACGACAAACTATTACACAAAATGATTAGTGTAAGACCTACCAGCTAGTTTTTGCGATGGGCGTCAAAAGTCGGAACAAAATTTACGCGTCGAGATATCGACACGATACGAGTTTCATATAAAAAGTGTAGTCAGATGGTCCTAGGATCTCAGCCTATATTCAATTTTTATCTAAACCGATTTACTTGCAACTACGAATCCAGTAATTGTTTAAATTGTAAAGACAATCGATCGATCGCTTGTGAGTGGGAGCTTTAAATCAAAAGCACTAAAGAGTTATATTTATATCAACTTTAAAGCAAATCGCTCCCAAACAACTTTCTTTCCCTTTTTTAAACCCATTAGGGGAAGAATTTCAATAAACTATGATACACGAATTCCATCAATTCTGTTACACAATGTTTGTGCAAAATATGAAGTAGATTGGACCAAGGAATCACGTTGCCCCATACAAACTTTTTTCCCCCTTTTCACTCCCTTAGGAGTCGAATTTCGAAAAATCCCTTCTTATCGGATGCTTACGCATTACAAAGAGCAAGCCCTACGAGTTTCAGGTCTCTATGATCAGCGGTTTAGGCTGTGCGTCAGTCATTCCGGACAAAGGATTTTATATGTATAGATTAATGCGTGGTAATAAGGTTTATTTTATTTGGTTTATTATTAGACTAATAAAAAGGCTACATCATTTTTTAAGTTGTACGTTATCGTCACACAGCAGTGAGTCCGGGCGTTTCTCGCAGATGAAGTTGAGCTTGTCGTCGTGTCGTGTCGTGCTCCCAGAGCAGAAGATGTCATCTAGCAGCCCGTTCCGGGCGACGCCACCGCAGTACTGACCTGCAGTACTACCGCTTGCCGTCTTGTTGTTCGGCTCCCCTTTTTCCCACTTAGCGTACCCCGCCTCCTCCAGCGTTTGTCCTGAGAAAAATTATACTCAGTGAAACCGGTTGTACAGATGAGATCACGAAAGATTACCAATTTTCAGAAGCCATATTTCGGAGGGGCACCCTTGGAGATACGGGTGGAAAAGCAGTATTTACAAAATGACATTACTTTAACAACATTAAAATATTATGTTGTCTTAAGTAAGTCTTTTATTCATGAGTGTACGTTTGGTATACGGTATACTTCACCAAAATAAATATTAGAAACAATAAAGTTAATCTCGCGGAAACCGTACAAATTTTTTCGCAATGAAAAGTAGCCTATGTCCTTCCCCGTAATCTACTCTATATCTGTGCCAAATTTCATCAAGATCGGTCCAGTAGTTTTGGAGATAGGCTCCAATGCCAACAAACAAACAAACTATTAACAAACAAACAAACCTTTCCTCTTTATAGAGCTAGCGCCCACCGTCGAAAAAGGAGCTCATCGAGAACAAGCATTGGACCACTGCAGATCGCTAGGGGCCTAAAAGCTTGATATAAAACCGTCGGTCTGGCGGTCCTAAACCTGGCAGATTTTTTTTTATTGACCAAAATGTGTGAAGATTTTTTGAGTAAAAAAAGCTCATAAGGAACAAGAAAACTGTTGTTATACACGGCTGCGCGCCAACTAGAAACCGATAAAAATGCAAGTCTGGCAGTCCTACTCTTGACCAGTTTCCAGGCAGACCGCCCTGAACGTGTAAGAATTTTGAGTAAAAATAGCTCATAGAGAACAAGGTCAAGTTATATGTCAATCTGTTCGTCTCCTAATCCTCTTTTGAAAATCGTCGGTCTGGCATGTTCAAACCTGGCCAAAACTCAGCCAGACCGGGATGAAGTTACCTCCTGTGATACTTACTAATAGGTAAATCTTGAGTAATTTGCACTTAATAAAGCGTGATTTTGATAGATTTGTATGTATTCTTTCCGAATTTAAAATTTTCTACCCGATATTGCTACCACTGGATCCGCCATCTTAAAAAATGGCGATACCTTTCAATATTTTGGCTATATCTCTTTACAGACAAACTTTATGATAAAAATATGTTCCACTAATATGAACTATATATAATTTTCTACAATTTATTTTATGAACATTTTTGATTTGATTGATAGTTTTAGCGCTGCAGAGTCTTAAAAGGAAATTTTATTTGAGTTGTTGACATTTTTTGTAATCAACTATATTCTACTGTTGTATGTCCTTTTAGATGATATTTATATCGAGAAGTTTATAAATAATTATAAAGACCGCCAATTTATGAAGGCAGCCATTTTGAATTAACAATAATATTGAATATACCAAATTTTTGTGTCAATAAAACCTAAAGTATATATACTTAATATCAGATCAGAATATCAAAGATAAAGGGGTCAAACTTCTATTCGAAAGTTGACTGCTTACAAAACTGAAAGTTTTGCAAACTTTGGAACTATGTTTCTTTTAAAATTGATTTTATTAGACTAAAATATAAAAATAAAGCATCACACAAATTTATTTTTTTAGTAATCGCTGTACGGAAATTATTTTTCAATAATATTAATTTTACTTATTATAAGATATTAGTTTAGTATACTTTAAGTTTTATTGCTACTAAAATTTGGTGCATTTAAAATGATTGTGAATGCGAAATGGCCGCCGTCCTAAATTGGCGGTCTTTATAATTATTTATAAACTTCGCGATATGGGTATCATCTAAAAGGGCATAAAAAGTAAAATGTACTGAATTATAAAAAATATCACCAACACAAATAAAATTTCACTCTAAGTCTCTGCAGCGCTAAAACTATCAATTTGACACAAAAATGCTCATTAAATAAATTGTAGAAAATTGTATATAGTTCATATTCGTGGAACATATTTTTATCGTGAAGTATGTCTGTAAAGAGATATAGCCAAAATATTGAAAGTTATCGCCATTTTTTCAAGATGGCGGATCCAGTGGTAGCAATATGGGGTAGCAAATTTTAAATTCGGAAATAATACATACAAATCTATCAAAACCACGTTTCATTAAGTGCAAATTACTCATGATTTACCTATTAGTAAGTATCAAAGGAGGTAACTTCATCCCGGTCTGGTTGAGTTTTGGCCAGGTTTGAACATGCCAGACCGACGATTTTCAAAAGAGGATTAGGAGACGAACAGATTGACATATAACTTGACCTTGTTCTCTATGAGCTATTTTTACTCAAAATTCTTACACGTTCAGGGCGGTCTGGCTGGAAACTGGTCAAGAGTAGGACTGCCAGACTTGCATTTTTATCGGTTTCTAGTTGGCGCGCAGCCGTGTATAACAACAGTTTTCTTGTTCCTTATGAGCTTTTTTTACTCAAAAAATCTTCACACATTTTGGTCAATAAAAAAAAATCTGCCAGGTTTAGGACCGCCAGACCGGCGGTTTTATATCAAGCTTTAAGGCCCCTAGCGATCTGCAGTGGTCCAATGCTTGTTCTCGATGAGCTCCTTTTTCGACGGTGGGCGCTAGCTCTATTATAATATTAGTATAGCTGATGTACATGTTATCATCATGTACATCAGCTATACTAATATTATAATAGAGCTAGCGCCCACCATGTGAAAGACGTTCATATATCATCATCATCATATCATGTGAAAGACGTTCAAAAAAGTTTTAAAAGTAAAGTAAAAGGGATAAAGAACAAAATACCCGATGTACTCTCTGTCAGTAACCATAGGTATCTTTGAGTATATTATAGGTATACCAAGAAAAACTATATTTTTTAAATATTTTTACTATGTCTAGTATCATGCCTAACAAAGAAATAATTAACATAGGATTATCTAAATAGTCTAATCTATTATCAAAATCGACATATTGATAATGTACCATACATATTTCTTTTCATGTTAGATCACAAACAGAATTTTTATACAAGCTAATTAGACAGAAATCAGAATGCATTAAAATTGTTCAAATTCGAACATATAAATATATAATAGTTCAAATTCGAACATATATATATATATGAAATACCTACTATTTTTTAAATCCACGAATGCATAGGTATATACAACCGATTGATCTAAGATTGTGTTATCTTGAAAAGAGCGGCGAATGTTAAATATAGATAATGTTTTGGAACCGAAGCCGTACTTTTTCAAATGACCCCCCGGACCACGGAAAGAGAGGGGGTTGCAACCCTCGATTTTTTCCCCTTGTCGCATGATTTTTGTACGGCGTTGCGGAATAATGGATTAGGAGCTGTATTGAAACAGTATGAAACTGATGCCGTACAGAATGAAATGACCAAATTTACCCTGGAAATTGTCAGAAAAAAAAAAAATACCGACTTTGTGGCGCACCATTTTTTTACGCCACTGCGCGCTTTCTTATTATATTTCATGGATCTATCGATAGTAAAATGGCGTACAAAAATATATGACCAAAATGTACTCACTCTACCTGCACTTTTGAATTCTCACCAGCTAGACGGGTCGCGCTAGGCGTATTCGAGGTGGTAAGTGGAAAAAATTCTAAAGTCGCTGAATTTTTGTGTGTTAATAAAGTAGTCCCTGGGGAGCTTATCATTAAGTTTTGTGCCATTTCTGCCCACTGCGTTTTCAGCAATTCTATTATTTGTGGTTGATTTTTTTATATGGCTCTAAAAGTGGCAATATTGATTTAAAGTTTAAAATATTAATGGTATCTTAACTGGGACAGCTTCCAGAGTATGGAGACTTAATTTGAGCTGCCAAATTTGGCAGTGTATGGAGACTTAATTTGACTTAATTTGAGAGACTAACCTAAATCTGGACGGGTACTGCTCTGTCCACCAAGCCGAACTGGTTGGAGCAATACAAATGGTTACGGGCACCAACAAACCAAACTTACAAGCGAACATAGTGTCAGACTCAAGATCAGCCCTCTAGTCACTACTCAATCCGAATTGCCTCAACCCAGTTGTCGTTACCATAAAAAACCACCCAAGAGAAGAGATGGCCACAATAAATTGGTTTTGGATTAAGGCACATATAAGATTAAAAGGAAATGAAAAAGCCGACACTGGCGACAGAGGCAACTAAAAAGAAAACATCACCAGCCTACGACGCTGTACCAATAAGCGCTATAAAATGTAACCAAGAATTAACACTCTAGCCAAATACATGGGTAACACTGAAAATGTTTAGAACTGGCCAGTTAGAAACTTCCATGCTTCGGCACGAATGGGCCGGCTCGACCGGAGAAATACCACGGCCTCACAGAAAACCGGCGTGAAACAGCACTTACGCTGTGTTTCGCCGAGTGAGTGAGTTTACCGGAGGCCCAATCCCCCTACCCCCCTATGATGCCGCAGTTGAAAACTAATTTGTTACCCTAGGAGGGTACCAACTGCGTTGGAGAATCCCTCTCTGGACGTCCACGCTCAGGTCCAGGGGCGCCTGAGCGTGGACGTCTAGGCTGCCCCTCGTATTCTGGGGGGGGGGGGGGGGGGGCAAAACTGCGCTCCAATCTGCACGGGGCAAGAGCAAACGTGCTAAGGCACCCCCTGAGATATTGAAAGTGGACTAATTCTGCAATATCAGGGGACTACATTCAAACCTCAATGCCGTCCATTACCATCTTGAGACAGCAAAGCCGGCGTTGCTCTTCTTAACCGAGACGCAGATATCGTCTCCGGCTGACACATCATACCTTTCCCACTCTGGGTATAATCTTGAGCACTCTTTTCTGCCTAAAGCTGGAGTATGTGTGTACGTCAGAGATGATATCAGCTCTCGCCGCCTCAGCAATCTTGAAGTTAGGGACCTTTCAATCTTATGGCTCCGCATAGAGTGCGACGACCATCCCCGCGTCTATGCGTGCCTCTATAGGTCCCATAGCGGTGATCCCAAAATAGACCGACTCTTTGAGCATCTGCAAATGGCTACAGACTTCATGCAGCGGCAGATCCCATCCGCAGAGATCATACTACTTGGCGATTTTAATGACCACCACGCCGACTGGCTCAATTCCAGTAAAACTGATCATGCGGGGAGATCTGCCTGCGACTTTGCCCTTGCATATGACCTTACACAACTGGTTACTGCGCCTACGCGAATTCCAGATGTGGATGGTCAGATTCCTTCCCTGTTGGACCTTCTGCTGACGTCACATCCGGACGACTACCAAGTATCCGTGGCCGCACCACTTGGCTCATCGGATCATTGCCTTGTCCGCAGTTCTGTGCAACTCACGAGCGCGTTGCGACAGCGTGTTGCTAAATACCGTCGTGTGTGGCACTACAAGTTAGCAGATTGGGATGGGATGCGGTCATTTTTTGCTTCCTACCCCTGGAGGCAGGCGTGCTTCTCGCCGGATGATCCTGACGCCGCTGCCAACTCTGTTGCCAACGTGGTGCTACAAGGAATGGAACTTTTCATTCCGTCCTCTGTGGTCCCTACTGGCAGCAGATTCCATCCCTGGTTTGGTTCATCTTCCAAAAAAGCTTCTCGCCGGAAGCAGGAAGCTTACCAAACCTGGGCTAATGCAGTGTCAGCACAGGATTTAAACACCAGCAAACTTAAAAAGGAGTACAACCTTGCCTCTAGGTCCTTCAAAAGAGAGATCGCTTGGGCGAAGAAACAGCACATCAGTAGAATTGGCGAGAGACTCGAGCGTCTCCCTTCGGGAACCCGTGCATTCTGGTCTCTCGCCAAAGCTATCGAAGGGAATTTCTGTAAGCCATCTCTTCCATCCCTACACGTAGGAAATGGCTCGTTGGCCCATGACGTAAAAGAGAAAGCTGAACTTCTTGGCAAGCTCTTTGCGTCCAACTCGACCCTGGATGACGGGGGGGCAGGAACCGCCGACTATACCGCGATGCAAGAGCATCATGTCGGATATTCGGTTCCATCAGCGCTCAGTGCGAGTTGCTCTCCGTTCCCTTGATACCCAAAAGTCGAGTGGGCCTGACGGAATCCCTCCTATAGTGTTGAAAGTGTGTGCTCCAGAGTTGGCACCGGTCTTAACGCGTCTTTTTCGGCTCTCCTACTCCTATGGCACAGTCCCAGCATCTTGGAAGACAGCTTTGGTGCACCCGATCCCTAAAAAAGGCGATCGCTCCAATCCTTCCAACTACAGACCAATCGCTATAACCTCTCTCTTCTCGAAGATAATGGAGTCCATTATTAATAGACAGCTCCTTCGATACTTAGACGTTCAGCAGTTGCTAAGCGACAAACAGTACGGGTTCCGTAAAGGTCGCTCGGCTGGTGATCTGCTGACGTACCTAACTCATCGTTGGGCACAGGCGATCGAGTCTAAGGGAGAGGCATTGGCTGTAAGTTTGGACATAGCGAAAGCCTTTGACCGGGTTTGGCACAAAGCGCTTCTTTCGAAGCTTCCTTCCTATGGGCTCCCCGAGAAATTATGCAAGTGGGTCACGAGTTTCTTAGCAGACAGAAGCATAAGGGTCGTAGTCGACGGTGAATGCTCGGATACTCTTTATGTTGATGCTGGTGTCCCTCAAGGCTGTGTGCTATCACCTACCCTGTTCATACTGCATATCAATGATATGTTACAAACCAATGGCATGCATTGCTATGCAGATGACAGCACGGGTGATGCCTTATATACCGGCCACGCGAACATCTCTCGGCAAAATGTCATTGAGAGTCGAAACAAACTTGTCTCTCAAATTGAAAATTCATTAGAGAAGGTCTCTGAATGGGGTAGACTTAACTTAGTCCAATTCAACCCCTCTAAGACACAAGTTTGCGCGTTCACCGCTAAAAAGTTACCAATGGTCGTATGTCCTCGTTTTGAAAGCATACCCATAACTGTCTCCTCCAATATTGGAATACTTGGTGTTAACATATCGAGCGAGGTCCAGTTCCGATATCATCTGGAGGGCAAGGCCAAGTTAGCCTCCAAGAAGCTTGGTGTTCTGAACAGGTCAAAGCAGTATTTCAGTCCGATCCAACGCCTACAACTCTATAAGGCGCAGGTTCGGCCTCACATGGAATACTGTTCTCATCTCTGGGCAGGGGCGCCAAAGTACCAGCTTCTCCCTCTGGATCGTATCCAACGTAGGGCCGCTCGAATTGTCGACTGCCATAGTGTTTCAAACAGGCTTGACTCCTTAGAGCTACGTAGAGATGTAGCATCGCCCTGCATCCTCTATCGGTTATATTACGGGGAGTGCTCCGAGGAATTGTTCGGACTTATACCTGCTGCAACTTTTCGCCACCGTTCCATGCGACAAAATATTTATCATCCTCATCACCTTGATGAGTGGCAGTCCTCCACCGTGCGCTTTACCCGAAGCTTTCTGCCGCGTACTGTAAAACTCTGGAATGAACTGTCGCCAGCAGTATTTCCGGACCACTACGACCTGCAAAACTTCAAGAAGGGAGCGTATTCCCTCCTAAAAGGCCGGCAACGCACTTGCAACTTCTCTGATGTTGCGGGTGTCCATGGGCGACGGTAATCGCTTTCCATCAGGTGATCCGTTTGCTCGTTTGCCCCCTTGTTTTATAAAAAAAAAAAAAAACATTGCTAATTTGCATTGTATGCATAAATGAATTGAAAACTTTTTTTGAATTTCAATTTTAGAACGCTTTGGTAACGTAATATGTAGTACCTATATTGCATTCATTTGTCATTTGTTTTTGTGAATTGGCGGCAAATCTAAAACTCTTGTTACACGTGAAAATGAACCTAACGCGAGAAAATTTTCGGTCAATGATTTATTATGACTTTCGTTGTGGGCTTATTCAACAACAAAGCTATGATAGGCTGCGATTAGCATTTCTTAATAAAGCCCCATCTCGTGCCACTATTTACAATTGGTTTAACGAGTTTAAGCGTGAACGTAGCAATCTCAATGATGATCCGCGTGAGGGACGTCATTTAACAGCGACTACTGAAGTTAACATCAGTGCTGTGCGATGCATGATAGAGGAAGATAAGAGAATGACCTATCAGCAGATACGGGCAAGCCTAGGCATTGGTATGAGTCAAGTAAAAAAATATTACACGAACATTTATTCATCAGGAAGCTTTGTACCAGATGGATTCCCCATACTTTAACCGACGACCAGAAACACCTTCGCGTGGACTGATGTCGCCAAATGTTAGATAAGTTCAACGGCGTTGACTCAAATGCTGTATTTGACATCGTCACAGGTGATGAAAGCTAGATTATTATATATTAGATATATTACTACTAGATTATTATGATATATTACTACGAACCCGAAACCAAAAAACAATCAGCTCAGTGGGTGTTTCCTTTCGAGGATCGGCCAACTAAGATAAAGAAAGGAAGAAGTCAAGGAAAAAAGATGATTGCCTCATTCTTTGGTCGGAAAGGTCATTTCGCCACAGTTGTGCAAGAAGATGGAAGGACAGTTACTGCAGACTGGTATGTCAATCGCTGTTTGCCTGTTGTCTTGGAAAAAAATCGACAGCAGTGCCCTCGAAGCAGGGTCCTCCTTCACCACGACAATACTTCAGCGCACTCCGCAAAACGGACTGTTGAATATTTGACTATGGCAGTTGTCGAGATAATGAGTCATCCGCCATACAGTCCCAGACTTGGCGCCCTGTGACTTTCATTTATTCCCAAAAACTAAACATAAAATTCGAGGTATTCGCTTTACGAGCCCTGAAGATGCGGTGAAAGCGTACGAAAATGCCATAGAAGAGACCCCTAAGTAAGAATAGGCCCACTGTGTTTCTCAGTGATTCCATCGAATGCGACGATGTGTAGAGAGGAACGGAGATTACTTCGAAAAACAATAAAAGTATTGGCAACTTTCTACATTAAGCCGTTTTTCATTTTCTAAACATTTTCAGTGTTACCTAGGTACCAGACAGAATACGAACAAAGACAAGGGAAAACAATCACCAAATACTTTACAGACGTTCGTCAAGCCCACAAAATAATTAGCACAATTAACATGGATAACCTCATGGCTCAGATTTTCACAGGCCAAGTCAGCAAACAATCATGCACTACCTATGCGATTGCGTTAAATACGAATCCATCAGATATGAGACGGAGCAAAAAATAAATGGAAGCTTAAACATGGACAGAATCAAAGACATAATGAGCAAGAAAAAAGAAAGGAGAATATTCATACAAATGGCAAGAAATATAGCACTAAAAGTCACAAGAGACAACAGAATGTATTAGACAGAACAAAATATATACCGGCAATGAAAAAAAAAACAAGTTATTTTACAAAGTAAGAAAAAAAAATGTTAAGGTAAAAGTAAAAGGCTGGCTGCAAATTGATAACGATAGTAATCACATAGTATATATATATATATATATATATATATATTATTTATTGTGATTACTATCGGTAATTATATGGACTATCTTGAATTTCACTCGGCTTTTTTCATTTAGGTTAAGTAAAATATTATTTTGCTTTTAAGTGCATAATTTACATACATGATGTCGATCTTTAATTTTTGTTTAATTCATAAAAAGTAATTACCTTCAATGGTCAACCAATTTCCGTGCTCGTTCCAGTCATGATATCCGATAAATGCAGCATCTTTATAAAAGTCGCCCAAAATTAATTCACCAGGGTTCTTGCGGAAAATATTAGTAATGACCTGTACATACAGGAAAAAATTTAAATGGGTTTACATAGTTAAGACTGGGGACACTCGATTTTTATAAATTAACTCTTAATTTTTGGTACCTACTTCAATATTAGGAATAATTGCTATGAGAAACTACGAGAATGACTCGTATGACAGAAAACAGAATATTACTGTGATAATATTAGATTACATACAGAGCCAATCACGACTCCGGAGGGCGTGGGTTCGATTCCCGCGTTGGAACAGCAAATAAAATGTTGTTCTCAAGTTAGAATAGGACAATGCAGACTGATCACATGATTGTCTGACAAGAAAGATGATCCATGCGTCAGATGGGCATGTTTTTACATGCCGACTTTTTAGTCGGTCCTGTGCTTTATATCTCGGCAGTCGTGTCGGTTTTCCGTCCCACTGAGTTACGAGAGTATAGAAAGAGAGAGAGAGAGAGAGAGTGCTCTTGTTGTGTACTACGCTAATACTTGGGTACTATAAAAATAACTCCTATATAGCTGGAGTAATTTTATAGAGCCCAAGTGTGTGTGCAGTAGGTACACAAGAGCACCCTCTCTTCCTTTACTCTCATAATCCATTGGGACGGAAAACCGACACGACTGCCGGACCTAACCCCAAGACCACGGAGGCTGTGCCCTACCTATTATAGGTACAGGCTAGCGCTTCCCTATGAAGGAAATCCAGCCTTTGCTGCTGGTGGGCAGAAGTTCTTACTTGAGCTTCAGTGTCGCTGTTGATGATAGCTAGGTGACCCCCCTCGGCGGAGCAGGTCATGTAGGCGCGGGGCCAGGTGCGGGGCTCACGGTGGAACTTGTAACAGCTGCCAGTCCGGGCATCCAATGTATATTCTACGGCATGAAGAAAAATATCGCCAGTTGTATAGGATGACAATACGGGAAATTATTATTATACAATACCAACCGTGATCGATGGTACCACATTCGTTGAGAATCATGGTGTTGGATAACTTCTTGTAGCAAAAGTACGGGTAGGTCTCTGCGCAGCTCACGTCAGCCAGTTTCCCGTCTGGCGTCATCAGGAGACAGTTTTCTTCGTTGTTGAGGTTATTCGGCTCGTTCATTTCCCATTCCTGAGGAATCTTCCACAAGGGAACTCCTGCAAATGTTCAAATTTGTTCACATTTTAACTTAAACAGGATGTCTTCAAAACAAAAAGAAGCGTAATTAGTTTCGATTCTTGTTCCAAAATCGATTCTCGTTCTCGATTATCCCATAAAATACTTAAATTATTTGATTCATAGCCGCGAGGCCGATTCTACGCGGCGGGGCGTGGCCTTCAAAGATAGCGCGACGTACGGCCAACGAGGGTGACTGCGTAATGAAATATGATAATAATTTTATTGATCAGAAAATTACGCAAATTTTTATATAGTTATGCATACTGTCATTATTTACGTAATTTTATAGCCCGACGTTGGTTTAAACTTTTAGATAGCCCGAGTCTACAACTATCACATGGTTGCAAAGCGATATCGCAGCATCAGGTCATAAGTGCACCGATAAATAAAATGTTAAAACTAAACAACCATTTAAAATAATAAAAAATATTGATAAGATAATAAAATAATAAATATACATTCAATAATTTCTCGACTTAATTGATTGTGTAATGTGTAGCGCATTTAAAATATCACAATAGGGTAACCTTCGACGGAGAAGAAATCCCCGCGCGAGAATGTGGCGTGAATGCCCGTGAAAACTCCACAGTCGTCTTGGAAACTCTGGAGAGCTGCTTTCAAATCCTGATTTAATGGTGACGCTAAATTAGCTCCTGAAACGAAAAACTTATCCAAATATCTATTCTCTTTTATAAATAACTAGCGACCCGCCTCGGCTTCGCACGGGTGCAATAGGCGAGCTGGTCGCTTAGGAATGGGACATACCCACCACGGTGAGTGGCTAAAATACATGGAGGCTTACCTATTTTAGGTTGCTGAATCAGAATATGAAACTTATTTTGCTCTAAAGTCACAGCGTCATCGATAAAAATGACTTTTTATAAAAATCACGATATAGTACATTACGATACGCGTGACCTAAGTTGCCTATTACTGCACGGCGTTTAGCACCGTCGCTCCGCTCGGGCGCTAACTTCACGCCGTGCAGTAATAGACAACTTAGGCCACAAGTATTTACGATACTACGATGCGATGTACTATATCGTTACATTAAAAAAAAAATTGAC
Source organism: Glaucopsyche alexis (assembly GCA_905404095.1). Taxonomy (NCBI): domain Eukaryota; kingdom Metazoa; phylum Arthropoda; class Insecta; order Lepidoptera; family Lycaenidae; genus Glaucopsyche; species Glaucopsyche alexis. The sequence continues at coordinate 8,033,350 of FR990053.1, forward strand.
AGATAGCAATCTAAGATTGAAGTCAATCTAAAACTTTAGATACGTTATTTAGGGCGTTAGACATGATAGTTACCTTCTAAATGACACCGGAGTCTTGCCTCGTGCCAGTTCGCCGGAACCCGGTGGTACTTGATCCATCCGTCAACTGATGGGATGTACTTGTAGTCACATCTGAATAGCTTGCCATCTGCAACGATTACATACATCTGGGCCTTTCGTCAAGATGCATTCGATAATTACGACGGCGAAGTTCGAAATCAAAATGTATGGGATTTGACATAAGGCATCGCAAACGACATGACACGGAATGCCTGATGTCTAATCCCATACATTTTGTTTTCTAACTTCACCGGCGAAATCATCGAATGCATCTTCACCAAAGGCCCTTACTTGGCTTTTATTTATCGTACACTCAGATCAAATAAAGACCAAGATAGCGCGTGGCGTTTGTTTGAAGTGAAGCCTAAAAAACTACGCTACTTTAATTTTACAAACGCAATCACGCACACACAAGCAAAAAAGTACTTTACTTTTTGTCAGTATAGATTAGTGGTCACGACGACTCATTCGATACTGTCGAAAAGTAGCGTACTTTTTTGCTTGTGTGTGCGTGAGCGCGTTTGTAAAATTAAAGTAGCGTAATTTTTTAGGCTTCACTTCAAACAAACGCCACGCGCTATCTTGGTTTTTATTTGATCTGAGATCGTACAATTGTTTATATATTTCGCGCTTCCATATTTGTTATAAAATCCTCTAAATCAGATCTTGGAGATTTTTTGCATCTCAACTCAACTTTAGTTGGTTTAAGATTTTCTTGGACTATAATTAAGCTATAATATACATATTTAAGTAAAAGGAATTAGAAAGTTTTGGTATATCATATTACATTTATTCGTTATCAGATCAGGATACATAATATATAAATAGAATACTTGTTAGGAAGTTCAGTTGTCAGTAACGGAGTTCCTTGGCCACCTGTCAGCTCAATCATTAGACCCTGAATAGTTTCCGTCTAAAAATAAATTACTAAACGAATACAAGCTTCATGTAATTGTGATTTTTTCAACTCAACTCAATAATTTCAATTCAATCGGCCACCGGAAACTATGTCAAAAATCACCACCAAAAATCCTACTGCTATTATAAATGCGAAGATTTGTGAGGATCGATGGATGTTTGTTACTCTTTCACACAAAAACTACCGAACGTCTTTTGGTATGAAGCTTTGGTATAACACATAGGCTACTTTTTATTTCGAAATTGTGCAGTTTTCCGTGGGATACTGTATTTATGCAGGCCCGGCCGCGTTTTAAAGCTAGTTTAAAATAAAACGACTTACCTAAGCAAGCGAAGATAGTAAGTAAGTAAAACGCGACAGCTCTCATCTTCTCACGGGTGCCGTATTCCATGTGACGACAGTTAGGTTCAGTTTATATAGCACGAGATACGAATGTGAGGGATCACAGGTCACCTAAAATTAACTGGTCACTTTGAATTAAAAAGTACCAATTTACCAGCTCCTACCTACGATTAGTTACATACTGTGGATATATTTTTCATATTATTTAATAACAAAACAGGCCAATGTAAATATTTTTTTTGTACCTCTTCAAGCGTCCTTAATGAATAATTATGATGACGATTTTTATGCGTGTATGTGTCACGACTAACGTACCTGACGATGGGTAAAATATAATATAATATACAATATACATAATATAATTTGGATACAACCACACTTTGTAAAAAGCAATGCAGCCTAATATAAATTCCGATGTAGAACAATACTGTCTTAAAAATACCGTTTTCATTTAATAAAAGTACTAACGCTGTAATATCAAAAGAAAAGTGTATGCTACGCGTGTGATCTAACAAATGCTGGCAATGAACACGACCTCGTACAATTATTATTAGCCTTAATTCTTTCAGACATTGTGGAAAATGTGATTTTAATGAAAATCTTGAGAACAATTGCCGTGTGTTTGTATTATATGAAATGAGGACTGAGCTTTATGAAATTAATTTATAGTTAAGAGATTAATAGGGTTAGGGTCGAAACACAGCAGTTTAAGTGTAGACTGCTGTACTAAGGGTCACTTCACACCACAACGATACTTGGCGCTGCATTTTTAAGATAGCCATTCAAAATTGATCTTTTCCGAGTCTTGCCATAAATACTGACACAAAGAAAAAAAAATATATTGCAAATAACATTTATTACTTTAACAGTGTGTTAGTTTAATACATAAATATACCATTTAAAATATAATTTCCCTGGGAAAATTCTTCACTGCCAATCGTACGGATTGTTTTAGGGACTCCAAATTATCATGGCACTTAGAGCAAGCCGTACTCTCTAAAACTGACCATAAATCATAATCCAGCGAATTAAGATCGGCGAAGATAGACGACGGCCAGTCTTCAGCTCTGATTAAAGATTCTTTTTTAAATTATCAGTTAAGAAATGTCTAGTACGTCTCTTATAGACTGCAAGTCCTGAGACATTTTTTAAAATACGCGACATGGTTCTAGATACTATCTTCATCTCCCGAGATTAAATCTTTTGCTTTCGGACAGGATTTCTTCGAATACTTTCCCTTACTGCTTTGACTACCTTTTTCCATAGATGAATAATTGGTCTCGCTGGGGTAGAGCGCCCAGCGAGACCAATCATTAGTCTATGCCTTTTTCATACAAACACTACGTGGACGGTCCAATTTTTTCTGTCACAAACAGAGAAGGTCTTATTGTATCTATTAATAGCCCTGTTGTATACGCAAATGCTACACATACGCGACTCTGAGCTGATGTAGGTAAATAGGTAGACGCGATAGGTAGGTAGGGTTTGGGCTGAGACCTGAGGATCACTTGGAGAATACGAGAACTAGCACTAACCTTTGATGGTGAGCTGGAGCGGTAGTTCCAAATATGGGCGGAGTCTTCTCTGCAGCAGGCACTACATAGCTGAGCGGCATTTATCGGTAGTTTATCGCGATTGCTAGCGACTTGAGTTTAGTATATTGGATGCACATGCAGATGCGCAGACGCGGTCACGGTTACTTGTAATTCGGGTGAGCTGAATACGTCCAGGTATTTTAATAGCAAGTCATGTCACTCCCTCGCAGCGGCTTGAGAACAGACAACCAATACTCGTGCGTGATTGGCTGATTTAAGTCGTCGGTGTGACCAACAATTAACGTCGCGCTTTGGCGCAATCATATAAAAATGACAGATTCCAAATTAAAATGTCATATTTTGTTTTTTTTTAATAATTGTTACAGTATTTATGGCCAGACTAAGTATAGATACACGTATCATTTGACATCAGTCATATATTGCACTGCAGCGCAGTGCAACTTGATATTCGAACTTTGAGTATCCAACTATACGGAGACGACATGACAGATAATTTCTATGCGAAAAAGTCTCGCCACTTTCTGCGGGAGGGGGGACCGCACCGCTAGTGCTTGACACTATCGATGTTTTACTATCGATGCGTTCGGCTAGTAATAATTATGTGTGGCAAAAGTAAATTTTAAAAATTATATCTATTAAATCTTAACTACAATATTTGATTTACAATTTCGCTCAGTATCATAAAGTAAATAAGTATTAAAATGTTGAAACATGCAAAAATGGAAGCGTCATCCAGCGTGAAGAAGAATTTTAGCATTTTTAGCAGTGTTGCGAATATCATAGTTGCGGAGCGGCTGGTGCGTACCTACAACCAATTTGTAGCATTCCGTAATACTCAAGAAACCCTAATAAATTTGCACTGACCATCCGTCTGTCTGTCCGTCTTTCTAGCATGTGTAATTATGAATATATATAAATGAAATTTTGTATAATTTATAGGTATTTTAAAATTGAAATAAGAATTTATAAATTACCTTTTTACAAAGTCAACCATTTTCGAGTAATCGGTCTCCATAATGGTTTATAAGTTGGTCATCCTCCTGGTATTTCTAAACTATAGGAGATAGAAACTTGTAAGTTCCCATGTTGATTGACTATGCTAAAAACTCTTAGGGAAAATTATTCTGAGCGAAATCAATTCGAAATCGATTTTTTCAATATTTACCTATATTTTCTCTTATAAGTTTCTGCATGTCTAACTAGTCTAACTAGCACATAGAATAACTAATGAGAGAAAGTATAGATAAATATTAATTTGCGGTCTAATCTGACTGTACGTCGTTTAAAAAAATATTTGTTTATATACCTAGGTAGTATATAATAATCTATACTAATATTATAAAGAGGAAAGATTTGTATTTTTGTGTGTATGTTTGTAATGAATAAACTAAAAAACTACTGTGCCGATTTCAAAAATTATTTCACCATTAGAAAGCTACATTCACCCTGAGTAAAATAGGCTATATTTATTGCTAGAAAAGATTAGGGATTCTTACTAAAACTTTAGTAACGTAACCCAAGGTGTCAAAAATGCCATTAAACAACTTTCGTCGCATGCGCTGTGGAAACTATTGATGATAGAACAAAAGTATGTTTTACAATATTAAAGAACATCCATACATTCACCATCTATCCATCCTCACAAATTTTCACATCCTATCCTAGTAGGTAATAGTATAAAATGTGAAAATTTGTGAGGATGGATGGATGGATAGATGGTTGGATGGATAGATGGTTGGATGTATAGATGGATGCTTGTTACTCTTTCATGCAAAAACTACTGAACGGATTTTTATGAAATTTGGTATGGTAGTAGTTTAGGCTCTGGATTAAAACATAGGCTACTTTTTATATCGGAAAAGTAGAGTATTCCCGCGGTATAACCGATAGTATATTTACGCGGGTGGAGCAGCCGTAATAACTAAAGTAAAATAGATAATAGCTTCAAGAATTAGCCTCATACGTGTTGAAACCCATTATCTAGTACGCTTCACGCTTTTTATTTGTTGTTGTAAAAAAAGGAGTCCGTGGGTCTACCATTTAGTGACAATAGGATAAATTTAGAAGTAAAATCTTTACAATAATAATTAGACGACCTCTGTGGTTCAGTGGTTGAGCGTGTTTGTGCTCAAGCCGGGGATTGCGGGTTCGAATCCCGCCGAAGTAAATAAAGTTTTTCTGTGTTCCTGGGTCATGGGTGTGTAGGTATTAAATATGTGTAGAATATAATAAAAATATTAAATATGTGTATAGTATTAAATATATTTCCGTTGTCTGGTATAGGTGTACCAGAATCTCATGGCATTTAAAAAAAAAATGTGATTTTCATATGGCAATGTCAAGTATGACCCGTCAAATCAAAGTACGTGATCTGTCAACCGCTGCTAAAATTTTGTGAATATGTTCTTGGAATTTGTTGTTTTTGTGAAAGTGTTGAAAAAGGAAATTCGATCTCAAGCGAGAAATATTGTTTTCAATGTCTATCTTAAAATACAGGAAGAAGAAGGTGTAAATCAAACTCAATCTTATAATTTAAAGCTCGTGGTAGAGTTGACCGGTAAGTTAGAGTGAGTTGTTTTGATACTTTTAGTTTTTTATATTTTCTTAGATACTTATTGTGACTTCCTTAAAGGTGTTTCCAGTACTACTATACGGTGAATCGTCGATGGCACATCGAATGATGGTTTATTTTCCATGCCTGGAGGAGAGGAGGAAAAAGGAAATCAACTTAAGACAGTTTCGATTTAACTAAAAATTAACCAGTATCAATATCGTTTAATCCATTTTCTCCAGTATTGCACACTACAAAATTTTATTTCCCTATTAGCCATGAGATTCTGGTACACCTATACCCGTAAAACAAGTTCTTCGAGAACTTACCACGAGACCAGATTGACATGACGTGAAGCATCCATATATTATATTTAAAATATATTATATTATTAAATAAAAAAATACCAAAATCGTACTATAATCGTAAGTATGTGTTGACTTGAGAACCTCCTTCGCTTTTTTGTCGGTTAAAAAAGGTAGAGCTAAGTAAAAATGCGGAATCGTTTTGATAAATAGGGTACACCCGAAATACGTTTTTTTTGCATTTATAATAGTTCTGTTCCACCTCAATGTTTACAAATGTTCACCATAAGTAGTTCAAAGATTGGTTTAAATTCACGGGAAAAAACTAGTTAATTATAAAATGCACCTTTAATAATTTCAAAGTTGGCAAGGCGCGCTGTTTTAATCTCCTACTGTTGTTCGTCTGAACAATAAAACATGAAACTTCAAAATGCACCGAGCAAATTGTACTCGTACGTTTGGGAAACCAAGAAAAATGATTAGCGCAAGCTTGGACCCAGGCATTCCTAATCATCCTATTTTTAGGAAATCTAAAAAAATAATGGTCAGAATAACATACTGATAAAGTCGATATCGATATTTCTTTTACGTTGTCACAACCCTCAGTTTTTATGAAGTGTGGCCTGTTTATAAATTAAAAATGCATAATTTCAGGATAAATTTATCCGCACATATTTTATTGTAATAAATAATAATTAATTTAAACAAAAGTTTGTTAACACAATTGAATAATTATTTTATAATAATTTGCAAATTTTCAATGTGTTTCGTGAAATAATATCATGAAGAAAAACAAAATTGTAAATAGTGTAGTTACTAATTAATTAGTCATGTTTCTTCATTATGAAATAGTAAAAACAAGAACGAATATGAAATAGAAGTTTTTATAAATTACTACTTTTAAATATTACCCTAAATTTGGATGTTGTACGATTTAGTAGCAACATTTGTTCATCGAGTAAAATTTTTGGATTTTTGCTAATATATCGCAATTATTGTTAATATTTAGGCAAAATAATACATACACATGGAAAGTAACACCATCCTTTTGTTTATTTGATGTTTCCGATCTGTTTTTAGAGGAAAAAATACAGCAAGTCGGCATTTTTTGCTCCGGTTCGTTCCGCCTCGCTGTAATTTTCCGAATACGTCAAAAACGCGCAGCAACTAGTTTTATACAACCCTCACGACCGGAGGGTCTAACCTTTGGCAGCGGGGAACGCCTGACAATGGCGTCTCCGTTATAGTTGGATACTCAAAGTATTCGAACTCCCATGAAACATGTAGGGTGACACACCCAATTGCTAGCACTGTACCAAATTATCAGTATCCCGAACAAATAGTAGAATTATAAGCTTCTCACTTATTAATATTTGTTTCCACTTAATAAAAACAAAAATATAATGTTTCTGGAATCTACTGCCGGCAACACCACACTTTGCGATTTAAAAACAGCGACATATAAGTAAATGAGTGTTGGTGTCCTACAGTTTGAATTTTTTTGGCAGATTCCTTGTGATCGACTGTAAGCTCACGTATTTTCATATTATGCTATTTTTTACCTTTTCCATATTTTTTACTCAAACTTTTGGTCTGTCTCATAACTGAGATGTTTTATGAGGCTTATCTAGTAAAAGAGAGTTAAAGTTATAGCAAAATTAATGATAAAACATATGGTGCTGACATCTGGGTCCAATATTTTGTAAATTCCAATTTATCAGCACTAGTGGTCCACTATGGAACAAATGAATGTTGTATCAACGTTTATACTCTTTCAAGTTGCATAGTACTTTTTATAGAGTTTAAGTTTCCTTTATACGGGGACTTAAGAGTGCGCTAGTCAACGGTTCGAACTCAGTGCGGTGCGTGGAGAAAATGCTTGTTATTTCACATAATATCGGCGAAAAAAGATATAGCCATAAAATAGTTACCTATTTATATGAGAAGCTATAGTGCACACATTTATACTGCTTTGTAAAGTATTTTAGAACAGGTGTCCTCAGATTACGCAAATCAACACTCAGTTGTTGGTGTTGGTGTTTTATGAACAAACTACCTATATAATATTTATGTCTAAAGTAAAGTTATCTAAATTTCGGAATAATAAAATTGTGTCGGTATTAGGGCATCGAGACCGGTTTTACCCGAAACCGAAAACCCGGGTTTACCGGGTTTTCAGGCTTACAAGAAAACCCGGTTTTCAAAATATTGGAAACCGGTTTTCAGTTTTTTTCGAGCTTTTTTCATTATGAAATTCTACAACAGTTTATAATAGTTACAGTCACAAACCGAACGTTATAGTGGCTTGTGATTGACAATATTATATTATAAGATAATATTATAAGATAGAATTTTAGAATAATAGATATAATGTTTTCATGTTGTATGTAGTACATCTGGGGGCATGGTAGTGCCCCCGCCCCGCCAAGACGGGTGAACGAAGAACAAGGGCACTACCAGACTACCTTTTCTCGAAGCGATTCGTCGATATTTTGGACCATCATAACTTGGTATAATATAATATTCGGTTCCATCAGCGCTCAGTTCGAATTGCTCTCCGTTCCCATGATACCCAAAAGTCGAGCGGGCCTAACGGAATCCGTCCCATTATGTTGAAAATGTGTGCTCCAGAGTTGGCACCGGTCTTAACGCATCTTTTTCGGCTCACCTGCTCTTATGGCACAGTCCTGGCATCTTGGTAGACAGCTTTGGTGTGCTATCACCTGTCCTGTTCATACTGCATATCAATAATAATATGTGATGACGACAGTACGGGTGATGCCTTATACTTATACAGGTCGCCCGACCATCTCTCGGCAAAACGTCATTGAGAGTCGAAACGAACTTCTCTCTCAAATTAAGATTTCATTGGAGAAGACCTCTGAATGGGGCTTAACTTAGTCTAATTCAACACCTCTAAGACACAAGTTTGTGCGTTCATGGCTAATAAGTTACCGATGGTCGTATGTCTTCGTTTTTAATGCATACCCATAACTGTCTCTTCCAGCATTGGAAATTGGAATACTTGGTGTTAGCATATCGAGCGAGGTCTAGTTTCGATATCATCTGGAGGGCAAAGCCAAGTTAGCCTCCAAGAAGCTTGGTGTTCTGAACAAAGCAGTATTTCAGTCCGGTCCAACGCCTACAACTCTATAAGGCGCAGGTTCGGCCTCACATGGAATATTGTTCTCATCTCTGGGCAGGAGCGCCAAAGTACCAGCTTCACCCTCTGGATCGTATCCAACGAAGGGCCGCTCGAATTGTCGACTGCCATAGTATTTCAAACAGGCTTTACTCCTTAAAGATGAGCATCGCTCTGCATCCTATATCGGTTATATTACGAGGAGTGCTCCGAGGAATTGTTCGGACTTATACCTGCTGCAACTTTTCGCCACCGTTCCAAGGGACAAAATATTTATCATTCTCATCACCTTGATGAGTGGCAGTCATCCACCGTGCGCTTTACTCGAAGCTTTCTGCCGCACACTGGAATGAACGGTCACCAACAGTATTTCCGGACCATTAGGACGTGCACACCTTCAAGAAGGCAGCGTATTCCCTCCTAAAAGGCCGGATGGGCACTTCTGTTTCTACACGCCTTAACTCTACAAACTACACTTTAGTCAAATTATGTGGCTTGGCTATTTCGTCAGGCAACGTATTTTGACTAAGGTGTAGAGTTTGTGAAGTTATTCATTACTTTACATGAAAATGTTTATGGTGGGATCACATTTTACCAGTAATACGTTGAAACAACAGAAAGCAGCTGATAAAAGTAAATTTTAGGACATTCCTATCCAAATTCTACAAAATCTTCAAAAAACCCGAAATTCCCGAAAAAACCCGGGTACCCGGTTTTGAAGATGGCTGGGACCGAAAAACCCGGTTTCTTTAAATATGACCGGTCTTCGATCCCCTAGTCGGTATATGCTTGCTTTTTTATTTTCATTCTTCATTTGTTTTTTTATTTACGGTCAAAGTTGCGCTAAAAATCCGATGTTTGGAGGCTATTCAAATTTTAGAAATATAAGCACATACCGACCTAGATAAGTGTAAGAAAAATCGATATTACACAAAAATGTGGGTCTACAATATTTTACTTTAGAGTAAATCACCAACAACGTTTGTATGGAGAACAAACCGACTGGCGCAGCTTTAAGTAAAAAAACAAATACGTGTCTTGAGTTTTAGCAGGTAAATTAATACTTATTTTGACTGATATTCTGTTAGTTGTTGCAAATTCTTTAACCTAGATAAACTCCACGTCTTTCAGTACCACTTTTTAGGGTTCCGTAGCCAAATGGCAAAAAACGGAACCTTTATGGATTCATGTCTGTCTGTTTGTCTGTATGTCCGTCCGTATGTCACAGCTACTTTTTCCGAAACTATAAGAACTATAGTATTGTTGAAATTTGGTAAGAAGATGTATTCTATGAACCGCATTAAGATTTTCACACAAAAATAGAAAAAGAAACAATAATTTTTGGGGGATCCCTATACTTAGAACTGAAACTCAAAAATTTTTCCACGTGTTGGGTAAATATTTAGGTCTTCCGAAAATAGGTTTGAACGAGATCTAGTAAGAAGTTTTTTTAATACGTCATAAATCGTAAACTGCAATTTACCTTTCATTCAATCAACTCTCTACAAGAACTTTTATGTTATGTTACTTGCTGCTACGGAATTCTTCATGAGCGAGTCCCACTCGCACTTGGCCGCTTTGAATTGTTTTAAATAGGATCCATATTATATAGAAAATAAGGGGAAAAAACAAAAGGGGGATCAAGTCTCTCCAGTTTATAAACTATAACTCAATAGTAATTTTACCATAGTCATTTACTAATTTATTTTGATGCTTCATAAGACTTAAGAATATTAGTGGAATAAAAATCTAATTTAAAATACTACACTTAAACTTGAAATAACTATATACTAAGGTTAATGAGAAAGATTTGACTAATTAATAAGAATTAGTGATGTAACGAATATTCGCATTCGCGTTCGCGAATATTCGCACATTTTTGTATATTCGCATTCGCAAAATTTTTGCGAATGTTTTGCGAATATGAATATCAGAAAACAAAAGCAAATGTGCGAGTTTCTTACGCTGGTTCTTCTCGCCGGGCTAGTTTCCGAACCAGTGGTAGGCATCATGTAGGACAATTCTATAAGCGTTATATTATAACCTACATGGAACTTAAAATTTTGAGTTTAAGTTTGAGTGAGCGGAGCGGAATAATGACGCTTTATTTAGATCATATATGAGTTCGTATGAACTCGGCAATACTCGGAAGATACGAACGTAACGAACCCATAACGAACCCTTGTCCGAACGCGACTGCCGCCAAGCCGTAGACAAATTGGCGCCAAATATGAACAAAAACTGAATATTCATTCGCGCATTCGCGAATGTCGGTAGTAAATATTCGCATTCGCATTCGCGAATGCTAAAAAAAGACATTCGTTACATCACTAATAAGAATTAATGTGATATTTTTAAAGACAAATTTTTATGAAACTGATTATCATGTATATAAAAAGAGATTATTCTCTCATCATTATTTTATTCCATAATGTTGCCCGCGGCTCCCCTCGCGTAAATACGGTATCCCATGGGAACAAACTGTGTTTTTTATCCTTTGTTTTAATCCAGAGCTTAAACTACTACCATACAAAATTTCATCGAAATACGTTCAGTATTTTTTGCGTGAAAGAGTAACAAATATCCATCCATCCATACATGTATCCATCCATCCTCACAAACACTTAAATTTATAATATTAGTAGAATTAACTACCGAATTTCATCACCACTATCACAGGGCTGATAATTTGGTACCCCAGTGCTGATAATTGGTGACAAGGGGCTAATAATTGGCGACAGGGTAATTTTTTAGTTATGATTATTTTTATAAAATGTGGATGAAGGTAAACTATATTATGAAATAAAAATCAGTCATTTATTAAATAATGGACCCAGAAAACCCATCATTGTGGATAAAAACATATTTTCCTCTGTAATAATCGGGGTTAAAATTGAAGTATCTGTTAAAGTGCTGATAATTGGTACGTTCACCCTATCTTTATTGTGTAATGAATAAAGTTTAATTCTGGACAGCTATCTTTAAAATGTAGCGCTAGGTCGTTTCGTTTCGGTATGAATTGTCCCTATTATTTAAGACAAATGTTTATAATAACGAATGGAGGGATATAATTTTTATTGAATTTAAAAGAAAATACAAAAAACTGCTTTCTTGCGATACTTGGTGGCTAATTTTTGTTCACGCGACCAGACAAAATATTATGTTGAACAGAAATTTCCTTTTCCAAAGCCGGTTAAGGTTAAAAGAAAACATATCGAACGTACTGAATACGGTACTGAGAATTTGTACACGAAAGTTCCTACTTCCTGGGAACCAATTGATTACAGATTCTTTTATTTCCTTACGAAGGTAATTTAAGTTCGGGAGGGCTTTTCGGGAATGTCTTTGACAGTGTTGGGCTATCCTTTAACTAATGGACAAAGTTACGCAATTCAAAACAGGGACCGAAACGGAGTTCCTATTCCTAACGTTTTACAAATTTCAAAAGCTTAAAAACAAATCGATACTAAAGTTAATTTATTGGCTTCTATTTTTTTAAACAAAAAGAAACTAGATCAAATCGGTTTATCCGTTTGGGAGATACAATGCCACGGACAGACACACAGACACATTAATCTGTTTTCATTTCAAACAAACCTATTTCCGCTATTCCAAAATCGTTTCGACGAAATATTTCGTGATTTTCTTCGCATTAAAATAAGAAAGTGATTTATTAAAAATTCTCAAATGAAAATAAAAGCTTAAATGTAAACAGAGGGAAATTTACGCTGAAGTCGCGCAATCTGAGCATAATGAGGTCTCATTCGGGACGAAAAAGCCTCTTCGTTCGTAAATTAACAGCTAGTTTCATTTCTAAATCAACGAAATGAAATTAATTTTCTGAATTATGAATTTTAATTATTCAGGCAATTACAGCTCAGGCCGCGTTTTCATTCGGTATACGAAATGTAGATATTATAAATACCTACTGGAATACTAATTTTTGTTGTATCTGCTGGTTCAATATTTACATTTAAAAATGAATCAGTATTTGGTATATTTATAATAATAATTATTATAAATTCTTTATTGAGAGTAACTATGGCCCTATTCAGTAAGTTTAAAAGAGATGTTCAAGAAAATATAGTAACCGTTTCCTATTCTTTATTTTGTTTAATTTCACTTCGTTTTCATGTACATTTAAATTAACTTCGTCGAGGAGAGCAACACAAAGTAAAATAAAACATGGCAGATCAGATATTTAACTAAAGAATGTCATTTTGTCAATGACATGACTTTTGACAAAGAAAGACGTATGACATTCAAGACGACATCTCTTCGTAAAACTGTCTACTGTGTCAAAAGTCAAGTCAAACCAACTGTCATGGCCGCCCTAAAAATAGTGTTCTCGCAATAAAAAACTCTTCAAATAATCATTTTTGTACGCATGTACCCTTCATCAAATTAATTTTTGCGTATTTTTATGATATTCCCATAATTTTGTCCTATTTACCTATGTAGTGTACATAGAACTGGCCCAAAACCAAACATCTCTTTTGGCTAATAAAAATTGCTAAAGCTACAGATGAAATTTCAAAAACTAGTCTATTATATAAAGTAACAACGCCTGACATTCATCAACGCCGAGCCAAAACTACTAAAGCTATAAACATACTATTTAGACCGTGGCTTCCTTTTGTGAAGTATAGGCCCACTAAGAAGGGATTTTGCGAAATTCACCCCCTAGAGGGGTAAAAAGGGGTATCACGTTTGTATGTAACTTTTTTGTTTGTGATCAGATCTCTTTGAAATTTCGTAAGTTTGCTCATTGACATGATTTACTAAAACTCTAATTAAATATTTTCTAAAATTCAATATTTTAAGGGGTAAATAGGGGGTACTAAACTTTCTATGGGAAAAACATATAAAATGAGCATTTCAGCTTGACACTTTGTAAATGTAGTCTTAAAAAAAATAAGTAAACGTGTGTTTCATTAATTTTTGATATTCAATTTACCTAACAAGAATAATATTCACCTAACAAGAGCTCTCAGAAAGTATTCTAGTATCGACGAATCTAGTTTATTTGCAAACATCTTCAGGATGCAGTTAGTACTCGATCGCATTCTACTCAGGACTCCCTAGCTTTTTTCTTATGATAGCATAAAGCTCGGTATGCTTGCAAACATACCCGAGTAGAACCGCAGCAGATCCAACAGTATCCTAAAACCATTATTGTACCCAAACATTTTTATGATAGCCATTCAAAATTAAACACAAGAAGGTACACGTTTCATTGTAAGAAATTGAATGTAACATGGCACCGCGCTGCACGGTGCTTATGCCATAGATTATACAGATATATACTAGTATAGTATAGTATAGTATAGTAGATTATACAGATATAGCTTATGCATTGTATGACTGATGTCATAATAAATAATCTAATATGTATAAAATTTCCATGTCACAATGTTAGTTACCGTACTACTCCGAAACGGCTTTACCGATTTTTACCAAATTTTATATGCGTATTTAGTAGGTATGAGAATCGGCTACTATCTATTTTCTATAGCCCTTAGTGATAAAGGTTGTTCACCCCTCAATTTTTTTTTAATTTTTGGACGAAATTTTTTGTTTTTATTTTTTTATAATGTGGCATTAAAAATACATATATCCGCAAAACAACGTTTCAGCTAGTATTATATAATATCTATGGACGCTTTCATACCACGTCATCTGGTCCTGTGGTAAGTTCGATGAACTTGTGTTACGGGTAAATATATTTCATAATTTTATACTATACATATACATTTATGATTTTTCTTTTTGACGACCTCTGTGGCTCAGTGGTTCAGCGTGTTGGTGCTCAAGTCGCGGGTTCGGATCCCGCCGAAGGAACAAAAAGTTTTTCTGTGTTCCTGGGTCATGTGTATTAAATATGTGTATAATATAATATTTCTTTTAATATATGTATATTATAAAAATATTAAATATACTTCCCGTTTTCTGGTACTTGTACGGTACACAAGTTCTTCGGATACTTAGCACGGGGCCAGATTCACGTGGTGTGAAGCGTCCATAGTAATTATTATTATTATATAATACACATAATTAATACACATTCATGACCCAGAAATACAATTTTTTTTGTTCCCTGGCGGATTCGAACCCACGACCTCCGGCTTGAGCACAAACGCGCTCACAACTGAGCCATCGAGGTCGTCATATGAAATGTGTGTGGTGAATAAAGTTTAATTTTCAATAGCTATCTTAAAAATGCAGCGCCGCGTAGCGTGTCGTCACGGTGTGAACTGACCTTAATTTATGTAAGCTTTTATAAAGAGGAATATACAATAAACAAATCGAAAGTAGTTAAAGTGGAAATTTGCGTAAGCTAGGAGTTAAATTATAATGTTCCTCCCACGAGTTCCGCGAGCCATCGCTCATGTCGAGACGTGTGAGAAATTCTGTCGCGGGCATAGATATATAATATTAAAAAGAGGTAGATATGTTATAAACGCGTAAAAATTAAGACTCAAATTGGCCCTAGTCGGGCCAATTTTGGTTAGTGTGCTCCGCGAGTAATAGCGTGTTTTGTGTTACTATGCGTCGTTGACACATTGACACGCGTCCCATGTCAATGTGTGTCGTGGCACAGAAATATTGTCAGTTTTGTAAGGATATAACGTATCTATGTAATAATTAATCAAAGTTTGCGGGTAAATATTCGCGACATCGTAATTAGCAAATTATATTTTACTAGATGTTGCCCGCAACTTCGTGCGTGGAAAAGTTAATTTCGCAGAAACCGTACATTTTCCCGCAATGCAGCCTATGTCCTTCCCCGTGGTCTACTCTACATCTGTGCCAAGTTTCATCACAATCGGTCCAGTAGTTTCGGAGCCTATTCAATGCAAACAAACAAACTTTTCCTCTTTATTATATTATTACTAGATGTTGCTCGCGACTTCGTGCGTGGAAAAGTTAATTTCGCAGAAACCGTACATTTTTCGCAATGTAGCCTATGTCCTTCCCCGTGGTCTACTCTACATCTGTGCTAAATTTCATCAAAATCGATCCAGTAGTTTCGGAGCCTATTCAATGCAAACAAACTTTTCCTCTTTATTATATTAGTATAGAATTATAGTTTTCTCATGATAATTTAGGATGTACACTGTTCAGGCAATTTGTCGCCCTGACTCTAAAGCTAGACATTTAAGTAAGGTGTGCCTTTTTGATTTTGGTTTTTTGATTTAAATGATAAAGATTTATATTATGATATTGACACATTTCGATACATAATTTCGCTCCAAATGTAAATGGATTCTCTATAGCCGTTTAAACATAATTTAAAGAGTTTGGAAGTAAGAATTCAATTGAAATTCTTATCGTATAGTCTAATCGGTAAAGTTTTTTAATTAGCTGTTAGCTGAACGTGTTGTTTTTGCTGCAATTACTCTGGCGTGTACGCACTGGGCGACTTCACCAAAACTTCATATTATTTATTTATTTTCATGCAAAAGAGCATGAAAATAAATAAATAAAATAAATAAATAAAACGTTTATTTTCAAAATATATTACAAACGTTAAGTATTTTTCTGTCCTCCAAATTAGGCGAAGCTTGTTCTAATGGCTAGCCGCACACGTGCAATATTATTGACTGAATAAATTTGTCAATACTAGTCAATATATACAAAAAAACGGCAATATGGCGCACGCGAAATAACGCACACGAGGAATATTATTGTCAATATGAGAATTATTGCCAATAATATTGCACGTGTGCGGCTAGGCATTGGGGAAGTTAGGGGATTAAAATTATAAATGTCTCGATATTAGCCCATGATATTAGCGCCATTCAGACGTAAAGTTTGGACTGCTGGCAACCGCTCGCCGTTCCAACCCTCGCTTCGAGATGAGCAGAGGGGCAATTCTGCTAAATAAACCAGCATTAATACTCAAGTCCCGATACCCACGCTAAAACTCTCAAACAGTGTTTTATGAACGTTAAACGCTCTCTAATTGGTCGAAACGTCATAAAATCCGTTCATGGTAACATGTCGCTTCACTTTCAATCTAATCAAAGTAAAATGAAAGTCCACTTTAAATACGAGGTAGATGCGCGGGGCGGATGGTCCAATCTGACATGTCGATACGAGCGCATTTTCGACAGTTTTAGATGCGCGGCATCACCTGTGAACATAAAATAAAACATATTGGTTTGGAGCGTCGACTTAGATAGCAAAACTTTTAAAAAGACGCAGTTTTAATAGTTCAATAACTATTTACACGACACGACACGACAGTTTTATTCGCAGTCTAAGCCACTCAGATCCATTCGCGGTTTGGAACCGGTTGCCACGAACGGTATTAATGTTTCTACAATCTGTCATTTTCTCTATTCTTCTATAGACTATCCTCATTTCTGGGATGGTCATGCTAAGACTGTTGATTTAAACCTGAAGAAATACGGCAGGTCTTCGCGCCACTATTCACTAATCCGCTGGGTAGTAAAGTCGCGTTTGTCATTTTCGTTTAGTGTGCACGCGCCCTTAGTCTGAAAGTATCAAAGATTAATACTGGGCTACACGTCATAGCAGAGAGTACAATCAAAATGTGCGCTAATTTTCCACCTTTTGTTTTTATTCTACGAGGTAACTTTCATTTCGTCTGTAATTGCTAGACGTCTGCAGAATTCAAAGAACTTTGAAATTGTCCTTTTGTGAGATATTTACGGTTTCAATAATAGCTGGGTTTCAATTAAGTTTTTGTTTTTCTTGCTAATGTACTTTTGATGCTCTAAATACAATGTACAAAGGTCGCTTTAAAATTTATAACATTATACCTACTTAAAACGTTAATTGCATTTTAAGTTGGTTCTATGTTTAATGTAATATTATCCTTAGGGTCAGCGAACACCGAAACGACATGCGACGCGACGCGAACGTGCACTTTTTAGATAGTGATTCAAAATTTAACATTATATACTACGTAAGAAAATGCACGTTTCATGTAAGAACGGACGCGTTACGTAGTCCAGCCGCCGTATTACATAAAAATAGCGATTAGCAAAAATCTTGCAGTCATCGCGCGATAGACGCGCAGTCGATTGCTGAACGTCAAATAAAATCGTATTACAGGTCGCGTAACGGTTTATGAGCGCTCAGTGAAAGTGGAGGGGATCGTTTGCGCATGTGACCAATTGTGACCAATAGCAAAGAATATATATGACTAACGTACCAATAGCGTATCGGCAGCCACGTTCGGCGCATCCACACCTCCCCGCCCGAGCCAGCTACCGCCAAACACACCCAAAACTGACTTCTGCGCATACCCCTTCTACTTTTGTCGAAAGATCGACGTTGTTCGTTGCACGACCTATACCTATGCGATCGATTGCTAATCGCTCGCTGTTGTGTTCGCTTATTATTGCTAACTGACAGTTTAAATCGCTCGCTGATTGCGTTCGCTTTGCTGTAAAAGTCTTACGTAATACGAAAAATGAGCAGTGAAGAGATCGAACGATTGATTGCAATTTATAGTTCCTCGATTGTTCGGTAGAGGTAGTTCTGTCGGCTAGGTTGCTTCTGCTAGGTTTTTGCTGATACGTAATACGAATTTGCGATTTTTGCTATTGCTTGGCTTTTGCAAGATACCTAATAAGGCCGCCGTTTACGTATTAACTATTTATTAATCTGTGGTCCGGTGCAGCACAAAATTTGAACTCTTTCTGGCCAATTTGTATCATAATAATATAATCTATGTAAATGATATGAAATAGGCCATGTGGCTCATTCTGTCCTAAAATGATGTAAGATGATCTTCCGTAGTGTGTAGAAGATCATCAAATATGTTTAAATCTTAAGAAAAATAACCGTGTGGTGTCGTGGCTCGTGGGACACCAGATAATAACGAAGTTCCTTATTATAAAATATTAATTTCAAGTTCTATTCGAGGTTATATACATATAATTATTCGGGTATAAATGTTGATAAGAAAAAGCTTTACAAAACCTTTATTTTATTAACAATGATTTATTAAAATGTATATTAATAATAACAGTCATCACGTAGACTATAATATATTAGACACATAGCCATCTATATCTTTTTTTAAGGTTACGGATGTTTTTTGCCGACTAGGGTACGTAACGCCCCTAATGGAACTTTCGTTCCAAAAATATTAAACTGTCTGTTCCATTTAGGTATTTGCTGACAATCAAATCCACAAACCTAGACACAGAAGCTTCATCAGAAACGTTAGTCGTGCTTGTTGGATAATTTGGCTATTCTAGTACTATTCGGTGTATTTTAAATCTTACTGTCTCCACGATAAGGTACAATATGGCTTAATCGATTAATCCTGCAGTTGTGAACTGTTTACGATAATATTGCAGTTTTATTTGGCAATCCGCCATACAGACTTCGAGGCGTCTACTGAATAGTTAAATTTACTATATTTTCGTTTTGCATCATACACTTCCTTCCTTAAGGGCGTCTTAGACGGTGAAGATACTAGGCTGTTTATCTTAAAATGCCTCGAGTAATTGTCTACATTATGCATATGAATATATAAAAATATAGTATATAATATAATATAGTAATAGGAATAAAATCTTAGCCATCTATATCAGTTCATATAAACTTTATACCAAGCTATATTTTATCTGAGCATAAAATATTAAAGTATCGCCGTCTGTGATTACTTTATTTATAGCATTGGTAAAAATAGTTATATTTTATTTTTACTTTTTACCTGACTACGGCGAAGCCAAAAGGAAGGGAAATGATTTTGGCTACGTATGTATGTATGTATGTTCCACCGTAGCACCTGAACTACTGGTCCGATGTTAATAAGTGAGGTGTCAATAGATTCGCTTATAGCCTGGGTAACATAGGCTATATAATTTACTTAGTCGGGATATAGTTTTTTGTAAAAATTGTAGTAATTATTCATAAATCCATATTAATTAATATTTAATAATTGACTGCTACATATATACTACTTATTAATACTCTAAAGAGAAAAGAAAAAAAAATATATGGGCACAGATAGTAACTTTTCATCTAGCCATTTAGAAATCTCGTAGGAACTATACATTTTGCCGCGATAAAAAGTTTCCTTTCCTGTAGTTTAATATACATCTGTTCCAAATTTTATCAAAGTCGGTGGTAGTAGTTTCGGAGTCTATTCTATGCAAATAAACTGTTGTGGATAGAATTAAGTTTTATGTATATAGGCTTAATTTGTATAATTTGTTTTGTAAATAGTACATTTTTAGTAGGATAAGGATCACTGAAATGTATTAGAATAGGCTAGGATAAGTGTATGTAAATTATTTTGCATAATATCGACAGAATAAGTTCGATACTCCATGTAAATATTGTATATAGTTTGCATTGTATCGAGTCGATAGGTCCTAGGTCACTTTTTTGTTAAGGATCAAAGGGGCCTATCCGATCACCGCGGGCGAATATGTGTGCGCGGAAAAGAGACGCACCTCGCGGTGAGGGATAGCATGATCCGCGGCGCGGGGGGTCACGAACTCGTAACCCCGCGGGGCCTCTTTGATTCTGGCTATAAATATAGAGCCGGATTCCGGGTTCTTCACTGTACTGAAAAGCAGTCACGAGTCTGGAAGAAGAAGACTCCCGAAGAAACCCAGGAAAAATAGTGAATAGTGAATAGTGAATAAGTAGTGCCAGTAGTGTAAAGTGAATACTGTGCTACGGGAAAATTGTATGGGGAAAATAAACGAACGGGTTTCAATCGTGTAATGGTCGTTTCAATCGAAATTTCCCCAGAGCTATCGAGGCGGTCCACGAACGTAATATACGGCGCACCTGGAACGGAGGGTGTGCTGTATTAGGCCAGATAGTGGCCCCCGGACAGTGTCTGGCTGCCGTGCTGGATACTGCAACATACGTGGACTGTGGAAAAGTGTGTGTACGTGGCTTCCGAGCTGATTCGTGTGTTTGGAGACCATAACATTGCTGGTCCTTCTCGGCCGGATACGCTGTCTTGCCAGTGACAGTATTCTGGTCCAACGTAAAGGCCCCACGGTCGGATCGTGAGTACCGTGTGGGTGAAAAACTGTGTGTTCCTGCCCTGCCCGATCGGCTCCCGGTTCAGTACGTGTTGGAGTCTCGGCCCAGAAGGGGTATCGGGTCCAACGAACTCGGGAAGTGGAGGAGCCTACGTCTACGTGTTCGTCGTGAACCTTCGCCGTGGTACGTCGGGAGGAATCGTCTCCAGGTGGGCCAAGTGGGTCTGCAAGCTTCCGCCGCGTGCATCGAGTCACCGGGGAAGGTCGTATCATCGGGTCGTCGTGTCTTCACGTCAGACAAGTACGTCGCGCGCACGTCGTCGCTACGTACGGACAGTACCGTGAGTCACTGAACGTTTTCATACTCAGTGAATGTGTTTTGTGTTTAATTTGTGAACTTTAAGTGATAAAGACTTTTAAGTTAGTTTTTAGTAAACCCCTGTATATTAGTGTAAGGTCAGGCCAATTAAGTGCCTGCGAAAAATCTAATAGCAATATTTCGTTTTGTGTTTTTGCCTTCGAGCAAAGACAGGGGTCGTTAAATGCCTGTGAAAATTTAATAGCAATTTCTCATTTGTGCATTTTTGCCTTCACAATAGGGAAGGCGTTCCCAACTGTTGAGGGAACAAAAATTTAAGTTTAAATTAATTTTAAATTTGAATTTTGAATTGTTTTTTGAATAATTTTGTTTAATTGTTTTACATTTTAAATTTTAATTTTAAATTTAATCTGTACATATTGTTGCTTGTTTTTTGTTTTGTTTTTGTTATGTAAATATTAGGTTAAGTCTTGACAATGGTAGTAACCAGAAGCCAAGCTGACGCACCAGAGATAGTTGAAAGAAATCGTACCGAAATGGAACGTCTACGGTTTCATGATCCGCCAGCATCCCCGTCTGTACGCACAAGGGCATACACTACGGAGCCTACGGAAGCAGGCACATCGCAGCTGCTCATGCAAGAACGTCCAAGGGTTCGTTCGACAACGGGATCACATGTGTCCACAATGAGCGCCGTCACTCGTGTGAAGATGGCTGAATTGAAAGCTGCAGAAAAACTAGCCGAGATCAAGAAGAAGGAACTCGAGCTAGAGAAACAATTGGTGCAGAAGCGATTGGAGGCCGAAGTATCTGCCATTCAAGACGAGGTTAGCATCCACGATGAGGATCGCAACAGTCACACAAGGGTGACGGAATGGTTGAAGTCTACCGAGGCAGAGCCAAGGGAGGAAGCTGTTCAAGTGGAGCAGCCCCAACCAGTGCAGCAAGGCCCAACGGATAAGGGGGACATTCAACGGCTGGCAGAGGCCATCGAGAAAATGGCACGGCCGCGAACTCATAGGATGGATCTACCTACCTTTTCGGGACTCATTACGGAGTGGCTTCCATTTAAGGCGGCCTACAATGAAAGTACCAACATGTACCAAGTCCCAGCAACAGAAAACTTGCAACGATTACGAACCTGCCTGAAAGGCGACGCAAGGGAAGCCGTATCGGCACTTCTGAGTACTGCGACGGATCCGGAGGTGATCATGAAGACACTGGAACAATGCTTCGGACGTCCAGAAGTGATTATCGATAAGGCAATGGAAGACCTCAAGAGGTTGCAACGGCCCACGTCGGCGGCCGGTGAGTTAAATAATTTTGCCATAAAGGTGCAAAATATTGTTTGTGTGTTGCAGAGTGTTGACAATCGACGAGGTTACCTCTACAACCCCATGTTAACCAGGGAGGTCCTGGAAAAGTTGAGTCCACACCTCAAGTCAAGGTGGTGCGACTACGCACACGAACAAGAGGGAAGTGTGCAACCCGAAATAGTACTCCTGTCACAATTCCTGATGAAGGAAGCGGACCGAGCGCTCCGATACTCCTATGCACCGCAAGGCAGTGCAGCGTCTGCCAGGAAAGAAGTGAGGCAGCCAGTTGGAGCAGCCGGACCGAAGAAAAAGAATGTGGTCTACAGCACTACCGAGGCCGCAAGTACCTGTCCGTGCTGTAAGAAGGGACCACACAAATTGAGCACCTGCCAGAAGTACAAAGGCATGAGTGTAAGTGCCAGGTGGGAGTTCGTGAAAAAGGAAAAGCTTTGCTTCAAGTGCATCGATGAGAAGCACCGAAAAGACAAATGCAAGGCGAAAGGCTGCAACGTGAACGGCTGCAACAGGCCTCATCATCCGTCACTTCATGTGGAACGGGGGGAGCAACAGCAGCAGCAGCCAACGGAGCCACAGCAGCAACCGCAGCAGCAGTGGCAGCGACAATCGCAAGAGGAGGTTGCGATGTCGACACAAACAGCTTCAGCTGAGAAGGTACTCCTAAAGATGTGCCCGGTGATCGTGTCCGGACCACGGGGGGAGTACACCACACATGCATTCCTGGACGAAGGAGCTACCGTCACACTCATCGATGAAGAGTTGGCGCGAGCCGTCGGTGCACAGGGTGATGCAAAACCGCTAAGGTTGCGTGGAGTGAACATGCAGAAGACCGACAATGCCAGCAGAGAGGTTCACTTACATATTCGTGGATTGTTCGCAGGAAAACCGCTCGCACTCCGAGCGCGGACAGTCAAAAACTTGGACTTGCACCAGCAAGCAGTACCGTTGAACGTCGCATCGTGTCAACACTTAAGGGATCTTCGGAAAGAAGAAATTTGCTACGCAGCAGCAAAACCGATGCTACTGGTGGGGAGCGACCACTGGCAGTACATTATCAGTCAAGAAATAAGGACTGGAAAACGAAATGAGCCGGCAGCGTCCAGGACCCAACTGGGATGGGTCATTCATGGGACAATACCGCGCAGAACGATGCCTCGACAAGGGAATGCAGAAAAGGTGTTCCACGCGAGGACGGACGAAGGACTTCACGAACTGGTGGAGGAGCACTTCGCGATCGAGTCTTTGGGAGTAGCAGCCAAGGCACGGGTAAGGCCAGAGGACCAACGTGCAGTGGACATCGTGGCGGCTACCATCAGACCCACCGATGGAGGATACGAGGTAGGTCTACCATGTAAAGACGATAATCTTGTGTTTCCAGGTCACTGCAGCTACGAGGCAGCTTGCAGACGCCTCAGGAAGATGGAGGCAAAAATGGATGCAGATCCAAAATTTGCAGAGGCTTACACAGCACAGGTAAGTAATCTGTTTGAAAAAGGCTATGCTGTTCCATGTGACGGTTCAGAAGAACATAGCAGGAGGAGCTGGTTCCTGCCACACTTCGCAGTGGAGAATCCCAACAAGCCGGGGAAGCTTCGCTTGGTGTTCGACGCCGCGGCCAAAGCGGGAGGCACCTGCCTGAACGACGGTCTGCTGGAGGGACCCGACAGGTTAGTATCGCTGCTCGGTATTCTTTTCAGGTTCCGAGAGAAGCAGGTGGCAGTAACAGCGGACATCCAGGAAATGTTCCTCAGGATAAAAATTATCCAGGAGGACCAGGCAGCGCAGCAGTTCCTATGGAGAGGAACAGCACGGGACCGACCACCTCAGAAGTTCAAGATGAAAAGCATGATCTTCGGGGCGGCCAGTTCACCATTCATGGCACACTTCGTAAGGGACTACAACGCGGAAAAGCATGCGGAGGAGTACCCTAGAGCTCTGGAGGCAATCACCAAGGGGCACCACGTGGATGACCTGGTGATGAGCTACGACGACGAACAGGAAGCCAGAATGGCCGTGGAGGAAATTCGCAAGGTACATGCTGTAGCAGGCTTCACACTACGGGGTTGGAGCTCGAACAAGGAATATGTGCTACGCGACGTGCCTGCGGAACTACGGGAAGCTGCAAGCTCGAGCTTAGGGGGCAAGCAGCCGGAAAACAAGATCCTGGGAATCTACTGGGATGCAGGTAAGGACGTACTAGGTTTCAACACCAGGATGAGCCGAGTACCAAGGGACGTGGCTACAGGAAGCTGCGCACCAACGAAAAGACAGGCACTTAGTGCAGTCATGTCGGTCTTTGACCCATTGGGGCTCCTGTCGTACTATACGATCAGGGCCAAAATAATTCTGCAGAGTTTATGGAGGCTGCAGATTCCTTGGGACGAATGTATTCCCGTGGAGGAAGGTAACATGTTCAACAACTGGATTGGACAACTGGAAAATGTAAAGAATTTACAGATCAGAAGGTGCTACTTCGACAGCAAGGACTTCGAAGTGGAACAACATGTCTTCTGCGATGCGAGTGAACAGGCCTACGCTGCAGTGGTTTACTGGCGGATCATGTACGGGGACAAAACGGACGTGGTCCTGGTAGCGGCTAAGGCGAAGGTGGCACCACGTCGCACTCAAACCATACCGAGGCTTGAGTTGCAAGCGGCTGTACTAGGAGCTAGGTTAGCCGATAGTGTCAAGAAAGAACATCGTCTACACCTGAGAAGAACGTGCTTCTGGTCAGACTCGACAACGGTGGTCCACTGGATCAAGAACGACGCACGAAGATACACACCGTTCGTGGCACATCGGCTCGGCGAGATAAATGAACTCACCGACAGAAAAGAATGGAGATGGCTGCCAACGGAGGAAAATGTTGCAGACGACGCAACAAGGTTCAGAGAGGAACCACTGAAGGAAGACCACCGATGGTTCTGTGGTCCAGACTTCTTACGCCGTGACGAAGAGGCGTGGCCCCAAGAAAGGGCACTTGAAGACCGGGAAGATGAAGAAACCGTGGCAGTTACCAGAGAAGAGGAAAGTGACTTCGACTGGTTGCCCGACCCGGCTAGGTTTTCGAACTTTGACAAACTCGTGCGCACTATTGCCTATGTTCTAGTGTTCACAGATCGCCTACGACGACGGTCTTCAGGCATGACCGTGGCACACCTCGAGCGCGCTGAGGCCCTGCTTGTGCGGCGCTCTCAAGCGGAGAGCTTCGCCGACGAGCTGGGGCGCCTGCGCCGAGGGCAGCCGCTGTCGAGGACTAGTCGTCTCCGGAGGCTGGACCCGATGCTGGACGACGGCATCCTGCGACTGCGGGGGCGCATCGGGGCGGCGGCAGCACCGGAGGAGGCGAAACGGCCTGTCATCCTGGACGGGCGACACCACGTCGTGAGGCTGCTCGTGGCACGCGAGCACAGGGCTGGACACGCCAACCGGGAGCGTGTCACCAACGACCTGCGGCAGCGGTACTGGATCCTGCACCTGAGGCCTACGGTGCGTGCAACGGAGCGTGAGTGCACGTTCTGTCGCGCGCGCTGGGGCCAGCCACGCCGACCCATCATCGGGGATCTGCCCCGAGCTCGCCTGGAGCCCTACCACCGCCCCTTCTCCAACTGTGGGGTGGACTACTTTGGGCCCATGCTCGTCAAGATTGGAAGACGAAGAGAGAAGAGATGGGGTGCATTATTCACGTGCCTGACGACGAGAGCAGTCCACATCGAGCTGGTGCCATCACTATCAACGGACTCTGCGATTATGGCGTTAAGAAGAATGGCGGCGAGAAGAGGATGGCCGAAGATAATCTACTCGGACAACGCCACCAACTTCCGGGGAGCAGACAACGAGCTTCGCAACGCCTACAAGGAGTGGGGACCCGCCCTACAAGAAGAGGGTCTCCGCCACAACATGGAGTGGCGCTTCATACCTCCTGGAGCACCAAACCAGGGGGGAGCGTGGGAGCGGCTCGTGCGGTCCATTAAAACCGCACTGAGCGCCACGCTACGTGAGAAGGTCACCACGGAAGAAGTTCTTCAGACTCTGCTGCAAGAAGCAGAATTCAGCGTCAACGCTCGCCCACTTACACACGTGAGCGTTGATCCTCGAGATCCCGAGGCGCTGACACCCAACCACTTCCTGTTGGGTTCATCGATGGGCCTGCCCTCAACGGGTCCATGCAACGAAGACGACAGGCGCACATGGCGCGCCAGCCAAGCGCTCGCCGACCACTTCTGGCGACGCTGGCTCCGCGAGTACCTACCTACGCTGGTACCTCGAGGAGAGCCGCGGCGGGACACGACGGCAGTATCCCCTGGAGACGTCGTGCTGGTCGTCGACAACACGCTACCCCGCAACGTGTGGCCGCTGGGAGTCATCGAGAAGACGTTCGCCGGTCCCGACGGAGGAGTTCGCATCGCGGAGGTACGGACACGAACAGGAACCTTCAAGAGGCCCGTGAGCAAGCTCGTGATCCTGGTGAAGAAGGAGGCTACGCAAGCTGCGCCGGGGGGAGGATGTTGTGGATAGAATTAAGTTTTATGTATATAGGCTTAATTTGTATAATTTGTTTTGTAAATAGTACATTTTTAGTAGGATAAGGATCACTGAAATGTATTAGAATAGGCTAGGATAAGTGTATGTAAATTATTTTGCATAATATCGACAGAATAAGTTCGATACTCCATGTAAATATTGTATATAGTTTGCATTGTATCGAGTCGATAGGTCCTAGGTCACTTTTTTGTTAAGGATCAAAGGGGCCTATCCGATCACCGCGGGCGAATATGTGTGCGCGGAAAAGAGACGCACCTCGCGGTGAGGGATAGCATGATCCGCGGCGCGGGGGGTCACGAACTCGTAACCCCGCGGGGCCTCTTTGATTCTGGCTATAAATATAGAGCCGGATTCCGGGTTCTTCACTGTACTGAAAAGCAGTCACGAGTCTGGAAGAAGAAGACTCCCGAAGAAACCCAGGAAAAATAGTGAATAGTGAATAGTGAATAAGTAGTGCCAGTAGTGTAAAGTGAATACTGTGCTACGGGAAAATTGTATGGGGAAAATAAACGAACGGGTTTCAATCGTGTAATGGTCGTTTCAATCGAAATTTCCCCAGAGCTATCGAGGCGGTCCACGAACGTAATATACGGCGCACCTGGAACGGAGGGTGTGCTGTATTAGGCCAGATAGTGGCCCCCGGACAGTGTCTGGCTGCCGTGCTGGATACTGCAACATACGTGGACTGTGGAAAAGTGTGTGTACGTGGCTTCCGAGCTGATTCGTGTGTTTGGAGACCATAACATAAACAATATTTTTTTTCCACCTCTCCATTCTACCAATATTAGTATAGATTATTTTGATTCGTAACAGTACGAAACCTTAGAAGCTACAAGCTCTGAAGATGTTTCAAGTGAAAACGTATAAAAGCTTAATTTTATTATATTTCCTCCTGACACGACGAGAGCAAAATATAAACTGATACAACGACGTGTTTTTATACAATTCATAATATTATTTATCTGTTACTTTATGTCTTCTGTGACGTAATATAAGGGAATAAATTGGAAAACATCTTCTGGAAAACATCTTTTAAGGCTGGGAATAAGTCTGACCCAGCAAATTATAGACCAATATCTATACTACCGACTTTCAGTAAAATTTTCGAGAAAATAATCTTAAATCAATTGCTAGCCCACTTTAACATAAATAATTTATTACATAGTAACCAATTCGGGTTTACTAAAGGTCGGTCCACAACAGACGCAGGCATCAGTCTTCTATGCAGCATATTTGGGGCCTGGGAGGGATCGCATGATGCACTTGGTGTCTTTTGTGATCTATCCAAGGCTTTCGACTGTGTCGAGCATGCTACGTTGGTCAAAAAATTATACCATTATGGTATAAGGGACACGGCACTTAAACTTTTAGATTCTTATCTTAAAAATAGAACGCATAGAGTAGAAGTTAATTCTACAAGGTCTACTGGGACCAAAATAGAACTAGGTGTGCCACAAGGGTCAATTTTAGGCCCGTTTCTTTTTCTCATCTATATAAATGACCTTCCTTATCTAGTTAAAGATAAGCATGAGATATTACTCTTTGCCGATGACACTTCACTAATTTTTAATGTGAAGCGACGACAGTCAAATTATGACGAGGTAAATAGTGCTCTCTCAAAAATGGTACATTGGTTTAATGTTAATAATTTACTTTAAAATTCAAATAAAACGAAATATTTAAAGTTTAGCCTCCCAAATGTTAGGCAGGCACAAACCAATATACTATTAAATGATGAGAAAATGAACTTAGTGGACACCACTGTATTTCTAGGAATAACACTAGATTGTAAATTACTGTGAGGTCCCTATATTGCAAATCTGGCAGATAAGCTCAGTTCTGCAGCATATGCAGTCAAAAAAATTTGAGAAATTACCGATGAGGATACAGCGCGGCTAGTTTATTTTAGTTATTTTCATAGTATAATGTCATATGGCATTCTTCTTTGGGGAAACGCTGCGGACATTAATACAATATTTGTGCTACAGAAGCGAGCTATACGTTCTATTTATAAGATGTCATGTTTTGAATCTCTGAGAGAAAAATTTTAAAAAGAAAAGTGACACACATTGTAGGAATACTAGAAATAGGAACAAGTTAGAAATACCAGTGATCAGACTTAGTAAAGTAAGTAAATCTTTTAAAGGTCAATGTATACGCCTTTACAATAGAATCCCAGAAAACGTTCAAAATCTTTCCATTAATCAATTTAAAAAAGCTGTTAAAGAACGTTTGTGTGCTAAAGCTTATTATAAAGTCAGTGATTTCATTAACGATTGCACACCTTGGGAATAAAATGGCCCCATGCAAGGCTGCTTTTATGTACTTAAGTATGTTCTATGTACTTATGACTAATGTTATATAGATTAAGTTACAACATTGTAATTTTTTTTTGAAAGTAACAATTTTCCCATCTTTTTGCTAAAAGGTGGCCCCGTGCGAGTTTCTTACGCCGGTTCTTCTCGCCGGGCTAGTTTCCGAACCGGTGGTAGGCATCATGTAGGACAATTCTATAAGCGTTATATTGTAACCTACATGGAAATAAAAAAAAATAATTTGAGTTTGAGTTTCTAAAATTGTTCGGAGAATAGGTATAGCACTTCCTTTTGTTACAATTTAATATCTAGAGGTATTTTAGTGGAGCACTAGTAGGAGATTCTTGTATCTTGAGAGCTCCGTGGTCTAGTGGGTCGACTGTTAAATTGACACTCGAGAGGGTGTAGGTTCAAATCCCAGGTTGTGGCGTGTACCAATGAGACATTTTCAGATCTCAAGTACATTATACGGACGCTCTAACGGTGAAGGAAAACATCGTGAGGAAACCCGCACATGGTTGGCCCCAGACGTATTGACCAGTCATTCGCATGTCTAAAGATAACCAAGGTATGAAAATCAGTTTAGTAAACAAAGATATAAAAACTATCAACATTTAATCGAACCCGTCATGTATGGGGGATGTTAAGTAGGCCTCAAAGAAGTTGCAACTTAAAGTACCAAGGATTTTAAAATGGATTGGCTTGTTGGTAAAAAAATATAAAGCACTATATTTAAATAAATAAAATAGGACTCAGCTTGTCTAAAATCTGATATTAAATTAACTACCAAAGCTACTTTTAATGTAATTTTCTTCTAAGTTTAATAAGACTGTGCCAATAACATAAAAAAGTATATCGTAATCTATTTTTCTTCCTATCACCTAATCTACAAAGCCTACGAGGTATATATATTCACGACACTCGAGTAAGTCAGTACAGTAATTGGTACAAGAAAATTGCTAAATATATTATTATACTACGCTTAACCGCCAACGGATTTGGTAGATTTACACATTTTTTTTTATGTACGGTTTCCCGACTTGGGTTTGACGTAGCAAAATTCTGTTAAACAGCTAGTATAAGAAACACGTTCGTAATCAGATAGCGTTTCTATAGCGATTGATTATCCTTAGACGTTCCGAGGCTGTGGAGTGTGGAGGCAGTACCCTTGCCCATAAATCAGCAAATACGTGATGTTCCCTATGTAGGTCATAATATATTAATGTTGCTAACAAATGTCTTCCCTCGCCAGAGCAGATTGGGTCCGATAAATATTTCCTATTATGGCGATATTTTGCTATAGTGGTGGAATAATGTTGAAATACACGCGCATATAACATACTCTGGATTATTTTTCAGCTCAAAATAGGTTCTGGCCCTAAGTACCGTATTACCCTTCCTACGTTTATTTCGCAATTTCTTATATTTTTCAGTGCAGTAATCACATTTTTTCTTTTAAGAAAATTTTCTGATTTTATGCGTAATATTTTCTTTTTTATAGGACATATTTTAGTCCAGGAGCTAATCAATTTATAAAAAACCGTTAATCAATTTATAAAGGCCAAGTGTAAGTCGGACTCTCGCAAGAACGGTTCTGTACAATATGACAAACAAATCAGGTTTGTTGCATGGGAGCCCCCTTCAATATTTATTTTATTCTGTTTTTAGCATTTGTTCCTATAGTGGCAACAGAAATACACATTCTGTGAAAGTTTCAACTGTCTATAGTTATCACGGTTACATAGATACGGGAGATACAGCGTGGTAACAAACAGACGAACAGACAGGGGTCTCAGTAATAGGGGTATTACCCTTTTGGTATGGAACCCTAATAAGAATACCTTCTATTGCAGACAAAAAAGATATCTTAAGTAATTACCTATAAAATCAAGCATTTTTCTTTACTCATGAATCTGTAGCCTACGCTACATAACAATATTTTTTTATATCGCTTACGGAGCAGAAATATCTTTTGTGTGAGAAACACGGGGTGTTGGTAACTGACAAGGGAATACACCAGTCAGTCTGTTTTGTTTTATTTCTTATTTTCTGATGAATTGCGAGAGTTTTTGTCTCCATACAGAGTGATTAATAGACAAACTGACGATATTTTTTATGTCGATATTACTAACGCTTTTTCACGCAAAAATACAGGGCCTCTAGTCAATATGCATTCGATAATTTCGACGGCGAACTTAGAAATCAAAAATGTATGGGATTTGATATAAGTCATCGCAAGCGACATGTCACATAACGATGAATTATGTCAAATCCCATACATTTTTGATTTCGAAGTTCGCCGTGGAAATAATGAAATGCATCTTGACTAGAGGCTCTGGTAGTGGGCATGTTATCTGTACTCGATGCACATAATTACTAACTAAATCTATCTATTATTATGCACATATGTTGAGCTGTAGGTAAATACAGAAACTTAGAGTCCATCCATATACCTATTACGTCACTGCGCATTGGGGAGGGAGGTCATATTAAATGTGACAGTACATGTCAAGTACAGGTACAGGGATACTAAAAAAAGTGTGACGTAATATGTGGACGGCCCCTTACCACCCCCTACTACGACGACGTAAATAAAGAAGTTTGTGTGTGCTTTGTTCCAATATGCTTGTGTACTGCACAGCCCTTTTTTATGAAATAGAACAGGAAACGAGTTGACGTAAAGCCTGATGAAAAGCGATTACCGCCGCCCACGGGTAGGTGCTTACAAACCTTGAGAGTTACAACTGCGTTCCCGCTCTATAAACTTATAAGCCTTCGTGGGCCTCCGGTAATCCTACTCACTCTATAAAAGTTACTTTACGCCGGTTTTTTGTGAGGCCATGGTATTGACCCGTTCGAAAAGCTATATAATTGTGCTGAATAATGTCTCTGCCGCGTTATTTACTGCACTAATAATATATAGTTGTTCTCTCTCCGTAGAAGCTCTGTGACCAAGTGGGTAGACCATATGATTCGCAATCGAGAGAGAGTGCAGGTTGAATGGGGCTTTTTCTGATCTCAAGTACAGTATACGGACGCTCTAACGGTCAATGAAAACATCGTGAGGAAACCCGCACATGGTTGGCCCCAGACGTATTGACCAGCAATTCTTCTGGACCTGGCTGACTGTTGTGAGAATGCCGTATGCGCATCCATACGACATTTAAAAACCGACTGTCCCAGGCACTACAGTATTTCAAGATTTACTTCGCTCGGAGAATACTGTATAAATCATCCAATAACGGATGAAAATGCCTGTTTTTTTCTCTTATGTACACAAATATAGTGACGTCATAATAATAAAGTGTATCTAGTGAACTCTTGGAAGCCGTCTATCGATGCATTGGCACGCTCTCGAGACTGTCACTTGACCCACAACTCGTCTATTTTGTAAAGCGGGAATTTTTTTTTTAAATTTTATATTCTGTGGCAGCAATAAGTATAGTATAACGTAATCTTAAACGGTGAAGGTACGTTAGTAATCTATACTTAATATAATAAAGAGGAAAAGTTTGTTTGTTTGTAATGAATAGGCTCCGAAACAACTGAACTGATTTTGATGAAATTTGGCACAGATGTAGAGTAGACCACGGGGAATAAACATAGGCTACTTTTTATCGCGAAAAAATTTTCGGTTTCTGAGAAATTAACCTTTGCGCGCACGAAGTCGCGGGCAACATCCTACTAATATTATAAATGTGAAAGTTTGTGAGGATGTATGGATGGATGAATGTTTGTTACTCTTTCACGCAAAAACTACTAAGCAGATTTCTAGGAAATTTGGTATCTTAGTAGTTAAGGCTCTGGATTAAAACAATGGCTAGTTTTTATCCCGAAAAAAAAATATAGTGTTCTCGAGGGATACTTACTGGGATACTGTATTTACGCTGGCGGAGTCGCGGGCAACAGCTTGTCTAGTAATATCTTTGGTATCTTTGGTAAAGGTAAACTTTGTGAAGCAACCTACCGTATGTCTGAGAAGGCTAACAAACGTCTATGGCACGAGAAATCTGCTGACGTGCAGTAAGCTTACTCGTGGACTGCAGCCACACAGCCATACCTGCAGGATTCTCCTCCTATAAAGACCTCATTGATTAGTTAGTGGTTAGTGGCGGATTCTAATCCCGCCTAGGGAACAATAAATTTTCTGTGTTCCTGGGTCATGAATTTGTATTACATAATAATAACCTAACCAAGAGCATGTCAGGACATGTCTAAGGAGGGTTCCGTAACTATAAACGCGTAATATGCTTTTTTTTAATTACTCCAAAAGTTACTGTCCGATTTGGTTCAAAATAATTTTCCTAAAGAGTTTTTAGCATGATCTATCAGCATGGAAATTTGCAAGTTTCTATCTCCTATAGTTTAAAAATGCTAGGGGGGGGACCAACTTACAAACTGCTTTGGAGGCCGATTACTCGAAAATGGTCAACTTTATAAAAAAGTAACGTATGAAACCTTGCCTTTATTTTAAAAGACCTATTCTACGATACCCCACACAATGGGGTAGAGTGAAAAAATATTTTTCATCCCCACTTCACATGTATGGAGAGCCACCCCTAAAATATAAAATTATTATTTTTTTATGATCCCGAAACCGTGATCTATACACAATCTATAACTACACCAAATTTCATCAATTTATATTCATAATTACAGGAGCTAGAGGCGCGGACAGACAGACAGACAGACAGACAGACAGACAGACAGACAGACAGACAGACAGACAGACAGACGGACAGAGCGAAACTATAAGGGTTCCTTAAGTATTACGGAACCCTAAAAATTAAAAATTCTGCAACTATTATAAATGTGAAAGTTTGAGAGGATGGATGGATGGATGTTTGTTACTCTTTCACGCAAAAACTAGTGAACATTAGTGGTGACTGTGATTTTTTTAATCTATGGATGCTTTAATTATATTGTTATAATATATAATATCCATGACTCAGGAACACAGAAAACCTTTTAGTTCCTTGTGCGGGATTCGAACCCCTGACCCCCTCTCTTGACGCACTCAACCACTGAGCCACAATGATAGCTATATAACTTAGCCAAACAATCATGATTAGTTGCAGTAAAATTGTTGTTATAAGTATTAAATTCACTCTAGCTTTATCGTGAAGACACAAATTTATAACTTTTTTCTTACACGCAAAATTGTCTTCGCACACAAGTTGTTATTAGATAAAAAACCAATTTAAATCGTAATCTCACGGTAGAAAATTGAATACGAAGCCATCGGTGGAGTAGATTAAAAACGGGGAACGGCACGACCTGTGGCCGGTAATCGGCTTAGGGGATATAAGTATGACACTACGAGTATATTTCGTGTAGTTGATCTCACGTATGCTATTTTTAACTGACTTCAAAAAAGAAGGTTCTCAGTTTGACTTGTATGTGTGTCTGCTACTTACTGTTGTTATTTAGACGGGGGTTTCACCATTGAATAGCACATTTATCAGGGAAGGTTATTGCCATACAACTTTTCAAGGTCAGATGAAGATCTCCGGAGATAAACGTGGAACTCTTCAACAATTACCTACCAACCAAGTGACGTGTAACTATTGCTGTGATCGGCTTTTACTTATTTGTATAAGACTCAATTTTGATTAATCTTTTTAATCAGAAAGGATGTATTATATTTTATTACACTTGACTTCCTAATTCCCTACGAAGGTTGGTCGGAACTTAATTTGGCATGTATAGCGTCCTAAAATAACTGATCATCATCATCATCAGCAGTCACAGTACGGGTTGACAATGTTTGACTTTGGAAAATTGTTATTATTTTTAGACAAACATTTTAATGAAAGCCCTCTATGAGGGCGTGGATTCGAATCCCACTTCTGCTTCTGCCCGGACGTCTACGTTGAATCTCTTGGGGATTCTTCTTATGTTACAATGGAGATACAAATGATACAAATCATAACATCACAATATGTTGATTTATTACTACACGTACAACAGATACATTTAACATATAACTCATATAACAGAGGAGCATACTAATACGTGTCTATGCTGTACATAGCCTTTCGGCTAGAGCTGGGCAGTAACACTTTTCAAAAGAAACGAAACGAAACAGTTTTTTTCGCGTCAAAAACAGTTTCACGAAACAGTTTCATAAAAAACGCTTTCTTCTATAGTTTTGATTTGATATAAGAACTAACTTCCCTTAGTACTTTTAACCTTAGGACTGGCAGAAAAACTCTTCTTTCCTCCGTGTATTTAAAAGTTAATCTTATATACATGATATTATTTTTTGTAAATATTTTTCTTTTTACAGTAACTATGTACTTAACATTTTAATTTTTAATAATATTATAAAATATTTTAAACAACTTTCTTTTTTTTTCTTCATTTTTCATCATATAATTTACATTTTACAGCATATAATAATAGAGCGTTTATTTTCTTGACAGATAGAAGGAACCCGTTTCATAAAGTATGCATAAATTACGCGTAAGATCGAATGAAACAAATATAGGTTTTTCGGATCGGAAACAATTTTGCCACCAGAGACAGTTTCGTCACGTTCGTTCTTTATTTCCGAAAGTAGTTATGTTTTGAAGCGAGTGAAAGAAACGTTTTGTTTGTTCGCTTGTTTCGTCGGGTGCCGTTCGTTTCCTTGACACTTGGCGAATACCGTTTTTTTAAAAACTGTTTCTTGTATGAGGATGAAAGCGTTTCTTCGTTTCTTGGCAAAAAAGCGTTTCTCAAAACTGTTTCGGAAAAAAACGCCCAGTACTACTTTCGGCTAACTGAATAATCTATCTCAAGCTTCAACATGACAAGAGAAAGTTTGGCATTGACATAACATATTCTTAAATAATTATAATGTTATGTAACAAAAGAGATGTTTGATTTTGGGCCAGTTCTATGTACACTACATAGGTAAATAGGTAAAAATAAAAAGGAGTATCATAAAAATACGAAAAAAATAATTTGAAGAAGGGTATATGCGTACAAAAACGATTATTTGAAGAGTTTTTTATTGTGAGAACACTATTTTTAGGGCAGCCATGACAGTTGTTTTGACTTGACTTCTGACGTAGTAGACAGTTTTACGAGGAGACGTCGTCTTGAATGTCATACGTCTTTTTTTTGTCAAAAGTCATGTCATTGACAAAATGACATTCTTTAGTTATTTCTGATCTGATCCGCCATGTTTTATTTTACTTTGTGTTGCTCTCCTTGACGAAGTTAATTTAAATGTACATGGAAACGAAGTGAAATTAAACAAAATAAAGAATAGGAAACGGTTACTATATTATGTAGCTATATTTACATATACTGTACGTAGGGCTGGCCCAGGCCTCACACATTTCTTGAACATCTCTTTTGGTATGTATAGCGTCCTAAAATAACTGATCATCATCATCATCAGCACAGCAGTACGGGTTGACAATGTTTGACTTTGGAAAATTGTTATTCTTTTTAGACACATTTTAATGAAAATCTTAACAGCCTCCGTGGTCTAGTGGTAAGAGCATTGACTCTCGATTCGGAGGTCGTGGGTTCGATTCCCGCACTGGATCAACAAATATGTTGTTCCAAGTTTGGTTAGGACAACGCAAGCTGATCGCCTGATTGTCTGACAAGAGAGATGATCCATGCGTCGGATGGGCATGTAAAAAGTCGTCGTCGTCGTCGCGTCAGTCGTGTCGGTTATCCGTCCCACTGGATAATGGTAGTAAAGGAAGAGAGAGTGCTCTTGTGTATTGCGCACATACTTGCGCACTGTAAAATGACTTCTGCGTAACTGGCCTGGTTTCAATGAAACCGGCCACCGTCACCGATATCGGTGTGGGGAGCTACTATTTTTTATTTTTTCTTTTTAATGAACATCTATTTTGCTGCTTGAGGGTTCTCCTTGCCAGAATTACTGAAAATTTTTTGCTTCACGTATGAATGTGATAATTATTATAAAGTATGTATTGGTGCAAATTTTCAGCTGTATGTGTATCATAGAGAAGTATGTTATATCAGTGTAATCTACTCGTGTATTTGACATTCTCATAGGCTTTTCCTGTGGGCCCGAAGAGTGCATTTGGATGTAAATTCGCTATTGTTACCCAAATTTTGTTCCTTCCCACATTATTTGGTACGTTTATTTCCATGGATTTCCCTTTCTTTCCCACACAAAGGTTTTTGAAATGTTTTTGTGTAAAAGGATTAAAATAATATTATGGTTTCATTGTAATTTTCATACCATAATTTAAACGATGTTCTAATGATAATAAGATACTATGTTACGATCAACTTAATATACTTAACTAATATTTTATATTATTAATTTGAAAAATACAAAAATAATTCGTGTTACATGAAAATATATTAGTACACCTTTTTGCTCAATCCATCTTTATTGTATTATTGCAATATTTTTTCGCGTCAGCGGCTCCCAAACTTTGGGGGTTATTAATAAAATTAATGATGGAATGATTATATTGTTTAGTGACCTTTAATCTGCCTGGCAATATTAGGCGTGAAAATGTTGATTATTATTCTCCTCGCATATATAATGAAGAGCGAATCACTAAAAGAATCGTAATGGCCCAAAACGCTCATATAACACAAACTTTCCGCACTTTATGATCGGAGGTAAGGATAATGCTGCATTTTAAATACACATGGGAAAGGAAATCTATACATATAAAATCCTTTGTCCTGAATGACTGACGGATCAACGCACAGCCTAAACCGCTGATCGTAGAGACCTGAAACTTGCAGGGCTTGCGCTTTGTAATGCGTAGGGATCCGATAAGAAGGGATTTTTCAAAATTCGACTCCTAAGGGGGTGAAAAGGGGGTAAACAGTTTGTATCGGACAACGTGATTTCTTGGTCCAATCTACTTCATATTTTGCACAAACATTATTTAACAGAATTGATGGAATTCGTGTATCATAGTTTATTGAAATTCATACCCTAACGGGAATAAAAAGGAAAAGAAAGTTGTTTGGGAGCGATTTGCTTTAAAGTTGATATAAATACTCCTTGGTGCTTTTGATTTAAAGCTCCCACTCACAAGCGATCGATCGATTTAGTCTTTACAATTTTAACATTTACTGGATTCGTAGTTGCAAGTAAATCGGTTTAGATAAAAATTGAATATAGTCTGAGATCCTAGGACCGCCTTACTATACTTTTTATATGAAACTCGTATATATACGCGTAAATTTTGTTCCAACTTTTGACCCCCACCGCAAAAACTAGCTGGTCTGGATCTTACACTAATCATTTTGTGCAATAGATTATCCTTAGCAATTTACTTACAAATACGAATTAATTTCCAATTTGATCGAAGCAATCGATAGCCCGTGAGTGGGGAGCTTTATTTTTATTTTGACATAATATATTGTCATCATATTGAAAAATAAATCTGACAAGAATTCGAAAGTTAAATTTGATGAAAATCTTACTCTTGAAAAAGTAAGCACTTAAATATTTGGGAAATGCTGCATTTAATATTATATATTCATAATACATCCATACTAATATTATAAATAGGAAAGTGTGTGTCTGTTTGTCCTCTCCAC
Source organism: Glaucopsyche alexis (assembly GCA_905404095.1). Taxonomy (NCBI): domain Eukaryota; kingdom Metazoa; phylum Arthropoda; class Insecta; order Lepidoptera; family Lycaenidae; genus Glaucopsyche; species Glaucopsyche alexis. The sequence continues at coordinate 8,072,310 of FR990053.1, forward strand.
GCCAAAACTACTGAACAGAGATACAGAGAGCCTGAGAAAGGATATAGGCTACTTTTTATCGCACGGTTCCTGTGGGATACTTTATTTACTAAAACTACTAAACCGATTATCATGACAGATATATATAGTAGACCACGAGGAAGGACATAGGGTACTTTTTATCGCGGAGAAATATACGGTTCCCGTGGGAAACATTATTTACACTTTCACGTAAAAACTACTAAAGCTATTATCATGAAATTTGGCACAGATATAAAGTAGACCACGAGGAAGAACATAGGCTACTTTTTATCGCGGGACATATACGGTTGTATATGTCCCGTCGCCATACCGCGGGACAGGTACGGCGGGCATCAGCTATCTATACTTAATGTTATAAAGTTGAAGAGTTTTTTTGTTTGAACGCGCTAATCTCAGGCACTAGGTACTGGTTCGCATTGAAAAATTATTTTTGTGTTGGATAGTCCATTTATAGATGAAAGATTTAGGCTATATAGCATCACGCTGCGACCAATAGGAGTGAAGAATCACTAATCAGTGGAAAATGTGGAAAAAACGGGGAAAATTATTCATCTTTGAGGGCTTACGTTGTTTGTTTGAATGCGCTGATCTCAGGAACTGCTAAATCGAATTGAAAAATTATTTTTGTGTTGGATAATTCATTTGTCGAGAAAGGCTTTAAGCTATATATTTAGGAGCGAAGCATCAGTGAAAATAATAATAATAATAATAATCTTTATTGCACACCACAAAAACATACAATTATGATAACAATAGTAACATGATAACTATAGTACAATTTGAAAATGTTTCAAAAACGGGGTAATTTATTCATATTTGAGCTTTATTTGAGGGCTTCCGTTGCGTAAACGGCTCAAGTTACTCAAAAAATATGTATGAAAAAATTATTCCTAATAATGATCTAAAAAATCTTTTAAGATTGACTCACTATAACCTTTTTTATGGTAATCAGATTTGGTCGAAATTAATGCATTATTGCGCCATCAGTTGACGCGGACGAAGTCGCGGGCAACAGCTAGTAAAAAGATAAAATCACCTTTTTACTGCTGAATATGGACGGAATTTTAAGGTTTACTCGCTTCTTATTTTCATTGACTAAAATATGTTTTCTGTCTGTAAAAAACTGGTAGGTATACTTAGATATTATATTTGAACACTGTATTTTTCCGGGATAAAATTTGGTTTGGATAGGTGAGCCCGTTCTTGAGTTATAAAATTACAACGAAAAGTGGCATTGATTTTTATATATATATAGATTTTCACAAACTATTTTGTTGTTTTAACAAAACTTATAAGAGTTGCAATTATGAAGTTTTATTAAAATCAAATTAACTAAAATATGTAGGCTTTATAAATGGTTAGCACTTGTCATCATGACGTAATAAATGTAATCTCGAATAAAACACAAGATTACGTAGGTAGTAGACCGGCACCTACCAAAAGCTCTGCTCGTAGCGGTGCTCGTGGGTTCCACGATCATAGTCCCACGAGAAAGACGTTTTAATCATTTTATGCCTTTAATATTTTATTCAATGAAGATACATTAAATAACTTAAATTTCCATCGCGCCAAACTAATAACTTTATTGGCGGATACGCACTCTTAACATAATTATTTTCTACAAAACTAGACTTAACAACAGCAACTTAGGTTAGTACAACAATTATATTGTGTGTGTGTGTGTGCGTGCGAGTGAGTGAGTGTGTGAGAGAGAGGGTGAGCAACAAAAGAAAGATACATGATTCTAAATAGTACATAATGTTTTTATTTTTATATAAAATAAACAAATCTTACAATAATAACCCTGGTCATCCAGTCGAAAACGGTTCGACGGAGGCATGGGGCGAGGCGAAGGCGTGAGAAGAGGGGCGAGGAAACGAGCTGGCGCCACTACCCTAGTATCCCTTCCCTTAGTAGTCTGTGGCCACTTCGCTCTAGCGCTTAGATCGGCACAAACGGCTCTAGTGATTATTGCGTTTTCTTCGTTAGAATAACTTCTGATTGTTAATGATTGCTAATGAATTAATTTTAGATCGATACCTTTTCCTATTAGAACTTGTATTTTTATGACTAAGTTTATCAGGTACTGAGTCCTAAAACATAAAAAAATCCACTAAGGTAGTGGTCACTAGATGATTTTGTTTTCTTTAATTGGATAATCTGACTAGTTTTATGGAAAACCTTCTTACTTTGGGAGTGATATGGTATAGTAAACTATGTTAACTAGTTAAAATAATAATATTCTGAAAATTTCAAAATTCCTCTCTATATAAGCGCCATCAAGTACTTGCAATGGTGAAATACGAGTGACGGATTCCATTCAGAGTAAATACATTGGTCAATTTATTGTTATTTCACCTTATTTTTATTTGTTTTACCTTTTTGTTCAGAAAACCGTCATAGAACCGATAGTGCTAATGAATAGATAAACTACCGACAAATTCACCTCAAAAACCAGGTAAAATTGATTTTTCAACGACTATAAGACATTGGGGGAGGCCTTTGCCCAGCAGTGGGACAGTCTAGGCTAATAATAAGTAAATAATAAATAAATAGGTGATGTTTTATTAGACCCTAATGTTTGAGAAGCATTGGCCTAGGTGCTCAGCCGAACGTCGAACGTAATTGATTGTGGCAATTCATCCCGCGTCATTGCTTAATGGTTGCATGGTCAGCTCTTATTAATCTTACCTAGTGTCAGTAATTAGTACCTACTGATACTTGCGTTGCTGCCACTATACTAATGACTGTAATTGAGGTCTACTCGTCATACAATCCCATTAAAATTATGATCTTACTAATTATATTATTAAGGAGGTCACGTCTTAGAATGTATGGAAATAGGTACTAACCTATTTAGATAAGTTATACTAAGCACGTGATTTGAAATCAAAATTACAAGCCTGTTGAGACAGGAATATGTTGAATGTACTGTACTACTACATACTAGAGTAATAGGTAGCTATCTGATTGCCAAGTCACTATTTAATAATAAAGTAAATTATAAAAATAAAAGTTTCCACATAAGTTACAATTTTTTACAACTAATAACATTTAATTATAAAAAAATTGTAACCTGATTTTTGTTTTTTTTTTTTTTTTATTGATTGATTTGATTTTTTAAATAATGGACTATCTTGAATTTCACTTGGTCTCTACAACATCTCATAACTTTTTGCAAAAGAAATACTTGGCTTTTTTCATTTAAGTAACGTTTTTGTGATACTATATTATTCTGTAAATAAACTACGGGTATATATAATTATAGTACCTACATTTAAATTATTGTGAAATAAAGTAAGGGCAATTTCGAACCATGATTAAATAATTAAATTAGATTTCGTTTCCCGTTATTGCTTATTATGTTTCGGATTTAAGTCGTTTCCGACTTTTTTAATTAAAAAATATTTAGTGACCCAAAGCGCGCCAAATCCGATCTTCCTCTTTTCTGCTCATCTGTTAACCGTTTTCAAATTGGAATTTCAAGATGGCTGAATACTATGTACTTCAAAGTTTTAAGTAATTGATTTGTTTTGTTATTAAATATAATGATTTACTTATATGTATTTGAATACAGTTATTGTTCATACATTCGTATTATTTATGTAAACGTAATTCAAATCTTACTCTGGGCTAATTTAATTTGTATAGGTATTTGACACTCGTATAACATTTGCAATAGGTATGCATTTTCGACATTTGTTCTTACTTTAGACTTATAATATAATTTATATGTGTACATTTAAAACCAGAGGGGAAATTCTGCTAAATAAAACCTGCATTAATATATTACAATCAAGTCCCAATACGCTCAAACTCTCAAATAGAGTTTTTATAAACGTTAAGCCAACTTGAAATGCGCTCTGATTGGTCGAAACGTCATAAAATCCGTTCATGGTATAACATGGTAATGCTTCACTTTCCATCCAATCAAAGTAAAATGAAAGTCTTCTTTAAATACGAGAATTGAGGTTCAGATGTATCGATTCTTTTTTTCTGGTTTGTTGAGCCTTGATATATCAGACAATCTATAACCTAAGATAAGAGACGAGGAGAATGGACCCTAAAGTATAATAAAGCTTATTATAATAACTTCATTGAGGCTCGTGTTATCGATTGCGGCTGAGCAGAATACGTGGCCGACCAAGAATGCACACGATTAACCAACTAATGTAAGTACCTACTCGTATGTAAAATAATATAAAAACCTTAATATGCCTTTTTCTGGTTCCGTAGTAACCACAAGGAAGCCTTACAGTTTGTCCATCCGTCTTCCGTTTCCGTTGTGAACCCGTTCAAAATTTTATAATTAAGAAAATAAATAGAAGAAATTGAAGTGGATTATTTTAGGTGGCTTTCCGTAGAATATCCAAAGAAGGGATGTTTTTTCACTCCACCAAATGAGAGGGCGATCGCAGAAAGATCTTTTAAATTAATAATAAGGTTATTTCCGTTAACCTTATAAATACAAGGGTATTTATATAAGTACAGGGGGCAAAAGGCTTAATTGGTTATAATATTTAGGCCAAAAAAAAAAATGTACACGCAGAATGCAATAAAAATACGAACTACGAAGTTTTAAAACAATTAAATACTTTAAACGAGATAATCTTGTATAGATTTAACTAATTAAGTTTCAAGAAAACGAGTATCACCATGAAATTTAGTATGCAAGGAGTTTTAGGGGAGAAAAATCGATCTAGCTAGGTCTTATTCCTGAGAATTTTTGGCCTTTATATGTTTTTAGGGTTTCGTAATATACAAAGAACCCTTATAGTTTCGCTCTGTCCATCGGTCTGTCTGTCTGTCTGTCTATCTGTCCCCGCTTCTAGCTCTGTAATTATGAATATAAATGAATGAAACTTGGTATAGTTATTGATTTTTGGCATCATAAAATAATTATATTTTTATATTTTAGGGGTGGCTCTATATACATGAAGTGAAGTGGGGATGAAAAATATTTTTTCATTCTACCCTATCGTGTGGGAGATCGTGTTGAATAGGTCTCTAAAAATAAAGGTAAGGTTTCATAATATGTACATGACTTTTTTGCAAAGTTAACCATTTTCGAGTAATTGGCCTCCAAATTGATTTGTTACTTACAAATCCCCCACCTAGCATTCCTAAATTCCGCATTCGATCGTGAATACGATCGTGGCGTTTACTAGAAATTTACGTTACTATGTGATTTGTACAGCGCGAACTAGTCGCGTGTACAACTAGGTTCGATCACATACAAATTCCTAGTAAGCGACAAACGCGCTCACGATCGAATGCGAATAGAAAAAAACTCACACTTAACACTCTGATAGAGCATGCTAAAACTCCGTAGGAAAATGATTTTGAACGAAATCGGACAGTAACTTTTAAAGTAATTTGAAAAAAAAAAAAAAAAAAAAAAAAACCTTTACATATTGATAATTACGGAACCCTCCTTAAACATGTTCTGACATGTCTTGTTAGGTTTTTATTTTCTCGTGCCACAATATATCAATAATTTTGACTCTATATTAGTCCGATTGGCAGTTTGGTATCCATAATACACAGATACAGAAATCATCCAGAAGCCGTCAACACGCTTCAAAGTGAGACCGTCACAACCACTCCAAATTGGAATGGTTATCCACACATAATAAGTTGCCACAGAATAACGGAATATTTTACCCAACTTTTTTTCAATTAATTTTTATTGAATACGTAATTGTCGTAATATAACAATGCGATTTGTTTTGTAAGTATAAAGAGTAAAGATTAAAAAGAGCGAGCGGAGCGATATTTCGCCATGGTTTTGGACACAGTGCGCTGCATACAAATGTGATCGAACACTCATTCTGAATGTTCTGTATTCTGTGATATAATATATATAATTTTTTCTTCGTTCTAAAATTCAGAATATGGTACTCACCTACGTGGTACTTCTTTTTTTTCAATACATATATTTTTTCAATACCCAGGTTCTTTATATTAAACTCGTAAGTTGTTGAAGTTGAAGGATAGTGAGTTTTTCATTGCTCGTTAGTCGTTTGATGTCGGTAAGTAAGGAAGGCTTGTATTGTGATTGATTTCACCTTAAACCCATATCAAAGCAATTTACAGTAAAAAAGAAATCATTACGAGAAGACCTTTAACTTTGCACGTAAAATAAAATTGAGATCGGGGTTTTTCGAGTGAGTTATTCGCTATCAATACTATGTACAGTGTACACTGTACGGTAAAAAAATAAACATGACATGTGTAACGAATGGCAAAAGTGAAACTTTATTTATCCAATTCGAAAAATATTTTTAACGTGTCCATTTATTCTTATTTTTTTATGTGTCAGTAGAAAAATCGTACCTAAAGGATTTCCACTTCAAAATAGAATAGAACATTGTACACCTAGCATCACCTGTGTATTAAATCAGGCGTACTTTAGAAAGTTAGCTAAGTTGATGTATAATAAGTATAAGTAGCTTCCGACGGATGGCGTTATATCCACAGTTGTGTCGTGAAGTGACGCGACCTTGAAATTTTACTCTTAATGCCACTAAAGGAGTTTCACTTCAAAAATGTTTATAAAGTGATATCCTCGTCAGTCGCTTACTATCGCGAAATAAAAACATGACCAATTAAATATAATATGTCGATTTGCTAAACAGTACCTGGGTAGAATCACAAAAATATTTTACCAGGGTTCGAACCCACCACATTCCGAATTTCCGAACAACTTTTACAATTGGACTGACATAGAGTTGAAATTTTTGATAGTAATATTGTTGCATGACGAAAGAAAAAAAAATTAAAAATGGACAGTTTCCAAAGAAAAAGATTTTCTAAATTTCATGGAAATACTTACAGTCGTTTCCGAGATTACGATTATAAATATACAAGATTAAATATAAATACTTATTTAAAGTGTAATTTATTTTTGGACTATTTACTAGAAAATAATCTATCTTTACCTGAAACTTAAACATTCTTATGATGAAATATATATTTTTAAATTTTGCCAAAGATTTTTTAGGATAAAAGGATAATTTCAAGTTAACTTTGAAACTTCTTTCAGCTTAAATTACGCATTCTTCCGCACCTAATATAAGTATAAGAGTATCTTGACATTTCACGTCTGCTACGAGGAAATGCAATTTATCTTAAACTTTCAACTTTCAAGCGTATAAAAGTTATGGGTATTTGCACAGACAGGTATTTGAAACGCACTTACGAACCTGCTTAAGATTTTATATTATCTTTTTTGTTCACAGAGCGTAAAGATCTAGTCTATTCAGCTTGTCTATTAAAAACTCAATATCTAAAGAAAGACAGTAGAAAGGTAGAGTAAAAAAGTAGATGAGAGGTAAAAAGAACGAAAATTGTAGAAATCAATAAATTTATAAATACGAATTAGTAAAACATTTTACTTTTTTTTTCTCACAAATAGATCAGTTGAAATCGAACATATGGAGTATCCGATCCACTATAGTTCTCCGGAGTGAATACAGATTGCTCTAATAAAATAAAGAAATAGGAATAAAGATGGCCTCGTTAACAAAATAAACAGGTCCGGTGACAAATGAGCAGGTCGTTAATGGCCCGGACTGTCCGGCCGGAACGACAGCTGGGACTGAATTCAATCAACACACTGAGATTGCCCACTAATGGACAAATCTGGACGAGCAAACCAGTTTTATATTTAATCTTAAGGAAAAGTTTATGAGTGCTGCAATAAATTATGAAATTATTTTTGAAAAATTTGTTACATCTATTTAGCTCATTGGTTCCGAACCTGGGCCTCTAGTCAAGATGCATTCGATAATTTCGACAGCGAACTTCTTCTTCTTCTTTTATGTATGGCGGCCTCAGTGAGTTGCCAATGTCAGAGTGCTTATTTGTTTATACCGACAGCGAACTTCTTAATGAAAAATGCATGGGATTTGACATAAGTCATCGCTAAGTGACATGTCGCTTGCAATGTGTTATGTCAAATCCCATACATTTTGTTTTCAAACTTCGCCGACGAAATTGTCGAATGCATCATGACTAGAGGCCCTGGGGGTAATTACCCCCGCGGGTAAACAGTAAACAGCTATTCTATGGGTGGTAACACAGGTGGTATCTAAAATGATGAATAGAGAGAAATAATATTATTTTAAGATTAAAGTAAAATAACAGTTAATACGCGGCATAGCGCTCTCTCGCGTTCATAAAATCGCGGTGAAAGTTATGTCAGTTTTGGCGAAAAGCAGCTTCAGAATACCTAGGTATTACCTAATCATTAATGTGTATAATTCTATGAGGAATAACTGAGAAGCTCAATGGCTTCGTGGTCGTACTGCTAACTCATCTCTCTTTCAAACTCAGTCATGGTGTGTGCGTGTGGTTTGAGGGACCCACCTGAATATCCCCAAAATAAGTATAGCAAGTTTTAGTAGAAGTCTAAAAAAAATTGTAGAACAAATCTGGGAATTTGTAAAAAGATAGTTTTAAAGATATAGCCCTCAGAGTGTGGTCCCTCAGTTCACACACCGCTATTTTCCAGATCTCGAAAAGTATGTGGAAAATTATGGTTTTTTCACTACAGAATTTTAGTAGAACTTTTGTAAAAGTTTTTACAAATTCATCAAATACATAGCATTAGAAATAAAAAAGCTACAACCACCGAAATGTGGACCACACTTCGGTGGTTGTAGCTTCACACAAAAATGTCATACTCATTTCGCGATATATTACTGACTTTTTTAATTATTTTTCTACGTAGAGAATTTGTAGAATTCGTAGACAAAATTTCAGCAAAATCTATCGGCGCATTTGGAAGATATATACCATTATATTGGGTCCCTCAGTTCACACACTAGTGTATAAGAAAAACTCAAATAACTAATAAACAAGAAAACTAACAGAAAGTCTACTATACTTAAATTTTAGTAGAAGTTTTTTTCTCTTGGATAAGCACATAAAATATTTAATTTCTTGCTTCCTAGCTGAGATAATGTTAATTTTTAACCGACTTCCCAAAAAAGGAGGCGGTTATACGTTCGGCTGTATATATTTTTATTTTTTTTGTATGTTCAACGATTACTCCGCCGCCTGTGGACCGATTTTCAAAATTTTTTCTGTGATGTATAGGGTGTAATCCCAAATTGGTCCTTTTGATATCAAAGTGGTGACCTGATGATGGGTTCCATGAGGAATAGAGGGAACTCCTCGAAATTTATATGGACACATACAGTGATTTTGACTTTTTCTGAAGTAGTTCAAGCATATGCTACCAAAAAGTAAGATTTTGCTCCAAGGTATACCCTGGATCCAAAAGTACAGAATAGAACTCCTGACTCCTTATAGATACATGTTTGGGGATTTCGGCGTTGTTTAAAGAACTGCAAGCATATGCCACCCTGTCAGTTAGAGTAATCATCATCATCATCACCACTATCACACCATACATCATCAGATTCTGATGATATAAAAGGTATTTCTCATAGTATTTTACACTAACACGGAGATCTTTGAACATTACTCTGCCGTTTATGGACCTATTTGCAAAATTCTTTTGTTGTTGTAAAGGGTTTAATTCGAAATTAGTCCTTTAGTCATTAAAGTGGAAACCTGATGTTGCGAGTCATGAGGAATCGAGGGAACTCCTCAAAATTTATATCCACACATATAGTGATTTTGACTTTTACGGAAGTAACACAAGCATATGCTACAAAAAAATAAGATATTGTACCAAGGTATACCCTGGATCCAAAAGCACTGTACAGAACTCCTCAGTCTTTAAAGATATGCGTTTGGAAATTTCGGCATTGTTTAAAGAACTGCAAGCATATTCCACTTTATAACCTACAGTAATCATCATCATCATCTTAATAGCAATACCTAATGGAAGCTTGGCGAGTATTCAATTATACATTCGATCGTTTAGTTTAGACGTTCTTAAGATGTATTAATAATAACTTATCAAAATATATCACTAAAAAGGGTGAAATTATTATTTTGAAACAAAAAATTAAACCGACTTCCAAAGTAAAAATACACAAAAAAGTATGAAATAAAACTTAATCTCTAAATAATTCCCCTTTCAAATTCAACAAAATTTTTTACTATTTCTCTACACAATCTTATTAATTTTGAAGTCGGTACCAGCAAATATAAACGTAAGTTCTATAAAATATTGTAGAATATTGTTTGGGCTGGTACCGATTTCAAAATTAAGAAGATTGAGTAGAGAAATAGTAAAAATTTTAGCCAAATTTGAAAGGGCAATTATTTAGAGATTAAGTTTTATTTCATACTTTTTTGTGTATTTTTACTTTGGAAGTCGGTTTAATTTTTTGTTTAAAAATAATAATTTGATTGTATGAAAATGCAGAGTAGGTTACCACACAAGAACTGAGGCGTCCGCAGCGGGCCATGGCGCTTAGGGCAGCTCGGGCTTATAGGACCGTGTCATATACTGCGGCGTGCATCATTGCCGGTAGCCCGCCGTGGGAATTAGAGGCCCAAGTTCTTGCAGCGGTCTACAGGCGACGCACAGAGGCGATTGAAGGAGGTATCCACCCAAACCCAATAGAGGTCGTCCGTTGGCGAGATGAGGCCCGCGAGGACCTCTTCCAAAAATGGGAGGAAGATCTGGGGCTCCCGGGTGTAAGCAGACAGCTGGTGGCTGCAGTACGACCTATTCTACGAGAATGGGTCGAGTGTGAACACAGCTTCCCAGATTATCACCTTACACAGGTGCTCACAGGGCACGGGTGCTTTGGTGAGTACCTGTGTAGAGTGATCAAAAGGGAGCCGACAGCAGTCTGTCATCACTGCGGAAGTGGAGCCGAAGACACGGCATAACATACGCGAGAGGTGTGTCCAGCTTGGGCGATCCCTCGCGCAGCTATGTCTGCACGCATTGGCGCGGATTTATCGCTCCCTGCTCTAGTTGCCGCTATGACACGGAGCAAGGAGGTTTGGGACGCAGCTGCTACTTTTTGCACCGTAGTCATGGTGCAAAAGGAAGCGGCGGAGCGAGAGCGTGAGGCTTCGGCAGAATCGCACCCGATGCGTCGTAGACGACATGGTCGGCGGCGTTTAGCGCACCTATAAAGCGCGCCATAAAATTGATCCGTAGACGGCATCTGGGGGGTTGCCGGCTACTGAAGGATCAGGAGATGTAGGGTTCCCTTATGTCCGGGGAACCCTTAGCGAAGGAAGATGGCAGCATCGCCGTCATCTATAATGAGATGATGCCCGATGAGGCAAAACGTCAGCGGGGTTGTGGTAGTCACAATAGTTCCCATGGCCCCGCCATAAAGCGTGAAGAAGGACATCGGGGGGTTTTAGTTGGTAAACCGGTGCATGGGAGTCCAACATAACCTTGCGACCCTCCCCTGGGTCGTGTGGTATGCAGAACGCATTTCCCCTCGAAAAAAAAAAAAAAAAAGGTTACCACACAAGAGGCAAAATGAGGACAAGTCCTAATATTATTGTGTATGTTATACCTTATTAAATTTACGTTTTGCTCGCGGTTTCGCACCTTTTCGCTATTTTAGGGGTTCATAGTACTACAAACAACCCATATACTTACCAATTATTAACTATGTACCTATTTGTGGTTTCGCTCTGCCCGCCCTTTTCTCTGTCCGTTCTTGCTTACTCCTTATATGTAATTACATATGTATTATATGAATAAAAAACTGGCCAAGTGCGAGTCAGGCTCGTGCACAAACGGTTCCGTACAAAATGGCAAAAATCACGTTTGTTGTATCGGAGCCCTCGTTAAATATTTATTTTATTTTGTTTTTTGTATTTGTTGTTATAGCGGCAACAGAAATACATAATTTGTGAAGCCTGGTGACAGACAGATGGACGGACAGAGAGCGAAGTCTTAATAATATTTTGGGTCCCTTTGGGTACGGAACCCTCATTGATGAAATTTCATATTTTTATTATACCTACCTATTTTCTATAAAAAAAATATAGCAATCTTAGGTCTTCAAATTAATGTCAAGCTTTTATGAAAAGGAAAAAGTTAATTTGTGGGATGTACAGTGTATATAATGTTATTCTTAAGTGTGTGTGCTTTTTTTGTGTGCATTTTTTTTGTAGGTACACCAACACACGATAGCATTCCACTTTTAAAATACAGTTTACGAGTGGTCTTAGTATTTTTTACCACTTCGTAGATAGTTAATGGAATCAGGCGTTACTTTGCGGAAATCCATAGCATAAAATTAATTAATATTATGTTTATAGCAGTTTTTCCGCTAAATAATACCCACAACCTGCAAGCAAATGTGTGAGTGCACGTTACGCATGCTTATGCGTGCACTCACACATTTGCTTGCAGGTTGTGGGTATTATTTAGCGGAAAAACTGCTATAAACATAATATTAATTAATTTTACACTTCGTAGATGTCCAACAACGAAAGCATGACGCAACGAATGTATATTCAAGCGCGACAAATATAATATTATGTATATATCAAGCGGTCGCTCATATCGTGTCGAGGCGAAACTCGAAAGGGTCCAATTTTTAACCATTTGCATTGGGTAAACCTAAAAACATTTTCAGTATTGTATCAGAAGTATATTGCTGTAAGTAGAGACTTAGAGAGTTATTCGCCGAAGTAGTTTTTTCTCCAAGAACACTATTCCACGCGGGCGAAGCCGCGAGCAAAAGCTAATATAACAAAAATATTAGGTGGTCATAATATTACATTGAGTATGTATAATCTTTGGTGCTGGGGGCGAGACGACGACGAGACGTGGACGAGGGCTCCGATACAACAAACGTGATTTTTTTTACCGTTTTGTACGGAACCGTTTGTGCGCGAGCCTGACTCGCACTTGGCCAGTTTTTTATTCATATAATACATATGTAATTACAGTTAGCAAGAACGGACAGAGAAAAGGGCGGGCAGAGCGAAACCACAAATAGGTACTTACATAGTTAATAATTGGTAAGTATATGGGTTGTTTGTAGTACTATGAACCCCTAAAATAGTGAAAAGGTGCGAAACCGCGAGCAAAACGTAAATTTAATAAGGTATAACATACACAATAATATTAGGACTTGTCCTCATTTTGCCTCTTGTGTGGTAACCTACTCTGCATTTTCATACAATCAAAAAATTTACATTATCTCAGCTAGGAAGCAAGAAATTAAATATTTTATGTGCTAATGCAAGGGAAAAAAACTTCGACTAAAATTTAAGTATAGTAGACTTTCTGTTAGTTTTCTCGTTTATTAGTTATTTGAGTTTTTCTTATACACAAGTGTGTGAACTGAGGGACCCAACATAATGGTATATATCTTCCAAATGCGCCGATAGATTTTGCTGAAATTTTGTTTACAAATTCTACAAATTTACTACTAAAACTCTACGTAGAAAAATAATTAAAAAAGTCAGTAATATATCGCAAAATGAGTATGTCATGTTTTATACGTGGTAGAGCCATGCTTCGGCACGAATGGGCCGGCTCGACCGGAGAAATACCACGGGCTCACAGAAAACCGGCGTGAAACAGCGTTTGCGCTGTGTTTCGCCGAGTGAGTGAGTTTACCGGAGGCCCAATCCCCTACCCTATTCCCTTCCCTACCCTCCCCTATTACCCTATTCCCTCTTAAAAGGCCGGCAACGCACTTGCAGCTCTTCTGATGCTGCGAGTGTCCATGGGCGACGGAAGTTGCTTTCCATCAGGTGACCCGTTTGCTCGTTTGCCCCCATATTACATTAAAAAAAAAAAAAAAAATGTCATTTTTGTGTGAACTGAGGGACCACACTTCGGTGGTTGTAGCTTTTTTATTTCTAATGCTATGTATTTGATAAATTTGTAAAAACTTTTACAAAAGTTCTACTAAAATTCTGTAGTGAAAAAACCATAATTTTCCACATACTTTTCGAGATCTGGAAAATAGCGGTGTGTGAACTGAGGGACCACACTCTGAGGGCCTATATCTTTTAAACTATCTTTTTACAAATTCCCAGATTTGTTCTACAATTTTTTTAGACTTCTACTAAAACTTGCTATACTTATTTTGGGGATATTCAGGTGGGTCCCTCAAACCACACGCACACGTCATGGTCCCAACTAGGATGGGTGATCACAATCCAAATTATTTTTATTACGTTGAAAGTCCACGCGCATATTGCCAATTGCCAACTAACGTCTTCCCATTCAAAAGATTTTCGAAATAACTATTTAACCGACCGAAACAGGTGGAAATCTAAAGGTGCAAGGTCAGGACTATACGGCGGATGCATTAACACCTCCCAGCCAAACTCCCGTATTTTTTTCTGAGTGGCTAAAGATGTGTGAGGTCTAGCGTTATCATGGTGAAAAACCACACCCCTTCTGTTGATTAATTCCGGCCGCTTTCTCTCAACTTCTTGTTTTAATCTCATCAGTTGTTCGCAGTACAGTTCAGAATTGATGGTCCTGCCTGGCGGTAACAGCTCATAATGAATAATGCCCTTCCAATCCCACCACACACACAGCATCACCTTGTTGCGAGTTATCCCGGGTTTCGCCACAGTCTGTGAAGCCTGACCGGCCTTTGACCACGATCTTTTTCGCACGTTCTTGTCGTACGTGATCCACTTTTCATCACCAGTTATCAGCTTCTTCAAAAATGGTTCGGTTTCATTACGTCGTAATAAAGAATCACAAATGAGTACACGGTTCATTAGGTTTCTTTCAGTGAGCTCATGAGGCACCCAAATATCGAGCTTTTTTGTGTACCCAGCTTTTTTCAAATGCGCCAAAACCGTTTTGTGGTCAATCCCCAGTTCTTCAGCTACATCGTAACTACTAATATGCCGATCTTGCTCCACTTTTTCAAAAATGGCAACAGTTTTGTCCGTAACAGGGCGACCAGAGCGACGTGCATCTTTGATATCAAAATTTCCGGATTGAAAACGCTTAAACCAAATTTGCGCTACTCTCACAGATACTGCATTAGGTCCATAAACATCACAAATTTTTTTCGCGGCTTGTGTTGCATTTTTACCTTTTTTGTAATAAAATTTTAAAATGTATCGAAATTCTTCATAAGAATCACTCATTTTAACAATAAGAAAAACAAATGAAAATCTCAAATTTACCTAATTTGAATTTGGAATTGTCTTCTGTAAAATTAAAACTTTTTAATGATACCAAAATCAGCCAGATACAATTGGTATAGCTCAAGATATTTTATGACAAGTTCATACATACTATAATGCGAAAAGACTTTTTCCCCAACCTATTATTATCAGATATATGTTCTTGGCAGGCTGAGATTATAGTTACATGTAGCAATAAAATTCTGCTAACGTATGGGAAGCCAGATGCTGCATAAACTTTTCCAACTGAGTGATTAATGACTGTATAATTTCTTTCAGGAAAATCTGGTCCGTCCTTTTATTTTACAAGCTTTCTTTTAAGTTAATCGAAAACTAACACTTAGTGGCGGATGATACAGAAAGTGGTGTAATTCTAGCCATACACGTAAGGGCGTACCTGACAGCTTTGCCTACACAGTTACACACATACGGTGAGCTTGTGTATGGTTAGTATTAGTTACGGAAGGTACTAAAAGTGGCTTCCCGATGGTTTCCCGCCTTGTCGTGTCGGTGGGGCTTTGTAACTGTGGACTGGACGCGCTTTGGAGGTAGGACCGCAGAAGAAGAGGAGTGCCGGTATTACGGTGCGCCGTACTCCCTATCTTCTGCGGCCGGATCGCAGGGGGAGAGGCGTGGTGGTGTTGTGCCACTCTCCCTACCCCCCTGCGAGCTGGTGGGGCTGTTCGGTAGGTTAACAAGGCAAGTTGGTATTACGGTGCGGGACCGGTGTCTGGGACCTTCGGGCCTTGGATGGTGCCGCTTGTGGGCGGCTGCCGCCGGCAGGGTCGCGGATGTGTTTGTCGTTCCCGTGGCTCCGTCACAGGACGATGAGACGGAGTTTAGTTGGTATACCGTGGGTCTCATTAGCCTATACGGGAGTCCCACATAACTACTCGGGTGCCCCCTGCGTCTGGGTGGTATGCGTAATGCATTTTCCCCTCAGAAAAAAAATACATGAGAAGTATTAGTAGCTTCTGACAGATGGCGCTATATCCATGGCGTAAAATCCAAAATCGTGTAGTGTCGCGTGTCGTGACGTGGCGCGAACTTCCAATTTCACTCTCAATGCCGCTAAAGTATTTCTGCCTTTCCGCTCGCTCGGTACAATACGTTTCTTGTCTATGTTGATATACAACTATTTTTAATTATTTAATATGTTTTAAACTGTGCGAAGTTACTTGGTCTAATGAAAGTCTCATTATAATAAAGTAATAAACCATTTTATTCCATCGTAAATACTTTTCGTAGCCGTAACTAAAATATTTTATATCACCGACAGCCGACAGATGACTGAGAGCTGCCATTAATATAATTATCAATGTCATAAAGCTGATATATAAAATCTTATCCTCTTATTTTTATATTTTGGTATTATCAAACTCCATAAAGGAGATTAAACATTTTTATTGGGGTGTAGAATTTATGATTCGCACTAGTTACTAAGATAACATTGGGTTGTATGATTCTTATTTTATGAAGGTGCAGAGCCTTAAGCCAAGTTACCATCGCTATATTTTTATTAAATCTCATAACTAAGTTGTTATCTTTTTTCGTAATTTTATTACGTTACGTAATATCGAAATTCGTAGAACGTCTACAGTGGGTCTACGGCGTAGAGCTTCTACGAATTACTTGAAATCGTTTATTAAAGAGGATTATTAACAATTTGTGGTTATAATATCATTATGTAATACTTTACTTATAAACTAATATAAAACGAAGCAATTTAATTATAAAGCGTTGACTAACGATCTGCTAGAAATTATTATAATAAAAATATTAAAAATATACTACATCTTAATTATATTGAATTATTTTCATATAAGGTTAGGTAAAATCATCATATGCCCAAAATTACGGATATTTTGGGCATATAATCTTTTGAATTGATTTTACCAAACCTTGTTTCGTCGTACGATTATATTCCTGCTCATATCCCGTGCTAACGCGGTTTATTGAACACTCGTTTGTGTATTCGATAGATATGATAATATTGATATATATTACCTATATATGATAAAAATGATAGTACTCGTATTATAATAATAGGTTGAAAATACACTTTATAAACAAAATATGTGTTAAAAAAGTGTTGTCTCTGTGGAAATAAAATTGAAATATATATTTTTTTATTTCTTTCATTCTTTATTAACATAAAATATTTCATAATTTCTTCCTACGCTAGTTTGTATAGATTGAGGAAAGATTTGTTTATTTGTTTGCATCGAATAGGCTCCGAAACTACGGCACCGATTTTGATAAAATTTGGAAATATATAGAGTAGACCACGGAAAAGGACATAAGTTAATTTTTATCAGTAACCTATGGCCTTTCGTAAAATGTATGGTTTCCGAAGAATTTTCTTTGGTGCGTACGAAGTTGCGGGAAATATCTAGTTAAAAAAATAGAAATTTAAAACGGAAGATTAAATGATTCATAATATTGATATAATAATATGTGAGAAAGATGCGCAAAATTTTTCGATATGCACCTGTGCCCCATTTCACACGATTAGCTTTCGAAAACTTTCATGAAAGTAATATTTTACTTGAAAGTAATTTAAAACTAATAGTTTTATTTATTTGCAAAGTTTAGGCCACAAATTAAATTTTAATTTGAATAAAATTTAATTTAATCACATTTAATAAAATATGTGATAGGCATAAAACTCTCCAAAAAATATGTTGAATTAAACTTTTAACATTTAAGAAATACTAATATTTCTTAATTTATAGCATTTCTTACGTTAAAAACAAGAACCGTTTTTAAAAACAATTGGAATGTTTAATATAACTTAGTTTAGCGTCGAATTCAATTAACCCCCTCTGTTGACGCTCGGTCTTAGGGCAAATAAGTTTAGATTTAAGCGACCTTGCTAATTGTGATTTGAAATTTAAATTAGAGGGAACGTTTATGAGTCGTGCACACAGGGTAATTCGATAAAGCTATAACGTGTTAGGTGCCGATCACTTTTCACCGGGAAACGAGCTAACGCCTATTGGTAAGCGATTACCGCTGCTCACCGCCACCTGCAACAAACGAGTCCGTTTCCGTTCTTTATAACCTCAAATCCCCTCTTGGGGTTTACAGAATTGGTACATTATCGTCCTAAGTCCATACTTTTAAAAATAGCTTGTAATAAGCAAAAATAAAATCTTTTCATTTAAGAAAAAGTTTTATAACATAGATAAATTATTGGTCTTAACGCTCGACTAGATACCGCGCTATCTAACAACAACATCTCCGTGAATGCGGCAACTCATAAAATATGTAGTGTGGGTTTATAAGTGTGGTTTTATCTCCGTGGTCTAGTGGTTAGAGCATTGGCTCTCGACTCAGAGGTCGTGGGTTCGATTCCCGTATTGGACAACCAAAAATGTTGTTTCCAAGTTTGGTGAGGACAATGCAGGCTGATCACCTGATTGTCTGACAAGAAAGATGATCCATGCGTCGGATGGGCATAAAAAGTCGTATGCATGTAATCTCTCGTCAGTCGTGTCGATTATTCGTCCTACTGGATTATGAGAGTAAAGGAAGAGAGAGTGCTCTTGTGTACTGTACACACACTTGGGCACTATAAAATTACTTCTGCGTAACTGGCCTGGTTTCAAGGAAATTGGCCACCGTCACCGAAATCGGTGTGGGGAGTTATTATTAGTGTAGGTTTAAAATAGTGTAAGACAATTTCTGGTGTGCGTGAATCATCTAAAGGTGCACCCTCACACGTTACGTTACCTAATGTAACGTTATAGATTCAACTTTGAGCACTACATTACAATACTACCTCCCTGACTGACGAGCATTCGCGTATAATGTAATATTATAGCTGATTCGACTTTGAGCGCAGAGCGGACGAACCACTGATGTTACAAGTTGTATTAAAATAATTACACATTGCACCATTACAAGGTGCGCATTGTAATGCTCGGTTATCCCCCTACACTGATGTAATACATACATACATATAATCACGCCTTTTTCCCGTAAAGGGGTAGGCAGAGACCACTTTTTGCCACTTGCTACGATCCTTACATACTCGTTTCGCTTCGTTCACTTTCATTCTTACCATCCATTCCTCCTCTTACATTCAACGTAGCGAAGCGGCTCTCCATGATCCGCTTTTCACCTCCGTGAGAAACGAGACGTGATGGGTGGTGAACCACATCGACGCCATTTTGGATAATTAAATTATTTTTATGATTATCCGTTGCGTTTCCACGGATTTGTGGAGAGGGTAGGAATAGGGAAAGGGAAGGATAGGTGGTGTAGAAAGGAAGATTGGTAAGTTAGAGTGGGAAATAGGAAATGTAGGATATTACCGCCCAGGAGGGCAAGGGATAGGACAGTAATAGCTAGGGAAGCCGGGGCCGCATACCCGTATACTATACCACAACTACCGGACAGGTAAGTGGGGATGAGTATCCCATGATGTAATGATCGAATAATATGTAATTGTTATTTTGACTTCAAAATCCATTTGCCCTTTTAGGTGTATTTTTTTATGCTAACTGTATCTCTAACGGCCGAATACAGAAACGCTAATCAAAATTAAGAGCCCGCCTATTTACAGGCTGTCTCTGTCTCGTAGGAAGAAAACTACACCTTAGTCTAGTTTCAAATCAAATCAAGTCAGTCAATACTTTGACGACCTCTGTGGCTCAGTTGGTTGAGCATGTTGGTGCTCAAGCCTTGGGTCGCGGGTTCAAATCCCGCCGAAGGAACAAAGAGTTTTTCTGTGTTCCTGGGTCATGTATGTGTATTAAATATGTGTATATATAATAATATGTCATGGGATACTCATCCCAACTTACCTGTCCGGTAGTTGTGGTATAGTATACGGGTATGCGACCCCGGCTTTCCTAGCTATTACTGTCCTATCCTTTGCCCTCCTGGGCGGTAATATCCTACATTTCCTATTTCCCACTCTAACTTACCAATCTTCCTTTCCACACCACCTATCCTTCCCTTTCCCTATTCCTACCCTCTCCGCTAATCCGTGGAAACGCAATGGATAATCATAGAAATAATTTTATTATCCAAAATGGCGGCGATGTGGTTCGCCACCCATCACGTCTCGTTTCTCGCGGAGGCGAAAAGAGGCCCATGGAAAGCTGCTTCGCTACGTTGAATGTAAGAGGAGGAATGGATGGTAAGAATGAAAGTGGAAGAAGCGAAAAAAGTATGTAAGGATCGTAGCAAGTGGAAAGAAGTGGGCTCTGCCTACCCCTACGGGAAAGAGGCGGTATCTGCCTACCCCTATGGGAAAGAGGCGTGATTATATGTATGTATGTATAATATAATAAAAATCTTAAATATGTGTATAGTATAAAAATTATTAAATATATTTATATATTTCCGTTGTCTGGTACCCGTAACACAATTTCTTCGAAAACTTACCACGGGATCAGATTGACGTGGTGTGAAGCGTCCATAGATATTATTATATTATTATTATTATTACTTGCCAGTTAAATACTGGAACGATAGTTAAATTAAGTGACACTCAAGTCACATGCTGTCCTCGTCATTTCGGCCAGAGACAGGCCTCAGAATAGATTCATGTCTCAATGACGTCACTATTGTAGCAGAATTGGTTACATTCATTTCATAGTCGGTTGGAACAATTTTCTCAACCGAGTAAAGCCTTTTGAAGGGCGCGCGAGTTGTAAGTTTTTTATCAGAGCGATGCATGCTTTCTATTAGCCCCAGCTTTATGATCCGGAATCCGACGGGCCGGGTAAAATTCAGAGCACTGAAAATAAAACTCTGGCCTCTGCACTAATACAATAGAGTTAAAAATCGAAGTGTCGAGTATCGAGCTGTCATAATATGTGACATTGACATTTGACTCGATACTCGTGTGTTCAATTTTCAGTTCTATTATATTAGCGCAGAATACTATTTTCAGCGCAATGAATTTTCTCCGGCGTTCCGGATCATATTATAGTCCCAGCTTTATACTCTGTTCCGATTCAATGTTACCCAAATGTAAACAAATCTTAATATATAATAACTAATTAGCTACCAATTAAAGTGCCACTTAACGTATAATAAATAACCGCCTCTTTTTTTTGGAAGTCGGTAAAAAATACAATGACACTTTAATTTGATTGAATTAATTTTTTTAGAAACTCCCACACTATTAATGAGACTTCGCTGTCTGTCCGTGTGTCTGTCACCAGGCTGTTTCTTCTTAACTATAATAGCTAGACAGTTGAAATTTTCACGAATTATCCATATAAATCCGTGACTTTATTGCCGATTCACGGGCCCACTTGTGCGCGCTTCCGACTCGTACTTGCCCTTTTTTAAGGCGCTCTTACCCTAGAAATGCGCTTCTTTCAAAAATTTTTTGAGACGAATGGATACATTTTAGTGCAGCAAAAAAATATATGTTAATTTTGATCATATTTGCTAGGGGACCTTCATTTTCAAAACACGTTATCTGAAAAATTTCTCGATAAAAAAAAATCATAAAGTTACCATTAAAATAGAAATTCTTGGAGTTGTAACTGTATTATTTGTGAACAGAAATGAGAAAATTATTTGCAGTTTCGTAAAATATAATAAAAGGAAGGGAATTGTTGTTTTGATTTTTCGTATAGAATGTGATATTTGTTAGTATTAATTTATTTCAATGATAAATAATTCGTACGAGTCGAATGAAACATCGCGAAATGGCGACCTGTCATTCCTTCTCTTTCATATCTATTGAATAAGACAGTACCGGCTTAGGCCTCTTGCTAATGAGACGTATGTCAAATTTTTCCCCTCTTTTCTGCTCAAAAATTATTCGAATTTATTGTTGAAAGTCCGTTCAAATTTATTTTACCCCCGAATGGACCTTTATGTCGTCTGCATAAAGGTCAAGTCGGGGGTAAATATTAGTTTTTCATTCGTCGTGTAATACTTATAAGATATGCGTAATTTCGCTATCTGACGTAAGACGCTTGGTAGCCCTTTGGCTTTTTGCGTTGTTGCGACCAATTGGTCTCGGGTTCGAATCCCGGTCAGACGATTTTTTTTTCTTTTTTTTTTTTTTGTCGCACTATAAAACTCCGAGCGATGCTTGTTTTTACAGTAATAAAAGTATATGGTTAATTATGTACTTATTTTATTATTAGTTACTTTAAGTTGTTGTTAATATTAGTGTAGATTATATTATATAAAATATGAAAAGATTGTATTCGATGAATGTCCAAATTTTTAGTCCAAAGTTTTAAGATGGAGGTACAAAAACTCTTTATAAGTAGGTACTAGGGAGACCGAGCTCTGGTCGTAGTTTTAGTACAACGATAAAAATTAATAAAAAATAAATAAAAAAATATTAAAGAAAAACAAAGACATTATAAGAATCACAAAAATAATATTTATCTTACCGGGATTTGAACTCACCACCAAACATCAAACGTCGGTATGCAAACCGAGCTGCCAGTCAGACTGACGTAAAATAACCGAAATTATTGATATAATTTATTACACGACGAAAGAAAAAACATATTTGATTCAAAATTGACAACATTGATTGACAACAGAATAAGTAAATATATATATACCTAAATATTATTCTGTTGGTTTGTAAAGTTTATACATATCATTTATCAATGATTATAATCAATTCTAATTCTAATCACCATGAGCAGATATTAGGAACATGTACTTATTCAGTAATCTACGTTTATTTTTTACTAGCTTTTGCCCGCGACTTCATCCGCGTAAAGTTCGGTTTCCATACAAAATTTTAACCCCTTTGTTACACCCGTAGGGGGAAAATTTTCAAAAATCCTTTCTTAGCGGATGCCTACGTCATTACAACTATCTGTATGCCAAATTTTAGCAACATCTGTTCAGTAGTTTCGGTTGTGCTTTGATAGATGAGTCAGTCAGGTTTGCCTTTTATATATTTAGACTAGGTGTTGCCCGCGACTTCATGCGCGCAAAAGGAAATCTCGATGGAACCGTACATTTTTCGGCAATAAAAAGTATGCCTATGTGCTTCCCCGTTGTCTATTCTATATCTGTCCTAAATTTCATCAAAATCATTCTAGTAGTTTCGGAGCCTATTCAACGCAAACAAACAAACATACAAACAAATAAACCTTCTCTCTGTATTATAGTAATAGATTAAATAAAACAATATTTATAATTAATATGATGAAGCCGAAGAGACTATTTGGTTAAACCACAAATGTCAGAAACTAGGTATTTGAAATTGTATTTTTTTTGCTGTCAGATAGCCGAAGTTTCATGTATGTAGAATGGGAATATTTGATATTGAATTTTATTGTGTATTTATGTATTGTATAAAATCAGTCGATAAAATTAAGCTTTGTGCTACGCGAACGAAGTTGCGGGCAAAAGCAAGTTTAGATTTTGTAACCGCCGAAAAATGCGAAATATATAAAATTTTGAAATGTCGACCTAGGAAGAAACGTCAATGTGTGTGATGTCATAATGTGTATTGTGTAATGTGTTACATGTTGTAGTGCGTATTCCGCAGTACTTCGACCGCATATTATAATAATACTAGCTATCCCGGGAAACTTCGTAGTGTTCGTACCGCCTTAGAATTAAATTTGTTGATGTACTGACTACTGACAGCAGCGCCACCTACCAGGTCCAATTGCAAATTTAAACCATTCTCGAATCAACCTGAAGACACACAATTTTTTTTATTAAAATCGGTCCAGCCGTTTAGGAGTTCAGTGACTAAATTGAGCTTTTTTTAGATTTTTTTACCCTTTAACTACTTACTAAAAAGCTTAACTTTCTCAAATCGCAATGGCTAAATTTGGCACAAAATTAGGAATTAGACTTATTATAATTGACCTAGACAGAAAATAGGCATTTTGAAATATATTAAATTGTAATGAGATTTGAACCTAGACGCTACGCTTTGCTTTAGGCGGGCAAAATACCGCTAGGCTATGAAGCATATTACGATTTTATCGAAATTACGCTTTTGTACATTATAGACACATCACTTTGACGTAAATCGCATGAAGCCCCCCGCAGTAACGGGGACGGCACGTCCCCCACTCATTTCCTTCACCCCCTCGAATACTTCATAGTTGACTACTCACAGCGCCTTAATATATTAACATTATATGGACTTGGAACGGAGTATGCAGTGTTTGATACTCCATTGATTAATAATCTTGTGCTTTGAAATAAATAAAAGATATAAATATTTATATAATTTAATACCTGTTTTTTTCGGTATAAGGTGTCTATAGTTTCGAATAATACAGCGTAATACCTTTTGCTGTATATAACGTTAATCTGGTTATCGTTTTCAAATATATGAATACAAAATAATATTTCATTTGAAACAAACTTTTAGAGTATGAAGCTTTATATAACAAACAGAATCTTAATGTATTAACAGTTAAACAATATCTGCTACATTTGAGGCACCTTATTTCGTTTTCAATTGAAGTAATTAGGTTCCTTAGAAGAAAATTATTTTCTCGTAAACTTTCATTAATTACTTTTTAAATTTTCTTCGC
Source organism: Glaucopsyche alexis (assembly GCA_905404095.1). NCBI lineage: Eukaryota > Metazoa > Arthropoda > Insecta > Lepidoptera > Lycaenidae > Glaucopsyche > Glaucopsyche alexis. Next base: position 8,096,912 of record FR990053.1, read on the forward strand.
CGAAAGTTGTAAACATTTTACGAAATATCATTATGAAAATTTTATTGCAAAAGTATTCTACTAAAATTGTACATCAGATTATTTTGTACTTTATTGTCGCGAGTTAAGTCTATTACATTACTCCTGAAGCCATTGGGATTAATTTAATAATATTAAAATTAAGAGAATTGTCTCTTTACTATTTTTAATATAATCTCGGTTCGGTCCACGCGCTGACTCATTTGCACACGCGCCATATTATTATAAGTATTATAAGTAGAGTATGCACCTCTGTCTTCGTCTTGGCAGCTTGAACCCCTCGCTTCACTCAGGACTCAACTCCCTCGCTTCGCTCGGGAGTTACCTCTTTATGCTCAGGGTCCAATATGCTGCCCGTGACGTAAGACACTGCTTTATCCCCTTGGTGCATAATCTACTATAAACCCAAATTCTATCGTAATATCGATTTTTATGACACTTATCTAGATAATGTCGGTATGTGTAGTCGGTATGTGCTTATATTTCTGAAATTTTAATTAGATTATAGCCTCCATACATAGGATTCTTAGCGCAACTTGGACCGTAAATAAAAAATAAATGAAGAATGGAAATAAAAAAGCAAGCACACACCGACACAGTTCGATTATTCATCAATTGAGATAACTTTTTTTGAGACAAAAATATTATATAGTTTTTCATAAAACACCAACAGCTGAGTATCGATTTACGTAATTTGAGGAAGCTTTTATAAAGCAGTATAAATGTGTGCACTATAGATAACGTTTTTATGGGTGTACCCTTTTTTTCCCGATGTCAGATAAAAAAACAATCATTTTCCCCGCACGCTGCACTAAGTTCGAGCCGTTGACTAGCGCACTCTTAAATCTTCGAAATACGTAGGTACTTTTTACAGGACAGGTGTAATTCACGCTCAAGTGTAATTAATCCAAACAAAAGTGTCACGATTATTTGTTAATAGATTATAGTAATAAAGTATAGATACTTTTACTTAGTTTTAAGCGTGACAATCTTGTATATATAATCAGATTCTCGAAAACCGGTGCAAGTATTACGACTAAATTAGTATGTTTTAAATTTTGGGGGAGAATTCCGTACATACTTAATTTACCGATGGATCTAGCTTCCTTATCCCTGAAAGACTGCGCATTTTTAAGTTATGTAAACTTTTTCTTTCGTCGTGCTACAATATAATACTTATCAGTAATTTCGACTCTAATAAAGTCGAAATCGAACTGCGATTGGCAGTTTCGTATTCGTATATTTCATTTTAGCTTTGTTCGAAATTTCAGAAAGTGGTGGGTTCGAATCCCGGTCAGATAAATATTTTTGTGATTTTTTTTTAATTTATCAGAACTCCCAGCAAAGCTCGGTTACCCAGGTACTAATACTATAAACGGAAGAGTAACGCTGTCTGTATATTACGCAATAATGTCTAACCCACTGAACCGATTTATGAAATTTGGCATATACGAGTAGATTAGTCTATGGGGAATGACAGCTAGTTTTCTCTCGGAAAAATGTGTTGTGCCTGCGTGATATATAAATACCTACATAAATGAAGTTGCGGGCAACATCTGGTCTTAAATAACAGGAAGATTAATTACCTAGTATGCAGTGGCGGCGCTAGACGTGTGGACTTCAGCGAAATCAAGTTCCCCTTTCACTTCGCAGTCAAAATAATAATAATAATGGATTTATTTTTAGCATCACACAAAACATATATAAGTCAATGGTACAGTTTGACTATAATATAAATACAATTTTAATTACTATAATGTTGTGTGACGCCAAAAATTGGCCCCAGCTCAGCAAACGCAGCAAGCAAGCCCGCTGCACTGATATTCTGCAGAGGCCAATGAGTGGCTTCACAACGCTACTAAACTCAAAATATACCGAGAATAAACAAATAATAATAGGGACAAAGAACTAAATACAAGAAAATACATACAATAAATTTCAATTAAATGTATAAGGTGTTGTTGTCTTTGACTTTGAAAAAAGAAAAAAATAAATAAAAAAAAAATACGAATTTAAGAAAAAAAATAATAATTATACAATGGTGATTTGACGTATATTAAACGGTTTGACGTATACTCAAAGGTTTGACGTCTGCGTTACTAAATCGTGGTTTTTGACGTGGCATTTTATTTTATACATATATTTTATAATACTTATGTATGAGTAAACGAGTTTTATTATTGATAATCAAATGATGACAAAAAATAATTACATAGGTCGAAATTCAAATACTTTTTCGGCTTTTAGCCTCACTGAATTTTTTCAGCATTGTGTCGTAGCTAAGACTAACCTTTCAGCTTCTATTGACAGAACTGATAACGCGAATAGTCCGTCTTGGCTCATCGTGCTTCTCAAATAGGTCTATCAATTTCAACTTTGAGAAGCTTTTCTCAGCGGAAGCTCTGACCGGAACTGTGAGCATGATTCTAATTATTTATATATTATATTATTTGGATATTATACTTCTTCTAAATTATTTTCTACTAGCTGATGCCCGCAATTTCGTTTGCATAACTTCGTTGCCCGCAATTAACGGAAAGGAAACCTTTTTTTTATACGGAACCCTAAAATAAAAGTAGCCTATATTAGACCTTATAACATCAGCTATCTGCCAGTGAAAGACCCGTGAAAATCGGTCCAGCCGTTTCAGAGATTAGCCGGAACAAACAAACAGACAGACGGACAGACAAAAAAAATGGATATTTTATCGTTACTATCGAATATACTTCCATATGCATTAAGTGAAAAGCTGTTAATTTAAAATTACAGACACTTCAATTATATTATTATCTGTATAGAAAATCTATTGGATGATAGTAGAAAATAATAATAATAATCATAATCATCTGCTTAGCTTTTTACCCGAATTGTTCGGGGTCGGCTACCTAAGCCAGGATGATTATCGAAACGAAAATAAATAGGTAACTTGTCAAACTATTTTTCGAGGCCCCCTCAGGCGCGAAGCTGTTGGCGGTGGCCGACATCGCCGACGCCTAGCGCCGCCACTGTCTACATACATAAGTATTAGCTTGTATAAATAGGGGGGACGACTATAATTATGTAAAATATTTAGTTTAATTATATACTCGGAAATATAGAGGTAAGTAGTAGGTACCTATTAGGTACTTGATTTTAGTTTTAGTAGTAAATTATACGTACTTATATAATATTTGTTGTGTAGTTACAACTAATTAGATTTTTAAAATTTTTAGATGTACATACATCTAAAATTTTTTAATTTTTGCTAAACTAGTAAAAATAACTACAGCATTAGATAGTTTACTCACATCATAAAAAGAAACATGAATCAATGTAAGTATGAACTTAAACGCATAAATTTCGAAGATAATTATTACGAATATTAATTTCCTGCAGCCTTATATTTCATACACTTTTACCACACATTGACGTCACAGTTAGGTACGACTTTTGTATGGAGAGTTTTCACGAGACTTTTTAAACAAATCGCTGTACCTACCTATGAAAATATTGACTTTTTAAACTGTTTTCCCTGAGCACTTACTTTACGAGCATAAAACATTCAGTCGTCTAGCCAATCATAGTTGCTTCCATCTTCTTTTGGCATCGCAAAAAAAAAAACCTAACCAAGAGCACGTCACGACCCACGACATGTCTAAGGAGGGTTCCGTAACTATCAACGCGCAATAGGTTTTCTTTGATTTAGTTCAAAGTTATTGTACAATTTCACTCAAAATAATTTTCGTAAAGAGTTTTTAGGATGGTCTATCAGCTTGAAGATTTATAAGTTTCTATCTCTTATAGTTTAGAAATGCCAGGGAGACCAACTTTGCCCTATTACTCAAAAATGGTTCTCTTTATAAAAAGGTCATGAAACCTTGCCTTTATTTTAAAATACCTATTCAACGATACCCCACACGATGGGGTAGAATGAAAATAATTTTTTCATCCCCATTTCACATGTATGGAGAGCTACCCCTAAAATGTAAAATTATTATTATGTTATTGTGGAAAAACTGAGATCTATATACAATCTAACCATACAAAAAATCATCTATTTATTTAAATTATTACAGAAGCTAGAAGCGCGGACAGTCAGACAGATAGACAGAGAGACAGACGGACGGACAGAGCGAAACTACAAGGGTTCCTCAAGTATTACAGAACCCTAAAAACAGGATAGGGTTCATCACGTTACGCCACTCCTCGTCGCGTCTCGTCGGGTGTTAGTCGGTCGCAGCAGGTGGTCCTGTACTCCTGTATCGATCCGCTGCGCAACAAGTGACGCCCTGTCACATCTCGCTGACTGTCAGATGGAGATGATAAAATGATTTTAAATGTTATAAAAAGAAATAAAATAAAATAAACTTTATTTCAGCAAAAACAGTAAAAGAATTCTTACAAATATTTGTAAGAATTCTTTTACTGTTTTACTTAGAATCTGTCGAATTTAACATAAATTGAGATTAGCTGTAGCTCTCACACTAGGATATCCTGTGTTGTGAGAGATGGTACGAGCTTAACCTCGGTACCACCACCATGATAAAGTTAAAATATAAAAAAAAAACTTAAAATGTAAATATAGTATATAAATATTTGTGTATAAGTATAGGTAATAAACGTATATATAATGTTTCTGAATAGTAAGTAGTACTTAATAATTTAAGATTTAAAATATATGTATGTAATTGTAAAATTAAATAAAATAGGGGGATTGCTGTTTTGAGTCTTAAAAGTGTTCAGAGATAGAGGTGTCAGAAGTTTAGAATCTTTTCCGTAGCGTCGTAATCCAGAGTTTTTAAGAAATTTTTAAAAAATTAATCATCATAAACGGCAAAGATACTATTTATAATATTATATTTTATGTTAAGATAAAATATAACTTGCTATACAGTTTATAATTATAAACTATCACAGATGGCTAAGATAAGTTCTATATATTTTCATATTACGTGCTTCAATATGAAACATAATATCTTAAGATAAAATATTATAGTATATAGTATCTCCGCTATCTGTGCCACCCCTAAGTGTTTATCACACTAACATTATACATGTCTACACACTATTATACTTGTATTATAATTATAATACGGAAAAGTTTGACTGTGTGTGTGTACGTGTGTATGACTGTCTTTCGCGGTGAAACGGCCTCGCGGTTCCGTAACTTTTTTGTCCGTAAATAAAGTTCTGAACATTGTAGGCCAATAAACTGACAAATCAATGTGAAAACCATAAAATACCGCATTAAAGTTTATCACGCTGATTGGAAAATTCATTTCCAATATGAAATTTATCTCTCAGAAACAATAAAAAGCTAAATTATATTTTTATAAGCTCCCCGTAGAATATCTAGTCATAACTCGATTTCACGTGCAGTACTGTTTCCTTTGATTGCGATATCTACTTTTTTGGGTTCCGTAGTCTCGGAACCCTTTTGGTTTCATTATTCATATGTCCGTCCGTCCATCTTCGGCCGCCTAAACGGTAAGTGCTAGAAATATGAAACTTTGCATAGATATAGTGTGTATTTATATTGTATACAAGGTAGTGCTTAGATCACGAAAAATATTTTATTTTTTTCTCGCGTCTACTCCATAGTGTGGGGGTTCAGTAAATATATATTTTAAAAACATTGAAAGGTTGCTAAGACAATTTTTATTTTGCTATTTGTGCGAGATATTCAACTTCAGTGAATTTTTTTGGTAAAATAGTTTTCCCTCTTTGAAAGCTAAACGGCTAGATCGAAAAATCTAAAAAAAATTATGAACCTAGAAGGAAAACTATAACGGCTCCTATAACTTTGTTAGTTTAGGAGCTATAGAGGCCTAACTTGTTAACTGCGCTTACTTGGAAAACTTTGCACAAAAATAACGAATAAGTTAACTGTGACATCCTATTCTATGCATGGCCTGACACGCACTTGGCCAGTTTTATTGCAAATATTCCATTCCAACTTAAGGCGCTGTGAGTAGTCAACTATGAAGTATTCGAGGGGGTGAAGGAGATGAGTGGGGGACGTGCCGCCCCCGTTACTGCGGGGGACTTCATGCGAAATACGTCAAAGTGATTTGTCTATAATGTACAAAAGCGTAATTTCGATAAAATCGTAATGTGCTTCATAGCCTAGCGGTATTTTGCCCGCCTAAAGCAAAGGTTCAAGCGTCTAGGTTCAAATCTCATTACAATTTAATATATTTCAAAATGTCTATTTTCTGTCTAGGTCAATTATAAGAAGTCTAGGTTCAAATCTCATTACAATTTAATGTATTTCAAAATGTCTATTTTCTGTCTAGGTCAATTATAAGAAGTCTAATTCCTAATTTTGTGCCAAATTTAGCCATTTCGATTTGAGAAAGTTAAGTTTTTTAGTAAGTAGTTAAAGGTTAAAAAAAATCTAAAAAAAAAGCTCAATTAAGTCACTGAACTCCTAAACGGCTGTACCGATATTAAGTAATGAAAAATTTTGTGTGTCTTCAGGTTGATTCGAGAATGGTTTAGATTTGCAATCGGACCTGGTAGGTGGCGCTGCTGTCAGTAGTCAGTACGTCAACAAATTTAATTCTAAGGCGGTACGAAGTTTGCCGGGATAGCTAGTATTATTTTAGTATGCGGTCGAAGTACTGCGGAATACGCACTACAACATGTAACACATTACACATTATGACATCACACACATTGACGTTTCTTCCTAGGACGACATTTCAAAATTTTATATATTTCGCATTTTTCAGCGGTTACAAAATCTAAACTTGCTTTTGCCTGCAACTTCGTTCGCGTAGCACAAAGCTAAATTTTATCGACTGATTTTATACAATACATAAATACACAATAAAATTCAATATCAAATAGCCGAAGTTTCATGTATGTAGAATGGGAACGGTTCCATCGACATTTCCTTTTGCGCGCATGAAGTCGCGGGCAACACCTAGTCTAAATATATAAAAGGCAAACCTGACTGACTCATCTATCAAAGCACAACCGAAACTACTGAACAGATGTTGCTAAAATTTGGCACAGATAGTTGTAATGACGTAGGCATCCGCTAAGAAAGGATTTTTGAAAATTCGCCCCCTACGGGTGTAACAAAGGGGTTAAAATTTTGTATGGAAACCGAACTTTACGCGGACGAAGTCGCGGGCAAAAGCTAGTAAAAAATAAACGTAGATTACTGAATAAGTACATGTTCCTAATATCTGCTCATGGTGATTAGAATTAGAATTGATTATAATAATTGATATAATAATATGTATAAACTTTACAAACCAACAGAATAATATTTAGGTATATATATTATTATATTTACTTATTCTGTTGTCAATCAATGTTGTCAATTTTGAATCAAATATTATGTTTTTTCTTTCGTCGTGTAATATATTATATCAATAATTTCGGTTATTTTACGTCAGTCTGACTGGCAGCTCGGTTTGCGTACCGACGTTTGATTTTTGGTGGTGAGTTCAAGTGACAAATCCCGGTAAGATAAATATTATTTTTGTGATTCTTATAATGTCTTTGTTTTTCTTTAATATTTTTTTATTTATTTTTTATTAATTTTTATCGTTGTACTAAAACTACGACCAAAGCTCGGTCTCCCTAGTACCTACTTATAAAGAGTTTTTGTACCTCCATCTTAAAACTTTGGACTAAAAATTTGGACATTCATCGAATACAATCTTTTCATATTTTATATAATATAATCTACACTAATATTAACAACAACTTAAAGTAACTAATAAATAAAATAAGTATATAATTAACCATATACTTTTATTACTGGGAAAACAAGCATAGCTCGGAGTTTTATAGTGCGACAAAAAAAAAAAAGAAAAAAAATCGTCTGACCGGGATTCGAACCCGAGACCAATTGGTCGCAACAACGCAAAAAGCCAAAGGGCTACCAAGCGTCTTACGTCAGATAGCGAAATTACGTATATATTATAAGTATTACACGACGAAAGAAAAACTAATATTTACCCCCGACTTGACCTTTATGCAGACGACATAAAGATCCATTCGGGGGTAAAATAAATTTGAACGGACTTTCAACAATAAATTCAAATCATTTTTGAGCAGAAAAGATGGGAAAAATTTGACACACGTCTCATTAGCAAGAGGCCTAAGCCGGTACTGTCTTATTCAATAGATATGAAAGAGAAGGAATGACAGGTCGCCATTTCGCGGTGTTTCATTCGACTCGTACGAATTATTTATCATTGAAATAAATTAATACTAACAAATATCACATTCTATACGAAAAATCAAAACAACAATTCCCTTCCTTTTATTATGTTTTACGAAACTGCAAATAATTTTCTCATTTCTGTTCACAAATAATACAGTTACAACTCCAAGAATTTCTTTTTTAATGGTTACTTTTTGATTTTTTCTATCGAGAAATTTTTCAGATAACGTGTTTTGAAAACGAAGGCCCCCCTAGCAAATATGATCAAAATTAACATATATTTTTTTGCTGCACTAAAATGTATCCATCCGTCTCAAAATTTTTTTGAAAGAAGCGTATTTCTAGGGTAAGAGCGCCTTAAGAGCTTCGCTCTTGTCGGTGGAGCTTTCTCCATTCCTCTCTGCACTCCGCCCTTCTCTTGACCTCCTGATACGACACGACCATCACTTTCTCCTTCACCTGGTCCTTCCCTTCAATTATTCCTCTCATAAAGTTGTCGTGCCGTATCAAGTGTCCAAACATCTTTCCTCTTCTGTTCTCAATGGTCTTTAATATCTCTCTCTTCTTATTAACTAATGCCAAAACTTCTTCATTACTTTTCTTTTCAGTCCAACGTATTCTTTCCATTCTTCGCCAACACCACATCTCGAATGCTTCCAATCTCTCTCTATCGGGTTGTGTCATGGTCCACGTCTCGCTACCATACAAAGCAATGCTCCAGATGTATATTTTAATTAGCTTTTTTCGGATGTGACGTGACTGCAAATATTACACTTTTAATTTTCGTATTCGATTGTATTTGTTTCACTATTTTATATAATAGACTTATCTGCTATGGGTTGATGCAGATTATATAATTATAATGATATTTTTCAATAAAACAAAAACATAATATATTGTTTACGGAGTAAACACGAACGAAAAAATAATTCATACCATATTATAATGACGAGGTTTTTAGGTTTTAGGTATTGAGGTTAAATACTGTATATAATAACAATATACTGTATATAATATAATAAAAATATGTGAATAATAACAATAAAAATCTTAAATATACCTGTGGCGGACCAATCAGCGCACAGTCCTGAATCGCGCTATCGAAGTTTCTGAGCTCGTAAAGTATATATACGACAGCTGAAATGATTACAAGTGGGCTTCGGCCTGACCGGGCATACCATCTCGCTCGGTCGGAGATCTCCCTTTGGGGCTTGCCACCACATTCCCACATTGGTGACCCTCGACAAAACACACCTCCTTCTGAAGGACATCATCATCATCATCACTCCCACCCCTCCGCACCACGCCAGCCAGCTTCAGCCACATCGGTACCTCGACCATCAGCCTCAACGCACCGCGGCCTGGTCGAACCCTCATCGGCTTCAACGGGCACTCTCTCACTACAACGACCGGTCAGCAAGCAGAGCACATCTCTCCTGGTCAGCACGTAGCATCGGCCCCGCACGGCAGCACTCCGACTCACTGGAGCCCGTGCAGCAGCATCACAGTTCCGACTCACTGGGACTCTCTCCACTGGCACTGGCGACTCAAGCATCTCATCAAAAATGGTTCGACCCATCGGTCTTCGGGGGGAGTGATGTGGCGGACCAATCACCGCACAGTCCTGAATCACGCTATCGAAGTTTCTGAGCTCGGAAAGTATATATACGACAGCTGAAATGATTACAAGTGGGCTTCGGCCTGACCGGGCATACCATCTCGCTCGGTCGGAGATCTCCCTTTGGGGCTTGCCACCACATTCCCACATACCTACATATGTGCCCATGCTACGGTATAAAAGTATTAATTATAAGTACTTCCCGTTGACACAGTAATTCTTTGGATAGCATAGATTGACGAAGTGTGAAGCGTCCATAGATATTATTATATTATTATGAATGTAATTTATTGTTTATTCTCATCAAATTCTAATCTTTAGTCCTAAAAGCATCATTGTTATTTGGCTCCGACCAATTAAATAGCAAACTTAAGATAAAATAATAAACAAGTTTTCTTACATAATTATAAAAAAAACTCAATTGAGATAACTTTACTTCAGACAAAAATATTATATTATAGTTTATTCATAAAACACCAATAGCTGAGTGTCGATTTGCGTAATTCGAGAAAGCCTTTTCTAAAATACTTTACAAAGCTGTATAAATGTGTGCACTATAGCTTCTCTTATAAGTATAGATTACTATTTTATAGGTATATCATTTTTCCCCGATGTTAGGTGAAATAACAAGCATCCCTGCGCGCCGCACTGAGTTCGAGCCGTTGACTAGCGTACTCAGGCTAATATTTCTTGCTAGATTGTCAACTGTTTAAACTGTGCTTGTTTAGGATACTTTCCTCGCCAACAAAATAGGGTAGCTCGTGGTCAAGTGCCAATTTGTATATAATTAGACTTCTGTTTGCTTAGTTCCCAATGGTGTTAATAAGAGCTAAAAACTCAATTACTTTTGCAAATTAAACATCTAATAAATTAAAGCGACCGGCAATAATTAAATTTACTAAATTTCGTACTTCAGTTATGGCTTTTATGCCACGTATTTAGTGTAAATCTATACATAATTATATTATAGTATATACGAATAAATTATAGAATTAAAGTATATAAACTTTAAATAACTTATTATCTAAATAAAAAATAATTAATAAAGGCTTATAGATTAAAAACTGTATAAACACTAATAAAACACAATTTTTCGTGCACTTTTTCTACTATATTACGATATAATTATAAATTTTTATAAATTACACGACCTGTTTCGAATTAAATCATCATCAGGTGTAGTTAGTACTAACTATGTGTACTTGTATGTTTATTAGTGTTCAACATGAATTTCCACCAAGAACCGACAGTACAATCAATTACATATAAAAACTGTATCTCAGTCGGAGACTGCGGGTAGAGTACCTAAGAGGCTGGCAGCATTACCTCGCTGTATGGCCAAACTGATTATTGGTTATTCACAAGAGAGCCTAGAGATGTCCCTAGTCCATAAAAAAAACTTCCTAACCTTCTCTGGCAGACACTAGAAATTTCATCTAATTTAGTTTTCTGACTGTGTTGAGGCGTATTTTGGGGTGTAGAGGCTCGATTAGGTGCTCCGCAGCTTTAGGCTCACGAATATATTTGTAGCATTAACATTAAGGGGCCCCATACATGGTCCGGTCTACCTTCAGTTCGGCCTGAACGGATGCAAAATCGTATCGTGTGTGTGCAATTTCGAGATCGCATCAGGCGGCCGTACGGACTGAAGCGATTCGTTCCAGTGTTGCCAGCTCTTTTTTTGTGAAACTACTAAACTCGTATCGATTTCTACTAAAACTACTAAAAAACTACTAAAGAGGCTACTTAACTTAGGAATTCCTGAAGCCCCCCAAAAACCACTGCATTTTAGGTTTTATAATATTAAATTTTTTTCATTAATTGAATTTGATTATAAATTTTACCATTAAATTAAAATATACTAGGAAATATTACGTATTTAGTAGCTATTTTGCATATCATTACTGTCTGGCTCTTTCCTACTTAAACACTACTAATAACTAAATTTCTACCAAGGAGGGAATAAAATACTCAATTTAGTAAAATTTTGTAAAATAATTAAGTTGGCAACATTAATTCTGGCCTGACCGATCGGCCTGAACGCGCGGCCTGTCCTGACCGTGTGTGGACAAATCGCTTCAGTTCTTGCCCGACCCGCTGCCGTGCGGGCGTGTATCTTGTACAAGCGTTGTATGAGTTTTCGCGGTGTTTAAATACAAAATTGATAAACACGACCGTAGCGCGCGGCAAACCAGAATGGACTGATGGGACTGTTCCGTGTGTGGGCACGAATCAGATCAGGCCGAACTGACGTAAATTGGATTGGATGCGATTTTTTCCGTGTGTGTGCTCGAATCCGTTCAGGCCGAACTGACGTCAGTTCCAGCTGAAACGATCGGCCTCTCGTCTGTGGGAGCCTTAAGCGTGATTAAAAGCATCTCTTAAAAACTCAAATAAAAAAAAACCTGATTCCGATATTACGATATTGGCTCCCTCAATTCCGATATTGTAATATCGGACAAAACGTTCCGAGATTCCGATATTACGTGATTCCGAGATTCGATATTACATTCTATAGGGCATGCAATATCGAATATCTAGGTTCAGTATCTAAAAAGCTATTATTTTAAATTTTGTCTGTCTGTCCGTCTGCCTGTTTGTTTCTTCCAACTTATCTCTGAAAACGCCAGACCCATTTTGACCGGAAGTTCACTGGTAGATAGCTGATGTTATAAGGATTAACTTAGGCTGCTTTTAAGTTTCATCTTACTGTTTCGTTTAAAAAAATGGGTTCCGTTGCCATACATATTTTTATTTATTACACTTAACACTTAATTTTATTTATTATATACCTACAGTAAAATATATGTTTATAGATTATAATATAATTAGGTACGTAGCTGTCTTTAAGCTAGATTTGCGAGAGATAAAAGTCATTTCGAATACCGTTCAGTAATCGTGCAGGTTCATGGCTCTAAATATGGGTAAATGAGTAATTGATTGATTTATAGAAGTCAAATTTTAATTGGTTTCAAAGGTTTCTTTAATTTTAGCATAGCATATAAACAAATTATCTCCAAAAATAGATATTTATCAATTTTACAATATTGTAGGCGTTTTGGCTTCTTTAAGTTTTATTTTATTGTTTCGTATTCATATCTTTATTTATCTCAGCTAGTTATCACTAAGTTGGTAATTAAATTTGTTAGAGTGTTTAAGTCCAAACAAATTTCAACTTTAGTTAGTCGTTTAGAACAAATAAAGCTTCGAATCTAAGCTCTGAAATTGTAAGGCCTACAAAGTTGTTCTTTAACACAACTTTTGTTTATAACTTTGTCAATCGTAATGTTCTGTAATTAAATATAGTACCAGAGCTTTGCTCAAAGTTTAAGCTTAACGATAAAATAATTTAAAAATATATAAATGTTAAAACAAATAATCACGAAAATATTCGTCGGACCGGGATTCGATGTCGAGACACTAATTTGCCAACAACGCAAAAAGTCCAACACGCCAATCGGATTTGACATTAAAAAATCTAAATCGCTCATATCTATTACATGACGAAAGAAAAAGTTTACTATATATTTACCAGGGATAAGTCCTAGATAGATCGATTTTTCTCCCCTACTTCCTACATACTAATTTCATAGAAATTCTTGCAGCCGTTCCGACATTTCTATTATATATAAACCGTTTAAAGTATAAGATTTTTATTAAAAGAAAATAAATGGCTATTGCGTAATAGAGATCCTAGTTAGTTAATAAGACACGAACATAGACATAAAATTTTAGATGAATCATAAAGTTTTATCGCTCTAAGTACACTCTTTTGGTACGAAAAATAAATATAATAACAGGACCACATTAGCTTTTATAGGGTATTTCTAATGTAAACGCACCGCATGTTGAGTTTCGAAGCAAGGACGAGGCTAATACAATATGGAAATTTTCTCGCCAAATGACAGTTTGTGTAGACAATTTACAGTGTGTGTGTGTGTGTGTGTGTGTGTATGTGTATTGTACTAAGAATTCGTTAGGCATGGATTGTCGCACGCACACATGCACACATTGATTCTGTCTTACATTTTCCATTAAAATAACATAAGATGGAGGACACCACCTACATTTTAGACTATTAAGAAATCTTTGTATAGATATTATACATCTGTATCGTAAAAGTTCAAAACCCGAGCAAATTTATGTGCCAATTTTAGCGTGGTAGTTTGTCATCGAAATAGATATATAGTATCAACGATACACATTAGCAAAGTTGTTGATAATTAATCTTAAGTGAGGGTAGCCGTGGGGTAAGCCCTAATGGGCGACGGGTCAAGATAAATTGGCCTATTTTGTCGCATCAGTTATGGTAGAACTTTTCAAGTAGAATATCGTCGGGGTGTTCTTTTCACACATACTTGTTTCTTTGTCAAACACTGTTTCTTTTTTTGAAAATGAAAATGAAATTTTTTATTGCTCGCTTCTCTTTAAATATAAGTGAAGTGTCTAAAAAAAGTACTATCTCATGCCTATCTTGTTCTAGATAAGGCAAATCATTTATGTAGATAAGAAAAAGAAAAGGACCTAAAATAGATACCTGTGGGACACCTAATTCTATTTTAGTCCCTGTGGACCTGTTAATATATTAACCTAGTCCTTTGAGTCCTATTGTAAAGATAATAAATCAAAAGATTAATAGCTGAGTCCCTTATGCCATAGTGGTGTAGTTTTCTGACTAGTGTAGCATGGTCTACACAATCAAATACTTTGGAAAGGTCGCAAAAACTCCTAGTGCATCCTACACCTCTACCCAAGCCTCGAATATACTACAGAGAAGATTGATGCCAGCATCTGTAGTATACCGGCCTTTAGTAAAACCAAATTGTGTAGTATGCAATAAATTATTTGTATTAAAGTGTACTGTTAGTTGAATTAGGATATTTTTTTCAAATAATTTACTAAAAGTCGGTAGTATTGATATCAGTCTTTAATTTGCTGGGTCAGGCTTATTTCCAACTTTGAAAAGAGGCATAACTTTACTGTGCTTCATTAAGTCAGGAAATACACCACTTTTTATACAATTGTTGCTACAATGTCAATTATTGATTTGATAATTCTGGTAGACATACTCCAGAGATCGGCAGTATTTTTGATAGTTAAAAATTTATATATATAAATAATATCTCTGGAATCAGTTTCTCTAAATTTATAATTGACATTACATTCCTTCATGTTATCTCTGAGCACCTTTTCAGCAGCTGCAGGTGAAGAATTTAGGAATTTTGTAGTTGAGACCAGAATGTCAGCAAAAAACTTCTCAAAGAATAAGTCAATAATAGAAATAAAAATATGAATGTTATTTTAATTATGAGTTAGTATGCATAAGGATAGAAACCGCATCCTAATTAAAGTCGCCTTAACTAAACTAAACTTTGAATAATCCTCTATTAAATTATATCTGTGGCTTTAGACTGACGACCGCCGACAAGTGGGTTAAACTTTGAGAAACTGCTACATAAAGTTCTGCTTAAGTCTGTTTCGAGTACAAGACATAAGTTTAAGTGCAACTGTGATTGTCCACTCTATAAAGACAAGAGATTTCTCTTTATTTTATAGCCTAAACCTAAAACCTACATTAGACAGTATCATGCACGGGTATTTAATTCGCCTTTAAATCCTATCCTACTAATATATTACAAACTAGCTTTTGCCCGCAGCTTCGCTCGCGTCAGAGGGAAAGCTTGTTCGGGAAAATACCAATACCAAAATTGAATACATAATGGTACTGCACTGCACAGCCGTATCAGTTGTATTTTATTTGAATGTTTACTGCGACTTCGTAGGTACACTCAAGAAATCTACCGGGAACTGTACCATAAATAAAATTTAATAAGCTGCAAAAAGTATTATGTATTAATTCTGGATAAACTACAACCTACCATACCTAATTTCATCAAAATTCTTTACGTGTTTTCTTTACTTTACTTTATTACATGAAAAACTAAACATATTATTATGTACTGTATACAAACTTTCGCGTTTAGGTATAATATTAAGTAAGGACTTCTTTGTAGCCGATAATTAGTATTTTAACGTTTTCGAAAATCGTTTGAATGGGAAGACGTTGTGGACTTTGAACTTAATAAAAATAATTTGGATTGTGATCGCCCATCCTAGTTGGGCTACGACAGAGTTTGAGAGAGAGATGAGTTAGCAGTACGACCACGAAGCCATCTAGCTTCTCACTTATTCCTCATATAATAATCATATACATTAATGATTAGGATTAACCTAGGTAAAGTTTTAACCAATTCAAATACTTATCTGGTTATTTTATAGCATTTTATACTACGTTATTTTTTAGATTGATAAAACTTTTTGTAGGTATGAACCGATTGAATTGAAATACCTACACAAAATTATAAGCAGAGCTATCCTAATTCCTATTCGCGTGGAACCCGTAGGTAGTTAGGTACCCAAAAATTTTCCGCGATAAAAAGCGAGTCCTATGTGTTTATCCAAGGGCTAAACTACTACGGTAACAAATTTTATAAAAATCCGTTCCGTAGTTTCTGACATTAGCGCGCACAAACGTACAGATCAAAAATCTTTTAAGAAAATCTTAGTCATTGTTTTGGGTTAAAAACTAAAAACCTATGTATTAAACATAAATCAATAATCATAAATCAAGCACAAATAAATTAAATATGGGATATAATTAATCGAGTGAACAAAAAATAAGTTGGCGGCTGCACGTGAGCATACTGTATTACTGAATTTGGCAGCGAATTAATATGTTGGCGACTAAATTACTGAACTGGCGAAAACACTCGGGTGACAAAAAATTCTAAAGTCGGCAGATATAAAGAGGCGAAATTTAATCCAAATTAACACCAACATTTATAAGTTGGTGACTTAATTTCCGAGTTGGTGACCATTATACCATATAAGCAGCTATAAAACCAGATTTGGTTGATAAATTAATGGCTGCTAAAATTCAATTTGCAGGTTACGGAAAATCCTATTTTTGGATACTGTTGGAGTATGTTTTTCTTTGTAATGAGTGTCATTTTCTAGGTTTCTGGGGGTGCAGAATAATATGAAAATAAAATCTGTTTCGTAATTCCACAATGGCGTAAATTTTTGTTATTAAAATTAACAAGGTTGTCTTTTTCCCGGTTTCTGGGGGTTCTGATTACAAAATTGTCTTCCAATTTCATTTTCCAAAATGGAGAATATTCAATCTTCGGAAAATGAATATGAATACTAAATTAAAAGATCTTGGGGATGCTAATTAGGATTGATGATTATTATTACAGTATGTTATGTAGTTCAAGGTACCAACTATGTATAGAATTTTTTCAAAATTCAGGATCCATGAATTTTTCTGCCATTCGTGAAGAAAATATGCGATTTCTAGGTTAATAAGGGGGAGCAAATTTTCATTATTTTTGCAGTAGGATGCACCGTTTCTGACATAGAATCAATTCTATAAAAAAAGAAGTAAATGCTGTACATTGAGATACGACGGATGTATAAATCTATAGAAATGTTGGAAAATTCAGGATTTTCGATTTTTTTCTCTAATCATAAAGAAAATATGATGTTGCGAATTTCCTAAGGGGGGCGAAATTTTCATTATTTTTTCAATAGGATGCACCGTTTCCGAGATAGAATCAATTTTATAAAAAAAGAAGTAAATGCTGTACATTGAGATACGACGGATGTTTATAGCTATAGAAATATTGGAAAATTCAGGATTTTCGGAATTTTTTTTTCTCCCATCATGAAGAAAATATGATGTTGCGGGATTCCTAAGGGGGACGAAATTTTCATTATTTTTTCAATAGGATGCACCGTTTCCGAGATAGAATCAACTTTATAAAAACATAGTAAATGCATTGAGATACTAGGAATGTATAAAGCTATAGAAATGTTGGAAAATTCAGGATTTTCAAATTTCTTTTTCTCCCATCATGAAGAAAATATGAGGTTGTTGGGTTACTAAGGAAATTTAAAATGGATGACTTTTTTGTAATCAGCACCCCCAGAAACCAATAAAAGGACACCCATATTATTTTTATGAAATTAAGTATGTCCGCCATATTGGAATTTCAAAATGAATGTCATTTTTGTATCCAGCACTCCCAAAAACCTGGTAAACGACACCCATATCAATTTTACGACAAATAATATCCGCCATTTTTAAATTTCAAAATTAATCTACACAATAATCTACACCCCCCCTAATACAAACCGAGAACAATTAAAAATTGGGAATTTTGTACGCTCCTTTATGTTTTTTTTGTTTGCGCTCGTTTTGCTGCTTGTATGTTTTTTAAGTTACCTACATCAGGGAAAATATATGTGCCTATTCTTAAATTAAATGTGTACTCACAAATTGTCGCCAAGATGGTTATTTAGTCACTAAAACATAATCTGTCTGCCAGTTTGGAAAATTCAGTGGTATTATTTAGTCACCAGATTAGTAATTTTTTTGTTCCTTACATTCTTTCGCCAACTTGGTAATTTAGTATTCAATATTGGGTATTTTCACATCCAAAATTTAATTGTTTTGTCGGAAGTTTAAATACATGCCATTAAATATTACATATAACAACAAAAGAGAAAGATACTTACCTACACTCAAAATATTCTACTGAAATATTATAACATCTATGACTGAATTAGTATATAAATGTAATATAATACGTATGTATTATGAATATATTTTAATGCAGCAATCGCAAATTATTTAGGTGCCTAGTTTTTCAAAGAATTTTCATCAAACTTAACTTTCGCATCTTGTCAGATTTATTTTTCAACATGATGACAATATATTATGTCAAAATAAAAATAAAGCTCCCCACTCACGGACTATCGATTGCTTCGATCAAATTGGAAATTAATTCGTATTTGAAAGTAAATTGCTAACGACAAACGATTACTCAAAACGATTAGTGTAAGACCAACCAGCTAGTTTTTGCGGTGGGGGTCAAAAGTTGTAACAAAATTTACGTGTTTATATACGAGTTTCATATAAAAATGTAGTAAGGTGGTCCTAGGATCTCAGACTATATTCAATTTTTAACTAAACCGATTTACTTGCAACTACGAATACAGTAAATGTTTGAATTGTAAAGAATAAATCGATCGATCGCTTGTGAATGGGAGCTTTAAATCAAAAGCACTAAGGAGTATTTATATCAACTTTAAAGCAAATCGCTCCCAAACAACTTTCTTTCCCTTTTTATTCCCTTTAGGGGACGAATTTCAATAAACTATGATACACGAGTTCCATCAATTCTGATACATAATGTTTGTGCAAAATATGAAGTAGATTGGACCAAGGAATCACGTTGCCCCATACAAACTGTTTTCCCCCTTTTTACCCCCTTAGGAGTCGAATTTCGAAAAATCCCTTCTTATCGGATCCCTACGCTTTACAAAGAGTAAGCCCTGCAAGTTTCAGGTCTCTACGATCAGCGGTTTAGGCTGTGCGTTGATCCGTCAGTCATTCAGGACAAAGGATTTTATATGTATAGATGTGGAAGTCTGTGAGGATGGATGGATGTTTCTTACTCTATCACGCAAAAACTACTGAACGGATTTTGATTAAATTTGAAATGGTAGTAGTTTAGGCTCTGGATTTAAACGTAGGCTACTTTATATCTCGAAATAAATACAATATTTACGCGGGCGGAGCCTCGGGCAACAACTAGTAATCTAAAATCGTGATATGTCTTCAGCGCCTCAATTCTCCTGCCTCGAATTTTATTTAGTTAACGCGCTGACTCATTCTCATAGGCGTCAAATCAATCGCGACCGAACCTATATTCGAGGAACAACATTTGGGGCCCAGGTAGGTAAAGATTTGTCTAATAGGTGTTTTAAAGATTTGTAAAGATAAAACAATATTTTGATTTAGGTAGAGATTCTTAAAATCTGTTCTTCTGGACTAAAAAAACTTGAAAATGTATTTTAAGTAGTTAAAACCACTACCAATCTATAGACAAATAGCACCTGTTGCGCTCCATTTGAACAGTTAATTGCCTTACTATTTTATTTTAACTTTTTTTTTTCTATCTTGATTTACATCAACAGATGACACAAATGACGAGGCAATTTGCCAGCGCGAGGGTCTGCGATCGGCCAATTACTCCACGCCCTGTGCGTGCCAGGAAGCGTCCTGTCAATTTACGCTTTACACGATAAAAGAAATGTCGAAAAAAAGCGCGGGAAACTTCGTACTAAGCGGGTGTTTTCTCGGAAAATTATTTTTAAACAAATTAATAAAATACGATCAGGAGGGTTTATGTTGTAAATAAATAAGTATTTATATAATTTGTTACATTTATAATTAAATTTAGTGTAGTTAGCTGTATATATTTGGTAAGTTTTCTTTTTGTATTATTGCATACTAGGATCTTTGTATATAAAATAATTATATTACCTAACTTATAGGGCGGTTCGATGAACGAGCCGCCCGACCTGACGTCGGGGCCGGGTCCAGGGCCCGGTCCTGATGTAGGTTTAAATATAACTATTGACCATAATATGGAATATGAAAATGAGATGATTAAGAGCCGCAAACGGCCTAAGACTACATTTCCACAAGAGATAATTACAGAAAATTTACCTAGTGCTAAGAACAATATTAATTCTGAGACTGTTGATTTGCATAAGACTCGTATGTACACTGGTACCGATGCATACCCTTATGTTGTCCATGTACAAAAATTCACATCTTCTCCTTCAGATGGTACCACCCTACACCCCCTTATTTTAGGAAAATTCTTTAAAATTAATAATATGAGTAGTATTGTACCTGGAAGTATAAAAAAAATTGGTAGAAACCGATGCACAGTTGCTTTTAAATCGTATATTGATGCAAACAACTTTGTCACAAATAAAAATTTAGATGCAATTAAATTAAAAGCTTTTATACCAAATTTTAGTGTATCTAGAATGGGAATAGTTAAAAATATTCCAACAAAATGGTCGGATGCAGAAATTTTGGACAATTTGGAAACTCCAATAGGATTTGGTAAAGTTTTAAAAATAAGACGAATTAATTATAAAGTTAAAGTTAATGATATTATAGAATGGAAACCATCTCAGTCAGTTATTATTACATTTGATGGTCAAATTTTACCACCAAAAGTGTATATATGTTTTAATTCTTTACCTGTAGATTTGTACATATATCCCACAATACAGTGTTTTAATTGTTGTAGATATGGACACACTAAGACTATTTGTAGATCTACTCCAAGATGTTTTAAGTGTGGACAGGATCATTCGGCTGATTCTTGTACGAGTGAATCAGAGTACTGTATAAATTGTTTTGGATGCCATTACGCTACAAACAAAAATTGCCCAGAATACAATAGACAGCGAGCTATCAAAAATTGTATGGCTGAGAAAAATATTTCATACGGTGAAGCTAGTAAATTACAACCTCCGATTGTGGTGGGTAAAAGGTCATACGGAGAAGTTTTAACCTCCAATGTACAGTATTCTGATTCATTCACCTCACCTCAAAATAATAATGTTCGTTCATATAAAAAAACTTTTTATTCAAAACCACGCGCGCCACAAAAACCTGGCAAGGGTTATGATAAAAATTTTCACAATAAGATCATAAATGAATACCAATTACCACCTTCTGAGGATGGTTGTGCATATATTGACTCTGGGACAAAAAAGGGATTATCAGACATTAATACAAGTACTATTTTAAATGTATTATCTTCACTTATTAGTGCTTTACAACAGAATAATATATTAAAACCGTCCAACGTTGCTTCTTTAAATAAAATGATTAATACAAGTGATGTTCTCAATTATGGATTCCAACATAATACAGTGGAATTGTAGAAGTGTTATTCCTAAAAAGACTGACTTAATTTATATTATAAATAAATATGATCCAATAATTATTGCTCTATCAGAGACATGGTTGAAACCAAATTTTGCGTTTCGAATTCCAAGCTATGTTAATATACGAGATGACAGATGTGACGGATATGGTGGGGCTGCTATATTAATAAAAAATTCTGTTCCTTTTAAAGTTTTGACATTGCCACTTCAAAAAAGTAGCAATTTGAGCAGAGTTGGTATACAACTATTAAATCAAAATTTTTGTATTTTGTCATTGTATATAGCTCAAAATTCATCATCTACGTTCTTTGATATAGATAGTTTATTTAGTTCTCTTTCTAATCCAAGTTTAATCTTGGGTGACTTTAATGCTCATCATCAATGTTGGGGAAGTGACATAACCAACAGGGACGGCGAGCATTTATTAGATATTATAGATAAATACAATTTATGTGTGATTAATACAGGTGACCCTACACGTGTTGTACATATAAATGAAAATAAAAGTGCTGTTGATCTTTCAATCTGTTCTCCCACGTTAGTGCCAAGTATATCCTGGCAGACTCTATCTTCTTCATATGGCAGTGATCATTATCCTTTACTTTTATCTTTTCCCTATAAAAGTAGCAGTAGAAGTGCTAAAAGAATAAGACATAAATATAAATTGGATAATGTTGAATGGTCTAAATTTAGAGATGAAATAGAGCTTCAAATTGATAAACTACCTGAAATTAAAGTAGGTAACGAATTAACTTCTTCTGAAATGTTAGCTAGAGCAATAATTGAAGCAGCAGATAAGCAATTCCCTACTAAAAAACCTATAGGAACTAAAGTCCCATTCCCACCATGGTGGGATTGCGAGTGTTCGGAAGCTGTTAAAAAAAGGAAAATAATTGAAAAGGAATATGCAAATAATATGTCTAATTATAATTTTGAAAAACTAACACAAACTAATAAATCCACTCGTATTTTTCTAAAACAAAAGAAGCAACAGGGTTGGAAAAAATTTTGTTCTTCCTTATCACCATCCACTTGTCCATCTGAGGTGTGGAAAAATATAAAAAGATTTAGATCTGCATTCAAAGAACAGACAACAGTACAGACTAAAGACTTTTTATGTGATTATGTTGATCACTTAGCTCCATCTTCAGTAGTAGAATATTTTCCGGCCCCTTCTCCGTCTTATTACTTAAGTGAACATTCTTATTCTTTACTAAATTCTCCTTTCACAATGGTTGAACTCAAAGGTGTTTTATCAAGTGTAAATGATTCTACGCCAGGTATGGATGGTATTCCATATTCGTTTTTAGCTAATTTAGGTGATAAAGCATTAGATTACTACTTAAATCTTATTAATACGGTTATGATTTCTGGAAACATTCCACAGTCGTGGAAATCACAAGAAGTAATACCAATATTAAAACCTAACAAACCCACAAATGAAATATCTTCATATAGACCGATAGCGCTATCTTCAGTCCTTATTAAAGTGGCTGAAAACTTAATTAAAAATAGATTGGAATGGTACCTTGAGCATAATAAATTAATGTCAAATAGTCAATTTGGTTTTCGAAAGGGCAAATCTACGATGGATAATTTAAGCATATTTACTACAGATATTCGTTTAGCCTTTGTAAATAAACAACAAGTTGTAGCTGTCTTTTTAGATATTCATGCTGCCTATGATAATGTTATAATATCAATTCTGGAGAAAAAGCTGTACAATTTAAATATTCCCCTTATTCTAATTAAGTTTATAATAAATATAATAAAAGAAAGATTTATTTCTGTATATATTAATGATTCTGAGTGTTTTTTCCGTACTATAACTAAAGGATTACCACAAGGGTCAGTTCTAAGTCCATTACTTTATGACATTTATACATACGATTTAGAACCTGTTGTTAAGGAATTTGTAAAAGTTTTGCAATTTGCAGATGATCTACTTCTTTATGCTATTAATGCTAATGTAGATATTGCTTGTATTTCATTAAATCAAAGTCTTGCAGCTCTTAAAGAGTGGCTTTTTAATAACGGGTTAGATTTGACTGTTGATAAAAGTAGTGTTGTAGTTTTTACTAAAAAGTTATCGATTCCTAATGTAAATATTAGATATAATAATAAATCTATTCCGGTTAAAAAACAAGCAAAATTCTTAGGGGTAATTCTAGACAACAGGTTGAACGGTAATTCCCATATTGAATATGTAACTTCTAAGTGCGAACGTAACTTGAATATGTTGAAATGCTTAGCGGGAGTTTGGTGGGGAGCTCATCCATTCTGGTTAAAACTTATTTATAATGCTATAATAAGAAGCGTCCTAGACTATGGTGTATTTTTATTAGTAGGTGATAATTTAAGTGTCATTAAAAAATTAGATAAAATTCAATCCAAAGCTCTTCGAATAATAAGTGGCGCTATGAAGTCGAGTCCTATTAATGCCCTACAGGTAGAATGTACTGATCCTCCTTTAAGTCTCAGAAGACAATATTTGTCTGATAGATTTGTTTTTCGTTTAAAACAGTATAAATCCCATCCATTATTAGAAAAACTAAATCAATTAAATGCTGTCTTAGAGACATATCCTTTCTATAAAAAGTCTTTACCATGTCTTATAGTAAGCTTTCGTAAACTTCTTTCAATATCCGCTTCTATTTATCAATCTGATTTGCTTCCTCTTTTTTCATATAGTTTTGAAAGTCTGTTAATAAAACCAGATGTGAGATACAATCTTGGTTTAGTTAAAATTAAAGACATGAACATTAACAATTTTATCGACAGCGAATATATTAATTGGCATCACATTTTTACTGATGCTTCTAAGTTACATATATCAGGAAATGTGGGAGTTGGTGTTTATCACTCTCAGTATAAAATTCATCAAAAAATTAAAATGCCTATACAAAGCTCTGTTTTTTCTGGAGAATGTTTAGCCATTCTCAAGGCCTTAGAATATATATTAATGTTTAAATTAACAAATTCCATCATATTTAGTGACTCTAAGAGTGCATTACAGGGTATTGAAAAATTTCCATTTCGTAATAAACCATATAATCATATTATCTTTGATATTAGAGATAAGCTATATAAGTGTGTTGAAAAGGGATATACTATAGCATTTTCTTGGGTTCCTAGCCACTCAGGAATCTTAGGCAATGAAAAAGCAGATGATATAGCTAAGGATGCAGTGCAGAGTGGAGACACTCATCCATTTAAAATGTATCCCTACGACCTTCTAAATTTACCGACAATCCATTTATATAATGATTGGAACAAGTATTGGGAATTGACTGGACAACATAAGGGTAATCGTATGTATAAATTGCAGCCCATAATACCAAAAAAGTCTTGGTTTAATAAAATCAATAGTTCCAGACTTATAATTTCTTCGATAATAAGAATGCGATTGGGACATATGTGTATTCCTAGTCATTTAAATAGAATTGGCATTTTAAATAATGATGCGTGTGACTGCGGGGAGGATACGGGAACTTTAGATCACTTATTTTTCTCGTGTCCTTTGCGTGATCACACCTCGTTTTTATCCTCTTTGCGCTCCCTTCATGTTCCCTTTCCTACTTGTATGATGTGTATATTATATAACCCTGTAGAATATTTCTGTGTTTTAAGTGAATTTATAATAAGTAATGATTTAAATTTGTAAATGAGTATTTTATTTTATTTTTGTATTATTGTACGTAATAATTTGTATATGTTATGATATTATTTTCCTGATGGTATCCTTATATCAAAATTTCCGTCCTTGCATTCCATTGCTCCTATAATTTACCGCGATTCGTTTCCTCACCTTTAACACTTGACACTGGCAATAGCTTTACGCTAGTCGCCATTAAAAAAAAAAAAAAAAAAAAAAGAAATGTCACTACTTTGGTCGCAACCCAATATTTTTATTCTTTGCATTCCTTTGACATAATAATCACAGGTTCCAAATACATAAAAAAATTACGTCTGACAACGTATTTGTGGCTTCTCTGGCAAGTAAGCTAAACATCTCGTTGGCGCTCTAAATTATAAAAATTAATTTAAAAAAAACGAAAGATTTAAAATATAGCATATTTTGAAAAATATATATGTCATTCGAAAGCAAAAAAACATGAGTATATATACGGGCCAACATAGTAGGTGTTGACGTAAAGCTTGAAACAGTTTTGTTTGCATTGGGAAAGCTCCGAAGTTCTGG
Organism: Glaucopsyche alexis; assembly: GCA_905404095.1. Classification (NCBI taxonomy): domain Eukaryota; kingdom Metazoa; phylum Arthropoda; class Insecta; order Lepidoptera; family Lycaenidae; genus Glaucopsyche; species Glaucopsyche alexis. The sequence continues at coordinate 8,122,736 of FR990053.1, forward strand.
ACCGATTTTGATGAAATTTGGCACAGATATAAAGTAGACCACGGGAAAGTACATAGGCTTCCTTTTATTGCGACAAAGTATATGGCTTCCGCGGGATTTACTTTTGCACACACGACATCGCGGGCAGCATATATTATAGTTAATCAATTTAAATTGGCGTGTGTGTCTGTGGCAGGGAGTGCGGTAACAGTGATTACACTGTTACCGTTGGGTATTAACGCAAATGAGCCGCTAACACCAATATCGATTGTACAAACTGCTAGAGCTGTAGCAAACCGGATGAAATGAAATGAAATGAAATGAAATAAAATGAAATGATGTTTATTTGGTAAAAATATGGTTACAATAGCTGTTACAATTTTTTATAGTAGGTCGCATATTTTGTCGCATTAACGACGTCCAAATAGGTACTTATATTAACTAGTTTACAATATTACTTATAGGTACATTTTAACCATAAAAATATTTTTATCATCATTCATTAGTCAAAATACCATGTTAATAAATATTTTTCTACATATTATATGTCAAGAAAATAAATGATATAATAAAATGTCAAAGATAATAAATAGACTCTAAAGTTAAAAGGTTTAAAAATAATAGAGATGTTAAAAAGTGCATAATTAAGTCAAAAGATTATATGTCATAAACTTTATGATAAAATGTAAAAGTAAAATATTTACCTATTCAATAATATCAATAATGTCAGGAACTATAATATACTATTCAAACAATTTTCTTATGCAAATTCAGCAAAATCATATTATGTCATACAAAAATACTTAGTCTCATAGCATATTAGTCATTTAAAAATTCTTTAACATTATAGTAAGACTTCTCTATTAACATTTTTTTTAATTCTCTTATGGAGTGTTTTTTTGATAGTGATTTTACATGTGCAGGGACCTTGTTATAAATTTTTACACACATTGCATATGCATTATTTAAGAATAAAGTTGTTTTTGGTGTTTTTTTGTCTATTATTAGTCTTTTTGAGTTCCTGAAATACTTTGTAGGTATCTTATCAACTAATTGTGTGAAAATGTGATTGTTATCAATTACAAATTTAAAAATTTCCAAAATGTACATACTTGTTAAAGTCAATATACCATATTGTTTAAATATAGGCTTACACGAGTCATATGGTGAAACTTTAGCTATAGCACGGAGACATTTTTTTTGTACAATAAATACTTTATCTATGTGTGTGGAATTTCCCCATATTACGAGTCCATAGCGCAGGACTGACGAAACATAGCCGTGATAGGCCATAATTGCAGTCTGAACACTTACTGTCCACGCTAATCTCCGTAAGACAAATACGAATCTGTTTAGTTTAGAACATATTTTTTCTATGTGTGCATGCCAGTTACAATATTTATCAATTTTTATACCTAGAAATAAATTCTCGTCTACTTGATCTATAATTTCATCTTTATATCCTAATTTAAGTTGTAAAGGTTTTTTATTGTAGTTTCTAAATTGTATATATCTAGTTTTATTAATATTGATTTTCAGATTATTAGAAGTAAGCCATTGAATTATATGTTCAAGTATTAAATTGATGTCAGTTTCGATTTTATTTACGTCTGTTTTATTATTATATTTAAATAGGATTGATATGTCATCTGCAAATAATGTCAATTTATAATTAGTCTTTATTGGAATGTCATTAATATATAGTAAGAATAGCAAAGGTCCTAAAACCGAGCCTTGTGGTACCCCAAATTCATTTAACAGGCTTTTGGATTTACTGTTAACTAGTTCTTTACCTATGTTGATGTGCTCTATAACTGTGTATTGTGTCCTATTTTCAATAAATGATTTAATCCAGTTAAGTGCTGTTCCCCTTATTCCCATTCTGCTTAATTTGTCTAGTAACAGTTTATGAGACACAAAGTCAAATGCCTTAGTCATATCTATAAATATGACTATACAATGGTCTTTGTCATCAATACTATAAACGATTTGATTAGTAATATTAAAGCAAGCTTGTTGTGTAGACTTATTCTTTTGGAATCCGTACTGTTCATTTTTTAATATGTTGAATTTATTTATAAAGGAAGTAAGTCTTTTGTGCATTGCCTTTTCAAATATTTTAGATATAATAGGAACTAAAGTAATAGGTCTGTAATTGTGTAACAGTCTTCGATCGCCTTTTTTATGCAAGGGTTTAATAATTGATGTTTTTAATTTATCCGGAAAAGCACCATCCGTAAAAGATTTATTTATAAGTACTGTTAAAATTGGGGCTATTATATTTTTACATCTCTTTATTATTTTTGTGGAAACTTCATCGTAGCCAACAGTACTAGTATTTTTTAAGGAAGAGATAATTTGTATTATTTCATCATATGTGCATGGGTTCAAAAATATACTCATAGCATTGTCTTCGATAGAGTTTGTTAATTTGGATTTAGAATTTATATGAATGTTGGTAGTTTTAATAAAATATTCGTTAAATGTGTTTGCTATATCTAAAGGTATGTCAATTCTATTATTATTTAAATTAATTATTTCTGAAATATATACTTTTTCGTCACAGTTATTCGAGTAATTTTTAACAATGTTCCATGAAGCTTTGCACTTATTTTTTGCTGTTGCAACATATTTAGTATGAGAATTTATTTGGGCACACCTAAAGCACTTTCTTAATGTTCGGCTATATTTTTTGTACTTATTTTTTGTTGTTGTATTTTTCTCCCGGTAGGCACTAAATTGCAATTTGCGTTTTGTTTTGCAGCTTATTTTTAAGCCTTTGGTAATCCAGTGTGGCAAAATATGTTTTTTTGTAACCTTGAAGCGGACTACAGGAAAGCAGAGCTTATATAGCAGTAGGAATATGTCATAAAAATTGTTAAAAGCTTCATTAAAATCATTTAAATTATAAGATTCGTTAAAGGAAATACTTGCTAGATAGTTTTTAAATTTTTTTATATTGTCATTGTTATAAGCTCTTTTATAAATATACTGACATTTTTTTATACTATTTTTATATCCTTCTATTTTTACTGAAATCAGTTGTGCCGTGTTATGGTCAGAAATACCCAAGTGTAGAAGTTCACTATTTGCATGTGTCAAATTACTTATTATATTATCTATGCATGTCAAATTTCTTGTTGGTTGATTAAAGTGTATTTTTAAATTATAATTACTTGAAATGTCTCGTAAGGTATCTGAGTCTTTAGTTCTTTTTAGTAAATTTACATTAAAATCCCCTGCAATTATTATATTTTTACTAGACTTTTTGCTTAAGTTATGTAATAATGTGTTAAACTTTTGAAAAAATGTACTTATTACAGAGCTTGGAGTTCTGTATAAGCAGATGATAATCATGTTTAGATCTAAAATTTCTATACCACAACATTCGAAATCATTATCACTTGAAAACGTTAAGTCAATTTTACTGTAATACAAAAACGAGTTTTTTTTTAACAAGTATACAAGTCCCACCCCTTTTTTGTTTTTTTGACCTAGTATAAAATGCTGCTAAATTATAGTTATTTAGGTGTATATTTGTTTCTGTTCCTTTTTTAATAAATGTTTCAGTTAAGCAAATTATATCAGGCTCTTTATTATTAGATTTAAGTTCTATAAGTGCAATTTCAAACTGACATCTTTTAGCATGAAAACTTGCAATATTTTGATGTAATATTTTAATTTGTTGTTATTGGTTGTCTACGAAAAAGTACCTGGGGCTTAAAATAGTCGGTAATATATTTTTGAACTTTTTTGTCACTGTTACATAATTTATTTAAATCCGAGTTATTTTGATTTTTATTCTTATTATAATATTGATTGTAAAATTGATTTTTATTCTTAGCATAATATTGTGAGTGTTTTTTTTGACCAATGATAGTAGTGTATGTATTTACCCTTAATTTTTTTATAAATGTTTTTTGTACTGTCTTTTTTGTATTCGAGTTAAATTTTAAGAAATTATTTTCATAATATATTTGATCAATTGTATAGTTAATTTTATTACAGATGTTAATTGAGTTTGATACATGAGTATTGTTAAGATTTATAAAATGACAGTTAGCATAGTTTTTACATGTCATCCTAATCAAGTTATTTAATTTCCATTCATTAAGGTGTACATTTTTTACAACACTTAGAATTAAAATAGGACAGTTTATTTTAGATGCCTTAAGAAAACCGCATAACTCTGATATAATTTTCATGGGGTTTTGGTCATGTTGTCCAACGCTTAATATTATTTTATCTTCATTTGTAATATTAAATAAATACGGTGTTTTCAAAATTTCTTCGGTGATCGCGCCAGGCTTGATGAAGGATATTATTTCAAATTTTTCGTAAGGGTTATTTTGTCTTTGTTTTCTAATCAAGTTAGCTATACCAGTACATTGACTTGCTCCAAATATATATAAAGTTTTTTTTGATTTGTTTTCCTTTTTTTTATTAGTGTTGCAGTTGTCATAATTAGTATTTAAGTTTTCTTTTTGTGAAGTCGATTTTATACTTTCTGTTTGTACAGCTTTTTCATTGCATAAGGTGGAATTTGTATATATTATTTTGTTTTTGTTTTGTATTTTTGTCTTTTTTGTAGATCTATTTGCAGACGTTTTTGTTAATGGACTAGCACATACTAATTTTAAGGTATCCAATTGCTGTCTTAAATTTAAAACTTCCTTCTTAAGTGTATTATTTTCTATTATTATATTATCTAATTCATTTTGAGTGCTTTGTAGTAATAATGACATGTCATCAAGTTTTTTCTTCATTTCAATAATATTTTCTGGTTCCAGTGTGGATAAATCAAAGCTTCTGTGTTCATGTTCAGAGTCAGTTGATATGTCCGTGATACTTATATATTCATTGTTTTGTCCAAGGGATTCATATGACTTAGATCTAAATAGTTTTTTGGGTCTAATTGTAACATAGTTCGGACTGTCCATTTTTTGTATAAAATAAGTGATTATTAATAATGTCTTGATTGTAATAATAATAAGATTGTTTGATTAATATTTTTTCTTTGTCAAATTAGTATTTAATTCATAATTTTTATTTATATTTCATAATATTGTAATAATGTCAATATGATTTTTTTCATACAAGTGCTGCCATAACCTTTCTTCTATCACAGGTTCCTTGTTGCAAACACTTGTGAACACTTTTGAGGTTATATTGTATCTCTTGTTGAACTTTTTATTAGAATTCAATTATTATTTTAATTTAAAATATAAAAATAACGTAGAGCCAGTGTTCATCGCATCTTTGACACCTGTCAACAACTGCATGATGTATTCGGTACTGAGTAACGGGTGACCATCTTCATCATTTTTCATCAATTTTTGTAGTATCGTTTTATTCAAAAGGTGGTGCAAATTACGGAAAATTAAAATAAATCACGTTACGCAGCTTGGTATGTAATGGATAAGTATGTTTTCTCCAGATTACGAATGTTGCGATACCGCGACATCATACTATACGCGTACGCAATACGATTTCATTCGTTCCTCTAACGAGTAACTAGTAACGTCACCATACTATAGTAAAGGGTTATTATTATAGTAACGAATACATACGGGTACTTTTACACCTCTACAAACTGCGTTGTTTGCCGGCCAGCAGGTGATTATAATTCAACGGCACTCGACAAGCCGACAACATTGACTCAGTAGTACAGTACGGTCCAATTAACGTTGTCATAATATTGCCCGCAACTTCGAGCGTTTCGATAGCATTCAATACAACGTTAGGCTTACATTCCGTTTCGACATAAATAGTTACTACGTAACAGATACATCACTCCCATACAAAAACGAAAATACCTACGCTATAATTGTCTACAAAATCTTAATAATAATATCTGCTTTTCGCAGCGAGAAACAAAGTACCACAAGTACGCGCACAAAGAGTTGAGATTGTGATGGCAACCGTTACACGTGAGACACGTGTGACTGCTCTCGAATGCGCCAGGGTTGTACCTATGAGTGGAGGGCCTTCGGGCTTTCGTTATGGAGCCGCTTGTAGGCGGCTGCCGATGCCGCCGGCGAGGCGGGGTGGCGGATGTGTGTATCGTTCCCGTGGTCCCGTCAGAGGGCGGCGAGGAGGAATATGGGGGGGGGGGGCTTTTAGTGGGTATACCGTGGGTCTCATTAGCCTATACGGCAGTCTCACATCACCACTTGAGTGCCCCCTGCGCCTGGGTGGTATGTGTAATGCATTTTCCCCCCCGGAAAAAAAAACTTGGGTTGTACCTATGAGGATTATTGTAATTTATTTGTCAATCATGTTATAATTTAATATATTTTTATCTTTATTGATTTCTCGAGTATTAAATGTTATAATTAAAAATATCCTAAACCACGTAAATTATTTGAATACTTAGGTATATAATAATAACGAAAACAGCAAAGTAGAGGAAAATCAATAAATTCTAAAATAAGTAGGTATTGCCATTTTAAAATTTGCAATGCTTATTTAAGAACGCTCTTTCAAATTTTTCCTGACTGGAGGCTATTTCCTACAAAAAAACTACTAAAAATTAAATGCCTGCCAAAGAGGTCAAAAACTTTTAAATGGTGCGGCGCGTGCGGCGTACGACAGCCGTTTGTCGTTTGTCTCGTAAGACTCTGTCCAGAAAGTGCGTAAGCCTGCGTAAACCTACGCACGTAGAGATTCTTATCTTATCACAACAAAATGTCTGCCGGTCTATCTGTGATGCCAACTTGGGACTTTTTCCCTAAATTTAGGGAGAAAAGGTATCTTAAGGGGTTATTAGGGGGTTTTTATGCTTGTTTTATTTAAATTTGCAATTGATTTCCTTGACGATAAGTAATATAATATACTATTATTATTTAATTACAGCTGACCTATCACTTATTGGTATAAAAAATGTATTGTATAAAAAACCAAAATTCTTATTGCAAGCGTCTACCTGTTGCTATCTTGCCATTAAAGAATCACGCCAAAAACGTCAAAAAATTCACGTTTGTTGTGTCTAAGGAGGGTTCCGTTACTATCAACGCGTAATAAGTTTTTCAAATTACATCAAAAGTCACAGTCCGGTTTGGTTCAAAATAATTTTCCCTGAGTCTTAAGCATTATATATCAGCATGGAAACTTTGGAACATGGAAGTTTAACCTATAATTTAGAAATCTAGTCTACAACTACTCGAAATTTTTTTAAAAAAAATCATGTATGAAATCTTGACTCTATTTTAAAGGGCTATTCAACGTTATGCAACACAATGGGGTACAATGAAAAAATATTTTTCATCCCCACTTCTCATGTAAGCCACCCTCAAAATATAAAATTATTATTATTTTACGATGTTAAATCCGAGATAATATGATATATACAAAAAACTATACCAAATTTCATCCATTTATATTCATAATTACAGAAGCTAGAGGCGTGGACAGACAGACAGATGGAGGGACAGAGCAAAACTATAAGGGTTTCATTTTTTATTACGAAATCGACTATTTTTAGTAAAGGTTATGTAAAAATTTTAACTGTCTAAGTAGCTATCAAGGATTATGATCTCATGAGACATAGCCTGGTGGCAGACATACAGTTTTTACCCTCTAGATACCTACGAAATAACTTATAGTCTGTAAGTGTTAAAAAATCAGTGAATCATGCATACAAATGTCAAAATTTACGCATTAGCTGTGATTACATTAATTTACCTATTAAAGTAAGCCATTTTGACATAGTATGTACGCATGATTCACTGCCTTCATAACGCGAATAGGCTAAAGTATAGACTTTATATAACACGAATAGGACGCGACCGCGTCATTCAATGTGCTGCGTACAGTGCAACTAATTTGTTAATGCCCTCGGCAATCATCGTTTTTTTTCCTTCGGAAACGACGGATGTTGGAAAGCATGTGTGGGACTTCCGAAAGATATTAGCAAAGTAGTTTTACTGTATAAAGTATCTTTATAGGTATGTTTTTCTAAATAAGTAATAGTTACATATTTGGTATGTAACTTTTTTGATTTTTAACGGTACCTATATATTTTCTCGTATTATGTAACTTTATGAAGTTTCGATGTGGCATAAGTACTTTAATAATTATATTTGAGAGTCTTCGTATAATAGGTAAAATCCACGGGAACCGTACTATTTGTTTTAGGGAGAAATATTTTTTGGAACTTGGCAACTCGATCTTACTACGCTTTCATTGCACTCCAAAATACAGGGGATGACACTTTTGACTATTTCAAATCGATATCAATTGTGTGTTGAAGGTTTTAATAGAAGTTGTCTTCAGAAAAAATTGGTTTTGACAAAACATTGACAGCACAAAATTTCGGAACACTCTGTAAAGTAAAATTTCACTAGTGTGGGTACTGTGAAAATGCCAAAATTACAAAATGCCAAACGGTGTCAACCGATCTGAATGCTGTGTAAGGAATGAACTGAATACTTCTGTCTCACTCTGAATCATACCATCAGAGCGAGAAAAACATTTTTCTTTCATTTCGTGTCTCGCGCGTACTCGACGTAGCTGCGTATTACAGCGTAATTGCTGCACCTATTTGAGTCAGGGGCGGAGCACCTATACGTGTAGTATGGGCATACCCATAACCCCAACAGCCTTGTGAGTGCATACTTTCAAGGTCTAATAGGTTGGGGTAAAAGTCTTTTCGCATTATAGTAGGGGAGAGGGGGGCGGTTTAGAACAGAGGCAGTTTTGAATTCTTTGTTTTATGAACGAATCCTTTACCATCCCTAAGCTCTGAAACCGTTTTAATACTGGTAACACCATCCTAAACGTCTGTCAGTTCCCAACTAACGTCAATGTCAATGTAATTTTGAAAATCATTCGCCGGTTTGTTTATGAAGGCCATAGTAAATAAATATTTTTTTATTTGTAATCAAATTAATGACAAGGTAAGTATTATTTTCAAGTTATTATTATTTTATTGTGTTGTTTAAAGTATATCCCGAGTATTACAAATGAAAATTAATTTGAACTTGAGTAAGTTTTTCGTCCAGAGATGTTTATTTATGCAAGATGGTGTTGGGGCAGATTTGATCAAAATTGTTGGGGCACTTTTGAATAAAATGTTCAAAGGTGCCCCTATGGGTACCTAACTAAGTTAATACGCTTCCATCATAAGATTTTTAATTTTTTATTGGTTTCTTGTTTCAGTCATCATGGTAAGAAATTACAAAAAGAAAAAAGAAAATTCTGTAAATGTCACTCTATCAAAAATGATGCATAAATGTATTTTGTGGCTATTATTAAAAGAAAAGACGAAAAGATGTTTTTAGTTTCTTTTATGAAAAAGAAGTTTGTTTATAATTTTTTGTTCCCTGACAAAGAAGATCAATCTTTCATTCCTATTACGGATATTGTGAAGAAACTTCCAAAACCATGTCCTACTGCCGAAACTTCACGAACAGCTGCCCTTTTAACCTTCAAATTTAACTTTAGTAAATTTAGGCTAGGATAAGTTTTATCTACCAATGTTTTTATTTGTTTCTTTTTAATTTTTATGTTTTTTCTTACTGGCCTTTAAGGCTATTTTGATTGTTTATTTTATAATTTAAAGCTTTTAAAGTACGTCCCTAAGACTTATAAGTCTGAGTCTTAGGGACGTACTTTAAAAGCTTTAAATTATAAAATAAACAATCAAAATAGCCTATGACTTAGTCGTATTTTTTTATAGGTATCATAAAGGTACATTTATAAGATTGTTGTGCAATATTCATATTGATCTCTTTTATAACTTGTAAGTTAGTTAAATCTTGATCAAGACTGCCCCAGACTGTATAGAGTTTTATACAATTTATATAAGTAATAACTAGTGTAGGTATATATGGCTATGTTCAATGATAATATAAGATGCAAATAACATAAATATAGTGTTGATTAAATTCTAAGTGGCGTGGTTTTTATTTTATCCTGGTTTTTCAATACTGCCCCTAGGGGTTTCAAATGTGCCCCGCAGATGGGGCGGATTTGAACAAAATATGGTTTTTAAAAAATGGAAATTACGTTAGTTTGATGGATCAAAATAAATAAATATCATTTTTATTATTTAGTATAAACCCCATATTTATTTATAAAATATAATACATCTTGATTTATAACACCATATGAGAAATATAATTTAATAACTAAAAAGTGTTCAAAGGTGCCCCCCTCTCCCCTATGTATGAACTTGTCATAAAATATCTTAGGCTATACCAATTGTATCTGGCTGATTTTGGTATCATTAAAAAGTTTTAATTTTACAGAAGACAATTCCAAATTCAAATTAGGTAAATTTGAGATTTTCATTTGTTTTTCTTATTGTTAAAATGAGTGATTCTTATGAAGAATTTCGATACATTTTAAAATTTTATTACAAAAAAGGTAAAAATGCAACACAAGCCGCGAAAAAAATTTGTGATGTTTATGGACCTAATGCAGTATCTGTGAGAGTAGCGCAAATTTGGTTTAAGCGTTTTCAATCCGGAAATTTTGATATCAAAGATGCACGTCGCTCTGGTCGCCCTGTTACGGACAAAACTGTTGCCATTTTTGAAAAAGTGGAGCAAGATTGGCATATTAGTAGTTACGATGTAGCTGAAGAACTGGGGATTGACCACAAAACGGTTTTGGCGCATTTGAAAAAAGCTGGGTACACAAAAAAGCTCGATATTTGGGTGCCTCATGAGCTCACTGAAAGAAACCTAATGAACCGTGTACTCATTTGTGATTCTTTATTACGACGTAATGAAACCGAACCATTTTTGAAGAAGCTGATAACTGGTGATGAAAAGTGGATCACGTACGACAAGAACGTGCGAAAAAGATCGTGGTCAAAGGCCGGTCAGGCTTCACAGACTGTGGCGAAACCCGGGTTAACTCGCAACAAGGTGATGCTGTGTGTGTGGTGGGATTGGAAGGGCATTATTCATTATGAGCTGTTACCGCCAGGCAGGACCATCAATTCTGAACTGTACTGCGAACAACTGATGAGATTAAAGCAAGAAGTTGAGAGAAAGCGGCCGGAATTAATCAACAGAAGGGGTGTGGTTTTTCACCATGATAACGCTAGACCTCACACATCTTTAGCCACTCAGAAAAAATTACGGGAGTTTGGCTGGGAGGTGTTAATGCATTCGCCGTATAGTCCTGACCTTGCACCTTCAGATTTCCACCTGTTTCGGTCGCTGCAGAATTCCTTAGGCAATGTCAGGTTGACATCACAAGAGGACTGCCAAAACCACTTGTCGCAGTTTTTTCATCAGAAGCCCCAAAAATATTATAGCAATGGGATCATGTACCTACCAACAAGATGGCAAAAAGTTATCGAACAAAATGGCACCTATATACTTTAGTCACTTGTAAATAAACTTTATAAAAAAACCTTTTGAATTTTTATATAAAATGCGAAGAAACTTTTTCCCCAACCTAATATTAATTTATAATCAAAATAGGTTCAGTGGGTAGTAGTATTGGTATTGTTAACCTTTTGAGTCTTACCTGGTGCTTTTTACCTGCTGGTCATATTTATATTATTGTTAAAATACATATTTATAGTAGTGTATTTAGTGTTAAGCGGACCTTTAGTCAGGTAGATTGAAGAAAGCGCAAAATTTATCACCTCTCCATAAATTTTCAGCCCTTTTTTATTTACTAACCAACAGATTTAAGAAAAAATAATACTTTGTTTGAACCGATAGGAATTACTCCTGCCGATGTTATATAATCTATAATTTGTGTATGTTATAGTATAGAACTATATATGCATGTCGGAGAAACGTCGTCCTCCACATCATTTTCCGTAGCGGTTGCTCGTGTGGGCGTCATCGAGGGTAAAATGCGGGCACAAAACACAATGATCACTGGTTAACACTAATTTATTAAATGTGTAACAGTATTTTTACTACTCACTAATTTATTTTTGGTAAAACAGTAATTTCAAATTATTTTAAGATCGAGCAATGGGTTCAGGGCACCGATCTTACTTTAGTTAGTAAGCACAAAATAAATTCCTCAACTACGATCCAACTCGATCGACAAATCACACTCAAATGTATCTCAATCACTGTCCGCACCTCTAAAGCAAAGATGGCGCCTCGACCCCACTCGAGGCGCGCGCGCTCTGCTCTGATTGGTCGTTAACAAATAATTACGATTTAATTTTAATTAAGGCTTTTACGTTAGATAAAGATGTTACAAATTATCTTAAATTAAATAACGAATTTAACAGTAATCAAATGAATTTTAAGGGTAACTAAATTGTAAACAATCAGTATTGCAAGCAATCAAGACACAACTCGACTCATGACTTCCTCCGACATGCATATATTTTTTATTTAATTAATTTATAATCTTAGTTGATGTTAATTTGTTTAAGGTACCTATATTGAAAGCTTATTTTTTTTACCAAACATAAAATAAATTTTTTGCTAAATAAGCGAAAAACTTTCTCGCTCACTCCGCGCGTTAGCTTTTAATTAACATAATATTATAAAGAAATTAATACAATTATTTTTTTAAATTCTAATAACCATGTTATGAAGGAAATAATAAAATCAAAATTTTCGGGCCACATCTTCTTTTGAGAGCTGGATCCGTGCCTGAATCAACCAAAGCGGTTTAATAGGTCAATTTTGTATGATACGCGCATAGCTAAAATAATACGCACGTAGCTCCTGGACGCAATGTATGGGGCCCTAGTACCTCGACTATGTGCGTAGACCTCACGTGCGTAAGAATACGCAGTTTCTGGACATAGTCTGGGTGACGCCGAGCGGTAGGCAAATAACGTGTGTCCTTGAGTGAGTAACGAAGGCTTTGAAGGTTTCGATACCAATTATGCTTTTATCATAAATCACTAGAGTTAAAAAATTAATTTGAATTTAAAACGGTTCTTTTGCCTATCATACAGAAAATATAAAAAAATTATAGGTATATTGTGACAAATTGACAAACATCAACGAATCATCAACGCATAGATTTTAAATTTCCTCGATGCATCATTGTACACGTAATGATTGTACCTATCAAACTCACGGTAGTGTGTGTTATTTAATCTGAGTATAATTATGTTGTTGTTATTTTTATTAATTAATCAGCATTCTTAAAAAATATTTGCTTATTACACACCTTCCTCATAAACTTTAACTGTGCCAAATATAGGTAATATTTGGCACAGTTAAAGTTTATGAGGCACTACTTCGTTCGCACAATTCTCGTAAAACTATACTGTAAAAATTAACCGATCGTCGTCACTATAGGTGTACCAGAATCTCATGGCAAATAGGGAAATAAAATTTTGTAGTGTGCAATACTGGGGAAATTGGATTAAACGATCTTGATACTGGTTAATTTTTAATTATGTCTTTAGTATTATTGAACATGAATTATAATAAGACTGTGTGAAGAATGTTCGGTGTATAATATAGAAAACTAGCTTTTGCCCGCGGCTTCGCCCGCGTGGTATAGTGTTCTTGGAGAAAAAACTACTTCGGCGAATAACTCTCTACCTACTTACAGCAATATACTTCTGATACAATATTGAAAATGTTTTTAGGTTTGCCCAATGCAAATTGTTAAAAATGGGACCCTATCACCTCGACACGACATGCGCGACCACTTGATAATATACTTACATAATATTATATTTATTGCACTTGAATATAAGTTTTACCATAATCTTAAAGACTATACTTAAAGATTATTATTTTAAAAACTCGCATCAAAATCCGTTGCGTAGATTTAAAGATCTAAGCATACAAGATTAAGCATACAATATACTATACCTACATTTGGACAGACAGATAAAGCGATTTGTTTTATACTATGTACTATGTAGTAAGTAAAGTTATTTGACATTCCAACAAAACTGACAAACCACCTCTGGATATTCCATAAGAATTAAGAACTGCAGTTACTATTATGTATTCTGTGCTGCAGTTCAAAATATTCGTGAACCTCTTTATACTGTATAGTGTATACGTCCCGCGTTTTCGATAGCGCGATGTAGAAACGCGAGAGCCCGCGCCGCGCAGCAACACTATGTATATCCCTGCATTTTAAATCTGTAATAACTTCGAAAATATTCATTTAAATTACATGCCGTAAAGGGCAGTATTGACCTATCTTAAACGCACAATATATTTAAGGTACTTAATTGGATAAGGATTAATACTGTATTGCTTAAAATCGCTTTGTAAATAAGCTATTAATTAAAATCAAAGTAAAGGATAAAAAAATGGTTATTGTGGGTTATCCCTAAGAGATAGACATATGCCATCGCGGACTTTTTTGTAGGCTTTTTAAAGATGAATACAACTGTAGTACATAATTTTGATCTTTCTCGTAGTGTTCAGCCAGCATTTTCAATGTAAGCGCAAAATATGTGATTTTTTAGGACTTTAGAAACCTCTAAAATTATTTGTGTACCTCTACTATGTTATGCATGTTATATACCTAAAAACCTTCCCGTTAAATCACTCTATCTGTTAAAAAAACGTCATCAAAATCCGTTGCGTAGTTTTAAAGATTTAAGCATACATAGGGGACAGACAAAAAAGGGACTTTGTTTTATACTATGTATGATAATGATATTTCATGAAAAATAAATCAATCGTGAATTACTTTATATACTTATTTATTACGAATAACATAATACAATTAAATTGGCAACAGTTTATTTAATGTTGGAATTTCCTTCCGAACTGTATAGAACTCGTTTACTTTATTCCTAATCAACTATAAATCGAAACTGTCTTATGTTGATTTTCTTTTTTTCTCCTCTCCTCCTTTTACCAGGCATGGAAAACAAACCATCATTCGATGTGCCATCAGCTACGATTCACCTTATAGTAGTACTGGAAACACATTTAAAGAAGTCACAATAATTACCTAAGAAAATATAAAAAAACTAAAAGAATCAAAACAACTCACTCTAACTTACCGGTCAACTCTACCACAAGCTTTAAATTATAAGATTGAGTTCGATTTACACCTTCTTCTTTCTGTATTTTACTATAGACATAGAAAACAATATTTCTCGCTTGAGATCGAATTGCCTTTTTGGATATTTTCACAAAAACAACAAATTCCAAGAACATAATCACAAAATTTTAACAGCGGTTGACAGATCACGTACTTTGATTTGACGGGTCATACTTGACATTGCCATATGAAAATCACATTTTTTATTTTTTTTAAAATGCCATCAGGTTCTGGTAGACCTATAGACGTAGGCACTAGGCAGCCTGTAATTTTTTCAAATCATCGCGTCGCGCGTCGGTACCAACTTACAGGGCTTCACTACAGGGGAGAAAATCTATTATTTAAACTTACGAACAGAGAAACAGCTTTCATAGAACGATCCAATCGATCCAAATTTGAAAAATTGTTCCCATTAACGGCCCACAATTTTTCCACACAATCGTGGACACACCGTATGCTTGTAGTAGTGTAATCAAATCGAAAGCTAACTATGTAGTTGTTTATCTGTTCCTCTTTCTTTAATCTGTGGCTTCGCTAACTCCACCGAATCATCCAATTCGTAATCCCCACGATTTCGTGACAAACGCTAACTTCCCCCAATGTTTTGCGTAGGATTTGGAACGAACACGGATGTAGGATAAAATTGTTCAAACAATTGACTTACTCCTACTTGTGTAACTATTTTTCTCTAGGTTATCGTTGGTAATTTTGGTTGGATGCTCTAAGTTGGTAATATTATGCAGTTCGGTAGCTTTTATATCTCTTGCAAAATTCGTTTACGATTTTGTGTCGTAAAGATATTATGAAAAAATAATTAAAATATTACACATACCTACGTATTTAAATACATGTAACTTACGTCTTATTCATTTAGAAAGAAATCATTATGTACTAAAATTTTAAATAACCAGCTGTTGCCTGCGGCTCCGCCCGCGTAAATACAGTATCCCAAAGGAACACTGTACTTTTTCGGCATAAAAAGTAGCCTATGTTTTAATTCAGAAGCTAAACTACCACCATACCAAACTTCATTGAAATCCGTTCATGACTTTATACGGGAAGAAGTAACAAACATCCATCCATCCATCCACCTATACATCCATCCATCTATCCTCACAAACTTTCACATTTATAATATTAGTAAGATTTATATGTACAAGGTTTCGTAATTTTAAGTTCCTAACAGGATGGCATAAACATTTTGTAAGTATCCTTTGGGTTAGTTCACACCGACAACCGACAATTTTAAGACAGCTTTTCAAAATTGAACTTTATTTACTACACAAAAAGATACAAGTTTCATATGACATGAGTTATACAATAATGTATATTATGTTCTGTGCAGCGCGGTGCAACTAGACATTCGAACTAATATGAGTTCGAATGAAATCGAATGAAGCAATGAAACGTGTAATTATAATAATAATATAATAATAATAATATCTATGGACGCTTCACACCACGTCTATCTGGCCCGTGCTAAGTATCCGAAGAACTTGTGTTACAGGTACCAGACAACGGGAAGTATATTTAATACTTTTATACTATACATATATTTAAGATTTTTATTATATTATAAACATATTTAATACACATCCATGACCCAGGAACACAGAAAAACTTTTTGTTCCTTCGGCAGGATTTGAACCTGCGACCTCCGGCTTGAGCACCAAAGCGCTGAACCACTAAGCCACAGAGGTCGTCAAAAAATTGTAGTTCGAATGTCATTTTTTGTCTCAAGAATAAAGTTGAATTTCAAATAGCTATCGTTTTGGAGTAAATTATTGACCCTTACACCCTTATTAATAAAAATATTTACACCATGGATAAGCAAATCCAACATGGCTGTCTCTGTCAGATACTTTGGAACAGTCACTTGATAGACAAAGAGAGCGATTTGGATTTGCTTATCCATGGTGTAAATATTTTTATTAATAAGGGTGTTACAGTTTAGAAATTTGTATAAAACAATACATTTATTATGATACAATATGTTATACAAAAGCGTGTGATTTTCTTAGAAATATTGCTTGACAGACAAAAGTAACCCACGCTTTGCTTTATCTGTATTCAGTAAGTTTAGTTTGATTTTGTAACTTTCAACATACATATTTCGTTACAAGTACTGGCAACATTATTCTCAAATGCCAATTTTAATCATTTTAGAAATAAAAATTTTGAACGAATTTCTTTAAGTTAGGATTTAGGTATTTGTATTAAAGAAACTATATTATCTACATTCTTTAAACTTTCAGATAATAATTGACAGCTTATCTTAATTTTGATTTATTATTATTAAGTACAGATATATTTTCTATTAATTTATATAATTACTAGATGTTGTGCGTGACTTCGTGCGCGCAAAAGGGAATTGTACGTATTCTAGGGAACCGCACATTTTGCCGCAATGAAGAGTAGCATATGTCCTTCCCCGTAGTCTATTCTATATCTGTGTCAAATTTCATCATAATCGATCCAGTAGTTTCGGAGCCTATTCAATGCAAACAAACAAACAAATCTTTCCTCTCTATTAAATTATATAGTGTAGATTACCAACGCAAAATGTAAGTTGGCTATTATACTCTGATTGCTGCAATATATTCCACATTATTATATTAAGCACATGTTTGTATGCTACCAGAAGCCTTTATCTAGTAACTACATAAATAAAACCACCATAATAGCATACTGGATTATATTTATTTGAAGTATCATACACAGCATACAAACGCTTCTGACGTTTCGAGGGACTATGACAACAGTTACTGGGAATACATGTTTACATTCATGGAGACCTCGGGAACGCACATTTATAAAATAAAATGGGCCAAGGAGCAAACGGATCGCCGAAACACAACGCTACGCTGGTTTTTCGTGAGGCCATGGTATCTTTGCGCCAGAGCTCTTCCAAGGAAAAATATATTTTAGGGTTTCACAATCTTATAATAAGGATAGCTTATTCGGAGTTTTGGGTGCTACCTTTAATCGTTTTTCACATTACACTATACGAGCGATATATTGTATAGCGTAATGGGAGATTATATTGTGAGAGGCACGCTATTGTGTCGTCGGCATAAGAGCGTTTTTACATTGATTAGATCCGATGTCTGATATAGTGCGAATATACATGTAATGTAATGACAAAGACAGCTATATGTTAAAATGTATAGCTGCCTCTCACATTATCGCGCGTAGTATTACCGTATAGCGTGGTCTGCAAAGAGCTTTATACCGAGCAGCAGAGACACTTATATCAGTAGATTGCGAAACAGGGGCTTTTTAAATAATAATTATTTTAGTAAATATATTAAAACCTGATGTAAATATGAATAAAACTCGATATTATTTCCCAATTTCAGAACCATCTGATCATTTGAAGTGAGTTTAAAGGCGTCTCAAAGTAGTCTCTCAATCAAAAGGAAAATTTGAGGAGGAACATTATTATTTAATAGAATAAATGCTTTACGCCCGAGATCTCAACATTTTGAATTATTTTATCAAATCCATTTGTGCAATATTGCAGTTCATAAATGAAAAAAAGTCGTAACTAAATGCTTTAAAAAGTTGTTCATGCCTTTGTTCAGTTCAAAGTATATTACTTACACTCTACACACATTTTAATATAAATATTTTATTAAAATCTCTTTCATGTCGCGGACAATATAGAAATTGTGTACTCTTAAAATATTATTCGTCTTACGCTGTTTGTCAATGGGACTTCAACGAGAACTAGATTATTTCTGCAGGCTTAGCATGGCGATCCAAATAAATAATTGTAAAGAAGAAATATTCTATCCGTTGTAGTGTAACGAACTACACTACAACGGATAGAATATATTACTTATTATCACGCTCTAAAAACAATTTTTAGAGCATGATAATAAGGTCGTCAACAAAAGACATCAGTTCTAAATAGCAATATTTTTAAAATGGCTGCCGGGAAATCTTCTGTCAAAAATAATCAAAATTTCAAGTGACTGACTGAGTGCAAAGAAACTATTTGTCTTGGACCACCATGATGTAGAGTAGTTGACATTATTGTAAGACTTTTTGACATGAAATTAAGAAAACATTTCTACTTTAGCCGTCAAAAGAGGCCATTTTGTAAGCTCATGCTCGGGAAGAAAGGAAATATGTTCTGGAAATCATAGCCTTTAATTACGTTACATACAAATGACAAACATATTATATATACCTACCTACTTAAATATATATTAATACACATGTAATATTATGAAGAATACTTATGGATTACCGTACGTTCCCAAAATAAGTATTTCCCAAAATACCAAATTATTTAAATTTGTTGCAAGATTCATTAATTGTAATGATTTTTTACATTTATCTAAGATTCATTCATTGTTTGAACGATAAAAATACGTACTTTTGTTCCACTTGAGTTTGAAGGGGACTGAGACAAAATGTGAACTAGATAGCATTATTCAGGCTTTTCGACCCAGTTTCATATAATTCAAAAGCCCTTACAAAATGTTATACGTTTAAATGATGCCGTTAAACATGTTGAATGGAATGACAACTTGAATTAGCATTTACCTTCATTTGAGAAGGAAAAAAAAATTCGCTACCCGAAGCGACTCTGTAGCAGCTAGCAGTAATCAGTGGCGACGCGTGACATCCACGTAGTAGTAAGCAGCGTAAGCAATTATAATATATTTTAATAAAGAACAACGTTTGTTTTTAATGCAGCTAGCACCATAATATACTCGTAATTCGTAAACCTTACCCTTCTTGAATCAATAAAAATCCATTTATATAATTTTTCATTTATTTTTATCTGGCAATATAATTCGTTCATCTTTATCCATAGCATAGAAGTTGGTAAATACATACAAAGTGACTTTTTAATTTATTTTTCCCTGCAAGAATCAGAATCGATGACCATATTATTATATTGTCACTATATTGGTTCAGAAAACCGCTATCGAACCAATAGCGCTAATGAACATCCATTCATAAGCTACCGATAAATTTATCTCAAAAAAACAGAGCTATCACTTTCTTTTTACCACATTCCACCTTTTTCCTCCTTATACGAAACGCACAATTAATTTGGCAGGCGCTCCCGGCCGGAAGTTTATTTTCAGCCCAGAACGGTTAAGGTACTTTGAATTTCATAAGTTACAACTTGGGAAAATTTTTGGGTACTTAATTTTGGCAATAAATGTTTTACGTGAATATTTTATTACATTTCTGTGTTGCTGGAAAACTATCGTATTTATACGTTTTCGTTATAGTTAAATGTGAAAATAGATTTATCAGAAAACTATAGAAATCACGATTATGTACTGTTGGTAAAGGCAGTTGCTTTTGCCCTAGTAGTTATTAGAGTGGCATTAGCGATTCATAACAGCCTCCGTGGTCTAGTGGTTAGTGCATTGGCTCTCGACTCGGAGGTCGTGGGCTCGATTCCCGCATTGGAGCAACAAAAAATGTTGTTTCCAATTTTGGTTAGGACAATGCAGGCTGATCACCTGATTGTCTGACAAGAAAGATGATCCATGCGTCGGATCAGATGGGCATGTAAAAAGTCGGACCTGCGCCTGATCTCTGGTCAGTCGTGTCGGTTATCCGTCCCACTGGATTATGAGAGTAAAGGAAGAGAGAGAGCTCATGTGTACTGCGCACACACTTTGGCACTATAAAAATTACTCCTGCGTCACTGTACTGGTTTCAATAAAACCGGCCACCATCACCGTTATCGGTGTGGGGAGAGTTATTAGCGATTCATCTCTTTCTAGAAAATTGTTTCTCAGAAATGTCCGCAATTAATTAAATAAATTTGTGAATTAGCTCAAAGGTTATACTTAAAAGTTATAGTTTTAGAGAAAGCTATTTTCCATAAGCTTTTATAAATATAGAGACAATTATTATAAATTGTATTTCAGAGAAAATTTATTTTAAAATAAAAATGCAGTGTTCCATTATGAGCTTAAAAGTTAATAACTCTTTATGAGCATCATTTGTATGCAAGATATTACTTAGAAATTGAAAAAGCTTAGTGCATCGCGCTTAAAAAGCTTTTTCTGTATGTTTTTTCACAAAATGTTAATATATTTAACTTCGTCATTGTAACAGTGGTGGCATCTTGGCTAAAGGACCAGTAGTAGTTTAAGATAATTCACACCGAAACGAAACGACATGTGTGACACAGCGCTTCATTTTAGATATCTATTTAAAATTGAATTTAAGGCCCTCCCCCGAGCAAAAGACCTTGAGGCGGTCAGCCGCATAACTCAGTTGAAAATTTTTCACATAACTTAGTTCAAAATTGACCAAAAAAAAAAATTTAAACGGCGAATATCTAGCTTATAAAATTGCCTATCTATTGGTGTGTGTCCCAAATAAAATTAACTTGTAAATACTATGGAGACGCTGAAACTATAATTGAATGTTCATTGAATTATAGTTTCAGCATCTCCATAGTATTTACAAGTAAACTTTATTTGGGACACACACCAATAGATAGGCAATTTTATAAGCTAGCTATTCGCCGTTTAAATTTTTTTTTTGGTCAATTTTGAACTAAGTTATGTGAAAAATTTTCAACTGAGTTATGCGGCTGACCGCCTCAAGGTCTTTTGCTCGGGGGAGGGCCTTAATTAATTACGCAAGAAGACACACCTTTCATCGTAATGTCGCACCGAGCTGCACAGCGCATATGCAGTGTATGAACTGACGTTATGGTTATTTATGAAACGAGTATCTTTTTGTGTAGGGAATAAAGTACAAATTTCAATAGCTATTCTAAGCGCAGCAAAGCGTATCGTCGCAGTGTGAACTAATTAATAATATAATAATAACTCCCCACACCGATTTCGGTGACAGGTGGCCGGTTTCATTGAAAACCAGGCCAGCTACGCAGGAGTTATTTTTATAGTGCCCAAGTGTGTGCGCAGTACACAAGAGCACTCTCTTTTCCTTTTACTCTCGTAACCCAATGGGACGGATGACCAACACGACTGGCGAGAGATCAGGCGCAGGTCCGACTTTTTACATGCCCATCCGACGCATGGATCATCTTTCTTGTCAGACAATAAGGTGGTAGAGCCATGCTTCGGCACGAATGGGCCGGCTCGACCGGAGAAATACCACGGGCTCACAGAAAACCGGCGTGAAACAGCGTTTGCGCTGTGTTTCGCCGAGTGAGTGAGTTTACCGGAGGCCCAATCCCCTACTCTATTCCCTTTCCTACCCTCCCCTATTACTCTATTCCCTCTTAAAAGGCCGGCAACGCACTTGCAGCTCTTCTGATGCTGCGAGTGTCCATGGGCGACGGAAGTTGCTTTCCATCAGGTGACCCGTTTGCTCGTTTGCCCCCATATTTCATAAAAAAAAAAAATGTCCTAACCAAACTTGGAAACAACATTTTTTGATGTTCCAATGCGGGAATCGAACCCACGACCTCCGAGTCGAGAGCCAAGCTCTAAACCATTAGACCACGGAGGCTGTTAAACTAAATAGATACAATCTAACATACGGTTTGTGTGACGTGAAAGTTAAATGTGCGAGTTTGTGACAGTTTGTGATAGTGAGTCACTGCCACTCGGTGACAGTTAGCAAATGATTACCCTCGACGGCAACATCAAAAGTTGGGCAATATTTCGTGAATTACGTTCTAAATTATACAATTTATCTGTACTTTATAACGAGTAATAACTAACGAGTTTCATATTTAAATTCATCCAGGGACCAATCACTCAACCAGGTTCTTTGAAAAGTTTTATTTTACCAAAAAAATGATTAGTACTATTTTTTACATCATTATTTATTAGACAGGCAATTTTTAATGACTGTCCGTGGTCCATATTATGACAGTTCAGTCATTAAAAATTTTATCTTTCTGTATAAGGTCTGTATATTATAAAATGACATATAAATGAAATCTTGCAACAAACATAGATTACATGAAAAAGAAGAAGCCCTTGTATATTTGGATATTAATATAATATAATAATAAATTAATTAATTTATTATACTTCTATAAATATTTTATAATACATCTGATAGATTGTCATAGACTCTAACATCGATAATTTTATAATTATTTGTAAAAGTTAGGTGTTAATTTAAAAAATCTAGCCTAGAAATGGACTTAGGTCACATTTTCTCTAGCACGTTTATAAAAGACTAGGAATACTTACTAAACCAGTCACCAGGCACTCTACCACTTTATCACGAGTCCCAAACAGTTAGTCTGAAAGAGAACATAATAATAGTCGAACAAAATAACTAGGAAACCCCTGAAATACTCTTCTGAAAAGTTATCTTAGTATTTAACACTAATGGCCTGTTTAGGCAAAGTAAAACTCCAAGCAAAATACTACAGATATTTACTTTTGTGAAATCATTGATTTAATAGAAATTAAAAAGTTGCGTGCTTTAGAAATTAAAAACTATTTAAATTGTGTGCTCATTACTAACTGCGTTAAAATGTATTCTGTAGAACTGCAAATTCTTAAAAACTCAGGTTTTTATAGCGTTTTTTAGTACGAAATAAAAGCGACCATTAAGTCAACTAGCAGTAGATATGCCTAAAAAATTGATCCCTTTTTCAGCAGAAGTTTGGCCATGGTTTACCTAGTTATTGCGGTCGACACATAAATCTTAACTAATAGGCAAGCGGACTGATTTTTTTTTATTACATAGATGAATAGTACTCTTAAATATGAGTAACTTCTCAGAAGAAACCGTATATCAAAAGTCAATATTTTCAAAGGTACAGCGATTTGTATACAAAATTTCTTCGAGTCTTTATACCAAAAAAAAATTTTTTTTTTTTTGCGAAATTGGTAAACAAAACCTACATCATTAGTTTACTCACATCATATACAAAAACATTCATTATGGTAAGTATGAACTTAAACGCACAAATATCGGAGATATTTACAAATATATTCCTGCGGCCATATACTTCATATACTACTTCATACTACTTCATATTCAAGTGACGTCATGTGTATATCGATTTTAGTATGGAGCGTTTTTAGGAGGCTCGCGAAATTTTTTATACAAATCGCTGTACCTTTGAAAATATTGACTTTTGATATACGGTTTCTTCTGAGAAGTTACTCATATTTAAGAGTACTATTCATTTATGCAATAAAAAAAAATTTGTCCGATTGCCTATTGCACACGGTATTGGCGTTCAGTTTCACATTATTGGAATACGATTAATTACACTTAGGACCCGTTTCACTATCTTCTAATAGGTGTCGGATAGCTTATTCGAAAGTTTTGTCGCTATATATTATGGAGCAAAAGAGAACAGAGACAAAACACACAAACAAGCAGTGGTGTAACTATAAGGTGGCTGGGCTGGCAAAATGCTATAGGCCCCCGACCCGAGAGAGGCCGGCCCAAGGGGACGCGAGCTCAGAAATAATATATAAAAATTGTATATTTTTTAAAGTATTTAAATCAGTCAATGTGAGGTATTGATTTTCAAAACAAAAAGATGTCGATTTTCGGAACACATCCATTAGTTGCTTTATTTTTTTTTGTCGCGGTACATTGGTGGCACGGGTGAGCCAATGACGGTCGGTCGGGGACCCTCTTGTTAATCAAATAGTCTAGAACCCGGTAAGAGGTGACACTATATTATGTACTGTTATCGCAAATTTGAAAAAAATATGTGTGCATAAATCAATAGTTAACAATTATTCTCTAGGATGTCGCGCTTTTAAATTTACAAACAGATCTAGTGTCGCACCCCCGGGTGGCGGCGGAGGCGGCGGGTTTCCCGGCATCCAAAGACTTTGCCACGGACCTCAGATGGTATAGTTACGCCCCTGCAAACAAGCTATCGAACACTTAACAGTAGATTGTGATTTACAGGCCCTTAGAAGGATAATATTATAGCTTATCTGATATTAACTCACGACTATACAATATTGGAAGGGAATGTCAAAATTTAGTATAAACCTGTATCTCTTAAACACCGAATATCTACAATATATTGATAAGGAGATGGTTTAAAGTAATACAAAATTACAGTACAGGAAGACAAAATTTGTTATATTGCGAAACGAATTTAGGAGATGACGCACGAGTTCCTTTTGCTGTTCGCGTGCCGTTCCCGGATCTGTTGCAAATGAGCGAGCTGAGCAGCTGATGGGACGTGGGGCTGGGTGGAGGCCGAGGGGGACGGCGTGCTTCCCGGTGGGCCCTGGGGCCCCGTGGGGAGGGACTGTCGCCGCCGGCGCCGCAGCGCGGGGGACAGATTGTACTTGACTTTGGCCTGGACCAGTAGCTCCTTGAAGATTTGTGACACGTTGATGTTCTCTTTCGCGGACGCCTCCACGAAGCCGTTCTCCCAGTCGACGGTGACCACCGACTCCGTTGTGTGGAACTCCACCTGGAACAAGAAGGAAATATATCTATGGGCAGTTCCACACCACGTCAATCTGGTATTAAGTATCCGAAGAACTTGTATCACAGGTACCAGACAACGGACATATTATACAGATATTTAATGTAATACTATACATATATTTAAGATTTTTGTAATACTATACATATATTTAATTGGTGTGTACCAAAGACCCAGGAACACACAGGACTTTTTGTTCCTTAGGCGGGCTTCGACTCCGCGACCTCCGGCTTAAGCGTCGACGCGCTAGCCACTGAGCCACAGGGGTCATCATTGAAAGTATGAAGGAAATGTCTAATCAATATAAAAGTGTTTGTTTAAAATCCGGGACATTTCACGTCAAGCGGACAACCAAAAAAAGGTGAGGTCGTGAATTTTCTTTATATTCTGGTCAGTTATACTTCTAGGTGACGTAGATGTGTACACACAATATTTTTATAGTATCATACTTTATTGTTGAGTTATGAGCTTTTAAATATTTACTAAGAGTGAAGTCCGTTATTTTTGGATGCTTATTAATAATTGTATCAATTTATTGGTAACAAAAACTAAAAATTATTGTTTCTTGTAGTTAAAAAGTAAAATTTTTTTTTGTCGAATTCTAAATTTGATTTTTTTTGATATTTGACTAACTTCGACCATTTTTAAATTAAATATTTTTACCTTAAATTAAAGACTTAAATGTACTAATTCTTCACAAAAAAAATTTGAAAGTGATCTCTAATAGTTTAAGACTTAGAGCATATACAGTACATACACATAGCTTTTAGAGGGACTATTTTAACAAAAAAAAGCTACTTAAAGTTAAATATCTCGCAAACGGATACCTAAATCAAAAAATTGTCTCAGAGACCACTTAGTGTTTATAAAATACCTATCTAAGTATACCCCACATATATTTTTTTGGTACCTCCCCTACATGTAAAGTGGGATAGATATTTTTTTTTCGCGTCTACTCCATAGTGTGGGGTATCATTAGAAAGGTTTTTTATAAACATTGAGAAGTATCTTAGCCGATTTTTTTTTAGGTATCCGTTTGCGAGATATTTAACTTTAAATAGCTTTTTTTAAAAAAAGATCCTTTAAAAACTGTGTATATACTATATATGCTCTAAGTCTTAAACTATTAGAGACCACTTTCTAATTTTTTTTTTGTGAAGAATTAGTACATTTAAAGCTTTAATCCAAGATTAAAATATTTAAAATTAAAATGGTCGAAGTTACTCAAAAATCTATTTGAAATCTTTACTTCCGGTTTACTATACGAAAAAAAAATCAAATTAAAAATTCGATAAAAAAATTAGAAATTACAACTTTTTAACTATAAGAAACACTACTTATTGTTAATTTTATTATAAATTTATTGATGAAAATAATATTAAGCATCTAAAAATAACGGAGTTATATTATACAGTTTAGTAAACATATGTTTATGTACTCTATATGCTCTAAGTCTTAAACTATTAGAGATCACTTTCTAATTTTTTTTGTGAAGAATTAATACATTTAAATCTTTAATTTAAGGTAAAAATATTTAATTTAAAAATGGTCGAAGTTACTCAAATATCGATTTGAAATTTTCACTTCCGGTTTACTATACGCAAAAAAAATCAAATTTAGAATTCGACAAAAAAAATAAAATTTTAACTCTTTAACTACAAGAAACAATAATTCTTAGTTTTTGTTACCAATAAATTGATACAATTAATAAGCATCCAAAAATAACGGACTTCACTCTTAGTAAATATTTAAAAGCTCATAACTCAACAATAAAGTATGATACATACATACATACATACATATAATCACGCCTTTTTCCCGTAAAGGGGTAGGCAGAGACCACTTTTGCCACTTGCTACGATCCTCACATACTCGTTTCGCTTCGTTCACTTTCATTCTTACCATCCATTCCTCCTCTTACATTCAACATAGCGAAGCGGCTCTCCATGGTCCACTTTTCACCTCCGCGAGAAACGAGACGTGATGGGTGGTGAACCACATCGCCGCCATTTTGGATAATTAAATTATTTTTATTATTATCCATTGCGTTTCCACGGATTGGTAGAGAGGGTAGAAATAGGGAAAGGGAAGGATAGGTGGTGTGGAAAGGAAGATTGGTAAGTTGGAGTGGGAAATAGGAAATGTAGGATATTACCGCCCAGGAGGGCAAGGGATAGGACAGTAATAACTAGGGAAGCCGGGGTCGCGTACCCGTATACTATACCACAACTACCGGACAGGTAAGTTGGGATGAGTACCCCATGACATGATAAAGTATGATACTATAAAAATATTGTGTATACACATCTACGTCACCTAGAAGTATAACTGACCAGAATATAAACAAAATTCACGAGCTCACCTTTTTTTGGTTGTCCGCTTGACGTGAAATGCCCCATCTACTGTTTAAAAAAGTGACGACTAAAACAAAAAATACAATTAGATTGTACTCGTACGATTGTCATTAAATTTTTTATTTCCCATATTTATTTTAATTCAGATCCATGGAGAAGTGGAGATAATCAATAAATTGTTAATTATATTTTATATCTAAATATTATATATAAGGCAAACCTGACTGACTCATCTATCAACGCACAGCCGAAACAACTGAACGGATTTCGCTGAAAATTGGCATAAAATAGTTGTAATAACGTAGGCATCCACTAAGAAATAATTTTTGAAAATTTGCCCTCTAAGGGGGTGAAAAAGGGGTTAAAATGTTGTATGGAAACCAAACTCCACGCGGACGAAGTCGAGGGCAAAAGCTAGTTATGAATATTCTTTGACTCATTTCAAAGAATATTCATAACTAGCTTTTGCTAAAGTATTATAGTATTTACCCCACCTCCTACAGATACGCGACCTAAGTCGTTACATCTAACCTATTTTTATCTTTGACCATCGTGACTTATAATTATTGTTCCATAATCAAATAACCAATGTCCTTTCAATAGAATCAGTTTATTTTCTCTTATTATTATTTAATGAATCTTTTCTCTTTATAATATTAGTGTAACGTATACTTTAATGCTCAGTGTGTTTACCCTATTACTTGAAATATTAAAAAAGTATGTAAGTAGTAAGTACATTCGTTGGTAAAATATAATATATGACATGAAATAACCTAAAACTGTGGTAGGATCACTAAAATTGGTTATTTTTAAAACCTGCCCGGATTTTTTGCTAGAGAGTAGGTATATACCTACTGTAATCCTCGTTAGTATTTTTTTTGTCATAATGAAATTCTATCGGATTACCTACATGGATACCTACATGGTATTGAGATTTCCGCACCCGTAGCATTAAATTAATTCGTGTACAAAATATACGAGATTATTATAATTACTTGATACGAAATTAATATTTACGGTTAGTACGGGGTGGGATTAACGTAATTAAACGATTAGATCGCGTGTTACGTGCCCGAAGCCGTAGCAAGACGTTTTCATAACTGAGTTTACGTCGGGTTCATGCTATCGTATTTCAAAGCGAATACTGTATTGAGCGTATCGCTTATATGAATATTGATACGCTCAATAGAGCGTATAGCTTATATTTTGCGATTATTAGTATGATAAATTAGCCTTAAGTATCTCGATAAAAAGGAACTCAGAGGATAGATTTTTATCTGCAATCAACATCCAATCAATGAACAAGATTAACGGTTTTTAATGTGTAAAATTGGTGGAGTATAAACAATTAGTTATTCGTTGACGTGCACTAGTTAAAAAATGATACAACTACAAACTGCGTGCTAAATTGGGTTTCCCGCCAAAACTCCCTAGGAAGTTTCAGTAAAGCGTCTACGACTTTACGACTTGACTGATTGACTACCGTGAATATTTATTTGGACTTTGACTAGATTTCAGACTTGACGATTTAGAAATAAGGTGATGAAAATATACTTGACGCCATTATATAGGTATAAATAAAAATGAAAAAGGTACGTGGGTAACACTGAAAATGTTTAGAACTGGCCAGTTAGAAACATTGCTAATGAAAAATTTTTTTGAATTTCAATTTAAGAACTCTTTGGTAACCTAATGTATTATTGCATTCATTTGTCATTTGTTTTAGTGAGTTGTCGGAAAATCTAAAACTCTTGTTACTCGTGAAAATGAACTTAACGCGAGATTTTCGGTCAATAATTTATTATGACTTTAATTGTGGGCTTACTCAACAACAAAGCTATGATAGGCTGCGATTAGCATTTCTTAATGAAGCGCCATCTCGTGCCACTACTTACAATTGGTTTAATGAGTTTAAGCGTGGACGTAGCAATCTCAATGATGATCCACGCGAGGGACGTCCTTAAACAGCGACTACTGAAGAATATAATATATGACATGAAATAACCTAAAACTGTGGTAGGATCACTAAAATTGGTTATTTTTAAAACCTGCCCGGATTTTTTGCTAGAGAGTAGGTATATACTGTAATCCTCGTTAATATTTTTTTTGTCATAATGAAATTCTATCGGATTACCTACATGGATACCTACATGGTATTGAGATTTCCACACCCGTAGCATTAAATTAATTCGTGTACAAAATATACGAGATTATTATAATTACTTGATACGAAATTAATATTTACGGTTAGTACGGGGAGTGCAGTGCTGTGCGACGCATGATAGAGGAAGATAAGAGAGTGGCCTATTAGCAGATACGGGCAAGCCTAGTCATTGGTATGAGTCAAGTTCAAAAAATATTACACGAACATTTAGGCGTCAGGAAGCTTTGTACCAGATGGATTCCCATACTTTAACCGAAGACCAGAAACACCTTCGCATGGACTGGTGTCGCTAAATGTTAGATAAGTTCAACGGCGGTGACTCAAATGCTGTATTTGACATTGTCACAGGTGATGAAAGCTGGATATATTGCTACGAACCCGAAACCAAAAAACAATCAGCTCAGTGGGTGTTTCCTTTCGAAGATCGGCCAACTAAGGTAAAGAAAGAAAGAAGTCAAGGAAAAAAGATGATTGCCTCATTCTTTGGTCGGAAAGGTCATTTCGCGACAGTCGTGCTAGAAGATGGAAGGACAGTTACTGCAGACTGGTATGTCAATCGCTGTTTGCCTGTTGTCTTGGAAAAAATTCGACAGCAGCGCCCCCGAAGCAGGATCCTCCTTCACCACGACAGCTTCAGCCAACTCCGCAAAACGAACTGTTGAATATTTGACTATGGCAGGTGTCGAGATAATGAGTCATCCGCCATACAGTACTGACCTAGCGCCCTGCGACTCATTTATTCCCAAGGACTAAAGATAAAATTCGAGGTATTCGCTTTACAAGCTCTGAAGATGCGGTTAAAGCGTACGAAAATGCCATAGAAGAGACCCCTAAGGAAGAATAGGCCCACTGCTTTTCTCAGTGGTTCCATCGAATGCGACGATGTGTAGAGAGGAACGGAGATTACTTCGAAAAACAATAAAAGTATTGGCAACTTTCTAAATTAAGCCGTTTTTCATTTTCTAAATATTTTCAGTGTTACCTAGGTAATATGTTTTCTGAAAAAGTATATTATATAAAAGTAGATGTCCCCAGTGACTGGCTGATCAACTGGCATATATGCGTGTAATAACGCTTGCGTTGTGTTTCGCCGAGTGAGTGAGGTTACCAGAGGCCCAAGAGGGGTTGAGGATTTTAATAAAGATATGGACCAGGAGTAGATGTTTCGTCTTATGGTAAGCAATTAACGCCGCCCGTAGACACTCACAACACTAGTTAAGTTACACTTGTAACTCCTTAGAGAGTCAATTCTGCTAATTAGAACCTGCAATAATACAATGACAATCAAGTCCCGATACGCTAAAACTGCTAAACCGTTATTCTCGTAAACGTCAAACTAGCGTCAAACGTGTTCTGATTGGTCCAAACTTCACAAAATCAGTTTATGATAACAAGTCGCTTCACATAAAATACAATGAAAGTAAAATGAAAGTCTACTTTAAATACGAGAATTGAGGTTCAGGTGTTGTGCTCTTGCGTTCTTGGGCCAATCCTCAACTCCCCTTGGGCCTCGAATAACCTCACTTACTCGGCGAAACGCAACCCAAGCGTTGTTTCACGCTGGTTGTCTGTGCGGCAATGGTATTTATCCCGTCAGTCCGTTCGAGCCGAAAAATGACTCTCCCAACGTTTAAACAAGTATTGTGCTCAATGGCTCGAAAATACTTATTGGAGACGTTATAATCTATGGATCTACTGAACCAATTTTGGAATTCATTTTAACAATAGAGGGTTACGTTATTTGTGAGTGACAAAGG
Source organism: Glaucopsyche alexis (assembly GCA_905404095.1). Taxonomy (NCBI): domain Eukaryota; kingdom Metazoa; phylum Arthropoda; class Insecta; order Lepidoptera; family Lycaenidae; genus Glaucopsyche; species Glaucopsyche alexis. The sequence continues at coordinate 8,154,347 of FR990053.1, forward strand.
CTATATGGATGGATGGATGGATGTTTGTTACTCTTTCACGCAAAAACTACCGAACGGATTTCGATGAAATTTAGTACCTATGGTAGTAGTTTAAGCTCTGGATTAGAACAAAAAATACTTTTGATCCCGAAAAAGTACAGTATAGTACATATATAGGATACCTAGATACTATATGTACGCAGACAACAGCTAGTAATATATAAAAAAAACTTTTCACCGATCCCAATGCTAAAATATTCAGCAATAAAATGAAGTAAATTTTAATCCAATTTAGGAGGAAAACCGCGTAAACCGCTAGTATTTAATTAGGAGCACTTGGCACAAGTCAGCAATTTAACACCAACCGCGGCCGCGGCTGACCTGAAGGTGTAGATTCTGCTAATTAAATCCTGCAGTAATAAAGTTACGGTCCAGTCCCGAACCCGATATGTTAAAACCATGAACGTAAAGAAAGGCTTCAGGAATATTAATAGTGAAGCAATCAAAGTAAGACTGCCGTATCGTAGGAACACGTGTCGCATGCACACATTCACAGCAAAGTAAGACGATCGGCCGCCAGTACGCCAATGGCAATTATCCGTAAATCTCACACAAACGTAAGTCGCCGCCATTGTTGGGCTTCACTCAATGCTTAGCTCACCTTCCGTCCGCCTTTTTTTTACGTCCATGGTTAAAACTGGAAAATAGTATTCTCATAAACGTTAAACAAACGTCTAACCCGCTTTGATTGGTCTAAACTCCAAAAGTCAGTTTATGACATCAATACGACTTACTATAATTATTTTTGTTTAATTAATTGGGGTTCTGGTAATCCCGATTTAATATAATTACCCTGACGATCCATTGTAGGAACGGAAAATCTTTTTAGTATTTCATTTTCTTTGATTCTTCGAATATATAAGTATGGCAAAGTATACTTTTTACTGGTCAAAAGGAATAAAATATTTTTTGGATGGCACTGACAATCTCATACTCTAAACGAGACAATCTTGTATATATGTAATCGGTTTCTCGAAATCTGCTGAAAGTATTACCATGAAATTTAGTATGCAGGGAGTTTTAGGGGAGAAAAATCGATCTAGCTAGGTCTGATACCTAGGAAACTGCGCATTTTTAAGTTATATAAATATGTTTTTCTTTCGTCGTGCAACAATCTATATCTATACTTTTAGTTGTAGGCTACGTAATTTGTGAGTGACATAGGTTATATAGATCGATGGATGGTCAGATGTTTGTTACTCTTTCACGCAAAAACCACCGAACGGATTTCGATTAAATTTGATATGGTAGCAACTTAAGATTCGAGTTAAAACACAGGATACTTTAATCCTGAAAAAGTACAGTATTCCTGTTGGAGATACGTACGCGAAGGGAGCCGCGGGCAACAGCTATATACATAACAGCTCAGATCAAATAAAAAGTATAGATGGACTTCTACGAACATCATAGTGAAGCCGGTTTTTTATGCATTGTGTGCGTGAGCCGGTGTTGCCATACTAAATTTTCATTACCCTAGATATGTTGGCTAAACTTTCGAATAACATCCCACATATTTTGTACTATTAATTGGTTATTGGTAATTTTACCGCTTAAAGTTCTTTTACTGTCGCAGTAATTTCGCAAATTTTCAAAATTATAAGATCCGTAGTTTTCGAGATAACAATATAATAAAATTTCGAAAATTGTATAGGAATTCGGCCATGTTAACGTTTCTGTGACATTTATGTTTCGTTTTCCATAGCTTTCAAAAAACTTTGCAGAGCTCTATTTTACGTAAAAGTTGTAACACGGCCTCACAAAAACCTGGCGCGAAATAACGTTGTCACAACTCTCCCCGACTATGGAATTCTAAAAATGGGTTAGATTAGAACATTTTTATTGCGTTCAAAACGTCTTTAAATATGAAAAAAAAAAACAGAAAGTGATAATTCTGTTTATTATTTATTTATAGATAAATTTAGATAAAGGATAGGTAAAGATGAAAAGTTTCGATTTAGGTGTACCAATACATAATATTATGGTAAGTAATAGGGTAGTTAATATACGGTCACCGACAAGTCAGTGTACCACTTGCCATTTTTTTTTTTGGTAGCATAATATGCTTGTGTTATTTCAGGAAAAATCTAAATCATTATATGTGTCCATATAAATTGCAAGGAGTTCCCTCGATTCCTCATGGATCCCCCATCATCAAGTTTCCACTTTAGTGACTAAAAGACCAATTTCGAATTTATACCCTTTACAGCAATAAAATAATTTTGCTAATAGGTCCATAAACGACAGAGTAATATTCAAAGATCTCCGTGTTGATGTAAAATACTATAAGAAGTACCTTTTATATCATCAAAATGTGATGGTGTATGGTGTGATTGTGGTGGTGATGATGATGATTACTTTAATTGACATGGTGGCATATGCTTGTAGCTCTTTAAATAACGCCGAAATCCCCAAACATGTATCTATAAGGAGTTAGTTTTAACTGTGGGAGAGCCACGCTTCGGCATGAATGGGCCGGCTCGACCGGGTAAATACCACGACCTCACAGAAAACCGGCGTGAAATAACGCTTGCGTTGTGTTTCGTCGAGTGAGTGAGGTTACCGGAGGCCCATGGGGGGGATTGGGGATTTTAAGGATCAGGAACGCAAGTCGCAGCACCAGAGGAGTTACAAGTGTAACTCCTCTGTTGCTGCGAGTGTCCATGGACGGCGGTAATCGCTTACCATCAGGTGATCCGTCTGCTCGTTTCCTGGTTCATTACATAAAAAAAAAAAAAGTCAGGAGTTCTGTTCTGCACTTTTGGATCCAGAGTATAACTTGGAGCAAAATCTTACTTTTTGGTAGCATATGCTTGGACTACTTCAGAAAAAGTCAAAATCACCATATACTTTTATAAAAATTTCGAGGAGTTCCCTCGATTCCTCATGGATCCCATCATCAGGTCACCACTTTTTTGAAAACCGGACCAACTTGGGATTATACCCTTTATATTAAAAAAAAAAGAATTTTGAAAATCGGTCCACAGACGGCGGAATTATCGTTCCCGATATTTTCCGTATACCGATTATAGGGGCATTTACCTTAAAATGCTTCAAACTTCAAAACTTCCTAATTAAAAAATAAAAACACAGTCTGACTCTCTACTTCATAATTTTGTTAAGAATTTGCCTACAAATTACTTACCTTATTTTAGGCTATTGAGAATATGAAATCCTGGCAACACTCTCTCGATCCGCCATTATGAAATTGTCATTATTTGTTTCGAGTAACCTCAAAATTGTGATAAATTATCTTAAACAAACTACAGTTTTGTGTGTACTTACTTATGAATTAATGTTACTCCCTGACACTTTTTGTTCGCCTTCGTACAGTTTTTACACCACTTAATAGCGCAGGACGGCATTTTTGTGGCAAAATCACTCCACGACGACTCGTTCGATACTGACGAAAAGTAGCGTACTTTTTTTGCATGAGTGTGCGTGACCGCGTGTGTTTACACAAAGTAGCGTAGTTTTTGAGGCTTCAGTTGAAACAAGCGCCATGCGCAATCTGGTTTTTTATTTGATCTGAGCATAACAGTATATCAATAATTTCGACTCTAATATGTTCGTCCGATTGACATTTTTGCGGTGTGGGTTCGAGCCCCGGTAAAATATTATAATTTTTTTATTATTTTATTTACTAGAGGCCTGAGCAATGCTCGGTAACCCAGGTACATACTTTTATACCAAAGTAAGATTTTAATTTGTTGTGAGCGTTTGCTGTTGCGTTTTTACCTTAAAAAATAAAATGCTTTAAATATAATTTAACTGCCCTACAGCATTTTGAATAGAAAGTAGTAGACCAAACGTCTACAACTATGGTGGTCTGTATGTGCCTCAAAAATTAACATAATTTAGCAAACGCAGAATTGCATAATATTGAAACAGACATGTAACGCCCCTTGGTTCATTAAAACACAGAAGTTCACGAATTCTTTGGTGTGCAGTCAGCAGTCAGGAAAAGAATTAAAGATGTTCAGCAGTAAATACAAAATTCATCTAAAATACCATCCAATAGCTGGCGCAAATGATAATAAAATCGCCGTAATATCCTGGACTTATACGCACTGGAATAAGATCTCCGACAATCTTCATAGAGATGTTCCCGATTGGGAACAATCTCTGCCTGCCATATTCCTCTAAAAAAGAATCGTTTGGTCCAAAACAGACACAAAATATTAACAACCTGTTTTTCCGTGCCTGTTCGTCCGCGTGGAAAAGCTTGCACTCCCGTGGGGAATAAATTTCGAAAAATCCTTTTAATAACGGATATTGATGTCATAATAACTATTTGCGCCCCTAAATTCAAAGTAAGACAAGTGTAAACTTTACTTTTATAAATAGATTGAAGTAAAATAAAAGACAAATATTATTAGAACCACATTTTTGCAGGTTAAAAATAGCAAATGAAAACAACGGCGAAGTTGGAAAGCGGATATTGGTTCTGTCCACCGCGAGCGTTACCCGGGTGTGTTACGTGGCCTGACGGTTCTTGTTGTTGTTGTTGTGTTGTTCTGTTGTTTAACCATAGTTAAACTGTTTTCAAACTGTTCGATATTTTATGGCGAAGTCTATGATTTGTAAACGTTTAAAATGTTAAAAACTTTATTGAGTGAAAGCTATTTTACAGAATGAAAAGTTTTACAGAATAAAGCTGCCTTTGCTTGCTTTCTGTGAAGAAGAAATTTATTGCATAAAAACGTAACTCTGCCCACCTTAAAGAATACTTTCAGTGAAGTTTTGCATATACATTGAACACGCGGCATCCCACAAGATAACAGGCGTATAAAGCCTGATAATGCATTCATTCACCGTTCGCGAATGAATATTCATTCACTATCAATCAATCCTTGGCAGTTTGTAATTTAATCACTCGACACTGCATAGATGAAAATAAAGGGATATAAAAAACTTAATAGATTAAATTATTACTTTTAGAATTTTCCTACTTGTAACCGTGGTAGGTTCAGGAAAAAACTCGGCGAAAAAAACAGGCGTGGTGCAACAAACTCTTCTTCTTGTTGAATTATGTATATATGCAGTGAATACTAATATTCTATCAATAAAGAGTTACTTCACGTGACGCTGAATGTATTTGAATAAAAAATATAGCATATAATTACCTTATACTTTATAGCAACCTTATAGCCTAGATTTTTTGCCATAAAGTTATGAAACAAGACACCATTTCTAATATCGACTGTATTTATACGCAATATGTTTTAAATTCCATTGAAAAATGCACCTCATTTTCAGTATTCCATGAAATCTGCACAGCACAAAGGGGATCCCCCGACGAATGTGCCGCTCGGGAGTTAATGTGAATACGTTTATAATGCAAAACTGTCACGATTTCACACGTATTGTGTAGAACTAGATTTTACTACGGTTTGGTACGAACTTTAGTTTCATCTTCATCCGTAATTCATTAATAGATTAATTCTATCCTATCGTATGAAACTCCAAGTGTCTGATTTAATATTCACATACCTAGTCGAGACAAATCGAACGATCAAATGCCATTATGGTCAGGTTGTGTGTGTTGATATCAAAAAAATATGTAACATACCTACTCCACTATTACAAAAACATTACTCTCTATTTTTCGAATGCAGTCGCGTAAAAAGTAAGCATTTCTAGGGTTATATTATTATCATTATGAAATATTTTACCTACGTTGAACAGAAATCCAACGAGCTTGACAACCCTGAAATGGGCGTAAACATTCTTAAATTAACCCGAAATTAGCCAACACGATATGTGCCCAACCCTCGAAGTAAACATGAAATTGTTACATTAAACTAGGTACATATTTATGTTTTAAGGTTGTCCACACAACATTGACAACTGATTTTTAGTAAGTAGCCAAACAATCGGCAACCGACTAGTTATTAAGAACTGTACGAACAAAAGTAGACAAAAAGTAGAAAAAAATACTCATTTATCATTTACAAATAATGCCAGAAACACGCACAAGAGCTTGAGAAGTAGTTAATAGTTGTTGTTACTTTTGTTGTTTTAATGGACACGGATTTGTTCTTTTTGCCAAGTAGGTAAGTACCTAAGTGGCCTATTTTCTCATGTAAGTGGTATAATAGTAAATAATGCGCAAATTAATAAAATTAGTGTACATAGATGATTCAACTTCTCTAATTCATAGGTAACTTGTGGAAATGACTAAACGCCTTATTATTTTTACTATATGTTGCCCGAGATAAAAGTCTATGTCTACTCTATATATGTGCCAAATTTCATCAAAATCGGTCTAGTAGTTTCGGAGCCTATTCCATGCAAACAAACATATTTTTCCTCTTTATAATATTAATATATATGTAGAAGTATAGATAGAGATAGCTTGAAGAAACAGAGTAACATTTTCATGTCGGTATGGTTATACCTACCTAGGCTACGAAGCCACTTTAGTAAATAATACTCGTAGTAGGTACGGTCGAAGACAGATCCGGTGTATCGATTTTAGACCTTTTCTCTTGACAAGTAGTTTCAGAAATGGTACACCGGAACTATCGGCGACTATGCATCAGAGCCACTGGGTGTCTACAGGGTGTGACATTCACCAGACGGCCATGTTTCGCCCGTTAAGATGCGGAAATTCAATTTATATGTTACCGGCCAAACCCGATTTCAGGACAAACTAGTTTTGCCTAGACTAAACTAGTTCTTCCTATACGCGATAGGATTAACTAGTATAGCCTAGTCCAAACTAATTTGACCTAAGCCCGATAGGACAAACCAGTTTAGCCTAGGCCAAACTAGTTGATCCTGACATTAATATCTACGACAAATAACTATAAGAAACTAAACATTCAGTTGGATCAGGCCAAGGTTTCGTGAGATGCAGCTGCATCAAAAACTGTTCCACAAACAGATGCAAGTGCAAGAAGGCAATGATACTCTGCAATTCTAAGTGCCACTAAAGCGCACCATGTAAAAATAAATAACAATTTTAATAATTATTGAGATATGATTATTGCTTCTATTTAAAAAACACTTTATTTATTGTTTGTATTATCAATAAATATCCATAGCTTTTAACGACGAATCGTTATCGCTTTAAATTACGGAGTATTTTATTCAGTTTATATATCTAGCGTGGGGGCCAGAACTGTTGGTTGCTGTAAAATGTTGTTTATGGAAATAAATTTTATTTATTATTTATTATTATTTATTTAGACTTTCTAGATATACCATAATGTTTAGACTAGGCCGCACTAGTTTATCCTGGAGTGTGCGTATTAATATCAGAATCAAGTAGTTTGGCCTAGGCTAAACTGATTTATCCTGTCGGGCTTAGGACAAATTAGTTTGGACTAGGATATACTAGTTAATCCTATCGCGTATAGGAAGAACCAGTTAAGCCTAGGCAAAAATAGTTTATCCTGAAATCGGGTTTGGCCGGTAACATATAATACACCAACTCGGTGCAGCTGAAAATACGGAAAATTGACTTCGTGCTACATCAATTTGCTGAGTATTTCTAGAATTGATTTCAAATCGTGTTTGCGTTTTATTAGTCAAGAAAATAAGGTATTTTAACGGTACAATTTCAGAACTTAATTGAAATGCGCTTATGTATGATTATAAAACATATTAATTTGATGTTTTTTGTTTTGTTTCACACCCACGGGCTACGATATATAACTACGGCCTATAACGGTACTCGTTCAATATTATTTCAAAAGTAGGTAACTTAAAATTTTCATCCGTTAATGGATGATTTATACAGCATTCTCCGAGATGAAATACTTTAAATAATTGAAATAAATTATTTAAAAACTGCAGTGAAAAGTGAACATGCAATCTTACTTCCTACTAATATTATAAATGTGAAAGTTTGTTTGTTACTCCTTCACGCAAAAACTACTCGATGGATTATGATGAAATTTCCTATGGTAGTAGTTTAGGCTCTGGATTAAAACATAGGCTACTTTTATCCCGAAAAAATACAGTGTTCACGAGGGATATTGTATTTACGCGGGCGGAGCCGCGGGCAATGGCTAGTACAAATATATGGGCAGCTAAATCACTTTAGCAGCGTAAGGAAAATGTTATACCAAGAGTAAGTTATCTAATAGTCGCACGCTCACTAAATTCCGGCGAATCTTGCAGTCCATTCAAAGTTATTTTACATCTGACACAACCTTTATGGCGACGACATAAGAGTCACTCTCATATAGACTCGGAGGTAAAACTCTGAACGGACTATGCCTAGGGGTAGAAATATATAAAATGTCTTGTAAGATAAGAGCAATAAATTCATGGCATATCCCTTACTCGTATATTTGGGGCACATCAACGGATTAAATAGCCAATTTATTGAGGATGGGGAATTATGTTCAACTACATTTTTGTCGCGCCTAATATAACAGAATTTGTCTTTTGGTAGGGTAGGAGTTAGGCATAATATGATGTTATGTTATTCTTTTATTTTTACCTACGGCGAAGCAAAAAGGAAAGGTGATAATGCGCCATCACTATTAATCCGATCTTAATTAATGAGGTGTCATAGATTCGTTATAATGACCCGGGTAACAAAGTATACTATATAGTTTGTGTAGTCGGGATATAGTTTTTAATTAACTATCGATTATATAGCAATGTATCTATTATTTGTGTTAATGGTAAGGCTTTTAACGGTTACTAGTAATAGTATTTAACGGTTTCGGTTTAATAAAATAAAGGAGAGCAAAAAAAAACTTAATGCCTAAATAAATTAGACTTAAACACCCGTAATCTTAAATTCAAATCTTTGATCCCATCTCCGAATGTTACTTAGAAAAGGGAAAACATTTTTGCTACCTAAAAACGGAAAGGAAATTACCTGTCTCTCTTTTTTGTTACGGTAAATATCAGATTTATTTTGAAACTAGCTGGTGCCCGCAATTCGTTTAACGGAAACAAAAACTCTATTTTTTAAACAGAACGCTAAGATAAAAGTAGCCTTAGTTACTCATCAGCTCTGCTAGTTTTAGCTAGTGAAAGTCCCGTGAAAATCGGTCTAGCCGTTTCAGAAATGGAACAAAAAGACAGACAGACAGATATTCAGACAGACGGAAAAACAAACAGATGGACAGACGGAAGGACAAAAATAAAAAAAAATATTAATAATAATTTTTATTGTAAGCATACGTCCCCTTTAATTTATAATTTAAAATTACAAACGTTTAATTTAAAATAAAATCCATAGACGTATATTATAGACGAGGCATGTTGAGGCAAAAAGTGTCTCCAGTAAAATGGCCCCAATTTTTAAATTTTTGGGGCCATTTTGAAATTCGAAGTATGATGAAAACAAGATGGATGACATTTGAGTTATGGTGAAAACCAAGATGGCGTAACTTTTTCTTGTATGAAATTTTTTTCTGCTAAATGTACGTGATGGCCTATCTTGAGTTGAAATCTTTGATAAAATCAGACATTTTAATTTTATTTATTTGATGATGATGAATTTATGAAATTATTTATTTTTGGTTTATTTTAATTTTTTCGTTTTTTTTTTTAACTTTTTAACTCGAATACAGTCAGAAGAAAGTCAGTCGAATACAGCCAAAGAAAAAGAAAATCCAATTAACCAAGTACCTAGTAATACCTACTACTTACTTATACCAAAGAATATATATTATTAACGTACTTATACTGCTTATACTAAGCTTTCCCAAAGTGCATCTTTAAAAATGAAAGAGTAAATAGTTACCTGTCTCTCTCCTTGTTCAGCTAAATCCACCTTATTCCCCACGACCACGATGGGAACTGCCGTGCTCTCTTTCGTCTCATGAATCTGATCCCTCAAAGTTCTCACTTCACCAAAACTCTCAGCGTCCGTTATATCGTATACCAGGATGAACGCGTCAGCTGACTGCATAGACAGTACCCTCATGGCGGGAAACTCGTACGCTCCAGACGTGTCTAGGATATCTAAGGTGAGTCTCACGCCTGCGACATTGAAGTCCCCGTGGTGCATCTCCTCGATAGTCCTCTTGTATTTGGGGGAGAACGTGTTGTAGAGAAACTGAGTTATTAGGGAGGACTTCCCGACTTTGGCCGCGCCGAGCACGACAATTTTGTGTCTCACCGCGCTATTTGCTAGTATTGTACTGCTCGCGATCGATTCGGTCCTTTCGGTTCTGTAACAAAAGTTATACATTCTTAAGTAAAAAAAATTAAAGCCTTGCAATTTTCAGAAACACGTCAAAATGTCATGAGTTTCAGGGTCAATTCACACCGAAACGAAACGATACGACACAGCTGTGTATTTTTACGATAGCTATTCAAAATTGCGCACATAGTTGGCCCCAGACGTATTGACCAGTTCATTCCTCTGGACTAGGCTGACTATGTTGTGAGAATGCCGTATGTGCTTGGGCAACCATACGACATTTAAAAACCGACTGTCCCAGGCACTACAGTATTTCAAGAGTGGTTACTTCGTTCGGAGAATACTGTATAAATCATCCATTAACGGATGCAAAGGCCTAAGTTTTTATTCAAAATTGAACTTTATTCATTACGCAAGAAGATACACGTTTCATTGTAAGAGTTTGAATGTCAGGTTGCAGCGCGCTGCACAGTGCATGAGCAGTGTATGACTGATGTCATTATACGAAATGTGTATTTTTTTTGTAGTGATATAAAGTTCAATTTTGAATAGCTATCTTAAAAATGCAGCGCAGCGTGGCGTCGCGTATTGTCACGGCGCGGCGTGGACTGACTCTAATGTGTATGTGAAGATATTCTCATCTAGATTAAGTTCCTTTATGTGTGCCACAAATACGAAAAAACAAAGATGTGAAGGCACGAAAGATCATAAGGCATAAAGACTTAAAGAGGTCGCTGCCACGCGGAAGAATAAAAAAAATCTGAGTAAAATTAAAACCCGTAAATCTCATGCCTGAGATTTCGAACTAGGAAATTCGCAAATTCGTATATTTATTTAATTACACAATTTATACACCCTGTGTAAACCAATCTCCACACGAGTACTGTTAGCATAATTACGCATAAATTAAGTAACAGGAGCACCTGTTATTATTATTAATTAATTTAATTACGATGCAGCTTCGCTACTTAATTTTCCTAATTTGTAAGCGAGCTTGTTATTTAAAAGTTTGAAATCGCCGAGAGAACTTGGCATTTTGGTATATTGCTATCAAAACTATGATGTATGGCTCATCCTCATATTAAATTTACTTGTATTGTTATGGCAAAAACTAATCAAATTAGTGGCAATAACTATACTTATACCCGTAATTTATCTGTATGTCCTTATCTCTCAGTTCACATCGCGACGAGACGCAACGAGAACGGCGCTGTAGTTTGAAGTGTTTATTTTTATTTTTAGGGTTACTTCGACCGTGGAGGGATCGCAGGGGGAGAGGCGTGATGGTATTGCGGTACGCCACTCTCCCTACCCCCGGCGAGCTGGCGGGGCCGTTCCGTCGAAACGGCGTTGGTGGGGCCGCAGAGGAAGAGGCATGTCGGTATTGCGGTGCGCCGCTTGCCCTATCCTCTGCGACCGAGGTGTGGTCGGTGGCAGAACTACAGACCTGATCTGCCACCGGGTACCAGTTTATCTGGTACCCATGGCCTCCTCAGACTCAGGGGGAGTCTGCTACAGTACCGGTGGAGGCCGAGGAGGGAGGCGCACCTAATACCATCTGGTGCGCCCATCGTGGAGGGCCTTCGGGCTTTCATGATGGAGTCGCTTGTCGGCCGGCCGGCGCCGGCGGGGTCGCGGATGTGTGTATCGTTCCCGTGGCCCCGTCCGCGTCAGAGGGCGGCGAGGAGGAAGATGGGGGGGTTTTTAGTGGGTATACCATGAGTCCCACATCACCACTTGGATGCCCCCTGCGCCTGGGTCAAAGCTGTCGTTTGCAAATATATTTTAGTACGATTTATTCAAATAGGATACTATCATGGGATTCTACCAAAACAAGTGGTATATTTTGAACAAAAAGGAAAATGAAGATCCGTATTGTTGGAATTTCGAACACTAAAGTATTTTTGAGTACCTAAAAGTTATATCTTTTTAAATTGTTTTTTTAGGGTTTACAGTAGGTCCTTTTGTAAGAATAGTGTAAATATATGATACATATACATTCTGATGGGTACATTAAACTTAACAACTTTTTACCTCAGCATCTGCCAGTGAAAGTCCCGTGAAAACCGGTCCAGCCGTTTCAGAGATAGGCAGAAATGAACGGTACTGACTTGACGGGGCTATGGTAGATTGACAAACAATTACAAACATTATTTTTGTACGTCGGAATAAAGTTGGTAACGATACATTTCTAGTATTCCTTGCATGCGAAGCCACGAGACAGCGTATACAATCCTGAATATTTGCATTTTTCCATCTTTAATTATTTTCCTTATTTATCCTCCCGCCAAGCCCCCACGGAGTAACGTATTTCGTAAACAAAAACATATTTATACTGTTTCAACATCTTAGATCATATAAATACGGATATAATTATAATTCTTATCAAGCCAGTCTCAGGAATATATATTATTATTTATAATATACTCAAATAAATATTTTCTTTTCCGAATTGTAAGCTTTTGACTCTGTTTCAATTTGCAAAATAAACTTATAATATCTACTTGTTTATCTACTTGCGGATATTACTCATAAAAACCATAAAATACAGGAAGATAGTAGATATACATGCTCCCCTATGCGTGCATACTGGGGCAATTGCCAAACAAGTGAAGCAAACTTTGCCTCGTAAATTTTTACTATCAATATCACAAAATGGCTTCCAATAACATTAATCAAAATTGCTGCGTGAGATTTTTAAGAATATTACGAGTAATCGATAACGCATTTGGGTATATTGCAACGATATAGATGTTGTTACTTAACATTATTTATCAGATATAAATAGAATTTTGATTACATTGAATTAAATGTGAAAAAGAAAAATAATTATTTTTATCAGAATTTTAATGTAGAATATGGGAATGAAATAAACCATTCCACATCCATTTGGATTGGCTAATTTCCGATTTATGATAGGCACGTCAATTTTATATTTAGTTTATTAAAAACTAGATTTTGCCCGCGATTTCGTGCGCACAAAAGTTAATTTCGCCGAAACCGTACATTTTCCGCGACAAAAAGTAGCCTATGTCCTTAATTCCCATGGTCTACACTATATCTGTGCCAAATTTCATCAAAATCCATCTAATAGTTTTGGAGCCTGTTCAATGCAAACAAACAAACAAACCTTTCTATTATATTATATAGTATAGATTATATAGTATACATAGTATATATTAAAGTACTATGTATACTACCACGACTTCGTACGTGCAAAAGTAAATACCTCGGGAACCGTACTTTTTCCCGCGATAAAAAGTAGCCTATATCTTTCCCCATGGTCTAGTCTATGTCCGTGCCAAGTTTCACTAAAATCGGCTCAGTAGTTTCGGAGCCCATTCAATGCAAACAAACAAAGAACAAGTACTTTCCTCATATAATAGTATTAGTATTATAAATAGCAGGATATAGAACCTACTCGAATTAAATTAGTCAAGAAATTACAAATTATACCTAAATATGTGTGTGTGTGTGTCTGCAACTTCTTATTCAAAACGGTAAAAAATGATTTTGATAGATTTAATGGACAAAATAACCTTTATCTGTGCTATAGCACAGATAAAGGTTGCTTCGTACCAAATTTCAAGATTCTGAGTTCACGGGAAGTACCCTGTAGATTTTGATTCCCTTGCGAGTGTCGAAAATTTGCGACATAAGCGGCTGCAAATCAAACTTCTAAGCCAATGTATTCAAAAGATGATTGCGTTGGCTTAGAAGTTTGATTTTTTCACAGCTCCAAAGGACAGTAGACCTGAGAATTTGATATAAATTCCAGCTTAATACCTCCACGCGTTCCTGAGAAAAAGGGTCTTAACAGACAGATGGACGAACAACAAAGTTATCCTATAAGGGTTCCGTTTTTTCCTTTCGAAGTACGGAACCCTTTTTTTTTTGTTTCCGGGGGGAAAATGCTTTACGCATACCACCCAGGCGCAGGGGGCATCCAAGTGGTGATGTGGGACTCATGGTATACCCACTAAAAACCCCCCCATCTTCCTCCTCGCCGCCCTCTGACGCGGACGGGGCCACGGGAACGATACACACATCCGCGACCCCGCCGGCGCCGGCCGGCCGACAAGCGACTCCATCATGAAAGCCCGAAGGCCCTCCACGATGGGCGCACCAGATGGTATTAGGTGCGCCTCCCTCCTCGGCCTCCACCGGTACTGTAGCAGACTCCCCCTGAGTCTGAGGAGGCCATGGGTACCAGATAAACTGGTACCCGGTGGCAGATCAGGTCTGTAGTTCTGCCACCGACCACACCTCGGTCGCAGAGGATAGGGCAAGCGGCGCACCGCAATACCGACATGCCTCTTCCTCTGCGGCCCCACCAACGCCGTTTCGACGGAACGGCCCCGCCAGCTCGCCGGGGGTAGGGAGAGTGGCGTACCGCAATACCATCACGCCTCTCCCCCTGCGATCCCTCCACGGTCGAAGTAACCCTAAAAATAAAAATAAACACTTCAAACTACAGCGCCGTTCTCGTTGCGTCTCGTCGCGATGTGAACGGCGCTGTAGTTTGAAGTGTTTATTTTTATTTTTAGGGTTACTTCGACCGTGGAGGGATCGCAGGGGGAGAGGCGTGATGGTATTGCGGTACGCCACTCTCCCTACCCCCGGCGAGCTGGCGGGGCCGTTCCGTCGAAACGGCGTTGGTGGGGCCGCAGAGGAAGAGGCATGTCGGTATTGCGGTGCGCCGCTTGCCCTATCCTCTGCGACCGAGGTGTGGTCGGTGGCAGAACTACAGACCTGATCTGCCACCGGGTACCAGTTTATCTGGTACCCATGGCCTCCTCAGACTCAGGGGGAGTCTGCTACAGTACCGGTGGAGGCCGAGGAGGGAGGCGCACCTAATACCATCTGGTGCGCCCATCGTGGAGGGCCTTCGGGCTTTCATGATGGAGTCGCTTGTCGGCCGGCCGGCGCCGGCGGGGTCGCGGATGTGTGTATCGTTCCCGTGGCCCCGTCCGCGTCAGAGGGCGGCGAGGAGGAAGATGGGGGGGTTTTTAGTGGGTATACCATGAGTCCCACATCACCACTTGGATGCCCCCTGCGCCTGGGTGGTATGCGTAAAGCATTTTCCCCCCGGAAACAAAAAAAAAAAAGGGTTCCGTACTTCGAAAGGAAAAAACGGAACCCTTATAGGATAACTTTGTTGTTCGTCCATCTGTCTGTTAAGACCCTTTTTCTCAGGAACGCGTGGAGGTATTAAGCTGGAATTTATATCAAATTCTCAGGTCTACTGTCCTTTGGAGCTGTGAAAAAATCAAACTTCTAAGCCAACGCAATCATCTTTTGAATACATTGGCTTAGAAGTTTGATTTGCAGCCGCTTATGTCGCAAATTTTCGACACTCGCAAGGGAATCAAAATCTACAGGGTACTTCCCGTGAACTCAGAATCTTGAAATTTGGTACGAAGCAACCTTTATCTGTGCTATAGCACAGATAAAGGTTATTTTGTCCATTAAATCTATCAAAATCATTTTTTACCGTTTTGAATAAGAAGTTGCAGACACACACACACACATATTTAGGTATAATTTGTAATTTCTTGACTAATTTAATTCGAGTAGGTTCTATATCCTGCTATTTATAATACTAATACTATTATATGAGGAAAGTACTTGTTCTTTGTTTGTTTGCATTGAATGGGCTCCGAAACTACTGAGCCGATTTTAGTGAAACTTGGCACGGACATAGACTAGACCATGGGGAAAGATATAGGCTACTTTTTATCGCGGGAAAAAGTACGGTTCCCGAGGTATTTACTTTTGCACGTACGAAGTCGTGGTAGTATACATAGTACTTTAATATATACTATGTATACTATATAATCTATACTATATAATATAATAGAAAGGTTTGTTTGTTTGTTTGCATTGAACAGGCTCCAAAACTATTAGATGGATTTTGATGAAATTTGGCACAGATATAGTGTAGACCATGGGAATTAAGGACATAGGCTACTTTTTGTCGCGGAAAATGTACGGTTTCGGCGAAATTAACTTTTGTGCGCACGAAATCGCGGGCAAAATCTAGTTTTTAATAAACTAAATATAAAATTGACGTGCCTATCATAAATCGGAAATTAGCCAATCCAAATGGATGTGGAATGGTTTATTTCATTCCCATATTCTACATTAAAATTCTGATAAAAATAATTATTTTTCTTTTTCACATTTAATTCAATGTAATCAAAATTCTATTTATATCTGATAAATAATGTTAAGTAACAACATCTATATCGTTGCAATATACCCAAATGCGTTATCGATTACTCGTAATATTCTTAAAAATCTCACGCAGCAATTTTGATTAATGTTATTGGAAGCCATTTTGTGATATTGATAGTAAAAATTTACGAGGCAAAGTTTGCTTCACTTGTTTGGCAATTGCCCCAGTATGCACGCATAGGGGAGCATGTATATCTACTATCTTCCTGTATTTTATGGTTTTTATGAGTAATATCCGCAAGTAGATAAACAAGTAGATATTATAAGTTTATTTTGCAAATTGAAACAGAGTCAAAAGCTTACAATTCGGAAAAGAAAATATTTATTTGAGTATATTATAAATAATAATATATATTCCTGAGACTGGCTTGATAAGAATTATAATTATATCCGTATTTATATGATCTAAGATGTTGAAACAGTATAAATATGTTTTTGTTTACGAAATACGTTACTCCGTGGGGGCTTGGCGGGAGGATAAATAAGGAAAATAATTAAAGATGGAAAAATGCAAATATTCAGGATTGTATACGCTGTCTCGTGGCTTCGCATGCAAGGAATACTAGAAATGTATCGTTACCAACTTTATTCCGACGTACAAAAATAATGTTTGTAATTGTTTGTCAATCTACCATAGCCCCGTCAAGTCAGTACCGTTCATTTCTGCCTATCTCTGAAACGGCTGGACCGGTTTTCACGGGACTTTCACTGGCAGATGCTGAGGTAAAAAGTTGTTAAGTTTAATGTACCCATCAGAATGTATATGTATCATATATTTACACTATTCTTACAAAAGGACCTACTGTAAACCCTAAAAAAACAATTTAAAAAGATATAACTTTTAGGTACTCAAAAATACTTTAGTGTTCGAAATTCCAACAATACGGATCTTCATTTTCCTTTTTGTTCAAAATATACCACTTGTTTTGGTAGAATCCCATGATAGTATCCTATTTGAATAAATCGTACTAAAATATATTTGCAAACGACAGCTTTGACTTTGCAATCTTTTCCCTCAAGATAAGAAACCTTTTCTTTATGTTTTCCTGCCATTTAACTTTTCTCAATTGGTGTGTGTTGGGTAACTGTGGGAGAGCCACGCTTCGACATGAATAGGCCGGCTCGACCGGATAAATACAACGACCTCACAGAAAACCGACGTGAAATAACGCTTGCGTTGTGTTTCGCCGAGTGAGTGAGGTTACCAGAGGCCCATGGGAGGGATTGGGGATTTAAAGGACCAGGAACGCAAGTCGCAACACCAGAGGAGCTACAAGTGTAACTCCTCTGGTGTTGCGAGTGTCCATGGGCGGCGGTAATCGCTTACCATCAGGCGATCCGTCTGCTCGTTTCCTAGTCCATTACATAAAAAAATGTGCATGGATTTTAAATGGTTATTTTCAATATTATAATACCTAGATCACTTCTAAATTTTGCTGAACTATCGTTATTTTGAGCAGCCTAAAAGCTGAAAGATAGATTCAACGACAAATATTATTTAAAGTACATTGAATTATCAGAAATTATCGTACTGGTAAAATAGTTATTGACTTTAACATAGCTGCTCGCATACCTAATATTATGGTACACTGAAACTCGATTGTAAATAGCATGAATATATAAGACCCACGCTTTCCCTTATGTAAATAACTATGTACCCACTCAATATATTTCCTAAGAATTATAATATCAAAGTTTAAATCAAATTACAGACCTTGTCGGCCACAGTTTTTGCATAAATAACTAAGGATGTGTGTAGGTATTATTATATTGATGAGAATGATATGCATAAAAAATAACACTATAGTGAAAAATCTTTAGGCACGTCGCGTTGCGAGTGTAATTTCAAGGTTGTGTCACAACACGAGCGACACGATTTTGGATTTTAAATCATAAATGAAGATTTATTTCTGCCACATGTAGGTACTCACTACACGTAATTAATTACCCCTATTCAATGTTTCTGTCTTTGTCGTATACATTGGAAAAGTAACTTGACACACAGAGGCATCAATATTATAAATATGGAAGTTTGTGAGGATAGATGGATGAATGGACGCATGGATGTGATGGATGTTTGTTACTCTTTCACGCAAAAACTACAGGACGGATTCGATGAAATTTGGTATGGTATTTTAGGCTCTGGATTAGAAAATAGCTGGCTACTTTTTTACTTTTTCCCGTGGGATTACTGTATTTACGCGGATGGAGCCGCGGGCAACAGCTAGTATTTTATTAAGGGGCTTACCTAATATATGAGAGTTTTATACATTTAGTATGTGTGGGCTACAGCGCCCCCGGGCACTAATAACATCTCCCGCCTCATTTCGCACAGAAACAATTTAGATAATCTTGCCAAAGTCCGCCCTCGCCTAAATAGATTTGTTACTGCAGCTTTGACCAATATGTCAAAGCTAGCGTCTTGTTCTAGTCGATATCGTGGAAACATTCTTAGAAATTTTATACTGTACCGAGTTATTCAAGGTTGTGTCAAGGTTGTGTCAAGTTAAATAAAGTTTGGTCTTCGACTGTACTTGAATGTGTATGTCATAATTTTTTGTATTATATTTGTCATTTACTTTTAAAAATTATTGCAATTTCCTGTAGCCATATACTTAGCACGAAATATGTCGACACTAGTATGAAGAGTCTTTGTAGCAACATTCCCACTCTCATAAAGAAACTTAGAAAAATGCTTGCCTTCTGTGCAATTACACGTCGAAAATTGTGTGTGAATGCTTTCGATTCTAGTGTCGACATTTGGGTTAAATATCCCCATGTATCCTGGCTATAATAATATAATAATAATATCTATGGACGCTTCACACCACGTCAATCTGGCCCCGTGCTAAGTATCCGAAGAACTTTTGTTACAGGTGCCAGAAAACGGGAAGTATATTAAATATTTAATACTTTTATACTATACATATATTTAAGATTTTCATGATATTATACACATATTTAATACACATCCATGACCCAGGAACACAGAAAAACTTTTTGTCCCTTCGACCCCCGGCTTGAGCACCAAAGCGCTGAACCACTGAGCCACAGAGGTCGTCGTATAAGATATTATAATGTATCTTGTTTCAGTAGATAAATTGTGTCATGTAGCGAAGCGAGCAGTAAATAGTTTCGACTTGGCGGATTGTTCGAGTTGAGCTACTTGCGCAAATTAGTTCGGAAACTTTGTAACAATGTCTCTTGACAGAGCAGCGTCGTTATGTTTGAGTGCTTGATTATTTTCTTTAACTTATTACCCGACTACGACGACAAAAGGAAGGGTAGTGATTTTTTGCAGTCTGTGTATGTATGTTTTATTCCACCGTAGCGCCTAAACTACTATTGCGATTGTAATGAATGAGGTATCAAAAGATTAGCTATAATAGCCCGGGAAACATAGGCTTTATAAAACTTAGGCCTTTGCATCCGTTAATGGATGATTTATACAGTATTCTCCGAGCGAAGTGACCGCTATGGAAATACTGTAGTGCCTGGGATAGTTGGTTTTTAAATGTCGTATCGTTGCCCAAGCACACATGGCATTCTCACAACATAGTCAGCCTAGTCCAGAGGAATGAACTGGTCAATACGTCTGGGGCCAACTATGTGCGGGTTTCCTCACGATGTTTTCCTTCACCGTTAGAGCGTCCGTATTATAATGTAATGTAATGTACTTGAGATCTGAAAAAGTCTGATTGGCACACGCCACAACCTGGGATTCGAACCTTGCACTCTCTCGAGTGCGAACCAAACAGTCTACCCACTAGGCTACAGAGCTCACAGGCTTCATAGCCTATATGAAGTCGGGTTATAGTTTAAAAAAATTGTTTTTAATGTATTCTATTGCTTTGTGTGCTAATTAGAATTTAGAATGCGTAGAAAATATTTTTATTGCGAGAGAACCGATTATCTGGATAATCCACAATAGAAACGGAGTCCAACATAAAATCCGATATAGTTTACCTGTTTAGCGCAGTGTGTACGCAAACCTGTGGAATCTGAATCTCGTTTTTTGCTTTATAAACTTTAATACGAGTTTCGCCGTTTTGGTCGGAAAGTCGTTGAACGTGGAAATTTCTGGATCCCGGTACTTTAGCGTTCCATTTCCCCGTCATTTAATCCGTGATTACATCCACGATATAGACGGATGTGTACTTATCCAGAGATTCAAACGTTATTTTAATTATATACCTTAGAAGGTAATATAACTTAGGGATGACGAAAAATTTAATTTAATTTTAGGCCTTTCACTTTACGGTTAGTAAATACGGTTCATATAGTTTTTTTTTTCCCAACTGGATGTAAATCTGTTAGTAACTATTAATATCTAATGTAAAATGAACATTATTAGTTTACAGAGTGAGTGGTCCCCTTACATAAACTGAATAATAAATTTTTGTTCTAAAATAAAGGAATTTTTTGAGCAATAATTGCTTGGAAACAGAGATGGATCAATCTGGATTAATTAATGAAGCTTGCTTCTTGTTGCTCAATATATTCCTCTATAATTTACCCGCGCTCAACTGGCGTATATAACATATCCCATAGGAACACTGTACCTTTTGGGATAAAAGTTAGCTATTTTTTAATCTAGACCCTAAACTACTACCATACTATATTTAATCAAAATATTTTCAGTAGTTTTTACGTGAAAGAGTAATAAACATCCATCCATCCATCCATCCTCACAAACTTTCACATCTATAATATTACTAGGGCTTATAATAGCCTCCGTGGTCTAGTGGTTAGAGCTTGGCTCTTGACTTGCAGGTCGTGGGTTCTATTCCAGTATTGGAACAACAAAAAATGATATTTTCAAGTTTGGTTACGGTTTACGATGCAGATTGAAGACTTTTTTGACTGATTGTCTGACAAGAAAGATAATAATCCATGCCTCGGATGGGCATTTTAAAAGTCGGACCTGTGCCTTAACTCTCGTCAGTCGTGTCGGTCTGTCCGTCCCACTGGGTTTCGAGAGTAAAGGAAAAGTGTGCTCTTGTGTATTGCGCACACATTTGAGCACTATAAAATAACTCCTGCGTAGCTGGCTCGGTTTCAATGCAACGGGCTACCGTCACTGAAAGCAGTGTGGAGAGCTATTCAATATTAGTAGGATATTATTGCGAGCGTAGATTTTCTTATGAATTAATACCCGTGTATAAAATACTGTCTAGTTTCTTGGAGTTGCCTCTTATTGCTCAATATTGTAATTGCAGACATTTTCTCAAATTGATGCTTGTTGCCGTTGCCGTAAATTGCTAAATATTTTGTCACGTCGCTATTGACCATTATTGCATAAAATTGATCAATTTTTATTCCCCATGTAAGCGCACCTTTGGCATGTATAAAAATACTAGCTATTTCTCGCGGCTTCGACCGCGTAAATATACTGTCGAGTATCCCGTGGAAATATTGTACTTTTACGGAGTAAAAAGTAGCCTATGTTTTAATGCAGAGCTTAAGCTACTACCACACCAAATTTCATCAAAATACAAACATACACCCATCCATCTATACATCCTCACAAACTTTCACATTTATAATACTTGTAAGACTAGTAAGATATTTCTTAAAGGAGCGCAATGATTTCGCAAAGAAACAGCGATAATAATGCAAATATTTCGCGAGGCCGAAAATAGGCTGAATTTTTTTACCAAGTTTTAGATAAGCAATGGGGTCATTGGATGCTTATCTAATGTACTTTAATTATGTATGGGGGAAACGAAACGCCTATTCGTGTATTTGTTATTTCTCTTTTGTCTGTAAAATTCTTATTACGGTTATTTTTTTTACGGTTTCCAGCTTAATATTTCGTCTAGTTTTAATTTCCTTTCTCATTTTTATCTTTTTGGGACTGCTATATAGTTTTTATGATGACAAAATTAAAAAAAAAAGCTTTAGGTATACTGTGTATTAGAACCTAGGCATATTTTCAAAATGTTTTGTTTCAGAAGTACCATGTGTCCTTTGCAAATAAGCTAAGAGGGTACCGAAGTTATATTTTCATCGCATTTAAAGCAAACATTTAGGTGCATCGCAGACATCGAAGAAACTTTAATATTGTACAAAATAATACATGACTTCTTGCACTGTTTTTACTTTAATATATATTTTAACATTAATCTTCTTTATATATATAAAAGGCAAACCCGACTGACTCAGCTATCAACGCACAACCGAAACTACTGAACGGAATTCGCAGAAATTTGACATACCTTAATTGTAACCTTTAAATTTTGTATGGAAACTCCACGCGGACGAAGTCGCGGGGCAAAAGCTAGTTTAATATAAAACACGACAAAGTCGACGAAGTCGAAACCGTCGTGTTACCTATATATTAAAATTAATGTAAGATACCTATCAAAGTAGAAAAAGTGCAAGAACTTCTGTGTACCTATTAATTCTGTGAAACATGAATTTCGACCAAAACCCTATAGTACAATCAATAACATATATTATATTTTATGTTGAGATATAATATCGCTTGATGTACAATTTGTATGATTTGAACTATCACAGATGGCTAAGATATTAGATACTAAGATATATATTTTCATATTACGTACTTTTATATGAAATATATTTTTATTTTATTTTTATTTATTAGGAAAATATACAGTGATAGATATAAACTTCTTAAAATACAATATAAAATTCTTATCACTATTAACACGTTTTCACAATCAGAAAACTAAATAACAACAAATGCTTTTCTGATCTACATATGAAGATAAAGTACATATTATTATATTATGTGCCGTAGTGTACAAAACAATATGATGAAGTATTGTTTTGTACACTACAGCCTTTTATAACGCCGGCACATATTAAGAAGCAGTCTCAAACCATTTCCTAATGATTAACTTTTAAGAAGCGTTAACTGGACAATTAAAAAAAATCAAGGTCATGAAGCTTATTTGAATCGTTAAAACAGTTAGATGACCTTACGAAGAATAAGTTTTTATTTTTTTATATCTAGGTATCTTAAGATAAAATACTATAGTCTTCCGTCTGTGACGTTCTTAATTGTAAACCGTCTTACGTAGGTCGAGCGAGCACATTGTATAAATATAATTTATTTCTACGTTGTAACAACCCCAGGTCCTAAGTAAATATAATCAGTAAGAACAATTTTTATCAAAACGCCAGATGAAGCGCTAAGAAGTCTTGCCCCTGTGTAAAGCTTCCATCCATTTTCTTGATTGAGTTAAACTTTGAATATTTGATAAATCATTGTGGACATAAAGATAGAATTGAATTATCTTACAAATTAACAAAAAATCTTATATAATATAAAAATCCGTGGTCTAGTGGTTACCAGCTTGGCTCTTAACTCCGGAGCTTACAATGCAGGCTGATCACCTGATTGTCTGATAAGAAAGATGACCCATGCGTTGGATACGAATTTAAAAAAGTCGGTCCTGCGTCCGACCCCTCGCTAGTCGTATCGGTCACCCGTTCCACTGAGTAACGAGGTTAAAAGAAAAGATAGTTCTCTTCTGTATTGCGCACACACTTGACCGCTATTAGTACCTAACTGCTGCGTAGCTGGTTTCCGAAATCGGTGTGGGGAGCTATTATCTATTTATATATTATATAATATATGAAATAAATAAAACAATGCAAGTCACTCTAACTTGAGAACGGCTGGACCGATTTGACTATGTCCAGAAATGTCTATGTCTCCCATAAATTGCGTCCAGAAGCTACATGCGTATTTTTTTACTAACGCGCGTATCGTACCAGATTGCATGACATTTTGTCTAGATCTACGAGTTCTAGAATCTGGAAGTTATACGCATTACGCACGTAAGTTTACGCGCGTAATTCGCCATTCTGGACATCTATCTAATCTTGGTCTTGAAATAATTGTGGAAGTTTAGGGAAGGTTTAAACGGTGAGAAATATTGGAAATATAGCGGGTAAAATACTAAAGGTGATGATTTAATTTTCCTACTTCAGTGTCTTCAATTCGTTACTTGGCTGTCTCATATTTAATAGAAGCTTTCAGTTCACCTGTTTGATAAAACAAAAATTGGCCAGCTCTAGTACGTTGGTAGGTTTAGATGTAGGTGTACGTGTAGATGAACGACGGACGGTGTAGGTATATATTTATTCCATTTTATAGTTAAGATAGAACTATATCTGTCGATAAAGCTAGTATTTTATGTCGAGGTATAAAGGCGAGGTGTATCATTGCATTCTCAAAGGTCACAAAGTATTTTTATTAAAAGTGTGTGGTATACGGATTTTATGATAGTAAAACTCTTATATTGAGAGTACACGTACAACTTTCTTTGCATAAAGTTTAAATGTTTGTTCGGGATGACAGTATAATCTCATTTAGGGGAAAAACTATTCTATAACAATAATGATATTCTGGATTTAGTGTGTGAGAATATGAGCAGCCATGGGATAATTTTTATTATGAAAAATTGACATTTCCCGATGACTATATAAAAAGATATTTATTTGTACATTATATTTTTTACATTATATGCCACAATATCTGTCGATTATTTACGGTGCAATGAAAAAATTCATTTACACACATTTACATTTAATTTAGTCGAATTTACATATTAATTTAGTCGAATTTAATATGTTTGCAAAAAATGATTTTTTTGCAAACATATTAAATTGGATCTGAATTCTGAAGTGAGTATATAAAGGACAAAATAATATATTAATATCTATGGACGCTTTAACACCATCTGGACCCGTGGTAAGTTCTTGAAGAACTTGTATGTGCATATATAATAAAAATCTTAATCCAGGGACATAGGAAACTTTTTGTTGCCTGGCTGGTTTCATTCCCGCAACCTCTGGCTCCGAACACCTGTGGCTCAATGGTTTGCCAATACGCTAACCACTGAGCCACAGCGGTCGTCGAATCTTATCGCTTATCGCCAACAATATATCTATGGTGTTCGCAGAAATGTCACCATATCAGCCAATCACGACCGATCAATACGCTTTTATCGCAGTATCTTGTCCCAACTTACCCGACTCACCTACTGTATTGTTAACCAACTTTGATACTTCGAGGAAATTGCGCGAAGTTCGCGATATAAGTCTTGTTACTTGTAATTACTTAAGCCAGTGAAATACGGCTTATACAGAATGGTCTTAAAACAAAAATAGATTTTCAAGGAACGTAATGAGTATTCAATTCTCGTCACAAATATATAAAACATGTGACCTTCAATGTTTACCAGAGTATCGTATAAATAACTAAAATTCTATTCACAGCCGCGCGGCCTATACAGTATACAGTGCGATGGGCGCGTGACCTTCAAAGCCACCGCGCACATCCTGTCCATTTTAGGAGCTTTAAAGCATCACACTTTATTTTATTTAAATGTGCGATTTTAATTAAAATATATTATCCTATAGGACGTGACTGTTATTATAAAGTGGCGAAGTAACAAGTCTCTGTACCACATTATTTTTTGGTACCACACACCCTTGCACACGATTTGATTGACACAGATACACGATATACGATGACAGATACACAGATACATGATTGACAGCTCGCAGTAATGTGTGCGTGGCTAGACGTAAGCCGGAGGTGCGCGCGGCGTGAGTTTTTTCCAGCTAGGACTTTCGTTCACTGGGCTGACAGCTAGTAGTTTTGTGCTTTGACATAATTGACAACATAATTTCATAATATTTATGACTAGCTGTTGTCCGCGGCTCCGCCCGCGTAAATACAGTATACTACAGGAACACTGTACTTTTTTGGGATACATGTAGCCTGTTTAAATCCAGAGCACAAACTACTACCATACCAAATTTCATCAAAATCCGTTCAGTAGTTTTTGCGTGAAAGAGTAACAAACATTCATCCATCCATCCATACATCCATACATCCAGACTGAGTACAGGGCGCTCGGTATACTTCAAGAAATTTTGTGGTTCTATTCTCTTTCTACATAGTTTCAGTGGGTGTGATACAACCTCAACTATTTACTGGAAGGGCAAAACATCTATTATCAAGATTTTTGATCAAAAGCCATTACTAGAGGAAATAGAAACTGTATTTTATGGCCCAACATCAACTCCGGATGTTATAGCAGAAGCCGGGGAAAAAATGTTTCTTGAAGTATACCGAGCGCCCTGTACTCAGTCTGAGATTAACAGACATCGATTCACAGTTTTTCTGAAATCTTGTACCAAGCCCAAACCGGATCTTTCTTCCCTCCCCCCTACCAAAGGTCAGCGAAATATCACGCTTACAGAGTATTCCATCAAGCACAGGAGTGGCTTGGGAACCAACTGCCTCCTGAAACATGGGGTTGGAAGCGAGGAGTCGATGAAAACTTAGAACCAATCACGACCTTGGATTCTCCTGCTCCTGACGCATTGTTAAATTCAATTTTTTGCCGATGTAAAAGTTGTTGTTCTGGAAAATGCAGTTGCCGAAAAGCGGGCATTAAGTGTAATCTTATGATCTGTAACGGCTACCTAGGAGCTTGTACTAATGGAGCCCCCATCGATGTTAATGATAAAGATGACGAAGATGAAACACAATTTGATTGATAAGTCGGCATACTCGTGCAAAAAAATTTGTTTAATTTTTTAGAATTTTAAAATTTGTAAAACGATTTAGATTCTTATTTTTATCACCTTTAATACTCTGTATCTCCTAAAGTATTGATCGTACAGTAAACATTTTAAGACGTAATTTATAGGAAATTTAATGTAGATAATTAATGTAGAAGTCACCAAAGAGATATTATAAATAATTTTCGAGTCACAAGCAAAAACCTTGAAAAAGAGCCTTTCCCCCCTCCCCCACCGCCGGCTCGTGTCCCTCCCTCGGGGGCTTTTAGTATATTCATCTGGACACCTTTAGGAATAACTGTAGCAACTTTCAAAACTACATGAATTATTCGGTCTGAATTCCTTAATTTTCCCTATGCCAATATGGCTGACATTCGCCGGTGCTCGAGTTATCATTTGTAGAGTGTCACCCCTGTGCCCGTAGGGCTTCTGATGATTAAAAAAAAAAAACAACAGGTTGCCCTCCCGGAGTGCCGGCCGGTTGTGCATTTTTGAATATTTTGGAATGGTTAGGGAATTATTTCGCACGAATTATTTTATTTACTAGTATATAGGTACTATCACTTATGTGGTTAAATAAAATATTCATTCATAGGGCTACCTCTCCGATGCCGCGCCGGCCGGCGGTCTACTCTCCCTTTGTCTTACGAATTTTCGATCAGGTAACGTGTCCTGACGCGAATTTTTTACCTATCCCAAGACAAGTGCATAACGCCGCTAAAGAAGTTTTAACTTAAAAAAAAAAAACAATGCGTACCTATAATAATTTCGGAGTCAAATTTGTCAGGTGTCTTGGGATTTGGGTTGTTGCTTACGGTATCTTATTACAAATTATACCACAAATTCTACTCTCTTTTTCTTTGAAACGTAATTTATCGTCACATTTCTCATTTGGCACAGCGTAATTTGGAGATCACGTTATTTTCCACGGCCCTGATTCTTATTAGGAACCCTTTGATTTTGAGCTGTGAAATTACTTCCACGAAATCTTAACGCACTAAATGAGTAATTAGGTGATTCTTTCTATATATTTTGTGGGTTGATTTCTAACAATATTTCAGTAACAACAGTCACAGTTAATAAAATAGTTAAGGATTAATCAATTAAATTATTAATCAATTAAGGATTAAACAAAATATTATATTGTATACGCCATTTTCTACGCAATAGGGGATCGGACTACATTTGAAATATTTAGTTTCATTGATATATTCAGAAATATTGAGGCATTACTACTTGGTAAATGTAAAAAAATATATTATTTTATGTGTAGTTTACTAATTAAATACGTTTAAAAAGTACCAAAAAAAATTTATTTTTTTCGAAATTGGTAAACAAAACCTACATCATTAGTTTACTTACATCATATTATACAAAAACATTCATTATGGTAAGTATGAACTTAAACGCACAAATATTGGAGATATTTACATATATATTCCTGCGGCCGTATATTTCATACACCACCTACAAGTGACGTCACTTGTAGGTTAAGTTTAGTATGGAGCGTTTTTACGAGACTTGCGAAATTTTGTATACAAATCGCTGTACCTTTGAAAATATTGACTTTTGATAAACGGTTTCTTCTGAGAAGTTACTCATATTTAAGAGTAATTTAATTATGCAATAAAAAAAAAATCAGTCCGCTTGCCTATTGACGACCTCTGTGGCTTAGTGTTTGAGAGTGTTGGTGCTCAAACCGGAGGTTGCGGATTCGAATCTCGCCGAAGAAACAAAAGCCTTTCTCTGTTTCTGGATCATGGATGTGTATTAAATATGTGTATCATATAATAAAAATCTTAAATAAGTGTATAGTATAAAAACATTAAATATATTTCCGTTGTCTGGTACCCGTAATACAAGTTTTTCAAGTACTTGCCACGGGACCAGATTGACGTGGTGTAAAGCGTCCATAGATATTATTATTAATCCTATCCTACTACTATCATAATTGTGTTAAAAGTTTGTGAGGATGGGTGGATAGATGTTTGTTACTCTTTCACGCAAAAACTACGTATTTTAATGAAATTCGGTATGGTAATAGTTTAGGTTCCGGAATAACACTTATGGTACTTTCAATCCCGAAGACGTATTGTGTTTCCGTGGGACACTATATTTACGCTGAGCCGCGGGCAAAAGCTACTAAAAACATAAAAATAAAAAACCCGACTGCACAAAAAAAACCGATACCCAAGCAACACACTAATAAGACCGAAACAAGATTGAGAAAACAGACTACACTATGAGCTGAAAGCCTAAGAGATCCCCCACACTAGCGGTCTTCCAGCGTCGCCGTCGTGTCAGCGTCCGCACAGCGTCGACGCCGCGGCGACGCGACAGCCGGCCAGTGAACGCATTGCTGGCGCCGCGTAAGCCAGGGGCGTTGGGCAGTCGGCCAGCGCTTACGTCGCGTCGCCGCGGCGCGCTGTGCGTCGCTGGTACGACGATGACGCTCGAAAGACGCTAGTGTGGGGTATGCCTAAGTGAAATAATCGACATTCCCCCTTACTAATAAGCGCTGTATAAGCTTTGAATAGTTATACAGTGTTTTTTTTTCAGATAATACACGTGACATTTTGAATTCGATAGAAGGAGACAAAACACTGTATAACTATTCAAAGCTTATACAGCGTTTATTAGTAAGGGGGTTAATTTTTAATAGCACGCGGTACTCATTTATAAATTATGAATCGTACAAAAATAAATGCGCCCCGCCATTTTGTATTTTTTATTTGAACTAGCTATCTAAAGACACTTGGGGTTTTGAGACAAATCTTTACTTTCGATACTTTAATTCTCGAAATCCATCCATTCGTTCGGAAGATACGTGGTAATAAAGGAATTTACAAACATACATACAAGATACGCGCGAAATACATTAACCAGGCGGGTAACTAGTCGGGTAACCAGTCGGGTAAATACATTTCTTAAATTATGTAGCACCTTTCTCCCAAGTAAAAGTCTTTATACTATAAATTGAACGTTACCAATACGAGTTAGAAAAATAATAATTTCTATTAGAAAGGAAGAAATGTAATTAATTTTGTCGTCTATGAAATTGAGTATCTATCGCAGAAAGGATCACAATAATGAAAACCATTTCCTTTTGCTCGGTCTACGGAGTCTAGTGCTTAATGGATTTGTTTGAAGTTGGAACAATAATATTATTATCCTACCCTCTATATTATATAATAGATTATTTAGAAAATTAGTATGACAGTCGACAGATATTAGTTATTAAGTATTAATGATAATGAAAGCGGTGTTACTGAATTGGAGGCCTCAGCGGCCAGCCTCTTATCTAGCAAAAAGGTACTATTTTTATGGTAAAGTATTCTTTACTGAAGTTCAGTTCAGCACACGTGCATTTGTTGAATATAGTCAGTTGACTTCAGAGTTAATAGAACATCTCTTATGGGACTGACAGACATAACAATTAAAAACCCTAGAGGGCGTTAAAGGTACAATAAATTATACTAACTTTTGTTACAATATAAGCAAACAATAAATCATAAACGTTTTGGACGGAATCATACGTCAAATATGGCAAAATCTGTATTAATTTGACATACTCGATGTCCCGAGAGTTTCACCGATATTTCCTGCATCAACATCGGTTATTACATTCCTACGGGTAATCTGATGAAGCTTGGCATGCGAGAAATTCCCAGCAGTTGTAACCGAACATACAAGTAAAGGAACACACAAAGTAATATCGTCAAACGTATTCATGTGTTACATTGAACTTTACAATTTTGATTATTATCGTTACTTATGACGCGAATTATGAGATGAATTTATACTATAATTTTTTGAGCGTCGTCTTCTCGTCTGCGTAAATCTATATCTATCTTATTTTAATATGTAAAATTAGAGGTGTGTGTCCCTATATTTCACTTTGTAGCTAATACTGCACGTCACAGATGCATAGTGTTGATGTTATCGCTCGAGTATAGACGGCGCCACTAGCGCCACTTCCGCCGTAATAGTTATGGCGCCAGTATAGATGGCGCCACTAGCGCACTCCCGCCTATTAGTTGGCGCGAACGAGTCTTTTATAAAGCCTAAAAACACACTGGAACGCTCTCTTGTTAGTGACAAACTGCGGTGAAGTGAACATTAAATAGCTTCGTGTGTGGTGTTTCTAATTATATTATTAATGTGGATGTGGATTATAGCCACTGCTTATCACTTAACACTTTAAGTGATAAGTGTTAATTGGTGGTAAAGTATTAATAACTAATTATGAAATGTGTTCAATGATTATAAGTATTATTTATTAAACTAAAATATCTTATCAGTGATTGTCTGTGAAAGTTTTGGTTACTGAATATATTGTAGTTACTATATTAACTGTGTTATTTTTCTTATATTTATATGTCGCAATATGTACAAGGCTCCCATCGTACACTATGGTGGTTGCAAGTTGATACCTATAAGGGTGTAGAAGATACGGGGGTTGAAACAAGTGATTTCTAAAAATGTGTGATTATTATCATTATAATCTAAAATTATTTGGATTGTTCTAGAAAATTTGAGAATGATCTAGAATATTCCAGAATGATTTAGAAAGCTCTGAAATAGATACCACGGTTCTGTTCAAGAAATTTATAGATTGATCTAGAATTAAAATTGTAGTAGTAAGCCAAGTAAGTAGTGAATAACCCAGTAAAGCGGGTATTCACAGCTAGTGAGAAATAATATTATGTGATGAAAGTAAGTGTAAAAAATCACGCATACATATTAATGGCTTACATACCTATAGTTTAATTGATTCTGTCGTGCGTCGCTTGACAGGTCGCCTCACGAGTTGTGTTGGTAAAATTGGCTAAATTTTTATATTTACACGGTTTATTCTCGACGTGCCGCGGAAATTGATCGTGTAAATCCCACTTAAACTGCAAACAGGAAAACAAGCCATGGATAATATTTTTTTCCTTATATATAATTTAAAGCCGGAGTAATTTAGCTACAGGTATTCTTTATTTTAATATTTCTTTTAAGCCTGAAGAAGCTTCTAGTGAAGATTGGGTAAATCGCCGGAAGAACGTAAAAATGGATTTTTCCTTTTACAAACCAGTAAATTGTAAATCCTACTTAGCTGGAATAGCTTTTCTTTTGAAATATACGCAATAATATATCTAATTATTGCTTCATTTTTTACATTTTGTAGGTTTTTTTCAATTTATCGTTTACATAATATTAATAATTATGTTGCAGGTTCTTCAAAACACAACGTGCTTCATAAGAAATTGAGAAAAAATCTTTCCCGCGTCTAAAATACTACAAATAACCTTTAATGATCATTAATTTAACTAAGCAGTGTTAAAACGTTTACAACGAAAATTCTTTAGTGCACGCCATAAAAAAGTGGGTGCAAAATATTTAAAGCTTAATTCTCTTTGTACGGCATGCTCTCAAAGCAATGGCTTCGTGTCTTGGAGTAGGTACCTGCAAGTTGTGCTTAATGAAAAGATCCACAGCTTCTAATGAAGTAGTTGCACAAAGAAAAACTTTAAAGAAAAAGAATTTTAATTAAAATCTAGTTATCGTTTTTTTGTTCAATTATTATTAAGTAGAAAAAACAAGTGAAAGTTATGAATAAAGTTTTTTTTTTTTCAATTCAAAAAGCACCTTTTTTTTTCAATCAATCAAATATTTAAGGTTATTGAGTGATATGTGTTTATATGATAATACCTACTCATCATGACAGATGAAAATGATTTCTAGAAATACGTATATTTCTAATACGAATCGAAATGATATGGGAGCGAAATTGGTTGACTTCCGATTGCAGATGACACCAAAAGCCCTGAAGCAGATGCTTATTCAACGGGGGAAATATTTTATTTCATCCCTTTTATATATTTCAATGTCTCCCTTCGGCTATTGTTGGGGAATATAATAATAACTAGCTTTTTCCTGCGACTTCGTCCGCGCGGAGGTCTGTTTCCATACAAAGTTTTAAATCCCTTTTTCAACCCCTTATACTATACATATATTTAAGAATTTGATTATATTATACACTATTTAATACACATCCATGACCCAGGAACACATAAAAGCTTTTTGTTCCTTCGGCGGGATTCGAACCCGCAACCCCCCGGCTTGAGCACCAACGCGCTGAACCACTGAGCCACAGACTAGGTCGACTTTATAAATAATAGCGACCCGCCCCAGCTTCGCACGGGTACAATACTGATACTTATACTACAGAATGTCTTTAAACCTCTAACAAAACGGGCGAAATCTAGTCAAAACAAACAGAAAAAAATTAATATAGGTACCTACTAAAACTCAATGAAATAAGTAGGTGGGTATACTTTTATCGTATGAAATACCATAGATCTAAACTCCCCCCCGCACGCGCACGGCGCGCGCCTTGGTGACGCCCGCTTCACAACGGGCCGTGCAGCAGAAATATTTTAATTTCGCCATAACTTCAAAACCAAACGTCCAATTTCAATCATTCAAAGACAAAATATTATCTACATAAACTGTACTTAGTGATGAATTGATGAATTATTTTAATAAGGATTAATAGCATGAGTAAAATAAACGCGTTTAAATGTAGTCCAAAAAAAAATCAAGATTTCTAAATAAAAAAATGGTTGTTGTGCCTCACTCGACATAGAAAGGTATAGTGTGTCGCGGACTTTTTTGTAGATATTTATAAGATCTACAATTAATTAGAACATTTTAGGGTTCTATCTTTTATAGTTTAGGCAGCGTACGCAAAATAAGTAACTTTTCTGGTTGATTTTTTTACACCTTGTGTCCGAAAAACCCAAATATTTTACGGAACCCTATTTTTTCCAAAATAAAATTTAGCCTATGTTACTCGTGGATAATGTAGCTTTCGAATGGTGAAAGAATTTTTGAAATCGGTCCAGTACTTTTTGAGCCTATTCATTACAAACAAACAAACAAACAAACAAACAAACAAAAAAAGTTTTCCTCTTTATAATATTAGTGTAGATTAGAAAGCGTCTACTTACTCCGTCATCATCCTACGTTACATTTTAGGTAGGTATAAGTTGCGATTACAATTTTAATTACTTATGCATACAGATAGTTGTAATGACGTAGGCATCCGTTAAGAAATATTTTTAAAAATTCGCCTCCTATGTGGGTGAAAAGGGGGTTAAAATTTTGTATGGAAACCGAACTTCACGCGGACGAAGTCGCAGGCAAAAGCTAGTTTTGTATAAACACAAGCTTTACATTAATTGTTTTATCATAACCGCGCTATTAAAGGATTACAAACTGTATTTAATCGAATTCCATATAATTACAGGACCATCAAACATATTGAGTACAATTCAATATACAGATGGTTGTAATGCCTATTGATCTGTCAAGATGAAGTATTGTAATTGTTAACAATTAATTAGATGAGTTCCTGGACGCTCAGTTAACGTGGCGTAAAACTTATTGTCAGATGGAGCTCTTGAGAAATACAAAAAAGTATGTCTCTTATGACTTATTTAGTCTAATCTATATTAATTATTATCATCATTATAAATCTATGTTTTATACAACTATTGATAAAAAGTATGTGTGTGTGTGTGTCAGTCCCGACGCACGACTGGAGTTTCCTCCTTACGAACGATAATTATGGTATAATTATGATATCGAATAGAAAAAGAGGGTAAATGAACGTATCTTATAACTCAAATCGTTTCTTAAGGAGTAAACTCCAAAAATATTTTTTTAAACTTATATCAATAAGATAGCCTAAAGCATTTACTAATATCGAAGATGATTGTTTTTACGGTTTTCAACAAGACATTAATATTATCAATTTTCACATATTTCCTTAATTCTGACATATTTCCTTAATACAACAAGACACAGGCGTATTTGACTTACAAAACACATAATATATAAAATTCGATGAAGATATGCAGTGATTTACCGATGAAACTAACAAAAATATTGTCTCAGATTTGCGTACAAAAACAACTCGCTTCTTTAAAACTTGCCATGTATCTCCGAAACTGTGTCACAACCTCGAACGATCATAAATTCTCTTGTAACGTCTTCATTACTTTACAGTCTCTGGCAACGGTTCAAAATACACCCCATGGCTTAAGTTTTTGTAAATCTGGAACATAAATAACTTGTAATGTTGTTTACAGAACATTATCTCATAGTTTCAAGAGGGTTGCGGTGGGGTAGGTGGGGTAGAGCACTAAAATTTAATAGGCTAGCGGACTATTTTTTTTTTAATTGCATAAATAAATATCGTAGTACACTTAAATATTATGAATAACTGCTCAAAAGAAACAGTATAATATCAAAATTCAACATTTTCAAAGGTACAGCGATTTGGTTAATAGAATCAGGCATTACTCAAAATTGCTTTTAATCATAATATTAATTAATTATGTACAGCGATTAGTATACAAATTTTCGCAAGTCTCGTAAAAACGCTTCATATTAAAGTCGTACCCACGTCACATGTGGCAAAAAGTGTATGTAGTATAAGGCCGCAGGAACATAATATTTGTAAATATCTCCGACATTTGTGCGTTTAAGTTCATACTTACAATGAATGTTTTTGTATATGATGTAAGTAAAGTAATGATGTGTGTGTTGTTGTTTATTAATTTAGCAAAAAAAAAACTTTTTTGTTATTTTTAGATGTATTTAATTAATAAACTATACATAAAATAATATATATTTTTTACATTTACCAAGTAGTAATGCCTCAATATTTCTGAGTAGGTATTAGGTTGGGGAAAAAGTTTCTTCGCATTTTATATAAAAATTCAAAAGGTTTTTTTATAAAGTTTATTTACAAGTGACTAAAGTATATAGGTGCCATTTTGTTCGATAACTTTTTGCCATCTTGTTGGTAGGTACATGATCCCATTGCTATAAAATTTTTGGGGCTTCTGATGAAAAAACTGCGACAAGTGGTTTTGGCAGTCCTCTTCTGATGTCAACCTGACACTGCCTAAGGAATTCTGCAGCGACCGAAACAGGTGGAAATCTGAAGGTGCAAGGTCAGGACTATACGGCGGATGCATTAACACCTCCCAGCCAAACTCCCGTAATTTTTTCTGAGTGGCTAAAGATGTGTGAGGTCTAGCGTTATCATGGTGAAAAACCACACCCCTTCTGTTTATTAATTCCGGCCGCTTTCTCTCAACTTCTTGCTTTAATCTCATCAGTTGTTCGCAGTACAGTTCAGAATTGATGGTCCTGCCTAGCGGTAACAGCTCATAATGAACAATGCCCTTCCAATCCCACCACACACACAGCATCACCTTGTTGCGAGTTAACCCGGGTTTCGCCACAGTCTGTGAAGCCTGACCGGCCTTTGACCACGATCTTTTTCGCACGTTCTTGTCGAACGTGATCCACTTTTCATCACCAGTTATCAGCTTCTTCAAAAATGGTTCGGTTTCATTACGTCGTAATAAAGAATCACAAATGAGTACACGGTTCATTAGGTTTCTTTCAGTGAGCTCATGAGGCACCCAAATATCGAGCTTTTTTGTGTACCCAGCTTTTTTCAAATGCGCCAAAACCGTTTTGTGGTCAATCCCCAGTTCTTCAGCTACATCGTAACTACTAATATGCCGATCTTGCTCCACTTTTTCAAAAATGGCAACAGTTTTGTCCGTAACAGGGCGACCAGAGCGACGTGCATCTTTGATATCAAAATTTCCGGATTGAAAACGCTGAAACCAAATTTGCGCTACTCTCACAGATACTGCATTAGGTCCATAAACATCACAATTTTTTTTCGCGGCTTGTGTTGCCTTTTTACCTTTTTTGTAATAAAATTTTAAAATGTATCGAAATTCTTCATAAGAATCACTCATTTTAACAATAAGAAAAACAAATGAAAATCTCAAATTTACCTAATTTGAATATGGAATTGTCTTCTGTAAAATTAAAACTTTTTAATGATACCAAAATCAGCCAGATACAATTGGTATAGCCCAAGATATTTTATGACAAGTTCATACATACTATAATGCGAAAAGACTTTTTCCCCAACCTATTATATTTATGAAACTAATTATTTTAGATGAAGTCCGATCCTCTATTCACCATCAATTCTGGCCGCCTTTTAAAAAAAAAATCTGATTCATTACCACAGATTTGTGCGTACTACTATATATCTATATTTGTATCAATTATAAATCTATCTATCTTTATATCAATCTATCTATCTATCATTTACTATAAACGTTTATTTTAAAGATAAATTTAAATCTGCTTGCTTCGTTAAATTCTCCCGTTTCGTTAACAATGCGCACGTTCGCTGAATTTTACTTTTACCGTTCACAGCGACAGTTCCACAGAATATCACGATCACAAATTGTATGTCCGTTGGATGTCACAGAAAAATAAAATCGCTCCATCTCGCGGTTCACAGCTGGTTTGAGCATGCAGTGTATACGCGATATTTTATTACACCCGCTTCGCTACATATTTTAAGAATCCAATAAACTTTTGCATTTCGAAATATCTTACATGTTATATTTTCTAGAAAATTCGAAACATGAGTTTTTGGAACCTTTTAAAATATTTTACGATGTAAATAAAATGTAATAAAAATAAAGTAAAGAATAATGTGCATTTTTGTATGGACACTGGCCGGTAAGTTTATTAGAGTTCTACTGGCCGCTAGCCCACGTGTTGTTTGTGTGTTTCATCTATACTAATATAATAAAGAGGAAAAGTTTGTTTGAATGTTTGTTTGTTTGTTTGCATCGAATAGGCTCCGAAACTACTGGACCGATTTTGATGAAATTTGGCACAGATATAGAATAGACCGCGGGGAAGGACATAGGCTACTTTTTATCGCGTCAAAATGTACGGTTACTGCGCGATTTCCTTTTGTCGCGCACGAAGTCGCGCGCAACATGTAGTGTACAATAAAATTTTCACCATCGCATCTCACTTGCCTGTTGTTGACCATCTGTAATCACATTAGAGAATATACTTTTTCTCTTAAAATGGATCAGGAAATGAGCATACAGATCACCTGATAGAAAGCAACCAGCTTTTGCCCGCGACTTCGTCCGCGTGGAGTTCGGTTTCCATACAAAGTTTTAACCCCGTTTTCACTCCCTTAGTTCCTCCCAAACTCACCCCGAGTTTTCAAAAATCCTTTCTTAGCGAATGCCTACGTCATAACAACTATATGTATGCCAAATTTCAGCAAAATTCGTTAAGTAGTTTCGGCTGTGCATTGATAAGATGAGTCAGTCAGGTTTGCCTTTTATATATTTAGGTTACCGCCAAAACAAAACGTATTATATTGTTTTCACGCCAGTTTTTTGTATGTTGTCTTGCACAAAGCACAAGTGCTGAAGTACGACTATCCCACGTAACTATTTTAAGAATATCATACGAAGTTCATATTAATTATTCCTATGATATCAGAAGTCATTATTTTTTCTTCGGTATTTTACAGTATTCTATCAAAATAATTGAATTTCATGATAAAAAGTTTAATTTATTGTGCTATTGATATATCGGACAACTTGACCCATCATTATTTAAGGCCGGCAACACACTTGCGACTCCTCTGGTGTTACAGGTATGCATGGGCGACTGTAACGCTTTCCATCAGGCTACCAGTCTGATCGCTTAAGAACTTTTACTTCATAAAAATAAAATAAAATATGTGAACGTGTGACACTCAGTGGCGTAGCTAATAGCAAGTGTGTGGGCGACATCAATTTCCCGAGGCTGCTCGATGTCAACAGTCCTCGTTCCTATTTGCTTAATTATAATTAGAATACATGGCAAACATTTAATTGTGTACTTAATAAGTTTTACTCTAATGATAAATTGAATGGTATAATTAGAATTAGGGAATAATTTATTATAAGTAGGTAATATTAGGTTGGGGAAAAAGTTTCTTCGCATTTTATATAAAATTCAAAAGGGTTTTTTATAAAGTTTATTTACAAGTGACTAAAGTATATAGGTGCCATTTTGTTCGATAACTTTTTGCCATCTTGTTGGTAGGTACATGATCCCATTGCTATAAAATTTTTGGGGCTTCTGATGAAAAAACTGCGACAAGTGGTTTTGGCAGTCCTCTTGTGATGTCAACCTGACACTGCTTAAGGAATTCTGCAGCGACCGAAACAGGTGGAAATCTGAAGGTGCAAGGTCAGGACTATACGGCGGATGCATTAACACCTCCCAGCCAAACTCCCGTAATTTTTTCTGAGTGGCTAAAGATGTGTGAGGTCTAGCGTTATCATGGTGAAAAACCACACCCCT
Organism: Glaucopsyche alexis; assembly: GCA_905404095.1. Lineage (NCBI taxonomy): Eukaryota > Metazoa > Arthropoda > Insecta > Lepidoptera > Lycaenidae > Glaucopsyche > Glaucopsyche alexis. Next base: position 8,193,570 of record FR990053.1, read on the forward strand.
TCTGTTGATTAATTCCGGCCGCTTTCTCTCAACTTCCTGCTTTAATCTCATCAGTTGTTCGTAGTACAGTTCAGAATTGATGGTCCTGCCTGGCGGTAACAGCTCATAATGAATAATGCCCTTCCAATCCCACCACACACACATCATCACCTTGTTGCGAGTTAACCCGGGTTTCGCCACAGTCTGTGAAGCCTGACCGGCCTTTGACCACGATCTTTTTCGCACGTTCTTGTCGTACGTGATCCACTTTTCATCACCAGTTATCAGCTTCTTCAAAAATGGTTCGGTTTCATTACGTCGTAATAAAGAATCACAAATGAGTACACGGTTCATTAGGTTTCTTTCAGTGAGCTCATGAGGCACCCAAATATCGAGCTTTTTTGTGTACCCAGCTTTTTTCAAATGCGCCAAAACCGTTTTATGATCAATCCTCAGTTCTTCAGCTACATCGTAACTACTAGTATGCCGATCTTGCTCCACTTTTTCAAAAATGGCAACAGTTTTGTCCGTAACAGGGCGACCAGAGCGACGTGCATCTTTGATATCAAAATTTCCGGATTGAAAACGCTTAAACCAAATTTGCGCTACTCTCACAGATACTGCATTAGGTCCATAAACATCACAATTTTTTTTCGCGGCTTGTGTTGCATTTTTACCTTTTTTGTAATAAAATTTTAAAATGTATCGAAATTCTTCATAAGAATTACTCATTTTAACAATAAGAAAAACAAATGAAAATCTCAAATTTACCTAATTTGAATTTGGAATTGTCTTCTGTAAAATTAAAACTTTTTAATGATACCAAAATCAGCCAGATACAATTGGTATAGCCCAAGATATTTTATGACAAGTTCATACATACTATAATGCGAAAAGACTTTTTCCCCAACCTATTATAACTGTGGGAATAGTAGCAGCCCCAAATAATGTTGCTGTCTTTGTCTGTCAAGTGACTTTTATAAAGTACTAGCTTTTGCGCGCGGCTTCGCCCGCGTAAATAAATTATCCCGCGGGAACACTACTTTTTCGGGATATTCTATGTCCTTTCCCGGGACTCAAAGTTCGCTTCGCTCGGGCGCTAACTTCACGCCGTGCAGTAATAGGCAACTTAGGTCACGCGTATCATAATGTACTATTATTAGTAAGGAGGTAAAAATAAAGACAGTAAATAATATGATTCCTCTCAATTCTCCTATCGCCGCGCCTGCATCAAATCAATAAAGCTAATAAGTAATAACACACTGACAAATAAACGTATATTGTGATCCGATTGGATATCTTATTTGTTAGTGATATTTGCCAACGTGGTTGACCTGGAATAACTGTCCGTTCGGAATTGTTTTACCTCTGACACAAACTTTATGCCGACGATATAAGGATCATTCTCCTAGAAAATCCGAGGTAAAGTAACTTTGAACAGACTATATAATAATCGAATCGATCTCAAATAATAAAACCAAATGAAGTGTTCTGAATAGTAGAGTATTGTTTTACAGATTTAAATGAAAACGTGATTGCTGTACTCAAGCCCTCATCTATACTATTATTATTTTATTTTTTAATTTGACGATTTCTGTAGCTCAGTGGTTGAGCGCGTTGATGCTCAAAGCCGGTAGTTGCAGGTTCGAATCCCGCCGAAGGATCAAGTTTTTTTGTATACTTGGATCATGGATGTGTATTAAATATGTGTATAATATAGTAAAAATGTTAAATATAAATTATCTACAGTATAAAAGTGTTAAATATACTTCAGTTGTCTATACCCCGTAACACAAGTTCTTCGGATACTTACCACGAGGCCAGATTGACGTGGTGTGAATCGTTCGTAGATTATTATTATTATTATTATAAAGAGGAAATATTTGTTTAATTGTTTCCAGATTTGTTTATTTGTGTGCATTGCATTGGCCCCTACAATCCCGTATCGATTTTGATGAAATTTCGTACAGATATAGTTTACGAGAAACGGCATAGGCTACTTTTTAGCGCAGTAAAATTTACGGGTGCTGCAGGATTGTCTTTTTCGTCCCCACGAAGTCACGGCCAGCAGCTTTATCTATACATCTATACAGATAAATAAAATTGAAGTGTCTGTTTGTAACTCCAAATAAACAGCTTTTCATATTGTGAATCTGAAAGTATATTCGGTACTTACTATAAAATACCAATTTTTTTAATTTTTGTCTGTCCGTCTTTTTCTTTAGGGTTCCGTTTAACAAATAGGGTTCCGTTTCCCTTTGTTCTGCGCAAACGAAGTTGCGGGCATCAGCTTGTTTAATATATATTTAATTCGTTAATATAATTACAGTAAACTGCGAATTAAAACACCAAAAATATTATGAGAGGCAATAGGTACATTCCTTTTTTAATTTAAAACTAGCTTGTCTATTTTTAGTTAAAATAAATTAGAATGTTTTGATTTCTACTCATGATACTGATAGATATTGACCTACAACAGCGCCAAGCACTTTAGAAGCGGCGTTGAACAATCGCATAAAACTTAATTATCAGTCGTGTCTTGTTACCGGCGCACGCGAAACCGACATAAAATCGGGAATGATCTAATTGGACTCGTCATAAATCACCCTAATTATTATAAGGCTCCGTGCACACAATATTATGACAAGTTTTGAAGTTCCCAAATTACTATGTTAATGTGGTTGCCCGCGTACTACGTGCACGTAAAAGGAAATCCCGCCGGTAACTGTACATTTTACCGAGATAAAATGTAATATATCGACGGTCCCTACGTACAAAAGTCATGTCAAAAATGGCATTTTTTTTTATTTCATAGATTGCTTTAGATTGTCCATACGCTCATACCTAATTATTATTATTATTATTTTTTAAATATGTTTTTTAGCATATTTGCCAAACGTATAAGTACAATAATTACAAAGTATTAGTGTCGTAGATGCGGATATCTAGAGGTATCCGTTTGCACTGTGTTTTAAAATACAATAATTACAAAGTATTAGTATCGTAGATGCGGATATCTAGAGGTATCCGTTTGTACTGTGTTTTAAAATGCGCGGTCTTGTCAAACGTAACGCCATTGTTTTTTAGTTATGTTAATTAATTATACTACAATATAACTATGAAAATAATAACAGTATTCTTTATTTTCATTGAACATTTGCTTGAATAATATTTTAAAATACTATATTTTTAGTTATCTTATATTTGTCTGTTAAAATATTATTTTGATGACAATGTAGAAACGGTCATCTGTCGGTTTTATCAAGAAAATCTATAAAAATCTAATATTTATAAATTATATGACTTTAAACTTGACAAATCTAATAAAACAAAATAATAAAAATATATTAATATTTGTACATAGCATAATTTGTAGAACGATTGGAACCTTTACTACGATCTCCTGTAAACCGCCACTTTTGACATGTCGCTTTATACGTAGGGACCGTCGATATGTCCTTCCCCGTGCTCTAATCTATATCTGTACCAAATTTCATCAAAATCGGTTCAGTAGTTTCGGAGCCGAAAAAAAAATGCAAACAAACAAACAAACTTTTCCTCTTTATTATATTACTAGATGTTGCCCGCGACTTCAGAAACCGTTTATTTTTCCGCAATAAAAAGAAGCCTATGTCATGTCCCGTGGTAGTAGACTACATCTGTGCCAAATTTCATCAAAATCGGTCCAGTAGTTTCGGAGCCTATTAAATACAAACAAATATACAAACTTTTCCTCTTTATTATATTACTATAGATAGTATAGATTAATAATATCACATTAACTAATTAAAGTAAGCTATTATGACATTTCTACTGCAATATTCTATAGTAAGAATACAAATATTTAGCAATTATCACTTATGATACATGGAATTACAGTGTTGTAGTCCCACTTTGATGCCGCAGCTACTCTTCGTAAATCATGCAAAATATCAAATATGATTTCACTAGGAATGAAATTTTTGTGTTGGTTTTATAAGCTAAATTAAGACGAAAATCTACGACATACAGACTAAAGTTATTATTTAATTAGTTAAATGTATGTTTAAATAACGATTTATATAAAAAGTTTCGAGATCTGTAAATAAAGTGTCATTTGCCGCCCGTCGGCACGCGACGTTTAAGAGCACTTGAGAGAATTGCAAATGACAACTGATTAATTATAGACTAGAAGCTATTTTTTTAATTTAATATACAGGCCAAAAGCCCAAAAGGCTTAAAGTCTCTAGAACAATAATAAATAAAAATTACAGACTATCGACCATATAGTTTTAAGCTGTACGGCACGGATTAGTCGACCTTCTCAAAGGTGGGTCCCGCCGCGCGACGCTTGCGAGGGTAAAAACAAAGCGGGTCCCGCCTTTTGACGCTCAGGAGGATAACATTGTTACGATTGCATAGCACCACTACCGTAGCATAACACGACTACTGTGACGTAGCATCACTACGGCAACGTAGCACAACTACAACATCGTAGCGCTACTACGCTGCGTATTGCCACTCGGTACCAAACCATCGCTACGTTTGCGTAGAACCACTACGGTGGCATTACACTAATACAGTGACAACAACACTACGATGACGTAGCACCACTACGGCAACGTAGCACAACTACAACATCGTAGCGCTACTACGATGCGTATTGCCACTCGGTACCAAACCATCGCTACGTTTGCGTAGAACCACTACGGTGGCATTACACTAATACAGTGACAACAACACTACGATGACGTAGCACCACTACGGCAACGTAGCACAACTACAACATCGTAGCGCTACTACGCTGCGTATTGCCACTCGGTACCAAACCATCGCTACGTTTGCGTAGCGTAATGCCACCGTAGTGGTGTAAACTAATACAGTAACAACACTACGTTGATGTAGCACCACTACGTTGACGTAGCACCACTACAATGACGTAGCGCTACTACGCAGGGTAATACGACTTCGGTAACCTAAGCTTGCTACGGTATTATAACACTAATACGCTGGTGTAGCACGACTACGGTGGCGTATCACTACTACGAGGCATAAACTAATACAAAGACGTAGCAACATTAAGGTCAAGTAGCACGTGGCATACTACATTGAAGTAGCGCTACTTTGATTATAGCATTTCGGTAGCATACATACATACATACATACATACATACATACATACATATAATCACGCCTCTTTCCCATAGGGGAGGCAGATACCGCCTCTTTCCCGTAGGGGTAGGCAGAGCCCACTTCTTTCCACTTGCTACGATCCTTACATACTTGTTTCGCTTCTTCCACTTTCATTCTTACCATCCATTCCTCCTCTTACATTCAACGTAGCGAAGCGGCTCTCCATGGGCCACTTTTCGCCTTCGAAACGTAATGGGTGGCGAACCACATCGCCGCCATTTTGGATAATTAAATTATTTCTATGATTATCCATTGCGTTTCCACGGATTGGCGGAGAGGGTAGGAATAGGAAAAGGGAAGGATAGGTGGTATGGAAAGGAAGATTGGTAAGTTGGAGTGGGAAATAGGAAATGTAGGATATTACCGCCCAGGAGGGCAAGGGATAGGACAGTAATAGCTAGGGAAGCCGGGGTCGCATACCCATATACTATAAACACAACAACCACAACTACCGGACAGGTATGTTGGGATGAGTATCCCATGACATAGGTAGCATACTATCGCTATAATAATGGCGTAGCACTACTACCGTGGAATAATTAGACTACTACAGTGACGTAGCATCACTTACATAACCGACTAGCGCTACTACGCGTATTGTCACCTCGGTAGCACACTTCGCTACAGTGATATCTATAGCACTATTACGATGGCGTAGCAATATAAAATATTTTCCATTTAGTTTTGAAATTTAAGTAGAAATTTTTCTACTGAACTCAAAGTATAGAATTGTTGCCAGTAACAGCTAAAGACATTAGGAACCCATATCAAATTCAAATTAAGCACATTTGAAGTAATAAAATGTTTAAAAGAAATTCTGCGACTCAATAGAAACGGAATTCTCCAAAGGGCATTTACATTTTGCAATAAAAGAATAATATTCCTTCTATTTTTAGTTACAGGAACCTTTCGTTTTTGTCGTAAAACCGTTACGGCTCTGTTATTGCCCTGTCTTATGAAACTTAATGATCCTAATATAGATCTCGGGCTGTGAGCCATAAACATTTCATGTGCATTGAGTAATTAGAAAATACTTGAAGTTGAAAATACTTTCCACGTAAGTACGTTTTTAAAACTGCGCTTAGATGATCATGATGATCTATACGATAAAACCAATAAACTGGACTCGAATAGGCATCGGTAATTTCTTGTTGACGAGATTGTCAATCGACTAGTTTGCCGATCACGTTTCAGTACGTTTTTAATACTGCGCTAAGATGATCATGATCTATACGATAAAACCAATAAACTTGACTCGAATAGGCGTCAGTAATTTCTGGTTGACGAGACTGTCAATCCGCTAGTTTGCCGATCCCGTTTCATTAAAATATATAGAATACACTAGCTAGTGCCCGTAACTTCGCTTGCATACAACCAACGGAAACGGAATCCAAATTCTTCAAACGGCACCCTAAGATAAAAGTAGCCTAAGTTACTCCATAAAACATAAGCTATTTGCCAATGAAAGTCCTGTGAAAATCGGTCCAGCCGTTACAGAGATAAGCCGGAACAAACAGACAGAGAGACAAAAGTTTAAATTAACTTAATAATTTAAAGTGTAATATACTTTCATATAAAATATGTATTGTGATCAGCTGTTCATTTAAAATTACAAACAGCACTTCAATTTTATTGATTTATCAATTATGTTGTAATACGTTTCATACATTGCAGACAATCAATTTATTTATTTATTTTTGCACTTTAATTTAATTCTTTAAATAAAGAAATTATTTTCTTTTATAATAAATAATCTTTAGAATTCTTTTAAATATTTAATGAGTTAGATTTATCTACGAACCACCAAATTTCCAAGAAAGTATTGCTTCACGCCATTTAGATTTTGTTCGTCCAATTTTTCCACACAATAACATGTTCAGTATTTGTCATTCAAGCTATTTTTTATCTATTGATAAAAAACCGGCCATACTAAATACTAAATCGGTATCACTTGAAGTAAGTATCACTTGCCCGTTTTGGAGATACCGAATATATTATATATATACAAGATTGTCTCGTTTAAAATATAAGATTTAAATTATGTACTTTTAAAAGCCAAATAAATGTTAGTTAATTATTCATCACAATATGCATTAATTATGTAAGTTTCATTATTGTTGAATTAATGTGGTTTAGCTAGTTACCTATTAGTAAATTGTAAATTGTTACGTACAAATACGATTGAAATATTAATAATAATTTACGGTTGATGTATTTAACTGTTTTTTTTTATTTATATACCCGTCTAAATAAACATATTAAATTCATACAGACTTTCCATTCTATTTTTGCATATAACATGTGTTCCATCTTTGTAGAATTAGTTAATTATTTTATTTTCATTATAATCTGATCTCTGAAACCTAAAGAATTATAATATTATAACTTCTAAAATAATAAAGATTTTGATCATCTTGCTTATTATTCTCGTTTCATTTTAATGTCGTATTTTTTAGGAATGTTTAGTAAAATCGTTACTCGTAGGATATTTTAGTAATCTAGGGTTAACTAAAAATATGAAGTAACTACTGATAGCCACTGCGCCAACGCGAGAGTAGAAATTTAGAAAATAACCCGCCAGTCGGCCTTAGATATCCTACTCTTCTCTCTTTATCATGCCATTATGTTGTTTTTTAAACGTTATCTTATCGGCAAGTTTGTTATCTGAAGATAGTTTTTTTTTCATTCGATTAAAAAAAAATATGTGTTATTAATTATATTATTAATCTTGAACGTAATCTTTTTTAGAATATTTTGTTTAATCCACCGTATTTGTTTTGCTACAAATCTTTATTAGCAAAAACTATAAACTTTCACTTTAAGTGAATCGTTTAAAAACTGCGGACACACTTGTGACGAATGTGCCACACTAACGAAAGGCGAAGGTTTAAGAGCACATAAAACTGGACCATTCTAAAAGCACTCCCTGACCTTTAAAAAAACATTAATATCGCGCCAATGGGCAATAATAATAATCTATTAGAGGGCGCGCGCCTGTCAACTGTTATTCACACATAAAACGGATACTTTCATGAAATATGTTTGTACGAGTACAAGCGTGAAGTATAGTATATCTTCTATCTATTATATAAAGTAACAACGCCTGACTAATTCATCAACGCCGAGGAAGAACCACTGAAGCTAGAAACGTAATATTTAGACCGTGGCTTCCTTTTGTAACGTGTAGGTCCGCTATGAAAGGATTTTGCGAAATTCACCCCCTAAATGGGTAAAAAGGGGTATCAATATTTGTATGTAACTTTTTGTTTATGATCAGATCTGTTTGGAATTTCGTGATATTGCTCTTTGGCATGATTTACTAAAACTCTAAATTAGTGTTTTCTAAAATTCGATATTTTAAGGGGTAAAAAGGGGTACTAAACTTTGTACGGGGAAAAAATATTAAATGAGCGTTTCGGCTTGAAACTTTGTAAATGTGGTCCTTAAATAAAATAGACAAACATGTGGTTCATGATTTTTCGACATTCAACCTCTAAAGGGATGAATGGGGTATGAATATCTTTTTTCAGAGTCAAGCATGGGCTTGACTATTTTACTACAATGTGTGTTGTATATTCTTAGAATGATCTCTTCAGACTCTATATTTTGATACCAAACACCTTCTACAGTTAGGTAATAAGCATACATAGATACCAAAAATCATTCTCCTTCCTTTTAGCTTCACCGTGGTCGGGTAAAAAGGGTCCTTTTCCATTTACTATTTCCACGCAAATCAAGTTGCGGGCACCAGCTAGTTTAACCATTGTAATATCTATTACTAGCTGCAATAGCAACCCTATTTTTTAAACCGAAACCTAAGATAAAGCAGAATATGTTAGACTTTATAACATCAGCTGTCTCCCAGGGAAAGTGTCGTGAAAAGCAGACCAGCTATTTCTGAGATGAGCCGAAACAAACAGACATACAGACAGACATACGAACCGACAAAAAATTTAAAAATTGATTTTTTATTGTAAGCACATGTGAATTAAGTGAAAAGCTGTTAATTTTAAATTACAAACAGAAACTTCAATTTTATTTATTTCATTAGCTGTATAGATGTACGTATTATACCTACGTCAAAAATTTGTTTTACCATATACACAATGTGCAGTTCAATCGTGACAGAAGTAACACCTTCAATTTAAAAGAGATGTTCAAGAAATGTATGAGGCTTGGGCCAGCCCTATGTACAGTATATGTAAATATAGCTACATAATAAAGTAACCGTTTCCTATTCTTTTTTTTGTTTAATTTTACTTCGTTTCCATGTACATTTAAATTAACTTCATCAAGGAGAGCAACACAAAGTAAAATAAAACATGGCGGATCAGATTAGAATTAACTAAAGAGTGACATTTTGTCAATGAAATGACTTTTGACAAAGATAGACGTATGACATTCAAGACGACGTCTCTTCGTAAAACTGTCTACTACATCAAAAGTCAAGTCAAAACAACTGTCATGGCCACCCTAAAAATAGTGTTCTCGCAATAAAAAACTCTTCAAATAATTATTTTTGTACGCATGTACCTACCCTTCTTCAAATTATTTTTTTCGTATTTTTATGATATTCCCATATTTTTTTCCTATTTACATATGTAGTGTACATAGAACTGGCCCAAAATCAAACATCTCTTTTCCCCCCATACTTATAAAAATATTTACACACTGATTAGCTATTCAATGTTGCTGTATTTGTGTGATATGCTTGAATTTACTTGACAGACAAAGAGAGCAACATTAAATATCTAATCACTTGTGTAAATATTTTTATTAGTTAGTATTAAAAAATATAATATTATATCTTTCATATATTTAATACTAGATGTTTCCCGGGACTTCGTGCGCACAAAAGTTAATTTCGCAAAAACTGTACCTTTTTACCGCGATGAAAAGTAGCTTATATCCTTCCCCGAGGTCTACTCTACACCTGTGCCAATTTCATCAAAATCGGTATAGTAGTTTCGGAGCCTATTCGATGAAAACAAACAAACAAACTTTTCCTCTTTATTATATTAGTATAGACAAAGTTCTTAGTTCCTACTTGTGTCCATAGATTTCGCTCTTCTGCTTCAGTAGCTTTGATGAACGTGTACTGAAAGCTGCCGCTTTCACGTTCCATCGCATATAGAAACTATACAAAATTTCAACTTCAGAAACCTTTGGTATCATGGTAGAGTAACGACATTCTATAGAGAAGGTCAAGGACCGAGTTATCGTATGTGGTATTTACCACAATCTGCACACGCTTACATTTACATACGCATAAATAATAATCTACAGAATGTTCCAAAGAAAATAGTAATGTATCAAAAGAAAATAGTTTTTAGGGTTCCGTATCCAAGAGTAAAAACGGGGCCATATTACAGAGATTTCCATCTGTCCGTCTGCCTATCACCAGGCTGTATCTCTTTAACCGTTATAGCTAGACAGGTAATTTTTTCACAGACGATGAATTTCTGTTGCCGCAATACGAAAAACAGAACAAAATAACAAATTTAAAATTTCCGTTTTCTACGGAACCCTTTGTGCGCGAGTCCGGCTCTTATTCGACGGTTTTTCTTTTGAATCCTAATACCTTATAAACTATAACTTGACCTTGTTCCTTAAGACCTTTTTTTACTCAAAAAATCTTCACACATTTTGGTCAATAAAAAAAATCTGCCAGGCTTAGAACCACTAGACCGGCGATTTTATATCAAACTTGTAGGCCTCTAGCGATCTGCAGTGGTTCAATGCTAGTTTTCGATGACTTCCATTTTCGACGACGAGCTCTATGTCTATAAACTATAAGTTAACGCTATGTCCCGGTCTATTCATTCAAACATGTAATTTACCTAACCTCACGCAACTCGATCAACTAGAACTAACCTACATAGTAATCAACCGTTTGAACTAGTCAAGGGCAATTGATCTATGCAAATGTCATAGAGCTGCGGGCCAGATAAGGCATACGTGATGACAAATTCGATCAAAGTTTAACTAGAGGGCTACATTGGCCAAGTAAACCTCCGTTACTGTTTGTACAAATATTGGTAGTCCGTTTCTAAATATTTTTGTTGTCAGATCGGGTAGCTTAAAGTAGCCGTTGGTCAGCACCATACAGGAATTAAGATACTTTTTATTATTTAAAAAAAAAAACAACTTCGTCACATAAATTTTGTTTTTTTGGTTTACAGTGTCACTCTCACGACTTAAGACGAATCTAATGATACCTCTCAAGTTCAAATGAGACAATCTGTGTAATTTATATTAAATCATAAAACCTAACATTATTATGTAAAAATAATAATATTAGGCAGTGCCCTAGGTACAACACTACATACATGGTAAGCTTAATAGCGACTTGATTTATAAAGAGTTAATTATCCCAAGAGAATCTTAACTTAACTTTTCAATATTTCCCAAGAGTTAACGGAAGTTTCATTTCTTGCAACTAATGATAAAAGTAAAACTTTGAAGTTGGTGTTGACAGTAGAAACTGTAGCTAAGATTACTCATGAAGACCTTGGTTGCGGGGTTGTCTAATAATTATTATCACCACCTCCGGCTCCATTATAATCATATTTATTTCCTTTCAAATATGCTTACATGAGTTGTTACAATTACTATTAAAAATCTGTCCGGATGTCCATTTTTACAAAAAAATCTTAAAAATACTTGTTATTCATCATTTTAAGACATATGATATTTTTATGCGTCATTTTAAGATATATGATATTTTTATAGTACACGAATAATATAGAGATTACAGTGAAATCCTTTTATAATTACATTTATAGCTACGAATCACGAACCGGATATTACGACAAATTGTAGAAGATCGTCATCTATACTAATATAATAAAGAGCAAAAGTTTTTTTGTTTGTTTTTTTATTTACATCGAATAGCCTCCGAAACTACTGGACTGATTTTGATGAAATTTGGTACAGATGTAGAGTAGACCATGGGGAAGGACATAGGCTACTTTTTATCGCGGAAAAATGTACAGTTTCTGCGATATTAACTTTTGCGCGCACGAAGTCGCGGGCAAGATCTAGTGTCACAATATAGACATTTAACTATTCGATAGTCGTAATAATAGCCAATGCTATAACGACCATACTTTATCGATCCCTTGAAAGTCGTTATAACCGGTTATCACTGTTTATTATCCATTTTTATCATTTTTAATTGTACATAAAATTAATAATACGCTTAAAGTTTGAATGATTGTTTAAAGTTAGTTATGTATATTTATTATTTACACAGTTTACTATATAAAAATCTATAACTTAAATCATCCTTTGGAGAAAATTTATCTAAATCCTTGGTGGCAAAAGTTATAGGAATATCATCAATACAAATAAATAAAATTGAAGTGTCTGTTTGTAATTTCAAATTAACAGCTTTTCACTTAATGCATATGAAAGTATATTAGGTACTTACAATGAAATAGCATTTTTTAAAGATTTTATCTGTCCGTCTGTCTGTCTGTCTGTCGGTCTGTCTGTCTGTTTGTTCTGGCTAATCTCCGAAACGGCTGGACCGATTTTCGCGGAACTTTCACTGGCAGATAGCTGATGTTATAAGGTCTAACATAGGGTACTTTTATTTTAGGGTTCCGTTTAAAAAAATAGAATTCCGTTTCCGTTAATTCTATGCAAACGAAGTTGGGGGCATCAGCTAATCTATATATATTTTGTAGGAATAGCTAACTCGTCTACTCATCTAGCTTTTAGCTAAACCACCTCTCCACTAAGTATAAAACATAATTCTCCGGGGGCTTAAACGGTGTTTAGGTATAAGTGAGTCTAATGGTAGGTGTAAGTAGTTGGGAGTTAGGGGCCGCTTAATGTTAATTATACGTATCCTTGTAAAGCCAGTCTTAGACCCTTCTGCTTTATTATTGTTGATATTTTATAAACAAATAAGCTTGTGTACAATATATGGACTAAAGTTTAATAATATGTCTCCCACTGACTTAAGCTCGGAAATCTATTAAAGGTCTATGTTTCAGTGGTGTAGGGTTCCTTTATACTATTCCTATCGGTTTCACTTACCTTTTACCTTTTGAAGACTTATCCTAATCCCTACCTATTATACAGGCTAGAGCTTCCATATAAAGGAGAACCAGCCTTCACTGCAATCGTTTATCACTCGCGAAGTAGGCCGAGGAAGTGCTCCGCGAAGTAACCCGAAGTGGCGAAACAAAGTGCATGCCCACACTGTCTTATTCGGCCAACCTCAGCCTACTTCGCGAGTAGTAGTTTGGACGAGGTGTATGACTCTAGTAATACAGATTAGCAGACTTCATGGGCCTCTGAATGATCTATTGTTACTCTTTGATAGGCACTGCTCACGATATTATATTCCTTTACAGCTTGAGCGTTCTGATCCTTTAGCCAAGATGTCATGTCCAATAACGATGGCGAAGTTCTAAAACAAAATTTATGGTGATGACATAACGTTCGCTAATTGACATAGCACGCGATAACTCAATACCATGCATTTTTGATTTATAACTTCGTCATCGAATTTAGCAATGGCATCTTGGCTAAAGGCCTCGATACTTGCAGTCTCAATAGTCGATCCGACCATCAAGACCACGGACGCTCTATGGCCTGAATAATTTTAAATCCAATTAATAACACAGAAACTAGAAAGTATTCGTCGCGTTTACAAATTTAATATACATTGGCTGTTTTTCGGTCAATTTTGCGACCAAATGGAACCATATCCTACAAAACCAACAATTGTCACAAATAGAGCATTAGCCACTGTCTGGATTTAGTGCACAAAACATTTGAATGACAGAAATATCAGTCCGTATTAGGCCGCTGACACACAACACATTTTATATACGCTTAAGAGAAAATCAAAACCAACTATACAATCAATCATGATGATATACATAATACTATTATTATGTATACGTTTACGTTGTCTGTTTATCTTCGGCCATTGTGGCATTAATTAGTTCATCGACTTCATTAAGCCACGTCCGACCGCGCCGATAGAAAATATCCTACGACATAATATAAATACTACGAGTATTTATGTAACAAACGTGAAAAGAGTCATAATAGAATTTTGCAACAGCTGTTCAATGGAAATGGTTGTTGTAGGACATTTTTATTGTACGAAACGTGAATATTGAAATATTTGGTAGGACACGTTGTAATGTTGCCACGCTAATGTAAAATAGATAATTTGTATGAGTCATGGTTCATATTTAATTCGGATTAAATTATTTTTAACTTATAAATATTTCAGTTATAAAATTAAACCCTTTTTATGAAACACATAATATACAACAGAACAATTAGGTATGTAATGTATAAAATATCACGCCAATCAAGGAGTTATATTATTAAAATAATAAATTAAAAAATGACCAAAAAGTATCTCTTTGGTTTTTGGCAAAAACCAAAGAGATAAATAAAGGAATTATTTTTCCTCTTTGGTATATCATAACAGGTCATTTTCATAACTGACGAACACTTGGTTACAAAGTGAACGAAAATAAATAATTATGCGGCCAAAATTTTTGTCATTAATTCGCCTACGCCTATATTTATTTATGTTGGCCCCTCCTAAATACTGTGATATTTATGTTGGCCCCTTAGGTGGCCCCATAACTGTCTCTGTCTGGTAAATCATCGGGCACAATAATATTTGAACCCATGTCAAGTGTAACTTACAGAGGCCAAACTTTGGGCTGATTATTAGTTATATAACGTCAAATTGTTGTAAAGTTTCATTATAAACGTCTGGTATAACACGTCTAAATTAAAACTTACTATAGTATAAAACTGTAACGCTTCTCGCTTCTCTCAATACTTAGATCTACTTAACTACGCAACGGCTATATGCGGTTTTCATCAATAGACGAAGGTAAAAGTTGTATTATTAACTTGTGTGTGTGTGTGTGTGTGAGTGTGAGTACGTTTCTATTGATTAGTCATAGTCATTTTTCATACATCGTCTGTCAATTTCTATAGAAAAACGAAGTTGTCAACACCATTAGCAAATTGATTAATATGCTGTAATTAAACAACACAATATATTTACGTGTTTATCTTGTGTATGTAACAAGAAATACATTTGTTTATCTTTAGTCATATAATTAATACGTAAAACAAAACTTTAAGTACAGTTTTACGAGAAAGAAGAAGGGGCCAAACGTCCCCAAGACACATATCAAATGAAAGGGCTTAGTAAGTGTGTCATTTTATTGTACGCATAGATATATAATATTAATAAAAAGAGGATTGTACGACTAGAAATCTCCAAACCATGGGAGAAAAATGTTAATGAGGGTTAAAGGTTAAAAAAAGTTCAGAAAATCATCCTGTTTTATTTAACCATTTCGTAGTGCTATTACTACGAATAAACTACTAATAATAACGAATTTTTGGGAAGTAATGGTATACAGCAAACTTCAGAAAAGTGTTTTGATAAACTGCCTCATATTTTGAAGAAATGTATGGAATAATAATAAAATGCTACAAATAAGCTCTTTCGTCATTTTTTTCGCACATAATTACTTTCTGGAAATTGTTTCTTACTAGCAACGCTATCGAATGGTGCAATAATACAGAATGTATACTTTAATTTTTTTTTATAAAACTAGGGGGCAAACGAGCAAACGGATCACCTGATGGAAAGCGATTACCGTCGCCCATGGACACCCGCAACATCAGAGAAGTTGCAAGTGCGTTGCGGGCCTTTTGGGAGAGAATACGCTCCCTTCTTGAGGTTTGCATAGGTTTTCATTGATTTTGAAACATAACCTCACTTTCACTAAACAGCTCATAACTTTATTCTCAGATTGCCAAAAGTTACACAATTTTCAACAAGACTCTCATTAATCTAAATCTATCTAGTTCTTAGCCAAATAATGTATGAAATGGTTTCGGTCTCCTTTAGTACTTAGGTAGTTTTGAGGGAGTAAAATTGATCTAGCTTGGTCTTATCCCTGCGAAACGTTCGTTTCGCAACAATCTATATTATAAAATTATTACATAAGAGGCAAAGCTGATTGACTGATGTATCAACGCACAGGCCAAACACTTAGTAGTAGGCTTCCACTGAGAAAGAATTTTCAAAATTCAACCCCCAAGGGGGTAAAATAGGGGATGAAAGTTTAAAACCTTATTTCACGCGGGCGAAGCCGCGGATAATTAATGCTAGTATGTCAATGAATTCGAACGGGAGCGTCGACACGGGTCCTAACAGACTTTAGCATTTTCAATATTAGTAGATGCCTTCATTGTCTGGTCATCACATGGTTTAAAGTGTCAGACAGTAATATCGTAAAACAACCCTCCGTCTGGGTACAGATCTAACACAAAGGAAATTCGATAAAATGTTGAAATAAATTCCGATAAAACGATTTATTGTGAGCTTATAAATAGAGTAAAATGACCGAAGAATGTAAAATAAAATACAAAAGCCTTTCCACTAATTTTGAACATTTTGAGGTGTTTAATTTTTCTTCCTTATTTTCTTTTACAATAATACTTATCCTTACATTACATAACACAAAGAAAACTATACACAAATTATTAATTTAAAAGATGAATTTAAATACATTCAAGTATTTACCTACTTTAAAATAAACTTGGTAGAATAAAGCTAAAGTACTTTTTTCCGTTAGATTTTATAGAATGTATATTAATTAATATTATACCCATTATATATTAATACCCAATATATATTAATACCCATTATATCGTATTTTGTCGGGCATCGTTTCATTAATAAAGTTTTATTTTCCTAAACAATATAAACAGCTTTAGCGAGTTTTAAGTTTATTTATGTTGAAAATTTGAATCGAGGTTTAGTTTTGTTTAGTTTAGGAATTAGGACTTTGTACGCTAAGTTTGTAATAGGTTTCTCGGCTTAATACAGATTTCAATTATTGTTTTGTTATCTATCGAAGATCCTGTTCCTGTAAATCGATTTTAATTTATTGTATAACATTCAAAAAATGTTAATTAAATAAATAATCATAATATATTATGTATTTTAATTAATTATTAACGAAAAATATTTCCATCATTTATTTATCTTCACTAACACACAAGGTTGATCGAATTAAAATTTAATTTTCCCCATTCAAAATAATTTATTTTTACAGAGTGAAACTTCGTGTAGTAGATTACGCAAATTGCAACAAATTTCATGGTCATAATATCACTTACGAATTGGACAGAATAGCTAAACTGGTTTTAAACACTTGGTATATTTCATAAGTGGGTATCTAATTTCCTGATCCAAAACTATCTGTTAACATAGTTCCCTAGAGATTTTGTGAAAAGGAATTTGAAGCTACTTTGAAATTGAAGCATGTGTACAGCATGTATATATATATGAAGTTATACAGAATATATATGAAGCAAATTACAAATTTAATTAAACTAGTTTAATAATATGTATAATTAATTAATTAGGTAAAATATATCTTTAGAACGGCTTAGCTCTTTGTGATGAAAATACGAAATATTATAGTATAAACTACAGTTTTATCTATAAAAACTGTCACGTTTAAGTAATAAATAAAAATATATATTAAAAAATCTATTTTCTAACAGGTAAGTTGCTTAATTTCTCTTTTTTTTTATTTTATTTTCTTTATTACAGTAGAATAGAATAGAATAGAAATCATTTATTTGCTTAAATAAGTACGTAGGTACCAACTGCGTATTGAATACAAAAAAAAATCAACACAGCAATTAACAATTAATATAGTCAGAAACAGGTATTAACACATACTTCGATGGAGTATACAGGCGAGTAGTGAAATACAAAAAGAAAAAAAAATATCAAAATTGGCCAAGTGCGAGTCAGACACGAGCAGGATTCAAAAAACAAGTTTGCTCTATGGAAGTCCCACTCAAATATTTATTTTATTCAAAAGTCCCTATAACTTAATGAACTCTCAGTGATAATTGATAATATTCAATAAATAAAACTATTTGTGTATTAATAGCATTGTTACAAATGTTCATGAAAAATACTAAATTCAAATAATATGTAAAAACATAACCCAGGCCTGTTCAGGACACAATTAAAACATAACGGCTTTCACTAATATAATAACAATATCTATGGACGCTTCTCACCACGTCAATCTGGCCCCGTGCTAAGTATCCGAAGAACTTGTGTTACAGGTACCAGACAACGGGAAGTATATTTAATACTTTTATACCATACGTATATTTAAGATTTTTATTATATTATACACATATTTAATACACATCCATGACCCAGGAACACAGAAAAACTTTCGTTCCTTCGGCAGGATTCGAACCAGCGACCCCCGGCTTGAGCACCAAAGTGCTGAAGCACTAAGCCACAGAGGTCGTCAAAAATACGCAATATGAAAACGCAACACATAAATTCGTTTAAACGGAACCCAAAAACAACGATCATTAAGCTTTTGTTTCTTACCTATGCGGTCTTCTCTCCTCATCGGGCTCCTCCTTCATGAAAGACGGCTGCAGGCTGAACCTGCGCCGGAACTGGTGGCGGCCCTTCATGGCCTTGGCATAGGCACTACGAGCTCGTGTATATAGCTACCTGTTGCAGAGCGCGCGATGACGCGTGCGGTCCCGTCCGCGGTCGACGCACGAATGCCGGGCTGAGCTGCGTAGTAGAGTCTATGTGATTCAAATTTATAAGGCGTGTAGTATAATAATTTTATGCAAAGTGGTTGGAAAAGATTTGAGTGTAATAACTTTGATATTGTTTTCTATAAATGAATTTATGTATTTTCGCTATCACGGCACGTATCTACGCTACGGCGTACCACATGTAGTGAACCGTTCTTATTATGTTTTATTTCGATCAACATATAAACTTAAAAACCGGCCAAGTGCGATTCGGTTACATACAAACCTTTGGGTATATATGTAAAAGTCCACCCATCACGTCAATCGAGTTATAGTAGGGGTAGTGAGTTTAAAATTAATAAATATATTTTTATTACGTGATGTACCTAACTAAAAATTCACAGTTTTCGCAATTTTTCCTTTATCTGTGCTATATGACGTTGCTTCGTACCAAATTTCAAGATTTTAAGTTCACGGGAGGTAGCCTGTAGGTTTTTTCCTCCATTTAATTATCCATTTTCCTCTGAAGCTTTTCAAATAATCCGCATTACCGCTACCGCTAGGGGGCTGCAAATATTTTGATTTAAAAATGAAGTACAAAACGACTATTTAGTTTATGTGAATAAGTTTGTCAAAAACATTATTATTACGGCACAAAACATTTTGTACCTTTTTTAGTTTTTTAAATCAAAATAGCGGATTTTTTTAAAAGCTTCAGAGGAAAATGACTAGTTAGATTCTTTGATATTACATAGTATTATCATATTAACATTTAAAACGGGCTCGCCGCCTGCCTATGAAAGCTTAGATCTCGTAAGCTACGCAAGTTGCAACGGATATAAAGAATTGCTTCAAGAAGATAGTTTAATAATACAAGCATTTAACTCGCAACTTTCTTATAGTTCTTCTTAAAAAAAAACTCAGGCAGATCCACAGGCATAGGCTAGTTTATATATTATGTCTACATAGGCTAGAAATAATAGAATATAAGAAGTATGAAAACTTTTTTTATTATTTTTTATTTTTTTCTTACCTACAGGTATTTGAAACATAAAAGTGGATTTTATAAAAAGTTCTTCGAATGTGAAATAACCGATAACACGTTATCATCGATTTTCGTTTTATCTCAAAGCTTATCGTAGCGCAGTTACGATTTTCGACATTGTTCAATAGACAATGGAAGTATTCGTCATTTGTTTTTGTTCAAACAATATTTTGTTCGAATCGCTGCGCCATTGTTCGGTAGTAAAATTTCAATAGGCTCGTATTAAATCCTTTTTAATTAAACTAAAAAGGATTTAACCTTTTTAGTTTTACGCGCTTTTTACGCGTTTTTCATGTTTTCAGCTCGCTTTCAATCCAATGATGGATGTTTGTTGCTCTTTCACGCAAAAACTACTGAACAGATATTGATGAAATTTGGTATGGTAGTAGTTTCAGTTCTGGATTAAAACATAGACTAATTTTTATCTCGAAAAAGTACAGTGTTCCTGTGAGATATACTGTATTTACGCGGGCGGAACCGCAGGCATAAGCTAGTTAGGTTTAGGTATAAAGATTCTTTATTATCAATAAACAAAGGAGTAATATTTTTATAGTGAGAAGAGCTACCACTTACGTGATAACATAGTTTCCTAACATAATGATCGTTCATCGTCAGTAATTAAACATAACGATTCGTAGTCTATACTAATAATATAATAAAGAGGAAAAGTATGTTTGTTTGCATCGAATAGGCTCCGAAACTACTGAACCGACTTTTATGAAATTTGGCACAGATATAGAGTAAACCACGGAGAAGCACATTGGCTACTCTTTATTGCGGAAAAATGTACGGTTTCCGTCAAAGTTCTTTTTATCGTCGCAGGCAACATCTAGTTTAAAAATATATTTATTTTTTTCAATATAAATATTAGAACGAACTCTAAAAAAAATATAATTTCAAAATTATAATATTCATCTTTATCATCCCTAAAAGCATTGTTATAAATAAACCACATCGACAAAATGAATCACTCCCTTAAGTAACATAGCTGGTAATAAGCGAAAGTATATAGCTAAATATAATAATAAAAATATAATAAAAATTTTACGACCTCTGTGGATTAGTGGTTCAGCACTTTGGTGCTCAAGCCGGGGGTCGCAGGTTCGAATCCTGCCGAAGGAACAAAAAGTTTTTCTGTGTTCCTGGGTCATGGATTGTTATTTTATTTTTATTTTATTTATTTATTAAATATGTGTATAATATAATAAAAATATTAAATATATGTATAATATAAAAGTATTAAATATACTTTCCATTGTCTGTAACACAACTTCTTCGGATACTTAGCACGGGGCCAGATTGACGTGGTGTGAAGCATCCATAGATATTATATATTAGATATCATATTATTAAATGTCTGTTACCAATATTGCATACATAAAATAACGAGTTGATCTTTAATGTAACTATACTTTCTGTACTTTCTAACACGTCTTGTTTCCTAATTGTTATTTATTAAGTACTGCTAGATAAAAATAAATCGATTAAATTCTGAGTGCGATTGTGAGGACCTATTTCACAAACCCTTATGTGTCGTACAGCTTATTCGGGAGTTAGGTCGCTGTTTATCAAGCGACAGAGACAAAACATTCAAACAAGCTATCTAACGCTTATAAAGATTGTGAAACAGGACTCTAGTCAAGATGCATTGCTGTAATTTCGACGGCGAACTTCGAAATCAAAATGTAAAGGATTTGACATAAGGCATCGATATGTGACATGTCGCTTGCGATGCAATACGTCAAATCCTATACATTTTGTTATCGAACTATGTCGTCAAAATTATACGAATAATAATATATAATATAATAATATCTATGGACGCTTACACACCACGTCAATCTGATCCCGTAGTAAGTTCTCGAAGAACTTGTGTTACGGGTACCAGACAACGGAAATATATTTAATACTTTTATACTATTCACATATTTAAGATTTTTATTATATTATACACATATTTAATACACATCCATGACCCAGGAACACGGAAAAACTTTTTGTTCCTTCGGCGGGATTTGAACCCGCGACCCCTGGCTTGAGCACCAACACGCTCAACCAACTGAGCCACAGAGGTCTCTAGTCAAGAATGCATCTTGAGTAGAGGCCCAGGCTCTTGATATGAAAAATTATCGTCTACTATAAGTTATAACCGACTCCAAAATCAAATTCAGCTGGTATAATGGTGTAAAAATGTTTATCTCAGTAAACTTGTCGAAATTTTGATATGGGTTTAGCCTGCCCTGTGATATATGTTCACAATTTGTTCTGATGAGGGTCACAGAAGTTACATGATATATTTAATGATGATACGGGCCAGAATTAGGTATCTATAAAGTTTTATTACATGTTAATAAACTATCAGTATCCGTGATCTAGTGGTTAAAGCATTAGCTCTCGACTCGGAGGTCGTGGGTTCGATTCCCGCATTGGAACAACAAAAAATCTTGTTTTCAAGTTTGGTTAGGACAATGCAGGCTGATCACCTGATTTTCTGACAAGAAAGATGATCCATGCGTCGAATGGGCTTGTAAAAAGTCGGATCTGTGCCTTATCTCTCGTCAGTCGTGTCGGTTATCCGTCCTACTGGATTATGAGAGTAAAGGAAGAGAGAGTGCTCTTGTCTACACACTTGGCACTATAAAATTACTTCTGCGTAACTGGCCTGGCATTGTCACCGAGATCAGTGTGGGGAGTTATTATTATTAATAAACTACTGTAAGCCTATAAATTCTGACTTAACGTAAACATAACTACGAAAATTTTACCAAATTATTAAATGTGTGCATTTGAATTGAATTAATTATAAGACAATATTAGTTATATAAGTTAAGTAAATTTTAATATTGTTGAATTATGGTCGAATCTTATTGGTCGAAATTCGACTAATTCAAGGAAACATGTGACAAAAGTATGGAAGTGTGTGGAATACTATTTTTCTCAACCAAGTTAATGTAATTTTTAAGCATTATTATAAAAAATATTCACATTCTGCACTCCTCCCCTATAATATAAACTTTAACTGTTCCAAATATCATACTCCTTCGTTGGCGTAGTATTCGTAAAAAGGGTACAAAGTTTTGGCTTTACATATTAATCTATAGAGTAATAGGCAACCGTTATTGACAGTTCTATTGCCGTACAGCCTAACCTGTAAACGGACTGTGGTCATAATATGCAGATACTTTGCTACTAGGTACAACGTAAGCATCCATTAGGAGGGGTTTCCCAAAATCTACCTCTTAAGAGAAAAGGAACATCCAATGTTTTTGGAAATGACAAGCCATGTCAATAACAATAATTATATGGAAAAACAGGTGCAGTCACGAGAAAAAACTTGTACACAATTTATTGTGCTCAAATATTTTCCAACATTAACTTGAATTTGAAGGTTCACATTAAAGTAAAATTTCAAACCATTTTATTTTCAGAGAGAATGATATTTATTAACTTTTACATTAAGGGAAAACAAATTTGTTTTAAAAGATTTAAGTAATTAAGAAAATACTCGAAAAAAAAAAGATTTTGGAATGAAGCAAGGGATAGCTTTATTTAACTAAACTTTTAATCACCTAAAAGCGGTATAGTTAAGAAAAGAATTAAGCTGATAAAACATTCCCTTCTTTAATTTCGTTAATTGTGTAAAGTAAAAAATGAAAATAGTGTACTTAAAATTTTTTAAAGCACAATTTACAATAGGCTAGTTGACAAAATTTGGAAATTTGTTTAAAACTATAGCTTAGCATCTATTTTACCCCAAAAATATATTATTTTAAGAAAAATAGGTCTTTTACATTAGTATTTTGGAGTTTTTATAAATTAACTTGAAATCGACCGCGAAAAAGGCCAAGACTGTCATGGCGTCTTAAATGACGTCACACCTCGCGAAACAGCCGTGTTTGTTTATGACAGTCAATCGTGTTTTTTAGTAAATAATGAATTCCTCGTATTATAAATATTGTGTAGTGCCCCAATGTAAAAGTACAATGATAATTAAACGCCAAACAAATTATTCATATGTACCTAACAATAAACAAATACGAAGAAAGTGGTTATAAATGGCAAGGACTAAGGAGGCAATATGCTCTTACTTTATCAACTGCTTCCACAATTTATTTCTGTGAAGATCATTTTGATGTAAGTATTAAACACAACTTGATGTATATCTTGATGTATATGTAATCTATTTATAAATGTATAGGAAAATTGAATTTTGCAAAATCTACCATAATATACCACATAACTGCTGAAAACTCGAATTCAAAGAGAATATAATCACTACGTTTTACTCGAATTATCCTGTTCACTTAACGAAAATCACAGCTACAAGCACAGTGTTTCGCGAGGTGTGACGTCACGCTTCTCTGATTGGTGTTTAATGTCACGTGATAAAACGACTCATTATGTCGATTTTATTTTCCAAAAATATCAATAATCTTTTATTATTTCAATAAAAAAGTTGTTTTATTGTTTACTTATTATCATGGTTAATCATTAGAAACTCTAAGCCATCCGATTTATTCTTAGTGGAAACAAGCCTCGATTTTCCTGTCTTTAATTTTAGTTGGTAAATTAGTTTACTTTTTAATTTTTTTAATAGATATTCTGTTGGTTGTCACGGATTCTTGTAGCCAAGTAAATTCCACGTATTCCTGTGATATTTTTTTCATTAAAGACCTTTATGTAATTAGGGTTAAGAAAAAAAAGGGGGTGTCCCCCTTCAATATCATATACTTGTAAAGAATTATTCAACTAAAAGTTAATTGCTGCAAGGTAAAAAATGTAAAACAGGAAAGATAATTGTAAAAACACGTCGCTAGAACGCTTGAAGCAGAAAACCGTAGCTAAAAGGCTTAAATAATAAGGCTTTGAAAGAGTTTGGAATACGAAATAAGGTTTCATAAAGTAGTAACTGGACTAGCCTGTTGCGCATACCTAGCACTAGGGTCCTGAGTTTATGCCTTTTACCCACGAGAGATAAGGGTTCCTCAGCTAATGCCTTGCAGGAGGTTTTCAATTGAATGAGTTAGTTTTAGAGTGGTGTAATCCGATTTATTCCAAGTTGTTTTTCCTCTAAGTGCGTTTTATACAACTTAAGTGAGTAATGTAATTTTAAAGTGGGTTTAGCTTTTAACGGATGGAAGCTAATTAACGTGAATGTACATAAGTTTGTTTTTGCAACGGTCTGGTTCTCTCTTTAATATGATTCTGTATAATATATTCCATGATCCATCACGCTATCCATCAAATAGCTTAAGAAAATCCATAGTTGTTTAATTTTAAAAATTGTTCATAATTTTATATTATAACATTTAAGCTTAAAGAATAATAGTCCCCTATGCTTTAATCCTACTACTATTATAAATGTGAAAGTTTGTGAGGACGGATGGATGCCTGAGTGGATGAACGGATTTTGATGAAATTTGGTATGATAGTAGTTTAAGCTGTGGATTAACACATGGGTGAAGTAAAATTACGGTGTTCCCGAGGGATACTTCACACATACCAATCCCAGTGATAGCTGTGGTGCGGGTGTAAGCGTACTTAGTTCTTCTGCGAAAAAATATGAACGACCTGTATACTCCTTAGACTTTATAGATCATAAAACCATCAATAGAAAAAGATTTTATAGAATGTTCATTTTTCTCTTTTATATCGCCTACTTTTTACACAATGAAACAACATTTTAATGTAAATGTTTGTGTAAGGCCGCGGTCACCACACCTACCTACAGAACCGTCCCCATTTTATTGTGTAAAGCAAAACAATGTTTTTACGCGGTTTAAACAAAGAATAAAAACCCAAAGGTTGTTCCCAAAGGTGAAACAAGTTTTTGTATTATTTTCACGAAAGATACTAGCCGTATTTACAAAACGGACAACTTAAGAAAAACAAGTATTTTCACGAAAATAAAATACACAAGAATATTAAGTATAAACTTTTGCCCGCGGCTCCGTCCGCGTAAATATAGTATCTATTTAAACTTTTTCGGGATTAAAAGTAGTCTGGTTTTTTAATCCTGACCCTAAACTACTACCATACGAAATTTTGTCGAGATCCGTTCAGCAGTTTTTGCGTGAAAGAGTAATAAATAACCATCCAACCATCCTCAAAAAATTTCACATTTATAATAAGTACTAAGTAGGATTAAAGTAAAATGAAAGTGTAAATTAATGACTAGAATTATAAGCTCGCTAAGCTCGTAAGCGTTTCTCTCGTTATGGCAGTGTTTTGGAGAACTGAAAGGGGCTCCGCCCTGTTTGTGTTAGCCGTAGCTATTGGATTGATATTATACAAATTGTTTGTATTACTTATACATTAATAATTATCTATTAACACATAATACCTCTGAACTGATTTCGTTAACATGTTATTGTGTTATACGCATCCGGCAATCATTTTTAACTTTATACATAACTAGATGTTGCTCTCGACTTCGTGCGCCCGATACAAAATTTCGAGGGAACCGTTCATTTTGCCTCAATAAAAAGTAGCTTATGTCCTTCCCCGTGGTCTATTCTATATATGTGCTAAATTTCATCAAAATTGGTCCAATAGTTTCGGAGCCTATTCAATGCAAACAAACAAAAAAACCTTTCCTATTTATTGTATTAGCATAGATAACTTCTATATTTTTTTTATTTTAATGAAAATTACACAGTGTGAACATGTATTTTTATTAAACAAAAAGTAAATTAATATTATTAATTAGTTATGTAAAATGTATTTAGGTATTCATTTCTGATAGTGTTTAATGAAAAGCATGTTAACAACATAGTTTATACAGATAATAATATCGGAATTCAACCAGCCCACTTTGATTAAAATACCAATTATTATTTATTGTCTTTTGCAATTACAAACGTATGTAGTGGTTTTGTCATATTGTATTTCGTATTTCCATTTGAAACTGCATTTTGTAAATTACAATGGGTTTTGACGGCCTCGCAATAATAATATAACTCTGCCGTGTCTTGGTCGGTCTGTCGGACTGCATTAATAATAATAATAATAATATCTATGGACGCTTCACACCACGTCAATCTGGCCCCGTGCTAAGTATCCGAAGAACATGTGTTATAGGTACCAGAAAACGGGAAGTATATTTAATACTTTTATACTATTCATATTAGGTTGGGGAAAAAGTTTCTTCGCATTTTATATAAAAATTCAAAAGGTTTTTTTATAAACTTTATTTACAAGTGACTAAAGTATATAGGTGCCATTTTGTTCGATAACTTTTTGCCATCTTGTTGGTAGGTACATGATCCCATTGCTATAAAATTTTTGGGGCTTCTGATGAAAAAACTGCAACAAGTGGTTTTGGCAGTCCTCTTGTGATGTCAACCTGACACTGCCTAAGGAATTCTGCAGCGACCGAAACAGGTGGAAATCTGAAGGTGCAAGGTCAGGACTATACGGCGGATGCATTAACACCTCCCAGCCAAACTCCCGTAATTTTTTCTGAGTGGCTAAAGATGTGTGAGGTCTAGCGTTATCATTGTGAAAAACCACACCCCTTCTGTTGATTAATTCCGGCCGCTTTCTCTCAACTTCTTGCTTTAATCTCATCAGTTGTTCGCAGTACAGTTCAGAATTGATGGTCCTGCCTGGCGGTAACAGCTCATAATGGATAATGCCCTTCCAATCCCACCACACACACAGCATCACCTTGTTGCGAGTTAACCCGGGTTTCGCCACAGTCTGTGAAGCCTGACCGGCCTTTGACCACGATCTTTTTCGCACGTTCTTGTCGTACGTGATCCACTTTTCATCACCAGTTATCAGCTTCTTCAAAAATGGTTCGGTTTCATTACGTCGTAATAAAGAATCACAAATGAGTACACGTTTCATTAGGTTTCTTTCAGTGAGCTCATGAGGCACCCAAATATCGAGCTTTTTTGTGTACCCAGCTTTTTTCAAATGCGCCAAAACCGTTTTGTGGTCAATCCCCAGTTCTTCAGCTACATCGTAACTACTAATATGCCGATCTTGCTCCACTTTTTCAAAAATGGCAACAGTTTTGTCCGTAACAGGGCGACCAGAGCGACGTGCATCTTTGATATCAAAATTTCCGGATTGAAAACGCTTAAACCAAATTTGCGCTACCCTCACAGATACTGCATTAGGTCCATAAACATCACAAATTTTTTTCGCGGCTTGTGTTGCATTTTTACCTTTTTTGTAATAAAATTTTAAAATGTATCGAAATTCTTCATAAGAATCACTCATTTTAACAATAAGAAAAACAAATGAAAATCTCAAATTTACCTAATTTGAATTTGGAATTGTCTTCTGTAAAATTAAAACTTTTTAATGACACCAAAATCAGCCAGATACAATTGGTATAGCCCAAGATATTTTATGACAAGTTTATACATACTATAATGCGAAAAGACTTTTTCCCCAACCTATTATATTTAAGATTTTTATTATATTATACACATTTAAAACACATCCATGACCCAGGAACACAGAAAAACTTTTTGTTCCTTTGGCAGGATTCGAACCTGCGATTCCCGGCTTGAGCACCAAAGCGCTGAGCCACTGAGTCACAGAGGTCGTCAACTTTGAGACTGCATTTTGTAAATTACAATGGGTTTTGACGGCCTCACAAAAATAATATAACTCTGCCGTGCCGTGTCTTGGTCGGTCTGTCGGACTGCATTAGTGCATTTCACACGAAAGGGTTAGTTCAGACCGGAATAGACCGCAATTGGTGGGTGCTGGTGGTGACTTAGGCTGCGACGAGCTATGTCACCGCGCCGCTCATCACGCGGATGACGGTGGATACTGCGCTCATCCTCACCGCTCACCGCTGCGTCGCGAAGCACCGCTCTACGTCGAGTGGTGCAGTTCTACGTGATGCAATGTATTCTGAATTGTCACAATGATATATGTATCTTTTCGTGTAGTGAATAAAGTTCAATTTTGAATGGATATTTTAAAAATGCATCGCTGCACAACGCCGCGCCGCGTTTTAAACTGACCCTAAGGTTCGGGCCGCAGGAAACAGCAATGCGTTTCAAATGAGAATAGGAACGTCAATAACCTTTTTCTGTCAAATATCATTTAAAAATTGTGAGATTTGCAGAAAAACTTATGTGCATATAAATATAAATAGTCTTGCATCGAATTTAAATAAAAATGCTAAATAGTAATTAATTAATTATCTAAACATACATTTAACTATCATAACAGTCTAAATTCGAAACAATATGACACCGACTCGTTCCTATTCTCATTTGAATCGCATTATACGATTAGGTGCGCGGCGCTGACTGTCCAATCTGACATGTCACTGCGAGAGAATTTTTACAATTTTATCCGCGCATCACGTGTGACCACAAAAAATAAGTCTAAACTCTTGAAATCACACGCACAGTTTGGAACGTTTGCCTACATAATATGTCGGATCTACCATTTTTTATCTTATTATCACGACAGTAACATCCGCAGTCCAAACCACACATTCACAGTTTGGAGTGATGATGATTCAGTGACATGATTTCAGTAATTAGAGAATAAATCAATTACTGAAATCATGTCTTTACATAAGTAAGAATATAATAAGAATACAGGCTACTGATGAGAAAGGTATTAAAGCGCATTTCCTGTTAAAGGTTCACCTTATGAGTTGCAAAGTTCAGCGGAAATCCTGAACTAAAGCTCGAACGGCTTTGTACAACAGACAAGGATGTGCTTCATAGTTTCTTTGAAGATCTGTTTATATATGTTTAGATATGTAGATTTACTAAAATGGCCGTTTGTAAAACAAAATAATATCGATTTATTATTTAAATCCCTCACGCAAAAACTACTGAACGGATTTCGATGAAATTTGGTATGGTAGTAGTTAAGGTTCTGGATTAAAACATAGGCTACTTCTTATCCCGAAAAAGTAGTGTTTCCGAGGGTATCCCTAGGCTCTATTTACGCGGGCGGAGCCGCGAGCAAAAGCTAGTAGTTAATAAATGTTAACATATTTTATTCGTAAATCTGGGCAACTATTATATCCTCATTTAATATAACTATATATACATAATTTCAGGCTCAAACAAAAAATATTTTGATTACATTGCAAGATTCGAATCTGTTGCCTAACCTGACTCCCTTATGTCGTACCAAAAAAAAAGCTTTTACATCGGCAACCAAATAAAGGATACATAATACAGTATATTCCTTTTTAAAAGGGTTTCAAAATTCACTGGAACTGAGCTCCCTGTGGCCTCTCGCTGTCACTGACCGATGCCTTTGTCGGGCGCTGATTGTGTGTGAGTACGCCACTGAGCGGTGAGCCCTTTAGCCACTTACGGCCCATGCAAAATACCCAAATAAATTAAACACGACGGAGAGCAGTAAATAACCCTAAAGTGAGGATAAGTGTTTGTGCTTGTGCTTTTCTACCCCATGCTAACTTACAAGTAAGTTGCGTGGGGTATTTCGTAATCGCCAACTGAGTGCGTAGTTAATATGAAAGGGTCTCATTCTTATACTAATACTTATATAATAGTTTTATCGAATGAAAAATACAGCTAGTTATAAAAGTGTTTGTAGTATTTGTGTTTCTTACTAATATCAAAAAGTTTTATCGATTTGAAAGCAATTTTACACTCAAACAAAATGTACTATCAGGGAATCTGTATTATAAGCAGATAGAGTGTTCTCATAATGCAGACACAGTATTGTCAATAACATGTCAGTTTGATATCATAACACAATACCAACAAATTATGACAACTTGGTATAGTTGGATACTCAAAGATGACAACAGTCAATTTGCTTACGAATTAAGGTATCTGATAGAACAATACCCTGGGTAAATATCAGCGTATGACGTTGTGAATAAAAGTAGCGGTGGCTTTCAGAATCGTTTGTAACGATAATAGAGGAGTTGTACTGATTAACCGGAGGAGTGGTGCGATGACAGGTAGAAAGGGTGAGGCGAGGAGAGGAGAGGAGAGGAGAGGAGGGGCGAGGTTTAATAAAACAGGCTGCATGCGAAAATGGCGGTCATAATTTTATCGCAAATTGAACTGTTAAAATTTATATTGAGCAATTAATGTATAATTACTAAAATATTGATTAAAAAGTGATTATTGTAATAAAAGTTTTTGATTCAAGTATATCATCGTTATATTTCAGAAGTGGGATTATCTAACTACCTACGTGCTAAAATGAAGAGAGTTAAAAATGACTATCAAAATTCAAAAGGCAATAATATGTACAAAAAAAGGATATATTTGGACTTTCAAGTGAGTAATACCGATAATTCTTCGAATACATCGTCGACTTCATCCCTTTCTACGATTATATCGGAGCATGTTGATAGACGAATAAATGACTTATTACAAACTCGGAATACTCAAAACGACAGATGTAAAGCGTTAAGGAGCACCGAAAAACTAATTTCGGATTTTGACCCTAATAATCGCGACATAAATGTGAAAAATTGGATTAGAAAAATTGAGCAATTAGGTGACATTTACAACTGGTCGAACGAAGAAAAATCATTTAATATGCAATCAAAATTACAAGGACAGGCGCGAGTATGGTTCAACCGTTTAGAGTCGTACGATCACACGTGGGAGGAATGGAAAGCCATGGTTATTAAAGCTTTTCCAAGACATCATGATTATGCCACGTTGCTTGATGAATTGACAAATAGGAATAAATTACACAGCGAAACGATGACAACATACTTTCAAGAAAAGTTAGCAATGTGTTACAGGTGTCAACTGAGCGACCAGGCCTCAATTTCTTGCATAATACGAGGTTTGCCTTTAGAACTGCAGGCGAATGCTCGGGCTTTTCAGTGTTCTACTCCTGACGAACTATATGAAGGTTTTTTGTCCGCCCTGGAATCGTACCAATCATCAAGCAGGGGACACCAGTTGATAACGAAAATTGCTAGCGGTTCTAAAACAGGTGACATTGCTCAGAGGAAGCCTCCAGTTTGCTATAGGTGTAAAGAAAGCGGCCATGTAGCACCAGATTGTACGCAGCCAGAAAATCGTAAGTGTTTTCGTTGTAGGAAGCAGGGACATGTCGCAACAAATTGTACCACGCCACTTGTACATTCAAAGGTTAATGAAAAGAAAGTACAAATGTTATCGAAGTTTAACAATGTGTATAGGAAGACTGCTAAATTAAATGATATTTCTATACAATGCTACCTGGATACCGGAAGTGAAGTAAATGTTATATCTGAGTCGGCAACGCAAGCAATGAAGTTAAAGGTCCAACCTTCGAACACTATACTAAAAGGATTTACAGGTCAACCCATAAAAGCCAAGGGCCTTGTGAGTTTTAAGTTGTTTGTCGATGAAATCGAAACGGACACCTCTGCTGTCGTTACAGATGTTGATATGGGGAATATTGTTCTGCTAATTGGACAACCTATAATAAATGACAAAAATGTGAGGTTGATAGTAACTCACAATCGTGCAATTTTATCAAAGGTGGGTATCGATAATAATTTAAACAAATTGGATGTTTTTAATGAAGCGAGTCGTTACAGAGTCACTATAGCAGATGATACGGAAGTGCCTGTGGGTAGCAGCCTTGTGCGTGTACATGTCGATGGTGCAGGATCTAATCAGCTCTGTACAAAGCCACGGCAGTATAGCATGGGTGGTGTGACCTACGGACTTGGCAGTTCTGTGTTACATAATGGCATCGGATATGTAAAAGTCTGCAACATAGGTGAAAGGCCATTTTTTTGGAAGAAAGGAGAAACAATTACAAGGGCGGAGCGGTGCGAGTTAATCACAGAGGTGAGTGCAAATTTATTACTGAGTAGCGGAGAGTTAGGTAGAAGTGATTTTAATATTATTGGGGGAGTAAAGGTTAATGATATTGATGTAGGCGATGTTAACGTTACAGATAAACAAAGGTTAATTAATTTACTAAAAATATATTCGGATTGTTTTGCTAGCTCCTTAAGTGAAATAGGCCTTACTGATTTGGGTGAAATGCACATAAAGGTCACGAGCGATAAGCCGGTAAATAGAAAACCTTACCGCTTAGCACATACTGAACGGGGGGTAGTTGCAATAAAAGTTCAGGAATTGTTAGATAGTAACATTATACGAGAGTCAAATTCAGAATATGCGTCACCAATTATTTTGGTTCGTAAGAAAAATGGTGACTACAGATTGTGCGTCGACTATCGAGCCTTGAATTCTGTGACTGTCAAGGAGCACTTTCCCTTGCCTCATATTGACGACCAGCTCTCTAAGCTAGCCGGTAAGAAAGTATTTAGTAACCTGGATATGTATTCGGGCTATTATAATGTAAAGGTTCACTCCGATTCTGTAAATAAAACCGCATTCGTAACCCCTGACGGTTCTTATGAATACTTGAGGGTACCTTTCGGGCTTGCGAATGCTCCGTCTGTATTTATGCGGGTAATGAACAAATTAGTTAAATTGATCGGCAGTGAGGAATTAATATGTTTCATGGACGATATGTTATTATGTTCCGTTGACAATAACGATGCACTAAAATTATTAGAAAAAGTATTTATGCAGTTGCGAGAATCAAACTTAAAATTAAAATTTAAAAAGTGCTCATTTTTAAAGTCCGAAGTATTATTCTTAGGATATGAAATTAGTTACGATGGTGTGAGGCCGGGTAATCATAAAATTAAAGCTGTTTCCAATTTTAAAATTCCTAAAAACTTACATGAACTTAGACAGTTTTTAGGCTTATGCAGTTATTTTAGGAAATTTATCGAGAAGTTTGCCATTCTAGCTAAACCTTTAACGGATCTGACTAAGAAAGACCAACCGTGGGTTTGGAGTTCTGCTCAAGTAGAAAGTTTTAACTTATTAAGAAACAGGTTATGTTCCCGTCCTGTATTAGCTTTATTCGATGAAAGTTTACCTTGTGAAGTTCATACAGATGCGTGTAAAAATGGCATTGCGGGTATATTACTACAAAAACCGCATGGTGGCCAATTGAAACCTATATTTTATTTCAGTAGAGTAACCTCACGCGATGAATCGGTCTATCACAGTTACGAATTAGAAACACTCGCAGTAGTTGAATCGTTAAAACGCTTCAGAGTCTATGTATTAGGTAAACCTATTAAAATTGTTACCGATTGTTCTGCTGTTAGGTATACTGTAACTGTACACGGTACCCTAAAAATAAAAATATATCAACTAAAAATAAATCACACTTTTATCTAATTTATGAGGGTAAGTTATTGGCGTTCTGTATTTTGATTTTGAGTGGAAAAGAAATAAACTAACACATCTGCAGATCGTAAAGTTAAACGTTCTTAGAAACTCTAACGACAATAGAAAAAAAACATCAAAAAAAGGAGCTTGGAGGCGGAGCTAAGGGATGACGAAGCGGACGGACGCTTGGTAGTAGGGGCATTCGGTTTGAGACCAGAAAACGGGACGGAAGGGTTTTGTGAGAGCTCGGGTAAAGTTTGACGCGTCGCGAGAGTTTAGGTGTAAGGGAATAAGATCGCGTGGACTAACGAAGCAGAGATCGCAGGAGGTTGCCGCGCCGGAGCAGTTTTGTTGGTAAATAAATCTGAAGAGATACAAGTAAGTCCTATTATTAATTAGCATTCTAATTTGTTATATTTTAATTCTTTTGTGGCTAGGCTCAGTAGTGGGCGAAGAATACTTATTTCTTATTTATTTTTCTCCTCTTTTGGTCCCAGATTCCTCCCTTATAAATTGACTGAATATATGGAATAACTTATTGAATAACTTGAAGATACAGTTAAAGGAATCCTCTCGTCTTTCGATATTCCCGTACAAATTACAGACAGAGTAATGTTCTACCAGGGAAAGATGACCTTGTACTCATCCACACTCATACGCTCACCTTTTACTACTATAATTAATTACTTATTTTACTTATATTTTTACTGGAATCGACGTCGAGGAGTAACATGAGTTGTGACATTGTGGGGGGTCCGTGGGGACCTTTTATCTGAAATGAGTTCTGACCATGTAGAACATGCGCTCGTGGTCAGCTTCGGGGGGGCTACGTGCTTCAAGGCCATTATTTGACCTATCCCACTATGGGTGCACGGGCATCGATCTTTGGTCGGACTTACTGACATTGACAACCTTTCTTTTCCCCTCAATATGGTCAGCATCAGCGCTGGCTATATTGACAGGCAGGAGGGATTAATAGGCGTTCGACGGATGAAATCCCACTAGATCACGCGGACTGATGGCTCTGGGTTTAACCTGGACCTAGGAGGGGCGTGACCTTCCCGTAGAAATAAATAATATTTTTACGGGAGCCAAAACCTCAAAATTTGTATTATATTAGTAAAGTTATTCCGTTTATTGAATTAAAATACTATTAAATTACTTACTCTCTAAATTCAACAGTGGATAGATTGAAATGATTATTCAATAGTTTAATTTTATAATATGTATTTATTTATAATTTTTAATTTTTCTGTTGTTTCCAAAATTTAGTACATGATTTAACATTTAATTTACCATTATTCGATTTTTATTAGCCTGGGTATGAGTTGGGACACTCACATTTGGTGCCGTGACCAGGATCTCCGTCATAAAATGCATTTTAAAATTAAAATGCAACGGAGATAATTTCTAAATACTTGGCATAACAAGGGTCAAAAATTATAACTAGACGATCAGGACAATTCATGGCCAAATACCAGGTATACTCAACGCCAGATGGCATAGCAATGCGGAACACTAAACACCTTTTCTTAGCCCCGTATTTATAAACAAATAATTACTTGTTGCTAAGTAATAATAATATTCCTCACACTGATATCGGTGACAATGCCCGGTTGCATTGGAACCAAACCAGTTACTCAGTAATTTTATAGTGCCCAAGTGTGTGCGCAGTGCACAAGAGCCATCTCTCTTTCTTTGCTCTCATATTCTAGTGAGACGCATGGTCGATGCGACTGACGAGAGATCAGGCGCAGGTCCGAACTTTTACATGCCCATCCGACGCTTGGATCGTCTTTCTTTCAGACAATCGCGTGATTGGCCTACATTGTCCAGACCAAGCTTGGAAACAGCATTTTTGTTATTCCAATACGGAATAAAAAAAACCCACAAGTTATTCGAACCCACGACCTCCGAGTCGAGAACCAAGCTCTTATTACTAGACCACGGTGATTGTTGCTAAGTGGTTATTTAGTAAAGTTATTTCTTGCAGTTAA
Organism: Glaucopsyche alexis; assembly: GCA_905404095.1. NCBI lineage: Eukaryota > Metazoa > Arthropoda > Insecta > Lepidoptera > Lycaenidae > Glaucopsyche > Glaucopsyche alexis. The sequence goes on from FR990053.1 coordinate 8,229,548, forward strand.
AATTCTTAAATAATAAATCTTAATTCATAGTCAAGTAAAATACATAACTTACATAAGTAGGTAACCACTTAAGAAAAAAATACGTCTCAACGACTCTTTTTGTGTTCTATGCCGAGTGGCTTTGTAATTTTTTATGTGGGTGAAATCCTGCAGTCACAATGTTTTTCAACCCGGGTGCTGTTTCTACGCAACCCAATATTCCAAAACATTTCTTTGTTTTGTTTAAATCTAAAGGATTTTTTATTACCTAAGTCTAGCATCAGTAACGCCAGTTCACGGCTGACTTTCTTTACTTTTTATGTAATACAGAACGTTGATTGTAATCACAATCATTTGTATGTGCATAATAATTGTATGTGTATAATCTTTGCACATACAATTTTGAAACTACAAGTAGCATAGCATATCCGGCATAGTGGATTCAAATGGAACCTTTGTGTTTCTGTCTGCAGAGCATACACAAGTTTTTCTAAAATTCAATTCTTCATGACGTTTTTGGATAAACAGAATCCCTTTTTAAATTCATTTCTATGAAATCTTTAAATATGTGGTAAACACTTGTCATGCGTATTCTATTGCTCAAGTAAAGGAAATGGCGACTATTACTTGGCTAAGAATTCTAACGTTTGACAATTCCTAACATAAGCAATTGCTTGACTATAAAAAAAAAAAAAACTTAAGTAATCACTCTTACTTAAGTAATATAAATACTTCATTAAAGATACGGGCCTATTCTTCTCGTGTAGGTGCTCAACTTGTTCAACCCTGTTATCGAGGGTTTTGAAAAGGTCAAAGGTCTTTAATATGGCTCATATAACGACTACTTTCCATAGAAAATAATCGGCACCGACATTTTAACGTGCGATTTGAAGCATAGAATCACTCTTATTTTTCGGGCAAACCTGCAAAGCCCTAACCAAACTCAGTTTGATATTTCACAGATTATATTTTTTTGTGAGATAGCATTCCCACCGGGAACCAAACCTGGAACTTCCGGATTATAAGTCAAACGTCACTAGATCACGGAGGTTTATAATCCTACGATTTTACTGAGCATTTACAAAACACGTCTTATATTGTGATATTCAATTCAATGTAAATCTCTGGAATTTATGAACAACTACTAAAGATAAGATAAAATACATCAATGTATTTTCAAATTCTTAAGTTAAACGAAGTTCATTTTTAGACGTATTTATGTCATGTATTGGTGAAATGAATCGCTTTGCTTTGTCATTGTCTTTGGTATCAGGTATAGGCCACTGTTAACATCTGGCGTACACGTTGGGGTTAGTGCAGCAGTCGAGTGATAGTTGGGTTTTTTTTACAAGCCTATTATTATAAAACAAATTGTCCAATTTTTTTTGAGTATATTCTGCCGCCTTGTTTGTACTAAATTCCAGGAACGTTTCGGGGAAAGGAAAGTTGAAACAATTACTTCCATAACACTACAGTATGCAGCGGCTTGCAGCACAGAGTCATTCGAGCGGGAATTGGAGAATCAATGGCGGATTTTTACCTGCAACACAGAGCTAAGTATAAAGAATCTATGTCATAGCATAATCTCAATTGATATATTGATTGAAAAAAATATATGAATATACTCATGGTCATTGACATTTCTACAAGTTTTTTTGTGGCTGTAATCAATTCATCTAAGGAATATGTAGGAGATGGAAGATGACTAGTGGTTGAACTATAAATCTTTACTAATGTAATGGAGAGGAAAAGCTTGATTGTTCGTTTGTTTGTTTGCATCAAACAGGCTCCGAAACTACTGGACCGATTTTGGTTGAATTTGGCACAGATGTAGGGTAGACCACGGGGAAGGACATTGGCATGGAATCACAGAAAAATGTACGGTTTCTGAGAAATTGGCTTCTGCGCGCATGAAGTCGCGGGTAGCATCTAGTTATTAAAATAATTATACAACTATGTATCAACAACAACTGTACTTTTAACTGACAAGTAAATTTTGAGATAAAATATGTGTGTAAGTGTGGGTAACTATAGGTGAGAGGATATTAAATGTATACTAAATACTAATGTAATAGAGAGAAACTTGTTTGTTTGTTTGCATTGAATGGGCTTCGAGGCTGCTGGATCGACTTTCATGAAGTTTGGTACGCATGTAGAGTGGATCACGGAGAAAGGACATATGTTGCTTTTGTCGCCGAAAAATTGTACGGTTTCTGCAAAATTAGCTTTTGCGCGCGCGAGGTCACGGGCAATACCTAGTAATAAATAGTATCAATTATTCATTCATAACTTAAATAGGGTAACAAATATGATTTTATGAGTTATTGTATGAATGTCTGTGGACCTTACATTTAGGTAATCCATACATTTTATAAATACGAGGGTGGCTTTGTCTGTCTGTCTGTCTGTCTATCTATCCATCTGTCTGTTTGTCTGTCTCGTTTTCACGCCAAGGCCATTGAGCCGATTTAAATAAAGTTTGGTACACAGATAGGCTAGAGCCTGAGAAAGGACAAGGTTTACTTTTATCACAGGGAAATGTACGGTTCCCGTGGGATATTTTATTTTCAGTTTTACCAAAAATACTACTATATCGATTATCATGAAATTTGACACAGACATAAAGTAGACCAGGGGACGGGACATAGACTACTTTTATCACGGGACATGTACGGTTCCCATGGGTTGCTGGGCTTGCGCGGGTGGAGCCGCGGGCAACAGCTAGTATAGAATATACATCAGTTTACAAAGGTTATTAAAAAAAAAAAAAACTTAAGTCTGTCAGTAACAAAAACAGAGAAGGCATGTTGAAGGCTGGAGGATCTGCAATTTATTAGGTTTTGCTAACAGGTACACAGGGATAGAAATCGTTGCATACCGGAGGATTTCAGAGCTTGGTATTTTGGTAGGATGAAGTCGACGTGCGTAATAACGCAACGTCCAATTCGAAGCCACAACAACCCTATTTCGGTTGAATTTCTTATTATTTAATACGAGGAATCATCTAAGATTAATAAAAAAAAAATTGTTACCATAATTTTGTATGGGATGTCTTTGGGCATGTAAATATTCATATTTAAAATAAAATACGCCAGTTTAAAGATTCTTGTACTGGTTTTGTGTTGAGGGTAAAATTTGCTGGGTCCTTTTATGGTTTATTATTTTTGAGGGAAAACTAGATAAAATGGACATAGATATAAATTTAACATTTACCAACGACAAGTTACAGGAAACACCTTGGGCGTAAAAGAGGGAAGGAGAATCGAGTTGGAGACAAAGGTATCGAGAGGCGAGGCGATAGCATTGCTGTGTAAGCAGATAGCAGTAATTTTATATACGGTAGGCTGGGATAAGTGGTATGTGTTTTTATTTTAAGCATGTTTAAGGCATATTTGGAGGCTTTTTAAGGCTTTTTCCTAATTTGACAGGTGATAATTCTACCTCTATACCGGTACAAGAGAAACGTAGCAATGCTTCAAAGCGCTTGCTACATCGAGCAGACAAAATGAAAAAGTATTATGACAAACACCATAAACCGGAAAAGACATTCAATAAAGGGGATTTAGTCTTATGGAAGCAAGCACCTACTGGTGGGGAAGTAAAGAGCGTCAATACGAAATTACAAGTATTATATTCTGGGCCATACATTATTCAAAAGGTTTTAGGAGACGGACGTTATGAAATTAGAAGTATTGTAGGAATGCGGGGTTACAAAAAATTTTCTGGCATTGTTGCTGCTGATGCTTTAAGACCATATCGTAGCGCTCCTTCTTGTAGCGAAACGAGTAGTGATGAAGATGTAGTTACTAGAGATGACCTTATTGATTTATTAGAGAGCTAATATCTGTGTGTTTGCCAATTGCGGCGCAATTGTTCCAGGATGGCCGACTGTAACGATAATAGAGGAGTTGTACTGATTAACCGGAGGAGTGGTGCGATGACAGGTAGAAAGGGTGAGGCGAGGAGAGGAGAGGAGAGGAGGGGCGAGGTTTAATAAAACAGGCTGCATGCGAAAATGGCGGTCATAATTTTATCGCAAATTGAACTGTTAAAATTTATATTGAGCAATTAATGTATAATTACTAAAATATTGATTAAAAAGTGATTATTGTAATAAAAGTTTTTGATTCAAGTATATCATCGTTATACGTTATTAATCAGCCGAAAAGTATCTTGTCTACAACAGAAAAGTATCCACTGAGATTTAGTACCGCACGTACTGCGGTATGAAATACTGCGTTCGTTCCCCTCACAATGGCTAATAAACCCTTGATATTGTATGAAAAGAAACCACAGTTTGATGGATTCATTTATGCGGCTGAAAATATGTATTATAATGCAAGGGTAAAGACTGCGCGTTTGACAATGTGAAATTATATATATCGAAGAAATGTGCTAGGCTACATAACGTTTATTAAAATATGTTTGCTTATAAAGATAAATTTATTTTAAGCTAATAATAATACTTAGCAAAATATAAAATGCCAAATATTTAGTACAATTGTATAATTCGTCTATTACAATTTACGATAAAACGTAAAAGGTGAGGCATTAATAAAATCTGTGATATTTATCGCTTCAACAGATTACGAATCTCGGATTTTGGAGATTCCTAAAATGCTTTCATACGAAATTCATGAGGAACGAGTTGTGCGTCTCAGATTTGCGGATTAGAGGCGGAACTGAGGCGGATCGATGGCGGATTGGTGGAGGATTGGTAACGGATTGTTGGTGGATCGCAAACGACATTGCGGAATGCGAATCCGTCTGAGATTACACATCCGAGTCATCGACCTTTAGTTCACGGTACTTAGTATTGCTGACAAATAATAATAATCTGTCTATCTGTCTGTACACCCTTCTAGCTTCTATAATTATAAATATAAATGGATGAAATTTGGTTTAATTATAGATTATATTAGGTTGGGGGAAAAGTTTCTTCGCATTTTATATAAAAATTCAAAAGGTTTTTTTATAAAGTTTATTTACAAGTAACTAAAGTATATAGGTGCCATTTTGTTCGATAACTTTTTGCCATCTTGTTGGTAGGTACATGATCCCATTGCTATAAAATTTTTGGGGCTTCTGATGAAAAAACTGCGACAAGTGGTTTTGGCAGTCCTCTTGTGATGTCAACCTGACACTGCCTAAGGAATTCTGCAGCGACCGAAACAGGTGGAAATCTGAAGGTCAGGACTATACGGCGGATGCATTAACACCTCCCAGCCAAACTCCCGTAATTTTTTCTGAGTGGCTAAAGATGTGTGAGGTCTAGCGTTATCATGATGAAAAACCACACCCCTTCTGTTGATTAATTCCGGCCGCTTTCTCTCAACTTCTTGCTTTAATCTCATCAGTTGTTCGCAGTACAGTTCAGAATTGATGGTCCTGCCTGGTGGTAACAGCTCATAATGAATAATGCCCTTCCAATCCCACCACACACACAGCATCACCTTGATGCGAGTTAACCCGGGTTTCGCCACAGTCTGTGCGCCTGACCGGCCTTTGACCACGATCTTTTTCGCACGTTCTTGTCGTACGTGATCCACTTTTCATCACCAGTTATCAGCTTCTTCAAAAATGGTTCGGTTTCATTATGTCGTAATAAAGAATCACAAATGAGTACACGGTTCATTAGGTTTCTTTCAGTGAGCTCATGAGGCACCCAAATATCGAGCTTTTTTGTGTACCCAGCTTTTTTCAAATGCGCCAAAACCGTTTTGTGGTCAATCCCCAGTTCTTCAGCTACATCGTAACTACTAATATGCCGATCTTGCTCCACTTTTTCAAAAATGGCAACAGTTTTGTCCGTAACAGGGCGACCAGAGCGACGTGCATTTTTGATATCAAAATTTCCGGATTGAAAACGCTTAAACCAAATTTGCGCTACTCTCACAGATACTGCATTAGGTCCATAAACATCACAAATTTTTTTTCGCGACTTGTGTTGCATTTTTACCTTTTTTGTAATAAAATTTTAAAATGTATCGAAATTCTTCATAAGAATCACTCATTTTAACAATAAGAAAAACAAATGAAAATCTCAAATTTACCTAATTTGAATTTGGAATTGTCTTCTGTAAAATTAAAACTTTTTAATGATACCAAAATCAGCCAGATACAATTGGTATAGCCCAAGATATTTTATGACAAGTTCATACATACTATAATGCGAAAAGACTTTTTCCCCAACCTATTATTATATAGATGTAAGTTTTGGAAACATAAATTAAAATAAATTTTAAATTGGCTCTCCATATATGTGAGGTGGTGACGAAAAAACTTAACTATTTTTTAGCAATACGCGGCCTGCAAAGTGGTTTATAAGTTGGTTCCCCCCTGCACTGGCATGTCTTAACTATAAGAGGTAGAAACTTGTAAGTTTCTTTACTGCTAGGTTAGTGCAAAAAACCTCTTTTGGATTTTTTTTTCGAGCGAGACTGGACAATAACTTTTGAAGTAATTAAAAAAAACTATTGCGCGTGGATAGTTACGAAACCGGACATAAATAGGCTGCTGCCTGGTGCTTATTATTTCAACATACCCTTATTATATTCTATAGTCTATGGTATGATTAAATAAAACATCAAACCTACGATCGCCCAATAGGTAACAACATTAACAAATAATATCTATGGACGCTTCACAACAGGTCAATGGTCCCGTGGTAAGTTCTCGAAGAACTTATGTTACGGGTACAAGACAACGAAAATATATTTAATACTTTTTATACTATACTTATATTTAAGATTTTTATTGTATAGTACGCATATTTAATACACATTCATGATCAAGGAATACAGAAAACTATAACGGCCCAGTAGGTAACAACATTAAAAATATATTAATTTACATTATTCACTTATTACTTTTGCGTTTTATTCAATAGTTTTTATGTAACCAATCCTTAGATAATATTTTCTGGGTACTGTTTCAGGAATATGAGAAAATTATCTGACCGCTAACGGACACATAATATTAATAAACTTACGAAGAAATTGTATCAGGTTAGGGATTTCATTTTCAGGCTTATTTTGTTTAAAATACATTTTCAGGTTTTTATGTACGCGCATGAAAAGAGTGTCAACTCAATATTATATAATGTGTAAAGTGTTTCACGCAATTTCCATTTAATTTTAGAAGAAATATATTTTAGCAAAAAAATAAATAATTAAAGTAAGTTTCAGCGCTAAATTATATTGATACCTAAGTAGCAACTATTATAAATTGAATAAATAAATATTACATTTGATTTAATTTACTATATTACATACCGTGAAAAAAAACACATTACACTTAAATAAGATTATGTAAAAAAATATTCCAATTCAAATTTGGAATTTGTGGTTGCGGTTTCTGTATCGGTCAGATTCCCCGTGCTGATTAATTAGCGCGGAACCCGCTGATTTACAACCAATTGTCTTCATAAATTTATGACTTCCAAAAAATATAAATTTTGTGTTAGGACCTCTCCTCGCAATTAATTTTTTTTACAATTTATGGTGTGGTTTTATATGATAAATGGAAGTTAATTATAAGTTTTTAGGATTTTACTTTTGCCATAATGCAATAATAATAATATAGTAATTATTAGTAAATTATATCTTTTTATAAAATGTATTTTACAAAATGGCTTAAGGTTTTTGTAATAACTTAAGGACCGTATTCGGAGACGCGCCGCGCGAAGTTTAGGTTTTTAGCGCTACTCTCACAACGATCGAGCCTCGCGCCACAGTATAAAGAACAGTAAACCATCTGCATACAAACGTGCCGCGTTTCGGTTTAAATCCGCAATTCCGCACGCATGCACACACCTCGTATAATAATTTTCAAGAACACCAGCCAGCGGGCTTAGCATGGCGATCCGAAGAAATAAATTTAAGGAAGAAATATTTTATCCAAATAGTGAGTTGCAAAATAATTAATCTTAATCCTTGGCGACAAGGTTGCCAATAGAAATCAACATTTCTAAACAGACATAATTATTATCTAGTTTTAAAATGGCTGTCGGGAAATCTTTTGTGAGAAAAGAAAGAGAAAATTCGGGAAGAAAAGAAAGATTGTTTCCAAACGACAATGCATCGACCTTGCTGCCTTACAATAAGACCTATTTTGCTACAAATGGTATTAATGTTTCTTCAATCTCTCATTTTGTCGACTCTCCGATGTTTCTGCGATGTGCATGCTAAGCCTGCTGCTCCTTAGCAGAACCGGTAAACCTTCAGGTACCATCAACGAAGTGTCCCAACCCAACACCATACATTTTTTGACCAGACCAATAGTCGTCACCAATACCCCAAAGACTTCGAGAGTCAAATCTCAAAAGTGGGGCCATTTAACCGGAGACACTTTTTTCTTCATAGTGTTTTCACCATACGTCAAATTTCAAAATGGCCCTAAAATTCAAAAGTGGGGCCATTTAACTGGAGACACCTCCATAGTATTTTCAATTTCAAAATGGCCCCATTCACCATACGTCAAATTTCAAAATGGCCCCAAAAATCTCAAAAGTGGGGCCATTTAACTGGAGACACGTTTTTCTACATAGTATTTTCAATTTCAAAATGGCCCCAAAAATCTCAAAAATAGGGCCATTTAACTGGAGACACTTTTTTCTCCATAGTGTTTTCACCATACGTCATATTTCAAAATGGCCCCAAAAATCTCAAAAGTGGGGCCATTTAACTGGAGACACTTTTTTTCTCAATAGTGTTTTCACCATACGTTAAATTTCAAAATGGCCCTAAAAACCTCAAAACTGGTTCGCGGAAATTGAACGAACGACACATGCTTAGTGCACAACGCCGACCGCATTTTCCTGTCCTGTTCTGTCCTGTTGACATGTCGCGAGTTTTAGTCGAGTCACTAGTCCTGATCGAAATCCATTCCACAAGTCCAAAAACAATTTTCGAAAGGTTTCGTGAGAAAGCTATTGGAGGGGTCAAAAAAAATTTTTGAGGTATTTAGGGAATCTGATGGAGCCAAATTATAGGGCTCGTTCTCCCGATTCCAATGATACCTCACTCGGGGGGTCTAGGGGTCCAGATGACTGAGATATGCCTCGAGGGGATTTTGTGGGGAGGGGGAGGGGAGGGGGAGGGGGGAAGGTTTCGTGAGAAGGCTATTGGAGGGGTCAAAATTTTTTGAGAGGGGGAGGGGGGTTCTTGAGGTTTTTGAGGTATATCCCGGGTCCCGTTGGGAATTTAGGGGATCTGATTAAGCCAAATTATAGGGCTCGTTCTCGCGATTCCAATGATACCTGACTCGAGGGGTCTAGGGGTCCAGTTGACTGAGATATGCCTCGAGGGGAATTTTTGGGGGGTGGGGGGATGGGGGGAGGTTTCGTGGGAAGGCTATTGGTAAGGTCAAAAAATTTTAGAGGGGGGTTACATTGTATAGGGGGTGGGGTTTTTGGTGTGGAGGGTTGTTGGGTTTGGTTGATTGATGATGAGAGAGAGAGAGACAGAGAAACACACCGCACGGCTTACAACTATGGCAAAAAGTGTCTTCTTTCCAAAAGAAATATTTACTTGCTCAACAGAACAAATGTACCTACTATTATTAATTATACTGTGGTTCGATCGCGATCTGTGGATGCGGCGTAAAGCGACGTGCTCTCTCCTCGGAGTTGCGTGGCGTACTGACCGCAGCGGGCGCTCGCACATGTATTTGTGGAAACTCGCCAGTTCATAGTAATTTGTATGAAGAATTTGAGCGAAAAATTTGGGCAAGTTTATGATTTCTTAACACAAAATAAGAATATATTTACTAAGAAATAAAGATTTTATCTACTTCTTTATAGTTTTAACTTTATTACTTGATAAAATTAGTTTAATAATTCTTGATAATTACGACTCAGTTATTATAATACGGGAGTGCGATTTACACGTTTTCAGTGATATTCAGATTTTTTTTTACACTTATCCATAAACATTATCTTAAATTCGAATGTTTCAGCGGCTAGTAACATTCATTAACTAGCCGTGTGATTTTTTTCAAGGTTGTGGAGTATCTTTTTCTGTATAATTCTCTTATATTCCCGACCCTCGATTGCCGTATAGGGCCCTTAAAACGTACTTTTTGAAAAGTACGTTTTAAGTTATTACAAGTTTTTTTTTAATATAAATTTTTATGATTTACAATTCGCTATCCGCAAACAATTTATCAACTCATATCATATGACATGCTCAAGCTAAAAGGGCCTAAGTTTCAAAGTGCAATTTTTTATCCTTTTCGTCGGCATAGAGAGCCAGCGATGTGGAACGGATCGCCTGGCCTGATAGAGGAATTAGGTTTAAAAGCTTTTCTTTAATTTTGAGTTAATTTTATGTTTAATCGTTTGAATAAAAAGATTTAATTGTAATTTTAAAAATTATCAGAAATGTAATGTGGTGCCATAAAAATCTATGAAAATATTATGCAAATACATTCGCTGCTTAATATTTAACTTTAACTAAGTATTAATATTACCATCATAATATTATAATTTAAAATTTGTTAGGTTAGGTCGGGTTAACATGATTTCTTGTCATAAATTGATATAAATTATGAATAACGTTTGGTATTTGGATGACTGGACCCTTGGAAGCGATGCATCTACTGTACTCTCTAACTTTCGTACATTAATCCATGAGTTCCAGAACATCGGCCTCGAATTGAATTTAGGGAAATGTGAACCTTTTGTCCCTGATAATTGTGAGGAGAGAGAAGCCGTTATATCCAGGTTCAAAGAAGTAGCCCCACAATTATCAGTTATCGAAAAGTGTTCACTTCTTCTCTTAGGTTCTTTGGAAGTTCCCCAACTCCTTAAACGTTTAGACGACACTATAAAACATACGCTTTCTTCCATTCTTAACATAAATTTTGACCACTGCTCATGGACTCAAGCAACGCTTCCGGTAAGATTCGGTGGCCTGGGCATTCGACAAACGTCTGACGTAGCCTTACCAGCGTTCTTGTCCTCGGTTCACGCAAATCACGCAATAATTTTAAAAATATTAGAGCGCTCATCCTGTCCGTTAGTTATCCCTTTTGCGGACGAGGCCAAGAACGCCTGGGAAATTGCTAGTGCTGGCAGCAATTTGCCCGAGAACACATTTTCCCAAAGGCTTTGGGACGAGCCCATCTGCAGACTAGTACGGAATAGACTTTTTAACACGTCTTCCAGTCCTGCAGAGCAGGCTCGTCTTTTGGCTGTGGAGAAGTGGGAGTCGGGCGTTTGGCTGCAGGCATTACCGTCAGCCAATATTGGAACATTGCTAGGCCGCAATACATTTCAGCTAGCCATTACCCTGCGTCTTGGTGCCCCCCATGTCGTCCCTCATCAGTGTGTTTGCGGCGCGAACGTAGACAGCCTGAGATAAAGGCAAGAGACCTGATGGAATGACCCTGGTTTCTTGAAGTGTGGGACGGGTTCTTGTATGGGACGCTACTTGTGTCGATACTCTTGCTCCGTCCCATGTCCAGAGCACCTCGAACTGTGCGGACGCGGCTGCAAACCAAGCGGAGAATCTCAAACGGCGCAAATATGAGAACCTTAGCGGAGACCTCTTATTTGAACAGTTTGGGGTGGAAACCTTAGGTGCATGGGGTCCGGGCGCACATAAACTTTTTAAAGAAATCTCCAAAAAGCTTACTGAATCCACCCGAGACCCCAGATCCGGAAACTACCGGGCACAACGGATAGCCATTGCTGTCCAACGAGGCAATGCTATCAGTTTGCTAGGTACTCTGCCAGATGGGGACGACCTGGGGAAGTTTTTCTATTTATAGATTTTTTAGAGATAGATTATTTGTAGGTAAGTCTTCTTTGTATTAGTACTAATTTTTTGTTTTTTTTTTCGCCTCTAGTTTTATGTTAACTTTATGTTTGTTGTTATTATTTTAATTGTTTTTAATTATGAATGGCATTTATGAACAAATTCTTTAACAAACAAATTCTTTATTAAACACACATAATAACATACAATAGAATAAACATGTAATATACATCACATCAATCTAATCCCTTGCTAAGTTAAGACTTGTGTTATGGCAATCAGACAATGGATACACATTTAACAATAATTCTATACTATGGTATTAATAAACACATTTTCACAGACACACACTACACAAACACACTAAAATAGTTTATCACGTAGTTATTGTCTTTTTCGGCGACGTGATGCGCGCTTCGTTGGGGAGTCTCCCCCGGAACCTTCGGTAAACTACACCCGACGGCCAGAACGCCTCCACCTGAGAGTAGACAAAAGTGTAAAAGTAAATCTGTGAAACTGAAGTTCACTTTGTGGCGAGACTGCAGACGCTCAACCCTTAAAGTGTAGGTGGTCTTCTCACGGATGTAGCTCACGACGTCTTCCACCTCCATAGACCAGTGCAGGCAGGACACGTACAGCTGCGTTGCTGGTGCGGTGCCGCGATGGTTGCGAACGGCAGGCTTCCTCTTCTTTCTTCTCTCCACCAGAGTGAAGCCCTTCTCATCGCACCTCCTGCTCTTGTCCTCGGCCGGTTGAAGAGATTCAGCCTTGCGACTCTCCTTGGTCTTGGGGCTCTTCTCAGCCTTGGAGCTCTCCATCTCCCCCTTTGATTTCCGCGGGGGTGCGGGGTAAGCAGCTACACTGGCATACTTTTTCTGCTGAGTCGATGGATTCTTCATCTTCGGCTCGATTGCTAGTAACGAGGCTTCGGCGGTCCGTCCTATTCCGCTGACATGGCCAACGACGAGTCAATCTGCGCCCCGCGACGCGTGTTTACGTAGGCAAACGGATGATCGGGTGACCTACTCGTACTTAGAGAATTATTACTTTTTATTTGGAATAATTCACTTTGCAAATCAAAGATGGTATCTTCGGATACATCCAGTCTACCTGGCATCTCGTCCAGCTCTGCCTTCATGGTGTTAAATAAGCAAATATTAACAAATCAAAATAAACAAATATGTAAAACATATTTATACGATATTTCGTGTTCTAAGAGGGCAATTTTCCGAATATTACCTTCTCATCAGAATCAAAATGAATTCATGGTGAATGCTCAAAATTACAAGTCACCGGGTGAATTCTAATGATCCCACGAAACAAAACTCGACGGAAATCGTTCCGCTAATGACAGAGATTAGCAGACATTTTGAAAATAAAACCTTTTTTGGGCATTTGCCACATTAAAATACTTTTGTTTTCTGGACAAAGTGATTTGTTTTTCGTAACAAAATATCCCACAAACTGTTTATTGTGTATAATTATTACACATATCGCGTTACAATTAGGATTTAGAAAAGAGTATTTTTCAAATGTTTAAAAACTGCTTATATTTAAAGATTGGGGACAAACGATTTGACATAAAAATAATAATAAATTAATTAATGTCTTCCTTCCACCATTAAACTTTTTGAAGCCTTTTTCGTCAATATTCAAACGTGCCTTATAAAGATAAATTTTTAATTAACACCTATCACTTCGCACCCTAAATTATATCGCTCCGTCTTATTTTAACCCTTTAGAATTCATTGTATGTAATATATATTATATAGAGCTGTTTAAATTAGACTGTGTAATAAATAATTAATTGATGGATTGAATTGTATCGTCACGGTAACTCCATTTGCAGAAATGAATTACATTCTCGTCTATACTTTTACTACGTTCTCATAATATTCTATATCTTAAATCGTTACAAAATAATTGCGCAAAGCTTAGCTTTCTGTTTCTAGTTCATCTACCATTTGAGATATGCAAACAATCTTAAAAACGTTGATAAAGCTAACCTACTATTAGAATACTTTATATCCATTATCCATATTATTATTACGTTGATTTATTTTAGTTTTCCACTTGTCACTATTCAATAAACCCTAAAGGATCTAGTATACGAGATCCTACATTGTATGAAAAGTGCATAGAGGAAAAGTTGTACAATATCTTAGTAACTGGCGACCGACAAGCTTTTAATTGAGTTGTCTTCACACCAGACATGAGACACTTTGGAGTCCAGACAGTGGCCGCGTTACACTTCTTTTGTTGTGATAGTCTAGACTAGATTACCTTGACAAAAAGGACATGAAAAAAACGGGCAAGTTCAAGTTGGACTCACTATAAAACGGGCAAAAATTCATGTCTGTTGTATAGGAACTTCCTTAAATATTTATTTTATTTTGTTTTTCACATTCGTTGTTAAAGCGACAACAAAACTAAAAACTTTCAACTGTCTAACGATACAGCCTAGTGATAGACGGACATACAGATGGACTGATAGCAGAGTCTTAGTAATAGGGTCCGGTAATGTTATTAAAATTACACAAACGACTCGCATTTATAAACTTACCTTCTTCATTAGAAGAAGATCGTTAGATCTTCTTCTAATAACTTCTCACACCGATTCCAGTGGCTGGTTTCATTGTAACCATTTCGCAAAAGTAATTTGGGCACTAGCTTGAGCTTAACAAGCGCTCTCTCTTCCTTTACTCTCATAACTTAGTGGGACGGATAACCGACACTAATGGCTAGAGATCAGGCGCAGGTCCGACTTTTTACATGCCCATTCGACACATGGATCATCATATTCATCATAATCATCATCGTATTCGCCAACAAACTGTCATGCAGTTTGGCGAAATAATAGCAATGTGTTACATTTGTTAAACTTTCTGAAATAAATGATTAAAAAAATGTTCTTCTTATATTAAGATAACCTCAGTGTCTATGTACAATACCGTCAAAATTCCTGCTAGACCAGTTTCTAACTACGTATTTACATGTGAGCATTTATGCCTGATCGAGTGGTAACTTGTTCGGCGTTGGACGCACACAACAGTTTTTAAAGCGGAATTCATCATTTATAAACTGTTTCAAGAGTAAGCAAAATACACAATATACATTTAAAATCGGGAAGATCCACGTGTGAAAGCTAGTATTTTTTATGAAAAGAGAGAGTATCTAGAGATCAAATGAACAATGTACCTTTTGTATATTAACTAAAGTATTTTATATTAGACCTACCTCTAGAGCCGCTATCCCCAACCCGCGGCCCGCGGACCGCATGCGGCATGCGCGTGAAATCTGTAACCGTTAGATAAAGTTGTGAAAAAGCGTTCACAATTCCAAAAATCTCACTGAGTGAACATAATTATTATAATACATATTTGTTATTTTATTTTAGTTTGTGTCGTTAGCTCATCTTAAATGTTTAGTTTCACTCTTTTAACTACCTTGTGTTATTCCATTATTAAATCGTTAAAAGAGATGTTCTAGAAATGTATGAGGCGTGGGCCAGCCCTATGTACAGTCGCGTGCACTAATATAGACACATTGACAAATTTGCAATAATATGTCAACGTATCATACTTCAAAAACATGGATACCATGTTGTATTCATAATGATGTAACCTACAAACTGTTTCAAAATTATGAACACATTTTTCTCATAATAAAGTAAACAACAGTTTGTCAATGAATACTAAACACCCCCAAAGCCAAAATGATGTATACGTGACAATGTCAATAACATGTAAACATTGTTTTTTCAATATAATGTAAACATTAATTTTGTGTATCCGAAAATGTAAAATACAATTTCATTACAATGTAAACAATAATTATGTCATTAATATGTATACACTCATAAAAGTTTAGCACTTTTTACTTTTCTGCCAATATGTTTATAATTGTCAAAAAAATGTAATCATTGTAGGTTGCAAAACAATGTATACATTCTTTTTTTAAGGATAAGGGTTCCTTGAGTATTACGGAATCCTAAAAAAAAAAAACTTCCCCCAACGACATACGTGATAATTACAATTGACTTCTCAGATTAAAAAAACAATGCGTTGTTTTGGTTCGGTTTTTATTATCTACCCTCAACTTTCATAATGTTATAAAATATAATGACAGTCGCTGCGGAGTTCATCATTCACACTAATATTTCGGTGATTGCATGTGGTGTTCGTTTGAAATTTGAAAATTATGGATAGAATGGAGAACATTGCTTATAGAATATCTTCCTACGAAAAACATAAAATTATAGTTTTAAAAGAGCAGGGGTCCTCTGTTATTAATAATATAGCAAACGAAATGGTACCCCACAGTGAGTATTATTCCTTAATATTTATTATTAATTAATGTTACTTAATATTGTATCAGTAGGTATCAGTCTAATTGGATTTGTTGCAGACTGTGTTGATTATAACATTTTTTTTGTTAAATTGATTATTATCGTTTTTATTTAAGATTTTTCAACATTGTTATAACTTAGGTATTAATTTTTGTTTTCAGACAATTAAGGGTCAGTTTTAGAGGCAGTTTGAGAGTGGAGATTATAGATCATGAGATCTGGAGATTATAGATTATAGATCATGAGAAAGTATTAAGCAAATATAAGAACGATTATGAAGCAATGGCGAACAAGCTTAGGAAAAATTATTGGGAGAAAGATTTAATGGAGAGTCGAGAGAGAGAGACAAAAGGAGAAAAATAAAACAAGGAAAATTATGATAATATTTTGAGTTTAGTTAAGTTATTTTTAATTATTTTTATATACGAGGAGTCGAGTTTTAATATTTACCATTTTAATTTTGTTTATTTAATGTTATTTAAGAATATAAAGTTATGAGTAGATTGAAAGGACTAGTTATAGAACTAGGTCCTTAGGCGGGGAGAATGTTTAAAACGAGATTTTATAAAACCTTTTTATATTTATTTTTCTATAGATTTTAAATTGTTACAGATTTTAAGTTGACGTTTTAGTGCGTTTTACATAGAAAATTATTGTTATGTAGAGTTTAGAGTCTGAGAAAATATAGGATTATGAGGATGATAATTTATGAGTTTTAATAAAATATATACATAAGATCTGAGCTTATTTTGTTCACTGGGTTTTAAGCGATATCTTTATAATAATTTAAAACTTTCATCTATTATTTTACCCTCCTAGGGGCTGAATTTTTTTTTTTTTTTTTTCATTTATTTCCAAAAACAATTTATTTGAAAACTCTGAAATACGTAACCCTCTTTTTTATTATATATCTATGCGTTTAACTCATTATTTTTTCCGTACTCAATTCATGAAAATATGTCCACGGAATAAAAAGTTTAATACAAACTTTTATCTCCTATTTTACCCCCCTGGGAGTTGAATTTTGAAATATATTTTATTTAGCTGACGCTTCTTTAAACAAAAATACCTACCTATATGTAACTACCTACTTACACATACCAAAAGCCTTCAGCACCGCTTACAAGCGGTATTAAATTTACGTATCTATAAATTTGACTATGGGAGTGAGTACTATTCATTGATACACTCTTGTTTACGTTATTATGACAAAAATGTTTCCCTATTTTTGACTCATATTGTAGTATACTTAATATTGAACACAAGATGAGATACATACTATTGAAATTTAGAATGTTTACATATTATTGGAAATTTGTCAATGTGTCTATATTAGTGCACGCGACTTTACACTATAATATGTAAATATAGCTACATAATATAGTAAATGTTTCCTATCCTTTATTTTATTTTATTTCACTTCGTTTCAATGCACATTTAAAATAAATTCGTCAAGGAGAGCAACACAACGTAAAATAAAACATGGCGGATTAGATCAGAATTAACCAAAGAATTTTGACAATGACATGACTTTTCACAAAGAAAGACGTATGACACTCAAGAAGATGTCTCTTCCTAAAACTATCAACTACGTCAAAAGTCAAGTCAAAACAACTGTCAATGCCGCCCTAAAATAGGGTTCTCGCATTAAAAAACTCTTCAAATAATCATTTTTGTACGCACGTACCCTTCTTCAAATTACTTTTTTTGTATTTTTATGTAATTGCCTTATATTTTTCCTATTTACCTATGTACACCACATAGAGCTGGCCCAAAATCAAACATCTCTTTTTAAATAACATATTTTTTTGCCCCTAAAAAATTTTGGTTGCGGCCCGCGACACCAGGAGTACAACGGGTTTGTGGCCCGCGTAAAAAAAAGGTTGGGGACCACTGCTCTAGAGTAAGGTACTACGTCTTGTGTAGCAGGTGCTACGAAGAGTAGAGCCGCTACAAACGCGTAGAGGTGCTACGAGCTTACGTGCAAATTAGACGGCGTCTATTTTCTTAATTTCTGAATTTTCTTCAACTTAAATATGGAAAGTAAATACCAAAACGTGACAGCATTTTTAATGCCTTGTTATTTTGTTTGCCTTTATTGATTCCAATGGGTAAATTTCACTTTGATATTATTATAATATGAATACTGTTTCTAATTTCTATAAACCCAATCTAACATAAGTGATAAAATTATACTGTTAGACCTTTAAGACATTTTTATAGGCATTTATTTTAACTTGCGACAAAACAGTTAAATTTTGGATGTGAAAATACCGAATATTGAATACCAAATTACCAAGTTAGCGAAAGAATGTAAGGAACAAAAAATTACAAAATCTGGTGACTAAATAATACCACTGAATATTCCAAACTGGTAGACAGATATTATTTTAGCGAACAAATAACCATCTTGGCGACAATTTCTGAGTACACATTTAATTTAAGAATAGGCACATATATTTTCCTGATGTAGGTAACTCAAAAAACATACAAGCAGCATAACGAGCGCACATAAAAAACAAAGGAGCGTACAAAATCCCCAATTTTTTATTTTTCTCGATTTTAGCGGGGTGTAGTTATTGTAAAGATTCATTTTGATTCATGACGAAAATGACATTAGTTTTGAAATTCCAATATGGCGGACATACTTAATTTTATAAAATAATATGGGTTTCCTTTTGTTGGTTTCTGGGGGTGCTGATTATAAAAAAGTAATCCATTTTAATCCTTAGTAACCCCGTTTCCTTTCCGAAGAAAAAGAAATTTGAAAATCCTGAATTTCGAATAATTTCTATACCTTACATAACTGGTACCTCGAACTTCATAACATACTGTAATAATAATCATCAATCCTAATCAGCATCCCCAAGATCTTTTAAATTAGTATTCATGTTAATTTTACGAAGATTAAATATTCTCTATTTTGGAAAATGAAATTAGAAGACAATTTTGTCATCAGCACCCCCAAAAACCTTGAAAACGACACCCATGCCACGGAAAAACATACTCCAACAGTATACAAAAATGGTATTTTCCGTAACCTGCAAATTAAATTTTAGCAGCCATTAATTTATCAACCAAATCTGGTTTTATAGCTGCTTATATGGTATAATGGTCATCAACTCGGAAAGTAAGTCTAAAACTTGTAAATTTCGGTGCTAATTTGGATTAAATTTCGCCACTTTTATCTGCCGTTTTTTTGTATATTTTGTCACCTGAGTGTTTTCGCCAATTTAGTAATTTAGTCGCCAACATATTAATTCGCTCCCAAATTCGTAAATACATTATGCTCAGTGCTCACGTGCAGTCGCCAACTTATTTTTTGTTTTTTGATTAATTATATCCTATTTTAATATATTATTTTTTATCACACTTCATAAGATGGGTCCATGTTGGACTTACAAAAATTATTGTATAGCAATATATTTTCGATATCGCCAAAACCTCCGTTCAAAGTGAAGCTAAATCCGAAAGTATATTTATTATTTGTGAGTCGGGTGCAAACATTACTTTCCTTTGTGAATGTGGGTGTTACGCATAAATGTATACAGATGAGCCTCGATCCCTGCGCCCTACACTGTAATGTATTGAAAGAGCGAAAAAAGGGAACACCCCTATATGTGACATAGAACTACAGCTGTTACACTCCACCTGTTTGAATGTGAGTTTGTGTGTAAAAGTGTTAAAAAATCTACTTTCAATTTCCACCCGATGATGAGATAATTGGAACCGGTCGTGTTATATAAAATGAAAAGTGAACAAAAAGTGGAATCGTGTATTTAAAAAGTTGTGTGTTATTATTTTGAAGATTAATTTCCACTAAAAACCAATAGTACACTCAATCAGTTACAAACAAGTTAATCCTAAAATGTTGTTAAAAATCTATTTTAAGAATTCGTGACTATAGCATAAAGTTTTTTTTTTTATCATACGCTGTATATGTCACCGTAAAATTGTAAAAACCGTTAGATTGTAATAAAACTAGTGAAATTGTAAAACACTGATAGACTTCTGACGCGAATATGCTGCCTATAATTTCACACATTATTTTTCGATATATAATAAATATATAGTTTTTAATCTTTCGACATATTTTTACAATCTCGTTAGTTATTTTACAATCTAACGTTTTTTTTACAATTTTGCGGTGACATATCCAAATTCAAAATTTAAACTATCCCAGTTTAAATCTATTCTAATATGCTAATTACAAAAGATTTGATTATTTGTATGTTTGCCTACATTGAATAGGCTCCGAAACTATTGGACTGCTTTTGATGAAATTTGGCACAGATATTGAATAGCCTACGGAAAAGGACATTAGTTACTTTTAATCGTAGCAGAATGTACAGTTCCAGTGAATTTCCTTTTGTGTACACAAAGTCACAGGTAACATCTAGTCTAGTAATTTAATTAATAGGTAAGTAGTGAATATAATATCATTTATGAAGTACCAAAAGGTGTCTAATGTTAACACCACTGGATATAAAAAATTAAGATATCCAAAAACCTGTTTGTGGAAATAATAATGGGGATTGCCGCGGTAAAGCTATTGCATAAAATATAAATACAATAATAGTATAGCATATTTAAAAGTACAACGCCATCTACCAATCAAGTACTTTATTATCTTCAGCAATGTGTAGGGAACATACACACTTCGTAGTTTAAGCTTGAATACATAGATGGCGAAACCATTTTAATAATTCAACACATAGCTCACGTTACACTAGACGGAAAGCGATTCTGTACCAGCGGCTCGATTATACCAAATTAATCAGACCCCCACCCCAGCTCAGCGATGTTAGGTTTTTTTTTTTCGTTACGGAATTTCTTGATTCAGTCGCCGCGCTCAAAGCCCGCGATAAAATCTATGCAATAGCTTAAAAAAATAAAATTCAAATAATAAAAATATTTTTCAACGAAATAAATGCTCTCATAATACATAATATGTGTGAGAAATACAGATACAATACATGTACAGTTCAAAATAACCGTTCAATAATGTAGAAACAACTCAAACGCCTGCTTTGCCTTGCCTAAAAATATTTTGATATCAAAGTCAGCAATCTATACTAATATTATAAATGCGAAAGTATGTATGTCTGTCTATCTGTCTACAGACAGACGTCTGTTACCTTTTCATGCTTTAACCGCTGAACCATTTTTATGAAATTCGGTACAGACATACTTTGAGTCCTGGGAAAGGACATAGGATACTTTTAATCCCGAAAAAGTACAGTGTTCCCGAGGGATACTGTATTTACGCGGGTGGAGCCGCGGGCAACAGCTAGTATTTCACAATTCTGTCCCGTATCCTTGACCTTAATCGGGTCACCATTAAATCTGAACATCGCGGATCAGTGATTCATGGGCGCAGGTAGAAAAACGGTCGCCGCTTCGGTTCTGCCCGGGTGAAGCTTTGAATAATTTATTATTATTGCCCATTCAGAATCGAATTATTGCGGAACTCAAATGGAAAGCTCTCGCAATAATAAACCTCAGCGAGATCTTAATAAACAAATAGGGCAATAACTGTCTACTAAAGATTTTCTCGTATTACGTTAAAAGAATTGCCATATCCGAGTACCTACTTTCCAATTTGCGAAATAATTATTTTGTTAGATTGATAACTTTTTTGAAGACATAAAAACTATAATGTATAATGGTCATCGAGCCTTATATTATAACTAGCTTTTAATGTCCTTCGGCAACTATCCTATTTGCAAAGAAAATGTATGGGAAAAGGAAAAGGAAAGTTTCCCTAAAGATATATGGAACGTCCTGCTCATGACATAATCATGCATGATATTTGGTCTACGATATGAAACTTTGTATTATATTTCTTAGTAGATGTCACCCGCGACTTCGTGCGCACAAAAGTAAATTTCGTAGAAACCGTACATTTTTCCGCAATAAAAAATAGCCTATGTCCTTCCCCGTGGTCTATTCTACATCCGTGCCATATTTCATCAAAATCGGTCCAGTAGTTTCGGAACCTATTCAATGCAAACAAACAAACTTTTCCTCTTTTTTTATTTATTTATATTTAATTATATTTGTATGTATAGATAACTTTGTATAACTACAACAGCTGTTGACACCTAATATTTTATACAAAACAGCACCTGCTCCAATATTGGACTTTTTATGTGTCCGTAAATCTTTACACACATTATTTACTTCTACGGAAAACACATTACTATCACAATATAATGTATTATATGCTCTAAATTTCCTATTTGATATGACTGAACAATAATAAAGCTTTATTTACCTAAGGGCCTTTTCACTTTCTTCTTATAATTGTCGGATAGCTTATTCGAATGTTTTGCTTCTGCTTACTTTAAATCGAACGAGAGACAAACACGCAAATATGCTATCTAACACCTATCTAAAGATTGTGAAACATGCCCTAAATGAAGCAAAGAATTTGCAAAATACACATTTATGTAGATAATAAATAAAATTAATTTATTTCTGCGTACCCGAGCAAAATCCCTTCGATTAATTTAGTGAAATAAATCGAAACATTTCGATGGATTTAACCATTTTTTATGTTTTGGTTGAATGTACATGAGTGATAGCTTATTCTTCCATGAGATAGGTTTCGCCGAGTCACCCTTCATAATATTTCACAGGCGCTTCCAATGATCGAAATTCGATAAAAATCATTTTCAATATTTCTTCGATAGCCCTAGTCAAACCTTAGTAGTAAATTAAAAGTGTTTTAGCGAAGAAAGAGCGAGACAGATAAAGTGTATGAACTGTGGCATATTGGCCCATTAAACTGAACCCATTTTAAATTGAAGTGTGAACCCACTTTAAATTGAAGTGAAGAACAAAGCAAGAACTAAAAGTAATTAACTTTAAACAAACCCAATTATTTTTTTCTAATATTTTCACTAAAACCCAGACTAGTTCAGTGAGCGAGGCGACATTTTAATCAAGCTGTTTTCACCCGCGCCAGTAAACCACATCTCTGTAGCTCATTTATTATTCAGCAGCAAATTAATTATGTAATTCTGAAAATTAATTAATCATTCCACGTATATTTATGTCACCAGTGTGGTTTCAGTGATGATTATGCAAAATGTTACGGTAATTTATCTATAAGGTTCGGTAAAATCAATTACGGATATTTGGGCATATGATCTATTGCTTATCTAAAGACGTTTAAGCAGAAAAAAAAACAGTCATACTCGAAAAAAAATTCTAGGTTTCGTGGGGGGACGATTGAGGTAAGGTTAATGTAAAGGTCAAAGGTCAATGTGATGGGGATGGCTGTGGGATAAAAGGTCAAGAGACAGGTCGAAGGTCAATGTATCTGGGACGGTTGGGGTCACAAGTCAATACAAACTAAAAATATAGTTCCATGTTCGCGTAAACCAAGACAGCAAACAATTGCAAGTTGCATCTTACGAATTTGCGATCAGGGTCACGTGTCCTGCTCGAGTTTTACAGTATTTACCCATCCCAAGAAAATTGCACAGCGCCGCTAAAGAAGTATTTACTTCAAAAATGATTACCACTTCACATATAATTATCAAGCATTTGAGAGCCACCTCTAAAAAACAAAATTAAAATAATTTGATGCCAAAAATTAAGTCTACCTATATGAAAATAACTATACAAAATTTCATCTATTTATGTTCTTAATTACTGTAGTTTAGGGAGAACAGACAGACTTACGAACAGAGCTAAACTCTTAGGGTTCCTACTTCCTTTTAGTTACTACAGAACCATAAAATTGTGGCAATTAGTAGGTGTGTACTTAAGTAGTAAGAAATTATTATGAGAGAAAATCCTCATCTTGACTCGTCTCAAATTCAAGATATTTTAAACATTCCCTAACTTAATTATAACATAACACAATTGTCTTCACTTAATTTCAAAAGGTCTGTGGAGAAAATTCTGCCCACGTAGACAAATGCTTTTACTTTATTACGTGAATAATAAACCTCCAACGCATTTCAAATCAAATATCTTTAGCAAATATTTTAATATTTTAAATACTTAAATATTGAAAATAGAATTATTGTTTTACAGGTCACCTCGGTTAGCATTTGGACGCTTATTTAAAGAGATAAGAAACATTCGTTGAGTCTTTAATGAATTACTTACTTTGGGACCATCATAGTTTCAAATGGAAAATAGTAATGAACGGTAATGTTATTTAAAATTCATTATTTTTAGGCATAGGCAATTAAGTACTTGCCTTGCTTTGTCATGAAATGATCAGAATATAGCACTGTGTTTAGCCGCATTAGTAAGGGCACCAGATGCCCAAAGAAGTTTTAGGAATGCAGTACGCACTTGTAACTGCTTTGTATTGCGGATGTTCTTGGGCGGTAGTTATCGCAGTCCGTCTGCTCGTTTCCTTAACAAAAAAACATTTAATGTAAAACGAAAAAGAACATTCTGGATTCAATACACATTAATACAATTCTTTACCGCAGCGAAAACAATTTATTGGAGGATAAAATCAAGTCCCCGCAGTGTGCTCCAATATTAACGACCCGTGATCGGCGTTTCAATGTAAACGGATTTTAATACATCTTTCAAAGGAATATAGACGTTAAAAAAATTTAGTGAGGCTGTCTCCGTAGCTGCAGGCTTAGAGCATGGCGATCCATAGAAATACATTTAATGAAGAAATATTCTATCCAAAACAGTTCGTTGCAAAATAGTTCTTAATCCATTGTAACAAGGTCGTCATTAGACGTCAACATTTCTAAACCGCCATATTTTTAAAATGGTTGCCGGGAAATCTTCTGTCAAAAACGAACAAATATTCAAGTTTAAGACTCAACGTAAAGAAACTTTTTGTCTAGGACCGCCATGATGTGGAGTGGTTGACATTATTGTGGGACTTTTTGACATTAATTTAAGAAAACGTTTCTACTTTAGCTGTCAAAAGAGGTCATTTTGTGAGCTCATGCTCGGGAAGAAAAGAAATGTTATTTCTCATAACGACGATACATCGACCTTGCTACCTTTTAATAAGACCTATTTTGCTCCGAATGGTATTAATGTTTCTTCAATCTGTCATATTTTCTTTTCTTCGGTGTTTCTTCTATGCGCATGCTAAGCCTGCTGAAGTGCAGAACTCTAGCTCTCGCCGCTTTTCAACAGCAGCTATCAACATTATTTAACGTCATCGACAGGTGCTATTCTGTTAAAGCTCTTAAGGTCAGTTCACACCGCGATGATACATGGCGCTGCATTTTTAAGATAGCTATTCAAAATTGAACTTTATTCACTACACAAAAAGATATACGTTTCATGTGACAACAGTCAGTAATTGGCTCCTTAGATTTGAAAAAGAGTATTGTTTATGAAACTTCCGGTGCGATCAGCAGCGGGTCTAAAAAGGCCACTTACACAATATCATCGCAATATTACTATTTGACACTAAAGCAATTCTGCTTGTAAATCTGTCAAATGAATGCATTTCAGCCAATTTCTGCATATGAATTGTATCCAAATCTTAATATGAATTGCAATTAAAGTGGCTATTTTACGATCGCTTGTGTCAAATAGCAATATTGCGATGATATTGCACAAGTGGCATTTTTAGACCCGCTGAACTCTGAATTAATTAAGCTTATTTGTTTAAAGATTGACGTTAAGCATCCTTTATCATATCTTTAAATACTTTAAACGAGCTAAATGATAATACTAGATTTTGCCCGCGACTACGTCCGCGTGGAGTTCGGTTTCCATAGAATAGTTTAAACACTTTTTAATCCCTTTAGGGGGCGAATTTTCAAAAATTCTTCTTAGCCGATGCCTACGTCATTTCAACTATCTGTATGCCAAATTTCAACAAAATCCGTTCAGTAGTTTCGGCTGTGATAGATGAGTCAGTCAGGTTTGCCTTTTATAATATATTCAAAGATGATCGAAATCTCGGAAACTGCAGCATATTGTATATCCATGAAATTTAGTATTCCGGGAGTTTTGGAGAAGATCGATCGAATCGATGTTATTAGATCTTATCCCTAGGGAACAGTTTATTGACTTATAAATCGATGAACGCCGGCTGCACGCACGAAAAATTGTCACGTTCCGCCTGAGCCGAGCGTGCAAGCGAGAACGCGGAACAAGCGATAGAGAGGCAAGATCGGCCTAATCGTTCGGCTTGTGATTTATTTATTTATTTATTGTATATTGACACATCAACAGTTTGTAGGAGTATAACATTTGAGCTTAAAACTAAATTACATAAAACAATTTCTGTCCTACTTACTAATAATAGATGTGAAACAGCATTCTTTGTTCATGCGTGACAAAATATTAAAAAGATAAAAGTAAAAATAACAAAAATAAAATTACAAAACAGAATACACATAACCTAAAATAGAGCTAACACTTAAACTTCAAATATAAAAAATAAACAAATCAAGTTTCTTTTGGTTGCAGTATTGCTTTTTTGAGCTTGCCTATAGAGTCTACATTGATATCAAGAGTTTCTGTGTGCACAATTTGGTTGAAGCTATTTTGCATTCTATTTAAAGCTGAAAATTTGCCTACATTTGTCCTACTAAATTTTGTGTGAAAATATAAATACCGTTTTGTTCTTTTGTTTATTCTGGGTACATTGATATTGAATTGCATTAATAACGATGAGTCAGGGATGGTTCCATTGATAATTTTCTGCAAAAATTTTAGGTCCAAAAATGTGCGCCTTTTCTGTAGGGTGTTCATTCTAAAATGTTTGAGCCTCGTGTTATATCCAGCTCTCCAGGTGATGCCTTCATTATTGTGTACACTCTTGTGAACCAGGTACCTAGTAAATGATCTCTGTACACGTTCTAGGCGATTTATATGTATTTGGTAGACGGGACTCCAGACTTGACTGCAATATTCAAGACGACTAAGAACTAAGGAGTTATAAAGCGTAAGCATTGTTCTGACCTTCTTAAAGTTTCTACCGATACGTTTAATGAATCCAAGCATTTTTTGACTGTCCCTAACTACTTGATCGATATGACTAATAAAATTTAATTTTTTGTCTATGATTACTCCTAGGTCCCTTATATTATTTACTTCCTTGAGAGAGCTATTACTAATTTTATACTCTGAATTGACTGGCAGTAATTTCTTTGTAAATTTTATGTGATAACATTTGCTTGGATTTAGTTGCATATTGTTTAGTAGGCACCACTTACTAATGCTGTCGAGATCGTCTTGAAGTAATTTGACATCTCGGAGGTTTTTAACTGTTCTGTATAGCTTGAGGTCGTCCGCGAAAAGTAAACATTTAGAATTATATACATATTTGGTAATATCATTAATGAACATGACAAATAATTTAGGACCAAGGTGGGAGCCCTGAGGAACTCCTGATACAGCTATGTATGGAGATGAACAATAGCCATCCTTTACAACTATTTGTATTCTATCTGACAAGTAAGATTTAAACCATAATAATATTTTCCCTGTAAACCCAAACTGATTCTCTAATTTGTACAATAAAATTTTGTGGTCTACTTTATCAAAAGCACTTGTAAAATCCGTATATACAGCATCTGTTTGGTGCCCCTCGTCGATTGTATTAGCAACATCAGTGATATAACATAATAAATTAGTGTTTGTAGATTTACCTGCAATAAAACCGTGCTGTAAAGGTGAAATCTGTTCTTTTATATGCCAGTCAATGTAAGGATTTAGAAGAGATAAGGATTTAGATTTGTGATAACGTTATCATGCAAAATTATCGTTGGTAAACCGACTTAAGACAACCTGTTTTTTTAATTTATTATAACAGTAATTTAAAATAAAATAAATATTTGAGGGGAGCTCCCATACAAAAAAACTTGATTTTTTCGATGTTAAATGCTCGGTAAAACGGTATGGAACTCGCACTAGGCCGGTTTTTATGTTATTAACATAGGTAATAACTAATAAGTAATCAATCACTTAGTTTGGTAATTTGCGGCGACCGTTAAATATCACGGAGGATAACTTATATAGGTGTACCAGAATCTCATGGCAAATAGGGAAATAAAATTTTGTAGTGTGCAATACTGGGGAAACAGGATTAAACGATCTTGATACTGGTTAATTTTTAATTATGTCTTTAGTATTATTGAACATGAATTATAATAAGACTGTGTGAAGAATGTTCGGTGTATAATATAGAAAACTAGCTTTTGCCCGCGGCTTCGCCCGCGTGGAATAGTGTTCTTGGAGAAAAAACTACTTCGGCGAATAACGCTCTACCTTCTTACAGCAATATACTTCTGATACAATATTGAAAATGCTTTTAGGTTTGCCCAATGCAAATTGTTAAAAATGGGACCCTATCACCTCGACACGACATGCGCGACCACTTGATAATATACTTACATAATATTATATTTATGGCACTTGAATATAAATTTTACCATAATCTTAAAGACTAAATACTTAAAGATTTGCGTAGATTTAAAGATCTAAGCATACAAGATTAAGCATACAATATACTATACCTACATAGGGACAGACAGATAAAGCGACTTGTTAAAACAAACTTATAGTAAGTAAAGTTATTTGACATTCCAACAAAACTGACAAACCACCTCTGGATATTCCATAAGAATTAAGAACTGCAGTTACTATTATGTATTCTGTGCCGCAGTTCAAAATATACGTAATATTATTATTTTAGTTTTAAAGATTTAAGCATACATAGGGGACAGACAAAAAAGGGACTTTGTTTTATACTATGTAATGATAATGATATTTCATGAAAAATAAATCAATCGTGAATTACTTTATATACTTATTTATTACGAATAACATACAATTAAATGAGCAACAGTTTATTTAATGTTGTAATTTCCTTCCGAACTGTATAGAACTCGTTTACTTAATTCTTAATCAACTATAAATCGAAACTGTCTTATATTGATTTTCTTTTTTCCTCCTCTCCTCCTTTTACCAGGCATGGAAAACAAACCATCATTCGATGTGCCATCAGCTACGATTCACCTTATTGTAGTACTGGAAACACATTAAAGAAGTCACAATAATTACCTAAGAAAATGTAAAAAAACTAAAAGTATCAAAACAGCTCACTCTAACTTACCGGTCAACTCTACCACAAGCTTTAAATTATAAGATTGAGTACGATTTACACCTTCTTCTTTCTGTATTTTACTATAGACATAGAAAACAATATTTCTCGCTTGAGATCGAATTGCCTTTTTGGATATTTTCACAAAAACAACAAATTCCAAGAACATAATCACTAAATTTTAACAGCTGTTGACAGATCACGTACATTGATTTGACGGGTCATACTTGACATTGCCATATGAAAATCACATTTTTTATTTTTTTTTAAAATGCCATCAGATTCTGGTAGACCTATACCACATTACAGGGTAAAGTAAATTATTTTCATTTAAAACCTAACGTTTTTAGTTTATTTTGCTTAGTACTCCAGTTGCTTTATTATAAATTCAAAAAAGCTGATCTGGCTTTTCTTATGATGTAAGTATATAATAATAAAATACGAGGATATTATATTAATTATATAGGTACTACTTATCTTTTTTATTATGATATAATATTATGTTACAAGGCTGAATGAAAAATGTAAAACATGAAATCTTTAAATCTCGCACAAAACGTTTGCAGAAACACTATCATCTGATTGTAAGAAATTAACTTTACGATATTGAACATGATAAGAAAAATATTTTTTGCACATGTTAAAATTTAGTTTTACACCCTAAAATATAGGTACTTTCTTTTATTGGAGATTATTAAAGTAATAACAGCTTTAAAGTAAATATTATGTTAATAGTTTTGTGCTATTATTTATTTAATCTGAGAGTTTTGAATTAAGTCATAGATGTGTTATAATTAAAAGAGGTAGGTATTTTGTTTATTAACATTTTTACGTTATTTTCCTGTCCTAGTAGTATCAGAGGAAAAAGTTATGTCTAAAAGATCGACGTCAGTGATAATTTACTTTGTTCTTTTTTGTATTTCAATCGCTTATGTACAAATTGTGTAATGTAATTGAATGACATTATCTACTATCGCTATCGAACTTGTATTTTTCTAAAATGATAAGTCCATTGTCTGAATAGAACATATTCAAAATTATACTTTGATCATTGTTCTACTAAAATCAGTGTTGTTCCTTTACTATTGTGTAATATTTTAAAGTAACTAAAAGATATGTTAAAAACAAACGTAAACTTATTCAAATAAAGTCAGAGCACTTACGATTAATCTTCATATGCCTCAACAAATCATATAGAAAAAAACAGTCGACGTAGGAATATTCTTACTTTATTTACATGTGTGAGTAGTGTTTATTGAACGTAATTAAGTTTATTCCTTAATATTATAAATGTAAAATTAGTATTAAAATACATAAGCTACTTTTTATCCCGGAATAGTACAGTATTCCCGCGGGATACCCGATAGTATATTTACGCGTGCGGAGTCGCGGGAAACAGCTAGTTTAACATAATAGCTACTGTAAAAAATATTACTTAAAAACTTGCTGTATAAGGTAGGTTGGTAGGTCAATCATATTTTGTTTGTGTAACAAAATTTTATGTAGGTTAGAAGCGTTTTTCCGCCATAACTCGATAAAAATGTCCACCTCACGTGATTGGGGACAACAGCCTCAAACAACCTCCACCGTAAAAGCCTTTTGTTTTATATCAGTTCAATGTCCACAAAGAAAATGTAAAGTGACATCCGTGTAAAACATTTTAAACGTTACAAAATTAAATAAGAATTTACAATGTAAATAAGCAGACTATTTCATGTTTGTTGTAAACTTCATTATTACAAGCATGTTACTTGGAGACTCAGATCAAATAAAAAGTATAGATGGACTTCTACGAACAACATAGTGAAGCCGGTTTTTTATGCATTGTGTGCGTGAGCCGGTGTTGCCATACTAAATTTTCATTACCCTAGATATGTTGGCTAAACTTTCGAATAACACCCCACATTTGTACTATTAATTGGTTTATGGTAATTTTACCGCTTAAAGTTCTTTTACTGTCGCAGTAATTTCGCAAGTTTTCAAAATTATAAGATCCGTAGTTTTCGAGATAACAATATAATAAAATTTCGAAAATTGTATAGGAATTCGGCCATGTTAACGTTTCTGTGACATTTATGTTTCGTTTTCCATAGCTTTATGTCAAAAAACTTTGCAGAGCTCTATTTTACGTAAAAGTTGTAACACAGCCTCACAAAAACCTGGCGCGAAATAAAATTCTAAAAATGGGTTAGATTAGAACATTTTTTATTGCGTTCAAAACGTCTTTAAATATGAAAAAAAAAAACAGAAAGTGATAGTTCTGTTTATTATTTATTTATAAGTAGATAAATTTAGATAAAGGATAGGTAAAGATGAAAAGTTTCGATTTAGGTGTACCAATACATAATATTATGGTAATAGGGTAGTTAATATACGGTCACCGACAAGTCAATGTACCACTTGCCTAATTATTTTTTTTGGTAGCATAATATGCTTGTGTTATTTCAGGAAACATCTAAATCATTATATGTGCCCATATAAATTTCAAGGAGTTCCCTCGATTCCTCATGGATCCCCCATCATCAAGTTTCCACTTTAGTGACTAAAAGACCAATTTCGAATTTATACCCTTTACAGCAATAAAATAATTTTGCAAATAGGTCCATAAACGACATAGTAATATTCAAAGATCTCCGTGTTGGTGTAAAATACTATAAGAAGTACATTTTATATCATCAAAATGTGATGATGTATGGTGTGATTGTGGTGGTGATGATGATGATTACTTTGATTGACATGGTGGCATATGCTTGCAGTTATTTAAATAACGCCGAAATCCCCAAACATGTATCTATAAGGAGTCAGGAGTTCTGTTCTGCACTTTTGGATCCAGAGTATAACTTGGAGCAAAATCTTACTTTTTGGTAGCATATGCTTGGAATACTTCAGAAAAAGTCAAAATCACCATATATTTCCATAAAAATTTCGAGGAGTTCCCTCGATTCCTCATGGATCCCATCATCACGTCACCACTTTTTTGAAAACCGGACCAACTTGGGATTATACCCTTTATATCAAAAAAAGAATTTTGAAAATCGGTCCACAGACGGCGGAATTATCGTTCCCGATATTTTCCGTATACCGAATATAGGGGCATTTACCTTAAATTGCTTCAAACTTCAAAACTTCCTAATTAAAAAATAAAAACATAGTCTGACTCTCTACTTCATAATTTTGTTAAGAATTTGCCTACAAATTACTTACCTTATTTTAGGCTATTGAGAATATGAAATCCTGGCAACACTCTCTCGATCCGCCATTATGAAATTGTCATTATTTGTTTTGAGTAACCTCAAAATTGTGATTGAACCTCTTAAACAAACTACAGTTTTGTGTGTACTTACTTATGAAATGTTATTTCCTGACACTTTTTGTTCGCCTTCGTACAGTTTTTACACCACTTAATAGCGCAGGACGGCATTTTTGTGGCAAAATCACTGCACGACGACTCGTCCGATACTGACGAAAAGTAGCGTACTTTTTTTGCATGAGTGTGCGTGACCGCGTGTGTTTACACAAAGTAGCGTAGTTTTTGAGGCTTCAGTTGAAACAAGCGCCATGCGCAATCTAGTTTTTTTATTTGATCTGAGCTTGGAGATAAAAAGATCATGTTGATGTTTATTCCTCAAGAAATATGTAGATAAAAATGATCTAATAAACCAATGAAGGTCGATTCTGCTATTTTAATCCAATAATAATGCAGCTTCGTTACTGTTTCGATACAGTCCGAATCCTATCAAACAGCAAAATGGTATTCAACTAAACTTCAAGCAAACGTCAAACGACGAATTACACCGCGATGCGATTATCATTGTATCACAGCTTGATTGTAGAATGAGCGAACCACTTAACTATAGAAAATGGTATTCTCGTATGTTTATAAACTTAACTCCAATTTGTCTCAAACCGATCCGTCAGCCGGATATTTTTTTCACTTTGACATGTGGGGCTGCCATGACATAAAAATATTTATTTTACGCAAAAATCTCTTTTTTTGCCTTCCCCTCTCTAACCACGCAGGAAATAATTTTCCGTCCGTCTTAGAAGAGGATAAAATCGTGTATGCGTACACAAATGTGCATAGCAATGCCCCAGATTCGATGATTTTGTGTAATGTTTCAAAAAACACGAGCAGGAGACGCGCCTTAACTGACAATAATTGGCAACACTGGATCGTACAAACGTCAAGTAACAGCTCGCTTTATTTATAAATTGTAGTCAATATCATTGCAAAATGACTGTGTTGGGATTTTAAATTTACGAAAATAAAGTAGTAGAATACCGACTTTCGGTCAATTTATGATAACAGGATGATAAATTTATAATGAATTGATGGTAAGTTGATAGTCTAAGTTAATTAAGAGAAGTGGCCCTATGTTAAGGTGGTTCGTTTCCTATACAAAAAAACAATGGACATTATTTAGGTAATTTCATACTATTACTACATAAATTTATATGCACATCTATTTATTCTGCAATACAATTGTCGCAAAATATATTTAAAATACTTTATTTCACACAGAAGTCACATTTTTATTGAATTTTCGACAAAAAGTGACATAAGTTACAAATGTCACTTTTCGACAAAAAGTGACATAAGTTACAAATGTCATCAAATCTCATTAACATCAAACCAACGTCCAACCCGTTTTGATTGGTCCAAAATCAAAATAGTTAAGGACCGTATTCGGAGACGCGCCGCGCGAAGTTTAGGTTTTTAGCGCTACTCTCACAACGATCGAGCCTCGCGCCACAGTATAAAGAACAGTAAACCATCTGCATACAAACGTGCCGCGTTGCGGTTTAAATCCGCAATTCCGCACGCATGCACACACCTCGTATAATAATTTTCAAGAACACCAGCCAGCGGGCTTAGCATGGCGATCCGAAGAAATAAATTTAAGGAAGAAATATTTTATCCAAATAGTGAGTTGCAAAATAGTTCTTAATCCTTGGCGACAAGGTTGCCAATAGAAATCAACATTTCTAAACAGACATCTAGTTGTAAAATGGCTGTCGGGAAATCTTCTGTGAGAAAAGAAAGAGAAAATTCGGGAAGAAAAGAAAGATTGTTTCCAAACGACAATGCATCGACCTTGCTGCCTTACAATAAGACCTATTTTGCTACAAATGGTATTAATGTTTCTTCAATCTCTCATTTTGTCGACTCTCCGATGTTTCTACGATGTGCATGCTAAGCCTGCTGCTCCTTAGCAGAACCGGTAAACCTTCAGGTACCATCGACAAGTGTCCCAACCCAACACCATACATTTTTTTACCAGACCAATAGTCGTCACCAATACCCCAAAGACTTCGAGAGTCAAATTTCAAAATGGCCCCAAAAATCTCAAAAGTGGGGCCATTTAACTGGAGACACTTTTTTCTCCATAGTGTTTTCACCATACGTCATATTTCAAAATGGCCCCAAAAATCTCAAAAGTGGGGCCATTTAACTGGAGACACTTTTTTTCTCAATAGTGTTTTCACCATACTTTAAATTTCAAAATGGCCCTAAAAACCTCAAAACTGGTTCGCGGAAATTGAACCAACGACACATGCTTAGTGCACAACGCCGACCGCATTTTCCTGTCCTGTTCTGTCCTGTTGACCTGTCGCGAGTTAAGTCGAGTCACTAGTCCTGATCGAAATCCATTCCACAAGTCCAAAAACAATTTTCGAAAGGTTTCGTGAGAAGGCTATTGGAGGGGTCAAAAAAAAATTTGAGGTGGGGGGGGGGTGTCTTGACGTTTTTGGGATATTTAGGGAATCTGATGGAGCCAAATTATAGGGCTCGTTCTCCCGATTCCAATGATACCTCACTCGGGGGGTCTAGGGGTCCAGATGACTGAGATATGCCTCGAGGGGATTTTGGGGGGGAGGGGGAGGGGAGGGGGGGAAGGTTTCGTGAGAAGGCTATTGGAGGGGTCAAAATTTTTTGAGAGGGGAGGGGGGTTCTTGAGGTTTTTGAGGTATATCCCGGGTCCCGTTGGGAATTTAGGGGATCTGATTAAGCCAAATTATAGGGCTCGTTCTCGCGATTCCAATGATACCTGACTCGAGGGGTCTAGGGGTCCAGTTGACTGAGATATGCCTCGAGGGGATTTTGGGGGGGAGGGGGAGGGGAGGGGGGGGAAGGTTTCGTGAGAAGGCTATTGGAGGGGTCAAAATTTTTTGAGAGGGGGAGGGGGGTTCTTGAGGTTTTTGAGGTATATCCCGGGTCCCGTTGGGAATTTAGGGGATCTGATTAAGCCAAATTATAGGGCTCGTTCTCGCGATTCCAATGATACCTGACTCGAGGGGTCTAGGGGTCCAGTTGACTGAGATATGC
The DNA here is from genome assembly GCA_905404095.1 of Glaucopsyche alexis. Taxonomy (NCBI): domain Eukaryota; kingdom Metazoa; phylum Arthropoda; class Insecta; order Lepidoptera; family Lycaenidae; genus Glaucopsyche; species Glaucopsyche alexis. Next base: position 8,265,025 of record FR990053.1, read on the forward strand.
CTCGAGGGGAATTTTTGGGGGGTGGGGGGATGGGGGGAGGTTTCGTGGGAAGGCTATTGGTAAGGTCAAAAAATTTTAGAGGGGGAAGGGGGTTACATTGTATAGGGGGTGGGGTTTTTGGTGTGGAGGGTTGTTGGGTTTGGTTGATTGATGATGAGAGAGAGAGAGAGAGAGAGACAGAGAAACACACCGCACGGCTTACAACTATGGCAAAAAGTGTCGTTACAACTTTTGGTCTTAATTTTTTCCGTCTCCCTTTTGCAACGCGCCATAAGGAACTTCGTTCCAAAAGAAATATTTACTTGCTCAACAGAACAAATGTACCTACTATTATTAATTATACTGTGGTTCGATCGCGATCTGTGGATGCGGCGTAAAGCGACGTGCTCTCTCCTCGGAGTTGCGTGGCGTACTGACCGCAGCGGGCGCTCGCACATGTATTTGTGGAAACTCGCCAGTTCATAGTAATTTGTATGAAGAATTTGAGCGAAAAAATTGGGCAAGTTTATGATTTCTTAACACAAAATAAGAATATATTTACTAAGAAATAAAGATTTCATCTACTTCTTTATAGTTTTAACTTTATTATTTGATAAAATTAGTTTAATAATTCTTGATAATTACGACTCAGTTATTATAATACGGGAGTGCGATTTACACGTTTTCAGTGATATTCAGATTTTTTTTTACTCTTATCCATAAATATTATCTTAAATTCGAATGTTTCAGTGGCTAGTAACATTCATTAACTAGCCGTGTGATTTTTTTCATGGTTGTGGAGTATCTTTTTCTGTATAATTCTCTTATATTCCCGACCCTCGATTGCCGTATAGGGCCCTTAAATGAAAGTGTAAGTAATTACGAGTATTGGGGTTCTGTTTATGATAATATGAAACTGATCCAATCGATTCAAATCGATTGCTAGTATCTTCTTTCTCTCATCTTCATCTTGATTTAGTTTGATCAACCAAATTCATTGGACGATTGATTGTATGGCTGCTGTTAAATAGAATTTCAAAAAACAATAATCCCCTTTTAATGTTAAACTGTCATGAAAAACAAAAGGCGTTAAGAAGACTTTTTTAATTATGGAGATTATAGCCTTTATAAATGTAAACGTTTAGGCTAATAAATGTCTTGTTTACGCCGAGATCTGTAATGAATAGCCTGACTTCAAAGGCCTTTGTTTACGGAATAAAGGGTGTGACTTATAAACCACCAGTCCCTGGAACTGAAAGCAATATTGCCATATTGAAAATTACAAGAAAATAGGTTATGAACTTTTGCAAAAGAAAAATCGATTCCTTTTAATGTTTTCATTTCTTTTTACAGAAACTGAACATTGTAAAGGAAGCATTAATTATATACCTACCTACTCCCTAGTACAAAGATAAGGTAGATTTCGTGTAAGTAGACTTTCTATTAGGTATAAGGTTGGAAGTGAAATATTACGGGCAACGATTTTGCGAGACCTCTATCATGATAATATATACTAGTCAAAAGAAAATAAGGGCCACTTGATAATTTTGAAGTCTGACCAAATTTATTAATTTTTAAGCAACCCTAAGTGGCTAAATCGTTTTTGTGGTAATTCCCTAAGTGTTAACAAACTAATGGGAGCATACCACTTGCGTATTTTTTGAAGTGGGTAGATTTTTTTTCAACCACTTTATTTTACCCCATTTTTACACTAACTTTTAACTCATTCCATTTGTGAATTTCTTAGTGATCGGTTAAATTTTGTTGATTTGAAGCGTGAATAAACATTTCAAAAACACAATGCCGAGGATACGAAGACTTATGGACGTACAGACCACAACTACAGCCATATTAACATTGATTCAGGAGGTTCGATCGCAACGTTCTGTAGCTTTACAATTGGGTTTTTCACGGCGGGCGATCCAAAACGCTTGGAATCGGTTTCAAGAGACTGGCAGTGCCACCAGGAGACGAGGCTCAGGCAGGAATCGAGCAACCACATCACAGGAAGATCGCTACATACGCCTGACTGCGCGCAGGGAGCGATTTGTCACCGCTTCTTCCTTGCAAAACCGCTTGCGGCAGGCGACAGGTACGAGCGTTAGTGACCAGACGATTAGAAATCGGTTGCATGAAGATGAACAATTCTCTAGGAGACGTGTAGTACGGATTCCATTGACAGGTGCTCATCGTGCAAACCGATTAACATTCGCAAGGCAGTACCAGGACTGGGATGCGAGTAACTGGAGCAGCGTTTTGTTCACGGATGAGTCCAAAGTAAAATTTTTCAGTGATGATCGTCGTATTAGAGTATGGAGACGCGAAGGTGAGCGATTTTCGGATGCGTGTATCCACCAAAGTGACAGATTTGGGGGTCCCAATTTTATGGTGTGGGGAGGAAGTTCTCTATTAGGTAGAACTGAGCTGGTAATCCTCAACGAAGGCACGGTAACTGCTCAACGATATATCGAACAGGTAATAAGACCCCATGTGGTGCCATATGCACAGAGAATTGGTGCAAGTTTCAAGTTGATGCACGAAAATGCCCGTGCTCATACAGCTAGAGCCACTAGACAAGCTCTACAAGAAGCTGGTATAGAGGTGTTGCCGTGGCCCGCTAACAGTCCGGACCTCAATCCGATTCAGCATATGTGGGATTTGTTAAAAAGAAGTGTTTGCAACACAAATCTACCCGTGCACAACGAAGCACAACTCATAAATGTGCTTAAAACAAGTTGGGAACAAATCCCTCAAGAGACAGTACGACACCTGGTAGAGAGTATGCCTACCAGACTTCAAAAATGCATACAAAAGAGGGGAGGCCATACACCATACTAATAAAAATAAAAAAGTCCTAAAGATGTTTAATATTTTTTTAAGAAATCACTTTTTACTTTTATTTTAGTTTTAAGAATAAATGCTTATTTTATTAAAAACAAAATTACTGGCGTTTGTTTTTTATTTCAATCATTTCTTTTACGTATTTACATTAAAAAATAATCAATTTATTAAATACAATCGTTTTTTAACCCTGAAACCTCATAAAATTTTTAAAATACCAAAAAACGCAGTGGCCCTTATTTTGTTTTGACTAGTATATAATAATAATAACAAAAATTATTACATTTTTCAGGACAACAAAATAATATGTACCTAAGTATTTATAATTTTTACAATCGTTTTATTTCTTATGCACAATATTATTAAACCTTGAAATTATTCATTTATAGTTAAAAAATAAAACATTTTTATAACTTACATACTAATAAAATTAATACTATATACATAACATAATAATAATACTATCAGGGAATCTAACTTATAAGCAGCTTGAATGTTGTCATAATCTGTTCATAGTTCGTATTATAATAAATAATAATACTCACTAGCCATTGATTATTTATATTGTGACTGCATGTCGTCGGTATAATACAAATAAATTATGAAAACAGTCTACATGTTTATGAATTAGATTCCCTGGTAGTACATTACAAAGTGCCTGATGACATATTTTTCCACACAAGCCTTACAAATCGTTTTACTCACGGGTCTCTCCTCAATGTGAGAAGGAACTCTTTTGGAATTTTGTTTTACATAGCAATTATGAACACACAGATCGTTATTGCTAAATACATATAACAATCATAGACAGTTGTTTAGGAAAACAGACCCAACTGTCCTTTGATGTAAGAGAAAAAACAAAAATGCAGTGGGAAAATAATGGTTTAACGCTGAACACATTTATTATGTCAACACCGTATGCGCCGCACGCGTTTTACGCGCCGCACGCGCTTTACGCACGGTACACACACGCCCCGCGTTTTTTCGGATTCGTTGCATGCAATAAAAGGAAGAAACAGAAATAATAGACTAAAGGAGTTATTTTTGTGCCGTTTGGTACCGAACCCTTCGTGCACGATACCGACTCGCACTTGGCCGATTTCTGGAATACGTTGTGTGCAATTATATTTATTTATATCGTTTTTTACTCGCTTCATCCCATCGCACGCTTTTACGGCGCATGTATGGATGTATGGATGTTTGTTACTCTTTCGCGCAAAAACTACTGAACGGATTTTGATGACATTTTGTGGGGTATAGTTTAGGCTCTGGATTAAAACATAGGATACTTTTTATCCCGAAAAAATACAGTGTTTCCGAGGGATACTATATTTACGCGGGCAGAGCCGCAGGCAACAGCTAGTTAACATTAAAAATATTTCAGTGCAAAACAACGCTTCATAACCAACTTACCACTGAAAAAGCTTATATCTATATTAATATCTATAGATACTATAATATTATAAAGAGATAAAGTGTGTGAGGTTGTAGGGGATAATCTATAGATATAGCTATACTGAACCGATTTTAAAAATTCTTTTACCAATACAAGGCTACGTTATTTGTGAGTGACATAGGCTATATGGATGGATGGATGGATGGATGGTTGGATGGATGTCTGTTACTGTTTCACGCAAAAACTACCGAACGGGTTTAGAAGAAATTTGGTATGGGAGTAGTTAAAGCTCTGGATTGTAACATAGGATGCTTTTATCGCGAAAAAGTACAGTGTTCCCGTGGGAAACGTTTATTTATGCAGGCGGAGCCGCGGGGAAAAGCTAGTAACTTATAATATAATAGAATTTAGATGTTTAATCATTAAAATAAATAGCACTATAATTATATAAACCTAAACTAATTACTCGACAACAATCAATTTGGTCCAGAATTGTTCCTTTAATAATGTACGGTCGAGGTCAGATCCGGTGTACCACTTTTCGACCTTATTGCCAAGTAATAAGGTCGAAAAGTGGTACACTGGATCAGACCTCGACCGTACATTATTCAATATAAATAAATATTTCCAACTTATCCCTTATAAGGGCTATTGTTATTCAAAGCACATTATTTTTATTATTTAGGCACTTTACGATCCTTTACGATTTTTTTCTCAATTTACACAGTCTAACAATATTTTTTTCCTATTTAAAATCCTATCTATCTATATTCTGTAACATATTTAAGTCTTAAAATTATTCATCATCGAACACACTTGCTTTTTAGGGTCAGCTAACAGCAAACGCGACGCCACTCAGCATAATATCATTATAGGCTAGCCGCACACGCACCATATTATTGACAAAAGCTCATATTATATTCCTTGTGTGCGACCCATATTGCCGTTTTTTTGTATGTGTTGACTAGTATTGACAATTTTATTCTTTTAATAATATTGCACGTGTGCAGTTAGCCATTGAGAATCAAAATTTAACAACATTCACTACACAAGATTTACGTTAATTCATTGGAAGAGCTTCGCCGCGCCAAGCAGATCAGTGCGGCTTCAAATTCGAACTCTTGCAAAGTAACGTGCATCTTCTTAATATGAAGTGAAAAAAATCGAGTTTTAATCACTATTTAAAAAGCCGGCCAAGTGCGAGTGGGACTTGCACACCGAGGGTTCCGTACAAACCTGTAGGTATATAAGTAAAAGTTCACCCATCACGACAATCGAGCCATAGCCATAGTGGCCATAGTAGTAAGTTTAAAATTATTAAAAATATTGTTATAATATTATGATGTAACTAAAAAATTACGGTTTACACAATATTTTCTTTATCTGTGATATAAGACGTTGCTTCGTACCAAATTTCAAGATTCTAAGTTCACGGGAAGTAGGTACCCTGTAGGTTTTGATTCCCTTGCGAGTGTCGAAAATTTGCGGAAATTTGCGGCATAAATGGCCGTAATATATTTTGATTGCGTTGGCTTAGAAGTTTGATTTTTCACAGCTCCCAAGTGACCTGACAAGTAGACCTGAGTATTTGATATAAATTCCAGCTTGATACCTCCACGCGTTCCTGAAAAAAAGGGTCTTGATAGACAGACAGACAGACAGACGGACGGACGGACGGACAACAAAGCGATCCTATAAGGTTTCCATTTTTTCCTTTCGAGGTACGGAACTCTAAAAATGCCGCGCCGCGTCGCGTCTCGCTGTTAACTGACGCTTAATGTAATTATGAACAACATTTATATATATCAACCGATTGAATAAGATCTTTTGAAGATAGCATGGCGTCGGCTTCTACAAAATCTTCTTTTAAACCTTCTCCTCGGTGGTAAAACCTTAATCTTTTCATTGCTAGTCAGCGTCTCGACAACATTTGACCACTTCCCATCATAGTCTTCGTGTGGTTTGTCGTTTATGAGAATTATTGGCTTCACGAAACAAACCCTATTTTCTTCTTTACCGTTCCCTTTTAGGAACACTGAAGATATCTCTGACCACTCATTAGGTGAGTCTGGAGTAGTTGTTTTGCTGGTTTCTTTGCTGGAAATGACGGATATCTCTATATTGGCTTGGTTTTCAGAGGTACCGTCGTTTTCACCATCCTCGGCGTTGAGCGCTGCTTCAGCGTCCAGGAGCTGAAAAAGAGAAAGAATGTCACATTAAGAATAATAAATACTATTTTGTGGTTGCCTAGTGGGCGTCTTTTTTCGCAAAAATTAAAAAGGTGTACACAAAGTTTTTACTTCGCATTTTATATGATGTTACCGAAACAGATAAATCCATTTAAAACAGACTAACTGTTGCCCGCAGCTCCACCCGCGTAATTTCTGTATCCAACAAAATTACTGTACTTTTTCAGAATAAAAAGTCATCATCATCATCATCAGCCTATCGCCGTCCACTGCTGAACGTAGGCCTCCCCCAATGAGCGCCAACCATCCCGATCTTGAGCAGCCCTCATCCATCCGCTGCCAGCCACCTTCTTCAAATCGTCGGTCCATCGTGTCGCAGGACGTCCTACGGATAAAAAGTAGCCTATGTCTAAACTACTACCATACCAAATTTTATCGAAATCTATTCAGTAGTTATCGTGAAATAGTAATAAACATCCATTCATCCGTCCACCTTCACAAACTTTCACATTTATAATACAAGTTGTATTATTAGGATTAACATGTAAATAAATGAGAAACTATAAAGAACCATTCGCGCCTTATGCATCGAACGCCCGGCAAGTGTTAAACATCGTTTTTGTTTTTTTTTTTGTAATAGCGTGGCTGCGTTTTTTACTTTTTAATTATTTTTTCACATGGGCAAATGATTTTCGTAGTAGCTATTTAGTAATCTGTGACTTGAGCACGCTAATAGATGGTAGAAGTAAAACATTCAAAATTCTTCTATGATAGAGAAACAGTGTTTTGACCAAATACCATAGATTACTCGTAAACCTCACAGACGGACAGGTATCTGGTCAGACCTAAATGTACTAGGAATTCATAAACAACTAGATGTTCTAGAACAAAGCTGATCGTAAATGGTTCGGCGTTACGACTGTACGGTAAATATATAAACGATTTGCACAGTCGCTGACAGATTAGATGTTCAACTTTTGAACCTTATTGCCATACTAGGAAGGTCGAAATGAGGTTCACCTTATCTATCGGTAGCTTTACACACGTGCACGAGGTTAGAACCCATGACTAATCTAACAACCAATTAGAATATCCGAAAATCGTAACGTATGAAATATTACCTACAGGCGTTTCAATGTTCATAAGTCATATTCAACGTTGAAACGGCTTCTTCCCATTTGGCCTTATTCCCATCTCGCAGCCGTTATTAAATTTTAATAAAAATCGGCGTGTCGTTACCTTCATAAAATTTAATGTAATGTGTAATTAATATAATAATAATAATATCTATGGACGCTCCACACCACGTCAATCTGATCCCGTGGTAAGTTCATGAAGAACTTGTGTTACCAGACAACGGAAATATATTTAATACTTTTTATACTATACACATATTTAAGAGATTTTTATTATATTATACACATATTTAATACACATCCATGACCCAGGAACACAGAAAAACGTTTTGTTCCTTCGACGGGATTTGAACCCGCGACTCCCGGCTTGAGCACCAACATGCTCAACCAACTGAGCCACAGAGGTCGTCAAATATTTTTATGCGAATGAGGTTTATAATAAAAATTGCTTTACTATTGTATTCTTGGGGACTTCAGCTAAAAGCCGCTACTTGCGACCGCATACTTGTTTTATATAGACCGCATTCTGTGCATACTTGTAGTTGGTCGCAACAATTCAACATATTTTATGAAAATTATATAGCGGTAGCACGTTACTGAGATTTAAGGACTTTTCCCCCGTGGTACAGTGGTTTAGATATTGGCTCTCGACTCGAAGGTCGTGGGTTCGATTCCTACCTTTGAACAATAAAAAATGCTGGCTAGGAAAATGCAGGCTGATCACCTGATTGTCTGACAAGAAAGATGATCCATGCGTTGGACGGTCATGTAAAGAGTCGGATCTGCGCCTGATCTCTCGCCAGTCGTGTCGGTCATCCGTCAAACTGGAATATGAGAGCAAAGGAAGAGAGAGTGCTCTTGTGTACTGCATACATACTTGGTCACCGAAATCGGTGTAATTATTATCACCGAGCGTATTACCGAGCTATTATTATCATCTTATACTTAAAACGAGATAATCGGTTTCTTCACGGCTACAAGTGTATGTATTACAATGAAGTTTAGCATGCAAGGAGTTTTGGGGAAGAAAAATTAATATAGGACCCAGGAATACGGAAAAACCTTTTGTTCCTTCGGCGGAATTCGTACCCGCGACCCCCGGCTTGAGCACCAATGCGCTGAACCACTGAGCCACAGAAGTCGTCATCAATATCGAGTATCGACATACCTAACATAGGTACCTAATATATCGAGCTATATATTAAATATGTTTTTTCTTATGTTGTCCAAAAATATAATTAATCATTTCAACTGTGATGAACGTGTTCGATTCTCAATCAGATAAATATATACGTAATTTTTTTTATTTTTTATTAATCGGAACTCTGAGCAAAGCTCGCTTACCCAGGTACCTACTTATAGTTTATACTTTCAATATCAACATACAACAGACTAATCGCATTAATTATTAATAACATTAAATTGCAGTATTACTTATTACATCGCGTTAACATTTAGTTAACAAAGTATAATGTTGGAATTAATTAACTTAAAATTCCCGTTTATCTAACTTAATGGCTACTTAATCTTGAATAAACCACCACTACTCCAAACCCTTTATAATTTTGGCTTTACGTAATTTATTAGTGTTTTTGCTAACGAGAACATAATTTCTCTTGTCTCTGAAATAAATTAATTGAATTCATTATTAATAAAATGGTTGAAATAATTCAGCCGGGCAATTAAAATGTTGCTGGCTCATTTGAAAAGTTTTAACATACCTTCCAAAATTTATACGCACAGATATTATTTAATATAAGCACAGTGCATATAACTAATACATACCTAAATATATCTATCAATATGTCCGACTTTGACTCTCAAATAATATGTCCGATTGTCGGTTTGGTTTGCGTATGTAAGTATATTTTTTGCGTTGTTAGCAAATTGGTGTCTCGGGTTTGAATTCCAGTCAGATGAAAATGTTTGTGGTTCTTATATTTTTTTATACTAGAACTTAGAACAAAGCTCGGTTACCCAGGTACTGTACAATGTACATTGTACATCTATATTAATATAATTAAGAAGAAAAGTATGTTTGTTTGTTTGCATTGAATAGGCTCAGAAGCTACTGGACCGATTTTGATGAAATTTGGCACAGATATAGAGTAGGCCCCGGGGAAGGACATAGGCTACTTGTTATCGCGGAAAAATGTACGGTTTCTGCGAAATTAACTTTTGCGCGCACGAAGTCGCGGGCAACATCTAGTTATATTATACAAGGTGTGACAAAAATAAGTGATAATACTTAAGGCGCTCTTACCCTAGAAATACGCTTCTTTCAAAAATTTTTTGAGACGAATGGATACATTTTAGTGCAGCAAAAAAATATATGTTAATTTTGATCATATTTGCTAGGGTACCTTCATTTTCAAAACACGTTATCTGTAAAATTTCTCGATAAAAAAAAACCATAAAGTTACCATTAAAATAGAAATTCTTGGAGTTGTAACTGTATTATTTGTGAACAGAAATGAGAAAATTATTTGCAGTTTCGTAAAATATAATAAAAGGAAGGGAATTGTTGTTTTGATTTTTCGTATAGAATGTGATATTTGTTAGTATTAATTTATTTCAATGATAAATAATTCGTACGAGTCGAATGAAACATCGCGAAATGGCGACCTGTCATTCCTTCTCTTTCATATCTATTGAATAAGACAGTACCGGCTTAGGCCTCTTGCTAATGAGACGTATGTCAAATTTTTCCCCTCTTTTCTGCTCAAAAATTATTCGAATTTATTGTTGAAAGTCCGTTCAAATTTATTTTACCCCCGAATGGACCTTTATGTCGTCTGCATAAAGGTCAAGTCGGGGGTAAATATTAGTTTTTCTTTCGTCGTGTAATACTTATAATATATACGTAATTTCGCTATCTGACGTAATACGCTTGGTAGCCCTTTGGCTTTTTGCGTTGTTGCGACCAATTGGTCTCGGGTTCGAATCCCGGTCAGACGATTTTTTTTTCTTTTTTTTTGTCGCACTATAAAACTCCGAGCGAATTCTCTTGTTTTCGCAGCAATAAAAGTATATGGTTTAATATGTACTTATTTTATTATTAGTTACTTTAAGTTGTTGTTAATATTAGTGTAGATTATATTATATAAAATATGAAAAGATTGTATTCGATGAATGTCCAAATTTTTAGTCCAAAGTTTTAAGATGGAGGTACAAAAACTCTTTATAAGTAGGTACTAGGTTTAGTACAACGATAAAAAATAGGTTTTAGTACAACGATAAAAATTAATAAAAAATAAATAAAAAAATATTAAAGAAAAACAAAGACATTATAAGAATCACAAAAATAATATTTATCTTACCGGGATTTGAACTCACCACCAAAAATCAAACGTCGGTACGCAAACCGAGCTGCCAGTCAGACTGACGTAAAGTAATCGAAATTATTGATATAATTTATTACACGACGAAAGAAAAAACATATTTGATTCAAAATTGACAACATTGATTGACAACAGAATAAGTAAATATATATATATACCTAAATATTATTCTGTTGGTTTGTAAAGTTTATACATATAATTTATCAATTATTATAATCAATTCTAATTCTAATCACCATGAGCAGATATTAGGAACATGTAAGTACATGGGCAAAAGCTAGTAAAAAATAAACGTAGATTACTGAATAAGTATTCAGTAATCTACGTTTATTTTTTACTAGCATTTGCCCGCGACTTCATCCGCGTAAAGTTCGGTTTCCATACAAAATTTTAACCCCTTTGTTACACCCGTAGGGGGCAAATTTTCAAAAATCCTTTCTTAGCGGATGCCTACGTCATTACAACTATCTGTGCCAAATTTTAGCAACATCTGTTCAGTAGTTTCGGTTGTGCTTTGATAGATGAGTCAGTCAGGTTTGCCTTTTATATATTTAGACTAGGTGTTGCCCGCGACTTCATGCGCGCAAAAGGAAATCTCGATGGAACCGTACATTTTTCGGCAATAAAAAGTATGCCTATGTGCTTCCCCGTTGTCTATTCTATATCTTTCCTAAATTTCATCAAAATCATTCCAGTAGTTTCGGAGCCTATTCAATGCAAACAAACAAACATACAAACAAATAAACCTTCTCTCTGTATTATATTAGTAATAGATTAAATAAAACAATATTTACAATTAATATGATGTAGCCGAAGAGACTATTTGGTTAAACCACAAATGTCAGAAACTAGGTACTTATTTGAAATTGTATTTTTTTTGCTGTCAGATAGCCGAAGTTTCATGTATGTAGAGTGGGAATATTTGATATTGAATTTTATTGTGTATTTATGTATTGTATAAAATCAGTCGATAAAATTTAGCTTTGTGCTACGCGAACGAAGTTGCAGGCAAAAGCAAGTTTAGATTTTGTAACCGCTGAAAAATGCGAAATATATAAAATTATGAAATGTCGTCCTAGGAAGAAACGTCAATGTGTGTGATGTCATAAAGTGTACTGTGTAATGTGTTACATGTTGTAGTGTGCGTATTCCGCACTCCGCAGTACTTCGACTGCATATTATAATAATACTAGCTATCCCGGCAAACTTCGTACCGCCTTAGAATTAAATTTGTTGACGTACTGACTACTGACAGCAGCGCCACCTACCAGGTCCGATTGCAAATCTAAACCATTCTCGAATCAACCTGAAGACACACAAAATTTTTCATTACTTAATATCGGTACAGCCGTTTAGGAGTTCAGTGACTTAATTGAGCTTTTTTTTTAGATTTTTTTTTACCCTTTAACTACTTACTAAAAAACTTAACTTTCTCGAATCGCAATGGCTAAATTTGGCACAAAATTAGGAATTAGACTTTTTATAATCGACCTAGACAGAAAATAGACATTTTGAAATATATTAAATTGTAATGAGATTTGAACCTAAACGCTACGCTTTGCTTTAGGCGGGCAAGATACCGCTAGGCTATGAAGCACATTACAATTTTATCTAAATTACGCTTTTATACATTATAGACACATCACTTCGACGTATTTCGCATGAAGTCCCCCGCAGTAACGGGGGCGGCACGTCCCCCACTCATCTCCTTCACCCCCTCGAATACTTCATAGTTGACTACTCACAGCGCCTTAAGGGTGCGTTTGTGTTCCTTATAGAGAGTTCACTGTGAAAGTAGCAGCGCTGAAAGAGCAAAATTTTTTTTGCGATTTGTGTGGGAAAGCGCTCCAGCATCGCGAGTTTCCTCATACAAAAGTGGAAAAAAATTGCTCATTCAGCGCTGCTACTTTCACAGTGAACTCTCTTGGAACACGTACACACCCTGAAGTATTATCACTTATTTTTGTTACACCCTGTATAGGTATTTAATTGTTTTCCGACGAAGGAAAACTTATATAACCTAGACATGTGCGGCTACCTATAGATGACCTAGCTAGATCAATTTTTCTCCCCAAAGGGTGCGTGTTGACTACTGTTGACGTGCCGGCCAAAAATAATATAATCACTACGTGGTGCCGGCTATATACCGGCGAATACTAAAAGCACGAAGTATAGAACGGTATAGGCTTTTCCATTGTATTCATGTACATAATAATAAACCCAGATCTTAGTTCTCTTTTCTGCCACTGGCTGCTCTAGAATTTTGGACGTACCGATGCTATTGTGGCGGACCAATCAGCGCACAGTCCTGAATCGCACCTGGTACTTCTTGAAAAATGGCGTGCTCTACCGGCAATAATTCTGTCCCCTAAATTGGGACCAATATTTTAACATTACGTTCGGACTCCTGGTATCTATACTTCGTGACTAAAAGTAACATTTTACAAGATGGCGGCATTAGTTCTGATTTTGGCCACGCACCAATAGATCCTTGTAAGACTTTATGAATATTTAATATTCTGTCAAAATTTAGTACTGGGCGTTTTTTTCCGAAACAGTTTTGAGAAACGCTTTTTTGCCAAGAAACGAAGAAACGCTTTCATCCTCATACAAGAAACAGTTTTTAAAAAAACGGTATTCGCCAAGTGTGAAGGAAACGAACGGCACCCGACGAAACAAGCGAACAAACAAAACGTTTATTTCACTCGCTTCAAAACATAACTACTTTCGGAAATAAAGAACGAACGTGACGAAACTGTCTCTGGTGGCAAAATTGTTTACGATCCGAAAAACCTATATTTGTTTCATTCGATCTTACGCGTAATTTATATATACTTTATGAAACGGGTTCCTTCTATCTGTCAAGAAAATAAACGCTCTATTAATATATGCTGTAAAATGTAAATTATATGATGAAAAATGAAGAAAAAAAAGAAAGTTGTTTAAAATATTTTATAATATTATTAAAATAATACATAGTTACTGTAAAAAGAAAAATATTTACAAAAACTAATATCATGTATATAAGATGAACTTTTAAATACACGGAGGAAAGAAGAGTTTTTCTGCAAGAAGAGTTTTTCTTTTAACAAATCAAAACTATAAAAGAAAGCGTTTTTTATGAAACTGTTTCGTGAAACTGTTTTTGACGCGGAAAAAACTGTTTCGTTTCGTTTCTTTTTAAAAGTGTTACCCAGCTCTATGTCAAATGTATAGCACTCATAGCTTGAGTTTTGAAATCTTTGCCTACCAAGGCGAGCTGACGCGCCGTAACACCGTAATCTTATTTGTTAGTCGGTTTGGTTTAGATTTTATGATGTTGGTATTTCAAAAAGTCAATGAACAAGGTTAGTAAATGGAATCCTATACAAACACGTCCCGTTTCGCGGAAACATAAATTGATTGTTTGGTCCAATCAAGTGGATTAGGCAATTAGTCCTAAAATATGTTGTTTGACTTCAAATTAACAATTTAGGGCGGTCTCGTAGGCGGAATATTAAATATTACCATCTCCCGAATCCTACTATTATTATAAGCTAGCTGGTGCCCGCAACTTCGTTTGCGTGGAAATAGCAAATGGAAACGGAACTCTTTTATACATACAAAATTTTAACCCAATTTTCAACCAAATAGGGGGCGAATTTTCAAAAATTGTTTCTAAGCGGATGCCTACGTTATTACAACCATCTGTATGCCAAATTTCAGCGAAATCCGTTCAGTAGTTAAATTTCTTATTGAGGTTGTACGTAAAAGTTGATTATTCAATTTGAGTTCTCTCTTCAACACTCTCTTCAACCTAACTACGTTGATATTTCACTCGAATAATAATCTGGGGGCACGGCAGTGCCCCCGCCAAGTCGAGCGCGAAGCAAATACTGCCGCTGCCGTACCATCCTTTACTGGAACCATTTCGCCACATTTTCAGGCCCCTATTTGAGAACCTCTGGATAAGACCAGAACGCAGAAATTTTCGTCATCCAGTAAGCTATAATCATGTACTTAAAATCCAAAATTTCAAGTCTGTAGGTCATTTAGTTCCGAAGTAAAGTGAAAGCAAAGTTTCGCATTTATGACACTCACTCACTCACTCATGGTCATCAGAATAGAACTAGTACTTCCCATAAACTCAGAGAACTGAAATTTGGTACAGAGTTATGTTTTAATGGCCACATAAGGGGAAAATTATAAAAACTAGGATAATCGAAGATCTGGAGTACCTAGTGACCCTGATTAGAAAACACAAGAGCCCAACCAAACTATTAGAGATCGACATACCGCCTTTACAAAAATATTCAACTTGGTGGGCCGTTTCATTTGATGTCAAAAATCGAAGGTCTGAAGTATGAACCCTCAGCTGGTCTCAGCTGTATTAGAGATATGGTAATGCCCCCTTCTACTATTGGTACATAAAAAAAATTACTGTCATTGCAAAAAATCAGCGTAGTGGGACACATCTTTTAATTTAATCTAGCCTATAGCGTCCCACTGCTGGGCGCATGCCTCCCCTTCTGCTTTCAATACGCATATAAATAAAATTAAAGGAAAACTCTGGATAAGACTAGACTGGCTTTTATACTTATACTTACTTACAAGAAGAAATGTCAAACGATTAACTTTATTCTACTCGAACATTACACAAATTAAATAAACAAATTACACTAAAATCTTATAAAATAACTCAATGCACATTTCTACAAAAAGAAGTGAAATCACACCAAAAACATTCTGTAAAAAACTAGCCAAGTCTCGATGGAGCTGCTCGTTTATCTCTAAAAAATAATAAAATCTAGACAAAGTCGTGCCAAGTCTAAGGTTTCTTACTGCGATTTCTTTATTATTATAGTTAATATTGTGTGACTTGGCCGTTGAACGTTCTTTATACGTTAGTGGGTACAAGTCAATTTTGTTTACACGTAATGTTATATCTATTGTAACTACCTATGATTGTAAGCGAGATAATAGCCCATACTGGTATTGGTAATTGGACGCTAGTGTCTCATTTTAGGCTGTTTTTGATTGTGCAACACATGCATTCAGCATTGACAATGCTGACTTCTGCTCTTTTCCTTTTGGAGCGTCAAATCGACCACCGATCTAACATAAAATAGACGTACAGACGGACTTCTATCAATGATTAGAAGTCCGTCTGTACTGGAAATATTTTTTTATACTGTTTGTTTCAGGCTCGCCTATACATAAGTATTATTGAAATACGTAGCTTTCAGAGGCGGCTCGTCCTAAAGAGCGCTGGTGCAGTGCACTCCCACAAAAATAGTAATTAAGTACATAATAAAAATGTATTTTTTAATCTGCTACCCACTTATATATTTTTAACCATACACATGCACTCATAATAGTATTTATTAATTACTAGAATTAATTAACTACGTAAGAAGTTAAAATGTTTTCAAGCAAATTTCAAGATTTGCTAAGTCGTTACTCACGTGATTGCGCTCCTATGAGAAAAATTTCAGTACAATGCCTAGTACTGAAATCAATGAGTGCGAACGAGAAACATCGACACGGCCCGGTACGTGAAACAAAAGATTTCGTATGAGAAATTAGCCTAAATTGGAGCGCCGCTCCTACGACGCGACGTTGCCAGATCGCGGCGAGGTGACAATTGCTGTGGTGTGCCGTGTGGCTAATTATGCGCTGTTGCCTATCTTATGTAAACAAACATTGCGTCTCATCGTCACCGGTCACTACACTACTCGCGCGAATACGGCAGTTTTGTGATATTCCGCTATTAAAAAATAGTTTATGTGCGTTATTTGTAAAAATGCAACAATACAATGTATATTTTATTAAATACTGTGAAAAGTCTATAGAAAAGCGTCTCGAACTAAAAGCAAAGGGGCCAAAATGTGCTAAAAAACTAAAACTTTTACGCGTGTGTTTAAACCCGAACAGTATTTATAAACACCTTGGATGTGTGGTTGTGAAGAAACCAATAAATTGTTTGTATGCATTGTGTATGATAAATTGATAAGTATAGAAAAACGCTAGATAAATTCCATATCCGATTTTCTCGAGAAAGTGATAGAGGTCTTCGCTCACCAAAAAGACCGGCGAATGGAATCTTTATACAAATAAATGGTAAGCAACCCTTTTTGTTTGTGAACACCCAAAAAAAACGGTCACGAGTCGCCTCTGGTAGCTTTAGCAAGCCTTCAATCGACTGGTTATTGAATCAACGTTTTCCAAGTGGCAATTTTCCATCGTCAATGGGTAGCGGTTCTGGTGACAGATTGTTGCAATGGTGTCATGGAGCACCTGGTTTTGTACCCTTGTGTATCCTTCGACGGCCAAGTCACACAACATTAACTTTAATAATAAATAAATCGCAGTAAGGAACCTTAGACTTGGCACGACTTTGTCTAGATTTCATTACTTTTTAGAGATAAACAAGCAGCTCCATCGAGACTTGGCTAGTTTTTTACAGAATATTTTGGTGGGATAAGAATGTTGAGTTACTTTACTTTATTATGTATTATTACTAGCTGTTGCCCGCGACTTCGTCCGCGTCAAGTGATGGCGCAATAATGCATTAATTTCAACCAAATTTGATTACCATAAAAAAGGTTATAGTGAGTCAATCTTAAAAGATTTTTTAGATCATTTATAGAGGAATAATTCTTTCATACATATTTTTTGAGTAACTTGAGCCGTTTACGCAGCGCACGCAACGGAAGCCCTCAAATAAAGATCGAATATGAATAAATTTCCCCGTTTTTGCAACATTTTCAAATTGATATAACTGATTGAATGTACTGTTGGTTCTTGGTGGAAATTCATGTTCATAATAATATCACACAACTTTTTATACACACTTTTCCACTTTATTCAGATTTTTACAATAATTTATATATATAAACACGACCGGTTTTGATTAACTCATCATCAGGTTAATTTTAAAAATCAAGGAGTTAATCAAAACCGGTCGTGTTTATATATATAAATTATTGTAAAAATCTGAATAAAGTGGAAAAGTGTGTATAAAAAGTTGTGTGATATTATTATTTTCAAATACTATAGTTATCATGTTAATATTGTTATCATAATTGTATGTTTTTGTGGTGTGCAATAAAGATTATTATTACTGACGCTTCACTGATGCTTCGTTCCTAAATATATAGCTTAAAACCTTTCTCAACAAATGGACTATCCAACGCAAAAAATATTTTTTTAATTCGATCTAGTAGTTCCTGAGATCAGCGCGCTCAAACAAACAACGTAAGCCATCAAAGATGAATCATTTTCCCCGTTTTTTCCACATTTTCCACTGATTCTTCACTCCTATTGGTCGCAGCGTGATGCTATATAGCCTAAATCCTTCATCTATAAATGGATCCAACCAATCCAAAACAAAAAGAATTTTGCAATGCGAACATAGATATATAATATTAAAAAGACATTAATCAAAGAATGCGAACCAGTAGTTCCTGAGATTAGCGCGTTCAAACAAAAAAACTCTTCAACTTTATAATATTAAGTATAGATAGCTGATGTCAACAGTAACCCACGGGAACCGTATATGTCCCGCGATAAAAAGTAGCCTATGTTCTTCCTCGTGGTCTACTTTATATCTGTGCCAAATTTCATGATGATAGGTTTAGTAGTTTTTACGTGAAAATGTAAATAATGTTTCCCACGGGAACCGTATATTTCTCCGCGATAAAAAGTACCCTATGTCCTTCCTCGTGGTCTACTATATATATCTGGGCTAAATTTCATGATAATCGGTTTAGTAGTTTTTACATAAAACTGTAAATAAAGTATCCCACAGGAACCGTACATTTCCCTGCGATAAAAAGTAGCCTATATCCTTTCTCAGGCTCTCTGTATCTGTGTACCAAATTTCGTTTCAATCGGTTCAGTAGTTTTGGCGTGGAAGAAGGACAAACAGACACACACTTTCCCATTTATATAATTAGTATGGATGTATTATGAATATATATTATTAAATGCAGCTTTCGCAATTTATATTTAAGTGCCTACTTTTTCAAAAGTAAGATTTTCATCAAATTTAACTTTCGAATTCTTGTCAGATTTATTTTTCAATATTATGTCAAAATAAAAATAAAGCTTCCCACTCACGGGCTATCGATTGCTTCGATCAAATTGGAAATTAATTCGTATTTGAAAGTAAATTGCTAACGACAAACTATTACACAAAATGATTAGTGTAAGACCTACCAGCTAGTTTTTGCGGTGGGGGTCAAAAGTTGGAACAAAATTTACGCGTGGTCCTAGGATCTCAGACTATATTTAATTTTTATCTAAACCGATTTACTTGTAACTACGAATCCAGTAAATGTTTAAATTGTAAAGACTAAATCGATCGATTGCTTGTGAGTGGGAGCTTTAAATCAAAAGCACTAAGGAGTATTTATATCAACTTTAAAGCAAATCGCTCCCAAACAACTTTCTTTCCCTTTTTATTCCCGTTATGGGACGAATTTCAATAAACTATGATACACGAATTCCATCAATTCTGTTACATAATATTCGTGCAAATTATGAAGTAGATTGGACCAAGGAATCACGTTGTCCCATACAAATGGTTTTCCCCCTTTTCACCCCCTTAGGAGTCGAATTTTCAAAAATCCCTTCTTATCGGATCCCTACGCATTACAAAGAGCAAGCTCTGCAAGTTTCAGGTCTCTACGATCAGCGGTTTAGGCTGTGCGTTGATCCGTCAGTCATTCAGGACAAAGGATTTTATATGTATAGATTAAGATTTATTTTTTGGCGCAATAAGGTGTATTTAAGGGTAAGTACCTAAAGTATCTTTAAAAACTCTCACATCTTTTGTATTTTCTTATGCTAATTTGAATTGTTGTTCGTAAGTCAATGTTTTTAATACTAAATGCTGTATTTTCCTGTGAACTGAAGTAAAGATAAATTGTTTTAAAACGCGCACCATCTTGCGCCCACGCCTCCCAAATTTCGGTGAGTAAAGCCTATCCGCCATTTATAACAGAATTTAATAACGTTTTCTGGGTTCTTGAATTAATGGATTCCCTAAGAGCTGCGGCTTAAGTGTAGGTCGACTCGTAAATTTCAATTTACTGCTCAAAGAATATCTCAATTTTAAAGATTTTATTCTTGACGATTTTAAGAGTTTGATACATTAAAGAACGTTTTCGTTTATACTTATAATGTAGCACTTTCATGAATTAATTTGTATGGTCGTGACTACTTACAAAGATAGGTACCTAATTATAATAGAACTGCACACGACGTAAACAAAAGGCGAAACATTTGTTATCTTTGAATAATTATGCTCATACAGTCACAAAATGCTATTACGTTTTATTATTTTCGATAGGAATAATTTAGAAAATAATCGAAGGATTAGGTACAATTTTTGGTCCTGCCAATCTTTATAAGAAAACAAAATGTTCTTGCAATTTATTTGAACACATAAGGATTTTGTCTGAAGTTTGCAAAAGAGCCGAAGATCCTGAAGAAGAAACGAAATGAACAAAATAAGTATAAAGTCGAGCTTAACTGTCCACTTAGTCCACACAAGATCCTAATGAGGATTATCGCTTTCTTTGATAAAATATAACGTATTTGAAAATCGTTTGGACTACTGTTATATTAAATATACCTTTATTATTAGGCATATAAATATGGCTTTGGCGTACAAATATTTATTATATAATTTCTAAGTATAAAACATGACATACACTAGCACTAATCTATCTATATCTATAACAATATTATAATTCCGAAAGTGTCTGTCTGTCTGTCTGTCTGTTACCTCTTCACGCTTTAACCGCTGAATCGATTTTTATGAAATTTGGTAAAGACATACTTTGGGTCCCGGAAAAGGACGAAGAAGGGATTTTTTATCCCGAATAAGTTATGTTTCCACGGGATAATGTATTTACGCGGGCGGAGCCGCGCGCAAAAGCTAGTTTAACATAAGACAAGCGCCCATAGCACAAAAATGTAGACTTCCCGTTTTGCCAGCAAGTGTATAAATTTTTGCAAATACCTACGCTGCTTCATAAGAACATTTGTTTATAAGTAAGCGAGGATACTCTAAGTGTTCATAAGGGTCAGTACACACCGCGACGATACGCGATACTACGCAGCGCTGCATTTTTAGGACAGTTATTCAAAATTGAACTTTATTCACTACACAACAAGATACACGTTTTGCATTATATCAGTCAGGTTGCAACCTGGGGGGCAATTCTGCTAAATAAAACCTACATTAATACAATTACAATCAAGTCCCGACACGCTTACACTCTCAAAAGGTGTTTTTATGAACGTTAAACCAACGTGAAACGCGCTCTGATTGGTCGAAACGGCATAAAATCCGTTCACGGTAACATGTCACTACATTTACAAAACTAATGAAGTAAAATGAAAGTCTACTTAAATACGAGAATTGAGGTTCTGACATTCGAACTCTTCCAAAGAATCATGTATCTTCCTTGTGTAATTAATAATGTTCAATCTTAAATATAGCTTTATTAAAAACTAGCTTATGCCCGCAACTTTGTTTGCATAGAACTAACGGAAATAGAATCCTGTTTTTTAACAGAACTAGCCTATGTTAGACCATATATCATCAGCTATCTGCCAGTGAAAGTCCCGTGAAAATCGGTCCATCCCTTTTTTGAGATTAGCCGGAACAAACAGACAGACATACGGACAGACAAAAACTTTAAAAATTGATATTTTATTGTCAGTGCCGTTTATACTTCCATATGCATTAAGCGAAAAGCTCTTAATTTGAAATTACAAACAGAAACTTCAATTTTATTTATCTGTATAGATGTAGCCCCTCTCAATAGTGTATCGTTTCGTTTCAGTGTGTATTGACCTTAAGTCATAGCATTCGTACAATATAATATTTGAATTTTACTATGTAATAGCTGTTGCATAAAAGACTTTTGGTCGATTACTGAAACGGTAATCAAAATTAAGAGCCCTCCTATTCACAGGCTGTCGCTGTCTCTGCTAGCCGAAATGACAAGGACAGCATGTGACTTGAGCGTCACTTAATTTAACTATCGTTTCATTATTCGACCGTATGGAAGTTTTCAGCTTATGAACTTTACTATAATGTAATATTAAGCCCACGTATCTTAAAGCCACGTACACACTGAATGAAACACGGCGATCGTCAATCGATGGACGGCGCTAGTTACGTGTAAACAAGCGCGTGAATCACGGTGTTTACATTACACTGAGCTGCTGTATGTGTATGTTTATGTACGAGTATGTGTGTGTGACGAATCAATTACCTGTAATACAGGAGCTTGAGAAAATTAAAATAGGAACGCGGAAGTGAAAATATTAAAGCACTAGCTGTCCCGACATACTTTACGTTGTTATAATATTATAAGCTAGGTATCTACCGTTCGGGTTTGCTCCAGTGTAGGCTTCGATTACACGACAAAGTGCGATCCCCTTAGAGTTGAGTATAGAATTGTGAGGAGAGTTGTGAAAATAAGATATTCAAAAAAAGGCTAGTTTTTGACTAGCCTTTTTTTATGACTCGTATTCACAAGAGTTGAGGTGCACAAAGAATTATTCGAGAAAATCTAACACGAAAAAATTTATGTATACATATAATAGTATAAAAAACCTTGTGAAAAAAAATCATTTTTCCTAATTTTCGATTTTGGCGCTCGATATTTTGGAAACTAAGAATGATTTCAAATATAATATGAGAAAAATTACTCTTAACAATTTAGCTGGCTACAATTTGAACCTAAAACAAAGACGATCGGGTTAAGGGTTTGCCCTGTAGCCCTAACCTTTTTGCGACAATAATTCTCGAATTCCGTAGATTCATTTCCAATGTGCTCGATAGTCGTGTGAGGCTCGAAATATGTGAATTTTTTTGACCTTATCACTGGGCAATAAGACTCAAAATGACCTTACATATTATTGCAATTCGCATTTACAAATACCTATCAATTATTTACCCGTCTCTTATCCCTTGAAGCGGTATACAGCACCCAGCCCACGTAGACAAACATGATCAGCGCGGGCACCACCAGGCTCGCTACCACGGGGATCTTCCGCACCCAGGCGTGGTAGATTGCCAGCATCAGCAGGCAGATGCCCACCAGGATAGCGATGTAGCGGCCCGTGCGGCGACGCTCCTCCTGGAAGGTGGAGATTGAGTAATTAGTATTAGTGGTGGGTCGTCGACGCTTTTTCGATCAACGAAACGAGACCGTTTATCGTTCATCGTAAACTAGTTGAAAAAACAGTTTTTTTTTTCGACTAGTTTACGTGTTCGACGAATACTGAACTGAGCAATAAACTATGACAAACAAAGTAGTTTTGTTGAATGAACGACTTTTTGCATTAACTGTTTTGACAAACTTGTTGTCGTTTGCTGATCGACGCGACTAGTGATGACGACGAACGACGAGACGGTTTAATCTGTGAGCGGTGGAAATTGTTAGCTTACTTTAAAGTTCATTTTAAACCCCCGACGCAAAAAGAGGGGTGTTATAAGTTTGACGTGTCTGTCTGTCTGTCTGTGTGTATGTCTGTCTGTCTGTGTGTGTGTCTGTCTGTCTGTGTGTGTGTGTCTGTCTGTCTGTCTGTGGCATCATAGCTCCCGAACGGATGACGCGATTTCGATTTAGTTTTTTTTGTATTAATGGTGACTTACATGCGAGTATTCTTAGACATGATTGATGAAAATCGGTTGAGCCGTTTAAAAGTTGTTGGGGGTGAAAGCGGGGAAGAATAACCGAATGTGCAAATATACTCGAGTGGGGTCTCAAAATATGAAAGCGCACTGAAAGAGAATATTAATGACTTAATTGAGAGTGTTCGTAGCTTCATTCGATGAGAAAACTGGTGGTGGGAAGATAGCCGTTTGAAGATGATCAGCTCTTTTCTAGTTGATGAGGGGAAGTTGAAGTTAGTCAGACTAACTTTCCAATGTCCGATCTATTCAAAATTTGGTACCGTGTTACATCAACGATATTCAAAGAACATGGTAAGGTAACCATGACCTGATCAGCCGTTTGAAGATGATCAGCTCTTTTCTACTTGATGAGGGGATCTTACTAACTTTCTTATGTCCAATCGATTCGAAATTTGGTACCGTGTTACTTCAACGTTATTTAAAGAACATGGTAAGGTAACCTTGACCTGATTAGCCGTTTGAAAATAATTTTTTCCTTAGTTGATGATTAGCCGTTTGAAAATCATCTTTTCTTTATTATTTGATGAGGGGATCTGACTATCGTCCACATGTCCTATCGATTCGAAATTTGGTATCATGTTATTTCAATGATGTTGATGTATGTATATAAGCTAAAATTATTTCAACTTACATAATATTATGTGATAATATAATTATAATAGTCTTAAAATATTATTTATAATTTTTTAGAGTTTATTTTTTGTGTCGGGGGGTTTTTATATTAAAACACCGCCCACTCAATGAATGTAATTATTACATAGATTAGAGCACGTCGTCGGTTGTAAAGAACAGAGATAGACGTATTGCTCGTGCCGAGTCGTCGTGCCCCGCGCCCGTCCGTCGATCGTGTCGTCGCGTCGCGAAGAAACGGTCTCTGTCGCACGCACCGTTCCGGCATATGGCAACCGTTCACGCATAGACTAGTTTATCAGTAGACGCTAAACTAGTTTACCCGTTCATGACAAATAAACAGTTTAATAAAACAGTTCGTTCATTCAACGCCCATCCCTAATTAGTATTATTGACAGCGTCATCGCTACTTCTTTCTACAGCAAGTAATAAGTATACAATTTACCTGTAATAAAGTATTATCAGGGAATCTAGTTTATAAGCAGGTTGACTTTTGTCATATTTTGTTTGTACCTATTAAGTTATAATTATGATATCAAACTGGCATGTCATTGGCTGTGTTTGGCGAAAAAAATGCAGTTGTCGGCCAGGATAAGTTTACTAACTTAAATAGCGCTGACACGTCGTTGGTTTGACTGACACAACCCGCCATTTTGCTTTTTTACCACTTAGCGATCGCCATTTTGCTTACGAGCGCATCCGAATGCTTTTTTCTATCGATCACAGCCATTGACAGTTGTATTGTGACTGCATGCCATCATTACATAGTACAAATAAATGAGAACACTCTACCTGCCTTTTTGTCTACATTTGTCAAATGTGTAGGTATTTATAATATTTGCAATTATAGAAATTAGAACTTGTATAATTTTTCTACGTAGCTAAAGTATAAAAGTCTATTCATACAGTGAATAGCGCTTACACATATTTTAGCTGATATGATGTCTAAAATTTTTGGCTTTATCCATAGATATATAATATTAAATAGAGGGGTTTATCTGATTGACTTTCTGCGACAGCAAATTTTATTTCGGGGGTATAACGTATCAGAAGTAGGTATCTATTATTATTAATAATATTACTCATAAAAATAACAACTTTTGTTTTATTTATTCTAATAAACGCCAGATAGTTTAAGACTCAATTTGAAATATTTAGTGAGTCAAAACCTTAGAAAATCCATTGGATTATCTGGTCAATATTTCTAAAGAACTTAGTGAAAATCAAAGCGTGGTCTGCCTACGAATGAGAGGAGGTTGGACGTGCTGGACGAAGGCCGTATGCTATTTTGAACTCTCCACCGAAGAGATAAAGTCACCTTTAGATCATTTCTAGTGCTGATTGTATTAAAATCAATCAACATTAAAACAAAATCCAAGTCCTAGGTCGGCTTTATTTTTTTAGGTTTATTTGCCATAGATAATCATTATTCTTCACGAATTCAAAAGTTAAATAAGAAAACGAATTTTTGTGTTATTTTATTTAAAATTTATATTTGTTTAATTTTTAGCGTCAGTTCACACAGAGAAGCGACGCGACGTGATGCAGCGCTGTATTTTTAAGGTCGCGATTTAAAATTGAACTTTAATCACTAGACAAGAAGATACACGTTTCATTGCGAGAGCTCGAATTTAGAGCCACCGTTCTTGCAGAGAAACTTACTTCTATAGGAATAAAGATGCAATGTAAGTACAGTTGGGTACGTTTAAATGTAATAAAAGACGCAAATGTTGTACTAGCTACCTTTAAAAGCTAAAATATGCTTTTAAAGATAAAAATTACCTCCGGACATTGATCATATTTTAAACGTTATCTGAAAATGTATAGATATCTAATTTGTAGAATCGTTGTTAAAAACGCAAACAAATAAAACATTTTTGTAACAAAAACAATTAAGCCTCTACAATTAGGTACAACAAATTGAATACTCAACAATTGTTTAAGTAATCTCATTGGGAACGTGCACGCGCTCCACCCTCGCTAAAAACCAATACACGAAATAAAAGACATAATATTTATTACACGTTTACATATTATTAGTAATTTGATTTGTCTATGATATTATGTAGATATTGTAAAGGCTCAAATGCTTTACTTCGATGTAACAAAAGCCTATATTCGGTAATAAAGTTTTTCATTTTCGACGCTTTTTCGTACACCTATGTATGTGCTATAAATCACAAATATATATAGGTACATATCAGTCTATGTACCTATATATATTTGTGATTTATATGTATAATATAATAATATCTATGGACGCTTCACAAAACGTTAATCTGATCCCGTGGTAAGTTCTCGAAGAACTTGTGTTACGGGCACCAGACAACGGAAATATATTTAATACTTTTATACTATACACATATTTAAGATTTTTATTATATTATACACATATTTAATACACATCCATGACCCAGGAACACAGAAAACTTTATGTTCCTTCGGCGGGATTTGAACCCGCGACCCCCGGCTTCAGCACCAACACGCTCAACCAACTGAGCCACAGAGGTCGTCAAATGTATGAATTATGTATATTATTATATGTACTTGTGAGCAGTTTGATACGAGTATGATAGAGACTTAATATATCACCGCTTGATGGAATGTACCAGGAATAGCGACAAAAGAGTTCGACTGGTTACTACATTTTATTTAAATTTATATAACGTAGTAGAGCTCTACAGTCGAACCAGAACCTGATGCAGCTAGAATGCTGGTATGTTTTGATTTTAACGGATAGGTTGTTATCTGGAAGAGTACAATAGGATTGCCATCGTCATTTCATGTACGAAAATCCTTTAAATAAATAAAGATTAAAAAAAACTATGTATACTTATATTCGTAACTAGCTTTGCTGCAACTAACGCGTCGTCGTACTACGCGTCGATCCCCATTGCATCCACGTAGGGTATGTATTTCGACAAATCGTTTTTAACGGATTTCAACGTCATAACAACAGCTATCTACATGAAAAAATTCAACGCCATACGTCCAGTTGTTGACAGTTAATTATACTAATTTTTTACCCACATTTCACACCTTTAGGACACGAATTCAAAAAAAAAAGTAAAATACTTACTCAATATTTTTTATTTATTACCTCGGCTATTAAATTTAAATGAAAATTCATGGAAAAGGGAATTTTAAATATTTTTTCATACAAACTTTCAACTCTTAGTTTATACCATCAGAGGGTTAATTCTAATAAAAGGTTTACTAAAATTCATCCTTTGAGGGTCTAAAACATAGATATATAATATTAAAAAGTGGGTCTAAAATAATTCCTGGTAGAAAACATATAATGGAATATATTTAAGACCATGAAACTAAAGATTTATTGAAATCGGTTGCAGATTTGTAAGTAGATTTTCTACACAAACTTTCACACCTTTAAAGATTAAATTAAAAAAAAAAGTTGAATATTAATTAGATACGTAGAGAAGAAGTGATATTAATTATCACTACTTTTATACAGATCTGAATTAAAAATAGTCACAAAAAATTAAATAGAATGAATCAATTAAATCTAATACTATTTTATTTGTGGTCGCTACTTTTTTAAAAAGCGGGTAAATACGCCCAATATTTTTTTGTTAAAATATATTTAGCGGTTATATACAAATGAGTAACATACATCCTCACAGATATCTACAAACTTAATCAGAAACACGTGATGTGTGAAAATAATAGCAGTGCAAGATTCAAAGAATTTTTATGGTCCAGATGAAAGCAACTCGGCACGTTGCTACTTTATTGCTCTACTTATTGGTCTTGGAAATGTTTAACTGCGAGGAGTCGTTGGTCTGAAAAAAACCGGCCAAGTGCGAGTCGGCCTCGCGCACGAAGGGTGAATATAACAAAAGTTTTTCCTGAAAAAACTTAAAATCTGGACAGACATTATTATATTGTATCACAGAAAATACGTAGATTTTATGGGTTGATGGAAAAGATGGAAAATTAGAAAAACAATAAAATTTTTTCAACCTATATTTCATAAATCCAAC
Source organism: Glaucopsyche alexis (assembly GCA_905404095.1). Taxonomy (NCBI): domain Eukaryota; kingdom Metazoa; phylum Arthropoda; class Insecta; order Lepidoptera; family Lycaenidae; genus Glaucopsyche; species Glaucopsyche alexis. The sequence goes on from FR990053.1 coordinate 8,293,244, forward strand.
CAAAACCAGTAATAATTAATGCCTATTACTTAATTACTACAATCAGGCAATGGCGGATGCTAATAACTTAAACTGTCATAAAAAGTTGTTGAATAAGGAATGAATTACAATAGAATACAATTTTTGAACACTATGTAGGCTAGGTTATCATTATGTAGGCATGTCTTATTATATTAAAAAACCATCACAAATATATTTAGCAGGTAAGTATATAAATACTTACTTGCTAAAAATATAGCTAATTAATAAGCAACAGATAATGTTGCTTACTAATTAGCTATATTTTATAATAAATTCTAGAAAAATGTGAATAACCCATAGATATAATATATTAAAAAGAGGGAATAACCAGTCATTACTTTATGATTTATCAATTTAAAATAATGATATATAAAAAAAATTAGGTACATACTTCAAACAAAATTTACCAAGTTCTACTAGATATATGGATTTTACCTGCTGATTATGTACTCGCCACATACAAGTATTATGTAGAAAACATTCGCGAAAAAAAGAAATTGTAACGTTAAAATATAAATTGCGAGAAAAGTTAGGACATAAAAAAGAAAATTCATGCTTCGTTAGAACTTAGGTGTACTTAGAATATTGTGCAAATGTACAGTTTATTAGAATTACCTTCACGGAAGCAGGAGGTTCTTTAGTCAAGTTCACTGAGCTTCTTACCTCGTTGTTAAGTTTCAAATTCATTGCTGGCAAAAATGCTGATAAAATATAAATAATAAAAAAAAACGAAATGCCAACGCTAATTTAATTTTCGAACAATCACCAGCACCCAAATTTAAATCGCGATCATTTCGCACTTGCGAACTCTCGTAGACGCGTTGCGTGCGCGCTTACTGGCGTGAACACACTGTTGCAAAATTAACACAAATGCATAATTCTTAGTTCACTTCGCCCGTTAAAAACACATAAAACCCTCTGAACAGTGTATCATTCGGACGAGAAGCTCCGCTTTAATGCCCGGCTATTTCCTACCTAACAATATAACGATTAATCATGAAATACATAAATATCGACGGCTGAGGTTTCCCAGAGATTTTTTACTGACTGAACAATGTTAGCGAATGTATAAACACGCTAAACTTAAATTTACGATTTTCGAAGACGGTGATTAAAATCTGCGGGTCTGGTAGACGGTTAACGGACAGGTTCGCGTTTATGGCATTTCAAGGTTGATTATTATTATAAGCTTACATATGGTAATTCCAGCATTTTCCTTATAAGAAACGAGCTTTTGCCCGCAACTCCACCCGCGTAAATACATTATCCCGCGGGAACACTGTACTCTTGCGGGATAAAAATTATTCTATGTCCTTTCCCGGGACTCAAAGTATGTGTATACCAAATTTCATAAAAATCGGTTCAGCGGTTAAAGCGTGAAGTGGTAACAGACAGACACTTTCGCATTTATAATATTAAAGTAAGTACAGAAGTCTAGATGTGTGGAAACGAGGATTTTAAAATAGCCCTACTGCTATTGTATAAATGTGAAAGTTTGTGAGAATGGATAAATGAATGGATGTTTGTTACTTTTTCACACAAAAACTACTGAACGGATTTTGATGAAACTTTATATGTAACAGTTTGAGCTCTGGATTATAATTAACACAAAATACTTTTTATCCCGAAAAAGTGTTCCTGTGGGATACTATATTTACGCGCGTGGAGCCGTGGGCAAAAGCTAGTTTAAAATTAATGGTTTACTAAAAAATTAATGACGAAAAACTCACTCTACATTTTTTAGTAGAGACAGAGTATATTATAAACAGCTACTGATGACCACGATGGCCCCGCCTGAGTTTCTTACGCCGGTTCTTCTCGACGTGCTAGTTCCTGAACCGGTGGTAGGCATCATGTAGACTCAACGTTCAGAAAGTGTATATGTCACCGTAAAATTGTAAAAACCGTTAGATTGTAAAATAACTAACGAGATTGTAAAAATATGTCGAAAGATTAAAAACTATATATTTATAAAAATCTAACGAAAAATAATGTGTGAAATTGTAGGCAGCATATTTGCTTCGGAAGTCTATCAACATTTTACAATTTCACTAGTTTTATTTCAATCTAACGGTTTTTACAATTTTACGGTGACATTTATAAATACCAACTTTGAACAAAACTATATGATTTAATTTGACTGGACTAATGGTGTCTACAGACACACGAATTTGGTACGGAGCGTACAGCGGATCTGGTACGCTCCGTACCAGATCCGAGCGTGTGTAGGGCAGTCCGGCGAACATATGAAGAAGGCGAAGAGTTCACCGTTGTCCGCATCGGATCTGGTACGCTCCGTACCATATTCGAGCGTGTGTAGGGCAGTCCGGCGAACATATGAAGAAGGCGAAGAGTTCACCGTTGTCCGCATCGGATCTGGTACGCTCCGTACCATATTCGTGCGTGTGTAGAGCAGTCCGGCGGTTTGGCCGTACAACAGTATCAGTGTTGCCAACTTAGGGATGTACCCCCCAAAATTAGGGAAAATATCTATGGGGTTTACTAGAGGATAGGATGTTTAGAGTTTACTCCTTATGAATCAATTTGTATGTAATAATAAAAAATACTTTAATGTGTGTATATAGCTAGGGATATGAAAATGTATTGGGAGTGAAATCAGATTAAGACAAGTTAGTTTTATGTTATTCACGCGTAAGTCTTTATGTTAAACACATAACCTTTCTTTCTAGCTTATTATCTCTTAGACCTGTCAATGGTATAAGTAATCAGGGGTAAAATTTGGGGAGAAATATTGTTTAAAGTGTTGGTATCACTACTCGTTATCAATGAATTGCGGGAATCATCGTCGTCGTTGAAAAACAGCACTGTAAATAGAACTCTATGCTATATGTAATAGAGCATAAAATCGAATACACGAGTGTCGAGCTTCACGCTTCACTGCACCGTACCAAATCCGTGCGTGTGTAGCGACACCGAATTCGGTCTCCGGATATGGTTCGCTGTACGCTCCGTACCAAATTCGGGTTATCCGTAGATAGCATTACAAAACAAATCGCAGGGTGAGTATTATTTATTATATCCTGGTTTTCGGAAATGTCACTTAACGAAAAGGAAATTGATTGCTTTTTTTGTCGTACCTATCCAACACAAGTTTGCCTCGCGCATTCAAATCTTTTCTCAGAAACTTACTAAATCTGGATAAATCTGACTGTCAAGCTTACAATCACTCAATCAGGCTTTTAGACACGTCATTACTAGAAAAAGAAATGTCCTCATTATAACAATATGCCGAGGGGAAATCTAAACATCCTTCGAAGACTTTTATTTTGATATTCAAAATCTATGGACAAATCGTTCTAAAGGCCTTCAATCATCATAGGTATCAGCTTTCATTAGAGCTTTTAATATATTGTATGCGATTCTATAATAATACAAATTATAGAGGCTCGCTTGGCTTCGATTCAAATTATTAAAGTATATACGGTACTAACAATCAAAAATTGGTAAAAAATCTTTTTTATTTTTTTATGTTTGTCTATCCGTTTGTTCCAGAAAAATCTCTGAAACGGCTGGACCGATTTTTACGGGATTTTCGCTAGCAGGTAGCTGATGTTATAAGGTCTAACTCAGGGTACTTTATCTTGGGGTTCCGTTTAAAAATAGGCTTCCGTTTTCGTTAGTTCTATGCAAATGACTTCGCAGGCACCAGTTATTTTTCATAGAAATATAACAACGCTACGTTATCATTTAAATATAATGCTTGCGCCAAGCTGTAAATTTTAATATCTTATACAGAACCAATCTTCTAAACTCTACACGCTATGCCTTTACGGAGCATATTAAAGCGTTATATTGTTCTTGAATATCTTTTCAAATGTAAGTAGGTACCTAGAAGATGACACAATAAGTAAAATTTCCTATTTTTTCTCTTAATTCCCAACGACATTGAGCCCATTAAAACAAATGTCCCGAAAACGTAACAGGCTGTTAAGCAAAGGGCCCTGTAAAGTTTTACACTTTGTTCAGCTTCTGTGTACTATGTACTTACATTTTTATTAGGATTCCGTAGCACTCAAGGAACCTTTATAGTTTCGCTCTGTGATCTGTCCGTCTGTCTGTCTGTCCACTCTTCTAACTTCTGTAATTATGCATAGGTATAAATTGGTATGGTAAAAGGTTGTGTATAGATTTCGGTTTTGACCTCATAAAATAAAAATAATTCAGGCACCTCCGGATATATGTGAAGTGGGTAGGTATGATTTTTTTTCTATCCCATCATTTAGAGTGTCGTCAAATATGTCTTCTAAATATTATATAAAATGCAAACCTTACTCATCTATCAACGCACAGCCGAAACTACTGAACGGATTTTGCTGAAATTTGGCATACAGATAGTTGTAAGCCATAGACTAATGATTGGACTCGCTGGGCGCCCCAGCGAGACCAATGATTTATCTGTGTTGTAAGCATCAGCTAAGAAAGGATTTTTGAAAATTCGCCCCCTGATGGAGTGAAAAAGGGGTTAAAATTTTGTATGGAAACCGAACTCCACGCGGATAAAGTTGCGGGCAAAAACTAGTATTAAATAAAGGCCAGGATTTATATAATCCTTTTTAACAATGTCAACCATTTTCGAGTAATCGACATGGCATTTCTAAACTATGAGACTTAGTAAGTTGCAATTAAAAAAAGAAAAATATTTTGAAGGAAATCGTACACTAACTTGTGAAGTAGGTATGTAATTCGAAAAAACTTATTACTTATTGATAGTTACGGAACCCTCCTTGGACATGTCCTGACTGTACTCCGGTTAATTTAATAAGTCAATGATCATTAGAAAAGGTTTTTGTTACATATTTGTATGTTGTCTATGGCAATGTGAATGTTGTCAATAATGTCTTTTAGAATATATGCAGTTTGTAAATGGCCGTCGTGTTTGATTTATAGTTTAAGCAAACTCTCCCTATATTTATCAGTGGCGACGAGAAAAGTGTGTTATAGTGCAAATAAATAATGTCGATATCACTTAATTTCGGATTGTTATCTAATTTCGATCATAAAATACAAATATGGGGAACGTTTAAAAGCCGGCTTACACAATGGTTCCTCGCGAACGACATAGGCGTGGAAAAGGATCCGGCGGGAATTAAACGACGAGCATACCTACTCAGTGCGTTAACAGACGACACTTATCAGCTTGCAGCTGACCTCGCGTTGCCAAAAAATGTTCAAGAGGTGCCGTACGAGGATGTCATCAAGCTTTTGGATGACCATTTTACACCCAAACAAGTAGGATTTAGCGAAAGGCATAAGTTCTACGCTGCAGAACAGTTGTCAACGGAAACTGCTTCACAGTGGGGGGCAAGATTGCGGGGCCTCACCGCTTACTGCAATTTCAGCAACGTTGAAGAGGCGCTGCGGGACCGGTTCGTGATGGGTATGCTGCCAGGACCTGAAAAGGAGAAGCTGTACGTGCAGGATCTATCGGGGCTAACATTAGCCAAGGCAGTGGAACTTGCCGAAAACCTAAAAAGCGCGCGCGCCGCCGCTTGTGCCGCTTCGGCGTCCGCGTCAACATCGGGCGATCCGCTATTATTCAGAATCGACAAAAAAAGTTGTAATAATAAAAATAAAAAAGATGCTTACAATGAAAGGTGTTCGGTATGTGGCTATACTAACCACACAACTGCTGAGTGCCGTTTCGGCAATCATAAGTGTAGAAAGTGCAATAAAAAAGGACATTTGCGCAGAATGTGTAAATCGGTAGTAAAGTGTGTAGAAATGGATGAGGTGAGCGAGAATGACGATGACGATGGTAAGTGTTTTAATATTCGGTCTTTAAAGGGCGAGCCACTGGTTGAGTCTGTGATAGTGAACGGTGTTAATTTAACGTTCGAAGTAGACAGCGGTTCGGCCGTTACGGTCATACCTAATAGAATATTCGCGTTACATTTTGCCAAAGTGTCGTTATCAGTCACAAAAATAAAATTAGTTAGTTATACGGGCGAAATAATAGATTGCATGGGTTGTGCTACAATGGTAGTTGCGTGGCGAGGTCTCGAGCACGAGCTTAAAATGTACGTAGTGCGGCAAGGGGGCCCCCCGCTACTCGGTCGTGATTTTATAGCAAAGTTCAATTTGCAGTTGTCTCCTGTATACAATAATTCAGTAAAATGTAGTGATATTCAAGTTTTACAGTCACGCTACGCCGAAGTATTCTCGAACAAATTAGGCATGTTTAATAAATATAAAGTAAAACTATCTCTTAAAACCGGATCGGAACCTATTTATTTCAAAGCGCGGCCCATAGCGTTCGCGTTAAGAGACAAGGTAGACAAGGAATTAAATAGGCTTGTAGAATTGGGTATAATAAGACCGGTGTCGCATTCGGAGTACGCTTCGCCGATCGTGCCGGTATTGAAGCGAAATGGCTCCTTACGATTGTGCGTAGATTACTCCGTTACATTAAATAAACAATTAGTAGTAGATAAATATCCGTTACCGACGATTAAAGAATTATTTTCGAAACTTTACGGAGGCCAGCAGTTTACTAAGTTAGATTTATCTATGGCTTATAATCAATTCGTTTTAGAAGAGGAGTCTCAAAAGTATACGTGTATTAACACGCACCGCGGTCTTTTTGTGTACACCAGATTGGCGTTCGGATTATCGAGCGCGCCAGCCGTTTTTCAGCGTGCTATGGAGGAATTGCTGGCCGGCATCGACGGCGTGCTCTGTCTGCTGGACGATGTCTGCATCACCGGCCGTGACCGCGCTCAGCATCTGGACAGATTACACGAGGTACTTCGACGGCTACAAGACGCCGGCCTCGTGTTACAACAAGAGAAATGCGAGTATTTTAAAGACGAAATTAATTATTTGGGCTACGTTATTAGTAAAGATGGGTTAAAAAAATCTCCAGAGAAAATTAAAGCTATATTGGATGCCCCGGTGCCCACAAACGTTACCCAATTACAATCATTTTTAGGGCTGATAAACTATTATAGGTGTTTTGTACCACGGGCTTCAGCAATTTTGACTCCATTATATGATTTATTAAAAAAAGGCACCAAGTGGAAATGGTCAGATGTAGAAAATAGTACATTTATTAACATTAAAAAAATATTGACGTCGGAACAGGTACTCGCACATTATAATGCTAACGCTAAAATAGTATTAACCGTAGATGCTTCGCCGTACGGTTTAGGAGCTGTGTTATCACAGAAAGACGGTGATGACTGCGAACGACCAATCGCATTTGCATCACGTACGCTAAATAGTGCAGAAAAACGTTATTCTCAAATACAAAAAGAAGCCACTGCAATAATATTCGGCGTACGTCGATTTCATCAGTATTTGTACGGGCGGTCAACACCGTTTGTGTTGCGGACAGATCATAAACCGTTGTTATCAATATTCGGACAAAATAAAGGGGTACCAGAAGTATCGGCAAATCGATTACAGCGATATGCTTTGTTTTTGAGTAGCTACAATTATATTATTGAGTATGTTAAGAGCAAGGACAATAGTGCTGATTATTTGTCGCGAGCTTGTGTCTCGCAGGAGGCGGGCGCCGGGGACGAGGCGCGCGAGGAGGCGGACTTCTGCGACCGCGCCGCGTACGTGCGTTTCGTTGTCCGCGGCCACTTACCTATCACACCGCACGAGCTACGAGACGCGACAAGCAAAGATCTGATTTTAAGAGATGTAATTAAATATGTATTGAATGGTTGGCCTCGTAAAATGAAAAAAGAAGAAATTAAACCTTATTTTCTTTGTAAATTACAGCTATCGTACGAAAACGGTTGTCTCATGAGGGGCCATAAAGTTGTAATTCCCGAATCGTTACGAGGTCGTGTGCTCAAAGAATTACATTCATCGCATTTTGGTATTGTTAAAACTAAAGCAGAAGCGCGGGCTCGTGTATGGTTTCCGGGAATAGACAAGACTCTCGAACGAATCATAAGTACTTGTGACGTGTGTAATCAGCTGAGGGCCTCGCCGCCACGCGCGCCGCCTTCGCCGTGGCCGCAGCCCCCGCACGCCTTTTATAGAGTACATTTGGACTTTTTAGGTCCTTTACAGGGTAGGACGTATTTAGTGATTGTTGATGCGTTCAGTAAATGGGTAGAGGCATATGATATGAACAGCTGTAACACGGGAGCTGTTGTAGAAAAAATGTATGAGTTTATGTCGCGATTCGGGGTACCTAGGACGTTGGTGACTGATAACGGAACGGCTTTTTGTTCGCAAGAATTTGATTATTTTTGTAAAATGAATGGAATTTGTCATTTGACCTCGCCGGCATACCACCCGGCTAGTAACGGCCAAGCAGAGAGCTATGTTAAAGTAGTTAAAAGGGGTATTAAATCTAGCATTTTGAGTTGTAATAACTTGAGAGATAGTAAGGTAACCTTATTAAAGTACCTATTTGATTACCGTAACTCGGTGCATAGTTCTACAAACAGCACACCGGCTCAACTAGTGTTCGGCCGCAAGTTGCGGTCCCGGCTCGACCTGCTGACTCCCGCCGTCACGTCGTCCTCGTCCACTACACCCATCACTGATGATATTGAATCTGAACAGTACTTACCAACTAAAAATGACAGCAAAAATACTGAATTGTATCCTGGTATTTATGTTTTGTATAAAAAATTTAGCAGTAAAGACAAATATAAGTGGTGCAAGGGTATTATTATAAGAATTTTAGGAAAAATGTTATTTTTTGTAAAAGATTTGGAAACATCTGCTATAATTAAAAAACATAAAAACCAAATATTATTATATAAAGGCAATATTAGCAGTAAACAGCCTTGGGATATAGATGGCCTACCGGCCACACATGCCGCAGATCAGGCAGAGTCGTTTTTCTCACCTACGACAAAGAAGTCGGTTGTGTTGGATTCACAGGAGGAGAGAAAGGAGGAAGATGAGTCTCATGAAACATCACCGTGCTCAGATGTTGTTTCAGTTCCAGAGTCAGTTACAGACCCAGTTCAAGCTACAGAGGAAATAGACGAAACAGCACGGTGCTCTGAGAGTGTTTCAGCTACAGCTGAGGTTGAGCAACAACGTCAGAGACGTACATGTATGCGTAATCGTCCCAAGGTTGACTATAGGAAGTTCTTTTAAGTTTCTATGTAAATGGTTATCTATGAGGGAGGACTGTTACATATTTGTATGTTGTCTATGGCAATGTGAATGTTGTCAATAATGTCTTTTAGAATATATGCAGTTTGTAAATGGCCGTCGTGTTTGATTTATAGTTTAAGCAAACTCTCCCTATATTTATCAGTTTTCTTTAACTTTATCTGGAACATCGCCTAAGGCGAGGCGATTAAAGCCTAAATAAGAATTTTTGTAAAAAAAATTGTAATGTATAAAAAAAAACCTTCCAATGTTTTCATGAAATTCTCTACAGATTATCTTTATTGTTTTAGAGCTTGAATTGATTATAACATGTATTTATATTGCGTTTGTTCACAATAAGCACTTCGAAACACACAGGGAAAAGTTTTAATAAAGAAAATTAATGGAGTTTATATTTACATGTTTGTAAATTAATTTATAACGCGAGGTGTGATTGGTAATATCCGCACAATCTCAGGCGGCCGATAAATTCGATAAATTATTGCCTCGCATCAAACGCCGTTTTATCTTTTCAATTCGAGGCGTCGAATAAACTGAGGAAAATATACCGTAATTAATTATTTTGTGAAAAACTTTGTTACGTTCTCGGGGGCAAGGAAATTATAAAGTTGGAAAACAATTTGTGAAAAAAACTATGATTTATGGATAAAATAAAATTTATTTTTTTAAAAGCAATGCGCTTCATAGACAACAATAGGGAATGTTGTATGTTGGATCTGTTGACCCAGCAGCATTTCTCATAAACTCACGGTGGAGATATTCAATGATACAATGATTGTATATTCTTCTTTATTACATATGTTCTACATATAACATCCATACAGTATATCTTATCATACATATAATATGTTAAGGAGGCCAAATAGACATACACACGTCTAAGCTATACATAGCCTTATGGCTAACTGAATATTCTATCATAGGCATCAAAGTGACACCTATGAATGACAGATTATCTTTTTAATAATGTTACATCATTATGCAACACCTCCCTTTTCAAGATAACGCAACTAATACTACAATATGTACACAACTAAAAACATACTACTATATAACTAATCATATTTTTCATGAATATACAGTTAAGGACGTTTTACATTTCTACCAGATCTGGTTACATAATCGGTATTCACTAGACTCTCCATAGGAACACAGCTTTCATCATTATCACAATTTTGAAAAAGACCGTTTCCGAAATTCACCGAACTCATGGGGTTAGCAATGTCCTGTATGGTAACCATACTGTCATTTTTGCCACTGCTTTCGCCATTACCAGAAGAAGAAGGAGGAGTATTTATGTTTTTTAAATCTCTTTTTCTAGGTCTAATGTGTCCTATATTCCTCCTATACACAGCACCGTTTAAATCTACAATGTAATACGACCTACCACACGTCAATTTCTCTTTAATTATTCCCGGAGTCCAAACGGATTTATGATCTTTTTTAAAATATATATAATCTCCTGGCTGAAATACATATGACTTTTGCCTAACATTCCTGTCAAAATAAAAAGACATTCTGTCTCTGCTATGTTTGTGACATTTCTCATATGTCGAAAATTTAACTACTCTAGGATATAACTTTTTATTTAGTATTGGTAAATTTACTCGTAAGCTTCTAGACATTAATAATGAAGCAGGGCTGGGAAAATCTCCCTTAGCTGTATTACGATAATGTAACAATGACAAGTATATATCAGAGCCATCCTCTTTGCATTTTCTCAAAATGTTTTTTATAATTTTTACCCCGCTTTCAGCTTGACCATTGGATTTTGGCCAGTGTGGGCTGCTTGTTATGTGTTCAATGTCCCACTCCTCAAGAAAGGACTTGAATTTACTGGAGTTAAAAGGTGGACCATTGTCAGATACAAGAGATTTCGGTATTCCATGACGAGCAAAAAACCATTTAAGATTCTTAACAACAACGTCCACAGTGTAATTTTTATGCAAAGAAGCTAACTCAATGTACTTGGAATAGTAATCCATGCAGACAAGGAAACTTTCTCCATCAAAATATAGCAAATCAACACCTACCTGTTGCCAGGGAAGATGGGATATCTCGTAGCACTGCAACGGCTCATTTGTTGTGTTTGGCTTGAACTTAGCACATACTAAGCATTGATCAACTAAATTTTTAATGTCAGCATTTATATTCGGCCAATAAACTGTTTCTCTAGCAATATTAAGTGTTTTATTTATACCTAAGTGACCACAGTGAATTTTATCTAATATTTTTTTTTTTGCAAAGATTTAGGAACAATAAGCCTATTTCCTTTAAATAGTAATTCATTCATTATATGTATTTCATTTTGAATATTCCAATATGGTTTTACCATAGATGCTATTTTGTCTTTGCTCTTAGGCCACCCGTTTTGAATATAAGACTTAAGCAAAGTTAATGATTCATCTTTATTACTTTCTGTTAATATTAAATTCAAATATGGCTTACTTACAGAGAGGTTAGAAAATATAGTATTTACATGGTACTGTAAATCCTGTTCATATGGGGGTATGTATTTTTCAGTAAGTGCTGCTCTAGACAAAGTATCTGCTATATACATAAATTTACCAGGTACATAAACCACATCTAAGTCATAGCCTTGCAAAGAAAGCATCATTCTCTGCAACCTAGCAGGTACTTCATGTAGGGGCTTCTTAAATAAATAAATCAACGGTTTGTGATCAGTTTGCACAGTTATTCTACTGCCATAAATATATTGGTGAAATTTATTACATCCAAATTGTATTGCAAACAATTCCTTCTCAATCTGAGCATAATTTTGTTGTGAGCTGGTCAGTGTTCTTGAGCTGTAAGCCACGGGTCGCTTATTTTGAAATATAGCGGCACCGACGGCATATCTTGAGGCATCTACCGACAAAGTCAAGTGTAAATTACAATCATAATTTGCTAACACGGGCGCTTTAGTTATAATTTCTTTTAATAAATCAAAGCATTTTTGACAATTCTCATCCCAAAGCCATAACACATCCTTTTTTAACAAATTTCTTAAAATATTAGTTTTGTCAGCTAAGTTTTCTATGAATGGTGCTAAAAAATTTATCATACCTAAAAATCTTTGCAAGTCTTTAATATTTTTTGGTATTGGCATTTCTTTTATAGCCTTAATTTTCTCTGGATCAATTTTTACACCATCTTTACTGAAAATATAGCCCAAATATGCGATTTCTTCTAAAAGAAACTTGCACTTGGCCCTATTTAATTTCAAATTGACTTGTCTAGCCCTATCCAGAAACAATTCTAATCTTTTATTGTGTATTTCAATTGTTTCACCGTATATTAAAATGTCATCACACCAAATTATTATTCCCTCAATGTCTCCGAATAAATCTATCATAGTTTTATAGAAAATTTCTGTTGCCGTGCTTATTCCGAAAGGTAATCTCAAAAATTTATATCTACCAAAGGGAGTTTGAAAAGTACAAAAGTCACTGCTCTCTTTAGTTAATTTTATATTATAAAATCCAGAAAATGCATCTAAATGTGAGAAATATGAGGCTCCGGACAATTTAGACCTTACTTCATCAATATTTTTAATGGGATAATGACATCTCAATAAGTTTTTATTTAAATTTCTAGGATCTAGGCAAACTCTTAATCCTCCATACTTTTTCATGGTAATAACTAAGCTACTCACCCAGAGAGTTGGTTCATGGACTTTCTGGATGATCCCCAATCCCTCCATGAGTTCGAGCTCCTTCCGCAACGGCTCCACCAGAGCAAATGGCACCTTCCTGGGTGGATCTATGCACGGCACAGCATCTTTTCTTAACACAATACTGTGTTCATATGGTAAACAGCCTAGACCCTGAAACACATCATTATATTTGGTCACAATTTTGTCACAGGGTTCTTTACACATATTATTTAAATTAAAGTTTTTTATAACTAAATTTAGCTTTATACAAGTGGGCAAACCAATTACAGTAGGACAGTTTAAATTTGTTATAACAAAAGTAACACTTTCAGGTTCTTTTTTGTTTTGAAACATACACCATATGTTTGACACTGACATAATGGGAATTGGTTGCTTTCCCCCATAAGCATAGATATTATATTTTTTACACATTTTTTTACTCTGTTTGTCAAACTTAAGATTTAATTCTTTAAACACTTTGTAAGACATCATATTTATATCTGCTCCAGTATCAATTATGCAGTCTACACATTTGTTATTTATTTTTAAATAATAATGCCAGGAATTAATGTCATTTTTACTCAAATTTGAACTGGTACTTTGTGACTTTATATTTTTAATATTGAACAACGCCCCAATAGTGAATCTCTCAGTAGGAGCATTGCTTACTAAGCAAGCAGCACTCGGTTCATCATCGAGATGCATATTGCCTACCCCAGAGACTAAACTCCTGACACTATTTTTCTTAAAGCATAAATGAGTAAAATGTCCATATTTAAAACATGACCTGCATTTGTGCTTCCACGCTGGGCAGTTGCGGTGACCATGGACTGTGTTGCACTTCACACACTTTGTTCTGGATCCAGGCGTAGCTGACCTTGGTTGCCCTATGCGCGACGGAGATTTAGATTTTCTTCTCTTCTGGTGTGTATAAGGACTGTTCTGACGACTTCTGTGTAGCTTGTATACTGTGGCTTCTTCTCTTCCATCTGCTGCATTCATTGATTCTTCACTTTTTTGTGCCATTGTGAGTGTTCTACATAGAAGTTTGGCTCTTTCCAGGGACAGATCTTGCTCGAGTAAGAGTTTTTGACGAAATTGCGAGAAATTTGTAGCCATATTCGCAATAAGGATGTCCCTTACCAGCGAGTCGCGGAGCGTACCAAACTCACAGGCATGACTTGCATTCTCTAATTCCATAAGAAAGTTCTCCAAGGATTCGTTCACACGTTGCTTCAGCGTGAAAAATTTGTGTCTTGCTACCGTCAAATTCTTCTTGGGTTCAAAATACTCGACGAATTTTGCCTTGACATCTTTATATGTGGCTTCCTCCAGGTCCAAATTGAAGGAATTATATATATTTAGACCTTTCTCTCCCATGGAATGCAGCATGATTGCAATTTTTCTTTTGTCTTCTGTCTTCTCCATTCCTGATGCCAGCAGGTATATCTCGAATGATTGCGTCCATTTCTTGAAATTTTCAGCATTATTGTTGATAACTTCGGTAGAAATTTCAAGTTTCTGTACTCCGTTTCCAGCCATTGTTAGGTCTTCAGTCTTCACACACTTTTTTCACCGATCGTTCCTAAGTTCCGACTGCCTTCAAGTTTTTTTTTTTTGTGGTTATTATTGAGTTTTTGATGTACCCTCTTTTTCGTTCATATATTTTTGTATTTACCTCACACTTCTAACACCATGTTGTATGTTGGATCTGTTGACCCAGCAGCATTTCTCATAAACTCACGGTGGAGATATTCAATGATACAATGATTGTATATTCTTCTTTATTACATATGTTCTACATATAACATCCATACAGTATATCTTATCATACATATAATATGTTAAGGAGGCCAAATAGACATACACACGTCTAAGCTATACATAGCCTTATGGCTAACTGAATATTCTATCATAGGCATCAAAGTGACACCTATGAATGACAGATTATCTTTTTAATAATGTTACATCATTATGCAACAGGGAATATGCACGTATTTTTTTATTTTTTTTATATAGATCTATCTTGTTTGGTAAACTATATTATGGTAAAATCAGTTTTTTGACATCATTAAAAATAACAAAGATATGAACGTTTAAAGTAGTCTATTAGACTGAGAGATCGGGCGTGTACCGTGACGTCACATAACACGATTTTCATTGAAAGTTCATACTAAATTTCGTTTTGCTAGAAAGAGATAGATAACAAACTTTGACCGCTCATATCTTGCTCATTTATCAACAGATATTGAATTTTTTTTCGCCATTTCCTTTATTTTTCAGTATCATATTATTATGTATTAAGCTATTTTTATAATTTATGCATATTCCCTATTTGTAGACACTTTGCTACTTGTGTCTACACAATATACTTAGGATCTGTTTCACAATCAACTAATAAGTGTACGATAGCTTATTTCCATGTTTTGTTTCTGTCGCTCGATATGAAGTAAGCAGCGACAAAACTTCCGAATAAACTATCCGACACTTATCAGAGGATTGTGAAACATAAATCCTTAATAAAGAAAATGTAAAAATATAACGTAATGTGCGGGGTACGATGTTATAAAAGGAATAGGAACTACACAATGCACTTATAATATATTAAGGTCTCCAAAAATGAATTACGGATACTTCAGGCACGCGATCCACTGCTTATGTAAAGACGTTTAGGCAGAAAGATAACTGTCATATTCAAACGAAAAAAATCATCTAATTTATGGGCGACTCTCCCCAAAACACAAACTCGCCCATATAAGGAAAAAAATTTTTTTCGAGTATGACAATAATTATTTTTCTTCTGAAATGTCTTTACATAAGCAGCAGGTCATATGCCCGAAGTATCCGTAATTGATTTTATCAAACCTAATATAATATAAATTTATTTTTATATTATGTTGGCTTATATTTCTACTACCCATTTCTAGAACCTATGTGGCGCCTACATTTCACTTGTGCCAAAATAATGTATCTTTTTAGAAACAGCTGGAAAACGTCTATCTGTAAATCGGCTTTCTGAAGGCATAATTAACCGTATCAACTATGCAGAAAGCTGTAATTCATCGTGCTAGTAAATTAAATGTGCCGCGCAACAGAAATGACGAAATAAAATTTTCAAATGTATCAACATCAAAGTAAATGTAGAAATAAAATAAAGTAGTAGGTACTTACACTAGCGGCAGTGCGAGCCCTACTCTATTTCATTGGTGCAAGTAGGCGTTAAACGGTTAACTCCTACTTGTAGCGATCGTGGACGTTGAATGTTAGGGTAAATTCACACCGAAACGAAACGATACGCGAGGCGGCGCTGTATTTTTTAAGATAGATATTCAAAATTTAACTTTATCCAATACACAATAAGATCCTCGTTTCATTGTAAGAGTTCGAATGTCAAATTACACCGCGTTGCACAGCACGTGTGCGGTGTGTGACTGTTGTCATATGAAACATGTATCTTTTTTGTAGTGAATAAAGTTCAATTTTGAATAACTATTTTTAAAATATAGCACCGCGTCGAGTGTCACGGTGTTAAGTGATCCATAGTGTCTTCACGACTATTTTTATAAGCCTAATATTGTGTTATTATTATGTATACAATTTAGGAGGTTAAATTGTAAGTAGTAAAATTTTCGACTGTCTGTCTGCTTGTCTCTCCGCGCTTCTAGCTTCTGTAATTATGAATATGAATGGATGAAATTTTATACCTTTAAATATTGTGTATAGACTATAAATCTCACTTTTGGCATCAGAAAATATTAAGTATAAATAATAATAATTTTATATTTTAGGCGTGGCTCTCCAGTCTCCGTACAAGTGAAGTGGGGATGAAAAATATTTCTTCATTATACCCCATCGTTGAATAGGTCTTTAAAAATAAAGGCAAGGTTTCATACATGACTTTTTTACAAAGTTGACCTTTTTTTGAGTACTTAAGTAGTTTATAAGTTGGTCATCTCCTGGTATTTCTAAACTATAGGACATAGAAACTTGTAAGTTTCTATGCTCATAAATCCTGCTAAAAACTCTTTAGGAAATTGGGAGCGAAATTGGACCATAACCTTTGAAAGAATTCAAAGAAAACCTATTGCGTGTTAGTTACGGAACCCTTCGACAATAGACATGATCGACTTAGACTAGACCTGACATGCTCTTAGTTAGGTTTTTATTGTGTACATAAATTGCAATTAGACGTCTTTTCTTTGCAACAGCTGTATAAGTCTGACACTTGATAAAGGTCTAGAATGTTCATTTAGTTTTTACAGAAAATGTTAATCTTCTTTACTCAATGTCTACGTTGCATTTTGTGAAGTTCGTTCAACCATGGTTCAATCTTGTTTATGCTTATACTGCCTTAACTTTACTTATATATGTACTAACTGATAAATATTTCGGCTATGCATTAAAGTTAAGGCATATATAGGTACTATTAATATTTTTTCAAGAAGATTTTTTATTTAAGCAAATGTTAAAAAGACACATTTTATAATAGTTTGTAATAACTAGAGGAGGAGGAATATGGTCAAAATTTGACCATAATAATTAATACAAATTTAATAATTAAGAGGTATTATGTTTGATAGAAAGAAGGCAGATTGATAAACGTCAATGTTAACAAAATCGTGTTTATCAAACATACGGTTGTGTGTGTTAATAATCTGAGGTATGTTGTTGTTAGAGCTCCGTAGCCTAGTGGGTAGACTGTTTGGTTCGCACTCGAGAGAGTGTAGGTTCGAATCCCAGGTTGTGGCGTGTACCAATGAGACTTTTTCAGATCTCAAGTACATTATACGGACGCTCTAACGGTGAAGGAAAACATCGTGAGGAAACCCGCATATAGTTGGCCCCAGACGTATTGACTAGTTCATTCCTCTGGACTAGGCTGACTATGCTGTGAGAATGCCGTATGTGCTTGGGCAACCATACGACATTTAAAAACCAACTGTCCCAGGCACTACAGTATTTCAAGAGTGGTTACTTCGCTCGGAGAATACTGTATAAATCATCCATTAACGGATGCAAAGGCCTAAGTTAGTTGTTGTTATTTTTATTTATTTTCTTTACTTCTAATAATTATTAAAAAAAATATTAACTCTGCACACCTGTCTCCACATAAATTTTAATTAATCAGCGTTTCAAAAATTCAATTTCACGTTTGGAGGGGTGTGAAATTTGGCTGATTCTCGTAAAACTTCACTGAAAGTTTTTGCTTCGCGTAGTAATATAATCATACTAGCTTTTGCCCGTGATTACGTCCGCGTGGAGTTCGGTTTCCATACAAAAGTTTAACCCCCTTTTCACCCCCTTAGGGGACAAATTTTCAAAAATCCTTTCTTAGCTGATACCTACGTCCTTACAACTATCTGTATGCCAAATCAGCGAAATTCGTTCAGTAGTTTCGGGTGTGCGTTGACAGATGAGTCAGTCAGGTTTGCCTTTTATATATTTAGATTTGGCTGGAATGAAAACTCTGGTGATGCTGAAGATGATGATGATGATTATAGAAAAGTAGTACGCACAAATAACACAATGCACATAACGCAAGTGTCATTGAACTATTATACTTCTGATGATGCCAACTCTGTGACACCATAACTGCAACCTGGCAGCGCTGCCAACGTTGTAAATAGACAAATATAGCTAGGGAGGTGGTGGCAATTTAGGTAGGTATGCTTTCATCGTCGTTTATATAATAATAAAAACTCCCCACACCGATATCGGTGACGGTGGCCGGTTTCATTGAAACCAAGCCAGTTACGCAGGAGTAATTTTTATAGTGATCAAGTGTGTGCGCAGTACACAAGAGCACTCTCTCTTCCTTTACTCTCTGCAGTGGGACGGATTACCGACACGACTGGCGAGAGATCAGGCGCAGATCCGACTTTTTTCATGCCCATCCGACGCATGGATCATCTTTTTCTCCTAACCAAACCCAAGTTTTCCAAAAAGATTTTTTTTGTTCTAATGCGGGAATGGAACCCACGACCACCGAGTCAAGAGCCATTGCTCTAACCACTAGACCACGGAGGCTGTTAAACATCGTCGTTGGTACTGACGACGTAATGTGACTATGTGAACTAGAGAACTTGTTAAAAAATAGTGGCGAGCTCAGGTAGCTCTGATTTTCTATACATTAATTCGAATTTTATTAATATATATTAATAATCAATTATTGACGGCAGACACGATTGTATAATTTTGAGAGTTTTTATACCTATTTAGAACTTATAATTTATTTAAAAAGTCATAGCTATTTGAGATCTCTACTATATTTCTGAAGCCCGTATCCTTAAAGACTACATTACGTGTTAGTATCAACGACGATAAAATAATATACCTAAATTGCCACCAGCTCTCTAGCTACTATTTCGCAGTAGATAAATGTGTCCACTGTAATTGTAGGTACACATTGTGAGTGTCGTTACTGAGTACTGACCATAACCACTCGTCTTCATATAATGTTTCAGTTTAAGAATAGGTCAATAGGTCTGAGGTCA
Source organism: Glaucopsyche alexis (assembly GCA_905404095.1). Taxonomy (NCBI): domain Eukaryota; kingdom Metazoa; phylum Arthropoda; class Insecta; order Lepidoptera; family Lycaenidae; genus Glaucopsyche; species Glaucopsyche alexis. Next base: position 8,312,525 of record FR990053.1, read on the forward strand.
TAACTCTCTATATATACTGTATTATCTATGGTCATAACGCCTGAGTGTTCTCCATTTTGACGGACAGGAATCACACATTACACTACCTTCTAATACCTAACACAGCATTTACAAGTTACTTGTATTTTTTCTGTATTTAATATTTCAGTTTAAGTGTGTAATGTATGTTCGTTTGGTTTTTTTTGTTTGTTTTTTTTTCTTTTCTCCATTTTATGTTACTGTTTCTCTTGTGTTACAGTGTGATTTTTGTAATGTATATGTCACCGTAAAATTGTAAAATCCGTTACATTGTAATAAAACTAGTGAAATTGTAAAATGTTGATAGACTTCCGACGCGAATATGCTGCCTATAATTTAACACATTATTTTTCGTTAGATTATAAATATATAGTTTTTAATCTTTCGACATATTTTTACTATATCGCTAATTATTTTACAATCTAACGGTTTTTACAATTTTACGGTGACATAATATATATAATATACTAGCTGTCCTGGCAAACTTCGTACCACGTTAGAATTAAATTTGTTGACGTACTGACAGCAGTGCCACCTATTGGGTCCAATTGCAAATCTAAACTATTCTCGAATCTACTTTAACATACGCTAAAAATTTCATTAAAATCAGTCCAGCCGTTTAGGAGGAGTTCAGTGACATACACATGCACAAATAACTTTCATAAATTTTAATAAATAACGACATGGTATTTCAAAATTAGTATAGCAAATGTTTATTGCCCAAATTAAAGCTTTTAGTGAAATTGTGTTTATAAGCTCAAACGTATAAACTTCAAGAATCGGTACATCTTTGAACTTAACAAAGAATTAAAACGTAAGATATGCCCTTATACCAAAGAATATATTATATTACTGCTTATACCGAAAAACCAGTGCCATTGACGTACCATTTTTTTTTCCTTTTAATATGTCAATAAACGTTCGTTCTTGTATAAATGTACATTCCAATTTCAAAACATTGGGCCAAATTGTCTCCATTTTGGCACGATCATACTTATGGCCTATCTAGCTATACAAATCTTTGGCCAAAAAACTTACACATCAGCACTATCCAAACAAACGTTGCGTTGATATCGTAATAGCAAACAAACCCACGTTAAAAATATCTTAAAACGTCTGTCTGTTCCTTCAATTTGCAATGATTCAGCTTCTTAAAATATTTTTGTAAACGTGGCCGCTACGTAGCAGGTACTGTGTTGTGACGTCATCATGTTTTAATCATGAAAGCTCGTCAGGTCACTATAGGTACTACATAGTACATATCAGTACCTACTACGCACACAGTTTTTACATTTTTATGAATTAGCTCAAGCAGCAAGTATAAAATGACCCCATTAGAACTATGAAATATGAACACCGAATATTACTATGAAAGTACATCAACCTTTGAAAAGTTGCTCTTACAGTAACTTCTAACAATTCTCTTAATTGACGATTAAGCAATTCTTATAATGTGTAGTACTATTTTACGCATTTCTCTGTCATTACAGAATTGTTACAAGTACCTAGAACTTGCGTAAGAGCAACTTCTTCAAAGGTTGATCTTTCATAGTAAGTACGATTTTCTTAATGTGCCCATTTTGGACTTACAGATAAACTGAACCAAGTCTTTCTGGTTTACTATTGCATCATTGCTAATGAAAAATATTAAGAACTAGGTATAGGCACTAGAAAAACTAGAAATTTTGCATCACTGAATTTTTGATATTTTTTAACTTATAAGGTAGAGGTAACATAGAGGTATTAATAATGCATCTTTAATTGCTATTTTTAAGAAAAAAGAAATTTTATGAACAATACAGTATTAAAATTATTATTAGGTATAGGTAACTATTATCAAGAAGAAAAATATCCTTAAAATGGTCTTAAATCAGTAAGTCGATTCTGCTAATTAAATCGTACAATAATAAAATTCTAGCATTCGCAGATCGAGTCGGTGCAGTCTCACTATGTTAAAACAGCAAAATGGTATTCTCTTAAACATCAACGTTTTGGCTTTGCCGTAGTTGGGTAAAAAGTTAGTTTAACATTGTAAAAGACGAAGTTTGTTGGTATTATCTAATCAACTTTTGAGTACTACTAAGTTACTTTAAGCCTTCGGGAAATAGGCTTCAGTAAACTTGTGTTTAGAATAAGTAAATAAATAAATATTTCTTTATTTTATAATAAAATACAGCTTAACATACAATTAAAAAAAATGTGCAAAATGGCGGTCGGTTTCTTCCAGACAACCATTGCTCAGTAAAACAAAAATTATAGTGATATTAGTTACAAACAAAACACATACGTCCTACATATTATAAAGTTTAGATTAAAATTAGATTCAGAACAACTAAAATTTATTAAGCTATCGCAGTATTGGTAACTCGTGGTCGATTACAACTGGAACCCAACCCCGAAACTGAAACACAATAATTTACGATGATAATATTAATGTTATAGCAAAAATGCGTTGTATTTTGTAATAAATAGGTAACTAGGTACACAGTTCGTGTAATAAATGGTACAGATTAATAAATAATTACTATGGTACTAGTTTGTTGACGGATCAACAACAGCTGTTAATATTTGTATGGAATAAATATCCGGTAGTGATGTAATAATGATAAAGCTATTTTTTAAGCCCTTATTTCTTTTATAATATTAGCGCTCCTGGTTACGATAAAAGTGCATTGAAAATGAAAATAAATATTCAAGAAGCGTGAACAGTACCTATTCGATTCTCGTTCGCGTACTTATCGTTATCAATAGGTGACCTAAGTAGGTATTGTATATTTGTCATAGATCGCCCTTTCACTATTGCATTACCTAGGAATCCTAGGACTTGATCCTAGGTACTTAGAGCCCGGAGGTCCGACATTTTTTACACCTACCTACTACCAATAAATTATTTATTGAAAGACTCGACTGAAAAAATATCATTTATTTGGGAAATAATTTGGGGCCAGGGGGGCTCCACTCCTTTGTTGCCCGAGGCCTTCAGACATCTAAATCCGGCACTGCCTACAGTCGTGCTGTGTGCATTGCAAAGCAATAAGCCATTGTGTACTGGGGCCATAACAGATTTGAAACAGATATGTGACATTTTGAAAAATATATTAGAATAGAAACCTTTTTACTATGACGACATAATTTAAAAATGTAGGGTTACGGTATAAGGCCAGCTTATCTACCCGGAAAGCTTAGTAACTGTAAGAGCCTGTTTTACAATCGCCTAGTAAGTGTCGAATTTGTCGTGTGAAAATGTGTGTGGAAGTTTGGTCGTGTCTTACTTTATACTGTGTGACAGAGACAAAACTTGCCAGTAAGCTATTTGTCATATAGGCGATTGTAAAGTAATAACTCCCCACACCGATTTCGGTGACGGTGGCCGGTTTCATTGAAGCCAGGCCAGTGACGCAGGAGTCATTTTATTGTGCCGATTGTGCGCACACTCGCACTACACAAGAACACTCTCTTTTCCTTTTACTCTCATAACCCAGTGGGACGGACAATCGACACGACTGGCGAGAGATCAGGCGCAGGTCCGACTTTTACATGCCCATCCGACGCATGGATCATCTTTCTTGTCAGACAATCAGGTGATCAGCCTGCATTGTCCTAACCAAACTTGGAAACAACATTTTTTGTTGTTCCAATGCGGGAATCGAACCCACGACGAGAGCCAGACGAGTCGAGAGCCAAGCTCTAACCACTAGACCACGGAGGCTGTTTGTAAAGTATTATTAGGTATATTAGTCCCTACTATACCTAATAATACTTTACCCTTAGTCTATTTTTATGTAGTCCTTAGGCATAAAGTTTATTGAAAATGGAGAGACGCTTGGCTACGTTGAATGTAAGAGGAGGAATGGATGATAAGAATGAAAGTGGACGAAGCGAAAGAAGTATGTAAGTATCGTAGCAAGTGGAAAGAAGTGGTCTCTGCCTACCCCTACGGGAAAGAGGCGGTCCTGCCTACCCCTACGGGAAAAAGGCGTGATTATATGTATGTATGTATATAGTACCTATGCGCAGATTTTGTGATAACCGGAGCAAATAAAATTTTACATTGAATAAATTATACTCATTGATTTAAAAAAATGGTAGCTAAAGGTTTTCTAAATTAATGGCCACAATTTATCATCCGACAGAAGTTTTCAAGTTTTGGGTTAATTTGCCTATCACGTAGCTTCTCTGTAATGTCGTGCGTCGCAATCGTGCTCACAACTTTTGGGATACATTTCATTTGAAAATTGAAGCCATAGACGCATTATACTCAGGACAAGGCATGAGCAATATTGAGAATTCAAACAACAATGGCCAGAAAAACATCTTTATATAAGAAAATACTGGTACTGCAATCTTAAAATACCGATCGAACTATACGATATCTACAGTCTATGGTGGTAGGCTGGTAGCTTTCTCTGTTGACCTTTCGAAAATAGCTTCTTAATTTCCTTTTTTATATTTTTTTTACAATCGAATTAATATACTATCGTTAGCCGCGATGGCCTCTTTAACAGGCTTTAACTTTAAGATAACTTAAAATACCTACCTCATCTATGTAGGTACTTTAATTGCTATTTGCTACAAATAACATTGTGCTTCCTTTTACCTCTTCCTTACTTACCTCTTCACGCTTTAACCGCTGAACTGATTGTTATGAAATTTGGTAACTTTGGCTCCTGGGAAAGGACATATGATATTTTTATCCCGAAAAAGTAGTGTTCCCACGAGATAGTGTATTTACGCGGGTGGAGCCGCGGACAAAAGCTAGTATTATAATATATTTTTTTCTCGTTTGTATAATATATTTTGCAGATTTTTACAGCACTGACCTCTATATTGTCAAATGTTTAAACTATATAATTGGTTTTTCGAAAACGGCTGCAAGTATTTATGATTTATACATATTATAATTCTTGCATTGTTTGAAAATTCGGAATGTAGTGGGTTCGAATCCAAGTCAGATAAATATTTTTTTATTAAATTTATCATAACACCGATCAAAGCTCATTTACCCAGGAACTATGTATAAAGTAAGGACTTTTTTAGCCTCGACATGCCCTGTCCCTAGTAGGTACATACCTTCGTCTATGGTTGAAACCCAATGTAGGTAATTGTACTTAAATAGTTTAGGATCAAGGTAAGACATAAAGACAGAACTAATTTACAGCTGTAAAATAGTCATAAGCGTGTCGTGCATCGCATAGTAAGTATATTGTGACTAATGTGAGCGCTCGTCCTTAAAAAGTTATAGTCCGACTTACTAGTATTCGTATATAATGTGTCCGAAAATCAATTACGAAAACTTCGGGCACATGATCCACTGCTTAATGCTTATGTATAGATGGTTCAGCAAAAAAATAATTGTCATACTCAAAGTAAAAAATCATCTCATGTATGGGTGACTCTACGCAAAACGCAAACTCGCCCATATAAAGAAAAAAAATTGTCTAGTATGACAATTATTTTTCTACTTATACGTCTTTACATAAGCAATAGATCATATTATAAAATCCAAAATATCCGTAATTTATTTTACCAAACCTTACTCGTATTACGTATACGAGTATAATCAAACTTTACCAACTTCGCTAAAAATAAAATCACATTGTTTTATGCTGATACGAATGCATGTTTATATATTTATTAGGTACTTATATGTATGTAACTCTAGGGTTACGTTTCTTAATTATTATACGTATTATCTACTTTATAAAAATATTTTGTATCAAATAACGGTTTGTTCCTAAAAAAATAAACAAATATCTAAATAAATTCCTAAGAAGCATGACCTATCAGCATGGAATGTTACAAATTTCTACCACATATAGTTTAGGAATGCCAGGCGGACCACTTTGGAGGTTGCTAACCCGAAAATGATTCACTTTACAATAAAAATAATTATAATATTTATGGACGCTTCCACACCGCGTTAATCTGGTCCTGTACTAAGTATCCTAAGAACCTTTATCACACAGGTACCAAACAACGGAAATATATTTAACACTTTTGTCTTTTATACTATTCACATATTTAAGATTTTTATTATACTATACACATTCAAGACCCAAGAACACAGAAAAACTTTTTGTCCCTTCGGCGTGATTCGAAATCGCAACGCGTTACCCCGCTGAGCGACACAGGTCGACAAAAAAGACAATTTACTGTGTAAAACTACGCATTTATCTTTTAAAAAATCGACGGCACCCCACACGATGTGCTAGAATATTACATCCCCACTTCATATTATGTATGCGGAATTGGGGAGCCAGGATTTAGCAAGGGCGAACAGTAGGTAATTGACAGACTTACCTTACAGATAGACGGAAGTCCGAAACTATTAAGCCATCACAAACGTCGAAGATACTATAATATTATATTTTCATATTACGTAGGTACATAATATTATGTATATCCAGGAATCTTAAGACAGAATATAATAGCATGTTCGCCGTCTGTAATACCCTTAAGGGTTTCTTGTATTACTAAGGTACCCTAAAAACCATTTGGGACAATTAAGGTGACGTCGCGTTAAAGTAAAAATGTGTTTTAGATTGCCGTGTTGGATATGTTTTAGATTGCTTGTTTTCTATGAGAACAAGCAATGGAACAGCAAGAAATGGAAAGGGCGTAGCGACAAAATGGTTTTTTGTCGCGTAATTTAAAAACCATAAATACATTTCATATAAGCTATAGGCAAATTAATGTGTATGCTTGAACCAATCTATGTACAAATGGAAGCTTAAAACACTCTCCTCTGTTGGCAAAATAGGAATCTCTTTTTTTACAGAGGTGTTTTTGAATAATTATTCGGTGTTATAAAAGTTCACCAATCGTGTTATGCTGTGGGTAATTCAAAGACAAAGACATGATGAATACTGACAATGAACTTTTAATTTCTTAGCTTTAGTCATTGCTGAAAAATCGATATCGCTACAGCCAAATTATCAAGCGCGTCGTCTTAAAACGCGTTACGAAGCGACAAAAAATATGAAAATTTAATACGCGTAAATAGGTCAATATGATCAAAAGCTTTTCTCGAGATTTTGTTATAAAAGATACACCCAATTAAATTTAAATTATAATTAATAGGACTGGACTGATGTCAATTATTGTTCATAAAGACATAAATTGATTATTAAAATTTTATCATAACTTTAGGTAAATCCAGTGATTTTTTTCCATAGCTAAACAGGAATTAGCTATTGATTTATTAATTTTTCCCAAATCCCAAAATTATTTTCCGTTATAATGTTGGAACTTGTCTTACCTAATTATTATTTTTTATTTTTGTTAATACTTAAGGAAGTTTGACAGATATACCTACCTAATCTACACTAATATTATAAAGAGGAAAACTTTGTTTGTATGTTTGTTTGTTTGTTTGTTTGTTTGTTTGTTTGTTTGTTTGTTTGTTTGTTTGTTTGTTTGTAATGAATAGGCTCAAAAAGTACTGGACCGATTTCAAAAATTCTTTCACCATTCGAAAGCTACATTATCCACGAGTAACATAGGCTAAATTTTATTTTGGAAAAAATTGGGTTCCGTAAGGTATTTGGGTTTTTCGGACACAAGGTGTAAAAAATCAACCAGAAAAGTTACTTATTTTGCGTACGCTGCCTAAACTATAAAAGATAGAACCATAAAATGTTCTAATTAATTGTAGATCTTATAAATATCTACAAAAAAGTCCGCGACACACTATACCTATCTATGTCGAGTGAGGCACAACAACCATTTTTTATTTAGAAATCTTGAATTTTTTTTGGACTACATTTAAACGCGTTTATTTTACTCATGCTATTAATCCTTATCAAAATAAATTATTTCATCACTAAGTACAGTTTATGTAGATAATATTTGGTCTTTGAATGATTGAAATTGGACGTGTGGTTTTGAAGTTATGGCGAAATTAAAATATTACGATTTCTGCTGCACGGCCCGTTGCGAAGTAGGCGTCACCTAGGCGCGTGCGGGGGGAGTTTAGATCTATGGTATTTCATACCTCAGATCAAATAAAAACTTTTTTATTTGATCTGAGTTTCATACGATAAAAGTATACCCACCTACTTATTTCATTGAGTTTTAGTAGGTACCTATATTAATTTGTTTCTGTTTGTTTTGACTAGATTATGCCCGTTTTGTTAGAGGTTTAAAGACATTCTGTAGTATTAGTATCAGTATTGTACCCGTGCGAAGCTGGGGCGGGTCGCTAGTTTCTGATAAATGGGTGGCCGATGTACCTACCAAATTATTTCTTCAGTTTGTATGTAGTTACTACTTACTTAGCTAAATTACTACGAGTGCCAACTCAGCTCAGCCTAAGGAAATGCCTATGATCCGGAATCTGCGCCTAAACAATAAAGTTGAAAATGGAGTGTCGAACTTTCATAACATTATATTATGACATTGACATTTGTCTGTCACTCCAAGGAAAAACAAGGGGTTTTTCCTAACCAACTCATAAATCAGTCTTTGCCTACACACTCTGACATTGGCGATTCACTAAGGAGCCATTTTGAAAGAATTAGAAGAACTTGTGTGTCCGATTTTCAGCCCTATTGTATTGGCGCAGAGTTCTATTTTCAATGCTCTGAATTTTCCCGGCCTACCGGATTCCGGACAATATGGTCCCAGCCTAATTGATCCAGATTTTAAATGGAACAGCCGTAACAGACAAAACTTTCCGCGAGATATCTTAAAAGTTATTCTCGCAACAGCAATATTTTGTGAAACAATAATTATACTTAACTTACCATAAAACAAAACAGAAATCGCCGAAGTTCGCAAACGATGTCTTTGAAATTATACACGGTTGTTCTAAACAATGCCATTTTAATGAGTACTAAAAACTCGGGTAATGTTATACAAATAACAAACGTGTATGGATCGTTCCTGACCTGGTTACGCTACTGAAATTTATATAGGTATTCCTGTCATAACACGCTCATTAATGTGTTTGGCGGAAAAAAGCGCTTAACAACGCTTGCTAGAGCTGAAAAAAAATACAGTTATCGGCCAGGACTCGTTTACTAACTTCAATACCGCTCACAATCCGCCATTTTGCTTATTTAACGATTAGCGATCGCCTCTTTGCTCACGAGCTCATCCTAGCGCTTTTTGCCGCCAAAGACTATGACTTGCAATACTATTCTTTACACATTTTAAAAAATCACGTTTGTTGTATTGCTGTTATATTTAATCAATTTTTAAATATAACAGCATTGTTTTGTTTGTTTGTTCAATATTTAATCTATTCTGTTTTAATTATTATTTACTTACTGTTGTAGCGACAACAAAAATACGTCGTGTGTGAAAAATTTCAACTATTTAGCTATAACTCTTAAGGAGATACAACCTGGTGACAGACAGACGGACAGACAGCGAAGTCTCAGGGTCCCGTTTTTACGGAGCCCTAAAAAATTAAGTTTAACGCGCTTAATTTTCAGCATTGATCTCTGTGGCTCGGATACGGATGGATGTGCGAGGTAGGTACTTAACGAGGTATGAGATAATTATGTGTGTTCGGCTTAACAGTGCTTTATCGGCGATTTCTTGTACCCAATACCTATTCTACTTCACTAATTAAACTTATTGAAAGTAGGTACCTAAATAGTTGAAACTACCAGCTAAATGGATGTGTATTGTGTAAAAGCTTAGGGGTCGTCCATTAATCACGTGATGTTTTTAACAACTTTTTAGACCCCTCCCCTCCCCCTGGTGATATGTGGCGAGGTTTTATACTACCCCCCCCCCCCCCACCTAAGATCACGTGTATTTTTTTACATAGTAAGCAGGTCATGCTTGAAGAAAAACTTTAACTTAAAAAACAATTTAATCGAATAATTTAAGCAATTAAAAACTATACGAGTACGAGTCTTGTAAGTATTTAAACAACACTACGAATCTACAACCGATAATAATTTCGGTATGCATGGACTAGATTCGAAAATTAATACACGTGATGTCTCCTTATACCCCCTCCTCCCCTTGGTGATACTTAGTGATTTTTTTTCGGACCCCCCCTCCCCCTTTAGGCATCACGTGATTAATGGACGACCCCTTACTGCTTAGGTGTTATCATGCTCATGCTATTATGGGTTAACTAGAACAGTGGCCGTCAAATGCTTAATGCTTATTGTATTATGCCGTATACGTCAAAGGCGTATTTAGGGTAAATACACCCTGGCCCAGGATGACCACTGAACTAGGCTATTTAATATTTATAGATGATAGATCTACTACTAGATAAAATAATAATCGCAGACGAGTCTCTAATGAACGTAGATACGTTGTTTTTGTTTCCACTACAAAATCACGAAAAATAGGTAGTAACTTCGGTATGGGAATAGTCGCTACGTGCCAAAATTAATGCTCCCTGAACGTTTGTGCTTCAGTAATAAATCTTGTGACTAAGTGAGAAATACTTTATCACAAAAATCTAAAACTTTATCCAATCCAAAGTTCAACAAAACTGACTTTTGAAGCCACTGACAATGTTCTTAGGCAATCTTATTATATCGCTCGTTCTAAAACTTTATGAAATAATAATCAGGGACATATTTTCAGCGGCTTTTTAAATTTTAACAAAAGATGGGATGAGTCGATTGTTCTGACATTGTCGTTTTATGACTGGGGTCGTTACGGCCCAGTTTAACCCGCAGTCACCTATAAACGAGAAACATTGTAAAATTATTGTTTAATAAATTTTTCACGTGACATCGCTTACAGGTTAAATCGTAAATCAAGATACCATTTTCAGTTTGCTCCATAAAATTCTATCCAATACATAAAGATATTATTTTTCATCGAAAATGTTTTGTTGTCGGTTAGGCAAATGGGCATTTGAAACAATTTTGAAAAGATATTATTGAGACTTAAGTCTCACTTCATCATCATCATCATCATAGCTGGGCACCGTTAATCAAATAGTTAACTTCGTTAATCGTTAATCCGCTACAAAAAAAGTTAGCTTCGTTAAACGTTAAAGCGTTACATTTCGGAAGAATTAACGCAAGTTAACGTTAATCGTTAATCCGTTAATATGTGTAAAATTGCATTTTTATATCGTTGTGTTAGTAAGTGAACCTATAAAACCTGTTGGTTTAGGTTCTGGAAGTTAACAGGTTAGGAACAAAACAAAATACCTACTTGTATAATTCAAACGTGAAATTTAATTGTCAGACATAAGGTGCATATTCCCGTTCATGAACATTATCATGTTGTAGTCAAATGTGGCCATGGATTCTCATCAGGACCGCTGGAATCTATATAGTTTTAATTACTACACTGCACAGTACACTTTTTCTATGTAACTAAAATATTACACTGCACTCTTCTTTATTAACACGCAAATGATCACTGACAGTACGGCTGTACCATTTAAGAACCTAGTAAGGGACATGTTTTCAGATTTTCGTTTTTTATCATAAAGCTTCATAATATTAAGGTACCTACCGAATACAAAGACAGAAATCGCGATAAAACAACTAGAAGCCTAAAATGCAAAGGACTCCAAACCTAGTAACTACACCACAAACCCAATTTGACCGTTTTAAAAAACCAGTAAGTAACATAATCCATTTCGAAATCTAGTAAGTGCACGAACATACTAGGTTTTATAACGGTCAATGTGCCTTACTGGGAAATAAAAATATGTGTCCACCCACCTCCCGACCAACACAAACCTAGCAAGAGGGGGATGGGGTGGGCTTTAGAATAGGGGTAGCCTGAATTTATATATTTTGATGGTTGGGTTTTGTGGGGGGTACTCACCCCATCATTATGGTACCAATTTTAGGATGAGGAAAGAGGAGAGGAGTATTTTGCTTTTTACAGCCATTTTTGTGACTAAATTTTTAATATGTCATGGGATACTCATCCCAACTTACCTGTCCGGTAGTTGTGGTATAGTATACGGGTACGCGACACCGGCTTCCCTAGCTATTACTGTCCTATCCCTTGCCCTCCTGGGCGGTAATATTCCACATTTCCTATTCCCTACCTAACTTACCAATCTTCCTTTCCACACCACCTATCCTTCCCTTTCGCTATTCCTACCCTCTCCACCAATCCGTGGGAACGCAATGGATAATCATAAAAATAATTGAATTATCCAAAATGGCGGCGATGTGGCTCGCCACCCATCACGTCTCGTTCTCGCGGAGGCGAAAAGTGGCCCATGGAGAGCCGCTTCGCTACGTTGAATGTAAGAGAAGGAATGGATGGTTAAGAATGAAAGTGGATGAAGCGAAACAAGTGTGTAAGGATTGTAGCAAGTGGAAAGAAGTGGTCTCTGCCTACCCCTACGGGAAAGATGCGGCCTCTGCCTACCCCTACGGGAAAAGGCGTGATTATATGTATGTATGTATGTATTTTTAATATCATTTTTCACTTTTTTCACAAATTTTACTTAGGTAAATCTGTTTTTATCAATAAAATGTGTATAATAGTGATAGTTTCTTAATATAATAATTTCATTTTATGTGTAAATATTATATAAAATAAATTAATTGTAAAAAACACGTCAACTTTAAGAAAACCCGGCAAACAAATTATTTCACAATGTACTAGTAGTTTTGGGTTAGGTTAGAATTACTTTTTTATCACGTTCAAAACGTCTTCGGAGTGGTAACACGGCCTCACAAAACCCGGCGTGGAATAACGTTTGTGTCGTTTTGGGTCAGGTTAGGTTAGAACATTTTTATCACATTCAAAACGTTTTCGGAGTAGTAGCACGGCCTCACAAAAACCCGGTGTGAAATAACATTTGTGTTGTTTTGGGTTAGGTTAGGTTAGAACTTTTTTATCACGTTCAAAACATCTCCGGAGTGGTAACAGTACGGCCTTACAAAAAACCAGGTGGCAAATAACGTTTGTGTTGTTTTGGGTTAGATTAGGTTAGAACTTTTTAATCACGTTCAAAACGTCTTCTGAGTGGTAACACGTCCTTACAAAAACCCGGTATGAAATAACGTTTGTGTAGTTTTGGGTTAGGTTAGGTTAAAACTTTTTTTCAGGTTAAAAACGTCTTCGGAGTGGAACATGGCTTCAAAAATCCCGGCGTGAAAAATACGTCACTCCTCCCTCAATATTGATTACTTAAATATATTCACAAAATACTGAAGAATTGCAAAAAAATTTGTAAATTTTCAAATGCACTTTTCTCAAAAACTATACATTTCCTCACGCAGGGAATGGTGGAGGGGGGTTAGGTACCCCCCCCCTAAAATTATCGTTGTTTCCTTTACACCAAACTTACTATGTTTGAAATGAACTTTGAGCGTCAGTTGGATCCCCAATAACAATTTTAAAACCTAGGAAGTACTCATACTAGGTTTGGATTCTGGTTTTTACGAAGTAAAAAAAAAAAGAAAACCATTTGAGTGTTAGTAAGGGCCATAAAACTTGCTATTTAAAAGTTAATGAATTTATTTATTGTAAAAAATATAGTTAAATTATTAAGCTTCAAAATAAACATCAATAAGTTTTCAAAAGTTTGAGTATACCAGTAGGGTAAACGAAAATGTGTTTTTTCGCTCTCCTGTACAATTTACTCCGCTGCTCATACTAGGTTCTTAAATGGTTCAGCCGAGTAATTTATCCTATCAAAAACATAAATGTGAAATGTAAGCCAAGTTCAATAATATGATATTATAACATGCCTTGGTTGTTGACTCCAACGACAAAAGAAGTTATATCTAAATGGGTTGGCACCCATTGCAATGGTCAGTCCTGAAATTAATTTATAACAACATAAAATATCATTTCTTCTCATAACTTAGGTAATATATTGTAGCCTAAGGTCTGACTTGGCTAGTTCTTAATTCTCATATACGAATTATTGTGTTCGATGGCTAGTTTCTACCAGCAAGCCTCGGAATAATAAAATAAGAAACGACAAGTAACAGGTTAAGAAATTCCGAAGGCTATAATATAATTCGTATATGAAAACTAGCCAAGTCAGACCTTAGCCTACAATATCGTTTCCTAATTCATAAAAAGAAATGATATTTTATATTGTTATAAATAAAGGACAATGCTCAAAAAGTACGGGAAAAAAAACCCAGAGTGAACAGATACAGTCTGTAGTGGAAAACGTTATTGATATTTAGTGAAACAATTTTGTAAATATTTTACTATTAAATTCGATGGCTAAGTATGTGATTTTGCAATTTGATTTTAATAGGGGTGATTTTTTCGAGTATGGAAAATATCGTTGATTTCGGCTCATCAAGTCACGTAAACATATTATTTAATAATTCACTTATTCTCTGGTGCCAAAAGTAACAATAGGAATATATAATATTATAATAGTTCTTAATTCACATAAAGTTTTAAATAAACGAAACATAATTAATGTTTTTTTAAGTAACTTGGATCATTTGGGAATATACCCAGTCCTAGTAGTGCTTATGCAGAATTATCGCGTAGCACCAGCTTGGCACTTGCTTTTGCACCTACAACTGTTTTTGACATTGTCAAGTGTAAATGCGGGATGTAAAAAACAAGGTTCGTATCGAGCCTATAACATATAACACTTAAAACGTGGCTGCAACTTCCCAACGTCATCGTCCCATGGATGGGTCCCGCTCTAGTTATAAAGGACGCTACAATGAATTTTAACACACGCACTCACGGGTGGAAATAGCTTAAACGTGTTTGACAGTGCTTATCACTGTCATACGATAATGAAAAGAGTGCTTAAGTGAGAAAGATAGAATATGGTTTACTAAGAACCTGTTCGAACTTCTTGGAATTCGTGATAATAATAATTGTGCACTTTTTTAAGTTACTTGTGTTTTCATTTCATGCAAAAACGTGTACTTATCCTATTTTTTTACATATATACTTATTGTTGCTTTTATTGTTAATGATCTTGGAATAGTGATTAGCGTTATTAAATAACATTTTTATTTACTTTACATGCAATAGTAAACTCAAACAACGATATTTTCTATACTCGAGAAAAACACCCCTATTGAAAATAAATAGAAATATCACATACTTAGCCATCGAATTTAAAAGCAAAATGTTTACAAATTTATTTGACTAAATATCACTAACGTTTTCAACTACATCCTGTATGTGTTCACTTCTGGGTTTTTTTTTAACATTGTCCTTTCAGGACTGGTCATTGAACTTAGCACCCATTTAGATCTCACTTCTTTTGTCGTTGGAGTCAACAACCAAGGCATATTATATCATATTATTGAACTTGGCTCTCATTAAACATTTTTAATAGAATATCATTACTTTTTGTACATAAATTATTAGTATGTACTTATTTATAACAAAATTAATACCAAAGTTAAGTGTTCCTGATATAACCAATCCCACCAAAAACATTCTGTAAAAAACTAGCCAAGTCTCGATAGAGCTGCTCGTTTATCTCTAAAAAGTAGTGAAATCTAGACAAAGTCGTTCCAAGTCTAAGGTTCCTTACTGCGATTTCTTTATTATTATAGTTGATGTCGTGTGACTAGGCCGTTGAACATTCTTTATACGTTAGTGGGTACAAGTCAATTTTGTTTACACGTAATGTATATCTGTTGTAACTACCTATGTTTGTTAAGCGAGATAATAGCCCATACTGGTATTGGTAATTGGATGCTAGTGTCTCATTTTAGGCTGTTGTTGATTGTAGAACACATATATTGGAGCAGTGGTGTCATGGAGCCCCTTTTGTACCCTTGTGTACCCTTCAACGGCCAAGTCACACAACATCAACTATAATAATAAAGAAATCGCAGTAAGGAACCTTAGACTTGGAACGACTTTGTCTAGATTTCACTGCTTTTTAGAGATAAACGAGCAGCTCTATCGAGACTTGGCTAGTTTTTTACAGAATGTTTTTGGTGGGATTTCACTTCTTTTTGTAGAAACGTTGATATTGATTTATTTTACTAGATTTTAGTGTAATTTGTTTATTTAATTTGTGTAATGTTCGAGTAGAATAAAGTTAATCGTTCGACTATTTCTTCTTGTAAACTTGTAAGTATAAGTATAAAAGCCAGTCTAGTCTTATCCAGAGTTTTCCTTTAATTTTATTTATATGCGTATCAAAAGCAGAAGGGGAGGCATTCGTCCAGCAGTGGGACGCTACGGGCTAGATTTAATTAGAAGACGTGTCCCACTTCGCTAGGTTTTTGCAATAACAGTCGATTTTTTTATGTTTAAATTTCTGCGTTCTGGTCTTATCCAGAGCTCCTCAAATAGGGACCTGAAAATGCGGCGAAATGGTTCCAGTAAAGAATCGTACGGCAGTGTTTGCTTCGCGTTCGACTTGGCGGGGGCACTGCCGTGCCCCCAGATCGACGTTCTGGTCTTATCCATAGGTTCTCAAATAGGGGCCTGAAAATGCGGCGAAATGGTTCCAGTAAAGAATGGTACGGCAGTGTTTGCTTCGCGCTCGACTTGGTGGGGGCACTGCCGTGCCCCCAGATCGACGTTCTGGTCTTATCCAGAGGTTTTCAAATAGGAACCTGAAAATGCGGCGAAATGGTTCCAGTAAAGAATGGTACGGCAGTGTTTGCTTCGCGCTCGACTTGGCGGGGGCATTGCCGTGCCCCCAGATCGACGTTCTGGTCTTATCCAGAGGTTCTCAAATAGGGACCTGAAAATGCGGCGAAATGGTTCCACTAAAGAATGGTACGGCAGTGTTTGCTTCGCGCTCGACTTGGCGGGGGCACTGCCGTGCCCCCAGATCGACGTTCTGGTCTTATCCAGAGGTTCTCAAATAGGGGCGTGAAAATCCGGCGAAATGGTTCCAGTAAAGAATGGTACGGCAGTGTTTGCTTCGCGCTCGACTTGGCGGGGGCACTGCCGTGCCCCCAGATCGACGTTCTGGTCTTATCTAGAGGTTCTCAAATAGGGGCCTGAAAATGCGGCAAAATGGTTCTAGTAAAGAATGGTACGGCAGTGTTTGCTTCGCACTCGACTTGGCGGGGGCACTGCCGTGCCCCCAAATCGACGTTCTGGTCTTATCTAGAGGTTCTCAAATATGGGCCTGAAAATGCGGCGAAATGGTTCCAGTAAAGAATGGTACGGCAGTGTTTGCTTCGCGCTCGACTTGGCGGGGGCACTGCCGTGCCCCCAGATCGACGTTCTGGTCTTATCTAGAGGTTCTCAAATAGGGGCCTGAAAATGCGGCGAAATGGTTCCAGTAAAGAATGGTACGGCAGTGTTTGCTTCGCGCTCGACTTGGCAGGGGCACTGCCGTGCCCCCAGATCGATTATCCTAGTTTTTATAGTTTTCCCTTTATGTGGCCATTAAACCCCAACTCTGTACCAAATTTCAGCTCTCTAAGTTTATGGGAAGTACTAGTTCTATTTTGATGATCATGAGTGAGTGAGTGAGTGAGTGAGTGAGTGAGTGAGTGTCGAAAATGCAAAACTTTGCTTTCGCTTAACTTCGGAACTAAATGACCTACAGACTTGAAATTTTGGATTTTAAGTACGTGATTATAGCTTATTGGATGACGAAAATTTCTGCGTTCTGGTCTTATCCAGAGGTTCTCAAATAGGGGCCTGAAAATGCGGCGAAATGGTTCCAGTAAAGGATGGTACGGCAGTGTTTGCTTCGCGCTCGACTTGGCGGGAGCACTGCCGTGCCCCCAGATTAAGTGAAAAATTATAATGAAATTATAAAAAATTACCAATTCATGATTTATTCCTGTGTATTCACCAAATTAACTATCTGCATGCCAAATTTGAACATTCTAGGTCATCTGGAATTGGGTTAGAGTTTTGATCTATAGGTCAATCAGTGATAAAAATGTCGATTTTTGGACGTTAATATCTAAATAACCGTTTGAGATGTGTTTATGAAAAGAGATGTTTGATTTTGGGCCAGTTCTATGTACACTACATAGGTAAATAGGAAAAAAAATATGGGAATATCATAAAAATACGAAAAAAATAATTTGAAGAAGGGTACATGCGTACAAAAATGATTTTTTGAAGAGTTTTTTATTGCGAGAACACTATTTTTAGGGCGGCCATGACAGTTGTTTTGACTTGACTTTTGACATAGTAGACAGTTTTACGAAGAGACGTCGTCTTGAATGTCATACGCATGAAGCATAGATACCAGGAGTCCGAACGGTATAGGCTTTTTAATAATAATTATGTACACAATAATAGGACCAGATCTTAGTTCTCTTTTCTGCCGCTGTCCCTGTAATTGAGACCATTATTTTAACATTACGTTCGGACTCCTTGTTATCTATACTTCGTGAAACGCACTATAATTCTGATCTGATCCGCCATGTTTTATTTTACTTTGTGTTGCTCTCCTTGACGAAGTTAATTTAAATGTACATACATGGAAACGAAGTGAAATTAAACAAAATAAAGAATAGGAAACGGTTACTATATTATGTAGCTATATTTACATACACTGTACATAGGGCTGGCCCAGGCCAAACATTTCTTGAACATCTCTTTTGGAGCACATATGTATCTCGCAAGTCTCAATATATGAGCCAAATTTGACACGTTTATGTGGAATAGTTTTTGAGTTATGAGGGGGTCAAAAGTGGCTCCATATGGTTTGTGTAATATTACACATCATGCTGCTCGCCAGTTCTATTACTTGAACTAGGCTTGACATAACAACACACAGAACACTCGTCACTCTAAGCACCGGCGCTAAATAATGAAATGATCAAACGAAATAAATCTCTTCGCAGTTCTCTCACTCGAACGCGCCGGCAAAATATATTATGTAGTTTTTTTTTTGTTTCACTCGCTGCCACGCGCCGCCCGTCTGAACCTGTTTTTCGCGCCGCGCGCCCGCGCCGCGGTGCCGTGGGGTAAATACCTAGTAGGCATTGGACTAACGATTAACGGACTTCTGTTCGTATTAACGGAAGTTAACGTATCCGTTAACATTTTTAAAAGTTAACTTAAAAGTTAATCCGTTAATCAAAATGTTAACTTCGTTAATTAACGATTAACGGATTAACGAGTTAATGCCCAGCTATGGTTGGCACCCATTGCAATGGTCAGTCCTGAAATTAATTTATAACAACATAAAATATCATTTCTTCTCATAACTTAGGTAATATATTGTAGCCTAAGGTCTGACTTGGCTAGTTCTTAATTCTCATATACGAATTATTGTGTTCGATGGCTAGTTTCTACCAGCAAGCCTCGGAATAATAAAATAAGAAACGACAAGTAACAGGTTAAGAAATTCCGAAGGCTATAATATAATTCGTATATGAAAACTAGCCAAGTCAGACCTTAGCCTACAATATCGTTTCCTAATTCATAAAAAGAAATGATATTTTATATTGTTATAAATAAAGGACAATGCTCAAAAAGTACGGGAAAAAAAACCCAGAGTGAACAGATACAGTCTGTAGTGGAAAACGTTATTGATATTTAGTGAAACAATTTTGTAAATATTTTACTATTAAATTCGATGGCTAAGTATGTGATTTTGCAATTTGATTTTAATAGGGGTGATTTTTTCGAGTATGGAAAATATCGTTGATTTCGGCTCATCAAGTCACGTAAACATATTATTTAATAATTCACTTATTCTCTGGTGCCAAAAGTAACAATAGGAATATATAATATTATAATAGTTCTTAATTCACATAAAGTTTTAAATAAACGAAACATAATTAATGTTTTTTTAAGTAACTTGGATCATTTGGGAATATACCCAGTCCTAGTAGTGCTTATGCAGAATTATCGCGTAGCACCAGCTTGGCACTTGCTTTTGCACCTACAACTGTTTTTGACATTGTCAAGTGTAAATGCGGGATGTAAAAAACAAGGTTCGTATCGAGCCTATAACATATAACACTTAAAACGTGGCTGCAACTTCCCAACGTCATCGTCCCATGGATGGGTCCCGCTCTAGTTATAAAGGACGCTACAATGAATTTTAACACACGCACTCACGGGTGGAAATAGCTTAAACGTGTTTGACAGTGCTTATCACTGTCATACGATAATGAAAAGAGTGCTTAAGTGAGAAAGATAGAATATGGTTTACTAAGAACCTGTTCGAACTTCTTGGAATTCGTGATAATAATAATTGTGCACTTTTTTAAGTTACTTGTGTTTTCATTTCATGCAAAAACGTGTACTTATCCTATTTTTTTACATATATACTTATTGTTGCTTTTATTGTTAATGATCTTGGAATAGTGATTAGCGTTATTAAATAACATTTTTATTTACTTTACATGCAATAGTAAACTCAAACAACGATATTTTCTATACTCGAGAAAAACACCCCTATTGAAAATAAATAGAAATATCACATACTTAGCCATCGAATTTAAAAGCAAAATGTTTACAAATTTATTTGACTAAATATCACTAACGTTTTCAACTACATCCTGTATGTGTTCACTTCTGGGTTTTTTTTTAACATTGTCCTTTCAGGACTGGTCATTGAACTTAGCACCCATTTAGATCTCACTTCTTTTGTCGTTGGAGTCAACAACCAAGGCATATTATATCATATTATTGAACTTGGCTCTCATTAAACATTTTTAATAGAATATCATTACTTTTTGTACATAAATTATTAGTATGTACTTATTTATAACAAAATTAATACCAAAGTTAAGTGTTCCTGATATAACCAATCCCACCAAAAACATTCTGTAAAAAACTAGCCAAGTCTCGATAGAGCTGCTCGTTTATCTCTAAAAAGTAGTGAAATCTAGACAAAGTCGTTCCAAGTCTAAGGTTCCTTACTGCGATTTCTTTATTATTATAGTTGATGTCGTGTGACTAGGCCGTTGAACATTCTTTATACGTTAGTGGGTACAAGTCAATTTTGTTTACACGTAATGTATATCTGTTGTAACTACCTATGTTTGTTAAGCGAGATAATAGCCCATACTGGTATTGGTAATTGGATGCTAGTGTCTCATTTTAGGCTGTTGTTGATTGTAGAACACATATATTGGAGCAGTGGTGTCATGGAGCCCCTTTTGTACCCTTGTGTACCCTTCAACGGCCAAGTCACACAACATCAACTATAATAATAAAGAAATCGCAGTAAGGAACCTTAGACTTGGAACGACTTTGTCTAGATTTCACTGCTTTTTAGAGATAAACGAGCAGCTCTATCGAGACTTGGCTAGTTTTTTACAGAATGTTTTTGGTGGGATTTCACTTCTTTTTGTAGAAACGTTGATATTGATTTATTTTACTAGATTTTAGTGTAATTTGTTTATTTAATTTGTGTAATGTTCGAGTAGAATAAAGTTAATCGTTCGACTATTTCTTCTTGTAAACTTGTAAGTATAAGTATAAAAGCCAGTCTAGTCTTATCCAGAGTTTTCCTTTAATTTTATTTATATGCGTATCAAAAGCAGAAGGGGAGGCATTCGTCCAGCAGTGGGACGCTACGGGCTAGATTTAATTAGAAGACGTGTCCCACTTCGCTAGGTTTTTGCAATAACAGTCGATTTTTTTATGTTTAAATTTCTGCGTTCTGGTCTTATCCAGAGCTCCTCAAATAGGGACCTGAAAATGCGGCGAAATGGTTCCAGTAAAGAATCGTACGGCAGTGTTTGCTTCGCGTTCGACTTGGCGGGGGCACTGCCGTGCCCCCAGATCGACGTTCTGGTCTTATCCATAGGTTCTCAAATAGGGGCCTGAAAATGCGGCGAAATGGTTCCAGTAAAGAATGGTACGGCAGTGTTTGCTTCGCGCTCGACTTGGTGGGGGCACTGCCGTGCCCCCAGATCGACGTTCTGGTCTTATCCAGAGGTTTTCAAATAGGAACCTGAAAATGCGGCGAAATGGTTCCAGTAAAGAATGGTACGGCAGTGTTTGCTTCGCGCTCGACTTGGCGGGGGCATTGCCGTGCCCCCAGATCGACGTTCTGGTCTTATCCAGAGGTTCTCAAATAGGGACCTGAAAATGCGGCGAAATGGTTCCACTAAAGAATGGTACGGCAGTGTTTGCTTCGCGCTCGACTTGGCGGGGGCACTGCCGTGCCCCCAGATCGACGTTCTGGTCTTATCCAGAGGTTCTCAAATAGGGGCGTGAAAATCCGGCGAAATGGTTCCAGTAAAGAATGGTACGGCAGTGTTTGCTTCGCGCTCGACTTGGCGGGGGCACTGCCGTGCCCCCAGATCGACGTTCTGGTCTTATCTAGAGGTTCTCAAATAGGGGCCTGAAAATGCGGCAAAATGGTTCTAGTAAAGAATGGTACGGCAGTGTTTGCTTCGCACTCGACTTGGCGGGGGCACTGCCGTGCCCCCAAATCGACGTTCTGGTCTTATCTAGAGGTTCTCAAATATGGGCCTGAAAATGCGGCGAAATGGTTCCAGTAAAGAATGGTACGGCAGTGTTTGCTTCGCGCTCGACTTGGCGGGGGCACTGCCGTGCCCCCAGATCGACGTTCTGGTCTTATCTAGAGGTTCTCAAATAGGGGCCTGAAAATGCGGCGAAATGGTTCCAGTAAAGAATGGTACGGCAGTGTTTGCTTCGCGCTCGACTTGGCAGGGGCACTGCCGTGCCCCCAGATCGATTATCCTAGTTTTTATAGTTTTCCCTTTATGTGGCCATTAAACCCCAACTCTGTACCAAATTTCAGCTCTCTAAGTTTATGGGAAGTACTAGTTCTATTTTGATGATCATGAGTGAGTGAGTGAGTGAGTGAGTGAGTGAGTGAGTGTCGAAAATGCAAAACTTTGCTTTCGCTTAACTTCGGAACTAAATGACCTACAGACTTGAAATTTTGGATTTTAAGTACGTGATTATAGCTTATTGGATGACGAAAATTTCTGCGTTCTGGTCTTATCCAGAGGTTCTCAAATAGGGGCCTGAAAATGCGGCGAAATGGTTCCAGTAAAGGATGGTACGGCAGTGTTTGCTTCGCGCTCGACTTGGCGGGAGCACTGCCGTGCCCCCAGATTAAGTGAAAAATTATAATGAAATTATAAAAAATTACCAATTCATGATTTATTCCTGTGTATTCACCAAATTAACTATCTGCATGCCAAATTTGAACATTCTAGGTCATCTGGAATTGGGTTAGAGTTTTGATCTATAGGTCAATCAGTGATAAAAATGTCGATTTTTGGACGTTAATATCTAAATAACCGTTTGAGATGTGTTTATGAAAAGAGATGTTTGATTTTGGGCCAGTTCTATGTACACTACATAGGTAAATAGGAAAAAAAATATGGGAATATCATAAAAATACGAAAAAAATAATTTGAAGAAGGGTACATGCGTACAAAAATGATTTTTTGAAGAGTTTTTTATTGCGAGAACACTATTTTTAGGGCGGCCATGACAGTTGTTTTGACTTGACTTTTGACATAGTAGACAGTTTTACGAAGAGACGTCGTCTTGAATGTCATACGCATGAAGCATAGATACCAGGAGTCCGAACGGTATAGGCTTTTTAATAATAATTATGTACACAATAATAGGACCAGATCTTAGTTCTCTTTTCTGCCGCTGTCCCTGTAATTGAGACCATTATTTTAACATTACGTTCGGACTCCTTGTTATCTATACTTCGTGAAACGCACTATAATTCTGATCTGATCCGCCATGTTTTATTTTACTTTGTGTTGCTCTCCTTGACGAAGTTAATTTAAATGTACATACATGGAAACGAAGTGAAATTAAACAAAATAAAGAATAGGAAACGGTTACTATATTATGTAGCTATATTTACATACACTGTACATAGGGCTGGCCCAGGCCAAACATTTCTTGAACATCTCTTTTGGAGCACATATGTATCTCGCAAGTCTCAATATATGAGCCAAATTTGACACGTTTATGTGGAATAGTTTTTGAGTTATGAGGGGGTCAAAAGTGGCTCCATATGGTTTGTGTAATATTACACATCATGCTGCTCGCCAGTTCTATTACTTGAACTAGGCTTGACATAACAACACACAGAACACTCGTCACTCTAAGCACCGGCGCTAAATAATGAAATGATCAAACGAAATAAATCTCTTCGCAGTTCTCTCACTCGAACGCGCCGGCAAAATATATTATGTAGTTTTTTTTTTGTTTCACTCGCTGCCACGCGCCGCCCGTCTGAACCTGTTTTTCGCGCCGCGCGCCCGCGCCGCGGTGCCGTGGGGTAAATACCTAGTAGGCATTGGACTAACGATTAACGGACTTCTGTTCGTATTAACGGAAGTTAACGTATCCGTTAACATTTTTAAAAGTTAACTTAAAAGTTAATCCGTTAATCAAAATGTTAACTTCGTTAATTAACGATTAACGGATTAACGAGTTAATGCCCAGCTATGGGTTTATCTTCAGTTGTGTTGTGAGCGGTAGGTATATTTGACTTTATGGTTGTGACTTGATTGCACGTCGCATCATTTAATAAAGTCGTCAGAGCACCTCTTCAATAAAGTCTTCGCTTGGTGGTGGTTTGAGGTCAATTGAGGTGTTCCGGCTTCATTGAAGTCGGTTCTATTGGTATCTACAAAAGTCCAATTAATAAAACCTCTGTATTGTATAACAGTTTAAAAAGTGAATTAATACTTTGACTTATATTGTCAATAATTTTATCTTGATACTAGCTTTTCCTCGCGACTTCGTCCGCGTGGAACAGTTACTTTGGGATATCGCTAAAATTTACCCGCGACTTCATTTACGTAGAAGGAGAAGCGCTTCCACATCACGGTCACGACTGCCCGCCCGCGCCGTGCGCCGTACTATAGCGCGCATGATTATTTTATTACTGCGATATCTTCTAAAATAGGTACTCATTGAAATCAAATGATGTAAACGGCAAATTTCTTCTAGATTAAATTCTTGTAATGAATAACGTATTTACTTGGATAAGGATTAATATAATCTTTATGAAAACACTTTCACAAATAATGCTTACTTTTAGAACAAATTTGGTTAGTATAAAAAGGTTATAGTGAGCCAACCTTAAAAGATAGACATAATATACTGTCACGGACTTTTTTTTAGAACTTTTACAGGGGAACAATTCTGCCATACATCATTTTAGCGAAACTAACCGTTTCCACAGCGTACGTAGCGAAAGCTCTCAAAAGGAAAAAAAGACCCCCGATTTTGTAACATTCTTGATTGGTGCTCCGCTCGTATTGAGTTTAGCATGATGCTATATAGCCTAAAGCCTTCCTCGATAAGTGGACTATCCAACACAAATAATTTTTCAATTCGTACCAGTAGTTCCTGAGATTAGCGCGTTCAAACAAACAAACAAACAAACAAACTCTTCAGCTTTATAATATTAGTATAGATATTGGAATTCATATTCTAATTCGAGCTAGGTACACGTATTTTTATTTCTCGTCTTTACTACAGGTTCCATCTTTTTACTTATTTAAACATTATTTATTTCAACATTTTTTATGTCACGTATACATATAGTAGGTACTAAATAATATTGTTCTGAAAACTGCATCAAAATCGATGCGTACAGAGCAGTGCTTATTAATATTATATATCTATGGTACAGAGCTATTGTACATACAAAAAATATCAACATTATATACTTAATCAATCCCATTTATAATAAAATAAACATTTATATATTACTTACGTGTGTGCCACTGAACAAATAATTCATTCAACCACCATACACCATAAACTAACACCTAGGTATATTACCATTGAATTATTCCAGCGAAATATTAGACGGAAACATTCGGTTGCGGCGTACGAATCTTTCTCGCGCGAACTTCTCCGGGGAGCATCTCCCTCCCGCGCCGCGCCGCCGTCTCGGTCGTGTGGCAGCGGCCGGCGGGCGACGCATAGAGGGCGGCGCGGCGGCGATCGACGATTGATGCAAAATACGATTTTTCAGCAAAAATAAAAATCTTAATTAAATTCATTTTGAATAATTCTAATTTAAAGAATAGTTTTGCAACTACATATAAGCAGAACACTGTATTTTTCGGGATAAAAATTACTCCATTTTGGCGTTCTCCAAGTCTTTTTACACGAGTAGGTGTCATATACGAACCGAACCTATACCTAACGTTCTGCGCGTTCAGTACAATAACGCTTTCAGGGTGCTGTTGCAACTTCCGCGGCGCTGCAGTGCGTCGGGCATGTTTGCCGAGGCTCGAACTGGGCTTTCACGCCTTCATACGTAAAAAACCCGCCTCTTTGCTGCTGCGTCTACGCAATACTCGGAACAGCATTCTGAAAATGATTGCTTGTAGACCAGAGTAGGTACCAGACTGCCCTAAACAAAATATGTCATTACTATCTATCTATATTAAAACAACTATCTGTAGGTATGCCAAATTTCAGCAAAATCCGTTCAGTAGTTTCAGCTGTGCGTTGATAGACGAGACGGTCAGGTTTGCCTTTTATACATTTAAAGATGATGATGAATTAAATTATATAAATCATATTATTAATATAAAAATGTCAATACTAACATAGAATAAGTTTATCTTGATCACAGAATACAGAAATCATACAGAAGCTGTCAACACGCTTGAAAGTGAGGCCGTCGCAACCACTCCAAATTGGAATGGTTATCCACACATAATATGTTGCCACATAATAACGGAATATTTTACCCAACTTTTTTTCAATTAATTTTTATCGAATACCTAATTGTCGTAATATAACAACGCGTTTTGTTTTGTAAGTGTAAAGAGTAAAAATTAAAAAGAGCGGGCGGGACGGTATTTCGCCATGGTTTTGGACACAGTGCGCTGCATACAAATGTGATCGAACACTCATTCTGCATGTTTTGAATTCTGTGATCTTGATACTAACACACTTACTAATATTTTTTATGGACTATTAGGTCTGAAATAATCGTACTTATTCAATTTATTTCATTATTTAAAGACTCAATATTAGATTGGCAATACGCATTACCATGCGTGTTTATTGTTATTTATGTTAATTTAATCATTAAAAAATAGCTTTCTACATCCCTACTCCAACTTTAACAGTGCTATAATTTCATACTTCTTCGTTCGTAAATTCTCTTAAAAAGAGGTACCTATGCTGTACAAAGTTTTTGCTGCATTTGCTATATTACACTTGCTACGTTTAGCCAATTATTTGCACCAGAAATAAATACGTCGTATGTAACAAGCTAATTAATAGTTGCTTATATTTATAGTCGACCTACAGTATTTGACGCACAAAGGCGGCCTAGACGGGGAATAGACTGGTGTGAACGCCCTAACAATGCTATCCTGAAATAATACTAGACTTCGCTCCTAATATCGTGCGTATATAGCCAATGAGTGACTAACGACTTGTACTATTGTTGATGTTCTCAAGGATTTGTGTTGAGTGTTGTATGCACTTAACATACACTGCAAAATAAAGTACCTACTACACTTTTTTTAAACTATAAATTGCAGTTATAGATTTTAAATAAAACGTTTTGATATCAGCTTTTTACTAGTTTCAGGAGCCTGATTTATTTTTTTGTATATCGTTTTGTATTTAAAATCTGTAACTTAGTACCTACCTACCTAATGAATAAAATTTTCTTTTTCTGACCAGTACAAATTATTATAATAGGTAAAAATTTAGTATATAGTAGGTAATTATAACTTTGTATTTTCGTATTTAGTTAGACTTTGTTTCTTTTTTTGGACAAAATACAGTCAAAGATGACTTTGTAAAAAAATTGTCATCTCGAGTATTGTCATACGGTCGAGTCGAGTAATTTGTGTTATTTACCTACTTACAAATCACACAGATTTTTTTTCAGTTCTCAAAATATGTTACTAGGTTTACCTATAATTATTTATAGGTTTATTTACAACAGAAAAAATGTGTGTTAAAACTACCAATATTAAACTATACCAAAAGTCGCAATAAAATATAAAAATATTTATTAAAGCTTGCAAATAATTTCATTTAAGGTCAATATAATAAAAATTCAGTTAATTGAACACATTTCATCGAAATCACAACTATGTATGGAGTTATAGAAATGAGTCTTCAAATGCTGAAGCGGGCACAGATCATCGTCGCACATAGGCAGCTTAACAATTTTCTCTTGGTGAAGAGTTAATATGCGTTGTTCACCACCGCACCTTAAATTAAATAACCATTTAAAAACAAATATTTCAAAACTCAAGATAGGCTATGACGTACATTTGAAAGAAAAAATCTTCATACAAGAAAAATTTACGCCATCTTGGTTTTTACCATACTTGAAATGACAGCCATCTTGTTTTCACCATACATCAAATGTCAAAAATGGGGCCATTTAACTGGATACACTTTTTGCATCAACATGCCTCGTCTTTTATACGTCTATGTTTAAAACAGTACACCATCGGATCGGATTTCGAGAAAAGTAAACCATTTTTGCAGTTGCTGTTTTGTAAAAGTTCCGTCAGATGGCGTTCTGCCAATGCAGGAATAAAAATTAAACGAAAATTGTATATAGGATTTACCTATTTAAGACCATATACATTTTACTAAATTATTTATTAACTAGATTGCCCGCGACTTCGTGCGTGCAAAAGGTAATTTCGCAGAAACCGTACATTTTTCCGCAATAAAAAATAGCCCATGTCCTTCTCCGTGGTCTACTCTACATCTGTGCCAAATTACATCAAAATCGGTCCTGTAGTTTCGGGGCCTATTCAATGCAAAAAAAACAAACTTTTACTCTTTATTATAAGTATAGATAATGTGCAATAATTCAGTTAGCAATACGTTATATAATATGTCACCGTAAAATTATAAAAACCGTTAGATTGTAAAATAACTAACGAGATTGTAAAAATATATCGAAAGATCCATTACTATATGTTTATAATCTAAAGAAAAATAATGTGTTAAATTATAGGCAGAGTATTCGCGTCGGAAGTCTATAAACGTTTTACAATGACACTAGTTATATTACAATCTAACGGATTTTACAATTCTACGGTGACATATACATTTAATATTATGTCTGTTGGAATACTTACTCATACAAAACAAACGCTAAATTAGCAGCGAAGCAGTCGATATCGGAAGTTTTCCACGGCCTTTTATCGTCAATGTAGTCGGCCTGTAGGGGCGCCACCGGCTTGAACAGTTGAAGATGCGTTAACAGCTTGAGTACAGTACCGGAATGTGCGAAGAGGAATGTTGCTTTTGGGCCCTCGTCTTTACTAAAAAAAAAAAGAAAAAATGTGTCTCACTGGCCTGACCGAACATACCACCTCTCCGACCGAGAGAGGTGGTATGTTCGGTCAGGCCGAAGCCCACTCGTAGACATTTCAACTGTCATATAATATATAGTGCCGAGCTGTGAAAACTTCGATAGCGTGATTCAGGACGGTGCGCTGATTGGTCCGCCACAACTTTAACTCCCCTACACCGATTTCGGTGACGGTGGCTGGTTTTATTGAATCCAGGCCAGGAGTAATTTTATAGGGCCCAAGTGTGTGCGCAGCACACAAGAGCACTCTCTCTTCCTTTACTCTCGTAATCCAGTGGGACGGATAACAGACACGACTGACGAGGGATCAGGCGCAGGTCCGACTTTTTACATGCCCATCCGACGCACGGATCATCTTTCTTGTCAGACAATCAGGTGATCAGCCTGCATTGTCCTAACCAAACTTGGAAACATTTTTCGTTATTCCAATGCGAGAATCGAACCCACGACCTCCGAGTCGAGAGCCAGTGCTCTAACAACTAGACCATGGAGGCTGTCTCTATTGACTCTAAATATACATACCTACATACATATAATCACGCCTTTTTCCCGTAGGGATAGGCAGGACCGCCTTTTTCCCGTAGGGGTAGGCAGACCACTTCTTTCCACTTGCTACGATCCTTACATACTTCTTTCGCTTCGTCCACTTTAATTTTTACCATTCATTCCTCCTCTTACATTCAACGTAGCCAAGCGTCTCTCCATGGTCCGCTTTTCGCCTCCGCGAGAAACGAGACGTGATGGGTGGCGATCCACATCGCCGCCATTTTGGATATTTTTTTTTTTTATTATCCATTGCGTTTCCACGGATTGGTGGAGAGGGTAGGAATAGGGAGAGGGAAGGATAGGTGGTGTGGAAAGGAAGATTGGTAAGTTAGAGTGGGAAATAGGGAATGTAGGATATTACCGCCCAGGAGGGCAAGGGATAGGACAGTAATAGCTAAGGAAGCCGGGGTCGCATACCCGTATACTATACCACAACTACCGGACAGGTTAGTTGGGAAGAGTATCCCATGACTTTAAATATAGTCAGTCAATAGTAGTCATTACTCATTACCTTAATTAAGTTGACGATATATTTTGCCATAAGACAATAATTAAGTGTTGACGTTTTAAATCACCTCTGAACCAATTAGGAAAACATTTTAATTTAGTTTGTCATTAACTAATGGATTGACAGTAACATTACACATTTTTATGTAATTAAATTATAACGTATCAGAATATAATATTACATTATATATAGGGAGTAAGACTTATAAAAATATTTACACAATAGATAAGCTATACAATGGTTTGTCCTTGTCTGATACGTTGGAAAAGTAGCTTGACAGATAAGGACAAAACATTGTATATCTTTTACATTGTGTAAATATTTTAATTAGTAAGGAGATATGACTTTAAATAATTTTAATAGTTAAACTTAAGTACCTCATAAATTGAAACATATCCTTCAAAATCATACATGCCTGACGGTAAGTCAGTTCATGACCATACCCATCCAGCCAGTAATTCCTCAGGTCGTGGTAATATTCTAAATCCTGGAAAATAGTAAGAAACAGTAATTTCAATATCTTTACACGCGCCATATTTTTGTAGCCCGAGAATCATAATACCCTATTATTGCAATCATAACACCCTATTATTGCAATCATAATACACTATTAATGCAATCATAACATCCTATTATTGCAATCATAATACACTATTAATGCAATCATAATACCCTATTATTGCAATTTGTTAAAATCATGTAAGTATGTAAAGTACTACTTTTAAGTGAATTACGAGTTTTCACAGAAACTAAAGAGACCGTAGGTACTTAGCGCAGTCATCTTAAAGGGCTAACCTAGAAAGGACTTCTCGTTGCCCAAAAAAGCCTTCCAGCTGTTGATTCTAACATCTGAAATCTGAATCGAGTATAGCCAAAGAGACTGTTTCGATGGGGGTAAAATAAGGTTTGAGGCAAACTTAATACTTTGTTGACAAAAACTTGACAAAAACTTGACTTGTAGCCATATAATATTTTTATCAGAGTATGATGTATGTATAGGCTGAGCGCTCCACACTTTCACACTATTATTTATAAATTATTTAGACATATAAATAAAAGGATTTTATTCTTTACAACTTCTTGTACATACATGCAAAAATGGTAGGAGGAAGAGAAAACGAGATATTATGATTTCAAAAAACTGATTTTTGTTACTACTTTTGAGACACCATATTACGTAATGCTAAAATTAAAAATAACGATTTGTACAATAATAATAATAATATCTATGGACGCTTCACACCACGTCAGTCTGGCCCCGTGGTAAGTATCCGAAGAACTTGTGTTACGGGTACCAGACAACAGAAATATATTTAATACTTTTTATACTATACTTATATATAAGATTTTTATTATATTATACACATATTTAATACACATCCATGACCCAGGAACACAGAAAACTTTTTTGTTCCCTGGCGGGATTCGAACCCGCGACCTCCGGCTAAAGCGCCACTGCCCTCACCACTGAGCCACGGAGGTCGTCAAAAAAATTCACTTTGTTCCTTTAGCCTTATTCCTCTGTGCTAAATGTCATATGTGAGTAAAAAATTTACTTTTCAAAATGCAGCATTCCTGCATATGCATAAGGCATATAACTCCAAAAACTTACCTTTATACTATCTAAATCAAATGCATAACACCAAGGAGATTCAAAATGCTTATGCCAAGCTGTCTCAAACCCACAAGTCTTGTACATCAAAACTACGGCGTCTGTAAAAAAAATGATATTTTTATTGACCTTGTCATAATAAGCAAATTTATAATAAGCAAGTAATGGTGGATAAAAGCAATATCACTATATAATATTGTTGTAAGTGAAAAATATAATATAAATATATTTAAAGCTAAATGAGACTAAACAAATATTTTACTTCATTTATGTTATGTTGTGATCTATAAAATGCTTGGTTAAACCACCAATGAATTAATGTTCTTAAAACTATTATTTTTCTATCTATACACTATGAGGTGGTATTTTGTATGCCCCAAAAATGATACAAGCAGCCGTGTCATTACACACCCAAACTCAACACCCTATCAAGCCCCAATCTCTGGGAAACCGACTCCAGGGTTTCGTTCATTTTCTGACTTATGCCAAATAAACGCTGCTCCTTGTACGTGTCAGGGTTTTTCTTTACTCGCTTTTGCCACTTGTCACAATGCTTATAAAACTGAAAAGTTGAGGCAAAACATTGTAGACCAAATTATAATTATAAAATGAAATGTAGCTGTCAAAAATAGGTAAAATACTTGAGAAATTAGAGCAAAAACAAGGTTAAAAAATATTGTGTATAAATAATACATAAAAATTTGGAACCAAACTAGTAAAATAGAAAAGGTAGGCACACTAATACTTTTATAATATTAATTTTAGTGACAAAATAGGAACACTGTAAAAAATAACATGAAAACATACCCTCAATGTTGTATCCACTTTTTTTGGAGGTTCAAATATAATATTGTCAGCAACTTTCTTGTCAAATAAACCGAGACTAAAATATCTCGCACTTTGCTGAGTCCTTTGCTTAGCTGTGTAGCGAAACTGAAATGAAGAATGTAATATTTTACACATTTTTTTTTTTGATTATATGAAGTACCTATTAGGTATTTCATAAGCATTACAATCTAGCCTAGCTTAGACTAATAAGTAATTTTACGTTAACTTAAATTGCTATATGTAGAGTAAAGCTAAGATTGCGTCCATCAACACATTTCTTATAGTCTCTATAAAGGAGAATACACATTATTGTTTGTGTTCTGTCACAGTCACACACTTCACTGACTTTAACACTAACTTAACACACTAACTCGAAAGGTTTTGTCCTTTTCAGTCTTCTGACTATGCCCGTGTTGTCGAGGAGCTGGATAGCCTCAACATTCACATGATGGTGAAGTCTTTTTTCATGAGCTTCGGCGTATTTTTTGATGATAGTTGAAACCATGTCTACCTTAAGGTCCCGATGTAGGTCTTCATTTCTAATGTACCAAGGTGCATTTACAACACCTCTAAGTACTTTATTTTGAAACCTTTGTATAATAAGTATATTACTATTTTTGATACAGCCCCATAGCTGAATACCATAAGTCCACACAGGCATAAGGACTTGTTTATACAAGAGTATTTTATTATGTATTGTTAAGGTTGACTTTTTTCCAAGTAACCAGTACATTTTCCTGTAGCGAAGCTCTAACTCTTCGCGCTTCTTTTTAACATGAGCTTTCCAGCGGAGCTTTGTGTCCAGTGTCATGCCAAGATATTTAGCTGTATTTTCGTGCGGTATAACAGTATTGTTAATATATACCGGATGATAGATTGGTCTCTTGTTTGTAAAATCTACGTGAATTGATTTTGTTTCATTAAGCTTTATTCTCCACTTTTTCGTCCATTGATATACTGTATGGATAGCTTTCTGTACTTTTCCCACTGCTTCCGCTTGCGTCTCGCCCGTAGCCATTATGGCTGTGTCGTCTGCAAAGGCCGCAATGGTACTATTTTCTATTTCTGGAATATCAGAAGTATAAAGTAGGTACAGGACCGGGCCTAGAACACTTCCTTGAGGTACTCCAGCTTTTATATGCTTAAGCTCTGAGTATGCTTCATCTTGTCTCACCCTAAACATTCTGAGTGTTAAGTAAGACTCTAATATATCAGCGAACTGCTTTGGAAGTAAATTTCTAATTTTGTGAATAAGGCCTTTATGCCAAACCTTATCAAAAGCCTGTGCTACATCCAAGAAGACTGTTGTGCAGACTTTATTTTCCTCTAGTGCTTTTTCTATTAACGTAGTAATTCTATGTACTTGGTCAATTGTAGAGTGTTTTTCTCTAAAACCAAACTGATAGTCTGGAATTAAATTCCTATCTTCTAGTATTGGTTTAAGGCGTTTGAGAAATAGCTTTTCAAATAATTTCGATATAACGGGTAGTAGAGAAATTGGTCTGTACGACTTTGTTTCGTATGGTGGTTTCCCAGGTTTTGGCAGCATTATGACTTCTGCTACTTTCCACATATCAGGTACGTATCTAAGTCTGAAGGCCGCATTTATGTGGGTGGTAAGCTTTACTATAGCTTTTCGAGGAAAATTTCGGATAACTTCTCCAGTTATGAGATCAAATCCGGGAGATTTCTTTAGGCTTATCCTATTTATCTCACTTTTCACTTCTCTTGGTGTAACAAGTTTTATTTCAAACATATCTTGTGCTGTATCTTCTAAGTGTTCTTCTAAATCAGTTTGTTGCTCTAGTTCTATATTAGGTTGGAAAATTTCCTCAAGATGATCGGCAAATGTAGATGCTTTCTGTTCGCTGCTTATAGCCCAGTGCCCATTCGCTTCTTTGATGGGAGGTATCTGGGTGATAGGCTTTTTAAGACCTTTCGTTGCTTTCCATAAGGAGTATTCTGTTGTACGATCGCTTGTTAGACTAGTGAGGTATGTATTCATGCTGTTATCATTAAACTTTTGAATTTCCCGCCTCAGCCTTTTCGTGAGATTGTTTAGTTTTCTTTTTATTTCAGGGCATCTAGTTTGTTGCCACATCCGCCGAGTTTTCCTTTTTTCTGCTATAAGTTTTCTTATTTCTATTGGGTAGCAGTTTCCTTTTACTTTCCTATTAATGCTTGGTGTGTTATTCCACGCAGAGTTTTGGATATTTTTTATGAACTTTCTCACATCCAGATCCAATTGTTCTGGAGTCTTTAGGGGGACCTTGAGATCTATTATAGATTCTAATTCTAACTTAAAACTTTTCCAGTCCGTGTTTTCATTTACAAGCATGTGTGGGCGTTCTTTTATAACTATTTTCTCATTAATTGTCAGTATTATAGGTGAGTGGTCCGAGCTCATATCATATCCCTCCTCAATGTGTAGGAAATTTGATGATATATTTTTATATATAAAGAAATCAATCAAGTCTGGGATTTTGTTAGGATCTGTAGGCCAGTATGTGGGTTTTCCTGTTGATATAACATTACAGTTCATCTTATTTACAGCACTTAAAAGTTCTTTTCCTTTGGTTGTAGTTAGCCTTGATCCCCAGTAAGTGTTTTTAGCGTTAAAATCACCACCGAGTATGAATCTATTGCCAAGATTTTTTAAGAAATGTATATATTCATCTTCTTTTATGGCATACCTTGGTGGACAATATATAGCGGCTAGAGTAATCGGATATGATTTTGTTTTTACGCATACAGCCATTGCCTGTATTTCCTGTTGCTCATATTTGTATTCTTCATAGTGACAAATATTTTCCTTTATGATAACAGCACTACCACCTCGGGCAGTATTGTTAGGGTGCAAGGCATGGTAAATTTTGTAGCCCTTTATTTGAACATATGTTTCTGTTGTGAAATGCGTTTCAGATATAAGACACACATCAATATTCTCTGTGCTTAGGACTACTTGTAACTCATTTTGATGTTTCAGTAGTCCATTTGCATTCCATGTCATAATTTTTAGCAGGTGGGTCATTTTGATTTTTGCGTGTGAGTAGCTATGTTAGCGCTACTCTCGAGCTTTTTCAATCTATCATCAAACGAGGTTAGTAGGTCGAGAATCCTGTTTATTTTGTCATCTGTATTGCCACTTGCCTTAGGCTGTGATTGTGGCTGCTTGTTTGCTTTAGTAACTTGCGCATAAGTAACATTTTTTAAAATTTGATTATTTTTATAACTAGTTTTAGGCTTTTCAGCTTTACCTAAAACTGGATTTTGGATTGTAGAAGTCGGTGCCCCTTTTTTCTTCATTGCTTTGTATTTTATGCTTTGAAGCTCTTTGGCTACCACGCAGCCTCTATAGTTAGCTGGATGAGGTTCGCCGCAGTGTACACATTTTGGTTTTGCTTCAGCTGGTTTCTGACATTCCCTAGTTAAATGTTTACCTTGCACTTTACACATCTAGGTTCTTTTGAGCAGTATTTTTGTGTGTGGCCGTAAGTTTGACATCTCTTGCATTGTGGTATCAGTTTCGTGGTCTTTAGTGGTTGGATATCCACTTTGCAGCCTAGCACTGATTTGATGCTATATATTTTGTTTATGTCTTCGTCCTTTTCAAACGAGAGCATAAACATATTTAGGGGTTCTTTTTTCCTCCAGCTCAGCTTGTTTACCACTTCCTGGATCTTGTAACCTTTGGATTTTAGGTCTTCCACTATTCTATCAGGCAAACAGGAAAAATGCAATTTTTTTGCCATGACTCTAATGCCGCTATCCCCAACCCGCGGCCCGCGGGCCGCATGCGGCCCGCCGGGCCTTTATCTGCGGCCCGCGTGAAATCTGTAACCGCGTTAGATAAAGTTGTGAAAAAGCGTTCACAATTCCAAAAATCTCACTGAGTGAACATAATTATTATAATACATATTTGTTATTTTATTTTAGTTTGTGTCGTTATCTCATCTTAAATTTTTAGTTTCACTCTTTTAACTTCAATTTAAACATCATATTTTTTTGCCCCTTATAAAATTTTGGTTGCGGCCCGCGACACCAGGAGTCAACGGGTTTGTGGCCCGCGTAAAAAAAAGGTTGGGGACCACTGCTCTAATGGGTCTATTTTGCTTGTTCTCATACGAGTACCATAATATCCTGTTCTGTTGAAGCAGCTTGGTTATGGCTCTGTATGAGTCTTCGTTAGTGGCATTTATTTTCATGCTTTCTCCGTTCATCATTTTTGCGGTGAACGTGTCTTTAGATAGGCTTGATGTAAGTAAGTCATAGAATTCTTGGTAACTCTTGACATTTTCGATAATTATAGGTGGCGGCTGGGGCACCTTATTTACTTTTTGCTGTTTCAGCTCTTTGCTTGAATCGGATTCCAGCTGATGCGGTGGGGAAAGTGATACGTTAAGCTTACGCTTCTTCCTGCTTTTTTGTCTTACCCACTCGGTTTCTTTCGCGAGGTCCTCTTCATCCGTCTCATATTCAACATCGGCGGAGGACGCCTGGGTGATAGGACAAAGGTTTGTCGATTTGTCCTTGTTTTCTTGTACTTTCCTTAGTTGTTCCTGTAGATTTTCTATTTGGTCTTTGAGATCCTTTACTAGGCATGGCAGTTTTTCACGCGCCGCCTTCTCTTCTTGATAGTATTGGTATATAAATTTTTCTTTTGCAGTTTCAATTTTAATCTCGTGGTCACACTGGGCAGCCATTGTAAAATACTAATGTAACTGCTCCTTAACAATTGTTTACATTTCTCAAGTATAACACAAATGTTCGTGATTCACTATCGGTATCTGGGTCATCGCGGTGTCTGCTGCATCAGCGCGGCAGCCGGCACGCGGCACGTACGAGCGCAAGAGCGTTATACAAACGACCGATCTCAGCGGAAGATATCTGAACACTGAATTTTACACATTGATATGATTTCTAGGATATTTAGCTTTTGAAACTACTAAAGTATGATTGTGGAGTATGTAGAATTTGATACATACACTAATTGCTACTTGCGTATTACACATGTATATTAATTATTATAGTGCCATTCAAATAAGAATAGGATCGAGTAGGCGCCATATTGTTTCGAATTTAGACTGTTATGATAGTTAAGTTTATGTTTAGATAATTGATTACTATTTAACATTTTTATTTAAATTCGATGCAAGACTATTATTATTTATATAAACATAAGTTTTTCAGAAAATCACTTTTCAAGTGAAATTTGACAGAAAAAGGTCATTGACATTCCTGTTCTCATTTGAAATGCATTATACTGTCGCACTCCTATTGCATAGCTGTATAAACACAATAGCAATTGACAATGTATAAAATTCCATGTAATGCGCGACTGCACTTTATACTCATAAGTCATAAATTCATTTCTTTATTGTTTTTTTATTTTTTATTTATGTATTGCAGCATGCACATAATCTAACAAATCTGATGAGAACAAGTACAAAAACCTAACTAAGAGCATGTCAGGACATGTCTAAGGAGGGTTCCTTAACTATAAACGCGTAATATGCTTTTTTTTAATTACTCCAAAAGTTACTGTCCAATTTGGTTCAAATTAATTTTCCTAGAGTTTTTAGTATGATCTATCAGCATGGAAATTTGCAAGTTTCTATCTTAAGTATAGTTTAAAAATGCTAGGGGGGGGACCAACTTACAAACTACTTTGGAGGCTGATTACTCAAAAATGGTCAACTTTATAAAAAAGTAACGTATGAAACCTTGCCTTTATTTTAAAAGACCTATTCTACGATACCCCACACAATGGGGTAGAATGAAAAAATATTTTTCATCCCCACTTCACATGTATGGAGAGCCACCCCTAAAATATAAAATTATTATTTTTTTATGATCCCGAAACTGTGATCTATATACAATCTATAACTGAACCAAATTTCATCAATTTATATTCATAATTACAGGAGCTAGAGGCGCGGACAGACAGACAGACAGACAGACAGACAGACGGACAGAGCGAAACTATAAGGGTTCCATAAGTATTACGGAACCCTAAAAACTACAATATAAATAACTTTTTACAATTTTACCTGATAAGTTTTGTTGTTATATTCCTCTGTAATTATATTTGGAAATCTTTTTTGCATTCTCTCAGCAGTCAGTATCATTTCATCTTGACCTTCAAAGGTTAAAAATTTTTGTTCATCCGGAGACATATTACTACTCCATTTTTCAAAACCTTTTAATTGGTCTTCTGTTAGTGTATCTGTAGAATTTAATTTAATTAAAAGAATTACTAGCTCCACCTTATTAATATAAAATATTTCCACAACATTTATGCTATATTTTGATGTTGCTGACTCGTCTTGGAAGTAACTTGACAGAAAAAGATAGCAATATTTAGGCCTAACCATTGTGTAATTATTTTTAATACTGAGGGACTAAGATTGTTTATATTTTAAATACATTTTGACATAAATAAATACAAGTGACCTTTAAAGCAGACCTTACTTTTCTAAAAATGTTCATCTAAATCACCTTTATTAGTATTTTGTGACAAAATTTCTAATTTTAAGTCTCTTAATTTTATATTCATGTTGTTTATGTCTTTAGTGCTTGGCTGGCGAGTCCCATGTCTTAAAAGCATCCATATTTTCTTTCCTTCACAGCCTAAAAATTAAAATAATTAAAACAAAATAAATAAATGGTAAAATAAATGAATCTAAATTGTTGCAGTTTATTAGAAGCTCCGAAACCAAAAATTAGCAGACATTTAGATCAAAATAAAATTAATAAAAGGCATGTATTTAAACTTGCGACAAAACAATTAAATTTTGGATGTGAAAATACCCAATATTGAATACTAAATTACCAAGTTGGCGAAAAATGTAAGGAACAAAAAAATTACTAATCTGGTGACTAAATAATACCACTGAATTTTCCAAACTGGCAGACAGATTATGTTTTAGCGACTAAATAACCATCTTGGCGACAATTTGTGAGTACACATTTAATTTAAGAATAGGCACATATATTTTCCCTGATGTAGGTAACTCAAAAACCATACAAGCAGCGAAACGAGCGCACACAAAAAAACCATAAAGGAGCGTACAAAATTCCCAATTTCTTATTTTTCTCGGTTTTAGGGAGGTGTAGATTATTGTGTAGATTCATTTTGAAATTTAAAAATGGCGGATATTTATTTTTCGTAAATTTGATATGGGTGTC
This sequence comes from Glaucopsyche alexis, assembly GCA_905404095.1. Lineage (NCBI taxonomy): Eukaryota > Metazoa > Arthropoda > Insecta > Lepidoptera > Lycaenidae > Glaucopsyche > Glaucopsyche alexis. Next base: position 8,352,359 of record FR990053.1, read on the forward strand.
GTTTACCAGGTTTTTGGGAGTGCTAGATACGAAAATGACATTCGTTTTGAAATTCCAATATGGCGGACATACTTAATTTCATAAAAATAATATGGGTGTCCTTTTATTAGTTTCTGGGGGTGCTGATTACAAAAAAGTCATCCATTTTAAATTTCCTTAGTAACCCAACAACCTCATATTTTCTTCATGATGGGAGAAAAAGAAATTTGAAAATCCTGAATTTTCCAACATTTCTATAGCTTTATACATCTAGGAATGTATCTCAATGTAGAGCTTTTATTATGTTTTTATAAAGTTGATTCTATCTCGGAAACGGTGCATCCTATTGAAAAAATAATTAAAATTTCGCCCCCCTTTGGAACCCCGCAATATCATATTTTCTTCATGATGGGAGAAAAAAAAACCAAAATCCTGAATTTTCCAACATTTCTATAGCTATAAACATCCGTCGTATCTCAATGTACAGCATTTACTTCTTTTTTTATAAAATTAATTCTATCTCGGAAACGGTGCATCCTATTGACAAAATAATGAAAATTTCGCCCCCCTTTGAAACCCCGCAACATCATATTTTGTTCATGATGAGAGAAAAAATTTTTTCGAAAATCCTGAATTTTCCAACATTTCTATAGCTATAAACATCCATCGTATCTCAATGTACAGCATTTACTTCTTTTTTTATAAAATTGATTCTATCTCGGAAACGGTGCATCCTATTGAAAAAATAATGAAAATTTCGCCCCCCTTTGGAACTCCGCAACATCATATTTTCTTCATGATGGGAGAAAAAAAAATTCGAAAATCCTGAATTTTCCAACATTTCTATATCTATAAATATCCGTCGTATCTCAATGTGCAGCATTTACTTCTTTTTTATAAAATTGATTCTATCTCGAAACGGTGCATCCTATTGAAAAAATAATGAAAATTTCGTTCCCCTTAGGAACCCCGCAACATCATATTTTCTTCAAAAATTTGAATTTTTTTTCGAAAATCTTGAATTTTCCATCATTTCTATATATTGATACACCCCTCGTATCTCAGTACAGCATTGTCATATTTTTTTCTATAGTCGCTTCTATCTCAGAAACGGTGCATCCTACTGCAAAAGTAATGAAAATTTGCTCCCCTTTATTAATCTAGAAATCGCATATTTTCTTTATGAATGGCAGAAAAATTCATGAATCCTGAATTTTTAAAAATTTCTATACCTACATAGCTGGTACTTTGAACTACATAACATACTGTAATAATAATCATCAATCCTAATTAGCATCCCAAAGATCTTTTAATTTAGTATTCATATTCATTTTCCGAAGATTGAATATTCTCCATTTTGGAAAATGAAATTGGAAGACAATTTTGTAATCAGAACCCCCAGAAACCGGGAAAAGGACAACCTTGTTAATTTTAATAACAAAAATTTACACCATTGTGGAATTACGAAACAGATTTTATTTTCATATTAATCTGCACCCCCAGAAACCTAGAAAATTACATCCATGACAAAGAAAAACATACTCCAACAGTATCCAAAAATAGGATTTTCCGTAGCCTGCAAATTGAATTTTTAGCAGCCATTAATTTATCAACCAAATCTGGTTTTATAGCTGCTTATATGGTATAATGGTCACCAACTCGGAAATTAAGTCACCAACTTATAAATGTCGGTGCTAATTTGGATTAAATTTCGCCTCTTTTTATCTGCCGACATTAGAATTTTTTGTCACCGGAGTGTTTTCGCCAGTTTAGTAATTTAGTCGCTAACATATTAATTCGCTGCCAAATTCAGTAATACAGTAGGCTCACGTGCAGCCGCCAACTTATTTTTTGTTCGCTCGATTAATTATATCCCTTAATAAAATAACCATTTTAAGTTTACTCATGTTATTATGAAACATGTCCCAAGATTGATTCCTAAGTATAATTTCTTACCTGGAAATATAGTTTGTGACTCATTTGTATTGTACTTAAATCTATAAGGTGTACGCGTGGATAAATAATTTCGAATATCATTTGCATGAAGAATATTTGCATACAAAGTATCACTAATTATAACAAATGTAAATATCAACGTTGTGAACATAATGTATTGTATTTCGTAACTTATTTAAAAAAAATCACACCATAATATAATTAACAAAAAATGTCATTGTAGCTGATTTTGCATGTTAATTAATATTCATTTTTTAAATTTCCAGAATTAGTATGACAAAGCGATGTAAAGGAATTTAGAAATTAAAATTCTACTTTTCGAATTTCAAGATGTCTCATGTCATGTCATTGTCATTTTTGGCTGTCAAAAATTGTTTTTTTTTTATACATATATAATGTCATCGGCTTATAACTATTTGCCAGTGTCAAGTAAAAAAGACGGTAAGTTTTAAAGAATATTCGCTCAAATTTTCATAACCGTATTTCTAAATCGTCAAGTGAAGTGACGTGGTGTGAAGCGTCCATAGATAAAAAAAAAAAAAAAAAAAAAAGTCCATAGGCAAAATAAATAATCGGGCTAGTCAATAAGTCAAGTCAGTCGATTCAGTAAAGTGGTACCTAGACGCTTTATTGAAACTTCCTAGGGAGTTTTGGCGAGAAATCCAATTTAGCATGCATTTTGTAGTTGTTTCACTTGCCCAGACTTGTATTATTAGTTATACGTTGATTATCACACATTAAAAAACGAAATTTAAACACAAATTTAGCAAAATAACCCAAGTATAACCTCAACATAGCTGATTAACATTGCCGGCCAAACTGCACGTAGAAAAAAATCACTGTCAATAATAATTCTTGTCAATGTTTTTTTTTTTTTTTTTTTTTTTTTTTTTTTTTTTTTTTGAGTTTTGCCGGGAAAGTCAATCAGCAATGTTGTGTTTCTGTATAATTTTTCTAAATTCGTGTTAATTCGGTTTTTAATGTGTTATAGTGGTGGAATATTAACCATTAATTATTCGTTGAGGTGCATTAGTGTGGAAAAGTGATACATTCTACAAAATGCGTGCTAAATTGGGTTTCCCTCCAAAACTCCCTAGGAAGTTTCAGTAAAGCGTCTACCACTTTACTGAATCGACTGATTTGACTAATTGACTACCCTGACTACTTATTTCGACTTTGACTAGACTTTGGACTTGACGATTTAGAAATAAGACAAAGAAATACCTCAAACGACAGACGAGGCAGTATGGTCTAAGACCTTAGCCTGTTCCATTTCGGGACGAATTAAACAAAAAAAAAAAATGTCAATGTTTTTTATCAGATGTCAATGTCATATTGCAAACTTCCTGTGTATGTGCCGCTGTGATTAAAGTTTTTCAAGTGAAAATAATACAATATACAATAATTATATTTTTTTGTATTAAGAATTATTATAGTAAAAGTGAATAATATTTTTTAATACGACATTGTAGTACAAGGTACAAAGTTATTTATCTTTTATAACCTAAAATAATGGCAGCAGCATATGGTATTCATCTTGGAAATAGCTCGGGATGTTTAGCAGTTTATGCAAACGGAGCACCTTCAATATTAGCCAACGATGCCGGAGATAGAGTGACTCCTGCAGTTGTCGCGTTAAACGGCACAGAATGGGAAATTGGACTACCAGCAAAGTCAGGCCAACCATCCGCCAAATCAATCATAAAACATAATAAGCGTTTGATGAATTGTAAGTTTACAGAAGAAGATCTGTCGTACGTGGAATCGTCTTCCTCCTGTCGAATTCAGAATGATGAGAAATTAGTATATGAGTTTGAGACAAGTGAAACAAAACAATATTCCAATCCAGACGCAATCGCTACCAAAATTTACGCTAAGTTGTTTACTATAGCGAGCCACTCTCAAAGTGAAGGAGACCTTAAACTAGTATTAGCTGCACCATTACATTGGTCAGTCTCCAGCAGAGATAGGCTCGTTAAATGTGCTGAGTTAGCTGGATTTGATGTGCTGCAAGTAATAAGTGAACCTGCTGCTGCCATTTTGGCTTATAATATTGAAGACACACAGGAGGATGTGAATGTACTTGTGTACAGACTCGGTGGTTCAACTTGCGATGCTTCTATAGTACAAGTGACAGGAGGATTCATGTCCGTGCAGAAAAATGTTTTCCGATCAGATTTGGGCGGGCAATGTCTAACAAAAGACTTAGCTGACTACATAGCCCAGGAATTTAAACAGAAATGGAAGTTGGATCCACATGAGAGCCGTAGAGCTATGTCTAAGCTCTTACATCATGCCGACAACTGCAAACATGTTCTTTCAACTCTAAACTCAGCTCATGTTTTCATTGAATCATTACTTGATGGAGTTGACTGGAGCCAAAATATATCAAGAGCGAGATTTGAAAATCTAATATCATCCAAAATATCATCATACTTGGAACCGGTTAAGAATGTTATTGACAATTTTGATGGAAAAATTTCTAAGATCGTTTTGTGTGGAGGTAGCATGAAGATACCTAAATTGCAGTCTGCGGTTGCAAGTTTGTTGCCAGAGGCTGAATTGCTTTCTGGTATAAACCCAGATGAAGTGATAGCTGCAGGCTGTGCGAAGCAGGCGGGAATGATACTGGAACTACCTGAACTAAACTTATGTGATATGAACACTGATGTGGAATTTTTGGGCAGTGATATTTACTTGAAATACTTAGACCAAACAGTCCAACTTTTCAAAGAAGGAGCTGCACCATACTCTCAAACTATTCAAAATATTGACGCCAATGAAGATGTTAAAGATATTAGTTTTACTCTACATGAGGATCCTAATAGTGAACAATTTGCAAAAGAAACCTTCAATGTGGAAAGTCTAAATAAGCCATTTAAATTAAAGGCCACTTTACAGGATTCTAACGTTTTGTTACAAGTTGAATAAAAAAAGATTTATAAATGATACATTCTTTTATTATTATTATTATAAACTTAGTTATTTATACCCTACCAACAATTTCGTACTTTTTAATATACACTATTATTTTTTAATATAGTATACCTACCTACTATATTTTAATGTACTAGTAATTGCTACCACAAACTTTGTAAGTTGTAACATAGTAATCGTGTTGTAATTTTTTACTTACAACTTCCTTGTGTAATTTGTGTTTATTGTCTTATTTTTTTTTTCTGATATTTTTATACCTCACATAAAGGATGCAACTGAAAATCTTAAATGCGTTTTTACTATTAAAAACGACTTTGAATTTCGAAATGTTAATAATTATAAATAATAATAATTTTTATTTACCCAAAGCTTAAATCTAGCCAACAATTTCACAATTACAGAAATAATATGGCAGATAAACTTCAGATAAACGAACATCACAATACAAAACTAAGCTTCAAATTATTATTTAAATCATTAACTAATAATTTAAATAATAATTCTATAATATGAAAATTAGTATCAGGCATTTGCTTCGAAAAAACAAAAAAAAAACTTATTTTTGGCGGGAATCCTAAAAAAGTTTAAAAACGTCAAAACTTTTATTGCAAATATTGTTTATTTAAAAAAATGCATTTAAATATTTAATTTTTGCGAATTTTATACTTAATTAATAACGAGACAAAAATGGACTCAACCCAAAACTTTAAGAAGTTCTCAGATGAACAATTAAAGAATTTAATTAACAACCTGTCTAAATGCAAACTTGTGAGTAGGTACCTATGCATTGTATACATAAATATATTATATACCTACTTAGTTTACTTTTTAGATTAAACTTAACAAGAAAGAATACCTACGTACGGTAAATTTATTTTAGGAATACATAAACTGGAAAGGAGAATGTAAGAAATTAGAAGAAACAAAAAAGAAATTGGAAATTGAATTGAAAGAGGCGTTAGAACTTGAGAAGTCTCATCGCTACCATTTGTTAACTTCTCGGGAGATGATAGGTAACCTTCAAGACACGGTAACACAGTTGCTCTACTTGAAGCGAGATGTAAAGAAATTGAAGGATGAAATTACTTCAAAGGACATTACAATCAGTTCGATGGAAAAGGTTAAGTAAACCTTACCTAAGTACTACACAACTTGCTTATTGCTATTTAAGATGTACCTATTCCTTTAATTATGAAATTCAAATTTCAATTAAAATAACGTAAGACTAGGGTTACACGGTCAGTCTGGCATCAGTTCAGTCCATCAGCCTGATCCAGACTGACGAAAGAATGATCGTGTAACCTTGTGATTGGCGGACTGATAATTTTTTTATTATGTACTTTCCGGTTACCATTCTGGCGTCAGTCTGAGACTGATTGACTGAACTGATGCCAGACTGACCGTGTAACCCTAGTCTTACACTTGTTTTAGGATAAAGCTAACATTTTGAAACAATGCAACAAGAAAGTCGATGAGTTACGAAGTCATCATGAAAATGAAATTGAAGAAATAAAATCGAAGCATGAAGATAAAGGTAGGAAATATAATTATTTAACTCATAGGATAGCTGTTTGTACTTTGTTGTAAGAAATTTTTATTATCAGTTTATAAATTAATTTATTAAACCGACTTTTAATTATGTGGAAAAGTCGGTTCATACTTCATTCTCTTGCGCCGTATCTTCTACTTGTCTTGTCGCAATGCGCGTACAAATTTCATAGGCGTTTTTAAATTTAGCAAAATTGCAATTACTATTTACTGTAGGTATAACCTGTTTGATCAAGCTTTACTCGGAGTTTTAGTAGTACAGAAATAAAAATCGGCCAAGTGCGAGTCGGACTCGCGCACCGAGGGTACCGTACAAACCTGTAGTGATTTTGTTACAGCTTAAAAATATTATAGACTTGAGTATTTTATATGAATTTCAATTTAATACCTCTACGCGTTCATGAGGAAAGGGGTAGTACGTTTAAAATGTATCATGCAGGTAACTAAAAATTTAAGGTTTTCGCAATTTTTCCTTTATCTGTGCTTTAAGACGTTGCTTCGTACCAAATTTCAAGATTCTTGACAGACAGACGGACGGATAACAAAGTAATCCTAGGGTTCCGTTATTTTCTTTCGAGGTACGGAACCCTAAAAATTACGGATTGCAATAGGTAGGTAACTAGGTACCTAGCTATTATTATTGTATCTGGGTTGTCTTATAAAATTTGAAGTACAATTACCTACCTACCTACCTATTAATTCTTGATTTCGTTTCTAAAAAACTTAGGTATAAGTGATTTTATCTTCTTCTATGAAATAAAAAAAAAACATAATTTAAATATTCGTCTGACTGGGATTCGAACCCGAGACATCGAGATACTTATCAGTTATCACAACAACACCGGCGCACAGTGGTCCCGATTTTGACGCTCCATACTCATAGAACTCGATTCTTAAAAATCGTTGTTTTTTTCGCTCAGGAACGTTTCGAGGCATTGTTTAAATATAAATATTAGGATATAAAACTCTTAGGTTTATTTGTGTGCGTAAAATTAACGTTTCAATTTTTTTTTCTATGGACGAAAACATTCAAATTCATTTTATTCGAAACTGATTGAAACTGACACCTTGGGTTTCGCAGGAATTGTTGTCCTACACGAGATTAATCCTATAATCTATAATACATGTACTAGTTTTTGCCCGTTTGGACGTGGAATAAACGGGAAAATTTTCTATGGACGAAATCATTCAAATTCATTTTATTCGAAACTGATTGAAACTGATGTCTTGGTTTTCACAGATATTGTTATCCTACATGAGATGAATCCTACAAGCTTTATTACATGTACTCGTTTTTGCCCGTTTGAACGTGGAATAAATGGAAAAATTTTCTATGGACGAAATCATTCAAATTCATTTTATTCGATACTGATTGAAACTGACATCTTGGTTTTCACAGCGATTGTTGTCCTACATGAGTCGAATGCTACAAGCTACAGTAAATTTACCAGTTTTTGCCCGTTTGGACGTGGGAACATAAATGGTTAATTTTTCTATGGATGAAATCACTCAAATTCATTTTATTCGAAACTGATAGAAACTGACATCTCGGTTTTCACATGGATCGTTGTCCTATATGAGATGAATCCTACAAATTATAATACAAGTATCTGTTTTTGCCCGTTTGGACGTGGGAACATAAATGGGTAATTTTTCTATGGACGAAATCATTCAAATTCATTTTATTCGAAACTGAATGTAACTGACACCTTGGTTTTCACAGGGATTGTTGTCCTATACGAGACAAATCCTACAAGTTATAAAACATGTACCCGTTTTTGCCCGTTTGGACGTGGGAACATAAATGGAAAATTTTTCTGTAGATGAAATCATTCAAATTCATTTTATTCGAAACTGAAACAAACTGACATCTTGGTTTTCAAAGGGATTGTTGTCCTATACGAGACGAATCCGACAAGTTATAATACATGTACCTGTTTTTGCCCGTTTGAACGTGAGAACATAAATGGAAATTTTTTCTATAGATGAAATCACTCTTGAGTCGTTTTATTTTCCAAACGGGCAAAAACGGGTACATGTATTAAAAATTTTAGGATTCGTCTCATATAGGACAACAATATCTGTGAAAACCAAGATGTCAGTTTCTATCAGTTTCGAATAAAATGAATTTGAATGATTTCGTCCATAGAAAAATTACCCATTTATATTCCCACGTCCAAACGGGCAAAAACAGGTACATGTATTATAGCTTGTAGGATTCCTCTCGTGTAGGACAATAATCGCTGTGTAAACTAAGATGTCAGTTTCAATCAGTTTGGAATAAAATGAATTTGAATGATTTGTTCCATAAAAAATTACCGCTTTATGTCCCCACGTCCAAACGGGCAAAAACGGGTACATGTATTATAACTTGTAAGATTCGTCTCGTATAGGACAACAATCTCTGTGAAAACCAAGGTGTCAGTTTCTATCAGTTTCGAATAAAATGAATTTGAATGATTTCGTCCATAGAAAAATTACTGATTTATATTCCCACGTCCAAACGGGCAAAAACGGGTACTTGTATTGTAACTTGTAGGATTCGTCTCGTGTAGGACAACAATCGCTGTGAAAACCAAGATGTCAGTTTCAATCAGTATCGAATAAAATGAATTTGAATGATTTCGTCCATAGAAAAATTTCCCATTTATTCCACGTTCAAACGGGCAAAAATGAGTACATGTATTATAGCTTGTAGGATTCATCTCGTGTAGGACAACAATCCCTGTGAAAACCAAGATGTCAGTTTCAATCAGTTTCGAATAAAATGAATTTGAATGATTTCGTCCATAGAAAATTTTCCCGTTTATTCCACGTCCAAACGGGCAAAAACTAGTACATGTATTATAGATTATAGGATTCATCTCGTGTAGGACAACAATTCCTGTGAAACCCAAGGTGTCAGTTTCAATCAGTTTCGAATAAAATGAATTTGAATGATTTCGTCCATAGAAAAAAAAATTGAAACGTTCATTTTACGCACACAGATAAACCTAAGAGTTTTATATCCTAATATTTATACTCAAACAATGCCTCGAAACGTTCCTGAGCAAAAAAAACAACGATTTTTAAGAATCGAGTTCTATGAGTATGGAGCGTCAAAATCGGGACCACTGTGCGGCGCCCGGTATATAAATTTTTTGATTATAATTATAATAATACGCGCGACCAAAGAACAAACATAAAACCGGCCAAGTGCGAGTCGGACTCGCGCACGTAGGGTTCCGTACCAATTACCATTATATAAATATTTTACATGTCTACTTATTATTTCGTGGCTTTGTACGAAGTTTTCCAAGTAAGCGCATTTTATAAGTTAGCCATCTACCTATAACTCCAATTTATTGTTTTATAACAAATTAATCTTTCTTATAAGTCCAACAGGTACAAAATGACTCGGAAACTCAGATAGCACAATGCAACTGTCTCATTGAAGAGCTCCGAGCTAAAATCACTGATATGGAAGTGGAGCATAAGGAAAAGGTAAGAAAAGTTATTGTACAGAAGGATTAATTTTTATTAAAATCTACGTTTTCTCGCCATACCAAAAGACAAAACGAAAGAAAGTGGTAACGCCATCTATTGGCGTTAGACGCCATTGTAATTGGCAACCTTTCCACTCCGATACGCGAACCGAAGGCTAGCGAAAGAATACGATTCGGCGCATGCATTCGGGACAGTCGCCATCATACGTTCGAGCATAGATTATACAGATATATATACTAGTCGTTCGAGTGCGTGAGTAATTTGGGAATATCTGGGATAGAAAAGTATACGCTCACCGGTTACGCAAAATTCGCTAAGTGGCTGCAATTCTATGGTCTTTCACGCTCCTTCGCGGCCATTTTTATGGTCTTTCGAGCCGGATGTTCCTATAGGAGTATATCTATATTTCTCGCTGATGCGGGCGGTGTAATTAATAGCAAAAGATGTCTAATAAAATGTGTTCGGTGACTGTGCCGAATGTATGCGCCGAATCGTATTCTTTCGCTAGCCTTCGGTTCGCGTATAGGAATTAGGAGGGGAAAAGAGCGGTAATACTGCTTTTCCTATCTATTGGGAATTGCCAATCACAATGGCGTCTAACGCCAATAGATGGCGTTAACTGAAAGAAATGTGTCTTTTTTGTCTAAGGCTTTATGGCATTCGCAAAACGACACATTTCTTTGAAGACTAGCTAATAATGATGATGTCCTCCCAGACGTATCCGTCGACGGCGACATCCTTAGCTCGTCTTTGCCTGGGCTCATGCATGTGCGCGAGCATGACTCGCAAAACCAAATCTATTATATATATAATATAAACCAAAAAATTGTTAGTATGGTACCAGATACGGATTTGGTGGATGGAAAGGAATTACTGCCTAGTGCCTATGTATATATAGCTTCTCTTATGTACACTAGAAGAAGTACAAGTGTGTGCTCTTCCAGATGAACATAGTAGTGCTGGAATACGAGGAGAAGATCCAGCGAAGTGCAGCCCAAGTGATTCATCTTCAGGAGCAACTGGAGCACCAGGCGAGCCGCACAGATGCTAATATCGACGCCTACAGACGGGTAAGAGACTCAATAGAGACGATGATGATTATTCATAAAACGACCATCAACCTCCTTTAAATAAAATTGGAATTTGGGAAACTGTTGAATTTATTATCACAAACAAGGAAGATAATCGGGTTTTATGCTTTGAAGCATAAAACCTATGGTGGAAGCTACATAGTAATGACAACTTACCTACTACTATTGTTACAGGTGTGATTAAAAAAAACACAAAATACTGTAACACTAAATATATTTTTAAAAATAATTCGACTAGAAGGGGGTCGCGGGTTGACTAGCCGGCAAAGTCTGGTTCAGCCTTCGGTGATAGAAGATAGTTTGGGATAATTTGGCACACGACACTTAGCTTGTAGGAGGAAGCCAGGAACAGGTCCGTTTCCCACGGTCCGCAGTCCGGTGTAGAGGATCCGTCAACTGCTATAGGCCAAGATCAGACCGACAGTCCCTGGTATGTGTTGTTCCCAGACCAGAACAATGGTATCTGGCCGGATCGTTAATAGCCCAAACAGGAGCTTTTCTAACCGGAACTTAGAACCCTGGAATGATAAGTCCAGATATGCAGAGCTTGTTCAGTGCCGCAGCCGTGATCCCGGAACCTCGAGATCAGGGTCGCGGCCCCTTACAATTTTTAAGTAAGGTACTAAGCGTATGTTTAAAAATAATTAAAGGGTTTACAATGCAAAATTAAATGATGTAAAAAAAGTTTGACAGGTTAAAATTTACAACACGCATAAACATAAAAAATATAAAACTAGGCGAAATTACAAGAATGCGTGTTGATAAAACAGGCCCACCATGATATTAGCATCTAATTAGTTAAACGGGGAATCTCCACGTATTCCACAAAAAACAATTTTGACATTTACCTACAATTTGATATAAAATTAATTTGGAAAAGAACAATATAAAATTATTAAAGCGAAAACTACACAATTATAAGAGTTACACGACACAGATATACACATATCTCACCTCAAGACAGGGTTTAAAATTACTTGAACTTAGAAACGTGGAATTTTAAAGCAACCACACTCAAACAATTATTATAGATGTCCAAAATGAGATATAAAAAGGCAATGACAATCGCGCGTCAGGCTTATATACCCGACTCAAGAATAATAACCTAATAACGCAAAACTGGTGTATTTTAAGTTGTTTAAAAAGATTGTTGTGTTTAAATTAAAAAGAATTAGATTCAAATCAATAAGTCGATACCTAGGTATTGAATCCATAACCGTAGTTACTTCAATGTAACATAGATGGCGTTGAGGATAACGACTTGAACCTATAACCGTAGTTACCTCCATATACCATAGATGGCGTTGAGGGTATCGATTTTAACGAAATTAATTAGAAAAATGTAACTACGTTACACTATCAACATTTCTTACTTTTTCCAATTAAAATGATGAGTCGTTTTTATCTTCGTTGATTTTATAGAAGGCATGGGATAGGTTAATGGAGCAGATATAGAGATAATCCATATTTGCTCCATGGATGGGATTTTCAGATGCGATTATTACGCATACCAGCTTTAGGTAAATGAGATTTTAAGAACCGCCGTCCCCATGGATGGGATTTTCAGATGCTTTTATTAGGCAAATGAGACCTAACATTTTAAGAACCGCTGTCCCTATATTCTAATGTTATAATTAGGCTACTTAAAAAGTCTCATTTTATTATCATTATGGCTCCCATTTTGATTCTCTATCCAAATAATTTTAGAAATTGGAAGACCTCGAAGATAAACTCAAGCAGAGTCAATTCAAAGAATATCTTGCCCAAAGCGCTTATCCATCCCAGTACGAGAATAGAGTGGAGAGGCCGTATTCTGTGAGCAGAGAATATTCCGAACCAGAGTCTGTAGTTATGCAAAGCCCGGGCGATAGGAACAGGTTTCTCTATGTGGACAAAAGCCAGAAGAAACCTGCACCTGTGTACAGAGAGAACAAACTGAAAGTAGATAAGAAAGGACCGTTTAATATTACAAAGAAGAGAAAACTTTATACTGATAAAGATTTTATGAATTAAACATTTTGGTTATATTTTGTATTTACATAGTAAAAACCGGCCAAGCGCGAGTCAAACTCGCGTACGTAAGGTTCTGTACCATTATAGCAATATTTTACATGTTTACTTATTTTTTCGTTATTTTTGTGCGAAGATTTCCAAGTGAGCACATTTTACAAGTTAAGACCAGGTAGACCAAGCGAAATATGCATTTAACGCTTCCAAGAGTTGCCCGCAATTGCCGCAAAGCGAGCCGTGTGCCTACGTCGCCGGCGTGAACTTACATGAACCCAAAGTGTTACAGTGTAGTCGTGTCGGAAGTAGATCAATTTATTTTATTATTTGTATTGAAAAAGATAATAAAATCCATAGATAACTGTTTTAATGCAACACATAGCACACATAATTTGAATAGATATTATAGGTAGGTTCCTAAGTAAAAAATGCTTAAATTTTATTCAATTATTTTGACAGTTTCTATGCAGTGTGTTCAGTTACAAGTATAAAAACACGCTGTGTTCGATGTGTGCATGGAGACGAGTACCTATCGTTAGCTCGTGTGGTCACTAAAGTACGTGTCGTTTCGTGAGATAAAAATACTGTATCAGGTACATAGGTGCAGACGATTTGATGGTACCTAACTACTTAGGCAGACACTTGCAAAAAATGTATTCCTACTGCCGAGTCCGCACGTTTGCCACTTGCCGCAAAGTCCAAACCTCCACAAACGTTTGACTTTTTGAAAATCCGGATTTTCGAATTTTTTATCCCAAAACCTGGATAATTCAGATTTTTTAATTTTTTTTAAATTTGTTGCATATTTTATAAAACTTTAATGTTTATTTTACTACTATGTTGTAGCAAAACTTACACTCATTAGTAAAAAAAACAGGTAATTTTTTATAATTTAATTTTAATAAATTCTTATTTTAAGTTGTAAGTATTAGAATTACAATCTGAATAAATAAAAACATAATGAGATTATATCAAAATTATATACTTAATTATATTTATTTTTTCATTTTTAGAAATATTTTTGATTACGTTTCAAATCCTACAATGTTCAGTTTTATAGTTAGTATTTTATTTTGAATAAGGTATGTATATATTGCTATTTACTAAATATTCCAGCAGTAAAGAATTATAAAAAAGTGGAATAGCCTGTGATCTTTTTAACGCTTTTTTTACATATCTACGCCTCAGTTCACCACTGCCGTTTTCGTAAAGTTTCATTTCTATGTGAAAGTACTAACGTAGGAAAATTATTACAGTTTAATAAAACGTAGGAAACTGAAAATCCTTTAAATCGAGATCCGGGGAGTGAAGACAAATCATTTGAAGCATGGGGCTGAACAAATAATTTTGTATGGACGAAATAGAACCACTTTTGAGTTATTGAAAATAAAAACCACCCACCTATTTGGGTAATAATTAAACACGTAAATGGTGCTTTTAATTCCCTCGGTAACTAACAGACGTACAATATACAATTCTAAGCACAATTTAAAATCTATAACTGTTGTAAGATCTTTATTTTAACATTTTACTTACAAATAAACAGTAACATCTTTCTCTGCATTGCACTTTGAAGTTTCCGCTATAAGATGAAAACTACATTACTTAAAAAAAATTAACAGTTGTTTACACAAATCGTTGGTGCTATTTTTGGCACCTATATCTTATCTTTAAAATATTATCTAAAAAATAATTATTTCTACGCAAAAACAGGAGCGTTGATTTTCATTTAGTTTTGCTACTGACTTGTTAGTTTAGGTTAGTTTAGTTCAATCAAATTAATTTTAATAATAAAAAAAAATATTACCTTCATTCATTCGGCAAAACTCTCTCTAACCTTAAACCAACCAGTCAGGTATTATCGACTCCAAAACTTCTTCCCAACATTTTTAAGAATTTATTCTGATATCATAGAGATAAGATTTAGGTATTTGGACTTACATATTCATTATTTAGAAGATAATTAAATATAGTTAAACCACTACATTTCTTTTTAAGCTGTCATATTAATTTGGCATTCTATGATTGTAGAAATTAAAATTGCAATAATATGTTTCGAGTTTCGTTAGTACGAATTCAATCTACACTAATATTATAAAGAGGAAAACTTTGTTTGTATGTTTGTTTGTTTGTTTGTAATGAATAGGCTCAAAAAGTACTGGACCGATTTCAAAAATTCTTTCACCATTCGAAAGCTACATTATCCACGAGTAACATAGGCTAAATTTTATTTTGGAAAAAAATAGGGTTCCGTAAGATATTTGGGTTTTTCGAACACAAGGTGTAAAAAATCAACCAGAAAAGTTACTTATTTTGCGTACGCTGCCTAAACTATAAAAGATAGAACCATATAATGTTCTAATTAATTGTAGATCTTATAAATATCTACAAGAAAGTCCGCGACACACTATACCTATCTATGTCGAGTGAGGCACAACAACCATTTTTTTATTTAGAAATCTTGAATTTTTTTTGGACTACATTTAAACGCGTTTATTTTACTCATGCTATTAATCCTTATCAAAATAAATTATTTTATCACTAAGTACAGTTTATGTGGATAATATTTGGTCTTTGAATGATTAAAATTGGACGTTTGGTTTTGAAGTTATGGCGAAATTAAAATATTACGATTTCTGCTGCACGGCCCGTTGCGAAGCGGGTGACATTCTGTAGTAATGTATCAGTGAGTGTTGACGAGCTGAAATACACTACTACAAGTAATAATTTATTACCCTTTAGGTACTTCATCTAGAGAGCAAAGTACAAAGCATAATTTATGATTAAACGAACTTATGTACCCGTGCGAAGCCGAGGCGGGTCGCTAGTAAATAATAAATATAAAAATACAAAGCTTTAATTGGGTTTAGATTTGCTTATTATACTTCTTACTACTTGTGCAATTGAAACTGAAACCATATTCAGTGTTTTTATAAATTGGATCACCTATTACTGAACTGTACTACTACTGAAAAAATATAAAATGGTAAGTATCTTAGAAACAGTTCATACATATACATATATAGCGGCCATAATATTTTAGCAGATCTTCATCCCTCGCATCTCCATTTAATGGATTGACTATGTTCTACCAAATAACTTGAATAAATGGAAAAATGTGTCAACAATTTCATCAGGACAACAAATATCAAATTATCCAAAGGCATGTATTTAAACTCACGACAAAACAATTAAATTTTGGATGTAAAAATACCGAATACCATAAATTTACCATATCATAATTTACCACATACCATAAAATACCGTAAATTACCATGTTGGCTAAAGAATGTAAGAAATAAAAAATTACAAATCTGGTGACTAAATAATACCACTGAATATTCCAAACTGGCAGACAGATATTATATTAGCGAACAAATAACCATCTTGGCGACAATTTGTGAGTACACATTTAATTTAAGAATAGGCATTTTTCATGAATGCCAAAAAAAGAAATTTGAAAATCCTGAATTTCGAAAATTTTTTATACCTTACATAGCTGGTACCTCGAACTACATAACATACTGTAATAATAATCATCAATCTTAATCAGCATCCCCAAGATCTTTTAAATTAGTATTCATGTTAATTTTACGAAGATTGGATATTCTCCATTTTGGAAAATGAAATTGGAAGACAATTTTATAATCAGCACCCCCAGAAACCTGGAAAAAGACATCCATTTTTAATAAAAAAAAAATATACGCCATTTTGGAATTTTAAAACAGATTTTATTTTCATATTATTCTGCACCCCCTTGAAACCTACCTTGAAAACGATACCCATGCCAAAGAAAAAAAAACCTCCAACAGTATCCAAAAATGGAATTTTCCGTAGCCTGCAAATTGAATTTTTAGTAGCTATTAATTTATCAACCAAATCTGGTTTTATAGCTACTTACATGGTATAATGGTCACCAACTTATCGGTGCTAATTGGATTAAATTTCGCTACTTTTTATCTGCCGATTTTTGTATTTTTTGTCACCTGAGTGATTTCACCAGTTTGGTAATTTAGTCGCCAACATATTAATTCGCTGCCAAATTCAGCAATACAGTATGCTCACGTGCAGTCACCAACTTATTTTTTGTTCACTCGATTAATTATATCCCTTATTCAAATATTGTACGTCATAGTAGTAACCAAGATACGAAAAATTCGAAAAATCCGGATTTTTAAATGAAAAACCGGATTTTTCGAATTTTTCGAATTTCGAAGTATCCGGATTGCAACCCCTACTTGCGAGTGACTTAGTGTGTTCTGAAAAGGCAAGCATGACGGATGTTGAGCTCGTATCCTTATAATTATATTTTATTGTAAAAACAACAGCCTCCGTGGTCTAGTGGTTAGAGCTTGGCTCTCGACTCGGAGGTTCTCATTTCGATTCCCGCACTAGAACAACAAAAAATGTTGTTTCCAAGTTTGGTTAGGACAAAGTAGGCTGATCACCTGATTGTCTGACAAGAAAGATGATCCATGCGTCGGGTGGGCAGGTAAAAAGTCATACCTGCGCCTCATCTCTCGTCAGTCGTGTCGGTTATCCGTCCCACTGGATTACGAGAGTAAAAAAAAAGAGTGCCTTTGTGTACTGCGCACACACTTGGGCACTATAAAAATATTCCTGCGTAACTGGCTAGGTTTCAATAAAACCAGCCACCGTCACCGAAATCGGCGTGGGGAGTTATTTATTATTATTATTGTAAAAACAAAAAAAAAAGAAACGAAAAGTACGGCAAAGAACATGGTAGATGTTACAAATTCATAAAAACCGTTTACTGGCTTATTCAATAATGTACTAAGGCTACTCCACGCATCAGCTACTTTTTTCTCATAATACACAACACAATAATAATTATATCTATGGACGCTTCACACCAAGTCAATCTGGTCCCGTGGTAAGTTCTCGAAGAACTTGTTTTACGGGTAACAGACAACGGAAATATATTTAATACTTTTATATTATACACATATTTAAGATAATATATAATAATAATATCTATGGATGCTTCACACCACGTCAATCTGGTCCCGTGGTAAGTTCTCGAAGAACTTGTGTTACGGGTCATAACAGGTACCAGACAACGGAAATATATTTAATAATTTTTATATTATACACATATTTAAGATTTTTATTATATTATACACATATACACATTCATGATCCAGGAACACAAAAAAAATGTTTGTTCCTTCAGCGGGATTCGAACCCGCGACCCCCGGCTTGAGCACTAAGACGCTCAATCACTGAGCCACAGAGGTCGTCTCATCTGGCAAAAGCAACGACGCGGCGACGATAAAATGTAACATGTTATTGTGTATGGTTATATGTATAATTTAGTTCAAAAATAAAAAGAAACAAAACAAACTGACTTTCCTATAGATTTTTATTGTATTATACATAGCCATGACCCGGGAACACAGGAAATTTTTTGTTCCTTCGGCGGGATTCAAACCCGCGACCCCCGGCTTGAGCACCAACACGCTCAACCACTGAGCCACAGAGGTCGTCTCATCTGGCAAAAGCAACGACGCGGCGACGATAAAATGTAACATGTTATTGTGTATGGTTATAATATTATGTATAATTTAGTTCAAAAATAAAAAGAAACAAAATAAAACAAACTGACTTTCCTATAGATTTTTATTGTATTATAATGTATCCATGACCCGGGAACACAGGAAATTTTTTGTTCCTTCGGCGGGATTCAAACCCGCGACCCCCGGCTTGAGCACCAACACGCTCAATCACTGAGCCACAGAGGTCGTCTCATCTGGCAAAAGCAATGGCGCGGCGACGATAAAATATAACATGTTATTGTGTATGATATGTATAATTTAGTTCAAAAATAAAAAGAAACAAATCAAACTGAATTTCCTACACTGCGTTAGAAACGAAAGAATTGTTCGATAATACGCGGGTAAGCCATGCGCTAGCAAAACTGACATAGGTCTGTCCTCGTCAACGCCTAGCGGGCTACTGTGGGCAGTGTTGCCAGAGCCTACTCAGCCCACGTTGCCATTTTTAGGGTTGGGTTAGATGTTGCCATATCAAATCAAAGGTTGCCATTAGAAAAAAATCCGTAAAAAATTTTTTCGAAAACAGTTGACCTAAAGGCCATCCGTGCAACTTCCCGCTAAGCACTTAAATTTTATCTAATGCGTCATTTTTGAGCTTATCGAGCTCAAAAATAAAAGTCCTCCAAAAAAGTTTTAAAAGTCTGATGAAAGTTTAATAAAACACTAGTTTTTGAAATTTCAAACTGACATAACTTTGGAATGAATCAACCGATTTTCACGCGATTGGCAGCAATCGATGCAATTGTTCATGTCCTTTGAAATGAAAGAAAAAAATTTTAGGTGAAAAATTTCGGAGTAAGTAACTCCGAAACACACTTTTTTCGGTTTTCTATCCTTCACGATATCTCTCGAACGAATCAACCGATTTTGACCGGATTAGCGGCGATCGAAGTGATTTTTCAAGGTTAAGAGCTGACTAGTTGTTGTAGTTGATCGATAAAGCCGTTCCGAAAGTGCGTCCGAATCGGTCCAAATTGTATTCAAAATCTAAGTTTGGCCAAGCCCTTTCGAAAGGCGTCAGCCGCAATAAAATCGGTCAAACCGTTCAAAAGTTATAAGAGACAAACAGACATAGTGATACCGTCGCGGTAGTCAGGGAAGCTTCCTGTGACCTCAGAACGTCGAGATCTGATGAGAATTCGATTTTTGCATAACGGGGTAAAACCACGTCCCGATTTTTGAAAATATTAGATTTCCTTAGCGGGAAGTTAAAAATCTATAATGCGTTTTTATTTTATTAATATAAAAATATTGGGTACTGTTTATTGCTCTGCATTTTGGTTGATAAATAATGAATTCCACAAATTTTGTTTCCTTAAAAAATTTTAATGCATGTTTTCCTGAAATTAAAAATATTATAAAATATAAATAAAAAGATAAAAATAAAAAATAAATTAAGACTCATATTTTAAAACACAAATTTACACATTTTTCTAGAAGCTAAAATGTTTTTTCATTAAAAAAAAAGTGTAAGTGCCCATGCATTTAAAATCCAATATTAAAAACATGAAAAAGATTAATAACTTATAAATAGATTAAAAAACAAAAGTATTAGAAAACCACGACAAAAACTTCCTTTGTACTGCACTACACACTTCGCACAGACACACACTTTCTTCCATTTTTGTTTTAGAGTTTTCTTAAAATTGCTTTTATCTTTAGTTTCACTAAAATATACCTTTTGGTTGTAGAAATACGGGTACAATTTGTTTATCTACTAATTATGAATTGTTTTCATTTGGGAATAAAATGTATTCTAGATTTTGATTTTGTTCAATTCGATGCGTTCAGTTCTGCGAAAGATATTCGATATTTTTTTACTGATGATTGCGCGACAAGTCGAAAAGTTGCCAAAAAGTTGCCATTTGAGCCTGGTTGCCATTTGGTTGCCACGAAGGGTCAAATGTTGCCAAAATGGCAACCAAAGTTGCCAAATGGCAACGCTGACTGTGGGGCGACTCAAGCGGCTTACGCACGCTGCATTTCAATATTAATTTATTGTTAAAATAATTAAACCAACATGCAAAATGTAACCACAAATTATTCTTCTTTAAGTTATTAGCTTTTCGTAGATATGATTTTTGAAAGTAAAACTATCATGACCCCTTCATGAACAATAAGAAAAATATTCAAATTTAGCTCCTCTTCGGAATTATTTTTGATCGAGTGAAGTTTTCAATATTACATTTCGAACCACAAATTGTCAAAGAACATTAAGTAAACAACAATGTGTATTTTTTTTACTTTTTAAAGTCACTATTTGTTTGTTTATTATCGATTCAAAGTCATGTAAAATTGGGTCTACCCGGCCTTAAGTCTCTGTAACTCCTGAACTAACAAAGTTATATAATCCGTTATAGTTTTCCTTCAGATTTTTTGAGCCAGTCGTTTAGCTTTTACAGGACGGCATCCTATTTAACAAAAAAAAAGCGCTTTAAAGTTGAATATCTCGTAAACGGATACCTAAATCAAAAAATCGTCTTAGCAACTTCTCAATGTTTTTAAAACCTATACACTATGGGGTAGACGTGGAAAACATTTTTTTCGTCAGTTTTTTAGCACTTTATCGACGTGTTAAATACACATACCTACACATCCATAACACTAACCGTTTTAACCGGTAAGCCGAATACGGACGGACGGACATGACGAAACCATAAGTGTTCCAAGACGTAAACTACGGAACCCTAACAATGAAGTCGTAAGTGTGGATTTGTGGATGTTTGTTACTCTTTCAAGCAATAACTACTGAATGGATTTTGATGAAATTTGGTATGGTAGTAGTTTAAGCTCTGGAGTCTGGATTAACATAATATATGCTACTTTTTATCGCAGTAAAATGTAACCCGGTTTCCAAAGGATTTCTTTTAGCTTGTACGAAGCCGCGGGCAACATCTAGTCAACCAAAATAGTATAAACTATTTGGATATTGGATACTAAATGGATAACCATTTCATTACTGAAGTACATACACACATAGACGTATATTATGTTATAGACGAGGCATCTTGATGTGAAAACTGTCTCCACTTAAATGAACCCACTTTTGGAGATTTTGGGGCCATTTTGACATTTAAAGTACGGTGAAATCAAGATAGCTGACATTTGAGGTAGGTATGGTGAAAACCAAGATGGCGTAACTTTTTACTGTATGAAAATTTGTTCTGTCAAATGTCCGTCATAGCCTATCTTGAGTTTCGAAAAACTTGGCGTATGGAAATAGAAAAGTTCGTTTTTCAAACATAATAATATAATGATAAAAACCTATAAGATTGTAGGAAAAGAGGCTTCATATTTTATATTTGTTTGATATTTCGAATTCTTGTCTCAAGAATTTGGCCGATTTGGCGCCCCCATGAAACTGCCGCCCGGGGCAAGTGACCCCAGTTGCCCCCCATAGATCCGGGGCTGCACGCTTGCCTACTTGATTACAATTATTTATATGCTAAACATAAGATTAAACGAGGCTGAGTAATTAAAACATATTAAAAATCATTGCACGATTCGGATTTCTTGCCAATGCATACTTTCCATACTTTCACTGTCGAGATGCTAACGTGAGTTAAAACAACGACAAGTCGAGATAAAAAGTATTCACGCGAATTGCAACTGACGCTTACGAATTGATACATACCTACTCTTAAATCAATAATGTTACTTCTTTAATATGATTCCTCTATGATTTTATGTACTTACTAAAAATATATTGTATTCAGAGCAGAAAATACCTAAATGTGGTATTAAATATATCTTATCATGGATGTGTGGCATCTGTACTGAGATATTATGGCATAATTGTGTGGGGTAATTCCGTAAATGCAAATAGAGTTTTTATCAAACAAAAGGCTTGTATACGAGCAATGTGTGGTGCTTGGAGGTTGGATAGCTGCAAACCATTGTTTCAGAAATACAAGATCCTACCGCTACCATGTCTTTACATATTTGAAATGTTAAAATTTGTTAAAAAACATTATGGTTTATTTGAGACCAATACTTTAAGTCAAAGACAAATAAGAAAAAACAAATCCCCATACAGAAAAAGGATATCTACTCAAATAGTGCATACTGTATGGCAATAAAATTATATAATAAATTACCTGAAGAATACAAAAGTAAAAGTTATACAATGTTTATTAATATGACATTTAAATTACTACTTAAAAATGTTACTATACAATTCATGAATATTTTAATGATAAACAAATAAATTAGAGTTATTGAATTATTAACATGTTATAAATTTACATAGGTTATTACTATAAATAGGCAACGGAGTATGTAGGTACTTAATGAAATGACAAAATATGTATACCTACTTTGACTTATCTCTATTATATTGATTATAGGTATTATTAAATTTAATACATTGACATTGAATTCATTTTTGACATAAAATTATACATTGACTGATTTAATTTTATCTTATTAATTTTTATTTGACATATTGACATATTAATAATCATATTTTTATAACAAGAATAATAATAATAATCATAGGAAAATTTTATGCTAACTATATGTTACATAACTGATATTATGCCTGACTTAAGTTATAGACAGTTCTTTTCTTTATTTAAAAGAGTCAATAGTTGTAATTAATTAATTGTATTTAAACAAAAATTTGCACGCCACTTCAAACGCAAAATAAGAAGGAACATAATATAACCAAACTGTAACACCATATTGTACCTTATTTATGCAAATAAATGATTTCTATTTCTATTTCTAAAATCTTTATTCCAATTCTGTGGATATTTCTTAAAGCTTTTTAGGGTTCCGTATCCAAAGGATAAAAGTGAGACCATATTACTGAGACTTCGCTGTCTGCCTGTTCGTCTCTCCGTCCGTCTGTCTGTCAGCAGGTTGTATCTATTTAACCTTGATAGTTAAACAGTTGAAATTTTCACATATTATGATGTAGGGTGAACGTACCAATTATCAGCACTTTAAGAGATAGTTCAAATTTAACCCCGATTATTACACAGGAAAATACTTTTTTATCCACAAAGATGAGTTTTCTGGGTCCATTATTTAATAAATAACTGATTTTTATTTCATAATATAGTTTACCTTCATCCACATTTTATAAAAATAATCATAACTAAAAAATTACCCTGTCGCCAATTATTAGCACCCTCGTCACCAATTATCAGCATTGGGGTACCAAATTATCAGCCCTGTGATAGTGGTGATGAAATTCGGTAGTTAATTCTACTAAAATTATAAATGTGAGTGTTTGTGAGGATGGATGGATACATGTATGGATGGATGGATAATTTGTTACTCCTTCACGCAAAAATACTGAACGGATTTCGATGAAATTTTGTATGGTAGTAGTTTAAGCTCTGGATTAAAACAAAGGATAAAAAGCACAGTTTGTTCCTATGGGATACTGTATTTACGCGAGGGGAGCCGCGGGCAACATTATAAAATAAAATAATGATGAGAGAATAATCACTTTTTATTTTAATTAATAACTCCCCCCCACACCGATATCGGTGACGGTGGCCGATTTCATTAAAACCAGGCCAGTTACGCAGGAGTAATTTTATAGTGCCCAAGCGTGTGCGCAGTACACAAGAGCACTCTCTCTTCCTTTACTTTCATAATTCAGTGAGACGGATAACCGACACGATTGACGAGAGATCAGGCGCAGGACCGACTTTTTACATGCCCATCCGACGCATGGATCATCTTTCTTGTCAGACAATCTGGTGATCAGCCTGCATTGTCCTAACCAAACTTGGAAACAACATTTTTTTTGTTGTTCCAACACGGAATTGAACCCACGACCTCCGAGTCGAGAGACAATGCTCTAACCACTAGACCACGGAGGCTGTTTCTTTTTATACCTTGTCTGATAATCAGTTCCATAAAAATTTGTCTTTAAAAATATCACATTAATTCTTATTAATTAATCAAATCTTTCTCATTAACCTTAGTATATAGTTATTCCAAGTTTAAGTGTAGTATTTTTAATTAAATTTTTATTCCACTAATATTCTTAAGTCTTAATGAAGCATCAAAATAAATATGTAAATGACTATGGCAAAATTACTATTGTGTTATAGTTTATAGTACAGGAAACTGGAGAGACTTGATCCCCGTTTTGTTTTTTCTCCTTATTTTCTACATAATATGGATCCTATTTAAAATAATTCAAAGCGGCCAAGTGCGAGTCGGACTCGCCCATGAAGGATTCCGTAGCAGCAAGTAACATAACATAAAAGTTCTTGTAGAAAGTTGATTAAATGAAAGGTAAATTGCAGTTTACGATTTATGACGTATTAAAAAGACTTCTTACTAGATCTCGTTCAAACCAATTTTACGGTGGAAGTTTGCATACTAATGTACATCATTTTTTTTTTTTGTATTATCATTCTCTTATTTTAGAAGTAACAGGGGCGATCACACATTCTACCACTTTGGAAGTGTCTCTCGCACTAACTATTCAGTTTAGGAAAAAAAATAATATTAGAAACCTAAATTTTTGAAGACCTATCCATAAATACCCCACGCGTGAAAAAATTTTTGAGTGTCAGTTCTAAGTATTTATTTAGTTCCCCCAAAAAATATTGTTTTTTTTTTTCTATTTTTGTGTAAAAATCTTAATGCGGTTCATAGAATATATCTACTTACCAAATTTCAACAATACTATAGTTCTTATAGTTTCGGAAAAAAGTGGCTGTGACCTACGGACGGACATACAGACAAACAGACAGGCATGAATCCATAAAGGTTCCGTTTTTTGCCATTTGGCTACGGAACCCTAAAAGTGGTACTGAAAGACATGGAGTTTATCTAGGTTAAAGAATTTGCAACAACTAACAGAATATCAGTCAAAATAAGTACGTATTAATTATTTACCTGCTAAAACTCAAGACACGTATTTGTTTTTTTACTTAAGGCTGCGCTAGTCGGTTTTTTCTCCATACAAACGCTGTTGGTGATTTACTCTAAAGTCAAATATTGTAGACCCAAATTTTAGTGTTATATCGATTTTTATTACACTTATCTAGGTCGGTATGTGCTTTTGTTTCTAAAATTTTAATAGCCTCCAAACATCGAATTTTTAGCGCAACTTTGACCGTAAATAAAAAAAAAAAAAAGCACGATACAGTTTTATTATTCCGAAATTGAGATAACTTTACTTCAGACATAAATATTATATAGGTAGTTTGTTCATAAAACACCAACAGCTGAGTGTTGATTTGCGTAATCTGAGGACATCTTTTCTAAAATACTTTACAAAGCAAGATAAATGTGTGCACTTTAGCTTCTCATATTATAAGTATAGATGACTATTTTATGGCTATATCTTTTTTTCGCCGATATTATGTGAAATATCAAATAACAAACATTTTCCCCACGCGCCGCACTGAGTTCGAACCGTTGACTAGCGCATTCTTAAGTCCCCATATAAAGGAAACTTAAACTCTATAAAAAATACTATGCAACTTAAAAGAGGATAAACGTTGATATTATAACATTCATTTGTTCCATAGTAGACCACTAGTGCTGATAAATTGGAATTTACAAAATATTGGACCCAGATGTCAGCACCATATGTTTTATCATTAACTTTGCTATAACTTTAACTCTCTCTTACTAAATAAGCCTCATAAAACATCTCAGTTATGAGACAGACCTAAAGTTTGAGTAAAAAATATGGAAAAGGTCAAAAATAGCATAATATGAAAATACGTGAGCTTACAGTCGATCACAAGGAAACTGCCAAACAAATTCAAACTATAGGACACCAACACTCATTTACTTATAAGTCGCTGTTTTTAAGTCGAAAAGTGTGGTGTCGCCGGCAGTAGATTCCAGAAACATTATATTTTTGTTTTTATTAAGTGGAAACAAATATTAATAAGTGAGAATCTTATAATTCTACTATTTGTTCGGGGTACTGATAATTTGGTACAATGCTAGCAATTGGGTGTGTCACCCTATTTCTGTTGCCGCTATAACATAAAATACTAAAACAGAATAGAATAAATTTAAATTTTTAAATATTTAAATTTAGAGCACCTCCTATACAACGAACGTGATTTTTTTGCCGTTTTGTAAAGAACCTACGTGCGCGAGTCCAACCAATACCTACTGTTAATATATCCAACTCGCATTTGGCGGGTTTTTCTAAATACATTTTGAAGTTTGACTTTAGGGTTGCCACTTGCCAGGCGATAAAGCCGGACGTAGTGGCTGGCCAAAATAGATAGTGTCTTGGCCGGATTTTATTAGGCTTATTACATTTCGCAAACGATGCCAATGAACAGAACCTCAATTCTCGTATTTAAAGTACACTTAATTTTACTTTGTTTGGATTGAAAGTGTAGCGACATGTTACCGTGAACGGATTTTATGACGTTTCGACCAATCAGAGCGCGTTTCACGTTGGTTTAACGTTCATAAAAACACGTTTTGAGAGTGTAAGCGTATCGGGACTTGATTGTAATTGTATTAATGCAGGTATTATTTAGCAGAATTGCCCCTCTGGTTTCGTTTTATTTATGTATCATTTTTTGGTGAAAATTAAAAAGGCTCGATTTTAGAAACTATTTTACCGCCCTATTTATTAATACTGAGACAACTACTCAAGAATTGTGCGGTGTTCGGCCTTTTTACCCAAATGTCCAGCCAAACTGGCTGGTATGTCCGGCTATTAGGTTTGGCAACCTATGTAGCAACCCTACCTACGTGCCGCTCACACACAATAGTTTGTTGAAAGGTAAAAAAATATTTTTATAGGACCTTAACAATCAATAGACGATTTTCGTTAGTCTAATACCTAGTTATAGTGGGAAGTGATAAGGTAGTAGTGGTTAAACTAATAGTGTTAAAAATAACAGAGTCATGGCATACTAATTTTTAACGCAAATTTGCCAGAAGTGACATAAACGTGTGTTCAAGTGGTTACTTAACCAAAAGTGATCAGTATAATCTGAGATTTGAGAGTATAATTAATACTATGTAATTTGTTAGCCAAGTGGGTTAACTTTAGAACCATAATATTACGTTAGAGTTTAGAGAATTTATACAAAATATAAAAGTCATCTTACTTTTAAGAATGATTACACACGTACCGATTTGGTCTGGAGCAGACCATTATGATAGCACGACATTCGTGTGTTTGATTTTCAGCTCTCAAGAATATTTCTTCCCAAACCTAAATAAACTGATATAAAAAATAATTTTTGGAAGTAGGTAAGTACTTATATTTTTTTTATCATAATATAATATTATACATTAAAATATTAGTACTTCCAAAAATTATACATTAAATAATATTATTATGACATTAAAATATACTTCCATAAGTTTATTTTCTACAGGTTGACTTTTCAAATCGCTTGTTGAAGTTATATGGATAAATAGCTTAATTTAATTAAATACAAGAAAATACAAACCTCAAAATATAACCCAAAAAAATCCTCCCCCCAGGAAGATTTTTCCCTAATTGGCAACCAAATCCGTGGTCTGCTCTGGACCAAATCCGTACGTGTGTTAGAGCTTTTAAAGTTTGCGTGTAAGTGTCGGGTCACACAGGGACGCGACGCGGCGCGCACTTTTAAGATAGCGGTTCAATTCTCTCGTTATCGCTGTGCTCGTGTGAACGCTGCTAATTTATTTTGGATATCTGTTTTAGGTACATACATATAATTATGGTAAAAAGTGCATTATATTTTTTGTTAATCCAGTCAAAGATCAGAAAATAGCCTAGGTAGGTTTACAGGTAGGTACTTTGGATAGAATAAAATGTGGGTCTGGGAACGCAAGCGAAGACGTTAGTCAAAATTAGCTAAATATTAAAAATAGGTATTATGTAGGTACTAGATACTATCGATCAAGTTGCCGCTTGACCATACACGACGAAAATCGCTTAAAAGCACCGTTGAATCATGCGCACACACACATACCTACTCACGTGTTAATACCAATGGCGAGGGGTTCCTATAACTCCATTCCTATCAGCTTCCCTTACCGCTTACCTTTTGAAGACCTTCATCCAAATCCCTATCTATGAAGGATGCTACGGCTTCCCTATGAAGGAGAACCAGCCTTCGCCACTGGTAAATACGTAGTTCACCCACGTCTACAGTCGTTGCGGTCATTTTCTTCGTATACTTTGAGGCGTTCTAATGAAAATGTTTTGAAACTGAGCAGGAACTTCATCGATACTGTCTTACCTACACTTACCTAATAATTATTCTGCAATATTCTTTTGACACAATGTTCATACGGTGCAAAATGTTACTAAAATAATTTATTACAATTATTTTATTGCTTTAACGTGTAACAATATATTGTATTTAACTAACTTCCGTATGGTATAATAAAATATGACTGAATTAAAAACCATTCAAGTGCGAGTCTAAATACTCGCAGTGTAGGGTTCTGTACTGCTATTAGTAAGTTTATATTTTTAGGGTATCGTACCTCGAAAGGAAAAAACGGAACCCTTATAGGATCACTTTGTTGTCCGCCCGTCCGTCCGTCTGCCTGTCTGTCAATACCCTTTTTTAACCCCCGACGCAAAAAGAGGGGTGTTATAAGTTTGACGTGTCTGTCGGTCTGTCTGTCTGTGGCATCATAGCTCTCGAACCGATGAAGCGATTGCAATTTAGTTTTTTTTGTATTAAAGGTGACTTATCTACAAGTGTTCTTAGACGTGTTTGATGAAAATCGGTTGAGCCGTTTAAAAGTTATGGGGGTGAAAGTGGGGAAGAATAACTGAATATCTGCAAATATACTCGAGTGGGGTCTCAAGTGAAAGTGCACTGTAAGAGAATATTGATGACTTAATCAAAAGTGTTCTTAGCTTGATGAGAAAATTCGTGGTGGGAAGATCAGCCGTTTGAAGATCATCAGCTCTTTTCTAGTTGATGAGGGGATCTGACTAACTTTCTTATGTCCGATCGATTCGAAATTTGATACCGTGTTACTTCAACGATATTTAAAGAACATGGTAAGGTAACCATTATATTTACACCTACTTTAAAAAGGACAAAATAAAAGTAAAATTAAAAATTTTAAAAACCCCCCGACACAAAAAACAAACTTTAAAAACTAATAAATAATATTTTTAACCTAATATAATTATTATCGTCACATAATATAATATTATGTATGTTGAAATATTTTTATTTTTCAATCGTCGTCTCGTCGGGGGACCGCTATGGGAGAAAAAGAGGTGTAGTCGCAGATTGCAACAAAAGAATTTACTCCGGGAAAAAATTCGCTCGTACCTAAATGTAATTCGTAATAATTAATTACATAGCTGTTGTTGGAAAAACACTTTATAAACTTTAGCGGTCCCCCGACGAGGCGACGATTGGAAAATAAAAATATTTCAACTTACATAATATTATATGTGACGATAATAATTATATTAGGTTAAAAATATTATTTATTAATTTTTAAAGTTTGTTTTTTGTGTCGGGGGTTTTTTAAAATTTTTAATTTTACTTTTCTCAGGAATGCGTGGAGGTATCGAGCTGGAATTTATATCAAATACTCAGGTCTACTGTCTCTTGGAGCTGTGAAAAAAATCAAACTTCTAAGCCAACGTAATCAAAAGATAGGTACTGCCGTTTATGCCACAAATTTCCGCAAATTTTCGACACTCGCAAGTGGAGCGTTTATGTATATGAATTAAATAAGAGTTACGAAACGAAAAGATTTCCAAACGGGAAGTAGCCATTTATAATTTAAAGTAATATGGGGGATATTACAGTACCTAATCTAAAAATCAAGAGAAACGCCAGCCCTATCTATTCTCTACTTTGTCGGTTTTATGGCTTTACCAAAATTTATGAGGATTATATTGTCAATTACGGAACCCTAGAAAGATGGAGTGATGGCATAGTTTCACGGTTTCATAATAATATGTGCGTTACTTATTAGATTGTTACGATTGCAAGAGCTACTTATGGGTACTATTATGTACGCTGATTATTTTATTACCTACTTATGATTATTTAAACACCTATTACTCATGAATTACATAATACATGTAACGTGCCTAATATCTTTAATTTTTAAAATATTATGCCTATCCGTAATAGGTTGACTGATTTATTTTTATTGCAAAAATGAATAAATATTAGTTATTTCTACTCAGAAGACACAATACATTAAAAATCTATATTTTCAAAGGCGATTTCTACACAGAATTTCGCAAGTCTCGTGAAAATTCTCCTTACAAAAGTTTGACGTTTACGCGTTCCTGCAGTTTTGTGAAATAAAATATAAATCGCAAGAACATAATATTTGCTAATATCTCCGAAATGATTGCGTTTAAGTTTATAATTACTCAATGAATGTTTTTGAATTTAATGTAGGCAAGTAAGCTAATAATAATTAATTAAAAAATGTTCCAACTTCTTGTAACTTTAAAATTACAAAAATATACTTACATAAAAACATCTCAATATTTCAGAATACTTATATTTAAATTAAACTATATATTTTAGATATTATAGTCAACTAAACTTATGTCAAGAGTGCAGATTAAGCTGATAAAATCCATATCATGTAATTCTATAACCTATTGAAAAGTTTTGGTATCAATCATTAGGTGGGTATGCACTTTTGCTAAATTTTGTAATTTTTGATAACGGTATTTTTAGTTTTCGCTTATGTCGCAAGTCGCAACGTACATGCGACTAAAATGTTCATATTATGATTTCATATTATTCTTCTTTAAAAACACTAAGGATTCATAAATCTAATTGTGTGACAAGAAAGATGAACCATGCGTGATGAGTCGGATAGGCGTGTAAAAAGTCGGACCTGCGCCCGATCTCTCGTCAGTCGTGTCGGTTATCCGTCCCACTGGATTACGAGAGTAAAGGAAGAAAAGCTCTTGGGTACTGCGCACACACTTGGGCACTATAAAATTACTCCTGCGTAACTGGTCTGGTTTCAATGAAACCGGCTACCGTCACCAAGATCGGTGTGGGGAGTTATATTATGTTTACAATCGACAGTCCCACGCACTAGGAAGAGAAAGTGTCAACTCTACTTAATAAGCTTGAAGATAAGTAATCTTATGGAAAGTGAACCGCAAAGTAATGAAAATTCGTGTTATTATCAGTTTTCCTTACTATCAAACTTTACTCACTTATTACACCGTATAAAAGAAAGTAATATTTCAATGCCTCGTCTAAGTCTAGGGTCATACTAACCGTCCAGCCTGCAATTCCAGAACCGATACTAACTACCTACTAAAGGCCGTAATTATAGTATCAATAGTATAAACTATAAAATATCTTCTTCTTTAATCTTTAAATATAAAAATTAATTGTCAAAGTCAAAGTCAAAGTCAAAAATTTTTATTCAATGTTGGTATTTTTATACACTTATTGTACGTCGGTATACATGATGCCTACCACCGCAATTGCAATTCCAATCTCTCTAAAACTCGAGGATGGCTGGACCAATTTAGTAATTTTTTAACCCCCGGCGCAAAAAGAGGGGTGTTATAAGTTTGACGTGTCTGTCGGTCTGTCTGTCTGTCTGTGGCATCATAGCTCCCGAACCGATGAAGCGATTTCAATTTAGTTTTTTTTGTATAATATAGAAAATTGGCGGTGGGAATATCAGCCGTTTGAAGATCATCAGCTCTTTTCTAGTTGATGAGGGGATCTGACTAATTCGAGGGATTCGAAATTTGGTACCGTGTTACTTCAACGATATTTAAAGATCATGGTAAGGTAACCATGACCTGATTAGCCGTTTGAAGATTATCAGTTCTTTAATAGTTGATGAGGGGATCTGACTATCTTCCATATGTTCTGTCGATTCGAAATTCGGTACCGTGTTACTTCAATGATATTGAAAGTATATGGTAAGGTAACTATTATTTACACCTACTTTAAGAAAACCTAACCAAGAGCATGTCAGGACATGTCTAAGGAGGGTTCCGTAACTATAAACGCGTAATATGCTTTTTCTTTTATTACTCCAAAAGTTACTGTCCGAGTTGGTTCACAATAATTTTCCTAAAGAGTTTTTAGCATGATCTATCAGCATGGAAATTTGCAAGTTTCTATCTCCTATAGTTTAAAAATGCTAGGGGGGGGGGACCAACTTATAAACTACTTTGGAGGCCGATTACTCGAAAATGGTCAACTTTATAAAAAAAGTAAGGTATCAAACCTTGCCTTTATTTTAAAAGACCTATTCTACGATACCCCACACGATCGATGGGATAGAGTGAAAAAATATTTTTCATCCCCACTTCACATGTATGGAGAGCCACCCCTAAAATATAAAATTATTATTTTTTATGATCCCGAAACCGTGATCTATACACAATCTATAACTGCACCAAATTTCATTTATTTATATTCATAATTACAGGAGCTAGAGGCGCGGACAGACAGGCAGACAGACAGACAGACAGACAGACAGACAGACGGACAGAGCGAAACTATAAGGGTTCCTTAAGTATTACGGAACCCTAAAAAGGACAAAATAAAAGTAAAATTTAAAATTTAAAAAACCCCCGATACAAAAAATAAACTTTAAAAGCGAATAAATAATATTTTTAACCTAATATAATTATTATCGTCACATATAATATTATGTAAGTTGAAATATTTTTATTTTTCAATCGTCGTCTCGTCGGGGGACCGCTATGTGAGAAAAAGAGGTGTAGTCGCAGATTGCAACAAAATAATTTACTCCGGGAAAAAATTAGCTTGTACCTAAATGTTGGAAAAACACTTTATAAACTTTAGGGAGTTTAGCGGTCCCCCGACGAGGCGACGCGCGACGATTGGAAAATATAAATATTTCAACTTATATAATATTATATGTGACGATAATAATTATATTAGGTTAAAAATATTATTTATTCGTTTTTAAAGTTTATTTTTTGTATCGGGGGTTTTTTTAAATTTTAAATTTTACTTTTATGGTCTTGAAATAATTGTGGCAGTTCAGTGAAGGTTTAAACGACGATTGGATTTTCGCATACAAACTGTACACTGTGTTCTATTTGTCACTGACGGTATTGCTAGTTATTTATAATTTTTGGCTTTAATGGTGTCTACAGACACACGAATTTGGTACGAAGCGTACAGCTGATCTGGTACGCTCCGTACCAGATCCGTGCGTGCTCTACGCAGTCCGGCGGCTAGGCCGTACAACGGTACCAGTGTTGCCAACTTAGTATCTATACATATAAAATCCTTTGTCCTGAATGACTGACGGATCAACGCACAGCCTAAACCGCTGACCGTAGAGACCTGAAACTTGGAGGGCTTGCTCTTTGTAATGCGTAGGGATCCGATAAGAAGGGATTTTTCGAAATTCGACTCCTAAGGGGGTGAAAAGGGGGAAAACAGTTTGTATGGGGCAACGTGATTCCTTGGTCCAATCTACTTCATATTTTGCACAAACATTATGTAACAGAATTGATGGAATTCGTGTATCATAGTTTATTGAAATTCGTCCCCTAACGGGAATAAAAAGGGAAAGGAAGTTGTTTGGGAGCGATTTGCTTAAAAGTTGATAATAAATACTCCTTAGTGCTTTTGATTTAAAGCTCCCACTCACAAGCGATCGATCGATTTAGTCTTTACAATTTAAACATTTACTGGATTCGTAGTTGCAAGTAAATCGGTTTAGATAAAAATTGAATATAGTCTGAGATCCTAGGACCACCTTACTATACTTTTTATATGAAACTCGTATATATTCGCGTAAATTTTGTTCCAACTTTTGACCGCCACCGCAAAAACTAGCTGGTAGATCTTACACTAATCATTTTGTGTAATAGTTTGTCGTTAGCAATTATTTCAAATACGAATTAATTTCCAATTTGATCGAAACAATTGATAGCCCGTGAGTGGGAGCTTTATTTTTATTTGTAAATACATAGTAAATTGTCATCATGTTGAAAAATAAATCTGACAAGAATGCAAAACTTAAATTTGATGAAAATGTCTGAAAAACTAGGCACCTAAATATTTGCGATTGCTGCATTAAATTTATATTCATAATACTTATTATGTTACATACTATTTCAGTAGAATATTTTGAGTGTAGGTATAGTTAAATTTCTTTCTCTTTTGTTGTTATATGTAATATTTAATTTATTTGTGCTTGATTTATCAGTGTTTAATACATAGGTTTTTAGTTTTCAACCCAAAACAATGACTTTTAAGATTTTCTTAAAAGATTTCTGATCTGTACGTTTGTGCGCGCTAATCTCAGAAACTACGGAACGGATTTTTATAAAATTTGTTACCGTAGTAGTTTAGCCCTTGGATAAACACATAGAACTTTTTATCGCGGAAATTTTTTGGGTACCTAACTACCTACGGGTTCCACGCGGATAGGAATTAGGATAGCTCTGCTTATAATTTTGTGTAGGTATTTCAATTCAATCGGTTCATACCTACAAAAAATTTTATCCATCTAAAAAATAGCGTAGTATAAAATGCTATAAAATAACCAGATATTTGAATTGGTTAAAACTTTACCTAGGTTAATCCTAATCATGAATGTGTATGATTATTATATGAGGAATAAGTGAGAAGCTAGATGGCTTCGTGGTCGTACTGCTAACTCATCTCTCTCTCAAACTCTGTCGTGGTCCCAACTAGGTTGGGCGACCACAATCTAAATTATTTTTATTACGTTCAAAGTCCACAACGTCTTCCCATTCAAAAGATATTCGAAATCGTTAAAATACTCATTATCGGCTACAAAGAAATCCTTACTTAATATACCTAAACGCGAAAGTTTGTACATAATAATATGTTTAGTTTTTCATGCAATAAAGTAAAGTAAAGAAAACACTTAAAGAATTTTGATGAAATCAGGTATAGTAGGTTAAGCAGAATTAACACAGAATACTTTTTGCAGCTTATTAAATTTTATTTATGGTACAGTTTTCGGTAGATTTCTTGAGTGTACCTACGAAGTCGCAGGAAACATTCAAATAAAATACAACTGATACGTCTGTGCAGTGCCTATACCATTATTTATTCAATTTTGGTATTGGTATTTTCCCGAACAAGCTTTCCCTCTGACGCAAGCGAAGCTGCGGGCAAAAGCTAGTAAGTAATAAAATAAATAATCAGGGGTAAAAAGACATGTTTGATTTTGGGCCAGTTCTATGTACACTACATAGGTAAATAGGAAAAAAATATGGGAATATCATAAAAATACGAAAAAATGAATTTGAAGAAGGGTATATGCGTACAAAAATGATTATTTCAAGAGTTTTTTATTGCGAGAACACTATTTGTAGGGCGGCCATGACAGTTGTTTTGACTTGACTTTTGACGTAGTAGACAGTTTTACGAAGAGACGACGTCTTGAATGCCATACGTCTTTCTTTATCAAAAGTCATGTCATTGACAAAATGACATTATTTAGTTAATTTTGATCTGATCCGCCATGTTTTATTTTACTTTGTGTTGCTCTCCTTGACGAAGTTAATTTAAATGTACATGGAAACGAAGTGAAATTAAACAAAATAAAGAATAGGAAACGGTTACTATATTATGTAGCTATATTTACATATACTGTACGTAGGGCTGGCCCAGGCCTCATACATTTCTTGAACATCGCTTTTGGGAGAAATATTTTTTAAAGTGTTGGTATCACTGCCCGTTATCAATGAATTGCGGAAATCATCGTCGTCATTTAAAACAGCACTGTAAATAGAACTCTGTGCTAATGAAATAGAGCATAAAATCGAACATACGAGTGTCGAGCTTTACGGTCCACTGCACCGTACCAAATCCGTGCGTATGTAGCGACACCGAATTCGGTCTGCGGATATGGTCCGCTGGACGCTCCGTACCAAATTCGTGTGTCTGTAGATAGCATAAGGCTACGTCAATGGATTTGCAGAATTTTTTTTTTTTTTTTTTAATGAAATAAGGGGGCAAACGAGCAAACGGGTCACCTGATGGAAAGCAACTTCCGTCGCCCATGGACACTCGCAGCATCAGAAGAGCTGCAAGTGCGTTGCCGGCCTTTTAAGAGGGAATAGGGTAATAGGGGAGGGTAGGGAAGGGAATAGGGTAGGGGATTGGGCCTCCGGTAAACTCACTCACTCGGCGAAACACAGCGCAAACGCTGTTTCACGCCGGTTTTCTGTGAGCCCGTGGTATTTCTCCGGTCGAGCCGGCCCATTCGTGCCGAAGCATGGCTCTACCACGTAAAATGTCCGTATGACCCAAGAGTCCGTTATGGCTGTTATCCACACTTCGTATTTTGACGTTTTATGGAAAGGTAGTCCAAAATTTGACGAATTTGACGTGGCAGCATGACAGTTCCATCTGCAGTCTAAACCGCACAGATCCTTCCTTGGTTTGGAACGCAGTCCGATCCGTGGTCCGAACTGTAGGTAGGTACGCGTACATGTACTATTTTCTATCTCATACATCTCCATGGACTTGACATTAAAACAAACCTTTATTTTGTTTCTGTCATTGTGCTCCTGGTCTTTATCAATTTTTTTTTGTGCGTCTATGTCTTAATTGTAGTTTAGGTACGTATACAAAATATGCTTTACGACTATTGACTAATGAATTGCATAAAAACTTTGAAATACATCAAATATTAATCTCGTAATAACATCGTAAAATGCTTTGACGTACTTTGACCTACTAATTGTAGAGAGCTTTACTCGCGTTTAACTCTTTTTCTCCATACAAACTTTAGACTTCCGTTTTTTTCATCTTAAGACATTTCAAAGATTGGGCTGATGGCTATACCAGCACTCAGTGGTCTAACTTAGCTACTCTATTTTTCTAAATACGTTTTTTATGTACTACCGAACAAGTTCCTGCTCGACCAGGCATAAGATGAAAATCGCTCATAGGCGCCGTTGAATAGTGGGCTCGCAAACATACTCACGTGTAAATACGTAGTTCGACCTCGTTTGCAGTCCTTACGGTTACGTCCTTTGCGTTTAAATATTTTGAGGCAACCTAGTGCAAAGGTGAATGTTTAGAGACTGGTCGAGCGGGAACTTTGTCGGTGGTACCTACCTCCATTACTAATAAAAATATTTATCCAGTAGATAAGCAATACAATGTTTTGTCCTTGTATTATGCATTGGAAAAGTCGCTTTACAGACAAGGACAAAACATTGTATTGATTATCTAGGTACTGGGTAAATATTTTTATTAGTAAGGGGGTTAATAAATTACGTACAACACCAAAATGTCCAAAAGTGCTGATTCGAAGGGGGTGAAAATAAGAAATAATATTTTTGTATCAATTTTATTAATCTCTTTGGCCCGTGCATAAAATATTACATTAAGGGTAGAGATATACGCACCGGAATCCGGAAGACCGTAGAGAATTCTGATCATTGGAAATAGAAATCTATACTAATGCAATAGAGTTGAAAATCGAACACATGAGTGTCGAGTTAAACGTCAATGTCATATATGACAGCTCGACACCTGACACTTCAATTTTCAACTCTATTCTTATTAGAATAGAGTTATAATTAATAATTATAACTCAGTTATAATTAATAGCGCTAATGCGCTGAGTTGTCTTTTCAATGCTCAGAATTCTCTACGGCTTTCCGGATTCCGGTGCATATAGTCCCAGCCTAAGGATAAGGGCCTGTTTCGCAATCTTCCTATTAGTGTCAGATAGAACTTATCTTCAAGTTTTGTATCTGTTGCTCGACGTAAAGTTGGCAGCAACAAAACTTATTCGACACTTATTAGACAATTGTAAAATAGGCCCTTAATTATCATTTCTTATCATGTACTTACTTAAAGAGTATATTATTTATACTTATAACATCTATATAGGTATTATGAAGCAACATATTATGTAGTTCAAAGTTAGTCATCAAAATATAGGTATATTTGGTATCAAACAATTAATTTGATACGTCTTAAACCCTAACTACTTACTCATATGTTTTTGATTTATATTACAAAATTCACGTTAAAAACCAAAATTATTTTGATACTTGAGATTTATGACAGTGATCTTATTTCTAAAAATATACGGAAAACTAAAACACAATAATACCTAACACGTCATTGTTATTATGATATTCATATTACATTTATTAGGATTTATTACATCTAAAATAGGATAACCAGAAACTATAGCTTTACAATGAAACAATACCTAGATACGTGATGAGACGTCAGTGTTGCCAGATATACGGATTTCTCCGTATTTATACGGATTTTCGATGTGCTATACAGATTAGACACGGATACGGATTTTTATACGGAATTTTAACAAAAGCCCAATTCTCTTATCTATTTTCGATAATAATCCCGTTTCGGTCCACGCGCTGACTCCTTACAGCACCAGTAGGACAGCCTAAAACCATAACTGGATTTATTAACCGATAGTATTTACGAGAATTACCCCTAGTATAAA
Source organism: Glaucopsyche alexis (assembly GCA_905404095.1). Taxonomy (NCBI): domain Eukaryota; kingdom Metazoa; phylum Arthropoda; class Insecta; order Lepidoptera; family Lycaenidae; genus Glaucopsyche; species Glaucopsyche alexis. The sequence goes on from FR990053.1 coordinate 8,391,336, forward strand.
TCTAATCAACTTTTTTTTAGTTTTTCACTGCATGTATACCTACTGTAAATTTATAATCATCACATTTTTATTCCCTTGTCCTTTATATTAATATAAGTTTTCATTAATAATACAGATTGTGTACAGATTTCTTTCAAAATAGGCATTTAGTATACAGATTTTATACGGATTTCTTGCAAAATGGGCATACAGATTTTATACAGATTTTAACGGTTTAATATACGGATAAATTGTGCAAGGCACCTGGCAACACTGTGAGACGTGTCAGTTAGCTTATTTTCATGTTTAATCTCTGTCGCTCGATATAAAGTAAGCAGCAACAAAACTTCCGAATAAGCTATACGACACTTATTAGAAGAATATGTCACAGACCCTAAATGATTAGATGAAGAAAAATTATCAATATTGAGAAATTGCTAGATGATATATATTACATAGAAGAAAATATGATAAAATCCTTTGCCACTGCTGGGTAAATAGTCCACGTAGTTTACTTTTAAAAATCTGGTTTCTATGGTTCTTATTGGTTGCATAAAATTATATCAAGCGAATTCTAACTGCAGGAGTAGTACGAAGATGTCCATAGCCAATAAGATGTACTAGTAACCTCTTGTTTATGATAGTCGCGTTTTTATATGGATATAATTATATAGGCGGTGCACAATTCTAATTGATTACTCAGCTATCGAGTTCCAGCTGTAGAAGAAGAAGATAGTCAATACGAAGGTGCCCGTCTTGCAACTTCATCACCTTGACGGGTGCAATATTATGTTAATAGCATAATGGGGAACACGCATATTTTATTGGATTTTCGTAAAGTATATAATAAGCCAGGAAATATTGTCTTTGCAATGGTATAACTACGATCAATTAACCGTTGACGAAAATGAGTCTTCCAGAAGTGAGATCGCTGGAGAGCATTAAAAACCGCCTCATACAAAAAATGATGCACGAGTGATGTCACAGCAATTGAAAATGTATGAAGATAAGTATAAAATTTGTTTTTATTGACTTAAATATTGTGTTTATGTATATTATCATTGTTGTAACAAAAAAATCATTTTTCAATCATAACAAAATACGTCGGTTTTTTAGTCCTTCTTAGTCCTGTAACTTTTAAATTTAGCAAGTGGTTACTTGTTTTTTTTTATTTTTCATTTCCATTTTCTTTTCTTTTGTGTAACTAGCACTCACCATAATATTTGTTACTTATCTGTAAAACTTATAAATTGTTATCTGTCTCAATTTCGTTATCACTCAGTTACGTTTAGCTGTAAGTTTTTCTGTAGAAATAAAATAAAATAAAAAAATTGTAGCTCTGTGCTTTTTTAATTTTTTGGTCTATAAATATGTTGCCTTTTGGAAAACATAAGAATTTTGCTGATTAAAAACAAATGCATGTTCCCTATTACTATCTCTGATTCCTATAGGTTGCGGTCCTTGTTGGGTTCTTAGTTGCAGTTCTTATTGGTTCCGTATAATCCTATCCAGCGAGTTCCAGCTGCAGGAGTAGTCGATGCGGAGGTGACCGTATCGTGACAGGTGGAAGTTGTCAGGCGCCGCCTTCGGGGCCGGCCGAGCCCAATCCTCGTACTCAGGGTTCACAGCCTCGTACGCGTACTGCTCGTATACGTCTGCCATTCTGAAAGGAAGGAGATATGAAATGAATAACGCTTCTGTGACGTCACAAAGTAACCACAATGTTTAATATTGCTTTATTTATCGACTGTACCTAAATCTTTTTTAATCCCACTACTCTGAGCTACTGCTATTATAAATGTAAAAGTTTGTGAGGATGGATAGATGGATAGATGTTTGTTACTCTTTCACGCAAAAACTACTGAACAGATTTTGATGAAATTTGGTATGGTAGTAGTTTAGGCTCTGGATAACTATTAGGCTACATTTTATTCCGAAAAAGTAGATACAGTTTTCCCGTGGGATACTGTATTTACGCGGGCAAATACGTGAGCAAAAGCTAGTTGATCTAAAATTCCTCTCGCTAGTACCAAAAAAGTAAGGTATTCTAATTCGTCATCATCAACAGCCTATCGCTGTTTAGTGCTGAACGTAGGCCTCTCACAATGAGCGCCAACCATCCCGATCTTGGGCAGCACTCATCCATCTGCCGTCAGCCTCCTTCTTCAAATCGTCGATCCATCGTGCCGCAGGACCTACACTAAGTCCTATTCTAAGTAATTTCTTTGTTATTTTTTACAAAATGTAGTTTACTCTTGACATTTACATAAGTTAATTATTTGGATAATTTACATAAATTAATTCGTTGCGAAATATCTTAATTACAATTTACAATCCCTGTAATATTTATCTGGTGATTAGAAAACGTCCTTCGATCTTATTGAGGTGTTAAACGCTGCATAATGTGTTTATTACGTGCAGGCAATAGGGTATTTTCCAAGTTTTTGAAAAGTATGTCAAATTGTTCCTAATACCAAAATACATTAGCAGTTTGAACCATTCTTTGTGAATTTCTTTCTTTTCCTTGCAAATTAGCCTAAAAGTTTAAATTAATATTATAGGCGCGAAAACGCTTTATTGTGTTGTCATGACGTCACATTCTTGTAACATTGTAACTGTCAAGGTCAAGTGTCAAATTACACTGAAAATGCCAAATACCTACTGTTTACGTTTATAAATAAATGTTTTAAGCCTATTAAAAATGCCTTATAAATGGTGCGCAGTGCCAAAATGCACTAATACGTCTATTAAAATACCGGGGAAAATCTCTGTAACCATACCAAAGAACACTGAAATGCGGAAAAAGTGGCTATTACTCGCTGACGCATGACGTCAATGATTCTGATGCTGGCTATTCTCTATGGAAATCGGGAGGCCTTTAAAAAAAGAAGAAGAAGTACAAGAATATGACGTCACATTCCAATCTCGTGCGTTTTTAGTCACGTGGTCAAACGTGAAAAATTCATAATTTTATTTTTGATATTTTATAAAAATCATACATATTTTTATGTAAAAAGTTGGTTAAAGTGGTTTAAATTAATGTTTAGCGATAAAATATCAACAATCTGATGTATATTTTCATCATAGGATAATACCCTATTGTAATTGAACTTTAGCGCACAATGATACTTTAAAAAGTTTAGGCAATGGAGACTGTGCTAAAACTTATGTACTACCGAACAAGTTCCCGCTCGACTAGGCATAAGATGAAAATCGCTCTTCAGCGCCGTTGAATAATGGGCTCGCAAACATACTCACCGGTAAATACGTAGTTCAACCACAGCCTATAGAACTATTACCTACAGTCGTCCAACGGACACGTCTAGACAGAGCAATCGTGCGGGGTGAGAGAGGGGCGGTAGCGAGCCCAAGCTGCCATACACTCGCTTGGGACACGTCAGCCGGGGTTGACGTTTTTTAATTTGATTGTTTTAAGTGGTTTGCGACAGTGTTTCGTTTGAGTTGTATGTAGGTACTTATTTACAATGGTCAATTATATGAACAGCTAAAGAAGATTAATTTTAATACATAACCATGCGCCTGTTTCCCGTCAGAATTTTTAGTAAAATTGTATCTACGTATGAGAATTTACTAACTACATCGTCAAATTCAACAATCGCAATCTAAAAACTAGTAAATCCAAATGTCGAAAATACCTTTCAGTTTCGCATTTGTAGCTTTTGCAGGGTTCGTAAATATCCGATATTTATAATAAATATCAAAATATCAGATATCTTTGATATATATCCGATATTTTTGATTTTTTGATATTTTCAAAATTACATACAAATCTCATAGTCTCTGATATGTTTTTTCGTAATAGTTGAATCGAAATAATTTGTATGTCTGATAATTTGAAGATAGGGAAGTAAAATTAAACTCATTTATTTATTATGGGCATTAAAAGTTTTCAAATCAATTAAAAATCAACGATAGATACTTTTGAGAATCAATTTAAATAAACCATAAAACCATAAAATGACTTTTGTTTATAACCAGAAGAAAAAAAAGTGTATTAATTTTATCAGTCGAATTAATTTTACACATGGTATAAATGGTTAACAATAGTATAATAACAAACAAGGAATTTTCTTCTGAAAAACAGGGGGTCACGTGGGTGTCATAAGCCGTTACAAGCCGCGTCGACGGCTATGATTAGTTAATGTCGTGTCAAATAGCAAGTTTTTGATGACCTAGGCTTGTGAAACTCTCGGAAAATAAGACCTGTGTTGATGTAAGATTTTTTACATTTAAAACATTCTTTTACATTTTTAAATATCAATATCAATTTTGATATAATATATCAAGCATAAATATCAATTGATATATATCATGATATATATACGATATACCTATATCAATTGATATATATCATGCTAACCCTGAGCTTTTGTATACGCATTTGTATTTTTTATAATAAAACTCTTCATTAATACTTCTATATATTTTTTTTGTTTTATTCCTAGTACTCTACATACACATACTACGAATACCTACACAAAATGTAGAACAGATTATAATAAAACACATTATTGTGACAACCCTGCAGCAATAACGAATACCTACACAAAAGCGGCATTTCGCGCGACTTCAAACGCGTTGGACCACTGTATCTCTTTATTACACTGTGGTTCAACCTTGTCTGCAGTCGTTGGGGCTACTTCCTTTGCGTTCAAATATTTTGAGGCTTCCTAGTGCAAAGGTGAATGTTTAGAGACTGATCCAGCGGGAACTTTGTCGGTGGTACCTAGTAACTATTTATTAATCTGTGCTATTCATAATTCCATACGAATATTATAAATGGGATGGTGTGTATGTTTGTCCGTCTTTCACGCCAGAACTACTAAATCGATTTAAATGAAATGAAACGCCTGAGAAAGGACATAGGCTACTTTTTATCGTGGGACATATACGGTTCCCGTGGGTTACTGTACTTACGCGGGCAGAGCCATGGGCATCAGCTAGTTATTAAATAGTTTTAAATCCTACTAATATTATGAATGTGAAAGTTTGTGAGGATAAATTGGTGTTTCTTACTCTGTCACGCAAAAACTACTGAACTGATTACGATGAAATTTTGTGGGGTAGTAGTTTAGGCTCTGAATTAAAACATATGCCACTTTTTATGTCGAAAAAGTTTTCTCGTGGTATTTACGCGGGCGGAGCCAAAAAGCTAGTAAAATAATAAATTAGTAATGCATGCTAAAATCGTTTGAATTCTCACAAGAAAACAAAGTAAAAAGGTGTATCTACATGCGCGCTAACTTGCTTAGTTACCTATGTTTATCCCTGATGCAATAACCGCCTCCTTTTTTGGAAGTCGGTTAAAATGGGGTGTGTTATCATTGTATGTGTAACGTTTAGACTGTACTATGTAGCTATGTGTGTCTGACTATAACATATCATGCCTTTTTTGTGAAAGCTGAGAAATCGTTAGTTTTAACTTGAAAAACGTGAGTCTAAGCGAAACGATCTAAAAATGAGTAACATGAAATGAAACTAATAAACTCTGTAGAACTATAATATCCGTTTATCGTTGATAATAATGATTGTTAACATTTTTCATTGCAATTAGCTCTCATCTCTGGAAAAAGAAATGTGCCACGCTTCGCTAACCCCATGCTATCGATAGAGGATCGTGCTAAGCTTAGTTTTGAAATTACGTTCTATTTGTGCTTAGAGAATGCACCTTCATTAAAATCTATTCGGATATATAGTAGATAGTTATAAAATAATTAGTCTAGTTAGCACAGAAGCATATTATATAAGATTATATAAATAGTACATGACAGAAGTCCCAAAAAGGTAATAGCGAAAACAGTCTCGCTGCTCGCGCCGAAGTTATAAGCTACATTATTTTTGATTTCATAGTGAAATGCTGTCTACATCTATATTAAGTATTAACAGTATTATAAAAAGGAAATATTTGTTTATTTCCATTGAATGGACTCCGAAACTACTGGACCGATATTGATGGGCACAGATACCTGTATAGTACCTAAACCGCAGGAAAGGACATAGGCTATTTTTAATCGCGATAAAATGTGCGATATCCTCGTGTTTTTCTTTATACGCGCACAAAGTCGCGACATCTAGTACAAAGTCGCAAAATCTAGTTATTAATGACAGCAATTCTTATTAGGAATGATTCCAAAATAAATAATTAAGTAATTATTCTGGTTTTTTCTCATATACCTACGTCTGTATCAAATCATTCTATTTTATTTCATTAGGTAAATCCACTGACCTGCACCAATATTTCAAGTTATTACACTCACGTTACAAAACATTAATTAATGAAGATTGCATGTTTATTTGAATTTCACCTACATACCCCAAACGTACGTTCTCGATAGACACGGCTATGTTAGATAACTATTACGACTTAGCAGTTCGACAATAATTGCTGACGAGCAAACCCTGACTTTCTAATACGTAACACGTGACAATTAGGTCTCATTGTTTCCTGAATACTAATCTATATGATGCAAATCCATCGATGTGGATGATGCAAAACAAATCGATGAGAAATCACGCGTCTTGAGAGAAATTTGCATTTCCGACATGTTTACTCCCACTTTTCATAGGCGTCTTCGGAAGTGGAAGTAGGTACCTACTTATTTATCCGAATCAGAACCTTAAGCCACGGTGCCTGAATGGTGTTGACGACCTCTGTGACTCAGTGGTTGAGCGTGTTGGTGCTCAAGCCGGAGGTCGCAGGATCGAATCCCCGAAGGAACAAAAAGTTGTTAAGTATTACTGGGTCTTGGATGTGTATTAAATATGTGTATATAATAAAAATCTTAAACTGTGAATAATATAAAAGTATTAAATATATGTCCGTTGTCCGGTAAGTGGTAACCGGAACACAAGTTCTTTGAGAACTTACCACGGGACCAGATTGACATGATGTGAAGCGTCCAAAGATATTATTATTATATTTGACATAATCGTTATGTCACTTAGCGATGCTTAAGCCAAATACATTTTTGTTTTCAAACTTCGTCGTCGTAATTAGCGATGGCAACTTGGCTAAAGGCTCAGATTTGTTTCAGCTTTCTAGCTTCGACTATTACTAACTTACAAAGATCAGGGACACATTTTAAAAATACAGCGCAAGGTAGGTGGGTATTGAATATTTTAGAATTTAGAATATCAATATTTCCTCTCCCATGGTCTACTTTATACCTGTGCCAAATTTCATGATAATCGGTTTAGTATTTTTTACGTGAAACTGTAAATAAAGTATCCCACAGGAACCGTACATTTCCCCGCGATAAAAATTAGCCTATGTCCTTCCCCATCGTCTACTTTATATCTGTGCCAAATTTCATGATAATCGGATTAGTAGTTTTTACGTGAAACTATAAAGAAAGTATCCCACGGGAACCGTACATTTCCCCGCGATAATAATATCCTATGTCCTTTCTCAGGCTCTAGACTATCTGTGTACCAAATTTCATTTAAATCAGTTCAGTAGTTTTGTCGTGAAAGACGGGCAAACATACACACTTTCCCATTTATAATATTAGTATGGATAAATGTCCCTGTTATACACCAAGTCTTGAATTCTTGATTACTTTTAATCAACGTCACAGTATTATCTAATTCTATGAAGTAAGGTCAATGCTACGAACAAGTTTCTCCAGTAAGCAAAAAGTTGTCAAGATTCTCACGTGTAACTTTCATTTAAGCTAAACAAGAACTTAACGCTCGGTCGCACGCTCGATTGTTTTTTGAATTAAAGAACTGCTTACTACTAGCGCTAGCGTGTTCCACACGGCACTAATTTTGCCCAAAACGCTACGATAATTTTTACCACAAAATGGTGTTTCTTTAGCGAAATAACGTTATTATTGAAAATTTCGAAAATGTCGTTTGTGGCAATTTTTGTAACTAGTGGAACTGACTGCTGATCACAACTGATGTTGAAAACGTCAAAAAGTGCTAATTTTAACCCAAGTAAAAATTAGCGAAGTGTTGTGATCATTCTTAGTGTTTTTAACAGATGACAGTTGCGTGTGGAACAGGGGTGAAAACAGTTACGAACGATCATAGTGGCGCTAAAGAAACAGAATGTGAATGAAAATAACGAAATTTTCGTTTTGACCGTGCTAGTGGAACTAGGGAATATTATTCGAATATTCGAATATTCGTTTTATTCGAATATTCGACGATTTTATTATTCGAATACGACTGGGTTCAATATTCGAATATTTCGAATAAAACGAATAATAAAAATATTTTATTTATTTTTAAAAAATATGTTAATAGTAGTAATAAACATGTATATAAACCGGAAAAGTTTCGTTATTTAATACATTATTTTTATTATTTATTAATATTGTCGTCAATAATATCCTAAAACAGATTTTACTGCACTGTTGTGAAAGAATACAAAACTGTTTTTAAATAAAAATATATTTAAAGTGAATACTTCCTATAGGCCTCAGTGAAAGAAATCCATACTCACACGCTTGTCAAAATAACTTAACCAAGAGCGTGTTAGGACGTACTTAAGTAGGGTTCTGTTAGAATAAAGCGTAATACGATTTTTAGTATCTTAATCTTACTGTTCGATTTCATTCAAAATGACTTTCCTAAAGAGAATTTACCATGATCTACCAGCATGGAAAATTGTAAGTTCTTAATCTTCATAGTTCAGAAATGACAGAGGTGGATGAAACCAATTTGGACCAACTTGGAAATAGTTGACTTTGTGAAAGTCATATATAAAACTTTTCCTTTATTATAAAATACATAATATTCAATACACACTTCACATGTAAGAAAAGCCGGTGTGGCTTTCCATACATGTGAAGTGTACTTAACGATATAATAAAATTATATTTTTTTATCAAACCAAAACCGATATCTAGACGCAATATAGCTAAAGAGCAGATAGAAAGAGAGACAGGCGGACGAACAGAATGAAACGATAAAGGATACCTAGTTATGTTGATTATTACAGTATTACACTGGCCTGCAAAACTAAGTACAAATCGTTTAAAATTTCATACTTATCAAAATATTATAACAAGATTTATCAGTTTTCTTAAAAAGTAATAAATTATATATATCAGTATGTTATTTTTATGTTTAAACAAAAATTAACCCTTTTAATCTTATATCTTTAAAGACATGTTATATACACATGTTATACAAAATTGCGGTTTTGAATAACTCCTCAAAGATTGACAACAGCGTGGAGGAGGTTTGTCATACTGAAAACGAGTTTTCGAGCCGAATTATGCAATATTGTCTCCCATTCTTATATCAGGGTGTGGTTGATTGGGTTGAGGTGAGGACATTAAAGATAATCTTTAAGAATCTCTTGACCATATCTTTCTCCAGGTAGAGGTCCAAGTGTCATGGCCATACTAAATGCGGATTCCTGTAGGTATGCCAGCCCATTGTATATGTACTCTGCCTGAGCATACTGGACTCTATATGAAAAGCAGGCTTAAAGATATCCCCTACCAGGTCACGTTTACTTAGCCTCCCTTCAGAAGTTCACTTTAACTTGTGAAGTTACTATGAGTAAATCCACTCATCTGGGACCAAAATTCTGGACCGTTCTCGTTCATCCTTTTACATGGTTCACGGACGTATCACAGTGTTGCTACTCGATACTAGGGCGCTCGACTTTGGTCTCGAGGTGAGACCACTCGCCCTTCGACTCGGTCTTTAGGGTTTCAGATTTACTTAAGCAAGCCTTCTTCACTGTGCTGTCAGTAACATAGTCCCTTTGGGCCTGAACCTAACTGCATCCTTAAACCTGCTACAGTGTTGATTTTCAACAAGTGGAAACAATTTAACGAACTTGCCGAGCGCTGAGTCTGCCAATAAAGTCTTGCACGGCCTTGTCAAATATTTTTCAGTCTCTTTGTACCGTCACTTCATCTTCTGAACGGTTCGTAACATGACACACTCCGTTCTTGCAGTACAACGCCTGATGCCTACTTCTGCACTGATGCCTTCTGCCTAACCTAACTTCCTTTTTGTAATAAGACTCTTCGTTCAAGAAAAAATTGAAAACATAAAGAGACCAAAAATATGGCTAACTTGAAAATGGAAAAAGGTTATTTTTGTTTTAAAGATTTTCCACCCACTTTTTACCAACTATGAAGTTGTTTGTTATTTTAACATTAAAATCTTTTTTGAGTGCTTTTTATTTTGACGGTTTATCTTGTTTACTTATTCTTACTACGGTTTATATACACACATACCGATTAGGTCTGGAGAAGACCATTATGACAGCACGATACTTGTGTGTTTAGAGTTTTCAGCTGCATTATATTAGAACAGAGCACTATTTACAGTGCATTCCGATTTCTGTGCAGTGTTTCAACTCTGCAAATATATTTCTCTCCAATCTTAAACAAACTGATATAAAAATAATAAAAAATATGTTCTGTAATATAAGTATTCCATATACATTAAATTATACTACCAAAAGTTAATTTAAAAATTCAGACTGTAGGTCTGACTTTGCTTGACTCAATTAAAAACCAGAAAATACGAACCTTTAAAACAAACCCCAAAAATTTTCTGCCCTAGACGATCTTTTCCTTAATCTGGCAGAAACCACTTAGTTGGCAATCAAATCTATGGTCTGCTGCAGACCTAAACCGTTCATATGTTAATAGTTTTAAAAAGTTATTGCAATTTAGTATTTTAAGTTTGAAACTTAAATTAAGATATTTTTTTTTTGTTAAAAAACGTTGATTTTTTAGAGTAATTTGTGAAACACTTCACATTTTAATATTACTAAATATGCAGGTATATATAAACGCATTATATTACTTGTATTTACAGTTTATTACCAATATTCGTATTATTCGAATTTATTCGAATAGTGTTTAGCCATTATTCGAATTATTCGAATAGTAAAATTTGTCGAATAATAACATTCCCTAAGTGGAACGCTCTATACAATGGAATATGGATATAAAAACAGCTTGGACTGAGGTAGTATGTAGCAGGCTATCAGGTAAGTATATGATTACTAAGTGAAGAAAAGACACGCCTGACTAGTGATTGCACTGCAGTGGACCAAAACTAAACTATTACTTAAGTCTTAAACCATCATTTAACATTCGCTGATTTGTTGCTATAGCGGCAAATAAACCTACCAACTCTATATTAGAAAGAAAAGAAAATTCTTTATTTTTAGGACTCTTTAATAATATCAGATACCTACCTACCTCCTCATAAAAATATTTGTTCAATGGAAAAAGAGGGCTAGCAAAGTAGAAACTTAGATACATTAAAAATATTCGACTTGCTCTATCTGAGATTACGAGTATAATATGACTTGTACTCTTTTCATACCCTATTTATTTTTAATTTATTACAATTTACAACTCACCTTAGAGCATTCCACCAAATTTTGTTGGATGCTCTAAGCAACTCACAGTAAGTAGATAGTCCTATCCTACTAGTCCTACTAATATTAAATATGTGAGTTTGTGAGGATGTATGGATGGATGGATTTGTTCCTGTTTCACGCAAAAACTATTGAACGAATTTTGATGAAATTTGGTATGGTCAAAGAATATATATTACTAACGGTATGGTAGTAGTTTAGGCTCTGGATTAAAACATAGGCTTTACTTTTTATCCCGGAAAAGTACAGTGTTCCCGTGGGATACTCTATAGTATATTTACGCGGGCGCGGGAAACAGCTAGTGAATTATAACTTCATAATTACTATTTCCTACAAGAACACAATATTTGACTTGAAATTGTTTATTAAGACAACATTTTCACATTTATGTTCAACTTTGCAGTGGTAATGTTTCATTAAACTGAATGTCACGCTTTACGGTGGGAATCGGAACGTAAAAGTCAGCTCACACCGAGATGCAGCGCGCACTTTATTTTATTTAGGAATGAAGGAAACGAGCAAATGTATCTTCTGATGGTAAGCGATTACCGCCGCCCATGGACACTGGCAACACCAGAGGAGTTATACTTGTAACTTCTCTGGTGTTGCGACTTGCGTTCTTAAAATCCCCAATATGGGGGCCCTTGGGCCTCCGGTAATCTCACTCACACGGCGAAGCACAACGCAAGCGTTATTTCACGACGGGTTTCTATGAGGTCGTGGTATTAACCCGGTCCATTCGTGCCGAAGCGTGGCTCTCCCGTAGTTCAAAAATGTTCTTTATTTATCTACTACAGTCTACACATTACATTGCAAGAGTTCTAGAAAATTACGAGCTGCACCGTATTTTGCAATGAAACGGGTTTCTTTTTGTGTAGTGAACAAAATTCAATTTTGAATCGTTAACTTTAAATGCGCTTGCCGCGTCCCGTCTTGGTGTTAACTGACCCTTACCGTAGTAGCCTCAATGCTTCCAAATGCAATGCTTCCACTGTGATTTATTTGTCTTTTGTTAGTGCGATTAAGTAAAAGTTCAGATGGAACTTATGGATAAAACATGGACCTAAAGTCTAGAGAATAAAGTAAAATCTATAGATAAGTAGTACAGTCGCAACATTAACAATAAACTTTAGGGTCATTTACACTGAAACGAAACGATACGCGTATTTTTAAAAAAACTTTATTCATCACACATTTCACTGTAAGTGTTAGATCATAGATGTCATCGCGTGGTGCTCCCACACTGCGGTTAGAAAAACGTTTACAAACATTTTCTAACAATAAAAACATTTACACTACGGCCGCTGTATCTTGACGGGTCTGAACATAGGCTCTGCGAACTTTAGCGCATGTACAACTCGTGAAGAAAACTGTTATTGTATTATTTTTAAATACCTATGTACTAATTAAGTTTCCCTAATACAGTTGACCAATTAGTACAAATAAAATAAATACGAAAACACTTAGAAACAGTTATTGCGCAACCTTCTGCGCGAAGTTCAGACTCGCCAAGATATATCAGCCGCATTGTACAAACAAATGTCAACAATTGTAACATTTTGTTAGGAACTGTAAGATGTTTTGCAACTTTAGCGCCTTGTACCTAAAAATTGGCCCACGGCACAATCTGGCGGGTAGGAATATACATTTTATCAGTAAGAACAAGGGAGCCCGGCGGGGCTAGAATCTCAGTCTATTACTAGCATTACCTAAAATGAAAACATTTTAAGGGTTTTGTACCTCGAAAGGAAAAAACGAAACCCTTATAGGATCACTTTCTTGTCCGTCCGTCCGTCCGTCTGTCTGTCAAGACCCCTTTTCTCAGGAACGCGTGGAGGTATAAAGCTGGAACTTATATCAAATGGTCAGGTCTAACGTCCCTTAGAGCTGTGAAAAAATTATGTTTCTAAACCAACGCAATCAAAAGCTACAGCCGTTTATGCCGCAAAGTTTCGTCACTCGCAAGGGAATCAAAACCTACAGAGTACTTCCCGTGAACTCAGAATCTTGAAATTTGGTACGAAGCAACGTCTTATAGTACAGATAAAGAGAAAATTGCGAAAACAGTAAAGTTTTAGTTACTTCATATAAAAAAAATATTTTAAACTTACTTACACCTTTCCTCATAAACGCGTAGAGGTATTAAATTGAAATTCATATCAAATACTCAGGTCTATAATACCTTTAAGCTGTAACAAAATCAAACTTCTATGTCAGCGCAATCAAAAGAAACAGCAATTTAAGCCGCATATTTCAAAATAAGCGGCTTAAATTGCTGTTTCTTCGCGACTACTCGAAAGTCGCAAGGGAATCAAAACCTAAAGGGTACTTCTAGTCGACCTAGAATCTTGAAATTTGGCACAAAGCAATGTTTTATAGCACATATAAAGGAAAAATTCCGAAAATCTTAAATTTTGGGTTACATCACAATATATTTTTTAATAATTATAAACTTATTACCCTTATCCCTTGCTTATACCATAATTATGACTAGATTAACGTGATGGGTGAACTTTTACTTATATACCTATGACTCGCACTTGACCGGTTTTTATTTAATATTGTGATCAAATGCTTGTAAACAAACGTTTACTAAGGTTAGTAAGTAAACATTTTCTAGAAAAACATATTATGAAACCTGTATCTTTTTGTCTACCTAGTGAGTTTAATTTTCAATAGCTGTCTCAAAATGCTTAGCATCGCGTATCGTTCGGTGTGAATTGACCTTTAGACACCTATAATACCAAAGTTCTAAATAAACTGTTTTGTCGCTTACCTACATATGTATGAACAAAGAGATATTTAAGAATCAAAAAATTTTAAGCTTTTACAACCTAGAGAAGTATACCGACTTAAAGGTACTTAACGTTTATAACTCATGACCTTTTTATCATTTAATGTCATGAGAAACATTTTAGTGACTTTGGTTAAACTAAATTATTTTTAAACATGGTATGAAAATAAAAATAATTTAGTTTAATAGATATTATTATTATGAATCAAGCTCATAACAAATAGAGTAGCTAATTTTATTAAAATAGACATATACAGCGTGTCCGGTAATTAATGGATAACCTTGAAATGTCTTAAGTAGAACTTATGCCCGTTCAAAAAAAAATACAGAAAAAAATCTATCATAATTAGTACCTAAGATAAGTTATTTTTAGTGAAAAGTCTATTTTCTTAGCTTATTTTTTAGTTTTTTGAACACTATGACCAGAAATGAATGAATTACATCGGTTTTTTAATGTTTTCATATTGTAGTATAACTCTCAGATCAAATAAAAACCAAGATAGCGCGTGGCGTTTGTTTGAAGTGAAGCCTAAAAAACTACGCTACTTACAAGCATAAAAGTACTTTACTTTTTGTCAGTACAGATTAGTCGTCGCGACGACTCATTCGATACTGTCGAAAAGTAGCGTACTTTTTTGCTTGTGTGTGCGTGAGCGCGTGTGTAAAATTGAAGTAGCGTAGTTTTTTAGGCTTCACTTCAAACAAACGCCATGCGCTATCTTGGTTTTTTATTTGATCTGAGGTATAACTATGCCGATAGATAGAAAATAAATTGTATCACTAGCTATTGCACTTTTTTTAAAAAAATGTTGCAAGTTGATTTATTTTAGAAAAAATTGCATAATTTATTTTTTCATCGAAGTTTAAACATTATGGGTATAAAAAAAATGTATGAAGGCATGAGTGACCAATAATTTTTAAATAATGCTGGTTGTAAGTAGATTTTATAATGGTACAATTCATCATTGTATCTACCATAAATAATGAATTATTGCTATTAATGTAGAAAAGTAGAAAAAATTACTACAGAAATGTTTAATGTAAATACTAATGCAATATGTTTAAAATTGATACTTTATTTTCTATCTATCAGCATAGTTATACTACAATATGAAAACATTAAAAAGCCGATGTAATTCATTCATTTCTGGTCATAGTGTTCAAAAAACTAAAAAATAAGCTAAGAAAATAGACTTTTCACTAAAAATAACTTATCTTAGGTACTAATAGGCAATCGGACAAATTTTTTTTATTGCATAAATGAATAGTACTCTTAAATATGAGTAACTTCTCAGAAGAAACCGTATATCAAAAGTCAATATTTTCAAAGGTACAGCGATTTTTATACCAAATTTCGCGAGCCTCCTAAAAACGCTCCATACTAAAATCGCCACACAAATGACGTCACTATTGGATTAAAGTGTATTAAGTAGGTATAAAGTATACGGCCGCAGGAATATATTTGTAAATATCTCCGATATTTGTGCGTTTAAGTTCATACTTACCATAATGAATGTTTTTGTATATGATGTGAGTAAACTAATGATGTAGGTTTTGTTTACCAATTTCGCAAAAAAAAAATTTTTTTTGGTAGGGTAAATACGCCAAACGTCGGCCCCCCTCCAATCCTCGGCCGTCTGCACATTTTCAGCTTGCATTCATTCAAAAGGTAATTAAGTGGTAATTTTGCCACTGAAATTGCAAGCTTAGTTCATACTCTTTAACCGTTACTATCCGATTACGTCACTTGCTCTTCGCACACTGAGCGTCAGTAGCGATAGCGTCGTAGAAGCATTGAAGTTCGTAGTTAAAGCAGCTTACTTGCTGTGAATATCCACGATTCGGGGATTGATATTACAACGGTAAGACATTTCTTTTTTTGGTTTTTAGCTTTGCTTTCACTAAAAAGGTATTTTTACTATATTTTGAGATAGTTTTTTCAACGCTTTGCGTATTGGTTTTAGGGAAAAATAGGGGGCCGTCATTAGAATACCAGTTTCGACTGAAAATCGGAATATCGGCCGGGGCCGACTTAAGGTAAATGCAGTATGTTTTATAAAGTCCAATACTACGAATTCCATTGTCTTAATAGTAAAATTTGAAACGCTTTTATGTTAATAAATATATTTTACGTTCAATCGCTAAATACCGGCCGGGGTGGTATTAGCTGAATCTCGAGAAATAAGCTATACGAAACAGGGGCCGACTTTGGAAATATTAAAGATCGTAATGTCGGCCAGCCTAAGAATCGAATGCTACTGTACAGGCTGATCATTTTTGTACTTTTCATTGTTTGTGTAGGTACTGGGTAGTCATTTTTTAATTTATTTATGAAACTTGCTGTCTCAAAATTGAATTATGTATTTTAATAATTTAATAATATTATAAGAGGTTACACGCTATGCCCGGCCGACATTTGGGAAAAACGCGACCGACCATTGGGCCGTGAACGGCCGACTTTAAGGTTTATTCGTTTTCGACGCATTTAAACCTTAATACTTTTTCCGTTTAGTAGAAAAGTCAACCATATGCCTATAAATATAAAATAGATTTATCAACCTGTCTAAAACCGTATAACAAGCTATGCTTTCATTTCAAACTGATGGATACGGAGCGATCTAAAGTTAGAAAATCCGTAAGTGGCCGACATTTAGCGTATTTACCCTATAAAGACTCGCGAAATGTTGTATACAAATCACTGTACCTTTGAAAATATTGACTTTTGATATACGGTTTCTTCTGAGAAGTTACTCATATTTAAGAGTACTATTCATTTATGCAATAAAAAAAAATCAGTCCGCTTGCCTATTATGATAGATTTTTTTCTGTATTTTTTTTTGAACGGGCATAAGTTCTACTATAAGACATTTCAAGGTTATCCATTAATTACCGGACACCCGATATACGAGTATATAAATGAGACTTGTTTTCAGCCCATTTTCTTTGACTACACGAAAAAAAATTCGAAAACTATGATGTCTATGAAAATATAATATGTTTACAAGATTTTGATCCCATAGCAGGACGCAGGCTCAGGGGCTTATCAGGAACAATTGACATCAACGATTCGTAATATAGGTATCGAATTAAAAATTTGTTTAAGCGCATTCATGATTTTCATGCAATTCTCATTCGGTACCTAAAATACGATTCTGTCAATTTTATTCTGCTAACCCCCCAACCTAAGATCATAGCACAGCGTAATAATGAGATACAGTGGGCCAACGCGTTTGAAGTCGCGCGAAATGCCGCTTTTGTGTAGGTATTCGTCATTGCTGCAGGGTTGTCACAATAATGTGTTTTATTATAATCTGTTCTACATTTTGTGTATTCGTAGTATGTGTATGTAGAGTACTAGGAATAAAACAAAAAAAATATATAGGTATAGAAGTATTAATGAAGAGTTTTATTATAAAAAATACAAATGCGTATACAAAAGCTCAGGGTTAGCATGATATATTATATCAATTGATATATATCGTATATATATCATGATATATATCAATTGATATTTATGCTTGATATATATCAAGATTGATATTTATATTTAAAAATGTAAAAGAATGTTTTAAATGTAAAAAATCTTACATCAACACAGGTCTCATTTTCCGAGAGTTTCACAAGCCTAGGTCATCAAAAACTTGCTATTTGACACGACATTAACTAATCATAGCCGTCGACGCGGCTTGTAACGGCTTATGACACCCACGTGACCCCCTGTTTTTGGGAAGAAAATTCCTTGTTTGTTATTATACTATTGTTATACCATTTATACCATGTGTGAAATTAATTTGACTTACACTTTTTTTTTCTTCTGGTTATAAACAAAAGTCATTTTATGGATTTAAGACTTAAATTGATACTCAAAAGTATCAATCGTTGATTTTTAATTTATTTGAAAACTTTGAATATCAATAATAAATAAATGAGTTTAATTTTACTTCCCTATCTTCAAATTATCAGACATACAGATTATTTCGATTCAACTATTACGAAAAAACATATCAGAGTATGAAATTTGTATGTAATTTTGAAAATATCAAAAATATCAAAATATCTAAAATATCGGATATATAATATCAAAGATATCTGATATTTTGATATTTATTATAAATATCGGATATTTACGAACCCTGCAAAAGCTACAAATGCGAAACTGAAAGGTATTTTCGACATTTGGATTTACTAGTTTTTAGATTGCGATTGTTGAATTTGACGATGTAGTTAATAAAATTCTGACGGGAAACAGGCGCATGGTTTTGTATTAAAATTAATCTTCTTTAGCTGTTCATATAATTGACCATTGACCATTGTAAATAAGTACCTACATACAACACGAACGAAACATTGTCGCAAACCACTTAAAACAATCAAATTAAAAAGCGTCAACCCCGGCTGACGTGTCCCAAGCGAGTGTATGGCAGCTTGGGCTCGCTACCGCCCCTCTCTCACCCCGCACGCCCCGCACGATTGCTCTGTCTAGACGTGTCCGTTGGACGACTGTAGGTAAGTTCCATAGGCTGTGATCATAGTGCGTAACAGTGCGTTATGGACATAATAATATCGTCAAGACTCAAGGCACATGTAGGCAAGATGATTTACTTATTAGATATTATCTTAGATTTTCCGATTGTTACGCTTGGAAATTGAGCTTAAGTCTACCTACGAGATTTCTTCAGTCCATATTTTCTAAACGGAGAATAAGTAAACAGGATTTTTTATAATTAAAAGAAATTGATGGATTGCGTTGTTTAAAAATAACGACTAAGGTAGCAAAAATAATAATTAAATTACTTAATGGGCGAAACAAAAAAAAAACAGTAGATACATACAGTTTTATGAGAATTGTGCAACCGGAGGAGAATGAAAATTGGCCGGTAAATTAAAGTTTATGTGGAAAAAGCTAATATTTTAAGTAGTAACTTAATGTTAGGAGATAGGAACATAAAATTAGTAATAAATAACAACACACACTACATTACAACTCAGATTATTAACACAATATTACACACACTACCACGAGTTGATAGCTTTAAGTATATGTAATATAATCTATGGATAAAACTTTATTAGTTTCTATGCGACGTACTTTGTCAATCTGTGACAACTTTTGTTGTAGGAGGCAAAAGAGAACACATGAAACATATTCCCCCTTACTAATATTCGCTGTATAAACTTTGAATAGTTAGATTCAGTGTTTTTTTCACGTCACACTAGTGACATTTTTAATTCGATTGAAGAAGACAAAACACTGTAACTATTAAAAGCTTATACAGAGTTTATTAGTAAGGGGGGAAGTGTTTAAATATTTAGACCGCTTACCTAGAATGTCTCCTATGTGGTCCGTACATGTTAGCCACATACTCCGGGGGGTGCTGCATGGAGACCCGATGCCGTGGGTGCACGTAGGGCGGCATGGGCGGTGCGTAGATGCTTTCGTACACAATCGGGTGGGCTGCGTATATCGGCTCCTCTATGTACATGGATGGTCTTCTTTCAGCTGTAAATAAATACTGAAATTGACGACCTCTGTGGCTCAGTGGTTAGCGCATGCTTAAGCCGAAGGTCGCGGGTGCGAATCTCGCCAAAGAGACAAAAAAGTTTTTATGTGTTCTTTAAGTCTTGGACAGTATTTAATATATGTATGGTTTAATAAAAATCTTAAATATTTTTGCTATCTGATGCCTGTGATACAAGGTCTTCGGATATTAGGAACAGGTCCAGATTGACGTGGTGATAAAAAAAAAATAAGGTGAGATTCTAGGCGGTTTAGTTCACTTCCGGTTTACTATACACAAAATTCAAATTTAGAATTCGATAAAAAATTCAAAATTTCAATTTTTTAACTATAAGAAACTAGGTATACTGTTTTGTTTTTGTTACAAATTAATTAATAAAAATATTAAGCATCCAAAAATAACGGACATCATTCTTAGTAATTTTTTTAAAGGTCTTATCTCAGCAAAAATTATGATACGAGAAAAAATTGTGTGAACACATCCCCTCAACTGGAACTTGGAAGTATAACTGACCGATGATGACCTTACAATGGCGAAGGCTGGTTTTCCTGCATAGGGAAGCCCTAGCCTGTATAGTAGGTAGGGATTTGGATGAGGGTCTTCAAAAGGGTAATTTTAAACGGGCAATTGGCCCACCACACTTACCCACCACTGCAACTCCTGTGTAGCCAGGATCGACAGTGGTAACCAACCGCAAGAACCTTTTGATATGATCTCAGGGGTGCCCGGGGGACATGCTAAATCTGTCTTGGAACCCGCAACGAAATTAATCAGAAGATTGTAGGAGGAGTAGGAAGTATTCCAGTTTCCCTCCCCAAGCAAAGCGGGAGACAGCAAAAATTGTGATGACATAAAAGTCAGAATTAAAGGGGAAGCACCACGGGAATAAAATTGTTTTTAATGACTACAAGACAGAATGTAATTAAATGTTTTAATTTATAATATGACAATTTATTACAAATTACAATGCATTTATAATGACAAAATAGTGTTGCATTGTTTCCAATAGTACTTATGACAAAAACGTTTGAAAGCCCGGAAGTAAATTGCCGCTTTTACTGAATAGGATAGGATCATAATAATAATAAATAATCTACCTATAGGCGTTTTCGCCTTCAGTGACTTGGTGATGTTTTTAAATATTGTGGTTTGCCCTAATATGGCTAATGTTAAACGTATCTACCTAATCCTGGCACTTGGCAGTAAAGGTTCGAGAGCCAGGATTCGCAAGTTAGGGTACCATTAACGTAATTATTTATACTAATATCTAGTACTTAATAAAATAATAATAATATAATAACAGCCTCCGTGGTCTAGTGGTTAGAGCATTGGCTCTCGACTCGGAGGTCGTGGGTTCGATTCCCGCATTGGAACAACAAAAATGTTGTTTCCAAGTTTGGTTAGGACAATGCAGGCTGATCATCTGATTGTCTGACAAGAAAGATGATCCATGCGTCGGATGGGCATGTAAAAAGTCGGACTTGCACCTCATCTCTCGTCAGTCGTGTCGGTTATCCGTCCCACTGGATTACGAGAGTACAGGAAGAGAGAGTGCTCTTGTGTACTGCGCACACACTTGGGCACTATAAAATTACTCCTAAGTCCTACGTAACTGGCCTGGTTTCAATGAAACCGGTCACCGTCACCGAGATCGGTGTGGGGAGTTACTATTAATAATATAATAAAGAGGAAAAGTTTGTTTGTTTGTTTGCATTGAATAGGCTACGAAACTACTGGTTTAATTTTGATAAAATTTGGTACAGATGTAGAGTAGGCTACTTTTTATAGCGGAAAAATGTACGGTTTCTGCGAAATTAACTTTTGCGCGTACGAAGTAGCGGGCAACATCTATATCGATCTATCAACGTATACAGGCGGTCTTGCTTTAAGCTGGTCATGTTTAAAATCGTTTATGATGATGATGAATTGATGATGGTTGGAATCATCCAACCATTATCATTATCACTAAAACCAACTGTGTCCTCTACTTCTCTTCAATGAACCTTATTTAGGCGCGTTGGGCATTTTTGAGATAGCATGTAGATTGTAGGTGCTGTACATACACTTTGAAAGATAAGGAAGTTACGGTATGAACAAGAATTCAAGCTGTGGTTTATTGTCTACGCATCTGATTACTGACAGCGATTTTCTCAGGAATTTAAATACAATTTTTGATTGTGTTAATATCCCTGAGAAAAAGATGATAATTACTACAATTATCAAAACAACCTTTTTTGACCTACATCTACATTTTACATCTGATTTAAGAAAATTAAGCTTCTCGTAACAGAAGGTAAGTAGCTTATCTTTAAGTAGCTAATATAATAAGTACCTACTTAAAAAGTTTGTTTTCTTGTTTTACTTTTGTTTCTTACATACTGGTTTATCATTTTACTGGTTTGTCCTCTCACATTTAACCGATATTTTCTCGCACAGCGGCGAAATTATTGTAAGATTCTACATATTTTTATTACATAAGTAAGCATACTGTATATTATTTTAAGACTCGCTCGTCGTCATGTCTTAAATATTAAATCCTAGTTGTGATGAAAAACCATTAAAATGCATCTACAGTATTGGACATTCCTACTTAGCTGGACACGCATTAAACCTTTTTTGTAAAATACAAATAAATATTATACATTCGTTTACCTCCATTATGTATGAAGTAATTTTTGTAATTCGCATTGTTGAATAAAAACGAGTTGCAAGTATCTGAAAACATTTACCCCAGTTCATGCATATTCAGCGAACTAGTTGGCCATTGCAGTAATTTTCTACTTAATTTACACTAATTAAAAGAAATTATTTGAACCAGTATTCTATTGCTGTAATGTCGGTATTAATTAATTTTATCGTGTAGTTAAAATTCCTTTTACTTAATATTAATTTAACGACTTTATTGCAATTAAGTATTTACTTACTTACATTAACAATAATTTTAAGACATAGGTACTTGGTTAGTAGTTAGCTCTAGATAATCACTAGGGCCTAGTACTTATTTAAATACTAGGTACTACTGTTACATTATATAATAGTGAAAATTTGTGATAATGGATGATGTTTATGACTCTTTCACGTAGAAACTACTGGACGGATTTTGATGAAATTTGGTATGGTAGTAGTTTAAAAAAAGTACAGTGTTTCCGTGGGACAATGTATTTTCGCGGGTGAAATCGCGGGCAAAAGCTCGCGCGGTCATAAAATTGTATAGATATATAGGTAACAACATCAAATTTTGGCAAGGGTAGTTTTGATACGTCATAACTCATACCGTCACACCAAAGTACATATTTTGTTTTAGATTTAAAACAGAGCAAGCTAGCTAGAGCTAACTTGCAGATTAAAAGACTGCGATAAAAATATTATATTTTTTTGTTTGTGTAAAAAAATCTAAACTGGTCAACAAGTGTATTCTTCAATTGTTGTTTCACTGTTTTATGAATTGTAACCGTGTGTTAACTAACTGCAGAAAATAATAATAAATAATTTTAGAGGAACCCAAATGACTATTATACGGAATCTCAAGGTCTGCGAAACCCACTGTAGGAATCCCTGGTTTAAAGGGTAAGTTGGCAAAAGTAATAGAAAAAAAAACACTTACGAATACGCTTTTGGTAAATTGGAATATTATCCTGAAGATTCGGAGCGTGCCGTGAAATTCGTCTGCTGTATCCATATACGGGCTCATTACCTTCCTCCTGGATAACCGATCTCCTCTGAACCTTCGGGGTCTCGTCACAAGTTTTAGTGGGGACATAGTAGAAGCTAGCGCTAACGGGCTCCCCGGCGAACGAATTCATGTTATCCTGACTCGATTCCGACTCCCTTTGGGATACTCCCAGGGCCTCGTTATCCCAGGGATCGACGTACACTCTGTGGCTGGACGCGGGAGATTTCTCCTCCTCTTCGCTGTCGAAATCCACGGCGGCCCAGTAAGGACTACTCGCGTGTCCCGGCATTGTCACAAACACATACACATGAAATCACTACGAATGAATTTGGGCATGTAACCATTATACACTGACTAAGTATAAGGAATTCATTTGTTTTTTCTTATCAACACTCATTACAATTCTGAGCACGAAACAATCCTACGGCGGTATTGTTGGTACGCGCGCAGGTTGGCGCGCCTGCTTATGAAGTAAGCATGTATGTTCAGCTGTTTTCTACGTGTACGTCGCCGTTCTATTGTGATAGTGGGGGTACTTACATATTGGATCAAGAGTAATTTTAAGAACAGCTATGAACTTACAGTGAGACCAATAAACCAATAAATAACAGGAGTCAAATAGTAGAAGTGGGTTTTGAGTCTTGGGAACAATTCCATGTAATCGTTTTAAATTACCATTTGATTAGGAGTCGTCCATTAATCACGTGATGCCTAAAGGGGGAGGGGGGGTCCGAAAAAAAAATCACCAAGTATCACCAAGGGGAGGAGGGGGTATAAGGAGACATCACGTCACGTGTATTAATTTTTGAATCTAGTCTATGCATACCGAAATTATTATCGGTTGTAGATTCGTAGTGTTGTTTAAATACCTACAAGACAAATGACTCGTATTGTTTTAAATTGCATAAATTGTTTTTTAAGTTAAAATTTTTCTTCAAACATCACCTGCTTACTATGTAAAAAAAAATACACGTGATCTTAGGTGGGGGAGGGGGGTATTATAAAACCTCACCACGTATCACCAGGGGGAGGGGAGGGGTCTAAAAAGTTGTTAAAAACATCACGTGATTAATGGACGGCCCCTTACCAGTAGGTATTTATTACCAGATTAAATTAAATTTTTAACCGACTTCCAAAAAAGAGGACTCGTATTGGTAAGTACTTATGCATTTTGGGTAGGTAAGTATGCAAAAAAATGTAAATTAAATACAATAATATTGATAAATACTTAGTAAGTTATAATGATAATGTTTAATTAACCGTAAGAGCGTTTCCAGATTACATAATACGATAACACTTATCGTGCCGATAAATAATTACCAAAGACATGAAAAAGACAGGCATAGTAATTTTTTTAACTAGCTAGACACTACATCGAAACGGAACCTTATATTTATAAACGGAACCGTAAGATAAAATAGCATATGTTGACACCTTAGATCCCTGAGGATATACCTACCTATCCTCTGCGATCTAAGGTGTCAACATCAAGTCAGCTATCCTCATATCCTATAGGATATGAGAAATTGAGGATAGCTGACTTACCACTAAACTCTACCAGTTAAAGTCCCATGAAAATCGGTCCAGCCGTTTCAGAGATTAACCGGAAATTAACAACACAGGCAGGGACAGGCAGACAAACAAAAAATTAAAAAAGAAAATATTTTTATTGAAAGTAGTTACATAGTAGCAAAGAGTAGGTAATTAATATCACAAGTAGGGAATATTATTCGAATATTCGAATATTCGTTTTATTCGAATATTCGACGATTTTATTATTCGAATATGACTGGGTTCATTATTCGAATATTTCGAATAAAAAGAATAATAAAAATATTTTATTTATTTTTCAAAAATATATTAATAATAGTAATAAACTTGTACATAAACCGGAAAAGTTTCGTTATTTAATACATTCTTCTTATTATTAGTTAATATTGTCGTCAATAATATCCTAAAACAGATTTTACTACACTGTTTGTGAAAGAATACAAAACAGTTTTGAAATAAAAAGAATATTTAAGGTGAATACTTCCTACAGGCCTCAGCGAAAGACGTCATGCTCACACGGTTATCAAAATAACCTAACCAAGAGCGTGTTTGGACATGTCTAAGGAGGGTTCTGTTACTATAAAGCGTAATATGATTTTTAGTTTCTTAATATGTTCGATTTCGTTCACAATAACTTTCCTAAAGAGAATTTACCATGGTCTACCAGCATGGAAAATTGTAAGTTCCTAATCCTCATAGTTCAGAAATGACAGAGGGGGGTGAAACCAATTTGGAGGCCGATTACTTGGAAATGGTTGACTTTGTAAAAGTCATGTTTAACTTTGCCTTTATTTTAAAAGCTGATTTTGAAAGCTGATAAATATTATCTTTAAACAAAAATTAACCATTTTAATCTTAGTATTAAAGACTAAATTTACGTTATATAAAATTGCGGTTTTGAATAACTCAGGCCTGAAAACAACTTGGAGAAGGTTTGTCATACTGAAAACGAGGTTTTGGAGCCGAATTATGCAACATTCTCTCCCATTTCATATCAGGGCGTATTTTAGTGCTGTGAGGGTACTAACTGTAGGTGACAATTTGCGGCTTCTGACTAGCCTTAAGCCCTAAGAGCTTACTCTTCTCAGGGTATACTTAATCGGGTCAACCCGATCGGGTCGTGGGTCGGGTCCTCAGCTCAAGGTGAGGACATTAAGGAGAATCTTTAAGAATCTCTTGACCATATCTTTCTCTAGGTAGAGGTCCAAATGTCATGGCCACATACTCAGTGCGGATTCCTGAAGGTATGCCAGCCCATTGTATATGTACTCTTCCTGAGCTTATTGGACTCTATCTGAAAAGTAGGCTTGAAGATATCGCCTAGTAGGTCACGTTTACTTAGCCTCCCCTCAGAAGTAAATCCACTCACAAATGAGTAAATCCACTCATCTGGGACGAAAATTCTGGACCATTCTCATTCATCCTTTTGACATTACGACGTACGTTCACAGACGTATCACAGTATTGCTACTTGATACTAGGGCTCTCGAGTTTTGTCTCGAGTCTCGGTCTTTAGGGTTTCAGATTTACTTAAACAAGTCCTCTTCACTGTGCTATCAGTAACATAGTCCCTTCGAGTCTGAAGAAGCTGTTTCTGAACTTAATTTTCAACAAGTGGAAACAATTTAACGGTCTTGCCGAGCGCTGAATCTGTCATTAAAGTCTTGCACGGCCTTGTCAAATGTTTTTCAATCTCTTTGTACCGTCCCTTCATCTTCTGAACGGTTCGTAACATGACACACTCCGTTCTTGCAGTACAACGCCTGATGTCTACCGATTGTACTGATACCTAGTTTCAGAAAAATACAATGTTTAAATCTACTGTTGTCTAACTTTCTGTAATAAGAAGTAAGAATAAGTTCAATAAAAAAAATATAAAATAATGGTATAATCGGTATATACACATGTACCGATTATACCTGGAGCAGATCATTATGACAGCACGATACTCGTGTGTTTAGAGTTTCAGCTGCATTATATTAGAACAGAGCACTATTTACAGTGCATTCCGATTTCTGTCCAGTGTTCAAACTCTGCAAACATATTTCTGTCCAATCTTAAACAAACTGATATATAAATAAAAAAAATGTTCTGTAATATTAGTGTTCTTTATACATTAAATTATACTACCAAAAGCTTTATTTAAAAAGTGAGACTATATGTCTGACTTTTTAAATCGATTGTTTATGTTGAATCGATCAATAGAACTCAATTAAAAACCAGAAAATACGAACCTCTTAAACAAACTCCAAAAATTCTCTCCCTAGAGGATCTTTTCCTTAGTTTTTGTGAGAAATCCCTTAGTTGGCAATCAAATACATGGTCTGCTCCAGACCTAAGCCGTTCATGTGTTAATAGTTTTAAAAAGTTATTGCAGTTTGAAACTTAAAAGAAGATTTTTTTTATTAAAAAGACGTTGATTTTTAACAGTAATTTGTGAAACACTTCACATTTTAATATTATTAAATATGCAGGTATATATAAACGCATTATATTACTTGTATTTAAAGTTTATTACCAATATTCGTATTATTCGAATTATTCAAATTTATTCGAATAGTGTTTAGCTATTATTCGAATTATTCGAATAGTAAAATTTGTCGAATAATAACATTCCCTAATCACAAGTGATAGTAGGTACTTTCATGATATCTACCTAACTTTGCATTTAGTGAATAGTTGTTAATTTAAAATTAGGTACAAACAAATATTAGGTTGGGGAAAAAGTTTCTTTGCATTTTATATAAAAATTCAAAAGGTTTTTTTATAAAGTTTATTTACAAGTGACTAAAGTATATATAGGTGCCATTTTGTTCGATAACTTTTTGCCATCTTGTTGGTAGGTACATGATCCCATTGCTATAAAATTTTTGGGGCTTCTGATGAAAAAACTGCGACAAGTGGTTTTGGCAGTCCTTGTGATGTCAACCTGACACTGCCTAAGGAATTCTCCAGCGACCGAAACAGGTGGAAATCTGAAGGTGCAAGGTCAGAACTATACGGCGGATGCATTAACACCTCCCAGCCAAACTCCCGTAATTTTTTCTGAGTGGCTAAAGATGTGTGAGGTCTAGCGTTATCATGGTGAAAAACCACACCCCTTCTGTTAATTAATTCCGGCCGCTTTCTCTCAACTTCTTGCTTTAATCTCATTAGATATGAGCGCCGATGGGTAGTAGGTCGGCGGCGGCGCGCCGACTATTTTGGGTCGGCGGCGGCGGCGTCGGCGGCGTGACCTTGAAAGGGTTGAAGTTTGTACATGGTAGTAAAAAAAAGTGTAGTTTACTTTATTTATTGGGTAACATACAATCACAATGCAATACAATTAATGGAACTTTTTGTAGTGATGAAAAAGACAACGTAATATCAAATTTCAAAGTAGAAACTACTTTGGAATTGACAGTTGATTCAAAACAGCGTAATTACTGTAATCTTTTTCTATTTTCTATTTATAAAGTTCACATTTTTCAAGAACTGAGGTCGACGCTATTTATATAACCTACTGCGTAGGTTCTCTAGTGATCAACCAATAATAGCGGAGATCTCAGCCTGAAACACCGTCCAAAATCTCCCAAAGAAGCATATCTGCCCGTAGGTGGCACGCCCCCGTAGTCCAGTGCCATCCCGGTTGTCTTTCCTTGATCTGTCCGTAAACCAAATTATGTCCTTAAGGTGAACATTAATTGGGACCCAGTCCTCCCTAGAAGTTATGAAAACTGGGTATAGCTTCTAGAAGCTATGCACCTTGATCATGGCGTCCGATGGTATGGCCATGCAAGTCTCTCAAGAAGAGACTCTTGCAGTTCCAAGTAGAGTGGAGGCCCTTTTAATTCTATCTGCCACCATGGCCCTGAGAACAACCTTCTTAGCCTCCATGATATGAACAAGGAACAGAGGAAGTGGAGTCAGGTGAATCAGGGTTTCAAGTGAAGCGGTGGGTGTCGAAGAGACCGCACCCATGATTATCAGACAGGCCAGCCTCTGTACAATATTTAATGTTTTGATGCAGTTGACGTGTACAGCATTTTTTCTGTGTAGTGTAGCATATCACACTACGCATACGTGACAATCGCCTCACTGTAGCTGTGTATAACCAAGCACAGCATTGCCTTCGACGAGGGTCTCATTTAGAGCTGACAAGTCTTGGGCAGGATCACAAAGCGCATCTAGCCTTTTTCATAATACCCTCGATGTGCTTATTCCAAGTAATCACTCCAAGATATTCGACCTCGCTTGTTTTACCGAAGTGTCGGGGGTTTTAGTCCCTTCAACTTCCTCTAATTGGTGTTAGGTATCAAGACTGTCTTATTAGCATTAACTTGACCCTTTTGCACCAAATTTGCACCTGATTGAATAAGCCTAGCGACTACTGATGCGCATTTGCCCACCACTAGTATCGCTAGGTCGGATTAGGGCTTGGCTCTCGACTTGGAGGTCGTGGGTTTGATTTCCGCGTTGGAACAACAAAAAAAAGTTGTTTTTAAGTTTGGTTAGGACATTGCAGGCTGATCACCTAATCGTCTGACAGGAAAGGTGATCTATGCGTCGAATAGGCAAGTAAAAAGTCGAACCAGCGCCTGCCTCCGCCAGTCGTGTCAGTGTTCCGTCCCACTGGATTACGCGAGTAAAGAAAGATGAGTGCTTGTGTGCTCTTGTATACTACGTACATACTAGGGCACTATTAGAATAACTGCTGGCCTGGTTTCAATGAAACCGGCCACCAACACCGAAATCGGTATGGTGAGCTATTATTTGAATTAGGTCATCAGCGTAATCTTTAAGCATAGAACCTTCTTTTGTTCAGTTCTTTTAGCAGCCCATTCACTACCAGGGACCGCTCCAGCGGCGACACTACCCCGCCCCTCCCTGTGGGCATCCTTGGGTCAACTTGCTCCTGAGCGTCAAGCCTATGCTAGTTGATGACGCTATTCTATTGTTTAGCGTAGCTTTGATTAACTCTATAGTAATTCTTGAAGTCAGGCTATCAGGGTAATAGATCAGGTGGAGTTTTTTTCGAACGCGCCTTCAATATCTAGGAAGGCGCATAGCGCAAACTTCTTATTCTCAATGGTCTTATCAATGCGATCTACTCGATCAATCAGTAGATCTGCCTTTCTAGTAATCACGTTGTTTTTTATGCAGAACTCTATTGATGAGATAGGTGTCACTTATGTGGATATTCTCGTTCGTCTCATCGTTTAAAGCACGAATGAAGTAAGGCTTATATGGGTATATATGACTTGGGTAATATGTAAAATGCTCATAGTCATTGACTGAATTACACATTATGACTATCCCTCTCGCTCACTCGGCGCGCCGATGTATTTTCGCGGCGGCGGCGGCGTGGCAAAATCGGCGGCGGCGGCGGCGCGCCGGCGCGGCGCTCATATCTAAATCTCATCAGTTGTTCGCAGTACAGTTCAGAATTGATGGTCCTGCCTGGCGGTAACAGCTCATAATGAATAATGCCCTTCCAATCCCACCACACACACAGCATCACCTTGTTGCGAGTTAACCCGGGTTTCGCCAGTCTGTGAAGCCTGACCGGCCTTTGACCACGATCTTTTTCGCACGTTCTTGTCGTAGGTACGTGATCCACTTTGCATCACCAGTTATCAGCTTCTTCAAAAATGGTTCGGTTTCATTACGTCGTAATAAAGAATCACAAATGAGTACACGGTTCATTAGGTTTCTTTCAGTGAGCTCATGAGGCACCCAAATATCGAGCTGTTTTGTGTACCCAGCTTTTTTCAAATGCGCCAAAACCGTTTTGTGGTCAATCCCCAGTTCTTCAGCTACATCGTAACTACTAATATGCCGATCTTGCTTCACTTTTTCAAAAATGGCAACAGTTTTGTCCGTAACAGGGCGACCAGAGCGACGTGCATCTTTGATATCAAAATTTCCGGATTGAAAACTTGTTGAAAACGCTTAAACCAAATTTGCGCTACTCTCACAGATACTGCATTAGGTCCATAAACATCACAAATTTTTTTCGCGGCTTGTGTTGCATTTTTACCTTTTTTGTAATAAAATTTTAAAATGTATCGAAATTCTTCATAAGAATCACTCATTTTAACAATAAGAAAAACAAATGAAAATCTCAAATTTACCTAATTTGAATTTGGAATTGTCTTCTGTAAAATTAAAACTTTTTAATGATACCAAAATCAGCCAGATACAATTGGTATAGCCCAAGATATTTTATGACAAGTTCATACATACTATAATGCGAAAAGACTTTTTCCCCAACCTATTACTTCAACTTTATTTATTAGTAAATAGATATGAAACATAATTTTAATATAGGTACTTAGGTTAGGTTAGTCCTAATCATCATCGGCGGCAACTAGCTTAAACAAGGAGAAGGACATAAGCAGGATACTTTTTATCCTCTTCCCGAGGGACTCAAAACTCGAGAGCGACTGGACCAATTTGGCTAATTTTGGTCTTGAAATAATTGTGGAAGTTCTAGAAAGGTTTATACTGTGAGAAATATTAGGAAAGGTGTAGGTTGTAGGAGTAGATGTAGTCATTTCTTTATTCCAGTTCATATTTAAGACAGAACAACGTGTGTTCGGACAGCTAGTTAGCGATATCGCGTAATGGGAAAACGCTGTAATAAATTTCAAAATAAAAAATTGGTTGTTTTTCGACCACGGGGTGGTTCCACCTCTATTAATTATTATAAAATAAATAAATAATAAATATACATGATTTACAAACAAATTTGTTAAAATCTATAATATTATAAATGGCATGTATTTAAACTTGCGACAAAACAATTAGGATGTGAAAATACCCAATATTGAATACTAAATTACCAAGTTGGCGAAAGAATGTAAGGAACAATAAAATTACAAATCTGGTGACTAAATAATACCACTGAATTTTCCAAACTGGCAGACAGATTATATTTTAGCGAACAAATAACCATCTTGGCGACAATTTGTGAGTACACATTTAATTTAAGAATAGGCACATATATTTTCCGTGATGTAGGTAACTCAAAAACCATACAAGCAGCAAAACGAGCGCACACAAAAAAAACATTAAGGAGCGTACAAAATTCCCAATTTTTTATTTTTCTCGGTTTTAGGGGGGGTGTAGATTATTGTGTAGATTAATTTTGAAATTAAAAAATGGCGGATATTTATTTTTCGTAAAATTGATATGGGTGTCGTTTACCAGGTTTTTGGGAGTGCTGGATACGAAAATGACATTCGTTTTGAAATTCCAATATGGCGGACATACTTAATTTTATAAAAATAATATGGGTGTCCTTTTATTGGTTTCTGGGGTTGATTACAAAAAAGTCATCCATTTTAAATTTCCTTAGTAACCCCGCAACCTCATATTTTCATCATGATGGGAGAAAAAGAAATTTGGAAATCCTGAATTTTCCAACATTTCTATATAGCTATTCATTTCTATACATTCCTAGTATCTCAATGTAGAGCATTTACTTCTTTTTTTATAAAATTGATTCTATCTCGGAAACGGTGCATCCTATTGAAAAAATAATGAAAATTTCGTCCCCCTTAGAAACCTCGCATCATCATATTTTCTTCATGATGGGAGAAAAAAAATTTCGAAAATCCTGAATTTTCCAACATTCCTATAGCTATAAACATCCGTCGTATCTCAATGTACAGCATTTACTTCTTTTTTTAATAAAATTGATTCTGTCTCAGAAACGGTGCATCCTATTGAAAAAATAATGAAAATTTCGTCCCCATTATTAACCTACAAATCGCATATTTTCTTCATGAATGGCAGAAAAATTCATGAACCCTGAAATTTGAAAAAAATATATACATAGCTGGTACCTTGAACTACATAACATACTGTAATAATAATCATCAATCCTAATTAGCATCCCCAAGATCTTTTAAATTAGTATTCATTATTCATTTTACGAAGATTGAATATTCTCCATTTTGGAAAATGAAATTGGAAGACAATTTTGTAATCAGAACCCCCAGAAACCTGGAAAAGGACAAGTTTATTAATATTAATAACAAAATTTTACGCCATTGTGGAATTTCAAAACAGATTTTATTTTCATATTATTCTGAACCCCCAGAAACCTAGAAATACCCATGGGTATCATACCCATGCCAAAGAAAAACTTACTCCAACAGTATCCAAAAATAGGATTTTCCGTAGCCTGCAAATTGAATTTTTAGCAGCCATTAATTTATCAACCAAATCTGGTTTTATAGCTGCTTATATGGTATAATGGTCACCAACTCGGAAATTAAGTCACCAACTTATAAATGTCGGTGCTAATTTGGATTAAATTTCGCCTCTTTTTATCTGCCGAGTTTTGAATTTTTTGTCACCCGAGTGTTTTCGCCAGTTTAGTAATACCCTATTACAAGTTAAAAAGTATGTCAAATTGTACCTAATACCAAAATACATTAGCAGTTTGAACCATTCTTTGTGAATTTCTTTCTTTTCCTTGCAAATTAGCCTAAAAGTTCAAATTAATATTATAGGCGCGAAAACGCTATAATGAGTTGTCATGACGTCACATTCTTGTAACATTGTAACTGTCAAGTGTCAAGTGTCAAATTACAGTGAAAATGCCAAATCCCAGAATACCTACTATTTACGTTTTTAAATAAATGTTATAAATTATAAATGGTGCGTAGTGCCAAAATGCACTAATACGTCTATTTAAACACCGGGGAAAATCTTTGTGACCCTACCAAAGAACACTGAAATGCAGAAAAAGTGGCTATTACTCGCTGACGCATGACGTTAATGATTCGATGCTGAATATTCTTTATGGAAATCGGGAAGACATTAATAAAAGAAGAAGAAGTACAAGAATATGACGTCACATTCCAATCTCGTGCGTTTTTAGTCACGTGGTCAAACGTGAAAAATTCATGATTTTATTTTTGATATTTTATAAAAATCATACATATTTTTGTGTAAAAAGTTGGTTAAATTGGTTTAAATTAATGTTTAGTGATAAAATATCAACAATCTGATGTATATTTTCATCATAGGTTAATACCCTATTTAGTCGCCAACATATTAATTCGCTGGCAAATTCAGTAATACAGTATGCTCACGTGCAGCCGCCAACTTATTTTTTGTTCGCTCGATTAATTATATCCCATTATAAATTAATGCCCACTCTCTTGAATATTTTACATAAACTCTACAGAGTCCCAACAGATCCATCTAATAGTCACTAGATTAATCTTTTTCAAATTTGAGGATAAAATGCAAAAAAAGTTTTGATTTGGCTATGTACAACTATTTATAACTTGTTTCATGAAAATCTTACTTTGGCAGTGAAATAGAGCTTTAAATTATTTTATCTAAGAAAAGCAATATTTTTATTTGTGTCAGCGCCACCTATCAGTAGCTATGTCAATTACGCGTTATGAATTTTGATAATATTATTATTATTATTGTAATAATATTAGTAGCGAACCCCAATGGTCGTTAAGTTAAACTTACTTAATATAATATTATAATTTATGTAGGTAGGTCACTCCAACTAGGTAGGGTGGGTAGAGTACACGGTAGAGTATGGTACTCTACCGTGTACTCTACCCACTACTCTACCTATCGACAGAAACCTGCAGGCGCCCCTTTGGCATCATAGTATTGTAGTTTACGTTTAAAGTAAAAAGAAAAAACTTGCTTCTTAAGTTTTCGCAAGATGTGGAAAAGTGACGTAGTTATTTTTGTGTTTCTCCCTTATATTTGTGTTATTTCGGTTCATAATGTGTAATATTGGTTGAATATTAACCATTAATTTATATTCGTTAACGTGCACAAGGGTGGGCAAGTTGTACAACTTTAAAAAAGCGTGCTATTTTGTGTACCCTCCAAAACTCCCTACGAATTTTCATTAAAGCTTCTACCACTTTACTGAATCGACTGACTTGACTCCTAAACTGCACTGACTATTTATTTGGACTTTGGCTAGACTTTAATCTAGTTTTAGTTTGGCGATTTAGAAAAACGGTATAGAAAACTTAGCGAGAATTCTATTTACCCGCCTTTTTAAATTGACACTGGCAAATGGTTTTAAGCCGACACGCCATTAAAAAAAACTTGACAGCTCGTAGACGTTAACTGTCACTTTTCTTTTACGCGCCAGAAATTCGTTAACGTCAAAACTCAAAACGCAGAAGGGAAATTTCTAAATGTTATTATTTTTTCGTTTTGTAAAGAAATACATTTTTATGTAGTTTTGTATAATAAAGTAGTAATTGTTTACATAGATATAAGGTGTGTAAAATTATATTCCTTGAAACGCGATATAATGTTAGTTAATAAATGAATGCCATCGCACAATACCTGTTTCAGTCGCTTCGGTACCTACTGGAGGCCTTTTTATTCGTTTTATTCTAGTGTGGTTTTAAGTCAGGTTATGTGAAATAAAATTCAATTATAGAAACATAATATTAACATCAATCGTCAACGTGAATGAAGTTAAAATTACATGAATTTGTTTTATCAGGTCAGGTACATCAAAATTAGATATGTCGGGAGAAATAGAAGCCGGTTTGGAGGAAGTTTTAGATCAACTGGCTGATTATACACTCAATGCTCACAACTATCAGTCGATACACAATGCTTTAAATACCGAGAAATGTGTAAAAAAAGCGGCGGTCGATAAATTGTTATCAATATGTATACGTGCTTTAAAAGATGACAGAAAATACACAGTTAATACGTTAAATATTATATTGTCGGTTATTAAAAAAGTCAATGTAAGTATTTCACAATGTTCTCATTCATTCAAGTATTGTCTCATGCTTGTTACGTTTGCTTTCACTTGATCTTTTTTCACCCTAAAGATGGTAAAAGATAAAATTTAAGCTACAAAGATAAAAAGGGTGTAATTTTGTAGAATAGAATAGATATAAAACATTTATTTTAGACAAAAATATATGCCCATAGTGTTGTCAGTGTGTTAGTAACAAAAATATAATAATAATAATTTTAATTATATTAGTAAGTATAGTATGACAAAGTAAATAACTGGCATAATTTGTGCTTATTATATATCATTTAACAGTCTTTTTGCATGATCATTACTGGTTTTTAATATCAATTCATAAAGAATTTGCCATTTTCTAAAAATTGGCTATATCGCTAGCCGTTAGGGTGTACAATGATTTGGATAATATCAAAATGTGAAAATACAAAAGCATACTATAATAATTGTTTTTGACAATCAAACTAAAAAGTAAATAACTTCAATTAAATATAAGTACATTTTGAATATAAATAACACTTTTACTTTTTGTAAATATAAAATATTTGTAACCCTGGGGCTAGCATTAATGCCAAATTTTTGAAAATCTTTAAAGGAAAATAGCTAATTGATTAACTTTTACTCCAAATAAATATTGATAATACACAGCTTGAGGTCCAAATGTATCTTTTTTAGGGTGGACAATGTGTTCCTGTACCTGACTTGGTACCATCAGCCTTAGCTGTTCTGCATTTACTGCAAACCACGGTCCTGTTCAGTAAAGTGGAGGTGTTAAAAATATTATGCTTTGAAATATTACTGTCGTATCCTGATGAAACCCTTGTATCTATAGCAGTAAACCAGGGAACTGAGTTTATGGAGCTATTCAACTCTTATTGTCATCAAAGGATACCTGTTGATATAAGATTACAGGTAATATATTTGTTTTTTAATTAAAAACATAAATTAACACTAGATGTTGCCTGCGGCTTTGTGCGTGCAAAAGGTGATTTCGCAGAAACCATACATTTTTCGCAATAAAAAGTAGCCTGTCTTTCCCCGTGGTCTACCCTACATCTGTGCCAAATTTCATCAAAATCAGTCCAGTAGTTTTGGAGCCTATTCAATGCAAACAAACAAACAAACAAACTCTTGCTCTTTATTATATTAGTATATATTAAAGGAAATACACAAATCTCTGTTAAGCTTATTTACATTTGTTGATGAAATGATAATGAGAATTTAACAATAAATAATATTACTTTTTTCCAGCCTGTGATTTTACTTGCCAAACTGCTTAAAATATTGCCACCCGATAGGAGACGGCAATTTGTGAAACATGGTGTGAGTGTGTGGTTCTCAAAAATTGTGCCAACAGTTGTTTTATATGTTAATTCACCGAATGCCAAAGCTGATGTGCCAGTAGAGGCTTTAGAAATGTTGACAGAGGAGTTAGTTCATATTGACTATGTTGACAATCCTCAGTGGCAGATAGTCTTGGAATGTATTTACACACCACAGAGGTAAGTTCTTCTATGTTTTTATTAGCGCAGCAGTATAATCCTTAGAATGTAAAAAAATAATAAAATAAAATAATTTATTTGATAACATAGGTACTTCTTAGTAACAAAAATCTTAATACCTATGTTAGTAGTTTTAATTATTTTTGGGTCAATTAAATTTCCTACATCTCTCACATGCAGATCAGTGAACCGAACCAAAACTGCAGTCTAGCTGGCCTGCTAACGTTTCCACGATGCTATTGCAGATTCCCTCATATCTTTGTACCACAGACTATGTTTCTTTCTCATGATGACATAAAAATTATCTACATGCGCATCTGTAAACATGCCTGAGGCGCTTAAACTGCAACTGCACCAGAGCCCTGAAAATATTATACTCTCATGGCCTCTCTCAGAGACATTTCAATGCCAACTTAAGAAATCACTTAGTAGAGATTTTGGAGTAGCTACTTAAGTAAGCATTAAATGTCTCTGACTGCGGCTTTGGACCTCTGGTTTATTTAGTTGTTTAATGATTTATTAGGAATAATGATTGTTTTAATTATCCTAAATTATTTCAGGTATCCTTCAATCATGAAATGTCTTTTGGAAAAGGACAATGTTGTTTGGTGTCATTTATGGGTGATATTTATCAAGTTATTAAAGAATCAAATAACAAAAGTGAGCAATACAGTCAAAGGGAGCCCAATAAACTCCATGTTGCCGGTTGTTGAGTTGGCATTCAAAATGAACCCTCAAAATAGATGCAGAGCATTTGATTGCTGGAACGTATTGATTGATAACTTCTCCACTGAAACCAGCGATTTGTATATTAACAAGAGAATAAAATTACTGATTATACCACTAATGTCAAATAATGCAAAAGTAGTGGAGACTGCAATGGCTAAACTAAACACATGGTGGCACTTCATCATTAAATTCAATGTCAAATTGCAAATGGTTGCAGATATAGCTTTGATACCGTTTTTATATTTCTGTTTCGGTAAACCGAACACAGATAAACCAGTGTTGATACCTGGTTTCCTTTCGGACGAGTTAAAAAATAAATGCGTTGAGGCTACTACTGAAATATTTGGACACACAAGTGACTGTAATTGTGAAATCAACTTACCTAGGCTTAATAATAAACTTATTACTGGAAATTTACTTGTAAGCCATTGGAAGGCATGGCTTCATGCTGTAGACAGTACAATAAAAATATTTGTAGCCAGTAATTCAAAGCAAACGGAGTTATACATTAAATGTATTTGGCACTCTCTTCTTTCTACTATCAGTGATCTCACAGAAAGTAAATTAAAAAGGGATTTGTACTATGAAGTACTTAGTTATTTAGACAACCTATGTTTGGTAAGTTCCATAATAAATTAATTTTGTTGTATTGAGAAATAATGTTCACAAAATCATAATATTATTATTAATATTTGTTTATTATATTTTTTTAATCTAAGTATTCCCACTTTTTGAACCAACAGGGTTTCCCAATCTTTTTTTTTTTCATGGCATCTCTGGGATCGTAACATTACTTTCATTTTTCCTTGTGACATTTTATTGCAAAAAGGCATTTTCATAAATATTTATAAGTACATATATTTACAATCTGTTTTTGGATGGAATAAATAAATATTATAACTTGCTGAAACATGTCTAATAGCAACTGACGAGACGTTGATTTATATATTTGATTATCAAAAATCCTTTGTTCAATTTGTGGTATAGGGCACCCTTGACATCTCTCTACGCCCTACAAGGGAGACACACTACACTCGTACGCCCTACAAGGGAGACACACTACACTAGTTAAGAACTCCTGTCCTAGATGATTCTTTACCAGGTAACAAATATTTTGTACACTCCTTATGAAAATATTTTTTTTTGTTTTTAGGGTGTTACAAATGCTATGGGAAAGGTGATATTGGAAGCTTTCATTCCATCTCTATTCAACAATCAATATGGACTTGTATCATCAAAAATTAAAATAGACGAATGTCCACTTGAACAGAAAGTAATATCTATGTTGCTTCGGCTGCCAAGAGATGTATTAATAGTCAGGTTAGTTTTTTGTATTTCTTGCACTATACTTGGAATGCTAAATAATAAATATTTTGCCATCCAAGCAAGTTGAAAATAACTAATTCAGATCAGATATACCTTTGATTATACATATATCACCCATAAAAGTTAGTTGGCAAATAATATTTTTTTTATTTCGTAACTGTTAATGGTTTTTTTTTATGCCTTGTACGATTTTAATGTTTTTTCTTGTTTTACAGACCTGAATATGTGAATGAGGTAAAGATTGTAACTGATTTGTTTCTAGAAGAGAAATCTACTTTCACACTCAATACAATTGAACTAGTTATAGAAGAAGTCCCAACTAAGGGCCTTCTAATATGGACAGCACTAGCTCAGTCTATGTGTAAAACGAAATATACTGGGAATACAAAAGCTCTAAGTCAAATGTTGCTGTGTCCACTAGAAAAGTCTACACTGAATGTAAGATTCAAATTTTTTCAAAGTATTATTGCTTCCTTAAGATAGTCTTTCGATGAATGCGACGCGAGACCACGACCCGAGGTCGAAATCGGGCCCCGGAGCCATTGCTTATGTATTTATATGGAGCACTACACGAAACCCGCGACTGCATCATTTGGGTGTGGGCAGAGACCATGATTCGCTGTTTGCTGTTGCTGTCTCGCGTCGCAGGTAGCGGTCTCGTGTCATGATTGCATAGATTGGAAGGCTACATTTAGAGTCATTACTTTTAGGGTTACGTAATACACAACCCTTATAGTTTCGCTCTGTCTGTCCGCGCTTCGAGCTTCTGTAAACATGAATATAAATAGATAAAATTTGGTATAGTTGTAGATTGTATATAGATCTCGGTTTTGGCATAATAAAAGAATAATAATTTTATATTTTAGGGTGGATGAAAATATTTTTTCATTGTATCCCATCGTGTGGGGTATCGTTGAATAGGTCTTTTATAATAAAGGCAAGGTTTCGTACGTGCCATTTTTACAAAGTCGACCATTTTTGAGTAATCGGCCCCCAAAGTGGTTGTAAGTTGGTCCCACCCCTTGGCACTTCTAAACTATAGGAGATAGAAACTTGTAAGTTTCGATGCTGATAGATCATGCTAAAAACTCTTTCGGAAAATTATTTTGAACAAAATCGGACCGAACTTTTGAATTTATTTAAAAAAATGTATTATGCAGTGATACTTACGGAACCCTCTTTAGGCATGTCCTGATATGCTCTTGGTTAGGTTATATATGTACATTGTTTGATGTACTTACATAATATAATATTATTTATGAAGATCGTGGATAAAAATATATTTGATTTTGATTATTATTTCTTGTAGGCAACTTCATTCTCAGCTTGGCTAGATTTGTATGGACATTTTATTGATCAAAATTCTACAATAAACGATGATATTTTGGATATCTTATCACACAATGACAAATTAGAATATCATTATGCTATGACAATTTCTTTGGAAATGATGAGACAAAAACTTAAAAAGTGTGCTGATGGCAAAGGTTTGTAACAATACTCTTTATCTATTTATTGTAGTGACAGATTGTTCTGTTACAGAAATGTTTATGAAAAATGATTAGAAAGGCGTGCTGAAATCAACCCATCATGGATATTGAGGCTTGCTAACACTTAAATACCTCTCATTGGAATCTTGGTGGCAATAGTTAGACATCTAATGACCATCGTAAAGGCACTGAGACAGAAATGAACCAAAATTATTGCATTTTAATCTAGGCAACTTTTTTCTTTTTTAAACTCGTCATACCATCTTTGAAATTTTGAAGTAACATATTAAGCATCAACGTAATATACAGTTTTTGTTTTTTACAATATAGTTTAACTTGATGAAAATGCAAAAATTTTGCTCAGCGATATTGCAGTAAAACCCATTATCTATTTTAAATTTTAATAGTTTTCCTAGTTTAATATCGTATAGTTATTTTCAAACGGTTATTTGGGTGTTAAGCTTCTTTACCTTGTTGGAAATTTGATGAGTCTTTAGTAATATGATTTTCATTAAAGTTTTGCAAAGATGAAATTTTATTTGGTCTTCTATTAAAATTTGCTATTTCATAATTTTCAGGCTCAAGTTTCGATAAGGAACTTGATAATTTATGTAAAATGTCTGCTTCTAAAAATTTAACTGATTGGTTTTGTGACAAAGAAAACTTCGAAGCTATAATTAAAGTAGTTATAGATGTTTTTACTAAATTAAATCCTACTAATGATACTGCCGTTGCAAATGTTATGGCAGTTGCAACTAACGTCTTAGGGCAACCACTTCAACAGATTATTGAGGTATGTCTATTTAATCCAAAACCTTGTAAAATGAAAGTTGCAATAAAATTAAAATGTATATTAATATTATTATGGTTTGTAATTATTTTTAATCGTCTTTTTAGGAATCCAGAATATGTGAAAATTTGGAAGATCTATTCAAAAACATAGAACTGGTAATGGCCACAGAAAAACACATGAAGACCAAACTACAGATTATAAACGAAATTAAAGACGTTGGTGCTAAATTTGTAGGCAAACTAGAGCCTTACCACAAAGAAGAAACCATTCAAAAATTAAAAACACTTTTGGATTCGATTTATTGTAATGGAAAAACGGTGTCTGATAGTAAAATAAGTTTCGCAGAACCTGAGAAAACGTCTGCAACGAAAAAATCTAAGAAAAAAGAAGCTACTATTGTCAATACTGTTACAGATCAAGGAGAAGAATATGTAGTAGTTAAATCAAATTGGAAGTTTAATCCCAAAAAGTTAACCGACAATCAAAAAGAAAAATTTAAAAGAAAAAGGGAAGATATTCCAGCTTTATACCAAGATTTATCACAATCTCAAGATGAATTTAAATTAGTATCCTGGAAAACAGATTCCCAAGATACATCTTCTACAAGTAAATCTACAACTGTGTCAGTGAATGAAGATGTATCTTCAATTCTCAGAAACTTTCCTAATTCTGAGATTGTACCTAAAATCTTAGAAAATATTAAACCTACAAGTGAAAGGAATATTTCAAACCATACTGATGATAG
Organism: Glaucopsyche alexis; assembly: GCA_905404095.1. Classification (NCBI taxonomy): domain Eukaryota; kingdom Metazoa; phylum Arthropoda; class Insecta; order Lepidoptera; family Lycaenidae; genus Glaucopsyche; species Glaucopsyche alexis. Next base: position 8,433,579 of record FR990053.1, read on the forward strand.
TATAATGACCAATAAAAACAATGAAGGTGAATTAAAAATAAAAAAAGGTATTCCTACGACTCCATCAGCAAAAGAGACTAAATCGCCAAGAATGGCACTTAAGGATCGCGTCTTTAGGAATGTAAGAAATTTAATTGAAAAGTCTAATGTGCCAAATGGTAATATAAGCTTGAACTGCGGTTTGATTGAAAGTGATCCCAAAACCCCCGTATCAAAAAAACCTGATGATACAAATGGCGTTGTTCATTCTGCGCCACCGAAAATAAGTGCAGAAAGGCCATGTCGGCAAAAAAGAAAGCCAAAAAAATTTGAAGACCTAGAATTATTTGGTTTAAAGAAACGACGACAGTCTTCGGGACAAAATGATTCTCCATCTGAATCAGATACTGGAGATCAAAAAGACGATCGCAATGCAGAAAGTAAGGATTATAACAAATTCAGCGAAGAACCTGTAGGTGATGAAGCCTTGACTAATAATAAATTAGTACAAGAGTCAGAGAATGCACATTTGCTATCGGAAACTATAGAATCTTCATTGAATACCGTTATCGAAGAACAAAACAACATTCAAAGTGAACCAAAAACTGATGATATTTCAAACAAATCTAACACTATAGATAGCTTTTTAAAAAAACAACAAGATACAACCGAAAAAATGGAAATCGTAACTGATATTGGTACAGACAAAACTGCGCCCAGCAATGAAAATGAGAAGAAAAACACTAGCCTTGACGATTTCAAAACAGAAGTATCAACTCCCAAATTAAAAAATAAGGAGCACAAAGTTTCTGAAGCCACAAAGTCATCAACCAAAAAAAGCTGTTCCAAAAAATCTCGAATCGAAAAAGAACTAGCTATCGACATGGTTGAAGGTCATCCCTTATTAAATGCTCCGATTGAAACAAGAGTTACAAGAAAAAGACTTCTAAATACACCCAACTCTAGAAGAAGTAAATCGGAAAAGACACCTAATAATAAACTCGAAACTAGAGAAATAAAATCTGTTAAAAGTGATGGAAAAATCAAAGACAAATCTAAAGAAAATTTACCACTTCAAAGAGAAGACACATTTAGTTCTGACGATACACCTTCGTCACAGGACATCATAGAAAGTTCTCAAGATTCGAGTATTACTTCAATATCAGTTAAGTCAAGCATTTCCTGTAAGAAAATACCTACTGTTATGATCGATAAATTGAATCTTGATCCTATTGATACTCGGGACTTAATTAAAGATAATATTATTGATGAGTCAAAATTAGCTGATGACGATAAAAAAGATAGATTACAGAATAATGACATAACTTTCGATATAGACGATAAGAATAAAGACGATACAGAGTTACCTAGAAATAAAACCGCAGCAGAGGATACAACATTTATAGACTTGACAGAAAACATGGATACTGAACCAATCTCGCAAAATAAGACATTTTATGATGTTGTTGTTATTGATGACGATGCACCCGAAATAGTAGAAGTTCTGAATACAGAAGTAGGGCCTGAAACACAGGAAATAGCTGAAGCAGACACTCAGTCTATGGATCCATGTGCTGTCATTGAATCAGATAAAGCAGAAATCATTCCTGATAACGTAATCGATAATACGGCTAATAATGTAAAAGAAGCGAAAGAGAATGCACTAGACGTAACACCTGACATAACACAATCAATCGACGATGTAGCAAATAAAGAAAAAACAAAATTTTCACCATTAAAGGATGAAGAACAAAGAAAAAAAGACTTTTTAAATAATACAATAGAAATATCTCCAATAAAAACGCTCAGCCCAGTTGGAGAAACGAAATCGTCGGCTCAAGATACAAGTAGCGATTATGTTGTTATTAAATTAAAGTCACCTGTTCAATGTAACGGTGAACCGTTTGATAAGTGTGATTCACCAGAGATTTTCACAGAGGAGCAAAAGATTTCACCAGACAAGAGAAATCTATCGCCGCCGAGAGAAGAAATAACTGTCACAAATACAAGTCCAAGCTCATCATTATCGTTAAAAAAGCGGCCCCAAGTACGTTCTGGAGGTAGAGGAGCTCAAATGTTAGGCCTATGTGTTCCAAATCGACTTCAGACTAATGATAAGATAGACGCTGAAGAAAAAAAGAGCACCCCTATAAATACATCGGCAAGACGAAATTTGAGGATAATGTATAATTCAACAACCGACAATAATGATACAACTGAAGAAGATGATAGCGATAGTTTCCTTAAGTTGAAGAGAACTTTGCCCTCTACAGACTGTAGTCCGTCTGTTCCTATTTTGAAAAGGAAATTATCTGAGATTACTGATGATGCTACTGTTTCACCAGCCAGTAAAGTGAGTTTCTTTATGTCTATTTAAAAATAAAATTTTTGTATATTACAAGAATTTATTCTTATATCATAATAATATAATATTCTTTGTTTATTTAGTTCTTTTGGTGGCAAAATGTGCACTGTAAGCTTTGCATGGAAAATGCATTTAACTGTCATCATTTACATAGAAACTAAAAACTTAAAAATTTTCAGAGAAAGCGAGTGAGCTTCCATGATCCGCCAGTGTCGACGACTGTATGCGTAAAGAAGTACATAGAACCATGTGGTATTCGGTCACCACAAAATTCCGCTATCAAACGCCAAGAGAGACAGTTACGTTCACAAATTGCAACTAAATCACCAAAGAGACTCGACAATCTGTTTAAATTAGATACAGTATTGACTAAAGCTGTAGAGAGTTTTGTTGAGGAAAATACCAATACTAATGAAGACACAGAAATGAGTTTAGATCCTACACCCATTGTAGAAATTGTTAAAACTAGTGAACTGAATGACACTGACCCGATTTGCATAGAACTTGCAGATTGTAAAGACTCTATTGAAAAAATAGCAGGCCAGCTGTCTTCGAATACGATGAAGGCGTTATTAGTGAAAGAATTCGAAGGTAAAATAAACACAGTTGGTGATTTAGCAAAAATGACAGAGCTAGAAGTGAATAGGCTGTGTATAAAAGCGCCTAAAGTAGAAGTTGCAAGGAAGGTATTGACGGAATATGCTGAAATGATAAAGCAAGCCAGTGAAGAAATAACGCCTACTGTTGAAGAGGCGATGTCGGAATCAATTGTACCTGAATTTATGGCTATGGAGGTCCAAACTGATGAGGTTTTGGTTGACAATGTTGCTATGCAGACTGACATTCTAGAAACTTCGGAAAAACATGTACAAAGTGATCCATTGTCGGTTTCACACTGCAGTTCGCAAACTGATGAATCAGGTAGCAAGACTACGGAGGACTTGGTCAAATTATGTTTAGAGGTAAGAAACTCTTACAGCTTACTATCAAAAACTTACTGTCAAAAAAACTCGAGGCACTTGTGTGGCTTTTTTGTAAACTCAAATTCTTTCTTTATTAATCACACATAATAAAATACAATAGAATAAACATGTAATATACATTACATAAATCTAACCCCATGCTAAGTTGAGACTTGAGTTATGGCAATTATTATACAATGACAAGATATATTTTGTTTAGGCTTTTACTAAAACCGAAGCTTGAGTAACATATGAATTAAGTAATTAATATACTAAAATAACAGTAACATACTCGTAATTAGGCTAAAGTAATCACTTTTATAAAAAACATTTCAGAGAGAAGATTTTCGAAAGCACCTTTGCGATCAAACAGACGAAACATTCAAGAAGGATGTTGCTGAGAATTTACCTGCTAATACTCTAACAGATTTATTATTAAAGAAGATGACAACCTCTAACTCAACAGAAGTGGTAAATAGGTTAATGGATCATAGACTAACTTCAAATAGTAAGGAAGAAAATCTCTCATTGTTGAGAGAGTACATCTGTGACAAATTCGAATCACGAGACCTTATTTTATTCTGTAGTGAGATTCTAAAGTGTGCCCATAATAAAATCACATAATCAGGTGATTTGATTATATTTTGTATGAAGTAAGTAGTTTTTAGTTCTAGCTTTTTATTTTTATTGTATTTTTTTATATTTTAGATTAGTTTTCCTAAAAATGTAAAATATAGAATAATTTCTATTTTAATATCTGTCTTACAATGTCTCTCATAATTTGCAGTATTTTACTGATTTGTATATTATCATTTTTATGATTAAATCCTAAAGCCCGCAAGGAAAACCGATTTGAAATTTCTAGCCATAGTATTGTAAAAATGTAGAAATATAAAGCACATGAGACTGATTATAAAGCATCTATTATTTTACTCTTTATTTGAACCAAATTTGTAGAGAAGCGCAAAAAACCGATTTTTGTGAACTTTGACCTTGAAAAGAGATGTTTGATTTTGGGCCAGTTCTATGTACACTACATAGGTAGATAGGAAAAAATTATGGGAATATCATAAAAATACAAAAAAATTAATTTGATGAAGGGTACATGCGTACAAAAATGATTATTTGAAGAGTTTTTTATTGCGAGAACACTATTTTTAGGGCGGCCATGACAGTTGTTTTGACTTGACTTTTGACGTAGTAGACAGTTTTACGAAGAGACGTCGTCTTGAATGTCATACGTCTTTCTTTGAAAAAGTCATGTCATTGACAAAATGACATTCTTTAGTTAATTCTGATCTGATCCGCCATGTTTTATTTTACTTTGTGTTGCTCTCCTTGACGAAGTTAATTTAAATGTACATGGAAACGAAGTGAAATTAAACAAAATAAAAAATAGGAAACGGTTACTATATTATGTAGCTATATTTACATATACTGTACATAGGGCTGGCCCAGGCCTCATACATTTCTTGAACATCGCTTTTAATAGTTGCGTACACCCTACCATATGTAGGTTTTGAGACAACTTTTAAGGTGTCAATATACAAGTATTTACAGACTTACAGCTGGGTATCTCGAATTCCGAGGTGAACTTACTATAATGACTGGACTACGTAGGTAGGTAGGTAAATTCGGCCGTTTGTGTTGACAACTTTTGAAGACCTTAAAATGGCGAATGTTATCCTTCATACTTTGAAGCCCTAGCCTGTATAACTTTAAATAAGGGTTCCTTAAGTATTACGGAACCCTAAAAAGTAAAATTTAAAGGAAATGAAAATGATTTGAAAACAAGAAGCCTCCTTTTGAGCCTCCTAATTGACATTTTCAAGTTGCGCTTTAAAATTCGGCCGTTTGTGTTGCCATCTTTTGAAGACCTTAATAAAAAAATTAAGTATAAAATGTAAATGTTAGGGTATAAAAATACAATTTTATATAAAAACTTACTTTATTTGATATAAAATAAAACAAGTATTTACAGTATTCAGTCAATCTGACCGGGCACACGGCGGCCGCCGGCAATCATTCATACATAACAATATCGCAAATATTGTATGGTCGTTACTATATGAATGAGTTGGAGGATATGACGAGTGATGAGTCATACATACATATTATTATAGTTAGTAGTTACCCAATTTCGTACATTACATTAAGGACCTGGTCCTAAAGGCCCTGAGTCCTGACTAAAGTCAAGAGGCATTCGATAATTTCGATGTTTGAAAACAAAATGTATGGGATTTTGACGTACGGCACCACTAGCGACATGTCACTTAGCGATGACTTATGTCAAATCCCATACATTTTTGATTTCGAACTTCGCCGTCGTAATTGTCGAATACATCTTGACAATGTCTATGGACAGACTTGAGTACATGGTCCAGTTATAAAGTGGTGGTTTTCGGAGGATACTATAGATACTTATAAATAATTAATATAATAATATACAAAAACTGGTACTAATACCTACATAAATTTATTTTTTTATCCTTGACTTTTGACATGAGATTCCAAAAATTAAATGGCATCATTAAATATAATATACAGATATTTAAAGCTTCGTATGAAATTGGAGTTTCTCTTTCAGGTTTAAAGTTATATTTATATAAGGTTTGGTAAAATCAATTACGGATACTTCGGGCATATGATCTACTGCTTAAGTAAAGACGTTTATGCAGAAAAATAATTGTCATACTCGAAAAAAAAAATTTTTTTTTCTTTATTATTGGGTGAGTTTGCATTTCGCGGAGAGTCACCCATGCATGGGATGTTTTTTTTAACTTTGAGTATGACCATAATTTTTTCGCCCAAACGTCTTTACCTATATAAGCAGTGGGTCATGAAACCGAAGTATCCGTAATTGATTTTCGGAGACGTTATATAAATACACAAGGTTCAAGGTACTTTTAAAGATATCAAGATTTTTCAGTTTCACTATATCGATATCCATTGTAACGATTAAAGAGGTAGGAACATTCTGTATGTAACATGTATTGTAATTCTTTCTATTTATTTTTAAACAAACTATTTGCAGTACTGATTGTAAGTTAATTTCAAGTTAAATCTGGCTAAGTATAATAATCGTTGAGTAGTAACAATTATTGTGTTTCATCTATGGTAATTGGTAGTACATTATAATTTAAATAAACACATACTTAGGTAATATATTTATCTATTCGATGTTACATAATAAATAATAAATATAATTTTAAATGTGATGATCATTGAAAAAGTACAAAGTATATTTGTTTAAAACATAAGTCTTTTACCTGAATTAATAATAATAAAAACTTGCTATTATTTAGGTCTTATTAGTTTTATGACACAAATATTTAATAACTACGAAATCTGGAGTTATCTAGTCCTTCAGAAAACTACACCATCTTACATAGAAAATGTTTGTTTATTTCCACTTAATCTAAATTAACTAACAAAACTGTTACCTAAAACCTAACAGTCAAATAGAAATAATATAATTGTACAAAATGCTGTCAGGATTAAAACAGTTTTTAATTATACACAAGACGTCTAAGAATACTTAACAATGTAAAAATAAACTAGATTTGACTTAATTATCGACCCAAAAATTCACTAAACCGGTAAGTTACCACTTAAAATAGTCGCATTATACACAATTAAAATGTAATACTTTGGTCCACATTTGAGCACTCTTAAACTCTAGTTTATCATTGATTTACTGTCAAGGAAACCGCATTTCCGAGACATAGTCTAAATGTTCTAAGCTGTGGTGTGAGTTGCTGCGTCTTGGTGCTCTGGCTTTCTGAAGATTGTGTTGAGAGTGAGTTCTGGTCACTCTATAAGCGCCCTCTCTAGGATTTGAGTCGCTTCCCTTTCTCTCTTTATCGTCGTCTCTATGTGGTCTTCTATAGTTATCGAATGCTCGCCTATTGGCATCATACCGTTGTCTTTGCCAAGTCCTTTCCGCGTCTTGTCCGTATAGATCTAATTCACCTGAAGTCTGAAATTGGCTGCCACCTTGGCAATAATTGAATTTCTTCCAGCCTTCATCGTATTTCTTCCTCGTATCATCGTTACTCATTTGGCGACGTTGCGATTGGTTGGAGCTGCTTTCGCTTGTGTCTTCACCTGATGTTCCCAATCCTAGATCTTTCTCGTCGCCGTATATCTTGTAAATACCATTCGGGTTTATGTTCTTCCCATTATACATTTTGTCGTGTAGCATCAGCTGGGGATGTGGCATGTAAGGGTTGGGATAGCACTTTTCTACTTTAGTGATTTTCAAATCGGCGTCCTTTGATCGAGTACACGAGCCCGGACCAAATAGTGACAAAAGAACGGGTAACAGGAATAGACCATGCATTGCCCCGAAGAATATAACCATGAATACCATTTTGAAGAAGACAGAAAATATGTAGCTATCTGCCAAAAGCAATGCCACTACTCCAAGAATTGTACTGAAGGATCCCTGGACGATTGGCAATCCAAGAGAATACAGACATTCGCTGACTCTTTCCTTGGGATCCTTGGCCTTCGATGCCATGTATGCGTAGCAAATGTGGGCGGTAAAATCTACGGAGAAACCGATGCACATTATCAAGTTTATCATCGATATGGAGTCTAAATTGATGTCCCATAAGGCCATGTATCCGACAACTCCGATTTCTATGGATATTATACTGAATGCCACCCACAACGAACATAAGATATTTGGTATGAATATAAAGGATGTTATCATCATCATGAGAGCTCCGTAGCACAAATTCTGGATGGATGTAGGTCTGACGAGTTCAAACTGCAAAAAAAAAAAAACCAACAAACATTAGAATTTGAAATCTCGAACCGTTAATATCAACATGGGGAATCCTTATGCTGATTTCTTCTTGATGTACTGATAGCGTATAATGAAGAAATAAATAATCTTCTCTTGGACATAAAAATAAATATTAATGAGACGCTACAAATTTGTGACGGTATAATCAAGGAATTGTTACATATTCTTATGGTAATCATTTGAGTCTGTGGCTAGACATTTTCCTAATATGAACACGACATAGACGTAACAAAATTCTTACCTGATCAAAGAAAACGAAGTATGGATGGAATACGGAGGCGTTGAGCGGCGATTCAGAGACAACTTGTCTCAGAGCTTTCACCATCTCTTTCTCGTGATTAGTTCCGCTAATGTTAATGGCTTGTATTAAGAATCTGGACGCAAGTATTTGATCGCCCTTTTCATTAAACTTCACGTCTAATGAAAACGGATTGGCGGGAAACAGCCACAACTGAAAAATTTAATAAAAATTTTGATATAAACCCTTAAATACACAAAATAGACTGCCAAACGAGAACGTTAGGTTAATCAGCTATTTTAAAAAGTAGTTTAAAGACAGGCGCTTTCGAGTGAAAACTATAAACATGGGTTTTTTTTAATCTTATTTATTTTAAAACTATAAACATGGGTTTTCTTCTCCGCATTTCTTACGCCAGGATTTAAACAAACCCATTTTTACCAAAGACTCCCGTGGCATAGGACTGCCAGCTCTGATCCCCACTACCTGAGGAGATTGTCGCGAGGTGGATAGCCGAGCTTCAAACGAAACTCATAATGAAGGAAGAAACAGTCGTAAAGACTTAAGGAAAATACGGACAAAATCTGTACCTCTTTAAGATTTTTGATGAAGTCCTCTTCGCTTTCGATCGATACGTTTAGATAGTCGTTGTTCCTGTCGACGTACGTTACAAACGTCCTCAGCCAAGACTCCGTGTATAGAGAGTTCGATATGTACGATGTGTTCTCCAGCCTCTGGGTCAGTAATTCCACCTCGTTTTGTATTTTCGGATCAGAATAGTTATAGATTCCACTTATTACAACCTGGAATTGCAATTTTTGATTATTTTGTGTACCTAATATTTGATAGTCGTAAAGGCCACTGTAATGCCGGTCAACTTTTGAAATCGAAGTGATAAAATTGAATGTTGAATAGATATTTTACCTGTATTCTATACGGAAACTCTCTGTAATATAAGTCTTCGCGATCAAAGAACTCAACAGAGTAAGAATCCACTTTCGACAACTTCCGTCTCTCCAAACCTTCATTGAGATTGGTCACTCCATAACCAGCGCCCGCTAAGTAACCGAGAAATATGATAATAACTAGGGCCTTAACGAAGCTGTTATTGAGCAAGTCAGCCATGGTGGTTTTGAAGAACGCCATAATGCAATGCTCCTTATTATCAATGGGATTGTCTGGATCGGCGCGATCTATTCCACCGCTGCAGAATATTCGGTACAGCCAAGACTTTTCTTCTGGAACAAAAAAATATTGTACTACCCTGATATTATGCTTCCAGGCTTGTTATTATTGTCAAGTCGATTCGTCCTATAAGATGGTTCTACATTTCTGAAAGAAATGTATTGAAATGTTCGTCAAAGTTGTGGTGTATTTTCAACATTCCAGACATCAAGAGTCGTATATCTTTTAAGTAAATTATTTAAGGATAAGAGAATAATATGTTATATGTATAACGTGATATTTAAGTAGTTATTTACCTTTTCTAGCTCTGGACTCAGGTAGCACTTTAAACCAGGTGATGGTGTGCCTGTTCTGTTGCTCCCTGTAACCCGACACAGCGACACATCCCGCAAAGAACGTCAGATGCCATACGAAAGTGAAGCAAACTGCTAGACCTGAAAAGTGAGAAGAATATTGTATTTAACAATTGGGCATCAAAATTAGTTATCTTTTTACAATAAGACATGCTTTGGCAAGAAAAACCTACATTTCAATACAACATTACTATGAATGTCATAGTGTACCATCATTTAATATGAGAACTTCCCATATAGACCACACCTATTCCATACGTCAGCACCTTTACGACTTCAAAACAATCAGGTGGCTCTGACAATAGATCATAAAAACCCGGCAAGATGGTAACGGATATACAAACAACTATTAAAGCTTACAATCTAATTTAATGTGATGAAATTGTGATTAGGTTTCTTCGTTTTCGTTTTGCATCTGCTTCTACTATCCTCCGTTTTTTCAAATCAGTTTTTGACTAAACCTTCCACTTCTATTGGACAAGGGTTTTAGGTATCTTAATTTGTTTGGAATTGGAACCCTAACGTTCTTTATGCACTTAGGTATTCGCATCCATAAATACTTGAAACAGGGAACTACGTGTTTTAAAACTGTAACAAGAATATACTTGATGATGTACTTACCAGAATACATGCAGAATATTTGCACGGAGGGGAACGGCGAGAAGATACCAATGAAGAAGGAAAGCATATCAGTGACAGATGTAATAGTTATGGAGACAGCTGCTTCTGATAACATGATGGCCATCCGCTCAGGTACAGAGAGAGTTGGTGAAGTGCGTCGCCAGGCCGCCAGCATTACGAAAGTGTCGTCGATTCCGATACCTGGAAACATATTTCATAACGTTATGGTGTTTTGTAGCTTTGATGGTATGGTGTATCGGATGTGGATTTTAATGTTGACAAACAAGCATAACTAATTCGGTCACGCGTGGTTCTACTCTCAAGACATTGTCCTGGGCCTCTAGTCAAGATGCATTCGATAATTTCGACGGCGAAGTTCGAAAACAAAAATGTATAGGATTTGACATAAGGCATCGCAAGCGACTTGTCACTTAGCGATGACTTAGGTCAAATCCCATACATTTTTGTTTTCGAACTTCGCCGTCGTAATTATCGAATGCATCTTGACTAGAGGCCCAGGAACCTAACGGCTATTACAATTGATATTATTTAAAATCTACTCAATTGATATGATATTTTACATAGAATCGTTCCTTATAAGCAAGAAGAAATCTAATCTGCAATGGACACTTGGTACTTACCGATCATTAAAAATGGCGCAGCCAAGTTGATGCCAATAAACGAAATGCCCAGGTATACCGCACAGCCGAACGCTGCTAACGTAGCCATCGCTGCAGATATATTCCCTAACAAACCCAACCACGGCTTCGATCGGACCCAATCACCCATCATACATGTCACTATTGAAAATATGCCCATGAGAATGAAGGTCGAACTGAAGAATGGTATAACCGTTCTTGTATTCTTTTCCAACTCGTGGTCTAGGGTGCGTGAAGCGAATCTCGCTACTGAGATGTGTTTAAATCGGCCTGTGTCTTCTGCTTCGCCAACACCATCCAAAAACGCGTCCTCCCAATCTGCTCCTCTGTGAAAAAGAGTAAAGTCGTAAGATTTTGCAATATAAACAAACTACTTTTAAACGAGTTCCACACAGGAAAGGCTAGAAAACTTTGTACTTTGTGATTTACAGTTGCGGACATTCAAATATATCAACTTTTGATTGGTTGTACTTATTAAGTCTTAGGACCAACTTGGGACAGAAAATTATACTTTACGTAGGAAAGGGACCGTCCATTAATCACGTGATGTTTTTAACGATTTTTTAGACCCCTCCCCTCCCCCTGGTGATACGTGGTGAGGTTTTATACTAACCCCCCTCCCCCACCTAAGATCACGTGTATTTTTTTACATAGTAAGCAGGTCATGTTTGAAGAAAAACTTTAACTTAAAAAACAATGTAATCGAATAATTTAAGCAATTAAAAACTATACGACTCATTTGTCTTGTAAGTATTTAAACAACACTACGAATCTACAACCAATAATAATTTCTGTATGCATAGACTAGATTCTAAAATTAATGATGATACACGTGATGTCTCCTTATACCCCCTCCCCCCCTTGGTGATACTTGGTGATTTTTTTTCGGACCCCCCTCCCCCTTTAGGCATCACGTGATTAATGGACGACCCCAAATAAAACCTGACGGACTACTAATCTATGGAAGTACAAATCTATACTAATATTATAAAGCTGAAGAGTTTGTTTGTTTGAACGTGCTAATCTCAGGAACTATTGGTTCGGATTGACAAATTATTTTTGTGTTGGATAGTTCATTTATCGAGGAAGGATTTAGGCTATATAACATCGTACTTAATACGAGCGAAGCACCAATCAAAAATGTTTTAAAATCGGTTTTTTTCCTTTTGAGAGCTTTCACTGCGTACGTCGCGGAAACGGTTCGCTAAAATTATGTATGACTGAATTGTTCCCCTTTAAAAGTTCTAAAAAAATGTCCGCGACTGTATATGTCTATCTTTTAAGGTTGGCTCACAATAACCTTTTTATGCTAACCAAATTTGTTCTAAAATTAAGCATTATTTGTGAGGGTGTTTTCATAAAGATGATATGCATCCTTATCCAATAAATACGTTATTCATTACGAGCATTTAATTTAGAAGAAATTTGCCGTTTACATCATTTAATTTCAATGAGTATTTTAGAAGATATCGCAGTAATAATTTATTGCGCGCTTGATTATTACGCACGATTAATACGGCGCGCGGCGAGCAATAGTGAGGGGGAAGCGCTTCTCCTTCTACGTTAATGAAGTCGCGGGTAAATTTTAGCGATATCCCAAAGTAAATGTTCCACGCGGACGAAGTCGCGGGCAAAAGCTAGTATATTATAAAATATACAACTTCCTCTTTGATGCTTCTATTAAGGCCCTCCCCCGAGCAAAAGACCTTGAGGCGGTCAGACGCATAACTCAGTTGAAAATTTTTCACATAACTTAGTTCAAAATTGACAAAAAAAAAAATTTAAACGGCGAATATCTAGCTTATGAAATTGCCTATCTATTGGTGTGTGTCCCAAATAAAATTAACTTGTAAATACTATGGAGACGCTGAAACTATAATTGAATGTTCATTGAATTATAGTTTCAGCATCTCCATAGTATTTACAAGTAAACTTTATTTGGGACACACACTAATAGATAGGCAATTTCATAAGCTAGATATTCGCCGTTTAATTTTTTTTTTTTGGTCAATTTTGAACTAAGTTATGTGAAAAATTTATGCGGCTGACCGCCTCAAGGTCTTTTGCTCGGGGGAGGGCCTTAATATTAAAACGTTCGAAATATTCGCCAAACCTAATTGGCGTGACTTAAAAATATTAGGTACAACAAAAGGAGCAGAGTTTTTGTTAATTGTACCACTATTTTAACGCTTCTATTCACTGAGTTGTCTGTTGTAGTTGTATAATTTTTAGGGTTCCGTAGATTACGTCTTGGAACCCTTATGGTTTCGTCTTCGGCTTACCATCCAATCGGTTAGTGCTAGATAAATGAAACTTTGCATGGACTATTACTAAGTACGTCGACAAAATGCTAAAATAAAATCAAGACTATATTTTTTTGGTGTAAGATATAAGTACCTAATTAGGTCTTTTAAAAACATTGAGAGATTACTGAGACATTTTTTTTTGATTTAGGTACCCGTTTGCGAAATATTCAACTTTAAAGCGCATTTTTTTGTTAAAAAGGGACAATTTTGTTAGGTACGTTTTTGTAACCAGAACTTCAATTCTCGTATTTAAAGTAGGTAGACTTTATTTTACTTTGTTTGGATTGAAAGTGAAGGGACATGTTATCATAAACGGATTTTATGACGTTTCGACCAATCAGAGCGCGTTTCACATTGGTTTAACGTTCATAAAAACACCGTTGAGAGCTTTAGCGTATCGGAACTTGATCGTAGTTGTATTAATGCAGGTTTAATTTAGCAGAATTCCTAATCTGCCCTCTAAAATCTAAACGGCTTGCTCGAAAATTAAAAAGAAATCATGATGGTATCCGTGTGATGAACTTTGAAGGAAAAGTATAACGGATTATACAACTTTATTAGTTCAGCTTCAGGAATTATAGGTAAGGTACTTCACCTGTAAAATGCACTTCGTACTTCGTACAAAAATAACGAAATAATAACTAAACGTGTAAAATATTGGTATAATTTTACGGATCCCTACATGCGCGACTCACGAGTCCGACTCGCACTTGGCCGGTTTTTTCTTATAGTCCAATTATTAATGTTGTATTATTTCAAACAATAGCCAGTTAATATAAAAACACGAAAGATTCCTGTTTGCCCTATTTCAAGTAGAAACATTTTCGTTCTATAGAATAAATTGGTCACTTCGAACTCAAGTTGACCCACGATATTAAAGTTAATATTAAATAGTGAATAATTGCAGCACATATCAAGATATACTTAGTGGCATAAATATTTACCTACGTAATCAATTGTGTAAACACTCATAATAATATTCAGTAATTTCAACACAGTCAATACACAACGTACCTACTTCTATTGTAAATGTTTAATATCTTTATTTTATAGCTTCTGTATAAAAAGCAGCTATTAAATTATAATATAATGGAAAATATAAATACATACATACGTAGATTAATCATTATTATTTGTAAAGTATAATTAAGTAATGGTATAATGATAGATGCTAAGTAGGTAATTAAGTATTAACTCTTTTATTGTTTCTTAAATTGATGTAAAAACAACTCCGTCTTGTTATACTTGTCTATCAAAACGTACCCAATAGCAATAAGTTAGGATGGGTGAGGCGCTGGTTATGATAGAGCCTTTCCCCTGCGAGATAAAAAAAAGGCGCTTGTTATGAATAAAATGATGTTTTAAATACTTAATACAATTGGTTCAGCGTCACAAAGCCTTTACGACAAGAGGGATAATACCAGCATGCGTAGCATGAAATGCGTTTTGTCTACACAACAATAGACATACTGACAGGTTGTATGGATAAAATGACAGTTTTCCTTTAACCATTTTGTCTATTCTTCCGTAGATAGAAACAATTTCTATAGTTGCTACGCATGCTGTTGGCTATAATAATTTTGTGGCATAGGTATTACTTTTGTGAAAAGTTAAACTTAGCAGTGGCGTGGGGTCCCTATAACCTACTATAACTCCATTCCTATCGGCTTCCCTTACCACTTACCTTTTGAAGACCCTCATCCAAATCTCTCATATCTCAATAAGAATATAATCAATTACCTGGCCCCACCCATGCAATTCGAAAAGTTGTAAAGTGTCAATAGCCAATCTTCTAAGTGCCTTTTTTCGATTTTAATCTATTGCCATTAATGAAGTAACAAAGTGACCACCTTTCTATTCGTATTCTTGTTGCGTTTATTCGACACCGTTTCACAAACCGTGTCAAGATCGATCTATTATCTAAGTTTACTAATTGTTAGAAATTGACAAGTAAAAAATACAATGGACCCGACTTATCTTAATGCGTTCCTATTCCGGAACGTAATGACCAGAACTATATTCCTTTATTACGTTTAGGTAGAGGTATAAAAAATATCAAGGGAAGACGTTTCTTTGAAACCTCAAGTTACAAATGACTGCAATGAAGTTATAAAAGCTATATAGAACTTTAACGACACTCCATTATAGTTTAATAAGTGGTGATTAGTTTTAAAAGAACTTAACAGCTAGTAATTAGCAAGACTAGTATTATGGGTTTCAATGTTTCTTCTCGCATCTAAACAAGCGATGTGTTAACAAGGTTAGCTTTAACTAATCACTTGCATTTTTAACACTGATGAACACTAATCATCGACAATAGTTTATTAATAACTACCTACTTATATAGACGTCCTATCTTTAACGTATGTCGAAATATTCAATAAACTTTGGCATTTGACCTAGCATTATTAATTTATTAACCAAGGCATGGTCTGCAAATCAAGGTCTTTTCTGAACCAGGCATCTTTAAAGTGTGTGATGTTAGTAGTTCATTTTGATTTTCATTATTATAGACAAAAGGTACAGAGTAAGTACCTATAAGCAACATTTTTTATTACATATTATGTAATTAATTTCTTAAAGAGACGTGGATAAAATCCTCTTCGCACAAAGATTCATTCGACTTCTTAGGGCTCTTTGTTATCGCTTATGTACACACTACACAGTACATGGCATTTGCTGTTTATACTATATTAGCGACCCGCCCCAGCTTCGCACGGGTACAATACTGATACTAATACTACAGAATGTCTTTAAACCTCTAACAAAACGGGCGAAATCTAGTCAAAACAAACAGAAACAAATTAATATAGGTACCTACTAAAACTCAATGAAATAAGTAGGTGGGTATACTTTTATCGTATGAAATACCATAGATCTAAACTCCCCCCCGCACGCGCGCCCCGCTTTGGTGATGGCCACTTCGCAACGGGCCGTGCAGCAGAAATCGTAATATTTTAATTTCGCCATAACTTCAAAACCAAACGTCCAATTTCAAACATTCAAAGACCAAATATTATCTACATAAACTGTACTTAGTGATGAAATAATTTATTTTGATAAGGATTAATAGCATGAGTAAAATAAACTCGTTTAAATGTAGTCCAAAAAAAAAATCAAGATTTCTAAATAAAAAAATGGTTGTTGTGCCTCACTCGACATATATAGGTATAGTGTGTCGCGGACTTTTTTGTAGATATTTATAAGATCTACAATTAATTAGAACATTTTATGGTTCTATCTTTTATAGTTTAGGCAGCGTACGCAAAATAAGTAACTTTTCTGGTTGATTTTTTACACCACACCCTATTTTTTTCCAAAATAAAATTTAGCCTATGTTACTCGTGGATAATGTAGCTTTCGAATGGTGAAAGAATTTTTGAAATCGGTCTAGTACTTTTTGAGCCTATTCATTACAAACAAACAAACAAACAAACATACAAACAAAGTTTTCCTCTTTATAATATTAGTGTAGATGTAGATTATAGTGACCGCTTAAAGCACCTATATGATGCCGCGTCCGCACGTTTGCCAAACCTCGACAAGTCTTCACAAATTCAAACGTGCGGATAGAGCGTTTGCCATGGTTTGTGTAGGCTTGCAAGAGCTTGCGGCCGTTCCGATCGAGTGTCAGTTTTTTGACACAAATCAAAGGGAATTTGTCGCAAGCGCTTGCGATGCATCCACACGTTTGCGCGCGCTCTGTCTGGTTTGTGTACTGGAGACGGGCAGACGTGCATACGCTCGCACAAAATGAGTGGTGATTGGTCAAATAAGACATCTTGTTTTTTCTCGAATGTTATCAGTCTGGACCATGCATTTGGGACCCGAAAAACAAGCATAATTATTGTATCTAAGTGTATAATACACTTAAATAAAAATCTTAAATATGTATATGTCACCGTAAAATTGTAAAAAACCGTTAGATTGTAATAAAACTAGTGAAATTGTAAAATGCCGATAGACACAATAAAAATCTTAAATATGTATATGTCACCGTAAAATTGTAAAAACCGTTAGATTGTAATAAAACTAGTGAAATTGTAAAATGCCGATAGACTTTGGACGCGAATATTCTGCCTATAATTTAACACATTATTTTTCGTAAGATTATAAATATATAGTTATAAATATTGCGACCTATTTTTACAATGTCGTTAGTTATTTTACAATCTAACGGTTTTTACAATTTTACGGTGACATGTATAATATAAAAGTATTAAATATATTTCTGTTGTCTGGTACCCGTAACACAAGTTCTTCGAGAACTTACCACGGGACCAGATTGACGTGGTGTGAAACGTCCATAGATATTATTATTATTATGAGAAAAAAGTAGCCGGTGCGTGGCTAAGTACATTATTGAATAAGCCACTATACGGTTAATTTGTAACTTAATCCACCATCTTCTTTGCCGTTTTATTTGTTTGTTTTTATTTAAATGTATTTTTTTACAACAATAATAATAATAACTCCTCACACCGATTTCGGTGACGGTTTTATTGAAACCAGGCCAGTTACGCAGGAGTATTTTTATAGTGCCCAAGTGTGTGCGTAGTACAAAAAAGCACACTCTCTTTTACTCTATTATTCCCAATGCGGGAATCGAACCTTCTACCTCCGAGTCGAGAGCCAAGCTCTAACCACAAGACCACGGAGGCTGTTGTTTTTACAATAAAAATAACTCAAAGCAAATGCTATAGATAGCCGATACCTACGAGCTCAACGTCCGTCATGCTTGCCTGTTCAGAACACACTAACTCACTCGCAAGCGTGCGGATGGCGACGTTTGATTCCCTTTTTCAAGTCAAGCGTTTGTGGAGGTTTGGAGTTTGCGGCAAATGGCAAACGTGCGGACGCGGCATGAGGTTATATGAACGAACATGAATACTATTCAGGGAGGCTTTTGACTGCGCTGAGCGCTCACCGCGAGAGAATTTTTAAACTCAAAAAGTTTTCTTGTTTTATTTTAAGTTCCTGATACTTTTTACATCTTCCTAAACTGATAAACTAATAAAAGGATGTCATTTCGGGAATTTATATAATATAATATCCAAAATACTGTGACGGACGTGCTAAAAACCATACCGGTTGATGACTTTCAGCGTTGCTACCAAAAGTGGTAGCAACATCTGCATTGGTGTGTAGCTATCCAAAGAAACTTCTTTTTTGAAGGGTATAATAATATTATTAATATTTGAAAAAAAAAATCTTAAAGAAATATAAAATCAGTCTCATTCACAGACATCAACTGACTAGACCACGCAAGTGTATGCACTTCGCGTGAAAAAACGAGTAAAATTACTTCCTTCAGTGCCATCTCCTCTCCAACGTTCTTGGTGCCAAACGTCAAACGAAAACTAAAAACAAAAACGCGGTGGGGCGGCGTGCGGCGACGGCCTTTGATTCGTTTACTCGGGGACGGGGAGTTCGCATCACTAAATCGCTCTTCTGATGTCACAGCTGGTAGAAAAATAATGGCACGCTTGGTTTCCATACATACGATGAGACTTGCGTTATCAGGTCAATAGATGTCTGTGGTCCAGTGGCGAATGCTAGTTCTCCTTCATAGGGAAGCCCTAGCCTGTGTAAGTGGTAAGTGAAGCTGATAGATTATAGAACCCCACACCACTGCTGTGGTCTCATTACTTTGACTGATTCGGGCTGATTACCTTTGTTGCTGTAGCGGCGTGTCTGTCCTCAAGAACCACACCAGCTGCACCGCGGGCACCGACACTATGACGTCGTCCACCACCGTGGAGCCACCGAAGAACACCGGGAACGCATGAGCCTCCCAGGTCACGGGGTTGAACATTATGGGGAAGGTTAGGTTTAGCTCGCCTCGCTCCACCTGGAAGTGTGATATGGTTATTAGGTACGTTAGGCTGAAAATTACCGGGATTATCTGTTAAAGAACCTTCTTATAATAACCTAACTAAGAGCATACACTGTCAAGACATGTCTAAGGAGGGTTCCGAAACTATCAACGCTCAATAGGTTTTCTTTAAAATACTTAAAAATTTATTGTTCGATTTCGCATAAAATAATTTTACAATATTTATTTATTTATTTATATTTAGTACACAATAGTATAGAGTTTATAGTATGACTAACTTATAAAACACTTTGTAGGTCGATTACTCGAAAATGGTTGACTTTGTAAAAAGTCATGTATGAAATCTTGCTTTTATTTAAAAATACTTATTCGTCGATACCCCATACGATTGGGTATTATTATAAAAATATTTCCTTGTAGGTAGTATTACGGAACCCTGAAAACTGGCTAAGCTTTCAGTTCTACCATGGTTTTTACTTCTAATAACACCTTGCTAATGTTGTCAAAAGCCTATTATTTAAGATAGTTGGAGATTCGCGTGAGTTTCAAATTTCAATCCAAAGGAATTGTACAATAATACTTATGTATGATATCACATTGTTACCTATTTGTTATCAACCTATGACTTTCTTACACATTTTATTTTGAGAAGGAATCCAGTGAGATCCCCGATACCACACATTGTCTTGAGTGTATTTCACAGTCCACTCCTAGTGTTCAATATTGGCACAAACTATAAGATGGTGTTGATTTTCATTATGACGTTTTCATGATTTTATAATAACCGTGACGAAATTGTAGACTTGACCTTAGGTCATTCCTAAACTACAACACGCTGCCAATTACCATAATTTATCCATTTAAAGCCTACCACTAAATACAAATAAGTTTAACTTAAGCAACGTCAAACAACAGACTGAATAGGACATATTTTTGAACACCATCATTATAATATTATTCATATTAACTTTGTTGAACAATTGAACGCTAACGGTACCCAAGTCCCAATCATTGGCATTACTTAAGTATGTGACTAATCTCGCCACATTTGTGAACTCATCAACTTATTGTTATTCCGATCAGATAGTTACAGATGGGAGTGACGAAGTATCAAGAAAATCTGCACAACCTCACAATAGACTACAGAATAACTTTTTAGATAAAGTAGAAAAAAAATACAGACAGAAATCTGTTTGAATTTAGATACTTAGTTTTTAGAAAGACAGAGATTGTAAGATTTCTAATGCTTTAGAGATATATTTATATTTTAGCTAGCACTGTTTGATACTGAAAATAAAACCGGCCAATACGAGTTGCGCTCGAAGGGTTCCGTACAAAACGGCAAAAAATCACGTTTGTTGTATGGGAGCCCCCTTACGCCGGAAATTAATAATCAATCTTGATCTCATTTTAGCTAGCTGAGATCGAGATTTCAATACATTCCAACGATCCTAAGATTGACTATACGTCAAATTACGTCAATTTTTGTTTGAGAATTTAAGATTGAAATCAATCTAAGATTGTAGATACATTATTAATTTCGGCCGTTAGATATTTATTTTATTCTGTTTTTATTTAGTATTTGGTGTCATACTGGCAACAGAAATACACCTGTCAAATTTTCAACTGTCTAGCTATCATAGTTAAGGAGATTCAGCCTGCTAACAGACAGACGGGGTTAGACAGCGAAGTGTCAGTAATAGGGTCCCGTCTTTACCCTTTGGGTTCGGTACTTTAAACATCGTAAACTTAAGTCTAGATCAGGGGTCGGCAACCTTTTGAGTCGGAAGAGTCAAAAATTACAATTTACAAAATTTGTAAGTTATTGACGAGCCACAAATTTTTTTCTAGCCAACAATAAATAAATACTACCATATATAACGTTTTTTGATAAAAAAACTAATCTATATGTTCATAAAAACTGACACAGACGCTAAACTGTCTTACGTCGGATGCGCATTAACACGTATACTCGTACATAAAAAACATATTTTGATTTTTAATTACAATACGAGCGAGCGCACATTCAAAGAGCCGCAAGGGGTCGTCCATTAATCACGTGATGCCTAAAGTGGAGGGAGGGTCCGAAAAAAAATCACCAAGTATCACCAAGGGGGGGAGGGGGTATAAGGAGACATCACGTGTATTAATTTTCGTATCTAGTCTATGCATACCGAAATTATTATTGGTTGTAGATTCGTAGTGTTGTTTAAATACTTACAAAACAAATGACTCGTATAGTTTTAATTGCTTAAATTATTCGATTAAATTGTTTTTTTAGTTAAAGTTTTTCTTCAAACATGACCTGCTTACTATGTAAAAAAAATACACGTGATCTTTGGTGGGGGAGGGGGGGTAGTATAAGACCTCACCACGTATCACCAGGGGGAGGGGAGGGGTCTAAAAAGTTGTTAAAAACATCACGTGATTAATGGACGGTCCCCAAGTGGCTCGCGAGCCGCAGGTTGCCGACCCCTGAACCTCAATTCTCGTAATTGGAGTAGACAATTTAAACAGTCAATTTCACTTTGTTTGGATTGAAAGTGTAGCGTCATGTTACCGTGAACGGATTTTATGACGTTTCGACCAATCAGAGCGCGTTTCACGTTGGTTTAACGTTCATAAAAACACCTATTGGGAGTATAAGCGTATCGGGACTTGATTGTAATTGTATTAATGCAGGCTTTATTTAGCAGAATTGCCCCTCTGGTCTAGACTGTAGATCCACAACGAAAAAAAATATCAGTAAGTACCTTAGTTTCGCATATAATGTCTGCATAGAGATTCGAGCGTGTGCTCTGGTGAAGACAATGATATTATTTCAGGTAAATACTCAGTTCGAGGTTTGAGAACAATAGGGACAGGTAGAAAATAATAATAAACGAAATCTCTTTTGAAATGGATTATGGAATACAAAAGAACTGTATTAAATAGAAAAAAAACCGGCCAAGTGCGAGTCGGACTCGTAACCGAGGATTCCGTACAAAGCTGTAGTGATTTTGTTACAGCTTAAAGGTATTATAGACCTGAGTTATTGTTAAGAATTTCAATTTAATACCTCTACGCGTTCATGAGAAAAGGGGTAGTAAGTTTAAAATTAATAAAGTATTTTTATTATATGATGTAACTAAAAATTTTCAGCTTTCGTAGTTTTTCCTTTATCTGTGCTATAAGACGTTGCTTTGTGGCAAATTTCAAGATTATGAGTTCACGGGAAGTACCCTGTAGGTTTTGAGTTTGCGAGTGTCGAAAATTTGCGGAATTTGCGGCGTTAGCGGCTTTTTTGATTGCGTTAGCTTAGAAGTTTGAATTTTTTCACAGCTTCAAGGGACTGTAAGCCTTAGTAGGTATTTGATATAAATTCAAGTTTGATACCTCCACGCGTTCTTGAGAAAAAAGGTCTTGACAGACATTCGGAGTTCGGACGGACAACAAAGGGATCCTATAAGGGTTTCGTTTTTTCCTTTCGAGGTACGGAACCCTAAAAAGCAAAGGTTCATTTAATGCTATAATAATAAGCAGTTGGGTATTGAAATTATGTAACAGGATAACAATTTTTAATAGGGGATCGGACTACATCTGAAATATTTAGTTTCATTCATATATTCAGAAATATTGAGGCATTACTACTTGGTAAATGTAAAAAAAAAAAAATATGTGTAGTTTATTAATAAAATACATTTAAAAAATACCAAAAAAGAATATTTTTTTTGCGAAATTGGTAAACAAAACCTACATCATTAGTTTACTCACATCATATACAAAAACATTTATTATACTTAGTAAGTATGAACTTAAACACACAAATACCGAAGATATTTACAAATATATTCCGGCGGCCATATACTTCATATACTATAACTTACAAGTGACGTCATTTGTAGGTCGACTTTAGTATGGAGCGTTTTTAGGAGGCTCGCGAAATTTTTTATACAAATCGCTGTACCTTTGAAAATATTGACTTTTGATATACGGTTTCTTCTGAGAAGTTACTCATATTTAAGAGTACTATTCATTTATGCAATAAAAAAAATTAGTCCGATTGCCTATTAAGTAGGTATGTAATGCTAATGAGTAAGCGAATGGCAAAGGTTTTGATAAAATCTACCTTGACACGATATTACATTATGATTATTTTTAAAGGCTTTTATGTGGAATTTACAAGTATTATTTCTTACAAGGAAACCACGTATGTAGGTTCTTTGAAGAAAACTCAACATCTATTGTTTAATATACCGCAAATCAATTGTTATTTTTCTTTTAACATTGAGTCATTTTCACATTACTATATGTGTCATTGGTAAACGCGAGGGTACCTATACGGCTTATAATATTGACATGTTTGAGTTGTGTTGTGACTTACATTTTTGGCGTGCTGACTACCTGGGTCCTGATGATGATATATAATTCAATAGATGATGTTTCATATAACGATTCTGTATGGGACTGTATTTTTCCACTAGGTTTTCACCGCCGGCTCTGATCAGACTCGAAGATAGCAAGGTTACACCGATTCGGGCAGAGCTGGGGCGTATAAAAAATAACACTGATTTGAGGAGAACATTTTTCACATTAACTCGTTAGCTTACCTGGCTCAGGGCAATGCCGTATAGAGAGCACAAATGTACTCTTCTAATTTCCATATAAGCTATCTCTCTCTTATTTCTCTATACGGCTATTTTTCCGTAATTTTCCCTAATTTCCCTTTATTTCCCCTGAGCCAGGATAAGTGAAACGCATAACGTGAAATTCTTTATTTACCATAAAACAATACATAATCACACAGTTTACATAGATACTTAGTAACACATAAGCAAAATTACAAGTATAAGAAAAACCATATATTTTTCACCATTATAATCTAATTTTCTCTAAAACCATTTACATTTCTATTTACCTAAATGTTATTTACTTTAGCCACTAATTTTTCCTATGTACAACACTAATTTTCCAAGTGAAATAAGCTACGGTTAAGAAATTATAAAGAAAATAAACTCGTGACTTTAAAACAATTATTTACCGCTATTCTAATGAACTTAACACTTATGTACAACACTTATATTCACTATTTTCACTCTTAAAAGTTTATGTACTATTTACTCACAGTTTTTAGAAACGTTTTAAAGCACTGATAAGTGTTCATTGTCTTTAAATTCACTTTAAAACACAGGCGAGGCCGCTGTCCTTAACATCCTCCCCCCGGCGCAGTAGCCAGGTTCTACGCAGCCTCCTCTGGTGACCGCGGGCTCGCTGGACCCGCCGTGGACTGCTCCGCTGACTGCCAGCTGTCTGTGTCCGCCGCAAACTGCTCCGGTGACTGCGGGCTGACCGTACCCGCTGCAACTGGCTGCGACCGCGAGCTGTCTGTGCTCGCTACAGCTCGTGATGGTGACTGCGAGCCGAATGTGGCTCGCTCAGGCGACTGCGAGCTGTCTGTAGCTCGCTCAGGCGACTGCGAGCTGTATGTAGCTCGCCCCGGCGACTGCGAGCTGTCTGTAGCTCGCTCAGGCGACTGCGAGCTGTCTGTAGCTCGCCCCGGCGACTGCGAGCTGTCTGTAGCTCGCTCAGGCGACTGCGAGCTGTCTGTAGCTCGCCCCGGCGACTGCGAGCTGTCTGTAGCTCGCTCAGGCGACTGCGAGCCGTCTGTAGCCCGCCCCGGCGACTGCGAGCTGTCTGTAGCTCGCCCCGGCGCTCGTTCCGCGCCCGGCGACGCCCCCGGCTCCGTCTGCTCCGCCAGCGGTCGCGGTTGCGACTGCGGCGCCTCCTCCAGCACTGCCAGCTTTGATGCGGGCCTGCGGAACACACCACTGCGCGTGCGAACGTCCGCACAA
This sequence comes from Glaucopsyche alexis, assembly GCA_905404095.1. Taxonomy (NCBI): domain Eukaryota; kingdom Metazoa; phylum Arthropoda; class Insecta; order Lepidoptera; family Lycaenidae; genus Glaucopsyche; species Glaucopsyche alexis. The sequence goes on from FR990053.1 coordinate 8,458,727, forward strand.
CGCACCTGTCCGTCCGGGCCAGGGTAGACCCGGTGCACGACCCCGCGCGGCCACGTATTACGCGGCAGCGCCGGATCTACGACCACGACCAGGTCGCCCGGAACCAGGGCACGGCTGCTCTGCGGCGCCCCGTAGCGTGGCGTGAGCGTGGGGAGGTATTCCCTCACCCAGCGCCTCCAGAACTCGTCGGCAAGGGCTTGCGCGACTCTCCAAGTCTTCTTGTCCGCCGGCACACACGGTCCGACGTACGGCAGTCCGGTGGACGAACCCAGGAGGAAATGGTTCGGTGTGATTGCCTCCGGGTCGCTGGGGTCCACGGAAACGTGAACTAGCGGTCGTGCGTTCACGGAATACTCCGCCTCGGCCATCAGGGTCTGGAGTACCTCTTCTTTCGGCGACTTCTCGTTCAGCGTAGCGAGTAAGGCGGTTTTCACTGACCTCACCATCCGTTCCCAGGCACCTCCTTGACTCGGCGCCCCCGGCGGGGTGAATTTCCATTGCATGCGGTGCGTGAGGCCCAGCTGAGCCATAGCCGGTGCCCACTCAGCGTACGCTTGCCGCAGCTCGACGTCCGCGCCTCTGAAGTTCGTCCCGTTGTCGCTGTACATGACTGACGGCCATCCTCGCCGCGCAGCCATCCTTCTCATGGCCATTATTGCTGAGTCTGTCGACAGCGAGGCCACCAGCTCCAGGTGCACGGCCCGCGTCGTCAGACAGGTGAAGAGCGCTCCCCATCTCTTCTCGTGACGTCGGCCGATGGTGATCGTCATCGGGCCGAAACAGTCGAGACCACAGTACGAAAATGGTCTCTGGAACGCCCCCAGGCGCTCCGCCGGCAAGTCTCCAGTTTGTGGTGTTCTCGGGTGCGCCCGTCGTAGCCGACAAAACGCACACTTACTTGTTATGCTGCGCACCGTCGGCCGCAGCTTCAGGATCCAAAACCTTTGCCTGAGGTCGTTCACGACCCTCTCACGGCTCCCGTGTCCTGCCCTGGCATGCTCCCGTGCCACCAGTAGCTTCGTGAACGGATGTCTTCCGTCCAGGATGATTGGGTTCTTCATCTCCGCTGGAACCTGCGCTGCTTTGATTCTTCCGTCTAGTACGAGCAGCCCGTCTTTGTACACTGGGTTGAGCCGGTACAAGGGGCTCCACCTAGGCGCCGTCTTGCCACTTGTGATCTTTTCAATTTCTTGCGTGAAGCTGTCCCGTTGTGACCTCTGATACCACAACGTCTCGGCCCGCTCTAGGTGTCGTACCTCGAGGTTGGCTCGACGATCTCGGCACTTTTCTAAGAATAACAAAACCATCGCTGTGCATCTTATGAGGCGCTCGTAACTCGAAAAGCGCGTCACATCCGGTAGACAATCCAGCTCACTCGCCCTTGTGGTGTAAAAGGCGACGTGTTCTTCTTTATCCTCGACTTGGGCGGGACTCTCCGCGGGCCACTCGCTCATAGGCCTGCGCAGGAAGTCTGGCCCTTTAAACCATGGGTCCTCGTCGCTCCTCGGAACATAGCCCGTTCTCGTGGCTAGGTCCGCGACGTTGTTCTTAGTGCTCACCCACCTCCACTGGTGGACGGATGTCAGTTCGGCGATTTCCCCCAGGCGGTGCGCGACATACGGCGTGTATTTCCGGCTGCCGTTCTGTATCCAACACAGCACCACCTGTGCGTCAATCCAGTAGAAAACGGTATCTGTTTTCCACCTGTGCTCTGCTACGACGGCGTTTCCCAGCCTCGCTCCGACCAGGGCGGCCTGTAGTTCCAGCCTCGGTATGGTTTGGGCCTTCAACGGCGCTACTTTGGCCTTGGCTGCGGCCAACACGACTCGAACATCTCCATTTTCCTGTTCCATCCTCCAATAGACGGCTGCGGCGTATGCGTCTTTGCTCGCATCACAAAATACGTGCAGCTGCCGGCTCCTCGTCGGGCTCCCCCCGTTGTAACTCCGGGGCAGCTCGAGATGGCTGATGTATTCCATGTCTGTCAGCCAGCGGGTGAAGTCCTCGGCTGACTCAGCTGGCAGCGGCTCGTCCCAGTCCAGCTTCTGACGCCACAAGCCTTGTAGGATGACTTTGGCGGTAATGGTGTAACAGCTAAGTAGCCCCAGCGGATCGTAGATACTCATTACGGTGCTAAGGACCTCCCTTTTCGTCGGCGCGCGCTGCAGCTCACGGACCTCCACAGGAACTCTAGATAGCGACGTGTTGAATTTTAGTTTGTCACCTTTGGAGTCCCACAGCATGCCCAGGGTCTTCTGCTCGTCCTTGGTGACGTGCTGCGTAGTATTCTCAGCTAGGCGGTCCTCAGGCAGCTCCTCTAGCACCCTCCGGTCGTTGCTCGTCCAGCCTCTTAAGTGGAAGCCACCTTTCCTGTGCACCTGGTCCACTTGCTCTACAACCTGCTTGGCCTTCTCCCGGTCTGGATAGCTGTCCACGTAGTCATCCATGTAATGGGCTTCGGAAATAGCGCGATGGGCTTCCGGGTGTGACTCAGCGAATTCTTCCGCGTTCCTATTCCGGGCTGAGTGTGCCAGGAACGGCGAACACGACGCTCCAAAAATCATCACCACCATCTTGTACCTGGTCGGCGGCTCGTTCGGGTCCTCTCTCCACAGGAACATCTGGGCCGGCTGGTCTTCTCGTCTGACTTTCACACGAAGGAACATCTCCTGTATATCGGCCTTCACAGCAACAGCTTCCTCCCTGAACCGGAACAGGATTCGTGGCAGTGACGTCAGAAGGTCAGGCCCCTCCAACAAGTGATCATTAAGGCTCACGCCGCTTGTCTTCGCCGCCGCGTCGAAAACCAGTCGCAGCTTACCCGGTTTGTTTGGGTTTTTGACCGGGAAGTGCGGCAGGTACCATGTACGGTCGCTTCCGGCCTCCGTCCCGTCGCATTTTTCCGCATATCCCTTGCTTATGAGATTTTTCATCTGCCCATGGTACTGCGCCTCGTCTTCTGGGTTTCTCCTGAGCTTGTGTTCTAAGTTCTTAAGCCTCTTCAGCGCATTGTTGTAGCTGAGAGGTAATTTGACGCCGTCCTTGCGCCACAGAAGTCCCACTTCGAATCGACCGTCTTCCGTTCTCTTGGCCGTCCTGCCAAAGAGGTCGATGGCCCGCTGCTCGCCGTCTGTCAGCCTCGCCTTAGCCGCTATTCCCAATGCGTCTATATCGAAGTGTTTCTTCACCATTTCTTCGAGCCGTTCGCCTCTGGTCTCGATTGTGGATATGTGCAGGATACTCTCATCATCCTGCCTTATGATGCGCCTCGGGATGCTGCCATGGATCACCCAGCCGAGTTTGGTCTTTGAGGCCGCAGGCTGGTTCCTTTTCCCGATTCTCAGTTCTCTTGACACGATGAGCTGCCAGTTGTCCGTACCGATGAGAAGTTGGGGTTTCTCGTTCTCATAACACATCTCTTCATCCCTGAGATCGTGCAGGTGAGCGAGTTGCAGCAATGATTCCGGAACGGATTGAGTGAGCAAGTTCAATCCGCCCACCGTTCTCGCAGTGATGTCGTGCCTGGTACCGTCGTGACCCCGTACGCCCAGTTGTACGAGTCGGCTTTTTTCCTCATTTCTCTCGGCATTGATCCCGTGCATCCGCAGCACTTTCGACGGACCGTCTGCGCCGATAGCCTTCGCGACGTCTTCATCCAGCAGAGTCACTGTCGAGCCCTCGTCGAACAGCGCGAAGATGTCCGCTTCGCCCCGTGGACCCACGACTTGAACCCTTCTCATCTTGAGTTTTACCGCACGGTCGGACGTGACCGATGCGGTAATAACGGCGTCCTCAGCCTGTGGAGCGCCGCCGGACCTCTCCTCGTGCAGCAACGTGTGGTGCAGCCGCTTACAACCCTGTGCGCCGCATCGTTTCGCCTTACAGTTGAATCTTCTGTGTCGACTCGATATGCACAGGAAACACAGCCCCTCTTTCCTGACTGTGTCCCATCTCTTTGGTACGCTCATTTTCTTGAAGGCGGCGCAGCGAGGCAGAGCGTGATCATTGGCACATACCGGGCACTTCATTGCTTCCTCGCGTACCTTCTTGGGTTGGCTGTGGCTCGGCGAACCCCTGCCCTCATCTGTCACCGCGAAGACTGGCCTTCTTGCTCTGGTTTCACTCTTGTTCGGAGGTTGACGCGGTGTTTCTCTCTTCGATGTCGTGCTGAATCCGTAGCGCAGTGCCCTGTCCGCTTCCCTCATTAAGAATTCAGAGAGAAGGACGACATCGGGCTCGTTCCTGAAGCGCGACGTCTCTTCTGCGTAGTCGTACCACTTGCTTTTCTCGTAGGGACTGAGCTTCTCTAGAATGTCTCTCGTGAGCAACGGGTTGAAAAGGTACCCGTGCCTCAGCCTCTTCAGGATAGCCACCATGTTCTGAATCTTCACGGCGAATTGGTTGAGTTCCGCCGCCGAACCTCCGAGCCTCGGTAGCCTCTTCAGGTCTTCCATCATGCGGTCCACCATAACTTCTGGACGTCCGAAGCATTGTTCTAGAGTCTTCATGATTTGTTCGGGCGGCGTAGCGACGCTCAGCAGTGGTGCCACGGCTTCCCTGGCTTCTCCCCGTAAGCAGTTCCTCAGCCGAGCTAAATTCTCGATCGGTTTCAGCTTGTAGAATGCAGTGGTGTCTTCCATTGCTGCCTTGAAGGATAACCATTCGGTGGGAGCCCCTGAGAATGTAGGCAGCTCCGTTGTGTGGCGCGTCTGGCGTTGATTCAGCAGCTTGTCTAACGTTTCAGCGAGATGTTCCACCCCGTTGGCCCTAGACGTGGGCGGTGTGGGTGAGCGTGGGCGGCGTTGTTCCGGCCACTCAAATCTCGTCTTCTGGCCTTCGCGTCTTCCTCCAGTTGGTGGCATGTCTTCTGGCTTCGGCGTCTCTCTCTCCTCTAACACGACCGGCTCTTGTCTAGCCTCTTCATGGTCGGGTCCTTGTTCGCTTAGCCAGGCTCGTACACGTTGCTCCACCTGTTCAGACGGCTCGTCGTCATCGGGGCTGCTTCCATCCTCTGCAGCGGCGACGTCGGCGACGAGTTTCTTCTTGATAAGTTCTGCTTCTATTTGCAGTTCCTTTTTACGGAGAGCGGCCAGCTTCTCTTCCGCCTCATATTGCATGCGTGCGACGACACTCGCTGTCGATCGACGCGACCTAATTGAAATAGCCTTCTTCCTGGCTAGTGTTTGCACTTCCGGAGCTACAGGTGCCTTGCTAGTACCTGGTCTCGGTTTTAAAATTGTTTGAAGCAGATCTGCCCTTCCCTCGGTCGGCGGCGGCTGGCTCGTGGCGGCAGCAGACGGCGATCGTGGCGGATCTGGAAATCTTCGCGGTTGTTGTTGTTGTGGTTGGTTCTCCTCGGCCCCGCTCTGACTCCTTGTGATGACCATAGTTTAAGTTAAATGTTACGTTAAGTTAAATCCTCAAATCAAAAATTAATCTTCAAATATTCGTCTTCAAACTCCAAATATCTTCAGAGTCTTCACGACTCTTCAAGAATCTTCGGTAGGTTTTTCAGGCGAAAAATCTGCGAATCCTTGCTTCCCTCTTCGTTGGTGTTGTCTTGTATCTTCGAGTCCAATCTTCTAATCTGAGTCCGTCGATCCCCGGTGTTGAATTCCTTTCTTCCAAAATTCTATGTTCGGCTTGATAAATTTTCTTCAAAAAATTTTCTATGTCCTTGGCTCGATGAAATTATTCTATGTCCAGTGTTCGGTAAATTTTTCTAAGTCCGGTCTTCAATAAATTTTTCTATCTCCTTGGCTCAGTAAAATTTTTCTATGTCCGATGTTCAGTAAATTTTTCTATGTTCCGTCATCAATAAATTCTTCTAAGTGTCGTCTTGATTGTTTTCAACTGGTATTGGACTTCGAAAATTTCTTCAATCTTGTATCTCGGATCACACGCGACTAACTCACTAACTTGCAATCCGGCTCGAAGGACCACGCACTACTGTATGGGACTGTATTTTTCCACTAGGTTTTCACCGCCGGCTCTGATCAGACTCGAAGATAGCAAGGTTACACCGATTCGGGCAGAGCTGGGGCGTATAAAAAATAACACTGATTTGAGGAGAACATTTTTCACATTAACTCGTTAGCTTACCTGGCTCAGGGCAATGCCGTATAGAGAGCACAAATGTACTCTTCTAATTTCCATATAAGCTATCTCTCTCTTATTTCTCTATACGGCTATTTTTCCGTAATTTTCCCTAATTTCCCTTTATTTCCCCTGAGCCAGGATAAGTGAAACGCATAACGTGAAATTCTTTATTTACCATAAAACAATACATAATCACACAGTTTACATAGATACTTAGTAACACATAAGCAAAATTACAAGTATAAGAAAAACCATATATTTTTCACCATTATAATCTAATTTTCTCTAAAACCATTTACATTTCTATTTACCTAAATGTTATTTACTTTAGCCACTAATTTTTCCTATGTACAACACTAATTTTCCAAGTGAAATAAGCTACGGTTAAGAAATTATAAAGAAAATAAACTCGTGACTTTAAAACAATTATTTACCGCTATTCTAATGAACTTAACACTTATGTACAACACTTATATTCACTATTTTCACTCTTAAAAGTTTATGTACTATTTACTCACAGTTTTTAGAAACGTTTTAAAGCACTGATAAGTGTTCATTGTCTTTAAATTCACTTTAAAACACAGGCGAGGCCGCTGTCCTTAACAGATTCACTTAATGTGGCCATTTTAGACCTGCTGATGGAGAAAAAAATGATCCATGCATTGGCTTTGGCACGCAAAAAGTCGGTTATGCTGGATTTACACGGGTCAAATTTTGCCGTGTGGCGAGTCGCTTGTCAAATCGCCTTGTCATTTTGATTTTTCTGTAATTCTTTGCATTTTTGTAAGAGAAATTGCTTTGCGACCTTGCTAACTTTCTCATTTACACGGTTGATTTTCGCCGTAATATAACATAACCATTTGCGACAGTCCCAACATCGATATATTTAAAAGACGCTTGAAAGAACGCTTGAAAGACGCTTCAAATCTGAATCCATATAGATAGCGTTATTATGTATACATATACGGTCTTATTCATAAAAAAAGCTTATAAAACGTTTATAACGGATAATAGTTAAAATGCTCGATAGGCTTATATAACGTTCGATAAAATTGTCTATTCATAACAGTTCTATAAACCTTCTATAACTAACAATTGTCTTTAAGCAAAAATGTTGCCATTATTAGGAAGTTGGACGAACATATTGAATCGATCATAGATAATATGTATAAAACTACAATAATTTGTTGTCTACGCAATACGGAACGTCAAATAATTTCAAGTTGTCAACTGTTGTCAACGATCAATAATTTATCGTATCTATTTGAATTTATTTTTGTAGTACCTAACATTATTATACAAGTAGTTTTAATGGCATTGCAATTGATCTCGACTGTTAAAAGGCAGAGAAGTGAGCTGAAACTGGTTGGAGGAAGATAAGGTTAGTACTGATACACCTAAAATTGGACCATAGTAAGGACGGACGTCCAAAGAAAACGGATCAACCGGTTCAACCCTACTTCTGTACACTTTTCTTCGACGCGTATTTCTAGTTGTTCAATGACATCAAAGATGTGTAAAGCTTGCATTATTTTATAAAATCAGAAATAATCATTTTGTTTACAAAATAACATTGACAAAATATTTGTGTCAAATGTCAGTTTTTTAGTAATCAGCTGTTTAAGAGTTTGGCCATCTTGTATCTTATAGTACTGTTAAAGTAGGGTCCTGGCCTCTATAACTTTATGATAGGTTTATAGAACTCTTTGTTGAATAAGAATAAGAGCGATAGTATTTATATATTATAGTTATAATGATATATTAGTATTTAATTATCTGGCTATAATTTTTAATTTCTACAATTATTGTGCACGTCCTAATTGCTATATTTAATCCCATTTCTCTCCGTAGGGCTGCTGGAAGAAATTTCTATTTAGAAATAAGCAGTCCTTTGTGTCATCTTACTTTGTTAATTGTATTGTCATAATTTTCTGGGTGTACAACAAATTGTTAAATAAATAAATAAAATAAATAACCAAGAGTATTTCAGAAGTCAGGACATGTCAGATCAGGGTTCCGTAATTATCTACGCATCTTATATACAAGGTGTAACAAAAATAAGTGATAATACTTAAGGGTGTGCTTGTGTTCCTTATAGAGAGTTCACTGTGAAAGTAGCAGCGCTGAAAGAGCAAATTTTTTTTGCGATTTGTATGGGAAAGCGCTCCAGCGTCGCGAGTTTCCCCATACAAAAGTGAAAAAAAAAAAATTGCTCATTCAGTGCTGCTACTTTCACAGTGAACTCTCTATAAGGAACACGTACACACCCTAAAGTATTATCACTTATTTTTGTTACACCAAGGATATTTTTAATTACTTCGAAATTTATTGTCCGATTTCACTCAAAATTATTTTCCTAAAGAGCATTTTACAGAACCTATCAGCATGGAAAGTTACAAGTTTCTTCCTTTTATAGTTTATTAATGCCAGGTAGAGGGCAACATTGTAAACCACTCTCAGGTCGATTACTCGAAAATAGTTTAATTTATTACAAAAATAATGTATAAAACCTCGCCTTTGTATATCTATGTATTCGACCATGCCCCCTACAATGGAATTATTTAGAAACCCCAAAAATACAAAATTAGAATTATTTTGTGTCATAAATAAAGTCTAAACATAGTCTTAATACCATAGACGTATATTATAGACGAGGCATGTTGAGGCAAAAAGTGTCTCCAGTAAAATGGCCCCAATTTTTAAATTTTTGGGGCCATTTTGAAATTCGAAGTATGGTGAAAACAAGATGGATGACATTTGAGTTATGGTGAAAACCAAGATGGCGTAACTTTTTCTTGTATGAAATTTTTTTCTGCTAAATGTACGTGATAGCCTATCTTGAGTTGAAATCTTTGCTTAATACACTCTATAACTATACCAAATTCAATCAACTTATATTCATATAGTTATTTTACTTATATTCATATAGCATTAATTTTCTGCGGCTTCGCCCGCGTGAAAATAGGTTTTAAACTTTCATCGCCTATTTTACCCACCTAGGGGCTGAATTTTAGAAAACGCTGAAAAAATTATATGAAATATGCAAATATTATATGAAAGGAATAAAAGGTTTCATACAAAATGTTATCCCCTATTTTACCCCCTTGGGGCTTGAATTTTAAAAAATCCTTCCTGTGGATGCCTACGCCATATGAGAAATATGTGTGCAAAATTTAAAAAAATCTAGCCTAAATGGTTTGGCCTGTGCGTTGACACATCAGTCAAACAGCTTTGCCTTTTATATTCATAATTACTAGCTTTTGCCGCAGCTTCGCTCGCGTGAAATTGGGTTTAAGTCACAGGGAAAGCTTGTTCGGAAAAATACCAATAGGTACCAAAATTGAATACATAATGGTGTAGGCACTGCACAGCCGTATCAGATGTGTTTTATTTGAATGTTTTCTGCGACTTCGTACACTCAAGAAATCTACCGGGAACTATACCATAAATAAAATTTAATAAGCTGCAAAAAGTATTTTTCCATTTTTTACACTTAAAAGCAAATTCAGAACTATTTTTTGTTCTTATTATTATTTCTAGGTATAGAAGCAATAAAAATAATGTATACCATAACCCGTGCGCAAAATGCTGTTGACCGGTGTCAACAGCATTTTAGCAGCCAATAATTAAAGGTTTTTAATATTTGTTATACTTATAACAAAAAGTTAATTATGAAATATTTAAAAATAGAACGTGTTCTACTGATTTAAATGTTGAGCCAATTAAAGTTTTTTTCTTTATTTTTTATTACTTTTCGGTGGTTGTTATTGATGTCAAGGCACCGCGCCATGGTCGAAAATCTAAATTGCCCTATAATATATTTTATTAGCCCTTTAATAAATATGTAGATGTAACCTATGTAATATGTATTAAAGATATTTTCCTTGAATAAAACAAATAGTACCTGCAGGCTTAGCATGCGCATAGAAGAAACACTGAAGAATAGAAAATATTAGAGATTGAAGAAACATTAATACCATTCGGAGCAAAATAGATCTTATTGTAAGGTAGCAAGGTCGATGTATCGTCGTTATGAGAAATAACATTTCTTTTCTTCCCGAGCATGAGCTCACAAAATGGCCTCTTTTTGACAGCTAAAGTAGAAACGTTTTCATAATTTAATGTCAAAAAGTCCCGCAATAATGCCAACCACTCCACATCATGGCGGTCCAAGACAAAAAGTTTCTTTACGTTGAGTCATATACTTGAATATTTGTTCGTTTTTGACAGAAGATTTCCCGGCAATGAGCTAGATGAGTGTAATTATTTTATAATGTATAAAAATCAAAAATAAAATCTAAAAAATATTAGTGAAAGAATTTTTTCGATATCTCAAAAACTGAATTTTTTATTAATTTTTAAAGTTGGATGTTTTTAAAATCAGCGCGAGCTTGACCGCTCAACGCGTGACGTCATTTCGCCGGCTCTGACCGCCGCGGTAAGGAACTCGTGCAGTAATTTTGAAGTTTTATTGAAATTTTTGGAATTATGGTGATAAAATAACATATAGATATAATTGTATAACACCTTTATGTATAATACAACGGTTAGCACTCCAGAAAAATACTTTTTTCATGTGCCCTACGACAAAATCTGAGAAAATTAGTTGTGTAAAGTATTGAAAAAAGTGTTATAGCTACAAAAATCAGTAGACATTTATTGCGAAGAATATTTTAATGTGAGTACTGAGTAGGTACCTAAATAAATACGAAACATCTACCTACATTTTTTTTTTGCATTACTAAATGTTTAGTTTATAGAATATGCTCAGAATGAATTCAGTATTTTAGTGACAATGTATTTTAAACAATGGGTTTTACATAGAGAAATAAAACACGAGTCACGCAGATATGTTAGGTACCCACTTAAAAAATATATTTAATCTATTGAATGAAACTTGAAAGATGAAATAAGACAATACAAAAAACTCCCTACCTACTTTTTCCCTCGCTTATAACTATGTTTATGGTGTAGTCACTTGTTTGAGATCTCGTCCATAAATTACGTCACACGAATTTCATAATTTTTGACCCCCTCCCCCGTCCTTGTCACATTTGTGAGACCCCCTCCCTCCCTAGCGTGACGTCACATTTTACAATTTTACATCTAGAAATAATTATTCAATTAAAACAGCAGTTCCGAAATTTGTTTAATTTGAATTGGTGGGACGGATGACCGACACGACTGTCGAGAGATTAGGCACAGGTCCAACTTTTATATGCCCATCTGACGCATGGATCGTCTTTCTTGCCAGACTCTTATGCCCAGGCTCACACGATCCCGTGGCCCGCCAAGGGTGGTATGGAGTGGAGTACCGCCGAGTTTTTATTGAGTAGGGGCTGCGCCCATTCACCATCTTTTTGGGTGCAGCAAAGTCTCACATACTCACGGGTAGGACCGCTATCCCCTAGTGGGATGCTGAAATGCATTTTCTCGGCGAAAAAAAAAATAACTTATGTAATAAAAAACAACATTATGATCTCTTAAACATCACTGGGGCTGGGGGGTCTCGACACTGGGGCAATAGCTATCATAATATCATATAGCTATTACTTATGATTACTATATTAACACTTAGATTAAAATAGATTTTGAAATGTGACGTCACGAAAATTAGGACCCCTCCTACCCCCTTGTCACACAATGTCACACTTCGTCGACCCCCTCCCTCCCCCCTAACGTGTGACGTTATTTATGGATGGCCCCTAATTTGAAATTGGCCCTTTTAGACTTTAGTCACTAAAGTGGAAACCTGATGATGGAATCCATGAGGAATCGAGGGAACTCCTCAAAATGTATAGGTTCATCTTTAAGAATTTGGCCAATGTGAAGTAAATTAAGCATATCATACCAATACCAATTTTGTGCCAAGGGTATACCCTAGATCCAAAAGCATTGAACAGAACTCAGTCTTTAAAGACACACGTTTGGAAATCGCGTAATAGGTTTTTCAAGTAACTTCAAAAGTTACTATCCGATTTCGCTTAAAATAATTTAAAGAGTTTTTAGCATGATCTATTAGCATAGAAGCTTACAAGTTTCTATCTTTTATAATTTAGAAATTCTAAGGGAGGGGGGACCAACTTACAAACCACTGGAGGCTGATTACTCGAAAATAGTCGACTTTGTAAAAAAGTAATGTTAAAAGAAACCTTACCTAAATTCTAAAAGACCTATTCAACGATAACGATACGATACAAATGGGGTAGAATGAAAAAATATTTCATCCCCTCTTCAGAGCTACCCCTAAAATATAAAATTATTATTATTTTATTATGCCAAACCTAAGATCTACACACAATCTATAACTGTACCAAATTTCATCCATCAATATTCATAATTACGGAAGTATAACAGACGGACGGACGGAGCGAGCGAAACTATAAGCGTTCCTTGTGTGCCCTAAGTGGAGCCCTAAAAATGGAAAACATTATAATTTTGAAACAAAAAATGAAAACAGACTTCCAAAGTAAAAACGCACAAAAAAGTATGAAAAAAATCTTATTTTCTAAATAATTCCCTTTTTAAATTCGGCAAAAATTTTAATTATTTCTCTCATAGACGTATACTATCTCCAGTTAAATGGTCCCATTTTTGAGATTTTTGGGGCCATTTTGACATTTGAAGTACGGTGAAAACAAGATGGCTAACATTTGAAGTATTGTGAAAACCAAGATGGCGTAACTTTTACTTGATAAAGATTTTTTCTATCAAAATAATGTACTTCATAGCCCATTTTGAGTTTGAAATTTTTGATTTCTCTACTCGATTTTCAAAATTTTGAAGTTGGTTGCCAACTTAAATGTGAGTTCTATAAAATATTGTTTTATCAGGATATTGTTTGGGCTGGCACAGACTTCAAAATTAAGAAGATTGAGTAGGGAAATAGTTAAAATTTTAGCCGAATTTAAAAGGAGAATTATTTTTAGAAAATAAAATTTATTTCATACTCTTTTGTGCGTTTTTACTTTGAAAGTTGGTATTAATTTTTTGTTTAAATTTAACAATTTTCCCTATTAAGTCATATTTATTATAATAATATATAAAAATGAATCGAAATGAACGAAGGTAAGTTTACAGAGCGCGTGTCAAAAACATACTGTATGCACATTGCATAGTTAGCTAGCTACGCACGGCGATGTGACGTCACAGCCATTACTCGACGGGCGCAATCAGTTTTCGCGCGTTCCCATATTGATTTGCTTATAAAAAACTCAATTTTCGTGATATCAACACAATTTTTTCACAGTTAGTCTTATTATTGCTTAAATTTTTTGTTAGGGCTGAAAAAGGGGAATAAATTTTGATTTACATCTTCCTCATTTTTTAAAATATGGCTGTTTAGAAATGTTGACTTCTATTGACGACCTTGTTATCATGGATTAAGAACTATTTTGCAACGAACTGTTTTGCATAGAATATTTCTACTTAAAATGTATTTCTATGGATCGCCATGGTAAGCCTGCAGTATAAGGTAGGTATTATATTTCTGACACAATATACCTACCCTACCACTATAATTATATACTACCCAGGTACCCTACTATTTTTTGAATCGATACAAACATACATACTTTAATACTTAAATAAAAGATGCTACATCGTAAGGGGTCGTCCATTAATCACGTGATGACTAAAGGGGGAGGGGGGGTCCGAAAAAAAATCACCAAGTATCACCAGGGGGAGGAGGGGGTATAAGCAGACATCACGTGTATTAATTTTCGAATCTAGTCTATGCATACCGAAGTGACTATTGGTTGTAGATTCGTAGTGTTGTTTAAATACTTACAAGACAAATCACTCGTATAGTTTTTAATTGCTTAAATTATTCGATTAAATTGTTTTTTAAGTTAAAGTTTTTCTTCAAACACGACCTGACCTGCTCATTATGTAAAAAAAAAATACACGTGATCTTAGTAGGGGGAGGGGGGTAGTGTAAAACCTCACCACGTATCACCAGGGGGGGGGGGGCTAAAAAGTTGTTAAAAACATCACGTGATTAATGGACGGGCCCTAATAAAACATTACTTATAAATACGCTATCATATTTTGTGATGATCACAAAAAAAAACGAAAAAAAAAAACAAACCTCTCCAATGATTTTGTCCAGATTCAGTATGTCATTCGTAAAGCATTGCCCCTCCCATCTGGCGCACTCCTCCCTATAGGAGAAGGTCTCTCCCGTGGCCAGGGTGACTGTTATGTTCCTCACGAGCTCGTCCAGCTCCCTTAGCTCCCGGAATACTTCGGTGCGGAGGAGATTCGTGTTGTTGTCCTTGGCTACCACGATCACGCGGCCAAATCTGCCTGTAATAATATAATTTCAATGATGATAATTTGACGTTGCCCGCGACATCGTATGCGCAAAAGAAAATCTCGCAGGCACCGTACATTTTGCCGCGATAAAAAGTAGCCTTATGTCCTTGTGGTCTACTCTACATATATCTGGGGGCACGGTAGTGCCCCCATGCCAAGACGAACAAGCGAAGCACAAACCACCTTTTCCCGAAGCGTTTCGTCGATTTTTTGAACCCTCATAACTTGGGTTTGGAATATACCTGATGAATGAAATTTTCAGGATATGTTCCTACTAGCGAACTTACTAAACATGTAAAGTTTTAATTGTATAGGTCTTATACTTTAGATTTTATTGATATCTAAAAACCCCTGATTTCGTCACTGACTCACTGATGATCAACAAAATTATATCGTACTTCCGGATGTCCTAGAAAGCTGAAATTTGTTACGTAAGATTGTATCAATATACAACCAACATAAAAATTGTCAAAATTGGAACTTTTATCTTCCAACCCCATAAACTAGGGATTAAAAATTAATTATCTGTAAAAGCGCCATCTATCGCGTTATTATGAACTATGTAAGTTATGTTGTCGTTCATCGCTTGAATTGTAAACTAATTGGAGTAATATAGAAATAATTGTTTCCCGAATATTCTGTAGTAATTTCAACGGAAAATTTAACATTAAAGGTAACATTCTATTTTATTATGTTAAAAATTATTAAGTTAAGCAGTCTCATTTAAACTTTTATCCTTCAACCCCATAAAATACCGGATGGAAGTTTGTATAAGACTTCCACTTTAGCTAGAGGTCTGAAAATTGTTGTTGTTATTATTTTTATTATTAGGGATCCGGTAACCATGTACCTAACCCTTTATTAACAAAAAAAACACTTTATCGACATATTTTATTGTACTTCTTTATTTGTTTTTCCGTTTAAATCACTAAAGAATACTCGGGAAATAATTATTTAAATATTACGTCAATTAGATTCCAATTTCAAATCCAAGCGACGAACATAACTAACATAATTCATAATGTACGAGATAGATGTCGCTTTTATACAAAACTATAAAAATAATATTATGATTTATCATTAAAACAACACGGCCTAATGGTAATTTAAAAATAATTATAATAAATAATAGTATTGGCAACACTCGGTACGTAACAAATTCTAGCACATCCAGTGGCAGAAAAGAGAACTAAGATCTGGGTCTATTATTGTATACATAAATACTATGGAAAAGTCTGTACCGTTCGGACTCCTGGTATCTATAGTTCGTGGTTAAAACGATTATTAATTAACTAATTAAGTATCAAATTACAGTTACATACATGATACATAATAGTTTGAAAGTTTTCGGATAGCCACAACAGATGAGACTAAGCTGCTTCTACATCATGCTATCGAAAACACGAGGCGTATATTTAAGAGGCTCGCGAACATTATATGATGCGTTGATTGACCATATTCCATAATATAAACAGAAACGTGGTCGTTCTGAGTTTGGGAGATGCCGGAGATGTCTATGACTTCCGCTAATAAGTTAGATAATTTCTGTCTTATATTTCGCGTACCCGATCTGTGTTGCGTACGCTATCACCATGCACAAAGTCAAGGGTTGTTTGAATAATGCTCTTATTGATATTGGGTCATCTACGTTCTCTTGTGGACAGGCTTATGTAATACTCACTCTAGAGGAGTGACCAATTTGCAAGGCGTTCACCTAATAAACATTGACTTCAGTTGTATTAAAGCACAACAGTCAGCTATAGTCGAATATAATCGACTAAGAGCCATCGCCCTGATCTGCTACTTATTGTAAATGGTAACTCAATAAAGAAAAAGGCAAAGATAGAGAGTGGGCAGAAAAAAAGCGTCTCTGTTGTGCAAGAAATACACCCTAAAAGAAGAAAAAGAAAATAACAATATTGTTATAACAACTTACAAAAAGAAGTGAAATCCCACCAAAAACATTTCCATGTAAAAAATTATGCCAAGACGATACCATAATATGACTAGCACTGTCAAAAAGCTATGAAATCTCATGTAAAACCAAGCTTCTTACCCTACACGCCTTAACTCTACAAGCGTAACTTCACAAACTCTACACCTTAGTCATTATATGTGGCTTGGCCATTTCTTTACTATAAGAGAGTATAATAGAAAAACAGTCGGTTATAACTTTTTCTCCTTATGACCAAGTGAATGTAATGAAATGGCCAGGCCACATATAATGACTAAGGTGTAGAGTTTGTGAAGTTACGCTTGTAGAGTTAAGGCGTGTAGGGCAAGAAGCTTGGTTTTACATGAGATTTCATAGCTTTTTGACAGTGCTAGTCATATTATGGTATCGTCTTGGCATAATTTTTTTACATGGAAATGTTTTTGGTGGGATGTTGATGTTCAAGAAATGTATGAGGCCTGGGCCAGCCCTACGTACAGTATATGTAAATATAGCTACATAATATAGTAAACGTTTCCTATTCTTTATTTTGTTTAATTTCATTTCTTTTCCATGTACATTTAAATTAACTTCGTCAAGGAGAGCAACACAAAGTAAAATAAAACATGGCGGATCAGATCAAAATTAACTAAATAATGTCATTTTGTCAATGACATGACTTTTGACAAAGAAAGACGTACATTCAAGACGTCGTCTCTTCGTAAAACTGTCTACTACGTCAAAAGTCAAGTCAAAACAACTGTCATGGCCGCCCTAAAAATAGTGTTCTCGCAATAAAAAACTCTTGAAATAATCATTTTTGTACGCATGTACTCTTCTTCAAATTAATTTTTTCGTATTTTTATGATATTCCCATATTTTTTTCCTATTTACCTATGTAGTGTACATAGAACTGGCCCAAAATCAAACATGTCTTTTCCATAAAAGCGATCCAGTAGTTCGTCGCCTATTCAATGCAAAAAAAAAAATACATGGGTGACAGAAGTGAAACTTCATTAATTAATCATCATTCAAAATCAAAAAATAATCTCGTATTGTCTTTTAGGACATCACTAAAAAATAATAGAAAAATTACAATTTGTACACCTTGCGCCATCTGTGTATTTAGCGTTTTATATTCTATGTACATTTGAAATTTAAGTCGTTATGTTAGAACTTAGAAGTAAATAATTAGCTTCCGACAGATGACATTATATCGAAAATCGTGACCAAAATTGTGACGCTTGACGTGAATGGCCTTGATAATTCACTCTCAACGCCGCTAAAATTTTCCTAAATCTACACTCCTAAATTATATTTTTCAATACAAACCTGCTCTTGTAATCCGTCCCACGCTGAACCTATGGCTATAGTTGACCTTGAAGTGTTCCTCTACTATCCTCCTTTCCAGCTTGCCCTGACCGCTGACGGGGGAGAACAGGTACTCCGGGTCCATCTCATAGTAGATCCTTTGGAAGCCCGTGATCATGAGCAGCGTGAGCAGGACGGGTATAATGATGAAGTATCCCGGCCTCTTTCCCACTATCAGCCCTAATTTGTAGAAGGATCTGTTGAGCATCGTGTCGACGAACGTTAGACTGCAACCCATCTGCAACAAAGGTTGGTTAGGTTAGGTTAGATCAAAACATTTGTCGGAGTGGCCCCTAATAGGCAAGCGGACTGATTTTTTTTTATTGCATAAATGAATAGTACTCTTAAATATGAGTAACTTCTCAGAAGAAACCGTATATCAAAAGTCAATATTTTCAAAGGTACAGCGATTTGTATAAAAAATTTCGCGAGCCTCCTAAAAACGCTCCATACTAAAGTCGACCTAAAAATGACGTCACTTGTATATGAAGTAGTATGAAGTAGTATATGAAGTATATGGCCGCAGGAATATATTTGTAAGTATCTCCGATATTTGTGCGTTTAAGTTCATACTTACCATAATGAATGTTTTTGTATATGATGTGAGTAAACTAATGATGTAGGTTTTGTTTACCAATTTCGCAAAAAAAAAAATTTTTTTGGTACTGGAGCGGAGCGAAATTTTGTATTTTTTTTTTACATAATAAGCAGGTCTGGTTTGAAGAAAAACTTTAACTTAAAAAACAATTTAAGCGAATAATTTAAGCAATTAAAAACTATCCGAGTGATTTGTCTTGTAATTATATAAACAACACTACGAATCTACAACCGATAATAATTTCGGTATGCATATACTTGATTCGAAAATTAATACACGTGATGTCTCCTTATACCCCCTCCTGCCCTTGGTGATACTTGGTGATTTTTTTCGGACCCCCCCCTCCCCCTTTAGGCATCACGTGATTAATGGACGACCCCTAACCCCGGATGCGCTCCTCACCTCGCACTCGGGTGAGTCCCACACACTCTGGCTGGCGTCCCCATTCCGCCGGGGATGCATAAAAGATCAAAACATAATTATATTATTACTTTGTGAGCAGTAAATGCGGAATGCTATTCATGGCCCCGTTATCTCATTTTAGCTTTAAATGACGACATAATAATATGTCCTGGCAGATGTCATAGAATCTACAAAAGTTATGTAGAGTGCTTTTCATAAAATAAGTCCCGCGGCAATTAGTGGATCTAAATTTGTTACATTGTTAATTACAATGCCTGAGCATAACAGCAGACTGCAGAATCAAGATATTATGATTTATGATAAAGAATGCTGGCCACATTTTGTCGCACGGTCTCAGCGCGCGACGCGTCTATGTAGCTAGAGTCATTTTCATGAAAGAAGTCCCTTCTTTCATGAAAATGACTCTAGCTACATATTATTAAAATTTATGTTAATTTTCGATTACGTTTGACTTAGGTACTAAAAATAACATATATTTCTAGATTTTTTAAATCTAGAAAAACGCGTTTCGTAAGTCATTTGTTAAGGTTAACTTCCGCATTTTAAAATATAAAATAAAAAACAATCGTTATACAAAGAGTTTTGGTGACGCGACATTCGAATTATTTTTTAATTAATTACGGAAAAACGTACGGTTCCCGCAGATAGATTTAATTTCTACGTAAACTAAGTCACGGACAAAATGATGTAAATAACAAGGTGACTTAATCCTTGATAATAACAACTTTAAAAAACGCAGATTATTTTGTTATAAAAATACGTAGTTGATTTAGGGTTACGTATGCAAAGAGTTATTAAAACGAGACCCTATTACTGAGACTTCGCTGTCTGTCTATCCGTATGGCCGTCCATCACCAGGCCGTGTCTCATTAAGCGCGATTACACAGCCGCCGCGGTTGCGATCATCGCCCGCAAACGTGGCAGGCGAAAATCGTAAGACTGTTTACAGTCTTACGATTTAACGGGTAAATCTAAAAAAAAATACGGGTTGCACTCCGGGAGAGTCGACAGAAGTGAAAACTTATTCTGGCGCGTTAGACATTTTTAGATGGGTACTAGGGTTATTGAGTTATGAATTGCATTTTGTTTATGAATTGTATTTTATCAATAATTATTAGAAACTTTAAAATACATTTAATATTCTTTTATGAATCATCGTTAACAATTTTGACAACTCTTGTATCATCATCGTTATCATTAAAATTATTACAATCTAAAATAGAAACTATAGGTTCATGGCAGTGATAACTAATTAATATTATATATCTATGGTTCATGGTAAGTGGTAACTAAAATAGGAAATAAACAATTTTGATTCGAAGTTATTTAAATTTCACCAAACGTCAAACTACGTCTCGTGACGGTGTCGCGGTCCAGAGATTTTATCTCATCTAAAAATATGCGTACCGCGCTTAAAGAGGTTTTCACTTCAACAAGAATTTCGCCCGCCAAGTACCAACCAATCACAGAGCGCGTGGACGCAAATCGCCGAGGCTGCGGCTGCGGGTGATCGCGGCCAGCGCGGTTCTACTAGTCGCTCTCCGGTGCAGCCGGCAGCCGCAAACAATCGCGCACGCCGCGAGCGTAAATCGAGCCGTGAGTTGTGCTTTAATTTTTAGTAAATTTTTTACATAATATACAGAAGCTGCGGGCCCGCAACCGCGGCGGGCGCGGGTGAAAATCGCTTCGTGAGTTCTTAGCCTTACAGTCAGACAGTCAAAATTTTCACAGTATTTATGGTTGCCGCTTTTTCAACAAACTACAAAATATAAAACACAGAATAAAATAAATATTTAAGGGGAGGCTCCCATACAACAAAATATGTGAGTTTTTTGCAGTTTTGTCGTTTTGTTCGGAACCCTTCTACGCGAATCCGACTAGCACTCGAACAGTCAACTCACACTTGAGTCAGTTTATTTTTAAATTGTAATTTAAAAGTAAACTACTTGTGTTTTAAATTCCTAGTTTTAATATATTAACATATAAAATATGTAGGCATATTGTATTCTTGTTAAGCGTAAAATTACATGGTAGCTATAAGTTTTTAAGTAGAATCATACTGACCTTCAATTTCTGACCTCTTGATTAATTTGAAACATTAATCTATTGAAATTTATTAATGAATCCGTTCATCAAGTAATTTCGGTTAAATTTATTTACCTGTCAATCTATTTCACAATTTATTTTTAATTTATCTAAATACGATTTAAAATAACTTATTATAAACTCAAGAAAAACCGGCGGAATATCGAACGGAAATCTACTGAAATGATTAAAAAGAAATATCTAATTTGTATTTGTAAAAAAAATGGAATAAAAAAAATTGTTACGAATTAAGTACGTAAGTATACGTATTATTTTTTTTTATATTATGCTACAATTTTGTGTTTTAAACGTCTTGTATTTGAACTGCACGCGCTTTAAAAACATAATGCTTTATAAGGATTTTAGGTCACTAAATAATTTTCCTTAACGTTTCACAAATACAGTATAGATGTTTCGAGGTGATTCTAAGATATATGTAAAACACCCGGCGCGGTCTGCCTTGACCGACACCTGTCCTACCTTTCACTAGAGACCATTAAATTACACAAATCTGTGATAATTATAATCGATCATGATCACTTTTGACGTCAAAAATGTTATCGTTGCGGTGGTATATTGGTAACAGCCTCCGTGGTCTAGTCGTTAGAGCATTGGCTCTCGATTGGGTCGTGGGTTCGATTCCCGCATTGGAACAACAAAAAATGTTGTTTCCAAGTTTGATTAGGACAATGCAGGCTGATCACCTGATTGTCTGACAAGAAAGATGATCCATGCGTCGAATGGGCATCTAAAAAGCCGGACCTGCGTCTGATCTCTCGTCAGTCGTGTCGGTTATTCGTCTCACTGGGTTATGAGAGTAAAGGAAGAGAGAGTGCTCTTTATACTGCGCACACACTTGGGCACTATAAAATTACTCCTGCTTAACAGGCCTGGTTTCAATAAAACCGGCCACCGTCACCGAGATCGGTGTGTGGAGTTATTGTTATATTGGTAAGAAAGACGTCCTATTATTAATTTTGATCGAATATTTAATAGTATTCGATTTTCAAGTGGAAAGTAAAGTGGAAAGCCAATGTGAGAACAAAAATTCATATGATATGAAAACAGCCGCGAAAGAAATCGGGAACCTACGCTGCCGTCCTAAAGAAGAGTGCAGTAAGTCGAGTTTTTGGGCAAATTGAGTTACACCATATTATACCATAATATAAGGTCTTAATCCAATTGGCCCAAAAACTCGACTTACTGCACTCTTCGTTAGGACGGCAGTACGTGCGTTCGATTTTTAACCGACTTCCAAAAGCCTTTAGAAGCCGTTTGTAGATAGATAGAAGCTAATATTTTTAAAGGACTTATTTAGTCATAGGGAGACATTCACAAGCTACTGATAGTATTAGATTGCTTATTTGCAGGTTTTGTCCTTGTCCCTCGATATAAAGTTATCAGCGACAAAGCTATTCGACACTAATCGATAGAAAAACAGGCCTTCAAAATGATAAACATAAACTGGTAATAAGACGGTAGCATTCACAGGTTCGAATCCATTTGAATTCCGGGGTCATCCATATAATCACATAAGCAAAACATGTTACCTAACTAATTACCAGTATTTAATATCCATAAACCAGTCAGTTTAACCGTGGAACCAGGTATACGTGACGTGAATGGCACACATAAGGATTCAGCATCTTTTATATACAAATGTATTCTGTGCGTTGATTCTTTTAAACTACGCAACGGATTTTATCAATCAATCAATCAAAAAATTTATTTTCCAGAATATGGTAATAAAAAACCTAACCAAGAGCATGTCGGGACATGTCTAAGGAGGGTTCCGTAACTATAAACGCGTAATATGCTTTTTTTTAATTACTCCAAAAGTTACTGTCCGATTTGGTTCAGAATAATTTTCCTAAAGAGTTTTTAGCATGATCTATCAGCATGAAAATTTGCAAGTTTCTATCTCCTTTAGTTTAAAATACTGGGGAGGGGGGGACCAACTTACAAACTACTTTGGAGGCCGATTACTCGAAAATGGTCAACTTTATAAAAAAATTACGTATGAAACATTGCCTTTATTTTAAAAGACCTATTCTACGATACCCCACACGATAGGGTAGAGTGAAAAAATATTATTCATCCCCACTTCACATGTATGGAGAGCCACCCCTAAAATATAAAATTATTATTTTTTTATAATCCCGAAACCGTGATCTATACACAATCTATAACTGCACCAAATTTCATCAATTTATATTCATAATTACAGGAGCTAGAGGCGCGGACAGACAGACAGACAGAAGACAGATAGACGGACAGAGCGAAACTATAAGGGTTCCTTAAGTATTACGGAACCCTAAAAATGGCGTTATATTATATAATATTCTTAATATTATTAATAGCTTTTGCCCGCGACTTCGTCCGCGTGGAACAATACTTTGGGATATCGCTGAAATTTACCCGCGACTTTATTTATGACTAACGAAAGCGGAATCCTATTTTTTTAAACGGAACCCTAAAATAAAAGTAGCCTATGTTAGACCCTATAACATCAGCTATCTGCTAGTGAAAGTCCCGTGAAAATCGGCCCAGCCGTTTCAGAGATTAGTCGGAACAAACAGACAGACAGACGGACAGACAAAAATGAAAAAAAAAGTATTTTATTGTAAGTACCGAATATACTTTCAGATTCATTATGTAAAAAGCTGTTAATTTGAAGTTACAAACAGACACTTAAATTGTATTTAACTGTATAGATGTATAGATATTAGAATGTATTATATTTTAAGATATTATCAATTTGATGTTTATAAAATAACTAAACTATTTAACTAAACTAAACTAAACATTAACCCGCACGCGCACCCCGCCTTGGTGACGCCCACTTCGCAACGGGCCGTGCAGCAGAAATCGTATATATTTTAATTTCGCCATAACTTCAAAACCAAACGTCCAATTTTAATCATTCAAAGACCAAATATTATCTACATAAACTGTACTTAGTGATGAAATAATTTATTTTGATAAGGATTAATAACATGAGTAAAATAAATGCGTTTAAATGTAGTCCAAAAAAAATTTAAGATTTCTAAATAAAAAAATGGTTGTTGTGCCTCACTCGACATAGATAGGTATAGTGTGTCGCGGACTTTTTTGTAGATATTTATAAGATCTACAATTAATTAGAACATTTTATGGTTCTATCTTTTATAGTTTATGCAGCGTACGCAAAATAAGTAACTTTTCTGGTTGATTTTTTACACCTTGTGTCCGAAAAACCCAAATTTCTTACGGAACCCTATTTTTTTCCAAAATAAAATTTAGCCTATGTTACTCGTGGATAATGTAGCTTTCGAATGGTGAAAGAATTTTTGAAATCGGTCCAGTACTTTTTGAGCCTATTCATTACAAACAAACAAACAAACAAACAAACAAACAAACAAACAAACAAACATACAAACAAAGTTTTCCTCTTTATAATATTAGTGTAGATATAACAATTCACAAACATACTCTGCCACATATTGGCGTGCAAATATTTGAAAAATAAATTCAGTTTTTATCATAAGGCAAAAATGATTTAAAGAGGAAGATTTATGTTCTTATTACTATTAAAAACTTGCTGTTTCCCGCGGCTCCGCGCGCGTAGATATAGTATCTGGTACCCCACGGGAATACTGTACTTTTTCGGGATAAAAAGTAGCCTATGTTTTAATCCAGAGCCTAAACTACTAAGATACCAGATGTCATCAAAATCCGTTCAGTAGTTTTTCCGTGAAAGAGTAATAAACATCCATCCATCCATCCTCACAAACTTTCACATTTATAATATTATTAGTAGGGTATGAAAGTGTGTGAGGATGGACGGATGGATAGATGGATTGATGGATGTCTGTGACTTTCATGCAAAAACTACTCAACGGATTTTTATGAAATTTGGTAAGGTAGTAGTTTAGGCTCTGAATTAAAATATAAGCTCTACTTTATCCCGAAAAAGTAGTGTTCCCGTGGGATAACAGTATCCCACGGGAACACTGTACTTTAATACAGATTATTGCGGGAGAAAGCGGGAAGAAGCTATAGTACTTAATACTTGTATATTAGCGAAACAATATTCAACACGGGCAAAATTAAGTAAAACGATTTTGAAAATATGAGTAAGGCACAACCACCAAGGTGTGTTATAATATATCGTCCGTCATTTCCATGGAATAACGGTAATTGCCGAAGGGCATTAAGAAATTAGTTGCACTTATGCACTATAAGTTATAACTATTACACAGACAGTTTTTATAATAATTGGAATGAGCTAAGCCAAATTGTTGGTTAGATGTCGTCATAAACTCATTACTGGCAACATAATATTATGCTATATGTAATAGCTGTGAACATAACATTATGTAAGGCCGTTGCAGAATTAGTCGCCTTTGGCGCCACTTGAAAGTAAGGTTAGCTCTACAACGCCATAATCATAGAGAATAGAGTTTAGAGACATCACACACGGCGAAAATACTATAATATCTTATTTATGCTTGGAAAATATATCGCTTGCTATACATTTTGTATGAACCATCACAGACGGCTAAGACACGATGTATTTTCATACTAGCTTTTCCTCGTGGTTGCGTCTGCGTAAATTACCACGGGAATACTCTACTTTTTCGGGATAAAGAGTAGCCTAAAATTTTAATATAGAGCCTAAACTACTAGTATACTAAATTTCATCGAAATCCGTCCAGTAGTTTTTACGTGAAACAAACTTTGACATTTATAATAGTAGTAGGGTTACAATATACTTCGTAATATAAACATTTGGATATCGACGTAATATAAACATTTGGATTGGATATCGGGCGGTG
Organism: Glaucopsyche alexis; assembly: GCA_905404095.1. Classification (NCBI taxonomy): domain Eukaryota; kingdom Metazoa; phylum Arthropoda; class Insecta; order Lepidoptera; family Lycaenidae; genus Glaucopsyche; species Glaucopsyche alexis. The sequence continues at coordinate 8,484,369 of FR990053.1, forward strand.
ACGAAACTATAATATTTTATCATAAGATGCCTAGATATATTCATATGAAAATAATATGTCAAAGTAGTAGCATAGCTGGCTGTGATAATTTATATAAAATAACACAAAAATAATACATGGTCGATACCCCTCACCCCTCTCTAAACCTACTTAGGTATCAACTGAACATAATGTGAACTTTGAAACTATCACGAAATCACGTACGACTTACAGTACAATATCACGAGAAAAATTCTACCACGGAATAGGCATGTTGCCGAAAAAATTTTTTTTCGTCTATTCGATGTTAGTCAACATGTTAATAAACAATCCAGAACCTATTTTTGTATATCTGAAAAAAATGACGTACAAACCATTGAAATTTACAATATGAAAGAGAGCGATATATCGGCCTGTGACGTCACAACCTGCTACCGCCATACATTTGTCATTACAAAATGTATGGCGGTAGCAGGCTGTGACGTCACGAATCGTTTTGCGAGAAAGGGATGGACAATATTTTTTATTTGCTTATATTTTTTAATCGCGTCACTCTAAATACCTATTTCTTTCAGATTTATGTATCTTTAATCAGCAATTATAAAATTTAATTTGTAAAACTGTGATATTCCACTGAAGGCAACATCCCTATTAGAGACAATGTAAGGATTTTGAAGAATAACAATCATTTCTTTAAATGAAAAGCTACGAGGCAAAATAATATCCTATATTAACACAAGCAGCCTCAAAAAAAAAACAGTCTCCACGTCAAGTATCTTTGTATTTCTTTTTAATCTTTCTTCAAAGTAGAAAATGCCTTAATATTATGAAATATTGTACATTTACCTTATAGTTAATAGGTAGTATAATAGTAAGGATTTTCTGTCCAGTTGCGAATCAGTATGTCGTTACCACGGAGGGAAGAAAATTCTTACTAAGAACATAAATATTTTCATGCTTGAGAAATCGTACTTATCACCTATGGAATTGTTGATAATTATGTGTTATAAACATAATAAATGAACAAGGTAAATAATGATCAGATACCATGTATATACCTACTACAATTACATATAATAATACAATACAATATAAACATACTACAATTACATACAATAATTGAAGTGTATTTTACATTTTAAAACACAATTAAAACTTGTTTTACTCGGGAGTTATTAGGCCAAGATTTATATTTTGGAATGCATACAATTTTTGTTAACAAGTAATATTACATAATGGTTTCGTAAACTTCGGTCATCAATTATATTATGTTTGTATTGAATTTAGACTTAAATTTTGCAATTTATTGAACTGAGTATTGACTGTAGAGCAGGGTTTCTTAAAGTGGGGTCCACGGACCACCAAGGGGTCCGTAATATGTGTGCCAGGGGTCCGCAGCATTCTAAGATTAATGAAAAAAATTTGCAGTAAAGTAACACAACTGATTAAAGATGACTTAATTGACATGAGATCAAAAGAAGTGTGGAGAGCTGAATTTCACGCAAAAGGTCTTGGTGAATTTTGGTGTTCTTTGAGTCAAGCTTACACTCTTCTGGTCAAACGAGCTATGTCCGTTCTGATACCTTTTGCTACTACGTATCTTGGTGAGGCAGGGTTTTCGGCTCTAGTGTTGATAAAAACAAAAAATCGCAATCGATTGAATGTCAAAGGTGACATGCGCCTTGCCTTATCGAAGACAATCCCACAATTTAAAGTACTCATTGAGGCCAAACAACAGTATCAATCTCATTAGAAATTTCTATTTAGCAATTTAATTATTAAGTTAAGCATTAGTAAGTGTGAGATAAAACTCCCCCGAGGGGGTCCGTGGCATTCCAGAAATTCTGAAAGTGGTCCGTGACTGCACATAGTTTAAGAACCACTGCTGTAGAGCATCGTTTCTCAACCGGTGGGTCCCGAACCTTGGGAGGTCGAGTTTTTTTAAAGGGGGTCGCAGTCTGTTGAAAACAAACTACATATAGGTAAAGATTGACTCTTTTGTATCGAAAGTCGATAAAGTCGCGACGGGGTCGCAAGACTTTTTACTTGCGGCTTTTTCGTGGGTCGCGACATAAAACGAAAAAAACGATGAAGTAGAGTAAACTACCCAATTACAAGACATTTCTCATAAAGTATATGGGATGAGACGTAAACACCAAACAGTCATTGTACACGCGATTGTGAAAGTAAACATTGTGGAGCAACGACACGCGAGAAACTATAATTAGGTACTGACATGTTCAAGAGATAAGAATTACGTTGTAAACTAATTCCAATTATAACTATACCAAATATTTATTTATCATAATTAGAGAAGATAGAAGAACGCACCTCGGTCCGAAACTATAATGGTTCCTTGTATTACTACGGAACCCTAAAAACTAAATTAATTATCTTTTATTTGCCATCTTATAGTTCCATCTTTGCAATTATTATATTATTTTATTGATAACTAGCCTTTGTCCGCAGGCTTCTCGCGCGTGGAATAGTCTTCTTGGAGAAAAAACTTCTTCAGCAAATAACTCTACACACTGCAATAAAATAAATAGCTTCTAAATAGCTTCTGAAAATACCATACATAATAATAAGTATGATCTGGGTACGAACAGCTAGTTTTATTAAGTAAACCGCTATGTCCCTACATTTTAAAATCTGTAATATCTACGAAAATATTCATTTAAATAACATGCTGTAAGAGCCCATATTGATTTATACTAAATGCAAAATGTATTTAAGGCACTAAATTGGATAAGGATTAATGCTGTATAACTTAAAATCGCTTCGTAAATAAGCCATTATTTCTCGTAAAAACTAAAGGATAAAAAATGGTTATTGTGGGTTATCTGACTTATCCCTAAGAGATAGACATGTACTATTGGCGACATTTTTGTAGACTTTTTTGAGGTGTACAATACTGTAGTACATTATTTTGATCTATCTAATTACTAATAGGGTTCAGCCAGCGAAAAAAAATGTGTTTATTTAGGACATTAGAAACCACTAAAATTATCTGTTTCTCTACTATATTATACATGTTATATACATATAAACCTTCCTATTGAATCACTCTATCTATGGTGGTAGGCACCATGTAGGACAATTCTATAAGCGTTATTTTATAACCTACATAAAAATAAAAATGTTGAGTTTGAGTTTATTAAAAAAACGGCTTCAAAATCCGTTGCGTAGTCTTCATCATCAAAAGAGCAACTTTGTTTTATACTATGTAATGATAATGATATGCGAACGACATGTTATTATTTTGATGACGGCAATAAAAATAATTGTTTTCAAACTTAAGTTCCTGAATCCTGACATTTTCAATTTCATGATCCACGGTCACTTTCTTACTTCCACTTCCTGTTACAATAAATCATACGTTACAATTATTTAAATCACTAGGATTAAGGTCTAAGGACACTGTTAAGGAAATAAGCCATTTCGAATTTTACAAATTACGGACGACTTCGAAATTTAACACAAAAGTTAAAATTCTTTGAGAAAAAAAGAATATTTAGCTACGCAGCTAATAGTAGATTATGCACCAAGGGGATAAAGCAGTGTCTTACGTCACGGGTAGCATATTGAACCCTGAGCGTAACGAGGGACTCTAGAGTTAACTCCCGAGCGTAGCGAGGGAGTTAAAACCTAACTCCCGAGTGAAACGAGGGAGTTATGTAGAGTTCTGAGTAAAGCGAGGGGTTCAAGCTGCCCAAGATGAAGACAGGCTTTATCCCAGAGGTGCATACTCTACTTTTCATACCTACTGCGAGGCAATAAAAACCCAGGGCTACAAAAATATAACATTTATTTTGTTGAAAATTAATATTGATATTCGACACATTTGTCCAGTTATGGAGGGACATAGTAATATTTTTATTAGAGTAATATTTTTATTAGAAACATTTATGGAAGTTGTGGTGGAGTTTATTTGAGCAGTACTTAAAGATTCAGGAACTTGTGACTGACGATTTTGACACGTGAGAATATTAAAATTATAGGTGGCCAGTTCGATTTTCGAATAAACTGTCAGCAATACCATAATATTATTATTGAAAAACTCTATGATAGATACGTATCTATTAGGAATTTTCATACGAATTTTAACGTTCCAAATTCAAATCACTTTAATCCCTTGGGAGTTTCATACAACATTATCTCCCTTGGGAGTCAATGACATGCTTTACGTTGAGATTGCGTGATATATAATCGAACATTGTCGAGCAGGTGGTATGAAAAGAATATTTCTGCCCTGATGCTCAAAGTATCTACATAAAAAATGGTCTTATTATATGGCTCAGCTGATGTAAGTGCTATCTGTATAGATTACCTAAGTGCAATCTAAGTTATGTCACAGAGAAGGAAGTCATTTGTTAAAAAAAAGGCCCTAGTCTAGTTTATACTCTGTAAATAGCTTCAGATGATTGTAAAGTAAAAAAAAATCAAGTAAAAATAAATCGCTAATAATGTTATAGATTCGTAATGGGATACCGTTTTTAATGTTAAATATATTTGTATATATTCTATATATTTGTATATAAATAGATGTGGGATAGTTTGTTTGTTTGCATTGAATAGGCTCCGAAAGTACAGGAGTCAGGTCTCAGGACCGATTTTGATGAAATTTGGCACAGATATAGAATAAACCACCGGGAAGGACATAGGCTACTTTTGTATTGAGGCAAAATATACGATCCTTCGAGATTTATTTTTGCGCGCACGAAGTCGCCGGTAACTTTTAGTTTTTACATAATAATTAAACATTTAAAACAATTATAATAATTATAAAAAGAGTAATCCGAAAAATAAGATTTCGTTACCAATTTACCATTTTTTAATATATGGGCGACATTTTACTAATAGATAAAAACTTAGGCCTTTGCATCCGTTAATGGATGATTTATACAGTATTCTTCGAGCGAAGTAACCACTCTTGAAATACTGTAGTGCCTGGGACAGTTGGTTTTTAAATGTCGTATGGTTGCCCAAGCACATACGGCATTCTCACAACATAGTCAGCCTAGTCCAGAGGAATGAACTAGTCAATACATCTGGGGCCAACTAGATAATGGCTTATCAGTTATCAATGTCACAATTAATACAGTTTTAATTGTACAAAATAATTGCACTGATGCAATGAGCCTTGTTTTTTTGAGGAGACAGCTCTATTACTGTTAGGAAAGAACACCTTGACATCGGTCATTTGGGGTAAACTGATGTTACCCAATCGTGGACACCAGATGAACTTGCTAGCTTGAAGGCTGTACGGTCTCTAATCTCCATGCTTGAGCTGATGAACTAGAGACCATTCACGCGAAGGCTTTGTAAGCTTAAAACAACCCTAATTTCTTATGCTGATACTGTTGTAACTCATACCTAAGCTTTTTAAGGTTCCGTAATAACTACAAGTTCGTTCTTCCGTCTTAGAACAGATGACGTTGAAACCTACTAAGTACTAAGATATTCGATTGAATTATTTTAAATCAAATTTTACAAAATTACAAAAGTTCTTAACACGCTACTAAGTTATGATGTTGACTTAGTTCCTGAGCTCCAAATTTTACATTGCTTTATCAGTGCTGATAAGGGGTCGTCCATTAATCACGTGATGCCTAAAGGGGGAGGGGGGTCCGAAAAAAAATCACCAAGTATCACCAAGGGGAGGAGGGGGTATAAGGAGACATCACGTGTATTAATTTTCTATGCATACTGAAATTATTATCGGTTATAGATTCGTAGTGTTGTTTCAATACTTACAAGACAAATGACTCGAATAGTTTTTAATTGCTTAAATTATTCAATTAAATTGTTTTTTAAGTTAAAGTTTTTCTTGAAACATGACATTTATAACATTTGCCTTAAATAGTTAAGCTAGACAACCGACAACAACAATTTCTTGACCAGAATTGTTATTTAAATGTGTGATCACCTTGTTACCCACATTTCTAGCAGCACTTCCAAAATTAACACCAGTGAAAGACACGCACTTTTCTTTTAAACTCTTTCAAGCGTTATCAGTAGATGATTGGCAATGATCATCATTGACTATTTATTGACATGATTAAAAATCCGAAGTCGAATGAAATCCGGGCGGAGTCCGATCTAATATAGGATATATTATTAGATCGGACTCCGCCGGTCTAGACGGGATTTATCTGGTCAGATGGTAACCCTACTCGCACTCAACACTGAAAATTCGGTATGCTGGGAACCAATAGTTGTACGTACAAGATTCTATAGCTTAAGCTTAAGCCACAGACGAGAAGCCGATCGTTTCAGTTAGAACTGACGTCAGTTCGGCCTGAACGGATTCGAGCACACACACGGAAAAAATTGCATCCGACCCAATTGACGTCAGTTCGGCCTGAACGGATTCGGGCCCACACACGGAAAAATCGCATCAATACATTCTGGTTTGCCGCGCGCTACGGTCGTGTTAATCAATTTTGTATTTAAACACCGCGAAAACTCATACTACGCTACACGATACACGCCCGCACGGCCGCGGCTCGGGCGAGAACTGAAGCGATTTGTCCACACATGGTCCTTTCAGGCCGCCCGTTCAGGCCAGAATTAATGTTGCCAACTTAGATATTTTACAAAGTTTTACTACTCAATTGAGTATTTTATTCCTTCCTTAGCAGGAATTTAGTTGCTAGTATAGTATGAAAGAGCCAGACAGTAATCTTATGCAAAAGGCCTAGATTAAGCACAAAAAAAAATACATTTTATAATAATATCTACATTCGTCCGTAATTTTCTTAAAACTTTCCGTTTAATTACTATATATTAGGTTGGGGAAAAAGTTTCTTCGCATTTTATATAAAAATTCAAAAGGTTTTTTTATAAAGTTTATTTACAAGTGACTAAAGTATATAGGTGCCATTTTGTTCGATAACTTTTTGCCATCTTGTTGGTAGGTACATGATCCCATTGCTATAAAATTTTTGGGGCTTCTGATGAAAAAACTGCGACAAGTGGTTTTGGCAGTCCTCTTGTGATGTCAACCTGACACTGCCTAAGGAATTCTGCAGCGACCGAAACAGGTGGAAATCTGAAGGTGCAAGGTCAGGACTATACGGCGGATGCCTGCGGATGAGAAAAAATTACGGGAGTTTGGCTGGGAGGTATTAATCCTCCCAGCCAAACTCCCGTATTTTTTTCTGAGTGGCTAAAGATGTGTGAGGTCTAGCGTTATCATGGTGAAAAACCACACCCCTTCTGTTGATTAATTCCGGCCGCTTTCTCTTAACTTCTTGCTTTAATCTCATCAGTTGTTCGCAGTACAGTTCAGAATTGATGGTCCTGCCTGGCGGTAACAGCTCATAATGAATAATGCCCTTCCAATCCCACCACACACACAGCATCACCTTGTTGCGAGTTAACCCGGGTTTCGCCACAGTCTGTGAAGCCTGACCGGCCTTTGACCACGATCTTTTTCGCACGTTCTTGTCGTACGTGATCCACTTTTCATCACCAGTTATCAGCTTCTTCAAAAATGGTTCGGTTTCATTACGTCGTAATAAAGAATCACAAATGAGTACACGGTTCATTAGGTTTCTTTCAGTGAGCTCATGAGGCACCCAAATATCGAGCTTTTTTGTGTACCCAGCTTTTTTCAAATGCGCCAAAACCGTTTTGTGGTCAATCCCCAGTTCTTCAGCTACATCGTAATTACTAATATGCCGATCTTGCTCCACTTTTTCAAAAATGGCAACAGTTTTGTCCGTAACAGGGCGACCAGAGCAACGTGCATCTTTGATATCAAAATTTCCGGATTGAAAACGCTTAAACCAAATTTGCGCTACTCTCACAGATACTGCATTAGGTCCATAAACATCACAAATTTTTTTCGCGGCCTGTGTTGCATTTTTACCTTTTTTGTAATAAAATTTTAAAATGTATCGAAATTCTTCATAAGAATCACTCATTTTAACAATAAGAAAAACAAATGAAAATCTCAAATTTACCTAATTTGAATTTCGAATTGTCTTCTGTAAAATTAAAACTTTTTAATGATACCAAAATCAGCCAGATACAATTGGTATAGCCCAAGATATTTTATGACAAGTTCATACATACTATAATGCGAAAAGACTTTTTCCCCAACCTATTATGTAATATTTCCTAGTATATTTTAATTTAATGGTAAAATTTATAATAAAATTCAATTAATTAAAACATTTTATTATAACAAAACCTAAAATGCAGTGGTTTTTGGGGGGCTTCAGGAATTCCTAAGTTAAGTAGCTTCTTTAGTAGTTTTTAGTAGAAATCGATACGAGTTTAGTAGTTTCACAAAAAAAGAGCTGGCAACACTGGAACGAATCGCTTCAGTCCGTACGGCCGACTGATGCGATCTTAAAAATTGCACACAGACGATACGATTTTGCATCCGTTCAGGCCGAACTGAAGGCAGACCGGACCATGTATGGGGCCCCTTAACCAGCCACACGATCTCCCACCTCTATGACATGTATGTCTGACACTGGTATACCAGTCACCACACACCACGTTAACGAGGTGAAGGACAGTGTATGTTATATAACGTTATTTGCAAGAGTTGTATAACGAAAATCAATGTCAATGCTTAACCTGCTTGCTATGGGCGGTGCGTATTGCACCAGTGGCCAACTGTTTTGTAGTCTGACGCTGTAATGATTCTATATTGATTTATTTTGTTATTAGTTTTATGATTTTGCTCATTAAACTGTATAGGAGTAAACTAAGATATATATAATACTTATAAAAATACCTAATACTTATAAAAATATGTCTTTGTCTGTCAAATGACTTTTTCAACGTAATAAACAAAGACAGCTACATTGAATAGCTATTTTTCTAGTAGATTATATCGAACAATCCAGACATGTCATAATTTGAAAAGGGTTTCTACAACCTTTATTCTTCTCTAGATCGGTTGGGTTGCACTGCAGGCTTGTACCAAATACCAACGAGATCTTTCTAACTTTTCTTAACTTTCGGCCTGTTTTATACTAACAATCAAAACCCAGGAAGAAAGCCAATTTGTAGGCTAGCGATTTGGACTACAGCTTACAACTCAGGCCATAATAGAGCGTTGCGTCGCAGCGGACTATTCAAGTATGCCACACCTGTGTTGCGTCGACGCACGCCATCAATGCAAGAGGGTGATAGCGCAATGCATCATCCAATCTCTCCTGTCCGTCGTTCCGTTGAAACGTCGCATTCAACGACGTAACGCATTAATGGGGCATCGCTCTAACCCTCCACGTACGTACTGTGGAGAGGTGAGAGCCGAGCCCCGACATTGTTGATTAAATGATAAAATGTCATTGCTACGTCTTGCGTCTCTAATATATTATTAACTAGATTTTGCCCGCTACTTCGTTCGCTTAAAACGATATCACAAGGATGAACCGATTTTGATTTTTTTTCAAAGCTGACGTGATCGAGAGTATTCATTGCTTTAAGTCATGATTACCAGCTCACTTACTACTTGTCAATGATGGGGGCTACATATATTTTTTTATTTTGTTTTCTTTAACAGAATTTAAACTTCACCTTACATTTTTCCGCGATAAAATGTAGTCCTTGTCCTTCCCCGTGGTCTACTCTATATTTGTGCTAAACAAACAAACAAAGTGTTCATGATGATCGGTTGAGTTTTTACGTCAAACTGTAAATAAAGTATACGGGAACCGTATATTTCCCTGCGACAAAAAGTAGCCTATGCCCTTTCACAGGCTATAGCCTCTCAGGCTATCTGTGTACCAAATTTCATTTCAATCGGTTCAGTAGTTTTGCCGTCCAAGACGGACAAACAGACACACACACTTTCCCATTTATAATATTCGTATGGATGATGTTGCCGTCGCGTTGTTATATTTTGCCAACTTTTCGATAAATTCCAATAGTTAGTTTAAATTTATTTATTATTTATTTATTAGTTAATATTAGAGTCAGTTCACACTGCGACAATACGCGACGTTATGCGGTGCTGCATTTTTAAGATAGTTATTCAAAATTGAACTTTATTCACTAATCACTAAACAGAGAGATACACGTTTGATTTGACATCAGTTGCAGTCGTACAATGCATATGCGCTGTAACTGCCTTCGTGGTCTAGTAGTTAGGGCATTGGCTCTTGACTCGGGGGGATTCGATTCCCGCATTGGAACAACAAAAAGTGTTTTTTCCAAGTTTGGTTAGGACAATGCAGGCTGATCACCTGATTATCTGACAAGAAAGATGATCCATGCGTCGAATGGGCATGTAAAAAGTTGGACCTGCGCCTCATCTCACGTCAGTCGTATCGGTTATCCGTCCCACTGGATTACGAGAGTACAGAAAGAGAGCATGCTCTTGTGTACTGCGCACACACCTGGGCAGTATAAAATTACTCCTGCGTAACTGGCCTGGTTTCAATGAAACCGGCCACCGTTACCGAGATCCGTGTGGGGAGTTATTATTATTATTATGCGCTGTGCAGCGCAGTTCAACATGACATTCTAATTCTTACAATGAAACGTGTGTCTTTTTTTGTAATTAATAAAGTTTAATTTTGAATGGCTATCTTAATAATGGAGCGCTGTGTCGCGTACCGTTTTGTTTCGGTGTGAATTGGCCCGTTCGCCTTTAATATTTTATAATCGAGTAAAATAACCTCTCCACTGGTGCCATTGGCGACCACAAGCAATTATTGCTTTATATAAAATTGATACAATCTAAAAATATTGTTTTGACCTTACCGTTTCGTGTCTGACATCGTTTATGTAATGTAGCATAATGTTGAACAGTGACACTCGTAACACTTGTAATATCTTGCCAAATATACATACATATTGGGAAATTACGAATGCAAATTACTACAACTATTAAAATTTATGTTGATAACTAAGACAAGAATTTAATAAGGCGTTTTTTAGTTGTTCAGCTAGTTTGATTTCATTTATAAGTGAACATAAAAACAAGTATGAATTTAAAGATTATATCAGCCGAAATAACAATTTTTCCTTAAAGGTTAGGTCAGTGTTGGAGGAAAAATTTAAGAAATTTCGTAATTTTGCATCTAAAATGCTAAATGTAGAGCCGGTATTATAATGAACGTTAAATCTTTGTAAATTTTGCTATATATACAATACATATAATATACAAATTAATAAAGTTGAAGTGTCTGTTTGTAATGACAAATTAACAGCTTTGCACTAAATGCATATAGGTATGATAGTTTATACGGTAGGTACTTAGTACTTACACCAAAAAAGCAATTATTAAATTTCGTTTCGTTTCGTTTCCATTAATAGTTCCACACAAACGAAGTTGTGGGCACCAGCTAGTTACTAACATAAATGTGAAAGTTTGTGAGGATGTATGGGCGGATAAACATTACATTTCCGAACATTACATCAGTGTAGGAGGATTACCGAGCATTACAATACGCACCTCAAAATGATCCCGTCCAATCAGCGCTCAAAGTCGAATGAATACATAACGTTACATTGCACGCGAATGCTCCAGGTGGGAGAACACCTATAGCTCTACATTTTTTTTTGCTATTTACGATCTTTTAAATCTGAAAATTAATATGATTAGGAGAACACATTCAATGCCACCACATTTTCTAGTAAACTCCCAGCGATGCCGCCGTATAAAAAACGCAAACATGCTAGGTGTGCTCTCGGCACTGCAGGATGAAATTACGTAGCACGCTAGGCGTGTTCACTGGCACTGTAAAGAGGTAAAATCATAAAAAGCGTTATTTCGACTTCAACTGGGCTTATTCATTAGTCCTTCTTGAGTTACTGAAGATATATTTTGTTTTTAGAAGTGTTTGTGGTTTTGAAAGTTTAATTATGGCAGTAAATAGATTCTGAGGTAAGTATTTATCGTAATTTGATCAGTGAATGTCAACCATTGGTTACTTATTTATGATTTTTTTAGAGAATAGAAAATATGAGCTGGAAACAGGGGAATATGATAATGATGCGACGCAAGCAGATAGTCCCCATCAAATAAACGTCCAAAGTAGAAGGTGAGCCGATAACTCATATTTTGGAGATACGCAAAAAAATTTTTGAATCAAAGTTGGTTCAAATCAAGTTTTCGTATCTCCAAAAAATTTTGAGATGCTTTACAAAAAGAAAAAATTTGGTTTTTTACCTGAATATATCGGAAAAATATAAAAAATAGGGGGAAAAGTTTGGTATAAAAAAGATGGGAAATTTTGTCCTCTACAAAATAGATCTCTTCTTTTTTAACGAAAAACTTACCGTTACGACTGAAACGTTCAACCAAACAAACTCTTCAGCTTTATAATACTACATATACACATATAATTATGTAGTATAGATACCGGGCAGTGTTTTGTTTTTTACAGATGAATTAAAGGTGAATGTTTTACGTAATTTATTTTATCTTTTTTGTTCAAATTATAAAAAAACATTATATTTTATTATTCGTATTATAAATTTAGTAAATTGACCAAACAATATAAAAGGTTGAGAACGCGTGTAGATGAACACGCCTGGCATGTTCGCGGCATTACATAATAAATTATTTTCGATAACATGAAAAAAATATTAGATCACGGAACCACTTAAGAATTCGTTAGCTTACGGCACAAAGTTTATGCTCTGAGCGTTTCGGTGAAAAACACTGTCTTATCTTTGAGATATTGATGAAAAACGGAGAGCACGCCCGGCGTGCTCGCGGCATGGCTATAAAGATTAGTGTGGACACGCTAGGCGTGTTAGTGGCACTGAATTTGTTAATTGTTAAATTATTTCACCAAATTATGTCAATAGATGCCGTTGCTTAGAAAACTTAATCGCACATTCTATAAAATAACATTTACTTTACTTTGAAGAAAGTAAATGTTATAAAACGTATAGGATTTAAGGCCGGCCTAGAGGTTTCTACATATTAAGGTCGCACGCGTTCGCGTGATCACAATCAAAGGCAATTTGTTCCTCTCGAAATTAAGTGCAAATATCTCTTAACGCAAACGCATATTCATACCTCATTATTATAGTGAATTATCTGGTACTCATCTTATGGATACTCGTATTTTACCACAAATATTCATACTATTGCTGGCACAAGTGCTAAAATAACTTTAAAGTTTAACTCCATCTAAATCTACTAATACATTAAAGATGAAGATTTACTAATACACAAAGATTTGTTTTTTTGTTTGCATTGAACGGGCTCCGAAAGTACTGTTAAATTTGTCACAGATAGACCACGGGGAAGGGAAGGACATAGGCTACATTTTATTGTGAGAAAATGTAGGGTTCCCGCGAGTTTTCTTTGCGCGCACTAAGTCGCATCCTAGCTTACTAGCACTAGAAATACGAGTATACTTTTCAACAGTAGGCTATTGACCTCTGTGAATCAAAATTCGATTGCTGATAACTTTGAAATGGCGTTTATTTCTAGACAAGGTGTAAGAATGAAAAAAATATCGCTTTTATTACATTGAAGATTTGGCTTATTAATTGCTTCGCTTTTCTGAATAGTGGAAAACTTTGCTAAATTTTTTGCTAGCGTGATATCATAATTTGTTATTTATTATCAAAGGAGACAAAAAATCTGTAATTTGTTAAAGTTTATTATTAAAAACCTGTTCAAAAGTCAATGTTCTTTACATAAAGTATCTACTAGCAAATTCTAAATATTTCTTCATAAGTTTTTAACACCTATTATATTATTTACTTAAGTTATTGGTGCGAGTTTTCGCGTTTTGTGACCATAAATTAATTTAGAAGTATAATTAACGCCTAAAAAGACATTGCGCTGTGAATCACGCCTTTCAAATTCCTTTAAAAATTAAGATTTTGTGTTGCTATACAGTTTGTTAACTTTAAGAATTATGTCTACCTATATTTTACTAACTAGATGTAGCCCGCGACTTCGTGCGCGATTCCTTTTCTTTTCCGCTATAAAAAGTAGCCTATGTCCTTCCCCGTCTACTTTAGGTCTACTCTACGTCTGTGTCAAATTTCATCAAAATCGGTCTAGTAGTTTCGGAGCCTATTCGATTCAAACAAGCAAACGAACAAACAATTTTATTATATTTTATGTATATGGTTTAGACAAGGTTAGGCCGCTACCTCGACTTTCCGCTGTGAGCGGCACGGCGCGGCGGCGCGGCGGGCAGCAGCAGCATTCCGTCAGAAATGCACTCCTGTGTTCGGAATGCGAGTTTTTTTTAGGTTAGTTCTACATTTTGTATGCCATCGAAATAACACCCGTAGTGGCAAATAATGGAAACTAATTTGATGCCATACAATTTGTAGTTCACTTCTTCACAGCGAGGAGTGATTTCAACTCGCACTCAGCACAATGACAAGCGGTGACTACGGCGGGCGCCCGCCTCTGCTGTTACTGCCAAATTTGAGGCAGCGGTCTTATATAAGCCAAATAATAAAAAAATACAACGGGAGTGCCGGCAGAAATGAAAACTTGAACATTAACGTTGTGTATTTTTGAGTATTTTGGGTTTTGTTAGGGAACAATTTCGCACGAATTGCTTTATTTATCAGTATAAAAGTACTATCAGATTTAAAACTTCAGAACTATTCAACGAAACAGCAGGAGCAGGCATACATTTTCGCCGCGCGGTAGAAAGAGAGGACTCCTCTCCTACGCCGCGCCGGCGGTCTACTCTCCCTCCGTCTTACGAATTTTCGGTCCGGTCATATGTCCTGAACTCCTGACGCGAGTTTAACATTTTTACCCATCCCAAAAAGTGTACAACGCCGCAAAAGTGGTTTCACTTCAAAAAAAAACCCTACACATGAAAGTATTGTGTCAGCACATGGAGAGGCCTCCGTGGTCCAGTGATTTAGAGCTTGGCTATAGTATCCCTTCCATCTTGGATCCCCGCGTTTTCGAGTCTGGTAAGGTCAATGCAGGTTGATCACCTGATTGTCCGACAAGAAAGAATTATCCATGCGTCGGATGTAAAAAGTCGGTCTTGCGCCTGATCGCTCATTTGTCGTGACTCGTGTCGGTCATTCGTCGTTCAGGGTTACGAGAGTAAAGGAAGAGAGAGTGCTCTTGTGTATTGCAAACATTTAAAATGACTACTGAGCTAGCCTGGTTTCATTGCAACCGGCCACCGACACCGAAGATTTCCGTTTTGCAAGATTCTTCCAGGACATAATATTCAGAAGCATGGCAAAACTATGTGGTTATCAGGCGTGGTTTTACCCATTAGTAAAAGTTGTTTTACAGTGTCAATATTGCAGTAACTTATTTCGACATCATGATTAAGAAGTTAACGTTCCACAACTTATCAGACAGGTTAAATAAACTTATAAAAAACATAGCGTTAATTTTTAATTAAGTTATTATTGCAGCCCAGAAATAAATTATTATCTTCTTTAAATGTTATTTTAGGGCAAACTTTTGCATATAAAATTGGACAATGAAAATAGATAAATATAATTATTGTATAACCTGTTAAGACTTAGGAGCTATTTTCATGTCGTTTTCCAACTAAGTACACTTCGGTCCAGTATTTTTTGGAGTCTATTTAATACGAACAAACAAATATTTTATGTTTATAATATTAATAGTACCTATAGTTTAGAGTATATTAGTATAGATAAGTATACTGTATAGAAAATCTTATAGATATATAAGTGTGTTTGAATAATCTAAAGTACTTTGTACATAATTAGCTAATAATACGCTCGAGTAAGCTCGGTAATCTTAAACAAATTGTTAATGTACACTGTGTACAGTTTATCACTGTTTAAACGGATTTTACTTAAAATGGACGACTTGACCTGGGTAGGTAATTAACATGTTTACAGACGACTAAGACTATTCAATATTGGTATATTTTGTAAAAATGCAACAAGTTTACAAAGTTGTACAGCATTGCAAAGTAGTTTTACACGGAAATATTCGCCAAAGTAAAGTATTGCAATGTAGTGTGAGAATCCTAATCTCGTTAAGATAGTGCACTACTGTCTGA
Organism: Glaucopsyche alexis; assembly: GCA_905404095.1. Lineage (NCBI taxonomy): Eukaryota > Metazoa > Arthropoda > Insecta > Lepidoptera > Lycaenidae > Glaucopsyche > Glaucopsyche alexis. The sequence goes on from FR990053.1 coordinate 8,500,316, forward strand.
TTTGAACCTTTGTACACCTATTAGGTTGGGGAAAAAGTTTCTTCGCATTTTATATAAAAATTCAAAAGGTTTTTTTATAAAGTTTATTTACAAGTGACTAAAGTATATAGGTGCCATTTTGTTCGATAACTTTTTGTCATCTTGTTGGTAGGTACATGATCCCATTGCTATAAAATTTTTGGGGCTTCTGATGAAAAAACTGCGACAAGTGGTTTTGGCAGTCCTCTTGTGATGTCAACCTGACACTGCCTAAGGAATTATGCAGCGACCGAAACAGGTGAAAATCTGAAGGTGCAAGGTCAGGACTATACGGCGGATGCATTAACACCTCCCAGCCAAACTCCCGTAATTTTTTCTGAGTGGCTAAAGATGTGTGAGGTCTAGCGTTATCATGGTGAAAAACCACACCCCTTCTGTTGATTAATTCCGGCCGCTTTCTCTCAACTTCTTGCTTTAATCTCATCAGTTGTTCGCAGTACAGTTCAGAATTGATGGTCCTGCCTGGCGGTAACAGCTCATAATGAATAATGCCCTTCCAATCCCACCACACACACAGCATCACCTTGTTGCGAGTTAACCCGGGTTTCGCCACAGTCTGTGAAGCCTGACCGGCCTTTGACCACGGTCTTTTTCGCACGTTCTTGTCGTACGTGATCCACTTTTCATCACCAGTTATCAGCTTCTTCAAAAATGGTTCGGTTTCATTACGTCGTAATAAATAATCACAAATGAGTACACGGTTCATTAGGTTTCTTTCAGTGAGCTCATGAGGCACCCAAATGTCGAGCTTTTTTGTGTACCCAGCTTTTTTCAAATGCGCCAAAACCGTTTTGTGGTCAATCCCCAGTTCTTCAGCTACATCGTAACTACTAATATAACGATCTTGCTCCACTTTTTCAAAAATGGCAACAGTTTTGTCCGTAACAGGGCGACCAGAGCGACGTGCATCTTTGATATCAAAATTTCCGGATTGAAAACGCTTAAACCAAATTTGCGCTACTCTCACAGATACTGCATTAGGTTCATAAACATCACAAATTTTTTTCGCGGCTTGTGTTGCATTTTTACCTTTTTTGTAATAAAATTTTAAAATGTATCGAAATTCTTCATAAGAATCACTCATTTTAACAATAAGAAAAACAAATGAAAATCTCAAATTTACCTAATTTGAATTTGGAATTGTCTTCTGTAAAATTAAAACTTTTTAATGATACCAAAATCAGCCAGATACAATTGGTATAGCCCAAGATATTTTATGACAAGTTCATACATACTATAATGCGAAAAGACTTTTTCCCCAACCTATTATATAAGAAATAAGTACGGCATTTTGCTGCAATAAAAAGTAGCTTATGTCCTTTAAACGTGATCTACTCTGTCTGTGCCAAATTTCATCAAAATCGGCCCTGTAGTTTCAGAGCCTATTCAATACAAACAAACAAACAAGTAAACGAATCATCCATATTTATTATTAGTATCTAGATAAACCCAGGAACACAAAACTTTTGTCCTTCGGCGGGATTTGAACCCGCAACCTCGGATTGATCGCCAACACGCTTAAACCACTGAGTCACAGTGGTCGTCGCCTCTGTGACTCAGTAATAATAATATATTATGAGCCTAAAAGTTCCTATACACTACTTGTTAATTTTAATCTATGAGGTCACTATGACGATGCTATGTGACAATTGACATCACGTCTTAAGGGTCCATCACTATGTTACATCACGTCTAAGTTCGAAGGTTCTTTCAAGGGTCGATGGATTTTTTTATTGAGGAATTGAACCGTTTGACCTCAAAGGACACATAGTTAAAGCATTAGCTATATTAGTCTGAAGATGACTGGAATATTTTCCCAGGTAATTAGTAAAGTACCTAATTACTCATTAGTAGACACTGGGTTGATATATAACTACATACACATTACCCACTTACCTAAAATAGGCTCGATTATCGATTCTAGGTATAGGATACCGGTTTTAAGTACCTATGAGAAATTCGACACTAATTAGAAAACACATTTTAAAGTAAGTATATGGTAAAAAGTAAAACTAAAAACCCAAAATTAAGCCCCGAAATGTCTGTGAAATGTGGGAGCAAGTTGATGATTTTGATTTTGATTTGATCACGTCAGCTTTTCAAACAAAAAAACAGCAAACTAAAACAAATCTTTTGAAACAAAAAATAAAAACAGAAAATAAAAAAAACTGCTTCATTCCTTTGGGAGCTACGATGCCACGGACAGACACACAGATAGCCACGTGAAAGTTATAACACCCTTTATTTGCGTAAGGGGTTAAATTTAGGTTAAATTATTCATCCATGTTAGTACATGGATGAATAATCATCTTAAGTCGAAGAAATATGTTTTACATGGTTTTTAAATCAGCTTATGGCTGAATACGCGTATAGTTTTAGCTTTACCCCCTTACTAATAAACGCTGTATAAGTTTTGAATAGTTATACAGTGTTTTGTTCACGTCACACAAGTGACATTTTTAATTCGATAGAAGAAGACAAAACACCGTATAACTATTCAAAGCTTATACAGCGTTTATTAGTAAGGGGGTTTAAGGAATTAGAATGTCAATCTTAACGTTTTGACAAGAATTTTAAATCTGTTTGCACAATAAGCACATAAATATTCATAAAACATGCGAGTATGATACTTGTATGTTGTTTATACCTAAAGGGCTTTGTGTTTTGCAAAAGAGGTTAATGTATACTGACCGCAAAGGTTTACGTGTAACCATGAAGAGATTTATTTTAGGGACATTAATAACAGTCATAAAAAAACAGTAATTGTTTGCCTCCGACCCTATCATTAAGTCGGTAATTTTATTTAATTAGAGATACTAAATGGTAAGGACAAAATTGGATCTGTTAATCAATGTCAGAAACACGAAATTTATTTAATTAAAGACCCAATTAATGGCAAATACCCATGGAAAATATACCTTTACTAGCTGACCCGGCAAATATTGTTTTGCCTTATAAATTAGGTATGGAAAATAGATAGTAGCCGATTCTCAGACCTACTGAATACGCATATAAAATTTGGTAAAAATCGGTCAAGCCGTTTCGGAGGAGTACGGTAACTAACATTGTGACATGGAAATTTTATATATTAGAAGATATATTGGACAACTTGTGAACTCCGATTTTGTTCTAATGAAAACAGGTCTACAAAAGTCATATCATAATTATGATAATGTGCAAAAAAACAAGCAAGATGAGTGATGATCATTTAGGCTGTCAACTTGGAACTGAGATCCGTATATTATTATGCTATCAGATTACATTTAATCTTAAAAAAAACTACAAATTATTTATTTTGTTTGTATAATTAGTTACAGTACAAATTGTTGTACAATTGTTTCTGGCTCTTATTTTTTTCTTAATATTAATAATATTATTATTTTATGTAGGTTAACATAATTTTTAGTTTTTATGACGGTGTGAAGGGTCTCAGAATCATATTTTAATATTAAAATAAGTAATTGAGGACAGGACCTTTATAAAATTTGGGACCTTGTTGATTCTGCATTTATGATAGTAGTAAATATTTATTACTTTTACAACCTTTTATGAAGTAAATATAATTCACTGTAAATTGTCCTATTCATTGTCGTAGTATGGTTTCCCTATTGCTTGTCGTATCATTTAGCAGGCATAATACCAATAATCTCGTTATCTTGTATTTAGAGTTTGTATATTTTATTATAATTTTTTACAATTTATTTTTATTTTTATTAAATGTACCAGGAAACGAACAGACGATCGATTTATACCTAACTAGATGTTGCCAGCGACTTGGTGAGCGCAAAAGTTAATTTAACAGAAACTGTACATTTTTTTGCGATAAAAAGTAGCTATATCCTTCCATATGATCTACTCTACATCTGTACCAAATTTCATCAAAATCGGTCCAGTAGTTTCGGAGCCTATTCAATGCAAACAAACAAAGAAACTTTTCCTTTTTATTATATTAGTATAGATAGATAAGCGATTTACGCCGCCTATGGACACTTGCGGCACTAGTCACTACTGTCACTAGAGGAGTTACACTTGGTGTTGCGCAATTGCGAAAATCTCACTCACTCGGCGAAATACAATGTAAGCCTTATTTAACGCTGGTTTTCTGTAAGGCCGTAGTATTTATTCGGTCGAGCCGACCCTTTCATGCCGCTGGCTCTATGTCGCAGCTCTATATCCAGCATCCTACTTTGTTAACCTCTGCCTAAAAATTACGCCAGCAATTCATTACGTTACTCGTAACCATATTTCTTATGACTGATAACGAAATTTGAGTTCAAAATATGTAATCGCAGACCAAAAAGTCGGTCATGATTTGTACACACCGGATCCGCAAATTTTCACGTCACACCCGTCATGAGTCTCATAAGGTTGTCCGTTGTTTCGAAGGCTGAACGACAGAGAGGTTGTTTCGAAGGCTGTGCTGAACGACGGAACAACGAGGTTGTTTCGAGGTAGTGGCGCTTTCCTCATGATGACATTTCCGTTGTTAGAACATACAAATTACAGGATATCATGTCCACGCGTGTGACAGGCTTCGAAATATGAAAATTACTTGCGTATATTTCAAAGTTACCTACGGCTTAAGTTTTTACTATTCATTTGTTGGCAAATAACTTTGTTACTGGTATAATTGGTTAGATGGTTACTAAAAAAACTTAGGCATTTCATCCTTATTGGACGATTTATATAGTATTCTCCGAGCGAAGTGACCACTCTTGAAATACTGTAGTGCCTGGGACATTCGGTTTTTAAACGGCGTATGGTTGCCCAAGCATATACGGCATTCTCACAACATAGTCAGCGTAGTCCAGAGGAATGACTGGTCACAATACGTCTGGGGCCAACCATGTGCGGGTTTCTTCACGATGTTTTTCCTTCCATCATCCGTATAATGTGCTTGAGATCTGAAACAGTCTCATTGGTACACGCCATAACCTGGGATTCGAATCTAAACTCTCTCCAGTGCGAATCAAACGGTCTACCCACTAGGCCACGGAGTTCTTAGAGTATCGGGCATCCCACGGGAATACTGTACTTTTTCGAGATAAAAAGTAGTCTATGTCTTAATTCAGAGCCTTAACTACTTGCCATACCAAATTTCATCGAAATCCGTTCAGTAGTTTTTACGTGAAAGAGTAACAAACATCCAACTATCCATACATCCATCTCACAAACTTTTTAACAATCTACTGATGTCAGATACCTTATTTGCATGTTTTGTCTCTTTCACTCGGTATAAAGTAAGAAGCGACAAGGCTTCCGAATAAGCTATCCGACATTTATTAGAAGACTAGCTTTTGCCCGCGACTTCGTCCGCGTGGAGTTCGGTTTAGAGGTGGGCGCCGACCTAAAATTTGGCGGCGGCGGCGCGCCGGGGGAAATTGGTCGGCGTGGCGGCGCCGCGCCGCGGCGTAGCTGTTTTTATAAAAAAAAACGCAATTTTTCGCGCTGGTTTGCACCGCGGCGCTAAGTGCTAACTGGCTATCGTGCTATTGCTAGTTACATACATACATACATATAATCACGCCTTTTTCCCGTAAAGGAGTAGGCAGAGACCACTTTTTGCCACTTGCTACGATCCTTACATACTCGTTTCGCTTCATTCACTTTCATTCTTACCATCCATTCCTCCTCTTACATTCAACGTAGCGAAGCGGCTCTCCATGGTCCGCTTTTCACCTCCGCAAGAAACGAGACGTGATGGGTGGTGAACCACATCGCCGCCATTTTGGATAATTGAATTATTTTTATGATTATCCGTTGCGTTTCCACGGATTAGTGGGGAGGGTAGGAATAGGGAAAGGGAAGGATAGGTGGTGTGGAAGGGAACAGTAATAGCTAGGGAAGCCGGGGTCGCATACCCGTATACTATACCACAACTACCGGACAGGTAAGTTGGGATGAGTATCCCATGACATTGCTAGTTGCTAATGCTAAAATCCGATGCGAAATAATTTTGACTCGACGCGCGACGCGACCCGAGAGTTCACGATGCCGTGATGTCCCACGAATTAATACGAGCGAGTGAGAAGAGAAAATACATTTAAATTCAGTCAAATTTCTGCAGTTTTTTTTTTTTAAAGTTAATTGCATAAAAGTATGCAATCAATTTCCATTATTCAATAGTTGTTTTTTATTATTCAATAGTTGTTTTTTATTAATATTTTCGTATTGTATGTTAATAATTAATGAGCGACGCGACGTAATGAAAAAACATTATCATTTCACAAAACACAGCTATTTATGATCATTAAAATCTATTTTAACAAATAGCATAGCAATAGCACGTAGCATGGTAAGACATGAAAATTAGCTGCTAATGAAATTAATGAAAAATAGCATTAATTTCCATTAGTACACAGTACCCCGTGCCCCGCCCGCCCGCTCCCGGCGCCTAGCGCCCAGCGCGGGCCTGTTTTTTTTTGAGTCGACATCGATCGGCGCGAATTTTTGGATACTCGGCGGCGGCGGCGGCGCATGCATGGCGGCGCGGCGGCGCCCACCTCTAGTTCGGTTTCCATATAAAATTATACCCCTTTTCAACCCCTTAGGTGGCGAATTTTCAAAAACTATTTCTCAGCGGGTGCCTACGCCATTACAACTATCTGTATGCCAAACAGCGAAATCCGTTGAGTAATTTCGGCTTTGCGTTGATAGATAATTATGTCAGTCAGGTTTGCCTTCTATATATTTAAATTCTGAAACAAGCTCTAAACTAGTTTATATGTAATTAGTAAGAGGCGTATTATCTAACATATTATTTACGCAAATATTTATGCATTTATTTATCTCTGTTATACCTACCTAAAGTTAGGTAGATCTTTGCACTCTTCATGCTCATGGCTATCGTACCTAAATACTTTTTAATTATTTCTTTATAATAAACACATTATTATTATACTTTTAAATATGAAAAACATGTTTCAATATAAATATTTTTATATCCTCTAATTGTGAGAACCAACCATATTTTCTGGGAAGAATAGGTATATATAACAAATAAATTTGGGTATTATTTTTTACTGCCAATTAATATTTATTTTAGTCGATTTTATTATACTCTGATAAATATTTCGCATCCTTTTTCACTAAGGATGACCTCCAGAGTGACCTCTTTCAATAACACAAACTAAGGTTAGATTAAAATATAACTTACCATTAATATTCAGCGGTCGTAAGCGACGTGTGGTAATGTTAAATCAGATTTTCGTAAGATTGGTAATACTTTGGAAATTTATAAAATGTAAGACTTTATTTACATGTTTAATCATAATTGTGAACTTTAAAACCCGTTGGTTCTTAATTATAGAATGTCATATATCATGCAAAGTTCATTATTTTTTTTTATAATATTGCTATTGTAAAAAAAATTGTTTGTGTGATCAAACTTTTTTAGCGATGACCGCGAACGGACCTATAATCAAGTCACGGCCGCACTCAGATATTTGATGCTTATACTTAAGGGTCGTCCATATATCACGTGATGCCTAAAGGGGGAGGGGGGGTCCGAAAAAAAATCACCAAGTATCACCAAGGGGAGGAGGGGGTATAAGGAGACATCATGTGTATTAATTTTTGAATCTAGTCTATGCATACCGAAACTATTATCGGTTGTAGATTCGTAGTGTTGTTTAAATACTTACAAGACAAATGAGTCGTATAGTTTTAAATTGCTTAAATTATTCGATTAAATTGTTTTTTAAGTTAAATTTTTTCTTAAAACATCACCTGCTTACTATGTAAAAAAATACACGTGATCTTAGGTGGGGGAGGGGGGGTATTATTAAACCTCACCACGTATCACCAGGGGGAGGGGAGGGGTGTAAAAAGTAGTTAAAATATCACGTGATTAATGGACGGCCCCTAAGTAGCTACTTGTACAGACTTTGATATAAAGTCCATACAGTTCCTGTAAAAATCTCTAATAAGTGACTGCTTAAGTAAGCATCAGATATCTAAGTGGGGTCGTTAGACCTGCTAATATTAATTGAAAAATACTTGTAAAGTTACAGGTTATGAGTTTGGAAGCTTAACATTAAATAATACTCAATCACGCGAAATTCAAACGAATTTGCATTAAAAATAGTGCCCGTATTTCGCATACCATTTTCTCCCAGATTATTCCGTGTTCAACCCCTAGTTTTTCTACCCTTGACCCTCGTCCTATGTCCGAAGTCCTCGTCTTAAAAAAAAATATTTTATATTTACGTGTATTTATAACATTCAAATATTATAATGTCATTTATTAATAAACTGTAAAATTAATAAACAGTAAATACGTAACATCGTAATAGGGACTAGGCCCGGTAGACCCTAGGGTAATCATTCTAGGGGTCGAACATAGTGTAATGTGTATGTCTTACTTACTTATGATTTTTTTTTTTATAAAATAAGGGGGCAAACGAGCAAACGGGTCACCTGATGGAAAGCAACTACCGTCGCCCATGGACACTCGCAACATCAGAAGAGCTGCAGGTGCGTTGCCGGCCTTTTAAGAGGGAATACGCTCTCTTCTTGAAGGTTTGTAGGTCGTATAGGTCCGGAAATACTGCTGGTGACAGTTCGTTCCAGAGTTTTACAGTGCGCGGCAGAAAGTTACGCGAGAAACGCACGGTGGAAGACTGCCACTCATCAAGGTAATGAGGATGGAATATTTTTCGCGTGGGACGATGGCGAAAAGTTGCAGGTGGTATGATTCCGAACAATTCCTCAGAGCACTCCCCGTGATACAACCGATAGAGGATGCAGAGTGAAGCTACATCTCGGCGTAATTCCAAGGGGTCCAAGCTGTTTGAAACACAATGACAGTCAACAATTCGAGCGGCCCTTCGTTGGATACGATCCAGAGGGAGCGGTTGGTATTTTGGTACTCCTGCCCAGAGATGAGAACAATATTCCATATGAGGCCGAACCTGCGCCTTGTAGAGTTGTAGGCGTTGGTCCGGACCGACCAACGATATATTACGATATATTATAATTTATATTACTAGCTTTTTCCCACAGCTCCGCCCGCGTTAATATAGTATACCACGGGAATTAGCCTATGCAAAATAGCCTGTTTTAATCCAGAGCCTCAACTACTAACATACTACCAAACTTAATCAAAATTTGTTCTGTAGTATCTGCGTGAAAGAGTAACAAACATCCATCCATCCATCCTCACAAACTTCCACATTTATAATAATAGTTGAAAGATTAATATTATTGACACCAATGTCGGCCATTAGTAGGTACCGGTGCTGCATCTGCAGCCTGGACGGTGAGAAAGGCGTGTAACCCACTTGGCCAGCATGGTAGATATTTATGTCACGTCCCACGGGAACGCGATTAAGTGCCCTATGTCCGTCTCCTTGTTCTAAGCTACCTCCCCACCCATTGGCCATTTTCAGCTAAAATGACCAGCAGTCAGCCCTCTGAACGAAAGTCATGGCTTGAAGAAATAACGTCCCGCACACCGCGCGCACCTCCCCGCATACGTCTAGCCACGCACACATAGCTGCAAGCTATCATTCGTGTCTGTTTAATGACGTTTACTATAGTAAGTATATATATAATATTATTTCTCTATTAGTCTAATATTAGACTTCGCTCTTCAGTTTCCGATGCGAAAAGGGAGTTCTATGAAGGGATTTCTGAAACGTTTGGATTCATAGACATAGTCGTGTGTAGCAACTTGTTCAGCACTTCTAGTACCGCGATAATTAATTGTGTTGTAACGCGATCTGTCGTAACACACGCTGTAAACTTTAGTAGCGAATAGCGATCGTAAACATTCTTGTGCGGTAGGTTGGGCATAAATATTGCGCTGTTAGTTTTAGTTATGTTATATAGTTTTAGTTATATGTCATGGGATACTCATCCCAACTTACCTGTCCGGTAGTTGTGGTATAGTATACGGGTACGCGACCCCGGCTTCCCTAGCTATTACTGTCCTATCCCTTGCCCTCCTGGGCGGTAATATCCTACATTTCCTATTTTCCACTCTAACTTACCAAACTTTCCTTTCCACACCACCTGTCCTTCCCTTTTCCTATTCCTATCCTCTCCGCAAATCCGTGGGAACGCAATGGATAATTATAAAAATAATTTAATTATCCAAAATGGCGGCGATGTGGTTGTGGTTGTGGATGTGGCCACCCATCACGTCTCGTTCTCGCGGAGGCGAAAAGTGGCCCATGGAGAGCCGCTTCGCTACGTTGAATGTAAGAGGAGCAATGGATGGTAGGAATGAAAGTGGATGAAGCGAAACTAGTATGTAAGGATTGTAATCGTAGCAAGTGGAAAGAAGTGGTCTCTGCCTACCCCTACGGGAAAGAGGCGGTCTCTGCCTACCCCTACGGGAAAAAGGCGTGATTATATGTATGTATGATTATATGTAGTTTTAGTTACCGAGTTAACTATACACGGGAGCTATATCGTCAGTAACCAATATCGGCTAATAGCGCCCTGCACACATAGAGTTCGCAACGCGGATCAGACTTCATTCCAAACCGCGGAAGAATCTTTGCTGTTTAGGCTGGGGATCTAGTCTATGCGACAAGTTGAAAATGGTACAAAATAGAGATAATGCTCTTAAAATTATGTGCGATAGCTCATTGGATCCGGAATGACGTCTAGAAAAATGTGCCAAAAGCGTGTATTAGCACATAAAAAATTGCAAAAGTTATAAACAATTAAATATGAAAAAAATGGCATTTCGTTTTTTGCCAATATTTAATAAACTATTAATATTTAACAAATTTCAAAAAATTTAATTAAAATTATAAATAATGGAGATAGAGTTCCGGGAGTTAGGAGTTTTTTATTGGAAATTTCCTCCTCTTTCAGAATCTTTTTTTGAAATTTCTTAAATATTAATAGTTTATTAAATATTGGCAAAAAACGAAATGCCATTTTTTTTTCATCTTTAATTGTTTATAACTTTTGCATTTTTTTATGTGCTAATACACGCTTTTGGCACATTTTTCTAGACGTCATTCCGGATCCAATGAGCTATCGCACATAATTTTAAGAGCAGTATCTCTATTTTGTACCATTTTCAACTTGTCGCATAGACTAATCTAACTGTCGTGCTAATTGTGACTAGAATAGGGGATCGGACTACATCTGAAATATTTAGTTTCATTAATATACTAAGAAATATTAGGGCATTACTACTTGGTAAATGTAAAAAAATAGATTATTTTATGTGTTACTTAAGTTTACTAATTAAATACCTACATCTAAAAAGTACAAAAAAATCGGTTGTCTGTAAAGTCAGTTTACTGACGATAGTTGAAAGTGACAACGTCATATGGAACGCCTCAGAGTGAGGTAACGCCACATAAGTCATGTTTTTTCGTGCGTGCATCTTTGGTGCAGCGGGCTCCATCAAATTAATAGACGTTGTCACGTCAAAAAAATGTTTTTTCCGCGAAATTAGTAAACAAACCTACATCATTAGTTTACTTACATCATATACAAAAACATTAATTATGGTAAGTAACTGAAACGCACAATATGTTCCTGCGGCTGTATACTTCATACTAGGGTATGGAACCGGGAAATCCCGGTCCCGAAATTCCCGGGAATTCCCGACATTTTGAAGCTCTCTGAGAACCGGGAATCAAAAATTGAGAACCGGGAATTTCGGTACTTTCGGTACCGAACAAGTTGTATTAAAATTTACAAGTATTTAAGTAAACTATCATCGGTAATTGTAAATATTAGCTAAAAAATAATATGTAATCATTTCCGAAAGCGAATTAAAGACAGAAATGAAAAATATTACACGATAAAAGGATAGAATGAGTAGTTCATATTAGATAATAGATTCTGTACATAAAAGTTAACTGTGAGCGGTGCGAGGAAATAATAACCATATTATTATGCCATATTTAATAGTAATATGTAGTATGATAAGCTGACACACTATTCCTATAGTGTGTCAGCTTTTGTCAGTGTGTGTTTGGTTATATAGTCTTTTAATTATCTAATCTGCTACTTCTAATACTAGACGTTCGAGCATGTACACTAATAGCATTCTGGCACCCCAACTATTTGATGTTCTGCAAAAATCAAATAACTCGAAATAACATATTTAAAAACCACCTATAAATGCTAATAAACTAAAATGACCTACGGCTCTTTACTATCGCCAGTAATATTGTCATTAATATGGCGATGACATGTTGGCTGATGTGTCGAGTTGAAATTAAAACCTTATTTAATTTGTAATTGTACTATAAAATGTTATTCTTATATTTTGAATTACTTTTTAGACAGTAATAACACTTGTATTTCATGCCTTAACAGCAGTCCCGAAATTCCCGATTTTCCCGGGAAATCCCGGTTCCGAAATCGCCTAGTCCCGAAATTCCCGGTTCTCAAAATCAAACCGGTTCTTCCATTCCCTACTTCATACCTACTTCATACACTTTAACCCAAGACGTCACTCGTAACCCGACTTTAGTATGGAGCGTTTTTACGAGATTTGCGAAAGTTTATATACAAATCGCTGTACCTTTAAAAATATTGAATTTTGATGTACTACGGTTTCTTCTGAGAAGTTACTCATATTTAAGAGTACTATTCATTTATGTAATTAAAAAATCAGTCCGTTTGCCTATTGTGTTATGATTTGGACGGCCAGCCTCTTCGTTAAAACACGTCATAGCGCGCGGTTCAAACTGTAAAAATTGCACTGTCGTTCGGTTCGGAGCGCGGCGGGTTGGAACGGTGCGTGCCATTTTCCGCGGTCAAAAGATCAGTGTACTTGTGACGGACGCGTGGACGGTGTTGAATTATAAATATTGTTATGAAAATAACACTTAGACAACGTTTTCTGTTACAGTAGTGTTTGGTATAGATTACTACTAAACAGAGGCAATTATTTTTAAACAGTATAATTATATAAAACTATCTCCATCCACGTAATTACAGTATCCCACGGGAACACTGTAGGTACTTTTTCGGTAAAAAGTAGCCTTCGTGACAATCCAGATCTTAAACTACTACCATACCAAATTTATTCAAAATTTGTTCAGTACTTTTTGCGTGAATGAGTAACAAACATCCATCCACCAATCCTCACAAACTTTCACATTTATAATACGTACATAGTAGGAAGATCTAAACATTGACAATTTTCCAAAGAAAATTGTTAACTAGATGTTGCGCGCTACTTTGTGCGCGACAAAATGAAATCCCGCGGTAACGGTACATTTTGCCGCAATAAAAAGTAGCCTATGTCCTTCCCCGTGGTCTACTCTACATCTGTGCCAAATTTCATCAAAATCAGTCCAGTATTTTCGGATCCTATTCGATGCAAACAAACAAACTTTTCTTCTTTATTATGTTAGTATAGATATATATTAAAGAGTACCACATATTGTGTACGATTATAAAATTATTGTTATTGTTTTCGTGGAGCCAGTCAGTCGATGATAAATGATTGAAAGTAACAGTGCCGACATAATGCGCACGCGCAGTGCAAGGCCCTCTGCGTCCGGAGAAAGTTCGTTCTTGACCTACGATAACTCGATAGACCTACACTCTCGTATCTAGAATTTCCACTCCAGCCGTGACATGCCCGAATCCATCAAGAACTGTGTTCCATATGGCACTAATTTTGCCAAAAACGCTACGATAATTTTTACCACAAAATGGTGCTTCTTTAGCGAAATAACGTTATTATTGAAAATTTCGAAAATGACGTTTTTAGCAATTTTTGTGACTAGTGGAATAACTGACAGCTGATCACAACTGATGTTGAAAACGTCAAAAAGTGCTAATTTTAACCCAAGTAGGGAGCTGGGTAAAAATTAGCGAAATGTTGTGATCATTCTTAGCGTTTTTAACAGTTTTTGACAGATGACAGTTGCGTCTGGAACAGGGGTGAAAACAGTTACGAACGATCATAGTGGCGCTAAAGAAACAGAATGTGAATGAAAATAACGAAATTTTTGTTCTGACCGCGCTGGTGGAACGCCCTAATGAAGGTATCAAAAAACAACGCTCTTCATACCACTCCAACCTTGGAAGAAGAATATACATGGACTAGCACAGCCTGCGTAAATATAGTATCCCTCGGGAACACAACTTTATCAGGATATAAAGTAGCCTATGTTTTAATCCAGGGCTTTAACTACTACCATACTAAATTTCATCGAAATCCGTTCAGTCGTTTTTGCGTGAAAGAGGAACAAACATCCATCCGCACAAACTTTCACATTTATAATATGAGAAGGATTATAATATTAGGAGGATAGTAGGATGGAACTCTAGTTGACACGATCGTCGACGTCGATTCAATAGGTTTTTGTACTTTAGTTGTTGTTTTGGTTGAACTGTTAATCCGACTACGAATTACGACTTTATTGCAACGGAATAAGTGACATCTCATATTGATAGCAATATAAATGTCATAAGTCTATGGAAAGCTTCATCAAACGCTATTAATAAATTTTGGATGTGCATAGATTGACTAATTTTAGACATCTCTTTCTTCCTCATAAGGCTAGGACTTTATTGTCTGGAATCCGTAAGGTTGGGTAAAATTCAGAGTTATAAAATATAGAACTCTGCGCTAATACCATAAAGCTGAAAACTGAACACACAAGTGTCGAGTCAAATGTTAATGTCATATTGTTAATTACGATTTTATAAAACAAAACAGTCTGCTCCTTTCGATCCTAATTTATTGACTTATTAATATTTATGTATTTCAGACAAATAAGATTAAGAAACGATTTATATTAATTTTAAAAAATATTTTGTAGAAAAAAAAACCTACAACATGTTTTGTAAAAACTGATGTTCATTCTGTAATATTATTCTTCCTTAACAATTTATAATCGTTTTAAAAATTATTTTCGATCAAGAAACAATAAAAAAATATTATGTAATATTTTCACACATTAACGGATAGTTATTATATAGATATAAATAGCTCAAAACATTGTAGGTGTAGTACGATTTACGAATGTTCCGGCATGTTTGATTGTTAAATAAAAATGGCGAGCCACTTATGTCAAATGTCCGTCTCATTAAAACGATGCTATTTACTGATAAAATTATTTTAGCTTCGACTCACTCCTACATCAATCACAAACAATGAAAAGTAAGATTAGCAGGGTGAGAGAGAGACAGTACGGATGAAAATTGAGAATATCCTGTTAATTTAGGATTAGGAAATTATATTTAGATCATAGATCAACTAGTAACATAATAATGATAATATAGGGTTCGAATCCCGCCGAAGGAACAAAAAAGTTTTTTCTGTGTTCCTGGGTCATGGATGTGTTTTAAATATGTGTGTATGTCACCGTAAAATTGTAAAAACCGTTAGATTGTAAAATAACTAACGAGATTGTAAAAATATGTCGAAAGATTGAAAACTATATATTTACTAAACTTTATATCTAATGAAAAATAATGTGTGAAATTATAGGCAGCATATTCGCGTCGGAAGTCTATCAACATTTTACAATTACAATTAGTTTTATTACAATCTAACGGTTTTTACAATTTCACGGTGACATATTATATAGTAAAAATCTTAAAAAGACCTATAAAATAAAAGTATTAATTAAACTTTGGACGTCTGGACTCTGGTCCCCGTAACACAAGTTCTTCGAGGACCATCTTAGTAAATAAATATGTTTATAAAGTGAGCATTAAGTATACTTCCCGTTATCGTACCCGTAACACAAGTTTTTCGATTACCTAGTTAGCATTGGGCCAGATGGACGTAGTAAGAAGCATCCATAGTAACATATTAGGTATTATATTTTAGGCGATTGTTTTAGGCCTTTGCATTCTGTTTTAATGTAATAAGTAATCTTTGCAAGGTGTCGAAAATTGAAATTAGGTACAATATGTCATACGAAACAGTATTTCTGTGACAAAAATTACGTCAAGTCGTGTAGTTTAAGACAGGATGATCATTCAATCATTATTTTAATATAGGTGTACCAGAATCTCATGGCAAATAGGGAAAAAAAAATTTGTAGTGTGCAATACTGGGGAAATTGGATTAAACGATCTTGATACTGGTTAATATTTAATTATGTCTTTAGTATTATTGAACATGAATTATAATAAGACTGTATGAAGAATGTTCGGTGTATAATATAGAAAAATAGCTTTTGCCCGCGGCTTCGCCCGCGTGGAATAGTGTTCTTGGAGAAAAAACTACTTCGGCGAATAATTCTCTACCTACTTACAGCAATATACTACTGATACAATATTGAACATGTTTTTAGGCTTGCCCAATGCAAATTGTTAAAAATGGGACCCTATCACCTCGATACGACATGCGCGACCACTTGATAATATACTTACATAATAAGTACTTGAATATAAATTTTACCATAATCTTATAATATCTTAACGACTATTAAATACTTAGACTATTATTTTAAAAACTCGCATCAAAATCCGTTGCGTAGTTTTAAAGATTTAAGCATACATAGGGACAGACAAAAAAGGGACTTTGTTTTATACTATGTAATATAATGATATTTCATGAAAAATAAATCAATCGTGAATTACTTTATATACTTATTTATTACGAATAACATACAATTAAATTGGCAACAGTTTATTTAATGTTGGAATTTCCTTCCGAACTGTATAGAACTCGTTTACTTTATTCCTAATCAACTATAAATCGAAACTGTCTTATGTTGATTTTCTTTTTTCCTCCTCTCCTCCTTTTACCAGGCATGGAAAACAAACCATCATTCGATGTGCCATCAGCTACGATTCACCTTATAGTAGTACTGGAAACACATTTAAAGAAGTCACAATAATTACCTAAGAAAATATAAAAAAACTAAAAGTATCAAAACAACTCACTCTAACTTACCGGTCAACTCTACCACGAACTTTAAATTATAAGATTGAGTTCGATTTACACCTTCTTCTTTCTGTATTTTACTATAGACATAGAAAACAATATTTCTCGCTTGAGATCGAATTGCCTTTTTGGATATTTTCACAAAAACAACAAATTCCAAGAACATAATCACAAAATTTTAGCAGCGGTTGACAGATCACGTACTTTGATTTGACGGGTCATACTTGACATTGCCATATGAAAATCACATTTTTTATTTTTTTTAAAATGCCATCAGATTCTGGTAGAGCTATAGTATCTATTATTATCATCAATCATTCAATCAATCAATCATTAAATCGTTAGGAATACCCAGCTCTTATGTAAGTACAATCACCAGCAATTTGACGCAGCTTAACTTTTATACATTATTATTATTACATGCAAAATTTAGTCGTTCCTATATTTTATTGGTAAGTTATACGTCTTCTATTAGAACCAGCAGACGGACATAGGATACTTTTTATCCCGTTCCCGTATTATGTATAAGTATAAAAATGAATTGTAATTCCAATATCTCGCTAAAACTCTAAAATGCCTGGACGGATTTGGCTAATTTTGGAGTTGAAATAATTGTGTAAGTTCAGGGAAGGTTTAAACAGTGAGAAATATTGAAAAAGGTGTAGGTTGTAGGAGTAGGTGTAGAACTAGGAAGTGGGTTAAAATGTAGGTGTAGTTATTTATTAATTCCATATTTAAGACAAAACAACGTGTCGGGACAGCTTAAGTTTTTGTATAATATAAGCGTATTATTTACGTAAGAGCAAGTGCGTAATTTTGACAAGGTAGGTTAAAGATCACACAAAATTACTGAAAAGTAAAAATGTCGTTTAAATCTTACCTACTCAATTGTTTGAAGACTTTTTCGTTACTAATGTAATTATGTATTTCGTTTATCCGTTGCAACAGAAAAGTCAAAAGACACTTCATGCTTTTTCTGCACAAGCGAGGTTGGAGGTTGAAAAATATAATTCTTATTGCACACGTATATTTCGGACCACGAAAAATAGCGCGCGAGGGATTAGTATTTAGTAGGATGTTATATTCGCCAGTTACTCGTGTTGCATTGGATTCGTTCGCAGTGGTGTAGCGATAGTGGCGCGGGCGTTACGTCAGGCGTTGCAGAACCGACACTTGCGACATTTGGTCATTCACCGCCTTCGAGGAAATCTGTTGCTCATGCGGCATAAAAAGTGTAGCGACTAGCGAATCTAGGGAATGAGAAATCATTTTTTAAACGACTCGGTCTTTAAGAGACTACCGAATATAGATGAATATTTCAGAATTTGCAGAGCGTCTACCAATAGGGCCCTGCACTACAGTTCGTACCACGCATCGGACTGCATTACTAATGGCCCGTTTCAATAACCTATCTATCTATAACTATTTGTAAGAAACGTCAAATTTGTATCGCGAAAAACCGGCAAATGATTGAATGACGACGTTTTTAACAAACAGGTTATCTACCGATAACTATTTGTTAAAAACGTCACTTTTGGTATCATATTTTTCCGATTTTTCGCGTTTCAATAAACTAACTTAGATAGAAGAATATTTGTCTGTAACAACGAGATCATTGACAGCGATACCAAAGGTGACGTTTTTAATAAATAGTAATTATTGGTAGATAGATTAATGAAACAGACCGTAAATCCATCTATATGTAGTAAAGAAACTTACGGCTCGTTTCAATAATCTATCTATCTATAACTATTTGTTTAAAAAGTCGCCATTCAATCATTTGCTGGTTTTTCGCGATACAAATTTGACGTTTCTTACAAACAGTTACAGATAGACAGGTTATTGAAACGGGCCGATAGTCCACTCAAGACGTTGCTGTCAAAATATACGTTTCCTGTGGTTTACATATACATTTTCTGTCCACGCCAACCCAAAATTCGTCATTTTTAGGTAAATGATCGTAGAAAATTTGCAATGCGCCAATTTTATGATGTTCAGAAATATGTTTTCGGCGTATAATGGTTTTAAATGTTAAAAACCACATAACCAAATTACACATTTTATTCAGTACTGGTTTGTTTCCATTAAATAACTCCTCACACCGATCTCGGTGACGGTGGCCGGCTTCATTCAAACCAGGCCAGTTACGCGGGAGTAATTTTATAGTGCCCAAGTGTGTGCGCAGTACACAAGAGCATTCTCTCTTCCTTTACTCTCATAACCCAGTGGGACGGATAACCGACACGACTGACGAGAGATCAGGCGCAGGTCCGACTTTTTACATGCCATCCGACGCATGGATCATCTTTCTTATCAGACAATCAGGTGATCAGCCTGCATTGTCCTAACCAAACTTGAAAACAACATTTTTTGTTGTTCCAATGCGGGAATCGAACCCACGACCTCCGAGTCGAAAGCCAATGCTAAACCACGCGACCACGGAGGCTGTGTTTGTTTCCATTATAATATACATATACCGGTATTATAGAAAATATAAGGATCTATATAATTATGCAGTTTACCTCAAAAGGACCTTCCCGGAGGTTGTGAGAAGGCAAATCTTGATGTGAAACTATTTGCATGTGTAAAAGACCTCTGTTGGGACAAGAGACATACTTTACTACAATACTGTCCTTGGAAATGTCGTAGGTACATGAATAACGTTTGCTGTGTCATAAAAGTAAGGAAAATATATTTTTTGTATCTCTTTGTACCAGGGAACCAGGAAACGAGCACGGATTGCCTGATGGTAAGAGATTACCGTAGACCAGAACTTCAATTCTCGTATTTAAAGTAGACTTTCATTTTACTTTATCATAAACTGATTTCGTGAAGTTTGGACCAATCAGAGCGCATTTCACGTTGGTTTGACGTTTACGAGGATTCCGGTTTGACGTTTTAGCGCGTCGAGACTTGATTGTAATTGTATTAATGCAGGATTTATTTAGCAGAATTGACCCACTAAACATTACACTTGAATTTCAAAAGGATATTTAATAAACGTGTAGTATTAGGGTCAGTTTACACTGAAACAAGATGATACGCGACGTGGCGCTATATTTTTAAAATAGCGTAATGATTAAAAATTCAACATTATTCACTAAAGAAGAAGATACATTTTTAATTGAAAGACGATCGAAATTTTAAACTGCACCGCTCTGCAATGAAACGTGTATCTTGTGTTTTAAATTAATTTCAATTTTGAATCGCCATCTTAAGGGTCCCACGGATGGTCGAGCTCCCATACAAACGTTTCGTTTTCAATTTAAAACGGTACAACCAAACTTCACCAAACTTTGTACACATAATTCAATGCATCATATCTAGTCTTATAATTAGGTTTGGTTAGAAAATACTAACCAAGAACGAAATAAGAGCGAATTTAATTTCTGGTGGCAAAAATTAAATTCGCTCTTATTTCGTTCTTGGTTAACATTTTCTAACCAAACCTAATTATAAGACTAGATAGTATGCCTTAAATTATGTGTACAAAGTTTGATGAAGTTTGGTTGTACCCATAGATATATAATATTAAAAAGAGGTAGATATGTTATAAACGCGTAAAAATGAAGACTCGAATTGGTCCGAGTTGGGCCAATTTTGGTTAGTGTGCTCCGCGAGTAATAGCGTGTTTTGTGTTACTATGCGACGTTGACACATTGACACGCGTCCCATGTCAATGTGTGTGGTGGCACAGAAATATTGTCAGTTTTGTAAGAATATAACGTATCTATGTAATAATTAATCAAAGGTTGTACCGTTTTAAAATTAAAACGAAACTACGTTTGTATGGGATGTCGACCGTCCGTGGGACCCTTAAAAATGCACCACCGCGTCGCGTATCGTCGCTTCGCCCTCTAAATCTTATATCTATACTAATATAATAAAGAGGAAAAGTTTGTTTGTTTGTTTGCATTGAATACGCTCCGAAACTACTGGAGCGATTTTGATGAAATTTAGTACAGATGTAGAGTAGACCACGGGGAAGGACATAGGCTAATTTTTATCGCGGAAAAACGAACGGTTTCTGCGAAATTAACATTTGCGCGCACGAAGTCGTGGACAACATCTAGTTGTTGATATTTCTGCTTATCAAGCGTTTAATATATTCCGCCGTAAACGTCTATAAAATCTCTTGTATAGTAAAAGTAAAATGTGAGCGTGATAAAGATGAAGTAAATCATTAGCTGATGTCGAAACACGCATTAAGTCGGAATACCCGACCCCGTCACAGTTGCAACACATTACTAATGCACTGATGACCTACACTACATTATCAAAGTGTATTATTTGTGTTCCTTAGGAACTTAAAAATATATTTTACTGACTACAAAATAACTTCTTTTTATTTGTACTCAGTAAAGAAAGATATTATGATATTTGATTCTATTTTGAATCAGCTTGATCAAAACGTGAAACAACTTTTACTTTATTTTTAAACAAAACATCTTGAATGCAAAAATAAATAATATCTCCATTCTCAAGCAATGTTTTCGTAAATCTTGCAATTTAGCAAAATGTGAAAGTAAATTTTTAATTCCAACTACACCGAATACGTCTGAAATGCTAAGAATAAAAGATACGCTTTCTCTTACTTATTTTTAGTTCAAACTTTGCAGAATCAATATGAAATTTGTAAAAACAATAAGATTGTATTAACAATTTAACAGATGATCTTTTTAATTTATATATTTCACCGAAAAATTGTAAAAACCGTTAGATTGTAATATTACTAGAGATATTATAATAGGTATACTGACAGATTGTCAAATACAAATTTCTCCATACAATTGTACGCATTATTTTTCGTTATATTGTAATATTTACCGTGCCGATTGGTTAAACGATATGTGCCCCGCGCCGCCATATTTGTTTGCTTTTTCATCATAATAATTATAGCGAAAAATATATCGTACAATTGTATGGAGAAATTTGTATTTAACAATCTGTCAGCATATTATAATATCTATAGTAATATTAAAATCTAACGGTTTTTACAAGTTTACGGTGACATATATAAATTAAAAAGATCATCTGTTAAATTGTATATAATCAGCAGAAAATTTATTCAATCACTAATACGTACTAGATATTACATGCGACTTCGTGCGCGAAAAAGAAAACACCGCATTAACCGTAAATTTTGCCGCAAAAAAGGAGGTATGTCATTCTCCGTGATTTACTCTACATAATATTATCTGTACCAAATTTCACCAAAATCATTCCAGTATTTCGTAGCATATTTAATGCAAACAAACAACAAAATCTTTCCTCTTAATATAATATTAGTATAGACTAGCATATTATATCTGAGGATATGATAGATCAAGAAAAATGTAGAGATCGCTAATTTAAACATTTTGATTGTATCCATATTTTGACACTGGGTTCAAACCGCAACGATATGCGATGCTTCGCAGTGCTGCATTTTTAAAATAGCTAATCAAAAGAGATGTTCAAGAAATGTATGAGGCCTGGGCCAGCCCTACGTACAGTATATGTAAATATAGCTACTTAATATAGTAACCGTTTCCTATTCTTTATTTTGTTTAATTTCACTTCGTTTCCATGTACATTTAAATTAACTTCGTCAAGGAGAGCAACACAAAGTAAAATAAAACATGGGGGATCAGATCAGAATTATCTAAAGAATGTTATTTTGTCAATGACATGACTTTTGACAAAGAAAGACGTATGACATTCAAGACGACGTCTCTTCGTTAAACTGTCTACTACGTCAAAAGTCAAGTCAAAACAACTGTCATGGCCGCCCTCTCTTCAATTAATCAGTTTTGTACGCATGTACAAATTAATTCTTCAAATTATTTTTTTCGTATTTTTATGATATTCCCATATTTTTTTCCAATACATAGGTAGTGTACATAGAACTGGCCCAAAATCAAACATCTCTTTTAAACTTAATTCACTACCCAAAAAGATACAGGACATTAGACATACACTGCACATGCGCAGCGAGCTGCCACTTGACATTCGAACTCTTACAATGAAACGTGTATCTTATTGTGTAATGAATGTAAAGTTTTTACGTGGTAGAGCCATGCTTCGGCACGAATGGGCCGGCTCGACCGGAGAAATATCACGGGCTCACAGAAAACCGGCGTGAAACAGCGTTTGCGCTGTGTTTCGCCGAGTGAGTGAGTTTACCGGAGGCCCAATCCCCTACCCTATTCCCTTCCCTACCCTCTCCTATTACCCTATTCCCTCTTAAAAGGCCGGCAACGCACTTGCAGCTCTTCTGATGCTGCGAGTGTCCATGGGCAACGGAAGTTGCTTTCCATCAGGTGACCCGTTTGCTCGTTTGCCCCCATATTTCATAAAAAAAAAAAGTTCAATTTCAAATAGGCTCTATCTTAAAAATGCAGTACCATGTCGCGTATCGTTTTGTTTCGGTGTTCATTGACCCTAAAATACTAAAATATAATAAAATACAATAAAGGAGTAAAAACCATGTAACGGTATACTTGCAAAATTATATTTTCCTAATAGGTATATTTTCATTTGATGTAGAGCGTAATATGTATTTTCCGTTGTGTCTGAGCTATCGGCAGATCTGACCACGTACCGTGTAATTAATGAATCTGCTCGCTTTCATATAATGTATTCATATATGGGTAATACTAGCTGCTCCGCCAGCGTAAATACAGTATCCCGCGGGAATACTGTACTTTTATATATTACTATATTATAATATATAAAAGAGGAATCAAATCAAATCACATGTATTTGTTTGTTTGTTTTGAATTTGTTTGTCACAGAAAAGTTTGTTTGTTTGTTTCTATCGAATAGGCTCCGAAACTACTGGACCAATTTTTATGAAATTTGGCACAGATGTAGAGTAGACCACGGGGAAGGACATAGGTTACTTATTATTGCAGCAAAATGTACGGTTCCTGCGAAATTTCCTTTAGCGCGTACGAAGTCGCGGGAAACATCTAGTTGGATATAAAAATACTACTACCATACTAAATTTCATCGAAATACGTTCAGTAGTTTTTGCGTGAACGAGTAACAAACATCCATCAATCCTCACAAACTTCCACATTTATAATAGTAGTCTTTGATTAATTATTACATAGATACGTTATATCCTTACAAAACTGACAATATTTCTGTGCCACGACACACATTGACATGGGACGCTGTCAATGTGTCAACGTCACATAGTAACACAAAACACGCTATTACTCGCGGAGCACACTTTAAACCAAAATTGGCCCGACTCGGGCCAATTCGAGTCTTCATTTTTACGCGTTTATAACATGTCTACCTCTTTTTAATATTATATACCTCTTTTTAATATTATATATCTATGAGTACTACGATTACATTTTGCCTGAAGTAAATGCTCATAATTGGATACTTTAGGAATGTAGAGAAATATCTATAAATGTAGAAAAATATTCTTTCTTTTAAAATAACAATTTTTTTGTTTCTGTATTTGATACTAAAAAAACACTCACTATAATAAAATGTTTCTTTGTTTTAACAACACTTAAACATAGATTTTAAATATAAGTTACATGTAGAGCATACAAATTTTTTGCTTTGCAATAAATAACTTTAAGTGAGCTATTATAATAAAATATGAATACCTACTCTATAATATTATTTCCGCGTAACTAATGCCCTTGCTTTTAATTAGAAATCAAGGTTTGGGCAATCGCCGAAACTGATCATAAAAGTATGCTGCAATGTTTCATATTTGAGTATTCTAATACCATACAATAATAATAATTATAATAGCTCCCCACACCGATTTAGTCCAGTGGGACAGATGACCGACACGAATGCTGAGAGATCAGGTGCAAGCCCATCCGACGCTTAGATCATCTTTCTTGTCAGACAATCAAGTGATCAGCCTGTAATTATCTTAACCAGACTCTTAAACAACATACATTAAATAGTAAAGAATATATTATATTATTATAATAATGACTTTACTAACTTCATACACAATAACACACACATAGTACACCTTGTGTGCGATCATTTTAAGGGGCCCAATTCAAGCAGTTGGCGAGTCACCGTCTGCCAACTTTATGATACATGTTACCACATCATATCGGCAGATGCCATAGCCCTTTCATAGTTTCCACTAGCATCTCACCTCCATAGCTCAGTATCATTTCTATTATCCATTCCCTGCAATAGTCCTGCACTATCCGGTGGCTCTCCTTGAGTGCACTCTCATAGTGTGTACAGGGAGAGTCGCCGGCTAGTATCTTATAACATTTTGGGCACTTCAGCCCCACGCAAGCCTTCCAAAGGTCCGGGATTTAATTTCCCATGAGCAACGAGTGTATTACACAAACATAATAATAATAATAGCTCCTTCTGTGATGGATATTCCATTTATTGAGGAAGGATATTAGGTATAGGCTATAATATATAGCATAACCTTCCTCACCTGCAGCTGCTGAAAAACTACTCAGAGATAATGTAAAGGAATGTGATGTCAATTTTAAGTTTAAAGAAATTGACTCCAGAGATATTAACACATTTAAATTGTTGAATATTAAAAATACTGCTGATCTCTGGGGTATGTCTACAAAAGTTATTAAATCAATAATTGACATCGTAGCTCCTTATCTAGCGACAATATTCAATGAATGTATAAAAAGTGGTGTATTCCCTGATTTAATGAAGCATAGCAAGGTAATGCCCTTATTCAAAGCAGGAAATAAATCTGATCCGACAAACTACAGGCCTATATCAATTCTACCGACTCTTAGTAAAATATTTGAAAAAAATATTTTAAGACAGTTATTAGTGCATTTTAATTTAAACAAATTATTACATAATAATCAATACGGTTTTACTAAGGGTCGATCCACAACGGATGCTGATATAGGTCTTCTTTGTAGTATCTTTGAAGCTTGGGAGGGGTTACAGGATGCATTAGGTGTGTTTTGCGATCTCTCCAAGGCCTTTGATTGTGTTGAGCATGCTACATTGATCAGAAAATTGCACCACTATGGCATTCGGGACTCTGCACTCAAACTTTTGAGTTCTTACCTTAACAATAGAACTCAAAGGGTGGAGATAAATAGTAAAAAGTCAACTGGGACCAAAATAGAATTAGGTGTCCCACAGGGATCTATTTTGGGCCCGTTTCTTTTTCTCATCTATATAAATGATTTACCTTATTTTGTTAAAGATAATGATAACGAGATAGTACTTTTTGCCGATGACACTTCACTAATTTTTAATGTGAAGCGACAGCAGTCAGACTACGACGAGGTAAATAGTGCTCTCTCAAAAATAGTACATTGGTTTAATGTTAATAACTTACTTTTAAATTCCAAAAAAACAAAATGTTTAAAGTTTACATTGCCCAATGTTAGGCAGGTTCAAACCAATATACTATTAAATGATGAGAAAATGAATCTTGTGGACACCACTGTATTTCTAGGTATAACACTAGATAGTAAATTACAGTGGGGTCCTCATATTGCTAATCTTGCAGATAGGCTCAGTTCTGCAGCATATGCAGTCAGAAAAATTAGAGAAATTTCTGACGAAGACACGGCGCGACTTGTTTACTTTAGTTACTTTCATAGTAGAATGTCTTACGGCATCCTTTTATGGGGAAGTGCCGCAGACATTAATACGATATTTGTGCTGCAGAAGCGAGCAATACGTTCAATTTACAAAATGTCCCCCTTTGAATCTCTGAGAGAAAAGTTTAAAGAAATAGGTATTCTGACCGTCCCTTCTCAATACATTTTGGATAATGTATTATATGTTAGAAAGAATATTAGTAATTTTAAAACTAAAAGCGACAATCACTGTAGAAACACTAGAAATAAGCACAAGCTAGATATACCGGTGATCAGACTAAGTAAAGTAAGCAAATCATTTAAAGGTCAATGTATACGCCTATACAATAGAATCCCAGAAAACGTTCGAAATCTTTCCATTAATAAATTTAAAAAAGTAGTTAAATAACGTTTGTGTGCAAAAGCCTATTATAAGGTCAATGATTTTATTGACGATCGCACACCTTGGGAATAGGATGACCACCTGCAATGCTACTTCTATGTACTATAATATGTATCTGACTTTTGTCAATATTATATAGACCTAAGTTTTCACATTGTAAACAACTTCATTTTTTTTAAAAGAACAATTTTCTATCTTTTTGCTAAAAGATGGCCCCGTGCGAGTTTCTTACGCCGGTTCTTCTCGCCGGATTAGTTCCCGAACCGGTGGTAGGCATTAAGTAGGGACAATTCTTTAAGCGTTACTTTGTAACCCATATGGAAATAAAACTTTTTTGATTTGATTTGATTTGATAAGTCTACGAACATTTTAGTACTTCGCGAGTTTTCATTGTCCTGATCCATATCCTAGAACTATGATGCACAAAACAATCGTGACCAATTTTTAAAGTAGTCCGTCGGTAGTAGGTTCGTTAACATCCTAATAAAGACGTCAAGCTAGTCCAAAGATCTTAAAGCGAAAACCATAGAGTTCTCTATTTGTAACCTTGATTAAGTTTTCGTCACATTCGTCGAGTTTAATTTTAACGACTTTTCTACGTGACGTGGGTACGAACTGCGAGCATTGTTCCGTGGTGAAATAAATCAACATGATTAGCCAACCGACCTGTATTATAGTGTATATGCATATAAATCGATACAAGAACAGCTTCAGGTCGGATCTTAGATCTTACCGAATGGTAATCTGCTTGTTAACTGCTACTTCCTACTACTATTATTAATTTGATAGTTAGTGAGGATGGATGGATGTTTCGATGGTCGTACGGATGAATGGATGTATGGATGTTTGTTAGTCTTTCACGCAAAAACTATTAAATGGGTTTCGATGAACTTTGTTATGTTAGTAGTTTAAGCTCTGGGTTAAAATAACAAACATAATATGATAATTTTTATTACGAAAAAGTACATTTCGCCTAAATATCGTGGGATACTTTATTTTGTCGGGCGGAGCCGCAGGCAACAGCTAAGTGAATTATAAGTTATTTGATGTATCCCGAGACTTCGTAACAAAACAACAAAAACAAATCCTGCGGTAACTTTACATTTTGCTGCGATAAAAACTAGCCTAGTGTTAATGCGAAATCTAAACTACTAATATACCAAATTTCATCAAAATCCGTTTAGTAGGTTTTGCGTGAAAGAACAATTACAAATATCTAGACATCCATACATCTTTCGCGTTTATTTTAAAAGGAAATATATAAGTCAGTCAGTAAAGATTATATAACATACACAGGCATCATAAAATATCAGCCTCAAATATTTTAACAGAGGCGCACACCTGTTCAGGCCAAAAATAATAATTATTGCCCTATTCATTGTGATAGGGACATGTGAATATAATAGGTTAGGTATCTGGCAAGTCATAAAAATATTGATAAATCATATTTAATTTCTATAAAACCTGTTTTATTTGGACAAGTTTTGGGCTAGGATTGCGGAGATTACATTATTATTATCATACCTTTTAATATTTCTGTTAAAATTTACCTTAAACCAATTAAACCCAATGAAGGAAACGCAGATCTAAATATGAAACTAATGTTAATGTGCTTTTTTTTAAATTTAGAACTATCTAAATTCAAGAGGATAATTCTAGCATTTAATTTACATTACGAGTAAGTCTTAATTTAAGCCAAAAAAATTAAATAAAAAAAAAAATATTTTTAAAAAATTAAATAAAATTAATCTCATATTTGAACAGTTTGGGGTTGAAACTCTAGGTATGTACATGGGGTCCGAGTGTGAACAAACTTTTCAGAAAATTTTCAAAAAAACTCGTTGAGGCTATCCCAGAGCCGGCACCTATCTGACCCAGAGAGTGAGTATCGCAATCCGGCGAGGAAACTCTCTGAGTCTTCTAGGTACTCTGCCTGGTGGGGAGTGAGGTGTAGGGACGACCTGGGAGATTTCTTTTTTTTTTTGAGCTATTTAAGTTTTGTATTTTTAATTTTCTTTTTTAGTACTTTTAAAGTTTGTTAGTCTTTTAAATAGTTGTCAGTAGATTAACATTATAAATTGTATTGTATATTATTATGTATGTTGACAATAAATTTAACAAAAATGATAGGTTCTTATTATGAACTGTCTTACAATATTAATTATTTATAGGTATTTTTTTTGCTGATGATGTCCAAAAAATTACAAATACATCGCTGTTTCATTCATAAACTTGAAAGATAATAATTATTTACATATTGAACATTAATAAAATAAAATATACCAAGAGCATATTGTCAGAACATGGCATCTACAGACACACGAATTTGGTAAATCGTCTGAAGAAATGATTACTTTCGTTTTCATTATACTTTACAATAAGCACTTTTTAATGTTGTTTAAACTTACACTAAATTAATTTACGATCTCATACCATTCGTAATGATGTAATCCTAGCTCGTTTCTGATAACATATTTGTGACAAAAGCCATAAAAATGTAAATTCGTTTCGTAACAACACAGCTTTGGGTATACTTGCTTTACAAAATGTCTCCGTCGGAGAAGGTAGAGTCGACAGAACAATCAATTAACACCTCTTGAATATTGCTTGAATTTTGTAAAAAAAACATAACGTGTACATTATTTAAAATTCAAAAATACTCTCTAAATGAAAAAAATAAATTTGTACATCTAGCGCCGTCTGGACATTGAGCTGTACTTTAGAAAGATATGTTGTTATGTAAGAAATATAAGTAGCTTCCGACAGATGGTGTATATGAAAAAATCGTGTGGTGACGCGTGTTGTTAAGTGTCGCAACCTTGAAATTTCACGCCCAACGTTTGAATTTAAGTACTTGTAATTTATCATTTTGCGAGCGTTAGTTCTTATTTATGCCATTTCTTTTATGTCTAACTTCTTTCAACTTTCGCATCAGTAGTCCTCAAAGTAGTCAAGCGTTTATGCTAGCTGTACACCTTTCTTCGTTACGTAACAGTTTTATATGGCTAGGCAAATGACCTGTGATTGTGGTGGCCGCGGCGCTAGTCAGTGATACACTTTCATTACGTTTCATATATTAAGATTAGCTTTCCACGACACTGTCATACCTAAGACATACGACCAGAAATGTAAACGCAAGAAATAATGGAGCTACGAGTGGGAGACAAACGCGGCTTGAAGAAAACCGATGTGAAATAACGCTTGTGTTGTTACTTGTGTTTCTCTGAGCTAATAAATAATATAGGTGTAAAGTGTTTTCTGCATTTTTATCTCCTCTGGAGTTGGGTGTCCGTGAGTGGCAGAAATTGATAAAAATTAGGACCCCTAAGAGGTTCCTGGCCTTTCCATAAAACATAAAGAAATAAATGTACACCACTATTCTAAGAAATTTAAAAACATACGATTACTAGCTGTTGCCCGCGGCTCCGCCCGCATAAATACAATATCCCTCGGGAACACTGTATTTTTTCGGGATAAAAAGTATCCTATGTTTTAACCCCCGCGGGCTAAGACAAAGGGGGTAAAGGAGAGCCGTAAGGCTGAGCCTCCTCGACCTGTCAAGGACGAGAGCAGGAGGTGCGATGAGGAGGGCTTCATACTGGTAGAGAGAAGAAAGAAGAGGAAGCCCGCCGTCCGCAACCACCGCGGCACCGCACCCAGCGAACCCGAGCAGCGTCTGCGGTGCGAAGTACGCGCCACACCGCTGTACGTGTCCCGCCTGCACTGGTCTACGAAGGTCGAGGACGTCGTAGACTACATCCGAAAGAAGACGTCTTTCACCTAAAGGGTCGAGCGTCTGGAGTCACGCCACAAGGTCAATTTCAGCTCCTTTGTGGTGAGAGTACCGATGCACCTTTTACCGACCTTTGAGGTGGAAGAGTTCTGGCCGACGGACGTAGTCTACCGGAGGTTTCGGGGAAGGCTCCCCAACGAAGCGCGCATCACGTCGCCGAAAAAAGACAATACGTGATAAACTACAGTGTGTGTGTGTGTGTGTGTAAGAGTGAATGTGAATAATATAGAACAGTGTTTTTCAACCTGTGGGTCGCGACCCCCTGCGAAGCTTCTGTAGGGGGGTCGCCGGAGGTCGAGAGAACTTTAGTAAAAAAAACAATAAAGATTTCTTTATTTATTATTATTTATTGATTTAATAAGTAAGAGAATTTTAACAAAAGGATATACTTACTCATAAATCGATCATCGATATCATCGATGTATGTAATTGTAAAATAATGTGTTTGACGTACTATATTATGTACTTATATCCGAATAATAATTATGGAGACGCATAAAACGTCGTATGGAATCAATATTTGTAACACTGTAACATACACAAACATACATGATAAAAAAGCGAAGGGTCGGGGGGTCGCGAAATATTTTCTTCATACAAGGGGGGTCGCATCATGAAAAAGGTTGAAAAACACTGATATAGAAAATAAGATTTATGTATAGTATTGTATAGTATAGAATTGTGTGTGTTTATAGTATAAAAATATATATCCATTGTCTGATACCCGTCTTAGTACGGGATCAGATTGACGTGGTATATATACTATTTAATTATGTATATTTGTTTTGTATCTATTTTTATGTGTTTTTGAATAAAATTGAAATCCAGAGTATGAATACTAAGATACCAAATTTCATCACAATCTGTTCAGTGTTTTTGCGTGCAAGAGTAACAAACATCCATCCATACATCCACACAAACTTTCACATTTATAATATTAGTAGGATACAAAAACGTTAAACACTTAATGAATAATAATAATAATAGAAGAATAATAATAGAAAGCAAAACTTACCTTCGATGATGGAAATAGGAAATTTGTTTCAACAGAATGAAAAGCGACTGGCATTATGTACTGCGACTTAAAAACTGAATTATAAATTTACATAATAAAAGAGCTATCATGCTTCCGTAATACACAAAGAACCTTTACAGTTTCGCCCTGTCCGTCCGTCTGTCTGTCTGTCTGTCCGCGCTTCTAGCTTCTGTAATTATGAATATAAATGGATGAAATTTGGTATAGTTATAGATTGTGTATAGATCTCAGTTTTGGCATCATAAAATAATAATCATTTTACCTTCTTTTTAGGGATGGCTCTCTATACATGTGAAGTGGGGATAAAAAAA
This sequence comes from Glaucopsyche alexis, assembly GCA_905404095.1. Classification (NCBI taxonomy): domain Eukaryota; kingdom Metazoa; phylum Arthropoda; class Insecta; order Lepidoptera; family Lycaenidae; genus Glaucopsyche; species Glaucopsyche alexis. Next base: position 8,532,298 of record FR990053.1, read on the forward strand.
TATATTTTTTCATTCCACCCTAAAGAAAGTGAGTAATTATGAATATAAATGGATGAAATTTGGTATAGTTATAGATTGTATATAGATCTCAGTTTTGGCATCATAAAATAATAATCATTTTACCTACTTTTTAGGGATGGCTCTCCATACATGTGAAGTGGGGATAAAAAATATATGTTTTCATTCCACCCTATAGTGTGGGGTATCGTTGAATAGGTCTTTTTTATTAGGCAGGCAGCTATAAAGGCAGGGTATACATTACTTTTTTATAAAGTCCACAATTTTCGAATAATTGGCCTCAAAAGTGGTTTGTAAGTTGGTCCCCCTCTGGACTCTAATTCTAAGCTAAACCATTTTTAAGCTATAGGAGGTAGGATATTTAAACTTGTAAGTTTTCATGCTGATAGACCATGCTAAAAACACTTTAGAAAAAATATTTTGAAATAAATCGGACAGTAACTTTTAAAGTAATTTGAAAAAACCTATGACGCGGTCATAGTTACGGAACCCTCCTTAGACATGTCCTGACATGCCTTTGGTTAGGTTATTACTTGCAGGAATTTCCTGTAAAGGAAATTAATCTGCGAAAATGTAATTACATTGATGTCAACACTCAACACTCAGGAGAAATATCACCGTTAATATAATTAAAATGATGTATGAAATTGCCCTATAATTAATATGCACTCTTTGTATCTTCGGATCTCAGACCAAATAAAAAAGGGAAGACAGAGCTTTGTCAAACAAAAACTATGGCTGGTTTTTTATATATCAGGTGCGTGTAGCTACGAATTTATTACCTTACAAACTTTACCCGCGACAGCTCACCTTACACGGCAAGGCCTAGTTTAGACTGGGCTCGTTGCGTGGTTCACAGAACTCTGTCTTCACTTTTGTACTTGGTCTGAGCTTCGGGTATTCCCCGTTAAGTACAAACCCGGAAATTAAGGTTTTTTTCGCAAATGTTCAGGATTCTAGGTGCATATTGTTTTAATAAAAATATAAAGATACATAACTTTGTTAGAGTACACAATTATTGATTTCTCTTATGAAACGGCAAGCAGCAGTTAGTTTGTTATCTAAAATAACCTATAAACGAACATAATACAAGTTTTTTAATAAACACAATAACTTTAAACGAGACAATCTTGTGTATATAAAATCCTAATCTCGGCAACGGCTGCTAGTATTTATATGGAATTTTGTATGCAGGAAGTTTTGGGGGAGAAAAACCGGTCTAGCCTAAGGTTTTATCCCTGGAAAACTGCGCATTTTTCAGTTATATATGTCATCGTATAATTGTAAAATCCGTTAGATTGTAAAATAACTAATGTCGAAAGATTACTATATATTTATAATCTAACGAAAAATAATGTGTTAAATTATAGGCAGAATATTCGCGTTGGAAGTCTATCAACATTTTACAATTACAATCTAACGGTTTTTACAATTTTACGGTGACATATACATACCTATATTATTTTTTCTTTCGTTGTGCAAATATATCAATAATTTCAACTCTATAATGTCAGTCCGAATGGCAGTTTGGTTAATTTTTGCGTTGTTCGGAAATTCGGAATGTGGTGGGTTCGAGCCCCGGTAAAATATTTTGTATTTTTTTTTAATCTACTAGAGCTCTGAGCAAAGCTCAGTTACAAGTCGCGCAACGGTTTATGAGCGCTCAGTGAAAGTGGAGGGGGTCGTTCGCGCATGTGACCAATAGCAAAGAATACATATTACTAACGTACCAATAGCGTGTCGGCAGCCACGTTCGGCATGCGTTCGGCGCATCCACATCTCCCCGCCCGAGCCCGCTACCGCCAAACACACCCAAAAACTGACTTCTGCGCATACCCCCTCTACTTTTGTCGAAAGATCTTAATTCGTTGCGCGACCTATACTGGAGGTATTTTTATAAATCACAATGACGATTTTCGAAGTTGAAAATATTAAATGGGAATGACATAACGTTCGTTAAGTGACATAGCGCGAGATACGACACACCAGTGGCGAAGGGTTCCTATAACTCCATTCCTATCGGCTTCCCTTACGGCTTATATTTTGACTACCCTCATCCAAATACCTACCTATTATACAGGTTACGGCTTCCCTATGAAGGAGAACCAGCCTTCGGCTTACCTATGAAGGAAAACCAGCCTTCGCCACTGCGACACACCATACATTTTTGATTATTTTGTCATCGTAATTAGTGATGGTATCTTGGATAAAGGTGGCCCTTTAAGTTAATTGTTAAGGCGAGGTTATGACCTTTGTCATTTCCTGTCACCTAGTCTTCCAGCTAACTATTCAGAGTTTAATTACGAAGTAAAAAAAATATGGGATAAAATATACAATCCTTGATAGGGTCTGAATTCTGAACCATACACATTTTGAAAAAAATATATATATTTCCTGAGTTAGAAAATCATAAAATCACCTCTTAAAATAGCAGCACCATACATATTTTTTTGTTAAGTGATTAATTTATCTATTTATCTTTTGTTAAGTGATTAATATATCTATTTATCATATTAGATTTCAATTTTACTCGAACACTTTTGTGATTTGTGATTTCAAAAGATGATTAAAAATACCTTGCTAACACCGTTTTCTGTATGAATATAGAAAAATAATGCCACACAAAAAATATCTTATCACAATGCATACGCGTAGTACTGTGGGAGAGCCACGCTTTGGCATGAATGGGCCGGCTCAACCGGGTAAATACCACGACCTCACAGAAAACTGGCGTGAAATAACGCTTGCGTTGTGTTTCGCCTAGTGAGTGAGGTTACCGGAGACCCATGGGGGATTGGGGATTTTAAGGACCAGGAACGCAAGTCGCAACACCAGAGGAGTTACAAGTGTAACTCCTCTATAAACTATATGGTATATGTTACTCGGGCCATCATAACAAATCTATTGACATCTTATTCGTTAAAATCGAAGCAATAGTTTAGGCGTTATGATGGAACAAACATACATGCTTACATATACTGCCAAAATCATTACCCTCCCTTTTGGCTTCGCATTAGTCGGGTAATACCTAACTGGATAGCAGACGTAACACCAGCAGTGCTATACAAATTATTATAATCCATATCCATATCCATACTAATATTATAAATGCGAAAGTGTGTCTGTCTGTCTGTCTGTCTGTCTGTTACCTCTTCACGCTTTAACCGCTGAACCGATTTTGATGAAATTTGGTACAGAGATACTTTGAGTCCTGGGAAAGGACATAGGATACTTTTTGTCCCAAAAATTTGCGGTGTTCCCGAGGGATAATGTATTATTATTGTGTGTACTTTGACTGTATTTTACTGCTAAACGGTTGAATTGATTTGAATGAAATTTGGTATGGCAGTGGTTTATGCTTTGGACAAACGCCCAGTCTACTTTTTATCCCAAAAATATACAGTGTGCCCGAGGGATAATGTTTTAATTTGTGTACATCCATACTTCCATATCCATACTTCCATATCCATACTTAATATTATAAATGCGAAAGTGTGTCTGTCTGTCTGTCTGTCTGTCTGTCTGTCTGTCTGTCTGTCTGTCTGTCTGTCTGTCTGTCTGTTATGAAATTTGGTACCGAGATACTTTGAGTCCTGGGAAAGGACATAAGATACTTTTTGTCCCAAAAATTTGTGGTGTTCCCGAGGGATAATGTATTATTATTGTGTGTACTTTGACTGTCTTTTACTGCTAAACGGTTGAATTGATTTTAATGAAATTTGGTATGGTAGTGGTTTATGCTTTGGACAAACGCGCCGTGTACTTTTTATCCCAAAAAGATAGGGTCTTCCCGAGGGATAATGTATTATTTTGTGTACTTTGACTGTCTTTTACTGCTAAAAGGTTGAATTGATTTGAATGAAATTTTGTATGGTAGTTGTTTACGCTTTGGACAAACGTGCAGTCTACTTTTTATCCCAAAAAGATATATAATAGTGTTCCCGAGGGATAATGTACTATTGTGTATATTTTTTTAACGTCTTTCATAGCTTAAGAGTTTAAACCGTTTAAATGAAATATGGTATGATAGTGCTTCGGACAAACAATTAGTAATTAAATAGAGAACGTAAGATAAGGAAGATACAGATTTAACTTAGAGTACAGTCGGGAGTGGCCAAAAAACCTCATTTCTCGCGGGCGGAGCCGCGGGCAAAAGCTAGTAATATAAAAAATTTCCATGTCACAATGTTAGTTACCGTACTCCTCCGAAACGGCTTTACCGATTTATACCAAATTTTATATGCGTATTCGGTAGGTCTGAGAATCGGTTACTATCTATTTTCCATACCCCTAAGTGATAAGGGTTGTTCACCCTTAACATTTTTTTTTTAATTTTGGAGGAAATTTTTTGTTTTTATTTTTTTATAATGTGGCATTAAAAAATACATACAACTCTAAATTTTTACTTTTTTATCACCAACCCCTATTTTTTTATAGCCATTTTAGTAATTTAATCATTTTTCATCCCGCTTGATAACTGATAAATTATAGTGTTTTTAACTTTTTATAAGGCAAAACAACGTTTGCCGGGTCAGCTAGTAATAATATAATATACACGTTTTATGTAATTAAAACAAATAGGAAATATTTAATTCAAATTGTTTTTTGGCATTGGAAAGGACAACATAATATTATTGAGTTTTTTGCATATTCGTGACCTGTTAGTCGTTTTTTAATTACTAATTAAAATAAGTCACGAATTTGGTGGTAAATATGGTTTAAAATTTAAGATTTTAGTTCTACTAATATTATAAATGCGAAAGTTTGTGAGGATGTATGGATGGATGGATGTACGGATGGATGTTTGTTTCTCTTTCACACAAAAACTAAACTAAAACTAAACAGATTTTGATGAAAAGCGATGTTCAAGAAATGTATGAGGCCTGGGCCAGCCCTACGTACAGTATATGTAAATATAGCTACATAATATAGTAACCGTTTCCTATTCTTTATTTTGTTTAATTTCACTTCGTTTCCATGTACATTTAAATTAACTTCGTCAAGGAGAGCGAGAGCAACACAAAGTAAAATAAAACATGGCGGATCAGATCAAAATTAACTAAACAATGTCATTTTGTCAATGACATGACGTCGTCTCTTCGTAAAACTGTCTACTACGTCAAAAGTCAAGTCAAAACAACTGTCATGGCCGCCCTAAAAATAGTGTTCTCGCAATAAAAAACTCTTCAAATAATCATTTTTGTACGCATTTACCCTTATTCAAATAATTTTTTTCGTATTTTTATGATATTCCCATATTTTTTCCTATTTACCTATGTAGTGTACATAGAACTGGCCCAAAATCAAACATGTCTTTTGGTGTGGTATTAGTTTAGGATCTGAATTAAAACATAGGCTCCTTTTTATCCCGAGAATGTACAGTATTCCCGAGGGACACTATATTTACGCGGGCGGAGCTGCGGGGAACAGCTAGTAGTAGTATAAGTATCAATTTAATCAAATTAATAACAGCACGAACTCATAATATATTTATTTAATCTGAGAGCACGACTGAATTTAAAATATTACAATTAGCAGAACTTGACAAGGCAACTAGTAACCGAAATAATAATCTTTATATGTTGATAGATTTATATGTTAATAAAGTATTTATAAAGAAAATCTCAATACAGGTAATGCTTCTTCTCGTATTCCAATATAATAAATAAAACTTATCATATTAAATAATTAAAATAAGTCACGAATTTGGTGGTATTTTGTAAAAAAATTAAGACGGTTGGCTCCATGTCGACATGACGAACATTAATATAATAATAGCACGAATGAATTTAAAATATATATTAAAATTAGCAGAACCTGACATGGCAACTAGCAACCGAAATAATAATCATTTCATCGTGAAAGATTTATATGCTATATATAATGTTAATATATAATGTATTTATGGAGAAAATTTTAATACAGGTAATTTTTCTTCTCGTATTCCAATGGAATAATAAAATAATATCTTAAACGCTAATACGTGAAGCAAACATTTTTAGTAGGTACAGTTTAATGAGAATTGTCCGAACAAACGAATATGATATTTGGTATATTATGGTATATGTGAAGAAAAGTTTGCAGAAAGCTAGTATTTTTAAATTTATACTAAGAAATATATCAAATTAATAAACATAACATGAACTCACTACCACAGATTATTTATTAACTCACACAACAGGGCATTTAATAGATCATACAATTTTATGTTAGACGTATTATTATCAATCTGTCACAACATTTACATTTCTTTTCTTCTATCTTAAAGGCAAAAGACCCCTTATAAAGTTCAAACTTTAAATTTATATGAATTATCAATACGAATTTCGACTACAGGGTGACCACTTGTATTCTGGGGAACAAAAAAATATTATTTTTCTGCGGCAAGAATTTTGTTATTGGTTTTAATAAACACAGTTTACATTAGACATACACGAAATGTATTTACTTTTTTTTGATTGACTCTGGTTCTTGAGATAAATGACATATAAGCAAGCATTTGAAAAAATATGAACCTATCCTCCCGAGTTGTATTAATTTGAGTATTTCCAACAAAATTTTGTTTTCTATTCATGTAATAGTTTCGATTACAAATATTAGACCTTAAGGTTATCAGTTCGTGCTCTATTTTAAATATAAATTGTTTTGTTTTTCGTGAAAAATATGAGTTTGTCGTGAAAGTCTTGCGTTAACAATCCTGTTAGGTTTTTGTTTTATATGTGGCAAATTTTGTCAACAAAAACAAAGAAGTAAGATCACTGAGTATGTGAAACAAACCTACCTCCCATACTTTGGGATAAATCTAGCCCAAAAAAAAAAATATTGGGTGCCGAATATCGTGTGTAAGTCATGTGAGGAAACTTGTCAAGCTTGGGTTAATGAAACGGTTTATAAAAGCCCTAGATAAGAATGGTGACTGTTTCAAGTATGTTTGTCAAAAATTTCCCGCCCTGAGTATGGAAAAATTAAAAGCAGGCATCTTTGATGGACCCCAAATCCGTACCCTTATAAAAGACACCGCATTTGCGAGCCATATCACACGGATCGAATTAGAAGCATGGCTAAGCTTTGTATTAGTAGTCAAACACTTTTTGGGTAATCACAAAGTACCAGAATATGAAGAACTAGTTGTAAAAATGATACAGAATTTTAACCACTTCGGAGCAAATATGAGCATCAAATTACATTTTTACATAGCCATTTGGACAGATTCCTAGGCGATTACAGTGAGGAGTAAGGAGAACGGTTCCACCAGGACATTAGGACTATGGAAGGAAGATATCAAGGTCGATGGGACAGCCATATGATGGCAGATTACAGCTGGACTTTAATTAGGGATTGCCCTGATCAAAAACACGATAGAAAAGCCTACAAAAAAAGATTTTTGTATTTTTTTTAAATATATTGTCTTAACAGCATATATATTTAGTATTTTATCATTGATTATAGCCGCTCTTAAAATATTTATATTTTAATACGTCATGATATTTATTATTTTGACCTTTTCAGTCAAATATTTATTAAAGTCTTTATCTCATAAACTAGAGTCTATTAGACAAATCTGATATTTTTCTCATATTCAGCATCCTGAACTTATACAAAATTGACTTCAATATATAATTTGAATTCTATGAGGAAGCTCCGGGGCCTTGTGGATAGACCGTTTGAATCCCAGTGTGGCGTCCCAGGTTGTGGCGTGTACCAATGTGACTCTTTCAGCTCTCAAGTACATTATACGGACACTCTAACGGTGAAGTAAAACATCGTGAGGAAACCCGCACATGGTTGGCCCCAGACGTATTGACCAGTCATTCCTCTGGACTAGGCTGACTATGTTGTGAAAATGCCATATTATACGCTTAGGCAACCATACGACATTTAAATAAACCAACTGTCCCAGGCACTACAGTATTTCAAGTGTGGTACTTCGCTCGGAGAATACTGTATACTTAAATTATCCATTAACGAGTGAAAACTGAAAAGGCCTAAGTTTATGAGGACACTATCAAAAATCAGCCGTTTCGATTATTGCGCGGAATAAACATATTATGTTCTAGACTGGAGATAAGGATTTCTCCAATGATGCTATTAAAGTTAAAACTTATCCTCAAAATTGAGGTAACACTTTTGAACAACGTCAGTATTTTGTTGTTTCGGATATTTCTGAAATTTGCGAGTAATCTAGTTTAGTTTTAGTTAGTTAGTTAGGTATAGCTAGGTTAGTTTAGTTTGCAAAGTAACAAAATTGAAGGGACAAGTCAACTAGTAAATCAAGATTAGTTCTACAGGTTTATTGTTGGGATTCATCTATACAATGGACCCACCTGGATTCACCTGCTTTAAGAATACAATGATCTTTCTACCTGCTTATTGTTTACTCTGAGATGTTTTGTGATTCTGCATCCCAGTCTGTCGCCAGTGGTATCAGGGTGTTACTATAAAACTAATGTATTTTATTATCTTTACGGGCTAGAACTCTTTTTTGAAAAGGTTTTTTAACTTAAGAGTCAAAGCTTAATGTTATGTTTTGAACTAAAAAAAAAGTACCTAACGTTCGATAGGAAAAACGGTATGAGTACAAAGTACAATTTTATAACACGTTACTCCTAAGTTTATAAAATATTTACTTATTTGTTAAAATGTTTAAAGTTTATTTCTATAGGTTTTTTGTGAATTTAAAGAACTGCAAGAAACATCTCTGACAGCGAATAAGTTTTATAGCTTCAAGTTTATCTTAAGATCAGTTGTAAATAATTTTGTGCCGATTTTATTGGAAAGCAGGACCGGACACTCATAACGGTTAACACAAAAAACAGCGAGAAGATTCTCGACAAAATGTTTTGTATCCTCATTTTTTGTGACACGAGCCTCTGAGAAATTCACAAAAGATTCACTCAACTCTATCTAGTATGTAATATTGTAATAATACATGAAGCTAAAACTTTGTACAACTTTTTACGAAAATTATACGAACGGAGGAGTATAAATTTGGCACATACTACTAACTCAGATTAATACCTAATACTACCACGTGTTTGTATATTAACAGTAAGTAGGTGTTGGTTTACCACCATTTTGTCATATTATGTTTGTTAGTCATTAAATTTAGAAATATATATTTTAAACCGACCAGTAGGTAATTCATTCAAAACTTTTACTACACCATAATATTACATAATATATATTATATCAATCCAGAGAATAAGTCCAGAGTGACAAAGTTAAAGATACGATTAAAATAAAATGGAGATTTCTAGACCAAAGAAATGACGTTTAAATTAAGATAAAGGTAGGCAATGTCGGTGAATAAATACGATTATGTAATCAAAATAAATTGCATGATTGGGTTTGACTGGCTTGTGGCCACTTTATTTTACAGTTGTTTTTGTTTTTTTAAGTAGACAGTGCCTTTCATTCACTATTCAAATTAATGCAAATACATTTCAAATTAAGTAATTGTTACCTCTAGCTGAATATTGTTTTAACTAAATATAACCTTGCATATTTATGACAGTTTATTATTATCTATGTATAATATTTAGTTTATGAATAATATTTAAAATCTGCTCCGACTTCCATGAAATTTAATGTCCAGCTAATAAATACAAATCAATAAGTAGGTATATTGTAATTTTTTGAAATTCATCCCCTAGGTGGTAGAAATGGGGGTCCAAAATCTGCCCCGATTGAAATTTAATTACCGAGCTAATAAAGACAAATCAATAAGTATTTTATAGTTTTTTGAAATTAATCCCCCAGAAATGGGGGTTCAAAGTGAAATATCAACAACTGGACAAATTGCGCACGCATGCGTCAATTTAGAAAACGAATCGACATAAACAATTGACTCCAGAAATAATATAAGAACCAGGATTAATATAAGATATTAAATTCTTATGCGGATTTCGTTGTGCTTATTTTTCTTTGACTATGTACCACTGTAGATAATAAAAAATCGTTGAAGTCTTTTACAAGGTGAATTGTTTCCTTATGACTTTTTTTGAATTTTATCGTCAATGGATAGACATAACTTCAAAAATAATATTAAAAAAAACATTAATAAAAACATTTCAAAATTTCAACATTAAAAGAATTAAGTTATAAAAATACTTTTAATTTAATTTAAAATAACATGGTGCACCTGCCGTTTAGGAATATAAAACTTCATGCAGAAAAATATTAAACATAACTTTATAAATTCTGTTCTCATGATTTTTCACATCATTAATGAATGTATTTACTCTCATAATTACAATATAAATATTAATTTACTTAAATCGTTCGCAGCGTGAAAGTAGGTGACCGGACGCAAAGGAGTTTATATGCGTTCGTGTTGCAATAATTAATTAAAAATATAATTACCTTGGATAATAAGCCGTCACTAAAAATCCTAAGTCGGTTACACTAAAAAAACACAAACACGATTTTTTTCACCTGAGCACTATTTTGGTAAACATTATTCGAAGTACGAACAGAAACCTGCGCGTACGCAGTGCGGCGCCGAACGCGGTAGAGCACGGAATGTACGCAACTTACTCCCCCACTCTTGTTACAACTATTGCAGATAAGGACCAATATAACCCACTAGAACTTCTTTGGATAGGTTTTTTTTTGTAGCGGTTACGGGTAAATTATATAAGCCATAAGGAGTTAAGGACCACTACAACTAAATAGCACTAACTATTTTGGAATAGTTTTTTTTTATGTGTTGTCTTATTTATGTATGTGGTAAGGACCACTGCAACTAAATAGAACTTTTTTGGATAAGTTTTTATACGGGACTAGCTGTCCCGGCAAACTTCGTATGACAGCTGCACCACCTACCGGGTCCAATTGCAAATCTAAACCATTCTCGAATCCACAAAAAAATCAATAAATTCGGTCCAGCCGTTTAGGAGGAGTTCAGTAACATACACACGCACAGAAGAAATATATATTATATAGTCTGTATGCGTGTAGTATCTTAACTACAAAGTGGTCCTCCACAGACTACAACTGTAGGTAACTCCACTGTCTCCAAAATTTTTTTTTAGTTTCTACAAAGCGTATTACACCGTAGATTTGTTGATAGGTACATATATTGTTGAGGATAAGTTCATTGCGTTGCTGTTAATTAGTTTAATTTTATCTGTTTGTCAAATACATAATACAAAGGTTGGTGCATTCTTGATAGGATATTATGAAGGAATTCAGCAAAAAAGTTTTTTTATTGACTTTGCCTTATTTTTATTCATAACACTAATTAGAATATAAAAGAGGTAAACTTGTAGCAGGTTAGGTAGGAACCCTAAAACATACATACATATAATCACGCCTTTTTCCCGTAGGGGTAGGCAGAGACCACTTCTTTCCACTTGCTACGATCCTTATATACTTCTTTCGCTTCGTCCACTTTCATTCTTATCATCCATTCCTCCTCTTACATTCAACGTAGCCAAGCGTCTCTCCATGGTCCGCTTTTACCCTAAAAACACTAAAATAACTATTTCTACCTAATAAAGGTACAAATAGTTATTTCAGTGTTTTTTAGAGTTTCGTACCTCGAACGGAAAAAAATGTACCCTATAGGATCACTTTGTTGTCCGTCCGAATGTCTATCAAGACCCTTTTTCTCAGGAACGCGTGAAGGTATCAATCTGGAATTTATATCAAATACAGGTCTACTGTCCCTTGGAGCTGTGAAAAAATCAAACTTCTAAGCCAACGCAATCAAAAGATACAGTCGTTTATGCCGCAAATTTCCTAAAAAACTCAAAACCTACCTACAGGGTACTTCCCGTGAACTCAGAATCTTGAAATTTGGTACGAAGCAACGTCATATAGCACAGATAAAGGAAAAATTTAGAAAACCGTAAATTTTTAGTTACATCATATAATAAAAATACTTTTAATAATTGTAAACTTACTTCCCCTTTCCTCATGAACGCTTAAAGGTATTAAATTGAAATGTATATCAAATACTCAGGTCTATAATTTATAATATATATTTATGCTGTAATCACTACAGGTTTGTACAGAACCCTCGGAGCGCGAGTCCGACTCGCACTTGGCTGGTTTTTTTTTACACAATCTTTATGTTATTCTAGTTCTAGCCCTTGTAACTTGTATTAAGCTAAATTATGAATCGCAAATATTTTTTTCCTCCTCGCAACAAGTTTTAACGTGGAAAAAATATTTAATTAAAGGTTTTTGATAGTCATAATCGCCGTAAATGTTTTTATAAGGTATTTGGCATGATTGAGTATTGGTAGAATTAAATTAATAGAGATACGCAAAAGGGATCTGTTGATAAAAAAACAGGCCAAGTACGAGTCGGACTTGCGCACGTAGGATTCCGCACCATTACACCAATATTTTACATGTTTACTTATTATTTCGTTATTTTGGAACGAAATTTTCCAAGTAAGCACATTTTACAAGTTAGGCATCTATAACTCTTAAGCTAACAAAGTTACATAAGCTGTTTTAGTTTTCATCAAAGTTCATCACATGGAGTAGTACCATGATGCATTTTTTTTCAGATTTTTTGAGCCAGTCGAGCTTTAAGCTTTCAGAGATATAGGCGAGATTTATATGTAGGGGAGATTTAACAAAATATTATGCCCTTTTAAGTTGAATATCTCGTAAACGGATACCCAAATCAATATATTGTCTTTGCAACTTCTCAATGATTTAAAATACCTATCTAATGACACCGCACACTATGTGGTAGATGCGAGAAAAGAGTATACTTCCTACCCCTACAATCTTCTGATTAATTTCGTTGTGGATCCCAAGACAGATTTAGCATGTTTCTCGGGCACCCCTGAGATCATATCAAAGGGTTTTTGTGGTTGGTTACCACTGTCGATCGTGGCTACACAGGAGTTGCAGTGGTGGGTAAGTGTGGTGGCTCAGATCAAATAATAAATATTTCATAATTATTATTTGGTCTGAGTGTGGTGGGCCAATTGCCAATTATAAAAGATGCGAGAAAAAAAATCATTCCTACATTACGTGTAGGGGTACCTACCCCAAAAAATATTGTTTGTGTTTTTATTTTAGCACTTTGTCGACGTGGTAAATACACATATCTATGCAAAATTTCATCTTTCTAGTACTAACCGTTTGGACGGTTGGTTGAAGACGGACGGACGGACATGACGAAACCATCAGGGTTCCCAGACGTGAACTACGGAACACTACAAAATACGTCATAATTATTAATGTAATATAATTATTATTCTATTAATGAAAACACTTAAATAAAACCTAATAATTTATGATTAATAGTATTGAATGACGTCATCCAAAGTAGTTAACTAATTGAGTAAAGTCACGGGCTATAAAATTATATCAATTTTAATAATATCCATATATTTTTTTGTATCTATATTTATCATCCTAATATATTATACTTTTATATAACTAGCTTCTGCCCTCGACTTCGTCCGCGTGGAGTTCAGTTTTCATACAAATTTTAACCCATTTTTCACCCCCTTAGGAGGCGAATTTTCACAAGTTCTTTCTTATCTGTATGCCAAATTTCAGCAAAATCCGTTTTGCCTTTTTTATATTTAGATATAATTGGTATCTCGACAACACAAGTATTATTACCATAAAATGTATGCAGGGAGATCTGGGTGAGAAAAATCAATCTAGATTGGTCTCATCCCTTAGAAAATGCACATTTTAAGCAATATATATATGTTTTATTTCGTCGTGCACCAATATATTATAATCAATAATTTCGAGTCTCCTAAGTCAGTCTGATTGGCGCGGAAAGCGTACGCATAATTTTTGCATCGTTTGCAAATTCGATAAGATAAATATTTTTGTGATTTCTCTCGTATTTTTTATTATCCTTTTTTATTTATTTTTATTATTTTATTGTTCTACTAAAACACCGACAAAGCCGGGAGACCACTCCCAGGTACTTAATATGTATACACAACTGATCAGCTACCTCGACGACCTCTGTGGCTCAATGGTTGAGCGTGTTGGTGCTCAAGCCGGTGGTCGCGGGTTCGAATCCCGCCGAAGGAACAAAAAGTTTTTCTGTGTTCCTGGGGTACATGGATGTGTATTAAATATGTGTATAATTTAATAAAAATCTTAAATATGTGTATATTATAAAAGTATTAAATATATTTCCGTTTTCTGGTACCCGTAACACAAGTTCTTCGGGAACTTACCACATGACCAGATTGACGTGGTGTAAAGCGTCCATACATATTATTATTATAATAACTGTAGTTGCTTAGTAAATAAGTACCTATTTAAATTTGTTAACATTTTTAACTCCCAACGAGAACAGAACAGAGGGGTGTTATAAGTTTGACGTGTGAGTGTTTGTCTGTGACATCGTGGCACCCAAACGAATAAACCGATTAGTTTTTTGTTTGAAAACTGACATGATCAAGAGTTTTCTTAGTTATAATGCATTATCATCTCGCTCACTGCTTGACAATAAATGGTTAATTTAACTTTATGATATCTTATAAGTAAATAGAAAATGCCATGTCAGGGATACTCATCCCAACTTACCTGTCCGGTAGTTGTGGTATTGTATACGGGTATGCGACCCCGGCTCCCTAGCTATTACCGTCCTATCCCGTGCCCTCCTGGGCGGTAATATCCTACATTCCTATTTCCCACTCTAACTTACCAATCTTCCTTTCCACACCACCTATCCTTCCCTTTCCCTATTCCTACCCTCTCCACCAATCCGTGGGAACGCAATGGATAATCAAAAAAATAATTTAATTATCCAAAATGGCGGCGATGCGGTTCGCCACCCATCACGTCTCGTTCTCGCGGAGGCGAAAAGTGGCCCATGGAGAGCCGCTTCGCTACGTTGAATGTAAGAGGAGGAATGGATGGTATGAATGAAAGTGGACGAAGCGAAACAAGTATGTAAGGATCGTAGCAAGTGGAAAGAAGTGGTCTCTGCCTACCCCTACGGGAAAGAGGCGGTCTCTGCCTACCCCTATGGGAAAGAGGCGTGATTATATGAATGAATGAAAAGAAAATGCCGTATGGCTACGGTTGCCAGGTGGTAAACCTAATAGCCGGACAGACTAGACAGTTTGTCCGGACGTTTGGGTAAAAAGGCGGGACACCCTACATTCTTAAATATTTTGTCTCCTTATTAATGAATACGACAGTAAAATGGTTAAAAAAAAATCTAAAATAAAGCCTTTTGGATTTTCACAAAAAAAAATGATTCGATTATATATATATATATATATATATATATATATATATATATATATATATATATATATATATATATATATATATATATATATATATATATATATATATATATATATATATATATATATATATATATATATATATATATATATATATATATATAAATAAATCGAATGCCTGTTCATTGGTATCATTTGCGAAATATAAAAAGCCTAATAAAATCCGGACAAGCCGGATACTGTTTATTTTGACAGGACACGCAAACTAAAAACCTAACTATGTCCGGCTTTATCCGGACGCCTGGCAACCCTACTAGATACAATTTTTGCATAACTACATAATATTATAGATTTTTTTACTTGTTACTTGTAACCACCCATGTCGTCATGTCTCGATGATATAAATTTTGAGCGGAAGCCCTTATTATAGGGACGTGCCGCGTGCGTAACTCAATAGACTAGTGTTGGTACAGTATCGATTACAACAGATAATAATAATAATAATTATTATGAAACAATCGATCGTGTGAGGTCTCGTTTGTCGATACATACTCAACGTAGAATTTTTCGTTAGCAAAACATAACTTTTTAGGAAACTCTACAAATCTGTAAGAGAAGAAGAAATAACCTTACCAAGAGCATATCAGAACAAGTCTAAGGAGGGTTCTGTAACTATAAGTGCGTAATAGATTTTTTTCAAATTTAACTTCAAAGGTTACTGCCCGATTTCGTTCAAATTATTTTCCTAAAGAGTATTAAGCATGATCACGCAAAAACTACTGAACGGATTCTGATGAAATTTGGTGTCCTAGTAGTTTTGGCTCTGGATTAAAACATAGGTTACTTTTTATCCCGAAAAAATACAGTGTTCCCGAGGGATACTGGGCAACGGCTAGTAAATCATATGTCGCAGGATTTCGGACAAATGTGAAAACGTCGACATGCATTTTTCGGTCATTAAATCCACGGTTAGTTAGTGCTAAGTTAGCAGTACCAAGGCGAGCCAGTGCAACTATATTACTCAAATCGATTTCAAGGAAAACTGTGTTGCATTTTACGATCAAACATAAGTAATAGAATTTGTATTTGAGCTAGTTTTCAGGGTACCGTACCCAAAGGGTAAAATACTCCGCCGAACCTCGAAAAGAAAAAACGAAACCCTTATATAATCACTTTGTTGTCCGTACGAATGTCTGTCAAGACCCTGTTTCTCAGGAACGCGTGGAGGTATCAAACTGGAATATATATCAAATACTTAGATCTACGGTCCCTCGGAGCTATGAAAAAATCAAACTTCTAAGCCAACGCAATCAAAAGATACAGCCGCTTATGCCGCAAATTTTCGATACTCGCAAACTCAAAACCTACAGGGTACTTCCCGTGAACTCAGAATCTTTAATTGAAATTTAGCACGAAGCAAAGTCTTATAGCACAGATAAAGGAAAAAATACGAAAACCGTAAAGTTTTAGTTACATCATAATATAATAAAAATATTTTTATTAATTTTAAACTTACTACAGGGGTAGTTCTTCATGAACACGTAGAGGTATTAAATTGAAATTCATATCAAATACATCAGGTCTATAATACTTGTAACAAAATCACTACAGGTTTGTACGGAACCCTCGGTGCGCGAGTCCGACTCGCACTTGGCCGGTTTTTTTTATATAAGTACAAAGTTTGAATGAAATCTGAATCCGTTTAAAGTGGGTCAAAATCACTCCTAGTCCCTAGAGGAGTCGGTTACAAACAAATATAAAAACATACATACAGGTGAAATAAATTTTTTGGCCGTTTTGTACGGAACCTTTCGTGCGCGAGTCCAAATCGCAATTGGCTGGTTTTTTGTTTAGGACTGGAATATAGAACGTCATAACAGCCTCCGTAGGCCATAGTCTAGTGGTAAGAGCTGGGCTCTCGACGTCTCGACTCGGAGGTTGTGGGTTCGTCCCCGCGTTGGAACAACAAAAAATTTTGTTTCCAAGTTTGGTTAAAACAGTGCAGTTATCTGACAAGAAAGATGATCCATGTGTCAGATAGGCATGTAAAAAGTCGGACCTGCGCCTGATCGTTCGCCAGTCATGTCGGTTATCCGTCCCACTGGATTACGAGAGAAAAGGACGAGAGTGCTCTTTTGTACACACTTGGGCACTTTAAAATTTCTCGTGCGTAACTGGAATGGCTTAAATGAAACCGGCCACCGTCACCGAAATCGGTGTGCGAAGTTATTATTATTATAGAAAGTCATACAGGGTATTTCCTTTTGACTTTCGAAGCAATACACCGTTTTGTAAATAACATTAAACATAATATTATTTGTCAAAATCATTTTCCTTCGAAATGAAACCTGTATTCGTACAGGATTTTTCCTTTAGAGGTAAAATGCTTTTAACAACAGATAATATGGGCCTGTTTCACGAGTATCGAATAGCTTATTCGAGAGTTTTGTCGCTGCTTACTTTATATCGAGTGACAGAATACAGAATACAGAACATCCAGAATGAATGTTCGATCACATTTGTACGCAGCGCACTGTGTCCAAAACCATGGCGAAACACCGCCCCGCTCGCTCTTTACTTTACTCTTTATAGGTACACTTACAAAACAATCGCGTTATTATGTTACGATAATTAGGCATTCAATAAAAATTAATTGAAAAAAAGTTGGGTAAAATATTCCGTTATTCTGTGGCAACATATTATGTGTGGATAGCCACTCCAATTTAGAGTAGTCGTGACGGCTTCACTTTCAAGCGCGTTGACAGTTTCTGGTGAACATGCTCAAGCTATCTGCAATTTGTGAGATAATTTATGTAGTTGGAGCTCAAAACATAAAATTGTTGATTTACAATTCACTTGGACATTGGACATATCGAGGATAACGACAATGTGATTTTTAATAAATGAAACTTTTACATACACTTTTTCTGTGGATAATAATTGATTTTTAAATGTTTTTATTAGTCACGTGCAGATTCCACGTGGTTGTATACGTATTATTTGATTTGTTGTAAGAACATGAAACGGATATACATCGATCAATCCTACTAATATTATAAATGTGAAAGTTTGTGAGGATGTATGGATGGATGTTTGTTACTCTTTCACGCAAAAACCACTGAACGGATTATGATGAAATTTTATTTTGGTAGAGAAGTTGCACTTGTAACTCCCCTGGCGTTGCGTTCCTGGTCCTTAAATTAAATTAAAAAATCTTAAAATCCGCAAACTCCGTTGGGCCTCCGGTTTTTGAAACACCACGCGAGCGTTTTTTCATGCCGGTTTTCTGTAAGGCCATGGTATCTATCCAGTCGGGCCCGCCCATTGGTTCCAATTTATGATGTCACATCTGCAGACAAAATGTCTGGTTATGCAAGGACAAGGATGACAATCTTTATTGGCAATTCTAATAAAACTTGACCTTGCTAGTTGCTAAAATTGCCTGGAGACTGGAGGAGGGCAGACATTTCGGCATCCGAGGTCTAAGCCCACGTGGAGATTAACTGTTTAACTAAAATGGCTTACGAATGCTCAAACGATGATTAAAGTTAAGATCTACTTAAATCGCAGGTTAAAGGTTATCACAGTCCCTACCTGAGAAATAACTATGCAGAATGACAATTAATTTCAATTGAGTTTTGAGAGCCTTTTCGAATTTCATAGAAATACCGATCCGGGAGCAATTATCGACGACCTCTGTGGCTTAGTGGTTCAGCGCTTTGGTGCTCAAGTCGGGGATCGCAGGGTCGAATTCAGCTGAAGGAACAAAAAGTTATTCTGTGTTCCAGGTAATGGATGTGTATTTGTATAATATAATAAAGATCTTAAATATATGTATAAGTACCTACATAGTATAAAAGTATTAAATATACTTCTCGTTGTCTGGTACCTGTAACACAAATTCTTCGGATACTTAGCACGGGGCCAGATTGACGTGGTGTGAAGATATTATTATTATTTAATTACCATGAAATTTAGTATGCAGGGGTTGTGGAAGGGAAACTGCACATTTTTCAGTTACAAAAAACTTTAAAAAACATTTTTTTTATAATAATGTAATAAACTTACACTTTCGTTTTACTCTTATTGAATTGTAAAGGAATCGTATTGATATAAAAAACTGATTTTTTGAGTTTGGACCTATCAAAACGGGTTTCACTTTGGTTTGTCGTTTATGGGAATATCATTTTCAGTTTTAGCATATCGGGGCTGGATCGTAACATGTACATTAATGCAGAATCGACCTTTTGGTATATTTACTAAGTTAACTTTTTCTTAGGTCGTCGTGGGTTGTTTAAAAAAAACAACGGGTTGCACTCCGGAGTGCCGGCAGAAGTGAAAACTTGAACATTAAATTGTTAAAGCCGCCATCTAGGTTAAAAGATACGAACTAAAATAGTTTCATGCCTGCGTAAGGAAACTAAGAAAAACCGCCCTAGGTTAAAATATACGAACTAAAATAGTTTCATGTTATGCTCGCGGAAAGGAACTAACACACATATCATTAGTTGTTACCTCGAGATTTACTCCACTCGACTCAACCTCAATCCACGAAAGTTGTATCATTAGTTCAACAAAATTCCCTCGACTTGAGGAATTTCCTTACGCGAGTCGAGGAATCAACTGTCAAACTTAAGGTAGCTCAGGACGTACCTTGAGGCTCCCTCGAGCGTCTATTTCCGACATTTATATCATTTTTTTTTACAATCAGAGAGGAATTATCTGAAGCAATTACGTAATTACAGAGGGATACTTATTTAAAGATAAGCTTGGAGGATTTTTTGGATCTTTACTTTACGAAAATCCGCCACTGCCTTTACGAAATTCCGTATCATAGATATTTATCATTCTGTAAATGTTGGTGCTAACATAAAAAATATATTTTTCCATGATTTATGATGTCATACCTCCACTCAACCTTACTGGAGGAGCAAACAGCTGAGGTAGAAATTATGTTTAAGAATACCAAACTCGAGGAACTTCTCAAGGATACCTCAGATGAGGTTGAGTCGAGGCGGATCTGAGGAAACAACTAATGATATGGGTGTTAGACAGCAAACAGTTGGTAGTTGCATCTTACGAATTTTTGATCAGGTCACGTGTCACACGAAGTTTAACATTTTATACCCATCCCAAAAAAAGGGCACAACTTCGCTAAAGCAGTTTCACTTAAAAAATAATTTTGAAATTGGTCCATAGAAAAATTCAATCCTGCATATCTACAGAACTTTAAATGTTCTAGATTTTGATAAATGCGAAGTAGACATTGACATTATAGTAGACATGGCCAGATTTAATTTAATTCACAAAGGGCAAATCATATCGAAGACTGAAGTAAGGGTCAATTCACATCGAAACAAAACGAAACGCGACTCGGCACTGTATTCTTAAGATAGCTATTCAAAATGGAACTTTATTTATAACACGAGGAAATACGCTGACACTAAGGGTCCACATTCCTATATTCTGTGTCAAATCTCACTCAGTCAGTCCCTGTCGCTCAATTTAAGGCATCGTTTCTCAACCTTTTTTTATGTCGCGACGCACGAAAAAGCCAAAAAGTTAAGTAAAAACTCTTGCGACCCCGTCACGATTTTTTCGACGTTCGATACAAAAGATTCGTTCGAAAAATTAATCTTTTGTACCTATGTACTTTTTTTTATTATTTTTCAACAGACTGCGACCCCCTTAAAAAACGAAATCGACCCCTCGCGACACCCCGGTTGAGAAACGATTAAAGTAAGCAGCGACAAATTAAAATATTTTGAAACGAAGATCGAAAATAAGTATATTTATTTTAAAGGTTATTTCATATTTTAATTCTCATATGTAATCTATCATAATGTATTGGCTCACGCGAACAATCATTAGAGCTAATATCAGTCGGAAATGTTACGATCAGTGAGCACGACGTTTTTGTTACGAATGCTATGGGAAAATGTACTAGGAAAATGTAGAAAGTTCTAGATTTTTATAGATCATGTGACATATTATATTGTTTGTGACATAATGTGTTACCGCTAGAGCTGTATGTGATCTAGGTAAGATGAAACTGTTGTTTGAACGTTACGCACTAACAGAAATAAAACCGGCTATGTGCGGTCGGACTCACGTTTAAAGAGTTCCGTACAAAATGGCAAAAAAAAATCAAGTTTGTTGTATGGGAGCCCCCCTTAAATATTTATTTTATTCTGTTTTTAGTATTTGTTGCTATAGCGGTGACAGAAATACATCATCCGTTAAAACTGTCTAGCTATCCTGGTTAGGGAGATACAGCCTGGCCACAGACGGACAGACAGACAGACAGTGAAGTCTCAGTAATAGGGTCCCGTTTTTACGCATTGGGTACGGAAACTACTTCTTATACCACAGACAAACATACAAATACACAAACACGTCAAACTTATAACATCTCTCTGCGTCGGCAGTTAAAATACATTTTGTACTTAAGTGTACATCAAATTAGCTTGAGAACTTCTATTACATATTTCCTTTAGTCCTGACTCCTGATCCAGCAATGAGACTTGTTAAATGTCGTAATACGAGACTAATATTATTTAATATCCCGACCACGAAGCGTTTCCGGCAGCCTGCTCCGGCCGCGTTCGGGAGATGTTGCGTCATTAGGTATTATAGGGCACTACAAGTTGTACATAACATAGACGAATATATTATAGATAAGGCATGTTGAGGCAAAAGTTGTCTCCAGTTAAATGGCCCTACTTGTAAGATTTTGGGGCCAAAACACCAAAAACATTTTCACGTTAAAACGATGCCAAGATACTATACTCGCACTGACAAAAAGCTATCGGATATCTTGTAAAACCAAGCTTTACAAAGTTTCAGACTCTAACACCTAACGACTCTACGCCCTAACTCTACAAGCTTAATTTAACAACCTCTACATACTAAGATCTTAGTTAAAATATGTGGCCTAGCCATTTCGCTTTAAAAAATACTGAATTTTAAGTAATTCTAAACTCGAAAGCGATGTTACATCATTTTGGTATGAAAATTATCACAAAAGGTATGTAAATTATAAAGAACACACATAATACACATAATAATATTACCATCACGTACTTAGTGTGGCCAGTAACCACTGTAACCTGGAATACATAACATCGTATGGGGTATAGGTTACAGGTTAGAAACCTAGCACAAACAGGCGAGATATAGTGGAAACACACGGTACTAGATTCAGAGCGTTGACGCAACCTTACCTTTAGTACCTACGACCGACTACCCAAGTCCTATTAAAAATATATTGTTTTTGGTAAAGCAATAATATAGAATTTCAGTTTGCATTTCAGGAAAATCCTGTAAAGTAACTTCAAATAGTAAGACAAAGTTGTGTGATGCGTCTGAGGATAGGCAACATTTTTCGACACGTAGCGCGGAGGACTGAACATTAATAGTTTTTTTAGCAATTGCTTATTAACCTCTTGGGCGTCGGGCGCCGGGACCCACCTTTAAAAGCTAGGGCAACAAGTGTCAGGCACCGGGTGCCGCCCTTGCGGGTAGTAGTAATATTTTTTTTATAATTTAAAATCCTACAATTTTTAAAATTTTTTTGCCACACCACGCTGGACATAAATAAAAAAGAAGGAGATATTGGGCATTTGCGTATAGATTTAATAAAAATTTTAGAGGGAATTTTAAAAATTTCTGCGACATACCATCGTGCTGGCACCCGGCACGCGACAGTCAGTACTTGACAGCTTTCGGTTTGTATGAAAAAAATTTCAAATTTCAATAATTTCAAATAGGAATGTTTTTGAACACTTTATTAGAAATAGTATGTATTCTAGTGCCTAGGAATGTCATTAATAAATGATAGAATTAAGTACATTAGTTACAATGATTGTTTTTGTAAGACAGTCCCGTCAAAAAAGCCTTTTTTCCGAGGGTTTTTACTCCCTCATTGTGCATTGAAAACAAACAAAAGTGGCACAAAATTGATTTAAAATTTTTATCTTTGACGACCTCTGTGGCTCAGTGGTTCAGTGCTTTGGTGCTCAAACCGGGGGTCGCAGGTTCGAATCCTGCCGAAGGAACAAAAAGTTTTTCTGTGTTCCTGGGTCATGGATGTGTATTAAATATGTGTAAAATATAACAAAAATCTTAAATATATGTATAGTATAAAAGTATTAAATATACTTCCCGTTTTCTGGTACCTGTAACACAAGTACTTCTGATACTTAGCATGGGGCCAGATTGACGTGGTGTGAAGCGTCCATAGATATTATTATTATTAAATCTATTCATTAGACTAAAGCCTATAACAACACTCGTCATCGTCACAACTCACTCAGTATCTTTCAAACATCAAGCGGCGTCAGTGTTGCTTCAGTATCAGACGTTTTGCTCGCAATTACACATCAGTATGTTTTCAAGCCATATGTACGTTAGTAATATATATTCTTTGCCATAAGTGTGACGTAAGAGGGGAGGGCATTTCGCAAACGGGCGAATGGCGACTCTCATTATATAACTCTATCTCGAGTGTTGATATTACCACAAATTATATTCAATTACGCTACCGTAATGTAGGTACATAAGTTTGACTAAATTGCTATTTTAAAATCGATTGCAATGTCTATTGTCTAGTACATATTTAAGCACACAATAGTTTATATAATTAATGTGTAAAAGTAAACTCTCGATATACGCGACCGCGACCAGCAAATCCGCGAATCAGGGCCTCTAGTCAAGATGCATTCGATAATTACGACTGCGAAGTTCGATAACAAAATGTATAGGATTTGACATAAGTCATCGTTATGTGACATGTCGCTTGCGATGCGTTACGTTAAATCCGATACATTTTAGATTTCGAAGTTCGCCGTCGCAATTATCGAATGCATCTTGACTAGAGGCTCAGGTTCTCTGGCCACACCCGCTGGTCACGTGACGCGGTCGCGTGTGTTCAATGCTCCATATAAGTTTATACTAAGCAGCGGGTCGCGCGACCCATTCTCGGTCGCGGTCACATAAATCGAAAGGGAATGGATCGAAATCGGTCCATTCTTAAAGATTCACTCTAAACTCTAAGATATTACCTATTTGAGTAGCCTAAACTACTACCGTACCAAATTACATCGAAATCCGTTCAATAAATAGTTTTTGCGTTATAGAGTAACAAACATCCATCCATCCATCCATCCTAACAAACTTTCACATTAATAATATTAGTAGCATAAGTAGCACCTTCATAATCATCATAATCATCATTTATTCACAAAATGTACAAAACTAATTTTAAGGTTCCGATATAATTTATTGTGCATATAATACATAAATTACTAGCTGGTGCCCGCAACTTCGTTTGCGTGGAAATAGTAAATGGAAACGGAACCCTTACCCGAACACGGCGAAGCCAAAAGGAAGGATAATGATTTAGGCTGTCTATGTATGTTATTGACTGCAGCAGGTGTTTGGTATCAAAAAGAAGAGCTTGAAGAGACCATTCCAAAAATATACAACACATAGTAAAATGGTCAAGCATAAGTCTGACTCTGAAGTGTTACGTTTGTAGCTTCAGTAGTTTTGGCTCGGCATTGATGAATCAGTCAGGCTTTGTCATTTTATATAATAAGTTTAACATGAAATAAAATATAATAATATGCTCTACTAGCCTTGATGTCTTCAAGTTATCGATTTCGACTTTTTATATTATTTTGTAACTGTATTGTGAATTATATTACAACTACGTAATAAAATTAATATGATCGTTAACCCGTAGTCGGAGTATCGAAAATCTTGAGCAAAACGTTGCGTAGTGTTACCACAGACTAAATAATGTATAATATGTACAAACAAACATGTAGAGATCGCAAAAAAATAACTATTATTCAAGCTATGCGCAGCTCGACAATGTCCGATTATATATCACGCAATCTCAATGTAAAGCAAGCCATTGACTCCCAAGGGAGATAATGTTGTATGAAACTCCCAAGGGATTAAAGTGATTTGAATTTGGAACGTTAAAATTCCCATGAAAACTCCTAATAGATACGTATCTATCATAGAGTTTTTTAATAATAATATGGTATTGCTGAGAGTTTATTCGAAAATCGAACTGGCCACCTATAAATCAAAATAAAATGGCGATTGAAAAAATTCAAAACAAAAGGAATGTTTTCTTTAAGTACTGCTCAAATAAACTCCACCACGGGAGTTTTACCGGGAAAGTCAATCAGCAATGTTGTGTTTCTGTATTATTTTTCTAAATTCGTGTTAATTCGGTTTTTAATGTGTTATAGTGGTGGAATATTAACCATTAATTATTCGTTGAGGTGCATTAGTGTGGAAAAGTGATACATTCTACAAAATGCGTGCTAAATTGGGTTTCCCGCCAAAACTCCCTAGGAAGTTTCAGTAAAGCGTCTACCACTTTACTGAATCGACTGACTTGACTGATTGACTACCGTGACTATTTATTTGGACTTTGACTAGACTTTGGACTTGACGATTTAGAAATACAGTACCTACGTTGATGAAAATAATATACTTGACGTTGGCAAATGGTGATAAGCCGACGCCATAAATAAATAAATAAAAAAAAAAAACTCCACCACAACTTCCATAAATGTTCCTAATAAAAATATTACTCTGTCCCTCCATAACTGGACAAATGTGTCCAATATCAATAATAACTTTGAACATAGTAAATGTTTTATTTATGTAGCCCTGGGTTTTTATTGCCTCGCAGTAGGTATGAAAAGTAGAGTATGCACCTCTGGGATAAAGCCTGTCTTCGTCTTGGGCAGCTTGAACCCCTCGCTTCACTCAGGACTCTACATAACTCCCTCGCTTCACTCGGGAGTTAAGTTTTAACTACCTCGCTACTTTACTCTAGAGTCCCTCGTTACGCTCCGGGTCCAATATGCTGCTCGTGACGTAAGACACTGCTCTATCCCCTTGGTGCATAATCTACTATTGTGCAGGTTATGCTCTCTCTACTGATACGAAAAAATTCAGACTCTTTATTGTGATTTGTGACATCTAAATATATAAAAGGCAAACCTGACTTACTAATCTATTCAACACACAGCCGAAACTACTGAACGGATTTCGCTGAAATTTGGCGTACAGATAGCTGTTATGACTTAGGTATCCGCTAAGAAAGGATATTTGAAAATTCGCCCCCTAAGGGGTTAAAATAAGGGATGAAAGTTTAAAACCTAATTTCACGCGAAGCCGCGGGCAATTAATGTTAGTGCCTAGTGCTGAATAAGTATTATTATAGTACTGTGCGCTATGGCACATTTGTTGCTGGGATTGAGAGAAGAAAACAGCGGCAGTAATTTTCCTTTCAGAAATCTTCCTTTATTCTTCTTACTATTTCTTCATTACACTAGTATGTAGCCGAATACTGAAGTGCCGAATGCCAAAATCGATCCAATATTTATATGGATCCGGCCACAGAATTATCTAAGCTCTTATTGGTCCAAAAATATACACCAATCAAAATGAATTTACAATTCACCAATAAGAGCGTTCCTATCTACCTCTTACTCTAACATATTGCCTATCTTGTCTAATAATACAAAATCTTAACATCAAAATTTCTTATAAAATTACTACATAATGTAAAAAGATTATTATTAATTATCAAACTTAAAATAGAGTAGAAGCTAAATAACACGTTTACAATTACAAAAAATAACAATAACATATTCTAATAAGACTTTTAAAGTTCCCATACATATTGCATCTCTGTCACACATATGCAATAAGAGCGGGACAACAAGCTATAAGGTAACCTCGGTTGGGGTACAACCTATGGGGGCTAAACAAGTTGTTTAGTAAAAACTTATGTAAACTAACTTTTCTAAGATTCTAATATGAATTTATGTTATCAAATCTTATTGGAATGACTAAGTATTTTATATAAGTAAGTATTTAAACAAATATTTACATTCCTATCACTAAATATGAATCTTATATCGATATTAAACTATATTTACATGTCGCGTTTCGGTGTCGTCCTGCACATTCCTCCCGCCGTGTGGCTCCGTCACACCTTCTTCCGGTGCTGCGACGACGCTGTCTTCGATGGGCAGGATCACCAGCTTCCGAACCGGGCGCCGAAGTACTCCGCCTCTGGTCCGGATGTCGACTGTTCTTACGACGTTGTCCGGTCCAGGAAACGTTGCGACGACTTTCCCCTTGAGCCATACGTTGCGCGGTGAGTTCGGGTCGACTAGCAGAACGAGATCTCCGACTTGAATCGGGGGGCCTCGGCCGTGGGGCTCCCGCCGGTTCTGGAGTTCGGGGAGATATTCGCGAAGCCAGCGCTCCCAGAAGGTGTCTGCTAACTTCTGCGCGGCTTGCCAGCTGGACTTCGAGATGGTGTTCTTTTCTGAGTAGTGCCCGAACGCTGGTACTCTTCCTGGTCCTCCCAATAGGAAGTGGTTGGGAGTTAGAGCTTCTGGATCTTCTGGGTCGACTGATACGTGTGTTAGAGGTCGACTGTTGACGGTGTATTCAGCCTCTGCCAGTAGCGTTGAGAGTACCTCTTCATTTGGATGTTGCTCGTGGAGTGTCGACGTCAGGCATGTCTTTACTGATCTCACCATTCGTTCCCAGGCGCCGCCCATGAATGGCGCTCCAGGAGGGATGAACCGCCAGTGGATCTGTCGTCTCGCTGCTTCTTCAGCCGTTGACTCGTCGATCGCTCGGCGCAGTTCCTTGTCTGCTGCTTTTAAGTTGGTCCCATTGTCTGACCAGATCTCCGTTGGACAGCCTCTTCTGGCCATCATTCTTCTTAAGGCCATGACTGCTGAGCTGCTACTGAGTGAGCCGGCTATTTCCAGGTGTATCGCCCTCGTGGTCAGACAAGTGAAGATGGCGACGTATCTTTTCTGGTGCGAGCGTCCTATGGTGACTGAGAGGGGTCCAAAATAGTCCACTCCTGTGAAGGTGAACGGGCGTTGATGATGAGCTAGTCGACACGGTGGCAGGTCCCCAGTTCTTGGAAAGGGTGGTGCTTGTGTCTTCATTCTGCAGTGTAGGCATTGTCGTATGATCGTGCGAGTTATAGGGCGTAGACGGAGAACCCAATATTGTTGGCGACACTCGTTTACTGTGGTTTCTACCCCGGCGTGATGTAGCTTGCAGTGAACGTTCTTGATCCATAGCTTGACCGTGGGATGATTTCCGTCTATGATCATAGGACTTCTTTGGGCTTCAGAGACTTCTTGTACGGCTGATATGCGGCTTCTTAGCTTGAGGGCCCCGTTCAGGTATTCTATACTCAGCTGATGTAGTCGGCTTTCTTTACAGATGGGTTTCCCTCTTCTTATGTCTTGAAGTTCTTGTGTGAAGGCTTCTTGTTGAGAAGACCGCATGAGAAGTTCTTCTGCCTTGATTAGGAGTTCTGCAGGAACTGGAATAAATTTTATTTCTTCTTTCTTCTTTTCCTGTCGTGGCTGTACTCTTTCTGCTCTGTTACGCGTATTTTTCCAACTCGGGTCAGCTTCGGAGTTTCTTGAGTTCCTTTTGTAGTGAACTTGTTCTGTTGGCCGGCAGAGTAGAAGAAATTGGAGTACTCTTGCTGTAGTGTAGCGTAGTCTGTCCCAGTTGGAGAAGCGTGAGACCTCGGGTAGGGCTTCTGCTAGCTTCGGAGTATCGTCGACTGAGATGTGATGAATCCTTTCTTCTCCTGTTTCTTCTGCCTCCACACTGGTAGGTTGTTCCATTGGCCATGAGTCTTCGGGCTCGTAGAGAAACTCTGGACCTTTGTACCATCTATGGTTCCTGTCGAAGTTGGGTGGTACATCCCTTGTGGCGTCGTCAGCGACGTTGAGCTTAGTCGGAACCCATCTCCATTCATTTACTGTGGAGCATTCTTCAATAGCGGCTAGTCGGTGCGCAACGTATGGCTTGTATGAGCGGGATCCAGTCTTGATCCAGGTGAGTACAGTTCTGCTGTCCGTCCAGAAGGTCTTCGAGTCTGGCTTCCTTTCGTGTTCATCGATGGCTGCTTCTGCGAGTCGTGCTCCTATGACAGCGGCTTGTAGTTCTAGTCTTGGTATTGAGGTTACTTTCAACGGTGATACCTTTGCTTTGGCCATGACGAGTGACACGTTGATTTCGCCATTCGGAGCTACCGTTCGCCAGAATAGTACTGTTGAGTAAGCAGACTCGCTTGCATCTGTGAAGACATGTAGCTGAAGAGACACGGCGTTGCTGTAGCCTAGGTAGCATCTTGGTATGGCCACATTCGAGAGGTTCTTCAGGTGGAGTAGCCAGGTCTGCCAATCTTTCGAGAGGTCCTCGTCAATCTCGTTGTCCCAGGATGTTCCACGTCGCCATACTTCTTGTAATATTTGCTTGGCCTTGATGGTAACTGGTGAGGCGAAGCCAAGTGGGTCAAATAGAGACATGACGACCCTTAGTGCTTCTCTCTTGGTTGGCTTCTTTCCCTCGGACAGTGATGGCGGTATTCGTGTCATGTCGAGATTGAAGGTGAATTCGTCTCTTTCTGGCTTCCAGATGAGTCCCAGTACCCTCTCGATTCTGTCTTCAGACTTGTAGAGCTCGATGTCTTCTTGGCCATCTGATTCCCCTATGGCTTCTAGGAGCTTCATTGAATTAGACTTCCATTGCTTCAGCTCGAAGTTGGCTTCTTTATGAATACTTCGGACTTCTGTGGTGATGCGTATTGCTTCTTCTAGACTTTTGAAGCTGTCCAAGTAGTCGTCTACGTAGTGCTTCTTTACTATGGCTCTTGCGGCTTCGGGATACGTTTCTTCGTATTTCTTTGCGTTTATATTCTTCACAAAGATTGCTGTTGCTGGAGAGCTTGACGCGCCGAAGATGAGCGATGTCATCCGATATTCATCCGGTGGCTGGTCATCTCTTCTGTCCTTTCGCCATAAGTACCGCAAGGCGTCTCTATCTTCTTCTCGAAGCTTCACTTGCATGAACATCTCCTTGATGTCCGCAGTCACAGCGACGGTGTGCTGTCTGAACCTCATGACGACTCCTGGTAGTGATTGCAGAAGGTCTGGGCCTTTGAGGAGTTGGTCGTTGAGCGATGTTCCTCTTGTCTTGGCTGCTGCATCATGGACCACTCTGAGTTTGTCCGGCTTCATTGGGTTGACTACTCCGAAGTGTGGTAAGTACCATGTCTTGTTTGGTGTCTTCGTCTTCGGAGCTGGCTCGGCATATCCTTTCGTGATGAGAGCCTCCATTTGTTCTGTATATTTCTGCTTCAGCTTCGGGTCCCTGTCAAGCTTCTTTTCTATATTGTGAAGCCTTTTCAACGAGTTTTCATAGTTGTCAGGGAGGTTGATGTCTTCTGTCTTCCACAAGAGCGCCGTTTCATATGTTCCTGTCTTTGTTTGGACTGTATTCTTTTCAAGGATTCGTAAGGCTTGCTCTTCTGGATCTGTCTTTGGCTTCTTAGGGTTGATGCATAGGGAGTCCATCGCGAAGTATTGCTTCATCAGTTCTTCTAAGGAGTCTTCAGCTGGATCTTCTCTCAGGTGGTGGATATAGTTGATGCTAGAGCTTCTTGTATGGCTTCCATGGAGCACCCATCCGAGTGGTGTGAGTGAAGCCACTGGTTGCTCTTTGTTTCCTTTCTTCACCGCCGACGTGAGAAGAAGATGCCAGTTGTCTTGTCCTACTAATATTTCTGGCTTCGCGTGTGTGTATGTGATGAACTCGCTGATGTCTTGAAGATGTTGACATTCTTCAATCTTTTCTTTCGGAACCCTTTGAGTGGCCACATGAAGATTCTTCACTGTTCTTGCTTGTATGTCTTCTTCATGTTCATTTACTCCCTTTAGTTTGATGTTGACTCTTCTTGATTTATTTTCGGATGTCTTTAACTCGTTGATAGCTTCTATGCGAAGTGGGTCGATGGGTCCTCTTGCTCCGATGCGGTGAGCCAGGTTCTCGTCAACGAGTGTTACTGTTGACCCATCATCCAGCAGGGCGTATGTGTTGACTGCTCCTGCTGGTCCCGACGCTGTGACTGGGACGATCTTCAGGTAAGATTGTCTTGTAGCTGAAGTCCAGGCGGAATTGATTGCTTCAGTTGTTTTCTGGTCGTCTTCTTTCCTTTCAATGTTCTTCGTGACATGCAGCATCCGGTTATGATAATATTTACAGTTCTCGATGCCGCATGTCTGTTGACGACACGTGTGGTTCTTGCTCCTGTAGCGTAGGCATCTGAAGCACAGTCGATTACTCTTGGCGATGTCCCATCTTTTGTGAACATCTTCTTTCTTGAACTTCTCGCAGTCCTTTGTTGAGTGTCCTGTGGCCTCGCATACAGGGCATTTGACTGTTGGTTGTTTTTCTGTGACATGGTTCACTCGCTGATGACGTCTTGGTGCAGCGGGCTGCGGCTGTGAACCCACTTGCTCCGGTTGTGCGAATGGTCCGCATAGTTCGGCTTCTCTTTTCATGAACTTCTCGAACTTCAGAAGTGCAGGCTCTTCCTTTGGTAGTGTTGCAGAGTAATCGAAGTATCTGTATCTAAGTGTCGGTGTTAGCTTATCCACCATGGCCCTTGCGACTTCTGGATTGTAGAGATAGTAGACGCAGTTCAATGCTTGTAGTGTAGACACGGCGTTGGTCACCCTAGTTGAGAAGATGCAGATGTCCCTCGGTGACTCGGAGAGGCGCGGCAGTGTGCGTAGTGTGTCTATTTCCATCATGGCGATTGATTCTGGTCTTCCAAATCTTGATTCCAGAGTCTTCATAATGTCAGCTGGGTCGGCGTTTGTGATAAGTAGACCATCGACGGCTTCTTTGGCTTTTCCTTTCAGATTTCTTCGAAGTCTGTTGATGTTCTCCGTCTTCGAGTAGAGGTTTTCTGTTTCTTCGTAACCGGCTTTGAAGTGAAGCCAGTCTTGGTGAACTCCATTGAAGACGGGTAGTTCCATGAGCCTTGGACGCGCGGACTTGACAGCGAGAGTGATGGCTTCAGTTAGCTGAGAGAGCTCTGACTGAGGATGCTTTGCTTTACATTTTTCTTCTATGAAGACAGCTGGCTCCGATTTCCTTTCTTCAATGATATTCGGTGGCCCCGGTCTTCTTTCTTCAGACACGATGACAGGTTCTCTGAAACTTCTGTCTTCTGTGTTGATTGGCTGCCCCAATATCCTTTCTTCTGTGGTGGCAGGTTGATGAGGTACATGGCTTATGGCTAGTACTGGTGGCTCTGCTTGAGCCTGCAGCCATGTGTCGACCCGTGTGTTGGTTTCCATCTTCGAGCACACGGAGGCAACATCTTCTTCTTCATCCGAGTCCGCTTCTAATACGGCGAGGCGAGCAGCGGCTAGTTCGACTTGAAGGCGCGCTAACTCTTCCTTTGCCTTTGCTATTTTGTAAGCCTTTCTTGATTTGACGGATGCGGCTCGTATCCTTTCTTCATTCTTGCTGGCTTCAGGTAGGCAAGCAATAGTGGCAGTTACTTTGCGCACTATCGGCGGTGCGTCCCGACTGGCAGTAGTCGAGGGGCGCGGCTCTTCATTTGACTCAGTATCCGGTCTACCAGTCATCTCGGTGACGTTTGATTTCGTTGTGTCGGTACTGGTAGTTAGTGTGGTAGTACTGGTGCCTGAGGTGGGTGTATCACCAGATGTATGCTCAGTCTCCGACGCAGACTGTTGCGCCCCCATAGACTGTTGTGCCTTACGGGTGACCGGCATGTTTACTGGATACTCGATGCGGACACTATACGTGGACAGGCAGTTGTCTTGACACGCATAGATTTCACACTATACGACGAGCAGCGATTTCGACGGGCAGGGATTTCTTCTATACGACGGGCAGGGATTTCTTCTCTATAATCCGGCGACCGAAGGACCATAAATGTGCGCTATGGCACATTTGTTGCTGGGATTGAGAGAAGAAAACAGCGGCAGTAATTTTCCTTTCAGAAATCTTCCTTTATTCTTCTTACTATTTCTTCATTACACTAGTATGTAGCCGAATACTGAAGTGCCGAATGCCAAAATCGATCCAATATTTATATGGATCCGGCCACAGAATTATCTAAGCTCTTATTGGTCCAAAAATATACACCAATCAAAATGAATTTACAATTCACCAATAAGAGCGTTCCTATCTACCTCTTACTCTAACATATTGCCTATCTTGTCTAATAATACAAAATCTTAACATCAAAATTTCTTATAAAATTACTACATAATGTAAAAAGATTATTATTAATTATCAAACTTAAAATAGAGTAGAAGCTAAATAACACGTTTACAATTACAAAAAATAACAATAACATATTCTAATAAGACTTTTAAAGTTCCCATACATATTGCATCTCTGTCACACATATGCAATAAGAGCGGGACAACAAGCTATAAGGTAACCTCGGTTGGGGTACAACCTATGGGGGCTAAACAAGTTGTTTAGTAAAAACTTATGTAAACTAACTTTTCTAAGATTCTAATATGAATTTATGTTATCAAATCTTATTGGAATGACTAAGTATTTTATATAAGTAAGTATTTAAACAAATATTTACATTCCTATCACTAAATATGAATCTTATATCGATATTAAACTATATTTACATGTCGCGTTTCGGTGTCGTCCTGCACAAGTACCTACCTACTAACATCTTGATTACTTTAACGGAGTGTGATCTCCCTCTGGGGCTCCCACATTCCTCATCCCACAGGAGGATCAAGGATTAATTAGTAAGGATTTGCAGGTTAAAAGTTCTGTTGGCTTTTCGTGAAAACTGAAATGCTTAATAAAAGTGAATAATTTACTTCAATGTTTTGAGGAAAGTAACTATATTTAAACAAATTGTCAAGAATTGATCTACAAAACGACTGTTAGGTTTTCATGCGGAACCTTTTAACAAAATCATAAAGTTATGGGCAAGTGGCGAGTTGGCGACTGATAGTTGAATAATAAAGCTTGTCGAATTTATATAGTTTTTAAGTCATGTATAATGTATTAATTTTATGAAATGGTTATAATGAAATGATAAATAAATAAAAAAATAAAAATATATGTTTAAAGATGTATACTTAATATCCAATGAAGTTATTGTCTTATAATCTAATATTGGAATTTCTGGGTATGACCACAGAAATGTATACCAAAGTTGAAAGATAAAGTTGCTATTGACAGGTATACAAAACGCCAAACATTTGTGAATAATATATTTATAAGTTCGTTCGTTTCAACCCGGTGACGACTGACGTCCACTGCAGGACATAGGCCATACATTTCCAGTGCGACCGACCGCTCGCAGCCTGTATCCAGTTATCCACAGACCTCCTGCGAGTTTTCTCAGGTCGTCTATCCGCCTAAGTTTTTAAAGTAGACGGCCCTAATCTCATACCATCAGGCGATTAGTCTGCTCTTTTACCAGTCTTTTCAAATATATAACCACCCATCAAGTCGTTTAGGGAGTGCTAAAGAAATATATGTGCGTGCGGTAATAGGTAGTAAGTTCCTCCCTCCATTCTTAATCGGGTAACGAATAAAGATCGATCAACAATAACAAACCCTTAAAGGTCACTTAGGGTCGTTGACGGCGACCTGTCTGTTGCCGGAATTTCACGGAAGTGAATCGGGTAAGTCATTATGCAGAACGTTTCGCGCAATAATGTAATACGGAAGTCGAATTTGAATGAGGCTCCCTTTTGTATAATTTCACTTTTTTTGCAATATGTAAAAAAATGCGTCAATTAGCTCACTCACTGCGGACATACTGGGTAAAGTCCCTCTTTATCTCTTTAATAATAATAATAATATCTATGGAAGCTTCACACCATGTCAATCTGGCCCCGTGCTAAGTATCCGAAGAACTTGTGTTACAGGTACCAGAAAACGGGAAGTATATTTAATACTTTTATTCTATACATATATTTAATATTTTTATTATATTATACACATATTTACTGCACATCCATGACCCAGGAACGCAGAAAAACTTTTTGTTCCTGCGGCAGAATTCAAACCTGCGAAGGCTTGAGCACTAAAGCGCTGAACCACTGAGCCACAGAGTCGTCGTCGTCGTCGAGTCGTCAAACGTCGTTAATAAGTTGCTGTTAATATGTGACCAGCTGTTCTTGCTCCTGGTGAACCCCAATTCTCGTATTTAACTTACACTATCAATTTACTTTCAATGAATTATAAATTAATTGTCTCGATATTATTTATTGATATAGTGCGATTCAAATGAGAATAGGATCGAGTCGGCGCCATATTGTTCGAATTTAGACTGTTATGATAGTTAAATTTATGTTTAGATAATTGATTATTATTTAACGTTTCTATTAAAATTCGATGCAATACTATTAATATTTATGTGCACAAAAGTTTTTCTGAAAATCGCACTTTTCAAGTAATATTTGACATATAAAGGTCATTGACGTCCCTATTCTCATTTGAAACGCGTTATACATATTTATACTGATTTTTGGAGTTTGGACCCATTAAACGCATTAAACTTTGGTTTGATGTTTATGAGAATGCCATTTTGCTGTTTTAACATATCAAAGATTCGAGACTGCATCGAAATTTGTAAGGTTTAATTAGCACACACAAGCTGACTCGTCAAGCATTGTTCTGACATACTTGAGGTATTTCAGTCATTGTCGAAACTTTCACGAATAAATATATTTATTAGACTCTTTATTTATATCAGGAATGAATACAAGAAATTTAAAAAAATCAAGTGTTTTATACAAAAGGGCATTTTGTAGGAAACAGTTGATTTTTTTCAAAGGGGGGGGGGGGGGGGGGGTAATTGCCCAGGGTATCGGTATTGCTACAGCTGTCACTGACTGAAAGGAGGCGCCACTGTCAAGTTTTTGCCCCGGTTCGAAAAAATCGTAGATCCAGGGCTGATTCGGAATCGCTATGTTAAAATTGCCGCCGCCTCATCGCGATTCGTGTCTCGTTGTGTGCTGACCTTCAGCCTACGTTCCCACGAGTGGAATTTTCCATCGGCGTTAGTAAAAACAGCACTGTAAATAGAATTATATTATGCTGAATAGAGCTGAAAGCTGAGTCAAGTGGTCAAATATCCAAATTTTTGAAAACTGCTTATCTTTAAAGATTGGGACGAACGATTTAATAGAAAAAGAAAAATAAATTAATTAATGCCTTATTTCTTTCCATTAAAAATATAAAGTCGAATTCATTTTTAATGGGTTTGAATTTACCGCGATCAATTCAAAACCATTAAAAATGAATTCGACTTTAATTGGTTTAAAAGAGAAAAATACATACATATATAATCACGCCTTTTTCCCGTAGGGGTAGGCAGGACCGCCTCTTTCCCGTAGGGGTAGGCAGAGACCACTTCTTTCCACTTACTACGATCCTCACATACTTCTTTCGCTTCGTCCACATTCATTCTTACCATCCATTCCTCCTCTAATATTCAACGTAGCCAAGCGTCTCTCCATGGTCCGCTTTTCGCCTCCGCGAAAAACGAGACTTGAATCGTGATGGGTGGCGAACCACATCGCCTAGTATATATCTGAATAATCTATGCACATCGCCGCCATTTTGGATAATTAAATTATTTTTGATTATCCATTGCGTTTCCACGGATTGGTGGAGAGGGTAGGAATAGGGAAAGGGAAGGATAGGTGGTGGGGAAAGGAATATTGGTAAGTTAGAGTGGGAAATAGGGAATGTAGGATATTACCGCCCAGGAGGGCAAGGGATAGGACAGTAATAGCTAGGGAAGCCGGGGTCGCATACCCGTATACTATACCACAACTACCGGACAGGTAAGTTGGGAAGAGTATCCCATGACTAAAAGAGAAAAATACATTAATTAATTTAATTTTATTTTTCTGATAAATCATTCATCCCAATCTTTAAATATTAGCAGTTATTAAAAAAAATGGAAAATACCATATTGCTGCCAACAAAAAAAAACCGCCTGTGCGAACGAGGGCTTACTTGTATCGTTGTTTGAAAAATTGTACCTATGTTAGTTTTAACATTACGTCGAAAGCTATTAAGGGCAGGGTCAGCCCATCAATACACATGTTGACGGAAATAGAAGTGTTTTCGTACATAACCACTTCGTCTCTTTTTAATGTATGTCGAAAGAGAGGGACACACAAATGGCATGCAACTGTTATGTCAGCGGCTTATGTAACTAATGACCTTTGCAATATTAGCTTGGCTCACTTCGTATATCGAAATCAGGTGAGCGTCAGAAATTAGTCTGTTCATTCTTCCCGTTGCGTTGGCCAGGACTGATTTGTTTATTTTGTTTTTAGTACCCGTAAAACAGTGGTCCCCAACCTTTTTTTTACGCGGGCCACAAACCCGTTGTACTCCTGGTGTCGCGGGCCGCAACCAAAATTTTTTAGGGGCAAAAAAATATGTTGTTTAAAAGAGATGTTTGATTTTGGGCCAGCTCTATGTACACCACATAGGTAAATAGGAAAAATATAAGGGAATTTCATTAAAATACAAAAAAAGTAATTTGAAGAAGGGTACGTGCGTACAAAAATGATTATTTGAAGAGTTTTTTAATGCGAGAACCCTATTTTAGGGCGGCATTGACAGTTGTTTTGACTTGACTTTTGACGTAGTTGATAGTTTTAGGAAGAGACATCTTCTTGAGTGTCATACGTCTTTCTTTGTGAAAAGTCATGTCATTGTCAAAATGATACAGTCTGACAAGGATCTTTTGGCACGTGGACAAAATCAGAACTAACATCGCCGTCTTGTAAAATGTCACTTTTAATATTATGTATTGTTTTGTAGTTGCGACACTTACCTTTTGGCACGTGGATAAATGCGGTACTAACATCGCCGTCTTGTAAAATTTCACTTTTAGTAATAAGTATTGTTCTTATTTGCGACACTCACGCCCCCATCCAAGTGCCAAAAGATCCTTGTACGACTGTATTCTTTGGTTAATTCTGATCTAATCCGCCATGTTTTATTTTACGTTGTGTTGCTCTCCTTGACGAATTTATTTTAAATGTGCTTTGAAACGAAATGAAATAAAATAAAATAAAGGATAGGAAACAGTTACTATATTATGTAGCTATATTTACATATAGTGTACATAGGGCTGGCCCACGCCTCATACATTTCTAGAACATCTATTTAACGATTTAATAATAGAATAACACAAGGTAGTTAAAAGAGTGAAACTAAACATTTAAGATGAGCTAACGACACAAACTAAAATAAAATAACAAACATGTATTATAATAATTATGTTCACTCAGTGAGATTTTTGGAATTGTGAACGCTTTTTCACAACTTTATCTAACGGTTGCAGATTTCACGCGGGCCGCAGATAAAGGCCCGGCGGGCCGCATGCGGCCCGCGGGCCGCGGGTTGGGGATAGCGGCCGTAAAAACTACGGGAAACTACATATGTTTCTAAAACCTATGACGACCTCTGTGGCTCAGTGGTTCAGCGCTTTGGTGCTCTAGCCGGGGGTCGCAGGTTCGAATCCCGCCAGGGAATGAAAAAAGTGTTCTGTGTTCCTGGGTCA
Source organism: Glaucopsyche alexis (assembly GCA_905404095.1). Classification (NCBI taxonomy): domain Eukaryota; kingdom Metazoa; phylum Arthropoda; class Insecta; order Lepidoptera; family Lycaenidae; genus Glaucopsyche; species Glaucopsyche alexis. The sequence goes on from FR990053.1 coordinate 8,570,998, forward strand.
TGGATGTGTATTGAATATGTGTATAATAATATAATAAAAATCTTAAATATATTATTATGTATAGTATAAAAGTATTAAATATTCTTCCCGTTTTCTGATACCTGTAAGTGTAACACAAGTTCTTCGTATACTTAGCACGGGGCCAGATTGACGTGGTGTGAAGCGTCCATAGATATTATTATTATTAATTTTCAGACCTCTAGAGTAAAAATTTGCGTAGATAAAGTCTCTTACAAATTTTCATCACCTAGTTTAATGGGTTGGAGGATAATAGTTTCAAGTTTGATAATTTTTATGTTGGATTTGTGCTAATAAGTACTAGCTTACATAACAAGTTATGTAGCTTGGCCATTTCGTTCCTACAAGAATAGTATAACAGAAAAATAGTCCTTAAATTTTTCTCCTTACGCCTAAGCGAATGTAGCCAAAATGGCCAGGCCACATATTTTTATTAAGGTGTAGAGTTTGTGTAGTTAGGCTTGTAGTGTTAACGCGTGTAGAGTTAGATGTTTGGTAGGGCCAATACCAAGTCAATACCTTTGTTTTTCATGAGACCTAATACCATTTTGACAGTGCGAGTCATATGGTCTTGGCACCACTTTACATGAAAATGTTTTCGATGGGATCATTTTAAGTAATAATATTATAACGTTTCTTTATAATAATATTAATATTATCTCTGACAAGTTAATATTTGGGGTTTTCTTGCTATCGGAGTTATTATTCAATTTTAGATCTTAATAACTTCGACGAAGAGTTCAATAACTATAATACAATAAGTTTCACTTTGAGAATTGCAAGAATTAAATCATAATTATTATGAAGCTCATTAGCATGATACCTTCGTAGTAATTAAGGACGGGACATGTTGCAAATGTGAAAGTTTTGGACGTTGGCCAAGAAGACCCTACGAAGGTTCGCCTACATACGAAGAAGAGACAATTCTACGGGTTACAATGTTATAATATAATAATTAATTTGAGAAGATCATCATCTTTCAATTTAATCAATGTTAAATCTAGAAAAATAGCCACAATTCACTCGGTGTTCACAATACTCTTCAGGAAGTGGACTCTGCGAACTAAGTTCGTTAAGTTTGAAATAAGCAGTGTGGGAGGAGGGAGGTGCTTTACGCATGCTTATGCGTGCCCTCATACATTAATTGCTTTCTTGTTGTGGGTATTTTTTGCGGAATATTGCTAGATATAACATTAATTAAATTGTATGCAATCACATGACAAGATCACATCTAGTAGATATCAGTACCACAAAATCTCATGGTGGGAGAGCTTTGTCACGAATGGACTCGACCGGCTCGAACGTAGTAATATTACGGTCTCATTGAAAACCGGGGGAGTAAATAACGCATGCGATGTGTTTCAACAGTCATCGCGTTTCACAGAATAAAGAAATTAGGAAATTTAAATCGTGGCAGAGCCATGCTTCGGCATGTATGGGCGGCTCGACCAGATAAATACCACGGCCTCACAGAAAACCGGCGTGAAATATAGTTTGCGTTGTATTTCGCCGAATGAGATTACCGGAGGCCCAGCCCAGGTTGGGCATTTTGAGGACGAGGAACGCAAGTGCCCAACACCAGAGGAAATACAAGTGAAGGGGACTATCGGTTATTCTGTAGTAGGAGTTTAAAATAAAGATACATATAATCACGCCTCTTTCGAGGAGTAGGCAGAGACCACTTCTTTCCACTTGCTACGATCCTTACATATTGTACTTGTTTCGCTTCGTCCACTTTCATTATTCCCTTCATACATGCTCTTCGGTTTATGGTAGGTACTCTTGACCTGTCCTTTTTTGAAGACGTCCCAGGATTTGGTCTCGAAACGTCCGCCTAGGTCTACCCGTTCCAACACACACACACACACTCGCCTTATACACTGTTTGATGCTCCAGCCAGGATCTCTACGTTGAATATCTTGATGATTCTTCTTATGTTACATGGAGATACAAATGATACAAATCATAGCATCACAATATGTTGATTTATTACTACACGTATAACAGATACATTCAATATATAACTCATATAACAGAGGAGCATACATGTCTATGCTATACATAGCCTTTCGGCTAACTAAATAAACTATCACAGGCATCAAAGTGACAGTAAGAAGTTTGGCATTGACATAACATGCTCTTAAATAATTATAATGTTATGTAACATACACTTTTTTTGTCAATCGCTCTTCTTTCATTCTCTCGATATGGCCAAACCATCAGATGCATACCTTTCTCAATTTTTGTCACTACATTCTTCTTTCAGACCACAACGTTTCCTTATCTCACTATATAAATTAAAGATAACGCACTTATAAAAAAAAACTTAGGCCTTTGCATCCGTTAATGGATGATTTATACAGTATTCTCCGAGTGAAGTAACCATTCTTGAAATACTGTAGTGCCTGGGACAGTTGGTTTTTAAATGTCGTATGGTTGCCCAAGCACATACGGCATTCTCACAACATAGTCAGCCTAGTCCAGAGGAATGAACTGGTCAATACGTCTGGGGACAACTATATGCGGGTTTCCTCACGATGTTTTCCTTCACCGTTAGAGCGTCCGTATATGTACTTGAGATCTGAAAAAGTCTCATTGGTACACGCCACAACCTGGGATTCGAACCTGCACTCTCTCGAGTGTGAACCAAACGGTCTACCCACTAGGCTACGGAGCTCGCACTTATAACTCTTCCAGTAATCTCTATCTGTTGGATTTTGGCGGTGGTATTATTTATTGACCCTGTGGTCTATAGCCGATTATCTAACCATATACAACAACTACAGAATGATCGAGTTTATGTCTTATCTAAGAATGTTGGCCATAGCTCACGGTCACACAGTCGTTATTAGGTACAGGCTCTGTTTTTTATCCGAATGAAATATTTTACTCAAAATTAAGCGCATATAGTATTGTGGGTATTGTGGTGGCAAGCCCCAAAGGGAGATCTCCGGCCGAGCGAGGTGGTATGCCCGGTCAGGCCGTAGCCCACTTGAATGCATTTCAGATGTCGTATATATACTGCCGAATCTCAGAAACTTCGATAGTGCGATTCAGGACTGTGCGCTGATTGGTCCGCCACATCACTCCCCCCCGAAGACCGGAGGTCGAACCATTTTGATGAGTCTTGTGCTTGAGTCGCCAGTGCCATTGGAGAAAGTCCCAGTGAGTCGGAACTACGCTGCTGCTGCACGGGCTCCAGTGGGTCGGAGTGCTGCCGTGCGAGGCCGATGCTACGTGCTGACCAGGAGAGATGTGCTCTGCTTGCTGACCGGTCGTTGTAGTGAGAGTGCCCGTTGAAGGCGATGAGGGTTCGACCAGGCCGCGGTGCGTTGAGGCTGGTGGTCGAGGTACCCGAAGAGGCTGAAGCTGGCTGGCGTGGTGCAGAGGGGTGGGGAGTGATGATGATGATATCCAGAAGGAGGCGTGTTCTGTCGAGGGTCACCAATGTGGGATATGGTGTGGTAGGCCCCAAAGGGAGATCTCCGACCGAGCGAGGTGGTATGCCCGGTCAGGCCGAAGCCCACTTGTATGCATTTCAGATGTCGTATATATACTGCCGAATCTCAGAAGTCAGAAACTTCGATAGCGCGATTCAGGACTGTGCGCTGATTGGTCCGCCACATCATTAAGTAATTAGGTAATGCCAGTTTTGATAACTTGTAAAGCAGAGTGTCCTGACAACTCGCACTAAGCATGGACAGCGGACAGCCTCATACTGCCGTACAACGCGCCGGCTTTGAATGTCACTCGCCAGCCTCTCTGGATCAGGATAAACTGATCAAAATTAAAGGTCACATGATATTTATTTTTCGGAACAGGAATCGAATAGGCTCCGAAACAACTGTAATCATTTTCAAAGTGATTAACTAAAATTATTTTTTAGCGAATAGCCCCGCTGGACCGATTTTGATGAAATTTGGCACAGATGTAGAGTAGACCACGAGAAAAGGCGTAGGCTACTTTTTATCGCAGAAAATGTACGGTTTCTTCGAAATTAACGTTTGCGCGCACGAAGTCGCGGGCTACATCTAGTATATCGCACCTTTAGAATGAAAGTGGCGTAACTCAAAAATTTAAGAAATTGACTTTTATACATAAAACGACTTAGAAACATATAATCTATCGGTGTAATAGAAATAAACAGCCACTTTCAAGCTAGAAAAGGATAAACGTACAGTTGTGTCTCTTTCATATCGACCGCTTATCACGCGTTCCTTCACTTTTGAAGAGCCCCTTTTAGTGTTGAGTCGATAATGCTAAAAGTTGGGTGCTGCGCGGTTACTCCGTAAATGACGTAAACTGTAATTCGTCGTTTTAATTGTAAACGTAAGGTAAGTAATTTGTGTGTTATTTATTTTTGTACAGCCTCTTTTAGGTTTCGGGCGTTTTAAATCCAAATGATAATAATATTTGACGCCATATTTGTATTAGTGTCATTTCATTTCTAAACATTTCATAAATACATGAGCCTGATTATGTGATAAGTCTTTACTTTATAAACCGTTTTCGTGACTACAGTGACGTATACGGAATTATGTCTATTATTTTCTACAGAATGATGTGAATTGGCGTGTTCAATTGTGATTGAGTCTTTTTATTTTTATTTCAATGAAAGTTTGAGGCTAGTAATGAAAAGACAATACCATATTTTGCCACTATATAAATATAACTGCAATGAAAATACAATACGAGAAAAGATGAGTTTAGCAAAACCTAAACGTATAAAAGATATTTAAGGCTTGGTTTTTTCTATAAATATAAAACTATTGGGCATTTTTGGGTCATCAAGCAAGCTATAGTGTGAAATAAGGGCTCGACGGTATTTGCTAAACTCTATGACTCACGTTGTCATATTTTGACAAAACTCAGCCGCATCTTGCAAGACACTATTGTCACCACGAAATCGGAGTTTCTCAATGATGTCGAAATGGATTCCCCATACACCTAAAACACGAGCTCACCCATCTTGCAGATAATTCACGAGCCAGACATATGCGCCACCTTACTGGTGAGATTACTGATATTGACATGGGTGAGATTAGAATAGCTCTCAGGCAGATTCACAAAGCACCAGGAGATGAAGAAATAACCACTGGGCTGCACCAGGAGGAATACCTGTCTTGACTGAGCTCCTTAATTCCGTCATCCACACTGGCACTAGCTATCCCCGGAAGCATGTAGCAGGAGCATGGTGGTTTTATTTTTTAAAATAGGTGATAAGTTGATAACACGCGACTTGAAACTACCGTCGCATTCCGCTCCTGAGGTGTATTAGCTATTATTGAGGGTTATCTGAGGGTCCCAGAAGTTGAACGACTTTCAGCCAGTGGAGCAGACAATCAGCCTCTCTGCCTAACGTATTTGGACTATGAGAAACCCTTCGATATCGTCGAGACCCGGGGGTCTAAAAATGCCACTTTAGGTGTTTCATATAATGCTTCATATATTTTGACAGTTTTCAATAGAAATGCGTAAAATGACGCACATAATATGAATTGCATATGATTCATCTAATGTTCACCTAAAGTGGCCCTTTTTGGACCCCCTGAGGGAGGAGGGCCCCAATTCTGCTAAATAAAACCTGCATTAATACAATTACAATCAAGTCCCGATACGCTAAAACTCTCAAACGGCTATAAACGTTAAACCAATGTGAAACTGATTGGTCGAAATGTCATAAAATCCGTTCATGGTAACATGTCGCTTCACTTTCAATCCAATCAAAGTAAAATGAAAGTCAACTTTAAATACGAGAATTGAGGTTCTGGTCTGTGCTGGAATTCATGCAGAAATGCCTCGTTGACTGCCGATAATATATCGAGGTGTTAAGATGTCTGTTCAAGTGATCTCTGATCCAACTTCTTCAAGGAATGAGACAAGTAGAGGTTATCTCTCCAAAACTGTTTACTAACGCGTCGGAGAACGTTTTCAAGTCGCTTGATTGGAACGGCCGGGGCATGAGACTGAACATAAACGGCCAGTACATCTCACACTTGCAATTTACGGATGAAATAATTATTATGTCAGACATATCTGCAGAACCTGGAAGAGATGCTGAACAGCCTAAGCGATTATTCAAGATGGGTGGGTTTCGGAATGAACCTTAAGAAAACCAAAATTATGCAAATAATTTTGGTTTTGTTAAGTATTGAACATGTTCTCCCAGGACCTGTCATCGTAAATGGCACTAGTCTTGAAGTTAAGAAGCAAGAATACGTATATCTTGGACAAACTTTGAATCGTCGATACCACAATCACAATCACCTTAAGTCAAGATGCATTCGATAATTTCCACGGCGAAGTTCTGAAACAAAATAAGGATTTGACATAAGGCATCGCAAGCAACAAGTCACAACGATTACTAATGTCAAATCCGATACATTTTTAATTTCGAAATTCGCTGTCGAAATTAGCGAATATTCTTGACTAAAGGTCCAAGGTCTTTAATCACTGCGTTCTACCGGTAAAGAAACACGGCAGCAAACTCTGCTGATTGACAAGTTCAAGGTTGTTCAGCCTGTGATGGAAAGTGCAATGTTGAGAGTATCTCTGGTGGATAATAAAACTTGATACGATGTGATTCGACAGAGAATTAAGGTCACTAACATTGCTCCTAGAATTAGCACGCTGAACTGGAAATGAGCCGGCTATGTTTGCAGAAGGACAGACGGTTGATGGTGCAGACAACTGTTAGAGTGGAGACCACGCTTAGGCAAACCTGCGGCACAATGGACCGATTTAAAGTTGGCTGGCTGCAGATGGGTGAGGGCTGTCCGAGATAGGGATGGTTGGCGCTCATTAGTGGAGGCCTACGTTAAGCAGTCCCCCCGATGGTTGCACGCCTTGTCGTGGCGGTGGGGCTTAGTAACCGTGGACTGGTCACCCACGGTGAAGCTAAGAGGCAACCGGGGCCGGCCTGTTTGCCGCCGGCTGGCCCGAGGAGGGCGCTCCCAGCGGGCTGAACATGCCCGCAGAGGACGCGCGTGGAGGTGGGACCGCAGAAGAAGAGGAGTGCCGGTATTACGGTGCGCCGTTCTCCCTATCTTCTGCGGCCGTGGAGGGATCGCAGGGGGAGAGGCGTGATGGTATTACGGTACGCCACTCTCCCTACCCCCTCCGAGCTGGCGGGGCCGTTCCGTCGAAACGGCGTTGGTGGGGCCGCAGAGGAAGAGGCATGTCGGTATTGCGGTGCGCCACTTGCCCTATACTCTGCGACCGAGGTGTGGTCGGTGGCAGAACCACAGACCTGATCTGCCACCGGGTACCAGTTTATCTGGTACCCATGGCCTCCTAGTAGCAGACTCAGGGGGAGTCTGCTACAGTACTGGTGGAGGCCGAGAAGGAAGCGCACCTAATACCATCTGGTGCGCCCATCGTGGAGGGCCTTCGGGCTTTCAAGATGGAGCCGCTTGTAGGCGGCTGCCGCCGGCGGGGTCGCGGATGTGTGTATCGTTCCCGTGGCCCCGTCAGAGGGCGGTGAGGAGGAGGATGGGGGGGTTTTTAGTGGGTATACCATGAGTCCCACATCACCACTTGGGTGCCCCCTGCGCCTGGGTGGTATGCGTAAAGTATTTTCCCCCCCGGAAAAAAAAGGCCTACGTTAAGCAGTGGGCTATCCATATGTCCGTAGGCTGATGATGATGAAATTTAGCTTTATTACGCATAAAATAGAAGATTTTTTCAGTTTTCTCTATTCTAATTTACCTTTAATTTTAAAAGTCAACCATTAATAAACTAGCATATTCCAAAATTAGTCACCAAAAATAATTTTTTCATTAGAAATAAATAGCCTGTTTTTAAAATAGTTACGTGTTATTTTTGAATGCTTTAGTAAAAAATAGACACAAAGCTAAATAAGTCAATTAAATTTTAAATATTTTGGAAATAAAGTGACTCCTTTTTTTAAATTAATTATTAACAAAGGTTCTAAATAATTAAAATCATATTTTTAATAACAAATCACTAAAAAAACTATTCACCTACGGAAAATAACGGAGGCTGTTATAATAATAATAATGTAGATATTATTATTATTATAACAGCCTCCGTGGTCTAGTGGTTAGAGCATTGGCTCTCGACTCGGAGGTCGTGGGTTCGATTCAAAAAAATGTTGTCTCCAAGTTTGGCTAGGACAATGCAGGCTGGTCACCTGATTGTCTGACAAGAAAGATGATCCATGCGTCGGATGGGCATGTAAAAAGTCGGACCTGCGCCTCATCTCTCGGCAGTCGTGTCGGTTATCCGTCCCACTGGATTACGAGAGTACAGGAAGATAGAGTGCTCTTGTGTACTGCGCAGACACATGGGCACTATAAAACTTACTCCTGCGTAACTGGCCTGGTTTCACAGAAACCGGCCACCGTCACCGAGACCGGTGTAGGGAGTTATTATGTAGATATTATAGTTACTATCAATAGCCCTATGTATTGTGATTTGTGACGTTGTGAGTTCATTCACTACTAGTACGTACTACGATTACATTAGGGAGCGGACGTAGGCAATTTGCCTATCCCCCCAGCGACTGGGATAACACGTGGGTTAGTATCATCATCAACATCGTCATCACCATCATCAGTGATTTTTAAGCCTACGAGCGGACTAAGCTACCCTAGTGATAAGCGATAACCGCCATTCAGGGACAACTTGACATGAGGAGTTGCCGGACAATAACCATACCGATTTTGGTGATTGTGGCCGGTTTTTTTTAAACCAGGCCAGTTACGCAGGAGTAAGTTTCTCTTTTCCTTTACTCTCATAACCCAGTGGGACGGATATTCGAAACGACTAACGAGAGATCAGGCGCAGGTACGACTTTTTACATGCCCATCCGACGTGTGAATCATCTTTCTTGTCATACAATCAGGTGATCTACCTGCATTGTCCTAACCACATTTTTTGTTTTTCTAATGCGGGAATCGAACCTGAGACCTTCGAGTCGAGAGCCAAGCTCTAACCACTAGACCACGGAGGCTGTTTCCGGACTTTAATATTTAATTAGGATAAAACTACACCCTGCTATACCAACTACCAAGTTGATATCTATCAACTAAGAATCACCAAGTACCACTATACCGAGTCTTCCGTATACAATTGGCTATTTGTATACAAAAAAGTAGGGACACTTGGTTCCATCTTCTTCTAAATTTTGTGTTGAGTACACAATACACATCTTCCCTTAGGACGGTGCCCGACTGTAATTTTTTGGCCATACAAGGACCCAAAACAACCACTATCCACATGCTAATCCGCTAGAAAATATGAAGAATAGCCAAGTGACGCAAGTTCACGCTCGGATGCAAATCGGGGACACTTGGCCAACCTCTTATTACGGCGTAAGTATTTTTCATAGACACAATCAAGTGTTATTCATTTTAATGGCGTCGCAAGGACACGCATGTCGTTACGCAGGTACCCTTTATACCTTAGCGATTAGCATAATCATCATTGCCTGAGGTGCTGAGGTACCCGTTTAAATGAAGACAGGGACTGCTACGATTATCTTATCGTAATGCATGTAAGAAATACTTTAATTAACAAAATACATTTTGATAGCCTTTCTGGCGTATTAATAAGCGCGAAACATTGAGGCCCGAACCCCGCCAAACAAAAATTCTGTTTCTGGGCCATGTTAAGAATTTTTGAGCCTGAAACACACGCCGTCGCGTCGTCCACCCTCCAGTTAAGGAGATTAATCATCACGGACGAGACAGAGGGCCCCGTGTCTCCACCTCCCTACTGGGCTCATGTGCCAAAAGGCATTGTGCAGATTAGATGTTCGATGGTGGTACTAGGTCAAGTTCGATATCAGCGGGACTAAGGAGAAGGGCTAGTACCACCGCTAGGCTCCGCAGCCTGCACCCACAGGATCAAGTGGAGGGGTCAAACCTAGATGTGGAGGGCCACATCTAGGTTTGACCCCTACACTTGACCGTCGTCATCTGGTTAAATCGTGTCAGTTCATGTGAGAATCTCTCAACACCAACTCCGGAATTGTGTTAAACTGGGAAGGCCCGAGCCCCAGGAGACGGCACTTTAGAACTGCTTAAAAGTATCCGCAGAATACCAAAAATATTTGCAGAAAGATTATATAACAGGTAAATATAATTTTTCGAAGATCCCATGTAGATTGTAAAGAGAGAGAACTTTGGGCTTTTCAAATTGATCTTTGGGCTTTCCAAATTGATCTTAATGGTCTGAATCAATTAGCTACTTGTTGTATTATTTTCCTTAACAAGTCTATAATAATTAGATCACGAATCAGAGAAAGTCACAGGAATTGTATCGTGACCAGGCTTTCACTGCAACAGCTATTGCATTTTCTTATTAGCGTCGCATTCACTTTTTCACTGGAACGTCAGAATATTATCTAGATAGTAGGGGATCGGACTACATCTGAAATATTTAGTTTCATTAATATATTCAGAAATATTGAGGCATTACTACTTGTAAAATGTCAAAAAATTTATTATTCTATGTGTGGTTTAGTAATTAGATACATCTAAAAAGTACAAAAAAAATAATACTGTTTCCTTTGAGAAGTTACTCATATTTTAGAGTACTATTCATATTTCGTAATCTGGCCCATGGCAAAGAATATATATTACTAACGTACCCATGGAGAGCTGCTTCGCTACGTTAAATGTAAGAGGAGGCATGAATGGTAAGAATGAAAGTGGACGAAGCAAAACAAGTACTTATGTAAGAATCGTAGCAAGTGGAAAGAAGTGGTCTCTGCCTTTTTCCCGTAGAGGTAGCCTACGGGAAAAAGGCGTGATTATATGTATGTATGTATGTATGTATGTATGTATGTATATGTTTTCATAATCTTCTATAAGAATTAATCGAATTCGAAATTCAAAATTGTTTATTTCCATTTTAAAAGTGTACAAAAGTATGAAGAAATCAGTCCCCCATACTAGGCACAGCCTGTTCTATAGGGTAATTGATAAGATTACAAAATAATAATTGAGTACAGCTTACAAACTACAAACAAAACGTTTTTAAAATTATAAAAATAAATAATAATAATAAAAACAACAAAACTCTTAATTTCTATGCATAAGCAATAATTATAATATAAAATGTAGTGTATGTGTGTGTGTGTCAACAAGCCGATTGCATATAGCAGTCATTTATCTACTGAGATACCATAGGGAATGCCCTATCAATGGCGAAGGGTTCATATAACTCCATTCCTATCGGCTTCCCTTGTCACTTACCTTTTGCAAACCTCCATAGAAATCCCTACCTATTATATAGGCTCCGGCTTCCCTATGAATGAGAAGCAGCCTTCGCCACTGGTCCCTATCATTACTAATGGTTCTAAAGCCTTCTAAACTCTAAAAAATCAACAATCTGCAGAAATGTTGTAACATTCTCACAATCTCGCGCATCAGTTACTGACATTACTGTAATGTAACGTAATTATCCAATTTACAGTTTCCCAACCTTAGAAGTAACGACGTTACATTATATCAACAATTAGAACAACACCACAAAAGCGCTTCCTTAATTCTATAAGCGAACAACTTGTTCACAGAAATTCGCATACATAAAATATCCTAAAGCTGCTAATTAAACAGAAAAATTACGTGATTTGTCTCAAAGAATTTAATATATACATTTCACCTTTAAATTGTAAAAACCGTTAGATTGTAAAATAACTAACGAGATTGTAATAATATGTCGAAAGATTCATCACTAGATAAATGTTTATAATCTAACGAAAAATAATATAATAAATTATAGGCAGAATAATCGCGTCCGAAGTCTATAAACATTTTACAATTTCACTAGTTATATTACAATCTAACGGTTTTTACAATTTTACTGGAACATACATAAGAAGAATTTAATAATAACAGTTGAAGTTTAGTGTGACTTATCATGATGTGTAACGTTGTTTTTAAAAATTTTACATTTTTTTAAGAATTATTTTAAAAACGTTCGCTTTCTGCACAACTTCCTCCTCGTAAACTTGAGCCCCCTTACTAATAAACGCTGTATAAGCTTTAAATAGTTATACAGTGTTTTGTTCACATCACAAAAGTGACATTTTTAATTCGAGTGAAGAAGATAAAACACTGTATAACTATTCAACGCTTATACAGCGTTTATTAGTAAGGGGGTAGAAGCATACCTTACTAAATAGTGAGACGTCACTGGTCGATGACGTATACGTCAATAGATAATGACGCTCGGAAAATGTATTTTCACGATATTTCACCGAAATCAATACCAAATTACCAACACAATGAAGAGGAAGTGCGAACGTAGTGAACTCTGCACTTATAAGGTGAGACGAGTTCTTGACACGCGCGTGATAGATTAGGGTAGTTATTGAAATAATAAAAAGTGTATAATATTTAAATTCAAGGGATTGATTCTCGAATGGTTGCTTATTCTAAAGGTCAACCTAATAAAACAATGTACAAAGTCAGGATACCGACATAATTTTATTAATTAAAAGTAATATTTCGATAATAACTGATATATATCTATTATCTATAATCTATTTACTGATATTTCAATTCGAATAAGTAATTGTTATAGCAAATACATTTATATCAACCTACCCCAGAAAACTAAGGTAGGTAGATATAAATATACTGTTTTCTATGAGGATCTTCATCACAGTTTAAATTAATATAACACAGATAAGTCAACATTATTTATTAATTCGGAAACAACCAAATATGTGGGTATCTATATTATTTAATTAAAGACACTTTCTATTAGCAAAACACTATTATTCTAAAGATACATTTCCCAAATATAATTTATAACTTCAAATTCAAAAGTAACATGTGATAACAGCTAGAAATAACTATACATCAACTAAAGGAAATGGTGTCGTGAACAATACTATTTATTCACAATAATATTATAATAATTAATTATTAGAAAACAATATAATACCAAAGGCTACAGCCATAAAATATCAAATAATATTTAACACAATATTTTAAGATTAGAGCAATGACAAACAAGTACATCACCTGAACATTTCAGCTTCCCGTGTGTGTCAAGGCCCCAAAAGGAGGGGCTTTTTATACCACTTAGCCTTGAAATAAAATACATTTGTTCTAGATAGTTCTATCCAATCAATTATTAACATATTTTTGTAGCCAATCATAGAGAGTCAATATCATATCTTATTTATCAAAAGTATGAAATAAATCATGACAATTTACAGTTACACTGACCGGAGATGAATCCCAAAGCCAATCAAAATAACCTTGGTTTTATTTGGTCAATCAGAACATTTAATATTTTGTTTATTCATTTAATAAACAAGATATAATCACACTATTACACTTAATATGTATTTAAATAATTAATTTATTACAGTGATAGATAAAAGACAAAATCTATTGATTACAAATATAACAATATAATTAATAGTTTGAAAACGATTAAAATGGCTACGTTCTATCACAGATAACATTAATTTCCTCCTTCTTCGTACTACAGAAGGTAGCTGTCCGAACAATAACAATTGTGTTATTTGCCACAAGTTCTAGACATTTTTAAATCATGTAAAAAATGTTTTGTTTACTGTTATGGACAATATATTATCTACCTCTCTTTTTATAATTCTAACACGGCCATACTGACATTGCTGCGTCCTCGAAGCACTTGGATGTTTATTAATCATTATTATTATTATTTTGCATTTCATTTTTAAACTCTTATTATTATTATTTTGATTCTAATACGGTCATACTGACCAAGTTTCGTCCCGAAGCACTTTATTACATACATTCTTTATATATTTAAGATATTTTAAAATTTTATTCCGGAACAGCCAAATTTTGTAAAAATAATTAAGCTACCCAGCCCATGACACTCCGATCACATTCACCCGCTGCCAGTGAGACGAGCGGAGCCAAAGACAGGGTCGACCAGCGGATGCTTTAACTTAGAATTTTGAAAGCTACCAAGGCCATAGACGCACCGAACACCAACCACCCGCTGCCAGTGAGACGAACGGTACCAAAGCCAGGGTCGACCAGCGGATGCTTTATAAAAATATACACCTAATAAAGTGTTTTTTTTTTTCTTAAGAGATTCAGATGCCTTGATTTTAAAATTTGTGTTATAATAATGATTAAATTACTATTTTATTTATGACGCTTAGTATGTCAGCATTGCCTTTTTATTATTTGAAATAATCTTTATCAACTTAATTAGTTGTTATTATAGTTAATATAATATTATTACAAAAGTAATGTTACAATTTATTATAATAAATTATCATTCATTTATAGCATCCTCAACATCATAATTATAAATAACCTTTTATATTCTATTATCAATTCTATTATAACATTTGTATAATACAAAAAAATATTCTACACACATCACTTTTCAAAAACCGTTCGGCCAGTTCTGACTAGAATTATAACGCTCTGGGGTAGTACCTCTTATACCTTGGAGTACTGCGCCACTTTCGTGAACTTGCAAATCTGTCTTCAATAGACCTTGCGACGCGACGCGACGCGACGAATCGACGTTGCAACGCGAAGACACGACGCCGCAATGCGATCACACGTCCGTTTTTGCGACGCGACGCGACGAATCGACTTTGCAACGCGAAGACACGACGCCGCAATGCGATCACACGTCCGTTCTGAAACTGACAAAACTGTATTAGTGGGTTGTTCGTTATCCCACTTCTGATGATAGATTAGGGTAGTTATTGAAATAATAAAAAGTGTATAATATTTAAATTCAAGGGATTGATTCTCGAATGGTTGCTTATTCTAAAGGTCAACCTAATAAAACAATGTACAAAGTCAGGATACCGACATAATTTTATTAATTAAAAGTAATATTTCGATAATAACTGATATATATCTATTATCTATAATCTATTTACTGATATTTCAATTCGAATAAGTAATTGTTATAGCAAATACATTTATATCAACCTACCCCAGAAAACTAAGGTAGGTAGATATAAATATACTGTTTTCTATGAGGATCTTCATCACAGTTTAAATTAATATAACACAGATAAGTCAACATTATTTATTAATTCGGAAACAACCAAATATGTGGGTATCTATATTATTTAATTAAAGACACTTTCTATTAGCAAAACACTATTATTCTAAAGATACATTTCCCAAATATAATTTATAACTTCAAATTCAAAAGTAACATGTGATAACAGCTAGAAATAACTATACATCAACTAAAGGAAATGGTGTCGTGAACAATACTATTTATTCACAATAATATTATAATAATTAATTATTAGAAAACAATATAATACCAAAGGCTACAGCCATAAAATATCAAATAATATTTAACACAATATTTTAAGATTAGAGCAATGACAAACAAGTACATCACCTGAACATTTCAGCTTCCCGTGTGTGTCAAGGCCCCAAAAGGAGGGGCTTTTTATACCACTTAGCCTTGAAATAAAATACATTTGTTCTAGATAGTTCTATCCAATCAATTATTAACATATTTTTGTAGCCAATCATAGAGAGTCAATATCATATCTTATTTATCAAAAGTATGAAATAAATCATGACAATTTACAGTTACACTGACCGGAGATGAATCCCAAAGCCAATCAAAATAACCTTGGTTTTATTTGGTCAATCAGAACATTTAATATTTTGTTTATTCATTTAATAAACAAGATATAATCACACTATTACACTTAATATGTATTTAAATAATTAATTTATTACAGTGATAGATAAAAGACAAAATCTATTGATTACAAATATAACAATATAATTAATAGTTTGAAAACGATTAAAATGGCTACGTTCTATCACAGATAACATTAATTTCCTCCTTCTTCGTACTACAGAAGGTAGCTGTCCGAACAATAACAATTGTGTTATTTGCCACAAGTTCTAGACATTTTTAAATCATGTAAAAAATGTTTTGTTTACTGTTATGGACAATATATTATCTACCTCTCTTTTTATAATTCTAACACGCGCATACGCATGCGGAATAAAAAATAACTACGACATGGATATGGGTATAAGCTTAGATATATAATATTAAGAGGTAGATATGTTATAAACGCGTAAAAATGAAGACTCGAATTGGCCCTAGTCGGGCCAGTTTTGGTTAGTGTGCTCCGCGAGTAATAGCGTGTTTTGTGTTACTAATTACGCGTCCCATGTCAATGTGTGTCGTGGCACAGAAATATTGTCAGTTTTGTAAGGATATAACGTACCTATGTAATAATTAATCAAAGGGTATAAGGTTCCAAGTCTATGCAGGAAAATCTTTTTTGTTAGTAGCTTATGTTGGTAAAATAAGCCTTGGAATGAATTAAAATCCTAAGTCAAAGTAACTCTGTATTGCGCCATCACGTCAAAATTTTCATTTAATTTAGCACAGACTGGCTGGCTCGCAACTTCGTTTGCATGTAACTATTAATGGATAAGAAACCTTTTTTAAAACGGAATCCTATGATAAAAGTAGGCTCAGTTACTCCTTATAACGTCCGGTTAATAAAGTCCGGTCAAAATCGGTCCCGCCGATTCATTAGCCGAAACAAACAGACAGACAAACAGGCGCGGACAAAAATTTTAAAATTTGATTTTTTGGTGCTGGTATGGTAGCGTACCTATATTATATTATCAGCGTTTATAGCGTTATATATTTATAATTATAGCGTTTAGTGCAATTAGTGCAAAGCTGTTATATTAGTTTGAAATTACAAACAGACACTTAAATTTTTACCTAAGGCGAAACCAAAGGGAAGATTAATGATTTTGGCAGTCAATGTAGGTATGTATGTATGTTTACAAAAGTCTCGGGTGATAAAAAAGAATCGCTGGATTTACTTTTTTTTTTTACTATTTACGGATATCATTTATTTTTATAATTTCTCATTTTCTTTCTACCTGAACGCTGTTCCGTATATCAGATAGCATATATATTTATAATTTCTAATAGACAGATCGCAGGCCCACCTGACTACTTACTGATAAAATATTTATCAAATTGGTGTGTACAATGAACTGCTGACATTTGGGTACAGGGGCCGTATTACGATCTTTTAAAAAACCTGGCAGTTTCCAGGCAATTCAATATACGGCCCTAAAGTGCCTGGTTCTTTTTTCGTATTACAACGACATTTCACTCTGACTGGATTCATCCTAGTTTGGTTCTCGCTGGCTGGTATACGAGCGTGAAAGTGACATACGGAAACGTCAAATTCAACTCAAATTTGACAGTTTGTTTTTTTATGGCATGCTCTTAGTAGGCACAGGGTTATTAAATAACAGAAAACTTGTACTGCCGGAATTATTATTATATTTATTAAAATAATATTATTTAAAATAATGCGATATTTAGATGATGTATTAAATGCGATATGGGACATTATTTGGAACGGTATTTTAAAAGTAATGTATTTTTAACTATAAATAGAATATGACGTATATAGTATATAGGTATTATATAGTATCCCTCGGGAACACTGTATTTTTTTGGGGATAAAATACTTTTTAAATATTTTTATAGGCTACTGCCTATATTTTAATCCAGAGCCTAAACTATTACCATACCAAATTTCATCAAAATCCGTTCAGTAGTTTTTGCGTGAAAGAGTTACAAACATCCATTCATCCATACATCCATCCTCACAAACTTTCACATTTATAATATTAGTAGGATGGTGAATTGCTTGGTGATTTTGGTTCTTCTCGTGTGAGGCATTATTTCTAGAAATTCAAATACATATTTGTAACTCGTCAGCTGTGCTCGTCAGCGTCACACATGATTATTTTCTATGAACATATGAATAAAACCTATATCTTAAACATAAACAAATATTCGCAATTATTTTAGCGATATTTTACGTTACTAAAATACCCAAAATAATTTTAAAAGAGAACACACCCAGGGGGCGTATTACAACCTCTTAATTCCAGCCAGTTTACGCCATAAAACAAACTGGCTGGCATTTTCGTATTATGACCACCTATTGCCAGCCAGTCAGCAGTCACGTGACACTTGACTTGCTTCTGCATTGAAACTTGAATGGTATTTTCGTATTACGACAATTTATCTGACATTAGCTGGCTTGTCTTTACGTCAAACAAAGCCGTTCAGTTTACGCCACCAAATATTATCTTATACTGACTGGTTTATTTTATAGTGTTCTCTTTTAACATAATATTGGGTTTTAGTAACGTAAAATATCGCTAAAATAATTGCGAATATTTGTTTATTTTTAAGATATAGGTTTTATTCATAGGTTCATAGAAAATAATGATTATTTTACGTGTGACGCCTAACGAGTTACTAATAAGTATTTATATTTCTAGAAATACCTAATGCTTCACACAAGAAGCACCAAAATCACCAAGCAATTCATTATCCTACTAATCCTACTATAATATTATAATGTAAAAGTTTGTGAGGATGTATGGATGGATGGATGTATGTTCCTATTTCACGCAAAAACTCCTAAACGGATTTTGATGAAATTCGGTATCGTAGTAGTTTTATTTAGGCCCTAGATTAAATATAGGCTACTTATTATCCCGAAAAAGTACAGTGTTCCCGAGGGATACTATATTTACGCGGGCGGAGCCGCGGGCAACAGTTAGATCCTAATAATTTCAATAAACAATTATTATTGAGGTCATAATTTATAAAATAATTTGCACTTTTAAAATCATACGATCCGGTCAGATCAGTGTTACCACACCAGATTATTTAAATTTGCCGCCATTTTTCAGTTTCATAATTTGCTTGCCAGAATCTAGCCGTTCGTTATTAACTCTGTGTTTACTGAAAGCATGCCATAAAAAAACTGATTGTCAAATTTGAGTCTAATTTGACGTTTCCATACGTCACCTTCACGCTCGTTTATCCAGCCAGCGACAACAAAACCGGGATTAATCCAGTCAGAATGAAATGTCGTTGTAATACGAAAAAAGAACCAGCCACTTTAAGGCCGTATATTGAATTGCCTGGAAACTGCCAGGTTTTTTAAAAGATCATAATACGGCCCCAGGGCGCTAAAGTTGCGGAAAATTGTACTCATTACTAACTTTCTGATAACGTAATCAATCCTATTTTTTGGTTTTCGAATAACTAAGTAAGGAACCAAATATGTCAATGTCCTGTTTATATAATTTGTACGAACAGAGATACAAAGGTTAAAAGATTAATAATTAATGATGTTTATTTCTACGTGGATGATTTGGCATTATTATTTTTTATGGAAACAATATAAATACCTACCTAGTAGGTGTAAATAAACAATTACCCCCTTACTAATAATCGCTGCATAAGCTTGGTATAACTAATACAGTGTTTTGTCTCCTTCTATCGAATTAAAAATGTCACTTGTGTGACGGGAACAAAACATTGTATTAGTTATACCAAGCTTATACAGCGTTTATTAGTAAGGGGTCTAAAGTATTTAATTATCATAACAGAACGAGTAAGAATGTTCAAAAGCTATAAAAGAAAAGTTAGTACTTAGATATATTTTTTGGTACCTTTGGCGTCAAGTACCTAAGAAATAAGAATACATACTTTCGTTGTATACATCTATACTTACTACATTTTGTTAGTAGTATATACCTAAACCCTTAGGTTTATATTACTATATATAGTCAGGCGGACCTGGCATCACAATTCCACTATAAACTTTGCCTCAATTTGGTTGCAGCATATTATTCAATAAAACATATTAATGAACGCATAATTTTTATTTAAATCTGCCATTGAAAACTTGATTATTGACCTAAATTCAAGTATGCAAGGGCATCATGAAATAATTTAGTAAATTCCAATGAATGTATAATTATTTAGTTGTTGACGATAAAAAGGTTTCAAATTAAAGCTGCGTTGAACTTTTTTGATTTGAATTTTGAGCAGACTCTTGAAATTGGGACCTCAAAAAACCCACAGGAGGCACAAGAGGCACGTCCTACGGCCCGTTTCAATAACCTATCTATCTATAACAATTTGTTAAAAACGTTAAATTTGTATCGCGAAAAACTGGCAAATGATTAAATGACGACGTTTTAAACTATTGGTAGATGAATTATTATTGAAGCGGGCCGCTAGTCAGGTATCAATCAGTTCGGATAAGCGGTCCTTTGGATAATAATCGACGTTTGGATAAAAGTCGTCGTTCTACTGTACTTAGCATTTAAAACTACATTCTTTATGGAATTCCGTGTATCGCTCTTACGCTTATGTAAATGTCAAGTACCAAAGGGTTTACAAGGAATAGTCACTTCAAAGCAAATAGTTAGTGGTGAGTGTTGACATGACGTGACACACTAAAGAAACAGAACGAAAGAAATTAAACAACCTGTTTCACGTCACGATTTCCACTAAACTATTTTTAACGAGAACGAACTGTTTATTTTACTATGTCATTTTACGACAAAATAAAAGACTCTTGAAAGACCACCGCAGGTTTTTACGGCAACCTGGCAACTTGATTTACCAGATCTGATCTCTTATTAGGCTGGGACTACTATGAGGGGGCCTAAAAAGGCCACTTTAGGTGAACAATAGATAAATCATGTTATGCAAATAATGCTATCTACAGACACACGAATTTGGTACGGAGCGTACAGCGAACCATATCCGGAGTAGATATGAGCGCCGCGCCGGCGCGCCGCCGCCGCCGCCGCCGCCGATTTTGCCACGCCGCCGCCGCCGCCGCACGGTGGGTCGAAAATCGGCTTTCATAGACATAGAAATGAAATCTCGAAAGTAACAATTTTTTTGATGGATATTGCTTCAGTTTAGTATTACTATGTAGAAAATGAAGTTTGAGATAATTTGGCCCAAAAATGAGGGAGTAATAATTTTTTTACGAAAAACTTGTATGGAGCCAACATGAAAAATTCAATTATTTCAAAAACGGCAAGTTTAACCGTAATATCCTGACAGATGGTTATAGTACTAATTATTCATGAATTTTTGGCATACATCATATAACGGTTTTAGCTGCTCTTTTTTTTTAAATCGTCGAAATTTATGAAAAAAAGTCACCCTGTATTATTGCACGATTCGATAGTGTTACTATTAAGGAACAATTTCTGGAAAGTAATGGTATACGGCAAACTTGAGGAAAGTGTTGAATTTTAATAAACTACTTCATATTTTGAACAAATGTATGAACAATTATATAAAATGCTAAAATTAAGCACTTTCCTTAACTTTCTCACATATAGTTACTTCCTAGCAATTGTTATTTACTAGCAAGACTATCGAATGCTGCAATAATACAGGATGACTTTTTTCAATATTAACGGATTCGAATCCTAACCAAGGATGTTGACTTGTCTATAATCTGATAATGCAGTTATATTCGTCGTATACTGTGAAGTGTAGGAAAATTATGTCAAAGCAATTTCTTCCCAAAAATACTGGATTTATAACTTTTTTATAGAAAATTTCTATCAAGCCAATGAGAAAAATCCAATTATCTTCAAAACGGCAAGATAAATCCTAATATCCTTTCATGTTGTTATAGTACTATTTATTCGTGATTTTTTTACATAGTTCATGAAACGGTTCTATTGGCCATTTTTTTTAATCATACCATTATTACCATTATTTTCCAGAAATTGTTCTTTACTAGCAAGACTATCGAATGGTGCAATAATACAGGGTGCCTTTTTTTTCAAAATTAATATTTCGATGATTAAAAAAAATGGCAAATAGAACCGTTTCATGAACTATGTCAAAAAATTGTGATTTTTACTAAATTTTTATAAATAGTACTATAATAACGTGTAAGTATATTAGGATTTATCTTGCCGTTTTGAATATAATTGGATTTTTCTCATTGGCTTGATAGAAATTTTCTATAAAAAAGTTATAAATCCAGTATTTTTGGGAAGAAATTGCTGTGACATAATTTTCATTCACATCACAGTGTACGACGAATATAACTGCATTATCAGATTATAGACAAGTCAACATCCTTGGTTAGGATTCGAATCCGTTAATTTTGAAGAAAAGTCATCCTGTATTATTGCAGCAATCGATAGTCTTGCTAGTAAATAACAATTGCTAGCAAGTAACTATATGTGAGAAAGTTAAGGAAAGTGCTTAATTTTAGCATTTTATATAATTGTTCATACATTTGTTCAAAATATGAACTAGTTTATTAAAATTCAACACTTTCCTCAAGTTTGCCGTATACCATTACTTTCCAGAAATTGTTCCTTAATAGTAACACTATCGAATCGTGCAATAATACAGGATGACTTTTTTTCAAAAATTTCGACGATTTTTAAAAAAAAAAGAGCAGCTAAAACCCTTATATGATGTATGCCAAAAAATCATGAATAATTAGTACTATAACCATCTGTCAGGATATTACGGTTAAACTTGCCGTTTTTGAAATAATTGAATTTTTCATGTTGGCTCCATACAAGTTTTTCGTAAAAAAATTATTACTCCCTCATTTCAGGCCAAATTATCTCAAACTTCATTTTCTACATAGTAATACTAAACTGAAGCAATATCCATCAAAAAATTTGTCACTTTCGAGATTTCATTTCTATGTCTATGAAAGCCGATTTTCGACCCACTGTGCGCCGCCGCCGCGCGCGCGCCGAGTGAGCGAGAGGGATAGTCATAATATGTAATTTCAGTCAGTGACTATGAGTATTATACATATTACCCAAGTCATATTCCCATATAAGCCTTACTTCATTCATGCTTTAAACGAGGAGACGAACAAGGACATCCACATAAGTGACACCTATCTCATCAAAAGAGTTCTACATAAAGACAACGTGCTTACTAGAAAGGCAGATCTATTGATTGATCGAGTAGATCGAGCTAGTAGATTGCATTGATAAAGGCATTGACGATAAGAAGTTTGCGCTATACACCTTCCTCAGTATTGAAGGCGCGTTCGGAAAAAACTCCACGCTGATCTATTACTCTGATAGCCTGGCTAGTGGTTGATCTACTACGGCAAACAGCAGAGTAGACAGAGTAGCCTCATCAACTATCATGGGCTTGACGCTCATAGGAGCAGGTTGACCCAAGGATGCCCACAGGGAGGGGTTGAGTACTGTCGCCGCTAGAGCGGTCCCTGATAGTGATCAGGCTGCTAAAAGAACTGAACAATAGAAGGTTCTATGCTTAAGGATACGCTGATGATCTAATGATAATCCAAAAATCAAATCCAAAATTCTTTCTTTTCTTTACAATATACAATACGATGTCGGTGGCTGGTTTTATTGAAACCAGGCCAGCCGTTATTCTAATAGTACCTTAGTATGTGCTCAGTACACATGAGCACACAAGCACTATCTCTTCCTTTACTCTAATAATCCAGTGGGACGGACTGGCGAGAGTTCAGGCGCTGGTCCGACTTTTTACTTGCTTTGTTGTTCCAATGCGGGATTCAAACCGAGTCGAGAGCCAAGCTCTAATCCGATCTAGTGATACTAGTGGTGGGCAAATGCGCATCACTTGTCGCTGGGCTAATGCAATCAGGTGCAAAATTGGTGCAAAAGGGTCAAGCTAACCGTCAACGCTAATAAGACAGTCTTGATACCTAACACCAATAATAGGAAGTTGAAGGGACTAAAATCCCCAACACTCTTCGGTAAAACAACTGAAGTCAAATATCTTGGAGTGATCCTAGATAATAAATAATAGACATTATGAAAAAGACTAGATGTGCTCTGTGATCCTGCCCAAAACTTGTCAGCTCTAAATGAGACCTTCGATCGAAGGCAATGCTATGCTTGGTTACAGTGCCGTAAATAGGGCGGTGCCATTGGTGCTCATGCACAGGGCGTAGACTCTGGGGGGCGCAAGAATGGCCAGACCAGGCAGGACCAGCCCCGGATCTAGGGCGCAGTTATAGAAGCTCGCACAGGGCGCAGAAAAGGCTATTTACGGCACTGCGTGGTTATACACAGCTAAAGTGAGGCAATTGTCACACATATAGAAAAAAAAGCTGTACAGGTCAACTGCATCAAAACATTTAATAGTTTACAGAGGTTAGCCTGTCTGATAATCATGGGTGCGCTCTCTTCGGCACCCACCGCTTCACTTGAAAGTTGAAACCCTGATTCACCTGACTCCACTTCCTCTGTTCCTTGTTCATATTATAGAGGCTAAGACGGTTGTTCTCAGGGTCATGACGGCAGGTAGGATAAAAAGGGCCTCCGCCCTACTTAGACAACTGCAACAGTCTCTTGTTGAGAGACCTGTCAAGGCCATGTCATTGGACGACATGATCAAGGTGCATAGCTCCTAGAAGCTATACCCAGTTTTCATAACTTCTAGGGAGGACTGGCTCCCAATTAATGTTCACCTTAAGGAAATAATTTGGTCTACGGACAGATCTAAAAAAGACTACCGGGAGTGCGCTGGACTACGGGGGCGTGCCACCTACAAATATGCTTGTTTGGGAGATTTTGCACCGTGTTTCAGGCTGAGATCTCCGCTATTATTGGTTGATCACTAGAGAGCCTACGCAGTAAGAGTATATAAATGGCTTCGACGTCAGTTCTTGAAAATGTGGACGTTTATAAAACGAAAATAGAAAAAGACTACAGTGATTACGCTCTTTGGAATCAAAGCACTGTTAACTGCCAATTCCAAAGTAGTTCCTACTTTGAAATTGTATTATTACGTTGTCTTTTTCATCACTACAAAAAAATCCATAAATTGTATTGCATTGTAATTGTATGTTACCCAATATTAAACAAAGTAAACTACACTTTTTTTTACTACCAAGTACAAACTTCAGCCCTTTCAAGGTCACGCCGCCGACGCCGCCGCCGCCGACCCAAAATAGTCGGCGCGCCGCCGCCGACCTATCACCCATCGGCGCTCATATCTAATCCGGAGACCAAATTCGGTGTCGCTACACACGCACGAATTTGGTACGGTGCAGTGAAGCGAAACGTTCGACACTCGTGTGTTCGATTTTATGCTCTATTACATTAGCACAGAGTTCTATTTACAGTGCGGTTTTTAAACGACGACGATGATTCCCGCAATTCATTGATAACGGGCAGTGATACCAACACTTTAAAAAATATTTCTCCCCAAATTTTACCCCTGATTACTTATACCATTGACAGGTCTAAGAGATAATAAGCTAGAAAGAAAGGCTATGTGTTTAACATAAAGACTTACGCGTGAATAACATAAAACTAACTTGTCTTAATCTGATTTCACTCCCAATACATTTTCATATCCCTGGCTATATACACACATTAAAATAATTTTTATTATTACATACAAATTGATTCATAAGGAGTAAACTCTAAACATCCTGTCCTCTAGTAAACCCCGTAGATTTTTCCCTAATTTTGGGGGGTACATCCCAAAGTTGGCAACACTGATACTGTTGTACGGCCAAACCGCCGGACTGCTCTACACACGCACGAATATGGTACGGAGCGTACCAGATCCGATGCGGACAACGGTGAACTCTTCGCCTTCTTCATATGTTCGCCGGACTGCCCTACACACGCTCGGATCTGGTACGGAGCGTACCAGATCCGCTGTACGCTCCGTACCAAATTCGTGTGTCTGTAGACACCATAATATGTACGCCATTTGACGCATTTCTATTGAAAATTGTCAAAAATAATGTTTGCTGTCAAAATATTATATGAAACACCTAAAGTGGCCTTTTAGACCCCCGGAATCTCCAGGAAACCGGAGAAAATTAAGAGCACTGAAAATGGAACTCTTCGCAAAATATAGAGATGAAAATCAAACACACAAGTGTCGAGTCAAATGTCAATGACAGCTCGATACTCGGCAAATTGATTTTCAACTGTATTGAATTAGCGCGATAGTTCTATTTTCAACGCTCTAAATTTTCTCCTGCTGGGGATATTTCAGACAATAATATAAGGTTTGGTAAAATCAATTACGAATACTTCGGGCACATGATCCACTGCTTATGTAAAGACGTTTGAGTAGAAAAATAATTGTCATACTCAAAGTAAAAAATCATCTCATGTATGTACCTACTTTCCGCAAAACGCAAACGCAAAATGTAAAGAAAAAATTTTTTTTTCGAGTATGACAATATTTTTTCTGCTTAAACGTCTTTAAATAAGCAGTAGATCATATTATGCCCGAAGTATTCGTAATTGATTTTACCAAACCTTATATAGTTCTAGCCTTATTATGTAAGGTCTCCAAAAATCAATTACGGATACTTCGGGCACACGATCCACTGCTTATGTAAAGACGTTTAGACAGAAAAATAATTGTCATACTCAAACTAAAAAATCACCTCATGTATGGCCTATGGGTGACGCTCCGCAAAACGCAAACTTGCCCTTATAAAGAAAATCAATTTTTTTCAAGTATGACAATTATTTTTCTGCTTAAATAACTTTACATAAACAGTAGATCATATGCCCGAAATATCCGTACTTAATTGATTTTACCAAACCTTATATACTCCAACATGGAAAGGCAGACCTGTAGGCTGTAGTCTAGTAGCGGCAAAGTAGCGGGGTTAAGTTAATACAGTCGTACAAGGATCTTTTGGCAACTTGGATGGGGGCATGACTGTCGCAAATAAGAATATATTTACTATATTATATAATAAATATATAAAAGTGAAATTTTACAAGACGGCGATGTTAGACTGATTTTATCCACGTGCTAAAAGATCGTTGTCAGACTGTACCTAAATTTTTACCCCTTTTTGTTGACTGTCGGATCAATATATCACCGTAAAATTGTAAAAACCCTTAGATTGTTATAAAACTAGTGAAATTGTAAAATGTTGATAGACTTCCGACGCGAATATGCTGCCTATAATTTAACACATTATTCTTCGTTAGATAATAAATATAATATGGTTTTTAATATTTCGACATATTTTTACAATCTTGTCAGTTATTTTACAATCTAACGGCTTAAACAATTTTACGGTGATATACATTTAAGATTTTATTAATAAAAGGATTATGTACATAAAAGTGACACCTAGTGGTATCTATTAGAACCGTGTTCAACTTTATTCAGCTTCTATAGACTTTATACATTGCACAACTTTGAACCCAAACGTTTATCATCGTAGTGTAATCATTATCACATAGGTGGCGCTGTTTAAAACAAAATTCATATTGGCTCACAATAACCTTTTTATACTAACCAAATTTATCTAAAATTAAATATTATTTGTGAGGGTGTTTTCATAAAGTTGATATTAATCCTTATCTAGGTAAACACGTTATTGATTATTCATTACAAGTATTTAATTTAGAAGAAATTTGCGGCTTACATCATAATATTTTGATTTCAATGAGTATTTTAGAAGATATCGCAGTACCGGTAATAAAATAATCAGCACGCAACGGCGCGCGACGGGCAGTCGTACTAATATATATCTGTATTATCTATGGGCAGTCGTGATAGCCCAAGAGCTACTAAGAAATTTTGAGTAGGTATTTGAGGCACGTTGAAATCTTGTCCTGTACTTCTCCTATTGTACCTCAACACGAGAATGCAGGCCTGGCTGGTCAGAAGCGGAACTTAGCCAAAATACAAATTTTTGGAAAAGTAGATTTTTTTATGCCCGAAAAACATGTTTGAGGCATTATGAAATTTTGATATACTGTTAGTATAATGTATAAGGAGTTGGGGAAAAAAAAGCCCCGTAATTTAGTCGGAACTTTAACCTAGCCATGTCAGTTTAAAAGTAAATAGTTTAAAGGTTAAAAATAGGTGTGTGAGGCACTTCGAAATTTGAGTAGGGTATTATTTATTATTTTTAAAAAATACTGTAAAAAATACAGATAATTTTATGGGAACTTTCCACCTGCCATGTGACTTAGAAAATCGAGAAAATCTGGCTTTTAATTCATGATTTTGTGACATCTATCGGTCATTTTATGAACTGCAATATACGTTTGAAAGGTGATGCGACATCTAGGAAGCTCTCAAAGAACTACGTGGTCAA
Organism: Glaucopsyche alexis; assembly: GCA_905404095.1. Classification (NCBI taxonomy): domain Eukaryota; kingdom Metazoa; phylum Arthropoda; class Insecta; order Lepidoptera; family Lycaenidae; genus Glaucopsyche; species Glaucopsyche alexis. Next base: position 8,598,962 of record FR990053.1, read on the forward strand.
AAAATAAAATTGCGTATTGTGCAATAAACTAACTCACTTACTACGCCAAAATGTATTTATAAAACAAATAGGTATTAATTAAATAGAAATGGCATACGAACCAGCCTAATCTACCATTTACATTAAGTACATAAACGTAAAAGCGACATCTAGGAAGGCATCAAGGAACTACGTGGTCTTGATAATTTTCGCAAAGTCGATATGAGTCGTTTTTAATTGATTTTCCTATAAAAATCGAAGACATCCATTCGTTGTTTATACAATATTGTATGCAATAAAATTACATATTGTGCAATAGTCTAATTTACTCGACAAATTTATAAAATAAATAGGTATTTATTAACGGCATACGAACCAGCTTGACCTACGCTGATTTACATTACCTATCTACGTAAAAGCGATATCTAGGAAGGCATAAATAACAATAACTCCCACACCGATCTCGGTGATGGTGGCCGGTTTCATTGAAACCAGGCTAGTTACGCAGGAGTAATTTTATAGTGCCCAAGTGTGTGCGCAGTACATAAGAGCACTCTCTCTTCCTTTTTACTCTCGTAACCCAGTGGGACGGATGACCGACACGACTGGCGAGAGATCAGGCGCAGGACCGACTTTTTACATGCCCATCCGACGCATGGATCATCTTTCTTGTCAGACAATCAGTGATCAGCCTGCATTGTCCTAACCAAACTTGGAAACAACATTTTTTGTTGTTCCCTTGTGGGAATCGAACCCACGACCTCCGAGTCGAGAGCCAATGCTCGAACGAGGCATCAAATAACTTTGTGGTCTTGATAAAATATAATCTTGGTAAAGTCGATATTATGAGTAGTTTAATTGATTTTCTTATAAAAATTGAAAATTTCCATTCGTTGTTTATACGATGTTGTGTGCAATAAAATTAAATACATTTTGTGCAATAGAGTCTAATTTACTCGACAAATTGTATTCGTAAAACGAATAGGTATTAATTAAATAGAAATAGCATACGAATAACAGGCTACGGTCTACATTACCTACCAAAGTAAAAGCGACATCTAGGAAGGCATCAAAGAAATCACCGCCTATCAGGGTAAAAACATGAGTTTCGATGTTCTCGTTACAGTCCGTTTTCATCTCTATGGCACGGTAATAAGGTTAATTATTTAAAGCAAAAATAAAGTTTTGTAATTGGTATTTTACAACGCATGCCATAGATTATACATAGCCCAAGAGCTACTAAGAAATTTTGAGTAGGTATTTGAGGCACGTTGAAATCTTGTCCTGTACTTCTCCTATTGTACCTCAACACGAGAATGCAGGCCTGGCTGGTCAGAAGCGGAACTTAGCCAAAATACAAATTTTTGGAAAAGTAGATTTTTTTATGCCCGAAAAACATGTTTGAGGCATTATGAAATTTTGATATACTGTTAGTATAATGTATAAGGAGTTGGGGAAAAAAAAGCCCCGTAATTTAGTCGGAACTTTAACCTAGCCATGTCAGTTTAAAAGTAAATAGTTTAAAGGTTAAAAATAGGTGTGTGAGGCACTTCGAAATTTGAGTAGGGTATTATTTATTATTTTTAAAAAATACTGTAAAAAATACAGATAATTTTATGGGAACTTTCCACCTGCCATGTGACTTAGAAAATCGAGAAAATCTGGCTTTTAATTCATGATTTTGTGACATCTATCGGTCATTTTATGAACTGCAATATACGTTTGAAAGGTGATGCGACATCTAGGAAGCTCTCAAAGAACTACGTGGTCAAAAAATAAAATTGCGTATTGTGCAATAAACTAACTCACTTACTACGCCAAAATGTATTTATAAAACAAATAGGTATTAATTAAATAGAAATGGCATACGAACCAGCCTAATCTACCATTTACATTAAGTACATAAACGTAAAAGCGACATCTAGGAAGGCATCAAGGAACTACGTGGTCTTGATAATTTTCGCAAAGTCGATATGAGTCGTTTTTAATTGATTTTCCTATAAAAATCGAAGACATCCATTCGTTGTTTATACAATATTGTATGCAATAAAATTACATATTGTGCAATAGTCTAATTTACTCGACAAATTTATAAAATAAATAGGTATTTATTAACGGCATACGAACCAGCTTGACCTACGCTGATTTACATTACCTATCTACGTAAAAGCGATATCTAGGAAGGCATAAATAATAATAACTCCCACACCGATCTCGGTGATGGTGGCCGGTTTCATTGAAACCAGGCTAGTTACGCAGGAGTAATTTTATAGTGCCCAAGTGTGTGCGCAGTACATAAGAGCACTCTCTCTTCCTTTTTACTCTCGTAACCCAGTGGGACGGATGACCGACACGACTGGCGAGAGATCAGGCGCAGGACCGACTTTTTACATGCCCATCCGACGCATGGATCATCTTTCTTGTCAGACAATCAGTGATCAGCCTGCATTGTCCTAACCAAACTTGGAAACAACATTTTTTGTTGTTCCCTTGTGGGAATCGAACCCACGACCTCCGAGTCGAGAGCCAATGCTCGAACGAGGCATCAAATAACTTTGTGGTCTTGATAAAATATAATCTTGGTAAAGTCGATATTATGAGTAGTTTAATTGATTTTCTTATAAAAATTGAAAATTTCCATTCGTTGTTTATACGATGTTGTGTGCAATAAAATTAAATACATTTTGTGCAATAGAGTCTAATTTACTCGACAAATTGTATTCGTAAAACGAATAGGTATTAATTAAATAGAAATAGCATACGAATAACAGGCTACGGTCTACATTACCTACCAAAGTAAAAGCGACATCTAGGAAGGCATCAAAGAAATCACCGCCTATCAGGGTAAAAACATGAGTTTCGATGTTCTCGTTACAGTCCGTTTTCATCTCTATGGCACGGTAATAAGGTTAATTATTTAAAGCAAAAATAAAGTTTTGTAATTGGTATTTTACAACGCATGCCATAGATTATACAGATACATACGCGCAGGCGCTAAAAACTTGTTGCAATTAAAACTAGTTGCAATTAAAACGATCAGTGTGATCAATTTGTCGAGTAAATTAGAATATTGCACAATATGTAATTTTATTGCACACAATATTGTATAAACAACGAATGGATGTCTTCGATTTTTATAGGAAAATCAATTAAAAACGACTCATATCGACTTTGCGAAAATTATCAAGACCACGTAGTTCCTTGATGCCTTCCTAGATGTCGCTTTTACGTTTATGTACTTAATGTAAATGGTAGATTAGGCTGGTTCATATGCCATTTCTATTTAATTAATACCTATTTGTTTTATAAATACATTTTGACGTAGTGAGTTAGTTTATTGCACAATACGCAATTTTATTTTTTGACCACGTAGTTCTTTGAGAGCTTCCTAGATGTCGCATCTCCTTTCAAACGTATATTGCAGTTCATAAAATGACCGATAGATGTCACAAAATCATGAATTAAAAGCCAGATTTTCTCGATTTTCTAAGTCACATGGCAGGTGGAAAGTTCCCATAAAATTATCTGTATTTTTTACAGTATTTTTTAAAAATAATAAATAATACCCTACTCAAATTTCGAAGTGCCTCACACACCTATTTTTAACCTTTAAACTATTTACTTTTAAACTGACATGGCTAGGTTAAAGTTCCGACTAAATTACGGGGCTTTTTTTTCCCCAACTCCTTATACATTATACTAACAGTATATCAAAATTTCATAATGCCTCAAACATGTTTTTCGGGCATAAAAAAATCTACTTTTCAAAAATTTGTATTTTGGCTAAGTTCCGCTTCTGACCAGCCAGACCTGCATTCTCGTGTTGAGGTACAATAGGAGAAGTACAGGACAAGGTTTCAACGTGCCTCAAATACCTACTCAAAATTTCTTAGTAGCTCTCCAGCTATGAGGTGGAAGCGCTTCTCCTTCTACGTAAATGAAGTCGCGGGTAAATTTTAGCGATATCCCAAAGTAACTATTCCACGCGGACGAAGTCGCGGGCAAAAGCTAGTGTATAATATGCCGTAGTCCTTTTGTATGATACAGCAGATTTTTTTTTTCAAGTAGATAAGTTGCTTATATTCAAGAGTATATTTTTCACTCCTGAAAGTTTAGATAGTGACTGAAAAAACACCCGGTATAATAAAGATCAAAAGTTTGATTGTTTGCATTGAATAGGCTCAGAAACTACTGGTCCGATTTTGATGAAATTTGACATAGATTAGACCATAATATGAATGAATACAGGCAATTTTTTTATCGCAGTAAAATGTATGGTTCTCGCGAATTTTCTTTTTGCGCGTACGTCGCGGGACATAATATATTTTGTTAAATAAGTAAGCACTATAAAGCATTCATCGTATTAGCACAGTCTATGTGGTATTAGTAGTTGTATAAATTTATAAAATACTTAGAATGTATATAATTTAAAACCAAATACTTTTTTACCACTAGTAGTAGCGCCATTTAACGCAAAACAAAATTTGTTTCTAAAGCGTTATAAATCTAATTAATCTACAAATTGTTAATCACGATTACGAATAAATTAACAAGTTCGTATGCTAATCCACGTCGAGCCTTTCTTTAATCTCGATCAACTGGGGGGGCATTGAACGTCTTTGACATTGAGTCACCTAGGCCTAGGGGAGAGGGGTGAGGGGGTAGGCACCTCCGCCGAATGCACCCGAAACAACCCCAGGCGTTGAACCGGGGATGAGGTGAGCGTTGTTCTGATCAACTTTCATCATCATCGTCGATGTTATTATTAGAGGATAAAGAAGTCCATTTTTGAAACAGGACTTCAAAAATATTATAATAGTTGTAATATAAAAATATAAATATAACGCTGAGTTTTATCAAAATTTAAAAACGGCTCCCAAAGGAACAGAGCCTAATAATATTATGTTGTTTTCAGGGTTCCGTAAAACATGAGGAACCCTATTTTGTAATTTCGCTCTTAGTTTCGCTCTGTCCGTCCCTCTGTCCGTTTGTCTACGCTTCTAGCTTCTGTTATTATTCATACGATTAATATTATGTCAATATCATTTTTGAAACATAATTTTTCAGTGGAAAAAGTTTTATGTTTTATATCTTAATCCTTACGTCAAAATTGAAGGCTATAATATTTTTTACTTCCATAATAATCAAGTTGTTTTTAAAATATGTAATTGACCAGAAAACGAGCAAACTGATCGCCTAGTGGCTGGTAGTAAGCGATTACCGCCGCTTATAAACACTCGAAACGTGTTGCGTACTTGTGTTAGAGGTGAGGCGTATTTACCATAACAGGTAAAGGTAACACGTATTTATCACACATAACAGTCGATATTCATAGTGTCTTGTGTTCCTACTTCCTGGTACTTACCAATTCTTGAGCCTCTGGTAACCTCACTCACTCGCCGGTTTCCCGTCAGGCTGTGGTATTTATCCGATCGAGCCGGCCCACTCGTGCCAAAGCTCGGCTCTCCCACGTTGTCAACATGTCCTCTGCCGAGGCTCGGGTCTCTTCTATAAGGGGTTACGCCAATCGTACTCCGTGTGTGCGTGTCTCTACGCCAGCACACCACAGAGTAAAATATTTTTACTAGTAGTTGCCCGCGACTTAATCGCGCAAAAATTAATCTCGCGGAAACCGTACATTTTTCTGCTGTAAAAAGTAGCCTATGTCCTTCCCCGTGGTTTAGTCTATATATTCTGTGCCTTTCATCAAAATAGATCCCGTGGTTTTGGAGCCTTTTCAAAGCAAACAACAAACTTTTCCTCTTTATAATATTAGTACTTATCTTACGTAAGTCACCCCGGGTTGGCGGTATTCACGGTTTGAACGTTGTTGTTAGTTCTTAATTATTCTTAATGGTCTTTACAGACACGTAGGGTTCTAGTCTACGTTTTCCTTGTCCTTAAAGCTTAGAGCTTTAAAGTCGATAGGCAAAAACTGTCTCCGCTCAAATGGCCCCACTTTTGGAGTTATTGTCGCCATTTTGACAATCGAAGTACCTGGTGGTGAGATAAGATTTGAGGTGTTGTGAAAACCAAGATGGCGTAACTTTTTCTTGTATGAAAATTTGTTCTGTCAAATGTACGTAATTGCCTATCCCATAGTTTTGAAATCTTTGACGAAAACACTATAATATAAGGAGTAAAAAGTCCGACAGAAATAAAACAGACGGATTCCATCGAGCCATCGGCCCGCATTACGATGAAAATAAACCCCACTTGCGTAAAATCCGAACATGGCCGATTGAGCTGCAGTATCGAGCCTGGTTAACCCCCCAGCCCACCGGGTGGGGCCCAGACGACCCTGGCAAGGTCGCAGACAGACACGCACATGCGTACTCCAGGCAAACCTGACCGTCCGCACTAAGGACAATAAACTCGCTAGTTTTTAGGGTACTGTACCCAAAGGGTAAAAACCTTGTTACTGAGAGTTGATTGTCCGTTAGTCTGTCTGTCTGTCTGTCACCACTCACCAGGCTTTATTTCGTTAACCGTTATAGCTAGACAGTTGAAATTTTCATAGATTATTTCTGTTGGGAACACCAATAGTTAATTATGCCTAAATTATTGTATTTTTAAGATAGAATAATAATTTAGTATACATATATTCGTAATAGGGTGATATACGCTTACATTTTGTAAAGAACAAAAAGGAACCGTGTTACCCCTGGTGGGACTCGAACCCACAATCCCCGGCTTAGGAGGCCGATGCCTTATCCATTAGGCCACAGGGGCTATGACTATTCTGGCGAAATACTTAATCAGTTTAGGAAGAAAAAGCCGAATCACCAACCCTTATGCCCGATATCTGAAAGGTTTTATCGAGAGTTTATCTATTCAATAGCGCTTATGATTAATCAACGCAAACGCGTTATCCAATGAAAAGCGCTATGAATAGATAATCTTCCTATAAAAAACATCAGAAATTTTTTATTACCCCACGACTGCAAACGTGGATAATATATTATTATAATAGAAGTTACGCTCAACTTTCTGCGTTAATTTGTTCCTACAAAGTACAAACTCCTCGTTTATGATAGTATAATTATTAATTATGCATACATATTTTATGTACATTCAAGAAAATTAAATACAGTTTTAATATCCCAACAAAAATACTGCCCTGTATTTAATTATCAACAAACTGCTAGAAATTTATTTACCTGACACACCTAGACAACTCGAAAGTACTAACTACTATCGTCAGGTATAATTGCAATTTGTATGTAACACTAACATCGTCCTGTTACAATAGCGGATAGCTCGATAAACCCACAGATAAGAGTTTTATATTCCGCCAACACTCGCCGGAGGAAGTAGGATGTGCAGATTCTGATAAAGATAGTGTTCCCATTGTGAGCACAGATTACAGATATGCGTAATGCAAAAGACCAACTGGCTAGGGTAAACTTGACCTGAACCTCAATTCTCGTATTTAAAAAAGACCTTCATTTTACTTTGATTTTTTTGGTACAATCCAATTTTTTAAAAAAATTACAAAAATTACAATTCAATTACAAGTGAAGCGACAGTATGTTACCATGAACGGATTTTATGACGTTTCGACCTATCAGTGCGCGTTTCACGTTAGTTTAACGTTCATAAAAACACCGTTTGAGAATTATAGCGTATTGGGACTTGATTGTTTTTTCACTTTTTTTTTTGAGATATTTAAGAAATCTCAAAAAAACTTATTTTTTTTTGTTATTTTTGGAATAACTTTTAAACGGCTTTATCGATCAACTCCATAAAATAATCACCTTGAAAACCACCTCGATCGCCGCCAATCCGTTCAAAATCGGTTGAATCGTTCGAGAGATATCGTGAAGGAAAGAAAACCGAAAAGTGTTTTTTCGGAATTACTCCTTTAATAATTTTTCATCTGAATTTTTTTTGTTGTCGATTCCTTCAAAGGGCATGAAAAACAGCACCGATTGCCGCTAATCGCGTGAAAATCGGTTGATTCATTCCAAAGTTATAAAAGTTTGAAATTTCAAAAAACAGTGTTTTATTAAACTTAAGAAAATTGTCAGTGAAAATTTTTAGAGCACTTTTATTTTTGAGCTCGATAAGCTGAAAAATGACGCATTAGATAAAATTTAAGCGCTTAACGGGAAGTTTCACGGATAGCCTTTAAGTCAACTGTTTTCCTAATTTTTTTGTTCCTTCGGCTGGTCGAACCCGCGACCCCATTATGCCGCGTCCGCACGTTTGCGACTTGCCGCAAACTCCAAACCTCCACAAACGCTTGACTTAAAAAAGGGAATCAAACGTCGCCATCCGCACGCTTGCGAGTGAGTTAGTGTGTTCTGAACAGGCAAGCATGACGGACGTTGAGCTCGTAGGTATCGGCTATAGCATTTGCTTTGAGTTATTTTTATTGTTAAAACAACAGCCTCCGTGGTCTTGTGGTTAGAGCTTGGCTCTCGACTCGGAGGTCGAAGGTTCGATTCCCGCACTGGGATTATGAGAGTAAAAGAGAGTGTGCTTTTTTGTACTGCGCACACACTTGGGCACTATAAAAATACTCCTGCGTAACTGGCCTGGTTTCAATAAAACCAGCCACCGTCACCGAAATCGGTGTGAGGAGTTATTATTATTATTATTGTAAAAAAATACATAAATAAAAACAAACAAAAAACGGCAAAGAAGATGGTGGATTAAGTTACAAATTACCCGTATAGTGGTTATACATTCAATAATGTACTTAGCCACGCATCGGCTACTTTTTTCTCATAATAATAATAATAATATCTATGGACGTTTCACACCACGTCAATCTGGTCCCGTGGTAAGTTCTCGGAGAATTTGTGTTACGGGTACCAGACAACAGAAATATATTTAATACTTTTATATTATACATGTCACCGTAAAATTGTAAAAACCGTTACATTGTAAAATAACTAACGACATTGTAAAAATATGTCGAAATATTTATGACTATATATTTTTAATCTTACGAAAAATAATGTGTTAAATTATAGGCAGAATATTCGCGTCCAAAGTCTATCGGCATTTTACAATTTCACTAGTTTTATTACAATCTAACGGTTTTTACAATTTTACGGTGACATATGCATATTTAAAATTTTTATTGTATCTATCGGCATTTTACAATTTCACTAGTTTTATTACAATATAACGGTTTTTACAATTTTACGGTGACATATATACATATTTAAGATTTTTATTGTATCTAACTGTATCCCAAATGCATGGTTCAACCTGATAACATTCGAGAAAAAACAAGATGTCTTTATATTTGACCAATCACCACTCATTAGGGATGGGCGTTGAATGAACGAACTGTTTTATTAAACTGTTTATTTGTCATGAACGGGTAAACTAGTTTAGCGTCTACTGATAAACTAGTCTATGCGTGAACGGTTGCCATATGCCCTGCCGGAACGGTGCGTGCGACAGAGACCGTTTCTTCGCGACGCGACGACACGATCGACGGACGGGCGCGGGGCACGACGACTCGGCACGAGCAATACGTCTATCTCTGTTCTTTACAACCGACGACGTGCTCTAATCTATGTAATAATTACATTCATTGAGTGGGCGGTGTTTTAATATAAAAACCCCCCGACACAAAAAATAAACTCTAAAAAATTATAAATAATATTTTAAAACTATTATAATTATATTATCACATAATATTATGTAAGTTGAAATAATTTTAGCTTATATACATACTTCCAACATCATTGAAGTAACATGATACCAAATTTCGAATCGATAGGACATGTGGACGATAGTCAGATCCCCTCATCAAATAATAAAGAAAAGATGATTTTCAAACGGCTAATCATCAACTAATAAGGAAAAAAATATTTTCAAACGGCTAATCAGGTCAAGGTTACCTTACCATGTTCTTTAAATAACGTTGAAGTAACACGGTACCAAATTTCGAATCGATTGGACATAAGAAAGTTAGTAAGATCCCCTCATCAAGTAGAAAAGAGCTGATCATTTTCAAACGGCTGATCAGGTCATGGTTACCTTACCATGTTCTTTGAATATCGTTGATGTAACACGGTACCAAATTTTGAATAGATCGGACATTGGAAAGTTAGTCAGATCCCCTCATTAACTAGAAAAGAGCTGATCATCTTCAAACGGCTATCTTCCCACCACCAGTTTTCTCATCGAATGAAGCTACGAACACTCTCGATTAAGTCATTAATATTCTCTTTCAGTGCGCTTTCATTTGAGACCCCACTCGAGTATATTTGCACATTCGGTTATTCTTCCCCGCTTTCACCCCCAACAACTTTTAAACGGCTCAACCGATTTTCATCAATCATGTCTAAGAATACTCGCATGTAAGTCACCTTTAATACAAAAAAAAAACTAAATCGAAATCGCGTCATCCGTTCGGGAGCTATGATGCCACAGACAGACAGACAGACACACACACAGACAGACAGACAGACACGTCAAACTTATAACACCCCTCTTTTTGCGTCGGGGGTTAAAAATGAACTTTAAAGTAAGCTAACAATTTCCACCGCTCACAGATTAAACCGTCTCGTCGTTCGTCGTCATCACTAGTCGCGTCGATCAACAAGTTTGTCAAAACAGTTAATGCAAAAAGTCGTTCATTCAACAAAACTACTTTGTTTGTCATAGTTTATTGCTCAGTTCAGTATTCGTCGAACACGTAAACTAGTCGAAAAAAAAACTGTTTTTTCAACTAGTTTACGATGAACGATAAACGGTCTCGTTTCGTTGATCGAAAAAGCGTCGACGACCCACCACTACCACTCATTTTGTGCGAGCGTATGCACGTCTGCCCGTCTCCAGTACACAAACCAGACTGAGCGCGCGTAAACGTGTGGATGCAACGCAGTGTTGCCAACCTCAGGAAAGCAAAAATCAGTAAATAGTACTTAAAATAACCTAACCTAACCTAACCAAGAGCATGTCAGGACATGTCTAAGGAGGGTTCCGTAACTTTAAACGCGTAATATGATTTTTTTTTAATTACTCCAAAAGTTACTGTCCGATTTGGTTCACAATAGTTTTCCTAAAGAGTTTTTAGCATGATCTATCAGCATGAAAATTTGCAAGTTTCTATCTCCTATAGTTTAAAAATGCTAGGGGGGGGACCAACTTACAAACTACTTTGGAGGCCGATTACTCGAAAATGGTCAACTTTATAAAAAAGTGACGTATGAAACCTTGCCTTTATTTTAAAAGACCTATTCTATGATACCCCACACGATGGGGTAGAGTGAAAAAATATTTTTCATCCCCACTTCACATGTATGGAGAGCCACCCCTAAAATATAAAAGTATTATTTTTTTATGATCCCGAAACCGTGATCTATACACAATCTATAATTGCACCAAATTTCATCAATTTATATTCATAATTACAGGAGCTAGAGGCGCGGACAGACAGACAGACAGACAGACAGACAGACAGACAGACAGACAGACGGACAGAGCGAAACTATAAGGGTTCCTTAAGTATTACGGAACCCTAAAAACAGCAGAAAACAGTAAAATAGTAATTTCAAAACATCAAATCTACTGTCCAACAAAACATTCATAGAATTGATAAATAGTTATACAACTACTAACAGATTTACCGCAAATTGCCTCTATTATAAGGAATTTCTGGGAACTGAAAAGGAAATAAAGTCAAAATTTGATTTAAAATAATTTTTCAAAGACAAGTAAAGCACAGCTATCCTTGTTCCACATATTAAACTACAAATGTAGCTATCCTGTTTTACTGTAAGTCAAAATGATTGCGTCAGTAAAGGGAGGATCTAGTCTTTGGAGGATCCCCTGTGCTGCATCCTGCAAGAGGCCCGCTATTATAGCAAATTCACAATTGTAAAAAGACGCGTGATTGACGCATACGAGTACTATCTTTATTACTTTCTCTAAAAGGTTTATCCATTTTAACTTGTTGGTTGTGACTTATTATCATTTGGAATTAATTCTTTTTTACGCAGTTCGAAATTATCGAAAATTATCGGATACATCACATAAAAACAGTAGAAAAACGAACTAAAACAGAAAACAGGGATGGTAGGCCGAAAACAGTAAATCTACTGTTAAAACAGTAGGGTTGGCAACACTGATGCAACGCAAGCGCTTGCGACAAATTCCCTTTGATTTGTGTCAAAAAACCGACACTCGATCGGAACGGCTGCAAACGCTTGCAAACCTACACAAACCAAGGCAAACGCTCTATCCGCACGTTTGAATTTGTGAGAGCTTGTCGAGGTTTGGCAAACGTGCGGACGCGGCATTAGAATCCCGTTGAATCCGAAACCGAACGCGTTGGTGCTCAAGCACAAACGCGCTTTACCACTGAGCCACGGAGGTCGTCATATGTTTTTGTAGTATAACAACAACAATATTAATACACACTATAATGCTATAATACCATGCTTTTGATAGATACAATTTCTTAACACGTTGACGTTTGTCAATCTGTTACAATTTTTTAAACATTATATTTTTTGTATCTCAGACAAAAAAAAACTCTTTTCTATACTAATATAATACAGAGGAATTTTTTGTTTGCATCGAATAGGCTCCGAATCTACTGGACCAATTTTGATGAAATTTGGAACAGATATAAAATAGACCACGGGGAAGGACATAGGCTACTTTTTATGTAGGTTTTAGGTAGGTTTAAATGTACGGTTACCGCGGGATCTTTTTTTGTCGCGCACAAAGTATCGCGCAACATCTAGTAATTTATAAAGGACATATGGGAAAATTTTCGACCACAGGGACGACCTCTTGTTTTAGCGGATAAGCCATTTTTCGAACTACTTGGATATTGAATCACCATAGAACGAGCTAATTAATTCCAGAAATTCTGCTGATGTCGCCGCTGGAGTGCTGCACCGCCTGCACCGAGGGCCCTTCAACACAAAGCACGATTCAGGTCAATCAATGACGCTTTACCCGCACAATTTTATGCTATTTTATTATTAAAGTTTCATAATTTAAATAATATGAAAGTTTGTAGGGATGGATGAATGGATGGATAGATGGATGGACGTTTGTTACTCTTTCACGCAAAAACTACTGATCGGATATCGATGAAATTTGGTATGGTAGTTTAAGGCTCTGGATTAAAAAATAGGCTACTTTTTATCCCAAAAAAGGATAGATTTCCTTTTGGATACTGTATTTACGCGGACGAAGCCGCGGGCAACTACATACAAATTCAAAAACAAAACTTATATGTTATAACTAGCTTTTGCCCGCGACTTCGTCCGCGTGGAACAGTTACTTTGGGATATCGATATCGCTTAAATATACCGGCGACTTCATTTACGTTGAAGGAGAAGCGCTTTCCTGCCCGCGACTGCCCGCCGCGCGCCCCATTATTTTATTACTGCGATATCTTCTAAAATACTCATTGAAATCAAATCATGTAAACGGCAAATTTCTTCTAAATTAAATGCTTGTAATGAATAACGTATTTCCTTGGATAAGGATTAATATAATCTTTATGAAAACACCATCACAAATATTGCTTAATTTTAGAACAAATTTGGTTAGCATAAAAAAGGTTATTGTGAGCCAACCTTAAAAGATAGACATGTACTGTCGCGGACTTTTTTTTAGAACTTTTAAAGGGGAACAATTCTGTCATACATCATTTTAGCGAAACTTTAACCGTTTCCGCAGCGTATGCAGCGAAAGCTCTCAAAAGGAAAAAATAACCCCCGATTTTGAAATATTCTTGGTTGGTGCTCCGCTCGTATTGAGCTTAGCATGATGTTATGTAGCCTAAAGCCTTCCTCGATAAATGGACTATCCAACACAAAAAGAATTTTTCAATTCGAACCAGTAGTTCCTGAGATTAGCGCGTTCAAACAAACAAACAAACAAACAAACAAACTCTTCAGCTTTATAATATTAGTATAGATTTATATCATAATGTTTATAAGTTTGTTCAAAATCAAACTCGGAAACGTTGCTTATGTTAAGGTTTAAAAATAGAGTCCGACCGAAACTGGTTTTCCGGCCGAAACCGAAACTGAAACCGAATATTCGGCCGTGGCTTTAGTTTCGGCCGAAACCGAAACCGAAACCGAAACCGAAACTCACGTGGTCAAGTAGAAAATTCCTTAAAATACTGAAATTTGGTGCATTTTATGCATTATTCTGCATTAATTAGGACATGAAATGGAAACACGGTATATTAATTTTGTTGTAATTATTTATTTAATATATTCATTCCAACTTAAGAGCTTCGCTCTTGTCGGTGGAGCTTTCTCCATTCCTCTCTGCACTCCGCCCTTCTCTTGACATCCTGATACGACACGACCATCACTTTCTCCTTCACCTGGTCCATAAACGTTCTTCTCGGCCTTCCACGTTTTCTTCTACCTTCAACCTTCCCTTCAATTATTCCTCTCATAAAGTTGTCGTGCCGTATCAAGTGTCCTAACATCTTTCCTCTTCTATTCTCAATGGTCTTTAATATCTCTCTCTTCTCATTAACTAATGCCAAAACTTCTTCATTGGTTTTCTTTTCAGTCCAACGTATTCTCTCCATTCTTCGCCAACACCACATCTCGAATGCTTCCAATCTCTCTCTATCGCGTTGTGTCATGGTCCACGTCTCGCTACCATACAAAGCAATGCTCCAGATGTATATTTTAATTAGCTTTTTTCGGATGTGACGAGATATGCGGGCTTTAAAAAGGTATTTTTTGTCGTTGAAGGCTTTCTTTGCTATGTCCGATGTACACCTGGAGTCATTCGTGATGAGGCTTCCCAAATATCTAAACTGTTTGACTTGATCTATTGAAATTGAGTTGATAGTTATCAGGTTATGTTTTGCTGTAGTCTTGGATGTAATTAGTGTCTTAGTTTTAATAACGTTGATTTTTAATCCAAATTCTTTAAATACAAGATCCATGTAGGTTACCAATTCTTCTAATTGCTTTGAATTTTCGGCTAGCGCAGCTATATCATCAGCAAAACGTATAAATTGGATATTTTGCCCATTCATTTTTATCCCCCCCTTCCCTGTCTCTACAAGTTTCCTGATTGCACACTCTATGAAGATGTTAAATATGAGTGGCGAGAGTGGACAACCCTGCCTTACACCTTGTCTGATCTTTGCCATTCCTTCCTCTTCTCCTATCCTTATTACCGTTTCTTGGTTCTTGTAAAGTTCAAATATTATTCTCCTGTTTAATTTGAATATCTATTCCTGCTTGCTTTAAAACTGTCATCATGTATTTCAAATTAACTTTGTCAAATGCTTTCTCTAAATCAATGAAGGCAATATGTGTGTCTAAATCTAATTCCATTCTCCTGTCTATTGATAATTTAATATAATATTAAAAAAATATTAATTACTTATATTATAATTATGTTATCAAATTCAGTTGCGTTGTCAAAGCGTTGCCGCAAGAAACGAAGTTAGGCGAGCGTGCACGAAAACTCCCGAAATCAGTTTCGGTTTCGACAAAAGTTTCGGCCACTTTTGGCCGAAACCGAAACTGCTGCCGAAACTTGATTTTTGGCCGAAACTCGGCCGAAACCGAAACCGAAACCGAACTTTCGGTCGGACACTATTTAAAAATAATTTCTAAATGTCTTTAGGTACATAAGCAGTAGATCACAATTCACAATTCACATGCCCAAAATATACGTACCTAATTGATTTCGAACGGCATGTATTTAAACTTGCGACAAAACAATTAAATTTTGGATGTGAAAATACCCAATATTGAATACTAAATTACCAAGTTGGCGAAAGAATGTAAGGAACAAAAAAATTACTAATCTGGTGACTAAATAATACCACTGAATTTTACAAACTGGCAGACAGATTATGTTTTAGCGACTAAATAACCATCTTGGCGACAATTTGTGAGTACACATATAATTTAAGAATAGGCACATATATTTTCCCTGATGTAGGTAACTCAAAAACCATACAAGCAGCGAAACGAGCGCACACAAAAAAACCATAAAGGAGCGTACAAAATTCCCAATTTTTTTATTTTTCTCGGTTTTAGGGAGGTGTAGATTATTGTGTAGATTAATTTTGAAATTTAAAAATGGCGGATATTTATTTTTCGTAAAATTGATATGGGTGTCGTTTACCAGGTTTTTGGGAGTGCTGGATACGAAAATGACATTCGTTTTGAAATTCCAATATGGCGGACATACTTAATTTCATAAAAATAATATGGGTGTCCTTTTATTGGTTTCTGGGGGTGCTGATTACAAAAAAGTCATCCATTTTAAATTTCCTTAGTAACCCAACAACCTCATATTTTCTTCATGATGGGAGAAAAAGAAATTTGAAAATCCTGAATTTTCCAACATTTCTATAGCTTTATACATCTAGGAATGTATCTCAATGTAGAGCATTTACTATGTTTTTATAAAGTTGATTATATCTTGGAAACGGTGCATCCTATTGAAAAAAATATGAAAATTTCGCCCCCCTTTGGAACCCCACAACATCATATTTTCTTCATGATGGGAGAAAAAAAATCGAAAATCCTGAATTTTCCAACATTTCTATAGCTATAAACATCCGATGTATCTCAATGTAGAGCATTTACTTCTTTTTTTATAAAATTGATTCTATCTCGGAAACGGTGCATCCTATTGAAAAAATAATGAAAATTTCGCCCCCCTTTAAAACCCCGCAACATCATATTTTCTACATGATGGGAGAAAAAAAAATCGAAAATCCTGAATTTTCCAACATTTCTATAGCTAAAAACATCCGTCGTATCTCAATGTACAGCATTTACTTCTTTTTTATAAAATTGATTCTATCTCGGAAACGGTGCATCCTATTGAAAAAATAATGAAAATTTCGCCCCCCTTTTGAGCTCCGCAACATCATATTTTCTGAATTTTCCAACATTTCTATAGCTATAAACATCAGTCGTATCTCAATGTACAGCATTTACTTCTTTTTTATAAAATTGATTCTATCTCGGAAACGGTGCATCCTATTGAAAAAATATTGAAAATTTCGCCCCCCTTTGGAACCCCGCAACATCATATTTTCTTCATGATGGGAGAAAAAAAATCGAAAATCCTGAATTTTCCAATATTTCTATAGCTATAAACATCCGTCGTATCTCAATGTACAGCATTTACTTCTTTTTTATAAAATTGATTCTATCTCGGAAACGGTGCATCCTATTGAAAAAATATTGAAAATTTCGCCCCCCTTTGGAACCCCGCAACATCATATTTTCTTCATGATGGGAGAAAAAAAATCGAAAATCCTGAATTTTCCAACATTTCTATAGCTATAAACATCCGTCGTATCTCAATGTACAGCATTACTTCTTTTTTTATAAAATTGATTCTATCTCGGAAACGATGCAAACTATTGAAAAATAAGGAAAATTTCGTCCCCCTTAGAATCTCCGCAACATCATATTTTCTTCACGATGGAAGACAATTTTGTAATCAGAACCCCCAGAAACCGGGAAAAGGACAACCTTGTTAATTTTAATAACAGAAATTTACGCCATTGTGTAATTACGAAACAGATTTTATTTTCATATTATTCTGCACCCCCAGAAACCTAGAAAATGACACCCATGACAAAGAAAAACATACTCCAACAGTATCCAAACATAGGATTTTCCGTAGCCTGCAAATTGAATTTTTAGCAGCCATTAATTTATCAACCAAATCTGGTTTTATAGCTGCTTATATGGTATAATGGTCACCAACTCGGAAATTAAGTCACCAACTTATAAACGTCGGTGCTAATTTGGATTAAATTTCGCCTCTTTTTATCTGCCGACTTTAGAATTTTTTGTCACCCGAGTGTTTTCGCCAGTTTAGTAATTTAGTCGCCAACATATTAATTCGCTGCCAAATTCAGTAATACAGTATGCTCACGTGCAGCCGCCAACCTATTTTTTGTTCGCTCGATTAATTATATGCCATTTCGAACAACCTCATATCACAGCCTAAGGAACTTACCTACAGTCGTCCAACGGGCACGTCTAGACAGAGCAATCGTGCGGGGCGTGCGGGGTGAGAGAGGAGAGGTAGCGAGCCCAACTCCCAAGCTGCCATACACTCGCTTGGGACACGTCAGCCCGGATTGACGCTTTTTAATTTGATTGTTTTAAGTGGTTTGCGACAGTGTTTCGTTTGAGTTGTATGTAGGTACTTATTTACAATGGTCAATTATATGAACAGCTAAAGAAGATTAATTTTAATACAAAACCATGCGCCTGTTTCCCGTCAGAATTTTTAATAAAATTGTATCTACGTATGAGAATTTACTAACTACATCGTCAAATTCAACAATCGCAATCTAAAAACTAGTAAATCCAAATGTCGAAAATACCTTTCAGTTTCGCATTTGTAGCTTTTGCAGGGTTCGTAAATATCCGATATTTATAATAAATATCAAAATATCAGATATCTTTGATAATATATCCGATATTTTTGATTTTTTGATATTTTTGATATTTTCAAAATTACATACAAATCTCATACTCTGATATGTTTTTTCGTAATAGTTGAATCGAAATAATTTGTATGTCTGATAATTTGAAGATAGGGAAGTAAAATTAAACTCATTTATTTATTATTGATATTCAAAGTTTTCAAATAAATTAAAAATCAACGATAGATACTTTTGAGTATCAATTTAAGTCTTAAATCCATAAAATGACTTTTGTTTATAACCAGAAGAAAAAAAAAGTGTATTAATTTTATCAGTCGAATTAATTTGACACATGGTATAAATCACAGTGTAATAAAGAGATACAGTGGTCCAACGCGTTTGAAGTCGCGCGGAATGCCGCTTTTGTGTAGGTATTCGTCATTGCTGCAGGGTTGTCACAATAATGTGTTTTATTATAATCTGTTCTACATTTTGTGTATTCGTAGTATGTGTATGTAGAGTACTGGGAATAAAACAAAAAAATATATATAGAAGTATTAATGAAGAGTTTTATTATAAAAAATACAAATGCGTATACAAAAGCTCAGGGTTCGCATGATATAATATATCAATTGATATAATTATATTGGATATATATATCATGAATCATGATATATATCAATTGATATTTATGCTTGATATATATATCAAAAATGATATTTATATTTAAGAGTGTAAAATAATGTTTTAAATGTAAAAAATCTTACATCAAGTCATAGTCTAAATGCACAGGTCTTTTCAGGTTTCACAAGCCTAGGTCATCAAAAACTTGCTATTTGACACGACATTAACTAATCATTGCCGTCGTCGCGGCTTGTAACTTAGGCTTATGACACCCACGTGACCCCCTGTTTTTCGGAAGAAAATTCCTTGTTTGTTATTGTACTATTGTTATACCATTTATACCATGTGTCAAATTAATTCGACTGATAAAATTAATACACTTTTTTTTTCTTCTGGTTATAAACAAAAGTCATTTTATCGATTTAAGATTTAAATTGATACTCAAAAGTATCTATCGTTGATTTTTAATTTATTTGAAAACTTTGAATATCAATAATAAATAAATGAGTTTAATTTTACTTCCCTATCTTCAAATTATCAGACATACAAATTATTTCGATACAACTAAGTATTACGAAAAAACATATCAGAGTATGAATTTTGTATGCAATTTTAAAAATATCAAAAAATCAAAAATATCTGACATATATCAAAGATATCTGATATTTATTATAAATATCGGATATTTACGAACCCTGCAAAAGCTACAAATGCGAAACTGAAACTATTTTCGACATTTGGATTTACTAGTTTTTAGATTGCGATTGTTGAATTTGACGATGTTGTTAGTAAATTATCATACGTAGATACAATTTTATTAAAAATTCTGACGGGAAACAGGCGCATGGTTTTGTATTAAAATTAATCTTCTATAGCTGTTCATATAATTGACCATTGTAAATAAGTACCTACATACAACTCAAACGAAACACTGTCGCAAACCACTTAAAAAAATCAAATTAAAAAGCGTCAACCCCGGCTGACGTGTCCCAAGCGAGTGTATGGCAGCTTGGGCTCGCTACCGCCCCTCTCTCACCCCGCACGCCCCGCACGATTGCTCTGTCTAGACGTGTCCGTTGGACGACTGTAGGTAAGTTCCATAGGCTGTGGTATAAATGGTATAACAATAGTATAATAACAAACAAGGAATTTTCTTCCGAAAAACAGGGGGTCACGTGGGTGTCATATGCTGTGTTCTCAGTCTTATTATAATATTATTAATTTTTAAAGATTATAATTATAGCATAATATTATGAATACAATTTAAATTAATGCTTAGTTTATTGACACGACTCTTCACACTTGAGCACGACCTCTGTGGCTCAGTTGGTTGAGCGTGTTGGTGCTCAAGCCGGAGGTCGCGGGTTCAAATCCCACCGAAGGAACAAAAAGATTTTCTGTGTTCCTGGGTCATGGATGTGTATTAAATATGTGTATAATATAATAAAAATCTTAAATATGTGTATTGTGTATAGTGTAAAAGTATTAAATATATTTCCGTTGTCTGGTACTCGTAACACAAGTTCTTCAAGAACTTACCACGGGATCAGATTGACGTGGTGTGAAGCGTCCATAGATATTATTTATTATTTATTTGTTTATTATTATTATATTTGATATTATAGTATGATTACAGTGTCCATATTAAAATTATGTCAGGTGTTGGGTATAAAAATAATAGAAATGTCAATTATATTATGTTATTTTGTCAGCTAAGTAGTAATTTACGTCATAGTACATTTATATCTCTACACAGTTCTATTTAGCGCAGAGTTTTATTGACATTGCTGTTTTTTTCTATCGCCACCACAAAAGAAACTCTCGTGCGAACGAGGGCTAAAGCAAAGACTTTATTGTTTGTTATTAGACTCAAGACTTCTTGATTCCACTTGATTCTCGATTCCTGATTCCACATAGTACATACTTCGTCATACTTTCATGATGAGGTCATGAACGCTTCACGTATTTAGCATACGATATCTAGTTACAAAGTGCCTCTCCACTGTTGAGTTTGATCGGTTAATCCCGGCTTAGGTTCATATAAGACAGAAGATATCTGTTCATATCGATTGCCCCTTACGTTCCACCATCATCATTAACACGCCAACACACAGTGGAAGCTTGGTGGACTTCAGCGCTACATAATATCTTACGACTATTACGAGTATATGGATGGATGGATATTTGTTACTCTTTCGCACAAAAACTACTGAGCGAATTTTAATGAAATTCGGTATGATAGTAGTTTAGGCTCTGGATTAAAATATAGTTTACATTTTATCCCGACAAAGTACAGTGTTCCCGTGGGATACTCTAGGTATTTACGTAGGCGGAGCCGTAGGCAAAAGCTAGTTATCTTCTATACTCATATTTAGACAGAGGAAAGATTTGATTGTTTGTTTACTTGCATTGAAGGCTTCGAAAGTACTGGACTAATTTTGATTAAATTAAGTAGAGACCCCAAATTCGGAATTAAATTCTTTATACCTCTGCTAGATGTCCCGCAACTTTGTGCACGCAAAAAGAAATCCCGTAAGAACCGTACTTTCGCCGCGATGAAAAGTAGCCTATGTCCTTCCCCGTGGTCTCTATTTTTTTGTGCTAAATTTCATCAAAATCAGTCTAGTAGTTCGGAGAATATTCACTGCAAATAAACAAACAATCAAATCTATCTTCTTGATAATAGGTCACAGAATACAGAAATCATCCAGAAACCGTCAACGCGCTTGAAAGTTTACTCAAAACTACTCCAAATTGGAGTGGCTATCCAGTATCCACACATAATGTGTTGCCACAGAATAACGGAATATTTGACACAACTTTCATTTATTTATTATTTTCATTTTCATAATGTTTTATTGAATAGACCGTACCTAATTGTCGTAACATAATAACGCGATTTGTTTTGAAAGTAAAGAGCGGATGGGGTGGTGTTTCGCCAAGGTTTTGGACACTCATTCTGGATGTTCTGTATTCTGTGTAATATGTATTAGTGGAAACTGTAGATTAAGATGATGGACGCAAAAATAATTTCAACATCACAGCCCGCAATATACATCTCAATTCATTAAGTTGCTAATTGTCATTAAACCTTAATTATTGTATTAATAATCGTCGTTAATAGTTTTAATTAAGATGCAGCCACCGATAGTGGTACAGACTACAGATATATCGCCTTATCAAACTCGTAAATATCCATTTGCGAACATTTACCATCGCATGTGTTGTAGATTTGCACAAATTATAATATCTAGTCGTTTATCAATACTGACTATTTAATTATTAAAATACAATACAGCTATATTAGAACAGATATCTTAGATATTATACTTATAAAGAGGATTTGTTTGTTTGTTTCTTTGTTTGCATTGAATTGAATAGGCTCCGAAACTACTGCAACGATTTTGATGAAAGGCACAGATGTAAAGTAAACTACGGGTGCCACGGGAAAAGACGTAGGATACTTTTTATCGCGGAAAAATTTACGGTTTCTGCGAAATTAACTTTTGCGCGCACGAAGTCGCGGACGACATCTAGTTAAATATAAATTTAAATAAGGTCCTATAAAAGAAAGTTGTGTTAGTTACCTACACTATTTATAACTCAAGAACGGCTGAGCTGATTTGGCTAAATAATGAAAATTGGTGTGGAGGTAGCTTAGAACAGAGACGGATGTAGATTGCATTGTATGTGTAGTTATTTATTCATTCCAGCTCATATTTAAGACAGAACAACGTGTGTCGGGACTGCTAGTAGATCTTATAAAAACAATAAAGGAGGCATGGCGTTGTTAAAAATTGCATGGCAAAAGTCGATAAACATTTTGGGATTAACTTCTTAGCCACACATTTGATTGTAATTTGTAAACTTGTAATATTCAATTTGAATCGTCTGAACGTTAATTATTCAAATTATTTTCATATTAGACAAAGATTTCGACTCGCCATTGAAGATCGAAAATAGAACTCAACTTCCAAGTAAACCAAAAAGGCAAATGCGACAACTAAAATATTGCTCTAAGAATAAACCCCGCCTGGCCAGTTCACACAAATTATTGTCAAGAATTTATACACATTAAATGTGGAAATAAAATAAGTTTAGACTCCCCGAACGCTCGATAAATGTTTCGAACGCATCCATGTTTTAGCTTGACCTTTGCTGTTTATTTTACTATTTTAGAGGATAATTTTGCACATTATTAAATTTAACATGAGGTGCACAAGAAACTCGCCCGCCCCGCCATACCTCAATGGTTTTTCCATGGAGCTAGTACAAAGTAGCTCCATGGTTTTTTCCCGTCTCAAAAAATGCCCAACGCGCCTGAAGAGGTTTTCACTACAATAAGTCATCTACAGATTTTTAATGATCATCGAACGCCAACTATTTGAGCATAGTGGAAAACCTGTGGAGAATAGTTTCAATTAATCTACAAAAATAAAAAAAAAGAACTTTACATTTTGATAAAATCTTGGTGAATTATCCTAATACGAGTATTAAGACTTTAATATTAATGTTAGTAGATCAACATGTATAAATCGTGACGATCTGAAAATTTGTAAAAACGCAGTCAGAATTTAACTTGAAAAACAAATGTCGAAATTTTAGATAACACTTGGACTTGGCAAGAACTTTATGACCGAACAAAATAACGAATCTAGAATCCAACTGGCCTTGTCTGGACCTTCGAGAGAGCCATAAAATGAATTGAAAAGGACGAGAATTCTTCGACCTTGAAGCTTTACAGTAGATGTAAATCTTGGTTTCACGTCAACGTAATAGGGCCAGTAACGACTCTAGCTGCTGTTTACTGGCCATAGATTATAGAGCTACACACTATGCATGGCTTAGATAAAAGATATAGGGTAAATAAGTGTTAACCTACATGGAAGACATAACTATAATTACTATAGATCGCCCTGCGGTTGAATTTCGCCCTGAAGCATTTTTCTCATTACGCTATACGTTACGCTACGATAATGTGAGAGACACGCCTTTATGTCGTCGGCATAAGAGCGTTTAATTAGAGTCCGACCGAAACTGGTTTTCCGGCCGAAACCGAAACTGAAACCGAATTTCGGCCGTGGCTTCAGTTTCGGCCGAAACCGAAACCGAAACTCACGTGGTCAAGTAGAAAATTCCTTAAAATACTGAAACTTGGTGCATTTTATCCATTATTCTGCATCAATTAAGACATGAAATGGAAACACGGTATATTAATTTTGTTGTAATCATTTATTTAATGTAATATTAAAAAAATATTAATTATATTTTAATTATGTTTTCAAATTCAGTTGCGTTGTCAAAGCGTTGCCACAAGAAACGAAGTTAGGCGAGCGTGCACGAAAACTCCCGAAATCAGTTTCGGTTTAGGCAAAAGGATCGGCCACATTTGGCCGAAACCGAAACTGCCGCCGAAACTTGATTTTTGGCCGAAACTCGGCCGAAACCGAAACCGAACTTTCGGTCGGACACTAGTTTTAACATGCATTAGTTCCGATGTCCGATATAGAGCGAATATGTAATGTAATGACGAAGACATCTTTATTATGTTAGAATGTAAAATATATAGCTGCCTCTCATATTATCGCGCTATAAGCGATATCGTATAGCGTGTTCTGAAAAGAGCTTTATAATAATAGTAAATGGCGAATGCCAAAATTTGTGTTATTATCGACATTAGGTCTTATCATTTTTACGACGATATTTTGAGTTCCGTTATCGGTATAGGTATATCGGTATCGGTTATAACGTCGAGTAACGACAAACGACGTTCAGCATTCAATTTCCCTGTAGGACGTAGGTATGTGTGTGATAAATGAATGTATGTGTGAATAAAAATGTACAGTTCCCGTGAGAAAGGCCGGTTTTAGCTCAGGCAACATCTCGTCTCAAACTTTTGTATGACTTGAGTAGATATTGAAATTTGAAGCGGTTATTACATAGTTATTACGCGTAAAGTGATGTTATTAAAACATCGACAGAAGACAAATATCTATTAATACTGATAGTATAAAGTTGATCGTACACGGCCATCTCTATAAATCAAATGAAATTGCGTGGGCCATATAATTCCTAGCTTCGATTTACTGCTATAGGGTGTATTAAATGTTAAGATAAATCACCTTGATTTAAAAGATACAAGATGTTATATAATATTCTTACCTTGAAAGAAAAGAGGGGACAGAAAATGTGAATATAAAGTGTTGTTGAAGTAAATCATATTCTGCACTAGTTTTTGCGCGCGGCTTCGTCTTCGTGGATCCCCATTTTTCGCAGGGTATTTCGGAAAACCGTTTGTATAGTGCGATTCAAATGAGAATAGGATCGAATCGGTGCTATATTGTTTCGAATTAAGACTATTATGATAGTTAAATGTATGATTAGTTAATTGATTATTTAACGTTTTTATTTAAATTCGATGCAAGACTATTATTATTTATATGCACATAAGTTTTTCTGAAAATCGAACTTTTCAAATGATATCACAGAATAAATAATAGTACAAGTGTCGCTTTACCAGCCTTCCTAGCTTCTGTCCATAGTTCAGCAAATCTCATAAGTAAAATTTTAAGGGCATCCCCTTCAAACTTTGAGATTGCTGGCCTGGAGGAAGCTAGAAACGCTTTCTTAATTGCATGCCCAGGTCAAAATTTTCCAGTTTCTCCAAATTCACAGAGGAGCTGGGACGACATAAACTGCAAATTGACTTACGACAATCTTTTGAGCATTAGTACAGGTTCGGCGCGTGCTAGGCTTTTGGCCGTGGGTGCGCATGAGGCCGGCTACTGGCTTCACGCGTACCCTTCGTCAAATACAGGAACTTTTCTTGAGCCTGACACGCTCCGAATCGCAACCTGTCTACGGCTTGGGGTCCCGGTCTGCGTTCCTCATAAATGTCCCTGTGGCAGTGATGTCGACAAGCTAGGACATCACGGACTGTCATGCCAAAAAAGTGCAGGCCGCTTCTCGAGACATGCCGCACTTAACGATATCATACGCCGGTCCCTTGCCACCGTCAACGTGCCAAGTCTACTTGAGCCGACTGGTATTGCAAGAGACGATGGCAAGAGACCGGATGGTATGAGTTTGATTCCATGGAAGATGGGCCGGGTGCTGGTATGGGATGCAACCTGTTCAGACACGCTGGCCCCTTCCCATCTACATGGAACCAACAGCAGAGCTGGTGCGGCATGTGAAGCGGCTGAAAAGGCTAAAACATGCAAATACAGGGGTCTAGGCTCCGAATATGACTTTGTCCCATTCGGTGTCGAGACCCTTGGTCCGTGGGGTCCTAGTGCTATAAGGCTTTTCAAGGAAATAGGAAAAAGGTTAGTCGACGTCACAGGAGACCGACGAGCTGGCAGCTACCTCGGACAAAGAATTAGTCTAGCTATTCAAAGGGGGAACGCTGCCAGTATCTTCGGAACCTTGCCTAAAGGGACTACTTTTAATAATATATTTTAGTTATTATATTATATTTTTTAAGGTTTTTAGTTTTAGGTTCTTTGTTCTAGTTTAAATATATTTTTTATTCTATTGTATATTATTATGTTGAATAAAAATTATTTAATTATGTATACAAAAAGCGTGACATAGTACAAGTAGTGATATTTGACAGAAAAAGGTCATTGAAGTTCCTATTCTCATTTGAAACGCGTTATAATGGATTTCTTCGGCATAACGTAGACGTTTTGCAAAGTGAACATTAAAATAGTGACCCTAATAACTACGTGACAAAGTAATCCGACCGCCTGTTAAAATTTCACTAAACAATATTTGCCTTTATTTCAAAAAATAAAGGCAAATAATTTAAAATAGTTTTTATTATATTCGCGGATATTAGATAAATTTTATGGAAATATATATTTTTTTTTTGCATTCAAACTTTCAACCCCTCTTTTACTCATTCTAATAAACTCTGAAACAAGTTTTTAATTAAATTTATTTAAAAGCATGGAATCCCAATTTTCATTAAAATCGGTGCATATTTAAGGATTTTATTTAGATTGTAATATACAAACTTTGAACGTGTATTTCACCCCTTTAAGGATGGAATTTTCCAAAATCCCATCTTAGAGCTCGTCTACATTATAAAAATAAAACCATTCTCCAATTTCCGGCTATGCAAGCGTCTATATTCTATATTATGTCCGCGTCAATCAGTCAGTAGGGACATTTCCTTTTCAATTATATATAGATATATAATAAAATATTATTATTTATATATTTTCACGTCATTAGTAAAAACTTTTAAAATATACACATTCACCCTTATTAATAAAAATATTTACACCATGGATAAGCAAATCCAAATCGCTCTCTTTGTCTATCAAGTGACTGTTCCAAAGTATCTGACAGAGACAGCCATGTTGGATTAGCTAATCCGTGGTGTAAATAATTTTATTAATAAGACTGATTAGGTACCTAATTTTGTAATCTACATAATATTAAGTCCGTAGTAGTCAAATGGCGGTGTGGCGTTCCGTTTGACGTTTTGACATAAGTAAATAAAAAGTTAAGAATTTTAGAACCAACGGAAAAAAATACAAGAAAACCATTTTGAGCTAATTCAATATAGCATGGAATTAAAGGAAACAAAATATATAAATAATAACTTTTTATTATGTCATGAACTATTAATTTACTGAGACACGTTTCGTTTCACTACTACGTATAACGTTTGTTTTTACTGTGTTTGTGTCGTCACATCCTTTCCGGAAGTTGCTTCGAAGTATTTTCATGAGTAGAAATTAAAAACGAAAATACATATTTTTAAATCACCTTTATTTATCAATCATAATTTTAAGTATTGATATCGCTAAAATACGTTTTCCTAAGCTAAGTACTAAAGGAAATACTCCTTCAATGCATGAAATTAAATAAGAGTCAAGTAGTCTATTACTACTACTGTAGAAATCCTATAATAGACTCGCTAACAAAAGGGACAGGTTAACCGTTAAATATAAAGTTTGGGCAAAGTTAGACGGACTGAGTAAGATGTACGATGGATGGATGGAGGTGGGTGGTTTGAGGTCTGGGGGATAAGAGGGAGGCAGTGCAACTTCTGAAGGTCAGACGGCTGAATCGCTTCTAGGGAACATTGCGAAAACTAAGAAATTTTGCATTATAATTTTTCGGTTGTGAGTTGTGACTTGAGAGTTATTTGCATTTAAATTTTAAAGTGTGTTCGTCATCTTCTGAATAGGAATTTGTCAACTTGGACGAATCACTATTTTAGACGACCTCTGTGGCTCAGTTGGTAGCGCGTCCACGCTTAAGCCAGAGGTCGCAGGTTCGTATCCCGCCGAAGGGATATATAGTTTTTCTATGTTCCTGGGTCTTGGATCAATGACCTTCTAATACACATCTTGGATGTGTATAAAATAAATGTATAGTATTATAAAAATCTTAAATATGTGTAGTATGAAAGTATTAAATAATAAATATATTTCCGTTGTCTGGTACCTGTCAATTGTGAATGTGATACAAGTTCTTCGGATACTACTAAGACCTTATTACAGGACCAGATTGAAGTTAGACCAGGGTCGAAGCCTTCAAAAATGGTAAAAAGTGAAAAAAAATAGTAGTAGGATGAAACCTATTAGAAAAGGAGGGGAATATGATAAAAATGAAAGGAAAAATAAATTACGGGCGATCTGAGTTCGGGAAGTGGGAGGGGGTGAGTTTTTAAGGGTAAAAAATGGTTTATCTTGATTTCCGGTAAAACTACAAGTCCTATGAAAAAAAGTTAAATGGCAAAGTTGTAGATAATAAAAAGATCTACAACTTTTATATTAACAATTTTTTTATATAACCTCAAAATTTATGTGAAAAATTCAAATAACCAAGTTTTTGGTTTTTAATTTTTATCTTGTACAAAAACAAAAAAAAATTCACGAAATTTAGTGAAAACTTACCTTTTTATGTCCTAAATACACTGTAATTTTTGTGATTTAAAATATTTAGTTTTTCACCTTATTTTGTCTTAATATCGAAAAATTAACCCTAATTTTCAATCGAAAATTCTCCTGTCAAAATATCAGCTTTTTTAAAAAAATTGGTGAGCTTCTTGTTTGTTGAATTCTATTCTTTCTGATAATGTAAAAAAATGTATACATTACCATAGTAAATGTTCTCAGAAAATGCAAAGAAAAGAACAAGTAGTAAGGCTCAGGTCGCCTAGCCCCTTTCCCTCTTGTATATGAAATACCTTTTGATGGGTTAAAATTATCCGCAGGTCACTCAAGTATACAAGTCATCTTAAAATAGCAATAAATAGACATGTATGCGCATAATTTAAAGAAGATTCGACAACTTACTCAAAATATTGTAGATGTCTTATTGGGGCTAGGCCTTACTACCTATTCTTTTCTTTGCATTTTCTGAGAACATTTACTATGGTAATGTATGTATTTTTTTACATTATCAGAAAGAATAGATTTCAACAAACAAGAAGCCCATCAATTTTTTAAAAAAAGCTGATATTTTGACAGGAGAATTTTCGATTGAAAATTAGGGTTAATTTTTCGATATTAAGACAAAATAAGGTGAAAAAATAAATATTTTAAATCACAAAAATTACAGTGTATTAAGGACATAAAAAGGTAAGTTTTCACTAAATTTCGTGAATTTTTTTTTGTTTTTGTACAAGATAAAAATTAAAAACCAAAAACTTGGTTATTTGAATTTTTCACATAAATTTTGAGGTTATTTGAAAAGAGTGTTAATATAAAAGTTGTAGATCTTTTTATTATCTACAACTTTGCCATTTAACTTTTTTTCATAGGACTTGTAGTTTTACCGAAAATCAAGATAAACCATTTTTTACCCTTAAAAACTCACCCCCTCCCACTTCCCGAACTCAGATCGCCCGTAATTTATTTTTCCTTTCATTTTTATCATATTCCCCTCCTTTTCTAATGGGTTTCATCCTACTACTATTTTTTTTGGTTTCAAAAATTATCGACCCTGGTCTAAGTGGCGTGGAAGCGTTCATAGATATTATTATTTTTTTTGGTTGTGGGACTTATGAGCTATTTCCACCATTGCATCATGGTGTACCGGTCACCTAAGTAAGCACCTTCAAACATTTTATTGATTCCTATCCGAATGGTTTTTTAGTATAGGAATCAATGAACTACCAATGAAATGGTAATAGTGCATAGATTGCAATGTACTTTCAATAAATAAATATAATATTATGGTTAAAAAAAATCGACATTATGTTCCTCCATTACAAAACGCCAATTATATAAAACGCCGTACTACTCGTATGTAATGACCAATGACCTAATATTTCGCTAATAAAAATTCAAATAAAACTACTTAATGCAGATTTTGTCCGGGTTAATGTTAATTAGGTTTCCGTACCTCGAAAGGAAAAATCGAAACCCTATAGGATCACTTTGTTGTCCGTCCGAATGTCTGTCAAGACGCGTGGAGGGGAGGCGCGATAAAACTGGAATTTATATCAAATACTAAGGTCTACGGTCACTTGGAGCTGTGAAAAAATCAAACTTCTAAGCCAACGCAATCAAAAGATATAACACGGTCACATTAACTAGACGCATGGGATTGATGACGTCATTTTGGCGTTCTGCAACTACAACAGAAACAAACAAACTGTAACAGAAAACTAACGAAAATATCGACGCGTGTATCAGTAACAGAGATGCTGACCATAGTGACGTTTGCCCGGCGAGCTAAGGGAACGCGGTGGGAAGCGAGCAGGGCTTTGCATTCCAGCGATGCATCAAGTTAATGTGACCGCGTTGTACAGCCGCTTATGCCTCAAATTTTCAACACTCGACTCGCAAGGGAATCTAAAACTACAGTACCCCTAGTATGACTCGCTTGTTGTGATGGGTCAACTTTAACTTATATACCTACAGGTTCGTATGGAACCCTCGGTGCGCGAGTCCGGCTGGCACTTGGACGGCAATCACGCCTTCAATATATTGTACTATGACGGACACAAATACTAATAATAAAGAATCTTCAGGTAGTATGAAAAACTTCAACACCAATGTGACACCACACATGTCTCCTCAGTTCGTCCATGGCAACGGAGTAAAGTAGCCTAAATGCCGGGATTTATAACTAAAGTGAAAATGAACCACGAAAAATTGCGTAAAAGTTATTTTATTTGCAAGTGGAACTATTTAAAATATTTAAAACCTAGGACGCCCGTGCCAGAGTGAACAGAAATAGCTGAGACGACGTTAATCGTTTAAGATTCTCGAGGAGACAGGTCAGTTATTCTAATGGATGCACTTAGGACCTACGCTAAACCTTTTTACCTAGACTTAGGTTTAAATATTAAGTAGTCTGAAAATCGCGCTAGAATTATTTATGATCAAAGTAATAAGCACGGATTACTGAACACCAAAGGACTACCTACTAGGTAGGTACTATAAGGGCCGATTCACACCGAAATGGCAGCGCGGCGTGACGAGCACTTTCAGAGTGAAATAATTTTTAACCTTATCAAAATACTAGCTGTTTCCCGCGGCTCCGCCTGCGTAAATATACCTAGTATCGGGTATCCCGCGGGAATACTGTACTTTTCCGGGAAAAAAAATTGCCTATCTTTTAATCCAGACTCCAGAGCCTAAACTACTACCATACAAAATTTCATCAAAATCCGTTCAGTAGTTTTTGCGTGAAAGAGGAACAATCATCCATCCATACATCCATCCATCCATACATCTTCACAAACTTTCACATTTATAAAATTAGTAAGATAAGATAATATATTATGTTATTGATTGTACTGTCGGTTCTTGGTGGAAATTCATGTTGAACACTAATAAAACTCAATTTTTCGTGCACTTTTTCCACTAATAAAACACAATTTTTCGTGCACTTTTTCCACTATATTAGTGGAAAAAGTGCACGAAAAATTGTGTTTTATTAGTGTTCAAGATAAGATAAGTAGTGTGTCGTTTAAAAATCCTTACCAGACTTGAAAACAACATTTTTGTTGTTCTAATACGGGGATTAATCCCAATTCCCATGACCTCTGGAGTCTGGAGTCAAGATCCAAGCTCTGAACCACTGGACCACGAAGACGTCATAAAATAAATAAATCATAATATTTCCTAAGAATCATAAATGGGTATTTTTTACCCTATTCATGGTTCGACGCATGTCGCATGTTATAAGTAATTAATAAATATCTGACACTGGTATACCTACAAAACAGGTGTACCTACTATGTAAAAAAACTCGCTATATTATAAATTTATAAACCAGAAGGTTCTCTTTATAACTGAAGTTTTTTAACTCCCTTTCTACAAATCAGAATAACCGGCTGGTCTTATAGTAAAAAAAAGAATATTTAAATCACAATTTGATGGCACAATTTATTAAATTCAAAGGGCAATACGGACTCGTTTTATGACGTCATCAAAGTCGAAGGGTCACGACTCACGTCTGATTTTACGATAACTCGTTTATCATTCGTATAAGATCGATTTCATTTACTCGATCTAGAAATCGAATATTAAGCGAATCGAATAATTATCGAATATAAAGCATTGTTTATAATATGTTTATAATTAATAAATACAGGGTTATCATCAATTAATAGGGTATCAGACTACAGTTGAAATATTTAGTTTTATTAATATATTCAGAAATATTGAGCCATTACTACTTGGTAAATTTAAAAAAATATTTTATTTTATGTGTAGTTTACTAATTAAATAAATTTAAAATGTACCAAAAAAATTTTTTTTTTGCGAAATTGAATAAAAACCTACATCATTAGTTTACTTACATCATAATTCGTATATAAAAATATTCATTATAGTAAGTAACTTAAACGCACAAATATCGGAGATATTTACGAATATGTTCCTGCGGCCGTATACCTACTTCATACACCTTAACCTACAAGTGACGTCATTTGTAGGTCGACTTTAGTATGGAGCGTTTTTACGAGACTTGCAAAATTTTGTATACAAATCGCTGTACCTTTAAAAATATTAACTTTTGATATACGGTTTCTTCTGAGAAGTTACTCATTTTTAAGAGTACTATTCATTTATCCAATAAAAAAAATCAGTCCGCTTGCCTATTAACAGAAGAAGACTAAACCTTACCATGATAAAAACATATGTCTAAGGAGGATACCGTAACTATCAACGCACATTTGGTTTTGTGTGTGTATCTTTTTGTGTATTGAAAAAAGTTCAATTTTGAATAGTTATCTTAAAAATGCAGAGCCGTGTCGCGTATCGTGTCGTTTAATGTGAATTGACCCTAAGGGTAGAGATATACGCACCGGAATCCGGAAGGCCGTAGAGAATTCTGATCATTGGAAATAGAAATCTATGCTAATGCAATAGAGTTGAAAATCGAACACATGAGTTTCGAGTTAAACGTCAATGTCATTTATGACAGCTCGACAACTGACACTTCAATTTTCAACTCTATTCTATTAGCGCCGAGTTCTATTTTCAATGCTCAGAATTCTCTACGGCTTTCCGGATTCCGGTGCATATAGTCCCAGCCTTAGCGTCAGTTCCCACCGAGACGCGACGCGAAGGGATTGTATTTTAAGATATCGTTTCAAAACTGACCCCATGGTGCCACCAAAACGAAACGACACGCGACATGGCATTGCATTTTTCAGATAGCTATTCAAAATTGAACTTTATTACACAATTATTTTTAAACAAAAAATTAAACCGACTTCCAAAGTAAAAAATCACAAAAAAAGTATGAAATAAAACTTATTTTCTAAATCATTCCCCTTTTAAATTTGGCTAAAATTTTAACTATTTCTCGACTCAATCTTCTTAATTTTGAAGTCGCTACCAGCCCAAACGATATCCTACACTATTTTATAGAACTCATGTTCATATTTGCTGGTACCGACTTCAAAATTAAGAAGATTGAGTCGAGAAATAGTTAAAATTTTAGCCAAATTTAAAAGGGGAATGATTTAGAAGTTTTATTTCATACTTTTTTTGTGATTTTTTACTTTGGAAGTCGGTTTAATTTTTTGTTTAAAAATAATAATTTCACCCTTTTTAGTGATATATTTTGTTCAGTTATTATTAATACATGTTAAGAACGTCTAAAATAAACGATCGAGTAAATAATTGAATACCTACGCGCCCAGCTTACATTAGGTATTGTTAATAAGATGATGATGATGACTGTAAGTTACAAAGTGGCATATGCTTGCAGTTATTTAAACAATACCGAAATCTCCAAACGCATATCTTTAAAGACTGAGGAGTTCTATTCAGTGCTTTTAGATCCAGGGTATACCTTGGTACAACATCTTATTTTTTGGTAGCATATGCTTGTGTTACTCCAGTAAGAGTCAAAATCACTATATGTGTCGATATAAATTTCGAGAAGTTCCCTCGATTCCTCATGGATAGCATCATCAGGTTTCCACTTTAGTGACTAAAGGACTAATTTAGAATTATATACTTTACAACAACAAAATAATTTTGCAAATAGGTCCATAAATAGCAGAGTAATGTTCAAAGATATCCATGTCGGTGTAAAATACTATGAGAAGTACCTTTTTTACCATCATAATGTGATGATGTAGGATGTGATGATGGTACTGATGATGATGATTACTCTAATTGACTGTGGGAGAGCCACGCTTCGGCTTGAATGGGCCGGCTCGACCGGGTAAATACCACGACCTCACAGAAAACCGGCGTGAAATAACGCTTGCGTTGTGTTTCGCCGAGTGAGTGAGGTTACCGGAGGCCCATGGGGATTTTAAGGACCAGGAACGCAAGTCGCAACACCAGAGGAGTTACAAGTGTAACTCCTCTGGTGTTGCGAGTGTCCATGGGCGGCGGTAATCGCTTACCATCAGGCGATCCGTCTGCTCGTTTCCTGGCTCATTACATAAAAAAAAAAAAACATAGTGGCATATGCTTGCAGTTGTTTAAACAACGCCGAAATTCCCAAACATGTATCTATAAGGAGTCAGGAGTTCTGTTCTGTACTTTTGGATCCAGGGTATACCTTGGAGCAAAATCTTACTTTTTGGTAACATATGCCTAGATTACTTTAGAAAAACTCAATATCACCATATGTGTCCATATAAATTTCGAAGAGTTCCCTCGATTCCTCATGGATCCCATCATCAGGTCACCACATTTTTTAAAACGGGACCAACTTGGGATTATACCCTTTACATCAAAAAAAGAATTTTGAAAATCGGTTCACAGACGGCGAAGTAATCGGCGAACATTGGCTCTCGACTCGGAGGTCGTGGATTCGATTCCCATCATTCGGTTCCATTGGAACAACAAAAAATGTTGTTTCCAAGATTGGTTAGGAAATGCAGGCTGATCACCTGATTGTCTGACAAGAAGGATGATCCATGCGTCGGAAGGGCATGTAAAGTCGGACCTGCGCCTGATTTCCTGTCAGTTGTGTCGGTTATGCGTCCCACTGGATTACGAGAGTAAAGGAAGAGAGAGTGCTCTTGTGTACTGCGCACACACTTGGGCACTATACAATTACTCCTGCGTAACTGGCATGGATTTAATGAAACCGGTCACCGTCACCGAGATCGGTGTGGGAGAGTTATTTATGAAAGGTGTATCTTTTATGGGGATATAATTAATCGAGCGAACAAAAAATAAGTTGGTGGCTGCACGTGAGCATACTGTATTACTGAATTTGGCAGCGAATTAATATGTTGGCGACTAAATTACTAAACTGGTGAAAACACTCGGGTGACAAAAAATTCTAAAGTCGGCAGATAAAAAGAGGCGAAATTTAATCCAAATTAGCACCGACATTTATAAGTTGGTGACTTAATTTCCGAGTTGGTGACCATTATACCATATAAGCAGCTATAAAACCAGATTTGGTTGATAAATTAATGGCTGCTAAAAATTCAATTTGCAGGCTACGGAAAATCCTATTTTTGGATACTGTTGGAGTATGTTTTTCTTTGTCATGGGTGTCATTTTCTAGGTTTCTGGGGATGCAGAATAATATGAAAATAAAATCCGTTTCGTAATTCCACAATGGCGTAAATTTTTGTTATTAAAATTAACAAGGTTGTCCTTTTCCCGGTTTCTGGGGGTTCTGATTACAAAATTGTCTTCCAATTTCATTTTCCAAAATGGAGAATATTCAATCTTCGGAAAATGAATATGAATACTAAATTAAAAGATCTTTGGGATGCTAATTAGGATTGATGATTATTATTACAGTATGTTATGTAGTTCAAAGTACCAGCTATGTAGGTATAGAAATTTTTAAAAATTTAGGATTCATGAATTTTTCTGCCATTCATGAAGAAAATATGCGATTTCTAGATTAATAAGGGGGAGCAAATTTTCATTACTTTTGCAGTAAGATGCACCGTTTCTGAGATAGAAGCGACTATAGAAAAAAATATGACAATGCTGTACTGAGATACGAGGGGTGTATCAATCTATAGAAATGTTGGAAAATTCAAGATTTTCGATTTTTTTTTCTCCCATCATGAAGAAAATATGATGTTGCGTTATTCCTAAGGGGGACGAAATTTTCATTATTTTTTTCCAATAGGATGCACCGTTTCCGAGATAGAATCAATTTTATAAAAAAAGAAGTAAAAGCTGTACATTGAGATACGACGGATGTTTATAGCTATAGAAATGTTGGAAAATTCAGGATTTTCGAAATTTTTTTTCTCCCATCATGAAGGAAATATGATGTTGCGGGGTTCCAAAGGGGGGCGAAATTTTCATTATTTTTTCAATAGGATGCACCGTTTCCGAGATAGAATCAATTTTATAAAAAAAGAAGTAAAAGCTGTACATTGAGACACGACGGATGTTTATAGCTATAGAAATGTTGGAAAATTCAGGATTTTTGATTTTTTTTTTCTCCCATCATGAAGAAAATGTGATGTTGCGGGATTCCAAAGGGGGGCGAAATTTTCATTATTTTTTCAATAGGATGCACCGTTTCCGAGATAGAATCAACTTTATAAAAATATAGTAAATGCTCTACATTGAGATACATTCCTAGATGTATAAAGCTATAGAAATGTTGGAAAATCAGGATTTTCGAAATTTTTTTTCTCCCATCACGAATAAAATATGATGTTGCGAGGTTCCAAAGAGGGGCGAAATTTTCATTATTTTTTCAATAGGATGCACCGTTTCCGAGATAGAATCAATTTTATAAAAAAAGAAGTAAATGCTGTACATTGAGATACGAAGGATGTTTATAGCTATAGAAATGTTGGAAAATTCAGGATTTTCGAAATTTTTTTTCTCACATCATGAAGAAAATATGATGTTGCGGGGTTCCAAAGGGGGGCGAAATTTTCATTATTTTTTCAATAGGATGCACCGTTTCCGAGATAGAATCAACTTTATAAAAACAGTAAATGCTCTACATTGAGATACATTCCTAGATGTATAAAGCTATAGAAATGTTGGAAAATTCAGGATTTTCAAATTTATTTTTCTCCCATCATGAAGAAAATATGAGGTTGTTGGGTTACTAAGGAAATTTAAAATGGATGACTTTTTTGTAATCAGCACCCCCAGAAACCAATAAAAGGACACCCATATTATTTTTATGAAATTAAGTATGTCCGCCATATTGGAATTTCAAAACGAATGTCATTTTCGTATCCAGCACTCCCAAAAACCTGGTAAACGACACCCATATCAATTTTACGAAAAATAAATATCCGCCATTTTTAAATTTCAAAATTAATCTACACAATAATCTACACCTCCCTAAAACCGAGAAAAATAAAAAATTGGGAATTTTGTACGCTCCTTTATGGTTTTTTTGTGTGCGCTCGTTTCGCTGCTTGTATGGTTTTTGAGTTACCTACATCAGGGAAAATATATGTGCCTATTCTTAAATTAAATGTGTACTCACAAATTGTCGCCAAGATGGTCATTTAGTCGCTAAAACATAATCTGTCTGCCAGTTTGGAAAATTCAGTGGTATTATTTAGTCACCAGATTAGTAATTTTTTTGTTCCTTACATTCTTTCGCCAACTTGGTAATTTAGTATTCAATATAGGGTATTTTCACATCCAAAATTTAATTGTTTTGTCGCAAGTTTAAATACATGCCTCTTTTATGTAGCAAACAAAGTTCAATATTGCGCGCGCGGTATTTCTTGGCCCTAACGGCCGAATACTGAAACGCTAATCAAAATTAAGAATCCTCCTATTCACAGGCTGTCGCTGTCTCTGCTAGCCGAAACGACAGGGACAGCATGTGACTTAAGCGTCACTTAATTTAACTATCATTCCTGTATTCGGCCGCGCGTTGCGTAATTTCTATGTAGTCGAATTATTTAAATGAGCAAGGTTCACTTGTTAATACAGGTATTAACGTCGTGATAATGTCTCACTTGCGATTCTCCTCACGATCGCCGATTATTATTTAGATCATGAATATTCAGACAAGTCACTGCCACGATCTAAGCCTTTGAAGGCTTTGTTCTGCTTCAACAAATGGTGGGATTTTTCAGATCAAAGCACGAAAAGTTGGTATATGATTGGTTAAATCCCAAAATTTGGAATTAACATTTAAAAGTTTCCTTATTTTTTTGCAATAGTCAAGGCGAGGTTTTTCATATTTTTGGTCAGGCCAAATCCACATTATTACCTAATCCACATTTAAAACCACTCTACCTACTACGTATCATAATTAGGGTAAATACGCCAAACGTCGGCCCCCCTCCAATCCTCGGCCGTCTGCACATTTTCAGCTTGCATTCATTCAAAAGGTAATTGAGTGGTAATTTTGCCACTATAATTGCAAGCTTAGTTCATACTCTTTAAGTGCAAACCGTTACTATCCGATTACGTCACTTGCTCTTCGTACACTGAGCGTCAGTAGCGATAGCGCCGTTGAAGCATTGAAGTTCGTAGTTAAAGCAGCTTACTTGCTGTGAATACCCACAATTCGGGGATTGATATTACAACGGTAAGACATTTCTTTTTTTTGGTTTTCAGCTTTGCTATCATTAAAAAGGTATTTTTACTATATTTTGACATCGTTTTATCAACGTTTTGCGTATTGGTTTTAGGGAAAAATAGGGGACCGTCATTAGAATACCAGTTTCGACTGAAAATCGGAATCTCGGCCGGGGCCGACTTAAGGTAAATGCAGTATGTTTTATAAAGATCAATACTACGAATTCCATTGTCTTAATAGTAAAATTTGTAACGCTTTTATGTTAATAAATATATTTTACGTTCAATCGCTAAATACCGGCCGGGGTGGTATTAGCTGAATCTCGAGAAATAAGCCATATGAAACAGGGGCCGACTTTAGAAATATTAAAGATCGTAATGTCGGCCAGCCTAAGAATCGAATGCCACTGTACAGGCTGATCATTTTTGTATTTTTCATTGTTTGTGTAGGTACTGGGTAGTCATTTTGACATTGGAAATGTCTTTTCGATCGCTTCAGTATAGGGGCTGAATTCACGAAAAAGTGCGATTCCCTTAAATCTCGGAGAATTGTAAAGATATGATAATAAAATATATTCATAAAATATGCGTATTCACGAGATCTATAAGGTGCGAAAAGAATTTTTCGAGAAAGTCAAAAACTAAAAAAGTTAAGGCCAAAATAGTGAAAAAAAAATCATTTTTTCCGAATGTTTGATTTTGGCGCTCGATATTTTGGTAACGAAGAATGATATCAAAAATTTGAGAAAAATTCCTCTGGACAGTTAAGTTGGCTACAATTTGAGCCTAAAACAAATACGATCGGGTTAAGGGTTTGCCCTGTAGCCTAACCTTTTGAAACAAAAAAAATAATATTTTATGCTTTAAACGAGACTATCTTGTATGTTTATATTCAGAATCTCAACAACGGCTACAAGTATTTACATGAAATTTAGTATGTAGTGAGTTTTAGGTGTGAAAAATAGATCTAACTAGGTCTTATCCCTTAGAAACTGCGTATTTTTAAGCAATATATGTTTTTTATTTTGACGTGCTACAATATAATAGGTACCTATCAATAATTTCGACTTTCTTACGTCAGTCTGATTGGCAGCTTGGTGTGCATGCCTACGTATAGTTTTTGCATTGTTTGGAAATTCAGAATGTGATGGGTTCGAATCCCGGTAAGATAAATATTTTAGTGATTCTCATTGTTTCTTTTTCTTTATATTTCTTTTTTTTAAATTCATTTTTATTTTTTATTGTTCTACAAAATCACCGGGCAAAGCTCGGGATCCCAGGTACTATACATACTTATGCGTCACGGCTACAATTATTCAAACTTCGATACGCGTGTGTTCGATACGCTACCGAATGTGCAAAAAAAATCATAAGAATCGGTCAAGCCGTTTCGGACGAGTGCAGTGTCCCCGAACACTATGACACGAGATTTTTTAACCGACTTCCAAAAAGGGAGTCAAAACCGATTATAAATTTATATTTTTGATGTAGAGTGTACAATCCCAAATCGGTCCTTTTAACCTCAAAGTGGTGACATGATGATAGGATCCATGAGGAATCGAGGGAACTCCTCGAAATTTATATGGACACATACGGCGATTTCAATTTTTTCTGACGTAGTCCAAGCATATGCTACCAAAAGTAAGATTTTGCACCAAGGTAGGTATACCCTGGATCCAAGAGTAATGAACATAACTCTTGACTCCTTATCGTTATTTAAAGAACTGCAAGCATATATTATACCACTTTGTCAATTACAGTAATCATCATCATCACCACCATTATCATACGAAACACCAACATTAATTAGGATAATATAGGCACTCACTACTTATCCGTTTTGTGCACCAATATAACCTTTGAAATTTTGCTATTGGCAAAATTATATTCGTGATCATCATCATCACTATAATATTATAATAATTAATGCATATTGCTACCTACTTTTTTCCACCGACTACTACAATAGATAAGACAGGCTTTATCCCAGAGGTGCATACTCTACTTTTCATACCTACTGCGAGGCAATAAAAACCCAGGGCTACATAAATAAAACCATTTATTTTGTTAAAAGTTAATATTGATATTGGACACATTTGACCAGTTATGGAGGGACAGAATAATATTTTTATTAGGAAAATATATGGAAGTTGTGGTGGAGTTTATTTGAGCAGTACTTAAAATATAGTCTGTTAATGTTGTATTTAAAGAGGTCCTTCAATAGCATAATAATAATAATAAAAGGATCCTAATCCATTTACCATTTAATTTAATTTATTTTTAGCATACCTAATTAAGGTATCTTTCTAAAAATAATAGGAAATTAGTCACCTCAATATCTACGCGTACGAAGTCGCGGCCAAAAGCTAGTCTAAGTATAAAATAATATGATTTAACGTTGTCGTATAATTTTGTCACCTTTTCCTAACATTCTGAGTGTCTCGTCGCT
This sequence comes from Glaucopsyche alexis, assembly GCA_905404095.1. Taxonomy (NCBI): domain Eukaryota; kingdom Metazoa; phylum Arthropoda; class Insecta; order Lepidoptera; family Lycaenidae; genus Glaucopsyche; species Glaucopsyche alexis. The sequence continues at coordinate 8,640,333 of FR990053.1, forward strand.
CAATAACAATATTTTTTCGGATTCCGTAAATTCATTTCCGATGTGCTCGATAGTCGTGTGAGGCACGAAATCTGTGAATTTTTTAAATTATTTATCACACTTGCTGTCTCAAAATTGAATTATGTATTATTATAATTTAATAATATGATAAGAGGTTACACGCTATGCCCAGCCGACATTTGGGAAAAACGCGACCGACCATTGGGCCGTGAATGGCCGACTTTTACGTTTTTTTCGTTTCCGACGCATTTAAACCTTAATACTTTTTCCCTTTAGTAGAAAAGTCAACCATATGCCTATAAATATAAAATAGATTTATCAACCTGTCTAAAACCGTATAACAAGCTATGCTTTCGTTTCAAACTGATGGATCCGGAGCGATCTAAAGTTAGAAAATCCGTAAGTGGCCGACATTTAGTGTATTTACCCTACATTATTATCAATTTTATGTTATATCATAATTAAGTATGTTAGATACCTAGCCAATTACATTTACGTACCTATAACTGTATGTGTATTGTGTACCGAATGACGTAAATACATGATTCATATGGCGTTATTTATATTGTATTATGAATTGCGCGGCCACACGAGTATAGTTTAATAACCTTATTTTTATGGGAACAGGTATTACCTAACCGATAGCGAAGTTCAAGGCATCTTCCGCCCTTTTATCAATAACATACCACTAGCGCCACCGCACGGCCGCCGGCGGTACTACGCGCGCGCCACTGCGCAGTCTCGGCGCTCGTCGCATAATTTCACCTACAATCAATCCTCAAAATAAAACAATTCCTCCTGTTTAATAAATAATAACATCGATTGATATCGAATTCGGTGTATGTGAAGTGGATGACGGTAAGTGGCTTTGATTTTTTTGCATTGATAGGTATTTGTGAATCGGTTATTGGATGAAGTGATGTGCATTTTATTGTTACATATTTGGATTAATTGAGATGCCTTTTGTCATTTCATCATTAATACATTTACTCGTAATGTCTCTGTAATTGTTGTGTTTTAACTTTTATACCTATGACTATGATACATTGAAAATAGCGCGAAAACGTTTGACACACATTTGAGTAATCAGTGGGTCAATACTCAATATTGCTGTTTACTGTTTAGGGTTCCGTACCAAAGGGTAAATGAAATGAAATGAAATGAAATGAAATGAAATGAAATGAAATGAAATGATGTTTATTTGGTAAAAATATGGTTACAATAGCTGTTACAATTTTTTATAGTAGGTCGCATATTTTTTCGCATTAACGACGTCCAAATAGGTACTTATATTAACTAGTTCACAATATTACTTATAGGTACATTTTAACCATAAAAATATTTTTATCATCATTCATTAGTCAAAATACCATGTTAATAAATATTTTTCTACATATTATATGTCAAGAAAATAAATGATATAATAAAATGTCAAAGATAATAAATAGACTCTAAAGTTAAAAGGTTTAAAAATAATAGAGATGTTAAAAAGTGCATAATTAAGTCAAAAGATTATATGTCATAAACTTTATGATAAAATGTAAAAGTACAATATTTACCTATTCAATAATATCAATAATGTCAGGAACTATAATATACTATTCAAACAATTTTCTTATGCAAATTCAGCAAAATCATATTATGTCATACAAAAATACTTAGTCTCATAGCATATTAGTCATTTAAAAATTCTTTAACAGTATAGTAAGACTTCTCTATTAACATTTTTTTTAATTCTCTTAAGGAGTGTTTTTTTGATAGTGATTTTACATGTGCAGGGACCTTGTTATAAATTTTTACACACATTGCATATGCATTATTTAAGAATAAAGTTGTTTTTGGTGTTTTGTCTATGATTAGTCTTTTTGAGTTCCTGAAATACTTTGTAGGTATCTTATCAACTAATTGTGTGAAAATGTGATTGTTATCAATTACAAATTTAAAAATTTCCAAAATGTACATACTTGTTAAAGTCAATATACCATATTGTTTAAATATAGGCTTACACGAGTCATATGGTGAAACTTTAGCTATAGCACGGAGACATTTTTTTTGTACAATAAATACTTTATCTATGTGTGTGGAATTTCCCCATATTACGAGTCCATAGCGCAGGACTGACGAAACATAGCCGTGATAGGCCATAATTGCAGTCTGAACACTTACTGTCCACGCTAATCTCCGTAAGACAAATACGAATCTGTTTAGTTTAGAACATATTTTTTCTATGTGTGCATGCCAGTTACAATATTTATCAATTTTTATACCTAGAAATAAATTCTCGTCTACTTGATCTATAATTTCATCTTTATATCCTAATTTAAGTTGTAAAGGTTTTTTATTGTAGTTTCTAAATTGTATATATCTAGTTTTATTAATATTGATTTTCAGATTATTAGAAGTAAGCCATTGAATTACATGTTCAAGTATTAAATTGATGTCAGTTTCGATTTTATTCACGTCTGTTTTATTATTATATTTAAATAGGATTGATATGTCATCTGCAAATAATGTCAATTTATAATTAGTCTTTATTGGAATGTCATTAATATATAGTAAGAATAGCAAAGGTCCTAAAACCGAGCCTTGTGGTACCCCAAATTCATTTAACAGGCTTTTGGATTTACTGTTAACTAGTTCTTTACCTATGTTGATGTGCTCTATAACTGTGTATTGTGTCCTATTTTCAATAAATGATTTAATCCAGTTAAGTGCTGTTCCCCTTATTCCCATTCTGCTTAATTTGTCTAGTAACAGTTTATGAGACACAAAGTCAAATGCCTTAGTCATATCTATAAATATGACTATACAATGGTCTTTGTCATCAATACTATAAACGATTTGATTAGTAATATTAAAGCAAGCTTGTTGTGTAGACTTATTCTTTCGGAATCCGTACTGTTCATTTTTTAATATGTTGAATTTATTTATAAAGGAAGTTAGTCTTTTGTGCATTGCCTTTTCAAATATTTTAGATATAATAGGAACTAAAGTAATAGGTCTGTAATTGTGTAACAGTCTTCGATCGCCTTTTTTATGCAAGGGTTTAATAATTGATGTTTTTAATTTATCCGGAAAAGCACCATTCGTAAAAGATTTATTTATAAGTACTGTTAAAATTGGGGCTATTATATTTTTACATCTCTTTATTATTTTTGTGGAAACTTCATCGTAGCCAACAGTACTAGTATTTTTTAAGGAAGAGATAATTTGTATTATTTCATCATATGTGCATGGGTTCAAAAATATACTCATAGCATTGTCTTCGATAGAGTTTGTTAATTTGGATTTAGAATTTATATGAATGTTGGTAGTTTTAATAAAATATTCGTTAAATGTGTTTGCTATATCTAAAGGTATGTCAATTCTATTATTATTTAAATTAATTATTTCTGAAATATATACTTTTTCGTCACAGTTATTCGAGTAATTTTTAACAATGTTCCATGAAGCTTTGCACTTATTTTTTGCTGTTGCAACATATTTAGTATGAGAATTTATTTGGGCACACCTAAAGCACTTTCTTAATGTTCGGCTATATTTTTTGTACTTATTTTTTGTTGTTGTATTTTTCTCCCGGTAGGCACTAAATTGCAATTTGCGTTTTGTTTTGCAGCTTATTTTTAAGCCTTTGGTAATCCAGTGTGGCAAAATATGTTTTTTTGTAACCTTGACAAAACCTTGTAACCTTGTAAAAAACAGGACCCTTTAACTAAGACTTCGTTGTCCATCCTTCTGTCCTTCTGTTTATCTAGAACTAGATACTTGAAATTTTCACAGGTAGATAATATTTCTGTTGTCGCTCAACATAATTATAGGTACTAAAAATAGAATAAAATAAATAATAATATTTAAGTGGAGCTCCCATACAACGAATGTGCTTTTTACCGTTTTGTATGCAACTAGTTTTTTAAGTGTTAAGAAAAAAGCAAATTACTAGAAATGTTCTATGAAACAAAAATAATTTACTAGGTAATTTATTAGGTAGATAATTTCCTACTTTAATAATGTAGCTGTAATATACTATGTAGTATTTTTATTTTATTAAATTAAAACTGACGCTTCCATAACATGTTTTACCTCAGCTTTTGATCTTTTAAATTTTTTAAGTAATAAGAGCACAACAACCAATGCGCCGGGACTACCTTATGGTCGATCCTGCTAATTAAATCCTGCAATAATATCTACAGTTACGATCCAGTCCCGAAATGTTAAAACTGCAAATAGGTATTCTCATAAAAGTCAAACCAACCTCAAACCCTTGGTGCAAGGTCTTAGCTCCAAAAATCAGTCTTAAAGTATCAAGACGATTAATTTATAATTCAATAAAAGTAAAATGCAAGTGTATGTAAGTGTTTAGTGTATTATGAGGTACGAGGGGGGTTCTGGTCACCAAACATACGATGTATCAAGCCTATGTGGAATTTAGATATTTTTTGACCCACACGAAATTGTAGAGCTATTTTGACCCGTTGTGCCTTACATATTAATATGATACGTCAACGTATGTAGTGAACGAATAGTTAATATTTTTTTAATTGTTATCATTTGGTTGTAAATTTGTACTAACCACCAAAATACGTACATTATTACATCGCATCTTGTGTATTTTAGATATTTTGACCCCAATTTATTTTACTTTTACATCCTTACCTACCAACAACATTTTTCGGCACATTTTATCATGAGTTTTCGTACAAGCTGAATGCGAGATTGTCTTAAAACAGTTGGAATTTAATGAAAACAACAGCTATTTATAGGATTACAAACTTTCACATTTCACTGTACACGTCATGCCCTTTTCCTTCCAAATAAATATAAAATCTTTTGATTCATTGATGTAATGTTCTTATTCCGCTCTTGCATATCTCATTGCTTATTGTTCCTTTGTCCCTCAGCCCTCGTGGGAATGTAGGGCAAGTTCAGGGTCACTGCAAGCCCTTGCATCAGGGGTCCCTTTGTTCCTTCGAATCTGCGAATTTATTTTGATAATACTAATGATGATTGCTAGAAACGTGTTTTGATTTAAATATCTTGCTCTTTATATTCTGATTAAAAAAACACAAATTTACAATTTTAGGGTCAATTTTGTACTACAATAAATTACATATTCCTTCCAAGATAAGAATTAGTATTGGTCGTGCCTATTCCATCGTAATTCTATTCTGTCCTAGTATGAATTAATCCTCAGTTCTAAAGCAAAGGTTAAAAATATGGACAGTTGTTATGGATATAACAAGTATTTATTGAATGTTTTTAGTTTTAACTTATACCTATTTTATAATTATTAGGTTTTAAGCTTTCATCCCCTATTTCACCACCTTGGGGTTAAGTTTTGAAAAATCCTTCCTTATTGGATATCTACGTCTTATGAGCAATACGTGTGAAAAATTTCAAATTTATAGGCTTAAGGATTTGCCACAGAATACTTAATAGCTTGTGCGTTGATACATAAGTCAATCAGCTTTGCCTTTTACGGATTACCTACGGATATTTTGGGCATATGATCTACTGCTTATGTATAGACGTTTAGGTAGAAAAATAATTATCATACTCGAAAAAAAAAATCTTCATTTATATGGGTGAATTTGATCTGAGCGGAGATTCTCCCATACACGCGAAAATTTTTGCTTTGAGTATGACAATATTTTTTTGCCTAAACGTCTTTATAATAAGCAATAGATCATATAATATTATTGTTTAGAATTAGAAACAGAACCTTTTAAAAGTATTTCTTTTGCAGAAAATTGAAACCAAATAGTATATTCCAATACTTTTCAATAATGGCTGTACCAGCAAAATAATAGTAGTACCTAGTAGCAAATTAAATTAGTAAACTGCAATCAGATTGGGTCATCTTACACGGGTTTCCGTTCCCGTAGATTACCTATCTACTAGTATTTACTACCCGAGTCCAGTTACGCCTAACCTCTCGCCTTATCACACGAAATATAAATCCGCGATACTGGTAGGTAATTCAATTTGCCTACAAGAAATCGTAGGTCTATTTTGACCCACGTTAATGATTGAATTGTGTACAGGTTTTAAAAATCCTTGTTTCTTATGTGTTCAGATTACGACTTACCTTACGCATTTTTGTAACATTTAGCTTGTGTCTGAAAATATCAATTTTTACCTGGCAGTCGAGGGTTAAATAAGTAATTCGGCTTTTAACACAGAAGATGCTTACTTTTTAAAATCATCTAATTATAAATACTAAAAGAAATCCTGTGGGAAACGTTAACTTTGCCGTGACAAAAAGTAGCCTATGTCCTTCCCCGTGTAGATTACCTACTTTAGCTCCAGCCTCCAACGCGCTAATAGCCACGGAGGTCGTATGAGCCACAAATCACAATGCCCACAATGAATGGATGGATGTTTGTTACTCTCTCACGCAAAAACTAACTGAACGAATTTCGATGAAATTTTGCATGGCAGTAGTTTAGGTATTAGATTTTAAACATAGGCTAGGTACTTTTATCCCTAAAAATTACAATGTTCCCGTTGTATAATGTATTTACGTGGGCGGAGCCGCGGGAAAAGCTATGAAATAAATCTAAATATATAAAAGGCAAACCTGACTGACTCGTTTATCAACGCACAGCCGAAACTAGTGAACGGATTTCGATGAAATTTGACATACAGATAGTTGTAATGACGTAGACATCGGCTAAGAAAGGATTTTTTAAAATTCGTCCCCTAAGTGGGAGAAAAAGGGGCTTAAAATTTTGTATGGAAACCGAACTCCACGCGGACGAAGTGATTTATACGTTTCTATTCAAACAATATTTTGTATGAAATGTAGCACCGTTTATTGTGTTGATAGTACATTTTGTTCAAATATAAGCGGACGTTCACGGCGTGTGATCTCGAAAGAGAAGCACTGTAGGTATAATAATGCGAGTTATTTTGGTGATATCAGATTTTGTACAAAAAATAACCTCTACGACCGAAAATGACTTGTTAGTTTGAATTACGCACACACTGCAGAGGTCGTCTGGTCAAAGTACTGACCTGCCGCAAAATTACTAGCGTTAAATATAGTGGCATTAAATTTTATGTAACACTAGCTTTTTCCCGTGACTCTGCCCGCGTAATAATAACTCCCCACACCGATTTCGGTGACGGTGGCCGGTTTCATTGAAACCAGGCCAGTTACGGAGGAGTTATTTTATAGTGCCCAAGTGTGTGCACAGTACACAAGAGCACTAACTCCTCCTTTACTCTCATAATCAAGTGGGACGCATAACCGACACGACTGGTAAGACGCAGGTCAGGCGCAGGTCCGACTTTTTACATGCCCATCCGACGCATGAATCATCTTTCTTGTCAGACAATCAGGTGATCAGCCTGCATTGTCCTAACCAAACTTGGAAACAACATTTGTTGTTCCAATGCGGGAATCGAACGTACGACCTCCGAGTCGAGAGCCAATGCTCTAACCCCGCTATCCCCAATCCGCCGGGCCTTTATCTGCGGCCCGCGTGAAATCTGTAACCGTAAAGATAAAGTTGTGAAAAAGCGTTCACAATTCCAAAAATCTCACTGAGTGAACATAATTATTATAATACATATTTGTTACTTTATTTTTGTTTGTGTCGTTAGCTCATCTTAAATGTTTAGTTTCACTCTTTTAACTACCTTGTGTTATTCTATTATTAAATCGTTAAAAGAGATGTCCTAGAAATGTATGAGGCGTGGGCCAGCCCTATGTACACTATATGTAAATATAGCTACATAATATAGTAACTGTTTCCTATCCTTTATTTTATTTTATTTCACTTCGTTTCAATGCACATTTAAAATAAATTTGTCAAGGAGAGCAACACAACGTAAAATAAAACATGGCGGATTAGATCAGAATTAACCAAAGAATATCATTTTGACAATGACATGACTTTTCACAAAGAAAGACGTATGACACTCAAGAAGATGTCTCTTCCTAAAACTATCAACTACGTCAAAAGTCAAGTCAAAACAACTGTCAATGCCGCCCTAAAATAGGGTTCTCGCATTAAAAAACTCTTCAAATAGTCATTTTTGTACGCACGTACCTACCCTTCTTCAAATTACTTTTTTTGTATTTTTATGAAATTCCCTTATATTTTTCCTATTTACCTATGTGGTGTACATAGAGCTGGCCCAAAATCAAACATCTCTTTTAAACATATTTTTTGCCCCTAAAAAATTTTGGTTGCGGCCCGTGACACCAGGAGTACAACGGGTTTGTGGCCCGCGTAAAAAAAAGGTTGGGGATCACTGCTCTAACCCCTAGACCACGGAGGCTGTTAAGCCTAAGTTAACTACTATGTTAAAAGTAGCCTATTATCCAGATTTCTTAATTCAGAGCATAAACTACTACCACACCTAATTTCATCGAATTCCGTTCTGTAGTTTGTGCGTGAAACAGTAACAATCATCCATCCATACATCTATCCTCACAAACTTTCACATTATATAATAATATAATAATATCTATGGACGCTTCACACCACGTTAGTCTGGCCCCGTGGTAAGTATCCGAAGAACTTGTGTTACGGGTACCAGACAACGGAAATATATTTAATACTTTTTATACTATACTTATATTTAAGATTTTTATTATATTATACATATATTTAATACACATCCATGACCCAGGAACACAGAAAACTTTTTTGTTCCCTGGCGGGATTCGAACCCGCGACCTCCGGCTTAAGCGCCACTGCGCTCACCACTGAGCCACGGAGGTCGTCTTTATACTTTTAGTATAATAATTCATTATACTTTTAGTATAATAAAATATAACTGTAGGACTAGCTTTAGCGCGCGACTTCGTTCGCGTCGATCCCCATTGCACCCCAGTGGGGTTTGTTAACTATAATATCTATTCTGTGGTGGGGTTTAGGTTATATGTATTTCGCAAAATCCTTTTTTAACAGAATTCTACGCCATAGTATATTATACGGCCACGCCATATGAGTGCCAAAATTCAACGCCATCCGACCAGTTGTTGATATTTCAATCTACAAACTTTGGACCCCCATTTCACCCCTTTAGGGGACGAATAAAATACGTACTTAATGATTTTTATTCTTTAGCTCGGATATTAAACTACATGGAAATCGGAGCAAATTTTAAATATTTTACTACTTACTACTAGTTTTATTAGTCCATGTTACTACTATTTGTATGATTTTTAACAAAAATAAAATATCGTTTCGTCGAACGCTTGGAGTCTCGCCACAAGGTTAACTTTAGTTCCTTTGTGGTGAGAGTACCAACGCATCTTCTACCGACCTTTGAGGTGGAGGAATTCTGGCCGACGGACGTGGTCTACCGAAGGTTTAGGGGGAGGCTCCCTAATGAAGCGCGCATCACGTCGCCGACTTTACGTGATAAACATGTGTGTTAGTGAGTGTGAGTGTAGATTATAGTTTTAGAATAGTATATACTGTAGTAGTAGTTATAATATAAAATATATACCCGATATATCTGGTACTCGTAACACAAGTTAATCTTAGCACGGGACTAGATAGTCGTGGTGTATATATTAATATAGTTATGTATAATATTACTATTTTGTATCAATATTGTTATTAGTATAAATTAATTATGCGTGTATTGTATTTGTATAAATTAAAATTATATCCGTTGTCTGATACCCGTAACACAAGTTCTACTTAGCACGGGATTAGATCGACGTGATATATATTATTTAATTATGTATTAATAATGTTTGTATATATTTTTTGTGTGTGTGTGAATAAAGACTAATTTTTATTAAAAGTCATACAAATTTTCGACCCTTATTTTACCACCTCAGAGGGCAACGGCACTCTTTCCATGGGAAAATTCTTCACTGCCAATCGTACGGATTGTTTTAGGGACTCCAAAATATTATCATGGCGTTTAGAGCAAGCCGTACTCTCTAAAACTGACCATAAATCATAATCCAGCGGATTAAGATCGGGACTAGACGACGGCCAGTCTTCAGCTCTGATGAAGTCCGAAACGTTGGTTTCCAACCAAAACTGCGTAGACCGAGCTTTATGATCCGGCACCGAGTCTTGCTGGCAGGACCATTCTTGGTTATTGAACATGGTGTTGTTGAGGGGCTTCACTACCTTCTCAAGAATGGTATGCCGATGTTTTGATACCTTTTTCACAAAAGTATGGTCACTCCTTCATAGCTAATACCCCACCAAACCATCACTGATGTCGGATAGTGCCCACGTTGCACTCTGTCGACTAATTGGGAAGCTTCTTAAGAGCTTTGAGCATAAATACGGTCATTTTGTTTGTTAAAATGTTGCTCAATTGTAAAAAAAATCTCATCCGTAGACAAAAAAATTCTGTGACCTCCCTTTGTGTACCGCTTCAGTAGGTACATAGTTGTTTCGATTTTACCACCATATTTATTTTCTAAATTGTCAGTTAAGAATTGACCAGTACGTCTCTTATAGGCTGCAAGTCCTAAGCCATCTTTTAAAAAAATACGCGACATGGTTCTAGGTACTATCTTCATCTCCCGAGATAAAATATTTTGCTTTCGGACAGGATTTCTTCGAATTCTTTCACTTACTGCTTTGACCACCTTTTTCATACGAACACTACGTGGACGGCCAGATCTTTTTCTGTTACAAACAGAGGAGGTCTCATTGTACCTATTAATAGCCCGGTAAAAAAACATTTTACTAATACTATGGATGTATGTATGTATGTATGTATGGAGAGTTTTAAAAATTGCATTTGGCTCCATACCTACTTTGTGTAATGCAATCACAGCGATTCGGTTCTCATTATCACCCCACTCCATTTAAATTTTTAATATCGCAAAATATTGTATACTGTAGAGCGTAGGCCTATTGGCGCCAAAATGAGAAAAATTCAATGAACAATCATATAAAAATGACAGATTCCAAATTCAAATATAATATTTTGTTTATTTTTAATTGTAACAGTATTTATAGCCAGACTAAGTATACAGCGTGTCCCGACACCTATATCGGAGCCTTTAGTGGTAAAAAATATGGAATTTTTTATCGACAAATTGCCCCTCAAACTTTATTTTTCTGTCACGTTTGTAAAATGGCAGCCATTTTATTTTTTGGTAACCAAGACCTGGGCTCTCGTACTAATTCGACGATCACTACTCATCTAAATGTCCTAGGAACATAAAAAAGGTCTCATTTGATAGCTAAATATGTGGACAATAATTCACAGTTAAAATGTTTTAATTTTCTTTGAACAAAAAAACAAAAAAGGGTAATTTAAAAAAATATATAGTTTATTTTTGGTGAGTTTTTTAAATTATTTGCTTTTTGTGAAAAATCTAGGCCATTGACCTGCTTGTTTTTTGTTCTAAAACGATAGAAGAGGACGTTTACTAAAATAAAATACAAACCCCTTTACTCTCAGTGCAATAGTTTAGAAGTTATAACAATTTGTTGGTATCATCTCAGGCAGGGGGCCAGCCAGTCGTCTTTTTCAAATTGTTATAACTACTTATTATTTGTTCTACAACGATAGAAGAGGACGTTTGCTAAAATAAAATACTAAACTCCTTTACTCTCAGTGCAATAGTTTAGTAGTTATAACAATTTGAAAAAGACGACTGGCTGGCCCCCTGCCTGAGATGATTCCAACAAATTGTTATAACTTCTAAACTATTGCATTGAGAGTAACGGGGTTTGTATTATATTTTAGCAAACGTCCTCTTCTATCGCTTTGGAACAAAAAACAAGCATGTTAATGTCCTAGATTTTTCACAAAAAGCAAATAATTTACAAAATTCACCAAAAAAAAACTATATATTTTTTTAAATTACCTTTTTTTGTTTTTTTGTTCAAAGAAAATTAAAAAAATTTAACTGTGAATTATTGTCCACATATTTAGCTATCAAATGAGACCTTTTTTATGATCCTAGGACATTTACATGAGTAGTGGTGGCTGAATTAGTACGAGAGCCCGGGTCTTGGTTACCAAAAAATAAAATGGCTGCCGTTTTGCAAACGTGAGAGAAAAATAAAATTTGAGGGGCAATTTGTCGATAAAAAATTCCATATTTTTTACCACTAAAGGCTCCGATATAGGTGTCGGGACACGCTGTATATATCGATTACTAGCTGTTGCCCGCGGCTCCGTCCGCGTAAATATAGTATCCCACGGGAAGAGTACTTTTTCGGGATAAAAAGTAGCCTATGTTTTAATCCAGAGCTGAAACTATATACCAAACTTCATCAAAATCCATTCAGTAGTTTTTGCGTGAAACAGTAGTAACAAACATCCATCCATCCCCATAAATTTTGATATTTATAGGTAACTAGCTGACCCGGCAAACTTTGTTCTACCTTAGAGGCAATAAATGAGCAGATTTTGGATTTCATTAAGTGCAATTTTTCATTAGGATAATAGATATAATTAAAAAGAAATCAATTATTTTAATGATTGTTAAAGTGGGCCATGTATTTTGGTGCATGGGTTGCAATCTTTAGTAAAGCATCTTGTAATAGACGACATTTTTGGTTTTATTATCAGGCGCAAGAATAAATAACGTAGATGGTCTTCCGATCCGTGAATATGCCACATATAATTGACCAGGTGAAAAACATGGATTTTGTAGATTCAGACCACAAAATTTAGAGGATTGGCCTTGTGACTTATTAATGGTCATGGCGAATGCAAGACGGACCGGAAATTGAAGTCGTTTGAACTCAAACGGCATATCGGTATTCGGTAGGGATCATCGGGATCTTCGGAATGAGAACTTCCTCACCTTCGAATTTTCCTTTGAGTATCGTCGCGTAAATCACATTATTTGTAAATCCCTAAATCCCCTATTTACTAAATCCCCAAACATATTTTTCTGCGATAAATAGTAGCCTATGCTCTTCCTCGTAGTCTACTCTATCTCTCTCGTCTGTGCCATATTTCATGAAGATTGGTTAAGTAGTTTTACATAAAAGCGTAAATACAGTTGTCCACAGGAACCGTACATTTCCCGCGATAAAAAGTAGCCTATGCCCTTCCCAGTGGTCTACGTTTATATCTGTGCCAAATTTCATGATGATCGGTTAAGTAGTTTTTACGTAAAAGCGTAAATACAGTATTTCACGGGAACCGTACATTTTCTGCAATAAAAAGTAGCCTATGTCCTTTCCCGTGCTCTACTTTATATCTGTGAAAAATTTCATGATGATCGGTTAAGTAGTTTTTACGTAAAAGCGTGAATACAATATTTCACGGGAACCGCATATTTTCTTGCAATAAAAAGTAGCCTATGTCCTTCCTCGTGGTCTACTTTGTATCTATAGCAAATTTCATGATGATCGGGTAAGTAGTTACGTAAAAGCGTAAATACAGTATTCCACGGGAATCGTATATTTTCTGCAATAAAAAGTAACCTATGTCCTTTCCCGTGCTCTACCACTTTACTTTATATCTGTACAAAATTTCATGATGATCGGTTAAGTAGTTTTACGTAAAAGCCTAAATACAATATTCCACGGGAACCGCATATTTTCTTGCAATAAAAATTAGCCTATGTCCTTCCTCGTGGTCTATTTTGTATCTATAGCAAATTTCATGATGATTGGGTAAGTAGTTACGTTAAAGCGTAAATACAGTATTCCACGGGAACCGTACATTTTTATGCATTAAAGAGTAACCTATGTTCTTTCTCGTAGTCTACTTTATATCTGTGCCAAATTTCACAATGATCGAATATGTAGTTTTTACGTAAAAGCGTAAATACAGTATTCCACGGGAACCGTACATTTTCCCGCAATAAGTAGTATCCTATGTCCTTTTCCTGGTTCTAAGCTACCTCCCTACCAATTTTCAGCCAAATCGGTTCAGCCGTTCTTGAGTTATAAATAGTGTAACTAACACGACTTTCTTTTATATATATAAAGATATAAGTATGACAAATATGTTAAATAAAGAGAATAATGATACTAAATGTTACATAATTACCTTTCAATAAATAATACAAAGACACACAGAGCATAATCAAAATCATTATTTTTTTGTGAAAACGTCATACTATCACTAAAACTACAAAAATTATTTCGCACTCATGTAAAAAGTTATTATTTTTTTAGTCGTTGGCTACATACGGATCAAACCATTTTTGTTTTTCCATAATTACGGATCAAAACACAACAAAAACAAGTACAGGGAAGAAAGTACCAAAAAAGCTTTACCTTTGATTTCTTTTTAGGGTTCTGTACCTCGAAAGGAAAAAACGAAACCCTTATAGGATCTCTTTGTTTTCCGTTCGTCTGTCAAGACCCTTTTTCTCAGGAGGAGGAGAACACGTGGAGGCGGTGGAGGTATCAAGCTGAAATTTATATCAAATACTCAGGTCTACTGTCCCTTGGAGCTGTGAAAAATCAAACTTCTAAGCCAACGTAATCAAAAGATACAGTCGTTTATGCCACAAATTTCCTCAAAAACTCAAAACCTACAGGGTACTTCCCGTGAACTCAGAATCTTGAAATTTGGTACGAAGCAACGTCATATAGAACAGATAAAGGAAAAATTGCGAAAACCGTAAATTTTTAGTTACATCATATAAAAAAACTATTTTTAATAATTTTAAACTTACCCCTTTCCTCATGAACCTTACCTCTATACGTATTGAATTGAAATTCTCAGGTCTATAATACCTTTAAAAAAAAAAGGCTGTAACATAATCACTACAGGTTTGTAAGGAACCCTCGGTGCGTGAGTCCGACTCGCAATTGCCCGGTTTTTTTAAGGTTTTGTATTATAATATGAACTTTTGAGTAATAATTCTTCATAAATAAAGGACAATGAATGAAAACACAAAAGATCTTACATCAGCTTCTTAATTCAAACAATAACATCAAACGTAATTTGTTTGCAATAAAATTGTTACTGATGTAAGCATAAACATAAAAGGCGTTTGTAGGAAAATTATGGGAAATATGTAGGAAAATTGGGAATGGGATCCAATGGGAATCCTAATCAAATCGTAAACGTACCATTTGAACTTGAAAAAGCTTTGAAAAAATGGTCATTCACATTGGTTCGCTTTGAAAAAAAAAATAGGTACAATTCTATGATTGAGAATAATAAAATTAATATTCTACATTTTTTTATTGAAGTTATTCGAATATATCTAGTATACTTATGCCTTATGCAGTCAAATTATAAGCTGGTATTGAGTATTCGAGTGTTTTATCTAAATTTTAATATTTTTTCTGATTATTCTGATTCTGATCATATTTATATTTAAAAAGAAATAACAAGCTTTTTATTACACTATAAACATTATAGTTTATATTTTTGTTTCTTGTAAAACCCAAATTTCTAAATAAGGTCATCTATAGTCTCCCATGTTCTAAATAATTTACAAACTTTGCCTCATCGGTTGCGTAGGCTGAGTTTAATACGATCAATGACCATATCGCCAATAAAACGTTTAGTTTATTTGCGGTTCAAAGTCATAAATGCTCAAAATTCTTCGAAGACTTGGGCATTTGATAGGTTACCTAGTGTTTGAATGACTTTAGAATTTAGGGGCTTTAAAAATGTTTGTAAAATGGCCCTAGAAAAACAAAAACATTGGTCTAAAAAATTGATGTGTACACTTGTACATGATTTTTAGACCCATCGAGCTAGCCATTTTTGAGATTTCTGCGGTCTGCCAACTGCGTTTTCAGCAATTCGGATATTTGTGGTTAATACTTTTAAAGGGCCACAAAAGAGGCAAAATTGATTTAAAGTTTAATATTCTTCGCTCCCGCCTTCCACCCAAAAATTAATTGACGTCACATTATTACCGAAAAATTGCAGTTCCAGCCGGCGTTAATTGAGGAGGCGTTTTAACCGAAGACTTATAGGGCCCTTCGATTAGTTTGGGCGACGTTCGGTGGGTGACATATTCCCCAATATCACCCACGATCCATCTTCTGATTGGATGATGTCAAGGTCACGTTGCTGGCGCGTGATCTTAACGAGTTTCCAAATTAATTTACTTGCAGTCACCAACGCTTCTGATTAAACGGTTATTTAACGGGTGATATTTAGATGAAACCTTAGATGTACCTATACCTGTGTATATAGTAAATTAAAACCTGAGTTAATAGGTATATTTTTCTTAATGTGTGCTGTAAGTAACACTCACGTTTTATTCAGCTAAAGGTGGAATACTGAAATGCTACTTGAAATTAGGAGCCCTCTTTTCACAGTATGTCACTTGTCACTGTCACTGCTAGCCAGAATGATAACATGGACTTTAGACAGCCCTTGTCTTCGCGCCAAATCATTTTCAGATTTTGACTGTTAGAGTGCTAGGCTACGCCAGTTACTCTGAGATTGATCATTATAAAATATGTTAAATGTATACTTTCTATGTTCTCCATGCAAAATAAAAAATACTCGCGAAATAATTATTTCGATTCGTCAATTAGTTTCCTAGTTATTATTTCATTAAATAACCTAACCAAGAGCATGTCAGGACATGTCTAAGGAGGGTTCCGTAACTATAAACGCGTAATATGCTTTTTTTTTAATTACTCCAAAAGTTACTGTCCGATTTGGTTCACAATAATTTTCCTAAAGAGTTTTTAGCATGATCTATCAGCATGGAAATTTGCAAGTTTCTATCTCCTATAGTTTAAAAATGCTAGGGGGGGGGACCAACTTACAAACTACTTTGGAGGCTGATTACTCGAAAATGGTCAACTTTATAAAAAAGTAACGTATGAAACCTTGCCTTTATTTTAAAAGACCTATTCTACGATACCCCACACGATGGGATAGGGTGAAAAAATATTTTTCATCCCCACTTCACATGTATGGAGAGCCACCCCTAAAATATAAAATTATTCTTTTTTTGTGATCCTGAAACCGTGATATAGACACAATCTATAACTGCACCAAATTTCATCAATTTATATTTATAATTACAGGAGCTAGAGGTGCGGACAGACAGACAGACAGACAGACAGACAGACAGACGGACAGAGCGAAACTATAAGGGTTCCTTAAGTATTACGGAACCCTAAAAATGGACTTTTGCGTTCAGGAGGCGGTTATGCTATGACGTAGCATAACTCTCTACATTACTTGACATTACTTTATACCGCAGCCATGCATTATAAGTTATCTATACTAACACTAGCTGACCCGGCAAACGTTGTTTTGCCTTATAAAAAAAAACACTATACTTGATCAGTTATCGAGCGGGATGAAAAATGATTAAATTACTAAAATGGCTATAAAAAAATTGGGGTTGGTGATAAAAATGTAAAAATTTAGGGTTGTATGTAGGTATTTTTTAATTCCACCTTATAAAAAAATAAAAACAAAAAATTTCGTCCAAAAATTAAAAAAAAAATTAAGGGTGAACAACCCTTATCATTTAGGGGTATGGAAAATAGATAGAGCCGATTCTCAGACCTACTGAATACGCATATAAAATTTGGTAAAAATCGGTAAAGCCGTTTCGGAGGAGTACGGTACCTAACATTGTGACATGGAAATTTTATATATTAGATAATATAGAGGAAAAGTTTGTTTGTTTGTTTGCATCGAATAGGCTCTGAAACTACCGGACGGATTTTGATGAAATTTAGCACAGATGTAGAGTAGACCACGGGAAAGGACATAGGCTACTTTTGATTGCGGAAAAATGTACGGTTTCTGCGAAATTAACTTTTGCGCGCACGAAGTCGCGGGCAACATCTAGAACTTATATAATAACCTAAACAAGATCATGTCAGGAGTCAGGAGTCAGAACATGTCTAAGGAAAGTTCCGCAACTATAAACGCACAATAGGTTTTATTTCAATTACTTCAAAATTATTGTCCAATTTCACTCTAATTAATTTTCATAAAGACTTTTAGCGTGATCTATTTTATGGAAACTTACAAGTTTCATATAATAGGCAAGCGGACTGATTTTTTTTTATTGCATAAATGAATAGTACTCTTAAATATGAGTAACTTCTCAGAAGAAACCGTATATCAAAAGTCAATATTTTCAAAGGTACAGCGATTTGTATAAAAAATTTCGCGAGCCTCCTAAAAACGCTCCATACTAAAATCGATATACACATGACGTCACTTGAATATGAAGTAGTATGAAGTAGTATATGAAGTATATGGCCGCAGGAATATATTTGTAAATATCTCCGATATTTGTGCGTTTAAGTTCATACTTACCATAATGAATGTTTTTGTATATGATGTGAGTAATCTAATGATGTAGGTTTTGTTTACCAATTTCGCAAAAAAAAAAAAATTTTTTTTTGGTATAAAGACTCGCGAAATTTTGTATACAAATCGCTGTACCTTTGAAAATATTGACTTTTGATATACGGTTTCTTCTGAGAAGTTACTCATATTTAAGAGTACTATTCATTTATGTAATAAAAAAAAATCAGTCCGCTTGCCTATTATAGTTTAGAAATACCAGAGATGGGGACCAACTTGTGGAAGGCTGATTATTCGAAAACGGTTCACTTTGTAATAAAAGTCATGTATCTAACCTTGCCTTTATTTAAAAAAATAATTAATAGTTAATAGAATCAGGCGTTACTTTGCGGAAATCCATAACATAAATTTAATAAAAATTGTTATTTTTAGCAATCTTCCGCCAAATAATACCCACAACCTGCAAGTAAATGTGTGAGTGCACGCATAAACATGCGTAACGCACCTCCCTCCTCCCACACTGCTTATGCGTGCACTCAGATGCAAAATCGTGCATACACCACCACCACACAAGCAACAATGTCAGCAAGATCGTGCAAAGCCCCACACCACCATGCAGGTTGCAAAACTCGACGCGCGTTTTGCCCCGAACCCGGAGCATCCTCAGGAAGTGGACCTGCGAACAAAGTTCGTTAGTAATGCTGCCAATTTTTTTTTTTTTTTCGAAAGGGTCTATGCTAGCGGTCGGGTTAAGACCGCTCTAGCGTAATCGGACTATAACTAGCCTGGTGGCTAGTTGGTTTGATTAGAGTAAATGGGAGGGTTGGCCCTCCCTAACTTCACCCGGGTGAAGTTCAGATCGGTTTTTGGGGACAGCTACGGGTAAGCTATTTTTAGGACGGGAGGGACTCGGGTCCCCCCCGCTAAGGGGTCCGACCCCTTCCTCACTCTCAGATGAGTGAGGTTGCTCGCGCGCGGTAGCAAAAACTAGCGGCGGAGTTATCGCGATAGAGGAAATGCTGCCAAGCAAACCGCCACCTTATATAGACCACTGGCTACTATACCCCCACCAAACATATTAATGAGCGGTGACGTAGTCAAGCAAGTTTTGTCATTCAACAATGCAAGTCTATTGTTGTTCTTTTCTTTAATTATTTCTAATTGTTCCAACACGCTCAGTCGAAAGCCTTTGTCACATTTATGTAATACCTTATAGGAATTGCCATCGGGTACACTATGACCACTATCTAAAAGGTGTTTAGCAAAATGTGATTTATCACGATGACCATTTCTATAGGCCGCGATGTGTTCTTTGTACCGAGTCTCAAAGTTACGTCCAGTTTGACCCACGTATACACTATCGCATTCAGGACAATCGATGTGGGGCTTTGCACGAACCTTCTGACATTGTTGCTTGTGTGGTGGTGGTGTTTGCACGATCTTGCATCTGAGTGCACGCATAAGCAGTGTGGGAGGAGGGAGGTGCGTTACGCATGTTTATGCGTGCACTCACACATTTGCTTGCAGGTTGTGGGTATTATTTGGCGGAAGATTGCTAAAAATAACAATATTTATTAAATTTAAAAAAAATAAGTTAAAAAACTATAACTCGACTACGTAAAAAAGGGGTCTGAAAAGGCCGAAACAAGAAAATAATTCAGATAGAAATCCATAGGCAAAAAATGGTCATGGTAGAGCCGCACCTACTTTATAAAGTTCAGAACAGTCGATGTCAAATCCATAGGTAAAAAATGGTCAAGGTAGAGCTGCACCTACTTTATAAAGTTCAGAACAGTCGATGTCAAATCCATAGGTAAAAAAATGGTCAAGGTAGAGCCGCACCTACTTTATAAAGTTCAGAACAGTCGATGTCAAATCCATAGGTAAAAAAATGGTCAAGGTAGAGCCGCACCTACTTTATAAAGTTCAGAACAGTCGATGTCAAATCCATAGGTAAAAAAATGGTCAAGGTAGAGCCGCACCTACTTTATAAAGTTCAGAACAGTCGATGTCAAATCCATAGGTAAAAAAATGGTCAAGGTAGAGCTGCACCTACTTTATAAAGTTCAGAACAGTCGATGTCAAATCCATAGGTAAAAAAATGGTCAAGGTAGAGCCGCACCTACTTTATAAAGTTCAGAACAGTCGATGTCAAATCCATAGGTAAAAAAATGGTCAAGGTAGAGCCGCACCTACTTTATAAAGTTCAGAACAGTCGATGTCAAATCCATAGGTAAAAAAATGGTCAAGGTAGAGCCGCACCTAGTTTATTAAGCTCAGAACAGTCGATGTTAAAACGCAGCCGTCTGTATCTATCTTGGGGTATAAAAATAGAAACTTCTCTAGGTCTTAGGGTCAGTTCATACCTAGACGCGACGCATCTCGGTGTGAACTGACGCTTATATGCCATTAGTAGGTAGGTGCGACCACGGCTATAACTCGACCATTTTTTATGAATTTCTGGATTTCTATCTGAATTATTTTCTTGTTTCGGCCTTTTTAGACCCCTTTTTACGTAGTCGGGTTATAATTTTTTAACTTATTTTTTATTTCGTACTTTTTCGTTTCCCAATCGAATATATTTTTGGAATAATATTAATAAGGATCCAATCAAACACTTGAAATTAAAAATATCTTCTTCACGAGCGCGAAGCGTGCCGTCCGACCGTATCGTAGAAGAAAGGTAATATATATGAATGACCGTATTATAAACGTGTATTTTGACATATTCGCGCAAGCACACGTAAAATATACATTAGATAGAGAATTCTCGTTCTCGTTTCAGCCTGGTGACGTCCACTGCAGGACATAGGCCTCCCACATAAATTTCCAGTGCGACCGATCGCTCGCGGCTTGTATCCACCGACTCCCTGCGACTTTTCTCAGGTCATCTGTCCACCTGGTGGAAGGCCATCCTACGCCACTTGAGCCGAAAGGTTCCACTCAAGAACCTTTCGGCCCCAGTGGGCATGGGGTGGGTCTACGGGCTATATGTCCAGCCCATTGCCACTTTAACTTGCTAATGCGCTGGGTTATGTCGGTAACTTTAGTTCTGCTACGGATTTCCTCATTTCTGATTCTATCTCGTAGAGAGACTCCGAGCATAGCCCTCTCCATAGCTCTTTGAGCGACACGAAGCTTTTGAATAGGTCCCGTTGTGAATGACCACGTTTCGGCTCCATATGTCATCACCGGTAACACACACTGCTCGAAAACTTTTGTCTTCAGGCACTGAGGGATTTTTGATGAGAATATGTTTCTGAGTCTCCCGAACGCTGCCCAGCCGAGCTGGATTCGACGGTTGACCTCTTTTTCGAAGTTGAATCTACCTAACTGGACTTTGTGCCCCAGGTATGTATAGTCGTCAACAACTTCGAGCGTAGAATTTCCAACGGTCACTTGGGTGGGTACAAGAATATACAAGAAAAAAAAAGATAGAGAATTATAAAATAATAATTATTTTATATTTTAGGGGTGGATCCCCATACGGGGCAAGTGGGATGAATCTACAGGGGAAGTGGGGATGAATCTTTTGTTTTCATCTAATAGGGCTTTTTAAATAAAAGCGAGGGAGAGCGATTAATACCTACATTATTATTTAAATCCGAATCTCAACTGAATATTTACATAATGTTCGGTACATTATGTAAATATTCAGTTGAGATTCGGATTTAAATAATAATGTAGGTATTAATCGCTCTCCCTCGCTATTATTTAAAAAGCCCTATTAGAAAATGACGTTATCTTAAGATTATTTTTACTCAGAAAATTTTGATGGCAAATCACGTGGCTGTGGTTCAAACTTTTACCCTATGCGCATCAAATACCTGCAACTAGTTAACAATCTATACAGATAAATAATAATCATAATCTTTTATTGATAATAACAGGTTGGTACATAATACAATATAAGGAAGTAAGTACAAGAAATCTAATACTATCTTAATATTACAAATTTGTTGTTACTTAAGTACCTTAACTAGGTCGCCGAAGCAACCTGTTCTTATATAAACTTATGCTCTTTGTTTCAGGTAGGTAAAATAGTATTTTGTTTGTCATTACGACGTATGTGTGTGTATGTGTCTATTTGTGTGTGTGTATGAGAGTGACTTAGCCTAGCCCTAATAAAATTGAAGTGCCTGTTTGTAATTTCAAATTAACAGCTTTTCACTTAATGCATATGTAAGTATATTCGGTGCTTACAATAGAATATCAATTTTAAAATTTTTGTCTATCCGTCTGTCCGTCTATCTGTCTGTTTGTTCCGGCTAACCGATTTTCACGGGACTTTCACTGGCAGATAGCTGATATTATAAAGTCTAACATAGGCTCCTTTTAATTTTAGGGTTCCGTTTAAAAATAGGGTTCCGTTTCCTTTAGTTCTATGCAAACGAAGTTGCGAGCATCTGCTAGTAGAAAATATAAATCTTTTATCACGGCAAAAGTCTCAGAGATTATTGTATACGGATTTACAATATCGAGATAAACGAAACCAAAGTTATTGACCGCGGCTAATGTATTCTATTCATACGTTTAGAGACAATATGTCCACAAAAGAACACGACCTCTGTTATAGCTCAAGGTTAGTTTTTGTACACGAATTTCGGTAGTCTCTTAGAAACTTCCAGATTAGACGTAAAGTAACTTCTTAATTATTCTTTTTATAAATGACTAGCCGTTGCCCGCGGCTCCACCCGCGTAAATACAGTATCCCTCGGGAACACTGGATTTTTCGGGATACAAAGTAGCCTATGTTTTATGTAATACAGAGTCTAAACTACTACCATACCAAATTTCATCAAAATCCGTTCAGTAGTTTTTGCGTGAAAGAGTAACAAACATCTATCCATACATCCTCACAAACTTTCACATTTATAATAATATTAGTAGGACCATTTTACGTAAGCGGACCATGGAGAGCCGCTTCGCTACGTTGAATGTAAGAGGAGGAATGGAAGGTAAGAATGAAAGTGAACGAAGCGAAACAAGTATGTATGGATCGTAGCAAGTGGAAAGAAGTGGTCTCTGCCTACCCCTACGGGAAAATGGCGTATGTATGTATTTTACGTAAATGATCATTTTACGTAACAATCAACATGATTCATTTGAATGAGAATATATTCGTGTTATATAAAGTCTATACTTTGGCCTATTCGCGTTATGAAGGTAGTGAATCATGCGTACATACTACGTCAAAATGGCTTACTTTAATAGGTAAATTAATGTGATCACAGCTAATGCGTCAATTTTGACATTTGTATGCATGATTCACTGCTTTTTTAACACTTACAGCCTATAAGTTATTTCCTACCTAGAGAGTAAAAACTGTTTGTCTGTCACCAGGCTATGCCTCATGAGATCATGATTCTTGATAGCTAGACAGTTAAAATTTTTACATAACCTTTACTAAAAATAGTCGATTTTGTAATAAAAAGGAACCCTTAAAGCTTTGCTCTGTCCGTCCGTCTGTCTATCTGTCTGTTCACGCCTCTAGCTTCTGTAATTATTAAAATAAATGGATGAAATTTAATACTTTTTTTGTATGTGTCTCGGATTTAGCATCGTAAAATAATAATAATTTTATATTTTGAGAAGTGGGGATGAAAAATATTTTTTCATTGTACCCCATTGTGTTGCATATCGTTGAATAGCGCTTTAGCGCTAAGTCAAGGTTTCATACATGACTTTTTTTTTATTACTTAACCCTTTTCGAGTAGTTGTAAAGTATATTTCTAAATTATAGGTTAAACTTGTAAGTTTCCATGCAATACAATGCAATACAATGCTAAAAACTCAGGGAAAATTATTTTGAACCAAGTCGGACTGTGACTTTGAAGTAATTTGAAAAACCTATTACGCGTTGATAGTAACGGAACCCTCCTTAGACACAACAAACGTGAATTTCTTGCGTAATATCTTTAATGGCAAGTTGGTATGGTTGGATACTCAAAGCAAGTTGGCTTGCAATAAGAATTTTGGTTTTTTATACAATGAATTTTTATGCCAATAGTGATAGGTCAGCTGTAATTAAATAATAATAGCATATTATATTACTTATCGTCAAGCAGATCAATTGCAAATTTAAATAAAACAAGCATAAAACCCCCTGATAACCCCTTCAGATACTTTTTCTCCCTAAATTCGTCCCAAGTTGGCATCACAGATAGACCGGCAGACATTTTGTTGTGATTAGATAAGAATCTCTACGTGCGTAGGTTTACGCAAGTATTTGCACTTTCTGGAGAGAGTCTTAGCCAAGCCAATTTTCAGACTGTTTATTCACGTTGCCTAGCAAGAATAAAATATGCGTAAAACAATCCTTATGTTTACATAATTATATAACAGCGTCATTGATCGATTTAAGCATAATAGTATAAGTATATGTGCTGACAAAATAAATAAATAACTAATCAATTACCTAATGTGAATGTTTGTGAGGATGTATGGTTTGTAACTTTGTAGTGTACAATGTACACGTATTAAGGTTTTTATAACATGCTAACAGATGTCGCTGTGAGGGAGCTACATCGCGCTATCGGTTGGTACAGTTCAATGTTATTATTATATCTTTATTGTGATTGATGATCTTGATAATGTTAAGAATAGATAAAAATCTAATTTTTGTAATGATCTCCGTTAGGAGGTTGACTTACTAGTAGGGGTTACTAGCTATTAAAATAATAATTAAAAAAAAATCATGTGTGGAAGTAACGAAAAAGACTCAAGCAACAGTTTAGAGTAGGTATGTCACGACATTTCTAAGGAGCGGTCGGTCCGTAATCCGTAACTAATAACTACTATCACCGTGCAATAGGATTTCTTAGAATCACGTATAAAGTTATTGTTCGATTTCGATCAAACTAGGTATATTTTTTTCCTAGAGTGTTTAGCATGATCTTTCAGCATGGAAATTTACAAGTTTCTGTCTCTTAGGGTTATTTGTTTGCATTGAATAGGCTCCGTAACTACTGGACCGATTTTGATGAAATTTGGCACGGATTGTAGAGTAGACCACGAGAAGGACATAGGCTACTCTTTATCGCGGAATATGTACGATATCTGCGAAATTTAACTTTGATGAACGCGTCCAATACGCTGGGGCCTGGGGGAATTTTATTTATTTATTTATAAAGTTACACCAACAGTACACACATAACTTAAATAACATAAAATTGAGACTCATAATTTTGACCTGATGTGTGTACCAAATTACAGGCGTACACATCACAAGTAGAGTGACAGACTATGTTATTTAAAACATTTTCAACAAAAAATAAAGTATCTGCGTAACAATAATACTTTACGATATATTTTAATACTAACTTAATCTATAGTCCAAGAGCTACTGAACCCTGGGAGTAACGGTCTCCCTGTAAGGTTAGAAATTTGTATACTTACGATTTATGGCATGCTAAGAGCAATAGCCATGACCTGGCAGGCGTCAGCCCTGCACGTCATCAGCCCCTTTATTTTTTGGTCTGTTAAGTAAATTGAGTTTCAAAACTTGTTTCTGTAAATTTGAAAATTTAATAGAATAAAGTTGATTTATTGTACATCTTTAAAAAAAAATGACAGGCGATTACAATAAGCAGAAGTATATGACAGATCAATTAGAAAACGCACAGTTGATGAGGATTGAAAATAAACTTTATCCTGTATGCTTGAAATTTTTATATGTTTTCAAATAAACGTCTCAGAGTAAGTATGTACAATGCCAGGCGGTTTTGAACAGCACAAGACCCTGACATCGTTCAGTTTATGAGCAGCATAGGCCTGGGGCAGGTACTATAGCGCGCCCCCCGATGGTTGCACGCCTTGACGTGGCGGTGGGGCTTAGTAACCGTGGTTTGGACACCCACGGTGAAGCGAAGAGGCAACCAGGGCCGGCTTGTTTGCCACCGGCTGGCCCGAGGAGGGCGCTCCCAGCGGGCTGGAGGAGTCAGCTGCGGACGCGCTAGGAGGTGGGACCGCAGAAGAAGAGGAGTGCCGGTATTACGGTGCGCCGTACTCCCTATCTTCTGCGGCCGTGGAGGGATCGCAGGGGGAGAGGCGTGGTGGTGTTGTGCCACTTTCCCTACCCCCCTGCGAGCTGGCGGGGCCGTTCCGTACGGTTAACGGCATTGGTGGGGCCGCAGAGGAAGAGGCAAGTTGGTATTACGGTGCGCCGCTTGCCCTATCCTCTGCGGCCGAGGTGTGGTCGGTGGCAGAACCATAGCTCAGATCTGCCACCGGGTACCGGTTATGGTGGCTGGTATCCGTGGCCTCCTAGTAGCAGACTCGGGGGGAGTCTGCTACAGTACTGGTGGAGGCCGAGGAGGGAGGCGCACCCTACCATCTGGTGCGCCTGGGGCCTTCGGGCCGTGGATGGAGCCGCATGTGTGCGGCTGCCGCTGGCGGGGTCGCGGATGTGTTTACCGTTCCCGTGTCCCCGTCACAGGGCGGCGAGGAGGAAGGTGGGGGGTGGTTTTTAGTGGGTATACCGTGGGTCTCATTAGCCTATACGGGAGTCCCACATCACCACTCGGGTGCCCCCTGCGCCTGGGTGGTATGCGTAATGCATTTTCCCCTCCGGAAACAAAAAAAAAAAAAAAAAAAAAAAAGGTACTATAGCGCGAAGGAGTCACAATAGATCCACTTGGGTCGCAGTGACGTCAGGCTCGATCTTGACCTGCCTTCGGAAGGAAAAAAAAAATATACAGTTGCGGACTTCTTTTTTAACTTTTAGAGGGGAACAATTATGTCATACATCATTTTAGCGAAACTTTTACCGTTTCCGCAGCGTACGCAGCCAAAGCTCTCAAAAGGGAAAAAAAACCCGATTTTGAAACATTCTTGATTGTTGCTCCGCTCGTATTCAGCTTAGAATGATGCTATATAGCCTAAAGCCTTCCTCGATAAATGGACTATCCAACACAAAAATATTTTTTCAATTCGAACCAGTAATTCCTGAGATTAGCGCGTTCAAACAAACAAACAAACTCTTCAACTTTATAATATTAGTATAGATTAAGACAGGACAGGGGAGTTCAGGACAGTTAATAATTGAATGTATAATTTTATAAAGGTAAATGCAATCAAATTTGCGGCGTATTTTTCCCGTCTTTGTAGCGGATCCTCAGGAATACATGAATGAATGAAGTGCAATTCATTCTTGTACGCCTACATTTACATTCACTACATTGTATTTATACTCCGGTAAATTTAGACGATTGAAATAACAATAATTCCGACAGAACCAAATATTGGTGGACACCTTGGATTTGCCCTAATAAATTGAAATTTAAAAGTCCCCACATACTTTTATACTATACACATATTTAAGATTTTTATTATATTATAAACATATTTAATACACATAACACATCCATGACCCAGGAACACAGAAAAACTTTTTGTTCCTTCGGCGGAATTTGAACCCGCGACCCCCGGCTTGAGCACCAACACGCTCAACCAACTGAGCCACAGAGGTCGTCATAATTACCTCGATTGTATTTTCTTTTTCCAAATTTCAATTCCATACATTTTGATCGGCGATTCTTTAAAGAAGCGATAAAGAAGATAAAGAAAAGATCTTGGCTCACCTCCTTGTACTAAAGCATAAAGATTACGTTCCGTTTTGCATAATTGCAATAATATTTAAGAATTTTTGAAAATTATTTAAAAATATTTAAACGCAACTCCGGCAGCCAAAATTTCTTTGGGGGGTTTAAGACTAACTAACTCCCTTAAGCCCCCTTACACCACCAATACTCTCAAATTCAGGCGACTCGTTATATAATCCAACCCCAATTTTGTAATCAGCACCCCCAGAAACCTAGAAAAATACACCCATATTAATTTTAATAAAAAAATGTAGGACTTTTTAAAATTTCAAAAGTAATTTAATTTTCATAATATTCAGCACCCGGCACCCCCAAAATCTTTGAAAACGACACCAAACAAACCCCAACAGTGTTCAAAAATGCGAATGCGTAGCCTGTAAATTGAATTTTTTAGCAATTATTATTAATCTTTCAACCCAACTGACATTAGGCTACTTTTTATCACGGAAAAATGCACGGTTTCCGCAAAATTAACTTTTTAATTTTAATTTAAAATCTAGTCTTTATTAAAGATGAAGAACTCCTAACAGGATAGCTGTAGATGAAACTGGATGAGTAATTCTGGTTTTATTAAAATTCCCGAAAAATGGGACTGAGCCTGTCCCGCGCGGGACATTTAATTTTGATTTAAAAATCGGGACATCCGCGTCCCGCCAAAATCCGGACATCTGGCAACGCTGCAGGTTCAATGCCGGGGTTGTAATGTGTACCAATTTCTCAATAACCTTATACTGACGCTTAGAATGGTGAAAGAAAATATCGTCAGGTAAACTGCGAAAAATCTGAAAATACTTGACGTGCTTCACAGACATTGTGCTTTAAAAGCGCGTGAAGTCTGGCAACTCGCAGACGCGACGGCAAGATTGGTAGACCCTGACTAAATTTCGATCAATTTTGAAGCTTACTTTGAAAGCCGTTTCGTGCTGTGTCTCCCGTATCTGCTGTGTCTGTACGCAAGTATATAATACGTACTCTGTGATGGGAGAGCTCGCTTAAAATGTTTACTCTAATATAATAATAGAGGAAATATTAGTTTCTTTGCATTGAATGACTACGAAACTACTGAATCGATTTTGAATGGAAAGGGTTATTATCACAGGTTTTTTATTTGACCTGAGATCGAGACAAAATTCACGGTTCCCGCGAGATTTCTTTATACGGGTACATAATAAATCTAGATATGGGTTATCAATTCAATTAATGAATTGAACATAATTATCGATTCAATTATTGAATCTATACTTCTATACTAATATAATAAAGAGGACAAGTTTGTTTGCATTGAATAGGCTCTGAAAACTACTGGACCGATTTTGATGAAATTTGGCACGGATGTAGAGTAGACCACGGTTTCTGCGAAACTAATTTTAGAGTTTAGCGCGGACGAAGTCTAGTCGCGGTCAGGGCGTAAGTCGCAACATGTAGGTCGATACTCGATCTCTTATTAGAGATCACTTCAAAAATTATAATTCAAAAATGTAAGTACTGTTGTGATAATAATATGTCAAAAATACAATAATAACATCGTACTGTAGCAACCGATAGCGCGATGTAGCTCCCTCACAGCGACATCTGTTAGCATGTTATAAAAACCTTGTACGTGTACATTGTACCATCTACATCCAGACTTTAGCTTTTAGCGAGGATCAACAACAGGGATTAAATAATGTTAACTCGGAGTTAAGAGCTATACAGACGACCTCTGTGGCTCAGTGGTAATCGCGTTGACACTGAAGCCGGAGGTCGCGGGTTCGAATCCCGCCTGGTAACACAAAAGTTTTCTGTGTTCCTGGGTCATGGATGTTTATTAAATATATTGTGTATTGTATAATAAAAAATTTAAATATAATATGTAGGTAAATAAGTCAAGTGCAGAAGAGACGAGAAAGACTACTTCAATAACTCCAAAATAAATATCTATATCAATTATTTAGCTCCCAGTTAACATGTAATCCCTGATGTTGATAGTCGCTAAAAGCTAAAAGCTGGATGTAGGTCACCATATTTCACGTATCACAAACACGGGACGTATACGTACTTCGCAATTACTTTTAATGTACTGGAAAGTGGAAAGGGAATAATTTTATGCTTTACTAGATGTTTCTCGCGACTTCGTGCCTGCAAAAGAAAATCGCACGGGAACTGTGCATTTTGTCGCGATAAAAAGTAGCCTATGTGCCCGTGGTCTACTCTATATCTGTGCCAAATTTCATCAAAATCGGCCCAGTAGTTTCGGAGCCTATTCAATGCAAACAAACAAACAAACTCAGCTCGGCTACGTCACAGGGGCGACACTCTCCACAAATGACAGTTCGAGCACCGACAAATGTCAGCTATGTTGACTTAAGCCTAGGGTTGACATCGAATTAATTTAAAATATTTTTTAACGCCCGCCTAAATATAATACTTTTTACGCGGGCGAAGCCGCGGGCAAGAGCTAGATACTTAATATGAAAAGAGAAATCATACCTACCTACCTACTTTAATCCACGTCTCAGTTATTTATTGTACTGCGTGTGACAAAAGCAAGGGTTAGGTTAGAAAAAATAAGTAATAATTATCGAGGTAGGTAGGTACTTACCTTTCTGGATTATTAGGCAAGCGGAAGAAGCTTTTGTCATAATTTTTTTCTTGGTTATTACGGCGACCATAATATACATACAACCACAATAATTAAGCCCACTCATTTTAATGCCGATCAGGAAATTCCTAATATGTTAGGTACACGGTACATGCGATTTGAACTTTTAAAGGATACTGATTTTTACAATGTAAATTCAAAATAGTCTCCAAATGTCTAACGTCTTAATAGCCATATTTTTTTTAATCAAAAATGTACTTAGACCATTGGCCCTTATATTGGAAAAATATACCTTGTGTCCTTAGCAATTGGGTTTAATTTGTACAAGTAGTACAAAGACTATTTTAATTATATCAATGCAATTTTACATTTTTATTACCACTCAATAAGTGTTGTAAGTTGTAACACAACTAAGATCGTCGCACAATATCGATAGGTATCGACAGATTTAAATGCGATTAAGTACTACATGTAATATTCAATCTAAAATATTATGCGGAATTCCTTACTAATATTTTACTACTATTTTATAAATAAGAAATATCCTCACAGGATGTATGGATGGATAAATGGATGGACGGATGAATCTTAAACGGGCAAATGGCATACCACACGTTTGTTACTCTTTAACGCAATAACTATTGAACGGGTTTTGATAAAAATTTGATATACGTTCGAGGTTAACGTCCTACAAACTTTACCCAACCCAAGCATATTTCGTTAAAAATATCGATAAAATCAAATTATTGCATGACATCACTATTCACTAGTGAAACAAAAAACAAATATTTTTTATAAACGTCGCGTCATGTCGCGTCGCTGCATCGGCGAAACTGCCAGCCCCGTGAACCATAGTCCAGGCTGGGAAAAAGTTACACCCCACCCGCCCCCGCATTCGCCCAGACACGCACACATAGCTGCGAGCGGCGAGTCGTGTAAATCGGTGGAGTGACGGTTCTTTACGTTAGTAATATATATTCTTTGGCTACGTTGCGTTCGGCTGTATATATATTTTTATTATTATAAAATAGATTTAGCTAGCTATATATGAGAATATGCAGGACAATAGATGTTTATTGCGATTTATGGTTTGTCATGGGTAGGGTTGCCATCCGTCCGGGTTTCCCCGGATTTGTCCTAGTTTAAAGGGCGTCCGGGGAGCGTCCGGGCCGGATTTAATTTGCTATCCAGGTTTTTGTAGGCAGAATTAGGAAGGCCTAAGTTTTTTTTTTGATTTGCAGCAATAATAAATCTTCCTTTCTTTTTGACATTGCCGTAGTCGGGTAAAAAATGTTCTATGTCCGAGTTTCGTACTCCAAAATCCGGGGTTTTCACGCGTCTTGTCCGGGGAGTCATATGTAGGATATGGCAACCCTAGTCATGGGGCATCTATGTATAGGTATTGTTACATATTCTATAAATCTGTCTTCACTCTAAGGGTCAGCTCACACTGTAACACACAGTCTGTGTTGTGCCACAACTACACCCACACCAACATGCAGAATTACAACCTACAACCTACACCTACCGACCTACGGAGGCCGCCCGTTTTTTAAATTAAAATAAAGTTCAATTTCGAATCGCTATCTTCAAAATGCAGCGCCGCGTAAGTCGCGGTATAATTTGAAGTTTTAAACTCTTGCAATGAAACGCGTATTTTGTTGCGTAGTAAATAAAGTTCATTTTTGAATCTTATAAAAATGCATGCTCGTTACAGTGTGAGCTGACCCTTAGAGTGAAGACAGATTTATAGAATATACTAACAATATTGTAGCCTTGTGGGTGTAGACTGTAAGTTGTAGTTGTAGGTTGTAGTTCTACATGTTGGTGTAGGTGTAGTAGCAGACTGTAGGTTGCAGTTGTAGGTGTAGGTTGTAGTTCTGCATGTTTGTGTAGGTGTAGTTGTGGGTGTAGACTGTAGACTGTAGGTTGTAGTTGTAGGTTGTCATTCTACATGTTCGTGTAGTTGTAGGTGCAGACTGTACCGGGACAGCTAGTTATATAATATATCTATCACGAGTAAGTGACCCCAAACATTAGCATCATCAGTCATCGCCCCGGCTTCCGCTTGGTTCAACGCCTCGCGTTTCGTTTCGCGACCTTCAGTAGCGTTGCTAAGGTGCTAACACAAACTTGTGCTATTAACAAACGAGTAGGTGTACGTAAATAGAGGTCAAATGTGCATTAGGGTTCCGTACTCCATATCAGTGGTAACCATAAAGGATGTAAGGGTTCGTTGTCCGTCTATTTGTCTGTTTTTACTCCCGACGAAACAGAAGGGTGCTAGTTTGACATGTCTGTAATCTGTATGTATGTAGCATGAGGCTTCGTACTTCTCAAACGCAAAAACCGATTTCGATCTAGTCATTTTTTTAAAGCTGCCATGATTGAGAGTGTGCTAAGTTATGATTCTTTATCATCAGCTCGCTCACTGATTGTCAATTCGGGACATTGGGAATTTTCCTATTGAACAATTACCCACGGCGCGGCGATCAAAGTCAAAATTAGGTTAGATATAAGCGTGATTGCTTCTGGATTACAATAGCATAGCTGAGGTCATATCTACAGGAGCTGGGGTAAATACTGTGAAAAGCTTTTTTCGGAAGGACTTCCTAGTTACCCAAAATCATTCCAGATGTTGATTCCAACAATGGAACCAACATTTGAATGTAGGTATCGATAGCCAAAGATACTGCGTTGATGGTGGTAAAATGATATTGACTGAAAACCTAAGTGTATTTTTAACTTTGTACATAAGACAACTTGTAACTCACAATATTTATTAGTATGTTTAGTTTGTGCGCTGAGCGTTTCGCGCTCTCACAATCTGTGTCCTCTATCTTACAAACGGTTTGACGTACCTATATACAGGTGTCCCAGAAGTCGACGTCGTCCCTTCGAAGGCTGATAGACCAGCTCATGACCCACTAGAATATCGTAATATGACCTTAGTAAAAAATCTTTAGTTTTCGAGATATTGGCACTTTTAATAATTTCTTAAAAATTACACCTCATGTCAGTTTTTAGACTGCCGCAACTACAATTTCCCGTATTGTGGGATACAAATTTGTATTGCGGAATCCTGACTAGTTCTGCTATTGACCACGATTATAAACAAAGCTAATAGAGTTTGAACTTTGTAGAAAAAAAGAAAACTTTTCCCTAATCGTGATTTCAAAAACTTTTTCTCCTAACTTTCACTATCCATACTGAACAAAAAATACACCACACTAACCTGGGTTGTTACTTTAAAAAGTTGATCATTTTATGTAGTTTTTAAAATAGTAAAATAGTTGCTATTAAGCTACGTCAAAAATTTTTTTTGCTATTTTAAGTGCACAGAGAACACATTTTGAATGTTTTTCTTTAGTTAGAATTTCGAACAAAAACACTCGTTACATTGAAATCAGCCAGATGTTTACTTAAAAATTGTACGTTGAAGTTAATTAATTAATTAACTAACTTAATTCATGCTTACTAAACTTAGAAACTAAACAGAAAACAAGGTTTTTTTTAAAAACTGTAAGGAGAAATGCAAAGAAGGAGAACACATTAATAATATCATTTAATGAGTTAGACTCATTAGAGTGAGAGTAGGTGACGACACGCACGTCTTTTGTTTGTTCTATACATGAGTTTGTTTATTAGTTACAAGTACATTACGCTATTGATGATGCACATCAATAGCGTAATGTACTTGTAACGTTTTGTTGTTTTCTTACTTTTAACGGATTTTGCATTGTAATCTGGACTTGAGTACCTTAACCTTTTGCGATACAAATTAGCTGCAGCAGCACCGTTGCCTCTGTATTCCCCGTAAATTAAATGCATGTTAGCATACTGATTTATAGTATACGCCATAATGTCTGGTAGTAAGACGCGTATCACAGAAACATAAAAGTCCAGAAGAGAGCCATGTCAGTTCTTTACTGTCTCCAAGCACACTCCAAATCCGAGTCACTAGGCAAACGAAGTCCAAATTACAATGCAAAATCCGTTAAAAGTAAGAAAATAACAAAACGGTGCACATCAATAGCGTAACGTACTAGTAACTAATAAACAAACTCATGTATAGAACAAACAAAAGACGTGCGTGGCGTCACCTATTCTCTCACTGTAATGAGTCTAACTCATTAAATGATATAATTAATGTGTTCTCCTTCTTTGCATTTTTCCTTACAGTTTAAAAATAATCCTTGTTTTCTGTTTAGTTTCTAAGTACAGTAAGCATGAATTAAGTTAATTAATTAATTAATTAACTTCAACGTACAATTTTTAAGTAAACATCTGGCTGATTTCAATGTAACGAATGTTTTTGTTCGAAATTCTAACTAAAGAAAAACATTCAAAATGTGTTCTCTGTGCACTTAAAATAGCAAAAAAAAAATTTTGACGTAGCTTAATAGCAACTATTTTACTATTTTAAAAACTACATAAACTGAGCAACTTTTTAAAGTAACAACCCAGGTTAGTGTGATGTATTTTTTGTTCAGTATGGATAGTGAAAGTTAGGAGAAAAAGTTTTTGAAATCACGATTAGGGAAAAGTTTGCTTTTTTTCTACAAAGTTTAAACTCTATTAGCTTTGTTTATAACCGTGGTCAATAGCAGAACAAGTCAGGATTCCGCAATACAAATTTGTATCCCACAATACGGGAAATTGTAGTTGCGGCAGTCTAAAAACTGACATGAGGTGTAATTTTTAAGAAATTATTGAAAGTGCCAATATCTCGAAAACTAAAGATTTTTTACTAAGGTCATATTACGATATTCTGGTGAGTCATGAGCTGGTCTATCAGCCTTCGAAGGGACGACGTCGACTTCTGGGTCATCCTGTATAAACAAATTGTAGATAATGCTATTCTCTAGTGTTGTTTAATACGTGGAAAGACAATAGGAGACAGAGTAAACGATATATACTTAATTCTTAAAAGGCTGATATTTGCGCCTTTTTGAGATAACATTTATAATTCTAAAATAATGTTTGTACAAAAATTCAGCTTGTTCCGTTAGATTCCTAGAGATAGAAAAATATGGATTTCAATCTCTATTTCACTGGGCAAGAGCATGAAACGCGAATTAAAATAATTATACAATCGAATAGTTTATAAGTAGTATTTTTATTTGTGGTCGCGAAATTATAAAGAGCTGGTAAGAAACGACCAATGACTTTTTATGAAACGAGCGACTCATTTGCATTTTTTTTGCACATGTCATAGACGGCAGGAATTAAATTGAACGCGAAATTTGATAAAATTATGTTTCTGGCCAAAATACGACCTAGCCTGTTGCCAGGCAATCGTTAGAGGAAAAAAACAACAATTTCTCCTCCCCAGACAATGTATCCGTCGGCCAGGACTCAGGAGGCCAAATTTTCAATTTGCGTCGCTATCATCTTATTTACTCAGACGTATATAAATTATTTTTTTATTGCACTGTTGCACTCCGATCATTGGTTTGACATTCAGACAGTCTAGCCAAATCACGGCCGTGATATGCAAATTTAGACCTTGTGGCGTTCCGTTAAATCACATTTTGTAATGAATCCTGTCAAAGTCGAAATAATCGCCAGGGCTGTAATTTTTACGATTCATATAAAAGTAGCGAGCAAAAATATTTTAAATATGCGTCAATTCCAAAATTAAAAGATTAAATGACGCTAGTCACTAAAATAAAATTATATTGTTGTGGTTTTGCTATTTTCTTCTTATCTAATTTGAATAAATTACAGTATTTAACTACTAGCGCACGTTGTTCCCAAGCTCAGCTAAGACTGAAAAAATAAAATAAAAATTTAATTGAAACTCAAGCTATTTTATTACGAAATAGTTTTTCGATTGTAAATCGGCTATAAGTTTATCCATCCGTCAGTTATTGCAGTTTTATATAGCAAAATACGGAACGTAAATATCTTAATAATATTATTATTAATTATATCATCATCAAATAATAATGCTCACTAGTAGGAATTTATGTATTTTTAATTTCAAGTCTCCCGACTTAAAATATTTTTGGCAACCCTAACTGCTACCACTCCAAGGGCAAGGATACAAAGTGCTAATTTATTAGGTAACTCTTTGGAACCACTCGCGATATAAAATCTCCATTCCATTGTTCTCCCGCCATTACTTTTAATACACCTTCGTACCAATCAAGTGAATATGAGAAGTACAGGCTCAGACAACTGCGTTGGACCACTTTTGAACCTTAATGCCATAGTCATATGGTCAAAATGTAGTAAGACTTTGTCATCGGTTTTACATTGTACGACCGCAAATGCTTTCGTTGTATGAAATTGCTTAGAATTATATAATGTGTATACTTTTCATGTATTTTATTAAAATTACATAGGATTTTGTCCCTAAATAATAATAATTTTAAAATAAATATTTTAAAGAAGAAAAAATGTTTGTATGCATTGAATGGGCTCCGAAACTACTGGACCGATTTGAATAATTTTTGTCACAGATAGTGTAAGCCACGTCCAAGGATAAATCATATAGGCTACTTTTTATAGCGGCAAATGTACGATTTCCTTTTGTGCGCACGAAGTCGCGGGCAACATCTCAGATTAAAATATTTGTTGAATACATTTTTAATAAGACTAGTTAGTAGTTAGGGACTAGATATTATAGTTATCTTCTTTGTGAACCATTTAAAGAACACATTGGTACATACTACTTAACATTTTACTATTAGGTTGGGGAAAAAGTTTCCTCGCATTTTATATAAAAATTCAAAAGGTTTTTTTATAAAGTTTATTTACAAGTGACTAAAGTATATAGGTGCCATTTTGTTCGATAACTTTTTGCCATCTTGTTGGTAGGTACATGATCCCATTGCTATAAAATTTTTGGGGCTTCTGATGAAAAAACTGCGACAAGTGGTTTTGGCAGTCCTCTTGTGATGTCAACCTGACACTGCCTAAGGAATTCTGCAGCGACCGAAACAGGTGGAAATCTGAAGGTGCAAGGTCAGGACTATACGGCGGATGCATTAACACCTCCCAGCCAAACTCCCGTATTTTTTTCTGAGTGGCTAAAGATGTGTGAGGTCTAGCGTTATCATGGTGAAAAA
Organism: Glaucopsyche alexis; assembly: GCA_905404095.1. Taxonomy (NCBI): domain Eukaryota; kingdom Metazoa; phylum Arthropoda; class Insecta; order Lepidoptera; family Lycaenidae; genus Glaucopsyche; species Glaucopsyche alexis. The sequence continues at coordinate 8,677,760 of FR990053.1, forward strand.
CCACACCCCTTCTGTTGATTAATTCCGGCCGCTTTCTCTCAACTTCTTGCTTTAATCTCATCAGTTGTTCGCAGTACAGTTCAGAATTGATGGTCCTGCCTGGCGGTAACAGCTCATAATGAATAATGCCCTTCCAATCCCACCACACACACAGCATCACCTTGTTGCGAGTTAACCCGGGTTTCGCCACAGTCTGTGAAGCCTGACCGGCCTTTGACCACGATCTTTTTCGCACGTTCTTGTCGTACGTGATCCACTTTTCATCACCAGTTATCAGCTTCTTCAAAAATGGTTCGGTTTCATTACGTCGTAATAAAGAATCACAAATGAGTACACGGTTCATTAGGTTTCTTTCAGTGAGCTCATGAGGCACCCAAATATCGAGCTTTTTTGTGTACCCAGCTTTTTTCAAATGCGCCAAAACCGTTTTGTGGTCAATCCCCAGTTCTTCAGCTACATCGTAACTACTAATATGCCGATCTTGCTCCACTTTTTCAAAAATGGCAACAGTTTTGTCCGTAACAGGGCGACCAGAGCGACGTGCATCTTTGATATCAAAATTTCCGGATTGAAAACGCTTAAACCAAATTTGCGCTACTCTCACAGATACTGCATTAGGTCCATAAACATCACAAATTTTTTTCGCGGCTTGTGTTGCATTTTTACCTTTTTTGTAATAAAATTTTAAAATGTATCGAAATTCTTCATAAGAATCACTCATTTTAACAATAAGAAAAACAAACGAAAATCTCAAATTTACCTAATTTGAATTTGGAATTGTCTTCTGTAAAATTAAAACTTTTTAATGATACCAAAATCAGCCAGATACAATTGGTATAGCCCAAGATATTTTATGACAAGTTCATACATACTATAATGCGAAAAGACTTTTTCCCCAACCTATTAACTTTTAATTATCCCTTCAACCACAAAAATTAAAAAAAAAACCGGCCAAGTACGAGTCAGACTCATATTATTCAGTTTCATATTATTTATCTATACAACTATTAGTACTAATATCGGGCACTAGTAATAATATCCAGCAAAAAAATCTAGTTTCTTCTTTTATAAATATTTATCCTCCCTTAAATATTTATTTTATTTCAATTTTAGTGTTTATTTTTAAAGAGAAAATACATCTCAATATTAAGTGAATTTTGCTTGCTCGCTCCGCTCGCTCGCTTTTAACATACAAATTATATTGCAGTATATTTAGTACCTTTGTTCTATTTTGAATGTATCGTTTCGTTTCCTAGAAAATATCCATCCCAAAAAATCTTGCCACTGTTTCCATGCAAAATGCCCAAAGCCTGACAGCCTTAGTAATTTATTTATTTTTACATTTTTTTTATTTGATTGTTTCAGGTAATGGTGCTTGAGTTTTAAGTATTAACGTTAACTGCCATTTGCAATAACAGTAGCTGCCTTATTGAGTGTGTGACGTGTGTGGTCTCGTGCAAACGTGGAGCAGATAGCCAAGAGGAGTGCCGGGCTCACCCCGGTGCACGAAGCTGGAGACAGGTGAGATTAGAATATATAAGTGACGAGAGCGATACCGCACTCTCAGATGTTTTATATGCACATCTAAATTTCCAAAAGTCTATTTTCTTATGTTTTTAATTCCGAAATTCTGTAATTCGAATACGCAATACTAATATGACATTTGAAGGTATGGCGCGCCCTAAAAATGAAATGAGAAAAATAAAATCTTACAAAAATATTTATTTTAGTGAACTACAACCCCATAAAGGATAAATATCTAATTACCGTGGTATAAGAAGAAGAATATGAAATTATAAAACAAAATATTTACTATATTCACGTTTATTTTATCCACATTCTCGTACACTTAGCGAACAGCTTTTAGCATAATGAGTGCTTTAATTAAAGGAAATCCTCGTGTCAAACGAAGTAAGGTGTGATTAATTAGCTATTCGAGCTATCGCCGTACATTATCTATGGGCACGATTTTGTAGATTCGCGCGGGAAAAAACGTATGCACTATGCAGACTAGTACCAGATAACAAGTACAAAAAAAATATTTTAATTCGCAGTTTGAATTTAAATTGTTCAAGAATCTCGGATGAGAAAACACCTTTTTGATTTATTTAACGCGGTTTGTTTCTAATCAGATAAGTTTGAGATAGCAGAATGAGGGTTTTGAAATCTGTGACATCAGACAGATTTATGACACGACAAGGACCGTCGAGCCACCGAGCGCCGCCTGGTGCCAAAAAAAGAATCGAAAATTCTTATTGACCGTTTTTATACCACTTACGCTGCCAGATGACGCTTTGTGTGAGTTGGGTTTACTATCTAACGGTAGAAAAAATATAAAAAACCCTTATTGACATCTTTGTTACAAAATAGTTGTAAAAATAATCTTAATTACACACACATATTAACAGAAATAGTAGATAATAATATCCCTATTATTAGATAGAATTGTCTCGTATAGCTATCTAAAATATTAACAACCTAAGAACAAATAAATAAAAATCGGGCAAGTGCGCGAGTACCGAGGGTTCCGCACAAACTTGTAATAAAAAATAATGGTTCACGGTTTTTATTTTCGACTTGATTGAATGAAAGGTAAATTGCGATTAACGATTTATGACGTATTAAAAAAACTACTTACTAGATCTCGTTCGAACCAATTTTCGGTGGAAGTCTACATGGTAATATATACACATAATATATTTGTTTTTATTAGTTTTATCATTCTATTTTAGAAGTTACAGTGGGGGTGGGGGCGCATTTTACCACTTTGGAAGTGTCTCTCGCGCAAACCATTCAGTTTACAAAAAAATATATTAGATACCTCAATAAAATTTTTGAAGACCTGTCCATAGATAATATATATGGGTTTGATAAAAAAAATATTGAGTTTCAGTTCTACTTCTAAGTATGGGAAACCCCCAAAATTTATTGTTTTTTTTTTCTATTTTTGTGTGAAAATATTAATTCGGTTAACAGAATACATCTACTTACCTATTTTAAACAGTAGGTGTAGTTCTTATAGTTTCGGAAAAAAGTGGCTGTGATGGACAGACAGACATGACGAATCCATAAGGATTCCTTTTTTTTTGCTATTTAGCTACGGAACCCTAAAAATAGTTTGCCTGTTAAGTCGGTTTACCTTTACAGACGATAATTTTACGTGATAACGTCATCACAAGCCGAACGCTTAGTTGCCCCATATACGGTCCGATTTTCCTTCAGTTCGGCTTGAACGGATGCAAAATCGTATCGTCTGTGTGCAATTTCGAGATCGCATCAGTTGGCCGGATAGGCTTTTGCGAAATTACTAAACACGCGTCGATTTCTACTAAAAAGTACTAAAAGAATACTGAAAACTATCAAAAAAGCCTCTAAAAGCCCAAAAAACCACTGCATTTTAGGTTTTGTTATTTAATATAATTTAATTTATTATATTCATTTAATTTTATTATTAATGTTACGGTTAAATTAAAATATACTAGGAAATATTACGTATATAGTAATAAATTTAAGCGGGTAGTTTTAAGCAAAAGTATTTAGTTAGTAAGTTTAGTTTAGTTTCTCTATCGTTTGTTCCGCGCTCTCGCTGACACGCTCGGCGCAGGCGGAACGTGACAATTTTTCGTGCGTGCAGCCAGATTTATAAGACGTTATCACGTCAAAAGTGAAGTCAGAGTAAGATAGAGTGAGGCCGGTCTAAACTACTTACGCCGTGTAATTACAGTGTCACGCACACACATGTAACGAAACTACGCCTCACCTTGTAAGGGGAGCTGTCGCGGTGTGTGGTTTTTACCAGACTGCGCCAGTGTGCTGAGTATGAGTCCCACAAATTTTTTCGATTACTTTACTACCTTGTAAATCGAGTTAGCGCAAATCGAATCGAAAATTAAAAGCTAACGAGTGCGAGTCATTATCCAATCTAACTAATCGAACGCGTTTCCTCACCGAGAGTACGCTTTATTATTTTTGTTATATTGGTAGCACGACTTCACTGTGAGATTAACCGTCCAAATTGAATGTCATTTTCACTGTATTATTTTGTTAAGAAGCTGCTGTCATCAAGATTGTGACGGGTTATATCGAGTGTTATTATTTGTGACACTGACATAAGTCGCCGAAATTTTGAATTTTATTTGCAAAGCATTTTACACAATTTTACATTTCGTTTATAATAAATTGTATTTAAACTTAAAAATGATGAAAACAAGTTTTTCTCAGTTTGATACTATAATAACATTCATGGAACAGTAAGTGTGACAATCGGTAAACAATAATGTCCAATAAAAGATCGAAAGATGCACGAGCTCTTGCTTTGCGTTTTGCATTAAAATTGCGGTCGTCTTGAAATTAAGCAGCCACAAACATCCTCCACGCGAAAAAAACGTCCTGCCATAGCAAATTAATTGCTAAAATGTTCTTTTATAAATGCTTTTACCGCAATTCACTACCTAATCACTGAGAAATTGGAAGTGAGCGCGGGGTGACAACTTTTCGACGTCGTTAACAACATCTATTCGAATGTCAAAATGTGCAACTGGCACTCGCAAGACTTTTGAAACAACCAATCAAAGCGCTGAAACACCCACATTCGAACGTGAGTGTGAGACGACGCTCGATTAGTTAAAATCCACAAAACTCACACTCGCTAATTATGTTTCCTATTTTTGCCACTAGGGGCGTTGTTTCGATACCATACAAATTGTAGTTTACTTTTTCATGTCGAGTAGTGATAAGAACTCGCACTAAGCACACAGAAATATGTATGTATATGTATACTACGGCTTGTTATTTGAGCTTGAGAGGTATAATTAGTCGTGAGAGTGACACTGGGTACTTCAAAATGATGCAGTCGTGTTTTTGTTTTTCGTTTATCGAATCCTAACTACGCCAAAGAATTTATTATATTCAAAGATTTCAAAACTCAAGATAGGCATTGACATACACTTGACAGAACAAATCTTCATACAAGAAAAAGTTACGCCATCTTGGTTTTCACCATACTTCGAATGTGTCTCTTTATGTCAAATGTAAAAATGGCCCCAAAATCTCAAAATTATGTCCACAGTCCATTTAACTGGAGACACTTTGCCTCAACATGCCTCGTCTATAAATTATAATATAATATATATCTTTGATTATATATTACTCACGTAGCTACGCCGAGTCCCGCTGCGACGACTTCAAAAATAGCTTTTATTTCCGTCTTTTAGTTCTCACGTCAATCAAACGATGCCAATATTTAACTTTACATAATTCACTCTTTATTATGACGATTGTAGTGATGACGCGTATCTCTTGTTCAAATTGTACTTGATTGGCTTTCATTGAACAGTATCATTTGTTGGTGTGATTTTCAAAAGTTTCCATTATAAATAGCACACATATACATTATACAGTGCCCTGTCATAAACAAAGTATGTCCACTTTTGAAAATATGTTGTAGACCTTCTGTTTGTAGAGAAGCGAGCGATGACATCTTGGCCTGTACTTTTTAATCTGAAACTGCTTATGGCATCTACAGATACACGAATTTGGTACGGAGCGTACAGCGGATCTGGTACTCTCCGTACCAAATCCGAGCGTGTGTAGGGCAGTCCGGCTAAAGAGAATATAATCACTACGAGCTACGTTTTAAGTCCGGCGAACATAATTATTTTTAATTGAGTTCGCTGCTGTCCTAGGGTAGCTAGAAGCTGGAGTATGATGACAGGAACTTTAAAAAATCATACTCTAGCTTCTAGCTACCCTATCTCAGTTAATTTCAATTTTAGGAAAAAAGTTATGAGAACATTTTTATGTAAAAAGTTACACTCTACAACTTTTATTTGAAGATTTTTTTTTTCTAGCACTTACCGTTTTCCCAAAATAAAATCTTTCTTTGTTTTTTCACCCCTTCTCGGGGGTGAATTTAAAAAAACTTTCACAGTTCGTTTTTAAACTCTTCAAAGTAAGTTATATCAAAAATTCAAGTTTTTACTAACATTCGTATTTCAGAGCCTATTTTCTTGGACTAAAATTTGAAAATTCTGACAATCTTTCGACGGTCCACTGGCTTTATCAGATTTTTCCGCTCTTGCTGCATACGCGATATGAGGCTAGTGGTAGGGTTGCCAACTATATAGTTAAAAACAGTATTATACTCTTTTTCACTACATTATACTTTTTACTGTTGAACAAAAATAAAGTATACAAAATACTGTTTTCAGCATCAAAATGCCTTTACTATAAGTGTAATACTTAGACACTCGCACTTTTTTTTATTTAGTCAGAAGGTGCTCAGTGCAGCGCAGCCACAAACAAATCACATTCATGGGATTAAAAAAGACTAAATTAAACTTATAATTAATAAGTTGTGCGAGAAGCTAAAAATATGTATTTAAAACATTAAATCTCGACCTGAGAGGCATAAGGTTGAATGTCGAGATCAGTATCCCAAGAAAAACCTTTTTTCGGTATCGTTACGTGTACGTAAGTGAGAAATATTGTATGAAAACCATGAAAGCGCCACTAGCGGATGTAAAAGTAACAAAATTTTCATACATAATTCCTCAAAATTCTCGTTTACGTTCACGTTCTTGCTTGGGGTACATCTCGACATTCGACCTTATGCCTCTCAGGTCGAGAAATATATAAAATACTGTTAATTTTTTCTAATATACTGTTTAATATTCTTCTCAGACCTAAATATACTTTATTTCTTGTAAAAAAAAGTTGGCAACCCTAGCTAGTGGACAGGCATACATTCACCGAGATTACTATGTAGCTGTTTATCAGTTTCTCTGTAAACTGTGGTTTAAACTAAGATATTCTTTAACACATTGACTGAGAGAATATAACTAGTTCAGTAGTCTACCCGTAGAATACCCGTAGAGGTCATTTGCAGTCGTAAAAATGTTATAAATCTCTATAAATACATGTCTTTGTAACGTTTGAAATGAACGTAAACAATCGTTAACACCATTAGGATGTTATGGCTAGGGAAGCCCATGATTCTAATTGCTATTTAGCATAAAAAATTGCTATTAAGCACACGTTTGTGTGCTTACTCGTGCGTCGCGCGGCGCGCCGTGGAGACCTAGGTTTTATAGATTAGGTGAAAGGAGGTGAAAAAGATTATGAAAGTTTTTTATTTTAGTCATGATTAGATTAGAGCGTAGCCAGCTTTATTTAACTAAGGGCTGATTTTTAATCGTCAGTTATCTCTTACGTGAAGAATAAATAAGTGACTTAGACAAATTTTGTATGGAACATTAAAATCAGCCCATAGAAAAAAGATAACGTCATAAAAAAAGAAGCTTCTAGGTAATTTATCTTAAACCGAAATAGGCCATTACCAACCATTACTGAGCAAAATCCATTTTAAAATAATAATAAATAATCTAAAAAAATAAATTATTTGAATATAGTATTTATTTTATTATTTTTAAATTCTTTATGTGTTTTCCTAACATTCGAAACGTCAGTACTTTCAGTTGGAGTTTCTTAGAGACCTAACCTTAAAACTTAATATAAATGATATGAATAAATAAGATGGTCCCGATGAAGTTTTTTTAACGCCGCAAACAAGTAAATTGATTTTCATACCACGATTACCAAAGACATTTGGGCAGTGGGACACCCATATAATCTTAATCTGACGCACTCGGATTACTTTTAGAAATCCCGTCTTGGGCTCCTCTACTATGTAGCGGAAAAAATATTACTCTATTATTATTTATTATGGAGCGGAAAAATATTCTTTTTTTTATCTATAGTGTACACTATGTTATAATACAGAGGAAAAGTTTTTTGTTTACATTGAATAGGCTCAGAAAACAACAGTACTGATTTTGATGAAATTTATCACAGATGTAGAGTAGACTACGGGGAAGGACATAGACTACTTTTTATTGCGGAAAAAATTACGGTTTCTGCGTAATTAACTTTTGTGCGCACGAAGTCGCGGGTATCTAGTCTAAAATAATAATTATGGTAGTATTGGTCGACTAAATGATATGATAGCTGTAGTCTGTCAGTACCGCGGAGACAAAAAATTTGTAACATGGAAAATCATGAAAGATTTATTTTACGGGCTACTGTAGCTGCACAAGAAAGTATTTACTATAATATATAATCCACGTTGTAAGCACGATTATAAATTGATATCTAGATCTATGTTGAAATGACTCGAATAAGAATAGCAAAAAGGCTGAAAACCGAAACTTAGGCCTTTTCATCCGTTAATGGATGATTTATACAGTATTCTCCGAGCGAAGTAACCACTCTTGAAATATCTACTGCCTGGGACAGTCGGTTTTCAAATGTCGTATGGTTGCCCAAGCACACACGGAATTCTCACAACACAGTCAGCCTAGTCCAGAGTAATGACTGGTCAATACATCTGGAGCCAACTATGTGCGGGTTTCCTCACGATGTTTTCCTTCACCGTTAGAGCGTCCGTATAATGTACTTAAGATCTGAAAACGTCTCATTGGTATTTGGTGCAGGCCACAACCTGGGATTCGAACCTGCACTCTCTCGAGTGCAAACCAAACGGTTACCCACTAGGCCACGGAGCTCTAATCCAATTCTACACATCCAAAAACCTACACATCCATTAACACAACATATTATATGTAATATAATAACTGCTATTATAACAATGTAATAATGTCACGCGTATTATCACACAAGCACAGAATAAATAATAAATAGTACCTTGACACAAGTGACAAGGTAGGGTTCGTCTTGTGGAGTTGATAAGAAAACCATCCACGTGGAATAAAGCTTTTGATTTTACTCATGATTTATCCGCTTAGAAATGACAATGTGAACGTAATATTGTGTGCAACATTAGGGCCTGTTCACACCAAAACGAGACAATACGAGACGCGGCACTGCATGTTTAACATAACTAATCCTTATAACTAAACTAATAAATAACTTTATTCATTTCACAAAAAGATACATGTTTCACATGACATCAGTAATGTTCTACAATGCACATGCGCTGTGCATATACATATACGTCATACACATACACTTGAAGAAAATAACTCTCCTTCTGGCACAGTCGGGTAAACAGTATGTTCCTCTGGACGAGAAAGGATTCTTGTACTTACCAACCTTGGCATTTTGAGCTTTGAAAAGGTAATAGGTACAAGTGTTAATATAAGTGTTTCTTCTAAAATAGCTTGCCAATTGCTATCAAATTTGGTTGGATGCTCTAAGCTATGAAATAATCAATTTCCCCGGAATTCTTAACTACTGCAAAAAAGTGTCTAACTATCACGGTTAATAGATACAGCTTGGTGACAGACGGACAGACTGATGGACAGACGTAGTCTAAGTAATAGAGTCCTGTTTTACGCAACCCTAAAAAGTGAAGAAAGTTGCTGACAAACGTTTCTAATAGGAACAAGCCTTAGACTAGGTTTACACGGTCAGTCTGGCATCAGTTCAGTCCATCAGCCTGATCCAGACTGACGAAAGAATGATCATGTAACCGTGTGATTGACGGACTGATAATTTTTTTATTATGAACTTTCCGGCCATCATTCTGGCGTCAGTCTGAGACTGATGGACTGAACCGATGCCAGACTGCGGTCAGTCAGTCAGTAGGGTTATACGGTTATAACCCTAGTCTTACACACACAATATTGTAATACAATAAAAAAATCATTACGAACTTTATATTCTCCGTCGGCCAAAAGGTCTAAACTCTAAATCCTAAAACCTCAAATTGATCTAATTCCGAGAAAACAGTGAAGCGGCGAACATAATCCGATGAATTAAATTCGGTTTGAATCAAAGTGGTTTAGGGCGCGATTCCGCCGCCTAATCCCTGTTTAGACGGCCCAAATTTATATTTATTCTTCGTTTTATTCCACGATTAAATCCATTAGACGGTATATTTTGCTGGTAGCTACATTCATTGTTTTATTTGCACCAATTTTGGATACAATTTTTGTGTTAGAGCTATGTTTTAATATAAGCATAGATATTTATAATATTAGCAGAGATAATAATATCATTAAGAGAAAAAAGGTTGTTAATAGCACGATCAAACTGCCGATTGATTTTAACTATGATTATTAAGTGTCAGCGCTTAAGTTAAGCTTTTAATATCTTAATGAAAGTGCCATGTAACAAGAAAATAGTTACACTTATCTGACAAGTGATAAGCAAAAATACTCTTTACTAAGTTAATTACAATGTAACTAACTTAGTACAAAAATCACCTCATCCGATCTGAAGTTGGCTGCCAACAGGGCGACCCTCTAGGTCCAGCAATTTTTAGTCTTGCCATACACCCAGCCATCGAGCTTCTAAATTCTAATTTTAATGTTTGGTATTTGGATGATGGGACTCTTGGAAGCGATACAGCCACTGTATTATCCGACTTTCGTACGCTGATCCATGACTTCAAAAAAATCGGCCTAGAGCTGAACCTAGGGAAGTGTGAACTTTTTGTACTATCCTACTGCTATTATAATGTGAAAGTTTATGAGAATGGATGGATGTTTTTTACTCTTTCACTCAAAAACTACAAAACTAATTTTAACTCTGGATCAACACATAGGCTACTTTTTACAAGCTTTTATTTAGTTTCACCTGTTCCATTGTCTGTAATGGAATATTGCAAGTTAAATTTGACCCACATTCCGGTTTCCGATTGAGCTGAAATTTTTCACGAACATTTGTGCACATATGTAAATCGCGTGACAATGCAATAATATTATGAGGACGTGGAGCTGATCTGATGATAGAGCTGGTAGATGGCCATAGGAACTCCGTAATAAAACCACATAACCCCATCGAGTATGGGCTCGTTTGATTCATCTTGATGAGTACTTTGTCTTCAGATAGCTGCTTTTTACTCCCCTGTAATAAAAGCTTGTTTAAAAAAAAACACGTTATTATTGCATTATTTTTGCGCGCACGAAGTTGCGGACAATGTCTATTAATATTATTAATAAAAGTAATTTTGATATTCCTGTACTCTAAAGAGGAAGGATGTATGTTTTTTACTCTTTCACATAACAACAACAAAACAAATTTAACTCTGACTTAACACAGGCTACTTTGTCTAGTAATATTATGAAGAAAAGTAATTTGGATAACAGGATTATCAAAATTAATTTTCTTCATAATATTATTCTTAAGAAAACCACTCTTAATGAAGCTTAATTAACTCTCGTTTAAGTGACCATTGAAATGCTTTGATGAATACATCGTCGTTCTACTCTTTATTGGCTATCATTAGGAATAAATTGTAACATGATGATGTTTTCTATCAACGAATATCTGCTACTGACTTGCTGACTACATACTAAACAGTATATCTGCAGTATCAACTATCAAGTATGTATAGTTACATAATTAGTTTTAAAAGATCGGCTATAAAAATTTCTAGAGTATATGTCGCTTCAAGCTAGTTAAATTAGCCAGACAATTGGACGCCTGGCCCGATCATTACATACAGGCCTCCAATGAAATGATGAGACCGATAGTTCAAACTTGAACACTAACAGCTTTTCGTTTCCGTTTCAATAACCTATCTATCTATAATTATTTGTTCAAAACGTTATCATTCAATAATTTGCTGTTTTTTTGCATTTTTAACAAATAATTATTAAATTATTTGTTAAAAACGCAAAAAAACAGCAAATTATTGAATGATAACGTCTAATCTTAGAGACGTATTGAATGTTAGCCTGTTGATTGAAGAGGAAGGTTCATATTATTGTGTATTTTACATTGCAGCGGGTCATTAGTTACAAATAAAACTGTCCGTATATTCATTTTCGTATTTTATTATTCTTTCACACATCGCATTAAAACTAATTTATTTATTTGTATAGATTTCACAATTACATACTGTTACTTGGCGGTTTTTCAAAATTTATAGAAGTGTTTTTTATGTGACGTGGTAGCCTACCTCACATTAAAAATACTTGTGCAAAATTTCAAATATTCTAGCCTTAAGGGTTTGGCCTGTGCGTTGATACATCAGTCAATCAGCTTTGCCTTTTATACATATTATTCGTAGATAGATAGTTAAGTAGCAGTATTGACGTATCCCAAACTATCCACTAAGCGAACATCATAACGCACACTTTCAATTTCGAAGATAGTCATTGTAATTACTTAATAGCGATGGCATGTGGGCTAAGCCCTCCTTGCAGTTTTATCTATCGTGATTCGTGTGTATGGCAAATCGTAGTCATCATCAACTTATTGCCATATACACAATGGATAAGACTGTATAGTTCGGCTTACAGCGATAAATTTGGCATGGCTGGCATTATAGAACAACTGACAGGTACCAAAGGCTTCAACAGTGCGATGCGTCGTAATTCTAGCCATACCTTGGCCTTTAGTCAAGATGCATTCGATAATTTTGACGGCGAAGTTCGGAAACAAAATGTATGGGATTTGACATAAGACATCGCAAGCGACATATCACGTAAATATGACTTATGTCAAATCACATACATTTTTTATTTCGAACTTCGCCGTTAAAATTATCGAATGCATCTTGATTCTTGACTTTGGGCTCTATAACGGTATACCTGACAGGTTTCAGTATACAGTTGAGTTGTACAGGAAAATCGGAGGAAAACACAACTGTGCACTCAAGTTTCACTCAATTTCGGACCGCAGATCGGACTGCGTTCCAAACCACGAAAGGATCTATAGGGTTTGAACTGCGGATCAAACTGTCGACTAAAAATGCGTCACGGTTTGGACTGCCGGCGTCTTACACATTACGTCAAAATACGTCATAGCGCGTTACTTTGGAAAATGCCCTGTTATCGACATGCCAGATCGGACTGTCGGTCCGCGCAATTACACGTTCGGTTCAAACGGCGCGTGTTATTTGCAGCGGTCAGAACTATACGTGTGATGGGCGCTATTGTTTCTTAAAATCCTTTGGCAGTCTCACAGTTTCTAAGCGATTTATGTCACGGCGAAGTTGATGTTAAGGTCATACTTATTACTTTCCCTGAACCTACGTGTCCAGCATATCAACTGTTGTCCTGAGGACAGATCTATTAAGATGAGAGGAAAAGTTACAACGGATTGTAGAGATGGTTTTAAAGAGTAAATAGCAGGTCACCTGATGAGGAGCACGAATATAATATAACCCTTGTAGGTATTCCTCATTAAAATATCGGAAATAATAATTCATGTAATTATGACATTTACGACTTATTTTATTAAGTACTGAATTATTAATGTGTTAATTAAGGAATAATTTGATTTCAAAAGCTTGATAGAATTTTCATTTATTATTTTATGAATTTAATCACAAAACTTCATCAGTTTTCCGTTAATAATTGTATTGTATCCTAAAGTAGTGGACGGCAGTAGACAAAATAAAGGCAACCTAAAAAAATATAATGTAAATTGTAATACCTACCTATTTTATTTTAGAGAAGACCTAATAATCGTTCTAATAATATCTAACAATAGGTGACACTTCTTTATTTAATAAAGGTTTTATAGCCACAATAAATATGGTGAAAATATAAAATGTTCAATTTGACCTTAAATATTCGAGAGTTTGTAAAATAGTTATATAATAATATGAAACCTTGACATTTTTCAACGATGTCTATTGTCTACTAAATGTCATAATATAAGTATGTATTTTTCATATTTATAATTACCGGAGGTAAGCAAGGTAGAACAAACCTTGGAGGTTCTTATGGAACCATAAAAACGCTTCATATGCATTTGGCTCGATCAGAAAACCAATTTTTAAATAAAATGTTATTGGGCAGTCGATTGGGCACCCGTTGGGCAAAAGCCCACAAATATTAAAGTTTTGTCAAAAAGCTAATAAAAAGGCTGTAAAAAATTTGAGGTTAAAATATCAACTGTAATGGTTTTATTATAATTTTTCTGCACTTATGTATAAGAAATTCCACAACTGAATTGTGCTTATGGTATGCGGTATTACCAATACCTGCTGTTATTACGTATTACTCGTAGCTTCTTTCAACTTATACCTGGCGACGAAGGTCATTTAAGCCCTAAAGTTCGTAAAAAAACTAAAGTCAATTCACTAATATAAGGTCAAATTGAACATTTTATATTTTTACCATCTTTATTGCTGCAATAAAAGCTGTATTAAATAAAGAACTGTCAACTATAGTTACATTTTATTAAAAATGAAATAGGTCTTACAATTTATATGATATTTTTTTAGGTTGCCTTCATTTTAATGCCTACTGCTGTCCACTACTTAAGGATACAATACAATTATTAACGGAAAACTAAAGTTTTGTGATTAAATTCATAAAATAATAATAATGAAAATTCTATCCAGCTTTTGAAATCAAATTATTCCTTAATTAACACATTCATAATTCAGTACTTCATAAAATAAGTCATAAATGTCATAATTACATGAATTATTATTTCCGATATTTTAATAAGGAATACAAGCGAGCGATATTGCATTCGTGCTCCTCATCAGGTGACCTGCTGTTTACTCTTTAAAACCATCTCTACAACCCGTTATAACTTTTCCTCTCTTTTAAGTAGGCTACCACGTCACATAAAAAATACTTCTATAAATTTTGAAAAATCCTTCCACTAAGGAAGGATTTTTCAAAATGTAACCCCCAGAGGGTTAAATAGGGGATGACAGCGTAAAACCTAATTTCACGCGGGCGAAGTCGAGGGCAATTAATGCTAGTAACTAAATAAGAATATCCAACGACTACTAACACAAAAGATATCCTATGACAGCTAGTGTAGGTAACTACATCGATTTAACCGGAAGTAGAGGGTTGTGGGAGGGGAGGGTGACCCACTTCCGCTGACCCGGCCGGGTGATCCACCTGCACCATGATATTGGGAATATTTATTAATTGACTGTCAACATTTCATGACTAGCAGTTTAGGGTTAAAAAATATTCCAGCAAACAGATAACATCATTTTTTTATGACTTAGTTAAAATAATATTAATACATAAATAACTAATTTAAATATTACGTGAAAGGTTGTGACTATCTAATTTAAATATTATAATATGAAAAGTTGTAAGGGTAGATTTGTTTCATGAGAAATAAAATTTAGAGGTAATGAGATTATTCTCACTACATACAAGTTCGCACTCGAGAGATTGCAGGTTCGAATCCCAGGTTGAGGCGTGTACCAATGAGACTTTTTCAGATCTCAAGTACATTATACGGACGCTCTAACGGTGAAGGAAAACATCGTGAGGAAACCCGCACATGGTTGGCCCCAGACGTATTGACCAGTTCATTCCTCTGGACTAGGCTGACTATGTTGTGAGAATGCCGTATGTGCTTGGGCAACCATATTGGGCAAAATATTTAAAGACCAACTGTCTCAGGCACTACAGTATTTCAAGAGTGGTTACTTCGCTCGGAGAACACTGTATAAATCATCCATTAACGGATGTAAAGGCCTAAGTTTTTTTTTATACAAGTTTCGGCAAAAAACTAATAATGATCTACTTTAGAAGACATTATTATATTAGCTGGCTCTATCATTATGGATTTTATCTTGTCTTTGAAAAATCAACGATAACTAATTGAATTTGTTACACAAAATATTGAAGACTGTAACACATTGTTACGTATTAACTATGCTGCCGTCTTAACGAAGAATGCATTAAGTCTAGCCTTTGGGCAAATTGGATTAAGACCTTATATTATGGTATAATATTATTATGGTCTTAACTCGATTTGCCAAAAAACTCGACTTACTGCACTCTTCGTTAGGACGGCAGTATGTTCATTCAACATTTTTCGTATTTTCCTCACAATTTTTCACATGTTTCCAGTTTCTCACCTTCTAAACCTTCCCTGAACTTCCTCTTTCAAGACCAAAATTAGTCAAACCAACCCATCCGTTCTCGAGTATTAGCGAGACACAGGTCTTGCAATTTAACTTTGTTTATAAAATTTTATTTACCAAAGTATTATTCAGATTAGAAAACTTTATAAAACCTCAAACCTGGTAACATCTAGTTGCCAATGTGATAAAAATCTTGAATGTCAGCGTCCATGCATCGTCTCTGCGTGTCTTTAAAAATATATTGACAGGTTGATTAACTGCTGCAGAACTTTGCAACAGTATCTAGTATAATCTGCCTTCAAGCCATTTTTATACCAACAACAAAATTATTACTTGTCATGGCTAAAGGAGTACCGGATAGCTTATCACAGTATAATTAAAGCAAGTTTTCAATGAGTGACTATTTTCTAATAGACGGGTCGCGCTAGGCGTATTCGAGGTGGTAAGTGGAAAAAATTCTAAAGTCGCTGAATTTTTGTGTGTTGATAAAGTAGTCCCTGGGGAGCTTATCATTAAGTTTTGTGCCATTTCTGCCCACTGCGTTTTCAGCAATTCCATTATTTGTGGTTGATTTTTTTATATGGCTATAAAAGTGGCAATATTGATTTAAAGTTTAAAATATTAATGGTATCTTAACTGGGACAGCTTCCAGAGTATGGAGACTTAATTTGCGTCGTTTTCGTCCAGTAAAAAATGACTTAGGGTCATTTTTTGAAAACAGTACCGGCAAAAATTCTAAAGTGTGATAAACGACTATTTTCTGTTTAAGACCACTAAAATAGGCCTAAATCCAAATTTTGTGCCACATTAAGCGACTGCGATTCGAGAAATTAAGTTTTTTAGTTTCCCTAAGCTAAAAGCGCTCCAAAAACACATAATCGTTAAATAAAGTTCACGTATTCAATATTATTAAGTCATAAAGAATCTATATTCCAAGTTTGTGCCTTTTTCATGGAGGGTTTAAATAATAAAATGCAAAAATAATATTATTATAATATGCGGTCGAAGTATTGTGGAATATTCGCACTACAACATACACATTACACATACCTATACGTAAATGTGTGTGATAAAATGTCATTCATCGACTACATTTCAAAATTTTTATATATTTCGCATTTTACAGCGATTACAAAATTTAAACTTGCTTTTGCCCGCAACTTTGTTTGCGTAGCACGAATGACGAAGCTGAATGTAATTGTCGCCTGATTTTATACAATACATAAATGCACAATAAAATTTGATATCCGATAGGCTTCCACATGAAACTTCGGTTATCTAACACCAAAAAAATTACAATTTCAAATACCTAATTTTAGTTCTTGAAATTAGTCGTTTAACCGAATAGTCTCTTCAGCTACATCATATTGATTGTATATATAGTATTATTTAATAAAAAATAAATAAATTATTTCAACGCTTGAATTTTATACGTAGGTTGCTGAATACATGTTTCTAATACTCGTGGTTAAGGACTTATTTATTAGGTCATTAATTGATTGTAATAATTTATATAATTAAATACATTTTACAAACCAACAAAATAATATTTGTATATATTGTTATTCATCCCGTTGACAATATTATATCTAGGGGCACGGCAGGGCCCCGCCAAGTCGAGCCTAGTGAAACATCAGAGCACTACGTACGAATGTGGACCGATCCTTGTACTGCTTTTCGATATATTATGTTTACTATGTTTAGCATTAATTTATGTTAGTCTTATAAAATAATTGATTTATAATACCTAACGTTAGTCTTAATTTAATTTGTAATTTTATTATAATTTTTAATTAGTATTATAAAAATAATTAATTTGTGAAACTGGAAATAAAAGGTTTTTTATTTTTGAATTTTTATTTATTTATTATTGCTTGTTAGTTTTAATTTAAAACTAGCTGATGCCCGCAGCTCCGCCCGCGTAGGTACAGTAAGTAGTATTAGAAGCTATGATTTTTTTTCTTTAAGTTATTTTGTTTTTTATATAACTGACCTTTGAATTACATCAATTTTAAACTTTGCTTGCCTTTTTGGGAACACTCCTTGACTTTTTATTTTTTTTAAGTCTCACGTTACGCAGCCACGGAAAAATTAACCACCAATAATCGAATTGCTGAAAAGGCAATAGGCAGACATGGCACAAAACTTAATTATTAACTCCCTAGGGACTACTCTATCAACTACATATAGGTACAGAAAAAATATAGGCAACATTAGAATTTTTCCACTTCCCACTAAAAAACAGCTAGCGCGATCTGTCTAATGAGTCAAAATGCATAGCTTGAGCGTTTCATTATTTCATGAGCTTTTGTATAAGGCACACCCCACACTAGCAATATTCGAGCGTCGTCGTTGTGCCAGAACATTGTGTTCTCTAACAGAAAAGCTATGAACAGTGACTAAAATATTTTTTATCTTAAGCCTATTTTCTACTTTACGAGTTTGTAAATTCAAGCTTTATAGAGTTAGAGAACGTAGAGTGGAGTCAGAAGGTTCTAGACGAGATCTGAAGACATTTTTTATTGGCGAGTCATAATATTATGGTCTCGTCTTGGCATCATTAAACATGAAATAAATTTAAAATTGAAATTATAAATTTCGCATTTAGAACATTATTACTTGTCAAGTTGTCACATAAATTGTCATTCATTTTGTCGTATTAATATGAAACTTGGGCCCCTCCCCGCGTGGCGAGAGGCCCGCACCCCGTATTCGCCATTGATACAATGTTAAAACATGATAAAAGTTGGTTTTTTACATTCTAATAAAAAATCCCGCGGATAAACATGGTTAAACTTATAGAAAGTGTTTTGTAACACCATAATCATCATATAGATATGAACTCTACTAACTAAAAGTTTCATTAGTAGTTTTTATAGCGAGTTTGAGGAAAAAAAATGGAATATCTTTATACGAAATTGCCGAATGTGGCACATCTTTCTTACAGACTCAGATATTAACACTCTGGACAGTTTTTTAAGATTTGTCAGACATTAGAATAGTTGTGGGCCTGGTGGGACCATGTTTTATATAGTAGCCGAATACCAGGAAACCCCTGGTTGGATACGACTCAAACTGCATATGTGCATCGGTTACTCTTTCCTTAATATCGTGAAAGTAAAATTTTTAGCTATAATTTACTTTTGGGCCAATATCCATGAAAGACACAAAAACCTAAATTGCTACAAACGCAGCCATCCAAAATGGCACAACATCAAATTTTAGACTAAGAAGAAGGTCCGGAAACTATATGCAAAAAATAAAAGACTTTAGAATTTTTGCACCCTCAAAACTTATCCAGACCCGTCTATAAGTAGAAAGTTGTTTGTACGACGTTTGATAGAGTACGTGCTTATTTTATGACTATCTACAATCTATAGACGGGTCTGGATAAGTTTTGAGGGTGCAAAAATTCTAAAGTCTTTTATTTTTTGCATATAGTTTCCGGACCTTCTTCTTAGTCTAAAATTTGATTTTGTGCCATTTTGGATGGCTGCGTTTGTAGCAATTTAGGTTTTTGTGTCTTTCATGGATATTGGCCCAAAAGTAAATTATAGCTAAAAATTTTACTTTCACGATATTAAGGAAAGAGTAACCGATGCACATATGCAGTTTGAGTCATATCCAACCAGGGGTTTCCTGGTATTCGCCTACTATATAAAACATGGTCCCACCAGACCCACAACTATTCTAATGTCTGACAAATCTTAAAAAACTGTTCAGAGTGTTAATATCTGAGTCTGTAAGAAAGATGTGCCACATTCGGCAATTTCGTATAAAGATATTCCATTTTTTTTCCTCAAACTCGCTATAAAAACTACTAATGAAACTTTTAGTTAGTAGAGTTCATATCTATATGATGATTATGGTGTTACAAAACACTTTCTATAAGTTTAACCATGTTTATCCGCGGGATTTTTTATTAGAATGTAAAAAACCAACTTTTATCATGTATCAATGGCGAATACGGGGTGCGGGCCTCTCGCCACGCGGGGAGGGGCCCAAGTTTCATATTAATACGACAAAATGAAATGACAATTTATGTGACAACTTGACAAGTAATAATGTTCTAAATGCGAAATTTATAATTTCAATTTTAAATTTATTTCATGTTTATTGATGCCAAGACGAGACCATAATATTATGACTCGCCAATAAAAAATGTCTTCAGATCTCGTCTAGAACCTTCTGACTCCACTCTACGTTCTCTAACTCTATAAAGCTTGAATTTATTACACTACTCGTAAAGTAGAAAATAGGCTTAAGATAAAAAATATTTTAGAGAACACAATGTTCTGGCACAACGACGACGCTCGAATATTGCTAGTGTGGGGTGTGCCTTATACAAAAGATCATGAAGTAATGAAACGCTCAAGCTATGCATTTTGACTCATTAGACGGATCGCGCTAGCTGTTTTTTAGTGGGAAGTGGAAAATTCTAATGTTGCTGAATTTTTTCTGTACCTATATGTAGTTGATAGAGTAGTCCCTAGGGAGTTAATAATTAAGTTTTGTGCCATGTCTGCCTATTGCCTTTTCAGCAATTCGATTATTTGTGGTTAATTTTTCCGTGGCTGCGTGGTGAGACTTTAAAAAAATAAAAAGTCAAGGAGTGTTCCCAAAAAGGCAAGCAAAGTTTAAAATTGATGTAATTCAAAGGTCAGTTATACAAGAAACGAAATGACTTAAAGATAAAAAAATCATAGCCTCTAATACTACTTACTGTACCTACGCGGGCGGAAATGCAGGCATCAGCTAGTTTTAACATAAAACTAACAAGCAATAATAAATAAATAAAAATTCAAAAATAAAAAAACCTTTTATTTCCAGTTTAACAAATTAATGCTTTTTATAATACTAATTAAAAATTATAATAAAATTACAAATTAAATTAAGACTAACGTTAGGTATTATAAATCAATTATTTTATAAGACTAACATTATTATAAATTAATGCTAAACATAGTAAACATATATCGAAAAGCAGTACAAGGATCGGTCCACATTCGTACGTAGTGCTCTGATGTTTCACTAGGCTCGACTTGGCGGGGCTCTGCCGTGCCCCTAGATATAAAATTGTCAACGGGATGAATAACAATATATACAAATATTATTTTGTTGGTTTGTAAAATGTATTTAATTATATAAATTATTACAATCAATTAATAACCTAATAAATAAGTCCTTAACCACGAGTATTATAAACATGAATTCAGCAACCTACGTATAAAATTCAAGCGTTGAAATAATTTATTTATTTTTTATTAAATAATACTATATATACAATAAGTATGATGTAGCTGAAGAGACTATTCAGTGAAACGACTAATTTCAAGAACTAAAATTAGGTATTTGAAATTGTAATTTTTTTGGTGTTAGATAACCGAAGTTTCATGTGGAAGCCTATCGGATATCAAATTTTATTGTGCATTTATATATTGTATAAAATCAGGCGACAATTACATTCAGCTTCGTCATTCGTGCTACGCAAACAAAGTTGCGGGCAAAAGCAAGTTTAAATTTTGTAATCGCTGTAAAATTATGCGAAATATATAAAAATTTTGAAATGTAGTCGAATGAATGACATTTTATCACACACATTTACGTATATAATGTGTAATGTGTATGTTGTAGTGCGAATATTCCACAATACTTCGACCGCATATTATAATAATATTATTTTTGCATTTTATTATTTAAACCCTCCATGAAAAAGGCACAAACTTGGAATATAGATTCTTTATGACTTAATAATATTGAATACGTGAACTTTATTTAACGATTATGTGTTTTTGGAGCGCTTTTAGCTTAGGGAATCTAAAAAACTTAATTTCTAGAATCGCAGTCGCTTAATGTGGCACAAAATTTGGAATTAGGCCTATTTTAGTGGTATTAAACAGAAAATAGTCGTTTATCACACTTTAGAATTTTTGCCGGTACTGTTTTCAAAAAATGACCCTAAGTCATTTTTACTGGACGAAAACGACGCAAATTAAGTCTCCATACTCTGAAAGCTGTCCCAGTTAAGATACCATTAATATTTTAAACTTTAAATCAATATTGCCACTTTTATAGCCATATAAAAAATCAACCACAAATAATGGAATTGCTGAAAACGCAGTGGGCAGAAATGGCACAAAACTTAATGATAAGCTCCCCAGGGACTACTTTATCAACACACAAAAATTCAGCGACTTTAGAATTTTTTCCACTTACCACCTCGAATACGCCTAGCGCGACCCGTCTACTAGTGTCGATTTGACCTTAAAGGGTAGCTAATAACAATGTAAATGATTAATACATACTTACATACATACACAATCACGCCTTTTTCCCGTAAAGGGGTAGGCAGAGACCACTTTTTGCCACTTGCTACGATCCTTACATACTCGTTTCGCTTCGTTCACTTTCATTCTTACCACCCGTTCCTCCTCTTACATTCAACGTAGCGAAGAGCCGCTCCATGGTCCGCTTTTCACCTCCGCGAGAAACGAGACGCGATGGGTGGTAAACCACATCGCCGCCATTTTGGATAATTAAATTATTTTTATGATAATCCATTGCGTTTCCACGGATTGGTAGAAAGGGTAGGAATAGGGAAAGGGAAGGATAGGTGGTGTGGAAAGGAAGATTGGTAAGTTAGAGGGGGAAATAGGAAATGTAGGATATTACCGCCCAGGAGGGGAAGGGATAGGACAGTAATAGCTAGGGAAGCCGGGGTCGCGTACCCGTATACTATACCACAACTACCGGACAGGTAAGTTGGGATGAGTACCCCATGACATGTAAATGATTAATACATATATACATTATATTAAAAAGGGGGATTAATAGGATTTTGATGTAAAACAACAGGCGAGGGTAAACCTGATTTTTGACGTGGCGAGAATTGCCGTGGCGACGCTTCGCCAGACTTTTGAGATTTTTGAGACCATTTTGAAATTTAACGTATGGTGAAAACACTATGGAGAAAAAAGTGTCCAGTTAAATGGCCCCATTTTTGAGATTTTTGGAGCTATTTTGAAATTTGACGTATGGTGAAAACACTATGGAGAAAAAGTGTCTCCAGTTAATGGCTTTTGAGATTTTTCAGTATTTTCTAGTGAATAAAGTTCAATTACACCGGTCAACAAAAAATATTTTTTTTTGCGCATGGGTTTTACTTTATTTATTCTGAATATGTAAGCAAATATTTATAAAAAAGTGCGATTACATACATACATACATACATATAATCACGCCTTTATCCCGTAAAAGGGTAGGCAGAGACCATTTTTTGCCACTTTCTACGATCCTTACATACTCGTTTCGCTTCGTTCACTTTCATTCTTACCATCCATTCCTCCTCTTACATTCAACGTAGCGAAGCGGCTCTCCATGGTCCGCTTTTCACCTCCGCAAGAAACGAGACGTGATGGGTGGTGAACCACATCGCCGCCATTTTGGATAATTGAATTATTTTTATGATTATCCGTTGCGTTTCCACGGATTGGTGGGGAGGGTAGGAATAGGGAAAGGGAAGGATAAGTGGTGTGGAAGGGAAGATTGGTAAGTTAGAGTGGGAAATAGGAAATGTAGGATATTACCGCCCAGGAGGGTAAGGGATAGGACAGTAATAGCTAGGGAAGCCGGGGTCGCATACCCGTATACTATACCACAACTACCGGACAGGTAAGTTGGGATGAGTATCCCATGACATCAAATCGAAAATATTTGCTTTTTAAGAAGTTATAGCGATTTGACCATTTATGATTTTTGCTTCCAGTTAAAGTCGGTATTTGCGCTCTATTGCTGGCGAAAGAGAGGTATGTTATGAGGGTTGTCTTTCTTACATCCCTCCTTGACCCGACGGTATGAGCTCGCATATTATAAAGAAATAACGTGTTTATTATTTTTTTTTCGCTGTATTATCTTGTACAAAATGGCTTCGAGAAGTTGAAAAGGAGACGGTGACTCGTTTTGCTATATTTGTGGTGGATTTATTAAAGTGAGAGAGAAAAACTGTTATTTAACTACAGATTTAAAGATTTTCGAGGCATAACAAGCTTACTTCCATCTACCTGTTACAAATCAAGACCAAAAATGGGCTTATGAAATAAATGTATGAATAAAATAACGAGATGATTAAGATTTTTTTCATCTTCGGCTATAGGATGTCTCTAAAGAGACAAATGTTCCATTCTCGTTTTGATAAATTTAAAGATAGTACCCATACTATAGCTTATTCGGAAGAATAAGGGGAAGGATTCCATCGAGATATAGTTGGAATTTGAGAGACGTTCCCAAGGCCAGTATTCATACTGAAAGCATGGATTGGAGCATGGATTGAGGGACTATATTTGGTCGTTAATAAGATAAATTCTACTGAACATGACAGGAAAAGCAAAACTGTTAATTTTTAAACACTTTAACACTATTTTACAACTTATTTGTAGTATCATTTAATAAATCACCTCTATGTAAATTTTTCATGTATTTTCATTGATTTGATTTTTTTTCATTTTTTACACTTAAAAGCAAATACAGAACAATTTTTTGTTCTAATTTTTATTTCTAGGTATAAAAGCAATAAAAATAATGTATGTATAACCCGTGCGCAAAAATGCTGTTGACTATTGTTATAAATTGCTATATTAGCGATGGCATTTTGGCTAAGTTCCCTGGACTCGTAAGTCTAGTCTTAATATAACGGCTGTAGTGAAATTAATTTAACCTTATTTACCGTAAATCAAAGCCATATCACAGCGTACAAAGGGCTCTATATAGAGGTCATAAACAATGGGTGACGTTTTGTAATAACCTTTCATATTGCTCCATTGATAGCTACTAAATGTCAATGGTTTAATTCATGAACACTTACGGAGCTGTGCGGTAGATGCCGTGGCGATATAACGCATAGCTATGGTGATATATAAAAATAAACAAAGAGAATTACGATACCGATCCTATGTAGGTATGTATCATCTGGATTTCGACCTACTTGGCAAATTTTTATCTTTGACCTCGATTTTCCCGGCTCGGAGACGTTTTAGGTGACATGACCTCATTGTACTATTGTGTATTTTGAACTTTTTTCGTTTAATACGTATTTTGTACGCACCATAATTCGCGCTCGCGTACTTTTCGCAATGTCGCGCGCGATGTGTGCAGCGAGTTTCTGGACAACGATCGCGAAATTGTAGTCTTTTAAAAATGGCTGACATACGTCAGGCTCCAAAAAGTCCCAGCCCTGTGTAAAATTCCATTCAAATTTCAAAATTATCCGAATGCACTGCTCTAATAATAATCGGATTAGTTTCGTGTCCTCTGGCGAGTTTTGGTGTTTCGAATTTGTGACATTCACGGTCCAGTAACCGTCTTCCGCTCCAGTGGTTGTCAGACGGCCTCCCGATTCGACATCCATTCTCACTACTGTCAAATCAATATGGGGTGTGGGATGAACACTCTAAATAATATGTATTATGTAGTATTTTTTCGTTATTACCGACTATGAGGATAGTTAAGTGCGCGCACTGGCAACAAAATTGTCTTCGTCCTCCACCATTTACATTACAATTAGGTATTTACTTTAGCGAACGCGAAATAGTCAACTTTTCCGCAAAACATTAGCATATAGGAAAACAATCATGTTTTGCGAAACATTCTTGTTTTCCTAATATTAAAAGCTTTTATTTAACTTGCAATGTATGTATGAATGTTAGTTCGGGTGGAATCTTGCTATTAAATTTTGAAGCAGGTATCTTCAACCTATTGACCTAAAATTTTGTACACACGTTTAGTTTGAATGACAATACACGATAAGCTGTGTGATGTCATTCTAAATCCAATATGGCGGAACATCCAAGATGGCGGAATACATATTTTTTATGCACTTCTACAATATGTGTATCAAATAAAAGGGCTTGTAACTCGAAAAATAATGGGACGTCATTCTAAATCCAATATGGCGGAATAGTTATTTTTTATGCACTTCTGCAATATGGGTATCAAATGAATGGCTTGCCGAGAATAATAGAAATTCTGACATCACTCTAAATCCAATATATGGCGGACTTTTGAAGTTTTTTAAGCTTTCCATCAACAAGCTTTTATTTATATCATATGAATAATTGTGTAAAGATGTTATATTAAGTTGATAGTAATAATTTTAAAGGAAAATTTTATTTTCTTCTTTTTAGAGCATTTAATTAAAAGCTTTTTATTTATATTATTTTGCGTTCGCTAAAGTTTATAATCGGAATACAAATGGGGCGACAGAGATTATCTTATTGCCAGAGCGCATGCACTTAGGAAGTCCTTCACGAATGACGATTGCCGTCTCAAGGTCGATTCTGCTAATTAAATCCTGCAATGTGCAATAATATAGTAACGATTCAATCCCGATATGTTTATATCTGCAAAATGGTATTCTCATAAACGTCAAACCAACGTCAAACTCGTTTCAATTGGACAGTTGTCCAAACTTCAAAAATGAGTATAGGACAAGACGATTAATACCTTCTTCTTCTTTCATAAATATGAAAATGGATTGCAATTCCAATGTCTTGCTAAAACTCGAGAACGGCTGGGCCGATTTGAGTATTTTTGACCTTGAAGTACTTGTGGAAGTTCAGGGAAGGCTTAAACGGTGAGAAATATTGTAGGTATAGCTGTAGTTACTTATTTGTTCCAGTTCATAGTTAAGACAGAACAGAACTCGGAAGTAATTTAATAAAAGTAAAATTGAAGTGTAAGTTAATTACGAGTATTGGGGTTCTAAATCTTGCCATTTGTGATTTATTCATATCATATTTCATCTGACTAAGTTATAGAAATCTGTTCAGTATTCGATTTTTGTTATGCAAAATGCACTGCTCAAGGATTCAGGTATAAATAATAAATATTAACATTCTGTTTGAAGTGTTAAGTTCTTTGTTGAGAATATTATTGAATTTATAGTAAAAAGTAGCAGCTGCTTTCTAATAAGAAAATTAAAAGTTCGATGACATTTGTAGAAAATACACATTCTGTTTATATCACAAATATGTAAAAGCGTTTTGTATTCTTTACATAACAATACTCAGATTTTTATATTAAACAGAAAAATATAAACTATTGATATAAGAATATAATAACACTGATTTCGGTGACGGTGACTGGTTTCATTGAAACTAGGCCAGTTACGCAGGAGTAATTTTATAGTGCCCAAGTGTGTGCGCAGTACACAAGAGCACTCTCTCTTCCTTTTACTCTCATAATCCAGTAGGACAGATAGCCGAAACGACTGGCGAGAGATCAGGCGCAGGTCCGACTTTTTACATGCCCATCCGACGCATGGATCATCTTTCTTGTCAGACAATCAGGTGATCAGCCTGCATTGTCCTAACCAAACTTAGAAACAACATTTTTTTTTGTTGTTCCAATGCGGGAATCGAACCCACGACCTCCGAGTCGAGAGCCAATGCTCGAACCACTAGACCACGGAGGCTGTTTATATATAATTCAATAGATATAATAATATAAGAATATATTATTATATCTATTGAATTAATATTTAATGTGGTCACACACGAACTGAATTCTAAAACAACAGCTGTTGTATGTGTTAAAAATATTTCAGTGTTTCGATCAGTCATTAGTGTTTACTATAGACCGTTTCGAGTCCTAGGTCGCCCATGACTCATGACTCACAGTTCTATTTCTCATTTCCTAAGAATACTCTGAAAATTGCATTTGTCTCAGTGCAAGTCAACGACCTGATCTTGTACCATGATGAATGAATATTATACTTGTTTATATGTTTACCAAAAGCTTTCATTTATTTAAGTGGTATTATCACGCGATATCGCATGAAGGGGATGAAACTAAATTCATTAACTTTTACTTCCAAAATTACAAATAACCTTCATATTATCTTTGGAATTATAATTGAGTTCCTACTTCCTACTTCCTGTGTCACATATAGTAACCTGTTGGTATATTATATACAATTTGTGTATTATGTGTATTGTGACAACAGTTACGATTCAGGGGGTCTAGTCATGATGCATTCGGTAATTTCGACGGCGAAGTTCGAAAACAAAAATGTATGGGAATAGACATAAAGAACTGCAAGCGACAAGTCACTTATGGTGTCTACAGACACAAGAATTTGGTACGGAGCGTACAGCGGATCTGGTACGCTCCGTACCAGATCCGAGCATGTGTAGGGGAGTCCGGCGGTTAGGCCGTACAACGGTATCAGTGTTGCCAACTTAAGGATGTACCCCCAAAATTAGG
This sequence comes from Glaucopsyche alexis, assembly GCA_905404095.1. Classification (NCBI taxonomy): domain Eukaryota; kingdom Metazoa; phylum Arthropoda; class Insecta; order Lepidoptera; family Lycaenidae; genus Glaucopsyche; species Glaucopsyche alexis. The sequence continues at coordinate 8,705,841 of FR990053.1, forward strand.
GAAAATATCTACGGGGGTTTACTAGGGGACAGGATGTTTAGAGTTTACTCCTTATGAATCAATGTGTATGTAATAATAAAAATTATTTAAATGTGTGTATATAGCCAGGGATATGAAAATGTATTGGGAGTGAAATCAGAGGCCCAATTCTCTTAATTAACTTAGACTTTCAACTTACCATCAATTCATTATAAATTTATCATCCTGTTATCATAAATTGACCAAAAGTCGGTATTCTACTACACTATTTTCGTAAATTTGAAATCCCAACACAGTCATTTTGATATTAAATTGACTACAATTCATAAATAAATCGAGTACAAAGACAGCTGTTGCTTGACATTTGTACGATCCAGTGTTGCCAATTATTGTCAGTTAAGGCGCGTCTCCTCCTCGTGTTTTTTTGAAACATTACACATAATCATCGAATTTGGGGCATGGCTATGCACATTTGTGTACGCATACATGATTTTATCCTCTTCTGAGACGGACGGAAAACATTTCCCGCGTGGTTAGAGAGGGGAAGGCAAAAAAGAGATTTTTGCGCAAAATAAATATTTTTATGTCATGGCATCCCCACATGTCAAAGTGAAAAAAATATCCGGCTGACGGATCGGTTCGATTCAAATTGGAGTTAAGTTTATAAACATACGAGAATACCATTTTCTATGGATAAGTGGTTCGCTCAATCTACATAATATAATCAAGCTGTGATACAATGATAATCGCATCGCGGTGTAATTCGTCGTTTGACGTTTGTTTGAAGTTTAGTTGAATACCATTTTGCTGTTTGATAGGTTCCGGACTGTATCGAACAAGTAACGAAGCTGCATTATTGTTGGATTAAAATAGCAGAATCGACCTTCAGATTAAGACAAGTTAGTTTTATGTTATTCACGCGTAAGTCTTTAAGTCACATAACCTTTCTCTCTAGCTTATTATCTCTTAGACCTGTCAATGATATAAGTAATCAGGGGTAAAATTTGGGGAGAAATATTTTTTAAAGTGTTGGTATCACTGCCCGTTATCAATAAATTGCGAGAATCATCGTCGTCGTTTAAAAACAGCACTGTAAATAGAACTCTGTGCTAATGTAATAGAGCATAAAATCGAACACACGAGTGTCGAGCGTTTCGTTCCACTGCACCGTACCAAATCCGTGCGTGTGTAGCGATACCGAATTTGGTCTCCGGATATGGTTCGCTGTACGCTCCGTACCAAATTCGTGTGTCTGTAGATAGCATTAGCGATGCCTTATGTCAAATCCCATACATTTTTGTTTTCCAACTGAATGGTATTCCAAATTCTCATAAAAGTCCAACGTCAAATACGTTTTGATTGGTGCAAACTCCAAAAATTAGTTAATGACATCAAGACAATTCATTTATAAATAACTAGCTGTCCCGACACACGTTGTCCTGTCTTAAATATGATCTGGAATGAATAAAGGACTACACCTACTCCTACAGCTCAAAAAAAGCCTACACCTTTTCCAATATTTGTCACTTTTTACCTTCCATGAACTTCCACAATTATTTCAAGACCAAAATAAGCCAAATCGGTCCAGCCGTTCTCAAATTTTGAGTCCCTCGGGAACGGGATAAAAATTACCCTATGTCTTTCTCCTGGTTTTAAGATATCTCCAAGTCCCCACAAATTTTCAGCCCAATGGCTTCAGCCGTTCTTAAGGTAAGTAAATATTGTAACTAACACGACTTTCTTTTATATACCTATATAGATTCAATAAAACTAAAATGAAATGTAACTCAATTGCGAGTATTTGGGGTTTGATCATAATATCAAGTGGGTACCTATCAAGTTAATAATCACTAAGATATTATGTCATGAATGAGAACTTTTCCACCTACAGTCTGTTAGCACTTAGCAGGCTAGATTACCATCTCACAAGCTGTGGGAGTCGCGGTCTCGCGGAGACTTTGACCTAAATACTTGCGTTTTTAATTTAATCATAAACAACATTTTATTTCACAAAGCCATTCCGTGCAACTAGTATTAAACTATTAACTTTAAAATATAAAATTCATTATAGTGTACGTCATCTTATTTAGGATATATAATAGGTATCCTACTATACTTTAATGATAATAATATCTATTGACGCTTTCACAGCACGTCAATCTGGTCCCGTGGTCGAAGAACTTGTGTTACGGGTACCAGACAACGGAAATATATTTAATTCTTTTTATACTATACTTATATTTAAGATTTTTATTATATAATATACATATTATTACATACATGACCCGAGAATACGAAAAACTTTTTGTTCCTTCGGCAGGATTCGAACCCGCGATACGGCATGAGCACCAACGCGCTCAATCAATGAGCCACAGAGGTCGTCGATAATATTTAAATGTATTGTATCAATGTAGTGATTAGTGTTACAACATACAGTAGGTACACACTGTAAAAATATAATTACTTTATAGAATCTTCGTCAAGAAAGTAATTTTATTTTAATTCTAACTGTTGCTACTTGTCCAAAAATTAGGGATACCTTTTCCTTAAAAAATGTCCTTTTCGAAACAATTAGAGTAGTGCACTCCACTCGAAACAGTAGGGTTAGCAGGAAAAATTAACAATTAAGTATTCGTAACGATTCTTATTGAAAGAGAATTGTATGGCCATTATGACAGGTGACAGCGCCCATACAATTGAATATACGATAAGTTATCACTTGTTCTTGCTTGGGGTACTGTTGTCATCAGAAACTGCGTTTTTACCCGTGGATGGACCTGTGACGTTTGGACTGCGGATAAAACTGTCGTCATGTAGTGCAAATAAAATTTTTAAAATGCGTGTAAATGTGACTTAAAGAATTCAGACTGCAGTTTGGACTGGCGCGTCGAACGTTATAAACTTTAAAAATTGTTGTCAGTAGCAAGCAAACATAAAAGTTTTGTTGTCAATAGCAAGCTAGCAAGTCAACGTTCCAAAGTCCAAACCGACATGTATTAATTTGCGCTAGCGCGTGATGCGCGGGTAAATCAGACCCGTCAGAAGTGCATCTACATGTTCATTTCGGAGGGAACGATTGGAACGGCGCGGCGTGTCCGCGGTCCGAACTTTGAGTGTGAACAGCGCTAAATTATATACCTGTCTAATGTCTATTTATTTATTACGGCATTATAACATTGCTTTACTAATAACAAATCCATTCAAACTCTATTCCAACATAGTAGTACAATAAATGGGGACAAAAACTTACTCCAACTTATAATCTTAAATGAAATCGTCTCCAACACCTTAACTGTGGTTTTAGAGCATTCTCTCTTGTTACGTTCCTGTCAAACTTATTAAACTTGTTAAAACCTTAGCCAAGTCACAAAACTATCAACAAACGTGTTTGTGCTTATTAGGAGTAAAATGAAATCTAACAGCAGATAACAACCAAATTCTAGACATAATACTTGGAATATATTCCTACTTTTAAACTTTCATCCCCTATTTTATCCCCTTGGGGGTTAAATTATGAAAAATCCTTCCTTAGTGGATGCTTACGTCATATGAGAAATAAGTGTGCAAATTTCAATTTTTTAACCTTAAGGGTTTGGGGTTTGGCCTGTCGTTAATACTGATAGTCAATAAGCTTTGCTTTTCCAAGTCTTGCCATAAATACTGAAAGAAAAAAAAACAGTCTATTGCAAATAACATTTATTACTTTTACAATGTGTAAGTTTAATACATAAATATAAAACCATTTAAAATATATAAAGCTTATTCGAAGTGGTCTCCATTGGCTGCAATACAGTCCTTTAATCGTTGAGACCAGTTATCAATAGAGGCACGCACTCTTTCCATAGAAAAATTCATCACTGCCAATCGTACGGATTGTTTTAGGGACTCCAAATTATCATGGCGTTTAGAGCAAGCCGTACTCTCTAAAACTGACCATAAATTATAATCCAGTGGATTAAGATCGGGACTAGACGACGACCAGTCTTCAGCTCTGATGAAGTCCGAAACGTTCGTTTCCAACCAAGACTGCGTAGACCGAGCTATATGATCCAGCGCGGAGTCTTGCTGAAAGACCATTCATGGTGTTGTTAAGAAGAATCACTACCTTCTCAGAAATGGTATCTTGATACACTTGTGCCGATGTTTTGATACCTTTTTCACAAAAGTATGTCTCAGTCACTCCTTCATTGCTAATACCCCGCCAAACCATCACTGAAGTCGGAGAGTGCCAACGTTGCACTCTGTCGACTAATTGGGAAGCTTCGGGAAGCTTCCTTAGAGTTTTGAGCATAAATATGGTCATTTTGTTTGTTAAAATGATGCTCAATTGTAAAAAAAAATCATCCGTAAACAACATTTTTCTGTGACCTCCCTTTGCGTACCGCTTCATTAGTTGTTTCGATTTTACCACCCTATTCTTTTTTAAATTATCGGTTAAGAATGACCAGTAAGTACGTCTCTTATAGGCTGCAAGTCCTAAGTCATCTTTTAAAATACGCGACATGGTTCTAGGTGCTATCTTCATCTCCCGAGATAAAATCTTTTGCTTTCGGACAGGATTTCTTCGAATTCTTTCCCTTACTACTTTGACCACCTTTTATGTGGACGGCCAGACTTTTTCTGCCACAAACAGAGGAGGTCTCATTGTACATATTAATAGGAAAGTTTTAAAATTTGCATTTGGCTCCATACCTACTTTGTGTAATGCAATCACAGCGATCGTTCTCTTTATAACCCCACTCCATTTTAATATCGCAAAATATTGTACAATGTATTGGCGCCAAAATGAGAAAACACAATGAACAATCATATAAAATTGTCAGATTCCAAATTCAAATGTAAAATTTTGTTTATTTTTAATTCTAACATTATTTATGACCAGACTAAGTATATAGATAACATACAACCAACTAAAAAGCAACATAAAATTGATATTAAACCGTTAGAAATATCCAATGTACCTATAGAGCTAGCGCCCACCGTCGAAAAAGGAGCTCATCGAGAACAAGCATTGGACCACTGCGGATCGCTAGGGGCCTTAAAGCTTGATACAAAACCGCCGGTCTGGCGGTCCTAAACCTGGCAGATTTTTTTTTATTGACCAAAATGTGTGAAGATTTTTTGAGTAAAAAAAGCTCATAAGGAACAAGAAAACTGTTGTTATACACGGCTGCGCGCCAACTAGAAACCAATAAAAATGCAAGTCTGGCAGTCCTACTCTTGACCAGTTTCCAGCCAGACCGCCCTGAACGTGTAAGAATTTTGAGTAAAAATAGCTCATAGAGAACAAGGTCAAGTTATATGTCAATCTGTTCGTCTCCTAATCCTCTTTCGAAAATCGTCGGTCTGGCATGTTCAAACCTGGCCAAAACTGAGCCAGACCGGGATGAAGTTACCTCCTGTGATGCTTACTAATAGGTAAATAATGAGTAATTTGCACTTAATGAAGCGTGATTTTAATAGATTTGTATGTATTCTTTCCGAATTTAAAATTTGCTACCCCATATTGCTACCACTGGATCCGCCGGATGAAAAAATGGCGATAACTTTCTATATTTTGGCTATATCTCTTTACAGACGTACTTTACGATAAAAATATGTTCCACGAATATGAACTATATACAATTTTCTACGATTTATTTTATGAGCATTTTTGTGTCAAATTGATAGTTTTAACGCTGCAGAGACTTAGAGTGAAATTTTATTTATGTTAGTGATATTTTTTAATAATTCAGTATATTTTACTTTTTATGCCCTTTTAGATGATACCCATATTGCGAAGTTTATAAATAATTATAAAGACCGCCAATTTAGGACGGCGGCCATTTTGAATTCACAATCATTTTAAATATACCAAATTTTAGTAGCAATAAAACTAAAAGTATACTAAACTAATATATTATAATAAGTAAAATTAATATTAGTGAAAAATAATTTCCGCACAGCGATTATTAAAAAAAATAATTTGTGTGATGCTTTATTTTTATATTTTAGTCTAATAAAATCAATTTTATAATAAACAAAGTTCCAAAGTTTGCAAAACTTTCAGTTTTGTAAGCAGTCAACATTCGAATAGAAGTTTGACCCCTTTATCTTTGATATTCTGATCTGATATTAAGTATATATACTTTTGGTTTTATTGACACAAAAATTTGGTATATTCAATATTATTGTTAATTCAAAATGGCTGCCTTCACAAATTGGCGGTCTTTATAATTATTTACAAACTTCTCGATATAAATATCATCTAAAAGGACATAAACAGTAGAATATAGTCGATTACAAAAAATGTCAACAACACAAATAAAATTGCCTTTTAAGTCTCTGCAGCGCTAAAACTATCAATTTGACACAAAAATGCTCATAAAATAATTTGTAGAAAATTATATATAGTTCATATTAGTGGAACATATTTTTATCGTAAAGTTTGTCTGTAAAGAGATATAGCCAAAATATTGAAAGGTATCGCCATTTTTGTAAGATGGCGGATCGAGTGGTAGCAATATCAGGTAGCAAATTTTAAATTCGGAAAGAATACATACAAATCTATCAAAATCACGCTTCATTAAGTGCAAATTACTCATGATTTACCTATTTGTAAGTATCACAGGAGGTAACTTCATCCCGGTCTGGCTGAGTTTTGGCCAGGTTTGAACATGCCAGACCGACGATTTTCGAAAGAGGATTAGGAGACGAACAGATTGACTTAAAACTTGACCTTGTTCTCTATGAGCTATTTTTACTCAAAATTCTTACACGTTCAGGGCGGTCTGGCTGGAAACTGGTCAAGAGTAGGACTGCCAGACTTGCATTTTTATCGGTTTCTAGTTGGCGCGCAGCCGTGTATAACAACAGTTTTCTTGTTCCTTATGAGCTTTTTTTACTCAAAAAATCTTCACACATTTTGGTCAATAAAAAAAAATCTGCCAGGTTTAGGACCGCCAGACCGGCGGTTTTATATCAAGCTTTAAGGACCCTAGCGATCCACAGTGGTCCAATGCTTGTTCTCGATGAGCTCCTTTTTCGACGGTGGGCGCTAGCTCTACTACGTCAATGAAAAATTAAAAAAATATTTTTCATCCCCGCTTTGCAGGTATGCAGAAGAACCACCCCTAAAATATAAAAATATTATTAGATTATGATGCCAAAATTGAAATGTATTACTCAATCTGTACTAAACCGAATATCATTCATTTATATTAATAATTACAGAAGCTAGAAGGGAAACTATAAGAAACTATAATTATAATATTCCTTGAACATTACGTAATATTTTAAATCAGTCGACAGTCAGTTAATATAGATTATTGTGCCAATAATGAAAATATTGTCAACATCAAAACAGAAACAGATAAAGTTGGACATAATGATAATGTCCTTATTAATATCTTCAATCTTGCTCTTGTTAGTACGTTTTATTACCGAGCAAGGGAACGTGTACAATTACGAAGTTCTCAAAAGTAAATACGTGCCCCAAGATGTAGAGATTTCCACTGTAATGTCGAAGTAAATTAACTCTTCGACGATGTAGACGTTCTGTTAGAATTTGTTAACAGTTTTGTTGGGACGTCTTTATTATTATACTTTAAACGAGACAATCTTGTATATATATCGGTAATCGGATATGATAATCGGTTTCTCGATATCGGCTGCAAGTATTACCATAAAATTTTGTGTAGAGAGTTTTGAGGGAGAAAAATCGATCTAGGTCTTATTCTTTGGAAACTGCGTATTTTAAAGCTATAAATGTTTTTGTTTTGTCGTGCAACAATATATCAATAATTTCGACTCAATTATGGTCAGTCCGATGAGCAGTTTGTTATGCGTATGTATACAGGGTTCGAATCCAGGTCAGATAAATATTTTTGTGATTATTTTTACTTATTTAAATTTATTTGAACTCTCGCTCGGTTACCCAGGCACTCAACTGTTCGACGACGAAGACGTTCTGTTTAGTAATTTGTTAACAGTTTTGTCGGATGTCTTAATTTGTCTAATGTTCTTTATTGTATAAGCTATTTCTTTTATTCTATCGTTTGAAATTATATTAACTTTAGTTTCTTTAGAATTGTATTGTTGTCTTTTTGTTCGCATTTTGTGTTTGTTTGTGAACTTAATTTTAATTAAAAACTTATTTTTAATAAGTATTTTTATAAGCAAGCGTTTAGTGTTAATTATGTACTTATCAGCTTTACTAGATTGGAATACGAAAATTTTATGAATGTTGAAAATCTTTGTCAAAATCCAAATTACAGCATATTTTTTTTTTAGGATTCCATACCTCGAAATGAAAAAACCGAACCTTTAAAAGATCACTTTGTTGTCTGTCCGTTCGTCTTACTGTTTATCAAGACCCTTTATTTTGTAAACGCGTGGAGGTTTACAAAATAAAGTTAAAATTTAAAGTAAAAATAATCCGGCCTAATTTTTTTGGAATGCGGGAAAAAAATCACCCATACTCCTACACGTAAGTATAGGATGATTTTTTTTCCGCATCTACCCCATAGTGTGGGATATTATTAGAAAGGTATTTAAAAAATATTAAGGCGAAAATATACGTAGGAGACGTCACAGATTCGGGCGTGGCCTAACACTTCCCGCCGCGCCACCCGCATACACCCCGCAGCGCTCGCGATCTCCGCGCGCGGCCGCGTCGCGACTCAAATTATAAACTGAGGAACGGCCCTTTTATACGACTTTAGGATTGATTTAAATGCAACTTGAAAATATTAATTTATTTCTGGTCTGGGAGCAAAGAAAAAACGTAGAATGTATAAGCCGCTTCTCCTTCTTCTGTAGAAGCCGGTCGAGGTTATTCCCGAAATCTAGAAATTATTTGGTAGGCAATGCGGCTTCCAACCCATCACTTTTGATTTCATTTTCCACCTCTACGCCCACCAAAATGCAATACTTAGTGCTATTGACAGAATCACTAAAATATCCACTAGGTGTATTTTCGCTTTCCTAAGCGACAAAAATACCGAAAATGAGTTATATCAATGAGTTTGTATTTTTTTTTCTGCGTCGATTGGTCTAATCGTCGTCTTCCTACGACGTTTTTTTTGTCGCTTAGATATAGTGAAATTTATACAAAATCATGAATGTTATGTTTACTAAGCAACAACAAAAAGCTATTTATAAAAAAAATCATTTGGATATTTTGAAGAATTTTAAAAATCTACTTAGTATATTTTTCATGTTCTTACTTTTCTTTTGTTTGCACAAAAATATTTTTACTTGTTTAAAAAATTCTTTTCGTGAACACTTTGTACATTTTCTCCATACAAATTATTTGTGAATTGTCCTTACAGTGCATTTAATTTGATACCATTATTTTACGAAAGTGCAACTTGTAGAATTTTACCCATAGTGAAATAAAACAATATTGGCGTAAAGATAGTTTTACATATTTGACACAATAACTATTCGTGCAATGTAGATATTTTTACTTGAAAACTTTTGTTCTTAAGTTTGTCGGTTAGATATTTTTTTTTGTCGTCGGTTAGATAAAATGTAACTAAAAGTATTAAATTTACAGTGTGTGGGAACCTTAATGAACGCAAACATTGCTAAATATATTTCTATATTTATGCGCCTAATGTTTCGCTAGTTAGTCCTGTCGGTAGTAGAAAATATCAATATACTAGGTTATGGGAGTAAACTTTGCTCACATACTTGAACATAATAAAATAGCTCCTATAGCTGGTCTATTTTCAATTAAATTGGCAACAGTCACTGAAATCGGTGTGGTTTCATTATTATTCCTTTTTTAAGGTTCCGTAGTTCATGTCTCGGAATCCTTATAGTTTCGTCATGTCCTTCCGTTCGACCGACCGTCCGCCCGTCCGTCTGTCCATCCAAACGGTGGTGCTTGAAATATTAAACTTTGAATGGATAAGTTTATTTATCACGTCGACATAGTGTTAAAATAAATGAAGATAATTTTTGGTTACACCTACACGAAAAGGGGAGACATAATTAGGTACATAGACATTATAAGAACATTGAGAGGTTTCTGAGATTATACTTTGATGTACGTACGTATCCGTTTGCGCGACATTCCACTTTTAAGCGCATTTCTTGTTAAAATACGGCGTCCCCCCCTCTAAAAGCCAAACGGCTGGCTCTAAAAATGTGAAAAATTCATGATGGTAGTCCATGTAATAAACTTTGAACGAAAACTATAACGGTCCAAAAAACTTCATAAATTCAGGAGTTATAGAGACTTAAATTGAATCAGTTTAGATGAAGATATCTGTGGCTCAGTGGTTAGCGCTTTAGTGCTCAAGCCAGAGGGCGTGGGTTCGAATCCATAAGAGAATAAAAAGTTTTCTGTGGATTCCTTGGAAAAATTACGTTAACTGGGGTTAAGAATTAACTTCAACGATTAACGAATTAACGCTGACGACAAAATATGTTACTATGATAAAATTTTAAAGCGATTTTGCCAAGTTGATGTTCATAAAAAAAATATCAGAATATAACAAATATTGTTCATCTCTTTTGTTACATCAAAAGCTGCTATCACCGTACATTTTTAATGACAAATGTATGGCGGTAGTAGCATTTTTCAAGGCCAGGAAGCCAAATGGACTTCCACCCTTCATGGACAGATGCAATAGTCTCTTCTTAAGACACCTATCATGGCCATGCCATCAGACGATATGATCAAGGTGCATAGCTTCTCAAAGCAACACCAGGTTTTCCTATCGTCTAGGGAGAGTAGAGGATAGGAATCAATGTTCACTCCAATGACATAGTCTGGTACACGGACGGATCCAGGAAAGACAACCGGGTGGACGGATCTTCTACGGGGGCATGCCACCTACAGGCTTGCCTATATACTTGCTTAGGACAATTTACAACCATGTTTGAGGCTGTGATGAGTTGTTCACTACAGAACCTACAGATTGTCCTTGTCCATAAAACATCCTAATCTTATAGAGAAGATAAGGATAATTTAGATGATATTTCTGCTACTGTCAATGCTTTCAGCGCAGTCTGTCAGAACAATCACACTGCGCTGAAGGCACTGACAGCAGCAGAAAGAAGAAGGGGCATTTTTGTATGGATCCCGTCCCCACTACTGTAGCACTACAAGACATATATCAAAGGACTTAAAAAGCGTGTAATTTTTTTGTATGACGAAAAATCTGTAAACCATGGGAGAAAAAAGTTAATGAGAGTTATAAGTGAAAAAAAGTTTAAAAAATCATCCTGTATTATTGCACCATTTCATAGTGTTGCTAATAAGGAACCATTTTCGGGAAGTAATGGTATACAGCAAGCTTCAGAAAAGTGTTATATTTTGATAAATTGTCCCATATTTTGAAGAAATGTATGGAATGATAATAAAATGCTAAAATAAGCTCTTTCCTAAATTTTGTCACATACTTACATTATGGAAATTGTTTCTTACTTGCGATACTATTTAAAGGTGCAGTACACAGGATGTATTTTTTTTCATAATTTATGGGTTCGAATCCTGTCTAGGAAAAATTAGTTATCAAAAATGATGCAGTTTAAGTTTTCATCAAGTCGGCCTCGATATTCCGTAGGGCTAAATTGCTATTGCTAATTTTTTTTGACTTCTCTTACAACGCCCAGAAGAATAATTCACCATGTACTATATCTTTTTTACTTTTTTTCTGTACCTAATCGTTTTAAAATTATTTTTGCTATTTAATTATATGTATTTTAATGTAATTGTTTTATCTGAATTATTTGATTTTACATAAACCACTTTTCCAGGCCAGGATTCGAATCCGCAAATTAGAAAAAAAAAATACATTTTGTATTATTGCACCATTCGATAGCGTTGCAAGTAAGAAACAATTTCCAGAAAGTAATTAGGTATTTTTATTTTTAGTATTTTATTATCATTCCATACATTTCATCAAAATATGAGGCAGTTTATCAAAATATAACACTTTTCTAAAGTTGAGTGTATACCATTACTTTCCAAAAAATTTTCCATAGTAGCAACACTATGAAACGGTGCAATAATATAGAATGATTTTTTAAACTTTTTTAACCCTCATTTACTTTTTTCTCCCATGGTTTAGAGGATTTTCGTCATACAAAACAATGACACTTTTTTTAAGCCCTTTCATTTGATATATGTCTTATAGTGCTACAAGGATGGGGACTTTTTGCCCCTTCTTCTTTCATCTAAATTAGTTATGGCTTGTGTTCAAACGCTAAACATGCTAGGACGAGATAACAGCATCAGTCTGGTATGGGTTCTAGGCAACGGCAATATCTCCGGCAACAAAAGATGGCCCCGCGCGAGTTTCTTACGCCGGTTCTTCTCGCCGGGCTAGTTCCCGAACCGGTGGTAGGCATCATGTATACCGACGTTCAATAAGTGTATAAAAATACCAACATTGAATAAAAATTTTTGAGTTTGACTTTGAACAAAACCGCGGATGAGCTGGGTAGGCTTTGGGCCAATTGTGTCACGGTGTCATGCCCAGAATCGGTATGTGGAATATCTCCCAGCACTACCAAGAGAGAACTCAAGGAATGGGGCCGCAGCTTAAGTATAAAGCAATGGGCTGAAATCCTAGGCCTTGAGTTTTTACTTCTATATTTTTTATTATTTAAAGATCAAAATTAGCTAACGTTTTAGCTCGTTTTAGTCAGACAAGGGAACTCCAATTCATTTTTATAAACAAGAAGAAGGAGAATATTGTCAGTTAGGAGCAAAAATTTACAATGTCATTAAATAATAAATTTACTAAGATAACTTTAGCCGTAGAAAATTCTTAATGTAAGCAACATTTATGTAACTTATCTTGTTTTATTTTATAAACTCTTAGGCCATTTAGATGAATACTCCTATATTTTTTTAAAGTGTTTGGAATTAGTTATTTTTTACCTGTTATTACAGAAAATGTATCTATAGCTTATCTATTTTTACATGTTGCTGAAAACCTTTAAAATAAAATGTAGGCAATTTTACTTGCTATTACATAACTTTCGTTGATAGCTTAGATAATTTTACCTATTTTTCAAATTAGGACTTTTTTACCTAAGCGACATAAACTGCCTGTAATTCGAAAGCTATATGACTCGTTTTAATATCAAAAATTGCTATTAAATATATAATAAAATAAGATACACGTTGTATCTTATTGATATATAGATATATAGATGTATGTTAAAACCATCTAAATCCGACTACTTTGTGATTTTTAATTTTTTTTTTCTAAAAATTTTAACGTTAAATCACTCTTCTATAAAGTTTACTCAATTTATGCGTCATATGTGTCTTTCTTTAATTATTATATTTTCTTTAATTATTATTTTTTATCAATTATTATTATTTAAACTGGAAATATCATAATATGTATTATATAAAATATGAATTTGCTCTACTACGCTATCGAATTGGATTTTGTCTGTAATGGTAGTTGTATGTGTGTTAAATAAATAAATAAATGTCGCTTAGGCATTTTTACCTCATATACTATATACCTCAAAACGTTGATATACTAAATAGACAATTAAAACAGAAATAATATAATATATCTATGGACGCTTCACACCACGTCAATCTGATCCCGTGGTAAGTTCTCGAAGAACTTGTGTTACGGGTACCAGATAACGGAAGTATATTTAATACTTTTATACTATACACATAATTAAGATTTTTATTATATTATACACATATTTAATACACATCCATGACCCAGGAACATAGAAAACTTTTTGTTCCGTCGGCGGGATTTGAACCCGCGACCCCCGGCTTGAGCAACGACACGCTCAACCAACTGAGCCACAGAGGTCGTCATAGAAATAAAACTATACACTTTCTGTGAAATTTACAAGTACATATTATATAATAAAATATTATACTATAATATTATATACTATATAATATTATATTAATATATTATTAAAATTTCAACTAAGAAGTTGAAGGAACAAAAAAGTACATTCAACGATCGAACATTTTCATTCTATCGCAGGCAGAGTGCTCGCTAAGGTTTTCATAATTTATTTTTTACGGCATGTTGTTCTCTATTATTTCAAGAGTAAAATAAACGATTGCGAAATAGCGGCACCGCGGAGAGTGACACAACCTCCTCGTACGAAAGTCAGCGGCTCACTGTCCCGCGCGCCCGCTCACGCACCGCTTACAAATATTTTCACAAAATAATAGTTATTTACGTATATTTTGAAAACAAAACGGTATTTCGAAAAACCCAACGATGAAATGTTAGATAAATATATTCTTCACATTTTCGTAAAAGAACCATCTTTATAGCCGTAGTAGGTAGTAAGTAGATAGAAAAAGAAATCTGAAAACAGGGCTTTTTAATTTTAATTTATTTAATATTAATCTTCGTCTTATTAAAAAAATTAACGATGATATTAAAGATGAAGGATTGAAGTGTGAAATGTATATTTTTTTGAATTTTTTTATTCCCATTTGTCGGAGTAGTTCCGACTCAAACTGAGCGATTTTTAAGCTTTAGGGGCTATTTGCCCCTTAAGAGGTTGCTAAGACGATTTTTTGATTTAGATACCCGATTGCGAGGTATTCAGAGTAAGGTAGGTCGAGGTAAGAGCATTTTCTTGTTAAAAATGGCGTCAATCGTCTAAAAGCTACTCGGCTCGAAAAATCTGAAAAAGTTCATGATGGTGGATTCCGCGGATGTGAAAAAAAAATGCATCCGCAACATCCCTAATATGGACTATATTAGGGATGTTGCGGATGCATTTTTTTTTCACTTCCGCGGATGCGGATGCGGATCTGTACATAAAACTTAAGTGTTGGTTTGGTAGGGTATGCGGTATTAGATTGGTTATAGGATAAAATAATTGAAATGAAAAAAAATATATTTGTGAAATGTACTCTGTTATCGATACCAATGACGTGGTAAAATTTATTGTAACGATGAAAAAGTATTCCTTATATCTATATTAATATTATAAAGCTGAAGACTTTGTTTGTTTGTTTGTTTGAACGCGCTAATCTCGGGAACTACTGGTTCGAATTGAAAAATTAATTTTGTGTTGGATAGTCCATTTATCGATGAAGGCTTAAGGCTATATAACATCATGCTAAGCTCAATACGAGCGGAGGACTAATCAATTATGTTTCAAAATCGGTGTGTTTGTTTCCCTTTTGAGAGCTTTCGCTGCGTACGCTGCGGAAACGGTTAAAAGTTCGCTAAAATTAAGTATGACAGAATTGTTCCCCTTTAAAAGTTCTAAAAAAATGTCCGCGACAGTAGATGTCTATCTTTTAAGGTTGGCTCACAATAACCTTATTATACTTACCAAATTTGTTCTAAAATTAAGCATTATTTGTGAGTGTGTTTTCATAATGATGATATTAATGCTTATCCAAGTAAATACTTACAAGCATTTAATAATTTAGAAGAAATTTGCCGTTTACATGATTTGATTTAAATGAGTATTTTAGAAGATATCGCAGTAATAAAATAATCAAACGCGCAATAATGTACGGCGTGCGGTGAGCAGTCGTGAGGGGGAAGCGTTTCTCCTACGTAAATGAAGTCGCGGGTAAATTTTAACGACATCCCAAAGTGAATGTTCCACGCGGATGAAGTCGCGGGCAAAAGCTAGTTTAATAATAAAGTAGTGAGTTATTTTAATAATTAAATTTGAATATTGGAACATTATATTTAATTAAAAGTAGAGTGGCCGCCTTTTCGGATTCCAGTTTGTTTCGCAAGGGTTCGTATATTAATCCTGCGCTACTAAATAACTGTTTCCCTTTCTTTCTCGTCGCGACCTGCTACACATCCGCGTCCGCATTAGATCCGCTTCGATTTATGCGGATGCGGATGTCTAAATCGATGCGGATGCTCCGCATATGCGGATGCGGATGCGAATATTAGCAACATCCCTGGTCCATATCATGATGAACTGTAAAGAAAACCTATAACGGATCACTTAGCTTTGTTAGTTTAGGAGTTATAGATGACTAAATTGTAAAATGTGCCTACTTAGAAAACTTCGTGAAAATTTTATGAAATAAGTAAATAAATTATGTAAAATATTGGTATAATCGTACGGAACCCTACGTGCGCGAGCCCGACTCGCTCTTATCCAGTTTTTACCATTCCATTAATATTTATCCCAAATTATCACAACAAAATCCATTGTATGCGAACACTCGGGAAATAATTTTTACGAAACTCTTTTGTTCTTACTGAAAGGTCTGGCTTGAATAAGAAACTGAAAAATTTTCACCTCCACAACTAGGTACTTTATCTCATAAATGAATTGGATGTATGAAAGCTTGAATGAAATCCTTAGATATTCAAATTGTTTTTGCCTTCGAAGATGGATTTTAAGCTACATGACCATAAAACTGTAAAATTTCTATTTCATAGCTTAAGGCTGCGCTAGTCGGTTTTTTCTCCATACAAACGCTGTTGGTGATTTACTCAAAAGTCAAACATTGTAGACCGAAGTTCTAGCGTAATATCGATTTTTATGATACTTATCTAGGTCGGTATTTGCTTATATTTCTGAAATTCAAATAAGTGTAGAAGATAATAGCCTCCAAACATCGCATTTTTAGCGCAACTTTGAACGTAAATAAAAATTAAATGAAGAATGATAATAAAAAAGCAAGCAAATACCGACACGGGTCAATTATTCAGCAATTGAGATAATTTTACTTCAGAAAAAAATATTATATTGTTTTTTCATAAAACACCAACAGCTGAGTGTCGATTTGCGTAATTTGAAGACGCCTTTTCTAAAATACTTTACACAGCTGCATAAATGTGTGCAGTATAGCTTCTCTTATAAGTATAGATTACTATTTTATGGGTATATCCTTTTTTCCCCAATATTAGGTGAAATAAGAAGCATTTTCCCCGCGCGCAGCACTGAGTTCGAGCCGTTGACTAGGGCACTCTTAAGGTCATAACCTACTTAGTCATTTCCCGTCACCTACTCTACCTAGTCAGAGTTCAATTACGAAGTGGAAAAAAATATGGGGTGAAGTAAGTACACAATCCTTGACAGGGTCTAAGCCGTACATAATTTGAAAAAAAAAAAATATTTCCGGAGTTAAAAAATTATAAAATCACCTCTTAAAAAGCACACAATCTACTTAAACGTAAAATTTTTTGCAGCACCACATTTGGACTTTGGACGTTGGACCTCTGTGTGACCTACATAATATGACGTCACTTCAAAGTCATGTGTTCACTGACAGTGTAAATCATTTTGTTTTTGAATTTAAACCATGCCTTAACCGCTTGTTTTGCCCTTATCTGTCAAGCGACTTTTTCGATGTATCAGATAAGGACAAAACATCGTATAGCCTACCCATTGTATAAATATTTTTAGTATAGGGGGTTAGAGTTTAATTCTGATAAAGCCTAACCTTATCCTAGCTCGTAAACGTCCAACTACAAACAGAAATAATACCAAAAACAAAAAAGAACCTGAAGGTAAAATTAGCCTAAGTTAATCCTTAAAGCATTCCCGAAAGTTCCATGAAAATCGGTTTAGCCGTTTCAAAGAACAGCCAGAACAAACAGACGCACAGACGGACGAACAAAAATTAAAAGAATGATTAGGTACCTTATTTACCATTGAGCAAAGCTGTTAATTTGAAATTACATACCTGTATGTTGTAGACACTTCAGTTTTATTTAGGTATTTGTAAAATAAGATCCTACTACTATTATAAACTAGCAATTTCCCGCGGCTCCGCCCGCGTAAATATACTATCGAGTATCCCGCGGGAATACTGTACTTTTCCGGGATAAAAAGTAGCCCGTGTTTTAATCCAGAGCCTAAACTACTATCATACCAAATTTCATCAAAATCTGATCAGTAGTTATTGCGTGAAAGAGTAACAAGCATCCATCCATCCATACATACATTCTCATAAACTTTTACATTTATAATATTAGTAGGATATGAGAGTTTGTGAGGATGGATGTATGGATGAGTAGATGGATAGATGTTTGTTACTCGTTCACGCAAAAACTACTGAACGGATTTTGCTTAAATTTGATATGGCAGTAGGTAGTATACCGCGACATTTTTTTAGCTGGATTAACACATAGGCTGCTTTTTATCCCGAAAAATTTGTTCCCGTCGAATACTGTATTAAGGCGAGCAGAGCCGCGGGCAACAGCTAGTATTTTATATAACACCAAACATGTGACCCTAAATTCAATTCATTCCAAGAGGCTTTCAAGGACAAATAGGCAGCCATACGATACATCACTTGTCTCACCCCCCAGGGGCACAACGCTCATTGCCTCGTCCTTAGCTTATCCTACAAAATGGGATAAGCGTATGATTTCCCAGGCGGGGTATGCTAAATAATTTCATTTCGAAACAACTTTGATTTATCCAGAATCCAGATGAATTTGCCTAAATGTATATACAGGATGTATTTTTATCCGAATTAAGTATTAAGCCCAACATATTCTGGCTACAGTATAATGGGAGTAATGACAATACGCATAACTAAATTTCATAATTTATAGTAAAATAACATGGTAAACATTTCCTAACAACTCCCACTAAGTATGGTCACTCGAATTACTCCACGCGGTTCGCGCCGGCTTTGAAGGTCATGCGCTTGCTTGGGTCAGGGCCAGGCCACACGGTGCGGTACGGCTGCGGCGCGGCGCCTGAGCGGTATCGCAACGGGTCTTTTACATATAAAAATGTATGGTATGCCACACGACGCGTCCGGCGCCGCTCCGGCGCCGCACCGCAGGCGCACCGGACAGCGGCGCGAGGCGGGGCGAGACAGATGAGGCGGGGAGGGGTGCACACAGGGCGACGCCGCATTGATCGTGTGGCCGCCAGTGCGGTGCGGAGTATTGCGGTGCGGTGCGGCGCCGCGCCGTGTGGCCCGGCCCTCAGGCGGTTGCGCTTGCGAGTCCGCGCTATGTTTTATAGGATAATCTCGTCAAAATGTAAAGGTCACATTGTGTATGTCATAATAATATTTTTGGAACGAGAATTTAATATTGAGTATGCTCCGTGAATATCTTTTTTTGTTATGAAACCATTCCGTATAGTACAAAATAATATTTAGAAGCTGTTGGTTTTCTAAAATAATAAATAAAATAAAAATCTCAAAAGATGTAACAATAATTTTCGCTTGAATCCCTGGATCTTAAACCAAACGTAGCATAGTTATGAAGCTTTCTATTCGAGTATAAGCATTAAAACAACACGAGCGAACAGATGGTATTTATGCTGAAATGTAAATCAAACCTTGGAATCTTCTGTTTAATTTCACATTTGCTCCGTCCTCGAATAATAAAAATCCTTATATTCCAATATCGACAGTGTCAGGGTCGCCTTTGTTGCAAGATCTAACTGCTGTAAGCAGTAAGGGTCATGACATACCTGCGCGGCGTCGAAGCGCAGCTAAGCTTTTTTATAATATTCCTTCTGAGATAAAAAATAATCGTTGGTCGTACGTAGACACGCCTATCCGCGTAAATGCATGCGATTTATCTCAGAAGAAATACGTGAATTACTTTGTGAAAATAATGCAGAATTCACATGGGTCGACTGTCGCCACACAATTTCGACAGCACAGCGAAATTCGACCGTGTAGTTGACAATTATTATGCTAGATCCCGAGGCAATTTTGCTATCAAAATATAACAAGGCGATCTGCCAAGCGACTCGCCGCATGGTAAAAGTCGACCTATGTTAATTCCGCACTATTTTCACATGTTATTCCTTCTCAGATAAATCGCATAGGCGCGTCTATGCATGACCAACGCTTCTTTTTTATCTCAGAAGGAACATAATGTGCATTACGTCGCGTAGTGGACATAAGAGTATATTTGCTATATGATATGACGCTTAGCTGCGCTAATATAATTCGATTCTAAGCATCAAAATTTAAATTGAACTTTATTTACTACACGAAAAGAAACACGTTTCTTAGGAAGATTTCTAATTGCGAGCTACCTCGGCGCCGCTTTTGCAATGAAACGTGCATCTTTTTGTATAGTAGTGTGGGAATTGTGGTGGCAAGCCCCAAAGGGAGATCTCCGACCGAGCGAGTTGCTATGCTCGGTCAGGCCGAAGCCCACTGTAGTGGCTTTCAGATGTTCTATATATATCGCCGATCTTAGAAAACTTTGACGCAATTCAGGACTGTGCGTTGATTGGTCCGCCACATCTTAAGACCGGAGGTCGAATTTTTGAGTCTTCTGCTTGAGTCGCCAGTGCCAGAGTCACAGTGAGTCGGAACTGTGCTGCTACTGTGAGTCCAACACAGTTCCGACTCGGGCTCCAGTGAGTTGGAGTGCTGCCGTGTGGGGCCGATACTACGTGCTAACCAGGAGAGATGTGCTCTGCTTGCTGACCGGTCGTTGTAGTGAGAGTGCCCGATGAAGCCGATGAGGGTTCGACCAGGCCGCGGTGCGTTGAGGCTGGTGGTCGAGGTAACCGATGAGGCTGAATGCTGCCTGGCGTGGTGCGGAGGGGTGGGGAGTGATGATGATGATGTCCAGAAGGAGGCGTGTTCTTATCGAGGGTCACTAATGTGGGAATATGGTGGCAAGCCCCAAAGGGAGATGTCCGACTGAGCGAAGTGCTATGCTCGGTCAGGCTGAAGCCCACTTATAATCATTTCAGCATTTCATTTTTTACTGTTTTCTGCTGTTTTTTTTTAAGTACAATTTACTACTTTTTGCTTTCCTGAGGTTGGCAACACTGGTAGCGCGATTCAGGACTGTGCGCTGATTGGTCCGCCACAGTAGTATAGTATAGTGCGCGCCACGTCGCCTCTCATTGTGAGCTGACCCTTAGCATTGCAACGCTCATCTGTTTTATTTTAATAGGGGTGGGACGTGGGAGCTAGAACAAGGCTGCGCCGCGAGCGATCCGTCCGCGAATACCTCTGCTAATAAGCGTATCTATTTTACTTTCATTTTCAACTCTCATAAACAATGCTCTTTGTATAGCATAATGGGTACTGTGCTGCTAAGTGACTCTTTCAAGGTAACAATTGTAATATAGAATGAGATATGAAATGGAAAAAAGCGTTATATGACTGACATGCAAAATTAAAGTAAAAATCTCAATTTCATAACACTACACCTCTGATATAATAGCTACTACGCCATATCGCTTAATTAATGTCACTCGTGCTCCAATGTTGGTTTCTGGAGTAGAAAATTAGAGATTAGCATACGTACAGTTCGGACCACGCATCGGACTGCGTTCCTAGCCGCGACGAGATCTGTGCGGTTTGGACTGCGGATTGAACTGTCGTCGTGACGACCCCTCAGGGTGACAACGACAACTTCCCGAATTCGTCCACGGTGCATCACATAATAGCGCCCTGTACATTTAAAGTTCAAACCGCAGATCGAGCTGCGTTCAAAACCATAGATGAGGGATCATTGCGGTTTGGACCAAGTATCTGCGTCACGGTTTGGGCTGTCGGCGTCTTACATAGGTAATATGTAAGATGTAATGTATCATACGACAAAGGCGTACATATAGCGCGGTATATCTATGTGACTAGGAGCAATCGCGATGTGCACTCCGTATCACAATCAACAGACTATAACCACAGTATAAGCTGTGTATAACCACAGTATAAACCAATACGTATCGTTATTCCTATATTATGACTAGGAGGATCCGCGGATGGAGGATTCTTGCTAGCGTATCACAATCCACAGACTACAACCGAACGGGTGTCCAATGTCCGAGGAGGGCGCTCCCAACGGGCTGGAGGAGTCCGCTGCGGACACGCTAGGAGGTGGGACCGCAGAAGAAGAGGAGTGCCGGCCGGTATTACGGTGCGCCGTACTCTCTATCTTCTGCGGCCGTGGAGGGATCGCAGGGGAAGAGCATTTAACGGCATTGGTGGGGCAACGGCAAGGAAGAGGCAAGTTGGTATTACGGTGCGCCGCTTGCCCTATCCTCTGCGGCCGAGGTGTGGTCGGTGGCAGAACCATAACTCAGATCTGCCACCGGGTACCGGTTGTGGAGGCTGGTATCCATGGCCTCCTTGTGGCCGACTCGGGGGGATCAGCTACAGTACTGGTGGAGGCCGAGGAGGGAGGCGCACCCTACCATCTGGTGCGCCTGGGGCCTTCGGGCCTAGGATGGAGCCGCTTGTGGGCGGCTGCCGCCGGCGGGGTCGCGGATGTGTTTATCGTTCCCGTGGCCCCGTCACAGGGCAGCGTGGAGGAAGGTGGGGGATGGGTGTCCAATGTCCATAGGCGAAGGTAACACTTCACATCGGGCGATCCAAGACGTTAGGTGGCAAAGAAAACGATATATTCTTAAAAAACAGATTTTTGCATTAAGCTGTTACTTAGTACTTAAATCACTGTTAAATCTGGGGGCACGGCAGTGCCCCCGCCAAGTCGAGCGAGAAGCAAACACTGCCGTACCATCCTTTACTGGAACCATTTCGCCGCATTTTCAGGCCCCTATTTGAGAACCTCTGGATAAAACCAGAATGCAGAAATTTTTGTCATCCAGTAAGCTATAATCACATACTTAAAATCCAAAATTTCAAGTCTGTAGGTCATTAGTTCCAAAGTTAAGCGAAATCGAAGTTTCGCATTTATGACACTCACTCACTCATGATCATCAGAATAGAACTAGTACTTCCCATAAACTTAGAGAGCTGAAATTTGGTACAGAGTTAGGGTTTAATGGCCATATAAAGGGAAAACTATAATACATACATACATATAATCACGCCTTTTTCCCGTAAAGGGGTAGGCAGAGACCACTTTTTGCCACTTGCTACGATCCTTACATGCTCGTTTCGCTTCGTTCACTTTCATTCTTACTATCCATTCCTCCTCTTACATTCAACGTAGCGAAGCGGCTCTCCATGGTCCGCTTTTCACCTCCGCGAGAAACGAGACGTGATGGGTGGTGAACCACATCGCCGCCATTTTGGATAATTAAATTATTCTTATGATTATCCATTGCGTTTCCACGGATTAGTGGAGAGGGTAGGAATAGGGAAAGGGAAGGATAGGTGGTGTGGAAAGGAAGATTGGTAAGTTAGAGTGGGAAATAGGAAATGTAGGATATTACCGCCCAGGAGGGTAAGGGATAGGACAGCAATAGCTAGGGAAGCCGGGGTCGCATACCCGTATACTTTACCACAACTACCGGACAGGTAAGTTGGGATGAGTATCCCATGACATAACTATAAAAACTATAAAAACTAGGATAATCGATCTGGGGGCACAGCAGTGCCCCCGCCAAGTCGAGCGCGAAGCAAACACTGCCGTACCATTCTTTACTGGAAACATTTCGCCGCATTTTCAGGCCTCTAAACTTGTAAGTATAAGTATATACTAATGTAAGTATACTAATAGTGTACTTACATTAGTATATACTTATACTTACAAGTTTACAAGAAGAAATAGTCGAACAATTAACTTTATTCTACTCGAACATTACACAAATTAAATAAACAAATTACACTTAAATCTAGTAAAATAAATCAATATGTCCACATTTCTACAATAATATTTTAAACCTATAATAATTATATTATCACATATAATATTATGTAAGTTCAAATAATTTTATTTTCCAATCGTCACCTTATCTATTTTAATTTATAAATCGTACAAAAATATATGGGCCCCGCCTGCTAACAAACATAACGTCAATTATTTCACTTAGGGTTTCAGCTCATAGTGTAGTCAGTTTTCTCAAACTTGTTTCGATCTTTTTAGTGCGTTGCTTAGGTATATGTCTATTTGCAGTCGGGTTTTTTTTTATTTTTTTAATTATTTATTTTATTTACATAGCGGTCCCCCGACGAGACGACGATTGGAAAATAAAATTATTTCAACTTACATAATATTATATGTGATAATATAATTATTATAGGTTTAAAATATTATTTATTATTTTTTAGAGTTTATTTTTTGTGTCGGGAGGTTTTAAAATTTTTAATTTTACTTTTATTTTATCCTTTTTAAAGTAGGTATAAATAATGGTTACCTTACCATATACATACTTTCAACATCATTGAAGTAACATGGTACGAAATTTCGAATCGATAGGACATGTGGACGATAGTCAGATCCCCTCATCAACTAGAAAAGAGCTGATCATCTTCAAACGGCTGATCTTTCCACCACCAATTTTCTCATCAAACGAAGCTACAAACACTCTCGATCTTTCGACACGTCAAACTTATATCACCCCTCTTTTTGCGTCGGGGGTTAAAAAGAAGTGAAATCACACTAAAAACATTCTGTAAAAAACTAGCCAAGTCTCGATGGAGCTGCTTATTTATCTCTAAAAAGTAATGAAATCTAGACAAAGCCGTGCCAAGTCTAAGGTTCCTTACTGCGATTTCTTTATTATTATAGTTAATGTTGTGTGACTTGGCCATTGAAGGGTACACGAGGGTACAAAAGGGGCTCCATGACACCATTGCTCCAATACATGTGTTGTACAATCAACAACAGCCTAAAATGAGACACTAGCGTCCAATTAACAATACCAGTATGGGCTATTATCTCGCTTAACAAACATAGGTAGTTACAACAGGTATAACATTACGTGTAAACAAAATTGACATGTACCCACTAACGTATAAAGAATGTTCAACGGTCAAGTCACACATCATTAACTATAATAATAAAGAAATCGCAGTAAGGAACCTTAGACTTGGCACGGCTTTATCCAGATTTCATTACTTTTTAGAGATAAACTAGCAGCTCCATCGAGACTTGGCTAGTTTTTTACAAATTTATTTTTACATTGCATACACACATTACTAGCTGTAATTGTGAATCATTAATAAGTGGACTTGGCAAATAAAGTTCAGTAGAAATTCTCGTGTATTAATATATAATATAATATCTATGGACGCTTCACACCACGTCAATCTGATCCCGTGGTAAGTTCTCGAAGAACTTGTGTTACGGGTACCAGACAACGGAAATATATTTAATACTTTTATACTATACACATATTTAAAATTTTTATTATATTATACACATATTTAATACACATCCATGACCCAGGAACACAGAAAAACTTTTTGTTCCTTCGGCGGGATTTGAACCCGCGACCCCCGGCTTGAGCACCAACATGCTCAACCACTGAGCCACAGAGGTCGTCGTCGCCGTCGTCGTCGTCGTCGTCGTCGTCGTATTTTTTCTATCCACATATATTTTCCTGTGTGCGAATAATCCGTACATTTGTCGTCGCACAAATTAAATTCCTAATAAATTAGACGTTTTATATACTTCTTGTGATTTATGAAGTAAATTATTATTAGATTTTAATTTTAGTCTAGAGTGATTTCTGCCAACTCGACTATAACTCTAGATGTGATTGTGAATGATTTTAATATGATGGTGTTTGTGACGACGAAATCGACGAAGTGACAAGTGGTAATTTTAATAATAACAAGCTGGTGCCCGCAACTTCGTTTTCGTGGAACTATTAATGGAAACGTAACCCTTTTTTTTAAACGGAACCCTAAGAAAAAGTTAGCCTAAGTTACCTACTTCTTATAAATTATAAATTCAGCTATCTACCAGTAAAAGTCCGGTCAAATACGGTCCGGTTAATTCAGAGAATAGCCGGAATAAACAGACAGACAGAAAGACGGACAGGCGCACAATAATTAAAAAAAAATATATTTTTTGGTGTAGGTACCAAGTATCTACTATCCATCGTGTATACTACTACTAGCTGTTGAACACTGCACTTTTTCGGGATTAAAAGTAGCCTATGTTTTAATCCAGATCCTAAATTACTACCATACCAAATTTCATCGGAATCTGTTCAGTAGTTTTTGCGTGAAAGAGAAACAAACATCCATACTTCCTCACAAACTTTCACATTTTATTTATAATATTAGTAGGCTACATTGAATTTTCATTTGCATTTTAAGTGCAAAGCTGTATAATTGAAATTATAAACAGACACTTCAGTTTTATTTATCTGTGTATAGATAAATAAAACTGAACTAAACTATCATATATCTATACAAATAAAATATAACAATTAGGTAATTTACTAGCGATGATAGTTTAATTAATAACAATGCTCCCACCTAATATGCGCTTGCTTTGAAGGGTACCATAAATGAAATAACGATACTAAATTTACCATATCAAGCTGACTAACAAGCAAAGCGTCAGACACATCACACATCAAAGAGCAGTTTATGCCCGTTTAAAATTATCCATGCACCGTGTGATAACATCGCATCCGGAGACTAAAGTAAAGAGAACAGTAGGTCACATTACCCCGATTTATTTATAGTTGGAATACTTGTCGAAATAATTAGATATTATATAATATTTTTACTTTACGCTGTGCTGCAGTAGAATATAGAAGTAGAGTGTAGTGGTACTAAAAGTAGAGTCTGACATTCAAATCTACCCGCGCCTATTAGCGATAAGAAGTCAGCGAATCAAGCGTTCATGTGTCAAAGTGACTTTCTTTAGATAATATGGACAAGGTTTAGCGTCAGTTTACACTGAGAAACGACGTGACGCGGCGCTGCATTTTTAAGTTAGCGAAAACAAAATGATTTACGCTACTCGTATGCACATTGTAATAAGATTATTTTTTGCGTAGCATTATTTACTATATTCATGTAGAAGACGGTGTTTGCAAGGTTTTTTTATATTTTTTTCAAAATGTGTACGGTTTAAACCCTGTCAAGAATTGTGTTCTTTGTCCCATATTTTTTTCACTTCGTAATTGAACTCTGACTCGGTAGACTAGGTGACGAGAAATGACGAAGTAGGCTACGACCTCGCCTTAAAATTTGTACGTTTTATTGCAAGTGTTCAATTTTCGAACTGCACCGACGCCGCTCTTGCAATGATATGTGTATTTTAATTCTTATTGTGTAGTGAATAAAGTTCAATTTTGAAACGCTACCTCAAAAATGCAGCGCCTCGTCTCGTCTCAGTGTGAGCTGATCCTTATGCGTCATTGATCAATTTTGACATTTGTACGCATCATTCACTGACTTCTTAACGCTAATAGACTATGACTTCTCCAATCTGCGCTTAATTTTTTATCTTTGAATTGTATTTTCGTCAGATTAGTTTTTTTACAACAACACACAACAGCTTTATAACTTCTAAGTCATGCGAATATGATATAACTTCAGGTGCTGTTCTCGAATATTAGGTATTAAGTATAAAAGATTCGACAAAACAATTTGGTGATTTATTTTCGCTGATGGGTTTCGATTAAATAATGACCTACAATATTGTTTGTAGTGGCATTAGTCCAACTTTCGTTGGGAACGGACTAGTGACCTCATATAAACAGTACACTGACCCAATTTAAAATAGTAAATACATAGTTGTGTGACAGAATTGCATTTCTTGAACTATTCTTATAGCATTCTAAGATATAACACACTAGTTGTTACCCGCCGCTCCGCCCGCGTAAATACTGATCCCTCGGGAACACTGTAATTTTTCGGAATAAAAAGTAACACATTTTTTAATTCAGAGCCTAAACTTCTAAGATATCAAATTTCATCAAATTTCATCCATCCGTACATCCTTACAAACTTTTACATTTATAATATTAGTAAGATTATTAGATAATGCAATAAACATTTCTTGCAACCTTGGCTGGTTAAAAAAGTCCTTTCATAACTTATATACATAACATAGGTTTATAGATGCACCTAATACCTTTTGTATCCCCCCTACGAAAATACGGGATGAGTTTCAATAAAATACGAAACACTTATTCCATAAATTTTGTTAAGGAATGTTTGTGCAAAATTTGAAGTAGATGGAATTAAGAAATTACGTTGAACCATACAAACGTTTTCCCCTATTTACACGCTCTTAGGAGTTGTATTTCAGAAAATCTTGTCTTATAAGATGCCTACGTCATACATAGGTCATAGAGTTATGCTCTATGACTCACAGAGAATCTTTAAGTTGTCTCTACGATCAGCAGTATAGGCTGTGCGTTGATCCGTCAGTCCGTCATTCAGGACAAAACGTATAATAGGTATAGAAAGATTCTGTCGCTAAAAAATATAGATTTTTAAGAGCTAAAAATCCTCGAAGGAAAACTTCTTTAAAATATTAATTGTGAAAGTTTTCTTGTTATATTAACAATACGGACTTTCCTGCTGCTATTTTAGGTAAAATATTATGCAAGGGACGGAGAGAACTTCGAATAAGAGTAGTCATTGGAAACAGAATAAAAAGACTCGTCAGTGCCCGAGTGGCGAGCCCAAGACGTGTTATTTGTGTTTTGTAGAAAGTATGTATCGTCAGCAGCGACATTTAGTGTCTTCAATACTTTTAGTAAGCAACAGAAACTAGGTCTGATAAAAGCTAAGACATATTTTTATATAAGCAATTTTTTAACTCTAACATTATTTTTCGTTTTTAATATCCTTACGTACGGAACCCTAAAAATATTAAATTAATTAAATAAATATATAAGTAAACGTTAATTTGACACAATAAGATATAACACCACAAATAATACAACTCTTACAAACAAAAATAAAAAAAATAGGACAGAAAAAGCAGATGAGCAGGTATGTAATTTAAATTAATATTTTTTACGTATTAAAGAAATTGATCGATATTATGAGAAATAGTACGAGAATACGAAGTTTAGCATATCTGAAATAAAATTTAGATGAGTATACATTGAATATAATATAACGCGTTTCAAATGAGAATAGGAGCTTCAATGTCAAATTTGAAAGTTGCGATTGAAAAGTGCGATTTTCAGAAAAACTTATGTGCATATAAATATTAATAGTCTTGCATCGAATTTAAATAAAAACTTTAAATAGTAATCAATTATTAAAACATAAATATAACTATCATAACAGCCTAAATTCGAAACAAAATGGCACCGACTCGATCCTATTCTCACTTGAATCGCACTATTCTTATTTTGTGAGTTTTATTTAATTCGGTTAGTTTTTTGTCGATCGTACAGGCAGCCGTAATTTGCGTGCGGTCAGCGCCTTGTATAGGTTTTGCACTTGTTATTTCTAGGGAACACATGCAGACCGTACCGACTTAAACTTAACTACTAGATGATTTCAACTTGTTATATATTTTCAACGCTAACTTACTGAATGTCCGTACATTGTTTTTGTTTAGTTTGTTTACCATACTGTTATTTAGCCGACACCGACGTCCGGTTGTAGTTCTAATACTATTATTCTACTAATATTATAAATGTGAAAGTTTGTGAGGATGTATGGATGGATGTTTGTTACTATTTCACGCAAAACCTACTGAACGGATTTTGATGAAACTTGGTATCTTAGTAGTTTAGGCTCTGGATTAAAAAAAAGGCTACTTTTTATCCCGAAAAAATACAGTGTTCCCGAGGGATACTGTATTTACGCGGGCGGAGTGGCTGGCAATAGCTAGTCCTACTAATATTACTATTATAAAAATGTGAAAGTTTGGGAGCATAGGTGGATGTTTGTTACTCTTTCACGCAAAAACTACCGAATGAATTTCGATGAAATTTGGTATGGTAATAGTTTAGGCTCTGCATTAACACATAGGCTACTATTTATCCCGAAAATGTACAGTATTCTCCGGGGATACACGAGCGAAGCCGCGGCCCGCAGGCAAAAGCTAGTCATCCTATGTAATAAAGTTATTGCCCTCACATTCGGTTATCAAATAATATTAAGTCGACTTTTAAAAAACGCTCTTGCTAAACAGAGGCATAAGCACGAAAATTGACAATTACTTATTCGTAACGTTATCGAACAATTGTGTAGGCGCTGTCATATATTTCTCTTTTGATAACGTTTCGAATATATAGTTGTCAACTGTTCGTGCTAGTCCCACTGTAACACACAAACATACTGCACCGCGCGGTTTTATAGACCTACATTTTAATGGTTGTTTTCCCGCAGTAAAATTATTGTATCTGAGTAATAAATTTGTGAAGTTTATTTTTATTAAAATCAAAAAATAGCAGATTTACGACTGTGATAAACGAAACTCGAAAGCAACCTCGAACCAATAGTACCGGTCACCGGTCGGGGTCGTTACCCCTCGCGCTTATCAATAGGCTGAAAACTCGCTATTTAGTAAAAAGTGATTTCCATTTTCCCTTCAACGGGCTTCTACTTTAACGGGCTTAGGCTCCGTCGTAATTTTTTTTTAGTTGAGCTAAAAATAGCTCTTTTTTTAGTAGTACTGTACTACTAAAGGTAAATCGTTCTGCTGCGGGAAAACAACCATTACAGCGTGTATGTTAGTAGAATTACAAGTAAAGGACATACCTGTGAACGTGTCCCTGTCACGGGGCGCGTTTTGCACTTCGAAGCAAAAAAATAACGTATTTTATTTCTTTTTCAGATACAGTGTTATTTTGACAATCACCACAAGCTCGCCCGGCGGGTTTGCTCTCGTCAGCGGTATGTCACTTTTTAACATAATCTTACTCTCAGATGGTAGGTATAAGGTATAAGATGGTCTATCAGTGAAGATGACCAAAGCCTTTAGTCAAGGTACATTTGATTTCGACGGCGTAGTTCGAAATTCAAATTCTTCACATGCTAATATTGCGATGACTTAGGTCAAATCCCATACACGTTCGGAAAACTTCACCGTCGAAATTATGGAATGCCTCTTGACTAAAGGCCCTGCCTTAATATAAAAAATATGTTTCACTGGACCAATAAAGAAAAATAATATATGATACACTTGTCCCATCTTACCGTATAGCTTCTTATATTATCATTTCTACTAGTTCTATTGTAACTTTTCATTAAAGTAATGTGTCAATTACAGTTGCACTGGCCGCACTGGCCGAGTTAATGACTTAATGACACTATGTTTAATGACACATTGTGTCAATGACTGTGTCATTCTCAAGCGCTCCTATAAATTGTTATTGCTTTGTCATTAAAGACCGCCATTTTGTTTTTTATTTGTGCGAATTGCTTCCGGAACTGGGATCTGCTTGTTTTATTCCAATGTTATGTCACATTTTCAAACTTTATCACAACATTGCTTTTTGCACTGCAAACTCCAATGTAAAAATATCAGCTGATATTAGTGCCTAATGAATATAGCCATCTATAAGCTACACTTTCACACCAATCGGGACTATCTACTAAAATACATCGGGACCTTAAAGTGGACATGGTCTCAACTATTATCAAAAAATACGCCGAAGCTCATGAAAAAATACTTCACCATCATATGTATGTTGAGGCTATCCAGCTCCTCGACAACACGGGCATATTCAGAAGACTGAAAAGGACAAAACCTTTCGAGTTAGTGTGTTAAGTTAGTGTTAAAGTCAGTGAAGTGTGTGACTGTGGCAGAATACAAACAATAATGTGTATTCTCCATTATAGAGACTATAAGATATGTGTTGATGGACGCAATCTTAGCAAACTAAGTTAACGTAAAATTACTAATTGCGATATCAAAAAAAAATTACTTATTAGTCTAAGCTAGGCTAGATTGCAATGTTTATGAAATACCTAAATAGGTACTTCAGATAATTAAAAAAAATATAACGGCCGTCATATAGCGGCGAATGAACATTTTCTACTTATATAAACAAAATAGCGTGGTTTTTCATCGTGGTTTACATATAAAACGTCCAATCCGCTGTTTTACGGCTGCTATATGACGGCAACGCTATCCTAGGAACCAAAGCTTCAGTGTAACTTGTAGCAGGCTGCGAAGGGCGGCGAATGTCAGACGGTCAGTCCCCTTCACTTTAATTGCTCGTCTAATTTGCGAGCGAACCCGGGCGCCGTTTGTTTAGGAGGATCCGTATTTGAAGAACGTGATGTTAAATTCATCATACAAATTATTGGTCTGATTTTATGAGATTTTCATGAAAATCTTTTGTTAAAGGCTGGACGGATAAACAAACTGTATAATGAAAAATGATGTTATTACAAATTGTGATTATGTCCATAACTCCATACCTATTCAGAGGCAATACATACATTTTACTAATTTTAAAGCGTCATCTGTACGCAGAACGTGGCCTAAATCTGGGGGCACGTAGTGCTCCTGCCAAGACGAGCTAAGCGAAGTGCAAGTGCACGACCTAGACTAGTCAACAAGTTCAAAAACGTGAAAAATAGAGATAAA
The DNA here is from genome assembly GCA_905404095.1 of Glaucopsyche alexis. Lineage (NCBI taxonomy): Eukaryota > Metazoa > Arthropoda > Insecta > Lepidoptera > Lycaenidae > Glaucopsyche > Glaucopsyche alexis. The sequence goes on from FR990053.1 coordinate 8,737,925, forward strand.
GGTCCTAAAAATATGAGCGATGGCTCATTCGATTCGGAATCACCTCTAGAAAAATGTTTTTGAAGGATTTTGGTGCAGGTTAAAAATTGCAATTGTTATTAACAAAATAAGATGAAAAAAAAATGATATTTCGTTTTTTGTTAATAACTCGAAAAATATTAACATTTAAGCAATTTTGAAAAAAGCTCGTTAAAGAGGAGGAAATTTCCAATAAAAAAGTCCTAACTCCCGGAATTCTATCTTCATTATTTATAATTTTAATTAGACGTTGAAAATAGGGCTCCGCGCGGCAGTTACGGCATGCGCGCGCCGCCGCTAAAGAGAGTTCAGCAATAAAAATAATTTTTTTATAACATAAAATGTGATTTTAAAAATTTGAAAAAATTCTAGTATCTTCTTAACACTTGAAAGAATCGAGCCCTGAAAAAATAAAAGTTTAATCACCATTTTTAAAAAAGTTATTCAATTGTTAACTAACCAATTTTTTCTTAATCTCCATGGGCATAAACAATGGGATGAAAGGTATAAATAATTGGCCTATAAATTTTAAACTTCGTGGAGCCCTTTTGATATATGTACTTTATAAGATCCTGCGGTTTATTTTCATTAAAGTTTATTAATTTGTTAATTATGATTTTTTATAACTATTGAAAAATTAAAAATCTAAAAAATGTTGATAAAAAATTTTTTTTCAATTAATATTTATCTATGCCTGTTTTAACATTGAACAATGGCAGTAATTAACAAAGGTTATGATTTTTTTACGTAATTTGTTTATAAAATTGTTATAAACAATTAGAGAAATTCAATATTTTTTTTAAATTTTTTTTTGCTATTTTGTTGATTATAAAAAATTATGATTTTTAAAAAAAATTTTTTTTCTTAATTTTAATTTTTAATTGTTTAAAAACGATTTTTTTATATTTCGATTGTTTAAATAATTAGTTAAGAAAAAAATTTTCTTTTAAAAATCATAATTTACACTTTTAAATAGTTAAGCAAAAAAAAAATTTTTTTTTATTTATAATTTAATTGTTTATTAGTTTAACAATTTGTTATAAACAAATATCGACCAACGTTATATTTTTTTTCTGAAGCAGAAAAAAATTATAAAAATAGCTATATATAATAAAGTGCAAAAAAAATATTATTTATTTATTATAATACTTTTTAATATCATACGATACGGTAATTATAGCACCTACTTGAATTTTTTTTTTTTGCATTTTATTATATAAAGCTATTTTTATAATTTTTTTCTGCTTCAGAAAAAAAATATAACGTTGGTCGATATTTGTTTATAACAAATTGTTAAACTAATAAACAATTAAATTATAAATAAAAAAAATTTTTTTTTTGCTTAACTATTTAAAAGTGTAAATTATGATTTTTAAAAGAAAAATTTTTTCTTAACTAATTATTTAAACAATCGAAATATAAAAAAATCGTTTTTAAACAATTAAAAATTAAAATTAAGAAAAATTTTTTTTTTTAAAAATCATAATTTTTTGTAAACAACAAAATAGCAAAAAAAATTTTAAAAAAATATTGAATTTCTCTATTTGTTTATAACAATTTTATAAACAAATTACGTAAAAAATTCATAACCTTTGTTAATTACTGCCATTGTTCAATGTGAAAACAGGCATAGCTAAATATTAATTGAATAAAAAAAATTTACCAACATTTTTTAGATTTTTAATTTTTCAATAGTTATAAAAAATCATAATTAACAAATTAATAAACTTTAATGAAAATAAACCGCAGGATCTTATAAAGTACATATATCAAAAGGGCTCCACGGAGTTTAAAATTTATAGGCCAATTATTTATACCTTTCATCCCATTGTTTATGCCCATGGAGATTGAGAAAAAATTGGTTAGTTAACAATTGAATAACTTTTTGAAAAATGGTGATTAAACTTTTTTTTTTCAGGGCTCGATTCTTTCAAGTGTTAAGAAGATACTAGAATTTTTTCAAATTTTTAAAATCACATTTTATGTTATAAAAAAATTATTTTTATTGCTGAACTCTCTTTAGCGGCGGCGCGCGCATGCCGTAACTGCCGCGCGGAGCCCTATTTTCAACGTCTAATTAAAATTATAAATAATGGAGATAGAATTCCGGGAGTTAGGACTTTTTTATTGGAAATTTCCTCCTCTTTAACGAGCTTTTTTCAAAATTGCTTAAATGTTAATATTTTTCGAGTTATTAACAAAAAACGAAATATCATTTTTTTTTCATCTTATTTTGTTAATAACAATTGCAATTTTTAACCTGCACCAAAATCCTTCAAAAACATTTTTCTAGAGGTGATTCCGAATCGAATGAGCCATCGCTCATATTTTTAGGACCTTTATCTCTATTTTTCACGTTTTTGAACATGTTGACTAGTCTAGACCAGATCACCTTTTATCGAAGCGTCACGTCGATTTTTTGAACCCTTAGAACTTGGGTTTGCATTATACCAGAACCAGATACACAAAATTTATTTATATATTTTTTTTTTTTTATGAAATATGGGGGCAAACGAGCAAACGGGTCACCTGATGGAAAGCAACTTCCGTCGCCCATGGACACTCGCAGCATCAGAAGAGCTGCAAGTGCGTTGCCGGCCTTTTAAGAGGGAATAGGGTAATAGGGGAGGGTAGGGAAGGGGATAGGGTAGGGGATTGGGCCTCCGGTAAACTCACTCACTCGGCGAAACACAGCGCAAACGCTGTTTCACGCCGGTTTTCTGTGAGCCCGTGGTATTTCTCCGGTCGAGCCGGCCCATTCGTGCCGAAGCATGGCTCTACCACGTAAAAAATTCACATTAATATTGTTCACATCACACAAGTGACATGTTTAATTCGATAGAAGGAGACAAAACACTGTATAACTATTCAAAGCTTATATAGCGTTTATTAGTAAGGGGGTTAAAGTCTGCAAATTGTCTTTCAAAAAGATGTGAAATCCCACCAAAAACATTTTCGTGTAAAGTGATGACATAAGACGATACCATACTGACAAAAAGCTATTAGATACTTTCTTGTAGGAACGAAATGACCAAGCCACATAATTTGACTAAGGTGTAGAGTTTGTGAAGTTAGGCTTGAAGAGTTAAGACGTGTAGAGTTAGACGTTTGGTAGAGTCAGAACTCAGAAGCTTGGTTTTACATGGAATCTAATAGCTTTTTGACAGCGCGAGTCATATTGTATCGTCTTGGCATCACTTTATGTGAAAATGTTTTTGGTGGAATCTTTTTGGTCAATACACAATAGTACCCAACTAACATTTTAAGGCGCTAAGAGAAACCTTTTTTGACACTTAAAGTATTATAAACGACATAATATAAGAGCTCTGACAATAGCTTTGGACTCTACTGCGGCGTTAGGAATAAATAATTAATGTTTCAAGAGGCATAATAGAAATAAAGGAAAAATATATAACTTAAGGTGCTGCTTGGAGTTTGTCAGAACTTCTGTATAACTTACTCTTACATCTTTAGGAAACGTAAAACACTAGCACCAATTGTAAGGTGTCTGCTAATACTTACAAACGGTTAAAGTTCTTAAATTGAGTAAGTCAATACCTTGTACCACCTAACAAGTTCTATGGAGCCCTAAGAGCTAAAAGAAAGTTATAGTAGTGATAACTATTTGTATTATAGAGCTATAGAAGCTAAAAAAGTGATAACTATAGATATTATAGAGCTAGATGCTGCAAGTGTCAGAAACCACCTTTAAATCATTACAGGTTGTATTATAGGATTTACTCCCATATTATAAAAGTCCAAGTGGCATTAAAAAGCTAGCTATAGTTTTTTTAATACTGCGTTAGGAATAAAAGAGTTATCAGGAACCTTAGGTAATGTAGATTTTACGCCATTAAATAAACATAACCTATAAAATTTTAAAAGTAAATATTAGGTCAAAATATTATTTTCCGACTTATTGATTTACATTATTTACTGTTTTCAATTAAAATATACATGGACGTACTGAGAATTGTTATTTACAACCACAGCTAAAATAAAATAAAAAATGCCGTGGCAGTGATTTATTTTACCCAATTATATGAAATGTTGTTTATTTTTGAGGCGCTTCAAAATTGAGATGAAAACTAGTATATATTATCACAGAATACTTATCACCGCAGGGAGAATTCATAATTATGAAACCGATAATGTATAAAATTATTAATTGATGTCGGCCGTGAATATGCGCACTGATAATATTTTATCATTTTTGACGGTAATAGAAACGTAAAGTAAAAAAAAAAAACTTTGGGTGATGTTTATTACTACTTATTATGCACAATATACAATCGAGCTATAAATAATATCGTAGGAGCACTCATATGTTGTTAAAGAAATTAATTGAGTGAATTTTATAAATTATTTATTACTAAAGGGTGCAGTTGTAACCTGTGTATAATACACCTAAAATGGTGAATACTACTTCAATAGCACTATTGTAACTCTCTATTCTCACCTTTTTATCACTTTTATACAACTATTATGTCACTTTAAGCTCTAAAATTGTGGGCCCAATCGAGGGTTATAAGATAGTTATAGCGCGCTATACCACTAGTTGTTAGACCTTTTATAGAACCTTAGGTTTTTAATTTTCTCTTAAGTAGCTCATTTAGCGCTTATTCTTATTACTAAAATGTTACTTGGGTATAATTTTATATGCTATAAAACAAGAAAAACATAACGTGTACCTTCCCTAAGAACATCTCTTCGAAAAGCATAGAAAAATTTCACACCTAGCGCCATCTATGTATTGAACTGTACTTTTGAAATTTAAGTTGTAATATAACAAGTATAAGTAGCTTCCGACAGATAGCGTTATGTCTTTGGCATTATAGCCAAGATCGTGTTGTGACGTGTCACGTGACGCAACCTTGAAATTGCACTCTCAATGTCGCTAAAGTTTTCACTTTAAAATATTTTTTTTTGTCTTAAAGCCATGATCTAGTTACCAAGTGTGTTACTTCTAGAAAACGAATAATAACTTGAAATTAATACATAATAATTTAACATAATATTGTTAATTGTATCGCAAAATCCATAGCTATAAACACCTAGGTAAACATCTGGCAAATGTTTGCAATGCTATAACGTTTTAAAAAGAAAAGAAAACATAGCCCCATAATTTTTTACTTTTTAATAAGAAAACTAGGACGCCTTTAAAGCGCTTTGAGACGCTCGAGATTTTACAAACGCGAAAAACTTGAGGTCTTTGCTGTTGTAATTTTCATGAGATTTAAAAAGTTTTGATGATGGTCCAATTAGTTCTAAAAATATAAACTTGCAGAAAGTGAGACATTTTATGTCTGAAGTAAATTAGGAATCACATAATATTTAAGACATTGGTATTTCTTACATTTATATTTTTTCAGAATTATCTTTTAGGTAGGTACTCCTAGGCAGGGGCGGATTAAACGTTGAGTGCGCCCGCGCCGTAGGCAAACATGTCATCGGCGTCCCTATATTATAAATAACTTGTCAGTAGTGGCGTCAGGGGGTGGGTTCGAACTTTGTTTGAAGGCGTAAGCTTTAGTCAGTCCCATCCGTTAAGTTTATTTTTTGTTACAGATTAAAGTAAATTGAGGTTGTAAGCAAAAATAATACTTTTATTGTGTAAGTAGATGGCTTACTTACTGGCGCAATAAATTTTATGCTATCTTATAATATATTTTTCTTTATTTTACAATTCCGCCCGAGCGCCCCTTTGCCCCTAGGCACATGCCTAGTTTGCCTTTAGGATAATCCGCCACTGCTCCTAGGTATAACGTTAAGGTATTCTTCTAGTCTACAAAAAAAATCTAATCTCTACCGGTCCATAATACTGTCGCAATGCAGTTTTCACTACTATTGTCAAACTGTGAAACAGGTAACACGTTACATAAAAATAGGTACCTAAGTATGTAAGCAGCTAAACTTTATCAGGACTCAAGGATTTAGACGTGCGCAGAATGTGTCACTGAATTGCTAAGGTATGAACATATCTTTTGATCATTGTGAACTTTATACTTTTTTTAGTTCAGTCGTTCAGTTAATAGTCGTGTTCCAAACAACATGTAAAAATTTATTTTAGATAATTTTTCTATTGTTTTCTAAGTTAATTTACGCATCAATTCAATTTACGATTCAGTTAACGATTATTCCATATTACGCGAGCGTTGGATAGTAGAAGTTAAAGATAGATATTTGTTTTGACATTGAACAAGTGAATTGTTGTCCTTTACATGACGCTAGTGAACTAGTTCAAAACTTCAATATAACGATTCATTCGCGAACTACACACGTATCACGTCTAGAAGAATATTTTCAACGTTTTTGCGCTTACATTTCCCTTTGAATTATACATACAAGATTTCCGTATTATAATGTCGACATATATTTTGCAATATCAAAAAAAATCCCTATTACTTTATTTAAGTATTAACAAACAAATAATAACACCAATCTTTTATCTTTTCCTTACATACTCTATTCAATATTCATTACCAGTTACTATAGTAACATGAAGGCGCAATGTCCCCGACACTTGCAGCGGTGGGGGAGGGGGGAGGCGTCAAGGTCACGAGTGACGTCACCGCGCGTTGACCTCCCGAATGTGATATGGCCGCCGGCTTTTGAATTTCGAATCCTCATGACATATGTCACACATTGATACATGCCATGTTTTTGTTACTTTTTGGCAGATTGCACTTCCTTTCAAGACTCGTGTTACCTAGAGGGTAACCAGAATTCTACGAACGAAGTCAAAATGAAATTAAATATTTGGCTGATTGAGATACTTACCTACTTTGACTTTACTTACACTCAACAGTGTGTCTACATTTTACTGTAGTCTGTAACAGTATAGACATATGAAAAAACCTTATTGCGCATAAACAAAATAAAATCACAGTTAAGAAAATGGCGATATTACTGCTCACAGCAATTTTTTTCATATAACCTAAACTAATAACGACTCATATATTCTACTACGACAACGAAAATTTTAATACACTCCTTTGAACGTTTACGTGTGAAACGTACGGATCTAGTACCTACACGTATAGAATCTTCCCTTTGATAATACCTTACAGATTTGCCTGAACAAATTACCTTTTCTTTTCACACTCGTTGGCCATAATCGTACCGAGCTTGTGGCAATTTACTTGTAATTATATGCCTTGAGAATCTTAAGATCAAAATTGCTCCCGAAACTTCTTCAAAGCTTACCACAGAGTCCTATAATTGTATAACTAGATCTATATTATCTTGTGATAATCTCATTACTTTCAGATCTATTCTAAAATCTGTTGTATATTTTCTTGTTCCTAATTCCTATTCTCGGTTATTTTGCGTGCTTCGAATCGCCTTAAATGGAATTTATATTTAGTTAGCAATAGAGGTTTTAATTTTACTATTTAAAATTTTTATTACATACATAGGTACATATAATCACGCCTCTTTCCCGTAGTGGTAGGCAGAGACCGCCTCTTCAGAGGCAGGCAGATACCACTAGGCAGAGACCACTTCTTTCCACTTGCTACGATCCTTACATGCTCGTTTCACTTCGTCCATTTTCATTCTTACCATCCATTCCTCCTCTTACATTCAACGTAGCGAAGCAGCTCTCCATGCTCCGTTTTTCGCCTCCGCGAGAAATGAGACGTAATCTGGCGAACCACATCGAGGTCATTTTGGATAATTAAATTATAAAAAAAATATATATTATACAATATAATTCTAGTTTGATCCTCTTATAATAAAATTTTAACTAGTTTTTGGAGAAATAAGAAATCCTCAGGACTGAATTCTAGCCTTGGGGCATTTCAGGTATTGTTGTTCGGAAACGTTTCAAAATATTTCGTCTCGAATTCTGCCATTCTTCCTAGAATTCTGACTGAGTACCCACTACCCTTACCTACCTATTGTAAATCTTATTAGTGGCACGACTTCGGTTTACCTACGAGAAACCGCGGGCAATGTTAATATCAAAATATAAGTATTTTCCAGTTCTCAAGAACAAATTAATTTTTCCAATGTTATCTTACAATTTTGTTTTTAGGTAGATCTCTGATGTTTCCTCTTATACCAATGACGATTATTATGATGGCACAAGTAAAGTCATCAAAAAACATAATTTATTTTTATTTATTTTATAATGTTTTGTTAATTTTTAATCATATTATCGTTCTTTCTTGTAAAATTTCGAGCAAAGCTCGGTCTACCAGGAGTATATGTATACTACAACGACTTAAACAACTATTTTTTACAATCAACGTAGAAAAATAATAAAATAATTATTACCTACCTAGTATGTACATGATAACAGTTTAAATGCAGAAATTAAAATGAAAATAAACTGTAACTATGTACTGAAGGAAATACAATTGGCAAGAGGTAATAAATATATTATCAATTTTCAATGGTTATATCTATTTATCTCAGAATACAGAACATCAAAAGTATTTAGCTTTTTACTAGCTTTTATTACCTACATCGACTTTTATTTATAAACTATTTCACTTTTTATTTCACTTCACTTCACTTCACTTTTCATGGACATTTTGCCATTGCCATTTGCGATTTCTTGCCAAATGGTCATAGGACACACATTATAAACAGATTTTAAGAGATTACACTAAAGGCCATACTCACGGTGCGTCCAGCAAATCCAGCACTGGTACTATTATGAATTTTAATATTATCCGGTGTTCAGCATAAAATATGTGTACAGTCTGACAAGGATCTTTTGGCACGTGGACAAAATCAGAACTAACATCGCCGTCTTGTAAAATGTCACTTTTAGTATTAAATTGTATTGTTTTGTAGTTGCGACACTTACCTTTTGGCACGTGGATAAAATCAGTAATAACATCGCCGTCTTGTAAAATTTCACTTTTAGTAATAAGTATTGTTCTTATTTGCGACATTCACGCCCCCATCCAAGTGCCAAAAGATCCTTGTCCGACTGTAATGGCGTATCTATTGTCTTGCGAATGATACCATCTAATAAAAAAGAAGGAAAAGGTTTTAATGTAAACTGCATTTTTATTTAGTATTAAATGACTATTTCTAACTTTTTTAATTAGAATATGATATAGTTATAAACATTTGTTAAAATAATAATAAAGTACACTCGTTTTATCTAAGATTTTTCAAGTTACTTTTTAAAAATACCAACATTTTTCTGGTTGGCAACATGCAAGAACGAGACACACGGCCTCCCTTATGGCTATCTCGCTCGGCTCGGATTTGCCTCTATGATACGTGCATTGTGAAATACACTCTATTACCAAGGCAATACAGTTCTTTTTAGCAATTACAAAATACGGAGTCTTCTATCCTTAGGACTATATCCATGTCCTGGTAAAAAAAAAAAACTGGCCAGAAGAAGAAGAAGATGAAGTACAATTATTTTTGTTTGTTATCAAAATAACAATTTACCTAACTTAGGCCTTTACATCCGATGATGGATGATTTATACAGTATTCTCCGAGCGAAGTAACCACTCTTGAAATACTGTAGTGCCTGGGACAGTTGTTTTTTAAATATCGTATGATTTCCCAAGCGCATACGGCATTCTCACAACATAGCCACCCTAGTCCAGAGGAATGACTAGTCAATACGTCTGGGGCCAACTATGTGCGGGTTTCCTCACGATGTTTTCCTTCACCGGTAGAGTTGTCACATACCTTTTGCAAACCTTCATAGAAATCCCTACCTATGATACAGGTTCCGGCTTCCCTTTGAAGAAGCAGCCTTCGCCACTGATAGTGAGAAGTGATATAAATCATAATGTAATTATTAATGTATCAAAACCGCTGTAAATAATAATAATTATTAGCTGTGTTGATTTTTAAATTGTATAATGTTATTATTGGTTATGTGACTTGAGATAAAACTAATTATTTAAAGAAATATCTGCATTATGTAATTCCTTTGCAAGAAATAAAAGTATTTTTACATTTTAAGTTTATTTTCTTACTAAAACCATGTAAAACTTACTTTAAAAAGTAAAATAAAATGTAGATACTCTTGTATTGTTATTATTTAATCAATCCTAATACGGACACTTGATACGGCACGAATTATTTAGTCACAAATATACTGTAGAGATTAAATATTAAGTATTTAATTGGTTAACACTACTTGACTGTTTATAATAGGTGTATAATAGCATAGATATATAATATTAAATTTGTAATAATTAATCAAAGTATAATAGCAAATATTTCAAAACTTTTATGAGGTGTTTGTGTCCTTCTAACCCATTTATAAGGCGAAGGTGTTGAGCATCGATGACAATAAAATATCATTACGTTGAAAAACTTATAAATTTTAATTACTAAATACAAATCTTTATTTCTAAGGAAGTTTCAGAGAAACTTGCTTAATTATGAACTCCATTTGGTACCTAAATTATAGTAGTAATTTAGGTACCTACTATACACCTAAAGATTGCTTTCAGCTGATATAGTAGCGTGTAAAGATTACAAACTGCAAGTAAGCTACAAATTAAGAAATTTATATTTTAACAAAGTGTTGAATTATACTTGAATACAATGAATTACATATTAGGTATTGACAATAATTGTGATTTATTGAATACTTTAGATTGAATTCTTTTGACTTTTTGCAATATAGACTACTAGCAGAAGGTGTTTTATAGACCGTTTAGGCAACTTTAGGCAAATCATTATTATTTACAAATAACAGCTGATCAATAAAAATCCGCCATATTGTTCGTTGAGGCGATAAAGGTAGCTATCTGGGTATCTTTATCGTTAGGTCGATAAAGATAAAGATCACGATCTGCTAAATGTCACTTACGGCCGCTTGTCTAGGCATTGTATGGAGAAACGCGTTAGAGCAATTCGTTATATGGGTGCATCGTTAGCGTATTCGTTCAAAGTGGCTGTTTGGCTACCAATTTTTTTAACGATACGACTGAATATGTCATTTAACGCACGCTTATGTCAATCCCATACATTTTTTATTCACGAAGTTCGCCGTCGATATTATTTAATGCATCTTGTCTAGCCCTCAAGGGCAAGTCACAATGCATTCGATAATTTCGACGGCGAAGTTCGAAAACAAATGTGTGGGATTTGACATAACACATCGCAAGCGACATGTCACTTAGCGATGGCTTATGTCAAATCCCATACATTTGTGATTTCGAAGCTCGCCATCGAAATTAACGAACGCTTCTTGACTAGAGGCCCAGTTTGTTATATGAATATAGATTTTTGCTATTGAACAGAGACGTAGCTACCGCCGTATCTGCCGTATCAATTATACGGGGCCCTGGGCCATGGGGGCCCCCAACGTGTGTAAGTAAAAATTAATAAAAACTTCTCAATATTTTTTTTATTTCACAAATGACAAAAGTAAAAAAAAGGAATTTCTTTTTTCCCCGCGTCAAGCGTGCGTTTAAAAGTTGGCAACACCCTACATCGGTTAAATAGATAATTATGATAAATAAATATTTCTTTTAATATTGTGCATTTTTTTTCTTTTGTGAGAAAGCTTTACCCTTCCTAAGTTCCTAAGTTGTTTGGGGGCCCCCAGACAACTTTTATACGGGGCCGCGCCAAGGCACGCTACGCTTCTGCTATTGAAATTGAATATAGGTACTATATTTACTATTTAGGTATGTTATTATTTAATAACTTTATCTCCACCACAAGGTAGTATCATAGACTGACGCGATTTTTTTTGTTCAAATAACTTCGAACGACATAAGATTTATGAAATTAAGTAATTTATTCGAAACTGAAAGCATTTTCATTTGTTTTTAAAAACATTAAAAATACTTGAGTATAATTAATAAAAATTATATTAGGAGGCTTCTCATGCAAGGGAGATAGCAAACAATAAGATTCAAAGTGAAGGTAAATTACTATATGTCGGTAACTAATTATACGTTACAACATACAATACATAGGTTATTTTTTCTCCTTTCACTCATTAGAGTTACGAATGAATTTTTTGCGAACCAAGATAAGATGTACCCGATGTACTATCGACAAAGTTCCTGGTCGTCCAGTTTCATAACTTTGTCTTTACACTGGGACGCCTTAAAATAATTAAACACAAAGGTAGTGACCGAACCGACTGCAGACGTGTTTGAATGATTGCGTGCACACGATTCAACGGCGATGTTAGGCGATTTACATCGTATGCCTGGTCGAGCGGCAACTTTGTTGATAGTACCTGTCAACTAAAAAGTTTACCACGACTATGAATTTTAAAATTGAAAATAGACCGTAAGAAATAAGATACAAAATATGGAGGACAATATATTTTTTCTAGGTAATTATTTTCTTTTTGTATTATTTTTAATGAAATAAGCAAGTTCATTCCACGAATTCTATGGAAGCTCAGATCAAATAAAAAAAAAAATATTTGATCTGAGTATGGAAGATGGATATCTACCAGTGGCGAAGTGTGTATAGATGCCGATTCCCATCGGCTTCCCTTTTATGTTAGATACATTTCAGTAACTATGACAAATTAGTTCGAAAACTAATTAATTACAGCAATGACTTTCTTATCGTACAAGCTATAGCGCGATGTAGGGCCGCGCGAGCGCCATCTATGCAACAGACATCACAATGTTACATAAGCCGATCAATAAGGGCTTTTCGCATTGTATAAAAGACCTTATTTCGTTCGAAATATAGTTGAAATTTAAATATGCCGTCCTATTGGACGACCAGTTCGAATTTTGAAAATCGTAATACGGTATCTGAGCGTTTCAGTAATGAAATATATGTTTCATTCTATAATAGTCATTATTGCGTTTGTTTTAAGGTTAAATTTAAACTGTAGGCCTAATGGCTCTTAATACGTTTTGGAAATGAATGACAAAATATTTTTTATAATTTAATTGGTCGAAATGATCATTCAGTAAGCCGCTCGGATACCGGTTATGGTCTCTCATTGGTTAAAAATCCCAAACATTAGAAAATTATTTCTGCCATTTTTTGCATACGACACTACGACAGTCGACTGCATATTGTTTATTATGCGTAATTGTAATATTTTGTAGTGTAGACTGCAGTGTAAAATAGTATATTTATGTTGTGAAGTTGTGTAGTGTACCTATTTGGATTGTAAATTGCATTCTTGTGGTGAGTAGATTAGTGTGTGAGTAGAATTCATTAACTAGCTTTTCCAAAGCCGCCTTTTGTCATTCTCGAAAGACGCTGTTTTATAATATCAGTGCTTACTTGTATAATGAAGGTGAGCTGCGGTTGGTACATCTCGAAGAACGAAACTCTAACTCTGTACCGAAATAGATAGAATCCCACGAAGCAGCCTCTAGGTATGTAGGTACTATGTACTTGCTTAATATGTATAAAGACCATAGTGGCTTCCCTCTGCGGGAAAACCACCCTTCGCCACTGATATCTACTTTTCCTTTCTCTGTTCTATTTTTACTAACACTAGATAATTCATCAGGATTTCAAATCAGTATTTAGGCTGTAAATGCAATTATCACAAAGGTAACAACAGAACTAGGTATCCTACGCTAGAAGTTCTCAGAGAATTTCATATCGAGCTCATCTGAATATCTGTAACTTGAATATGATTGACATGAAATAAGATATGAGACCCTCATCGCGAACAATTTATGTATTTGATAAATTGTATCTTCCAATTTACTTCCCAAAATTGAATAGGGAAATTTGTCGCTATAATTTAGCAAAATATTTGTCAGGAATCCCCACATTGTACAATTTGCTATTGCTTCGATCACAAGTCCACGTGCAAACTTGTTGAGTTTAAAGTAAAGACATAGAAAAAGTAAGGAAAAGCTTTGCTTAAAATTTTCAAACTTTCGAAATCTAAAAAAGAAAATTACAGCCTTTTCCTTATGTTCATAAAAGTAGAGTCGTCTGCCCCAGCAGTAGAAACTAGAAACTTGCGATATTGATGATGTTAGAATACCACGGGACCAGATTGACGTGGTGTAAAAGCGTTCATAGATACAAATAATATAATGTAGGTACTATTAATTTAGTATAATCTAAACGTACTTAATTATATTACCAAAACTACAAAAAAAACTTTTTTTTGTAGTTTTGGTACTCGCGTACTCAGACCGAATAAAAAGTATAGACTGAGCCGTCGTAAACAATCGGGACGAAATAAGTCTCGGCTTTGTGTGCGTAACTCGGTGTAAGATATCGTAGATTTGCGCATGTGTGCTAGAGAAAAATGTTGCAAGCATTGTGCTGCGACTCCCAAGTGCGAGCGATATACTTCGGTAAAAGTTATATTAAGTTATATTATTTAACTGTGGGAGACCCACACTTCGACATGAATGGGCCGGCTTGACCGGGTAAATACCACGACCTCACAGAAAACCGTCGGGAATTAACGCTTGCGTTGGGTTTCGCCGAGTGAGTGAGGTTGCCGGAGGCCCATGAGGGGGGGGGGGATTTATGGACCAGGAACGCAAGTCGCAACACGAATGTCCATGTGCGGCGGTAATCGCTTACCATCAGGCGATCCATCTGCTCGTTTCCTGGTTCATTACATAAAAAAGTGTAGTATTGTGTTTTATTTGTATTGGTTGACTTAAATGAAAGACAATAGGCAAGCGGACTGTTTTTTTTATTGCATAAATGAATAGTACTCTTAAATATGAGTAACTTCTCAGAAGAAACCGTATATCAAAAGTCAATATTTTCAAAGGTACAGCGATTTGTATACAAAATTTCGCGAGTCTTTATACCAAATTTTTTTTTTGCGAAATTGGTAAACAAAACCTGCATCATTAGTTTACCTACTCACATCATATACAAAAACATTCATTATGGTAAGTATGAACTTAAACGCACAAATATCGGAGATATTTACAAATATATTCCTGCGGCCATATACTTCATATACAAGTGACGTCATTTTTAGGTCGACTTTAGTATGGAGCGTTTTTAGGAGGCTCGCGAAATTTTTAATACAAATCGCTGTACCTTTGAAAATATTGACTTTTGATATACGGTTTCTTCTGAGAAGTTACTCATATTTAAGAGTACTATTCATTTATGCAATAAAAAAAATTAGTCCGATTGCCTATTGTCTTTGACCGAAATTATTATCGGTTGTAGATTCGTAGTGTTGTTTAAATATTTACAAGACAAATGACTCGTATAGTTTTTATTTGCTTAAATTATTCGATTAAATTGTTTTTTAAGTTAAAGTTTTTCTTCAAACATGACCTGCTTACTATGTAAAAGAATACACGTAATATTAGGTGGGGGAGGGGGGGGGGGGGTAGTATAAAACCTCACCACGTATCACCAGGGGGAGGTGAGGTGTCTAAAAAGTTGTTAAAAACATCACGTGATTAATGGACGGCCCCTAAGTAACTTACATATGAGAGTCATTTATTTTAAAATTCACGTAATTTTATGGTGACATATATAACCTAATATACTCCAGAACTAAATATGCAATAGTAAAATTCCTAAAACACACTTCATTGTAAAGTCTCCGAAAAATCACAACTTCCCTTACTTTTGGGAAAAGATAATGTTCTTAACTTGCAACACTGACACAATGTCGTCTAAAATTCGTGTTCCGAGAAATGATGACAAACATTTTACGATTTTGTTTAAATGACACACCAAATCGAATACTTACTTGTGAAAAGTAATCCCAGATGACTTTTTCTGAAAACATGAATTGTTTTTGCAGCAGTTTATGACGCAGGACGACATAATTTCGCAATTATTATTTCACTAAAACTACGTCTCACGCTCTCGGTCACTCGCGGCAGACTACCGCGCGGCCGTCTTCATATCGCCGAATCGTCTTCATATTACCTACCTCACTGTTTGAGCGCAATGTTATGTCTATACTTTTATTCGGTCTGAGCTCGCGTACTAATGTTTCCGTACAAAACAGCAAAAAACCACGTTTGTTGCATAGAAGCCCTAACATAAATATTAATTTATTCTGTTTTTAGTACTTATTATAGCGGCAAACATATAACATAATATTATGTGACATCTTCAACTGTCTAGCTATTCATATTACGGTATATTACGGCCTGGTGACAGACAGACGGACAGATGGACATACGGACAGACAGCGAATAGAAATAGAAAATGTGGCCTGTTTTTACCCTTTGGGTACGGAACCCTCAAAAGGAGAATAGACCATCTAGGTATTTTATATTATTTTTTATTTATATTAAAGTTCAATGATTTCAGCGCATATAAATTGATATGCGCTGAAATCATTGAACTTTACATAAATGAAGCTGTTAACCATAATTTTGCAGACATAATCAGAGATAAATCACTAACTTTAACGTAATTACCCCTATTGCTTAATTACTAAACAAAAATGCTAGCCAATTATCCTCTTACGGTAGGGCCACGAACTTAAGCGGCGGCAGCGGAGACTAGCACTAGGTTTTCTAAGAAAGGATTAGATGAATAACCTCCTTTTAGAAAATCGGTTAAAAATGTAATCTCCTTTTGTCATATTATGGAAAGGTGGACAAACAAGTAGAACATACATTTCCCGATAATGTAATTAATACACGTGTAACAAAAACCACCAACCAGCCAAATATAGACTATATTATTTATGTTTCGAATGTCTCGTACAAATTATTATTATTTTAGAAGAAGCTTTTTTACTATTTGATAAGCTAAGTTATAGGTTGTGTGACGTGTTTGTAAAGTACCTTAAACCTATGAAAGATTGTGGAAGAAGAAAATCTCTCTATCTCTAGCGACGCTCGGTCCAGCCGTCGCCGCAGACCGCCTGCTTCATGGCCGAGCTGTTACTAGTCTCAGAGGAGTTATTTAAAGTGAAGCCTTCATTAGGCTTTATTTTCATTGGTCCATTGATTCCGCACCGAATTGCCCCATTACTCAGGCTAGGACTGTAATTGATTATTTGTTTATCCCGGACTATTGACAATTTTATTACTCCGCTAATTTAATTTAAATTGTACTAAATTGGTTTAAGTGGTAACATTATTGTTAAGCTTTCATAAAACTTTAAAAGGCTAGATGACTGATTTTTTATTGCACAAATGAATAGTACTTTTAAATTTGAATAACTTCTTAGAAGAGACAGTAAATTAAAAATCAATATTTTCAAAGGTACAGTTATTTGTTTACAGAATTTCGCAAGTCACGTGAAAACACTCCATACAAAAGTTCCCTATATAATATGAAGTCTATTTACTTGTTTCTAAAGTAGTATGAAATATAAGGGTTGCAGGACTCAGGAGCATAATTGCTCAATGTTTAAGTTCATACTAACTATAATTGTAAATGTAGCTTCACTCTGCATCCTCTATCGGTTGTATCACGGGGAGTGCTCTGAGGAATTGTTCGGAATCATACTACCTGCAACTTTTCGCCATCGTCCCACGCGAAAAATATTCCATCCTCATCACCTTGATGAGTGGCAGTCTTCCACCGTGCGTTTCTCGCGTAACTTTCTGCCGCGCACTGTAAAACTCTGGAACGAACTGTCACCAGCAGTATTTCCGGACCTATACGACCTACAAACCTTTAAGAAGAGAGCGTATTCCCTCTTAAAAGGCCGGCAACGCACCTGCAGCTCTTCTGATGTTGCGAGTGTCCATGGGCGACGGTAGTTGCTTTCCATCAGGTGACCCGTTTGCTCGTTTGCCCCCTTATCTTATAAAAAAAAAAAATTGTATAATGTATTCAAAGGTTTTATTTTAGTCATCAAAGGAGATGTTTGATTTTGGGCCATCTCTATGTACACCACATAGGTAAATAGAAAAAATAATTATGGGAATTTAGTAAAAATACCAGAAAACTATTTGATACGCGTACTAAAATGATTATTTGAAAAGTTTTTTAATGCAATAACCCTATTTTTAGAGCGGCCATGACAGTTGTTTGGACATAACTTTTGACGTAATTGACAGTTTTAGGAAGAGACGTCTTCTTGAATGTCATACGACAAAAGCCATTTCATTGTCAAAATGACATTCTTTGGTTACAGTCGGACAAGGATCTTTTGGCACTTGGATGGGGGCGTGAGTGTCGCAAATAAGAACAATATTTATTACTAAAAGTGAAATTTTACAAGACGGCGATGTTAGTACTGATTTTATCCACGTGCCAAAAGGTAAGTGTCGCAACTACAAAACAATACAAGTGAAATTTTACAAGACGGCGATGTTAGTTCTGATTTTGTCCACGTGCCAAAAGATCCTTGTCAGACTGTATTTCTGATCTGATCCGCCATGTTTTATTTTACGTTGTGTTGCTCTCCTTGACGAAGTAAATTTAAATGTACATTGAAACGAAGTGAAATTAAATAAAATAAAGAAAAGGAAACGATTACTATATTATGTAGCTATATTTATATATAGTGAACATTGTGCTGGCCCACGCCTCATACTTTTCTAGAAAATCTCTTTATTTAAACAT
Source organism: Glaucopsyche alexis (assembly GCA_905404095.1). NCBI lineage: Eukaryota > Metazoa > Arthropoda > Insecta > Lepidoptera > Lycaenidae > Glaucopsyche > Glaucopsyche alexis. The sequence continues at coordinate 8,756,362 of FR990053.1, forward strand.
CGCTTTATTTAAACTTACGAAATGACAGTTACTGGAATGTCCGTATCTTGTCCGTATTAGATTTGTAACGTTAATGACACCGAGCGGACAAAGGCACATATATTTTGCCATATCACTCCCATCGGTAACAGGTTATATATTGATGATTGAAATATCGTGGTTTTTTATTTGCGACCTTTTTTATCGGTCATCTGGTACGTGACGCCATTTTTAACGTGACTTGCATGTGAAATATTGCTGTTACATCTAATTCGTTTTTATTTGAATTTCGGTAACTAAGTGGAATGTATTAATTAATAAATTATGATTAGTAGGTATGGTTTTTTACGTGGTAGAGCCATGCTTCGGCACGAATGGGCCGGCTCGACCGGAGAAATACCACGGGCTCACAGAAAACCGGCGTGAAACAGCGTTTGCGCTGTGTTTCGCCGAGTGAGTGACTTTACCGGAGGCCCAATCCCCTACCCTATTCCCTTCCCTACCCTCCCCTATTACCCTTTTCCCTCTTAAAAGGCCGGCAACGCACTTGCAGCTCTTCTGATGCTGCGAGTGTCCATGGGCGACGGAAGTTGCTTTCCATCAGGTGACCCGTTTGCTCGTTTGCCCCCTTATTTCATAAAAAAAAAAAATGATTTAGTAGCTGTAGAAACACACTACTTGGACTTGGTAACTGCTCTTCCAGTTGTAGCCATCGATTTAAGTTCATATGGATCAGAATGCTTTCTGACAAGACACGAAGCGTGAAATCCGCATATATAGTAAGCCCCGAAAGCAAATATCCCTCTTTTTAATATAATATATTTATGCAAATATTCATTATTATAATACAGAACAACGTTACTTTGTTTTTATTACGCTATTAAGCACCATGTTATGAACCTTACCCTCTTTGAAAAAAAAAAACAATATTCATGTTTCATTTGTTTTTATTTCTATCATCAGGTTCATTTTCATCCTAACAAGCTGGCAATTTTTTTTATTTATCAATTACCTACGGCGCGTCTCGTGCGTCAAACAGGATTGTTTCGTCACAAGTTGTTAGCGCAATTTTTTGGGTGCATTAATCATAAATTATTGTTTTGATTTAGTATCCTATTTTAAAAATTAATTTATTATAGATAAGTAATATTCATAAATCATAAGTAATCCGGCTTGTATGCACGCCTCGTCTGTAAGATACCATGTAAAATTATGGCCATGTTAAATTTTATCTTGCTTTATGCTCATGACTAAAATAATATTAAATTCATTAGTTAGGATTTTGTGTCCCGCATAATTTTACCCAAAACTCAAAATCCTAATCCAAACCGATCTACCCGCATTCCGCTGAACTAATAGTGAATTGGTTCATTCTCGCCTATTGTCCATTTGGTCGTGAATCGTGATGTCATACTGCATGTGCAATTGACGGGCAGACGGCGCGTCGGAAGAGCCAATTGCCGCACCCACCCGCACCCAAACATTCAACTATTATACATATAATACGTCATAAGATTCAATGTCAAAACTGTCAGCCTCAGGTCAGGACTCAGGAGTCAGATCGTGTGAATAGTGAATAGGGATTTCTCCAGGCAATTTTTTCCTGTAGTGAAAATTATCAAAACAGTTAAAATGACTTCAAAATATTTGTCGTCTTCGAAAGTCATCTGAAACAAACCAAATATTAAGGTATGAATTATTTTGTTAAAGCTACGCTATGGACTGTGCTGTATGCGAGTTTTTGTCATTGCTCGCCAAGAAGTTACAATTTGTATGGCATCGAAACACCGCCCTTAGACCATTAAAGAAAGAGGAACAGATAAACAGCTACACAGTTAGCTTTCGATTTGATTACACTACTACAAGAATACGGTGTGTCCACGATTGTGTGGAAAAATTGTGGGCCGTTGAAGGGGACGACAAAATTTTCAAATTTGGATCGATTTTAATCGTTCTATGATAGCTGTTTCTCAGTACGTAAGTATATTTTTTTACTCTGTGCCCTAAGGCAAACAATAGTAACTAATTGGATGCCATATAAGTTGTAGTTAACTTCTTCAGTGAGCAGTGAAGAAGTTAACGAAACACTCAACTAAAACAAAAACTCTCACTCAACACACTGGACATAAAACAGTTCCCACATCACGACATCCCGTATACAACTCCAAAGACCTTTATGAGAGAACAGAAAACTCCAGCGGTCTCCCATGTGCTCGTAGCCTTAGTGATCAGTATGACCTAATAGTTGACTGTAAGTCTGTAACTCAACTCCAGCCTTGAGAGTGGTCGCGCGGCCTCGGCCCTAGCACACGTTCCGGTGCCACACACAATGGCTGAACCGCACAAAACATTCGTTGTGGCTATGTAATATGTTTAATACTCAAATAGGATCATTATTAATAACGAAACTTCAGAGGAATAATTGTTTTTATACTTTTATACTAATACTTATATTATAAATGCGAAAGTGTGCCTGTTTGTCTGTCTGTTATAGACATACTTTGGTCCCGGTAAAGGACATAGGATATTTTTTATCTCAAAAAAATAGTGTTCTCGCGGGATAATGTATTTGTGCGGGCGGAGCCGCGCGCAAAAGCTAATATACAAAAGGCAAACTGATTGACTGATGTATCAACGACCGCGTCAAACCCTTAAGGCTAGAAATTTTAAATGTTGCACACGTATTCCTCATACGACGTAGGAATCCACTAAGGAAGGATTTTTCAAAATTCAACCCCCAAGGGGTTTAAATAGGGGATGAAAGTTTAAAACCTAATTTCACGTGGCTGAAGCCACGGGCAATAAATGTTAGTAATGTAGTATAAATCTCAAAAAATTGTCTGTGCAATGTACAATATCGACACTCCTGCATTTATTTTTTTTTTGTATAGGCCGTATGTAATGCTCTCCAACGATCTCACTTTTGTGATGACTGTATTCCGTCAACGATTGATCGTAGATATATGCCAATTCGAGGACAATATTTCCCAGCTTATTAATTGTACTTTTCGAAAAGCTAATAAAAAGTATGCATATAGTCTATTGGCGCTATATTATATAGCGCACAATATATAAGCCAATACGAGACAAGTTTCATTGTAATGGTAGTATTTGTGATATTGGTCCAACAAACTTTAACAAAGATTAACATCCTAACTTTGTCGTATTAACTACTTAAGTAAGGCCATTAAGTATGTGATAAATACTTTGGTTTAGTTGTTGGCTCTACAACACTATACTGACGAGTAACAAAGGAGTACTTAGAAAACTGTTCACTTGTTAAATAGGGTAAGCAAGCTAGTGATGGGCAAATAAAGAATGGGAAGATAAAGAATCGGAACAAAAGAATATGAATGCTAACCCCTTGTCCCTACGAGTCTAATAGTATGGGGGACAATACATTTGATGTGAGAGATGTGAGACCTGCTCCACCAGCAACATGTAGCAAATAAAAGTGTGGTATTAGGTATTCGTTGATAGTAAGAAAATATAATTAACATCCTATATTACCACAGAAGGGTGGCTTTCGCTATTATTCCGTTGTTTGCTATAGATTGGGCAAGGGTACATATTGTTGTTTGTTAACACGTGCAAGGAAGTTTCAGGTCCTTGTTATGGGGATATGGACCCTTCACTGTACAATAGCTTTATTTCTTTGATAGATACTTTACATTAAACGTCGTCATTATGAAATATGGTATCCCACATATCCTTTAGAATGTCGGCGTTTAACGTAAAGTATGTACCTAAGAAGTAAAGGGTAGATGAAATATTATAAATAAGTTTAGTTCATAGACGTATATATTATAGACGAGGCATGTTGAGGCAAAAGTGTCTCCAGTTAAATGGAGGGCTTTGAAGATTTTGGGGCCATTTTGACATTAGAATTATGGTGAAAACAAGATGGCTGACATTTGACGTATGGTGAAAACCAAGATGGCGTAACTTTTTCGTGTATGAAGATTTGCTCTGTCAAATGTACGTCATAAACTATCTTGAGTTTTGAAATCTTTGATTTAGTTATACAAATTTCTTTATTGCTGTTATCATACAAAACACACGTGCTCACGCCTACATTTCCTAATGGGGGAAGGTACCCGCTCCCCATTCAAAGGTTCCCGCTGGCGAGAGAAACTGGAATACTTCATACTCCTCCTACATTTTTCTGATTAATTTCGTTGCGGATCCAAGACAAGCATGTCTCTCGGGCACCCATAAGATCATATCAAAGGGTTTTGTGGTTGGTTAACGCTGTCAATCCTGGCTAAGTGTGGTGGGCCAGTTACCCATTTAAAAAAAAATGGGAAATATAAGCAGAAATCACCGGACCCATTGTCGAAGGCACTAGGCCAGTTTAGTACTCAACAAGTGGGACGCGCCTCCACGTGTAGAGATGTCAAAGGGGGCAAACCGCCTTAACATCAGCACGTGAAGAAGAGGTTGAGAAACCCTGAACTAGGCAGAGACAATCGTGCCTCATAGCTGAGGCCACTGGGCAAATCTTTAGCCTGTGTGGTTAAAATGCCAACAAAAATAATAAAATAACCACGGGATACGATCAGTCATAGTGGCAAAACTCCGAACTCGTTTTACGGCCGTTTTCAATATTCTATCTATCCAAAATCCTTGCTACTAACGGTAGGCAAATCTATCTTTTTGTCCTTACTTGCGTTTCAATAACCTACTGGCAGTAGGCATTTCCTGTCGAAGCAGCACATCCTATCTACGGAAGTAGAAGAAGACGAAGACTGATAGCCTACTAGAGATGGGTAAGCTCATACAAATGAAATGCAGATAGCTTTATCTGCATTTCAATATAAGTTTCAACTTAATCTCCGGTAGGCCGAGCTTACCGAGATACGTCATTTGCTTATCTGCCAAAATCGGGCGTTTTGCCGAGGATAGCAATGTGTACCATGTTGTTCATGTATTATTTTTATGATATTTCGGTTTTTAATGTGTATGTAATTATTATTTTAATATTTGCGCGACAAAATGTTGCCAGCATTTTTATGGCAGTGTTAGAATACCTTGATGCTGCTGTTCTCCTTCACAAAACTGCTTTAACTTGAGTATCATATATTATGTCTCGGGCAGCACATTTTACAACCTCAAGCATTGTACAAATAACAATTTTCCAAATTTTGTTTCACTAATTGTGAATTTGGAGACATCTTCGACTTCTACTAGGTATCGACTATTGACCACTGTTTAAAGATTTCAAAACTCAAGTTAAGCTATCACGCAGTAACATTTGAGAGAACAAATCTTGCATTAGAAAGTTAAGGACATTTGAAGTACGGTTTTCACCATACTTCAAATGTCAGTCATATTGTTTTCACCATTATTCGAATATCAGCCATCTTTTTTTCACGATACTTCAAATTTCATAATGGCCCCAAAAATCTCAAAAGTGGGGCCAACTAACTGGAGACACTTTTTTACCTCAACATGCCTCGTCTAACATATATAACATGTCTTTGCCACTGTCGTATTTATCAATTTAAACTTATCGTAATATCATTAACTAGATGTCGCCCACGACATCGTTCGCGTGAAAATTAATTTCTTAGAAACCTTAAATTTTTCCTCAATAAAAAATAGTAATATGTCCTAAAAATAATATGTCCTTCCCCGTGGTCTACTCTTCGTCTGTGCCAAATTTCATCAAAATCGGTCCAGTAGTTTCGGAGCCTATTCAATGCAACAAACAAACAAACAAGCTTTTCCTCTTTTTTATAAACTAGATGTTGCGCGCGACTTCGTGCGCGACAAAAAAAATCCCGCGGTAACCGTACACTTTGCCGCGATAAAAGGTAGCCTTTAGTCCTTCCCCGTGGTCTATTCTATATCTGTGCCAAATTTCATTAAAATCGGTCTAGTAGATTCAGAGCCTATTCGATGCAAACAAACAAACAAACTTTTCTTCTTTATTATATTAGTATAGATTAAAGTATAGATTTCACCGGTGTCGCAAGTCGCAATTACTGGCGATCGTAATTCGTAAGTATTGGCGTTCGAAATTCAAAATAATTAAACCTGATATTATTATAATATCGTCATCGGTAACATACCTTGCTCGCTCTTTTATCGTGTGTACTCTTTTACACATCGCCTGTGATTGGTTAAGCAGAAATAGCAGATTAATTTTAAATTTCAAATTACGAAATACTATTCTATTTAATTTGAAAAATTATTTTCAACTTTTACAGAATTTGTTAACTCATGTTTTGTTATTTGCAAAAAACTAATTTTTAGTGAAGTGAACCAACATCGTAGGTGTTGAGTGAACTCGAAATCATATTTATTATGATGAAACAGTGATTTTGATAAAAACTTCATGTATATTAACCACTGTTTATACATGCTTTAACTCAAAGAATATCGGTGAGTATTTGTATAAAATTTTACCATATTTTAACTTCTCGTTTTATTGAAAAAACATAAGATTATATTCGTTTGACGACCTCTGTGGCTCAATGGTTCAGCGTTTTGGTGCTCAAGCCTGGGGTCGCAGGTTCGAATCCTGCAGAAGGAACAAAAAGTTTTTCTGTGTTCCTGGGTCATGGATGTGTATTAAATATGCGTATAACAAAAATCTTAATAATAAAATGTAATATAATTTCATAATTTGCAGATATTGGATTCCAATTTCAAGGGCACGCAATAATAATTATGACACATATTTCAAGATTCTCATTAGTGGTTATATACCTACCACAGAATAGATATTGGTATAACGTTACGTTACGCCGCTGTCAATTAATGGCCTGCTAGGCCTACAAAAGTGTACCTACCTACCTATTTCGCACCTGAAGTTAATCAGGATATGTTGTTTATTAATGTGGTAATCTGAAATATTTTGGTTACCAACCTTTAGCCTTCGTATCCACGAGAGTTTTTTTGTGGTCGCGACTCGCGAAAGGAAAAACTGCACTGTAAATAGAACTCCGCGCCTAAACTACAATAAAGCTGAAAATCGAAGTGTCAAGTGTACATGATTTTCAGTTAATATAGTGTAGTTTTTTCAGTCGCGATCACATAAAAACGCTCGTGGGAATGTAGCCTTACTTTTGTATTTTTTTAATGCAATAAAAACGATCGAATTATAGTTGTTTATTGTTTTATTTACCTTTTTAACATAATAATTGACCTAAATATAAAATTGACCTAAATATAAAATTGAAATAATAACCTACGTAACGTTTTTATTCTAGGCTTGAATCTTTTGCACTTTAGAAGATAATACGTAAAAAAGCTAAAGGAAAAGCTTTTTTTATTCCGAGTGCCACCTAAGTTACGTAGTATAGTTACATTCTCATTTCTCTCTGGATTTAACAACTGATATTAAGGCTACGTTCCCTCGAGCAGTTTTCAAAAAAAAAAAAAAGAAACACTCGTGGGAATGTAGCCTTACTTATGTATTTTACTTTCTTTAAAATGCAATAAAATGATTGCATTATAGTTATTTTGTTGTTTTATTTAACTTTTTAATACAATAAAATCAACAAAAATATGTACCTACCCAACGTATTTTTTCATTTCAGGCTTGAATCTATTGCACTTTTATATAATGGTTATTTTCTACGTAAAAAAGCTATGTTATAATTTTGAAGTTCGAACACATTTTTTAAATTCGGAGTGCCACTTCTTATTACGTAGGTAGGTAGTGTAAAGTTGCTCTCTTTGCTTCGAAATTTGATTTCATTTAAAAATTTACATTCCTTTTCACGCGACTCCTAGCATCAATCTGTTATATTTCACTATTGTATTTAATAAAAAAAACATGATAACTATAGTAAAAAATCATCCCGAGTTTTGATTCTCAATTTTAAGACAATATTTATGGTCTTAACTAATAAATATATTAATTGCAAAATAAATATATAATGTTTTCAAACATGAATCGTTATGTAGTTAGCATGGAATGAAACATTTCAAAAGGCTTGCATAGGCGAGAGAGACGGATGCTATTCTTCAATGGTGATTGGACAAGAATAAATAGGTCCTATCTTTGATTGTGAAACGCATTTCCTATCTATTTTTAATGATAGATTGGCTATCTATTTTTAACTGTAGATACGATATTGAAAACGGCCGTTATTATACTAACTATCCTGTACTACAGGTTTCATTAACTTCTCTATAAATAGTACCTTCTAGCGTGTCCATAGGAACTTATATACAACTTATATTATTAAAAAATAAACCATATTTTCTAGCGTTTACAGTTGAAAATAAATTAGCCTACAACTGCACTTAATACTTTCAGTGCATGAGTTGTTTTGTGCACAGTGGCCCAGTCGCAAGTGAAGGAATAAATACCGTAGACAGCTTGCACTTTCAATAGACTTATTAGTTTCACAATTTTTTTTAATAATATAGTTAGAACCGTACATTTTGCCACGATTAAAAGTAGCCTATGTCCTTCCCCGTGGTGTATTCTATATCTGTTCCAAATTTCATGAAAATCGGTTAACAAAAACCAAAACCAACAAATCATTCCTCTTTATAATATTATGTAAATAAAAATCCCTAAATGACGACTTTAGGTAAAAAAAATATAAAGAACAGGTTATGACTGACAATACAGAAAATTTTTAGAATTTTAAAGAACCTGGAATTAATTCTCTTCACATTTTGTGTAAGTCTAAAAATCAAGTAAAAACACCAATAGATGGTCGAAGTAGATACATCGAATTATAATATCAAATTCCAAATCTGTTACGCGGTCATTAAAGAAGCATGTTTTTAAAATTAATGCTAAGAAGCAAATTACGTGGCTGCTACCAGATTCACAAAAACTAAGAACTACGCCCAAAGGCAACATGGTACATTATAATTTTCAATTTAAAATTGATTTTGATTATGAATAACAGGGTAAAGTCCATTAGGTCTTCCTATATTGTGAAATTTCAATTAAGAACTTACAAAAAATAACAATGCAATATTATGTTCTTGAATATTAATCATACAAAGCGAACAGAAGGAACAAAATAACTAGATTATAAGATGAGAACTACCTTCTTATATACCTAAATCTTTTTTACTAACTATTATGCTACCTATATTGATGCATTCCAGAGCGTTATTATACCAATACTGTACATTTTTCGGCGATAAAAAGAAGCCTTTTTCTTTCCTCGTGGTCTACTCTACATCTGTGCCAAATTTCATCAAAATCGGTCCAGTAGTTTCGGAGCCTATTCAATGCAAACAAACAAAATACAAACAAGCAAACTTTTCCTCTTTATCATATTATGTTTTAGTATAGATTAAAGGAAAATATTAGGAGTATACCCGGTGTATCTAAGGGTATGTTGCAAAATCTACCGGTATGTATCACATAGCTTATTTGCATGTTTCGTCTCGGTCGCTCGATATAAAGTAAGCAGCGACAAAACTACCGAATAAGCTATCCGACTTTTATTAGAAATAGGCCCTAAGAGGATTGTTGATGATTGAGGACTAACAGTAACAATGTGACAGTTAACATTCCCTGACAACTAGCACTACACATGGACACCCTCACACTACCGTACAACGCGCCGGCTTTGATAGGCACGCGCCCACTGCGCAGTATCGGTCGCACGTTATGAATATAATTTAAGTATTTTATAGAATAATCTGGTCAAAATGTGATTCGAATGCTGATTACGCTTCTTGAATATTTATTTTTTGGAGTCGTCTTGTATGGATTTAGAGTCCCGAGCTCCAAAAAGGAATCTCAGTAATAGGAGTTTTAAGTAGTAATTTATTTCTACTCGTATAACTATACTGATATTATAAAGCGGTATAGTTTGTGACTACTGAACCAGTGATGAAAAAAATGTAAAAGAAAAAGAAAGCCACAATATTTGTGAGAGCTATCAATTTTAAAGATATCGTATGCACCCCAAGTTACCGCGGGCAAAGCCACGGGCAAAAGCTAGTAGTCTCTAATCTCAATAGATTTAAGACAGGGTTTCTTAAAGTGGGGTCCACGGACCACCAAGGGGTCCGTAATATGTGTGCCAGGGGTCCGCAGCGTTCTAAGATTAATGAAAAAAATTTGCAGTAAAGTAACACAACTGATTAAAGATGACTTAATTGACATGAGATCAAAAGAAGTGTGGAGAGCTGAATTTCACGCAAAAGGTCTTGGTGAATTTTGGTGTTCTTTGAGTCAAGCTTACACTCTTCTGGTCAAACGAGCTATGTCCGTTCTGATACCTTTTGCTACTACGTATCTTGGTGAGGCAGGGTTTTCGGCTCTAGTGTCGATAAAAACAAAAAATCGCAATCGATTGAATGTCAAAGGTGACATGCGCCTTGCCTTATCGAAGACAATCCCACAATTTAAAGTACTCATTGAGGCCAAACAACAGCATCAATCTCATTAGCAATTTCTATTTAGCAATTTAATTATTAAGTTAAGCATTAGTAAGTGTGAGATAAAACTCCCCCCCCCCCCAAGGGGGTCCGTGGCATTCCAGAAATTCTGAAAGTGGTCCGTGACTGCACATAGTTTAAGAACCACTGATTTAAGAGACACCTTTTAAAGTTATGCTTATCGAAGTCATTGCGCTGTCCATGTAATCTTCACAATCTTAGCCATTTTCGTTTAGATAATAAGGCATGTAAACATGAACTTACAATGTGTTCATGTTGGCAGCGGACCCTACACAACCTTATTTTGTTGCCTATTCAAATAGCCAGGCTCTGTCCAAGTAAAGTGACTCATGTTTTAGGATTAAAAAAATAGAAGGCTCTATACGTATTTAATACCTACTACTAGAGGTCGCTTTTGTGGTCGAAATTCGTATATAACAATTTTACACTTTATAAAAGTTTCTTTGCCTCTTAGGTCGATGTCTTAAATTTAGCGGTGAGATGAGGTATTGACTTAGCCCCGCTACTGACCAGCCAGGTCTGCGATTTCGTGTTGGGGCATAATAGGGGAGGTATAGGTCAAGTTGCCAGGTTGCCTCAAATACCTTGCTCTAAAATTGCCGCGAGCTCTCGGGCTATTGAATTTTACGCATATTTAGCTGGAATTTAAATAAAAAAGAAAAAATATTTCATTGCCAGGAATGGAAATCCCTTTAAAAAACAATAACCTAACCTAACCAAGAGCATGTCAGGACATGTCTAAGAAGGGTTCCGTAACTATAAACGCGTAATATGCTTTTTTTTAATTACTCCAAAAGTTACTGTCCGATTTGGTTCACAATAGTTTTCCTAAAGAGTTTTTAGCATGATCTATCAGCATAGAAATTTGCAAGTTTCTATCTCCTATAGTTTAAAAATGCTAGGGGGGGACCAACTTACAAACTACTTTGGAGGCCGATTACTCGAAAATGGTCAACTTTATAAAAAAGTAACGTATGAAACCTTGCCTTTATTTTAAAAGTCCTATTCTACGATACCCCACACGATAGGGTAGAGTGAAAAAATATTTTTCATCCCCACTTCACATGTATGGAGAGCCACCCCTAAAATATAAAATTATTATTTTTTTATGATCCCGAAACCGTGATCTATACACAATCTATAACTGCACCAAATTTCATCAATTTATATTCATAATTACAGGAGCTAGAGGCGCGGACAGACAGACAGACAGACAGACAGACAGACGGACAGAGCGAAACTATAAGGGTTCCTTAAGTATTACGGAACCCTAAAAATGGCCGCCTTAGATTCTAGAACCTTCAGAAATGAATAAGTGTCTCGATTAATTTAACTTCTAATCCGTAATCCGTGATAAATGCTGCATGTTTTATTTCATGTCAGGTCGTTCGCCTCATTCTGGTTCGGGTCAAAAATTTAGGTTGAACTAAACAGTGTTAAGCAATCGTGCCGATTAAGAAACTTGATATTCTTAATTACTCTTAAAGTAGACATACGTGAATTATGTTGTGCGTGTTTTTTTTAATAGCGCAGAATTTTTTAGTTGATACATGATAGCCATAAATGATACAATGGTAGGTGGTATACATTTAGATGTAAAAATGTGCTTGAACCTAAAAAAAAATTACAACGTTGATTTGCAATTGAAAAGGTGATATGATGCTGCCACAGATTAAAAAAAGACGAACAGATACACAACTACATTGTTAGATTTCGATTTGATTGTACTACTACAAGCATACGGTGTATTCACGATTGTGTGGAAAATTGTGGGCCGTTGAAGGGTGCGTCTTTTTTTTTTTTTAATTTGGATCGATTTGGAATGTTCTATGAAAGCTGTTTCCCTTTATGTAGGTAAGTATATATTCTCCTTCGTGTGCTTTGAAATCCATACTAATATTATAAACGGGAAAGTGTGTGTGTCTGTCTGTTTGTCCGTCTTTCACGCCAAACCTACTGAAACGATTTAAATGAAATTTGCTACACACAGATAGTGTAGAGCCTGAGAAAGGACATCTAAGGCTACTTTTTATCGCGGGAATGTACGGTTTTTGGTACACAGATAGTGTAGAGCCTAAGAAAGGTCATAAGCTACTTTTTATCGCGGCATAATATTATGTGTATTTGCCTGGTGACCAGCAGGTTGCTTCGTAATTAGTAATCACTATGCATATATAAAAACTATATTGTTTAGTAAATAGCACAGTTTAACATTACGTAAGCCATACACGGGCATGTAGGAACTGTCGCCCAGCTGTATGAGGAATGGTCTAAAAAGGAAATCCTACTTGCGACCCGATCCGAACGTCTATTTCAATATAGAGCACTCGTTATAATTACCTAGTTTATGGTATACGGGGACAAATTTATGGTTAAATGTTGTCTATAACACAAAATATAAAGTATTTACTGTTGCCCGCGGTTCCGCTCGTGTAAATACAATATCCCACGGGAGCACTGTGCTTTTTCGGGATAAATAGAAGCCAATGTGTTGATCCAGAGCTCAAACTACTAACATACCAAATTTCATCAAAATCCCTTCAGTAGTTTTTGCGTTAAAGAGTAACAAACATCCATCCATACATCTATCCATCCATCCTCACGAACTTCAACATTTATAATAGTAGTAAAAATATACTACGTTTTGCCTTAGTGCGCGCAAAAGGAAATCTAGCGGAACCGTACATTTCGCCGCTATAAAATGTAACCTATGTCCTTCCCCGTGGTGTAGAATTGTAGATTTGTGCTAAATTTCATCAAAATCGTTCCAGCAGTTTAGGAGCCTATTCAAAGCAAACAAACAAGTGATAGTAGTTGGATTAATGTAATTGGTAGAAACTACTACTTGTACATCTGCCTATATGAGGAAGTATTGAGCTTAAATGATATAGAGTTACGTGAAATATACTTTTATAAAGCACTCCGGACTGTGTCATAACCTATAGTTTAATATAATAAAAAGGAAAAGTTTGTTTGTTTGCATTGAATAGGCTCCGAAACTACTGGACCGATTTTTTTTGGATTTAAGACATGAATGATGATGAAATTTGGTACAGTTATAGATTAGACCACGAGGTAGGACAGTGGCTACTTTTTATCGCGGCAAAATGTACGGCTACGGCGAGATTTCCTTTTGAGCGCACGAAGTCGCGTGCAACATCTAATCTTCTTATATGTGGCGAATAGCTTATTTGGAAGTATTGTTTAAGCTCACTTTATATCGAGCGACAGAGACAAACATGCAAATTAGCTATTTGATAATTATCCGTAGATTGTGTATCAGGTCCTTAGCCCTCGCACTCACGAGTTTTTTTGTGGTCACGACAGAAAAACGTCTGAGTGGTCTCCTTTTTGACAATATAGGCATTGTACTATCTACCATCCGAACCACACGTGTCCTCACTCTTCATGTTATATTACTATTATTATTGCTTTTTTTTTTTATTATTATTATTATTATTATTTAATCATTTTGTCACCTTTTCTGCTTTGTTATCGTATGTAATTTTATTTACCATGTATTTTGTAACTACATGTATTGTTTATAATTGTGTAATGCCTTTATATGTCAAATAAATACTTATTATTATTATTATTAAACAACTGCACTGTAAATAGAACTCTGTAATAATACGATAGAGCTGAAAATGGAATTGTCAAGTGTGAGATTCGACTATTCTACACGATTTTCATACAGTCACGCCTCTTTACCGTAGGGGTAGACAGAGACCACTTCTTTCCACTTGCTACGATCCTTACATACTTGTTTCGCTTCATCCACTTTCATCCTTACCGTCCATTCCTCCTCTTACATTCAACGAGCGAAGCGGCTCTCCATGGGCTACTTTTCGCCTCCGCGAGAACGAGACGTGATGGGTGGCGAACCACATCGCCGCCATTTTGGATAATTAAAATTATTTTTATAATTATCCATTGCATTCCTACGGATTTGCGGAGAGGATAAGAAAAGGGAAGGATAGGTGGTGTGGAAAGGAAGTTTGGTAAGTTAGAGTGGGAAATAGGAAATGTAGGATATTACCGCCCAGGAGGGCAAGGGATAGGACAGTAATAGCTAGGGAAGCTGGGGTCGCATACCCGTATACTATATATACCACAACTACCGGACGGGTAAGTTGGGATGAGTATCCCATGACGTATCACACGATTTTCAGCTCCAATGTATTAGCGTACCTCTTGCTAAGTGTGAGTTTTTCTTTTCGCATTCGATCGTTAGCACGTTTGGAGTGTACTAGGAATTTGTATGTGATTGAATCTAGTTAACGTGACAACTAGATGGCGCTGTACAAATCACATACAAATTCCTAGTAAACGCCAAACGTGCTCACGAATTCACGATCGAATGCGAAAAGAAAAACTCACACTTAGCACTCAGTTCTATTTACAGTACTATTTCTCTGGAAACGTAACCTTACTCTTTCTTTTACTTTCACTAACTACTCTTGTACATAGGCTGTGGTCAGTGGTATGGTGTTATGTTTTGTAACTCTCACGGTTAAAATTGACTGTCAAAGACGTAGACGTTTTAAAATAATATTTTTATATATGTTGCAACCGGTCATAAAGCGGAAACAGAACTTCAAGTGCGCCATCTATCGGAAACTTGTTTGGCATACTTTGACAGAGTCGGGGCGTGTCGTAGAACTCGTAGAGCAGTGTTGGTAGGAAGTCATCCCCTCTTGTGCCAGCCAGCTATTTGGTGCAGTGAGTTCAATCTGAGCCACCAACTAGACAAGACGTCACGGAACTGTAAGTGTAGTGAATTTATAAAGAATTGTGATTTCGAATAAACGAGTGATGTTGTAAGTCTGTTGCTTCTCTTTGCACGATATACCCACGTAAGCTCACAGTATGTCTGAATGGCATAGATCCAAAATCATGAGCCTCAGACGATATATTATATCTCGTGGCCATATCGTAGATTTGCTCACTTCATGAAATGCTCGAGAATTTCATGAAATGGTCGCATTTCATGGAATGTTTCTCTGTCTATTGGCCACATCATGATGTGGCTTAGGTAGACCAATGATAAGAAATAGTTTATCGATATGGCCAACTACTCGTGGCTACTTCATGAAATGGTCCAGATTAATTGACATATATCATAAAATAATTACATTAATTACCGGGAGAGGCGCTGCAAGCGCTTCGATTATATTGTGTAAGATGGTGGTCGCTCACGAGAATATTTTTTTTCTCGCGGTAAAATAGTAAATATTTGTTAATAAACGAGGAAGAAAGTTATAACAAAAGATTTTATGACAAAAACGTTACGCAAATAAACCTACAACCACCATCTACAACCTTCACCTACGACTTACACCTACAACCTACATCTATAACTACCAGTACCACCTACACCTACAACCTACACCTACTACCTACACCTACTATCTACACCTATAACTTTATACACCAACACTTACACTTAGGTACTTAGTTATCTTTGGTAACATTATAAAAAAAAAAAAGGTTGAGCTTTCCTAATTTTTTTAAATTTTCGCGCAACTTACATGTTTGTGTCAGTGGGACTTTAAACGACAATAAACAAGTTTAAACGACAATAAAAAAGACTTTCATTAAATATTTTTTAAGACACCCTATTTATACGATCCGGCTAAATGTGGATGACAAAATCGTAAAATGCTAACGATTTAATGATATGATCAAATTAAGTTGCCCACATCATGAAATGCGGCCATTTCATGAAATTTTCGAGCATTTCATGAAGTGAGCAAATCTACGATATGGCCACGACATATACATATTAGCTGACGCGTCAAAAATTGTGTTGCCATATATAAAAAATACATTACGATTTTCAGACCGATTCTCAGATATGCAAAAAAATTTCATAAGAAGCCTGAAGCGGTCAGCCGTTTCGGATGAGTGTATTCCCGAACACTATATGACCTGAGATTTTTATATATGTATTAGATTACAACAAATAAAATATTTATTCGTAAAAATTAATACGTAAGTTACAGCTATAGCTATAAATGATTTCCATCATTATATTCCCAGAATGTAAATCAATATAAACACCATTAAGTGGGAAGCAACATGTATGTTTGTAAGTTGTAACCCAAGTACTTCTGAAACTGTTGCCCATAAACATCGTCCCTATTTAGTGCCTGTGGAATTTTAGTTAGTCACTAGCTTTTGTCCGCAGCTTCGCTCGCGTCAGAGGGAAAGCTTGTTCGGGAAAATACCAATCCCACCAAAAACATTCTGTAAAAAACTAGCCAAGTCTCGATAGAGCTGCTTGTTTATCTCTAAAAAGTAGTGAAATCTAGACAAAGTCGTGCCAAGTCTAAGGTTCCTTACTGCGATTTCTTTATTATTATAGTTAATGTTGTGTGACTTGGCCGTTGAAGGGTACACAATGGTACAAAAGGGGCTCCATGACACCATTGCTCCAATACATGTGTTCTACAATCAACAACAGCCTAAAATGAGACACTACTCACTAGCGTCCAATTACCAATACCAGTATGGGCTATTATCTCGCTTAACAAACATAGGTAGTTGCAACAGATATACATTACGTGTAAACAAAATTGACTTGTACCCACTTGTAACGTATAAAGAATGTTCAACGGCCAAGTCACACAACATTAACTATAATAATAAAGAAATCGCAGTAAGGAACCTTAGACTTGGCACGACTTTGTCTAGATTTCACTACTTTTTAGAGATAAACAAGCAGCTCTATCGAGACTTGGCTAGTTTTTTACAGAATGTTTTTGGTGGGATTTCACTTCTTTTTGTAGAAACGTGGGCATATTGATATATTTTACTAGATTTCAGTGTAATTTGTTTATTTAATTTGTGTAATGATCGAGTACAATAAAGTTCATCGTTCGACTATTTCTTCTTGTAAACTTGTAAATATAAGTATAAAAGCCAGTCTAGTCTTATCCAGAGTTTTCCTTTAATTTTATTTATATGCGTATCAAAAGCAGAAAGGGAGGCATTCGCCCAGCAGTGGAATGCTACGGACTAGATTAAATAAGAAGATGTGTCCCACTTCGCTAGGTTTTTGAAATGACAGTCGATTTTTTTATGTACCAATAGTAGAAGGGGGGCATTACCATATCTCTAATCAGCTGAAACCAGCTGAGGATTCTTCATCAGATACTTCAGACCTTCGATTTTTGACATCAAATGAAGCGGCCCACCACCATGTTGAATATTTTTTGTAAAGGCGGTATGTCGATCTCTAATAGTTTGGCTGGGCTCTTGTGTTTTCTAATCAGGGTCACCAGGTACTCCAGATGTTCGATTATCCTAGTTTTTATAGTTTTCCCTTTATGTGGCCATTAAACCCTAATTCTGTACCAAATTTCAGCTCTCTGAGTTCATGAGAAGTACTAGTTCTATTCTGATGATCATGAGTGAGTGACTGAGTGAGTGAGTGTCATAAATTCAAAACTTTGCTTTCGCTTAACTTCGGAACTAAATGACCTACAGACTTAAAATTTTGGATTTTAAGTACGTGATTATAGCTTACTAGATGACGAAAATTTCTGCGTTCTGGTCTTATACAGAGCTCCTCAAATAGGGGCCTGAAAATGCGGCGAAATGGTTCCAGTAAAGAATGGTACGACAGTGTTTGCTTCGCGCTCGACTTGACGGGGGCACATCCGTGCCCCCAGATCGACGTTCTGGTCTTATCCAGAGGTTCTCAAATAGGGGCATGAAATGCGGCGAAATGGTTCCGGTAAATAATGGTACGGCAGTGTTTGCTTCGCGCTCGACTTGGCGGGGGCACTGCTGTGCCCCCAGATCAACGTTCTGGTCTTATCCAGAGGTTCTCAAATAGGGGCCTGAAAATGCGGCGAAATGGTTCCAGTAAAGAATGGTACGACAGTGTTTGCTTCGCGCTCGACTTGGCGGGGGCACTGCCGTGCCCCCAGATCGACGTTCTGGTCTTATCCAGAGGTTCTCAAATAGGGGCCTGAAAATGCGGCGAAATGGTTCCAGTAAATAATGGTACGGCAGTGTTTGCTTCGCGCTCGACTTGGCGGGGGCACTGCAGTGCCCCCAGATCAACGTTCTGGTCTTATCCAGAGGTTCTCAAATAGGGGCCTGAAAATGCAGCGAAATGGTTCCAGTAAAGAATGGTTCGGCAGTGTTTGCTTCGCGCTCGACTTGGCGGGGGCACTGCCGTGCCCCCATATCGACGTTCTGGTCTTATCCAGAGGTTCTCAAATAGGGGCCTGAAAAGGCGGCGAAATGGTTACAGTAAAGAATGGTACGGCAGTGTTTGCTTCGCGCTCGACTTGGCGGGGGCACTGCCGTGCCCCCAGATCGATTATCCTAGTTTTTATAGTTTTCCCTTTATGTGGCCATTAAACCCTAACTCTGTACCAAATTTCAGCTCTCTGAGTTTATGGGAAGTACTAGTTCTATTTTGATGATCATGAGTGAGTGTATAAGTGAGTGAGTGAGTGAGTGTCATAAATGCGAATCTTTGCTTTCGCTTAACTTCGGAACTAAATGACCTACAGACTTGAAATTTTGGATTTTAAGTATGTGATTATAGCTTACTGGATGACGAAAATTTCTGCGTTCTGGTCTTATCCAGAGGTTCTCAAATAGGGGCCTGAAAATGCGGCGAAATGGTTCCAGTAAAGGATGGTACGGCAGTGTTTGCTTCGCGCTCGACTTGGCGGGGGCACTGCCGTGCCCCCAGATACCAAAATGTGGGTGTAGGCACTGCACAGCCGTATCAGTTGTATTTTATTTGAATGTTTCCTGCGACTTCGTAGGTCTAGAAATCTACCGAGAACTGTACCATAAATAAAATTTAATAAGCTGCAAAAAGTATTCTGTGTAAATTCTGCTTAACCTACTACCATACCTAATTTCATCAAAATTCTTTGTGTTTTCTTTACTTTACTTTATTGCATGAAAAACTAAACATATTATTATGTAAGTACATACAAACTTTCGCGTTTAGATATAATATTAAGTACCTAAGGATTTCTTTGTAGCCGATAATTAGTATCCCACCAAAAACATTCTGTAAAAAACTAGCCAAGTCTCGATGGAGCTGCTTGTTTATCTCTAAAAAGTAATGAAATCTAGACAAAATCGTGCCAAGTCTAAGGTTCCTTACTGCGATTTCTTTATTATTATAGTTAATGTTGAGTGACTTGGCCGTTGAACATTCTTTATACTTTAGTGGGTACAAGTCAATTTTGTTCACATTTGTAACTACCTATGTTTGTTAAGCGAGATAATAGCCCATACTGGTATTGGTAATTGGACGCTAGTGTCTCATTTTAGGCTGTTGTTTATTGTACAACACACGTATTGGAGCAATGGTGTCATGGAGCCCGTTTTGTACCCTTGTGTGCCCTTCAACGGCCAAGTCACACAACATTAACTATAATAATAAAGAAACCGCAGTAAGGAACCTTAGACTTGGCACGATTTTGTCTAGATTTCATTACTTTTTAGAGATAAACAAGCAGCTCCATCGAGACTTGGCTAGTTTTTTACAGAATGTTTTTGGTGGGATTTCACTTCTTTTTGTAGAAACGTGGGCATATTGATTTATTTTCCTAGATTTTAGTGTAATTTGTTTATTTAATTTGTGTAATGTTCGAGTAGAATAAAGTTCGAGTAGAATAAAGGGGCCTGAAAATGCGGCAAAATGGTTCTAGTAAAGAATGGTACGGCAGTGTTTGCTTCGCGCTCGACTTGGCGGGGGCACTGCCGTGCCCCCAGATCGACGTTCTGGTCTTATCTAGAGGTTCTCAAATAGGGGCCTGAAAATGCGGCGAAATGGTTCCAGTAAAGCATGGTACGGCAGTGTTTGCTTCGCGCTCGACTTGGCAGGGGCACTGCCGTGCCCCCAGATCGATTATCCTAGTTTTTATAGTTTTCCCTTTATGTGGCCATTAAACCCCAACTCTGTACCAAATTTCAGCTCTCTAAGTTTATGGGAAGTACTAGTTCTATTTTGATGATCATGAGTGAGTGAGTGAGTGAGTGAGTGTCGAAAATGCGAAACTTTGCTTTCGCTTAACTTCGGAACTAAATGACCTACAGACTTGAAATTTTGGATTTTAAGTATGTGATTATAGCTTATTGGATGACGAAAATTTCTGCGTTCTGGTCTTATCCAGAGGTTCTCAAATAGGGGCCTGAAAATGCGGCGAAATGGTTCCAGTAAAGGATGGTACGGCAGTGTTTGCTTCGCACTCGACTTGGCGGGGGCACTGCCGTGCCCCCAGATTTTAACGATTTCGAAAATCTTTTGAATGGGAAGCCGTTGTGGACTTTGAACTTAATAAAAATAATTTGGATTGTAATCGCCTATCCTAGTTGGGACCACGACAGAGTTTGAGAGAGAGATGAGTTAGCGGTACGACCACGAAGTCATCTAGCTTCTCACTTATTCCTCATATAATAATCATACACATTAATGATTCGGATTAACCTAGGTAAAGTTTTAACCAATTCAAATATCTGGTTATTTTATAGCATTTTATACTACGTTATTTTTTAGATTGATAAAACTGTTTGTAGGTATGAACCGATTGAATTGAAATACCTACACAAAATTATAAGCAGAGCTATCCTAATTCCTATCCGCGTGGACCCGTAGGTAGTTAGGTACCCAAAAAAATTCCGCTATAAAAAGCGAGTCCTTGTGTGTTTATCCGAGTGTTTGTCCAAGGGCTAAACTACTACGGTAACAAATTTTATAAAAATCCGTTCCGTAGTTTCTGAGATTAGCGGCTAGCGCACACAAACGTACAGATCAAAAATCTTTTATGAAAATCTTAAAAGGCATTGTTTTGGGTTAAAAACTAAAAACCTATGTATTAAACACTGATAAATCGGTAATTGTTCACAAGTGGGGCTCCACCTTGAAACGACTGCAATTTTTTTTTATTGCATATTTTCATTATAAAAGTCTGTTATGCAATATTAAGGTGGCGGAAGACAAAAAAAAACGTAAAAAAAATTATAAAAAACATGTGGTTGACATGTTTTTTATAATTTTTTTTTTACGTAAAATACCCAGCGTAAAATAATGTTTGTGTAGTTTTGGATTAGGTTAGTTAGGTTAGAACTTTTTTATCTTGTTCAAAACGTCTTCGAAGTGGTAACACGGCCTCACAAAAACCTGGCGTGAAAAAAGGTTTATGTAGTTTTGGATTAGGTTAATTAGGTTAGAACTTTTTTATCACGTTTAAAACGTCTTCGGGGCGGTAACACGGCCTCACAAAAACCTGGCGTGAAATAACCTGTGTGTAGTTTTGGGTTAGGTTAGGTTAGAACTTTTTTATCACGTTAAAAACGTCTTCGGGGCGGTAATTTTTTTTTATTCTATTTTTTTGGTCTTCCGCCACCTTAATATTGCATAACAGACTGTTTTATAGTGAAAATATGCAATAAAAAAAATTGCAGTCGTTTCAAGGTGGAGTGGAGCCCCACTTGTGAATATTTACCGATAAATCAAGCACAAATAAATTAAATATTACATAATTATAACAACAAAAGAGAAAGAAATTCAATTATAGGTACCTACACTCAAAATATTCTAATGAAATAGTAGGTATGTACCTAATATTATAATAAGTATTATGAATTTAATGCAGCAATCGCAAATATTTAGGTGCAGTGATAACTACACCTAAATATTTGCGATTGCTGCATTAAATTCATAATACCTACTTATTTTAGGTGCCTAGTTTTTCAAAGACATTTCCATCAAAGAAGTAGGGGCATTTTTGTATGGAGCCCGTCCCCACTACTGTAGCACTACAAGACATATATCAAATGAAAGGGCTTAAAAAGTGTGTAATTTTATTGTATGACGAAAAATCTCTTAACCATGGAAGAAAAAAGTTAACGAGGGTTAAAGGTTAAAAAAAGTAGAAAAAATCACCCTGTATTATTGCACCATTTTATAGTGTTGCTATTAAGGAACAATTTTACTATTAAGGAACAACTTTCTAGAAATACGCTGGGTATTTCTAGAAAGTAATTATTTGCGAAAAAAGTAAGGAAATAGCTTTTTTAAGCATTCTATTATTATTCCATACATTTCTTCAAAATATGAGGCAGTTTATCAAAATATACCACTTTTATGACGTTTGCTGTATACCATTACTTTCCAAAAATTGTTCCTTATTAGCAACATATAAAATGGTGTAATAATACAGGGTGATTTTTTCAACTTTTTTTTAACCTTTAACCCTCATTAACTTTTTTCTCCCATGGTTTAGAGATTTTTCGTCATAGGTACAATAAAATTATACACTTTTTAAGCCCTTTCATTTGGTATATGTCTTGTAGTGCTACAAGGGTGGGGACGGTTTGCCCCTTCTTCTTTAACTTACGCATTCTTGTCAGATTTATTTTTCAACATGATGACAATATATTATGTCAAAATAAAAATAAAGCTCCCCACTCACGGGCTATCGATTGCTTCGATCAAATTGGAAATTAATTCGTGTTTGAAAGTAAATTGCTAACGACAAACTATTACACAAAATGATTAGTATAAGGCCTACCAGCTAGTTTTTGCGGTCGGGGTCAAAAGCTGGAACAAAATTTACGCGTATATATATTATACGAGTTTCATATAAAAAGTATAGTAAGGTGGTCCTAGGATCTCAGACTATATTAAATTTTTATCTAAACCGATTTACTTGCAACTACGAATCCAGTAAATGTTTAAATTCTAAAGACTAAATCGAGCGATCCCTTGTGAGTGGGAGCTTTAAATCAAAAGCACTAAGGAGTATTTATATCAACTTTAGAGCAAATCGCTCCCAAACAACTTTCTTTCCCTTTTTATTCCCGTTAGGGGACGAATTTCAATAAACTATGATATACGAATTTCATCAATTCTGTTACATAATGTTTGTGCAAAATATGAAGTAGATTGGACCAAGGAATCACGTCGCCCTATACAAACTGTTTTCCCCCTTTTCACCCCCTTAGGAGTCGAATTTTGAAAAATCCCTTCTTATCGGATCCCTACGCATTACAAGGAGCAAGCCCTGCAAGTTTCAGGTCTCTACGATCAGCGGTTTAGGCTGTGCGTTGATCCGTCAGTCATTCAGGATCAGGACAAAGGATTTTATATGTATAGATAACTAAAATTCAACATTGGAGTTGTTGAATAAAATAACTTTTACGATCTTGCCCTTTATTTATTTTAGCACAAGACACTAGAGTTTTAGAAATAATTACAAATTTGTAAAACGTTCGAAAACAAGAGAACATTTTTGTTCACAAGAAGATTTTGATGAAGTGTCAAAGTTTGATGAAGTGTCAAAAAACTTCCTATTTTTGTTTTTTTATTTTATTTTTTTGCTTACGTGGGTATCTATACGATATACGAGTATGGTTGTGTTATTGTAGGAAATATCCTACAATAAACACTACCATACTAAAATAATAATTATATTATTTTTGCATATAATAATTTCTAAATCAATCATTATACATTATAATATAATTAACTATTAATAATAGGCAATCGGACAATTTTTTTTTATTGCATAAATTAATAGTACTCTTAAATATGAGTAACTTCTCAGAAGAAACCGTATATCAAAAGTCAATATTTTCAAAGGTACAGCGATTTTTATACAAAATTTCGCGAGCCTCCTAAAAACGCTCCATACTAAAATCGCCACACAAATGACGTCACTATTGGATTAAAGTGTATTAAGTAGGTATAAAGTATACGACCACAGGAATATATTTGTAAATATCTCCGATATTTGTGCGTTTAAGTTCATACTTACCATAATGAATGTTTTTGTATATGATGTGAGTAAACTAATGATGTAGGTTTTGTTTACCAATTTCGCAAAAAAAAATTTTTTTTTTTGGTATAAAGACTCGCGAAATTTTGTATACAAATCGCTGTACCTTTGAAAAAATATTGACTTTTGATATACGGTTTCTTCTGAGAAGTTACTCATATTTAAGAGTACTATTCATTTATGCAATAAAAAAAAAACAGTCCGCTTGCCTATTATTATACATGTCGTCTGATGGCTCATGATTTTGGAATCTATACCATTGAGATATAGCTATTGTGGGCTTGCATGGGTAAATCGTGCAAAGAGAATTATTATAGACTTACAATATCACTTGTTTATTCGAAATTACAATTCTTTATAATGTACACCTTACAAAATCAAGGCCTTTATAAACACTGGTACTAAAACGAAACTATGGACAGTTCCTAGGCTTGTTGCCCGAACAACGACTCTCCGAGATGTGTTCTCATTCTCTTAACGTGGTAGGGTAGAACCCATCCCCACAACACATCCCCACCATGTCGATTGCACGAACTTCAGACTAGACTCCGTCAGCGCGCTAAACACGTTTCTGATAGATAGCAACACTTGTAGTTTCGTTTCCGCTTTATGACCGGATGCGACACGGCCATCCTGTGTAGCACACGTCCCCGTGTGTGCTAGTCTGAAACAAAAGAAAATACCACACAGTATCGTTCACACTCGGCTATACCTGACCTTATCTATTTTGTCTTATAACAAACTCAACTCCTTTTATCAATAATCATTTTACTTTTAACTCAATATTTTGTGATTTGTGATATTAAAAAGTGTTCTACAATAGTCAGCCCTGTGACCATTACAAATATGTCGAGTAGTCATCTCTGTGACTACAAGTGTTCTACAATAGTCATCCCTGTGACCATTTCAAATATGTCGATCAGTCATCTCTGTGACTACAAGTGTTCTACAATAGTCATCCCTGTGACCATTTCAAATATGTCGATCAGTCATCTCTGTGACTACAAGTGTTTTACAATAGTCATCCCTGTGACCATTTCAAATATGTCGATTAGTCATCTCTGTGACTACAAGTGTTCTACAATAGTCATCCCTGTGACCATTTCAAATATGTCGATCAGTCATCTCTGTGACTACAAGTGTTCTACAATAGTCATCCCTGTGACCATTTCAAATATGTCGATCAGTCATCTCTGTGACTACAAGTGTTCTACAATAGTCATCCCTGTGACCATTTCAAATATGTCGATTAGTCATCTCTGTGACTACAAGTGTTCTACAATAGTCATCCCTGTGACCATTTCAAATATGTCGATTAGTCATCCCTGTGACTAAACCGCAACAAATCGTCAACCCTGTGACTGTATTCAATGATAGTCATCCCTGTGACTTGGTGTAATACACAAAAACACACACATACATAGTTTGTCATCCCTGTGACTGAACCGCAACAGATCGTCAACCCTGTGACTGTATTCAATGATAGTCATCTCTGTGACTTAGTGTAATACACAAACACACACATACATAGTTTGTCATCCCTGTGACTGTGGCACCTACAAATTTATTCGTTATTCTTATTATTAAACGTATTTGTAGCAATGTCAGGTGAATGTTCTGGCATTTTTATAATCCTAACAAGAGCATACTTATAAGTTCTTTTTGAATTTAAAGCCTTAAGGTAAATAGCAATCACTATCCTCTACCCGCTCACCGCGCATCCAAGTTGCCGGCTACGTCCAGATTAACTGGTACGATCGAACACAGTACGGTAGATAGAGATTTTACTCGATTTTTGATTACAACTTCAATTTGTTCATCATTAACCAAATCATTATTAACCTCGACCAATACATGACCCGATGGCATCTTTCTTTACTACCGTGCGCATACTTATAGGTACGCTAAGAATTTACAGCTTTTAGTGTACAACGGTATCTCTCAAAAATTGTAATTTCGTCTGATTATTCCCTATTTTTCAATAAATAAAAATCACTAATCGAAAATCTATTTACTTCCGCATTACTGCTTTTCAAAACGTGTATTATTGTACTATCTCGGTTACTGTATAAAACAATCAATGTTTCCTCTAAACTAAGATCTTTTAAAATGTGTTCATTTAAAAGACTACCGAGTCATCACACTATAGTCACGAGATAAACAATTACGCTCACCAAATAATTTTAGTTCCAGATCTGATACTTCAATGAAGTACAGAGTGCAGATCCCTGGCCGCCGCGGCACCCCGTCGCACGGCCCACACCACCTGCTGCACTTCGTCGCGTCTCGTCTCGTCGCGTCGCGTCTCGTCGCGTCGCATCGCGTCTCGTCGCGTCGCTCGAATACTGAACCTGTACATAAAATAACAGCACAAAAATTGTCCAAACTATGTCCAATTACGTTCTTTTTAGGGTTCCGTATCTAAGGGTAAAAACAGGAACATAAAATCTAAGACTTTGCTGTATGTCTGCCTGTCACCAGGCTGTATCTCAAAAACTGCGATAGCTAGAAGATGGATTTCCTTTTTCTTAAAGATAAAAATGTCAGGTTTAATTATGCAATAAAGTTAATTTCATTTCCTTTCAACAATCAAACTGATTGAATGAGGAAAAGGCTTTTACAGTCTGACTATACCAGAAGACTTCCAAGTGCGTTTACAACGTTTTATATGATAACTAAGTTCACCAAAGTTTACTGGAGTCCACCGAAGAGCTTTCTTATCTGCCTTAGTCACAGCCACTGGACCGTTGAGCGTGTGCTGCCGCGATCACCGTCATCTTCAGCGCTTTCTTATCCGCCTCAGTCACAGCAACTGAACCGTTGAGCGTGTGCTGCTGCAATCACCATCAACACCAGCCATAGGCACCTGCTTACCGCATACTGCAACCTCTGAAACCGTCAAATTATTTCTTTTAATTTCTTTTCTTTTTGTTGTCAAAACTATTATTTCCTATAATTTCCGAAACCTATAGTGATGCACGCTCATGGACCTATGACATAAACAATATTATCATGTTATTTTTGTACTTTTAATCATTCCAATCCGCCTAGTCTAAACGTGTAATAGATAGACAAACATGTAATGTTCCAAATTTTAACAGCTTACAACAACGATATCATGAAAAGTTTTCTCGCGAATTGCGAATGTCCTAGAACTTATTATCATGTCATCTATCAGTTCTTTTAGACACTTTCAGAATAAACAACAACATACATGATATATTTAAAGTCACTTTTGAAACTGACCAATGATTAATTTCTCTTACTACGTGTGCAGTAACGCCAAATAAGAAATAAGGCTATTCACAAACTGTATGTACTGTGATTAAAAACAACTACAAAGTTGAGCTTCAATAATTACTAGGTAGGTAGACGTAAAACTTAATTGAAGTCGTTTCAAACTAATATCGCCTAAACATTGTTAATTGTTAAGTACACGTCAACTGATTTTGTTTACGCAGTGCACCAGCTATTGTTTTTCAGGAATACCTGCAATTGGGGCTTGTATTTGTTTTCGCAAGAGTTGTTTACAACTTGCGCGTACTGCCGTGTCTTGTCATTTTATACAAAGTACAATGTGATATCATTAAATGAAATGTCGATAATGATTTTTAATTACCAGAAATCATTTAGATTTTTAGTAACTACTGCTATATTCAAGCGTAATGCACTTCGGTTAATCAAACAGTAATAATAATGAGTCTGTAAGACGTATGTTGTATGTACTGAGTATTCGTTTTTACTTTGCGTTTATTTCTGCTCATTTACTTTGTTTCTTTTTCATAATACTTTGGTTATAAAACCATAATAATTTAGAACCCTATAATGAAATAAGTAAAGTTCGATACAACCAGTTCGCATCATTGTAAAGCGAATAGACCAGTCCAGTAGAAGCGCAATTCACATCCATTTGGCACTGCCATGCCGCCATGGAGGTAGCCGCCGCCCGCGCTGCCGCTGCTCGGCCACGCAGCGCCGCTTGTAGTCCCCTGGGCGCGGCTGTGCATCGCCCAGTCGAACGTCAATCTGCACAATATAAAATAAAAAAGCAAAACAACTGAACACTAAACTGTAAAGGTTATTTTGAGATATAAGCAAGCAATTTCATGAACACTTGAAACGCGAGATAAATCACTAGTGTCTTAAAAATTATTGCGAGGAATAAAAAGTTGGCTACCGCCTTTTACCAAAACCACCGAATTCATAATCAAAGCCTGTTGTTGAACTCGTTGAGCCACCACCGCGCTCGTGTTATCATAGACGTCACGTCACTGTCGTCATCACGTCACCGCTCGGCTGTCCTTACTTCAACTCCGTCTTAATCCAGTCTTCGTGGCGAGCACGAACAAAGGGTTGTTGGTACAAGGTCACCTTGCAGCATACAATTCACTGCTGTCCCATAGTTTCACAATTGCCATGCAGTGATGCCTTGTTGTACACACTGCCAAACTCGATCCACATCATTTGCAATGATTATTATCACTTTTTGTAGCCTTTGTGCGAGCTAGATTACACTTTTTTTTTGTAATACCCTTACTTTTTCGGACAATAATTTTCTTTCTTTGCATGACTTGATCCCGATTCTGATGTCGTCTGATGGCTCATGATTTTGGAATCTATACCATTGAGATATAGCTATTGTGGGCTTGCATGGGTAAATCGTGCAAAGAGAATTATTATAGACTTACAATATCACTTGTTTATTCGAAATTACAATTCTTTATAATGTACACCTTACAAAATCAAGGCCTTTATAAACACTGGTACTAAAACGAAACTATGGACAGTTCCTAGGCTTGTTGCCCGAACAACGACTCTCCGAGATGTGTTCTCATTCTCTTAACGTGGTAGGGTAGAACCCATCCCCACAACACATCCCCACCATGTCGATTGCACGAACTTCAGACTAGACTCCGTCAGCGCGCTAAACACGTTTCTGATAGATAGCAACACTTGTAGTTTCGTTTCCGCTTTATGACCGGATGCGACATACATTATAATATAATTAACTATTAATAATTATTGCAACTTTGTCATAATATTAACTTGAAACTATAAAGTAATATTTGACCTTTGCGCAATACGATCGATTGGTAAATTTATGACCAAAACTGTGCAGAGTTCGAAGAGTATCAGCGCAGAGTAGAAAATATAATATACTAGCTGATGCCCGCGGCTCCGCCTGCGTAAGTAACCCACGGGAACCGTATATGTCCCGCGATAAAAAGAAGCCTATGTCTTTCCCCATGGTCTACTTTATATCTGTGCCAAATTTCATGATAAGCGGTTTAGTAGTTTTTACCGGAACTTGTAAATAAAGTATCCCTAAATTAGTAAATTGACTGAATATTATGACGAACTTTTAATAAACATTGATTAAGTTTTCTTTCGGACGAAGCCAAAATGCTATACAAACTAGTAGAATCAGCGATAAAGCTAAGAAATATGGTTCTGTTTTTATGTTTAAACAATAATTAGTTAAGTATGTAGATTATTTGTTTGTAATTTTTTGTACAAAACTATAGGGATGGCATAATCTTTATAGATTAAAATCCCTTAATATCTAATAAAGATTTAAAAAAAAAAGTTTTTTTATACTACACACGACACATTATGCTCTCATTGTCATAGTACCTCCAGGTGCAACAAAAATGTATGCAAATAAAACAAACGCAAGGCATTAATCAAAATAATCACGCCCATATTGATATTGATTTACAACCGTTTAGGTGCGCGTGGGCTAGTGTGGGCCGGGGTCTTTAAGGCCAAAGTGACCTTTTGAGATGTTAATTAAAACTGCAACAAAAGCCAGTAGCGGGTTAAATATGAATGGGTATACGTAAAAACGTATACACAAACAATTTTTATGACGTGTTAAAAATGACGAGTGCGTATTATTTTTAATATAGACATTTAACATAATATTGGATGGGTATATCTAATGAATTTAAATTAATATTTGAATACTATTTAGTTTATTTGAGGTATTGTTTAAATAATTGTCACGTAGATTATTATTATATCGATAAATAAGAACAAATGTTACTTTGAAATAAAATTCAACACATTATACTTAATATGAACGTTTTGATGTTTAACAATTAGCTTTTACACAGTATTTTTTTTTTCAATATTTTTTTAATTTGCATTAAAAATACATAATAATTTTTAATAACCGAAGTCTCACTTGTCATGTTTATTACTAAAAGTGTTGTTAAACAACATAATAAGAATAATTAATAATATAATAATTAATACAAAAATTCGGATATAAATTAAAATAATAATTTAATACCTGTGCAATATTAGGCACTTAAAAGTCGAATTAATGAGCGATATTGTAATCCAAAAAAGGTAAAAGGTTTATGAAATATCATACTCCTCGGTCAGTGACCCTAACCCTAATATTTTTAGCCAAATAACCAGTTGTCCATCTTACGTGCACTGTGCAGCGATGGGTTAACGTTTTAACTTTTAGGTAAGATAATATTATGGGCAGTGCCATATATGCTGCAGTGAGCAACTTTTATAATCCTTCTAATGCCCGGTTCTGATGATTTTGTCGGCAGTTTATCTATTCAGTAGCACTTTTGATTGGATGGCGCGAACGCGTTAACCAATCAAAAGAGCTTTTGCATAGATAAACTATAGACAACCTCAGTAACCGGACGTAGTAATTTCTAGAATGTTCTGTAATATATGTATTCTGTAGTTTTTTGATCACAATTATAGTAATTGTTTATATTATATAGTAATAATTTTAGAATATTTTTCCTATAGTGTTGCATTGCAAATGAATGTCTTTAGAATTAAGAATTTAGTTATTTATGGCAATTGAATATTGATTAATCTATTAGCACTTGAAATTTTGTAAGGATGAGTGGATGGATGTGACTGTTTCACACAAAATAATTATTTTGATAAATTAGGTATAAATAGGTACCACACCAAATTTTATCAAACTCACTGTTTTTGTACTAAAGAAAGGATAACAAATAGACAAAAAATATTTTTTGCAACGAACTCGGGCGGAGCCGCTAGCAAAAGATAGTTTTGCTTGGAAAAAACACATTTTTTTCCAGTTTTTACAAGTTGTATTGTTTTTTTACAGTTAACAAAGTTGTATACACAACTTTGTTAAAAATTGTAGAGTATATAAAATGCAGCGGCCGCGTCGCGGCGGTTACGAGTCAGACACTCGTAACCTTATAGTTATCTCCACAATATGTTCTCTACATAGAAAATATTTCACAGACGAGCGTATGGAACCTTTATGTCTCATTGTCCAGAAGTTTCCATGTCCATCAGAAGAAAGCCTTTGTCCTGTTCACAAAGCTAAAGGCGTAATAAAACGCCACGACACAAAATAAGCGACCTGCACACATAAAGTTTGGACTACGAATCGGGCTTTGCTGATCCGCAGTCCAAACTGCACTGATCCCTCCGGGGTTTGGACTATGGATCGAACTGTCGTGCTAATTACAACTGAAAATGTGTTTATACTACCGGCGTTTTATACGATAGCGTCCAGAACACGTACAATTTGGACTGCGGATTGGACGGTGTTGCAAAATGCGGAGGGATATGTGCGATATGGACTGATGATTGAACAATTGTGCTCATTACGACGTCAAATTCTTCTATGATTTGGACTGTCGGCATCTTACATACTTAATACGTCAAAATAGGTTAAAACTGTGGAAAATACGCTGTTATCATAATGCTAAGACTGATCGGACTGTAGGCCCCGCGCATTTACACACTCGTTTCAGAGCGCGGGTTGGAACGGCGCGCGGCGCGTGCTGTTACCTGCGGTCAGAACCGTACGTGTTGTCACACCTGTCGGTGCTAGTGTCCTTTTTCTACAATTTGCTACGTCGTAGGTGAGAATGTTATTGTTTGCTGAATCATTGATTTTTTTAAAGGCAGGATAAAGTAATAAAATAAACCTATCGTTTGTTCTTCACGATCTTCTATTTTCAACATGTCATATTGTGTCGTAAGGAGAAATAACTAAAAATTGTAAAGCATTCCAAATGATTTATAACCCCCGACGCAAAGAGGGGATATTATAAGTTTGACGTGTATGTCTGTCTGTCTGTCTATATGTGCGGCTGTCAGTGGCATCGTAGATCATAAACTAAAGGTCCGATTTAGATGCAGGTTTTTATCTTCTTTGAAACCTGACGTGATCGAGTTGATTCTTGGCTATAATTTATCATCATCAGCTCGCTCTGTGCTTGGTCCAAACTCCAAAAAAAAAAGACGATTCATTTATATATAAATAATTCATTGAAAGGGGAGTATTTATTGCGCACCAAAAGAATATCAAAATTAAACAATTTTACAATAAAATAATAATAACTATCTATATACCTACTTTAAATTATTTACACACTAAAAGAAAGAAAGAAAAAATTATTAAAAAAGAGAAAACTAAAGTACAAGATAGGCTATAAAAAAAGAAAACCTCTAGGTTGTCCCCATCCCCATTCATTCATTGAAAGTGAATTACACACATGTGTACATCTCATAAATGTATAATACGATCTGGAAGTTATTTTTATAGACGCTTGTTCTCTTTATTGACTTCCATTAACAGCTAGAATTTTTACAAAAAAATATCCCGTGACATTGTAATGTTTCTGGCAATAGTTCGGGCGCCGGCGGAAGTCACTATTGCCAGGGCGTCCACCTTCAACATTTAAGCGAAGTAAGCGACAACTTTGTAAGCGACAAGTTGTACAAGCGACATTGTACCAAGCCTCCATGTAGTCCAGTCCACTCTTAATGGAATTTATGTGTTCTAATATTGCCGCTTGTAATATAATAATGTTAGTACAATATTAATGTATATATATGTCGGAGCGTGTTAAAGCTAAGATTGTCTTTGATTGGAGACGTCAAATAGTTTTACTATTTGGGCTTGTTCGATGCCAGTAATGACAGATGTGATAGAAAAATAAGGGTTGTCATGGAGACTGGGGTATTATTTGCTTGGATTGGAAAATGACGGGATTATAAAATCTCAGGATAAATACGGGAGTTGGTAAACGTGGTGATTATATGCTCTTTGGTTGGTGATACGTGGCATCGAACTTGTCACGTTTCTGATCGTTCAGCGTTTGAGCTATTCGATAATATTGTAATAAATATCCTAATGGAGCCTTCATATCAGAAGTGCGATGAAACTCACGACCCACATAGAAAGACCCTTCGGAGCATAACGTGCAAAGGGCAGAATGAGAATGACACGCAGGATGAGCAAATTGCTTATATCGCAAATGAACAAATGCGTAGAGTCCAAAACGTGGGGAAAACTAAAAGTTGTCCGACGAAAGTAATAGAATATTAGATCGAAACCGATCAGAATGACACTAGAGTCAGAAGAGTGTATTTACTACTGTTAATCCGTAGCGGAGACTTAGTACACAAGATTCTTGACTTGAAGTTGAATTGTATTGATCGCTAAAATATAATAATAACAAACATAAGAGATGGAAAGCCAAAACTAGAGAATATAAGATCCTGTGGTCAACACACTGCTCGCAAATACTTTGTTTGTGGTTGATAGGGACACAAGTCAATTGATTGTCCTGCATAAGGAAAAGTTTTGTTAAAGACGTTGAGCTGCATCAGAACATCAAAGCTAGTTTAATAGCAATTCTGAGATATGACATGTATTGTTTATTTTTATTTTACAGCGGGAGACAAGGACACTATTTATTGACATACTTGGAGGGTATTGACGATAAATCACGTGGCAGATGCAGTTCTGCTCTCTTAAGTTGGTAAATAAGAATAAAGGATAATGTATTGGGCATAAAGATTCCAACTTGGACACTCAATAACTGTGGTGAGCGTATTCCTTCCATTACGACATTTTTCTCGAAATATTGGTAGAATTGATCTAGTATTGTTTATGAAGTCTCTTTCATATTTTGATACACATAGCAAAATTACCTAGCTAATAAAGATCATATAAGATGTTGCTTCTCTTGTTGCTAATGGCTTCATGGTCTAACCGAGTTAGCGCATCTCAAACTAAGATTTTAGGTTAGATACTAGTTTGTGTATGGAACGACTGCATATGTGTGTACCTACCTACTTATATAGCTACGCGTAGCCTGTTGAAGTCTGAGACGATGTGCATGAGTGTAATAATTTACTTTTTACAGTGTACTGCTATTTTGCAAATGATGCTATAAGAATGTATGACATAGTTGTTTAAATTTTGCAAATTTAAGTAATCTTTGTTATGTTATAGAAGGAGCGTGATCTTGCGCGTTCTCACGAATGACATTTTTATTTGAGTACATAATAACTTACAATTGATTTCATGAGACAAAAGTAAAAAGAATATTTAAAACGAACATAAAATTATAGTACTTCGCAACCTTTGGATCAAATTGAAAATACAGTTTTGACCGTTTGTCAGAATCTAACTTTGCAATAAGGATTCACATGATACTTATAGATAGTAGATAGTAGTAGAAAATTCATGTGTCAGGCGCTAGATTATTGTCTAACCAAGTGAAATTGTTTATTAATTTGGAATGATACGTATGTACTTTGGGATGATTTTATTTTGACAGATAATTATTGTTTGCATAAATTCTCTCTTGGTTTTAGTATTAGGTACAAGGGGGCAGTTCGGTGCAACGAGAATGGCGACATTTCAATATATCGCTCTGTCTTACAGGGTTAACGTTACATAAAAGCTACTTAAAACCACAACAGATGACACTATGTCGCTTCTGCCTCGCGCTATCGAAAACGCTAGACTTATGTACATGAGGCTCACGAGTGATTAATGTATTGTACCATAAAGACTAGCCAAATGGCAGTCACCAGTCCGATTAAGTTAAAACAACTTAAATGACATTAACGTAGCCCCATTCGAAAGAAAAACAAAAAAAATGAATATATTGTTCTGCAGTATTAATGAATTGTTTATGGAGATGGTAAATCGGTTTTGTTGGAATATCAAATTGTATTCGAAAGAGGAATTTAACGATATCTTAAACTATAATTACGTATCTTAAATTTGTCGCCATATTCATATAGTCAATTAAGTAGTCCTCCTTTGTTGGAAGGCGGTTAAAATTTTTAAGAGGCAGCTCACTAGAGGCGCTTATCTGGTCCCAATTTTTTTTGTATGAGGTCGACATTCTTCTCCGTAATAAGTGTTCTGTGATTAGGTAGTGTGGTGGACTGATGCAACTTCCAGTTGATGAGAGATCCGAGCCCCAGCGTTGGGAATGTTAGTGATCAGAGCCGAGCCATTGAAAAAAATGTTTACTTAGAACAAAGAAATAACAACTTATTTCGATACGATACGAATGACTGTTTTTTTTTACTATTATTTAACGAAATGACGAATCATCTATCTTCTGAACATAGGTTTCTGTTTTAAGAAAAAGCAGGCATAATGAAGGGGTTAATATCCGATTTTGCTAATAATAATTGTTTTCCTAAGGTCTATGGAGTATTTTGTATAACGGCCCCCAAACCTTCAGAAAAATGAACCACTTGAACCTAACCGGAAATGTCAACCTATGGCAACGTCATCATATAGACACAACATACATACTCTAGTTTGCGAAAACGAACATCAAAGCAAATCACCAATCTTTGTCCTGATCTTACTTTATCTGATATTTATGAGCTATTTGTACTTATAAATATTGTGAATTATTGATCGGTAAAGTTTTAAGTAGAAAGTAATGGCAAAGTTTCAGAAGCCTGAATTTTACTTGCGCATATTAAAACCGTGGACTTAAAATTGCAGTTACTTCCAATGAAGTTAAAGGATATCGACCAGAAAGTAACAGATGTAGAAGTAAGCTTATGAAATGTCAGGAGGAGGTTTATCACTACTGGTATATTCAGTCATCTCTGTGTCAACTATCAGTTATTCTGAACCCCAATTCTCGTAGTTGACTTACACTTTTAGTTTGCTTTTGTTGAGTTGTGGATGACTAGTCCTGACGTCATGAACTGATTTTTGGAGTTGTGCCCAATCAAAACGGGTTTGACGTTGGTTAGACGTTTGTGGGAGTGCCATTTTTGCAGTTTTAATATATTATCAGGACTGGATCGTAACTGTACTGTTACGGAATTTGATTAGTAGAATCGACCTTTTGGTTTACTTTGTGGGCTTCGAATGTATATTGTTACACATGCTAAAATCAAATTGCCTAGAATATTGTGGTACTTAGGTAAAACCAAAAATACTTAAAAATTGTGCGACAGGAGACCTAAGATTATCTTAACGACTAGCAACGCATTTATGAGTCTTTTGGTATGGTAATAAAAGCGACGGCTATGGTTATTTTCCATCAACAATCCGATTGCTCATCTGTAAACGTGAAAATGAACCTCGAGTTGAATACCCTTGTCGTTCGTTATAAACGCACCAAAGTTGCTTACGACCAAACGATTATTAAATTTATGAGAAAGAAACGTATAATTTCCATCAGAAACTTTGAAAATTTATATTGATATCAATCTTTAGCGTAATCGTCCTAATATGTGTTATGTTAACTTAGTGTAACAAGTTACAACTGCTTACATTCGGCGGGAGTATTGTGAAACACCTGACCCTTCAACATTAATTGCAGTGTGTATAGCTAGAAAAAATACGAAATACTTTTGACATTGTAACTTTCTTTTCGTTCGCTCCAGTGCAAGCTCCGATTTCATGAAAAACTAAGATTCCCTTATATCTCGGAGAGTTGTGAAGGATATGATATTCAAAAAGCTCAAAGGACGCGTATTCAAAAAAAAAAAAAAAAAAAAAACGGAAAAAGTTATGGCTGAAACAGTGAAATAAAAATTAAATTTTATTCAGATTCTTTTTTATATTTTTTGGAGCGCGATAATTTGGAAACGGAGAATTATTTCAAAATTTGCGAAAAATTCCTCTGGACAATTTAGTCAGCTACAATTTGAGCCTAAAACAAAGACGATCGGGTTGCCCGGTCTAACATTTTTGCGACAGTATTTTTTTTTTTTTTTTTCGAATTATGTGGAATAATTTTTAAAGTAGTCGATAGTCATGTGAGGCACTAAATCTTTATTTATTTCTTGTAAATGTGCTACCGGTTCGGTCAATGTTTTTTTTTTGCTCGCCCGTCTCTGCTTCTGGATGTATAAATTATTAAAAAAGTTAAATGCAAAAATATTTTGTTAAAAGTTCGTGACGTGTATGCAATACGACTGCTCTGTTTAGCACTAAAGTAAAATGATATTAGCTTTTGGTTTAATAGTAGGTTTAGTTATTTCACCAAGATGTTCGGCGCGCTCAATCCGGTAATAATCTAAGCGGTCCAAAAGACATTAAGATTTTGAAGTACATTGTAAACTGTTTGTTAAAAGATGTAAACTGTGAATATTTTTGTTTGCACCTGTTAATTGCAACTGTAGATTGCGAATGCGAATTGCGACTGTGGATTGCGAGCGAGGATTGTGATTGGGTGCCGGACGGAGGCAGCCCATTACTTGACGAGAGTAGGCACCGGAGAGAGGTGGCCTTGTGACTGGGTGCCGGAGGGAGGCAACCCAGTGGTTTTTTGTAGTGAGGTGCACCGGAGGGAGGTGGCCTTGTGACTGGGTGCCGGAGGGAGGCAACCCAGTGGTTTTTTTGTAGTGAGGTGCACCGGAGGGAGGTGGCCTTGTATTGTACATGATGGGAATATAACAGCATCGTTTTTCGATATTGAGATTGGTACATGTAAAGTGTGAAGTGTGTGGTAAAGCATGTCATGATTTATTTGGTAGCAAGATTATGGTTGATATTGTGTTGTATCTGTATACTTCATGTGTGTTTAATCTGAGAGTATAAAATGTAAATTAAAACTTAACTCTGAGAACACTAGATAGAGGTTAGATGAAGGATGTTAATTAGAGTGTAATTGACACAGGAGGGAGGTATTGATGTGTTAGAATATGATAAAATTAAATGTTATGTCCATGGATTAAAGCAGTTCTTATTAATTTTCCGAGGTCAGGTTGACCGAGTGAGAACCTTTTACTGTGCTGTCAAATGTTTTTTTCAGAAACTTGAAACGAAGACGTGAGACGCTTCACACCGGGACGTGTGCATGGACAGAATAGCCGTGTCGGAGCGTTGATGCACATAAATATTCTTCACACAAGGATCTCAGAGTCACCAGGGTGATCTTGTCGGAGTGTCAACGGATTTGTTTCGCACAGGGACGTGCGAATTGTCAGAATGGCCGTGTCGGAGCGTGTTAAAGCTAAGATTGTCTTTGATTGGAGACGTCAAATAGTTTTACTATTTGGGCTTGTTCGATGCCAGTAATGACAGATGTGATAGAAAAATAAGGGTTGTCATGGAGACTGGGGTATTATTTGCTTGGATTGGAAAATGACGGGATTATAAAATCTCAGGATAAATACGGGAGTTGGTAAACGTGGTGATTATATGCTCTTTGGTTGGTGATACGTGGCATCGAACTTGTCACGTTTCTGATCGTTCAGCGTTTGAGCTATTCGATAATATTGTAATAAATATCCTAATGGAGCCTTCGATATATATATTATATAATATATAAAAACAGCCTCCGTGGTCTAGTGGTTTAGAACTTGGCTCTCGACTCGGAAGTCGTGGGTTCGATTCCCACATGGGAACAACACAAAATGTTGTTTCCAAGTTTGGTTAGGACAATGCAGGCTGATCTCCTGATTGTCTGACAAAAAAGATGATCCATGCGTAGGATGGGCATGTAAAAAGTCGGTCCTGCGCCTGATCTCTCGCCAGTCGTGTCGGTCATCCGTCCCACTGGGTTACGAGTGTAAAAGGAAAAGAGAGTGTTCTTGTGTACTGCGCACACACTTGGTACTATAAAATAACTCCTGCATAGCTGGCCTGGTTTTCAATGAAACCGGCCAGCAGTCACCGAAATCGGTGTGGGGAGCTATTAATGTATATAATATTGACGTATTAATATTGCAATATTTCACTAACATGCATTACCTTTTAAAATTGCGACATGTACTTAGATATCAAACAATTTAAATGAGAGACATAATATTTTTCGTATTGATATAAAAACATTTGTTTTTCTGTATGAATGTTTTACTCGCCCTGTGGTCGCAATCCGACCATAATTATTCATATTATTTTAATTTTCAATTTTTTAGCATTCTTTTGCCTCTCAGATGCGCAATAAAAAATATGTTTAATAATAATAAAATACTTTATTGGCAAAATATTTTTTACATCAGGTAGTAAACCTGCCAAACTGCGTAGCAGTTTGTTGGCAGATAAATTTTGTCTATGGAATGTGAAAGAAATACACCCTCCTTCACATAAACCTTAACTGTGCTAAATTTCATACTCCTCCGTTCGTACAATTTTTGTAAATCTGTACGCCAAGCAGGAACATTTTGCGGTATCGTTACGTGTACGCAAACGAGAAATATGAGGAATATTGTATGAAAATTTTAGTTACTTTAACGTCAGCTAGAGGCGCTTTCATCGTTTTCATACAATATTTCTCGCTTAAGTACACGGTACACGTAAACGTATATGTATTTATATCATATTATAATATTATGAAATAAATAAACATTAGTAATCTTTGTTAGAGGTTCAAAGAGCCTTGATTTACACTCTAGTGCTATCATTTGTATAACTATGGTAATAAAATAGCATTTAAACATACTAAAATAAAATATTATGCACTTCGCATTACACATTTTGTTTTTAGCAGAGTTAACGTTATAAGCGTTTATTTCATAAATGCATGTGCATATATTTTAACTTTTCATATCTTTCTGTCACAATTTACGTAAAATTCAAAAGTTATTGTAATAAATAACAATTATTTAACCTCTTACATGTGTTGGAAACAAAAAATACTACAGGTTTTATTCTTTTTGGCAACTGTAGCATTTGAAGAATTTTTTAATTAACAATCCCCTTCGGTCATTTGGAGTAATTTGTTTTCTTCCGATGCTCGGTTTTGACGCGGCGTGACGGAGTTCTCTACGTCTTTTCAATGTCACTTTTGAATGTTCAAAAATAGAACGCAACGTTCTGACAAAAAATGGCGGTTAGTTACAAATGTTTTCCAGTGTAATGTTGCTGTTTTATTGAGATTTTTACATCTTTTGTTAAAATAATAATATGTAAAATGTGAAATACTTTGACGACAGTTATGTAGTAACTAAATAGTTACTACGTAACTTTAACCTACTAACATAATATATAGGCGTTTATTGTTAAAATGTGGTGTAAATAAAGTGGCCCATGGAGAGACGCTTCGCTACGTTGAATGTAAGAGGAGGAATGGATAGTAAGAATGAAAGTGGACGAAGCGAAACCAGTGTGTAAGGATCGTAGCAAGTGGAATGAAGTGGTCTCTGCCTACCCCTATGGAAAAGAGGTGATCTCTGCCTACCCCTACGGGAAAGAGGCGTGATTATATGTAAGTATGTATGTATGTAAATAAAGTGATGAGTGAAAAAAATAAATCTTAATGTGTGATCAACAATAATAATGTAGTGATTTATTGTTTTATGTTATCTTTTCATCTTAATTTCATTTATAGTGTTTGGTAAGCTAGTCAACGGCTCGAACTCAGTTCGGCGCGCGGGGAAAATGCTTCTTATTTCACCTAACATCGGGGAAAATTGAATATACCTATAAAATAGAAATCTATATAAGAAAAGCTACAGTGCACACATTTATACAGCTTTGTAAAGTATTTTAGAAAAGGCTTTCTCAAATTACACAAATCGACACTCAGCTGTTGGTGTTTTATGAAAAAACTATATAATATTTTTGTCTTAAGTAAAGTTATCTCAATTGCTGAATAATAAAACTGTGTCGGTATGTGCTTGCTTTTTCATTTTAATTTTTCGTTTTTTTTTTATTTGCGGTCAAATTTAAGCTAAAAATCCGATGTTTGGACGCTATTATCTTCTAAACTAATTTAAATTTTAGAAATATAAGCACATACCGACCTAGATAAGTGTCATAAAAAACCAACATTATGCTAGAGTTTGGGTCTACGATATTTGACTTTAGAGTAAATCACCAACAGCGTTTGTATGAAGAAAAAACCGATTATAGACAGTTGAAATTTTCAAAGATATATATTACAAC
Source organism: Glaucopsyche alexis (assembly GCA_905404095.1). NCBI lineage: Eukaryota > Metazoa > Arthropoda > Insecta > Lepidoptera > Lycaenidae > Glaucopsyche > Glaucopsyche alexis. Next base: position 8,797,693 of record FR990053.1, read on the forward strand.
AAATGTTAAAAATAAAATAAAATAAAAATTTAAGGGGGGCTCGCATACAGCAAACGTGATTTTTCCCGCTTTTCTCTACAATTGTAGAGTATCCATCCGTACCTAGTTATAGAATTATTAATTTAACATAATATTGTATAGACGCTTTTACACCACGTCAATCTGGTCCCGTGGTAAGATCTCGAGGAACGGCTTGTGTTACGGGTACCAGACAACGGAAATATATTATATTTGGTTTTGTTACCAATTACCTGGCGGGATTCGAATCCGCGACCTTCGGCTTGGGCGCTAACGCTAATCACTTAGCCACACAGGTCGTCAAACCATTTTACTTTATTGTAAACTTCTCATAGATAGGGCCAATTTTACTATGATTACTATGAGCACCGTTTTCGACGTAATAAATTCGGGTGTTATCTCATTCAGGTTGTGATGGTGCATAGTGCGTGACGGGGGCGCGCGGCGCGGGCGGCGGTCTACGTGGCCAACCTTGAGCGTCTCACACTAGAGTCGATGACGCCCTCACTACGGCCGCTATTATTAAACGAGTTCAATGGAACATCTATTTGCGCAATTCGTAGCATCGCTCGAGATACCGACGACCTTACTCCGTCTGTTCGCGCATTGCGAACTGTTTTCGTATACGAATTACGATGTCGAATGCACCGCTCGTTAAAATCTTTGAACATGTTTATCGAATGGTATGCTTTCTAATAGCATTAAGCGGCATTTATTGGTGCAATAAAACTATTTGCAATACTCTAACATTTCTTAGAGGTGGAAATATTTTAACAAGTGTTTCGAGTGAAGGAGCCGTTGAGTAATTAGAATGTGTATAACTTGTGATTGCCGACGAATAAGCGCACCGGGGGAGCTCTGTAGGGCGCATGCGCGTTTTCTCTTTACAGGGTTTTCATTCGCTGCGCAACTTCGAAAACAAAGCGCGGATAGCGACGATCCTGTTTTGATACTTGCGGACCGATCGGAAACGTTCCAGTGGATATTTTAAATTCAAATTCGGAATGAAATTTTAAAATATAGATACGTCCGGTATAACACGAGTCGCGCACCGAACGCGGCACGGAGGTGCGGGCGGCCCTCCTCCCGAGCGTCCCCGAGCGCGGCCGAGTGTGCGCGAGTGCGCGTGTGGTGGTGCGGCCGGCCGGCCCCGTCAGTCGGCGGCGGCGAGTCACGCGCGTTGTCTCGTAGCGCTCTTGCGATATCGTCGCATCTCATTCCGCAACCCGCCGACGCTCCGGCTTTTCGGCTCTCACGCTCTCGAGCGTGGAGGTCGCTCCGACCTCGTGACGTGGTTTCGGTTGTCGTCTGCTCCTCCTCGTTTCCACTGCAGCCGACCGCGCGCCGGGATCTCGGCGGACCGTATGGACGCCACTTGTGACAGTGAAATCGTGAATTTTCCACTGGTACGGATGTGCAGTGATGGATAAATAGAACGGTGCGAGTGAAACCGGTGCCACGGTGTCGATTTTCTGGTGAAGTGCAGCGGGGATCGTCAAAATTGAGCCCAAACTGTATCTAGGTGGGTATCGGCGGTCGAGACGGAAAGGTGTAGTGAGAGCGTTCGCTGGCACACGGATCGTTGAATATTTATAGAGTAGTTGAAAGTGTGTGAGAAGTGAGGACAGCGGCGGCGGTAGCGGCGCGGGGCCCGCATACGGGTCACTCAGCTGATTTGTTGTCCCACAAACCATTACATTTCGACATTGTTGACGACCGCTCAATTGCACTCGTTTGCGCATTTATTAATAATCGTTATCGAAGTCTCTATATTGCAAGTAGTCTAGACTGTACAAATTCAAATGAGAATAGGACCGAGTCGACGCCATATTGTTCCGAATTTAGACTGTTATGATAGTTAAATTTATGTTTAGATAATTTATTTAAATTCGATGCAAGACTTATTATTTATATGCACATAAGTTTTTCTGCAAATCGCAATTTTCAAGTGATATTTGATAGAAAAAGGTCACTGACGTTCCTGTTCTCATTTGAAACGCATTATAACTTAGTTTTGAAGAGGTTATGGTTCTGTTATGAATGTTTGTGGATGTTCGACCGATTATTTTCTAGTTACTCTATATTATCTAGAATCAAGATGTGGAGCAGTGGCGTGTGGTTTCTACAACTCCATTCCTATCGGCTTCGCTTACCGTTTACCTTTTGAAGACACTCAGACACTCACTCACACACATTAAGTATACAGGCTAGGGCTTCTCTATGAAGGAGAACCAACCTTCGCCACTGATGTAGAGGCCACGAAGAATTACACAACATCTGCAATCTGCATGTAGAGTAGCTATAGAAAGTTAAGGTTGACGACGTTTTTGGTTATGCCAGAAAAATACTTCACAATATCTCTACATAGACATGTAGAGAAATAGTGAACTGTTTTAGCAAGCATTAGACAATGCTCCTCCGAAAATTTCTCACATATTGTAGTTTTTTTATGATTTTTGATACGACAAAGTACAATTCTTTTAAACCTATTAAGTATATGACATATTTAGTCTACTTTACATTGCCTCAGATCACAATCTAATATAACATGAAATCGCCTAGAAGTTTCCGTAGAAGTATTTGAATCGACAAAGTACAATTATTTTAAACCTATTAAATGACATTGCCTCATCTGTGATCTGATATAACTTGAAATCGCCTAGAAATTTTCGTTATATTCTTATATACTTAAGTATGTACATTTTAAAACCATCACGTGTATACTTTGAAAATTTTATGAAACGCTGACTAGTTAATCAGAATAATATTGTTTGTTATTTAACTTGAATTATTATTTACATTAGTCACCAGCATGCTACTATCGATGGATAACCTATTTTACCAATAATGTGTACCAGTTTGATAACAAAATTAAATATAATATTGTTTGTATTTAACCGTTCAGATAATATAGAGTCCTCAATAACAAGACGTTATTATTCGAGCGACATTTTGCATAAAATATTACAAACAGTTAAATAATTACATAAAATAATATTAAGTACCTACTTACTCAAGTGTAAGATCTATATTACAATACCTATTGTGTTATTAAATATCTGAAAAAATCGTTTAAAACTGTAACGCGTCGAAGTCTTTTTATTCAACTCTATGTATTTTGACCATAGCTCGCCCACGCAAAGTAACTTATAAAACCGGCCAAGTGCGAGTCGGACTAATGCACGAAGGGTTTGATCTATCCTTTTTAAATATTTTTCTGTTCCTTGTGTCAATAACTACAATTTCTATAGCCTATTACCTTTTCTAGCAATTTATATTACCCGGGCTATTATTACGAATATATTGACCCCTAATTCATTAAAATGTAATCAGTATCTTAGACGCTATGGTAGAACAAGCATACATATACAATTTACATACGTGCATATAGACTGCTAAAATCATAATGGTGAATCCAAAAGGAATTTAAATTCGCCGTAGTCGGGCTCAGGCCTAATAAAATGCTTATTTAACCTTTCCTTTTAAAAACTTTTTCAAACAAAAATTGAGACCGGTTTTTTATGTATGTATAGGTGCGTGCTTAAAAACAAGGCGTAGGTTCGTTACATGTGTGAGTGTGACACTGTGTAATGCAGAACTCTGTCTTCACGTTTTTATTTGGTCTGTATGTATAGGGTAAAAATGAGGCATGAAATAATTTACAAAAACGTGAACATAGGTCCCACATTGAGTCTCTCCTCGTTGTAGGTGTTTCAGCCCCTATTGCCTATTGGCCTATGAAGACGATATAAGCTGATGATGATGATGATGATGAAGTTCCACTATTTTACCTTACGATTATGTAAATATTCACTTGGACTGTCGGGGCGATCGACCAATCGAATGACCTTTACAACCTGTCTGAGCTGACCGGGCGGTCATCAACATGCACTAAACAGATTAGCGTTAGCTGCAAATTTAATTATACCCGACTAGCCATTGCCCGCGACTTCGTCCGCTAGGAGTTCAGTTTCCACACAAAATTTTAACCCCTTTTTTCACCCTCTTAGGGAGTGAATTTTCAAAAATCCTTTCTTAGCAGATACCTACGTCATTACAACTATCTGTATGGCAAATTTCAGCAATATCCGTTCATTAGTTTCGGCTATGCGTTGATAAATGAGTCAGTCAGGTTTACCTTTTATATTTTTAGACAAGATGTTGCCCGCGACTTCGAACGCGTAAAATAAAATCCCGCGATTAAAAGTAGCCGATGTCCTTTCTCGGGGTCTACTCTGTATCTGTTATGTATTTTATTATGTATATTAATACGTATGTATGTATGTATTGTATTTTATAAAAATCGGTCAACAGGTTTCGGTGGCTGTTCATTGCAAACAAACATACAAACCAACAAATATTTCCTCTTTATAATATTAATGTAGACGAGCAAATATTGGTACAATGTTTTTTCTACCTGTCAATACCTGGATGCTATTCACTGGATTGCTGTGGAAGTCTGTGGAAGTCTGTGGAAATTTTTGAAGATAGAATGCTTTTCGCATACTAATGCGTGTACTCACACATTTGCTTGCAGGTTGTGGGTGTTTTTTCGCGGGATATTAGACATAATAAGAAGCAAAAACTTTCAGTGATTGATGACCACCTATGCCAAACAAGACATAACCTATGCCAAATAGTATGATATTTGGCATAGGTTATGTAAAGGAAGAGAGAACTCTAAGGCCCACTTGCGCCAATACGGGTTAAAGTTAACCCTGGGTTAAAAATCATGTTATCTCTCTCGTTCTTCGTATTTGTGAAAGAGAAAGCATGATGTTTTAACCCAAGGTTAACTTTAACCCGGATTGGCGCAAGTGGGCCTGAAAGTTCTAATCTTAAAGTTAAAATATAAAATATTATGAGCTAATTTTGTACCACATTTGCGATCGTTAGTATTAATTAATTAAACCAGCAAAAAATCTATCCTTTTTTAAACTGAAAATTATCTTAAAATAGTAATTTTTGATGATCACAGAATATTTAATTTGTATTTCTAAATGCGTGTTAATTATAGGGTAAAATAAAATTCACAAATTCTTTATGTTAATATCATCTTGGCTAAGTTTAAGTTTTAACTCGTCAATATTATAAAGATACATAATGGTATGAATAAATTATAACCCAGAAACTTGTTGTATTCATAAGGTTTTTTCTGACTGACTGATTGTTTAAGTCCGAATGCGTACGTAACAAATTTGAGTCGACCTTTTATTTTTACATTGTAATATACCTACTTTGAAGTTCTAAAATTGTATTAATTTCTAAAGACTGATTGCTACCAGATAGGCGTAAATTGGTAGGGCAGCAGCCGATTCAGTGTTGAAATTATTTTTTAGAATCAAAAATAATTCAAATCAACAAAAAATTTTACATAACTGACATAAAAAAAATACAATTATCGTTTGAAATCCTAGCAAAATTCTCACGTCCTATTTTCTGCTATTGGCAATCTACAACTGATCCATTCGAACCGATGGTACGAATCAATAATTGTGTAACGAAATAAATAAACTTTTTGTTAAGGACCGTATTCGGAGACGCGCCGCGCGAAGTTTAGGTTTTTAGCGCTACTCTCACAACGATCGAGCCTCGCGCCACAGTATAAAGAACAGTAAACCATCTGCATACAAACGTGCCGCGTTGCGGTTTAAATCCGCAATTCCGCACGCATGCACACACCTCGTATAATAATTTTCAAGAACACCAGCCAGCGGGCTTAGCATGGCGATCCGAAGAAATAAATTTAAGGAAGAAATATTTTATCCAAATAGTGAGTTGCAAAATAGTTCTTAATCCTTGGCGACAAGGTTGCCAATAGAAATCAACATTTCTAAACAGACATATTATCTAGTTTTAAAATGGCTGTCGGGAAATCTTCTGTGAGAAAAGAAAGAGAAAATTCGGGAAGAAAAGAAAGATTGTTTCCAAACGACAATGCATCGACCTTGCTGCCTTACAATAAGACCTATTTTGCTACAAATGGTATTAATGTTTCTTCAATCTCTCATTTTGTCGACTCTCCGATGTTTCTGCGATGTGCATGCTAAGCCTGCTGCTCCTTAGCAGAACCGGTAAACCTTCAGGTACCATCGACAAGTGTCCCAACCCAACACCATACATTTTTTGACCAGACCAATAGTCGTCACCAATACCCCAAAGACTTCGAGAGTCAAATTTCAAAATGGCCCCAAAAATCTCAAAAGTGGGGCCATTTAACCGGAGACACTTTTTTCTTCATAGTGTTTTCACCATAAGTCAAATTTCAAAATGGCCCTAAAATTCAAAAGTGGGGCCATTTAACTGGAGACACCTCCATAGTATTTTCAATTTCAAAATGGCCCCATTCACCATACGTCAAATTTCAAAATGGCCCCAAAAATCTCAAAAGTGGGGCCATTTAACTGGAGACACGTTTTTCTACATAGTATTTTCAATTTCAAAATGGCCCCAAAAATCTCAAAAGTAGGGCCATTTAACTGGAGACACTTTTTTCTCCATAGTGTTTTCACCATACGTCATATTTCAAAATGGCCCCAAAAATCTCAAAAGTGGGGCCATTTAACTGGAGACACTTTTTTCTCAATAGTGTTTTCACCATACGTTAAATTTCAAAATGGCCCTAAAAACCTCAAAACTGGTTCGCGGAAATTGAACGAACGACACATGCTTAGTGCACAACGCCGACCGCATTTTCCTGTCCTGTTCTGTCCTGTTGACCTGTCGCGAGTTTAAGTCGAGTCACTAGTCCTGATCGAAATCCATTCCACAAGTCCAAGGTTTCGTGAGAAGGCTATTGGAGGGGTCAAAAAAAAATTTGAGGTGGGGGGGGGGGGGGGGGGTGTTGACGTTTTTGAGGTATTTAGGGAATCTGATTGAGCCAAATTATAGGGCTCGTTCTCCCGATTCCAATGATACCTCACTCGGGGGGTCTAGGGGTCCAGATGACTGAGATATGCCTCGAGGGGATTTTGGGGGGGGGAGTAGAGGGGGAGGGGGGAAGGTTTCGTGAGAAGGCTATTGGAGGGGTCAAAATTTTTTGAGAGGGGGAGGGGGGTTCATGAGGTTTTTGAGGTATATCCCGGGTCCCGTTGGGAATTTAGGGGATCTGATTAAGCCAAATTATAGGGCTCGTTCTCGCGATTCCAATGATACCTGACTCGAGGGGTCTAGGGGTCCAGTTGACTGAGATATGCCTCGAGGGGAATTTTCGGGGGGTGGGGGGATGGGGGGAGGTTTCGTGGGAAGGCTATTGGTAAGGTCAAAAAATTTTAGAGGGGGAGGGGGGTTACATTGTATAGGGGGTGGGGTTTTTGGTGTGGAGGGTTGTTGGGTTTGGTTGATTGATGATGAGAGAGAGAGAGAGAGAGAGACAAAGAAACACACCGCACGGCTTACAACTATGGCAAAAAGTGTCGTTACAACTTTTGGTCTTAATTTTTTCCGTCTCCCTTTTGCAACGCGTCATAAGGAACTTCGTTCCAAAAGAAATATTTACTTGCTCAACAGAACAAATGTACCTACTATTATTAATTATACTGTGGTTCGATCGCGATCTGTGGATGCGGCGTAAAGCGACGTGCTCTCTCCTCGGAGTTGCGTGGCGTACTGACCGCAGCGGGCGCTCGCACATGTATTTGTGGAAACTCGCCAGTTCATAGTAATTTGTATGAAGAATTTGAGCGAAAAAATTGGGCAAGTTTATGATTTCTTAACACAAAATAAGAATATATTTACTAAGAAATAAAGATTTCATTTACTTCTTTATAGTTTTAACTTTATTATTTGATAAAATTAGTTTAATAATTCTTGATAATTACGACTCAGTTATTATAATACGGGAGTGCGATTTACACGTTTTCAGTGATATTCAGATTTTTTTTTACACTTATCCATAAATATTATCTTAAATTCGAATGTTTCAGCGGCTAGTATCATTCATTAACTAGCCGTGTGATTTTTTTCAAGGTTGTGAAGTATCTTTTTCTATATAATTCTCTTATATTCCCGACCCTCGATTGCCGTATAGGGCCCTTAAGGACAGCGGCCTCGCCTGTGTTTTAAAGTGAATTTAAAGACAATGAACGCTTATCAGTGCTTTAAAACGTTTCTAAAAACTGTGAGTAAATAGTACATAAACTCTTAAGAGTGAAAATAGTGAATATAAGTGTTGTACATAAGTGTTAAATTCATTAGAATAGTGGTAAATAATTGTTTTAAAGTCACGAGTTTATTTTCTTTATAATTTCTTAACCGTAGCTTATTTCGCTTGGAAAATTAGTGTTGTACATAGGAAAAATTAGTGGCTAAAGTAAATAACATTTAGGTAAATAGAAATGTAAATGGTTTTAGAGAAAATTAGATTATAATGGTGAAAAATATATGGTTTTCTTATACTTGTAACTTTAACTTATGTGTTATTAAGTATCTATGTAAACTGTGTGATTATGTATTGTTTTATGGTAAATAAAGAATTTCACGTTATGCGTTTCACTTATCCTGGCTCAGGGGAGATAAAGGGAAATTAGGGAAAATTATGGAAAAATAGCCGTATAGAGAAATAAGAGAGAGATAGCTTATATGGAAATTAGAAGAGTACATTTGTGCTCCCTATACGGCATTGCCCTGAGCCAGGTAAGCTAACGGCTTATCGTGTAAAATGTTCTCCTCAAATCAGTGTTATTTTTTATACGCCCCAGCTCTGCCCGAATCGGTGTAACCTTGCTATCTTCGAGTCTGATCAGAGCCGGCGGTGAAAACCTAGTGGAAAAATACAGTCCCATACAGTAGTGCGTGGTCCTTCGAGCCGGATTGCAAGTTAGTGAGTTAGTCGCGTGTGATCCGAGATACAAGATTGAAGAAATTTTCGAAGTCCAATACCAGTTGAAAACAATCAAGACGACACTTAGAAGAATTTATTGATGACGGAACATAGAAAAATTTACTGAACATCGGACATAGAAAAATTTTACTGAGCCAAGGAGATAGAAAAATTTATTGAAGACCGGACTTAGAAAAATTTACTGAACACTGGACATAGAATAATTTCATCGAGCCAAGGACATAGAAAATTTTTTGAAGAAAATTTATCAAGCCGAACATAGAATTTTGGAAGAAAGGAATTCAACACCGGGGATCGACGGACTCAGATTAGAAGATTGGACTCGAAGATACAAGACAACACCAAGGAAGAGGGAAGCAAGGATTCGCAGATTTTTCGCCTGAAAAACCTACCGAAGATTCTTGAAGAGTCGTGAAGACTCTGAAGATTTTTGGAGTTTGAAGACGAATATTTGAAGATTAATTTGATTTGAGGATTTAACTTAACGTAACATTTAACTTAAACTATGGTCATCACAAGGAGTCAGAGCGGGGCCGAGGAGAACCAACCACAACAACAACAACCGCGAAGATTTCCAGATCCGCCACGATCGCCGTCTGCTGCCGCCACGAGCCAGCCGCCGCCGACCGAGGGAAGGGCAGATCTGCTTCAAACAATTTTAAAACCGAGACCAGGTACTAGCAAGGCACCTGTAGCTCCGGAAGTGCAAACATTAGCCAGGAAGAAGGCTATTTCAATTAGGTCGCGTCGATCGACAGCGAGTGTCGTCGCACGCATACAATATGAGGCGGAAGAGAAGCTGGCCGCTCTCCGTAAAAAGGAACTGCAAATAGAAGCAGAACTTATCAAGAAGAAACTCGTCGCCGACGTCGCCGCTGCAGAGGATGGAAGCAGCCCCGATGACGACGAGCCGTCTGAACAGGTGGAGCAACGTGTACGAGCCTGGCTAAGCGAACAAGGACCCGACCATGAAGAGGCTAGACAAGAGCCGGTCGTGTTAGAGGAGAGAGAGACGCCGAAGCCAGAAGACATGCCACCAACTGGAGGAAGACGCGAAGGCCAAAGGACGAGATTTGAGTGGCCGGAACAACGCCGCCCACGCTCACCCACACCGCCCACGTCTAGGGCCAACGGGGTGGAACATCTCGCTGAAACGTTAGACAAGCTGCTGAATCAACGCCAGACGCGCCACACAACGGAGCTGCCTACATTCTCAGGGGCTCCCACCGAATGGTTATCCTTCAAGGCAGCAATGGAAGACACCACTGCATTCTACAAGCTGAAACCGATCGAGAATTTAGCTCGGCTGAGGAACTGCTTACGGGGAGAAGCCAGGGAAGCCGTGGCACCACTGCTGAGCGTCGCTACGCCGCCCGAACAAATCATGAAGACTCTAGAACAATGCTTCGGACGTCCAGAAGTTATGGTGGACCGCATGATGGAAGACCTGAAGAGGCTACCGAGGCTCGGAGGTTCGGCGGCGGAACTCAACCAATTCGCCGTGAAGATTCAGAACATGGTGGCTATCCTGAAGAGGCTGAGGCACGGGTACCTTTTCAACCCGTTGCTCACGAGAGACATTCTAGAGAAACTCAGTCCCTACGAGAAAAGCAAGTGGTACGACTACGCAGAAGAGACGTCGCGCTTCAGGAACGAGCCCGATGTCGTCCTTCTCTCTGAATTCTTAATGAGAGAAGCGGACAGGGCACTGCGCTACGGATTCAGCACGACATCGAAGAGAGAAACACCGCGTCAACCTCCGAACAAGAGTGAAACCAGAGCAAGAAGGCCAGTCTTCGCGGTGACAGATGAGGGCAGGGGTTCGCCGAGCCACAGCCAACCCAAGAAGGTACGCGAGGAAGCAATGAAGTGCCCGATATGTGCCAATGATCACGCTCTGCCTCGCTGCGCCACCTTCAAGAAAATGAGCGTACCAAAGAGATGGGACACAGTCAGGAAAGAGGGGCTGTGTTTCCTGTGCATATCGAGTCGACACAGAAGATTCAACTGTAAGGCGAAACGATGCGGCGCACAGGGTTGTAAGCGGCTGCACCACACGTTGCTGCACGAGGAGAGGTCCGGCGGCGCTCCACAGGCTGAGGACGCCGTTATTACCGCATCGGTCACGTCCGACCGTGCGGTAAAACTCAAGATGAGAAGGGTTCAAGTCGTAGGTCCACGGGGCGAAGCGGACATCTTCGCGCTGTTCGACGAGGGCTCGACAGTGACTCTGCTGGATGAAGACGTCGCGAAGGCTATCGGCGCAGACGGTCCGTCGAAAGTGCTGCGGATGCACGGGATCAATGCCGAGAGAAATGAGGAAAAAAGCCGACTCGTACAACTGGGCGTACGGGGTCACGACGGTACCAGGCACGACATCACTGCGAGAACGGTGGGCGGATTGAACTTGCTCACTCAATCCGTTCCGGAATCATTGCTGCAACTCGCTCACCTGCACGATCTCAGGGATGAAGAGATGTGTTATGAGAACGAGAAACCCCAACTTCTCATCGGTACGGACAACTGGCAGCTCATCGTGTCAAGAGAACTGAGAATCGGGAAAAGGAACCAACCTGCGGCCTCAAAGACCAAACTCGGCTGGGTGATCCACGGCAGCATCCCGAGGCGCATCATAAGGCAGGATGATGAGAGTATCCTGCACATATGGACCGTCGACTACCCGGACGAACGAACGGGCGAGAGTCTAGACGGGACGAGACTCCAGTGGCGCAAAGAGGGCGTCACATTACCCCGGAGTAACAACGGGGGGAGTCAGACAAATTGCAGTATGGGACCGGGACTCCAGTGGCACGCGAGAGGTGTCATAACCCCAAGGATCGACGGGGGGAGTCGTGCGGGCTGCAGTTTGAAGCGAGAAGATGGGGATGTCCGAGTCGTGTTGGCCGCTGCCAAGGCCAAGGTGTCGCCGCTGAAGACGCAATCAAGACCGAGATTGGAGCTGCAGGCTGCCCCGGTGAGATGGAGTCTGGGAAACAACGACGCAGCAATAAGTGGAAAGGCAGTAGAGAAGCTGCTAAAACTGAACGAGATGATTGAAAAGAGGGACCCAATCATCCTGGACGGAAGACATCCGTTTACGAAGTTACTGGTGGCACGGGAGCACGCCAGGGCAGGACACGGGAGCCGTGAGAGGGTCGTGAACGACCTCAGGCAAAGATTTTGGATCCTGAAGCTGCGGCCGACGGTGCGCAGCATAACAAGTAAGTGTGCGTTTTGTCGGCTACGACGGGCGCACCCGAGAACACCACAAACTGGAGACCTGCCGGCGGAGCGCCTGGGGGCGTTCCAGAGACCATTTTCGTACTGTGGTCTCGACTGTTTCGGCCCGATGACGATCACCATCGGCCGACGTCACGAGAAGAGATGGGGAGCGCTCTTCACCTGTCTGACGACGCGGGCCGTACACCTGGAGCTGGTGGCCTCGCTGTCGACAGACTCAGCAATAATGGCCATGAGAAGAATGGCTGCGCGGCGAGGATGGCCGTCAGTTATGTACAGCGACAACGGGACGAACTTCAGAGGAGCGGACGTCGAGCTGCGGCAGGCGTACGCTGAGTGGGCACCGGCTATGGCTCAGCTGGGCCTCACGCACCGCATGCAATGGAAATTCACCCCGCCGGGTGCGCCGAGTCAAGGAGGTGCCTGGGAACGGATGGTGAGGTCGGTGAAAACCGCCTTACTCGCTACGCTGAACGAGAAGTCGCCGAAAGAAGAGGTACTCCAGACCCTAATGGCCGAGGCGGAGTATTCCGTGAACGCACGACCGCTAGTTCACGTTTCCGTGGACCCCAGCGACCCGGAGGCAATCACACCGAACCATTTCCTCCTGGGTTCGTCCACCGGACTGCCGTACGTCGGACCGTGTGTGCCGGCGGACAAGAAGACTTGGAGAGTCGCGCAAGCCCTTGCCGACGAGTTCTGGAGGCGCTGGGTGAGGGAATACCTCCCCACGCTCACGCCACGCTACGGGGCGCCGCAGAGCAGCCGTGCCCTGGTTCCGGGCGACCTGGTCGTGGTCGTAGATCCGGCGCTGCCGCGTAATACGTGGCCGCGCGGGGTCGTGCACCGGGTCTACCCTGGCCCGGACGGACAGGTGCGTTGTGCGGACGTTCGCACGCGCAGTGGTGTGTTCCGCAGGCCCACATCAAAGCTGGCAGTGCTGGAGGAGGCGCCGCAGTCGCAACCGCGACCGCTGGCGGAGCAGACGGAGCCGGGGGCGTCGCCGGGCGCGGAACGAGCGCCGGGGCGAGCTACAGACAGCTCGCAGTCGCCTGAGCGGGCTACAGACAGCTCGCAGTCGCCTGAGCGAGCTACAGACAGCTCGCAGTCGCCGGGGCGAGCTACAGACAGCTCGCAGTCGCCTGAGCGGGCTACAGACGGCTCGCAGTCGCCTGAGCGAGCTACAGACAGCTCGCAGTCGCCGGGGCGAGCTACAGACAGCTCGCAGTCGCCTGAGCGAGCTACAGACAGCTCGCAGTCGCCGGGGCGAGCTACAGACAGCTCGCAGTCGCCTGAGCGAGCTACAGACAGCTCGCAGTCGCCGGGGCGAGCTACATACAGCTCGCAGTCGCCTGAGCGAGCTACAGACAGCTCGCAGTCGCCTGAGCGAGCCACATTCGGCTCGCAGTCACCATCACGAGCTGTAGCGAGCACAGACAGCTCGCGGTCGCAGCCAGTTGCAGCGGGCACGGTCAGCCCGCAGTCACCGGAGCAGTTTGCGGCGGACACAGACAGCTGGCAGTCAGCGGAGCAGTCCACGGCGGGTCCAGCGAGCCCGCGGTCACCAGAGGAGGCTGCGTAGAACCTGGCTACTGCGCCGGGGGGAGGATGTTAAGGACAGCGGCCTCGCCTGTGTTTTAAAGTGAATTTAAAGACAATGAACGCTTATCAGTGCTTTAAAACGTTTCTAAAAACTGTGAGTAAATAGTACATAAACTCTTAAGAGTGAAAATAGTGAATATAAGTGTTGTACATAAGTGTTAAATTCATTAGAATAGTGGTAAATAATTGTTTTAAAGTCACGAGTTTATTTTCTTTATAATTTCTTAACCGTAGCTTATTTCGCTTGGAAAATTAGTGTTGTACATAGGAAAAATTAGTGGCTAAAGTAAATAACATTTAGGTAAATAGAAATGTAAATGGTTTTAGAGAAAATTAGATTATAATGGTGAAAAATATATGGTTTTCTTATACTTGTAACTTTAACTTATGTGTTATTAAGTATCTATGTAAACTGTGTGATTATGTATTGTTTTATGGTAAATAAAGAATTTCACGTTATGCGTTTCACTTATCCTGGCTCAGGGGAGATAAAGGGAAATTAGGGAAAATTATGGAAAAATAGCCGTATAGAGAAATAAGAGAGAGATAGCTTATATGGAAATTAGAAGAGTACATTTGTGCTCCCTATACGGCATTGCCCTGAGCCAGGTAAGCTAACGGCTTATCGTGTAAAATGTTCTCCTCAAATCAGTGTTATTTTTTATACGCCCCAGCTCTGCCCGAATCGGTGTAACCTTGCTATCTTCGAGTCTGATCAGAGCCGGCGGTGAAAACCTAGTGGAAAAATACAGTCCCATACACTTTTTTTATAGAGGCCACATTTTACAAGTATTGAGTATTCTGAAATGAAACTAAAATCTCAAGTTATTTACTTGAAATACTATCTTATTACGAAATCTTTTTTACCACGAGTATACACTGCAATTTAAATTTGTGATTCAGAAATAGCATGCTATGTTTGTAATTTGTTGGGCGTAGCACATCGAATAACAAATGTCTACATCACTTTAACGGGCGGTTAAAATGACGGTTTATTATGGTTTAACCACTGGGAACCCGGGTTCCTCTCACAGTGGTTAGCGGGTCGTAAACGTTTTTGCATAGGCTACTTGCGAATACAACAGTGTGTAATTTTGTCTCAGGATCTAGAGATAGTAGAGTTTAAAAACTGTATGTTTCCTCTACATATTTGTATAGAAAACGCAGCCCCCGCGCGCATTACTTTTGCGTCATCTTTTGCTTGTCATTTGAGTACAATATCCAGCCACTTGCAAAACGCATCGATGTTTGAAAAGCGATATTCGGCTAGTGTCGGCATTGTAGGTATTTTAGAGGGTTTTCTCTTACAAATAGGGATGTTATGGTTATGATATTTCGGATCTGGATACGAATAATCTTATACCGGTTACGGATACAGTTACAGATAATTAATATGTAATTATTTTATCTGCTAATATCGGATACAAGAATAATTGAATTTTAAATAAAGAATTTCAAAAGTAAATTACTCAATTTACGGCCGCACTCAGAGACATTTAATGCTTACTCAAGGTGTCACTTAATAGAGATTTTGACAGAAAATATATGGACTTTATATCAAAACCTCTACTAAGTAACCCTTTAAGTAACCATTAAATGTCTCTGAGTGCGGCCGGTAGAGTGCATCGTTATTTGAAGTTATTCAAAAATTTTATATCAGATTCGGTTATGTCTACGGATAATAGATATTTATTAGAATTAGAATATTATAGATATTAGAAAGTTTCACTTATGGTGGTTTCACACCTAAGTAGTATTTTATCGAAATGATTCTCTACAATTTGAAAATATCTTTTCAAAAGTGTTAACTTTTCGGCCTAGTACTATATTAGTGTTTCTATATTAAATTATGTAACAATATAAAATCACTTCTGAGTTCTGATTACCCAAGCAGATTTTAGAGCAGACCTTATTATGCAGCACGCGGCGCTAGAAGGCCATGCATACTGCATGCCTTTGTGTTGCGTATATTCCACTGTGTGTTTGTTCGCATTTAGCTTACTATAGTAAATATCTCCTTAACTATGTTACATGTTCAAGTTACTGAACGCCGCGCGCCGTCTGCGTCATTCCGACATTGCGTATTCTTTTTTATATACGCGGCAATCAAAGGGTTTACTTATCTATTTTAAGATTTTTTTTTTAAAAAGGACTCGACTCATAAAAATAAAATTGTGTAGGAATTGTGTAAGCTAGATTTAATCTACATAGAAACCGATTTGCTTAAAAGGGGTATTACACATAATCTATACTAATATAATAAACAGGAAAATTTTGTTTATTTGCGTTCAATAGGCTCCGAAACTACTGGGCCGATTTTGATGAAATTTGATATAGATATAGATTAGACCGCGGGGAAGGACATAGGCTACTTTTTATCGCGGCAAAATGTATGATTACCTGCGCGTACGTAGTCGCGTGCAACATCTAATGTTAATATAAAGAGGAGATTTAAGTGTAAATCAAGAAGATTTTTAAATGTTTGTCACCCGCATTATCGTTTAAGGCCGTCAGATAATTGTGCGATAAACGAGAGGTCAAAACCCCTCATGTCAAGTGATGACCTTGTGGACCAAAATTTCAATCAAATCTTTTTTAATGTAATGAACCAGGAAACGAGCAGACGGATCGCCTGATGGTAAGCCGCCCATGGACACTCACAACACCAGAGGAGTTATCCTCTATATCCTCTTCCACAGTTATCTTATGCAATAAGCAAAAACAAGTAATAACTAGATATACAATTACTTTCGAATGTTCTTGTAAAAGAAACAAACTTTATAATCAGTTTTAGCTAAAAATTCTAACTAATGTTATTTTAGACTAATTAATTTATATCATATGAGATCACCTTCCCTTCTTTCCTTTTCCCTTCCCTGACCCTTCTACGGTCAAAATCGGTCCTGTAGTTTCGGAGCCCATTCAATGAAAACAACCAAATAAACTAGCAAACCTTTCCTATTTATTTTATTAGTATAGATTACAAGGTTGGTTACTTACCAACCTTAATACAAATTAAAACCTATGTAATTATTACAGGTTCTATTCGGATTATATTCCTTCAAATAATTGAGTACATAGAAACAATATTTTTAACCGACTTCCAAAGAAAGAAAGCGGTTATATAATTATGTCACCGTAAAATTGTAAAAACTGTTAGATTGTAATAAAACTAGTGAAATTGTAAAATGTTGATAGACTTCCGACGCGAATATGGTGCCTATAATTTAACACATTATTTTTCGTTAGATTATAAATATATAGTTTTTAATCTTTCGACATATTTTTACAATCTCGTTAGTTATTTTACAATCTAACGGTTTTCACAATTTTACGGTGACATATATATAAACTACATGAAAAACCACCTAATATCAATAACCTGTTACTCTAAAGATTAAGACGTATTTTTCTTAATATTAAATTATTTATGGATGTCGTTAAAACACACTAAAAGAAACTATAAAAATTCGCTTAACCACTGGGTGCAAAATAGTTCTTTGGCCCCGATTCAAAGAATAGAAAAAAATGTGCCAATTTCACGAATTAGGACAAGGCTGTGCCCTCAATTTATTTTTTAAAACTTTTAGTTTTCTAAAGTTTTCCAGTAACTTAATAATGCTTTTGACTAGCTGATGTGACAGTTTACCCACTTTTCATTAAAAATGTCTCCGTTTGATCGTATTATTTTGTTGAATAAATTGAAACTTTTATTTATAGTTTTCTCAAAAATTTCAGAACCTTGAAAACACCACTACTAATTGGTTACAAACTGGTTTTCAAGAGACATTTTTTTATTACAAAAATTTATCAAGTGAGTTTTTACAAGTTTTAAATGAAAATTTTAATTTTAGAAAACAAACTAGTTCGCCAAAATGATTGTTTAAAATAGACTTGACAATTACTTGACTTGAATATTAGAACAACGAAAAAATTCTCATAGCCATTTATCTCGTGGGAATACTGAACTTTCCGGGATAAAAAGTAGCCTATGTTTTAATCCAGAGCCTAAACTACCACCATACCAAATTTCATCAAAATCCGTTTAGTAGTTTTTGCGTAAAAGAGTAACAAACATCCATCCATCCATCCATCCATCCATTCTTCCAACTTTCACATTTATAATAATAGTAAGAAGTAGGATTTACTTGTAAACCGGTTGTCCTTATATTCTTAATTTGAAATCTCAATGCACTTATCACGTGTCAACAGAGTGCAGGTGCGAGGTCGTTGAACCCGATATTTGGGCAGATAACGGGCCCGTGCGAACTAACCACTGGACGTCAGCGAGTTACTGTGTTTATTAATGTCAGTGGTTACTGAATACTGGTTCGAATATTGGAAAATTTGAAAAGCACGATTAATTACCTGCTGAAATGAAATATTAGGTACACAGAACCTCTTCGGAATACCATGTCTCTTTATTTGTATACTAATATAATAAAGAGGAAAAGTTTGTTTGTTTGCATCGATTAGACTCCGAAACTACTAGACCGATTTCGATGCAATTTGGCACAGATATAGAATAGATCACGGGGAAGGACATAGGCTACTTTTAATGCGACAAAATGTACGGTTCCACGAGAGATTTTAATTTGTCGCGCACGATGTCGCACGAAACATCTAGTAAAATATATAAAGCTGAACATATTATAACCGCTTTCTTTTTGAAAGTCGGTTAAAAAGTTATATATATTGAAAAGAATTTAAATATTAAAATATTACGAAAAATAATGCGTTTTTATTATGCAGCATGTTTCGGTTCACAATCTTTCGTCATTTCACAATCTCGCTAGTTATATTATAATCCTTGAGCACTACGTAACCGTAAAACTCGGATCAATATCGACACAGACAGAGCCGCGGCTGAAGTTTAACACACACAAATATAACAACATAATAACTCCCCACACCGATCTCCTTGACGGTGGCCGGTTTCATTGAAACCAGGCCAAGTAAGCAGGAGTTATTTTTATAGTGCCCAAGTATGTGCGCAGTACACTAGAGCACTCTCTCTTCCTTTACTCTCATACTGAAGAGAGATCAGGCGCAGGTCCGACTTTTTACATCCCCATCCGACGCATGGATCATCATGACTATTGTCAGACAATCAGGTGATCAGCCTGCATTGTCCTAACTAAACTTGGATACAACATTTTTTGTTGTTCCAATGCGGGTTTCGAACCCACGACCTCCGAGTGGAGAGTCAATGCTCTAGCCACTAGACCACGGAGGCAGTTACACACGAATATATAGAGTGTTACCGACGAGACAATTTCATCAGATGTAAGTTGGAACTTGGAAGCAAACCGGTACTTCTAGTTGGTTCGGAATCAATATTATGATTTCGGTTTCGAAAGCAAATATTTTAGACTAGCCGTTGCCCGCGGCTAAGCCTGCGTAAATACAGTATTCCTCGGGAACACTGTATTTTTTCGGGATAAAAAGTAGCCTGTTTTAATCAACTAAACTACTAAGTACCATACCAAATTTCATCAAAATCCGTTCAGTAGTTTTTGCGTGAAGGAGTAACAAACATAAATCCGTACATCCTCACAAACTTTCATATTTATAATATTAGTAGGTTAGAATAGTAGGATAACTTACTAAACGCAGCTTTGCACAGAAAAAATTACCACACCAACATACTAATGACATATTAAATCAGGAGCAATTAACGTTAATTTAATAAGTGTGTTATATTTTCTTATCTAAACCTAATTTTGGAAACTCACTATACTCGTACTAAATAAACTAATAATTGTAATGACTGCTATTTTCACCCGACTAATTGGCGAAGCCAAAAGGAAGAGTAACGATTTCAGCATCCTATTACGTATATTGTATGTAGGTAGGTACTAGCGCCTAAACTACTGATCCTAATTTAATGAATGAGGTGAAAAGATTCGCTATATATACTTAACTAGATCCTGCCCACGACTTCGTGCGCGCAAAAGTTGATTACGTAGAAATCGTACATTTTTCCGCGATAAAAAGTACCTTGTGTCCTTCCCCGTAGCCTACTATACATCTGTGCCAAATTTCATAATAGTTTTAATTTTCTAAATCAGAATTCTCATAAGTTACACATTTTGTAATAATCCTAGTAACTTTCCCACTAGTTCCAACGTTGTAATAATAATAATCGTTCCCTACTTCGGTCCCCTTTCGACCCGCGCCTGTCACCGGATATGGTCTAGCCGGGACTCCTAATTTATTTAATACTGATCCTACCTATATTACAAATGATAAATTATAATGATTATTAAATTATATGTTGCACGCGACTTCGTGCGCGCAAAAGGAAATCCCGCGGTAACCGTACATTTTGCTGCGATAAAAGTAGCCTATGTTTATCCCCGTGGTCTAATCTATACATATACGAAATTTCATCAAAATCAGTCCAATAGTTTCGGAGCCTATTCAATGCAAACAAACCAACATTTTTTTTATTTTTTATTTGTTGTTTTACCTTAAATTGCGGATTTTTTCTTTTTATTTGACGGACGACTCTTAAACTATTAATTAACTAAAACAGAATAGATTTTTTCCCAATATCAACTATCTACGTGGTTAAAATTATGTAAATATTAGTGAGCTAAGCTTCCTTTACTTAAAATATTATTTTTCATCTCATTACCTAAAACCTACTTTTAAAATAATATGATTCATTTTTTATAGTTTCTAAAGCCGTATACATCGAAATTATTGGTTCGATAAATTTGCTACATCATAAATTACTAGTATATTATAAACTTTAATCCGATCCCCGTTAATAATAAGGGTAAGGGTGTTGAATTAGGGAAGCTCAATAGAAGGGTAAATATGACATAATAGGGTAAGCACAAAAAAGATACGGGTTCCTTGTTAAAAGTGCACACTTTTAAAACGAATCATTAAATAAACCAACTACTTCTATCAAGAGATCTAAGGGTAAATTCACACCGGAACGAAACGTTACGCGAAATGACGCTGCATTTTTAAGATAGCTATTCGAAATTGAACTCTATTCACTACACAACAAGATACACGTTTCATTGTAAGAGTTCGAATGTCACAACGCTTGTGAATGTGTACTGACTACTGACTCTTAGAGCTCTAACAGAATCAAAGATTTAAAGAAAGCTAGGACCAGATAAACAGCTGCATAGCTTACTTTCGATCTCATTGCACTACTACAAGTCTCCGTGGTCTAGTGGTTAGAGCATTGGCTCTCGACTCAGAGGTCGTGGGTTCGATTCCCGCATTGGAACAACAAAAATGTTGTTTCCAAGTTGGGTTAGGACAATGCAGGCTGATCACCTGATTGTCTGACAAGAAAGATGATCCATGCGTCGGATGGGCAAAAAAGTCGTTCCTGCGCCTGATCTCTCGTCATTCGTGTCGGTTATCCGTCCCACTGGATTATGCGAGTAAAGGAAGAGAGGCTCTTTTGTACTGCGCACACACTTGGGCACTATAAATTTACTCCTGTGTAACTGGCCTGGTTCCAATGAAACCGGCCACCGTCACCGAAAATCGGTGGGGAGTTATTATTATTTTTACTACTACAAGCATACGGTGTGTCCACAATTCTATCGCGTACACGGCAATAGTGGAAAAATTTTGACAATTAGTGATATTTCCTGTCAAATTTTGGCACTATTGGCACTCTTAAAGTTCGTAGAGATGCTACGAGTCAGGGGCGGCGAAGGGCCTATTCACACCGAAATGGCAGCGGCCGGCGCAGCGGCGGCGCGCGGCGCGACGAAGCCGGCAGAGCCGACCGCGGGCCCGCGTGTTGCGCGCGTAAGTGGGCCAGTGTTATTTCGGTGCCCAAACTGGAGCGCCCCACGACTTGGGCCAAGCGGGAATAAAAACAACTGTTTCGATTGCATAGGGTTGACAGTCAGCAGTATGACACGTATCATTTTTAAGGTTCCGCGCCTTAAAACAGGACCCTTTTAATGAGAATTCGCTGTCCGTCTGTCACTCACCAGAACCTCAATTCTCGTATTTAAAGTAACAATTTAAACAGTCAATTTTACTTTGTTTGGATTGAAAGTGTAGCGTCATGTTACCGTGAACGGATTTTATAACGTTTCGACCAATCAGAGCGCGTTTCACGTTGGTTTAACGTTCATAAAAACACCTATTGGGAGTATAAGCGTACCGGGACTTGATTGTAATTGTATTAATGCTGGCTTTATTTAGCAGAATTGCCCCTCAGGCTGTACCTTGTGACTTGTGAGCTGTGATACCTAGAATGTTTTTTGCCCGATATTAGTTACAGAAATAAGTTGACGCTTAAAATATTGAATTTGTGTATTATTTTATTGTCTTTAAGAATAAATAAAAAAGGGGGGCAAACTTCATATTTTTGCTATTTTTGGGTACGAAACCCTTCGTTTGCAACCACTACTCCCACTTGGTTAGTTTTACGGTAATAAGAGCTAATTTTAAGGTTATATTTAATTAATGCACTCCTTTTCCAATAACCTGTCTTCTAAATTCCAATGCAGTTGTCTCTAGGCAGAGTGCTAAGAATCTATTAAAAAATTGTAACCACAAACTAAAAGACTTTAAATAGATTTTTTATTTCTTATTCCAATGACATAAGTACCTATGACTTTCCCGAAAAGCACAGTTTGAAGACATTAAAAAGTAAATGATAAAAGGATTTTATCAGCCCTAAATTGAATGTAGCGATGTAGGAGTTTTTGGATGGTGATGGACAGACAACATTAGTCGTATCTGACAGTTGTGGGTTCGAGGAATCATAACAAATTACATGCCGTAAATTTATTTTAAAAAATAAGGTAGGCAGATCATAGTTTTCAATTGTTCTTTTGTAAATTTGTCTTGTGTGGGCATATCTGTAATTTAATCAATTGTTACTCATTCCAGACAACTGTAGGCAACATTAAACAAAATTATAGAAGATTATCAAATTACTTGACACGTACAACACTGCTAACCCAATTTAAACACATTTTTCGTTTAAAATTGCCTCGTGATTAAACGAAAGTTGGTTGTAAAATTTCTCGGTAAATTATTCTGAGATGTGTGATCACAGTTCGAAAATTCAAGAAACCGAATTGTGCTGTACATTAAAGCTACAAATGTATGATTAAGTTTGAAAAATCATCGATTTGGAGTCATTGCCCGTCAGTTTTTTTACAGCACTTACATGGAATAATATGATAATTTGATTGCTTTACCAAAGACCCAAGCATCCTATTAAATAATATTATAGTATGTTATTACTGGCAGTTGAGAATAATTTAACAATCATTCATGTTAAAAAAAAGAATTAACTATATCTTCGAATGATTTTGAATGTTAAAATTAGGAACGAGTTTTAAATAACGAACGTTCGTTCAAAAATCGTATCGTAATTTGTAAACGTCTCGAATGATTTATTAGGGACAGATTTCTTTTAATAATAATTAATAACAATAATCGATCAAAATCTTGTTAGTAATTAGGACTTTAGAAGTAGCAAATGTATATTAATAAAATATTGTTGGCAATAATAATATATGATTTTATCTTTATATTTTAACATATTCTCAGATGTATATTGTATTTGTTAAAATAATATTTACAGACAAATTATATGAAGATAAATTAATATGACAGGCTTCTGGTAGAATCAGCAAAAACATTAATTTAACACAAATCAGGGTTTCGCACTAATTTCAATCAACTTTTAGAACTACCAAACATTGTGTACATAGTGCTATAACTTTTCAGCTTTAATGTTCTAAATTGTTATTTCCCTAGAGCTAAATTAAGCAATAAATTAATTTATTCTATACATTTTTACACGTTGGAATTATTTAAGAAATCAACTCCTAAGTCCTAGCAGTCCCAGCGAATAAGTTACTCGGAATAGATAAAAATAATTATCTCAGTGGAACGCACTTTCAAATCGTCCTGTGCATACCTCGACTTGCTCACCCACAGTAGACCTGGTATAGCCCTGATAAATAATGTAGACGTCTGGCTCGTATATAAACTCGCAGTTGTTGAGGTATTTTCACTCGGTCGGGTTATAGAACGAGGCGCGGCTTCAAGGTGAATCGCCCGGTCATTCGCTCGCTATGCCTAGACCAAGTTGAATAAAAAATATTTTGATAATGACACTCTTTTTCTTATTTAATTAATGATACATTTACAATTATTTACTTGTTTGCAATGTTAAACTTTTCAGATATATTCAGTCTGTTCAGATCAGTCAAGTTTTAGCCACAAAAAACGCATAATTTTCACACTTTCAAGGTAATCAAAATTTACAGGGCACTTCCTGTTAACGTAAAACTATAAATTTCGGCAAGTAGCATCGGTATATAATACAAATACAAGAATAAATCTGAAAACTGAACATTTATAATTAAATCATAAATAATAGGGGGTCTAAATTCAAGTTGAAGCTACCTACTATTAACTACTACTTTTATTTTTTTATTATTTACTAGCTTTTGCCCGCGACTTCGTCCGCGAGGATCAATTACTTTGGGATATCGCTAAAATTTACCCCCGACTTCATTTACGTAGAAGGAGGAGCGCTTCCCCCTCACGACTGTCCGCAGCGCGCCGCACATCATTATTGCGCGCTGATTATTTTATTACTGCGATATCTTCTAAAATACTCATTGAAATCAAATGATGTAAACGGCAAATTTCTTCTAAATTAAATGCTTGTAATGAATAACGAATTTATTTGGATAAGGATTAATATCATCTTTATGAAAACGCCCTCACAAATAATGCTTAATTTTAGAACAAATTTGGTTATTATAAAAAGGTTATTGTGAGCCAACCTTAAAAGATAGACATATACAGTCGCGGACTTTCTTTTAGAACTTTTAAAGGGTAACAATTGTGTCATACATAATTTTAGCGAAACTTCAACCGTTTTCGCAGCGGACGCAGCGAAAGCTCTCAAAAGGAAAAAAAATCCCCCGATTTTGAAACATTCTTGATTAGTGTTCCGCTCGTACTGAGCTTAGCATGATGCTATATAGCCTAAAGCCTTCCTCAATAAATGGACTATCCAACACAAAAAGAATTTTTCAATTCGAACCAGTAGTTCCTGAGATTAGCGCGTTCAAACAAACAAACAAACAAACAAACAAACTCTTCAGCTTTATAATATTAGTATAGATTTAAGTATGTATTTAAGATAGGCATAAAATCTGTTTTCAGACAAATTTTCGTTATAATTATGTAGTATGTGAATTGCGAACTAACGGTCAGTACTCATCGCGACGAAACGCGACGGGACGCGCAGTCATCGCATGTGAATACACCCTAAGACTCTGTCCAGAAAGTGCGTAAGCCTGCGTAAACCTACGCACGTAGAGATTCTTATCTTATCACAACAAAATTTCTGCCGGTCTATCTGTGATGCCAACTTGGGACTTTTTCCCTAAATTTAGGGAGAAAAGGTATCTGAAGGGGTTATTAGGGGGGGTTTTATGCTTGTTTTATTTAAATATGCAATTGATTTGCTTGAGGATAAGTTATATAATATACTATTATTATTTAATTACAGCTGACCTATCACTTATTGGTATAAAAATGTATTGTATAAAAAACCAAAATTCTTATTGCAAGCGTCTACCTGCAGTTGCCAACTTGCCATTAAAGAATCACGCCAAAAAAGTAAAAAAATTCACGTTTGTTGTGTCTAAGGAGGGTTCCGTTACTATCAACGCGTAATAGGTTTTTCAAATTACTTCAAAAGTCACAGTCCGGTTTGGTTCAAAATAATTTTCCCTTAGTTTTAAGCATTATATATCAGCATGGAAATTTACAAGTTTAACCTATAATTTAGAAAACTACTCTACAACTACTCGAAAATTTTGAAAAAATGTCATGTATGAAATCTTGACTCTATTTTAAAGCGCTATTCAACGTTATGCAATACAACGGGGTACAATGAAAAAATATTTTTCATCCCCACTTCTTATGTATGGAGAGCCACCCTCAAAATATAAAATTATTATTATTTTACGATGCTAAATCCGAGATAATATAATATACAAAAAACTATACCAAATTACATCAATTTATATTCATAATTACAGAAGCTAGAAGCGTGGACAGACAGACAGACGGAGGGACAGAGCAAAACTATAAGAGTTCCTTTTTATTACGAAATCGACTATTTTTAGTAAAGGTTATCTAAAAATTTTAACTGTCTAGCTATCAAGGATTATGATCTCATGAGACATAGCCTGGTGACAGACATACAGTTTTTACCCTCTAGATATCTACGAAATAACTTATAGTCTCTAAGTGTTAAAAAAAGCAGTGAATCATGCATACAAATGTCAAAATTGACGCATTAGCTGTGATTACATTAATTTACCTATTAAAGTAAGCCATTTTGACATATAATATAATAATTATAATAATATAATATATATGGACGCTTCACACCACGTCAATCTGATCCCGTGGTAAGT
Organism: Glaucopsyche alexis; assembly: GCA_905404095.1. Classification (NCBI taxonomy): domain Eukaryota; kingdom Metazoa; phylum Arthropoda; class Insecta; order Lepidoptera; family Lycaenidae; genus Glaucopsyche; species Glaucopsyche alexis. The sequence continues at coordinate 8,823,850 of FR990053.1, forward strand.
TCTCGAAGAACTTGTGTTACGGATACCAGACAACGGAAATATATTTAATACTTTTATACTATACACATATTTAAGATTTTTATTATATTATACACATATTTAATACACATCCATGACCCAGGAACACAGAAAAACTTTTTTGTTCCTTCGGCGGGATTTGAACCCACGACCTCCGGCTTGAGCACCAACATGCTCAACCAACTGAGCCACAGAGGTCGTCAATAGTATGTAGATACGCATAATTCACTGCCTTCATAACGTGAATAGGCTAAAGTATAGACTTTATATGACACGGATAGGACGCGACCGCGTCATTCAATGTGCTGCGTACAGTGCAACTAATTTGTTAATGCCTTCGGCAATCATCGTTTTTTTTCTACGGAAATGACGGATGTTGGAAAGCATGTGTGGGACTTCCGAAAGATATTAGCAAAGTAGTTTTACTGTATAAAGTATCTTTATAGGTATGTTTTTCTAAAAAGGTAATACTTACATATTTGGTATGTAACTTTTTTGATTTTTAACGGTACCTATATATTTTATCGTATTATGTAACTTTATGAAGTTTCGATGAGGCATGAGTACTTTAATAATTATATTTGAGAGTATTCGCATGCTAGGTAAAATCCACGGGAACCGTACTATTTGTTTTAGGGAGAAATATTTTTTGAAACTTGGCAACTCGATCTTACTACGCTTTCATTGCACTCCAAAATACAGGGGATAACACTTTTGACTATTTTAAATCGATATCAATTGTGTGTTGAAGGTTTTAATATAAAGTGTCTTCAGAAATAATTGGTTTTGACAAAACATTGACCACAAAATTTCGGAACACTCTGTAAAGCAAAATGCCAACAGTGTCAACCGATCTGAATGCTGTGTAACGAATGAACTGAATACTTCTGTCTCACTCTGAATCATACAATCGGAGCGAGAAAAACATTTTTCTTTCACTTTGTGTCTCGCGCGTACTCGAGGTATGCTGCGTATTACTGCGTAATTGCTGCTCCTATTTGAGTCAGGAGCGGAGCACCTATACGTGTAGTATGGGCATACCCACAATCCCTACAGCCTTGTGAGTGCATACTTTCAAGGTCTATTAATTTATAATCAAAATAGGTTCAGTGGGTAGTTGTATTGGTATTGTTAACCTTTTGAGTCTTATCTGGTGCTTTTTACCTGCTGGTCATACTTACATTATTGTTAAAATACATATTTATAGCAGTGGATTTAGTGTTAAGCGGACCTTTAGTCAGGTGGATTGAAGAAAGCGCAAAATTTATCACCTCTCCATAAATTTTCAGCCCTTTTTTATTTACTAAGCAACAGATTTAAGAAAAAATAATACTTTGTTTGAACCGATAGGAATTACTCCTGCCGATGTTATATAATCTATAATTTGTGTATGTTTCTATTCTATATATGCATATATTTTTTATTTAATTAATTTATAATCTTAGTTGATGTTAATTTGTTTAAGGTACCTATATTGAAAGCTTATTTTTTTTACCAAACATAAAATAATTTTTTTGCTAAATAAGCAAAAACTTTCTCGCTCACTCCGCGCGTTAGCTTTTAATTAACATAATATTATAAAGAAATTAATACAATTATTTTTTTAAATTCTAATAACCATGTTATGAAGGAAATAATAAAATCAAAATTTTCGGGCCACATCTTCTTTTGAGAGCTGGATCCGTGCCTGAATCAACCAAAGCGGTTTAATAGGTCAATTTTGTACGATACGCGCATAGCTAAAATAATACGCACGTAGCTCCTGGACGCAATGTATGGGGCCCTAGTACCTCGACTACGTGCGTAGACCTTGCGTGCGTAAGAATACGCAGTTTCTGGACATAGTCTTAGTGGTAGGCTTCTGCAGCTAGTTTTGACGTAGATTTTTAGCTTGCCATTTTTTGTCCTTTCTCGAAAAATTGCTAACAGAATCGACCTCAATTTTATTCTCTCCGTAACTCTCGAATATGGCACACAAAACTATAAGCCTCCTAAAAGTTTAAATAGGCGTAAATATAATGCGAATACGGAACACGTACCTCATAAAAACCAGCTACATAATACATATTTTAATATTCCTCTAAACTAGTTCAGTATAAAGTTATAAACCCGTTTGAAGCATGATAGGTTTCTACACGCGACACGCTTTTGTGACTAAATCTAATCCTGTTAGGATTCAGTAATTTGACGCACGTGTGCCGATGAATGGGCATTCGATTATTTTGAGTCTAACCCTAACGTGTCAGTGGATCTCGACAATAGGGCGAGGCCGTTGACCCAGACAAAAAAGAACCAAGACGTTAGAAACTGGTATGGTTAGGTTTGTGCGCGTTTGATCTACCAGGGACTTCAGGGTGTGGTAATTGGTACCTACTAGCTAGTAACTACCCCAAATATTAGCACTTTTTTAGGGGTTTACTGAAGGAACTCTTATAGTTTCGCTTTGTCTGTCCGATCTTCTAACTTCTGTAATTATGCAGTTGAATGTATAATTTGGTATAGTTAGATGTTGTGTATAAATCTCGATTTTGACATCATAAAATAATAACAATTTTATATTTTAAGGGTAGGTTAACGGGGATATATTTTTTTCTAATATACAACAATTTAGTATACTAAATACTCTTTAGTCTTTAGAAAATTATTTTGAACGAAATCGGAGTTACTTTTGAAGTAATTTGAAAAAAACTATTACGCGTATAAACGCGTAACTATCAAGTTACGGGACTCCCCTTAGACATATTCTGACATGCTCTTGGTTAGGTTATTTCAGTAAAGAAGTAAAGAAAATCTTTAGACATAATTATTTTCTATTTATCTGCCTTCGAGCTTCAAAGGAAGGAGACGAAGAGAGAGTAAGCTGTAAGAATGAAATCATAATTAAGTTCAAAATTACATACATACATATAATCACGCCTCATTCCCGTAGGGGTAGGCAGAGACCACTTCTTTCCACTTGCTACGATTCAAAATTAATCTACATAATAATATCATTACGTCTTAATTTATTTTGTTTGACTATCAATAATATAATGTACATTCGTATACAATAGTTATTAATATGGTCGCACGATAAAGGCCACGCGGAAGCACGGATGATCGATACGGTGTGTTTCGATTTATATTTGTTAGTGTCACAGTATCTGGGATCTAGGGGAATGTAGCACCCACATGCGGCGTTATAACTTATATCTCAGGTATATTGTTGTCCTTTGAGTTAGATTGAGTGAGATTTAATCTCATGCTTAGTATATATGGAATTAACAATATTATGGAAGATCTTTTTAGGGTTCTGTAAATCTGTAGTAACTACAAGGAGTCCGAATTGTTTCGCTCAGTCCGTCCGACCTTGAGTCGACTACTTAGTACCTAACCTAGATGGTCCGCAATCCCCATAAGAGGTGAAAACTTGCAACTTTCCATACTGGTAGGTCCTGATAAATACTGTTTAGGAAATTCTTTTGAGTAAAAACGGAATATAACTTTTGGAGTAATTTGAAAAAACCTATTCAGTCTTATTAATAAAATTATTTACACCACGGATTAGCTAATCCAACATGGCTGTCTCTGTCAGATACTTTGGAACAGTCACTTGATAGACAAAGAGAGCGATTTGGATTTGCTTATCCATGGTGTAAATATTTTTATTAATAAGGGTGATAGAGTGTTGACAGTTACAAAACCCTCCTTAGACGTTCCCTTACATGCTTTTGGTTAGGTTATATAAAATAATGTTCCATAATACATATTGTTGACAACTTTTATTATTTATTAACTCCCTTACTAATAAACGCTGTATTATAAGCTTTGAATAGTTATACAGTGTTTTGTTCCTGTTACACAAGTGACATTTTTATTTTCGATTGAAGAAGACAAAACACTGTATAAGTTATTCAAAGCTTATATAGCGTTTATTAGTAAGGGGGTAACAGTATACGTTTTGTATCCTACGGGAACACTGTACTTTTTCAGGATAAAAAGTAGCATATGTTTTAATCCAGAGCTTAAACTATTTACTACCATACAACATTTTATCGAAATCCGTTCAGTAGTTTTTGCGTGAAAGAGTAACATCCATCCATCCATCCATACATCCATCCTGACAAACTTTTACGTTTATAATATATCGATGGCTTAGAGCACACTTGTTCTAATTACAAAAATTGCGATTTTTACTTTTTGACTGAAAACTGTATTATTTGACGTGCTCTACCGTTTGCACTTACCCACGTATCGATATTCCGTCTCTTTCTATCAAAAACCCAGTGTCACGGTTGTATTAAGTAAGCTCAGTTTATGTCCAAAAGTATTAAAATCCTTTATTTTTACTAATTTGCTACGAAAAGTCCATAAGTGATTTTAATATTCCCTCCCGCTGTACTAGTTAACGCACAAAAATATTAAGTACCTTTACGACATGTAATCTTACATATTACAGACAATCCAAATGTTGTAAGTGCAGTTAATACAAAAACGAATCTAATGCTCCTATTTCTTCGTGCGTGCACAAATGTGCTAAGTCGCTATGATACAAAAAAGAACTATTTTTACAAAATTATCGAAAATTACATATCTAAGGCCCACTTGCGCCAATCCGGGTTAAAGTTAACCTTGGGTTAAAATATCATGCTTTCTCTTTCACAAATACGAAGAACGAGAGAGATAACATGATTTTTAACCCAGGGTTAACTTTAACCCGGATTGGCGCAAGTGGGCCTTATACGTGTACACTTAATTCATTATTGTTTTGTTTGTTTGTTTCATTTTTGACCCTTACGTACGAGGGTAGATAGATATTCTTGCCATTGGCAGCAGAAAGTACTGGACTAGCTCCGCGCGCCGGCAGCGACAGGTTTTCTTAGTGTCAGATCAAGTTTACTAGTGCATGTTTATTTGTATTTTATTATATTTTTATTTTATTTCTATAGAAAAATTTACAGCTAAACATAATTGAAACAGATAGCCATTGACAAGTTTTTACAGATATGTAACAAACATTAAGGTGAGTGCTAGCTTTATACAAATGAAAAAGAAAAGGGAATGAAATAATAACAAACTAAAATAATCGAGAAAAATTCAATCAAACCTTTGGATCACTGAACTGATCACACATACCTAATTGATAATAATTAACAGAAATATTCTGTTGTTACAAGCCGAAGAAGAAGATTCAATAAAAAAAAAAAGCATCTGCATTAGAGTGATCGCGTAAGAAATCGTTAAATTGTGCAGTAGACCTACATATAAATGAATTGCGATGATAATTAGTATTATAGGGTGGGATGTAAAGTGGGACAAAAGTGCGAAAGAATCTAGAGGGTATATTTATTTTAATTTTATTGTGTACGTCGGGTGAGTCTATGACATTTTTAATAATTTTATTCAAGTAGATCAAATCTGAGATGATACGACGGCACTCTAAGGGAAGGAAATGATATTTTTTACATCTAGTTTTATAACTAATTAGATTATCACCACTTTTATATTGTAAGTATCTAAGAAACCTTTTCTGTATTGATTTAATCCTGTTTTTGTAAATATCGTAGGCAGGGTTCCAGACTTCAGAACAGTACTCAAGTACACTACGTACGTAAAAACAGTAAAGCACTTTTATAGGTTTGAGCGTTCTAAAGTCTTTGCAGTGCCTGATTACAAACCCCAGGGCCCTAGAGGCCTTTTTCACTGCATAATCAAGATGCTCATCGAATAATAATTTGTAATCAACAATTACACCTAGGTCTTTGATTTTATTTTTATGCAGTAGGGCCTGATTGTTAAGGGTGTAATTGTACTTAATTACATGGAGTTTACGCGTAAAATTCACTACAAAGCATTTGGTACATTAAGATCCAGTTTATTGTTACGGCAATATTCACTAAACCTATTAAGGTCATCTTAGTTTACTATCATCACTTGAATGATATGTTTTATTATTTTCGTGTCATCGGCATATAATAAGAAACAAGCATGATGAAAACAAGATGATACGTCGTTCAGAAATATCGCAAATAGAAGAGGCCCGAGTAGCGAGCCTTGAGGAACTCCAGAGGGGTCTGACATCCAGGATGATACGTATCCGCTACTGTCTGAGATCGGTTATTTATATAGGAGGAGAACAACCGCAACAGGTTTCCTTTTCTGCTTGTTGGAGCTTCTCAAGCAGAATGCAATGATCGATACGATCAAAAGCTTCACAGAAATCAGTATAAATAATGTCAACCTGGTTGCTACTAACAAAGTCATACGCAAGGAGAAGATTCGAAGTGGTTGAACGTCCCTTCAAGAAACCATGCTGCTCTGGGATAAACCAAGACTGTATTGTAGCATAGACCTGCTTATACATATACAATTCTTTCAAAAATTTTGGCAAAAATGCTAAGCTTAGAGATAGGCCTGTAGTTCTTAATATTAGTTTTATCGCCATTTTTATGTATTGGAGTTATGAAAGCAGCTTTCCAAGTGTTTGATACGTAACCTTCGTTCAATGAGCGTTTAAAAAGTATACTTAGTGGCGTGACAAGGCTTTTGGCATATTTTTGAATAAATATTGGTGGAACGTCATCAGGGCCGGCGCCTTTGTTCAAGTTAACAGATTCTAATAGTTTAAGGAGCTCGTGAGTATTAATATTGAATAAATTTAAATGTTATCTTATCGAATTATAATTTATGTCTACCTAAAAGTAATGAAAGTAAGTTACCCCAAGATTGAAAAAACTTTAGATTATGATCGAACTAGTAAGAATATAAATTGGCGAAAATTTGGAAACTTAACAAACCGTTTACGTTAGTTACTCGTTAGTTTATAATCTGATAAATATATAGCGTTGAAATGTAAATAGTTTCAAAGTTCACCATTTTTCGTCAACTTCTAATCTCACGAGTCATGTGATAGGCTTAAACGTGGAGTTTTTAAAATCTAAGAGTTTCTAAAATTAAAGTCTGATGGTCAAATAACCTATATTTTATTTTATATTACATACGGATTTAACGAAACTTGGATAAATACTTTCTCTAATTTTATAAGTGTTTAAGAATTACTGATTTAATGAGTACTTTTAGTAGAACAAAACTTTAATAAATGATTTCCTATTATGCAATGTTTTATTGATTTGCTATTTAACAATATTATTATTATTTTATGTTCTAACGTGCACAAAAAAAAATATCTTGAGTCGGTATTCTGTGGTATTTTATAAAATATATATATCTAATATTTTTATTTTGATATGTAGGTACCTGTTTCTCTACTAGAATACTAACCCCGCTCACTTAGTACATTCGTGCATTCAAATTACTAAATTTGAGGGTTCAAATGTACTAAGTAAGGGGGGTTAGCTAGGAATTCAGCTGATTTTGTTATCAATTTGACGTAATTTCGTTATGAAATTTACTTTTTTGTAGAACCAAAGAATAAGTCTTATGAATAAACGTAATTTGAATTACATATCATATACAGTTTTTGTATAATTCATGCTTCAACTTTAAAATGCTCTCCTGAAAAATCAACTTTTTGTAATTAGAACAAGTGTGCTCTAAGCCATCGATATAAATAGTAGGATTTATAATAGTAGTGGGATATTAATAATTAAACAATCAAAAATAGAACTGCTATAACATACGTCAAAAGTTACTTTGTTGCGAAATATTTCAAGGCACATTGAAATAATTATACTCGTATCCCCAAAAGTTATTTATTTCTTTGACCTGATTTTTTTCAATAAATCTTTTCACACACGAAGAATTATTTCGACGCAACCAATATGTCTTGAGAAAGTTAAACAAATTAAAATCAATGATATCTTCTTAGTAAGAACGTATCGCATTTTTTGTGTAATTCCGTCTAGTTTTTTGGGAATCTTTGAAATTATTTCTAACTAGCTGATGCCCGCAACTTCGTTTGCATAGAACTAACGAAAACGGAACCCTAAAATAAAAGTAGCCTATGTTAGACCTTATAACATCAGCTATCTGCCCGTGAAAGTCCCATGAAAATCGGTTTAGCCGTTTCGGAGATTAGCCGGAACAAACAGACAGACAGACCGACAGACAGACAGACGGACAGACAAAAATTTAAAAAATTGGTATTTTATTGTGAGTACCGAATATACTTTCATATGCATTAAGTGAAAAGCTGTTAATTTTAAATTACAAACAGACACTTCAATTTTATTTATCTGTATAGATGTATAGATAGATGTACTATGACTATTATAACATATATAGAAGTGCGTGCCCGGGTATGACCCTTGTTGAACAACTAGGTATTTGTATGCGGCACATAAATAATGTGTTAAAAATCCGTTACTTAATAAAAATATACATGTAACGAACATATACATTAACATTTTGTATGTCGGTTTTGTGCGAAACGCGAGATTTTCCTCCTTCAAAAACAACTCGTATCAGCGAGGTCAATGAACTCCGCAAACAAAATCTGCACACAATATAAATAATGTTTAATTTATAATATTTTAACATGCAATGAATATAACATACTAATTTGTTAGATTTGGTGATAACTAAAAGTGACATCATCATTATTTTCAAAATTGCTTTGAAAAATAAACCCAGATCTCAAAAGTACTTTAAAGAAGCAAATACTTGTATCGACAAAATGTGGATCAATTAACTCATCTATACTTTCTTTACGCTATTTTTTATATATAAAAATAGCGTAAAGAAAGTTTCAAATAACTCTATAAAATAACTTTACTATAAATCTAAAAATAGTTAAGGAAAAGTGTAATTCTGCGAAGGGCCAAGGAATTTTCGGTATCTGAATCGTGAACCGATACCTGGTCCCTGAACCCTAAGGGCATTACTCCCAAGAAGTGGCCCATATTTTTTACCAAATCCAGTTTGGGAGACGTAATTAAGTCTTTTCGTGGACATTTTGGTTTTTATTCGGTTTATCTGATGTTATCGTTTCTCACTAGTCGTGGCTTTGGTGACAAGTTTTTGTGAGAGTCCTGATTTTAACACTGCTAAATTGTCTGGAGATTTGTTGTGATTCGGATTTTAAAAAGATACAATGAAATTAAGTTTGAATTATTACTGCATTCTACTTTCTTATTAGAATCTGGTTACTAACATAATAAGATACAAAAGCAAATATAAAAGTCAAAGATCCAAAGTGAGGTACCTACCACCTACGTTTTGAAAGAAATAATTTGAATACTAATTTATATTGAAACAAATGAGCTAAAACAAACATTCTTCAAGTGATGTGACAAGTAAATGGTAACGAAGTCTACAAATCTGTCAACGGAACGGACTAAGATACAAATGATAATAATTTATCTTAAAATACTTACATGTTATTTATTGTATCTAGAAACAGTGACCTGAGATAAACTAAACATAATATGTCTTCGAAAACGGACGCGAAGTAAAGATCGCAGAGAGTGGACTAAATCAAAAGTTTATTCCGTGCCTACTAGCTTTTTCCCGCGGCTCCGCTCGCATAAATATAGTATATGATAGGGTATCGGTATTATTTTTCAGGATAAAAAGTAGACTACGTTTTAATCCAGAGCCTAAACTACAACCATACCAAATTTCATCGAAATCCTTTCGGTAGTTTTTGCATGAAAGAGTAACAAACATCCGTCCATCCTCACAAACTTTCACATTAATAATAGTAGTAGGATTCAACCCCCGTCCTTCGTAGCGTGTTTAAAACAAAGTTTAAAAAAAGGACGGGGGTTGAAAATCTAGGAGTTAGAGTTATCTTAGGAGGATATAGCTTAACATAATACGTCTTCCAAAATGGACGTGAGTAAAGATCGCATAGAATCGAAGAAACAAATAAGTACAAATTGTGTAGTTGCGTAAACATACGATTGACAATGGCCGATGGAAGCGTTGCCCCACTTGTCCATTGTAGCGACAAGATGTGAAATCCGGCCAAGGTTCTACATTATGTACACAAATAGGGATTTAAGATACGAGATACTAAGCGGCTTAACAATAGTGATGTTACTAACCGAGAGCTTAAAATGGAGTTAGAAATAGGTTAGAGACGAGACTTTGTTACTAACATTAATATGTATCAATAAGTCACTGTAGATCTCGTTACAGTTCTTAACAACAAAAATACATTTCACTTACTGCATTACAGACATAAAAATTGATGCTCAGGATATTACAAAACATGTGCGGATGTAAAATTTTTCATTTATATCTCATAACGCAATATTGAACAAATTTATTCATTCACTCGGCCATGTTCTCGTTAGCCAAAAGCCTGTGATGTATCCAATAAAAGCAAAGCTCAGATTGAAACTTTGAAAGACAGACAGACTGACGTAGGCAGTCGTTTCGTATTGCAAAAAACGTAAGTCATGCCGACAGAAAGACGTTGATATGCAGATAAAGTAAGTTGATCCCTTGAATGTTTACTGAATATGGGGAAGGGGAAACATCCAAAAATAAAAACTGTATGTGCAAAAGTCACTTTGCGTCAGATTATGTGTAGCTATTTAGCTGTCTACTTGATTGTAGAAGGAAGAAAGTAAGTCAAAATCCTACTTTATTTGAAAGTGTAATAAAGTTAAAAAGCCCACATTGTGCCAAATGCCAAAATCTCGTGTAAGAGAGTTTTCGCATAAAATATCGGATCGGAAAACGCTCTCAGCCTACCTATCCCAAATTACAGAATATTAGCCCACGTTAGCTATTAGTAAAACTCAAACAAATTACGTTTAGTTGTTTAACAATTACAATGTTAAACAGTGAAACAAAATAGGATTGCAGACGGAAGCCACTTGAGCACGTGTAAACGTCCATCTTAGCAACAGAATGGATTGTAGACAAACTATTGATCGTTGAACGGCACTGCCTCCACCATAAACCTAGAGGCCTACCGTTGAAATCGCTACATTATACAACGCTCGTCCGCAGTGCGGGAGCCGGAGGTGAGGCACACTCAACACGTAATGATCCAGCTAACGTGGAATTCTATCGCGAGTTACGTAACTCCGGTCACTATTCTCTACGCCTACACATAAACTTCACCCATACACAATGAAAATCCTTGGTTGCGTGACAGAATATGTTTTACGTTCCATGTAAAACGACGGAAATATATATTTATATAAAACAAGTTTCGACTTTGTATTTAAATATAATTCAGGTAAGTAGCTTAGAAAAATAACACAGATATTTTGAGTTATACAATACGTATGCGTGCCTACATAAGTACGCATACATAATAACATTATACATACTAGACGATTTCCTACTTTTAAAAGAAAGAAGTCTTCTAGTCTTATAAGCGAATATTCGTATTAGAATCAGAAACCAAACAGTTTCTCCAAAGCCTACAGCATAATATTATTATCATGTCCAAATTGTGTTCAAAAGTGGACATACCCATATTTCAATTCAAATTACTAGTATAAGACAGCTGGACCGGATAGTAATAAATGAAATTGTGCCTGGTTTTGGGCAGGAAGTGCGCTATTGATTTGTTAGGGGAGTTTGGGCGGGCGGGCAGGGTCAAGGACGTGCCCATTGAGAGAGCACGTGGCCGATACGTAATCGTAATTCATAACCCTCAAGTAATCTTCCCTTTATGCTAAATGACCTTAGAGAGGGCTTTGACTGATTCTGACCTTAACGGCCTGCTATTTCTGGACTTCTAAGAAAAACTGATACCGTTGCGTGAATTTGTTTAATTTATTTATAGTTTTGTTTATTTGTTTTTCTTTGTCTACTGTGTTTATCGAATTGATCAAGTTATAGGCAATTTTATTAATGACAACTACATAGATTACTAGTGTTAGGGTCATGTGCTATCAGTATTACAATTGATTCCTGTAATTTAGGTATAGGTATACGCAACGAATTTTTGGTCAACCAACAGTTTTAAAATACAAACAATCACGACACCAACGAGCATATTATTTATGAGATAGCAAGCCATGCATAAATTCTATAGTATTTATAGACTATTTCGGGACTGATGAAGAAAGCTAAAGAATAACGACTTAATGTCGTTTATGTATGTGTGTAGTCATGCCATTCACCAATTTGGACGACAGCCATTACACGTAGTTTATGGAGGGTAATTAAAGCTACATAAGGTCATAAGGTCAATTTATTGAAGAAGTAGAAATTGAAATAACAAATAATATAGAAGTTTAAGGGCCTGTTCCACAATCTGCTAATAAGTGTCGTATAGCTTATTCGAAAGTTTTATTGCTGCTTACTTTATATCGAGCGACAGAGACAAAACATGCAAATAAGCTGTCCTAAATATTAGGATTCAGGAGTAACTCCTTAGTAAATAATTTAAAATTAGTTATCAAAACAATTAATAGTGATTTTAAAGGTTACATAGAAGTTTGGTTCAATGCTCTAAGCATAAAACTTTGATTTGAAGATAGTACAAACTGTAATAGGTATAGTGAAAACAATGATTAATAACCTAATAGAGCCTGAAATGACAATAATTTCAGAGACAAAGAGAAATTGCGAAACTGCAACATATTCACTTGAGGTTTCTCTTCAGCATAATTAAAAATTGTGCAGGCAAAATTACCGGTTCCAATTAATCGTTGAAAACTGAAACAAGAGAGCGCATATTCAACGTGACGAGTTGCAATTATTCATTGAAACGAGATGCGCACAGCAGACAGCCAGTACCAATGATATCGCGTATACTAGGCGACGTACCATCGTTCAATAAAGAGCTCTGAAACAAAAACAAGACCGTTGCAGAAATATGCAGCTGGCAATGCGCTCAAAGGACCCCCTTATACGTGTTCTCCTATAATCATAAACATAGAAAACGCACAAAAGCCTCTTGGCGTCGCGTCGCTGTCAGATAAAGTTGTTGCATTTCTTTTGCTAGACGAGGCGGGTGAGACGGCGAGATGCGTGCGAGCGAGAGCCGAGACGCCCCGATCGTTAGCCATGATCTTCAACGCGCCACAAACACACAGCCCGACCGAGAGCGAAATTGCAGCGAGAATGCACCTAGCTACGTTATTACTGTCTTGGCATAAAACGACCTCCGTCCTGGTTCGTGCCGTTGAAAAATCGACCTACTCCAGCGCCTACTGAGTGGTTTATCGGTCGCCTACATTCTGAAACCGGTTATGGTCTGGGTGCAAGCGATAATGGACGCTGCGGTTGCGACATAAGTTCCGTTTGCCGGCCGGTGAGCCCCGCTTGTATATTTAGCCCGCATCGCGAGTTGTGGGTGTTTTAGGTCGGCCGCACGCACTGCTGAACTAGTCGGAGGGTTTCCTATTATCGATTTATGTACAGGACGGTGATGCCGCGTATTATTGCACTTTTTCACTCTAGGACATTTTATGTAATTCACGTTCGATTTCTCTCGGCCAAGACGTAGTGAAACTTAAGCAAGGTGTTTCCCTGACTGCAAATTTAATTTATTGCTTCTTTTAACATTTTATTTATAACAATTTCTGTGCTAGACGCTGGAGGTTTTCCAGCATTTGTTAATTTTGCACCATCTCATCATTTTCAGCGTCTACTTTAAAACATTAAAATATATTTATATTTATCTATAGTCGTTCTGTTATACATCCTCTCAACAATGTTTTACAGAATTAATACAATCGGCTAGCATAATGTCTACCTCATGGCGGACTTAGTTTAACCATAATACCTTCAATTGTTTTCTACCTCTTTTTAAATTTATCAGATCAAACGGATAGACTAGACAAGGGTCTAGTCTGACCTTTGTTCTTGCACCCAAAGACAGGCTCCACTGGATGCGGTTTTGTGAAAAGGGCAATAAGGGCTTGCGGTCGCGCCCACATACCTGTGATAAAATCAGACATGAGTTCCTACAACCACAATATTTAATTAACAAACACAATGCAGTCTGGTAAGCATTAAAACAGGTCCATCGCCCGTATTATCGTAACAATGTAATAAGAATAAGAAAACGAATATAGGTACATATTAATAACAAGAAAAAAAAAAGTTTAAATTAAGACAAAGAATCAAAGAAATACAATGCAGGAGACATCATAAAGTGATATTCCAAAAACAATATTTCAATGTACAAAACCTCTTTACGAAAAAATACTGGCCGCAAGCAAATTCCTTAAAAAACAATATTCATAATCCAGAAAAACGTTGGAAACATTCCAAATTCAAAACCGTCCAATCGATACCGACGTTTCAGTCTGAAGCGTACAATTATGGCATGTACGGTAAAATGCATCGCTAAATATAGGCCGTGGAGGCGAACGCCTAGTTGTGCGTGGTCAGGAATCACCTCCTCTCCCTCCGCTATCCCCGCCCCACACCACGCGTCCTGTAGGGCTAACTGCGCAGTTGCTAAGCTAAAATCGAAATTAAAGCCGTGTTCAGCATAGTGTCATTTTTTTTACGGAAAGTCTACTAGGAATGTTGATATTATTATTCCAAATAAAAAATGTTGTTTGGAATTCTTGCTATAAATTTTATGTTTCTGTTAATGTATTATAATTTATAACGTTTTTTTTGAGTCATTGCACAAGATGTTTCTTATTGTAAAACAGCTTCCGTTTTATAAGGAATATTTATACGAAATAAACATAAACCGTCGTGGTTCTTAGAAAGCAGTAGGCAGATTCATCAGTAAGGTATTCCGTGGTTGTCAGAGGTCTAGAGGAAAAAATGCACGAAATTTAATTCTGAACCTCAATTCTTGAATTTAACTAGGACTTTTTTACTTTTAATGAATTATAATGAATCCGTCTTGGTATCATCATTTGAATTTGGAGTTTGTCACACGTGGATACTAACTTTAGCATGGAGCGTTTTTTTTTTTTTTTTTTTTTTAATGAAATAAGGGGGCAAACGAGCAAACGGGTCACCTGATGGAAAGTAACTTCCGTCGCCCATGGACACTCGCAGCATCAGAAGAGCTGCAAGTGCGTTGCCGGCCTTTTAAGAGGGAATAGGGTAATGGGGGAGGGTAGGGAAGGGAATAGGGTAGGGGATTGGGCCTCCGGTAAACTCACTCACTCGGCGAAACACAGCGCAAACGCTGTTTCACGCCGGTTTTCTGTGAGCCCGTGGTATTTCTCCGGTCGAGCCGGCCCAATTCGTGCCGAAGCATGGCTCTACCACGTACCAAGACGTTTTTACGAGACTTTCAAAATTTTGTATACATGTCGCTGTTTCTTTGAAAATATTGACTTTCGATATACGGTTTCTTCTAGAAGTCATTCATATTTATGAGTACTATTCATTTATGCAATTAAAAAAAAACATTGCCTATTGCCTATTGTCATCAAGTCATTGGCAAAAATGTAAAGACTATAGAATATATTGTAGAAAATTTTAAATTAAACTTGAAAATGATGTTATATGAAAGTTACCTACGATTTTGCATACCACAGACGAATAAATACGGCAGTGCGTGTGGTTATAATAAATGTTTGCATAAATTATAAACTCTCGGTACGCATGGAAAAACTGAGCCGGTGAGTAGGGGAGACCGCGTTGGTGTAGGTCAGGGACTGAACGAACTATTTATATAAACTAAATTAGTTATGTATAGTTCTCAAATCCATAGATATAATAATAATATCTATGGACGCTTCACACCATGTTAATCTGGCCCCGTGCTAAGTACCCGAAGAACTTGTGTTACTTTTGTTTTATACTGTACATATATTTAAGATTTTTAATTATATACATGTTTAATAAACATCCATAACACAGGAACGCCGAAGGACGGCGGGATGCCCGCGACCTCCGGCCTGAGCGCCAACGCGCTAACCACTAAGCCACAGAGGTCATCAAATTCCTATTAAGTAGTTTTCTTTGTAAGAAAACTTGAGAAACAAAATCTGATTTTTAAGATTTTATATAGGTACGACATTGGTTGATGATTCCCTATTTTTTCGCATAAAGTAAATATTATGTCAAAATTTAATTAAACTAATTACGCATAATATTAATTTGGCATAAGCGTTTAGGGATTTTTTTACATAATCATTACGCATACTTATTGTTAAGCATATCTACATTTATTTTCGTATGATGATTTGTAAGCATATATCTACAAAGCATAAACATATTTAAGCATAATGATATAAAAATATTTAAAAACGTCGTAAACGCGATAAAAAGTTCTAACCTAATCTAACCCAAAAATACACAAACGTTATTGCACGCCGCGTTTTTATGAGCCCATGTTAATACTTCAAGACGTTTTAAACATGATAAAAAAGTTTTAAACTAACATAACCTAAACTACATAAACGTTATTTCACACTGGATTAATCTAATAATACACTATGGTATAGTGCCAAAGTATTGTTATGACAAGAAAAATGCCTAACGAGTAATGTTATGCTAAAATACAGTAATAGGCAATCGGACATTTTTTTTATTGCATAAATGAATAGTACTCTTAAATATGAGTAACTTCTCAGAAGAAACCGTATATCAAAAGTCAATATTTTCAATGCTACAGCGATTTCTATAAAAAAAATTCGCGAGCCTCCTAAAAACGCTCCATATTAAAGACGACCTACAAATGACGTCACTTGTAGGTTATAGTATATGAAGTATATGGCCGCAGGAATATATTTGTAAATATCTCCGATATTTGTGCGTTTAAGTTCATACTTACCATAATGAATGTTTTTGTACATGATGTGAGTAAACTAATGATGTAGGTTTTGTTTACCAATTTCGCAAAAAAAAAAAATTGGTATAAAGACTCGCGAAATTTTGTATACCTTTGAAAATATTGACTTTTGATATACGGTTTCTTCTGAGAAGTTACTCATATTTAAGAATACTATTCATTTATGCAATAAAAAAAAATCAGTCCGCTTGCCTATTACGCCAAAGTATTATTATGATAAAAAATTATGCCTAACGAATTATGCCACATTAAATTAGGACAAAAAACATTAGTCCAAATGATCTTTATGCCTAATGATATGGTATGCCAAGAAACAACAAGTATACCAAAGTATTATTATAGAAATTAAATTATGCCTATTGAGGTATACCACATTAAATTATGCTTTAAAAAAAAGTATGCGTAGAAAAGGAATCCCCACATTATTATCTAGTAATATTAATTTGTTAAAAATATAATTTATACGATAACTCTACCTTTTTTTTTTTTTTTCCGGGGGGGAAAATGCTTTACGCATACCACCCAGGCGCAGGGGGCACCCAAGTGGTGATGTGGGACTCATGGTATACCCACTAAAAACCCCCCCATCTTCCTCCTCACCGCCCTCTGACGGGGCCACGGGAACGATACACACATCCGCGACCCCGCCGGCGGCAGCCGCCTACAAGCGGCTCCATCTTGAAAGCCCGAAGGCTCTCCACGATGGGCGCACCAGATGGTATGAGGTGCGCTTCCTCCTCGGCCTCCACCAGTACTGTAGCAGACTCCCCCTGAGTCTGCTACTAGGAGGCCATGGGTACAAGATAAACTGGTACCCGGTGGCAGATCAGGTCTGTGGTTCTGCCACCGACCACACCTCGGCCGCAGAGGATAGGGCAAGCGGCGCACCGCAATACCGACATGCCTCTTCCTCTGCGGCCCCACCAACGCCGTTTCGACGGAACGGCCCCGCCAGCTCGCAGGGGGTAGGGAGAGTGGCGTACCGTAATACCATCACGCCTCTCCCCCTGCGATCCCTCCACGGCCGCAGAAGATAGGGAGAACGGCGCACCGTAATATCGGCACTCCTCTTCTTCTGCGGTCCCACCTCCATACGCGTCCTCTGCGGGCATGTTCAGCCCGCTGGGAGCGCCCTCCTCGGGCCAGCCGGCGGCAAACAGGCCGGCCCCGGTTGCCTCTTAGCTTCACCGTGGGTGACCAGTCCACGGTTACTAAGCCCCACCGCCACGACAAGGCGTGCAACCATCGGGGGGACGATAACTCTACCTAGAGTTTCTAAAATTGATTAAACTCAATTACATATTCTAACCTTTAAAATTGATAAGTATTATGCTGTAATTGTCGTGATTAGCATTTGACCTCGAGGCTAGTAAACAATTTACCAATTACTATAATAAACTCGTTATTATTAAATCTAGGTTCATATTGAAACTGAACTCTCTCTCGTTGGGTTATTTGTCTACATTTTATAAGATTATCTAAACAGTTATAAACAATGGTAAACTATTATTATGAATTGAAAAGAAGTGCAAAAGACATGAGAGCATTTTTGAACTAAAAATGTATCGTCACCGTAAAATTGTAAACGCAAAATAATGTGTTAAGGCTCATTCCACCGTTTCGTCCGAATCGGTGTGATTTTGTGAATTTTATTTTATTTTGACGGTTTCGAAAATTGATATGGTAAATGGATTCGCATACCTTCAAGATGTAAAACGCTGCTAAAGGCGTTTATTAAAATACAAATGAGCAAATGAGTGAGTAAATACTGAACCATTATATATAATATTAATTGAGTTTTACATTATTTTATTTAAAAACACGACCCTCATTAGTTTATATTCACAAAAAAATCACTACCTTCCAAATCCTCTTAATCTTCTCCCTCTAAAATTTGGAAGAGAATGGAATGTGGAAAGGAATGAAATTTTGCAAGATTTTCTAGATTTATTTCAGAATAAATAGTGCAATAACCTTAATACGAATAATGTGATGAAACCTAACTATAAACTATCGTTATATAAAAAAAGAATAAATTCGATCATGGATTTACTTCACAATGCGATGGAATGTAATGAGTACGTACCTGTGACAAAAGCCATTTCTAAACATAAAACCGAAAATATTTTCCGCTGTGGATGCGCACGTTCTTCGGTGGTGAACTATTTCAGTAGGCAGAAAGACACAAGAGAGGTACGCATTAAGCTAAAGTAGAAATAGAGATGGGAACTTACAATAATTTCATTTGCAAAGTTTGTGGAAGGGAATGACGTTTTTCGTTTGACAAAATTTAAATGTCGATTCTTTATATAATACGCACTCATTTAAACATAATATGCTATGAATTATTAATTGCTATTAAGTAATTTGATATATCACTACAAAAAACCTGAACATTTATTGGAAGAAAGTACTCTTAAGTATCTAGAAAACACCTAGGTGATCATTTGGATAAGGAAAGGAATGAAATTTTGACATGTTTTTGTTCCAAGATCTTTTTATTTAATGAATTGAGAGATCAAATGAAACATGCGTCTTTGAGATCAAATTAATCATGAACTTAATCAATTAAAACATTTTCACTGACTGTAATATTTATAAGGTTTTCTGGCCTGGAATGACGATCCGGACGAAACGGTGGAATGAGCCTTAAATGATATGTCACCGTAGCAGCATATTCGCGTCCGAAGTCTATCAACATTTTACAATTTCACTAGTTATACATATAACAATCTAACGGTTTTTACAATTTTACGGTGACATATTATCTATTCTTCTATATACTATATTTAAATATTATAAAGAGGAAAGATTTGTTTGTTTAAATTGTTTACATTTAAGATTACACCACAGGGAAGAACATAAGCTAATATTTGTCGCGGCAAAATGTACGGTCCCCGCGAGATTTCTTTTTGCACGCACGAAGTCGTGTGCAACATTTAGTCGCTTATAAGGTGATAAATTCTGGTTTTAGAGTCTGATTAAAAAACATCAGGCTCTACCTGTGAATAATTTAAAATTTAAAATTAGAATTGATCACCTTTTAGGGTCAGTGTACACCGCGACGAAACGTTACGTAAAATTGAACTTTATTTATACTAGATGTATGGATGGATGTTGCGCGCGACTTCGTGCGCGACAAAAGGAAATCCCGCAGTAACCATACTTTTTACCGCAATAAAAAGTAGCCTATGTCCTTCCCCGTGAGCTATTATATATCTGTGCCAAATTTCATCAAAATCGGTCCAGTAGTTTCGGAGCCTATTCGATGCAAACAAACTTTTCCTCTTTATTATATTATTATAATAGAGATTTATAGTATATTTTATAACTTCATAGTATATTTCTGTGTTTTGTGTAGTGACACAAAAATATACACGTTTCATATTATTACATCAGTCATACACTGCACATGCGTTGTGCAGTGTGATGCTTCTCGACACTTGAACTCTGACAATGAAAAGTGCGTTTTCTTATGTAATGAATAAAATTCAATTTTGAATACATAGTTATCTTAAATTGTTATTATCGTATTGTTTCGTTCCTGTGTGAATTGACCCTTATAGTGATAGTTTTCAATAAAAAAAAATCACTATTCACGGTTTTTCTGACCTAACGCCCACAAAATGTCTACAAGGTATAATTTAAAAGATATTTATGGTTATGCAAATTTCTTGCTTCTGAGCGATTCGCCACGCCTATTTGAAGCTTCGAATTGCGACTACCGTGCTAGAATATTATATTTTTTTGTTCTGTTATATTTGCAACACACATTCGCAGCGTGTTGAAATGTTACACCTTTTGAATGTAAATGTTGCGACTTGCGTAGTTGAAAAACACGCTCATAATAATCTTGAGAAACTATTAAAATTCTGATAAACATATTTAGTTCCAATTGACCGAATGGTTAAATTTGAAATATATGTGCATAGCTATTGGGCAGCTTTTGGCGAGTAATTCGCTAGTACCAAAACACTTGTATGGATTTCTAGAAAATACATTTAACAAAGTTTTATCAGAATGTGTTAAACAGTTTTCGTGTGAAACAGCAACAAAAACATGTTGACATTATTATTTCGCGTATATTCCACAAGTTGGCTAACTGGCCAGTGATCTGACGGAATCTGGTGAATCATTTCCACGGGGTCAATGAACTGCGGCCATTAAAGTGTTGCGTCATGACATTGAAATATAATAAAAAATCGAAATACAAAATGCTGTACACGTCCGGGCGAATCACTGACGTGGTAGTAAAGTGACACAATTGGCGTTTACAATACGAGGCCGCCATTTTGATTTTAGAAAAAAACTTATAGTTGCGAGCGCTGGGATTTTTTTATTAATCTAAGGGGCAAACAAGCAAACGGAGCACCTGATTGCAAGTGCGTTGCCGGCCTTTTAGGAGGGAATACGGAAGGAACGGAATACCTTCTTGAAGGTTTGCAGGTCGTAATCGGCATCTTGGACTATTATTTGTTGATGGTCAATTTTTTGGATAAAACTGTAAATAGTATCATAAAAATTATTTCTACCCAGCTGGCAACATTGTCCGAGTAGAACTAACGGAAACGGAACCTTAAGATAAAAGTATATCCTCATATAAATAGATTCAGCTGTTTCAGGGATTAGCCGGCATAAACAGACACATATTTAGATAGACATACAGACAAAAAAATTGGATATTATATAATATTAAGTACATACCTACCTACCATTTATACTTTCTTATGCATTTAGTGAAAGCTTGTTAATTTATATTACAAACAGACACTTCAATTTTATTTATTTGTATAGATAATTTACATCATGATTGTAATTAATTTAGTTATTTTATGAACATAATTCATACTATAACTTCTAGAGTGCTCTACTCAAGATAGAGTTTTAAAATTAGGTTTTACTTTGCTCTACCAACTTCTAACTCGCAAACGGGTAACATAACTCTGTACTTTACTAAGTGTGCCGATGAAAAAATAAGAATAATTATTTATAATATCTCTCGGTATAGTCCTCAATCCCCAACTGCATTTTTAAGATAGCGATACAAAATTGATCCTTTTATATTACCTATTAATTTGATGTATTACTAGCTGTTGCAACTGATAGTGCAATAATGCATTAATTTCGACTTAATTTAATTCCCAAAAAAAGGTTATCGTGAGTCAATCTTAAAAGATAGACGTATACTGTCGGACATTTTTTTTTTATCATTTATAGAGGAATAATTCTTTGATACATAATATTTTTGGGTTACTTGGATTGTTTACGCAGCGCACGCAACGGAAGCCCGCAAATATGAATCATTTTTTCCGTTTTTTGCAACATTTTTTACTGATGCTTCGCTCCTATTGGTCGCAGCGTAATGTTATGTAGCTTAAAGCCTTCTTCGACAAATGGACTATAAACACAAAAAGAATTTTAAAATTTTATTTAGCAGTTCCTGAGATCAACGCGTTCAAACAAACAACGGAAACCCTCAAAGATGAATAATTTTTTTTTCCACATTTTCCCCTGATTATTCGCTCCTATTGGTCGCAGCGTGATGTTATATAACCTAAAGCCTTCCTCGATAAATGGATTATCCAACACAAAAATATTGTTTCAATTCGAAACAGTAGTTCCTGAGATTAGCGCGTTCAAACAAACAAACTCTTCAGCTTTATAATATTAGTATAGATAATAGCCGGTGTGGCTCGATATAAGATCTCTTGCATTGAAACGTCATATTTGGGGCTAACTGCCAAACATCTAAATTTATCTGATAAATACCCCCAAATACCGCCTTTATAAATAGGTATACTGTATGGTCTTGTGAAGTGAGTTGGAATGCTATTACTGTATGTTCTATTATAGTAGTCTAAAGATATAAATAGGTATAAATATCAGATAGATATTATTGACGAGGAATTTTCTCTTTTTCTTCTTCTATTGAATGTCTGTCTGTCCATATGTCCTTTATAGAATCGTAATGCATTTGATCATGTGATTATCTTTAGCAAAGTTGTTGTGTATGAGCCAGATTTTGTTTTAATTTCGGAAAAGGTGTTGGTTGTAGGTAGGTTGCTAGAGTAGGTGTAGGGGTAGATTACTAGGAGTATGTGTAGGAGTAGGTGTATGAGTTGGCGTAGGAGTAGGAGTAGGTGTAGTCATTTATTCAGTCCAGTTCATATTTAAGACAGAACAACGCCTGTCGGAGTCAGTTATATATAAAAATGTATCGCAATTCCAATGTCTCGCTAAAACTCGAGAACGGCTGGACCGATTTGGTAAATTTTGGTCTTGAAATAAACGGTGAGAAATGTTGGAAAAATTGTGGCGAAAATAATAAAAACGACTATTTAATTTTCTCTTACTAACTGTGCACTGAGGTGCACTGTTCAATTTGTCACTTAACTGTCAAATATGTATAGGTGCATCAGTTTCCTATTTGGTTGGTGTAGTAATTAATTATTTATTCTAGTTCATAGTAAACAATGTGTGTCGAGATGGCTAGTCATTACATAATTGAATTAAATAAAAGGTAGGATAAATATAATTATATAAAGTGAGATTAATACACACCGCAGTCAGAACACGATTGCAATTTGGAAGATTCATACCGTGTGGCGTGTAATGGTCGTTTACCCCGCGGCCTTCGTGCTGCCCTAAACTAGTTGTACCTACTGCATGCTCCTATAGAGTTGACAATTGAAGTGTTGAGTTAAATGAATGTGATGAGTTGTCAATTCAACTCATCACATTTATTTAGATAGACATCGATCTTCAACCCTATAATATTAGCGCAGAGTTCTATTTTCAGCGCTCTGAATTTTCGCTTATACTACTACGATATTATCAGTAGCATAATTCAGTTTTAATAAAACGCTATAATTTGTTACAGATTACAACGCCGCCCCGCTGTTCGCCTCTGAAAACGCCTCCAGTGGTAAGTGTACAATTATATCTCGTGAAGTGGCCTTATCTCTGATCGAGTGGCGATTATTGAGGATTTTTTCGTACAGATTTATGAGTATACGTTTCTGCGCTGAGATTAAAAAGAAAAACCATAATACCTCTTACTTTCTTACGAAATTGACATTATTTTTATGTAAGCTTTCATTGTGTTTTGTTTTGTATTAATCAACGTAGAGACTATTATGTAGATTTATCTTTCCGAATGACCTCAAAACTATTAATAGTCACTATCGCCTTTCTTAATGAAAGCCTTTATAATTATGTCCTACCGATTAAGATCTCGAAGCCCAAGAAGAACTTATATTTAATAAGTTTTATTAAATATAAAAGAAATACCTCGATGTATCTGTAACCTTTTCAGTGAAGATTTTGAAGGTTTCCTATTTCGTCGACGTTTGTGCGCGAATTCTTTAGGTTTTCCAGCAAATTTTAGACGATTTCCCCGCGGACTCGTCGTTTGGAGCAAATTGTCTGTCTGCGTCCTAAATTTCAGCGTAGCTCGTCGACTCGTCGAAATGTTACAAAGTTAGTCGAGAGTGCTTTAGGGTTTCCACGTGTAGGCTTTGCGATGAAAAAAATACAGCAGCAGATAGTGTTTGAGTGTTAAATTTTTGCTGTATCCCGCTTTGCTTGGGGAAGGAAACTGGAATACCTCCTATTCCTACAATATTCTGATTAATTTCGTTGCGGGTTCCAAGACAGATTTAGCATGTCCCCCGGGCACCCCTGAGACCAGTTTTTGTGGTCGGTTACTGTCGATCCTGGCTCACAGGAGTAGTAGTGGATGGGTATGTGTGGTAGACCAAATGCCCGTATAAAAAGATAGTGTTTAAAATTACCTACTTAATAACCTAAGTATGTATGTCACCGTAAAATTGTAAAATGCCTTAGATTGTAAAATAACTAACGTGATTGTAAAAATATGTCGAAAGATTCATTACTATATATTTTTAATCTAACGAAGAATAATGTGTTAATTATAGGCAGAATATTCGCGTCGGAAGTCTATCAACATATTACAATTTCACTAGTTATATTAGGTCAGCGGTTCTCAAACTTTTTTGGTGACGGAACCCTTTTGGAAAGCGAAATACTTGACGGAACCCTACAATAAAACAATTATTTTATAAATGTTTTCTTTATAAATAAGCATAATGAAAGTACAATATAACAGTTACAACTTATTACATACTAATAGTAAGTTACTACATAAGAAGTAAAAGAAAATAAAATGACTAAAAGTACATTAAATACTAGTCTTTAACCTATTAGAAGCCCTGGGCACATTATGGGCCTCCATTTTTTTTCGTTTTTACCTGTTTCTTTCTGCTTTAAACCCTGAATTTAAACTGTAATTCGGAAACATCAAAATTGATAATATGTTTTTAAGCTAAACACGAGTGAGCGGAGCGAGAGAGCAAAATTTTCCCCATTTTACAGGTCAAAATCTGTTCAAACGTTAAACTAAAACACTGAATAACGGTGAATTTCGGAAAAATACCATAAAATCAACCGGCTATATTGAACATCGGTACTAAATAATATAATATGTTTATTTCGGGGGTTTGAACCCCCAAACTAACGAATAAGTTCGGCTGCGCCTCATGATACGACGCGTAAAAACCTTCACCAGAGAGAGGTGTTTTGATGATTTTTTTTTCTAAATTCTCGCAGAACCCCTACAGGGGTTTCGCGGAACCCCAGGGTTCCGCGGAACACACTTTGAGTATGGCTGTATTAGGTACAGTCTAACAGTTTTTACAATTTTACGGTGACATTATTTGAATAGCAAATACAGAACGTGGTGGCACGTTAGCTTACTTCGGATAGGTTTGTCATTACTAAAAAAATATAGTTAGTGAATACAACATTTTCAGTCTTAGGGTTAATTCACACCGGAATGAAACGATACGCGACATGACGCTGCATTTTTAAGGTATCTGTTCAAAATTGAACTTTATTCATTAATATGCAAGATACACATTTCATTGTAAGAGTTCGAATGGCAGAACCTCAATTCTCGTATTTAAAGTAGACTTTTTATTTTACTTTGATTTTATTAATAATGAAGAGGCTTGTTATTACTTATTATACACTAATTTTGTGAAGTTTGGACCAATCAGGACGGGTTTCACGCTGTTTTAATGTCTACGAGAATACCGGTTTGACAGTTTTAGCGTATCGGGACTTGATTGTAATTTTAAAATAATTGAAGGTTTTATTTATCAGCATTGACCCTCTGGATGCACCCGCTGCGCATGCACAGTGTATAACTGCTGTCTTTTGAAACGTGTATCTTATTTTGTAGCGAATAAAGTTCAATTTTAAATAGCTGTTCTCATCTCTGGGCAGGGGCACCAAAGTACCAGCTTCTCCCTCTGGATCATATCCAACGTAGGGCCGCTCGAATTGTCGACTGCCATAGTGTTTCAAACAGGCTTGAATCCTTAGAGCTACGTAGAGATGTAGCATCGCTCTGCATCCTCTATCGGTATTACGGGGAGTGCTTCGAGGAATTGTTCGGACTTGCACCTGCTGCAACTTTTCGCCACCGTTCCAAGCGACAAAATATTTATCATCCTCATCACCTTGATGAGTGGCAGTCCTCCACCGTGTGCTTTACCCGAAGCTCTCTGCCGCGCACTGTAAAACTCTGGAATGAACTGTCGCCAGCAGTATTTCCGGACCATTACGACCTGCAAACCTTCAAGAAGGGAGCGTATTCCCTCCAGCCGGCAACGCACTTGTAACTTCTCTGATGTTGCGGGTGTCCATGGGCGACGGTAATCCCTTTCCATCAGGTGATCATAAAATAAAAATAAAAATAGCTATCTCAAAAAATTAAGTGCCACCTATCGTCGCCGTGTGAACGGAACCTTAAGAATCTCTACATTCTAGTGTTTCCATTATTTGTAAAAAAAAAAAACTTTTGACTTTTGAGTTTCTCGAAATAACACATTAGCATCGATTCGATACCATATTTGTATTGGAATAATTATCACCATTAAGGTTCACTCGTTTTTGTGTGCTTAATGGATTTTTAATCTTTTTTATATCTGCTAGGTCAATGACCTCACGTTTTCATATTACAGAATAACTCTGGATTAATTAATCGAAGCGTTTGCGAACACTTTTTATGAATGTTTTTAAAATAAAAACAAAATTTTTCAAAGTCAAGTATTAATCATTCTATCATCATCACCCAAGTGGGTTTATCTAAGTTCTATTTAAGTAGAAGTTACCCGCGACTTCGTACTTGCAAAAATAATGCCTCAGCAATGGTACATTTTGCTACGATAAAAAGTAGCCTATTGTAGAGTCTAAACTTTTAACTGTTACCATACCATAAGAAACATCCACACATACAAACTTTCTCGTTCGTTATATTAATAAGGAAGTAAAGATTTAAACGCGTCGTATTAATTAAACCGAAATAATCATTTTTCCATGCCTATCAGACATTTGTTAATAGCTATAATAATATTATTATAATTTCATACTTTTAAGTAATAAAAGGTTGCCGACAAATCCGGTGTATCAATTTTGAACTTTATTGCCGAGTAATAAGGTCGAAAGTGCTACACCGGATCTGTCTTAGGCTATACCTACTGTATTAAATTACAAGACCATTACAAAACTCGCACTGTACTGACTATTGACGAAACGCAATGATTGCATTATGTACGTTATATTCAAGCAAATACACAATAAGTAAGCTACCACTTACCACAGTTTACAGGTAAGCCTTAAGCTGCGCGTCCACTGCATCGGAATCGGAGCGGACGGATTTGTTGCTTTGTATGGATTTCTATGGTACTGCGTCCACTGGATCGGCATTTCTGCGCCCGCGACCGGTATTTTTGCCGATGACGTCACCGGCAGTGAACCCGTCATTCGGATTCCGAACGTTTCAAGTTCTGACGTGTTTGCGACGACGCGACGGCTATACATAAATACTTATTCACGACGAATGACGATATTTTAATTACTTTAGTGGAAAAATATGATGAACTTTACAATCTAAAACATCAACATTATCTTAACCAACTGAGGAGAGACGATATATGGGATGAAATTGGGCAAATAATAAATAAAAATTGTAGAATATAGTGAAGTTCAAAAAACTTTTTTCGAGTCATATGAATGTACCCAAAAAATCTATTTTCATCTTCTAATAAATCAGAATATAATGTATGAAATTCTCCAAAAATTATTCTTTTCGAATTTATATTATGATTTATGAACCCATATCTTTCGTTTCCTCTTGTTTCTCTTTTCCTCTTCTGATAAAATAAGCTAATTACAACCTATTCGGTCTGAGATTACAACAATATATCTCGTCACTATCCTCCATAATGCAAGTGCACGTTCAGGCTGACGGATTAAAAATAACTAAATTGCCGATGCTGAATCCGGATGCAGTGGACGCACCCCATCGGCATTTTGTAAATGCCGACGCTCCGTCCGCTCCGTCCGCTCCGATTCCGATGCAGTGGACGCGCAGCTTTCGCATTAGGCCAGTATTTTAGTCAACTAACTCACTTTCAACTCGCTACTAACTGGGAAACTATTCGCATTTTACAAGATTAATAGCCTATGATTGCCACCAAAGTGAATAAACTGATTAATCTAATTGTAAAAGTTATTTTAGTAGAGGTGGATGAAGAAGTTTGTGTCATAAAAAAGAAGCTATATGGATAAGGAAATGGATCGATAGAAATATATTATCGAAACACAGGAGCATAATTAGGAGAACAATTAGAAGCAACTAACTGTCTTCTGAAGGAATCGTTGAAAGATCCGAAATAATACTTCGATAATTTAAAAATGACCCAAAATCGTGAAAATTTTCTGCTATTTTTGTAGCAACTAATGAACTCGACTAAATCGATAGGTTCGGACTTGTTTAGCCGGTGAGCCAGTGAGCAGGGACGTCTGGTAGGGGGGCTACTCGCCCATGAAAAATAGAAATAAATGAATTGACTCGACTAAATTACTTACTAATCTACTTGACTAAATTTTTGGTGTTCAGACGCGTTTAGCTACTAAATAATTTGCTACTCGACTAAAATACTGGCCTAATGCGAACTAGGCTTTACATTGGGATCAGTCGCACCGAGACAGACGATACGCGATGCAGCCCTGCATTTTTAGTATAGCGATTTAAAATTGAGTTTTATTCACTACACAAGAATATTCACGTTTAATTGTAAGAGTTCGAATGTCAATCTTTTTTTTTATGTAATGAACCAGGAAACGAGCAGACGGATCGCCTGATGGTAAGCGATTTCCGCCGCCCATGGACACTCGCAGCAACAGAGGAGTTACACTTTTAACTCCTCTGGTGCTGCGACTTGCGTTCTTGATCCTTAAAATCCCCAATCCCCCCATGGGCCTCCGGTAACCTCACTCACTCGGCGAAACACAACGCAAGCGTTATTTCACGCCGGTATTCTGTGAGGTCGTGGTATTTACCTGATCGAGCCGGCCCATTCATGCCGAAGCGTGGCTCCACTCTTGCAATTACACTTGTATCTTGATATCTTCCTTCTTGTGTACTGAATAAACTTCAATTTTGAATCACTATTTTAATAAAAATGCAGCGCCGGCGCGCATTTTATCTCGTTTAGGTGTGTGATGACCCATATTTTGATGCGAAAAAAAAACACAAATAACCATAGATTTATATACGCGTATCTATAAGCGTAATTATTCGATGCAAATAACAAACTAACAGACTAAACTGTCGCCGCGACATTTTCTCTCTCGTGTAGGTATCTCTATAGATAATATGATAAATACCACAAATCCTCCTTCTCGTCTTGTCTATGAAGAAAATTTTGCAGCAACAATTCGTATATCTACTTCGGCAGGCACATTGTATAACGCGATTTAAATGAGAATAGGAACGTCAATGACCTCTATCTGTCAAATGTCACTTGAAAAGTACGGTTAGCAGAAAAAATTATTTGCCAATAATAATAGTCAAAATAAATCTTTATATTATGTTACTCGACACTAGCAGAATGGTGCAAAACCTTTGCAACCGCGATTGCCATAAATAAAAGAAGAGGAATAATAGTCTTACATCGAATTTAAATAATACCGTTAAATTATCTAAACGTTTAATTATAATAATACATATTCATAATTCGTTTTTAAAATCATAAATTAACATTTTGTTTTTCATTGTTGGTGCAAGGCAACTTGCGAATTATATTGTTTTTGTTATTACTTATTGTCATACTCATTTTGCTCGAAAATGAGTAAACAAGGCGCTGTGTTACATAGACGACGATGACTACTCGGACAGTAATACAGAGATGAGCGAAATTGAAGAACTAGATTCAGATTACATTTTTTTCACTCAATTTTGTAAATAAATTTTTTGCCCACCCTACCTAATTAGGTACCCAATTGGGTAAAATTGACAGCTATGACGTCACAATATGGCGCCGACTCGATCCTATTCTCATTTGAATCGCACTATACAAGGCTTAAGTACCAATAAACACAGGGCAAATTGGTCAGTAGTACAACTTATATACTGTATTACTGATCAATCTGTACTGCGATAGGTCATTAACCCACTGAGATAAGGTATCGGCCTACTAACTTCCGCGCGCCGCCGATGATTCTGCCCGTTTATATCAAGGTCATTTCAATTTAATATTATAAATGGATGGATGGATGTTTTATCTAGCTTAAAAACTAACGGATTCGGGTATAATTTTAGATTTTTCCCATTTTACTAATTTTTGTTTTTCTATTTAAGGAATTGAAAATGTGTATGCATGTATGTACTATCTATATTTGTTCCATCTTAGCGCCTAAATTACTGATCCGAATTTAATGAACGAATAGATTCGTAATATTAGCCCGGATAGCATAGGCCAAGCCTATGTAGTTGGTTTATAAATTTTCATAAAAAAAGTTTTTTTTTTTTTTTAGTTTTAGGAGGTAATTTCTACGTGAGCACCGACTGTACAGCGATTGCATTACCAGATGAAAGTTTGTCTAAATACCCGTCATTAACCCCGTCATCTGCGGTCGATACTGATACAACTTTCCCTTGTTAGGAGGTTTGCGGTGATCAGCTGCGAAAGCTGCGAAACTCTGTAATGACAAATACTGCAGCTATAGTTAAAACCAGCACAGAGAATAATTTATGGAAACAACTAGATTTGCCCGTGACTCCGTGCGTGCAAACTGTACATTTTCCACCGTACTATATTTATATATTCTTATCGTAGTAAAAATATACCAATTTTATCGTAACATTGAAATGCACGTAATTTCAAAACCATTCTTTTACTTATAATAATTAATATATTCTTTTACTTTTGAAATATAGTTTGTACTTTGTACCTAATACCTTATATTTCTGAATGTAGATATTTAAAAAAAAATATTTACGTTTTGTCAAATACTCAATTGAAAACCAGTATTCACAAGCTTTAACAGAATATTTATACTTACAACTATTTTAGAAAATTATATTTTACTTAGTTATTTTATAAACTTTCCTGAAAGAGTTTGAGTCAAATTGGTGTTCTACCTTACAGACCATAATAGATCTTGAAATCGTATGCGTATCATAAGTTCTTAATAAATTAAAAATTGAGAGCGCCCATATGTATAAGTTTCTTTCTTGGCTATCCAAGTCCCCACTATAAAGAAATATTAAACCCTAGTATGTAACAAGCTTAACGGTACTTTCCAGAACTGGGTTGTTATTACATTGGGTAAAGATCATGGACCTACCAAATTCATTGTAATAGATGCATACGGTTCCCTGACGTCAATGTATAATGTATTTCAATAACTTACAGCTGCTGAGAAAGCTAAACTAAACAAAACATTATTCACAAATCCACCATAGAAAGCCGACTTTGTTTTTAAAGGAACCTTTTAAGAAAAGCAAAAAGGTTGTCAGAAAGGTTAAACAGTGAAAATCTTTTGACGTCAACGCTTTTCTATCGGTTCTAAGCTAGCTAAAAACGAAATAAAAAGTAATGTTTGTTTCCTAACATATATTATAATAAAATAACACTGCCACGGTCTCTTCTATTTGACATTCATAGGCGTTCCAACTCAAATATTTGGGTTCAGTGGTGACTCCCAAAATTCAACATAAATTAGCTACATACCTTATAATTATATATGTATAGTTATACCAATAATTTCAAAACTAAGGATATGAAGGAAAGGATAGGCTATGTAGGTATATAGACTAGACCAGTGTTTTTCAACCTTTTTCATCATGCGACCCCCCTTGTATGAAAAAATTATTTCGCGACCCCCCGACCACGGGCGTAGCTAGGTTTTGGTTTCGGGGGGGGGGGGGGGGGTATATTAAATACTAGTCTTTAACCTATTAGAATAATGGACCCCATTTTTTTCCTTTTTACCCGTTTCAGCTTTAACCCTGTTTTTACCCTGAAAGACTGTGTAATGCGAAAAAATACAAATATCAATAGCCGGTCGGTACTGAATTTTATTTATTATTCCCCATTTTACAGTTTTAAATCTGTTCAAACGTCAAACTAAAACACTAAATAACGGTGAAATTCAGAAAAATACCATACAATCAACCAGCTAAAACAGAACATCAGTAACATCAGAACATCACTAAATAATATAATATGTTCTTCATGTTAAATGCGAGCAAGCGAAGCGAGCGAGCAAAATTTTTTCCTATTTAAAAGATATTATTTTTTAATAAATATAATTACCTATTTCAATCTGTTCAAACTTTTGGGGTTTGAATCCCCAATCCCCCCCCCCCCCCCGGCTACGCCCATGCCCCTTCGCTTTTTTATCATGTATGTATGTGTATGTTACAGTGTTACAAATATTCATTCCATACGACGTTTTTATGCGTCTCCATAATTAGGATTCGGATATATAGTACATAATATAGTACGTCAAACACATTATTTAACAATTACATACATCGATGATATTGATGATCGATTTATGAGTATATAATTTTGTTAAAATTATCTTACTTAATAAATCAATCTTTTTAATCTTTATTGTTTTTTTACTTAAGTTCTCTCGACCTCCGGCGACCCCCGTACAGAAGCTTCGCGACCCCCCAGGGGGTCGCGACCCACAGGTTGAAAAACACTGGACTAGACCTTTGAAAATGGTCAAAAGTAAAATAAATTTATAGTAGCATGAAACCCATCGGAAAAGGAAGAGAATATAACAAAAAAAAAGGAAAAATAATTTACGGGCGGTTTAAAGTCGGGAAGTGAAGGGGGTGAGTTTTTAAGGGTAGAAAACGGTTTATCTCGATTTCCGACAAAACTACAAGTCCTATGAAAAAAAGTCAAATGGCAAAGTTGTAGGTAATAAAAACATCTTTTACTTTTGTATTTACATATTTTTCACATAACCTCAGAATTTATGTGAAATTGAAATAACCAAGTTTTTTATTATTATTATTTTTTATCTTAGATAAAAAAAATATTTTTTTCACGAAATTTGGTGAAAACTTACCTTTTTATGAACTAAATACACTGTAATTTTTTTGATTTCAAATATTAATTTTTCACCGTATTATGCCTTAATATCGAAAAATTAACCCTAATTTTCAATCGAATATTCTCGCGTCAAAATATCAGCTTTTTTTAAAAGTCGGTGGGCTTTTTGTACGTCGAAAAACCGTTCTTTCTGATAATGTAAAAAATATATACATTACTATAGTAAATATTCTCAGAAAATTCAAGGAAAAGAACAGGTAGTAAGGCCCAGACCTTATACACATATCGTAGCAAGTCTAGCAACGTCCAATATATAATTTTAACAAGGGAAATTCTGCACGTTTAGCTCCTAAATATAGTAATATTTAAACAATGCTATATGTCCACATATCTACTTATTCGTAGATACTTTATGTCCATGAACTGCACAATTGAACATATTTATCATGTCGTGCTCATTGTTGAGACTGCAATACCGATACTTATCACGTTATTAACGAGCTAAAAGCATACATTTCTCACTGAGTAATATTTAACTGAATACCTAGGTTTCAAGAGAATGCTTAACTTGCATGGAATGAGCCAACTTATTGAGTTATATTGAGTTAATTACAAGCTTCGTATCTTTATAAGTATCATGAAATTTGGCACAGATATAAAGTAGATCACGGGGAAGGACATAGGCTACTTTCAAACACGTGAAAATGTACGGTTGCCATCGGATACTGCATTCACGCTTCTACGTAAAAACTTACTAAACCGATCATTATGAATTTTGGCACAGACATAGAATAAATAGACCACGGGGAAGGAAAAATGCAACTTTTTATCGCGGGACAATGTTCGCGGTTTCGGTGGAATACTGTATTTACGCGGGCGGAGCCGCGGGCATAAGCTAGTAATATTATAAACAGTTTTTTTAAAATCTCTAGGTACGGGTTTATAGTTTACTAGATGTTGCCCGTGACCGCGACGCAAAAGCTAATTTCGCAGAAACCGTACATTTTTCCGCGATAAAAAGTCTTTCCCCGTGGTCTACTCTACGTCTGTGCCGAATTTAATCGAAATCGGTCCCGTAGTTTTCGCGCCTATTAAATGCAAGCAAACAAACTTTTCTTCTTTATTAAATTAGATAGGGGTTCCTTGTAGAACTCCGTAACCCCAAAATTAGACGCTTAAACGAAATAATGAAATAAATAAATCAGGTACAAATGTAATTATTTAGGTCACCTTAATTTAAAATTCCTTTGTTTTTGTTACAAAAACTTGGACTTACCTATAGGTGAATAAAAGGTCGTTGACGTTATTAAGCGCTCCAGATTTAATCAGAACTTAAGCATCAATTACACCAATCCGTTTTGCAGGAATTTACATGTTTATATTCCAGAAAATATTTAAGGGATTTGATACCTAAAAGATCCTTATTAACTTGAAGAACCAACGTATAAGACAAGGACAAAACATTGTATTACTTATCTACTGGATAAATATTTTTATTAGGGGTTTACCCCTTTACTAATAAAAATAGGTTTAGTTTTTACGTCTTCACTATCTATCTCTATCACTAACATTCAGTTAGTGAATTGATTTGAATTTATAACTAAATATTTAAATACAAATTACCAGTGGCGAAGGCTGGTTCTCCTTCATAGGGAAGCCCTAGCCTGTATATTAGGTAGGATTTGGATGAGAGTCTTCAAAAGGTAAGTGGTAAGTGAAGCTGATAGGATTTATAGGAATGGAGGTATAGGAACCCCATGCCATTGGAATTTATATAATTAATTATATAAAATGAATGATTATTACAGTTATCCTCAAGCACGTCCCACGCTCATTAAAATTTTGAGCGAACAAAATAAGAAAGTTTTTTAACGCATAATATTTCACGGAGTTTCTTCAAAAACAAAGCGAAAAAATATTTGCTTTGATGTAATTATACCTGGGTTTAATAAATCACTTTCGCGTTAACAAAAAGCGTGTCACCAACCGCAAGAGAGGTAGATGAGATATATTAATATTTAGGGATTACGAATACAATTTTTTAATGTTTTTTTTTTTCTTTAGCTAATATAAATTATATGGGAATAAAGTTGCCCGTGACTTCGTACGTGCTTCGCATCCGTAATTGATTTTGAATAACCTTATATTATATGTGTTAAATTTCAACAAATTCTTCTTTCCTCTTTATTAAATTAGTATAAATAAATTTAAAGAAATTCTTCACTAAGTTAGCGGACCCACACAAAGAATTTTTAAAACCTACATGAGAAACTATTTCAGTACATAATAATATTATATTTTAGTTTCATTTAATATGGAGACCATCTACGATTTCTCATCATCTCATGATAACTTTACGTTAATATTTAACCAGGTGACCTATGAAGCTAGATAGAATTAGCTCGTTCGGGTAGGTCAGGCAGGACATCCAGGTCTCAGGAAGACCCGGTGCACAAGTGGTTCAAGATCAGGGCGTGACCCGGTCGCGACCCACGGCACCTAGACTATACCTACACCGGAGCGCGCATGGCTCGCAACCGAGTTTTATCATGTTATTCACTCATCACACATACTTCACTATAACATGATCACAGCTTTGCTATACAGGTAGCCTATACGTTTACCATAACCAGCCTCCGTGGTCTAGTGGTTCGAGCATTGGCTCTCGACTCGGAGGTCGTGGGTTCGATTCCCGCATTGGGACAACAAAAATGTTGTTTCCAAGTTTGGTTAGGACAATGCAGGCTGATCACCTGATTGTCTGACAAGAAAGATGATCCATGCGTCGGATGGGCATGTAAAAAGTCGGACCTGCGCCCGATCTCTCACCAGTCGTGTCGGTTATCCGTCCCACTAGATTATGAGAGTAAAGGAATAGAGAGTGCTCTTGTGTACTGCACACACACTTGGGCACTATAAAAATTACTCCTGCGTAACTGGGCTGGTTTTCAATGAAACCGGCCACCGTCACCGAAATCGGTGGGAGTTATTATTATTATTTATTAATCACAAACCTCCAGGCTCCTTCTAATGTGATTCTGACTTTTTTTGTTTCACATAAATTTATGACGCAGGATTTTTTCTGTTTCATTCCCATTAGGGGGGAGGGGTTAATTTTAAGTGGAGTCTCAGTATTAAGCCGCTATTGTACTAAGAGAAACCAGAAAAGCTGGGAGGATATCTAGTTCAAGATCATCGCAGAGCGTGACCCGGTCACGACCCACGCCCACGCCCGGTTACAGCATTACCGGGTCCATCGTAAAACTACTCGTACAGATTTTATTTCGGATTTTTTTTAGTTAACTGTACCTAATAATTAATAATTATATATTACTTAAAATATTATTGTGCCACACTTAACAATCTCTCAAATCTAAAAAAATGCACAATGCATGTTGCAATGAAGGTTGCCGTTTAGAAAAGTTTGTATAAAAAGCGCAAGGAATTTGTAAGTATTATCTACACTAATATTATAAAGAGGAAAACTTTGTTTGTATGTTTGTTTGTTTGTTTGTTTGTTTGTTTGTTTGTTTGTTTGTTTGTTTGTTTGTAATGAATAGGCTCAAAAAGTACTGGACCGATTTCAAAAATTCTTTCACCATTCGAAAGCTACATTATCCACGAGTAACATAGGCTAAATTTCATTTTGGAAAAAATAGGGTTCCGTAAAATATTTGGGTTTTTCGGACACAAGGTGTAAAAAATCAACCAGAAAAGTTACTTATTTTGCGTACGCTGCCTAAACTATAAAAGATAGAACCCTAAAATGTTCTAATTAATTGTATATCTTATAAATATCTACAAAAAAGTCCGCGACACACTATACCTATCTATGTCGAGTGAGGCACAACAACCATTTTTTTATTTAGAAATCTTGATTTTTTTTGGACTACATTTAAACGCGTTTATTTTACTCATGCTATTAATCCTTATCAAAATAAATTATTTCATCACTAAGTACAGTTTATGTAGATAATATTTGGTCTTTGAATGATTGAAATTGGACGTTTGGTTTTGAAGTTATGGTGAAATTAAAATATTACGATTTCAGCTGCACGGCCCGTTGTGAAGCGGGCGTCACCAAGGCGCGCGCCGTGCGCGTGCGGGGGGAGAGTTTAGATCTATGGTATTTCATACGATAAAAGTATACCCACCTACTTATTTCATTGAGTTTTAGTAGGTACCTATATTAATTTTTTTCTGTTTGTTTTGACTAGATTTCGCCCGTTTTGTTAGAGGTTTAAAGACATTCTGTAGTATAAGTATCAGTATTGTACCCGTGCGAAGCTGGGGCGGGTCGCTAGTGTTGTATATAATACTTACAAATTCCTTGAAAAAGCGTCACACAAAAAAAGTGAGAAAAAGATGTTGACGTTTAGATATCCAAAGGATATCCAGTATATTTTTGTATTTGCTTACTTCTACTTTTTACTAGCGATTAGTTTTTTTCTAAAAGAACATAGATAAAATGTCTGGACGTATAAAATGTTAAGTAATTGCTGTTCAGGTTTGCCGGTATTTACTTTCTATGGTGTGCTCTGTGAAGTTATGTCAAGATGTCTCGGCTATTACGTAAAAGGCGATTAAACTATGCAAATAAAACATTCTTGGCCATGATAATACATCGTAGAATGTTCTTCAAGTGTAATCGATTGTAAAGCAACATTGTATTAATAGTGTTTTTTACGACCAGCTGAGAACTACACTTAAAACTATCGTAATGGGGTATTTTAGAAATAGATAATAGGTTTTAGGCACTAAATTGCCTTTGATAGTGATGTTAGTAGTTAAATAAGGGCATTGTCAATTTGGTATTTATTTTTAGGGCTCAGTCAGGCCTGTCCCACTCCCCGTGTAGGTATCAAAAATATAAGTACGTGCGGCGGCCTCCCTAAACGGGCCAATTAAAAGGGACTCGCGCGCGAGCAGTGAGCGACGTATGCATGAGATTTGTTCGTCGCAATGTTTTATGGATTGGATTTAATACCTTATAATCTGTGCACATAATATAACAATACTGTGTTTAACTTAGGTAAAAATCACCTGGCCAGCTATAACTATAATACGATAACATAATATTTAATAATATAGTTTGAACTACTGCAATTACTTGATAACCAATATTTAGTGTTAGGTGTTGGCTCCACCTGAACTATCTGTTCGCGTCTTATGTTATTCCGATGTGATACGATTTGAAGAGTCATTTGTTGACAAAAGTACGTAGAAATAGTAAGGTGGCGTGATTCAACTTCTTTGAATAATATCAAGCCGTGAAGGTATCGAAAACGCTTACGTTTACGCATAAGTAATGTACTTATAGCCTATAGGTACCTATGCGCGAATTTATTACAATTATTAAAGTACTATAAACACCTACCTTAGGTTAATTTGGAAAGCAATTTGTTCAGTAAAGTTCAGTAGGTACTCGTAGGTACTAAAAAGTAGGTAAAAAAAGTTGTAATTAAATATTAAAAAATATATATAACGAAGGCTCCATTAGGATATTTATTACAATATTATCGAATAGCTCAAACGCTGAACGATCAGAAACGTGACAAGTTCGATGCCACGTATCACCAACCAAAGAGCATATAATCACCACGTTTACCAACTCCCGTATTTATCCTGAGATTTTATAATCCCGTCATTTCCCAATCCAAGCAAATAATAATCCCGTCTCCATGACAACCCTTATTTTTCCATCACATCTGTCAACACTGGCATCGAACAAGTCCAAATAGTAAAACTACTTGACGTTTCCAATCAAAGACAATCTTAGCTTTAACACGCTCCGACACGGCCATTCTGACAATTCGCACGTCCCTGTGCGAAACAAATCCGTTGACACTCCGACAAGATCACCCTGGTGACTCTGAGATCCTTGTGTGAAGAATATTTATGTGCATCAACGCTCCGACACGGCTATTCTGTCCATGCACACGTCCCGGTGTGAAGCGTCTCACGTCTTCGTTTCAAGTTTCTGAAAAAAACATTTGACAGCACAGTAAAAGGTTCTCACTCGGTCAACCTGACCTCGGAAAATTAATAAGAACTGCTTTAATCCATGGACATAACATTTAATTTTCTCATATTCTAACACATCAATACCTCCCTCCTGTGTCAATTACACTCTAATTAACATCCTTCATCTAACCTCTATCTAGTGTTCTCAGAGTTAAGTTTTAATTTACATTTTATACTCTCACATTTTATACTCTTAGATTAAACACACATGAAGTATACAGATACAACACAATATCAACCATAATCTTGCTACCAAATTAATCATGACATGCTTTACCACACACTCCACACTTTACATGTACCATCTCAATATCGAAAAACAATGCTACTATATTCCCATCCGGTAGGCAGCTAAAGAGCCGACTCCATGCGGGCTAACTATATTCAACCACTGCAGCATTGGTACAATTCAAGGCCACCTCTATCCGGTGCACCTCACTACAAAAAACCACTGGGTTGCCTCCCTCCGGCACCCAGTCACAAGGCCACCTCTCTCCGGTGCCTACTCTCGTCAAGTAATGGGCTGCCTCCGTCCGGCACCCATTCACAATCCTCGCTCGCAATCCACAGTCGCAATTCGCATTCGCAATCTACAGTTGCAATTAACAGGTGCAAACAAAAATATTCACAGTTTACATCTTTTAACAAACAGTTTACAATGTACTTCAAAATCTTAATGTCTTTTGGACCGCTTAGATTATTACCGGATTGAGCGCGCCGAACATCTTGGTGAAATAACTAAACCTACTATTAAACCAAAAGCTAATATCATTTTACTTTAGTGCTAAACAGAGCGTCGTATTGCATTATCATACACGTCACGAACTTTTAACAAAATATTTTTACATTTAACTTTTTTTAATAAATACATCCAGAAGCAGAGACAGGCAAGCAAAAAAACATTGACCGAACCGGTAGCACATTTACAAGAAATAAATAAAGATTTAGTGCCTCACATGACTATCGAGCACTTTAAAAATTATTTTACATAATTCGAAAAAAATACTGTCGCAAAAACGTTAGATCGGGCAACCCGATCGTCTTTGTTTTAGGCTCAAATTGTAGCTGACTAACTTGTCCAGAGGAATTTTCGCAAATTTTGAAATAATTCTTCGTTTCCAAATTATCGAGCTCCAAAAAATGTAAAAAAAAAAAAAAAAATCTGAATAAAATTTAATTTTTATTTCACTGTTTCAGCCATATCTTTTTTCGATTTTTATTTTTTATTTTCTCGTGAATACGCGTCTTTTGAGCTTTTTTTGAATATCATATCCTTCACAACTCTCCGAGATATAAGGGAATCTTAGTTTTTCATGAAATCGGAGCTTGCACTGGAGCGAACGAAAAGAAAGTTACAATGTCAAAGTATTTCGTATTTTTTCTAGCTATACACACTACAATTAATGATGAAGGGTCAGGTGTTTCACAATACTCCCGCCGAATGTAAGCAGTTGTAACTTGTTACACTAAGTGAACATAACACATATTAGGACGATTACGCTAAAGATTGATATCAATATAAAACTTTTGAATTTTCAGTTTGTGATGGAAATTATACGTTTCTTTCTCATAAATTCAATAATCGTTTGGTCGCAAGCAACTTTGGTGCGTTTATAACGACAAGGGTATTCAACTCGAGGTTCATTTTCACGTTTACAGATGAGCAATCGGATTGTTGATGGAAAATAACCATAGCCGTCGCTTTTATTACCATACCAAAAGAGTCATCC
This sequence comes from Glaucopsyche alexis, assembly GCA_905404095.1. Classification (NCBI taxonomy): domain Eukaryota; kingdom Metazoa; phylum Arthropoda; class Insecta; order Lepidoptera; family Lycaenidae; genus Glaucopsyche; species Glaucopsyche alexis. Next base: position 8,864,694 of record FR990053.1, read on the forward strand.
CACCAAAAACATTCTGTAAAAAACTAGCCAAGTCTCGATGGAGCTGCTTGTTTATCTCTAAAAAGTAATGAAATCTAGACAAAGTCGTGCCAAGTCTAAGGATCCTTACTGCGATTTATTTATTATTATAGTTAATGTTGTGTGACTTGGCCGTTGAAAATTCTTTATACGTTAGTGGGTACAAGTCAATTTTGTTTACACGTAATGTTATATCAGATTCTGTTGTAACTACCTATGTTTGTTAAGCGAGATAATAGCCCATACTGGTATTGGTAATTGGACGCTAGTGTCTTATTTTAGGCGTTGTTGATTGTATAACACATGTATTGGAGCAATGGTGTCATGGAGCCCCTTTTGTACCCTTGTGTACTCTTCAACGGCCAAGTCACACAACATTAACTATAATAATAAATAAATCGCAGTAAGGATCCTTAGACTTGGCACGACTTTGTCTAGATTTCATTACTTTTTAGAGATAAACAAGCAGCTCCATCGAGACTTGGCTAGTTTTTTACAGAATGTTTTTGGTGGGATTTCACTTCTTTTTGTAGAAACGTAGGAATATTGATTTATTTTACTAGATTTTAGTGTAATTTGTTTATTTAATTTGTGTAATGTTCGAGTAGAATAAAGTTAATTGTTCGACTATTTCTTCTTGTAAACTTGTAAGTATAAGTATAAAAGCCAGTCCAGTCTTAACCAGAGTTTTCCTTTAATTTCATTTATATGCGTATTAAAAGCAGAAGGGGAGGCATTCGCCCAGCAGTGGGACGCTAGGGCTAGATTAAATTAAAAGATGTGTCCTACTTCACTGGATTTTTGCAATGACAGTCGATTTTTTTATGTACCAATAGTAGAAGGGGGCATTACCATATCTCTAATCAGCTGAGACCAGCTGAGGGTTCTTCATCAGATACTTCAGACCTTCGATTTTTGACATCAAATGAAGTGGCCCACCAAGTTGAATATTTTTTGTAAAGGCAGTATGTCGATCTCTAATAGTTTGGTTGGGCTCTTGTGTTTTCTAATAAGGGTCACCAGGTACTCCAGATCTTCGATTATCCTAGTTTTTACAGTTTTCCCTTTATGTGGCCATTAAACCTTACCTCTGTACCAAATTTCAGCTCTCTGAGTTTATGGGAAGTACTAGTTCTATTCTGATGATCATGAGTGAGTGACTGGGTGAGTGTCATAAATGCGAAACTTTGCTGTCGTTTAACTTCGGAACTAAATGACCTACAGACTTAAAATTTTGGATTTTAAGTATGTGATTATACTTTACTGGATGACGAAAATTTCTGCGTTCTGGTCTTATCCAGAGGTTCTCAAATAAGGGCCTGAAAATGCGGCGAAATGGTTCCAGTAAATAATGGTACGGCAGTGTTTGCTTCGCGCTCGACTTGGCGGGGGCACTGCCGTGCCCCCAGATCGACGTTCTGGTCTTATCCAGAGGTTCTCAAATAGAGGCCTGATAATGCGGCGAAATGGTTCCCGTAAATAATGGTACGGCAGTGTTTGCTTCGCGCTTGACTTGGCGGGGGCACTGCCGTGCCCCCAGATCGATTATCCTAGTTTTTATAGTTTTCCCTTTATGTGGCCATTAAACCCTAACTCTGTACCAAATTTCAGCTCTCTGAGTTTATGGGAAGTACTAGTTCTATTTTGATGATCATGAGTGAGTGTATAAGTGAGTGAGTGAGTGTCGTAAATGCGAAACTTTGCTTTCGCTTAACTTCGGAACTAAATGACCTACAGACTTGAAATTTTGGATTTTAAGTATGTGATTATAGCTTACTGGATGACGAAAATTTCTGCGTTCTGGTCTTATCCAGAGGTTCTTAAATAGGGGCCTGAAAATGCGGCGAAATGGTTCCAGTAAAGGATGGTACGGCAGTGTTTGCTTCGCGCTCGACTTTGGCGGGTGCACTGCCGTGCCCCCAGATATATGCGTTGCTAGTCGTTAAGATAATCTTTGGTCTCCTGTCGCGCAATTTTTAAGTATTTTTGGTTTTATCTAAGTCCCACAATATTCTAGGCAATTTGATTTTAGCATGTGTAACAATATACATTCGAAGCCCACAAAGTAAACCAAAAGGTCGATTCTACTAATCAAATTCCGTAACAATACAGTTACGATCCAGTCCCGATATTATATTAAAACTGTAAAAATGGCACTCTCACAAACGTCTAACCAACGTCAAACCCGTTTTGATTGGGCACAACTCCAAAAATCAGTTCATGACATCAAGACTACTCATCCACAACTCAACAAAAGCAAACTAAAAGTGTAAGTCAACTACGAGAATTGGGGTTCAGAATAACTGATAATTGACACAGAGATGACTGAATATACCAGTAGTGAAAAACCTCCTCCTGACATTTCATAAGCTTACTTCTACATCTGTTACTTTCTGGTCGATATCCTTTAACTTCATTGGAAGTAACTGCAATTTTAAGTCCACGGTTTTAATATGCGCAAGTAAAATTCAGGCTTCTGAAACTTTGCCATTACTTTCTACTTAAAACTTTACCGATCAATAATTCACAATATTTATAAGTACAAATAGCTCATACATATCAGATAAAGTAAGATCAGGACAAAGATTGGTGATTTGCTTTGATGTTCGTTTTCGCAAACTAGAGTATGTATGTTGTGTCTATATGATGACGTTGCCATAGGTTGACATTTCCGGTTAGGTTCAAGTGGTTCATTTTTCTGAAGGTTTGGGGGTCGTTATACAAAATACTCCATAGACCTTAGGAAAACAATTATTATTAGCAAAATCGGATATTAACCCCTTCATTATGCCTGCTTTTTCTTAAAACAGAAACCTATGTTCAGAAGATAGATGATTCGTCATTTCGTTAAATAATAGTAAAAAAAAACAGTCATTCGTATCGTATCGAAATAAGTTGTTATTTCTTTGTTCTAAGTAAACATTTTTTTCAATGGCTCGGCTCTGATCACTAACATTCCCAACGCTGGGGCTCGGATCTCTCATCAACTGGAAGTTGCATCAGTCCACCACACTACCTAATCACAGAACACTTATTACGGAGAAGAATGTCGACCTCATACAAAAAAAATTGGGACCAGATAAGCGCCTCTAGTGAGCTGCCTCTTAAAAATTTTAACCGCCTTCCAACAAAGGAGGACTACTTAATTGACTATATGAATATGGCGACAAATTTAAGATACGTAATTATAGTTTAAGATATCGTTAAATTCCTCTTTCGAATACAATTTGATATTCCAACAAAACCGATTTACCATCTCCATAAACAATTCATTAATACTGCAGAACAATATATTCATTTTTTTTTGTTTTTCTTTCGAATGGGGCTACGTTAATGTCATTTAAGTTGTTTTAACTTAATCGGACTGATGACTGCCATTTGGCTAGTCTTTATGGTACAATACATTAATCACTCGTGAGCCTCATGTACATAAGTCTAGCGTTTTCGATAGCGCGAGGCAGAAGCGACATAGTGTCATCTGTTGTGGTTTTAAGTAGCTTTTATGTAACGTTAACCCTGTAAGACAGAGCGATATATTGAAATGTCGCCATTCTCGTTGCACCGAACTGCCCCCTTGTACCTAATACTAAAACCAAGAGAGAATTTATGCAAACAATAATTATCTGTCAAAATAAAATCATCCCAAAGTACATACGTATCATTCCAAATTAATAAACAATTTCACTTGGTTAGACAATAATCTAGCGCCTGACACATGAATTTTCTACTACTATCTACTATCTATAAGTATCATGTGAATCCTTATTGCAAAGTTAGATTCTGACAAACGGTCAAAACTGTATTTTCAATTTGATCCAAAGGTTGCGAAGTACTATAATTTTATGTTCGTTTTAAATATCTGGGGGCACGGCAGTGCACCCGCCAAGTCGAGCGCGAAGCAAACACTGCCGTACCATCCTTTACTGGAACCATTTCGCCGCATTTTCAGGCCCCTATTTGAGAACCTCTGGATAAGACCAGAACGCAGAAATTTTCGTCATCCAGTAAGCTATAATCACATACTTAAAATGCAAAATTTCAAGTCTGTAGGTCATTTAGTTCCGAAGTTAAGCGAAAGCAAAGTTTCGCATTTACGACACTCACTCACTCACTTATACACTCACTCATGATCATCAAAATAGAACTAGTACTTCCCATAAACTCAGAGAGCTGAAATTTGGTACAGAGTTAGGGTTTAATGGCCACATAAAGGGAAAACTATAAAAACTAGGATAATCGATCTGGGGGCACGGCAGTGCCCCCGCCAAGTCAAGCGCGAAGCAAACACTGCCGTACCATTATTTACGGGAACCATTTCGCCGCATTTTCAGGCCTCTATTTGAGAACCTCTGGATAAGACCAGAACGTCGATCTGGGGGCACGGCAGTGCCCTCGCCAAGTCGAGCGCGAAGCAAACACTGCCGTACCATTATTTACTGGAACCATTTCGCCGCATTTTCAGGCCCCTATTTGAGAACCTCTGGATAAGACTAGAACGCAGAAATTTTCGTCATCCAGTAAAGTATAATCACATACTTAAAATCCAAAATTTTAAGTCTGTAGGTCATTTAGTTTCGAAGTTAAACGATAGCAAAGTTTCGCATTTATGACACTCACCCAGTCACTCACTCATGATCATCAGAATAGAACTAGTACTTCCCATAAACTCAGAGAGCTGAAATTTGGTACAGAGGTAGGGTTTAATGGCCACATAAAGGAAAAACTATAAAAACTAGGATAATCGAAGATCTGGAGTACCTGGTGACCCTTATTAGAAAACACAAGAGCCCAACCAAACTATTAGAGATCGACATACTGCCTTTACAAAAAATATTCAACTTGGTGGGCCACTTCATTTGATGTCAAAAATCGAAGGTCTGAAGTATCTGATTAAGAACCCTCAGCTGGTCTCAGCTGATTAGAGATATGGCAATGCCCCCTTCTACTATTTGTACATAAAAAAATCGACTGTCATTGCAAAAATCCAGTGAAGTGGGACTCATCTTCTAATTTAATCTAGCCGGTAGCGTCCCACTGCTGGGCGAATGCCTCCCCTTCTGCTTTTAATACGCATAAAAATAAAATTAAAGGAAAACTCTGGATAAGACTAGACTGGCTTTTATACTTATACTTACAAGTTTACAAGAAGAAATAGTCGAACAATTAACTTTATTCTACTCGAACATTACACAAATTAAATAAACAAATTACACTAAAATCTAGTAAAATAAATCAATATTCCTACGTTTCTACAAAAAGAAGTGAAATCCCACCAAAAACATTCTGTAAAAAACTAGCCAAGTCTCGATGGAGCTGCTTGTTTATCTCTAAAAAGTAATGAAATCTAGACTAAGTCGTGCCAAGTCTAAGGATCCTTACTGCGATTTATTTATTATTATAGTTAATGTTGTGTGACTTGGCCGTTGAAGAGTACACAAGGGTACAAAAGGGGCTCCATAACACCATTGCTCCAATACATGTGTTATACAATCAACAACAGCCTAAAATAAGACACTAGCGTCCAATTACCAATACCAGTATGGGCTATTATCTCGCTTAACAAACATAGGTAGTTACAACTTACAACAGAATCTGATATAACATTACGTGTAAACAAAATTGACTTCTAACGTATAAAGAATTTTCAAGGGCCAAGTCACACAACATTAAGTATAATAATAAATAAATCGCAGTAAGGATCCTTAGACTTGGCACGACTTAGTCTAGATTTCATTACTTTTTAGAGATAAACAAGCAGCTCCATCGAGACTTGGCTAGTTTTTTACAGAATGTTTTTGGTGGGATTCTTTTTACTTTTGTCTCATGAAATCAATTGTAAGTTATTATGTACTCAAATAAAAATGTCATTCGTGAGAACGCGCAAGATCACGCTCCTTCTATAACATAACAAAGATTACTTAAATTTGCAAAATTTAAACAACTATGTCATACATTCTTATAGCATCATTTGCAAAATAGCAGTACACTGTAAAAAGTAAATTATTACACTCATGCACATCGTCTCAGACTTCAACAGGCTACGCGTAGCTATATAAGTAGGTAGGTACACACATATGCAGTCGTTCCATACACAAACTAGTATCTAACCTAAAATCTTAGTTTGAGATGCGCTAACTCGGTTAGACCATGAAGCCATTAGCAACAAGAGAAGCAACATCTTATATGATCTTTATTAGCTAGGTAATTTCGCTATGTGTATCAAAATATGAAAGAGACTTCATAAACAATACTAGATCAATTCTACCAATATTTCGAGAAAAATATCGTAATGGAAGGAATACGCTCACCACAGTTATTGAGTGTCCAAGTTGGAATCTTTATGCCCAATACATTATCCTTTATTCTTATTTACCAACTTAAGAGAGCAGAACTGCATCTGCCACGTGATTTATCGTCAATACCCTCCAAGTATGTCAATAAATAGTGTCCTTGTCTCCCGCTGTAAAATAAAAATAAACAATACATGTCATATCTCAGAATTGCTATTAAACTAGCTTTGATGTTCTGATGCAGCTCAACGTCTTTAACAAAACTTTTCCTTATGCAGGACAATCAATTGACTTGTGTCCCTATCAACCACAAACAAAGTATTTGCGAGCAGTGTGTTGACCACAGGATCTTATATTCTCTAGTTTTGGCTTTCCATCTCTTATGTTTGTTATTATTATATTTTTAGCGATCAATACAATTCAACTTCAAGTCAAGAATCTTGTGTACTAAGTCTCCGCTACGGATTAACAGTAGTAAATACACTCTTCTGACTCTAGTGTCATTCTGATCGGTTTCGATCTAATATTCTATTACTTTCGTCGGACAACTTTTAGTTTTCCCCACGTTTTGGACTCTACGCATTTGTTCATTTGCGATATAAGCAATTTGCTCATCCTGCGTGTCATTCTCATTCTGCCCTTTGCACGTTATGCTCCGAAGGGTCTTTCTATGTGGGTCGTGAGTTTCATCGCACTTCTGATAACGAAGGCTCCATTAGGATATTTATTACAATATTATCGAATAGCTCAAACGCTGAACGATCAGAAACGTGACAAGTTCGATGCCACGTATCACCAACCAAAGAGCATATAATCACCACGTTTACCAACTCCCGTATTTATCCTGAGATTTTATAATCCCGTCATTTCCCAATCCAAGCAAATAATAATCCCGTCTCCATGACAACCCTTATTTTTCCATCACATCTGTCAACACTGGCATCGAACAAGTCCAAATAGTAAAACTACTTGACGTTTCCAATCAAAGACAATCTTAGCTTTAACACGCTCCGACATATATATATACGTATAACCGCCTCCTTTTTTGGAAGTCGGTTAATTATTTTCTAAAATGAGACAACCCTAATGTCATTAGAATGGATAAGAATTACGCGATAGAAAGAGACGCAACTTCTAGGTAAATATAATCGTAGGTAATCAAGCGCTGCGTTAGCTGAATTGAACCTTATCGTATCGCTGTAAGAGTCCCTATTTCTTCAAACGATTTGTCGGAGTGGTTCTTCTGTACCTACTATTATTTATTCTGTGGCTCAGTACCCAAAGGGTAAAAAACGGCATTTTTTTTCGTTCCGCCGTTCGTGCGCGAGTCCGACTGGCACTTGGCCGGTTTTCTTAATTTTTCGCGTATAGCCCTTATTTAATAGGTAGGTTGCCCAAAAAAAATCTGTATATGGAGAGTGAATTTTAAAAATTCACACTCCATATACAAGTTTTTCTCTTAATTTCCTGTTTTTTAATAGATAGAGTGATTCAATAAGAAGGTTTTTATGTATAATATAAGATGCATAACATAGTAGAGAAATACAGATACTTTTAGAGGTTTCTAATGTAAATTAACTCTTTTTTTTTTGGCGCTTACATTGCAAACGCTGTCTGAACCCTATGAGATAGATCAAAATAATGTACTACAGTATTGTACAGCTTAAAAAGATCTACAACAAAGTCTGCGATGTCACATATCTATCTCTTAGGGATAACCCGCAATAATCATTTTTTATTCTTTACTTTTTATGACAGATAATTACTTATTTACGAAGCGATTTTATGCAATACATCGTTAATCCATATCCAATTAAGTACCTTCAGTACATTGTGCATTTAATTAACAAACAAATTTTGTTTATTAGTGAGCCTATATATTACTACCAAACAAACAAAATAAAGTGTTGTGCGTGTCTCATATCGATATCGATGTCGCAATCCGATCTACGGTTGCAGATATTTGACTCGCTGACACATATTCGCCAAACTACACACTTTGTAAAACGTAACACGTTCACAATATGTGCTATACAATATGTACAATAGCTTTTACCCGCAACTTCGTCCGCGTGGAGTTCGGTTTCCATACAAAATTTTAACCCATTTTTACCCCCTCAGGAGGCGAATTTTCAAAAATCCTTTCTCAACGTCATTACAACTATCTATATGCCAAATTTCAGCAAAATCCGTTCAGTAGTTTCGGCTGTACGTTTATAGATGAGTCAGTCAGGTTTGCCTTTTTTTTTTATGATTATAATATTTTATTTATTATATCTTTCAACATTGCGAAATGGTTATTTAAATGTTGAGTTTTTGCGCAATTACTATTTGTCAAAACTAAACGCAGCCTGCCTAATTCAAAATATTACGAAGAGCAATTTTGAGCGTTAAAATTAAACCATTTGAGAGCAATCGGCCTCAAAAGTGGTTCACAAGATGGCCCTCCCTGGCATTTCTAAACTATAAGGGGTAGAAACGTGTACTTTCCATGTCGACAGGTTAAGCTAAATATTATTTAGGAAAATTATTTTGCGCGAAATCGGACAATAACTTTTGAAGTAATTTAAATAAATCTGTTGCGCCGTGCGCGTTGATATTTACGGAACCCTCCTTAGACGTGTCCTTTCATGCTCTTGGTTAGGTTAGGTCATTACTTACTATCGTTTACTTCGTATAACGTATAAGTCATGAGTCTCGTTCTCTATTCTAATCTGTAGTGATGTAAGTATCGATTGTATCTCGATGTAGGTTACGAGCCCGGGTCAAAGGTCACGGGTAGGTCGCGCCCGCCCGAAGGACCAACCGGGCTTAGGCCCCAATCACATAGCATAGTCCTGCGATCACATAACAGCCACCGTGGTCTAGTGGTTAGAGCTTGGCTCTCGACTCGGAGGTCGTGGGTTCGATTCCCGCATTGGAATAACAAAAAATGTTGTTTCCAAGTTTGGTTAGGACAATGCAGGCTGATTATCTGATTGTCTGACAAGAAAGATGATCCATGCGTCGGATGGGTGTGTAAAAATGAAAAAAATGTGTAAAATGTAAATATACCTATGTATGTTTAAAAAGTCGAACCTGCGCCTGATATCTTGCCAGTCGTGTCGGTTATCCGTCCCACTGGATTATGAGAGTAAAGGAAGAGAGAGTGCTCTTGTGTACTGCGCACACACTTGGGCTCTATAAAATTACTCCTGCGTAACTGGCCTGGTTTAAATGAAACCGACCACCGTCACCGAAATCGGTGTGGGGGAGTTATAGTCCTGCAGAAACCAACAAGCAAAACGGATTGCCTGGTGGAAACCAATTACTATCGCTGCCCACAAAACCAGTTTAGTTATAACTTACAAGTGCCTTACCGACTTTTCAAGAAGGAATATGCATTTTTCTTAAAGGTTAGGTAATTGATGGTTATGATTGTTCTGGAGACGGATAATGTTTCTACCTGCAACAGAGGGGCAATTCTGCTAAATAAAACCTGCATTAATACAATTACAATCAAGTCCCGACTCCCGATACGCTTAAACTCTCAAAAGGTGTTTTTATGAACGTTAAACCAGCGTGAAACGCGCTCTGATTGGTCGAAATGTCATAAAATCCATTCATGGTAACACTAACATGTCGCTGCACTTTCAATCCAAACAAAGTAAAACGAAGTCTACTTTAAATACGATAATTGAGGTTCACTTCAGTGTAGGTGATGCTTAACAAATAGGAATTTGTATGATTAAATATATTTTCACTGTATAAAATTGTTTGTGTGTGTACTCAAAATCGTGGGAATTTCAAATCCTAATTTACATATTCAGCCCCGGGTGAATTAATTGTCCGTGATTAATGGTACAAATATTTGTGCATGAAAAAAACATTTGAACGTTGGCAACACTTTTAAAATACAGCCTGATTGGTGCTTTGGGGCAAATTGCTTTATCAAATGGTAGGGTTGGTTTTTTTTTCTTTGTTATATGCCGTGAGAAGACATAATTTTCGGAAGCTGCAATCTGGTAGTCATACAAAAGTCATTATTTTACTCCATAATTATGCAAAATTTTACTGGGCATTAGGAATGATAAATGCTTAGAAATGTATATTTTCAAAAAAAAAAAATACATAATATGGTGCTGCGAGCTTAATATAACGTAGAAATTAATTCAACAAAATCCCAGAAAATAATCCTGAATTGAACCGAAGGGAAAAATTATTTTGTTCATATTTCATCATAGTAAAAAATATATATCGACATTCACTGATATTTAATACGATATTTTAAGAAACTATTAACAATTGATAAAATTGGCTTTTCAAAGAAAACATTCGAAATTGTTAACTTATTGGAAATTCTTCAACTGTAAAAGCTTCTTGTATTGAGACTTAGATCCAATTATTTCAGATTCAAGAAAAATCTTGTTTCACTGTATTCGCTGAAGTTATTTCATTGAAAAATTGTGAAAAAGTCGTAAAATAAAATGAACTTTTTATTGCACTAGCTCTGAGGGGCAATTTTGCTAAAATAAAACCCGCATTAATACAATTACAAACAAGTCCCGACACGCTAAAACTCTGAAACGGTGTTTTTATTATCGTTAAACCAACGTGAAACGCGCTCTGATTGGTTGAAACGTCATATAATCCATTCATGGTAACATGTCGCTTCACTTTCAATCCAAACAGAGTAAAATGAAGTCTACTTTAAATACGAAAATTGAGGTTCTGATCCACGTCTTCGTTTGTGAAGAACAATAATCTAGTATCTACCTATCTGTCTACGGGTTAATTCACACTGAAACGAAACAATACGCGACATGGCGCTGCATTTTTAAGATAGCTGTTCAAAACTGAACTTTATTCATTACACAAGAAGACACACGTTTCATTGCAAGAGTTCGAATGTCAAGTTTCATACATAGCTTTTTACTAAGTCAACCATTTTCGAGTTATCGGCCTCCAAAGTAGTATATAAGATGGTCCTGGCATTCCAAAACTTTTGGAGATAGAAACTTGTGAGTTTCCATGCTGATAGATCATGCTTAAAACTCTTTTGGAACATTATTTTGAGCGAAATCGGTTAATAACTTTTGAAGTAATTCAAAGAAAACCGTTTTCCACGTTAGTTACGGAACCCTCATTAGAAATGTCCTAACATGCTCTTCGTTAGGTATTTACTGGAGGTGGATTATAACAGGTTAAAGGCGATACCTGTTATTCCTGTTACTGTTATACACAACTACTTACCTGTTTCGGATACCTGTCAATAACAGTCAATTATTATGTCTGTTATGTCATTTTCAAATACCTGTTACTTTTATGTCACGATAAATACGCTTCACCTCTAGTATTCACAACTATGTTTTATTCTTCAGCACAATGCGACGTCATATTGTTACTAATTCAATAATGAGGTAAGCGTACGCCGTACAGCCCCAGATTACTAAATAGGTACTGCGTAAGTACCTACCTACCTACAGCGTGCAAGTTGCAGAGTTGTAATGCCGCGTCCGCACGTTTGCCAAACCTCGACAAGTCTTCACAAATTCAAACGTGCGGATAGAGCGTTTGCCATGGTTTGTGTAGGCTTGCAAGAGCTTGCGGCCGTTCCGATCGAGTGTCGGTTTTTTGACACAAATCAAAGGGAATTTGTCGCAAGCTCTTGCGATGCATCCACACGTTTGCGCGCGCTCAGTCTGGTTTGTGTACTGGAGACGGGCAGACGTGCCTACGCTCGCACAAAATGAGTGGTGATTGGTGGTCAAATAAGACATCTTGTTTTTTCTCGAATGTTATCAGGCTGAACCATGCATTTGGGACCCGAAAAACAAGCATAATTATTGTATCTAAGTGTATAATACACTTAAATAAAAATCTTAAATATGTATATGTCACCGTAAAATTGTAAAAACCGTTAGATTGTAATAAAACTAGTGAAATTGTAAAATGCCGATAGACACAATAAAAATCTTAAATATGTATATGTCACCGTAAAATTGTAAAAACCGTTAGATTGTAATAAAACTAGTGAAATTGTAAAATGCCGATAGACACAATAAAAATCTTAAATATGTATATGTCACCGTAAAATTGTAAAAACCGTTAGATTGTAATAAAACTAGTGAAATTGTAAAATGCCGATAGACTTTGGACGCGAATATTCTGCCTATAATTTAACACATTATTTTTCGTAAGATTATAAATATATAGTTATAAATATTTCGACATATTTTTACAATGTCGTTAGTTATTTTACAATCTAACGGTTTTTACAATTTTACGGTGACATGTATAATATAAAAGTATTAAATATATTTCTGTTGTCTGGTATCCGTAACACAAGTTCCTCGAGAACTTACCACGGGACCAGATTGACGTGGTGTGAAACGTCCATAGATTTTTATTATGAGAAATTATTATTATTATGAGAAAAAATTAGCCGGTGCGTGGCTAAGTACATTATTGAATAAGCCACTATACGGTTAATTTATAACTTAATCCACCATCTTCTTTACCGTTTTTTTTGTTTGTTTTTATTTATGTATTTTTTTACAACAATAATAATAATAACTCCTCACACCGATTTCGGTGACGGTTTTATTGAAACCAGGCCAGTTACGCAGGAGTATTTTTATAGTGCCCAAGTGTGTGCGCAGTACAAAAAAGCACACTCTCTTTTACTCTCATAATCCCAATGCGGGAATCGAACCTCCTACCTCCGAGTCGAGAGCCAAGCTCTAACCACAAGACCACGGAGGATGTTGTTTTTACAATAAAAATAACTCAAAGCAAATGCTATAGCCGATACCTACGAGCTCAACGTCCGTCATGCTTGCCTGTTCAGAACACACTAACTCACTCGCAAGCGTGCGGATGGTGACGTTTGATTCCCTTTTTCAAGTCAAGCGTTTGTGGAGGTTTGGAGTTTGCGGCAAGTGGCAAACGTGCGGACGCGGCATAAGGCTTCGGATGCTAAGTACCTAGGCGTCGCGAGTATTGTATTTCAGGATACGGGTGTTCAATACGGGGTTTATTTATATACAGTTTGTATATAGCACACTAGATGTTGTCCGCAACTTCGTGTGCGCAAAAGGAAATATCGAGGGAACCGTACATTTTGCCGCAATAAAAAGTAGCCTATGTCCTACCCCGTGATCTATTCTATATCTGTGCTAAATTTCAACAAAATCGGTCCAGTAGTTTCGGAGCCTATTGAATGCAAAAAAACAAACAAACATTTCCTCTTAATAGATAAAATGAATGGAGCATAAGGATTTTCGTTTATAAATATGTATGATTTTTTGAGATTAAATGGTAAAATGGTAAGACGTTTCACTTTATACAAACGTAGATTTTGTAGTTTCATAGCATGCAAATGGCATTCACCGCAGACGGTTACTGATATTATACATGAGTATATTTTATCACCCATAATATTGGATTACCATCATACATCCGTCAGTCATGTAAACAATCGTAGGTACTACACTAGGATAGTTGATAATAATTCAATATCTATACTTCCCTTAAACATTCAGATTTCCCAAAACCACTGCGCATTCTAAACTAATGCTATTAGCTATATACAGGACTAGCGACCCGCCCCGGCTTCGCACGGGTACAATACTGATACTAATACTACAGAATGTCGCCCACTTCGCAACGGGCCGTGCAGCAGAAATCGTAATATTTTAATTTCGCCATAACTTCAAAACCAAACATCCAATTTTAATAATTCAAAGACCAAATATTATCTACATAAGCTGTACTTAGTGATGAAATAATTTATTTTGATAAGGATTAATATCATGAGTAAAATAAACGCGTTTAAATGTAGTCCAAAAAAAAATCAAGATTTCTAAATAAAAAAATGGTTGTTGTGCCTCACTCGACATAGATAGGTATAGTGTGTCGCGGACTTTTTTGTAGATATTTATAAGATCTACAATTAATTAGAACATTATATGGTTCTATCTTTTATAGTTTAGGCAGCGTACGCAAAATAAGTAACTTTTCTGGTTGATTTTTTACACCTTGTGTCCGAAAAACCTAAATATCTTACGGAACCCTATTTTTTTCCAAAATAAAATTTAGCCTATGTTACTCGTGGATAATGTAGCTTTCGAATGGTGAAAGAATTTTTGAAATCGGTCCAGTACTTTTTGAGCCTATTCAATACAAACAAACAAACAAACAAACAAACAAACATACAAACAAAGTTTTCCTCTTTATAATATTAGTGTAGATTTCCATCATACACCCATCAGTCATGTAAACAATTGTATTACACTAGGATAGTTGATAATCCACTATCCATACTTCCGTTAAACACTCAGATTCGCCCAAAACCACCGCGCATTCTAAACTAGTGCTATTAGCTGTATACAGCTCAGATTCACCTAAACTACTGAGCATTCTAAACTAGTGATATAAGCTATATACAGCATGTTTGAATTTATGTGCCCGAGTAACCTGCATGTCTGTAACACCCTGTAGGTGTAGACGAAACGAGGGCGCCGGATCAATAGAGGTAGACACAACAGCCCAGTGCGAGCCGCGCAGTAGTCCCACGACGCATAAAATATTGCACGTCTGCGGTTTGAACGAGTCTAGAGAAAGAGCGGGGAAAAATATGGCGCGTTTAAAAAAAAATAACAATAGAGAAAGAACAGGAAAATGTAACTTAAAATTATGGTGAAGTTATAAAAGGAAAAGAAAGAAAAACAATGCTTTATTTACAACGTATTCTCATACCTTACACTTGCAAGATTCCTTAAAAATTTATCGAGCCGTTTCAGAGATCTGTAACAAACACCGCACACGAGAGTTTTGATATAATATGTCAACGTAAAAATGTAAAAACCGTTAGATTGTAAAATAACTAACGAGATTGTAAAAATATGTCAAAAGATTCATCACTATATATTTATAATCTAACAAAAAATACGTAATATGTTAAATTATAGACAGAATATTCGCGTCCGAAGTCTATCAACATTTTACAATTTCACTATTTATATTAAAATCTAACGGTTTTTAGAATTTTACGGTAACATATATACCGGGATATAATATAATGTTACCCGGGACATTACTACGAATCTAACGACGTAAAATCGGATCAGTAGTTGAGACTTCAGATGCTACAAATTACAATGCAATAAGCTGACTAAACTGCCAAAATCATCACCCTTCCTTTTGGTTTCGCCGTAGTCGGATAAAAATGTGGTCGCAAACAAGGAAAATATTTAAGGAAAACAACACGTATTGACTTAGCGTAATAAGAAACAACGAACGAACTCTGTAACTACATAGACAAGCGGGAAAACGATACTCTTATATAAGATTGATTATAATAATATTATACACGTGCTGGCAACGTCAGCCAGGTATTGTAAAATAAGGAGCATAATATTCGAAAAGATTTGTAACCATAGCATGAGAGCTTAGAGCATGATTCAATATTACATGAATTAGTCGCTTTTAAATAAAGAACTACTCTAGATCCAAAGAGAATAAACGACGCGTTTTACAACAAAACTTAATAGTAATTTAATATAACGTTTTGTAAAATTACAGAAACTTTGGGGAAGAAGATTTAACGCCTAACACTTGGATGACATCGACATGGGGGCGTGAGTGTCGCAACTAAGAACAATACGTAATACTAAAAGTGACATTTTACAAGATGGCGGCGTTAGTACTGATTTTGTCCACGCACCAAAAGATCCTTGTACGACTATACAAGAAAAAGTTACGCCATCTTGGTTTTCACTTTTCACCATACTTCAAATGTCAAAATGGCCTCAATTGGGGCCACTTAACTGGAGACACTTTTTGCTTCAACATGCCTTGTCTATAATATGTATCATCTATGGTTTAGAATGCTAAAGAAAACAAGTTAGTAAAAAATTGAATGTTTCGTTCTTCATAATATTTCTACAAAATAACAATTTTGGTCGTGATAAATTTGACACAAAAACTTAACCATTACTGATATAAATGGTAATTTCTGCCTATATTATTAACTCTGTCTAGTTTTTTAGATGACAAATTGTGGCAGCTACAAAACTGGAAAATTAGCAGGTTTCCATTTTTGGAGTGAGTGGTAAACTAAGTTGAATCAATACTCGTAGGAAGGCTCCATATTTCGTAAATTGTAAGAGCCAATGTCTGGCGCTTAGATATTTCGTGTCGATTTGCTGAAAATACTTTATGGGCTAAGAATTGAAGTCGATAAATATCAACATGTATAGTGTCGGTAAAATAAGTTTGAAAACATAAAAAAATAATATATATATATTTTTTCATTGTTTCAGTCATGCCTATATTTCACCCCCAACAAAAATAGAGGGGTGTTAAAAGTTTGACGTGTCTGTCTGTATGTCTGCATTCTAGAAGCTCCGGAATCGTCGATCCCACAATCCCTTAAAGGCCTTACTAATAAAGAAATCTTAAAATGAGGTATAACGTTAGAATAGTTAAACTCGCTGTATAAGTTATACGTTCGATATAAAGCGCATAAACAGCTGACTACTAATAAAGATATTCAAGACCTTGTATAACTATACTCACGCTACACACCATAGACAGAAGACTCAAAGAAAAACGTTCAGGAATTGAATAACACGTAAATAACACGTATCCGATGTTCGCGTGTTGATGACAAAAATTGACTTAAAATGTACGTTATTATGGACTTCGTCATTTTAATTAAATACAAAATTGATGTTTACACATTTTTAATCAGTTTCAATTAGTTAAGTATGTGAATTTTGTAAATATTAATAGTTCCACAAAATTTAATAAGGTACTAACATTTTTGAACGCACCTCTGCCAAACTGTCAAACTGTCATTGAAATTGACATTTGTCAATGACACTTGTCAATGTCACAAGACGTAATTAGGGATGCTCGATGTTGCAAAAACATCGATGTTGGCATCAATAATGAGATCGATAGCTAAAAATCGATGTTCAATGTTTATCGAGCTCTAAACATCTATGTCAGGCAACATCGATGTTTTTGTACAAACGTCTTCACGGCCGTATAATATATATTGGTAATACATCCATACTAATATTAAAAATAAATGGGAAAGTGTGTGTGTGGTTGTCCGTCTTTCACGCCAAAACTACTGAACCGGTTTAAATGAAATTTGGTACACATAATATAATTTAGAACCTGAGAAAGGACATAGGCTTCTTTTTATCACAGGGAAATGTACGGTTCCCGTGGGATACTTTATTTACAGTTTCATGTTAAAACTATTAAGCCGATTATCATGAAATTTGGCAGAGATATAAAGTTGACCACGGGACCTTTCCGTGAAACCGTAAATAAAGTATCCCACGGGAACCGTACATTTCCCCGCGATAAAAAGTAGCCTATGTCCTTATATGTACGGTTCCCGTGGGATACTTTATTTACGGTTTCACGTAAAAATTACTAAACCGATTATTATGAAATTTGGCATAGATATAAAGTAGACCACGGGAATGGACATGAGTTTTTTCAACTTTGGGTTTTTCGATTATGTATGGGTCAATAACATCGATGTTACGATGTTTTAAATAATGCAATATCGATACGATATAAAACATCGATGTTTTATCATCTAACATCGATGATCATCGATTTTCGATGCGAGCATCCCTAGACGTAATTTATTTTCTAATGAGACTGCAGTTCTTGTCTTCTTGAGATTTTTAATTTTCAGCTAAACTGGAGTTTTCTAATTAGAACATCAACTCTGATAACTTCTGATTGTTTGGAGTTGTAATTAACACAAGCAAAACACAGAAAGTAACAAACAAAAGGGTTATTTGTATAAGGTATGTGCGAACATCTGTGAAGTGTCCAACTATTAATAAACATATTTATGAAAATATAATGCCTTTCATTGGTTTTTAATTTACTCCAAATGTTTCCAAGAATACACAATGGGTTATGTAATGCATCTTTTTCCTTTTTTATGACTGATTGTAGGTAGGTATTGTATCCTAAGTATTATGTTTTTAACTGTCTATCACATAATGTGATGTTTATTGTTTTGTGTCTCTTTATCTATCTATATATAAAAGGCAAAGCTGATTGACTGATATATCAATGCACAGACCAAACCAGAGCTA
The DNA here is from genome assembly GCA_905404095.1 of Glaucopsyche alexis. Classification (NCBI taxonomy): domain Eukaryota; kingdom Metazoa; phylum Arthropoda; class Insecta; order Lepidoptera; family Lycaenidae; genus Glaucopsyche; species Glaucopsyche alexis. The sequence goes on from FR990053.1 coordinate 8,883,118, forward strand.
GAAAGCTGCACCCTAATAGCTGTATGATAAATAGCTGGGTAAGCCGTAAGTATTAATGTCAATGGACACTTAATTCATAAAAGTAAGTATATTATAGGTTGCATTGCAACAAAAAAGCTAGTTAATAGTTGGATGAGCTCGATTTCAATAAAAAATGAAAGTATAGTATCAAAAATTATCTATAATAATTATATGTAATTAATCTTAAAAGTGTTTCATATTTTCAATTGTACTTAAAATGCAAGTTGCTATTATGGTAGGGTTGCCATCCGTCCCGGTATACTGGGACATGTCACCAATTTGAAAGTTTTGTCCCAGTTAATCTAGAAAATGTCCCCGTCAATATGCATACAGCAACAGCACAGCCCGGCAAGTAGTGGCTGGGCTGGCGCATTTCAAGTAGACATGGTTGAAAGTATAATACAGTGCAAATTTAATTTTAATATGACATGTTCATAATTTCATAAATATATTATGGGTAAACCGGACCTGCTGAATAAGGTATATAATACAAATTAATATTTCATTTAGAACATTTGATTTCATATTTGTTTTTTAATTTTTATATTTGTAAGCTATTTTTTTAAGAAAATAAAGGTTCCTTATAAAGTTAACTGGTAATAAATATCACATTTTTCATTTACTTGTATTATTTTAGTAATTCACTGTTATGGTCCCGGTCGGTACATAGGATGTTATGGCAACGCTACATTATTATGGTGCTTACAAGGATTACAGTATGCACTATAATCGATTAATCGCAACTCGCATTTTAAACATAATAATTGCTCACTTTGAGCGTTTATCTTTGTACTTTGAACTTTAAAGATTGTAGAGATTGTCGTTGCAATCTCAAAACACTGAAATTCAGTAAATTTCATTTACTGGCATTCCGTAGTTCTACTATAATAATAAGCTTTAGTAAAATTAATTATGGATCTTCTGGCCTTATGGTATACTGCTGCTGTAAATACACTTATATACAGAAAAAAAAATTGGGCAAAAAAATAATTCTTTAAATAGTTTTGTGTTAGGCGAAGGGTCACCTACGCCTGAGATTAGGATGTTATATTTCTGCCTAAACATCTTAACGTAAGTAGTAGATCATAATTAGCAATAATTATGCACAGAAGATCCTTGATTTTAAATAAGTTAATTGACTTTACCAAACCTTAATGTACAAGGCTGGTTCTTCTTCTTCAGGGGATAGCCCTAGCCTGTATAATTGATAGGTTGCAACTCGCAATAGGTCTAACTCCATTTCCTTCGGGGGAAGCTCTAGTCTGTATAAAAGTTAGGTAGTGTTATAGGTATAAGGTAGTATCCATACTCCTTACCTACCTATCTTTTGAAGACCCTCATCTGAATCCCATAGCACTACTGAGAACCCTTCTAACTACTTAGTTTAGCCCTGTCTTCTCTTACGTTAGTAAGAACAGTTAATTATACATAATATTAGGATTGAAATTGATGAAATTAGGTCATTGTCTTTTACCAAAAATACAACAATAACGGATCATCACGATCATTATACATTTGTATTTTTCCGGGCGCAAGAATAATTTCCTAGCCTAAGAATCAATATTTATGTAGATTGTAGTCCAACTCTTAAGTTAGGTACTAGAAATAGAACGCTAACGAGTTTCGAAAGAATATAAAATCAGCTGATGAATTGAAAATCCGCCATCTTGTCCTTATAACACGCTTATACTAGGGTATGGCCTAGTATAGGCGTGGAATAAATTAGTATGGAAATTACAACATCGCTATCCTGGCCTAATGTCAAAAAAATGATTATTAGTAGTAGAAATCTTAAAACGCCTGTATACACAGTGTGAATTTTTTTATTAGTAAGGGGGTAAGACTCTGTAATCGTTGTTTTAATGCGTTCTACCGGTAATGACATACAGAACCGAATCATGAACTTATTTCTATACTATTAATATAATATAGAGGAAAAGTTAGTTTCTTTGTTTGCATTGAATTGGCTCCGAAATTGCTATACCGATTTTGATGAAATTTGACACACATATAGCGTAGACCACGGGGAAGGACATATACTTTTTATCGCGGTAAATTTTATGGTTTCTGCTAAATTAACTTTTGCGTCTAACATGGACACTCACTGTTCACAAGTTCAATGTTGCTCAGCGTGCGATGGAAAGTACAATGTTAAGGGTTTATCTGGTGGATAAAATACGTAACGATGGCATTCATCAGAGAACTAGAGTCACCGACATTGCTCAACGAATTTTACGCTGAAGTGGGCCAGCCATGTCAGATGTCAAGTATTAGAGTGGAGACCACGCTTAGGCAAAAGTAGTGTAGGACGTCCTGCGGCACGATGGACCGACGATTTGAAGAAGGTGACTGGCGGCGGATAAGGGCTGCCCAAGATCGGGATGGTTGGCGCCCATTGGGGCACGTTCAGTAGTAGACGGCGATATACTGATAATGATGATGATGTCTGTGTGTCTGTCCATGGCATCGTTTTTTTTTTGTTTGAATCAGCATTCAAACAAAAAAAACGATGCCACGGACATGACATGACGGACACGTGTCAGCACACGGTCGAGAGTGTTCACGCTTAGGTAAAAGTAGTGTAGGACGTCCTGCGACACGATGGACCGACGATTTGATGAAGGTGACTGGCAGCGGATGGATTAGGACTGCCCAAGATCGGGATAGTTGGCGCTCATTGGGGCACGTTCAGCAGTAGACGGCGATAGACTAATGATGATGATGATGTCTGTGTGTCTGTCCGTGGCATCGTTTTTTTGTTAGAATGCTGACACGGTCGAGAGTGTTCACGCTTAGGCTACATTTTGTAGTTGGGCTATATTTTACTATTTATTACAATAATTGTATCTACTTAAATTTGTATAATGTGCACGTGATTACGGTCCTGTTTTAATGAGCAGACGGTTCTAATGGAAAGTGGTTACACAGCTGGAGTCTCAGTTATGAAACTCATAAACTGCAGTATAGAACGCTAAGAATATATTTTAGGAGTTGTTGCCTGGTGTATTTGCCTGTTACATACATTTTATTATATGTAAACATATAATATGTGACCGTAAAATTGTAAAAACCGTAAGATTTTAATATTACTAGAGATATAAAATATCGACAGATAGTCAAATAAAAATTTCTCCTTACAATTGTACGCATTATTTTTCGTTATATTGCAATATTTACCGTGCCGATTGGTTAAACGGCAAGTGCCCTGCTCCGCCATATTTGTTTGCTTTTTCATAATAATAATTACCTATAATGAAAAATAATGCGTTGTCTGTCGCAATCTATCGACATTTTATAATATCTCTAGTAATATTACAAAAAAAATGGTTTTTTTAATACGGAGAAGGAGATAAAAGACTTGGAAAAGAATTTGAAGAAGAGGATACGAGACAAGAAAGATATAAAAAGAAAGAAAACGTAAAGCGATATACTTATTTGGAAATATTCAAGAAAATCTTACCGCTTTTCTATCGTTTTCTCGACACGTACAATAAAGAACCTAGAACGTTCCATTGTAACGACTTACAATTTCCTTTGTTCTCTCAATATTCATTGCTTTATGGCATTTTTATTTGACTCTATCGACATTTTAATATTTAAATTACTGCTTTACCTTCCTCTATCTAATAAATTGTTTTTATCGTGTATGAAATGCATCTTAGAATTTATATCTCCATATATTTCATGTCACACATACATCTTGAATAATGTCTTTTATTACCATATATCTATGCAGAATTTACAAGTTTATAAAGTATAAACCTGTGCAGAATTTTGTAATGTATTTTGATAGTGTCCTTGCTGATCCTTTGGTTATTTAAGATTTTACTTAAAATCAACACGTCTTTATTTAAAGAGATCCCTGAACACGTGTCTATATTAATTTTTCTGATAAAATTTGTCAGCTTCATTTAACTACGTTATTAACTTAACGTTTGGTAGTTACTTTGTAATTTTTTGTATGTAAAGAAGTATAACTAGTGCTGTGAAAAATAAGAAAGTTTACAAAGGGAATAATACTATTCCAAAAATCGTTACTTTAAAAATAAATTGCAAATTGTTTGAAGCATTTTTTGTGTAAACGCGACGTACAAAAGACACATGTAAGTGTGACGTCACATTTCCCGTAACTTGCTACGAAGTGTGCAAAAACATGCAAACATTTTGAAAATGTCCCGAAGTTTGTGGGTTTATAGTTGACATTCTTACTATAGTTCATAGTCAATCTTTTTGTATTTGATGTCGGTAAAGTAATGGGGAAGTTTACTGATGTTGTTAATGTTATACACTCACAACGTAATGGTATTAAAATATAGATCAAAACTAATCAATAGTAGCGCCTAAACTACTGATCCCATTTTAATAAATAAGGTGTCAAAAGTTTCGTAATAATAGCCCGGATAACATAAGTTATTTAATTTACTTAATCCATTTATATATATTTTTTTAAATTTGCCAATATTCAATATTTTGGTAAAGTATTTCCATAATACATACATACATACATATATAATTACGCCTTTTCCCGTAGGGGTAGGCAGAGACCACTTCTTTCCACTTGCTACGATCCTTACATACTTGTTTCGCTTCGTCCACTATCATTCTTACCATCCATTCATCCTCTTACATTCAACGTAGCGAAGCGGCTCTCCATGGGCCACTTTTCGCCTCCGCTCCGCGAGAAACGAGACGTGATGGGTGGCGAACCACATCGCCGCCATTTTGGATAATTATTATTTTTATGATTATCCATTGCGTTCCCACGGATTGGTGGAGAGGGTAGGAATAGGGAAAGGGAAGGATAGGTGGTGTGGAAAGGAAGATTAGTAAGTTAGAGTGGGAAATAGGAAATATAGGATATTACCGCCCAGGAGGGCAAGGGGTAGGACAGTAATAGCTAAGGAAGCCGGGGTCGCGTACCCGTATACTATAGCACAACTACCGGACAGGTAAGTTGGGATGAGTATCCCATGACGTCATTCAAATCAAATTATGTATGTATATAATTGACATGACACACGTCAAACATCTTCTGTAAAATTTTCTCATTTTTAATATTATGTTTTAATAGTTTTACTTGATGAAAACCATGAAACGATAGGTCATAGGCGACAAAAAAATCGTTTGCGTGGAGAAAAAGTGCCACATCGCAATACCTTCAACACAAGACACAGCAACCTCTCCTTTACCGAACCGAAGACCCTATTTACAGTGTGTGTCGTGATGTCCGCAAGCTTTTCTACAGCTAGTGTAAATGAAAATAAACAAGCTCAAGATTAAACGCAACAATCACTAACATATAACGTCTACCCACCCAATAATATTCCGTTACACCCAAATCCAAGTGACAACAGAACAAAACGTTCATTGCTAAAGTTACATATTTTATGAAGAGGAAAATAAGCAACCACCAGGAATTCGGAAACATCGAAACCCAAAGGACATACATAATATATTATATAAATGTAGAAATATTGTATAAAATTGATCCCCTGTAAATTATTGTAAATAAAATAGTTTTTTAAGTCTTTAGTCTAAGTATTTGTTTAAGCATGGATACCAGCAGCATAAACTCAGGAGTGGCGTGTCCACACTGCTCCGGCTCGACGCGCCGCTTCATCGGCACTCATGGTCTTAATATACACGTCAGCCGCAAGCATAAAGATCTGCTGGATCGCGACTCTTCTCTCCCAGTTGGCAGTAACCAGCCCAGCCAGGTCATTAGGGAATCTTTAAATTTAGATTTCAACACCATACCCGACTTAAAACGCAATATTCGCGTCCTTAAGCATGTCCCCAAGGGAGCCAGAAGTCTAGCAGCTGGAAAACTGGCTGATTTGATCGACGATTGCGTCACAACTAATACCACAATATCATGGTTCAAATTACTAACTTTCTCTTTCACAGTATTAAGAGTCCCCGAAAACTCAGGTGCCTCATCCCTGACAAGCAAGGTAAAGCGCAATATAGATAGCCCTTGCCCCGAGCCAACTGAGAGATCATACAGGCGGCCCCTTGATCTGATCAGAAGAGTAGAGTCCAAAGTACATGAAGGTGATTTAGCAGGCGCGGCGCGTCTCCTCGTCTCCGATTGCAAAATTGCGCCGACCAATGAAAGTACACTCGCCTCTCTCATCGAAAAACATCCGGCACCCTCTCGGCCAACAGGTATAGCCCCCCTGTCCGCGGAGGACAGTGAATTTTCCCTAGTGTTGTCCTCCGAAGATATAGCTAGTGCCATACAGTCTTTTCGCAGCTCATCAGCTTCTGGTCCTGATGGTCTACGTCCCCTTCATCTTAAAGAACTGACGTCTCTTTCTGCTGGCAGCAACGGTCCGCGTCTCTTAAAATCCCTAACGCGATTATGTAACTTTTTACTAAAAGGCTCCCTGAACTCCGAAGTAATACCTCTTTTGTACGGTGCGACCTTATGTGCTCTCGTAAAAAAGGACGGAGGAATAAGACCCATAGCCATAGGTTCGACATTCCGGCGCCTCGTTGCGAAGTGTGCCTGCCGAGCTGTCCGGGAACACATGGCGGCCCACCTCCTACCCACCCAGCTCGGCTTCGGCACTACCTTAGGTTGCGAGGCATCGATACATGCGACGCGGACTTTTGCATCTAACCCGAAAAACGCCGATTGTGTCATTGTCAAGGTAGACTTAAAAAACGCCTTTAACGCTGTAGAGAGGGATACTATCTTAACGGAGGTCAAGGAATATATTCCTTCATTGTATCCCTTTCTCTATCAATGTTACGCAACGCCTAGCCACTTGACCTACGACCACCATAAAATCCCGTCCCAAGTTGGAGCCCAACAAGGCGACCCCTTAGGTCCCCTGATTTTCAGCCTAGCCATACACAAGTCCATTGCATCCATAAAGTCTCCCCTAAATGTTTGGTACCTTGACGATGGTACAATCGGTGGTTGCCCAGAGACAGTAGCGGAAGACTTACAAACCCTTTGCAGAAACCTATCATCAATAGGACTTCAGTTAAACCCCCACAAATGTGAGATTTTTCCTTGCGGTGTTTCAGCCATACAGGAAATCAGAATGTTTGATACTCTGCTCCCAGGAATGAAAACCGTCAATGAATCGACGTTTTCACTACTCGGCGCCCCCATATTTCCCAGTGCCGTCCCCGCATCCCTGGAAGCAAAAGGTAGGATGCTTACGCAAGCCCGGGAGCTTCTTGGGCAACTATCGTCCCACGTGGCCCTAACCCTATTCCGTAGTTGTTTTTCGCTGCCAAAACTCACCTACCTGATACGGACGGCTCCAACTTGGCTGTTCCCTAATGAGGTTTCGGACCTTGACACCACCATCCGATCAACTTTGGAAGATATCATTAACGTCACTCTACATGATCACCAGTGGCAACAAGCGGTGTTACCGGTTAGACACGGTGGTCTTGGTATCAGGAGCATTCACTCTGTCGGTTTGCCGGCTTTCCTGGCGTCGTCGAACGGGGTTGCTGATCTTGTCTCTAACATCCTCAAAATCCAAGGTGCAAGATGCAGCGTCCCCTTTCAGCACGATGCTGAGACTGCCTGGTGTGCGATGTTTCCCGGTACCAACCCTCCAGAGAATGTCAACTCCCAGCGGGCCTGGGATGACCTTAGTTCCAGATGCGCCCTGTTAAAATTGACCGCTTCGCTTTCGGGGACATCCCTAGCGAGAATAAAGGCTTATTCTTGCTCGGAATCGGGTGCTTGGCTTCAGGCATTGCCTTCGCCTCAGCTTGGCACCCTCCTTGATAATGATACCCTACGGGTAGCGGCGGCGCTGAGACTGGGATGTAAAGTGTGCGAGCCCCACCGCTGCCCCTGCGGTGCCGAGACTGACCCCTACGGCTACCACGGGCTCAGCTGCATTAAGGCTGCCGGACGTTTCGCCAGACACCATGCCCTAAACGATATTCTCCGTCGAGCATTGGTGTCGGCGAACGTACCATGTGCGCTTGAGCCCCCTGGTTTGAGCCGAACTGACGGCAAGCGCCCAGATGGTCTCACTTTAGTTCCGTGGAGGAAAGGCCGCTGCCTCCTTTGGGATGCCACGTGTGTGAGCACCTTCGCCGCCTCACACACTCCCAGCACCATACGCACAGCTGGCTCTGCTGCAGAGTCTGCGGCCAGGCATAAGCGCTCTAAGTACGCGGAACTGGAGCGGCAGTACCTGTTCGTGCCTTTCGCAGTCGAAACAGCTGGTCCCTGGTGCGACGAAGCGAAGAGTCTGATCCGTGAGCTGGGCCGACGGCTGCGGGACTGTGGCAACGACCCCCGCTCCGGGGCGTACCTAGTTCAGCATATTTCCCTGGCCATTCAGCGCGGCAATGCGGCTAGCGTCATGGGAACATTTGAGCCCGGTATGCTGCGGGGTGGGCTTTTCTCCTGAGGTTAGCTTCGTAGGTACTAGTAGGTAGGTATAGACTATAGTGTATTATTCCATTGTTTTATTTTATTAAATCCACACCGTATTGTATTTAGATAGTAAGTTTTTATATTAATTGTATTTACCATGTTGTATTAAATAGAAAAATATCAAATCCCTTCTTATGTATCAGGTTATTAGATTTCGCCAATGTAACCATAGATAATAATTCTAATGTACCTACTTAAATAACCTAACCTGTATGTATATTATATTCTATGAGTATTATTTCCATAATGCTCATAGAATATAATATACATACATAATTTTATTATAACATAACTTTTTAGAATTACTACATCTAAGTTTTCTTACACCTAAATCATTTTAAGCAAACCCATTAATTTAATATTCTTATCAGTTATCATGATAACATGCTATTTAAAATTGTAATTTTCTCAGAATTTGAAACAACTTATATTAAATTCCATGCTATTTTAGACACTTCAACATTATTCAAATGTTATCATGAACTGAATTCACTGTGGTCTAGATAGATTCACTAATCACTAGGTACCTAAGCTATCTAGAACTACACAATATGACTAGTCATAATTATATACGTAAGTTCTAGAACTTACGTAGTAACTAATGTCTATTGTCTATTTATTAATCTGTGCTAGAACGTCTCATACTATATTTTATAGATTACTAGATTTTTCTCGCGACTATGTACGAACCTAACCTATACCGCGTGAACTGCACATTTTCCCGCTATAAAAAGTAAGTAATTGATTGTCCTTCCCCGTGGTCTTATCTAAATACATGCCAAATTTCATTGAACTTTTCATAAGTCCTCATCAACATCAGTAATCACCTACTTATGTACCAAGGTAGTCTAAAGTTAAGTAAGTACTTACTGATGTAAGTACATCCTACATAAAAGATTATAATATTTTTTTCTACTAGACGTCGCCCATTGGTTAAAATTAGTCGATAAAAATTCATATAATTTCAAATATGAATTTTAAAAAGGTTCTTTTGCCTCTTAGATAGAAAAAAAGTGAATGTTGTAACAGATTGCAAAACGTGAAACGTCAACGTCAAAAACTGTCTGTGTTCAGCGGAAAATAGCGCTTGCTAGCGCTAAAGAATAATAAACAGATTATCGGCCAGGACACGTTTGCTAACATCAATACTGCTAACATAATCCGCCATTTTGCTTATTTAATGCCAGCGGTCGCCATTTTGCTTATGTTTTTTTGTTAGCGCTATTTTCCGCGGAACACAGCTATTGTATCTATCAAACGATCGGTAGCGTGACTGTGTTAATAAATAATCAGAGGCTGTTGTTATTTTATAGGAATACCCTAAGCATTAATTTAAAAAATATTAGCTTTCTGCACACCTTCCTCCACACTTTATATGTGACAAATATCATACTCCTCCGTTCGCACTATTTTCGTAAAACTGTACTGAAACTTTTAGCTTTATTTCTATTATATTTGAGTACATATTTGCTTTATAACGTTAAATGTTTCGAACTAAAATTCTGCTTAATGGTAGAGAAACTCTCACCGTCAACTAAAGTTTATACAACTTTAGTCTCCTTATAGAAAATGCAATAAAATTTTGCATGTAACATATCGTTTATCGATTCTCCATTTGGAAGAGACTAAAATAATAGTAAAATATCTAACAAACTCTTAAAGATACTCGAATAAAGCCATTATACTAACTGCTCGACGGAGCGACTCTTGTCTTTATAGTTCTTATTGGAAATGTAAAATTTTATGCAATCGCTTCTTCTCATATTTTGTACGTGATCTGATACCAGTTTTATGTTGTTGTGATCATTATTAGTTATTTACATGTAAATGTGAGCAGATGCGTTTTTCTTTGCACATTCCAAGTTCCAACTGTAAACATAAACTTTCAAAATATATAAGTAGTTTAGTTTTGTAGCGTTGGTCGAATTACGAAATCAGTAAACGTGGGAGAGGCATGCTTGTTTCGGCACGAATGGACCGGCTCGACCGGATAAATACCACGGCCTCAGAGAAAGCCGGCGTGAAATTACGCTTGTATTGTGCTTGCCTTGCAGGTTACCGGAGGCCCAAAGATTGGGATTTTAAGGACACAAGTTGTCAACACCAAAAGCCTAAAGCCTCACTATTTTCGATATAATCTCGATTCAATCAATGCGCTGACTTATTCGGATTTAGAATACGCGGCAATTCGTGCGCGCGCTATCAGGACAGTCTGGAAATCCAAACGAGATACCGATAATACTGAAGAGAATTGGCCCGTCGAGGAGTTACAAGTGTAATGTCTCTGGTGTTACGAGTGTCGATAGGCGGCGGTAATCGCTTACTTACCATCAGGCTGTACGTTCGTCCTGGTAAAATGAAGCATCTTTTATGTCTTAAGTATACCTACTATGTTTAGGTCCATTTAAATCTAATCTTAAACAAAATAGATTTAATTTCGACCATTTTGTGTAATTGTATTTCTTCAATGCACTGTAAACAAGTTACAATCATTGTTTTTATTTGTTTACGTTAAGATGCAATTGGATCTGAGCTATATAGTTTTTTTTTTTTCACATCTGGCAAACGGCGGCTCATTTATGATTCTTCTGAAAAGCTTAGCATGTGGTTATGATTAATGAAGGCAGATCCTTTAAAAGATATCGTCCAAATAAGGCAGTGATTTCTTGTCATAAAATTATAACGGCATATGTTGGTGGTCAGCTTATAGCTTGGAGTTTCGTAACTACAGTTGATCAGAACTAAGATTGGTTTAAAATAGGGTTAATTCACACATATACGAAAAAAGGTTTTTAAATGCTGTTCTTGTCATTCTGCGAAGCAAAGACAGTGACAAACTCTGATTAAGGTGCTGTTAACTTTTAACAGCGCATGAGAATTCCGCCATCAGGTTAGGTTACTGGTGGTACTAGGTACCAAAGTGTCTTATCCAATTTTTCTTACCAACGGTCAAACCATTAAGAGAAGGAAAATATTGAGAGAAAACCTGAGGCGCTACCTGGGTCCTGAATCGGGCTATCGAAGTTTTCACCATAGATTATACAGGTAGGTTTTCACAGTTCGGCGGGTTATATATGTCACCGTAAAATTGTAAAAACCGTTAGATTGTAAAATAACTAACGAGATTGTAAAACTATGTCGAAAGATTCATAACTATATATTTATAATGTAACGAAAATAATGTGTTAAATTATAGGCAGCATATTCGCGTCGGAAGTCTATCAACATTTTACCATTTCACTAGTTATATTACAATCTACGTTTTTTACAATTTTACGATGACATGTATATACAATATCTAAAATGCTTACAAGTGGTCCCCTGCGTTCTGCCGCAGGATCTTCCCTAAAAACCAATTAACACTCTGCGTCTGTTACTTGTACTGGGCGCGTCACCCAAATTGGTTACATCATGTAGAGGGGCATAGCCCCTCATCATGGTTTCCCGCCCAAACCCCTTTATGGACCCGGCATGAAAAGGCGAAAGCTTACAAGTAAGCTTTAGTGTGACCGACCGAGGAAATCTCCCTTTGGAGCTGCCTCTATTCCCACAAGAGGACCAAACAACCTCTGATAACTCGGAGACGCTAGTAGTTGGTGATGATGATTATAATGATGAATCATATCCGTAATCCGTATGAATCTTTTATAACACGTATTCTGTAAAATATAAAGCGAAGTTTATCTGAAAATCAGTTTGCGTCTCGATAAACCTCGTGTGGGAAATATCACATTTCATATATCTTTTGAAAAGCTGAAATATTGCAGCGTATAAAACAGCTACGTGATGTGCCGTTTTCCCTCCCTTTTCTAGTCAGCTTTAGCGCCATACATAAAGACTGAATTCTACATTCTAGAATATCGGGTTTCGTTCGAATCGAGAACCGATATCGAATTATTGAAAGACTCCCGAAGGATCGAACGATTTCAGCAGTGTGTTGGAAATAAAATTTCAAAGACTGTTCTCTGAACATGGGTAAAATTTTAAAATACTAAGAAAATCCCTCGAGAACGGTCCATTTTCCTTCATTAAGGTCTTCACTGTATCTATGCTAAATTTTATCAAAATCGGTCCTGCAGTTTCGGAGCCTATTCAATGCAAACAGTGGAAGAAAATGGTATTCTCTTAAACATCAAACCAATGTCAAGCCATATTGAGTGGTCCAAACTCCAAAAAACTTTTGATATCAAATCGATTCATTTATTATAATAATATATTTTTTATATCATATCATGAAATTCAAATCAAAATCTTGTTGTACGTCGCTATAAGTGATATCGCTAGTCTTAACTGTATGTTATGTTGACTCGAATTACGATTAAAATATCAAAAGCATAAAGTTAGACCAGCCTCAATTCTCGTATTTAAAGACTTCATTTTACTTTGTTTGGATTGAAAGTGTAGCGACATGTTACCATAAACGGATTTTATGACGTTTCGACCAATCAGAGCGCGTTTCACGTTGGTTTAACGTTCAAAAAACACATTTTGAGAGTTTTAGCGTGTCGGGACTCCGGAAGTCGAGACTTGATTGTAATTGTATTAATGCAGGTTTTATTTAGCAGAATTGCCATTAAGGCACGTTACTAATATATATTATTTAACGTTATTAATATATGGTTAATATTAATATTTAATGTTTGTAATATATATTCTTTTAATGTTTGTAATATATATATATATATGCAAAGTATTTAAATTAAATAGACCACAATCTAAAGCACTGTCGTCTGCAGACCTTGAAAAGTATATTCGTGATGTGAAACGAGATGAGAATGTATTTAAGTTTTTTAATTTATATACCTTGGAGATATAACGTTGAAACTTTTGTACATTCATTTTCTCGACTGTAATTTAGTTTTAAATAAAGTTTACAACCTAATACATACGTTTAAAATATACTCGTAGGTAGTAGCTTCTAATTAGTATATCCAATTACATAATTTTAAAAGCACCAATAGTAAGTATGCTTATTAAGCTTGATGACAATTTGAGGACCTATTTATTTCGCAACCGGTAGTTTCTTGTTAGAACTTAGAAGACGGAGCCCCGTGGCGCTATCATAGTTACCTAATCAGTAAATGGCCCTGATACCACAGAGGAGAAATTATATATACGTACGTACAGAGAAACAGCTTTCATAAAACGACCAAGTCGATCCAAATTTGAAAATTTTGACGTCCGCCTCAACGGTCCACAATTTTCCACACAATCGTGGACACACCGTATGCTTGTAGTAATATAATGAAATCGAAAGCTAACTATATAGTTGTTTATTTGTTTTACTCTTTTTAATTTGTACTGATACTATACCTTCCTACTATATATAATATTATAAATGTGAAAGTTTGTGAGGATGTATGGATGGATGTTTGTTCCTCTTTCACGCAAAAACTACTAAACGGATTTTGATGAAATTTGGTATAGTAGTAGTTTAGGCTCTGGATTAAGGCATAGGCTACTTTTTATCCCGAAAAAGTACAGTGTTCCGCGGGATCCTCGATAGTATATTTACGCAGGCGGAGCCGCGGGAAACAGCTAGTTAACTACAATATTATCTTCTGATGATACAAAATACTGTCTAGATTTACCGGCATAATATATACTCAACATTAGTTCTGTCATGGGATACTCATCCCAACTTACCTGTCCGGTAGTTGTGGTATAGTATACGGGCTTCCCTAGCTATTACTGTCCTATCCCTTGCCTCCCTCTCCACCAATCCGTGGAAACGCAACGGATAATCATAAAAATAATTTAATTATCCAAAATGGCGGCGATGTGGTTCACCACCCATCACGTCTCGTTTCTCGCGGAGGTGAAAAGCGGACCATGGAGAGCCGCTTCGCTACGTTGAATGTAAGAGGAGGAATGGATGGTAAGAATGAAAGTGAACGAAGCGAAACGAGTATGTAAGGATCGTAGCAAGTGGCAAAAAGTGGTCTCTGCCTACCCCTTTACGGGAAAAAGGCGTGATTATATGTATGTATGTATGTATGTATGTATGTAACATTAGTTCACACCGAAATGGGACAATACGCGACGCGGCGCTGTACTTTTAAGATTTTACTCACTATACAACATGATACACATTTAATTGCAAGAGTTCGAATGTCAAACTGCGCCGGTCTGCATTTTTTTTATGTAATGAGCCAGGAAACGAGCAGACGGATCGCCTGATGGTAAGCGATTACCGCCGCCCATGGACACTCGCAACACCAGAGGAGTTATAAGTGTAACTCCTCTGGTGTTGCGACCAGCGTTCCTGGTCATTCAAATCCTAAATGGGAATTAGGGATTTGAAGGACCAGGAACGCAAACCTTGGGCCTCCGGTAACACTCACTCGGCGAAACACAACGCAAGCGTTATTTCACGTCGGTTTTCTGTGAGGTCGTGGTATTTATCCGGTCGAGCCGGCCCATTCCTGCCGAAGCGTGGCTCTCCCACAGTTACTCTGGACCGACGTCACTCTGGCAATAAAATGCGTGTCTTCCTGTGTACTGAATAAATGTGACTTATGTGTAAGCTAACCCTTACGCGCCGAATCGTCAACAGCATTTATGGAAATCTCGTGGGAGACAATTTGTTTGCAGTTGCGCCTGTCTTCCATATTTATGAGCACATCCGCTGGGCCACCTCTAATTACGGACTATTCGCTCGGTTATCGAACCTAGTTTATATCAAGGTAGGGTTGCCATATCTTACATATGACTCCCCGGACAAGACGCGTGAAAACCCCGGATTTTGGAGTACGAAACCCGGACATAGAACAATTTTTAAACGACTACGGCAATGTCAAAAAGAAAGGAAGATTTATAATTGCTGCAAATCAAAAAAAAAATACTTAGGCCTTCCTAATTCTGCCTACAAAAACCCAGATAGCAAAAAAAATCCGGCCCGGACGCCCTTTAAACTAGGACAAATCCGGGGAAACCCGGACGGATGGCAACCCTATATCAAGGCCGTTATATGACGCAACGTGTCGACCTCGCCGAAACTGTAAATGTCAGATAAGCGAGTTTACGCCGAAAAGTAAACTGGCAAGTGAACGGTGAAACCTGTGTCGTGGAGATGCTCTGAAGAAATTGTTAATCTCTAACGCAAAAACTACTGAATGGATTTCGATGAAATTTTGTATGGTAGTAGTTTAGGCTCTAGATTAAAAGATAGGCTACTTTTTATCCCCAAAAACTACAGTGTTCCCGATATGATACGTTACTTACGCGGGTGAAGCCACGGGCAAAAGCTAGTGCTATTATAAAATTTCTGAAAGTTTGTGAGGATGAATATATGGATGGATGGATGTTTGTTACTATTTCACGCAAAAACTACTGAACGGATTTTAATGATATTTGGTATGGTCGTACCTAATTTAGTTTCTGGATTAAAACAGTCTATTTTTAGTACCCCGAAAAATATACCAATGGGACACTTTATTTTCGCGAGCGGAGCCGCAGGCAAAAGTTAGTCCTAACTTTTGCCTGCAAGTTTAAGAACCGTTTAAATATTCAGCTGCAAGATGTGTGATATTTCATAAAATCGTCATAACATATTTGTTATATTTAAGCAAAACAATACATTATTTACACAGTAGCAATTCAGATAACCAAGAAATCCTACACTCACATTATTATCTTTGTGGTTTCTATGGCCACATTGGATTGATTTCGTTCTCATATTGAAGCATAAAACTAAATTGCCTCGCGGTGAACGGATCTTATGGATCTACATAGATCTAGAGATCTATAGATCCGCGACACTCGGTGCGATTGCTCTCCATATTTTACTCTATAGTAATGAGCCATAAAATTTTATTGCGTCTCGTAAAAGCACATCCTCTGACTACAAAGAACTTACGTATGCACCAAAAACAACCGTCCAGCGAATAAAGCTGTATGCACAATATATATGTCACCGTAAAATTGTAAAAACCGTTAGATTGTAAAATAACTATCGAGATTGTAAAAATATGTCAAAAGATTAAAAACTATATTATGTTTATAATGTAACGAAAAATATTGTGTTAAATTATAGGCAGCATATTCGCGTCGGAAGTCTATCAAAATTTTACAATTTCACGAGTTTTATTACAATCTAACTATTTTTATAATTTTACGGTGACATATACAAAATGTGTTTTAAAATAGCTAGAAAAAATTGCTACACATTCTCAACTTGCAGAATCTTTAAAAATTATACATGTACAGAGAATAAATCCTGTGCAAAACAGCTAACGTACTCAGCTAATCCGTTTGTTGAACCAAATGCGTACGTTTCAAAAGACATGTAGCTTTATAAATTAAATTTAAGGCGAGGTCATTAGACTACTTTGTCATTTCCCGTCACCTAGAGTACCTACCTTAGAAATCCTACTATAATATAGTTTCAATGCAGTATCTATATTATGTTTAAACAGCAAAATGGTATTCTCAATAACGTCAAACCAACGTCAAACGCGTTTTGATTGGACGGAACTCCAAAAAAAATTTTTTTAATGTAATTAACCAGGAAACGAGCAGACGGATCGCCTGATGGTAAACGATTACCGCCGCCCATGGACACTCGCAACACCAGAGGAGTTGTACTTGCAACTCCTCTGGTGTTGCGACTTGCGTTCCTGGTCCTTCAAATCCCCCTTGGGCCTCCTGGGTAACCTCACTCACTCGGCGAAACACAACGCAAGAGTTATTTCACGCCGGTTTTTCTGTGAGGTCGTGGTATTTATCCGATCGAGCCGGCCCATTCCTGCCGAAGCGTGGCTCTCCCACAGTTCTCACAAAATATGTGTAGATCTAGATAAATCTGGAACTCCAGACTCCAAAAATGATTCATTTGTAATTAATTAAAAGTATAGTAGCCTAAGTTAAATACAAGAATTGGAGTTTTGACCTACGCTTCATACCATAGCTCCATAATGTGGCATTAACTCATGTTATAAATTATAATATTATATAATATTGACTATTTACATTACATAAGGATTGTCAAGTAAATGTTGACGGGCAGTCTACTGCCCGAAAGCACGAAATAATATTCAAACGTAAGAATAGCATACTGATTTCAAACTTAAAGCTGATCTACGCAGGCTCCATTCCACGGAATTGGCTGTAAAATATCCCTTTATACGTTACATAAGGATTATCGAGTAAATGACGGTCAGCAGGCAGGAGGAGAAAGCTCGACATTGGTATAAGTGGGTTGGTGCAGCGCAAGTAGGTGAGCGTGTCGAGGTCGTGACGTCACGCGCTTTCTCTGCGCCCGCGCGCGTTGTGCAACGTTCCCGCGCCGCGCCATCATGTACCTAGCTTTATAATTATACTTGGCTATTACTAATTAGATGTAATCCGCAATCATTATTCAGACAGTAGATAGAGATAGTTTTTATCGTTAAGAAAATAGGAAACTCAAAACAGTGTCTTCAAATTCGATTGGTTGAAATTTCATGTTTTCATAGATACCTTTGGTCTTTGCACTTATAAAGTACGTAAAATGTCTGGTAATGAACTTATGTAGGTTCCCTATTTTTTCGCATAAATTCATATGTCATAATTTTACTTGGCATAATTTCATTTAACCCAATAGTAGTTTCGTATAATATTCATTTGGCATAACTTTTTTAGCATATTTTTTTACGCATAATTACTTAAAGCATAATACTTGTTAAGCATAATTATTATAAGGCATACATTATTATGCGTAGTCAAATTATGCCAAATGAGGTTACATGCTAAATGATTTTATTTGTTTGTCAACAAAATTATGCGAAAAAAGGGGATCGCACTTATGTACTTGTTACTGTGACACTATTTTCAAACCTTATAATTTTAAGAATGGCGACAGTACCTTCTTGTAAATTACCTAATTATATAGGCGTAATATAAATAATAACTGTTTAGGTGTGTACTTCATTGGCTTCGATTTCTCCACGATTTTAGAAATCGAGAGAAATCTTTATAGCACGTCTGCCTCTTCTCTAATCCATAAAATGTTTACATTAATATTTGAAGTGCTCAACTTGCCATTTAGGTACTCGTTATTCAATATAATCCAGGCTTCTATATTCAAGTCTCAACGATAATTCATAAAAATCCCAACTTAACATACTTAGCACTCGTAAAATAATGCCCTGATAATCATCACAGATATCAGAAAAATGTTGTTACTATGTAATTGTGAAATTCTCAAAAAAGTTGCAGAAAAAATGACTAAGATAGAAACTACTACACTAAATGATTAAATGATGTGAGTAATTCTTTACAATACCGGTAGCAGAAACAAATGAAGTTACATTAAGTAGATGATAACTTTAATTTTGAAGCCCAATTCTCGTATTTAACTTAATCTTTCAATTAATTGTAAATGTACCGTCTTGTTATCGTAAACTGACCCAACGTCAATGAATACATTAATCTACTTCACGTTTGTTCAGCTTTTGACGTTTGACGTTTATGAGAATAATATTTTGCTGTTCAATGTTCATTTAACATTTAACATCAAAGATTAAAATAGCAGAATTGTCATGGGATCTCATCTCAATCTCATCATACTCATCCCAACTTACCTATCCGGTAGTTGTGGTATAGTATACGGGTACGCGACCCCGGCTTCCCTAGCTATTACCTACTGTCCTATCCCTTGCCCTCCTGGGCGGTTATATCCTACATTTCCTATTTCCCACTCTAACTTACCAATCTTCCTTTCCACACCACATATCCTTCCCTTTTCCTATTCCTATCCTCTCCGCAAATCCGTGGGAACGCAATGGATAATTATAAAAATAATTTAATTATCCAAAATGGCGGCGATGTGGTTCGCCACCCATCTCGTCTCGTTCTCGCGGAGGCGAAAAGTGGCCCATGGAGAGCCGCTTCGCTACGTTGAATGTAAGAGGAGGAATTGATGGTAAGAATGAAAGTCGATGAAGCGAAACAAGTATGTAAGGATCGTGGCAAGTGGAAAGAAGTGGTCTCTGCCTACCCCTACGGGAAAGAGGCGTGATTATATGTATGTATGTATGTATAAAATAGCAGAATCAACCTTCTGAGACGTAAAGTGATGTTACATATCTACCAAGCAAAGATATTTGATTGGTCCCGCTACGCTCGACCGCCCAGCGAGACCAGTGATTAGTCTATGCCATCGTTTCTCAACCTTGCAACGCCGCGCGCCGTCACGATTTTTTCGAATTTCGATACAAAAGATTCGTTCGAAAAACGAATCTTTTGTACATATATTAGCGTAGTTAGTTTGTATTTATTATTGTTTAACTGCGACTGCGACTGCGACTGCGACCCCCTTAAAACAAACTCGATCCCCCCAAGGTTCGCGACCCCCCGAAACTATGGTTTATGCTACTAAGTAGGTACTTTATTCTTTCAGTTTTGTTTCTTTAGATCACCATGTGATACCACAATCAAATATTTTCTCTGTTTTATTGCCGGTATATGAAACAGTCCAGCATATCTGTTTATATTTTATGTTGCATCGTAAACATTCAAGGAGCAAAGTTATTGTGGAACCATAAAACAATAACATTGTATTGCAGTCAATAGTACAGCTCTGTATATATCGTCCATAAACAAGAAACATACCTTGGTTAGGTATGTACCTATTCTATGTATATTGTTACGAACAACACAAAGAGACAGCGCCATCTAGCGTCAACTAATGAAACCACTTGGTGTGAACAGGGACAACGTGAAACCGTCTACTCAGTACTAGATGGCGCTACTGTGCGAATCTTCCGGAATAAATCCAACTCGGTCAAGCGACTCGGGAACCTTCTGGAGACGTCTGGGACTCGTATCGACCGGTATAAATACGTCGGAAGAATGCGAGCGAGTCGAGTTCAGTTCGAGCTCCTTACGAGGCGAAACAGGCGATAAGTTAAAGTGATACCAGTGATTAATACGAGTGAAACCCACGACTTGGCTACGACATAGGACATCGTTAGTGCTTAGTGTTTGGACTTAGTGCTTAATGTGTCGCACCTAGTGTTAGTGAATAAAGTCTTCAAAAGAGTCAACAGGTCTTTTCCTCCAAATCCTTCGAACCCCAACACGTAACAACTGGTGTCAGAAGTGGGATTTGGAGATGCCATTGACTCCGAGAGAAGATTTCAAGAAGTGTGGCGGAAAGGAGCGGCCCCTGGCGGAGAGGAGCGGCCCCTGGCGGAGAGGAGCGGCCCCTGGCGGAAAGGTGCGACCCCTGGTGGAGAGGTGCGACCCCTGGCGGAGGTGCGACCCCTGACGGAGAGGTGCGACCCCTGGCGGATATGTGCGACTCCTGGCGGAGAGGTGCGACCCCTGGCGGAGAGGTGCGACCCCTGGCGGAGAGGTGCGACCCCTGGTGGAGAGGTGCGACCCCTGGCGGAGAGGTGCGACCCCTGGCGGAGAGGTGCGACCCCTGGCGGAGAGGTGCGACCCCTGGCGGAGAGGTGCGACCCCTGGCGGAGAGGAGCGACCCCTGGCGGAGGCCACACCCACTGGGGACCAAGCTCCGCCCACCGACCCCACCTACTATGCCCCGCCCACTGACCACGCCCCTCAGGCTCCGCCCGCTGTGGGCCAAGCCCCGCCCACCGGGTCCCGCCTGCTCAAGTCCTTTGGGTCTCAGGGAGGATGATGCTATGAGAGAGGCTCGAGAAAGAGATGACGACCTTCGACACATCGTCACGTGCAAGAAACGGGGCGACGTAAAACTAATCTGGAGTGAGGTTGCACCCACTGGCGCTATCACTAAGGCGTACTGGGCGCAATGGAACAGTCTGATAAACGGAATACCCTACCGGAAATAACGGCAGAGAGTTCCATCTTCAGATAATTGTCCCAAAAACGAGAGTGCCAGATGTTCTCCGTGAAATGCATGATGGCGTATCAGAAGGTCATCTGGGTGTCAAGAGGGTCATTCAAAGTGGTGCACATAGATCGTCTAGTGCGGTACCATGGCAGTGGCAGCGATGCTCGGGACGAGCATCTCTAAGAGGGGAGTAGTGTTACGAACACAGAGAATAGCGCCATCTAGCGTCAACCAATGAAACCGCTTGGTGTGAACAGGGACAGCGTGGGACCCCCTACTCAGTACTAGATGGCGCTACTGTGCAAACGTTCCAGAATAAATCCAACACGGTCGCGCAACTTGGGAACCTTCTGGAGTCAT
Organism: Glaucopsyche alexis; assembly: GCA_905404095.1. Lineage (NCBI taxonomy): Eukaryota > Metazoa > Arthropoda > Insecta > Lepidoptera > Lycaenidae > Glaucopsyche > Glaucopsyche alexis. Next base: position 8,904,720 of record FR990053.1, read on the forward strand.
CTGGGACTCGTATCGACCGGTATAAATACGTCGGAAGAATGCGAGCGAGTTGAGTTTACTTTGAGCTTCCATCGAGGCGAAACGGGCGATACAAGTGAAAAATAGTGATCGGGAGTTCGAGTTGAACAGCGAAACAGGCGATATCGATGTGAATACTAGTGATGTGATGATACCGTGAGTGAAACCGACAACTTGGCTACGACTAAGGACACCGTTAGTGCTTAGTGTTTGGACTTAGTGTTTAGTGTTTGGACCTAGTGCTTAATGTTGGACTAAGTGCTAGTGAATAAAGTCTTAAAGGAGTCAAGTCGTCGGTTTCACTCACGGTATCATCACATCACTAGTATTCACATCGATATCGCCTGTTTCGCTGTTCAACTCGAACTCCCGATCACTAGTTTTCACTTGTATCGCCCGTTTCGCCTCGATGGAAGCTCAAAGTGAACTCAACTCGCTCGCATTCTTCCGACGTATTTATACCGGTCGATACGAGTCCCAGATGACTCCAGAAGGTTCCCAAGTCGCGCGACCGTGTTGGATTTATTCTGGAACGTTTGCACAGTAGCGCCATCTAGTACTGAGTAGGGGGTCCCACGCTGTCCCTGTTCACACCAAGTGGTTTCATTGGTTGACGCTAGATGGCGCTATTCTCTGTGTTCGTAACACTATCTTATAAAATTGTAATATTACTAGAAATATGTCGAGAGATTGTCAAATAAAAATTTCTTCTTACAATTTAAGTACACGTTATTTTGCGTTATATTGTAATATTTAGTATTTACCGTGCCGATCGGTTAAACGGCAAGTGCCCCGCGCCGACATATTTGTTTTCTGTTTCATAATAATAATTATAACGAAAAATAATGCGTACAATTTTAAGGAGAAATTTTTATTTGACAATTTGTCAACATATTATAATATCTCTAGTAATATTACAATCTATCGGTTTTTACAATTTTACGGTGACATATTACATTAATGAATTTTCTCATAAAAAGCACCTAAATCCTGAAACAATTAACATTTCTAAAGGCTAAACAAGTGTTCAATCCTCATATCCTAAACAATTTATTATCATATCCTAAACTAATGACAATTTCTTGTCACTAACATGACAGATAGACAGACGAACAACACATCGTAGAAGGGTTCCATTTTGTTAAACTCGGAGAAAACCTGAGAAAACAGTATATAATATCTATTTAATATAAATCCACAAGATGTTACATCCTACATATATTATAAATTTGTGAGGATGAATGTATGGATGGATGTTTGTTACTCTTTCGCACAAAAACCACTCAACGGATTTTGATAAAACTGTATTTATGCGGGCGGAACCTCGGGCTATACTCTATTTATCGAAACAGTTTATTCTCACGTTAGAGTCCTTGTGCAAGACAGCCTGCAGTTTGTGTAAGGGGCCCCATACATGGTCCGGTCTACCTTCAGTTCGGCCTGAACGGATGCAAAATCGTATCGTGTGTGTGCAATTTCGAGATCGCATCAGGCGGCCGTACGGACTGAAGCGATTCGTTCCAGTGTTGCCAGCGCTTTTTTTGTGAAACTACTAAACTCGTATCGATTTCTACTAAAACTACTAAAAAACTACTAAAGAGGCTACTTAACTTAGGAATTCCTGAAGCCCCCCAAAAACCACTGCATTTTAGGTTTTATTATATTAAATTTTTTTCATTAATTGAATTTGATTATAAATTTTACCATTAAATTAAAATATACTAGGAAATATTACGTATTTAGTAGCTATTTTGCATATCATTACTGTCTGGCTCTTTCCTACTTAAACACTACTAATAACTAAATTTCTACCAAGGAGGGAATAAAATACTCAATTTAGTAAAATTTTGTAAAATAACTAAGTTGGCAACATTAATTCTGGCCTGACCGATCGGCCTGAACGCGCGGCCTGTCCTGACCGTGTGTGGACAAATCGCTTCAGTTCTTGCCCGACCCGCTGCCGTGCGGGCGTGTATCTTGTACAAGCGTTGTATGAGTTTTCGCGGTGTTTAAATACAAAATTGATAAACACGACCGTAGCGCGCGGCAAACCAGAATGGACTGATGCGACTGTTCCGTGTGTGGGCACGAATCAGATCAGGCCGAACTGACGTAAATTGGATTGGATGCGATTTTTTCCGTGTGTGTGCTCGAATCCGTTCAGGCCGAACTGACGTCAGTTCCAGCTGAAACGATCGGCCTCTCGTCTGTGGGGGCCTTAACGTAACCTTGCGCCAACAATTGAGATCGGCCGATTTCCCTATCGCGATCTACGTGTTAACCCACTTCGTGAGTGGATCTTCCATTTTTGTTGGAAAATGTCAAGTTCTCGTCAGCGTAAGTGGCTTTAAAAATGGATGTTTATGCTGCATTTGTTGTATATCGGGCCATGTATGTATAAGTTCATGAAAATATGGTTGTTATTGCTAACTTTCTTCGTTGGGCGTTACACATGTTTTGATGATGATGATGAGGATAAAAAGTATCCTAAGTTATGCTTTATAACATCATCTATCTGAAAGTGAAAGTCCCATTAAAATCGGTCCAGCCATTCCAGAGGTTAGCCGGAACAAACAGATATACAGACAGAAGAACAGAAAGACAAAAAAAATTAAAATTGATTTTTTATTGTCACTTATTACATTCATATTAATGCATTCAATGAATTAAGCAAAAAGCTTTTTATTTGAAATTACAGACACTTCAATTTTATTTATATCGTGTCTATAATCTGTATAGATTAATCTATACATCTATACAGATAAATAAAATTGAAGTGTCTGTTTGTAACTTCAAATTAACAGCTTTTCACATAATAAATCTGAAAATATTTTCGGTACTTACAATAAAATACCAATTTTTAAAATTTTTGTCTGTCCGTCTGTCTGTCTGTCTGTCGGTCTGTCTGTCTGTTTGTTCCGGCTAATCTCTGAAACGGCTGGACCGATTTTCTAAGGTCTAACATAGGCTCCTTTTTTTTTAGGGTTCCGTCTAAAAAATAGGGTTCCTCTTTCGTTAGTTCTGCGCAAACGAAGTTGCGGGCATCAGCTAGTAGATAATATTAAAGCTTATGGTCTTCACAGATTATTTATGACATAATTTAAATTAATTATCCAAAATGGCGGCGATGTGGTTCACCACCCATCACGTCTCGTTTCTCGCGGAGGTGAAAAGTGGACCATGGAGAGCCGCTTCGCTATGTTGAATGTAAGAGGAGGAATGGATGGTAAGAATGAAAGTGAACGAAGCGAAACGAGTATGTTAGGGTAGCAAGTGGCAAAAAGTGGTCTCTGCCTACACCTTTACGGGAAAAAGGCGTGATTATATGTATGTATGTATGTAATTTAATTATATAATTTTGTTTTAACATATCGATAGTAGTCTCGAATCGAAACTGTTTTATTCTAAGATTGAAATCGCAGAATCGACCTCCTGAACCTCAATTCTCGTATTTATAGTAGACTTTCATTTTACTTCATTAGTTTTGTAAGTGTAGCGACATGTTATCATAAACTGATTTTGTGAAGTTTCGACCAATCAGAGCGCGTTTCACGTTGGTTTAACGTTTACGAGAATACCGTTTGAGAGTTTTATCGTATTTTTAGCGTATCGGAACTTGATTGTAATTGTATTAATAGGTACAGGTTTTATTTAGCAGAATTGACCCTTATTTGTGCAAACACTGCGGGTCTAAAAAGGCCACTTGCGCAATATCTTCGCAATATTGCTATTTGACACTAAAGAAATTTAAAGGTAAATCTGTCTGTCTTTAGTGTCAAATAGCAATATTGCGAAGATATTGCGCAAGTGGCCTTTTTAGACCCGCTGCATGTTTTTCATGCACTTACACCATTTACTTTAATCTCTGAATATATCCAGACCCGCACAGATTATTGTAACTTATTTGAGGGGGTTTGTAGTCACTTAAACAAAGTACACTGTGAAGGCGACAGCACTATAAAGACGAACAAAATACAGAGCCAACAGCTATTGCTAACACAGACTGGGATCCTTTAATACCGTTGCTGTGTTTTATGGCAGTCTCTGATTTTATTTAGCGTCTACTATTTTGGATTTAGTAAAGTAAATAAAGTTGTTTAGTTTATGCACGACGGTCTAGTTTTTATTTTAGAAAATATTAATTAACTACTTACAGTTCCCAGCCATAGAGAATGCACACTAGCCGAATATAATATTCGAACGTCGATAGTCGATACGCTTGAAACAAGATATTCGGCTAGTATAGTGCGATTCAAATGAGAATAGGATGGAGTCGGCGCCATATTGTTTCGAATTTAGACTGTTATGATAGTTAAATTTATGTTTAGATAATTGATTACTTTTAACGTTTTTATTTAAATTCGATGCAAGACTATTAATATTTATATGCACATGAGTTTTTCTGAAAATCGCACTTTTCAAGTGATATTTGACAGAAAAAGGTCATTGACGTTCCTATTCTCAATTGAAACGCGTTATAGAGCGTTTTCTGTTAGAAATAAATAATTAATTTATTCCTATCCACAAATTAATATCTACGTTACAATTTCTAAGTTATAGAAATAACAAAGAAACACAGAACAAGCTTATAATTCACGAAAGACGACACTACTTTAGATGTATGTATGTGATCACTAGAGGTCGCTCTGTACTCGAAATTCGCCCATAATAACTCATATGATTTTTAAGTTTCAACTTTGTAAGGATTCTTTTGCCACTTAGATAGAAAAAAAGTGTGTGCGTATAACTTTTAGACGCGATTGAAGTAAAACTATTAAGTATAAGTATTTTGGAAACTAGAATAAACATTCTACACATTAAAATCAAGAAATATAACGTTTAACATGCAAAATATCATATGATTTCACCGGGAATGAAATTTATTGTTAGAAAACAAATATACGTATTTTTCAATCAACTTAATTTAGCTTTTAGTTTGTGATATCGCTAGAATACGTTTTCCTAAGTCAAGTACTAAAGGAAATACTCCTTAATTGTATGAAATTAAATATGAGTCAAGTAGCATATTCTCGTAAAATTATAGTGAAAGTTTTTGCTTCATGTATTAATAATAATATAATAATGTGTTATCGGAGTCACTTACTCCCACGGTGATATTAGTAGTTGACGAAGATGCTGCTCCACAAACTGAATGTGTTATTACTCATTTCAAAGGTGCATACTTTACGACCTGGCACTGTAGAGCTCTATAATTTAAAAGTGTCTATTACTGACAAGTTTATCTCCTTATCTTCCTTCACATTATTAGCATATAGATGGTTCAGTGCGCACGAGGGGCACTTCAATTTACAAGTTGGGGCCCTAGAACAATAGACGTGGTCATAGATGTTATCTCGTATCAGCGCATCTTAGGTTCCTATGACCGATCACAAAAGGTCACAAGAAATTAACAACGAATAATCATGACGTGCCCGTCACGAAATGCTGGTATTCGCAGACAGCACACAACGTAACATGCATGTATGTTGTAGACGCCAACTCTTATCTAACGGCTATTTAAAAACTCCAAATATCAAATGCTTGCGCATCATTGTTGCAGAAGTGTGGAGCGCGGGCGGCGGGGGCGGTGGTACAGCATGCGGTAGTAGCGGCATGGACCTGAAGCACGAGGTGGCGTACCGGGGAATACCCGGCCAGGTGAAGTCCGAGCCGGGCGTTAGCAACGGTAACGTGCGCGAGTGGATGGCGGGCGGCGGGGGCTCCCCGGCGCAGAACGGCTACTCGTCGCCGCTGTCGTCGAGTAGCTACGGACCGTACAGCCCTAATGGAAAAATAGGTAAGTCACTTGGAGAAGTGTGAGGTCTGCGGAGCGGTAAACCGCCTAAGTTTGCCGCCTTTAGTTCTTTGACTTTTTGGTCACTGCAACTCTATTTGCTTGGAGAGGGAAATTGGGATCCTTCCTACTCCTCATAAAATTTTCTGATTAATTACGTTGCGGGTCCCAAGAGAGATTTAGCATGTGCCTCGGGCAACCAGTGAGATCATATGAAAGGGTTTTTGTAGTTGGTTGCCGCTGTCGATCCTAGCTCACAGGAGTTGCAGTGGTGGGAATGTGTGGTGGGACCATAAAAAAGAAGAAGCCGCGTAAGCTAATATCTACTACAATACAGAATAACGATATTTTATTGTGATTGTACTTAGCGCCATCTATTAAATAATATTCATAAGAGAAGCCGATATGATGTCGAGTTGTATATGTCACCGTAAAATTGTAAAAACCGTTAGACTGGAAAATAACTAACGAGATTGTAAAAATATGTCGAAAGATTTATAACTATATTATATTTATAATCTAACGAAAATTATTGTGTTAAATTATAGACAGAATATTCGCGTCGGAAGTCTATCAACATTTTACTATATAACTAGTTATATTACAATCTAATGGTGCTTACAATTTTACGGTGACAAATACACGCCTCGATGCTGTAATTTAAACCACTGACCAAGGGCCAAAGGTAGACCCTTTTTAGGGTTCCGTAATACTTAAGGAACCCTTATAGTTTCGCTCTGTCCGTCTGTCTGTCTGTCTGTCTGTCTGTCTGTCTGTCTGTCTGTCTGTCTGTCTGTCTGTCTGTCTGTCTGTCTGTCTGTCTGTCCGCGCCTCTAGCTCCTGTAATTATGAATATAAATTGATGAAATTTGGTGCAGTTATAGATTGTGTATAGATCACGGTTTCGGGATAATAAAAAAATAATAATTTTATATTTTACGGGTGGCTCTCCATACATGTGAAGTGGGGATGAAAAACATTTTTTCACTCTACTCCATCGTATGGGGTATCGTAGAATAGGTCTTTTAAAATAAAGGCAAGGTTTCATACGTTACTTTTTTATAAAGTTGACCATTTTCGAGTAATCGGCCTCCAAAGTGGTTTGTAAGTTGGTCCCCCCCCTAGCATTTTTAAACTATAGGAGATAGAAATTTGCAAATTTCCATGCTGATAGATCATGCTAAAAACTCTTTAGGAAAATTATTGTGAACCAAATCGGACAGTAACTTTTGGAGTAATTAAAAAAAAGCATATTACGCATTTATAGTTACGGAACCCTCCTTAGACATGTCCTGACATGCTCTTGGTTAGGTTATTTACCCCTGAATTATATTACCCTATCTCATTATTCATAGCGATTGGTATTGCGATGGAATAAGTTTTGAATTGTAGATTTTTTTATGAAATGGTTCAGGAGAGGATCGCCTGATGGTATAATATGGTAATATAATATGTAATATAATATAATATGTAGGTAATAATAATAATAATAATAAAATAATAATAATATAATATAATATGTAATATAATATAATATAATATAATATAATATAATATAATATAATTTTAATAATAAATTTTTTAATTAAAAATTTTAATAAATAAATAAAAACACAATTTTAATACTCATCAATTATGGTGGAAGAATACACTCACACAACCCCAAGTGAAAGAAAACGACACAGCCAAGCTCATGTGGGAGATGCCAGTGCAGACAGACGTACAAGTTAACCACAATAGACCGGATATAATATATATAGATAAAAACCAAAACATTACTTACCTGATTGATGTCACAATACCTACTGATTACAATATTGGCGCCAAAGAAATGGAAAAAATTACAAAATACCACCTACTGAAAAAAGAAATAACTAGACTCTGGAAAACAAAAACCGTCATTATACCAATAGTAATAGGAGCTACTGGAATGGTCGCCAGGAGTATCCGTAGATATTGTGACATACTAGACGCTAAATTAGACATAACAATAATGCAAAAGCAAACAGCCATTCACACTTCGACAATAGTTTCAAAAGTTTGGGGGGACAATATTTTAATAGATCAAAATTAATCCGCAGTACCCTCTCCCTGAGGGCTTCAGGGCGGGACTCGGATATATACCAGCACAAGCTGAGCAAACACAAGTTTCACTCATAATAATATGGTAATTCTTCTAGTGTTGCACACTTGCATTGGTCCTTAAAATTCCAAACCCTCTTTGGATCCGTAACCTTACTCACTCGGCGAAACAACACAAGCGTTACTTCAATCCTGTTTTGCCTAAGGCCGTAGTAACGTTTCATTTCATACCTCCATATTCACGCATTTTGGTGGCTTGTGTGAGACGGGGGTGGTATTCATCCGGTCGAGCCGGCCCACTCGTGCTAAAACCTAGCTTTCTAACATTTAAGGCTCCCATCGGCAGAAACGTACATTTTATCGGCATAAAAAATAGCCAATATCCTTGTTCAAGGTCTAATATCTATAACTCTACTAAATTGAGTCACAATGGGAAAATTCAATCGTCGTTATTAATATTTTCCCCACAATTTATTCAAACTTTCTTACCGTTTGAACCTTCCTTGAACGGTGATTATTTCCAGACCAAAATTAGCCAAATCGATCTAGCCGTTCTCAAGTTTAAGCAAAACATTGGGATTGCAATCCATTGTCATATATTAGATGAAGAAGAAGATATTATGTAGAGTCAAGAAACATTATACATAGTGGTAGAGTTCGAACAAATGCATAACGAATTCGTGTACGAGTGTGATTCATAATTAATTTATTAATGTTGTATGTAAATAAATACGAAAATAGAGCAAGACCCCAGTCTGCTAAGCGGGCTTGTCGATATTTTCATTCTAAGCTTTAAATGAAAACTTAAGCACCCTAAAATTTTAAGACGAACGGCCTCTTATTTTTTTCCAACAGCTTGATTCTTGTTGTCCTACAATTTTAATGCATACCGCATATCTCGCTTTAACTTCCATCTTTGATTTATTTTGAAAAAGCCTAAAATCTCAGGGGCGACACTCTCTACAAATGACAGCTCGAGAACGTCAGCCGCGTCGTAAAGTCCTGGCTAGAAAATACTCACGCCCCGCTCGCAACGCGCAGCCCCGGCACGCGTCTAGCCACACACACATAGCTGCGAGCTGTCAATCGTGTAATTCTATCGAATGACGGTTCTTTACGTTAGTAATATATAATATACTTTGCTAAAATTAAGTTAATATACGTTCATTGCGTTTCGGCTAATTTAACACACATTTGCCGACAATTTAGTTAAACAGAATTAGAAGTGCCGATAGTAACGGTCACTGAAGGACGCGGCAAAGGTCAGCAGTCATCGAACTGTCAAAGTCGATGCGATCAAACGGGCATATGGTCATAACCACTAATTATTATTAATTAAACCTCTTTAAATTGGGTTTTTGGATTGTACATATTTTATGTGTTTTTGATTACTTCAAAAGGCATATTCTGTATAAATATGTAGGAATCATAGATATATAATATTAAAAAGAGGTAGATATGTTATAAACGCGTAAAAATGAAGACTCGAATTGGCCAATTTTGGTTAGTGTGCTCCGCGAGTTATTACTCGCTATTGCGTGTTTTGTGTTACTATGCGATGTTGACATATTGACACGCGTCCCATGTCAATTTGTGTCGTGGCACAGAAATATTGTCAGTTTTGTAAGGATATAACGTATCTATGTAATAATTAATCAAAGGTAGGAATATATTATTGTACAAGATGTTGCCCGCGACTTCGTATAGATACACGAAATAAAATCACGCGGAAGTCGTACATTTTGCCGCTAAAAAATTGATCTTGTGGTTTACTCTATATCTGTGCCAAATTTTATCAAAATTAGACATGAATATTTATATTTACCTAGGAGACCATAAGTAATAATTACCATTGGTTAATTTACTTTGACATTGTAATGGAAATAGCAAAAATCTAGCTCACTCCAGTGCTCTCAAATCACAGTAATCTAGATCCTAATATGAGAAAACCGCTGAAAATCAATAAACCAAGCTGACCCAGTTCAGTAATTGCTCAACAGTGCGACACTACACTTGGCACCACGCTGACAATAACAAAGAGTATTGTTATCCACCAGCCTTCAGCAACCTTCTGATTTATCGACACCGCGTGACCTACTTCTGTTATTGAGGTTTCAGGGGAACAAGGTTGAGTGTGATAGATATTTTTATTATTATTAACATCTGTTATTGTTCTGCTAGTAGTAATAGGCTAAGTAACTCATATTTAATTTCATAGATTAAAGGAGTACCTTTAGTACTCGGCTTAGGAAAACGTATTCTAGCGATATCATAAATTAAAAACTTAGGACTGATAAATAAAGTTGATTTAAAATATGTATTTTTGTTTTTTTATTTCTACTGATGAAAACACTTTGAAGCAACTTCTAGAACAACGACACAGACACAGTAAACACATACGTAGTAGTGAAACGGAACGTGTTTCTGTAAATTAATAGTTCATGACATCTTATAAAGTCATTAATTAAGTATCTTGTTTCCTCTATTTCCATGCTCTATTGAATTAGATTAAAACGGTTTTCCTGTATTCTTTTCCATGTTTGTTCCAAAATTCTTAACTTTTTATTCATTGATATCAAAACGTCAAACTGAACGTCACACCGCTATTTTACTCCCTACTACGAACTATATATATATACCATATATTATTACAATTAATATATTATAGTATGAGTATAACATCGCAGCATAGATAATCTACCTACCAACATGGCAAATAGTATTTTAGGCGTTTTTAAAAATTATATTTTGAAAGTATTATTTGTAGGATTTTAGGTTTCATTATAGGGTTTTTAATTAAATTTTATTTCATTTAGAGATAGTGTGTGTATTACTTTTAATTTAATTTTATGTATATTTAACCATTATTTTGAAAATATTAGCTTTCTGCACACCTTCCTCCACATAAAATTTAACTGTGCCAAATATCGTACTCCTCCGATCGCACAATTATCGTAAAACTGTAATTAACATTTTCGCTTCACTTACTAAATATATTGTATTTTATTTAATATATTTTCCATTTTTTTTTAAATAAACCATTAAATATTAAAATATCCAGCCAGGTATTGTTTCTACGAATATTTTATGTTTGACAAAATTCAAATTTGTGAAAACTGTACCCTCAAACAGGCGAATATAAATGCAGACTGCCACTTTATAAATATTCATTGTAATGTAAGCTGTGCATGTTATTCAAATTTGTCGGAGTTTTTGGAAAAATAATAAACTCAAACGTTTAAACGTGACCCTGTCGACCTCTGGCGAGACAATACAAAACTGAAGTGTTTTTGTTGAGTATAAAAAAATGTGTAAAAACGTCGTAAATATCCACTCAATGCTTTTTGCTAGGATCCTGTCTTTAACTCTCTACCGAGCTTCTAATGTTGCAAGTGCTACATTGGACATTATATTAAACTATTACAGTTTAGTCTTCAGAAAAGTATCAGATTTAATTTTAACCGACTTCCAAAAAAGGAAGCGGTTATACGTTCGGCTGTATATATTTAAATTTTTTTGTATGTTGTTGTGTAATGTGTACGTACGGTTTCTGCGAAATTGACTTTTGCGCGCACGAATTTGCGGACAACATCTAGTTTTAGATAACCACCTTTATATTTTTATAATTACATATATATCAATATTGCGCAATCAAAGGATTTCTCGGCATACTGTAATGCTATAGATCAGAAGGTGTAATATCCGCATAACATATAAAAAAGCCTACACAATTCATACTGGCCTGCAAAAAAAGTACATACTACATTTAATTAATTATTTTTTTACAAAACTACAGAAGTTATGGATTTTAAATAAAAAACGTGATATATCAAATTTTATTAGCTTTCTGAAACTACTAGAGTGACGATGGCTACAAAATGTTTTTCTATTTAAAAATCTCATGTATAGTCAGGCCTGTCCCACTCCCCGTGTAGGTATCAAAAATATAAGTACGTGCGGCGGCCTCCCTAAACGGGCCAATTAAAAGGGACTCGCGCGCGAGCAGTGAGCGACGTATGCGTGATTTGTTCGTCGCAATGTTTTATGGATTTTATTTAATACCTTATAATCGGTGCACATAATATTACAATACTGTGTTTAAGTTAGGTAAAAATCACCCGGCCAGCTATAACTATAATACCATAATATAATATTTATTAATATAGTTTGAACTACTGTAATTAACCAAATATTTACACCTGTATTCATAAAAAATTGCTAATCAACACCTTAAGCAGTGAATAACTAAACAGCTATTTAAGCTTTAAACAACGTATAAAATTTTCTTATTCATAAACGATGATTAAAAATTGCTTAGTTAAACATTGGTAGATTTTAGTTTTGTTGGTAGAAACCTGGCTGTATGCTAATTATTCCTGTCAAAAGCAATATAAAAATATCATCTGTCATCATGACTGCTTTGTTTTAAATAATAAATATACCTTTTAACTATGCTGCTTTGTGCCATTTTGGTTGTATTTCTTGCGATTTGTTGTGATTATTAATGGAAGATATATAATTAAAATGGAAGATAAAATTATTATAAAGCGAAGCCGATCCTCAAACTGGAGTGAACAAGAGAAAGTATGTAATACATATTTTTGTTACTCAATACTTTGTATAATTTATATTGCCGTTTTAATTTTAAAACAGTATTAATGGCCCAAGAGGCCGTGAGGGCCAGACCTTCCTATCGTTCACAAGCATGAAAGTTCTTCCATGTGTGACCCCAATACTGGTAAGAATGATCCCCAAACATGTCCTGGACGCGGTTCCTTTGTGAGATAACACTTTTAATAATTGTGGCAGGATTATCAAAAAACTGCCTGGCAACTGGGAAACCTCAGTTTAATAATTCTCTGGATAGCATATATAAAATTCAGCTTTCCTCATACAAGATAAGTATAATTAAAAATACCATAGTTCATGAGTGTTCTGCGGGAAGTTAGAACCCTACTATGTGTCTGGCAATAAGCATCGCGGCGTTTTAATGCTGTTACGAATAAACTTGCGAACTATAGGAAGGTCTGGTCCTTACGGGCTCTTGCTCTATAACTTCTGCATCTTTTTCAGGCGTTACTAACACAATTAATTAAGGAAAAAATCAACATAATAGAAAATAAGGATGTTAGTAAAAATAACAATCAAGTGAAAAAGGCAGGGTGGCAAGAGATTCATGAAACGTAGAGCCTGTTTTTAGATTATTATGATTATTATATTTATGCATTGTAGCTAAATAATGCATAATATTATTTTTATTTTAGGTTTAACCAGATAAATGAATCAAAGAGAGATCTCGCCCAGTTGATGAATCAGTGGAGGAATATTAAAAACAACGCAAAAAAGCGACATTATGAATACAGGCGCAGTTTTAATGCGACTGGTGGTGGCCCTCGCCCACCAAGTCCACCACCAGAAGATGTAGAAATAATGCAGATGCTCCCTAAGGAATTCGAAATAGATAAAAATATTCATGATAGTGATAGTCTGAATTTAAAAAAAGGCTGTGTGGGGCAAAAGGTATATAAACATATAAATTTTCTACTGATAAATTTTTAATTGTAATATTTTTTAACATTTTTTTTTATTTTAGGAAAAAATAGAATATGACCAGCCTGGTTCCAGTCGCATGCTTCCACTGCAACCTATAGAAAGAGTAAGAAATTCATGTACATACATAATATACTTAATTAAGTAAAAAAAGACCTTATTGTGTTGAAGGTATCCGTAAATTTTTTACTGATAAGTCTTTGAGTAAAATATTTTTTAAGAAATTCTTTTATTTCAGGAAAAAATAGAATATGACCAGCCTGGTTCCAGTCGCATGCTTCCACTGCAACCTATAGAAAGAGTAAGAAATTCATGTACATACATAATATACTTAATTAAGTAAAAAAAGACCTTATTGTGTTGAAGGTATCCGTAAATTTTTTACTGATAAGTCTTTGAGTATAATATTTTTTAAGAAATTCTTTTATTTCAGGAAAAAATAGAAATTGACCAGCCTAGTTCCAGGTGTATGTTACCGCTGCAACCTATAGAAAGAGTAAGAAATTCATGTACATACATAATATACTTAATTAAGTAAAAAAAGACCTTATTGTGTTGAAGGTATCTGTAAATTTTTTACTGATAAGTCTTTGAGTAAAATATTTTTTAAGAAATTTTTTATTTCAGGAAAAAATAGAATATGACCAGCCTGGTTCCAGTCGCATGCTTCCACTGCAACCTATAGAAAAAGTAATAATCTTTGTACATTTATTACATATAATTAAGTGAAAAGATATTACTAGTCAAAAAGCATGCATAATACTTTTGTTTTTGTTTAGGTACAGATAACAAGGTCGGAAGTAGTTGAAGGAAAAAAAAGGAAACATATCCAAGCAAATAAAAAGAAAGTATGTACTCAGAAAACCAACCTGATTAGAATGTTTCTAAACTTAAAATAATTATTTTTTGCATAAATTATTTCAGGTAACACCTGATATATCCCAGCAGAAAGAATTATTTCTGTTGGCAAAATCTGCGCGAGAGAAACAAATGCAGTTCCAAGAAGCTGAACATCTAAAAAAGATGAAATTGATGGAAGAAGAGCATAAAGTGCGGATGAAAATATTGAATGTGGAGTTAGAATATTGGGAGAAAAAACTAAAAGATTAAAATTTGTACTTTTTAATTAAAATAACTATTTATAAACATGTCCCTTGTCACATTAATTGTACCACCACCACCTTCCTCATCATCATCACTATGAGAGTCTGCATAATCTGTGAAAGAAATATCAGTTTAATATTATGTATTTTACTAACCCTATTAAAAAAAATTGTTATACAATGACAACAAATATTAGCAGGTATAATATTTAAAAACTTCTAGTAACTATAGAATGTGTGAAAATAAAAGGTTACCATCTCTATCAATATCATTCCATTTGATTGCCAAATTATGCAGTACTGCACAAGCAATGACTGTAGTTTTTATTGTTTCATATGAGCCACGCATAACTTCTAACAATATTCTAAATTTGCCTTTCCACACTCCAAAACAGCGTTCAACTAAATTCCTTGTTTGTATTTGTTTGCGGTTGTAGATGTGTTCAGCTTCAGTTTGAGGGCGTAAAACTGGAGTCAGCAAATATGGAGTGGTAGGATATCCACTGTCTCCTAATAGTTTTCCTCTGAATTCACCATCTTCGAACCTTCTTTTAATTTCACTCTCTCGAAATATGCGGGCATCATGAGTGCTGCCTCTCCAGCGACATACTATATCACAAATTGATAAATCAGGGCCACATACAACCTGGAAAGAAATGAAATGTATAATGTGGGTGGACCATGGAAGGCAATGTTATTTGCAAGGCAGATTATAGGCTATGTAGCCATTTTCGCATGATTGAGGTACAAACCTACAAATTCACATTTATAATATTAGGGGGATTCTTACCTGTGTATTGATTGAATACTGTCCTTTTCTATTTATAAAATACTGCCCTGTTTCACCACCAACTTTTCTTATTTTAATATAGGTACAGTCAATAGCACCAATTACATGTGGAAATCCACATACAGCAGCAAACTGTCTTTGTACAGAGCTCTGTTCAGAAAGTGTAGTTGGCATTTTAATAAATTCTGCACTCTTTCTGGCTAATGCACGGGCAACTCGTTTACATATGCGAGACATTGTTGGTTGACTTAAGCCATGTAACTCTCCGCTATCATCTTGAATCTTAAAACATCGGTTTAATGTAGGTAACATCATAGCATAAAGAATATTATTAAAATACACAGCAATATGTCCTCACCTCATGCCGCCCCCAATGTCTAATCACAGCCATAACTTGTATATGAACAGGGACACCACTGCCTCTGGTGTCCACAGCAATATCATCCTTCACGAGATTTATTATTTGGATCATGTTTTCCTTAGAAAACCTGTATTTCTTTCTAAATTCCACATCATCATATTCTACCATTGGATCTAACCTCGGCTTATAAACTTTTGCTCGCGGATGGCTAAATTCTCGTAAATCCAATACATCTTGCTCAAAATCGTTTAAATCATTACCAAAATCAAAATAATCCATTATTCAAAGTAAAAATCACGAATAAAATTTTACAATTTGCCAATGTCACTGGCTTGTCAATACAGTAAAACAGCTGTTCATCCCGAACATTTTGGTCCGCCATTTTGTTGATTAAATTTTAAACAAGGTTGTGAGGCTGTTTAACTTGACAGCTATTTAAGAAACGTAGCTTAGCTCTAAATACCGTTTATGAATAGAAAAAAGAGTTAACCACTGTTTAAAGTGATATTTAAAACTTAAACACCGTTTATGAATAAGGCTGTTAGTGTTTAGGTGTTGGCTCCACCTGAACTATCTGTTCGCGTCTTATGTTATTCCGATGTGATACGATTTGAAGAGTTATTTGTTGACAAAAGTACCTAGAAATAGTAGGTGGCGTGATTTAACTTCTTTGAGTAATATCGCCGTGAAAGTATCGAAAACGGTTACGTTTACGCATAAGTATGTATATACTTATAGGTATGCGCGAATTTATTACAATTATTAAAGTACTATTAACACCTACCTTAGGTTTATTTGGAAAGCAATTTGTTCAGTAAAGTACAGTAGGTAGGTACTAAAAAGTATGTAAAAAAATGTTGTAATTAAATATTCAGAAAAAATGTATATAGGTATACATACGTATAACCGCCTCCTTTTTTGGAAGTCGGTTAATTATTTTCTAAAATGAGTCAACCCTAATGTCATTAGAATGGATAAGAATTACGCGATAGAAAGAGACGCAACTTCTAGGTAAATATAATCGTAGGTAATCAAGCGCTGCGTTAGCTGAATTGAACCTTATCATATCGCAGTAAGAGTTCCTATTTCTTCAAACCATTTGTCGGAGTGGTTCTTCTGTACCTCTAGGTACTATTATTTATTCTGTGGTATAGTTTTGAATTTTTTTTTTAAAGTGTAGTAGTATTTTCGCGAGCAGGCCAGTGTACACTTTAGTACATACTAAGTAAATCTGGGATCTCACTTTTTTTCGTATCTTATCGCTGTGATAAGGAGGTCGTTGACCCGTGACGAGGCGTGCTAATAATGTGGCACAGCCAATCTACGTCCTTATCGAGTATTTTGTAATGTTTACCCAAATACGAGATTCTATAATGGCATGTCGCGCGATCTATTTCTGTACGATAAGAAATGTGTTGTTTTATGCGCTTCCATTAGTCGGAATAATATTAGTAATTTATGCGGTAAATACATTTTTTGCCAACAATAAAAAAATAGGTATGGAAAAAAATTATGCGTGTCAAAAAAGTGCCTTGTAAGCACAGACTTTAGATGCCCCTAAATTTACCTACTTATGTAATATTAATATGTATATATACTAGCTGTCCTAACAGACTGTTCAGTCTTAACTATGAACCGGAATTAAAATAAATAACTAAACCTACACCTACAAGTAACAACATACATCAACTATACATCTACAACTACAATCTACACCTACAGCAACACATACGTTACACCTACAATTTCAACACCAAAAACTAAACCAACTACCTACACCTTCAACCTACATCTACTATCTATATCTACAGCCTACAACCTGAAAACTGAGCCGACCGATTTTTCTGAAATAGAACTGTTTTGCAGTGCAACCAAACAGATTTTGAACTGAGTGCTAAGTGTGAGATTTTTTTGGAGTTTACTAGGAATTTGTATGTGATTTGTACAGCTCCACCTAGTTGTCACGTTTACTATTACTAGGTACAATCACATACAAATTCCTAAATGCCAAAAGCGCTCACGATCGAATGCGAGAAGAAAAACTCACACTTAGAACTCTGAGCCTGGCATTGGAAATACAATCCTTTGTATAAAATCCTTATCTATACTAATATTATAAAGAGGAAAACTTTGTTTGTATGTTTGTTTGTTTGTTTGTTTGTTTGTTTGTAATGAATAGGCTCAAAAAGTACTGGACCGATTTAAAAAATTCTTTCACCATTCGAAAGCTACATTATCCACGAGTAACATAGGCTAAATTTTATTTTGGAAAAAAATAGGGTTCCGTAAGATATTTGGGTTTTTCGGACACAAGTAGGGTTGCCAGGCGTCCGGATAAAGCCGGACGTAGTTAGGCTTTTTGTTTGTGTATCCGGCCAGGATAGACAGTGTCCGGCTTTTATTAGGTTTTTTACATTTCGCAAACGATGGCAATGATGATGACATATGATTTTTTTATGTATAATTTTTTGGTGAAAATCAAAAAGGCTCGATTTTAGAACCCGCCGTATTTTTTTTTTTTTTTTTTTTTTTTTTTTTTAAATTTTATTAATGAACTGTCGGTATTTATTTTCCGACAGCCTTATTACTTTAACCGCCGTATTTATTAACACTGAGACCAATAGTCAAGAATGTAGTGTGTCCGGCTTTTTTACCCAAATGTCCGGCCAAATTGGGTGGTCTGTCCGGCTATTAGGTTTGGCGACCTGGCAACCCTAGACACAAGGTGTAAAAAATCAACCAGAAAAGTTACTTATTTTGCGTACGCTGCCTAAACTATAAAAGATAGAACCATAAAATGTTCTAATTAATTGTAGATCTTATAAATATCTACAAAAAAGTCCGCGACACACTATACCTATCTATGTCGAGTGAGGCACAACAACCATTTTTTTATTTAGAAATCTTGAATTTTTTTTGGACTACATTTAAACGCGTTTATTTTACTCATGCTATTAATCCTTATCAAAATAAATTATTTCATCACTAAGTACAGTTTATGTAGATAATATTTGGTCTTTTAATGATTAAAATTGGATGTTTGGTTTTGAAGTTATGGCGAAATTAAAATATTACGATTTCTGCTGCACGGCCCGTTGCGAAGTGGGCGTCGCGTCGTCGCCAAGGCGTGCGAGTTTAGATCTATGAGTAAATTTTTTGTTTTGTGTTCGTTGTAACTATGATGGATAGATACTTGAGTAACTATTTATTTAGTGATTGTTGTATTGTTAGTTCTGAAAAGTGTAGGTATTTCATACGATAAAAGTATACCCACTTACTTATTTCATTAAGTATTAGTAGGTACCTATATTAATTTGTTTCTGTTTGTTTTGACTAAATTTCACCCGTTTTGTTAGAGGTTTAAAGACATTCTGTTATCTGTAGTATTAGTATCAGTATTGTACCCGTGCGAAGCCGGGGCGGGTCGCTAGTATAAAGATAAAATAATACAGAATAATACACCATTTTTTAAACCATTACAGCACTTTGTACAATCTGAAATCTGAATAATAACTGCCCACACCGATTTCGGTGACGGTGGCCGGTTTCATCGAAACCAGGCCAGTTACGCAGGAGTAATTTAATAGTGCCCAAGTGTGTGCGCACTACACAAGAGCACTCTCTCTTATTTTACTCTCATAACCCAGTGGGACGGATAACCGACACGACTGCCGAGATATCAGGCACAGGTTCGACTTTTGCCTATCCGACGCATGGATCATCTTTCTTGTGAGACAATCAGGTGATCCAGCCTGCATTGTCTTAACCAAACTTTGAAACAACATTTTTTGTTGTTCCAATGCGGGAATCGATTCCACGACCTGCGAGTCAAGACCCGCAGAGCCCTTAGCTACTAGACCACGAAGGCTGAAATCTGAATAGAAGATACAAGACAAGAGTCAAGAAAAATTTAAGTAACCACTGAATAAGTGGCTCTACATTATACAAATTTTATAGTATTGTAGCTCTATCTTTGACTTTAGTAATAATTTTCAATTCAATGTCTACTTTTTTGCTTACTCTACCGCAGACTCCGTAAAAGAACGCCCATAATTCTAAGAAGTAATTAAGTAACTTGTTCCCAAAACGCTGAAGCTGACTAAGGCTGTGATCTACGCCCCTCATTTATCCAAAAATTTATTACACGCGAACATCTTCGCGGAATAAAACGATAAGATCTTAATTTCACATTACACATGCGCGAAACAAGAGCCTTTTGTTAACGGTTGCTTGAACAACTACAATTGGTATTGCTTGTTAAGTCATGAAAAATTTAACGCAAACATCAAAAGAAATATCTTCTAAATTCAAATTCAAATTCAAATTCTTTTTATTGCAAGAATGTTGTAAGTACAATGGTCTTAAAATTACTATATTATGTTCTCACATTCTGCCATCACAATGGCGTGCAATTTGCAATTTTACAATAAAACAAAACGAAATTAGAATGAAATTTTACAATATATATGGTATAATAGAGTATCACATTATTAATATTAGATAATTTATTATTATTATTTTTAACAATTTGTGTTATTAAATTCATGTACTTAATGTCATGTCAGATTTTTTAATATTAAATTAAGTTAATTACATAATAATAAATTATTTAAATGTCACATAGTATATTTAAACATTGTTTAAATGTCATATTATATTCATTTAATGAGTAAAAACAATTATTTCCATTTAAAGTTTTAAAATATCATATTTTAATTTTAATTTATAAGTAAAATTTATAATTTATAAGTAAAATATAGTTTAACATGTCATTATAACCATAAAATAATATAATATTATTAATCTTTTCCATCATACAATTTAATAAATTCATTAATTAAATTATTCATCATTCATATCATTATAATGTCATGTATATAGTCAAAATTAAGATAATCTAATGTCATTTTTGATAATAATAATATTATTTTATGTTTCTTTAAATGTCATATATTCATTCAATGTATAAAAACTATTATTCAACAGCCATTTGGTTAGTTGTCTTTTAAAATTATTTACATTTAAGCTTTTGAAATGGTCAGGTAGCTTGTTATATACAGTAATGGCATTGATGTAAACATTTTTTTTAAAGATATCATACCGGCATTGAGGCAGATATAGTTTATACTTGTGTCTTGGTGTAGCATTTCTATTATTAATGTCAGCATTGTTAGGAAAATAGTGTGAATTTTGTTTTACAAAAGTACAAATATCCCTTATGTATAAGCATACCAGAGGCAGGATATGAAATTTCTGAAATAATGGTTTGCAGCTGTCCGAAGGCCAAGCTCCACAGATGGCTCTTACACACTTCTTCTGAACCTTAAATGCCTTGTCAATTTCAACAGAGTTCCCCCATAGCAATAGCCCATACGAGAGTACCGAAGACACATATCCATGGTATGCGCATAATGCGGCTTCGGCCGAGACTTTAATACGTAGCATTTTGATTGCGTATACAAACTTGTCTAGTTTGTCACATACGTAGTTTATGTGATCTTTCCAATCACAGTGCCTATCTACTATAATTCCTAAAAATTTTGTGGAATTTACTTCTTCTATTTTAATGCCATCAAAGGTTAGATTTAATTCAATTGGTCGTGTCCTATAGTCCCTAAATTGTATAATTTTAGTTTTATTGATATTTATTTTTAGATTATTGTGTTTTAGCCATGAAATTATTTTGTCAACCGTGTTACAAATGTCATTTTGGAACGAGTCTACATTTTCACATTTAATTATAACTGTTGTATCATCCGCGAATAAAATAGTATTTTTGTCTGTCACATTAGGTAAATCGTTTATATACAGCAAAAATAATTCTGGTCCTAGTAAGCTGCCTTGAGGTACTCCGAGTTCGTTGCATAGAAATTTCGACCTACTAGTAATTTGTTTTCCTTGAGTAATTTTTGAAATCTCTACGCATTGTCGTCTTCCCGTGAGGTAACTTTTAATCCAGTCATAGGATTTGCCCCGTATTCCATATTTTTCGAGTTTATATAGTAAAAGCTTATGATCTACAAAATCAAAAGCTTTGCTCATGTCTAGGAATACGGCGACTACCGGCTTTTTATCATTTAAAGATTCTGTAACATATTTTATAAGATTAAAACAGGCTAAAGATGTGTTGCTGTTTTTACGGAATCCAAACTGTTCTGGCCTAAGTATGTTATTCGCGGTAATAAATGCGTGTAGTCTTTTTAGCATAATTTTCTCAAATATTTTTGATATTACCGGTATTAATGTAACTGGTCTGTAGTTGTTAATATCCGAGATATTACCTTTTTTAAATAGAGGTTTGACAATAGATAATTTTAATCTTTCAGGGAATGACCCTTCTTCCAAAGAAAGATTAATAATATAGCTCAAGGGCTTACATATATCTTTGGCGCAAGTTTTGATAATTTTTGTGTTCAAATCGTCAATTCCTACAGAATTTGTGTTGTTTAGACTGTTTATTGTCTGTAGAATTTCATATTTATCGGTTGGCGTTAGGAAAATAGTTTTTAAATTTTGTGTAATTAATGTTTTAGCAATGTCATTTGTTTTAAAAGTAAATTCTTTATTGGTCAATTGTATATAGAAATTGTTAAAGGCTTCGCATATGTCATTAGGAGCCGTTAAAACTTTGTCATTATAATTAATTGTATTTATGTCCAAATTAGGTTTTATGTCATTAATATTGCTATTTATGATGTCCCAAACTGCTTTACATTTATTTTTATTATTATGTATATATTTATTATTTTGTAGTTGTTTTGATTTAGAAATACATTTTTTAAGAGTTTTGTAGTAATTTAGATATCTTTTATAATTTTTAGTTTTATTGCTACCTGATATTTTATATTTTAGGTATAATTTTCTTTTTTCAATGGATGATATTTTTAAACCTTTTGTTATCCATGATTTATTTGAAATTTTCTTATTTTTTTTGCATATAATCACAGGAAAGCAAAGTCTGAAAAATAAAACTAATGTTTCTTGAAATTCTTTGAAGGCATCGTTTAAGTTGTTTGTTTGGTAGATTTCGGAAAAATGAATAGATGACAAACATTTACAGAACTTAAGCACATTTTCTTTGCTAAAGTCCCTGACAGATCTCGACCAGGACACCAGTTCACGTTTATTTTTGACCCTAACTGTGAAAGTTTGTCCTGTTTCGTGATCTGACAGACATAGATGATGGACTTCAGCTAAGCATGTTCTTAAGTTACTTGCAAACTGGTCAAGACATGACATTTTTCTAGTAGGTGTATTTATATGTAGTTTCATATTAAAATTTTTCAATAAATTCATAAGTTCCTGGCATTTTTTATTAGGATTTAGAGTATCTAGGTTCCAGTCTCCGCATAAAATAATTTTTTTAGATCTTATTGCAATTTTTGTCATCAATTGCTCTAATTTTTCAATGAAAATGTTAGGGTTGCTATTAGGGGTCCGGTATATGCATAAGATAAGAATTTTTGGCGACATGATTTCGATACCTGATACTTCAAAACAAAAATTATTTCCAAATTCATTAACGATCCCTAGACTTTTGCACTCAATACTATTTTTCGCGAGTATGCAAGAACCACCCCTTTTTGTTTTGCGTGAGTATGAAGAAATGAGTCTATAACCCGGTATTTTTAGTAGCGACTCCATTCCTTTTTTTATGAACGTTTCTGTCAAGCAGACTATATCTATTTCGGTGTTTTTTTTGCGAAAATTCTCTAAGAGCAAATATTATTTCTAGTAAGTATACTCGTATAATATACATCAGTGTTTTTCAACCTGTGGGTCGCGACCCCCTAGGGGGTCGCGAAGCTTCTGTAGGGGGGTCGCCGGAGGTCGAGAGAACTTTAGTAAAAAAAACAAAGATTAAAAATATTGATTTACTAAGTAAGTAAGAGAATTTATACAAAAGGATATACTCATAAATCGATCATCGATATCATCGATGTATGTGATTATAAAATAATATGTTTGACGTACTATACATATTATTTACTTATATTCGAATCCTAATTATGGAGACGCATGAAAACGTCGCTCGTATGGAATGAATATTTGTAACACTGTAACATACTTCTATACTAATATTATAAAGAGGAAAACTTTGTTTGTATGTTTGTTTGTTTGTTTGTTTGTAATTAATAGGCTCAAAAAGTACTGGACCGATTTCAAAAATTCTTTCACCATTCGAAAGCTACATAATCCACGAGTAACATAGGCTAAATTGTATTTTGGAAAAAAATAGGGTTCCGTAAGATATTTGGGTTTTTCGGACACAAGGTGTCAAAAATCAACCAGAAAAGTTACTTATTTTGCGTACGCTGCCTAAACTATAAAAGATAGAACCATAAAATGTTCTAATTAATTGTAGATCTTATAAATATCTACAAAAAAGTCCGCGACACACTATACCTATCTATGTCGAGTGAGGCACAACAACCATTTTTTTATTTAGAAATCTTGAATTTTTTTTGGACTACATTTAAACGTGTTTATTTTACTTACTTATTGTTTTGATTAATCCTTATCAAAATAAATTATTTCATCACTAAGTACAGTTTATGTAGATAATATTTGGTCTTTTAATGATTAAAATTGGATGTTTGGTTTTGAAGTTATGGCGAAATTAAAATATTACGATTTCTGCTGCACGGCCCGTTGCGAAGTGGGCGTCGCGTCGTCGGCCGTCGCCAAGGCGTGCGAGTTTAGATCTATGAGTAATTTTTTTGTTTTGTGTTCGTTGTAACTATGATGGATAGATACTTGAGTAACTATTTATTTAGTGATTGTTGTATTGTTAGTTCTGAAAAGTGTAGGTATTTCATACGATAAAAGTATACCCACTTACTTATTTCATTAAGTATTAGTAGGTACCTATATTAATTTGTTTCTGTTTGTTTTGACTAAATTTCACCCGTTTTGTTAGAGGTTTAAAGACATTCTGTTATCTGTAGTATTAGTATCAGTATTGTACCCGTGCGAAGCCGGGGCGGGTCGTCTATACTATAATATAATAAAGAGAAAAGTTTTTTTGCATTGAATAGGCTCCGAAACTACTGGACAGATTTTGATGAAATTTGGCACAGATGTAGAGCAGACCACGGGGAAGGACATAGGCTACTTTTTATCGCAGAAAAATGTATGGTTTCTGCGAAATTAACTTTTGCGCGCACGAAGTCGCGGGCGACATCTAGTACATGATAAAAAAGCGAAGGGTCGGGGGGTCGCGAAATATTTTTTCATACAAGGGGGGTCGCATCTGAAAAAGGTTGAAAAACACTGATATACATAATATAAACTAGTCTAAGAGCAAAAAAAAAACTGAAATTTGGCCAAATAAAAAAAAATGTCAACAAATTAAGAATATCAGAAACAAATACTACCACTATCATAAATGTGAAACTTGTGAGGATGGATGGATGTTTGTTACTCTTTTAAATGTCACATGACAAAAAACTACTGAACGGATTTCGATATTTCGGATTTGGCATGGTAGTAGTTTAAACTCTGGATTAACACATAGACAACGTTTTATCCCGAAAAAGTAGTGTTCTCGTGGGATACTCTATTTACGCTGGCCGAGCTGCGGGCAACAGCTACTTTTTATAATACAAACAAAATAAAACAAACCATAAAACTAAAAGCAAATGCATAAAATTAAGGATTTCAAATATCAGTATTTATTTATATAAGGCTCGGTGCATACGGGCGACCTACTATGACTATGTTGTTGCGACTTGCACGCTACCTCTACAAAAATTTCATAAATGTTTAACGAATAACCACTAACGGCCGCACGCGTTTAGGCTGGGACTATAATATGATCCGGAATCCGTAGGGCTGGGAAAAATTAAGGACACTGGAAATAGAACTCTGCGCTAATGCAATAGAGTTGGAATTGAAGTGTCGAGTGTTTTCACTTTGTCACTTCGATTTTCAACTCTATTGTAACATAGTGAAGAACCGAAGAACTTGTGTAACCGGTAAGGGCGGTAGGGTTTTAAGTTACAAATGTCTCATAAGACATTGACAAATTTTGACTCGACACTTGTGTGTTCGATTTTCAGCTCTATTGAAGAAGCGCAGAATTCTATTTTTAATGCATTAAATTTTCCCTGGCCTACCACGTTCCGGACAATACTACTACGGACTATATACCCAGCATTATGTGGTGTGCCGGTCGCGTGGCATCACGACTGCGTGTGTGTGTTCGCGATCGCACTTCGAAAATTAATTTGTTGCGTGTCAAAATCGCCATCGGAAGGGGAACGCCGCGATGCGTAACCGTGAAGTCGCGAGATCTACAAACGCGGTTCACGCCCTTCGCGAGTTTTGTCGGCGCAAGCATAATCCGCATATGATAATTGTGTAGCGGTATTGCGCTTGAGCTAAGCCAGTCGCCCGTTTGCACTGTACCTGCACGTAGAAAACCAATATCCATACGTTTTCTGCACCAATACTTTCAATGTAAACGATAAAACTCACTGGTGTTTATACACGTGATATCGACTACAATTTATGATCATCTTTGGTATTTAATATTGTTTTTGCTAAACACCGTACAAGAGCGAGTCAGACTCGCCCACTGACGGTTCCGTACAAAACGGCAAAAAACATGATCGTTGTATGGGAGTCCCACAAAGACATACATCATCTGTGAAATTTTCAACTGTCTAGCTATCGCGATACTCGAGATACAGCCTGGTGACACACAGACGGATAGCGGAGTCTCAGTAATAAGGTCGCATTTTTACCTCTAGGAATCTAAACCCCAACAAGAATTTCTCGTTTATATGAAAGGATTTATTTTGGATCTGCAGTCTCAAGAAGTTCGACCCTGCTCTCAGTAAACTTAAAATAAAGCAATCAATTTTCACATAATATTATTTCAGTTGTGACGTGGCGGAACGATTTTCATTAACTATTAGATTACTTGTCTAGAGAGATTAGGCTTACTAAATTATTGTTTCTACTACAAAAGCACCTCAGGCTATTTTAATTTATAACAAAGCAATATCGAGCCTATTTATAGGCACTAAATTCTCCATGTGTGATCGTATATTTATATTTTCTGAATGTTATTATTGTATCCAGGATTTAATTACTTGATATCTTATGCTCATAACATTCGAACTTTATAACATGACGGTTAAAATTTTTACTTTAATCTACGAGATTTTTTTTGGTGTATTTCAAAGCATCATTTTAAAAAATATTAGCTTTCTGCATACCTTTCTCCACTTACGGTACCAAATTTCACACTCCTCCGCTCTCACAATTGTCGTAAAACTGAACTGAAGGTTTTTGCTTTACGTATTAATTACTAGCTTTTGGCCGCGGTTTCGAAGTCGTTTAAAATCTAAGCATACATAGTGACTGACAAAAAAGCGACTTTGTTTTATACTATATAATGAAGAGTCATAATATTGGCACAGAATAATAATTTAAGGGCAATATGGTGTGTA
Source organism: Glaucopsyche alexis (assembly GCA_905404095.1). Classification (NCBI taxonomy): domain Eukaryota; kingdom Metazoa; phylum Arthropoda; class Insecta; order Lepidoptera; family Lycaenidae; genus Glaucopsyche; species Glaucopsyche alexis. The sequence continues at coordinate 8,931,877 of FR990053.1, forward strand.
ATATTTCAAATTTAATAGCCACAGTAGATTGACGTATGATACAGTCAGATAACGTTAATATACAGTGTTGCAAGAAATACTGCACAAGATCTAATTTAATTTGTTTAATGTACCAAAATGCTAACGAATCGAAGCTGCCAAGTTGGCAATACAGTAACTGCATAATAAAATATATTTCTTCGTAATATTATTAACATACTGTAAACTAGATTCGGGGAGCCTAGCAGGAAGATTTTACAACGGCGTAAACGTAACTTTATCCACAGAATAGATATTAGTTGCTTTATCGAAAAAATTTGTACGGGCGCGGGCGTTATCATGATTTTGACATTTTTTCATACAATAAATATACCTCATACCTGGCCGGTTTCATTAAAACCCCTATTGCGCAGGAGTCATTTTATAGTGCCCAAGTGTGTGCGCAATACACAAGAGCACCACTCTCTCTTCCTTTACTCTCATAATCCAGTGGGACGGATAACCGACACGAATGGCTAGTGATCAGGCGCAGGTCCGACTTTTACATGCCCATCCGACGCATGGATCATCTTTCTTGTCAGACAATTAGTGATCAGCCTGCATTGTCCTAACCAAACTTGGAAACAACATTTTTTGTTGTTCCAATGCGGGAATCGAATCCACGACCTCCGAGTCGAGAGCCAATGCTCGAACTACTAGACCGCGGAGGCTGTTCATAGTGGTGCAGTAGTTGTGTAAATATTTTTATTAATTACATATAATTGCTCTTAATATAGTGTTCGATGTCGAACTAGGTATGTGTTACGGGTTTCATAATGATCATTGTGTTAGAGGCCAGGGGCAACCTGTTGAACCCGTGTGAACTCACTGTGCCAACACGCCCGTGTTGTGTGTTAACGCCACAGTACAGATTACAACAACAACAAAAGGTGTTTCTTGCAATATTTCGGATTCATAATAATATAGTAACTAGGCGTTAACTAACTGCGCTAACACAATACAAATAACATAAGAAGAAGAAGAGAAGAATAAACATAAGTAATGAGTAAATGGAAAACCGGTCTTTTTAACCGACTTCCAAAAAAAAGCGGTTATGTATTCGGCTGTATATATATATTTATCTTTTTAGTCTGTCTGTCTGTCTGTCTGTCTGTCCGTCCGTATGTCAGAGCCACTTTTTTCCGAAACTATAAGAGATCTACTCTTGAAACTTGATAAGTAGATGTATTTCGTGAACCGCATTAAGATTTTCACACAAAAATAGAAAAAAAAATTCGGGAGTCCCCCATACCAACTAATATTTATTCTGTGCCCATACTTAGAACTAAAAATCAAAACATTCTTTTTTCATCAAACCCGTACGTGTGCCCCACATATCTATGGATAGGTCTTCAAAAAAGATATTAAGGTTTCTAATATAAATTTTTCCTTAACTGAATATTTTTGTGAGAGACACTTCGAAAGTGATAAAATGTGTGCCCCTCCTTAACTTCTAAAATAAGAGAATCATAAAACTAAAATAAATATAGAATGTACATTACCATGCCAACTTCCACCGAAAATTGTTTAATATTCTATCAATATTACGCATTGAAAACCTAAATAACAAAATTTTTGAAAGAAACACAAATACACAACTTTGCTGATTGACATTCCCGGCTAAACTCCTGTCAATATGGCAGCAGATTAGTTATTCTTCTTCTTTATATGAATGGCGACCTCAGCACTATCCTAACTTTACGACAATATTTTGCACTCGTAATAATACTAGAATAGGTTTATGGAACCTTCAAAATAATTTACAGAAAAGATCATAAAACTTGTATTCTTCAGTTATATTTTTCTGTCCATGGCGTTCTTTAACTGTGCAAATATCGCACTCCTCCGTTCGCACATTTCTCGAAAAACTGTACTGAAAGGTAAAGAGCTTCACGTATTTTTATTATAATATTAATTATTTATATATAATATTATAAAATAATTATACTTATACCATTGATTTCATGATTATAATTGATATTATGTAAAAATAAGTACCACAAGGACGTGTTCTTGGGCCTTAACTTTTTATGTTTTATAGAAATGAAAAAATATACCCACTGTAAAATATAAAGCGGAAAATAAATCATAAGCTAAGGTATACTTAAAATCTCACGCGAAATGAGCACATAAAAAGCCACCATCGTTTTATGGCATGGTAATTAAAATGGCGGGTGTTTGGCATTTGGCATGCAAGAAGCTAATTTGTTTTCATGGCGCACGGCGGAAGCGCGTGAGGGCTGGCCCCGGCCAGTGTGGTCGTGTCAGGAATCCTATTGTTCATCTTGACACCTTTACTTATTGAGTTCATCCGATAATAATTATTAAAAGTTATCATGTAAATACTGATCAGGTAAAGGAAAAAAGAAAGTTAAAGTGCATGTCATGGCACGATTTTTGATATATTAACGTCGTCTGTCGGAAGCTACTTATACTTACATAACAACTTAACAATCTAAAATACGGCTAAAAATCTAAATACAAACTTTTTTTAAATGACAAACTTGAGGCACGTTGATAGTATTTTTGGATTTTAAATTATGAATTAGTTTTAATTCTGCCACGTGTACTATGTATAATTATGTTATGTTTTTAGTTCAAATATGTTATAACTAATAACCAAAATTGATTAAATATTCAACATGCAAACCGTCATTAGTAATGTATAGTATATAAAACTTCAGACGAAATATTGCAATTAAATTTTTGTGTATGTACAACATTAATTAATATAAATGAGCAAAATGTAGTTAATTCATTTTGAATAACGATTAAATATTGAAACAAATGAAACGTATTTTAATTATGAACTGTAGAACAAAGAAGAATATTTAGATAGGATTTTGTTTGAAACTAGGTTTTTTCTGCGGCTCCGCCCGCGTAAATATAATATCGGATTATATCCTAATTCCTTCCATGTACTTTTTCCGGATAAAAAGTCTAATGCCTATGTTTTAATCTACAACCTCAATTCTCGTATTTAAAGTAGACTTTCATTTTACTTTGATTATATTATAAGTGAAGCGACTTGTTATCATAAACTGATTTTGTGAAGTTTCGACCAATCAGAGCGCGTTTCTCGTTGGTTTAACGTTTACGAGAATACCTTTTGTCAGTTTTAGCGTGTCGAGACTCGGTTGTAATTGTATAATGTAGGCAGGTTTTATTTAGCAGAATTGACCCTCAAGAGCTTAAACTACTACCATACCAAATTTCATCAAAATTAGCTCATTCGTTTTTGCGTGAAAGAGTAACAAACATCCATCCATCCATCCATCTATCGATGTAGTAGGATGGCGATAAAACGAAGATTCTGTTGTTCATTGGATTGCAGAGTTGAACCAGAAATGAAACAGACAAGCTGTAAATGTACATTTTTTTTATTTTATAAGATAAGGGGGCAATCGAGCAAACGGGTCACCTGATGGAAAGCAACTACCGTCGCCCATGGACACTCGCAACATCAGAAGAGCTGCAGGTGCGTTGCCGGCCTTTTAAGAGGGAATACGCTCTCTTCTTGAAGGTTTGTAGGTCGTATAGGTCCGGAAATACTGCTGGTGACAGTTCGTTCCAGAGTTTTACAGTGCGCGGCAGAAAGTTACGCGAGAAACGCACGGTGGAAGACTGCCACTCATCAAGGTGATGAGGATGGAATATTTTTCGCGTGGGACGATGGCGAAAAGTTGCAGGTGGTATGATTCCGAACAATTCCTCAGAGCACTCCCCGTGATACAACCGATAGAGGATGCAGAGTGAAGCTACATCTCGGCGTAATTCCAAGGGGTCCAAGCTGTTTGAAACACAATGACAGTCAACAATTCGAGCGGCCCTTCGTTGGATACGATCCAGAGGGAGCAGTTGGTATTTTGGTGCTCCTGCCCAGAGATGAGAACAATATTCCATATGAGGCCGAACCTGCGCCTTGTAGAGTTGTAGGCGTTGGTCCGAACTGAAGTACTGTCTCGCTCTGTTGAGAACACCAAGCTTCTTCGAGGCTAACTTGGCCTTACCCTCTAGATGATATCGGAATTGGACTTCGCTCGATATGCTAACGCCAAGTATTTCAATGCTAGGGGAGATGGTTAAAGATGTGCCCTCAAAACGAGGATGTACGACCATAGGTGACTTTTTAGCGGTGAACGCGCAGACTTGTGTCTTGGCGGGGTTAAATTGGACTAAGTTACGTCTACCCCATTCAGAGACTTTCTCCAATGAATTCTCTATTTTAAACACAAGTTCGTTTCGACTCTCGATGACATTTAGCCGAGAAATATTAGGGGAGCCGGTATATACAGCATCTCCTGTACTATCATCCGCATAGCAATGAATGCCGTTGGTCTGTAACATGTCATTGATATGCAGTATGAATAGGGTAGGCGATAGCACACAGCCCTGAGGGACACCAACATCAACTGACTGAGTTTCCGAGCATTCGCCGTCAACTACGACCTTTATGCTTCTGTCTGCTAAGAAACTTGTGACCCACTTGCATAATTTCTCGGGCAGCCCGTATGATGGAAGCTTTGAAAGCAGCGCTTTATGCCAAACCCGATCAAAGGCCTTCGCAATGTCCAAACTAACAGCCAATGCTTCTCCCTTCGACTCAATTGCCTGAGCCCAACGATGAGTTAGGTACGCCAAGAGATCACCAGCCGAGCGACCCTTACGGAACCCGTATTGTTTGTCGCTTAGTAATCCCTGGCCGTCCATGTTCGAGATAATTATAATTTAATAATAAACTTATTACTCAATATTCATAATATCAATGTTTAATTATTCCAAGGCTGTATTTGACTTTAAATAATAATCAATTAAATTTTGTTTTGTGTTTCTTTATTCATTTCATTCGAGTACTTTTATAATTCTGAATCTCTCGGACTTCTCTGACTATATTATTATATCTGACTATACAAATTATTGTGTCGCGTACCATCAATGGCACGTGACACAATAATTTGGGCACGTCACTGATCACAAAATTCAGTAATTATGTACTACGAAAGTGTGATGATTTTATGACAAACCTAACATAATACTATGTTATGTGTCGTCTATTTTGCATACTTAATTACATAAAAATGACACAAATTTAACTTTAATTTACATTACACAAATGATCTTATATTCGTAGTCTTTTAAAGTTTGAACAGATTTAACCTGTTAAATAAGAAAAAAGTTTTGCTTTTAACATAAAGATTAAAAGAATATAATATTATATTATTTAGTATCGATGTTCTGTTTTAGCCGGTTGATTTTATGGTATTTTTTGAAGTTTACCGTTTTTAAGTATTTTTTTAATTTGAACAAATTTTAACCTGTAAAATGAAAAAAAAATCTCTCTCCACTCACTCGTGTTTGGCTTAAAGAACACACTATAATATTTAGTACTGATATTCAGCTTTAGGCTACTGATATAATTGTATTTTTCCTAAGTACACAGCCTTTCAGGCGTTTAAGTTAAAACTGGTAAAATAGAAAAAAAATCTCTCTTGAACTGCCTCGGGGCGCTAAATATTTAAATACGCCTCTAAATCACAAAGAAAAATTTAATAAAAAATTTATGGCACGTCTATGACCTCATAAAGCATTTACAAAAATGGCACGTTAATACATAAAGGTTCGCCATCCCTACTGTGTAGAGTATCACAACTTGTCGAAAATTGACGTTTTCGTAAACTGGAAATCTACAGGTACCGCAATTTTTGTCAGAATCACATGTCATGTCATTGTGGACAATAAACTGCATAATTTGTAGTAATTTATCAATTATACATTTATACACAATGGAGTCGTCGATGCAGTGAAATGGGTCACGACTCACGACTCATGCGGCGTGAGGTAGGTCGCGGCCCTACGCCCTACATAGTATATACTCCACAGTCTACACAATAAATAGGTATATTGACTAAACTATTTCATCTATTCAATGTTAAGCAACATAATAATAAACAATCTAAAGCCCATTTTTGTGAATCTTAAAAAGTAACGAAGCTACAAACAATTACAATTTACAACAAACAATTATTTACAATAAAATTACAATAAGAAAGAGAGCGATATAGAGCCTGTGACGACACGGTGTGCTACCGGCTAGCGTTGCCAGACGTCCGGTAGTTCCCGGGACGTGAGACGTCCCGTATTTAAGGTATTATTTTAAACATCAAGCGCTGTCCCGTAAATCAAGTGATCTAGGGTTCAAAATTGCTCAGTACTGACGGACCTACATAATGTTCGCATTATCCTATACATAAAAATATTAATACACTGAAAGTAATTAAAATATTATGCTGAAACTCGCTCGATCCTCAGAATATGAAGAATCCCATATTGTTTGGCTTATACATAACTAGCGACCCGCCCCAGCTTCGCACGGGTACAATACACTAATACTACAGAATGTCTTTAAACCTCTAACAAAACGGGCGAAATCTAGTCAAAACAAACAGAAACAAATTAATATAGGTACCTACTAAAACTCAATGAAGTAGGTGGGTATACTTTTATCTAAACTCCCCCCCGCACGTGTACCCCCGCCTTGGTGACACCCACTTCGCAACGGGCCGTGCAGCAAAAATCGCAATATTTTAATTTCGCCATAACTTCAAAACCAAACGTCCAATTTCAATCATTCAAAGACCAAATATTATCTACATAAACTGTAATAAGTGATGAAATAATTTATTTTGATAAGGATTAATAGCATGAGTAAAATAAACGCGTTTAAATATAGTCCAAAAAAAATTCAAGATTTCTAAATAAAAAAATGGTTGTTGTGCCTCACTCGACATAGATAGGTATAGTGTGTCGCGGACTTTTTTGTAGATATTTATAAGATCTACAATTAATTAGAACATTGTATGGTTCTATCTTTTATAGTTTAGGCAGCGTACGCAAAATAAGTATCTTTTCTGGTTGATTTTTTACACCTTGTGTCCGAAAAACCCAAATATTTTACGGAACCCTATTTTTTCCAAAATAAATTTTAGCCTATGTTACTCGTGGATAATGTAGCTTTCGAATGGTGAAAGAATTTTTGAAATAGGTCCAGTACTTTTTGAGCCTATTCATTACAAACAAACAAACAAACATACAAACAAAGTTTTCCTCTTTATAATATTAGTGTAGATATATATGTCACCGTAAAATTGTAAAAACCGTTAGATTGTAAAATAACTAACGAGATTGTAAAAATATGTCGAAAGATGAAAAACTATATATTTATAATCTAACGAAAAATAATGTGTTAAATTATAGGCAGTATATTCGCGTTGGAAGTCTATCAACATTTTAATACAATTTCACTAGTTTTATTACAATCTAACAGTTTTTACAATTTTACGGTGACATATAGACAGTTCACAGTTGTCCCTTATAAGCTGAATAAAAATCTGGCAACACTGCCTACCGCCATACATATTTTGTCAGTAAACAATGTATGGCCGATGGCGGTAGCAGATTGTGACGTGTTGGCGGTTTGGAACGCAGTCCAATCCACCGAACATTTACGTGTGCAGGGCGCTCGTCAGTCCTGTCCTCGATTTACCGTTTTACATAAAAACATTTCGATGACGATTGACGGCTCCAACACGGATTTTCGTATTGATTATTTCAATGCTATGCTAAGCGTCCAATAGTGAAGGCAATCTATCGATATTTTTGTAATTGATAAATTGTTTACAATCGACATTTAATGTCACTGTTATATCGGCATTCTGATTTGTCAGAGAGTATGTTGTGTTAAAACCCACCATAAAATCTATTTCATGATATATGTATGTAATTCAAATGACCCATTTTAATTAAGTACTTTATTTTATTTGGATGACAACTTGCAGCAAGTTTAATACGGGTATTTAACTTCATCTTTAATAATTCTGTGTTGAAAAGAAGTTTTGTCACTAAATTTTTACCTTTGTTTTTTTTTTGGATTTTGTAATGAATTAACTAATTATTAATTAGCCCTGAATTTTACAAAACAGGCACAATATGATTTAGTAACTAATAAAAAACATTGGAATTTTAAGTTACTTATCGAAAATCCATAGCATACTTTTAATAAATATTATATCTAGCAATATCCCGCGAAAAAATACTCCCAACCTGTAAACAAAATATGTATGAGTGCATGCACGCTTTACGCATGCTTATGCGTCCACTCACACATTTGCTAGCACTGATAGTGGGTATTTTTTCGCGGTATATTGCTAGATATAATATTAGTTAATTGTAAGCCAATTCTATTAAAAAAAGCTCGAGATGAAATCGATATTACGTGCTTTCACTAGCCCAGGACGTGCCCGGGGCGCGGGCGGTGCATACATAACGCATGACCGACTCATCCGTATTCAAGGGCGAGCGGCGCGGCTGCAACCAAGCACATCACTATTCACTACATTCTGTCTCAAATCTCAATGAGTCAAAACAAACCTAGCGTGTAAATAAATTAAATTTTAAAATTATTGAACCTAGTTTTTCTAGTTTTTTTGGTATCTTCATTCAATCATTTAAATCGGATAAACTAAGTTCTGATCAATATCCAAAATCCCTTTACTTTAGATCAGTGTTTTTCAACCTGTGGGTCGCGACCCCCTGGGGGGCCGCGAAGCTTCTGTAGGGGGGTCGCCGGAGGTCGAGAGTACTTTAGTAAAAAAACAATATATTTATTTATTTATTATTATATTAATTTAGTAAGAGAATTTTAACAAAAGTATATACGTACCTATACGATAGGACTCATAAATCGATCATCGATATCATCGATGTTAGTAAGTAATTGTAAAATAATGTGTTTGACGTACTATATTATGTACTTATATCCGAATAATAATTATGGAGACGCAGAAAAACGTCGTATGGAATGAATATTTGTAACACTGTAACATACACATACATACATGATAAAAAAGCGAAGGGTCGGGGGGTCGCGAAATATTTTTTCATACAATCATTTCGCATCATGAAAAAGGTTGAAAAACACTGGTTTAGATTAATATAATTATTATTGAAATATGCTCTATATTGATATAGTTTTCTAATTGCACGTTATTATTGTACAAAATAATTGTGCAAAAAAGGGAAGATAGGTAACTTTTTTTTTACTATCTTGCGAATATATAATTTTATTGCAAATTAAAAACTTTTTAGTAAACAATATTATGTCAGTTTAATTGTATGATACAGTAATGAGACTATGAGTCAGTTCTCAAACCTTATAATATTACATTATGGAAAATGATATAATATTATAATAAGTATAAACTTTATACTAAATACGGTTATCTCTACAATAGATAAAAAATAGAGTCGATATAAAAAATAGGAACATCACTATCTACAATTTTACAACGCTTGAAGTAATTCTTTACAAAATTGTCTAGTCCTTCGGCCGAATACTGGAACGATAGAATTAAATTAAGCGTCGCTCAAGTCATATGCTGTCCTTGTCATTTCGGCTAGTAGTGACAGCGACAACTTGTGAATAGGAGGGCTCTTAATTTTGATTAGGCGGAGTCTCATTATAATTTTAAACGTACGTTTCTTTATGTTTTCTAATATTTTGAAGCTTTGTATTTTTGTACTGAACTGTTTACTATTCTAAACACCATGGAGTTTTTTTAGTGGCCGGTGGCAAATCTTATCGCACCATCAGGGTCGTTGACCTGCAATATAAAATTCGATTAACTTGTATAAATATTGCAGACTGTTTCCAGTTGAATAATGTATTACAAGTACCTAATACTTGTTATTCAAACGTCTTGTGCTTTGTGAATTGTGATATAATATTAGGGAATATTATTCGAATATTCGTTTTATTCGAATATTCGACGATTTTATTATTCGAATATGACTGGGTTCAATATTCGAATATTTCGAATAAAACGAATAATAAAAATATTTTATTTATTTTTCAAAAATATGTTAATAGTAGTAATAAACTTGTATATAAATCGGAAAAGTTTCGTTATTTAATACATTATTTTTATTATTTATTAATATTGTCGTCAATAATATCGTAAAACATCGATTTTACTACACTGTTTGTGAAAGAATACAACTGTTTTTATATAAAAAAAATATTTAAAGTGAATACTTCTTACAGGCCTCAGCGAAAGAAATCCATACTCACACGCTTTTCAAAATAACGTAACCAAGAGCGTGTTAGGACGTGTCTAAGGAGGGTTCTTACTATAAAGCGTAATACGATTTTTAGTTTCTTAATCTTACTGTTCGTTTTCATTCAAAATAACTTTCCTAAAGAGAATTTACCATGATCTAGCATGGAAAATTGTAAGTTCCTAATCTTCATAGTTCAGAAATGATAGAGGTGTGCGAAACCAATTTGGAGGACGATTACTTGGAAGTTGACTTTGTAAAAGTCATGTATAAAACTTTTCCTTCACTTTAAAAGACATAGTATTCAACACACACTTCAAATGTATGGAAACATGTATAGGGTGGCTTTCCATACATGTAAGGTGTTAACTATATAATAAAATTATATTTTTTTATCAAACCACAACCAACATCTAGATGCAATAGGTATAGCTATAAGAGCAGATAGAAAGAGAGACAGGCGGACAAACAGAGTGAAACGATAAAGGATACCTAGATAAGTTGATTATTACATATTACACTGGCCTGCAAAACTAAGTACAAATCTTATTTAAAATTAAAATTTCATTTTTTTCAAAATATTATAACGATATTTATCAATTTCCTTTAAAAGTTATCATATATGCCAGTATATTATTTTTACATTTAAACAAAAATTAACCATTTTAATCTTAGTTTTAAATACTAATTTACATGTTAAATTGCGGTTTTGAATATGTCCTCGAAACCTGACAACAGCTTGGAGGAGGTTTGTCATACTAAAAACGAGGTTTAGGAGCCGAATTATGCAATATATCTCCTATTCTTATATCAGGGCGTGTTTTAGTGTTGTGAGGGTACTAACTGTAGGTGACAATTTGCGGCTTCTGACTATCCTTCTGAGCTCTTCTCAGGGTATACTTAATCGGGTTGAGATGAGGACATTAAAGATAATCTTTAAGAATCTCTTGACCATATCTTTCTCCAGGTAGGGGTCCAATTGTCATGGCCATACTCAGCGCGGATTCCTGAAGGTATGCCAGCCCATTGTATGTGTACTCTGCTTGAGTATACTGGACTCTATCTGAAAAGTAGGCTTGAATATATCCCCTACCAGATCACGTTTACTTAGCCTCCCTTTATAAGCTCACTTTAATTTGTGAAGTTATAGTGAGTCAATCCACTCATCTGGGACCAAAATTCTGGACCATTCTCGTTCTACCTTTTGTATGTATTCACGGACGTATCACAGTGTTGATACTCGATACTAGGGCTCTCGAGTTTGGTCGCGAGGTGAGACCACTCGCCCTTCGCCTCGGTCTTTAGGGTTTCAGATTTACTTAAGCAAGTTTTCTTCACTGTGCTGTTAGTAACATAGTCCCTTCGGGTCTGAAGAAGCTGTTTCTGAACTTAACTGCATCTAAGTTTTGATTTTTAACAAGTGGGAACATTTTAACGGTCTTGCCGAGCGCTGAGTCTGCCATTAAAGTCTTGCACGGCCTTGTCAAATGTTTTTCAGTCTCTTTGTACCATCGCTTCATCTTCTGAACGGTTCGTAACATGACACACTCCGTTCTTGCTGTACAACGCCCGATGCCTACTTCTGCAATGATGCTTTCTGCCTAACTTCCTTTTTGTAATACAAAACTCATCGTTCAAGAAGAAAAATGAAAACATAGAGACCAAAAACATGGTTAACTTGAAAATGGAAAAAGGTTATTTTTGTTTTAAAGATTTTCCACTCACTTTTTACCAACTATGAAGTTTTTTGTTATGTTAACTTAACATTAAAATCTTTTTTGAGTTCTTTTTATTTTGACGGTTTATATTGTTTACAATTACATAAGTAAACTTACCACGGTTTATATAAACATGTACCAATTACGTCTGGAGCAGACCATTATGACAGCACAATACTCGTGTGTTTAGAGTTTTCAGCTGCATTATATTAGAACAAAGCACTATTTACAGTGCATTCCGATTTCTTTGCAGTATTCCTAAACTGCAAATATATTTCTCTCCAATCTTAAAGAAACTGATATATAAAGGCCCAATCCCCTACCCTATTCCCTTCCCTACCCTCCCCCATTACCCTATTCCCTCTTAAAAGGCCGGCAACGCACTTGCAGCTCTTCTGATGCTGCGAGTGTCCATGGGCGACGGAAGTTGCTTTCCATCAGGTGACCCGTTTGCTCGTTTGCCCCCTTATTTCATAAAAAAAAAAAAAAAAAATATAAATAATAAAAAAATATATTCTGTAATATAAGTGTTCTAAAAAGGCGCATTAAATTATACTACCAAAAGCTTAATTGAAAACGTCTATTTTCCTTAATTTTTGGCAGAAACCACTTAGTTGGCAACCAAATCCATAGTCTGCTCCAGACCTCAACCGTTCATGTGTTAATAGTTTTAAAAATTTATTGCAAATTAGTATTTTAAGTTTGAAACTTAAGAGAAGATTTTTTTTATTAAAAAAACGTTAATTTTTTCAGAGTAATTTGTGAAACACTTCACATTTTAATATTACTAAATATGCAGGTATATATAAACGCGTTATATTACTTGTATTTAAAGTTTATTACCAATATTCGTATTATTCGAATTATTCGAATTTATTCGAATAGTGTTTAGCCATAATTCGAATTATTCGAATAGTAAAATTTGTCGAATAATAACATTCCCTATTAATAATATTAATTGTCAAAATGTCATGGGGTACTCATCCCAACTTACCTGTCCGGTAATTGTGGTATAGTATACGGGTACGCGACCCCGGCTTCCCTAGCTATTACTGTCCTATCCCTTGCCCTCCTGGGCGGTAATATCCTACATTTCCTATTTCCCACTCCAACTTACCAATCTTCCTTTCCACACCACCTATCCTTCCCTTTCCCTATTCCTACCCTCTCTACCAATCCGTGGAAACGCAATGGATAATAATAAAAATAATTTAATTATCCAAAATGGCGGCGATGTGGTTCACCACCCATCACGTCTCGTTTCTCGCGGAGGTGAAAAGTGGACCATGGAGAGCCGCTTCGCTATGTTGAATGTAAGAGGAGGAATGGATGGTAAGAATGAAAGTGAACGAAGCGAAACGAGTATGTGAGGATCGTAGCAAGTGGCAAAAGTGGTCTCTGCCTACCCCTATACGGGAAAAAGGCGTGATTATATGTATGTATGTATGTATGCAAAATTGCCGATTTATTGACGTATCTTCTAAGTATATATGTCACCGTAAAATTGTAAAAACCGTTAGATTGTAATATTACTAGAGACATTATAATATGCTGACAGATTGTCAAATACAAAGGAGAATGTTCAAGTGTCTATGGAACTTAGTATCGCTAAAAATATTTTTGTGTCATTAGCTATTTTAGCTTAAATAATAGCTTAATTATAGCTCTTTCTAATACATCAACTACGATTCTTATAACTCTCTGGAGTTTACGGCAATTTCAATTTTAAAAATACGATTTAAGTAACGTTGCGCCTAGGGTTACCATATCTCAGGATTTGTCCTGAGATTTCAGGATTTTTCGACTCTTCTCAGGATTCCGGCCGGATTTAGCAAATCTAGTGATAGCTCAGGATTTTCTATAAAACACAGGTTACATTTTAAAGATCTCCCTTATTAAACTACTAAAAATAATTTTCTTTTAGTAACAATTGCAGTTAAAATCAATACTTATTTATCAAAGTGAAACAAACTAAAAATAATCTTCTTTTGGTAACAATTGCAGTTAAAATCAAAAAAGTCGCGTAAAACGCGTGCGCAAGATAATAATACGTTTTTGAGAGAAAATTCTCAAGCTGTACAAAATCTCAGGACTTTTCTAGGAAATCAGGCCTTTTCTCCGGACTTTTGATTTTTTCATCTGGTAACCCTAGTTGCGCCTCGTATTTGAGCCTATAAAGTTTAAAATATATGATAAAATCTAATTAAAAAGAGTCTCTATCTCACTATCACTTTGTTTATTTGTACTGATTGTATCAAACTACACAAAAAATATTCACACGGTCCCGGTAGTTACAATCCAAAAATTCAAACAATAACGTTCGTCGTCGTTTTGAGTCATTCAAGCACGAAGTATAGATAATTGAGACATCGTTGTCTCGGTGTTACCAGATGTCAAAATGTAATATTGTCCAATCGATATTATCGAGTGGTAGATATTAATTAAATGAATTAAAAACATTTGGCGTATCCAAGCAAGGTAAACATAGCGAGCCTCCTCACGAGGTATTTGCCGCGCAAGGAAAGCGGGACAGACTGACAATCGCACCGATATTCGAGGCACGAGTTCTATTTTCATTGCTATGCTTTTTTTCGGCCGGTGAAATTCCGGTAATATAGTCCCAGCCTAAAAACCGAGCGGCCGGGTCACCGTGTCTGAGGTAGTCGGTGCGTCTACATAGCAGAAAATGCCTCGCGGGTAGGGTTACCAGATGAAAAAATCAAAAGTCCGGAGAAAAGGCATGATTTCCTAGAAAAGTCCTGAGATTTTCTACAGCTTGAGAATTTTCTCTCAAAAACGTATTATTATCTTGCGCACGCGTTTTACGCGACTTTTTTTATTTTAACTGCAATTGTTACCAAAAGAAGATCATTTTTAGTTTGTTTCACTTTGATAAATAAGTATTGATTTTAACTGCAATTGTTACTAAAAGAAAATTATTTTTAGTAGTTTAATAAGAGAGATCTTTAAAATGTAACCTGTGTTTTATTGAAAATCCTGAGCTATCACTAGATTTGCTAAATCCGGCCGGAATCCTGAGAAGAGTCGAAAAATCCTGAAATCTCAGGACAAATCCTGAGATATGGTAACCCTACTCGCGGGGCTGCTCGCTATATTATGTGTACCTGATTATTTATTTATATATAATCTTCATTTTAATATTTTATTTTAACACTACATATGGTATGGATAATATATTATACTACTTAAATTCTGATTTTACTTGAGACGACGAAGTACTTCTAAAATATTTACATTCAATAGTTTATTTTCGGCTTTAATTAAAAATAAGGAACTAGTTTAGAATAAAAATGATTTTTAGACGTAGAAATTATTATAACATGTAACTTATAATCGATTACTCTTGGTAATCGATTTAAATTACTGAGTGAAACTAATTACACCTTAAATGTCAGCCATTTTCAGTGATAATATAAAAAAATCAATGAAGAATATTGATTTTTGATCATTCTTATTGAGAATTCAAACTGTATTAATAATTACAAATTTAATCTAAAATAAAAACAGGAATTTTCAATGTATTAAGTTAATGGCACAATTTTAATTGAAGCGATACCATCCGTGGGCATTGTCCTTTCTCCATACAATTGTACGCATTATTTTTCGATATATTGTAAATTGTAATATTTACCGTGTCATTTGGTAAACAGTATGTTCCCCGCGCCGCCATATTTGTTTGCTTTTTCATAATAATAATTATAAAGAAAAATAATGCGTACAATTGTATGGAGAAATTTGTATTTGACAATTTGTTAGCATATTATAATATCTCTAGTAATATTACAATCTAACGGTTTTTACAATTTTACGATGACATAATTATATATAAGGCAAACCTGACTGACTCATCTATCAATGCACAGCCGAACCTACTGACCGGATTTTGCTAAAATTTGGTACCTATACAGATAGTTGTAATGACGCACAGTGTTCTATTTGACTCAAAAAACGCACAGTGTTCTATTTGACAATATTTTGAAATTCGATTACTCGTAAACGCTTCCATAGTGCAACTTGACTTTTTTATCAGTGATAGACGCATTAAAGGTCAATCTTTCAGTGTCAGTCACAAGTCGCACTTTTGAGTTATTTGGGAGAAAAAAAATAAAAACAAAAAACTGAATAAAAATTAATAACTCGGTAACCAGAAGTGATCTTCAAAAAATAAAACATGGAAAATATGCGCCTAAAGGTCCTTCATTAAACCATATTAATCAAAAAAATATATATTGATCAGACACGCTTACAGAATTTATTAAGTCTTTTTTTACGTCAAGGTCACGAAACATAAATTATTTTTTATAAAAAAAAGTATTTGAAATAGACACGTGGGTGTTTTACTCTTGCATTTAAAATTCATTTCTTCATCGATTTATGCAATAAACAGCATAGGGAAATTTTTTGAGTCAAATAGAACACTGTGTGACGTAGGCATCCGTTAAGAAAGGATTTTTGAAAATTCGTCCCCTAAGAGGGTGAAAAAGGGGTTACATTTTTGTATGGAAGCCGAACTCCACGCGGACGAAGTTGCGGGCAAAAGCTAATAATTTATAATTAGTCGGCGACCGTCCAGCGTCCCTACTAAATAGTACTTATTAATATTAGTAAAAGTTATGTAGTAAGTAGTGAATAGTGACCATTTAGTAATCTGCGGTATAAGTACCTACTAAACCGTGGTACTACATTTTACGGTAGTACCACGGTGTTAATACGTTTATAATCTCAAATCTCACGTACCACGTTGCGGTACCTACAGAGGCCGAACTTCGAAAACTTTCACGTGAATTTTCCGAGTGAAAGTTGTATGTAGAAATTTTCTGCATTTTTGACAAAGAGAGAGTATCCATAATCTCTGTACAACGTAAATATGGAAACTATACGGTGTGAACGCGAATTGCGATACTGCGAATAAACCCAACTCTAATGCCGTGCGCGCACTGGCAACAAACTTGACTCCTTCCTCCACCATGCTGCGAACAAACCCAACTCTAATGCCGTGCGCGCACTGGCAACAAACTTGACTCCTTCCTCCACCGTGCTGCGAACAAACCCAACTCTAATGCCGTGCGCGCACTGGGAACAAACTTGACTCCTTCCTCCACCATGCTGCGAACAAACCCAACTCTAATGCCGTGCGCGCACTGGGAACAAACTTGACTCCTTCCTCCACCGTGCTGCGAACAAACCCAACTCTAATGCCGTGCGCGCACTGGCAACAAACTTGACTCCTTCCTCCACCGTGCTGCGAACAAACCCAACTCTAATGCCGTGCGCGCACTGGGAACAAACTTGACTCCTTCCTCCACCATGCTGCGAACAAACCCAACTCTAATGCCGTGCGCGCACTGGCAACAAACTTGACTCCTTCCTCCACCATGCTGCGAACAAACCCAACTCTAATGCCGTGCGCGCACTGGCAACAAACTTGACTCCTTCCTCCACCATGCAGCGAATAAACCCAACTCTAATGCCGTGCGCGCGCTGGCAACAAACTTGACTCCTTCCTCCACCATGCAGCGAATAAACCCAGCTCAGAAGCCATTTGTGCACTGGCAACAAACTTGACTCCTTCCTCCACCATGCAGCGAATAAACCCAGCTCAGAAGCCATGCGTGCACTGGTAGCAAAATTAACCCCTTCCTCCACCATTTGCATTCCGATTATCGACTTTAGCTCACGTGAAATAGAGTCAACTTTTCGGCAAAACATGATCGTATAGGAAAACAATCATATTATTTTACCGAAAGTTAACTCTATTTTGTATGTATGTGACAATTTTATTGTTTGCACTAAACATACTAATATTATATCACAATAAAGTCTAATACATTCGTCCTTTTCCAACTGCAAGGTTAAGTCCTATGTCAGTTCCAGTTAATCCTCGATGCCATTAGAGCCACAATAGAAACTAAACTGTCCGTTAAAGTTAACGAGGCCAGTTAACAAGACCTTGTGGTGTCGTAACGCAGCGTGGAATTTTTCGTTTCTACTTATCTTGTGCTCGTTTTTCGATGTTAATTATGTTTAGAAGTTTTCTTTCTAATAACCACCATATTCAGAAAATTGAATGATTAGTAATAATAACGTTATAATAATCTAAATATCCATACTAATATTATAAATGCGAAAGTGTGTCTGTCTGTCTGTCTGTCTGTCTGTCTGTCTGTCTGTCTGTTACCTCTTCACGCCCAAACCGCTGAACCGATTTTGATGAAATTTGGTATAGGGATACTTTGAGACCCGAGAAAGGACATAGGATACTTTTTATCCCGGAAAAATGTACGTTCCGCGCGATAAACGAATTTTGGCGCAACGGAGTTGCGGGCGTCATCTAGTAGTATTATATAAAAGGCAAACCTGACTGACTCATCTATCAACGCACAGCCGAAACTACTTAACGGATTTTGCTGAAATTTGGCATACAAATAGTTGTAATGACGTAGGCATCCGCTAAGAAATGATTTTTGAAAATTCGTCCCCTAAGTGGGTAAAAAAGGGGGTTAAAATTTTGTATGGAAACCGAACTCCACGCGCACGAAGTCGCGGGCTAGTATGATATATTATAGCTACTTACGGAATTGATATTCCGTATAGACAGGATCGACAGTTGTAAAATCGATCGATCCTGGCTACACAGGAGTTGCAGTCCTTTTAACTTGGCCCACCACACATGGTGGGTATGTGTGGTGGGCCAAATGCCCGTGAAATAAATAGGGAGTTGAGGAGACGATCCCTCACATGTTACTCGAGGACCCGATTTTTGTTAGGAATAGGTACGATATTAAACAGAAATTGGGCACTGCGATAACGGGTGACAGTCTGCCTACCATACTGGGGGAAAAGAGCAGGGAAATTTCCCTGAAGTAGGTATTGCATAAAAATTGTGAATATTGTAAATAAAAGAAATTGTTGATGTTCAAATGCTGTGATATTAGTTTGTAAGCCTTTTTAAAATTGTTTGTATTTATTCTGTACTAGCGACCCGCCCCAGCTTCGCACGGGTACAATACTGATACTAATACTACAGAATGTCTTTAAACCACTAACAAAACGGGCGAAATCTAGTCAAAACATACAGAAACAAATTAATATAGGTACCTACTAAAACTCAATGAAATAAGTAGGTGGGTATACTTTTATCGTATGAAATACCATAGATCTAAACTCCCCCCGCACGCACACCCCTGCCTTAGCGACGCCCACTTCGTAACGGGCCGTGCAGCAGAAATCGTCATATTTTAATTTCGCCATAACTTCAAAACCACACGTCCAATTTCAATCATTCAAAGACCAAATATTATCTACATAAACTGTACTTAGTGATGAAATAATTTATTTTGATAAGGATTAATAGCATGAGTAAAATAAACGCGTTTAAATGTAGTCCAAAAAAAATTCAAGATTTCTAAATAAAAAAATGGTTGTTGTGCCTCACTCTACATAGATAGGTATAGTGTGTCGCGGACTTTTTTGTAGATATTTATAAGATCTACAATTAATTAGAACATTTTATGGTTCTATCTTTTATAGTTTAGGCAGCGTACGCAAAATAAGTAACTTTTCTGGTTGATTTTTTACACCTTGTGTCCGAAAAACCCAAATATTTTACGGAACCCTATTTTTTTTCCAAAATAAAATATAGGCTATGTTACTCGTGGATAATGTAGCTTTCGAATGGTGAAAGAATTTTTGAAATCGGTCCAGTACTTTTTGAGCCTATTCATTACAAACAAACAAACAAACAAACAAACATACAAACAAAGTTTTCCTCTTTATAATATTAGTGTAGATTATGCTATTGCACCATTCTTGTATTATTATATTGTATTCGCTTTTGCAACATTTTCGAATTATTATATTGTTTTAATTATTGTATTTATATTTGCTATTGCACCATTTTTTTGTATACGTATTGTTTTAATTAATGTTTGTTAGTAACTAATTAACTATCCTATATCTATGGATTTAACTCTAGTCAGCGCCATCTACTGAAATATCCATGAGATCCCACTACATTCGTAAATATGAATGCTTGTGAGGATGGATGTTTGTTACTCTTTCACGCAAAAACTACTGAACGGATTTTGATGAAATTTGGTATGGTAGTAGTTAAAGCTCCGGAATTATACAAAGGCTGCATTTAATCTCGAAAAAGGACAGTGTTCTCGTGGTGTACTACTGTCATTACGCGAGCGGGGCTGCGGGAAAAAGCTAGTATCAAATAAGATTATCATAAAGATGTTAATGTTTTCTTTGCATGAAGCGTAATATTATGTTCATGACTTCATGCACGACTTACGCTTTTCCTTTAAATCCTTAATAAAAATGTAAATTACATACGCGACTTAAGTAAATAAATATGGTTTGAACTTTGCTGTTATATTTTTAGACTAGCTTTCTCCCGTGGCTCCGCCCGCATATATAAGGTCTCCAAAAATCAATTACGGATACTCAAACTA
The DNA here is from genome assembly GCA_905404095.1 of Glaucopsyche alexis. Classification (NCBI taxonomy): domain Eukaryota; kingdom Metazoa; phylum Arthropoda; class Insecta; order Lepidoptera; family Lycaenidae; genus Glaucopsyche; species Glaucopsyche alexis. Next base: position 8,952,206 of record FR990053.1, read on the forward strand.
AAAATCATCTCGTGTACTAATGAGTGACTCTCCGCAAAACTCGCCTATATATAAAGAGATTTTTTTCTAGTATGACTATTATTTTTCTGCTTAAACGTCTTTACATAAGTAGTAGATCATATACCCAAAGTATCCGTAGTTGATTTTACCAAACCTTATACATATAGGTGTCTTGTATCCCATGGGAATACTGTACTTTTTCGGGATAATAAGTAGCCTGTATTGTAATCCAGAGTCTAAACTATTACTATACCAAATTTCATCGAAATCCGTTCAGTAGTTTTTACATGACAGTTTATGATGATGGATGGATATTTGTATCCATCCATCCTCACAAACTTTTACATTTACAATAGTAGTAGGGCAATAAAATCTAGCTAAGTCTGTGTTTATTCTAGAATAAGACTGTATATGTAAGAAAATTACGATTTACGATTCAGGTCCTTTTTTTTCAACAATAGCTTTCGAGCGAGTGATTTTCTCTTTTATCGGGAATAGGGGAAAAATGAGAAAATACAACGCTTATCCTGCAGGATAGCTTAAAAATATTGGACATTAACCCCCTTACTAATAAAAATATTTACACAATGGATAAGTTATACAATGTTTTTTCTTGGCTGTCAAGTGACTTTTCCAAAGAATCAGACAAGGGACAAAACAAATTGTAAAAGCTAAGCTACTTTTGAAAAAGCTTTCAAGTAATAATATTTTTTGTTTCCGTTGCAGGTAAGTCTGTCACAGCTGAACTTTCTACATCATACATACAACTTAAAGTAAGTATTAGTAGTGAATATTCATCAAGAATTTTCGTCTGAAAACACATTTTACCGGACTACGGCGAAGTCAAAAGGAAGGATAATGATTTGGGCAACATTTGTATTATACCTATATGTAATATGTATGTATGTATCATGTATGTATGTTTCACCGTAGTGTAGATTTGTAAGTTATAAATAATAATTGGTCATTATTATTTATTACGAATCTATTATTAAAAACACGCGGGTAAATTTTGATTAATATTAAGCAGCCTGTAGAGAATTTGTCCATCTGCAATAGGCTGTAAGTATTGCCAAATTAACTCTGTGAGTATGCAAATTACACATAAAATATATTTTCATAATTTTTCTTGATAAGATATCAAAATCATACCTACGTCGCGTCAAATTATTCCTTGAGCCTTATAATTAAGTCATTAAGAATAATTGGTAATTTGCCGCTTGGTTGCGCGGGCGCGCCGCCAGAGAGCGCGGAGTCGAGACGCGCGGGAGATGGGCGATGGGTAAATACCCAATCTACCCATTTGGGTATATACCGGGTAGATTGGGTAAATACCGGGTATATTGGGTAAATACCCAAAAGTGGTGGGTATATAAAATTTAGCATTTGTTGCAACTCCCGGTTTTTCTAAAAACCTCCCTAATATAATGCATATTTACTAACGAATTCATATTAGTTAAAATACGCACCGTAAAATCATAAACCAATATAGTTTTGAAAAATAGAATATGTTTCTCTATGGAAATACATATTATAAAAAATAAAATATTAATGTTCAGAGCCATACTCAATTCTTTCTCATGGTCCAGCGTCGTAGGTCCAGTAGCCCGTCAATAGTAAGCTGTTGTTAATTGGTAGGTAAGTAAATATACTTATAAAAAATTATCAACACTAATGATGCTAATTATAGTCATAATAATCGTGTTGGATCTACGGCGTATAACTTCTATGCACAGATTATGGAGGAACAGATAAACAGCTACATAGTTATCTATCGATTTGATTGAACAACTACAAGCATAATATATACCACGATTATGTGAAAAAATCGTGGGCCGTTAATGGGGACGTCAAAATTTTCAATTTTGGAACGTTCTATGAAAGCTGTTTCTAAGTACGTAAGAATATTATAGCGATACCTTGGGGTAAAAAGGTCGTATAAAACATTTTACCCAAAATAAGTTATGAATGCAGTTTTATTTAAAATTTTCTCTATCGATTGGTGCATGTTCGTTCGTTTTAACCTGGTGACGTCCACTGCAGGACATAGGTCTCTCCTATAAATTTCCAGTGCAACCGGTCGCTCGCGGCCTGTATCCACCGACTCCTTGCCACTTTTCCCAGGTCATCTGTCCACCTGGTGGAAGGTCGTCCTACGCTTCGACGTTCAGTTCGTGGTCTCCACTCAAGAGCCTTTAAGGCCCAGTTCATCGATTTTACGGGCTATATGTCCAGCCCATTGCTACTTTGCTAATGCGCTGGGCTATGGTAACTTTAGTTCTGCTGCGGATTTCCTCATTTCTGATTCTATCACGTAGAGAGACTCCGAGCATAGCCCTCTCCAAAAGCTTTTGTGTAAGTCCCGTCGTGAGTGACCACGTTTCAGCTCCATATGTCATCACCGTTAACACACACTGCTTGAAAACTTTTGTCTTCAGACACTGAGGGATTTTTGATGAGAAGATGTTTCTGAGTCTCCCGAACGCTACCCAGCCGAGCTGGATTCGACAGTTGACCTCTTTCTTGAAGTTGAACCTACTTAACTGGACTTTGTGCCCCAGGTATATTATAGTCGTCAACAACGAGCGTAGAATTTCCAACGGTCACTAGGGTGGGTACAACATGGGCATTAAACATAATTTTTGTCTTATTCATGTACATACTAAGTCCTACCAGTTGTGAAACTCTACAGAGGTCTTCTAGCATAGTGTTAAGGTCTTCCAGAGTTTCTGCCATAATCTCGATGTCATCGGCAAATCGAAGGTGAGTGATGTAGTCGCCATTTATATTGATCCCAAGTTCTTGCCAGTCTAGGAGTTTGAACGCATCCTCCTGCAGCGGAAAACAGTTTCAGAGAGTTGACGTCTCCCTATCTGACGCCGCGCTGTGGTGGGATCGCCTTTGTGTTATGCTCCTGTACTCGCACCGACATGGTGACTTTACTATATAAACACTTCAACACTTCGATGTACCGGTTACTACCGGTACATCGAAGTGTTGAGGTGTTGATCCGGCATCTCTGAAGAGACTGTAATACCGCCCAGGTCTCAATCAAATCAAAGGCTTTCTCATAGTCCACAAATGCCAAGCACAGTGGCAGATTATACTCCTCGTTTTTCTGTATAACTCGGTTTTATGTATGTGGTCTATGGTACTAAAACCTCTTCGGAAACCGGCTTGTTCGGGAGGCTGGAAGTCATCAAGCTTCCGTTCGAGACGATTCGTTATGACTCTTAAAAACAGCTTATAGACATGGCTCAGCAGCGTAATGTCTGATTGAAGGGTCTGTGATTCTGCAGCATCACGCCCTTGCTCCATGCCTCTGGCGTTTTGCCCTCGAACAAGGCGGAATTAAAGTCTCTGGAGCATTTTGAGTGTTGGTGTTCCACCAGACCTCAGCAGCACCGAGGTGATCCCATCCTTGCCTGGCGTCTGTTTTTAAGCTGTTTAAGAGCCATATTAATCTCGTATAGGCTGATGTCCGGGATATCTTCCGTGTGATGTCGATTTAGTAGCTCTAGGATCCTTAGCCAGTTTAACGACAGGTTCGGCAACTGAGGTGTAAAGTTGCTCATAGAATCTCTCGACCTCTGCGAGCAACTCAGGCCTGGCTGACACAACTTTCCCATCCTCTGTCTTCAGCTTCGTCAACCGGCTCTGCCCAACAGACGTGTCTCTTGCAAACACTTTTCAGCCCTTGTTTCGCTGTAACCTGTCCTTAATACTTCAAGTATTAAAGAGACGAATATCGTGCTGTAAAGACTTTGACATCTGTCTGTTAAGCTGCCCATAAGACCATCGTCAGAGGTTTGAAGAATAAGGGTGTGTCGACTAGCCATTTGTGTAAACGTGTGGTTGGAGGTTTTCTGTGGCTTACCTCTACGGCGGGTCTCACAGTACTTTGACCCAATCACATGGATAGTCTCTGCGAACCTACCATAGATTTCGTTTACTGAAGCGTAGTTTTACAGGCCAGTAAAGCGGTTTTGTAGCTTGAGTTGAAAGCTTTCGGGGTTTCTAATTCCAGTTTGAGACGGTCGGAGCGTAGACTTTACCAAGCGAGCTCTTTCGAGTTTGATATTTAAGTTTAATGTGCCTCGCACCATTCGGTGATCGCTGCCGATTTTCACTCGGTGTATCACGGAAACATCTTTAATATCTGTCTTTGGGTGCTCATGATGAAGTCTATCTCATTTTTTGTCTCTCAGGGCTCATCCAGGTCCATTTCCTGTGAGGTGGCTTCTGGAAGAATTAATTCATCATAAAGAGTTCTTCCCTTTCCATAAAATCAGCCAGCCTTTGACCCCTGGGATTCCTCTGACCAATTTTTCCCACTTTCAGCTCGTTTTCACCTCGCTTGTCTAACTATGCGTTGAAATCTCCCATAACAACGTTGAAGTGAGTTTTCGAGTTATGTATGGCCTTAGATATGTCCTCATACATATAACCTCTACTTCTTCATCTGGGTGAGACGAGGTAGGTGCGTAAACTTGTATGACCTTCAACGAATATCTTTGAGATATTCTGAGTATAAGGTACGCATCCCTACTCGACACACCACAGTGTAATAAAGAGATACAGTGGTCCAACGCGTTTGAAGTCGCGCGAAATGCCGCTTTTGTGTAGGTATTCGTCATTGCTGCAGGGTTGTCACAATAATGTGTTTTATTATAATCTGTTCTACATTTTGTGTAGGTATTCGTAGTATGTGTATGTAGAGTACTAGGAATAAAACAAAAAAATATATATAGAAGTATTAATGAAGAGTTTTATTATAAAAAATACAAATGCGTATACAAAAGCTCAGGGTTAGCATGATATATATCAATTGATATTTATGCTTGATATAGGTATTATATCAAAATTGATATTTATATTTAAAAATGTAAAAGAATGTTTTAAATGTAAAAAATCTTACATCAACACAGGTCTTATTTTCCGAGAGTTTCACAAGCTTAGGTCATCAAAAACTTGCTATTTGACACGACATTAACTAATCATAGCCGTCGACGCGGCTTGTAACGGCATATGACACCCACGTGACCCCCTGTTTTTCGGAAGAAAACTCCTTGTTTGTTATTATACTATTGTTATACCATTTATACCATGTGTCAAATTAATTCGACTGATAAAATTAATACACTTTTTTTTCTTCTGGTTATAAACAAAAGTCATTTTATGGTTTTATGGTTTATTTAAATTGATACTCAAAAGTATCTATCGTTGATTTTTAATTGATTTGAAAACTTTTAATATCAATAATAAATAAATGAGTTTAATTTTACTTCCCTATCTTCAAATTATCAGACATACAAATTATTTCGATTCAACTATTACGAAAAAACATACCAGAGTACCTATGAGATTTGTATGTAATTTTGAAAATATCAAAAAATCAAAAATATCGGATATAATATATAATCAAAGATATCTGATATTTTGATATTTATTATAAATATCGGATATTTACGAACCCTGCAAAAGCTACAAATGCGAAACTGAAAGGTATTTTCGACATTTGGATTTACTAGTTTTTAGATTGCGATTGTTGAATTTGACGATGTAGTTAGTAAATTCTCATACGTAGATACAATTTTATTAAAAATTCTGACGGGAAACAGGCGCATGGTTTTGTATTAAAATTAATCTTCTTTAGCTGTTCATATAATTGACCATTGTAAATAAGTACCTACATACAACTCAAACGAAACATTGTCGCAAACCACTTAAAACAATCAAATTAAAAAGCGTCAACCCCGGCTGACGTGTCCCAAGCGAGTGTATGGCAGCTTGGGCTCGCTACCGCCCCTCTCTCACCCCGCACGCCCCGCACGATTGCTCTGTCTAGACGTGTCCGTTGGACGACTGTAGGTAATAGTTCTATAGGCTGTGGACACACTTTCGATGGCCACGATGTTGTTGACAAGAGGCTTGTGGACGAAAAACCCGATTCCACCTTGGGACTGTTGGTCGCCTTCCCAGTAGAAGAACAATATAAAGATAAGAAGAATAATAAAGTTCGCGGAAACTTTGCTGCCCATTTTCGGTATGTATTTCCCTTAGTCGTCTCTTACGACACCCACGTGAAGAGATAGTATATGGGGAGGTACTCCGGCATGGATTGGTGCATGTAACACTTTTAAATTCGCTAAAAAATGGTATATGACTTCAACTTCTCAACATAGTTTTTGTTGAAATTTTGTTGTAAGATTCAAAATATAGATATTGCTTTGATTATTTGGTGTAATGTCATATTATATAAGATTAGGGGTCGTCCATTAATCACGTGATGCCTAAAGGGGGAGGGGGGGGGGGGGTCCGAAATAAAATCACCAAGTATCACCAAGGGGGGGAGGGGGTATAAGGAGACATCACGTGTATTAATTTTCGAGTCTAGTCTATGCATACCGAAATTATTATTGGTTGTAAATTCATAGTGTTGTTTAAATACTTACAAGACAAATGACTCGTATAGTTTTTAATTGCTTAAATTATTCGATTAAATTGTTTTTTAAGTTAAAGTTTTTCTTCAAACATGACCTGCTTACTATGTAAATAAATACACGTGATCTTAGGTGGGGGAGGGGGGGTAGTATAAAACCTCACCTCGTATCACCAGGGGGAGGGGAGGGGTCTAAAAAGTCGTTTAAAACATCACGTGATTAATGGACGGTCCCTTAGGTCGTAAAAGACAGTAGATTGAGTCAAATACTAACCGACTTAACAAATGCACTTGGTTGTAAAAACCAAAGTTCAGTACGATTTTGATTACCAACATAACAAATGCGCTTGGTTGTAAAAACCAAAGTTCAGTACGATTTTGATTACCAACATAACAAATGCGCTTGGTTGTAAAAACCAAAGTTCAGTACGATTTTTACTTACCATTACATTATTATGTTTACTAAAATTTGATTTAAAGATTAAATTCCAAAAGAATGTATGAAGAACAAAAAAGAAAAAAAGATAAAAAAGCCTTTTTCCTCTATAAATATATGATTATAAGCTATAGAAGTGGAATATTAGTGATTAATATCTAATACAACATTAATCAGAGGTAGTTATATGCTCAAAAATTGTTACAAAATGTTGAATTTTATCTACCCAGCATTTTGGGTAGATATGGGTATTTACCGGGTACGTATGGGTATTTACCCGGTAGGTGGGTAAATACCCGGGTACGTGCCCATCTATCACGCGCCTACTTACCTATTGCCAACTTGTAATTATATTTTAATTGAGCAACCAACATAGGCGTAGCTAGGGGGGGGGAAGGATGGGCAATGCCCACCCTAGAAACCTCTTTGCCCACCCTAGACCCTAGACAGTGTTAATGAATTAGGTACTAACTTAAATACCCCCCCCCCCCGCACGCCACGGACTGCTGCCCCCCCCCCCCCCCCCCCCCTAGACAAAATTCGTAGCTACGCCAATGGTAACCAAACAGCGTAGGAATGTTATTTAGCTATCGTATTTGTCAACAACAGAATAATAAAGATGCTTCGTCCTGTGCGGAATGAAGATGACGAATATAACAGTGAAATCAAACTACAGACTTTTGAAGAATGTTCAATTAGGTACCGTATTATCTCTGATAGGTACCTCGCTATTTTGCAATTTGCATTAATCACAAAACTGAAGATCACAACATACTTGTTTGATACATTCTTTTCATGTAATAAGATACATTTTAAGTACCTACATCAGCAACGAAAATCACAAGTCAACCTCAATGCCGCCTAATTTCGTCTGATTGCTGTAACATTACAGGCTCAAATTTCATTTAATGTACGAAGCGACGTCCAATGAGTAATGGCCAGATGAGATCACTTACAAATGCTACTAATTCAACCATACGCCTACTGTTTTATATTAGTTATTCGTAGCTACCATCTTGAATATTCGGTTCAGAAAAAGAGGGCTACCTTTATGTAGATTGAAATTATTGTGAAGATTGATCGCAATTAAATAATAATGAAATTCTACTAGCTATTTAGTTATTTTAGTTTATAGTACCCATCACTACAAAAAATAATAATAAGAATATTATGAACTTGCGTTGCTAGTTACTACAAATAGAGTAGGATGAATAGGTATAACAGAATAATAAATATGTTAAAATTAAAAAATGGCTTCCACTATACGGCATACCTACTATTTAAAATATTTTCCACTAAACTTTTTAACATAACGTCCTCCTACTTGAAAGTCAGTTAAAAATAAGTAGGTCGTGTACAAGAAATATTAGAAACTGCCAGCGCCGTCTGTTGCGTGCGGGGTGAACTTGTTACATGTACTATGGTGTCGACATTGACCGCTAGATGGGAGCACCGACGTGTTATGAATGGCGGTGCGGTAAACGAACGTTCTTGACTGTGCTACATAAGTTCATTCCGACACAACAGCGAAATTCGTGCCGCCTCTACGTCACCTTCGCTTCGTAACATTTTAAATGATATTTCTAAAACATCTATCTAGGTCGCATAAAGTAAACATTACGTAATGGAAACGATGATGAATACATTATGAACTATTTTATGTTCTTAGCTTCTGTAGTTCATTGTATTCTTCAATTTAATAAAAATAGTTTTATGACTTACTTATTCATAGTAATATGAGATAGCAAAAAGGATCTAAGTATGAAATAATTTTATCAACATTAAAAATAAAGAATGAATTATGAAACATAATAAATAATATTGCAATCCTTTTATTTTAGGTCTCATTACAGTTTATTTTAGGAATTTACTGTGTAATGCAATCTATCTCTGATAGATGGCGTTAGCAGGTGCAAAATACATGATTGCTTAATGCCTTTTTATTATTTATTAATGAATACATTTAATATATAATATATATAAGGCAAACCTGATTGGCTAATGTACTAACGCACAGGCCAAACCCTAAGGCTAGAAATTTGAAATTTTGCACGCGTATTTCTCATATGACGTAGGCATTCACTAAGGAAGGATTATTCAAAATTCAACCCTCAAGGGGGTAAAATAGGGGATGGAAGTTTAAAATCTAATTCATTTGATCATGTGATGATCTTAAAGCAAAGTTGTTGTGCATGAGCCAAAGGTTTCTGAGTTGGTACGACCAATTTTCGACAGATGGCGCTACTGTCATTTTTATTTCTAAGGCGCGGCGCGGGTATGAAGTTTAACGGGACAGCTAGTGCCTAGTTCACAATAAAAATGAATTGAAGAATATTGACTGAGATAAGGACAAAATACTATACTATGATAGAAGTTGTTGTTAGGTTTATAAAATTTTACAAAATATATTTTGACGATTTTATAGCGTTTTGAATTTTTATGCTGCTCATAATTTTGCCACTAAACACGTTCCATAGAGCTTTACCTGCTTATCCATTGATCAGCAATTGAGCAAATTGTAGCAATTTAAGTAGTAGGTAGATATATTATACAGTGGAACTTTTTATCTTTAATTAAGCAATTAACCAGTCCAAGTTCATTGATTTCTGTATGTCTATATTGGTTTTTTAATATTTACTGTTTCGTTTTAAAGATACATATTAATGTTATTCATTTTATGTACATAATATTTGTTTAATGTGGGCAGAGGTTAAAATTTTCTGTACCTAATGGCTAATATTGATTTTGTTTAAACATAATTAAATTCTGCGCCCACAGTATAGACAACACAGTCAAAACGATTTTAATAATGTTAAATAGCTGTAACTAAACTTTCAGAACTGATGCAGTTAATAATAATTGAAAGCTTCTGATTTAAATATTATTATTTTATTAAGTGATAACAGTCCATTGCTTTCATTAGGAACCCAGCAAACTCATGTAACAAGTGTAAATTCTGTAATGGATTATTTTAATAATTGTTTTTATTTTAAGATTAAGTATGTTTGATTATTCCACATGATCTTGAAATCATAATAATTTTATGATTATTATGTATCTAATTCCTCTTCCTACCTTCTTCTTGCATAATTTATTTTTGCAGGATTTTGTAGTAAGGCAATAAACATGAATTAAAGATTTTACTTCTGTTGTATTTGTACTGCAAACAGTCTAGATTTTTATAAGCTGTAAAAATATGTAATGTTAATTTCTGAAGACGAATAACGACTTCGGCTGAGTGACATTTATCTCCTGAGAATCCTGAGACCACCTAGTCGACGAAAAAGATAAAACTAACCATAACGCTCTGACAACCTTTCTTCCTAAGCACAATCCTAGGGGTCAGTGTTAATGGCTAAATTTATGACGTCACTAAAAACGGCGCGGGCGTATTAAATCGTAACTCGAACCATGTGACGTCAAGTTTTACGACGGAAAATATAATTTGCAATAACTTTGACTGCAATTAGAAATGATTTGAAGGATGGATTTATACAGCATTAATCATTGCTTTAGAATCGGCAATCGGAAATAATCACGGTTATACATAACTAATTTATAAGAACTATAACCCAACTACGTAAATAATGTAGACTATGTTACCCGGACCATTATTGCGAATCTTTTAACACCTCACTCATTAAAATCAGGGGGGCAATTCTGCTAAATAAAACCTGCATTAATGCAAAAATACAATTACAATCAAGTCCCGACACGCTTACACTCTCAAAAGGTGTTTTTATGAACGTTAAACCAACGTAAAACGCGCTCTGATTCGTCGAAACGGCATAAAATCCGTTCACGGTAACATGTCCCTACATTTACAAAACTAATGAAGTAAAATTAAAGTCTACTTAAATACGAGAATTGAGGTTCAGATCAGTAGCTTAGGCGCTAGGGTGGAACAAACATACATACCTACTACATAGACTGCCAAAATCATTACCCTTCCTTTTGGCTTCGCCGGTCGGGTAAAAATACAGGTAGGTACACATTACCACAAAGCAAGACATGTTAATTAATCAAAGTCAAAAATATAATAATGAGGTGATTTTTGAGAATCATCTTCATTGATCAGCACTTATAATAAATCTGCACACGTTTGGCAACGTGCCAAGACATTAACCATTAAGCCCTCATATAATTCAAAAAACTCGAACATAAATTTATTTTAGGCGAGGAATTCGGGTGGAATAATCTCGAGATTTTACTCACTTTTTTGCGAATAAACTAGAATTTCCGTATTCCTACCGTCTAAGGTCGAGTTAGCACTAAAATAACTTCTCAAATCCAACTACAATTTACCATTTTATCTCAGTTTATTCCAAAACTTTTCAATCGAAAATATATTTGAATTCTTAATTTTTTTTTAATCCAAGAATTAGCCGCAATTATTAACTGATTAATCATGGCCGCAGCTAAAAATGAAAACAATGCTTTCCAAGATAGGTCAAGAGATGGCGCTGCACATCATTAATAAATAGTGCACGTCCGTGGCCCTTTTAAAGAATTGCCTCTGTAAAATGTAAATGTAAAAATATTTATTTCGAAGGTAATTTGTAGCGAATCGTATAAATTGATTCGAAGGTCGCCACTTCACAGCGCAAACATCAATATCTAGAATCAACATGCCAAAGATTATACAGATACATACTAGATGTTTGCACAGTTCTGCCCCTATCCTGTCGGCCGAAGTGTTTGGCTTACCATATTACTATTTAGTTTGATATATTTACACGGGAAATTTATTTATCAACGTATTTGATATTATCTAGCAGTTTTTAACTAAGTATACCACCTGGTACCATAATCTTCATGTATTGGACAGCATCAATCTTGCATTTATGTAATAATTTTTTGACTTTCAATTTTTATAGTTTAGTTAGCATTTTTCTATGCCAAATCATATTTATTGCTTTTATAAAACTCTGTAAAATTCATATTGTTTGTGAACCGTTTTTCAATTATTTTTTTAAAAGTGTTTTTCTATCTTTCTTATTAGGGGTTTTCATATAACGCAATATGATACCTAGCTGATATTGGGGCCGGAAAACGCTCCTAATTAAGTCGTCGCTCGTCAGCATAAGAGCGTTTTCATAATTATGGATATCCGATATCGCGCCAATATGTCATGTAATGACAAAGACAGGTATAATATTATGTTCCAATAAAAAACATAGTATAGCTGCCTCAGTGGCGTAGCGTAGTAGGGGGGCGGCCCGCCCCGGGCGGCACTTTTAAGGGAGCGGCAAAACCTAAGTAAGGGGGCGGCAAAACCTAAGTAAGAGGGCGGCAAAACCCAAGTAAGGGAGCGGCAAATTTGACGTCCGCCCCGGGCGGCAGACACCCACGCTACGCCACTGAGCTGCCTGTCACATTATCGCGCGCGATATCGAATATCGTTATCGCTGTATGTGAAATCGCCCACACAATCCTGAAAAAATTCAGTGAGGCTAAAAGCCGAAAAGTTCGACTATTTTAATTTCAGTGTGTGTAATTATTTTTGTCATTATTTGATTATCAACAATTAAACTCGTTTACTCATACATTATTTTATAATTTAGCTCACTTAATTAAACTGTTTTTTAATGCGAAGTAAATGAGGCCTCGCGAAGTTAAAGGGGCCTCGCGAACTTGATGTCGCCGCGCGCCGAAGCGACGTCCACATGACGTCTAGCGTACTCTTACGAGGATAATGTTATTTGGAAAACGAAGGTTATAGATATTGTGTGAGCCCTTTGTACACAATTCAATTTGCTCGCAGATAAATTGAGATTTCGAGAACCTGACGTACACAAACACTTCTCTTGAGAACGCTCGTTGTAGCATAGTCACGAATGTGAGTGTAAATGTATCTGTGCAAACTTAGGCGTGATTACTATTTATTCGTCGCCGAAATTCAACCTTTGACAGTTAATTCTTTATTAGATTTAACTACATATATCCTTAGTTTTTACATACTACTCAGAAAGGGGTTGTTTTAATTAAAAAAAAAAACTAAAAAATTTAGTAGCCCCCGAATTGTCAAGCAGTGAGCGAGTTGATGATGATGATGAATTATAGATAGAAACTCTCGATTATCAAATCTTATCGATTATAATCAGCTTTTAAATAAAAAAAAACTAGATCAAAATCGGTTCATCCGTACTCCGTTTGGGAGCTACGTCAAACATATAAATATGTCGGTTTTCGTCTGGTTAAAAACTCTTGAAACTGCAATTTCGTGCGTAGGTTGTTTCTATTTACCGCTAGATGGCTCTGCACTTTGCCCTCTAGTGTCCACCATTTAAAGTATTTTTATCTACTCGTAGCCGCTAGATGGCAGTTACTACTCAGTATCTCATAATATTGATTTTATTTAATATTCTATTCATTCATATTATTTCGAATAAACTAAGTACCTAGTAAGTAGAAACCTTACGGAAAAAATATTGTTTCAGGTGTATAATAAACTAGATGTTTTAATTTCGTTACGATTAGTCAGTTGTAACTATGTATGTAAGTTGTAGGTACTTCAAGTACAACATTGAAAATACTACGGAATACCTATCTTATATTTTTTACTGGCCAAAAAAAAACAAACTGCCTTTTTATTTTACAACAGCCAAAAAATGTTGTCATAAAAAGTTATGACGTAGTAAAAGTGACAGGAGTGTCAGTATTATTGCACCGCGCAGGCGCCGGAGAAAGCAACCTGTGGGAGGTCGATGACCCCGGGAATTCGGCCAAGGTCTTGTGACCCGGACCACTTCGGAAATCAGAGTGAAATAAACTCAAACGTGCAGTCCAGCGTGTGACATTGTTGCATAGACAGAGTTATGGTTACATAATTTAAGTAGCTTCTATACAAATAAATAAAATTGAAGAGTCTGTTTGTAATTTTAAATTAACCGCTTTTCACGAAATGCATAATATGAATGTTTATACGGTGCTTACAATTGAAGGATCAATTTTTTTTAATTGTCTGTCCGTCTGTATGTTTGTTTCGGCTAGGCTCTGGAACGGCTGGAGTCTGGACCGATTTTCATGGAACTTTCACTGGCAGATAGATGATGTAATGTGGAGTAAATCAGGCTACTTTTATCGTAGGGTTCCGTTTAAAAAAGGGTTTAGTTTTCGTTAGTTCCTTTCCTTCCTACTACTCGTACTATTATAATTGTGTAGGTTTGTGAGGATGGATGGATGTTTGTCACCCCTTCACACAAAAACTACTGAACGGATTTCGATGAAATTTGGTATGGTAGTAGTTTAAGCTCTGGATTAAAACATAGGGTATTTTTTATCCCAAAAAAGTACAAAAGTAAAAATTCCCGTGGACTATTTATACGAGCGGAGCCGCGGGCAAAAGATTTTTAATAAAATCATTACGTATCTAAAGCTATTTTCGTATATCATTGCTTACAAATTGATTATCGTCATAGCAAGGAACTGTTTCACGATCTTCTACTGAGTGTTAGATAGCTTTTTTGCATGTACAATACATGTACGTACTCTGTCGTTCAATATAAAGTTAGCAGCGACAAAACTTATTTGAAGATTGTTACACTTTTATTATTAACTAGCTGATGCCCGCAACTTCGTTTACGCAGAACTAACGGAAGCGGAACCCTATTTTTTTAAACGGAACCCTAAAATTAAAGTAGCCTATGTTAGACCTTATAACATCAGCTATCTCCCAGTGAAAGTCCCGTGATAATCGGCGCAGCCGTTTCAGAGATTAGCCGGAACAAACAGACAGACAGACGGACAGACAAAAAAATTATAAATTGGTATTTTATTGTAAGTACCGAATATACTTTCAGATTCACTATGTGAAAAGCTGTTAATTTGAAGTTACAAACAGACACTTCAATTTTATTTATCTGTATAGATAATATGTAAAACTGTAGATAGCAACAAAAGCATTTATTTGTTGTTCTTAATTCCAATTCTACTTTACGAAATTGGTTTATTTTCTTTCTCGTAAAATAATAAAAGTAATTAATAATTTACATTAAAAACTGGTTTGTTGCGTATTATATAGAATGTTCTTACTTAATAAAAACTTTTTAATTGGCTTTTGGAACAACTACAATAAAAACAATTATTAGGGGGAATCTTTCTTTACATGATTTTATGAATAATTCATCATTTGGTATCATGCCTTGGTACATAACAAAAGTATTAAATATTATATTCATAATAAGCTCCCACTATGCCACTCAAAACAACCTGCCTAAATAAAATATGAATTAGTTATTACTTATTTATTAGTGTGCTGTATATCCTGCTAATATTGTAAACTAGCTGTCCCGTCTCTTAAATATGAACTGGAATGAATAAATTACTACACGGTACACCTACTCCTACAACCTACACCTTCTCCTTCTCACTGTTTACCTTCCCAGAAATTCGACAATTATTTCAAGACCAAAATTAGTCAAATCGGTCCAGCCGTTCTCGAGTCCCTTGGGAACGGGATAAAAAGTATCCTTTGTCCTTCTCCTGGTTTTAAGATACCTCTCCACCAATTTTCAGCCAAATCGGTTCAGCCGTTCTTGAGTTATAAACAGTGTAACTAACACGACGATCTTTTATAATATACAGCTGTCCCGACACACGTTGTTCTGTCTTAAATATGAACTGCAGTGAATGACTACACCTACTCCTACACCTACTCCTGCAACCTACACCTTTCCAATATTTGACTTCCCTGAACTTCAACAATTATTTCAAGACGAAAATTAGCCAAATCGGTCCAGCCGTTCTCGAATTTTGAGTCCCTCGGGAACGGGATAAAAAGTATCATGTCCTTCTCCTGGTTTTAAGATACCTCTCCACCAATTTTCGGCCGAATCGGTTCAGCCGTTCTTGAGTTATAAATAGTGTAACTAATACGTGCACTTGTCTTGTTTTTTTTAACTCAAATTTATACACAAACTCACAGACATAATATTGTAATTTCTGTAACATACCATGTTACAGAAATTACAGGAAAAGCGCTACATTCCCTGTCTAAACATTATCTTTAAATAACTAGCATCTGGTACATATTTATAATGCTCGTATCATAAGGAAACTGAAAACGATCTGTGATTCAAAGGAACAACGAACCTGCTCCAAATAGGCCAAGGTTCCTCGGGTCAACGCTCTGGCGGATAGATTTTCGATCGTTTTATTACTGGAAAGTGGAAACTTCTAAAATACACGATCAGTCATGCTAACATATTCCCAATAAAATCGGTTTTACGGATGATACGTGGCATCATGGCATGGCATTTTAGGCAATTTTTACATTGACAACGCTTTGTTTGAGCCTTGGCCTTCGTATGAGCGTACAAATTTCGACACACCACGCTGTGTGATGTGTCACAGAATATTGTATTCATAATGCAAATTGTACCTTAATTGGTATAGAAAATGGACAATCTATTGATCTGCTGTCCCGCGCGATTCATACAGTGTGTTTTTCGCCTTAGGATCTCTCATTGTAAATAACTTTTCTGTCCTCACTCCTCTGGGCTGCGTGAAATAAAAAGGAGTGACATTTTTACATAATAATGTAATAGGTACAATTTCAATCGATGAGTCAATTGTAATTATAATTCTCGAGTCAGCAATTGTCCTAAATAGTAAATGTTTAGAATGCTAATAATTTATTTACATATCACACAACTGACTTTATTGAAAAATTAGCAAACTAGCAGTAAATACAGTATCCCTCGGAAACACTGTATTTTTTTTTCGGGATAAAAAGTAGCATATGTTTTAATCCAGAGCCTAAACTACTAAGATACCAAATTTCATCAAAATCCGTTTTTCCGTGAAAGAGTAACAAACATCCACCCATACATTCAGACATCCTCACAAACTTTCACGTTTATTATATTAGTAGGATAAACAATATAAAATGTACATACTCGCACTAACATCACATACTGCAAATATCATTTATATATATTACGGATAAAACTAGAAGATAGAGTAAACCTAGGTTTACTTGTGTTTACCTAGGATTACCCAAGCTTTGTGGATAAAGTCCGAATATTTACTTATATTCGGCGTTTACCCGTATATAACTAAGTTTGCCCAACACTGGTTGGGTAATGTTTGGTGTTGGTCGTAATAATAAATAATAATGTTGATAGAGGAAGAGGAGATTTTCGGAACGTGCTTATGGCAGTTATAGAAATTACCGATGATCTTTACAAGCTAGGAAACGAACGTGGAACTATCGAAGAAATATTCTCAAGGAACCAGTTTTCTGTGTGTCAGGATAAACTGATCGACATTGAAAATATATCACCAATATATAAAAAAGCAACAATTGTTTTGTGTACGTTTTTTTTAATTAAACAAAAGCTATAAATGCACATAGTTTTTAATTTCATTAATAATTCTAACATTACCCAGCCTGTCTTGGGTGTCCTAGGTGAATATGGGTAAATTTCGAATTAAAATTTATTTCAATTATTATTCAGACCAACACCGAATATTACCCAATCAGTATTGGGTAAACTTAGTTGTATACGAGTAAACGCCGAATATAAATAAATATTCGGACTTTATCCACAATGCTTGGATAATCCTAGGTAAACCCAAATAAACCTAGGTTTATTCTATCTTCTAGCATTACCCTTAACATATACATACATTTGGTTTAATGCTCTGAGATGCTAATAACCGTCTGTTCTTCCAGGTAAGTCATCCAACAGCCAACTGCAGTAAGTAAATAAAATCAATAAACAAATCAGCATATTCGCGTAAAAACTAAAATGGCGCCGGGTTTGTCGAACTACGTCTAAATCCAGACAAGGCCTTTGAAGGGCACCTCGACCGCAGCTCACGCCCTGATAACAAAAGGTTCGTGATACCAGCCTTAGGTCTGACTCATATCACATTTCTTTCTTGTCAAGATGATGGAGAAACAAAAGATGTGAAAACTTGTTTACGACTGAGACTTTTACTAAGGATAATGTTTTCAGATCATGTAACAAACGGTAGAAAAAAGAAAAGAAATCAAGTCACATATTTACAAAAAAGACGCGTGGATTAAAATTTTAATATCAATCGCAAAAATCTTTCCAAAAAGAATAAATCACCAAAGCATGAAAGGTAGCAGATGTATTCACGACAAAAAGGAACGAGACGCAAATTGAATTAAGACTATATCAGAGAGATAATTTAAATATGGCCGAAGATTCAAAGAATCAAATTCAATCCCGACCACCTGATGTGGAAAAAATGATCAAAGCAAAACAAATGTATAAATTAACCTTAATAAATATTATGCCACCGATTTAGAGAGACCCCCGAGGTTGTGGCTGTGTTTATTAAATCTTAGAGTGTAGAGGAAAGTAAGAGGGTATTGCAGATCTGCGTATAATGGAGGAGTGTTAATATTCAGTCTAGACGTGGTTTTGCTCCGTTGAGCCGAGTTACGTTGTTTGTGGTAAGCTCCTGTGGCGTTCCCACAGAGTGCAATGCGCTTATTACAAAAAAATATAACCTGTAATACAAGAAATGATTAAAGAAAACGAACATGAAATTAATTAACGATAGCATGCAACGGAAGGTATTATTAAAAGTAAAATCAATGTTGGAAGCATAGAACAGAAAAATAAACAGATCTCTAATTGTCTATAAGTAAAATGAATAATATGCAATAAAAACATTGCAAAGTATTCATCTTACTGAACATACCAAGTTATTCTTTGAAGTTTAAAAAACATGATATACCAACAAATCTATAACCTTTTCGAAACAATCTAAAGTGCCAAATGCTGATAAGAATAAAAGGACACTAACCGAACCTACCCCAACGTTTTCGGTAAGTTTGGTACCGTGTTGTGCGGTTAACTGTTCCCTACGACCTATATTCGCTCCCCCAGCACTTAGGGCTTACTGGAGTGCCTGGGACTGACCTGCCCCAACTGCGACGGGCTTGCGGGCACAAACTGGGACAGTCTGCGTTCCGCATGTGGCCTCTTCCGCGTTGTGTATGAATGAGACTCATCTCCCAATGCATCAGCACGTTCCAAAGTATTTATTTTCGGAATGTGTTTCTTATTCGTGTATTTTTGTTCATCACTAATAATTGTTAATTTATTTCCCAATTAGCAATTCAAATTGGAAATCTATTAAGAGATCGTAAAATTGAAAATTTAAATTCTTTGAATTGAATCACCGGCTGATTTTGCTACTAAAGTTCTAAAATATATTAAGTTCTTCAACAGCATTTTTGTAATTATATCATTAACATTTGTATTCTCTAATTTAGGTATTATTTTGTGTACAAGTTTTAAATTTATATAAGTTAATTACCTCAATAAATATAAACTTTTAGCTAAGCATACATTATTCTTCCAAAACGTCCAAACTTAAAGGAATTTGGTATCCCACCAAGAATTTTATGTGGTTCGCTATCAATTTAATCTTTCGACTTTTACGACGTTCTGTATCAAAATTGATATGGCTCAGTAAATTCATTGCATCATTTAAAATATTCTCATTAAAAAAAAAAGACAGTAAAAAAACACTCCAACGGATACATGGTACCACGGCGCCAGTTGAACCTAAAATGATTCTAATGCAAAAATACAATCAATCGAAATCCTAAAAAATTTCAAACAATTAGAAAACAATTCGTCATAACTGGAAAGGTGTGGTACGAAGCATTGGTATTGATTGGCCATGCGACTGATGGCATTGTTTGCCCCTGCCCTGCCGTCTATTTTTACCGCTTCATCGCTTGTCCCCCGCTTCATTGCTTTTCCCCGCTCCATCACTCCCCCCGCTTCATCATTCCTCCCCCGCTTCCTGCGCTTTATTAAACTATCTGTACCTATGTCAATTAACAAACGGCCTCGCGCTTTCCTGTTTACTTTCCTTTTAGCCTCTGTTTATATGCCCGTTTAAGACTATTTTGGGCCCAAATTTTAAAGGTTTGGAAGTTTACATAACTTTTTAAGATCTATATTTATAAACTTCACGTTCATGCACAGCTCTAGATTTTTTTTATAAACTTGCAACACAACTTTAAAGAAAATATTGGTCTATTTTCTAGGAATGGTCGTTTTAACATAAAGTACAACTGCAGTTTAACTTACACATTTCGTTACATGTACTTTGTAATTTTATTTACGTACCGTTACCGTTAATAATAATTATTTCAAACTGTAAAATTTTCATTGAACATTTTCCTATCTATGCTAGTTATTTATTATTGAGATATTATGATATGCAGCTAATGATAAATTTCATGGTTAAAACGCTTAGTAATTAAAATAATCTTCATAAAGTTTTACTGCACATTAAACTACTGAAACAATAATATTTTGTTGCATAGTGCATACAGCTGCTTATCCTGCATTCCATTTAAATGTACTTCGGTTCTTGATACTACGCAGTTGCACTATTCCTTTATTTTTTCCGACCTTCAAACATATTTAATTAAAGAGCTCTGCACGTTGTCAAACCGAACTTAGTCCTTTCTTTTTCTATCATTAAGGATACTATCTACGTCTCTTTCTATAGGGGCATCTGGTATACATAAACCTGCAGTGTTTACGTTACATCTACGTCGTGTGTGTGCCTGTGTGCGTGTCTAGGGGTGCGAGCATGTGTTGCCTGCGTGGCGTTTTGTCTACAGCTGTTGTTAGAACCGCGCTCCTCTAAATTTATGCTTCCTCATGACCTAAGGCCCCGCATTATCCTTCTTAAAATTCCATACAAGAACTATGTAAATTAAAAAATATATTCAAAGGACTGTTCCTTACTCACAAACACGTTCTTTACCTACAACATATCTTAACAACACAAAAGAATAACTCACAGGAATCCGAAATTTCTCGAACACTTTGCAGCAAACTGTTCTATGGTCTATAAATTGCTCTCATATTTCACACAGAGGAAACCATAGAAGTCGTATAAATAAACGGCGTAACAGTAACTGGCAGACCAAAACCTTATGTTAAACACATTATGACAACTCTGTTTATGTTTGCATTCCGAATACAATATAATGATGAAAATAATGATGTCATTATCTACGGCATGTTCCGGATACTGCACCGGTTCCTCCTAACCCGTCTTAGCACTTGCTCCAACAATAGCTAACAGTTGTGAGGTCAACGACCCGATAGCTGTGCAAATTGTAAACTCATACAAAAAGGGACCATTCCGATCCCAATTCCTGTTAGATTCTTTATGTGCAGTACTGACGTCACAACAAACTTTTTGCTTTCCAGGTAGTTTGGTTGGATCTATTTATTTTTTTTAATTTATTGGGTAACATTAACATTGTTCATAGGCTTTTAAAATAACTATGGAAATTACATTTAAAGTAAATATGAGTCACGCTAATCCGAGCCCCGTAGCACAGTCAACTAATATTACATAATATACCGTCACTCGGTTGTTGCCGGTATCGGATATCCCGCGGGAATACTGTATATTTTTCCAGGATAAAAAGTAGCCTATGTTTAAGTCCAGAGCCTAAACTACTACCATACCAAATTTTATCAAAATCCGTTGAGCAGTTTTTGCGTAAAAGAGTAAGAAACAAACATCCATCCATCCTCACAAACTTTCATATAATATTATATTAGTGGGATTTTAGTGATCCTTACTACGGCCGACACTCGGCTCAGACAGACACGGTCTAGCCTAGCGTGATTCATCCTTAAAGAATTGTCTTAAACAAATCGAGAACCATTTCTTTCAAAACATTTAAAAGATTTAAACTTCAGCGTTCTACATAAATAAATCTCGAGAAATCCTCCTAGATAAGACTTTATATTGTAGTTTTCAAACTTCTAAAATCTTCGAAACTAAATTTCCAGTGAACTAAAGGGATCGCTGCGAGTTGTCGATTTATTTTGATGACGTCACACCACAAGAACCCAGGGGTCGATGCACAGGCCCTTTACCTGCATTTTTTATGAAACTCTCAATGACGCTAGCGGTACTAATAAAAGGACAGTGATTATTTTTATTTTCCTTTTTAATAAACTGAGATGCCTTTGATGCTTTAAAAGATTCTATTATAATAAGCATGGAAATATCCTAAAAATACAATCAGCAGTTAAGAACTAAATTAAGAGTATCAAACATTTCTATACTTCAAAACAATATAATACTAAAGAATTAAAGTGACTAACAAAGTTTGTAATAGAATTTAAAAAAAACTGAAAAGGCAATGACGATGTAACTCAAAAATTCGTCAAAAGTTTCACGGGCCGTTAATTAAAGCGTCCAAGGACTTGACCTCAACGCACATCCTCGTCCTATAGCCCTACTCGTTCCCAGGTCGCTGATCCCGCACAATTGGGCCGCCAAAATTGTGTCAAGTTGAGCCGTCCGTTCACCCCCACTGTTTACCTCTTTCGCTATGACGCGACTTTATGTTGTAGTAGTTATTTATGTCATAGTAGTTGTTGGTGACATTTGTGATATTCTACAGGTTCAGTGATGTAAGGATATATATATATTGAGGCTATTAATGTTATTAATGAAGTCTAAAAAGAGAAAAGTAGAATTCTAGTTGATATTATAATGAAGGCGAATTTTGTTAATGATTTTAAGCAATTTGAAATTTATGGGATTGATTAACAAGACAATATTAGTCCTAGCTTTGCTACTTACTTAAGTAACACAATATAACCAGAGATCTTATAAGGATGCTCCCCCTAGTTAGGGTCGAAAAACAAAAAAGTATTTACAAGAAAGGTGCTACACTTAATTGAATAAGAGCTTGAATGGTCTATATATTTTCCATTCTAAATACCAACGCAGTTTTACTTTCTTTTGCAATATAAAAGAACGTACGGTAAGAGCAAAATAAGAACGGATTTACAGAAATATTAAATAAGAATAAACAACAAAAGACGTCTTTTCAGAATAGTAGCGATGAATTTTTAAAATCAAACAAAACTTATTTAAAAGAAATAGGGTAACAATTAATTATAATATTAAAAATAAATCAGTAATTCTAAGATAATAAAAAAGTTTAAAGTAGGTAATATAAAATATACATGAGTTATGTAATGAAATAAAATATTACACATTTTTTGTTTTAACAAAAGTTTAAAATTCTAAAATTGGAAGTGACTAATCCTAAATTATGTACCCCTCGTTAGAAATTGCTTGTGAGAATTATCCACTGGCTTTATTTCTACTTTATTACCTGTTCTTGTGTTTCTATAAATAAGTTAATGAATACACCTATCTCGTCGAAGTAAAAAGTAAATGACAGTTCCATTCTTCAAAACGAGTTGCTCCGAGAGGTTTGAAAACGGCGAGACACTTACTATTCACAACTTGTAGCCTTCGTGTAGAAAGAAATAATTGTAATGGTGTCTACGTGAGGAATAAATAATTCATGGCGATCTTTTGAAAAATATCACGGTCGGACGGCGCGCGGCGCGGACATTATAATTGTAGATTTTAACATGAAACTTGTAGCTTATCGCCGAGGTAAAATGCGGTGAAAAATATTCCACCTCTGCACGTTTGAAAGACGTTTTGATATTATTTACACCAATTTTAAATATTTAATTGAAATTATGTATTATATATAAAACAAAATATATGGTATTTGACATTAGTCATCGTTAAGTGCGCTATATAAGTATATAAGTTGCTTGCGATGCTTTATGTCAAATCCCATATATATTTTATCTTCGTACTTCGCCGTCGAAATTTTCGAACGCATCTTGATTAAAATCTATTTTACCTACTGTCTGAGAAATTAGTTCCAACTTGAACAGAACTTCAGCTGCAGAACAGCTTGCAGAATCATAATTATTCGATTGCAGTCCATGTCATTAAATGCATATCTAGAGTCCAGACTTGTTTTTATAAAGCCCATTCTCACGCAACATTAAGACCTTGCAAGCAGGTCCACATTTGCTACACCTGCTTCAATTTTTCATTACAGGTGTCAGGTGGTGACTGTGTAATGCAAAATTCTCCACTTTCATAACATAATTGACGTTTTACTTCTAACTTTGCCGGTTAAAAGGGGTATGTACAAGTAGTAGGGTTATATTTTGCCACTTGCGGCTTGCCTGAATTAAAAATTGGCATTCTCTATCCCGTACTCTTCATCTATGTTTCGAAATTGCTGTACTAATTTTATAGATACTAATTACTATAGTACTGTAATTTAATCTGTCGTCCTCAAACTAAAAGGTGGTTGAATGACAAAAAGAGTTTTAGAGGTAGAGCTAAAAACACGGGATTATTTTGAAATTGATGCTAGTGACTTTGTATAAGCAATTGTTAATGTTGTCATGAATGTCTTTTGACTACCTCTCCTTTTGAATGGCTCTACCTCAAAAATTATTTTTGTCATTTAACCGCCTTTTAGTTTGAGGACGGCAGTAATGGAGTTTTCCAAATTGCTCCATTCCGAATTATTTCAAAATATGAAACGAAGTCCAATCCGTCCCGGCTGTTCCAAACGCAAACTTTATCCAATTCAGAATCATACAATTGTTAAAAAAGGTGTTTCTAATTTAATATCGTCCCCCCTCTAATATAAACAATTACTGGACGGGCCCACTCGTTTTGATTAATTGAATCCGTATTTCATACCCTAAAATAACATTTTTTCGCTACGTTATTTTCATCGAGTATATTTTTGAATAACTTAAATTTTTTTTCATTGCTTCTTTTGTTCACAAACCATTTTTATAAATGTAGAGTTTTACAAAATACTAAAAACAGAAACATAAATATTCAGGTGGAACTCCCATACAACAAACGTGATTTTTTGCCGTTCGGTACGTAACCCCTCATACGCGAGTCCTGCTCGCATTTGGACTTTTTTTTAAATAAATCTACAAACTATACTTTTTGTAGCTACTTATTTAGTACTGAGCGACGGACAGAATATCAAAATAAGCTATCTCACGCTTATCAATATATTCTGAAATAGGCCTTTAATGTTATGTTTAGTTTTATACTAGACAAATTCATAGTGAAATAATTAAATAAATGTTAAGTAGTACCAATGCAAAATTACGAAATTCACGAATTACAATACACAATAATTTGTATAAAATAGTGTATTCAGTGAATAGTTAATTGTATTCAATGGCATTGTAGAATTCGAAAATAGAATAGAATGCATCGTATTTACAATAAGATGTAGAGATAGCACGCGTTGCCATAGCAACGTGAGGGGATCCTGCCCCTACGTTCACCCACAATATTGTACCCACGTCGGACCCTGTTTCTATTTTTTCATAGCTGTCACATATGCGGCATATACCTATGTTGTAAAAAAGCTTCAAAATCTCTTTCACTTAGTTGCTAACTGTAATATGACACAAGAGGCTGTGTAGTACCTTTTTTTTTCAACTGTTTATCATACATACGTGAAGAAATCAGATTCTTTGTAATTTCTAATTGTTCATTTAATATAATGATAAAAACTACGTTTGGCAGTCGTAATGATCGCTTTAAATTCTAGTCTATAAAATGTAATGCCTGTTTCTATTTACATCTTATTTATCTAGTAAGTCGTTTAAAATTCATTTTATCGAAAGTTTTCAAGTTCCTTAGATATTTCCAACCTCAATTAAGATCTTCATTTGGTAAGTGGTTGAAATAGAAACTTGAAAGTAAACTTGGTAAACGTTTTAGTACTAGCTCTATCTAGGGGATGCAAGTCCTGGGTCACATTTCTTATCGCCTTAATTTTGTTAAAAGTTTTCATTGTTACAACTTCGCCCTCAAGCGAATGAAAATATTTAAAATTCACTTGTAGAAACTTAAACTCAAATTGCTTTACAAAATTACGTCAACTAAAACTTTCTTGCAGATAAAATGTAATTTGTATACAAAAGTATAATTAAACTTTGAAACCGGCTTTAATTTATAACATGGAATGGACAGGATACAGTTTATGATCTGCAGCCAAACAAAACTCGCGACGTATAATAAATGAACGCTAAACCTTCTTAAAGTCGAGGTCATCCATGGAGGTGTTCAAGAAATAATTTCTACGCCTCCTTTATTAGCGCTCAATATCCCCTGCCACTTCAGTAGAGTCTTATTCAAAAAATCATTCTAATACGTGGCCAGTATGGCGGATAACAAAACGAGCATCATTATGCAACATCCTGCTTCATGATCACACGGTAGACGGGTTTTGATATTAAATGTAGAGTTCGCATTCGGTATGGCGTGGCCTTGATTTTTTCCGAATCGAAGCTGGCCTCGAGGCCGGCAGGTGATTAAGTTACATAAACTAAGTCCTTCCCCACTTCCTGCTAGCGCTTCACAGTTGTCGAAGGCTTCCCAGAAAGCTGAATTAGCAAACTGCCCTATTGTTTTCATAATAATATAACACAACTTTCTATACACACTTTTCCACTTTATTTAGATTTTTACAATAATTAAATATAAACACGACCGGTTTCGATTAACTCATCATCAGGTGTATTATTGTACCTATTGTTTTGTTCGTGTTGCTTTTCCAGTTTTACCTTTAGCTTTAGGGCCGATGATCATTTTTGTATTTCACTTTTACCTACGTGATTTAAAACGTTTACTTTAAAATTTAAAGTGTCCAGGCTGTAGATATTTTTAATAAGTGATGCGGTAGAATGGAGTCGATATGTTTCCACTTCGGAGAGCATATTTAAGTGCGAGAATATTTTACGGCTCGTCTCTCGATCACGTTATCTATTGATCTGTTCAGCATTTTATGGCCGACAACTTGTAACTATACATGCTAAGACCGTGGAAAATAAAAACTAAAATTTATTCGACATGCTGCCTTACTTGTATCGCAGGGAACAGCTCAAACTGGTTTGGCTGCACGCGATCCTTCTTCGATGGAGGGACATGCAACGAATAAAAATAAACCTAAATGCACCTCTAGGAAATGCTGGCCTTGAGCGCAAGAGGCACGGCACCTGGTGTTTTTATCTACTTCGCAAAATTCCAACACTATTTTGCTTCTATCTACGCTTATACACTTCACTATAATCTAAACTTTTTAGACTTGCAGTCTTTCAAATAATAGTTTTTATGATGTTAATTCTTAGTTTTATTTTTTTAGATTTTAATAGACGCTTTAAATCGATTGAATACAAGGGGATGGCATAATTACTAAAATTTTAAGTGGCCACGAGTAATGTAATGTTTATTTTTCAACTTTCTTTTTAGTAACTTATTATTCTAGGCTGTCTTTTAACTTTCTAACTCTCACATTGATACAAGTATCGATGATCAGAAAGATTAAATGTAATTCAAAGGTCCGAATATGGTGCCTTGAGGCAGACCGACTTAAACTTAGACGTTATAAATTTTTATTTCTTATGTGACTTGAATAACAATGTAGAGTACATGTTGTTTGAGTAATAAAACGTATAGTAAAACACTATTATATTCCTAATCTTTTATCGACCATGTCGTATAAAAATTCCGTTTAGGTCTGTTTACTTTGGAAAAATATCTAAGTGCTTCAAACCATTTGTCATTTTGTATTTTTTTCTGACTTCACGCTATTTTAACTTTTGTGTCTTTCACTAGTGTAGCTTATTCAGCTTAAAGCTTGAAAGTCGGAAAGTTTTGTAATTATTTATTTATAAATAAATAATAAATAAATAACTTTTATTGCATGCTGCATATTATAAACATCTTACAGACTAACATACATATTTTATACTCAAAAACTACACTTTCCTCCTACATATTTATGTTCCTACAGCAACTGCAATTATTGTTACAGTTGTAACGATTGTCGTTAATAAGTTAAAATTACAGTAGCAGCTACGCTCTAGTCTCTACTAGTAATAGATGTAAGTATGTAAAGAGATACAGCATAGTGTGACAGTGGAGCGCTTTCATTGCGATATGTCGGTCGTATTGGTTGCGTAACCGGTGGATCGCGAGGAAAGTGAATGCAGCATTTCGAGGTCGCGTAGAAAGTTACCGCCCGTCTCTCTATCTTCTAAGAGAGTTACTTCATCGGTTTCTATTGAATCACCATTATTGTAATTTGTAACCTTTTATTGAAGGATGCGTATTATATAATTACTGGGATTTATGTTTTCTCAGAAAGCTAAAGTGTTTATATGATTTTTACTCTTTTTTTGAGCGGATTTATGTTGTGTATTAACAACAGGATAGTACAGATCTTATAAACGAATCATTTTCTCGATGGGCGCTCCCCATTTATCTATGGTACAGATTTTACCTTTTTCAGTGTTTTTTACGCATAAGAAGATATTAATGTATAAGACGATTAAATTATTACAATAATCCATAAGGACATGATGATCGACTTTAATAAAGAACTCTTGTTCTTCGGACATTATTATCTCATAAAACTCGCAATCGAATGTAGAATAGCGTTAGAATTTGTTATTTCGATGGTGAATTTGCATTCCGTCAATGTCATCTAATTCGAGATCTATTCCAATTTTAAACTCACCTGTACCACTTAAATTGGATCGAATTCTTATAATATGTTGCATAATAAGATATTCAACTCGCAATCCTTTTTTGAAATACCATTAAAGAATTCCAAGGAAATTGGCACAAAAAGTTACACGTGCCGGCCGATCGCTTTGGGCCACGAATCTTGGCCAGGGCCGATCGCCTGCATAGGACATCAATTCATTCAACTTCAAACCTGTCATTAAATATAGATTATATAATAGAATATTTAGTAGCCCGTTTAATGAACTTTAAATGTTAATACGAGAATAAATCATTGAATTGAATTTAAATTGCGTTATTATGATGAAATTGTAAATCATTTAATATATCGTTAGAGAATCTTATGTACATATTATTATGTAGAATGTGGACAAAGTTTTTCTAAACATTTTCTGATTGCAGACGTGGTTCAACTACGTATTTACACGTGAGTATGTGTGCGTGCGCACGATTAGCGATTTCCATCTTATGCCTGGTCGCGCGGCAACTTGTTCGATACTACATCATGTAATAAATGACAAGTTTTTGGCATTATTATTAATACTCTTTATTTTCACTCTTATCTTCTTTGCTTTGGCAGCATTTGTTAAATAATTTTTAGTAATTTTGATAAATCGTTGTTATATCAGTATTTTGTAATATAAATTCGATTTAATTTTTATTTTATCTTTTATTTTTGTTGCGATGTGATGTTAGTTATGTTTAAGTTTGTAATTTTTTTGTTATTCATTAGATAAAAATATCAAAATAGGAAAAGTTAAAGTTTCTGGATAGCCAAAATATGGCTGAAAATTTTAAATTATTCCAGTACCTACCGATCAATATTATAATATTATACATTATACACACACATGCTTGCCGATGCCAAGTTACTTTTTGTACATCCTCCTGTTGTTTTTGGTTCTCGGTTTTCCCCTTTACTCAGTGATAGTGCATTATTTTTTATTCACTTTTGGTAATTATTGGCTTGCAGAGAAATATAAACTGTATCCAAATGAGATTTAAAAATCCTCTTTTTTCTAAAATGGCGGAAAGTTCCACAAATCTATACTTCTATAATAAGGAGGAAAAGTTTATTGTTTGCATTGAATAGACTACGAAACGAAGCTAATGTACGGTTCTGTGAAATTAAGTCGCGGGCAACATCAAGTATAATAATAACTCCCCACCGAACTCAGTGACGGTGGCCGGTTTCATTAAAACTAGGCCAGTTACGGAGAAGTAATTGTATAGTGCCCAAGTGTGTGCGCAGTACACAAGAGCACTCTCTCTTCCTTTACTCTCGTAATCCAGTGGGACGGATAACCGACACGACTGACGAGAGATCGGGCGCAGGTCCGACTTTTTACAAGCCGATCCGACGCATGGATCATCTTTCTTGTCAGACAATCAGGTGATCAGCCTGCATTGTCCTAACCAAACTTGGAAACAACATTTTTTGTTGTTCCAATGCGGGAATCGAACCCACGACCTCCGAGTCAAGAGCCAATGCTCTAACCACTAGACCACGGAGGCTGTCATCTAGTATATTAGTAATTTTAACGTGTATATTAAGGACTTCAAACTGTAGATAATAAATTCCATTGGCTTCTAGAAGCCAAGGCCTGTCGATTTAGAATCAAGTGTCCTGATTATCTCCCTATGTATTTGATCAGGTGATGTCGAGCATACTAATGGTATCTATGGCCACGAAACAGATATATTTGGCAAGGTCAGATATACTTGGCCATGAAATTGGCTTTAACTCCCAATACCTGTATCATTAGTGTTTATTATAGGGGTAGATTGGACTAGCCCACGCAGGTATCGATTTCGTCTTGTATTTCTCGATCAAGGTTATTTGCTTATTTAGAATTTTAAATTGGAGCATTCTACCTAGCTATAATAGTTTGTGTTGGAGGGTATTTTAGGATTTGAAATTAATGCTGATAAAGAAGGCAAAAAATAATACGAAAAGATAATAGTGACCTTTTTATGAGATTGCCAACATTTATTTTTATTTCCAACCAAAAAAAAATATTGAAACAGAATTAAATATCTCGGATTTGTGGCAGGCTTAATTTATTCGAAGGGTAATCAAATGTCAAAATTTTAATCCGCTTAGACCTTGCGAGGCGCGGCTGTCGAGTGATGGACATAAAATTAATAACGAAAGGGACCATTTATTTCATGGTTATGAAATGGGAACAATGAGATTTAACTGGTTGTACCACATCCAAAGCCTAATCTTTCTTAAATACTATTGTCATCAATCTCTACCTGACTATTTGAATGTTGCTATATCAAAGGATCAAATATACTTAATATATTATACAAGTTACTACAAAATTATTTCAATTCGCATTAAATGTTTGCATAGACCCATGTTTACAAATACCCGCGTTTGATGTAAAGGTGAAATCGAAGCGATAATCAAACGTATCGAAAATCGAGATATTGTCAAGCCAAAATTTACAATTTAAAGACTCTTATTTGTTATCTGCAAACAGAGGTTTAAATTGTAAAACTAACTGAAAAACAACTTATTTGTGTATACCCAATAAAACAGCTTCATATTTTAAAGCAAACCTAAAACTTTAATATCCTGTTAATTTTGCTAATAAACTAATCAGTGAACAAAAAAGCTTCTAAGCAGACATCCTCGTTAGAAAGGAAGTATCACGTTTGCTAATTAAAGAGATTCACATGCCGCAAAATCGCATGACGTAAGTTTGAACTTGGCTTGACATTGCCAATGAAAGGGCAAAAAAAACCTCAAAACAACAGCTGCTCAAATGCTCTTACTTTTAAACCCGCCTCAACTTTCACGCCGATTTTGTTCCAAAGTATTTGCTTACATACGTTGTAGGATGTTTCACTATAAAATATTAGTTAAAAAACTTTAGAGAAATTATTAAAATATTTTAGAGTTTAATGTTGTTTTTCAGGTGAAATTTTTAGGAGAACAATATACTAAATAGTAATTGGATTCTGGATAAAAAAAAGAAAAAAATATTACCTTTAAATGTACCTAATCGTAAATCGTAATATATAGTTATGAAGTTTGAATCAAGATTCAAGATGAACAAAACATCTAGGTAGTGGATTCTAGACAGTCACGAAGGCACTTTTAAGGAGTCATGCTGTGGTCATGCAGCATAATGTCATCATATTAGTCATAGCAAAAAAGGCGCCATAAATAAATCGTTGCAGATCATTAACAATCATAACAACAAACAGAAAATTATTCTAGTGTATCCTAAGTTTTTGTCTTCAGGATTTAGTCACTGTCTTATTATTTATATTTGCATCCTAAAAACTACAGCCTTCTTGCATCTGTAATCAATTTGCAATTCGTTTGTCATGCTATTAGCAATGCAGCAAAAACTACGGTATGTCATCATCACCCTTTTTTTTTCCGGGGGAGAAAATGCTTTACGCATACCACCCAGGCGCAGGGGGCACCCAAGTGGTGATGTGGGACTCATGGTATACCCACTTAAAAACCCCCCATCTTCCTCCTCACCGCCCTCTGACGGGGCCACGGGAACGATACACACATCCGCGACCCCGCCGGCGGTAGCCGCCTACAAGCGGCTTGAAAGCCCGAAGGCCCTCCTCGATGGGCGCACCAGATGGTATGAGGTGCGCTTCCTCCTCGGCCTCCACCAGTACTGTAGCAGACTCCCCCTGAGTCTGCTACTAGGAAGCCATGGGTACTAGATAAACTGGTACCCGGTGGCAGATCAGGTCTGTGGTTCTGCCACCGACCACACCTCGGCCGCAGAGGATAGGGCAAGCGGCGCACCGCAATACCGACATGCCTCTTCCTCTGCGGCCCCACCAACGCCGTTTCGACGGAACGGCCCCGCCAGCTCGCAGGGGGTAGGGAGAGTGGCGTACCGTAATACCATCACGCCTCTCCCCCTGCGATCCCTCCACGGCCGCAGAAGATAGGTAGAACGGCGCACCGTAATACCGGCACTCCTCTTCTTCTGCGGTCCCACCTCCATGCGCGTCCTCTGCGGGCATGTTCAGCCCGCTGGGAGCGCCCTCCTCGGGCCAGCCGGCGGCAAACAGGCCGGCCCCGGTTGCCTCATAGCTTCACCGTGGGTGACCAGTCCACGGTTACTAAGCCCCACCGCCACGACAAGGCGTGCAACCATCGGGGGGATGTCATCATCACCCATCATGTAGCATGATACATTTTAAGTAACGTCTACCTTAGTGTCATACGTTCTGGATAGCGCTAAAAATCATCATAGACGAGTTTTTGAAGTAGGCACTTTGACGAAGCACACAAAGCCTAGACATAAAAATTCTATGTAACTCGAACTTTCCAAATAATGATAGTTTATCGTCTTAGCAACTTGTGGTATTGTTTACAAATCAGTGGACTGTTCAGTCGGCTAGCAGTGCGGAAATATAAAAAACCCCACGCTTCGATGTGTGGTACAACCATAACAATTATAATTCCGAATATGGAAATACATATTCAGTTCCCATGACTAGAATATACATGCTTCTTTAACTTAACTCTTATGGTACCGTAATCGTAAATAAAAACGTTTTTAGATATTTGTTTATAGATGAAAATATAGTCATGTATTAGAACTGTTTATTAATATTTATAGCAGCTTTACTTCTACTTAGAATGAGTTCACTTTCGGGAAATTTACCATCGTGATATGACTTTGAGACGTACCTACCTATCATTTCTAACTTATTTATAACTAGATGTTGCCCGCGACTACGTGCGCGCAAAGAGAGATCCCGTACATTTTGCCATGATAAAAAAGCCTGTGTCCTTCCCTCTATGCATGTGCCAAATTTCGTCAAAATCGGTCCACTAGTTTCGGAGCCTATTAACATACAAACAAACAAACTTATCTTTTCTCTTTATTTTATAAGTGTAGTAAAATAGACTCTAATTTTTTGGATATTTTTAAAAGCTCTTACGACAGAACCCAGTCAACTTTAAGTTGCTTTAAGTCCGTCGCGCTTAGCTCTACAAGTTTTATTCCTCACAGCTTTGTAATGTGACTCGGTAATTTTAATAGCTTCCAAGCCAACTTAAGGCTTTAAATTTTTTATTATTTCTAAAATTAAAGTGTGTTCACGACGTAAGAGGAAAACTGTGTACTGTATAATTTTGTGTAGTTATGTTTTATAGTTTTAAAGTTTAGTGTTTTTATTCACATCGCTATTATAAGTTAGATTATAATTCACTCTTTAACTGTTAGAGGGTTAGGACGTCTTATAATAGTTAGTACCTGGGAGATCGAGCTTTGCTCGCTGTTTTAGTAGAACGATAAAATAATTTTAAAAAATTATAAAATAATAAGAAATAATAAGAATCACAAAAATATTTATCTTACCGTGATTCGAACCCACCACATTACGAATTTCCAAACAATGCAAAAATTATACGTAGATGCCAATCAGACAAACGTAAGAGAGGCGAAATTATTGATACCGAATATGTTGCACGACGAAAGAAAAAATGTATATTGCTTTGCTGAACAAGACCTAGATCGATTTTTCTCCCCTAAAACTTCCTGCATACTTACTTCTTCAATTTCTTGGTAATACTTGTAGCCGTTGCCGAGATATCGATTATACATATACAAGATCGTTTCGGTTAAAGTATAAAATAAAAAAGCTGATTATAAAGATTTAAACTTAAACTAGAATTTAAACTTATTAATCTCCTGATTAATAAGTTTAAATTCTGTTATTTTCGCTACAGCTACACTAAAACAAATAGCCCCTTAATCTTTTGTTTGACGTGATCTTGATACACAAACATAATTCGCACCTTCAGTGAATTCAAACCCGCCACAGACAATAAAACTTGTGAGAGATTAGTCAATGTCCCCACAAGCTAAACAACATTCCGCGAGGTTTTTTGGCTTTGCACGAATGTTTTTGACTCGAAGAATGACGTAATTGTACGTGAGACGCAATATGATTTTTTGCGAGTAAATTATATTAAGATCTTATCTAAACCAAACTTAACACGTAAAGTGTTGAATAGTGTTTTTCATCTTAAGATTATGGGACTAAAAGATTTATGAAATCATAATATATCTTTGTTTCTATCGTTAATTAAATAACTGAATTCTAATAATATTTCGGCATTGATTGATAATGATACATTAAGGCTAAATGTATTATAATAGTTAACGTTAGTTCTTCAATATTTACTTTAATCTTCTCTTTGAATAACACTATTGTCACTTCAATATATAAAGCAAATCTATTTCCACTCAATAATCGAAAATCGATAGCCTAGACGCAATATCTAATATCAATTGGCGATGGAACCGGTCTCTGCAGCAGTTCCTACCGGCCTTGATTTTGAACCTTGAAGCCGAATCGCTTGGAGCAATGTGCCGGCGCGCGTTCACTAAACTCTGTTGCGTCACAGTTTCCTAGTCAAATACTTTTAACAGTTTTGTTTGTATTCTTATATTTAAAGCTAATTTGTCTTAATATATTAATATGTTTGAATTTGTCTTTATTATATTTTATGTGTATATGATTAAGCAATTAGTATCTTTTGTTAAGATTCCTTTGTCTATTTCAATTATATATCTATTTCAACTGCAGAATTACTTATTTCAGAGCTATGGAAAATGTTGAGCAATTGCATCATTTTCTAAGGTAGGAAGGTAGTAAGTTCTATCTGTACAATAACCGTTTGCTTGTATTTTGTAAATACTTCCAAACATTATTTTATTTTCAGCCATATAAAATTAGCTCTCCTTCTCTTCCTTTATAATCTCTAAACTAGCTATGTTAATGATTTCACGTATCTACAATCGTGATTTAGTTACATCCGGCTCGATATCAACTCGCACTTTGAATTAGTCTCGCCATGACATCTCCAAACCTCCCACGCGGACGAAATCAAACAACGATTTATGTACTTGACAAATATGACTGCATTTAACGTGACTCGGAAAAAACAGGGATGTCCAAATGTCTGACTGCAGAGCGCTAAGCTTCGAGATAAAATTGTGTTGGTAGACGACCACAAAATCTAATTCATGGGATATAAAGACCTAAATCGAATGAAGCTGAACAAATAGGTACCGATGGGACCATACTCTTCTTATATCTAGAGACACAAACGATTCGACTAATTAAGAAGAAGCAAAAGAAAACTGCGTCAAAATGCAATCTCTTACTCCTTAGATATTGCAACACTCGACAAATTTTCATACGTATTTAAATGATATTTCGCACGTTATTTATTTATAGGTAGGTATCTTATCAGCCTCCGTCAATGTCACCGAGTAGAGGGCAACGGACGCTATATTTACATATACCTACATATACATATGACGCTCACGCTACTTTTTGTTAGGTGTGGTGTGATACACGAACTTTGCACGTAACCTCATTATTGTAGAGTCATGACTAGATATGTTACTATTTAAAACCAATGTTGGATTTCGATTGTTTTCGAAAACATTCCTGTAAATATAAAAAATGTACTATACATGCAATTTTGTTGAGTTCTCTGACAATGTTTGAACAATAAACATCCATCCATGTAAAATAATTCCTACCAATGTGAAAACAATTATCACCATTGAAATTACTTGGTAATAATGATTAATAAATTCATTATTAATAATCTATGCTATAAGGTTATTAATAATTAGGTTTACGCTCGCCGTGACCGCGTAACCACTAACTTGGTTCAGTTCGGGTACAACGACTCCTCGTCCGATAACATTATTATCACATATTTGTTCGGTGCCATTAGTGCGAAATGGATTTAGTTGATAAACAAGTATTATAATTCATTGACCTTGCCACGTTATCACACGTCTACGTTTCAAATTGTCTTCATAGTGATTAGGTGTTTTGTTCGCAATCGGTTCGGCCAGTAGCTAATAAAAGACTTGGGTTTTTTATTGGCTCAATCTCTTGTAGTTCGGTTATTCCTTTGGAAATTGTTTTTTTCTTCTAGAAAGTCATCTTCTATTATATATATTTTTCATCAATGTAAATTATCTTGATCTCATCTCAAAACTTAATTATAACGTGTAGTTCTTCTGAACTGCGCAATTTTATTTCATTCAATCAAAATTATTCTCCAAAAATCTAGCTTCAACTATTAATTGTTAAACTTGTTAAAGTTTCGTAAAGTTATACGGGAACAATGAGAGACCACGTGCCGCAGTCGACCGTGGCCAAGGTCTGCTCACAGCTCAGTGCTCGCTCGACGGGCAAGACACTAAAGTCTAGACTGTATAGTACTGTAAAATTAGCGTGAATCTCGGAATGAAAGGTAATATAGGTAAGCTGGAAACTCGTACATACACCTTTGTTTTGGCGTGCTAATTTAGTGAAAAATTTCTACGGCAATTTTTGTCGTAAAGTTTATGCTCTATAACTTGATACTGGATATTAACATCATTGGAGCCATATAAAGGACAATCGCAAAAAATTATTATACTAATATGTTTATATTAATAACGTAAAGCACCATCATCATGGATGTATTATATTAAAAAGAGGTAGATATGGTATTGCACGTAAAAAGTGAAGACTCAAATTAGCCTGCTGCGGGGCTCATTTTTGTGTTAGTGTGCGTCGAGCCGGTCGACGAGTAGCATGTATTAATACGTTTACGCGTCCCTTGTCAATGTGTGTCGCGGCACAGAAATATTGTAAGTTTTGTAAGGGTATAACGTATCTATATAATAATTAATCATAGACCATCATTATATGATGATCCATACTTACACGAATGACAGCTCGCGGGTATATGTTCGTGGTTCGACGTTTGCGGGGGTGCTCGAGCCAGGCTTTTTCAAGCCAGGATACAAGTTCATGGGGCTGGCCGCTTGTCGTTTCGTGCTTTGACATAATTGATAATATTATATCATAGTATTTATGATAGACTTGTCTGACGCGACGTTTAAAATTATTTCGGCTGACAAACATCAACATGGCTGACATTTGCCGGTACTCGAGCTGTCATATTTTGTAGAGAGTGTCGCCCCTGTCACAATCGTGAAAACAATTTTTTAGATATTTGACCGTGAATAACTTTCGACGCAGACGACGACGAACATTTACGCTAATTTTATTGGACTTGGATTGGATTTGGAGCCTGTTACACAGCAACAGAAATTATGTGTAATGTGAACTGTCTAACTTTGTAATTTAAGTATTTTACTTTGTATTTTATTTCTTATCTATGAAATACAGACAGGAATAATTGAGAAAAATACTAATATGATGCAAGTTATTCCATTTTTAAAATGCTACATTTAGCCTCTTTTTAATATTATATATCTATGATATTTAGATATTGGTCGCCGATTTTGTTATTGTTGATTCTTGCACAACAACAGAAACTAACATACATAACATCGTGATTTCGTTTTGTATTATTTATCAACAAAAGATAATCTAATATCGAGACATACAATAGGGATGAATCCTACTATCCTACAAATTACAATTTTTATAAAGATGAATTCTTGATATTGTAAATTGTAATAAAGTTTTCTAAATCACTGAATTCGTTACTCTTTCACGCCCAAATTTTGCACAAATTAAATTTGAAAAAACTATCTATTGATAAATTATATAACCATCTCTCATCTACATCTCGGTTTTTTCGAGCCAAATGTAAAGTTTTTGGTATCCCAAAAACTTTACATTTGGCTCGACCTACCTACATATTATCATATGTAGGTATTATCTTCTTAGTTTTCTGGAGATTGTTTATTTCCAGATAACTAATATAAGCGTTATAATACTACTATTATAAATGTTAAAGTTTGTGAGAATGGATGGATGGATGTTACTCTTTCACGCAAAAACGACTGAAATGATTTCGATGCAATTTGGTATGGTAGTAGTTTAGTCTCTGGATAAAAACATAGGTTACTTTTCATTCCGAAAAAGTACATTGTTCCCATGGGTTAGGTACTATATTTACGCGGGCGGAGTTGCGGGATAAAATTAGTATGTATTACATATTTCAGTATGTTTGAGTGTTGGCGCGGCCATTATTATTTGTGATTCGCTTCCGTTTACACACACAGCGGAACTCCGGCAGACGTGTGGGAAGTGATATTATCCAACACATGGTACATGTACTATAAATAGATGATACTCCAGTTTCGTGTGGATAACTTCAAGTAGTGGAGTAGGGGATGTAAAAGTTAACCCAAGTAGGTATATTTTGTTGTCTTTGTAAGATTAGATAAACTTTTTCAAACAAAGCCTCTACTGGAGTTATTATATAGAATTTTATCTAAAACTTGTCTTCTATAATAATATAATAATAATATCTATGGACGCTTCACACCACGTCAATCTGGCCCCGTGCTAAGTATCCGAAGAACTTGTGTTACAGGTACCAGACAACGGGAAGTATATTTAATACTTTTTATACTATACATATATTTAAGATTTTTATTATATTATACACATATTTAATACACATCCATGACCCAGGAACACAGAAAAACTTTTTGTTCCGTTGGCAGGATTCGAACCTGCGACCTCCGGCTTGAGCACCAAAGCGCTGAACCACTGAGCCACAGAGGTCGTCAAAGTCTATAACTACAATTAGGTCATATATAATTTTCATAAGTAAATATCTATTTAATCTTAGTAGTTAGTATACAGTTTAGAGTTTAGGTCCGTACTAGTTGTCCGTAGAAGTGTATTATTCCCAAGGATTAAGCTTAAACAAAGAGTCTTTAGATTAGTCTCAAAGGAAATCATAGTTTCAAATCCCAACACGACCGTTACCTTTGATAACAATTCATTATTCTCTTGGAGTCATTTGCACTGGCGCGTAATCATCTTAAAGTAAATAATTTATTGTTTTGTCTTCAAATGCAAAAATACATCACAAATAGATTTATGGATACGTTGAACTCGATTGATTGGTTAATTATGAATCAAAATATTTCCAGTAAGACGATAAATAAGTAATAAATCATCGTAAATACCTATTATTTTTGATAAGAGTTTAACGTCAACAACATTATCTAAAAACTTCAATACTTTGTATGGTAAGGGGATAAGTAAAACTCTTACCCCTAAATGGAAAAACTAATGACTTAGCGCAGCTGTTTGTGTTGAAAATGTATTTTTCCCGTTGATTATTAAAAAATGTTTTACGAAGGTTTTGTTTCGATGGATAGATATTTAATAAAATTTATACGTTTATGTTCTCATAAAGTAATTAAAAATATTTTTGTTATTTAATAAATGACTATTAAGTATCTGATAATATTAATAGACTTCAATCCTCTTATTTTATAAGTGATTGTGACTCAAATCGTGATTTGCAAAAAGAATAGTTTCGTATCGGATTTTTTCACACTCTCCGCCAAGCCAAATATAATCAAACTATTATCCAAAGTTACGCATCGGTGTGATAAGCGGCCCCGCTATTTATGAATTCTATACAGGTGTAGCGCAGGTGGCTGTCAACTGCCTTGTATGACCTTTGCATAAACAAACTATTCTGCACAAAGTACGCAGCAAAAAACTATAGCCACTCCACTCATTATTTTAAAGTTCATTTTTAATTATTTCATAATAATATGACGCTTTCACCCGGAAATGGTTAACTGTAGAAAATTACGGTTTAAAATTATTTGTTTTTAAAGAAAAATTGAGCCTTGTTATGTTAGGGTCTATTGAAGGTACACCTGCCTATAATAACTTACAACAATTTGTAAGAGTTGGAATTGCTGTCATTTTCTACGAGTTTTATTCGTTGTTAAGGTAGTGATACATTTATGGCTGTACCTGACAGGTTTGCCTGTACAGCTACACCTGTCAGGTAAGCTTGAGCTTAGTGCGGAAACTTGCACTTAATAAAAATTAAAAAAAAACAAGTAAAGTAGGACCACATTGTTAATGTCTCTCAGCAATCTTCTTGT
This sequence comes from Glaucopsyche alexis, assembly GCA_905404095.1. NCBI lineage: Eukaryota > Metazoa > Arthropoda > Insecta > Lepidoptera > Lycaenidae > Glaucopsyche > Glaucopsyche alexis. Next base: position 8,992,437 of record FR990053.1, read on the forward strand.
TTCAGTGAAAGACTATGTATAAAAAAACTCGTGAGATTTTAGCAACATGTTTTTACTATACGAAACTTCCCTTTTTGATACAATCTTGTCACTAATAAACCACATAACCAGTAGTAGGTAACTACTATGGTGTACATATACCTGTACGCCTGTATAATTCTATAGCTGATAATAACATAAAAAAACTTAAAACTAACCCAACGTTTCTGTATAGGACCTCTTCTCTGTAGAAATAATACCTACTCAAGTGCCCAAAATCTGTGTCCAAAAAACAAGCTGATGCTAATGACGTTAAGTGATAACCTAAGTCGAATTTATTATTTAGGGCAGTACGTGCAAATTTTAAAAACACAATTTATCAGATGTCGATGCGAGATAGGGTAAGTGGACCAAGGGCGACCGATAAAGCGAGGTCCTCGCACCGCAAAATGGAACGTAACTGAGGTTAAACGACATTATTCGACTTGTAACCATTTAAAATGGCTTTAAATGTAGTTCAAAACAGTAAACATGTCACAGAAGTGTTGCAAACTATGCCACTTTGAAATAAATGTAATTTTGAAGTTTATAAGAAAGGTAGTGAATTATAGAGATCATCAGTTCTATTGGTTAGATTTTGCTCGCGACTTCGTAAGCGCAAAAGGAAATGCGGGCAAATGAACATTTTACCGCGATAAAAAGGTCATTCCCCGTGGTCTAGTCTATATATGTACCAAATTTCATCAAAATCGGTCAAGTAGTTTCTGAGCCTATTCAATTCAAACAAATAAATTTTTAATAATTTTTTTTCTCTTTACAATAATAGTATAGATTTAGATAGTATAGAAGTATAAATAACACCGGATCAAAATCTCAAACATGAAACAATTCTAAATTTAGTTCTTCAAACGAACAAAATAAGGTAGAACAGGTTCGTTAATTGGGACCCAATTATTTTAATGCCTGACAACAACTAAACGTAATAAACAAATTAACCAACCTTCAAAATATATCAAAGATCCTATCATGATTCTATCTAAACAACTATTATTGTTTTTACGTAACAATAATTATCAAATATGTAGTAGGTACAAGGAAGTTTTATATAACTAGATTATGGAGTAAACAGTCTAAATAAATCACTGCTAGGATTACAAAGAAGGCCACGCGATAAGGCGTGCATTTTTGTGTATAGAAGCAGTAGAGGTCGACTGATTGTAACGGCCTCGCCGACACGGAAGACGGTTTCGATATTTTTGTATGAAATAACATGACGTAAACTAGTATGGTTGGAAACGAAATAACGTAAAAATGTAATTTATAATATTACCCTCATTCAGAGGCAAACAAAATATTGAGATCGTTTATAATGACGTTCTAGATTTAGAAATGGTTGGAGGTATTTTATGACAGTGGCTTTATGGTGTATAGTTTATCTCTACAATAAGGCACTGTCTCTATTTGATGTCCCACGAAAATTTTGTGTAGGATTAAGGTTTACTTACCGGATCATTCTGCTGATAAACACATTTTTACGAGTAATCTTTCATTTCCTTTTAATACGCCTTCTATAATGAAGCAAATAAGGGCTCGCCCACGTCAGCTTTTATAGCGATTCCGTTTAAATAACAATGTTAGTAACGATGATTAATATGTGTTAATATTCTTCAAGGTAGATCATTGAAAATCACAGTATGCAGAATGTGCAGAATTCTTACGTCTCTCATTAATTTAAGAATCCATCAGAGGTATGCTTGTGCAGAAAAGTCAAATTCATTAAACAATTTTGTTTCTGTCTGTACAGTCCTGTTGTCAGTTGAATTTGGTAAATATGTCGCCGACAAAGAGGTTTCAAGGTTGACCTCGAAGATAAGTGCGATAATTTAGGACATGCGCCGCTCTGAGCCTCAAAACATGGAGGCTAGACGCAGACTGATGGTAGATATCCCGAAAGAGGTGATGTACTTGACATTTACGAGCACAATCTCGGATCTAATGCTCGTTGTAAACGAATCCTTTATTCCAGACAACACTCGAACAACACTCAAACAATATGTCTGAATGGTTGTGTATAAAATTAAAGTCATATTTTTAGCTGCACGTTGGAGCAGAATTTTAGTATCAGTTTTTTAAGTGCCTTTAATTTGCCTAAATCCATTACTTTTTGTTAGAAGTTAGGTATCTAAATGCATCGTGGGACGGTGGGGACGTAAAATATTCACTATCAATATTTTTGAAGAAATTTGAACAGAACTCTTCGGATACAATGTATTTGAAGAATTTGAGGATATTTAGAGCGCAATTCTGTTCTAGGCTAAAGTAATTGAATTCCCTGTTAGGATGTTCTCAGATAATTGCAGATGGAGGGCATTTGATGGAATAATGCTCCCCCCAGCCTTGTGCCCGTTATGGGTGACCTACTTGCACTGAATAGGATGCTCTTTCTCTCAATAGTTGATTCGGAAACGTTATTTCATCGTTTGCCTGAATTGTAGGTGATTTGTCATTTAAGTTTATGGGTTTTATATATCTCTAAATCTTCGTTGTGGGTTTTAGGTACATTCACAAAGATTTATGTAAAATATATCTTTTTTAAAGCTTAGTTCTAAGATTTTTTGTTAAAAGAAATTATTTACAGTACTCTACATAATAATTGAATTAAGTAGTCTGGATGACAATTTTTGATGGAATTAAAGTTGTAGACGCTAACCAAATCCAAGAAGGCAGTTTAATTAATTATTATAATGTAGTTACAAGTTAGTACTACAAAGTAATTATAATAATTTTAAACGAAGAAAAATTATAATTAAACAATGTTTATTTAATAATAACGTAGCGTATAATTTTCTTTGTGATTTTATACATTCTTGGAATATAGTTATAATATAGTTTTTCTGTGAAATTTTAATATCTACCTACGATTAATTCTAAGAAAATATTATTATCCGATAATAATAATACGCAACTCTTGACCCACTTTAGAGCATGTCGGATTTTTAGCAATATTTGTTCTGATAACGGCGTTGTTATAATTTAAATCTCCTATGATGTTATCAGTTCTCTATGAGTACTCCTCACTCTCTACTGAGCAGAATTTGTCTCTAAAAAAGGTCAATAGATGAAGGCAATATTAGTAATAATAATTATTAATCCCTATTAACATCCCTATGTTTACGCTTTCCAAGGGTAAGGCCCGTAAGGCAGTTTTTATCCACTTGATTAAAAGTGAATTAATTTTGTTATAATATGTATTTGTTGCCCGTAACTTTGTTCACGTGAAAAGAAAACCGAAGTGTGAAAATATGTAGGTCCTTTGTTCGGCGAAGTCATGTCATGTCTGCTATCGTCCAATCTGTGGTACATGACGCACGGATCATACGATGCAAGTACAGCACAGGTCAAGGCTGGCAAATAAGTGCAGACAGATTACAGAGACAGTAGTTACAGTAGTTACTTCATTCATCACAAGTAATACATCATTAAGCACAGAGTAGAAAATATAATGTATTATTACTTACGTACACAGAAACAACTTTCATAAAACTATCAAAATTTGAACATTTTGACGTCCCCTTCAACGGCCCATGACTTTTTCACACAATCGTAGACACACCGTATGCTATCAAATCGAAACCTATGTTGTAGCTATTTATCTGTTCTTCGTTCTTTAATCTGTGCTATTAGTATGGTATTCTAGGTCACCATTGTAGGTAAAGACAACCGTTGCAAACTTAATACTCGCTTTGTGTCTTATAAGTTTGACGTATATGTAAATATCTGTATGTAGCATTGTAGCTTCCAAACGGATGAACCGATTATGAAACATTTATTTTTCTTTGAAAGGTGACGTGAAAGAGAACCATATTTTTAGCTATAGGCTAAGAACCATCTTAGCCTATAGCTATAACTCATCATCTTGCTTACAGCTCGATAATTGTTACTTAAATTTTTAAATTTTGTATTTTAATCTTTAATGGATTGGATATTATACGACTGGATTCTTTAAACAAGTTTCTTTTTTAAACACTCTTAATTGAATCATTTTATAAGCGCCATTTTTAGTGACACTGTATGTCGCAGAGAACAGTCGATGCACTGAGTCAAGTCAGGTCAAGGCTGAGCCGATGACCTAGTTTAGTTTGGCCCGGACCGCTTTCAGTGTAATGACATTTACACTCTCATCTTTTATCATATTATTACAATGCTTTGTAATCAGAGTATACTTGCAGGCCTGCATGTTACCTACTCTGATTTATAATATCAGTTGGTTAAATGACGTTTTTAAGCACTTCAATTTTGTTTCCCTTCTTGACAATTAGTAGATTACTGAGATATTTTTCTAAGATTTTAAATCATAGAAGAATTTTATTTTTGTTTTTTAATCTTAATGTGTGGTTATAGTGTGAACGAGCAAGCGTACATAATAATAATCTGTAATAGTTTAGCAAAGCAAGCGATTAATCATATTGTAGAGAAGCAATCAATAAATCAGTGTACATAACGCACTCGGCGGATTCGGTTGTTTTATTTAACGCCCCGTCTATCATTATATCAATTACCAATATCATCATTCTATCACTTTATCATTATCATTTATCATTACTGTAAGGGTACCCATAAGGCATCCTTACATAGTGAGTAGTTATGCGTAAGTGTCCTGAGTCGACCCAGCCTGAGCGAAAACCGATGACCTGGTTTAGCCCGGGCCGTTCTCGATTTGATATCGTTTACAATTGTAAACTCAATCATAAAACTATATTACTTTACATGACATTGTAACATCTACGTTCATAGAATCTGTGGTCATAATGACGTGCAGTGCATGTCCTGAGTCAACCCGGGTCAAGGTTGAGCGAAAACCGATGACCTGGTTTAGCCCGGGCCGTTCTCGATTTGATATCGTTTACAATTGTAAACTCAATCATAAAACTATATTACTTTACATGACATTGTAACATCTACGTACATAGAATCTGTGGTCATAGTGACGTGCAGTGCATGTCCTGAGTCAACCCAGGTCAAGGTTGAGCGAAAACTGATGACCTGGTTCAGCCCGGGCCGCTCTCGATTGATATCATTAACATTTTCTACTCGGGTCAAGGATACATTAGGTCATATTGTGACCTACGCAAATTATTCACGGTATATCCTAGGAACTAATTAACATTTAAAAATAGATATGTTAAAATATCCTTTTCATTTTACTTCTTTTGGTTAAATTAATTAATTGTATTTAAAATAGTAGTGCTGTTTTAAAGTACCTATCAAAACATCTGCTGGAAGTGTTTTCAATTGTTTCTGTATATTTTTCAGAATTCCTTCATTACCATTTTTTTTCATTTCTAAGTAGTTTCATTTAAAGTGTCTTTAATTATTGGAACAAGCCAGTATCATCATATACTTTTTTTAAGAAAGAAGATCCTAACCAGTCTGTATCATTATACACTTTTTGATTCCTTCGCCTACAAATACCGCGACCCCGTTATAGGGCGCGTTTGGCCCACATTTCTTGAACTCATGACCCATTTTCAGCTGACCTCCTCCTGACCCGCTCCCAGGTGGTTCAGGGTTTTGTCCTGAGCTCAGATGTCGGCAATCGATTACGCACAGCTCCTTGGCATTTTAGATCTATTTCGAGAACTTTCTTATTGAGGTCGTGTGTGTTATCGCATCGATTTTTTATTATTTAATCGCTTAACCAGTCGGCTACAAATTTAATTGACATATATTTCTAAAATTCCTCGTAATATGGTAAATGGTAATTCGTGGCCATTTTGTGATCCGTGCCACGCAGCATAATCCTAACCAACAACATTTAATGTTGCTATCCAACTTTTTATGTTTAACAATAATAATAATATATACAATATTATTCCGATTCGAATACCATTGGTAAACGTTTTACAAGAGATTGACGTCCCAAGAACGTTTTGTCTAAAATGTGAACAACTAAAGCTTTTAAATATCGAATAAATAACTCATGAAAATTTAAAATAGGACCACATTATTCTTTGAAGGCCGGAGAGAATGTGTATCCATTTATATTATCATTATAAATACATTATGTTAATGACATGCTTGTTGAGATTTTTCTAGAACAGCATATAGCATATTTGCGATCAATGGACAGAATTGCATGGACACTTTTATTCATAGTGCGGTTATTGCTTTCAGCTTCATTTAGGAAATAATTTAAAAGGTAGAGTTTCAGTTAACTATGTAAAGTTTGCTTCTTTTCATTTATTATCCGAAGGCACTGAATACAATTTCCTTATTATCGGCAAAACAACGGTGCTAACTGAAAATCAGCGTTACTTGCGAACTATGTTTACAACATAAAATTGTGTTGACTGGGCACCAATCTGTTAAGGCCCCCACAGACGAGAGGCCGATCGTTTCAGTTAGAACTGACGTCAGTTCGGCCTGAACGGATTCGAGCACACACACGGAAAAAATCGCATCCAACCCAATTTACGTCAGTTCGGCCTGATCTGATTCGGGCCCACACACGGAACAGTCGCGTCAGTCCATTCTGGTTTGCCGCGCGCTACGGTCGTGTTTACCAATTTTGTATTTAAACACCGCGAAAACTCATACAACGCTTGTACACGATACACGCCCGCACGGCCGCGGCTCGGGCAAGAACTGAAGCGATTTGTCCACACACGGTCAGGACAGGCCGCGCGTTCAGGCCGCTCGGTCAGGCCAGAATTAATGTTGCCAACTTAGTTATTTTACAAAATTTTACTAAATTGAGTATTTTATTCCCTCCTTGGTAGAAAATTTGTTATTAGTAGTGTTTTAGTTGGAAAAAGCCAGACAGTAATCATATGCAAAATGGCCTAGGTTAAACACAAAAAAAACCTATCATTAAAAACTTGAGAAGTGTCAAGACTCAAGGGACACCCGGATGGAACGAAGTTCCGAATGAAAATATCTGGCTTGCTTTCTATAAGAGAGAGAGAGAGACAGACAGAGAAACATGCGACGCCGCACAGCTTACAATAGCTTACTATAGCAAAAAAAAAAAGACATACAGACAGACAATTGTACATGTATATATAAAATAAATAATAATACAATATCCGAACCGATATTATCCATACATACATTACATACATACATACATACATACACACATATATACATACATACATCAATATAAAAATGTATACGCGTAAATATTTATTATAAAAAATAAAATTATCTTTTGTAATTAAAAAAGTGTCGTGACAACTTTTCGTAAGAATTTTTTCCGTCTAGCCTAGGGTTGCCAACATTTCTCCGGCGAAATATAGTATTTTTCAAAATAAACTATAAAAAAATATAGTACACTTCTAAAAAATATAGTATTTTATGGAAAAATAAAAAAAATCAATGAAATATTATTTATTTATTTATTTTTATAAAAACTATATTTTTTTGAACTTCTTGCATTTTTTAACAATAATTTATCTGAAATAAAAGTGTCATATGCTTTATTACATTCAATTTTAAGATTAATATAAATTAAAAGCTAATTTTTTATTAATGAGATACTACTTCTGTTTCTCTCTTCACGTCATTTCAAATTCATAACCGAAAAATACCCTTTCTGTGAATGACGAAGTGGCGGGAATAGAGAGCAGGAATGAGATAATTTTAAATAAATTAGGTAAGTTATTATCAGTAGTTTTAAATATGCTGCCACTTTCGCCCTGTATTTTTGTTATTAAACTCACTACAATCTTTTACTTTTGCTAAAATTTCATTTAATATTGTTATTTCAGAGTAAAGGTCATCCATTTCGATACTCAATTTTTCTCGTAAATTTAGAATTTCTAATATTGTCTCACAGTCATTAAATTTAACCTCTTGGTTTAAATAAAAGTTTCGGATTTTGCATAGCCAATTACTTTCATTGAAATCAAACCATTTATTTAGATAGTCTAAACACTTATCAATGAAAATCAGAAAATTCTTTTGAATTTAGAGATTTGAATTTGAATTTGAATAAGAATTATTTGTTTCAAATGGGATTTCAGTGTTGAAAATATAGTATTTTTACGTACGTACGCAGGCTCGAAATATAGTACAATACTATATATTATACTACGGTTGGCAACCCTAGTCTAGCCCCCTTTCACAACGCGCGATAAGGAACTTCGTTCCAATAATACATTCGTCCGTAATTTTCTTAAAACTACCCGTTTAATTACTATATACGTAATATTTGCTAGTATATTTTAATTTAATGGTAAAATTTATAGTAAAATTTAATATAACAAAACCTAAAATGCAATGGTTTTTGGGGGGCTTCAGGAATTCCTTAGTAGCTTCTTTAGTAGTTATTTAGTACTTTTTACTAGAATTCAATACGAGTTTAGAAGTTTCACAAAACAGAGCTAGCAACACTGGAACGAATCGCTTCAGTCCGTACGGCCGACCGACGCGATCTCGAAATTGCACACAGACGATAGGATTTTGCATCCGTTCAGGCCGAACTGAAGGCAGACCGGATCATGTATTTCTAGAACATTCCTTTTAATTTTCTAGGAGATTTTGTCTTGTTTTATTTTAAGAGTATCCATGACCTAGTGAATGGGCCACTTGAGTCACACGCGTGATATTCATATTCGCAAAACATTCGCAAAAATTTTGCGCCCCTTAGAATTTCTTGGGTTTTTATGTAAATTTATATTGTTTTGGATCTTATTTTTTATTTATTTTCTTTATTTCTATAGTTTTATTTTTAGGACTTTAATTAACGTAATGTGACATGGTGATGGACCATTCTTTCTAAAGAAGTAAGCATTGTCTTAGATGACCTCCGTCGTGGCGCCAAAATGGCGCCTTCGAATCGGATTTTGCTCAGGTGTATCTTGTCACTTCTCGTCGTCTGCTTATTGAGCCTTCCCCATTAATACACATTCTGTTATCGCGTTTCAAGGGTAAGTGCTACCTGGTCGCTTATGACTCGGGCATAAGCGAACGTCATAACGCAGCGTGTCACAGATAAAACGCGCATACCATAGATAATTTTAACGTTTTATGTCTTAAAACTATAAACGCGGGAATATGTATTTGTAGTCACGAACTTATAAAATATTATTTTAGTGATATCGTGCACTTACGTCTGACTAATGTGAACACGTTAACTAAAAAACTGTTCAATTAGATACAAACTGAACACCATTTGTTCTTGCCACGGAAGTTTGTTTAAAGCGACATTAATCTTTAATGCGACGTAAAATGTTTGGGAGGCACTATGTATTTTGGATGGAGTGAGCTCAGTAATAACAAAGACGTTAAAAGTTGATTTACAACTGAGGAAACAGTTTATTGCAGGGAACAGTACACGGTCAAACGAAATAGCCCAGAAGATGCGCTGATTGATAGACTGATCACTTTCGACAGCTGTTAGGCTTCTAGAACTTTCGATGACTATTTCGCATACCTATGTGTAGTTTACATATTTGAACAATTAAGGAAAATCGAAAATACAACTTCTGACAGTACCTAGGTATATAAATAGGGCTACGCGAAGGTAATACGTTGGAAACATCTAGAATAAAACTTAAAAAGTAATAACTAGTTTGAAAAACGGAGACACTTAAAATAGAATCTGCGAGTAAAAATATTTTCCACACATAATTTATTTTCAACGAACATGCAACGTGCAGAATAATTAAAATCTAATTAGCCAAGACAACTTAAATGGCAGACGATAAAGGTTATAAAAAATAAGCACATGTTGTAACTTGTATAATATTTTAAGCACATGTAAACTGCTGCGGATAAGTGAACTTGTTATTATTTCCAGAATATTCTAGGAATATTCTCATGTATTCTGAAGTGTATAAAAACGTGTTGAGTTATCTAGCTACAAACCTTGGTGGACACGTGTTTTGGAATATAATAGTTGTTACCAAAAGAGTATAAATTGAAGCCGAAGATTAATTTTGCGATCCTAAAGAAAAAATATGTCGTATTTCAGAATCACTATCAAATTGTTTTGATTCTTCCTACATGTGATCTTCAAGTTTAGTTGCATAGTAAGAAATCAGTTTTCCATAGCAAAAAAAAAAACGTAAGTAGGAAATTTAATTTGCGGAGACGAAGACTGCTCTGTGATTCTTGAAATTGCAGTTTAATAAAAACCCAGTTGAGGTTTATTACAGAGATATATCAGAACGTTTAAGTGCAGTCATGTGCGTGGAAAATGATTTACAGGCCATGATTAAAGGGCACCACCTCGATTCATTCACTATTGTTGGCTCTCTCCAATTACGAGGAGTCAAAGGTTGCAAATCCATATTTATGATGCAACGTTATAATTATTGTTTCTTTTATAAGATGTACTAAGTTATGGAACCTGTAAGCTTAAAGGTCGGACTCACTTAAAGTCAACGGGTTTTTAACGAATTTTAACTGGACTGGAAATAAAATTTTCAAGAACAAATAACAAAAATTCAACAAAAATACTGAAAAAAATGATAGCGGTAGTAGGGTTGGGAACAAAATGCTTATTTTAGGCCTATTCTTAGTCTGTATAGGTACATATACCTACTGAAAATTTATCGAATATGTTAAAATTGTTACTATGTAGGTATGTAATATATAAACCTTACCGTACTACGTTTTATTAAAATCTGTGATCTTAACACCCTACAATTATTCCCATAAAACATCAGAAGCAATGTTACGTTAATAAATTCCTCAGCTTTTGTTCCATACTTGATCTTATTGGCCGAAGTTCTGCAGAAATACACGTACAAGACGTTGAGCAAGCTATTCCACTTTTATTTCTAGCGAACAATGGGCGAGCAAGTGACTTGGCCGGTTTTGCCGTCCTCCGATCGTACAAGTTACGAGGCAATAAATTTAATATAGCAACACTTGCTCGTGACCTATGAGGCATTCGACTTGAACAATGATATAAAATAATCAACCACATCAACATAAATTAATATTTTGCTTGAAGGTTCATTACCAATAAAATTGTGATTTAAATAACTCGTCTTATCTAAATCAACCGGTCATACCTATACGGCCTAACAAGATTCCAAAATTTATCGATGTATCAGACATGACGGTCATCGCTTCATTGATAAGATTCTAGATATGATAACATTATAACAACACCATGGACCTGCATTGATTCTTTTAATTTACTAGTAATAAATATGTTTGTTGATAGCGATTCCACCATCTATCTAGATGGTTCATCGGATCATGTTTATTTATACTGTACAAAATATGTACAAGAGCATAATCATCATTAATTAAACATAAAGCTTTTCTACCAGGTAACCTTTTAGTCATCTGAGCAATTTCAAATTTTAAACAGCGTATGCTATAATACATCGATGTTAGTAACACAATCCAAGAACACAGGACTATTTTGAAACTGCGTGTCGTATGGACATTTTATCGTGTTACATAGAGGGTCTGCCAGCTCCGAACGTGACTATGAACGTGTTGTTAAATGGCCCTGCTTAAATTTCCAATCACAAACGTTCGTGTTTACCTAATACGTCTTTTAATTTTGTTTCAGCAATGAACATAATATTATTATTAAGTTCATTTAAAAGGCTTTTTCGATTAATTCATATTTAGGTAGCTATTAACTATATTCTGCTATGGAGCATAGTAAAATACTATGTCTTCTATTATTATGATTTATGACAATATTCTTTGCACTAGGCTGGCATTAGATCATCATATTATAATACATTTCTTATGCTTTCATAATTTTGGATTTTTATGTACCTACAGTTTAATTTCTTTTTATAATAATTTCTAAAAAGTAGGTATTTATTAAGATTTCTTTCACAATCAGTATTAAAAACCTTAGAATCTCATGACTCGGGAACATTTTCAAATTCCTTCGTCCGTAGGCAAATGTTTGGCGTTTGTCCAGCATTGCAACTAGGACACGTTCGTAGGTGTCTAGAAAACCGTTGTTGGCAATATCCTTAATAGGTCACACGGAATTCTAGACTTACATATCGCTGCAAATACACCGTGTGCATTATAATTTATTATTTTTAAGATATTAAAAATATATGAAAATTATATATCAGAATTCACAAAACTGTGAGATCTACGTTATCAATATTGCTTAAGATCAAAAATAGTTTTTTAATAAGTGAAATTCTCTTATCCTTTCTTTATCCTTAGACCTTATCGCGAAGGGTTCCGTACAAAATTCCAAAAACATCACGTTTGTTGTATTGGAATTCATTTAAATTACCCTTAAATATTTATTTTTATAGCGGCAACAACAATACGTCATCTGTGAAAATATCATCACAGTTAAGAAGATACAGCAGTGAAGTCTCAGTAATAGGGTCCAGATTTTATCTTATATATCACGGAACCAAAAAAGGGATAAGTACTAAAACAGGAGTTGCACTAAAATTGACAAATAATATATGTAATACATAATACTGCAGTTGTCCTTTGTTGCATTTCGCACAAGTGATTAAGACATCGCCATGAAGTACACCTAAATCCACCTTCTCATGTTCTTGCTTATTGGTGCTTATTGGCCATGACCATGGCTAGCAATTAGATGTAATTACCATCAATTTGTTGCTTCCAATGTTATTCCTGCTCTGACATGACGATGTACTATGCAATTATTCTTCCTTTGCAAATTAAACCTTGACTCCTTCGTGTCTTATTTTACTATGCCTTGAACACATGTGCAGTTTTATTCCGACTTCAACTATTTCCTTCTCGGAGATACTTATTAGTTTTAAATTTTATGTGATGCTTTATCGTTTCCCTTCATCTTAGTATGCTTTGTAAATGGTTTTTGAAATAAGCATTGCTGAATATTATAATTTAATTATCACCATCCTTATGCTTCTGTTTATAGTTAAGAATGCAATATGTTGTAAATTTTATTATAATTAGTTTCTGTAGCCTATTAATAAAAGCCTTGTGTTGTACGAAGGTATTTGGCAATTGTTGTCGTAACTCAATGGATGTACAGGATACTGATCTTTGGTTATATAAACATCGATGGAAGATAACACGGTGCCAGCTACTAGCTACTAATAAAATATAGCAGTACATCTATAATATAATAATATACGACGACGGGTAACGACAGTTCTAAATTAAACTCATGACCACCAGCCACATGAATATTGTTTAACTCCTCCACTACTATGTCTAATTGCAAAGTTGGCAAAGCTTAACGCGTCACACCCTGTCATTCAGATTCTATTATAATATTTTGTTTTTTGGCAAATTCTCCCTGGCCAGAGTCAACGTTTCCTCTGACAGTTGACATGATCCGTTTTAAGATTTTTTTGTTGGACAAAAAATAGTATATTAGTCGACACTCCGTTTTTGCTCGTGAAAAGTCTCCCCCGCCTACTGAGTCTGTTTTTACTTTTAAATTAGCTTTCTACGTTGCTGTGCAATAATAATTTTCCCCGCTTTCTTAATTATTTTTTACGAAATTTTATGGGATAATTAGGATTCAAGACACTTTTCAGTCTTTTAATAATTACCACGAAAGTTTGCGCAAATGGAAGTTATATTTTGTCGGTGTTGAATGTTGATATTAATTTATCGTGCATGACTTATAATTACCTGCTTTTAATTAAAAATAATGTATTTAAAGAACAAACAATTATAACACAGAAATGTCAAATGTTATTGACTTTTAAGTGTCAGTTCACACTGAGGCGTGTTTAATTATTATAGATTTACACATAGACTTTATTTTTGGCATCTTAAAATATTTATGATTTTATATTTTAGGTTAGGCTCCTCAATCTCCATACATATGAAGTGCGGATGATTTTTTTAAATTCTACCCCATCGTGCGGTTTGTCGTCGAGTAGGTGATTTCCAGAAAACATAAGGTTTCATATTATTTTAAATATATAATATCATTTTCGAGTTAATCAAGCTCCAAAGTGGTTTACAAGTTTGTTCCCCCCTGGCATTTCAAAACTGTAAGAGTTAAGAACTTCTAACTTTCCATGCTGATTGTTCCTGTTAAATCCTCTTGAGGAAAAGTATTTAGAGTGAAATCTGACAATCAAATTTGAAGTACTTTGAAAAAAACCTATTGCACGTTGATAGCTACGGAACCCTCATTAGATATATCCTGACATCACGTTTACGTTATTTGGATTATATTATTACTAGCATAACATGAGGCATAACATAACATAGTTCTGTAATGTTTGATTACACTTAATTTCAAACTGTTGATCTTTCTGAAAAGAAAGCTCCACAATGTTATCTAGAATTGCGAACAAGCACCTAATAGTGTGTAAGGTCGGGCGTTACGCAAATGATGCAACACGAATCTGCAGGCGAGGCACGCACGAACAACGGTCGACAGTGCATCGGTGCATTGTCGGTGACCTATTTGAGACTAGAAAATACTAGATACAATGTTACTGATTTTCTAGAGGTAGCTAAATATTGAGGTAGCTTGTACATATAGAGATAGCTATAAACTTGTTTAATTAGGTTTACATTGAAACTCAACATTGAGACTAAAATTCGCGAATTATTTGATCTATGTTCTCTAAAATTTATTATCTATAGGACCTAGGATTTCAGCTCTCTTTCTACGAAAGTCCAAACAGAACGTTGTTGGATTGTCATATTATTGTTTTTTAATTAAAATATTTCTTATCTAATCAAAATATTATACGTTTATTATTTCATCTTAAATAAAAATAACAACTTTGTGTTATACAATAATACCTTGTAAATGTAAAATGACGCACTGACATACATATTTTTTTAATTCTACGAAATAAGCATGCTAACGGTTTAAATAATTTTATGTTTTCCGTTATATAATACAAAATATTAAGTAACACATTCAACTACTTTACGAAGGTTATGTTTTTTGGGTTCTTTAAATATGATAAATGCACTTATATGCCCAATAAATACGTTAAATCTATTAGTCATAATATTAAATCAGTACCCTATAAATTAATTTACTTCTAGTTTAAAATATATTTTAAGTCAATTTTGTGAGGAACATGATTATATTTAATTAGCTTATTATAAATCGCTTCCTCCATAAAAATCTGCAATTCCTTTACAATCCATGTTTACTCAGGCCGGTAATAAAGAGAACATAAACGTTCAACAAACAACAGTACGAAACTTGCAAAAATAATCTCCAGAAAGCTGGTAAATAAACTCATAAACCATTGCCGTCTCTAATTATTACGAGAACTGACTTTAATCAGGATTTATGTACGCTTAGGGAAATTCGGGAGACTATCCGTAACTAAATTAATTCTACTTGTCAAGTTTTTGTTGTAAGCAGCTCTTAATTCTAATTTTCTTCTAGGGTTAGCTACGACATTAGAACCATTTGTTGAAAATATTTGGCTCTATTGGTGACAAAAAATTTCGTTTTGTAATATTATTATTGCTGTTTAATTTGTCATAAGTTTAAATTGTTCTGTTCTTTATTAATGATCTTAATTCTTACTATGTTTACAATTATTATAACCACTACAAGTTCGCAATTTGAATTTGCATCGCTCAAATAAGAAAACTTATTAACATTACAGTTAATTCTTATTTCACTCGCAGCATTTTGAAATAATAAGTTTGAAGCACGCACCAATAATCATAGCTCATGTTCCCAGGGTTTACAATACAATGCCAACCCATGGCAGATCTCAATAGCTTCCTTCGTTCGGACTCCATACTTACAACTTAGCTTTAGGGTTGTCCACTGTAGCTTTCTTCTCTGTTTTATTTTAATTTCTACTCAAATCTTAATTTTGTGTATATCTATTAAGAAACTTTAAGGCAGCTATATTTAATTTATTAATACCCCTGTAGCAATGATCATAAAGGAGATTAGTTCCTAATGTCTTTTAAATTATTATACATATTTTAAGGCTTTTTAATGGCATCAATACCTATAAAGTCAAAGAAATAGGATCTGTTTCGCCAGATTTTTATCGATTATTATTTTTATGGTAGTAGCCCTAGTTATATCACGTAAATGATAGTATTAGACACGCTGTATAGAAACAACTTAATATGTTTCTAGTGCATATCCAATTTCACCTTTATATTGAAGCTCATAAGATTCATTACGCGTGTCATCGTCTATAGTATGTGAGCATAGATAAAATTGCAGTGCATCTTACTTTCAAGCGAAAGTAAAGCTTATGTGATATGGGTAAAGGTTACTTTTTTTCAAAGCAGTCATTGTCTCAGCATTATGTAAGTTCGTGTGACTGCGAATGGAACGGTCTCTTACCAGGTCACATTAGTGCGAATGACATCATGACTGCCAAGTGCATGGAGTCAACGAACAGGATTTGGCATTGTGTATGCAATGGATGCCATGATTTCCTCTTGTAGAACATTGTGCTGGCTGAAAACACCCATTTGAGATGCACCTAGCAGTTAGCACCTACTAGCGATACCGTACTAACGAAATAAAAACATTATCTAAGTTATCTACGTCTAGGTTTGTTACTCTTGCTTGAATTTCAGTGATTTTAAAAACGTTAAGATTACTTATATAATTCATGGCATATGAATTATGACTTATACTTAGTATCTACGTGGATAATGGAATTCATTTATATATATTGCTGAAATCTGGTGACTGCACTATGTCGAATCCAACGACAATAGTACATTTATTGCTATGCTACGTTTTTATAATTCTTTTTTATTAATTTAATTGCATTATCCAGACTGCCTTTAATGGCACGACCATTTCTTACAGCCATACACCGTAACGAATGACCACTGCTACTCCGGCAGTTTACACTTTAAAACTATGCCGGTATTAACCCTGCCTTTATCTTTTAATACCATCGTCATTATTCGCTACTTTTTTGCGCCGGCACTGAGGCGCAGCAAGTTTGATAACCCGGAGACCTTGGTCTTAATTGCGCTTCAACAGACCATTCCGTCTACTTTTTATTCGCCTGCATCGCTAGTAAAAACGCTGGCTACCCAGCTGACTTAAAAGGTGCGACAAGTCAAGGAAAATTCAAACCAGTTGTGAACATTGAAACTTGTCGTATAACCAGCGGTTGTGATACCGAGAAAGCTACATTATTATAATGACGGTTTCACTTAAGGTTTTCTCAAGTTACTTTTTTCACTCCACATTTAACAGCATCTACAAAACCACACAAATCCAATAATATATAATTATGTCACCGTAAAACTGCAAAAATCGATAGATTGTAATATTATAATATTATGTTGACAGATTGTCAAATAAAAAATTCTCCTAACGATAATTGTACGCATTATTTTTCGTTATAATTATTATTATGAAAAAGAAAACAAATATGGCGGCGCGGGGCACTTGCCGTTTATCCAATCGGCACAGTAAATATTACAATATAACGTAAAATAACGTGTAAATTGTAAGAAGATTTTTTTGATAATCTGTCGACATATTACAATATCTCTAGTAATATTACAATCTATCGGTTTTTACAACTTTACGGTGACATATAAGTATTTTATAATGATGATTCCATTATGCTGATTCCTTCATAGAGGTTTATTATCTGGTGATTTTATAGAGCGTAAAATTTTTCAGCAGGAAATGCACCAATACCTACTTTCAGCATCTTTGAATCATTGATTTCATTTTTATGTATCCTTAACAATGGATATTAATGCATGATTTATTAAATCCTCAGACCACTAACTTATTTATTGTATTTTTATTGTTGCAGGTATGTATCTGAATCGAAATTACAAACACAAACGACGAAGAAGCCGTAAGTTTTTATTATATTGAAAGTTATTTGCGTAATAAATCTTTTGTTGGCAAAGAAATAAGTTCGATCTTAAGTTGGAGGAGTCAAAAACATAATAAAATATGGCTGAAGTCCAAATATAGTACATTAATCATTGGAAATATGTCGATATTTATCATGCATTATGTATAACAGTGGTATTGTGAAAACTCTGAGGAGTAACGGTAAAATTGAATACATATTCGCGGCTCACCCCGTGGCATGTAATCTCTGTTTTTGCTTGCATAAATAATCTAATGCATAAACATCACTTTATCAAAAGTATTTCTAAAAAACCTATACATGAAGCTGTTTTAATTTACCATACCATTGCCATCTGTATAACTTTTTCAATAATATAAGACCGATGAAATAATGCTCCAATCTATAATTTCAAAATTTTATGTCATAAATTCTATAATATTCTTGAGAGCTTTGTAATCAAGCTAATGTATCAAAATTGTTATGCCTACAAATAGGATTGATATGAGCTTATTAGATAAATTGATTCTAGCAGCGTTTTAATATAACAAGGTGTTGCCCTTAGGTTGAAATTCGCCCATAATTATTCATATTATTAATATCTGAGGCAGTTTAGGTAGGTAGTTGTTATTTTTATTAATTTTATGTACCTATATCGTAACATTATTTTTGAAAATAATAGCTCTTTACACACCTTCCTCCACATAAACCTTAACTGTGCTAAATATCTTACTTCTCCATTAAGCACTATTCTCGTAAAGCTTTATTGAAAGTTTTTGCTTCACGTATTAATACACGTAATAATGATTTAATATCAGTAAGTACTAAGTAGTAACTTAATCGTCTTAAAACAATTTAACGATTTGCTTCTGTGACATTAATTTCTCTTGTAGATCTGTAAGTTTTTTATCTACTTCTTCAAAGCTTGTCGCTCATAAAAAAAGTATCAGGTTCGTTTCCCACTAGTATCATAGACCACATCCTACCAAACTCATCATATTCTATTTCACGCTAGACTGACCTGCCCTAAAAACTAACTTTTTGATTGTCTCAACCACATCTGTGAGTACAAATACTACTTTTAAATAATCGTATTATATTATATCACTTATCACTTCTCTAACTTTTGATCTTTTCGATCTTTTTTTATCACTATAATGTTTACTGCGCAATAGGCATTAAAGCGACTTCCTAAGAACTCGGCTGATTATTTTCGGTAAACCATTTAGGGGTAATCCGGTCTAGTGACATCTCCGAAGGTGTCAGAGGGGGGTTGCGGTATGCAGGAAGGGGGGAGGGCATGACTCACGCACGACTGGTCTGCCTCACGACTACAAACAGTACAGTGGGGAACAAAAGTTGAGATTCAATAAAATCTTTTTTATTTTGTGAAATTATTGTTCGTGAATGCTATTGAAAATGTGTTGAAAGTTAGTGCCACTTTAATTGACACAGCGAGAGAGCTTAAACACGAAGACATCACCTAATCATGCACACGAAAGTTAATATAATATGTCACCGTAAAATTGTAAACACCGATAGATTGTAATATTACTACAGATATTGTAAAAAGTCGACAGATTGTCAAATAAACATTTCTCCTTACAATTGTATGCATTATTTTTTGTTATAATTATTATTATGAAAAAGCAAACAAATATGGCGGCGCGGGGCACTTGCCGTTAAACCAATCGGCCGGCACGGTAAATATTACAATATAACGAAAAATTATGCGTACAATTGTAAGGAGAAATGTTTATTTGACAATCTGTCGACTTTTTATAATATCTCTAGTAATATTACAATCTATCGGTTTTTACAATTTTACGGTGACATATATAATTATTGTTTCTGCCCAATCATAAGGAAGCGATGGGCCTCGCTGTGGTCGCGCATAACGGCATAAGGAACAGTCCGAATAGACTCCTGAACGTGTTGAGTAGTCGATGGGACTCCCAGCTGTTGAGGTTTTGGATGCAGCTCCATGCCCCGGCAGCTCCTTTTCCCTACTTATGATTAATTCAATTTATATATTAAAATGTATATTGAAATTAATTAATAATTAAATTGTTTACTAACATTAGTATTTAAGATAACTGTTACATAACTGTTACATAATTTAACATACCATGGATTTTTAATATGAATTAAATAATTTGAATTTGTATGAATTAATATTAGTTCTCAATACTTATTTATAATTAGCAGTGATCGGAATAGGGTGAGTATATTTACCTACAGTTTAACGAACAGAGACGGAAATCGGAGACTTCCTTACGACTAAAAATTTTTTGACCGGTAAATTTACCGGAACTTTGATTATGCAACTTTTTAATAGCTAAATGCTTCAATAAATCTTAATAATTGTTAGAAAAAAAAAATAACGTATATTAAAAAATATTTTTTTATTGATAAAAATTTGTTTGAACATTTCAATATAACATGACTATAATATTATTAATGACTTTCTTCTACGTGGTAGAGCCATGCTTCGGCACGAATGGGCCGGCTCGACCGGAGAAATACCACGGGCTCACAGAAAACCGGCGTGAAACAGCGTTTGCGCTGTGTTTCGCCGAGTGAGTGAGTTTACCGGAGGCCCAATCCCCTACCCTATTCCCTTCCCTACCCTCCCCTATTACCCTATTCCCTCTTAAAAGGCCGGCAACGCACTTGCAGCTCTTCTGATGCTGCGAGTGTCCATGGGCGACGGAAGTTGCTTTCCATCAGGTGACCCGTTTGCTCGTTTGCCCCCATATTTCATAAGAAAAAAAATAATAATATATTATAGTCATTCAATATTGAAATGTTCAAACAAAAACTTTTTTTATCATTTTTTTTTTTCTTTTTTAATATACGTTATTTTATTTTTTATCTTACATTAATTAAGATTTATTGAAGCATTTAGCTATTAGAAAGTTGCTTCAAAGTTCCGGTAAATTTACCGGTAAAAAAATTTTTAGTCGTAAGGAAGTCTCCGATTTCCGTCTCTGTTCGTTAAACTGTAGGTAAATATACTCACCCTATTCCGATCACTGATAATTAGTCATCAATAATATTAAAAAATATCATGGATAGTACTGAATTTTGAAAGCCCTTCGATAATAATATAGATGTGTAATATAATTATTAATTACATACTTATAATTGCTTTAGCAAGCGTATATAACAGATAAATATTATAATTAATATTTCGCTCAAATGAATAGAGGAAAAATATTCGTACCTATTTGTAACGATTTCAAAAAACGATTTCCTCAAACGAAAGGTTAATTTGAAAAAAAAAGTAAATAGCAAATAAATTTCCATTACGGTTTGTGTACTTAACTGTACATATGGAAAACAAATGTATCGAACTCAATATAAATTAGTGGTTTCTAAACTTAAAACAGATTATCAATCAAATAAGCAATTTAGATATTTTTTGCTTACTCATTGATGGAAAGGCGAGTCACGATAAATGCCTAGGTATTACTCGAAGCATATTTTTTGTTCGTGCTAAAAATAAAGTATCAAAAGACCATTAAAATGGTTCTTTTAGGATCTTTTTGTAAGCTTAGTTCCTACATTAACCTTTCAATTCAATCTTTATAAAATGGCTTACCATCGCGATCGCTTAATCATTTCATTATCGCGAATAATAGTAAATAAACCTTATGTTATGACTTATGAACTCATATCATAACATTTTTACTGTTTATTGATATTTGCAAATCCTTTGTATCACAAGAAAACGTCTTAGCTTAATTATCAAAAACCTGAAAAAAAATAGACGACGATCTAAAATCATCTGAACAGTTTTGTCTCCACATTGTAAAATTAGAAATTAGATAGTAATGTTTATACTGAAAGCTGAGATTAATAATGATCAATTAAGTTAATCATTGCTAAAGAATTTGCAGACATAAACAATATTTCTACACCCACACTATTGGGAAAATAACAAGATTTATATTTGATATTGTATAAAGTATTTCCAGTATTATGAGCGTCATACACACTTTAAATACTACGATATATATGTGTATAACGGATTTCAAAATTCAAACCACATTTAATTATTGAATAAATAAATAAAAGATTATTTCTGAAAGTGCACTACTTGCAGAATTAACTTAAGGGTCCTCTAAATCGAAGGCTGAGGCTTGAGAGCCTCTTGATTTATTAAGCACTAGATGTTGTCCGCGAAATCGTGCGCGCAAAAGTTAATTTCGCAGAAACCGTACATTTTTCCGCGAGAAAAAGTAGTCTATGTCCTTCCCCGGGGCCTACTCTACATCTGTGCAAAATTTCATCAAATTCGGTCCAGTATTTTCGGAGCCTATTTAAATGCAAACAAACAAACTTTTCCTCCTTATTATTATTAGTATAGGTTGTTAGGTTCAATCTGCGTATGTTTTTCTAAATTCCTTCTCTAGATTCTAAAGAACAAAACGTTTTTAGATAATGATAATAATAGAATAGAAATATTATTAAGAAAAATAATTAAGATGATTTTAATTATTTTATTAGCTGTCCCGGCACACGTTATTGTTCGTCTTAACTATGAACTGAAATAAATAACTACACCTACAACCAACACCAACGTCGACATCTGTGTCTACATCTACATCTACCCCTACAGATACACCTACATCTACAACTATAGTCGGATTTTTAATTAAACGAAGCCAACTGACAGTAGCTAATGTCACTTTGTAAAATAATGTTGCCATATTTAAAGTAATAGTTCAGTTCTCGTTCAATCAGATGAATGAACAATGAGTGTTAATAGTGACCGAAGTAAAAAAAAAAACTTTTCGAAGAAGGACTTCAACATATCACACCTGAATAATGGAGTAGCTGCGTGTCTCATTCAATTAAAGAAGAAGACAAAATGTATGGTCTCGACCACATGATCGACAATGTTTCAGACAGATTTATAATTAATGGCACCGAAAGCGATAGTGTTGATTTTTTATCTTTATTTTCATTACCTACCTATAATTGTTATATTTTATACATCTATGTTTTCAACTACATCATGTATTGAAAATAGGACAGTCTTACAAGTTTCCTCGCAATGTTTTCCATAATGTTTAAAACACGGTATTCAGTATAGGTAGATACTATAGGAACATAGTCGCCGAAAACTCGTTGGTATGTACAAAGCACGACTAAAATTCGAACCCCGTACCCGATATCGGCAGTTCGGCATACTAACTATTCACTAGACAATCGAGGTAATTTTCAGAAAATTCAGGAGTTTTTTCAATCATTCACTTTGTCACAACACTATTTTTATTTCATCAAAAACTGACAACACAGTAAACGTCAGTTGACTTCGTCTAAATAAAAATACGACTATATACCTACAGCTTCACCTACACCTATGTTTACATCTACACCTACATCTACACCTACCAACCTACTGGGGCCAGCGGTTTTTTTTATTAACCTAACAGGTAAATTGAACGCACCAATAAATATTTTACTGCCAAGTCCCAAATTGAACACATTGAACAATTAGTATAGGAAAGTTCAATCCTTGGTTTTAGTATTTTTCCAGCAATTTTTCCAATATATTTCTTCATTGAAGAGCTTCCACAATTATTTCAAGAACAAAATTATCTGTAGTTAAGTCCGTACAGCCGTTCTCGAATTTAAACAACATATTTTAATTGCAATTCATTTTTTAACCGACTTCTTTTATGTATTATGTAAGAGATTTGTGGTCTTTTAAATGCTATTGATTCCTCCAAAAATACTTTTGAATCTATAAATTATTCGACATCACTGTTGGCCAAGTGTAAACAAATAGGAAAGTTAATGTGTCGGAAGCAGTAGCATGGCGAATGGGTTGTCCAAAACATGGCGGGTCGACGACCGGCACGTGATCACGTCATGACGTCATGGACAGCATCATGACAAATGGCACCAGCCACGGGATAAAAATTAGCGGATGGTAATCTTGTTATTTGTAGTCGTTGTCGGAATAGTTTAGTCACACGCGGCTATACCAAATGACTATTGGGACTACATAATGTTTAGTAATCTTTGGATATACTAGTCATAATTTTAGAGTATATATATATATATATATATATATATATATATATATATATATATATATATATATATATATATATATATATATAAATAAATTTTAGAGAATAATATAGTCCCAGCCTTAGGTTATGTCAAGCTATTCAGTTATTAAGCTAAGGCTAAGGCTAAGTTCGGTGAGTAAATCACAAATTGAAATCAAACCAAATGTAGAGATGTTTAGCTCGTCCGTCACTAAGAGTTACTTACTTCTTTCGCCATAGCAAAGCTTTTTACTACCTTTCTTATACATTTTTCTCAGGATAGCCACGTAATTTAAAAACCAGACCAATTAGAACATTTTTGTCGTGTCGTTTTTCTTCACTTGACCAGTCTTTGATGTATGTGTGATGTATGATCTTATCTTGAACTATAAAAATAGCGAACTGTGCAGTGTGAATATTTTCTTAACGTCTTATTTTTTGATGTGAAAAGCTTTCTTATATGTCTTATGGTAGTCCTCTTGTTACAGAGCCGGACTGTAAGTTTAGGGGGCCCTGGGCTTATACTACTTAGGGGCGCACTTAATTATTCAAAGTACAGGAAAAATAAAATAGTAAAATACTTAATTAAATAAAATTATGGATTTTTCGCTTTATCGTCTATTTTTGACTTTGAATAGAGCTAGCTGGGACCCCTTAAATCCACGGGGCCCTGATCTGAAGTCTCAAAAAGCCATGAGCCATAAACTGTATAAAATTTTGGAATATCACGTCCCTAACTGTTTATTTCATCTAATTAAAAAAGCAGAGACACCAGAGAGAGAATTGAAAAACTTTTTAGCGTTTTTTATTTTAAATTAAGTAAGTAACTAGCAAATAGGAATATTCAGCTTTAAAAAAAAGCTATTGTGTTATTTACTTTGCAACTTACAGTACGAAATTTTTCGCATGACAAACTCACAAAATTTCCCACGTGACACGTCACAACTCACAACATGCTAAATAGCTGATGACGTCATGGAAATATTTTGATTCGCGATATCACAGTTCTAGTTTTAAGTGTGCCATGCCATGATCAGATAGTGCAATTTGGGTCGAATTTTCCGCGGGCCTTGTTATTATCTGTGATAAAGTTGCATTTCTTAAATTCAAAATTATCTTAATACTATACCGGTCAAGGCGTCGGATTAAATGTCTCATACATAGAAATAGTATGATTTGTGCTGAGGGGTATTTAGATAATTTTCTAAACTCTTTTCGATTCAGGTATTTTATGTATTTCACTCAATCATACAATCGATAGGTTTTTTAGATTTTAAATTTTATTTAACTCTCAAAATAAACCATCACCCGACTATGTAGGTAAATTATATACGCCTATGTTACCCGAGCTATTGTTACGAATATATCAATGACACCTGATTTATTAAAATCGGATCAGTAGTTTAGGTGCCACGGTGGAACAAACATATATGTGTCACATATGTATGTAAAATAACTAACAACATTGTAAAAATATGTCGAAAGATTTTAAAACTATATATTTATAAATAATGTGTTAAATTATAGGCAGCATATTCGCGTCCGAAGTCTATCAACATTTTACAATTTCACTAGTTATATTACAATCGTTAGGTTTTTACAATTTTACAGTGACATATACGTAAACTGCCAAAATCATTATTCATTACCCTTTCTTTTGCCATCGCCGTAGTTGGGGAAAAATAGCGTGTTACACGCAAAAAAAACTCTTTACATTAAATATTATTTTATTCAATCATACTTATTAAACACCATGTTCATAGTACATTAATAAAATCTAAAATTTAAATGCCTACGTTTGAGGCCAGACGCATCGATAAACAGCGTTCTTACCCTTGCCAAGGGTATCAGGCCATAGTTCCGAAGGTTGACGAACTGCGCACATTAGAAGAGCTCCGAACCGCGAGTTCATTCCGAGGCCGTTCGTACAGAGATTTATTTCAATTTAATATTTGCTTACGAAAGCTCTTTCCCTCTATAACTGACCTAATAGACATCGATTAGTAAAATTTTATGTTAAAACCTATTAAGTTCGTGGTAGAGCAAGAGGCTCTATAGTCTATAGTGCCTATCGACTAATAAGTTCCGTCGCCGACTGAGCTATAACACTTTTCGTAACTTTTTTTAAGTAATGAGCCAGGAAACGAGCAGACGGATCGCATGATAGTAAGCGATTACTGCCGCCAATGGATACTCGCAACACCAGAGGAGTACTTGTAACTCCTCTGGTGTTGCCGGTAATCTCGCTCACTCGGCGAAACACAACGCACGCGTTATTTCACGCCGGTTTTATGTGAGGTCGTGGTGCTTATCCGATCGAGCCGGCCCATTCATGCCGAAGCGTGGCTCTCCCACAATTAATCGTCTATTCGTATATATATACGTTGAAACTTATATCGTACCTACCTAGTACCTATAGTTTGAACTTTAATATGGTTAGTGACCATGTTCCCAACGAAAATAATTTTAAATACCTATATGAAAAAAACAGGCCAAGTGCGAGTCGGACTTGCGCATCGAGGGTTCTGTACAAACCTGTAGTGATTTTGTTACAGCTTAAAGGTATTATAGACCTAAGTATTTGATATGAGCGTACTACGCGTTCACGAGGAAAGGGGTAGTTTAAAATTATTAAAAATGTTTTATATATGATGTATCTAAAAATTTACGGTTTTCGTAATTTTTCATTTATTTGTGCTATAAGATGTTGCTTCGTACCAAATTTCAAGATTCTGAGTTCACGGGAAACCCTGTAGGTTTTGAGTTTGCGAGTGTCGAAAATTTGCGGCATAAACTGCTGTATCTTTTGATTGCGTTGGCTTAGAAGTTTGATTTTGCACAGCTCCAAGGGACCGTAGACCTCAGTATTTGATATAAATTCCAACTTGGTACCTCTACGCGTTCCTGAGAAAAAGGGACTTGACAGACAGACGGACGGACAACAAAGTGGTCCTATAAGGGTACCGTTTTTTCTTTTCGAGGTACGGAACCCTAAAAATCATAACCACCTAATGTTATTTACATGAACAATGAACATACATTTTTAAATACTTAAACATTAAAAGGACAAATAAATCAGGGGCCAGGGCAAATATTTTAAAGTTTTATTTTAAACATTAGGTGAATTCGTTTTCAAAAATGATAATTAAATATTTACATTTTGATATAACTTTGTATGATAACGTTTTTAAAATGCTTACCTATGTAGTTTATTATCAAATATTTTAATACGTGAAGCAAAAACTTTCAGTAGACGTACTCCTTCACGAGAATTGTGCGAATGAAAGAGTATGATGTTTGGCACAGTAAAGTTTATGTGGAGGAAGGTAGAGGTAATATTTTTTTAAATATCTAATATTTAGAACCATGGAGCTAGTTCTTTTTACTAGCTCCATGCTTAGAACGTGTCTCATGTCTGTCTACCTCAGAATTCAAATAACTAACACACACTACCGCGCGTTTCATAGCTGTACCTATACAATTTTATTACATGTTGAAGTTTGTCAGTCTGTCACAACACACAACATTTATATTTTTTATTTTTCCTATCTTAGGGGTTTGAATATTAAAGAACCCTTATAAAGTTGAAACTTAAATATTATTTGATTTATTCTGGGAGAATTTCGACAACAAGACGACCATAGTTTTAATAAATTACTCATATTGCAGCTGCTAGTTAAAGTCATAATGGTGGAAATAGTTAATAAACCATGGAATGACTCTTCAGTCATTCCATGGTTTACTATATTCTATACCCTATAGACTATACCTTCTCCCCATACAGCTCTACCCCCCTTTACTTGAACCTATTCTCTATTGTCGGTATAATAGGTTTCTATTATATTGGCCCTTTTCTATAGCCCATTACTTGCCATTACCTAGTTAAAGGGTTCATAATTATTTCTAGAGTTGCTGTTTTTACAGATGGAAAGCTCAAATTTTAATTTCTAAGTAACGTAGTTATGGAATATGGATACATGTAGGCTGGTAAGTACGCAGTTTTATTCAATTTAGACGGTGTCAACTGTCAAGTAGATCATGATTGATTTTTAAAATTAACATTGTTTTCTTTGGTCGCTCTGTAGTCTACCATAGTATCCAGACTCCAGTACAATATTTTAGGTGGTAATACGCCTACGTCTGTCTTGTCCGCCCTCTAGCGCTTAAACTTCTATGTAACTATGTAGAATATAAGTTAGGTCGTTATAAGTTTCTTATTGCCGAAACAAAGTTAAATAAGAAACAAATGTAATATTAGAAAGTTACGTAACGCTCACAAGTTACATAGTTACATACAAGCGAAGAGAGATCAAGAGATGTTTTATAAATTAGGCGACGCGATGGTATCGTCTGTACCACCTCTACAATCTACATAACGACATTAACGACGCGGCTGGCGCGGCGCGCACCGACTCTACTTTCTGTGCCACGGGCCCACGGCTGCGCGCGCGGGGCGGGGGGAAGCGGGGCGCCGCGCGGCGGGGCGGGGCGCCGTGACGTCACGCTCGACCGTGGCAGTGAGTAGTGAGAGCGGTCGCGTCGGTTGTTCGCTCGCTGCATGTACCTCGTTGACGACGGTCGCGCCCGCGTATCGCGCTAATTTCTTCTCAAAGTAGACGTGTTTGCTGGATTTTCACAACGAATTCAACTGCAAACTTGTGACTTATTTTATTCTGTTATTGTGTTGTGACTTGTGAATTCACGTTCGTCGAAACGATCGTCCTATTGGAGTATTATCGCCGGTCGTCGGCTAGATACGATTTGTTTCGGTTTCTACTTGTGCCGTGTGGATGTTGACTAGTGGATAATTTTGAGTGCAAGGAGTAGTGTTGTGTCGGAGCGGAGGATGTCAGTCAGCAGCGAGGGATTCGAATGCGTGTGACGGCCTCGTCGACATGAGACGCCGCTGGTCTAATAACGGAGGTTTCCCCCTGCGAATGCTCGAAGAGAGCTCCTCGGAAGTGACTTCTTCCTCGGCCCTGGGTATACCGGCGGCTATGGTTATGTCGCCGGAATCTCTGGCTTCGCCCGAGTACGGCGGGCTCGAACTTTGGGGCTATGACGACAGTATGCCGTACAACACGGCTCAGTCGCTTCTCAGTAACACATGCACCATCCAGCAGTTGCAGCCGCCAGCTCAGGCGCTCCCTTCCATGCCTCTCCCGATGCCACCGACGACGCCAAAATCGGAAAACGAATCTATATCGTCAGGTAAGTCGTCGAAATTCAGTACCTATTCGAAATTCGAATACTCCGTCGTTTACTTTTTGTTCGATCACGTTTTTAAATGACATCATTTATCAGACGGCAATTAAATACCTAGTTCTGCTACAATAATGTCAAAACAAGTACCTAGGTTTTCTTATTATTCAACAGAATAACGTTAAGTAACTTTATCAAGATTAATTCAACAATGACCTAGGTATTCATGTTGAACTTGAACACAGCTAAATAGACTGTATGTACCTATATTATTATGTTTGTACTAAGAAACATTTTCATTTATCATTGTTTTTAAGTGGTATCGTTTGGTGAAGTAGCCCGGTGAAGTAGGTTTTTATGAAACCATCATAAGCCTATCGTGTTGTAAATTGCTTATCATTTGTTTCCATCAAAAATCTGATTAATATAAAGGGGCTTTGGCGACTTAAGCATTGAAATTACCATTAGAAATGCCATTACAATGTTTTTTTTATCACTTTTGTACTTCTATATTATTGGAATAGCTTTATAAAATTCTGTCACACTTCTATTTTACTAATACTGTGTTATGTTGTTAAAATCGATTTTCGTGGAATTCACGAGCAATTTTGGCGGCAATCGATGAATTTGTGACCGCGCTGTACTGTCAACGACCTTTGGCACGGATACCTTGACCGCACGATGTCTTCCCTGCAGATATCTTAATGTTTTGTTTACATTTGTTTTTTTTTTCTTTTATCTAACTAACCTCAAAACTATGGACCGTAAACTACAAAATTTACATTGCAAATTCAAAATATAATCTACACTAATATTATAAAGAGGAAAACTTTGTTTGTATGTTTGTTTGTTTGTTTGTTTGTTTGTTTGTAATGAATAGGCTCAAAAAGTACTGGACCGATTTCAAAAATTCTTTCACCATTCGAAAGCTACATTATCCACGAGTAACATAGGCTAAATTTTATTTTGGAAAAAAATAGGGTTCCGTAAGATATTTGGGTTTTTCGGACACAAGGTGTAAAAAATCAACCAGAAAAGTTACTTATTTTGCGTACGCTGCCTAAACTATAAAAGATAGAACCATAAAATGTTCTAATTAATTGTAGATCTTATAAATATCTACAAAAAAGTCCGCGACACACTATACCTAACTATGTCGAGTGAGGCACAACAACCATTTTTTTATTTAGAAATCTTGAATTTTTTTTGGACTACATTTAAACGCGTTTATTTTACTCATGCTATTATTCCTTATCAAAATAAATTATTTCATCACTAAGTACAGTTTATGTAGATAATATTTGGTCTTTGAACGATTAAAATTGGACGTTTGGTTTTGAAGTTATGGCGAAATTAAAATATTACGATTTCTGCTGCACGGCCCGTTGCGAAGTGGGCGTCACCAAGGCGGGTGCGCGTGCGGGAAGATAGATCTATGAGTAAGGTATGAGGGAGTTTAGATCTATGAGTAAGGTACCCTCAGTATTAGTATCAGTATTGTAGCCGTGCGAAGCCGGGGCGGGTCGCTAGTATGTAATATGACGCCATATTTCACCATTACAAGTGTGCAGTGAGTAATACACCCTCGTGGGCGACAAGGCTTCGTAATTATCACCATGGTCTCAATCTATACATCTATACAGATAAATAAAATTAAAAGTGTCTGTTTGTAATTTCAAATTAACAGCTTTTCACTTAATGCACATGAAAGTATATTCGGTACTTACAATAAAAACCAATTTTTAAAATTTTTGTCCGTCTGTCGGTCTGTCTGTCTGTTTGTTCCAGCTAATCTCCGAAACGGCTGGACCGATTTTCACGGGACTTTCACTGACAGATAGCTGATGTTATAAGGTCTAACATAGGCTACTTTTATTTTAGGGTTCCGTTTGAAAAATAGGGTTCCGTTTCCGTTCTACGCAAACGAAGTTGCGGGCATCAGCTAGTATTCTATAATAAATAATACTTATACGTCTCTTCATTCTATAACCTTGAATGCTTGTACTTGTACGAAGAGTCACCCTACAAATATTACAAAAAATCCGGCTTCGCCCATGTTATGCACCAACTAGGTAAATAACATTCGTATCAAGGAGAAATAATGTTTCACTGGATTCTTAATATGCATTTTTTTGCCTAGAACTCCTAGAAGTCACGTAAGATTAAAAAAAAGTTACTGTTAGGCATGCTGTTAGGTACTAAAATTTGTTTTTAAATAGGTACTTATTAACATTCCTTGACATCCGGCAAGTCTCGAATTCTTGATAAATTAAACTTATAAAATATGCCTGTATTTGCACAGATGCACTATAAAGTATAAAATAATTATAATAAGTATTGTAGTAGAGAATCTTTGTTTCATTAAAATAACAATAGGCCGCATTTATTGCCATTATGCGAAAAGTCTGCAGTTGCATGCCGTTAGCCATATAACTAAATTACCTAGTACTTATGCATCTACAGTTTAGTAAAAAAAAAAAAAAGATCGGCCAAGTGCTAGTTGGACTCGTGCACGAAGGGTTCCGTACAAAACGCTAAAAATTCACATTTGTTGTATGGGATCTTCGGGAGCCTCACTTTTTAAAAATATCCAGTTTATTCTGTTTTAGTTTATTTGTTGTTACGGCGACAGTCGAAATAGGAATACCTACACCTTCTGTAAAAACTTCAACTCTAGCTATCACGGTTCATTAGATACAGTGTAGTTACAAACGGACGGACAGACAGACAGCAGTCTCAGTAATAGGGTCCCGCTTTTACCCATTGGGTACGGATTATGGAACCCTAAAAATGTGATTCACAGCAAATACGTCTTATTTCAAGCAATGTAGAGTCATAACTCATAAGAGTTTTTCGATGCATACTTTGGACATTTAGGCTAAGTTCCCACGAGCGTTTTCAGTGGTTGCGACTAAACTGCACTGTAAATAGAACTCTGCACTAGTACTATAGAGCTGAAAATCGTGTACAGCTGTCAATTCTGACATTTGACACATTATTTTTAGCTCTATTTTTATTAGCGTAGAGTTCTATTTACAGTGCAGTTTTTCTGTCACTCGCGACCACAAAAAATCTCTCGTGGTGTGTTTTATAATTTTAAGATACGTTGAACTACAACGTAAACAAAACGCCTATGTTTACTGACCGGTATGAGTATATGTAACTATGAGTAATACCTACTTATCTACTCCACAAGGTTGTAACTTCTAGCGGAAAATTTGAATAGAGACGACGAAAATGGCGCGTAAACAATATTGATATTTTTTTAAATAATTCCAATCGAAAAATAAGTATTTTAAAGATTGAGAGCTCGAGAGAAAAGTGAAAGAGAAGCACACGATGAACGCTGCATCTCTCTCTTAATCTGTCTGTGATTCCTGTAAACGATTTTGTCTCAAACATCTAATTAAGTATCAGTATCGTGTACGTCTCGCAGGTACTCGAGTGTAACGTTACTAATCTATCAGAGGGAGGCAGAGGATGTGAGAGGGCGGCACCCTCTGGAGCACTTATCTTGCTCGAATTACAATAACATTTTATTTTTATACTCGAAACATGGTGAGCTTCTTGTGTCTGCGTAGAAAATACCTGGACTTTATTAAAAACATACTATGGAGGTAGGTAGGTATTTTGGTAAATATTTAAGAAAAAGCTTCGAATCATAATCACACTTCACCTTCCTCTTTGCCAAGGCTATATATAATAGCATAGCTAATTAGCTACTAGTGGCGTGGGGTTCCTATAACTTCATTCCTATCGCCTTCACTTACCACTTACCTTTTGATGATCCACATCCTATTCCTACCTATTATACAGGCTGGGGCTTCCCTATGAAGGAGGACCAGTCTTCGCCATTGATGACTTCAATTGTACATTAT
Organism: Glaucopsyche alexis; assembly: GCA_905404095.1. Classification (NCBI taxonomy): domain Eukaryota; kingdom Metazoa; phylum Arthropoda; class Insecta; order Lepidoptera; family Lycaenidae; genus Glaucopsyche; species Glaucopsyche alexis. Next base: position 9,025,317 of record FR990053.1, read on the forward strand.
ATACTCCCGTACTTAAAGGGTAAAACGGGACGCTATTAGTAAGACTCCACTGTCCGTCCGTCTGACTGTCCGTCTGTCAACAGGCTGTATCTCAAAAACCGTGATAGCTAGACTGTTGAAATTTTCACAGATGATGTATTTTTGTTGCCGCTATAGCAACAAATACTAAAAGCAGAATAAAATAAATATTTAAGTGGGGCTCTCATACAACAAATGTGTTTTTCGTACGAAACCCTTCGTGCTCAATCCCACTCGCACTTGACCGGTTTTTACGTTTAACAATACCTATTTATTACATTGACAACATGATGCTATTGCAAATCATTTAACAAAATGTGTTACCAAGGCAGTTGTCTTCATGGATGACATCACTTTGATTCAGTTCAATAAAATGATTGCGCGCGTCGCAAATCGCTTTCTGATGTTTTAATTCCGCGCCATCTTGTTCAACGCTCTATTAAACATTTTAAAATGTTCTGCTTCGAATTGGACGTCCATTAGGTACAGATTATATTCGTGCACGATTTCAGCGCGAGCTGGTTTCAGTTTGGCCGGTTGGACCGGTTCCGAGGCTTTAGATCCTGACAACTTCTGTAGCGTCATTTACCATAATATAATAAATGTGTAACAAAAAAATGTAGCTGTCCCACTTTTAGCTCTAAAACTGAAGGTTCTCGAGTATTTTGAACCATAAACCTCGAAATCCGGTCTGAACTAATTTTGACAACTTACAAAGCTTCGAACTCAAATAATTAAAAAAAATAAAGCGTATAAGTTTGCAATAGAGCCTTAAAAGCCATGTAATCATATCCTTAATAATTAATTACTTATGTTGATAATAAACATAATACCTAATTAAATTAAGTAATATCAAGTGTAATAAAATAAAATCGTAAAATTATTAATTTAAAATTTTAACTACTTACTTAAAGTTTAAATCGACCTTTACGTTAGAAAGGGTTACAACTCACACCGGACCATATCTAGAGTTAATCAACTCAGCTGTTAAAACGCAAAGAAATTAGCATTTTACTGTAGTTAAATTAACGTTATATAATTATTAAAACATCGATATGTCACCGTAAAAACCATTAGATTGTAATATTACTAGAGATATAAAATGTCGACAGATTGTCAAATAAAAATTTAAAATTTATCCTTACAATTGTATGCATTATTTTTCGTTATATTGTACTTAAGAGCATTGATCTGCGCGCGACTCAGATTTCACGAAAAACGCTACTTTTCAAATGCGTCTATATCTAACATATTACTATAATATGTGGAGGCTTGTAATTGGCTTTCTATGTGCTATTTTATAGTATACTGTATTATTGATAGCTGTAAGCCACCCAAATAACATAAAATAAAATAAAATAAAACAAAAACTGGTTATTCTGATTTTTACATGTAGAAAAACACTAGAAAATATTGTATTCTAATTTTTCACTTATTGAATTTTTAAAACTACTATATAAATCGAGGCGCACGAGCGTTTACAAGAATATTTGTAAACGCTCGTGCGCCTCGATTTATTTACTTAGTAGTTTTAAAAATTCATATAAAATTCGTCAAACTAATTTAGTTAAAAATTTAAATAGCATATTAAAGATAAAAGGTTCTTCTCATAGATTATGTAAGTAAGAAACAAAAGGAGCAAGTAAAATACATAAATATCATCATTTTAAATAACTATAATTCCTGATAATTTCGCATTCTTTAAATTTTATTTTTATGAGATGGAAACGTATATAAAAATAATCTGACAAATAGATAATCTAGAAGAGGATCCAACAAGTTTGTAAAGATTTTTTGTTTTTAAAAAATGTAAGCGGTTTTAGCTATTATATGTTTTGAAATTGCCCCTGAACCTAAAGTTGTAAAAACTTCTGGTTAGTTTTGTCAGTTTTATTCAAAAGTTTGAAATTATTTTAAAATAAATGATAAGTGAAAAATTAGAATACAATATTTTCTAGTGTTTTTCTACATGTAAAAATCAGAATAACCAGTTTTTGTTAGATATAGACGCATTTGAAAAGTAGCGTTTTTCGTGAAATCTGAGTCTCGCGCCGATCAATGCTCTTAATATTTACCGTGCCCGTTCGTTAAACGGCAAGTGCCCCGCGCCGCCATATTTGTTTGCTTTTTCAAAATAATGATTATAATGAAAAATAAAGGCGTGACTCCTGTTCGAAACATTACACAGAAAACATGAAACAAAAACATTTGTTTTCATACACAAGCTGTCTCCAGCTACAGAAAATGTTTTTGGTCGAAACAAAACATTTTGTCCAGACACGATCTAAGTTCCGACGAGGAAGACGTATTAGCGCTCACAGTTTTAGTGATTGTAGGTGTAGAATCTAGGAGAAAAGAGGGGTTCTGAAAAGGCCACTTTAGGTGTTTCATAAAAGTATTTTTTTCAACTCATAAATATGTGCGCCATTTTACGCATTTCTGTTGAAAACTGTAAAAATTTGTATTTTTTAATTAAGTCAGGCCGTATATTATGAGCGATCACAAAAACAAACACAAAAAACACAACAAGCAAAACTATAACCCTAAAAAACCTGTACCTAGGTGTCATGTGAACGATGTGAACACTAGTTAAGAAATGAAACATTTCTTCCCCTCTCTACCCGCGCGGGAATGTTTTTCGTCCGTCTCCGAAAACAAAAACATTGTCTATTCCTAGACAAATGTGTATAGCCACGCCCCAATGTTTCATGTTTTCTGTGTAATGTTTCGAACAGGAGTCACGCCTTAATGTGTACAATAATTATTGTACGAAGAAATTTTTATTTGACAATCTGTCGACATATTATACTTAATATCTCTAGTAATATTACAATCTAATGGTTTTTACAATTTTACGGTAACAGATTCAACATTTAAAAAAAAAGCAAAATATGGCATGATGTTTTTGTCTAATATCTCCCACAGCCCACAAACCAGTCACTATCACCACAAACCCTTATGTGGTTCGTGTCTAGTTATAAATTATTAATAGAAATAGAAAAAGTATTCGCCGAGTAATCACCACTTTCTTCTGAAGTTTCACAACGTTCAATAGATTTATTGTTTCATTGTCTTCAAATTCTTAACTAGTTTACTCACGCGAGTCTGTCTGTGCTATTGTTGACTGGGATAAAATGTTAAAAAGTTAAAGCTTAAGTTTCAAGCCTAGATTACCACCTAAACAAGTGCCCCTGGATACATCATTGAAATATTCAATTACTAGCGACCCGTCCCGGCTTCGCACGGGTATGTATAATTATAATAATATAAACCTCCTTGAATATCTATATTATTGCTGAAAATCGGATTAAAATCGGTTGAATAGTTTCAAAAATATTAGCGAGCAGACAGAGGAAGCGACTTCATTTTTTACCGATTGCAAATAAGAGAATCTTCTCATGTGTAATGAAAAATGATAAATATTTAAACATTAAAAGTTGATACAACCTTGTTATAAACACTTGCGTAGGTATTACCTGTGTTATTTAATTTAAAATGTACTTAGGTACTTATATATTATATATTTTTATTATTTACATCCTGTCACTGACCGTTATTTCGTGAGAAGAAGTAATTACCTATTTATGCTCTTAAACAAGTTGTCCTTCATGTAGGTAGGTAGTTGGGTTAGGAATTTCCTACATTCATAATTAAGTATATATTAAGTATACTGGCCTAATAAATTTTATCGCCTTTCTACTAGTTTCAAATAATTGAAAAAATTGCAATAAAATATTTTATTTTTTTATTAGAAATCTAAAACATACAGTTTTTAAAATTAGTACATTCTTTCGTTGGCCAGTGCTTTTATTTCTAGACACACTTAAGGACTCGCCTTACTTTGTTTTGCTGCTTAGTATATTCTTGCCATTTACACTTTATGGCCAAGTCCCTATTCAATGCGTGAAAGTACCGTGAACGCTATCCACACGTTCACGCCTATTCGCGGAGCTTTACGGCGATAGTGTAACGGTAATTTAATCTTGCCTTGTATTTCAGAATCATTTAGATTCTAAACTCTAGCTGTAAATTGTTTTGTCTAACGACAGTCCTGTAAAACCCTACCAGATGGTACTTAGGTTTTGTTAGAATTGAGGCTGTAAAAGCTATGGTTTTATTGTACCCGTAAATTGCCCTGTTTTATCCTTCCTAATCAAGTTAAAGACAGTTTTAATTGATCTCAACGTTGTAATTTAGGCAGCCATTTCTGTATTTCTCAATGAAGGAGAATAAACTTTACTTCGTTTGGTCTATTTACTACTGTCGTTAACAGTAAGGCCAGAAAGGGACATTCTGTATCTTACAATGTTGAACTGGCTGGTTTTTCACTACAGACGAAAATAGAGGTGTTGTTAATTGTTATAAGTTTGACGTGTCTATCTGTGGCATCGTTAGGCATCGTGGCTTCAAACATCTGTTTGAAGCCACGATGCCTAGCGATGCTATTCATTTAGTTCATCTGAACCGATTTTGATGTAGTTTTTTATGTTTAAATGTTGAGGTGTGTCCTTGCTGACATGACTAGACTTACCAGGGGTTGAAATCGAAAAGCCGTTTGCAAGTGTTAAAAAATCCAAATTTTTGCTACAAAGTCCGGTCTTTGTTCGTAACAGTGCCGGATTTAGCAATAAATGATCATTTCAGTTGTTTGAGTCAATTTAGATAATTTACGAGTATGTAGTGAGGGATAGATCTTTTTTTGACATGATTAAAAATCCGGTCTCGAATGAAATTCGGGCGGAGTCCGGTCTCTCTTAAAATCCGGTCTAGACCGGATTTATCCGATCAGATGGTAACCCTAGACATGACTGAGTGTTCTTAGCGATAATTCATTATCATCAGCTTGGTCACTGCAATTCCGTGGTTACTTTAAATGTTGTTTATACCTAGTTCTAGTTACCATGACAATTGACAACCGTCAACTCCATCCGAGTCACTTTGCGAGGTATTAACGTTTCATATTGGGTTGATGTAAGTCTTATTAATGTCATTTAACCGACTTAACGTGGATAAACGCCAGCCCGCATTGCATTAATAAAAACTTTAAGTCACGAAGAATTAAAACTATCAGAGATAAGCGCTTGGCAACTCGTATGCGGGTGTTGAACAGTGAATAATTACGTCATAATATATAAAAATGTTGATTGATTAATAGGCTGGTGTATTGTGTAAAAAAATTGACGCCGTAAGAAGTCCTCTCACGTTCATAACTTATTTATCATGCAATTTTTTGTAAAAAAAAACGCAATTTGCATTGATAAAAATAACTTTTGATAAAAAATACATCCTAATCTGCGATATAAATATATTTGCGTATTTTAAATTGTATCATGTATGTCAAAAGTAAGGTCTTCAACTTGTGAGTTGTGACTTGTGACACGTTGCTGTGAGAGGGATTTTAAATAATGACGTACTTAGTGCGTGCTTTTTGAGTTTTGACACCTCGACTCTTATCGGGACGAAATAAACAATAAACTAATTTCACGTTCCATCGATTCCGGTATCTTACATACCATTAAAGCGATCCATCTCTCGTTGATCCCATCTATTGCCGTGCTACCATCAGTGCTCGTTCAATATGGGTTTTACACAAACACGTTTGTTGGTATCACAAGCTCCCGCCCCGAGCCCCACCTGAGGTGAACGGAACGGCGGGGGCGCCAAGGTCACTGCGGTTTTTTGACACGTACCACAAATACACGGCGCTGATTGATGTGCTATTAAATCTAGATTAACATATTTTGGCTAGCGTAGTGCAGTGTTTTTCAATCTTTTTCATGACACGGCCCCTTCAGTATGAAGAATTATTTCGCGACCCCCGCGATGAAAAAAGTAAGGGGGGGGGGGGGGGGGGGGTTTAGGGCGTTGCTTTTTTCATGTATTTTATTTAGTGACAAATTCAATCCAATGTCCGCCTTTGCAACTCCCCTATAGAAGCTTAGCGACCGCAACTAAAGAGGCGACTGGGCACTTTGAAAAACACTGGCGTAGTGGAATAACGAGTGAGGAGAATTAGTTTGAGGCCTGTGCTCTAGTGAGGACCAGGGGGTGATGGGGGGTTTACACGGGTCCCAAAAGCTGCAAGTTAACTGGCAGTTATGTTAGCGAGTTAACCAACCAAATTTTTACCATAAAATCTAGCAATTTTAACATATTCACTTTCGTGTCGCAAAGCGCCCGGAAATCGTTTGTATGTTTGATAGGTAGGTAGTAGCTAGTAGGTACTAATTAAAAATTTTCGCCGCAATGGGGTTACAGACCTAACCGAAGGGCATTCTATTCATTTTAATTATTCGCATGAAATTCTATAGACCTATATATGTTACATATAATTTGTACTTACATACGTACACCTATCTAGGTACTTATTGATTTTATTTTTTAACAAGAAGTTACCACACGTTGTCAAGGACACAAGCATTGATTCGGTTTTGCAGAAAGTTGTTAAAGAGTTCATTGAAATTAAATTTAGCATAACAAACTTTATATTTTATGGTAGTTTAAAGTTAAGATGTGCTAGGGTTGTGACTTGTGTGCTATTGAGGGATTTCTACCGAGTTGTTCACGAGCTGCAAACTGCAAATCCGACGTGAAACTAGTTACAAGTTACAAACATAACACATAGGGCAAACTTCAGATGTGTTAACTGATAGGGTTGTGTGCTATTAGGGAATTTCATATTTTACCATAAACTCAACTCTTGCAGTCTTAAACCTTCCGAAAAACCATTTAAAAGTTTTATTTCCAACTTGAGTATTTTATTCTGTATAATGTAACAATAAAGCATCTCAATTCTCAATACATCGTAATAAATAATAATTTATTGTATAGAATATCGTATGCTGTAATTGAGAAATGCGATATGCCAACGTGTAGTTATGATTGATGATACCTTAATCAAAGGTCAATGACCCGTCACATGACTTCATCTCCTGCAAATATCTTAGAACAATAAGCAATATGTTGCGAATGTTTAATTTGTTTATAGTCTCTAATGCCCGTACGTATTTGAACTTGTGATGTTTGCGAGACCCTACATAAATGTAACAAAAGGAAAAATATTCGTATGTATAATGCGATTCAAATGAGAATAGGAACGTCAATGACCTCTATCTATCAAATGCCACTTGAAAAGTACGGTTAGCAGAAAAACTTATTTGCCAATATAGTCGAAATAATTCTTTATATACTCGACACTGCAGAATGGTGCAAAACCTTTGCAACCGCGATTGCCATAAATAAAAGAGGAGGAATAATAGTCTTACATCGAATTTAAATAATAACGTTAAATTATCTAAACATTTAATTATAATAATACATATTCATAATTCGTTTTTAAAATCATAAATTAACATTTTGTTTTTCATTGTCGGTGCAAGGCAACTCCAAAATTATATTGTTTTTGTTATTGTCATACTCATTTTGCTCGAAAATGAGTAAACGAGGCGCTGTGTTACATAGTCGACGATGACTACTCGGACAGTAATACAGAGATGAGCGAAATTGAAGAGCTAGATTCAGATTACATTTATTTCACTCAATTTCGTAAATAAATTATACCTATTAAAAGAAAAAAAAAATTTTTGCCCACCCTACCCAATTGGGTAAAATTGACAGCTATGACGTCACAGTATGGCGCCGACTCGATCCTATTCTCATTTGAATCGCACTATAACAACTTCATTGGTAAGTTAACTAATAAGATTTAAGGAAGTGCAACTTCTTGAGTAATAAGTTATTTACAGTGATTCAGCTGTTTACCGCTATATATTTCGCAGACTGCTAAAAATCAATTCCAACTAAATGTCAAAACGTCAATTGGATTAAATGGCCGTTGGTCAAAATGGGCAAATCTCAACTGATAAGGGTTGTAATATTTAGCACAATGCGCGACAGCTGCGCTATATTCAACTGATTTTACTCACAAAAGCGTGATTTGGCAACCCTTTGCCGCTCTAATGGTGAGCTGAGGGGCGCAACGTTATTTCTAACGCCACACGCTCGAAATTAAGAAAGAATTGAATAACATTTGCAATAACAATGACTTGGCCGTCGAATTCTCGTATTGTCATTCGAACGAGTCGCGTTTAAATAAAGAAGTGCCTATCATTATTCAAATAGTTCAGTTTCATTATTAAGAATACGAAGAGAAGATCTAAAGAATTTACAATATTGAATATATTATACATATTACTATTTACTATGTACTTTGTAGGAGCAGTAAAATACATAAAAACACTCATGAACACAACATCAAAATCAGTTAAAAATAAAATACTAAGAAAAACTTATTAGGATGAAAATGATCGGTTTAACAAAATAAATTATATTTGTAATTAAAATACGTAAAATCCTTTGAATTATAACGTTTAATACAGGGTTCGAGGATATATATCAATGGATATATATCATGATATATATCCGATATATATCAAAGGACTTTTTATGATATATATCAATACAAAATTGGTTTTTAAAATTTTATATTATTAGGTAATTTTTGGTTTCTTAAACTTCCCAAATGTAAAACATATTCCCTAATAGTAAGTTCTAATCCATAAATAGCAATAGCAACACTTCTGCCGGCATTAATGGTGTCAGTCGTGTCAGAAAAACAAGTTTTTTTTGTGTTTATTCTATTATTTTTTACAAAGAAAGTAATTGACAAAGTGCAGTCTCAGTATGCCTAGACGGGTAGAAACTTTAATAAGAGCACGTGGAGGAAATATGCGATATTAATCACCATTTTTAGGGTTCCGTAATACTTAAGGAACCGAGATATAGACTCCAACAGAATTCATTCTGTTGGAGTCTATATCTCGGATAATACGCGCTATCCGTGACTAACCAAAATGGGAAAGAAAAAGATCCACATTACTTAAGGAACCCTTATAGTTTCGCTCTGTCCGTCCGTCCGTCCGTCTGTCTGTCTGTCTGTCTGTCTGTCTGTCCGCGCCTCTAGCTCCTGTAATTATGAATATAAATTGATGAAATTTGGTGCAGTTATAGATTGTGTATAGATCACGGTTTCGGGATCATAAAAAAATAATAATTTTATATTTTAGAGGTGGCTCTCCATACATGTGAAGTGGGGATGAAAAATATTTTTTCACTCTACCCCATCGTGTGGGGTATCGTAGAAAAGGTTTTTTAAAATAAAGGCAAGGTTTCATACGTTATTTTTTATAAAGTTGATCATTTTCGAGTAATCGGCCTCCAAAGTAGTTTGGTCCCCCCCCCTTGCATTTTTAAACTATAGGAGATAGAAACTTGCAAATTTCATGCTGATAGATCCTGCTAAAAACTCTTTAGGAAAATTATTGTGAACCCAATCGGACAGTAACTTTTGGAGTAATTAAAAAAAAGCATATTACGCGTTTATAGTTACGGAACCCTTATTTTAATTACCTAAATAAATAAAATAATAAAAACATTTTAGTTTTTTCGTTTTGTTTATGTTTGTTTATTCATTATGTTTTGACGACCTCTGTGGCTCAGTGGTTCATTGCGTTGGTGCTGAAGCCGGGGGTCGTGGGTTCGAATCCCGCCGAAGGAACAATAAGTTTTTCCGTGTTCCTGGGCCATGGATGTGTAAATATGTGTATAATATAATAAAAATCTTAAATATATGTATAGTAAAAATATTAAATATACTTCCTGTTGTCTGGTAACTAGACATGTGCGCCGATGCTCATTTGACCGGCGGCGGCGTCTGGTATCTAATTTGCCGGCGGCGGCGGCGTCATCGGCGTAATCGGCGTGGATGGTGAAAATGAGTAAAATACGCCTCAATCTCCATTAAATTTCTTATTTATTTCCATATAATCAACATCATTATGGCACGTTTATTTGAGATCACACAATACAATTACAATTGTATAAAATCTAAATAACAATAACAAAAAAAACCTTTACCTATGGCGACAATCAAAAACAGAAAAAGAACAAGGAATTATAAAATAAGGTAGTACAAGCAAAATATAAATAACAAGTACAAATAATATGCAAATTATTTTAGCTTTTTTACTTGTTTCTTGCACATGTCATAGTTGTCATGTATAAATATGATTCTGTCGACTGAAGTAGGACTTAACCGTGACCTTTTAGCCGTAATGGTTAATCCTGCGACTGAAAAAACTCGCTCGCTTGGTGTGCTCGTGGCGGGAACGCTCATTATAGCCCTAACGCAGTTAAACAACCAAGGATAACTATTCTTCTTTTCCTTCCAATAACGAAGTATGTTTCCGTCGAGCATATCCTTGGGATCACATCCACTAAAATATTTCCAGCATTCGGCCACTACAGGATCATCGTTACTACTACCAGTACCAGTTGTATACTTCTGGGACAAAGCCAAAAGAAAGTTTGATGAAGATGATGTGGACGGTTGAGTGATTAGAGCGGAAGAAACTATCTCACTGTGCTCATTCGCCTTCGTTTCTTGTAAAATATCAGATTCCCTGACGTGTTCTGTCACAAATGCAGACATAAAAGAAACTCTCGTTTCCCCTTTTTCCTCAAGGTATTTGTCAATTACCGACATTCCTTGGAAACGGCAATCAAGAAGAGCTGCCGCGATTGTCAATTTATCAATAGGAAAGCGATGATTTAATTTCGCCAGCATGTTTCTCTTCATGCGGGTCATTACAAGAACTTCGTCGTCCCCCGTTTGTTTCAATGCTTGTTCCACTTCGCACCTAAAAACCAGTGCAACATTGATTGTGACTGAGTTTGAAGCACTCATAATATTAACGGCATCCCGAAAATTTTTCAAAAATTTTATTAAATCGCCCAGTAGTTTCCACTCGGAGTCATCAATTTTTAAATCAGATTTGTTCAGTCTGACGAGGAGTCTGTGAACAGGGTTTCGGTTGCATTTGTTATATAAACTTTCCAACATCACGAGTATGCTATGCCATCGAGTTGGAGTAGCCGTTTTTATTGAAGTTACAGAAAAGGTATTTGTATTTTCATCAGGTTCCTCAGATTCTTCATTGACAGGGATGATCTCGTCTAAATCAACTATATCTCCAGCTTCATCAATATCAGTCAATAAGCGTCTCTGTTCTTCATCTGCATCTTTTTTAAGTTCAGGAAGTTTGTACCTAAGACTTTTCACAATTTTCTTGCACTTTGTAACGATATTGTTTATTTCTGGTGTACTTTTTACGCCATCCTGTACTACAAGGTTATGTAGACCGTGACCAAGGCAAAAATGTGAGTCCATATTATCCGATAATGACACTGCTCTTCTAACATTCGAACCACAATCAGTTACCATGACCGTTTTCTTCTCTTCAAGTTCGTATTCAATTAGTAACTCTTGTATATGTTCTTTAATTTTTTCTCCTGTCTTTTTTCCTTCTATAATTTGAGTAGCCAGAGTCACACTTTCAAAATCAAGAAAAGAACTTAGAAAATGTAATGTCAGCGTTATATAATTATTTCTTTGGAAGGAATCGCTCCACAAGTCCGTCGTTAACGCTACACATCGAGGACTAGTGTTTTTTATCAAATCTTTAATATGCGCCTTCATACTATCGTATACGTCTTCTAAAGCCGTCCTAGAAATAGTAGTTCGGCTAGGCAAATCTTCTTTTCTAAGTATCACATTATACTTTAAGAAAAAGTCAATCATTGCCTGATCAGATACCACATCAAATGGTAGTAATGATCTACATATCCACAAAGTCAGATCTCGCGCAAAAAGCCATTTTTTATTTGAATCCATCGATTGACTGGTATCTGACTTTTGAGGACGAGTTTTGTCGAAAAACGTAGTTATTCTTTGACTACTTCCTCCAGCTTTTTCAGGTTCTTTTAAATTATGGTCGTCCCTTAGATGACGAGAAAGATTTCCTGTGCTTACTTTTGCACTGTAAGATTTTATTTTACAGCTGAAATAAAAATTAAAAAAGCGAAATAAAAATTAAAAAAGCGATAAGCAAAACAGGTATATTAGTTGAAATAAAATGGTTAAATTAGGTATTAAACGAAAAACAAAGATTCTATGTCAGCAGGTAAGGTAGGTAAAAATTTATTTACATCACCATAAGCCCTTTACTGATAGAACTACAATGATTGACTGTGGCAAAAAAAAACGATAGTCAACACCACCCAACGGGGTTGCTTTAGAATAGGGGTAGCCTAAATAGGGGGAAGGGGTGGAGGGGAGGGGAGGGGGGAGGGTTACCTAAAACCCCCTTCACCATTCCCTGCGTGAGGAGGTGTTTAGTTTTTGAGGAAAGTGCATTTGAAAATTTACAAATTTTCCTGCAATTCTTCAGTATTTTGTGAAAATATTTAATCAATATTGAGGGAGGAGTGACGTATTTTTCACGCCGGGTTTTTGAAGCCATGTTCCACTCCTAAGACGTTTTTAACGTGATAAAAAAGTTCAAACCTAACCTTACCAAAACTACACAAACATTTTTTCATACCGGGTTTTTGTAAGGCCGTGTTACCACTCCGAAGACGTTTTGAATGTGATAAAAAAGTTCTAACCTAATCCAAAACTACACAAACGTTATTTACCACTTGGTTTTTTGTAAGGCCGTACTGTTACCACTTCGGAGATGTTTTAAACGTGATAAAAAAGTTCTAACCTAACCCAAAACAACACTAACGTTATTTCACGCCGGGTTTTGGTGAGGCCGTGATACTACTCAGATAACGTTTGAATGTGATAAAAAAGCTCTAACGTAACCTAACCCAAAACTACACAAACGTTATTTCACGGCGGGTTTTGTCCGGAGACATTTTGACCGTGATAAAAAAGTAATTCTAACTTAAGTAACTAAAGTAATTCTAAACTACTCAAACATTATTTCACGCCAGGTTTTTTTGAAGTTGACGTGTTTTTTTACAATTAATTTTTGTATGTAATATTTACACATAAAATGTATATATTATTTTATTAAGAAACCAGCATTAATTTACCTATTTTAGTGGTAAAACAGATTTACCTAAGTAACTTTTGTGAAAAAAGTGAAAAAATGGCTGTAAAAAGTAAAATACTCATTTCCTCATCCTAAAATTGGTACCAAAATGATGGGGTAAGTACCCCCCACAAAACCCAACCATCAAAATATATAAATTCAGGCTACCCCTATTCTAAAGCCCACCCCCACAATTCATAGCATGCCAGCCATGCCAGCTTATTACAAAATGCAGACTGCAAACAAAACGCACACAAACTAACCTCAAAATTAATTTATTTTCTGAGAGCTACACAATAAAAACAAGTTATCTTACCATCCCATAGGATCGTCTTCATTTTTATCTTGAGCCTCTGAAATGCACTGGGAGCAGAATACATTGTCTGGTAAGATGGACCTCTTCTTTCCATCTTTTTCAATAAGTAATGTACCAAAATACTTCCAACTGTGACTGTTTTTCGAAGACGAATAGAGTGTTTTTACGGAAAAATGTTTTATTTTGATCTTCTGTATCGAATTCCGATCTAAGTTGTCTGTCATTTTCTCACAGTTTATCATTTATAAGTAGAAAAGAACGAAAATATCCAATTATCAGTTGTTTTGCGCAGCGTGTCCTGACAAGTGACAAAGAAATGCAAATGGCGTCGAAAAAAATAGCGTCAACCAGTGTTGCCAAATAGCGATCTAAAAAATTACTAATTTTGTAAATAAAAAATAGTAAGTTAGTAATTGTGTAAGATAGAGTGCGTTATTTAAACTATAGACGCCGATGACGCCGGAAAAAAAATCGGCGGCGTCGGCGTGACTAAAACGGCCGGCGGCGTGCGCCACGCCGATCGGCGCACATATCTACTGGTAACACAAGTTCTTCGGATACTTAGCATGGGGCCAGATTGACGTGGTGGTAAGCGTCTATAGATATTATTATTATTATGTAACACATAATATGCAAATGGTATACATAAATAATACAATAAAATAATAATATGACTTTTCATACAAAATATATTTTCATACAAAATGGATATATATCCATTTTGTATGAATATATATCAAAATGTTGATATATATCGGATATATATCATAAATATCCGATATTTTGATATTTATAATAAATATCGGATATTTTCGAACCCTGGTTTAATATTAAATGGTTATTACATTTCAAAATATCTTGTTATTTTAATGTAATTACACGATTTTACAGATAAATTATTATTATATATTTTAATGTTGGAACTTTAGGTAACTTTACTTCATTGGTGGGCAATGAAATAAAGTTACCTAAAGTTCAAAGTCGAAGTTATTGGGTAGATTTTTTGCTGTATTACAGTAAAGGTTGTTTGATAACCCATGGTAATTATGACAATTACATTTAAGCTGAAGTTCAAAGTTACATTAAGTTCAAGAAAAACATCGTGGAAAATCTTTGTTTTAAATTTTTATATAATCGTTGTCTTTGACTACGTTACAATTTGATTTCTTTTAATCATTAAACCTACTTTTGTCTTTGTTCTACACTACATTTTTTTCGATAGGGTCTACGCTAGCTAAAGGCCCCCACAGACGAGAGGCCGATCGTTTCAGCTGGAACTGACGTCAGTTCGGCCTGAACGGATTCGAGCACACACACGGAAAAAATCGCATCCAATCCAATTTACGTCAGTTCGGCCTGATCTGATTCGTGCCCACACACGGAACAGTCGCATCAGTCCATTCTGGTTTGCCGCGCGCTACGGTCGTGTTTATCAATTTTGTATTTAAACACCGCGAAAACTCATACAACGCTTGTACAAGATACACGCCCGCACGACAGCGGGTCGGGCAAGAACTGAAGCGATTTGTCCACACACGGTCAGGACAGGCCGCGCGTTCAGGCCGATCGGTCAGGCCAGAATTAATGTTGCCAACTTAGTTATTTTACAAAATTTTACTAAATTGAGTATTTTATTCCCTCCTTGGTAGAAATTTAGTTATTAGTAGTGTTTAAGTAGGAAAGAGCCAGACAGTAATGATATGCAAAATAGCTACTAAATACGTAATATTTCCTAGTATATTTTAATTTAATGGTAAAATTTATAATCAAATTCAATTAATGAAAAAAATTTAATTTAATTAAACCTAAAATGCAGTGGTTTTTGGGGGGCTTCAGGAATTCCTAAGTTAAGTAGCTTCTTTAGTAGTTTTAGTAGAAATCGATACGAGTTTAGTAGTTTCACAAAAAAAGAGCTGGCAACACTGGAACGAATCGCTTCAGTCCGTACGGCCGCCTGATGCGATCTCGAAATTGCACACACACGATACGATTTTGCATCCGTTCAGGCCGAACTGAAGGTAGACCGGACCATGTATGGGGCCCCTAACGGTCGGGTTAGAGGTTAGACCGTTCTAGCTTCATCGGACTATAAACTAGCCTGGTGGCTAATCACTACAGAATATTATGTAGACTTATTTATACACAATTATGAAACAGACTATGTTACTCAAATCTAATAACCATATTTTCCTTGCTCTCGTAATGTAAAGCATTTTGATTAATTGCTACTATTAATGTAAGTATCGGACAGGTTTATGTTTTCACACACGTTGACATTTAAGAACAGCCTCTAAAAGTCCCCCGGTATGACATGTTTATGTTACGGCCGGGCCACACGGCGCGGCGCCGCACCGCACCGCAATACTCCGCACCGCACTGGCGGCCACACGAGCAATGCGGCGTCGCAATGTTCTTACGGCGTCGCTCCGGCACCGCAATGTTCTTACGGCGCCTCTGCGGCACCGCAACAGGGTTGACTTGGCTAATGGCTTGCCCAGTTGACGACAGTCACAATATTTTTTTATAATAATTGTTTTTACAATTCTTATGAGACTTGTCCCACAGTATTTCCCGTTCTTAAATTAACGAAATGCGGTAGTCCACGTCTATTGATTCCATACTTGTACTCATTTTTTTGTATAGGCAATATAAATATAAATGTAATATAAATATAATAGGTATCACGTAATTAATCGTTGACCCTAACGAGCGTACAATTCCGCTTACGCCGTACATACAACTAAGCGGTGCCGCAGCGGCACCGCACTGCTTGCACCCCTCCCCGCCTCATCTGCCTCGCGCCGCTGTCCGGTACGCCTGCGGTGCGGCGCCGGAGCGGCGCCGCGCCGGACGCGCCGTGTGGCATACCATACATTTTTATATGTAAAAGACCCGTTGCGTTACCGCTCAGGCGCCGCGCCGCAGCCGTACCGCACCGTGTGGCCTGGCCCTTAGGGTCAATACTCAACGCACACTGAAACGAAGCGATAAGCGACATGACATTTTTAAGAAGATACACGTGCCATTGTAGAGTTCGATGTCAGGTTGCCCCGTGCTGCACAGCGCTTGTGCATTGTGCGACTGATGTCATGAAACGTCTATCTTTTGTGTAGTGAATATAGTATAGTTCGATTTTGAATTTTTACCTTACTTGACCTTATTGGATTTTTCAATTCAAATGACTGGGCATTTTGTATGAAACAATTTGCTACGGCGACCAAAGATAAAATTAGTTTATATGTAAGCGTAATTAATTACACCTGGATTGATTGATAAATAGGTCACATATCTGTAGGGTGTGGGGTTCACGAGAAAATGATAATTAAATATTGATGATTTTATACATTTACGTGCACTGCATTAGGCAATAGCATCTGGACCGATTCGAATTTTTAATCCTTCGATTCGATTCGAATTTGAAGGTCCAGTTCGAAATTCGAATTTTTATTTGAAAGAGTGTACTCCTAAGTTGGTCCCATGATCATGAATGAAGTCAAGATCTGACGATGGGATCCGTAAGAACTGTACTTATCGAGATCCGTATGTCAATAATGAAATCAAATTTTACTAAAAAGTAAGTTTGTGCCTAGGTATACACTAAATACGTAACGTCCTTACTCCTTACTTTCATAACTTTATTCCCCAAGGGACCTGAATTATAATAACTAACGAAAATGAAACGTGGATGAAAATAGTACAATTTAAAAGTATTTTGGTTTGTGGTCGCGTCTTTCATAAAGCAAGTCAAAAACGCCCAGTGTCTTTTGAAGAAGTAAATCGGCCCGGTAAGGTTGTGCTCCTAGACAAGGTAGATGGCGGATGTGCGGTCGAGTGCCCGTTTCGGTAGGCTGCGCTGACGCTTGTTATCTTACCCTTCTAAGCCCATTTTGTCGCTAATCGCTATGATTCATGAGAAATCACAGAGTGATTGTCAACATCATTATTGTACTCAAGATTTCGTTTTTTTGTGATTAGGGTACTAAATTCGTGTTCAATGCGTGCCCAACTCCTTATTTACAGGTTAGGTACCTTAGATTAGAGGTTTTATATTGGCTTTAAATTTTGGCGGACCATGGAAAGACGCTTGGCTACGTTGAATGTAATAGGAGGAATGGATGGTAAGAATGAAAGTGGACGAAACAAAATAAGTATGTAAGGATCGTAGCAAGTAGAAAGAAGTGGTATCTGCCTACCCCTACGGGAAAAAGGCGTGATTATATGTATGTATGTATGTTTAAATTTTGGCAATTACCAACTTGTTAATTTGTCGACAGTAACGTGGTGGGTGTAAAATTGAAATACTATTAAAATACTGTAACACTAGACGAAGATATAAAAAACTCTATTCAAGAAAAAATAGGCACTAAACCGGCCCTGAGACGCTCGTTGAGATATTATTTGTTGGTTAGGAAGCTATTTACCATAAACTTTATGACGTCATAAAACTCATGGACGGTTTAAAAGCTCGTTTTTTATTTTTTATTAGTGCTTTGTACTCTACGTCTCTTGTTGCATAGCTACACGTTTTATATGCTCCATAAAATACGTCCTGAACGATGTCATTTTGATAACATTACAAAGGAGCAAGATTTTTCGTAATGCAAAAATGAATAAGTAATCTAATTTTGTATGTTTCGAAATTTACATAATATTATTACTGCAAGTTAGATAAAACGTAAGTATTTTACGAGCAAAAAGTTTGATAGAATTTATAAAAATGTACACATTAAATGAAATGATACAGCCATATTGCTTTTTTTTTTACTTTTTATCAATAGCATTCTTTGATACACTGCAAGATTAATCGCGATTCGCGAAGTCGAACTAATTATTTATTCATTACTTCCTTGCTTTTTTAATCCAATTAAAAACAGAGATTAATTTTAAACTGCGGATAACATTATCATACTTGGTACAGTACAGTTATGACCAATATGTACAATTGACTTAATTTTGTTATTAAGACATTTAAAAGGTACAAGTTAATAGTTATTTTGGACAATTTATACTTCTAAAATAAATAATGTAATAAAATCAAATACGACTTCCCCATAAAGGAAAAGCTTTAAATGTTAAAGGCCTTAAAACCGAAAAGTGGGAACTTAGGAACATGAAGGGGTACCATTGGTGTAACCATAGACGCCGGATACCTTATAATATTTTATGTTAAGATAAAATATCGCTTGCTAATACAGTTTGTATGAACTATCACAGACAGCTAAGATACTTTAAATTTTCATATTACGTACAGTAAAACCAATTTTTCAATGTATTTCGGAGATCGCCGTTTTCGTACATCGTCTGTCATTTTCATACAAAAACAATGATTCCCAAGAACTATAATTAGTAACATACCTAGTTGCGCCCCGCGCTGTTTTGTAATATAAATATTACAGGGCATCTTAAGATAAAATACTATAATATCTTAGCCGCCTGTGACGCTCTTAAGTCTTTGCTGAGACTAGGACCATTTACCAAACAATGGACCCATCCATTGTTTGGTAGAATGACTTCTCTGTCTAATATTTGATCAAGTCACGAAATCTAATTAAGACCGGGTAGACCAAGCGAAATAGGCATTTACCGCTTCCAAGAGTTGCCCGCAATTGCCGCAAAGCGAGCCGCGCGCCTACGTCGCCGGCGTGAACTTACATAAACCCAAAGTGTTACAGTGTAGTCGTGTCGGCAGTAGATCATCTTATTTTATTATTTGTATTGAAAAAGATAAAATCCATAGATAACTGTTTTAATGCAACACATAGCACACATAATTTGAATAGATATTATAGGTAGGTACCTAAGTAAAAAATGCTTAAATTTTATTCAATTATTTTGACAGTTTCTATGCAGTGTGTTCTGTTACAAGTATAAAAACACGCTGTGTTCGATGTGTGCATGGAGACGAGTACCTATCGTTAGCTCGTGTGGTCACTAAAGTACGTGTCGTTTCGTGAGATAAAAATACTGTATCAGGTAGGTGCTGACGATTTGATGGTAACTACTTAGGCAGACACTTGCAAAAAATGTATTCCTACTGCCGAGTCCGCACGTTTGCCACTTGCCGCAAAATCCAAACCTCCACAAACGTTTGACTTTTTGAAAATCCGGATTTCCGAATTTTTCTCCCAAAAATCCGGATTATCCGGATAATTCAGATTTTTTCATTTTTTTTAAATTTGTTGCATATTTTATAAAACTTTAATGTTTATTTTACTACTATGTTGTAGCAAAACATACACTCATTAGTAAAAAAAAGAGTTACTTTTTTATAATTTAATTTAAATAAATTCTTATTTTAAGTTGTAAGTATTAGAATTACAATCTGAATTATTAAAAACATAATGAGATTATATCAAAATTATATACTTAATTATATTTATTTTTTCATTTTTAGAAATATTTTTGATTAAGTTTCAAATCCTTCAATGTTCAGTTTTATAGTTAGTATATTATTTTAAATAAGGTATGTATATATTGTTATTTACTAAATGTTAAAGCAGAAAGAATTATAAAAAAGTGGAATAGCCTGTGATCTTTTTAACGCTTTTTTTACATATCTACGCCACAGTTCACCACTACCGTTTTCGTAAAGTTCCATTTCTATGTGAAAGTACTAACGTAGGAAAATTAATACAGTTTAATAAAACGTAGGAAACTGAAAATCCTTTAAATCGAGATCCGGGGAGTGAAGACAAATCATTTGAAGTATGGGGCTGAACAAATAATTTTGTATGGACGAAATTGGACCACTTTTGAGTTATTGAAATTAAAAACCACCCACCTGTTTGGGTAATAATTAAACACGTAAATGGTGCTTTTAATTCCCTCGGTAACTAACAGAAGTATAATAAGCAATTCTAAGCACAATTTAAAATATATAACTGTTGTAAGATCTTTATTTTAACATTTTACTTACAAATAAACAGTAACATCTTACTCTTCATTGCACTTTGAAGTTTCCGCTATAAGATGAAAACTACATTACTTAAAAAAAAATAACAGTGGTTTACACAAATCGTTGGTGCTATTTTTGACACCTATATCTTATCTTTAAAATATTATCTAAAAATAATTACTTCTACGCAAAAACAGGAGCGTTGATTTTCATTTAGTTTTGCTACTGACTCGTTAGTTTAGGTTAGTTTAGTTCAATCAAATTAATTTTAATAATAAAAAAAAATATAACCTTCATTCATTCGGCAAAACTCTCTCTAATCTTAAACCAACCAGTCAGGTATTATCGACTCCAAAACTTCTTCCTGATATCATAGAGATAAGATTTAGGTATTTGGACTTAGATATTCATTATTTAGAAGATAATTAAATATAGTTAAACCACTACATTTCTTTTTAAGCTCTCATATTAATTTGGCATTCTATGATTGCAGAAATTAAAATTGCAATAATATGTTTCGACTTTCGATAGTAAGAATTCAATAAATATAAAAATACAAAGCTTTAATTAGGTTTGGATTTGCTTATTATACTTCTTACTACTTGTGCAATTGAAACTGAAACCATATTCAGTGTTTTTATAAATTGGATCACCTATTACTGAACTGTACTACTACTGAAAAAATATAAAATGGTAAGTATCTTAGAAACAGTCTATACATATACATATATAGCGGCCATAATATTTTAGCAGATCTTCATCCCTCGCATCACCATTTAATGGATTGACTATGTTCTACCAAATAACTTGAATAAATGGAAAAATGTGTCAACAATTTCAACAGGACAACAAATAATATCAAATTATCCAAAGGCATGTATTTAAACTCACGACAAAACATATTGATTTCTTATGTTTACGCGAATATTATATTAGCGAACAAATAGCCAGCTTGGCGACAATTTGTGAGTACACATTTAATTTAAGAATAGGTACATATATTTTCCGTAATGTAGGTAACTCAAAAAACATACAAGCAGCAAAACCAGCGCACATAAAAAAAACAAAGGAGCGTACAAAATTCCCAATTTTTAATTTTCCTCGACTTTAGGGGGGGGGGGGGTGTAGATATTGTGTAGATTCATTTTGAAATTTAAAAATAACGGTTATTAATTTTTCGCAAAATTAACATAGGTGTCGTTACCAGGTTTTTGGTGGTGCTGGATACGAAAATGACATTCATTTTGAAATTCCAATATGGCGGACATACTTAATTTTATAAAAATAATATGGTTGTCCCTTTGTTGGTTTCTGGGGGTGCTGATTACAAAAAAGTCATCCATTTTAAATTTCCTTAGTAACCCCGCAACCTCAATTTTTCTTCATGATGAAAGAAAAAGAAATTTGAAAATCCTGAATTTTCCAAAATTTCCATAGCTTTATACATCGCTCATAATATCTCAAAGTAGAGCATTGCCATATTTTTTTTCTATAATCACTTCTATCTCAGAAACAGTGCATCTTACTTGAAAAATAATGAAAATTACCTCACCCTTAAAAACCCCGCAACCATATATTTTCTTCATGATGGGAGAAAAAGAAATTCGAAAATCCTGAATATTTCAACATTTCTATAGCTTTATGCATCCCCGGTATCTCAATGTAGAGCATTTAATTTTTTTTATAAAATTGATTCTATCTCGGAAACGGTGCATCCTATTGAAAAAAATAATGAAAATTTCCTCCCCTTACCAAACCCCGCAACACCATATTTTCTTCACGATGGAAGAAAAAGAAATTTTAAAATTCTGAATTTTCCAATATTTCTATAGCTTTATACACTGTTCGTGTCAAAGTAGAACATTGCCATATTTTTTTCTATAATCGCTTCTATTTTAGAAACGGAAAAATAATACTATTACTGGAAAAATAATAAAAATTTCCTCCCCCTTAACCCGGAAATAGCATATTTTTTTTTCATGAATGCCAAAAAAAGAAATTTGAAAATCCTGAATTTCGAAAAGTTTCTATACCTTACATAGCTGGTACCTCTACAAACTACATGTTAATTTTACGAAGATTGGATAGTCTCCATTTTGGAAAATGAAATTGGAAGACAATTTTATAATCAGCATATGAAATATGGAAAAAGACATCCATTTTTAATAAAAAAAAAATATACGCCATTTTGGAATTTTAAAACGGATTTTATTTTCATATTATTCTGCACCCCCAAAAACCTTGAAAACGATACCCATACCAAAGAAAAAAAAACCTCCAATAGTATCCAAAACTGGGATTTTCCGTAGCTTGCAAATTGAATTTTTAGCAGCTATTAATTTATCAATCAAATCTTTATTAGCTACTTACATGGTATAATGGTCACCAACTCATCGGTGCTAATTGGATTAAATTTCGCTACTTTTTATCTGCCGATTTTTGTATTTTTTGTCACTTGAGTGATTTCACCAGTTTGGTAATTTAGTCGCCAACATATTAATTCGCTGCCAAATTCAGCAATACAGTATGCTCACGTGCAGTCACCAACTTATTTTTTGTTCACTCGATTAATTATATCCCTTATTCAAATATTGTACGTCTAGAGTACATACTAATTACAATTAAAATATGTAATTTTCATAGTAGTAACCAAGATTTGAAAAAATCGAAAAATCCGGATTTTTGAATGAAAATCCGGATTTTTCGAATTTTTCGAATTTCGAAGTATCCGGATTGCAACCCCTACTTGCGAGTGACTTGGTGTGTTCTGCAAAGGCAAGCATGACGGATGTTGAGCACGTATCCTTATATTTTATTGTAAATAGAACAGCCTCCGTGGTCTAGTGGTTAGAGCTTGGCTCTCGACTCGGAGGTCGTAGGTTCTAATTTCGATTCCCGCACTGGAACAATAAAAAATGTTGTTTCCAAGTTTGGTTAGGACAATGCAGGCTGATCACCTGATTGTCTGATAAGAAAGATGATCCATGCGTCGGATGGGCAGGTAAAAAGTCGGACCTGCGCCTCATCTCTCGTCAGTCGTGTCGGTTATCCGTCCCACTGGATTACGAAAGTAAAAAAAAAATGCCTTTGTGTACTGCGCACACACTTGGGCACTATAAAAATACTCCTGTGTGGCTAGGCTACAATAAAACCAGCCACCGTCACCGAAATCGGCGTGGGGAGTTATTTATTATTATTATTGTAAAAACAGAAATCGAAATAAAAAGAAACGAAAAGTACGGCAAAGAAGATGGTAGATGTTACAAATTCATAAAAACTGTTTACTGGCTTATTCAATAATGTACTAAGGCTACTCCACGCATCAGCTACTTTTTTCTCATAATACACAACACAATAATATATCTATGGACGCTTCACACCAAGTCAATCTGGTCCCGTGGTAAGTTCTCGAAGAACTTGTGTTACGGGTACCAGACAACAGAAATATATTTAATAATTTTTATATTATACACATATTTAAGATTTTTATTGTATTATACACATATTTAATACACATTCATGACCCAGGAACACAGAATTTTTTTTTGTTCCTTCAGCGGGATTCGAACCCGCGACCCCCGGCTTGAGCACCAACACGCTCAACCACTGAGCCACAGAGGTCGTCTCATCTGGCAAAAGCAACGACGTGGCGACGATAATGTTATTGTGTATGGTTATATGTATAACTAGCCGATGCCCGCAACTTCGTTTGCGCCTAACTGACGGAAGCGGAACCCTATTTTTAAACGGAACCCTAAAATAAAAGTAGCCTATATTAGACCTTATGACATCAGCTATCTGCCAGTGAAAGTCCCGCGAAAATCGGTCCAGCCGTTTCAGAGATTAGCCGGAACAAACAGACAGACAGACCTACAGACAGACAGACAGACGGACAGACATTTTTAAAAATTGGTATTTTATTGTAATTGTAAGTACCGAATATACTTTCAGATGCATTATGTGAAAAGCTGTTAATTTGAAGTTACAAACAGACACTTCATTTTTATTTATCTGTATATAGATTTAGTCCAAAAATAAAAAGAAGCATAAAAAAATACAAAACAAACCTTCCTATAGATTTTTATTGTATTACTAGCTGATGCCCGCAACTTCGTTTGCGCAGAACTAACGGAAGCGGAACCCTACTTTTAAACGGAACCCTAAAATAAAAGTAGCCTATATTAGACCTTATAACATCAGCTATCTGCTAGTGAAAGTCCCGTGAAAATCGGTCCAGCCGTTTCAGAGATTAGCCGGAACAAACAAACAGACAAACCGACAGACAGACAGACGGACAGACAAAATTTTTAAAAATTGGTATTTTATTGTAAGTACCGAATATACTTTCAGATGCATTAAGTGAAAAGCTGTTAGTTTGAAGTTACAAACAGACACTTCAATTTTATTTATCTGTATAGATATAGATGTATAGATATGTCCATGACCCGGGAACACAGGAAACTTTTTGTTCCTTCGGCGGGATTCAAACCCGCGACCCCCGGCTTGAGCACTTACACGCTCAATCACTGAGCCACAGAGGTCGTCTCATCTGGCAAAAGAAGCGACGCTGCCACGATAAAATGTAACATGTTATTGTGTATGGTTATATGTATAACTAGCTGATGCCCGCAACTTCGTTTGCGCAGATCTAACGAAAGCGGAACCCTATTTTTTTAAACGGAACCCTAAAATAAAAGTAGCCTATGTTAGACCTTATAATATCAGATATCTGCTAGTGGAAGTCCCGTGAAAATCGGTCCAGCCGTTTCAGAGATTAGCCGGAACAAACAGACAGACAGACAGACAAAAAATTTAAAAATTGGTATTTTATTATAAGTACCGAATATACTTTTAGATTCCTCATATGAAAAGCTGTTAATTTGAAGTTACAAACAGACACTTCAATTTTATTTATCTGTATAGAATTAGTTCAAAAATAAAAAGAAACATAAAAAAATAAAAAACAAACTGACTTTCCTTTAGATTTTTATTGTATTATACATATCTATGACCCGGGAACACAGGAAACTTTTTGTTCCTTCGGCGGGATTCAAACCCGCGACCCCCGGCTTGAGCACCAACACGCTCAATCACTGAGCCACAGAGGTCGTCTCATCTGGCAAAAGCAATGACGCGGCGACGATAAAATATAACATGTTATTGTGTATGATATGTATAATTTAGTTCAAAAATAAAAAAAACAAAACAAACTGACTTTCCTACACTGCGTTAGAAACGAAAGAATTGTTCGATAAATACGCGGGTAAGCCGTGCGCTGGCAAAAGTGACATAGGTCTGTCCTCGTCAACGCCTAGCGGGCGACTGTGGGGCGACTCAAGCGGCTTACGCACGCTGCATTTCAATATTAATTTAATGTTAAAATAATTAAACCAACATGCAAAATGTAACCACAAATTATTCTTCTTTAAGTTATTAGCTTCTCGTAGATATGATTTTTGAAAGTAAAACTATCATGAACTTCATGAACAAAAAGAAAAATATTCAAATTTAGCCTCCTCTTCGGAATTATTTTTGATCGAGTGAAGTTTTCAATATTATGTTTCGAACCACAAATTGTAAAAGAACATTAAGTAATCAACAATGTGTATTTTTTTTGGCTTTTTAAAGTTACTATTTGTTTGTTTATTATCGATTCAAAGTCATGTAAAATTGGGTCCACGCGGCCTTAATGGTCGATACAATTGTACAGTTCTATATATTTTTACTAATGGTACCTTTTATCTTGTCGAACTGTATGAACAATAGTTGGCATTGACTCTACAATCTACATCCTGATACATTGATCCAAATCTCTGCGGAATCGACATTGTTTTACTAGTGTTGTATTTAATAGATTATTTGCGGCAAATATAACTAGTGTTGTGTTATTGAATTTTATTTTAGTTAATTGCAGTGAATCCTCTACAGATATTGTGTCGTTACTTAAAGTTCATTTTATAACTAAAGCTGATTTATTATACATGAAACTGAACCATGATCATAATAAACAGAAAATGACGGATTTCCTATGCGTTTTATGTCCGTTAATAATTTATAAACGCTATTTTATCGCTCAGCTTCAAATAAAATATAAAATTTTATACATGGCATGTCGTAAAAAAAAAATTATATTGCAAAAGACGTATGAATGCAGTATATATTTAACAAGAACATATTAAAGGGAATAAAAATAAAACCTTGAATTTTCTTAACCGTGTAATTAATCGATCAAAATATTCTCAATTTTGCGAACGCAACTCTGCAGAAAATAGCTGCCATCGGTTTTACAGAAATGTCTTTTGTTCGTTTTCATTTTAACGAGTTCGTTTGAATTATTTAATTTAAAATTCACGCATAGTTTTTTAACTTTTCAGTTTCTCCCTCGCGAAATTGTTTGACAAGTTTACAAGTATAGATACAACACAAAACATTTCTAATACCTTTGGTATTAGAAATGTTTTGTGTTTTCAAGACAGTGACCAAATAAAATAAATTTTAGATATATATAGATTTATATAGATTATATAGATAGCCACGCATTTAGATTCGTGCCAGGGGAGCGAGCGAGGGGAAATATATTTATATCTGCTCCATGGATTCATTCATAAATCATACCTAATAGCAAAACACATATTGTTGGATTATTTTTTAATCTAATATTTTAAGGTGATATCTATGGGTATTTTAAACAACCAATTATCAAAATAATCTATATAAGAACAGAAAAATTATCCTAAACACTACCTCTTTTTGTACTTAATTGTTAGGTGAAGAGGTTCTGGACAATGATTTTTGTTAGTCTAAAATTCATACATACTTTTTATAATATTTATTACCCGTTTTTTAGACAAAGAAAAATGTAAGAAAAACAGCCAATTTATGTCAAATTCGCAAATGCGCCCCTGATGTAGTTGAATTTAGATATCCGACATCATATCTATCGGCCAGTGGCGAAGGCTGGCTCTCCTTCATAGGGAAACCCTAGCCTGTTCGATAGGTAGTGATTTGGATGAAGGTCTTCAAAAGGTA
The DNA here is from genome assembly GCA_905404095.1 of Glaucopsyche alexis. Taxonomy (NCBI): domain Eukaryota; kingdom Metazoa; phylum Arthropoda; class Insecta; order Lepidoptera; family Lycaenidae; genus Glaucopsyche; species Glaucopsyche alexis. The sequence goes on from FR990053.1 coordinate 9,052,513, forward strand.
AGCGGTAAGTAAAGCCGATAGGAATGGAGTTATAAGAAGCCCACGCCATTGCTATCGGCATCTTGATTCTTGGTAGAGTCCAGACATTTTAGGTACCTTTTACATAAAGCTCCATACTAAATCAATAACATAAATAATACAATCTGACATGTAATATGTTACATGACATTTTGTATGTATGATATACCTAATAATATGCATGAATTCGGTTTTCAAGCAGTCTCGAGGAAGTACGTGAGGCTAGGTAAATGCGGATCACGTACGGAACGCCTCCTCTTTCTTTTCCTAGTGACATAATTTAACATACATCCTGGCTAGTAAATGTTGAAACATTACAAAAGGCCGATTCTTGTTTCCTACTGCATGGTGTGTTTTAGCTACTAATAGAATAATTGTGTGCTATACGATATTTATTGCTAGATTAGCTAATGTTTTAAGCTATTTATTGTAAGTATAATAGGTAGCGCATACAAAGAAAAAAAATTAGTGGTACTATCCAACAAGTTGCCGCTCGACTAGGCAAATCGCTTTACAATTCCGTTGAATCGTGCGCACGCGTAAATCCGTAGTTTGACCAAGTCCGCAGTCGTTGCGGTCACTTTGTGTTAGATATAAGGCATCCTAGTGAAAAGAAAACTGTTTAAAAGTGGTATTTGTACATGTGTCATACAAAATTCTTAAAGGCGCAGTTGATATTGATTTTACTGATATGGATACTGTATCACCAATAACTTTCTAAACTCGAAAGACTATCGGAGATAATATATTGCCATAAGAGTATATATATATTTTTTTTGCTTTGGGTCTGAGTCTGTATTCAGAACTCATTAGATTATATTCTTGTAATTACTAAGAAGAGATTACTTTTTTCTTTATTATAATAAAAAATAATTATGTCTTCTCTTTTATGTTTGTAAAGATAAGACTACAGTAATTATTTTCAATGTTGTTAATGATCCTACTTCAAAGAAAACATTTTTTGTTGAAGAAATTAAGTCTCCAAGCAAATAAGAATAATTGAAAAAGTTTTTGTTAAAACAAGTTTTTACTAGCTAAAAAAGTATCTAAAAGTAATGTTTAATACATTTTAGTCGTTTTTCGCTTTTACATCTGGCTTTGTGTCAATTTACAAATATCACTTGGATAATTTAAGAAAATATTTTTCTAGAGTCATTCAATTTATTATCACAACATCAAAGGTTATCAACTGTTTAAAAAATATATATCTATGTTTCTCATGTTTTTCAAAACTTTCGCCGAAATATTTGAAATATAATAAATAACTTCTTTCTATGAAGTCTTTATTGAGATAATTTTTATGAAAATTAACAAAAATCTCCGCTATTTAAACAATATAAATTATAAATGAATGCGCCATGTTATTTTAATAACTAAATTTATTTCTTAGATCGTTAACTGTAAATTATAATTTATAATACATAATATATTATTATGTAAATAGAAAAACAAAATAGCGAATAATAAAAATGAGGTGTATTATGCGTAGAACATGTAAATTTGAATTTCGAATAGAGGTTTAACAGAACATTTAAACAGTCGCGTGACTTCTGTACATAGAGTTCATATACCTACCTACTTGTATGTTACTATGTCGGTATGCTGCAGTTGATAAACCGTGGCCTTGATTTGTGCATCGCCGTAGAGCACTGGCATGCTTATCGTATGTTGAACTAAGAGGTGTGGTAAATTCGGCTCAGTAACTACTCATACAAGTATGTATGATCGTTCAACATATGCATCCAAATATATGTACATCTTAAATTGGACGGGTAATAGCTTTAAATACCCACACACATGACGCACATATTCCGGTGTGTGTATGTGTGTATGATACTTGATATACGAGGCAGTAGTCAAGGTCGGCGATGTCATTGTACGCACTGCGAATTCACACATACACAAGTTGCAAGCTTTGTATGTGTGTGCAATGTATGAGGCATGAGCTATTGAAATAATCTTATCATATAGGTCACCTTACTATAGATTACATGTAGCTAGCTACACTTATAGCATACTAAAACGTTGCTGGCGTTCTTGTTTTATGATTTTAACTTTTTGTATTTGTGGGAATACCTACTTTGTAGAACCTTTTGTAGCCGGTTTTACTTTGAATAATATACTAAGCCTTAGTATTTTCTGAATTAAAAAAGAATAAGCAAGCTTTGATCAACTATACTTTTTAAGTATAGCCATTCTCCTTCACGTTATTTACCATTACCTGCGTGAATTAGGAAATTAACCTACGTCATTGCACAAAAAACAATTTACGTAAGAGCTACTATTTGTCAGTAAAGTCTATTTTTGTACGGCAAGTGTCAGGGAATATTCAGTCTATAAATAGAGCCCTTAAGTCACATTGATATTGAAAAGTATGAAGAACATACTTTATACATTTTATTATATATAGAGTAATACACTAAACATGGATACAACATACACACACACACATTCACTACCCTGACATGGATACAACATATACACACATTCTACAAAGTTCTAGAGTTCAACAAGACATGGTTATTTGACGAAAATCAATAAGCGGGACATTTGGTGTGTTCACATTCGCTCTTTCTCGCTTCGTTTGTTGGTGTCTAAATTATCGCCAATGGTTAGAGAACGCAGCGTAGCCGCGAAACTCCACACTCGTGGTTCGCGCCCTTCGCGGGCTTTCGCGGTGCGAGTGTAGAGACCGTTATACACCGAGATTCGACGCGAATGTTTACACTTGCGTTTACATCGGTGATCGGGGTCACAGACATGGTACTAAACCCGTTCAGGTGATCGCGACAATGACCCCCTTACTGTAACGAGGTCGTTTATGCAATAGCTAAGTGGACGACCTAAATTGCTAACTCTATTTGCATGGAGTGCGGAGTGCGGCCCTGGTTTTGAGTAGTGACGTCATTGCAACTACTACAGGCGAATATTGCCACGAAAATAATGTACCCGTCGAATTGAAATTTAAGTCTTAGACCTAATAATAATCATCAGATAAGTGATTAAGGGTCAGTCACACCGAAACGACACGACGCGGCACAGCATTTGTAAGATAGCAATTCAAAATTGAACTTTATTTACTAAAAAAGAAGATACACGTTTAATTGCAAGATAATAATATCACACAACTTTTTATACACACTTTTCCACTTTATTTAATATAGATATTTACAATAATTTATATATTATAAACATGTTTATATATACCTAAATTATTGTAAAAATCTAAATAAAGTGGAAAAGTGTATATAAAAAGTTGTGTGATATTATTATGAACATGAATTTCCACCAAGAACCAACAGTACATTTCGATCAGTTAATTGCAAGAGTTCGAATGTCAAATTAGACCGCTCTACAGTCTACATAGCGCGGCGCCGCACCCGCTAACCCTAATGATTATTTTCATATTTTTCAGTTAAAGAATTTTACAAGTTATATTCTCAAAAACTAGACGATGAACTCTGTGGATATTTATTAGTCTGTAGCCTTTAAAATATTCCGCAGCGCATGAAAACTTACAATTTACAAAGAGCTATTTCTTTTGTTCGAGTAAAAGTTGATTAAGATTTGGTGATTACCACTATCGGGTGAAGGTGATAATGTTATCACGCCGGTTCAACGATCTGCCCCACGTGTTTGCGCAATTTGATAAGTTTCGGCTTACGCAACTTAGAAAGCTATCACAAGTCACAAATGCCTCAATCTCGTTCGGTGAAAGTGAAAACAGGCTATGATTAAACTAGCTGGATTGTCTTGAATCTTTTTTACTGTCCTGACGTGTATTTTTTGCTGCGACTGATGAAAGATTAAATTTGTAGTAAGAAGTAAGAACGCGTTTACGAAAAGTAGTTTGACATGTTTCTGAGTAGAGCAAAGATATTACAAATGTTCTGTGCGACAAATCATGACAGTGAGCAAATAAAGTAAACCTTATTGCAACGCATTAAGATTCCTTTTAATGTTGGGTGAAGATGTTCTGGAAAATTGTTTTTAAGAATAAATCATATTTTTAATAGTATTTTTAATCATGGTCTACTTTTCGCCTCCGCGAGAAACGAGACGTGATGGGTGGCGAACCACATCGCCGTCATTTTGGATAATTAAATTATTTTTATAATTATCCATTGCGTTATTTCCTACCCTCCTACTACCCTACCTACTTTTATTAATTATTCATACCCTCTCCGCCAATCCGTAGGAACGCGAATTGGCGGAGAGGGTAGGAATAAGGAAAGGGAAGGATAGGTGGTGTGGACCTATTCTGGACCTTTTGTGGACCCTTAACCAATTTTTAGTTATAGAAGTACTCGTATTTTTGACCATTGTTAGTTTTGTGAGATTTACTTTCATTTGGTCGCAAATCCCGAAATTTTTTGTTGCCCGTGTAAGCGCACCTTTACACTAGTATAACGTGCTCAGACGATTCATACTGAATTTTCTTGTTTAAGTTGCGCATAACTCCCCTCCTGTTTTTCACACGGACAAATATTTGGTTAACAAAGTATCAAACCTTATTTATGTTTCATGTTCACGATACGTGCACTTCGCTGCGTTTTAAAAGTTAATTTTGTTTTTCATGGCGGAGTGAAAAATAAAACGAGATGGATGCTGGCAGTGTATCTCTATTTATATATCTGGTCCGGCCGCAAACAGGCAGGGCCTGGAAACCGGTCGGTCAGGAATTCTGAGCTTGTCCAGATGATGCAAGCCACACGCGCGTCTTGAATCGCGCGTTTATCTGATAGTGAAGTAGAACTCCGTGCGTATGGTTCTATTATATCTACTATCTTTAGTCTATAGTGACTATAGTATAGAGTATAGACTCTATACTCATATTATAAAGAAGACAGATTTGTTTGTTTGAATTGAATTAGCTCCTACTAAACTACTGGACTAATTTTGATGATATTTTGCATAGATATAGTACTCTATATGCTACTGGCCTACTGGCCATGAGGAAAGACATATTTTTTATCGCAAAAAAATGTACAGTTCCTTTTCCGCGCACTATTTCGCAGGCAACGCCTAGTACACTATGAAGCTTCTGAATTCTGGTAGGTACCACTGCGTAAGTTGAGCTTGATTTCGGATATTATTGGTGGTTTATGACGAATAGCATTATCGTATTAAAAATAATAATAAAATGGTTTCGGCTTTTAGGTTGATAAATATTTCTCAACTTTAAGGTATCTCGTACCTACTGTAAACATTATTTCAAAGTTTTTATGCGATTATTGTGCGACTCACGCCGCGCGTTAATCGCATCGTCTGGACATGCTCTAACTGCGCCGGTAACATCCCAACAATGATCGCTAACGTGCTAACAATGCGTTTGTTTCAGCGCGCCCATACATTTATAGCCAGAGAGCCCGGGAAGGTTTGTTTGTGCTTTTAAAATTGTATCTTGTAGTTTCTCTTTAAGGTTCGACAAATACTAGATACCTATATGGATCTTTTGAAGTATCGTAAATACCTTCTATGAGGCTTTTCGATGCTTTTTCTGTCACCAAGCCGTGCAATGTGCGTCCGGTGATCCGATCCAGACAGCCGTTACCACAGAACTGGACCCTTGTAATGGTACCTACTATTAACTATTTTTTAGTTTCAGTAGCACTGATCCTGTCAAGCAGATTTGTTTCACGCGCTTTTCACCTCGCCTTGTCCGGCGTGGGATCATTTACAAAGCGTGTTTTTGAGGCGAGTTTTCTCGGCCGACCGCTAATAAATAACGGAGACGCATCGCAAACATTTTAATTGAAACAATTTATCTTTTGTACATACTTTCCGAAAACAAAACATATAATTTTGTAAATGTTTGGCCAAAAATCCATTTGTGAATATTGCACTCTGAAGCTCGTAAAGAAAGAACGACCTTACGTGGTAGAGCCATGCTTCGGCACGAATTGGGCCGGCTCGACCGGAGAAATACCACGGGCTCACAGAAAACCGGCGTGAAACAGCGTTTGCGCTGTGTTTCGCCGAGTGAGTGAGTTTACCGGAGGCCCAATCCCCTACCCTATTCCCTTCCCTACCCTCCCCCATTACCCTATTCCCTCTTAAAAGGCCGGCAACGCACTTGCAGCTCTTCTGATGCTGCGAGTGTCCATGGGCGACGGAAGTTACTTTCCATCAGGTGACCCGTTTGCTCGTTTGCCCCCTTATTTCATAAAAAAAAAAATGTAGGGGCTCTATAATGTCCGAGTTCCGTTTTAAAAAATAGGGTTCCGTTTCCGTTAGTAATATGCAAACAAAGTTGCGGGCACCAGCGAGTATTATAATACTAGCTGGTGCGCGTATAACATGTTATTACTTATAAGTACATAAAAATCATTAAATTATGTATCCACAACGTTTAACAGACTCCTCCAGACCACTCGGCATTCATTTCATTCCGCATGTTTTATCCTCTCTACGTCATTTTGACATGTATCCCATTGAAATTCGAAAACACCTGAATTTCAATACGGACAGTTCTCGAATACAGAGTATATTACGCAGACGTACCCTGGAAATTCAGATCAGTTTTCGGACTCTTCGCTCGTTTGTTTCAATTTAACATAATCGTTACGTGTGCAGAATGTTTGGTAACTATTTATCTCAACTTCTGCTGTATTTGGCAAAAAATTTGCTTCTTAAACAAGGTAGGTAGATCCGGAGTTTCCTAAGGTCACGGAACAACAAACAAATTTATTTTATTTTACTAGGGTGTGGGGGTACTGTCTAGTCCGGGCTAAATTTTATGCTAAGCGCCTACCTACTTACATGAAACTTGAAAGTTATGAGTCCCTCTCGTGTTTAGCACTATTTCAAAACAATATTATTTAAAGGATAGATAAATTAAATATTAATAATTTAAATGAAACTTGAAACTAATGAGTCCTTCTCATCGCATGTTTTGCACTATTTCAAAACAATATTATTAAAAGGATATATAAATTAATAATTTTGGCGGAACCCTGATGAAGTGATGACTATTCCGTGGATCCCACTAAGGCAATCTCTGAGGTAGGTAGAGTAGTATAATATATTACAGAATAACCACTCAGATTTTTTAGCAAAGTATTATCGTTTCGTCATTCTGTCATATATTACTAAAACTAGCTTTTGCCCGCGACTTCGTCTGCGTGGAGTTCGGTTTCCATACAAAATTTTAACCCCTTTTTCACCCCCTTAGGGGAAGAATTTTCAAAAATCCTTTCTTAGCGGATGCTACGTCATTACAACTATCTGTATGCCAAATTTCAGCAAAATCCGTTCAGTAGTTTCGGCTGTGCGTTGATAGATGTGTCAGTCAGGTTTGCCTATTTTGAAATACAGAACGACAAAGCGATCATACTTTGCTAGTACGTAAGTTCGTGTTCTGGCATGATCATGCCATAAAAATTTGCTTGAACGGTAGCGGGTTCACAAATAATATAATTCAATGGAATGGTTGTCAGGAGATAAATGATTGCGGGCGAGGGGAAAGTCTCGTCACCGCCATCCATCATTTTGACACACCGATTATTGCCCGTTCCCAAGGTCTAATACGGAGGCGTTACACAAGATAAAAATGCCTATCTCCCGACGTTAGCAACTAAAAGTGTAGATGACCAAGCATAAATAACTCTTTAGAAGTTCGATTTCAAATATTTTGTTTCAAAATGTTTGATTATTTAATCAGAACTCGAAATGTTAAGTACATTTACGTAAACTGGAGTTAACGTTAAACGTCATTTCGTCATTTTAAAAATTGTTGTTGCGATCCAATTTTAAACCATAATTTAAAAAACCTAAATTTAGTAAATTAGGCGAGTTGACAAATATTTTTCGTCTGTTCATTGTTCGACAAGCAATCTAAATTCATTTTTATAAAAAAAAATATAACGTTCTCTATTCAACAATTTTAAAATGATCATTATGTCATTTATGATATATTCCAAGAATTTCTTCTTTTTTAACGATAAAAATATTAACGTAGTACGTACTCATTAACATATTTAATAGACCTTGTTTAAGATCGGTTTTAGCGTCGATACGGAGAGAATGGCGACCTCGCGCGTGGGCAGAGCCCATGACACACTTCAGGGGATCTTCTGTAATTATTTCTGTCATATTCACCTTGATATAATTAAAGTTTATGCCGTTTTCCTCTAAATGTGAACAACTTTTGTTTAATCGCGGTTTGGCGAAACGTGGACTCGCCATGAGCCAATCTGGTTTGGGCTTGTTATTATTTAAATGTATTTTTAATTTTAACAACGGCTGTTTACAACCAATGACTGCATGTTAATTATGCCAATACCTATAATACATATTAATGAAATACCATTCTGGTTCACAATATAATAATAATCTGTAATTGACCGCAAACCGCAAACTGATTGACATTTTTGTGATCTATCTCCATTAATTTGTTTCTGGGTAACTGTCACAGTTACCCAGAAACAACGAATGAGTTGGTTCTTTAACCTGAAGTAACTAAATAAATCAGCACTATTGAATCTACGATTAAGCTGATTAAATGTTTAAATCCAATCAGCAATTAAGCTGATCATCGTCTAACGCTAAACAACGATTAGGCTGATCAAAGTTTACGCTACTCAACGACTAAGGCCGTCCCCCCGAGCAAAAGACCTTGAGGAGGTCAGCCGCATTGCCGAGTTCGCACCGAAATATTAAATTTTTCACATAACTTAGTTCAAAATTGACAAAAAAAATTTAAACGGCAAATATCTAGCTTATGAAATTGCCTTTCTATTGATGTGTGTCCCAAATAAAATTAACTTGTAAATACTATGGAGACGCTGAAACTATAATTGAATGTTAATATTTTAATAATACTTTGGAAGCTCCTATCGTCTGTATAATAAACAAAAATAGGAAATGAAGAACAGGGAAAATAATGTTCAAATAATGAAGATTACTGCTGTATTTTTATTATAATTTTGTAGCTTTCAAATAATGAGTTATAAGTCTGTCAAAAACGGTAAATTACAGCTTAGCGCAGCGTCTCCGTAGGGGGAGCGCCTTAACCGTTGTCAAAATGTGAGCTCGATACATGAACATGTCAATATCGATATTGAGTATGTGGATATTTTTTGTAATACAGTTTTTGCTCGTTACCCGTGGTCACGCGCTTTGGTTGATAGCTTCTATATGATTAATGATCACAGGGCTATCATTATCAACTTGCCGCGTGTAATTATGAGACGTACAACTAATTTGCACGTTTCAAAGGTAAGATAGATGATAGGTCGGGATCTAGATTTTGAGTGAATGCTAGTAATATCTACATGTACTAAACTACTGTTAAAGTAAAACCGGCCAAATGCGAGTCGGACTCTGTGAAAATTTCGTTTCCCTAGCTATATCACAGTTCATAAGAATCATGAGATACAGCTAGGTGACAGACGGACGGACAGTCTCAGTAAAGGGACCCGTTTCTACCCTTTGGGTACGGAACCCTATAAAATGTGCTTGTAACAAACACGACTGAACTGTAGGGTGCTGATAGGTCCCGTGTAGGTTTTCCCTACACGGGACCTATCACCTCATTTCGATCTGATTAGATACTATGACTATACCATATTATATATATAAGGTCCAAAACCAAGAACCAAAATTCTTCCATTTAGATTCTACATTATAGTAGGTACTCGTCAAGAAAGTACTTTTTTCTTAGGTACTTAATACTTACGTAAAATCTAAAGGTGCTTCCTCACCTGGAGCATTCGCGTGTAATGTAACGTTATAGATTCGACTTTGAGCGCCGAGCGGACGGGAGATTCATTGATGTTACAAGTTGTATCATTACAAGATGCGCATTGTAATGCTAGGTTATCCTCCTACACTGAGTAATGCTCGAATATGTAATGTTACATTAAACGAATGCTCCAGGTGAGGGAAGCACCTTAAGTAGAACATGTCACGTACTTGAAAATCACTTGCTCATGACATAGAGTCAAATTCGTTGAAAACAAAGGCGTTCTTTGTCGGCCGATAAGCATTTCGTTTCGCTTATCTTGTTGATAAGCGGTCGTTGACCTCTGCGTTCCCGGATAGCTTGGCACAATAAACTACAAACAACATGATTTAATGCATCTTTCCTCGTTAGTTTCATAAAATGACGCGACAATAACGAGGTTATGATAGGTTTAAACTAGAGGTTTTAGTGTGGCGAAGGATGGGTTACAGTGGCGAGGGGTTCCTATAACTCCATTCCTATCGGCTTCCCTTACCGCTTACCTTTTGAAGACCCTCATCCAAATGCCTACCATAATAAAGGCTACGGCTTCCCTATGAAGGAGAACCAGCCTTCGCCACTGATGGGTTACTGGCTACCACTGTATGAGCAACATTTCACATAATTCCTGTAAATTGGATTCAAAGAGCAAAATCTAAAATATTTCTACACCAGCTGCTTATGATTCGGTATAAAACGTGACCTACTTACAATTTTCATTTGAAGCTGACTTTGTCCTCATAAAATCAAATGGCAATGACCTATTAAACAATTATTAACAACAAAACGCAATATTTTCCTCAACAAAGTTGTAAACAATGTGACATTATGTGACGTCATTGTTGACTTGGTTAGTTCCACAACACTTTAACCTATAACTCGTTTTAAAGGAATTATTCCGTGTTTAACCCCTAGATTTTCAACTTTCATTCTTAAAACGACGTTACGTAGGACGAGAGTTGAAAATCTAGGGGTTGAACACGGAATAATTAATTTTAAAGTTAAAATAAAGCTAAGATTTAAATAAATTATTCCTAGACGGTGACGTTTTAATCCCAACAATTACGTACCCACTGCTGGGTACGGGTTTCTACTTTCTTCTCAATATAACGAGATTCGCCATCACGCTACGCCTACTTGTGTACTCCGGTTTAACTATAGATTGACGTTAAGACTGACGTAAAAGTATTAAAATGACACACGGGAGTACCAAGTATATTGACAGCAGGTGTCGGAGAACCTCGTTTTATTTTAATTCAATATATTGCCACGAACATTTCTGTTTTCTCAGTAAACAGTAAAGTCGAACAAAGAGTCGTTGACCTAAATGAAGCTAGCTTAATAAGGCCCTTGTGACGAGAGATAAACGTATACTTGACCCAGATCTGGTCTATTTCAAGTGAGTTCTGTTCGGTTCAAAGTGCAACAGTCAAGGCCTATGTCAACGCAAAAGGTGAATGCAAAGGCTCACGCGCATAGAACCGTGACGTCTTATTCGCGCACGACCAGTGCAGTTCAAATCTGAACCTCAATTCTCGTATTTAAAGTACACAATTTAAACAGTCAATTTCACTTTGTTTGGATTAAAAGTGTAGCGTCATGTTACCGTGAACGGATTTTATGACGTTTCGACCAATCAGAGCGCGTTTCACGTTGGTTTAACGTTCATAAAAACACCTATTGGGAGTATAAGCGTATCGGGACTTGCTTGTAATTGTATTAATGCAGGCTTTATTTAGCAGAATTGCCCCTCTGACTGTCATACTGTTGTGACAGTTACCTAACGTAGCTGTCATGCCGATTTAACGGTGTCATATAATTATGACACCGTTAAATTAATTTGGGTATTAAATGTAAATGTTAATGCATGCACATGTGTTATTCACTTTTTGTAGTAAATTAAGAAATGAGTAACGTGATAAAGAATAAAGAGTTTACAAGATCTGTCATTATGTAAAACTTGCAACGAATTTAGTACTATCTTCGAAGTTTCGAGCAGTTGAAAGCCCAGACGTAAACATTAGGGCATTAATTCTAATTATATCTCCCTCCCTTTCTATTTACCCAATTCTATGTTTACTCGGAGGCGAGGTAGCGTGGGCGTCCTAATTTAGGGAGAAGAGAGGGACAAAAAATGCCAACGTTTAAAAATACAGGGGGAGAGCGTTATGGCAACTGTCGACATGACGGGGAGGTAGATCTATGACAATTATGACTTTCTAAAGTTTCGTCATGTTATCGAATCAAACTTGGAAATTTGTTAAGACTCAGGCATTTTTTCCAAGAATATTATAGGTATCTTTATTTGGATATCGAGATCATCTTAGTCACTTATGACTCAACTGACCTTTAACAAAACGAAAGTGACACCATAACTGACACAAAGCTTTTTCCTGGAACTTACCTATAGATCCAGAATCCGTAAAGCCGGGGAAAATTCAGAGCACTGAAACTCTGCGCTAATACAATAGAGTTGAGAATCGAACATACAAGTGTTGAGTGAAATGTTAATGTTATTATTTATGACAGCTCGACAACAATTCGACTTTCAACAAAATTTTCCTGCGCTTGCCGAATTCCCCCTTTATTATAGACCCCATATTACAGGCCCCAGGCTTTCACTATATGACACTTCTATACAGGATGTTCGGCTTAGTCTATCTAGTTTTCTCTATTATGTTGCTTTATCTATGTAATTTCTAATTTGGATGTAGGTGTACTAATGAGGGTTTTTAAATTCGTGACATCTGACAGCTCTTTGATACGACAAGGACCGTCGGGCTACCGAGCGCCGCCTGGTGACAGGAAAATCGAAAATTCTTATTGAACGTTTTTGATATCACTTACGCCACCAAATGACGCTTTGTGTGCGTTGGCTCTGCCCCCTAACGTTAAAAAAATATCAAACACCCTCATTACGGCGTAGATATTTTCTAAAATCGATGAACTAATATTTCACTTATCCGGATTTGATCTCCGGACGAAGCGGCAGATTTGAAACATAATAGGTATCAGTGGTGAAGGCTGCTTCTCCTTCATAGGGAAGCCGGAGCCTGTATAATAGGTAGGGATTTCTATGAAGGTTTGCAAAAGGTAAGTGACAAGGGAAGCCGATAGGAATGGAGTTATAGGAACCCTTCGCCACTGATAGGTATACAATATGTAATTTATGTATCGTTAGATGTAATGTACCAAAAATAAGTTAAACGTAGATCAGTTATGACTTATGGCTTTAAAGTATTGGTAATTTCCTGCGTGGCGTTAAAACTTCGAGAACGTAAAGCTGACAAAGCTATCAAGATTAGCTGACAACAGAGAAAGTTAAATTGATACGAAACCTTAAACCACCCAAAAATAATTTAGAATAATATTGAAAATATTTGCTCTGTTGATTTTTTATATCTACACTAATATTATAAAGAGGAAAACTTTGTTTGTATGTTTGTTTGTTTGTAATGAATAGGCTCAAAAAGTACTGGACCGATTTCAAAAATTCTTTCACCATTCGAAAGCTACATTATCCACGAGTAACATAGGCTAAATTTTATTTTGGATAAAAATAGGGTTCCGTAAGATATTTGGGTTTTTCGGACACAAGGTGTAAAAAATCAACCAGAAAAGTTACTTATTTTGTGTACGCTGCCTAAACTATAAAAGATAGAACCATAAAATATTCTAATTAATTGTAGATCTTATAAATATCTACAAAAAAGTCCGCGACACATTATACCTATCTATGTCGAGTGAGGCACAACAACCATTTTTTTATTTAGAAATCTTAAATTTTTTTTGGACTACATTTAAACGCGTTTATTTTACTCATGTTATTAATCCTTATCAAAATAAATTATTTCATCACTAAGAACAATTTATGTAGATAATATTTGGTCTTTGAATGATTAAAATTGGACGTTTGGTTTTGAAGTTATGGCGAAATTAAAATATTACGATTTCTGCTGCACGGCCCGTTGCGAAGTGGGCGTCACCAAGGCGGGGTGCGCGTGCAGGTTAATGTTTAGTTTAGTTTAGTTAAATAGTTTAGTTATTTTATAAACATCAAATTGATAATATCTTAAAATATAATACATTATAATATCTATACATCTATACAGTTAAATACAATTTAAGTGTCTGTTTGTAACTTCATATTAACAGCTTTTTACATAATGAATCTGAAAGTATATTCGGTACTTACAATGAAATACATTTTTTTTTTATTTTTGTCTGTCCGTCTGTCTGTCTGTCAGTCGGTCTGTCTGTCTGTTTGTTCCGACTAATCTCTGAAACGGCTGGACCGATTTTCACGGGACTTTCACTAGCAGATAGCTGATTTTATAGGGTCTAACATAGGCTACTTTTATTTTAGGGTTCCGTTTAAAAAAATAGGATTCCGCTTTCGTTAGTCATAAATAAAGTCGCGGGTAAATTTCAGTGATATCCCAAAGTATTGTTCCACGCGGACGAAGTCGCGGGCAAAAGCTAGTATTATTTAAAGAGCGCAAAAGACTTAATAAAATAATAGCTAATACTTAGTATCAAAGTATGTTAAACCAAAAAACTAGTTCTTCATAGGAAAGTGAGTAGACGTTTCTAGAACATATTTTTTTCTAATTCATGCAAGTTTCCACAGTGTCGTGTAATGAAAATGTTTTCCATCGCACGCGATTTCTATTTCAATCCGATTTTCCCGGCGAGAAACCGCTCCAGTTAGTTGCGTCCCACATCTCTGCTAGAAAGTATAGAAAGTAATATCTTCATCCGACCGATACGTTGATCACGTGTTCGTTTTTGCACTACTGCAATTAGTTAATCTTTGACGTGTGTCTTGTATGCGCAACTTCTACTGTGTCTCTAGCTCCACTCTCTAATATATCCAAAATGTCGAAATCGTTGTGTTTATTTTTTACGAGATGTTGCCTGCTTCTTCGTGCGCGTTCGTGCGCGAAAGAAAATAAATATGTCGCGGGTCGTACATTTTGCCGCTATAAAAAGTAGCCTATGTCCTTCCTCGTGGTCTAATCTAAATCTGTGATTTTTCCGAATTTCATCAAAAATCGGTGCAGTAGTTTCGGAGCCGGAGCCTATTCAACGCAAACAAACAAATCTTTCCTCTTTGTAATATTACTAGGTTGCTGTTTTCGTTACTATTAGACAAGTATATTTGGAGACTTCGAGAATGTGAAGCAGAGTTGCAAAGTCTCTTCTGTAACTCTGTAACTCAATCTCTAAACAATAAACACTTTCACATACGTCCACGTGTCCCCTGTAATTGGAATTTTGAGGGTATTCGATTAAACAATAACTTTCTCGTTCAACCACTTCGCAGGCAGAACACGTCGAATAGTGAAAGTTGCCCAAAATATTGCACAAGCATAGCGCACATTGAAATTCGGCTGAAGCGAAAGTATGCCTAAGCCTACCTACCTACTTTACGGCCGAAGCTGTCTAATGTATATAGCAAACATACATATTTATGTTTTGTTCTGACATTAATTTATATTTTTATGAATAATCTTACTAAGAGCATGTCCAGGAAATTTGGTGTAAGGAGGATTCCGTAACTATAAACGCGCAATAAGTTATTTCGAACTACTTTAAAAGTTCATATCTGATTTCGATCAAAATAATTTTCCTTAAGAGTATTTAGCATACTTTATCAGCAAGGAAAATTACAAGTGTCTACCTCATACAGTTTAGAATTGTCAGGGGGCGGACTCTATTTTATTGAGTGTAGAGTGATTAAAAAAAAAATGACGTGTACAGAGAGTACGCGTGGCTGACGTGGCAAAAGTGAAACTTCATCATATAAAATCCAAATTACTCTCATCGTGCCTAAAGGTTCACAAATATTACTTCAAAGAATTTAAAAAAATATTATCTGCTAAATAAAATTAACTATCGAATACTGGAACGATATTAAAATAAAGTGACGCTCACGTCATATGCTGTCCTTGTCATTTCAGCCTGTGCATAGGAGAGCTCTTAATTTTGATCAGCGTTGCAGTAGGTATTCGGCCGAATGTCTTTAATTGGTAGCCACTCTCTTATTTGCATTTAAAAAATCTGAATTCAATACCGAAAACTCGATATTAGGATATTTAAGAGGTTTGTATACGATTAACAGTATGGGACTCGAATCTCGATCCATTATAATGTAAGTGATTTTTTAATGTTGATTTTAAAAAACCCACATCGTTTACGACCGGTTTACGAGGATACTTCTAGAGACAAAACTTTATTTGGTTACGTTTGTGGAAAGTTATTTTTATGATGCCAACATAGAGTAAAATATAAAAGAGCGTAGAGTAGGGACAATAGTATACTCTTTTTAGTAGGGTAGTGCTTAGTAGGTATCTATTAATGTATCGAATATAAGATTTCCTAACAAATATTCCCGAATGCGAATTATGCGGATATTCGAATATAAAACATTCGTGAATGCGAATATTCGTTAAATCAATTATAGTATGTAGTTATGTACTAGGTAGAGAACTGAAGATTAGAGAGCATAATGATATTGTGTACTGTAAATATATTCTTATTATTATTTCAGATCTCAGATTAAACAATACCGTTTCTAAAACATAAATATTTTGTATTGACGATACTTTTAATGAGTATAAATAAGTTACTATAATATGTTGAATTATTTCGTAGAGTCAACCATACTAGGTACATACTACATACTACTTAGTAATTAGTAACCAATACTGTAAGTAATATATTGATATTATTTAAACTGTATATTATATTTTGCTGTAAATTTTAATATTATACAATTTATTTTTGTTTTTCCTATCGACTATTTTGAGATTATTTCTACAGTTATAATAAAATTATTTCAAAGAGTTTTTTGTTTCTTCAGTTATCTCATTTTAATTCATTTACAGTTAAATTTATTATGAGATTAAGATAATAATATTATGTAATATGTTATTTGTTACCACGTATTTTTGTTTCCTGATGCAAATGTGAGTAAAAATTACGTTTTGAATTATTATACATCAAGACTCGGAGGATTTCATACATTTAGTAACATAATACTATGTTACCTATATTCAAGTTGTATAGTGCTAATTTGTTCTAAATCTATACTTAATATTATAAAGAGGTAAAGTTTGTTTGTTTGTGTGTTTGTTTGTTTGTTTGTATTGAATAGGCTCCGAAACTATTGGACCGATTTTCATGAAATTTGGTACAGATATAGATTAGACCACGGGGAAGGACATAGGCTACTTTTTATCGCGGCAAAATGTACGGTTACCGTGAGATTTCCTTTTGCGCGCACGAAGTCGCGTGCAACATCTAGTAGTAAATAAAAATATTTTTACGCATTTACACTTTCTTAGTGACAGTGCTCCTAGCTCCATCTAGTTAGACTTAAACAGGTAACGAAGTGTAAATTATGCAGTCATCTATTTTCTCATCGACAGCTTTTTATAACCGCGGACCGCCATATTTATTCCCAGTTTCACCTTTGAATGCTAATGTACATTATGGTGGCTGTATGCTGATTGGTCCTTACTCCAAACGAGATTTACAACATACACTCATCTAAATCATTTCATATTATAACATCATAGTCAAGGTGTAAAAATATTTTTTAAAATATCCGTGCCACATTATTATCTAAATATAAGATCTAAGGAATAAAAAGTCACAATCGCGTGAGAGGAAAAACGAGTTATTATTAGTTGTAGAGAATCGCGAGCTTGCTCCGAGCTCGGATGCTATCATAAATAAGCGGCGCGGTGCGCTGGGGGGGGGGGGACGGCAAGAGTCAAGGCCGCACGCTGCCCCCGGTCGTCGCTCGCGTCCCACTTGTCGCTCTCTCGCTCTCTCCCTCACCCGTCCGAGGACACCCGAGCGCTGCCGACTGCGCACGAACTAGACCTTCTATGCGCCCGCGCAGCGCAAACAGCTGAGAGTTAACAACATAACACACTGACTCGGTCATCCGTGCATTCAACTTTTGATTGGCTTTCTTTTTCAAGAACAGGTTGCCCTAATGACATTTTCGGTATTGTTCCTGATTAGATAAATTTGTAGTTGCATTTTATTTCAATTTTGAATTAGTTTTTTCGGTTCTGTATTCAAAATTGCATTGTTTTTAGGTCAATTTGTAAAGAAACGATCGCTATTTCAAAGTTAAATAAAGGTCGGCATTTCCGACTGTCTAGAGGTTAAGTTCTGGAGTCTAGACTTGAATTGAACGGGCTGGAGTTGGACTACTTGTGACCGGCTCAGACTTTCACCGCTTTCAATGAATCATTACATCAGTATGATGACACTTTACGAGTAGGTATTTGCTTCATCAGCTTCTCGGAATACGGCGGACGCAGAACTATATTACTAAGCTTTATTTTCTAAAATAAACACTTTATTTGCATTCTGAACTAGGCTACTAGGTAATAGATATGTACCTATTTGTTTATATTCTTGCGCGCGGTTTCGCTCGCGTAAATAAGGTTTTGAACTTTCACCCCCTATTTTACTCTCTTAGAGGGTATAAATTTGAAAAATCCTTCTATAGGGGACTGAATAAAACCACGGTTTTGGATAGTTATGTGCCGCTGGAGCGTTCAAACGTGTGTCACTTGCGCGTGCGGTGCAGCGGTGATGCGACTCAAGGGTACTAGTATATATCTGTATAATCTATGGTGCGACTATTGTTCCCGAGGTGTCGGGCAAAGCATTCGAAATTTGAACGTCCCAGCGGTACGACTTTATTCTTTCTGTTACATAAACACGAAATCATATTGTTCTAAACAAAAGGGCATATAAACAACTTAATTCTAATAACTAATAACAATAACTTATGCCTAGATGAAACCTAATCGTAGTGCGTCGCCTACACCTTCCTTATTGGATGCCTACGTCATATTATGAGAAATACGTGTGCAAAATTTCAGATTTCTAGCTTTAGGGGTTTGGCCTGTTTGTTTATACATCAGTCAATCAGCTTTGCCTTTTATAAATGTACTATACAGATAAATAGAATATTTATTGTAAGGTTACTTAAAATTAGGAACTCGTTTGGGAGACAGATAAACCGTTTGGTCTCTATGGCTGGGACTGTATGTGATCCGGAATCCGACGGGACCGGGAAAATATAGAGCACTGAAAATAGAACTCTCAGCTAATACAAAAGAGTTGAAAATCGAAGTGTCTAGCTGTCATAAATGACATTAACATTTGACTCGACACTTGTGTGTTCGATTTTCAGCTCTATTGTATTAGCACAGAGTTCTATTTTCAGCGCTCTGAATTTTCTCCGGCCTTACAAACTCCGGTATAGTCCCAGCTTACTTGAGAAATTTAAAAACACTTATCACCTTCTAGTAGTACCTTCTTTACTAGACAAATAGATCTTGATCATCGACTTGAGAATTGGAATTTGGAACCTAATGAACGAGCTGATCACTGCGGAACAAATGACTAACGAGCGACTCACCTAATAGCAAGTCATTCATCATTATTATATCCGTGATGACAATTTGAACCCACATGGACTAGTTTTTTGGCATCAGCTATTTCGGTCGGTTGCGCAACGGCGCGGCCGTCGAACCCGCAACCATTTCAAATGTAAATAAAATAAATTACACACCATAACGCCGCAGTCTTATGGCTCCTACAGAACTGCGTTAACGTTGTATCTCCATTCGTAAACTACGAGTCGTAAGCGACACAATTTTATGGACGTAAAACTCGCCAAAGATATATTGTAGTCACCTTCAGATTCAGTAGTGATGGTCAAGAATTTAAGATAGTATTGCAACTATTTAGTAATCTGTGGTATTACTTATTAAGTTATTAGAGGCAAGAGGGTGTATACAGTATGCTGTATTTTCTAATATGCTGCCGTCCTCAAACTAACAGGCGGTTAAATGACAAAAAGAGTGTTTGAGGTAGAGCTACAAAACGGGGGATTATTTTGAAATCTATGCTAGTGATTTTCTATAAACAAGTGTTAATGTTATCAGAAATCATTCATGACAACATTAACAATTGTTTAGAGACAATCACTACCATAAATTTCAAAAACTTCCCGCGTTTTTTAGCTCTACCTCAAAAACTCTTTTTGTCATTTAACCGCCTTTTAGTTTGAGGACGGCAGTATGAACGAAATATGCACAGTATACTATTATTATGTTTGCTCTAGGTCTAGCCGAAGTCTAGAACCTGCTAAAATGGCGTATCTAAAATAACTCTTCCGTACATGTGTAATCATACTAATATTATAATTGTGAAAGTTTGTGAGGATGTATGGATGGATGTATGGATGTTTGTTACTCTTTCACGCAAAAACCGCTAAACGGATTTTGATGAAATTTGGTATGGTTAATGGTAGTAAGCTCTGGATTAAAACATAGGCTACTTTTTATCCCGGAAAAGTACACTATTCCTGCGGGATACCCAATAGTATATTTACGCGGGAAACAGTTTGACGATTCGGGGTGACTTAACATTTTTAATTTCGTTTGACGTTCGCGACTGCGGTACGAATAGGGAATGTTATTATTCGACAAATTTTACTATTCGAATAATTCGAATAATGGCTAAACACTATTCGAATAAATTCGAATAATTCGAATAATACGAATATTGGTAATAAACTTTAAATACAAGTAATATAATGCGTTTATATATATCTGCGTATTTAGTAATATTAAAATGTGAAGTGTTTTAGAAATTACTCTTAAAAATCAACGTTTTTTTAATAAAAAAATCTTATTTTAAGTTTGAAACTTAAAATTACTAAATTGCAATTAACTTTTTTTTTAAACTTTTAACACATGAACGGTTTAGGTCTGAAGCAGACCATGGATTTGGTTTCTTAATTTTTGGCAGAAACTAAGTAGTTTCTGCCAAAAATTAAGGAAATATAGGGAGATAATTTTTGGGGTTTGTTTTAGAGGTTCGTATTTTCTGGTTTTTAATTGAGTCAAGCTATTGATCGATTCAACATAGACAATCGATTTAAAAGGTCAGACCTACAGTCTGACTTTTTATAGTTACCTTTTCGTAGTATAATTTAATGTACCTATAAATAACACTAATATTACAGAACATATTTTTTATTATTTATATAAGTATCAGTTTGTTTAAGATTGGAGAGAAATGTATTTGCAGAGTTGGAACACTGCACAGAAATGGAATACACTGTAAATAGTGCTCTGTTCTAATATAGTGCAGCTGAAAACTCTAATTATACGAGTATCGTGCTGTCATAATGGTCTGCTCCAGACCTAATCGGTACATGTGTATATAAACAGTAGTAAGAATAAGTAAACAAGATAAACTGTCAAAATAAAAATCACTCAAAAAGATTTTAATGTTATGTTAACATAAAAAACTTCATAGTTGGTAAAAAGTGGGTGGAAAAATCTTTAAAACAAAAATAACCTTTTAGCCATATTTTGGTATTCAATTTTTTCTTGAACGATAAGTCTTATTACAAAAAGGAAGTTATGTTAGGCAGAAGGCATCAGTGCAGAAGTAGTCCGTGCAAGACTTTAATGGCAGACTCAGAATTTATTAATGATAAAAAGCTTATTATGACATTTAAATTATGACATTTATTAATTTTCAATATTGACTTATCAAACTTTTGACGGATGCTGACATTTTATTTAATATTTTTTAATTATCTACTATTTTATTTCATTTAATTAATTAATCGTACCTAACATGTGATCATTATAATTTAATCTTTACAATGATTTGTCCTTATTTTGTTAAATACATATATCTATGTTAATTATTATTATCTATATTAATTTCACAAAATATTTGCACGTCGAGGTAAATCCGACAAAATATGAGTGTCATTTAACATTGTACCATCTTATTGTACCATATTTTTGCAAATAAAATATTCTTATTCTTATTCAGCGCTCGGCAAGACCGTCAAATTGTTTCCACTTATTGAAAATCAACACTTAGATACAGTTAAGTTCAGAAACAGCTTCTTCAGGCCCGAAGGGACTATGTTACTGACAGCACAGTGAAAAAGACTTGCTTAAGTAAATTTGAAACCCTAAAGACCGAGGCGAAGGGCGAGTGGTCTCATCTCGAGACCAAACTCGAGAGAGAACACTGTTGTATGTGTTCACGGACGTATCGTCCGTGAACACATACAAAAGGATGAACGAGAATGTTCTAGAATTCTGGTCCCAGATGAGTGGATTAACTCACTTTAACTTCACAAGTTAAAGTGAACTTCTGAAGGGCTAAGTAAACGTGTCCTGGTAATATCTTCAAGCCTACTTTTCATATAGAGTCCAGTATGCTCAGGCAGAGTACGTATACAATGGGCTGGCATACCTTCAGGAATCCGCACTGAGTATGTGGCCATGACAATTGGACCTCTACCTGGAGAAAGATATGATCAAGAGATTCTTAAAGATTATATTTAATGTCCTCACCTCAACCAGATTAAGTATACCCTGAGAAGAGCTTAGAAAGCTAGTCAGTAGCCGCAAATTGTCACCTACAGTTAGTACCCTCATAGCACTATATCACGCCCTGATATAAGAATGGGAGAGAATATTGCATAATTCGGCTCCAAAACCTCGTTTTCAGTATGACAAACCTCCTCCAAGCTGTTGTCAGACCTCGAGGAGTTATTCAAAACCGCAATTTTATATAACATGTAAATTTAGTCTTTAAGACTAAGATTAAAATGGTTAATTTTTGTTTAAACATATAATTAATATACTGATATATATAATTACTTTTAAGAAAACTGATAAATCTTGTTCTAATATTTTAAAACGTATGAAATTTTAAACGATTTGTACTTAGTTTTGCAGGCCAGTGTAATACTGTAATAATCAACTTAACTAGGTATCCTTTATCGTTTCACTCTGTTCGTCCGCCTGTCTCTCTTTCTATCTACTCTTCTAGCTATATTGCGTCTAGATATCGGTTTTGGTTTGATAAAAAAATATAATTTTATTATATAGTTAAGTACAAGTCACATGTATGGAAAGCCACCCCGGCTTTCCATACATGTGAAGTGTGTGTTCAATATTATGTCTGTTAAAATAAAGGAAAAGTTTTATACATGACTTTTACAAAGTCAACCACTTCCAAGTAATCGGCCTCCAAATTGGCTTCACCCACCACTGTCATTTCTGAACTATGAAGATTAGGAACCTACAATTTTCCATGCTGGTAAATCATGGTAAATTCTCTTTAGGAAAGTTATTTTGAATGAAATCGAACAGTAAAAAATCGTATTACGCTTTATAGTAACAGACACGTCCTAACACGCTCTTGGTTAGGTTATTTTGCCAAGCGTGTGAGTATGGATTCATTTCGCTGAGGCCTGTAGGAAGTTTTCACTTTAAATATTTTTGTATTTAAAAAAAGTTTTGTATTCTTTCACAAACAATGTAGTAAAATCTGTTTTAGGATATTATTGACGACAATATTAATAAATAATGTATTAAATAACGAAACTTTTCCGGTTTATATACAAGTTTATTACTACTATTAACCTATTTTTGAAAAATAAATAAAATATTTTTATTATTCGTTTTATTCGAAATATTCGAATATTGAACCCAGTCATATTCGAATAATAAAATCGTCGAATATTCGAATAAAACGAATATTCGAATATTCGAATAATATTCCCTAGGTACGAATAATGTATTATATCATATATGTCACCGTAAAATTGTAACAACCCTTAGATTGTAAAATAACTAACAAGATTGTCAAAATATGTCGAAAGATTAAAAACTATATATTTATAATGTAACGAAAAATAATGTGTTAAATTATAGGCAGCATAATTATATTCGTGTCGGAAGTCTATCAACATTTTACAATTTCACTAGTTTTATTACAATCTAACGGTTTTTACAATTTTACGGTGACATATATATTCTTCGACTGCGGCCTCTACCGATGCCGAGTCCTCAATTAATAATATATTTTTATGACACCCTGTATAATTGCTGTCCGTCCTAATAAACAAGAGCACCATGTGTAATTGACGCTAGTAAAACATTTACGATAGTGAACAATAAATTACAGTAGATAATAAAACATAATTTATGATAATAATACTTTAAGATTGCATTCCAGTGAACATTAAACTGCACAATATCGTTTATTATTAATAATAATAGGCACTTTAGTATTATTATTATTGATAGCTAAGTATTTTACTAAATTTTATTTTGTCTAGTGTTCAAGTTAGATTATTCAGGTAAAAATCTATAAACACAGCGAGATTAAAGTTTTGTCATTCAATAGGGGATCGGACTACATCTGAAATATTTGATTTCAATAATATATTCAGAAATATTGAGGTATTAATACTTGGTAAATGTAAAAAAAAATATTTTTTTTGTGTAGTTTACTAATAAAATACATTTAAAAAGTACTAAAAAAATTTTTTTTTTGCGAATTTGGTAAACAAAACCTACATCATTAGTTTACTCACATCATATACAAAAACATTCATTATGGTAAGTATGAACTTAAACGCACAAATATGGGAGATATTTACAAATATATTCCGGCGGCCATATACTTCATATACTATAACCTAAAAGTGACGTCACTTGTAGGTCGACTTTAGTATGGAGCGTTTTTAAGAGGCTCGCGAAATTTTTTATACAAATCGCTGTACCTTTGAAAATATTGACTTTTGATATACGGTTACTTCTGAGAAGTTACTCATATTTAAGAGTACTATTCATTTATGCAATAAAAAAAAATGTCCGATTGCCTATTGCTAATTATTATTTTAGTTAAAGACTGAGGGCCTGCTTCACAATCTACTGACAAGTCTCTGATAGCTTATTTGCATGTTTTGTCGCTGTCGCTCGATACTAAGTACTATTCGACACCTATTTTAGAAGACTAGCTTTTGCCTTTCGGTTTCTATACAATATTTTAACCCCTTTTGCACCCTTTGGGCGAATTTTCAAAAATCCTTTCTTAGCTGATGCCTACGTCATTACAACTATCTGTATGCCAAATTTCAGCAAAATCCGTTCACTAGTTTCGGCTGTGCGTTAGGTTATAGATGTAGATATAGATAGTAGGTGATAGATGAGTCAGTCAGGTTTGCCTTTTATATATTTAGATTTAGAAACATTTTCTAACTTGACAAAGTGACTCGTCCTTCAGACAGCCATATCAATAATCAATATGCTAAACCAATATTGCCTTAATATACCTATTATGGTCTTCGTGATTATATAATATAAATATGCCAAACATGTAACCGCAGTTTATTAAAATCACGACACAACTACCAAAATCAAGCTTTTTCCAACGACTTGATCGACAATTGCCAATTGTATATTGTGGCATAATACGCCAGCCGCATACTAATTAGGTCCTCATTAGTATTCAAGCAATGTGACTTTTGTTGGAGCAGGAAGTACCTTGACACTACCGAAAATCTGGTATTTATGAATAGGAAATATACACTTGATAATATATTTATTGAGGAAATCTAATATGACTGTATCAAAAATATTGATTTTAATATCTGTTGCCACCGTATATAATGACTAGTTTTCGCCCGCGGGTCCGCCCGCGTGAATACAGTATCCCCCGGGAACACTACTTTTTCGGGATAAAATGTAGCCTATGTTAAAATCCAAACCCTAAACTACTATCTTACCAAATTTTACTGAATTAAACTTAATTAAATTAATTAAACTTTAGACCCAAAATCCTTCAAATGTTAGATTCGCGATCCAGTAAGGACGTTAGTTATCCAGTTTGATGAACTTCCTAAATAGAGATTCCATGCTCGAGTAGTCGCCCTGACCAGTCTGCATCCCTGACCAAACTGCATCTTTTTCCAGGTCGCGAGGAGCTGTCCCCAGCGTCCAGCATCAATGGCTGCGGCGCGGAGAGCGAGGCCAGGCGGCAGAAGAAAGGCCCGGCGCCGCGGCAGCAAGAGGAGCTGTGCCTGGTATGCGGAGACAGAGCCTCGGGGTACCACTATAACGCCCTCACGTGTGAAGGATGCAAAGGTGAGAATAACCACAGATTTCTATATATATAAAAATGTTATGTTGATTTGTGTACGCTTCAAAAACTCAAAAAGTTCTGCACCGATCGTGCTGAAATTTTAGCATGATATATAATCCGCATCAAGGATTGTTTTTATCTATTCTTTGCATCAGTCACATATCCGCGACCGCGAAAAAACTATATTTACGCGGGCGGAGCCGCGGGCAAAGCTAGTATATTATAAAGATGTCATGGGGTACTCATTCCAACTTACCCGTCCGGTAGTCGTGGTATAGTATACGGTATGCGACCCCGGCTTCCCTAGCTATTACTGTCCTATCCCTTGCCCTCCTGGGCGGTAATATCCTACATTCCCTATTTCCCACTCTAACTTACCAATCTTCCTTTCCACACCACCTATCCTTCCCTTTCCTATTTCCTACCCTCCACCAATCAGAGGAACGCAATGGATAATCAGAAAAATAATTTAATTATCCAAAATGGCGGCGATGTGGCTCACCATCCATCACGTCACGTTCACGTTGAATGTAAGAGGAGGAATGGATGGTAAGAATGAAAGTGAACGAAGCGAAACAAGTATGTAAGGATCGTAGCAAGTGGAAAGAAGTGTCTCTGCCTACCCCTATGGGAAAGAGGTGTGATTATATACGTATGTATATTATAAAATGGTGGTCGCCCAGTGATGGAAATTCGCCTCATAATTTATATTAACTTTAATTGTGACAAAGGTTTGATTATCGCAGCTCAATGCTCATGGACACCATTATCATTTATCATAGGTGTAATAAGTGTGTTGCCAGCCATACCTTGCTACCTTTGGCCCCGGTGTCGCTAGCGTCCTTCATCGCCAATTTTCTATGAGGCCGTATGCTGTACTAGAGAGTCGAGCAAATTCATCCGTGTCGAAAGGCTTTTACTGCCATCACACACGGCTTGCCTATAATTATTATTATTAGGATAAGAGTTGAGACAGCAATACTACTGAAACTTCTTAGTCCTACCGCCCTTTTGATTAATTTTCTGCAGGTCTTAAGACTGCTTTTAGTATGTCCCTCTGGAATTGCAGATATCTAGAAGCCTGTTCACCTGTTCTTGTCAAACTTTACTTCTAAAGAAATACGGTAGTTATGTTCTGCTAAGTAAATTTTACTCTTCTTCCATTATAATATAACTTACCGACTACGGATACATTCTTGTTTATCCATTTAGAGGGCCTTTAAAAGCTTGGACACATGTTTGATATTAGTCAGCCCTTACGCCCACACCAATTGGCTCATTGTCGCTTATCAAGGCTGTTAGCCTATATACAGCGTCACAATACTGTCTGCTCACCGTCTACCGTTGTCGCATTGACTATTTTTAGGATCGGCTTATTAAAATGATTTCGCCATTTAGCTCCAACATTTATTTTGTTACGCATTTCTTTGATGCTTACGAAGATTTTTGTGAGCAATTAGATAGGTACTCAGACTAAATGTTCTGAATTTTAGCAAACAACATGAAATATTAGTTTGTCTGCTAGTGCTCAGAGTAATTACACAACGCATAGAGACAATGCTATTAGCAAGAGGAAAATC
The DNA here is from genome assembly GCA_905404095.1 of Glaucopsyche alexis. Lineage (NCBI taxonomy): Eukaryota > Metazoa > Arthropoda > Insecta > Lepidoptera > Lycaenidae > Glaucopsyche > Glaucopsyche alexis. Next base: position 9,079,846 of record FR990053.1, read on the forward strand.
ATATATCGTATCTTATCCCACTATACGACACATGCCAATGAGAAAGAAAGAGATATCTAATTGTTCGTTGCATACAATTTTTGTAGGTGGTCACAGTCGTTTGTAGACTGATCTGTCTGAAGTTGGTTCAAATTGTCAATTCAAAATGTCTCTTATTAATAGAGATGGCTTTCTCTTTCACTCTTATTGGTATTTGCCTTTGATGTTTTGTGAGACAAATAGCTGCCTACGGCTTAGATTTTAGTTTACCTTCTATGTAAGTATGTAATATTTCTTTGTGCTAGTGATACTATTGAAGACTGTTCTTATCTTTCTCATATTAAAATAAATTTTAATAAAATTCCAGGTTTCTTCAGGCGGAGCGTCACAAAGAATGCCGTGTACATATGCAAATTCGGTCATGCTTGTGAAATGGACATGTATATGCGGAGAAAGTGTCAGGAGTGTAGATTGAAAAAGTGTCTAGCGGTGGGCATGAGACCGGAGTGTGTGGTGCCGGAGAACCAGTGCGCGATCAAGAGGAAAGAGAAGAAGGCCCAGAGGGAAAAGGACAAGCTACCCGTGAGCACGACCACGGTAGACGACCACATGCCGCCCATTATGCAGTGCGACCCCCCACCCCCCGAAGCTGCTAGAATTGTAAGTGTTTTCTCCGAGTAAAAAATCGAAATTACAAAGAAAGATAGACTAGGATAAGAAGCCGAGAACGCTTAAACGTCATTTTAAAATAAATTATACTAAAAATGAAGAAGAAATAAAAAATTGAAATAGTAATGAAATAGTAACAAATAAAGGCTTTTATATGAAGTAAGATTTGAAAAATATTAATTATGTAAAAATTGTTGTAGAACCGTAATAAAAAATAACGTGCGCTATTGGTTTCAAATTGATTCGAAACAAGCCAAAAATGTCCCAAATACACAGATCACTATTTTTTTCAATTTGTGCCTAAATATCTTTATTTTTACTAAATCATCATTTCATATTATGATGATATAAGTAATATCGTTAAAGCATAAAACTTCTGTTTCTGTAATTACAAAGACATTCTAATCTAGACAATAACAAAATGTTGAAATGTTCTTAACATCAATAATACCTAGTAGTTTTTAGTTTTTTTTGTGGACCTTTCCATTGAGAGTATATTTGGGTCATTTAAGCGTCAGTTCACACAGACGCGACGCGTCTCGTCTCTCTGTGAACTAACCCTAAGGCATAACGCATGCACGTATCTAGTCTGCAACAACATTAACGTGTGTCGTTTCCTTGAAGCTGGAATGTTTGCAGCACGAAGTCGTGCCCCGGTTCCTCTCCGAAAAACTACTGGAGCAGAACAGATTGAAGAATATACCGCCGCTGACCGCGAACCAACAGTTCCTAATCGCGAGGCTCGTGTGGTACCAGGACGGGTACGAGCAGCCCTCGGAGGAGGACCTCAAGAGGGTCACGCAGGTGCGTAGACCTTGACCATCGAGCTGCCGTCCTAACGAAGAGTGCAGTAAGTCGAGTTTTTGGGCAAATTGAGTTAAGAGCATATTATAACATAATTAAGAAATCCAATTTGCCTAAAAACTCGACTTACTGCACTCTTCGTTAGGACGGCAACGTGGTAGAGATGAACCATTCTTAAAATGAATCCACCAAGCCGGTGGAGAGTATTTTTAAGCTGGGACGCCGATGCAAATTCAGAGCACTGAAAACAGAACTCTGCTCTAACACTATTGTATTAAATTATATAGTTGAAAATTGAAGTTTCGAGTGTCGACTTGTCACATATGACTTTGATATTTGACTCGACAGTCGACACTTATGGGTTCGATTTTCAACTCTATTGTATCAGTGCATAGTTCTGTTTTCAATACCCAGAATTTTCTACGGATTCCGAATTCCGGATCGTAGTCCCAGACTCCCAGCCAGAATGGTTTATGTCTATTGTCTACAGTCGTCGACAAAGGTGTACCACAAATCGGTATGGCAATAAGTTTCAAAAGTGATAGCCTGTGGAGTGTGGGTGTCCGAGAATGTACCCTGATATAATATAATGTCACCAAAAAGTCGAGTTTTCTAAGGCAATCTTGAGCGTTGATGCTGTGAATATATTGCATGCGAAGCAGCCTGTCACTGAAACATATTTCCATGACAATTTGTCTGTAATATGCCTAAGGCTGGTACTATATTATCCGGAACCTCTTCGGCCGGAGAAAATTCAGAGCGCTGAAAATAGAACTCTGGGCTAATACAATATAGTTTAAAATCGAACACACGACCGCGGAGGGTTTCTAAATGGCTGCCGTGTTGCCATGTGTTCGATTTCCGACGCTATTTTACTAGCCCATATTTATCTTTTAATTTTTTATGGCCGGGAAGATTCCTGACAATATAGTCCCAGCTTAAAATATAGATTCTAGACAATAATATAATTAGTATTGACGTACTCGAATAATATGAATTATGATAGGTACGTAATGAATGACACAGTATAATTTTAAAACGATAACGAAATTGGATATTAGTAAAATGTATGGGAGTAACTACGTGACTTGGCAACGGAATGTCTCATTCCCATAGATTTTATTATCGTTCATACCGACCCTAGCCGCTGGTATCGTTATTCAATATTATTAAGACTATTAATCTAATAACAATATTTCTCCATCCATTGTAATAGTTAAACTAAAATAAATAAATAATCCCCGAATTGTCAAGCAGTGTGCGAGATGATGATAGCTAAGAACCATGTCGATCACGTCTCCGCATTCAAACAAAAATACTTTAGAGGTGTCGTTACAACTTTTGGTCTTCATTTTTTCCGTCTAGCCCCCTTTCGCAACGCGCGATTAGGAACTTCGTTCCAAAAACCGCATCTGAATCGGACCTTTTGTTCAGGAGCTACGATGCCACGAACAGACACACATAGACAGACACATCAAACTTATGACACCTCTCTTTTTGCGGCGGGGGTTAAAAAAATATTCAGAAACAGGCTAGGTCATCCAGGCCTATGGTCTAATTTTGAACTGATTTTTAAACTTGTTCCAGACTTGGCAGACTTCAGATGAGGAGGAGGACAAAACGGACCTGCCGTTCCGACAGATCACCGAAATGACGATCTTAACGGTGCAACTCATTGTCGAGTTCGCCAAGGGCCTGCCGGGATTCGCGAAGATATCGCAGCCCGATCAGATCACGTTACTGAAGGTGAGCAGAACTATGTAGTATAACTACGTGTCGCGTAATTGGAAAACGCTCTTACACTACAACTACTTACTTAATGCCCCTCGGCAATCGTCGTATTTTTATCGCAACTGTGGTACTATCCTACTAATATTATAAATGTGAAAGTTTATGAGGATGGATGGATGGATGTTACTCTTTCACGCAAAAACTACTGAACAGATTTTGATGAAATTTGGTATCTTAGTAGTTTAGGCTATGGATTAAAACAAAGGCTACTTTTCATCCCGAAAAAATACAGTGTTACCGAGGGATACCGTATTTACGCGGGCGGAGCCGCTGGCAACAGCTAGTTACTACATAATTATTTGTAACAGTGGCGAAGGCTGGTTCTCCTTCATACCCTTGCCTGTAGGTAGGCATTTGGATGAGGGTCTTCAAAAGATAAGTGGTAAGTGAAGTCGATAGGAATATTGAGTCATTGGAACCCCACGCCACTGCTGACTACTTACTTATTCTGTGTTAGGACTCTAGAATCTGCCACAGAATAATGTGGCCTTTTTAAGGCCTAAGGTGGAACATTATTATGTTCAAAAAAATTACAATTTCTTTACAGAAACTTTTCCATACTTCTGTCGCGATAAAAATACAATAATTGTCGAGGGACATTAGGTAAATCGTTGTACTGTTAGAACATTTTTCCATAAATCGATAAGGTATCGGATACCGTATATTACGAAAGTATGAAAGAAACAAGGATATATTTCAATATGAAGCATATTATACCGGTCTGCGTGCGATATCGATCGAACTGGATATTGAAAAAACGCACTTAAATGTCAAATACATAAGAGCGTTTCCGGTCTAATATCTGATATCAGTGCGATGAGATATAAAAGCTCTTTAGACGAGTTGCTTTATTAAATACGAAATATACATAAAATTTGTGACATGGAAGCGAGAAAGCTATACAAAACACGAGTGCGATAGAGTGCAATATAGATAAGTTTAATATGACGTCTCGGGTCTCTATTATTCGTTAAATGGTTGATAAGAAAAGCATGAATTTTTTATATTTTCTGTAAGTTTAACACCGATCTAGACAACACTATAGATGTACAAGAATTTACATACCTACTTACCTATATTTTATATAAAATCTTATAAAAAAATCAGCATGTTTTGTAGACGAATTTTAAATGTCATCGTTACTTTTAAACTTTGTGTAAGGCATTTTTATTTAACTAAAATAACTTGTATCTATTAGGTACGTACGAACACCAATCAAGACATCAAAAACCCGTTGCTATTTTGGTCAATTAAGTAGCCAATGAAATAACTTTACATTAAAATAAATTAACATAATTATATTATTACGACTTAGGTACCGGACGTGGGGTTACAAACCCGACTACCTGATTTCATACTTGTTATAGGTATAATAAAATGTTTCTTTGAACAAAGAAATTCCTATCAATAAACATATTTTATGTACGAGCAATGTGCTTACTAAACTTACCTTCAAATGACTATTAAAGCTAGACGTCCATAGCCACAGTGTATATTCTTCTTCTTCTTCTTTTTTATAATGGCTCCATAGTGATTCGCCAGTGTCAGAGTGTGGTGACGAAAACTCTGCTTTCTGAGTAGGTTTTATGAATAAACAAGAGTACGGTGTACTGGAGGAAGTCTGTTGAATAATCTTAAACCTAGAACAAACACAAACATTTAGGGTTAGTACCACACACCTTACAGTTTTATTTTGTTAATAAGAATAAATGTACATAAAGTTTCAATGAAAGGAGTATTTACAAAACACAGAACAGATTTAAGGTTGATAGGGCGGGGAATTGTAGGAGGGACACAGTGTATATAAAGATGCTCGCTTCGAAAGTCTACATTAAGTATTTCGGGTGTTGACTACATGTTAAATATTCAGTTATATATTCAGAAATATTGAGGTATTATTCCTTACATTTTTATTAATATTATATGTTCTATGCAAATGTGTGAGAGTACGCATGCTTATGCACGTATGCTTATGCACGTATGCTTATGCGTGCATTCACACATCTGCTTGCTACTTGTGGGTATTTTTTCTCGGAATATGTGTATTATTGATTTCTAGATATAATATTATTTAAGTTGTATGCTATGAATTTCCGCAAATTAACGCCTGTTTCTATTAACTACTATACCTCCTATTTATATATCCTTTATGACCTGTACTTGTAAGTTCCCCCTATGTTCACCACGAGAATAATAATTTGTGTAGTAATAAAACACCACGTTATACATTGCAGGCCTGCTCCAGCGAGGTGATGATGTTGCGCGTGTCTCGGCGTTACGACGCGCAAACGGACAGCGTGCTGTTCGCGACGAACCAGGCGTACACGCGCGACAACTACCGCAAGGCGGGCATGGCCGACGTCATCGACGACCTGCTGCACTTCTGTCGCTGCATGCACGCCATGTCCATGGACAACGTGCATTACGCGCTGCTCACCGCCATCGTTATATTCTCAGGTATTTTATCTTGACGTCCGAACCGTACTTTTAGGAGGACTCGCGAAAACTTATAGGTGTTGCTTAGCGCCATTTTTTAATATTCTGGGGTATTAACTACCGCCATTTTCTACACGTATTCTTAGTTTTTATAATTAATCGCATTGAACGGAGAGAATTAGGCCTGAAAGATAATAAATATGATAAATAAATGCTTAAATGTTTCTGAGTGCTTATTAGCCGTATTAGCGCGCTAACCTAACACAATGAAACAGCCAAATTATTTTAAAATTGATCATAGAAATAATCCATATGTTCTAATCTAATACGTATATACGATATCTACTTCCAGATCGGCCCGGGCTCGAGCAACCTCAGCTAGTGGAGGAGATCCAGCGATACTATCTCAACACGCTGCGGGTGTACATCCTGAATCAGTTCAGCGCGACCACCCGCTGCTCCGTGGTGTTTGGCAAGATACTCTCCATCCTGTCCGAGCTGCGCACGCTCGGCATGCAGAACTCCAACATGTGTATCTCCCTCAAACTCAAGAACAGGAAGCTCCCGCCGTTCCTCGAAGAGATATGGGACGTCGTGGACGTGTCGCAGCCGCCCGTCACGGAGGTGCCCGCCGACCTTTAGCGCGCGCGAGCGACACGTCGCGGCCACGCCTAGCCCCGCCCCCGAGGAGAGAACGCATAGACTGGCTAGTTTTAGTGATGTGGACAGAGATATTTATAAGGACACGGTGGCCGAGGTGCGAGATTAGTGAATATATGTGCTGTTGAACGTTCGTAGTATATATGTGTTAGCGGGCCCGCGGCGGTCGGCCCGCCTGGCGTGGGCCCGCCCTTATTTTGTTTCGACTGGACCGGAGGCGTCGATTCTCTGAGCGGCTCGTGATTCCAATTTCGTTTGTCAAATTTGTACAAGGTTACTAGAATTTGGGAAGCGAAATAGATCGAATCGAGCGGCTCGTGTAGCCGCCTCGGCCGCTCGAATCCTTGCATACGTACGTTACGAGAGTTTAAAAAGAAGTAATATATGAGAGATGTTTCTATTGGGTGAAGAGTTGATAGTTATGTTTATTTACCAAAATTAACGGTTAATTGACCTTTTTCGATATATGTATATCGTAGTCGCCCGCGGCGGTTTGTTATATATAGTTTACGTGCGAGTCGTCCGTCGGAATGTCCCGTGTCCCGCAGGCCACTACACAACTAATAATTTATTGCTGTGATTATATTATACGAGGCGTCTCGCAGAGACGAGCACTGCAGTAGCTCCGCTGTCCGTCTGTCTGTGTTGTGTTTCCGAGATCGCACTGCACCGAGTGACATACCACATACTTATCCGGTATTGGCCTCGAAGGACAGGTCGAAGTGTACAATTCTTTCAATTTACTGTAGTTTAAGGCGATAAATTGTTACGAATTTAGACATGGTATCACTTGAGTTACTTTCAAATAGCGGAGACAGATTTAGTTAGCGTTTTATCTAACTAGAAGACATTATGAAAATCAAAAAGCCTAATACACGGGTGGCAGGATTTTTAGATAAATTATTATCTCACAAACTGCCATGAAAATGTAATCATATTTGTAAAATATTTCACAACATAGCGTGTGTGCCAGGCAGCTGTATGTAAATATTGAATTAGGGACATATTATTTATTAAAATAATAATGAAATAATTTATATACAAATTTATTTTAATTTATAACAATTCGGATGCAATAATAATTCAGCGTTAAATTCTTTGATCACAAAGTGATCTTAAAATCTATACAAGTTCACAGATGCATAGAACTAAAAATGCGATATGAACTGGTTAGTAAGAACTCTATAAATTATCAATGTATAAAGAACCCCCAATTCATTATCCTTCAATGGCGAAAGGATTTTGTTCAGCTGTGGGACCAAAATTAATGAAAAATCAGAATATACGTTTTTAGTTAATCGAGTAGCACAGCTAAAGACAGCGATGAAAATTGAATTAAAGGTCTTATGTTAGGTGTAAGTATATTTTTATATGGAGAAATTATAGTTAGTTAATAAGTTTGACCCCCGGCAGCTGAATCGGTTAGGACGGAAGCACACGCGCCATCTTGTGTATAAAAATAACTAAATCTGTCTCCTTTGTAATGTAAGAATCATCTGACACACGTATACACGGGCTCGAGATGAAGCCACTCGATTTAGCGGTCAGTTTGTACTAAGACATAATTAAAGTTAAATAAAAAAGGAGTTTTAATAATAATTTCTATAATTATTTAATAAGCTCGGAAAAGAGCTACATTGCAGAACTGCACGACCGCAACTGCGTCCGTATATCGTACGCACTTGCGTACTTGCGTGGAATGTTACAACGCAGCGTCTAAACCGCTGGATCGAGTGACAGAGCCCCGAGGGCCAGTCCACACGGCGCATTGCGTCGACGCAGCGCAAACATATTAACGCAATGCCGGCACACGAGTGCTTCGTTAACGCAGCGTTGTTGCGACGTAAACGTAGCGTGGTTACCCCTCCCGCTTCGTCTCGGGGGATGCTGTCCGTTGTTCGTGCGTCGACGCAGCGCACCGTGTGAACAGTACAGTTTTTAGTGTGTAAAACGACGGAGCGACAGCGCTGCGTCGACGCAACGCTGACGCAACGCGCCGTGTGGACTCGCTCTGAGTAGAACTACCCATATGCAAATGTATCATACGAATTGCCTTAATCGCGTTACCTGTTCTATGTACCTTCATTGTTGACAAATCTTTAGTATATGGAGCACTATATTAACGATCTCAAATACCAATTAGAGTTGTTACATAAATTAAGCGTTCTTGTTGATTGCTGGGCATTTTGTATTAATTTCCGACATATTCCGCAGCCCGTCTGATGTTGAGGCTTGTATCGTTGTAACTATCGCGCTCATGTACTAATCACAACGTGTAGCTTTGCGGGTTGAACCACAACTTTGGCGCTATTTTATTGACAACTAAACGTTATTACTTATCAAATTGAAAGCCACTTTTCAACGCCATTTTTTAACAGCCATATTTTGTTGTATATTTAGACAACACTCAAACTCTCTAGCAGTAAACGTCAAGCCGCATCGCTACACAGCTACTCATAATGGTTAGTTCTAAATCACCCGCCATCACAATCATTAAAACGGTAAATAAGTCTGGTGCGTGTCGTGTGTCTTCTTTACATACCACTGAGTGTTGTAAATTTACATAATATAATAAGTACGTTTGTGGTTTTTTGGAATTGCATTTCTTGAGTATGATTCAGCGGAAAACGATGAAGCTCGCACCGCGGATCGATTGCTAGTCCGCTTCGCATCTTTTCGACTTATATATTAATTTTATTGTAGCTGTAGGCGATTCTGAGGTCGATGTCCTTCAATGTTTCAACGACTGTTAAACCTCGGTTTATACGTGCCCGAATTACTGACGTTTAACAGCCGTTTAAAGGTTGATGGGCGTCGATATAAATAGATAACGATGCACAAACGTCACTGAGTGTCTTACGCGTCACAACGCGCAATGACAACATACACTGCCATTATTAAATATTGATGCGACCTGGTATGCTTGGTCATAGCGAATGTTGTATTGATGAAACTAGTTTAGACATCAGCTGGTTTCTGAAAAGCTTATTACAAACACAAATCTTACGGTGAACCTATCCTGTCATCATATGGTTTTGATAAAAGTTTTGACACTTTGTTGATAAGTTTTTCGAAAATTAACTATACAGGTCACTTGTCCTTTTGCTAAATGTGTTTAGCGCTAATTGAAGCATACTGTCTCTGTCGACTTCTACTGAATGAAATAGAAACACATTCTAAAATTAGTGCTAATGATGTTGAACAATCGACGGTGCAAGTGGGCCTATACGACAGTATTGTAACTGGGTACAAGTTATTAGAATTAGACCATGGGTGTATTCCAAAAGTGTAACTACGAAATGTAAATAATTTGTACCAAGTTAAACTACTGTTGCGTTATGATAAGTGTACTGTGGTAAAGATGTATTATGAGCCGAGAGCACGCTATGATGCCTTATTTGAGATGCGACGGTAAGCGCTCGAGGCCAAGGCAGATTGCGTAAAATTAGCGTCATAATATAGTCAACCCTGCGAGAGAAGTTTGACGTAACGTGATAGCTGAGTTGAGAACCCTATCACATCACGTCAAACTCCCCCGGTACCCCCCGAGCTGTCTAAGGTCTCCCACACAGACGTGCGCGTTCCTCGGGCGTGTCAGCGATACGGGCGCTGCTCGCGCCACTCTCACGCCCGAGGAACGCACACTAAGTTCAACAATGGCCGCTAATTTTACGCAATCCCGTCGGCATAATCTTTGCATCTCGTTTGTGACAAATATAACTGCCATTCGATAAGTAAATTGTTGTACGTCATCGTAAATTCATGTTAGCTTCATAGTTACGGATACCGTGCGTGTCGAGCTGATCGTGTTTGATACATATTATTAAATTTCGAAATTGTAATAGACTTATTAAGTAATAATCTCACAGGAGAGCTAATATAATGAGATACCATAATATAATTTGTGTCTAGGTGATAATGGAAAATAGGTAAATGATAAGTTTATATCGCTTACTGATGGAGCCCGGCCGAGACGGAAGACGATGTGAAACGATGAGACGAAACCCGCGTTCTGGACCTCCGAGTAGCTTTATCGAACGAGCACTCGGCACTCTAATGCTTACATAATTAGGATACGGATATTTGATACGGAGTCCGGGAAGCCGGAGAAAATTTATAGGGCTGAAAAACACAGAAGTATCGAGTCAAACGTCATGTCAGCTTCGATTTTCAACTCTATTTTCAAGTAGCACAGAGTTTTGTTTTCAGTGCTCTGAATTTTCCCCTGGCCTGGATTTTGGACCATATAGTCCCGTTAGCCTTAGTCTAATTTTTATTCGTCCACACAACGTGCTAAAAACACGTTTGTTCTTATGAATTCAATTGCGTGTTTCTAAATTGGTAAATACTATTCCGTATTGGTTACTCTCTAGTCCAGGACGTGTGCGTGTGATAGTTCGACTGTTACAATCTTCATTGCCTCTATTTAGTTTAGGACTCGTGGAGCGAAACGCGGTGATGACGTGGCACACCTGGCCTCAGTCCGAAAGCCCGCGTCGAACATGCAGGCTTTGTGTCTTAATCGACAAGCTGATCGATTGTCAATCTCCGTAGCGAGTGGCTGCCGAAAAGCATTTCATAAATTAATTTGCCAGCCGCTGGGCTACGCATTTTGACATGGTATCACTAGACTGTCAGTTTAAGCCGCTGTACATAAGTACCTTTAGTTATACCGTCATATGTTTGACATATGTTTAATTTTATTCGTCTAAGAAAGTACATACGGCTGTTGTTATTTTTATATAATTTGGGTAGAAGTATATTTTTTTTTTTTGTAAATGAACCTCTGTATTTATCGTACGCTTCGTAAGCCTAGACGTAGTAGCAGCTACGAATGTTGTGATTCAAGGCGACGATTGTCTTATATTTTCCGTTTATTCTGCGCGTATTTTACAGATTATTATTTTGTTACTTCAGAGTGCAATATGTACAAATATTTACATATAAAATATAAATTGTACAGTGAATTTTTTAGTTTTAATCGTGTACGCAATATTTCGCTAATTTCGCGTTGGAATATGCATAATAACGAATCACAGAGGCCAGCTGCCATTTGTGTTAATTATACTTAAGATTTCGTTTACATAGTACATACCCACTAAGTGAATCTTTGTATTTACAATTTGCTAATTTTTTCTAGCAGATTTTTAGATTTGTTTAATTTGAACGAATATTGTACATTTCGAAAGATAATTTTTAAAGTGATTTTAGTTGTTATTTTGTGACGAATTTTGTTAGTGTAACTGGCAGCCTCGTGGCCAGACTATATACCAGTGTTTGGTGCAATGACCGTTTGTGTGTGCGACCGACCGACCGACCGTCCGCGGAACCGCGACCGAGCTGAACTGTCACGATACTCATTTATTGTGACACGGTGTTGTTATGTATATGTACTATATTTTCAAGCTATTTATAGCTATTGTAATATATTCGTTTGAAGCATGTTATTATAGAGACGTTTTTAAAACGGTTGTTAGTTCCGCGCGACGGCTCGGAGGCTCTGCAGTCGCGGATCCAGGGTAGGGCCCCGGGCGAGACCCCTGGGCCCGCGACCCCTGAATCCGTGCCTGGCCAGCGCCGTCGCTCTAGGAGTCGAGTGCCACGTCGATTCAGGAAGGCTGACTAAGATAAGACCTCCGTTCGGATACCTTTTCTACGACCCGATTTCCTCCTATACTTTGCCTTAGTACCCTTTATTGTATGATTTAACAGTGGTGGAGAGAATTAGATATAGGAAGCAGACATGATAATATGTTAAAATTTTAGAGAGTCAACTTTTATAAATGAATTACAAAAACATAAACCGTGAAAGGTGTGTACAAACGAGTTACGAGGATATTTGTATGAAACATTGTTATGCGAATAAACTTACACCTCAATATAAAAATTATATTGTCTTTTATTTCCTTATAACCCAACTTGGTAATGTTCTATTTATTTATAATTGTAAGTAAATAATGGCACATCAACAGTTCGTAGGAATTTTACTTTTAGGGTCAGATCATAACGAAACGCAACGCGACGTGAAGATGCGCGAAGAGACCAGTGATTGTACGCTGCGTCGCGCCTCTTTTATTTCACATTTTTTTGAATTTAACATATTAGTTTTTTTTAATTCTGTATTATTGCACCATTTGATAGCGTTTATAGTAACAAAATAACATTGCAAAACAGCAGGAGTCAGGACCCATTAAAATAAATGCATTCTATTTAATATTTTGCTGATAATTTTTTACGGTTTTGACGACCTCTGTGGCTCAGTGTAAAGCATGTTGGTGCTCAAGCCGCGGGTTCGAATCCCGCCGTAGGAAGAAAAAGTTTTCCGTGTTCCTGGGTCATGGATGTGTATTAAATATGTGTATAAATATACCTAATAAAAATCTTAAATATGAGTATGATATAAAAGTATCAAATATATTCCCGTTGTCTGGTACCCGTAACACAAGTTCTTTGAGAACTTACCACGGGACCAGATTGACGTGGTGTGAAGCGTCCATAGATATTATTTATTATTATTATTAATTTCATTCTAGATTTTTTTTTGCTGCATTATACTTATTAAAAAACGAGACCGTCCCTCCCCCTCCGCGTCCCGCTTCACCCCTCTCCCCTTGAATAGTGACCCGTTTTACAGGTTTTTTTTTATCAATTTTCAGGAAAACTATTCAAGCTAGGACAAATGGTTAAATACTAAATTATTTGTCAATAAATTACCTACAAATAAGTAGGTACCACATTCATTTTGAAACGAGTTATACTTACTTTAGAAGCTATGGTTCATTAAAGATTACTAAAATGTGCGCTTAGCAGAAATAAAACATTTATAGTTAATACCTACACAAGATTCAAGAAACAATAATATTTATTATTTTTTACAAGAAATGCGTTTCTGTAGTACCTACTAAACTATTATCTAAAACAAATCAGTATCGTCATTATTATCTTGCAGCCATACTCAAAGTGTGTTCCCCTGTGTGGGTTCCGCAAGAATTTAGAAAAATAATCAAAATACCGCAATAGACTGGACGTCGAACCTGATATGAGACCTTCAACTGCCTTCTATTAAACCTGATATCAACCAATTAATGAAAAGTAAAAATAAAGTTTTTTTTTCTTTTTAATATTTTCTAGTATTATACTTGTTATGTAAGTAAGTAATAAGTATATATAATATTACCTTGTACTTTTATTATGCTTAGGGGCCATCCATAAATAACGTCACAAGTTAAGGGGGAGGGAGGGGGTCGACGAGGTGTGACATTGTGTGACAAGGGGGTGGGAGGGGTCCTAAATCTATTATAATAACTAATGTGTTAAAATACGAACTATAAACTTACTTTTAGAAAACCTCAAAAACATATAGGTACGCCAGTTATAATCAATTTAAAGGAGTGGGTTCAAAGTCCATGTATTTCAGATTATTAAGTTTGTATCTTTAATTTAAAGATAATTCTATTAATATTATTTTTTGTTTTGTTAATTTCTATAATTAATATAGTCAATCGTTTTTGTTTTGTTAATTTTTTAGTTAACATAGTCAATCATTATTTGTTTCGTTAATTTCTTTAATTAATATAATTAATCGGTTTTTGTTTTGTTGTTTCATTTGATGTTAATTTTAATAAAAATAATTTAAATGGAAATAAAACTGGTTTCGGAACCAATATTTTTATTCAATAATTTCTAAATGTAAATTTGCAAAATATGTGACGTCACACTAGGGAGGGGGGAGGTCTCACAAATGTGACCAACTGTGACAAGGTAGGGGTAAAATATCGTGAAATTCGTGTGACGTTATTAATGGATGGCCCCTTATTAATAAAAAATCACTTTAAAAAATATTGTTTTATTGTAGGGTTCGTTAAGTATTTCGCTTTCCAAAAGGGTTCCGTCACCAAAAAAGATTGAGAACCGCTGTTCTAAAGGTTTGTTGAAGCAACTAAGGCCCTGGCAATGTCTGCACACGGTGGAACAACACATTCCAGCTTTGACACATCCACATCTTTTTCCGCAGCCTTTTTGCAGCTGCATGATACTATTTTCAGTATCAACTGTGAAGCTGTGTGGTATATTTATATGTTACGGGTAATACTAGAAGATAGAGTAAACCTAGGTTTACTTGGGTTTACCTAGGATTACCCAAGCTTTGTGGATAAAGTCCGAATATTTATTTATATTCGGCGTTTACCCGTATACAACTAAGTTTACCCAACACTGTTTGGGTAATGTTTGGTGTTGGTCGTAATAATAATGTTGATAGAGGAAGAGGAGATTTTTGGAACGTGCTTATGGCAGTTATAGAAATTACTGATGATCTTTACAAGCTAGGAAACGAACGTGGAACTATCGAAGAAATATTCTCAAGGAACCAGTTTTCTGTGTGTCAGGATAAACTGATCGACATTGATAATATATCACCAATACATAAAAAAGCAATGATTGTTTTGTATACGTTTTTTTCAATTAAACAGAAGCTATAAATGCACATGGTTTTTAATTTCATTAATTATTCTAACATTACCCAGCCTATCTTGGGTAGACCTAGGTGAGTATGGGTAAATTTCGAATTAAAACTTATTATGCAGACCAACACCGAATATTACCCAACCAATGTTGGGTAAACTTAGTTGTATACGGGTAAATGCCAAATATAAATAAATATTCGGACTTTATCCACAAAGCTTGGGTAATCCTAAGTAAACCCAAATAAACCTAGGTTTACTCTATCTTCTATCATTACCCGTAACATATATATGTCACCGTAAAATTGTAAAAACCCTTAGATTTGTAATATTACTAGAGATATTATAAAATGTCGATAGATTGTCAAATAAAAACATCTTCTTACAATTTACCTACACGTTATTTTTCGTTATATTGTAATATTTAGAATTTACCGTGCCGATTGGTTAAAAGGCAGTCGGCAAGTGCTCCGCGCCGCCATATTTGTTTGCTTTTTCATAATAATAATTATAACGAAAAAAACTGTTGACATTTTATAATATCTCTAGTAATATTACAATCTAACGGTTTTTACAATTTTACGGTGACATATTTAATATGGGTGCTAAAAAGTTACTTTTTTTCCAGTCCCATTTTTTTCTGGGTTCAATGCGTTTCCTCACTATAATTGAACTCAAGAAAAGTGCGCATTGAATGCTGACAAGCTGCACCTGAAGAAGGTGATAACTTTGATAATACCTAGGTAACACTGAAAATGTTTAGAATATGAAAAACGGCTTCATGTAGAAAGTTGCCAATACTTTTATTGTTTTTCTAAGTAATCTCCGTTCCTCTCTACATATCGTAGAATTCGATGGAATCACTGAAAAAAGCAGTGGGACCATTCTTTCTTAGTGGTCTCTTCTATGGCATTTTTGTACGCTTTCGCCGCTTCTTCAGGGCTCGTAAAGCGAATACCTCGAATTTTATCTTTAGTTCTTTGGAATAAATGAAAGTCGCAGGGCGCCAGGTCAAGACTGTATGGCAGATGACTAATTATCTCGACACCTGTCATAGTCAAATATTCAACAGTCAACAGCCTGCTGTCGAATTTTTTCCAAGACAACAGGCAAACAGCGATTGACATACCAGTCTGCGGTAACTGTCCTTCCATCTTCTAGCACAACTGTCGCTAAATGACTTTTCCAACCAAAGAATGAGGCAATCATATTATTTCCTTGACTTCTTCATTTCTTTACCTTAGTTGGCCGATCCTCGAAAGGAAACACCCGCTGAGCTGATTGTCTTTAGATTTCGGGTTCGTAGCAATATATCCAGCTTTCATCACCTGTGACGACATCAAATACAGCATTTGAGTCACCGCCGTTGAAGGACGTCCTCACGCGGATCATCATTGAGATTGCTACGTCCACGCTTAAACTCGTTAAACCAATTGTAAATAGCGGCACGAGGGCTTCATTAAGAAATGCTAATCGCAGCCTATCATAGCTTTGTTGTTGAGTAAGCCCACAACGAAAGTCATAATAAATCATTGACCGAAAATTTTCTCGCGTTAGGTTCATTTTCCTCTTCTTTCGCATTATTTTATTTGTCATAATTTCATTTGGCATACCTCACTTGGCATAATTTTATTACGCATAATATTACTTTGGCATAATGGTTTCTTGGCATACTACATCATCAGGCATAAATATCGTTTAGACTAATATTGTTTGTCCTAATTTAATGAGGCATAACTCGTAAGGCATAATTTTTCTTGTCATAATAATACTTTGGCATAATTGTTTTTTGGCATAAACTCGTTAGACATATTTTTTTGTCATAAAAAATTCAAGGCATTCTGTCACAAGTAGTGATCAGATAATCGGGCGCTTATATACCTAAACTTCAAGAGAGTACCTACATAGAGCTGTAAAACCACCATCCTGACAAAAATAAATAGCACGCATAATTCGAACTTGCTATTGTGGATAATCTAGGCGCTTTTATACATACTGAGAAAAGTCCTAAATAATCATTTTATGCATGACGATATTTTGACGTCAATGTACGGTGTTTGTAGTTTCAATACCTTAATATTTTTATTACTAGAATTATTACTATTTGTCAATGTACAGAGTAGAGCAGCAAGATTAAGACCCCTGAGTTTCCAGTACATATAAAATTTAATAGAATCAATGTCAAAGATATTTTTTTTTAATTACAAAGCCTATTTATTTTTGTCTATATACCTAGTGTAACATGTGTAACAGTAGGTTAAGTTGCGGCGGGGTGGCCCTTGGGCCACCCGTAAGCCGCTAACATGTTTAAAATAATTAATACGAAAGGTTATTAATGCAAAAACAAAATATACTTTATCCTTAAGTGCATTGGGCTCGTGGTTATGGCTCGGCATGTTCTTAGATAGCAGTTAGTATTTTTTGTCCGAGTTTAATTTCGTAATCAGTTGAAAATTACAATTATAATTGTTATTTCGTCTTAACTCGCACACACAGTAGAATTTATCATTCATAAGTATGTGAAAAAAAAATCTACAAAAATATATGCGTAAATATAATAGTATGCTTAAATATCATTATGCGTAAATATATAATTGTTTTTTAATATTATGCATAAAAATATTATTCTTAATTAATATTATGCGTAAAAAATATATGCCTTACAATAAGTATGCCTAACAATTATTATGCTTTTAGTAATTTAAAAAAATTATGCTATAAAAGTTATGACAAATGAATATTATGCGAAACTACTATTAGGTCAAATGAAATTATGCTAAGTAAAATTATGACATATGATTCTATGCGAAAAAATAGGGAACCTTCATTTTCACGTGTAACAAGAGTTTTAGATTTGCCGCCAATTCACAAAAACAAATGATAAATGAATGCAATATACTACATTAGGTTACCAAAGAGTTCTAAAATTGAATTTAAAAAAAGTTTTCATTAGCAACTGGCCAGTTCTAAACATTTTCAGTGTTACCCACGTAACACCGTATTGTTCTTCAGACCAACGTATTTGTTGAAGTGGACGTATCGAACTCGTTTATACTTTTTTCGGTTTGCTTAGCCCCATACAATGCGAGAATATAATATCTTTCTCCTGCTTCTTCTTTGCAGTAGCAATGTGTGACATGTTGCGCCGTTTTGTTGAAACACAGCTCCTGCACATCATGGTTGTTCAATTGATTAACGAAAAAGTCAGTAATCATATCTACCGGTTCACCATTGACTGTAACGTTCTGACTAGCATCGTTTTTAAAGAAGTACGGACCAATTATTCCACCAGCCCATTAAGCACACCAAACAGTCAGTTTTTCTGGATTTCTGGAAAGTGAGCTTCATCGCTAAACAAAATCGCTTATGAAAATCGGGATCAACGGCAATCTTGTTTTGGGCCCAATCACCGAATCTACGCCTTGCTAGGTGTCGTGTGCGGTGTGGCTTCAATTCTTGCATGAGTTGGATTTTGTAAGCATGCAAACCAAGATCTTTCCGCAAAGTCTTCCATAAAGTGGATGGACCGATGGACACATATACAGTGGCGTAGCGTGGGTGTCCGCCGCCCGGGGCGGATGGCAATTTTGCCGCCCCATTACTTAAGTTTTGCCGCCCTTATTTAGGTTTTTGTATACAAATTATACAATGCATTACCGACATACATTAATTCTAGAAAATTCGGCAAGAACAGTCATCGTTATTTTGCATAATACAGGTTAGATTAATTTAAATATAAAAAAATATCTAAGTTTGAAATTATTTTACTTCAACAATTTAATCAAATATCTACATTTTAATGAACATTACAACTTTATTGAAAAAATATAAGTAACTAAGAAGTAAAACCGAACTTTCGTCTTTAATTTTTTTTTTTTTATAAGAGCAAAGTTTATTGCACCATAAATGTATATGACATCACACACCTCTTGCTCAATAGTAATTAATAATAATGATATAATAATTGGACGCACGAGTCGTTGTAGTTAAATTATTAAAATGACCATTATTTTATATTATAAGAACAAATGAAAAAATGGCAAAAAAATTGGTTTTTCATGGCAGAAAAAGTTTATAATTATGCGCACATAGTTTAAGACTCATTGAAATCAAATGATGTAAACGGCAAATTTCCTTTAAATTAAATGCTTGTAATGAATAATGTAGTTAATTATTATCATCTTTATGAAAACACCCTCATAAATAATGCCTTATTTTAGAAAAAAAATTGTTAGCATAAAAAGGTTATTGTGAGCCAACCTTAAAAGATGTATACCATACATACACAGTCGCGGACTTTTTTTTTACTTTTAAAGGGAATTCTGTCATACATAATTTTAGCGAAACTTTAACCGTTTCCGCAGCGAAAAACCCCCCGATTTTGAATTGGTGCTCCGCTCGTATTAAGTTTAGCATGATGTTATATAGACTAAAGCCTTCCTCGATAAATGGACTATCCAACACAAAAATAATTTTTCAATTCAAACCTGTAGTTCCTGAGATTAGCGCGTTCAAACAAACTCTTCAGCTTTATAATATTAGTATAGACTAGCATTAATTTCCTGCGGCTTCGCCCGCGTAAAATTAGGTTTTAAATTCATCCCCTATTTTATCCCCCTGGGGATTGAAATTTGAAAAATCCTTCCTTAGTGGATGCCTACGTCATATGAGAAATACGTGTGTAAAATTTCAAATTTCTAGCCATAAAGGTTTGGTCTGTGCGTTGATACAATAGTCAATCAGCTTTGCTTTCTATATGTTTAGATAATTATTCGGGTATACATTTTTTATTGTTTTTTTTTTTATAGATAAAAATCAAAAAGTATTTTACAAATTATATAAAAACTTTTATTTTATTTACAATGATTTATAAAAATGTGTAAAAGTGTAAAGAGGCAATTCCGTTACTCCTGGATGAGAACTAGGTATCCTAGCTACTAGGCCATATCGAATGTTACTCGAATTGCGAAATGTTTCTTTTTTCGGGTCTTTCGAACTGTCAGAATATCACCATACATAAAAATTACACTTTTTTGTAACGTTACGGACGTTTTTTGCCGACTAGGGTACCCCTCCGCAACGCCCCATAAGGAACTTTCGTTCCAATAAATTTGCACAATTTAAAAGCGTTGTTCAGTCTATAAATGTTGAAATGCCAAACCAAACTAAACATATTACCTACATATTACATGTTAAATCACTTGACAAATGATAGCTGACGAAATGACCGCCAGTTAAAAAAGTGTTGCCAGCTTAAGACAAACACAAAGAGCTATATTTTATTGCATAAAACTGTGTACAATAGATAAGATGTTACAGTATATTATGATATAGTATCGACAGTTTGCCCGTCCGGGCATGCAATAATTGAATGTCAGAATTTGAGATTACATTTACATTAAACATAACAAAATAGAGCTTATAGTATTAAAATTAGAACTAATAATAGTTGCCGTATCAACATAATTTAGGGATAATAATTTATAAAGACAGTATTTGATTTTACATATTTTTTGTCTATTTTATTATATTTATTTATTTAATCCTGTTATATTTGTATTAATTTAAATAATAGGTATAAGAATTTAATTTCATACAATTCACATTAAATTTTTGACAGATTTGCATTATTACATTACTTAATATTTCATTAATTGTAGGTTATGGTCATAATAAAATAAACATAATAATATGTAAGTATGTCATTAAGCATTAATTTAAAACCAGATCTTATAGAAGAATTTTATCATTATAATTTGATTTCATACATTTTCTTTAAAAAACTCTTCTAGATTATAAAATACTTTTTCAGTTAACCATATTTTAAGTATGTTTTTAAAATTTTGTCCATTTAGTTCTTTTATACCTATAGGTAAATGGTTGTAAACCCGTATAGCAGTAATGTAAGTACTTTTGTAAAAAATCATATTGTGAATTTTTGGTAGATTTATGTTGTATTTATATTTGTTGCGCAGGTTCCTTTTCGTTTCAGATTTAAAGCTAAAGTAATGAATATTATTTCTGACAAATAGGCACAGTTCAAGTATGTATATACCAGTCAGCGTAAGAAATCCCTTTGTCCTAAATATATCTCTTAAAGAATCGGTGCTATGCATGTTGTATATTGTTCGTAGGCATTTTTTTGTAACAATATTTTTTTTTATAACAAGCACTAGAATTTTTTTTATTTATATTTTCAATATGCGCTTTCCAGCTTAGATGTTGATCTATGTTGATCTATTATGACGCCAAGAAAACGAATATTGCTCACTTCTTCAAAAGCAACATTTGACACTGAGACGTTTAGACAGGAAGGTTTACTTTGATAAGATATTAATTGCACGATATTAGTTTTGGATAGGTTAACTTTTAGATTTAAGGAGTTGAGCCAGTCAGTGATGGTTGTTAATGTTTCGTTTATTTCTTTTTTGTAATCTTCTTTATTTGCATATTCATTAGTAATAAATATTGTCGCGTCATCTGCATACATAACACATAAGTGATTAGGAATAATTTTTGGAAGCTCATTTATGTAGATTAAAAATAGAAGTGGCCCTAATATACTACCTTGGGGAACGCCAAGTAATACTTTTTCGAAATTTGACACTACCATTTTTAATAAGTAAGTAAGGTATGTTTATAATTATACACACACCTTACTTATTAAAAGTCTATACCTCTAAAAAAGCACACTTAGTAATAGTATTAGTAACGCAAGTTCGAGTGCTTTAGCACTTAGATTGACGTGGTGTAAAGCGTCCTTACATATTATATTACTTATGTATTTTATAAAAATATGGTGGCTCGAAACGTTCCTAAGGAGTGAGGAGTGAGGACCGAGCAACGCACACAAGAATTACCGCTGTATTTTCCTGTTCTCGCTTATTAGTTATTACTCAGTAGTCAGTACAGTTTCGCTCATCTTGGTTCTTGTGCTCACAGCTCTCATCATTAGTATGTATATGCGACGCTGACCGTTGCAAACGTGTTCGCGAACAGTGAAGATGTTAACTAAATGTTTATTTTTGTTCTTACTCTTTTGCTCCGCGATAATAAGTGAGTGATTATTTTGTACTGACTGTTTTTTTTTATTAACGCGTATGTAAAATTATATTTGTTGGTGAACTGTGGCAGTTGGCGTAGTTTTATCTTTTTTATAATAACAGGATTTTATTTGAGGTCATGCCACAAAAATGTATTGACGCGCGTCGAATTATAAATTTGATATTAATGAGAGTTAAAAATCAATGTAAATTTTCAAAACCATTTTCTAGTTAGCTATTAATACATTGGCACGTGAATTATGATGCGAGGAGAATTCTGAATTACATAATATGAGTATCTCATCCTCAGACCTCTCAGCAAAAAATATGTGAAAAAAACCTTACTACTCTAGCATGATTTTTTTTATTGCATAAATGAATAGTACTCTTAAATTCTTCATATTTAAGAGTACTATATTGAAGTTACTCATACATTTTAATTAAGTTACTCATCTAACTTCTCAGAAGAAACCGTACTTATATCAAAAGTCAATATTTTCAAAGGTATACAAAATTATATTTTTTCATTAATTTTATGTCAAATAACCAGTCTCGGATCTAAGGGGCGGCAAACCGGGGCACTAATCCCGGGCAGCAGTTTCATGGGGGCATCAAATCCTTGAGACAAGAATTCGACATATCGAATTTGAAATATAATAGTTAGTGTTACACTAAGTGATATACTAAGTGATTTATGAAAACATTTTAAGAGATCAAGTAATTTTTTTGGACGCGTGGATAGTGTTTAAAACAAAACTGCCTATGCGACCCACTTTGAGGAGCTATAAAATAGATTCTTTTGCAGAAAATACAGCACGCCATAGTAGTAGTTGTAGTCATTTCTGATCATATATTTTTCTATGTTTCTGTTTTATATCACAAATAAAGTTATTGGCTTATAGATAATAAAAAGCTTAAAATTAAAGGTTTTCATTTTTGCACCAATGATTACAAAAAATGCTACTCATTTGTCAGTTTTAAAAGTTTATATCCGACACTGAAGGGAGGGGGCGCCATTATCAAGTTTTTGTCCCGGTTCGAAAAAATCGTAGATCTCGGGCTGCAAATAACTCTACAACAACCAAGTACTTAACAGTAATTCTCAGTTAACAGCGTATTCATAAATTTCTTAATACGATATTGACATTGTATACAATACCTCCGAAATGTAGTACCTATAAAATGGCTAAATTTCATTAATTGCCTGTAACATGTTAAATAAGATAAGAGTCACAAATAGGCATGAAATGCTTACCTAACATTTCTACGTTTAAAACGCTATCATTCCGCTTCGTGCAAATTATTGCCGCCTTTAAATGTGTAAACCCGTTAAGTTAAAAGTCTAAAATGTTTTAATTTCTATAAGTAACTTCAGGCCTAGCACTCTTTACAAAAATTATTACTAAATTCTAATATTTTAGATGGCAAGCCTGATAAATTCTTCAGAAAAGGTTACAAATATCTAGAAGCGACACAAAGTTTTTACAAAATACAAACCGTACACAAAAGCTGGCAAGATGCGAAGACCACTTGTGAGCTGGAGGGAGCCACTCTGTTCTACCCTCAGGATGAAGAAGAGGCCAATGCAGTCATATCCTACTGGAATTCTACCCAGTCATTTTATTGGATACACATTGGGATTTCAACACCTACTGCTAAAGAAGTATTCGAAACAGTTGATGGTATGTTTTGATTGTTTATAGAAAAATATTTTTTTAGAAAAATAATAATAATATAATAATATTACTTAAATAATCTTAATAAACATTCGTGATTTAATTTAATCGAGTGCACAGGTCAATGCAATGTAAATGTGTTCTACTATAATGCATGTCAGCAATAAGAAATGTACAATAAAACCATTCTGCTAATGTCGTTCGGCTATCGTCATGTTTCATGGGAAATGACAGACGATGTATGAAAAACGACAATTCCCGAAAGCTAGCAATAGCTTTCGTATAGATCGTGATCATACTGTATAGTGTAGTTACGTTTTGTCTGCATTTCGCATGCATGGGAAATCTCTACAAATATATTTTTTTAAAGGTCTGCCAATAGAAGACGTGTACGATAATTGGGGGCCTGGGGAGCCGAACAACTACGGTGGCGAGGAAGGGTGCGTGATATTGAGACGGGAGGGGACCCTCAACGATGACAAGTGCGAGAAGGTTTGGCCCTATATATGCAAGAAGACAGAGGCGTCGTTACGTTGGAACGACCTCTGCGATATCCCAGACCCAGGTAAGTAATTCTTTATTTACGATAGGCTGGGACTATATTGTCCGGAATGCGTAACGTCGGAAATTCACAGCACATAGTACAGAGTTGAAAACCGAACACACCGGCGTCGAGTTTTAACTCGATGTTGAATTAGACAATTTAACGCACGAGTATAGTTAGTAACGCCATAGACATAGGAATAATAACAGAGTTCTATATGCGCTCTTCTTTGATGCTCTGAATTTTCCACGGCCTTCCGGATTCCGGATCATAATAATAATAATATAGTCCCAGCATTAGGTGCTAGTATCCGGGGAGCATTCTGCATTCGCGTATCATGAAAATTTTATCTAATGAATATTAAAATCTTTTTAATAATATATTATATCAGTCATAATTCAAATTTTTAGTCATAATTTTTTTGCAGACTATACATATTATGAAAAGACTGGTAGATGTTACAAATTACATCTAACTCCAAAGAAATGGAAGGACTCTTACATCACCTGCAGTAAGGAGCAGTCGAGACTTGCAGTTATCAATTCGGATGAAGAAGCCAATATATTTGTTAACATAATTAACAGTTCACCCAAGGACCTAATAGATGGGGACTACTTAAGGGGCGCAGTTCATTTGGGTTTTAGATATGACAATGGATGGAAAACTTATCGAGGTTAGTGGATTTTTTCCTAAATCTAGGCTCTGTCATAAACGGCTGGCTGTCTAGTAGTCAGCTAGTGACTTATGTAATTAGGTATTAATGTTGTTTTTCGGTAAGAATTGATCTTCCATTTTTAACACTCTGTAACTCACAATTGAAAGGACTATTTTAAAACAGCAAACTATTTTCTTTAGTGTGAAATGTTACCTTGACAAAGAGCACAAAGGGGTTCGCGCAACTTTGTATGGACTAGTGGCGTCATTTTTTTTTTTTCAGCGGACACTTATAATTTTAATGTAACTTTGTTATGCTATTTTAAATATACATATCTGTATCATTATTTTTATCCTAAGTAATATCGGAGCTGAGATATTCGCATTTGAATATTTTAAAAATATGGTACTTAACTACTTCAAATATACGAAAAAAGCATTACTTACTATTTTGATACTGTAGAAGTTTAATATTAGGAGCATAAGGCTATATAACCCACAGCTTAGCGTACCTATTGCTGCCCGTAAAGGTAGAAAAAGGAAAAGTTTTAAGTAAAACACATGTACCTATAATGTTATAATAATGTAATTATAACCATTTTAGGTTTTTAAATACAGAAACATAAGTATATCATCTTCGTCTATTTCGTTCTCAATATCATGTCGAATAATATAATCTAAGAATTCTGCCGGCGGAGTCAGATCATCTTGATATCTGCCCCATCCCATGTACCAAATGATAGACATTACATGCGAACAGATACAGGTAAACAAATCCTGTACTCGTACGTGATTGGCCGATCACTTATCGCACGTTCGAGACGAACCAGGCACGCGGTTCTCGCTAGACAAACAGCCGTTCATTTACAGCTTGGCAAAAAAGAGTGTGACGCGGTGACAGCAGGAACTAAAAACGTCGATTGTATCTTCTTAAATCCTTAGTAGATTGGAATGACATATTTAATTTATACGTATTGATATATTTTACATAAATATTATATATCTCATTCTAATCTGTTAAGGATAAGACGATACAATCGAAAATGTTTTAGTTCCTGCTGTCACCGCGTCAGACTCTTTTTTGCCAAGCTGTACATCGTTTCAATTTTGTTTTTTGTTTCAACTGCCTTGTTTTACGATCCGGGCGGTCGCAGGTTATATAAATACAGCAGAAATCTAAAGGAGAGCAATAGAATATAATAAAATCGTCCATACATAAATGAGCAACAAAAAATCAAATACCTTCGTTCCGATATAGTTTACAAAAATGTGTTCATAATAACTTTTGCAGATTTTATATTGTTCTTTCAAAATATCCAAGTTTCATTGCTGGCCGCACAACTTCGAAACGACGCCAACTTTGCGCAAACCCCTTTGAAATTGTTCGATATTGATCGAACAATTTCAAAGGGGTTTGCGCAAAGTATTGACTTTACGAGAAATCGATCACTACAGCCATCTACCGAATAAATAATGGAATTCTTTTTCTCCAACCTATTATTATTATTGAACATTTCTAAATTTTCTCCCCACAGGTACAGATTTAAGAAGCAGCGGCTATGCTAAGTGGGGCAAAGGACAACCTGATGGTAGAGGCAACGAGACCTGCGGCTCTATGTTCTACAATGGGCTGTTAAATGACATCAGCTGTGACGTCAAATGTTTCTTCATCTGTGAACACGAAATACGTTTACTACAGACTGCTTTAGACTACAAATTTGGCGAAGATTCATAACCAGTAAAGTGGCAACGGTAATTGGGGCACCCAAACTTTGTGTAGCGTGCCTGCATGCCAAATGTGTTGCACCCAAAAAACGGGGAAATATGGGAGGAGTGAAAAAGTGAAAAGTTGAGTGATTTGTATATAAAAGGAAATTAAATGAAAAGTTTTAAACTGAAACAAACTATAAACTTAGCTTTACAATAGCGAATAAATGAAATATTAAATTACATAAATTCAGTTTTTAATAATACCTTGCCCTGTCGTATTTATATGCTCTTTAAAATCGAATAGCATAGACCAATAAAACCAGTAATTAGTACAATTCCTCCATGTTAATAGTAAAGAATTAAAGACAGTAATATTTTGAGAGACGTGCTATTTACTCAATTTAATGGCATCACAATGTAGTACAATCTACACAATGAAAAGCTTAGATAGATTGAAAAAAAAATACCGGTCTTGCATCCGTTGTAAATTTAACTTTGGTTTAAACGAGCTTTAGAACAAAACTAAATATTAAAATGTAGGTAACAGAAGCTTTATGCAGAATATGATTTTTAAATGTCTATACTAATATTAAGAAAAATGAAAATTTGTATTTATATATTTTTTAATTTTTGTTTGTTTGTTCCCGAATCACTCAAAAACGAAAGGACTGTTTCAAATACAGGATGTCCCAGAAGTCGACGTCGTCCCTTTGAAGGCTGATAGACCAGCTCATGACTCACCAGAATATTGTAATATGACCTTAGTAAAAAATCTTTAGTTTTCGAGATATTGGCACTTTTAATAATTTCTTAAAAATTACACCTCATGTCAGTTTTTAGAATGCCGCAACTACAATTTCCCGTATTTTGGGATACAAATTTGTATTGCGGAATCCTGACTAGTTCTGCTATTGACCACGGTTATAAACAAAGCTAACAGAGTTTGAACTTTGTAGAAAAAAAGAAAACTTTTCCCTAATCGTGATTTCAAAAACTTTTTCTCCTAACTTTCACTATCCATACTGAACAAAAAATACACCACACTAACCTGGGTTGTTACTTTAAAAAGTTGCTCGTTTTATGTAGTTTTCAAAATAGTAAAATAGTTGCTATTAAGCTACGTCAAAAAATTTTTTTGCTATTTTAAGTGCACAGAGAAGACATTTTGAATGTTTTTCTTTAGTTAGAATTTCAAACAAAAACACTCGTTACATTGAAATCACCCAGATGTTTACTTAAAAATTGTACATTGAAGTGTAAGATGCTTACTAAACATAGAAACCAAACAGAATAAAAGGATTTTTTTAAACTGTAAGGAAAAATGCAAAGAAGGAGAACACATTAATAATATCATTTAATGAGTTAGACTCATTAGAGTGAGAGAATAGGTGACGACACGCACGTCTTTTGTTTGTTCTATACATGAATTTGTTTATTAGTTACAAGTTCGTTACGCTATTGATTTGCATCGTTTTGTTGTTTTCTTACTTTTAACGGATTTTGCATTGTAATCTGGACTTGAGTACCTTAACCTTTCGCGATACAGATTAGCTGCAGCAGCACCGTTGCCTCTGTATTCCCCGTAAATGTAATAATGCATGTTAGCATACTGATGTATAGTATACGCCATAATGACTGGTAGTAAGACGTGTATCAATCAAGACGCGAAACATAAAAGTCCAGAAGAGAGACATGTCAGTTCTTTACTGTCTCCAAGCACACTTAAGTCCGAGTCACTAGGCAAAATAAGTCCAAATTATAATGCAAAATCCGTTAAAAGTAAGAAAACTACAAAACGATGCACATCAATAGCGTAACGTACTAGTAACTAATAAACAAACTCATGTATAGAACAAACAAAATCTTTTCGTCCGTCCGTCCGTCCGTCCGTCCGTCCGGACGAAAAGAAAACCATTTTAATAGAATTCGCCGTCCAATTCACAATCTCTTGCGCGCTTTAATTCATGAGTTCTTGGACGCTGTTTCTCGATAGTGTTGTAATAAAAAAAAATTTAAAATCCGAAGAGCCTTACGATTCCGAACATAGGGGGCATTTACCTTACTAATATCGCTACTGAACAAAGGGAGTTGATTTTAGAGTTAAGTGTACATATTACATAATATTTTGTATGTTGATGCCAAAAATAAAGTTTGTTAATACTAAATAATAAAGTTTTTACTTTTTTCTTTAAACTTTTCATCTTTACCTCTCCTTTATCTAAATTTATCTATAAATAAATAATAAACAGAATTATCACTTTCTGTTTTTTCATATTTAAAGACGTTTTGAACGCAATAAAAATGTTCTAATGTAACCCATTTTTAGAATTCCATAGTTAGGGAGAGTTGTGACAACGTTATTTCGTGCCAGGTTTTTGTGAGGCCGTGTTCCAACTTTTACGTAAAATAGAGCTCTGAAAAGTTTTTTGACATAAAGCTATGGAAAACGAAGCGAAAATGTCACAGAAACGTTAACATGGCCGAATTCCTATACAATTTTCGAAATTTTATTATATTTTTATCTCGAAAACTACGGATCTTATAATTTTGAAAACTTGCGAAATTACTGCGACAGTAAAATAACTAAGTATAAGCGGTAAAATTACCAAATGTGGGATATTATTCTAAAGTTTAGCCAACATATCTAGGGAAATGAAAATTTAATATGGCAACACCAGCTCACGCACACAATGCATAAAAAACCGGCGTCACTTTGTTGTCCGTCTATACTTTTTATTTGGTCTGAGATAGTAGCTCATTCTTCAATTTGAACTTGAGTTTAGAAAAACGTTTTTTATTTTTCGTTGTCGATCAAGTTAAAAGTTTGAGAGTTATTATAGATTATTAAATACGAATACCGTTGTGCTGCAACCTGTATCATACATGTTTTGTCATCGGATTTTTTTTAGCGAAAATGAGTTCTAGCAGAATATGGTGCCAGATGGATGAATGTACGGAATAGAAATAGTAGCATTTGCATTAGTAGCGATACTTAATGAAAGATGAAATAAGGCTGGTGCTGGTAGTAGGGAAAACGAATTGCAACGGTCAGTGACAACCTAGTTGACCTAGCGTCAACTATTATAGACTATAGTGCATCCAGACCCCAGAAAGTTGAAAACATCGCAATGAATATCATAAATAAGAACTGATGCAAGGCATGAGGGAATGAAAACTTGACGAAAAAGTTAATATGGGTGGAGTATGGAATTGTCGAATTGATCTCACGACCGTCAAGCACGTGAGCTTATCGCTGATCCAATGTGCTACGGGCGTACTCATCCCAACTATCAAATACTAAATAATTGAAATAACGATAACAAATAGCACATGTTCATCGAGGACGCTTAGCGCATGTGTTGAAAATCTTAAATCAGAAGTCTTGTAATTGTTGGTGTTCATTTAACAACATTAAAAAAAGAAAAAAAAATTCGAGCCTCGAGTCTCGAGCCTGCTCACAAGATTTTTTTTCCTTTTTTCTTATATGCTCCTCTCTTTTCAAAGATGAGGCTAGAGGGCCCCTTGAGCTCCGGGGCCCTGGTGCACTGCACCACCTAGCCCTACGATAGCTACGCCACTGGTCGTCACCAAATTGACAGGGTGTTCTAAAACTTACCCTGCCAAATTGGCGCGCCGCTCACCCTGGGTACCTAAGTACGCAGGGTGAGCGGCGTGCCTTAATATACATTTCAGTTTTGTTGATAGCTCCACCAGTAGCCATACGATTGTTTAGTTTCACAAAAAAAGCCTGCAGAAAGTCTAAACTGTGCTTAATACCTGTTTCTCGTCGATACTGTTCAGTTTTTCTCATTTTGCGTTTACAATATGACGCATCACACGTAAATGTTTATCTGTTCAGTCGTGCTCTCCGTGATCAGTGATAATTAATCTGTGATGATGATAATGATCACAAAATGTTTAGTTCTACTCTCTTGTGTCTTAATAATAAGTGAGTTAATTACTGATTTTTCACTGACATCTTTGAACTGTTATGCGCTATAGCTATACCGATCGTCCTGCCTGCAAATCCAGCACCGGTACTAATTGCTGTCATTTGAGTGTAAATTGATGCTTGCAAGTTCGCTTCAAGGTCACGGCTTTGTATTGGCAGGCTGGACTGCGAGTATGGCGCTTTAGGTAAAATTGAATTTGGCAATGAAGTGTCGAAATCAATTTTATCGTAAGTACTGCTAACGCGTTCTTTGTATGAATGCAATATACCATGATCCCTAAATATAATAAATTTTTATTTCAATCTTGAAATAAAAATTTATTATATTTATGTACATAATAAAAATTTATTGATACAGTCATAAACGAACAGGACAAAAGACTATACAGTCGAAAAAAAATTTAAGTTCCCCGCCTCATACTCTTTTTTACCAAGTTATACTAAGTAGGCGGTTTGGAAAGTTGTCGACCATTTTAAGGTTGTTTAAGCCCCTGATTTACAGACGCCCATGTACACGGAACCAACATAATTATACTTTAGAAGCTACACTGCCACGTACGTGGCATTTTAATAAAAAAGTAATAAATGAATGATTGCCCTGGGCCTGGGAATCCAGAAGACCGGAGAGAAGGACTGGACTAATACAATAGAGTTGAAAATCGAACACAATATGAGTGTCGAGTTGTCAGATTTGACATGTGTTCATGTGTGATCGATTTTAAGTTCTATTAGGTTATCGCAGCTATACACATACATCCTATGTATTTATATTTAAAAATAGTCGTACCAATATTACTTACCTCAAATGAGGAAATAGGAAAGCAACCATGATTATCATTACTACCTATCATCTACAATTATAATACCTAACGTAAGGTTTCACGAAATCTCGTATCCGCTAAAATGAATATTTCAAAATTTACGCTCTAAAAGGGTGGAGTAGAAACGAAAAGTTTATATAGATTCACTTTAATGCTAAAAATATTTTAGACAGCAAACCTGAGAAATTCTTCAGAAAAGGTTACAAATATCTGGAAGCGACACAGAGTTTTTACAAAATCCACACCATACACAAAAGCTGGCAAGACGCGAAGACCATTTGTGAGCTGGAGGGAGCTACTCTCTTCTACCCTCAAGATGAAGACGAGGCCAATGCAGTCATAAGTTACTGGAATTCTACTCAGACATTTAATTGGATTTATATTGGAATTTCAACACCGAATGTTAAAGAAGTATATGAAACAGTTGATGGTATATATAATTATTATTTTAGTGTCGATATGTTATCTTTTAAATGTGTACATTGCTAATCGAAAACCTCTCCCTACTAGTTCCGTTTATACCTTCCGTTTACAGCTTTTCAGGTCATAATTTGGAGTCGAGTTTCTTACATTTCTGTACAAACTCCCAAGTTCTTCTTTCAGAAATTAAGTACTTTATGTGCCAAAGCTTATAATGTTGATTATTTCTAAAGCAATAATGACAATAAATAGCAATAATGAAATAATATGACTTAATTATTAGCATATTATATTGAAAAGTGCTTATACTAAGACATTTATAAAAGTAACCATCATTATATGTACCGTGTGATTAATGTGCTAAGTCTGTAATTGATAATCTTCAGACCGTGCAGAGAAAACCCTAAGCGAAAGTTTTTATTTCATAGGTCTACCAATAGAAGATGTGTACAACAACTGGGCGAATGCGGAGCCAAGCGGTGGCTTGGAAGGGTGCGTGATATTGAAACGCGAGGGAGTTCTCATCGATGACATATGCGACAAGCCTTGGCCTTTTATATGTAAGAAGACCGAGGCATCGTTACGCTGGAACGATCTTTGCGATATCCCAGATCCAGGTAATTCCACACTAAGTTACTTGCTGGTCGGCCGTCACAAGATCCATTTTAGTGAATTTCTGTCCAAGAGCACCAAATTATGTTCCAGGGCTAATTCGATTTGGAATGACCTGTAAAAAAATTTTTGAAAAATTTCAAAAAATTGCAAAAGTTATAAAGAATTTAGTAAAAGAAGGGGGGGGGTATGGTTTTTTAAAAATATCTCGGAAACTATTATAAGATATCCGAATTTAAGAAAAAAAATCCTTAAAAAGGAAGAAATTTCCTAAAAAAATGTCCCACATTTTTCAAAATGTTATAATATAATGCTATTTTGAACGCAGGCTTACTCGATAATAATTATATATTTTAACATATTATATCAGTCGTAACTTAAATTCATAGTCATAATATTTTTTTAGAGTATACATATTATCAAAATACTGGTAGATGTTACAAATTACATCTAACTCCAAAGAGCTGGAATAACTCTTACATCACCTGCAGTATCATCATAATCAGCCTATCGCCGTCCACTGCTGAACGTAGGCCTCCCCCAATGAGCGCCAACCATCCCGATCTTGGGCAGCCCTCATCCATCCGCTGCCAGCCACCTTCTTTAAATCGTCGGTCCATCGTGCCGCAGGACGTCCTACACTACGTTTGCCTAAGCGTGGTCTCCACTCTAATACTTGTCTGCTCCATCGATTGTCTGTCCGTCTGCAGACATGGCCGGCCCACTTCCACTTCAGCGTGCTAATTCGTTGAGCAATGTCGGTGACTTTAGTTCTCTGGCGAATAACGTCGTTACGTATTTTATCCACCAGAGATACCCTTAACATTGCTCTTTCCATCGCACGTTGAGCAACTTTAAACTTATGAACCAAGCCTACGGTGAGTGTCCACGTTTCGGCTCCGTATGTCATTACCGGTAGAACGCATTGATCAAAGACCCTAGTCTTAAGGGATTGTGGGATCGACGATTCAAAGATGTCCCGGAGCTTCCCGAATGCAGCCCAGCCCAAGCGTATTCTTCTACTCACCTCCTTCTCAAAGTTGTGCCGCCCGAGTTGAATGGTTTGGCCAAGATATACTTATTCTTGCACAACTTCGAGACTAGCGCCATTTACGACGACAGGTCTCGGGAGAACGTGTTCATTATACATAATTTTAGTTTTGGTCAGGTTCATACCAAGACCCACCCGTCTTGAAGAATCGCTTAGGCTGTTCAGCATCTCTTCCAGGTCCTGCAGAGAGTCTGACATAATGACTATGTCATCTGCGAATCTCAGGTGTGAGATGTACTGGCCGTTTATGTTCAGTCCCCGTCCGTTCCAATCGAGCGTCTTGAAAACGTCCTCCAACGCGTTATTAAACAGTTTTGGAGAGATAACATCTCCCTGTCTTACTCCTCGACGCAGTTGGATTGGTTTTGTACTCTGTTCTTGTACTTGGACGGTCATTGTTGCGGCCTTGTACAGATATCTCAACACCTCGACATATCGGCAGTCGACGAGACATCTCTGCATGGATTCCAGCACAGCCCAGGTCTCGACGGTATCGAAGGCTTTTTCATAGTCCACATACGCTAGGCAGAGAGGCTGATTATACTCCTCGGTCTTCTGTATAATTTGCCTTAGTGTGTGTATGTGGTCCACAGTGCTGTAGCCTTTGCGAAACCCGGCCTGTTCCGGTGACTGAAAGTCGTCAAACTTCTGGGCAAGACGATTCGATATAACTCTCGAGAACAGCTTATACACGTGGCTCAGGAGTGAAATGGGGCGGTAGTTTTCTAGTCGCGTGTTATCGCCTTTTTTGAAAAACAAAACCGCTATGCTCCTGCTCCATGCTTCCGGGGTGGTGCCAGTGTGGATGACGGAATTGAAGAGCTTGACAAGCTCAGTCAAGACTGGTGTTCCTCCTGCCCTGAGCAGCTCTGTGGTTATTCCGTCATCTCCCGGTGCTTTGTTATTATTAAGCTGACTGAGAGCTATTCTAATCTCACCCATGTCGACATCAGGAAGCTCATCTGTAAGGTGGCGCGTGAGTCTGGCCCGTGGGTCATCTGCATGATGGGTTTGGGGTGGGCTTGTTTTTGGGTGTATAATTCCCCATAGAACCTTTCGACCTTACCTGCAGTATGGAGCAGTCGAGGCTCGCAGTTATCAATTCGGATGACGAAGCTAAAATCTTTGTAGACATGATTAACAGTTCACCCAAGGACCTAATAGATGGAGAGAACTTAAAGGATGCCGTTCATTTGGGGTTTAAGTATGAAAATGGATGGAAAACTTATCAAGGTTCGTAAATCGTAGAAGTCTTCCTAAGTCTTGATTGTTCTGACTGACCAGCTAGTGTCAAACTCCCAGCTAGTGACGAGTAGAATTTTGACT
This sequence comes from Glaucopsyche alexis, assembly GCA_905404095.1. NCBI lineage: Eukaryota > Metazoa > Arthropoda > Insecta > Lepidoptera > Lycaenidae > Glaucopsyche > Glaucopsyche alexis. The sequence continues at coordinate 9,114,456 of FR990053.1, forward strand.
TCTATTTATGATGTTCTTTATAGAGCCTACGAGAGGATCAAACAGTTTGACTCAAACACGTAAATTTTGGGTCGAGTCAAACCAATTTTATCGTTTACAAAGCGCGTTTGAACGGTTTGTCGAACATTTACGGGTTTGAAGCCCTTTTTGATGGAATTACATAAGTTTGTTTTGTTTGACAGTGAAGGGACAGTGAAACTGAACAATACCGTTTGACAAACTGATCAAACCGACGTCAAACGGTTGCATCGAACACGTAAGGTTGAGTCAAACCGTATGATTGTCTCGGGGCTCTTAGATTTATCGATTAGATTTAATTAGAAACTGTTGAATAGTTCTTAATTTTCTCCCCACAGGCGCCAATTTAAGAAGCAGCGGCTATGCTAAATGGGGCATAGGACAACCTGATGGCAAAGGCAGCGAGACCTGCGGCTCCATGTTCTACAATGGGCTGTTAAATGACGTCAACTGTGACGTCAAATCTTTCTTCATCTGTGAACACGAAATACGTTTACTACAGACTAGCTTGGACTACAAATTTTGAGAAGAAAACGTTGTGCAGCATGGCTAAACGCAGCACAGTGCACCTAGACATCGGGTGTTAATGATAAAGTGTACTGTGATATTTGAATATTAATTTGAAAGGGATTTGAATGTAAAGCTCTTACAAATTAAAATAAAAAGCCTAAAATAGTAAAATAATGGGAATAATTACATGATATCATTTTTTAAATTGTAATAATGCCTTGTTACATTCGCAATATTATGTGTTTAAACAATAACAAATGACCAGTGATGCCTTATAATAGTTTGTGTAATAAATGAATTATAATTCTACTAATTAAAATCTATTTTAGTCGATAGACCCTAAATTCTAAATTTGTATGCAGCTTACAATGTATCAATATAAATTCAACTGCCTCATAAAATAAACAAAGCATAATATAATATTTTACAATATTCATGAATACAATTTTGTAAAATATGTATTATACGAATACATACAATATTCGTATAGAAAAGAGGTCTAGCAATATTCTCCCCGTCGAAATCACAAAACAATATTATAATATATAATATAAGCAGCATATAACAATATTATAATATAAGCTGCGTTCTTTAATATTAGTTTTTACTTTTTATGTAAGTCAAGAAAATGGTCCTAAAATTGACCCCTGAGGTATACTTATATTTGTTTTGGTCTCAAAATTTTTAATTAATTTTGTTCTTTAAAGTCTATTAATCTATACTATACTTACTAATATTATAAAGCTGAAGAGTTTGTTTGTTTGTTTGTTTGAACGCGCTAATCTCAGGAACTACTGGTTCGAATTGAAAAATTCTTTTTGTGTTGGATAGTCCATTTATCGAGGAAGGCTTTAGGCTATATAACATCATGCTAAGCTCAATACGAGCGGAGCACTAACCAAGAATGTTTCAAAATCGGGGGTTATTTTTTCCTTTTGAGAGCTTTCGCTGCATACGCTGCGGAAACGATTAAAGTTTCACTAAAATGATGTATGACAGAATTGTTCCCCTTTAAAAGTTCTAAAAAAAAGTCCGCGACAGTACATGTCTATCTTTTAAGGTTGGCTCACAATAACCTTTTTACGCTAACCAAATTTGTTTTAAAATTAAGCATTATTTGTGAGGGTGTTTTCATAAAGATTATATTAATTCTTATCCAAGTAAATACGTTATTCATTACAAGCATTTAATTTAGAAGAAATTTGCCGTTTACATCATTTGATTTCAATGAGTATTTTAGAAGATATCGCAGTAATAAAATAATGGGGCGCGCGGCGGCACAGAACACTATTATCCTAGCGCACGGGCAGTCGCGGGCAGGGAAGCGCTTCTCCTTCAACGTAAATGAAGTCGCCGGTATATTTTAGCGATATCCCAAAGTAACTGTTCCACGCGGACGAAGTCGCGGGCAAAAGCTAGTTAGATATAAAATTGAAAGTTTGAGATACGCGCTCTTTACGTCGTGTACGGGTACTTTATGTTGTTCTTTGTCTTTGATGAACGTTACATGTTCCACAAAATCAAATGCTTAGAAAAAATCCAAAAAACATGTTCTAGCATACTATGTATACTACTTATTATTTGTTCTACAACGATAGAAGAGGACGTTTGCTAAAATAAAATACTAAACTCCTTTACTCTCAGTGCAATAGTTTAGTAGTTATAACAAAAGTGAAAAAGACGACTGGCCCCCTACCTGAGATGATACCAACAAACTGTTATAACTTCTAAACTATTGCACTGAGAGTAAAGGGGTTTGTCTTTTATTTTAGCAAACGTCCTCTTCTATCGTTTTAGAACAAAAAACAAGCAGGTTAATGGCCTAGATTTTTCACAAAAAGCAAATAATTTAAAAAAATCACCAAAAAAAAAACTATATATTTTTTTAAATTACCTTTTATTGTTTTCCGTTCTAAGAAAATTTAAATATTTTAACTGTGAATTATTGTCCACATATTTAGCTACGAAATGAGACCTTTTTTATGTTCCTAGGACATTTACATGAGTAGTGGTGGTCGAATTAGTACGAGAGTCTTGGTTACCAAAAAATAAAATGGCTGCCATTTTACAAACGTGAGAGAAAAATAAAATTAGATAATAACAATTTGTCGATAAAAAGTTCCATTTTTTTACCACTAAAGGCTCGATATAGCTGTCGGGAGTCTCGGGACACGCTGTATAAAGATATAAATCTTAAATATATAATCTTCGCACTGTGTGGCCCCGTAATACAACAATGGGCCAGATTGACGTGGTGTAAAGCGTTTAATGTCCATAGATATATTCGGGATCCTCTTCTTTCGCATAATTTTATTTGTCATAATTTCACTTGGCATACGTCACTTGGCATAATTTTACTACGCATAATAATACTTTGGCATAATGGTTTCTTGGCATACTACATCATTAGGCATAAATATCATTTAGACTAATATTGTTTGTCCTAATTTAATGAGGCATAACTCGTAAGGCATAATTTTTCTTGTCATAATAATACTTTGGCATAATTGTTTTTCGGCATAAACTCGTTAGGCATATTTTTTTGTCATAATAAATTCAAGGCATTCTGTCACAAGGCATAAATATGCATAAAATGGAACGACATAATGAAAACACGGTTAAGGTAATTAAACGCATATTTATGAAACATTAAAAGCAGGTATTACACTCATATACCTAGTGTAACATGTGTAACAGTAGGTTAAGTTGCGGCGGGGTGGCCCTTGGGCCACCCGTAAGCCGCTAACATGTTTAAAATAATTAGCTCGGCATGTTCTTAGATAGCAATTCGTGTTTTTTGTCCGAGTTTAATTTCGTAATCAGTCGAAAATTACAATTATAATTGTTATTTCGTCTTAACTCGCATACCCAGTAGAATTTATCATTCATTAGTATGTGAAAAAAAATGCTAGAAAGATGTATGCGTAAATATAATAGTATCTTAAATATCATTATGCGTAAATATATTTATGCTTTTTAATATTATGCATAAAAATATTATTCTTAATGAATAGTATGCGTAAAAAAATATATGCCTTACAATAAGTATGCCTAACAATTATTATGCTTTTAGTAATTATGCGAAAAAAAATTATGCTTAGAAAGTTATGACAAATGAATATTATGCGAAACTACTATTAGGTCAAATGAAATTATGCCAAGTAAAATTATGACAAGTAAAATTATGACATATGATTTTATGCGAAAAAATAGGGAACCATATATTCTCACTTTAAACGAGCGATTCTTGTATATATTCTGAATCTCGGAAACGGCTCCAACGATTTTCAATCAAATTTAGTATACGGGGTTTCGGGGGCGGTTTTATCCCTGTGAAACTGCGCATTTTTATGTTAGGTATATATTCGAACCCTGGTGAAATATTTCTGTAATACTTTTTTATTAATCTACTACAGCTCTGAGCAAAGCTCGGTTACCCAGGTACTTATTATTATAACAGCAGTCTTATATTTCTAAGTAATGGTATAGGGTCTCTTTACTATAAGTTTATTACATAAAACGGTTTCTATACCTGGTGGTACCACCACACATTTATTACCAAAAAGGAGTGACAATGCCTTTTTTGTCAAAATCTTTAATTTTTGTTTTTAGGAGCTGCCAGCCACATCACTCCCCTGACGAGACCGGTTCACGGGCGATAGTAATTGGAAAAATGTACACGTCTACCGCTTCGTGTAGTTTTTTCAGGTGCTGTTACGACGACTGGTTTTGCTGGAGCAGACGTTGCTGCTGGGGTAAGCATAATGTCTTTCATTTTGTAAGTGTCGTTACTAGGCAGATAAGCTGGTTTAATTCTGTCTATAGAGACTGACATCTGCATAACCTTGCACTTGCAATTTAAAGGTTTTTCGGTTTCTGTGTTTCTGTACAACACCTTATACGGACCTGTGTAGGGTGATTGCAGTGAACGTTTTTCTGGTCCTCGAAGTAGGAAAGCATTATTTTAAGACCATATGTCCTTCGGTATGTAAAATGTGCGGTTACTCGAGTGATTTGACGCTGGTGTTGGTGAAAGGTAAGTAAAATGTTTTCGAAGACGTTCCACGTAATCTGTCTGATCGAGTGCAAGAGCAGGCACTGACGCGAAAAATTCTCTAAGCAACCTCAATGGTTCACCGTAGAGTAGCTCTGCTGATGAGGATTTGATGTCATCTTTCCAGGCTGCTCTCATTCCAAGTAGGACCCATGGCAATGATTCTGACCAATCTGCCGTATTGTGGCAGACCAAGGCTGTTTTCAGCTGGCGGTGTAGCCGCTCCACCATTCCATTGCACTGTGGATGGTATGCTGTGGTGGGGCGATATTCCGCGCCTATGATTTCGGCCAGGCGTTTAAAAAGCTGTGATGGATCTGCTGACCTCGGTCCGTCGTGATGAAAGCTCGGAGACGAAAGCTCGTGCACATGTCTCAGCTGTGATGTCTGCTGTTGGATAGACCTCGGGCCAGCGTGTATAGCATAATATCATAGAATATATTATATTACTAACGTAATAATATAGCATACTATTTAAAGTAGGTAGTAATTAGTCATCTAATTGTAGACTTTCTATACTCAATAATGTTAAAAGCGGCAAGTGTGTAATTTAAATTAATTTGCAAAGTTAATTTAAATTACACACATTTTTAAGCAAATCTAATACATTTATGCTTGAAACACATCTAGTTATATTGGGCATAATAATTATCAAACATACTTTGTCAATTGGGACTCGACACCAGCGTGTACCATATAAGCTCTATAATAAACCTTTTAAATTGACTTTGTGGTATTCTACTACACTACACAGGCTCCTGCATTGGGTTATAACTTAACAACAAAAAAAATGGCGGCCCTAACCTGCAGAGAATCCTTACTATGCTAATACCTGTTTCTCATCAACACTGTACAGTTTACTTGTCTTGAGTTCATAAATCGCATCATATATACGTGTGAGTGTACCGGTGGTAGTCGTGCTCCGTGATCAGTGATTATGATTTCAAATATTTTACTTCTTCTCTCTTGTGTCTTTATAATAAGTGAGTTTATTAGTGGCTGCTTTTTGATTAACAGCGTTGAGCTGTTATTCAACATTTAGTTTGATAATGGAATGCCGAAATTATGCGCTAGGTGGTTTGAAAAGGTCTCGGCCATAAGCATTGACATTTATTTTGCATTTAAAGCCTTGAAAGCAATTTTCACTTTATAAAAAGTTATAATATTAATGTAAAAAAATGAAAAGATGTTTTTGAAACATTTCGGCATTTCGTCATTCATAAAATGCCATTTAAATACATGTTTAAACGGCATTTTACGACGGGCGAGATAGTTAGTTATTTTAAGAAATGTAATGACTTTATCCTAGCACTGGGCCCGATCTTTTGCATCTTTTGACTTATATAGGAGGCCTCACAACTATTTCTAATAGTAACACTGTTACTATAACAAATAACAGACAGGATATTATTTAAGATTATACCACAAATATGTTATGACGAGTATCTTGAATAATAAATATAAAAGAATTCGTAATTATTATCATTTGCAATCATCGATTAGTCTATTCATCAATAAGTATAAAACAAAACGTCACATCATTTAGAGTCAATTCACACCGAAATGATTTGACACCGCTGTGTTATTATGATAGCTACTGAAAATTTAACTTTATTAATTACACAAGAATAAACACGTTTCGTTGTTAGAGTTCGATTGTCAAGTTTCACCGCGCTACACAAAGCACATATGACAGGTATCATATGAAGAGTTTATCTTTTTGTGTAGGAAATAAAGTTTAATTTCGAATAACTAACTTGAAAATGCACTGCCGCGTGGGGTCGCGTATCGTTGCGATGTGAACTGACCATAAGTATCTTCAGTTGCAGCTCTCTGATTTATTAGTAGTTTATAGTACAAAGTTAAATGGCAATAAATAGTGTTCTTTTTACCCATATAATATGTAGGTTTACTGAGATGAGATAAGTACACTACATAATACAAAATTTAAATTATTGAGAAAATTAACTCTGTGTTAATTATATTGTAGATGGCAAGCCAGAGAAATTTTTCAGAAAAGGATACATATATCTGGAAGCGACACAGAGTTTTTACAAAATCCAAACCGTACACAAAAACTGGCAAGATGCGAAGACCACTTGTGAGCTGGAGGGAGCCACTCTCTACTACCCACAGGATGAAGACGAGGACAATGCTGTGATATCCTATTGGAATTCTACTCAGTCCTTTAATTGGATTTACATTGGAATTTCAACACCCACTGCAAAAGAAATATTCGAAACAGTTGATGGTATATATAAATTTAATTATTTTACAATTTACTAAATCTTAACAGCACAACACGCTTACTAATGTAACTAAATCAAGCTCAATCTTGATTTAGTTAGATGAGTAAATATAGCATGACTCATATCTAATACACGTGAGCAATATGGCGTAACATGTATGGTAACTTCTACAAAACATTTGTTTTAAAGGTCTACCAATAGAAGATGTGTACGAAAACTGGGCGCCTGGGGAGCCGAACACCTATTATGGTGTGGAAGACTGTGTAGCGTTGAAGCGTGTGGGAGGAAAAGGACTCCTTTTCTATGACAGTTGCACCAAGAAGCTGGCCTTCATATGCAAGAAAACTGAGGCATCGTTGCGCTGGAACGACCTTTGCGACATCCCAGACCCAGGTAACTATTAAGTAATTGTTATTCGATAAGTTTGCCATCGATGGTATGAAAATATTAGATGCATAATCAAGGTTTGCAACTCAGGTAAAATATTTTTTTGACAATAACGTCACGTACAATCTCCTACTATCCTTCTACTATTATAAATGTAAAAGTTAGTGAGAATGGATAGATGGATAGATACATAGATGTATAGATGGACGCATGTTTGTTACTGTTACACGCCAAAACACCTGAACAAATTCTGATGAAATTTTGTATGGTAGTAGGTTAAGCACTGGATAAAGGCTAGTTTTATCCCGAAAAAGTACAGTGTTCCCGTGGGATAATATACTTGGGCGGGTGGAGCCGCGGACAATATCTAGTCAGTCATAGTTAAAAACATACTATTAATTATTTTTTAGATTATACATATTATGAAAAGACTGGTAGATGTTACAAATTACATCTAACTCCAAAGAACTGGAAGGACTCTTACATCACCTGCGGTAAAGAACAGTCGAGACTTGCAGTTATCAATTCGGATGAAGAAGCCAATATATTTGTAGACTTGATTAAGAATTCACCCAAAGACCAAATAGATGGGGATTACTTAAGAGGCACAATTCATTTGGGTTTTAAGTACGATGATGGATGGAAAACTTATCTAGGTTTGTAGAAGAATTTCCAATCTAAATTGCTTGCTAGCAGTTAACTATTATTACTGACTTCTACTTCTGCTTATGTTGCTCTTCTCTAGAAGTGAGATTGTTTTTAAATATTTCTCAATTTCTGTCCTACAGGTACAGATTTAAAAAGCAATGGTTATGCAAAATGGGGCAAAGATCTACCAGATACTAGAGGTAATAAGACCTGCGGCGCCATGTTCTATGACGGGCTATTGAACGTCGTAAACTGTGACGTCAAATGCTTCTTCATCTGTGAACACGAAATACGTATATTACAAACTGCCTTAGACTACAAATTTGGAGAAGACTCATAAAATTATAATGCATACCATAACAAAATGTTTTAATAGTTAAAATTCCGAAAGACAATTCTTTAGCTTTACGAATGACAGATATGTCTGACCCTGATATATGTGATAATGTTCTAAAATTCCTCAAATATTGTTATATGGTTTAATTTAAATAATGTACTTGTGGTCGCTGATAATCTATATAGTTCCAAGCGACCTTAAATAAATAGAAAAAAAATATGATTATTATCTTAAATAGTAAAAAAGATTACTAGGTTAGGTATCTTGCTGGCTGTGTTCACATTCTGGTGTCACCTACAAAAAAATAAATTTCTCACCTGCAGCTGTAGAAAAATTACTCAAAGATAAAGAATGTCAAGTTTTTTTAATTAAATAGATTTGGAAACGAGCAGACGGATCACCTGACGGTATGCGATTACAGTCGCCCATCACCGGACATTCAAACACCGGAGGAGTTACACTAATTGTATGTCCTCTGGTGTTGCCGCACATACGTTCCTGGTCCTTGAAAGTCCCCAACCACCTTGGGTCTCCGGTAACCTTGGCGAAACAAGCGTTATTTCACGCTGGTTTTCTGAGAGGCCGGTGTGTGGTATGTATCTAGTCAAAATGGTTCATTAGAGCCGAAGCATAGCTCTCCCACTTTTAAATAAATTTAATTTTAAAGAACCCCTGAGACATTATTAACTTGTTGAATAATAAAATCGATATTAGAAATTATATTCAGTTCCTTATTTTCAATATTATCTGTATAAAGAGGGGATTATTGAACTTCTTTCAGGGGTCGATCATGCATTAGTCGTTAGGGGTATTATGCGAAGCGAACTCTCCAAGGCCTTCAACTGTGTCGAAAATACTACATTGATCAGAAAATTAAAGGACTTCTACGTATACTTGAAGCTTAGGAGGGGTCGATCACGCATTAATTATTAGGGGTATTATATTATACGAACTCTTTAATGCCTTCGACTGTGTTGAACATACTACATTATACTTGACTCTTAGGAGGGTACGATCATGCGTTAGTCATTAGGGGTATTATGCGATCAAATGGGGCCAAAATAGAATTAGGTGTATCACAGGGATGCATTTTAGGCCCATTTCTCGCAAGAGTTTCTAATGCTGGTTTTACTCTGGGCTAGTTCTCAAACCGATGGTAGCGGGCAGGTCATCATATAGACGTTCTGAAAAAGTTATAACTCTCTCTTTTGTACGTAATTCAGAATCAAAATAACTTTATTTTATTTCATATTTAGGAAGTAAAATGAGAGAATAAATATATTTGTCACAATTATTCTATATTGCCCTATAGTATGTTTATTATAGGGCAATATAGAATAATTGTGACAAATAAATGATAATATTAAATAACAACACTGGTAGACATATCATAACGTGTAATAAACAGTATAAAACGCAGAAATATAGCTGCAAAAATATAGTTGGCGATTTGACTCATTTCGTCTCATTTGATAACCTTTAGATATAGACGATGCTTGCTTATAATTTAACTTATGTGTTATTGCACGCACCACACACATACATACTACATTTTTGTATACAATTACAATTATTATTATGATAATTAATATTTTTAACCCGACCAGAAGAGGATTATAATACTGTATCCTACAATTATTGCTATACAATTCAATAAATCGAATGTTATTAAAGAAAACTTAAAGCCAAAACAAACCTTTCCGTGATTTTCATACAAAATTGCTTCCTTGCAACAATTTTGTATGGAAATCGCTAACTTGGATTCTTAACCTAAATAATCTAATTGATTTAAAGTAATTGTAAATGATAACACTATTAAATGATAGTAAGTAGCAGTATATGTTCTAAAAGAAGAGGTAGATATTATCAAAAGCGATATAATCCGACTATATAAATGGACAATATATTTACAAAAATTGCCATAGATGTATGAATCAAACTTACAGTAGCCATGCAACATACTGCCTATCGTCCAATGACACTGCAGGCTTGATCCAATTTGCAGTTAGTCAATATACATTACAAACGTATTACCGGCATGCAAATCCATGTCCATATAGTATATACGGCCAGTTCTAAGTGAACCAATCGGCAGCGTCAAGGCAATGGATGATAGGCAATATTATGTATGGTTACACTAACCGAAAAGTAAATCTGCGATACCAAATTATAGGGAATAAAACTACTGTTTCATTTATTAATTAATGTACCCGGCCTACCTCGTACCGCAGACAAACATTACCTAGAATTATATGTAAGTTTAGAAACGAGTTTTAATGTACATTGGTATACCATAAAATATACAAAATAACATTTAGCATTTTCCTCATACAAACAAGTTTAGTTTGATTTTTATTATATAGTAGGTATAGGTACTTAATACTTAGGTAGGTATACAATTTTTTAGAGAGTTATGACGTCTGCCATCAAGTCTGCTATAAAATATGTAAACGAGGCCAATGATTGCGAGATTATCAACCAAATTTTGATTGATCGTTCACCGCAGTTGTAATAAATTGGGTCGTAGAAAGTTCCAAAACTGTAAACTTGCTTTAGCAGCTAAATATCAATAAAACTGGTGGGAAAAATGTAAAAATGTTGCATTAAAACTATTTCGAAATTAAACTTAACCTAAATAATACTTAGGTATAGCAAGTATAAACATGACATTAAAGTGCGTCATACACTTATGGACGCGTTTGCCTAATATGTTTTTTGACAGAGGCGTGCGTACGGACTGACATTTCTTCAAAAAAGTTTGTGCGTATTTTAAATCCGGGCCTTGACGAAATTAAATAAGCCTTTTTAGCACACATTAAATTCATGCATAATAGCAAAACACGTGAAAATTTTGGGGAGACATTTCATGCTTTTTCCAAATTAATTTATGTCGCGTTAATATTGGTTATGATTGATAATTACTTGGTAATGTGGCCAGCTAATTCACTATAGTCGACTCCATGAGACAAAATAAAGAATGTAAACAAACATTTAAGAGGTTCGGTACCTTTGGATAAAAATGAAAAAAATTTCGTCACTTAATTCTTTGGAAATTGCGCGGGACCGACGGTTCACAATTCATGTATCGCCAGATTATTAATTGGCCAAGTGAAATTGCTTATTACTTTACGTTAGTAATGTACCTATATTCTTTGCTTTGGGTTGATTTAATTTAGAATTATTTTCATTTTGACAGATGATCATTGTTTTTCAAAAGATTAAAAACCTCGAGAGACTTTATAACTTGTAGGGAATCAAGTATTACACACCCGAAGGGAAGATTATCATTGTTTACATAAATTATTCTCTCTCGTGGTATTTAGTTTAGTCCATCGCCCCCCGGGTCACGCCTCTGATTAATTCCACGACCAATAAGATGGACTAATCCGCTAAACAGCTAGAGAATCATTATACTTATTTCTATAGATCTTTAAAAACTGCGCCACCGACCAAAGGTACGTATCTGACGATAGGATCACCCAGGGCAAGTACCTCGCGCACTGGCTTGAAGAATATCGCCAGCAGGTACACAATGAAAATGTAGAAGAAAATAGACACCAGAATATCCAGGACGTACAGTCTGAAAAAGAAAAGTTATGTTAGAAAAAACAATAAGGTTTGGAAACCTACAATAGGAGTGGTAGACCTGCTCTCATTGACAAGAAGACTCCAGCAGTGGGGGGTTAGTGGTTGTTCATGTTCATATCTATACATATTACATACATATACATACATACATATTACATACATAGAAATAAATAAAAGTGCCTGTTTCTAATTTTAAATTAACAGTTTTTCACTTAATGCATATTATGGAAGTATATACTCGTACGGTACTTGAAACAATAAAATGTCATTTTTTTCTGTCTGTCTATTCCGGACTCTCTCTGAAACGGCTAGACCGATTTTCACGGGACTTTCACCGATAGATATATAGCTCATATTGTAAGGTGTAACTTAGGATACTTTTTACCCTCATCATCACAAATGTTGTGATGTGTGTTGTGGTTATACATACAACCAAATGTATAACCGACTCCGGAAGTCGTTTTTTGGAAGTCGGTTAAAAACGTTTAACACCCAACGAAGTAGGCACGGGTCAGCTAGTTAATAAATAAATGATGATCATGATCATGTTTTCGTAATTGTCCATTAAACTTAATGATAACCTACAAGCTTCAAGTAAATAATATGATCACAATATTAATAATAGGTAATAGTGACTCATGCATGAGAAACTTCCGTTTGATATTCTGTTAATGTTATTTTATTACATGTATGTAAAGCTAGATAGAGAAACTTGGTTTTTTATAGTTTTACTTTCTTCTTTTATAGTTTTTCTGAAAACAAATGAATAATTGGACTAACTACCATTTTACTTTGTACTTACCGCTTCACTTACCACTTACCTTTTGAAGACCCTCATCGAAATATCTACATAATATTATACAGGCTAATGCTTTCCAATGAAGAAGAACCAGCCTTCGCCACTAGTACTTATCTCTACCCTATTACAGTGTAGTTATGTCACATGTGTGTGTAAGTAAATTTTAGCATGTGTGTGCATGTAAGTGAAAAAGAACTTACATATTGTTCTGCAATCTCGCTTTTGGAAGGTTCTCCATTTTCTCCTTCAGACAATAGAGTTTACCGCCGATCATGCAAGTCTCTATATAAGGCACTAGATCGATTTCGGTGAGATTCATTGGGAACAGTTCTTGGTCTTTCGAGTTCAGATGCTTGGATAGGGCTTTAAAGTTGTGAGTGTCGAACCACCACTCCCGAGTCGTGAAATATTGCAGCACCTGCAGACCCACAGTTATTCTATTCTGTATTCGCACCATGCTGAAATAAGGACAAAGATAGTTTCAGATATTTAATTGTACTGCCAAAATCATAACCATTCCTTTTGGCTTCGCCGTAGTATGTTTTCATCAAAAGATAAGATTGCAAAATAAAATAAAAATATTATGGTATTATGTCACAATATATATTTTGTGTAAACAAACAGCAAAGTCCATTTAGTTATATTATTATTAATAAACAAAAAACGGATTATGCATGAATATGGCATGCATAAGTAATTAAGTACATATTATGTATGTGTGAGGTACATTGTTGTAATGACACACAATGAAAAGCCATAGACGTACTTTATATTATTATAGACGAGACATGTCTAGGCAAAAAGTGTCTGCACCTAAATGGCCCCAAATATGGGGTTATTTGGGGCCATTTTGGTTTGACGTTTGTCTTCTTTACATTTTGATATTTGCTTAAGACATAATATTCAGTCGTTTGAAATTAAGATGGCGTAACTTTTTCTTGTATGAATATTTTTTCTGTCAATTGATAAAATAATATAAGTATTACTTATGTATTATATAACTTTATTAGTTACTAGCGACCCGCCCCGGCTTCGCACGGGTACAATACTGATACTAATACTACAGAATGTCGCCCACTTCGCAACGGGCCGTGCAGCAGAAATCGTAATATTTTAATTTCGCCATAACTTCAAAACCAAACGTCCAATTTTAATCATTCAAAGACCAAATATTATCTACATAAACTGTACTTTGTGATGAAATAATTTATTTTGATAAGGATTAATAACATGAGTAAAATAAACGCGTTTAAATGTAGTCCAAAAAAATTCAAGATTTCTAAATAAAAAAATGGTTGTTGTGCCTCACTCGACATAGATAGGTATAGTGTGTCGCGGACTTTTTTGTAGATATTTATAAGATATACAATTAATTAGAACATTATATGGTTCTATCTTTTATAGTTTAAGCAGCGTACGCAAAATAAGTAACTTTTCTGATTGATTTTTTACACCTTGTGTCCGAAAAACCCAAATATCTTACAGAACCCTATTTTTTTCCAAAATAAAATTTAGCCTTTGTTACTCGTGGATAATGTAGCTTTCGAATGGTGAAAGAATTTTTGAAATCGGTCAAGTACTTTTTGAGCCTATTCATTACAAACAAACATACAAACAAAGTTTTCCTCTTTATAATATTAGTGTAGATAACCTACGATATAACTCAAAGCATTGGCTTTGAGTTATATTCGTCGTTTTGTAATATTTGTGAAAAATGAAAAGCACTTACAATCTCTTTTGTCCAAAGATGAGCATCAGGAAATCTATCAGGTACGCTGGCAGAATGTGATAGAAGAACACGCAGATCTCGTGTATCAGCTTGTTGTGACGTATGTTACCATCGGGGTACCACAGAGGTCCCTCGAATGGATACTTTCGAACCGTCGCCTTTCCCACGTCCAAAACTTCTTTCCATGTTATGGTCCTATCGTCTCCGGTTGTCAAATTAAAAACGGGAATTTCGGAAGGCCTGGAATGATAAAATTTTATTTCATTGTATAATTATCATTTTATTCATAGCTTTACGGTGTTAGTAGTTTTTGTTGTTGTAATTTTAATACTAAGTGCGTTCTAGAATAATACAAGTCGTGTGTTCGGCAGACAGTGGTTTTTGTGAGAGTGACAAACACTTCCATTCCAAATGTTTGTCGCACATCCTCACAAATTTTCGCAATTACAATATTATTTAATAAGAACCAAGAAATAAGATAAATTAAAATAGAGGAAACTTGGGACAATTGATCTCCCTTTTGTTTCTTAACCCTAATTTCCCTCATGATGTTCCTACTTGAAAAAAATTGGCACTGGAATACGTGCAATTTATTCGGATACAATAATCTATGATAATCAACGGAATATCAGTTGAAAAAATACTAATTTACCTACTAAAACTAAAGACAGGTAATTGTACCAAGTGTAGTAAGTGTTTTAAAATTTAAGCATATTTTAAAGGTCAATTACGAAAACAATTATTACTTCCTAAGTTCAATCTCTGTCCAACAACAGTATTACTTATGCCAATACGAATGAATAATACATACTTGTCAATCTTCTTGTCGGTGTAATAGGGGATGACTATGATGGCGTTGATGGCTCTATCCACGGGGATGACCTCCGCGTGGTAGTGGCCGTAGCAGTGCATGGTCCTGATCACTCCCTTCCCCGCCCCCACCATCAGGCCGATGGGACCGTTAAGGTTGTCCACCCAACCCTCAATAGGCTCCTTGTAAGACGGCGTCACTGAAAGATACAAATGACATGGTGATTAATACGATTTGGTTAATTACTGAAGTAAATGTTTTTTGCAATGACATCGAGCTAAATGCTCTAGAGTTTCACATAGGCGAATCATGCTAAATGCTCGATATTTGTGACGTATTTTTGAGCGATCCGTATTCATAGCGTTTTCATATGTATCGACCGATATCGGATCGGATAAATGTGAAAACGCTCTAACAATCCATGTCGCACGCGATATCGTATACTGGATCACGATCCAAATATCGAGCATGTAGTATTCGCCATAGGGTTGGCTACCCTTAATATTTCTTGCGAATATTACTCACCTATACTAGGTCGCACCACAACACACGGCATCTCTGGGTAGCAGTCCCTAACGAGGCCCTCGGCTAGACGTTTGGAGTACGTGTATGAGTTAGGATGTTTGCCCATTATAGTGGGTGCCAGCACGTTCAATTGGTCGTCCTTGAGCCAACTGGCAGCTTGCAGGATGTCATGAGGATTTGCTGGAGGATCGTGAACCTGTGGGTTTCAGAACAACGCTATAAAAACAGAGCAGTTATATCTTTATATATAAACCTCCTGTGCGTGTGTTTGTAATTGAACTACTACTACTACTGATACTGTTAGTATGTTTGCGTGCATCGGAACACAAATAATAATTGAAGAATCTTCGGGTAGTTTGAATAACTTTAACAAAAAGGACAACCACCACCTCAGTCCACCCGTGGCTACGGCTGCTGGAAAGTAGCCGAAACGTCGGGAAGAAGAAAAGTGCACCACGACACAATCCGTAAGTGTTTAACGCAGGCATCTAAACCTTATCAAAACCAAAATTAAGTAAAATATGGTTCCTCTTATTAATCTAAAGTTAACATACCCTTTCTGCCATTCGGTCATAATCAGGGTAACAAAACGCCGTCGAAAGGTGCACAAACGCGGCAAGATTTTTGATTTTTTTGGCCAGATTGAGTATTCGTAAAGTTCCTTTAGTGTTCATTTCGATTCCCTCTTTCAAAGGCGCCTCCAATCGGAGACTCGCAGCGAAATGGAATACGACTGACACCTGCAAAATAAAATACATAGAATGGGAAACATGCACAGTTTTTTAACTTCCCGCTAATAAAATCTAAGATTTTCAAAAATCGGGAAGATATTGGTTTTACCCCGTTTTGCAAAAACCGAATTCTCATCAGGTCTCGATGTTCTGAGGTCACAGGAAGCTTCCCTGACTACCCTCGCGAGGGTGTCACTATGTCTGGATGTATGTATGTGTGTGTGTGTGTGTAAGTATGTAAACCTCTTATAACTTCGACGGTAGATAAATCACGCCAGTCAGAATATATTATATTCCTGCACATAGAAAATGCAGTCATAGCGTAGAATTACCTCGTCGTAGATTTTGTCAAGCTGAGCGTTGTCGATGTCCAGATTGTCGTAGGCGATGTCACCCGCTATCGGCACCAGTTTCTTCATCACATGCGGCTTCTCGTCTCTTATCCTAGAGAACATCTGAAAAACAAAATGATAATGATTCTCTTAGTTTATAACTTATGCACCTTTTTCTATTATAATACTAGCTGACCCCACAGACGTTGCTCTGTCTTAATAATGAAGTGGAATAAATAAATAACTGCACCTGCTACCTACACCTACAACTACAAACCCTGTAGATTATTATTAGGTAGATCTCCGTAGATTATTAAGTGGTAGTGGTGGTCTAATAGATACAGTGGCCGGTCAATACAACATAACGCACTTTTGAGGGGAAAAAATAGTATTTCTGAGAAGAAAATAATCTATTTAAACTTAAATGTTTATTATTAAAATTTATAAATTTAAAAAATTAAATAGAACTGTTTTGCATATTTGACAGTCAAGTGACACTCATGGATACTCGATTTTTACTCTATATTCTCGTAAACGTTAAACCAACGTGAAACGCGCTTGGGGTAGGGGAAAGTCCTACAGTACCGGCCGGCATCCAGTACCGGTCAGTTACTGTTTCCGTATTTCTATAACAGATGGAGATTCACGGTTCACGCCATTTGTTTAGTTTGTACTTGTAGGTGCTATGACCCAAGTGGGGGCAACTTGTCGCAACAGGCTGCTCGTCAGTGCGAATTTATGTGTTGCGCACGGTGTACGTACGATACACAAGTAAAGTTCCGTGGATTCTCAGTGAAGATTAGAGCCTATTTAAAACGAAATTAAACGTGGTATGTATTGATTACTTATAAAGCTATAATAAAATTGGTTTTAATTCACTTTATGTGTCACATTTTTATCGCTGAGCTATTATGATAATTTTATTCCGTTTCCTGCAGTACCAGCCACAAAATTTTCCTCCAGTACCGGCCACTATTTAGGTTCATTTTAAAAATGGGTTATTTGTTTGTAGGGATACAATGATGTCAAATGATAAAGGTGAAGGTAAAACGAAGAAAAAGAAGGGCACCTGGGATCCTGATAAAATGCATACAGCCGTAGAAAAAGTTTGGAGCAAGGAAATGAGTGCGCGCCAGGCAGCCGATAGGTACGAGGTTCCAAGAACTTTTTAAATGACAGAATAAGTGCTGTTAAAAACGAGAAAGAGTTATCAATTAAGCCTGTTATTAAATAAGCTGAAAAGAGCGAAATATTAACAAGTTCACAATATAAAAAGATGCTTGAAGAGAAGAAAACGGAGAAAAATAAGGTAGACTTAGTCAACCGTGGAAAGAGTTTACTATCAGGTAAAAATGTTAGCAAGAAAGGAAAGAGTTTGCTTTCAGGAAAAGATAAATAGATAAAAGTAAGAAAACTAAGAAAAAACCAAACGAAAACCAATGTCCACCTCATAGGCCAACTGAAGAAGAGACCTTGTGAGAGAAGTGCCTTGAATCTCACGACGAAGATTGGATACAATGTGGAAACTGCAGAGTATGGGTCCATGAGGCTTGTGCGAACATCTCCGAATTGTCAAACCAATATGTCTGTGATTTTTGTCTCGTTTAAAAAACATTTTTATGATTGCCGGTACTAGGGGACAATTTTTAACATATCAGTTTTGTATAATCTTTGAATTTGATTATTAAAGTTGATGATTACTAAAAATATCGCTATTTCATTACTTCTATTTGCAGCTTATGAGTTTCTCTACTTATATCATCAACTTTTAAACATGTACCCTAAAGGGTTTTTAATTTATTCTAAATAAACCTTAAGGTGACGGTACTGTAGGACTCTCCCCTACTGATTGGTCGAAACTGCATAAAATCAGTTCCTGCTAACAGCGTCTCTTACTATACAATCAAAGTAAAATTAAAATCTACTTTAAATACGAGAATTGAGGTTCAGGTTACGACTTACAGGTATGTACATTCAGTACAGGATTATTCAATCGTCGCGTTTAGTATTTTCCCACGCAATTTTTCCAACACTTCTCACCGTTTAAATTTAACCCTGAACTTATTACAAGATCAATGTTAGCCAAAACAACCCAGTCATTCTCGAGTTTTAGCGAGACATAGAAACTGCAATTCGTTTTACATAAAAGAAGAAGATGAGGTAAATAAGCTAAAAACTAAGATAACTAGCATTTAGAAAAGCTACATTTGCTACCATTGACGAAAGGTTTCAAAACGTGTGAGAGCCACGCTTTGGCACGAATAGGCTGACCGGATAAATACCACGAACTCACAGAAAACCGACGTGAAGCAACTTTTCTTTTAACCAAAGCATTGAGGTTAATGGCCTAAATCGTTTAAAGGTTCATGTATACGCCTTTACAATAGAATCCCAGAAAAAGTTCAAAATCTTACCATTAATAAATTTAAAAAAGCTGTTAAAGAACGTTTGTGTGCTAAAGCTTATTATAAAGTCAGTGATTTCATTAACGATTGCACACCTTGGGAATAAGATGGCCCCCTGCAAGGCTGCTTTTATTTACTTAAGTATGCTCTATGTACTTATGACTAATGTTATATAGATTAAGTTACAACATTGTAAAAATTATTTTTTTGAAAAGAATAATTTTCCCATCTTTTTGCTAAAAGGTGGCCCCGTGCGAGTTTCTTACGCCGGTTCTTCTCGCCGGGCTAGTTTCCGAACCGGTGGTAGGCATCATGTAGGACAATTCTATAAGCGTTATTTCATAACCTATATGGAAATAAAAATTTTTGAGTTTGAGTTTGAGTTTGGAGGTCCAAAGGATGTTAGGGGTATTAAAGACCGAGATCGTACTTGTGTCCATTGATCACCATCAGGCGATTGCATATTTTCAAGTCCATTTCATAAAAGACTAGCTGTTGCCCGCGGCCCGCGTAAATACAATATCCCTCGGGAACACTGTATTCTTACGGGATAAAAAGTAGCCTACATTTTAATCCAGAGCCTAAACTACAAAGATACCAAATTTCATCGAAATCTGTTCAGTAGTTTTTGCGTAAAAGAGTAACAAACATCCATCCATACATCCTCACAAACATTTATAATATTAGTAGGAATTAGTAGGAAGTGTAAATTACCGGTAACTTCCACATGTCCTCGATGCGTGCTTCCGGGGATTTCCCGCGCTTGCTCCGCACCAACGCGTACACGCAGCCGATGTCGGGCACGCTGTACAGCAGCTTCTCGATCAGCACCTTGCCCATCAGCCCCGAGGATCCCGTCACCAGGACCTTCCGGCCCTTGTACCACTCGTTCACTTCCGACATGGCTGACTGTCTGCTATCTGAAAGGAGCATTGCATGTTTTATACCAACTGCACGTATATTCTGTGAGGGAGAAGAAAGGAATTATAAAGGAATAATACAGAATGAATTGTATAGTTATTTTGCAAAATTAAATGCAGAAACTTTGGAGGAATGATTTACTGTCATGTAAAAAAAGAAAGACAGAAAAAAAAATTGAATACATTATTACTAGTAAAAGTCAACGGCGCAGAAAAGTTAATTGTCCTCATAAAGCTGATTTAAATTATTATATGAAATTAGCGATGAGATTGACATTTTATTCTTTATTTAACGTATCAATATTATTTTTTTGCAAATGAGATTCGTTCCAAAAAAAACCTGTTGTAAGTGTAACTTGGCGAATATCTCCAGGACGAAAGTATGTGAATGGGAAGTTCTCGTCGAGAATGAGACACATGGACTGGGAAGTGGGAGTAAATGATATAGAAACCGGGCGGGGTAAATTCAGAGCAATGAAAATAGAACTCTCTCTATAACTCTGTAGTAGATACAATAGAGAATCTGAAAATCGAACACTTATTATGGCTGTGTTCTGCGGAAAATAGCGCTTGTTAACGCTAAAGAAAAAAAAGCAGATTATCGGCCAGGGCCCAGGACACGTTTGCTAACTTCAATACTGCTAACATAATCCGCCATTTTGTTTATTTAATGCCATTTTGCTTACGTTTTTTGTTAGCGCTATTTTCCGCGGAACACAGCCATTATGTCAAGTTGTCAAATTAGACATGACATGACAATTGACTTGACACTTGTGTGTTCGATTTTCAGCTCTATAGTTTTAGCGCAGTAGATAAGGCATTGCGCGTAAAAAGTGAAGACTCAAGTTGGCAATAAAGATATAACGTTAATACATATTATAATTATGTAAAATTTATTAATCAAAGCATAGAGTTCCACTTTCAGTGCTCTGACTTTTCCCCGGCGTTACTGACCACGGACAATATAGTCCTGGCTTTATAATATAACTCCTTTTTCTCTACGTTGAAATAAATTCGACTCGGCTTGCAAAACACTGGCCCAATAACACGTTGAAGACTGGTTTAGGTACTTTACTATTGCAATAACCAAACGTACAGGTCGCTCTACATTATTACACGCGAAATAGAAACGTTGTGTAACCAGAGACGGCTTAGTAATTCTAAGCAATTTAGCTCCCCAAACAATATACTAAATTCATCAGAATAGATCAAAATAATATTGGGCATGTATTTTTTAATGCAAAACAAATTATCAAGTGTCATGACTTAATCTTTGACCACAGAATTTAGGCAGATATTAATCTTACTGTTATTGAATAGTTAATCATTGCTATCTCTCACAAATTGCTATTGTTCATAACATAAACCTCTCACTAACATCACTGTATCTATTGCTGATAAAACTGAATTAAAAATTAAAATCCGTTGAGTAGTTCTTAGCGACTTCATTATAGACTATGTAAAGATAAATAGCATAGATAGATACCCGGCTATTAGCAGGAGGAGGTGCGCTTATGTGAGCAACAAAAATTAATCAATTATGGTCAATTACGACGTGACAAAATATAAAGCAATTTACGGAAACAAGCATCAATTTGGGGAAATATTTTGCAAATACAATATTAATAGAGCGATAAGTGACAACTACGTACGAAAATAGACAATACGTTTCATACACGAGCAATTCAATTGACAAAACTACACTCGCGACGTTGAGCAATATCGAGTATATGGAGCAACTAGAAGCAATTAGCTGAAACAACTGCCGATTTTTTTTAAATCCAACTAACTCCATTCCAGAATCTAGATTGATCCATTCGTGTTGCCGAACAATTGTCGTTTAAAACAATTGCCCGTATAAACGCACCCTTAGGCCTTCCGAAAAAACGCACAATCCTTCTAATATTATAAATATGAAAGTTTGTGAGGATGGATGTATGTATGTATGGATGGATGGATAGATGGATGGATGTTACTATTACACGCAAAAACTATTGAACGGATTTTGATGAAATTTGTTATGGTTTAGGCTCAGGATTAAAACATAGACTACTTTTTATCTCGGAAAAGTACCGTATTCCCACGGGATACTAGATAGTATATTTACGCGGGCGGACCCGCGGGAAACAACTAGTTTTAAAAACATTAAATAAGGTTTATTTCGTAATATACGCGATTGCATAAATTGAACTGGGTAAAGTCGTGGAAACTAGATGTTTATACATTACTGGTATATCGAAGGAAGTACTGGAAAAATAACGGTTGGTTACCGTGAAGAACTACTTGTTTCGTAATAATATGATGCAAGTGAGGCTGCTACTGCTAGTGCCACCGAGCTGAGGCAAAACTAAATAATTCCACAATATCAGTGTACAAGTGTTATTTACTTTGTGACTTTCATTGTGGTTTTTACCCGACTACGGCTAAGCCAAAAGTAAGGGTTATGATTTTGGCAGGTATGTACGTTTGTTCCACAGTAACGCCTAAACTACTGCTCCGATTTTAATAAATGAGGTTTCGAATGTCGATAGATTAGTAATAATAGCCTGGGTTACAAACTATATTTTATTTTTTACGTAGTCCGGTTATAGTTTTCATAAAAAATTTAGTTATTATTATTATATCGCGATTCCACAGTAAATATTACAAATAAATTGTGCCTATAATGCCCAGGGGGCCTAGCAGGGACATTTGAAAGCGGTGTACCTATTTGTGACGATAATAATTATAATTGGTTTAAAATATTATTTATTAGTTTTTAGAGTTTATTTTTATTTTGTCCTTTTTAAAGTAGGTATAAATAATGGTTACCTTACCATTACATACATTCAATATCATTGAAGTAACACGGTACCAAATTTTGAATCGATAGGACATAATATGGAAGATAGTCAGATCCCCTCATCAACTAATAAAGAACTGATGATCTTCAAACAACTGATCAGGTCATAGTTATCTTACCATGTTCTTTCAATATCGTTGAAGTACTAACACGGTCCTAAATTTTGTATCCATCGTACATAAGAAAGTTATTCAGATCCCCTCATCAACTAGAAAAGAGCTGATGATCTTCAAACGGCTGAATGGATTTTCATGAAACATGGCTAAGAACACTCTGGATAAACTTATCTATGACACAAAAAAAAACTTAACGAAAGTCGGTTCATCTGATTGGGAGCTACGATGCCACAGACAGATACACAGATACACATACACGTTAAACTTATAACACCCCGCTTTACGCGTCGGGGTTAATAAATAAAATAATAAAAAAATAAAATAAAATAAATAGCCTTTATTGTTGATCATATAGTTAAGATAACAAAAGTTTTATAAGTACCTATGCCTAAAAACTTATTACATATTTCAAAATTTAACTAATATTATATACTAAATAAACTGTAATGCTACTGATTTCATGTATAATTGAATTTTATTCGGCAAATGGTAGTTACTCCTCAACTTGTCTTCCGACAAAGGCCTCCTCTAAAGATCGCCATTCAATTCTATTCCTTGGCCGTTCGAGTCCATGTTGAACCACCTATTTTCCGGATATCATCTTCCCATCTCTTAGTTTGTCTTCCCCTTTTCCTTTTGCAGTCAGTCGTCGGGGGTTAAAAAGGTTTAATGCGTGTTATACATTCGTTGACATGCACAAGTGTGGACAAGTGGTACAAGTTACATCAACATTCAACAATAAAAACCCACATGACATGAGAATTGCAAAGACTGAGATGTAGTAATTATTACTCTCACTTAACAATCGGATTTCCATGTCCCAATTTTCCCACCACCAATTTTTCCATCAAACGAAGCTAAGAACGCTCTCGATTAAGTCATCAATATAACCTTTTAGTGCGCTTTTATTTGAGACCCCACTCGAGTATATTTGCAGCCATTCGGTTATTCTTCCTCACTTTCAGCCCCCACAACTTTTAAACGGCTCAACCAATTTTCATCAAACATGTCTAAGAACACTTGCACATAAGTCACGTTTAATTTAAAAAAACTAAATTGAAATCGCTTCCTCCGTTCGGGAGCTATAATGCCACAGACAGACAGACACACACACACACAGATAGACACGTCAAACTCACACCCCTCTTTTTGCGTCGGGGGTTATTAAAAACGAATGCCTGCAATCCCATGCGAATCTATTTAAGTTGACATTCGGTTCATAGCGACCGCAACCCGGATCCGGTTCGCGCAACACGCTGATAATAGTATGAAAATTAAACAAATCCCGCGACCGTGTCGCGCGACCGGTGGGCGTGGTCAGAGAACTTGATATTTTGCTGGTCTCTAAGAACCGAATTCTACCTTAAATAGGGTCACATGGGATTGCAAGCATTTGTTTTTGTGGGCACGGGCCATTAAATATACGGAACAATATACATTGTATATATAACGACTCAATGAATAGATTAAAGTTGTAATGGACGACAAAAATTCTTGGGAACGGAATGTATGGGAAGGGAAATTTATTTCCTTTCGTAACTTCGTTTTGTTACTGAAATGTATAACCATTTATGCATACGTAGTGTCATAAAGTTAGCAGTAGACTACTATTTTGACTTTTCTAATTATACTTTAAAGAACCGTAATTTTAGGGGGCCGGCCCTAATACTATGAGGTTTCTTATCCTAAGTTAAAAATAATCCAAATTAAAATGTTGTGTTACATTTTGTTGTTGTATTTAATTAATTACGTGTCAGTGACAAATATACCGTGATAGAGCGAGGCTTATAGGACATTTACATGGGTGGATTTTCTCCATGCGGCGAGTCGCCTGACAAGTCGCCCGCGCCAGTGCGTTGCGCTGCGCTGCATTTCGTTATCGCAGCGACGTTAATGTTGTTCATATATTTTTATGAAATTTCGTTAATGCGTTGCGTGGTCGAACGCGTTTACGCGACGTTTCAACGGAACGGCGGATAGGAGACGAAGACTTAGTGTGGATGATACGCTGCGCTATCAGTTATCACCCTCTTGCATTGTGATGGTGTGCGTCGACGCAACGCAGGTGTGGCATAAAATGCGTTAATCCATTGCGACAACGCAACGCAATGCGCTAATGGGGCCTCAGCCAAACCGTAAAATGACGCAGCACTTTTGCAAGTTCAACATTCCGAGTGGATGCCAAATATAGGTATAAGTATTTAAACATGAATATATAATGTATTTGCTCAGAGCAGGCCGATTGAAAACATCACTAAAATGGGTGAAAGCGAGTGCCCCCGATACAAGGCAAATTAACATTAATATTATATAATGTATTACACAAGATAAGTGAGATGCTGAGATAATAGCCAAAATTGTAAATTATACGGAATATGTTGAGAATGCCCCTCGGAGGTTAGAGGTCTTTATGACCTACACATAGAGTAAAAAAAAAAATACGGACGATAATTTTACGTGATAACGGCATCACAAGCCGCTTAGGCCAATCGTGTCTCTCTATCGCTCGTTCCGCGCTCTCGCTTGCACGCAAGGCTCAGGCGGAACGTGACATTCAAGCGGAATGTATCAATTTTTCGTGCATGCAGCCGGCGTTTGTCGATTTATTAGATCATAGATGTCACATCAAAATTTCTTCAAAATATCGAAGTATCTTAAACGAGTATAAGGTTTGGTAAAATCAATTACAGATATTTTGGGCATATGATCTACTGCTTTTGTAAAGACGTTGAGGCAGAAAAATAATTGTTATACTCTAAAAAAATCTTCCTTTATATGGGGAAGTTTGAGTTGAGCGGAGATTCACGCACTATGACATAATTTTTTAACTTTGAGTATGACAATAATATTTTTGCCTGAACATCTCTTAGATATGAGCAGGAGTTCATACACCCAAAATATCTGTAATTGATTTTGCCAAACATTATATTAGGTTGGGGAAAAAGTTTCTTCGCATTTTATATAAAAATTCAAAAGGTTTTTTTATAAAGTTATAAAGTTTATTTACAAGTGACTAATACGTGCCATTTTGTTCGATAACTTTTTGCTATCTTGTTGGTAGGTACATGATCCCATTGCTATAAAATTTTTGGGGCTTCTGATAAAAAAACTGCGACAAGTGGTTTTGGCAGTTCTCTTGTGATGTCAACCTGACACTGCCTAAGGAATTCTGCAGCGACCGAAACAGGTGGAAATCTGAAGGTGCAAGGTCAGGACTATACGGCGGATGCATTAACACCTCCCAGCCAAACTCCCGTAATTTTTTCTGAGTGGCTAAAGATGTGTGAGGTCTAGCGTTATCATGGTGAAAAACCACACCCCTTCTGTTGATTAATTCCGGCCACTTTCTCTCAACTTCTTGCTTTAATCTCATCAGTTGTTCGCAGTACAGTTCAGAATTGATGGTCCTGCCAGGCGGTAACAGCTCATAATGAATAATGCCCTTCCAATCCCACCACACACACAGCATCACCTTGTTGCGAGTTAACCCGGGTTTCGCCACAGTCTGTGAAGCCTGACCGGCCTTTGACCACAATCTTTTTCGCACGTTCTTGTCGTACGTGATCCACTTTTCATCACCAGTTATCAGCTTCTTCAAAAATGGTTCGGTTTCATTACGTCGTAATAAAGAATCACAAATGAGTACACGGTTCATTAGGTTTCTTTCAGTGAGCTCATGAGGCACCCAAATATCGAGCTTTTTTGTGTACCCAGCTTTTTTCAAATGCGCCAAAACCATTTTGTGGTCAATCCCCAGTTCTTCAGCTACATCGTAACTACTAATATGCCAATCTTGCTCCACTTTTTCAAAAATGGCAACAGTTTTGTCCGTAACAGGGCGACCAGAGCGACGTGCATCTTTGATATCAAAATTTCCGGATTGAAAACGCTTAAACCAAATTTGCGCTACTCTCACAGATACTGCATTAGGTCCATAAACATCACAAATTTTTTTCGCGGCTTGTGTTGCATTTTTACCTTTTTTGTAATAAAATTTTAAAATGTATCGAAATTCTTCATAAGAATCACTCATTTTAACAATAAGAAAAACAAATGAAAATCTCAAATTTACCTAATTTGAATTTGGAATTGTCTTCTGTAAAATTAAAACTTTTTAATGATACCAAAATCAGCCAGATACAATTGGTATAGCCCAAGATATTTTATGACAAGTTCATACATACTATAATGCAAAAAGACTTTTTCCCCAACCTATTATTATACGGTGCCCGCGACTTCGTGCGTGCAAAAGTTAATTTCGCAAAAACTGTACATTTTTCCGCGATAAAAAGTAGCCTTCTTTCCTTCCGTCCTTCCCCGTGGTCTACTCAACACCTGTGCTAAATTTCATCAAAATTGGTCTAGTAGTTTCGGAGCATATTCAATGCAACCAAACAAACAAACTCTTTATTATATTTACAATTTCACGGTGACATATACATTTGAACTAATGTATTCTGATCAGGAATAACAGTTATCAGAATGGTTTTGCATTTATAAATCTTTAGATATTTTAATTCTAGCGAGTAAGGATTACTACACACCTTTATAATGACTCTACTCTTTACCTGTCACGAGCTGCGGCGTAAAGAAATTAGCAACAATTAAGTTCCAGAATTTTCTGTTTAACTGTACATAACCGTTGCTAACTGAACTGTTTACACGGCTCAAAACACTGGTCGGATTGCTTGATTGATTTAAAGTGATTTTTGGAAACAGATAGTTGTTATAAGGAAGTTATATTATGGTGAAACGATTGCCAAAAATTTCGCCTTAAAGGTATAATAATTTATTACTTAATCAAGAGCATGCCAGGACGTGTTTAGTTACGGAACCCTCCGCAGGAGGACTATCAACGTGTATATGTCACCCTAAAATTATAAAAACCGTTAGATTGTAATATTACTAGAGATATTATAATATGCTGACAGATTGTCAAATACAAATTTCTCCATACAGTTGTACGCATTATTTTTCGTTATATTGATTATCAATATAACGAATTTTTTTTTACAATTTTACGGTGACATATAAATCAAGTTTACGTGCATTAGGATTTTTCAAATTACTTCAAAAGTTATTGTCCCATTACGTTCAAAGTAATTTTCATGACCTATCAGCATGGACAATTGCAAGTTGCAATTCCTTGTAGTACTATGGACCTTAAAAAAGGGGTTCAAAGTTTGTTTGGAGCGACCTAAATTACGCAATACGCTGCGGTCTGGATTAGACTAACGAACAAAGTCTTACTTTATAGTTCATATTATATGAAGTAAGCTAGTTAGTATTGAGCCATTAGGCATATTTTAAAATTCTTAATAAAATTTTGACCCAACTGACAATGGCTCAGTAACCAAACCTTTTTTAACCTAAATAGATAATAATTAAATTTTGTTAGTACTGAGGCTATGAAGAAGCCTCCAAAGTCCAAACTTATTAATACCTAATTACCTAGGTAACACTGAAAATGTTTAGAAAATGAAAAACGGCTTAATGTAGAAAGTTGCCAATACTTTTATTGTTTTTCGAAGTAATCTCCGTTCCTCTCTACACATCGTCGCATTCGATGGAACCACTGAGAAAAGCAGTGGGCCCATTCTTCCTTAGGGGTCTCTTCTATGGCATTTTCGTACGCTTTCACCGTATCTTCAGGGCTTCGTAAAGCGAATACCTCGAATTTTATCTTTAGTTCTTGGGAATAAATAAAAGTCGCAGGGCGCAGTTCAGGACTGTATGGCGGATGACTTATTATCTCGACACCATAGTCCCATCTTTTTGCTAAAAGGTGGCCCCGTGCGAGTTTCTTACGCCGGTTCTTCTCGCCGGGCTAGTTTCCGAACCGGTGGTAGGCATCATGTAGGACAATTCTATAAGCGTTATTTCATAACCTATAATATGGAAATAAAAATTTTGACTTTGAGTTTGAGTCAAATATTCAACAGTCCGTTTTGCGGAGTGCGCTGAAGCGTTGTCGTGGTGAAGGATGCTGCTTCGAGGGCGCTGCTGTACTTTTTCCAAGACAACAGGCAAACAGCGATTGACATACCAGTCTGCAGTGACTGTCCTTCCATCTTCTAGCACAACTGTCGCGAAATGACCTTTCCGACCAAAGAATGAGGCATTAATCTTTTTTCCTTGACTTCTTCCTTTCTTTACCTTAGTTGGCCGATCCTCGAAAGGAAACACCCACTGAGCTGATTGTCTTTTGGTTTCGGGTTCGTAGCAATATATCCAGCTTTCATCACCTGTGACGATGTCAAATACAGCATTTGAGTCACCGCCGTTGAACTTATCTAACATTTGGCGACACCAGTCCATGCGAAGGTGTTTCTGGTCGTCGCTTAAAGTATGGGGAATGCATTTACATAGCTTCTAGGATTTGACTTATGGCATCCCAAGCGACATGTCACAGTCAAATCCCATACATTTTGTTTTCGAACTTCGTTTTCGAAATTATCGAAATTCGAAAGCATCTTGACAGGTCTAAGAGAGTCGTAGATAATATTGAGAAAAAAACTATGGAATGAAAATAAGAGTATGGAAATTCAATTTTTAAGAATCGGTGAATCGAAATTCGAACTAATAAGTATATAATATTTAAAATATTATAATTTTATTCACTTTTATGTTTTATATTATAATAAATTAAAGAATATGTGATAAAAAGTTACGTAATGATTATTAAATTAAAGAACATAATAATTTAAACATTATCAAATTTTGATAACTTTTCTTTCATATTATTATTTATGTTCTTTCCCAAACTCCAAAATATGTAGTCATCCTACTACTATTTATGAATGTGAAAGTTTGTGAGAATGGATGGATGGATGGACGTTTATTGCTCTTTCAGGCAAAAACTACTGAAAAGATTATGATGAAATTTGTTATGGTAGTTGTTTAGGCTCTGGATCAAAACATAGGCTACTTTTATCCCGAAAAAGTAGCCTGTGTTTTAATCCCGTAAACTTTATTTACGAGAGTTGAGTCCCGGGCAAAAGCTGTGTGGTTCCATACTGTTTGGCGAAGATACTATAAGGCCCACTTGCGCCAATCCGGGATAAAGTTAACCTTGGGTTAAAATATCATGCTTTCTCTTTCACAAATACGAAGAACGAGAGAGATAACATGATTTTAACCCAGGGTTAACTTTAACCCGGATTGGCGCAAGTGGGCCTTAAAAAGTATCTATACTTTTATGGTAAGATAAAATATCACTTGCTGTTGCACTACAGTTTGTATGAACTACCATAGACGTTTAAGATACTATAATGTGACGGCCTTCAAGGAATATTTATACTTTGCCTTTTATTTCTAGCATAAGGTTTTTCTTTTGTTTCTATGCCATTCTACCCATTCATAAGACATAGAAATGAAAAAAAAAAAAAAGGGTGTTAAAATAAAGAAAAATAATGCATAGTTTTTTTTACAAAAAAGAGGATAGTTTGTTAGTTGTACAAGTATATGTACGTCATGATGATTGAATGGAAAAGCATATTTGTGACGTAAATGACACAATCATTCTACAAAATATGAATGGATGTTGCCTTAACCTCGTCTTAACCTTAGGTCTTAAGATGAAACATCAGGGCCACGAAATGTATAGAAAAACATACAAACGTAGTCCCCTGTTTCCTACCTGGATAATGCTGGTAGAGTAACAATTTTTTTCCTGAATATCTATGGATACTATTAGCATGTCCCTATGATTTCCTTTTTTTCATAAATTAATTATTAAAAGAGTTACGTTAAGAAATACGTTCAAAAACTTTAAAAAATTGCCAGATTTTCCGCTGTGTTTAAACATTTAGCCCCTTACTAATAATCGCTGTATAAGCTTTGAATAGTTATACAGTGTTTTTTCTCCTTCTATCGAATTAAAAATGTCACTTGTGTGATGTGAACAAAACACTGTATAACTATCCAAAGCTTATACAGCGTTTATTAGTTAGGGGCTAGAAAACAAAGACTAAATTATATAAAAAAATGAAAACATAGGAACACATGTCATATTTTATTTGTGACGGCCGGCGTGCAGTCATAACTCATAATACAATTGCAGTGCAGTCATGTCAGTTTGATATCATTTTAATAACACATTACGAACAAATTATGACAACGGTCAACCATCATAAGAATTAGATTCTCTGATTAAGAATTAGATTCCCTGCACAAGAAGAGTAAGATGACATACGTTATAATTATACACAATGAATGAATATAAGTTTTTCGTGTAACCTAAATTCACATTGTTTTGAAATTACTAGTAGGTACCAGGCACTACCGGCGTTATACAGAAAATAATGTTTGTTGGATAATAATAAACTATTAGCCTTTAAAATTAGCTTACTAACCTTATTCCTATTAATATAAAACAAGTATCTTAATTAATGTTGATGTCCAAATAGCCACTATTAACACGTAATAATTTCAACTTTTCTTTGCATTAATATTTAGCACTTTTTTACACTTACACTTTACATAACGCAATAATGTTCGCAAAACCGTAATCTTTTTCACTAGACAAAAATACTACATTCACAAAATTATTTACAACAGCATAAAAATGTACAGTTAGTTAATTTGGTACTGTTATGGTATAACGGACTTAAAAATAAAGCGAAAGAGAAGACTTACGTGGCTAGGTGTTGCGAACTTCGCGCGCGGCAAGCGACTAGCGAGCGTCCACCAACTTGGTTGTGTAACTCTCCGTAACCGTTGTACAACTGCACCTGTGGCTGTTCTCGAGTAAATTGCGTTACACTACCTTAATTCAGTGGCGGATCTTCGACTTTTTCGAGCCGGGGCAAACACTCGATATGGCGCCCTGGACAGAATCCCTAAAAATATCTACTAAATGAAACGACAATATCACCAGTAGACATGTAATCCAAATAAACTCTACAAACTACTCCTTACCTTATATTTGTATAACTCTTTGTGCTTTAATAGCGTGATGTAGAAACAATTTACTGACATCATAGATATATAATATTAAAAAGAGGTAGATATGTTGTATGTACGAGTCGGGCCAATTTTGGTTAGTGTGCTCCGCGAGTAATAGCGTGTTTTGTGTTACTATGCGACGTTGACTCATTGACAGCGTCCCATGTCAATGTGTGTCGTGGCACAGAAATATTGTCAGTTTTGTAAGGATATAACGTATCTATGTAATAATTAATCAAAGACTGACATCTATTATAATTATTGTAAAGAACTTACAATTTAAATATCGGCTTTCAAACATGACAAGTAAATTCAAATTTATAAAAATAATAAAAACCAAAGAGGTTTTAACACGGGCCCCCGGGGGAAGTGCCCCCAGTTGCCCTTTCCCCATAGATCCCGGGCTGCTTCCCAGGACATGTCCTAGTTTTGACAGTGTCCTGGGCTGTCCTGGATAGTTTCAAATCAGCGTCCTTTGTTTTTAAAGCGAGCTGATAAAGTCATGTATTTTAAAATTAGCTCGCCACTTTTACAATTTTTGTTTGTAATTTTATTTTATTCAAATAATTTTATGAAGAAATGTGATTACATTTATTTCATTTAACTTATTAAATTGACTGCTGCGACTCTATTACTGCGTCCTGTTTTTAAACTGAATTGTCCTGGTTTTTTTCAACTTTAAAATCCTGTTTTTTTTAATTTGAGTCTGGCAACGCTACCTTAATTTAACATTAATACGCTAGACGACTGATTTTTTTTTATTGAATAAATGAAAAGTATTCGTAAATATAAGTTCCCAGCAGTAATAGAATATTCAAAGGTACAGACAGACAGGGGTTGGCACACAAAACACATAATACTCGGGTTGGCAACTCTACCTTAAGGGGCCATCCATAAATAGCGTCACACGTTAAGGGGGAGGGAGGGGGTCGACGAAGTGTGACATTGTCTGACAAGGGGGTGGGAGGGGTCCTAAATATTGTGACGTCACATTTCAAAATCTATTATATCTAAGTGGTAAAATACGAACTATAAACTATTACTTTACGAAAACCTCAAAAACATATACTTATGCCAGTTATAAATAATTTAAAGGAGTGGGTTCAAAGTCCATGGATTGAAGATTATTAAGTTTGTATCTTTAATTTAAAGATAATTCTATTAAAAAATTTTTTTTGTTAATTTCTTTAATTAATATAGTCAATCGTTTTTTGTTTTGTTAATTGTTTCATTTGATGTTAATTTTATTAAAAATAATTTAAATGGAAATAAAACTGATTTCGGAACCAATATTTTTATTCGATAATTTCTAAATGTAAATTTGCAAAATATGTGACGTCACACTAGGGAGGGAGGAGGTCTCACAAATGTGACCAACTGTGACAAGGAGGGGGGTAGGGGTAAAAAATCGTGAAATTCGTGTGACGTTATTTATGGATGGCCCCTAATTTAACATTAATACGCTAAACGACTGATTTTTTTTTATTGAATAAATGAATAGTATTCTTAAATATAAGTTCCCAGCAGTAATAGAATATTCAAAGGTACAGACAGCTATTTGTTTACAAAGTTTCGCAAGTCTCGTGAAAACGCTCCATACTAAAGTAGTGTGACGTTACTGCTACGTAAAAACGAATAAAAGTGTATGAAATATAGGGATGCAGGAACATATTTGTGTATCTCCGAAGTTCATACTGTAATTATCTAATATTTTTGGATATGAATTTAGTAGGGTTTTTTTACTGATTTAGGTTTTTAACTTTTTTATTGTTTTTTTTTTTCGTTTCTCAATTAGTACCTCAATATTTCTCTAAATATTTTACGTACTGTAGTAGTCTCCTCCATTTTAAGATTTGTATTAAAAATTATATGTACTTGTATACTGTTCTTTAAACACTACAACTCTTTCATATATCATTTTCGATTTTACGCCATTTCTGTTTGTGAATGAATCAAAATTATGTAATAAGATACTAAATGGTTTGTGGGAAAGTGTAGTGAGTTGCGCAAGTGGAGCTGGCTGAGTTGGCTCGCAGTTGATCTCAACAAATCGTAACTCGTAACTCGTAACGGTCGTAACTCGATGACAAACATCTAATTGCCTCAATAAACTATTTGGCTTTTGTATGCGACTTTGTAGTTTGCACGCGTTGAATGAAATGGGAATTTACGTCCCCGGTCCCCGCAGCATTTTGCTAGGTTAATAACTAATAACTAAGTATCTATTTGTTTTTATAAAAACTATAACCCGACTACTTAAATTATGTAGCCCATGTTACTCGGGCTGTTATTACGAATCTATTGACGCCTCATTTACTAAAATCGAATCAGTAGTTTAAGTGCTAAGGTGGAACTAACATACATACTTACTTATTACATACATACTCTATAATTATTACATACATAGACCATCGAAATCATTACCATTTCTTTCGGCTTTCGTAGTTGGGTAAAAAGTAGAGTTAATACAGGATATTCATGCAATAGCTTGGTTTTCTTACACAGTTCATTTTGGATTTATGTCGCGGGTTTTTGGTTCTAGCTGCGGAAAAATTCCTAGAGAGCTGAATTTTTGTATACACGTTTATTACGACATTGTAATAAAGACGTGAAAAATCAACATTGATATCGTGCCGGCTAAAAAAAGTGATAAAGGTCAAAAGGTCATGAAAATCCGTTTTTCGGCTTCCGGCTCGGAGGTCAATAGAGGTCATTAAATTATTTGTCGTGAAATTATCTACAAAAAATGTCATTCCTCAAATAAGCACTACCGATCTGTGGACATAATAAACAATAATCAGTAATGATAACAATTAGATACTATATTATTAAATAATTATTATTATCTATTGTAGTACTCAGCGGAAAATATGTAGTAGTAAGCGCGGTGCTATACCGCGCTTACTGCGATTACACTAACTGCAATTTTTCCTTTATCTGTGCTATAAGACGTTACTTCGTACCAAATTTCAAGATTCTGAGTCCACGGGAAATACCCTGTAGGTTTTGATTCCCTTGCGAGTGTCGAAAATTTGCGGAAATTTGCGGCATAAACGGCTGTATCCTTTGATTGCATTGGCTTAGAAGTTTGAGTTTTTCACAAGTCTAAGGGACAGTAGAGCTGAGTATTTGATATAAATTCCAGGTTGATACCTCCATGTGTTCCTGAGAAAAAGGGTCCCGTTTTTTCCTTTCAAGGTACGCAACCATAAAAAGTCTTCCCGTTCATCCCTTTACGGGTCGAATATCGAAAAATCATAAAACATATGTTTACCTATTTTGTTTAAGGACTACATTTAGAAAGTTTCAAGCCGAAATGCTTATTTAATATTTTTTCCCCATACAAAGTTTAGTACCCATTTTTAACCGACTTCCGGAGGCGATTATACGTTCGGCTGTATATTATATATGTATGTATTTTTTTTTGTATATTCAACGATTACTCCGCCGCCTGTGGACCGATTTTCAAATTTTTTTCTGTGATGTATAGGGTGTAATCCCAAATTCGTCCTATTGATATCAAAGTAGTGATCTGATGATGAATCCATGAGGGATCGAGGGAACTCCTCGAAATTTATATGGACACTTATGGTGATTTTGACTTTTTCTGAAGTAACACAAGCATATGCTAGTGCTACTAGAAAATAAGACTTTGTACCAAGGTACACCCTGGATCCAAAAGCATTGAACAGAACTCCTCAGTCTTTAAAGATACGCGTTTGGAAATTTCAGCATTGTATAAAGAACTGCAACCATATGCCACTATGTAACTTACAATCCCTAATAGAAGCTTGGCGCGTCTTCAATTATACATTCGATCATTTATTTTAAACGTTCTTAAGATGTATTAATGATAAATTAATAAATATCACTAAAAAGGGTAAAATTATTATTTTATACAAAAAAATTTAACCGACTTCCAAAGTAAAAATACACAAAAAAGTATGAAATAAAACTTATTGTGTCAGTAGTATGGATTCCAAATTGATTGTATATGTTACCGGCAATCTGTATAATTCAGGTATTCTATACAATACCTAAGTACTATTATTTATTCTGTGGTAATGTCTGGTACTATTATTTATTCTGTGGTAATGTATAGAATACCTAAGGCGTGGCAATGTATGAAATATTATTTACATAATTTTCCATTATATACTTTACCTTCCTACAATTCCTAGGTATTGTATAGAGTACCTGCTGGTTGACCGGCAATATGTAAAATAACTATACCTATTTGGGCCTGTATTTATCAATAGTATGTAAGTAAGTAAGTAGGAGGGTATAAAATGACAGACAAAAATAACACATTAGATTTTCTTAAAATCAACCTTATTAAAATTAACAATTAGTAAGTAGTTCGTTCTGATTAAAAACAATTTGTAGTAAAAACACAATTAAATAACATTGTACTTAAAATTCTTCTGGGTAAACTAACATAATCTAATTTACTCTTAAGTAACTCCCCCTTCCCTGCTATCGTCGCTAATTTACACATTCGGTATTGTATAGAATGCCTAGGTAAAGTATAAAATAAAAAATATTTCATATATTACCTTAACGTTTTAGGTATTCTATACATTGCCTAGCTATTGTATAGAATACCGTAATAAACAGATTGCCGGTAACATAATATACAAATAAAGATATTAGTCATTAATATGTTCGAAGATACATACCTTTTAACTTATACATATAATCTTATACTTTTAACGAGCTAATCTTGTATTTGGCAACGGCTATAAGCATTACCATGAAATTTAGTATACAGGGAGTTTTGGGGGAGAAAAAAAGACCTAGCTAGGGTCTTATGACTTATCCTTTCGAAACTGCATATTTTCAAGCTTATGTGTGTTTTTATTTCTTCGTGCAAGAATATATTATTATTATCAGTAATTTCGACTCTATTTTGTCAGTCTGATTGGCAGCTTGGTATACGTATATATAATTTTTGCGTTGTTCGAAAATTTGTAATATGGTGGGTTCGAATCCCGGTCAGATAAATACTATTGTAATTCTTTTTATTTATTTTTAATTTATCAGAACCTCGAGAAAAATTCGGTTACCCAGGTACTATAGGTGAGCACTTTAAACAAGTATTTCTTGTATTTATTATATTATATAAATAATCAGAAATCTCGAAAGCGGCATCAAGTATTTCCATGAAATTTAGTATGGAAGTGGGTTTCCGGGCAAAAAACCGATCTAGCTATGTCTGGTCCCTAAGAAACCGAACGTTTTTGAGTTGCAACAATCTTTCTCTCATAAATATATATAAAATAGATTGCAATTCCAATGTCTCGCTAAAACTGTAAACGGCTGTACCGATTACCGGCTAATTTTGATCTTGAAATATTTGTGGAAGTTCAGAAAAGATTTAAATAGTAAGAAATATTGGAGGGATTTATTAAAAATGTCAATACTATTATATATCAGATTGTGTGGTAGTTTGCGATACTTTTTTTTTACAAAATTGGAGTCTCGGGTTTTAATCCCGGTCAGATGAATATTTTTGTGATTTTCTTTATTTCTTTTTCTTCTAAATATTTTTTTCGTAATAATAAAACTCCGAACATATCTCGGTCTCCCAGGTACTATTGCAAATATTATGAGACGTATGTCCTTTTATATTTTTATTCATGTATAATTTTATAAGCCGTCGCGCGGAGTGGTCGTTTGACTCGCAGTGCTTAATCAAGGACAACAAAATGAATACACATTTATTTTACATAATATTATTATCACAATACATATATAAAGAAGTGTGTAAGTTACAAGTGGTCTCCGTGTAAAATGTGTTGAGTGAGCATTGTGTTTATTATTGAATTCGTTTTAGATTGTCATCGCAATAACAAATTCTTCAGAAAAGACTATGTGGCTATAGACGGAACAGATGGGTTCTACAAAGTCCATCTCGAGAGGAGAAATTGGGAGACAGCCAAGGAGGTGTGCGAGGCTGAGGGGGCGAATCTCTTTTACCCCGTCGACGAGGATGAGGCGAGGACTATAATGCAGCATCTGAGGCAGACGGTTGGAGTGTTCAATCGTCTTTATGTCGGAATATCGACGCCTTATTCCAAATATATCTTCGAAACTGTAGATGGTGAGTTTGCGTTTCCTCTTGTTATACAGGATTTTTTTTTTCAACTGGACAATAAGATAAAGAATAGCTATAAATACTGAAAGCAATTACGAACTCAAATTTTGATAAAGCTACATCATTCTAGCAAAGCAGTTTTGACAGACTAAATAGCTAACTACAAACTATAACAGTTCATTTGCTCTTTTCAAGTTGCAGTTATTTTTAACCAACTTCATTATTTTTTAAGTTTGCCATACCAAAGACTAAAGATGTTTATGCAACCTTAATCAACCTTTATACAATTTAAAGGGTGAATATTGTTATTTTGCTTAAGATCAGGAGTCAGTGTTTTTTCATACATGATAACATATTATATAATATATTTAAATATAGTATTAAACCATTGCCAGTATCAAGTTAAAAAGGCGGGATTAAAGGTAGATTTTTTCCGTTTTCCTAAATTTTCAAGTCCAAAGTCTAGTCGAAGTCCTAGTAAGTCAATAAGTCAAGTCAGTCGATTCAGTAATTTGGCCGACGCTTGACTGAAACTTCCTAGAGAGTTTTGGAGAGACACAAAATAGCACGCTATTATGAAGTTGTACCACTTGCCCACACGTGTGTACGATAACGAATATTTACTGGTTAATATTCTATCAATAAATACAGAACCGGAAAAATACAAATTTATGGATGATATAAAAACAACAACGTCTCACATTCTCATCTCCGCCAAAAACCTTTTATTTGTCGGATGACACTTTCGGGACACATAAAACAGACGAGCATAAACTTATGGCAGATAGAGATACTTGCCTAAATTATCTCATAGAATAGAAAATAATGTACAAGACATGTTTAAGTACATTTTCTTGGTAAGCTCAGTAAAAAACTTACTAGTCAAAGAAATAACAGTCAGTGATTGCTGCTGCTGTGTTTTTTGTGTTTCGAATTATTTCCTATATAATATATACAAAGCTTTATTTATTGTTATATGTTATTATTAAAAAAGAAGATGCCTACAGCTAACGTAGAGGATCTTGCGACTACCTCCTGTATATAACGTCATCTAAATGCTAATATTTAGCTGAGATATTAAGCAATTATATGACCTAGGGGCAATTTCAATAGGTCAATATTTTAACATTGAGTTAATTTACTTCCGTTCTCTGGTAAATAAAACATGATTACCAAGAACCTGGAACGAAAAACTTATTTTTAGAAAGTTTTGCGGCATTGCATAGCTTGTAAAGTTGTAACCGCAATCGTTATCATGTTGTTAATTATTATCAACATTGTTGATTAAGGTTTTTTAATGAATTTATATTTTCATTTAATTTAGGAATTCTGCAGCCTCAAATATAACTCAGAAATTGTGTTCATTTTATTAGCACCATTTTCAGATATATTTGAATTTTGAGGTAAGTTGGAAATCCCATGGAAGTGGGAATCACGCGGTAAAAACCTATCAGCTGTAAGATGATTTTCTAGATTTCCTAACTGGTTTTACTGATTGAAAGCAATAACTGTATTTTTAAAATTTATTTTCAAAGATGTGTTCAAGGTCTATTTTTACTGTTTTACTGAATCGCTATTACGCACGTTAAAGATATTGTCAGATGCCTTAATAATTATGTAAATTCTAAACTTATTAATATTATTATGAGTCTATGAGCTGTCAATTAAAACTTCTCCATAAAAAAAGTAGTTACTAATATGGTTTTCTCCCTTAACATTGACATTAACCTTAACATTGGGGTATCCCATTTGCGTTTGGTATCCCATTTCCATTATCTCCAAATCGTAAGATATGTGGTTATTGGTAAAGGGTTAACTGTTTTTACGGCCAAAGGCGACTGAACTTAAGTTTCATTAGGCGCGCGGGGAAGTCCCATCGTCGCATCGACGTAAAATCGTAGCCGTCCGGTTTGGTCAGCAACTCAGCACACCTGCAGGCCTCCTAGTATCGAAATAAAAAGAATTATTATATAGCAGAGATGAACATTCGGAATCATTATAACGGATCTAATGACTAACCTGATCACTAAAGGTGATGACTAATGAGCCTACGTTAGGCTCTTGCTAGGAAAATTATAAAACGCTTTCCTACCTTCCCTCTGAATGTAAAAAGAATTCCTAAACTAACCTCAACCAACCCAATGCCAATGCAAATCTATACTAATATAATAAAGAGGAAAAGTTTGTTTGTTTGTTTGAATTGAATAGGCTCCATAACTACTGGACCAAATTTGATGAAATTTAGTACAAATATAGAAAGGACATAGGCTACTTTTTATCGCGGCAAAATGTACGGTTACTGCGAGATTTCATTTTGCGCGCACGAAGTCGCGTGTAACATCTAGTTAGTAATAAAATTGTTTGAGACCACAGTTGTTAGTACCTAAGCAAATGGGTAACTCTATCGATGTCACCAGAGATCTTGTAAAGTCGCAGTGATAAATCATTTTTTAAGTAACCTTCGAATTGCCAAGCAGCGATTTACTAACCAACTGATGATGAGAGTGCTAAGACCACACTCGATCATGTTAGCTTTAAAAAACTAGATCAATCCGTATGGGAGCTACGATATGCCACGGACAGACACACACACATACATACAGAAACAGAAACTTATAACATCCCTTTACCGTTTTTGCCGCGGGTTAATGAGGGTTCAGAAATAAGAGTCGCCCCCACTGCTCAAATGTCATATTCGACGCGTGGTCGCTCACAGACCACAGTGGCAGACAGTACAGACGCGACGTAGCAGTACAAAATGTATATGTTACCGGCCAAACCCGATTTCAGGACAAACTAGTTTTGCCTAGGCTAAACTGGTTCTTCCTATACGCGATAGGATTAACTAGTATATATCCTAGTCCAAACTAATTTGTCCTAAGTCCGACAGGATAAATCAGTTGGACCTACTTATGCAAAAAGGAACCAATCCACACTAATGCCAAAATCGAGATAAGGACACAGAACTTTTAAAAAATGAGGCTTCTATCGACCCTGAAAATATCAAAATGATCTGACAATTTTAACAGAACAAAACATTTCCATGACAAAGTTATCAATCAACATATCTGCATTTGTTCATTAAACTAACAAGAACCAAGCCCCATGATCACCTAGCAATCCTATAAAATAATTGAAATAGTTTTATTTTTGTCTATCTGGCTGTCCACCCATCTGTCTGTCTGTTTGTTCTGGCTGATTTCTGCAATGACACGACCGATTTTGACCAGACTTTCACTGGCAGATAGCGATATTATAAGGAGTACGAGAGTAACGAAAATTATATTAGATTTAAGTTGAACAGCCTACTGTGTAGTGCTACAAACCAAAATTGTATAGTTTTAAGTAACACTCAACCACATATAGATGTGGTTGACATTAATAATATTAGTATTTCTTATCACAGTTTTTTACTAGACGCATAGCTAGATGGCTATTTCATTTTTTAGTTTTAAGACAAGCCAAAGAATTGGCTAAACCGACCACTGCTTTTATTGAGCAGAGTCATTATTCTGACAACTATACAGTCAGCAGCTTGGAATATGTTCCAAATAATTTAAATTAGTTTCTAAGACAACAGAGGCTCACTCTAGCAATGTGATAATCAATAATATAAATTATTTAAATGTATTACCTATCTTACCTACCAAAAATGTTAACAAAAAATGTAATTTCAATGTAAACCTGGTGCACCAAAATTTGCAAGGAATGGTAGGTAAAGAATTAGAAATTGAGTTGTTTGTTAATGAATATGTAGAAGACATGGGATAAACATGCTTCAAATATCGCACTATATTAAAGTACTAGCTCTCAAATTAACACTGTGGGCTTATCGTGGGTAATGTTGGTTACAAAATGAAAAGAGAACTTCACCTCTATTCTCAATAGTACTAAAACTAAGCACTTCACACTGTTTTAATCACTTTTCACTGTCTATTAAAATAATAACGACTCTGCACTTATTTCACTATCACTTTAAAAAGAACACCGATAGTTTCCGAGCCAACCTCTCGCCACGACGGCTGGTAGAATAATGTTCCGTGACCATTCCTTGGAGGGAAAATGTGATCACAACTCCCACCACACCGAACGCGCGAGCTCGTCAAACTGGACTCTATCAGCGCCAAACAACATGGCGCTAGTGTTCCCGTCAACTATACTTCCGTACTATTGACTTGCTTGTCAATTCAGCAACAAAATATTAACCTCTTCGACACGGCCATCCTGCGTGACTCACGACCTCGTGAGTACCTAATCCTCTAACCAAACTTAAAACCAAGGTATTAGCTTTACCCTAGCTCGGCCAACCTGACCAT
The DNA here is from genome assembly GCA_905404095.1 of Glaucopsyche alexis. Classification (NCBI taxonomy): domain Eukaryota; kingdom Metazoa; phylum Arthropoda; class Insecta; order Lepidoptera; family Lycaenidae; genus Glaucopsyche; species Glaucopsyche alexis. The sequence continues at coordinate 9,156,816 of FR990053.1, forward strand.
TTTTATCACATCACGTAATATGACATCGCAACCCTCGATGCAAATTGAAGGCTATCTTAATTCATAAAGCTGACTGTACTTTGTTTGATAGACAATCTATTACCAGATTATCTCCCGCACATAATGGCTAGACCCAGGTACAACATTACGGTAACCGAATGAGAGATCAATTGCTCACTTATTTCTCATTTGCTTTTGCTTAAACCCACTTAAATCCTTTAGTTCATATTATACACCTAAGGTCAATGTTTTCTATCCGTTATAGCACCCGTCGCATATCTTTTATGCCGTAGACCAACCGTATTAAATACCGCATAAAATTATGACACATCGACATTAGAATTTAGGATGTTAACGCAATTCTTTGACGCAACGCAAAACATGTGACCGTTACTATATCCTCATCACTAGGTACGTGTCATTTAAAACTTGTCACTAAGTGACAATAGAAACACAAACATAATACCATTCCTCATCTTTGTATCAAACAGCAAGTAATAGCGTTGTACCGTCAACAGCAACATCATTACTATGTAGTAACGACAAACATACTTACATGCCATCGTCACTACACAGCAATAGGATACCAATATGAACCGCATAATACTATGCCTTTGTCACTACTCAATGTGTATTAATAAGTAGTGACAGGATACCACCATCAAAATAATTATGCCTTTGCCACTACTCAATGTGTATAAGTAGCGACAGGATACCACCATCAACATCATTAGTGTGTAGTAATGACGTACATACTTGACATCATTCTTACACAGCAACGGAATTCCATCATCAACAACTCATTACTATGTAGTAATGGGATACCATCAACAATAACATCACTACTATGCTGTAATGGGATACTGTAAATACTGTGTACTCGTATAACGCATAGTGCAAATTACGTTTAAAACGGGCGTCACCCCCCATATATTCCCACCATTGTAACTCTTGTAACTGTTGTAACTCCAGGATCAAATAAAACTCATTGATGTGATCTCAAGGGTGCCCTAGGGGCATGCTAAAGTTGTTTCGAGATCTTCGATGAAATTAAAAGAAAATTAGAGGAGGAGTAGGTACGCACCACGTCGCAATGGCCAAAAGCCAAGAACAAAAGAGTAAAGCATCACGAGAATGAAGATAATTGGTGTCTATTAAGCTGCTACTGTCAAATCAAAACGATAATTCAATTAAACTGTTTTAAATCACGACTGCTTTTCTTTGAACCTCTTTTTTGCTGTAAATTAAACTTTGATGTCTCATAGTTAATGTCACCCATCGTGTGTATACTGTATACTCATGAACGTACCATACAAACTATTGTAATGTTGTGATCATTGAAATTCGCATTGTCTAAAAGTAGGTATGTAAGATTCCAAATTTACAGTTTACAACAAGTTTTAGCTTTCCTTTAACTTACAAGCAAATATGTACACTGTGTTTTAATAGTATGTCATATGGTAGACCGTAGCGAGAGTGGCCACCATAGGCGATAAAGTAACAAAGTTCCTTAACACTTTTGGAAAGGGTTCCAACATACACGATGTTCATTAAAGTCCGCTTTTGAAATTGATAATCAATTGTTATTGTGTTTTACTACATGTGTAGTACCCCAATAAAGAATTAAAACTGTATGTCTATGTTTCAAAAGTAAACAGCAAGTTTGAGCTTCATTAAAGTAACTGCAAGCGCCAGCGGCGGATTATCCTAAAGGCAAACTAGGCACGTGCCCAGGGGCGCGAGGGTACAAAGGGGGGCTCTGACCAAGCGAGGTGGTATACCCGGTCGGGCCGAAGCCCTGGGCTATCACCCCCCGCCCCCAGGGGCGCCGATGACATGTTTGCCTATGGCGCTCTCAACGTTTGATCCGCCTCTGGCAGGCGTCTAACAATTGCAACAAACAACCGGTGTAAACACCTAGCCGCAACATGTATCATACCGTTAAAAATCAAACGTTAAATTCTTATTTGTCATCTCTACCGATTCCGCCTGATATAAAAAGATTATAGTATGTCCAATAAATAGGTTGTAGTTTGTTTAAGAACCAACCTAATAATCACTGAAGTCTGCCAGGTCAGTATCGACTCGACAGTGTTATTCACTTTATTATAAGACCAGTATGAATGTATGACACACCCAAAACAAATAAAGAGCATTGGTAATTTCATTATAAGAAATTGCAAACTGAAAACTATAGTCGTTTCATTTATCAGTTACCAACATGTTACAATTTTTTTTTGATATCACGAAATGAAATCTCGATAATGACATGTAATTGCCAAAAGATAAGGTAATTAAACTTTAGTACTGCATTTTCCGGTGTGACCTTCAGCGGCCATTCAAACAATAATAATAATAGGCTTTAAGATGTATGTACTATGTACTCGTTTTTACTTTACGTTCCTTCTTACTCATTTACTTGAACTTCTAAAAACCTTTGCTTATAAATCCAGCATAATAAAGCACCACTAATTATGATACAAAAACAACTTCACCAAGTATCTCCCATCATTGTGAAGCGACTAGACCAGTCCACTAAAGATGTGCACTTGGCGCTGTCGCCCAAGCTGCTCGGTCGCACAGCGCTGCTCGCTGCATACCTTGGAGCGCCCATCGGTACTCAGTTGCCGTTACCGCTCGAACCTCGAACTTCCACCTGCACATAAAAATAACGGCACAACAATAATGTTCTACTAAAGAACTTTTTTAACTTTAACGGGAAAATGTAGAAATCATTCAATAAATTGAATTTTAATTAATGATCTAAGATTTTCTAAAGAAAATGTAAGTACTGTTAGACCCTCATAATACCAAAGGAGAATACAAGTGCGTTTACAATCTTTTACAAAGTAACCAAGTTCACCGGAGTCCAATGCTGAGCTTTCCGACCCGCCGCAGTCACGGCCACTGGACCGTCCAGAGCGTGTGACACCGCCGTCGTCATGTATTCATACCATCACCACCAGCCACGGTTTATACCACTATCTCTCGATTGTAATAAATACAAAGCAGATACACCTGCACATATTAAAAAACAATAAGTCAGGGGCCCCGCGGCCCATTTTGAGCTTACCGAGCTATTGCCACTACTAGGTACATCGCAGTCTGCCGCTGTCACGGCACTGCAGCAGTTATAGTAGAACTCCCGGCACGATCCACTCTTTTCGGCTCTCGTTCCGCTGCTGTCCCATATTTTCGTAACTACGCCGTACATATAGCGTGCTGCCATGGTTGCACACACTACCAAACTTGATCCACATTATTAGCACTGATTATTATCACTTTTGTAAGCCGCACAAAGGATTACACTTTTTTTTCACTACCCTCACTTTTTTTAACTTGAACAAAGACTTGAAATTCTCATCTTGAACCAACATGAATCCCACTTTCTGATGTAGAAGACATGGGATAAACATGCTTCAAATATCGCACTATATTAAAGTACTAGCTCTCAAATTAACACTGTGGGCTTATCGTGGGTAATGTTGGTTACAAAATGAAAAGAGAACTTCACCTCTATTCTCAATAGTACTAAAACTAAGCACTTCACACTGTTTTAATCACTTTTCACTGTCTATTAAAATAATAACGACTCTGCACTTATTTCACTATCACTTTAAAAAGAACACCGATAGTTTCCGAGCCAACCTCTCGCCACGACGGCTGGTAGAATAATGTTCCGTGACCATTCCTTGGAGGGAAAATGTGATCACAACTCCCACCACACCGAACGCGCGAGCTCGTCAAACTGGACTCTATCAGCGCCAAACAACATGGCGCTAGTGTTCCCGTCAACTATACTTCCGTACTATTGACTTGCTTGTCAATTCAGCAACAAAATATTAACCTCTTCGACAAATATAACATTGATATTATGTGTATATCAGAACATTGGTTTAGAAAACATGAATTAATATTTAACTTTTGTGGTCACCAGGTAGCTAGTTCGTTCAGTCGAGAGAATGCCATTAGAGGTGGTTCTTTAATATTAATTAATAAAAAAATTAAATTTAAAGAACGTAAAGATATTATAAGACTCTCTACTGAACGAATAATTGAGGTAGCCTGTATTGAGTTGAGCCATCTTATTATTGTAAGCGTATACAGGCCTCCATCAGGTTTATACGATTCCTTTGAACAAATCATGGAAGAAATGTTGACAAAAATATGTGCATCTAACAAGAAGATTATTGTATGTGGTGATTTCAACATTAATTTATTAGACTCAAACTCCACCACTGTTAGATTCACATCATTGTTAAAATCGTATAACCTCAGTAATTTATTTTATGAACCGACAAGAATATGTGATACAGCAGCTACTTGTATTGATAATATTTTCACTAATATTACTCCTTATAAAAAAGAAATAATTAATGCGCTTAGCTCTGATCACTGTGGACAATTTGCTTCATTTAATATTAGTTGTGAAAATAAACCTCAAGAAAAGCTTGTTTATATTCCTGTGAATACAAAACGTATTGAGAAATTTAGAGGTAAATTAGTTTCAAATATTCAACAGTTAGATGGGTTTAATAGCTCAGATGAAGCGTTTCATAAACTATTTAAAATAATAAGAACCCAGTATAACTCTGTATTTACTTCTAAAACGGTCAATTTAAATAATAGAAAAAGTAATTTTAAAACCTGGGCAACTGCAGGAGTTATAATAAGTAAACAGCGATTATATGATTTGTATAACGAAAAAACATTTAATAGGAGTGAATCTTTTAAACTGTATGTCAAGCAATATTCAAAAATGTTTAAAAAAGTATGTCAAGCAGCGAAGGCACTTCACATAAAAGAAAAAATAATGAACGCTAAAAATAAAGTGAAAACCACTTGGAAGATAATTGCAGATGAGACTGGAAGAGGTAAAGGCAGTCGTAACTCTAAATTTGAACTTTGTATTAATAATAAAAAGGTAAATTCTGACCTAGAGGTTGCGACAATCTTCGAAAAATTTTTTGCTGACATTCCGGTCTCAACTACAAAAAATTTAAATTCTTCACCTGCAGTTGCTGAAAAAATACTCAGAGAAAATGTCAAGGAATGTGATGTCAATTTTAATTTTAAAGAAATTGACTCCAGAGATATTATTAAAACCTTTAAATTACTCAATATTAAAAATACTACCGATCTCTGGGGTATGTCTATAAAAGTTATAAAATCAATAATTGACATCATTGCCCCCTATCTAGCCTTAGTTTTCAATAATTGTATAAAGAATGGTGTGTTCCCTGACCTAATGAAGCATAGCAAGGTGATGCCTCTTTTTAAGGCTGGGAATAAGTCTGACCCAGCAAATTATAGACCAATATCTATACTACCGACTTTCAGTAAAATTTTCGAGAAAATAATCTTAAATCAATTGCTAGCCCACTTTAACATAAATAATTTATTACATAGTAACCAATTCGGGTTTACTAAAGGTCGGTCCACAACAGACGCAGGCATCAGTCTTCTATGCAGCATATTTGGGGCATGGGAGGGATCGCATGATGCACTTGGTGTCTTTTGTGATCTATCCAAGGCTTTCGACTGTGTCGAGCATGCTACGTTGGTCAAAAAATTATACCATTATGGTATAAGGGACACGGCACTTAAACTTTTAGATTCTTATCTTAAAAATAGAACGCAGAGAGTAGAAGTTAATTCTACAAGGTCTACTGGGACCAAAATAGAATTAGGTGTGCCACAAGGGTCAATTTTAGGCCCGTTTCTTTTTCTCATCTATATAAATGACCTTCCTTATCTAGTTAAAGATAAGCATGAGATAGTACTCTTTGCCGATGACACTTCACTAATTTTTAATGTGAAGCGACGACAGTCAAATTATGACGAGGTAAATAGTGCTCTCTCAAAAATGGTACATTGGTTTAATGTTAACAATTTACTTTTAAATTCAAATAAAACGAAATGTTTAAAGTTTAGCCTCCCAAATGTTAGGCAGGCACAAACCAATATACTATTAAATGATGAGAAAATGAACTTAGTGGACACCACTGTATTTCTAGGAATAACACTAGATTGTAAATTACAGTGGGGTCCCCATATTGCAAATCTGGCAGATAAGCTCAGTTCTGCAGCATATGCAGTCAAAAAAATTAGAGAAATTACCGATGAGGATACAGCGCGGCTAGTTTATTTTAGTTATTTTCATAGTATAATGTCATATGGCATTCTTCTTTGGGGAAACGCTGCGGACATTAATACAATATTTGTGCTACAGAAGCGAGCTATACGTTCTATTTATAAGATGTCATGTTTTGAATCTCTGAGAGAAAAATTTAAAGAAATAGGTATTCTGACCGTTGCTTCTCAATACATTTTGGACAATGTGTTGTATGTCAGAAAGAATTTAACGAATTTTAAAAAGAAAAGTGACACACATTGTAGGAATACTAGAAATAGGAACAAGTTAGAAATACCAGTGATCAGACTTAGTAAAGTAAGTAAATCTTTTAAAGGTCAATGTATACGCCTTTACAATAGAATCCCAGAAAACGTTCAAAATCTTTCCATTAATAAATTTAAAAAAGCTGTTAAAGAACGTTTGTGTGCTAAAGCTTATTATAAAGTCAGTGATTTCACTAACGATTGCACACCTTGGGAATAAGATGGCCCCATGCAAGGCTGCTTTTATGTACTTAAGTATGTTCTATGTACTTATGACTAATGTTATATAGATTAAGTTACAACATTGTAAAATATTTTTTGAAAAGAACAATTTTCCCATCTTTTTGCTAAAAGGTGGCCCCGTGCGAGTTTCTTACGCCGGTTCTTCTCGCCGGGCTAGTTTCCGAACCGGTGGTAGGCATCATGTAGGACAATTCTATAAGTGTTATATTATAACCTACATGGAAATAAAAATTTTGAGTTTGAGTTTGAGTTTGAGTAACTTTGGCTACTTTTATCTTAGGGTTTCGTTTAAAAAAATGGTTCCGTTTTCCATTTAGTTTAGTTCCACGCACAAAAAATACCCACCAGCTAGAAATCAATAAATATATTTCAAAGATATATGTTTTTTTGCAATTTTTTCCCTTCACATCATAAAATAACAAGGAATCAAACAACATACTGATAGTTTTGCAAAAAGGAACCAGCTAGTTTTTCTTCAAAATTATTAAAAAGTGTTAATGATTTTCATCTAAATGATATTTGTACACATATAACAAATTATTATGAATTATATTGTATGCAAGCTTTATTCAAAATTACCACAAATTACACATAATTTTACAGAATACAACATTTTAACAAAAATGGCTTTTTCTCAAAACTGTCATTGTGTGGGTTGATTCCATTTTGCATAAGTAGGTCCAGTTTAGGCTAGGCCAAACTAGTTGATCCTGATATTAATCCATCCAACAATTACGCATACTCTAGGATAAACTAGTACGGCCTAGTCTAAACATTATGGTATATCTAGAAAGTCTAAATAAATATATAAACTGAATAAAATAGTAAAATACTCCATAATTGGAAAAATAATCATTTTTATTAAAATTTCTTAGATTCGTCGTTAAAAGCTATGAATATTTATTGGTTATACAAACAATAACAAATAATGTTTTTTTAAATAGAAGCAATAATTATTATATCTCAATTATTAAAATTGTTATTAATTTTTACATAGTGTGCTTTGGTGGCACTTAGAATTGCAGAGTATCATTGCGTTCTTGAACTTGCATCTGTTTGTGGAACAGTTTTTGATGCAGCTGCATCTCACGAAACCTTGGCTTGATCCAACTGAATGTTTCGTAGCTGCAATCCTTAACGATATTCCTATAGTTATAGGAATATCGTTATACTGATATTAAAACGCACGCACTGGTTTGTCCTGTCGGGCTTAGGACAAAGTAGTTTGGACTAGGATATACTAGTTAATCCTATCGCGTATAGGAAAAAACAGGTTAGCCTAGGCAAAACTAGTTTGTCCTAAAATCGGGTTTGGCCGGTAACATATATATGTCAACCAGTGTTGGGTAAACTTAGTTGTATACGGGTAAACGTATAAATAAATATTCGGACTTTATCCACAAAGCTTGGGTAATCCTAGGTAAACCCAAATAAACCTAGGTGTACTCTATCTTCTTGCATTACCCGTAACATATATACCATAAATTAAAAAATAGTTACTACGTAATGCCTATACTTACATAGCAGAAGATTCCTTTTTGTAATCGTCATGTTTCATGCATAATGCGATAATAATACTTAAGACTGCGTTATTTAGAACCTGTTATAAAACTGGTGTCTTCACTCTTTGCATTGTTCCGACAAGTTTTAGTTTGGCTTGCAAAAAAATCGATCGATCGAAAATAAATATTTCTTAGATTATTTATTCCTTGTCGGATATCTATTTGCTGTTTCACAAATACATGACAATAAACAAAATCCGATTAATCTAGTAGAGGGATACGTATTTACATTTGAATCAATTTACTTTCCATTCCCTGAAGTCAATGTTATCCGTATTGAACATCTACGAAGCGATTATGGAGAGGTAATTCCCTCTCACCGCAAATACGACTAGTCTGGCAAGTCGGTGCCGACCAATTTTAAACGGCTAGAAGGCCATAAAACATAAAATCAATTCTAAAAACTCTACTTCTTCATCGGTAGTTGGACAAAAAGATGTAAAATGTATTTTCTTATTTCAGGTAGATTGATGGCAGATGTGTATGACAAATGGCGTCCAAGTCAACCAGACGACTGCAATGGGACTGAAAATTGCGTGGTTCTAGACGCTTCTAACGGTCTACTAGATGATTACCACTGTGATGCTAAACTACAGTTCATCTGCAAGAAGACTGAGTCGTCCCTGAAATGGAATACTCTCTGTGACATTCCTGATCCAGGTTAATTTTAATTAAGCTAAACCCAAAAAAGAAATAACTTTTGTAAATGAAAATATACAAGATAATATTAGTGGTGGTAATAAACAGCGCATTATTTTTATTGACATGCTCTTGGTTAGGTTATTTAGCATTATGGTCGGACACATTCAACATTTTACCAATTTACCAATGCAATGATGCGTATTATATTCAACGATCTGAGAAATATCACCACCACAGACTTCAGAATATATCATAAACTCCTTGTAATTTTCAGATTACGAGTACATAGACGTCCTTGGTAGATGCTATAAGCTACATTTAACACCAAGAACATGGAGTGACGCGTATGCTGTGTGCAGATTGGAACAATCGTATTTGACGGTCGTCAACACGAACGGTGAAGCGAAACACCTGACACGGCTGATGGAAAGAGCTGCTCAACATAGCGAAATAGAGTACTCCGGTGCAGTACATCTAGGGTTCAAGAAGACCGGTACCTGGAAAACTATACATGGTAGGGTCAGAATATGAAGTCGGTTTTATAGTCAAGCTGATGGCCAGCGCGGTTGGCAAGCGCGGTTAGTTTTGTACGCAAATCGCTTCAAAAACCGTTGGCCACTATTTGTTTTTTTTTTGGTTGGTAACTATTTGTAAAGATCCAAAAGGGACAAAGATCGTGGTCCGCTACGCTTACCAACAGCGCTAGCGAAAGCGTCAATGTAGAACTACACTAAGAACTAGAGCATTTTAATTACTACGTAATGGTAATTTTGGAATCTTCCATTCACTAAAAATAAGAGAACTTATCTACTCGTACGTAGCCACGAGAACTAACACAGATACTTGTATGAAAAAGTTGTCAGGATTGGCTGAAATTACTCATTATAAAGATAAGGATTTCGAAAATACTTATTTTATTTTATTTTTATAACAAGAGGCCCTTCCTCCATATACTTAAACTTTAACTGTCAAACATCATACTCCTCCGTTGACACAATTCTCGTCAAACTGTACTGAAAGATTTTGCTTCACGTATAAATATTATAATGTGCAGAAAATTTTGTGTACGTACAAATGGTTTTTACTCCAAATGTTTTTGTTTTGTGTGACCCAAAACTGAACGGAATCAAATGAACTTTTCAGGTGTTCCTCTATACGAAAGCGGCTACAAGACCTGGGCTACAGGACAACCTGAGGGTAACGACAAAATCTGCGGCTCCATGTCCAACGACACCCTCCTTAGTGGCGTCAACTGTGAAGACAAAGCTATTTTTATCTGCGAACATGAAATAAGCCTGCTCAAATTAAGTATAGACACACGATTCGGAATAGTTGATAATTCATAAAACATAACTATCATAAAATAATAATATTATGTACTTAATAGGATAAACCTAAAGCATTTATATTCGATAAGTATTTATAGAAATAGATTTTTTTCGAGAAGTGCTTTGAGTGTTATTTATAAACCTCATAGAATACGGCGTATTTATAAAATCGGCATATCAAGCCAAAATGTGAGAAAAAACATACCTACCTACTTATCCAAAAGTACTTTGATGTTATTTTTCGTGGGGATATAATTAATCGAACGAACAAAAAATAAGTAGGCGGCTGCACGTGAGCATACCTACTGTATTACTGAATTTGGCATCGAAATAATATGTTGGCGACTAAATTACTGACTGACTAAACTGGCGAAATCACTCAGGTGACAAAAGTCGGCATATAAAAAGAGGCGAAATTTAATCCAAATTAGAACCGACATTTATAAGTTGTTAACTTAATTTCCGAGTTGGTGACCATTATACCATATAAGCAGCTATAAAACCAGATTTGGTTGATAAATTAATTGCCGCTAAAAATTAAATTTGCAGACTACGGAAAATCCTATTTTTGAATACTGTTGGAGTATGTTTTTCTTTGGCATTGGTGTCATTTTCAAGGTTTCTGGGGGTGCTGAATAATATGAAAATAAAATCTGTTCTGAAATTCCACAATGGCGTATGTTTTTGTTATTAAAATTAATATGGATGTCCTTTTCCAGGTTTCTGGGGGTGCTGATTACAAATTGTCTTCCAATTTCGTTTCCCAAAATGAAGAATATTCAATCTTCGTAAAATGAATATGAATAGGTACTAAATTAAAAGATCTTGGGGATGCTGATTAGGATTGATAATTATTATTACAGTATGTTATATTGTAATTCAAGGTACCAGCTATGTATAGAAAATTTTCAAAATTTAGGATCCATGAATTTTTCTGCCATTCATGAAGAAAATATGCGATTTCTGGGTTATTAAGGGAGAGGAAATTTTCATTATTTTTCCAGTAGGATGCACAGTTTCTGAAGGCCCCCACAGACAAGAGGCCGATCGTTTCACTTGGAACTGACGTCAGTTCGGCCTGAACGGATTCGTGCACACGTGGAAAAAATCGCATTCGACCAAACTAGGGTTGCCACCCGTACTTTATAATAAAGTATTGTATGTTATTTCAGGTAATTGTACTCTATACCTACTTTATGAGAATACTAAAGAACACGAAAATACTTTATTTTCACGATTTGGTTTCTTTAGGATTTTGAAAACTTTAGTCATAATATTAAGATTTTTTTCGTACATATAGCAAAATACATCTATTGCTCAATCGATGTCGATTGCACGTTAAGAGCATTGATCGGCGCGAGACTCAGATTTCACGAAAAACGCTACTTTTCAAATGCGTCTATATCTAACAAAAACTGGTTATTCTGATTTTTACATGTAAAGAAATACTAGAAAATATTGTATTCTAATTTTTCACTTATCATTGATTTCAAACTTTTGAATAAAACTGACAAAACTAACCAGAAGTTTTTACAACTTTAGGTTCAGGGGCAATTTCAAAACATATAATAGCTAAAACCGCTTACATTTTTTTAAACAAAAAATCTTTACAAACTTGTTGGATCCTCTTCTAGATTATCTATTTGTCAGATTATTTTTATATACGTTTCTATCTCATAAAAATAAAATTTAAAGAATGCGAAATTATCAGGAATTATAGTTATTTAACGCACGAGCGTTTACAAATACTGTTGTAAACGCTCGTGCGCCTCGATAAATACAGTAGTTGTAAAAATTCATATAAAATTCGTCAAACTAATTTAGTTAAAAATTTAAATAGCATATTAAAGATAAAAGGTTCTTCTCATAGATTATGTAACTAAGAAACAAAAGGAGCGAGTAAAATACATAAATATCATCATTTTAAATAACTATAATTCCTGATAATTTCGCATTCTTTAAATTTTATTTTTTGCAGTTGATAAAGTATAATATTGTAATAAAATTAGCTAAATTTTATTACAATATTATACTTTATCAACTGCACAATAAAGGCAGCAAATGTTTAATAAGAGCAATGATAATTTTTAAACTTGTATAAAGTCATTTAATTTTTAACATATAATCCGAAAATGTTCTGTGATCAATAGCAAATGGAGATACGAAAGAAACAAAGTGTCTCTGAACTTGATTAAAAATGTATTACTTTTTAATTTAATTTAAATATAGACTGTAAAGGTAGATATACTAATTTGATACAAAGTGCAAAAAACAATAAAAAGTAGGTATGTATTTAAACATAATAATGACAATAAATAAATTGTACTTTATTTTAAATACAATGTACTTTTTTTCCTACCTATAATAACCATTGTACTTTATCTGCAAAAAAGAGGTGGCAACCCTAGACCCAACTGACGTCAGTTCGGCCTGAACGGATTCGAACCCACACATGATACGATTTCGCATCCGTTCAGGCCGAACTGAAGGCAGACCGGACCGTGTGTGGGGCCCCTGAGATAGAAGCGATTATAGCAAAAAATATATGGCAATACTGTACATTGAGATACGAGGGATGTATTTATATACATCCCTCGTATCTCAATGTATATAATCTATAGAAATGTTGGAAAATTCAGGATTTTCGAATTTTTTTCTCCCATCATGAAGAAAATATTTGGTTGCAAGGTTATTAAGGGGGAGGTAATTTTCATTATTTTTCAAGTAGGATGCACCGTTTCTAAGATAGAAGCCATTATAGGAAAAAATATGGCAATGCTCTACTTTGAGACACGAACGGTGTATAAAGCTATAGAATTCAGGATTTTCAATTTTTTTCTTCCATCATGAAGAAAATATGATGTTTTTATTTTTACAGAGGAAGTTTTCATTATTTTTTCAGCAGGATGCACCGTTTCCGAGATATAATCAACTTTATAAAAAATAGTAAATGCTCTACATTGAGATATTAGGAATGTATTTGTTGTCAAATTTCTTTTTCTCCCATCATGAAGAAAATATGAGGTTACTAAGGAAATTTAAAAATGGATAACTTTTTTGTAATCAGCACCCCCAGAAACCAACAAAAGGACACCCATATTATTTTTATAAAATTAAGTATTTCCGCTGTATTGGAATTTCAAAACGAATATCATTTTCGTATCCAGCACTCACAAAAACCTGGTAAACGACACCCATATCAGTTTTACGGAAAATAAATATCCGTAATTTTTTAATTTCAAAATGAATCTACACAATATTATCTAAAACCGAGAAAAATTAAAACTTGGGAATTTTGTACGCTCCTTTATGTTTTTTATGTGCGCTCGTTTTGCTGCTTGTATGTTTTTTGAGTTACCTACATCAGGGAAAATATATGTGCCTATTCTTAAATTAAATGTGTACTCACAAATTGTCGCCAAGATGGTTATTTGTTCGCTAAAATATAATCTGTCTGCCAGTTTGGAAAATTCAGTGGTATTATTTAGTCACCAGATTTGTAATTTTTTGTTCCTTACATTCTTTCGCCAACTTGGTAATTTAGTATTCAATAATTGGGTATTTTCACATCCAAAATTTAATTGTTTTGTCGCAAGCTTAAATACATGCCTTTTTCGTGCTGTAACTCTGTAATTTATTATAACTATTTACTATAGTAATTGTAACTATAATATTTTTATATAATATTTTTAATAGAACTATCTCAAAACAAAAGTTTTGTGAATTTAGATGAAAGATGAATGAATGAATTTTTGCTTTCCTGGATACTATGTAATTAGGTGAAATTATATTGTTTTAAGTAGCCTATACTGTCCCACTGCACTGGGCAAAGGCCTCCCCCCAAGGTCTTTTATCCCTCTCGTTCCTGCGCCACCATTGGCTAAGTAGCTGGTTGGTATGCACTATGCATCCAGCTCATTGCGCCATCTTTTTCTAGGTGGCCACGGTGGCGGCGTAGATCTTCTCGTACCCAATCTGTGGTAATTAAACTTAGTAGAGGCATAGACTAATAACTAACTGTAGAGGTTAAAGTGGAGAATAACAAAATTAATTTTCCTTCCTTCCTTTAGCTTATCTGACCGTGACTCAAGGATATTGTAACTATTGTTAATATTATTGTCTATAATATTACAATTGATAGCTTCAATTAGCTATACATACTTAATTACGTAACTTACGAAACATACTTATCTTTACATTATCGTCTGTTGACTTCAGGATGTAAAATTAATTAATAACAAGAATTAAGATTTGCTCTTTTTCCTTATTTCTTCCTCATAAATTATGCACACGATTTTCATAAAAATATTTATGATTCATAATATTAATTCGATGTTTTTACCTTGATCACCAAGACCGGTATAATATTCTCTCTTGGTGGCATAAAGCGCCATCTAGAAGAATGAATAAAAACTATGACATGAAACGGAATTCTAATGATGTTACTAAATAAGACATAGATGGCGCTTAGCTGTGATTATGATTATTTAAGTAGACTAGGGTTTTTAAAAGTACAGCTATTCAAATCATACTAGACCAGTGTTTTTCAACCTGTGGGTCGCGACCCCCTGGGGGGTCGCGAAGCTTCTGTAGGGGGGTCGCCGGAGGTCGACTTTAGTAAAAAAAGAACGAGAACTAGTAAAAAAACAATAAAGATGAAAAATATTGATTTATTAAGTAAGAGAATTTTAACAAAAGCCATAAATCGATGTAAAATAATGTGTTTGACGTACTTTAATATATAACTGATTGAATGTACTGTTGGTTCTTGGTGGAAATTCATGTTCAGAATAATATAACACAACTTTTTATACACACTTTTCCACTTTATTTAGATTTTTACAATAATTTATAAATTATTGTAAAAATTTAAATAAAGTGGAAAAGTGTGTATAAAAAGTTGTGTTATATTATTATGTACTTTAATAATATGTTCTTATATCCGAATCCTAATTATATAAGGAGACGTATAAAACGTATGGAATGAATATTTGTAACACTGTAACATACACATACATACATGATAAAAAAGCGAAGGGTCGGGGGGTCGCGAAATATTTTTTCATACAATGGTCGCATCATGAAAAAGGTTGAAAAACACTGTACTAGACCAATAAAATTATTTTACCTTAGGATTTTAAGGTTCAGCAGTACTACCAGGAACCCTTATACCCTTCGCTCTGTCTGTCTGTTTGTCCTACCTTCTAAATTCTGTAATTATGAACATAAATGGATTTTATAGAGTTAAGGTTCTGTATGAACCTCGGTTTTGTCATCATCAAAATTTATTTTTTTCATTCTACTCCATCATGTCGTGTTGATCATCGATGGATAGGTCTTTTTAAATAAAGGCAAAGTTTTATACCTGACCATTTTCGAGTAATTGGCCTCAAAAGTTGTTTGTAAGTTGGTTCTCCCTGGCATTTCTAACGTTAATGAAATTGGAACTTGTAAGTTTCAAAACTAGATAAAAACTTTAAAAAATGCTAATAAAAACTCTAGGAAAATTATTTTGAGTGAAATCGGACAACAACTTTTGAAGTTATATTGCGTGTTGATGGCTACGGAACCCTCCTTAGACATCCAGACATCCTAACATGCTCTTGGTTAGGCTATTCTATAAAGTTCATGAATGCTGTTTTTAGGATTAATTATTACAGGAGCAATAAAAATTTTAAAACTAAGGATGGGCTATAAGTAAGTATCATGTAAGTACATTTTTTAACACAATAAATCTTCATACAAGAAAAAGTTACGCCATCTTGATTTCACCGTACCTCAAATGTCGAAATAGCCCCAAACAACCCCAAAAGTAGGGCCATTTAAGTGAGGACAGTTTTAGCCTCAACATACCTTTTTTTCCGGGGGGGGAAAATGCATTACGCATACCACCCAGGCGCAGGGGGCACCCGAGTGGTTATGTGAGACTCCCGTATAGGCTAATGAGACCCACGCATGGTATACCCACTAAAAACCACCCCCCACGTTCGTCCACGGGAACGATAAACACATCCGCGACCCCGCCGGCGGCAGCCGCACACATGCGGCTCCATCCACGGCCCGAAGGCCCCAGGAGCCTCAACATACCTCGTCTATAATACATTTACTATATGGAACTATATGGAATGTCTATGAGGAGCAACTGATTGTTCTTCGTTTTGAAAACTCGACTCCTATTACTCTACCTTGGCTAATATATAACTTATAGTTACAATAATCTTGAAACAAATGTTGCAAATAAATAACGAGGAAGTCCTCCTTCCGTTGCTCCACAACCTATGCAGTTTAATATTCATTATAATATATTATGTAATTAGAAAAATTGTTATCCACTATACTAATATAATAAAGAGGAAAAGTTTATTTGTTTGTTTGTTTGCATTGAATAGTCTCGGACTACTGGACTGATTTTGATGAAATTCGACACAGATGTAGAGTAGACCACGGGGAAGGACGTAGGTAGCTACTTTTTATCCCGAAAAAGTACAGTATTCCTATGAGATACAATATTTGATTTGATGTTTATTAAAAAAACATTTAAATTAAAAAAAAAAACTGTAGTTTTAATTAAATAATTATTTCTAGATGTAAAATATGTCACGTCACACTAGCGACGGGGGCGGTTCACAAATGTGACCAACTGCGGCAAGGACAGGGGAGGGGGTCAAAGATCATGAAATTTGTGTGACGTAATTTATGGATGTTCCCTAGTAAATTGCCAAACCTAAAACTCTCAAAAATATTAAGACGGCACTTAAGCTGTTTAATGTTTTGCGCTACAATTACGTCCTACGTACTGGAACCTACCAAAAAAGTGAAAGTTGTCCACCCACTGATATTAAGCCCATGCTTTTGGGCACCACGAGACTGCCATTGTACCACGAGACCGCGAGCATACGTTATCACATAATATCAACTCCATTCAAATATTTTAGACAACTCGTAATTTATAATGAAATATTATAATTAAAATTGTGTAAGCAGTGAATATTAAATTAATGTGGCATTCATAAAAACAACCTTTATATAGCTATCGATCATCAGTGTTATTACATTAACCAATTCAAATAGGAATAGAGTTCGTGATGTTTGTGCCGTATCATATAATGTGGCCCTGTTATTCAATATGGTAACTCAATATGAAGTGGACACGCATGGAACACCAGTCGCAAGACACGGTTTAATAGTTTTAATCACATTTCTGCAAAACCATCGCAACGCTGAAGACGTGAATAGTGCGGGATGCAAAAAGAACCATCGCGAAATCGCGGTAAAAGCCTGATCGCTATCAGAACGAAACAGCAGCATCGCAAGATGCAAGGATTCAAGAGTCAACTACCAAGAAGCCTCTCGACTCCTCAAGACAACGATTTCAAGGAAAAACAGAGCAAGAGTTATGTCGCCAGAAGTCTTTCGTCTCCTGAAAAACAATTGCCCAATCAGACACAGTTTCCTCGAACCAGTTCTCAAGGCTCCACGAATGATTTGGATTTTGAAAACTTTGAACAATTTGAAGAATCATTGCTTGACATAGATGCTGATAATATCTCGTTTAACCAATACAGACATAGTCCAGATATTGACGAACCTAAGAGAGTTCTAACATCACTACTACCTGGAGCTGGTCTTCATAGAATTTCTATGAGGCCTATTTCATCTAGTCTCATTGACTCACAATCAAGTAAACTGATGAAGAACGAAAAAGTCAGACCGAGAGGTAAAGTCATGATTTCTTTTATCCGTTTAAACCATTTTAATCTTATTAACAACTTTTACAATTAGGCGAAAAGTAATCAAAAACTAGAATAAACACATGCCACCAATATATAAAGTTAGTGAAGATACGTTGGGGCGTGTAGAGTCAGAAGCTTAGCTCTAGATGAGATCTGAACTTTTTGACAGACCAGAGTAATTTGGCATCATCTTGGCAAAATTTAATATGAAAATATTTGGTAAATATTCACAAGTGGGGCTCCACCTTGAAACGACTGCAATTTTTTTTATTGCATATTTTCATTATAAAACAGTCTGTTATGCAATATTACACTTATAGGTCAAGACCCTTTTTCTCAGGAACGCGTAGAGGTATCAAGCTGGAATTTATATCAAATACTCAGGTCTACGGTCCCTTGGAGCTGTGACAAAATCAAACTTCTAAGCCAACGCAATCAAAAGATACAGCCGCTTATGCCGCAAATTTCAGCAAACTTTCGACACTCGCAAGGGAATCAAAACCTACAGGGTTACTTCCCCTGAACTCAGAATCTTGAAATTTGGTAGAAAGCAACGTCTTATAGCACAGGTAAAGGAAAAATTGCGAAAACCGTAAATTTTTAGTTACATAATATAATAAAAATATTTTTAATAATTTTAAACTTACAACCCCTACTATGATTCGATTGTCGTGATAGGTGAACTTTTACTTATTCAGCTTGTCGGGTTATTAATGAATAACCTTGAAATGTCTTATAGTAGAACTTATGGCCGTTCAAAAAAGAATACAAAAAAAAAACTATCATAATTAGTACCTAAGAAAAAAAAAGTCTATTTTTTTAGCTTATTTTTTAGTTTTTTGAACACTATGACCAGAAATGAATGAATTACATCGGTTTTTTTAATTTTTTCATATTGTAGTATAACTATGCTGATAGATAGAAAATAAATTGTATCACTAGCTATTGCACTTTTAAAAAAAAATGTATGCAAGTTGATTTATTTTAGAAAAAAATGCATAATTTATTTTTCACCGAGTTTTAAACATTATGGGTATAAAAAAATGTATGAAGGCATGAGTGACCAATAATTTTTAAATAATGCTGGTTTTAAGTCGATTTTATAATGGTACAATTCATCATTGTATCTACCATAAATAGTGAATTATTGCTATCTAAATCAACTTGCATACATTTTTTTTAAAAAGTGCAATAGCTAGTGATACAATTTATTTTCTATCTATCAGCATAGTTATACTACAATATGAAAACATTAAAAAACCGATGTAATTCATTCATTTCTGGTCATAGTGTTCAAAAAACTAAAAAATAAGCTAAAAAAATATAATTTTCTCTAAAAATAACTTATCTTAGATACTAATTATGATAGATTTTTTTTGTATTTTTTTTTTTGAACGGCCATAAGTTCTACTTTAAGACATTTTAAGGTTATCCATTAATTACCGAACACCCGATATACTTACAGGTTTGTACGGAACCCTCGGTGCGCGAGTCCGACTCGCACTTGGTCGGTTTTTAAAAGAAGGATCCCTTTATAAATTTTCAGATCTATAGCTATAGCATCCAAATTTGTTCCCAGGTGTATATGGTATGAATGTTCGTCCACTGACGTTGAAGATGCCGCTACATCACATGCATTTCACTGAACCTGCACCAGAAACAGACACATATGAACTTCAGACGTCTCCACAGTTTGAACTGGAAACACTACAGTTGGAGAAAGAACTGACTGAGGCAGAACAACAGCTTAACAAAGGAGTAGCAATCGCAAAAGAAGAGAGTGACCCTGAAGCAGATGTGGTAAGTTTTTACCTTTTCAATATTTAATGAGAATTATAAATACAATCGCATAAATGAAAATCAATCGATACATACTACGTTTCCTTTTCAATTCTTTTATTAGTAAAGTATCAAGTATATATAAGTTTAATACATTTATTAGTAAAGGTCAGTTCACACTGTGAGATACGAGATGCGACAAGACACTGCATTTTAAAGATATCTATTCAAAATTGAACTTTATTCACTACACAAAAATATTCAAAATACGCGTTTCATAATATGTCATCAGTCAACTTTGAATAGCTATGTATCTTTAAGAGGAAACAGGTCAGAGCCACGAAATGTATGAAAAAACATATAAACGTAGTCCCCTGTTTCCTCCCTGGATAATGCCGGTAAAGTAGCAATTTTTTTCCTGAATACTATAAGCATGTCTTTGTGATTTCCTTTTTTTCATAAATTAATTATTAAAAGAGATAAGGACGTTAAAAAACAAACATAAAAAATTTTTTCGCTGTATTCAAACATCCAGAAATAAAATTTTACTAAATTATATAAAAAAACGAAAACATATTTTTTATTTTAAATGAAAAAAGTACTTATATATAAATCGGCTAAGTTTTGGAGAAGGAATCAGGGCACTACGAATCGTTGATTTTAATAGGCATTTTCAGTTCAAGATGCAGTTGTCTCTATCGCACTCGTACACATTGATCGCGACCCTGCGGGACAGCAATAGATTTTACAAATACCTATTTTTCATTTCTCTAACGCTTGGTGTTTCCTCTTAAATTGCAGCGTCGCGTCGCGTATTGTTCCGTTTCGGTGTGAACTGACCCTAAAGCTCAATGTACCTGCAATGTGAAATTAAAATTATAAGGAAAATAGAAACTAACACAGTAGCAAATAAAATGATAAGTAGGAACAACAGGAACAACTTATCTCCTAAATCTTCTATTTCCTACCAAGTACCAGTCTATCACAATTACAAACACAATAAATGGCTGTCATCTTCAAGGACGTAGTCAAATCTAAAATGAGTCATGCGTACTATTATTACTACTGCTGAATTTTTTCAGCTTAGTATTCGTCATTGGAAGTTACGTTTAACACTAGCGATACGTTGTTCTGCCTGAAATAAATAAATAACTGAACAGGTTTTAGCCTTCAGTTGAACTTATATTTGAATTTTATTAGTCAAAATATGACAAATTGAACACAGTACTACAATTATGTGGGGAAACTCAATCGTCGTGTTTAGTATTTTTCTCGCAATTGTTCCAATATCTCTCACCGATTAAACCTTCCTTGAACTTCCACAATCATTTCAAGACCAAGTCAAATCGGTGTAACCGTTCTCGAGTTTTAGCGAGACATTGGAATTGCAATCATTTCTGAAGAGAAGAAGAAGAATTCAGTGATAAATTATATATCTATGGTTTAGATATTTAAAGATTTGATAAAGATGGCACTAAAGTTGTATCATATAACCTGCATATGCGAGTTTCAACGCCTGTTAAGCCAACCAAAGTAGCCAAGCTTCAGACCAATGTGACAATAGGGCAGGAATCGATGATTTTCTTCCCGCACAATGAAGTTGCAGCTTTACTTTCGATCCTGTCAGAGCATTTTTTGTTTAATTCAAACCTGTATAATTGTCATTCCAACCCGATATCTGTCATTTTAACACATTTTTTTCGCTATTGGTCTGAGATTAACTAGTTCCGATTGGCTCCAGACTCCCATTTTTAATGGAGTTTAATATGAAAAAATAATATGTGACGCGGGATGAAACACGATTTTATATGATCTAAGACGATTTCAGACGTCGGGTGATGCCGACCCCCGCTTCGCTCGGACAGGCAACTTCACCCTAGTCTGAAATCGTCTTGTTTCATCCCTAATCACACAATATACCTACTACATATTACGGATCTCAAGAAAAATATTGTCTGCTAATGTAATCTCGACGTTTATGTAACATTATTGACAATTACTATGGGATTATCAACAATTATCACTTGAAAAGGTCACCGTGTGAAGTTTGTGTGACCCAGATTACAACATCCCACGCGACCCAATAACTCTCATTCGAAACCATTTCACGAGACGACACTAAAATTATACGTTTTCACTAAAAATACTAATAAATCAATATGTTTTGTGTAAACTGTCTACTGGATCTAAAAGAAACTCAGTATAGGAAGAAATATGAGGAACAGAGTTGTCCTTGTCAACTTACAGTTTTGACACAAAAACGTCGTGGTCTCAGTCGTGATTGTAATTTTTAGAACACAAAATTTTGTGAATGCTACCCGTTTTTATATAGATAAATGATATTGATTTTCTGGCGGGCTACAAGACCAGGATTGGTGGATTCACAAATTACGTTGGCCACTCAAATGTACTTACATAACTTAAATTACAAACAAAATTAAAAATTTAAGTAACCCCCGAATCGTCAGGCAGTGAGCAGTGAGCGAGCTGATGACGAATCATAGCTAAGTACACTTTCGTTCATGTCAACTTTCAAACAAAAAAAAACTAGATCAAAATAATTTGTTTGGTAGCTACGATGCCACAAACAGACAGACACGTCATACTTGTAGCACCCCTCTTTTTGCGTCGGGGTTAACAATGATATAAACAATAATATAAAATCGAATTCCGTACAATCCGTTATCCGTAGTTCCGCTTACTTCGGGCAACGTTCCAGACCTTAGTAGTCATTCTATTTTTTGACAATAACTATTTCGTATGATTCACTGACATGAACAATTGTTAACTCACGTGTTGTTTTTAGTTTACCACGTATTCCCACCACTTCTCGTTAGTCTGCAATGTATTCCCACCACTTCTCATTATTCTACAACGTATTCCCACCACTTCTCGTTATTCTACAACGTATTCCCACCACTTCTCGTTAGTCTTCAACGTATTCCCACCACTTCTCGTTAGTCCACCAAGTATATCACCACCTCTCGTGTTTACACTACATAATAAATAGTACTTGGGTTACTCAAGTGGCTAACCGAGCTTTGCTCGGAGCTCTAGTAGATTAAAAAAAAAGAATTACATAAATATTAAGAATTACCAGGGCTCGGACCCACCACATTCCCAATATCCGAACAACGCAAAAATTAACTAAACTACCAATCGACATAAATAACATAAGGCATTATTAGAGTCGAAATAATTCATACATTATTGCACGACGAAAGAAAAAACATAATATAAAAATTAAAAATACGCAAGTTTCCCAGAAATAAAACTAGGATAAAAGGTAGCTAGATCGATTTTTCTCCCCCAAAACTCCCGACTTGTCTCGAAATATCTCGTTTAAAGATATTTAACTAAGTTATAGACTTATTGCTAGCAAAAATTTACGCTTTACTTTTACTTTATACACAATTATTTCAAGATCAATACGAGACATAGGAATTGCAATTCGTTTATATACCTACTAGCTTTTGCCCGCGACTTCGTCTGCGTGGACTTCGGTTTCCATACAAAATTTTAACCCTTTTTCAGTTTTCGAATTTTCAAAAATCCTTTCTTAACGGATGCCTATGTCATTACAACTATCTATATGCAAAATTTCAGCAAAATCCGTTCAGTAGTTTCGGCTGTGCGTTGATAGATGAGTCAGTCAGGTTTGCCTTATATATTTACCCCCTTACTAATAAACGCTGTATAAGCTTTGAATAGTTATACAGTGTTTTGT
Organism: Glaucopsyche alexis; assembly: GCA_905404095.1. Lineage (NCBI taxonomy): Eukaryota > Metazoa > Arthropoda > Insecta > Lepidoptera > Lycaenidae > Glaucopsyche > Glaucopsyche alexis. The sequence goes on from FR990053.1 coordinate 9,180,229, forward strand.
CTTCTTCACTCGAATTAAAAATGTCACTTGTGTGACGGGAACAAAACACTGTATAACTATTCAAAGCTTAGGTATACAGCGTTTATTAGTAAGGGGGTTAGAAGATTATTATAAGAGTAGAAGATAAGCAGGATCAAACTACTAAACATTAATGTTCCTGACTGTACCTAACTCTGTTTAGTTAGTGTAAATTGATATTTATAGCAGTATCACATTACATTGTCCGTTACAGAAGCACTGTTATTATTTCATTATCGCTAATAAAATGTAAATTAATTGCTACTAAAACAAATAGTCTACTTCTTGTATAGCTTGACTTGTTAGATTGGTAGGTGTTAACAGTTTACTACTGATTAAGCGTCAGTTCACACCGAAAAGAGAGGATACGGGACGTGGCGCTGCATTTTTAGGGATCCGTACCTCGAAAGGTTAAAACGGAACCCTTATAGGATCACTTTGTTGTCCGTTCGTCCGTCTGTCACGACCCTTTTATTCAGGAACGCGAGGAGGTATCAAGCTGGAATTTATATCAAATACTCAGGTCTACTGTCCCTCGGACCTGTGAACCACTCGCAAGGGATTCAAAACCTACAGGGTACTTCCCGTGAACTCAGAAACTTGAAATTTGGTACGAAGCAACGCCTTATATCACAGATAAAGGAAAAATTGGGAAAACCGTAAATTTTTAGTTACATCATATATAATAACAATTATAAATTTTTAATAATTTTAAACTCACTACCCCTACTATGACTCGATTGTCGTGATGGGTGAACTTTTACTTATCTACAGGTTTGTACGGAACCCTCGGTGTGCGAGTCCGACTCGCACTTGGACGGTTTTTTTAAAATAGGGACACAAAATTGAAATTTATTCTCTACATAAGAAGATGCACATTTAATTCGAACTTGCAACAGTTGGAATGTCAAACTGCACCGCTCTGCATGGCTCGGCGCTCTTGCAATGAAACGTGTATTCTCTCTAATTGTATTCTCGTTTCGGATTGAGGCGTGAGCTAACCTAAAAGTGGCTGATTTAATTTTTCAATGTAGTTTTTAAACATTATAATGACAGAAAACATTTGGATTACATACTTCAGTTAATTAAAAATCGACCATTTGCTAATCAAATAGAGTATAGAGCTACACACAGTTTTGTTGCACGCGACTTCTTGCGCGCAAAAGGAAATCTCGCGGTAACCGTACATTTTCCAGTGGTAAAAAGTAGCCTATGTCCTTCCACGGGGAAGGAGTATATATGACCGTACAGATTACAATTATTTTTAAATTACCGTTAGGCAATTACCGTGTTTTACGGTATCTATTTTTCGAGAACAGTTTCTAAGAATTTCCTAAAACTTTTATATAATAAGATTTCAATCTTTCCAGAGCTGTCAATAGCAACTATAAACTTCCCGCGTAATTTCAAACGAGTGCATGTCGGACCGTCGCGCGCTCTACCGGCAAAAATCTGTCCCCGTAATTGAGACCATTATTTTAACATTACGCTCGGACTCCTTGTTATCTATACTTCGTGGTGCCGGCTGTCGTTTGTAGTTACTACTGGCCGTAAATAGTATAAAGTAATGTGCACCGAACCACGTGAGCTAGGGCGCAGGCCGTGCATCGCGACCGATAACAGTGCGTAAACATTGCGCACGCGCAAACAACATCGGTTACTATGTAGGGGTTATGTTTCACAATGCCTACGTTTTTCACCAAACAACAATAAACAACAAACGTATAATAATTTTATGTGTATATATCGTGAGCGCACTTTGCCCCCACCGATTTCTATAATTTGCATATTAAACAGACTATGAAACATATAAAATTTGATAGCCAACAAAAAAGCAATTTTATAAATGCAGGGGTAAACGTACTGATAAACAAACCATAACGTTATCTGTATAATGTTTTAATTAAATGCACGATCGTGCCGCCATTGGTCCGCGGTTCCCGTGGCAGCTAGACGTCAACATCGCGTGATCGATACGCCGACCGTCGCCCGCCGCCGACGGTGTAGTCTGTACCTGGTTCATGAGCGCTGACCACGACGGGACCGCCTTGACCTTGCCGCGCGGGGGGACTGGCGCGCTGACGCCATCGCGGCCGGCACGCGCTGGCTTTCGGGTACGATCCTCCGCGGATGGCATTCGCGTGATCGGCGTTTTATTCCGGGGTGGGCTCATTCCGCGAGCCGGCGCCGACGCCGACGTCCGAACGACCGAGCCGAACCGACATGCTCCGACATGGGTAACGTGCAGTGCTGCGCCGCCGATCGTGTCCGCGAGAAAAAGAAGAAGAAAAGCAAGAAGAAACAGAAAAACGTGAACGTAAACGGTAAAGATAAAGTGCAAAAAGTGGTTATGGCCGAGGACCCAGCTGAGCGTACCGTTGATGAGGAGAAGCTTCAGAAGACTGTGATGCCGGAGGAGAAATGTCAAGAAGAGAATGAAAGTCAGGAGGATAAAACGTCTCAGAAATCCGAGGATAAGCCGAACGAGAGTATAGCCGCTGCGAGGGAGAGATTCTTTGGTCAGGTAAGTAAATTTTTATCAACATATACATGATAAAATTCGGGAACTTTGTGATTGATCTTTAGCCTAAAGTCTAAACTTTAAAATACATATTAATATTAATTAGATTGCCTAAAGATATTTGAAACTTATATAGGTCCGGTAAAGTCAACTACGGATATTTTGGGCACAATTATGATCTACTGCTTAAGTATAGACGTTTAAGCAGAAAAATAATTGTTATACTCGAAAAAAATCTTCCTTTATATGGGATGAGTTAGCGTTGAGAGTCACCCATACATGAGATATATATTTCTTACTTTGAGTAGGTATGACAATATTTTTTTGCCAAAAAGTTTTTATAATAAGTAGTAGATGATATACCCAAAATATCCGTAATTGATTTTACCATCCTTATAAATTTATTCTTGTTTAATCGATAGCCCTTAATCCCTTTACAAGCACGAACCACTCTAGGGGCTGCAGGTTCTGGTAATCATCAAACTCAAAACTTCCAAATCAATATCTGTTTTGTATATCTGCCGTCTAATCCGTTTGTATTTATAGCTTCTACTGCCTATTGCGTACTTAACGCTGACGAGATTATTGTGTGTATGCTAATTAGTGTCTTCTGTATATTTTACAAGTTGTATGTTACATACCGTCTAGTTCAAAATTTACCAGATTTTTCCCATGTATTTACTAAATATTGGAACAAGTTTATTATAAATTATGATCCCGTGGTTTCGTTGTACTAATTTTATTTAGTTATTTTATACTGATTTCGTAGCAGTAAATAGCCTATGAACATTTTACTCATAAACGGCTATCAAATCTGTTACTTCTTGCGACATTAATAGTATGACAAAAATATTTTAAACATTGTAAACATATTTTATAAAAAATATATTTATTTTACTATGCGTGTTACATTATAATAACAAAACGTGATGAATTTAATTGATGATCTAACGACTAACGTACATCATTAGCACAAGACGGTAATGTTAACAAAATTAATAATTAGTATGTCTGTATGAAATACCTACCGTGTTTTTTATATTAGTGTACATCCTATTCTACTACTATAATAAATATGAAAGTTTGTGAAGATGGGTGTTTGTTACTCTTTCACGCAAAAACGACTGAACGGATTATGATGAAATTTGGTATGGTAGCAGTTTAGGCTCTAGATTAAAACATAGGCTAGCAAGCTAGTAATATTATAAAGTATAAACACCAGCAAAATATACATAGTTAGGTACGTTTTGTTTAATGTATGTTGCAGAGTAGCGAAACTATATATAGCAATATTTATGAAATAACGTCACACCTCAAGTTACTAACATCTTTACGTTTGTAGCAAACAATAATAATTATTATAATAATATAGGTAACTATGTAGTGAAAATAATATAAATTTTAAAATAAAGTAAAATGCGATTTCATAGGCGCTACACAGAGACCTTTAAATCTCACACGAATGACGAAATCATGAAGTAATTATAATGAATAACTAGATTTACTTATTTTAATTGATTTTTAATACATAATTGCAAAAACTCAATTATTTATCTGAGTTACAGTCTAAACTTTCAAAGTCTTTAGGGCATTACTAGATTACTATGATTTATAATAGAGTAAAGAAAACTCAAATAAATTAGAAAACTTAAGATATCTAAACACTACAGTGTCTTACATATGAGATAATTGTATTTAAAACTGTATATATACTTTGTAAATGTATCGGCTGTATATATCCATTATGTATACGGATGTATGTTTGTCCTCTCCGACTTACTGTATAATAACGAGAATTTTAGTCAATCGCCTTAGCAGCCGTCTGTTTAGTTTGGAAGGTCAGACGAGTTACAAAGATTTATGTAGACACTTAGCTAGCAGGTATATTTGAGTTTACGCGCAAACGGACGTCATCTGTCGCGCGTAACCGCTACACTATTTTGTAATACAGTGGGCGATTCGCGCGCGACACCGCGAAAGGTCGCGAAAATGAAGTGAATCGTTATGCGAAATTCAAATAAAAACATATTTATTTACATCACAGAATACAGAAATCATCCAGAAATCGTCAACGCGCTTCGTCGAATGTTTTGTGCATGTAGCCGGCGTTCATCAATATATTATAAGACGTTATCACGTCAAAAATAAAAAAAAAACAATGAGATTACTTTGACAGATTAAAGAAGAGGGGGCATTTTTGTATGGAGCCCGTCCCCACTACTGTAGCACTACAAGACATAATATCAAATGAAAGGGCTTAAAAAGTGTGTAATTTTATTGTATGATGAAAAATCTCTAAACCATGGGAGAAAAAAGGTTAAAAAAAGTTGAAAAAATCATTTATTATTGCATCATTTTATAGTGTTGCTAATAAGGAACAATTTTTGGAAAGTAATGGTATACAGCAAACTTCATAAAAGTGGTATATTTTGATAAACTGAACACATTGAAGTTGAAATTGAAATATTTAGAAGAAATGTATGGAATAATAAGAAAAAGGTTAAAAATCCTATTATATTTCCTTAATTTTTTCGCACATAATTACTTTCTGGAAATTGTTTCTTACTTGCGACACTATCGAATGGTGCAATATACAGAATGTATTTTTTTAACAATCTATGGGTTCGAATCCTGGCTAGCAAAAATGAGTTATTAAAAATCTAATGATGCAGTTTAAGTTTTCATCAAGTCGGACTCGACACTCCATAGGGCTAAAATGCTATTCCTAATTTGTTTTAGACTTCTCTTACAACGCCCAGAAGAATAGTTCACCATATAATATGTTTCTTTGTACTTTTTTCGGTGCATAATCGTTTTGAAATAATTTTTGCTTTAATTATATGTATTTTAATGTAATTGTTTTTATCTGCATCATTAGATTTTACATAAACCAATTTTCCAGGCCAGGATTCAAACCCGCAAATTAGGAAAAAAATACATTCTGTATTATTGCACCATTCGATAGCGTCGCAAGTAAGAAACAATTTTTAGAATGTAATTATGTGCGAGAAATTTAAGGAATTAGCTTTTTTTAGCATTTTATTATTATTCCATACATTTCTTCGAAATATGAGGCAGTTTATAAAAATATACCACTTTTATGACGTTTGCTGTATACCATTACTTTCCAAAAATTGTTTCTTATTAGCAACACTATAAAATGGTGCAATAATACATGATTTTGATTTTTTCAACTTTTTTCACCTTTAACCCTCATTAACTTTTTCCTCTCTCCCATGGATTAGAGCTTTTTCGTGATACAATAAAATTACACAGTTTTTAAGCCCTTTCATTTGATATAATATGTCTTGTAGTGCTACAAGGGTGGGGACGGTTTGCCCCTTCTTCTTTACATTTACTAGTTATAAAACTTGTTGAAAATGTTGAAATTGCATAATTAATATAGAATTAGAACAAAAAGATCTATTGGTTTGATAAAATTGTATAAGGATTTCCGTATGGGTTGTGGACATTTTTTTATGAAGAACAACTCTGTTACCATGAATGACTACATTGTGACATGAACAAATTGGCGATTAATCAATATTAAAGGCGTTAGATATTTGAGAAGTTATTAAATAATATGTCCTTTTACGAATAATTATTACTAATAGATCATAATGTTTCTAATGTCTCAGGGAAAAGAAAGTTTTTAGTTTCGGGACATAATTTTTTGCAACGGATTAAAGAATGACCCATGTTCAAATTACTAGGACTTTAGAGCTACATCTCTATGTAGAGCTAAATCCTATGTCGTAGAATTTATACCTATCTACGGCCTAAATAGCTGTTGTCTGCGTATCATAAAGGAACACTGTACTTTTTCGGGATGAAAAGTAGCCTATGTTTTTATCCAAAGCCTAAACTACTACTATACCAAATTTCATCGAATTCCGTTCAGTAGTTTTTGCATGAAAGAGTAACAAATATCCATTCATCCAACCATCTTACAAGCTTTCACATTTATAATAGGTAATACATAGTAGAATTACTTATTTTTAAGCATTTAATAATTTATTTTAATTGGATGCAATTTTTTATGTTTTTTTATAAAAAGTACCTATCAAGGCTTAGATGCTATAAAGATATAGCTTTATGATTAAAAAGTCAAATATCTGTGATACTTATAACTGAGTACCTATTATTTAACAACTTTACGATCAAGTTTACGGCAATTGCAAAATATGATACTTGTGATTACCGTTAAGTTACTAAAACATGGCAAGTTGTTATTTCAAATCCGTTATTTCAGCTAGTAAAAACTTTTACTGAAAGACTGACCAAAGCTTTTCTAAATTAATACAAATAAATTGACTTTTGTTGCTTTAATAACAGCGGCTTAAATGAAGAAATCGCCAAAAATTCGACGCCTCTTCTTAATTTTCAATACATATATCAAGTCGTTAAATGTTTAGTGATTCAAGTTCAAATATTTATCGGTCTATTTATTTCACTGAATGCTGACATAAAATGAACGGTCTAGGCTTCGAATTGGCTACTAACTTAGATGACTGCAACAGATAAATCAACTTAAAAAATTTTGCCAGAAAAACGCCCAATGTACGATGACAACAAATTCCAGTAAAGAAAGTTCCCACCAACGTCAGCGTAATCTGAAAATAGTTCGATAGTTCGTTGAATTGACTTTCGAAACTCACTCAGGGGTTGAGTCAGCGAGAGCGGCCGTGTTCCCGCGTCTTGGAGCCGCTCCAGCCCTCCCGAAATAGCTCGCGAAACGTTATTCCGAATATAATGATATTTCTTTGTAACAGTTGAATAAATGTGAAAACAAAACATTTCGAAGAAAAAATTTCGTTATCGTATACTTTTTTTTTTATTCTGAGAAAAAATCTACGTGCTGATTTGCTATTCTCGTGAAAGTAAAAATAGCTATTAACATGCTCAGAGTAAGAAAGGTTTTGAAACACATTAAATGAAGTCTTCACTCTTCATTACACACATTCAGTTGATTTATTACTAGCTGTTGCCCGCGTAAATACAGAATCCCACGGGAACATTGCATTTTTTCGGGATAAAAAGTATCCTATGTTTTAATCCAGAGCAAAAATTTCTTCTATACCAAATTTCATCGAAATCCGTTTTGTAATTTTTGCATGAAAGAGTAACAAACATCCATCCATCCATCCATCCCCACAAACTTTCACATTTATTATATTAGTAGGATAGTAGGATATGTAGACTTCATTTGTCTGAAGCCCTTTCCTGAAACGACCGCGTACCTAATACTCTGAAAACATTGTGTAAGAAATAAGAAAATTAATCCATAACAGACCATTAGATAATTAAAAACAAAAGGATGGAAGGTACTGATTTTTGCTTTGTCTAAACTTAAAATATTCGATCATGCTTGCAAATAATTATTACCAACCAGGTGTCTTCCATGCATGATACATAAGTCATACGTGATGGAACTTAATCACGAATTTTGATGTTCGTTCTATGACGGTGTACTATTTGTGAACCTTATCTTTATAGTAATAAAGGTCGACAGGTGGTACACCGGCTAGTCGACGATCGTACAAATAGAGCAGTCCTCGTGATCGAATCTATTATCGGATCACCGCTAACTTCGGTATTTATTGCATACATTTACTACCAGAAGTGCTTAACCTATTTTTAAGGATATCTGTAATCTGGCTAACGATTGTAGGAAATTGTTTGGGCTGGTACCTACCGACTTTAAAATTAAGAAGATTGAGTAGAGAAGTAGTTGAAATTTTAGACGAATTTAAAAGGGGAATTATTTAGAAAATAAGTTTTATTTCATACTTTTTTGTGTATTTTTACTTTTTGTAAATAATATTTTTTCCATTTTTAGTATTTAGTGATATTTGTTAAATTATTGTTAAGAACGTTTAAAATAAACAATCGAATGTATATATATATATATATATATATTATGAATACGCGCCAAACTTCGATTAGGTATTGTAAATAAGATGATGATGATTACTGTAAGTTACACAGTGGTATATGCTTGCAGTTCTATAGATTATGCTGAAACTTCCAAACGCGTATCTTTAAAGACAGGAGTTCTGTTCAGTGCATTTGGATCCAGGTTATACCTTGGTGCAAAATCTTATTTTTTGGTAGCATATGCTTGTGTCACGAAAAAGTCAAAATCACTGTATATGTAATATGTATCCATGTCAATTTCGCAGAGTTCCCTCGATTCCTTATGGATCCTATCATCAGGTCACCTTGGTATGAAAAGGGCCAAATTGGGATTATATCATGTATAGACAGCAAAAAAATAATTTTGAAAATCGGTCTACAGACGGCGGAGTAATCGTTGACATACATACAACATACAAGAAAAAAATATGGAAGTCGGTTAAAAATATAATTTCGTAACACGCAAAAGCCATTGACAACAATCTGCCTATCACTTTTGTCTACGACTGCACATGTCGCATCTGTTCAGGGAAGAAGGTTTTCGTTTTGTCGGCCTTTGCCGGTTATTTATACAACAGCCTATTTAGATAGTCCGTTTAATTTATAGAATAATAGTTCTGTCGAGTTCAAACTAATGTCTCAAACAAAATTTTCTGAGGACCTATTTCACAGTCTGCCTAGCAATCTGTCGGCTAGCTAGCTACTTTCTATCTTGCTACATAGAAAAAATATACAAATAAGCTATCAGAGGGGCAATTCTGCTAAATAAAGCCTGCATTAATACAATTACAATCAAGTCCCGACTCCCGATACGCTTATACTCCCAATAGGTGTTTTTATGAACGTTAAACCAACGTGAAACGCGCTCTGGTTGGTCGAAACGTCATAAAATCCGTTCACGGTAACATGACGCTACAATTTCAATCCAAACAAAGTGAAATTGACTGTTTAAATTGTCTACTTTAAATACGAGAATTGAGGTTCTGACATTACGCTGCCGTCGTTATAATTATAAGAATGTACTCGCAAATAATAAAAATAGTGAAAATAACGTTAAATGCCTAATGCTAATATTCAGTTTATGCATTAATCATTTAGTATAACCAGTAAACTGAGCAGTTTAATAACCATTTACTAACAGATTAATCAAGTAAGAATTGTGTAGGCTTCGAATTCCCACGCCCACTAAGGCGCCTATTTCTCACATTGTCTCAATGAATTAATGACGGTAGTAAATAAAATTACACATTTATTATTTTCATTAATTTTCTTTTAAAACTGAGAAAGTTTGTTCATTCCTTACACTGTTTTAGTTGTAATTCGTTACACGTTCGTATACAATTACGATCACTTACATATTGTCGTTGAAAACGAAATTTATAATGCTACTTTTCAAAGTAATCTGTGGTTACTGGTAATACATATTTTTTTATCCAACATGGAGATAGGTAGAACCTGGGTTCCAGGGAGAGTCATTTTTAGGCATGGGTCGGCATGGGCACGGCTCGATCTCCAGGTTTCAAGCTTTTAACCTATCTCCATGTTGAATAAAGAAAAGTAACCAGTAATCACAGATTTTTTTGATAACCAGCTTTATAAAAGCTTGTTTTCAACAACAACATGTAAGTGATCGTAATAGCATACGAAATACGCCGGTTTTCTGTGAGACCGCTTGCGTTGTGTTTCGCCGAGTGAGTGAGGTTACCGGAGGCCTAATTGGAGACTTTAAAGTCTGAGAACGCAAGCGTACCTAACTCCTCTGGTGTTGCGAGTGTCCAATAGCGGCGGCGGTAATCCCTAACCATCTGGCGATCCGACAGCTCATTTCCTGCTCAATTTTTTTTTTCTTTTTTTTATGAAATATGGGGGCAAACGAGCAAACGGGTCACCTGATGGAAAGCAACTTCCGTCGCCCATGGACACTCGCAGCATCAGAAGAGCTGCAAGTGCGTTGCCGGCCTTTTAAGAGGGAATAGGGTAATAGGGGAGGGTAGGGAAGGGAATAGGGTAGGGGATTGGGCCTCCGGTAAACTCACTCACTCGGCGAAATACAGCGCAAACGCTGTTTCACGCCGGTTTTCTGTGAGCCCGTGGTATTTCTCCGGCCGAGCCGGCCCATTCGTGCCGAAGCATGGCTCTACCACGTAATTTCTTAAAAAAAACTTGAGAACTTTGGGTACTTATACTCAGTACTGCTAAAGTACATAATATAAATTATTATTAATCAATGCACCTATAGATAAATTGGGTTATAAACTAGGGACGTATTGTGCCAAGTTTTGGCCGAGCACAGATTCATATAAATACAAGGTCTACAGTTGCTAAGTGATAACTGATAAGACACACAATACTGAAGCAGTGTATAGACAAACTTAACTAGGTAAGTCTCATCATCAGTTATTACGGTCATCGAACATGGCATATGTATTATTTTCATTTCCGAAAAAATATCTAAATTTAACGCCTTTTGTAAGTTGTGACCCCATTACATATCTATATTATATTATATAAAAATCAATGCCACTTTTCGTTGTAATTTTGTAACTCAAGAACGGGCTCACCTATCCAAACCAAATATTTAAGCTTTGTTCGGACTATTTAGTAGATGGTTTATGTGAAGTTTGAACAAAATCGGTCGAGCGGTTCTTCATTTATCACATTTTTTCTAACAAATGAATTCAATAAATGGCGGATCATTTTGTTATTGGGGATTTTGCTGTCAAATTGAAACTTTTTCAGTTTGACAGTACAAGCATGTTGTTATGTCATTCATGCGGTCATTACATTTTGGACGTGCTTCGATTAAAAGCAAAGTTGTTGTGCATGAGCCAGAGAAGGTTATTGGACCTTTTTTAAGGAGTAGGAGTAAGAAAAGGTGTAGGAGAAAGTTAGGTAGTCGTTTATTCATTCCAGTTCATATTTAAGACAGAACAACGTCTGTCGGGGTCAGCTAGTTTAATATAATATGTACTTCAATCTATAAAAACTATTTTCAAAAAGGAAATAAAATTATGAATACCCTACAGCTACTCGTATATCTATATAATTATAAAAGATACACAAATTATAAATAAGAACGACTAAACCGATTTAGCTGAAAATTGGTGGAAAGATTTCTTAAAACAAGGAGAAAGACGTAGGATATTTTTTATCCCGAGAACGGCTAGACGGATTTCGCTCATTTTAGTCTTGAAATAATTGCGAAAGTTCATTGCAATATTGGTAAAGGTGTAGGTGTAGGACTAGGACATAGGTTGCATTGTAGGTGTAGTTTTTTATTCATTCCAGTTTCCAGCTAGTGCTATTATAAAACAAAAAAAAATATAAATTACTAGATGTTTCTACTTCATAGTTCATACCGCAAACGCGATAAAAAGTGCCTTATGCCTTCCCCGTGTCCATTCTACATCTGTGATAATTTTTTTATTAAAATCGGTCTAGTAGTTTCGAGCATATTCAATGCAAACAAACTAAAATTCGTTTATAATATTAGTACAGATAACTCATTCTACAATCCATGGTCATTGGTTAATGGTGTAACTAACTCAGTCATAAACGCCAAAACACCAATAATCTAAACATTTTATTTTCGTCCGTATTACTCGTCGCCTGTCGCCGCGCTATAAGGTCCCCTACAGACGAGAGGCCGATCGTTTCAGTTAGAACTGACGTCAGTTCGGCCTGAACGGATTCGAGCACACACACGGAAAAAATCCGACCAAACTAGGGTTGCCACCCGTACTTTATAATAAAGTATAATTGTACGTTATTTCAGGTAATTGTTCTCTATACTTTATGAGAATACTAAAGAACACGAAAATACTTTATTTTCACGATTTGGTTTCTTTAAGATTTTGAAAACTTTAGTCATAATAATATGATGATTTTTTTCGTACATATAACGAAATACATCGATTGCTCAATCGATATCGATTGCATGTTAAGATAATTGAAAATATAAATATACAAAAACTTATGTAGATATGGATGATCTATATGGAAACAAATTTTTACTAACTAACTAGATAACTTTATTACAATATTATACTTTAGAACTATCAACTGCACAAAAAAGGCAGCAAGTGTTTAATAAGAGCAATGGTAATTTTTTTAAACTTGTATAAAGTCATTTAATTTTTATTATATATTCCGAAAATGTTCTGTGATCAATAGCAAATAGAGAGACGAAAGAAAAAAAGAGTCTCTGAATTTGATTCAAAATGTATAACTTATTTAATTTAATTTAAATATGGACTGTAAATGTAGATATACTAATTTGATACAAGTGCAATAAACAATAAAAAGTAGGTATGTATTTAAACATATTAATGATAATAAATTAATTGTACTTTAGTTTAGATACAATGTACTTTTTTCTACCTATAATAACCATTGTACTTTATCTGCAAAAAAAGAGGTGGCAACCCTAGACCCAACTGACGTCAGTTCGGCCTGAACGGATTCGAGCCCACACATGATACGATTTTGCATCCGTTCAGGCCGAACTGAAGGCAGACCGGACCGTTTGTGGGGCCCCATAGTCTGACGCGTGGCGACGCGATGTCACCACACCACTCACAAATCAAATACTTATTTACATTGACGTTATTACTTAAATATGCACGACCGCGCCTTGAGTTATTTTTTCTAAAGCTTAGAATCTGATATTACATGAAATATTCGTATGAATTACCTTTTGATTTGTGATTTTACTACTACTATTGAAAGGTTGTGAGGATGGCACAGACGTAGAAAAAAAAAGGCGGACGGAATTTTTCTACGTTTATGCTAGTTTACCCATCCTGGGTATTCCTTAGTTAATGTCTAGTGAAAAAAATTATAGATTTAATATTTTTAATATCTACCTTCTATACGTTAAATAGTAATGAAGTATTTAAACATAAATTTAACTATCATAACAGTCTAAATTCGAAACAAACTGGCGCCGATTCGATCCTATTGTCATTTGAATCGCACTATTTATCATGTATCTCTCTAACTCTTCTTATTAATGAAAGAGAAAGCATTATATTTAGACAAACGATTAACACTAACAGACAGTGAAATAGGAACTAAGTACGTGATCTCCAGACAATGTACACGAAAACTGTCTTATGACGTCAAACGGTTAAAACACTGACTCATACAGACTCATACACGATCATCCAAACACTGATAATGGTAGGCAAACACTCCAATCTCGGCTATTTATACTTGATGACTACAATCATTATAATCACTGATCTATTCCATGTTATAGTAATAGAATCGTGATTCGATGCTTGAACTCCGTAATGAGTAACGCCAATACGAACACGAAAAAGTTTTACGTGACGGTTTGTGATCCAATGCAAAGCACTAAAGAGAGAATATGCGTAAAATTATTGATTACTAGATGTTGCCCGCGACTTGGGGATCCCGCAGAAACCGTTCATTTTTCCGCGATAAAAAGTAGCCTATGTCCTTCCCCGTGGTCAACTCTATATCTGTGCCAAATTTCATCAAGATCGTTCTATTAGTTTCGGAGCCTATTTAATGCAAACAAATAAACAAAATTTTCCTGTTTATTATATTAGTATAGATGAAGATACATTTTATGTATAGTTACCACACTTACGACCACTTGCGCAGATCTTAAAGTTAACCCTGGGTAAAACATCATGCCCTCTCTTTCATAAATACGAAGAACGAGAGAGATAACATGACATTTAACCCAGGGTTAATTTTAAACCCAGATCTGCGCAAGTGATCCTTAGTAGTATCAAATAATACATATAATAGTTACTTAGTGAAGTCTTTACTTATTTACAACAGGTACAAATTGTATACAAATCTTAAAATACGTGCTTAAAAACAAAAAAACAAGACGCTTTAAATTAAGACGACCTTTACGTTACCTACAATGTGCACAACAAAAGCAAACAATTTCCTCTTTTCGACCTTGCTCTACGCGTTAATATTGATGAAATTAGGTTTGCAAATTCTCTACATTACAGCTAGAAACAACAAGAAACAACAGCTGTTATGACTTGTACTAGTAACTTTAATTTTTTGTGAATGTGAATATTAAAAAAATTACGCTAGGAAACGAGCAGACGGATCGGTTGATGGTAAGTGGTTACCGCCGCCCATGGACACTCGCAACACCAGAGGAGTTACACTTGTGTTGCGTCTTGCGTTGAAAATGTAATATAAGTTGAATTTTTTTTTATATATGAAACATAATATTATGAAACACCTAAGGTGACCTTTCTAGAACCCCTGTCCTTAAAATCCCCAACCCCCCTTGGGCCTCCCGATAGAGATCTTCCTCATAGAGACGCTCATTTTGTAACAACATGGCTCACACTATTTGCTACCAGATAACTTATAACTATAGTTTAAAATTCAATTATTTTTAGTAAAACTTCCTGATATTTATTATTAGTTTGGGCCTGTATAATTTCTGTGCTTTTGATATTTAGAGATACGGAACTAAACTATATGTGGTGCCATCAGCACATCGGTCTCGCTTCGGTTGTCGGCCTTGTATATATTGTCAGCAGTCAACACCTAGTAGTAAATAGCGTTGAAAACTGACAGTAGTTATATTTACTCCAAGTTACGGCCTGTCCACATGCTCACAGCACGACACGACGTCGCGTCGTCAACGTAAAAAGGTGCGGTGTCGCAGCACGGTGCGTTGACGTAACGTGCAAATTCACGTTGCCGTAAATATGCATCGGCACAAAGTAGAAAATATATATACTCGTACTTACATAACAAAACAACGATCCAAATCGCAAATTTGAAAAATGTTGACATCTCCTTCAACGGCCCACGATTTTCCACACAATCGTGGACACATCGTATGTGTCACATGTGTGTGTATATGACACATAGTAGTGAAATCAAATCGAAAGCTAGCTACGTTTAGCTACTTATCTATTCCTTTAATCTGTTACGACAATCCGTGTCAAATATCAATACATTTTGCGCCGTTCTGCAGCGACGTTGCCGTGCCGTGAAAAATCACGACAAGGCAACGCTCCGCGTCACGACGCAACGCCGCAATGTCGCGTCGCGCCGTTTTACGTGTACATGTAGACAGGCTCTTATAGTCGAAACAAAGTTGCTGGTTAGAAGGCCACGTATTGGTGATAAAACGTTAAATTGTAAACATCTAAATTATTTATTGTAGCAGACAATAGAGAGGTTTTATTTGAAACTGTAAAAATATAATGTATGTTGGCAAAATGATTTCCCTTAAGATTTCCCCGAAAAACTCTTCATGAAACTAAAATTATGAAACAATTTTACTATATGAACTAGATGTTGCTCGCAACTTCGTACGCGCAAAAGTAAATTTCGCAGAAATCGTACATTTTTCCGCGATAAAAAGCAGCCTATGTCCTGTCCCCCATGGTGTACACTATATCTGTGCCAAATTTCATCAACATCGGTCCAGTAGTTTCGGAGCCTATTCAATGCAAATATACAAACAAACAAACTTTTCCTATTTATTATATTAGTATAGACATGAGACTAAAAATACTAGACTTTTTAATCTCGAAACTACATCAAAATTCAAAATATTTAAATTTTCCGAGATATTTTTCCTCTTTATGCTTGAAGTTTTCACGGACTTAAAAGTGCTGTTAATTCGTACGATAACTTGATTTAATAATACACGTGAGTCATATAGCACAGTTCAAAATGAGTTCAAAGCGATGAGTTCGAGATAGTAACGGTGCCGCCCACGGCAAAGAATATGTATTACTAACGTACCCACGGTGAAATTCCCGCCTAAATATAAACATTAAAATGTACGCGATGAAATGTATCGAAATATGAGTGAATGAAGAATGAAATAAAATAAAATATTATTTTAGAAGAATGAAATAAAATAAAAATTAATTTAAATCTAACTAACCAGTAAACACCCATATGATAAATGAAATTGAAAAGACAATAAGTTTAAATTAAACAGCTTCACAAAATAATAACCTAACCAAGAGCATGTCAGGACATGTCTAAGGAGGGTTCCGTAAACTATTAAGTACTATAGTATAGAATAAACGTATTATAAATTAATAATAATATTATTAAGTAATAATATGTATTATTTCTTTACTATTTTGAATGTTGATTAATAATCAAAATATATAGTGAATGCTCTTTATGATTAATTTTTATTCGATTTCGATGATATTTTAAAGAGTTTTTATTAATTATAATATTCGCTAATCACTTAACATTTGAGCATATTTTAGTCTATTACGATATCGCCTATCTCGATGTAAAAAGTTAAAAGAAATACAATCAAATACTTATTACTTATACATTTACACAACGCGAGATTTTCGATAGCGTGATACAGAATTTAAATCCAATAACACAGCGACATCTAGTATTATTTTTCAAAAACAATCCACGATTTAAACAGGAGGCTAGCGCCATATAGTTTTCGTAAAGTTACTAGCAAATTGAAGCTTTTAATATTAAAGGTAGGTATTAAATTATATTAAAAAACAATAATACTATGGTAATTAATAATACATATTAATGTGTTTTCAGTGTTATTTAATTATTGTAATAATTGGTAAAAGAGGCACATATTCGTAAAATTTATTTTTAATTAAAGTTTTACATATTGTGTTTCAAAAACTTAGGTCTAATTCTGTAAAAGAAACATATATTCGCAACAATCGATATGATTACCGCAGCTCAGTTAATCACAGTGTTTGTCCTTGATGTAGGTTCGAACCCGACAGCGTGTTTGAGTTATTATTAATTTGTTTCTTTTTATTAATTATTAATTTCAGTTTTTTTTTTAATTATGCAACCAATTTTGAAACATTATTTTAAACAATCATTTCATATTATGTATAATTATTCTGATTTGCTATATGTTAATTTGTTTTTCTATAATTGCTCTAGAAATAGAAATTATGATGCGATTTCGTTCAAAATAGTTTTCCTAAAGAGTTTTTAGCATGATCTATCAGCATGGAAATTTGCAAGTTTCTATCTCCTATAGTTTAAAAATGCTAGGGGGGGGGGACCAACTTACGAACTACTTTGGAGGCCGATTACTCGAAAATGGTCAACTTTATAAAAAAGTGACGTATGAAACCTTAACTTAACTTTATTTTAAAAGACCTATTCTACGATACCCCACACAATAGGGTAGAGTGAAAAAATATTTTTCATCCCCACTTCACATGTATGGAGAGCCACCCCTAAAATATAAAATTATTACTTTTTTATGGTCCCGAAACCGTGATCTATACACAATCTATAATTGCACCAAATTTCATCAATTTATATTCATAATTACAGGAGCTAGATGCGCGGACAGACAGACAGACAGACAGACAGACAGACGGACAGACAGACAGACGGACAGAGCGAAACTATAAGGGTTCCTGAAGTATTACGGAACCCTAAAAACGAAAAAGAAACGCCATTTAATCAAACTCACTGCCAGCGGAAAAAAGCGCTTGTTAGCGCTAAAGAATAAAAACAGATTATTATCGGCCAGGAGTCAGGACACGTTTGGTAACTTCAATACCGCTAACATTATCTGCCATTTTTCTTATTTAACGCTAGCGGTCGCTATTTTACTTACGCTTTTTTGTTAGCGCTTTTTTCCGCCAAACACGTCCATTGATTGACAGATGTAGTCCATACGATATCGTTTAATAGCATTATCGTTGAATGTAAACAGTCACATAACCTTTTGAACTACTGCGTGTGGTCTCTAGCATCCAAAATGTGACAGGAGTCACTCTTGACATGTGTAATGGCTTCCGAGGTCGGTACAATTACGACACATACACCTAAATAGAATTAATTTGCGTACGCATCTGTGCGCGGCGAGTTTTGGCTCATTGAAACAACACATATAGGAAACAAGAAACTAGCTGTACCCATGAAGAGACGTTGTTCTGTCTGAAATATTTTAATAAATAACTATCTACATACAGTTTCTAAAACTACACTTACTATCTACCCTACACCTAGTACCACTGTCTACCACAGGTGAGGCGTGCATACAAGCCGGCTTCCCTAATATGTGTATTATAATATGGTATATTTTTTTTTAAATACGTTACTAAACCAAAATAATATTTTGCGCCAAATGTACCCAATAAAAATACGCTAACACTGTGACGAACCAATTCCGTATTTTAAAAAAATAATTTATTAATATTAATATTGAATAATAGATTTAAAGTAATCCGGCTTGTTTACAATCCTCTCCTGTGCTGCCTACACCTGCTGCCTACACCTACAACCCACACCTACAACTTACACTTACTGGCTATCTATCCCCAAAAACTACAGGTGAACTGAGAAAAATTTACGTCTAATATCTACTGATGCTTCGCTCCTATTAGTTGCAGCGTGATATTATATTATATCTTAAAGCCTTCGATAAATGGAATATCCAACACAAAAAGAATTTTTCAATTCGATCTAGCAGATGAATCATCATCCCTCAAAGATGAATAATTTTCCCCGTTTTTTCCACATTTTCCACTGATTACTCGCTCCTATTGTTCGCAGCGTGATGCTATAGAGCCTAAAGCCTTCCTCGATAAATGGACTATCCAAAACAAAAAGATTTGTTCTATTTGAATCAGTAGTTCCTGAGACGCGCTAACGTTCAAACAAACAAACTCTTCAGCTTTATAATATTATAGATTTATCTCGGAGGCCATAGACGAAATTTACACTATCGGAACGATCTATCAATTTTATACATTTCTTTCGTTTCTATTTTAGCCTTATAATATAGCCTATCTATTTTACGCGACGCCAACACGGGGGTGCTATTGAACACTCGTTCATAGATGTTTATCGTTATCAGCTTGCTCACGGGGATTACCACTTTTTTTATCTAACTTTGTTATCTTTTTATATTATTGTCACTTTGTCTAGAAGCCACCATCTTTGGATAACTTAAGCTACAATCATCAACTTATTCTATGTCTCCTCATTGTTCACTTTCGGCATTAGCCATGTGGTTTGAAATTGCCTAGAGACAAAAAACTCAATGGCATAATTCGCGTGGAACGTAATTTGGTACCATTAACTTTAGGCTGGCGCACACATTTCCGGCTTTTATATTAGGTACTTCTATGTACTTGGTAAAACTTGTGTAATGTTTTTATTTACGGCAAACAGTAATTCCCACACAGTGATACACAAATGGATCTTTTTAATACGTATAATGTTTTATCTTACGTTGTAGCAAATTGTTTTAATTAGTGTGTTTTATGTCACATGGGATAAACTTTTTTTTCTTTTTATTTTGGCACTGACACGTGGGAGGGGTAAACTTCGCAATGTTCGACTTTTAAATGTTTATTCCATTGACGTACTGTATTATTATAGACGAGGCATGTCGAGGCAAAAACTGTACCTACTTAAATGTCCCCAGCCCCACTTTTGGTGTTGTTTGGGGCCATTTTGACATTTGAAGTATGGTGAAATCAAGATGGCGTATTTTTTTTGTATGAAAATTTGCTCTGTCAAATGTACATCATAACTCATAGCTCATGTCTTATCGTCTCTCATGTTTATTCATCTTACACTAACCTCAGCAGAACCTTACACAACTCTACATTTTCAATGTTTACAGTTAAATCTTGACTCTAGAGCTATTTTAACCCCCGATGCAAAAAGAGGGGTATTATATGTTTGACGTGTCTGTTTGTCTGTCCGTGGCATCGTAGCTTACAAACTAATGAGCCGATTTTGATCTAGCTTTTTTTGTTTGAAAGCTGATATGATCGAGAGTGTACTTAGCTCTTATTCATCATCATCAGCTCGCTCTCTGCTTGGCAATTCGAGGGTTACTTAAAATTAATAATTCTGTTTATTAACACTTCAATACTATGAAAGTGTGTGTGCACGTCGTTTTGCCGAATGTCGTTGGAAACAGCCGTGGGTCGTTGCTCCGCATCCTACACGGCACTGATCGTGTTACTCCTTGATTGAATTTCCCCAGGCACGAGACGTCCGCCAGCCAGGACTAATAAGCTTCATCATCAGCTATTCAAGCGAATTCTCAAACGCTTCTTGAAGTTAGGTCTCCTCACATCACAAACTGTCGATGATGGCTGGTAAATTTCACTAGACAGTACGAGACGTTTGTCAGCCAGGACTAATAAGCTTCATCATCAGAAAGCGTTTGCGAATTCAAGCGAATTCTCAAATGCTTCTTGAAGTTAGGTCTCTCGTCACAAACTGTCGATGATGGCAGTTAAATTTCATTAGACAGCACGAGATGGACATCTCGCCAGTCGTCCAGCCAGGACTACCATTATATGATAAGCTTCATCATTAGCAATTCTAATGGCAGACATCACAAACGCTTTTTAATACTAAGGACCCATTGCGGGATGTCACTGCTGCTGCTGGATGTCAATCTATATCTACCTACACTAATATAATTAAGTGAAAAAGTTTGTTTGTTTGCTTGCATTGAATAGGCTCCGAAACTACTGGACTGATTTTGATAAAATTTGGCACAGATGTAGAGTAGATCACGGGGAAGGACATAGGCTACTTTTTATCGCGGAGAAAAGTACAGTTTCTCCGAAATTAACTTTTGCGCGCACGAAGTTGCGGGCAACATCTAGTCATTTAAAATTATATAATTTTTGCCTACAAGTCGGCTTCAAGACCGTGGAATTGGATTTGCAGGCTGGATGGTCCGGATGCCCCTTTAGTCTTTGTTATGTCCTTATTATTTTTTTATACATTAGATTAACGTTAAGGTGCTCCCTCACCTGGAGCATCGCGTGTAATATAACGATATAGATTCGACTTTGAGCATTACATTACAATACTACCTCACTGACTGACAAACATTCGCGTGTAATGTAACGTTATAGATTCGACTTTGAGCGCCGAGCGAACGGGATCATTACAAGGTGCGCATTGTAATGCTCTGTTATCCTCCCAAACTGATGTAATGTTCGGATATGTAACGTAACATTTCACGCGAATGCTCCAGGCACCTTTAAAGTGGTAAGTAAAATATGACAGATGAGAAAATCTTTCGAATTCTAATAAGCTATGACACATATACGTATGATTGCGTTTGTGACATTTCAGGCGTTATTATAATTTTTATTAGAACCCGTGTCTTATTTTCCGCCATTATTTTTCTTGTTTATTTCCTTAGTTCCTTACTAGGTACATAATCACTTAAAAACCTTTTTTTTTACAAAAGTTAAGATACCTGCTTTTCTATCACAAGAAAAAGACTCAATGCTTTACTTTCGCGTTCTTTAAATTTTACCTAAAACCTAAACAATGTAGTGTAATGAAACATACAAAACTACTTTACATTTACACGAACAAGCACGTCCAATGATAAAATGTCTCGTATATTTGAAAACAAATAGGAGTCTTGACATTCATATAAGTGAACCTTGTGAATAATACAATATAGCTTTGTTAGTGCGCAGGCGCCGTCTTGGCGTTTACATATTAGTTCTGTCTTTATTTTAACAGAATCTTGCTTACCTACGCCATATACCTACATACACACACATACTTGCTCACGCCTATATTACAACAGAGATAGGTAGTAGGTAGTCAGAGCCGAGCAAGGCAGGCAAGCAAGGTAGAGGTCACAACAAAATTCTGCTGCAAACTTTATGCTTACCCAGCAAAAAATGTATGAAAAATATGAATAATGTGTGGGTCGCTAGACAGATGTGTCTATCGATTTACATCATAAGACTGTAACTTTAAAATTATATGTAAGAACTAGCAGTGAATACCCGCTTCGCTGGGTCATTTTTAATTTTTATTTGTTAATGATAATAATCTATCACTACTTACTTAATATTATTTTTTATTGTAAAAAAAGTGCGGTTCTGTCTTCCTCGTAAATTTCATACTCTTCCGTTCACATAATTTTTCGTTAAAAGGATAACAAAGTGTTTGCTTCACTTACCTGTTAATAAATATGAATACAATATTAATTTTCTAGTTCCTACTTCATGGCATTTTCCTGCACGCAGGGCAAACAAATAAGCTCCAATAATATTGTTATTTTAATCTATTTAAGCCTTCACGTGTTTTGAATATTTTCAATACACGTGTGTCATACTTTAGCTTACGTTTGAACAGGTGTCTTATACTCATACTAGATTTTTCGTATGTATATTTCTTAAATCGCTAGCGATTTTGCTTAAAAATTATAACTATTATATTACATACTAGATGTTGCCCGCGACTTCGTGCGCGCAAAAGAGGATTCCCGCGGAAACCGTAGATTATGCCGCAATAAAAAGTAGCCTATGGACCTATGCGAAGAACAAAGTCCGATTTTAAAAATTACTACTTTTCAGTAGAGGCAAAACAAGTTTTGCGAATTGAAAAACTTGAATAACTTATAAACGGTGAGACTTTTATTTCTGAAATTTTGGTATGTTATTATGACATCCTAGTCTAGTTAACCGCTTTATACTGTTTATTATTAATTATTATATTTACTGAGATAACGAGTTCTATATCAACCTAGGACGTTTTACAGCGGAGAAGCGAGAGTTCGTAGTGATCATATTACGTTGTTTTACGGAGACATTTAAATGAAAAGCCGTTCTATATTCATATGGTTCATTTTTTGTTGGAGTTATCCGACATTTTTAAGTCCTATGTGAATAATTATAGTCTATTATTTTGATATAGCATTAGCCACATTACGCATAAATGAACAATAATGCATAATTATTTATTAAAATCGTTTATTTACATTAAAAATCTCAAAATAGGTGGCGTTTTAAACTATAATTAAATCATAGTCGGTACTAGGTACTAACTTAAAATTAAAGACTAGTTACCATAGTCTAAAACCTATTAAACAATATAATTTCTAAGATATGCCCATAAAAATAAATATTTTTTGAAACTTAAAATGAGATAAAAAAATAAAAATTTGTAAAATTCTACATTAAAAAGCCCAAAACAAAATGTAAACTTAAAAAACTTTTTTAAAACGCAGTAATAAATTGAACTTCTTTGGTACTGTATCTAATCTATCTAGCTATGTTGTATAATATAGTTGGATAGGTACAAGTTCAGTTTAACCTACATGGGGGAGGTATCTGCACGTTTATCCAAAATAATAAAAAAAAACTATAATATTGTTATGACCATAATCCCGTAACAATAAGCATGTCGTATGCAGGAGAAATAATACTTAAAAAATCAATTTTGTCATAATAAGGTCCGGATTGATTTAAAGTATCAATATGGTGTCTATATAATCGATTATCCTGAATGTGATAGTGTATACGTGGGTCAAACAGTTTGACCCACGTATACAATATATGTAACACCATATAGGAATGTTCATCAGGTACACTATAACTTCTCGGCCGCCTTAAGCGTTTTATGTCATATCTCGCCAAGCGCCCGCCTTCAAATCTGACGTCGAACGTAAGTTGCCGGTCAGTGCTAAAATGCCGATTTCGACGAAAAGTTGTATGAATGCACTAGCTTATATTAGTATATTCGGAATGTACATAAAATTTTCTTTAATAAGTATATAATATAAACTGAAAATTTAAGAAGTGTAATTATTTCGAACGGCCTAATCGTACAAGTATGTGAAATCTCACCTCTTGTTGTCGAAAAAAGCATTTAAAAAATAACTTAAGACGCTAGAAACATTATAAAGAGACTAATGATATTAATAACGATGATATATCATATCTAAAAGGTGTTTATCAGTATGTGATTTATCACGATAACCATTTCTATAAGACGCGATGTATTCTTTGTACCGAGTCTCAAAGTTACGTCCAGTTTGAGTCAAACTTTGTACCGTGTTTTAGAGTTACATAATATAATCACATTTCGCTAAACACCTTTTAGATAGTGGTTATTATAGTGTACTCGATGGCCTTTCCTATAAGGTATATATGAGACAAAAGCTTTTTACCAAGCGTGCTGGAATAATTAAAAATAATTAAGAATAGACTTGCATTACGCATGGTTAAAGCAAACGTGTTGCTTGCAGGTTGTGGGTATTTTTTCCGGAAAGTATAGATTATACTTTCGGGATATTCCTAGATATTATAATATTAATTAAATTGTATACTACTATTTACATGATTGAACCTGACAACGTTGTCAAAGGTGGAATGACTATCAGTAGGAGACTGCATAGGAGTTAGCACCGACAGTTCTTGACCAACTGGAGTACACCTATGGTCAGAAGTCACAAGTTGTATTATAGGTGGTTTTTCGAAACTAGAAGGCGCTTTTAAAGAAAGTTTTGATGGTCGGCCATAAATTGTCTCTTATTAGTAGGTGGATTAGGTGCGGCATTAATTTCATTCCAAACATCACCCAGTTGCTGACTTATTTCTTCTGCACCTTGTTGTCAACAACTGAAATGTTAAAAATTGTATTACTTCACTGTGCTGCACACTGCACCATAATATTATATTAAAAATAATATATAATATTATGACATATATGTAACTTGAAAACATAACATTATAATACAAATTAATATAATATATAACTTGAAAACTTAACATTTTAATACAAATTAATAACATTTGTACAAAGCTATTTAAAAAGTTTGAATATACAAGCTTTAATGAACATCGCAGTACACAACTGAAACTGTCGATTATAATGTTATATGATTTGCCGAAGACCCTACAAATGTGTATATATTGTAAGGTAACGCAGCTTAAAACTATTTTTATTCATTTAATATAAAATATATTTCTATTTAACGATATTTTTAAAAGAACAACGTCCTAACTGATGTCATTATTCAGGTGATAACGTCCCATCTGCATATCGAACTGACAAAACGTATTGTAACTATTCTGTGATTCCGTAAAAAAACGTCCCATAGTTACATGAAACCCTCAGAAGTTCTAAAGAATTAGTCTTAAATCGTTCTTATATTACTTATAATGTCAACGTTTATGGTACTTCAACTTTTATTGATAACGCGACAAATATTTACCTAATAAATAAACATGAAACTAATCATACTTTTCGCACTAAAACGTATTTTTCTAACTCTCCGTCAAAAAATGTCTTATATGAAGATAGATTTCCCGTTTCTATTTACTAGCTTAAAAAGCGGAATATTAAAGTAAAATCATTTCAAAGCATAATAATATTTAATTTGAAGAATAATATAAGTAAAAATATCAACTTACTTGGATCTACACCGTTCTTCATAAAAATATCTTGCTTATTTGAAAAAGAAGGACTACAATCAAGCTCTTTTCTCTCTTCATAAAGTATATCCAGCAATATCCGTAAGCGTGACATCTCAAAAATACTTTTAGTACGCAACAATTAATAAAATTATAATTTTCGTCAAAGCGAAAAAAAATCACACACATGACGCAAAAAACCCTTCTTTCCGCTCGACAACGCCTGAAGTGAAGATCGCGCGAGGCGCCCGCGCCGCGCGCGCTCCAATTTCTCCGTCCTATGAACACAAGGTGCATTTTAACATGGAGCTAAGATCAAATAAGACGTTGTACGATTCTGTATTTCCGAAATTAAGCCAGATACAAAAATTCTGAAAATGTCAGACTGTAGAGCTTTGATTCCTTATTTCATTTATCCAAAAAACGCACTTTTGCTCTATGATCACATCGGACTTTGTTCTACGCATAGGTCGCTATGTCTTTCCCCCTGGTCTACACTATATCTGTGCCAAATTTCATTGAAATCGGTCCAGTAGTTTCGGAGCCTATTCGATGCAAACAAACAAATAAACATACAAACAAACAAACTTTTCCTCTTTATTATATTAGTATAGACTTACATTAGATATTTATCAAAATACCTAATAATGGAAATCTTTTAAATACATACAATTATTCCAATTCAGTCGTTTTTATTAAATTAGCTTTTGGAGCAAACAATTAAGTTACTAATAAACAAAACAAAACAAAATTTAAAAATGTATTAAGTAGCCCCTGAATTGTCAAGCAGTGACCAGTGAGCGAGCTGGTGATGATGAATAAGAGCTAAGAACACATTCGATCATTTCAGCTTTCAAACAAAAAAAAAACTATATCAAAAATCGGTTCATCCGTTTGGGAGCTACAATGCCACGGACAGACACAGACAGACAGACACGCCAAACTTATAACACAACTCGTTTTGTTACTATACTTAACTTTTCAATTTTCAGTAACCATTCATAATTTCCTATTTAACTTGAAAACCCTTTGCCCTATTCATTCGCTATTTATGTTATTAGTAGGTATACAATACTCCTAAATATTATAATAAACTAGCTTTTGCCTGTGGTTTCGCTGGCTTAAATAAAGTATTAAACGGGACTTTTTAGAGTTAAAAAGTAGCCTATGTTTTAATCCAGATCCTGAACTACTACCATACCAAATTTCATCATAATCTGTTCAGTAGTTTTTGCGTGAAACAAACATACATCTATATATCCATCCTCACAAATTTTCATATTTATAATAGTGGAATACACTGGAATATAATATATGTATGCCTGAAATTATAAAATCGTAATTGAAAATGTAATATTGCGCTGACGCTTTTCAGGGCATGTTTTCGTTGGCATGTCGGTTCGCTAATGCATTTGTTTGAACCTTGGCCTAATATTTTTGCTTTTCATACGTATGTAATAACAGTAACCAGTTACACGTATATCATTCATATTATTTATAGCATTATGAAGCTATAAATTACTAGATGTTACTCATGTTGCCCGTGACTTAGTACGTGCAAAAGGTAATCCTACGGTAGCCGTGTATTTTGTCGCGATAAAAAGTAGCGTATGTCCTTCACCGTGGTCTACTCCATTGAAGTTAGCAAACGTATCCTGGCCGATAATCTGTTTTTTTTCTTTAGCGCTAACAAGCGCTACTTTCCACGGAACACTGCAGCCATTTTGTCTATTCTTCCGAATAGACTTATTTCATCATGGTCATGCTTCTGCTGTCAATTTGGTGGCGACACCAGTGAACTCCAGAAGAGTGATTACCCGTCATATTATAGTTCAAAACATTTTATTAATAGTACCACTAATCCGCTATTGTGTGTATGGTGTAGACTGTAGACATTTTGTTTCCGATCGATTACAATGATTGATTTTGTACAACCTTATATTTATTTATAGCCAGATATCGATCGGAATCAAAATACTTATATATACGTAATATAAATATATGTAATATATTCATTATTATTAAATTATACCGTTAGTTAAAAAAAATAACAAAAAAGGAAACCGACTGCGTCAAATAACATAAAACACCTCTCAAGTCATCCAAACCCCCCAAAAATCCATCGAGCCGTTACTGAGCGTGCCAAACATTATACATTACAGAAGGTGTGTACATACTTTTGAAAAATATAACCCTTCTTCTGGCGCTGTCGGGTAAATACACACCGTAGTGGATTAGAAGTGCCATAAAAATTACCTTGTACCTCGTAGGCCGTAGCCTTGTAAAATAAGGTTATTTTCATTGTTTACTTATTACTTCATTGGTACAGTTCTATAAAGTACATAAAGCACCTTCAGCCCTACTTTGTTTTGACCCAGTTTCCAAACTTCCCAATTTAGTACCGTACCGCCTACGCCAACTTTTCTTTTCTCTATTTTATCTACATGGTATAATAATTTATTAATTATGTGCGACGATTATCTATAACGTTATGTGATTAATATTTCTTCAAAAAATGTTCCAATAATCTTCGTTATTTCAACTGTTATCACTTCCAATTAACCACTAGATATGAATAAGAAAATTGTAGGTATTGCTATATATTTAATAGACATTAATAACCTGTGTTAATAACACGCGAAATATTAAATAACTACAGAATATAGTTAATTTATTTTGGAAAATTGAAAAAAAAATTAAAAAGCTTTTGGTATTTTGATAACTATTGAAAGGCTGAACTTGTTTGTAATTTTCTACTAAGCAGGGCCTCTAGTCAAGATGCATTCGATAATTTAGACGGCAAAGTTCGAAAATAAAATGTATGGTATTTGACATTAAAGGCATCGCAAGCGACACTTATGTCAAATCCCATACATTTTTGTTTTCGAAATTCGTCGTCGAAATTATCGAATGCATCTTGACTAGAGGCCCTGTTTCTGCGATAACTGTAAGTTGACTAGGTGTGGTCGATGCTTCAGAAACTCAATATCTTATATTATCTTTACAACACTCATAGAGCAAACAATTTTCCAGTGTTACCATAAACTTGTCTAATATGATTCAGCATGTGACTTTTATTGTTAGTTTCCGCTATTTTGCTACTAGTGAGTAAAACTATCTAATTGTACGTAACAGATTATTATATTCGCTTGATCGCGATAACTTATTTCCGTTTAATTTATAATGAATCAAAGAGGAAAATCGGCTTCCTATTTAATTTATAATGAACTAAATATCGCCCGCAACTTCGTGCGCGCAAAAATTAATTTCGCAAAAACCATACATTTTACCGCGATAAAAAGTAGCCTATATCCTTCCCCGTGGTCTACACTACATCTGTGCCAAATTTCATCAAAATCGGTCGAGTAGTTTCGAAGCCTATTCAATGCAAACAAACTTTTCCTCTTAGAAGAAAGTATATTTTGGTCATTCTTCCAGAATCTAGATCCTAGTTTGAGTGTACACCGTACTGTCTGCCAATCTGAATTTATACAATTTTAGGATCTTCAAAAACAAAAGATGCTTTAGGCCCACTAGAGCAGGTCCAGGTTAAACCTGAATTAAATTAAATTAAAATCTTGTTATCTCTCTGGTTCTTCGTATTTATGAAAGGCAGGGAAGGCATGGTATTTTAACCAAGTGGGCTTTAAAGTTGAAAAGGCTGTTAAATCTCTAAATAACGATTTCGATACTGTTTGATGTAAAAGATTTATTGTACCATTTTGTTTCAAAATAGAACATTAAAATAATCTATTTTCACATCGCGTCACGATTTTGAGCAATAAATTTCGAAGGTGTGGACTCTACCCATTTCATAATAAATGGTTTTGACCTATTTTTTACATTTTTATTCTTGTTACGAGGAATACATAATATCGCATTCCTTTCTGCTGCCACAGCTAGTTTTTTTTTCATAAAATTGTCTAGTTTAGATCTTTAAATGCATAGGTTAAATGTGTATTAACGTATAAATTGGACAAAAAAAGTTACCGGTGCCGGGAGAGCATTCATTATTGTACCTATGAATATTATAATCTATAGCATGTTTTTTTTTCAGTCACAAAACCTAAAAAACATGCTAATATAGAAGGATCCAAATCGATCCAAATATGAAAAATTTGACATTCCCTTCAACCTCCCCACAATTTTCCCACACAATCGTGGACACACCGTAAGCTTGTAGTCTGTAGTAGTGCAATCAAATCGAAAGTAAACTATGAAGCTGTTTATCTGTTACTGCTCCTTTAATCTGTGGTCCCGGTGCCGGACCGGTAAGTGGAAAGACAGCCATTAATTAACATGAAACTCAGAGAAAAGGCGTGCATCTGGGGGCACGGCAGTGCACCCGCCAAGTCGAGCGCGAAGCAAACACTGCCGTACCATCCTTTACTGGAACCATTTCGCCGCATTTTCAGGCCCCTATTTGAGAACCTCTGGATAAGACCAGAACTCAGAAATTTTCGTCATCCAATAAGCTATAATCACGTACTTAAAATCCAAAATTTCAAGTTTGTAGGTCATTTAGTTCCGAAGTTAAGCGAAAGCAAAGTTTCGCATTTTCGACACTCACTCACTCACTCACTCACTCACTCACTCATGATCATCAAAATAGAACTAGTACTTCCCATAAACTTAGAGAGCTGAAATTTGGTACAGAGTTAGGGTTTAATGGCCACATAAAGGGAAAACTATAAAAACTAGGATAATCGATCTGGGGGCACGGCAGTGCCCCTGCCAAGTCGAGCGCGAAGCAAACACTGCCGTACTATTCTTTACTGGAACCATTTCGCCGCATTTTCAGGCCCCTCTTTGAGAACCTCTAGATAAGACCAGAACGTCGATCTGGGGGCACGGCAGTGCCCCCGCCAAGTCGAGCGCGAAGCAAACACTGCCGTACCATTCTTTACTGGAACCATTTCGCCGCATTTTCAGGCCCCTATTTGAGAACCTCTAGATAAGACCAGAACGTCGATCTGGGGGCACGGCAGTGCCCCTGCCAAGTCGAGCGCGAAGCAAACACTGCCGTACCATTTTTTACTAGAACCATTTTGCCGCATTTTCAGGCCCTTTTATTCTACTCGAACATTACACAAATTAAATAAACAAATTACACTAAAATCAATATGCCCACGTTTCTACAAAAAGAAGTGAAATCCCACCAAAAACATTCTGTAAAAAACTAGCCAAGTCTCGATGGAGCTGCTTGTTTATCTCTAAAAAGTAATGAAATCTAGACAAAATCGTGCCAAGTCTAAGGTTCCTTACTGCGGTTTCTTTATTATTATAGTTAATGTTGTGTGACTTGGCCGTTGAAGGGTACACAAGGGTACAAAAGGGGCTCCATGACACCATTGCTCCAATACGTGTGTTGTACAATCAACAACAGCCTAAAATGAGACACTAGCGTCCAATTATCAATACCAGTATGGGCTATTATCTCGCTTAACAAACATAGTTACAAATGTAAACAAAATTGACTTGTACCCACTAAAGTATAAAGAATGTTCAACGGCCAAGTCACTCAACATTAACTATAGTAATAAAGAAACCGCAGTAAGGAACCTTAGACTTGGCACGATTTTGTCTAGATTTCATTACTTTTTAGAGATAAACAAGCAGCTCCATCGAGACTTGGCTAGTTTTTTACAGAATGTTTTTGGTGGGATATACATTACGTTTTCAGTTTTTACGCATTCACTGGGGGCCGGGGGGGGGGGGTGGGAACACCTTTGCATTGAAATAATGGCTAGAATTCACGGCGATAATGTGTAACAATAAATACTTTTCCACATACCTAAATTATCAGTTAACTCTTATCTTAGACAATTATAGATACAATTGGATGTTACAAGAAATGCATAATATTAACGAAAAGTAAACACTGAATCATTATAACACCTAAGTGTAAGGTGTTATAATGATTCAGGTTAAGTGTGTGTAAGGCTTACACCACATATTATGAATACTCAATCTTATTTGTTGACGCATTTTTTACTTTATTGTTTTGTGGTTTTTGAGGTGAATTGTAAAATTCCTAAAATACAAGACGATGCATAGATGTACAGTCTGACGTGCGTTCTAGTTAAGTGTTCTGTGGTTCTAGTAGTTTTCAACAGTTGTCAATTTTCATAATTTTTTTTTTTATTAAGGACCAATTAACAGCTGATACAGAGTTTTGAAACAAGAATTAAGTTAATAATACAAATTTTGTATAGCCAACAACATTAGTCTCTACTTACAAAAAAAAAAAAAAACAACATACAATTACTTCGAGAGTTGTGAAGATGTACAAACTTAATACACAATTAACATGCGAAATATTGTATAATACGTTTCACATAAGAATAGGAAGGTCAATGACTTTTTTCTACATCATAGTCTTTTCTACATACATCGTCTGTCAATTTCTATAGAAAAACGAAGATTTTCAAAACCATTAGCAAATTTATTAATACTGTACCTAACTAACGAAATTGGTTTTACTGCAACTAGCTTTTGCCCACGGCTCCACCAGCGTATATACAGTATCCCGCGGAAACACCACTTTTTCAGGATAAAAAATAGCACATATATCTTAATCCACAGCCTAAATTACTACTATATCTTTCATCAAAATCCGTTTGGTTGCTTTTGCATGAAAAAGTAATATTCATCCATCGATCCATCCACTTCTCAAACTTTCCATTACAAGTTTTATTGTGCTTATTAACTTAAGTTAGCAAAATTTCAAATGTTAGTTATTTAAGCCTTCCTCAGTCGTCGAGTTTAATTTTGAGTAATGAAAACAAGGAAAAAACTTCGAAATCAATCATCGTTTCGTCAAATTAAATATTGATTCACAGTATGATGTGATTTATTTTGGGAGTGATATTAGATCAGGAGCCGAGGTCTCAATTATTGAGTATTGTGTTACATGATGTGTGTCATATAACATAATATTAAGACTCACCATGAAAACGGGCCACAGAAATGACACGACATAGATTGCTTGTCGAATATTTATGCCGAATTCAGAATTTTTATTGTACCGACTATGGGGGAATCTAATTCATAAGCAGGTTGACATAATTTAATTGTTTTTAGTCATTGAATTGGGAATTTGAAAGAAAAATGGATTATTTTATGTAGTTTAAAAGTTTATTATTAATAATATTGATATAATGCGAAAAACTTGATATTTTTTTTTAATTTATTAAAGTTTTAATTAAACTTAAAAATAAAATAAGTATCAACAGCTCATAACTTTTTTGAATGACTTGATAAAAAAATAGTAAATAGTAACTGCATAGTTAGTACTCTTGATCTCGCGGTAGTATTATCAGTAGGTAGATAGTTATGTAAAATCTCAAGAAGAAGAGAGACAGAATGATTCCTAAGTTTTAACACGTTTAGTGGTCATCATTACAAATGGGTCTTCTGACTATGAAAGAATAGACAAAATAACAGAGGGTCAATTCTGCTAAATAAATCATGCAATGGTACAATAGCAATCAAGCCCCGATACGCTAAAACTGGCAAATGGTATTCTCGTAAACATCAAACCAACGTTTAATGTTTACGAGAATACCGCTACACGCGCTATAATTGGTCCAAACATCATAAAATCCGTTTTTGATAACAAGTCGCTTCACTTATAACACGATCAAAGTAAAATGAAAGTCTACTTTAAATACTTGATTTGAGGTTCGAAATTCTGTAATTTTGTCCGTACAATCTGTCATTTTATCTATTCCTCCGTAGACAAAACCCACTTTTACGATGGTAACTGGATACGCTACACGTACTAATAATATTACTCTCATTTTTTACGCAATGGACGATTCATAAACGCCAAACTAAATCTGTTCCTCGACATCATGGTAGAGGCCCAGAGGCCAGAGGTCACAGTGGAAGCGGCCAATGTACGGGCCATAATATTCTAATTCTCCGCACGTGGGCGGCCACTAAACTTAAACAAATACCTCGATCATTGGGATGTCCTGTCTTATCATCAGCATGGCTGCTGCCGCCATTTTCTAATTTATATATTTATTGTAGTGATGATACGTGGTATACTCAATAATTTTAAAAACTAAGGATTATTATACAAAACACGAGGAAAGGGCACAGCTAGAAAGTTCATGGAAAACCATAGCCAAACTCGCATAAAAACACTGAAAATTAACCGATTATACAGGTAATAATTTCTCGATATCACAATTTAATATAATTAAACGACTATTAAGAGTGACACAAAAAAGAACCATAAAATCACAATAAGCATCAATAAGTAAGAAACCACAAAGCAAGATAAGGCTCGCTGTCCTTAACTATGGCATCTGCCACGTCTACATGCCTCCTCCTCCTCCTCTCCTCCTCCTGTGTTTTATATTCCGTGATACAAAAAGATTAAATTAATTTGAACAGAAGAAATATGATTTAATTTAAAAAGACGATTCAGCAGTTAGATATTTTCTTTTGAGATAGGTAAACAAAAAAAAATATATATTTACAATGTTTTGTTTATATATTGCGATAAAATACTTTTTATTCAACTCACGCTTAACCTATTTGTCTTCCACGTGTTGTCCTACTTTTCAGTCTCCACCCTCAAACGTAAATAATAATTTTATTACAATGTTAGAAAATAGGGCGAAAACTATAACGAGCAAAAATTGGTAAATGATAGTAGATGTAATGATACGGCACCTACACCAAAAAAATTTTATTTCTCTCTGTCTGTCTGTAATGTGTATGGAACAAAGGTTTATGCTAGAGGTGAATCTACATTCTACATGCATGTGCATGCATATCTGGGGGCACGGCAGTGCACCCGCCAAGTCGAGCGCGAAGCAAACACTGCCGTACCATCCTTTACTGGAACCATTTCGCCGCATTTTCAGGCCCCTATTTGAGAACCTCTGGATAAGACCAGAACGCAGAAATTTTCGTCATCCAATAAGCTATAATCACATACTTAAAATCCAAAATTTCAAGTCTGTAGGTCATTTAGTTCCGAAGTTAAGCGAAAGCAAAGTTTCGCATTTACGACACTCACTCACTCACTCATGATCATCAAAATAGAACTAGTACTTCCCATAAACTCAGAGACCTGAAATTTGGTACAGAGTTAGGGTTTAATGGCTACATAAAGGGAAAACTATAAAAACTAGGATAATCGATCTGGGGGCACGGTAGTGCCCCCGCCAAGTCAAGCGCGAAGCAAACACTGCCGTACCATTATTTACGGGAACCATTTCGCCGCATTTTCAGGCCTCTATTTGAGAACCTCTGGATAAGACCAGAACGTCGATCTGGGGGCACGGCAGTGCCCCCGCCAAGTCGAGCGCGAAGCAAACACTGCCGTACCATTATTTACTGGAACCATTTTGCCACATTTTCAGGCCCTTATTTGAGAACCTCTGGATAAGACCAAGACGCAGAAAATTTCGTCATCCAGTAAAGTATAATCACATACTTAAAATCCAAAATTTTAAGTCTGTAGGTCATTTAGTTCCAAAGTTAAACGAAATCAAAGTTTCGCATTTATGACACTCACCCAGTCACTCACTCATGATCATCAGAATAGAACTAGTACTTCCCATAAACTCAGAGAGCTGAAATTTGGTACAGAGGTAGGGTTTAATGCCCACATAAAGGGAAAACTATAAAAACTAGGATAATCGAAGATCTAGAGTACCTGGTGACCCTTATTAGAAAACACAAGAGCCCAACCAAACTATTAGAGAACGACATACTGCCTTTACAAAAAATATTCAACTTGGTGGGCCACTTCATTTGATGTCAAAAATCGAAGGCCTGAAGTATCTGATGAAGAACCCTCAGCTGGTCTCAGCTGATTAGAGATATGGTAATGCCCCCTTCTACTATTGGCACATAAAAAAATCGACTGTCATTGCAAAAATCCAGTGAAGTGGGACACATCTTCTAATTTAATCTAGCCCGTAGCGTCCCACTGCTGGGCGAATGCCTCCCCTTCTGCTTTTAATACGCATATAAATAAAATTAAAGGAAAACTCTGGATAAGACTAGACTGGCTTGTATACTTATACTTACAAGTTTACAACAAGAAATAGTCGAACAATTAACTTTATTCTACTCGAACATTACACAAATTAAATAAACAAATTACACTAAAATCTTGTAAAATAAATCAATATTCCTACGTTTCTACAAAAAGAAGTGAAATCCCACCAAAAACATTCTGTAAAAAACTAGTCAAGTCTCGATGGAGCTGCTTGTTTATCTCTAAAAAGTAATGAAATCTAGACAAAGTCTTGCCAAGTCTAAGGATTCTTACTGCGATTTATTTATTATTATAGTTAATGTTGTGTGACTTGGCCGTTGAAGAGTACACAAGGGTACAAAAGGGGCTCCATGACACCATTGCTCCAATACATGTGTTATACAATCAACAACAGCCTAAAATAAGACACTAGCGTCCAATTACCAATACCAGTATGGGCTATTATCTCGCTTAACAAACATAGGTAGTTACAACAGAATTTACACGTAATGTTATATCAATAACATTACGTGTAAACAAAATTGACTTGTAACGTATAAAGAATTTTCAACGGCCAAGTCACACAACATTAACTATAATAATAAATAAATCGCAGTAAGAATCCTTAGACTTGGCACGACTTTGTCTAGATTTCATTACTTTTTAGAGATAAACAAGCAGCTCCATCGAGACTTGGCTAGTTTTTTACAGAATGTTTTTGGTGGGATATTACATACTAAATACATAGTAATTGTCAGTTGGGGCAAGATATACTATGGGTTAAGATTAAAGATTGATAGTGGCACACATAGTAGGAATGTTCCCTTTGACCCGAAAAGATAAACTAATTAGGACTCTGGCCCCCAGTCCCAACTAGCCTTAGGTACTAGGGTTTTCCTTAACATAGCTGCAATTGAAATTATTTCAAAAATTCTTTTTTAAACAAAGTATAGTCATACTTCCGATAACTTCCTATTCTTTAAAGCTAAACATGTTATCATATCTAGATAATTTCACTGGAATGCGATAAGAAAGTTTAAACTTTACCAATTTGATAAAATTTTGCCTTGCGTCAATATTATCGTGCAGGGTGTGCTTTGTATGTGTCACCGTAAAATTGTAAGAACCGTTAGATTGTAATATAACTAGTGAAATTGTAAAATATTGATAGACTTCGGACGCGAATATTCTGCCTATTATTTAATATATTTTAATACATTATATTATAAATATATAGTAATGAATTTTTCTACATATTTTTACAATCTCGTTAGTTATTTTACAATCTAACGATTTGAATCTAAATATGCCTTACTATAGGACCTATAGTATAGGTATATTTATAATCTAACGGAAAAATTATGTTTAATTATAGGAAGAATATTCGCGTCCGAAGTCTATCAACATTTTACAATTTCACTGGTTATATTACAATCTAACGGTTTTTACAATTTTACGGTGACATGTGCAATCAGTCGCTTTACTTTCGAATAGTTAGATAAGAATTACCTGCATTATATTTGTCTTTTCATAAAAGTAATAAGATTAAGTATCTAAATATAAGATTAAGTACACAATATAATAGAAATACAATCGAAGTAAAAACTTATATTTAGGTATTTGTGGCACGCATTGTATCGGGAAAATACCGAAGCTGTACTATTAGCTTAGGTATTTTATGACTAA
This sequence comes from Glaucopsyche alexis, assembly GCA_905404095.1. Taxonomy (NCBI): domain Eukaryota; kingdom Metazoa; phylum Arthropoda; class Insecta; order Lepidoptera; family Lycaenidae; genus Glaucopsyche; species Glaucopsyche alexis. The sequence continues at coordinate 9,217,574 of FR990053.1, forward strand.
AACTCTCATGGGATCTTAGACTATGCGGGTGTAACCACGGTCGGTCTATACTTTGTTCCGATTCTATGTAACCTAAATGTAAACATACCTCAATATGGGCCGCTACAATTCTCCCAAGTGAATAGGCAAGCGGTCTGATTTTTTTATTGCATAAACGAATAGTACTCTTAAATATGAGTAACTTATCAGTATATCAAAAGTCAATATTTTCAAAGGTACATCGGTTTGTATACAAAAATACAAAATTTCGCAAGTCTCGTAAAAACGCTCCATACTAAATACAAGTGACGTCACTTTGGGTTAAAGTGTATAGTAGGTATAAAGTATACGGCCGCAGGAACATATTTGTAAATATCTCCGATATTTGTGCGTTTAAGTTCATACTTACCATAATGAATGTTTTTGTATATGATCTAAGTAAACTAATGATGTAGGTTTTGTTTACCAATTTCGCAAAAAAATTTTTTTTGGTACTTTTTAGATGTATTTAATTAGTAAACTACACATAAAATAATATATTTTTTACATTTACCAAGTAGTAATGCCTCAATATTTCTGAATATATTGATGAAACTAAATATTTCAGATGTAGTCCGATCCCTTATTGTCACTAATGCATATACCGTGTAATAAAGAAATACACTAATTTAGCCGGATTTCATTTTTACCCGACTACGACGAAGTCAAAAGGAAGGGTAATTAATGATTTTGGCAGTCCATGTATGTATGTTTGTTTGTTCCACCGTAGCGTCTAAACTACTGGTCCGATTTTAATAAATCAGGTGTCAGTAGATTTGTAATTTTGTTGTGAAACAACAGTGCTAGTTACCTCCCACGTCACATTGACACAAGAACAAGGGACCTTGTATAAGATAATCAAAATTATGAAGTAATCTCAAACCGAGACGTGACGGACGTGAACTAAAAACCCTAAAAACTTTAAATGCAGGGTAGGTTTTTATTAATTTTGCTTCAGATCGGTTGGGTGTAACTGACGCTTAACCATTAACTAACAGATAACGGTGAATGTAGACTGTGGTAGATGATCGTGTCTAGTTTTGACCTCAGCACATAGGCGTGGTGGCCATATGTCGAAGACGCCGGCTTATAATTTAATATGTAGGCCCTAGACAGAACTAGGTCCCACAAATTACATTGTCTCTAGGTCCTAGGACATAAATTTATGTCAATTATCCTTTCTAATTTAATCGTTGTTCAATTATAACATGGACATAACATTTTCTATCATCACCATCAGAAATTGTGATTTAGAAGACAAATAACCATAATATAATTATTATAGAAGTAAACCCGACTGCTTCAAATCATTTTGATGTAGGTACCCATTGTCACTCTTATGTCTAAAGGTGCTCTTACCTAGAGAATTCACGTTGTTACATTACGAGTATAGATTGGACTTTGAGCGCCGAGCGGACAGGAGATCCATTGATGTTATATAAGATATTACACATTGTGTCATTACAAGGTGCACATTGTAATGCTCGATTATCCTCCTACACTAAGTAATGCTCGAATATGTAATGTTACATTACACGCGAATGCTCCAGATTCCGAAACAGAACTATATGCAACAGAGCGGCGCGCGACACTGAATTTTTTAAGATAGCTATGATTCATAATAATTGAACGTTATTAATTATACAAGAAGATATGCGTTTCATTGTAAGAGTTCGAATGTCAAGTTGTACCGCACTGCACCGCGTATGTGCAGTGTATGACTGATATCATAATATGAAACGTGTCTCTTATTGCGAAGACATTCAAATTCAATATTGAATAGCTAGTTTTAAAAAAAGCTTCGCGTATATTGGTGGTGTGAAAAGACGATTCTAATGTATAATGATACATCTCAAGCTTTACGACTAGCCGTTTAGGCTCCAGAGAAAACCACTCGAAAAACATAACCCTCCTTCTTGCGCAGTCGGAAGTTCAGTGCTCCCGTGAAATACTGTATTTACGCGGACGGAGCCGCGGGCTACAGCTAGTATTATAAATGTGAAAGTTTGTGATGATGGATGGATGGATGTTTGTAATTCTTTCACGCAAAAACTACTGATCGGATTTCGATGAAATTTTAAATTGTAGTAATTTAGGCTCTGGATTAAAACACAGGCTACTTTTTATCCCGAAAAAGTACAGTGTTCCCGTGGGATACTGTATTTACGCGGGCGGAGCCGCGGGTAAAAGATAGTTTTCAACCGACTTCCAAAACAATTCGTGTGTATGTTTTTTTTGTGTGTATGTTACACGATTACTCCGCCGTTTGTGGACCGATTTTTAAAATTCTTTTTTAGGGTTCCGTAATACTTAAGGAACCCTTATAGTTTCGCTCTGTCCGTCTGTCTGTCTGTCTGTCTGTCTGTCTGTCTGTCTGTCTGTCTGTCTGTCTGTCTGTCTGTCTGTCTGTCTGTCTGTCTGTCCGCGCCTCTAGCTCCTGTAATTATGAATATAAATTGATGAAATTTGGTGCAGTTATAGATTGTGTATAGATCACGGTTTCGGGATCATAAAAAAATAATAATTTTATATTTTAGGGGTGGCTCTCCATACATATGAAGTGGGGATGAAAAATATTTTTTCACTCTACCCCATCATGTGGGGTATCATAGAATAGGTCTTTTAAAATAAAGGCAAGGTTTCATACGTTACTTTTTTATAAAGTTGACCATTTTCGAGTAATCGGCCTCCAAAGTAGTTTGTAAGTTGGTCCCCCCCCTAGCATTTTTAAACTATAGGAGATAGAAACTTGCAAATTTTCATGCTGATAGATCATGCTAAAAACTCTTTAGGAAAACTATTTTGAACCAAATCGGACAGTAACTTTTGGAGTAATTAAAAAAAATAATATTACGCGTTTATAGTTACGGAACCCTCCTTAGACATGTCCTGACATGCTCTTGGTTAGGTTATTTGTTGTAAAGGATTAACTCCTGGATCGGTCCCATTGTCATCAAATGGTAGATCTGGTGATGGGATCCATAAGGAATTGAGAGAAGTCCTCAAAGTTTATAGGGACACCGATAGTGATTTTGACTTTTTTTGAAGTAACTCGAGCAAATGCTACAAAAAGTGAAATGTTGTGCCAAGGTATACCCTGGATCCAAAAGCACTGAACGGCATTTCTCAGTCTTTGAAGATATACGTTTGAAAATTTCAGCATTGTTTATAAAACTACAAGCAAATGTCAGTATTAAATAATAATCATCATCACCACCACCATCATAATCACACCATACATCATGATAAATTATGATGATATGATATATTTTTCATAGTATTTTACACCGATTTCGATTTCTTTGAACATTCACAGCTACCAAAAAGTGAAATGTTGTGCCAAGGTATACCCAGGATCCAAAAGGGCTGAACAGCACTTCTCAGTCTTTAAATATACATGTTTGAAAATTTAAGTATTGTTTATAAAACTGCAAGCAAATGTCACTATTAAATAATCATCATCACCACCACCATCATCACACCATACATAATATTATAATACCACTGAAAAGAAAAAAATAAAAAATATTTAAAAAAATATAGAAACCGACTTCCAAAGTAAAAGCAATAACATTCTTAAAATCACTAAAAAGTATGAAATAATTCTTATTGTTGAAATAGTTCCCTTTCAAATTCTATTAAAATGTTACTATTTTTCTACTGAATCTTCTTATTTTTGAAGTCGGTACCAGCCCAAATAATTGTATAAATCCTTTCAATAAAAAATATGAATTTTAACACAACTACGTCCTTATACATACAAATAATATTTTAAAGAACTCACGTTCAAATTGGCTGGTACCGACCTCAAAAATAAGAAGATTGAGTAGAAAAATAGTAACATTTTAGTAGAATTTGAAAGGGAACTATTTCAATAATAAGAATTATTTCATACTTTTTAGTGATTTTAAGAATGTTATTGCTTTTACTTTGGAAGTCGGTTTCTATATTTTTTTTAATATTTTTTATTCATATAATTTCCATTATAATATGCAGATACCTGTTATATTATTAAAATTATCCATCACTTCCATAAAAATATCCAGTTTGCGTAATTCCAGATCCTAGAACCTTAATTTGTCGACGGAAATCCGTAAGTACTAATATACTCTTTATTAATTTATGACATTCTTATCAACGATTATATCCTCGATAAGCGACCGCTTTTTAATACTAGTTTAATTATTTTAATTGCAGGTAATTAATTTGACTATGAATATAATTTTATTATAGCTTAAAGCTTTAGATATTCTTCATATTATCTATACTAAATAGTAAATACTAATGAGAGAGGAAAGATTTGTTTGCTGATTTTAATGTTGATGAAATTTTGCATGGATTTATTAAGCATACCACAGGGAAGGAAATATTAAACTACTAGCTGTTGCCCGCGGCTCCGCCCGCGTAAATATAGTATCCCTCGGGAACACTGTATTTTTTTGGGATAAAAAGCCTATGTTTTAATCCAGAGCCTAAAATACTACCATACCAAATTTCATCAAAATCCGTTCAGTAGTTTTTGCGTGAATTTACTTTCACAATTTTATAATACATATTAGTAGGTTTTTTTATCGCGGGAAAATGTACGGTACCCACGCGTTGTCCTTTATGCGCGCACGAAGTCGCAGTTATTTCTTTAAAATCAGCATTCAGCTGTAATGTAATAGAGACGACATTATGTCTTTGCAACTTTTGCCTTTGGTTGATTAAAAAAATAATCGACTACCAAGAGCTAAGTTGGTTTTGTTATTTATAAAATAACCTATTGTTAATGCTGTTTAGTTTTGATAACAAAATAGTGATAATATTTAAATTTAGACCTTTAATAGTTTGCTAAATATTATTGTTAAGCTGTTACGAAAGGCTCTTGTTTGCTCAGAGCTACCTACTACCTAGGTTGAAGGTACTATCGAAAAAGTTGCCGCGCGACCTGGCACGTGGAAAATCGCTTAACAGCGCCGAGGAATCGTGCGCTTCTACTTAGTTCAACAACGTTTGCAGTCGTTGCGGTCACTTCCTTTGTGTGGTTTTTTTTCCGCCGAGAAATACCGTTCCGCATTCCGCGGGGGATTGGGGATTCCATTATATCCGCGGACATGTGGGACTCGCTGCGGCCGTAAAGATAGTTTTAGTGGGTAGGGCTGTGGTCAATTCCATCTTTACGGCCGCAGCGAGTCCCACATATCCGCGGATATAATGGAATCCCCAATCCCCCGCGGAATGCGGAACGGCATTTCTCGGCGATAAAATAAATAAATAGGCTAAATATAATTAGCCTGGTGTGATTTCTTGCATTGTCTTTAGAGTACGATAAATAATCATGTCGACATGAAGAAAATATCAGAAAGTGTATTAATTTTCAACTCTGAATTTGACTTTTGACTTATCAAAATAATCCTTACTACCTAAGCACCTAACTACCTATCCACTTAGTGCCTGAATATTATTTTTTCAAGAGCAATTAAATTAAATAGGTAGATTGTAATTCATAATTATACCAAGTACCAACCTTCAGTTAACCATACAATCTTTCTTAAATTATTACTTCATTTTTTCAAGACAATCTCCTTTACTTTTTTGTTAGGTATATTATGTATTAATTCAAACTAAAGATCGCCCTGTGGTCGAATTTCCCTCGATTATAATTAATATTATAATTTTTAAGTTTGAACTTTATAAGGGTTGTTTTGTCTTATATATAAAAAAATGAAAATGTTGTGACAATCTATGATCTATAAAACGCACGGTAGGTACTAAGGTAGTGTGTGTTAAAATTTAAAATCATAGGTATTGTGTGTTGTCGTTAATGTTAAGTATTTCTAAGCGTTATTAAAAAAAAATTAGCTTTTTGCTCACCTTCCTGCACATGAACTTCAACTGTGTCAATTATCATACTCCTCCATTCGCACATTTCTCGTAAAACTTTACTAATATAAACACGTTCAAATATTAAATATCTAAACCTTAAAAATAGTATGGAATTCGTCTTCTTCCTGTTGTACTTGTATACGATAAAAATAGCTATTTGGGTCAATCCTACAAAACAAAGTGATTGGTAGATACTTTAAATTCTTAGAATTTCAAATTCTTTCTTTTAATCTTGTATTGTTCTTCGTTCAAGTTTATGAGTTAATGACCACTTTGTATTAATTACGGGTAAACCCCCTTTTGTTTTGTTAAATATATTTAAGACGTGAATGACACATTATCTTGTTTTTTATTTTCGTTTAAACCATTAATTAACGAACAATCCTTAAAATTTTAGAAGCAGGTAGTATTTTTATCCACGATTTTATAAATATAATACAATAGGTCCACTTATGTCTACGACCTACATAAAGCCAGCCCCGTATTGATACTTTATGCAATAAAAAAAATATGCACTCCTCTAACAAACAAAAGCCCTACAAATAATGGACAGATAGGAAATTTGTTTTATGAAATTATGAATATATAATTATATATATAGTTGCCAATTGCCAATTCAGTGGCGTGCGCTCCATAAAGGCAGAAATGCAGTGCTTTACTTACTTACCATTCACAGATATTTTAATAAAACGTTCGGACGTTTTATATGACTTTAATTAATAGTAAATAAATGAATAAACAAAATATAATAACTTAAAAACGCCTAATATTTTATAATAGCACCTATTTACAAGTACATTATGTTTGGCAGGCGTTTAGCGACATGTTGGTGATGCGACTCCTGCCTTGTCGTGTAGCAGTAGATTTGTTCGCATGTGTGTAGTAATTTTAGTGTCCGTACACAGTTCGCAAACGCACACACCTATGAATATCCCAAGGCGCGAGTCGTCCAACTCCTACGGCATGCTTATAGACTTCGGCGAAGTTCGGCAGTTGTCGGGACACGGAAGTAATCGGGTATATTCGTGGCACGGTGGCCTATAATGCGAGTAATTATAATTGACGTAAAATCTAATTACTCACTACGCACATGATGCGTTTTTGTTTTAGTAAGGTTTTATTTGTTTAAATATCAGATTCAAGGAAGCCATTTTTTCATGTGAAAACGCATTGTTATTTTTCGGTTGCCATTATATTTAATATTTATAGTTTTCTTAAAAGATTTTTCATTTTAACATTTGAAAGTGTGTACATTTAACAGTTTATTACTGAAGTTCTATAAAAATTGTAGGTAGTGATTTGCTTTTTAATTGATTTGAGTGATAATAAGTTCTCACAATTGTCATTCAGTAAAAATATTCAAATTGTGTCTACTAAAGGTAGGTGTGTATCCGAGTTACAATAATTAAATCAGCAAAAAGGGAATGTAACTCAAAAGTTTCATGTTAAAAGTTATGAAGTTCTGTTAGTTCTGTTGGCATGGTTTCCGATTTAGAAATCCGTCGCTTGGCTGTGGCTATGCTAATTGCAGGGCGGTGAAACTCTCATACATGCACAAATTAACAGAGAACAGAGACATCTAAAAATGAATATCCGGTACTAACAGTTTGAAAGTTTTCGGATAGTCACAACAGATGCCACTAAGCGACTTCTACATCGCGCTATCGGTAACACAAGGCGTATACAGTATAAGGGCTCGCGAACATTTTACTATGCAGCAACCATATCCCACTATTAAAGAGGAACTTGGTCGTTGTTGTGTCTACGACATTCGATAAAACTTAATTTCTGTCCATAATTCAGTTCAATAAAAATTATCAGGCGGTACTACTTCCATCTAGCGGGTTTGATAGTAACTAAAACGGTACAACGCCATCTAAAAACGACATTCCGAAACTTTTGTAAGACTCAGTTTCAATTTTAGAGTTGCGCATCTATACTAATATATATCTGTATTATCTATGGCTAATTGCTAAAAATCTATAAAAGAAAAAGTTTTTGTGACCGACTACTCCGCCGCATACCCAGTGTCATAACCGTGTGCACGCCGCTGATTGCCATGGTGAGAACTGATGGGACAGTGAAACTTCTACACCATTGTTGATGTTACAAGCACGCGTGTTTTATCTAGGCCTCTATCTATGCTTATGAAAACAAAACTTTTATTATGGTCAGGAGAAATGTAATGTTATTTAACAATTTAATAGTAACATCCGTATCAAGGACCTGAGTCTACTTTTTTGATAATCAAGAGAATTCATAGTTTAAGAATAAGACTTCTTAAACTACGAATTTCGCAATTAGACAAACTTGCAATAGTTTGTGTCTTATAATTTCGAGAAAATGAGAAATTAATATATTTCCTGAAAATAGCAAAAGCACCTTTAATTATAGTTTATGTAATGAATTCAGATATTTTAATTTGCTTTTACGTGTGAGACGAATAGCGCGACTGGTCGACGCGGCATGCAACGAAACACGCTCTAAAAGTAATTTTCATTGCAACTTGCATTCACTTGCGTTTGCTATGGTGCCACTTTGACGCCATTAGAAAAAAACATATAATTATTATTTATTATGTATAAAAGTAATTATATAATAATTAAATCTAATCGAACATCATAACACAAAAATCACATTGATAAAACTTCATAAAGTTGTCAACTTCGAAATATTTATATCCATATTCCGTAGTTTTGATGCAAACAAAAAAAAAGAACAAGTGGGTTTTAAAGGAATTTGAAACTTTAACGTTTATATTTTTAATTTCCGATGCAGGTACCTAACAAAACAAATCTATCAACATCTTTGAACGTTTTCTCACAAAGTACAATATTTTAGTTCACCATTAATTTTCGTTTGTTTCAAACTTTCAAAAAGATTTGTCTTCTTGACGTGTTAAAATGTTTTATCTAACCTCTCATTAACGACCGCTAAATAAGGCTGTTTGATAATATTGTAATAACCTGTCTATAGCTTCCCACGCAGAAGGCAGAACTTGGCTCTTATTTCCTGCAGTCAGCGCAACGTATTTTATGTGATTTTTGCAAGAAACTGCGCATATCGCCACAGTTTCTCTTGAAATCAAACACGTGTTTATAGATCTACTAGGGTGAGAGTACCAAATATCAGCAGTTTAAAAAAAGGGTCCAATTATAACCTCGATTTTATTACAGATTACAGATTACAGAGGGAAATACTTTATAGTTTAAAGTATGGTGTCGCTGGCAGTAGATTCCAGAAACATTCAAGTTTTGTTTTTATTAAGTGGAAACAAAAATTAATTACAGAGAAGCTTATGATTCTACTATTTGTTCGGGGTGCTGATAATTAGGTACAGTGCTAGCAATTGGGTGTGTTACCCTATTTTGAAGTGTAAACTTTGGCTGTCCTTGTGATTTGAAACATAAACCCTCTTACTAATAAACTCTGTATAAGCTTTGAATAGTTATACAGTGTTTTGTTCACATCACACAAGTGACATTTTGAATTCGATAAAAGGAGACAAAACACTGTGTAACTATTCAAAGCTTATACAGCGTTTATTAGTAAGGGGGTAAGAAAAGAAAAAAATCGGCATTTTAAACAGACAAGAAACTTAGGTTATGATATAAATATGTGAGAGGATTTTAAAAAAGAATAAAGATTTTTTAAGGTCAGTTCGTTGTCTTTGAAGACTAGACTGTCAAGTGTCAACTAAATATGTAGGTAACAATTTTTTTGAACAGCTATTCAAAATTGACCTTTATTCATTACACAAAATGATACATGTTTCATATAACAACATCGAACTCTTGCAATGAAACTTGTATAGAATAAAGAAATAAAGAATAAAGTTCAATTTCAAATAGCCATCTTAAAAATGCAGCGCCGCTTCGCGTATCGTTTCGTTTCGGTGTGAATTGACCCTTTTTTCCGGGGGGGAAATGCTTTACGCATACCACCCAGGCGCAGGGGGCACCCAAGTGGTGATGTGGGACTCATGGTATACCCACTAAAAACCCCCCATCTTCCTCCTCACCGCCCTCTGACGGGGCCACGGGAACGATACACACATCCGCGACCCCGCCGGCGGCAGCCGCCTACAAGCGGCTCCATCTTGAAAGCCCGAAGGCCCTCCACGATGGGCGCACCAGATGGTATTAGGTGCGCTTCCTCCTCGGCCTCCACCAGTACTGTAGCAACCTCCCCCTGAGTCTGCTACTAGGAGGCCCTGGGTACCAGATAAACTGGTACCCGGTGGCAGATCAGGTCTGTGGTTCTGCCACCGACCACACCTCGGTCGCAGAGGATAGGGCAAGCGGCGCACCGCAATACCGACATGCCTCTTCCTCTGCGGCCCCACCAACGCCGTTTCAACGGAACGGCCCCGCCAGCTCGCAGGGGGTAGGGAGAGTGGCGTACCGTAATACCATCACGCCTCTCCCCCTGCGATCCCTCCACGGCCGCAGAAGATAGGGAGGACGGCGCACCGTAATACCGGTACTCCTCTTCTTCTGCGGTCCCACCTCCACGCGCGTCCTCTGCGGGCATGTTCAGCCCGCTGGGAGCGCCCTCCTCGGGCCAGCCGGCGGCAAACAGGCCGGCCCCGGTTGCCTCTTAGCTTCACCGTGGGTGACCAGTCCACGATTACTAAGCCCCACCGCCACGACAAGACGTGCAACCATCGGGGGGGGGGGGGGGGTGAGAATTGACCCTAAGGCGAGATCGGATTACGTTACGACGATAATTCGTTTTTGGACTTCGAACGCTGAATCTTGTTACGTGCTTTCCTACACAAACATGTCGTTATAGTTAGTAATCATAGGTTAGATCTGTTGACTTTTCTTAGCCCAAGTATCCAGTTCAGCTATGACAAGTATTATAAAACTTAAAATAATTAATTCTGATCAAGTCCTGTCTGAATAGTAGAGCTCAGTTTTAACTGACCTTAAATTACTTGTACTAATATTTATTCTGTGCTTAAATTCAATTGCAATTTTAAGGGTTCTGTACCTCGACAGGAAAAAACGGAACCTTTATAGCAGAGGTTCCCAAACTTATTTCGTCTAACGCCCACTACGAAAATCAGTTATTTTGTAGCGCCCCCCATCTTTTTTTACCTTAAAAATCTCAATAACATATTAGTCTCGCCTGGAGAGTATCTTTTGTCTATTAAAAAATTATCCAATAATCAACATTAAGCAGGGCCGTGCCGACCCCCGGCAGCGCCTGTGTGCGAAACCTATGAAGCGCCTCTTATTTTTACGAATCTTCATGTTTTAGCCGCCCGCGGCGCCCCCATCGTCTTGGCGCCTACGCACATCGCACATAGGGGCGGCTCGGCCCTGACATTAAGCAATAATAATACTACTCACATCAGAGCCCCCTCAATTTTTTCTGGGTCCCTTAACTTATTGATGTTTATTCCCCTTTCACGCAAAATCTACTTAACAGATTTTGATGAAATTCGGTATGGTAGTAGTTTGGGTCCTGGATTAAAACTTATGCTACTTTTTATCCCGAAAAAGTACAGTGTTCCCGAGGGATACTATATTTACGCGGACGGAGCTGCGGGCATCAGCTAGTATTTTTATATAATCTTTTAGTGGCAACTTTTTTCCCGACGTTTCGGCTACTTTTCAGCAGTTGTAGTCACGGGAATATTTAAGACAATAAATTATATTCGCGTAAACATAAGTAATCCGTGTGGTGTACGTGATTAAAACTGACTATTTCAGCAGTCTTTAATAATACCCGACAGTTTCTGATAACTATTTACTATTTCATATTGATCGGTTTTTGGCGGCTGCAATTTGTTAGCATACCGAGCTAAATGACCCACAAAAATCTCATTTACGTCACTCCGTTTCTGTATAAACAACGTGTGGAACCCTTCAAATGAGTAACCATGGAATCGAGAAAAATTGATTGACGTAAATAAGTAATTATATTTTTAACTAGCTGACCCGTGCCCACTTAATTGGCCGTTAAATATTTTTTGATGATGATGATGAGGATACTTAGCGATATTCTGTAGTAGGTACAAGTATCTATGAGACAGATTAGACAGTTCTAATAGACATGTAAAAAATATGTGTATGTAAAGGACACCAGATAGAAACGAAGTTCCTTATTATAAAATATTAATTTCAAGTTCTATTCGAGGTATAAAGAAAAAAATACTACAACAAAAAAACTTTTCAAAATTATTTTAATACCTTTATTTTATTTTCAATTATTAATAAAAATATATAATAATAACAATCATCACGTAGACTATACATTAGACACTGTATAGACTATACATAAAAATCTTACGCTTTTTTTAACAATACGCACGTTTTTAGCCGGTCCCCCCGCAACAACTATTATTTCGAGATTTTTCACTATACCCTAATAGTATACATCAAAAAGTACATTTATAAATCATATAATTCACACATTCATAATTTTGGTTTGTACCAAATAAAATTGCATAATGGTTTGGAAAAACGCGCACTCGCAGAATATATCGGTCGAGCGCGGATTTGTGCTTAGTTTGCTAAAGCCGATTTATATCCACTTAGCGACAGACACAAGTTAACTATTATTTGATATAGACGTTTATGATCAGTCAATTGTAGTGTATTTATATGAATGTTGGTGTGTAATATGAAATTGAAGAGAACTGTGACATGTTGTATACGTAAAAACTCAATATTGGCATATTCGACGAAAGCGATGGCTAAGGTATGTAGTACTTTCTTGTTGCCAATAGCGAAAGCAAGCTCTTACAGCTGAATACGAAAATGCTTATCAAAATTGAGAGCTCTCCTATTCTAAGACTGTCCCTGTCTCTACTAGCCAAAATGACAAGAATAGCATCAATTTAACTATCGGTCCAGTATTCGGCCGTTAGAACCACTAAAAATTAACTTAAATATTATAAGACCTAAAGTACATAATGTTATGAATATGACAAAATATGTATTAACAAAATAATTTTTGAGAAATTGTATCTTCTTGCTTGCACTCGTATCAATACTAATATTATAAAGAGGAAAGATTTGTTTGTTTGTTTGCATTTAATAGGTTCCGAATGTACTGGGTCAATTTCGATAAATTTTGGCATAGATATAGAGTATACCACGGAGAAGGACATAGGCTACTTTTTATTGCGGCAAAATGTATGGTTTCCTCGAAATTCCCTTTTGCGCGTCCCGGGCAACATCTAGTCATTTCTACGCCAGTGTTAAAAAGACGATTAGGTATATTTTTTATGAATGACCAAAGATACAGTGAGTATTGTAATAGAAAGTTCTTAATCAACTTTGTGAGTAAAAATGTATACCCAGATACTCGTGTACTTAGTACAGAGAAAAAATGTAAATCCCTACCCAAAATACTAATAGTCAATTAGTCCAATTGTTTTTTTTTTTCTAAATAATGAAAATAAGCGAACGTGATTATTTGCAGCCATCTCCACAAGATTTGTACCGTCACGTTGTAGGTACCTCGTCCGCATTAAATTTGCAACTGTGTGATTTGCAATAGATGCAATTCTCACATAAATAATGTTATTGTTTATGCAATTATTGCAACAAATCGGTTCCATGTGCGAACGGCAGATCAAAGGATACCTACATGTGGCAACCATTTCTTTTTCCTTTTAACTAACGTTTTACGTCCACAATATGCACTGAAAGGAACGGAAAAACAATTCGTTGTTGTGAGAATTAATGATACTCATTTATTAAGAGCCTGTTCCACAATATATTTATAAGTATTGGATAGCTTAATGGGAAGTTTTGTCAATTTTTATACTTTATTATTGAGCGATAGATAATATACTAAAAAGGATAAGTTTGTTTATTTGTTTGTTTGCTTGCATTGAACAGGCTCCGAAACTACTGGACCTATTTTGATGTAATTTCGTACAGATATAGATTAGACCACGAGGAAGGATATACTTAGGCTACTTTTTATCGCGGCAAAATGTACGGTTACGGCGGGATTTTCTTTTGCGCGCACGAAGTCGCGTACATAAATGATGAATGAACATCTAGTTATGAATATATTGTGAAACAGACCCTTAAAATCATGTTTAGGTATGTGACGATCAAATGTTTTAATATAAACTTAACTTTGTGTCATATTAATTACTCTTGCAAAAAGGTCCACAAGATCTTAGAGCTCTACATTGATACTTGGCGTTGCCAAAATAAGAGTTTCTACTATTGCTTACGCATAAAACAGAAGTTCATCTAATTAACTTATTAAAATAGACGATTTATTCACTGACTATGATATGAATAAGCTCGTCGAAATAAGACGAGTGAAATGCGTCAGGCGGCGCCATGACCAGGGTCCGTCGCGACGATGTGTCACAGCTTTCTATTCCTAATGTCATGTCACATGTGACGAATGCGACGGATTATATCCTTGACTGAGATTTCAAACTTGGGACTAATTAATACATGTGAGGAGTTACTAAATAGTGTGTAACGACATGGTGGTTAGTACACCTGCTTGTCGGTGATTTCAAAGCTCAAGATCTATCTTATCTACTATAATGACATACATTTGACAGAACAAATCTTCATCCAATAAAAAGTTACGCCATCTTGATTTTCATCATACTTCAAATGTCAGCCATCTTGTTTTCACCATACTTCGAATGTCAAAATGGCCCCAAAAATCTCAAACGAGCTATTTAATGGGATAGACTTTTTACCTCAATATGCCTCGTCTATAATAATGTAATATGTATAAGTCTGTCGTCTTATCGTCTATGCCTATTTCAACGAAATACAGCGGCGCGCGGGTCACGTATCCGTAGTCCGTATTTTAGCACTATTTTCACCTCTAAATTAAAATAATAAATATTGGTGATGGAGTTCCGCGGGCTTATTACGTATCTTGCAATAGCCAAGCAATAGCAAAAATTGCGCAATTTTTGCGCAAAATTCGCAAATTAGTATTACGTATCTGCAAAAACCTAGCAGAAGCAACCTAGCGACAGTACTGCCTCTACCGAACAATCGAGGAACTATAAATCAATCAATCGTTCGATCTCTTCACTGCTGTCTAATTTTTTGTATTATGTAAGACTTTTACAGCAAAGCGAAAGCAATCAGCGAGCGATTTGAACTATCAGTTAGCAATAATAAGCGCAAAAGGAAGCAAAGTGCATTCAAACACAACAGCGAGCGATTAGCAATCGATCGCATAGGTAATACGATTTTATTTGACGTTCAGCAATCGACTGCGCGTCTATCGCGCGAGGACTGCATGATATTTGCTAATCGCTATTTTTACGTAATACGGCGGCCGGGAGGTCGGACGTTTTTACGAAATTTCCTCTTTAAGATTTTTTTTTTAAATTCGAATATCTTTAATAGTTTCCGAGATATTTTAAAAAAACCATACCACCTGTTTTTACTTAATTGTTTATAAGTTTTGCAATTTTTTCGAGCCCCTCTTGAAATTTTTCAAAAAGTTTCTAGAGGTCATTCCTAATCGAATGAGCCCTGCATCATAATTTTCGGTGCCCTTGGACAGAAATTCACTGAAATGGATCTTGTAAAATTCTTTGCCCACCCTAGACCATAGACAGTGTTAATGAATTACTAACTTAAACGACCCCCCCCCCCCCCCCCCCACGCCACGGACGGCTGCCCCCCCTAGACAAAATTCCTAGCTACGCCAATGGCTGTTGGTAAATCTATAGTAAGTGCTCGGTCCGTTAACATGTAAGCTAGTGTTTGGAGATCCATAAGTGATCTCCGATTCGTCTCCATTAGTATTTAGCCAGAGGTCGGGGCTATCAAAATGATGCCCTATTAGGGTTAAAAATCATAAATACAGTGCACTGCATTTGACAAAAAATAACTTAAAGCTTTAAAAGCACGATCAAAATAATTTTGGCCATAAAAATAAAAATCAAAAACAGTTAGTCCATATGATTCACTTTGCCTTTTTTGTAGAACCACCCACACACTGGCCACTGCACACAAAGACGAAATTCAACAAAACCGTGCCAACAATTAATTGTGTTTGTTACAAAGCCTTAAGATAAGAACAATACTGTAGCAATATAATAAACAATTACTCATCCTAGCTCTACCACAGATTAGAGTTACTTCAGAGCTCTACATAACATATTCATCCCAGATATTGAGTAAATACATTATACAATGTCTAAATAGCTACTGGGATACTTTAATTAGTCGAAATAAATTTTGTTATTCTACGAGTATACACTTATTAAATTGAAGCATTACTATGAAATTTAATATGCAGGGAGTTTTGGGAGAGAAAAATTTATCTAGCAAGGTCTTTTCACTGGAAAACTGCGCATTTTAAGTTATATATGTTTTTTCTTCGTCGTGCAACAATATATCAATAATTTCGACTCTATAATGTCAGTCCGATAGGCAGTTTTGTATGCGTATATTATGCATAATTTAGGCTTTGTTGAAAAATTCAGAACATGGTGTATTAGTTAAATTAAAAAATAGGATACACTCTTTCTAGTTTAATTTTCTTTAAATAAATACACAGATTACTAAATATTTATTTCGTGAAATAAAATTATCATTTTTATACCTTTTAAATACTTCTGTAATAGTTTGCTACTTAGATAATACTAGACGTTGCCCGCGACATCGTGCGCGCAAAAGTAAATTTCGTAGAAACCGTACATTTTTCCGCCATTTAAAGTAGCCTATGTCCTTCCCCGTGGACTATATCTGTGCCAAATTTATCAAAATCGGTCCAGTAGTTTCGGAGCCTATTCAATGCAAACAAACAAACATATATTAGTACCTATAAATAAAAATCGAAGAATAACACTTGGAATATAGAGTTCTAAGAATAGATTAGAAATGCAGGTAATATTTAACTGTAATATTACTATATAACATGCTTTTATCAGTTTTCGGATTTAGTCATAATTTTATTATTACAGATTTCGTAGAAATTGTGACTGTTTTTGTAGATATAACAACATCCTAAAAATGACGTCAAATAAATTCATAAGTGCAAATAAAACGGCCACATACTTTGCATAAATTACCTACATTTATTGATAAGCCAAGAATGTTGATAATTGAGTTTATTAAAGCAACATCAATATAGATTCTATCAATCAATTAGATAACATATTTTATTGTTCTAACGTAGCTCATAAAGCGACACATGTGCTATGTATAAATTAGTATTACTGAATAGTAATATTATATATAGTAATCTTATCGAACTCTACCATGATAATAAATGTATTATTTATCATTATATACAAAGAATACGAACTGTACATAAAACTTTGCATTTGCGAGTATTAACTGTTGATATAGTTATACTGTGAAGTATAACGTTGTCTCTGTTACTCCAATGTATTTAGCACGTCAACGAAAGAGACGGGCGGTAGAGCGGAGGGACGCGCCGGTAAAATGTTAAAAGCAACAGCTAAGCCGACCGAAATTCAGTATGGAAACGGAATTGCGTAGAGTATGGTGTGTTAACTTTGAAAGTAACACGCGTCGGTAAAATGTGACTGTAGTTTTGAGTGTTGATGTATTATTTTTGTTGTTCATCAGTCGTATAAACACGTTTTTGAGACACATCGCGGGAGCAGACGACGCGACGTCGGTGACGTGGACGGTAGCGTCCAAGGATTAAATGTAGAGTCGAAATACAACCAAAAAATACTTTCCTCGTGAGTTATATGACAGTAGTTATTATCAAGTTAGTTTTATTGCTACACGTGATCGACGAAAATTCTCGAAGCGTTTACGCGGCCGATACAAAGTGTTTAATCGTGAATTGAGTGTTTTAACTAAATTATGGTGGTAACTAAAGTTGATAACATGGCATATTCCGCTTACACAGGAAAACCCAAAATATTCTTCCCCAAGAAGGTAAGATTGGATTTAATGTTTTGTTTTTAAAAGTATTTTTTATATTTACAATCAAACAAAATGAAATCCATTTTTACAATGCAACTTTTCACATTTGTATGATTGATTTAATCGACATAAAAAATCTTGAATATCAAGTAAAATAAGTTTTATCTGTAAGGCAGCGACGTCTGCCATAGAAGGTAATAATAATATGTGGTAACCTCGAACCGACCAAATGCGTACAGAACTAATTAATACTGGTTGCTACAGTATTTATTTGTCTATTTTTTTATCAATTATTTATATTGTGAAGCTATCTTTTATTTCCGTCGACTTTAGTGGCATTTTGTTAATATACATAATGTAGAGTCATTTAAAAGCGTTAGCATCAAATGCGTTACGACGACTTACGACATTTTTGAACGTTGATATACGCCCACATTTAAATCTATATAAAAGACAAAAATATGTACGTATTATAATGAATTGAACAAAAGTTTTAACCCGATATGTTTCATCCTTAACTTATACCTACCTAAAGTAATTAAGTCATAATAAATAGGTCATTCATCAAACCAATATTTTAGTGTGGGAGAGTCACGCTTCGGGACGAATGGGCCAGCTCGGTCGGATAAGCACCAAGACCTCACAGAAAACTGACGTGAAATAACTCTTGCGTTGTGTTTCGCCGAGTGAGTAAGGTTACCGAAGGCCCATGAGGGGGATTGGGGATTTTAAGGACCAGGAACGCAAGTCTCAATACCAGAGGAGTTACAAGTGTAACTCCTAAGGATCAGGAATGCAAGTCTCAACACCTCCTCTAGTGTCTCCTCAAGAGTTACAAGTCCTCTGGTGTTGCTAGTGTCCATGAGCAGATGATCCATCCATTTCCTGGTTAATTTCATAAAAAAAAACTATATATTTTACCATATGATAAATAGGTTATACAATTTGACAATACGATTTAAATGCTACATAATATGACCACAATTTTAAAACTACAACACAATTTATCCAAAATGTGGCGGTAAATGTAGAGTCATTTTCAGCTGTAAACATATGCCGTATATGTCTGGGTTTTTCGTGTTTACTTCATGATTCAATTACATTATACCGGCCCACATTGGCGACCTAGTTCAAACGTTTAACCTTGGTATAATTCTGAGAAAAATCAACAGGTTATTCGATTTCAGCTAAATATATGCTAATTAATGGTAGAGCGTTTAGAATAGCTATTGTATTAGATATAGAGTTCGTTGTTTTTACGAGGTTAATGTAGAGATGCTCATTCATTAATACAATATTTTTTACAACTGCAGTTATTCTTTCGGTTTTCGGTTAATTGAGCAAAAAATAGCGAAAATATCAAGTTTTTTGTGTAGTATAATTCCCTTAAATATTTATTTTATTGTTTATTATTAAAGAGAATATACAACTCAATATTCAGTAAATACTTTAACGTACGGAACGGTACGGAATTCCAAAAACAGTTAGTATAATATTTTTGGTTTGCTATTTCTATTTAGATTTGCTTCCATAACTTAATTTCAGCTCATTACCTTTGTATATGAGCTCACAACTTGTAAAGCGCTAACACCAAATATAGTTTCAAAGATAAAGTATTTTTTTGGGAAACAAATAATCTGTCAGAGATAAGCGTGAATTGGCTGTAAAACAATGTATAAATTTATAAAGATTATCTACTAAAGTATCTTAAAAAACGTAAACAAGACGTTAGTATGTTGTTATAAGTTATTAATATGCACAACCCGTGCACATAATGGGTCTTACAAGGTCCCCCTGACCTAAATTCAGGATATAATACAAAACATACCCAAATACGTCTCCTTAAAGTTGATTTTTATTACACTAAAGGCTAAAGGGTAGACCGGATCCTTCGTCTTGCAAAAATCGTAGCACACTAATTTGGTCTTTTGTTCCATTAAAATAAAAGAGCTTTTCCTGCAAATTATTCGCTTTTGATATGGCCGAACCCAGATAAGAGATCGCACAGAGCGCACTGAACTGCTTCGACATATTAAAACAGGATAAATAATATTAAATTCATGTTATGTTAAAAACCCGCTACTGTTCCTTGATATGACTCTAAAATTATTGATTTCAGAGTTCTGACATGCTAGGCAAAAACCTTTTGTAAATTTAAAAGTAGTAAAAACCTCAATGGATAAGATAAAAATGTGAAAGTGGTAAAAACTAAGAAATCTTTCATGTTTTAATTTAAACTAAGTTTAAAAAAAATCTGAAATCTACTCAACAATAACCATTATGTTGGAATTCCATTGACGTAATTAATATGTTATGATCTAAATTATATAAGCAAAGCATTGTAAAATATGAGCTTGTAATATAAAAAATATAAATTAAAATAACACAAACTGAAAAAGGAAAATATCTGAAAATTTGTTTGCATTACTTTACTGGGTACTTTTTCAAAGTGGCGTAAAACTGATGCTGCTGTCAAAATACTCTTGACCATAGACGTATATAGGTAATATAGACGAGGCATGTTAAGGCAAAAAGTGGCTCCAGTTAAATAGTCTTACTTTGAGATTTTTGGGGCCATTTTGACATTTGAAGTATGGTGAAAACCAAGATGGCGTAACTTTTTATTGTATGAAGATTCGTTCAGTCAAATGTACGTCATAGCATATCTTGAGTTTTGAAATCTTTGATTTTGACTGAAAAATAAGTATTTTGCTACAAATTATGAAATGATCCCTCAGGACCAGTCATTTTCAATCCATATTCTAAGCTATACAAATAAATAAAATTGCTTTTTGGTAAGTATAAAGTTATTTCTTTTATTTATTTTTAGTTGTAATAAATTAGCTTTGCATACTATAGTAGTTATAGTACCTATATACAGTACTAACCCGAAAAATCTATTTTTAAAATATTTGTTTGTCTGTCTGTTTGTTTCGGCTCTCTAAAACGGCCGGACCCATTTTGACCGGAATTTCACTTGCAAATGATGCTATAAGGAGTAACTCAGGCTACACACCCCTAGTGGCAAATAATGGTAACTAATTCGATTCCATTTAAATTGTAGGTAACTTCTTCACGACGCGTTATCTTACAACTTCCAAGATAATAATATCTTCTAGGAAACTATCAATATATTTATTGCTTAAGATTAAACGAGTTGCGATAAGCAATCTATCTGTATGTAGGCGATGTTGTTTTATGACAATGCTAAAAGTTAATTAAGACGAACGCTAAAACAGAGCTGTCTTGATTTAGGTCACGGTTAGCCAGAAATAAAGACTATTCTCAATTTAAGGAGATATAAATAAAATGATTTGTTCATGGTATAATCTAATTCAGACAATAACGTTGTCGCGTGCTCTACCAATTATTACAATTAAGCTAGATAAAGAAGAGCTCATAATAGTCCTAGATTATATTTTTATTTAAAGAAATCACGCAGGAATCGTGCATTTTTCAGCGATAAATAGTAGCCATTGTCCTTCCCCGTGGTCTGCCCTATATCTGTGCCTTTCATTAAAATCAGTCCAGTAATTTCAGAGCCTATTTAATGCAAACAATCAAACAAATATTTCTTCTTTATAATTTTAAGATAATGGTATAACTTATAGGTTATTGTTTCTTGTTTTTGTTTTAATAGGAAGCCAAAGAAAGTTATTATATGTATGTTATTATTTTCCTGAGTAGGTATAGAGGATTGCTTATTATCCTTTATCTCAACTCATATTCATGCCACTATAGTTTATAATAGGTATATTAAACAATAATAAACATAAAACTACCGTTATGTGTGAACAAGCAATTCTTGTTTCTCGTACTTTCTAAATAAGGATGTACAAGCGGCAGACTATGTCCTGCAGTGGCGACGAATATGGGCACCTCGGCCCACTACATAACTGATGAATATAGATTGCTTTGCTGTACAGCATCCTGGTTCGTAACGCATATTATCTAGCAAATGCACGTATTCTAGTATTAAATTCAGACGTCCTAAGGCTGGTACTATATTGCCCGAATTCCGTAAGGCCGGGGTAAATTCAGAGTTCTGAAAATAGAACTCTCTACTGTTAATACAGTAGAGCTGAAAATCAAACACAAGTATCGAGTCAAATGTCAATGTTTTCAGCTCATCAGCTCGACACTCACCACTTCGATTATCAACTCTATTGTATTAGCGCAGAGTTGTATTTTTAGTGCTCTGAATATTCCCGGTCTTGCCAAATTCCGGATCATATAGTCCCAGCCTAGTTAGGATTCTAAAAAGAAAGCTACTTAGAATTGTCGAGACGACCTACATGTTAAATATTTAATTTAATTTATATACTCAGATAAATTGAGATATTGCTATTAGATAAACGTAAAAAAATATAATATTTTATGTGTAGTTTAGTAACTATCTGCATCTAAAATACTTTAACTTAACTTTTTTATAAAAAGTTTCAAAATTTTGAAGTACTTTAAGTAGCTTTAAAAACTTACTTAGAAATCATTACCTACAAGTTGTGTCTCAAACCTAAATTGTAAACTATTTTAAATATTATATGTATGTATTTTATTTTATTATTATTATTTTATTTTTATTTTAGATACATTTGTTCATTATTATACAGTGTACTTTATGCACTACACCTATTTCCCAAAACATTGTTCTTTCCAACATTATAAGGTTGTCTGGAAAAAATTACTACTTAGTAATAAGGCCGCCTTTGTGTGCATATCTGTTTTTTGTAATGTTTGTGATAATGTATTGTATCCATGCTATTTGTTATTTAATGCAAACAATCAAACAAATATTTCTTCTTTATAATTTTAAGATAATGGTATAACTTATAGGTTATTGTTTCTTGTTTTTGTTTTAATAGGAAGCCAAAGAAAGTTATTATATGTATGTTATTATTTTCCTGAGTAGGTATAGAGGATTGCTTATTATCCTTTATCTCAACTCATATTCATGCCACTATAGTTTATAATAGGTATATTAAACAATAATAAACATAAAACTACCGTTATGTGTGAACAAGCAATTCTTGTTTCTCGTACTTTCTAAATAAGGATGTACAAGCGGCAGACTATGTCCTGCAGTGGCGACGAATATGGGCACCTCGGCCCACTACATAACTGATGAATATAGATTGCTTTGCTGTACAGCATCCTGGTTCGTAACGCATATTATCTAGCAAATGCACGTATTCTAGTATTAAATTCAGACGTCCTAAGGCTGGTACTATATTGCCCGAATTCCGTAAGGCCGGGGTAAATTCAGAGTTCTGAAAATAGAACTCTCTACTGTTAATACAGTAGAGCTGAAAATCAAACACAAGTATCGAGTCAAATGTCAATGTTTTCAGCTCATCAGCTCGACACTCACCACTTCGATTATCAACTCTATTGTATTAGCGCAGAGTTGTATTTTTAGTGCTCTGAATATTCCCGGTCTTGCCAAATTCCGGATCATATAGTCCCAGCCTAGTTAGGATTCTAAAAAGAAAGCTACTTAGAATTGTCGAGACGACCTACATGTTAAATATTTAATTTAATTTATATACTCAGATAAATTGAGATATTGCTATTAGATAAACGTAAAAAAATATAATATTTTATGTGTAGTTTAGTAACTATCTGCATCTAAAATACTTTAACTTAACTTTTTTATAAAAAGTTTCAAAATTTTGAAGTACTTTAAGTAGCTTTAAAAACTTACTTAGAAATCATTACCTACAAGTTGTGTCTCAAACCTAAATTGTAAACTATTTTAAATATTATATGTATGTATTTTATTTTATTATTATTATTTTATTTTTATTTTAGATACATTTGTTCATTATTATACAGTGTACTTTATGCACTACACCTATTTCCCAAAACATTGTTCTTTCCAACATTATAAGGTTGTCTGGAAAAAATTACTACTTAGTAATAAGGCCGCCTTTGTGTGCATATCTGTTTTTTGTAATGTTTGTGATAATGTATTGTATCCATGCTATTTGTTATGTGCACAATAAAGTATATTTGATATTTTATACTTTTAAGTCCATTTTTACGACGTTGGAATTAGGACTTTATGGCACTTATAATAATAAATAATTGTGGGATAAGAAAGATAGATATACTTATGTTATTTCTCTTACTAAATACTCTAAGGTGTATTCCACGTTTGTTCCATGCTCGACCCCTAAGTATATACTAAAATATTGTAAAGATTTGTTTGTTTGTTAAGACTACGGATAAAAACACAGGCTAGTTTTTTTGTTCTCGAAAAAACTTACGGTTTGGACAGTATTTACGTTTTATGCTCCATTAATCCGATTGTTTATAAAAAACCGCAGCTAAAACTGACAACGTTTAAACTTGAATATAAAATTAATTAACCTCTGGACTCTGGTTTATTTAAATCAATTTCGTCGTTATTATATAATATTAAGTACTGTTGCAATGTTCTTATAAGCTTATTCGAAAGATTTGTCACTTTCTTACTTTACATTGAGCAACAAACACAAAATACACAATTAATTTATATTTCTAATATTTTCGAGACGTACCTTCTGAGTTGTCTTAAGCAATTTATAATTTTCGAGCTTATCAAGATGTCCCACGCATTCCTTGAACTATACAACCATATAAATTAAACACCCAAAGCAAAGACATAAGCCATTAATATATTTTAATTAACGGAGTATCGAGTTATCTAATAATATCTATACTAATATAATAAAGAGGAAAAGTTTGTTTGTTTGCATTGAATAGGCTCCGAAACTACTGTACTGATTTTGATGAAATTTGGCACAAATGTAGAGTGGACCACGGGGAAGGACATATGCCACTTTCAATCGCGAAAAAAATGTACGGTTTCTGCTAAATTAACTTTTAATTAACGCGCACGAATTCGCAGGCCACATCTAGTCTAACTATATAACTATAATACTATAAATATGAAAGATTTGTTTGTTTGCTTGCATTGACTATGATCCGAAACTAACTACGCCAACTGTGATCTAATTTGGCACAGATATAGAGTAGACCACGGAAAAGGACCATGGGCTCCAAATACTCTAGTTATAAAGCTAGGTACGTGGTATATTCATGACTTAACATTTGTGAAATTTTATTACTAGGTCGCCGCTAAAAGCTACCGAATTTATGAAATTAAATGTTTTGAATTTTAAAACCATAACGGTCGAATACCGAAATGATAATCAAAAATTAAGAGCCCTCCTATTCACAGGCTGTCGCTGTCTCTGCTAGCTGAAAAGACAAGGACAGCATGTGACTTGAGCGTCACTTAATTTAACTACCGTTTAAGTATTCGGCCTTTAGGAATGTCATGAATGTCATACCAATGATCATCCATTAACAGGGATACATAACCAGTGGTGCAATGTTAATGGTTACAGTAATTGGTAGTTCCGGTGCCGATTACAGACTGGTACCATTGTCAACCTTATCACTATGAAAATAAGGTTGAAGGTTCAAAACTGATACCCGCTTGTCCACGACCGTACACACACCGCTCAGATGCCCGCAAAAAGTGGGGAATGCCGTCAGGAATCCCCACTCCCCATCTTCCTGTCCAATACCACATTCCTGGATACCACAATATGTATGCAAATGTTTAAAATCGATTTCTTCTTTTGGTTACACTCATGTATTTTTACTTCGTTTCTTTCTCGACGATGACTAAGTAAATCTAAAAAATCGTTATTGGCTTTAGATAATGTTAATTAATGTATAATCTACGGATATTAATAATTATATTACGAGTATTGTGACGGAAGTATCGATTAACAAAAATAACTGTATTTCCTAAATAGTCAATGTCTATTCGAAAACTGCATTTAACACCGTGACAACGCATTAAATCAAGAAGACCAATTCTTTAAAAATGACATTGGTCTCAGACCAAATAAAAAATGAAGACAGAGCTTTGTCAAAGCAACTGAGGCCGGCCGGTGCTTTTATGTAGGTATTATATAGCTAGTGGTGGTATATATTTATATAGTATATAATTATATAGGTAGTATATAGCTAATGCCCGTAGCTTCGTTTGCGTGTTACTATCAATGGAAACGGAACCCTAAGACAAAGTAGCCTATGTTACCCCTTGTAATATACGCTATCTGCCAGTGAAAGCCCGGTCAAAATTGGTCCGGCCATTTTAGAGATTAGCCGGAAGTGTGACAGACAAAAAATTTAAACAATGGATGTGTTCCGCTGCAAAAAGCGCTTGTTAGTGCTAAACAAAAAAAAACAGATTATCGGCCAGGACACGTTCGCTAACGATTGATTGAATGAACTATAGAATTACCGCTAACATAATCCGCCATTTTGCTTATTTAACGCTAGCGTTCGCTATTTGCTTACGCTTTTTGGTAGCGCTTTTTTCCGCGGAACACAGTCATTGTCTTTTTGGTATAGGTAACGTGTATACTATCATATTTAGTGCAATCTTTTAATATGAAATTACAAACAGACACTTCAATTCTATTTTTATGTATGGATATTGGATAATAATAAAGTGTGCTCTAGGATAATAAAGTTGGTGGTGATTATTTTAAGCGTTATTGATTACATCTAACAACTAATAAGACTTTCCTCGGAGGAAGCGACGCGGACGGTGGGCGCCGAAAACAGCATATCCGTCGAACAAACTGTCTAAGTAGGAAGTCCACTAACGCGCAGCTCAGTTTCCGCTTCGCCTACAGTCGCGACGCTCAACCACTTTTATATAACACTTATGTGTGGCCACGAACTCGGACAACAGCGGTATATGCAAGTTTCATTATTGATTGAAGTTTGTTTTTTTTTTTTTAAGAAAGAAAGAATATTTTATTAAGCCCTGCAAGCTTCGTACAAGCTGTAAACTTTACATCTTAGCCAAAAAATTATTATAATAGAACTGTTGCTTAACAGAAAGATGAAACAGTAAAGAAATAGGTAAGTGACTCACTTTACGCCTATGACGTGACGTTAGCGAAACGGCCAATAAAATAAGTACCTGGGAGACCAAGCTTAGCTCGGAGTTACTAGTGAGTTAGAGGAGTACATACGACATAGTACGGAAAAAAGGATTACAATTTTATTGTATTTGAGTTATTTTGTAAATAACTGATTTAATTAATAATATTTTGTTTCACGACAAAAGAAAAAACTTATATAACTTATGGATGCGGCGTAGATCGATTTTTCTCCCTTAAACCCCATGCATTCTAAATTTAATAGAAATATTTACAGCCGTTTCCGAGATTCTGATTATGTATATGTCATATGTCACCATAAAATTGTAAAAACCATTAGATTGTAATATAACTAGCGAGCTTTTAAAATGTTGGAAGATTGCGAACCCAAACATTCTACTAACAATTTAACGCATTCTTTTTCGTTAGACTATAACATATCGCAAAGAACTTTCCGACACATTTTTACAATCTCGCTAATTATATTATAACGGTTTTTAAAATTTGGTGACTTATATACAAGAATTGCTCATTTAAAGTGTAGGTAAGATACACCTCCATCGCCTCCGCTGTCGCTACCGCTCGTACTCATGGCCCCGCGGCGGCTGCACCGAGCCCACGCGCCGTCTTAAGCTGAATTAAATTGCTCGTACTAAAACCAAATTATTGACCGGCTGTTGTTTAAGTCGCATTAACTCCCACTCATATTCCAATCACGGTTATGTTTCTTCGTCTAAGTATCATTAGCTTGAACCTCGGCCGTCTGACGCGCGATTTCCTCCGCAATCTTCGAGATAAACATTTATCTCAAGAGTATGTAACGAAGATATTATGTTGCGCAACCCTTGTGTTTTTACAGCCAAATACGCTACTTTATCAAGAAATATTTTAAGAAGCACTTAAATCGGAATGGGGCCGTAAATTAAGCTATAGTTTGAGATTCAGCTGTTATTCTATTCATAACATCTATTTCATTAGGAATTTACAATGATAGAGTGAAAAAATATGTGTCATAACTTGTAATATGAGCCTGCCTTATCTTACGCGAATACGCGATATATCAAATACTAGCTTTAGCCCGCGACTTCGTCCGCGTGGAACAATATTTTGGGATATCGCTGAAATTTACCCGCGACTTTATTTATGACTAACGAAAGCGGAATCCTATTTTTTAAACGGAACCCTAAAATAAAAGTAGCCTATGTTAGACCCTATAACATCAGCTATCTGCTAGTGAAAGTCCCGTGAAAATCGGTCCAGCCGTTTCAGAGATTAGTCGGAACAAACAGACAGACAGACCGACTGACAGACAGACAGACGGACAGACAAAAATTAAAAAAAATTACTTTATTGTAAGTACCGAATATACTTTCAGATTCATTATGTAAAAAGCTGTTAATTTGAAGTTACAAACAGACACTTAAATTGTATTTAACTGTATAGATGTATAGATATTATAATGTATTATATTTTAAGATATTATCAATTTGATGTTTATAAAATAAGTAAACTATTTAACTAAACTAAACTAAATATTAACCCGCACGCGCACCCCGCCTTGGTGACGCCCACTTCGCAACGGGCCGTGCAGCAGAAATCGTAATATTTGAATTTCGCCATAACTTCAAAACCAAACGTCCAATTTTAATCATTCAAAGACCAAATATTATCTACATAAACTGTACTTAGTGATGAAATAATTTATTTTGATAAGGATTAATAACATGAGTAAAATAAACGCGTTTAAATGTAGTCCAAAAAAAATTCAAGATTTCTAAATAAAAAAATGGTTGTTGTGCCTCACTCGACATAGATAGGTATAGTGTGTCGCGAACTTTTTTGTAGATATTTATAAGATCTACAATTAATTAGAACATTTTATGGTTCTATCTTTTATAGTTTAGGCAGCGTACGCAAAATAAGTAACTTTTCTGGTTGATTTTTTACACCTTGTGTCCGAAAAACCCAAATATCTTACGGAACCCTATTTTTTTCCAAAATAAAATTTAGCCTATGTTACTCGTGGATAATGTAGCTTTCGAATGGTGAAAGAATTTTTGAAATCGGTCCAGTACTTTTTGAGCCTATTCATTACAAACAAACAAACAAACAAACAAACAAACATACAAACAAAGTTTTCCTCTTTATAATATTAGTGTAGATAAATACATTAACATAAAATCATTAAGTCGCATCAAATGTAGGTATTGCAGTTACCAAACGAAACTTTTAATCATTTTAATCACAACAAATTACGTTAAATTGGTGATTAATAAGTGATATTTTTAGAACTACTTTAAGCAATGATTTAGATTATTGTGATAATATTTAAGAATCTAGTATGCACTATCATGACAAGTAGGTATTAAAAAATGAAATCATCCAATAGTAATCATTAATAATCATCTTACGTAGAGCTATCGCTTACAAATCAACATTGCCTCAATAAAACCAGTAGTTTAGTGTATGAATGCAACAGTTTAACACTGTAATAAATTCTACAATATATGGATAAATATTACCCGGTGTTGTTTCAATAGGCGTATCAAACCTACGCAAGAAAATTGACTCTATGTCGTTTTATATCTTTATTTACCATAACAAAACATTTACATACGTTTGTATTAATCTCGTTTTTACGAACAAGTATTTTTTAATAGTTTATTTTATTTTACATCCTGCTACTTTTAATAAATGTTAGTTATTTGAGGAATCTTCTAGAAGAGGTTGATTTTCAGAGGCAGTATGGTTTCAGTCATATACCTAATATTATATTCTCTTTCATTAGAACTTACGGTTAGAAATTATTAGGTTGTACTTTTCAATAAGTAAATCTACGATTATTGAAGCACATTTTTATAATTACCTATTGCAAAATAAATACTTCAAAATACTTTTTAATGATGTAGAAAACAGCCTTAATTTTAGCTCGATTATAACATTTAAAGTTATGCTTTATTTTTGAAAATTATTACTCTATTCTATTGTTGCATAAATTTCAGAAACAATAGGATAATATAACGTATTACGTAGCTCTATCTAAAATGTAGTATTATTATATTCCTAGTTATTTTTAGTATTAACTGGTATTTGAGTAGCAAACAATAGCTAGTCAGTTCGAGCCTTGATGTTATCAGAAGTTATCTCAATACTTGGTTAGGTATCAGAAGAGTTGTTCTCACGTATATTGTAATATCGTTTTTATACCGGATCAATGTAATTTAGTATACAGAGTTCTTGGCATTTCAATAAAATATTTTTTGAAAATTCTAGAAAAATAATAATTTTTGTAGCTTAAAAACAATTCAAGTAAGTAAAGTAGTTTAAAGAAATACTGATTGTCAATTTTTATTCAAATCTAGAAGGGGAACAAACTCTTTACTTGGGGTAAGTGGGTAGTGGGTACTTACGTAGAAAAGTTTATGTAGGGTACCTACTTAAGCATCCCACTTAGGGTAAATTGTTTGCAAATCTTAACGTCTTGCAATACAAAAAGAAAGGTAAACGAACTGTGAGTCAACATTTCATATGGTGCCGATGAATCATATTCATGATTCTTAGTACACAATTTCGCTTTCCGCAGGTAACGAACGGATTATATTATTGATATTATAGTAATAACAATAACATTAAAATACGTGCAGAAATTAGATTAGTAAATTTAAATTATTGTAGATGCTAAAGTAGAATTAGGGTAGGTAGTTAACTAGTTAGACCGTACCTACTCTTTCATGCAAAACTGCTGAATTTTTTACGTATTTGTAAAAAATTTGGCACGCACGTTTTATCCCGGCTACGTTATCTATGCTAATATAATATAGAAGAAAAGTTTGTTTCTTTGTTTGCATTGAATAGGCTCCGAAACTACTAGACTGATTTTGATGAAATTTGGTACAGATATATATTAGACCACGGGGAAGAATATAGGCTACTTTTTACCTCTGCAAAATGTACGGTTACCGCGGGATTTCCTATTGCGCGCACGAAGTCGCGTGCAACATCTAGTACGTTATAATAATATGATAGATCTTATAAATACTAAGTACCTAAGTATCTCTTGGTAGATTGTGGAAGAACGTATTTCTACACAGATGCAGCATTTATTGAGAGATTAACAAGCAAAACCACTTCCTAGATACGACGGTAGTAAATTATTCTATTTAAAGATTTATATAGTTACCTTCATTTAACACATTAATATTTCAATTTCCTCAAAATGGCGTACTCAATAGCGACCGTCACACGTACAGTTCTGACGTGGTTCTACTAATTTACATAATTACATATCTGTCCAGGTATTCGCCGTTCCAACTTCCAACCCGCGCTCCGAACCGATCGTGTAACGCGCGGGTGTGGATATCAAACATCTCGATAACTTCACATGAGGTGTCTTCGTGCAATTCTCAGAGTCAAATGGCAAGATAAAGTCCCAAACACTCTTCTAAGGCGCACCAAAATGTCTGGTATGGAGTGTCTTCTCATGCAAGGCCGACTTGGATGGTGTCCCTTGTGCGCATGGACGACTCCCGTTTACCTAAGAGCCTATTCTATTCGAAAAACTGGGAAGCGTAAGCCTGGGAGCCAGTACTTGCGTTATAGGGATGTTCTCAAGCAGTATTTGGTTGCGTGCGGCTTACAACAAAACACCTGGCAGGAGCTGGCGCGTGAGAAGCCTAACTGGTGAAAAGCTGTTAAAGAAGGCACTGAGAACTTCGAAAAAGCTCGAATGGAAGATCTAGATGCCAAATGCAAACACCGCAAGACTGGCCCTAAGCCTACGCATAAGTCATAACTATACGTTCAACTCAACTGAACAACTATACTGCACAACGTGTGACCGAGTCTTTCAGACTAAACTCGGTTTCTCCAGCCATATACGGGCTCATGCAAAGAGGCTATTAGTGCCGTTACACACGTTCCGGTTACCGGGTAGCCGATGCCGGGTAGTCGGTCCCAAAGTGCATGGTCATGTACGATAGCTTTCACACGTACCGGCGTACATGGCTATACATTTCGCGACCGGCTACTCGGCAACCAGGACGTGTGCAGGGTCGCCGTCGACGGCTGCGTCGTAGAGGACATCATCATCATTAGGACGTATTATGTAAAAATCCGGCAGTCCAGACCGTGACGCATTTTTATTCGTAATTAGCACGACAGTTCGCCGACAAGACCGAGGAGTATAATCAGCCTCTCTGCCTAGCGTATGTGGACTATGAAAAAGCCTTCGATACCGTCGAGACCTGGGCTGTGCTGGAATCCATGCAGAGATGTCTCGTCGACTGCCGATATGTCGAGGTGTTGAGATATCTGAAGGTCGATTCTGCTATTTAATCCAACAATAATGTAGCTTCGTTACTGTTTCGATACAGTCCGGAACCTATCAAACAGCAAAATGGTATTCTAATAAACTTCAAACAAACGTCAAACGACGAATTACACCGCGATGCGATTATCATTGTATCACAGCTTGATTATAGATTGAGCGAACCACTTATCCATAGAAAATGGTATTCTAGTATGTTCATAAACTTAACTCCAATTTGACTCGAACCGATCCGTCAGCCGGATATTTTTTTCACTTTGACATGTGGGGATGCCATGACATAAAAATATTTATTTTACGCTAAAATCTGTTTTTTTGCCTTCCTCTCTCTAACCACGCGGGAAATAATTTTCCGTCCATCTCAGAAGAGGATAAAATCGTGTATCGCGTACACAAATGTGCATAGCCATGCCCCAAATTCGATGATTTTGTGTAATGTTTCAAAAAACACGAGCAGGAGACGCGCCTTAACTGACAATAATTGGCAACACCGGATAGTACAAACGTCAAGCAACAGCTGTCTTTGTACAAGTTTGTGCTCGCTTTATTTATAAATTGTAGTCAATGTCATTGCAAAATGACTGTGTTGGGATTTTAAATTTACGAAAATAGTGTAGTAGAATACCGACTTTCGGTCAATTTATGATAACAGGATAATAAATTTATAATGAATTGATGGTAAGTTGATAGTCTAAGTTAATTAAGAGAATTGGCCCTCTGTACAAGGCCGCAACAATGACCGTCCAAGTACAAGAACAGAGTACAAAACCAATCCAACTGCGTCGAGGAGTAAGACAGGGAGATGTTATCTCTCCAAAACTGTTTAATAACGCGTTGGAGGACGTTTTCAAGACGCTCGATTGGAACGGACGGGGACTGAACATAAACGGCCAGTACATCTCACACCTGAGATTCGCAGATGACATAGTCATTATGTCAGACTCTCTGCAGGACCTGGAAGAGATGCTGAACAGCCTAAGCGATTCTTCAAGACGGGTGGGTCTCGGTATGAACCTGAACAAAACTAAAATCATGTATAATGAACACGTTCTCCCGAGACCAGTCGTCGTAAATGGCGCTAGTCTCGAAGTTGTGCAAGAATACGTATATCTTGGCCAAACCATTCAACTCGGGCGGCACAACTTTGAGAAGGAGGTGAGTAGAAGAATACGCTTGGGCTGCGCTGCATTCGGGAAGCTCCGGGACATCTTTGAATCGTCGATCCCACAATCCCTTAAGACCAGGGTCTTTGATCAATGCGTTCTACCGGTAATGACATACGGAGCCGAAACGTGGACACTCACCGTAGGCTTGGTTCATAAGTTTAAGGTTGCTCAGCGTGCGATGGAAAGAGCAATGTTAAGGGTATCTCTGGTGGATAAAATACGTAACGACGTTATTCGCCAGAGAACTAAAGTCACTGACATTGCTCAACGAATTAGCACGCTGAAGTGGAAGTGGGCCGGCCATGTCTGCAGACGGACAGACAATCGATGGAGCAGACAAGTATTAGAGTGGAGACCACGCTTAGGCAAACGTAGTGTAGGACGTCCTGCGGCACGATGGACCGACGATTTGAAGAAGGTGGCTGGCAGCGGATGGATGAGGGCTGCCCAAGATCGGGATGGTTGGCGCTCATTGGGGGAGGCCTACGTTCAGCAGTGGACGGCGATAGGCTGATGATGATGATGATGACGACAGTTCGCTCCGCAGTCTAAACCGCACAGATTCCTCCGTGGCTTGGAACGCAGTCCGATCCGCGGTCCGAACCTTACGTTCAGCACACGGCACAGATATAGAGAAGACCGCGAGAAATTACATAAGCTACTTTTTATCTCGGGATCGACTGTATATTTGTCCAGTTCCGGCGGGATTTCTTTTTACGCACACGCAGTCGCGGGTAACGTCTACTATATAGGTATAATAAGTAACCTGTTTTATGACCTAAATTGGTCACAAAAAGGTTCTGTGTCTAACTTTATCCTGTCTACAGTTTCAGCCAAACGCATGAACCATAAGTTAATAACCATAGTTAATATAACTAGGAAAAAAACTACTAAGTACCTACTATTGGAGCACTATAGATAGATAATTTTAAATGTTTCCTTTTTCCTTATAATATTGCCATTTTTCTAATCTAAATTGTCTTAATTTCAGGTACGTTCAGAAGAGTCTCTGAATTCACCGGAAAAGCCGACCAAAATATCGCGATGGGTATGTTTCGTTTTTGTACAGGTGGTGGGTAAGTTAAGGCTGAAAAGTCTGAGAGCTAAAGTTATTTCGTTTAATTTAAAAAGGTCTGATGTTCAGTCACTTAAACAGTAATTATTACTTTATCAAGAGAGCATGAGAAAGTATGTTTAGAACTTTAGACCCTATATAAGTTGCCCGCGGCTTCGCCCGCGTGAAATTAGATTTTAAGCTTTCATCCCCTATTGTACCCCCACGGCGCGCGGCGATTGAATTTTAAAAGATCCTTCCTTAGAGAATACCTACGTCATATGAGGAATACGTGTGCAAAATTTCAAATTTCTAGCCTTAAGGGTTTGGCCTGTGTGTTGATACATCAGTCAATTATTATTATAATCAGTAAATTACGTATTTAATGTGTTAAAGTGTAATGTAATTAAATAAATGTTTTAATAATTATTATTATTATTAATCAACTTTGCCTTTTATATATAGAAGATGATAGATCAGGTCTAAATGTTCAGTTCACTTTAAGAGTAATTATTACTTTAACTGTTAACAAAGATGATAAATCATCAATGTTTAACATCCGCATAACTTTATCTGTTGTGCACCTACGGAGGGTTAGCCGACTTGAAGTGACTGGGACTATACTGTCCGGAATCTGGTTGGCCGGGGAAAATTCTGAGCATTGAAAATACAACTCTGCGCTAATACAATAAAGCTGAAGATCGAGCTCACTGGTATCGAGTCAAATGTCAATGACATTCGCTTTCAGAGGCAATTTTTTCTTTCACTGTCCGATCGTTCGCATTAGCGTATAATAAAGGTTTCTCAAATTAAGCATGCCAAAATACATGCCATTATTATTCTTGTAATTTAATCATTTAAGCAGTGATATGCTGCCGTCCTAACGAAGAGTGCAATAAGTCGAGTTTTTGGGCAAATTGAGTTTAGACCATATTATACCATAATATTATGGTCTAAATTCAATTTGCCCCAAAACACGACTTATTGCACTCTTCGTTAGGACGGCAGTATTATGGATGATGTTTCAGCTCTCGGAGTTGGAACAATGTGTCGCTGGTACTTTGCATGTAAATGATTTGCCGCGTCGAACGCCTATTGTTTGGCACAAATTATGTAAATAAAGCAAATTGGAATTCCCAACTACATTTGGCCACAAAGATTGTCTGTTGCTATACTTAAAGTAGGTAGTAGGTACTCAGTACGGCGTGTTAACAATCGTGTGAATATTCTACAGGAATTCTACCAAGTTTATACGTATTTATAGAATACAATAATTAATATAAACAAAAAAAATTAAGACAAAAATCGTAGTGATCTTTCGATTTTTAGCTCTATTGTTTTATAGCAGAGTTCTATTTTCAATGCTCTAAATTCTGCCCAGCGCGCGCATGATTCCGGATCAAATAGTCCCAGCTTTACCGTTATAAATACTCGGCGTCGCTGGCGGTTGCGTTGCGGTTGCGATGTAGAATTGCGATGTGGTCGGTATCACACACGTGGTCCACAACTACTGTAAAATATGATACGGGTGTAAAATATGATAATATTATTGACTAGATATAGATAATACAGTATCCCACGGGAACACTGTACTTTTTCGGGTAAAAAGTAGCCTATATTTCAATCCAGAACTCAAGCTACCACCATGCCAAATTTCATCAAAATCCGATCAGTAGTTTTTGCGTGAAAGACTAAAAAACATCCATCTATCCATCCATCAATCCATACTCACAAACTTTCACATTTATAATATTAGTAGGATTTTTAATACACACATATGCCCTGGTCGGGCATATGTGTGGTATGGTCCTCCTGTAGGTACTATTAAGTATTCTGTGGTATGGTTGTGGTCGTCGTGTGGTTATGGTACGTGTGGGAAGACACTTAATTGTTCACGGGCAAAATCCCCTACACCACCAGCAAGTCCTACGTAACATTGTTATAGCCATAAGCGATCTTGCAGTTCATAACTAAATAAAATACATCAAGGCCCTTTTCTCATACTCTACAGATAAGTGACAAATAGCTTATTGGCAACTTCTGTCTCTGTCGCTCAGTATAAAATAAGCGGCGACAAAACTTCCGAATAAGCTATTCAACATTTAGGAGAATGTAAAACGAGCCCTTAAAATGTATACAGTCGCCATTATATGAGATAAGCTTCTTAAAATTTATTCTTTCCTCTTTTCTTGAAATTCAAAATACTGATTAAGCAACGATAATTTTATAGTTCCTATGATAAATAATATCATATTACATAGCCCATTAAAAATATTGTTATGTCGTTTCTCATCCTGGTCACATTGTCAAAATTTTAATATCTATTCATCTTGAATATATCTTCCGCATGATCAGAATCAATGGCCAATTATATTTTGGTTTTATATATTTTATGAGTAGATATTTTGTAAGCTTCATTTGTAAGATATTAATTTGTTACCACTTGAAGACAAATAAATGAAAATAGTTCCTTTAGCAAACTCCTCTGGTGTTTGGTCCACTTTTTACCCGACTACGGTGAAGCCAAAAGGAAGGGTAATGATATTGGGAGTCCATGTATGTATGTTTGTTCCTACTTAGCGCTTAAACTACTGCTCCGATGTTAATAAATGATCAATGAGGTGTCAAAAGATTCGAATTCGAATTAATATCCTTGGTAACAAATGCTATACGTGGTAGAGCCATGCTTCGGCACGAATGGGCCGGCTCGACCGGAGATACGAATACCACGGGCTCACAGAAAACCGGCGTGAAACAGCGTTTGCGCTGTGTTTCGCCGAGTGAGTGAGTTTACCGGAGGCCCAATCCCCTACCCTATTCCCTTCCCTACCCTCCCCTATTACCCTATTCCCTCTTAAAAGGCCGGCAACGCACTTGCAGCTCTTCTGATGCTGCGAGTGTCCATGGGCGACGGAAGTTGCTTTCCATCAGGTGACCCGTTTGCTCGTTTGCCCCCTTATTTCATAAAAAAAAAATTAGGGTTATAGTTTTCTATAAAAATATATAGTAATTCCATATCTATCAGGCGATCCTCTCTTTAGTCTTTCTATACTATAAAGTCTTCCAACTGGAATAATTAAGACCGTGACTAAATAAAACATCCGCTGCTTAATCACCTCTTCCTCAACTTCATGGCAAACAGACTTAACTTATCAAGTTATCACTCACTTTTCGCGGGATAACCCTTATCTCTTCCGCCTTGACGTAACTAGATAAGTCCACTTGTTAACAAAATGTCCGACTAGTTTGCAAATAGCCGTCTTTTAAGATTTTTATGCATGATTTATCCTACTAATAATATAAATGTAATTTAAACAGCCTCCGTGGTCTAGTGGTTAGAGCCTTGGCTCTCGACTCAGAGGTCGTGGGTTCGATTCCCGCATTGGAACAACAAAAAATGTTGTTTCCAAGTTTGGTTAGGACAATGCAGGCTGATCACCTGATTGTCTGACAAGAAAGATGATCCATGCGTCGGATGGCATGTAAAAAGTCGGACCTGCGCCTTATCTCTCGTCAGTCGTGTCGGTTATCCGTCCCACTGGATTACGAGAGTAAAGGAAGAGAGAGTGCTCTTGTGTACTGCGCACACACTTGGGCACTATAAAATTACTCCTGCGTAACTGGCCTGGTTTCAATGGAACCGGCCACCGTCACCGAGATCGGTGGGGAGTCATTATTAATATAAATGTGAAAGTATGTGAGGATGTATGGATGTATAGATGGATGTTTGTTACTCCTTCACGCAAAAACTACTCAACGGATTTTGATAAAATTTGGTATGGTAGTAGCTTTAGATTAAAACATAAGCTATTTTTTGTCCCGAAAAAATACAGTGTTCCCGAGGGATACTGTATTTACGCGGGTGGAGCCGCGGGCAACGGTTAGTTATGTTGATACTATAGTCTATTCGCATTAAGAAGTCAGTGAATCATGCGTACAAATGTACAATTGATCAATGACATGTGTACGCGTCATTTACTGCCTTCTTAATGCGAATAGACTATATTATTTATATGGTAATGGTAACTACTATGTAGTAAGTAGGTCTTTTAGTAATCCTACTACTTTTATAAGTTTGTGAGGATGGATATATATATGGATGAATGAATGGATGGACGTTTGTTACTCCTTCACGCAAAAACTACTGAACGGATTTTGATTAAATTTGGTATGGTAGTAGTTTAAGCTCTAGATTAAAACATAGGCTACATATCCAAAAAAAATTGTAGTTTTCCCGTCGGATAGGTACTGTAATTACGCGGGCGGGGCCACAAGCAAAAGCTAGTATATTATGAATATTTATCACTTGAAAAACTTTGGGTCAAAAATACTGGTACTGGGTACCTAGTGGATTTTTTTATTCCTTCTAAATCTCAACGGTGGGTACCGTTGAGATTTAGAAGGAATAAAAAGCGTTATTTTCGAGTTTAGTTAACATTTTAAATTTAACGTTAAAAGTTTGTTTCACAAAACTCTGTCTTCACTGTTTTATTCGGTCTGAGGTTACTTATTAGAAAATCATTATAGTTTATCTTTTTACTAATAGGATCTATTGAGTCATCGCCAAAAGAAAGGTTCGCTTGTCTCTCTCTCTCGTTTAGATCACTTTAACCGGATTTAAGAGAAATTCGATTTTAATTCCATGAGCTACCTGAAAACTTAAGCGAAATGTTGAGATTTGTACGAAAATATCTTTTTAATATTATATATCTATGATTATATCAGCTGAACTTGTCTTGGGATATTTTGTTTCTGGTTCGTAATAGTCTTAAATAAATAAAAAAACATTTTGGTATTAGCATTATTTGTAAGTAGGTGTTAAGTGCTATGTTATTTTAATAAATATAGTTTAAAAAAACTTAAAAAACACGCTTTTTAATATCGAACTAAGAAGTTGAAAATAATTTTAAAAATAGGTACTAGTATAATTGAGGGAAAAGCGTGGGGCGCTTTGTGCCATAATAGGGAATATGCATAAAATATAAAAATAGCTTAAAACATAATAATATGATTCTAGACTGAAAAATTTTTTTTAGTTTTTTTAAACTATATTTATTTTCAACTTTTTAGTTCGAAATTCTTGATGTTGACGGTCGCACATACAAGCAAACAAGCCATACAGGTGAAGTTAATAATATAGCGTGTTAATATAGCGTGTTAAAAATAAAGATTACTAAGATAATTTGTAACGTTTTCAATAAAAGCTACAAAAATATAAATAATAATCCGTAATATGCAGATTTTTCCCATACGACACCGATAAATATTAGATATATGTATTAGATATGTATGCAATAAAATCAGTCTGACACAGCTAAGGTGACTTCATGAGATAAAACTTTATATTTATTTAGAATTTTAATAAATAAAAAAGCATTTGTGACTCATGGTTTTGTACTAAACAGGTCCTATGGAATGCCAGCAAAACAGCGTGAGGCAAAAAACAATGACGAAATCAATACGAGACGTTTTAGAGATAACAACTAAATATGAACATATCATAACTTTAATAATGTCTCTGGCAAATATTTTTTTTTATTCGGGGAAAATAATCCCAAACATTCCTTCATTTTTTTGTCGAAAGACTAAAGATTGAATGACTTATTAGTTATTATAGATATTTATTATTAGTCGTGGCCTATAACGAAATAGGTAGTGTCAAGTGTGTTTGGAGGGTATGTAGTCTGATTCACAAGATCCCTGTCAGTGAATTTCTGTCCAAGAGCACCGAAAATTATGGTCCAGGGCTTTCAAAATTTCAAGAGGGGCTCGAAAAAATTGCAAAAGCTATAAACAATTTTGTAAAAAAAAGGGGTTATGATTTTTTAAAATATCTCGGAGACTAAAATCCTTAAAGAGGAGGAAATTTCCTAAAAAAAAGTTCCAACACCCGGAACTCTATGACCAATAATTATAATTGTAATTTACACATACATACACATATATAATCACGCCTTTTTCCCGTAAAGGGGTAGGCAGAGACCACTTTTTGCCACTTGCTACGATCCTTACATACTCGTTTCGCGTCGTTCACTTTCATTCTTACCATCCATTCCTCCTCTTACATTCAACGTAGCGAAGCGGCTCTCCATGGTCCGCTTTTCACCTCCGCGAGAAACGAGACGTGATGGGTGGTGAACCACATTTTAATTTAGAGGTGAAAATAGCACTAAGAAACGATCCCGCGCCCGTTTACCGATAGTACGGACCCGCGAGCCCCTCTTGAAAGTTTTCAAAAAGTTTCTAGAGGTCATTCCGAATCGAATGAGCCCTAGATCATCATTTTCGGTGCCATTGGACAGAAATTCACTGAAATGGATCTTGTGGCTCAGACTACTGAAGGGATCACTGACTGAGGCAATAAGGGTTTTGCAAATATTTCTAATTAGGTGTACAGGATTTCAAATCTCCTTAAGATTATAACATGTATTTATAATTAAAAATATGTTATTTATTGATTGATACCATCTGTGTACACTTTAGTACGATAACTTACATACGTTGTACGAACTCTGACGTAGTGAGTACTAAACCTAAAAAACACAATGTTATGACAGTTAATGAGATTAATAATATTTTAACTACATAACCAAATATTTTTTACTTTGGTAATTTATAGACAATGCCATATATACCTATTCACTATTCTCGATTTAAACAAAACTATTTGAAGATGTACTTGAGATAATAATACATACAATTATGCAACGCTGCACGGGCAACGCGACGCCGCGCGCAAAATTAGATTTAGTTTCGCTATTCAAAAGTCCGCGCCGCGTCCTGTCGCGTTCCGTCTCGATGTGAACTGATCCTTAATTCTGTTACAGCATGTAAAAAGTCCCTTAATTTAAGTAGCCTTTGTGTATTTGGTTGGCATTTTCCTTGTACTCTCTAGTTATTTGAAGGAGGAATACTTGAAGTCACATATTGAATATTAAGGTAGCCTGTGGCCTGTGAAAGTGGAGGTGGGCCGGTGACTCACGCGCAGGTCCTCCGTGTGATAACGGGCCACGTGAGCCGTGAATCATCATTGTATTGCAATTACGCAAACAGTTAAACAACTAGGTTCTGCTTCTTAAGATTGTAGAAAAACAACGATTAAAATACGTAATACTAGTTCATGCAAAATTTAACGTTCACGTCAGCCAGAGCGCTAAAAACAGTACAAAAACTTTTTATCTTTTAAACTACATGTTTAATATGAAAGGCAAACCTGACTGACTCATCTATCAACGCACAGCCGAAACTACTGAATGGATTTTGCTGAAATTTGGTATACAGATAGTTGTAATAACGTAGGCATTCGCTAAGAAAGGATTTTTGAAAATTCGCCCCCTAAGGGGGTGAAAAAGGGGTTGAAATTTTGTATGGAAACCGAACTTCACGTGGACGATGTCGCAGGCAAAAGCTAGTTTTATATAAGGGTCAGTTGACACCGAAACGGGCCGCCGCATTTGTATGATAGCGATAAAAAATTGAACTTTATTTACTTTGCAAGAAGATACGCCTTTCATTGCGAGAGTTCGAATTTTCGTCTCACGTCTCGGGTTGATTTGACCCTTAGGTTGATTTATTCGATAACTACTAAAATAAGTACTTACCGAAATTCGGCCATATTGTTTTTAATAAATGTTTCTATTATTTGCATCATTGATTGACATCTATTGTTGCCTGTTTGTATGTATATTAGGCCAGTTCGGCCCATTTTATGTACCGGTAATAAAATCACAAACGGAATACAGGCCCCATTAACGATTCAACGACGCAAGAAATGCCAATTGCCAAATAAGCAAGCATAAGTAGATTTCAATATTATTTTATTTACGATTTAGTTGGTTCCGTAATTCATCTAATTCCCTGTTACATAATCGAGTGATAAGTGTCAGATAGGTTATTTGCATGTATTGTCTCTATCGCTTGATTGATTGAGTCAGCGACAAAACTTCCGAATAAGCTATCCAAAACATTTGAGAAGATTGTGAAAAAGACCCAGACACAAAACAAAACAGATGAACCATCTGCATCAGCGTGCTGCGCGGGTAGGTAATTACTAATTAGGTATGAGTGGATCTAAAATTAATAACAAAAATTTCGCTCGCTCTGCTCGCTTCTGACTGAATCTATCGAAAAGTCTTGAAAAAGCTGAATACTATAACCCGAATATGTAGGTTATATTATAGCCTTTGTTACTTGGACTGTTATGTTAGCACGATTCTATTGACACCTTGTTTCATAGATATGGCATGTCGAGGAGACATATTTTATTTGACAGTCTTCTGAAATCATGATGGCGTAACTTTTTCTTGTATGAAGATTTTTTCTGTCAAAAATAATTTGTCATATTATCATAGCCCCTCCTTAGTGTTGAAATCATTGCCCCGTTTATTAAAACCGGATCATCAACGGAGTTTCGGCACTAC
The DNA here is from genome assembly GCA_905404095.1 of Glaucopsyche alexis. Taxonomy (NCBI): domain Eukaryota; kingdom Metazoa; phylum Arthropoda; class Insecta; order Lepidoptera; family Lycaenidae; genus Glaucopsyche; species Glaucopsyche alexis. The sequence continues at coordinate 9,260,247 of FR990053.1, forward strand.
AGTGCCGCGGTGGAACAACATACATAGATAGACTGTCGAAATCATTACCCTTCTTTTTAGCTTCGCGTAAGTCTGGTAAAAATAAGACAAACATCCGATTCTTACCGAATTGCCGAAGGATTATATTTTAACCCTGGTATACTTAAGGTATAGCTGAGTACAACAGCCTCGGTGGTCTAGTGGTTAGAGCATTGGCTCTCGACTCGGAGGTCGTGGGTTAGATTCCCGCATTGGAACAACAAAAGATGTTGTTTCCAAGTTTGGTTAGGACAATGCAGGCTGATCACCTGATTGTCTGACAAGAAAGATGATTCATGCGTCGGATGGGCATTTAAAAACCTGCGCCTCATCTCTCGTTAGTCGTGTCAGTTAGGTATCCGTCCCACTGGATTACGAGAGTAAAGGAAGAGAAAGTGCTCTTGTGTACTGCGCACACACTTGGGTACTATAAAATTACTCCTGCGTAACTGGCCTGGTTTCAATGAAACCGGTCACCGAGATCGGTGGGGAGTAAGTATAGCTTAGATGTTTTATCAATAGCCATGATGTAGGTGGACCTTGGAGAAACGTTTGGCTACGTTGAATGTAAGAGGATGAATGGATGGTAAGAATGAAAGTGGACGAAGCGAAAGAAGTGTGTAAGGATCGTAGCAAGTGGAAAGAAGTGGGCTCTGCCTACCCCTACGGGAAAGAGGCGGTCCTGCCTACCCCTACGGGAAAAAGGCGTTATTATATGTATGTATGTATGTGTGATGTAGGTATACTATTAGGATATGACACACGGTATCAATAATTACGTGTCTATTTAGCAACTTTTATCCAATTCGTCCGTTATCGTAGATGTAAGATGACACAATCGGTAGGTTGTAAACATTAGCCAGATGAATGAAACTGAGTCACACTGCATTTGTGAATCAACGCATACAACTTCAATGAAAATTGTAAGAAATCTCTGAAGTGTAATGTTTATGTACCGCGACCGTGCGGTTCGATTTTCTTTTACTCATTGTTTCTGAGAAGTATGAAAAGTTTTTACCTGTTTGTTTAAAATGTTTTGTAATTTGCAACAATATTTCCCTAGATATATCTTTTAGATCCAAAGTTTGTTTTTTATGACGTAGAAATCCGTTTAAAAGGTTTTTCGTAATACATACCACACGGGGGATGGATTCCCCACGTGGATCACGCAAAAAAGCTAGTACCTAAGCTGAAATTTTAAATCTATATAGAGATTTTCGGATCTATTGCGTATAATTTACCCTAATTTGTATCTTGTCTTGAAATAATACGTTAATTAATTCATTTGCGTTATATTTTACTACAATGAAATCATCGGATTTCTTCTTCATTTTTACCTTACATACATAAGCGTTTTACCGTAGCCATGCGGTGAGTAATCGTTTGATTACGAATTACGATGCACTCACAACTTACTCATACCTAGCCCAATATCGATTTGCATACTGGATCACTTGCAAGTTGCAGCGTTTATGCGTCATATACTTAAAACTTGTAGTTCAAAATTGATTATAGTGACATTATCTAGATTAAATCATATAATGCCGTCATTCTGTCCTCTTGAAGTAGTAATGTAGTATGAATTTAGGCTTGTTATTTGAAAGGACATTGGGAATTTTACAGCAAATTTAAACGTGAGTTCTATAAAATATTGTAGGATATTATTTGGGCTGGTATCGACTTCAAAATTAAGAAGATTGAGTAGAGAAATAGTTAAAAAAAATTTAAAAGGGGACTTATTTAGAAAATAAGTTTTATTTCATACTTTTTTGTGTAATTTTACTTTGGAAGTCGGTTTCATTTTTTATTTATATAAAATATGATCAACGATTTACTATTGATTATAAATATGTTAAAATTGTAACAAGGAAAAAGTATACATTACTTAAACCATTGAAAGATACAAAAATCACTATTACGTCAGTAAAATTAAATCAATTGAGGTTATCTTTTTAACAAAACAAATTGACCCTCTTAATGTTGATAATATTTTAGTCACAAAGACTATACAAAAATGAAACTAATTATTTTAACAAATTAAATTGGTTGATCAATAACCTAATATACGGTTTGGTACACATTTTTAGGAAATTAATTACCGAATGTATTTTAGATTTTTTATAATTTTTAGTAATTAATTGTATCAACAAAGCGTATCTATTTAATCGATGTAAAAATTGTCGTTATTAATTTGAATCTATAAATTATTTTGTTGCAATGTTTTAAAAGCAGAATATTTTGTTCACCATGTAAGTTGCAAGTAACAAACAGCAAATAAAATATACGACGAATAAATAAATATAAAAATAATAAAAAAAATATAGTAAATTACGACCAAGTCATAGGAATATAATATTCTAGTCTGTCAATTGTAATATTTTTTTTAATAAGAGACGAATATAAAATAAGAAGTTTTATCTGTAAACTAGCTGTTGCCCGCGGCTTCGCCCGCTTTAATACTCCCATGGGAGTACTGTACTTAACAGCCTCCGTGGTCTAGTGGTTCGAGCATTGGCTCTCGACTCGGGAGGTCGTGGGTTCGATTCCCGCATTGGAACAACAAAAAATGTTGTTTCCAAGTTTGGTTAGGACAATGCAGGCTGATCACCTGATGTTTAGCGTCTCCCCCACGAGAGTCGCCCAAACAGTCCCGCGTCCATCGGCTGGTGCCCAGAATTTCCCGCGCTGGGCCTTGTCTAAAATGGACCATGAAGCATTGGAGGAAGCCGCGATTGTTGAGGCCTGGACACCGAGGCCCACGGCTCCCATGGATATAAACGAGGAGGCGCACTGGTTTAGGAGATCCCTTACTCGCATATGTAATGCAGCCATGCCCCGTCTACAGCACCGTCCTCCAAGGAAGACAGTGTACTGGTGGACGGATGACATCGCGGAGCTTCGACGTAGGTGTGTGAGAGCGCGTCGGCCGTACCAGCGGCTGCGTCAAAGAAGGATACGAAATGAATCACTGGAGAGGCGGCTCAGAGACGAATATAGCGCGGCCAAGAGCGCCTTGCGTCAGGCCATTCTGCTCGCCAAAGATGCAGCACGAGAGGAGATGCTGGCGGACCTCAGCCGGGACCCTTGGGGGCGCCCATACCGAGTGATGCGCAACAAGTTCAGCCGAGGTCCACCAGTAGTAGAAACGCTGTCGCCGCAGCAGCTGTCTGGGATTGTGTCGGCGCTTTTCCCGACGGCCAGCGATACAGAGCCGCTAGACGACTCGGAACCATTACCGATGGAGGACGTGCCGCCCGTTTCGGAGAGCGAGCTCGACGCCGCCATCCTCCGGTTAAGCGAGCGCAGAACTGCACCCGGCCCGGACGGTATTCCCGGTCGGGCATGGGTAAAGTCCATGGGGCCACTGAAAGAGAGATTGCGGGAGCTTTTTAGTGCTTGTCTGACTCAGGCGGACTTCCCACAGTGTTGGAAGGAGGGGAAGCTCGTCTTGCTGAGAAAGGCAGGCCGCCCCTTGGACTCGCCTTCGGCCTATCGGCCCATTGTCCTATTAGACGAGGCGGGAAAGCTTTTGGAGCGGGTGATTGCGTCTAGGGTCATAAAGCATCTGGAGGGGGAAGGACCAAATCTGTCAGCAGCGCAGTTTGGTTTTCGAAAACAGCGTTCGACCGTAGACGCAATCCTCGAAGTCAAAAAAGTGACTGAGGAGGTGACAGCAAGTGGCGGAGTAGTGTTGGCAGTATCGCTAGATATTGCTAACGCGTTTAACACCTTGCCCTTTGAAGCCATCGAGGAGGGCCTCCGCCATCACGATCTACCATTTTACTTGCGGAGAACAATCGAGAGGTATCTCAGACGGAGAGTGATCATCTGCGTCGGGCGGGGAGGATTGGTCTTACGATCTCCGACATGTTGCGGTGTTCCACAGGGGTCTGTCCTCGGCCCGCTCCTGTGGAACATAGGATATGACCGTGTCCTTCGTGCGGCGCTACTCCGGGGACTACGTGTCGTCTGCTACGCGGATGACACATTTCTCCTGGCCTTGGCGAAGACGATGGAGGAGGCAATCCGCCTTGCAAGAGTAGGAGTGAGTCTGGTGGTTTCGCGAATCGAAAGGCTAGGGTTGCGTGTAGCGTTAGAGAAGACGGAGGCTATACTCTTCCACGCCCCTCGACGGCGACTCCCGGCGAACGCGGCGCTGCGCATCGGCGACGTTGACGTCCGCATTGGCAAGGAGATAAAATACCTGGGTCTCCTTTTAGACTCTAGATGGACGTTCGCCGAACACTTTCGTCGGTTGGAGCCCAAGTTGAAGAGAACTGCTGCGGTTCTCGGGCGCCTCCTGCCCAACGTTGGAGGACCGGGGTCCAGTTGTCGGAGACTCTACGCGGGGGTCCTACAATCAATGGCCCTGTATGGAGCGCCCGTGTGGGCGGATGACCTCAGCGCTACAAATAAAGCGCTTCTGCGGCGACCACAACGAGCTATGGCGCTGAGAATGATACGCGGGTACCGCACAGTATCATGCGAAGCGGCGCTAGCTCTTGCTGGAACCCCTCCATGGGATCTGGAGGCCCGAGTGTTGGCGGAGATTTACCGCCGCACGGCGCAGTTTAAACAGTGCGGAGAAACGGTGTCTCCCGAGTTGACAGCTCGATGGCGTCGTCAAGCGCGCATTATTATAATGCGCACCTGGCAGGACAAAATGGCGTCTCCGACTGCTGGCCATAGAATAGTGGCCTCAATCAGACCGATTTTACAGGAGTGGGTGGCGCATAAACAGGGCACTCTCTCATACCGGATGGTGCAGGTACTGACTGGGCACGGGTGTTTCGGTCATTACCTGCACCATACGGCCCAGAGGGAACCGTTGCCCCAGTGCCACCACTGCCCGGACAGTGACGACACGGCGCAGCATACGCTCGAGGCTTGCCCCGCCTGGGACGAGCAGCGAGCAATGCTATGCGCCGTAATTGGAGCAGACCTAAGTCTCCCGACCATCCTTGAAGCGATGATTCGGTCGAGAGAGGCCTTTGAGGCGATGGCCACCTTTTGCGAGACCGTGATTTCGCAAAAGGAGGCCGCAGAACGGGAGAGAGAGGCGGACGTAACCGCAGACCCCGTTCGCAGGCGGCGACAAGGGCGCAGGCGCGCTATTTATGAGCGCCAGTTACCGCCCTAAAGGACTCGGGTGACGGATTGGGGAATCCGTCGCCCATTGCACGAGTCCTCCCGGTAGCAGAGCGTCCAGTGCCTGGTCTGCTCTCCCGGAGTGATGGCAGAACAAACTGCCATGCGAAGGCTCTGCATTATAATGCAGATGCCGCTAGCTAGGCCGCTGCTGTTATCGCTTTAGTGGGTCCGGCGGTCTAGCACTACAGCGGGGAAGAAGGCACCATGGGGTTTTAGTGGCTAACCTCCGGGTGCGCTCTTCACCACGCACCCGGGTGAGTCCCACATACCTCGGCTGGCGTCCCCAGTCCGCCGGGGATGCATAAAGCATTTCCCCATGAAAAAAAAAAAAAAAAAAAAAAAAAAAAAAAAAAAAAAAAAAAAAAAAAAAAAAAGGGCTGATCACCTGATTGTCTGACAAGAAAGATGATCCATGCGTCGGATGGGCATGTAAAAAGTCGGACCTGCGCCTGACCTTCCGCCAGTCGTGTCGGTCATCCGTCCCACTGGGTTATGAGAGTAAAAGGAAGAGAGAGTGCTCTTGTATACTGCGCACACACTTGGGCACTATAAAAATTACTCCTGCGTAACTGGCCTAGTTTCAATGAAACCGGCCACCGTCACCGAAATCGGGTGTTGGGGAGTTATTACTTTCTCTGGATAAAAAGTAGCCTATGTTTTAATTTATTTTATTTTAATTTATTTATTAGCCCAGAGCCAAAACTACTACCATACCAAATTTCATCGAAGTCCGTTCAGCAGTTTTTGCGTGAAAGAGGAACAAACATCCATCCATACATCCTTAAAACTTTCACATTTATAATAGTAGTAGGATACCTAAATAACGTTTTTGTCAGTTAAATTTGTGGCCTGTAAACCGCTTAGCTTTAAGCCGTAAGGTTAGAACTTGTAGACTATACTGAGGCCCACTTGCGCCGATACGGGTTAAAGTTAACCTTGGGTTAAAATAACATTTAACCCAGGGTTAACTTTAACCCGGATTGGCGCAAGTGGGCCTTATAGTATCGTCCAACATAATCCGTATAAGTACAGTGTTGGTTTAATTTTATCTTCGAGACGGTGGTCGATGAGTCAATGACCCCTCAATGTCATCGGATTTGCCTTACGACACAACCGACTTATACAAATTAGTTTCGTAATAATTATGAGACAAAACTCTACAATTTTCACACTTTTTGGAGCGAATTTTTGGCACACCTTGTTCTGTGACATGATATATACTTTTCTAGTGATTTTGTATCCACCTGGATATAATTTAAGTTATGTAATTTAAGATAATGTTTAAGTAAGCGGTTAAGAATAAACATTTTTTGTGCAATTAAATAACCTAACCAAGAGCATGTCAGGACATATCTAAGGAGGGTTCCGTAACTTTAAACGCGTAATATGTTTTTTTCAAGTTACTTCAAAAGTTACTGTCCGATTTGGTTCAAAATATTTTTTCTAAAGAGTTTTTAAAATGATCTATCAGCATAGAAAATTGCAAGTTTCTAAGTTTTATAGTTTAGAAATGCCAGGGGGAGGACCAACTTATAAATCTCTATAGAAGTCGATTACTCGATAATGGTTGACTTTATAAAAAAATATGTATGACACTTTGCCTTTATTTTAAAAGACCAATTTGATCGTCAAATTGGTCTTCCCCACACGATAGGGTAGAAAGAAAAAAAAATCATCCCCACTTCACATGTATGTAGAGCCACCCCTAGAATATAATAGGTATAAATATATAATAGGTATTTGTAAAGAGAGTAGATACGAGAGAGATTACATAGAGCCTATACCAATGGATTAGGCGGTAAATTACAAAATTATCTAATAGCGGACGCAGATTAATAGCACGTAGAGCTCACTCATCTCAAAGACATAAATAAAAGATAGAGCGATATTGACATGTCAATTTGTCCGGACGCCGCGCCGATAAGAATTTCATTAAAACCGAGACGGATATGTAGATCCGTAGGTGTCCCCCGCTCCCCCCGCGGAACTCGCCATTCTAATTAGCCATTGTGGTGGAGCGGCCGGCCGGTGTGTACACAGTGCGGACTGTGGAGCAGTCACGCCGCAACCACACCGACATCGACACGTAACCGCGACGCGATTGTGAGTGAATTGTGAAAACAAAACATGGAATAATATGGACACTCCCGAAAACATACGGTCGGTTACAACTTTGTTTATGTTATTGAAATTTTCTAAAGTAATTTTTAAACTAGTTTATCGACATTGCTGTTATCAGTTTAATGGCACTTCAAACTTAACTATTGAGGATATTTAATATTATAATTATTGCAATATGCTATCTTCGCAAATGTGTTACATACGGTCTCTTTGAACTCTATTTTAAAATGAGCATAGGAATAGCTTGTGGACAGGAAGTTTAAAATAACCTGGCAGATACGCCGATTATTTAGAATGAATACCTAGTTGCAATGCATTCAAATTAATTGTCTACGTTGAAAGGGCAAACGAAAGTTATGTGTTAAAAACAATCAAATATAGAAAGAATTCGTATCATAATAACTGAAATCAATAGAATGCATGACTTAAAATAAGTTAATGTTAAGTACTAAAGTCTCATAACATCCGAAATCAGATAGAAGATTATTTATATTGTTAACTTTATGACAACCAAAAGACAAAAGACCTAATTTTGAGTAAGCATGAATTGGCTAATTTTGAGAAAAATGATGAAATAGATCCTACTTCGATGTCTTTAGAACGTGTCACTCAATATATTACATTCAATATTCATGTAAATATATTCATAACCAGAACTGGTTTAAAATGCCTAACCGGTTAAATTTTATAACCCTTCTAAATAGATTAGTTCAACTAAGCGTTTACCGTCACAAAACCAGTAGTAAAAACAACGGATTTTGTGATCAATGACAATATTGACGACAACAAAGTCTTGTTACTTGCTTGATAAGGACCTGTTTTACAATCTTCAGTGTCGGATAGCTTATTCGGAAGTTTTGTCGCTGCTTTCTTTATTTCGAGCGATAAAGACAAAATATGCTAATAAGCTATTTGACACTTATTAAAAGATTGTTATGTCATGGGATACTCTTCCCAACTTACCTTTCCGGTACTTGTGGTATAGTATACGGGTATGCGACCCCGGCTTCCCTAGCTATTACTGTCCTATCCCTTACCCTCCTGGGCGGTAATATCCTACATTCCCTATTTCCCACTCTAACTTACCAATCTTCCTTCCCTTTCCCTATTCCTACCCTCTCCACCAATCCGTGGAAACGCAATGGATAATCAAAAATAATTAAATTATCCAAAATGGCAGCGATGTGGATCGCCACCCATCACGTCTCGTTTCTCGCGGAGGCGAAAAGCGGACCATGGAGAGACGCTTGGCTACGTTGAATGTAAGAGGAGGAATGGATGGTAAGAATGAAAGTGGACGAAGCGAAAGATGTATGTAAGGATCGTAACAAGTGGAAAGAAGTGGTCTCTGCCTACCCCTACGGGAAAAAGGCGTGATTATATGTATGTATGTATGTAAAAGATTGTGAAACTGATTTTGCATTTTTTCGGAACAAAAGTGTATTTGTTTTTCCAGGATCTACCCGATCAAGGTAGTAATATCTGATTGATTGTAATCTATTTGACACGCTTAATCTATTCTTTAGTTTGTGTTTGTGACAAGATTATTTTTTTGGAAACATTGAAACTTTTACATTCATAACAACGTTCGATTTAAACAGACCATAATACATAATGTCTATATTGTATATTTTATGAGCTAAAACGTTTTGTAAGAGCTTACTTAACTGCCTAAGTAATTATCAAAACTGTCAATGCCGGCTCTATATTTGAGTGTTCAAAGTAGCGCATCCCCCCATTCGCGTAAGTAAAGTACCATCTCTAATATATTTCAAAGTTTTTTGCACGCTCTGTTGCAATACAATTATTCATCATTATCACAAAGACCGACTCTATATTTCAGAGTTCAGAGATCCATTGTGCATCGTATGTTTTGTATGTTTTTTTTTCAATCAAAAGTTGCCGGCTCTTCATATTATTAGAGAGATTCAAAGAACGTTGTATATCTCTAGTCTCTACTATGTATATCTGCACGCTTTGTGGCTAATATTTCTGCATATTATGAAAAAGTGTGGAACTCTACATTCAAGAGATTCAAGGAGCATCGTATAAAAGATGTCTATACTATGTTTAACTGTTTATATATACATGCTTTTGTTGTCCTACTAGTTTTAATTAATTTATTTACTATCCAAGACAACAAAAATTCCTTTTTTTTGTTTGTAGTCATCATCAGAAGCCCTACAGGGGGCTTATATATTACTACTACTATTATAAATGTGAAAGTTTGTAAGGATGCATGGATGGATGTTTGTTACTCGTAGTTTTTGCGTGAAAGAGTAACAAACATCCATTTTGATCCGTTGGACAGGATTTTAATTATATTTGGTATGGTAGTAGTTTGAGCTTTCGATTAACACATAGGCTACTTTATATCCCGAAGAAAACAGTGTTCCCGTGGGATATTGTATTTAGCCGCAGACAAAAAGTGTTGCCGATTCTTCATTTGGGAGATGGAAAGTGAATCGTATAACTCTGAATGTTGTATGTCTCTACTAATTATGTATTATTGTTGGATCCTCGCTTTGTTGCAAGTTATTCCTTCGTAATTATTGCTATAATCAAAAAGTGTTGTCGGCTTCACATTTGAGTGTTCCAAAGTGCATCATAATATAGTTGTATGTCTCTACTATGTCATATTGTTGTTATCACGTGACAGCGCATGTAGAACCGAGTACTGACCTTCAACAACTGTACATCTCTACATAATGCGTGCGTTTTACTTCACGTTTTGTATCGAGACAGTAGAATGTAGATTAAGAATTCTCGACAAATATTTACGTATTTCGTTACACAGAATCAAACTTTGTGACAGTTATATAAAAAACATCGAATGTAACAAAATCTATTACATAGTAAATAACTACAATATTTTTAAATAAGTAGCTTTCGTCCGCGTATATACAGTATCCCACGGGAACTCTGCACTTTTTCGGGATAAAATGTAGCCTATGTTTTAATCCACAGACTAAACTACTAGGTACGAAAAAAAATTTCATAAATATACGTTCAGTTTTTGCGTGAAACAGTCACAAGCATCCATCCATCTACCCTCACAAACTTTCACATTAACATAGTCTTACTACTATTAGTAAGAATAGTCTTAACTCGACTACGTAAATTATATTATAGCCTATGTTACCCGAGCCGTTATTTCGAATCTATTGACACCTCATACATTAAAATAGGATCAGTAGTTTAGCCGCTACGATGGGAGAAACATACATACATACATTCATATACTGCCAAAATCATTACCCTTCCGTCTGGCTCCGCCGTAATGGGGTAAAAATCAAGTCACTGTCTTTCCTGTTTGCATAAATACTTGAAAACTACGCAACGGATATTAATGCCGTTTTCGGTTAAAGATAGAGTGATTCAAGAGGAAGGTTTATATGCATAATACATTGCACTCGTGCGAAGCCGGGCGGGTTGCTAATTAAAAATAACAAGTACAAAAAATGTATATTGCTTTCCATTTCCAAAAAGTAGAGTTAAGATCACTCTCTAAATTTTTTATAATTCAGCTTTTTCACAAAATTTTTATTCTGTTTCCTTGGTCCAAGTAGTGAAAAGGTACACGTAAAAGAACTCAGCCTTAACACAAAAGATTTGATTATCTTTAAATCTAAATTTTACTTTTACCTGCAACTAGGTATCGCAAAATGAAAATGTTGCGCTTAAAGTTAATTTGCGTAACAAATCGCAAAATAGTCCGGTACCGTAATAGACCCTTAAGGTACAAATGCTAAGTTTACCTTTTCTCAATACACTAGAATCTAGATCCTTCTATTGCACACGCCACTATAATCTTTACGGTGGTCGGTGTACGTGATATACCTACCTACGCCTACGCAAAAGTCCTAAGTAATCGAGCAGGTAGAGTGTAACAAAAACCGGCCAAGTGTGAATCAGACTCGCGCTCGAAGGGTTCCTAACCATTATCTATAAAAATCATTTGTTGTATAAAAATTCGAAGCCCTCTTAAATTTTTATTTTATTCTATTTTTACGTATTGGTTGTTACAGCCTCAACAGAAAGACATCATCTGGAATAATTTCAACTACGACGGTTGATGAGATACAGCCTGGTTACCTGGACAGACAGACGGACAACGGAATCTTAGTAATAGAGTCCCGGTATCCCTAGGTTTTACCCTTTGGGTAAAGCTCAAAAGTAGTCCAGTGGTTACATTAATCATTTTAAAACCTCCATTAATTTATTAGTATGAATTACTAATATGACTTATGGCACAATAGAAGCAGTAGGTGTGTTGTATAAAAGGCACTAAGGAATCGACAATATGCGAACGCGAAACGCATAATAATGTCTGGAAAGCCTTTACTAAGAAGAGGCTCGGGTGCGCGCGCGCAGAATGACACTCTCTTCATTTTAGACCACATGTAACTGCATATTTAACATACCTAGAACTGTCTGTTTTGGCTTTCTAGCTTTCCTTATTACCACTCCTACTGGGAAAATTGACAAATAGTGAGTAATAAATTTACTCACTATTTGTCAAATATACACATTTTATTATTATTATTCTTTGCTTTAATTGAACTACCCAATATTGAATATATTATAACCGATTTCTGCTAACTAATCTACTTTGCAAGACTCTAATAAATAGATTCTAGTAAACATAAATGAGCAATGAGCAAGTTTAAGTGTAGAAAATATACCTATTTAAAAATGTTTTAATGTAAACCTAGTTATCAATTTAATTACTTACGTATTTTTATTTTTAGTACGTCAAAAAATAGTCATAATTTATAGTACGCAACGTTACTAAAAATAAAACACAAATCATTGTCCTCTAGATAAATTCAGTTATGTTTGTTTTTTATTGCCTAAGAAAATATATTCCATAACGACTTAACCTAAAACATCACAAAACAACTTACAATATAATATACTAAAACATTCATTCCTTAATTCTTAGTAGATAATTAAGCATTTGAAAATAAAAGATTTTAGTAATCACAAATATAGGTAACATAGTTGAAACATAACAATAATATTACAAGTAAAAAAAATACTAGATACTATATAATACCCTACAAAAACCCGCATTTCGACTATTTAATTCTTCAGAGAACATTATGCTACTTTCGGACTCTTTTCTTTCCGATTATTCTGTGTGCGACCTCTAGATTTTCAACCCTTATCCGACGTCACGTAGGACAAAGGTTAAAAATTTAGGGGTTGAACACGGAAAAACCCTAATTTCTTATCTTAACCGACTTCCAAAAAGAGGCCGTTACGTTCGGTACCGACTACAAAATTATGAAGATTGAGTAGAAAATAGTTAAAATGTTTGCCGAATTTAAAAGTGCATTTTTACTTTGGACGATTTCCATTTTTTGTTTATTACGCATTATATTATTTTAATATCCATACTTACCTTACCTCTTCACGCCCAAACCGCTGAACCGATTTTGATGAAATTTGGTATAGGGATACTTTGAGACCCGAGAAAGGACATAGGATACTTTTTATCCCGGAAAAATGTACGTTCCGCCGCGATAAACGAATTTTGGCGCAACGGAGTTGCGGGCGTCATCTATATTCTAATATTATACAGAGGAAAAGTTTTTTTATTTGTTTACATAAAATAGGCTACGAAACTGCTGGACCGTTTATAATGAAATTTTGCACATATATAAAATAGACTACGGTGAATGACATAGGCTCCTTTTTAGTACCCGCGGGATTTTCTTTTGCGCGTACGAAGTCGCTGGAAACATCAACATCCTCCAACATTTTCTAACTGCTCTTACATACAAGTATGATAGCCTTCATATTGTATTAAGCCAGGAGAATACGTGTTTGTTATTCCTACACGTGATACTGACGATACCGTGTTATGGAGCTGTGACGTAGTCGGCATCCGTGAGTCACTCGCGGGTCACAAGTGACCTGTTACCGGATCGCGACTTTTTACAGATATTACTCATCACTTGACTCAGGATAGTCGGTATCGTTATGTAATCAAATTCCGAACCTTATCGGGTATAGAAACGTGAATGAAAAACTGAAAAAACTATCAATACACCCCATTGATAGTTTTTTCCAGTTTTTCATTCAAGTTTCCGAGAACAATTTTGGCATAATGTTGAAAGAATTTACCTTTTTCCTCATACCTATAACGGAAATCGAACACTATTGTTTTAAACGGAACCCTAAGATAAAGTAGCCTAAAGTAGCCTTATAACATCAGCTATCTTCTAGTGAAAGTCCCGTGAAAATTGGCCGGAACAAACAGACAGACAGCTGACAGATAGACGGACAGACATTTTTTGTAAGTACCGTTAAGAATATAATTTAATTGGTACACTTTTAAACCACGGCTTGATCCCTTGGCGTGTTTGTTTTCATCCTTTTGTTATCAAAAACTGACGTTAGACTACTGCGTTTTTACACTGTGACATCAGTTAGTCGCGTCAGATCGCGTCATATTCTGCGTACAATGCAATCAGAGTCATAGCCTATTAACATACAGTATCACAATTGTGTAATTGATGTCACGGTGATCTCAATTCTAGTTAAGCTTTGATTCATACGCGTGGGCCATCATATCGCTCACACTTAGATTATATAATTGTTAAGTTATCTGTGATCTTTGAGTTAATAGTTATTTGTAACCTTCATATTCGGTTACGTTTTCATCGTGTTAAACAATATTAACTGTGGATACTAATAAAAACTTTCTTAAAAACATTTAATTGTAGTGTGTATTTGAGGAAAAATCTACAAAATAATCGTGCAGCTATTAAAACGTTAAATAATAAATTACTATAAACTTCTTATTTTTCATAATAATAATAGGTTGGGGAAAAAGTCTTTTCGCATTATAGTATGTATGAACTTGTCATAAAATATCTTGGGCTATACCAATTGTATCTGGCTGATTTTGGTATCATTAAAAAGTTTTAATTTTACAGAAGACAATTTCAAATTCAAATTAGGTAAATTTGAGATTTTCATTTGTTTTTCTTATTGTTAAAATGAGTGATTCTTATGAAGAATTTCGATACATTTTAAAATTTTATTACAAAAAAGGTAAAAATGCAACACAAGCCGCGAAAAAAATTTGTGATGTTTATGGACCTAATGCAGTATCTGTGAGAGTAGCGCAAATTTGGTTTAAGCGTTTTCAATCCGGAAATTTTTATATCAAAGATGCACGTCGTTGCAACTGTTGCCATTTTTGAAAAAGTGGAGCAAGATCGGCATATTAGTAGTTACGATGTAGCTGAAAAACTGGAGATTGACCACAAAACGGTTTTGGCGCATTTGAAAAAAGCTGGGTACACAAAAAAGCTCGATATTTGGGTGCCTCATGAGCTCACTGAAAGAAACCTAATGAACCGTGTACTCATTTGTGATTCTTTATTACGACGTAATGAAACCGAACCATTTTTGAAGAAGCTGATAACTGGTGATGAAAAGTGTATCACGTACGACAAGAACGTGCGAAAAAGATCGTGGTCAAAGGCCGGTCAGGCTTCACAGACTGTGACGAAACCCGGGTTAACTCGCAACAAGGTGATGCTGTGTGTGTGGTGGGATTGGAAGGGCATTATTCATTATGAGCTGTTACCGCCAGGCAGGACCATCAATTCTGAACTGTACTGCGAACAACTGATGAGATTAAAGCAAGAAGTTGAGAGAAAGCGGCCGGAATTAATCAACAGAAGGGGTGTGGTTTTTCACCATGATAACGCTAGACCTCACACATCTTTAGGCACTCAGAAAAAAATACGGGAGTTTGGCTGGGAGGTGTTAATGCATCCGCCGTATAGTCCTGACCTTGCACCTTCAGATTTCCACCTGTTTCGGTCGCTGCAGAATTCCTTAGGCAGTGTCAGGTTGACATCACAAGAGGACTGCCAAAACCACTTGTCGCAGTTTTTTCATCAGAAGCCCCAAAAATTTTATAGCAATGGGATCATGTACCTACCAACAAGATGGCAAAAAGTTATCGAACAAAATGGCACCTATATACTTTAGTCACTTGTAAATAAACTTTATAAAAAAACCTTTTGAATTTTTATATAAAATGCGAAGAAACTTTTTCCCCAACCTAATATTTAAACAATAACCACAGACATCTATTGAGTATCATACGCAAGTGTATGTACTATGCGTGTAAAAGAGGAGTAATACTCGGGGACGGGGAGTTCGTATCACTAAATCGTTCTTGTGACGTCACAATAGGTAGAAAAATAATGGCACGCTTGCTTTCTATACAGACGATGAGACGAGTTATCTAGTCAATAGATGTCTGTGACAATAACCCTATATAATGGAAGGTTCCGTATAAATATGTGGGTATGAGGAAATTTACATACATATAATCACGCCTCTTTCCCGTAGGGACTTCTTTCCACTTGCTACGATCCTTACATACTTGTTTCGCTTCATCCACTTTCATTCTTACCATCCATTCCTCCTCTTACATTCAACGTAGCGAAGCGGCTCACCATGGGCGACTTTTCGCCTCCGCGAGAACGAGACGTGATGGGTGGCGAACCACATCGCCGCCATTTTGGATAATTAAATTATTTTTATAATTATCAATTGCGTTCCCACGGATTTGCGGAGAGGATAGGAATAGGAAAAGGGAAGGATAGGTGGTGTGGAAAGGAAGATTGGTAAGTTAGAGTGGGAATTAGGAATTGTAGGATATTACCGCCCAAGAGGGCAAGGGATAGGACAGTAAAAGCTAGGGAAGCCGGGGTCGCGTACCCGTATCGTATACTATACCACAACTACCGGATAGGTAAGTTGGGATGAGTATCCCATGACATGAGGAAATTTGTTATACCATAAGTTACATAGTCAGCCACAAACCAGGTTCCTCGACCTTCAACGCCTTTATAATAACATTAACAAATTTTACAATCGTGCTACTAGTTTACAATAAATTTGTGCATGCGTATGTTAGAATTGACAAGGCGATAATTTCTTACAATATCTATAATGTATAATTAGACAGTATAATACATAGTATTTTGAAATAACCATCGCTGTGAATGGATTACGCTGATCAAGAGTTATTGTTCGGTGTCGTTTGATTGACACATTTTGATTGTGTTGGCGTGTCCAAACATTTTTGATGGAGTGGCCGTAGGCGGCGCCATCAATATTCGTCATGATGTTCTACGTTCGCCTCTTAGCCTTCGTTTACACGAGCAATCTGCGGCCGCACACGCAGTACTTATCGTGGATAATAAGCCATTAGTATTCTATTCGGATTGAATGCTTTTTGACAAACAGTGGAAAATTACAAATCTTGTCTAAAGTCTATCCACACTTTTAACTGGTCGCTCGTTTATGAAACCGATACTTTGACAAATACTATTTTATCACTGCACTGTAAAATTCTAATTACAGACAACGGCAATCAAAATCTTTTTAATCAACGATAAGTTTAGGATCGTAAACCGCTGCTTAAGATAGGTAATATTCGAAGGGTGTGGTAAATATTTCTGCAGCTTTATCTACCTACAAAGCCGCATTGATTTGTTCAAAAACATTGTGCCTCCCGTAGGATTTGGGTTGTTCTGTATACCTATATCGCTACGTTTATTAAGCGTCCGTATAAACGCAGCTTCAACACGTGAGTCGTATTGATATTGCATCTGATGACTCACAGATAGTGTTAGACCTATGGTTCCTTTAACCCTATTCAACTAAGTGCAGCAGATTGTCCTTGCGCTGAATTCTTAATAGATTTCCCAGAAAAGCAATAAACTATTGTTATATGGAAGTGAAGGTTGTATCTATTGTGAGGCGTACACCGTTTAACATATATTATTTACAACACTCTGTAAATACCTGTTTTATCTGAGTCTGAATGTATATACAATGCCTCTACAGTTTGTGTTCCGAGAGTAACGGAAATTAGCTTAGATGGGTTGTTAAGATACAAAAGAATCGAGGTTAGATAAAATAATTATTAATCTTTAAAATCGGTTTATCTTAATTAGTCTTTTAATTCAGAATTAGGTATATTTTTACTAGGTACTAAGCCTTAGAAAATGGATCGATGATAGGAACTTTAAATTTTCAAAAATGTGCCGTACCTTTTTGAAAATTTAAAGTTGGATTTTTCTTTTCAAACTGACTCATTGGTTGTGACTGTGTTTGTTTGTGGCACAAAGACCTTAGGGAAAGTTACTTTAATTATTTTCCTTATTGTTAAGATATTAAAATATAACGTTCAACAAACAATACTTATTAAATGATCGGTTTTACTTACCTCTGGAAAAATGGGTTTAGATTATCTACCGTCGTTTTTATTACTGAGGACTGAGGTAGAAATGGATTGAGCACAGAATAAACCAAAAAATGTGGCAATAAAATATACCGATTGTTTCTTTCTTTCCAGATACCAGAATTCAACCTGGATGGCAACTCCAGCTTGAAACACAACGGCAGCGCCAAAGACCTGGCCTCCGTCATGGACAACATCAAGAAAAACAGCCTCCTCTCCCGACAGAACCAGTCACTTAACACCCAAGTTACCACATCATCCAAACAACAGGTAAAAATTTTATTCATTCTTACAACAAAAGATGCCAATGAAAATTCTAGGTACTTTGCTAGGTAGTAGGTTAGTTAATATATATTTAAACTTATTACAAGATTAAACAATTTTACAATAAAATAATAATAACTATCTACTTTAAATTATTTACAGACTAAAAGAAAGAAATAAATAAAAAACTAAAAAAGATATAACTAAAGTACAAGATATGCTATAAAAATAAGAAAACCTCTAGGTCGTCCCCATCAGGCAGAGTGCCTATCAGGCTCAAAGAATTCCCTCGCTGGATGGATATGCTAAATCTTTGAGCCAGATAGGTGCCGGCTTTGGGGTCTCGGGTGGCCTCTACGAGTTTTTTCGAAATTTCTCCGAAAAGTTTGTGTGCCCCCGGACCCCATGTACCTAGGGTTTCAACCCCATATATATATTATATATTAGTATATATTTATATATTACATCAAGAGATGCGAATTAAAATTTTATGTGCTTTTCTAGGTACCTACTATTATAATATATTATATCAAAAGATGCCAATTACAATTTTAGGTACTTTGCTAGGTACTATTATATATTACATCAAAAGATGCCAATGAAAATTTTACACAATTTGTCTTTTTTTTAATTTGATAAGATGATCACATTTACATAATGATTTATGCGTTAACTTAGAAATGATCAGTAGGTACGTTACTCCGTATTAAATTCGAAATGGCGTATAAAATTACGCTTACATTAAACGATTGAAAGTTGGAAAGATCAAGGTAAACTGGAAACATTCTCGGGTCATCAGGGCTCTATTACATCACAAGTGTTCCCACCTTGTTCGTGTCCAAACTTCATAAATATTTACACTTGCAACTTTCGTGGGAATAGCACTGGACGCAAATAGAATTGGCTATTTCGGATGCGGCCTCGTTTGGTTCATAAAATGACCAGTTTATTTTGAATTCAGCCAACGCTGGTTACGAGGAAAATAAATAAAGAACACACAAACATAAAAACCTATTGTTGGATTTGTAGCAATGGCGAAGGCACCGGTGATACCGAATCAGAAGTGGGATCGGTCGAAGCATAAATCACAAATTAATAGTTTGTTAATTAGTACGTTGAGTAACAAATCGAAGTGAAATCGATAAATTTAGTATTTAACAGTATTTGATATTTAGAATTTCCAATTAAAGAGGTACCGTCAATATAATCATAGTAATATAAATAATCGCTTGATGCGATGTTGCAAACGGCGACCGAATACAGTTGCAATACTACAGATTAATTAACGTTACTAGATTTATATATCTACTGAATCAATATATTTTGAATATTGAACTTGAAATCTACTTTGTAAAATTGAAGGTGTTAAATCAAATATATTTGTAACCGATAACGGTAGCTAAGTAAAATTATTTGAAATGTTAAAATTAACTATCATTTAGATTTTATTTTAAAAAATAGGTAAAGTAGTGCTACAGTTGTTTTCACGAAAACCTACCAAGTACCAAGTGTAAATAGATATGGCAAAAAGACTTAATTTATTTCTTTAGTCATATGTCAACTTAACAAAGCGTGATCGAATTTATAATCGTTACCAAATCATTACAATAATCAAAACGCAAATGTCGTGAAATGATTACGATAATTTTCCTAGTAATCGCCAACAGCTAGTAGACTGCTTTTATTGGCACAAAACCAAGAACAACGTTTCGTAACGTAGGGACAGTAAAAACGGTCTGTTTAGTACAACTTTATATTATATACTATCAACATCCTACACTATTTATAAATAAGGGCAGCTTTGTTTGTTTTATTATTTTGCTCTAGAAAACTCATTTTGCCAGCAATGTCTCGAGTTAGTCGAAGAACTTTTTAACTCTCTATCTAGTTTAGGTGTAACTTTCTGTAATAATTAATAAAAAAAATGTTGTCGGTTAAGTCGGTTTACGGACGATAATTTTACGTGATAACGTCATCACAAGCCAAACGCTTAGGCCGATCGTGCCTCTCTATCGCTTGTTCCGCGTTCTCGCTTGCACGCTCGGCTCTGGCGGAACGTGACTCAGGCGAAACGTGACAATGTTTCGTACGTGCTGCCGGCGTTCATCGATTAATAAGACGTTATCACGTCAAAAATTGTATTTCTGTAACTAGGTAGTTAACAATATTCTATGACACGTCATTTCATGTTATGTTACTATCATTAACATCTTGGTTCATGGCCTAATCGCATTGCAACTACAGCAAATTTGAACGTGAGTTCTATATATAAAATATTGTTTGGGCTGGTATCGACTTCAAAATTAAGAAGATTGAGTAGAGAAATAGTTAAAATTTAAGCCGAATTTAAAAGGGGACTTATTTAGAAAATAAGTTTTATTTCATACTTTTTTGTGTATTTTTACTTTGGAAGTCGGTTTAATTTTTTATTTAAAAATAATAATTTATTATTAATATTCTATAGCAATCGCCATAATTATAATTCTTATTATGTGACATTTCAAATGTTTAATTCTAACAATAAATAAATAACATTCATAAGAGACGAAGCCTTAATATCATTCCTCTTTTAGAAGACTGTAGAAGCTAGGCTTGAATTATTACTGCGTGGGCATGTCTCTTACGTTTATTATTAAAATTGTACAATTAATGCCCTTCAATCTGAGGATCCATAAGCACCGCCAAATAAAGCCAAAAGGAAGGGTACCTACTGAGTCTATTAATGTATGTATGTTAGTTCCACTGCAGCGCCTAAACTACAGATTATAGTGTTTATTAATATCTATAGTATTATATTTGGTTATTTTGTCACATGAAATTAAATTGTAGGGCGAAATAATGTCTGTGAGTGCGCCAAAACGCGACGCCCGCATGAGCTCATGTGGCATTGGCACTGAAGTCTACACACAAACAGTTCTTGTCTAGATAACGACTGTGTAGCTAGTGTCTGCATGACAGACCTGTTGACGCTCAATTTTATTTTGTGCAAATCTTCCTCATTCAACAGTATTTAGGCAGAAAAAAGGTACAATACCGATAAGGTAAAATCCCACAAAAATACATGGCTTCAAATATTTTTTATTTTATTTCTTTCATTTCAGATGGTTTCGAGCACAACTTCAAGCAGCGCGGCTTCGAGCCAGCGTGTGCAGTCTTCCTCACAACGAGCCAGTTCAATGAAATCAGATCTCACAGAATTGAAAAGTTCTATATCCGAAATGAAAACGCTCAGCAATACCGCAGCAATGAACTTCGGACAGAGGTATATTTGTTATTGTATTTATGTAATTACCCAGACATTATTTTTTCTATGCGTACAAAAGATAACACCGGCACCGTTGCTAGCCCACCTGATCGTCCTTGGCCCACTGCCAAATTTCCCCCGCAGTTAAGCTCTGGCTTCGTTTGTATGTAGTTTGACTCCGTCAAACATAAAAGACGGTTCGATTTCCAATTTGAAAAATCACTCAACGAAAACGAAATTTCAATAGATTATTAGTTTTACAGTTTGGTTAATAAACGACATATTGTTTTAGATTAAGAAGCTCGATGGAGAACATAGTGGATCAAGACGACATGAAGGAGAGGCATATCACCGACATCCGAGATCTGAGTGACATGGGAGACATCGGAGATATGAGTGATATGAGTGACCTAACCGGTGATGGACCATTAGTGACATTCCCGGAATCGGACACTCCGCCTCCCGATAAACAGTGTTTACTAGCGAGTAACTCGGCAACTGCAGTTGGATCCAGTGCAGCGAACGAGTTAAAGTACAGTGCTTCCAGAATGACGTCAGCGAGTTCCACAAGAGTTGTTACGGATGGTTATAGTGCTTCCAAATCAGCGGCCAACAGTACGAGAATGAGAAGACTGCAACACGGAGACATGCAATACGCAGAGCACAGTGCAGCTGGAGCATCACACAGACTGTTGCAGGCAGAGGGATTGACTGCAGAACAAAACGCCGCATATCATCAAGTGAGTTTTATTTTAGTACGATACTCAAATTAAAACAATGAAGATACTACAAAAACAATGAGCTCGACGAGTTGTTTGCAATGGTTTTCCCTAAATAATGTGACATTTGGCTGCGTCATTGGCGATAAATAAAATCAATTATCATTTACCACCCACATCTCTGCATTACATTCGTGAAAATATCGATTTCAAAGTATTTGATGATCAATGAAAATTATTTCCAAAACATCTAATAAGTAGTAAAACACAAATTATTTTACCTTTATTCTTTATGCAAAAAGTCATTTAAAACATAGGTAGCAGGACTAGCAGCTATATTTAGTAATCGTTAACCGGCAAAATGTAGCCACATTTACGCGATAAAAGATTCGCGTTATACGAGTGTACAATGTGTCGTATTTACTAATGTCGTTACCATCCCGCGTTCTGGTTTAATTGTTTTCCTCGCTTAACATATTTGTTATTTTACGAACCGTTTCTATCCCATATGTATACGGGTCTTTTGCGATTTGATACCTAATGAACCTAAATTCAAGACGATTTTTTTCTTCCTAAAGCACTTTAAAAATATGATTCAATTAATAATTTATTTGTTCAATAAGTCAATATATTTGAATTTTAAGTTTAATCCCGAAAGCGAAAATATTCTCATTTATAGAAACTGTTAGTTATTCGATAATTAATTAACATTCGTAGATAATGGTCATTAATTTACCGTCGACTAATTTAACGTCAATGTCCTTAACTATCGTCACTATAGCTTATAATCATATTATCAGATATCCTGTTATAAATTACGTAATTTAATTCGGATATCACAGTTCTCACGGAATTTCCTTAAAATGACACAGTTATCCAATCGGATCCAATCCAATTGCAGAATTTTCCTGATCACTCATCCAAGGCTGTTGTGCTTAAGTTAAGCGTGATCTTTGACCCACTAACAAGTTAGTTGCATATCATAACTAAAGGACGCAAAATATAATATCAATTGATTTGACTTTACTTATAACCTCGTTTTATTAATTACTAGCTTTTGCCCGCGACTTCGTCCGCGTGGAACAATACTTTGGGATATCGCTGAAATTTACCCGCGACTTTATTTATGACTAACGAAAGCGGAATCCTATGTACCCTATAACATCAGCTATCTGCTAGTGAAAGTCCCGTGAAAATCGGTCCAGCCGTTTCAGAGATTAGTCGGAACAAACAGACAGACAGACCGACTGACAGACAGACAGACGGACAGACAAAAATTAAAAAAAAAATGTATTTTATTGTAAGTACCGAATATACTTTCAGATTCATTATGTAAAAAGCTGTTAATTTGAAGTTACAAACAGACACTTAAATTGTATTTAACTGTATTCTGTATAGATATTATAATGTATTATATTTTAAGATATTATCAATTTGATGTTTATAAAATAACTAAACTATTTAACTAAACTAAACTAAACATTAACCCGCACGCGCACCCCGCCTTGGTGACGCCCACTTCGCAACGGGCCGTGCAGCAGAAATCGTAATATTTTAATTTCGCCATAACTTCAAAACCAAACGTCCAATTTTAATCATTCAAAGACCAAATATTATCTACATAAACTGTACTTAGTGATGAAATAATTTATTTTGATAAGGATTAATAACATGAGTAAAATAAACGCGTTTAAATGTAGTCCAAAAAAAATTCAAGATTCCTAAATAAAAAAATGGTTGTTGTGCCTCACTCGACATAGATAGGTATAGTGTGTCGCGGACTTTTTTGTAGATATTTATAAGATCTACAATTAATTAGAACATTTTATGGTTCTATCTTTTATAGTTTAGGCAGCGTACGCAAAATAAGTAACTTTTCTGGTTGATTTTTTACACCTTGTGTCCGAAAAACCCAAATATCTTACGGAACCCTATTTTTTTCCAAAATAAAATTTAGCCTATGTTACTCGTGGATAATGTAGCTTTCGAATGGTGAAAGAATTTTTGAAATCGGTCCAGTACTTTTTGAGCCTATTCATTACAAACAAACAAACAAACAAACAAACATACAAACAAAGTTTTCCTCTTTATAATATTAGTGTAGACTAGCTGTTGCCCGCGGCTCCACCCGCGTAAATACAGTATCTCTCGGGAACTTTGTACTTTTTCGGGATAAAAAGTATACCTATGTCCTTTCCCAGGACTCAAAGTACCTATGTCTGTACTAAATTTCATCAAAATTGGTTCAGCGGTTAAAGCGTGAAGAGGTAACAGACATACACACTTTCGCATTTATAATATTAGTATAGAAGTATAGATGTTGCCCGCGACTTCGTTTGCGCAAAAAGAAACCCGATTTGAAGAAATCTATGCCAAATTTATTCAAATTGGTCCAGTAGATACGGAGCCTATTCAGTGCAAACAAACAAACAAATTTCCTCTTTGTATTAATGTAGATATTTTATTACATACTTTTAATAGGTATAACTAGTGGTTAGCAAAACGTATTTTGTTATCGTCCAATAAACTTTTTCATATTCTACTAATATAGGTAGCAGTATTCTATAAAGTAAACTTAGATAAATTTATCCAAAATTTCACCTCAAGATAGGCTATCACGTACATTTAGCAGAAAAAAAATTCATACAAGAAAATTTTACGCCATCTTGGTTTTCACCATAACTTAAATGTCAGACATCTTGTTTTCACCATACTTCGAATTTCAAAATGGCCTCAAAAATTTAAAAATTGGGGCCATTTTACTGGAGACACTTTTTGCCTCAACATGCCTCGTCTATAATAATATACGTCTATGGATTTATCTAAATAATGTTACGGTTGAATACTCTATTATTACCCGAGTGCCGAAAAGGTTATGTTTGGCATTTCACTACAGCCTAAACTTAGGCCTTTTCATCCGTTATTGGATGATTTATACAGTATTCTCCGAGCGAAGTAACCACTCTTGTAATACTGTAGTGCCTGGGACAGTTGGTTTTTAAATGTCGTATGGTTTACATACGGCATTCTCACAACACAGTCAGCCTAGTCCAGAGGAATAACTGGTCAATACGTCTGGGGTCAACCATGTGCGGGTTTCCTCACGATGTTTTCCTTCACCGTTAGAGCATCCGTATAATGTACTTGAGATCTGAAAAAGTCTCATTGCTACACGCCACAACCTGGGATTCGAACCTGCACTCGCTCGAGTGCGAACCAAACGGTCTACCCACTAGGCCACGGAGCTCATACTACAGCCTAAATAGCTTGACAAATGTTACCTTGGGATGAGAGGTTAGAATTTCAATTTTATATAATGTTAATCAGTCTCATTTTCTTAAAAAAATCTGGAACACTGAGTCTAGGTAATAAATTAAGGTCATTAATTGTTATTTTTCTAAATTGCCTTCTTTTAGAAACATTGTTTTATGTTTACGTAGTTTAAACTGCCGTTTACTTGCAAATTGCATAGCCATTAGGCCGTTATCAGCTTATGTAATGACCTGACCCCAGATGTCCGATAACACGTGAAATCCCGCTTTTAGTAACAAATTTATGGTTCTTTATTGGCATATACAATTTTACAATTAGAACTAATATTGGAATTATAATTATTAAAATGACTATAGTTTTATGTTTTAAACTTAACAAGTCTCTGACAAGTCTGAAAAAAATATTAACCTTAAGCGACCATTTTGTCCCCTCATACATAACTTTAATGATTTCCTGTTTTTGTAGTTATTTATTTTACTTCTAGCATTTACTGCCCTCGGCTTCGCCCGCGTAATGTTAGGGTTTAAACTTTCACCCCCTATTTTACCCCCTTGGTGATTGAAATTTGCAAAATCCTTCCTTAATGGATGCCTACGTCATATGAGGAATACGAGTGAGTCGTACGTGTGCACAACTTCCAATTTCGTTTTGCCTTTTGCGTTGATACATCAGTCAGTTTTTATTTAATAGGGATGTTGCCCGCGACGCGACGCGCAGAAACCGTACATTTTTTCGTACCCTATGTCCTTTCCCATGATCTATTCTATACCTATGCCAAATTACACCAATATCGGTCCAGTAGTTTCGGAGCCTATTCAATGCAAACAAACAAACAAACTTTCCTTTTTATTATAGAAGTATAGATATAGATACAGATAGATAGAAGATAACGGTTAAAGTGAAATAAATCCGACACCAATTTGGATCGTACTTTACTACGCATTTAGATGTTTAAAGGATTATGGAAATCTGAAGGTCACTTTTGCTAAATAAAACCTGCATTAATATAATTACAATAAAGTCTCGATACGCTAAAACTGTCAAACGGTATTCTCGTAAACGTTAAGCCAACGTGAAACGCGTTCTGATTGGTCCAAACTTCACAAAATCAGTTTATGATAACATGTCGCTTCACTTACAATATAATCAAAGTAAAATGAAAGTCTACTTTAAATAGGACAATTGAGGTTCTGATTAGGTAGGTACTTATTGCAATAAAAGGAATAATTGGAAAAAAATATTTTAAAACTAATATAATAATATTTGTTGACCGGATATCACTACATCCTCGTTTAAATAAAGTATATATATAAAAAGATATATAGAAAGACAGTAGAAAGATAATATTATAGTGAAATGAGAATGAGGTAGAGATTTCTTACTCTACATTTTATCAACGTTACTCGGTTCTTCGAAATTAATAACTTATGCATAAACGCGGCCATTTACTTATTATACGGTTATAAATTATTCCCCTAAACACGCAATTACGAATATACTTAGCCTATATTTAAATACGTTTTATATTTTCTCATTAACTTTAATATGAAATAATAGTGGGTACCATACCCCGCCACGTAGGCGCGGCGAGTGCGAAGGACGTGACCTCGCGTGGCCGCCGTGATCGATACCCAAGACCGGCGCCTCAGCAGCGCAACGACTAAATTTCAGTAGAATGTAATCCTTCGCCATGATCACATCTTAGCTGACATGGCCCAAAAACATGGCCCGCTTCATCGCTTGGACCTCTAGGATACTCCGGCGCGGAGGATCTCCGGGGGCGGTGAGATATCCCCGACTTCTTATCGCCTCGATTACCGCATCTTGTCTCAGTTAGTGTTTAACCGTCGTGAGCGCGAACACACGCGGAAGTTAATCATTGCGCACGCGCGTTTCGGTTACACGAATAGACGCCTTTAAATTTAGACGCGGAATGTCTTCTGGTGGGGGTTCGGCCCCGTGGCCGGTTCACCGGGGTATCCTAGCGCGTTATCCTCCGAAACCACTCCATCCTCCGGTGAGAGTAGCTACATTTCACGAAACCGGTCGACCTTCTGCAGTGACGTCTGTACACAAACTTTAAAATTATCACCAGAAGCCCACGAGCTTCGAAATATTGGACTATATCCAATAAAAACGACTCAGCATACAAACCGAGACGTGACGTGTGATTCACTCTAATGCAAAGTAGTTTTAGTCTACATTTGATCGAATATTGACTTCATTTTGTATTCATCCGCAGTAAAAATGTCTGCTAAACGCCGCCTTAAACCGAATCTCCGCTTAATCATTCCCGTAACTATCAAATATTTGTAGAGCGTATCGCGGTCTAAAAATGTGCCAAAACAGTAGTGATTTCAGTGATAAAGTTAATCGCCTTGAGATTATAATACTCTAGTTTTTCCTATAATTATTAAAGTGTTCTCCTTATTCTAGGAAAAGCGGTCTCTTCAAGCTGGGGAAGTATCGGCACAGGATTGTAACAACATGTCTGCTTCGAGCTCGAGGCTGCAAACTGAAGCATTTAGTGCAGAGAAGAAGGCAATGGCTTCGTCACAAGCGAGGCAAACAGTGACGTCTAGTGGAATGTTTAGTCATAAGGAGCATTCTAGTGTGGCGCACTCGAATATGACTATCTCTAGCAAAAACCTCACAACAAAATCAACTTTACTATCATCTCAAGTAAGTAACCTTATGATTGTATAGAAATACTCACTAGCTGATATTTAATTGTGAAATATCAGATCAAATAAAATATATTTTATCTATGGAAAATTACTAAACCAACCAAAAAATTACGTTGTTCTCATAAATATTTCGGACGTTCTAGTACATACATACATATTTATTGATCGTGTTTACCTTATAAATGTAAAAGCTCTATTAAGACATTTTACGCAGGCGTGTAGCACGTTCATATTATACTAAGTATATCGTTGTTTCAGATGAGTCAACTACTGAATGGAACTGTGAAACCAGGTGACGAAGATTTGACGAATCTGACATTTGAAGATTTAGATAAATTAGACGCAAACTCGAATCAAAAGGATGTAGAATTAGCAATACAAAAATATTCCTATAGAATGAATGCATTTATAACTGCTGTAAAAAATAATCAAATCGATATGAAGGATGCTAGTGTGCATTTTAATAAATTAAACGATATGATCAAAAAAGCGTGGGCGGTACCTACATATGGACATGAATTAGGTTACTCATTATGTAATACTCTTAGAACTTCTGGAGGTTTAGACATACTTATGACAAATTGTTTAGACTCTTCTAATCAAAATTTACAATTTTCCTCTGCAAAACTGCTCGAACAATGTTTGACGACTGAAAATAGAGAACATGTGGTACAAAACGGTCTGGAAAAGGTTGTGAAAGTCGCGTGTGTTTGTACGAGAAATACACACTCAGCTGACCATGCAAGAATAGGTACTGGAATATTAGAACATCTGTTCAAACATAGCGAAGGCACCTGTAGTGATGTGATAAAACTGGGAGGTTTAGATGCCGTATTATTTGAATGCCGAAAGAACGACGTAGAAACATTAAGGCATTGTGCCGCTGCTCTCGCAAACGTTTCTCTCTATGGTGGCGCTGAAAACCAGGAAGCCATGATCAAAAGAAAAGTACCAATGTGGCTGTTTCCTCTTGCTTTCCATACAGATGACAACATAAAATATTACGCCTGTTTGGCTATTGCCGTTTTAGTTGCGAATAAGGAAATTGAAGCAGCTGTATTGAAATCTGGAACTCTGGATTTAGTAGAACCATTTGTCACTACACACAATCCGTCCGAATTTGCTAGGTCCAACTTAGCCCATGCTCATGGTCAAAGTAAAAACTGGCTGCAAAAGTTGGTACCAGTACTGAGTTCAAAGAGAGAAGAGGCAAGAAACTTAGCCGCATTTCATTTCTGTATGGAAGCTGGAATTAAGAAACAGCAAGGAAACACAGAAATCTTTCGGGAAATTGGAGCTATAGAGTCATTGAAAAAAGTTGCCAGTTGTCCAAATGCAGTAGCCTCAAAATATGCTGCGCAGGCTTTGAGACTGATCGGCGAAGAAGTTCCACATAAACTATCGCAACAAGTACCTCTCTGGTCAATAGAAGATGTAAGAGAATGGGTTAAGCAGATAGGATTTTTAGAGTATGCAAACAACTTTTACGAAAGTAGAGTCGACGGGGATTTGTTGCTTCAAATTACTGAAGAAAATCTCAAAGAGGATATTGGCTTGCAAAATGGAATCAAAAGAAAAAGGTAAAGTAAAATTTTAATAGTTAGGTATAACTAAGAGTCTTCTGACGTTATTTTTCTTTTGTCGTGTCTTAACTCATATTGGACGTACTTTTATATTTCAGATTCACGAGAGAACTACAGCAGTTGAAGAAAATGGCCGACTATAGTTCACGCGACACGGGTAGTTTAAACGAATTTTTACAAAACATAGGATCAGAGTATACTATTTATACATATTCAATGTTAAATGCAGGAGTAGACAAAGAATCAATAAGAAGACTTAGTGATGAACAATTGGAAAATGAGTGTAGAATAGTAAATAGTATCCATAGACTTCGAATATTAGATGCCATTCAAGGTAAGATTCCACAAAGAATAATCAACATTTGAGTATGTTTATTTTAGTATTCGGAAATAATGCAGTAAGTTTGCATAAATTAAGAATTAATTCTACAGTGACCAATAAAACATCGCCCACTAGGTCCTCGAATGCATGCAAAATTTAACTCTACAATCTCGGAAATATAATGTACCTAACATAGTATTCATAATATAATTATTGCATGCTTAAATCGGAATAAGAATATATGGCGTTTCTTTTTATTTAGTATTTGATTATTTTTTTTTACATGTCTATCCATGATGAGTTAGTCCCTCTAAGACTAAGATTTTAGTCGATCGTTTTTAATGTAATTTCTAAACTGCTTAAGTCGTACATAAATTTAAAAACTATAGGTAATGTATCATCAACATAGCTTAATAGATTAATTGTAAGTTATGTATTTAATACTTGACAATTTTCCATTACAGCATACGAGACCACAATACGCAGTAAAGGCGAGGAAAATATGGAAAAAAACTTGGACGTTTTCGTTAGTTATAGAAGATCAAACGGTTCACAGCTAGCTAGCTTATTAAAAGTCCATCTACAGTTGAGAGGTTTTACAGTTTTCATCGACGTGGAACGACTAGAAGCGGGGAAATTCGACAACAATCTCCTTCAAAGCATTAGGCAGGCAAAGAACTTTTTATTGGTCCTTACACCGAATGCTCTGGACCGATGTAAAGATGACAATGAGCAAAAAGACTGGGTTCATCGGGTAAGCAATATTTGATATTATTTGGAAATAGCCTTGAACTTGAGAAAATGTATTCATTTTTCCTACTTCTTGCTAAAAGGTATTGAATTCCTTCTTTTTATAGTATAAATTACTAGTATACCAAGATGTACAATTTACAGTACCTAGCTTGTATGAACTGTAAAGCTTTAAAAATTAATCGTTTTTACAGGAAATTGTGGCTGCGTTACAATCTCAGTGTAATATAGTACCAATTTACGATAACTTCGAGTGGCCTGAGCCTGAACAGCTTCCGGAAGACATGCGAGCGGTGTCCCACTTTAACGGTGTTCGGTGGATCCATGACTACCAAGACGCTTGTGTTGAAAAGTTAGAAAGGTATGGTTCTATTTACACATTTCAATAGTGAGTACCCATCGTTATAAAATAACGTTTTTTATCGCCTGTAGCTCCTATACTATGAAACGAAAGATACCTTCCTTATCAAAAGCACTGTAATAGGACTCAACAAACAACACTTACCCCAAGTCCGATCAGCTATTGTCTCTGCTATCTAAGCTGTTAGGATTTCGATAGTCGGTAATATATTTTATATCCGAGACAATAACTAATGGAAACCATCTCTACTTCAGTTTCCTGCGAGGGAAATCGAACCTGGCCAATCGTCTGGAAAGTCAGATTCGGGGTCGCGACGTGCCTACCCCTGGAACTGCGACCATCGGTCGAGGACCACCCAACTACCAGCGCATGCACTCTACCGAGAGTAGAGGCAGCGATAAGGCAGATTGACTAGAGGCTTTACACACCCTGCCACCTGTGAGGTAATTAAGTAACAAATTTTTAATTTCTACTGAGTACGAATGTTTTTAAAGAGTTCAAGGTGCTTATAAAAATATTTGATTTCAGACCACGACGAAGTCGCCAGTCATCAGTAGAAAAAGCTTTAACCACAAACGCACACAGTGAAGCAAGTAGTAGCACATCTCAAACGACCTCGCCTACCAAAACGCTTTATAGTCTCCCCGAAAGACTATCCGAAAGTAGCGAAAACTTAGATTTTAAGGAAATTCAAGAATCTTCTAGACGCTGTCGTAGCTGCGAGGGGCTTTTAGATGCAGACGAGAAAACGCACACGCAACTCGCCTTATCCGCGCCACTAGATGCTGCTACACAAACTAAAAGGAAGAAGAATTTCATGGACAGATGTGTGAACAAAGTGCGATTGTGCTAGCGATCGGTGCACCCGTGCCTTGTGGAAAGTGCTAGCAGAGTGTGTAATAAAATGACTATTCGGACTTACTTCGTATTTATGAATTTTACAAAGTACATATTTTTGTAAATATTTTGTGTACGCTTTAAACACACGCTTGTGGTTTAACACCATAATTGGTAATTGTAATCTCAAGGAGTGCATGCGATTTTATGACTAAATTATAAGCCACTACCCTCCCATGTTTAAAGAACATGGGGCTGAGGTGGTGGCGAAGATTATAACAGTTCGCTATTCGTTATAGTATGGCAACTCGTTGGTAATTTATTTGCTGAAATCTTATTTGCATATCCTTCACTCTCTTTTTCACTCTCTATAATTATAGACGATAAAATGAATTTACGAATGTATTTTATTTCTAGCTCTTGCCAATAAAGTATTTGATGTTTTAGAAAATGACTTTAAATTAATTATCTGCGAATGTGATAGCATAGATCTTTATTGTAAATCAAACTCGAAATTTTATTCTGTACCTTCACCTGTAATTTATGAAAACCACTATGAAATCTTTTATGCCTATTAAATTATTATTTTTAGTTGTATAATATTATGTTAGCTTTTAAATCGACGTATAAATGAGTTAACCATAGTAATGATAATGTTACATCAGACCATGTCATCAATTTATATTTATGTACAAACCTAACCATAAATAAATGGTATCATGAAACATTTTCTTAATTTTATCCTATACCATAACCTGCACTTAAATGTAAATAACCTAACCAACATCATGTCAGGACATGTTTAAGGAGGGTTCCGTAACTATAAACTCGTAATAGGTTTTTTTTTCAAATTATTTCAAATGTTACAGTCCAAAATAATTTTCCTATAGAGTTTTTAACATGATCTATCAGCATGGAAAAATGTAAGTTTCTAAGTCTCATAGTTTAGAAATGCCAGGGGGGACCAACTTATACGTGGGTAACAGTGAAAATGTTTAGAACTGGCCAGTTAAAGGAAAGGCGTGACTCCTGCTAAAAACATTACACAGAAAACATGAAACAAAAGCATTTGTTTTCATACACAAGCTGTCTCCAGCTACAGAAAATGTTTTTAGTCGAAACAAATCATTTTGTGCAGACAAGATCTAAGTTCCGACGAGGAAGACGTATTAGCATTTAGCGCTCGCAGTTTTAGTGATTGCATGTGTAGAATCTAGGAGAAAACAGGGGTTCTGAAAAGGCGACTTTAGGTATTTCATAAAATTATTTTTTTCAAGTCATAAATAAGTATGTGCGCCATTTTATGCATTTCTATAGAAAACTGACAAAATTGATGTTTTTTAATTTAGTCAAGCCATATATTATGAGCGATCACAAAAACAAACACAAAAATCACAACAAGCAAAGCTATAACCCTAAAAGACCCTAGGTGTCATGTGAACGATGTGAACACTAGTTATGAAATGAAACATTTCTTCCCCTCTCTACCTGCGCGGGAATGTTTTCCGTCCGTCTCCGAAAACAAAAACATTTTCTATTCCTAGATAAATGTGTATAGCCACGCCCCAATGTTTCGATGTTTTGTGTAATGTTTCGATGAAGGAGACCCGGCTCATTGCTTTAGACAACTTTTCTTGAATTTCAATTTTAGAACTCTTTGGTAACCTAATGTAGTATATATATGTTACAGCCAAAGTAGTAAATCCGGATATTATATATTATACTATCCAGCCATTATTTATAATGTCTACTCAATTTAGACAAAGTGATAAATGACACAGAATTAATCACATTGACTGGCAATTTTATATAATATCTTCGAAGAATTGGATAAAGTAATAAAAAAGTAGGTACAGGTAAAGATTATAAAATTGTATTTCAATCTGCCTTTTATATAATAATAATTATAATGTTTATTATAATTATTATAATAACATTGTCATAGATACAATTTTATTGTGATCTATATAAAGTAATTTAACTTTATGAAATATTTTTTTATAATAATTTTACCCTTTTTAGGGTTCCGTAATACTTAAGTAACCCTTATAGTTTCGCTCTGTCCGTCTGTCTGTCTGTCCGCGCCTCTAGCTCCTGTAATTATGAATATAAATTGATGAAATTTTGTCCAGTTATAGATTGTGTATAGATCACAGTTTCAGGGTCATAAAAAAATAATAATTTTATATTTTAGGGGTGGCTCTCCATACATGTGAAGTGGGGATGAAAAAAATTTTTTCACTCTACCCCATCGTGTGGGGTATCGTAGAATAGGTCTTTTAAAATACAGGCAAGGTTTCATACGTTACTTTTTTATAAAGTTGACCATTTTCGAGTAATCGGCCTCCAAACTAGTTTGTAAGTTGGTCCCCCCCCCCCTAGCATTTTTAAACTATAGGAGATAGAAACTTGCAAATTTTCATGCTGATAGATCATGCTAAAAACTCTTTAGGAAAATTATTGTGATCCAAATCGGACAGTAACTTTTGGAGTAATTAAAAAAAAGCATATTACGCATTTATAGTTACGGAACCCTCCTTACACATGTCCTGACATGCTCTTGGTAAGGTTTTAGTGATATATGTTAAATTATTAACTAACGTTTTAAATAAACAATCGAATATATAATTATTGAATACGCGCCAAGCTTCCATTAGGTATTGTATAGTTGTAAAAATAAGATGACGATGATGATTACTGTAAGTTACATAGTGGCATATTATGCTTGCAGTTCTTTGAACTCAGTTCTTAAGTTTGAGTTTGAATGCCGAAATTTTCAAACGCGTATATTTAAAGACTGAGGAGTTCTGATCAAAGCTTATGGTGATCATCAGGTCACCACTTTAGTGAAAACGGGACCAACCTCGGATTATAATCCGAGGTTGGTCCCGTTTTCCCGAAACGAAAGTGAAAAGACATGCAGAACTTCCGCGGAAGCGGAAGCAGAAGCAGAGTTCTGTTGCATCACTAAGCTGAATCGTGTTTATTACTTTAGCTAACTTTGGCCCGCTATTATGAATAATATCCGGACAAAGTG
The DNA here is from genome assembly GCA_905404095.1 of Glaucopsyche alexis. NCBI lineage: Eukaryota > Metazoa > Arthropoda > Insecta > Lepidoptera > Lycaenidae > Glaucopsyche > Glaucopsyche alexis. Next base: position 9,294,899 of record FR990053.1, read on the forward strand.
ATTAATTTATCACATTATCTAGACAATATAGTTATTATATATAATGACTAGTCATTAAGTATAATAGCTATTTAATCACATTGACTGTAACATATATATTGCATTCATTTGTCATTATTTTTGTGAATTGGCGGCAAATCTAAAACTCTTGTTACACGTGAAAATGAATCTAACGCGAGAAAATTTTCGATCGATGATTTATTATGACTTTCGTTGTGGGCTTCGTTCAACAACAAAGCTATGATAGGTTGCGATTAGCATTTTTAATGAAGCCCCATCTCGTGCCACTAATTTATAATTGGTTTAACGAGTTTAAGCGTGGATTTAGCAACCTCAATGATGATCCGCGTGAGGGACGTCCTTTAACAGCGACTACTGAAGATAACATCAGTGCTGTGCGACACATTATAGAGGAAGATAAGAGAGTGACCTATCAGCAGATACGGGCAAGTCTAGGCACTGGTAAGAGTCAAGTAAAAAAAATATTACAGGAACATTTAGGCGTCAGGAAGCTTTGTACCAGATGGATTCCCCATACTTTAACCAACGACCAGAAACACCTTCGCATGGACTGGTGTCGCCAAATGTTAGATAAGTTCAACGGCGGTGACTCAAATGCTGTATTTGACATCGTCATAGGTGATGAAAGCGGGATATATTGCTACGAGCCCGAAACCAAAAGACAATCAGCTCAGTGGGTGTTTCCTTTCGAGGATCGGCCAACTAAGGTAAAGAAAGGAAGAAGTCAAAGAAGAGATGATTGCCTCATTCTTTAGTCGAAAAGGTCATTTCGCGACAGTTGTGCTAGAAGATGGAAGGACAGTTACTGCAGACTGGTATCGCTGGCAATCGCGGTTCGCCTGTTGTCTTGGAAAAAATTTGACAGCAGCGCCCTCGAAGCAGGATCCTCCTTCACCACGAAAATGCTTCAGCGCACTCCGCAAAACGGACTGTTGAATATTTGACTATGGCAGGTGTCGAGATAATGAGTCATCAGTCCTGACCTGGCGCCCTGCGATTTTCATTTATTCCCAAGAACTAAAGATAAAATTAGAGGTATTTTCTTTAGGAGCCCTGAAGATGCGGTGAAAGTGTATGAAAATGTCATAGAAAAGACCCCTAAAGAAGAATGGGCCCACTGCTTTTCTCAGTGGTTCCATCGAATGCCACAATGTGTAGAGAGGAACGGAGATTGCTTCGAAAAACAATAAAAGTATTGGCAACTGTCTACATTAAGCCGTTTTTCATTTTCTAAACATTTTCAGTGTTACCTAGGTATAACACTTTGGAGGGCGATTACTCAAAAATGGAAAATACCTATTCAACGATACCCCCCGACCCACACAATGCAGGGGTATAATGAAAAAATAATTTTCATCCCCACTCCACATGTATGGACTATGGAGACTTGGAGAGCCACCCATGTAAAATTATTATTATTTTATGTTGCTAAAACTGTGATCTATAGTCTTTAACTATACCGAATTTCATCTAATTATTTTCATAATTACAGAAGCTAGAGGTGCGGACAGACAGACAGACAGAGCAAAACTATATGAGCTTCTTGAATATTACGGCACCCTAAAAAGTAGTTATTTTGCTAGTAAAATTGTTAATATCAAAATTGACCATTGATGCTTAAGCCAATATGAACACTCATATTCACGAATGATGTCTCAGTGGCATCAAACTTTGATACATAAACCAAACCAGATGATGATGTAATGATAGTTTCTCATTCATAAAACCTACACATAAAGCAGTCTTTTAGGGTTTTCGGCATCTAAAACTGCCCAGGGGCAGGGCAGTCGAAAAGCTATGGAAAGCTTTGATCTTATTTGACAATAATAAACTACTCATTCAGACATTGACATTGATATTTGGCTATTTCCATACACATTCAGCTGCACTACGCCAGGGCAATCAATACAATCTAACAATGGCAACTTATTAAGGAGTCATTTTTTAAAAGTAAGTTTTTCATTACACTGAGCCTAGATCGATACTGAAGTCAAGAGAAATAGCTTCCTGTTCTATAGTACAAGAAAAAAGCCTATTCTACAACAAGTATAAAATTCTAAAATATAATTTAAAAAAATAAATACTAAATAAAATAAGTAATGTACATTATACATAATAAACAACAAATACTTTTTTACAATACAATATATTTCATATTTGTAACAATATACTTAAATAATATTTAAACATTTACTTGTATTGAGAATGAACACTCATTACAGTTGATTAAAAAATGAGGAGATACAGATACATTAACATTTGATTCTAAATAATATATACCACCACACCTGCATTCGTAAGTGTACACTTCATTGCCCTGGTCAAAATTCATATCCAAGAGTGATATAGTATCGTACAACAACATATCACTGTTCTCGTAGCATGATAGAACAGCATCATAATGTTTCCTACTTTTAGAATCTCTTAACACCAACCAAGCTTTCTGTACCAACAAAAACTTGTCTTGGTTACCTTCACTCTTGTCAGGGTGAAATTGTAAAGCTAGGCGTTGGTAACTCTTCTTTATCTCATCACATGATGCAGCTTGCTCAACTTCAAGTATTTGGTAGTAATTAATAATCTCATGGTTTTTGCTATCCATGTGGAAATTGATTAATAAACAGCATCTAGATGTCTGCAGCACAACTAGTCAATTTAAGTGCGTATAAGTATCAAAATTTCACTATTATAGCACCATCATTTTCGGTTAATATTGGAAAACCAGAAACCCAATTGTATTAAAAGAGTAAAAATAATAAAAAAGGTAATTTTTCCCGCTTTTCTAAATTCCTATGAAAATAGGAAAAACATGAAAACACGATTGACATATTTTGACAATTGACTTTACATTTTTTTTAATTAACTAAATGGCGTCGGCTTTTATCCCATAGAGTATTTTATCCATTTGCCAGTGTCTAGTTAAAAAAGCGGGAAATAGACTATCCGTTCAAATTTTCAACACCGTATTAATTCTAAATCGTCAAGTCCAAAGTCTAGTCAAAGTCCAAATAAATAGCCAGCGTAGTCAATGAGTCAGGCGATTCAGTAAAGTTCAGTAGACGCTTAACTAAAACTTCCTAGGGATTTTTGGCGGGACCTAAAATAGCACCTATATTGTAGTTACATTACTTGCCCACACTTGTGCACATTAACGAACATCTAATGGTTAAACACTAGCTTATTAACACACATTTTGAAAGAATCGCAAATAAGCAACGTCGCTGATTGACATTCCCGGCAAAACCTAAAGAAATAGCCGAAATATCTTTTCAGTGGTTTATTTGCGTTTTCTTGTACGGTGCGATACCTACCTTCCGAACACTGTTATTTGTTACCTATTCATAGTTGCATCTAACCTACGTTTGAGTACGTAATGACATAATGGGGCACCTTACGACATATTTACTTTATATAATAAGTAGGTATCATAATTTAAAAGAAAAAACATTGGCAACTCACTATGACCACCATTAATAAAAGGAAAAGAAGAAGAAGAACCTTGTATTCTGACACACGTCAAAAATGTCATTCTATGGAAACAATAACAAAAATTTGAGGTTAATTCAAACAAATAAAAATTATTTCTATTTTTAATGGTTTTATAAAAATAGGACCAACATAATAATAGTAGAAAATGCCTACTTGGAATCAAATTCAGTCTCAGTTGAGAAACTCAAACAATCCTGTAGTTTTCTTTGACATCACTGTCGGCACCACCGTAAGTACTGTCTATAAAAGCTTAGTTTTAATTTTTATAATGAAAAAGATGACTGTTTATTAATTTAAAAAACAATTACAGGAGATAGGTCGTATGATCTTTGAACTCTTTGCTGATGTTGTCCCAAAAACGAGTGAAAATTTTAGAGAATTTTGTACCGGAGAATATAGAAGAGACGGTGTTCCTCTTGGCTTTAAAGGTGCCACATTTCACAGAGTTATAAAAGACTTCATGATTCAAGGTGGTGATTTCGTAAATGTAAGTTATCAATTTACTCTATGCTTATCTCTATAGAATAGGTTGCATTCAAAAATTGTACAAAAATATAAATAATTATTTTATAAACAAAAAGACAATAAAGTACACTACTAGCTGACCCAGATAGACGTTGTTCTGACTACAATGAACCGAAATAAATTTATTGTAGATAAATATATGGTACATACCGCTATTAAACAATAGGGGTTGTTATTTTTTGCGTATGGTAGATTTTTGTGGTAATTTGGTATGATACTTTTTTTTTTTAGACTCTGAATCAAATTAATATGTAGGCTACTTTTTACTGCAGCAAAATTTATGGTTCCCACAGGATTCCTTTTTGTGTACATAGTCACGGGCAATGTTATTACATAATTTTAAGTATTAGAGAATTAATAAATAAAAAATTTCTATAGAAAATTGTGATGACATTTACACTTAACTCTGTATAATTTTCAGGGTGACGGAACAGGTGTGATGAGCATATATGGAGGTAGCACATTTGCCGATGAAAACTTTTCACTCAAACACGACTCACCTGGATTATTATCAATGGCAAACAGTGGAAAAGATACCAACGGCTGTCAATTCTTTATTACTTGTGCTAAATGTAATTTCTTAGATAATAAGCATGTGGTCTTCGGTCGAGTTATAGATGGCTTACTTGTGATGAGGAAAATAGAAAATGTACCTACTGGACCTAATAATAAACCCAAAATACCAGTGACTATTTCGCAGTGTGGACAAATGTAATTATGGTATTAAGTACTAAGGTATTTTATACTAATTTAATAAACTTTACTTTAAATTAAAGTTTTTGTTATTCTGTGTATGGTATATTCCTGATGTCCCCCACTGGTGGACAAACAGTGTGAGACGTCAGGAATAAATGCTGTGTATTTGCATCACAAGTTTTTTAAAGGAGTATTTTTTTATGTAAGGGGCCGTCCATTAATCACATGATGTTTTTAACAACTTTTTAGACCCCTCCCCTCCCCCTGGTGATACGTGGTGAGGTTTTATACTACCCCCCCTCCCTCCCCCACCTAAGATCACATGTATTTTTTTTACATAGTAAGCAGGTCATGTTTGAAGAAAAATTTTAACAATTTAATTGAATAATTTAAGCAATTAAAAACTATGAGTCATTTGTCTTAGTATTTAAACAACACTACGAATTTACAACCGATAATAATTTCGGTATGCAGACTAGATTCGAAAATTAATACACATGATGTCTCCTTATACCCCCTCCTCCCCTTGGTGATACTTGGTGATTTTTTTCGGACCCCCCTCCCCCTTTAGGCATCACGTGATTAATGTACGACCCATAATGAACCAGGAAACGAGCAGACGGATCGCCTGATGGTAAGCGATTACCGCCGCCCATAGACACTCGCAACACCAGAGCAGTTACACTTGTAACTCCTCTGGTGTAGCGACTTGCGGTCCTGGTCCTTAAAAGTGGTCTGGTCAGTGTCGTGCGTTGAGTGCTATGAAACGGTCGCGCTCCGTATTACACACGAAGCAAATTTAATTGTTTGCAAGTCGCGCGGTTACGCCGCTGCACGTACACCATGGCGTTGGTGGCCAACGAGTTGCTGGCGTTCATCCAGCACGCCATCGACACGATGGACGAGGTCAGCATCATGCAGATCTGCAAATCTTCTTTCTCAAGCGAGGAGATTTGCATGGGTAAGCAGCTGCTTTATGAAACGCTCGGCCAGAGCGCGAACATGCCATCACGGAGGCGAGATGGCGGCGAACGAAGCGTGCAGGACATCATCTCCCTGCTGAAGCAGACGGATCCAGACGACGTGCCGGCCTTTGTGGCGAAAGATCTCCACAAGCTGCCGGTAGTAACGATGGACCACGTCGACGTCTCCAGCCTGCTGAAGAACTTCAACAGTATGAAGGCAGAGCTGGACGAGATGCGACGTAGGTTGGATGCATCGGAATCTACCATCCGTGATTTACGTAGTGAATTACTACAATTAAAATGTAATAATTCAGTAAGTAGGTCACCCGATCATTCAACCGCCTTTGTCAACACACGTCGTGGCGGCGCGCGCGCTGACACATCGTTTTGCGTGTCAGCGGATTCCGACGAGTCGGCGATCGCCGCCGCCCCCGCCCGCCTTCCCCTCCGGGTCGTGCAGACGCCGAGTCAACCAACTCAGGAGAAAACTTTTGCGACTGTCGCCGGTCGCCCCGCACCACCCCCGCGGGCGAAGACAAAGGGGGTGAAGGAGAGCCGTAAGGCTGTGGAGAGCCGCAAGGCTGAGCCTCTTCGACCTGGCAAGGACGAGAGCAGGAGGTGCGATGAGGAGGGCTTCATACTGGTGGAGAGAAGAAAGAAGAAGAAGCCCGCCGCCCGCAACCACCGCGGCACCGCACCTTACGTACCTGAACTGCGCCTGCGGAGCGAAGTACCCGCGACGCCTTTGTACGTATCCCGCCTGCACTGGTCTATGCAGGTCGAGGACGTCGTGGACTACATCCGCCAGAAGACTTCCATCGCCTTAAGGGTCGAACGTCTGGAGTCTCGCCACAAGGTCAATTTCAGTTCCTTTGTGGTGAGAGTGCCGACGCATCTTTTGTCGACTTTCGAGGTGGAGGAGTTCTGGCCGACGGGTGTGGTCTTCCGGAGGTTCCGGGGGAGACTCCGGAACGAAGCGCGGATCACGTCGCCGACAACACGTGACAAAGTGTAGTTTTTAAGTATATAATATGTATGTTAGTCTGTAAGGTATTTATAATATGGGCCTATGCCGCCCGAAATAAATGAAATTTAATTTAATTTAATTTAAAATCCCCAATCCCCCTCTTGGGCCTCCGGTAACCTCACTCACTTGGCGAAACACAACGCAATCGTTATTTCACGCCGGTTTTCTGTGAGGCCGTGGTATTTACCCGGTCGAACCGGCCCATTCGTGCCGAAGCGTGGCGCTCCCACAGTGAAATATACTCCTTTAAAAAACTTGTGATGCAAATCAGATATTTTCACTTGACAGTTGCCAACCCTTATTAATATTGTTTTAAAGATCATTACCCTATTATTATATCATTTAGATTGGTTGAAAATAAAAGTAAAACACATAAAACATATCACTGAAGCCCTGCTTCATATATTTTATAATAACCAATAAATAAAATTAATATTTTAATAAATATTTTTTCACTGTTTTTGTCAACTTCTTGCCGTTTGCCCGTCATTTAGTAAATTTATAGGCGCTATTGAAGGTGGACCATTTCTTTTTTCCACTTCTTTGATGAAAGCATTTTCCATTTGTCGAGCAACTTGGTCAAAGAATAAATTAGACAGTTGGGAATGAAATGTGGATTTAAATTCAAATGTTATTTGAAAATCCACCACACAGGATTTTGGCTCCTTTTTTAAACCTGGGCTGAATCTCCAGAGAGTCAAAAGATGATGGAATAGTTTTCCATCTTTACATTCTGCTTTCACTAACAAAGGCTTCACTAAGGTCACATGTGAAGTATAACTTTCATTTATCGGGGGAAAGCCAACTATTAATTTGGCTTTTAGATTTTCTGGTGATTTGTGTAATACTAGTGATTGTTTGCACCACGGGACAAACTTGTAATAGTTTTCTACATCGGAGACAACTTCAAACATCTGATCCATTGTGAATCTAAAACAAACATCGAAAAAATAGTTTACTATACAGAGAGGAATAAATAAAAGTAACTGGGTAGAAAATACATTAGTTATATAAAAATATTTAAATATAATTACAATGAAAATGAAAACAACAATCTTTAGTCCGTAAACCATAGCTGGAACTAATTTTCATTGTCGTAATTAATTAATATTCAAGTTATGAAAATTAAATGCAAATTCTTTCGAGAGGAACAAGTTCACTGAACTGAAAAGTGATTATGTTAATGATGTATTACATGTATTTTATTACTAAAATACCTTACTGTACAATAAATTTTCTTTACAGCAACAAAACAAGAATATTTCTCTTTTATCTTTATAGATAGAAATCATACAACACTGTCATAAGATTTTTTGTAATAGATCCCTTTGAACTATTATCATAATATGTATTATATTAAAAATACTAGCTGTTGCCCGCGGCTCCACCTGTGTAAATACAGTATCCCTCAGGAACACTGTACTTTTTCGGGATAAAAAGTATGTCCTATCCTATGTCCTTTCCCAGGACTCAAAGTATAATATGTACCAAATTTCATCAAAATTGGTCCAGCAGTTAAAGTGTGAAGAGGTAACAGACAGACACACGCATTTATAATATTATGTATAGAGTATAGAAGTATACATTTTTTTTAAAATACAAGGTCAATAAAAGTTTCTTACCCGACCAATTGACGACCACAATGGTCCCTTACCCGACTTGCATTTGGAAAAGAAAAAAATGTCCTATTCTTTTGTGTTCTTTGGCAATGGCAATGAGAATCATTGACATGAGTATTTCTATTTGCGTATTGACCCTGAAAACTACGTAAAATATTATGTTAGATAAAAACAAGGAAGTACTTTTCTTCTGCAACTCAAACCTTATTGGAAAACTATAACCGATAGCTTCGACTTGAAAGTAAAACTTCTTACCTTAAAATTCTGTGCGTAGGATAAAATATTTTACCACCAGATAAGCAATTTTTCAACATTTTAAGATGACCAAAATTAATTTACTTCATAAAGAGTATAACATATGAGTATGGAATGAATCATCTTTATTATTCGTGAATCGGCATGATAAGAATTTAACAATCGTTTTATATTTTTTATGAAATTGCAAAAAGAAAAGTACCTATGTACGTTTTGAGACTATATTTTTCCGAATTTTCAATTTGCCAATTCGCCATTCGCCAATTTCCACGAAGTTCGGACAGTTAGTGTCAGATTGACGTTGTCATACAATTTTTTTTTATTTATTTATGGCACGAAGTATAGATACCAGGAGTCCGAACGGTATAGGCTTTTCCATAGTAATTATGTAAACAATCATAGGACCAGATCTTAGTTCTCTTTTCTGCCGCTAGCTGTGCGAGAACTCGTTACGTACCAAGTGTTGCCAATACTATTATTTATTACAATTATTTTTAAATAGGGAATATGCATAAAAATTTAATTTGCCTGAAATATTTTTTCCCTGTTCTTTATTGTCGTCACATTATAACTAAAAGGAATTTTTTAAATTTAGTTCCTATTTAAGCCGAAAAAAAATATATAAAATGGTGACGCGCGTGTGACGTCACGCTACACGACGCTGTCTTTCGTGACAATGACATGACTGACGTTAAATTGAATTTTATGCTCTGACCATTGAGGTAGAGTCTGGCTAACGAAAGATGAGACTGGAAAAAGGCGGCAAATTAAAAAAAAGTAAGTAAACAAGGACAATAAACTTCATTTTCATGAAATGAGTTGTTCCTAACAAAATATAATATAATTGTCATAAATAATCAAGTATCAAAACTATAATTCCGACTATAGACAAGGTTGCCGTACGTCGACTTTTTGAATTTAACGTCTTTTTCCAGTCTCATCTTTCGTTAGCCAGACTCTATATACATGGAGGGGCCCTTACAGTTCTATACATACTAGCGCTTATACAAATATGATGGAAATATGAGACAGACGGTGAAATATCATTTGGTCTCTTTCTATCTAATGCAATAATTTTCATGTTAGAAGAAACAGCAATATTTTTGTTTTTGCTCATTTTAGAAACATTAGACTTCAAAACTTTGACAATTAACGAAATGTGGAACGATCCGCCATTATTTGCTCATTAACTGTCAATTAACTGTGGTAGGTCTCCTGTCAAAAGGTTGTTTATGTTTTTTCCAAGAGATTATAAGGACTTATTCTTTAAAATTTTATTTGAATGTTGTAAAAGTGATAATTAACATGCCTAAACGTTATATTGCAAGGTGCAATGCATTAAAGAGTATAAATCAACCTCAATTGTATTTACGCAGGTTAGTAGCCGGTTTTATGCAATACTATAAACATTTCATGAAATAATTGCGTTGCAATTTGATTTTTTCATTTAATAAATTCATATCCACTTAAATTTCATTAGAACAGTCGTTTAAATTGCATTTTAAGTCATTAGATTTATTTATGTAATTGAAAAGTGTTGTACCTACCGTTTGTAATAGTTATCGATAAAGGTACAAATAATAATTACATCGATAAAAACATAATAATTACATTTGCCTCAATATGTCTCAAAAAGCAAGCTGAATGTATTCGACGTGGTTTTAAAAATATAAGTTTAATAGCTTTTAATAATATTGTTGTGACCAAAATTATTTGACAAATGATAAAACTAATAATACTTGTTTTTTACAGGTTTCCGAAAAGTGATAAAATAAGAAAATTATGGTTGAAAGCTGGAGAAGAAAATATTAATCCCCGGACCCAGTCAAGAGAATAGCATAGCCAGTTTTTGAACAAACTTAATTTTATTTAGAAATGGATAGACTTATTCAATTTAATATGTGGATATATTCCTTTGTCTTTTATTTCTATTCCACCTTAGATAGTTCAAAAAGTTTTTAGTTCCATCTGTCGATGCCACAAGGACTAATTATTTGCCAAGCTGTAAAAATGTAACACCTATTAATTGTAACCATATTTTCACCAAATAAAGCATCTTGTCATTATGTATAAGATTAGGTTACGATGGGACTGACTTACGCTGTACATCAAAAGTCATATACCAATTTATACAGTTGGCTCAGGCTCGTATGAAAATAAATATTTAACCATATTATAACCTCTAAGGACCTAGGAGTTAAAGTATCCTTAAATAATAAAAGATAAACGTGTTGACTTCAATAAAGAAATGGCACTTCTTTCCCATGGTAAATAAAGTTAAGTCTTAGGTACTTGTTAATAAAGGTATTACAATTTTTTTTTTGAAAAAATGGTCCAGTTAGAACAAATAGAATAAAACTATCCTCAGCAATCAGCATAGAATACTCAGGATGTCGGTTAAAAGATATTATCGATTAATAAAAGTAGTTAAATGTACAATGTCATTAGTAAAATAAGTTTTTTTACTTACGTATGCATAAATTAAGAATAAAAAAAGCATAATTTCATGTCATAAACCAATTTATACAGTTGGCTCAGCTCGTATACAAATAAATATTTAAGGATCTTTTAACTCCTAGGTCCTTAGAGGTTATAATATTATAACCTATAAGGACCTAGGAGTTAAAAGATCCTTAACTAATAATTATACTTAAGCGTGTTGACTTCAATAAAGAAATGGCACTTCTGTCCCATGGTAAAAAAAGCTAAGTCTTACATGATTAATAAAGATATTACAAAAACTTTTTTGAAAGTGGTCCAGTTAGAACAAATAGAATGTATACCTAAATATATCGTCAGCATCGAATACTTTTTTGGATGTCCGTTAAAAGATATTATCGATTAATAAAAGTAGTTAAATGTACAATGTCATAAGTAAAATAAGTTTTTTATTTACGTACATGTACATGTCAGTTATTGTAAAACTTATGAAATTTTAAAATATCGATACTGTCGATACCCATAATTGCAACTCTAGTTCGGCAGCCATTTTTTGCTCATAATCAGCTGATAAATTGGACACGTTTTTGTCATAGGTAGGGCCTGTCCTTTGAATTCTTTAGTCATTGGCTCTGACTCGTCTATGATTTTATCTGTCAACTGTTTTTTTCGTGTACGATGACGTCACAACCCAAGCCCGCGAAAATGGCGTGTTTAAACCGCGCAAAAATTATAGTGATTTTGAGTGAACATTTTTCCAGCTTAATGGATAATGTTTTTGATGTGTTATATATATTTTTGGTAATGTTATAACCAGTAGAAACGTTTAAGAAAATAAAAAAAATACATGCATATTCCCTATTACCGTTATGCAATTACCGTGTTGAGTGTTCTACGGTATCTATTTTTCGAGAACAGTTTCTAAGAATTTCCTAAAACTTTTATTTAATAAGATTTAAATCCACGTTTCTCTTATTATTCTTTTCCAGAGCTGTCAATAGCAACATTTAAACTTTCCGCGTAATTTCAAACGAGTGCTTGTCGAACTGTCGCGCGCTCTACCGGCAAAAATCTATCCCCGTAATTGAGACCATTATTTTAACCATAGAGTATAAAGAGTAAAGGCTATTAGCAAGAGGAGATTTATATTTCGTACCTTATCCCCCTATACGACACATGCCAATGAGAAAGAAAGAGATATCTAGTTGTTCGTTACTTACAATTTTTGTAGACGGTTACAGGTTTTGAACATATGTAACCAACTTCAGACAGATCAGCTGTCTGAAGTTGGTTACAAGTTGCATTGCTCGTATTTATTGTCAGCAACTTCATATGTAAATATATTCCCGTCCGCGGTCCGCCAGTGAAGTACCTAGTCGGCATTTTGTGTCGCTAAAAATCAAAATGATGATGTTAATGAAAATGAAATGTTAATCTTTTCATAGCATAAAATGAAGTCTTTTATTCCGCTTTATGTTTGCTTAGATCTTTTAAACTATTCAATGAATTTAAATTCAGTTTGCAGCCAATAGATAGAATGATTAAAGTGGAAGATTTATGCCTAATGATCTATGCACCTTTGTGATTTATAAATTATTATCAGTCGATCAAAAACGAATTTATGCAGTATTGTCTACAACAAACAGAAGTATTTTGCGGGAGCTAGTCTCTTGAACTATACACCCACACACTATGCAGGCTATCGTCCAATCGACTTGTCAGTTCTATATCCTACTACAATTATAAACATGAAAGTTCGTGAGGATGGCTGGCTGTATGGATGGATGTTTGTTACTCCTTCACGCAAAAACTATTGACCAGATTTCAATGAAATTTGGTATGGCAGTAGTTTCAGCTCTGGATTAAAACATAGGATACTTTCCCTTGGATACAGCTGGTAAATATATAAACAGTAGACGTATAGACTTTTTATGTCTTTATGCATTTCTCCCTTGAGTTGGGGTACCTACGTGGAAAGATAAATGAAAACAGGAAATTTTAATAGATATATTTATTATTTATTAACAATTGGACATCATTTATTAGCTTACACGTTACGACAACACCAAAAAGCTCTCAGATTGTCAGCATGGAGCTGAATATGTGAAGAAAACAGAGCACAGCAGTCCGTTTACGTGGGAGAGCCATGCTTTGGCACGAACGGTCCACCTGGACCAGATAAATACCACGGCCTCCGGGTACTCAAGGAGAAGTTGCGGATTTTAAGACCGGGATCGTACTTGTGACTCCTCCTATTGCGAGTATGTATAGGTGGCGATAATCGGTCTCCATCTGGCGATCAGTCTGCCCGTTTTCTGGTCAATTAAAAAAGTGCATAGAAGTATCCTTGCAAAAGGCCACCTAATTCCCTGCAAAACCAAAAAGCAAAGTTAAATTTGAAAATTTGTGACATGTTTTTGTGATGATGTACAACCGTAACTCCATTATAATATACAGGAATTATTAATTAATAATTATAATTAATAACAAATACACCACACTATTTTATATTATATATTATCACTTAGTTTATATTTTAGATCTTACTAATTTGTATAATTGTATGGTGTTTGGTAAATATAAAGTAGGCAAAACATTTTTCTTTCAGATTAACATATTTTCTCTTTCGAAGGTTTATCGATATCCAAAACATCACTATGTAAATACACAACCTCTGAAATTTATACAAAATTTCTATTATATAATTGTTGAAATCCGCATATAATGGACAATAAACACATTTATCTACAAGAATATAATAACTTCAGTGTAATTGCTTGTATTTATATAACCTGAAACAATTCTCAACATACTGGTGAAAAGTTAACACTTCTTCACGATTTTCTTTCCTCGCAGAGTGTGATTTACAGACCTCCACCAAACGGGCCATATTAATTTGAGCACAGCTTTGTTTTCTATTATGACTTTTTATTATAAACTTAAGATTTTTACCAAATAACACACTATAAATTCATGATTTGCTTCTTCTTCTTCTTCTTGTATCACAATGCACACGTAAACAAATGACATTAGCTGTCAGTGGCTAATTTCAGGCCACATCTACTGCTACTTATTCAAAATGTCACTTATTGTTAAGGCAATAAAGTCGTAATTCCAACGTCTAAAATTGGACTCCAATTTGGACTCCAAAGTGGAGCAACCTTGGAAAAAAACGTATAGACATAGAGATGGCTTTCTCTTTCACTCTTATTGGTTTTGCCTTTGATGTTTTGTGAGACAAATAGCTGCCTACGGCTTCGATTTTTGTTTTAGTTCTATGAAACTCCTATTTCTTTGATTTTAACCACGAAGAATCCAGGAGTCCGAACGTAATGTTAAAATCACGAAGAATAGATACCAGGAGTCCGAACGATATAGGCTTTTCCATAGTAATTGGTATGTCTTTGAGTATATAACCCAAAGACTTCAAAGATATAACCACTTGAATTATGTACACATTAATAGGACCAGATAGAGCTTCATGATTTAGGCTGGGACTATATGCAACGGAATCCGGTAGGCCGTAGAGAATTATGAGCACTGAAAATAGATCACTGCACTAATACAATAGAGTTGAAAATCGAACATCCGAGTGTCGAGTCAAATGTCAATGTCATATATGACAGCTCGACACTCGAAACTTCCATTTTCAACTGTATTGTACCTATTAGCACAGAGTTCTATTTTCAGTGCTCATAATTCTCTACGGCCTACCGGATTCCGTTGCATATAGTCTCAGCCTTATGGCGTCCGCGTCGGCTTATCACCATTTGCCAGTGTCAAGTATATTATTTTCATCAATGTTTCCAAGTCAAGTCAAGTCAAGTCCAAATAAATAGTCACGGTAGTCAATCAGTTAAGTCAGTCGATTCAGTAAAGTGGTAGACGCTTTACTGTAACTTCCTAGGTAGTTTTGGCGGGAAACTCAATTTAGTACGAATTTTGTAGAATGTACCTATCACTTTTTCAGACTAGTGCACCTCAACGAATAATTAATGGTTAATATTCCACCAATATTACACAATACTAATTTAGAAAATTAACACGAAAACCGAAATAATACTAATTTAGAAAAATAATACGAAGACACAACGTTGCTGATTGAAACTAGTTTTCAAGATTTAGAAATATGGTGACGAAAATTTAGACGAATATTTTATTTCCCGTCTTTTATACTTGACACTGGCAAATGGTTGAAAGTCGACGCCAGTATAAAAAAAAAACTAGTATATTTGACACATTTGACATCTCTATTCTCTATTCTCAATAGTGTTGCCACTTTAGTGATTTTGTCACTAGATTTGGTGAATTTTCGGAGTTGGACAGTGATATTCTAAAAAAGAAATCACTGAAAAATTATTTGATGACTTTTAGTAATATTTAAAGAATCTCAAAGAATTTAAAAGTACATATTGGCAACTCTTCGCTAAAGGCCCAGATAAATGTTTTGGATTCGGCTTTAAGTAAAATGTACACTTTGCTGAGTAAAAATTACCTATTTTGAAACGTTGCACAGACTAGACAAATAGAGTCGAACCAGCAAATCATGTCAGAAAATATGGCGGCTTTAAAAATCTTAAAGCTGTTATCTCTTAATATTGCAGTCACTGCACAATTTTACACCTACATGTTTTTCTGAGGTTTCTATATTATCTAAACATATTTCAAAATATTTAAAGTATCAAGATAGTTTTTCGACTATACTTTATGTTAACAGGAAGGAAGTTGAAGGAAGTTAGATTATGGGTCCCGGTCTATGTAAGTACATAGGGCAACGACGGTGACCGCAGCTGTTAGCGGTACCGACAGCGCGCATCAACCTCCTACAGCAGGCGCCAATGACGCGCGCGCTGCGCGGTAGCCGAGCATGTTGACGTGTTTTACTGTTCGTTTAACGACTTCACAAAGGCAGCGTATTTTATTGTAAGCTATAATTACTTACAATTTGGAGAGCTTTAGTAGTCATAAGAATATTGTTATCTAGATGTATAAGTAATTCAATTTATTTCATTTTATAATTTAAATAGTGTCAGTGTACTTGTCTATCGAATTAGGTTAAGATCCTGTTATGATAGATTTTAAGTTTTGGAGAAAAAAAAAACAGCTTAAATATTTTTAAATTTGCCGCTAATCTATTGTGCCACGCCGCGCCATGCCACGTCCCACGACTCATTGGTTCGACTCCATAAATGAGAGCTACTTAATTATTTATCTTAGGATGAGAGTAATATAATAAGTTCGACTCTATACATAATTAAAAAAGGTTTGGTAAAATCAATTACGGAAACTTTGGGGACGTGATTTACTGCTTTTGTAAAGACGTTTAGGCAAAAGAAAGTATTTGAAACTCGTGGAAATAATGTTTTACAAAATTAAAATTATATTGCAAGAAATTAAATCTATTACATTATAATATCGACCGCGCGCGAACAGCTGTTCAGATATGAACTCGAATGCCCTTTCCTGGTGGATGTAATATGTATTGCTGTCTCTGTCGTGCTACATCAGATGTCTTTGTCGCACGCGGACGCTTTATGCAATAGATTTAATTTCTTGCAATTTTATTTTAATTTTGTATAATTTTTTTTCCACGAGTTTCGTTTTTTTTTTGCCTAAACGTCTTTACACAAGCAGTAAATCATGTCCCCAAAGTTTCCGTAATTGATTTACCAAACCTTATACAATTACTTTGTTTTTAATCATTATAAATTATTTAGTGAATTCTAGTGATATTTTTTGTTCTAAATATTCCCAAATCTGGTGATATTTCAAAATAAAACTAGTGAAAAAGTTTTGTGCAAGGTGGCAACACAATCAATGTCATTTGTCAAAATTCAATAAAAAATTGAAAATTGCCGAAACTTGTGTTTCACACGTGTGTTGTATTTTCATATAATTTAATGGTTATGTTGATCACATTTTTGTAATTTAAAGTGTTACTGTAATCGTTATACTTTGTAGAAGTAATTTACCCCTATAATGGGTCGTAAAGCTAAGTTTGACGAAACAAAAAAAGTTAAGAAAGGACCCGGCAGAAAAGCACGGAAACAACCCGATCCAGTTTTTAAAAAAGGCCTTAGTTAGTACCTAATTAGTTTCTTACGTGTTTCCTTTATCTGTAAATGTATTTTTTATCACAAATTAAGTCTTGTGTGATAGTTTAAAAATGAAACCTAAAATATTCTTATTTCTGCGCTGTTGACTTTTTGCATACAATTGCGTATATTTAAAAAAAAATTACCTATTATTTGTGATAATTCATCGTACCAAATTGTCTGCCAGCCCCTGCTGCGTACAGTCCAATCACCCAATCAGTAATCAAAACTTATACTAACAAAATTTACTGGGGCATAAAAGTTAGGTTAGACTAGCTTTCTAACCTGATTTAATTTTATGAGACCAATTTCGATATAGGTATTCATAAGAAATAACAGATAACAGTTTCATTATCTCTTTCAAAATATTTCAGTTGACCATGACAAAGACGAAAAAAAGTTGAGCCACAGACAAAAGCAAAGACTAGCACGGAGGTCTAAAAAGAAAAAGGAGTTAATAGAGAAAAAGAAAGCTTTAAAACAAGCAAAAAAGAATGTATCTAAACAAACTGAGGAAGTTGTAAAAGATGAGTCTGATGTAATGTCTGAAGATGAAAGTCCTAAAGGTAAAAATTATTACCACTACTAGATTTAAAGGCCTTTTTACTTTTAAATTGCCATACTTTATTTAGTTTGACTAGTGTTTAAACAATTATTGTTATCCTATTTTTTGCCCCCACGATTTTAAACTGACCAGTCCTTAGCCACTTGGAAAGTAGACACACCCATCTAGGTGCATGCACGAAACACGCACACCTAACTACATTTCAAACTGGCTCTTTTCGTAACATCTTTATTGTGGAGCATGAAAGTGACAATCCTCAGCATTAATTATTATTGTAGTATTGCGCTTATTACATTCAAGAAAAAAAAAACAATCATGCATTACTTTGTTGTGGCTACTGTAAAACATCCATAACATTAAATTCATGTTATTATTCTTACAAAGACTTACCTACAAATCATAATACATTTCTGTCATCAGTAATGAATAAATGCCATATAGTATTCTATTTTTAGCACTGTTTGACTTGTTCAATATGATACTAGTTAAAGTTACTACCTGGCAAAGCTATTAAAATTTCATTACTCACATTTAGGTTTCAAAGATGACAATAGCGAGTGGCTAAAAATAAAAAAGAAGTCAAAAGATGAAAGCAATGATGATGAGACAGGAAGTGATAATGATGATGAGTTAGGAAGTGATGAGGAACAGGAACAGGAGTCTGAGCAAGAGGAAGATTCTGAAGAAGAGGAAACTAAAAAACCTAAAAACGAAAAGTATAAGGTATGCCTAAAAAATTTTCAAGATTTTGAGTTCAATGTGTCTATTGCAATTGCCATGTTTTGAATTTATATTGCTAACTACCTTTTTAATAAAATTGTGTAAAGTAAAAATGTATTTTTAATATACATTTTTACTTTACGAAATTGAGCTTAATACTGAAAGTTTGTATTTGTATATAAACTGTAATTGATGTAGTTGGTACTTAAATTGTTAACAAATAATTTCAGGTTGGCACTCTAGATGACCTATTTAAGGATACTGATGAAGAAGACGCTAAAGATGATGATGCTTCAGAAGATGATGAGTCAGAAAAGATGGGCAAACTCGCCTATAACTCTGATTCTAGTGATGATGATGATGGTGATGACGATGATGGTGATGACGACATGCTGCCAATAGAAAAAGCAAACATCAAACTTACAAGAAAACAGAAATTAGACAAGAAGCTAGCTGACGAAGAAATGCAACTTAACATTGCCAAACAAGATGTATTTGCTTTTCCATCTGAAGAAGAACTTCAAAACCCTGCTAGTCTACAGGATGTACTTCAGAGGATAAAAGATATAGTAACAGTCTTAGGTGATTTTAGCCGATTAAAAGAAGAGGGTAGGTCACGTTGTGAATACACAGACCTCCTACTAAAGGATCTGTGTATATATTACAGTTACAATGAGTTTCTGATGGAAATTCTAATGCAAATATTCCCAGTACAAGAATTAGTGGAGTTCCTAGAAGCCAGTGAGGTGGCACGTCCATTGACAATTCGTACAAACAGTTTAAAAACTAGGCGACGGGATTTAGCCCAAGCTCTCATCAACAGAGGCGTCAATTTAGATCCAGTAGGAAAATGGAGTAAAGTTGGTCTTGTAATATACAGTGCTACAGTACCAATCGGTGCTACACCTGAGTATTTGGCGGGTCATTATATCTTACAAGGAGCATCAAGTTTCCTACCAGTTATGGCACTAGCACCACAAGAGAACGAAAGGATACTTGATATGGCTGCAGCACCAGGTGGCAAAGCATCACACATAGCAGCTATCATGAAGAACACTGGAGCTTTGTTTGCCAATGACGCCAACAAAGAGAGAACTAAAGCTATTGTGGGTAATTTCCATAGACTAGGGATTGTTAATGCAGTTATTTGCAATTATGATGGTCGTGAATTTCCTAATGTTATTAAAGGTTTCGACCGAGTTTTGTTGGACGCTCCTTGCACTGGTACGGGTGTTATAGCTAAAGATCCGAGTGTAAAAACTACGAAAGAACCTAAAGATATCCAGAGGTGCTTTAATCTACAAAGGCAGTTGCTTCTAGCAGCTATTGACTGCTGTAACGCTAAATCAAGTACAGGCGGTTACATTGTCTACTCAACCTGTTCTATACTGCCAGAAGAGAATGAATGGGTAGTAAATTATGCTCTAAAAAGAAGAAACGTCAAGTTGGTGCCTACTGGCCTAGACTTTGGAACAGAAGGGTTTGTCAAATACAGGCATCACAGGTTCCATCCATCTCTGAAGTTAACAAGAAGGTTTTATCCTCATACACACAATATGGATGGCTTCTTTGTAGCTAAACTGAAGAAGTTCTCAAATGTCATTGTAAGTAAAGTTCTTTTTTAGGGTGTAGTAGTACCTAAATGTCTGAGATCCCTTGTACTTTCGTCATGTCCGGTCCGTCCGTCTGTCAGTCAGTCTGTCTTCGGCTTACCGTCCAAACGGTTAGTGCTAGAAAAAGAAAACTTTGTATGGATATTATGTATTTTTATCACGCCGACAAAATGCGCGTAAAAAATAAAATGACTATTTTTTTTCATTCTTTTCGCGTCTACCCCGTATTACATAGGTTTTTTAAAAACGTTGAGAGTTCGTTAAGACTATTTTTAGATTTAGGTATCTCTTTGCAAAATATTTAACTTTAAAGCGCATTTTTGCTAAAATGCTAAAAAAAGTTAAACAGATGGCTCAAAAAATCTAACAATTTTCAGGATGGTAGTAGTTAGTAGTAGGATTAGTACTTTGTTAGTTCAGGAGTGGTAAATGGGCTTTCTTGGAAAACTTCATACAAAAAAAAAACGAAATAATAAGTAAACATGTAAAATATTTATATAATGGCGTAGAACCCTTCGTGCGCGGGTCCGACTCGCACTTGGCCAGTTTTTATATAATACTAAGTTATAATTAAGTTTGTAATATTTAAGTTCATTGAGGGCTTGGCATAATATATATACACAGTTGTAGGTCATTACATTTTTAGATACGATAACAATATTATTGGGTTAAATTAAAATAATAATAATTATTATTTTAATTTAACCCAAGAGTGATGATAGAATGTTGAATATAATAATGAATGCAATATAACTTATTTCCAGCCACAACCATTCAAAGATGAGGATGATGAAGAAGACTTAGACAAAGTGGTCAAAGTGAATGGAGATGTGTCCAGTGATGACCATGACCAGAATGAAACAAAGACACCTGCCAAGAGGCCAGCGGAATCCACGGAAGCTCAACCACAAAACAAAAAATCCAAGCCAGAAGTATCTAAGAGGTTTGTAAATACACTGCAGAGCTATTTAATGAATAGACAAAATATCTAAGAACACTTATTGGGTGGATGTTTTACTTAGAGTTATTTGTTTTAATTCCAGTTCTACGCCAACTGTGAATGGAGTCGAAAATATTGGTAATAAGAAAAAGAAGAACAAAAAGAAAAAGAAAAATCAAAAAGGTACTGACGCTCAAGTAAGTGAAAACGTAAGTAATGTTGCCACTAGTAATTCTCAGAATTCTAATAAAAATGAGGGAAAAGGTGGTAAGAAAATCAAAAATAAACAACAAAATATAGACAAAAGCAAAGACTCAGGAAACAAAGATCAAAATGCATCAAAACAAAACAAATCTGAAGTAAAAAAACAGAATGTTCCCGATAACAGTGAAAGAAGTGAAAACAAAACAGAAGCTAAAGTGAACCAAACTAGTAACAGCCCAGGTAATAAGCAGAAGAAGAACAAAAATAAAAAGAATAAAACACCCGCACACATTCAAACTCAAACTCTCAGCCCTCTAAAAGAACAAGGAAAGATAACATCGAAAGTAGAAGTCGATATATCAAAGAAATTAAAAAATTTCAATAAGAAGCAAAAGAAAAAGATTGGGCAGTTAAACAAACAGGGTAATGGCGAGACTAAAGCAAAAAATAAGCAAAAGATGAAGCAGAAGAAATAGATTATTGAAAATAATTTAAATGAAATGTAATCAATCTAAACTAAAACTTGATTGTTATATCGTCAGTTTTGAATTATGTACGATCGCTGACAGTTCCGGTGTACTACTTTTCGACCTTATTGCTTGGCAATAAAGTTTAAAAGTGTTACACCGGATTTGTCGGCGATACACGCCAAAATCACGAGCACTTATATAGATATGCCCCAATTTTTTACAGAAATGTTAAATATAGGTACGATACACAAATTGAATATTAAAATTTTAATATTAATATTCTTTTTTACATTCGTTCACATTTCTTTAAAAAATTGGCGCGTGTCTCTGTTATTGGTCGTGATTGTACAAGAAACATGTTTTATAAAAAATATAGTGATGTTTCAATATAATTTATATTGTTTTATTTTTGTGACTCGTATCATAGTAAAAATAGTGCACAAGAAAATGTTTATATAATAGTCATTTAAAGTTACTTTTCTAGTTTTGTTTCTAAATAGAACGTATATTATTTTTTTCTTATCCAAGAATAGCTAAAACTACTCTTGTGGAAGCTGGACTAAGCTTGAAATATTAAGTCTAGAATCAATCCCTAGAAACGAGACTGTATTGTGTGTGCCGTGTGCGTAACGATGTTTTACGGCAGAACGTGCTCATTCAAAGGAGTAGGGTCAAAGAAGCCCTAATAAACCTCTACCTCTTTCGACAAATACCTTTTACCCAACTTAGACCCGTATAAATTTCCCGAATACTTTACCTAGTAGGATTTTAAGAAAGCGAACTATTTCTACAATGGGTGATGAAAAATTAGTGAATTTGTGATGAAGAGTCAAGTTATTAACTGACATTGATTTCTTATGTCGACGCTAATATTCTTTATCTACACTAATATTATAAAGAGGAAAACTTTGTACGTTTGTTTGTTTGGTTGTAATGAATAGGCTCAAAAAGTACTGGACCGATTTCAAAAATTCTTTCACCATTCGAAAGCTACATTATCCACGAGTAACATAGGCTAAATTTTATTTTGGAAAAAATAGGTTTCCGTAAGATATTTGGGGTTTTCGGACCCAAGGTGTAAAAAATCAACCAGAAAAGTTACTTATTTTGCGTACGCTGCCTAAACTATAAAAGATAGAACCATAAAATGTTCTAATTAATTGTAGATCTTATAAATATCTACAAAAAAAGTCCGCGACACACTATACCTATCTATGTCGAGTGAGGCACAACAACAATTTTTTTTTATTTAGAAATCTTGTTTTTTTTTGGACTACATTTAAACGCGTTTATTTTACTCATGCTATTAATCCTTATCAAAATAAATTATTTTATCACTAAGTACAGTTTATGTAGATAATATTTGGTCTTTGAATGATTAAAATTGGACGTTTGGTTTTGAAGTTATGGCGAAATTAAAATATTACGATTTTTGCTCCACGGCCCGTTGCGAAGTAGGCGTCAACAAGACGGGGGTGTGCGTGCGGGAGGGGAGTTTAGATCTATGAGGTAGCCGCAGTATTAGTATCAGATTTGTACCCATAGATTATACAGATATATACATTGTACCCGTGCGAAGCCGGGGCGGGTCGCTAGTTGTGAAATAAAACAGTGTTTATCGCGGTTCACTGTCTGCGTGGATCGGAACACTAATATTAAGTATCTGGGGTATCTGGGTAAAAGTTCTTTGCTCGGAGATGTGATAAATTAAAAAAATAAAAATAATCACAAAATAAAGCAAAAATTGTACAAGGGTATATAATATAGTCTGATTCACAAGATCTATTTGGGGCCCCATACATGGTCCGGTCTACCTTCAGTTCGGCCTGAACGGATACAAAATCGTATCGTGTGTGTGCAATTTCGAGATCGCATCAGGCGGCCGTACGGACTGAAGCGATTCGTTCCAGTGTTGCCAGCTCTTTTTTGTGAAACTACTAAACTCGTATCGATTTCTACTAAAACTACTAAAGAGGCTACTTAACTTAGGAATTCCTGAAGCCCCCCAAAAACCACTGCATTTTAGGTTTTATTATATTAAATTTTTTTCATTAATTGAATTCGATTATAAATTTTACCATTAAATTAAAATATACTAGGAAATATTACGTATTTAGTAGCTATTTTGCATATCATTACTGTCTGGCTCTTTCCTACTTAAACACTACTAATAACTAAATTTCTACCAAGGAGGGAATAAAATACTCAATTTAGTAAAATTTTGTAAAATAACTAAGTTGGCAACATTAATTCTGGCCTGACCGATCGGCCTGAACGCGCGGCCTGTCCCAGTGTTGCCAACCTCAGGAAAGCAAAATCAGTAAATGGTACCTAAAAAAACAGCAGAAAACAGTAAAATACAAATTTCAAAACATCAAATCTACTGTCCGACATAACATTCATAGAATTGATAAATAGTTATACAACTACTATTAGATTTACCGCAAATTGCCTTTATTCAGGGTTCGAAAATATCCGATATTTATTATAAATATCAAAATATCGGATATTTTTGATATATATCCGATATATATCCAAAATGTTGATATATATCCATTTTGTATGAAAGCCATATTATTATTTTATTGTATTATTTATGTATACTATTTGCATACCTATGTGTTACATTATAAACATTATTAATTATTTAAAAAAATGACGGGTTGCACTCCGGGAGTGCCGTCAGAAGTAAAAATTTGAATATTAACGTTGTGCATTTTTGATATTTTGGAATGGTTAGGGAATAACTTTGCACGAATTGCTTTAGTTATCAGTATAAAATACCTATCATTTATTTGGTAAAATACAAAATTCATTTATTGTGCTATCCTACACAAACAACATGACAATTTATATTATATTAATAAAAAAAATTAACACTTCAGATTTTTGGGGTATATCATGAATTTGGAATCTGTTGTAGTCAAAATGTAGGGCTCGTTTTCTTTTCGTTTTATTCTAATGATACCTCAATCGAGGGGTCTAGGGGTAGGAAGGCATAGTTATGGCTCGAGGGGATTTTGCTTGGAGGGGAGGGGCGGGGAGGATTTCGTGAGGGGGGGAGGCGATTGGAGGTAAAGCTCAGTGTAAAGGTCAATGTGATAGGGATGGTTGGGGTCAAAGGTCAAATTCCAATGTCAAAGGGCAAGGTCAAATGTTAAGGTCAAAGGTCAATGAGTTGGGAAGGTTGGGGTCAAAAGTCAATACGAACTAAAATTGTTTCATGCTTGCGTAAACGCAAGTTGAATCTTACGCATTTTCGATCAGGACACGTGACCTGTCGCACGAGTTTAGGGGTCGTCCATTAATTACGTGATGCCTAAAGGAGGAAGGGAAGGAAGTCCAAAAAAAAATCACTAAGTATCAAGGGGAGGAGAGGGTTTAAGGAGACATCACGTGTATTATTTTTCGAATCTGGTCTATGCATACCGAAATTCTTATCGGTATTCGTAATGTTGTTTAAATATTTACAAAACAAATTACTCGTATAGTTTTTAAATTGCTTAAATTATGTATTCGATTAAATTGTTTTTTAAGTTAAAGTTTTTCTTTAAACATTACCTGCTTAGTGCTTACTATGTACAAAAAATACACGTGATCTTAGGTGGGGGGAAGGGAGGGGAGGGGGGTAGTATAAATCCTCACCACGTATCACCAGGGGGAGGGGAGGGGTCTAAAAAGTTGTTAAAAACATCACATGATTAATGGACGGCCCCTTAACAGTTTTTAGTCATCCCAAGAAAAGTGCACAGCGCCGCTAAAGAGGTATTTACTTCAAAAACTGAAATGTTTTTATTTTTTTATTTATTTAGGTACCTACTTAAAATCATCCGAAAAAAATCCGAAATTTTTACATAAAATCTATCAGTCTCGACTCTCGAATCTATCATATTATAAAAGAGCCGGCTTTTTCAACACATCATAGCCTGGCTCTAATAACGCTTCTGTTTAAAATAAAGACATAGCCTAAAAATTCATGATTTAATAAACAGTTATCTATACTTCATACTTTTATACTAATAATATTATAAATGCGAAAGTGTGTCTGTTTGTCTGTTACCTCTTCACGCTTTAACCGCTGAACCGATTTTTATGAAATTTGGTATAGACATACTTTGGGTCCCGGGAAAGGACATAGGATATTTTTGTCCCGAAAAAGTAGTGTTCTCGCGGGATAATGTATTTACGCGGGAGGAGGCGCGCGCAAAACCTAGTATTATATAAATACGAAAGTTATTTAATGCTTCTTATATACTCAGTAATGAAGTAAAATCGTTTCTGCACTTTGTCAATTACTTTCTTTGTAAAAAATAATACACAAACAAAAACACAAACAAAAACTTAAATTTTTCTGACATGACTGACACCATAAATGCGGCCAGAAGTGTTGCTACTTGCTATTGCTATTTATGGATTAGAACTTTAGTAGGAAATATGTTTTAACTCTACTCCAATGACATTACATTTAGGAAGTAGAAATACAGTAACAAACGCCAAAAATTATAAAATTTTGTGTTGATATATATCATAAAAAGTCCTTTGATATATATCGGATATATATCGGATATATATCATGATATATATCCATTGATATATATCCTCGAACCCTGCCTTTATTATAAGGAATTTCTGGGAACTGTAAAGTAAATAAAGTCAAATAATTTTTCAAAGACAAGTAAAGCACAGCTATCCTTGTTCCACATATTAAACTACAAAATATGTAGCTATTCTGTTTTACTGTAAGTCAAAATGATTGCGTCAGTAAAGGGAGGATCCAGTCTTTGGAGGATCCCCTGTGCTGCAGCCTGCAAGAGGCCCGCTATTAATGCCAATTCACAATTGTAAAAAGACGCGTGACCGACGCATACGAGAACTATCTTTATTGCCTTCTCTAAAAGGATTTTCCATTTTAACTTGTTGGTTGTGACTTATTATCATTTGGAATTAATTATTTTTTACGCAGTTCGAAATTATCGAAAATTATCGGATACCTACATCACATAAAAACAGTAGAAAAACGAACTAAAACAGAAAACAGGGATGTTAGGCCGAAAACAGTAAATCTACTGTTAAAACAGTAGGGTTGGCAACACTGGCCTGTCCTGACCGTGTGTGGACTGGGACAAATCGCTTCAGTTCTTGCCCGACCCGCTGCCGTGCGGGCGTGTATCTTGTACAAGCGTTGTATGAGTTTTCGCGGTGTTTAAATACAAAACTGATAAACACGACCGTAGCGCGCGGCAAACCAGAATGGACTGATGCGTCATGCGACTGTTCCGTCATCCGTGTGTGGGCCCGAATCAGATCAGGCCGAACTGACGTAAATTGGATTGGATGCGATTTTTTCCGTGTGTGTGCTCGAATCCGTTCAGGCCGAACTGACGTCAGTTCCAGCTGAAACGATCGGCCTCTCGTCTGTGGGGGCCTAAAAGGCACCTAAAAGGTCCAAGGGCACCGAAAATTATGATCCAGGGCTCATTCGATTCGGAATGAACTTTTTGAAAAACGGAATGAGTCGGTACCAGCAAATATGAACGCGAGCTCTATAAAATTTTGTAGGATATTGTTTGGGCTGCTACCGATTTCAAAATTAAGAAGATTGAGTAGAGAAATAGTTAAAATTTTAGCCGAATTTAAAAGGGGAATTATTTAGACAATAAGTTTTTTTCATGACACGTCAACCACGTCAGGGCCCCGATTCTCGTGCTTCGAATATCGGTTCGATTGTCAGTCTGTCCTGCTCGCGCACGTATGATTTGACGCCTGTGTGAATGAGTCAGCGCGAGAATCGAATCGAAATTCGAGTTACGAGAATTGGGGCCCAGGCCTCGGGGCCACCGTGCGAGTTTCATACGCCCGCGCCGGTTCTTCTCGCCGGGCTATTTTCCAAACCGGTGGTAGACATCATGTAGGAGTGAGTGATAAGACAATTCTATAAGCGTTATATTATAACCTACATGGAAATAAAAATTTTGTGTTTGAGTTTGAGTTTTCATCATAAAATAATAATAATTTTATATTCTAGAGGTGGCTCTCCATACATGTGAAGTGAGTATTATTTTTTTCTTTCTACAACATTGTGTGGGTTATCGTTGAATTCTCTCTTTTAAAATAAAGGCATGGTTTCATACATAACTTTATTATAAAGTGAACCATTTTCGAGTAATCGGACTCCAAAGTGATTTATATAAGTTGCTCCCCCACTGGAATTTCTAAACTAGGTAAAAGACTTAGAAACTTGCAATTTTTTATGCTGATAGATTATGCTAAAAACTCTTTAGGGAAATTATTTTGAACCAAATCGGACAGTTACTTTTGAAGTAATTTGAAAAACCATATTCCGTGTTTAAAGTTACCCTCCTTAGACATGTCCTGACATGCTCTTGGTTAGATTACCCTTTGGGTACGGAACCCTAAAAACGACGATTCGCTAAAGACATTAGCAACGTGGTCATATTGTACTTGGTGTGTTTCTGTTTATTCCATGTTCAACCCCTGGATTTTCTACCCCTGTTCTTGTTGAATCTAAAATAAACCCCTATGACTATCTCAAGAGGATTCGGCTATAGTCCACTAGCCTACTGGCGCGGGCGTTTGACTTCTTTGTTATTAATTCAATTAATGTTATATTTAGCAATATCCTGCGAAAAAATACCCACAACAAGCAAATTTATTAGTGCACACATAAAGACCTGCGAACAAAGTTTGAACAAACGACATTAATTGTTCGCAGGTCCACTTCCTGAATCCTGAGAATGCTCCGGGTTCGGAGCGAAACGCGCGTCTAGTTTTGCAAGCTGCATGGTGGTGTGCCGTGTGGGGCCATTGCTGACATTATTCAAGCAATAATGTCAGCAATGGCCCCACACGTGGTGGTGGTGTTTGCACGATCTTGTTTCTGAGTGCACGCATAAGCAGTGTGGTAAGAGGGAGGTGCTTTACGCATGCTTATGTGTGCACTCACACATTTGCCTGCAGGGTGGATATTTTTTGCGGGATATTGCTAGTTATAATATTAATTAAATTGTATGCTATGGATTTCCGCGAAGTAACGCCTCATTCTATTAACTATTCTTTGTTATTTGTTATGTGAGGATAGATGGATGGATGGTTGTTTGTTACTCTTTCACGCAAAAAACTACAAAACGGATTTCGTTGAAAAGAGATGTCAAGAAATGTATGAGGCCTGGGCCAGCCCTATGTACAGTATATGTAAATATAGCTACATAATATAGTAACCGATTCCTATTCTTTATTTTGTTTAATTTCACTCCGTTTCCATGTACATTTTAATTAACTTCGTCAAGGAGAGCAACACAAAGTAAAATAAAACATGGCGGATCAGATCAGAATTAACTAAATACTGTAATTTTGTCAATGACATGACTTTTGACAAAGCAAGACGTATGACATTCAAGACGACGTCTCTTCGTAAAATTGTCTACTACGTCAAAAGTCAAAACAACTGTCATGGCCGCCCTAAAAATAGTGTTCTCGCAATAAAAAACTCTTCAAATAATCATTTTCGTACGCATGTACCCTTCTTCAAATTATTTTTTTCGTATTTTTATGATATTCCCATATTTTTTTCCTATTTACCTATGTAGTGTACATAGAACTGGCCCAAAATCAAACATCTCTTTTGGTATGGTAGTAGTTTAGATTCTAAATTGAAACTTAGGCTATTATTTATACCGAAATAGTATCATACCTACAGTAGGTACCTACAGTATTCCCGTGGGATACTCGATACTATATTTAAAAAGAAAAAGCTAGTATGAAATAAACGGCAGAACTCGGTTTCCCAAGTTCATAATACGATACTTGACCATATAGTGGTTGTAAGGAGTCTAATTTACGTACCTAGACTAGTTAATGCCCGCTCCGCCCGCGTAAATAGAGTAGGTACCTATCCCACGGGAACACTGTACTTTTTCGGGATAAAAAGTAGCCTTTGTGTTAATCCAGAGCTTAAACTACTACCATACCAAATATAATCGAAATCAGTTCAGTAGTTTTTTGGTGAAAGAGTAACATCCATTCTTGCATCCTAACAAACTTTTACATTTATTTATAAAAGTAGTAAGATAGGCGTTGTCAACATTCAGACGTGTCTAGGTCTTTCATTTAAAACAAACTCAGAGACAATTATCTTATCAACTAATATAGGTACACATCTATTGTACTATGTAACATAACATTTCGTAAATTTGAGTAATATTTTATTAAATAGTAAATTACATAATTATTTTTCTGGTGCCTGCAACTTTGTTTGCGTAGAACTAACGGAAACGAAACCCTATTTTTTAAACGGAACCCTAAGATAAAAGTAGCCTAAGTTACTCCTTATAACATCAGATATCTGCTAGTGGAAGTGCTGTGAAAATCGGTCCAGCCGTTTCAGAGATTAACCGGAACAAACAGACAGACGGACAGACAAAGAAGGAAAAAAAAATCTATACTAATCTATACTAATATTAAATATAAATGCGAAAGTGTGTCTGTCTGTCTGTCTGTTACCTCTTCAAGCTTTAACCGCTGAACCGATTTGGTGACGACATACTTTGGGTCCCAGGAAAGGACATAGGATATTTTTTATCCCGAAAAAGTAGTGTTCCCGCGGGATAATGTATTTATCACGGGCGGAGCCGCGGGCAAAAGCTAGTACAGGTATATACTTTCATATTATGCATTTGGCGAAAAGCTGTTAATTTAAAATTACAAACAGACACTTCATTTTATTTATTTGCATAGATGTAGGTACATAATTTTGATTACAACATTTTTATGAATTAATATAATATATAATAATATAATATCTATGGACGCTTCACACCACGTCAATCTGATCCCGTGCTAAGTTCTCGAAGAACTTGTGTTACGGGTACCAGACAACGGAAATATATTTAATACTTTTATACTTTACACATATTTAAGATTTTTATTATATTATACACATATTTAATACACATCAATGACCCAGGAACACATAAAAACTTTTTGTTCCTTCGGCGGGATTTGAACCCGCGACCCCCGGCCTTAGCACCAACACGCTCAACCAACTGAGCCACAGAGGTCGTCGTATATACCGGGTCCTTACACAAAATCGCTGTAAAATAACACTTGCTTGGCAAATTAGTGAGTATTGGAAAATAAAAGGGCAGGTGGACCGTGCGATTTTAATAGGCCGGCAACGCACCTGTAGTATTGCAAGCGCTACGAACCTTATTATTGATTTATTATATTATAATTATAATTATAAAATAAATAAAAAACTTTTACAACACATTTAGCCCGTGGGCTACTTTTCTTATACTTTAAAAAAATCTTTTGGCTCTTCTACTAAGTTGTATTTAAAGTCAAAGAACCCGAAGAAGAAAGGTTTTCTGATATAAAATAAAAAATCCCCAAATGCGAGTTACCCCTTCATTAGACGGCAAGTGGCAACATTAAATCTAGGTAAACCTTAAACTGGTAAACAAATAATAGGCATGAATTAAGTAGGATTCTTATTAAGTTAAATCATTAACATTTGGTACAATTTTCTTTCTGTTAACTTATTTTTGTCACACAAAATCTCGATAGTTACGGATTGCTTGACTTTAGCAGCGCGTTCAATTCTGTAGACTTTGACATCATCCTTTCTGTCCTTCGTTCCCTTAACATTCCTCCCTCAGTGATTGCCTGGTTTGACACATATTTTCGGGGACGCTCGCAGCGAGTCCGCTATGATGAGGCTACCTCGGATTGGTGTGATATTGTAGCGGGTGTTCCTCAGGGTGGCGTACTCTCTCCCCTTCTATTTTCTATTTTTATTAATATAATTTCCACTGTAATCACTTCCAATTTCCATCTTTACGCAGACGACTTGCAACTTTATCGCCATTCACCCATCGATGATATTAATTCTGCAGTTTCTGGTATAAACTCGGATCTGCAGCGCATAGTGGTCTGGGCTAGATCTTTTGGTCTGCTGGTAAATCCGAAAAAATCGCAGGCCATGATCATAGGCAGTAAATACATGACCCAACGTCTATTTATTGTGCCTAAGATTATATATGATGGTACCATTATTGATTACTCAGATACGGCTAAAAATTTAGGATTAATTTTAAATAGTAATCTTTGTTGGAATCCTCAGGTTAATGAAGTGAGCAAAAAGATACACCATTCGTTGCACATGCTGAAGAGGCTCCAAAACTTTTTGTCTTTGCACACCAAAATTTTCCTTGTCCAAACACTCATTTTCCCTATCCTCGACTATGCTGACTCCTGCTACTTAGATGTTACCGAGGAGCTGTTAACAAAACTAGAACGCTTGCAGAATCTCTGCATCCGTTTTGTTTTTGGTTTAAGAAAGTTCGACCACATATCAGCTTTTCGATTAAAACTCAAGTGGCTCCCTATTCGTTTCCGTCGCAACTCCCATATCCTTTGTTTATTATATAATATCTTGTATAATCCCTTGTCTCCTTCCTATCTTCTCGAACGATTTAACTTTTCTCGACCCCTCGATACCCCCTGTAGGTCAAATGTTAGAACTAAACTCTCCCTTCCATCCCATCGCTCCAACTTCTACTCCTACTCCTTCACCGTTCACGCAGTCAGATTGTGGAACTCGCTCCCCCACACCGTACGAGACAGTCCCACCATCACTATTTTTAAAAGACGTTTGAAAGAGCACTACCTCGCATCTCTATCCATATAAATACTGTTATTACATATACATATATTATTTATATATTATAGGCATATTATTATATTACTTATAGTATTTAGGTATTGTATTTTATATTAATTATTTTGATAGTGTATAACTATATTATTATTTATTTATGTTTTAGTATAGACATAATATGTAAATGTAATTGTGCACGTTCTATCTGCTTTCTATTATTCCTTTTCTCTCCGTAGGGCTGCTGGAAGAAATTTCTTTTTAGAAATAAGCAGAACCTTTGTGTTATTTTTCCATGTAATGTGTAATGTTTTAAATGTTTCTTGTGTACAATAAATTGTTAAATAAAATAAATAAAAATAAATTGCTGCCATAAAATTAAAAATGGAGTAAAAATACTATTGGAGTACACTAATGTAAGTGTAATGAACTTATCAGGCTCAGGGCTTGGCCGGGGCGCTACGAGCTACCCCAGGGTCGCCAACACCACCAATTTTCCTCTCGTAAATATACGTGATAGGTTAGAGAATATTCGCGTTTTCGACATCCCTGCGACAAGGTGCTCCGCGCAGACGCCACGCACGGAGGCTGGCAGTATCCCGCGAACCGCTGTCGACTCCACACGTTGACTTGCTCTCGAAAATACTCAAAAATAACTGTAAAAAAACGTAATTAAATACCTAAATCGTGTGTTACCGTATTGTTTGTTGTTGTGATTATTTTTCTGGATTTTTGTCTGTCATGGAGGCAGGATAGGGCGGGTCTACGCCTCTACGCCCGTAGCGGATGCTGTAGCGCGCATCCCCTGAAACTCACAAAGCCGTAAACGCTTGTTCGGCCTTTATTTGAACACGTAAATGTATACCTATCTATACTTGTACAATTTTATAGTAAGGATATGATTTATTGCGCTGTTTGTTATACCTTATGTGGAATGAGAGTCGAGATCTTCTCGATACTTCGAATACTTCGATTACGATTTATATGTACGTAAAAATTGTCAATAAATGAAGAAAAATCGGATATGTATTTTTTAGGGTTCCGTACCCAAAGGGTGAAAACGGGACCCTATTATTGAGACTTCGCTGTCCGTCCGTCTGTCGCCAGTCTGTATCTCTTAAACTGTGATAGCTAGACAGTCGAAATTTTTACAAACGATGTATTTCTGTTGCTGTTATAACAAATACTAAAAACAGAATAAAATAAATATTCAAGGGGGCTCCCATACAACAAACATGATTTTTTTGCAGTTTTGTACTTCGTGCGCGAGTCCCGACTCGCAATTGGCCGGATTTTTTAATTTGTGGCTATATTTAATTGGCGTCAGCCGTCAAGCCTGTAGAGAAAAAAACCGGTCAAGTGCGAGTCGGACTCGCGCACCGAGGTTTCCATACAAACCTGTAGTGATTTTGTTACAGCTTAAAGTTATATAGACCTGAGTATTTGATATGAATTTCAATTTAATACGCGTTCATGACAATTATTAAAAATATTTTAATTTAAATATCATGTAACTAAAAATTTACGGTTTTCGCAATTTTTCATTTACCTGCACAGACAGGTGTAACAATGAAAAATTGCGAAAAAAAATAAACATTATTGGTACGCAATAAAATTCACGAATCATGCTTAATAGCAAAACACGAGGACATTTTATGCTTTATCCAAATCAATTTTAGGGTTCCGTACCTCGAAAGGAAAAATCGGAACCCTTATAGGATCACTTTCTTGTCCGTCCGTCTGTCTGTCAAGACCCTTTTTCTCAGGAACGCGTAGAGGTATCCAGTTGGAATTTATATCAAATACTCAGGTCTAATGTCCCGTGGAGCTGTAAAAAATCAAACATCTAAGCCAACGCAATCAAAAGATACAGCCGTTTATGCCGCAAATTTCCAAAAATTTTCGACACTCGCAAACTCAAAACCTACAGAGTACTTCCCGTAAACTCAGAATATTAAAATTTTGTACGAAGCAACTATATATATGCCTGTGCTATACAGCCTGCCTGTGCTATACAGGCTAATTAATTTTTTTTTATTTTTTTTTGTCATGGTACCGTATTATGTTCACATGAGTATGTAGTGCAAAGCTGGTTATTTGAAATTGCAGACACTTAAATTTTATTTATTTATTTGTAAGTATTTATGTAAAAATATGTAATTCCATATTCGGTAACCTGTCAAACCCCCACTTAACTTGCTGCAATGGGCAGAAACTATCAATTACCTATTATGCAAATAAATTTTCGTAAAGCTACCCCCTATTAGGTATTTGGTTGTTTTATTTTAATACTAGCTGATGCCCGCAACTTCGTTTGCGCAGAACTAACGGAAGCGGAACCCTATTTTTAAACGGAACCCTAAAATAAAAGTAGCCTATATTAGACCTTATAACATTAGCTATCTGCTTGTGAAAGTCCCGTGAAAATCGGTCCAGCCGTTTCAGAGATTAGCCGGAACAAACAGACAGACAGACAGACGGACAGACAAAAAATTTTAAAAATAATATTTTATTGTAAGTACCGAATATACTTTCAGATGCATTAAGTGAAAAGCTGTTAGTTTGAAGTTACAAACAGACACTTCAATTTTATTTATCTGTATAGATGTATAGATTGGGTTTAAATTAGTCCAAGACTAAGATGTTAAAATAGTTCATAGAAATTAGACTGATAGGCACTACTAGCTGCTGGCTTGATGATAATAATGTTAGGCAAAAGAAACTTATGAAATATGTAACTCATTACAAAATTTCAACTGTAACTCAATGTAACCTTTATACATATTTATTGTGTAACGGTATGATATTTTCATAACATTATTCGGAATAATAAAATATGACGACATGAAAATATGTTAGGTACCTGCTACATATCTATTTGCAACGTAATACTTAATTACTAGTATGAAATATCACGAACAAACAAATAAATTTCAGTTGAAGACAAGATGACTTATTCGTTATTATTGACAATGAATTTTTCTTTTGACCCGGAAATATAAATTATATGACACCACTAACCTGAATATAGGAGGCTCGTCTTGGCGGGGGCACTGTCGTGCCCCCAGATTCTGTTGTCACGTTGTAAGGTTAATCTGGCTCAATAGCTATTAATGAATTTTCTTTGTTTAGCAAAACGGTCGAAATATGATCTACTATTATTATAATAAACAACCAAAAAGGGTTAACATAGCGATTTTATATTTAGAAAGACCTTAATAAAATAAAACCAAACCGAAATCAACATTAATCATTTGCAAGTTCTACGCAGTTACTAACACAATTGCGGATGTGTATCCTCTGGGGTTCTACCACTTCAAGAACTTGTCCCGCTTTGACACCAGTCATCAGCTCTCTTGCGCTTTCCCGGCTGCCACTTCAAGAACTTGTCAGTTGTCATGCTTTGACACCATAGCTCTCTTGCGTTTTCCCGGCAAATTGTACTAGGAGGCAGATGTGTGCTCGTTTCTCCCTATACAAATAAGGCAATCATTTTCCCTAAACAAATCTAGAAACGCATCGCACCTGCACCTACTTTACTAGAATTTTCAATGAAACGCCACTTTCGTATGTTTTAACTAAACGTAGAGCTGGATGCAGTATAATTTTTTTAATTTAGTTTCACACAAGAAAGACATGCACTAATGCTGTCTCTTAAACTAAACAAATATGATGTTGGAGTATTTAATAAATTATTAGTAGAACCTACGTCCGACGCAGCTAAACAATTATTGCTCTTGGCGGCCCTATTTTAGAATTAATCACTAGCCCCTTACTAATAAACGCTGTATAAGGTTTGAATAGTTATACAGTGTTTTGTTCATATCACACAAATGACATGTTTAATTCGATTGAAAGAGACAAAACACTGTGTAACTATTAAAAGCTTATACAGCGTTTATAAGTAAGGGGGTAGATATTTTTGTTTATGTATTGGGTATACGTACTTTAATTTATTCTAACTCTTATATGTTGTTTAATGGGATCGACATGTAATATTTTCATAAGGGTCCTTAAAATAAAATAGAATAAAAAAAAAAACGAAACGTGGAGCGGGATTGCTAATGGCCCGCTCCCGGCGCGAGAGCCCTCGCGAAATAGGCCACGGTATGTGTCATAACTCATAACTCATGTGCATGATCAATACTGAGGCTCATGAGCTAAGTTTTACATTAACCTGTGTGAATCCTAGCTTTTCTCATTAATTTGCAGTCAAACTAGCATTGGCCTACGGCTTCGCCCGAGTGAAATTGGTTTTTAGACGATATCTTTATAGTAATTTAAAACTTACATCCCCTTCTAGGGGCTGAATTTTAGAAAACGTTGAAATACTTAATGGGGCCAAGTCACAACTATCTCTAGAAAATAAACCGTATTTTTAAAATCATGCTGAAATCCAATTGGAACTGTAGATACTTCAATGCAATTGTGGGGTTCAGCATCCACAACATATATAGAAATCCTGCAACGATTCCAATTTAAAATTCTTTGCACGATAACTGAATATTAATGGGAATCGGTTTTTACTTGTTTTTTAAAATTAACTACTTAGATTGGTTTACAATCAGCTTTATCTTGGTGTTTCCACTTTTATCGTTATCATTATCTCTTAGTGAAGCCTTCTCTTTGGTAGTGATTTTTATGTCACATTTCTGCTTGTTTTTCTCCCTTCCCTTTTATTAATTCAGATTCATCTCTCAATGTTATTACCCTGTAATCATATTGACGTGTGATTTATGTGTTACGGACATAAAATATCACGTGGGGTTGATATTTCGCAATGTCGACTGACTTTTACGATTCTCTTGGCAAAATATTAGAGACAGCTCGAGGGTAGTGTTGCTTGACGATGCGATCTCGATACTTTCTAGCTTTTACGTTGATTTTTCCTGTATTTCCTTCGATCTTCCATTGCCCACTAAATTGCCAAGCAACTACTAATGCTGCAGCTATTTAGATTGACTCTTATTATATTGTGAGGGGCGAAACCGCGTAAACTACAGTTGAACATTTAATAACACATTAACTACCTCGTTTAACCTAGATCTTCGGATCATTTAAAATCCTAGAATAATATCATCGTGCCGAAAGAAAATCACTTCTAAAAAGACATGGAAAATTTAAATTTGGTCACCTAGCGTCGTCTGTGTATTGAGACGTAGTAATAAGCGAAAGAGTCGAGATGGTGTTAAAAAGCGACACCACACCACTCCAAGGACTTTTTGTTTTGCGACAGGGAATGCCCTTACATATCCAAAGAGGGGCGAAGACCCCTTACTCAGATAATTCCGGCAACACACTTGTCTTGTGTTGTGTCATATATCAATATGTGGATTGTAACAACTGCATATAGTGCGCACTAGGCGATACTAATACATATTTAAAATTATAATTATACTTCGTGCGCGCAAAAGTTAATCTCGTCGAAACCGTCCATTAAAAAGTAGCCTACTTATTCTTCTTCTTCTGTCTTTACTCCCCCGTAGTCTATCTATACCAAATTTCATTAAAATTGGTCCGGTACATTCGGAGCCTATTTAATGCAAACAAACAAACTTTTCCTCTTTACAATATTAGTATAGATTAGTTATTTTTTCAACTTAAATTCAACTTTGGTTGGATGCTCCAAGAATTCAACCCAACTTGAATGTTCATAGGTAAATTAAAATTACATGTTCTGTTTACGAATGCAATGTGTGAAAGTTCGTTTTATCATTGTACCCGCGTTTGTATTCAATTAGGCAGCGCCCAGCGCGTCTGAACTTTCCTATTGCACCATGTTGTAACTTTGAATGTTGTACGAGTGCTCCCTAATTTTGTTTCTTTGGTTTCCAATTAGTAAAGTAGTGTTTACTGTTTACCCATGCAGTAAGCTATGCATCAGGATAGTTGTTCTATGACAGTGACAAACTAGAGTATAAAAGACAAACACTTTTTTTCGTGGAATATGCACACAGGCTAAGGGCCAGACGGCCTAATCGCATAAGCCAATACACAATTGATAATTATTAGCTTCTGCCCGCGGTTTCACCTGCGTAAATACAGTGTCCCACGGGAAATCTGTACATTTTTGGAATACAGAGTAGCCTATGTTAATCCAGTTAGTGTTAATCCAGAGCTTAAACTACTACCAAGTACCAAGTACCATGCCAAATTTTATTAATATCCGTTCAGTGTTTTTCCGTGAAAGAGTAACAAACATTCATCCATCCATCCATCCTCACAAACTTTCACATTCATAATAGTAGTAAGATACGTAAGTATAGGTCAAATATGCACACTCTCTCGGTGAAGCTTTTTCCCTTAACCCATTATTCATTCATCAACTTAACTCTAAATAATATTGATCTATGGTAATATCGACAAAGTTCCGGCTCGATCACTTTCTAAACATTTTTCTTTGCACTAATTTCTCAAAATATTTAAACACAAATAAAGTGACCGCAACGACTGCAGACGTGTTTGAACTACTCATTTACAAGTACAAAAATGTTTTACAAGAGTATGTGTGCGTGCGCACGATTCAACGACGCTGTTAACGATCTTAGGCCTGGGGGTCTAAAAAGGCCACTTTAGGTGTTTCATATTATCTTTCATATATTTTGACGGTTAAAACATAAATTTTGACAGTTTTCAATAGAAATGCGTAAAATGGCGCACATAATATGGAATGCATATGATTCGTCTAATGTTCACCTAAAGTAGCTTTTTGAGACTACCTGGTCAAGCGGCAACTTGTTCGATAGTACCTCGTTTAATTTCATACATACATCCTTCGACCTTGTAAAATCTACCTCCTTCGGGCTTCATCAATATTAGAGCGCGGGGTCAACAGCCCAAACGTAATTTAACTGCGTTAATATTCTTTTCACGTGCGAAATCCTTTCTCCATACAAAGCTTTCGCTACAAGGGCGTTTCATTACTACCCTCGGCCTTTGTATGAAAGTGTGTTAATTATGTGCCAACTATAGGACGTTCACAGCTCAGGTGTAATTATATATATATAATTGTGTAGAAATTAATTAAAAAACCGGTCAAGTGCGAGTCGGACTCGCACACCGAGGGTTCCGTACAAATCTGTAGTGATTTTGTTACAGCTTAAAGGTATTATAGACCTGAGTATTTGTTATGAATTTTAGTTTAATAACTCTACGCGTTCATGAGGAAAGGGGTAGTAAGTTTAAAATTATTACAAATATTTTTATTACATGATGTAACTAAAATTTTACGGTTTTCGTAATTTTTCCTTTATCTGTGCTATAAGAAGTTGCTTCGTGCCAAATTTCAAGATTCTGAGTTTACGGGAAGTACCTACCCTGTAGGTTTTAGAGTTTGCGAGTGTCGAAAAATTGCGGCATTACGGCTGTATCTTTTGATTACGTTGGCTTAGAAGTTTGATTTTTGTACAGCTCTAAGGGACCGTAGACCTGAGTATTTGTTATCAATTCCAGCTTGATATCTCCGTTCCGTTCGCGTTCCTGAGAAAAAGGTTCTTGACAGACATTCGGACGGATCCTATGAGGGATTCGTTTTTTCCTTTCGAGGTACGGAACCCTAAAATAACGCGTGTATACTCTGTTCAGGGCCTTTAGTCAAGTTGCATTCCATAATTTCGACGGCGAACTTCGAAATCACAAATGTATGGGATTTTATATAAATCATCGTTATGTGGCATGTCGCTTGCGATGCAATATGTCAAATCCCATAGATTTTATTTCGCACAAATATCGGAGATATTTACAAATATATTCCTGCGGCCGTATACTTCATACACCATAACCTTCAAGTGACGTCACTTGTAGCTTAAGAAGTATGGAGCGTTTTTGCGAGACTTGCGAAATTTTGTATACAAATCGCCGTACCATTGAAAATATTGACTTTTGATATACGGTTTCTTCTGAGAAGTTACTCATATTTACGAGTACTATTCATTTATGCAATAAAAAATCAGTCCGCTTGCCTATTCGAACAAATTAACGAGTCATTTTGCAAAAGTTGTAAATGACATTTAAATCGAATTTTTAATCACGGCGGGCGATGCTAAAAGATTAATTTTTCAATTTATTCCATGTTCACAAACCCTAAATTTACAACCTCCGTCCTTATTAAAACGGTACGGAAGGACGAGGGGTCAAACATTGAGGTTGTTTCTTCATAACAAATAATTTATTATTTCTGTAGTTATCTTACTATTATTATAAATGTGAAAGTTTGTGAGGATGGGTAATCGGAAAGTACTGAACGAATTTTGGTGAAGTTTGGTACGGTAGTAGTTTAAGCTTTGTATATTGGCTACTTTTTATCCCGAAAAAGTAGTGTTCCCATTGCATACTGTATTTACAGCCGCGGGCAAATGCTAGTGTGACTTAAATTTAACATAGAGATAGATAGAGCCTTCCCGATTCTCTAATATTGGCAAGCCCTGTAGTATAATTATTATTAAATACAGATGGGTGATGGCTATGTACGTTCGCCGATAGACCAGAACCTCAATTCTCGTATTTAAAGTAGACTTAATTTTACTTTGTTTGGATTGAAACTGTAGCGTCATGTTACCATGAACGGATTTTATGACGTTTCGACCAATCAGAGCGCGTTTCACGTTGGTTTAACGTTCATGAAAACACCGTTTGAGAGTGTAAGCGTGTCGGGACTTGATTGTAATTGTATTAATGCAGGTTTTATTTAGCAGAATTGCCCCCCAGAACCTCAATTCTCGTATTTAACGTAGACTTAATTTTACTTTGGATTGAAAGTGTAGCGTCATGTTACCATGAACGGATTTTATGACGGTTCGACCAATCGGAGCGCGTTTCACGTTGGTTTAACGTTTATAAAAACACCGTTTGAGAGTGTAAGCGTGTCAGCGGGACTTGATTGTAATTGTATTAATGCAGGTTTTATTTAGCAGAATTGCCCCTCTGGAGTACCACTATTCGATCTTATTCCTATCATATCATATATATAAATTGTGCATAAGGTTCACCGAGTATCGGCGACTGGACGTAGTGAACGTAAGTTAAAATGTTACTTTACAGTATTGTTTCTGCCTGACATAGATGACCCTGTGTTCAGGCAAAGATAGATTAAAAAAGCAGTAAAACAGTCATAAAAGCAAATATTATTGAGTAACTTGAGGCTGAAAATTAACACAAGGTTTTAACTTCTGAAGCTAAGTATAAAATTGTTCTAGGTCATGAATTATGAGACGTCTCTGAAAGCCATCTTAAATTACTGCATATCTACAAATAATAATAACTTAGTAAAATTAAAATAAATTATGTAGGTACCTGCTAACCATAATGGGCATGATGATAAAAATAAAATTTGTAAATATAATAATAAAGTAAGCAGGTACCTATGTAGTAAAAGACAGCACATTAACTATATAATATTTCGTAGATCGTACTAGAATATACTTACTTTTTACTTATCTTCCCGTCTACTTTGTTTATTCTCAAGACTGTGGTATTGAGGGCAGTCGGTTACCCCAGATAGCATTTTAGGCCTAAGGGCCGGGCCACACGGCGCGGCGCCGCACCGCACCGCAATACTCCGCACCGCACTGGCGGCCACACGATCAATGCGGCGTCGCCCTGTGTGCACCCCTCCCCGCCTCATCTGTCTCGCCCCGCCTCGCGCCGCTGTCCGGTGCGCCTGCGGTGCGGCGCCGCACGGTGGGTCGAAAATCGGCTTTCATAGACATAGAAATGAAATCTCGAAAGTGATAGATTTTTTGATGGATATTGCTTCAGTTTAGTATTACTATGTAGAAAATTAAGTTTGAGATAATTTGGCCCAAAAATGAGGGAGTAATAATTTTTTTACGAAAAACTTGTATGGAGCCAACATGAAAAATTCAATTATTTCAAAAACGGCAAGTTTAACCGTAATATCCTGACAGATGGTTATAGTACCAATTATTCATGATTTTTTGGCATACATCATATAACGGTTTTAGCTGCTCTTTTTTTTTTAAAAATCGTCAAAATTTTTGAAAAAAAGTCACCCTGTATTATTGCACGATTCGATAGTGTTACTATTAAGGAACAATTTCTGGAAAGTAATGGTATACGGCAAACTTGAGGAAAGTGTTGAATTTTAATAAACTCCTCCATATTTTGAACAAATGTATGAACAATTATATAAAATGCTAAAATTAAGCACTTTCCTTAACTTTCTCACATATAGTTACTTCCCAGCAATTGTTATTTACTAGCAAGACTATCGAATGCTGCAATAATACAGGGTGACTTTTTTTTTCAAAATTAACGGATTCGAATCCTAACCAAGGATGTTGACTTGGCTATAATCTGATAATGCAGTTATACTCGTCGTACACTGTGAAGTGAAGGAAAATTATGTCAGAGTAATTGCTTCCCAAATATACTGGATTTATAACTTTTTTATAGAAAATTTCTATGAAGCCAATGAGAAAAATCCAATTATCTTCAAAACGGCAAGATAAATCCTTATATCCTTACATGCTGTTATAGTACTATTAATTCGTGATTTTTTTACATAGTTCATGAAACGGTTTGTGCCATTTTTTTTTAAATAATCGAAATATTAATTTTGAAAAAAAAGTCACCCTGTATTATTACACCATTCGATAGTCTTGCTAGTAAAGAACAATTGCTGGGAAGTAATTACATATGAGAAAGTTGAGGAAATAACTAAATTTTAGCATTTTATATTATTTTTCATACATTTGTTCAAAATATGAAGAAGTTTATTGAAATTTAACACTTTCCTCAAGTTTGCCGTATACCAATACTTTCCAGAAATTGTTCTTTACTAGCAAGACTATCGAATTGTGCATTAATACAGGGTGACTTTTTTTTTTTTCAAAATTAATATTTCGATTATTTAAAAAAAATGGCAAATAGAACCGTTTCATGAACTGTGTAAAAAAACACGAATCAATAGTACTATAACAGCATGTAAGGATATAAGGATTTATCTTGCCGTTTTGAAGATAATTGGATTTTTCTCATTGGCTTCATATAAATTTTGTATAAAAAAGTTATAAATCCAGTATATTTGGGAAGCAATTACTCTGACATAATTTTCCTTCACTTCACAGTGTACGACGAGTATAACTGCATTATCAGCTTATAGCCAAGTCAACATCCTTGGTTAGGATTCGAATCCGTTAATTTTGAAAAAAAAGTCACCCTGTATTATTGCAGCATTCGATAGTCTTGCTAGTAAATAACAATTGCTGGGAAGTAACTATATGTGAGAAAGTTAAGGAAAGTGCTTAATTTTAGCATTTTATATAATTGTTCATACATTTGTTCAAAATATGGAGGAGTTTATTAAAATTCAACACTTTCCTCAAGTTTGCCGTATACCATTACTTTCCAGAAATTGTTCCTTAATAGTAACACTATCGAATCGTGCAATAATACAGGGTAACTTTTTTTCAAAAATTTTGACGATTTTTTAAAAAAAAAGAGCAGCTAAAACCGTTATATGATGTATGCCAAAAAATCATGAATAATTGGTACTATAACCATCTGTCAGGATATTACGGTTAAACTTGCCGTTTTTGAAATATTTGAATTTTTCATGTTGGCTCCATACAAGTTTTTCGTAAAAAAATTATTACTCCCTCATTTTTGGGCCAAATTATCTCAAACTTATTTTTCTACATAGTAATACTAAACTGAAGCAATATCCATCAAAAAATCTATCACTTTCGAAATTTCATTTCTATGTCTATGAAAGCCGATTTTCGACCCACTGTGCGCCGGAGCGGCGCCGGACGCGTCGTGTGGCATACCATACATTTTTATATGTAAAAGACCCGTTGCGATACCGCTCAGGCGCCGCGCCGCAGCCGTACCGCACCGTGTGGCCTGGCCCTAAAGCATTCCGCTTTTAGCTGAAGCAACATTTATGAAAAAAAAAAAAAACAAAGAGAATTTCAAAATTTTCAAATTATGAATTATTGTTGTTTATTTGCGCAAAAGTTGGTTACTTTATTGAATTTCAGATCCTGGAGTTGGAAAATTCCTTTCATCTTTTCTTCAATACTAAAATTATTTCTCGTAGGTAAAAAAAATCTTGTTTTTAATCTTAACTACCCGTGTGTATACTTTAGAAAGTACACGTTTGAAACATGTTCCCTTTTCCGAGTTCAAAAGAAACATTCAATTCAAAGAAAAGCTGCATATCAAAGGTATCCGTTCCCTAATTTTTGGCACCGGAATACAATAAGTTGGCCTATTTTTTGATGAAAAATGTTCGTGCAATACTCGCGGGGTTTGAGCCACGTGAATTTTCATAATTAGGTGCGAACGAACTACTTTAGTAATTACTTACCCCATTTAAAATTTGTCATTGAGCTGTCGCCATAGACGTGTATATTATAGA
This sequence comes from Glaucopsyche alexis, assembly GCA_905404095.1. NCBI lineage: Eukaryota > Metazoa > Arthropoda > Insecta > Lepidoptera > Lycaenidae > Glaucopsyche > Glaucopsyche alexis. Next base: position 9,339,599 of record FR990053.1, read on the forward strand.
CGAGGCATGTCAAGGCAAAAAGTGCCTCCAGTTAAATGGCCCCAAACAACCCCAAATGTGAGGCTTGGGGCCATTTAGTAGGTATGGAGGGTAGCCGTTTAGGTTTGAAATTTGTCATCTCGACATTTTGAAATTTGCGGGAATAATCAGTCTTCTGAAATCAAGCGGACCATGGAGAGACGCTTGGCTACGTTGAATGTAAGAGGAGGAATGGATGATAAGAACGAAAGTGGACGAAGCGAAAGAAGTATGTAAGGATCGTAGCAAGTGGAAAGAAGTGGTCTCTCTTTACCCCTACGGGAAAGAGGCGGTCCCGCCTACCCTTACGGGAAAGGCGTGATTATATGTATGTATGTATGTATGAAATCAATATGGCGTAACTTTTTCTTGTATGAAGATTTTCCTGTCAAATATACGTCATAGCATAGCCCTTAGTTTTTTAATATTTGGCTGTATACAGGTACTAACGTACAGTCACGAAAAATGCTTGTTAAGTTTGATCGTTTTCATAATTTCTTGTGTTATAATGACGGTCGTCATCAGCTTAGCTTCGTGAAAGTAACATGACCAATTTCAGAATGACTGCTGCATTGAATTTACCTAGACTGTACCAGCTTTTCCTTGGAGGACTGCGTGTTGGGAAGTTATTAGTAAAATACAATTATTAGATTCATACATTTAATCGGTCCTTTACGTATCGATGAAGGTTAGGGAGGGTTATACTCTTGGGTGTATGGTGTAGCTCATGAAAATAAACAAGGAAGTGAATTATTACTGAATTATTCGTGATACTATAATAGTTATTTTTAGGATGATGATGTTATTTTAAGGATCCGAATCACATTTCCTAATAGCCATTTTGTCTTAATACAATTATTATATTATGATGATTTATGATTTATTAATTTATGTTTCTGTTTGATCTGCAAATTCAAAAATATGGCATATTCGTTTGAAGACACTTATATTTTAATTGAAATATCAATTTTATTTTAATAAGTAGATAGGTATAATATAATATGTCTGATATTATGATTAATTAATAACCATTCATTGACCTTATGCCTACAACTCAGACATAGCTAATTAGCTACCGTACCTTTTGCCCGTACTTATTGATAATAAAAGAAATTACAAGAAATTAGAATAATTTCAGAATTTAGTTGGCTGTACAATTTTCAAATACTGACATGTAAGAATTGCCGTCATCATTTAAAAAATAATGTGTTCGAAATATGAATGTGTAACGGTGGCCCGCATTACGGATAGGATAGCCTTCCCCATTGCAGCGGACTGATTTGAGGCCAGATCAAATTGTCCTCTTCCTCGCGATGTTCCAAGGCATAATTGCTTCTATACCCTAGAACACAGACCATATAATCACTTGACGGCTTCCCGGGACTGCTGAGGAGCAGGATGTAGCTACTCACACTGTTTGTGTTTAGGCATTTAGTTATTACACACGATTATAATTCTTACTAAAGTCTGACACTAAAACGTAATTATTATTGAGACATTGCTGGTACCCTTTTAATAACGGAAATGTTCCACTGTAGTTAAAAGTAAACAGATGGTAGTACATGCAACTCATTTTGTAAAAAAAACAAACTAGTACCAATTTTTAACAGAAAGGCAATAACCAGTTCCAAAATTATTTACTTGTACTATGCTACTATAAGGACTTTAACAAGCAGATTCATAAATATTGCGTTTCATGGTACCGTAATACTTAAGTAGAAGTTAAAATCCTTATAATTGCTCCCAACTTCTGTACATACATACATACATATAATCACGCCTCTTTCCCGTAGGGGTAGGCAGAGAGCGCCTCTTCCCCATAGGGGTAGGCAGAGACCACTTCATTCCACTTGCTACGATCCTTACACACTTGTTTCGTTTCGTCCACTTTCATTCTTACCATCCATTCCTCCTCTTACATTCAACGTAGCGAAGCGGCTCTCCATGGGCCACTTTTCGCCTCCGCGAGAACGAGACGTGATGGGTGGCGAACCACATCGCCGCCATTTTGGATAATTAAATTATTTTTATGATTATCCATTGCGTTCCCGCGGATTTGCGGAGAGGGTAGGAATAGGGAAAGGGAAGGATAGGTGGTGTGGAAAGGAACATTAGTAAGTTAGAGTGGGAAATAGGAAATGTAGGATATTACCACCCAGGAGGGCAAGGGATAGGACAGTAATAGCTAGGGAAGCCGGGGTCGCATACCCGTATACTATACCACAACTACCGGACAGGTAAGTTGGGATGAGTATCCCATGACCAACTTCTGTACCCGGCGTTTTTCGGGATTGTCCTTTTGGTGACTTCGAATTTGATTTAAAATTTGATCACAATTTTTTTACAAAGTCAACTATTTTTGAGTATTTAGCATCCAAAGTGGTTTATAAGTTGATCTCTCCAGTACTTTCTAAACTATAATTGAAACTTGTAAGTTGTGTAAGTAAGTGCTGATAGATCATGCTAAAAACTCTTTAGGAAAATTATTTTGAGCATAATTGGACAATGACTTCTGAAGACATTTAAAGAAATGCTACGGATCCCTCCTTAGACATATCCTGACTTGATTTTGGTTAGGTTACGTTTTTTTTTTAATTTAAAAGAGAAAATTAGTCAAGATACGAGTATTTAAAGAGGAGATAACTTTGTACTGATATCACGATGAAAACTAATTACCTACTTTACTCGAAGCCTTAACTAAATAAACAACTCAATTTTAATTAAAAACTTCCCTTTTCATTTTCCTTTATTTTCTTCAAGAAACTTTTAGAATTTAGACATAAGAGTTGGCTTCAGTTAGTTATTAAACAAAGTTATACCTAATAATTTAAAGATATTGTGTTGGTTTTTTGTCGTATTTATATAATATGAATAATTAATCAATCTATAGGTGCTGAGAGCGATTTTTCGTTAAACACTATTGTGTTAGATAGCCGATATCGGTCCAGAAAACGTTCTTATTTCGTTGGAAAAAGAACGTAGTAGTATTTGAGATGATTCTAACAAGCATGTGAGACGTGCAAAAATGATTTTCCAAATTAATTGAACCTAATTTTCTCCAAAATTTGGGAGACTATTTTGACAGAAAAAACAATGCGTGATATTTGCTGAGACCCCATCCTCCCCAAAGTAAGATTTGGTGAGATTCAGCTGGACCCCGTCCTCCCCCTAAATATCTCACGTAATTTATGGATGCCCCTTTTAAGGTATTAGATACCTATAGTACCTAGGTAGGTACTTATTATTTTTTTCGTCCGGTCCGTAACCTTCTTTAATATTTCATAACTAATATCGGGCGGCTGGGTGTTGGCATTTGAGAAAGTCACGTTATTTATTAATAGATAGGTAATAAACTAATTGTTAGTAGCTAATGGATACTAGATCATAGGTAGGTAAAGATTTATCTTGACCCATGAAAGCTCATTAAATCCTGCAATAATACAGTTACAATTCAGTCCCGATATGTTAAAACTGCCAAATAGTATTCTCATAACTCAATACCAAAAAATAAAGTCCAAACTCCAGAAAACTGTTGACGATTCATTTATCATTCATTCAAAGTAAAATGAAAGTGTAAGTTAATAACGAGAATAATTGGGGTTCTTAATGAATATTCTACTAGATGTTGCAAAAAGGGATCCCGCAGAATCAGTACATTTTGCCGCAATAAAAAGTAGCCTATATCCTTCCCCGTGGTCTACTCTATATCTTTGCCAAACTTCATTAAAATCGGTCCAGTAGTTTCGAAGGCTATTCGATGCAAACAAACAAACAAGTAGAAGTATAAATAACTTATTACCTACCAGCTAACCAAAAGTCGCTCGCGATGTTCATGAAAAACACGAAAGTTGCACACACCAATAAAGTAAAAGAAAATAATTACATTGTAATGTAGAATTTGATTTTATTAGGATACAGTTTCCTTTCGTCTGGTAAGTTAATTGTCAATTCCAAACACATATTAAAGTAGTTAATGAATTCCTGTCTGCAGACTCTGCAGTCATATTATGGAGTTACGCAACACCCTATGTTACAGTGAAACCAGGGCCTCTAGTCAAGATATGTAATATTATATGTATATGTCACCGTAAAATTGTAAAAACCGTTAGATTGTAAAGTAACTAACGAGATTGTAAAAATATGTCGAAAGATTATAAACTATATCATTTTAATCTAACGAAAAATAATGTGTTAAATTATAGGCAGCATATTCGCGTCGGAAATCAACATTTTACAATTTCACTAGTTTTATTACAATCTGACGGTTTTTACAATTTTACGGTGATGTATATAATAGATGTAGTGTCCACTACATCTAGTCAAGATGCTTTCGATAATTACGACGGCGAAGTTCGAAAACAAAACGTATGGGATTTGACATAAGGCATCGCAAGCGACAATGTCACTCACATAACGATGACTTATGACAAATTCCCATACATTTTTTTATTTCGAAGTTCGCCGTCGAAATTATCGAATGCATCTTGACTAGAGGCCCAGAACCCCAATTCTCGTAATTAACTTACACTTACATTTTACTTTTATTGAATTATAAATGAATCGTCTTGGTATGAATCGTCTTGGTACGAAATCTTAATCAGCTTGTTATTCACTTAAAAGTTTTGGATTTATTTTTAAATCGCTACTCGCTTCAAAAAGCGAAAATGTTTGGCTTGAAATTTGGCACAGTATCAAAATACTGTGCCAAATTTCAAGCCAAACATTTTTAAGCCAATCTGATTTTATTTTCCGGGCTCTATCATTGAATAAGGTTGGTAGAAAACCTGGATGTTGTGCTAGACGTTACGAGTAATTATAATATATTTTGTACTTTTTAGGGTTCCATATGTAAAAACGGCGTCTTAAGGCTGCGCTAGTCGGTTTTTTCTCCATACAAACGCTGTTGGTGATTTACTCCAAAGTCAAACATTTTAGACCCAAATTATAGCTTAATATCGATTTTTATGACACTTATCTAGGTCGGTATATGCTTATATTTCTGAAATTCAAATTAGTGTAGAAGATAATAGCCTCCAAACATCGCATTTTTAGCGCAACTTTGAACGTAAATAAAAATTAAATGATGAATGATAATAAAAAAGCAAGCTAATACCGACACGGTTCAATTATTCAGCAATAGAGATAATTTTACTTCGGACAAAAATATTATATAGTTTTTTCATAAAACACCAACAGCTGAGTGTCGATTTGCGTAATTTGAAGACGCCTTTTCTAAAATACTTTACACAGCTGCATAAATGTGTGCAGTATAGCTTCTCTTATAAGTATAGATTACTATTTTATGGGTATATCCTTTTTTCCCCAATATTAGGTGAAATAACAAGCATTTTACCCGCGCGCAGCACTGAGTTCGAGCCGTTGACTAGCGCACTCTTAACTGCATAACCTATCTTAATGAATGTGTCAATAGATTTCCGTTATAATAGCCCAGGTAACATAGGCTATATAAGGTTCGGTAAAATCAATAACGGATATTTTGGGCATATGATCTATTGCTTATGTAAAGAAAGTAGTACTAGAAAAAAAAAAATCTTTACAGCAGTGTTTCATGTGCCCCAAATATTCGTAATTGATTTTCGGAGACATTATATTATTTACGTGGTGGGGTTCGAGTTTTTTTAAATAAAAATTGTAGTTATTCTCATTCTTATGTACACAATAACTTAGACATTGCAATGCAGAATGCACGAGAAAATTGTACGTCGCACACATTGGACTTGAATGGCGTAGTAATTCGCAATACCGACCGACAGCCGCACTTTCTGTTCTTCTTATGTAAGGACTATAAGTGCTAGGAAATATCCTATGTATGTGATCTTAGGATATTGTTAATATACTTTTTTTTCTAAATATATACAGTACAGGGAAAAGCGGTGCATATTTCTAAAATAATCATAAAGTTGAAGTTGTCATCGGGTTCGTTCGTTTCGTGTTCGTCGGACCAAATTAACATAGACGGCCTCGGAAAAAAGTTTTTGCAAATGTAATGTGTATTTTGATTACATTGATTTATCGGGACATTAAGCGTCCCGATCAGGTGCAAATAGGGACGCGTCCCCAGACCTTTCAAAATCTGGACTTCACGCGCAAATCCTTCACGCTTCACGGGACACCTGGCAATCCTATGTAGGACCATGTAGGACGTAGGTGGTAGGATGTCAAAACTAAACACTCATCTGTGTACTGATAACACGATAAATATGTAGCAAATTAATATTATCAGCTATTTTAAATGTAGTTAAATATTCAGTCAACAGGGTATTTCGTAATTTTGTGTGCTATAATTTACACCAGTAGCTTCCAAATAGATAAAAATAGTTCTGGCCTTTTACAAGTATTATGAGTAGTAGGATTAGATAACAATATTTTAAATATTAGATAGCTATTTAACATTATTTATTAAAAAAAATGGTTAAGCTATATCTGTTCTAGTTAGTCTTAGAAATTAAATACATACATATAATCACGACTTTTTCCCGTAGGGGTAGGCAGAGACTACTTCTTTCCACTTGCGATCCTTACATACTTGTTTCGCTTCATTCACTTTCATTCTTACCATCCATTCCTCACTTTACATTCAACGTAACGTTCTCAATGGTCCGCTTTTTGCCTCCGCGAAAAACGAAACGTGATGGGTAGCGAACAACATCGCCGCCATTTTGGATACTTAAATTATTTTTACGATTATCCATTGCGTTCTCACGGATTAGTGTAGAGGGTAGGAACAGGGAATGGGAAGGATAGGTGGTGTGGAAAGGAAGATTGGTAAGTTAGAGTGGGAAATAGGAAATGTAGGATATTACCGCCCAGGAGGGCAAGGGATAGGACAGTAATAGCTAGGGAAGCCGGGATCGCATACCCGTATAGTTATACCACAACTACTGGACAGGTAAGTTGGGGTGAGTGTTCCATGACATTAGGATTATTTCAGGATTATAAATCCATAATCCTGAAATAAATTGGTATACTCGTAATTATTAGCTTTTTTAGTTTTCTACAGGTTTTCTACATCATTTTGTAGGTACATATTGTAGAACCAGGTACGTATAACTACTAACTGTATTTAGTTACTTAGTAGGTAGGTACACCTAATTTACCTACCTATATTTTTTACTGGTTTGCATTTACACGGAAAATAAAGCTTCCATTAGCTGCTTAACAGTCTCTAGAGATTGAACCTAATTTATTTGTTGGTACCTAACTCCATTAATGGAAAATGTTTTGCACTCTAGTATTTGTTTTTATTTTTAAGTTCCTAGTAGGGTTTGTCCTAGAAGTGAAAATGTATAAATCACTAAAATAGTTAAGCTAGATAAAAAATAAATTAATGCTTTTAACCGTCATCAATTCATTAAAAAAAATAATTAAAAGTTAACAAATAACTTTATGAATATTAGATGTCTTCATATAATATAACGACAATAAAAATCGTCAATTCTACATTTTCCACAAAGAGATCTTCAGATTTTTCAGGCTCCTTTCAATTTCAAAGCTTTTAAGTATCGGTAATTTATTTATAAAAGCTTTGAAAGAAAATGGCTGTTATATTAAATCGGTTAAACCATGAGTTCAGTCGACAGTCGTTATTAAAAACTTTATAGTCAGCTGCTCTGCACTTTTATATTATTACTTTTCGTGAAAAGTTCGTCGTCTCATAATTGCTATCAAAATGAGATCGTGGTGCAGTCAAGTTAAATGGGATTAATTATTATTATTTATTAAAAACTAGTTTTTGCCCGCAACTTAGTTCTCGTGGAGTTCGGTTTCCATACAAAACTTTAACCCATTTTTCACCCCCTTAGGAGGCAAATTTTCAAAAATCCTTTCTTAGCGGGTGCCTACGTCATTACTCATTACAACTATCTGTATGCCAAATTTCAGCAAAATCCGTTCAGTAGTTTCGGCTGTGCGTTGATAGATGAGTCAGTCAGGTTTAACTTTTATATATTTAGATTTAGATGGGTTCATTGTACTTGTTCTGTAAAGATACTATCTTATGGCTATAACCTGAACGTATGTATTTATTTTTTGTTTTCTATAAAAGAGACCAACTTGATTATTGGACAACACGTAAAAATTTAGATTTTCTAATCGCATTCAGAAATATTGAGGTATTACAACTTGATAAAGGTAAAAGAAAATAAGATTGAAGTTACAAAAAAATGTTTTTACATAGTGTAAAAACCTACCAACATTATTAGTTTACTTTAAATACAAAAGCCTAATATAAAAGCCTACCTACTCAGTATCTTACCATGGTAAGATGGTGAGTAGGTAGGTTTAGGTTTAGGTTTAAAGATCTTTATTCTCACTAAGACTTACAGGTCACTTACATGAGAAACAGAAAGTTACAAAAAGAAAATATTATGTTGATACATGGCGTTCGTCAGTTAGCAACTTATGTATTACGTTATAATTCTATGTTAGCAACTAGACATTCACTCAGTGTTTAATATTAATTATAATTAATGAAATAAGAAAGTCTAAATATTCTACCCTTTCCAAACATTAAATTATTTGGTAAAGGCAATTTCTTGCCTTTACCAAACAATTCAGTGTACTCTGATCTATATGATATTTTCGATTATATAATTTTGGAGCCGGGTTTTAAAAACATTGAGTGAATTTACATTTCGTATGTTAGAAGGTATTTTATTAGTAGGTAATAAGTCTCATACTTATTACTTGTCATTTTAAATCTTTTTGGAACACAAAAACTTTGGAGATACAAAAAAAATGAACATATGTATGTTTTTGCACATTTCGTAACTTCGAGCAATGTAACGTCACAATCGCAGTTATTTTTGTATGGGGCGTTTTCAAAATACTAACAAAAATACTTCAAACAATCCGTAGTTTCTTTCCATTCATTTATGTAATAAAAATTACAACCAAGTACCGAAATCTGTACCTATACAGAATTTTGATATCTGTAGTTGTACCTCATAATCTACCATGATGTCAGCTGTGGCAACGCTGATTTTTAGGGTTCCGTAATACTTAAGGAACCCTTATAGTTTCGCTCTGTCCGTCTGTCTGTCTGTCTGTCTGTCTGTCTGTCTGTCTGTCCGCGCCTCTAGCTCCTGTAATTATGAATATAAATTGATGAAATTTGGTGCAGTTATAGATTGTGTATAGATCACGGTTTCGGGATCATAAAAAAATAATAATTTTATATTTTAGGGGTGGCTCTCCATACATGTGAAGTGGGGATGAAAAATATTTTTTCACTCTACCCCATCGTGTCGGGTATCGTAGAATAGGTCTTTTAAAATAAAGGCAAGGTTTCATACGTTACTTTTTTATCAAGTTGACCATTTTCGAGTAATCGGCCTCCAAAGTAGTTTGTAAGTTGGTCCCCCCCCCTAGCATTTTTAAACTATAGGAGATAGAAACTTGCAAATTTCCATGCTGATAGATCATGCTAAAAACTCTTTAGGAAAATTATTTTGAAACAAATCGGATAGTAACTTTTGGAGTAATTAAAAAAAGCATATTACGCGTTTATAGTTACGGAACTCTCCTTAGACATGTCCTGACATGCTCTTGGTTAGGTTATTAATAACGTAACTTCACGAGTTCATTCGGCATTCTTTATTCGAAATTCGAATTCCTGACCAAAAATTCTACCACGTAAGAAGCGATCATAACGATAGATGGGTCGATCTTCCAGCGTGTAACAGAAATCTCCCCTTTGTTAAGCAACATAAACAAACAATAATAATATTATGCCTGCGATGATATGTCGTGCCCTTATAGGAGTGGTGTCAATATGGACTGTACCCTGAGTGATGAGGAAGGTCAGGGGAATCGTGAGCTGCACTAATAATTACAATTGCAATTTTGATAATATTTAGCTAGAGAGCTGGTGGCAATTTAGGTATGTGATTTCACTAGCTTTTTACTAGCTCCGCTCGCGTAAATATAGTTATTCCTATGGGAATACTGTACTTTTTCGAAATAAATAGCATATGTTTTAATCCAGAGCCTAAACTACTACCGTACCAAATTTCATCGAAATCTGTTCATTAGTTTTTGTAGTAGTAGGTGTCCTACGACACCACACGGTTTTTTTACAGTTTAGAAATTTTTTTTATAAAAAAATCCCGCGATCCTGACTTCCGCGAGCTTTAATTTCACAATCTATAATATTTTTTAAATTAATAAGATAAACTTAATTGGTATACACGATAATATTTCACGGTTTTTTACCTAAAATTTCGAACCTAAAAAAATCAGAGCTACATTTCACATGCATGATGCAATTCACATAGGGGCCGTCCATTAATCACGTGATGTATTTAACAACTTTTTAGACCCCTCCCCTCCCCCTGGTGATACGTGGTGAGGTTTTATACTACCCCACCTAAGATCACGTGTATTTTTTTTACATAGTAAGCAGGTCATGTTTGAAGAAAAACCTTAACTTAAATTATTTTTAAACAAAAAATTAAACCGACTTCCAAAGTAAAAATACACAAAAAAGTATGAAATAAAACTTAATCTCTAAATAATTCCCCTTTCAAATTCGGTTAAAATTTTTACTATTTCTCTACTCAATCTTATTAATTTTGAAGTCGGTACCAGCAAATATGAACGTAAGTTCTATAAAATATCGTAGGATATTGTTTGGGCTGGTACCGATTTCAAAATTAAGAAGATTGAGTAGAGAAATAGTAAAAATTTTAGCCGAATTTGAAAGGGGAATTATTTAGAGATTAAGTTTTATTTCATACTTTTTTGTGTATTGTTACTTTGGAAGTCGGTTTAATTTTTTGTTTAAAAATAATAATTTCACCCTTTTTAGTGATATATTTTGTTAAGCTATTATTAATACGTCTTAAGAAAGTCTAAACTAAACGATCGAATGTATAATTGAATACGCGTCAAGCTTCCATTAGGTATTGTTATTGAGATGATGATTACTGTAAGTCATAAAGTGGCATATGCTTGCAGTTCTTTAAACAATGCCGAAATTTCCAAACGCATATCTTTAAAGACTGAGGAGTTCTATACAGTGATTTTGGATTCAGGGTATACCTTGGTACAATATCTTATTTTTTGGTAGCTTATGCTTGTGTTACTTCAGTAAAAGTCAAAATCACTATATGTGTGATATAAATTTCGAGGAGTTCCCTCGATTCCTCATGGATCGCATCATCAGGTTTCCACTTTAGTGACTAAAGGACCAATTTCGAATTAAACCCTTTACAACAGCAAAATAATTTTGCAAATAGGTCCATAAACGGCAGAGTAATGTTCAAAGATCTCCGTGTTAGTGTAAAATACTATAAGAATACCTTTTATATCATCATAATCTGATGATGTACGGTGTGATAGTGGTGGTGATGATGATGATTACTCTAACTGACAGGGTGGCATATGCTTGCAGTTCTTTAAACAACGCCGAAATCCCCAAACATGTATCTATAAGGAGTCAGGAGTTCTGTTCTGTACTTTTGGGTCCAGGGTATACCTTGGAGAAAAATCTTACTTTTTGGTAGCATATGCTTGAACTACTTCAGAAAAAGTCGAAATCACCATATGTGTCCATATAAATTTCGAGAAGTTCCCTCGATTCCTCATGGATCCCATCATCAGGTCACCGCTTTGATATCAAAAGGACCAATTTGGGATTACACCCTATACATGACAGAAAAAAATTTGAAAATCGGTCCACAGGCGGCGGAGTAATCGTTGAACATACAAAAAAAATAAAAAAATAAAAAATATATACAGCCGAACGTATAACCGCCTCCTTTTTTGGGAAGTCGGTTAAAAACAATTTAATCGAATAATTTTAGCAATTAAAAACTATACGAGTAATAATTTGTCTTGTAAGTATTTAAACAACACTACGAATCTACAACCGGTAATAATTTCGGTATACATAGACTAGATTCGAAAATTAATACATGTGATACTTGGTGATTTTTTTGGACCCCCCTCCCCTTTAGGCATCATATGATTAATGGACGACCCCATAGTTGCAGACTAAATGTAACTAGTCTACACTATATAAATGAAATATCTATATCTGTCTGACGAAGTAATGACGTTATTCAGTATTAACGACACTGAAATCATATAGATCCTAAATTGTCACCAGCTCCATAGCTAGCTTCTGTTGACAATGAAATTGGGAATTCTTACAATTTAAATGTACGGAGTTCTTTAAGTAATGATTTTTTTGCATCCTATTTGGTAGATTCAGCGATTAAGACTAGGAGAAGTGAGAGAAATAAGCAAACTAAAAAACCTAAATGGCGTGTGTACAATACACGTTTAACGTTGAAATTTGGGTAGTCACTCTATCCAAAAATATAATAACCTAACCAAGAGCATGTCAGGACATGTCTAAAGAGGGTTCCGTAACTATAAACGCGTAATATGCTTTTTTTTAATTACTCCAAAAGTTACTGTCCGATTTAGTTCGCAATAATTTTCCTAAAGAGTTTTTAGCATGATCTATCAGCATGGAAATTTAGAACTTTCTATCTCCTATAGTTTAAAAATACTAGGGGGGGGACCAACTTACAAACTACTTTGGAGGCCGATTACTCGAAAATGGTCAACTTTATAAAAAAGAAATGTATGAAAATTGCCTTTATTTTGAAAGACCTATTCAACGATACCCCACACGATGGGGTAGAGTGAAAAAATATTTTTCATCCCCACTTCACATGTATGGAGAGCCACCACTAAAATATAAAAATATTATTTTTTTATAATCTCAAAACCTTGATATATACACAATCTATAACTGCACCAAATTTCATCAATTTATATTCATAATTACAGGAGCTAGAGGCGCGGACAGACAGACAGACAGACAGACGGACAGAGCGAAACTACAAGGGTTCCTTAAGTATTACGGAACCCTAAAAATGTTTTCTATAAAATTCTGAAATGCATTTAGCATTACTTAATGCATTCTAAAACAGAGTAAATTGCTTTCTAGTTATATTACTTTAGCTGTGAGATTACTGCATCAAAATAGGTGCCAGTTACAGATAAATCTCAAATAGCTTATTTGTATACGTTTTGTTTCTGTCGCTCGATATAAAACAGCGACAAAACTTCCGAATAAGCTATCCAAAACTTATTATAATTAGAATAACTGATATCATATGTACCTAGTGATTTAAGTTAAATTTTGATTAGCTATCTTAAAAATGCAACGCCACGTTTTGTCGCTGTGGGAACTGACCCTAACTATACTTTATAGTGAAGTAAATATCACTGGAAATTTGCATAGCGTAACACCCGCGCCATAACTTTCTTGTCAGTGGCGTAACAAAAAGCTAATCTTTTCCTGTGATTACGTTATCACTTATTGCTTTTGAATAATACGTTATTAACATCACCATAGTCCAATGGTTAAAGTATAGGCTCCTTCTTATAATTAGCTCTTGATCCTCGCTACGAAACAGGGTCTCTAGTCAAGATGCATTCGATAATTTCGACGGCGAAGTTCGAAAACAAAATGTATGGAATTTATTGCATCGCAAGCGATGTCACTTAGCGATAACTTTTTTAAAATTCCATACATTTTTGATTTCGAAATTCGAGGTCGAACTTATCGAATGCATTTCAACTGGAGTGCAAAATTTTGATCGATTTTGTTTCCAACTGTAATAATATCTATTTATATAAAAAGAAAGTCGTGTTAGTTACACTTTTTATAACTCAAGAACGGGTAACCTGATTTGGCTGAAAATTGGTGAGGAAGTATCTTAAAACCAGGAGAAGGACATAGGATACTTTTTATCCCGTTCCCGCGGGACTCAAAATTCGAGAACGGCTCGACCGGTTTGGCTAATTTTGGTCTTGAAATAATTGTGGAATATCAGGGAAGGTTTAAACGGTGAGAAATATTAGAAAAGGTGTAGGAGTAGATGTAGCAGTAGGTGTACTTATTTATTCATTTTAGTTCATATTTAAGACAGAACAACGTGTGTCGGGACAGCTAGTGTTTTATAATTTGTAGATTGTTTTTTTCTACTTAAAACTTTGCCAATTAGTAAATAGTTAATAGACTGAACATACTGTTTTAAGATTCCCCCGAATTGAATTCTAATGGAAGGTTTCGACCCTCGTGTACATTGCCCTCTGTTTACAAAAAGTCTCCCATCTATAAGTGCTAAAGGATAAACAAAGAAATATGGTAGCGCATTAACACCCCTAACATCACTAGGGCTGCCAAGAACTTTTCAAATAAAACTTTTTCACTGTCTTTCTCTATACGAAGATACCTACTTCCTGTTTATTTATTACATACATCAAAATTGGAGAAAACAGCAACAAATTACATCAAAATTGGCAACAAAAACAGTAACAATATACCTAAAAAGTTTTTTAAGGTCATCCAAAATCTTTGGCTTCAGTTGAAGCTTTACCTTATTTTTAAAATATAAAACTTGAGCTCTCTGCAGGATTTCTACAAGAGTGTCTTTAAAAAATTATCAATCTTAAACGTTTTTGATTCTAAAGTAATTCTTACAACTTACTTTAAATGTTACAATTCAGCGCTTTAAATGCTCCTGAGGATATTTTTCTAAATATATAAAAGGCAAACCTGACTGATTCATCTATCAACGCACAGCCGAAACTACTGAACGGCTTTTGCTGAAATTCATACAGATAGTTGTAATGACGTTGGCATTCGCCAAGAAAGATTTTTGAAAATTTGCCACCTAAGGGGGTGAAAAAGGGGTTAAAATTTTGTATGGAAACCGATCTCCACGCGGACGAAGTCGCGGGCAAAAGCTAGTATAATATAAAAAAATATTAAGCTGAGTGTTTTACAATGATGGATTGAATCGAAACTTGGAACAATCTGTCACAGCATCGAATACGAAATCGCTTCGCTGTATCCATTGTTTCGTACTATTGATTTTGGTCCTCGTGTGCAGAGTTCATCTTGAAAGCTCGAGTAACTATTTTAAGCTCAGTGTAATAAGTAAATAGTTATTCCTTAAATAGGTTACAAATGTAACTTCAATTCCCTGCGATAAAGAATAAAATAAGGACATTGGGAATTTTATTTTGGAACAATTATCCACGGCGAACGAAGACTAAATTTGATATTTTTACTCATTTCAACGAATATTCATATAAAATGTGCTTAACAATTTATTGATTATCTCCTCTTCATAGATCTGAATAACAATAATTATGGAAAATGAAATTTGAATTACAATATACATAATAGTATTTTTTTTTTGGTCACGAATTAAAAAACCGAGTTAAAAACGTTTAAAATGTCTTTAGGTGTATGTAGATAAAAAGAAAAAAATTGCAGCTATAACGTGTTGAGCAGGGAATATTTTTTCTTTTTTAGTAGGTTAGCGCAAAAATTATTTGCATAAGGCTTAAGCAGCTTAGAATAACCGTGCAGTGCTTATCCGCTTGTCGCTTGCTTAACAGGCATTTAGCATTTACGAGGTTATAAAGTTTCTGAACATCGTGGGGTTTATAGGGTTTTTACTAGCTTCTAAGTTGAGCTCATAATCCTAAGATGAGGCTATCTATTCTTCAGAATACATGTGTTTTACTTTATTTCAGAAAAACACTAGAATTTATTTGATTATAATACTTTTGGTTGGGTGCTCCTAATTTAAAAATGTTTTTGAAGTGAAAACTTTTTATCGGCGTTGTGCACTTTTCTTGGGATGGGTAAAAAATGTTAAACTCGCATGACCGTAACCTGATCGAAAATTCGTAAGATGCAACTTGCAACTGTTTTGCTGTCTTTGTTCCCTACGCGAGCATGGAACTATTTTAGTTCGTATCTTTTAACCTAGATGGCGGTTTTTTCAATTTAATGTTCAACTTATAGTTGAAAGTTGAACATTAAATTGGAAAAACCGCCATGTATGAAGATTTGTTCTGTCAAATGTACGTCATGCTTATCTTGAGTTTTGAAATGTTTGTCGATAACCCTACGTGAAACGATAAATAATAACAGGTGGGGTGTCGGACAGTGGTGTCCGGTGGACGTGGACGTGTCTGATAGACCTGCATATTTAATGTAACGATTTGTAAATCGTATGACTCAAATCTCCTTACGATCGTAATTCGAATGTTTATTACAGGTATTCTATTACGGAAAGAATAGACAATAGTAGTAGATTAGACTTTAAGATCGATTTCAAGCACATAACAATCGTTTTTCGCACAGACTTTAAAAATCTATGAATAACGTTTATCATTATCAATCTATGTAGGAATCCTGCCTCCATGAAGATAAGCTTAGTCTATTCCGCAACATGACCTAATGCTAATATTTAATTTTGTATGAATTTTGTATGATTTGAATCATATGAAACTAAATATTCACAATGAGATATTTTTTTTATGACAGGTCTATCATTTCCTATATCTTTACGTGAATCTGCAGTGCTGTGGGACTATTTGAATTAACTCTGAACACTTCAGTGGTGTACAGTTGGCTCGTGATCCTCCGCAACGCCGGAGGTTGAAAAGGTTGCGAACGCCGTCAAAGTGTCTCCGATAAAGTTGTCAGCAATGGACAGCAACTCTGTATCACCGATGCCGGAATTGGCGCCAATCGCGGAGTTCGACAAGTCTCCTCCCTCGCCCCCCAACGAAGAAGTGCCCATGGACGATTTGCCACCGCCGCCTGCTACCATCACCCAATCCGAGGGGAAGAAGAAGAAAGTGTAAGTACCTTTTTTATTTTTAAAAGTATAACTTTGCAGAAAACGAGCTCCTTACCTTTGTGAGCTTCTTTCGCTTGAACTCGGCAGTATTAGGTACTATCGAACAAGTTGCTACTCGTGTGATTCGATCGAGCAGAAGATCAAAAACGTGCGCACGCGTAAACATTATCCCGGGGAACACTACTTTTTCGGGATAAAAATATCCTATGTCCTTTCCCAAGACCCAAAGTATGTCTATACCAAATTTCATACAAATCGGTTAAGCGGTTAAAGCGTGAAGAGGTAATAGACAGACAGTCACACTTTCGCATTTATAATATTAGTAAGTATAGATACTATATTTTCCTCCAAAGTAAAACACGGTGTACATTTTCCACATCATCATGTAGAGATTATTGCTATGTAGAATCATAATTTGCCTTAAAATGTGCCTTTTCAAAATATCATAGCTGTTACTTGATTATAAAAATAAATACGTCATTTTGCTGATGTTATAATTAATGGCAAATAACAGTGAGAGTTGAAAGGTCGTTAAATTAAAACTTTATGTAAAATGAGCACATTACTCTCAGTACAGCTTTAATTTCTCTATTGTCTTAAATTTAATGTTTCGTTCAGTAACGGCTAAATTGCTACAGAAAATACATAGAGCATTAATGATAGAGATTTGGAAAAGGCATAGTAGGTAAATAATAAAGGATTCTAAAATATTTTGAAACCCGTTTTGTCGTTTGTTTATTATATTAGGTAATATATTAATACATTGTATTGTATAGTACCCTAAGACAAATTACTATAATTAATTAAAAAAACAATAAACCCTGATGCGTCAAATGATTTTGATCGCTTTTTTTATTTTTCAATTTTCTACTACGACTTAGTTTTCGTAGTTAGCGGTATTTATAATATTAATTAAAATAAGCTCATTAGCTAAATAAAAACTATGACACAAATAGATTAAAAGTACAAAGTTGAAAAAAGAAAAAGAAATAATTGACAATTAAAAAAAGTCCAAAATTGATGTGGACTTCAGAGAAGAAAATATTATAGGAAATGATGGGAACTGCAACCCCATAATAATTAAATAACATTTTTAAATCGAACCTAGTGCTGCCATCTCTTGAGCCGAACACGTAGCCGCCACTTCGATCAACGACAAACTCTACATCGCTCTACAATAGTACCAGTAATCAACAACAGATGTCGCTTTGAAGTAAATAATAAGCATAAAAAAATTAGATTTATACTAACACGTTTTTCTTCCATACGATAACATTACAAAGTTTAAATTTTTCTGAAGATTTTGAAAACATCATTTTAAAATATAGCAAACGAGTTACGAGAGCAGTTGTCTCACTTTTCCATCATAGAAGTGCGTACTATCTCTTTCATACAAATAGACTGTTAAGTCAAAGTAGGGCGCGTATCGCCTCCGAATCGAGTAGACATCTCGAAGAGCGGTGTTACGAACGTAGAACATGCTAAGGTAGCATTTAGCGCCAAATTTTTCATATTTCGAACATTTTTAACTTTGTTTTGTAGTGTTTTGTGCATATTGGACATTTTGTTTTTGTGTGTTTTATTTTTTGTGACTTGTAATCGTGAAAATGACAAGAAAAAGTCAAACGTAAGTTTCCACATTACATTTTTCTTTTATGATATCCATTCAAAAATTAAATAAATATTCATATTATTTAAAAATATGGAACAAGATAAAAAAATCGTGAATAAAAAAATAAATTTATAACATACACTGAAAATAAATGTTAGAGTTCTCTACATTTTTGTAGAGTTCATAAAGTTTTCATTGAAGCTTGAAAGTTGTACATTTTTATTTCAAAGATAGTCATAGTTAAATAACACGAGTAAGTAATAAATAAAATCATTTTCTCTCTTAATCAAATTAGAATAAAAAAAAGTATTTCAAGGTTACTTTTAATATTATTTTATCAATTAAAACTGTGTACACATTAACATCCTTGTACCATTTAACTCATAAATAAGAATAATTTAATTAATACGTATGTAAATAAATTCAATTATTTTATCTACCGTAGGTAATTTATAAATTTAACATTCCACTGCTAGAGGAAACTACTAATTACCTACTGTTAACAACTTTACTACGTCGACGAAGAATATTAATAATTATGTAACCCAATGTACTATCAGGGAATCTACGTGAAAATCAGGTAGAGTAACAAAAATATTCTCTTGAAAAAACACATCGTCTGCATCTATATATTTATATATAAAAGAAAGTCGTGTTAGTTACACTATTTATAACTCATTAACCGCCGAACCGATTTGGCTGAAAATTGGTGGGGAGGTAGTTTAGAACCAGGAGAAGGACATAGGACATTTTTATCCTGTTCCCGAGGGACGTGATTTTTTCAATGTCTCGCTAAAACGGCTGGACCGATTTGGCTAATTTTGGTCTTGAAATAATTGTGGAAGTCCAGGGAAGGTTTAAACGGTAAGAAATATTGGAAAAGGTGTAGGTTGTAGGAGTAAGTGTAGGTGTAGTACTAGGACGTAGGTTGCATTTTAGGTGTAGTTATTTATTCATTTCAGTTCATATTTAAGACAGAACAGCGTGTGTCAGGACAGCTAGTATTTGATAAGATTTGTCTTTGATTTACCAAAAATGTTACTATCTTTTAACTCTAATTATTATTTGGCGTTGCTAATAATATACATTGTAATATAGTTAGGTCCTGTTTCATGATCTTCTAATAAGTGTAATAGCTTATTCGGAAGTTTTGTCGCTGCTTAATTTATATTGAGCGACATAAACAAAACATTTAAATAAGCTGTCTGATAAAATTCTCGACTATATAGTGAGCGTGAGAAGTAAAATTCTTCTGTTTTTGGATGATTTTCTCAAATTTTGATGTTCCCACATGAATTTAATTATGACCACATAAATTACGTTCATGTAATTAACGGATAAAAATAACTGAGTTATGTAAGATAACGTTCTCATGTAGGTTTTATTTTGTGTATCAACTATCAAACTAAGTACCTAATTAAAATACATAGATAGTTTCTACATAATACAGTCGTAACTTTACAACTTACAATGCATACTTTAACAAAATTCCTTGACGCAACTCTTAATTGAATAGTTTTAATTGTTGTAATCAAACCTCTCCTCCAAATAGAACCTTTTATTATAAGACTTGTTCCAGGTATTTCTTTAAAAAAAAACCTTTCATATCGTTAAAATCCCGTCGGGCGTACAAAGTGATCCATCATTGATGCGATACGGGTACATTCGACCTCGAAAGTGGTTTCATTAGAATTAATTCGCCGAGTGGGAGCCGCCGAGCCGGGAGGAAGCGGGTGAATTGACGCCGCCAACATGAGACCGACAACGATGACATTGTCAATGAAATATGTGCTTTAACGTCTCTATTTTTATTTATTTATTTCGTAACAAACGTAAGCTTATAATGATCGTTGAACATACAAAAAAAAAATCCACATCCGAGCATATAGCCGAATTCTATAGAACACATAACATATAGCCTCCTTTCTGGAAATAGGTTGAAAAAATAACACCTGCACTTATAATTGCAGTACCTACCTAAGAAACGGGATATATCAATAACTATAGTCTAATTGTAACAAAAGTCGTATGCATATGCGTGTCAAAATATTTGTAAAAAAAATACTTAAGATATTTTAATTTTCAATGCTTAAAAATGTAGAGCTACTTCAGATTTGTCCTTCAATCAATTTTGTTTAGTTTTTTTACATAATTACTTACAATTAAAAAATAGTATATTCTACTATCTCAACGTGACTGTTTTGTACTACAGATCGCTTGTTTGTAAAAAACTTGTCGAGTAGATAACCGCAAATAGGAGCGAAACAGTCTTTGAGCGAAACTCTGCACTTGACAGATCACCCGCCATCTTGGAGTGGCTATCTATTTAAAGTAAAAAATATATTCTGCCTAACTTGGTTGTTTTTTATCTTATATCATTCCCACAGGAATAACAGCCTCCAAAAGATAGTATGCTTCAACAATGATATTAACTGAGAAAGATCCACAGATTTTTCTCAGTTTCAGGGAATATAAAAAAATGATTGAATTGGCAAAGTTAAAAACGTAATTATTCTGTATTGCAATCATCGATGACTATAAAATATAAATTTTATCCTAAACTATTAATTTCTCGATTAATTTTATATTCACTATTATAATCGTCTGCGCGGGTCTATGAAAGTGGATTGCATTATTTTTATAGAACCGGTATGGCAGTTCAGAATAACAGTATTATGTATACTACTCGTTTAAATATCGATTAAAACCTGCTCAGACCTGGCTCTTATAAACTAATTAATGAATAAACATAGAATGCTATCTTTCTATAAATATTATAATTACATTGGTTCTGAAGCAAGATGCTCGGGAAGGTTTTCTTCAACAACTTTTTGTATATAAAGTTCAGATTAAACCTATTGTTTTATAACCTGAGATTTAAAGAGAAATGTGTTTTTTTCTCTTTGCCAACTTCTTTTTCTTTTACAATTTTTTTTGTCGTTTCGTCCAGACTCACTCATTTCCTTTAAACCAGCCAATTGGTAAAACGCATGGCGGGAATTGGTCTATGATTAATTTAGAGCTGGAATGTGACAGTGACCAGTGACGATGATTGATATTCGACGAGTGTAATTCTACTCCGTGACCTTTCGGGATTGCTGTTCCGTGGCGGCTAGGCTTTTCTAGGATATTCATATTTGTCATTGAAACTAGTGGTATTGCCTATTAATTACCTGTATAATGTCACCAAATGAACCCCAATTCTCGTATTTAACTTAGACATGTAATTTACTTTCAATGGATTATAAACGAATCGTATTGATATCCTAAACTGATTTTGGAGTTTGGACCTATCAAAACACGTTTGATGTTTATGTGAATTTTTCTGTTTTAAGATATCGAGACTGCATCGAAACTATAATATTATTATAAGATTTAATTAGTAGAATCGACCTACTGGTATATTATGTAGTTATCAGTCAAATTTTGGAAACTTTGCATGAATGTTACGTGGCATGATAATTTTGTAGGTCTGTTTTATTCGCCTCTTTGATGTTTGATATATTGATCTTGATGGATCCCACTTCTTTATACTGTGACAGACATTATAATGGCATGAAAGCGGTACATGTCTACTTCTAATAAAAATAATATACCTAAACTTTTCAGTTTACAGATATTGTTCTACTATCAGCATCTTAGTAGGAAATACATCTATTAGATCTATATTCTATATTGTCCACCGACCTATTCGTGGTACATCAAACGGTGGCCTACATTCCAAAACCTGTTTCGTCCAGCTATCTCCGCTCCTCTAAATAAAGTCAACAACATTATTTGAGTTCAATTACAGGACTTTTAAGTCACCGGTCTTTCGGCCTTGATGTAAGATTGGAAGGTCGTTCTCTGAAGGTTTAGAGCTTACGTTTAATGTTTGTCGTGAGTCACGGAGTCTATTATCTTCTTTCCCAATATTGCTTGTGTGATTTTAGGCACACTTGGATGCTTCAGAAAGCTGCTGCTTGTTAGGATTAACCTCTGTAATAATTATTATACTTATTATCTCATCTATTTCATTCATATGAAAGTAGATGGGTATTGGTAGACAAATGTTATGGTTTAAAAATCGATTCATAAGCCGCAGATTCGGTAATATTTGTAATGAAAAAAAAAAATATCCATTAGGTATATTTTTTGTTTCACAAGATGGCGATTATCTCGAACATAACCACTATCACTTAAAAGTCGATTGAAAAGGAATTCCTTCTTTCGAACTGATATTACAATTTCTCGTGGAGTACTTAATACCTATAACAAAGCTTCGTTAGACGTCGAGAGCCGCTTGACTCCGACTGGACTTGAGGAGGCTTAGTGAATGGAATGCACGACTTGGCACTTTCAAAGGGTTTACCGTGAAAATCACCACAGTATAGACTTTTCACTGCTAAAGATTGAGGAAGAAGTTCTTAAAAGTTGTGTAAATGAAACTCGAAAAATAAATGTTTAAAAAAAAACTAAACTACGTTAAGTGTTGTTATCATATTCAAAACTAGCATTAATTGCCCGCGGCTTCACCCGCGTGAAATTAGGTTTTAAATTTTCATCCCCTATTTTACCCACCTAGGGGCTGAATTTTAGAAAACACTGAAACACTTGTGCAAAATTGAAAATTTATAAAATTGGTTTCAAATCTCAAATAACGTACAAAAATTTTATGCTATTATTATATCCCAATACTTACCTATAATATGATTAAAATTTACCATTGGTCATAGGAAGTTATAATTTGTAATTGAGTTTAGTTTTACTTGTAACAAAGTTTCTTTCTAGTAAAATTTTTAATCATGCAGATACTTAAAATCTAAGCTTTTCTGACTTTTTTGCGATGCGAATAAAGTTAAGAGATATTTAATTACGTAAACGAGCGTTTTAAAGAGTCGCTTTTAATCTAATTACCGTGCTACTTGGAGTTTGAAGAGCTCATGTCTAGGAACTGGCTCAGATTCCACTTAAGCCATCAAGGCACATCAGTATATAAGTTCTCACTTCCTCTGAATTAAATAAATATATTTTATCTGATACACCCACGTAGGTTGCTAAGTTTAAAGGTTAAATTACACTTGTCCGACTTCTTGAATTTGATTGCTATTAGCCTAACAAGTTAGTAATTTCGTAAAGTAATCGTTGTTTCTAATATAAAATTACTTACAAAAAGTACTTTGGCTCAAAACAAGTAATATAAAAAACTGAATCCTTTGGCTAATTACTGAGCTAATAAAAAAAAGTTTATTTAAATTAGCTATGTACAACTATCCTTACTAATATAATAATATTATAAACGCGAAAGTTTTTATAATTTATTTGTCATTGCTTTTGCATATCCACACATCCATATATTATATGGATGTGTGGATATGCAAAAGCAATGACAAATAAATTCAGTCTCGAAATAGTATACGCCTATACGGACTACGGCTGTAGTAGAATACATTCTCCTTGTGATAAAATTTATTTGGTTACAAGTTACAACCGAGTTACATATTTATGGATGGGTGGATGTTCGGCGCGGATATGAAAATATTCAAGAGCTAACCTGCAAACTTGAATATCTCGCGGGTAGTTCAGACATTCAAATGAGACGAGTCTACGACAATAACTAAAAATCTTTTCATGAAAATAGTTTAGCATGGTTTCAATATTATTGCTTTCGTATAGGTCCATTCTACTCATTGCCTGCTATATTATTTAAATGCACGTCAATGTTAAAAGTCTAAAACCATTATTATATATTATAAGCAGATAACTTTGTTATGATTATAATATAGCCTATGTCATATTATGTGGTCAACATTTTTAGGTGTCACTGTAGATTAAAAAATGTATAACCAAAAAAATAGACGGTTTTATACATTTTGGTGTGCTTAGGTACATTCACTGAAGTATTTTCTTATTACTAATACAGAAGAAGAAAGAAGGATTTAGTATATTTATTTAAAGTTATATATTTTTTACAAAATATTTAATTATAAGGGCGATTACACCACTCCCAAAAAAAAAAACGTTTTATAAAACTTATTTCTAACGAAGCGCGTTAATGCGTCATGTAGGTATAAACTGATAACTTTGTTAAAAATTTAATATTGTTATTTTATGAATAACAATTGTTTTTTTGTGAAAACCTGTATAGAATACTTATCAAAATGTTTTTAATATTCATTTTAAATGTTCCAATACAAAAACTTCTAGTAAATTATTATCAACTAGCTGTTGCCTGCGGCTCCGCTCGCGTAAATACAGTATCCCACGGGAACACTACTTTTTCGGGATAAAAAGTAGCCTATGTTTTAATCCAGAGCTCAAGCTACTACCATACCAAATTTCATCAAAATCCGTTCAGTAGTTTTTGCGTGAAAGAGTAACAAACATCCATACATCCAGAAATCCATACAAACTTTCACATTTATAATGTTAGTAGGAAGTGATAGACCGACAATCGTAATTATCGTGTAGCCGGTAGAGTAAACATTGTCCATAGGGGTTGTTATCCTTGCGCCTTGGGCATTGCCACCTTGCCGGCTACAAGATATAGATTTCGTTATGGACGCTTTTTATTGAGGGTTTTTGATATTTTTTCTGCCGTTAGGGGGCAGAGCCAACGCACACAAAGCGTCATCTCGTGGCGCTAGTGATATCAAAAACGTTCAATAAGAATTTTCGATTCTTTTTCTGTCACCAGGCGGCGCTCGGTAGCACGACGGTTCCTCGTTGGTGTAAGGTATTCAGTAATTATTTGTACATAGATCTAGTAACTAAGCGTGGGCATTAAATTAAGATCAATGACATGAAAAGCTGTAAGAAGATTTATCTTAACTTTTAAAGCATGAGACACATCTCTAAGCTGTTTTATTTATTTTTTTAACCCCTACAGAAATAGACGGGTGTTATAAGTTTGACTTGTCTGCCTGTTTGTGGGTCTGTCCGTAGTTGCCAAACGGATGAACCGATTTTAATGTAATTTTATTTGTTTGAAAGCTCACATGATCGTGAGTGTACTGAGCTATAATTAATCAGCTCGCTTACTGTTCGAAAGTTCAGGGGTTATTTATTATTATTTATTCTTTTAAACTGTTGCTCCTAAATCGCTGTACCATTTTTGTCTTTAAAGATGAAGCAAAGTCGAAAATGCTCCGAAGAGCTTTTATCTTTTTACAAGCGTATTTTCCCGCAGCTTCGCCCGCGTAAAATTATCTTTTAAACGATATCTTTATAATAATTTAAAACTTTCATCCCATATTTCACTCTCTTAGAGGTTGAATATTAGAAAACGCTGAAATACGTAACTCATTATTTTTACATACTCAAGTCATACGAAATTTATTAATACAAGTATATCCAAATAATAAAAAGTTTCATACAGGAATACGTGTGCAAAATTTCAAAATTGGGTTTTGCCTGTGCGTTGATACAAGTCAATTAGCTTTGCCTTTATGTATATCGATGATCAACTTTTAAATTTCATATTTGGTTCTACTTACAAGTTTAATTTAAAGCAAGTTTACACGAGAAATGGGGGCGCTATCTTTAATTAAGTGAGAGTAAAGTTGACACATGCCGTTTCCATATAATGGCCGGGGTTGTTGAACCAAGGATGGAGCAATTTGTGGACTATTACGAGCTTTCTATGTGAGACACGGTAATCATTTCCTTGTTTTTGTACTAACATAGGGACTTTTTCAATGAAATGTGTACAAGACTTTGTGATCCACATGCATTAATTAGGAACCACAATATTGCACTAGCTTTAAAAATATTCTTCGTTAGAGTTACATTTTGTTACAACTTACGGTTTTGTTTTTGGAAACTCAAAAAATGCTCGTACACATTTTTATGTAATTTATGTTTGTGTAATTTTTAATTGGCTATTTATGTGGTAATTGAGTAGGTCTATCACTTCTTTATTTTAATTAACTTTTAATATTTTTACTTATCTGTATTTAACTTCAAGAACCATACCAGTCTTTTTTCTTCACAGTCATTTATTTTGACACCTCTATATAATTATCGGTATCGATTTTTAACTGACAATTACATGGAGTGATGCGATCTACATCGGAATATTACACTAGGGTCATTGACATAATAAACCAGTAGTGTAGTAGACCAAAATGTGCTTAAAACTGTTTTGTCTATCTATTAATTGTACACTTTGTTAGTTGTAAAAAAAATCGGCACTACTTTGTACTACTAATACTTTAATACAAGATTAATGTACATATTTAAATTATTACTATCTTATTCTATCTCTCTTTTAACTGTTTTTGAAATTCCTTAAGTGGCGTTGAGAGTGAAATTTTGCGTCACGTCATGACACGGGTAACTACACGATTTAGGATATAACACCATCATTATAACGGCATCTGTCGGAAGCTACTTATATTAATTACATAACAAGTAACAACTTACTTTTTAAGGTCCAATTTCAAATCTAATCTCTAGGTGGTAAGGCTTTAAGTGTTTTTTTAATTTTTCTAATCATTTTTGAAGCGATTTTGAAGCTTGTCGTGTTAGGTATCATGATGATCATGAATGCTACAGTTTAGAACCTTTAAAACTGTACCTACGATGATATGCAAATGCACGTTTTGTTGATTGTTCTACATAAACGTGTTCTTGAAACATCACAACATAATTTCGTTTTTTTTTAATAAAAAAAAAGTTTGAATTCCTTATAAATTGACTGATAATAATAAGAGGGTCTATGATTGTTACTTGCCTTTGTCATAAAATTCGTATTATCATAAAATAAGTATAATTACTTAGGAGCTAACTCCTAAGTATATTTAAGCCACGAGAACCATGCTTTTATCTCTTGTCTCTGTCACCGTAAAATTGTAAAAACTGTTACATTGTAATATTACTAGAGATATTGTAATATGTCGACTTATTGTCAAATAAAAGTACTTCTCCTTACAATTGTACGCGTTATTTTTCGTTATAATTATTATTATGAAAAAGAAAACAAATATGGCGGCGCGGGGCACTTGCCGTTTAACCAATCGGCCCCAATATTACAATATAACGAAAAATAACGTGTAAATTTTAAGAAGAAATTTTTATTTGACATAAAATCGACATATTGCAATATCTCTAGTAATATTACAATCTAACAGTTTTTGCAATTTTACGGTGACATCTCTATATTATGATGCAGTTCTACGTTCTACGTGCGAGAGCCACGAAGTTGCTGGCAACTTAAATCAACTTTTACCAGTAATAACCAGTACTATTCAGTAATAACTCGTAAGATTACAGAGGAGTAATTGTAGTCTCAATGACGATGCACCGTTGTGGTTCCAACAACTTTCCTCCTCATCTTAGCTTTCACTTAATAGAACTTGAACCTTACACTTTGTTATGAAACCTTTGTTGATAATGATCAGTGTATTATATGATCCGGAATACGGGAGGCAGGGGAAAATTCAGGGCATTGAAAATAGAACTCTGAATTAACATAATAGGTATGAAAGTCGAATACATGAGTGTCGAGTGGTCAGATTTGACATAGGCATTTGGCTTGACATTCGTGTGTTCGATTTTCAGATTTATTGTTAATTTTCTCCGATTTTACGGATTCTACGGACAATAGAGTCGCAGCCTTAAAATATAGAAGCTTCTGGGACATTCCTAAAAAGGTTTTTACTCAGAACAAAAAGAAAAAGTTACACAGTTCGTAAAGGTCCTAATCTGCACATTAATTTAATGAGATTCTGACTAAAAATATTTATAGATATATACATAATACGAAAGTTTTAAAGGTTGTCTAAGACGTGGCCCGTGACCCTTATTTGCCTAATAAGGTTCAATTTCCACCGCGACGATACGCGATGCTACGCGGAACGGCATTTTTAAAATAAGCTCTATTCAAAATTGAACTTTATTCACTACACAAAATGATACATGTTTCATATGACATCAGTCACTGCACAATATGCGCTGTACAGCGTGGTGCAACTTGATATTCGAACTCTTACAATGTGTATCTTTTTGTGTAACGTATGGAGTTCAATTTTGAATAGAATATCTAAATTATTTTTAAACAAAAAATTAAACCGACTTCCAAAGTAAAAATACACAAAAAAGTATGAAATAAAACTTAATCTCTAAATAATTCCCCTTTCAAATTCGGCTAAAATTTTTACTGTTTCTCTACTCAATCTTCTTAATTTTGAAATCGGTACCAGCCCAAACAATATTCTACAATATTTTATAGAACTTACGTTCATATTTGCTGGTACCGACTTCAAAATTAATAAGATTGAGTAGAGAAATAGTAAAAATTTTAGCCGAATTTGAAAGGGGAATTATTTAGAGATTAAGTTTTATTTCATACTTTTTTGTGTATTTTTACTTTGGAAGTCGGTTTAATTTTTTGTTTAAAAATAATAATTTCACCCTTTTTAAAGATATATTTTCTTAAGTTATTATTAATACGTCTTAAGAACGTCTAAACTAAACGATCGAATGTATAATTGAATACGCGCCAAGCTTCCATAAGGTATTGCTATTAAGATGATGATGATGATTACTGTAAGTTATAAAGTGGCATATGCTTGCAGTTCATTAAACAATGCCGAAATTTCCAAACGCATATCTTTAAATACTGAGGAGAGAGTATACAGTGCTTTTGGATTCAGGGTATACCTTGGTACAACATCTTATTTTTTGGTAGCATATGCTTGTGTTACTTCAGTAAAAGTCAAAATCACTATATGTGCGGATATAAATTTCGAGGAGTTCCCTCAATTCCTCATGGATCGCATCATCAGGTTCCCACTTTAGTTCCTAAAGGACCAATTTCGAACTAAACCCTTTACAACAACAAAAGAATTTTGCAAATAGGTCCATAAACGGCAGAGTAATGTTCAAAGATATCCGTGTTAGTGTAAAATACTATGAGAAATACCTTTTATATCATCATAATCTGACGATGTATGGTGTGATAGTGGTGATGATGATGATGATTACTCTAACTGACAGGGTGGCATATGCTTGCAGTTCTTTAAACAACGCCGAAATCCCCAAACATGTATCTATAAGGAGCCAGGAGTTCTGTTCTGTACTTTTGGATCCAGGGTAAACCTTGGAGCAAAATCTTACTTTTTGGTAGCATATACTTGAACTACTTCAGAAAAAGTCAAAATCAGCATATGTGTCTATATAAATTTCGAGGAGTTCCCTCGATTCCTCATGGATCCCATCATTAGGTCACCACTTTGATATCAAAAGGACCAATTTGGGATTACACCCTATACATCACAGAAAAAATTTTGAAAATCGGTCCACAGGCGGCGGAGTAATCGTTGAACATACAAAAAAAATAAAAAAATATATACAGCCGAACGTATAACCGCCTCCTTTTTGGGAAGTCGGTTAAAAATGCACCGCTATTTCGCCTATCGTTTGGTTGCGTTGTAAATTGACCCTAATGGATATTATGTTTCCTTATGATTTGTCATGGGATACTCATCCCAACTTACCTGTCCGGTAGTTGTGGTATAGTATACGGGTATGCGACCCCGGCTTCCCTAGCTATTACTGTCCTATCCCTTGTCCTCCTGGGCGGTAATATCCTACATTCTTATTTCCCACTCTAACTTACCAATGTTCTTTTCCACACCACCTATCCTTCCCTTTCTCTATTCCTACCCTCTCCGCCAATTCGTGGGAACGCAATGGATAATCGTAAAAATAATATAATTATCCAAAATGGCGGTGATGTGGTTCGCCACCGTCTCATTCTCGTGGAGGTGAAAAGTGGCCCATGGAGAGCCGCTTTGCCACGTTGAATGTAAGAGGAGGAATGGATGATAAGAATGAAAGTGGACGAAGCG
Organism: Glaucopsyche alexis; assembly: GCA_905404095.1. Lineage (NCBI taxonomy): Eukaryota > Metazoa > Arthropoda > Insecta > Lepidoptera > Lycaenidae > Glaucopsyche > Glaucopsyche alexis. The sequence continues at coordinate 9,369,766 of FR990053.1, forward strand.
AAACAAGTATGTAAAGATCGTAGCAATTGGAAAGAAGTGGAATCTGCCTACCCCTACGGGAAAAAGGCGTGATTAAAATATGTATGTAACATGTATGTATGTTTCCTCAGTGTATTTATCTCTATTACCAATAAAATGCGATTCAATTGAAAACTATTAACACTAATACAGGATGATATAGAATATCTTCAATGGGAACTCGAGTGACATGATACGCTGCGGTTATACAGCGTGTTCGGTTTCATTGTAGATAGGAAGACAAGTTCAAAGCACTTTCCATCTCGTGTGACAACTTTAAATGGTAAATTACAGAGTCATTGAAACAGATTACATGTAATAAGTAAGTTATTAAGTCTTACTAATATTATAAAATAAAACATGAAAGTTCGTGGGGTACATCACTGTTCGTTACTCTTTCACGCAAGTGCACTGAACACATTTAGTTTTTGATTTTTTTTTATAATACAAATCCTTTTTTTTATCCGGCAAAATGTACAGTTTCGTAATTTATGGATAATATTTCTAAGTGAGAAAGCTCGTATTACTTGCTACTTACTAAATACCTTTTGTTTCGGATTTCTTGCTATTGTAATTTGTATCATTTGCGCTTACATGCGTGTTTTTCGTGACATTAAACACACAAACTGTCGACTTTAGTTGCAATTTAATTGCATTATTCTAATAATTTGCTAACCAATCAAAATACTAGTTCTATGTACAGTCGTGCGGTAAACAACTAACTTAAATAATGTTGGGTAACACACGAATTTGGACTATTATGTATAATCGTCGACTCGGAAAAGTCAAAGAGCGTGACGGACAATCGACAACTTATTGTGATAGCTAGTTTTGGAGGTATTTTTTTCTTTTTAAAATGACTTTGCGCAATGATAACTTCGTAAACAGGTGTCATAACTGTACTTTGCAAAATATAATATTATGATTGATGATTTATTATTGGAAATGTAATACAGGTACCGAATTTCAATTTAGCTTGTATTTTCAGTCACATTGTAGTCGAACATAAGTCAGATATATCTTGTTAAATCGGGATATACTTCTGGCATATTATCCTATTCTGTAAAAGAGTAAAGACCTTACCTTTACTCTTATGTTTTGTAAATTCAACTACAGAAACATTGGAGAAATGATTATGATTTACTACCTAACCTATGTAACCTATGTTTAGTCAGAAAATAATTTAAATAAAAATATATATATCTAGTATTATCTATTACGAGTCTACGCCCTACGGCGCTGAAAAGTCCATTGACTCTACACAACTGATTTTAATTGGTTGAAATTGATAGATAATAATATAATGTTTCAATTTATTTTGAAATCAGCTGTATGACCATTAATGACTTCAAAAGTGGTCATTGTTGGAAATAATCCAATTTAATTTAATTTTTTATTATCAAATTGTTCGTGTTTTATAATTATTTTTCTGCCTACGCGTCTTTACAAAGTTAGTAAATATCCTCAAAGTTTTTGTTTCAGTCGCTGACAAATTTAGTATACTACTTTTAAACCTTATGACATTGTAAAAAGATTGAAAAGTGGTACACCTGGTCTAACCATGACCGTACATAAGCACTAAATCATGTAGGTACGCAAAATAAAATTTCTGTAAATGAATGAGTAAAACGTTTTTTATCTTTTAGGAGCTCTAGCTCTCGGAAATGAAGAGTCGAACCTTCTCTATCAAAAGGTGGACAATTTTTGCATTATTTATCCTGCATGCGATATATTAACCGCACTCATGTTTATTAAATGCGCAATATATCATAGGTATTGGTATGTTAATTCTGCTTTATTGAAAATATCTCTAGACATGGACCTCTTAGAAAAGAGATGTTGGTATGTTAATCGGGATATATTTTAATCGTGTTGTAATGAAAATGTTACTGGATATAGTCTTCATATAAAAGAGATATTGCTACGTTAATATATCGAATATGTTCCTGAATAATGAATATCATAGCAAAGAAATATTAGTATGTTAATCTGGATATTATATAGTCCTGTGACTATTTCTGGAGCCGGTCAATTGCTATCCTGCCGTTAATTTGCATGAATTGTCCGGGTGTCAGGCGCGGTGTAGGTGCTCGCTAGTCCGCACTTGGGCCGCGTCATATCTACACGTTTACGCAGACAGTCCGGAATTTCGGAAATAATAACCCGTTTACTTCGTTACATAGTCCGGAAGTTTTAGTGTTTGGCTGAAATATAATTGGACCGTAAACCGGTATGAGTGAAGTGTGATAGTGATTTGAGGAATAACAGCGACAATGCGTCAAAGATATCAACTTAAACAAACGTATGTATGCTAACACTTTTATTTTTAAGCCATTATGCAAATCTGACTCATACTATTAGCAAAAAGTAGTACAAAAGAAATTAAATTGCTGATATCATACTTTTGCGGGTCTTTCTACGTTAACCGTATTAGTTTTTGAAATTGCGAATTATATAAATGTATTTATTATGTTATAATAATATGTATGATTCATTGAAGGCTTAATTTAGCTTTTATATAACTGTTTTAAATAACCTTGAGGTCAATTGACATTGGCACCAATTTTGTGAAAATCTTTGCTCCAATTTCAAACGCCATTAAAATTTACGACTAGTGACTAACATGAGATAAAGTAGAAACTACTAAATGTAGTAGATAAGGCAGACAAGAGGGAAACATTCTTATATCCTACCCTGTCATGTTGCTTATTCTCCCAATACTCTTATACTTAATAATTTATTTTGAAAGATATATTTTCTTTACATGGTATAAAATGAAGTATCTTCCGCTGTCTTAGATCTTTTAAACTACTTAACGGATTTTAATGTAGTTCTCAGCAATAGATAGTTCAAGTTATGTATAATTAGTATCTACTAGGGAATGGAAGAACCGGTCTGATTTTGAGAACCGGGAATTTCGGGACTGGGCAATGTCGGAACCGGGATTTCCCGGGAAATTCGGGAATTTCGGGACTGGTGTTAAGGCATGAAATCTAAGTGTAATAACTGTCTAAAAAGTAATTCAAAATATAAAAATAACATTTTATAGAACAATTACAAATTAAATAAGGTTTTAAAGGCAACTCGACACATCAGCCAACATGTCACCGCTATATTAATGACAATATTTCTGGCGATAGTAAAGAGCCGTAGGTCATTTTATTTTATAAGCATTTATTGGTGGTTTTTAAATATGTTACTTCGAGTTATTAGTTTTTGCAAAACATCAAGTAGTTGGGGTGCCCAGAATGCTATTAGTGTACATGTTTGAACGACACACTGACAAAAGCTGACACACTATAGGAATAGTGTGTTAGCTTTTAGCAGTCGTCGTCCTGCGTGGTTACAAAGTTGTAAAAAAGACCATGACATGGATATACTGAACGCGTCGCGTTAGTGTTGTTCATGCGCAAATAAGTCGCTGGTATGAAGTATATATTATTCTGACGATTTGCGTGAAAGGTGGGGAGGGTTAAAAATAAAAAATAATAAATAAGTTCAAGTTCAGTTCAGTGTTCAGTGAATCCTACATATGCTCCGATTTGAAATTAAATTTTGAAATTTATATAATGCGTTACTATTTTTATAAGGTCAATAAAGAGTATTTAAAGGACAATAGGTAAAATCCATCTAAACTGCTCACCAACCCCAAAAGCAACCAATATGATGCATATTAGTAGGTATATAAATATAGGTATATGTATATATTTATCAAAAACTAAAACAGACGCCACACAGACCTTGCCAAGGCCAAGTCCCAAGATGTTCTATTTAATCGTCAATACCATTGGCTCCAGCATTGGCTACTATATCGGTCGATGTGTGGTGCAATCATACTACATATTAATATTAAATACGGCATATTATTATGGTTATTATTTCCTTGCACCGCTCACAGTTAACTTTTATGTACAGAATCTATTATCTAATATGAACTACTCATTCTATCTTTTTATCGTGTAATATTTTTCATTTCTGTCTTTAATTCGCTTTGGGAAATGATTAAAAATTATTTTTTAACTAATATTTACAATTACCGTTGATAGTTTACTTAAATACTTATGAATTTTAATACAATTTGTTCGGTACCGAAAGTACCGAAATTCCCGGTTCTCAATTTTTGATTCCCGGTTCTCAGAGGGATTCAAAATTTCGGGAATTCCCGGGAATTTCGGGACCGGGATTTCCCGGTTCCATACCCTAGTATCTACATTGCATCCGTACGCAGCTGGGGCTGGTCGCTAGTAGGCTACATTTTTCAGTCTCAAATCTCAATCCATGCTACATAATATTTAAAATTAACTAGTATTAATTGCCCACGGCTTAGCCCGCGTGAAATTAAGTTTTAAGCTTTCTTAGCATCTCCTATGTTACCCCCTTGGGGGTTGAATTTTGAAAAATCTTCCTTAGTGGATGCCTAAATTATATGAGGAATACCTATGCAAAATTTCAAATTTCTAGCCTATTCGTTGATACATCAGTCAATCAGCTTTGCCTTTTATAAACATGGATAGATGTATGTATATTCTATGTTGTATGCCTATCTACATTAACTAGGAGCTATTCAAACAAATGCTTGCGTTTTGTACCTGTGTACTTACAGAAAACTTTATCTTCCCTCCGTCTATAATCTGATCACGATTCGATAAAATGACCATAAGTGATAGAACAATGGATGAAAGTGTTCCGCGTTATGTACACCAAAACAATGACATTCCTTTCCTTAGGTATATTGTACTCGTAGAGTTTATGAACACACAGACATACCGTGGCAGCGGCAAAGAATATACAATTACTAACGTAGCAGCTGTACGTTAGTAATATATTATATTCTTTAGCAGCGGCACGGCGTACGTCGTTGTACCTACCTAACTCTACTATATTCAAGTTAAGAATGCAGTGAGCCGTCATGGAAAATGTCAAAATTGACCAACGTTCATGTTCATCAATTGAAATGAGCTGCTTTAACATTTGCACTGATGACTGACTAGTCACTGCATTCATAACGTGAATATAGATCTAATTATCAAGAGTTACAGTAAATTGGTGTAGAAATCATGGTAGAAGGCTCACATTTTTAACCCCCAATATAAACAGAAGGGAATAAGTTTGGCGTGTCTATGTGTCTGTCTGTCTGTCTAAAGAGATGAACAGATTTTGATCAAGGTTTTTTATTTGAAAGCTGACACGATCGAAAGTGTTCTTAGCTATAATAATTCATCATCATCAAGCAGCGAGCGATCAGCGAGCTGATGATGTGGGTTACTTAATTTTTTAATTTTGATTATTATTGTTATATCTATGTCTTCATCAGCTCTACATAGGAACCTAAATTTGTTTATGATATCACCTTGGCTCTAGGTGTGCAGGCTGTTTGTTAATGATATAATGTGTCATTATCAATAACGTCATTACTTATGTAGGGCGTTTGAAGGTTCTACGTGAATACATACAGAATACAATAGCAGATCCGTAACACCATGATTGCACGTTGGTTTTTAGGGTTCCGTACCTCGAAAGGAAAAACGGAACCCTTATAGGATCACTTTGTTGTCCGTCCGTCTGTCTGTCAAGACTCTTTTTCTCAGGAACGCGTGGGAGGTATCAAACTGAAATTTATAAATACTCAGGTCTACTGCCCGTGTCCCTTGGAGCTGTGAAAATATCAAACTTTTAAGCCAACACAATCAAAAGATACAGCCGTTTATGCCGCAAATTTTCGACACTTGCAAGGTCAAAACCTTACAGGGTACTTCCCGTACACTCAGAATTTAGAAATTTTGTATGAAGAAACATCTTATAGCCATAGATAAATCATTGGTCTATGCTTGTAGCACAGATAAAGGAAAAATTTCGAAAGCAGTAAATTTTTAGTAACGTCATAATAAATAATAAAAATATTTTTAATAATTTAAACTTACTACTCCTACTATGACTCGATTGTCGTGATGGGTGAACTTTTACTTATTTACCTACAGGTTTGTACGGAACCGTCGGTGCGCACTTGGCCGGTATTTTTTTTCTGGTACAGCATTGGACCGTATACGGTGCAAATCTGGTACAGCACGATTTAAAGAATCGCCATTATTCGTAATACAATTCGCTGCAAGAGTGAAGGATTCGAGATGTCAAAACGCTTCCTTGCAGATTTTTTAAGCTTGACACTCTATGGTATACCTTCTCGACTCACTTGAGAGAATCGTGCCGATTTGGGTATTTGCCTTTTTTTTACCCGACTGCGCAACGCAAAGGAGTGGTAATGTGTTTATCAGCCTATGTATGTATGTATGTATGTATGTATGTATGTATGTATGTATGTATGTTCCTTTGAAGCACTATACAGACCAAACGCCTGGGCCGATTTTTATGATTCACACGTCAATCGATTCCTCTTAGTCCGGCGAGTGTCACTAAGACATGACGTTAGTAAAAATTCAATATGGCGACTACTGGACGCCATATTGTGAAAATGAAAAAAATGAAAGTCAACAAACTATATCAAGTGGGGTATCGTTGAATAGGTATTTAAAAACCATTGTTAGTTTTCTCTCAACATTTTTCGATTCGACTTACCGTTTAGAATCTATATCGATTTAAAGTTGCGTAACAACCATTCTCACATTGCAGTGCAATTGTGATGTATTACTGATGCTTATAGGAAAGCCAGTCTGGTAAATAGCTAGCTAGGTACTCATAACTAAAAAGTATAAAATAAAAAATAATAATTTAAAAAATTTAAAAACCCGACTGCGTAAAAAGTGAACCAAACTAAGTATAAGTACATAATTAAAACCGAAAAGAGAAAAACAAGCACTTAGATATCCGGTGGCCTAGAATTCTATAATATATTATTGAATTAATACTATTGGAACATAACAACTAAACAGTCGGGATCCATTATTCGACAGCCAATCTAATTTTTCAATGGATCCTGACTGTTTAGTTGTTATGTTCCAATAGTATTAATTCAATAATATATTATAGAATTCTAGGCCACCGGATATCTAAGTGCTTGTTTTTTTCTTTTCGGTTTTAATTATGTACTTAGTTTGGTTCACTTTTTACGCAGTCGGGTTTTTAAATTTTTTAAATTATTTTTTTTTTATAAAACTAGGGGGCAAACGAGCAAACGTATCACCTGATAGAAAGCGATTAAGCGATTACCGTCGCCCATGGACACCCGCAACATCAGAGGAGTTGCATGTGCGTTGCCGACCTTTTAGGAGGGAATCCGGAATACGCTCCTATTCTTGAAGGTTTGCAGGTCGTAATAGTCTGGAAATACTGCTGCCTTTAAATATTTAGAAAATAATTAGGTATTACAACTTGATAAAGGCAAAGAATATAATTATTACTAACATAACAAAGGTTGCAGGTGTAGTTATTTATTTATTCAATTTCTTATTTAAGAGTTTGAGTATTAAATTTTTTTTGTCTTTATATGAGCACTAAATCATATAACCAAAAGTATCCGTAGTTGATTTTACCAAATCTTATACAAAATACCTCAACTAAATCCATATCTTATGTTATAATCTCAGGTTAAACCTTTCGTCCGTGGTTGTAATACCTTTTTCCAAAAGCAAAAACAACTTTAGTACTTCAACATGACCCTACTCAATCAATTTAGTAACATTGTGAATGGATAATGAATTGAGAAATAGCTGTTATACTGCCGGAAAACTTCGCCTGCAAAATTATATGTTTTCACTTACTAAGGTCGACGCAGTTTAGTCTTGTAGCATAATGTATGCTATCTTAATTGTCATTAATACAGGATTTCCCGTAGCGCGTGGGATTGAAAGGTTTCAAAATCCGGAGTCGTTTCTGACCTCAACAGATAAAAAAGACTAGCTAGATTATAAAAACTTTGATAATTATTACAATCTACACATTTATATCAACTGTTGCTCCTCATAACAAAAACAAATACTGCTTGGGTCCTTGTTGATGATGATGATGAAGTGAACCAATTAAATCTTTTGAATCATTTTAATGTGAATTATCTACAAAATGTAATTTACCTTTTATTTCTATCTTTTCAGGTAAGTTCCAGATTCAGCTACATCGCTATCATCTCCTCTCATCATAAGTTGACTAATTAGTAGAACAAATCGTGTTTCATTCTCATATTGATACTTTTAATTTTAGCATGATTTTAGATTTGGCACGTGATCCCCTAGGTCAGAATGCAAGTATCAAAACTAATCGCGAACGTTCAGATGCAATTGAGTATCATGTCAGTTTTATGAATATAAAGTAGGTACGAATTCAGACTGGCCTCAATTGAAACGAAACCTCACAGTACCATCACAATAATATATTGAGCTAACACCTAACATAATCATCACCTACTGAGATGACACCTATCATCGTTTAATATTTAAGGCGACACCTAACACTGTTATCATATTTGTTTAGTTTTAAGATCCATGAATTATTGTTATAATAGGTTGTGGTATATTTTGATATCTTGGACATCAACAACTTATTATTATACTACCTAAAAATAAAAATGGGACGAACTGACGAATGAAAAAATCACAAAAAATAAAATTCGCATTTTCGTCCCATTAGGACGAAATTTTGTGGGACGAAGAAGCGAACGACTTCCTATGTCGCGCGATTGGATTTTGATACAAAAATCTTATTAGTAATCTACATACGTTACGACGGCGCTTAAGCTCAAAGTAATATAGTGCGTTTAAATCTAGCTTTAAACTTAACTTGTTCACAGCCAACCATCTAGTTACATTGCCCAAGACTTCTGAGAACGCAAATCTAGTAGCCATTATGTTAGCAGGGAATGCGGAACGGAATTCGAGTACCTAGATAGTAAAAGGTCCGTTGTGAGCTGTAAGGCCGCTTAAATTGATATTCAAATGATAATTGACATAATCTGTGCGGTCTTATTGGATAATAGAACCTAGTCTTACTGAGTTGGCCTATGAACGGTCGTGACTCGAAAGAAAGTATTATTATGCTCGTGAATTTAAAGTAATACGGAGTAGTATCTGCAGATTAATATGTAACAGCCTCCATAGTCCAGTGGTTAAGGGCTTACCTCTCTACTCGGAGGTCATGGGTTCGTTCCCACGTTGGAACAACAAAAAGAAAATGTTGTTTCCAAGTTTGGTTAGGACAATCTTATTAAGGCTGACTACCTGATTGTCTGACAAAAAAGATGATCCATTCGTCGGATGGGCATGTAAAATGTCGGTCCTGCGCCTAATCTCTTGCCAGTCGTGTAGGTCATCCGTCGCACTGGGTAACATAAGTTAAGAAAGAGAGAGTGCTCTTGCAGCGCACACACTTGGGCACTATAAAAAATTACTCCTGCGCAGTTGGCCTAGTTTCAATGAAACCGACCACCGTCACCGAAATCGATGTAGGGAGCTATTATTATTAATATGTTTTGCAAATGTAGAGTAGGTAGGTACTTAATATAATATATTTTTATCTAGATGTATTGACGGCTCCATATCTTTAAGGAATTGTTTCGTACCTATTTATTATCTACCCTGTAAGTAGTTACTGTTTACAATTGTACTGCAAGCTCAAAAGTTTTTCGGCAATCAACAGATTCGTTACCTTCAATTTATTTAATACCGTAATATTTCGACAACCGTTCGGAAGTAAACGGTTCTGTGCAACCTGGCCGCTCTACCGACAGGTTCCGTATAAGTTATAACCAGACCACCAGATAACAACCGTGAAAGGTGGTCAGCTTACAACACTACAATTACAGCATGCCAGTATTTGGCACATAAACAGTTTAATATCTTCAAATTAACCAAACATAATGTAATATCACTTATTAACCCAATGATATTTATTTAAAAAAGAGAAAGGTATATTTTAAGATATTTTTAAGGTATCTTTTAGGGTATTAAGATTTATTGGCTTCGTGCATTTAAGACTTCAGTTTACGTAGTAACTACCACGGATACGCTAATCCATGTTGCTGTGTTTGTCTGTCAAGTCACTTTTCCAACGTATCAGACAGCTCAGAGCAATATTGATGATCGTGCCCATTGTGTAAATATTTTGGTTAATATTTGTTTAATATTGTGTATAGATATAAGAAGTTAGTCAATTGTTTCTAAGTTACTCGTTTAAATAAACTATTACTATAAACCTTTTAGAATGTAAATATAATAAAACACGTACAAAACATATTTCGCAATAAATTCATTTTTAAAATCACGTGTTTATAAAACCGAGTGGCTTAGACATTTCGTCACAATAAATAAACAAAGCAATATGATATTTAATAGTCAGCCATATTGACACAAGTGTTGTTCGGAGAAGCCGCCATTTTCTTTTCCCGCGTAAATTAGTGTGAGCCATGTATTCAGATAGTGTTTATTTGCCATTTATTGGCAAATATCTCGTGTTTATGCTTCACGGTTTCAGTAGAAGGTAAGGTGTATAATTTTCATATTAATATAACCTAGGTTAGTAGGGTGAGGGTAGATGTCTTTGAAGACAAAACATCGTAGGAATGTCAATAAATAATTGAATGTTCACTTTAATACAACACAACATTTTGTTGAACAAAATGCATATAATTGCATTCACGATTAAACAATAAATACATCTTCAAGTACCAAGATAGCCGATATATCTTGGTTAGAGATGTGATAAACGGCTTAAAATTAAAAGTTAACTTATCCGTTATTAAATATTCAATAGCAGCTTTTTTTAACTGCTTAGTTGCTTAGTTGCTTATTTGATTATCTACTTATTGCCACTTATAAGTTATAATATTTTTTGCGCTTATGTTACGTTTTTCGATCGCTTAAACTGATTTAAATTAACTTTCCTTCGTACTTTGCAGGCTTAGGACTGTCTGAAATCTGAATAATTATTAATATAATAATATGAACTCATAAAAATGTTTTTACATGTTGATAATATGCATTAATCTTAAATGTTGCTTATCATTAGTAATAGTTGATTTATAGGATAACAAACATCGCCACTTTTTCCACCTCATTTCTTTCAAAGTAGTTCCATAAATTACTGTTCCAATTCACGTCGTTTATTCGTCATCTTACGACAAAAACTTAATAAACTTAATACTAAAACACTACACGAAAAGTTTATATTACGTCCATATGGACCATTATTATATTTATTATTTACATTAAAACTTCACGGTAAGCCACCAAAGCACCACTATTACGATTAAAATACGAATTATTGCGTAACGTAATATAACGTGTTTTCGTCAACCCGCAAAGCGCAACTAACAAAAAGTGAATAAACACGAAAAAGCTTAATAGTTATAAGTACAAAAAATAACCCGTTTAAATAAGTGATGAGCTACATTAAAGAATTTTCACTCTTATTGCGCTGTCATAAGAACTATTTTTCTTTGCTCATACCACACTTATGGCTTTATGACTATAAACGATATGAACGATAATTATAAGTGATAAACGCTTAAATTTTTAAACGACTTTACAACTTATTTATAAAAGCACGCTATTTTAAACGCTTTACGTTATAACGGCCATCTCTAATCTTGGTAGTTAGGCAACCGTTGCACGTTGGCCAGCTGAGGTCATCCGCAAATTGCAATCACGCAGCTTACGAAAGCTTCACTCGTGTAGTAGAATGGTGAAGATGACATTACAGCTAATTGCTACAATACTTACCTTGCCAAAAAACACAATTAGTTTCGTTAATATATTCAGAAATATTCAGGCATTACTACTTGGTAAATGTAAAAAAATATATTATTTTATATGTAGTTTACTAATTAAATACATTTAAAAAGTACCAAAAAAAATTTTTTTTGCGAAATTGGTAAACAAAACCTACATCATTAGTTTACTCACATCATATATACAAAAACATTCATTATGATACGTATGAACTTAAACGCACAAATATGGGAGATATTTACAAATATATTCCGGCGGCCATATACTTCATAATTAATATATACTATAACCTACAAGTGACGTCATTTGTAGGTCGACTTTAGTATGGAGCGTTTTTAGGAGGCTCGCGAAATTTTTTATACAAATCGCTGTACCTTTGAAAATATTGACTTTTGATATACGGTTTCTTCTGAGAAGTTACTCATATTTAAGAGTACTATTCATTTATGCAATAAAAAAATTAGTCCGATTGCCTATTTGAAGGTCGGCTTTGTGGAATATCATCTAGCTGTCAAATAATGCCAATGCAGCGACAAAATGCGACATGCATTAGTAGCACAGAATAAAGAAAGAGGAACAAATAAACAGCTACATAGTTACCTTTCTATTTGATTGCACTACTTAACAAGCATAAGCTGTCCACGATTGTGGGCCGTTGAAGGGGACGTCAAAATTTTCAAATTTGGAATGTTCTGGATCGTTGTATGAAAGTTGTTTATCTAGCTACGTAAGTACGAGTATATTTTTACTACTCTGTGTTAGTAGTGCATTCTTTTTTGCCGTTGATAAGGATGGGGTAAATCTATTGGCCCCATAGACTACATCAGTAGTTTTACCATAGGCGTATATATTATAGACGAGGCATGTTGAGGCAAAAAATGTCTCCAGTTAAATGGCCCCACTTTTGAGATTTTTGGGGTCATTTTGACATTTGAAGTATGGTGCAAACAAGCTGACTGACATTTTGAAGTATGGAGAAAACCAAGATGGCGTAACTTTTTAATGTATGAAGATATGTTCCATCAAATGTACCAAGTCGAAGCTTATCTTCAGTTATGAAATCTTTGAGTTTTACTCTCTTTCGAGTTGAAATATCCCCCCCGGATCTAGTGGAATGGAATCTAATGTTTTACTTTTAAAATATTATAAAAAATATTTATAACTTAAAAGTTTTATTTTGCTTTTACAACGGATATTGTGGATAAGGAAATTGATTTTTTATATACCTACTTTTGATTAATAATATTTAATTCGTAGAGATTATCAATTAGATATCTATCTACTTATTATTTTAATAACTAAGCCCATTAGGCATGAAAATACTTAATATTGATTATTGTTACTATTAGGTTTCATTAACGATAAGAAGTAGGAAGTAAAGATTATTAGAAAATAGAAAGCAAAAAACAATCAAACAAATAAATTTTACTATGCTAAGTAAATAATTATAATTGTTTTAAACGTTGCAAGGTTTCATAAGAAACATTACAAAGACATTAGATGGTTTTGTCCCCTTTTTGCCTTTGGTACGTGCAACTAAAAATGCTGCAATGTCTGCAATTTGCCAAATTACAGCAAGTAAAAACCATAGGAATTAAAATGTTAATTTACAAAAGAAAAAGAATAGGTGCGAAAATGAATAGAATTTAACGAGGCGTTCAGTAGTCGTTTAATACTATGATAAATGGGATATATGATAACATATAAAATCTCACCTTTGTTGTATATCACATTACTATAGACTTTACCAACTCAGACCAAATTTTTTTTTTTTAATAAGATTTAATGGTCTGGTAACAAGACCTTTAAGCCAAGTCTTATATTTTTGAGGTATTTCTTATTTGTCTTATTTCTAAATAGTCAAGTCCAAAGTCTAGTCAAAGTCCTAATAAATAGTCACGGTAGTCAATCAGTCAAGTCAGTCGATTCAGTAAAGTGGTAGACGCTTTACTGAAACTTCCTAGGGAGTTTTGGCGGGAAACCCAATTTAGCACGCATTTTGTAGTTGCTATATCACTCCTCCACATTAGTGCACGTCACGAATAACTAATGGTTAATATTCCACCAATATTACACATTAAAAACCGCAATAACACGAATTTAGAAAAATAACACAGAAACACAACATTACTGATTGACATTCCCGGCAAAACTCCAAAATAAAATGTCACTCAGACCAAACAAGTGATGACATAGAGTCCAGAGATATCATGTAAAATAAACAAAATTAAACAAACTGTCTAAAATGGCAAAAAACATTTGTTAGTATGGGAGTCCCACTTAAATATTATTTTACTAGCTTTTGCGTATGGCTTCGCCCGCGTAAATACATTATCCCACGGGAACACTACTTTTTCGGGATAAAAAATATCCTATGTCCTTTCCCGGGACCCAAAAAGCGTGAAGAGGTAACAGACAGACAGACAGAAACACTTTCGCATTTATAAAACTATAAATATAGATTCTGTTTTTAGCATTTGTTGTTATAGCAGAAATATTATAAGTACACCATCTGTGAAAATTTCAACTGTCTAGTTATCACGCCTCACGTGATATAGTCTGGTGGCATACAGAACGACCGTCCTATTTTCATCCTCCACAACGGAACCCTAAAAATGTCTATGTATCCGTGAATCTTGAGGTTTGCTCATAAATGTAAACAGTTATCGTACTACTTTTGCGTTTGTTTTCACGCAAAAACTACCGAACGGATTTCGATGAAATTTGGTATGGTTGTAGTTTAGGCTCTGGATTAAAACATACGCTACTTTTTATCCCGGAAAAGCACAGTATTCCCGCGGGATACCCGATACTATATTTACGCGGGCGGAGCTGCGGGAAACAGCTAGTATTATAAATGTGAAAGTTTGTGAGGATCGATGTTTGTTTCTCTTTCACGCAAAAATTACTAAACGGATTTCGATGAAATTTGGTATGGTAGTAGTTAAGGTCCTGGATTAAAACATAGGCTACTTTTTATCTTGAAAAAGTAGTATTCCCGAGGGATACTATATTTACGCGGGCGGAGTCGAGGGCAACAGCTATATTAACCTAATGTTGTGATTCGATTTACAGGTGTAAATAGGGCTCTCAAGTTAGCTAGATGAAGGATGTTATTGACTTACACCAGTCTAGTGCCCACATAAATATTATTGACTTGCCAGAACTAAACATATGCAGAATATATATTAATGTCACCGTAAAATTGTAAAAACCGTTAGATTGTAATAAAACTAGTGAAATTGTAAAATGTTGACAGACTTCCGACGTGAATATGCTGCCTATAATTTACCACATTATTTTTCGTTAGATTATAAATATATAGTTTTTTATCTTTCAATATTTTTACAATCTCGTTAGGTTTTTTACAATCTAACGGTTTTTACAATTTTACGGTGACATATACATAGATAGGTGGCACAGGCTACAGATTACAGACAATATTGACTGTACAATTATTATAGAGATCACTTATAAATTATAATGAATAGTAGACTAGTGTAGTTCTCGAGTGAGTCGTTCAATTGGAATAGTTCTCTTGCACGTGTCGTTCATTCATTAAGTTTCGATACAGACATATATCTTAAGTTCACGTCCATCACCTGATTGTCTGATAAGAAAGATGATCCATGCGTCGTCAGATGGGCATGTAAAAAGTTAGTCCCGCGCCCTGATCTCTTGCCAGTCTTGTCGGTAATCCTTACCACATGAGAGTAAAGGTCAAAGAAATAGAGAGTGCTCTTGTGTATTGCGTACACACTTAAGGACTATAAAAATAAATCGGTGTGGGCACCTATTATTATCCTGAAATTGAAAGGCCTTTAGTCTCTGCAGCGCACAGAGTACCTTAGCTCTACCAAGTAAGCTCTACCAAAATTACGTTCCTCGTATAAATGATTCTGTTAAGTCACCTGGCCTTAATCTTATTATTTAACTTTGAAACTTAATTTAGTTGAGAAGAGTCCTCAAATTATCTATTGTGTTCTTGAATGGCAGTTTGAACGGTAAGGAAAGTTACCATAATAGCACTAAACTCTTGTCAGATACATCATACAATTAATTAATCTTAATTTAAACAAAGATTAATATGGACCAAAATAATGTGTAATTTCTTTACACACGGTAAATAAGTGATATGTAAATGATTAGCATTTTAGCATACTATAGTAATTCTTTTTTTCGTTTTGATTAATTTGAATCTGATCAGTTACTATCGCCACAGGGGCGACACTCTCTACAAATGACAACTCGAGCACAGACGAATCTCAACCTCGTTGACGTAATAATTTTAAACGTCGTGTCAGAAAAACCTGTCTTAAATGTTATGAAATTATATTATCAATTATGTCAAAGCACGAAAAAACCAGCAGCCAGCCCCGTGAACGTAAGTCCTGGCTGGAAAAAACTCACGCCCCCTCGCCGCGCGCACCCCGGCATCGTCTAGCTATGCACACATAGCTGCGAGCTGCCAATCGTGTAAGTCTATTGAATGACGATTCTTTATGTTAATATAAATTCTTTGCTATCGCACTATTTAAAATCACATAGTGCGATAAACGATTATGCATTTTATTGTACAAATGGTCTTACCAGGTCAACGTGACCAGCTGACCATATCTGAGTTACCCTCATTATTACGTATATTATATAATGGTCAGATTTATTTAGTAGGAAGACTGTAATTATTAAACACTAATGTGACTTTCGTTTTTTCATAATTACTTAACGGTCCAAGTGGTGAAGAGAATGAAGTTTATTTACTTTTACTGACATTGTTTGAGTAATTTTAGATAATGGCTAATGGCCGGTTTCTGGGGTTTTTGTGTAGTAAATATTTTCAATAGCGCTTTTGATTGGTTAACGCGTTTGCGTCATTCAATCAAAAGTACTGTTGAATAGATAAACTACCGTTAGAACCCTTAGGACCGGGCGTTAGTATTAACAGAATTATTAACAAACGGAGCCTAACTTTTCTAACTTTTGTTTTTATTAACGTCTAGCTATTGCTTTCGACTTCGTATTACGTATTGCGAACGAAATTGTATTCATCCCACTTGAATATTTTACTAAGAAAAGATAAGTCCTTAGGTACGTGTATTTTTGACCATCTTCCAAAAAGGAGGCGGTTATATATTCGGCTGTTTAAAAGGATGACTTATAAAACAATGGACTTAGCAATACACCATGAAAACTTTATTCGTCATGGAGGTAGGAAAATTTATCAAGCCAATTTACGGCAATATCTTCTAAATATATAAAAGGCAAATCTGACTGACTCATCTATCAACGCACAACTAAAACTACTGAACGAATTTTGCTAAAATTTGGAATACAGATAGTTGTAATGACGTAGTCATCCGCTAAGAAAGGATTTTTGAAAATTCGACCCCCTAAGGGGCTGAAATGAGGTTAAAATTTTGTATGAAAACCGAACTCCACGCGGATGAAGTCGCGGGTATAAGCTAGTCATTTATAAATATAAAGCCGTTATTATTTTTTTATTGATGTTTTTATTTCATTTTATGTTTTTTTATTGATTGATGTTCATGGTATCATTATTATCATTAAAAACTTTTACTTTTGAAAGATTTAAATGTGCAATTATAAAAATTAGTAACTCTAACATGGAATAACCAACATCTTATGTACAATAAAGCTCTCGTGTCTCAGTGTTGTTACATAACTCCTCTGAAACTATTTTTATAAGCTATTTACGTTGTAACAGTGATAAGGGTAGCCCGTAGTGGCATGGGGTTCCTATAACTCCATTTATATTGGCTTACCTTTTAATGACCCTCATCCAAATCAATACCTATTATACAGGCTAGGGCTTCCCTATGAAGGAGAACCAGATATTGCCTCCGGTGGCCCACCCCAATGTTTTTTCCTCTTTGGTATTTTTTTAATGATTTGATATTGAAAATACATTAATTAAATAACTCTATTTTCAATTACCTTATAACACCAACCTCCATTGTTTAATAGCGATATTAGAACTGTAATAATTTTCAACCCTCAGTGGGCGATAACTCTACCTAATTGTGTGTATTCTTCCACACATCACCTGTAGGTTGTAAGTGTAGGTAGTAGGTGTACGTTGTAGGAATAGGTACATCTACCTAATGGGAGAAGATGTAAGTATAGGACGCAAATGGAAAAGAAATCTTTAACTACAGAAAATCAAACATAGTTTCTTTAACACATTAGTCAAGTCTTATTATTGCTCTCGTAGCAATGACATGGGATTCTAATAACTCCATTCCTATCGGCTTGACTTAACTCTTACCTTTTGGAAACCCTCCTCCATTCCCTACCTTTTTATACAGGGTAGGGCTTCCTTATGAAGGGAGAACCAGCCTTCGCCACTGTCTCGTAGACAAGTACATACACCTAAACTTAGACACGTAGATAAGTACCTATAGTATACATGCAACTACCTACTTATCATTTTAGATTAACTCAGTGAAAAGCTAATAACTTTTTAATAAGTAAAGCTTTGTTTCGAAACATTTCAATTCGACAATAATTGTGTTCGGCTATTTTCAATAACAATTACTTGTATTACGCAAACTTCTATTATAATTCTCGTAAGGCTATCCGATAACTTATATATGATCAAACGAACTTCTAAAGTGAAGTTCGATCGATATAATATGACTGGTTTCATTTGAAGATATGAATTAACATGTAGTCCTTTGACCTACAAGGCAACACTTCGCACGTTTAAAAAGTTTGAAAGATTTTTTAATCTGTCGATAAAAGTACCTTCGGTCATCCCTAGCCGTCAGCAACCTCATTCTTTTTAGAGTTAAGATTTAAGAATACTAAGTGATGTTAGGTAACAAAACTGGGTCATCGGGTGGGTTGGGTAATTCATATCTTCAAATGAAACCAGTCATATTATATCGATCGAACTTCACTTTAGAAGTTCGTTTGATCATATATAATATTTCCTGGTTTCATTTTCGATATAAATTAACATGTAGATGTTCAGAGATTAAATTTTGTTACCTTACATTTCTTACTACTAGTATATTCTATTTATTCGATTTCTAATAAAGCACTAAATAACAGAATTCTCACGATTTATATTTCTTTAACAATTAATTATTATTTGTATTATTTGACAGACAAACACTTTCTGCAAAATTAGATATTTCTACTATAGGACGATCATAATAAAGCAAAGGTCTGGGAGCAAGGGTTCCAGCCCGCAGTCTTTCTGATGAGATCTAGATTAAGGCCGGCCGCCCGCGCCGCTGAAGTGGCAGCGTGGCGGGCGCTGTGTGCGCCGAACACTGTCACGTCAATGCCGCTCGCGCACAGCGCCCGCTTGATCCACCTGCTTATAGACTGTGCTGTCGCGTTCCTGTGAGGACGCTTCACAGTAATTAAGAGGTAGTCGATGTTCGGAGGTCTCGAATCCTTCGTCGCAGACATGTAGTCGACGAGCATGGCGGCCCTACAAATGCCAGGATTCTCCCTGAAATATGGCAAATTTTGAACTGGCTGAACCCGGCCTACACCAGAAGTCTTTATAATATCTGTTATATGTATTTCGATATAATTAGCATTAATTTTAATATTAGGTATAAAGTTTTATAAGTGAAAAAATTTTCACCCTGTGTGCGGTACACAAGGCTAGCAAAACCACTAGTTTTTGGGTTAGTCTATCTAGTTTTAGTTGGTCGTGGGGAACCCATTTAGAGACGTGGTCAAGTACAATTTGGGGATCCCACGTACTCTAATATTTCGGTAGGGACGGTTTCGATCTTAACACTCTCTTTAAGTTATTACCAGTCAGCAATGATAGTGCCGATCTATAGCTACTTAGCGACCCAAAAGTGGCGCCTTTTTCATAAAGCTCGCTTAGAAAAGTTATTATGTGGGTGACAGAACACTCGAACACAATTATTGTTTCGACAGTATTGCCACCACAGCTTAAAACAAACTACATACTGCTTGATAGTGCTATCTGATAGAGAGCTGAGCATCAAACCCAGGGCAGCCGGGGGCGTGCCGCGACAAGAGAAGGCAAGCCGGATAGCAGCGCGGCTCCCAGGGCAAGTGACTGGTGTAGCGGGTGTTGTTGTCTGGAATGTGACAATCCTAGGTTTGGACGTGGATTTAAAATAACTATATCCGCTACTAATAAATCCATTAGTTGCGGAAACCAAGCTTGCATAGGCCACATAGGGAATACTAGTTTTCCTGTGGCCCTATCATAAATAATCTTTTGGATACAGTTTAGAATAAGAGAGAATGGTGGAAATGCGTAGAAGAATTTTTGATGCCAGTTTATAGTAGGTAAATGCATCTACGCTAATAGCGTCGGGGTCTGGTTTCCAGGACACATATTCGGGACACTTTGCGTTGATACGAGAAGCGAATAAGCCGACCTCGGGATTACCTAATCTACTGACGATGTAAGAATTTTGATAACTCCCATTCAATGTCAGGGTTTATTTTGCGCGATTCCTCGTCGGCTTCGACATTGTCTTTTGTGTTTATGTACGAAGCGAATAGCCACAACTTTCGCATCTCGCACCACCGCCAAATATCTCTAGCAAGATTATTCAAATGGGGAAATTGAATTCTGCCCATGCGATTTATATAGTTTATCGCCGTAGTGTTATCCACACGAAGTAGTATAGCACATTCATTTACTTCTCTCTAACAACTTAGTATACAGCCAGCCGTAACGCGCCGCTGGGCGAGCTGATACTAAAACTCCTATCAACTGAGAAAATTCGCGTATTGAAACCCTAGGCAAACTTAAATACTTTTTATCCAAATCGGCAATTTTATTTCGTTTTTCTAACGGTAAAGATAAGGTCATATCAATAGTGTCATAAATAAATCCTAGAAATTTACAAGACTTTTGAGGTGTTAAATTACTTTTATCGTAATTTATTACGAAACCTAAACACTAGTAATTCTATGGTAGCCCTTACGTTGTAACACATTCCTCATAATGTTTACCTAAACAAAGTAAATCGTCCAAGTAGGAAACTGACTTAAAACCGCGCCCGCGCAAATAACCCACAACCTCTCTAATAAGCTTAGTGCTATAGCGAGTCCGTAAAGCAACGCACTAAACTCGTACGTTATCACTTCGGTTGAGTTTGGCGCCATGCCATATAATTGAATCGTAGGCATTTGCGCGACTCGTTATGTATAGGAATGAGCAAATACGATTCCATCATATCTATAGTGACCATAAACCAATTACTTTGTACTAATTTGTAGGCAGTTCTACTGTCCTTTTTTAAAATGAATTTTAGGTATGAAACGGTTTAACGATTTTAAATTTAGAATGAACCTATTTCCTCCATTGGGTTTTGGTGTTAAAAAAGTATTATAAATAATAATAATAACATTTTATTTCTCCCAAAAATTACAAAACAAAAGAAATAAACTGACCAGAGGCGGTTTCAACTTGTGAAATGGCCCCTAACTCAATCAAATTTTCGATAGCCAAAGACATCTCACGGTGCTCGATTTTCGACCATGTGAACTGAGGAACGAAATATTGAAATAGCGTATGCGTAAAAGGAATAGGTATTCCGTCACGTATCCAATTAATAATAGTAACATTGTTTGTAATACGCTTCCAACATTTGACAAAAAACTGTACTCGGCCGGCATGAACATTGAACACGTACCTGTGTTGTCGAGCAGGGGCACGCGAACGTCCCTGTCCGGTCTTGGGTTGCAACATCGTTGCAGCTGCCGTTGATGCCGAGCGGCGGGCTGCCGTGGGGTATCGCCTGTGACCTCCTCGCCCCCCCCTGTTCGTCGGGTAACGAGAAGGTCCTGCCCAGTTTCCCTGTAACTGACGCGCTGACGAATTCTGGGACTGGGAAACTGTGTTCGACTTGCTGGGTCAGTTAAGGGGCTTATCGACCGTCTTAGATGCTTTAATTTTGTCCGATAGTGTTTTACCGAACAACGTTTCGTCTCTTTCGCTGTCATGTATAATAATGAGAAAAGACTTTGTTAGTCCAGGCGTTACCATTTTGATTCGAGCCTGCGTTTCCGAATAATGAAAGTCGCATAAAATCCGACAGGCGTCACTCAAAGTTTTAATCGCTTCAATTTTATTAATATCATTCGTAAGTAATGACGTCATCGCCCTGCTAACTGCAGTTATGCCGGAACCTAACTGATGTTGCATCGTCTCGACTTTTTTGTCGCGTGCCTCTTTCATCATACCCTTTTTTAATAGCGGCAACCACAACTGGGCCAAATTACTGTGGATATCTTGACCCCTAATTGGCCCCTGATCGGTCGCTTCGCCGAGGGCTGACAGGATCTCCGGGTCCAATTTCTGCTCGAGATTATCGAGTGGCGGCTCCTGTGTCGGTTCCAGTGCCGGTTCCGGTGTGGGTTCCGACGCCTGAACCGGTGCTGGTGCTACAGACTGCTCGATTTGTTAAGTCATATCAGACTCCGACGAGCCTTTGGTTATGACTTCATCAGGCACCGAGCCGTGATGAGAATCTTCGTACCAATACATAATTGTCTTCTTAAAGACAAAGAAGAGGTATGTAACACCGGAAATAATAAATTATTCCTACCGTAGGATTTTACCTATCGATAAAATTCTGGTTCGTATTCGAATCCATATAACGCCTCGTTCATTTATTGAATCTATGGCGGGTAGGTATAAGTAGACGTATTGCGGCGTTCAAGTCTGAATCTATGGCAAAATACGTCGTACCTACAAGACTTTCATTTTGAATAGCACTTGAATGGTGTTAAAAATATAGATAAATAAGCTAACCTTGTTGATTATCCTGGCCTGAGGAAGACGTCGAATCCTCTAGGCGTATTAGAATCCATATAACGCCTCGTTCATTTATTGAATCTATGGCGGGTAGGTATAAGTAGATGCATTGCCGCGTTCAAGTCTGAATCTATGGCAAAATACGTCGTACCTACAAGACTTTCATTTTGAATAGCACTTGAATGGTGTTAAAAAATATAGATAAATAAGCTAACCTCGTTGATTATCCTGGCCTGGGGAAGACTTCGAATTCTCTAGGCGTCGTCGCTTGCGACGATGTTTGTTCCGTATTTTGTCCAACTTTCGTATGTAATACTCCACCTTTTCTTGATAATTTCTCTTTGGCATACCTAACTAAAGAGAACTTGTAACGACTAGAGAGCAATACTAATATTTAAGCAATACTTTTAACGGCTAGAAAGGAACGCGTGCGCTCGTTGCCTCGCACGGAAAAAGAATGAGGTTGCTGACGGCTAGGGATGACCGAAGGTACTTTTATCGACAGATTAAAAAATCTTTCAAACTTTTTAAACGTGCGAAGTGTTGCCTTGTAGGTCAAAGGACTACATGTTAATTTATATCGAAAATGAAACCAGGAAATATTATCGTAAATCTCGTGAAAGTTGGCAGCACTGGAGGCCGAAGCTCTATCACCGTTGCAATGTCTTTGGTTGCAATAAAGTATCGACTATAGCTAATCTGTTATGAGGAAAATTTTGTTGATATAAAAGATTATTTTGCTTTTGCCCGCGGCTTCGTCCGCGTGGAGTTCGGTTTTCATACAACATTTTAACCCCTTTTTCACCCCCTTAGAGGCCGAATTTTCAAAAATTATTTTTTAGTGGATGCCTATGTCATTACAACTATCCGTATGTCAAATTTCAGTGAAATCCGTGCAGTAGTTTCGGCTGTGCTTTGATAAATGAGTCAGTCAGGTTTGCGTTTTATATATTTAGATTATTTTCTTAGAGAAACCAAGAACGAATGAAATTGTAAATATAGAAATGAAATTGTAAATAATTTATAAGAACGTATCATATATTATTGATTTCGAAACTATATTAAAAACTAAAATGTCACGGCTTACCTTATTATATAAGTATATTAAAATGTTGCAACGTTATAAATATCTTAAGGACATGATGTATTTAGTTACAGTAACGGGTAAGAAAACGTAGACGCTAAAGTGGAAATTTTCCTTCACGTGGTAAAACATAGTTCTTGGCACGTGGCTTTTGTGAATTGTAACAGTAATTTACCACGATATCCTACCGCCGTATGGCAGATTCACGTGTCTCCGAAAATTGCTGGCTTACTGATAGTCGAATGCTGAAACGATAGTTAAATTAAGTGACGCTCAAGTCATATGCTGTCCTTGTCATTTCGGACAGCAGAGACAGTGACAGCCTGTGAATAGGAGGGCTCTTAATTTAGATTAGCGTTTCAGTATTCGCAGTGCCGGATTAGCCTTTAAGCAAATTAAGCAACTGCTTAGGGCATCCCGTCTAGGCAGGCGGATGTCCCCTAGACAAACTTTTTTCTCAGGCGTCTGGGTAGAGCTAGAGACGCCTGAGGAAAAAAAATTTTTCGAGGAATCCATGCGCTTTTGTCGACGACCGAAACGAAACAACGACAGACGAGAAACGTTTTTTGTGTAATCAGTGTTGCCAACTTAGTATTTTTAAGTGGTAGGAAACAGTCTCCAGCCACCACCAAGTCATCTTATGCAACATACACGAAATGATCATTTATTAGGATCATTTAATAGGCCGTACCTATCTTACGGCCGTAACATAGGTACGACCCAATGCTTAAACGTTTCTTGATGTAAAATTTCAACGCTCTTTTGACCGAATGACAAGAATATCCTTTATTTCTTTCTCTTCGTGTTGTGAGACAGGCAGCAGACTGCTTACGGCTTCGATTTTACTGCTCCTAACATGTTCCATAATAGTTATATACCCTTGGTTTTATCTGAGCTAATAAGGAATAGCTCAGATAAAACCAAGGGTATATAACTATTATGGAGACAGAACTTTGCTTAAAAGAATTCCCTATATTTTAAACAGCCTTCCATTAAATATTAGAAATGAGAAAAACATAAAAACATTTAAGAATAAAGTTAAAAAATATTTAATTAGCACATTAGAGTAAATTCTTAATATTTTTATTAATTATTATTAACTACCCAGGTAGTGATATTTGATTTGATATAGTACACTAGAGTAACTTTTGCTGTCAGTCATTAATCATTTCAGCTACATCAGTGGTGATGTTGTGATATTAGATTTGTAATATGGAATCATACTAGAGTAATACTTTTCTATAATGTAACATTATACATTGTTAAATAAGATGTAATTTTTAGTAACTAAAACTGAAATCTTTTGATGTTCTCATTGCCCACAGACAAACTGCTACACCAGTTTTGTGGGAAAATGTTTAAATGTTTGTGAAAGTTTATGGATAATAAATAAATAATAATAATAAAAAAAATAACTATAAATAGCAATTAGCATACGCTATACCCGACTATTAGCAGGAGAAAGAGACATTATGTCGTTCCTTATTTTCCTTACGACATGCCTATGAGGAAGAAAGAGATGTCTTCGTTAGGTCACATGCAATTTTTTTTTTCTAAATGTTCATTGCTTTTCTCAACAAACATTTTTCAAAAATCTTTCCCGTATACAAATGGTATATGTTCACTTATTAACATTGCAATAAAGCTGTGGGTAATAATTGATATACGTCGTATTAACATTAGAACCAATTAACATTTAAACCAACCAAATAATGTAATTCAAAAACAACTAAAGTACAAAAACCTATTGAAATCTGACAACTTTAGTGTTCCTTTCGTATATATTCGTCTTCCGAGCAAGAGAGCCATAGGGATGATGACTGCATCTAAAATATTTAGCTTCATTTTAATACTCAGATATATTGAGGCATTACTACTTAAGTATAATATTTTATGTGTAGTTTATTAATTACTGTATACATCTAAAAGTACAAAGAAGCTAATTTTTGTTTTTGATAAATTAGTAAACAAAACCTACATCATTAGTTTACTTGCATCATAAGCGGCCGTATACTTCAAACACATTAACCTAGGCGTGACGTCACAGCTAGGTACGACTTTAGTATGAAACGTTTTCAAAAGACTTGCAAAAATTTATATACAAATCGATCTTTGAAAATATTGACTTTCGATATACTGTTTTTAAGAAGTTATTCATATTCATTTATGCAATAAAAAAATTTTTGTCATCTAGCCTAATGTTTGAGTATTAAACTGTTTGACACACGTTTGTTTTAGCTCTTTTTTTTTAGTTTCAAAATGTCATTTGCCTCTTCTATTATCACTCATCACATACCTGTGTGTGTGTGCGTGGCCCTAATGGATAGTAAATATAACAGGACTTGCATGATGACCTCCTACTGTGTAAGTCGGACATCTGGCAAGAACAAACATTAAGAACTAGCTGTTTCCCGCGGCTTCGCCTGCGTAAATATAATATCAAGTATCCCGCGGAAACATTGTACTTTTCCGGGATAGAAAGTAGCCTATATTTTAATCCAGAGCCTAAGCTACTAATGGTAGTAGCTTAGGCTCTGACTATACTGAACTACTGAACGGATTTTGATGAAATTTGGTATGGACCAAATTTCAATCAAAATCCTTTCAGTAGTTTTTGCGTGAAAGAGGAACAAACATCCATCTATATATCCTCACAAACTTTCACATTTATAATATTAGTAAGATGATATTAAGTTCTATTCAAACTCCTTTGAGATTCTAAAGTCTTTAAATTATTTTATTATTATTAATTGCTTCATTTTACTTTAGCCGCTAATTGGACTTTTTCGGAATAAAAATAGCCTATGTATTAGTCCAAAGCCAAACAACTACCATATTCAATTATATCAAAATACGTTCAGTAGTTTTTGCGTAAAAGAGTCACAAGCATCCATCCATCCATTCTCACCTTTCACATTTGTAATAGTAGTCGGACGTTGTTTATAGTTTTAGGGGTCAGGTATTATTATCACCAGTAGGAAAGTGCAAAGTAAGCCGGCGTAGAACGATAGATGTAAAACATAACATTTTGTCTTGTTACCTTCAACAAGTCACCATTAAGTCAAAACGTGGTCTAAAGTGCATTACAGACGACGTATAGCTACTATAATATTTTATGTTAAGGCTGCGCTAGTCGGATTTTTCTCCATACAAACGCTGTTGGTGATTTACTCCAAAGTCAAACATTGTAGACCCAAATTCTAGCGTAATATCGATTTTTATGACACTTATCTAGGTCGGTATTTGCTTATATTTCTGAAATTCAAATTAGTCTAGAAAATAATAGCCTCAAAACATCGCATTTTTAGCGCATTTTTGAACGTAAATAAAAATTAAACGAAGAATGACAATAAAAAAACAAGTACGTACCGACACAGTTCAATTATTCAGCAATTGAGATAATTTTACTTCAGACAAAAATATTATATAGTTTTTTCATAAAACACCAACAGCTGAGTGTCGATTTGCGTAATTTGAAGACGCCTTTTCTAAAATACTTTATACAAGCTGCATAAATGTGTGCAGTATAGCTTCTCTTATAAGTATAGATTACTATTTTATGGGTATATCCATTTTTCTCCAATATGAGGTGAAATAACAAGCATTTTCCCCGCGCGCAGCACTGAGTTCGAGCCGTTGACTAGCGCACTCTTAAGATAAAATATTGCTAGCTATACCTACAGTGTATGAACTATCACAGACGGCTAAGATACAATACATTTGCTGTCTGTGATGCCCATATAGTGGTCGTATCAGATAAATAAATGTTTTACATAAAGCACAAGTTAATCTTTTACAAATATTATGACGTCGTCTATTATTTCGTTAAGGCAAAGAATATATAAGTATTACTAACGTAGATAAGGTACAGAATTTTTTAATTTTGTAAATAACTTCTATTGTAATTACAATTTTCACAAAAAAGTCGATTTTCAATCTCTAATTAATTAAAGCCTGGCTAGGATTTTTTTAGCGCACCCACTTCATATATTTTATAATATATCAAATTTGACAAAAACAAAGTTTCATTGACAAAACAGATGAGCGAAAGTCGAATTTAGCTCGTATCCTAAATTCTATACACAAAGGTCCATATCGAATTCCATTAAATCCATAATGTACTCCAAGGAAAATAGTTTCACGCGTACTCCGGTGCTAGGTGAGTGTGGTTATGAATAAATCATGTTCGAACTCAAAACATATTGTAAACGTATGTTCTATTGACATACTTGGCACCGTGATAACAATACTAACACATTTATAAAACCGTGAAGAAAAATATTGTTTGGAAAAACTACATTTTTAGTAGCAAATGCACAAAAATATTCCTTGTTTTACTATAAGATATTATAACTCCCCACACCGATTTCGGTGACGTTGGCCGATTTCATTGAAACCAGGCCAGTTACGTGTACGCAGTACACAAGAGCACTCCCTCTTCCTTTACTCTCGTAATCCAGTGGGACGGATAACCGACACGACTGGCGGGAGATCAGTCGCAGGCCCGACTTTTTACATGCCCATCCGACGCATATTTCTTGTCAGACAATCAAGTAATTAGCCTATAGTTTCTTAGGGTCCCAAATATTAAGCAGAAAAAAATGATTACCAATGATTCTGTATCTAATCTTAGAACTCTCCCATGATTACTTACATGAATGTGTTGCAATAAACTCTATCATAAAGAAATAACACCTAAAAGAACTTCAGCTGTCAGCATCGTATCTTCATTATTTTATCATTAACCTGTTTGAGTTCTCACGCTTTGAATCAAGATTAAAATTACATGTAAGGGATCGAATAATAGAAACTTAAAAAAGGTTGATTCTGTTTCATAGTATCGGTAAGTTTTCAACTCTATGTTAACATTAATTAATAAAAAAAAAAATAGTAATTTAAATGTACCCAGTGTCACTCTCACGAAATCACGACTATGACAAATTTAATGATAGTTGCTTGCAAATGCGACAAGCCATTTAGGCTCTAGAGCGTACCAAAGAAATACATCGAAAAACATAACCCTCCTTCTGGCGCAGTCGGGTAAAAATGTGTAAAATGCAAAAGCCAGTTTTTATTCTCATAGTTTTTGGCTGTGTTCAGCGGAAAAAAGCGCTAACAAAAATCGTAAGCAAAATGGCGACCGCTAAGCTTTACGAGTATATAATTAAGCAAAATCGTATTGAAGTATTGAAGTTAGTAAACGTGTCCTGGCCGATAATCTGTTTTTTTTTCTTTCAGTGCTAATAAGCGCTTTTTTCTGCGGAACACAGATATGTTTAAAATTTAACCCGTGTCAGAGTTCAGACACCTGAACAAGACATACTAGGTATATCATATTATGGTAAAGAGGCAAAAACTTTTAGAGTAAAACCTAATTTGAATCTGTTTTTACCTGCTACTGGAAAATTATTACCCTTAAAAGGACAAAATCTTGCACAAGGTTGTGCGTTATCACTGTCGTCTTACGTTATCAGCGATGCCCTTGTAGATAGTTTATGTAATCACTTATCACTCCCAAAACCATAAGATGTTGATTGATTACATTAAAAATGTTTCCGTAAGCAATAAGTAGGTTATACGAGTAAAAAAACAATTATTTTCGAAATATAAATTAACACTATATCACTTCTGTCACCCTGTCTGGAAAAATCCCTCAGTGTCTGAAGACAAAAGTTTTCGAGCAGTGTGTGTTACCGGTGGTGACATATGGAGCCGAAACGTGGTCATTCACAACGGGACTTATTCAAAAGCTTCGTGTCGCTCAAAGAGCTATGGAGAGGGCTGTGCTCGGAGTCTCTCTACGGGATAGGATCAGAAATGAGGAAATACGTAGCAGAACTAAAGTTACCGACATAGCCCAGCGCATTACCAAGTTAAAGTGACAATGGGCTGGACATATAGCGCCTAGAACCGATGCATGCTGGGGCCGAAAGGTTCTTGAGTGGAGACCACGAACTGGACGTCGAAGCGTAGGACGGCCTTCCACCAGGTGAACAGATGGCCCAAGAAACGTCGCAGGGAGTCGGTGGATACAGGCCGCTAGCGACCGGTCGCACTGGAAATTTATGGAGGAGGCCTATGTCCTGTAGTTGACGTCACCAGGCTGAAACGAGAAACGAGAGAACTTCTGTCTACTATATATTATGTATTTTGAAGACTGGTTTTAATTTTTTAGTTCTTATCAATAACTTTTTTATTTTGCCCGCGAGTTTGCCCGCACAAATACAGTATCCCACGGGAACACTGTAAAGTACCTACTAGTTCTGGATAGAAAGTAGCCTTTGTTAATCCAGAGTTCTAACTTCTATCATACTTAGGGTTGCCATCTCTTACATATGACTCCCCGGACAAGACGCATGAAAACCCCGGATTTTGGAGTATGAAACCTGGACATAGAACTGTTTTTACCCGACTACGGCGATGTTAAAAAGAAAGGAAGATTTATTATTGCTGCAAATCAAAAAAAAAACTTAGGCCTTCCTAATTCTGCCTACAAAAACCCGGATAGCAAATAAAATCCAGCCCGGACGCTCCCCGGACGCCCTTTAAACTAGGACAAATCCGGGGAAACCCGGACGGATGGCAACCCTAATCATACTAAATTTAATAAAAATCCATTCAGTAGTTTTTGCATGAAATAGTAACAAACATCCAATCATCCATCCATCCTCACAAACCTTCACATTTATACTATTATAATAGTAGTAGTATTGTATAAGTATAAGAAATTAATGTTAGTTTCTAAAACTAAATAAGTACTATATTCGAATTCCTAAGCAAACATGTTTTCGTATCTCTGTGAAATGACTTATTTTGAGAATGGAAACAAAGTATACATTCCAACACCAACAATTTGTACTTACTTGTGTAAATGTGTACAGTTTGAGATATTACTGTCTAGATCCTTTAATGCCGCCCCCATCTCCCAACCCCCAACCCCAGGGGGTAACTTGGGGGGTTTACTCTATTGTTAGACGAATGTTTTGCTCACACAGGGTGTATTTAACAACTGGAATAAGGTAGAGAAAATGTATTTTTAGATTGTAGGATAACGGTGGAGTCTTATTTAGGCAAGAAATATTTATTTACTCAAAATGCAAAAGTTGATACCATTATAGACATGCCCAGCTAAAACTAATGAGTTTTACCAGTTTTCCAGTGAATTTGGTATTGATTTTCTTTTCATGATTTGAAACAAGAAAAGATAAATTTTAACCCCCGACGCTACAAAAGAGGTGTTATAAGTTTGACGTGTATGTATGTCTATGTGTGTGTGTCTGCCCGTGGCATCGTAGCTCCTAAACGAAAGGTTCGATTAAAATGTGTTTTTTTTTCGTTTGAAAGCTGACGTGATCAAGTGTCGAATTATTGAATTATAGCTAAGGAGCTATAATTCATCATTATCAGCTTTCAATTTTTAATTTTGTTTAATTAAAATACCATAATATGCTATTTAAAGTTCCCTTGCCAAGTTTAGTTACCCTTGCGTTCTAATCCGGCCCAAACATGGAGCCAAAGATTTTTATGCATTGTGTTGTGATTACCATAGAAAAGCTTCTTCCATAGAGGTCAGCTGTACGCGCTAGTACGTGTACCGTTATCGGTTAGTAGAACACTTTTTACCATTCATTGCCACCGCTGACCACACTCGCCGACACACTATCGGAGGAATTTATATTCTAATGAACCGGTCTTGAGGTTCATTTTACAACGATAGAGTGCTGAAGTGTCTCATCCATCTCAATCATTTTCCGATTTTGAGTGAAATGCTGAGGGTTTCTGGAAAAGTGTTGATTGATAATACTAATATTTTTTTGCTTCTAAGATATCATGTTAAATGTGAGTTGGTCGACATGTAGAGTGCTTTTTAATTTCCAAAATTAATGCCTTTAGACAAGACCAAAGGCCTTAGGCAAGATGCAGTGCTTTTCAATTTTCAAAATTAACGCTTTAAGACCAGATGCTTTAGAAAAGACGCATTCGATAATTTAGATGGTGAAGTTCGATAACAAAATGTATGGGATTTGACATAAGGCCTCGCAAGCGACATGTCACTTAGCGATGACTTATGTCAAATCCTATACATTTTGATTTCGAAGTTCGCTGTCGAAATTATCGAATGCGTCTTCACTAAAGGCCCAGTCTAAAATATGCAGTATTTAGAGCCTGTTTCACAATCCTACTACTATTAGTAATTAGTCTTCCTAAAACCGTTATGGTAAATCATAAGTTAACATCTTAAGTTGTTACAAGATCATTAGTAGGCAAAGAGAAGAAAAAATGTATTCCTTCATTTTAAAACCTTAAAATTTTGGCGTAGGAGAGCCATCCTTCGACTCGACTCGAGGGTCGGCTCGACTGAATAAATGCCACGGCCTCACAGAAAACCGGTGCGAAATATCACTTGCGTTGTGTCTCGCCGAGTGGGTGAGGTTTCCGGAGCCTCAAGGGGGTTGGAGATTTTAAGAACCAGGAACACAAATGCACAACACCAGATGAGTAATAAGATTGTCTAAAGGCGGCGGTAGTATTCAAGAGCACTTGTTTTACTCTCGTAACCAAGTGGGATGGATGACCGATATGACTGGCGAGAGATCAGGCACAAGACCAACTTTTTACATGCCCATCCGACGCATGGATCATCTTTCTTGTCAGACAATCAGGTGATCAGCCTGCATTGTCCTAACCAAACTTGGAAACGACGTTTTTTGTTGCTCCAAAGTATTCGCTTACCATCATGCGATCCGTCTGTTCTTTTAGTAGTCTACTTCACTACAAAACTTTTAACAATAAAGCATATATTGCTTGAACAATTGCATAAAGCTTAATTGATAGAGCATTAGCCCTGAGCTTATCGCCCTGACCCCGCGACCTCCACAATTGGAAGCTCATCTAATCCCACGCCACTTGTTATATAATCGGGGGAAAAAACAATTATATATATAATAATGAAATAATAGTTATAAACTAACTTGTGTTTTACATTTATTTTATATTAAATTAACTTGTATATTATTAAATAACAGCTCCCCACAGCGATTTCGGTGACGGTGGCCGGTTTCATTGAAACCAGGCTAGCTACGCAGGAGTTATTGTGCCCAAGTGTTTGCGCAGTACAATAGAGCACTTCCTTTACTCTTGTAACCCAGTGGGTCGGATGACCGACACGACTGGCGAGAGATCAGGCGCAGATCCGATTATTACATGCCCATCCGACGCATGGATCATCTTTCTTATCAAACAATCAGGTGATCAGCCTGCATTGTCCTAACCAAACTTGGAGACGACATTTTTGTTGCTCCAACATGGGTCGGAGCTCGGAGGTCGTGGGTTCGATACCCACGACCTCCGAGTCTCTACTTTACAGCTCGGCTCTCTAGCCGAGCTGTAAACCACTGGAACACGGAGGCTGTTGTAGTACATGTAGAGATGGTAGAGATCCTATGGTTTCACTTTTGAAGGTCGATTCTGCTAATTAAATCCTGCAAAATATAGTTACAATGCAGTCCCGATATGTTAAATAAAACTGCAAAATGGTATACCATAAACGTCAAACCGTTTTGACTGGTCCAGACTCTAAAAATCAGTGTATTATATACATTTATAACTCAATAAAATTTAATGAAAGTTAATTACAAGAATTGGGGTTCAGATGTAAAACACTTTTTTGAAACATATTTCTGTGATAACGTGTCGGAGGAGAAATATCACGTCGCCACGCCAATGTACAAATATACCAGCCGTTACATAATTATATAATTTATAGGCACATTATTACCAAGGAAATTGAGTTCCGCTCGTACTCTAGTCTCTACTCTCGCTAAACTTTAATATTGTGAAATAAGTACTTTCTATAATTTCCTAGTACATTTACATTATTATGTAAATAGTCCTATAGGATATCCTATAGGATACAACTACTTTTATCGCATTATTCATTAATTACTTATACTAGTCTATACTTAATATTATAATGAGGAAAGATTTGTTTGTATTGTATAGGCTCCAAAAGTACTGGATCGATTTTGATTGCCTTTAAATACGCATCTCGTATTTCCTACACTACTTCTACACGGCTGAGGGCCTGTTTTTTACAATATTCTAATAAGTGTCAGATAGGTTATTCGGAAGTTATGTCGCTTTACTTTGTATCGTGTGACAGAGAAGAAACATGCAAATATAATACTGTCACTTATCCGTAGATTGTGAAACAAAATATTAAGAACTAATAATGAATTAAAAAGCTAAAACGTCAAATTTTGACATTTTAAGTTTTAAAATTGTGTTTTTTAAAAGTTCAAACGTCAAAATGAAGACCATTCCCAGTTGTCAGTTGGAGTCCATAAAATTAGGTAATATTAGCTGGTCCCGAATATTGAAACCCTACTTACCTACTGTTATTCACTGTTGTTTTCGCACTCTCTTCACTTCTGCTTGGTAGATTGAGTTGAGCATGTAATTTGAGTTCCACTTAATTTAAGTAGAGTTTCATTATTAGGGTGGTTATGTAAGGATCTATCCTGTTTAATGAAATATCCGCGATGTAACCTCGTCGAGCTCCGGGCCCTGATGCGTGTGTTGATTATGTACACTGATGTTTGACACTAGATTCATACATATAATCACGCCTTTTTCCCGTAGGGGTGGGCAGGACCGCCCCTTTCCCGTAGGGGTAGGCAGATACCACTTCTTTCCACTTGCTACGATCCTTACATACTTCTTTCGCTTCGTCCACTTTCATTCTTACCATCCATTCCTCCTCTTACATTCAACGTAGCCAAGCGTCTCTCCATGGTCCGCTAGATTCATAAAATATAATAATGGCTGTGTTCCGCGGAAAAAAGCGCTTGTTAGCGCTTGCTGGCGCTAAAGAATAAAAAACAGATTATCGGCCAGCACGCGTTTGCTAACTTCAATACTGCTAACATAATCCGTCATTTTCCTTATTTAACGCCGGCGGTCGCCATTTTGCTTACGTTTTTGCTTGTGTGAAACGTGTGAAAGCTACTATAGAAAATTAAATAATACCTACTAGACGTCGCTCTGTGGCCGAAATTCGCCTATAATAATTCAAAAATTTTAGACTTTATAAGGCTTTTTTTGCCTTTTATGTATTTTTGAGTATTAATTAAAATATTAGCTAGCTGTAGACCTTTCTCCACGTAATATTTAATTTACCGGCCAAATTCCATACTTCTCCGTTTGCTCGATTTCCGTAAAACTGTACTGAAAGTTTTTGCTTCACGTACTCGTATTAACACAATAAATAATACCTAAGTAATGCCGAACCGAACTGTATGTAGAGGCAAATCATATTAATGTTAACTGTAAATCTTATCGATTTTCTTGATAATAATTAATAAGTAATAACACTAAAACGACTATTTGGTATAAGTTTCACCAGAATTTTCTTAATAAATAAAAATATATTTATTAAACACATCAGGGACACACTAGGGACAGAAGGATAACAAACAACACGGAAATTAAAAATCTTACTCACTATGTACTACAATATAAAATCAATTTCATTTCGTAGCAGCACTTTTATTTAAATTCAAAAACAGATTTTCTCTGTGGCCTAACCGATTATGAGCTCTCTGTTCACATTAGGGTCAATTCACGACGAAACGCGGCGCTGCATTTTTAAGATAGCTATTCAAAATTGAGCTTTATTCACAATACAAAAAGATACACTGTAATATTGTGAAATTCATATTATTATTGTTATTTATAGTGACCCATTTCATTACATATTTTTGCATCTCGTTTATCTGTTTTTATTTGCTGTGGCTGAGTGTAAATGTGTCCTTCAAATGACAATACTGTATGTAACAACATAATAAAAGGCCAGGCACTGTGGTGTTTACACCGTGATCATACGCCTGAGTGGTCTCCTTTTTGACAATATAGGCATATATCTGTATAATCTATGATATAGGCATTGCACTATCTACCATCCGAACCACACGTGTCCTCACTCTTCATGTATTACTAATAGGTTGGGGAAAAAGTCTTTTCGCATTATAGTATGTATGAACTTGTCATAAAATATCTTGGGCTATACCAATTGTATCTGGCTGATTTTGGTATCATTAAAAAGTTTTAATTTTACAGAAGACAATTCCACATTCAAATTAGGTAAATTTGAGATTTTCATTTGTTTTTCTTATTGTTAAAATGAGTGATTCTTATGAAGAATTTCGATACATTTTAAAATTTTATTACAAAAAAGGTAAAAATGCAACACAAGCCGCGAAAAAAATTTGTGATGTTTATGGACCTAATGCAGTATCTGTGAGAGTAGCGCAAATTTGGTTTAAGCGTTTTCAATCCGGAAATTTTGATATCAAAGATGCACGTCGCTCTGGTCGCCCTGTTACGGATAAAACTGTTGCCATTTTTGAAAAAGTGGAGCAAGATCGGCATATTAGTAGTTACGATGTAGCTGAAGAACTGGGGATTGACCACAAAACGGTTTTGGCGCATTTGAATAAAGCTGGGTACACAAAAAAGCTCGATATTTGGGTGCCTCATGAGCTCACTGAAAGAAACCTAATGAACCGTGTACTCATTTGTGATTCTTTATTACGACGTAATGAAACCGAACCACTTTTGAAGAAGCTGATAACTGGTGATGAAAAGTGGATCACGTACGACAAGAACGTTCGAAAAAGATCGTGGTCAAAGGCCGGTCAGGCTTCACAGACTGTGGCGAAACCCGGGTTAACTCGCAACAAGGTGATGCTGTGTGTGTGGTGGGATTGGAAGGGCATTATTCATTATGAGCTGTTACCGCCAGGCAGGACCATCAATTCTGAACTGTACTGCGAACAACTGATGAGATTAAAGCAAGAAGTTGAGAGAAAGCGGCCGGAATTAATCAACAGAAGGGGTGTGGTTTTTCACCACGATAACGCTAGACCTCACACATCTTTAGCCACTCAGAAAAAATTACGGGAGTTTGGCTGGGAGGTGTTAATGCATCCGCCGTATAGTCCTGACCTTGCACCTTCAGATTTCCACCTGTTTCGGTCGCTGCAGAATTCCTTAGGCAGTGTCAGGTTGACATCACAAGAGGACTGCCAAAACCACTTGTCGCAGTTTTTTCATCAGAAGCCCCAAAAATTTTATAGCAATGGGATCATGTACCTACCAACAAGATGGCAAAAAGTTATCGAACAAAATGGCACCTATATACTTTAGTCACTTGTAAATAAACTTTATAAAAAAACCTTTTGAATTTTTATATAAAATGCGAAGAAACTTTTTCCCCAACCTAATATTATTATTGTTTTTTTATTTCTTTTTGATCTATTTTGTCAACTCTTCTGTGTTCAACGTGTGTTTTATTGTAACTCCTTGTATTATTTGTAATTGTGTAATGTCTTTATATGTCAAATAAATACTTATTATTATTATTAATGATAAATATTTAAAATAGCGGTATATAGTTTCGTTTCGATGCGATTTGAGCATTACCCCATAGGTAAATAGGCGTGTGTGTGTCGAATCTAGTAAATGTAGTAGGTCGCTGCCCTGCACGATGCGTACGGCTCATTCAATTTAACGGCTGTATGCCGACACAGAATCTGCAATTAATGCCACACGGTATGAACAAAATGTCTGCCAATTATTTCATATCAATTATTGGGACGAACTGCGATTTCGGCAACCATTGACTCCCAATAAAACGAACATACCATGGTTCGGTACATGGTTGTCTTCGGAAATCCAGGGCAGTTATCGGTTTATCAGCGTAGCCACAAAATCCGTTAGAATGTTTAAAAACACAATTTTGGTCTGTAAGCGACATAACATTGGCTGCAATTTTCTGTTTGAATATTTACCATAATAATATACGTAAGCTAACATTATATCTAGTACTAATATATATCTGTATTATCTATGATATCTAGATTAAGGCAGGCTATAGCAAAAGAACGATACCTGTTCTACCCTAAACAACTATTGATTTTAGTTTAAAACGAAGCAAAAAATAGCCTTTTATTTTGACAATAGACATACTTACTGGCTACAGCTAAAAATCAATCATTTCAAAATGATTCTTTTTTATTAATTTAGCTTATGATAAAATTGAATGAAGCTATTCTTTACTATTTAATTTATATTTTGGAATTTTGTAAATTAAATATACCAATTATAGTGGTTCTATCATTTAATGATAGAACCACTATAATTGGTAATTTGCTTAGGTGTCCTTATTAAGTTCTCCTTATTTTTCTTACGAGTGTACCTATATAATTTATCTCTTAGCCCTGTGTTATGTATTTGGTCAGGTAATGTTATGTATATGTGTGGGCATCTGTATTATGTATTTGGTCGGTGCATTTTGCAATCGTTAAGACGTGAGTAACGCAATTGTAGGGTTCGGGGGTCAACGAGGCCTATTGATGGATGAGTTCCTTCCTTTATTAATACTGATATGTTTTTTCCTTCTTTTCTGACTGACTGATAAATCTAGATAGTTGTTTAAGCTCTAGGATTAGGGTAAGTTCATTAAAATAAATATAGTAATATCAGTAGAATCGTGATATAAAAATTAATCAAACATGGCAATTGACAGAAATTACTTAAGAAAATTAGAATATTTCACTTCAAGTATGTGTTTATATCAAAGTTTATATCTTAAAATACCTAAATTCTTATATTCATGCTAGAACAAAAATACCTTATACTGCAGGTACTAGGTAGGTATTTTGTTTTAGTAATACATGTTATTGTATTGTATATTACACCGGTCAACAAAAAAAAAATTTTTTTGCGCATGGGTTTTACTTGATTTATTCTGAATATATAAGCAAATATTTATAAAAAAGTGCGATTATAAATCGAAAATATTTGCTTTTTAAGAAGTTATAGCGATTTGACCATTTATGATTTTTGCTTCCAGTTAAAGTCGGTCTTTGCGCTCTATTGCTGGCGAAAGAGAGGTATGTTATGAGGGTTGTCTTTCTTACATCCCTCCTTGTGTACGATGGTATGAGCTCGCATATTACAAAGAAATAACGTGTTTAATACTTTTTTTCGTTGTATTATCTTGTACAAAATGGCTTCGAGAAGTTGAAAAGGAGACGGTGACTCGTTTTGCTATATTTGTGGTGGATTTCTTAAAGTGAGAGAGAAAAAGTGTTATTTAACTATACATTTAAAGATTTGCGAGGCAAAACAAGCTTACTTCCATCTACCTGTTACAAATCAAGACCAAAAATGGGCTTATGAAATAAATGTATGAATAAAATAACGAGATGATTAAGATTTTTTTCATCTTTGGCTATAGGATGTCTTTAAAGAGACAAATGTTCCATTCTCGTTTTGATAAGTTTAAAGATAGTATGGGAGCTTATTCGGAAGAATAAGGGGAAGGATTCCATCGAGATATAGTTGGAATTTGAGAGACGTTCCCAAGGCAAGTATTCATACTGAAAGCATGTTGAGGATTAAGGGACTATATTTGGTGGTTAATAAGATAACTTCTACTGAACATGACAGGAAAAGCAAAACTGTTAATTTTTAAACACTTTAACACTATTTTAAAACTTATTTTGTAAGATTATATCATAAAATTGATGCTCAGTATCTTTTAATAAATCACCTCTATGTAAATTTTTCATGTATTTTCATTGATATGTTTTTTTCTCATTCTTTACACTTAAAAGCAAATACAGAACATTTTTTTGTTATTATTATTATTTCTAGGTATAAAAGCAATAAAAATAATGTATGTATAACCCGTGCACAAAAATGCTGTCGACTATTGTTATCCTTCTACTTAACTTCTACCTAATCCTTTATAGACTTATAGTCTTTTACGTGCATGCGCACTGGCAATAAAATGGTATCTGTCGCACACCATATACATTATGAACTTTAGCGCACGCAGAATTCAGTTAACTCTTCATGATTCACTAACATGATTGTTTTCCTATACGATCATGTTTTGCGGAAAATTCTATATTTAAATTTATTTTTTTATTTGCTCAACTCTAAATAACATGTTTCTCCGCAGTCCGTTGCATTTAAAAGTGTCACCGTATTATGTAACGACATAATCGCCAACTGTTTTCACTCGGCTGATAACTCGGCAACTTTATGCAAGATCATGGACCATGCCAGTGACATTTGTCGACGACTTTCTATTTCGACGTCATGTTAAGTCCATGTAAGTGTACTTAGTTGCTTACGAGTTTCATATGCCTACCTAATGCCTATACAATTACTATTTTACAGTATTCTCTCCATAGATATTATCTTATTCAAAAGTAGATAGTCATCATCATGATGTTTATTCTTTGTCATGAGCACTTAGATTTTTAACCCGACTACGGCAAAGCCAAAAGGAAGGGTAATGATTTTGGCAGACTATGTATTTATGTATATTGTATTTGTATTATGTATGTATGGGAGCTCCGTGACCTATAGTGGGTAGACCGTTTGGTTCGTACTCGATAGAGTGCAGGTTCGAATCCCAGGTTGTGGCGTGTACCAATGAGACTTTTTCAGATCTCAAGTACATTATACGGACGCTCTAACAGTGAAGGAAAACACCGTGAGGAAACCCTCACATAGTTGGACTATGTTGTGAGAATGCCGTAATGTGCTTGGGCAACCATACGACATTTAAAAACCAACTGTCCCAGGCACTACAGTATTTCAAGAGTGGTTAGTGCGCTCGGAGAATACCGTATAAATCATCCATTAATGGATATAAAGGCCTAAAGGCCTAAGTATGTATGTATATATGTATGTATGTATGTATGTATGTATGTATGTATGTATGTATGTATGTATGTATGTATGTATGTATGTATATATGTATGTATGTATACCTATATGTATGTATGTATGTATGTATGTTCCATAGTAGCGCCTAAAGTATTGATGCGATTTTAATAAATGAGGTGTCAATAGATTCGTAATAGTTTTATTAGTCTATGGTAACAATAGCCCGGGCACAGAATAGGTAATAGTACAAGCCCGGGTAACATAGGCTATACTGTATATTATTAAACGTAGTCGGGTTATAGTTTTTTTATAAAAGTTGTAGTCATTATTAGTATGACTAAAGCTGCGCGTCCACTGCATCGGAATCGGAGCGTACGGAGCGTACGGATTTGTTGCTTTGTATGGATTTCTATGGTACTGCGTCCACTGGATCGGCATTTCTGCGCCTGCGACCGGTATTTATGCCGATGATGTCATCGGCAGTGAACCCGTCATTCGGATTCCGAACGTTTCAAGTTCTGACGTGTTTGCGACGACGCGACGGCTATACATAAA
Source organism: Glaucopsyche alexis (assembly GCA_905404095.1). Classification (NCBI taxonomy): domain Eukaryota; kingdom Metazoa; phylum Arthropoda; class Insecta; order Lepidoptera; family Lycaenidae; genus Glaucopsyche; species Glaucopsyche alexis. The sequence continues at coordinate 9,410,630 of FR990053.1, forward strand.
TACTTATTCACAATGAATGACGATATTTTAATTACTTTAGTGGAAAAATATGATGAACTTTACCATCTAAAACATCAACATTATCATAACCAACTGAGGAGAGACGATATTTGGGATGAAATTGTGCAAATAATAAATAAAAATTGTAGAATATAGTGAAGTTCAAAAAACTCTTTTCGAGTCATATGAATGTACCCAAAAAATCTATTTTCATCTTCTAATAAATCAGAATATAATGTATGAAATTCTCCAAAAATAAATCTTTTTGAATTTATATTATGATTTATGAACCCATATCTTTCGTTTCCTCTTGTTTATCTTTTCCTCTTCTGATAAAATACAGCTAATTACAACCTATTCGGTCTGGGATTACAACAATATATCTCGTCACTATCCTCCATAATGCAAATGCACGTTCAGGCTGACGGACTAAAAATAACTAAATTGCCGATGCTGAATCCGAATGCAGTGGACGCACCCCATCGGCATTTTGTAAATGCCGACGCTCCGTCCGCTCCGTCCGCTCCGATTCCGATGCAGTGGACGCGCAGCTTAAATCAGCCAATAACATGTAAACAAGCGTCGAATTTCGAATCATTTGTTTTATAAAAAAGTACTTATTTACACGAATTGATGACACTAAGCTAGTTATATTTCTTTGAAAATATATATATTACTGCTCATTATAGACTGCTATGCTATGGTATATTAATTTGACTAACTTTTCCGCTGGCAAACAGCAAATTGGCAAAGTTGAACACAAGTTAGTTTGTTGTCTCAACTACCGACCGCAGCTTTGCAAGGACGCGATTTAATGATACGTCTGCAGAATGAGGGTTAATTTGTGAATAAATACATATTGACTTGTATATTTTACCCTTACCTACTAGTGGTCGCCTGACGGTCGAAATTCAACCATAATTAATTTAGTTTTTAAGTTTGGACTTTATAAGAGTTCTTTTGCCTCTTGTATACGAAATAAAAGTATAATGTCTATTGAACCTGAGAAATAATTGTATCAAAATTTGAAAACATAATAGTATGGTATTGTCTCAGATCAAATAAAAAACCTATTCGGTCTGAGGGTATATTGTTAGTAATTAGGTATTAATAAGAAAGAGTATGTAACTCTCTGTAACTGTAATATTATCATAAAAAATATTAGTGCAGATCGCTCCTCCTCTATATAAACTTTGACCGTGCTAAATTTCATACTCTTCCATTATCATAATTCTCGTAAAAAAAAACTCGCTCACAGGAGGCTAGTGTTGTGAGCGGCATCTCACATTGAGGAGAGACTCCTGCCCAGCAGTGAGGACGTGCTACAGACTCAGGTTGAATTTTACAGTAGAATCTACAGTTCAAAATGTTACCCATATTTTGTATAGGTAGATAGAGAAATGAAATATAAAAATTTGTATGGTTTGTGTTAACAAAATGTGTTTGTTAATACGAAGGCATTCACTTAGGCTTGCCCAAGACGTCACATCGGTGCTGTACGCAAATTATATACGCACGTTGCGTCATGATAATTGCAGTTCGGTTTCTAGAGCATTTCCTCATTAAGCGAGTGAGCGCTTTTGTTGTTCGTTCTGTATGGTCTGTGTAGTCGTTGGGACGAAGCGTGACAGTTTAGTTACAGGCATTGGCTCTTAAAAGCCAGTTGAGTTTAGAATTATTAGATATCATTTGACAGGCCAGACGAGCAAATTTTTTTCTTCTTTTCTCTTGATCTCGGGTGGCTGCATACAGACTACGCTCGCTCTAACAAGATACTCGCGGTTATCTCTGACGGTTACTACGATAATCCGATGTTCAGAGACTGTGGAATTCTGTTTACACTCCACATGAACCAGGATAAAAAAAGACCCATGAAATGTAATATAGCTGACGAATTATTTTAGGACTGGACACCCCTCTACCTAGTGTCAACAATGTATATTTAAACGTCGCTTAAACTAATTTTAATTTTTCAATTTGTATTTTAATTATGGATGATATAATATCCCTGAAATAGTATTTTTATTTATTATTAAATAATATATCCTAGCAACCCTTATGATTAGGTATTCATTACTTGTATATGTTATTTCCAAACTTAAGAGTTGAGTCCGCTTCTTAACGACTGAATACTCAAACTGTCAAGTCACATAGTTACTTTAAAAGAATGATACTATTGGCAATTGGCATGGATAATAAACTGTGCTGATGCTGTGGGTAGACCGTTTGGTTCGCACTCGAGAGAATGCAGGTTCGAATCCCAGGTTGTGGCGTGTACCAATGAGACTTTCTGATCTCAAGTATATTATACGGACGCTCTAACGGTGAAGGAAAACATCGTGAGGAAACCCGCACATGGTTGGCCCCAGACGTATTGACCAGTCATTCCTCTGGACTAGGCGGACTGTGTTGTGAGAATGCCGTGTGTGCTTGGGCAACCACACGACATTGCAAAATCAACTGTCCCAGCCTCCCAGGCACTAACAGTATTTCAAAAGTGGTTACTTCGCTCAGAGAATACTGTATAAATCATCCCTTAACGGATGAAAAGTCCTGAGCTTTTTTGATGCTGTATGAAAGTTAGTAGGTAATCTATTTTATTCGATAGCTCTATAAAGTCGAAATCGTGGACGATGAGCTGCATTCTGACATTTATTTAATTAATTATAGTATTGCATAATAGGTTGCATGTTTTCCTTAAAAAAGGAGCTGTGACTAATAGCATAAAATGTCAAATCAAAACTTGTCGTGGGGCATCTAAAATGTTTACCTATGTATTCGATTTCTAGTTATTAGGTGTTGAGTAGGTTTTTCGTAGAGCATTAACCGAGAAAAACCTTTAGGTCTTAGCTAAGCCGCTAGGAGTTTGCGCTAAGTATATTACCCAGTACCTACTTATTGAAAAAAAAATTGTGAGAAAGTCCTTTGTTTGATTATTATAGGAAGCTTCTAAAAGCTTAATTTCTTTGTTTTGTTGTTAGTAATTAACATGTATTAGTGTTTTACCCAATCTCCTTGTTCACTACAAGTGTTTTATAGTAATTGAGAAATATTGAGGTATTACTATTTAATGAACATAAAAATAATATTTTATAGTTAGATTAGTAATCTGATATATTTTTAAAAAATACAAAAATAGACTAGACGATTGAGTTATTTATTGCATGAATTAATGAAGTACTCTTAAATATGAGTAAGTTCTCATGAAACTGTATATAAAAAAATCAATATTTTCGTAGGTATAGCGTCATATAAAAACGCTTCATACAAAAGTCGTACCTAACTGTGACGTCACGATTAGGTAAAATTGTATGAAATAATAGGCTACAGGAACATGTTTGTGAATATCTCCGTAATTTGTGAGTTTAAGTTCTTACTTACTTTAATAGTATGTTTTGTATATTATGATATAATTAAACTAATAATGTAGGTTTTTTTACTAATTTAGCAAACATTTTTGTAACTTTTTGTAATTTTTTAGATGTATCTAATTCCTTAACTACACATAAAATACTATAATTTTTAAGTTCATCAACTAGTAATACCTCAATATTTCTCAGTATACAAATTAAACTAATTATTATACATATCGCCTTCTCCCCTATGATACAATTACGAGTACTTAGTATTGGTTTCAGCATGTGCCACAGCCGCAATAGCTAAATTAAGCACTTCATTGTATCTTCCTGTTAATTCGCTATTAATGAATAGATTGTTCGGTGTTAACTACGTTCCCGGATGTCGACATTGCTAAATGAAAAAACAAATAGGTATAAAATACAGAAATTAAATAGGTATAAATAGGTTTTAGGGCAATCCCTAAAACCTATTTATACCTATTTAATCTTATTTAATCGTCTAATATATTACTACTTCATGTTTTAAATAAAATTACTTACTGAAATTAATTAGGTATACTATTTAAAATAGGCCCTCTGTTGATCAATAGTTAGCACGTTGGCGCTCAAGCCGGAGGTCGCGGGTTCGAATCCCGCCAGGAAACAAAAGTTTTCTGTATTCCTGGGTTATGGATATTGGATATGTGTATTAATTAATATGTGTATTACATAATTAAAAAAATCTTAAATATAAGTATAGTATAAAAAGTATTAAATATATTTCCGTAATATGGTACCCGTACCACAAGTACTTCGAGAACTACCCACGAGACCAGATTGACGTAGTGTGCGTGCTATAGCGTCCATAGATATTAGTGATGTGCCGGATCGTTAAAAATGCATATCCGCGGATACGGATCTGAATACGGATATTTGGTGTCAAGATCCGCGGATACGGATACGGATACGGATCTTAACTTTCTTACGCAGTCGGTGTCGGTGCGCGCGACCTTTACACATGTTTCGAGTTGCATTGCACGGCGGTTCATTCTTTTGTTAACCGACTTCCCAAAAAAGGAGGCGGTTATACGTTCGGCTTATTTATATATACATAATATATATTGTTTTTTGTATGTTCAACGATTACTCCGCCACCTGTGGTCCGATTTTCAAAAAAAATTCTGTGATGTAGGTATAGGGTGTAATCCCAAATTGGTCCTTTTGATATCAAAGTGGTGATCTGATGATGGGATCCATGAGGAATCGAGGGAACTCCTCGAAATTTATATGGACACATATAGTGGTTTTGACTTTTTCTGAAGTAACACAAGCATATGCTACCAGAAAATAAGATATTGTACCAAGGTATACCCTGGTTCCAAAAGCACTGAACAGAACTCCTCAGTCTTTAAAGATACGCGTTTAGAAATTTCGGCATTGTATATGCAAGCATATGCCATATGCCACTATGTAACTTACAGTAATCATCATCATCATCTTATTTACAATACCCTAATGGAAGCTTGGCGCGTCTTCAATTATACATTCGATCGTTTATTTTAAATCTTTTTAATAATAAATTAACAAATATCACTAAAAAGGGTAAAATTATTATTTTTAAACAAAAAATTAAACCGACTTCCAAAGTACACAAAAAATATGAAATAAACTTATTCTCTAAATAATTCCCCTTTCAGATTCGGCTAAAATTTTTACTATTTCTCAACTCAATCTTCTTAATTTTGAAGTCGGTAACAGCAAATATGAACGTGAATTCTGTAAAATATTGTAGGATATTGTTTGGGCTGGTACCGATTTCAAAATTAAGAAGATTGAGTTGAAAAATAGTAAAAATTTTAGCCGATTTTGAAAGGGGAATTATTTAGAGAATAAGTTTTATTTCAAACTTTTTTGTGTACTTTGGAGGTCGGTTTAATTATTTTGTTTAAAAATAATAATTTTGTTTATAGTTTAGTGTGACACTGGACAGCATAGATAACGTTTCTTTGGTATTGGTACATGAGTTTGAAAAAATGTCTACAAAGAAGTTTAGTAGTGTAATTTGAAATTACTTTGTTTTAGTAAATGATGAATGTGCAAAGTGTAAAATTTGTGATGGAAAGTATTCCAGTAAGGGTAAAGGCACAACACACATACACAACACAACACAACTTCTTTAAAAAATCATTTACAAAGAAAACATCCACAAGAATATTACCTGTATTGAACTTAATTGTTTTTTATTGCTAGTTGCTACCTTAATCAGTAATCACCTATTTAAAGAATTCATATATAATGTTAAAATTTATAAAGTAAATAGATCCGTAATAGATCCGCCAAACATTAACAGATACGGACACGGATACGGATCTTTCTTCTGCCTCGGATATCCGCGGATACGGATACGGATACGGATATCCGGCACATCACTAATAGATATTATAATACTATCATATACCTACCTTATTTTTAAGTGATGATTCGGCACAGATGGGCCGGCTCGTCCCGATAAATACCACGGTCTCGCAGAAAACCGGCGTAAATAATGCTTGCGTTGTGTTTCGCTGAGTGAGTATGATAACCGTATATCCAAGTGTTTTTTTCTTTTACCAAAAATAAAGAAGATATAGATTAACTACAATATAAACACTTAAAACCACTGAGGTTTGTCCAATGCTGCATAGTCTTATTCGCAATTCTAGTCTAAATACATAGTTGCTTAAGTGGTAGGTAAGTTGTACATTTAAATTGATAATATTTTATACATTTTTGAGAATATTAAAAACGTTTCTCCATTATCAACAGCTATCAGGCGATCCGTCTGCATTTCTTTAGAAGTAATAAGAAAGCAAGATTTTATATTCCCTTCAGAAAAATCTTCGTACATTGAAAATGCATAAAATTCTAGACGTCTCCATGAGGTATGCGAGATATTCGCTAACATGAAAGCTGTCGGAGAAAAGTCGAACCTTTTCGAGCTAGAAAGTACAGTGACAAGTTTCGCTGCACTCGTCAGAACACATTTATTGAGAGTATCGTGAAAATCGATAAGCGTTCACGTCACTACGTAACTTTGTTATATTAAAGCACTATAGAATTTATCGATAGACTAGTGTTGTTATCACAATATCGAAATTGTAGATATACTCGTACGGTTAAAAAGTTAATCCAAGTTGGTAGGTATACAAAACAATGTTTTCTTATGTGCCCCCTAAATTGTCAAGCAATGAACGCTGATGATGATGAATTATAGCTAAAAACACTCACAATCATGTCAGATTTCTAACAAAAAAATCTGGATCAAAATGGGTTCATCCATTTGGGAGCTAAAATGCCACGGACAGACACACACACAGATAGACATACACGTGAAACTTACATCACCCCTCTATTTAAGTTGGGTTACGAGCGGGTTATCACGGGTTAATAAAAGTAACTTATACAAGTTTCCTAAATCTTTTACAAGTATATTAATACATACTAGCGTTTACCAGAATACATCTGGTATCACCCATTAGTATTATACTTAACTAGGTTTTGCCCGCGACTTCGTCCGCGTGGAGTTCGGTTTCCATACAAAATTACCGCTTTTTCACCCCCTCAGGGGGCCAATTTTCAAAATCCTTTCTAAGCGGATGCCTACGTCATTACAACTATCTGTATGCCAAATTTCAGAAAATTCGTTCAGTAGTTTCGGCTGTGCGTTGAGTCAGGTTTCCCTTTTATATACTTAGATGTGTGTAACCTTTACCTATATTATATAATTAAAGGTTTCTCAAATTCTATTACTTAACCAATAGGGTCTGGGCCACTGTTGATGGCCTTCTTCGATTAATACTTAAATCATTTCCATTATTTGGGCAAGCAATAAGCCATTAAGCCATCGCTTCCGAAAAACAAGTGGGAAACTCGAAAAGCGGCAAATAATTGGTCCAATAAAGCTGAATATTCAGCGGTCGGGTTATCGCCGATAGCACTTACCAGCGGCTTGGCAGCCCGCCCGCTCGTTTCACGATATTTCACCGAACGAGCTAGTTGAGATCGTGTTGATAAAAACATTGGGGCTTAGCTGTCAATTATTATTATGTGCTGTTAATTATCTATTATGTTTTTTATCTATAGATATCTTCACACCATGTCAATCTGATCCCGTGGTAAGTTTTCGAAGAACTTGTGTAACGGGTGCCAGAAAACTGAAATATATTTAAGTCTTATATTTATTATACACATAATTAAGATTTTGATTATATTATACACATACTTATCACACATGACCCAGGAACACGGAAAAACTTTTTGTTCCTTCGGCGGGTTCAAACCCGCGACCCCTGGCTTGAGCACCAAAACGCTTAACCACTGAGCCACAGAGTTCGTCAAACATTTTAGGTTTGAATAATTCAAATCAAAATATTCTAAATCCACCACTACAAGTTACGACTGACTCTACTTTTGCTTATTCCGTAAAGATATCATTGGAAATGTGCTAATGAATTGAAATATGGTGCAATTTGAATGTCGATGACTTCGTTTGTAACTAAGTGATAACGATATATATTTATATGTGAAGGTTTACCAGCGTTTACATAAACAATTAGTATGCTCTACATCGATAGAGTTTGTCTCAACCAAAATAGAGCATCTTTTTTAATTTTTTAGGGTGCTGTAGTACTACAAGGAACCCTGAAATTTAATACTGAATGAAATTTAGTACAATTACAGATTATGTATAGATTTCATTTTTGGCATTATAAAATTGATAATTATTATTTTTATTCTATATTAATTTAGGGGTGATATGTGAAATGAGTTTTAAATTATTTACTTAATTCATTCTACTCATCTTATGATGTTTCGTCGAATAGCTTTTTTTATATACTAAAAAGGCGAAGTCTTTTAGAAATGACTTTTTTATGAAGTGGACCATTTTCGAGTAATTGGCCTCATATGCTCTTGGTTAGATTATTATCTACTGTATTATATTCTTGAAATACGTTTGGTGAAGACTTTTTTTTCTCAATGGATTATTTTTGCAAGGGGTTTTCGAGTTCTATTTTGTTTTTGCGTCAAAAAAGCCTTCGACCCCATAAAGAAGCAGTAATGGCCAGATAATTTACAGACAGACTTCCTCATACCAAGAAATCGAGAGTTATATAATTCCCATTCACCGTTAATGGATTATTCAACTTTATATCATAATGCTATAGATATAGCGACTATTATTTGATGCATACATTTTGCTGCGACGGCAAGAAATCAAGGACTCTAGACGACATGAAAGCCTTTGAGGTAAACGTTCCTGGGGGTCTAGTCAAGATGCATTCGATAATTACGACGGCGAAGTTTGAAAACAAAATGTATTGGATTTGACATAACGCATCGCAAGCGATATGTCACATAACGATGACTTATGTCAAATTCCATACTTTTTTGATTTCGAAGTTCGTCGTCGAAATTATCGAATGCATCTTGACTAGAGGCCCTGGGCCCGATTTCTTCTAACATTGTTCATAATTGCCCCGCATTTAAAATAGTTAGGCACTATTAAAATACTTATAGACGGGTCGCGCTAGGCGTATTCGAGGTGGTAAGTGGAAAAAATTCTAAAGTCGCTGAATTTTTGTGTGTTGATAAAGTAGTCCCTGGGGAGCTTATCATTAAGTTTTGTGCCATTTCTGCCCACTGCGTTTTCAGCAATTCCATTATTTGTGGTTGATTTTTTTATATGGCGATAAAAGTGGCAATATTGATTTAAAGTTTAAAATATTAATGGTATCTTAACTGGGACAGCTTCCAGAGTATGGAGACTTAATTTGCGTCGTTTTCGTCCAGTAAAAAATGACTTAGGGTCATTTTTTGAAAACAGTACCGGCAAAAATTCTAAAGTGTGATAAACGACTATTTTCTGTTTAAGACCACTAAAATAGGCCTAATTCCAAATTTTGTGCCACATTAAGCGACTGCGATTCGAGAAATTAAGTTTTTTAGTTTCCATAAGCTAAAAGCGCTCCAAAAACACATAATCGTTACATAAAGTTCACGTATTCAATATTATTAAGTCATAAAGAATCTATATTCCAAGTTTGTGCCTTTTTCATGGAGGGTTTAAATAATAAAATGCAAAAATAATATTATTATAATATGCGGTCGAAGTATTGTGGAATATTCGCACTACAACATACACATTACACATATACGTAAATGTGTGTGATAAAATGTCATTCATTCGACTACATTTCAAAAATTTTATATTTCGCATTTTACAGCGATTACAAAATTTAAACATGCTTTTGCCCGCAACTTTGTTTGCGTAGCACGAATGACGAAGATGAATGTAATTGTCGCCTGATTTTATACAATACATAAATGCACAATAAAATTTGATATCCGATAGGCTTCCACATGAAACTTCGGTTATCTAACACCAAAAAAATTACAATTTCAAATACCTAATTTTAGTTCTTGAAATTAGTCGTTTAACCGAATAGTCTCTTCAGATACATCATATTTATTGTATATATAGTATTATTTAATAAAAAATAAATAAATTATTTCAACGCTTGAATTTTATACGTAGGTTAGGAATACATGTTTCTAATACTCGTGGTTAAGGACTTATTTATTAGGTTATTAATTGATTGTAATAATTTATATAATTAAATACATTTTACAAACCAACAAAATAATATTTGTATATATTGTTATTCATCCCGCTGACAATTTTATATCTAGGGGCACGGCAGAACCCCGCCAAGTCGAGCCTAGTGAAACATCAGAGCACTACGTACGAATGTGGACCGATCCTTGTACTGCTTTTCGATATATGTTTACTATGTCTAGCATTAATTTATAATAATGTTAGTCTTATAAAATAATTGATTTATAATACCTAACGTTAGTCTTAATTTAATTTGTAATTTTATTATAATTTTTTATTAGTATTATAAAAAGCATTAATTTGTGAAACTGGAAATAAAAGGTTTTTTATTTTTGAATTTTTATTTATTTATTATTGCTTGTTAGTTTTATGTTAAAACTAGCTGGTGCCCGCAGCACCGCCCGCGTAGGTACAGTAAGTAGTATTAGAAGCTATGATTTTTTTATCTTTAAGTTATTTTGTTTTTTGTATAACTGACCTTTGAATTACATCAATTTTAAACTTTGCTTGCCTTTTTGGGAACACTCCTTGACTTTTTATTTTTTTAAAGTCTCACGTTACGCAGCCACGGAAAAATTAACTACAAATAATCGAATTGCTGAAAAGGCAATAGGCAGACATGGCACAAAACTTAATTATTAACTCCCTAGGGACTACTCTATCAACTACATATAGGTACAGAAAAAATTCAATAACATTAGAATTTTTCCACTTCCCACTAAAAAACAGCTAGCGCGATCCGTCTAATGAGTCAAAATGCATAGCTTGAGCGTTTCGTTACTTCATGAGCTTTTGTATAAGGCACACCCCACACTAGCAATATTCAAGCGTCGTCGTTGTGCCAGAACATTGTGTCCACTAACAGAAAAGCTATGAACAGTGACTAAAATATTTTTTATCTTAAGCCTATTTTCTACTTTACGAGTTTGTAAATTCAAGCTTTATAGAGTTAGAGAACGTAGAGTGGAGTCAGAAGGTTCTAGACGAGATCTGAAGACATTTTTTATTGGCGAGTCATAATATTATGGTCTCGTCTTGGCATCATTAAACATGAAATAAATATAAAATTGAAATTATAAATTTTGCATTTAGAACATTATTACTTGTCAAGTTGTCACATAAATTGTCATTTCATTTTGTCGTATTAATATGAAACTTGGGCCCCTCCCCGCGTGGCGAGAGGCCCGCACCCCGTATTCGCCATTGATACATGATAAAAGTTGGTTTTTTACATTCTAATAAAAAATCCCGCGGATAAACATGATTAAACTTATAGAAAGTGTTTTGTAACACCATAATCATCATATAGATATGAACTCTACTAACTAAAAGTTTCATTAGTAGTTTTTATAGCGAGTTTGAGGAAAAAAAATGGAATATCTTTATACGAAATTGCCGAATGTGGCACAACTTTCTTACAGACTCAGATATTAACACTCTGAACAGTTTTTTAAGATTAGTCAGACATTAGAATAGTTGTGGGCCTGGTGGGACCATGTTTTATATAGTAGCCGAATACCAGAAAAACCCTGGTTGGATACGACTCAAACTGCATATGTGCATCGGTTACTCTTTCCTTAATATCGTGAAAGTAAAATTTTTAGCTATAATTTACTTTTGGGCCAATATCCATGAAAGACACAAAAACCTAAATTGCTACAAACGCAGCCATCCAAAATGGCACAAAATCAAATTTTAGACTAAGAAGAAGGTCCGGAAACTATATGCAAAAAATAAAAGACTTTAGAATTTTTGCACCCTCAAAACATATCCAGACCCGTCTATTATTGATTTCTGAGTTTTATAGTATTTATAAGAAACTAGCTGTTGCCCGCGGCTCCGCCCGCGTAAATACAGTTTTTTCGCGGTCGCGGATATTTGACTGATGCAAAAAATAGATAAAAACAATCCTTGATGCGGATTATATATCATGCTAAAATTTCAGCTCGATAGATGCAGAACTTTTTGAGTTTTTGAAGCGTATACAAACCAACATAACATTTTTATATATATAGATACGGATGTCTTTTTTGTTTGATTGATCTAAAAATTTGAAATTATTACCATCAATTTCTGTGGCTTTTATTGATGCATCGTTATTTGATGTTATTTTAGAATAGGCATACTCTCACCCTATTTACTAGCGATAAAAATCGATAGTACAGAAACAGATAGTAAAATCAAGCCCTCTTAACTTTCGGTTCAAAACATGATCCTAACAATACAGTCCGGTGAATAGATAGGTCGCTACGGCAGGCAGATTGTAAGGATTTAGGATTAAATACGATTATATTGATTATTAAAGCTTTAAAAATCGGACAGTTATCGTCAGATAAACATTATTACAATAAGCGTAAATTATAATTTATACTATATACAATACTGTATATAGTATAAATATAATTAAGGTTCATAATACAAACAAAAATAACTATTAAGTACCTACCTAGGTTTTTAAGTATGTGGGTAGAATGTTTTACAACTAAAACGGGAGAAGCTACAATATATTAATTTATTGTAGAGCTATTTGCAACTAAAGTTAACGTGTCGCGGGCAAAAAATATTATTTAATTGCTAGCAGGTAATAAAAAAAAGTTTAATAAATATTTTTAAAATCTTCAATCGTGTCTTTAAGGCATATCTAAAGGCACGCCAGAAAGGTAGGCAGATAGAATAAAATACTGACGAAAAAAAACCGACGCTTTGGTATAACAGAAGAACAAAATACCGACGCTTTGGTATAATCCGCAGTCCTTGATTACACTAAGTCCGCTATCCCCAACCCGCGGCCCGCCAGGCCTTTATCTGCGGCCCGCATGAAATCTGTAACTTAAAAATATATCAAATACGAGTGTACTTGCGCACGAATGGTTCCGTACCATTTTAGGAAAAAATTGTCAAAAATTGTGTTTTTTATGAAAACCCCTTTTATATTAATTTTTATTTTGAATTATAATATATTGGAGTAGAAATCAACTTAGTATCTTGTGAATTTTAAAATTTGCCATTATTAACATCGACCAAAGAAAGGACAAAAAATCGCGTTTTGTTGTCTTAAAAAGGGCTTCTCCTTATATTATTTGTTTTATCTTGTTTTTAAGATATGATATTATGTTGTTATAGCGGCATCAGAATTAAGTGACTTATGAAAAGTGGTTCTTGAAATACAGCCTAGTGGCGCGGGCAGATAGACAGCGAAGTCTTAGTAATACGGCCCCATTTTTGCCCTTTGGGTACGTTAAACTTCATAGATATGATGAGAGAACGTCCGTCGTGCCCGATTACAAACAGACGTTGGAACTTGGTTCGGATCGCACCTAGGTCGTGGTTCGGCCCGAGCCCCGAATCAATTTCGATCGTCTGTTTGCTATCTATACTGTATTCTATGTATATAAAAATCGCTGAATAAAGCTAAGCGCAAAGAGAAAAAATTTAATTAGAAAATTGAATAATAGTAATTTCCACCACACCGCCACCGCATATATCTAATTATTTCTCATTTCATACAGATGACCCAGGAAGAAATCGATTAAACGATTTATGTTTGGTGGAAAAATGACGAGGTATATTACTTCAATGTATACTTTCATGACATAGAAAGCCGCACTGTTTTTGATCGACACAACAAAATATTCAATTTCCCACTCATCTTCAAACAATCTATTTTTTCATAACGTATGTACGTAAAACTTAGAATATACTCTTGACATTGTTATGAATTATAGATACAAACACTCAATAACTTTTAAACTTTAACTTTTAACACTGAGTGAACATAATTATTACTTATAATGCATATTTGTTATTTTATTTTAGTTTGTGTCGCTATCTCATCTTAAATGTTTAGTTTCACTCTTTTAACTACCTTGTGTTTTTCTATTATTAAATCGTTAAATTTAAATAACATATTTTTTTGCCCTTAAAAAAATTTGATTGCGGCCCGCGACACCAGGAGTACAACGGGTTTGTGGCCCGCGTAAAAAAAAGGTTGGAGACCACTGCACTAAGTAATAAATTGTAAAACAACCTAACATAAAATAAATTGCAACAAAAAGGGAATTTTAGAACACTTTCATTATATAAAATTCTGTGAAACTTTCCCACAAAATCGCAGGGAGTTTGGGCGAGCGGATTTGTGTCTCGGACGAGCTTTCGTCGGAGCTTCTGTCAAATTCAATATTCAAGTGTAATTTTTAATGGACAGCGAATAAAACATTCGTAACTTTTATGTAGAACATGAAACAGAATTTAAAGACATTAAAGCGTTTTATTTTAAAGCGTTTTAGGCACTCGTTAATCATTTTTTTTTATTTACACACAACTACGTTATTTCTGTACCTTTTATATAGTCTCTACGTTAATAGAGTAATTTTCTTTGCTAAGCTTTCTATAGACAAAAACAGAATCGCATCTCGGCATTTCCGCTGTACCAACTAGGCCAGGAGTTCCATGGCCGTCGGGGTCAATGACCGCCCCCCCCCTGTGGGCGCCCTGCTCTACACCTTACTCTCTACTCTCGCAGTGACATAACTAGCTTCAGACCAAATAAAAAAGTGAAGATAGAGCTTTGTCAAATAAAAACTGAGGTCTTTTTTATGCATGTACAGTAAAACTAATTTGCTAATAGTTCTTGGCAATATTCGTTTTTCCATAGAAATTTCGGCTGTTATTTGGTCTGCGTAACTAGTAACTGAAGTTGGGAGAGTAATAACGTTTTGTTGAATCGTTAATGATAGAATAATATTTTAATTTTTACAATCTATGTAGGTTTTGACTAATAAATATATTTAAATTGTAATACATAATATAATTATTAAACTTTTATTGGAGTCAAAACTCGATTAAAACTGTGAAGCTTTCACGTGTAAAAGTAGCAATAGTAATATTTGATCGGTTTGTGTGTATGTTCGACTGTCTTTCTCGCTGAAGTGGCTGAATGGATTAAGATGGAATTTGGTATACGGATAGTTTGTAACCAGAACTTAAATTCTCGTATTTAAAGTACTTTAATTTTATTTTAATTTTATTATAAGTAAAGCAACAAATGTTATAGTATAATGATTTTGTGAAGTGTAGACCAATCAGAACAGGTTTCACGTTGGCTTAACGTTTACGAGAATACCGTTTGACAGTTTAAACATATTGGGACTTGAACAGGTTTTATTTAGTACAATTGACCCTCTGGATTAACACATGCTACTTGTTATCTCGAAATAAATTTAACTTTTCCCCGTGTTTTGATCCCTTGTGCAAAAAAGTCGCGGGTAACGTATATATGCAAATAAAATAAACGAATTTGAATTCCGAGATACTTAGCTGCAGAATTATTCATAATACTGCAGCTGTTTTGAATGAAATAGAAAAGTTTTAATATGGATCGAAGTCTGGTCAGCTTCGATTTCTAAAAATCTTAATTGATCTATTAGTTTTATGAGTTCCGCGAAAGGAATTCGATCAGTGCTAAATTACCAATGTTATCATGTAGCTATCTAATGCAAATACAAATCGTTTATTACTTGTATACAGTGACGGATTAACCCTTAATCAAATTAAGCAATTGCC
The DNA here is from genome assembly GCA_905404095.1 of Glaucopsyche alexis. NCBI lineage: Eukaryota > Metazoa > Arthropoda > Insecta > Lepidoptera > Lycaenidae > Glaucopsyche > Glaucopsyche alexis. Next base: position 9,426,185 of record FR990053.1, read on the forward strand.
TAGGGCATCACGTCATCACGCATTCACCAGAATAAGCACAAAAAAAATTCGTCCTTAGGGCATCACGTCTTACTCTCACGTCACCAAAAACCACACCAAAAAAAGTTACTACTTAGGCCTAATTTGAAATTTTTTAAAAATTAAAAATATTAAAAATGAAAAAAGGAGAAAGATGATACAAGAAAGGCTCGATAATTTATTGATATTATACATAGAGTCCGATTTGTTAAAAACGTAGACGTCATGGGCGTAGCCAGGGGGGGTTTAGGGAGTTCAAACCCCCCTCAAAATGGGCCGGCTGGCCCATATACAGAGGCGTATTTAGAAATTTTGCGCCCCAGGACAATTAACATATTTTGCCGCCCCATTAACCCTATCTGAAAGATGATTTTTTGAAGTTATTTTAGAAAAAAAAATCGACAGCCTAAAACAGAGCTTTGATACTAATTTGTACTAGTATGACTGTGTTTATGTTAAATGCGTTCAAACTGAGAATGCGAGCAAATGTTTTTTACTCCTTTGCCTGTTAAAATCTTTTTAAACTTTAAACCCTGAAAGACTGTTGTACTAAAAAAAAACAATAAAATCAATAGCCTAAAACAGGAATCGTGAACCTATGGCACGCGTGCCCTCGAATCCTTGAACCATGAAGTATAGATACCTCGAACACAAAGTATATAATATCTATATTTCGTGCCTCGAACGTATAGCACAATATTTTGGGCACGTCACTGATCACAAAATTTTGTAATTATGTACGAAGAAAAAAAGTGTGAAATAAGTATTATATGACAATTAACCTAACTTAATTTTGTCGTCTATTTTGCAACATCAAAAATTAAGCAAATTTTACTTTAATTGAAATTACAAAATCATCATATTTTTAGTCTTTTAGGGCTTGAAGTTTAAACAGATTTAATCTATTAAATAGGAAAAAAATTTTGCTCGCTCGCTTCGCTCGCTCGTGTTTCACATGAAAATATATTAAATTATTTAGTACCGATATTCTGTTTCAGCTGGTTAATTGTATGGTACTTTTCTGAAGTTCACCGTTATTTAATATTTTAGTTTAACGTTTGAACAGATTTTAACCTGTAAAATGGGAAAAAAATTGCTCGCTCGCTTCGCTCGCTCGTGTTTGGCTTAAAGAACATAATATTATAAAATTCAGTACCGACGTTCAGCTTTAGGCTATTGATATTTGTATTTTTTCGCATTACACTGTCTTTCAGGGTTTAAAGCTGAAAGGTAAAAACGAAATAATGTTTTTTTTTTATTGTTGTCGCAAATTGCGACTCGCAATTACTCCACTTCTAAGGTACGTTACATCTCATCATCTTATTTTACAAAAAACTAATGTTTTTAGGCGGTAAAGGTTTAAAGACCGTTTCTAGTTGACATACGGATAGAGGGGCCCACAGGCGTGGATTGCTTAGGGCATCAAGTAGTCTTAATCCGTCACTGCTTGTATATTATAAATTCACAAATCATTTGGAACGTAACCGTCTCACAAACTTGGAGCGGCATGTGCTATGCTTATTTGATCAACAATTAAATTATCAGAAGCTTAAGATCAAGCTTAGAAAGAAATATAATTTAAAATAACGTAGGGCTAGGGTTCTAAACAGACACATACACACTATGCACCATACTACAAAGTACAAACACCGCACACAACACTATTATACACCACACGTGACCACACACCAAACTGGGATCCGCGCTCATCCAACTACATAATATTATGTATTTAATAACTTAGGTATTAACTTTAATATCTGTTATGAACTAAACGTTATATTGATAAAGACTAAGTATTCTGAATAAATAAAATTAAAATAATAATAATAATAACAAACTAATACAGATCAGGTCATGGCTTAGGCCCTCCTAATTATATACGAGCAGTAGGTTTTTATAATCAAATTAAAAGTTATTGTCTAATTTGTTCAAAATAATTTTCATAAAGAGTTTTTTTTCGCGGAGCCGGTCTATTATATACTCGTACTCTATTGCTCATATGATCGTCTCTACGAGAGATCAAGTCTACTTATAAAAAGCTTTTAGATTTATTTATTATCTAATATTATTTATATATTTCTTATATAATCTAAATTACATAAATTAATTAAGTCTCACACTACATTATTTTCTTCTTTTTCAATTGCATTTTAACCGTCGATGTTAGATGTCATTTTTTTCGTCTTAATCGTCTTTAACGTCACATTTTTAATATCTGATTTATCTAATCGTTCCCCTAAATATGTTATAATTACTTTAGGGAGAGTGGGCATATAATGTGTAGTGGAACGTATCGTCCCATGACCAGCATCCTGTTGGCCTGTCTCCCCTCGTTACCTGACACCCTCCTCTCGCACTCGATACCCATTAATATCGTTTTATACTATAAAGATAATCTAGATTTTCACATGGTTCTGCAATCTGCCTGCGCGAATGAAATCGAAAGTATATACGCCCGCATAGGCATAGCTTCGCCCACGCAAAAACTACTAACGAAAAGCTTCCGGTTTCCACCTCTGCATTTCAAAGTCGAGTTCCATACATATTTGTACACTAAATATACTTCTATTAATTGTGTGCACATAGAATAAACAAAATGTTATAAGAAACAACATGACTTGTACAAAGTTCGGAGTACACGTGGCGGAAGTGAAACTTTATTCATCATTTAAAATCTATACTAATATTATAAAGCTGAAGAGTTTGTTTGTTTGTTTGAACGCGCTAATCTCAGGAGCTACTGGTTCGAATTGAACAATTCTTTTTGTGTGGGATAGTCCATTTATAGAGGAAGGCTTTAGGCTATATAACATCATGCTAAGCTCAATACGAGCGGAGCACCAATCAAGAATTTTTCAAATTATTTTTTTTCCCTTTTGAGAGCTTTCGCTGCGTACGCTGCGGAAACGGTTAAAGTTTCGGTAAAATTATGTATGACAGAATTGTTTCCCTTTAAAAGTCCGCGACTGTATATGTCTATCTTTTAAGGTTGGGTACAATAACCTTTTTATATTAGCCAAATTTGTTCTAAAATTAAGCATTATTTGTGAGGGTGTTTTCATAAAGATGATATTAATCATTATCCAAGTAAATACGTTATTCATTACTAGCATTTAATTTAGAAGAGATTTGCCGTTTACATCATTTGATTTTAATGAGTATTTTAAAAGATATCGCAGTAATAAGATAATCATGCGTGCAATAATAATGTACGGGCTACGGCGCGTTGCGGGCAGTCGTGAAAGGGGAGCGCTTATCCTTCTACGTAAATGAAGTCGCTGGTATGTTTTAGCGATATCCCAAAATAACTGTTCCAAGCAGACGAAGTCGCTGGCAAAAGCTAGTAAAGTTATGTCCATTCAGAGTTATTCAGCCGCTAACAGGCCGACGACATAAAGATAACTGAACTACTGTATTCTTCGCATAATGTGTAACCTTTTGTAAAGCTAACATATGCATCTCTTGTCAACAGACCACGAAGCCGCTCGTACGAGTCTGACGAGCACGAGCGGGGCGCGTGTGAGTGGTGCGAGTATGCCCTCGTCATCACCCTCGCTACCATCCTGCTGATCGGAGTATCAGCGCTTACCGTCTTCTGGATATTCTTCTATCGGGAGGGCTATGGCTGGGCTGACGACATCCCGGAGAAGCAGTTCAATCTGCATCCTACTCTCATGGTGGCTGGCTTCGTCACGTTCAGTGGTTTCTGTAAGTACACTTATGATTCTGAGTTCAAAGTTTAATACACAAAATCTTATACTTTAAACGAGCAAATCTTGTACATAATAATTGAAATCTCGGAAACGGCTGCATTTCCATAGAATTTAGTATGCAGGTAGTTTAAAGGAGAAAAATCGATTTAGCTGTCTTATCCCTAACTTATCCGAAACTGTGCATTTTCAAGTTATATTATATTATGTCAGTCCGATTGGCAGTTTGGTATGCATATGAATAGTTTTTGCATTGTTCGAAAATTCGGATCCCGGTCAGATTTTTGTGATTAATTTTTTACTTATTTATTAGAACTCCGAGCAAAGTTCGGTTTCCCATATGTACATTATTAATACAAAGCAGATCAAGGGAAATCAGCTTCTAATTTACGTGGATTAGCATATAGGCTCTCTCCTTTATCCCGGAAAATATATGAATGCTGTGAGTGTAAGTTTCCGCTAATCTTTAAAAAAGATAAGAGGTAGAACAAGCCAAAGTTTCAAGGAGAAGCTGGATATAAAATAAATTAAAACAGCACAACTATAAGGTCGCTCGGCGCTCCACTGTCCCACATTTCAGGCTCTCTCTATTATTGGAAACTTTTGCATTATATCGTTAAATGAAAAGGATTTTTAAAGCAACCGCTTTTATGAGGAACAAGCGTTCTCGGTATCTACTCCATACATATTTCTAGATAAATTCAGCGTTACGTTTGAATTTTAAAGTTATGAGAACGCATTCTTACTTATAAGACAGAAAACCGGCGTGAAATAACGCCTGCATTGTGTTTCGCCTGACGAGTGAGGTAACCGGGTTGGGGATTTTATGAACCAGGAACGCAAGTCGCAACACCAGAGGAGTTACAAGTGTAACTCCTCTGGTGTTGCGAGTGTCCACGGGCGGCGGTAATCGCTTAACATCAGACGATCCGTCTCCTTTCCTGGTTCATTTCTTAAAAAATAAATAGGTAAAATGTGCTAAATCTACCGATAGGTATATAGCACATTCAGCACACTATAATGCTACCAATTTAAATGTCACTTATTTACCATGCAATAAAGAAATATGTAACATTATACGAATTTTTTCTTTTCGTAAACGTTTAGAAACAAATTGATTAGAACAGACTATTGGTACCTACTAAGGGTCAATCACACCGAAACGAAATAATACGCAACATGGCGCTGCATTTTTCGAGATAGCTATTTAAAATTGAACTTTATTAATTCCAAAAGAAGATACACATTTCATTGTAAGAGTTCGAATGTCAGGTAGATAATACAGATATATATTAGGGTTGCACCGTGCTGAACAGCGCATGTACAGTGTATGACTGATATCATATGAAACGTGTAACTTTTAGTTTAGTGAATAAACTTCAATTTCAAATAGCTATCATAAAATTTCAGCACCGCATGTCATCACGGTGAGACCTGGGCCTCTGGTCAAGATGCATTCGATAATTACGACGGCGTAGTTTAAAAAAAATGTATGGGATTTGACATAACGCATCGCAAGCGACATGTCACTTATCGATGGCTTATGTCAAATCCCATACATTTTTGATCTCGAAGTTCGCCGTCGAAATTATCGAATGCATCTTGACTAGAGGCCCTGGTTATTGACCCTAAGATTTCTATGTACGTGAAAATTCTCATTTAACTACTAATCCACAAACGCTTACATTTCCAGCGGTACTCCTATACCGCATATGCCGCTGTTTCCGCCGCATCTACGTGAAACTCCTTCACGCGATCTTCCACGCGCTGGCCTTCCCCTGCATCGTCATCGGCTTCCTCGCCGTGCTGGACTTCCACAACAAGAAGGGCATCAACAACTTCTACTCCCTGCACAGCTGGATCGGATTCGTGGCTATGGGACTGTTTGGATTACAGGTGAGGTTTTATACACTTCTAGCTAGCTAGACCTAGACGTGGAAAATGGCGTGAGGTTCCTATATAACTCCATTCCTATCGGCTTCACTTACCACTTACCTTTTGAAGACTCTGATCCGAATCCCTACCAATACAGGCTAGAGCTTCCCTATAAGTAGGCATTCACGAGCGATCCATATGGCTCTCGCGCCATTGGCTCGATACTCGATGTCGCGCCGAGCCAAATTCATGGCATTCACGAACACGCCAGCGAGCCGTTCCATTTGATCATTTTGAGTGTAGGCGTTGACAGCACCGGACGTGTTCATAATGCTTCTTGTCCAACGGCTAAACGCAAACTAAAATCAAAATGGCGTCTTTGGCTCGCGAGTAACACCATTCACGAACGAGCGAGCCGTATGTCACGACGGCTCAGACCGACCGGACCGTTGGTTTTCTGCATTCACGAGCGCGCCGCCTGCGTATGCGCGCCGCGCCAATTGGCTCGGCGCGATGGATTTCAGCGCAGTTGGAATTCCATCGTGTCGAGCCGATCCATTTGGACCGACAGTGTTTTCAGATTCATGGACGAATTTGGATCGACAGCGTGCCAAATAGATCGATGGATCGCTCGTGAATGCCGGCCTTATGAAGCACAATCAACTTTTGCCACTGATACATAGGACATTAATTACATCAGTAGAGGAATAAATGCAGGAAACGGATTATAGGTATAATGTTGATGAGGATGAAGAAGTATTCCATGGAGTTTTGGAAATGAATTAAGAGCATTGATCGGCGCGCGACTCAGATTTCACGAAAAACGCTACTTTTCAAATGCGTCTATATCTAACAAAAACTGGTTATTCTGATTTTTACATGTAGAAAAACAATAGAAAATATTGTATTCTAATTTTTCACTTATCATTTATTTTAAAATAATTTCAAACTTTTGAATAAAACTGACAAAACTAACCAGAAGTTTTTACAACTTTAGGTTCAGGGGCAATTCCAAAACATATAATAGCTAAAACCGCTTACATTTTTTAAAAACAATAAATCTTTACAAACTTGTTGGATCCTCTTCTAGATTATTTATTTGTCAGATTATTTTTATATACGTTTCTATCTCATAAAAATAAAATTTAAAGAATGCGAAATTATCAGGAATTATAGTTATTTAAAATGATGACATTTATGTTTAAAATTTTAACTAAATTAGTTTGACTAATTTTATATGAATTTTTAAAACTACTATATAAATCGAGGCGCACGAGCGTTTACAACAGTATTTGTAAACGCTCGTGCGCCTCGATTTATTTAGTAGTTTTAAAAATTCATATAAAATTCGTCAAACTAATTTAGTTAAAAATTTAAATAGCATATTAAAGATAAAAGGTTCTTCTCATAGATTATGTAAGTAAGAAACAAAAGGAGCAAGTAAAATACATAAATATCATCATTTTAAATAACTATAATTCCTGATAATTTCGCATTCTTTAAATTTTATTTTTATGAGATAGAAACGTATATAAAAATAATCTGACAAATAGATAATCTAGAAGAGGATCCAACAAGTTTGTAAAGATTTTTTGTTTTTAAAAAATGTAAGCGGTTTTAGCTATTATATGTTTTGAAATTGCCCCTGAACCTAAAGTTGTAAAAACTTCTGGTTAGTTTTGTCAGTTTTATTCAAAAATTTGAAATTATTTTAAAATAAATGATAAGTGAAAAATTAGAATACAATATTTTCTAGTGTTTTTCTACATGTAAAAATCAGAATAACCAGTTTTTGTTAGATATAGACGCATTTGAAAAGTAGCGTTTTTCGTGAAATCTGAGTCTCGGGCCGATCAATGCTCTTAAGAACTTAAATTACGCGTAGGTTGCTTTTAAATGTGAGTTTTATATATAGGCACTATCGATCACGCTTCTCTTGATCGGAATCATATACTCTGAAATTAAATCAAGATAACCAGCCATTATCCAGCGCTCAAACTCCCGTTAAATCGCCCAAAGCCCGATCTCCGAGAGTAATTATTTTACTAACCTTACAATGCGCGCGGCTCGCTAACGACCTTAAGAATATTTTTGTAGGTAGGTACTAGCTGTTGCCCGCGGCTCCACCCGCGTAAATATAGTATCCTTCGAAAAGACTGTACTTTTTCGGGATAAAAAGAAGCCTATGTTTTAATCCAGAGCCTAAACTACTACCATACCAAATTTCATCGGAATCCGTGCAGTAGTTTTTGCGTGAAAGAGGAACAAACATCCATCCATCTATAGGTACATCCTCACAACTTTCACATTTATAATATTAGTAGAATTAACCTTCCATATTTTATATGTCATATAATATGTCATGGGGTACTCTTCCCAACTTACCTGTCCGGTAGTTGTGGTATAGTATACGGTTACGCGACCCCGGCTTCCCTAGCTATTACTGTCCTATCCCTTGTCCTCCTGGGCGGTAATATCCTACATTTCCTATTTCCCACTCTAACTTACCAATCTTTCCTTCCTCACCACCTATCCTTCCCTTTCCCTATTCCCTACCCTCTCCACCAATCCGTGGAAACGCAATGGATAATCAAAAATAATTAAATTATCCAAAATGGCGGCGATGTGGTTCGCCACCCATCACGTCTCGTTTCTCGCGGAGGCGAAAAGCGGACCATGGAGAGACGCTTGGCTACGTTGAATGTAAGAGGAGGAATGGATGATAAGAATGAAAGTGGACGAAGCGAAAGAAGTATGTAAGGATCGTAGCAAGTGGAAAGAAGTGGTCTCTGCCTACCCCTACGGGAAAGAGGCGGTTCTGCCTACCACTACGGGAAAAAGGCGTGATTATATGTATGTATGTATGTATTTTATATTATTGTTATTTTATAATATTTATTATTATAATTATAAGCTTAGAATATGTTTATATTAAGAATGTGTTTATTTCTGTATCTCTAATTTACAAGTTTAATCTAAGGGTCAATCCACACCGAAACGAAACGATACGCGACATAGCGCTGCATTTTTAAGATATTCAAAATTGAACTTTATAAATTACATGAGAAGATACACGTTTCATTGTAAGAGTTCGAATGTCAAATTGCACCGCGCCGCACAGCGCTTTTTTTTTATGAAATATGGGGGCAAACGAGCAAACGGGTCACCTGATGGAAAGCAACTTCCGTTGCCCATGGACACTCGCAGCATCTGAAGAGCTGCAAGTGCGTTGACGGCCTTTTAAGAGGGAATAGGGTAATAGGGGAGGGTAGGGAAGGGAATAGGGTAGGGGATTGGGCCTCCGGTAAACTCACTCACTCGGCGAAACACAGCGCAAACGCTGTTTCACGCCGTGTGAGCCCGTGGTATTTCTCCGGTCGAGCCGGCCCATTCGTGCCGAAGCATGGCTCTACCACGCTTTGACTGATGTCATATGAAACGTGTATCTTTTCGTAGCGAATAAAGTTAGATTTTGAAGAGCTATCTTAAAAATAGTCGCGGTGTGCGGCCTTAGTTACTTTGGGATTTGAGAATTAGACGAGGTCAACTGTCAAAACTCACTATTTTTTTTTAACCTTAAATTATTTTGATAGTTGATGTCGTTTCCATTTATTTTCTGACCTCACATGTTCCAGTACGCCGTCGGCTTCTTCAGTTTCCTGCTGCTGCTGATTTGCAACAAGGGCACGGCCGGCTTCCGCGCCTCGCTGGTGCCGATTCACGCCGCGTTTGGTGTGCTCACCTTCGTGCTCGGCGTCTGCGCCTGTCTCACCGGACTCACTGAGAAGGCTCTCTTCACACTTGGGTACGTTACACCTCAAAATCTATCGAAAACTAGTCAAGAAAGTGAGACATTAACATTTTGCGTAGGTGGTAAAAATTACCCATATTTCAGTTATTGGTACTTCGAGTTTTACTTAGCAAACAGCATTAAAATCTGACGTATGAGATCTTGAAAAGTAGGTATCTAGAATCTTATTGCAGTAGATATGGGGTGAAAATAAAACATGCAATTATGTGTATAACGCTCTTCAAATGAGAATAGGAACGTCAATGACCTTTTTCTGTCAAATATCTATTGAAAAGTGCGATTTGCAGAAGAACTTATGTGCATATAAATATTAATAGTCTTGCATTGAATTTAAATAAAAACGTTAAATAGTAATAAATTATTATTTAAACATAAATTTAACTATCATAACAGTCTAAATTCGAAACAATATGGCGCCGACTCAATCCTATTCTCATTTGAATCGCACTATACCTTATATTTTATCCTTAATAACTTAATAAGCATAGTGCCAATAGCTGGAAACTGTTGATTATTTTCCCTATATCAATTGAAAAAGCAACTAGCATAGCAATATTTTGAAAGCACCTACACAATAGCACTCATAGATGATTTTTGAATTCAGTAACTCCACAATCGGAGAGTTCCAAACAGAGAACAGGTACCCACATGAAATTATAAGTAGTTCGTTGTATCATTTCATATTCATTCCATTATTCGTTGAGTGCAATTATTTTTATGTCGAATGTCCTACGTTTTATGTATCAAATGTAGAGCAAGGAAATATTTTAATCATAGAGATTATAGGAAACAATAATGGAAATGTCCTGAAAAAGTAATAAGTTATGGTCTTACTTATGTTATGGTAAAAACTACAAGTTTTGTAACTTTTAAAATTTAATACAATTCAAACATTATTTTATGGACAACCCTTACTGGCTTACCTATAGTCTCTACGATTTTAATGTATATGACTGTCGCATGGCTATTATAATTTTCTGTGTTTCGAACAATCGCATTTTAGTAGATTATTATGCACATCTATTATGGAATGTTGATGTTTAATACGTGAATGTTAGTAAATACATTTAGCCACTATGCCTCGTTATAAAATTATCTAATACTACCAAAATATAACAACCATTTACTTTATTCTAAAATGAATTTGACTTTAAAACAAAAACATCAATATATAAAATATTTTGACAATTTATTACTAGATGGCGCTGAAATTACCTGAAATGTCCAATAGATGGCGTTGTATTTACTATCAATCGCGCTGTGCTTGTTGCCTGTCGCTTGTACGTGTGCCATTCCACAGAGCTGACCGGTACAGCGGTCTACCCGACGAGGGAGTGATCATCAACGCCATCGGAGTCACCATTATTGCCATACTAGGGGTCACCATGTATATTCTGTCGAGAGACAAGTTCAGGGTCAAATCGCGCGACACGAGAGTGTCTGTTAACTTGTGAAGTAAACTAAATCGATATTATATTATTGTATTTCATAATTTAACGAATCCTGAAATTAGAAAGGATACGACACTTATTTACGAAAGTTAGGTAAATCAGGATTTCGAAAGTTAGCTATAGCTTATCTGAAATGTCACAGGACTTAAAAAGGATCGAGGCATTAAATTTTCGCAAATTCTTACAATTATTACATATTTTTTTTAATTACGTATATTTAATGCATCTTAAATATTTATGAATATTCTCTTCCTATTCTAGGCAACAGTTATTTTATTCCAATATTATTTTTTAGTTGATTACTTAAGATTTGTATAAATTTGATTAATTATTTCATTCGAATATTATGTTAGACTCTTCAACTTCTGCCATAAAGATTCAAACAAGTTCAATCAAAACATAACCACAAAATATACTTTAGCTATTTATAAATATAAATTACTTTAAGTTATATTTATGTACAAATATTCGAGGCTTAGGAATATAATCGAAAAGATCGGTCTGTATCAGACTAAAAAAAATAATAGATAGTAGGTATACTTAGATACTATTTTAGTATAATTTTATCGTTTAGTTTAAAATCATTTATTGTTTATTTTTACATACGAATGTTTGTTGCATATTAATAAACTATAACTTAATGTCACGATTTTTATTTTAACATCATAACATAACATGCATGTCTCTGTGACTAACGTATCTATGTTTAAGGCTTTCTAATTTCTATGAAGTTGCACAAATTGTCAGTACAATACGGCCGATGTATCTTGACGAGTCTGAACTTCGCGCAGAAGGTTGCGCAATAACTGTTTTTAAGTGTTTTCGTATTTATTTTATTTGTACTAATTGGTCAACTGTATTAGGGATTTTTTATTAGTACATAGGTATATAAAAATAATACAATAACAGTTTTCTTCACGAGTTGTACATGCGCTAAAGTTCGCAGAGCCTATGTTCAGACCCGTCAAGATACAGCGGCCGTAGTGTACCTATACCCCCTTACTAATAAACGCTGTATAAGCTTTGAATAGTTATACAGTGTTTTGTTCCCGTCACACAAGTGACATTTTTAATTCGATTGAAGAAGACAAAACACTGTTTAACTATTCAAAGCTTACACAGCGTTTATTAGTAAGGGGGTTAATGTTTATGTATCATTGTCACCTTACATAATATTCATAAGGTGTCATGTTCATTATTAATCATTGTAGGTGATCAAAATAATTCATTTTACGCATGTTGTAGGTAGTTGCACGATGGTAACTTTAAATAGATTATGAGAGTTTATCGGTTGATTAACATTTGGATCAATAAAGTCTGCAATATTATGATATTAATTCGCTGTAATCCTTGGCTGTTGAAATTTTCTCCTTCGATAAATCAACGTGCTGTAATAATTCGCCATTACAATATTATGCTTATTCTATACTAACCTGGGCCGTGGTACAGGAGCGACACTTACGCGTCGATGACACCAGAGGGCATCGTAATCAACGCCATCGGCATGTCCATCGTGGCCGTCGCCATCGTGGTCCTGTACACCGTCCGTGGCACCGGTGGCTACCGTCTGCGCAAGGTCGCGCAGAACCCTAGCTAAGCTGTTACACCAATCACGTGTGGGTTTTAATCTGTGTTACATATGCAAGAAGTCCAACGCACAATAGTGCCAGCAATTCTGCCGTCCTCCAAACTAAAAGGCAGCTTAATGACAAAAAGAGTTTTTGAGGTAGAGCTAAAAAACGTGGGATTATTTTAAAATTGATGTTAATGATTTTGTATAAACAAGTGTTAATGTTGTCGTGAATGTCTTATGTTTTTAGCTCTACCTCAAAAACTCTTTTTGTCATTTTAGTTTGAGGACGGCAGAATTGATAATATTACCTACCTACCTAGGTAGGTCAGGAGCTATAATTAAAACAATCGCACAAATAAATCTGATGAAAAAGCTACAGGTAACACAGAATAAAAGTCGCCCGTTTTGCGAACGATCAACACCAATTTTATAAAATTATTTACCACTTAATATTTCCTTATACTTTCACAATTCAATAATTTATTTATTGTCACTAGAATGTGTTCCATATAATAGGTTTTAAAGCATTTATATTTCTTCAAATATTTAATATACGAGTCAATAATATTTATGTCTGCGCATATTATGCTGCGGCATTATTTAGCTCAATTTTGCTACGTATCAGTGTTGTAAGCGAACAATGCCCTGTGGTTGTGCATTTCCCTTTACTTTGTGTATTTTATTATCTAGTGACCATGATATTCCGTCTTTGATTGGTGATGTAAATAAAAGAACATCTTGAACTGACCACCGGTTCATTTATACCAATAGATTTAACCAAATCAACGAAATATACCTTTTCGACGTCCCCGTTATCGCTGTTATGTGGTAAATTAATATAGGTTAAACAGCCTGTGTACACAGTCTATATCTTGGCATTCTCTACTGATGTAAAGTAAGACAACTCAACATATTATAACTTTCAACAACGCTGAATTAAGACGGTTAAACGCAGCAGTCTGCGTCTACGTAGAAATACCTCGTGTGCACGGGCTCTTAGTTGTTATATTTTATGGTGTAGCGAAATGTAATCGTTAATTCAACTTAAAATCGGTATAAAAATAAACCAAGTCAAAATTTTAATATAATTTTATATCTGTAAGTTTAAAACAGTGGCCATATTTAAGCTACATAATACATTGAGTGTACAGAGTTGATATTTGTGATTATCTCGATTAAAGTTTATCACTAAAGTTTTAATATAACGTGGTTCTGTATACAAGAATCCACATAATATTTTGCTTCCATATACATTATAAAGCTGTTCAAAAGGTATTCATTCATCGACGCTAAAAAAGCGTTCGTAAAAATGTAGAGTAAGTATCGACTATCGAGTAAGAACGCCAACAAATATCAACTCTACCGACTCAATAATGACGTTTTGTGTTAGGGTCAGTTCAGACCGCAACGATACGCGATGCTACGCTGCATTATAAGATAGCTATCGAAAACTGAACTTTATTATTACTACACAAAAAGACATATTCATATGACGTCAGTCATACACTATAGGTATTATACACTAGTGATGTAACGAATGTCTTTTTTTAGCATTCGCGAATGCGAATGCGAATGCGAATATCTGCTACCGACATTCGCAAATGCGAATGCGAATGCGAATATTCAGTTTTTGTTAATATTTGGCGCCAATTTGTCTATGGCTTAGTGGCAGTCGCGTTCGGACAAGGTTCGTTACGTTCGTATCTTCGAGTATTGCCGAGTTCATACGAACTTATCATGATCTAAATAAAGCGTCATTCATTCCGCTCCGCTCACTCAAACTTAAACTCAAAATTTTTATTTCCATGTAGGTTATGATATAACGCTTATAGATTTGTCCTACATGATGCCTACCACCGGTTCAGGAACTAGCCCGGCGAGAAGAACCGGCGTAAGAGACTCGCACATTTGCTTTTGTTTTCTGATATTCATATTCGCAAAACATTCGCAAAAGTTTTGCGAATGCGAATGCGAATGCGAATATACAAAAATGTGCGAATATTCGCGAATGCGAATGTGAATATTCGTTACATCACTATTATACACACATGCGCTGTGCAGCGTGGAGCAACATGATATGTGAACTCTTACAATGAAATGTGAATCTTCTTGTGTAATGAATAGAGTTCAATTTTGAGTAGCTATCTTAAAAATGCAGCTTGTAGTTTCGTTTCGGTGTGAATCGACCCTCAATTTGTAGTACGTAGTGTTAAGTTTACTTATAACGTGTATATAAAGTGATTGTACCTATGTGCGAGTGTTCGATAGGCGATAGCAGTAGTTTGTGGGATATGTATTATGTAGTATAGTTGACGTGTTACCGGCGTTCGATTGTCTCAGGACGAAATTTTAACGATTTACATGCGAGTACTATATCTGCTCCCGTTTATAAATCTATGTAGTTTTTACTCTTATATAAATTTTTATCGAACCATTTTTTAAATAATAGATATTGTGGAATAGTCTCGATTTTATTTACGATTGTATTTATACAAGATTTAGATGACGCTTTACATCTACAGAATTGTAAAAACGTGTTCAACATCGTTGCCAAATTCGATTATCTTGTGGTAATGTAAGGTAGGAGGCGCGCTACGACTTATATCTACGAGAGACAAACGTCTTGATAGGAATCTTATAGGTAGGTATTTTTTTTATTCCTAAGAGCCATAGCACACGGTGTATTTCAAACGCGATGACGCGCGTATACGCACTTCAAACGAATTTCCAATAAATTTGTATGTGCAATAATCGGAAATAAGTGTGTTCCTAAAACGTCCTCTGCGCGTTTAAAATACGCAGAGTGCTATCGCTCTAAGTCTCATTGTAACAACCTTTGTTTAAAAAAAAAAAAAACATTTGCTACTGAAAAGGTATAATGTTTGTTTGTTTGCATTGAATAGGGTCAGAAACTAATAGACCGATTTTGATGAAAAGCACAGACAGAGTAGACCACGGGGAAGGACATGGGCAATTTTTTATCGTAACAAACTGTAAGGTTCCCGTGGGATTTAGTTTTGCGCGTACGAATTCGCGGCCAACATCTAGCAATTCATACTCATTTCTGATATCTGTATGTATTGAAATTTATTGCCAGCATTTTAAATAGACTTCACCGTATGTTACTCTCGTAGGGCGTCTCCTGCACAGGTGTAGTGTATTTTAAATTTTAATATAGAATAATGCTCAATGTATTTATACGAGGGTACCTAATATTGTATTATTTTCCTTGTGTAGACAATTGAGTGACTTTTATATTGATTAGACAAATGTTATTTAATATTCCATTTTTGTAAAAAGTCTTACATTCCAGTGAGTTTTGTGGACTTTTCTAAATTATTTTACACGACGCATCCTAAGACTGCAAGAAACGACGATATCAAACAGAACGGATCGCAATGATTTCATTCCAAAACTAAAGTACGTATACAATTTTTTAAATATTCCAGTTTTTGAGAATCCCTAAAATTTGGGGCCAAGTTTTTATACAAAATATTTTTATTCACAGATCTTAGACCCCCGTTAGTTTCGCGCTTGAGTTTTCGATGACTAATATGAATTAGAATCGATTTTAGTCATTGAAGATTTGTAATAGACAGTAGACGCTGCACTAAATGATAGTATTATTAGTTCAGGTACACATAAACACATCCACTATAATGACACATTGGAAATTGGAATATTGAACTAAGTCAAAATCACTCGTTACATAGAATGCAGAATCTACTTATCCATAAAATATTTATAAATTCGACAGCGACTAATGCGGGATTTATACGGGTGTCTAAAGCTGCAGGGTTTTTACCATACGTCGGAAATTATCAGTCTAAATGCCAATTTAGTCACTTGTGACCTCGCTGAGGATCCTCAGACTTATATTGCGCTCTACTTGACCGACGTGGTCAGAATGCCTCTTGTGTGGGTAGGTATATCTATAGAACATAATATAAGACAAAGAATGCAAAACTGACCGCTTGAACGCTTGACCGTGTGACCGCTCTCTGTCCGGTAGGGCCCTAAATTGCCATTTAGACGGTCGATTTTCGCCGTACGGTACAAGCCGTGCGTCTTTAGTCACCCGTGTAAATCCCGCATAAGTTATTCGGAGGTTTTTGATGGATAAGCTTTTTAATGCTCCTCTTAACGAGTGATGGTCATATAAGTTCGAGTTCCAAAGCTAAACCAGTATTCCCATACAAAAAGTACCTGTAATTTTCAATAAAATATTTGTTGTGTAGTCTATGTTATCAGTTGTATTGATCACATGTATTGAAATATAATTTCTTATATTCCGTTGGTTAGTGTATTGTTTATTATGAATTTTATCACTGTTTACATGTTTTAAATATTTATACGCATTAATATTGGTACATTAAATACATGTATTAAATTACGAGGCTGCTTTTTATTTGAAATCCCTGACCACTATATAAATAATGAGCCGCCAAGACTTGTCGCTGCATTGGAGGACTAACGAGTTTTAGTTGTGCCGCGACGCTTGCGCACTGTCAACGCCTTCTTTGCAGACGTTAGTAGGCCCAAGCGCTCCTCTCGGCCACGCTCAATCGTAGGTAAAAATTTCAAGGACACGCCTGAGTTCTGCTACAGCATGGACGTAGAAAATAAGGCGGACGGAGGGTAGGCTAAGCATTGAGTGAAGCACAACAATGGCGGTGACTTACGTTTGTGTGAGATTACGGATCACGAAGTAAGATACCAGGAGTCCGAACGTATAGGCTTTTCCATAGTATTCATGTACACAAATCTTAGTTCTTTTTTCTGCCACTGGCTGCGACGAGTGATTCTTTTCATGTCGCGCCCTCTACCGGCAAAATTATTTTTAAATTACCGTTAGGCAATTACCGTGTTCTACCGTCTACGGTATCTATACTTCGAGAACAGTTTCTAAGAATTTCCTAAAACTTTTATTTAATTAGATTTAAATCCACGTTTCTCATAATAGTTTTTTCCAGAGCACAGAATAGATATTAGTTACCATCCAGAGCTGTCAATAGCAACATAACTTCCCGCGTAATTTCAAACGAGTGCTTCTTTTATTGTGGCGCGCTCTACCGGAAAATAATCTGTCCCCGTAATTGAGACCATTAATGTGTGCGTGCGGCACGTGTCGCTACGATACGGCCGGCTTACTTTGATGGCTTCACTATTAATATAACTGAAGCGGCGTCTGCCTTTTTTTCTACGTCTATGTGCTACAGTACATTATTTATATTGTGCCCTGACAGAGCTAAATAATATAGAACTACCCTCGATAAGAAAATATTGCTCTATAATCATCTTAGTATAATACGGTAAAGGTACGGAAATGGACAGGCAGAGGCCAGAGCAGGAAAAGATACCAGTCAGTGTAATTTAAATTCAATATTTATTTTTAAGTATTGACATCGAAATCATATTATAACATGATCTGGTTTTCACATTCACCAAGACGCTATAATTTATTATAATATTCGAATGGAATATTACCCAAGAGATGAAGATAAAATTGACTCATTAATGTTTTTACTGTCACTGAAAATTCAATTTTCAATAAATTTTAACTTTAAAAATTTATATTTTACCTCGATATAACAGTATTACAAAACGTAACAATAGCTAAATACTTGTCACGAAGTTAAATTAATACGTTATACGATATCAATTTAAATTGGACACGGATAATGCTTCCATTCGAATAAAATATAACTTAGGCATTTGATTAATAGAGACAATATGAAGAAACGACTTTAAATTTTAAAATTTTCTCGTATATTATAATATAAAGCTCTCGTTTTGTGTTCGAAAATAATGAAATGACTAACACACATTTACGATATACTGAACACATTGCAAACTCCCAAAAATTTTGGCCTAATTTGAGCTTGAATAAAATTTTATTTACAATAATAATTATCAATTTTGGTCAATGATAGATTTTTAATTACAATTCTGAAAAAAGATAAATTGATGACATATTTCGCCGATAGATGGCTCCATTTGTTAACAATAATTAGAATCAATATAACATTATAGAGAGCATGAACAAAATTGCCAAGCAGACAAAGGACACTTCTGAATCTAACAACACACAAATACACTTAATACCCACAACGTTTCATTCGGAATTTTACGACAAAAGTTGAAAAGGCCAGAATTTCCGAATCCGATTAATGAACCGGAAACATCTGCATTAATCCCGAATCGAAATTCCGAATCACTGGGCTAAAATATTCTTTGACTAGCGACATACATTAGAGAAAACGTGATTACATCTAAATATAGTATTTAGGCCTTATTCTAACAAGTTGATCAAAATACTGCATTTTTTCACGACATACATAAATATATTTGTGAAGGTAATTGACTGAATTAAGCGGATAGTAAATTCTTTGGTGTGATTAATGAAAATCCTATTACTATATGGGGCACGTATGGAACTAAAATTATGGTAATCGTTGCTACGAGATAAATAATGATGACCTCAGTGGGTCAGTGGTGGAGCGTGTCGATGCTCAAGCCGGAGGTCACGGGTTCGATTAACCTGATTATGAATTGGAGAGAACAAAAAGTTTTCTGTGAATCATAAAGCATGGCATTCATTGTGATAATTTTGTATTATTGTTTTGATGAATAATCTTAAGTTACTAACGTGGTAACTATTGATGCATAGGAAACAAAAATATCATTTTGTTGGAACGACTGAAATGCCTAAGTACGTGTTAACTAGTTCTATGTAGTGTTAAATATATATTTTTCAATCTACTGAGGTATTTGTGACTTAAAATTTTATGTGAATCAGGTAGGTAATATGATATAGATACTTTCATGTGCTAATCTAATTTAAATTATTTGATGTCAAAATGTTGAATATGAACTGACACGCATTTATTGAAATTTTAGGATTTTTTTTGTGCATTATACAACCAATAATATTAATTTATCTCTTCTATACATGTAATTTGTTTCATAATAAGTACTTCAAATAATATAAATAATTTTAACTTAAAACATACTAGGTAGTAGGTATACTATAGTATATATCATCTTTTAGATTTTTATACATATGGCACCCACACAAATCAAAACATACAATAAGATACTATCAGGGAATCTAATTCATAAGAGGGTAGACCGCTGTCATAATCTGTTCGTAATTTGAAAATAATCATAATGACATCAAACTGACATGTCATTGACAGTAGAGAACATGCATTTGTTTTAAATCAGTAAAATTCTTATATTTATCGAAAGGCAACATAAAATTATATGGACCGAAAAATGCAAAAAATAGGTACAGTAATTAGTGCTAAATAAAAAAAGTGACAGGACTTTTTTTGCTTGATCGCAAAACGAAAATTACTGTTCAAATACTTACCTATGTTATTTGTGACATTTTTTGTTATTACAATGATATGTACATAAACGCAGTGTTTAAGACGCAATCAATTTTGTATTTATCTTCATATATTTTTGTTGTGACACAACAGTTGCGACGTCACTCGTGCTACATTTTTTGTCTAGAGCGTTTTTGATGCTCTCCAACGATCTCACTTTTGTGACGACTGTATTTCATCAACGGTTGATCGTAGATATGCCATTGCAAAGACAATATTTCGTGGCGTATTATGTACTCTTCGAAAATTCAATAGAAAAAAAAACTATGCATGTTCTCCATTGTATTGTGACTGCACGTCGTCATTATAATACAAATAAATTATGAGAACACTCTATTATAAGCAGTATAAATTATATTCCCTGATAGTACAAAACATAACTAGTAGTACATACAAAACTCCTAAAAAGAAGTGTAAACACATTAGGGATGGGCGTTGAATGAACGAACTGTTTTATTAAACTGTTTATTTGTCATGAACGGGTAAACTAGTTTAGCGCCTACTGATAAACTAGTCTATGTGTGAACGGTTGCCATATGCCGGAACGGTGCGTGCGACAGAGACCGTTTCTTCGCGACGCGACGACACGATCGACGGACGGGCGCGGGGCACGACGACTCGGCACGAGCAATACGTCTATCTCTGTTCTTTACAACCGACGACGTGCTCTAGTCTATGTAATAATTACATTCATATTTCATTGAGTGGGCGGTGTTTTAATATAAAAACCCCCCGACACAAAAAATTAACTCTAAAAAATAATAAATAATATTTTAAAACTATTATAATTATATTATCACATAATATTATGTAAGTTGAAATAATTTTAGCTTATATACATACTTCCAACATCATTGAAGTAACATGATACCAAATTTCGAATCGATAGGACATGTGGACGATAGTCAGATCCCCTCATCAATTAATAAAGAAAAGATGATTTTCAAACGGCTAATCATCAACTAATAAGGAAAAGATGATTTTCAAACGGCTAATCAGGTCATGGTTACCTCACCATGTTCTTTAAATATCGTTGAAGTAACACGGTACCAAATTTCGAATCGATTGGACATAAGAAAGTTAGTAAGATCCCCTCATCAAGTAGAAAAGAGCTGATCATCTTCAAACGGCTGATCAGGTCATGGTTACCTTACCATGTTCTTTAAATATCGTTGATGTAACACGGCACCAAATTTTGAATAGATCGGACATTGGAAAGTTAGTCAGATCCCCTCATCAACTAGAAAAGAACTGATCATCTTCAAACGGCTATCTTCCCACCACCAGTTTTCTCATCGAATGAAGCTACGAACACTTTTGATTAAGTCATTAATATTCTCTTTCAGTGCGCTTTCATTTGAGACCCCACTCGAGTTTATTTGCACATTCGGTTATTCTTCCCCGCTTTCACCCCCAACAACTTTTAAACGGCTCAACCGATTTTCATGAAACATGTCTAAGAATACTCGCATGTAAGTCACCTTTAATAAAAAAAAAAACTAAATCGAAATCGCGTCATCCGTTCGGGAGCTATGATGCCACAGACAGACAGACAGACACACACACACAGACAGACAGACAGACAGACACGTCAAACTTATAACACCCCTCTTTTTGCGTCGGGGGTTAAAAATGAACTTTAAAGTAAGCTAACAATTTCCACCGCTCACAGATTAAACCGTCTCGTCGTTCGTCGTCATCACTAGTCGCGTCGATCAGCAAACGACAACAAGTTTGTCAAAACAGTTAATGCTGAAAGTCGTTCATTCAACAAAACTACTTTGTTTGTCATAGTTTATTGCTCAGTTCAGTATTCATCGAACACGTAAACTAGTCGAAAAAAAAAACTGTTTTTTCAACTAGTTTACGATGAACGATAAACGGTCTCGTTTCGTTGATCGAAAAAGCGTCGACGACCCACCACTAAAACACATACAAATAACTAATTCTATAGCACTATTATACACTCCCTCATCAAAGGAATGAAAATAAATGCATTAAGTTGTGCAAATTATTAAGAAAACTATGAATATGTCATCTTATACAATATATATTTTAAGTTTTATAATCATAATGTTCCAGTAACATACCAAAATATAGCAAGAGGTATATTTGTGGGAATGTCTGTTTATTAAACCGTATGTTACGTATTTACGATAGATTCTAATATAATTTGTATTTTGACTGTAATATTGAATCATAAATTCTTTAAGATTTCTACTAAAGTATTTTCTTGGAATAATAATTTGAATAATAATTTGAATTTCTTAAGTATCTATATTATCTTTAAATAACATCAGATAAAGCATATTTTTAAATATTTATATACTGTTAAATTTTGTTCAATATAATAATTATTAATATAATATATTGAAATAATTTCTACATTCCTTTCATATATAAATAATTTAGGTGTAATGTGAAAAATGATGACTTACATTCACTTTAATAGAATTTAACGAACTGTAGCGTTTTAATTAATATAACATATTTTGTATTTAAAATAGTTTATAATTTCATATTGTGTTAAACACAACATAGCATACTTGTAGAATTTTCGATGCAAAATTTTAAAATATTGCAATAACCTTTGAATAATATATATTTCTTATAGCGAAAAAAGTAGCATATAATCTTGTAAGTTTTTAATTACATTTAAAACACACAATTTTAGCGAACAGATAATTTAGCATTAACTTAGTTAAATTAAAAATGGAATAAATATTCTTATTTACTATTTGAGTAAAGTGCTTACGTGGCAAGAAAATTTCTTTGATGATGTCATGAAATTTCTTATCACTTGTGCTACACCGAGGCTGGGACTACATGCACTGAAAATAGAACTCTGCGCTAAAACAATAGAGTTGAAAATCGAAGTGTTGAGTGTCGAGCTGTCATATTATATATGTCACCGTAAAATTGTAGAACCCGTTAGATTGTAAAATTACTAGAGATATTGTAATACGTCGACAGATTGTCAAATAAAAATTTCCCCTTACAATTGTACGCATTATTTTTCGTTATATAATAATAGTTATTAAAAAGCAAACAAATATGGCGGCGCGTGGCACTTGCCGTTTAACCAATCGACACGGTAAATATTACAATGTAACAAAAAATAATGCTTACAATAATTGTAAGGATACATTTCTATACGACAATATGTCGACATTTTATAATATCTCTAGTTATATTACAATCTAACGGTTTTTACAATTTTACGGTGACATATACATTACATTTCCATTTGACTCGACACTTGTGTGTTCGATTTTCAGCTCTATTGTACTAGCGCAAAGTTCTATTTTCAGTGCTCTGAATTCTTTCTGTCCTTATAGATTCCGGAAAATATAGCCCCGGCCTAAGAATAAAACATTTTTAAGTAAATGAAAATAACAACAAAATAATACACATAACAATGTAGCGAAATCACTCTAATATTGTGATTTTTAGAACTTTATAAACCCACTCAACTTTTAACTTAATAAACTGTGAGTTGAGAGTGAGAGTGTGAGACTTAATAAACTAAAGACGTAAAATTAATATTTCTCCTTCTGCTTCCTCGAAGAGCGAGACAAGGCATTACGCATTACTTTTTAAAGTTTAATACTAGCTTTAACGCTCGAAAAGCTAATTCAAAAACTTAAATTATACTTTTTGGCACTGACCTGATAGAAATAATAAAATCCTAATGCAAAATAAAATACAACCTAACTAATATCTTAATCAAATCCACTAGCCTGGCGAGGAATACCTAGTATAGGCCTTTGGTCTCAAAGAACAATCAGTGACTTTCTACCATAATATTAGATCCACAGACATTTATTGACTAGATAACGCAAGTCTCATTGTCTGTATAGAAACCAAGCGTGCCATTTCTTTCTACCTACTGTGACGTCACAAGAGCGATTTAGTGATGCGAACTCCCCGTCCCCGAGTAAACGATTCAAAGGCCGTCGCTGCGCGCCGCCCCGTCGCGTTTTTAGTTTAAGTTTGACATCCATAACGTTCGAGAGGAAATAGCGGTGAAGGAAGTAATTTTTACTCCTTCAGCGCCATGCGAAGTATTAACCACTTGTGTGGTCTAGTCAATAGATATCTGTTAGATCCAAAATTTTATAGGATCGATAGTAATTGATAATGGAGTATCACGATAAATACTGCAAACCCGATAAGTATCGCAATCCCGGATTACGTTCTAAATATCGTGGCATACCTAAAGATATGCCTTAAAATCACTCGCCTTAAGCCTTGAAGTACTGCGGGAACTCGTTCGATATAGCCCGCACCAGGGCCTGGTCGACGCGACTGCTGTCCCCCTCCTCGCAGAAGATCCGAGCGAAACATCGGAGTAGGTCGTCGCGGCGATGCAGGTGCGCGCCGTAGTCCGTGTTGCGGATGATGCCTTGAAGCATCTTGAGGTACTGTTGACGTCTCTGGAATATTAATTGCAGTATGTTAGGGCAGGTTTATATGAATGCGGCGATTGCACGAACGGGCACCTGTTTTTATTGGAAGCAAATTGAGTAAACAATTAACTTAGTTTTAAGAATTTAACTATATTTAAATGTTTTTATTATTGAAGTAAAACTTTTTACGTACGCTTGAACTGGGAGTAAGTTGGTGAATGCGTGATGAGAGCGTTGGAACAACAAAAATGTTGTTCCCAAGTCTGATTAGGACAATGCAGGCTGATCACCTGATTGTCTGAAAATCCATGTCGGACGGGTATGTAAAAGGTCGGTCCTGCGCCTGATCTCTCCTCAGTTGTATCGGTTATCCGTCCCACTAGGTTTCGAGAGTAAAATAATAGAAAAAGTGCTCTTGTGTGTCGAAATCGGCGTGGGAAGCTATTATTATAATCAATTGGCTCACCACACTTACCCACCGCTGCAACTTCTGTGTAGTCAGGATCGACAGTGGTAACCAACCACAAAAACCCTTTGATATGATCTCAGGGGTGCCCGAGGGACATGCTAAATCTGTCCCGCAAATATTACAATCTTCTGATTAATTTCGGAGGAGTAGGAAGTATTCCAGTTTCCATCCCAATTGTAATCGGTAAAACATTAATTCATCGCATGCATCGGCATCGGCTAGTGGTCAAATATGCGAACCTGGTCCTCTGTGAGTCATTACCTCGTCCCCCCGGCGACAGGTCGGCCAGCTGCCTTAAGATGATGTCCACGGCGACCTTCACGTCGTTGGTGTAGAAGTGGTCGGCCGTCCGCTTGCGGCTGAACAGGTCGATGTCGAGCTTCAGCACCGCGTGCGTCGGCGCCGGCTCGTGGTCGAATATGCGGACCTGGTCCTCCGTGAGTCATTACCTCGTCCCCCGGCGACAGGTCGGCCAGCTGCCTCACGATGATGTCCACGGCGACCTTCACGTCGTTGGTGTAGAAGTGGTCGGCCGTCCGCTTGCGGCTGAACAGGTCGATGCCGAGCTTCAGCACCGCGTGCGTCGGCGCCGGCTCGTGGTCGAATATGCGGACCTGGTCCTCCGTGAGTCATTACCTCGTCCCCCGGCGACAGGTCGGCCAGCTGCCTCACGATGATGTCCACGGCGATCTTCACGTCGTTGGTGTAGAAGTGGTCGGCCGTCCGCTTGCGGCTGAACAGGTCGATGCCGAGCTTCAGCACCGCGTGCGCCGGCGCCGGCTCGTGGTCGAATATGCGGACCTGGTCCTCCGTGAGTCATTACCTCGTCCCCCGGCGACAGGTCGGCCAGCTGCCTCACGATGATGTCCACGGCGACCTTCACGTCGTTGGTGTAGAAGTGGTCGGCCGTCCGCTTGCGGCTGAACAGGTCGATGCCGAGCTTCAGCACCGCGTGCGTCGGCGCCGGCTCGTGGTCGAATATGCGGACCTGGTCCTCCGTGAGTCATTACCTCGTCCCCCGGCGACAGGTCGGCCAGCTGCCTCACGATGATGTCCACGGCGACCTTCACGTCGTTGGTGTAGAAGTGGTCGGCCGTCCGCTTGCGGCTGAACAGGTCGATGCCGAGCTTCAGCACCGCGTGCGCCGGCGCCGGCTCGTGGTCGAATATGCGGACCTGGTCCTCCGTGAGTCATTACCTCGTCCCCCGGCGACAGGTCGGCCAGCTGCCTCACGATGATGTCCACGGCGACCTTCACGTCGTTGGTGTAGAAGTGGTCGGCCGTCCGCTTGCGGCTGAACAGGTCGATGCCGAGCTTCAGCACCGCGTGCGCCGGCGCCGGCTCGTGGTCGAATATGCGGACCTGGTCCTCCGTGAGTCATTTCCTCGTCCCCCGGCGACAGGTCGGCCAGCTGCCTCACGATGATGTCCACGGCGACCTTCACGTCGTTGGTGTAGAAGTGGTCGGCCGTCCGCTTGCGGCTGAACAGGTCGATGCCGAGCTTCAGCACCGCGTGCGCCGGCGCCGGCTCGTGGTCGAATATGCGGACCTGGTCCTCCGTGAGTCATTACCTCGTCCCCCGGCGACAGGTCGGCCAGCTGCCTCACGATGATGTCCACGGCGACCTTCACGTCGTTGGTGTAGAAGTGGTCGGCCGTCCGCTTGCGGCTGAACAGGTCGATGCCGAGCTTCAGCACCGCGTGCGTCGGCGCCGGCTCGTGGTCGAATATACGTACTGGGTCCTCTGGAAATTAGCACATCCAATTTTAGAACAGAGCCATCATCATCATCAACTACAAACGACTCCACTAGGGCTCTAGTCTCAATTGTAAATAAGATAAAAGTATATGCAACCACGTGTTAAAATACTTCAAGTTAGCAGAAGTTAAAAAAAAGAAAACGGGCAAGTGCGAGTCTGATTCGCGCATGCAGGTTTCCGTACAAACGGCAAAAAAGCAAGATTGTTGTATGGAAAATTTTATATATCCTGTTTTTGTATGTGTTGTTATTGCGAAAAGCGGCAATAGAAATACGTCATCGTCTGTGAAAATTTCAAGTGTCTAGCTATCACGGTTAAGGAGATACAGCCTGGCGACAGACGGACAGATGGACGGACAGCGAAGTTTCAGTAACAGGATCCCGTTTTTACCCTATGGGTCCGGAACCCTAAAAACTATCAATATTTTTTTTTTCAACGTAAAGCTCTAAGGCTTGGGCTCTTAAAAACCCGCAAATGCACCATTTATATTGCGTGTCTCCATAGGTAGTACTCGCTTGAAATTGCGTGATTTCTCTGCCGGGGTTATATCATAAAATATCAAGGAGTTTCGCCGGGAAGGTCAATCAGCAATGTTGTGTTTCTGTGTTATTTTTCTAAATTCTTGTTATTTCGGTTTTTAATGTGTAATATTGGTGGAATATTAACCATTAGTTATTCGTTGACGTGCACTAGTGTGGAGGAGTGATATAGCAACTACAAAATGCGTGCTAAATTGGGTTTCCCGCCAAAACTCCCTAGGAAGTTTCAGTAAAGCGTCTACCACTTTACTGAATCGACTAACTTGACTGATTAGTCAATCACCCTGACTATTTATTGGGACTTTGACTAGACTTTGGACTTGACGATCTAGAAATAAGACAAATAAGAAATAAAACGACAGAAGAGGCAGTATTGTCTAAGACCTTAGCCTGTTCCATTTCAGGACGAATTAAAAAAAATAATTAAAAAAATTCAAATCACCTTCCCGATTAATAAGCAGCAGTATCTTCTCGCAAAACGTCTTCGCGTTATCCCGAGTTTCAAGCGCGTTCAGTAGAATGTTCTCGACGGGGTTGTCGAACTGCAGATTGTACGCCAGTAGCAGAGTGAGGAACAGATCCGGGATCTGTTCATCCACGTCCGTCTCCGGTGGTTCCTCGATCAGCTCGAGCAGGAATTGTGCGAACTCCATGCCGAGTTGTTCTGAAAGATAGAATAAAATACATAAAATAAATATTATGCAGCATTTGGTAGGAACGCGTAATTTATATTATGAAAATTTAAAATTTGCATAATTTGCTAAATACTATTACACCGTGATTCATTCCCCATTATTGTTAAAGATAGTCCAAAATTAACAATGAACAATAATGTCATGGAGGGTTCTTATTATACAGTTACTACAGTAAGTGACGGTTAGTCAATCTGTAATAGACGACTAAACTACTAAACCATTACCAGGCCTGTCCCACTCCCCGTGTAGGTATCAAAAATATAAGTACGTGCGGCGGCCTCCCTAAACGGGCCAATTAGAAGGGACTCGCGCGCGAGCAGTGAGCGACGTATGCGTGAGATTTGTTCGTCGCAATGTTTTATGGATTGGATTTAATACCTTATAATCTATGCACATAATATTACAATACTGTGTTTAACTTAGGTAAAAATCACGTGGCCAGCTATAACTATAATACCATAACATAATATTTAATAATATAGTTTGAACTACTGCAATTACTTGATAACCAATATTTCGTGTTTAGGTGTTGGCTCCACCTGAACTATCTGTTCGCGTCTTATGTTATTCCGATGTGATACGATTTGAAGAGTCATTTGTTGACAAAATTACCTAGAAATAGTAAGGTGGCGTGATTCAACTTCTTTGAGTAATATCGCCGTGAAGGTATCGAAAACGCTTACGTTTACGCATACATACTTATAGGTATGCGCGAATTTATTTATTTATTTAACAATTATTAAAGTACTATTAACACCTACCTTAGGTTTATTTGGAAAGCAATTTGTTCAATAAAGTTCAGTAGGTACTCGTAGGTACTAAAAAGTAGGTAAAAAAAGTTGTAATTAAATATTAAGAAAAAATATATACGTATAACCGCCTCCTTTTTTGGAAGTCGGTTAATTATTTTCTAAAATGAGACAACCCTAATGTCATTAGAATGGATAAGAATTACGCGATAGAAAGAGACGCAACTTCTAGGTAAATATAATCGTAGGTAATCAAGCGCTGCGTTAGCTGAATTGAACCTTATCGTATCGCAGTAAGAGCCCCTATTTCTTCAAACGATTTGTCGGAGTGGTTCTTCTGTACCTGGTACTATTATTTATTCTGTGCCATTACCGAAGTGCGTGACGGGCAGGCGGTCGGCCATGCTGAGCAGCATGGACAGTAGCAGCGCCGAGTGGCTGAGGCGGGCGAGCGCACGCGGGTTGTCGCGCATGTCCCGAGCCAGCTCCGCCGGCAGCGCAGACAGCGCCAACGTAGCCAGCGCCGTGCGCTCCAGCCCACACATCACACCGAACGCCTGAGTAATAGAGCATGATTATACGTCAAACGCTTGAGAAACATACTCCAAGTGCACGCCATGGGCATGCGTACGTTGAATGCACGCTAAGTGTACGCCACGCGCACTTTGGATGCACGCTAAGCGTACGACACGCGCACTTTGAATGCACGCTAAGCGTACGACACGCGTACGTTGAGTACACGCTAAGCATACGCGACGGGCATCCGCTAAGCGAACGAGATGCGCCTGATACATTATATGCCTATACGAGTATATCTATCCATTCCCACAAACTATTGTGATAGTTTGTGGGGATGTATATCAATAATATTAGAAAGGCTAATTAAAGTCAAAGTTAGAAATGTTTACTTACCAGTAAAAATGCCCGGCCCCTTTCACCGGTTCCGGAACAAGCCCGGCAAGAAAAACCGGTGTAAGAGACACGCACGGGGCCATATTTTATCAAAAATATGGAACATTGTTCTTTTAAAATAAAAAAGGCATAATATTACAATGTTAGAAAAGTGATACCTGCAGTAGGAGTTGTCTCAGCGGCCACCTGGTCTCCATCTGGTAGAACTGCACCAGCGTAGTGACGTACCCGTACCGGTGGCTGCTCAACACGTGCTGCGATATGTTCACGTCCGCATTCGACTATAAAAGTAATAAAATAAAACATAAATTTTTGATAATGGTAAACTTTTTTCAAAATCACTTCAAAAGTTACTGTCAGATTTCGTAACCAAAAACCCTAAAGAGTATTTATCATGATCAATCAGCATGGAAAATTGCTAGTTTCTAAGTCTTGTAAATCAACCAAATTGTAAACCACTTTGGAGGTCGATTGTTCGAAAATGTTTTACATTATTAAAAAAAAAAATCATATGTCTGCCTTAATTATTTTTTATAATAATAATATTTATGGACGCTTCACACCACGTCAATCTGGCCCCATGCGTTTTTATTTTATTTATTTATATACACATATTTAATACACCCAGAAACACAGAAAAACTTTTTGTTCCTTCGGCGGGATTCGAACCTGCGACCCCCGGCTTGAGCACCAACACGCTGAACCACTGAGCCACAGAGGTCGTCAAAAATTTTAAAATACCTATTCGACGATACCCAGCACTGAGAGCGCTTAGAGGAAAGGTTTGTTTGCATTGAATAGGTTTCGAAAGAACCGAGTCGATTTTGATGAAATTTGGCACGAATATAAAGTAGACCACGGGGAGAGACATACTTTATTTTTTATTGCAGAAAAATTCCTCTTGTGATTAGTTAATATCTGGAAAGTACGACATTTAAGTTAAGTTTCATGAATTTTAATGGCGGATATTTATTTTTTGTAAAATTGATATGGGTGTCGTTTACCAGGTTTTTGGGGATGCTGGATACGAAAATGACATTCATTTTGAAATAATTCCAATATGGCGGACATACTTCATTTTATAAAAATTAATATGGGTGTCCTTTTCTAGGTTACTGGAGTCACTGATTACAAAAATTCATTCATTTTGAAATTTAAAAATGGCGAATATTTATTTTTTCTGTAAAATTGATGTAATCTTCGTGGTTTTGAGGGGTGCGAATTTTATCGCTGCCAAATTCAGTATTTATGGTTGTATGTGTAGTCACCAACTTATTTTTTGTTTGCAAGATTAATCATATACCTTTAAACTTTATCTACATACTTATAAGATTTAGTATCATTTAATTCATTTAAAAGGCCCCTCTTCGAACTTTTTAAACGATACTAATAGTCTTATAAATATGTAGATAAATTTTTAAATTATTTCAGACTGAAAGTGCTCGTCGTGCCGCTGCCGGCCGCTGCCATTTCGGTGTGAATCGGTTCTAAGCGTGTTATGTTGCTGTTCGCCTCACGTAGTATCATCATGCGTTTTAGGATATTCAGGGACTTTCGGGTCTATCTATAGCTAAAGTATTCGTACTGTCTACAGTACGAATACTTTAGCTATAAAGTCCCTGAATAATAATACTGATAATGTACTGAATACATACCATAACTGAAATCAACTCAAGCAGTTGTGTCTGTATGTCGTGTGCGTCGTCGTGCAGCGCCCAGCCGCGCTGTTGTGCGTCATTCGCAGCTTTAGACAGGGCGTTGAGTGCCGTCATCATGCGCAGCGCATCGGGCGCCGCGTCTATCGCGTTCTTAGGGCACGTTATGTTGCTGTTCGCCTCGCGTAGCAGCGCATCTATAATGGATCTAGCGGCACCACCGGGAAGGAATTCCTAGGAAAAAATACAAAAACTAAGTACTTTGTTATGCCGAGAATTATTATTAAAGTGTGTTTTTTTTTTATTTGTGTTATTTTGGTTTTTAATAAGAATATTAACTACCTATTACTTATTCATTGACGTGCACAAGTGTGGGCAAGTGATACAACTACAAAATGCGTGCTAAATTAGGTTTCCCGCCAAAACTCCCTAGGAAGTTTCAGAAAAGCGTCTACCACTTTACTGAATCACCTGACTTGACTCATTGACTTTGACTAGACTTTCGACGTGATGATTTAGAAATACGGTGATGAAAATAAGGACGAATATTCTATTTCCCGCCTTTTTTACTTGACACTGGCAAGTGGTTATAAGCCCAATCCATATTATATTTTAAATTAAAAAAAAAAGTACATAATAGTTTATCTTAGATAATAGCAGATAAATAAGGTAGTAACCGTAGACAGAGAATGAATGTAGCAACTTAATTGTAGCTTCATAGATTATTTCAAGGAGTATGGAATTTTCGAATCAATCTAAGTTCTTCAGCATTGACAGCAGTATATGACTGCTTTAATGTGGTAATATATTAATTGTTATCAATCTAAGAACTCTTTCGATTAAATGCATTATTTTCTCTTGGAAAAAAAATGTACTTTAATCAGGGAATTTGATACTTTGGCGGGTTGATCGATCTTATAATTTGTTTGTTTATTGATGTGATAATATTTAACTTTGGTGTTTAATTCACAACTGTATTGTGACTGTATATTATCATTATAATATAAACAAATTATGAGAATTATCTTTCTTGCCAAAGAATCAAATCAAAATCTTGCAAAAGGTCTTTTTTTACCCGCTTATCAAAAAAGTCGTAACCACAAGCCAAAACCGATTGTACAATTTTCATTTACATCTCATTTTCTGTAATTATTTTAATTCAGATCCATGAAAAAGTGGAGATAAGAAAAAAATCTTAATCATATTTTATATGAATATTCATTGAAATGAGTTAAAATATCACAGTATTTACCTGACCTCCTGCAGATATGCGACCTACTGTTGTAATCTAAAAGCGATTATGCCTACATCTTAATTTTATCTTTGGTTGCGGTGGGTAATTAAAAGTAAAATTAAAATTTAATAAGTAAAATTTAAGTTAAGTAAAATTTCCATTCCCAATGTCCTTTACAAGCTACAGTTTCACATACCCTCAACAACACCAGCACCGCCACAACAGCGACTTTGGACATGTAGTGGCTGAGCTGCGTCTCCCTGCATCTCCAATGTCCTTTACAAGCTACAGTTTCACATACCCTCAATCACACCAGTACCATCACAACAGCTACTTTGGGCATGTAGTGGCTGAGCTGCGTCTCCTTGCATTCTCAATATCTTTAACAAGCTACAGTTTCACATACCCTCAACGACACTAGCACCGTCACAACAGCTACTTTAGACATGTCGTGGCTGAGCTGCGTCTCCCTGCGTACAGCTTGCACTATCTCGTAAATTGCATTGGGCTTGATACTGTCGCTGCTGTCTTGACTATCGTCCTGGTTGTCATCAGAGGATAATTGGTTTATTGGTTTACCTAGTATTTGTTTTTCGTGGTCGTTTTCTGTAAAAATATAAAAGAATAAAAATACTACATTATTATGCATTGTACAATTTTACTTGAGTTACTGTTACCTATACAAAGTAATTTTCTATTTTAATAACAATTAATTTAAAAACATACTGACATCATTTTGGTAAAATAATTAGGATTCTAATTTTTTTATGTTATTTATTCTAAACTTCAAGTCCACAAATAACAAAAAAGTTAGATAAAATATTTTTCGACATTTTTTAAGGCTGTGTGAAAAACTACAATAATTTACCATTAGCATAATATTACATAATATAATATTTATTGTTGCCATGTATTCCCATGAATAAAGAATATAATATTAAAGTCTATTATAACATTTTTCATACTATACATCAAATATAGTTACATCAAAATATAAGTGGCAAGGAATGAAGTCAGTTTTGAAACAATGCTTTGTTTTCAAAGTATAAAGTTTATGAGCAAACTTTAAGAGGATTATCTCTATAGCATAATATTGTCTAATAGCTTTATAGCTACAATAATAAATTAATTAGGGCCAGCCTAACTGAAAAAAATCCATATTAATATTATAAATGGGAAAGTGTTTTTCCATCTTTTATGGCAAAACTACTGAACCGATTAAAATTAAATTTGGTACAAATTTTTACAGTTACAGTTAGTGGGGAAATGTACGATTCCAGTGGTATACTTTATTTACAGTTTCACATAAAAACTACTAAACCAATTATCATGAAATTTAGCACAGATATAAAGTAGACTACGTGAAAGGACATACACTACTTTTTATTGTGAGAAAGTGACCGGTTTCTATGGGATACTTTATTAACAGTTTTACGTATATAAATTAATTAGGGCCAGCCTAACTGAAAAAAATCCATATTAATATTATAAATGGGAAAGTGTTTTTCCATCTTTTATGGCAAAACTACTGAACCGATTTAAATGAAATTTGGTACAAATTTTTACAGTTACAGTTAGTGGGGAAATGTACGATTCCAGTGGGATACTTTATTTACAGTTTCACATAAAAACTACTAAACCAATTATCATGAAATTTAGCACAGATATAAAGTAGACTACGTGAAAGGACATACACTACTTTTTATTGTGAGAAAGTGACTGGTTTCTATGGGATACTTTATTAACAGTTTCACGTAAAAACTACTAAGCCGGTTACCATGAAATTTGGCACAGATATAAAGTAGACCATGGGGGAGGACTTAGGTTACTTTTTATCGAGGGACATATACGGTTCCCATGCAGTGGCGAAGGCTGCTTCTCCTTCATAGGGAAGCCGGAGCCTGTATAATAGGTAGGGATTTCTATGTTTGCAAAAGGTAAGTGACAAGGGAAGCCGATAGGAATGGAGTTATAGGAACCCTTCGCCACTGTCAGCTAGTAATGTATAAATTAACTTACCATTTGCAATATTATTTATGTTGCGTCCTCGAGACGGAGACTGAGTTGATTGCTTATCGTCAGACAATGGTCTCATATCAAAGGATGGGGAAACTCCACAAGGTGGAGTATCATCAAATCTTGGTGGAGGTTTTGGTGCCTGCTGCTTTTTACTTGGTGGCTTTACCAGAGTTTGTATCTGCTTTTTCTTCTCACTCAGTCGTGCAAGGAGTTCTTCTTTATGGGAGGTAGTTGCATTATCCTTTAGACTACTGATACTGTCATTTAAGAAACCCAAAAAGAACTCCGGCTCAACCTAAAAAACAACTGTATCAATTAGCAGATCATTTGCTAACATTTATTAGATTGTCAGTGTTAAATGATATTACCTTGACAGCGGCAACATAATTTGAAGGAACGAAACCGACTTGACCTTTCCTATTAACAACATACCACCAGTTTCTCTGTTTTGTATTACTCTGTTGGAGATAAAAGTATTCGCCTTCCTCAAAGCTGAGAGTCTTGTTCAATGTGGCTTCGAAATCAAACCGCGCCGTAAGCATTTCCAAGTCATCTATCGACAAAAAAGAAATTGAAAATGGGTGGCCCATCATGAAATAGAAAAACTATGTTAGAACTAGTAATAAAAATGTATGTAGTGAATTATAAAAACAAGATACAGTATTTTCATAACAATTAAAAAAAACAATAATATTTAAAGGCTATGTACATACTAAGTAAAATAAAAATATTTTAAATATAAAAAAAATAATCTTACCATTCGGGCTTAGTGCGTCACCCATTTTGAAAAGAAGGAAAAATTCACTCTCGTTTTGCCAACTCAAGTACGCTTTAAAATAATTAATTGTATTATTAAATTTGCATTTTGTGCCCTATAATTCTGCAATTACTTCTCACAACAAATCAATGTAAAATTCAAATTGACAATGTCAGATAACATTTAGCTTCTTCTTCTTCATCTTTAAAATGGCCTCCCATTGTCACTTGCCAATGTCAAGTCCACGAAGTAAGTTAACCTGTCAAGCGTCACTTGCTGCCTTGCAGCAAGTGACAGCATGACTCTCACGCGTCGCTTGCTGCCTGGTGGCAAGGTGGGCACGCCCATAGAATAAATTTCTAATTTATAAGTGGTTTGTTTGTACCACATAATTTATACATTTATGTAATTAATATTAAGTTTTTTATGCATATACGAAGTATTTTCCATAAATCTACTACAAATTACTTCAGAAAATCGAATGAAAAATATACGTTTTTATTGCTATTTTATTTCATAGTGAGTTTATGATTTTCTTGTGAAATGCATTTTGAATTGAACATTTTAGTAGAAATTTTATTAGAACGGTATTTATTCTAGAGTCTACGAATAGAATATATGGATAAGAATAAGTAAATTTATTACTATGATTGTTTTTGTAAGACATTACCGTCAAAATAGGCCTAGTTTCGGAGGGTTCAATGAAAGAGTTCCCTTATTGTACATTGTAAAAAAATAATGAGTTACTGTAATATTTAACATCCTGAAATGTATAAAAATATAAAAATATGTATTTAATTATGTCCCAGTTACAGTTTATTGAGCAATCAAAATATGTACTATGTCAGATATTTTTCATAGTAATTGTAATTAGTTTTGCTCCAATCCTTGTTAGTACAACTGTTTTTGTATTAAATTTTTATGTATAATATATCCAATTACGTAAATAAAGCAACAATCACTGTATAGAAACATACATTTTATATTTATTTGAGTTTTAAAACAAAATATTAAAAAAGACGAAGTTTATGTGTTTGTATCAAGATTCCATTTATTAAATGAGTATTTTTCTAAATTCCATTTACGTCATCACTTAGGAAATCTATTCTACTTTTTAAATATATATCACATGCATAGGTAGTACATAAATTATAACAATATAATTTGGAGAAATAAAAATCGCGGGAATCGAAATTAGACTGACAATTTTATAGTAGGTAACTGTAACTTATTTTATATCGGTTTTTGAATTAAAATTTTATATATAATGTGTGCACCTACGTAAATTAAGCAAATTTTACTATATAGAAACATAAATTTGGCCTTAGTTTAGATTTGCAATAAAAATATAAGAAAAAGTCGTGTGTTGTGTTAGGATCAAGATTTCTTTTATTAAACTAGTATTTTTCTTAATTCCAATTATATTATCAATTAGGAAATTTAATCACCTTTCTAAATATATATAACATGCATATGTTTTATTCACATTAAAACATTATAATCTTGAAGAAAAACACGACGGGAAACGTCATAATTATGATTTATAGAGGTCGGTACTCCGTGCATCTGTCATGAGGGAATGAGGTCGTCCTCCTCCTTCCTCTCCGTAATGTGTGTGATGAGGTATCATTTGGCATGTTCCCACTTGAGTGTCAATAACGAAGTCAAAAGTAAACAATCAGTGCAAGTGTGTATGTTATTTGAAATGTTTACTTTCAAGTGGATAGGTACTTAATTATACTGAATCTAATAACTGTAATTTATAAATCTGTTTCTATATTACGTAATCACTTAGGAAATTAATTATATTTTTAAATATATACATCATCCATAGGTTTTATTTACTTATTAACATTAAAATTGCGAAAAAAAATCGCGAAAAAAATTGCGGGAGAATGTAAGGAAAATTAATTTTTGGTGGCAAAAAGGCCCGACGCTTGTCTGCATAAGCTGTCAAAGAGTGTCAAGGCGCTTGACAGGTTAATTGAAAAACACTGATGTATACACACATTATTAGACCCAGATCTTAGTTCTCTTTTCTGCCACTGGCTGTGCTAGAATTTGTTACGTACCGAGTGTTGCCAATACAGTCGTACAAGGATCTTTTGGCAAGTGGACAAAATCAGTACTGACATCGCCGTCTTGTAAAATGTCACATTTTGTAGTAAGTTATGAGTATTGTTTTGTAGTTGCGATACTCACCTTTTGGTACGTGGACAAAATCAGTACTAACATCGCCGTCTTGTAAAATTTCACTTTTAGTAGTATGTATTGTTCTTATTTGCGACACTCACGCCCCCATCCAAGTGCCAAAAGATCCTTGTACGACTGTACTATTATTTATTACAATTATTTTTAAATTACCGTTAGGCGATTACCGTATTCTACGGTATCTATACTTCGTGAACAGTTTCTAAGAATTTCCTAAAACTTTTATTAAATTAGATTTAAATCCACGTTTCTCATAATATTTTTCTCCAGAGCTGTCAATAGCAACATAACTTCCCGCGTAATTTCAAACGAGTGCTTTTTTTACTGGGACGAGCTCTACCGGCAAAAATCTGTCCCCTAAATTGAGACCATTATTTTAACCATGAAGCATAGATACCAGGAGTCCGAACGGTATAGGCTTTTTAATAATAATTATGTACACAATAATAGGACCAGATCTTAGTTCTCTTTTCTGCCGCTAGGCGTGCGAGACCGACGAGTACCGAGTGTTGCCAATACTATTATACCGAGTGTTGCCAATACTATTATTTATTACAATTATTTTTAAATTACCGTTATGCAATTACCGTGTTCTACGGTATCTATTTTTCGAGAACAGTTTCTAAGAATTTCCTAAAACTTTTAAATAATAAGATTTCAATCTTTTTCAATCTTTTAAAAATACACAGAAATCTTGTAACGACCACTTGCTCCGATTAAAGAATAACGCTTCTGATTCTGTAAACTACATTAATAAATACTTTGCTAACGTAGGTAAAAAATTAGCTTACAATATAACTAATAACGTAAACTATAACAGCAATAATAATTATTCAGGTAATAAGATTACACACATTAGTTCAATTGGAATACCTACTAGAAACCGATGATAATGAAATTAATTACTTGATTAAGGGATTAAAAAATGACTCTGCAATTGGAATTGATGGCGTATCGTCTAGAAT
Organism: Glaucopsyche alexis; assembly: GCA_905404095.1. NCBI lineage: Eukaryota > Metazoa > Arthropoda > Insecta > Lepidoptera > Lycaenidae > Glaucopsyche > Glaucopsyche alexis. The sequence goes on from FR990053.1 coordinate 9,464,393, forward strand.
TCTCAAACAATCGACATCTACCTTAGTACCAATTATAACTCACATCTGCAACTTGTGCCTGGCTACAGGAGATTTTCCTAAAGCTTTCAAAACCTCTATAATTACTCCCATACATAAGGGTGGCAGCAGGGACCGTGTAGAAAATTACAGACCAATATCGGTACTATAGGTCTACCAGAATCTGATGGCATTTAAAAAAAAATAAAAAATGTGATTTTCATATGGCAATGTCAAGTATGATCCGTCAAATCAAAGTACGTGATCTGTCAACAGCTGTTAAAATTTTGTGATTATGTTCTTGGAATTTGTTGTTTTTGTGAAAATATCCAAAAAGGCAATTCGATCTCAAGCGAGAAATATTGTTTTCTATGTCTATAGTAAAATACAGAAAGAAGAAGGTGAAAATCGAACTCAATCTTATAATTTAAAGCTTGTGGTAGAGTTGACCGGTAAGTTAGAGTGAGCTGTTTTGATACTTTTAGTTTTTTTATATTTTCTTAGGTAATTATTGTGACTTCTTTAAATGCGTTTCCAGTACTACTATAAGGTGAATCGTAGCTGATGGCACATCGAATGATGGTTTGTTTTCCATGCCTGGTAAAAGGAGGAGAGGAGGAAAAAAGAAAATCAACATAAGACAGTTTCGATTTATAGTTGATTATGAATAAAGTAAACGAGTTCTATACAGTTCGGAAGGAAATTCCAACATTAAATAAACTGTTGCCAATTTAATTGTATGTTATTCGTAATAAATAAGTATATAAAGTAATTCACGATTGATTTATTTTTCATGAAATATCATTATCATTACATAGTATAAAACAAAGTCCCTTTTTTGTCTGTCCCCTATCTATGCTTAAATCTTTAAAACTACGCAACGGATTTTGATGCCATTTTTTTAAGAGATAGAGTGATTTAACGGGAAGGTTTTTAGGTATGTAACATGCATAACATAGTAGAGGTACACAAATAATTTTAGAGGTTTCTAAAGTCCTAAAAAATCACATATTTTGCTCTTACATTGAAAATGCTGGCTGTACACTACGAGATAGATCAAAATTATGTACTACAGTTGTATTCATCTTTAAAAAGCCTACAAAAAAGTCCGCGATGGCATATGTCTATCTCTTAGGGATAACCCACAATAATCATTTTTTATCCTTTACTTTGATTTTAATTAAATAGGTTATATTTTACAAAGCGATTTTAAGCAATACAGTATTAATCCTTATCCAATTAAGTACCTTAAATACATTGTGCATTTAAGATAGATCAATACTGCCCTTTACGGCATGTAATTTAAATGAATATTTTCGAAGATATTACAGATTTAAAATGCAGGGATATAGTGTTGCTGCGCGGCGAGGGCTCTCGCGTTTCTACATCGCGCTATCGAAAACGCGGGACCTATACAGTATAAAGAGGTTCACGAATATTTTGAACTGCAGCACAGAATACATAATAGTAACTGCAGTTCTTAATTCTTATGGAATATCCAGAGGTGGTTTGTCAGTTTTGTTGGAATGTCAAATAACTTTACTTACTACATAGTAGGTACATAGTATAAAACAAATCGCTTTATCTGTCTGTCCCTATGTAGGTATAGTATATTGTATGCTTAATCTTGTATGCTTAGATCTTTAAATCTACGCAACGGATTTTGATGCGAGTTTTTAAAATAATAGTCTTTAAGATTAGGGGTCGTCCATTAATCACGTGATGCCTAAAAGGGGAGGGGGGGGGTCCGAAAAAAAATCACCAAGTATCACCAAGGGGAGGAGGGGGTATAAGGAGACATCACGTGTATTAATTTTCGAATCTAGTCTATGCATACCAAAATTATTATCGGTTGTAGATTCATAGTGTTGTTTAAATACTTACAAGATAAATGACTCGTATAGTTTTTAATTGCTTAAATTATTCGATTAAATTGTTTTTTAAGTTAAAAATTTTCTTCAAACATGACCTGCTTACTATGTAAAAAAAAATACACGTGATCTTAGGTGGGGGAGGGGGGGGGGTAGTATAAAACCTCACCACGTATCACCAGGGGGAGGGGAGGGGTCTAAAAAGTTGTTAAAAACATCACGTGATTAATGCACAGCCCCTTATGGTAAAACTTATATTCAAGTGCAATAAATATAATATTATGTAAGTATATTATCAAGTGGTCGCGCATGTCGTGTCGAGGTGATAGGGTCCCATTTTTAACAATTTGCATTGGGCAAACCTAAAAACATTTTCAATATTGTATCAGAAGTATATTGCTGTAAGAAGGTAGAGAGTTATTCGCCGAAGTGGTTTTTTCTCCAAGAACACTATTCCACGCGGGCGAAGCCGCGGGCAAAAGCTAGTTTTCTTTATTATATACCGAACATTCTTCACACAGTCTTATTATAATTCATGTTCACTAATACTAAAGACATAATTAAAAATTAACCAGTATCAAGATCGTTTAATCCAATTTCCCCAGTATTGCACACTACAAAATTTTATTTCCCTATTTGCCATGAGATTCTGGTACACCTATACCCGTAATTTCCAAAATTCTTGAAAAAGTCATTAATAACCGGCTAAAATCCTATTTAGAAAAATATAATTTACTTTCGTCAAATCAATATGGTTTCAGATCAGGTCGCTCTACTGAGGATGCTGTGTCTGAACTCACTAAATTAGTAGTCAATGAAATTGATAAAAAGAATAAAGTTATTGGTGTATTCCTAGATCTTGCAAAGGCATTCGACACGGTCCCTGTTCCCTCACTTATTATAAAACTTGAAAGTCTAGGTATTCGGGGCTCTGCGCTGCGATTGTTTGAAAGCTATTTGAGTGACAGAACTCAAAAAACTAAAGTTGGCGATACAGTAAGCGAAGAAGAACCCATAACTTACGGCGTTCCACAGGGAAGTGTTTTGGGTCCGAGTCTCTTCCTAGTTTACGTAAATGATCTTTGTAACTCATCGCTAATCAATGGAAAAGTATTCTCTTATGCAGATGATACTGCTTTAGTTTTTACTGGTAAGACTTGGGAGGAGGCTCGGACACATGCACAAGTGGGCTTAAATACTGTTGCAAAATGGTTGTCTAATAATCTACTTACTCTGAATGTTGACAAAACAAAATATATAAAATTTACGACAAGTCGGAGACGGATACCACCACTAGATATTACAATACATAATAATTACAATCACGCCAACTGTAACAACTGCCCCAAACTACAAGAAGTCGCATATATAAAATATCTCGGTGTTACTATTGACAGAAATCTGTCCTGGAAAGAGCACATTATAACACTAAGCAAAAGAGTTCGGAAATTTATATTTGTTTTTAGACAGTTACGCAGTGTTGCCGATAAGAAGTTAATTATAGAGGTTTACCGTGTTTTATGTGAGTCAATACTGACCTATTGTAATACAGTATGGGGAGGAGCCTACAAAACACACCTGAAATTGCTAGAAAGATCACAAAGAGCAGTTCTTAAAGTAGCCACGTCCAAACCATACCGGTTTCCGACCGATGAACTTTAAAAAGATGCCAATGTTTTGACGGTCAGAAAACTATATATTAAAAACATCATACTTGCACAGCAGCGCCTTATTAATAACTTAGAACTTTCTAAAAATAATAATAATAAAAGGAGAAAAGATAAAGCTTTTACAATACCTAAAACCCAATCCGCAACTGCACAACATCATCAATCCTTCCTAGGACCACATTTGTACAATAATGCTAATAAGGAGATAGAGAAACTTACCACTTTCAATAACAGAGACGCCAAGTTAGCAGTTACCTGTTGGCTAAGTAAACTTAATTATAATCAAACAGAAAATTTAATAGAAATAGCACAATAAATAAAATAATAAAATGCACACATACACGCACATACGCACACACACACACACACACACACACACACACACACACACACACACACACACACACACACACACACACACACACACACACACACACACTCACACACACACACGCAACTAACATATAATAATTATTGTAAAATTAGGTAAATAATAGTATTTTTACTACCTTTATTTTATTGGTGTTTGTCGATGTCTGTACTGTCACCATAAATATGTACACTAAGATCAGTCAACCCCTACAGCACAAGAACTCTTAGTGTAGGGGTTGCGCACATATGTTTGTTAAATTGTACAATTCTTCTGTGTTTTACCCTAATTTATAGATATTATTTAGTTAAGGAATAATAAACGTTTTATTTATTTATTTATTTATTTATTTATTTAATCTTTCCAGAGCTGTCAATAGCAACTTTAAACTTCCCGCGTAATTTCAAACGAGTGCATGTCGGACCGTCGCGCGCTCTACCGGCAAAAATCTGTCCCCGTAATTGAGACCATTATTTTAACATTACGTTCGGACTCCTTGTTATCTATACTTCGTGATTTTAACATTCAAACGTCAAACGAGTGCTTTTTTACTGGGACGAGCTCTACCGGCAAAAATATGTCCCCTAAATTGAGACCAAGGTGCTCCCACATTGCCGTTAGAAAATGTTTAATAACGTTAGTAAACATTTGTTAGCAAACATTTAATCACAAATAAATTTTCATGTTAGAAAATGTTTAGTAATGTTAGTAAACATTTTATAACAAAACAAATTATAACAAAATAAAACATGTGTTATCTTTTGTTTGTAAACATTTTATAAGGGTGATGGCGGGATAGGCGGTGCGGTGCGGTGGGGGTTAGAGTACGCAGGTCGCTGCGCGTGGTGTCTCGCTTGTCAGTCCCTTTGTGTCAGCGTGCATCGCTGTGCGTGTGTATTAGTGGTTGCGCGTGCGCCAAGCAATAAAATATGTCCGGTAATTGGAATAACGATGATGTTTACAAACTGATTGAAATGTTTCAAGCAAGAGAAGTACTATGGAACACGATGTCAGAGAGCTACAAAGACCGAAATAAAAAACACGATGCTTGGATGGAAATTGCCAGTGAATTTAATATGGATAAAAAAGTAATTGAAAAAAAGATTCGATCACTCGTAGGTCAATTTAACCGAGAATGTAAATCTAATAAATCTGGTGCAGGAGCTAATGAGTCAAGTAAATGGTTTGCATTTAAAAAACTCATGTTCCTTAAAGGCAAAAATATTCCAAGTTTAACTGTCGATGGAGGGTTGCAGGTGAGTTTTATTTTAACGTCTTTTAATAATATTTAGATGCCCAGTCCAAAAACCCTTCATTTGAAAAATATTCTGCGAATTCTTTTCTTATTTCTTTCCCATCATCTGTCAGGGATTCACATGCTTCAAGTGGTGTTAATTGCTGCTGTTCTAATCTCCATTGTCCATCGATACGTGTACCAGTTACTATGTCATCTCCATCATAGTATTGAGATGGAGCGTAAATCATGCTCGATTCAGTTTTTCTTATAAAATTATGCAGTAGCACGCATGTCATAATTAAAGTAGTAGTTTTTTCTGGATCTAATAATATTGTAGTTCGTAAAACTCTAAATCTGGCTGACAAAATCCCAAATGCGTTCTCTACTGTTCTCCTCGCACGACTCAGTCTATAACTGAAGATTCTTTCCTTAGAATTGCTATCCTGTGGTCCTGGAAAAGGTTTTAATAAGTGTTTTTCTAAAGGGAACGCATCATCTGTTACGAACACATAAGGAACAGGTTTGTTTCTGCCTGGTAGTGAGCTGTCACTGGGTATTTTCAAACTATTGTCGTTAATTTTATTTCGAAATTTTGTGTTTGCGAAAACACTTATGCGTCCTTGGCAGCCAATATTCACGTACAGAAAGTTGTATTCTGCGTCCACTATCGCTAAAAGTACAACGCTGTAAAATCCTTTATAGTTGTAATATTCACTGCCGCTATCAATTGGCTTTTGTATGGCTACGTGCTTTCCATCGATACTTCCTAAGCAATTTGGGAAATTCCATTTTTCTTCAAATGAATTTGCCACGTGTAGCCACTCTTGAGGTGTTGTTGGTATCTGGAACAAAAATAGAAGATTAAGAAATAGGCGCGAAAAATAAATTTATAACTCGTTATTCTAACAAATTTTATTGGATATTTTTATTAAGTATGAAATATTAATAGAATACACTATAAAAAAATATGATTTCAGTTAAGGGTTGTTAAGTAATAGAAAAAGAAAATCGCGGTTATAGATTTTTTTACAATTTTAGCTAATTTGACGCGCCTATAACTTGAAATTATCGTTTAATTCTATTCTTTCAGGGTAACGAAGAAAACAGAATTGCTTCAGAAAACTCTCTCAGTTTGAACGAAACAGGAAATACTGTCACTGTAAATGAAACTACGGGCACGCCTTTCGCCACCCCAAAACCATTTCGGAAAAGAAGACGGCCTGAAGTAGAACAAGATCCAACACAACAAGAAGCTGTAAATATTTTACAAAGAATGTACGAATCTAGAAAAAGCAGGGATGAAAATGACGCATTTGGAGAGTATGTCTCGATGAAACTGAAACAAATAAAAAACAGTCATGCTAAGAATACTGCTCAACATCACATTAACAATATTTTGTACAATGCGACAATGGGACAATATGATTTTCCAACAACCTTTACAGACCCAACCGCTAGTAGTTCCTGGGGATACAACTCTGAACCAAATCTATCCACTTTTTCGGAAAATAATGCTGACTGTAGCTCGAGAGGATACTACACCGCACCGAGTCCCTCGGCTTCATTTGAAACCAGTTCTTCGGATAACTCCAGGACACATACTCGTACCAGCGCAAGAACACAGAGTCCGTCTAATTTATCGGAATCAAGCCAAGATTCGACCCAATCATTAAACGATTTGTTGGAATCAATCAAAAATTAAAAAATACATGTTTGGTTTGTTAATTATTAAAAAAATTATTAGTAAGGTAAGGTAGGTACCTACCTAAAGTATGATTAGATTAGATCATATTAAAAGTAAATAAAAAAATAATTAAAAATGTTGTTTGACTTACCTGTATGTATTCCTTTAAAACCTCATTGAGAGCCTCGCACACTTCTGGTACGATAATAGATATCACTTGGTCTGACAACTTGAACACATTTCCAAGACTTTTATAACTGCTACCAGTTGCCAAAAATCTTAACGTTACCGCAAGTCTTTCCGTCACACTTACAGATTTTCTAAATGTAGTGTCTCGTTTGCCTATTTTTGCCCCAATTAAATTTTGTAGATATTCAAATTCGGAACTGTTCATTCTTATAAAATCTTTTAAGCAACCGTCAATACCCAAATCCTTGAGATAGTCTGTGGCACTATATTAGTATATTTTCCTCTAGCTTTTAGCGTTTGGCGCATCCAATAAGAGCGCTTTTTCTTCTTTTTTAAACAAAAAATAAAAGCTATTCCAATGAGCAAATCTTCTTCCATTTTCGTGTAGACGTCCTCGTCCCTCAGAAGGCGAAACCAAACTGCGAGCCAATACTAGATGTTATAAAATGTTTAAACATTTTCCATCAATGTAGGAGCACTTATAACATGTAACAGTTTCTAACAAAGTGCAACAATTGTTAACATTTGTTAGTAAATGTTTTGGTGTTATAAAATGTTTACAAACATTTTCTAACGGCAATGTGGGAGCACCATTATTTTAACACGTTCGGACTCTAGGTACTACCGAACAAGTTCCCCCTCGACCAGGCATAAGATGAAAATCGCTCAACAGCGCCGTTGAACAGTGGGCTCGCAAATATACTCACGTGTAAATACGTAGTTCAACCTCGTCTCCAATCGTTGCGGTTACTTCCTTTGCGATTAAATATTTTGAGGCGTCCTAGTGCAAAGGTGAATGCTTAGAGACTGGTCGAGCGGAAACTTTGTCGGTGGTACCTACTTCGTGGAATCTTCGTGGTCAAGCAAGGAATTTGTAAGTATTATGTTGTATATATAATACTTGCAAATTCCTTGTGGTCAAGTCAAAGGGAAATATTTTGACAACTGATTTTTTTAAACAGTGGATGCCAATAATTATAATTTTTAAAGCAAAGGCATTATATTACACTCTATGATAGTATTGCCAAAAAGTGTTAAATGATAACAATAATAAAACAGTTCCAAATTAATTGGTTTATTTAAATATTGTATTTAAAAAATATATACCTATATTAAATATAAAGTTAAATTAATTGTAGGAATGATTATTATGACACGATGAGAATTGAGACGATAAGTCTTATTTGTGCAAATACAATATTGTATTATGAATTAACTTTAAAAATTTAAGCATATATAGGTATAGGTTTTAACGGTGTCACTGGGCGTCTCGGTTCGTAAAGTGGTGGTCTACGAAATGGGTTGGACCGAATGGGTTCTGGAAAAGGTATTTGAAGACTTCTCGCATTACGACGATTGTAGCCGGGATGCGTCGCTCCTGTATCCCTGTTGCTCGCTGGGGAATGTCCACCGCCCCCTCGCTTGGCGCTCGGCGAGTCCAGGCTACGAGCGTACCTTCTGTTGGGGTCCAACCTCACGTCGTCAATGTAGTTCGGGATCAGTGGATGGTCACCACTAGATGGCGCACGCGGTACATCTTCTTTGTACAACCACTGAGGTTCGCTCCGGTCTTCGCGTCTCAATCTGATTAAGGGTGGTTTCCGAGTCGGCGGGGGGCGATATGTTGGGAGAATAATGTGTTGGCCCATCGCCTCTGTTGCTATAACAGCTAGCACGATAAGTAATAACTTATGCATCTTGAGTGTCTCTTCGAATGAAATGCTTTGTTCTGTCGCGTTCTCAGCTTGTCACGGTATTTATACTTAGCGATAAGGAAATTGCGAGACCGGTCCTGTTCCGTGACTTACCAAGGAGTTTCTTACTAATATTATTAAACCTACTATATAAGTAATATCTTATACCTACCTATTTTTGTACTGAAATACAATACAATATTATGTATAATATTCATTAAGCTTAAGATAAGTAGTAGGTAGATGTAGGCCAAAAATAAGTAGCATCTTTCTTATAAAAAATTACAGTAAAATGAAGACTCTTGCTCAACGAAAAGAAAGTTAACGCGTGTCACTCAAGCGGTGTTCAAAATGTACAAGAGCGACAGTAGCGGCTTACTATCAGACGATTCGTCAACTCGTTTGCCAGCTTTGTGTCATAAAAATATTATGTTAATACAAAATCATCAATGTTAAAATGATATCATGTCACAATTCACTTTCTTGAAGGTCCATTTTCAAACATAAACAATAGAGGATCGGACTACATCTGAAATATAATAATATATATATACCTATATGAAACCAATCATTTGGTTTCATATAGGTATATATATATTATTATTCAGAAATATTGAGGCATTACTACTTGGTAAATGTAAAAAAATATATTATTTTATTTGTAGTTTACTAATAAAATACATTTAAAAAGTACCAAAAAGTTTTTTCGAAATTTGTAGACAAAACCTAACTACATCATTAGTTTACTCACATCATATTAAAAAACATTCATTATAGTAAGTATGAATTTAAACGCACAAATATGGGAGACTAGATGACGCCCGCAACTCCGTTGCGCCAAAATTCGTTTATCGCGGCGGAACGTACATTTTTCCGGGATAAAAAGTATCCTATGTCCTTTCTCGGGTCTCAAAGTATCCCTATACCAAATTTCATCAAAATCGGTTCAGCGGTTTGGGCGTGAAGAGGTAACAGACAGACAGACAGACAGACACACTTTCGCATTTATAATATTAAGTAAGGATATTTACAAATATATTCCGGCGGCCATATACTTCATATACTACTAGCGCCCCAGCTTCGCATGGGTACAATACTGATACTAATACTACATAATGTCTTTAAACCTCTAACAAAACGGGCGAAATCTAGTCAAAACAAACAGAAAAAAATTAATATAGGTACCTACTAAAACTCAATGAAATAAGTAGGTGGGTATACTTTTATCGTATGAAATACCACAGTGTAATAAAGAGATACAGTGGTCCAAATGTTAGTGAACTTAGCAGATCATTGTCCAGCAGATCAAAAATAAATGTGAGTTCTTATCGCATGCAGCTGAGTTCTACAGTTCCTGATACTTTTTAGAAATAGTTCCGGCGTTTTTACCTTAAAAAAGACAATTGACAAAATGATCTGCCAACTTCCCGCAGCAGATCATTTTATAGCAGATCAGAAATAAACGTGAGTTCTTATTGCATACGAATGAGATCTATAGTTCCTGATACTTTTCAGGAATAGTTCTGTTCTCACGTCCAAATGCCAGCGGATCATGTCAGAACGTTTGACAAGTCGAATAATATAATTTTTATTGTTTCCAACGATTCTTAAGAGCTAGAACTCTTGGGTTTTCCACAGATCCGTATGAGAACTGCAACCATAGACGAGATTTGGGTCCTGAGCTCGTGTGTGAATGCCCGCAAATCACGTTAGAATGGCAGAAAAGTAAAAAAATACCATTTTCGCCATTTCAAATAATTGTGAGAGCCTGGAACTCGTTTGTTTTTTACAGATTCGTATAGGAAGTGTGACCTGGAATCTGAATCGAGTCCAGAACTCACGTTCGAGTGCCAGCAGATCATGCCAGAAAGACCAAAAAATTTATTATTATGAATTTCATCATTTCAAATGATTGTGGAGGGCTAGAACTCTTACGTTTCTAACAGATCCGCATCGGAACTTTAATTTAAAACTCGACTCGAGACCAGAACTCACGCATAAATGCCAGCAGATCATGTTACAAATGTCGAAAAGTAGGAAAATACCATTTTTATCATTTGAAATCAATGTGCAAGGCTAGAACTCTTTCGTTTTTTACAGAACCGTATGAAAACTAATATCGAGAACTCCATACAAGTCCAGAACTCATGTTGAAATGCCAGCAGATCACGTTACACCGGTCGAAAAGTAGGAAAATAGCATTTTTGTCGTTTCGTTTCGTTCGTGCAAGGCTAGAACTCTGTCGTCTTTAACAGAACCGTATGAAAACTAATATCTAGAATACGATACGATACGGACTCGATACAGGTCCAGAACTCATGTTAAAATGCCAGCAGATCACGGTACAACAGCTCATAAGTAGGAAAATACTATTTTGGTCGTTTTAAATGATTGTGAAAGGCTAGAACTCTTTCGGTTCTCACAGATCTGCATAAGAACTGCAATCTAAAACCCGATTTGAGACCAGAACTCACGTATAAATGCCAGCAGATCATGTTACAAATGTCGAAAAGTAGGAAAATACCATTTTTATCGTTTGAAGTCAATGTGCAAGGCTAGAACTCTTTCGTTTTTTACAGAACCGTATGAAAACTAATATCAAGGACTAGATGCAGGTCCAGAACTCATGTTGAAATGCCAGCAGATCACGTTAAACCGGTCGAAAAGTAGGAAAATAGCAGTTTTGTCGTTTCAAATTAATGTGTAAGGCTAGAACTCTGTCGTCTTTTACAGAACCGTATGAAAACTAATATCTAGAATACGATACAAGTCCAGAACTCATGTTAAAATGCCAGCAGATCACGGTACAACAGCTCATAAGTAGGAAAACACTATCTTGGTCGTTATAAATGATTGTGAAAGGCTAGAACTCTTCCAGTTCTCACAGATCTGCATAAGAACTACAATCTAAAACCCGATTTGAGTCCAGAACTCACGTTTAAATGCCAGCAGATCACGCTACACCGGTCGAAAAGTAGTAAAATAGCAGTTTTGTCGTTTCAAATTAATGTGCAAGGCTAGAACTCTTTCGTCTTTTACAGAACCGTATGAAAACTAATATCTAGGACACGATACAAGTCCAGAACTCATGTTAAAATGCCAGCAGATCACGTTACACCGGTCGAAAAGTAGTAAAATAGCAGTTTTGTCGTTTCAAATTAATGTGCAAGGCTAGAACTCTTTCGTCTTTTACAGAACCGTATGAAAACTAATATCTAGAATACGATACAAGTCCAGAACTCATGTTAAAATGCCAGCAGATCACGGTACAACAGCTCATAAGTAGGAAAACACTATCTTGGTCGTTTTAAATGATTGTGAAAGGCTAGAACTCTTCCGGTTCTCACAGATCTGCATAAGAACTACAATCTAAAACCTGATTTGAGTCCAGAACTCACGTTTAAATGCCAGCAGATCACGTTACACCGGTCGAAAAGTAGGAAAATAGCATTTTTGTCGTTTTAAATTAATGTGCAAGGCTAGAACTCTTTCGTCTTTTACAGAACAGTATGAAAACTAATATCGAGAACTCCATACAAGTCCAGAACTCATGTTGAAATGCCAGCAGATCACGTTACACCGGTCGAAAAGTAGGAAAATAGCATTTTTGTCGTTTCAAATTAATGTTCAAGGCTAGAACTCTTTCGTCTTTTACAGAACCGAATGAAAACTAATATCTAGGACTCGATACAGGTCCAGAACTCATGTTAAAATGCCAGCAGATCACGGTACAACAGCTCATAAGTAGGAAAACACTATTTTGGTCGTTTTAAATGATTGTGAAAGGCTAGAACTCTTTCGGTTCTCACAGATCTGCATAAGAACTGCAATCTTAAACCCGATTTGAGACCAGAACTCACGTATAAATGCCAGCAGATCATGTTACAAATGTCGAAAAGTAGGAAAATACCATTTTTATCGTTTGAAGTCAATGTGCAAGGCTAGAACTCTTTCGTTTTTTACAGAACCGTATGAAAACTAATATCTAGGACTAGATACAGGTCCAGAACTCATGTTGAAATGCCAGCAGATCACGTTAAACCGGTCGAAAAGTAGGAAAATAGCAGTTTTGTCGTTTCAAATTAATGTGCAAGGCTAGAACTCTGTCGTCTTTAACAGAACCGTATGAAAACTAATATCTAGAATACGATACAAGTCCAGAACTCATGTTAAAATGCCAGCAGATCACGGTACAACAGCTCATAAGTAGGAAAACACTATCTTGGTCGTTATAAATGATTGTGAAAGGCTAGAACTCTTCCGGTTCTCACAGATCTGCATAAGAACTACAATCTAAAACCCGATTTGAGTCCAGAACTCACGTTTAAATGCCAGCAGATCACGCTACACCGGTCGAAAAGTAGTAAAATAGCAGTTTTGTCGTTTCAAATTAATGTGCAAGGCTAGAACTCTTTCGTCTTTTACAGAACCGTATGAAAACTAATATCTAGAATACGATATAAGTCCAGAACTCATGTTAAAATGCCAGCAGATCACGGTACAACAGCTCATAAGTAGGAAAACACTATCTTGGTCGTTTTAAATTATTGTGAAAGGCTAGAACTCTTCCGGTTCTCACAGATCTGCATAAGAACTGCAATCTAAAACCCGATTTGAGTCCAGAACTGACGTTTAAATGCCAGCAGATCACATTACACCGGTCGAAAAGTAGGAAAATAGCATTTTTGCCGTTTCAAATTAATGTGCAAGGCTAGAACTATTTCGTCTTTTACATAACCGTATGAAAACTAATATCTGGAACTCGATATAAGTCCTGAACTCATGTTGAAACGCCAGCAGATCACGGTACAACAGCTCATAAGTAGAAAAAATCTATTTTGGTCGTTTTAAATGATTGTGAAACGAAACGTGACAGATCTGAAATGAAACTTCAATTTAAAACTCGATTCGAGGTCAGAACTCACGCCACAGTACCAGCAGATCATATGAGAAACTTGAAAAACTCGAAAATTATCATTTTCGTCTATTTAAAAAAACCTCAAAGGCTAGAACTCTTTCGCTCTTCACATATCTGTATGAGAACTACAATCTGGAGTGCGACTGGCGTCTGGAACTCACGTCAAGAACTATTCCGATTCCCACGAAATCCGAATACCGAAATTTGAGTCCTATGCAGTTTCGTTACATATTGGTGAATGACCAGAAGGTTCCAGGCCCCACCGATCATGTCAGTTTCTAAGACATTATTCGATTAATGAACCTTCTTGACCCGATCTGCTGGCACTGGAACGCGAGTTCCGGCCATGAATCGAATTCTACATTGAATTTTTGAAACGATTCTGTATGGAATGGAATGGCTACAGCCTTCCAGAATTGATTGGAATATAAGAAGACTCATTTTAAACTTTTCACACTTTGTGGCATGATCTGCTCGGACTGGAAAATTAGTTCCAGGCACGAATCGAGCTCCATGTTGCAGTTCTATTGAAGATTCGTGGGAATCGGAATAGTTCTTGAAATGGCTCGAAACGTAAAATTAATATTTTTGCACATTCAAAACGTACGATCGAAGTCGAGTTGGAGATTGCAGTTCTCATACGAATATGTGAAAAGCAGAAGAGTTCTAGCCCTCGAGAATTGTTTGAAACGATGAAAATAGATTATTTCGAGTTTTGAAAAATGTTCACATGATCTGCTGGTACTGGGATGTGAGTTCTGAACTCAAATAAATTTTAAAATTACAGTTCTGCTACAGTTTGGTGAAAAACGAAAGAGTTCTAGCCTTCAAGAAGTTTTTGAATAGATGGCAATGATATTTTTGGGTTTTTAAAGGTTCTCACATGATCTGCTGGTACTAGGACGTGAGTTCCAGACGCCAGTCGCGCTCCAGATTGTAGTTCTCATACGGATATGTGAAAAGCGAAAGAGTTCTAGCCTTTGAGGTTTTTTTAAATAGACGAAAATGATAATTTTCGAGTTTTTCAAGTTTCTCACATGATCTGCTGGTACTGAGACGTGAGTTCTGACCTCGAATCGAGTTTTAAATTGAAGTTTCATTTCAGATCTGTCACGTTTCATTTCACAATCATTTAAAACGACCAAAATAGTGTTTTTCTACTTATGAGCTGTTCTACCGTGCTGCTGCTGCTGGCATTTCAACATGAGTTCAGGACTGGTATCGCGTCCTAGATATTAGTTTTCATACGGTTCTGTAAAAGACGAAAGAGTTCTAGCCTTGCACATTAATTTGAAACGACAAAAATGCTATTTTCCTACTTTTCGACCGGTGTAACGTGATCTGCTGGCATTTAAACGTGAGTTCTGGGCTTGTATCGTGTTCTAGATATTAGTTTTTATACGGTTCTGTAAAAGACGAAAGAGTTCTAGCCTTGCACATTAATTTGAAACGACAAAACTGCTATTTTACTACTTTTCGACCGGTTTAACGTGATCTGCTGGCATTTAAACGTGAGTTCTGGGCTTGTATCGTGTTCCAGATATTAGTTTTCATACGGTTCTGTAAAAGACGAAAGAGTTCTAGCCTTGCACATTAATTTGAAACGACAAAACTGCTATTTTCCTACTTTTCGACCGGTTTAACGTGATCTGCTGGCATTTAAACGTGAGTTCTGGGCTTGTATCGTGTTCTAGATATTAGTTTTCATACGGTTCTGTAAAAGACGAAAGAGTTCTAGCCTTGCAAATTAATTTGAAACGACAAAACTGCTATTTTACTACTTTTCGACCGGTGTAGCGTGATCTGCTGGCATTTAAACGTGAGTTCTGGACTCAAATCGGGTTTTAGATTGTAGTTCTTATGCAGATCTGTGAGAACCGGAAGAGTTCTAGCCTTTCACAATCATTTAAAACGACCAAGATAGTGTTTTCCTACTTATGAGCTGTTGTACCGTGATCTGCTGGCATTTTGACATGAGTTCTGGACTTGTATCGTATTCTAGATATTAGTTTTTATACGGTTCTGTAAAAGACGAAAGAGTTCTAGCCTTGCACATTAATTTGAAACGACAAAACTGCTATTTTACTACTTTTCGACCGGTGTAACGTGATCTGCTGGCATTTTAACATGAGTTCTGGAATTAATCGTATTCTAGATATTAGTTTTCATACGGTTCTGTAAAAGACGAAA
This sequence comes from Glaucopsyche alexis, assembly GCA_905404095.1. Lineage (NCBI taxonomy): Eukaryota > Metazoa > Arthropoda > Insecta > Lepidoptera > Lycaenidae > Glaucopsyche > Glaucopsyche alexis. The sequence goes on from FR990053.1 coordinate 9,480,213, forward strand.
GAGTTCTAGCCTTGCACATTAATTTGAAACGACAAAACTGCTATTTTACTACTTTTCGACCGGTGTAACGTGATCTGCTGGCATTTTAACATGAGTTCTGGACTTGTATCGTGTCCTAGATATTAGTTTTCATACGGTTCTGTAAAAGACGAAAGAGTTCTAGCCTTGCACATTAATTTGAAACGACAAAACTGCTATTTTACTACTTTTCGACCGGTGTAGCGTGATCTGCTGGCATTTAAACGTGAGTTCTGGACTCAAATCGGGTTTTAGATTGTCGTTCTTATGCAGATCTGTGAGAACCGGAAGAGTTCTAGCCTTTCACAATCATTTAAAACGACCAAGATAGTGTTTTCCTACTTATGAGCTGTTGTACCGTGATCTGCTGGCATTTTAACATGAGTTCTGGACTTGTATCGTATTCTAGATATTAGTTTTCATACGGTTCTGTAAAAGACGAAAGAGTTCTAGCCTTGCACATTAATTTGAAACGACAAAACTGCTATTTTCCTACTTTTCGACCGGTTTAACGTGATCTGCTGGCATTTCAACATGAGTTCTGGACCTGTATCGAGTCCTAGATATTAGTTTTCATACGGTTCTGTAAAAAACTAAAGAGTTCTAGCCTTGCACATTGATTTCAAACGATAAAAATGGTATTTTCCTACTTTTCGACATTTGTAACATGATCTGCTGGCATTTATACGTGAGTTCTGGTCTCAAATCGGGTTTTAGATTGCAGTTCTTATGCAGATCTGTGAGAACCGAAAGAGTTCTAGCCTTTCACAATCATTTAAAACGACCAAAATAGTGTTTTCCTACTTAGTAGGTGGTAGGCATCAAGTAGGGACAATTCTTTAAGCGTTACTTTGTAATCCATATGGAAATAAAACTTTTTTGATTTGATTTTGATTTATGAGCTGTTGTACCGTGATCTGCTGGCACTCGAACGTGAGTTCTGGACTCGATTCAGATTCCAGGTCACACTTCCTATACGAATCTGTAAAAAACAAACGAGTTCCAGGCTCTCACAATTATTTGAAATGGCGAAAATGGTATTTTTTTACTTTTCTGCCGTTCTAACGTGATTTGCGGGCATTCACACACGAGCTCAGGACCCAAATCTCATCTATGGTTGCAGTTCTCATACGGATCTGTGGAAAACCCAAGAGTTCTAGCTCTTAAGAATCGTTGGAAACAATAAAAATTATATTATTCGACTTGTCAAACGTTCTGACATGATCCGCTGGCATTTGGACGGAACTATTCCTGAAAAGTATCAGGAACTATAGATCTCATTCGTATGCAATAAGAACTCACGTTTATTTCTGATCTGCTATAAAATGATCTGCTGCGGGAAGTTGGCAGATCATTTTGTCAATTGTCTTTTTTAAGGTAAAAACGCCGGAACTATTTCTAAAAAGTATCAGGAACTGTAGAACTCAGCTGCATGCGATAAGAACTCACATTTATTTTTGATCTGCTGGACAATGATCTGCTAAGTTCACTAACATGTGGTCCAACGCGTTTGAAGTCGCGCGAAATGCCGCTTTTGTGTAGGTATTCGTCATTGCTGCAGGGTTGTCACAATAATGTGTTTTATTATAATCTGTTCTACATTTTGTGTAGGTATTCGTAGTATGTGTATGTAGAGTACTAGGAATAAAACAAAAAAAAATATATAGAAGTATTAATGAAGAGTTTTATTATAAAAAATACAAATGCGTATACAAAAGCTCAGGGTTAGCATGATATATATCAATTGATATAGGTATATCGTATATATATCATGATATATATCAATTGATATTTATGCTTGATATATTATATCAAAATTGATATTGATATTTAAAAATGTAAAAGAATGTTTTAAATGTAAAAAATCTTACATCAACACAGGTTTTATTTTCCGAGAGTTTCACAAGCCTAGGTCATCAAAAACTTGCTATTTGACACGACATTAACTAATCATAGCCGTCGACGCAGCTTGTAACGGCTTATGACACCCACGTGACCCCCTGTTTTTCGGAAGAAAATTCCTTGTTTGTTATTATACTATTGTTAACCATTTATACCATGTGTAAAATTAATTCGACTGATAAAATTAATACACTTTTTTTTCTTCTGGTTATAAACAAAAGTCATTTTATGGTTTTATGGTTTATTTAAATTGATTCTCAAAAGTATCTATCGTTGATTTTTAATTGATTTGAAAACTTTTAATATCAATAATAAATAAATGAGTTTAATTTTACTTCCCTATCTTCAAATTATCAGACATACAAATTATTTCGATTCAACTATTACGAAAAAACATATCAGAGTACCTATGAGATTTGTATGTAATTTTGAAAATATCAAAAAATCAAAAATATCGGATATATATCAAAGATATCTGATATTTTGATATTTATTATAAATATCGGATATTTACGAACCCTGCAAAAGCTACAAATGCGAAACTGAAAGGTATTTTCGACATTTGGATTTACTAGTTTTTAGATTGCGATTGTTGAATTTGACGATGTAGTTAGTAAATTCTCATACGTAGATACAATTTTACTAAAAATTCTGACGGGAAACAGGCGCATGGTTATGTATTAAAATTAATCTTCTTTAGCTGTTCATATAATTGACCATTGTAAAAACCACTTAAAACAATCAAATTAAAAAGCGTCAACCCCGGCTGACGTGTCCCAAGCGAGTGTATGGCAGCTTGGGCTCGCTACCGCCCCTTTCTCACCCCGCACGCCCCGCACGATTGCTCTGTCTAGACGTGTCCGTTGGACGACTGTAGGTAATAGTTCTATAGGCTGTGGAAATACCATAGATCTAAACTCACCCCCGCCTTGGTGACGCCCACTTCGCAACGGGCCGTGAAGCAGAAATCGTAATATTTTAATTTCGCCATAACTTCAAAACCAAACGTCCAATTTCAATCATTCAAGGACCAAATATTATCTACATAAACTGTACTTAGTGATGATTTTTTTTTATTTTGATAAGGATTAATAGCATGAGTAAAATAAACGCGTTTAAATGTAGTCCAAAAAAAATTCAAGATTTCTAAATAAAAAAATGGTTGTTGTGCCTCACTCGACATAGATAGGTACAGTGTGTCGCGGACTTTTTTGTAGATATTTATCAGATCTACAATTAATCACAACATTTTATGGTTCTATCTTTTATAGTTTAGGCAGCGTACGCAAAATAAGTAACTTTTCTGGTTGATTTTTTACACCTTGCGTCCGAAAACCCGAATATTTTACGAAACCCTATTTTTTTCCAAAATAAAATTTAGCCTATGTTACTCGTGGATAATGTAGCATTCGAATGGTGAAAGAATTTTTGAAATCGGTCCAGTACTTTTTGAGCTTATTCATTACAAACAAACAAACAAACAAACAAACATACAAACATACAAACAAAGTTTTCCTCTTTATAATATTAGTGTAGATAACCTACAAGTGACGTCATTTGTAGGTCGACTTTAGTATGGAGCGTTTTTAGGAGACTCGCGAAATTTTTTATACAAATCGCTGTACCTTTGAAAATATTGACTTTTGATATACGGTTTCTTCTGCGAAGTTGCGAATAAATGAAAATGAATAGTACTCTTAAATATGAGTATATTTAAGAGTACTATTCATTTATGCAATAAAAAAAAAATTGTCCGATTGCCTATTTCGGGACTTCCCTTATCAGGGGATGTCCCAATTCCACTTGCTGTTTATAAACATAAGTGACAAGTGATATGCATAATATTATGTTATTAGGTACTTATTACGTACTTACACACAGATATTTGCGGTTCATCCCCGAATGTAGGTAGGTACGCTCGCGGTCGTACCTACAAGTTATGTGATAATATTATTATGTGTAAAATGTTCCACTTTTGGATTTAATAGATCTAGAATTGTTTTAATTAACAAAATTATTGAAAGGGCAAGGGAAATATGGTGACCGGCGATCTTGATTTTTAACCCCCGACGCAAAAAGAGGGGTGTTATAAGTTTGACGTGTCTGTCGGTCTGTCTGTCTGTCTGTTTGTCTGTCTGTCTGTGGCATCATAGCTCCCGAACCGATGAAGAGATTTCAATTTAGTTTTTTTGTATTAAAGGTGACTTATCTGCGAGTGTTCTTAGACATGTTTGATGAAAATCGGTTGAGCCGTTTAAAAGTTGTGGGGAGTGAAAGTGGGGAAGAATAACTGAATGTCTGCAAATATACTTGAGTGGGGTCTCAAATGAAAGCGCACTGTAAGAGAATATTGATGACTTAATTGAGAGTGTTCTTAGCTTCGTTTGATGAGAAAATTGGTGGTGGGGAAGATCAGCCGTTTGAAGATGATCAGCTCTTTTCTAGTTGACGAGGGGATCTGACTAACTTTCTTATGTCCGATCGATTCGAAATTTGGTACCGTGTTACTTCAACGATATTTAAAGAACATGGTAAGGTAACCATGACCTGATTAGCCCATTGAAGATTATAAGCTCTTTAATAGTTGATGAGGGGATCTGACTATCTACCATTTATGTTCTATCGATTCGAAATTCGGTACCGTGTTACTTCAATAATATTGAAAGTATATGGTAAGGTAACCAATAATTTACACCGACTTTAAAAAGGACAAAATAAAAGTAAAATTAAAAATTTTAAAAACCCCCCCGACACAAAAAAAAAACTTTAAAAACTAATAAATAATATTTTTAACCTAATATTATTATTATCGTTACATATAATATTATGTAAGTTGAAATATTTTTATTTTTCAATCGTCGTCTCGTCGGGGGACCGCTATGTGAGAAAACGAGGTGTAGTCGCAGATTGCAACAAAAGAATTTACTCCGGGAAGAAATTCGCTCGTACCTAAATGTAATTCGTAATAATTAATTACATAGCTGTTGTTGGAAAAACACTTTATAAACTTTAGCGGTCCCCCGACGAAGCGACGATTGGAAAATAAAAATATTTCAACTTACACAATATTATATGTGACGATAATAATTATATTAGGTTAAAAATATTATTTATTAGTTTTTAAAGTTTTTTTTTTTGTGTCGGGGGGTTTTTAAAATTTTTAATTTTTATTTATTTTTTTTAGATTTTAGTTAAAATAAGGAAACCGTGATGGACTTCGTAAACAATTTTATGTTACACACTCATCTGAAACGGCTTGACCGATTCTTATGATTTTTTTTTACCTGGTTACGTCTTATAAATTAAGCAATGAACGTCGAGGAAAAAAAAATGTCACGTTCCGCCTGAGCCGAGCGTGCAAGCGAGAGCGCGGAACAAGCGATAGAGAGGCACGATCGGCCTAAGCGTTCGGCTTGTTAAGGCTCCCACAGACGAGAGGCCGATCGTTTCAGTTAGAACTGACGTCAGTTCGGCCTGAACACATCGCATCCGACCAAACTAGGGTTGCCACCCGTACTTTATAATAAAGTATTGTATGTTATTTCAGGTAATTGTACTCTATACCTACTATAATCCCCGTAGTAATAAACGCTGTATAAGCTTTGAATAGTTATACAGTGTTTTGTCTTCTTCAATCGAATAAAAATGTCACTTGTGTGACGGGAACAAAACACTGTATAACTATTTAAAGCTTATACAGCGTTTATTAGTATGGAGGTAAGAGAATACTAAAGAGAGGTTTCTTTATGATTTTGAAAACTTTAGTCATAATATTATGATTTTTTTTGTAATAGATGTCGATTGCATGTTAAGATAATTGAAAATATAAACCTGCAAAAACTTAATGTACATATGGATGATCAATTTTTAATGTAACTAGATAACTTTATTACAATATACTTTAGAACTTTTAACTGCACAATAAAGGCAGCAAGTGTTTAAAAAGAGCAATGATAATTTTTTAAACTTGCATAAAGTCATTTAATTTTTATCTACACTAATAATATAATATTATAAAGAGGAAAACTTTGTTTGTATGTTTGTTTGTTTGTTTGTTTGTTTGTTTGTTTGTTTGTAATGAATAGGCTCAAAAAGTACTGGACCGATTTCAAAAATTCTTTCACCATTCGAAAGCTACATTATCCACGAGTAACATAGGCTAAATTTTATTTTGGAAAAAAATAGGGTTCCGTAAGATATTTGGGTTTTTCGGACACAAGGTGTAAAAAATCAACCAGAAAAGTTACTTATTTTGCGTACGCTGCATAAACTATAAAAGATAGAACCATAAAATGTTCTAATTAATTGTAGATCTTATAAATATCTACAAAAAAGTCCGCGACACACTATACCTATCTATGTCGAGTGAGGCACAACAACCATTTTTTTATTTAGAAATCTTAAATTTTTTTTGGACTACATTTAAACGCGTTTATTTTACTCATGTTATTAATCCTTATCAAAATAAATTATTTCATCACTAAGTACAGTTTATGTAGATAATATTTGGTCTTTGAATGATTAAAATTGGACGTTTGGTTTTGAAGTTATGGCGAAATTAAAATATTACGATTTCTGCTGCACGGCCCGTTGCGAAGTGGGCGTCACCAAGGCGGGGTGCGCGTGCGCGGTGCGGGTTAATGTTTAGTTTAGTTTAGTTAAATAGTTTAGTTATTTTATAAACATCAAATTGATAATATCTTAAAATATAATACATTCTAATATCTATACATCTATACAGTTAAATACAATTTAAGTGTCTGTTTGTAACTTCAAATTAACAGATTTTTACATAATGAATCTGAAAGTATATTCGGTACTTACAATAAAATACATTTTTTTTTAATTTTTGTCTGTCCGTCTGTCTGTCTGTTTGATCCGACTAATCTCTGAAACGGCTGGACCGATTATCACGGGACTTTCACTAGCAGATAGCTGATGTTATAGGGTCTAACATAGGCTACTTTTATTTTAGGGTTCCGTTTAAAAAAATAGGATTCCGCTTTCGTTAGTCATAAATAAAGTCGCGGGTAAATTTCAGCGATATCCCAAAGTATTGTTCCACGCGGACGAAGTCGCGGGCAAAAGCTAGTTACCTATATATTCCGAAAATGTTCTGTGATCAATAGCAAATGGAGAGACGAAAGAAACATAGTGTCTCTGAATTTGATTAAAATGTATTACTTATTTAATTTAATTTAAATATGGACTGTAAAGGTAAATATTCAATTTCATACAAAATGCAAAAAACAATAAAAAGTAAGTGTGTATTTAAACATAATAATGATATTAAATAAATTGTACTTTTTTTTAAATAAAATGTACTTTTTTCACGTAAAATAATTATTATCGTCCGTAAACTCACCTTTTTTTTGCATATTCGATAGGTCTGAGAATCGGTCGTAATCTTTTTTTCAACCTTAAATGTTAAGGATATAATATTATATATTTTTATATTTTTCACCCTTCTACCACCAACCCTTATTTTTTATATAGCGATTTTAATATTTTTTATTTTGATCCACAGTTCAGCAAAAGGGTTGATACTAAAAACGACAATTATTACTCTTTCTTATAGTAACCATTGCTATTTGCTACATGTACCTATAAAACAATCATGTTCGTTTTGACAATGACAGAACAATGTCTGTCGGGTCAGCTAGTCTATACTATCTTTAGTATTATAATAAAGAGGAAAGGTTTGTTTGTTTGCATCGAATAGGTTTCAAAACTACTGTTCCGATTTTGTTGAAATTTCACACATATATATAGAGTAGACCACGGGGAAGGACATGTCTACGATAAATGCGGCAAAATGTAAGGTTCTCGCAAGATTTCCTTCAGCGTGCACGAAGTCCCGGGCAACATCTAATATATTATAAAATAATTATTGTAGTAAATGTATAAATGTCATGAGAATGATATTTGTAATATGTAGTTAAAAAGCATTAAAACTGTAGTTTGTTTTTATTATTGCCAATTTAAAAAAAATCTAGAAGTGATACACCGGGTCATGAACTCATTACTCATTCGACGAGTTAAGTGACATTTCGCTCTAGATCGGGATTTCGACCGGGCGAGTTGTTGTCAACTCCTGGCTTCTGGTACTAGGTACTAAGTAATTAGCCTAGGTACCTACTACATTCTAGATACAAAGACTGCCAACGGCGGATCCAGGGGTCATGACCGCCCCCCCTGAGCTGGTTCCAGGACTTAGGTGGACCACTAATTGAACAAGTGTACAATAAAGAATAAATATTTTTAACAGTACTTACGTACATTAATAAAATACCTACTTTTTACTTGTATCTGTCGCCGTAAAATTGTAAAAACTGTTAAATTGTAAAAGAACTAACGAGATTGTAAAAATATGTCGAATGATTAAAAACTATATATTTATAATCTAACGAAAAATAATATGTTAAATTATAGGCAGCATATTTGCGTCGGAACTGTCGGAAGTCTATCAACATTTTACAATTTCACTAGTTTTATTACAATCTAACGGTTTTTACAATTTTATGGTAACATATCTATTGTTATCAAAATTAAATTATAAGTTCTTGACTTGACCACGACTATGTGACCCCCTCCTGGCGCCAAAGCTGGATCCGCCCTTGAAGACTGCCTAGTACCTACCTGTACATACATACATATAATCACGCCTTTTTCCCGTAAAGGGGTAGGCAGAGACCACTTTTTGCCACTTGCTACGATCCTTTCATACTCGTTTCGCTTCGTTCACTTTCATTCTTACCATCCATTCCTCCTCTTACATTCAACGTAGCGAAGCGGCTCTCCATGGTCCGCTTTTCACCTCCCCGAGAAACGAGACGTGATGGGTGGTGAACCACATCGCCGCCATTTTGGATAATTACATTATTTTTCTGATTATCCATTGCGTTTATTATCATTATCACGGATTGGTGGAGAGGGTAGGAATAGGGAAAAGGAAGGATAGATGGTGTGGAAAGGAAGATTGGTAAGTTAGAGTGGGAAATAGGAAATGTAGGATATTACCGCCCAGGAGGGCAAGGGATGGGACAGTAATAGCTAGGGAAGCCGGGGTCGCATACCCGTATACTATACCACAACTACCGGACAGGTAAGTTGGGATGAGTATCCCATGACACACCTACCTGTGATCGTAAATAATATAACCACTGGCCTTGAGATCACTTACAAGTTATATATTTATTATTATACTCACTAGGTACCTTCTAGGCAGGCTCCATAGACCTTGAAAACTCTCAGCTGCTTTCTTATTTTATTTTTATCAATATACGGTTATAATATATTAATATATTATTTTTATAAATATATTTATATAAGTACCTAAATTAATAAATTTCAATAGGCAAGCGGACTGATTTTTTTTTAATTGCATGAATGAATAGTACTCTTAAATATGAGTAACTTCTCAGAAGAAACCGTATATCAAAAGTCAATATTTTCAAAGGTACAGCGATTTGTATATAAAATTTCGCAAGTCTCGTAAAAACGCATCATACTAAAATCGCCATACAAATGACGTCACTATTGGATTAAAGTGTATTAAGTAGGTATAAAGTATACGGCCGCAGGAACATATTGGTAAATATCTTCGATATTTGTGCGTTTAAGTTCATACTTATAATAATGAATGTTTTTGTATAATATGTTGTATGCAAAAAAATGTACTTTTTAAATGTATTTACTTAGTAAACTACACATAAAATAACATATTTTTTATATTTACCAGCTAGTAATGCCTCAATATTTCTGAATATATTAATGAAACAAAACATTTCAGATGTTGTCCGATCCCCTATTGTGTATAATAGGTATACAAACTAGATATATTTTAATAATTTTTAACTGTAGGTAGGTAGGTACATCTAAAAACTTAAGTGAACTTAAGAAACATAAGTAACAACTAGGTACCTACTCAAACGAAATTTCGTGGAAAATGCTACAGCGTTATTATTGGCATAATGAACCTAAAATTAAGCTGTCGCCGTTAAGTTTTTAATGTGAGTAGAAACTTTCCAACACAGGCGAAGTTTCTTCTCGGGTGTAGTTTTTTCATCGCAATTACTTTGCGACTAAACCGCATAAGTAGTTACCCAAACAATTTATTTAATTTATAATAAAGCTATACTATTTTTACCAATTACTGAAATATTATAATGTTCAATGTATTAAGCTCATAGAATTATAACGCCATTAAGCTACAAGACTAGAAGAGACCACCAAATGAAGTCCAAAAGAACGTCGAGACAAACTTAAAAAAAAAAATACGGGTTGTACTCCGGGAATTCCGACGGAAGTGAAAACTTATTTTGGCGCGTTAGACATTTTTTAGATGGGTAGGTACTAGAGTTATTGGTTTATGAATTGCATTTTATTTATTAATTGTATTTTATTAACTAGCTTTTGCCCGCGACTTCGTCCGCGTGAAGTTCGGTTTCGATTTTCACCCCCTCAGGGGACGATTTTTCCTTTCTTAGCGGATGCCTACGTCATTACAACTATCTGTGTGCCAAATTTCAGCAAAAACTGTTCAGTAGTTTCGGCTGTCCGTTGATAGATGAGTCAGCAGGTTTGCCTTTTATATATTTAGATAGATTATTAGAAACTTTAAAATACGTTTAATGAATATTAAACGTATTTTATGAACCATCGTCAACCAATTTCGACAACTCTTGTATCATCATCATTATCATTTAAATTATTAGAATCTATAGGTTCATGGTAACTAAAATAAAATAGAAAATAAACAATTCGAAAATGATTTGAAATTGATTCGAAGTTACTTAAATTTCACCATACGTCAAACTGCGTCTCGTAACGGTGTCGCGAGTGCAGAGATTTCATCTTATCTAAAAATATGCGTACCGCGCTAAAAGAAGTTTTCACTTCAAATATTTTCAATTAAATTAAAATACATGGATTTGCTTTCTGTTTCACTCTTATGGATTTGCCACTGATATTTTGTGAGACAGATAGCTGCTTTCTGTTTCGATCTTAGAGCTCCTTCTATATTTATTCTTCATCCTACGAATAAATCAGCTACATAACCTAACCTTTTTACATAACCGAGTGGAGACGGGATAGAATAGACTTCCGGAAAATATCAGGGCACCATCAGTGAATTGCTTTAAAAATCGAAAATTTGATATGGAAAACTCCCCCATCAGGTAGAGCAGGATCATGTAGATCAAGCTGCATCAGCTAGATAAATAAAGGCAACATATATAGTGAAACAGAAGGATTTCTTGTTGCAATACAAGACCAAATCATAAAAACCCACAATTATTATTCATAATACATCCTCAAAGAATCATAACTAATATCTTATAGATTCACATACACCTTATTATAAATATAAACCTCGTAATGTACTTGAAAACAGTTCCGTTAAACTCTACTGGGATCTCGATATTGTCACCAACCGCACCATTCTAAGCAATAGACCTGATCAGTCCAACCAATCACAATAAAACCTGAAAAGACAACATACCTAATAAACATCGCCGCGCCGTCCCGAACACCAACAACCTGAAACAGAAACACACCGAAAAATTTCAAAAATACATTCCTCTCGCAGATAAGATCAAACAAATGTGGCACCAAAATACTGTTAAAATTATTTACCATTATCATCTCTTCAACTGGAGTAATTCCTAAAGCCCTTAACGCTGCTCTGAAATCACTAGATATCCACAAAAACACTTAGATATAATATACAACTGCAAAAATCTATAGTAATTGTTGTGCAAAGCTTGTTCCATCGTGCGTCTTTTTCTCAACCCATCATCAATTTCTCTACAATAATACCTACTAATAAATCAGTCCAATCAATCATAATCTACAATCTCAATCAGCGTTAACAAGTTTTTTTTTTATTTTCATAATATATCTCATTTTGGGGTTGGTAATAATAGTCATCGAAACTATGTGATAGATAGGTAGCTAGACTGAGATTAAAAAACACTTACTAGTTGGTTACCCACTAGTATCTTAAATATTATAAAATAATATAAATTTATAATATTAATATTAATATTTCACTAGGTTGTCTTTGACGTCTAATTATGCATAAATATAATAATTGCTCGTCATAAATATCTATCTCATTAATTATAAATTATAATTATAATTTATAATTATTATTGCTTATACGGAAACTCTAATCTTAACTCTCAGGTTATTCCCCTTCGTTCGCTATTCTCATATAAAACAGCTCCAAGACGGATAAGCAACATTCAAAGATAACAAACAATATGTTCGCATCTCAATATTATTTTGTATTCATTGCTTTATTAATTTCATCATCACTATGTGATGAACTTGAACCAGAAAGTGAAAAATTGAGAGTAGCTCGTGACGTCACGTTTTCTGGATTACCAAAAGGCGGGAGAGTGGTAATACCGAACTGGAATCCGAACGTTAAGACGGATCCATGGCAAGTGATTACAGGTAGAAAACCTAGGAGCGTGAAATTTGAAGTAACCGACCGACTGTCGAGAAGTGTGGAGTTTAGAGTAACCGACCGATTGCCGAGAAGCGTGGAGTTTGGAGTAACCGACCGATTGCCGAGAAGCGTGGAGTTTGGAGTAACCGACCGATTGCCGAGAAGCGTGGAGTTTGGAGTGACCGATCGAGAGATGAGATTATAGAGCAACCAAAAAAGGGAATAACGTGAAACTGGCCACAAAACCATCGGTCATAACATAAAGTTAAAGTAGATAATAATAATAACAATAATTAGTTGTATAACTGTAAATTCTTGATATTTTATTTATATTAAGTAAGAATTCCAATGGTGTAGCAATAGTGATGAATAAAAATAAATATTTAGAGTGTACCTATGTTTGTTGTTTAGACAGTAAATAAATGTTCTGATAGCAAAACTGCATAATGTTGACTGTGTTCGCAATGTTTGTAGAGTAGGTAGCTATATATAATATTTGTTGAAATGCTATAATATTATTATTGTGTCTTATCTACAACATACAGTGGCGACTGGCGGCCTATCCCGTAGGCACCTCATTTATTATGAAGAGAGATTTGTTTTTATAAAAAAAAATATTCACTTTAAATTAACTATTTACGTACGTTTTTGTACAAGCTAATGGTTAAGTACCTACTTAGATAGATACAGTTAAAGTTTTGTAGATAAAAAAGGTAAAGTGTTGTAACTAAACTCGTCACTAAATGAAATACAGGCGACACAAAACTACTTTAATTTTTAAATAAGTTATACATATATAACTGCAATAATTTTTCCTGGGAACAATTGTTTAATCAACCAGCCAACTAAATTTTCTTTTAGTCAATAACATAAATAACTTTTATAAGACTAATTTTACGTAGCTGATCGCTAATAATTAAGAAGTCCTTTTACTATTAATATTCTCTCCTTTAGCAATCTTTCAAACTAGTAAATCCTACTAATATTATAAATGTGAAAGTTTGTGAGGATGTATGGATGGATGTTTATTACTCCTTCATGCAAAAACTACTGAACGGATTTTGATAAAATTTGGTATGGTATTAGTTTAGGCTCTGGATTAAAACATAGGCTACTTTTTATCCCGAAAAAATACGGTATTCCCGAGGGATACTGTATTTACGCGAGCGGAGCCGCGGGCAACAGCTAGTACATTTATAATGTTCGATTAATATTTATTTTGTACCTAAACAGACATCCAGATACGTCCAGGCTTTAATTGCCTCTCGATCGCAAGCGTATTTGGAGTAATACAGTTTCACGAATATTTCCATCATAATTGGTCATAATAATAGCAAAAATTGGTGAAAATTACAGCCATATAATTAGAAAAGCAGCCAGCGAAAATAAACACGGCATAACGTGCGGGTTGCGGCAAATAATTTCCTAAGACATGCGACTAGGGCTGGCACTTAACCTCACTGCTCAGTAAAGTATTCGTGATATGAGAACCTAATATGCCGATTGCCTTCTATCCTTCTAATATTATAAGCTAGCTGTTGCCCGCGGCTCCGCCCGCGTAAATACAGTATCCCACGGGAACACTGTACTTTTTCGAGATAAAAAGTAGCCTATATTTTAATTTAGGAGCCAAACTACTACCATACCGAATTACATTAAAATCTGTTCAGTAGTTTTTGCGTGAAAGAGTAGTGAACATTCATCCATCCAGACATCCTCACAAACTTTCACATATTTTATAATATTAGTAGGATAGGATGTGAACTTTGTCTGGATAAATGGATGGATGGATGTTTGTTACTCTTTTATGCCAAAGCGGATGCGAAGCATGAGCGGATTTCGATGAAATTTGGAATGGTAGTAGTTTAGGGTCTGGATTAAAACATAGGCTACTTTTTATCTCGGAAAAATACATTATTCCCGCGGGATACTCGATAGTATATTTACGCGGGCGGAGCCTCGGGTAACAGCTAGTATTTTCAATAGCAAATTAAAATTAAAAAGCAATTAGCAAATTTGAACGTGAGTTCCACAAAATATTGTTTGGGCCGTTATCGACTTCAAAATTAAGAAGATTGAGTACAGAAATAAGTAGTTTAAAATTTTAGCCAAATTTAAAAAGGGACTTACTCGTATTTAGAAAATAAGTTTTATTTCGTACATTTTGTGTATTTTACTTTGGAAGTCGGTTTAATTTTTTATTTAAAAATAATATTTTTTATTAGCGTTTCAGTATTTGGATATTAGTGATGTTTATGTCACCGGAAAATTGTAAAAACCGTTAGATTATAAAATAACGAACGGGATTGTAAAACTTTATGGAAAGATAATGACTAGGTATATATTTATAATCTAAGGAAAAATAATAATTATGTTAAATTATTATTAAATGTTAAATTAATATAAACAGAATATTCGCGTCCGAATTCTATCAACATTTTACAATTTCACTAGTTATATTACAATTCTAACGGTTTTTACAATTTTATGGGGACATATCAAATCAAATATATTTTTGTTTTCGAACTTCGTATCATAATTATCTTCTCGTGTAATGAATAAAGTTCAATCTTGAATCCTAAAAACCCAGCGCCTTTTATTTCAGTGTGAAGTAGCCCTGAGGTACATAATTGGTTATGAGGATAGGGGCCGTCCATTAATCACGTAATGTTTTTAACAACTTTTTAGACCCCTCCCCCTGGTGATACGTGGTGAGGTTTTATACTACCCCCCCCCTCCCCCACCTAAGATCACGTGTATTTTTTTTTACATTACAGCAGGTCATGTTTGAAGAATAACTTTAACTTAAAAACAATTTAATCGAATAACTTAAGCAATTAAAAACTATACGAGTCATTTGTCAATGTAAGTATTTAAACAACGCTACGAATCTACAACCGATAATAATTTCGGTATGCATAGACTAGATTCAAAAATTAATACACGTGTCATCTTATACTTGGTGATTTTTTTTTTCGAACCCGCCCCTCCCCCTTTAGGCATCACGTGATTAGTGGACGACCCCATTACAGAATGAAATTAGATAATAAGTGTCTGGTGCTTTGATAAAGTAGTAACTATCGTTTCAAGTTTCAAGCGATATGACCTAGGTTTCAAGAATTCTTCAGCTGACGGTTTCGTTCGTCATGTTGCAGTCGTTAGCGGCTAAACAACTCTAGTAAACTTCGTTTGATTAGCTCTCGCCTCTCGCACACGTTCTAAGGCGAACTCCAAATGGAAAAATTACACTTCAAAGTTCTGACGCAAGATTGAAAACTACAGAAAATTAACGTTTTTGATTGACATGCCAAGTAAGGGAGAGTTAAATGTTTCTGTTTCGGATATTAGAATACACAAACTAAACATAAAGGGTAAAGGCTGCAGGGTGTCATTATTTTTTTTTATGTTTTCCACTTCATGAAACTGGTAAGTTGCAATATAAAACACCACTTGACCCAGATAAATTATTATTATACACATTCATAAATATTATAAAGAAATATCAAAAACGCTTGCTGAAGCCACCCGAGATCCCAGAGCCGGGAACTACCTAGCACAACGGATAGCCATTGCTATCCAACGAGACAATGCTATCAGTTTGCTAGGTAGGTACTCTGCCAGATGGGGATGACCTAGGGAAGTTTAACTATTTATAAATAGTTTTAGAGATAGTCTTATTTGTAGATAGGTCTTCTTTTTTAGTAGGTATAAATTTTAAGTTTTATTATCTTTCAGAATGTGTAAAATACAATATAACATTGTATTTTACACATTCTGAAAGATTCTTCAACTGTTTTAAGATATACCTAGGTGTTTTATGATTTATATTTGAACAAAACTTGAAACTGCTTTTTGGAGCAGCCTGGATACAAATAGACCAGGGGCCGTATTATGATCTTTTAAAAAACCAGGCAGTTTCCAGGCAATTCAATATACGGCCCTAAAGTGCCTGGTTCTTTTTTCGTATTACAACGACATTTCACTCTGACTGGATTCATCCTAGTTTGGTTCTCGCTGGCTGGTATACGAGCGTGAAAGTGACGTACGGAAACGTCAAATTCAACTCAAATTTGACAGTTGGTTTTTTTATGGCATGCTCTTAGTAGGCACAGAGTTATTAAATAACAGAAAACTTGTACTGCCGGAATTATTACTATTTATTAAAATAATATTATTTAAAAAAATGCGATATTTAGATGATGTATTTAATGCGATATGGGACATTATTTGGAACGGTATTTTAAAAGTAATGTATTTTTAACTATAAATAGAATATGTATAATAGTATATATTATATAGTATCCCTCGGGACCACTGTATTTTTTTCGGGATAAAATACTTTTTAAATATTTTTATAGGCTACTGCCTATATTTTAATCCAGAGCCTAAACTATTACCATACCAAATTTCATCAAAATCCGTTCAGTAGTTTTT
Source organism: Glaucopsyche alexis (assembly GCA_905404095.1). NCBI lineage: Eukaryota > Metazoa > Arthropoda > Insecta > Lepidoptera > Lycaenidae > Glaucopsyche > Glaucopsyche alexis. The sequence goes on from FR990053.1 coordinate 9,497,023, forward strand.
GCGTGAAAGAGTTACAAACATCCATCCATCCATCCATACATCCATCCTCACAAACTTTCACATTTATAATATTAGTAGGATGGTAAATTGCTTGGTGATTTTGGTTCTTCTCGTGTGAGGCATTTTTTCTAGAAATTCAAATACATATTTGTAACTCGTCACACATGATTATTTTCTATGAACATATGATTGTTTTCTATGAACATATGAATAAAACCTATATCTTAAACATAAACAAATATTCGCAATTATTTTAGCGATATTTTACGTTACTAAAATACCCAAAATAATTTTAATAGAGAACACTACAAAATAAACCAGTCAGTATAAGTTAATATTTTGTAGCGTAAACTGAACGGCTTTGTTTGACGTAAAGACAAGCCAGCTAATGTCAGTTAAATTGTCGTAATACGAAAATACCATTCAAGTTTCAATGCAGAAGCAAGTCAAGTGTCACGTGACCGCTGACTGGCTGGCAATAGGTGGTCATAATACGAAAATGCAAGCCAGTTTGTTTTATGGCGTAAACTGGCTGGAATTAAGAGCTTGTAATACGCCCCCAGGCTATAAATATAAATGGTTCAACGATGTCTGTCGATTCTTTATATTGTGGAATTTTTTAGTCGATAAATAAACGATTTCACCTACCTATACTTGGCCAGAACCTTTTGTAGGTATTTAACTTAAGAGCGGAGGAAATAATAATATTTTAATCCTTTCGAGAAATTGGTTAAAAGCTTAAAAATACCGTTAAGAAATTTGCGTAAACTTTCATTCTGATAATTTAAAACTCCTTCAAACCGCCGCGCGCCGCCCACGTTCTTAGGTAGGTACTACATACCTATAATAATATTACTGTATGCCTAGCATAAACATGAGCTCCGTAGCCTAGTGGGTAGACCGTTTGGTTCGCACTCGAGAGAGTGCAGGTTCGAATCCCAGGTTGTGGCGTATACCAATGAGACTTTTTCAGATCTCAAGTACATTATACGGACGCTCTAACGGTGAAGGAAAAACATCGTGAGGAAACCCGCACATAGTTGGCCCCAGACGTATTGACCAGTTCATTCCTCTGGACTAGTTGACTATGTTGTGAGAATGCCGTATGTGCTTGGGCAACCATACGACATTTAAAAACCAACTGGCCCAGGCACTACAGTATTTCAAGAGTGGTTATTTCGCTCGGAGAATACTGTATAAATCATCCATTAACGAATGCAAAGGCCTAAGTTTTTTTTAGCATATTCAAAGTGCAGGCGACGGATTACGATTTTTATCCGTCAGGCGTTTAATAAATGTAGCTGAGAATGAAACCAGTATGAAGGTACATTAACGACTTTTATTTTGCATTTTTTAAATCTGTTTTAACGACTTTTATTTTGCGTTTTTTTATGTTCTGTTTTCTGCTAAATTAAGTAATGAACGGAGGAATATGATATTTTGGACAATTCAAGTTTATGTGGAGGAAGACGTCGTAGAAAGCAATTTTTTTTTTAAATAATGCTTCGATACATAAAATTAGCAAAAATAACAATAACATACACTACCTCAGATTATTACCACACACTACCGTGCGTTTGATAGATACAGTTTTGTTACACGTTGACGTTTGTCAGTCTGTCCCATCCTCAGATTCACGAAGTATAGATAGGTACCGGAGTCCGAACGTAATGTTAAAATAATGTCTCAATTTTGGGGACAGATTTTTTGCCGGTAGAGCGCGCCACATTAAAATAAATAAATCGTTTATTTTCAAGATACTTTACAAACATTATCTTTTCTGTCCCCCAAACTAGGCGAAGCTTGTCCTATGGAAATTATATTAAAGAAGCACTCGTTTGAAATTACGCGGGAAGTTATGTTGCTATAGACAGCTCTGGAAAAAAAATATTATGATAAACGTGGATTTAAATCTAATTAAATAAAAGTTGTAGGAAATTCTTAGAAACTGTTCACGAAGTACCTATAGATACCGTAGAACACGGTAATTGCCTAACGGTAATTTAAAAATAATTTTGCCGGTAGAGCGCGCCACATTAAAAGAAGCACTCGTTTGAATCTAGTGCAGCCAGTGTCAGAAAAGGGAACTAAGATCTGGGTCTATTAATGTGTACATAAATACTATGGAAAAGCCTATACCGTTCAGACTCCTGGTATCTATACTTCGTGCTCAGATTAATGAATAGACCATAAGCGCCATACTCACCGTCCAGCCTGCAAATACAGCACCGGTACTAATGGCCGTCATTAATGTCAATCATTTAAAATGTTTGCCTACAAGTCCGACTATGGCGCTTAGAGGGCCATACTCACCATTCTTTCGTACCGGTGCTGGATTTGCAGGCTGGACGGTGAGTATAGCGCTTTAATCTGAGGTTCCTAAAAATAAAATCTATGGTCACAATATTTATATCTTTTCTGGCTTAAAGGTCTTGTTACCAGGCCATTAAATCTTCAAAAAAAAAAAAATTATATCTTTTTTTACATATTTTTATGTAAGAGGCAAAATAACACTTATTTAAATTTCAACTCAATAGATAGTCTCGGGATACTCATCCCTACTTACCTGTCCGGTAGTTGTGGTATATTAGATACGGGTTTGTATGTCTGTGTTTGTGTTTGTATTATGTCGGTTGTACCTTTCAGACCAGACCAAAGAAGTTCGGCCTCGGTTTCCCTAGCTATTACTGTCCTCCCTTTCCCTCCTGGGCTTAAATATCCTATACATTCCTCTTTCCCATTCTAACTTACCAATCTTCCTTTCCACATCACCGATCCTTCCCTTTCCCTATTCCTACCATCTCCGCCAATCCGTGGGAACGCAATGGATAATCATAAAAATAATTCAATTCTCCAAAATGGCAGCGATGTGATTCACCACCCATCACGTCTCGTTCTCACGGAGGCGAAAAGTGGCTCATGGAGAGCCGCTTCGCTACGTTGAATGTAAAGGAGGAATGGATGGTAAGAATGGAAGTGGACGAAGCGAAACATGTAAGGATCGTAGCAAGTGGAAAGAAGTGGTCTCTGTCTACCCCTACGGGAAAGAGGCGTGATTATATGTATGTATGTAAGTAACTCAACAAAAAGGATGAATTCCGACGAAAGGGTGACCTCTAGTAAATATTAATTGATTCAACTAATTAAGGTTGCTTAAGTAACGTATTGAGATAGCAGTATGTTTGGGAGATACAATATTTGTATATTTTGGGAACTATGTCAGTATTTGTATCTACAGCTGTTAAAAATTGGCAACGGGCTCAGATGTACGGAAACCGACCTACATATTAAATATATTTTGACTCGCATATTCGAACCGTGCCATTGGATGATCGAGTATCTAGGGTTCAGATCGACACTCATCTGCTACGTACTTTATAATATTAATGTTGTTTATATGTAGCAACATCCCGCGAAAAACTACCCACAATCTGTAAGCATATGATATGGTACATGCAGCGATACATGCATAGGTAAGCATGCGTGAGATATTAATTAAATTGTATGCTATGAATTTCCGCAAAGTAACAACAGATTTTTTAAACTACTAGTTGACTCCCGACACACGTTGTTCTTTCTTAAATATAAACTGGAATAAAAAAAACTACACCTACGTCCTAGTGCTACACCTACTCCTACAACCTACAATTTTTCCAATATTTAACACTGAATCCTTCCTCGAACTTCCACAATTATTTCAAGAATAAATTAACCGAATCGGTCCAGCCGTTCTCGAGTTTTAGCGAGACATTGGATTTGCAATCCATTTTTATATACATAATATGTACCAAGTTTTATCTCACGTCCCTCGGGAACCTACGAGTATGTCCAATTGTCCATCTCCTGGTTCTAAGCTACCTCCCCACCAATTTTCAGCCAAATGGGTTTAGCTATAAATAGTGTGCTTAGTGTAAATAGTGTATGTATATTTAGTTATAAATAGTATAACTATGTCAGACTTTCTTTTATATATGTAGATATAGGTAGATACTATTATCTATACTAAAACCACCATCCACCACAAAGGCACCATCAACAAGTAGGTTTGTTTAAATACAAAAGGTAAAAATGTTGCAAGTAACATTGTAACAAAAAGGGAAACTTTTCAATGAATATTTAATATTTATATAAAAACAAAATGCCAAGCTAGAAAGCACGACACAGTTTATAATACTTTTTGTTTTTTGTTTGATTATCTGTGCGAAGCACGGTATGTGAAATAACCTAACCAAGAGCATGTCAGGACATGTCTAAGGAGGGTTCCGAAACTATACACGTGTAATATGCTTTTTTTTTAATTACTCCAAAAGTTACTGTCCGATTTGGTTCACAATAATTTTCCTAAAGAGTTTTTAGCATGATCCATGAGCATGGAAATTTGCAAGTTTCTATCTCCTATAGTTTAAAAATGCTAGGGGGGGGGACCAACTTACAAACCACTTTGGAGGCCGATTACTCGACAATGGTCAACTTTATAAAAAAGTAACGTATGAAACCTTGCCTTTATTTTAAAAGACCTATTCTACGATACCCCACACGATGGGGTAGAGTGAAAAAATATTTTTCATCCCCACTTGACATGTATGGAGAGCCACCCCTAAAATGTAAAATTATTATTTTTTATGATCCCGAAACCGTGATCTATACACAATCTATAACTGCCCCAAATTTCATCAATTTATATTCATAATTACAGGAGCTAGAGGCGCGGACAGACAGACAGACAGACAGACAGACGGACAGAGCGAAACTATAAGGGTTCCTTAAGTATTACGGAACCCTAAAAAATTGAAAATTTTGCAACATACTTCGGTAGTATGCAGTGCTAATTTTAGATTCATCCCGTGCTGTGCCTGTCGGGACTGTACCGAATATTTGCAATTAGATTACCGTAACGTCCTCCACATGGCCGGATTTAATTGCTAGACGTATGACGCCATTTTGGCAAAAAGCGCGGGCGACGTTAAAACAGTTTTTGTGCTGGAATTTTGTGGCGTCATAAATTTTAAGCATGAGGTCACGTTTGAGCATGGTATAATAAATTATGACCCTTTTTTGGTTTTCATATTCATTAATTACATCCTTTATTGCAGTGTTTTTCAACCTTTTTCATGATGCGACCCCCCTTGTATGAAAAAATATTTCGCGACCCCCCGACCCTTCGCTTTTTTCATGTATGTATGTGTATGTTACAGTGTTACAAATATTCATTTCATACGACGTTTTCATGCGTCTCCATAATTAGGATTCGGATATAAGTACATAATATAGTACGTCAAACATATTACTTTACAATTACATACATCGATGATATCGATGATCGATTTATGAGTATATTATCCTTTTCTTAAAATTCTCTTACTTAATAAATCAATATTTTTAATATTTATTGTTTGTTTACTAAAGTTCTCTCGACCTCCGGCGACCCCCCTACAGAAGCTTGCACAGGTACGTTTACATAATATGGCCATCACATCATACTTTGTTAAAGCAAATAAACGCTTTTTAATAGTCAATAGAATATTTTAATAGTAAATTTAAGTTTAGCTCAATAATCATTTGTTTATCTTTAATAAGCATTGTTAACAATCTGCTAATAGTAAAATTATTACGGACTTAGCGTCTACAAATCTTTTGCCACTTCATGTCCTTTGTCCTTCAAGTATTTGCATTCATCACTCGAGCACCCACGAGCAGCTAACCTAATGGGAAGTGTGTTACTTATTCATCAAGTGCCCTGTAAACTCTGTTTGTAATTTATTGCAGGACGGGGGTGATTAATCATCCCCTATACGGGATTTCCTCCTGAAATAACATTCAGTTATGAATTTGTGTTTAGTGACTAGACGGGATTAAGATTTTTAGATGAATTTCGATGAGATATCTACATCTACAGTCTAAAATGGTCACATTTAAGTTACGTTCCCACGAGCATTTTGTAGTGGTCGCGACAGAAAAAACAGCACCAAAATAGAACTGTGTGCTAATACAATAAACTCAAACTCATTTTTATTATTTTGTCGTCTCTCGTACCCATGAGCACGAGCACGAGGGCTAAGAAAATCGTAGTATGAAACATCATCTAATGCAGTGGTCCCCAACCTTTTTTTTACGCGGGCCACAAACCCGTTGTACTCCTGGTGTCGCAGGCCGCAACCAAAATTTTTTAGGGGCAAAAAAATATGTTGTTTAAAAGAGATATTTGATTTTGGACCAGCTCTATGTACACCACATAGGTAAATAGGAAAAATATAAGGGAATTTCATAAAAATACAAAAAAAGTAATTTGAAGAAGGGTACGTGCGTACAAAAATGATTATTTGAAGAGTTTTTTAATGCGAGAACCCTATTTTAGAGCGGCCATGACAGTTGTTTTGACTTGACTTTTGACGTAGTTGATAGTTTTAGAAGGAGACATCTTCTTGAGTGTCATACGTCTTTCTTTGTGAAAAGTCATGTCATTGTCAAAATGATATTCTTTGGTTAATTCTGATCTAATCCGCCATGTTTTATTTTACGTTGTGTTGCTCTCTTTGATGAATTTATTTTAAATGTGCATTGAAACGAAGTGAAATAAAATAAAGGATAGGAAACAGTTACTATATTATGTAGCTACATTTACATATTATAGTGTACATAGGGCTGGCCCACGCCTCATACATTTCTAGACATCTCTTTTAACGATTTAATAATAGAATAACACAAGGTAGTCAAAAGAGTGAAACTAAACATTTAAGATGAGCTAACGACACAAACTAAAATAAAATAACAAATATGTATTATAATAATTATGTTCACTCAGTGAGATTTTTGGACTTGTGAACGTTTTTTCACAACTTTATCTAACGGTTACAGATTTCACGCGGGCCGCAGATAAAGGCCCGGCGGGCCGCGGGTTGGGGATAGCGGATCTAATGGAATTCAATAGTTGAGTGGCCAAATTAGAGCTACAGGTCGTGCGTGGCGAAGTAACGCGTCGCAAATAAAATGTGCCTACAGCAACTGTTACAAAATAATTACGATATTTTAAATCTGCTAGGCCTTCCACATAATGCATATTATTATTAATTGATATTATGATTATGATTAATTGAAGAGCTCCGAGGCCTAGTGGGTAGACATTTTGGTTCGTACTCGAGAGAGTGCAGGTTCGAATCCCAGGTTGTGGCGTGTACCAATGAGACTTTTTCAGATCTCAATATACGGACGCTCTAACGGTGAAGGAAAACATCGTGAGGAAACCCGCACATGGTTGGCATCAGACGTATTGACCAGTTCATTCCTCTGGACTAGGCTGACTGTGTTGTGAGAATGCCGTATGTGCTTGGGCAACCATACGACATTTAAAAACCGACTGTCCCAGGCACTACAGTATTTCAAGAGTGGTTACTTCGCTCGGAGAATACTGTATAAATCATCTATTAACGGATGTAAAGGCCTAAGTTTTTTTTTTTATTAATTAAATGAATTTTTGTGTCATACCTAATTATATTATACCAATCCCATATTACGATAATATCACCTTTGTTAAGCATAAATTTTTATAATACTAATGTACTCGTATAGCATTCATTTACAAAATTAAAGCTTAACATTTAATTCCATTAACATACCTAGTTTATCTAAATAAAAATTTCGGCATGTGACCTCTGATTTTCTCACTTTACGTGAGCGTTCATAAAATTATTATTATAACGAAAGCCGATGTTGCCCGGGACCGCGCAAAAGAAAAAATGCGTTCATTTTACTGGTAGCCTATTTGTTAATCCAGTGCCTAAACTTTTACCGTACCAAATTTCATCAAAATCCGTTCAGTAGTTATTGCGTAAAAGTGTCACAAATATTCATACAAACAACAAATAACACAGCCGTCTAGTGGTCTCCGTGGTCTAGTGGTTAGAGCATTGGTTCTCGACTCGGAGGTCGTGGGTTCGATTCCCGCATTGGAACAACAAAATTATTGTTTCCAAGTTAGGACAATGCAGGCTGATCACCTGATTGTCTGACAAGAAAGATGATCCATGCGTCGGATGGGCATGTAAAAAGTCGGACCTGCGCCTGATCTCTCGTCAGTCGTGTCGGTTATCCATCCCACTGGATTATGAGAGTAAGGAAGAGAGAGTGCTCTTGTGTACTACGCACACACTTGGGCACTATAAATATTTCTCCTGCATATCTGGCCTGTATCTCGGTAACTGTGACTGGTTTCAATAAAACCAGTCACAGTTACCGAGATCAGTGGGGGGGAGTTAGTTTAGTTAGTTACAAACAAGCTAGACACAGGGAGTCGCAGTAAAAAGTTAAATTGCACTTTACATGGTAAGCCGTGAAATTGTTAACGCGTTACAGCAAACGGTCAAACTCGGAATTGAATTGATTTCGAAATTAATAAATCTAAAGTTGTAACTGTATTGTGTAGATTTTTTCATACTAGCCTGAAAGTTCAAAATAATTGAGTTTGGAATTATTGTGGGATATTTGAGAATTCTGCTTGACATCATGTATCGTAACAGAAAACTGGATAATCCGGAACTAGACACTGAACCTAATTTAACTCCATGTAACGTTGATGTCTTTACATCATCCTTCTGTTATAAATATGAAAGTTTGTGAGGATATATAGATGGATAGATGGATGGACGGATGTTTGATACACATTCACGTAGATACTACTGAACGGCTTTTGATGACATTTGGTACGGTAGTAGTTATCTCGAAAAAATTTGGTTTTCCCGTGGGATATCGTAGAGCCGCGGGCAGAAGCTAGTAAAGTTTATTTCTTTAAATTATTAATTTTATAGCTTTATCTTTTACCTATTTATCGACGTCACTACACTACGGCCTTTCTCTCTACAAAAACCCTAGAATTTCAAAAAGTACAAAACATTTTCCATCATATTTGTGATCAATCACGTATCCATTTTAGGGCACACCGCAATTCGGAACTGAAAATGCATTTTTAAATTTCGGTGCAGTTTTCGGGAAAACCTACGTCAATTCAAATCTCAAAGGATTGCGGTTTCTAATGGAGCCCGGAACGATCAACCTATGCATGTACACCGTCCGGTGCATGCACTTCTTCATAGAGCATTGGACTGTTAAATACTTGATTGTGGGTACTGAAATTTTTACCAGACATGTACCTACGTACCTACTCGTAATATCCTTTTTTTCTTTACAGACAAGAAAACGATATCCTTTTTTGCTATATTAGTATTCTTTTTAAAAAGGGTCCCATGTACAAATGGTTATGATCAAAACGAATATTTAATTGTAGTAAGTAAAATTTTCAAAAAGCAATATAATATCCCACAAAATAGTTACTAACTTTTAATTTTTACGCTTTGTTATTCAAAAATATTTAAACAGTAACGTGGATTTTTTGAGTAGATTTAAAGAAAAAATGCTTATTAAAACCACAATCCTAACTTAATTCCACTACTATTTATCTATACTAATATAATAAAGTTTGTTCGTTTGTTTGCATGTTTGTTTGTTTGTTTGTTTGTTTGCATTTAATAGGCTCCGAAACTACTGGACCAATTTTGATGAAATTTGGTACAAATGTAGAGTAGACTACGGGGAAGGACATAGGCTACTTTTTATCGCGAAAAATTTTATGGTTTCTGCGAAATATAACTCTTGCGCTCACGTAGTCGCGGACAACATCTAGTAGTAATATAAACGCGAAAGTTTATACGTGTGGATGTTTGTTACTCTTTCACGCAAATACTACTGAACGGATTTTGATGAAATTTGGTATGGTACTAGTTTAGACTCTGGATTAACACAGGTTACTTTTTATCGCAGCAAAAAGTAAGGTCGGGATTTCAATTTGCGCGTACGAAGTCACTGTCAACATCTGGTAACTTATGTTTTCAATGCAAGTACAAAGGCCTTTATTCGATAATTTCGACGGCGTAGTTCGAAAACAAAATGTACGGGATTTGACATAAGGCATTGTAAGCGACATATCACTTAGCGATGACTTATGTCAAATCCCATACATTTATGGTTTCGAAATTCACCGTTAAAATTATCGAAAGCATCTTGACTGGAGGCCCAGTGAGGTAGTATAATGTATATCTACGACAGTATATCGTCGCCCGTCGGGGGCGTATTACGTTATACAGAATGTTGTTAAAATTGCTTGCCAAAACTGGAGCATCGCCGGAAGCCCTCAGTTATTTACTTCCGCTGTTAAACAGCAGGCGGCAGGAAACTCGTAGGGTCAGGATGTTATGAGATGCCGCCGACTATTTTAAAAATGGTTATTGCTTGGTGAACGAAAATTGCTTCATACTTCCATTTTGCCGTGAATAATGTTCCTAAAGTTTCGTCTTTTATCAGCATCGTAGAATATTAGCATTATAAAATACTAAACGTTGCCCGTAACTTTGTTGGCGAAAAGTTTTACGGAATATATTGCGCGGAACCATACCAACCGTCCAAGGATCTAATCTAGCCCTGAAACATATTTCATTAAAATTCGTTCTGTGGTTTAGTTAGATCGTTTGTGTAACGGACAGTTATTTTTACAATTACACTATAAATAGTATTATTTTATACTTTGAACGAGCAATTCTCGTATGTATATAATCAGAATTTGGGAAACGGTTTCAAGAATTTTCTTCAAGTTTTCATAAAATGCAGGGTGTTTTGGGGAAGAAAATTCGATCTAGCTAAGTGTTATATGGGATATCGCGCATTTATATGTTTATTCTTTCGCCGTGCAATAATTTCGAATCTATTTATAGGTATATTATGTCAATACGAATGCCATTTTGGTATGTATACAATACATATGTATATACATATGTATATTTTTCGAATTGTTGGCAAATTTGTATCTTAAATTCTAATCCCGGTTAGATTAATATTTATCTGATTATTTTGATTATGTTAAATATCATAAAAATCTGAACTAATCAGAAATAAGTTCTGCAAAATTATAAAATAACCCTGACACAATTATTATATATATCTTTAGGTACCTATTGCAGTCTGTTTTTCCGTTCTCTGTAGTTACTTAAAATCCGAACAAAGCGCGGTCTCCCCAATTACTGAAAGTATGACAAATCATAGATGTAACAAGTTATAAATAATTATTATGTTAAATTAATATAATTTTAAAGTTATATAGAAATTCAATTCAGAAAACGAATGTCTTCAGACTTCAGTGACATTCGAGCTAATGTAAAAAAATAACGCTCACGTTCAAATATTCAAATCGAAGAACCGTGGATATTGTTCAATCCGTGCTTCCCCGGTGTTTGTGCAGTCGCGCCCACGTCTGTAACATAAATCACCCCGTATACGACACCATGTAATACAATGATATATTATGCTGATAAGTATTTTTAGATGCTGCGAAGGTATACAAATTCGGAATAAACTTTGAATTTAAAACAGCCTCCTTTATTTTGAAAGTCGATTCACTAATCGACTTCCACTTAATTCACTTCGTTTATTGACATTGTAACTCACTAGTTATCTTACGATTTACTAACGTAATATATTTAAAGAAAATTGTCTAGGAAAGGGCAATAAAAGGAAAATAAAAATTATATGCACGAGTTATGTTTTATTAACGTTTTATTCGGTTGATATACTTGATTTAAAAATAATCTGCGAAACATTTAAGTTAATAGATTCGAATATTGTTTTGTTATCATAGTTGCGAATAAAACACGTCGTATTTAAAAAACCGACTAAGTGCGAGTCGGACTAGCACACGAAGGTTTCTGTTAAAAACGGCAAAAAATCACGTCAAAAATCGCATACATCAAGTATGGGAGCACCACCTAAAAATTTATTTGTTCAGTTTTTAGAATCTGTTGTCGTTTGTATTTAGACATGTTTGATTTTGGGCCAGTTCTATGTACACTACATAGGTGAATAGGAAAAAAATATGGGAATATCATAAAAATACGAAAAAAATAATTTGAAGAAGGGTACATGCGTACAAAAATGATTATTTGAAGAGTTTTTTATTGCGAGAACACTGTTTTTAGGGCGGCCATGACAGTTGTTTTGACTTGACTTTTGACGTAGTAGACAGTTTTACGAAGAGACGACGTCTTGAATGCCATACGTCTTTCTTTGTCAAAGGTCATGTCATTGAAAAAATGACATTATTTAGTAAATTTTGATCTGATCCGCCATGTTTTATTTTACTTTGTGTTGCTCTCCTTGACGAAGTTAATTTAAATGTACATGGAAACGAAGTGAAATTAAACAAAATAAAGAATAGGAAACGGTTACTATATTATGTAGCTATATTTACATATACTGTACGTAGGGCTGGCCCAGGCCTCATACATTTCTTGAACATCGCTTTTCACCTGTCTAGCTATCACGGCAGGAGATACGGTCTGGTTACAGATAGACAGACGGACAAACAGACAGCGAAATCTCAGTTATAGGATCCCGTTTTTACCCTATGAGTACGGAACCCTAAAAATCAGAAACCATTTTTAGTGATTAATATTTCAGATTTTAGACATAGCGAACCACAGTATCATGAGTACTAAAATAACTATTTAATATATATGATCGTGCTGGGCGTGTTATTGTTGAATTATCATCCGAACGTTCCACAAACTCGTTATTATTTTAGTCCATACACGTGCTTCATATCTACACTTTATGTCCTGATTTAATCGCAAAATATACATTATCTTCGCGTAGGGCAGTGAAAATATTATAATTTGAAATATACCTTATATTTCTTTCATATAAAAACAGTATTTTTCACATAAGAACATTACAATGGATACTAGTAGAGATTCGTAGCGTTTTCGTAGCACTAGGCTACGGGACTTAGACACACTTGTTTGACTACTATTAGTTTGACGTTAAATAATAGGTAATTGTTTTTCAAGTTCAACATAATAAAAAAGGTATTTATTTTACGAATATAAGAGACATATCCCTATTACATGAAATGACACTTACATCCATACTAATATTATAAATGGAAAAGTGTGTGTGTCTGTTTGTCCGTCTTTCACGCCAAAACTACTGAACCGATTTAAATGAAATTTGGTAAACAAATAGTCTAGAGTCTGACAAGCTACTTTTTATCGCGAGACATATACGGTTCTCGTGGGTTACGCTACAGTACGGTGTTCTAATACAGCTAGTACAGCGTAAGTACAGCTAGTACGCTATAAATCTTTCATTTTTTAATTGACATAAAATCCATATAATATTTTCTGTTAAAATCATAATAATAAGTTAGAATAAACTGACTCTGAGCACAGATTAAATAAAGACGAATAGATAAACAGCTACATAGTTAGCTTTCGATTTCATTGCACTACTACAAGCATACGGTGTGTCCCACGATTGTGTGGAAAAATCGTGGGACATTGAAGGGACCCACAATTTTTCCACACAATTTTCAAATTTGGATCGATTTGGATCGTTCTCTGTATGTAAATATAGCTATTAATATTTTCTACACTGTGCTCTGAGTACGATCAAAGGAGTTAAATATTTGAATTTATGAATCGTCTCTAAAAGACATATAATATATATACATAATATATGTATATATATATGTCACCGTAAAATTGTAAAAACCGTTAGATTGTAATATTGCTAGATATATTATAATAAGTCGACAGATTGTCAAATAAAATTGTACGCATTATTTTTCTTTATAAATATTATTATGAAAAAGCAAACAAATATGGCGGTGCGGGGCACTTGCCGTTTAACCAATCGACACGGTAAATATTACAATATAACGAAAAAGAACGTGTAAAATTGTAAGAAGAAATTTTTATTTGACAATCTGTCAACATTTTATAATATCTCTAGTAATATCACAATCTAACGATTTTTACAATTTTACGGTGACATATATAAATAACAATATTTACTGAAATGTTTAAAAAATATTGCAACTTTTTTTTATATGGTTAAACAACGTTTGCTGTGTCAGCTACTAATAAATATTGTGACCTAGTAAGTATTGTACATACTACCAATAGTAATGGAATTTTTGATGTGAGAACTTATGAAACTTGTTCCGTCTCGGAGGACTTAGTTTAAGTAGCAGTTGCAACTGAATTGCAATGCGAAAATATTGTTACATTTTATTTATAAACTTAGGCCTTTTCATCCGTTAATGGATGATTTATACTGTATTCTCTAAGCAAAGTAACCAATCTTAAAATACTGTAGTGCAGTGGCGTAGGGTTCTTATAACTCCATTCCTATCGGCTTCCCTTGTCACTTACCTTTTGCAAACCTTCATAGAAATCCCTACCTATTATACAGGCTCCGGCTTCCCTATGAAGGAGAAGCAGTCTTCGCCACTGATGTAGTGCCTGGAACAGTTGGTTTCTAAATGTCGTATGGTTGCCCAAGCACATAAGGCATTCTCACAACATACTTGTAGTCAGCCTAGACCAGAGGAATGACTGGTCAATACGTCTGGGGCCAACCATGTGCGGGTTTCCTCACGATGTTTTCCTTCACTGTTAGAGCGTCTATATAATGTACTTCAGATCTGAAAAAGTCTCAAGCTACAACCTGGGATTCGAACCTGCACTCTCTCGAGTGCGAACCAAATGGTCTACCCACTAGGCCACGGAGCTCATCTTTATATGTAACTGCAGTATTATCGGGTTCATTATCACAATATTTTTTATGGACTGAACCAGGAAACGAGCAGACGGATCGCCGGATAAGCGATGTCGCAACAACTGAGTTACAAGCACGTTCTCGGATTTCATAACCTTTAATGAAAAAAGAACCGTTTGTGTAAGAACTGTGGTGTTCATCATATTATGCAAGGCTTCAGTAGCGTTGGGTTCCCATAACTCCATTCCTATCGGTTTCACTTACCACTTACCTTTTGAAGACCCTCAATCCAAATCCCTGCCTATTATACAGGTTAGGGCTACCCTATGAAGGAGAATCAGCCTTCCCACTGCAAGGCTTCCCTTCGATAAAAGTGACAATTCCTACTCCTATATTCTGCTAACTAATTTTGTTGCGGGTCCAAAGACAGATTTAGCATGTCCCTTGGACACCCCTGAGATCATACCAGATCATATCAAAGAGTTTTTGTGGTTGGTTACCTCTATTGATCCTGGCTACACAGTAGTGGGAATGTGGATATCTTAAAATTAAAAAATGATATTTTGTGACTGGCTGTTACCTCGCGTGAGTTTAAAGCTTTCATGTTTCGCTGTCTCAGACGTGAAGTACTCTCCTTAATTACGGCTTTCGTGTCGTTAAAATGTTTCAAAACAGACAAGATACGCCTGTGATACACTTGCGACATATGCATAAAAAAAATTAAAGTTTCGATATTTATTTTTAGTAAAGACGATAGTAAGTGACGTAATAAAGAGCAGAATTATAGTAGGTATACTATCTTTTCCCCACGGCTCTGCTAGAATAAAAATAGTATCCTACAGAAACCGTATATTTTCCCACGACAAAAAGTAGTCTATAAGTCAAGGCCCCGTGGTCTACTCTATGTCTGTGCCAAATTTCATGATGATCGGTTAAGTATATTTTACGTAAAAGCATCAATAAAGTATCACATGGAAACCGTATATTTTCCCGCAATAAAAAGTGTCCTTACCCGTGGTTTACTTTATCTGTGCTAAATTTCATGATAATCCGTTTTTACGTGAAAGCGTTAAGTAGTTTTTATGTGCAATTTGTTTCAACAAACAAACAAAAAAATATATTAATAAGAAATTAATTGAAATTTATAATTTGTCTTGTTATAACTTTTTAATACCACCGACATATAATAAGAGTAAATAAATTAAAAAAAAAAAAATATTTGACGTGGTCGCATCTCAGACCAAATAAAAATTAAAGACAGAGTTATGCGAACCACACAGTGAGACCGGACTAAACTGTATCTCGCCGTGTCACGCACACACACGTTACGAAACTACGCCTTAACCTATTAGGCAAGCTGTCGAACTTGTGGTATTTTAATGTATGGTTTTATATAGGTCACCGTAAAATTGTAAACACTGTTTAGATTGTAATATAACTAGTGAAATTGTAAAATGTTCATAGACTTCCGACGTGAATATTCTGCCTATAATTTAACACATTCTTTTTCGTTAGATTATAAACATAATATAGTACTTAATCTTTCGACATATTTTTACAATCTCGTTAGTTATTTTACATTCTAAAAATGGTTTTTAAAATTTTTCGGTGACATATACATAAAATGTCTTCACCGTTTTATTTGGTCTGAGAGTCGCATGTACAAAGTTGCTAGTCTACACCGAGCCTAAGTTTTAATTCATGAAGTAACATCATATAACAGGTATTAATTTAATCTTAATATTATGTATACGGTAAGATTTAAATTTGAAACTGTTACATAACATTATAATTAATTAAGAATATGTTATGTCAATGTCAAACTTCTTACTGTCACTTTGATGCCTGTGTGTACAGCATAGATATGTATTAGTATTTTCCTCTGTTAAATGAGTTGTATATTAAATGTATCTGTCGTACGTGTATGAACAAATCAGCATATTGTAATGCTATGAATTGTATCATTTGTATCTCCACTGTAACATAAGAAGAATCTCCAAGAGATTCATTCAAAATATTTGGGACTTGCATGTTAAAAATATGGTAATTGAGTTACCTAGTTTTTCGTAATAATTTAAGGTTCCATTATATTCTTATACCATGAGTATAACTTTACAGAATTTATATCCTAAGGTTATTCTCTAATTCTATTTGGTAATGGCTGCTTAAAAGCACACGTTCGATGTTTTTGAACAATAAGTTTATGTCCATTTATCCATCGAAATAATTGGCGCTACATAAAAAGTTGTTAGTAAACTGTCGTGTGTCGTAAATAAATAAAGGCTTGTATAATGTATATTATTAGTTCTTCTTATATATTTAAAATTGTCAATCGTTCTAATGTTATACTATTATGTGGTTGTGCTAGGGGCCTTTATCCTTTTAATAGTCGTTTAATTGTGAGCGGTAAAAAATATTCTGTATCTCGTATCAGCTTTTTTATTGTCAGGTAGAGCAGTGACAAATAACGATGTCGTTAGCGACACTATCCGAATTCCGATACACGTGAAAAATACCTTTGTCAAAAGTCACTGGGGCAAATCGCGTTAAATTAGGTTCTATTAATACGAAGTCTTTACGAACAATGTGCTTTGAAACAGAAGTAGGTGTGTACCTATGAGTTTACGGTAGAGTTTAGAGTATTCACCTTCCTCTTTATTATCACGAACACATGACTTATTAAGGGCAATTTACACATCGACATAAACGCTAACGCAGCGTAGAATCGAAGGCACTGCATGGATTTGGTCGCGGATTCCGCTAGACCGTATCCACGTCGTATTTCCCGTGGTTTGACTTTCAAAACATAATAATAATATACCTAACATATAAACATAGAGCATATCCGGACATGTCTAAGAGGGTACCGTTACTGTCAACGCGCAATATATACTTAAAAAGAAATTGTCCGATTTCGCTCAAAATAATTTTTCTAAGGAGTTTTTAGTATGATCTATCAGCATGGAAACTTACAAGTTTCTATTTCCTATAGTTTAGAAATGCCAGGCATTTATAAACTATTTCTAAACATACAAACTACTTTGGAGGCCGATTACTCGAAAATATATTAGTTAACTTTATAAAAAAGTAATGTAATGAAACCATGTCTTTGTTTAAAATACCTATTCAACGATACCCCAAACGATGTGGTAGAATGAAAAATATTTTTCATCCCCACATCACATGTATGGAGAGCCACCCCTAAAGTCCTACTAATTATAAAAATTGTAAAATATGAAAGTTTGTGAAGATGGATGGATGGATGGATGGATGGATGGATGCAGATGTTTGTTACTCTTTCGACTTTCATGCAAAAACTACTAAACGGATTTCGATGAAATTTGGTATGGTAGTAGTTTAAGCTCTGGATTAAAACATATGATACTTTTTATCACAAAAATGAAGTTTTCTCGTGGGATACTGTATTTACGCGGGTGGAGCCGCAGACAACAGATAGTATAAAATAATTATAATTTTATGATGCCAAAATTGAGATCTATACACAATCTATAACTAGACCAAATATCCATTTATAGTGGTAATTACAGAAGCTAGAAGAGCGGACAGACAGACGGATAGATAGTGTGAAAATAATTCCTTAAGTAGTTAATAGAATCAGGCGTTACTTTGCGGAAATCCATAACATAAATTTAATAAATATTGTTATTTTTAGCAATCTTCCGCCAAATAATACCCACAACCTGCAAGCAAATGTGTGAGTGCTTGTGCGTGCACTCAGATGCAAGATCGTGCAAACACCACCACCACACAAGCAACTAAGTTAGTAACTAACGAACTTTGTTCGCAGGTCCACTTCCTGAAGATGCTCCGGATTCGGGGCGAAACGCGCGTCGAGTTTTGCAACCTGCGTGGTGGTGTGGGGCTTTGCACGATCTTGCTGACATTGTTGCTTGTGTGGTTGTGGTGTTTGCACGATCTTGCATCTGAGTGCACGCATAAGCAGTGTGGGAGGAGGGAGGTGCGTTACGCATGCTTATGCGTGCACTCACACATTTGCTTGCAGGTTGTGGGTATTATTTGGCGGAAGATTGCTAAAAATAACAATAATTATTAAATTTAAATTCCTTAAGTATTATGGAACCCTTATATATTTACAGCTTTTATAGAAGTAACATTTTAGAGTATACTTTGTTAAGTTTATAAATAGCTCCTCCTATATAACTTATTACTTGATCTCCCACGAGCTAAGTGCTTCATAAACACTGACTTATAAAACTATAAACTTCCTTATAATACAGTCACTGTTTCATTTTAGAAGCAATAGTAAGCTTGAAGCTCTAAGGGTCAGTTCACACTCTTTACACCGAGATGCGACATGATGCGACGCGGTAATCACATGTTGACGAAACTAAATTGCGAGCGCCGCGCCATCGCGCTATGCAGCTGTTATGTTTTGTTTTTTCAGCATATTCAAGCGTCTTCGCATCACGTCGCATCTTAGTGTAGAGCCTTTCTACGTGGTAGAGCCATGCTTCGGCACGAATGGGCCGGCTCGAACGGAGAAATACCACGGGCTCACAGAAAACCGGCGTGAAACAGCGTTTGCGCCGAGTGAGTGAGTTTCCCGGAGGCCCAATCCCCTACCCTATTCCCTTCCCTACCCTCCCCTATTACCCTATTCCCTCTTAAAAGGCCGGCAACGCACTTGCAGCTCTTCTGATGCTGCGAGTGTCCATGGGCGACGGAAGTTGCTTTCCATCAGGTGACCCGTTTGCTCGTTTGCCCCCATATTTCATTAAAAAAAAAAAAAAAAGTGTGAGCTTAATATCCTAACAACATGGACACTTGTCCAGATCACGACTTTGTCAACGTGAAAAGGTGCGTTGTTCCGGCACGGTACGTTGACATAACGTGAAAATTCACGCAGCCGTAAAATGCACGCAACGATTTCGGATCGCCGTGCCTTGTAAAATCCCTCTATATATGTTGCACCAGCCTGAGATGGGCGACAACGCGGCAACACAAGACGATGACGTGACGTGGATATGTGACATTTCCCTAAGGCGTATACCGACAACCCGCTCCCGAGCTGAGGCACAGATTTTAAAAATGCATAAAAACACTCCGGTACGGTTACGGTACATACAGTAAAACGAAGGGCCTTCAACACCTACATCCTACCATGCTTAACGTACGGCTGCGACATATGGGCACTCACAAAACACCATAGAGACATGTTGCAGAACTGCCAAAGAGCCATGGAGAGAAGCATGTTAGGAATAAGACGCCTAAACAGACACAGAAATTCATTTATAAGATTGAAAACAAAATATATGTCTATAAAATAGACCAACTAAATTGGCGATGGACAGGGCATATGTTGCGAGACAGACAGGAAAAGTGGAGCAACTCTTTGCTGCATGTACTGGTACCTAGAGATTGTAAAAATAAACAGAGGAAGGCAACAGACTAGATGGGAAGACGACCTAAAGCTAACGGCTGGCCCAAACTAGAGGTGCTACTGATAGGAATCAATGGAAATCTTTAAAGGAGGCCTATGTTATACGACACACTGAGCTTAGAGACATCCTGTAATAACCCTTACAAGAAACAAAAGCTCAGAGAATCAAATATTGAATGCAACTTGACTAGGCCCTCTGGATAATAAGGCTACATAGATAGATAAATATATAGACAAGCACTCCAATTTGTGCAGTGAAAACGCCTGGCTAATATCTAATCCTTTACATCGTCATTTGCATGCCTTGAATTATTTTAGAGCTAAATCAAACGTTCTAGTGTCAATAGCTAGAGTGTAGAGCGCCATTGTACAGAAATTATTTCCGACCCGTCTGCCTCAGTGCTGAATGTGCTTTCGTATCCGCGGGACCGTATTCTGTGTACTCCACGTAGAGCTAATGTTTGAAGCCAGCCGTA
The DNA here is from genome assembly GCA_905404095.1 of Glaucopsyche alexis. Lineage (NCBI taxonomy): Eukaryota > Metazoa > Arthropoda > Insecta > Lepidoptera > Lycaenidae > Glaucopsyche > Glaucopsyche alexis. The sequence goes on from FR990053.1 coordinate 9,517,516, forward strand.
GGAAGGGCTATTCGTACATCAAATTCATGGTGTATTTTAAGCCATTTTAGTAATGTACTGAGTTTATTTCAAGTAGGTAATAAAAATAATACAAGAAACATAAAATTAACAACAAAACTAGAGCCAAATAATAAACTAAAAACTAATACTAATAAAAAGAAGACTTATTTACAAATAATAATCTGTAAATAATAATAAATAATAACAGTAATGTACTGAATTCGATTTTTTAACTTGCTCCACTATTAACATTGTCATTTAAATGTTTTTTGTGTTATTAGGATTTGGTAGTAACTACAAAGAATTAGGTACTTATAATTTCGCTCTGTTCGTCCATCTGTCAGTCCGTCTTCCCTTAATAACTCCGATAAATATTAATATAAATGAATGAAATTTGGTACAGTTATACATTGCCTAATATAATCAAACTTTTTGGTATCGTAAAATAACTATAATGTTGTATTTTAGAGGTGACTCCACAATATGGTATTTACATGTGAAGTAGGGAAAAAGCAAAATAAGGCTTTAAGTTTTAAGTAATTTACAAAAACCTATTACGCGTTGATAATTACGGAATATTCCTCAGAAATATCCTGACATTATCTTTACCGGGTTTTTAATAAAAATCAATTTTCGGGTAATACAACGTTTCGACTTTCGTCATTGTCTGTGAAGCGATTATTTGCGGACAAAACGTTGTATATGTCACCGTAAAATTGTAAAAACCGTTAGATTGTAAAACAACTAACGAGATTGTTTTAACAATGTCGAAAGATTCAAAACTATAAAATATTTTTCTAATCTAACGAAAAATAATGTGCTAATTATAGGCAGAATATTCGTGTCGGAAGTCTATAAACATTTTACAATTTCACTAGTTATATTACAAACTAACAGTTTTTACAATTTTACGGTGACATAATATATATTTCAATGAAGACCAGTCATTGTAATATTCAGTCTAGTAACTTTATGAATCTCGTACCTTTAGGTAATCAAAGTTGTAATATCTTATGCTTCGAGGGCCTCATTTGGACGTGCCCAATTTGTCCCGTGGGCACTTTTGGGCACCTGACAAGTGACTGAGGGCCCCGTGTAATGTTATATGAGGCCCATTGTGCGAGAAGTAATTTCAATGACAAAGCGAGTTCTGCCCTTAATATAGAGTGGGTGGTTTTAGAAAATTTGATCAAACGTTTTACGCTATATATTAGGGAGAATACCAAAATTAAATTCAAGGTTAATTATTATTTAACTCCTGAAAATTCTTTTGTACGTAAAGTGGAGCGTTAAAAAGGTTTCCGCCTACGAGTTTTAAAAGATCGGCCTAATCGGTTTACTGGATTATATTTAGAAAAATTCTTTGATGTTAGTTTTTTTGGGTGCGGCTATAATTTGTTGCAAATACTATTTCAATATTGTTTGTTTGATTTTTTGCCACACATGCATTAATCATTTAGAAATGTAGGTAGTTTCACGTGATTGTGTCACTCATACTCCTTAGTATTTGTCACTAGTGTGTCTGTCTGTCTATATTGCTTAAACTCAAAATTTGTGATGAAACAATTAGGTACACGGTTTAACTCTTAAGCTGGGTATCCACTTGCGCAGCCTCGTGACGAGCTGCCTCATCCTGAGCATGCCGCGGGCTGCAGAAAGTTCATGTGTCTCCACTTGAGCCCACAAAATATTGTATCGAGCGGCGAGCCTCAACTCAAGTCACAATTTTCTCAATTTCTTATTAATCACAACGATTGATGCACGTAAAGTCGCTGCAGCATTAGTTATAATTAGTCCCTGCAAAAGGAAGTTAAATTGTTTAATATTATAATGATGCGATAAAGTTGGATCCCACAAATGTGGTTTTGATATTTTAACTTGATTAAGTCAATATCAACACACAAACGTCTTCACTCAACTCCAGGCTCACGCTGAGGCATCTTTGAGCAATGAGCATGGCCATTTACTGGCATAATTCGGCTCGCTGCGTGGCCGTTTCGTTTGGTTCAAGTCGCGGCAAGCCTCGACTCGCTTCACGGTCTCCACTAGATCTACCTCGTGTCGAGACATCTGCTCGGTTCGAGGCTGCCTCAAATGGATACCCAGCTTTAGATAAATGACTGGTGTCGATGCTCGACTAGAACAGGTCCGTGAATGCGGCAACTCATTATTAGTGTATATAGTAGTGTGAGTTTATATTATCATTGTATGTAAGACAATTTCTAGTGTGCGTGAATTCGAAACGTATAATTACATCTAACACGAAGATGTCAATGCTCGGTTACGCCGACTTCGGCGTACTATTTGTTGCCGCATATTTCAAGTAGGTACGCCAGCGATATCAAGTCGAGACCAATCATTTATCTATGAGTTTAACCATATGTTCATGTTATATACCTTCTATCTTAAGTTCTAGTAACGAAAGACTTTTACATTAGATATGTAATTTGAAACGTACGTTTATTCTGTAAGTGCGAGTCTGGCGTACGTCCGAGTCACGTTTCGCCCGAGGCAGCAGAGGGCGATGCTCACTTTACCAGAGAACTCTCGAGATTTGTTGATGATAGCTACCACGAAGAATAGATACCAGGAGTCCGAACGGTATAGGCTTTTCCATAGTAATTATGTACACAATAATAGGACCAGCCTGTCTATTCTGTAAGAACATTTTCAAATCTCGAAAGCTGAATCCGCGGTGAGTGTCAAAATTTTATATGATATTTGACACTCACCGCGGATTCAGCTGTCGAGATATTTGAAAATGTTCTTACAGAATAACACTGCAGATCTCTTTTCTGCCAGGGTGTCGCAACTTCCTATCGTAAGTATTGGCGTTCGAATTCCAAAACTATACCTGACTATCGTCTGTGCAAACCACATACCTTGCTCGCTCTTTTGTCGTGTGTACTCTTTCACACATCGCCTGTGATTGGTTAAACAGAAATAGAGGATTAATTTTAAATTTCAAACTACGAAATTCTATTCTATTAATTTGAAAAATTATTTTCAACTTTTACAAATTTGTTAACTCATGTTTTGTTATTTGCAAAAAACTGTAATTTTTAGTGAAGTGACCTCGAAATCATATTTATAATGATGAAACAGTGATTTATATAAAATAGGTTCATGTATATAACCACTATATAAACATGCTTTAAGTCAAAGAATATCGGTGAGTATTTGTATAAAATTTTACCATATTTTAACTTCTCGTTTTATTGAAAAGAGACATTTAAAGATTATATTTGTTTGACGACCTCTGTGGCTCAGCAGTTCAGCGCTTTGGTGCTCAAGCCGGGGGTCGCAGGTTCGAATCCTGCCGAAGGAACAAAAAGCTTTTCTGTGTGCCTGGGTCATGGATGTGTACCTATAGGTATATGTGTATAATATAACAAAAATCTTAAGTATAGTATTAACATGGTATTAATTAATATACTTCCTGTTTTCTGGTACCTACCTGTAACACAAGTTATTATTATTATTTGTTTCAATAAATTAATTTTATTGTGTAGTGATTTTAATATGCGTGCTAAGATTTAAGATTATTAAGTTTCTCTATTAATAATATAAGATTCGAATGTTTATTAAGGCACGCAATATTGTTTAAAACAAAGTCACCCTAATAATAATTATGTAGGTAGGTACTTTTTTTCTAATACTATTGTTCAGTTTTACCGCATACTTTTTACATTTAGTTTAACCTTTGTTAGTATTGCGAATAAGAAGAAATAAGTAAAATGTAATATAAATTCATAATTTGCAGGTATTGGATTCCAATTTCAAGGGCACGCAATAATAAATAAGACAACATGAAAATATTTCAAGATTCTCATTCGTATAAAATGTACCTATCTATTTTGCACCAAAGGATAACCGCTGAAGTTAATCAGGCTATGTTGTATATTTATGTGGTAATCTGAAATATTTTGGTTACCAACTTTTAGCCCTCGTATCCACGAGAGTTTTTTTGAGGTCGCGAGTCGTGACGCGACAGGAAAAACTGCACTGTAAAATATAGAACTCTGCACTTAATCTACAATAGAGCTGAAAATTGAAGTGTCAAGTGTACACGATTTTCAGCTGTGTCGTATTAATGCAAAGTTCTATTTATAGTGTAGTTTATTAGTCGTGAATCTCGTGATCACATAAAACGCTTGTGGGAATGTAGGCTTACTTTTGTATATTTTTAATGCAATAAAAACGATCAAATTATAGTATTAATTGTTTTGTTGTTTATTGTTTTATTTACCTTTTTAACCTAATAATTGGGTCCTAAAAATAAAATTGAAAACAATAACCTACGTATAGTTTTTTTTATTTTTTTTTTTCATTGTAGGCTTGAATCTTTTGCACTTTAGAAGATATAAATACGTAAAAAAGCTACGGTATAATTTTGAATTTCGAAATTATTATATTTTTGCCACTCACAATTATTGCCACCTCTTAATACGTAGTATAGCTTTACGTTCTCTTTGTTTTCTGCCGCTAGCTGTGCGAGACCGACGAGTACCGAGTGTTGCCAATACTATTAAACCGAGTGTTGCCAATACTATTATTTATTACAATTATTTTTAAATTACCGTTAGGCAATTACCGTGTTCTACGGTATCTATTTTTCGAGAACAGTTTCTAAGAATTTCCTAAAACTTTTATTTAATTAGATTTAAATCCACGTTTCTCATAATATTTTCTTCCAGAGCTGTCAATAGCAACATTTAAACTTCCCGCGTAATTTCAAACGAGTGCTTGTCGGACTGTCGCGCGCTCTACCGGCAAAAATCTGTCCCCGTAATTGAGACCATTATTTTAACATTACGTTCGGACTCCTGGTTTCTATACTTCGTGATAGCTACTTGCGAGTTGCAGTGCGTAGTTTTTTTTTTTTTTTTTTTTAATATAAGGTGCCGGCTTATAACCATTTGCCAGTGTCAAGTATATTTTCATCACCGTATTTCTAAATCGTCAAGTCCAAAGTCTAGTCAAAGTCCGAATAAATAGACACGGTAGTCAATCAGTCAAGTCGGTCAATTCAGTAAAGTGGTAGACGCTTTACTGAAACTTCCTATAGGGAGTTTTGGCGGGAAACCCAATTTAACACGCGTTTTGTAGTTGTATCACTTTTCCACACTAGTGCACGTCAACGAATAACTCATGGTTAATATTCCACCAATATTACACGTTAAAACAGAAATAACACGAATTTAGAAAATTAATACATAAACACAATATTGCTGATTGACATTCCCGGCAAAACTCCCAGTGCATAGTAAATGCGTGATTATTCTGCTTTCGGTATTAAAACTTTAATACTGAACGTGCTAGTATCGAGTAAAAGGCAAGATGAACTAGTTTTTAAATCCTATTACTATTTAAGATATTATAAATCTGAAAGTTTCTAAGGATGTATGTATGAATGGATGGTTAGATGGATGTTTGTTAATCTTTCACGCAAAAACTACTGAACATATATTGATGAGGTATAGTCGTAGTTTAGGCTCTTGCTAACATTGAAAAGAACAGTGTTACAATGGGATACTTTACTTACGCAGACGGAGCCGCGGTCAAAACCTAGTGTCATCAAAAACATACATGTAGGTAACGTTGTAATTGTTAAAATTGATAATACTTAGGCTTAGCTTTATGAACAAACCCAAGCAAAATAAAGAAACATAAAATGCCTTGCAACAATATCCCTCAATTCATCCATCAACTTTTCCATCCGTCCCAAAAACAATGTAAACTTTGACCAACAACTTTGAGGATACGTCAAGTGACACGAAGTTGTAAGTCGGGAAGACGGATAGAGGTGAGTGTTATCGGGCACGAGATAGCCGCCGTAAATCTGACAAGACAAACGATCCTGACCTTCGCGTCATACCGCCAATTAGTTATGAGCCGCCATATTAGAACTCACCAAATTTAAATTTAAATAGGCAATATGCATAAAACATAAAAAATAACTTAAAACATAATAATATGATACTAGACTGAAACATAAAGTAAATGGGTAGAAAATTTTCAATATAATATTATATGTTAATAAATGAGCAAGATATACACGGTCAAAATGTTGAATGCATAGATATATAATATTAATAAGAGGGTTGAATGTATCTCTTTCTAGCAAACCGAAATCACTTATGATTTATGAACTTTCTATGAACGTCGTGTTATGTGACGTCACGTTACACATAGATCTCTGTCTAATATACTACTTTAAACGTTCATTTCTTTGTTATTTTTAATGATATCCAAAAACTGATTTTACCACACGTTTTACCAAACAAGATAGATCTATATAAAAAAAAATATAATAGGGAATATGCATGTATTAGGTAAAATCCAGCTATTGATAGATATGGTTCAACTTCTGAAATATTTTAAATGTTTTATAAAAATAGTTTTAGTACCTACAATCTAAATGCCAAGTTAATATGAATATTAAAAGAACAATTTTCCATCTTTTTGCTAAAATATGGTCCCGTGTGAGTTTCTTACGCCGGTTCTTCTCGCTGTGATCACAATTCCGTGAGTGTTCAAATTTAAAAATCAATATGAAAATAAAAATAAGAAAATAGCTAGAAATTTGAAATTTTGCACACGAATTTCTCATATGACGTAGGCATCCATTAAGGAAGGATTTTTCAAAATTAAAACCCCAAGGGGTAAAATAGGGGATGACAGTTTAAAACCTAATTTCACGCGGGTACTAAATAATTCGGATCGTATATTATTATTACGTAATAACTGCTAAATAATAATTTGATTACTATCCACTTTTAAATATAGTACTCAAATTATGTTTAACAATTATAACATTTTTATTTCACAAAAAGTCTCTAAAAAGTTCTTGATAATCTATTTTAGTTTGTTATTTTACATATTATTTATAATATATAAAATTAAATTGTTTAAATTTAAATTCATGGACAGTGTGGCTAAAATTTCCCGTTACATCAACTTGAAGAATAGTCTAGTAAAGTATTTAATATTAAAGTTGCTTTGTTAGTAACTAAGCAACTTTGAACACAGAGCTTACATTAGGCTAAAGGCATTATGATTATGACCCGGCCTACATAGATGATGAATTGTTGGCCTAATTGTTGTTACTTTTTACAGGGTATTATCATCTTACAATACCGCACCTATTATTAATTTGCAAAATGAACGGCACTTTGGTAGAATTAATAATAATTATTAAGCTTAAAGCGTTACGATGTATCATCCTACTAATATTATAAATGTGAAAATTTGTGAGGATGGAGGGATGGATATCGTGTATGTATGGCTGGATGTTTGTTACCCTTTCACGCAAAAACTTCTAAACGGATTTAGATGCAATTTGGAAGGTAGTAGTTATGTCATGGGATACTCTTCCCAACTTACCTGTCCGGTAGTTGTGGTATAGTATACGGGTATGCGACCCCGGCTTCCCTAGCTATTACTGTCCTATCCCTTGCCCTCCTGGGCGGTAATATCCTACATTCCCTATTTCCTACTCTAACTTACCAATCTTCCTTTCCACACCACCTATCCTTCCCTTTCCCTATTCCTACCCTCTCTACCAATCCGTGGAAATGCAATGGATAATCCAAATAATTTAATTATCCAAAATGGCGGCGATGTGGTTCGCCACCCATCACGTCTCGTTTCTCGCGGAGGCGAAAAGCGGACCATGGAGAGACGCTTGGCTACGTTGAATGTAAGAGGAGGAATGGATGGTAAGAATGAAAGTGGACGAAGCGAAAGAAGTATGTTAGAATCGTAGCAAGTGGAAAGAAGTGGTCTCTGCCTACCCCTACGGGAAAGAGGCGGTCCTGCCTACCTCTACGGGAAAAAGGCGTGATTATATGTATGTATGTAGTTAAGGTTCTGGATTAAAATATAGTCTATTTTTATCCTGGCGGCGAAGTGGTTCGCCACCCATCACGTCTCGTTCTCGCGGAGGCGAAAAGTGGCCCATGGAGAGCCGCTTCGCTACGTTGAATGTAAGAGGAGGAATGGATGGTAAGAATGAAAGTGGATCAAGCGAAACAAGTATGTAAGAATCGTAGCAAGTGGAAAGAAGTGGTCTCTGCCTACCCCTACGGGAAAGAGGCGTGATTATATATATGTATGTATGCGACGCGCGCAAACAAAAAGTATGATCCAAATTAAATTGGAAAGTAAGCAGTTTAAGCTCCCGTTCGCAATTCTTCGAAAATAGATTAAACCAAAGCAATACCAAATACCACATGTTCAATTTTTAACTCTATTCTATTCAGTGCTGTTGCGCCACCAGTCATCCAAATTTTACGGATAATTTAAGATGAAATAAAACTATCCAGTAGGTTTGCGCTGGTATGGTAATTTTCTCCAAATATAAAGTTAGTAACAATTTTAATATAGATTCAGATAAATACAATGAATCGGGTGAGCTTAGCGTGGGCCGAATTGACGCATGTAGGCGGGGAATAGGGCTGACGGATTTTGTAAATAAAATACACGATGAAAATAAATTGCTTCACAATGAGGCGTATTTGGAATAAATCATCAGCTATTTATTTATTTACCAAAAAATAACAACATAAATTACGACAAACAATTTTACATGATGACACTTATAGTATATAATATGAGGGCTGTGGCACAAGTGTCAACGCCCACCTTCGAACTATTTAACAATATAACAGTAACATAAGAAGTTAGTTATATATTATATAAGTGAAAAAGAATTAATGAATTTAAAGAAGTAGATAGCAATCTTGTCTTCCTACTAGTGTGTGTGTGTGTGTGTGTGTACTGTGTGTGTGTGTGTGTGTGCGTGCGTGCGTGCGTGCGTGCGTGCGTGCATGCGTGCGTGTGTGTGTGTGTGTGTGTGTAATATTATTTTCAAATATTCATTTTAACATAATATATGAGATGATGATGTCCTCCACGACGCATCCGTCGACGGCGACCCTTAATGCCTCCTTGAATGAGCTCGTATATGGCTGGAGAAACCGAGCTTGGTCTGAAATACTCGGTCACACGTTGCGCAGTATAGCTGACCAGTGGAGTTGTACGTATAGTTATACGTGGGCTTAGGGCGAGTCTTGCGGTGTTGGCGTTTGGCATCCAAATCTTCCATACGAGCTTTTTCGAAGTTCTCGGTGCCTTCTTTTACAGCTTTTCGCCATTCAGGCCTCACACGCGCCAGCTCCTGCCAGGTGTTATCTTGTAAGCCACACGCAACCAAATGCCGCTTGAGAACATCCCTATAACGCAAGTACTGGCCCCCAGGCTTACGCTTTCCAGTTGTTATCTCCGAAAAGAATACGCTCTTAGGTAAACGGGTGTCACCCATGCGCACAAGGTGTCCACACCATCTAAGTTGGCCTTGCATGAGAAGACACTCCATACCAGACATTTTTGTGCGCCTTAGAATCTCAGTGTTTGGAACTTTATCTTGCCATTTGACTCTAAGAATTGCACGTAGACACCTCATGTGAAAGCTATCGAGACGTTTGATATCAGCCTTGTAAAGGCACCATGCCTCGGAGGCATAAAGCAACAGGGGCAGGATAATTGCTTTGTATACAGCAAGTTTAGTCTGTAGGCGTAAGTCGTGCGAATTCCAAACTCTTTGATCCAGCCTCCCAAAGGCACCAGCAGCTTTCGAGATCCTTGATGAAATGTCCGATTCTAGACGGTTGTCACTTCGTATAAGGCTGCCGAGGTAACGAAAAGTCTCTACTTCCTCCAGCTCCTTTCCAGCTAGGGTAATCGGTGTGTCGCTTGCACTAGCACCTCTTGCAGGCTGCTTCAGGACTTGCGTTTTCGACACGCTGATCACCAGGCCAAATTTACGACATGACTGGTCCAACTCATCTAGGTACTGCTGCAAGTGCTCAGTACTGTCAGCCATTAGGCACACGTCATCGGCATAAAGGACTTCCAGCAGAGAGCGCTGTTGGGTTTTGCGCTTCGATCTAAAACGCGACAAGTCGAAGATACTCTTGTCGGTTCGCACGTTTAATTGTATCTGACCGCTACAGTTCCTCAGGGCGTCATTCATTACGGCAGCAAAATAGAGGGCAAAAAGTGTAGGGGCCATGACACAGCCCTGCTTGACACCGCTTGTTACCGGGAATTGGTCTGTGAAGTCGTTTTCATGACGAACTCTGGCCATCATTCCATCATGGAATTGGCGCACTATGTTAACAAACTTCACAGGACAGCCCATTTTCCTCAGAACCGTCCACAGGGCTATTCTAGGTACTCGGTCAAAGGCTTTTTCCAGGTCGACAAAGCACATGTACAGTGCACGGTGCTGTTCTAAGCATTTTTCCTGCAGTTGCTTGACCACAAAAATGGCATCAACTGTGCCTCTATTTGGGCGGAAGCCGCATTGGCTTTCAGGGAGACAGCGCTCAGCCAACATACTTAACCGTCTATTGATGATATGGGCCAATATCTTACCGGCTGCAGTAAGAAGAGCAATGCCCCTATATGCGCCGCAATCTGATAGGTCGCCCTTACCTTTGTACAGTTTGGATATGACAGCATCTTTCCAGTCTTGGGGTACGACTTCTGTAGTCCATATGCGCTGTACGATTTCAAACAGTCTGGTTTTAATATTGGGCCCTCCGTATTTGAAAACTTCGGCAGGTAGACTATCTGAGCCCGGTGACTTGCCGTTTTTTAGCCGCGCCGTAGCTTTGCAGAATTCTTCAAACGAGGGAGGATTATCAAGTTCGGGTACAAGCGGAAGATTCTCTAGCGCACTGATGTAGGAAAGATCCGCTCCTTGGCTACCAGGATTCAGTACTTCTTCGAAATATTCCGCCCATCGAAGGAGAACATCCGCTGGGTCAGCCAGGCGCTTAGATTTATCGCGCGAGTAAACTGGGGCTGCAATTTTATGCCTCGGTCCAAAGACGCATTTTAGCCCTTCGAAAAATTTTGAAGACTGGTTGGTGTCAGCGAAACGTTGCAGTTCTTCAGCTTTTCTAGACCACCAACGATTCTTTTGCTCTCGTACTTTTATTTTAAGCTCATGTAGTATGGCTTTGCGGCGAATGTTATCGCCTTGGTGATGATTTAGTTCGCGTCTTGAGTCTTCGACAAGTTTCCGTAACGCTTCATCAGAGTCATCAAACCAGTCTTGATTTCTCTTAAGCGGTTTACCGATAAATGTCTTAGAGACTTTGTGCAGTGTTTCGGCATAGTTACGCCAATCATCATCAATTGAGGCACTTTCGACCGTAACATTCAGCGCTGCGCCAAAAGCTCTATCGAGGTCACGTTGTAAGTCCTCATTGTTATGGAGTTTCGAAAAAGCTAGTCTGACGGGAACTTTATGTTGCATACGGTGTGGAGGCTTATACTGTAGTTTTATCTTAGATCTTATGAGACGGTGGTCTGTCCAGCCCTGGGCTCCACGCATAGATCTCGTTATTAGGACATCTTTGAGATCTTTTCTTCGAACGATGATATAGTCGATGAGATGCCAGTGCTTGGAACGGGGGTGCATCCACGACGTCTTGTATTTTTCAGGTAAGCGGAAGAAGGTGTTTGTGATGCTTAGGCCAAATTCAGCGCAGAGAGTTAGTAGCATAGCACCATTTGAATTATATTTGCCAACACCATGTCTTCCAATAGCACCCTTCCAGGCTGCGTGTTCTGTACCGACGCGCGCGTTAAAATCTCCAAGCAGGATCAACTTATCGCTGGACGGAATACCCCGTAGTACCTCCCTTAACTGAGTGTAAAATATGCACTTGTCTTCATCTGATGAGGTCATGGTAGGTGCGTAGACGCTTATAAGGTGCAAGAATTTTTTGGGAGATATATGCAGCCGCAACGTCACTAGCCTGTCATTGATGCCTATAGGGGGTTCTACTAGAGTCCTTGCAATTGAGTTCTTGATCGCAAAACCAACGCCACTGGCGGATCTTTCCGTCGCCGGCTTTCCCATCCAGTAGTAGGTATACCCACCCAATTCCTCACAGAGTTCGCCACTTTCTGTCAAGTGAGTCTCACTTATAGCGGCTATATCTACATTGTACCGGGATAGTTCACGGGCTATTAGAGCGGTCTTCCTTTCCGGGCATAAGTTAGTGTCTCTATCCAGTAGAGTTCTTACGTTCCAGGTAGCTATATTGAAAAAATATTTCCTATTGTTCTGACCGCGATTAGTTGGTGCCTAAGTGACCGCGGTTGGACACCTAGGAGAAAATGAGACGGGCTATGTTTGGGCCACCTTTTCTAGGCCCCTCCCCGGATTGGGGAAAGCAGAGCGATCCTGAACAGGGCTGCTTTGTCACCAAACGTGCTGCCGAATCCGTCCTCCCGTCTCAGTCGAGTCAAGAAGTGACCACTCTCGTTTGGCCGCCTACGTGCAGAGAGTCAGCTAAGAGCCAGGCCCACCAGTCCGACTCCCACCACCAACGCTCTATCGCCGCAGGACTTGTGATTATCTCATTGTCAAGGTTCTTGCTAGGGTCATCAGCGCGTGAGTATATTATAGTGGATGAACAGTTGCGCAGCCACAAATCCACTCCCTCGTCCCCTTTCCCAGGTGCCAGTGGATCGGAGTACGATACGACCAGCCGAGATGCAGGGATGCAGTGAAAGGCCACAGGTCTCTTAGAGGATCCAGACGAGTGCCCTTAAGGCCCATCACGGGGGCCTTGCTGCACCGCCATAGTCGCCGGAACAGTTGCCATACTGACGAGTCCGCCTTCTATACCGGTACAGTCTTCATGTACTATGCGGGGGATCACCCGGCACGGAACTGCGTCCACTGAGAGTGTGCGCAGTCCCCTCCACTAGGTTTAGCCCGCGGGTCGACGCGGTTTACCAGGGTGTGGCCGCTGCGTACATGACAGCTACTTGGAGCCACTAGTGGAGAGATTTATGGGGTGTCTGCAGTCCAGTCAGCAACTACCACTTATAAAGCAAAGCAAACAGAGAAAAGCAAAGCAATGCAAGCCGACCGGCAGTCCTGGAAAGGTCCCACTACTAGACACCCCAATACACCCCAATATGAGATACCTATGCATAGAACAGAAAATAAGGCAAAAATTAATATTGTTTAAAATATATTGTAGATTTATATATGTTACAGTTAAAACTAGTTCTTACTAGTCAAAACGCGTTTTTCCAAAGACTCGCAGTTAAAACTGTTCCAACCGAGGTCAAAGTTCATCGGATGATCGTATACTGATTGGTCGCGAGACGTCACAAGGTTCTCTAGTCAAGATGCAATCGATAATTTCGACGGCGAACTTCGAAATCAAAAATATATGGAATTTGACACAAGTCATCGTTAAATGACACGTCGCTTGTGATGCCTCATGTCAAATCCCATGGAAATTATCGAATGCATCTTGACTTTAGTTACTAGTACTAGTACTGTCTAGTGAAGATTTTGGGCCTCTAGTCAAGATGCATTTGATAATATCGACGACGAAGTTCGACAATAAAATATATGGGATTTGACTTAAGGCATCGCCAAATTTTATGATAATCAGTTAAGTACTTTTTACGTAAAACTGTAAATAAAGTATCCCACGGGAACCGTAAATTTCCCAGGGATAAGAAGTAGTCTATGTCCTTTCTCAAAAATTTTATTTTCATAAATTTCATTTAAATCGATTCAGTAGTTTTAGCGTTAAAGACGGACAAACAGACACGATTTTCCCATTAATAATAAATATTATTGTGGATTGTCACCTTAGCAACTACTAGTCGATGTTCCCTAAACTGTTTCTTTTGTGTAAGATTATTAATTTTACTAGGTAAGTATAATATGACTCTATGTCTAAAATCTCATAATAAATATTTTTAAAACTATATCTAGCTTTAAATCCCAAATTAGTTTCCCTAGTGCTCGTTTTAACTAAAAGTCAGAGTTACAACTAGTTTTATCTGAAAATCAAATATATTAGTAATAAATTCTAGTTTTGACTAGGTATTTCTAGTTTTAACAAAGGCATTTAGTAAAACCTAGTTTCAACTAGGGAAAACGAGCTATAACGAAAAACGGGTTTTAACTGTAACATATATAATTCATCTTAGCCATAATAATAAGCTAATTATAGTAATAACAGATTTAGTATCGTATAGAATTCAAGAGAGAAGCAAATTTAAAAAAAAAAAACTCTGAATTTGTGACAACCCTAGAATAAGCGGAGGTGGCATACTCATCTACGTTTCAACCTACAGGACCGGTTTTAAGTGCTATCGTTACATAGAATAATAATCGCCAATAATACATTTTATGTAAGAGTAAAATCTAAATTGTCTGCTGCAAAATGGTCCAAGTTACATATAAAAGCCAATAGGAGTGCCCTTGTTACTGAATACTTATTAGCAAATAATTTTATACTTTTCACTACTTTCTCGCAAAATTAAAATAAATATGAATAGGCTAGACGATTGATTTTAAATAGTACTTTTAAAATACATGAGTATGTTCTCAAAATAAACAGTACCTGTACCTATAAAAATCAATGTTTTCACAGGTACAGCGATTTCTTTACAAAATTTCTCAAGTCTTGGGAAAAAGCTCCATACAAAAGTCGTAACTAACTGTGATGTCACGATTAGGTAAAAGTGTATGAAATTTATGGAACATATTTATAAATATCTCCGAAATTCGTGCGATCATACTTACTATAATGCATATTTTTGTATACGATGTAAGTAAACTAATGATGTAGGTTTTTTTTTACAAATCAAGAAAAAAATTTGAAACTTTTTATATCTTTTGATGACGACCTCTGTAGCTCAGTGGTTCAGCGCTTTGGTGCTCAAGCCGGAGGTCGCAGGTTCGAATCCTGCCGAAGGAACAAAAAGTTTTTCTGTGTTCCTGGGTCATGGATGTGTATTAAATATGTGTATAATATAATAAAAATCTTATATATGTGTATAGTATTAAAGTATTAAATATACTTCCCGTTGTCTGGTACCTGTAACACAAGTTCTTCTGATACTTAGCACGGGGCCAGATTGACTTGGTGTGAAGCGTCCATAAATATTATTATTATTATTATTTTTTAACCGGCTTGCAAAAAAAGAAGGCGGTAATTAGATATATATAATTATTTGTTTAAAAAACACATACCTACATATTATATTTTTTTCGTTTATCAAGTAATAATAGGTACATACAATATTTGTGAGTATATAAATTAAACTAAATAATTTATATGACATTGTAGTCATCTCCCTAAAAATGTTCGATACTACGACTTAAAAATAGTTAAACACTTATACGATTTTTAAACCTATTAAAATTTCAGAAAGGTATGCTGAGATGGTTTGGCCATGTCGAGAGAATGAATGAAGAACTTGACGAAAAAAGTGTATAAGGCGAGTGTGAATGGAAGTGTTGGAAGGGGTAGACCTAGGCGGATGTATCAAGACCAAATCAGGGACGTCTTGAAAAAAGGCCTGGTCAAGAGTACCCTAAACCGAATACCATGTATGAAGGGAATAATGAAAGTGGACGAAGCGAAACAAGTATGTAAGGATCGTAGCAAATGGAAAGAAGTGGTCTCTGCCTACCCCTACGGGAAAGAGGCATGATTATATGTATGTATGTATGTAACACTTATCACACGCGTTCAGGGTGATGGTGGGGCATCCTCGCTACTGTAGGTAGTGCGTCTGCGATATTTGCACATGCACACACAGACTGTTCTAAACCGTGGCTGCAGCGTCGCATTGCATCGCTGATGTTTTGCACCCGTGGAAGCCCCAACACCATCCTGAATCTGCTAAGCGCCGCCAAGTTGGACTGCCCTCTTGTGCGGTACTGTTTGTGCCCGGAGCCCCAGAGAGGAAATACCTAAATTTAATAAATTATTTGTATACTAAATTATGGGCTACGCCTGAAATAAACATATTTTATTTTATTTATTTATTGAGTTATCTACCCATTGGCTTAATAAACAACTATGTAATTTTGTATTTGGACTTTTTGTGCCTTTGTTTATTAATATATTATATTAAACTAGATGTTGCCCGCGACTTCGTGCGCGCAAAAGTTAATTTTATAGAAACCGTACATTTTTCCGCGATAAAAAGTAGCCTATGTCCTTCCACGTGGTCTACCCTACATATGTGCCAAATTTCATCAAAATCAGTTCATTTGTTCCGGAGCCTATTCAATACAAACAAACAAACTTGTCCTCTTTATTATATTAGTATAGACAACAAGATGATACCCACGGTTTATGCACGTAAAAGGAACACGTCGCAGGATGCATAGGCTACTTTTTACCGCGACAAAAAGTAGCCTATGGTGTGGTGGTGTACTCAATATCTGTACCAAATTGCATCAAAATAGTCTTGTTGTTTCAGAGCTTTTTCAGTGCAAACCAGCAAACAAGCCTTTCCCCTTTCTAATATTAGTACAGATAGCGTAGCAGTACCAGTGTAGCCACTGTAGTTCATCAAATGTGCAGCAAAATGGCGCCATAATACAGCTCATTGGAGAGCGAGCGTTGTTTTATGGTCACTCAGTTAAGTGCTCGTAATTCTTGAGCAGAAGCAGACGCCGGACTGTTGATGTTTCTCCTAAACTCATAAACAAACACTTCCTTTTTCTTATGAAAATAATACTACTTACCTAAGTAAATATTGTGATTTCGTCCGTCCTACTTGTACAGTATGATCGCGATATCAATGGCTTTCGGAAATCGTCGTTGATCTGTTATTTAAAACGATGAAAGCCGAGGGACATTGGCAACGTGCTTTTACGGTACTATTATTGAGAATCTGCAGTACGCATTTTTTTTTTTCAAATTCAAAATTAATTAGCATCGATCCAAAGCATGGGATCGATAAAAATATTTGCTAGTCAAGACTTTTCCAATGCACACAGACAGCGATGTTGTATAATTTATTCGCGGCGTCAATATTTGTATAAGAAAAGGAGTAAATGTATAACTAAATATTGTTTTTAGACTATGCTGATTTTTTTTTTTTAGAAAAATTAAAATGTACGTTTCGATTAATTACCACTTTTTAATATAATCTATGAATGCACGTCGTAAATGTATTCGAAATTGGAGCATTTGGGACCTGTAAAAAGTTAATGAAATAAAAATGAAACACGTTTGTTCAGACTTAAGACCGCCATGTTCAACTTACTCGGTTGAACCTAATATGAGATTTTAAAACTCGCATACGCTGTACCATTTCATTACAGTTCTATTTAGTTAGTTTTATTGTTACGTACGTACCGAACTACATATAGTTCGGTAAAAAGGGGCAAAATTACAAACTTTAAATTTTACAGTGTGTTTGTTTCCTCTCAAGGTTAAGAGATTTAAACATCAGATAATAGATTTAATTGTATCGAAAAAACACCCCCCTTTTGGAGGTCGCAACCCCTATACATTCAACAGCTGATTGTTTAGTAGAAGGAATACTGACAATAAATAAAAAATTGAGTTGAACCGGCTAGATTAAAAATTTTTACAAAATTTAAAAAATAATGTAGACATTTTTTCTTCCTTTTGAGATTCAAATGTATTTTTCATCTTACGCTTAAGCGAATGTAGCGAAATGGCTAAGCCACATAAAGCGACTAAGGTGTAGAGTTTGTGAAGGTAGGTTTGTAGAGTTAAGGTGTGTAGAGTCAGAATCTTGGTTTTACATGAGATCTGATAACTTTTTGACAGTGTGATCTTGGCATTACTCTACATGAAAATGTTTTTGGTGGATGTAAGTATTTACGATACCTATACCAAATATCTTTTGTCTGTCTGTTTGTTCCGGGTTTTCCAGTTTCAGAAAACGGCCGGACCGATTTAATTTACATTTTTAATTTCATTTAGTTTACATTTTTAATTTCATGTAAACGAAGATGCAAGCACTACTAGTTTATAGTATAAAAGTAATAAATGTACTTCCTGTAGTCAGGTAACTATAACACCAGTTCTTTTGAAACTTAGTACGGGGCCGGATACACGTGGTGTAAAAGCGTCTATAGATATTATTATTACTTCATTATAATAATTTTGTAACGGCAATATTTTCATATAGGTCCTAAATCCAATCTAGACTTTCCATATATCTAGATAATAATTAGTATTTGTAAATTAATTTTCTCTTCCGAGCTTCACTATAACCAATTACAGTTTCCCGATAGTTTACAGGATAGAGGGGTTCCGTATTTCCTATTAATTAAACTGTCACTCCCCGCTCTAGTGTTAACAAAGTCGGTGTGTTTATGTTCAAGTCTAATAAGCACTTTCTAATGTAACACCAGACGAACATAATTGCGAAATAAAATCCTGGGTGTTGCGTGAAGTTTATGTGAAAGGTAAAGTTTGAAGAATGTTTTTCTTTATGTGTATGTTTTCATATAATAACTCTCACACCGATTTCGGTGACGGTGGCCGAGTTACTCAGGAATAATTTTATAGTGCCCAAATGTATGCGCAGTACACAAGAACACTCTTTCCTTTTTTACTCTGGAAACCTAGAGGTACGGATAACCGACACGACTGGCGAGAGATCAGGCGCAGGTCCGAATTTTTACGTGCCCGTCCGACGTATGGATTGTCAGACAATCAGGTGATCAGCCTGCATTGTCCTAAGCATATTTGGATAGAACATTTTTGGTGTTCCACTGCGGGAATCGAGCCAACCACCTGCGAACCGTGAGCTAAGCTTTAAACCACTAGACCACCGAGGCTTTATAAAAATTTTATTACATTGCGATGATGATGATGGTGATAGCATAGTTATTATGATAGCAATAATATTACTAACTTGTAGTTAACGGAGTATATACATCGTTCCTATTCAATTTTATTGAAATGTAAACAAAAAATGAAATTCGACCAAATTACTGTGTCATTGTATTTCGTTACATATGACACGGTGAATAGGTATAATTTCAATTGGAAGCATTATAGTCAATATTAAGCTTCGTGTACATTAGCGCCCATCGCACGTAAAGTTGAGACCGCGGCAAATAGCACGCACCGTTTCGACCCTCGCTCCGAAACGAACATGTAGAGTACACGGGGTTGCCAATCCGACCTGGCATGTTAATGCGAGCGTATTTTCCACAGTTTATCCGCGCACTCGTCAAAGTTATGTATGACGGCGGTCCAAACCGTGCACGTCTTTAGTCGTATTTAGCACGACAGTTCGATCCGTAGTCCAAACCACGTAGATCCCTTCGTGGTTTAGAACGCGAGCCGATGCGCGGAACTTTACACGTGTAGAGTTTTATGGGAATTGTAGTGGCAAGCCCCAAAGGGAGATCTCCGACCGAGCGAGGTGGTATGCCCGGTCAGGCCGAAGCCCACTTGTAATCATTTCAGCTGTCGTATATATACTTCCGAGCTTCCGAAATTTCGATAGCGCGATTCAGGACTGTGCGCTGATTGGTCCGCCACATATTAATTGAGTTTACATTAATACTTACGGTTCATATAGGTTCTAAAATAACGTAGCATGCTACAACATGCGTATCGCATTTCGTAGCACGCTGCAGAACACAGGAGCGGCAAACGCTTTCGGATTTCAAAGCTGGGCCTTTAGTCAAGATGCATTCAATAATTTCAATGGTGAAGTTCGAAAACAAAATGTATGGTATTTGACATAAGGCATCGCAAGCGACATGTCTCTTAGCGATGACTTTTGTCAATACATTTGTGATTTCGAACTTCGCCGTTGAAACTATCGAATGCGTCTTGACTAAAGGGCCTGAAAACGATGAATTACTGCACCGACGCGTTCATTGCGAAAGGTCATTAAATATCGGATACGTATTAGATACAAGCTACAGCTTAAAATAATGAAAATTGCCACCAAATTGTAGCTAATAATGAGCAGGAAATATCGCAATCTCTTATAAGCCCAAACAATAATGATGATGATGATGATTACTAATATCTCAATATTGACGACCTCTGTGGCTCAGTTGGTTGAGCGTATTGGTGCTCAAGCCGGGGGTCGCGGGTTCAAATCCCGCCGAAGGAACAAAAAGTTTTTCTGTGTTCCTGGGTCATGGATGTGTATTAAATATGTGTATAATATAATAAAAAAAACTTAAATATGTGTATAGTATAAAAGTATTAAATATATTTCCGTTGTCTGGTACCCGTAACACAAGTTCTTCGAGAACTTAGCACGGGATCAGATTGACGTGGTGTGAAACGTCCTTAGATATTATTATATTATTATTATTATTATCTCAATATTAGTTGAACAAACGCGTAATCAACAAAAGAATCAAATGTGGAAACAAAGTTTTCGCCAGGGAAATAAAGTTATATAACAGTGAGGTCGGCTGACCTTAACCGACGGCTAATCTGATACTAAAATGATCTTAAAATTACAGAATAAACTACGAATTCCGTCCACTAATATTACCTTGATACCTAACTATTTACCTACTGATAACATCTTTCACGGCTAGGAAATTTCTAACGGTACATGAATTTGGTTTGTTACATTATTTTATAAGAGCAAATTAGTTATTAAAATAGGAGCGTTCTTTTGGAATGTTTTCTACGAATATTACTCCCCCACACCGATTTCGGTGACGGTGGCCGGCTTCATTGAAACCAGGCCAGTTACACAGGAGTAATTTTATAGTGCCCAAGTGTGTGCGCAGTACACAAGAGCACTCTCTCTTCCTTTACTCTCGTAACCCAGTGGGACGGATGACCGACACGACTGGCAAAAAATCAGGCACAGGTCCGACTTTTTACATGCCCATCTGACGCATGGATCATCTTTTTTGTCAGACAATCAGGTGATCAGCCTACATTGTCCTAATCAAACTTGGAAATTACAACATTTTTTTGTTGTTCCAACGCGGCAATCGAACCCACGACCTCCGAGGCGAGAGCCATTGCTCTAACCACTAAGCTACGGAGGCTGTTACGCAGTATATTATAAAGTTAACAGTAGCATAGTGTGTGTTAACTTTTTTTTTATTGATTTTCGTCGGTTTCTCACCCACGACTGATGGCGGTAAAAGTTCCATATCACTTTGATTAAATCTTAAAGTTTTTCCTCGAGGAATGTACTTTTTATTAGTTTTGTATGATGAAATCATCACACCAATATTGTGTTATTTACTCTTCCGAAAACAACTAAAAGTTTTACCGAATGCCTTTTTGTTTCTGTACAGTGAATGCATCTTTTGAATAACGAGCTTTGATGCGGTTTTCAGGAAGAGACAGAGTATTATGCATGTAATGTATTAATTATTATAAATATAATAATTATCAAAAAGAACATATTACGGATGTCCGTAAAATTTACCTTAACGCGGGTGGAGCCACGGGCGAATTCTAGAAATTTAATAAAATATACCCAGACAAAAAAGTGATTTCACAGCTCCGTGTAAAATATCCACCGATAATATTATTCATTTTTTAACCATGAATAAAAACTACATTTTTGGTGAGTTGTTTCAAAGCACCCTGTGTAAATTACTCCGAAGCGCTCCCCAGAATCAGAATATTATACGAAACTTTCAGTTTCAAGATATTCATGAATAATATCAAGTTCTATACTAGGGCATTGTGCTTACGTCACGCATAGGTGATTACTACTTCGAAAGTTCTGAGTTCAGTGGCTATACTATACTGAGTTATACAACTTAGCCACCAGAATATTTAAACACTTTAGTAGGGTTGTGTCAATATTTTATTACTGGCTAGATTTGGCTCGCGACTTCGTACGCGCAAACAAAGAAATCCCGCAAGAACCGTACACTTTACGGCCATAAAAAGTAATATTAACTACTTTTTATCACCGTAAAGTGAAATAAAGATAGCGTAGATTATGGAAAAGGAAATAGTTCCTTTCCATGATCTACTCTATCTATTTTCTATATATAAAAAATGCAAATCTGATTGACTGATGTATAAACGCAAGGGCTTATGGTTAACCTTATGGTTAGAAACTTGAAAATTTGCATACGTAGGTACTAGTATTTCTCATATGACGTAGGAAAGAAATCCACTAAGGAAAGATTTTTCAAAATTCAACCCCCAAGAGGGTAAAATAAGGGATAAAAGTTTGTAAGAAACTTTTTATTACTTGGACTTATTTGCATGATATTTCGAATGGAGTACCGAAAAAAATAATGTGCTACATACGTAGCAGCGTTTTCTAAAATTCAGCCCTTAGGAGAGTAAAAAAAGGGATGAAGGTTTTAAACTATTATAAAGGTATCATTTATAAACCAGTTATCAAGCGGGCGAAAATTTTATCAAAATCAGGTCATATTATATTATTATTATTATATTAATTTTAATTACACCCCACACAGACCCCAAGGAAGGACAAAGCCTACTTTTTATCGCGGCAAAATGTACGGTTATCGCGGGATTACCTTTTTGCGCGTACAAAGTCGTGGGCAGCATCTATGTCTTTCCCTGTGTTCTACTTTATATCTATGCCAACTTTCACCAAAATCGGTTTAGCAGTTTCGGAGCCTATTCAATACAAACAAACAAACAAACGTGTGCAAACAAACAAATCTTTCCTATTTATTATATTAGTATACATAGTATAGACTATCTATACTAATATAATAAATAGGACAAACTGTCGCGACAAACTTTCTACACCAATCATCGTTTTTAGTATTTTCCCCACAATATTACCAATATTTCGTTTAAACCTTCCCTGAACTTCCAAAATTATCACTATCCAAATTAGTACAGCCATTCTAGAGTCCATTTTTGTATATTATATGAAGATAATTTATTAATATTAAATAAAGCGTTTACCGTATGAGTTACAAGTGTTACCAAGTTATAACATATAAAATAACAAACAAGGTTGGTATTCTTTTGTTTATATTCAAAATAACCCGCTATCCAAAAACTAAAGCCTGCCGCAAAATTTTATCATATTATTTACACGGCAATAAACTGCTGAAGTATCGGTCCCTTAGCTATAACATACACGCGCAACCGAACCAAAATGTGTTACCCAAAAATGTATTCCAATCAAATTAATTCTCATAATGACCAGTAGAATTCTTACACGTGAGCCATATTGAAGCCTTTTAAGACTAGTCAAGCAAGGAAAAACCCAAGGATAATTAAAAAATGTTTAAATACTCACAATTTAAACAATAATTTTTCTACAGACATTTTTGGGGTTCCCAGGAACTCTTATAGTTTAGCTCTGTTCGTCTGTCTGTCCGTCCGTCTAACTCATGCAATATATAAAAGGCAAATCTGATTGACTGATGTGTAAACTAGTGATGTAACGAATATTCGCATTCGCATTCGCGAATATTCGCACATTTTTGTATATTCGCATTTGCATTCGGAAAATTTTTGCGAATGTTTTGCGAATATGAATATCAGAAAACAAAAGCAAATGTGCGAGTTTCTTACGCCGGTTCTTCTTGCCGGGCTAGTTTCCGAACCGGTGGTAGGCATCATTTAGGACAATTCTTTAAGCGTTATATCATAACCTACATGGAAATAAAAATTTTGAGTTTAAGTTTGAGTGAGCGGAGCGGAATGAATGACGCTATAATATTTAGATCATAGATGAGTTCGTATGAACTCGGCAATACTCGGAAGATACGAACGTAACGAACCCATAACGAACCTTGTCCGAACGCGACTGCGCGACAAATTGGCGCCAAATATGAACAAAAACTGAATATTCGCATTCGCGTTCGCGAATGTCGGTAGCAGATATTCGCATTCGCATTCGCGAATATCGGTAGCAGATATTCGCATTCGCATTCGCGAATGCTAAAAAAGAGACATTCGTTACATCACTAGTGTAAACGCACAGGACAAACCCTTAAGGCTAGGTTAGGCATCCACTAAGAAAGGATTTTTCAAAATTCAATCCCCAAGGGGGAAAAATAGGTAATAAAAGTTTGTATGAAATTTTTTTAAGGGATAAAAAGCATATTTGCATGATATTTCGTATGAATTGAGTACGGAACTCCAACTATAGAGATAAGTTGTTAGCTCCGTAAACGTCGTTGATGTTGCGTGCCGCTTGTGCCGCGTTGCTACCACGACGGTACTCATATTCCATAATTACTCGAATTTTTAACGTATCCATGATGACGAAAAAGTTTGAAATGCGATGAAAATGTAACACTAATCAATAAACAAATGCCTACTTAAGGAAAAAGAATTCCATGTTTTTAAAATAAAATTTATTTGAAATTAGAATTCTTAGCCAAACAAACATTATTTTGATTTGAATGGCTAGTACTGCAGAACGGCAATTTCATAGGTAAAGATCTATTATTATAGTCCCAGCGTAACAGCCGACGTGCACACAATGAGTCTCGTTTCTGTTATCCGGATACAAATTGCAGCCGTATTATTTAAATACGGTCGTTACTCTTAATAAAATAAATTCGACCATTGACGTATCCCAATTCGGGGAGGTATAACGCAAAAGCATCCAGTATTCAGGTCACGCCCTTACGGAATTGTGTTATGAGGCGATGGCTAGTGATATCCTTTGTCTGTGCTCGAATAATGACATATTTTATTAAGGCTCAATGGTCGTATAAAGCTGTGTAAAATAGTGAATTCATTGGCGGGATATAGTGTTTATTTGTGTTGGCGCAATCGCCAGTATCGCTGGTATTTTATTAGAGGCATGTATGTCTGAGCAAAGAATTTGTTTGAGTCTCTGGAATAAAATCGTTTAAGAATAAGTGAACTTTGCCTTTTTCACAATATAATATTATCTATGGACGCTTTCACACACGTCAATCTGGTCCAGTGGTAAGTTCTCGAAGAACTCGTGTTACGGGTACCAGACAACGAAAATATATTAATTAACTAGCTTTTGCCCGCAGCTCCGCCCCCGTAAATACATTATCCCGCGGGAACACTGCACATTTTCGGGATCGGTTCAGCGGTTAAAGCGTGAAGAGGTAACAGACAGACTGACACACTTTCGCATTTATAATATTAGTACAGATATAGATACTTCTTAAACTATACATATATTTAAGATTTTTATTAAATATTACACATATTTAATACACATCCATGACCGAGGAATGAAGTAAACTTTTTGTTCCCTGGCGGGATTCAAACCCTTGAGCGCCAACACGCTAATCACTGAGCGACTGAGGTCGTTAAAAATATAACTGGCCGCGTCGCGCATCGTTTCGTAACCCTTAGGCCCACTTGCGCCAATCCGGGTTAAAGTTAACCGTGGGTTAAAATATCATGCTTTCTCTTTCACTAATACGACGAACGAGAGAGATAACATGATTTTTAACCCAGGGTTAACTTTAACCCGGATTGGCGCAAGTAGGCCTTAGTGTAGAATATATGATATATACGAGTACATACGTTACTTATTTTAATACATTCCATTGGATTATTAGTAATTTCAATCGTAAATCTAACAATTGCTTATATTTTATTAACTACACTAATGAAGCATATTTGCAAGCGATAAAGCCAATTAACGATTTTAACATAAAAGTATGTACCTACTTAATTATAACAAAAAAAAAGTCATAGAAGTTATTTTACTAATTAATTACTAACTGTTTTATTTAACCCTTTAACATTTTGTACGTTCCTAACTTGTAAAGGTCAGGAGTGGTGTGGGCGAAAGGCAAACGGTTTGAGTTCATTTTTAAACACCTACTGCTTCCTGACCTACTGGGTTTCCCCTCAGTGTATGTGGAAAAGTTATGCAACTCTGACCTTTCGAAACTTTGGACCACAAAAACACGAAAATTTAGCCACGAAAGGACTACAGTGGAAAGCTGCGTGTAAGTACTGTAGCGGATAACTGTGGCTGGACTCTTTGGAGAGGCCAGGCACACAATACTTGAATATTTGTAATTAGAATAAGATGTGTCATCCACTATGTCAGACGATAAAATAGAATGGATCCTCCAGGTTGAGAGCGCGTAGGGTGTCGTTTGTGATAGTTCCTGTATATTAATATAATATTGAAATAAATAACGATATAAAGGATTGTGTGTTAAAATTGATAGACCCTGCACCGCCGTCGGTGCGATGACGCCCCCACAATACGCCACAGTACGTAGTTATTTATTGTACATTGCAGTAGGTAGGTACTTAATTACTTTTAACAACCAAATAATTATTTTTCAATAGAAATGTTAGCAAAAAAATGCGCCCCATGAGCGTTTTAAAGTTGTCGCGACAGAAGAAACAGCACTGTAAATAGAACTTTGCGTAAGTATAAGTATATATGTTACGGGTAATGCTAGGAGATAGAGTAAACCTAGGTTTATTTGGGTTTACCTAGGATTACCCAAGCTTTGTGGATAAAGTCCGAATATTTATTTATATTCGGCGTTTACCCATATACAACTAAGTTTACCCAACACTGGTTGGGTAATATTCGGTGTTGGTCTGAATAATAATTGAAATAAATTTTAATTTGAAATTTACCCATACTCACCTAGGTCTACCCAAGACAGGCTGGGTAATGTTAGAATAATTAATGAAATTAAAAACCATGTGCATTTAAAGCTTTTATTTAATTGAAAAAACGTACACAAAACAATCATTGCTTTTTGTATATTAGTGATATATTTTCAATGTCAATCAGTTTATCCTGACACACAGAAAACTGGTTCCTTGAGAACATTTCTTTGATAGTTCCACGTTCGTTTCCTAGCTTGTAAAGATCATCAGTAATTTCTATAACTGCCATAAGCACGTTCCGAAAATCTCCTCTTCCTCTATCAACATTATTATTACGACCAATACCAAACATTACCCAACCATTGTTGGGTAAACTTAGTTATATACGGGTAAATGCCGAATATAAATAAATATTCGGACTTTATCCACAAAGCTTGGGTAATCCTAAGTAAACCCAAGTAAACCTTTTTTTTTTTTTTTTTTTTTTTTTTCTTGTCTCCTCGCACGTGCGCGTGGGGCTGCTGGAATCCAAATTCTTCCGTAGCCCCACACTAGTGCTGACCCGGTCTGTCCGGGCCTCGTCTCCTGCACGGGGTAGTGAGGTGTTTAACTACCCCGTGCATCGCCTCAGAGGCGCGCGTCGACACCCGCGTGCGCCTCCGCCTCGGGTCCATCGAATAAGAGGCGGGGACGTCCCCAAGTCCCTCGCCCCTGGACCCATTCATGGGGGCCGGAAAAGGGCGTTGTCCGCCCTTCTCCTGCGCCCGGTGCGTCTTCTGCGGCCGGGGAAGGGAGTCGAGATCTCCCTCTCCCGTTCCGCAGTTTCCTTCTGCGATATCACGTTCTCGCAGAAGGACACCACCGCGTCCCACGACTCTGCGCTACCGATCATCCTCCGCACTACGGCCGGCAGCGACAGATCGCCTCCTACTTCATTTGTGAGAACACGGCGCTGCTCCTCCCAAGCTACACACTCGGCGAGCGTGTGTTGCGCCGTGTCCTCCCCGCAATGGACGCAGTGGTGGCACCGAGCGTCCGGCTCCCTGTCTATGCGGCACAAGTACTTGCCGAAGCAGCCGTGCCCCGACAGCACCTGCGTCACCCTAAACGACAGGGAGCCGTGCCTTCTCCCGAGCCAGTCCTCGAGTACTGGCCGGATCGCCTCGACGGTAGCGAGGCCGGCGGTAGGGCGCAGAAGCCTTTGCCGCCATTCCGCCACCAAGACCTGACGGAGCTCCTCTCGGCGCAGCGCGATCTGCCGCTGCTCCGGCCTCGAGCCCCGTGCCCGCTCTTCCTCGCGCCAACAATATAATGACGCGAGTACTTTCGCCTCTAGGTCCCAGGGCGGGGATCCGGCCAGGACGCAAGCCGCCTCGTAGGAAATCGTGCGATACCCGCGGACGACTCTGACGGCCATCGCCCTCTGCGGTTTGCGCAGAATGGCGAGAGTGCTGGCCGTCATGTCCATCGCCCACACAGGGGCCCCATACAGGGCCATGGACCGCACGATTTCCACGTACAACCGCCTACAGGCGGCGCTCGGGCCCCCCAAGTTGGGAAGCAACGTTGAAAGCGCGCCCGCTGCACCCATGAGCTTGGGCGCCAGCCGCCGGAAGTGGGGCCCGAATTCACATCGGCTATCGAGCACCAATCCCAGATACTTCATGGTGGACTCGACAGCTATCCGGGCCCCGCTGACGACGATGTGCGATCCCGGCGCCGGCGCACGTCGGGGGCCATGAAACACCATCGCCTCCGATTTGTTTAGGGCCACCTCGAGGCCCAGGCGCCGGATGCGGTTCACCACCTGCGACACCGCAGCCGTGGCTATCAACGCCGCTTCCCTGTGCGAGCTCCCCCGGGCAGTTACAAGCGTGTCGTCCGCATAACACGTCAAGTCAGCGCCCGACAGGAGCTCGCCTCTCAGCACCCAGTCGTAGCCGATGTCCCACAGGAGCGGTCCCAAGACCGATCCCTGTGGAACACCGCACGACATGAGGTGCCGACCGGCACCGTCACGTCCCCGATAGGTGACGCATCTACCCTCCAGATAAGCCCCTACCGTACGGCGGAGGTAGGGAGGCACGCGATGGTATTTCAGAGCCTCCCGAATACAACTCCAGGGTAGGGTGTTGAATGCGTTGGAGATGTCTAAAGACACCGCCAGCACCACCCCACCCCGGGACACTGTCTCCTCCGCCAGGGCCCTCACGCGCATGATGGCGTCTATGGTGGAGCGCCCCCGACGAAAACCAAATTGGTTGTCGTCCAGGTCCGGCCCCACGCAGCACAAGTGGCTGACGAGGCGATTTGCGATAACGCGCTCAAAAAGTTTGCCCGCCTCGTCGAGCAGCACTATGGGCCGATACGCGGACGGCGAGTCTACGGGGCGCCCCTCCTTCCTGAGCAGGACCAGCCTGCCCTCCTTCCACACACTGGGAAACTGACCCTGCTCGAGACATGCCGTGAAGAGCCCCCTCAGCTGGGGTTCTAGCTCCTTCAGAGCCAGGACGAGAGCTCGACCAGGAACTCTGTCGGGTCCGGGTGCTGTGTTTTTAGCCCGGAGTCGCGACACGGCCGCTCTCGTCTCTGCTTGCGTCACCTCGGGGACATCGGTGCTCTCCTCTTCTGGAGAGTCTGTGGCTGAAGGCGAAGACATCGCCGGGGGAACATGTTCCGCTCGCTCAGGGAAGAGAGCCGATACCACCGCCTCTAGCAACTGGGGTTGCATACTTTGCGCCAGTGGAGGCGCCCAGGGACGCAACTTGCCCCGTACCCAACGGTAGGGGCGCCCCCACGGATCCCGATCTAGGGACCCCAGCAGCTCCTCCCTGGCACGCGACTTAGAGTCGCCGATGGCCAGCCACAGAGACTCCTTGGACGCGCGGTACACCTCATATAGCGCGTCTTCCTCGACGGAATCCCGTCGACGTCGTCTCCGGTATCGTGTGTACTGGCGGCGAGCCGCAATGCACTCAACGCGTAACCGTGCAATCTCGTCGGTCCACCAGTACACCTGACGCCTTACGGACTGTTGGCGGACACGTGGCATGGACGCGTCGCAGATCTGCGTCATCGCCCCGCGAAACCACAGCGCCACCGCATCGACGTCGACGGGGCCGTCCATCGTCGACTCCCAAATCCAGGACTGGACTAAGGCAGCTTCCTCGAGTAGTTCCTTGTCGACGCGCTTAATCGCCCAACGCGGGCCGTCGTTAATCGGAGTTGTTGTATGGCGGCCGCTCGCGGTCTGGGCAGAGACGTCGAACCGGATATACCGATGGTCCGACAGCGTCTCCACCTCCACGGCGACACGCCAGTCGCGGACTCGACTGGCGACAGAGGGGCTAGCGAACGAGACGTCCACTATCGACCCGCCCCGCTGCCGCACGCACGTGTATTCCGAACCCCGATTCAGGACGACCAGACCAGTCGTCACCGCCCACTCTTCCAGCACCTCGCCCCGAGGGTCAGTGACCGGAGATCCCCACGCCGATGACTTGGCGTTGAGATCCCCGAGCACTAGAATGGGACGAGGGTGATAACGGCCTACTACGGCGCCCAACTCGACAAGGAAACCCTCAAAGTCCGCGAGACTCTTGTTGGGGGAGAAATACACCCCCACAATGACGATGCCGCCCGAGACCGCAGCAACCCAGCCGCGGCCCCGAGACGGGTCGATCAGAGTCTCGCCAATAATGGCCACCAAACCGTCAGCGCACCCCAGCCAGTTATCACGGGCGGGGATGAAGTACGGTTCGGCGACCACAGCCACGTGGATCGACCACTCTGCCATGCTCTGGAGTAAAAGATCCTGAGCTCTGGCACAGTGATTGATGTTGCCCTGGAGGTAATGGAATTGTGCCATTATTGACATTCCATTCCCTCGGCAACGGTCCTGGGCCGGGAGTCGGCCGCGGAGCTACTAGCCTGCGGAGGCAGCGAGGTTTCCCCGGCAGGTTTAGAGCTCCTCTTCTTCTTCTTCTTGGCCTTGCTGGCAGGTGCGCCTCAGGCCCCTCCGCCCACTTTGTGTCCCGCTGGCTTCCCTGCAGCCGAACATAAGCTGCAGTTGAGGGCTGCGGAACATTGGGCCGCCTTGTGGCCGGGCTGACCGCAGCGATAGCAAAGGTCACTACGGTCAACCTCAGCGGTGCACTTTGCCCGGACGTGCCCCTTCTCCAGGCACCGGAAGCACCGCAAAGCCCGAGGCTGCAGGAGTTTCACCCTCGCTGCAACCCAGCCAACCAGCAATCTACCGCTTAAGGCGATCTTCTTCGCCGACGCTACAGGGCACCGAACCCAGACGACGCCGAGTCCGGTGGCGTCGGTGCGTATATCGCCGGCCCGCACCTTGTCCGGCGGACACTCTCCGCTTCGGGCAACAGCCGCCACCACCTCCTCAGAGGTCACGGAATCGTCCAGACCAGCAATCCGCACCTCTGCTGTTTTCATTGGCCTGGAGACCCGGACGTCCTCAGGGTTGAGGACCTCCCTCATCTTGGCGGCCAGAGCGTCCGCCTTTTCGGCATTGCCGCTCGCAGCACCAGTCACCTCGAACAGCCGTGCACCCGTGGCAGCCTGCCTGAGGGTGACGGACTGAAGTCCAAGATCTGATAATTTGATCTTGGCCTTGGCCTCGGCAATGACCGACTGGTACGTTACGTCGCGCTCCGCAGCTCCGGGCTGTAGCGTGAGCGTCACAGCTTCGGAACGCGGAGCATGTATCGCCGGTCCTTTGCGACCGCCTTTGGCAGTCCGCCGCGCAGGCTTCGCAACCGCCTTTGCGGTTTGGCCGGGGGCGCGCGCTGTTGCTGAGGCCGCCTCGGCGGCTTTGCGGACCCTCTTGCGGCCCACAACTGTCGCCCAGGTGTCATCCTTAGACCCGGCAGTCGTGGGCTGATTGCTCGATGGGGCTCCCTCCACAGGCTTTTTAACACGCTTCGCGGGTTTCCCCTTCCGAGGCGCAGGTCTCGGCGGCTCCTCAGCCCTCCGCTGTGTATCGGCCGCTAGGGGTGGACGTAGAATTTCCGCAGGGAGGCGCCGAGAAATCGCCTCCATACGAGCATTGACCATGCTCCCGCACTGGAGCATGCAGAGCCGGACAATGCGCTCGACCTCGTCATCGGTATGAGTGCTTGCCGGTCTCGGTGCGGGAGCCGGGTCCACTACCGATGTGGCATCAGTGGACGTGCGTCGCTGCTGCTGCTCGCTCAGTGCAGCGACTTGTCGCCGGAGGTCCTCCAAATCATTTCGGAGACGGCTGTTTTCCTCCTGCAACTTCGCGACCTCGTCTGAGGCCGTCCTGTTGAGGAGGATGCCAACCGCCTCCTTAATGTCCGCGGCAGCTTCCTTCAAACCGCGGATGAAAGTGCCCTTCAGGCTGCCGGATTTAGTAGCAACCTTCAGAACTAAGTCCACCCCGTCCAAGGCAAGCTGACTTAGGGCCACCGCAGATGGTTCCCCCCCTTCCGCCGCTAGAGCAGCGCGTCGCTCGCGTGCGCGTCGGGCCATTTCCGACACTTCGTCGGCCGATTTGCGCTGCTCTCTTCTGGTGGCGTTGAGCTCCCTAGCGAGGCACAACTCTCGCCACCAGGGTCTTCGGTAGTGACCCCCATGTCACTCTCTGCTTCGCTGGCCGCCGTAGTATTGGAGCGCACGAACCTACCCTGTGCGTCCCTCCGCGGCCGTGAAGCACTCACCCCTCTCGAAGCCTGCCGACCTCTTCTCGCGGTCGACAACTTCGGGGCCAGCAGGCCTTCCTCATCTGAGGACAAATCCACCGACCCACCTCCCATCAGAGCAGCGTCACGTGGACGTTTCCTAACGGAAGACGGTCCACGCGGCCCTCCGTCAATATTTTGTATATGACTGCTTCCAGTAATATTATCAATATTATCATCGGCCTGGTCGCCTACCCCTGCGCGTCCATCGGTAACCAATTTATCACTCGCAGGCCCGGGTACCTGCGAGCGCCGGGCGTTAGCCGGGTCGCATGACAAATCTCTCTCAGTATCGGACATTTTCATATTACAAAATGGGTGGTACGCACATCACTTCCCCAAGGCGATGCGGCCGGTCTTTTTGGGAGGGTATTTGATCCTCCCGAGGCCCGCGGATGCCTCCGGTGCAGGATATACCGCCCGCTGCTCGGTATCTACAAACTATTTTTTTTTTTTAATTTTTTTTTTTTTAATTTTTTTTTTTTTGTATTTTTTTTTTGAAAGAAAAAACATAAAACTTACCTATAACTAACTTAAACTACCCACCACCCGGCACCGTGGCTCAACACCTCGCCATAGATGCCCCTAGACCGCAGGTTGAGGAGCAACCCACGGCTACCCCACCTCGGTCACCGCAACGTACACGCCGTGGAGACCCCTAGACCGCGGCCTGTAGAACGGCCCGCGGTCTACCAGACTTCGCTCCCTAGTCGTGCACTCTGCAGCTGCAGAGCGCAGATAGAGAGCCCTCGGGAGCGACTCCTCCGCTCCGGCAGAAATTCGCTGCAGGCAACAATCTCCTCTTTTCCACCCCTCACGAGGAAATTGTTGCCCGCACCCAGGGTGCACCGGCCCAGCGCCTGCTCGCCCTCAAGAAAACAAAAGGACCAGCAGCCACTGAGCACTCGGGGAGGTTTTCTGCCAGGCACCCCAAACCCAAGTAAACCTAGGTTAACTCTATCTTCTAGTATTACCCGTAACATATATATTAGAGCTGAAAATCGTGTAGAGTTGTCAAATCTGACATTTGACACTGCGATTCAGCTCTATAGTCCTAGCGCAAAGTTCTATTTACAGTCTTTGATTAATTATTACATAGATACGTTATATCATTACAAAACTGACAATGTTTCTGTGCCACGACACACATTGACATGGGACGCGTGTCAATGTGTCAACGTCGCATAGTAACACAAAACACGCTATTACTCGCGGAGCACACTAACCAAAATTGGCCCGACGGCCAATTCGAGTCTTCATTTTTTCGCGTTTATAACATATCTACCTCTTTTTAATATTATATATCTATGTTTACAGTGCAGTTTTTTTTCTGGCACGACCACAAAAAGCTCTAATGGAAATGTTTCATTTTTTTCTTTACCTTAGAGGCAAAAGAGAGTTCTTTTGCCTCTAAGGTCTGTAAAGTTCAAACTTAAAAAATATGAAACTAGCTTTTACCCGCGGCTCCGCTCGCGTAAATACATTATCCCGCGGGAACACTGTATTTTTTCGGGATAAATAATATTCTGTCCTTTCCCGGGCCCAAATTATGTCTATACCAAATTTCATAAAAATCGGTTCAGAGGTTACAGCGTGAATAGGTAACAGACAGACAGACAGATAGATAAACACACGTTCGTATTTATAATATTAGTATAGATATTATGTGCGAATTTCGACCACAGGGCGTGCTCTAGTTTTTCTAAAACCTCATTTTAATGATGCATTTTCCGTTTACATTTCTATTGAAAAATTATCCATTTGGTCGTGTTGCGAATGTTGCGACAGATTGACAAACGTCAACGTGTAACAAAAATTGTATATCTAACGTACACATATACACAGTAGTGTTTGTAATCTGAGGTAGCGTGTGCTGTTATTTTTATACATTTTAGTGTCTTTTTAGCATTTTTAAAAAATATATTAGCGTTCTACACAACTTCCTTCACATAAACTTATACTGTGCCAAATATTATACTCGTCCGTTCACACAATTCTCATAAAACTGAAGCCAAACCAGCTTAGATACAGGGAGCCATGATCAAAGCTTCTAAAGCTAATTATCATCATTATCATTACATAGTAACAAAGTCCCTTTTTTGTTTGTCCCAATGTATGATTAAATCTTTAAAACTACGTAACGGATTTTGATGCAGTTTTTTTTAATAGATAGAGTGATTCAACGGGAAGGTTTTTATGCATATAACATGCATAACATAATAGAGAAACACGGATAATTTTAGAGGTTTCGAATGTCCTAAATAAATACATTTTTTGCGCTTACATTGCAAACGCTGGCTGAACCCTACGACTTACGAGATAGATCAAAATAATGTACTAAAGTTTTGTTAATCTGAAAAAAGTCTTCAAAAAAGTCTGCGATGGCATATGTCTGTCTCATAAGGATAACCCACAATAACCACTTCTTCCTTCACATAAACTTTAACTGTGCCAAATATCATACTCCTCCGTTCACACAATTCTCATAAAACAGAACCCAAATCAGCTTAGATCCAGGAATACTTGCCAAAGCTTTAGAATATTCCTTCATTATCATCATTATATGTCATACAATTTAAAAAAAAAACATGATTATGAATTTTTCGCAAATGAAACAACAATTTCTTGTCATACTTTATTAGAGATGTACAATTAACTTATATAAAGAAAATTACAAGATATTTACATGAAAATTCAACGCTTATATTTAAAAGTTATTTAAAATTAACAAAAACGTGCATAAATAAATAATATAGACTAACGAACAATAATAGGAACGTATGGATTTCAATTAAAAATGAATTTTATTAGGTACGATGGCGGTACTATAACAATTAACCTTTATACTGTTAACGTAAAGAAAGGGTTTGAGACTAATGTAGTCTACTCTACATAATATAAAGTTTGTAAATTGTAAACTTCACTTGTTTACTTCAGACACCGATTTGTAAACACGTTAAAATCGTAGGTACATCTTATAATCTAAATATCTTGTTAAAAATAATTTACATGAACAATTTTAAAAACCTAGACAAATCAATGACGAATATACTTGAATTGTCAATTTGGGAGTTTTGGGAAACTGAACCCACAGCACATTATAAAAATCCAGCCAAGTGCGAGCTGGACTTACGCACGGAGGGTTCCGAACCAGTATACAATATTGTACATTTCGTAACTCGTTATTTTTGTGCGAAGTTTTCCAAGTAAGCGCATTTTACAAGTTATGTATCTAAAATTCCTGAAGTTACAAAATTATATAATCGCTTAAAGTTTTCCTTTAAATGTCATCGCATGGAAGAGGATGGCAGCAGCATCATTATTTATTTTTTTAGATTTTCGAGCTAGCCACATAGATTTTAGAGAGAAGTGCACCCTATTTAAACAAAAACAAAATGCTTCAAAGTTGAATATCTTGCAAATTGTCCGGCTTTAACGAAAAATAATGATTTTAAAAGACCTATCTAATGGTAATACGCACTATGTGGTAAACCCGAGAAAAAAAAATCCTTACTTTTCTGCGTCATTTTATTTTAAGCACTTTGCCGGCGTGGTAAATACACATATATATACACATATCTCGATGCAAAGTTTTATCTTTCTACCACTAACTGTTTGCATGGTAAGTGGAGGACGGACATGACGAAACTATAAGGGTTCCGAGACGTTAACTACAGAACCGTAAAAACTGATCCTAATAGGATAATTGCAACAATACCGCCATTATAATATAAGTATAATAATAATAATAATGAAATAATTATTCTACAAAAATTATTGCCCTAATCATATAACTACACCTCATAAAGTGCACAACATTTAACAGTGATTTAAACTTATCTAAACTAATCCACTAAGTCAATAAAGACTCTTAGAATTTAAAAAGTACAACTAAATTAATATAAGTTCTAATTTAAAATAAATTTAACAGTTAACAAATTTATTGACAAAATTGATATGCTTGATATTCTTGTACGATAACCTTTCATCGAAGTTGGATAAGCTCAATATAATATATAATTAAAGAAGCTATTAGCTGTTTAGTGGAAACAGCAACATAATTCGTGATGTTTTTTAAACTATGCTAATTTCACCAACGTCTCTTAAAGTTAATCGTTGATTAAATATCATATTATCTCTCTCGTTCTTCGTTTTAATGAAAGAGAAGGAATGATATTTAGGTAAATGATTAACACCAACAGGCTTTGGTAAAATTAGGACAATATATTACAGCTAGCTGTAAATATTTAAGCTGTGTTTTGTACATATTCGTAGAATTGAAACGGAAAATTATATGTTTAAAGTTGCATTAAAATAGCTAGATTATTTTTATTAACAAACTTCGTTCAAAAATACTTTGTAGTAAATATAGTAGTAAATATAAAATATATACTTATCCAGCTTCGATATAAGGTAACAAATAGCAAGGTTCCAGCAACGCTTAGAATATGTCCTAGATACACTAAAGTTAGTTTCAAATGTTGATACTTACTTTATCCTATAAGCATACTTTACTCGACTTTCGCTCTTTTATTGTTGTTCTTCTAACTAAATATTTCAACATTTTTAAGATAAATATTTAATCTGTTTGAAGGCAAAAGTTTCAGTAGCCAGGATTCTTTAATACAAAAAAGAAATGTGAATGTTTCATAAACTAATACTACGCTTTTGGTATTAAGACTGTTTTTATTTTCTATTAGATACTTAGTAAAGAGGTATTCAAAAGTTTTTATCACATAACTCGACATAAAATCAAGTAAAGTATGATTGGGCATTACGGTAGGTACTTAGCTTGAAATTAATTTACAAATTATGCTATACCTTATTCACCTGGGTGTGTAGTTTTGAGTGCGATCTCTTAATGTACGGTTTATTAAAATTGGAGTTATAAAACATATAAATATTCGTTGATTTAAAATTGGCTTAGGAAGCAAAATTTTACTAAAACTTGATACTAAGTTCGGGTGCCTTCTTTATACAAAATTAGAATGTAATTTAGTGACATACTAGAACTGGATTATGCTCTTATGTAATAATACAAATGCTAGAAACATCGTGAGTGGTGTATAAAAATACCAAACGTATGAGTCATAAGATAATTTTTACCCTGATTGCAGCTAATTTTGTGAACGCCTAAGACATTTAGCCAGTAAAACAATAATATACTCTAAGGCAGGTCTATGGCAGGGTAAAGCAGCTAAAATCCTATTTTATTAGACCTCCCCAAGCCCGCATATTGCATACAAATCTATGTAAGTACCAAAACCGAGTAGTACCTAATTAAGGCCCGTATTAATAAACCGTTCTCAAACTCGTTCTCAAGACCTTTCTCGGCTGAGACGGTCCTCAAGTAGCGATTAGCTTCTCAAGAAGGTCTTTAATTCATAGTATGATCTCAAGACGTTCTCAGTTGATAACATTCTTGAGATCACTTTCTCAACTTTTAAGCGTCATTTACACGACAAAGAACGAATGAAATTACGTTTCGTTTACACTTCTACAAAGATCGGATTTATTGAATAAACATTCCTTCAATATTTATTTTTAAAAATGTAATATCTAATAATAAAAAGTTTAATTTGTATTTTTTATATTGAAAAACCTGATATTCATTAATTTTCACGTAGATATTAATAATCGATTACATAATAATATCTATATTTTTATAACAACTAGGTAAAACGGAATGCGGATCACAAACATTCGAAAAAGTTCTACTTCTTCTTTTTCTTTAAAATGGCTCCTTAGTGATTCGCCAATATCAGAGTATGTTGACTTGGTGTTGACGAAAACTTTGCTGAGTGAGTTTAATGAATAAACAAGGGTATGATGTACTGAATGAAGTCTGTTGAATTATAATCTAAAACCTAGAACAAACACAAACATTACACAATACTTACCACAATTTTATTTTGTTAGTAACAATATATAGGTATGTATATAAAGTTTCAATAAAAGGAGTATTTACAAAACGCAGAACAGATTTAAGGGTGATAGGGCGAGGAATTGTAGGAGGGGGAGGGAACTGAGGATTGGTTTTTTGGACATCGAAAAACAAGTTCGGCTGTCAAGTGTCAAATCAAGTCACTTTTGTTTTGATATTTATCTTTAATATTTAGTGCTATGATTTATAAATCAAATAGGTTTAATGTAAATAAATAAATTAAATCGAAAATATTTCTATAAATACTCAACGCTGGCAGAATGGTGCAAAACCTTTGCAACCGCGATTGCCAAAAAAAAGATGAAGAGGTATCAACAAAAGTATTTTTATTCTTATCTTTGTTTTGTGTTGAGTATGTAGCGTAAATTTTGAGTTTGACTAATCGTAAGTATTTAGATTATAATTTACATAATTGTAAAACAATAAAAAACACAGCAAATAATTTTCTACTGTATCCCAAGCCGTTCTCAAGTCAGGTTTTGACCATACTTACGAAACCGCGTCTCAAGAAACAGTTTGACAGCTTACTGAGAACACAGATGAGAACGAGTTTCGTTTATTAATACGTTCTCACTCAGTTGCGACGCCGTCTCTACAGCTGTACTCAAGTACGATCTATTAATTAAAACAAATTCTTGAGAACATTCTTGAGAATCGTCTCAACTATGAGAACGGTTTATTAATATGGGCCTAAGTATTTTAGCAGCTGACATGGCCTCTTTAAAATATTTATGTTGTTTTAGTGTTTTAGTGTTCTAACTACACTTGAAGTAATATAATAATAATCATTATATCTATATATACCGTTTGTAAATTGTTTGCTCTGTTGTATGTAAAAGAAATATTTCCGAAAAATATTTAACATCTTATCAATTGAATAGTTTTACAAATACTACTGATAATATTGCATCAAAAAGTATTTTTCAACCTATAATGCATGTGATTATTTGATTAGATTGGTTTGCGGTTAGTGGATATAAAATGGTCATTAGAATGATAAGCTCGTAAAATTATGTGTATTCAAATAATTATCGTATGGGTCAGTCATGGAAGTAGAAAAAAAGGGCAGACGGAAGGTGAGCTAAGCATTGAGTGAAGCACAACAATGGCGGTGACTTACGTTTGTGTGAGATTACGGATAATTGTCATTGGCGTACTGGTGGCCGATCGTCTTACTTTCCTGTGCTACGATACGACCGGCTTACTTTGATGGCTTCACTATTCATATCACTGAAGCGGTGTCTGCCTTTTTTTTCTACGACTATGGGGTTCACACGCCAACGATCTGTTATTCTACGCCGCCGTCTCGTCGGGCTAGTTCCCGAACCGGTGGTAGACATCAATACGCGGCGTTCCATTTTTAAGATAGCTATTGAAAATTGAACCTCATTCACTATACAAAAAGATACACGTTTCCTATGACATCCGTCATGCACTGTAGGTACATGCGCTGTGCAGGGCGGTGCAACTTGACATTCGAATTCTTACAATGAAACGTGTCTCTTCTTGTCTAATGAATAAAGTTAAATTTTGAATAGCTATCTTAAAAATGCAGCGCTATGTCGCGTATCGTTTCGTGTCGGTGTGAATTGACCCTAACGTGTTTTAAATACGTCATAAAATAGTAGCATATTATTATTTGATGCCTAACATTATTTTCATTAAATAAATGGTGTACTAACTTACTAAGTACTTATATAATAATAAGCAATCGATCAGCCTAAGTAAATAAATAATGTATATAGTTGAACTAAAATGTGTTACAGATTTAGAATTACCCAGTATGTTAATGGCCAATTTCCAACTGTATAATATTATAGTGTTCATGTTTAACCATGCAGGAAAATATTCTTGGTATGTCACTAAGTTACACTCAGGTTCGTGTTACATGTGATCGC
The DNA here is from genome assembly GCA_905404095.1 of Glaucopsyche alexis. NCBI lineage: Eukaryota > Metazoa > Arthropoda > Insecta > Lepidoptera > Lycaenidae > Glaucopsyche > Glaucopsyche alexis. The sequence continues at coordinate 9,557,450 of FR990053.1, forward strand.
CGTCTCTCGTGGTATCACCTACGGCCTTTACTCTATATAGGTATCACTTACACTAAATCAACTAACTCTTTCAGTCTTGGGTGTTACTCTTAATTAGAAATACTTCTAAAACCCGCGTCGAACATTTTACTCGTTACGTTACAATTATAATCAGCGTGTTTTAAATTAAGCTAAAGTGAACCACCACACACGAAAGAATTCAAGAGAAACGTTAGACATAGACACACAGAATGGTAGATCTATCGGCATCTAAAGAAGACAATTCAACAACGATCTATCTAGAAACATCAAACGACACTTTGGACAATTATGTAATATATCTAATAGTATCTAGAATTTGGAAAACCACACCTACGGAACGAAACACGAACGGGAAGATACGACTAGCAGAATCGGACACGACACACTCGAATAATTTATTCACTAATCACTATTAAAATTATTAATTCTAAAATCCGAAACGATCACAAATATACTTTAAATTCTGTATACCTAACCAACTTTGTATAAGGATCGCATACAATATACCTAATTATATATAAAAAATATATTGCTCAGGGTTTCCATGGGTCGGTTCGTTAAATCAGTACACGCTGCCTGTAGATTATACTATAATAAGGGTATAAAAACTCTAACTGAAACTATACCAGATCGAGCTAAGGGCCTCTAGTCAAGATGCATTCGGAAATATCGACGTCGAACTTCGAAATCAAAAAGGGATTTGACATAAGTTATCGTTAAGTGACATGACGCTTGCGATGCAATACGTCAAATCCCATACATTAATTTACGATGTTCGCCTTCAAAATTATCGAATGTATCTTGACTAGAGGCCAAGGTAATTTAAGTTTTTGTAATAAAATTTTTGTTCCCTCGCGCACTGTCCTTTAACATCTCAGAGAATCTATGTATCTAACATAATAAACGGCAAAAATTTTGATCGTTTCTTTAGAATTTTATACATAATTCATTTAAAATTATCATTTAATTGTAAATAAATTAAACCTTAAGCTAAACGCTAAGATGTATACATAAATATATTTAAAAAATCTTATAGCCTACTGATATGTATGAATTACTTTTGATATGTTTACAATCACAACGATATTTTATCTCTCCAAATAGGAATATTTGAAGAATCTTCCAGACATATTTGTTCATCGCTAACGAGTCTTTAGGAAATGCAACCTTTTATCGTTAAGAGATAATTTTAACAGAAATAAACTAAAAAAATCGTAGCATATTTAATATTATTAAAGTTAACTCTACATAATAAATACCTAATGAGGGCTTGATTGACGTCACAGTTATTAAATTCAAAACAAATAATTTGTTGCCCGATTAAAGTATAAAGCTATTAGCCACTTTTTATCCGTTTAACATAACTCGTTAACGATGAAATTGTTATGGAGTTTCAACACTGATTGCGGCAGAACGATTAATTGTGTTTAAACAATTTCAAAAACGTTTAATTAAAATCAGATACGAACTCCGTGTGTGTGCCGAAAAAGTCAACCACAGATTTATTAATTAATTGAAACTAATTTACGCTGGTATATAAATATGACTTTGAAAAAGTCTTCAAAACGCAACAAAAGAAATAGAAAACAAATCACCATAGTTTCGAGATTGATGTGATTTGTGATTTCTTTTCCGAATTCGATGTCTTTATTACCTACATTTCTATTTCTAATATTACCAGAATCAACCAAAAATCTTTATCCACAAACAAAACACGGGATAATAAAAACCAAACGCTTTGTAACAAAATCGCCTCCCCGCAATCAGTTTGTAACCTTTATATTTTAATCCTCGGGCCAGCCCAGGTCTTCGCCGATGAGGTCGTAGAATCTCTGGTTGTGCTGCACGAAGAACTTACGTAACTTGGTGACGACGGCCGGGTCGACCCGCGGGTGCTTACGACCTTTCGTCTCGCGCAGGCACTTGTCTGTAGTGTCGTTACGCAAGCAGTAGAATCCTTTGGTCTCGTTGAAATAGAAGTTCCTACGACCTGTTACATAAAAGATTTATATTAGGTTCAATTCGTGACGAAAGGAAAAGATTTATATTAGGTTCAATTCGTGACGAAAGGAAAAGATTTATATTAGGTTCAATTCGTGACGAAAGGAAAAGATTTATATTAGGTTCAATTAGTGACGAAAGGATACGGGTAGCGTCACGTATCAAGCTGTACTTTACACAAGATGATACACGTTTCATTTTAAGAGTATAATTGTCAGGACAGCCTCCGTGGTCTAGTGGTTCGAGCATTGGCTCTCGACTCGGAGGTCGTGGGTTCGATTCCCACAAGGGAACAACCAAAAATGTTGTTTCCAAGTTTGGTTAGGACAATGCAGGCTGATCACCTGATAATCTGACAAGAAAGATGATTCATGCGTCGGATGGGCATGTAAAAAGTCGGTCCTGCGCCTGATCTCTCGCCAGTCGTGTCGGTCATCCGTCCCACTGGGTTACGAGAGTAAAAGGAAGAGAGAGTGCTCTTGTGTACTGCGCACACACTTGGGCACTCCTGCGTTACTGGCCTGGTTTCAATGAAACCGGCCACCGTCACCGAGATCGGTGACGGTGGCCGGTTTCATTGGGAGTTATTATTATGATTGTCAGGTTGCACCACGCAGAACAGCGCATGTGCAGTATATGACGGTTGTCATTTGAACGTATATCTTTTTGTGTAGTGAGTAAAGTTCAATTTTGAAAGCTATCTTGAAAATGCATCGCCGCGTAGCGTCGAGTATCGTCTCGGTGTGAACTGACCCTTAGTCGTGTAATTTTGTGTAAAATCAAGTGGCACTGGAAGTTGTTGTATAATTTCACGAAACGACTAGTTAATAATCAAAAGTTAAAAACTATATCCCGATTATATAATTTATTATTTCCTGTATTATTATAACGAATCTATTGACATCTCATTCGTTAAAATATTATCATGGTTTAGCCGCTACGATGGAACAAACATTCATACCTACATACAAAGAATGCCGAAAATCATTACCGTTCTTTTTGGCTTCGCCGTAGTCGGATAAAAAGGTATCGTTGGTTCTTTAATCTTATAATAAAAATACTAAATACGTATCATTTTTCATTTACATAATAACTTTACATATAACGCTAAAAGAAAATCTTTATGCATGAACATCTGCTAAAAATTTCCTTTCTTCTATTGCCAACTCGAAACAGCAGCTCTCTATTCATTTTTCCATTGCCGATGATCGTGATACGGTTGCTAGAAATTGGCACGATGCGACGTTATTAGGTTTGTAGAGTGTCTCTCGTGGGCGGCCATTTCCCTGTTTCTTTCGATCAAGCAGCGTGCACAAGTGACATTCCGTATTTCACCAATTGCGACTGTATTTTTCAAGTGGGCTAAAGTTTTTTTAGGTATTTTAACAATGGATAAACTTGAATATCTATTTTTAAATATCGTAAACTAGATGTTACCCACGACTTTGTGCGCGCAAAAGGAAATACCGCCAGAACTGTACATTTTGTCGCATTAAAAAGTAGACTATGTCCTTCTCCGTGGTCTATTCCATATCCGTGCCAAATTTCATCAAAGTCAGTCTGTAGTTTCGGATCCTATTCAATGCAAACAAACAAACTTTTCCTCTTTATAATATTAGTATAGATAAATTGTTACCAAACAGCGTAGGCGCTAGCAGGTTGAATGGCATGTAAGTTATCTGGTGTAGGTATTGCATATTCGAGAGGCTTTTATAAGAGCTGTGTCTGAGAATAAGTATTTAATTAGGGTCGGTTCACACAACGAGACCGAAGCGACGCGGCGCTATTCAAAATTCAACTTTATTCACCACACAATAAGATACAAGTTTCATCGCACGAGTTCGAATGTCAAGTAAATCAACGTCAATATCGCAGGCGCTGTTCTTGCAATAGGCAATCGGACAAATTTTTTTTTATTGCATAAATGAATAGTACTCTTAAATATGAGTAACTTCTCAGAAGAAACCGTATATCAAAAGTCAATATTTTCAAAGGTACAGCGATTTGTATACAAATTTTCGTGATCCCCTAAAAACGCTCCATACTAAAGTCGACCTACAAATGACGTCACTTGTAGGTTATAGTGTATGAAGTATATGGCCGCAGGAATATATTTGTAAATATCTCCGATATTTGTGCGTTTAAGTTCATACTTACCATAATGAATGTTTTTGTATATAATGTGAGTAAACTAATGATGTAGGTTTTGTTTACTAATTTCGCAAGAAAAAAAATTTTTTTTTGATACTGGAGCGGAGCGAAATTTTGTATACAAATCGCTGTACCTTTGAAAATATTGACTTTTGATATACGGTTTCTTCTGAGAAGTTACTCATATTTAAGAGTACTATTCATTTATGCAATAAAAAAAATCAGTCCGCTTGCCTATTAAACGTGTAATAAAGTACAATTTTCCATAGCTATCTTAAAAATGCAGCGCCGCGTCGCCTACCATCGCGGTGTAAATTGACGTATAAATTACTAACGTGAGTATTGTTGTGTACCTACAGTAAATAGCAATCTACACTAATATTATAAAGAGGAAAACTTTGTTTGTATGTTTGTTTGTTTGTTTGTAATGAATAAAAGCTCAAAAAGTACTGGACCGATTTCAAAAATTCCTTCACCATTCGAAAGCTACATTATCCACGAGTAACATAGGCTATATTTTATTTTGAAAAAAAATAGGGTTCCGTAAAATATTTGGGTTTTTCGGACACAAGGTGTAAAAAATCAACCAGAAAAGTTACTTATTTTGCGTACGCTGCCTAAACTATAAAAGATAGAACCATAAAATGTTCTAATTAATTGTAGATCTTATAAATATCTACAAAAAAGTCCGCGACACACTATACCTATCTATGTCGAGTGAGGCACAACAACCATTTTTTTATTTGAATTTTTTTGGACTACATTTAAACGCGTTTATTTTACTCATGCTATTAATCCTTATCAAAATAATTTATTTCATCACTAAGTACAGTTTATGTAGATAATATTTGGTCTTTGAATGATTGAAATTGGACGTGTGGTTTTGAAGTTATGGCGAAATTAAAATATTACGATTTCTGCTGCACGGCCCGTTGCGAAGTAGGCGTCACCAAGGCGCGTGCGGGGGGAGTTTAGATCTATGGTATTTCATACGATAAAAGTATACCCATCTACTTATTTCATTGAGTTTTAGTAGGTACCTATATTAATTTGTTTCTGTTTGTTTTGACTAGATTTCGCCCGTTTTGTTAGAGGTTTAAAGACATTCTGTAGTATTAGTATCAGTATTGTACCCGTGCTAAGCTGGGGCGGGTCGCTAGTAGTTTATATAATGCGAATCCTAATAGGTAGGTACTGCGTAGATAACTACGATGAGTTTTCTATTACAATGTCCGTACTTCACTCTCAATAAAAACTATAACTTACCGATCTTATGCTCAAGGCCGAGAAACTTCTCGATCCTCCTCAGCTGCGGCACGGGGTCCTCGATGAGCTGGTCCCCGTTCACTACCAGGATCTGGTCCCGGGGGAACACCTCCAGCCAGCGGTGCAGGTACGCGTGGTACAGCGATATCGCGATCGGCCTAACAACAAAATGACGTCATGTGTCTATAGTATAGCGGTATAGACTCTATACCGCTTGAGTTGATATATATCACATATGTTACAGTTAAAACCAGCCGCCGTATTACGTAAAAATAGCGATTAGCAAAAATCTTGCAGTCATCGCGCGTTAGACGCGCAGTCGATTGCTGAACGTCAAATAAAATCGTATTACCTATGCGATCGATTGCTAATCGCTCGCTGTTATGTTTGAATGCACTTTGCTTCATTTTCACTTATTATTGCTAACTGACAGTTCAAATCGCTCGCTGATTGCTTTCACTTTGCTGTAAAAGTCTTACGTAATACAAAAAATTAGACAGCAGTGAAGAGATCGAACGATTGATTGCAATTTATAGTTCCTCGATTGTTCGGTAGAGGCAGCACTGTCGCTAGGTTGCTTGTGCTAGGTTTTTGCTGATACGTAATACGAATTTGCGATTTTTGCGCAAAAATTGCGCAATTTTTGCTATTGCTTGGCTATTGCAAGATACGTAATAAGCCCGCCGTTTTTAGATAGAACGCGTTTTCTCTAGTTAGAACTTGTTTTTACTAAACACCATTGTTAAAACAAGAATTAACTAATGCTCAAAATTTTATATCAGTTAAAACTAGTTCTTACTAGTTGAAATGCATTTCCAAAAACTCCCAGTTAAAACTGTTCCAACCGAGGTCAAAGTTCATCGGATGATCGTATCTTACTCTGATTGGTAGCGAGACGTCACAATGTTCTCTAGTCAAGATGAAATCGATAATTTCGACGGCGAACTTCGAAATCAAAAATGTATGGAATTTGACACAAGTCATCGTTAAATAACACGTCGCTAGCGATGCCTCATGTCAAATCCCATACATTTTGTTTTCCAACTTCACCGTGGATATTATCGAATGCTTCTTGACTAAAGGCCCTGATTCGACAAAGTAGATTCTCATTTTATTTTAATTTTTAATTTAATTTTTAGGTTGTTTTATTATTTTTTATTGTTTGATACCCAATTGTGTTCTGTTAACTTATTTGATTATTTTATTTTACTTTGATGTTCCCTAATCTGTTTCTTTTGTGTAAGATTATTATTTTTACTAGGTATATGACTCGTCTTAAATCTTATAATAAATATTTTTAAAACTATATCTTGCTTTTCATCCCATATTAGTTTCCCTAGTGCTCGTTGTAACTAAAAGTCAGAGTTACAACTAGTTTTATCTGAAAACAAATTCTAGTTTTGACTAGGTAATTCTAGTTTTATCATAGGCATTTAGTAAAACCTAGTTTTAACTAGGGAAAACGAGTTAAACGAAAAACGGGTTTTAACTGTAACATATACAACAGAAAGTAGGTTTTTTTTATGAAATCGATTAGGAAACGAGCAGACGGATCGATGGAAAGCGATTACCGCCGTCCTTGGATACTCGCAACACACAGCACAGAGGAGTTACACTTGTAACTCCTCTGTTCTTGCGTTCCTGATCCTTAAAATACCAAACCCCATTGGGCCGTAACCTCACCCACTTGGCAAAACACCATTTAAGCCGGTTTTCTGTGAGGCCGTGGTATTTATCCGGTCGAGATAGTGGTGCCCGTTCCTGCAAAAACATAGCTCTCCTACGTTTTTACATGGACTACGGTTGTCTGGTGCCCGTTCCTGCAAAAACATAGCTCTCCTACGTTTTTACATAGACTACGGTTGTCTGAATCGCGGATAAACTATTAACACTAATTTGCACCGTACATTGAATATTCAATAAAAGTAATGTCATTTGGATTTCCGCATAAACAAAAGAGCAATGCGGTCTATGTCGAAGCCTATACTAAGCGTCAGCTCATACTGAGATACGACGCGGCGCGCACTTTTTAAGATAGCAATTAAAACTAAACTTTATTCAAAACACAAAAAGATATACGTTTTTTTGCAAAAGCGGCCGCGGCAGCTCGGAATTCGCACTCTCGGAAAAAAATATGTATATTTCTGTGTAGTAAATTAAGTTCGATTTTAAATCTCCATCATAAAAAGTTGGTGCCGCGTCGCGTCTCGCTGTGTGCTGACCCTTAGTGTACTAATAAATATCAATCCAGTGGACAAAATAAAACACAAAACAAGCCACAGATACGTCAGTTAATACGATTATGTGGCGTACATGTTGTCACAGAGACAAACAAAATATGTTAACGTAATTAAATAAACAGTGTTTATTACCTAACAGTGTAACCTGTAAACACTACTGATTGTACAAAATGTTTGGTTTAATCTGTTACAATGTACAATAATTACAATCAGGTTACTAATTAAGTTCTGTGATGACAATAGACTATTCACCGTAAGTATTTAATAGGTAATTAAAGTAAATAAATAAATTATAGGCAAAAGAAAATTTAGCTAATAATTATTGGTATAATTAATCTTAAAAAATGAAAACAAATTGATTAAAACTAAATAACAAAACTATTTTAGTACTCATACACACATAGGTACTTAATTACTCATACATACACACAAACACACCCCCTGGTGGAACTGCTTTCTACAGGAAACAGTCTCCATCCCTCTTGGGATGTATCTTTACAATATCGTAGAGCTAGGGCTTTACTCACACACACCACCCTCTAGAGGAGCTGCTCTTTACAAGAAGCAGTATCCATCCCAAGATAACCTCGGAGGGCTAGGGTCACTCTCATACACACACACACGATGTACTGACAGCCATTATATTATTTGATCTACCTAAAACATACAGCATAAGTTCCTATAAACCGTTACCCGTTCCGTAACAGTTTTGTACTTCGTGCGCGAATCCGAATCGTATTTGGTCGGTTTTTTTCGTATTTCGTCGGTATTAATTCAAAATAATTATTTATAATAACTGACTATAAGCAGAAGTATTTGGGATTACCGCCAACAAGTAATTTTTATGTCTTAAATCCCAATTATGTAAGACCGAAAAAATGGCGAAAAAATGTCGGTTTGACAAAAGTCACAATAAATAAGGATTAGCGAGGCTTAACTTCGTTGAATTCGTCTCGCCTCTCGTCATTAGCTCAAGTTTCTTAATCCCTGAAAATGCTACCCACCAATTTGGTTAGCTTACTGGGAGCAGTGGAAATGGAGACAAATATTTAGACGGTTTCTAGCAAATAAAACTTCATTTTATACTAGCTGTTGCCCGCGGCTCCACCCGCGTAAGTATAGTATAAATATTTTCGGAATAAAAAGTATCCTACGTTTTTATAACAGCCTCTATAATAGTATAAAAGCCTCCGTGGTCTAGTGGTTAGAGCATTGGCTCTCGACTCGGAGGTCGTGGGTTCGATTCCCGCATTGGAACAGCAAAAAATGTTGTTTTCAAGTTTGGTTAGGACAAATCAGGCTGATCACCTGATTGTCTGACAAGACAGATGATCCATGTGTCGGATGGGCATGTAAAAAGTCGGACCTGCGCCTCATCTCTCGTCAGTCGTGTCGATTATCCTTCCCACTGGATTACGAGAGTAAAGGAAGAGAGAATGCTCTTGTGTACTGCGCACATACATGGGTACTATAAAATTACTCCTGCGTAACTGGCCTGGTTTCAATGAAACCGACCACCATCACCGAGATCGGTGTGGGAGAGTTATGTTTTTATCCAGAGCTTAAACTACAACCATACCAAATTTCATCGAAATCAGTTCAGTAGTTTTTGCGTGAAAGAGTAACAAACGTCCATCCATCCATACATCCATCTTCACAAACTTTCACATTTATAATATGTCTTTATAAGATTCTGATATGTTACTATAATTATGATTATAGTTCCGTAGCCTAGTGGGTAGACCGTTTGATTCGCACTCGAGAGAGTGCAGATTCGATTCCCAGGTTGTGGCGTGTACCAATGAGACTTTCAGATCTCAAGTACATTATACGGACGCTCTAAAACGTAAGGAAACCTGCACATGGTTGGCCCCAGACCTGACATTCCTCTAGACTAGGCTGACTGTGTTGTGAGATTGCCATAATATGTGCTTGGGCAACCATACGACATTTCAAAACCGACTGTCCTAGGCACTACAGTATTTCAAGAGTGGTTACTTAGCGCCGAGAATACTGTATAAAATCATCTGTTAACGGATGAAAAGGCCTAAGTTTTATAATTATGAGGAGATCGCGAGTCACCGACTCCTGGACTATACTTACCGATATGAAACTATGATTGATCCGTTCGGCGACAGGCTAAATCACAAATTACAAAGTAGTTATTTCGTAAGGTAAACGTTCAAAGGCTTAGCCGGTCCGACTGCGGGCCCACGGAGCTACGTTGATGCGTTTCGCGTCACCTGTTCCCGAACTACAACTCACCTATACGCAATGTTGATAGATCCGTCCGGGGACAAGGCCAGGTGCTCAAACGGCTTGGCCGCGTCCGGCATCGGTCCGGTGAAGGCTAAAGCCGGCGCGGACGGCGTGGCACGACTGCGGAGCTGCGTGTAGTCGGAGATCGCGCGCGTCACCGGCTCCCGGACTATAAGCAGCAGGCGAACTGTCGAGTTCATAGCACGGACTCTCTCTGGTACCTGAAATAATTTTAAGGCATAAATATTCTGTAATTCTAAAGTAATTTTTGCAAGGCTCTCTTTGAAGAAAGTAATCGGATATAAATTTCAAAATAAGGATGTCTCTCTTTAATGGCCCTTAGGTTAATTTAAGAGAGATCTTAATTCTATTACCTACTATGAATAAACAAATTAGATGGTTAGTATAATATTAGACGTGAATTAACTTTAACATATGCAATTAAACCTTTGCCTGATTCAATATCCTCAAATAATATTCAAATAATTTGACTATATTTATATTAAAAAATAAGTATAATAGATGTTATTGTGCTTTTTACGTGTTTCACAAATAGCAAAAACGCTACTTAAAAATATTCCAGCAAAAGAAATAGAATCAAATCGAGTTGAACAATGCTGACCTCAAAAGTTACAACAAAATATTTTAAAACATCCAAGGTTACCGCGGCCAATTAGCCAAAAAATACACAAAACTTGATCAAATAAAGTCTGAAATGTTTTACAACATATTTCACAAAGGCCTCGTAGTTACTAGGTCTCATCCGCTTGGAAATAATTTCAAGAAACTTTGCTCCTTGTGTAAGCTAATACTCTATTAGCTTACACAAGGAGCAAAGTTTCTGATATAATTATCAATTTTTTTTGTAAGCAATAAGTATATTTTTAACATTGCCAAGCAATATGTTTAAATGCCATTGCTTCGCTATCATTATGTTATTATATAATGTATTCGTGTAGTAATATCATGTATATTATAAAAATCTGTAGAACATAATTCGATAGCAGCCAAATGTGTCAATCCCATAATTTATATTTTGGTTTTGAAATTCTTGATTGTAATTGGGTATTTTCCTACATTATTATTTAGTTGTTTAAATAAATAAGGAAATAATTAGGTATTCGATATGTATGTAGCCTTCCGAAGCACACGACGCGCAACGTGAGACCGCTACTCGAGACCGAAATGGTCGCCGGTAAGGTGCCACTGATTAGTATGAATTTATATGAATTAGGTCCATTCCCTGCTGGTCACAGTCACGAGTCCCGTTCTCGCGTCGCGGTTATGGGTCCCAGCAGTGTTACCAGATACACGGTAATTACCGTAGAAGCACGGTATTTTTGGCCAATACACGGTCTACGGTAGTTTCTCTTTCTACGGTATTTTTGGATATTAATTACCGTGCAGTAGTTAGCACAATAAAAGTTTGAAATAGAAGATTTTGTCACCTGCAGTTGGCAACACCGGGCACGCTTGCCTTTTTGTGCAGGAGTTTGGGGGAATTCTCGTTCATTAGGTGACGTTTAACTAGACTAAATACCAGAGTATTCCTACTAGTAATCCGTCTATTTGTCTAATCTAAATGAAAGTTAGTTGTACAATAATGTTGAATAAATCGCTCGTGAGATTTTCAGTTCAATCAGTCAATCAGCCTAATTATTATGTAAAGTTGGCCTAAATATTAAAAACTCAAGGTTATTTCAGTTGAATTTTACACGGTAATTTACACGGTATTTTTCAAATGCTTCTACAGTAATTTGAGTCCGAAACACCGTATTTTTAACGACTAAACACGGTACCTTATATTTTCCCTCTGGTAACACTGGGCCCCAGTCTCCTTACTTTATATCTTTAGACATACGAATTACTACGTAATGGCGTTACTTACCTCAGGTGTAACAAAATAGCTGGGGCTCTTCTCAATAGTGATCTGTCCTTTGAAGGACAGGGGCATTTTGCTCCGGTACCACTCCAAGCCCTGAGCATAGTTTTCATCGCGATCGAAAAAGTGAACCTCCCCTGAAGCCTTTTGCACCATCGGGTGTAGATACAACATTTCGAGCAACGCCCGCGTCCCACATTTACGGACTCCAATGATGAGAGCCTGAAAAGAATACTTTATGAAAGAACTGTATTAAAACACGTTTTTGATATCAAAATTTCGCTTTCGCAGTTCGCTTTTTGTATGCTTTTTTCTGTGTGAAATGAAAAGAATATTCAAGAGTTGTGCCTCATTATAATCAATATTCCAAAAAAGAGATTACAAAGCTAGCCTCTGTTGTGAACTCTCTATTACTCTCATGTCCGTCGTTTTATTTCAGAGATAATGTTGACATAGTAAAGTTTAATATCCTCACATTTAAACAACGTTTAAATAAAAACGCCATGTTCTTTCAACGAACAAAGCTGGCCGGCAGTAAAAGCCAAGAGCACCGCGCCATTCCTCATTCATTTCCGTGCGTCCAAATTTTATTCCACTTTGCTCCATGACCTAATTGAGGTGTTGGCACCGAGCGGAGTGCGACTGTTCTGTACACCACGCTCGTATCGCCCGGAATTGCCATATGTCAGTACAAAAATATATGTGTCAAGAAGTTTATACCTGAGGGAGCCTGCGCGCTGGCCGCGGCGTGCGCGGCGATTTGAGCCTTTTCCTCAACGCCATAGGGTGGCTTATCGTGCGACTGTTCTCCTGGCTCTGTAATATCTTCCGACCCTCGTTGGCAGCCGATGCCATGCTCGCCGCCTGCGAACAAACATTACGCGATCTTTGTAATAAGAAACCGATTAGCACATTTTGTAGCCAATTATAAAGTTACTTCGAATATTGCGATGTTACAGCGGAATTTGTAATTAAATTTATGTGTGCATGAAGCGAAATATTTTAGCTACAAAACATGATTTGGAAAGTATATGAGTTTAATACGTACTCGTATGTCATCAGAACCCGAATTCTCGTAATTAAGTTACACTTTCACTTTACTTTAATAGAATTATAAATGAATCATCTTAATATCATAAACTGAGTTTTGGAGTTCGGACCATTCAAAACGGGTTTAAAGTTGGTTTGACGTATATGAGAATACCATTTTGCAGTTTTAACATAATATGGGGACTGGATCGTAACTGAATTATTGCTGGATTTAAATAGCAGAATAAAACTGCGTATATATATATACCGTAGCAGGCTATAAATAGTTATTAGTTTACGAATACTTGTAGCTTGCTACGAATACTTCCGCTTGCTACGAATACTTTTAGCTTGCTACGCTTACTTATAGTTTTCTACGTATACTTGTAGCTTGCTACGCTTACAAGTAGCTTGCTACGAATACATGTAGATTGCTACGAATATTTTTTATATCTTACTACGCTTACTTGTAGCTTGCTACGAATATTTTTTAACTTACTACGCTTTCTTGTAGCTTGCTATGAATTCATGTAGCTTGCTACGAATTCATGTTATTCTTGTATCTTACTACGAAAGGACTAAAGATAATATTTTTGTCGATTAAAACATCTTGTTTACATTTACCCGAAAGTAATTAACTTGCGTTGAAATAATCGAAAGCAAAAAGAGATGTTTGATTTTGGGCCAGTCCTATGTACACTACATAGGTAAATAGGAAAAAAATATGGGAATATCATAAAAATACGAAAAAATTAATTTGAGGAAGGGTACATGCGTACAAAAATGATTATTTGAAGAGTTTTTTATTGCGAGAACACTATTTTTAGGGCGGCCATGACAGTTGTTTTGACTTGACTTTTGACGTAGTAGACAGTTTTAAGAAGATACGTCGTCTTGAATGTCATACGTCTTTCTTTGTCAAAAGTCATGTCATTGACAAAATGACATTCTTCAGTTAATTCTGATCAGATCCGCCATGTTTTATTTACTTTGTGTTGCTCTCCTTGACGAAGTTAATTTAAATGTACATGGAAACGAAGTGAAATAAAACAAAATAAAGAATAGAAAATGGTAACTATATTATGTAGCTATATTTACATATACTGTACATAGGGCTGGCCCAGGCCTCATACATTTCTTGAACATCTCTTTTGCATTAGGATTAGTAGTGACATTTTACGACTTGGACATAAGGTTACCCTTATGTCCAACAATTGTCTTGAATTTACATTCATATCTAAACGAAAAGATACGCGGCGCAGCGTTTTCAAGAGAGCTATTGTTAAGGACAGCGGCCTCGCCTGTGTTTTAAAGTGAATTTAAAGACAATGAACACTTATCAGTGCTTTAAAACGTTTCTAAAAACTGTGAGTAAATAGTACATAAACTCTTAAGAGTGAAAATAGTGAATATAAGTGTTGTACATAAGTGTTAAATTCATTAGAATAGTGGTAAATAATTGTTTTAAAGTCACGAGTTTATTTTCTTTATAATTTCTTAACCGTAGCTTATTTCGCTTGGAAAATTAGTGTTGTACATAGGAAAAATTAGTGGCTAAAGTAAATAACATTTAGGTAAATAGAAATGTAAATGGTTTTAGAGAAAATTAGATTATAATGGTGAAAAATATATGGTTTTCTTATACTTGTAACTTTAACTTATGTGTTATTAAGTATCTATGTAAACTGTGTGATTATGTATTGTTTTATGGTAAATAAAGAATTTCACGTTATGCGTTTCACTTATCCTGGCTCAGGGGAGATAAAGGGAAATTAGGGAAAATTATGGAAAAATAGCCGTATAGAGAAATAAGAGAGAGATAGCTTATATGGAAATTAGAAGAGTACATTTGTGCTCCCTATACGGCATTGCCCTGAGCCAGGTAAGCTAACGGCTTATCGTGTAAAATGTTCTCCTCAAATCAGTGTTATTATTTATACGCCCCAGCTCTGCCCGAATCGGTGTAACCTTGCTATCTTCGAGTCTGATCAGAGCCGGCGGTGAAAACCTAGTGGAAAAATACAGTCCCATACAGTAGTGCGTGGTCCTTGCGATCCGGATTGCAAGTTAGTGAGTTAGTCGCGTGTGATCCGAGATACAAGATTGAAGAAATTTTCGAAGTCCAATACCAGTTGAAAACAATCAAGACGACACTTAGAAGAATTTATTGATGACGGAACATAGAAAAATTTACTGAACATCGGACATAGAAAAATTTTACTGAGCCAAGGAGATAGAAAAATTTATTGAAGACTGGACTTAGAAAAATTTACTGAACACTGGACATAGAATAATTTCATCGAGCCAAGGACATAGAAAATTTTTTGAAGAAAATTTATCAAGCCGAACATAGAAATTTGGAAGAAAGGAATTCAACACCGGGGATCAACGGACTCAGATTAGAAGATTGGACTCGAAGATACAAGACAACACCAAGGAAGAGGGAAGCAAGGATTCGCAGATTTTTCGCCTGAAAAACCTACCGAAGATTCTTGAAGAGTCGTGAAGACTCTGAAGATTTTTGGAGTTTGAAGACGAATATTTGAAGATTAATTTTGATTTGAGGATTTAACTTAACGTAACATTTAACTTAAACTATGGTCATCACAAGGAGTCAGAGCGGGGCCGAGGAGAACCAACCACAACAACAACAACCGCGAAGATTTCCAGATCCGCCACGATCGCCGTCTGCTGCCGCCACGAGCCAGCCGCCGCCGACCGAGGGAAGGGCAGATCTGCTTCAAACAATTTTAAAACCGAGACCAGGTACTAGCAAGGCACCTGTAGCTCCGGAAGTGCAAACACTAGCCAGGAAGAAGGCTATTTCAATAAGGTCGCGTCGATCGACAGCGAGTGTCGTCGCACGCATACAATATGAGGCGGAAGAGAAGCTGGCCGCTCTCCGTAAAAAGGAACTGCAAATAGAAGCAGAACTTATCAAGAAGAAACTCGTCGCCGACGTCGCCGCTGCAGAGGATGGAAGCAGCCCCGATGACGACGAGCCGTCTGAACAGGTGGAGCAACGTGTACGAGCCTGGCTAAGCGAACAAGGACCCGACCATGAAGAGGCTAGACAAGAGCCGGTCGTGTTAGAGGAGAGAGAGACGCCGAAGCCAGAAGACATGCCACCAACTGGAGGAAGACGCGAAGGCCAGAAGACGAGATTTGAGTGGCCGGAACAACGCCGCCCACGCTCACCCACACCGCCCACGTCTAGGGCCAACGGGGTGGAACATCTCGCTGAAACGTTAGACAAGCTGCTGAATCAACGCCAGACGCGCCACACAACGGAGCTGCCTACATTCTCAGGGGCTCCCACCGAATGGTTATCCTTCAAGGCAGCAATGGAAGACACCACTGCATTCTACAAGCTGAAACCGATCGAGAATTTAGCTCGGCTGAGGAACTGCTTACGGGGAGAAGCCAGGGAAGCCGTGGCACCACTGCTGAGCGTCGCTACGCCGCCCGAACAAATCATGAAGACTCTAGAACAATGCTTCGGACGTCCAGAAGTTATGGTGGACCGCATGATGGAAGACCTGAAGAGGCTACCGAGGCTCGGAGGTTCGGCGGCGGAACTCAACCAATTCGCCGTGAAGATTCAGAACATGGTGGCTATCCTGAAGAGGCTGAGGCACGGGTACCTTTTCAACCCGTTGCTTACGAGAGACATTCTAGAGAAGCTCAGTCCCTACGAGAAAAGCAAGTGGTACGACTACGCAGAAGAGACGTCGCGCTTCAGGAACGAGCCCGATGTCGTCCTTCTCTCTGAATTCTTAATGAGAGAAGCGGACAGGGCGCTGCGCTACGGATTCAGCACGACATTGAAGAGAGAAACACCGCGTCAACCTCCGAACAAGAGTGAAACCAGAGCAAGAAGGCCAGTCTTCGCGGTGACAGAGGAGGGCAGGGGTTCGCCGAGCCACAGCCAACCCAAGAAGGTACGCGAGGAAGCAATGAAGTGCCCGGTATGTGCCAATGATCACGCTCTGCCTCGCTGCGCCACCTTCAAGAAAATGAGCGTACCAAAGAGATGGGACACAGTCAGGAAAGAGGGGCTGTGTTTCCTGTGCATATCGAGTCGACACAGAAGATTCAACTGTAAGGCGAAACGGTGCGGCGCACAGGGTTGTAAGCGGCTGCACCACACGTTGCTGCACGAGGAGAGGTCCGGCGGCGCTCCACAGGCTGAGGACGCCGTTATTACCGCATCGGTCACGTCCGACCGTGCGGTAAAACTCAAGATGAGAAGGGTTCAAGTCGTAGGTCCACGGGGCGAAGCGGACATCTTCGCGCTGTTCGACGAGGGCTCGACAGTGACTCTGCTGGATGAAGACGTCGCGAAGGCTATCGGCGCAGACGGTCCGTCGAAAGTGCTGCGGATGCACGGGATCAATGCCGAGAGAAATGAGGAAAAAAGCCGACTCGTACAACTAGGCGTACGGGGTCACGACGGTACCAGGCACGACATCACTGCGAGAACGGTGGGCGGATTGAACTTGCTCACTCAATCCGTTCCGGAATCGTTGCTGCAACTCGCTCACCTGCACGATCTCAGGGATGAAGAGATGTGTTATGAGAACGAGAAACCCAAACTTCTCATCGGTACGGACAACTGGCAGCTCATCGTGTCCAGAGAACTGAGAATCGGGAAAAGGAACCAGCCTGCGGCCTCAAAGACCAGACTCGGCTGGGTGATCTATGGCAGCATCCCGAGGCGCATCATAAGGCAGGATGATGAGAGTATCCTGCACATATGGACCGTCGACTACCCGGACGAACGAACGGGCGAGAGTCTAGACGGGACGAGACTCCAGTGGCGCAAAGAGGGCGTCACATTACCCCGGAGTAACAACGGGGGGAGTCAGACAAACTGCAGTATGGGACCGGGACTCCAGTGGCACGCGAGAGGTGTCATAACCCCAAGGATCGACGGGGGGAGTCGTGCGGGCTGCAGTTTGAAGCGAGAAGATGGGGATGTCCGAGTCGTGTTGGCCGCCGCCAAGGCCAAGGTGTCGCCGCTGAAGGCGCAGTCAAGATCGAGATTGGAGCTGCAGGCTGCCCCGGTGAGATGGAGCTTGGGAAATGACGACGCAGCAATAAGTGGAAAGGCAGTAGAGAAGCTGCTAAAGTTGACGTCTGTCCACCAGTGGAGGTGGGTGAGCACTAAGAACAACGTCGCGGACCTAGCCACGAGAACGGGCTATGTTCCGAGGAGCGACGAGGACCCATGGTTTAAAGGGCCAGACTTCCTGCGCAGGCCTATGAGCGAGTGGCCCGCGGAGAGTCCCGCCCAAGTCGAGGATAAAGAAGAACACGTCGCCTTTTACACCACAAGGGCGAGTGAGCTGGATTGTCTACCGGATGTGACGCGCTTTTCGAGTTACGAGCGCCTCATAAGATGCACAGCGATGGTTTTGTTATTCTTAGAAAAGTGCCGAGATCGTCGAGCCAACCTCGAGGTACGACACCTAGAGCGGGCCGAGACGTTGTGGTATCAGAGGTCACAACGGGACAGCTTCACGCAAGAAATTGAAAAGATCACAAGTGGCAAGACGGCGCCTAGGTGGAGCCCCTTGTACCGGCTCAGCCCAGTGTACAAAGACGGGCTGCTCGTACTAGACGGAAGAATCAAAGCAGCGCAGGTTCCAGCGGAGATGAAGAACCCAATCATCCTGGACGGAAGACATCCGTTCACGAAGCTACTGGTGGCACGGGAGCATGCCAGGGCAGGACACGGGAGCCGTGAGAGGGTCGTGAACGACCTCAGGCAAAGGTTTTGGATCCTGAAGCTGCGGCCGACGGTGCGCAGCATAACAAGTAAGTGTGCGTTTTGTCGGCTACGACGGGCGCACCCGAGAACACCACAAACTGGAGACCTGCCGGCGGAGCGCCTGGGGGCGTTCCAGAGACCATTTTCGTACTGTGGTCTCGACTGTTTCGGCCCGATGACGATCACCATCGGCCGACGTCACGAGAAGAGATGGGGAGCGCTCTTCACCTGTCTGACGACGCGGGCCGTGCACCTGGAGCTGGTGGCCTCGCTGTCGACAGACTCAGCAATAATGGCCATGAGAAGGATGGCTGCGCGGCGAGGATGGCCGTCAGTCATGTACAGCGACAACGGGACGAACTTCAGAGGCGCGGACGTCGAGCTGCGGCAGGCGTACGCCGAGTGGGCACCGGCTATGGCTCAGCTGGGCCTCACGCACCGCATGCAATGGAAATTCACCCCGCCGGGGGCGCCGAGTCAAGGAGGTGCCTGGGAACGGATGGTGAGGTCGGTGAAAACCGCCTTACTCGCTACGCTGAACGAGAAGTCGCCGAAAGAAGAGGTACTCCAGACCCTGATGGCCGAGGCGGAGTATTCCGTGAACGCACGACCGCTAGTTCACGTTTCCGTGGACCCCAGCGACCCGGAGGCAATCACACCGAACCATTTCCTCCTGGGGTCGTCCACCGGACTGCCGTACGTCGGACCGTGTGTGCCGGCGGACAAGAAGACTTGGAGAGTCGCGCAAGCCCTTGCCGACGAGTTCTGGAGGCGCTGGGTGAGGGAATACCTCCCCACGCTCACGCCACGCTACGGGGCGCCGCAGAGCAGCCGTGCCCTGGTTCCGGGCGACCTGGTCGTGGTCGTAGATCCGGCGCTGCCGCGTAATACGTGGCCGCGCGGGGTCGTGCACCGGGTCTACCCGGGCCCGGACGGACAGGTGCGTTGTGCGGACGTTCGCACGCGCAGTGGTGTGTTCCGCAGGCCCACATCAAAATTGGCAGTGCTGGAGGAGGCGCCGCAGTCGCAACCGCGACCGCAGGCGGAGCAGACGGAGCCGGGGGCGGTGCCGGGCGCGGAACGAGCGCCGGAGCGAGCTACAGACAGCTCGCAGCCGCCTGAGCGAGCTACAGACAGCTCGCAGTCGCCGGGGCGAGCTACAGACAGCTCGCAGTCGCCTGAGCGAGCTACAGACAGCTCGCAGTCGCCGGGGCGAGCCACATACAGCTCGCAGTCGCCTGAGCGAGCTACAGACAGCTCGCAGTCGCCTGAGCGAGCCACATTCGGCTCGCAGTCACCATCACGAGCTGTAGCGAGCACAGACAGCTCGCGGTCGCAGCCAGTTGCAGCGGGCACGGTCAGCCCGCAGTCACCGGAGCAGTTTGCGGCGGACACAGACAGCTGGCAGTCAGCGGAGCAGTCCACGGCGGGTCCAGCGAGCCCGCGGTCACCAGAGGAGGCTGCGTAGAACCTGGCTACTGCGCCGGGGGGAGGATGTTAAGGACAGCGGCCTCGCCTGTGTTTTAAAGTGAATTTAAAGACAATGAACACTTATCAGTGCTTTAAAACGTTTCTAAAAACTGTGAGTAAATAGTACATAAACTCTTAAGAGTGAAAATAGTGAATATAAGTGTTGTACATAAGTGTTAAATTCATTAGAATAGTGGTAAATAATTGTTTTAAAGTCACGAGTTTATTTTCTTTATAATTTCTTAACCGTAGCTTATTTCGCTTGGAAAATTAGTGTTGTACATAGGAAAAATTAGTGGCTAAAGTAAATAACATTTAGGTAAATAGAAATGTAAATGGTTTTAGAGAAAATTAGATTATAATGGTGAAAAATATATGGTTTTCTTATACTTGTAACTTTAACTTATGTGTTATTAAGTATCTATGTAAACTGTGTGATTATGTATTGTTTTATGGTAAATAAAGAATTTCACGTTATGCGTTTTACTTATCCTGGCTCAGGGGAGATAAAGGGAAATTAGGGAAAATTATGGAAAAATAGCCGTATAGAGAAATAAGAGAGAGATAGCTTATATGGAAATTAGAAGAGTACATTTGTGCTCCCTATACGGCATTGCCCTGAGCCAGGTAAGCTAACGGCTTATCGTGTAAAATGTTCTCCTCAAATCAGTGTTATTATTTATACGCCCCAGCTCTGCCCGAATCGGTGTAACCTTGCTATCTTCGAGTCTGATCAGAGCCGGCGGTGAAAACCTAGTGGAAAAATACAGTCCCATACAGCTATTAAATATTAAACTTTATTAATTTCACAAGACGATACACGTCTCATTGTAAGGGCCAATTTACGCCGAAACGGAACGATACGAGACGACGCGCTGCATTTTTATAGCTATTCAAAACTTAACTTTATTAATTGGACAAGAACATACACGTTTAGTAGTTACGTAGTTCTATTTTCCGCATCTGGATGTTACATTAAATTTGCAGTGTATTCGGTGCTGAATCTATTAGCACTAGTTGGGCTCCTTTGTAATCAGCCGAGTGATTGCGTGTACTGGCTCAAACAGAATATCAATTTATATGTTCATTGATGTGTCACGTTTATCAATTATAGGGTTGCCTCCTCTACATTTTCTCAAAATAAAATACTAGATATGGCCTGCGATTTCTTACGCGTTAAAGGTGATTACCTTACCTAGCGGGAACCGTATATTTTGTCTCTATTAAAAGTAGCCTATGCCCTTCCCCGACTATATCTGTGTCAAACTTCATCAAAATTAGTCCAGTAGTTTCGGAACATAATATTCAAGGCAAACAAACAAGCATGCCCTTATCTTTCCTCTTAATAGAATTTTTATGAACTATTGTATACTAAATATAATTTCTCATAATTAGTATAGAAATGTTTAGTAAATAAGAAATATGACGTGACGTGCAGTAGCACAGATTACAAGTAGTGGAACTTCGCTCATCATTTGAAATCCAAAAATACTCTCAACGCGTCTAAACGAGTATCGTCACTTTCTTTTAATAAAATTAGGGGGCAAACGTATAAACGGATCACCAGATGAGTAGGGAATTATTGGGCATTCTGTCCCACCTCCGTTCGCTCGCGGTGCATAAACGAACAGGAGTTATTGGGCGTTCTGACACCGAATCGAACCTCCGTTCGCTCGCGCCCTCGCTCACTTCGGTGTGTCAGAATGCCCAATAACTCCTGTTCGTTTATGCACCGCGAGCGAACGGAGGTGGGACAGAATGCCCAATAACTCCTGTTCGTTTATGCATCAACTGATGATAAATGAAATGACATGCTCATGACATGCACCTCTGTTCGCTCGCGCCCTCGCTCACTTCGGTGTGTCAGAATGCCCAATAACTCCTGTTCGTTCATGCATCAAGTGATTAAAAATCGCTTCTCATCGATGATTGGATGGCTGAAAGATCTAGCGAGCTATTATAGGAACATTGAATTTCGTATGTTTGAAGTTATCTGTTTATATGAGTCAACACACTGCATGATTATCATTTTGTCATAATCCACTAATCACAGTGGTCGATTGGATTAAACAGCTATGAAATTTCTGAAACAAAAAGAATCACTTAAATTAGAATGTGTTTGTCCTGCAGTGAAAAATGAAGTTAAGCGACATGGAAATTTACTACCAAATACCATTCGCAGTATTGTTTGTGGTCCGTCAAACTGTGGGAAAACAAACTTAGTAATCAGTTTGTTACTACACCCGAATGGTCCACGATTCAGAAACCTTTATGTGTATTCAAAGTCTTTGTATCAACCTAAATACGTCTTTTTAGAAAAAGTATTGGAAAAAGTTGTGGATACATCGTATCACAAGTATAATCATAACAGTGAAATTTTAAGTCCACAAGAAGCCTTACCTAATTCTATCATCATATTTGACGATGTTGCATGCGAAAATCAAAATAATATACGTGATTATTTTGCTATGGGTCGTCACAAAAATATTGATTGCTTTTATCTTAACCAAACTTATACTAAAATACCCAAACAACTAGTAAGAGATAATGCTAATCTCATCATATTGTTTAAACAAGACGAGATTAATCTAAGACACATCTACGATGAACATGTAGGGTCTGATATGACGTGGTCGCAATTCCGTGAAATGTGTTCAACTGTGTGGAGTAAACCGTACAGTTATGTGGTAATCAATAAGGATTGTGAACGAAATAATGGTTGTTACAGAATGAAATTTGATACATTTATAATAGTGGATTAATTTATTCTATAAAGCTTATACGTACCCCACTACGTAGTAGTATAACTTGAGACATCAATCAGAGTAGAATTCTTAACATGGAGCGGAATCTTAAGGAACAAATTGTGAAATCAGCGTCTGCAGTGAAAAGAAAGGTAGAAATGATAAAAAATACTAAAAACACAAATGACATGGCACTGGAGACGATATTTCAACCGATCGTCAGTCCGCTAAAATTATTAGCAAGCAAAACTGAAAAAAAACGTCATGAAGAAGACGAAGAAGAATCTTCAAAATATGGTTCACATGAAAAATTTGAAGAATCTGAGACGGATCTTGATGATGAAGAAAATTCAGATAATGACGACTTTAGTTCTAAAACACCTGACAAAACGCTTACTACATCACCTTCTGAGGATTATGATATCCATGAGAACTCATTTAAATCTATTCAATCATCACCGAGTATCGCAAACGATTCTTTGTCTTGGTCTGTATCGTCTGAAGCGCTGAAAGAAGATATACCATATGGAGCAAGAAGTGAACGAGGAAAACTGTGGCTAGGCAAAACCCGTTTACACGATGATGGAAAAGTTCTGAAAATTAGAAGCCGCTCTTTAAAAAAAACTTCTGGTCTGGCAGAACTGTTGTACAAGAAAAAACCTAATTTAGATATTATTACAGAGGAAGACTTACAAAATTATAAATTGCTACTCATCGACACTAATGCACATAAACGTAACTGGAAACGATCGAACCAAATAAATGGTAATAAAGGGTTCAAATATACTCACGTGATAAAGCCACTATTTAAATTCGCTAGAAATAATACCAGTAGCGTAGAAAGTCTTCAGCGAGGTGAAGGAATCGACATTTTGAAAGAAGTTAAGAAAGACACTGATTTAGTATACTGGAATGATCCTAATGAGTTAGTTGAGAGACTGAAAATATTATGTGCATCTCAGGCAGCTGGTAATACGGGATTAGATAATGAAGTTAATGCCATACTTGAAGAAATGAAAGAAGCTGGTATCATTAAAAAAATGAAATATATAAGGCTGCCATCAGGAAAATTTAGCAGTACTATTACACTACAGAACCTAGCAAGACGGCAATGAATATAGACAAATTTGGTCATCACGTTCATAAGCGTTTACGATTATCTGAATTTTCTGAAATTCTTAGCGATACATTGGTAAGGTCCGATACAGGAGAATTCGATTTAAAGTCATCGAAATTAAAAGGGGTGCAAATTCCGGAAAAAGACGATGAGGCTGTGAATAAAGAATACGTAGATAAAAGTGTCCAA
Source organism: Glaucopsyche alexis (assembly GCA_905404095.1). Lineage (NCBI taxonomy): Eukaryota > Metazoa > Arthropoda > Insecta > Lepidoptera > Lycaenidae > Glaucopsyche > Glaucopsyche alexis. The sequence goes on from FR990053.1 coordinate 9,581,592, forward strand.
GCCCTTAAAAATGAAATGATGAAAATCCAAAGTAATGTCAGAAACTTTCTCCATAGTTTAGAAAAAGTTACTACTACAAATTTTAGTAAAATGTACTACACAAAACAAGAAATCGATAACATGATTGCAGCAAAATCTGTTCAGAATGAGTAAACAAGATATAGTGAATGAATTACACAGAGGAGCGAGACGAAACTTCGTTCGTCGACATACGGTCATTAAAGGTCTGGATGATTTATGGCAAGCTGACCTAGTGGACTTACAAAAATATTCGTCGATTAATAAAGGATTTAAATATGTTCTCATAGTGATTGATGTTTTATCAAAATACGTGTGGGTTAGACCGTTAAAATCAAAATCTAAAAAAATTGTATCAAGTGCTATGTGCAGTATATTATCAGAATCCACACGAAAACCTAAAAACTTACAAACAGATCTAGGTAAAGAGTTTTATAACGATTCTTTTAAGCATTTAATGAAAACTCATAACATAAATCATTATTCCACATGTTCTGTAAAAAAAGCTTCTATCGTCGAACGAGTAATAAGAACTATAAAATCACGTCTTTACAAATTATTTAGTTTATGTGGAAAATATGAATGGTATAAAAATAATTTAAAGTCCGTTGTGCAGAATTATAACAATACTGTGCACCGCATTACAAAACATAAACCAATAGACGTTAACAGTTCAAATCAAAATACAGTTCGATTGAATATTATCAAAAGCCAACAGCCAAAAAAAGTACGCAAAGAATCGTCTTTTCGTGTTGGCGATTTTGTTCGTATAAGTAAATACAAAGGAGATTTTTATAAAGGCTACACCCCTAATTGGTCAACGGAAATATTTCGCATCATAAAAGTCAACGAAACTAGTCCTCAAACGTATCAATTACAAGACAAACATAAACAAAACATTGTTGGTTGTTTTTATGGAAAAGAATTACAAAAAACTAAATTTCCTGATATTTATCTTATCGAAAAAGTTCTAAAGAAAAGAGGCAACAAACTTTTTGTGAAGTGGTTAGGATTGGGTGCCGAAGAAAACAGTTGGATAGATAAAAGTGAATTAGTTATTTAGATATATAAAGCACATAATCAGTGCTATATCACAATACATACTTATCAATGAAGGAAGGCAGTGGTGTAATCAATAACTTGATAGACCATTTACCGTTTGAGTTGCATTTACCTGGATATCAATTTTGCGGTCCTGGGACCAAACTTCAAAAACGAATACTACAAGGCGATCGAGGAGTTAACAAATTGGATGAAGCTTGCATGCATCACGATATTGCTTATATAAATAAAGATCCTAGTGCTCGACGTAAAGCTGATTTAGAACTTTTGAGTATGGCAAAGAAGAGGTTGAAATCAAAAGATGCTGGTAAGGGAGAAAAGATTGCCTCGTGGATAGTAAAAAATGCTATGAAAACAAAAATCAGAGCTGGAAGTGGTATTAAATCATTTAAGAAAGGTATTAAAAAAATACATGCCCATTTAAAAAAACTTAAATCCAAGGATCATCACTCTGCTATAAAATATGCGTATGCAGCTGCGAAAAAACTGTTCAGCAAAAAGAAAGGAATATGTTTACCACGTATAATTCCACTTCCAAAATGTGGTGGACTTTTACCGCTTATTCCTATTTTTGCGGGATTGTCGGCGTTAGGTTCATTAGCAGGAGGTGCGGCAGGTATAGCCAAAGCCGTAAACGATTCTAAAGCGGCACAAAAGAGTCTCCAAGAATCTGAAAGACATAACAGAATGATGGAAGCGGTCGCTCTTGGAAAAGGATTATATATTAAACCTCATAAAAAAGGAGCAGGGTTATATTTGAACCCATCAAAAAACTAATTAGGCGGCTGCCCAGGCGTGCGCTCACGAATTTAGACATATTGGAGTATGCTGGTGATATTCCATACTTTCGCGGAGTTTACATGAGAGATAATTTGCCTTTAAAACCTAGAAAAATAGAATGTGGAATTGTAAATTTAGATAGTAACGTGAATCCTGGCACACATTGGGTAGCCTATGTAAAACAAAACAGCTACGTAGAATACTATGATAGCTTTGGTAATTTAAAACCACCATTAGAACTGATGAAATATATGTATAATTTGCCCATAAACTATAATTATAACAGACATCAAGCATTTGGAACAACAAACTGTGGTCATCTATGTATTAAATTTTTAAAAAAATATTGGAAGAAACATTTAAATAATATTAAAAATAAATAAACGTGTCAGTATCAAAATGTCTTTCACTGTATCTATAACCGGGAGCGGAGCCTCTTTGACGACAAACTATTCTCCGACGTTGGAACTTCTTGGAGACTATGAATGTGGTCTTTTGTACTTTTCAACTTTCAACTCTATACCTAATATTGATGGACGAAACAACAAGTTTTATTACGGTGACAATGAAATGATCGAAATTCCTGAAGGGTCCTACGAGCTTCAAGATATTTGTGATTATTTGAAAACTAACATAAAAAATACACTGCTTAAACTAAGATGCAATAATAACACATTGAAAACAAATATATTTTGTTCTAAAGACGTTCATTTTAATAAAGATGATTCAATTGGGAACATACTAGGCTTTGGAATGGAAACAATAAAAGCTAATATAAGCACTGATTCACAGTATCCTGTCAGCATTCTATCAACAACTATCGTGAGGATTGAATGTGATGTAGTTAGTGGTTCATTTGTAAACGGAAAAGCAAGCCATATTATTTACGAATTTGTACCTAATGTTCCTCCTGGTTATCGAATAATAGAAATACCAAAAAATTTAATTTATTTTCCAGTCAATCAAACTTCTATTAGTTCCATCAATATAAGACTGTTAGACGCTGATAACAAAGAAATAAATTTACGAGGTGAAGAGGTCCAATTGTATTTACATTTTAGAAAAAAATGATAAATTTCCATAAAACCCCTACCATATCACATGTCCAAGTCAGTCCTAAAAGATCTTCTCACAAAGACACACGACAGCAGATAAAAAAGAAGCTTACTAAAAGCAATAAAGAATACCTCAAGCTAATTGGTTTAATAAAATGAATATTTTAAACATATCTCAACAAACCTCATACGACAACAGCATCGAAAGTTTTGAGTATCATTCATACAGACCGTACGTAACAAGTTTCAACAAGAATGATGAAATACGAATCCCCATCAATCAACAAGACCTATATGTGCTGCCTTCGCTCAGCAGTTTGTATATCGAAGGCAAAGTAATTGTATACAACAGGACAACTAAGGAAAAGGTTTCAAATGTACATTTCGTTAATAATCCAGCGTTATTTCTATTTCAAGACATAAGATATGAATTAAATGGAGTAGAAATAGATAAAATAAAAAACGCAGGTGTTACTACGACCATAAAGTCTTATCTGTCCTTAAATGAAAACGAATCAAAATATGCTCGAGTTTGGGGGTGGTCGCCAGAAGGTATAAATAATACAAGTGGTGGAGAATTTTCTGTATCCATTCCTCTAAACAAGATTTTAGGATTTGCAGAAGATTATGAAAAAATTATCATTAACTGCAAACATGAGTTAGTGTTGCTTAGATGTAACACTAACCTTAATGCAATCAAGTTGAAAACAGGAGAAGTTTTGGAAGATATTGTTATAAGTAAAATTATCTGGAGAGTACCTCATATTAAAGTATCTGATCGCGAAAGAATAAATTTACTAAAACAATTAGAAAAAGATCGAGCTATTACATTAGCATATCGTAACTGGGATTTATACGAGTATCCATTATTACCCAAAACTCGTAAACATACTTGGTCCATTAAAACTTCATCTCAAATAGAAAAACCACGATTTGTTGTATTAGCTTTACAAACCAACCGCAAACACAACAGTGAATTGTCGATGGCGGAGTTTGATCACTGTCACGTACGTGATGTAAGAGTGTTTTTAAATTCATCATACTATCCATATGAGGGATTAAACGTCAGTTTTACAGAAGACAAATTTACTTTATTATACGAACAGTATGCTAGATTTCAACAGTCGTATCACGGACGTCGGTCAGAGCCGTTGATGAGTTTGAAAGAATTCAGAGACGTTGCTCCCTTATTCGTTATCGACTGTTCGCGACAGCACGAAACGTTAAAAGGCTCAATCGACGTGAGAGTAGAAATCGAAACAGACCAAGAAATACCTGATCAGACAGCTGCATATTGTCTGATTTTAAACGACTGCATATTTGAGTATAAGCCATTGAGTAATATCGTTAAGAAAATATCATGAATAGTAATACAATAATCGTTGACTTACAAGGATTTAAAAATAAAAATAACGACTTTTTAGTAAAAGAATTATGTATAGCTACTCGACAGCATACACATACATTTTATGTTAAACCACCATACCCATTCTCAGCGCTAACCGATGATGAAAAAAAGAATGTTCGGTGGTTAGAAAGAAATAGAGGGTTTCGATGGAGCGAAGGCTATATTGATTACAGAGAATTCAGAAGAATTATTAAACCTTACTTAAAAGACCGAAACATTATCGTAAAAGGTGAAGAGAAAGTGAAATGGGTGAAAGAATTGTGTGATCATAATAATATTGTAGATATAAGTTACAAAGACATTCCAAGATTTGACATTCTGTTCGATCTGTATTGTAAGGAAGAATTGTATAACTGTTTTATTCATAAGAAGTATTGTGCATTAAAAAATGTATTATGTTTAAAAAAATGGTGTTTAGAAAATAATGTACACTTTCAATAAAAAATACCGTATATCTATTGCTTTTTATTTAAATAATTTAAGTTGAATGAAATAGAAATAAAACAAATATTTTCACATCATACATGCAATTTATTTAAGCAGTAATTACGTACAAATTAATTTACAAAACAAACCATAACTTATATTATTTTCATACAAATATATCTTACAATATCGACTTATTCATTCTAAAGTCTATTGCGACCCTACAGCTAAAACAAATACTTAATACCAAAGTAAACTAAAACCAACTCGTATAACTGTAATTACATATTTTTTTTGATATATTACTGACTAACTTCTCGGTTTGGTCCATTATTTCATCACCGTTTTCATTCACAACATATTGTGCGGATAACATAAAATTATCATCGTCTATACTGTCACAATGTTGCTGGGATCCATCTAAATCAAACACTGAGATCTTTATCAGACGGAAACCTTTTTTGGGAACGCTGTTTACCACAAACGAATGAACTGGGATATGCAGTTTACTTAGTGCACTTTTAGAAACACATTTTTTTCTTAATTTTGCTGGACGACGTTCCCGAGTCTTAGCGTTCGGCTTTTGCTGAGCTTTCATTTTTAAAAACTCTTCAGTAAATCCTTCCAAAGGATCTTGAGCATACTGGAAAGTATCCCCATATTTATGTAGGTAGACATTGTCTTCGGATGTAGCAGTCAAATCTTCTACGCGTTCCATTATCTGTAAAAAAAGAAAATATTTAACACCAAATCAGCAATCTTTGGAATTAACGATTATTTTTATGTATTTTAATGACTTAAATCAATAATAAATCAACTTACCGTTGTGTAGTCAGGTCCAAGACTCTATTACCAAAAAATACGTAAATTATGTACACGTGAGTAACTATAATAATATAAGTTAAGGTTTGTTTTGTAAATTATGTAGACGTGAGTAACTAATTACAGTGCTTATCGACGCAAGAATGAATACTAAAACAAAGTCTTCACATTATTATAGTGATAGCAACATGTAGGTGGCATTATTATGAATGAGGACTCATGTTACAAACAGTACCGCGCATGCGCGCGGCACGTGTGGATTTAGATTATGTCGGCACTACATATAGGCGAACGCGTTGGCCGACGCGTTGGCCGGCGCGCTGGCCCAATGCCGCCTCCCCACAAGACGGTATTTAGATACCTACCGCCAACGCGCGAACGCCCGTTCTACACATTGGGCCAGCGCGCCGGCCAACGCGTCGGCCAACGCGTTCGCCTATATGTAGTGCCGACATTATTCAAGTAAAGCATGTTTCAACTTGATAAAACTTTACGTTACTTGAATTTAGCATCAGCCTGCAGGTTTGCTTGCAAAATCTATGTAGTTGTGAAATAATAAATAAAACAAATGTATTTAATAAATGATATTTTATTTCTAAATCTACATAATTATATACATACTAAATACACAGGTTATGCTACGAAAGTAAATAATACAAAGAATTTCTTAATTAGGTACAGCTTATTAAATCTAGTTAAAAATTAAATATACTAGTGTGTCCCCATGCTCTAGTTGAAATTTTATCTTTAGATATGACTCTCTTGTCATCATCACCAGACAGAGCAACTTTCTTCACAGCACATGTGTACAACTCGTGTTTTATTGACTTAAATAAAACATTTGTTTTATGAACAATGTTGCCTTCGTACAGAGTTTTTTGGTAATCAGTAACATTGAAATTGCTGACAATATTTTTCTTAATTCCTTTCGCTTTTTTTATTGTGCTATTTATGGTTTTAATACAATATAACTTTGAACGAAGGCCTACAAATTCACTTATGATTTTACCCGCCATTTCATCCTTGAACAAACCAGGAACTTTTTTATTTTGAATGGGTAAATCATATTGATTAGTATTACAAAAATTACTAGTATCAAAGTAAGGCAAAAAATGTCTTTTTATGTCATCATAAAAATCATGGGTCCGTATATGATATACAAAACTATCAGTGTCCGTGTAACACATTTGTACATTATTTTTATAAAAAGGTTTAATAACAGAGTAATGAAAGTTATACATATGACTTTTTGACAATTCTAGTACGGTAAAACCAATGTATATTGGTTTATCCAAAATTATTTGATCAGGGTTTAATTGTACCGCAACTAGATTTTCAGTAAAAATCGTCGCGCTATGGAAATTTGGACGAGCGATAAGCTTTTGTGCACATTGCCTTTTCTTAGTCACATTATTATTATCAACCCACTGATTAACTAAATGCACATTGACCCTCTTCTCATTATTTTCTAAAGTTTTTCCGAACACACTGTTATTCAAGAGTTTGAAAAAGTCTTGTTCAAATGTTGAGGAACTTTTTTGCCTCAGAGCAGTATTCAAATCAATGTATTGTTTCAAATACGGGCTTTGTCGAAAACTAATCACTCGATGAATTTTCTTTAATATTAAACCATGTTTTAAACATGTTTGCAAGTGAATGTAATGTATAACATACTTAAATTTATCATATAAATTTGGAACTAGTTTGAAAGTTTTCCCCCCGGGTGGAATGCATTTTTCAGAACAAAATGGTAAATCATTATGTAAGTTATGTAAATGTTTAGGATATTGTAAATCCACTTCTAGAATATAACCACACTCTGCATCAATCGGTATTTCGGTTATATTTAATTTGTTGATTTCTTGTTCATTGAGAAATCTGAAATCTGATAATGGTAAATATTGACACATACTATATCCATATAAATTATTACAATCAATATAAGTGACGTAGGAAGGAGATTCTGATGGTTTGTAATTTTCTAAGTAAGGATTATTTGCTTTTGCATGTCTATGAGAGCACAGACATACTCCTCCCCTGATACCACTCTGTAACATGCGCACCATCGACAAGTCATCGATAAGTTCCAATTGTATTCCTGTTTTTAATAACATCGCATCAAAAGATAAACTGGGCGCTGTTAAGTAAAAAGCTGGGTCTAATTGATAGTGTTGCTTGCAAGTCTGTCTAAAATTTTCAAAGATATCTGCCAGTAAAAGCACATCAGTTTTTAGATATAAATCCGTATAACTACCTAAATCTTTGATTTGAAATGTAGACCAAATTAAGCACGCGTGCTGGTAATCCTCATCAGAAATATCATGATCATTTAGGGAACTATAAAAGCATTCTTTTGGGGGTAGACTTTTTTCGTTATACCGCTTCCACGAGTTCATATATTCGTATGGATAAATGCCTTTACGAGTGAGTAACTGAAATTCATCTTCATCAGGGAAATGATTTTGTAAGTTTTTAAACATTTCCGGTTTTAATGTCTCTGACAATTTGCTTAAGCTTGTTCCCAAAAACTTAAATGAATCAACGAATCGAAGTTGAAAAAACTGATTATTCGTAACTGGTACAAATTTGGTAAAAGAGATGTAGTTTTCTTTTGTTTTAGGTATTATTTTAATATTACCAGGAACCTCACCTAACGCTTTTATAAAAAGATGACAATCATAACCAGCTAAGTTATGAAAAAAAATGGGGACGAATGAAGGGCGTTTATACTGTAAATTACAAAACGGATGCGCAGCTCCGCGGTAACGACCAGTAACGTGACAATGGTCACGGACTTTGTCCGAAAAAATAAAATTTTCACAAATATGACAACGTGTGGCATTATCAAAATCAGACTTATCCGCCGTAGAAAATATCCTAGGGACTGGTGTACTAAGTATATCAAATATTTTTTGTACGTCTTTAAGAATCGAATCTACAAACTGCTTATCACAACCAGGTCCTCGATATGATACGTACCGATTGTAACTAGGGTCATCACGACAAACAATATAATAACCAAAAGCTATAGGTAAATGTTGGTGCAATGTAGTCGTATTTTTGCTAGAAGAACAGTTAGCTTCAGTATTGGTTTGTAGCATCGATTCAAAATCTGCGTATATACAAAAAGGCATGTTTTGTTTTCGAGCATAGTTTTTAAATTTAATTACTGAGCCCTTATTTGGGAGGACAGTTACAACGCCTCCACATAAATGGTTTTCAACTTCTTTAGAAGTACTGAAAAATATCAAGCACAAATCACAGAAGTACAATTTGCTGTGATGAGATGTAACTTGGCTTCTAAACAGTCTAGAAGGTTCTTTGATCAAACAATAATGAGAAGTGTTATTATTTTCTAGATACAACAAATGTATAATTTTCTCGTTGCATGTTTTATTAATGTCTGATTTATACAACGGCCCAACAATAGTTTTACTTTTTTTTAAACCATAAATTATGAACTTAATATTAGGATTATTTTTTTCAAAAATTTTAATGTCATGGAAAGTTACAGGAAAAAACATTCCATTTATATTAAATAATTCACGAAAATTAGGATATGATGAAATTCTTTCAGGGTGATTTTTAGCTGGATATAAGGCTGCTGTCACACTCCATAGAAAGCAATGCTGATCTTTATTCATAATATTTAAACACGCCTTTTTAGCCTGAATTGATTTGGGTAAACTGATAAAACTCGAACCGCTAAGTGGTTGATATTTATTGATATTAATCTCAATGTATAAATTATTTAAAAATGTCCACCCACTGTCACGATCCTCAAATTCCTCTATACTAGTTTTTAAATAACTAACTGTTTCCAAATATATTTTTTCAAAATCATAATTACCATGTAATATTTTATTTTTCGTTCCAAAAGATTTTATTTCTTGTGAATTATCGTTGAACTTCAAAAACGTCCCAAATAGTTCGAAATTAACCTTAACACATGAATGTTTAATAAGGTTTTCATCTAAAAGAGATTTTAACTTGTTACGAATTTCGAAAAAAAATATATCTACTGAAGCTAACTGAAGTTGATCAAGAGGTAATATCTTATAAGTTACAATACGATTACGAAATGCAGAGCTGACGATTTCTACACCATCACTGTATTCTATTGTCTGACTACTTTTTCTATGTGAATTACTTCGCAAATGACCTACCCATGATTTACTATGTACAGATATGTTACACGTCGAACAGAAAGGCATTTTATTGTATTAAAAAAGGCAATGCTATCAAAACAATAATACAGTAACCGATACTAATGTAAAAAAAAAAAGGTTATAAATCTATTCTAGTATATTAAAAAGAAAATTAATATCTACTATAAATTGATTAACTGTAAACCTACTTAATAAAATTTATTTTTTGTCACTGTAATGGACGGGCTCCGACCCCTCAAACTCGGTAAAAGCTTGTCCTAAGAAGCCTTGCAGTGCCTCCCAAGATGATGATGACTCGTCGCACTGGAGCTTCACACTTACCAGCGCCGTCTTGTATCGCACATTAGCAGCGTGAGACACGTAGTCCGATTTTTTGTAGATCTTGAGGTCCACAAAATATTCGCCACCGGTCTTCGCAGTCCGACGAGACGTTCCCGTAGAAACTCGGCTGGAGAAGCTTGATACTATTTCCCCGCCACGAGATTTGGGTTCACTGCAACTAGCTTCCTCAGCCCGCAAGATATTGAATAAGTCCGGTCTCCCTGTTCTGTAAAAATACAAAATTAACATTAAAATAAAATAATCGAGAAAAAATATTAGTAAGAAAACAAACAAAATAGGAATAAGTGTATTGTACATTCACTTTTGGCTGTAAACAATTAGGTGCCTAGTTTTATCAGACTTCAACAGGATACTGAACTAAGTTTTGATAAATAATAAAAAGTAGGAAATCATTGTATGCAAACTGAATTATGGTGGTTGGGACTGTGTTGACAGTTGACTATTACAAAGACACTTTGTAAGTAATTAAAAACCAGCAGAAACAGAAATAGAATTTCAGCAAACGTAAAGTAGATAATAATCGAACATACCGTGTAGTGATAAATTCGTGCGGCGAGGAGTATTTTCGCTTTCGTTGAGCACTTTTGTCTGATGAGGTGCGGGTCAACTCCAGCGGAGGCGATGAGTCGCGTTGCTTTTCGGGGCCGGCCTTGCGTTTGCTGCTTGACGCCTTTGACTTCTTTTTCGGTGCTACCGACACCACAGATGGGGCCTCAAACTCTGAATCGGACCTATTAAAGAAGAAATATAAATTATTTTCCCATCTTGATGAATTAATCATAAAAAAAAAAATAATAATATTAATTCTATACTCACTAACATTTTATATTCTTTTATTTCTCGTTGAAGTTGAAGACTGGTGCGAAGCCACTTGAAAAATTGTGACTTGTTCCAACGTGCATCGACTTTTATGTTGGAAAAGGGTCTTTGTCATCAAAAAATGTGTAAAAGTTTTCAAGCGCGAGTTGATTAATGTAATGTATGTGCGTATGTTTGTCCGTTTTAATGTTAACAATTACACCATAGCAGTCATTCAGATTGAAATCCATCATCAATGATTGATCATTGCTATGTAAAACATATAAAATATATAATTGTAAAAGACTTAAATAAGATAAATATAATATACGTTTCTTAATAGATATAATTTCCCTCGATTTTGACATAAATTTAATGTTATATAATTTTGCTTGATTTTAAATAATAATTAATAATATGGAATGTAAATTTTCTGAAATAAATGGTTTGATTTGATTTGACTGATCATGCATCCAAATTTTCAAAATCTAGGTATCTTTATACATCTGTGCATTTTTTTAAGCATTTTAAATGTTGCATACTTTTATAGCGAATTTAATCTTGAACCAATACCTAATTCCCAAGAAGAGATTAAAATTAAATAAATTATTTTGTTTAAATAAGCAAGTAAATCCGAATATTTAATGTGTATGTGAATTGTGATGATATTATGGTAAATATGAAATATAAACGTTATTTAAACTAATGATGCCTTACTACAACTTTCGACCTTATTATTGATCAATGTAGCTGAATATGAAATAAAATTGAATAAAGAAGAATCTACGTGACGCGCTCGCTGCGGCGTTCCATTGAAATGCTTTGTAATTGTATCTCTGCCGCTGTTCATAGTAGGGGAGGCGAGTAAGCTAATTTTGTAGTTACTCGAGTGTCATGGGGACCTAGTATATTTCGTAGATTAAGTAATGAGGAGAAAAAATATTAAGAGCATATCTTATGACAGTGGGGCAGTGACAAACTGCAGCTATTTAGAAGTTAAAAAAAGTAATTATATATAAAAATTGTCTTTAAAGGTAATTTATCATTCAATTTAAGGAAACAAACATGTAATCGTCAAGCAGGATTAAAAAAAATATCAAGAAGGCTTTGTTTTTAAAATATGGACTTTAGTTTTTGAAAATTTCAAAGAGTCTTTATATATTTCCCTTTACTTTAAGTCGTCTGTGCTTTAAATAAAAGCTTCTTTGGGGTCTACACAACGTTCTCTATTTTAATCTAACAATTTGATACTTAAAAATATATTTTTTTAACGCCCCACTCAGATAAGCTGATTTCTATACCACGTTAACTAGAGACATGTGGGAAGCATACACAAGCTTAATCTGACGCGCTCGAGTCACTGCAGAAATCCCCTCTTCGGCTCCCCTACTATAAAGCGAGTGTTGGTTTTACAATACGTATGTGCAATATTATATTCTTGTTTGACAGCTTGCAGTTTTTTCCAGATCAGGGATGTGAACTAGAAGCGAGAACTCGATTAAAGAAATAATTTAAGAGGCGATCAGTTTTTACCCTATAAATCCAATAAATTATAAATGAATATTGTGTGTATTAAACACGATTATATTACCTCCAATCAAATTATAAAAATTATCATCCTTTAAATTCATTTACGCACATATAATATGTATAACAACATCAATGTGACAATTATTTGTTTCAAAAATTATTTACAAGCACGGTCTATCGATGTTTATAATTCCTTATTTTACTTAATTATGAATTTGACGCATGGTTTAATTTGTAATGGATAAATCTTATCGAATTTATTCATGTCTTACTGATTATTATTTGTATAACTATTAATTTGAATTATCGCAACACTGATGGATAACTTCACGTTTCAACACAGGAACATCGTGTGTGCATGTATTTGCGTGCGACTAATAGAGTTACCAACTTTTTTTCTATCATATATAATACTTATTTATCAATTAAAAAATATAGTAGATGGCAAAAAAAGAGAAAATAAAATAATCACGTCGCACGCACACAACACAATACAACGTTATTGGAATAAGATTCATTTTAGCTTGGCTGCATTCTGCTTTACGCAAAATATAGTAGTTTCGCCTACTAATTTTTTTAGAAACATAGTATTTGATGCCTTAAAATAGTAGGATACTATTATAATATATAGTAGGTTTGACAACCCTAGCGACTCAGTCGGTCTGTTCGTATAATTTCCCGTCTTGGCTCGTTCATTTGCAACGCGGTGCGCGGTGGTTTCAGTAGTCGTGATTTCAGTACATCAAAAGTGTAAGTATGGGAAGATAAAGGAATAGTTAAAAGTAAGTGTAGTAGTTATTGTATTCATTATAGATTTAATTCATTACATAATTATTTAAGTTTTGATTTAAATTGATAATATTTTAGTTTTTGAACACGATTCATTATTTATTACATTGATACATTTTAAAATTAAATAATTACCAATATATTAAATTTATTCGTTACCCATCAAATATTTAAATCTAATGTGTTACTCTTATTGAATAGTATTTTTCTATATTAGCTTCATGATTTACAAAGAAAAGTTAATGCAATTAGACCAGGCGTACCATGGTATGGCAGGGTTGAGTTATAAATTTAATTGAATAATGTAATATAATATGAATATCTACCTTATTCATAAAACACTATTACACTTTTACGTGTGTTGTTTGATGGAAAAAAATATATTTATTTTTTTCAGATGCTTGAAAATTAGAGAAGTTCATCAAAAATTACAGCGGAACGCAGAAAAAGGATTAGACCAGGCATTATTTAATTGTAAGTAAATTTGAATCTAAATGTATCTAGTTTATTGAATGAGGTTTATGTAGTAGATACATATTAGAGGTAATTATTTAATCAGGATAATAATTAATAACCAATAATTATTTTAATAATAACAAATTTAAATATAAAAATTCATAATATATTTCCTGTAAAACTGTTATTGCATAATATAACGTTAATATTTTCGAGATTATTTGAATTCCAATAAGTCAAAGTTAAGTTAAGTCTAGAAACATAATTAATCCATAATTTTTAGATGAAACATTACTCAAACATCCTCAATCGTCGTCGTAGTTTTAAAGTACTCGTGACTCTAAATGGTGATTATTATGTAAGTGTGGATGTACATAACATTCGGTTTTCTTTTTCAGATCGGATGATCAATGACGAAGAATTCTACATGACACAAACGAAGACATTATTTTGTTTATTTGTATAAATGCATAAAAACTGGTGTTTATTATTTACTGATAAGATCCTAAATTCCTATCCCTTGAAATGTAAGCTTAAACATACTAAACATCATAGTGTGTTAGTATATTTAAGCCGAGGTATATTTTTTGGTAAAAAAGTAGGTGATCTTACCATGGGCCGTAACCGATCACGAGTTAGGAGTATGATCGGTGCGTGATCTTACCCACGGTAAGTGGCACACTGACACACCGAAGTGAGCGAGGGCGCGAGCGAACAGAGGTGCATGTCATGAGCATGTCATTTCATTTACCATCAGTTGATGCATAAACGAACAGGAGTTATTGGGCATTCTGTCCCACCTCCGTTCGCTCGCGGTGCATAAACGAACAGGAGTTATTGGGCATTCTGACACACCGAAGTGAGCGAGGGCGCGAGCGAACAGAGGTGCATGTCATGAGCATGTCATTTCATTTACCATCAGTTGATGCATAAACGAACAGGAGTTATTGGGCATTCTGTCCCACCTCCGTTCGCTCGCGGTGCATAAACGAACAGGAGTTATTGGGCATTCTGACACACCGAAGTGAGCGAGGGCGCGAGCGAACGGAGGTTCGGTTCGGTGTCAGAATGCCCAATAACTCCTGTTCGTTTATGCACCGCGAGCGAACGGAGGTGGGACAGAATGCCCAATAATTCCCTACTCAGATGTAAAGCGATTACCGGCCATGGACACCATCAACATCAAAGGAGCTGCAAGTACGTTGCCGGTCTTTTAGGAGGGATAACTTCAAACAATTCTTTAACTGTTTGAAGTTATCCCTCCTAAAAGACCGGCAATGCACTTGCAAAAGAGTATTGAAAGAATTTAAGTTACTTAGTGGTTTAGAATGTATTTATTTATGAGCGTAATTATTATCTTATAATCACTGTTCTAAAATATCACTTTTTGGCTTTTAATTGAAACCTACTTTTTTATATTAGTTGGGAGTCACTGAAAACGGAAATATACATATTTTTATCGAGTTAACTCTTATTTATATTTTCATTAGTAACATTTTTTTATATATATTTATTTTAAAAATATTTACTTAAATTTTATAATTATATTTTATATTAAATTTTATAAAAACTTTTTTCGCTTGTCTCGTATAGATTTGTCATTAGGTTTACTCGTATTCTCTTGGCAATTTCAGTACTAATCAGTTAGCAACCGGCATTATCATATTTAATGACTCCGATTTGCCCACTTGCCCACATATGGCTCTAATTGCTAAGTAAATTTTTGATTACTAAGGATCGATTTTACACCCATGCAACAACAATTGGCACTCACTCTTAACTCAACTACGAGATAAAAAAACGAAAAAAAAAGATGTGTTTTTATAATTTTAAGTACAGATACAGCTTTAGACAGTACACATAAAAATGTTATAATAAAGTTTTACACGGGTGTTTACAAAATATTATAAATTGATGCCTTATGAGTCTCAAATACATTTTTCCATACGATCTTATATATCGCATAACTCAGTAATACGAGAAAACTTTTGGTTTTAAGTCGTATATTTCATTTCAGCATGTAAAATGCTATAAAACTAGTTACAATTTAATGTAAAAGGCAGTTTAGATGTAGAAGTACATTTAAAAGAAAGTTGTATTGAATAGTGAATGCACACAGTAATAATAATACCTATTTATCAAATGCCATCTGACTCGTAGACGGCGGAGTATCGGGAAACTCATTACTTACGACTGCTGCGGTTGGCAGGCGGCACCTAACAACGACACTCTCTATACTTAAAGTCCCTTACTAATAAACGCTGTATAAGCTTTGAATAGTTATACAGTGTTTTGTTCCCGTCACACAAGTGACATTTTTAATTCGATAGAAGAAGACAAAACACTGTATAACTATTCAAAGCTTATACAGCGTTTATTAGTAAGGGGGTAAATATATAAGTAAGTACGTAAAAACTCGATGCAACAGTTTGAACCAATATTTTTATGTTTTGTAAAGAACAATTGTTGTAAATCGTTTTGTTACATTTCTTTAATTACTATAGCTTTATTGATGTATGTGTCATAAATAATAATTACAATAATAATAGGTATATATATAATATTTTCTAGCTATAAAAGAGCTAAAAAAACTCAAACAAAAAAAAAACAAAAATCTTCAAATTTGTACTAGTTTCGTCAGCGATCTTATATACACATTCGTAAATATACGGTACGATATACGTTCGCATGTAGGTACAGGTAAACCGGAGCATGAAATAATATATTTGATTTGATTTGATTTTGATTTGTTGCACAACTGTGCAGATTGCCATACAGTATCAGCTCAAGCTTACCTGACAAGTATAAATGTGTAGGCCTGACCTACCTGACAGGTTTACGTAAACCCTTACGTATACGGCTTACTATTATAGTAAGTGGCTATGATGAAACAAGTAGATCCTTTGCCTACTCAATTAAACGTATATTTTGCTTCATTTGACGATACAGATGTTAAGCTTGTTGTTAAGAATAGTTATTTTAATGTTGATATTTTAGCTTAATCTTATTTTATTAGTTGTTTTTTTTTTGTTTATGAAGTGGACCATGAAACGAGCTGATGGATCGCCTGATGGTAAACGATTAATACTCTTTTAACTCCTTTGGTGTTGCGCACTTGCGTTCCTGGTCCTTAAATACCCAACCCCCTTGGGCCTCCGATAACCTCAATCACTCGACTAATCACAACACACTCGTTATTTTACGCCGGTTTTCTGTGAGGTATTTATCGGGTCGAGCTACCTATTCATGCCTAAGTATGTCTCTGTTTATTTAATGTCAATGCCTGGAATATGACCAACGACACGGCTGACCGTAGTTCCATGGTCATTAATTACTACGTATGCTAATAACGCAACCAAGGGTACACATAAACATGAATGATAAATAGCATCGGAGAAGGTCATACCTTACCTTATAATTCATCAAAGGCCGAGCCAAGTGAATGTAAATTTTAAGGAGCGCACTCCATTACATTTTAAGACGTTTTTCGTTTCAGAAAGCTACAGATTTTCGTATTTTTACGAAATTTTGCAGTGAAATGATTAAGTAGCTTCGTCTTGCTAAGTTTTCCGCAAATAGGTTTTAAGATTGATGCGCCAATAATACTTTAAGTGTTTTACCGACGAAATATAAGTTGATTTTATGTTAGACAGATATATATTACTTGAAAAAAAAAACGGAGCCGATATAAGTTTGTCTATTGGCTTGTAGCAACTGTAGATAGAGGAAATGATTGTATATTCAACCTTCTGTCTGCAACTACACAAACTACAGAAGGCCTATTCTTATAAAATAGATCTGACCTTGGACCTGACATAGGCAGTACGTGGCGTGATCGGCAGAAGTTACGACAGTATTACGACAGTATTACGACAGTACGGGCCGCAATAAATACGAACGACAAGCCTCCATTTAAAACGAATATCGACGTTTTGTATTTATATTAAATAGAAAATACTTTATGTGAACTTGATAATTGGAAAATTGGAAATTGTATTTCGTCGTATTACTCAGATAAGCTATATTATTTAGTTTCGTTTGTCAACTAAAACACCGTAATCTCCTACTTCAAAGTCCCGACAAAGCATTGATTTCAAGACTAATAATGGGTTATTTAGAACACAATAATAAGTTATATCCAACTACAAAAAAGCCAAAAGGAAGTGTAATGATTTTGAAAGTATGTATAGGTATATTAAATTTTGTTTCATTGTAGTGTCTAAACTACTGATCTTTTAACGATCGAAGGTTCAATAGTTCCCTGCAAAAAACTGTTTGGGCAGTGGTCCCACCTACCAACAAATTTTAAACCTATCTCAGTTAATAGCTCTTGCCTCATTGATAATTATTAAGTATGGCGACATTCAACTCAGGAAAGGGGTTTTAATAGAAGAAAGCTTTATATGTATTTATTAAATACACATTAAGGTTTCTCTTGAATCACTCTACCCATTGCTGAAAACTGTATTAAAGTCCGCTGCTTACTTTAAAAGATCTAATCGAACAGGAAACTAAGCGACTTCATCAACAGGGATATCGTTAAATTGTGATTTGAAAACATCTTAAATCTAAGTAGTGCGATGTATACCGGAAGTCGTTTTATATCCCTAGCACTAAGTGAAGGGAAATGATGGCCCATATACGTCCCAGATGTAATCTTAACAGGAATTGCATCCGTGACAGTATTGTTTTGATATACTGTAACGAGAAGTAGTAGAAAGGTTTTTAGCTTATTTTTGATCATTGCATGGACGAGAAACATTACACCACGAGGTGTCTTGAATTTATTTACCTAGTGTAGGTATTGTACTGAAGCGAAGTGAAGAAAAAATTAGAGCCTGGCTCTCGACTCGAAGGACCTGGGATAACGCAGAGATAGATTTCTTAAATATTTAATCATCACCCTTCTATCTTCTTAGTCTTGAAATATCTCCTAAGCAGGAGGAGTATTCGATTACGTAAACTAGAAGATACATCCAAGAAATAAACTTTAAATCTTGGCATCTCTCCAAATTATCCCAGAGACAAAATTTATTCTCATTTTAGTCGACTAAACAGCCGTATTATATTTAGGTATTTAACTATAACAACACTAAATATACCTTCTTGATATAGGTAACAAATGATGGTATAGTATAAAACTAAGTAGTAGGTCCGCTTTCTTATAAAAGCATTGTCGTATGTTCTGTTAAGCTATTGTTTTGTGTACTGAATAAAGTTCAATTTTGAAAAACTATCTTAAAAATGCTGCGCCACGTCGCGTATCTTCTGTGTGAACTAACCTTTGTCTTAGTGCTAAATTTTAATCTTACGTTGTTTCTCATAATAATACAAACAATCTAATATTAAAAAGTCCTCGCTTTTAACGGGCTGACTGAATAAAATCGATACATAAAGTTATCGCCTCATCTCGTTATTTCTGCTGCCCTAGTCCTTTGATCTTGGACTCGCCAGTTATAAAGTTTATATACCGCCAGATGTGCTAATGGGCAGCACACGTGGACTGGCTTTATAACCACTAAACGGGCGTTAGAACCATTAACCCGACGTTATAACCACTGAACATTAATTAAGCCAAGTCGGGGGTCGGTAGTAAACGATATTATTGCGCTTTTTTAAAGACTCCTGAGTCATAAATGCTAATAACGTTACTTACGTACTTTTCACTGCTTCCTATTACTCGTAGAAGGTTGGCTTCTTATGTGCGGTATATAGTAGGTAATGTTTATGGTCTTAATTAATTTTATTTGTAAAACATCAGGTAACTTGATACTTTTTTGTTAACTGAAAGCGATTTTGGCCAGTAAAGCCAAAGTACCTTCAAACCTATCTCCGTTTACAGGGTAGTATTTTTTAAAATTAAATAATTTATTTTTCATACAAAATATTGTGTGATATGTGTGTACCTTTACGCTTCATCTGTTGTTTTTTTTTATTATGATTTTTAGTAGGTATAATAAAATAATTTTCCATAACCTCTTCAACTAAAATTTACAAAAAGAAGTCGTGTTTAGGATATTTTTCCGGCTATTAAGCAGCTTATTTTGTTTATTTAAAAGTACCCAAAAATAGCGGATGTAATCACCATATTGTAACTACATCCGCTATCTTTTAATTTGAAAATTTACTAAAAAAATAATTCAATCATATTATAAGTTGATTTAGAAGAAGCATAAACGAGTTTTCATTCTTACGTGCGTACATACCTAAGAACCCGCCACGTTTATTATATTAGGTTTTATAAGGACAGAGGGGCAATTCTGCTAAATAAAACCAGCATTAATACAATTACAATCAAGTCCCGATACGCTTATACCCCCAAATGGTGTTTTTATGAACGTTAAACCAACGTGAAACGCGCTCTGATTGGTCGAAACGTCAAACAATCCGTTCATGGTAACATGTCGCTAAACTTTCAATCCAAACAAAGTAAAATTGTCTCTTTAAATTTTCTACTTTAAATACGAGAATTGAGGTTCAGTTGTCATGCTCGTGCTGTACCCACCTGTATGCTGTATATGGCGCTGTCATACAGCACATGGAAGGTGAGGAACAGGGACAGCAGCGTGACGGAGAGGAGGGCCGCGGCGAGCTTGGGCCGCGACACCCCCACCACCAGCACGCAGTCAGCCAACTCGCCCTCCGCCGGCCGGAACGACGAGCGCGGCAACCATCTGTATGTAAAATGTCTGTACATAATAAGAAATCTATGGGACTTAAGGTAGGGATTTTTTGTAGGTGAAAAATAGAACATACTGATCGCAATAGTGTAACGCACACGTCATACAAAAAGTCGGTCAGAAAATCGTCATATGGTAGAAAAATCTGTGGAAAAATCGGCCTAAAAAAAGTATGATGTAGGCGGGCACTCTTAATGTCGCCTTCCGATCTATGTGACCGCGATCAGCAAACCAGCGAACCAAGGCCTTTAAGGCTTTAGTCAAGATAAATTTGATAATTTCGAAATCTAAAATGTATGGGATTAGACATAAATCATCGCTAAGTGACACGTCGCTTTGCCTTATGTCAAATCCCATACATTTTATCGTCGAAATTATCGAATGCGTATTGGATAAAGACCCAAGTTCTCGGGGGGGGGACCCAAGTAAATCCCCGTGACTCGCGTCGCGCGATCGGGAGCGTGGCCATATAATCTAATTCGCTGGTTTGTTGGTCGCAGTAGCGGGTCGCAGTCGCATAGATCGGAAGACTACCTATTATAATATAGCTATTGAAAACTGAACTTGATTCACTGCACAAAAATATATTATACGTGACATATTATGACATCAGTCATACACTGTACAGTGCACGCATGTATGGAGGGTAGAAGAAAGGAGGACCATCTCAGTGTATTAAAAAGTATCCATTGAAAGGGAGCAAATTAAGATGGCGCTATAGTAGCAAGTGGAAGAATTTTAAAACGAGCACCACAAATTATTAGAGTAACTACCTAGCTAGCTTTCAAATAACTTCACTCCATTTCTTATTGCTGACTTCATATCATATCCTCTTCTGACTCTAGCACCACTATGACCAGATTTGGAACTGTTATTTGACTATTTTTGTCGGACACTTTTTAAACTTTTCTGCCTTAGAGAAATAGTCCTCCTTTCTACACTCCATACATGCGTTGTACAGCGCTGTACCACTTGACATTCGAATTGTTCACGAAACGTATATCTTCTTGTGTAATTAATAAAGTTCAATTTTGAATTGAAAACGCAATACCGCGTCGCGTGTCGTTACGTTTCAATGTGAATTGAAGCTATCGAATAGTAGCTGTCATTGATAGAGTCTGCTGGTTATGGTGCATGGAAAGTGCCAGTATTACAGCCGTCGATTATTAAAGTTTAGTCGTAAAATAAATTCGTACAGTTCAAATGATCTTTTTTCTGCAAAGTTGAAATGGGATTCAATTTTATTACTTGGGTTATGCCTTACGAATAAAAGAAAATACTTTTCTATAAGGCTGAGACTATATTGCCCGGAATTCGAAAGAATGGAGAAAATTCAGAGCACTAAAATATAACTCTGGACTTATATACTGTGTATTATAGTTTATTAGTTTAAAATGGAAGACGAGTGTTAAGTTATCAGATTTTTAGTGACATTTGATTTGACACTTGTGTGTACGATTTTTAACTTTATTGTACTGGTGCAGAGTTCTTTTTTCAATGCTGCTCTGAACTTTTTCCGAACTTAAGGATTCCGGACAATATATCCCCAGCCTTAGCCCTATAATACAAATACAGATTTAAAAAAGCTAGGACCAGATAAACATGTACATAGAAAACTGTCGATTAGATTGCACTACTACGAGATTACGACGTGTGCAGAAATCTCGGACTATCTCGTACACAGCATTAGTGTCAAAACAATGTCAAAGTGCCTTCTCGAAGGGACGCATAAATTTTCAAATTTCGTGTTTGAGTTTTTATGTCATGTGAGATTGAGAGTTGTGATGTGTTGCTGGTTGTCATGACGACTACATGATACTAACGCTAGACTTTAAAGCTTAATTTACTTCTATCTTCTGTAACAACCCTGACAAATTGAGATGTTCTGGAAAAGTATGAGGCATGGGCCAGCACTATGTACATTGTACACTATATGTAAATATAACTATAAGCTACATAATATAGCTTAACCGTTTCCTATTTTTTATTTTGTTTAATTTCACTTCGTTTCCACGTACATTTAAATTAACTTCGTCAAAGAGAGAAACACAACGTAAAATAAAACATGGCGGATCAGATCAGAATTATCCAAAGAATGTAATTTAGACTATGATATGACTTTTGTCATATGACATTACGTCAAAAGTCATGTCCAAACAACTGTCATGGCCACTATAAAAATAGGGTTATCACATTAAAAAACTTTACAAATAAAAATTTTAGTACGCATGTACTCTTCTTCAAAATATTTCTTGGTATTTTTATGAAATTCCCATGTTTTTTTTTTCTATTTACCTATGTGGTGTACATAGAGCAAAATCCAACTCTTTTGGACCGTTCTATAGAAGGTGTTTCTCTGTACGTGAGTATAAATTTTTACTCTATGGCACAAATGACAAAAACTGTCAAGTTTCCAACTCTCTAGACATTAAGCTGAATTTCAAATATTCGCGTCGCAACTCGCTCACATCGTGTCATTTCCAATTGTTCTTTGGAAACTAGAAGTACGTAATAATATCTATGGACCTTTACACCACGACTATCTGGCCCCGTGCTAAGTATCCGAAGAACTTGTGTTACAGGTACCAGAAAACGGGAAGTATATTTAATACTTTTATACTATACATATATTTAAGATTTTTATTATATTATACACATATTTAATACACATCCATGACCCAGGAACACGAAACTTTTTGTTCCTTAGGCGGGATTCGAACCCGTGACCCCCGGCTTGAGCACAAACGCGCTGAACCACTGAGCCACAGAGGATACTTACAGAATATCCAACGGCAGTGACTGTGAACAACTGCTGTAGCCCTCTGTTCTCTTGTTCGGCAGCTGACTCATCTGTATTCGCGATTCCATGTGGCTCCCATTCAACTTTCGTCGTCGTCGTGTTTAAGTCATTGTAGTATCTTGTATGTTTTCCTTTGGTGACGTCACGTATATACTTTGGTTGTATAAAACCTGCAAAACCATGCCATTCTAATCACCATAGCAATAAAGTCTTTTTAGGATTGTTATTATTGTAAATACTAAATACGGTAGTCTGGTCAATCTACAAACGGATTCAGTAAATTTTAGTAAATGGTTCTACATCCTTTAAACGAGCTATTATTATATAATTTACTAGCTGTCCCGACAAATGTTGTTCTGCCTTAACTATGAACTGAAATTTCTCACCGCTTAAACCTTCCTTGAACTGATACGTTTAATTTAGGATCAAAATTAGCCATATCGGTCCAGCCGTTCTCGAGTTTTAGCGAGACTGACGAACAGTAATTCATTTTTATATATAACTAGCTGTTTTCCGCGGCTCCGCCCGCGTAAATATACTATCGAGTATCCCGCGGGAACTCTGTACTTTTTCGGGATAAAAATTAGTCTTTGTTTTAATCCAGAGCCTAAACTACTCCCATAACAAATTTCATCGAAATCCATTCAGTAGTTTTTGCGTGAAAGAGTAACAAACACCCATTCATACATCCATACATTCTCACAAACTTTCATATTATATATGATATTCGAAGGAAGATTTGGCTTTGATTGGAGTTTTGAGGGGAAAAGTTCGACCTAGCTAGATCTTATCCCTTGGAAACTGCTTATTTTAAGTTGAATAAGTTTTTTCTTTAAAATAAATAAAAATATTTTTATTCCGAGAAAAAACAGGTTTTTTTCTGAACGTTATACAAAGATACATTCTTTTTGGCTACGCCATAGTCGGGTGAAAAGCATTTAAAATTAAAGCTTTGATTGGAGTTTTGAGGGGAAAAGTTCGACCTAGCTAGATCTTATCCCTTGGAAACTGCTTATTTTAAGTTGAATAAGTATTTTCTTTAAAATAAATAAAAATATTTTGTTTTCTTCTAAACTTTATACAAAGAAAAGATAAATTAATTTTGGCTACGCCATAGTCGGGTGAAAAGCATTCGAAATTAAAGCTTTCTGCCACTTTTTAATATAATACATCTATGGCTTCCGTAATTGTGCCTGAGTTTATGTTATATCGATCGCGATGGTGTCGTCGCTACAATTTCAATTACCGCAATTCACATTTTTATGAGATATAATAAGTATTTATTATACTTTATAGATTGAAATATTATTGTAAAGCACAACAACCTTTTAGGACATTACAAAAAATAATAATAAGAACAATTTTTGTTTTTATTATTATCTGCAATATACTTGCCATTATCCGCGCCCCCAATATCTGGAACAAAAACATTGAAATAAGTAAAAAGATGCTGTTAACCATAAGTATTTTAGTTTAGAAGATTACGTAAAATAGAGAAAAACTAGAATAAAATAAGAACTATAGACATATTATAAATACTAGATGCGCAAAACGTAATCTTGAGGGAACCGTATATTTTGCCGCAATAAAAAGTCTAGCCTATTCTATTCTAGATCTGTGCCAAATTTCATCAAAGTCTAGTAGTTTCGGAGCCTATTCAATGCGAACGAACAAACAAACCTTTCCTCTTTATTACATTAAGTATAGATGATGAATATTCATGAATGTAACTCTGAAGTAAATTTATTTGCGTAGTTACTAAAATACAGTCGCACTAAGCTCGATCTAAAATTCTATTGTATTTCCATATTTGTACGGCATAGCTTCAATAATTAATAAGTGACGTCACGGAATTAGGTCACGTGATCAGGGATTTGCGTCACTCATACACTGATTAATATTTTTATGTGACTTAACCTATGTAATGTGATTTTGATGTTAAATAATAGTAACAACATTCGATAATCGATGAATAAGCGTTTGCTTATTTTTTGCGTTATGTTTATAACGTGAAAAATGTATAGTTTCTGCGAAATTAACTTTTGCACGCACGAAGTCGTGGGCAACATCTAGTAATATATAAAATTATGATTATGAATATTACTCGTAAGACTTAAAATCTAATAAAATCCTTAATTAATTTTTAACATTGTTACTTTAATTAACAGAATCTTTGATTTATGGTTTAAAAATATGTCAGTAGATACATGATTATACCTTTCTTATACCTGTGGCTTATAACAGCCTCTGTAGTCTAGTGGTTAGAGCTCAGCTCTCGACTTGGAGGTCGTGGGTTTGATTCTCGCATTGGAACAACAAAGAATATTGTTTTCAAGTTTGGTTAGGACAATGCAGGCTGATCACCTGATTGTCTGATAAGAAAGATGATCCGTGTGTCGGATGGGCGTGTAAAAAAGTCGGACCTGAGCCTGATATCTCGGCAGTCGTGTCGGTTATCCGTCCCACTGGGATATGTGAGTAAACGAAGAGAGATACAAGAGATAGACACCATAAAATTACTCCTGCATAACTGGCCTGGTTTTAATTAAACAGGCCACCGTTACCGAAATCAGTGTGGGCAGTTATTATTATTATACCTGTATGCTATACGTTTCCACCAAACATTTACAAAAGTTTATAAAATAATGTAGGTACTTAATCTTTTCGGAATTTTATTGCATTTTATGGTACAATACGTTTTATATTCGTACATTTTATTGTCTTGAGTAAGGCTGGAAAATCCTTACTCTACACTACTCTACTTACAAAGTAAGTATAGATTTGAATTATTTGTATTAAATAATAATACCTATAAAGACTTTTATTTTACTCGTATTATGCTTTCGTCGTTCTTTAAAATTGCCAAACGCATTAAATAAAGTACCTAAATACTTAATAATGACAGAGATCGGAGGCCATAGTTCGGAAATTATAGCCGACAAATCAAATACGAATTAGAGTTTCATTTATATCTGTACTTCGTAGTTATTAGCTATTATATTTGCTCGTAAAATATTCTACCGCTGTTTAGGCTCAATACATACTAGCGCAATATAAAACTTGTGTTTAAAATGTCAGCGAAGCTTGTATCTAAAATTTAATATCGCAAGTAATACGACAACGTAATGCACAATATACTATATTATATTTTAGAGGTGAGGAGCCATGCTTCGATACGACTGGACCGGCTCGGATAACCTCGCAGAAACCGGCCTCAAGGTTACTGGAAGTCCAAGATTGGTTAAGAAAGGAAAAGGGATGATGATTACATCTGAAATATTTAGTTTCATAAATATACTCAGACATATTGAGGCAATTACTACTTGGTAAATGTAAAAAATATAATATTTATATATTATGTGTAATTTAGTAATTACATCTAAAAAGTACATGTAAATAAGTATATCTAAAAAGTACATTTTTTCTTTTTTCTAGGTAAATAAAACCTACATCTTTAGTTTACTTAGATCATATAAAAAATAACATTCACTATGGTAAGTATGACTCACAAATATCGGAGATATTTGTGAGTCATACTTACTTTAGGAGATATTTGATTTAGGAGATATTTACAAATATGTTCCTGCTGCCGTATATTTTATACACTTTAATCTAGGCATGATGTCATAGCTAGGTACTTTAATATGAAGCGTTTTCACTAGGACTTTAGTATGAAGCGTCTTCACGAGACTGGCGAAATTTTGTATACAAATCGAAGTACCTTTGAAATGTTAACTTTTGATAATTACCGTTTCTTCTGAGAAGTTTCTCATATTTAAGAGTACTTACTATTCATTTATACAAAAAAATGACATCTAGCCTATTGTAAGCATTACGTTGTAGAATAAGAGTGAGTTTGCTCTAATAATATAATTATCAGATTGACGCTTCGGTGCGATTCGGTCTTCGACTCTCCGCAAGTAAGGATTGACCCTTACCGCAGTTTAGACGATATTGGCCTTCGAGTTGCCGTAAAGTTGTGTAAGTAATCGCAAATGTATTTACAGTAACACGAAACCGTTCGTACATTCGTTGCACGAACTGAAATTTGCAATTCAAAAGTAAATTACTTTCTCAGAAACTCAAATATTTTTAAATTAAATTTTGATTCGATAAAGAAGCTTTTATCTTTGTTGCTTTGATGAATATTATAAGAATTATGTGATTTTTATATTGAAAGTAACATTGCATAATAGGCATGTTGACTAATAATATTTTTTTTCGTCTATTCGATGCTAGACAACTTGTTAATAAACAATTAAGAACCCTTTTTCATACATCAAATTCAGTATAAAAGCGTCTATAGATATTTTTATTAAACTAGTCAGAGAAATTTAATGTGGCATTTAATAGAGTATTTTAAGAGGAAAGTAATGCCCACAAGAATATTGTATTACCTACATGAGAGCGTAGTCGGGGGCCAAAAATGTATGTTACAGAATCCAAGGACCGAAAACAAATTCTTCAATCTAGATGTTAAAATTCCCAGCGCCAGCGCCAGCGCCATAAAAAGCAGTTGTCATTTTTCAATTAGAGGACTAATTATTGTGTTTTGAAGTAGCGGTTTCGCGGTGGATCCGTCCTGAGAGCTTGGATTTCTGCCAATGGATTTGTAGTGGTTACAAGTGTTCGTGAAGAGTTCGAACGTGTGGCCGTACCGTCATAAGCCGATCAGTATTGGTAGGAAAAAGTTTTGAATCTGCGCTGTTCATCAAAACTGTTCGTTTTTTCTAAAATTTTTGCAGGATATTAATTATTGTATCCGGTGTATTATCAGGGAATCTAATTTCATAAGCAGGTAGTATTATAATTTATTTGTATTATATAATGACGGCATGCAGCTTAATACATTCAAAGTCAATGAAATGTCATTTTGATATCACATTAATAACACAATACGAACAAATGATTGAAACAGTTAGATTCCCTGGTGGCATTATATCATTTAGTAGAGTGATCAAAATATTTACTTAAACTAATACTTACTTATGCCTTTTAATGTATGATTAGATGATCTATGTGCATTATTCTCTGAGCGAAGGTAACACATCTAGTGCTTTGTGCCAGGTGGTTATAAAAGTCGTAATATGATTATTGCCTGCCCAGCACATAGTTTAGTTTTTCCATTCCCACAAAATAGTCAGCCTATTCCAAAAAAATTACTTGAATATACGTCTGACACTTAAAATATAATAAACTATGCTTTTTCGATCAAATTTCTATTGCTGGGCAACCTGGTATAGCTGTGGGTACTCAAAGCTCGTAGCTCGCGTGACGTGCGTGCGGTAAAATACCGAAATACCGAAATTTCGCGGAACTTCACTTCATTGTTTACTACGTACCATGCCTCATTTACTTCTCGAAGTTTTGAAAACTAAAATATCAGCTTAGAAAATAACGCTTTAAACTATCGACTACGTTTCATAAAAATAAATGAAAGGTATTTTTAAGGGAAGAAAAAATCATTTTTTAAATTTAGCCGTTGAAAGAGTGCAAAGTTTATTTACAATAAACTACACGTTGCCTTGCAGTCAACCTTCCATATAACCTTCCCATACACCCTGACCTTGGGTTAAAGTATTAGCCATGTAACATATAAAATGCAAAAGGCTAATTCTAGTGACGTAAGGTGCATTTTTAGTTGTCGGGTCATCAGCGGTGAAGGCTGGGTCAGGGTGAGATCAGCTAGACAATGGACTGGTATTTTCGGCAACACCTGTTACAAACTAGCACAATAGCAGTATAGAGCCGATAGACTGTGGAAATACTTCAGTGAAATTGTTGGTTTTTGTTTGTAGTGAAAATAAATTTCATTTCCGTAAGCATATTGGCCAAAAAATGAAGGTATGCTTATTTTGCAGTAAGCTCTCGTAACTCGTTCTCACGGGCGTTTTTTTACCGACGTGTTAGTAAAAATGGCGCTGAAAAGAGAACTCTTTGCTAATACATAGAGTTGAAAATCGACCACACGAGCATAGAGTTTTAAATTGCTGCCGTGTGTCCGATTATTAGCTCTATTCTATTAGCGTAGAGTATTTTCAGCGTTGTTCTTGCAAGCGCTGCGATAAAGATGCGCTCGTGAGAACAAGAGCTAATGCAATTCAAGGTTAGATGACAAGGTACACGGACAAAAATTACTGTTATAGTAAATTCTGTTTCATGTAAGTTGCATGTTACAGTGCGTGTCACAAACATTGATTTAATGTTACAATTGAAACTAAAATTACAGAATAAGCGACTCCATGGAATATAAACAATATATACTCTAATGGCTGACAGAAGCGTAATGATTACTTTGTAAAATTACAGATCAAGAATATTATATATTCTGTGATAATAAATGGTGAGGCGATATGTGAAGTGATCCGTGTAAATCCTCTATTACGAGCACTAAAGGTAAAAATCGGTACGCGTAAGATTTTAGGATGGAGAATATGTCTGTGACGTCACAGATTAAAGAAAGATATAGAGATAAACAACTACATGACTTTCAATTTGATTGCACTACTACTACACTACTACGGTGTGTCCACGATTGTGTAGGAAAATTGTAGGCCGTTGAAGGGGACGTCAAAATTTTCAAATTTGGATCGATTTAGATCGTTCTAGTCTATCTCCGGGTTTCGAAGACATCACAGTACAGCCACTGCGTTATCTGACGTCGTAGACAACATTCTTTTCGGACAGGACTCGGGTGAGGTAACGATTTTGGTTTTGTTAGATTTTTCACGCGCATTTGACACTATACATATACCTTTGCTTTTATCAAAATTAAAACATTACGGGTTCGACGAAAGCGTCGTAAAGTGGTTCTCTAGTTACCTACTAAATCGCTCGCAAGTAGTTGAGCTTATCGATGGTAGCGGTGAGCCACTACGCTCAAGCCCACGCGACGTGAACAGAGGTGTCCCACAGGGATCGGTGGCTGCTCCCATAATGTTTTCAACTTACTGTGCAGATATAACTTTAAATATAAAACACTCTAAATTCCATATTTATGCCGACGATATTCAAATTTACATATCTTTTAAGCCTTGTGATGCTAATGCAGCTATAGATAGGTTAAATGATGATTTGGCGCGAATTCAGGAGTGGTCCGAGTCTAATGCGTTGGTACTTAATCCAGATAAGACAAAGTACATGGTATTAGGTACCAAAAAACAACTTAAAAAATTAACTGAAACTCCGCTTGCAATACGTATTCGTAATAAAAATATTGAGCGAGTAAGTGAAGCGCGTAATTTGGGAGTACTAATGGACGAGGAACTCAAGTTCGAAAGACATATCATAAATGCGGTGAGTCGTTGCTTCTATCGATTAAAAGTTCTTTATAATATAAGAAACCTTGTTCCCGAAAAGCTGCGTCGTACCCTCTGTGAATCCTTAGTGCTCTCGAATTTAAACTACGCGGACGTAGTTATAGGACCCTGTATGCTCTCGCGATCAAAAAGGCTCATACAAAAAGTACAAAACGCATGTGCGAGGTACTGCTGCGACATACCACCTCGTGCGCACGTCACGCCATATATCAACAACCTACGTTGGCTAAAGATGGATGGGCGCAGGCAGGTACATTTCGCCACCCTTTTGTTCGGGGTAGTTAAACACAAAATACCATCCTACCTCTTTAACAAACTACAGTGGGCTAGTGATAATGAGCTGACTGTCACTACTAGGGGTTCGTCTTTTCTGCTTGTCACGCCGCTACATCACACATCCAGTTTTAGAGGTAGCTTCAGATATCTTTCCAGCAAAATCTGGAACAATCTTTTACCACCTCTTCGTGCTCTAAAAACAATAGAAGGCTTTAAGTCAAAACTTAAAGAACATTTACTGCGTAAACAACTTGAAGCGTAGTTGTACATATTTAAAAATACAAGTATATTATAACATTTCATCACAAACATACGCTTAATTTATAATATATTATAATACATTTTATTTAATTCGACGTGACCTTAATTTTTATAGTAATTTATTTCGTTTATTTAAATTAATTGATTATCACAATATTATTATGTCTACAGTCATAATAATATTACTTTTATCCCTCTTTACAAACACAATTGTTATTGCTTACCCCTAGTTTTGTAAGCCGAAACGAGGTAGTCCCTGGTTTCTTCGCTACATTATTTAATTAAATTGAATTAATTATAAAATATATAATGTGCCGCATCGCTCACTACACCCTCATAATATATAGTGCAGCTTACTTGGGTAGATTTTACAATATTATGTATCTGGTTCCTGGGTGTTCCCGTCATAATTATTGTGTCCTAGAAGAAAAATTTAAGAAAAAGATGTAAGAGGTATCTATGTCAGTTTTATGGCAATATCTAATGAATAAAGTAATTATTTATTATATATTAAACATCTCTTAGTATTAAAATATAAATCATTTGACATGAATATAATATTCTCAAGGAATACAATTGTATAAAAACATAATATACCTACACACCAACAATACAGCTGATGCTCCCACAGTGCACGTTTTCTTACTAGATATTATGCATCGTCTATCCCATTCAATGGATACGACAGTTAGAATAGGTACCTAACTTATTTTTCATTTGTTGTTTGATGTTTCTGTCTTGGATTGTAATAACGTCTGTGAGCTCTGCCCTGCGCGGGGTCCACGCGCGGTGTGCGGCGCGCGCGCCTGTCTCCCCATCTCGGCAACAGCCGGTCGTCGCTGTGAGCGGTGACGTCACCATCGCACATGCTTTGCGACTGAACCTGAGCCTGGCCTTGTCATATAATAACTATCACATTCTTCTATATATATATATATATATATATATATATATATATATATATATATATATATATATATATATATATATATATATATATATATATATATATTTTTTTTTTTTTAATACTTTCATATAATATTATACAGTTTATCACCATCATATTCTTTTTATGAATTTTATATTGTATAAATACATAATATATAGGTATATGTGTGTGTATGTGTATGTATGTATATATGCATATTTATACACATATATGTAGGTATATTTCCTATTGTTACTGTATGTAGGTAACTTATATGATGCTGCTAGTGTGTATCTGTCGGTCGCCTGACGACAACGGGGATCCACATAATACCAGGGGTTGCGGCATAGTGACTACTATGCCACGATCGTACACCTGAGTGGAGTCCCTTTCGACAGCTGTTCGCATTGCACTACCTTATACCTGTTCTTTTTATATCATGTTTTATTTTTTATTTTGCAACAAATTACAATGTGTTGTTCGCTTATATTATTATGAGAATAACTTGTGTTCTCTTTATGTGGCTAGGCAAATATCCGTTTAATTTCTGTTATTACTAAAATTTTTGTGATTGTTTATGTTCAATGTCTATTATACTTCGGGTCTTAACCGAAGACGATTACATAATTTACTTGCAGCAGTACATGAGTAGGTGCCATCCTTATCACACATTTAGAGTAAGTAACGAGCTAGAAAGAGAAAACAACATACCTGTTTCATCCCACCACTCCCACGCCACCTGGCCGTGGGGGGTGGCGTGACAATTCATTACGTGATTTTGTGTCGTCCGAGTCACACAATTTTCTTTTTTTAATCGTTATTTTTCATTTTTTTTTGGTTTTATACGATCAGTAGATTATGTCGAAAAGAAAACGTGATCGTTCCGTGGACAGTGATTATAATAGGTTGGCCAAAAAAGTTAAAAGATTGAGAGATAAGTTGAAAGAAAAAAGAAGAAGACGAGAACATTCCCCGTCGGTTTCCTCGAGCACTTCGACGGATTTTTCAGAACCGGAATACGATAGCTATTATCCAGGTAGCAAATTTAGTCTTCTGTTCAACATTTTTAACTACCTACTTACTTCAATAAAAATTTGATTGGCGAAAATTGTAAATGTCGTTGTCTTTATGCATTAATAATTTTAACTGATATAGTGGTTACAATAGTGTTAACAGAACGTCGACTAGCCACGGTCCAATCTATGATTTAAGTGCATGATATACACATAATATTTTGTGAGCCAGATAACCGCCACAGCGCCGGGACTTATTCGAGACTGAGCCCCGTTGGACATGGGTACCTAACTTGGGCCCGTTGCTTCTATTAGCGTTTTCTAGAACCTAGACAAATGCACGGGTACCTATCTTGGACCTGTTGCTTATATTGGGTACCTATCTTGGACCCAAACAAGTTTATGGGTAGCCTAGCTTGGACCCAGGCCTGAACTATTACACTCCACGAAAGTGTTATAAAATTTAAACAAAAGAAACAATTTTATAAATAGAATTCGTTAAGTGAATTCAAATAATCATATTACGTAATACGCGATATTTTACTCCCGCTGCTACTGTTTATTATTCTACCTCCTATTTAGGTGTATCTTAAGACTAAGCAGGGTTTTATTTTCCCTTCAAGTCGATGGCCTTCCAAATCAGGAAGCTTTGGACGATCTTAACAATGATGAGGAGCGCCCACAGATGGAGTCTGTAGTCGTCATACCAGACAATGTGTCGACCCCAATGGAGGCAGATGCCCCGTCACTTACCTTACCAGAACTACAGCCAGAGGCTAGTAACGGGGACGCGGTGACTAGCTTGGAACCTGAAATTTTAAACCTCTTAGGCGAAGATCCCGCTGATAAAAAAAGTCATGGTGAGGGTTTACATAAGGATATTGTACCAAGATGGGCACATATCTTCACTAACGGGCTACAGAAGGAGACCGTGGCGGACTTACTAAAACTTTACCTACCGCCGGACAACTGTACAAATATCTGCGCGCCCAAACTTAACCCAGAAATTAAGGCTGCCCTCTCTGATTTAAATGTGAAACAGGACTTATACCGCCAAAATAAACAGAACCAACTGGGATCCGGTCTCACAGCCCTCGGACAAGTACTCAACTGGGCTTTGACATCTAATAATATTGTCCCTCCCGAAATAATAAAAACCTCGAGCGACGCTGGGAGACTTCTCTGCGACAATCATTACAGGGAGTCATTATCTCGTAGATACGCGATTCTCAATGTCCTAAACAGGAATATTAGAGATACCGTTAAGGACACAAAGATCAACGAAAATCTCTTTGGCTCTGACCTAGCTGAGCACCTAAAATCATCAAAAGCCATAACGAAGACTGCATCTGAGATGAAGTCTAGGCCGCGCCCACCATACAGGACTCCAGTAGTCGTACAGCCTCAGAGAGGAACTTTAAACTCGAGGGGGACTCCGCGTGCGGCGGCGACGGAGCCCCGGACGGCCCCCGCTCCCCGCCGGCCGCCGCCGCCCCCGCCGCCGCCGCCGCAGGACAACCGCCAGGCTGCAGCGCGAGGCCGACAACGTCACACCGGCTACTCCCGGCAGCAAACGAGGAGACGATAGAAGATACACAGGTAATTATCATTGCCGGACGTTTGAAGTATTTTTATAATAAGTGGATTGAGTTTACTGATGACTGTACTATTCTAAGCTGGGTTGAAGGTTATAAAATACCATTTAAAGAAGAATCAGTGCAAACAGTTAAACCAAAAAATAGTGCCTGTAATTCTAAGTCTCAAATGGCTATCATCGATAATTGTATTTGTGACTTATTAGAGTCTAATTTCATTTCACCTTGCACACATTGTGAAGGTCAATTTCTTTCACCGATTTTCACGGTGCCTAAGCCGAACGGGACACAAAGATTTATTCTAAATTTAAAACAGCTTAATAAGTATATTAAGGCGGATCATTTTAAGATGGAGGACTATCGTACCGCCCTAAAATTATTACAAAATAACTATTATATGAGTTCTATTGATTTACAAGACGCTTATTTCTTAATTGCAGTCGATAAAGAAGATAGAAAGATGTTGCGTTTTGAATGGAAATCTCAATTATACCAATTTAATGTTCTCCCGTTCGGCCTTTGCACCGCACCTTATGTTTTCACAAAACTGATGAAACCGGTTTTACAATATTTGCGCTCATTAGGATTAATATCAGTGGCGTATTTAGACGATGTCCTATGTATTGGTAGTTCATATACTGAATGTGTTTTTAACGTCACAAAAACCAGAGAAACATTGGAATCTTTAGGCTTTGTAATAAACACTCAAAAGAGTGTTATGGAACCGAATACCACCTGTAAATTCTTAGGTTTTTTTTTGGACACCAACCGCATGACTATTACCCTACCAGAGGAGAAGAAAATGAGTTCATGCGCAAAAACAAATGTACTATTAGATATTTCTCAGAATTCATTGGTCTGCTGACTTCCGCATGCCCAGCCGTAAGTTACGGCTGGATATACACTAAGTTGTTCGAACGTGAAAAATACTTAGCACTAAATTTTACTGATGATTATAATAAACAAATGAATATAAAACATTATTTAAAAAATGAATTTTCATGGTGGATAAAAAATATTCATTCATCATTTAGCCCAATTCGAAAAAGCAATAATTATCTTTTGGAAATATTCAGTGACGCTTCTAATACAGGGTGGGGTGTCGCATGCGGAGATCGGCGGGCGAATGGAAACTGGACTGAATCAGAATTAGATCTTCATATAAATACGCTTGAACTAAAAGCTTATTACGGACTTAAGATATTTACTCCTGACTTACGCAATTGTGATATTTTATTGAGAATCGACAACACCACTGCTATAAGTTACATAAATCGAATGGGCGGTGTTCAACACCCTCACTTAAATGAATTAACTCGAAGTATATGGCAGTGGTGTGAATATAGGAATATCTTTATATTCGCTTCCTATATAAAATCTTCGGATAATGTTATAGCTGACAGGGAATCTCGACGATTTAATATAGACACGGAATGGGAAATCAGTGAAACGATCTTTGTGCGAATAACCGAATTGTTAGGTAAACCTGAGTTTGACATTTTCGCAAGTGCTCAAAACAATAAATGCGCCAGATACTCATCTTGGAAACTGGATCCATTTTCAGAGGGCCTGCCACCCACTTCATACGAACCTTGTCCTGGTGGCAGCGAAATTATCCGGGAATCGATGATCCGGCGCGGCGTACCACTTACCTCTTTAGAAATAATGATGGCATCACTTGCACCAAAAACTTTACGTCAGTATAGTAGCTCTTTACAATCTTGGTGGTCATATTGTATGATTAATAATATTAATATTTTTGAAGCTAATAGTTATAGTGTAATGTCATTTTTAACACAAAAATTTAACGAAGGAGCTAGTTATAGTAGTTTAAATACATATAGATCAGCGTTGTCAATAATTTTGGGTACAAACGTTACTTTAAATGATATTATTAACAGGTTTATGAAGGGCGTATACAGACTTAGCCCCCCTACACCTAAATACAATTCCACTTGGGACACTAATGTCGTTTTAAACTACTTATCTAAGATGTATCCATACGAAACGATCACTTTATCTAACCTGGCATATAAAACTTGTACCCTTTTATGTATAGCATCTGCTCAGCGATTGCAGACAATTAGCTTAATTAAATTACCAAATTTAGTTTTTAAAGAAGATGCAATTGTTATAAAAATTACAGACTTAATTAAGACGTCAAGACCTGGAACTCACCAACCACTCATAAAATTACCGTTTATTCGTGAAAACCCGAGTATTGGCCCAGCTTTAGCTTTAAATATCTATATAGAAAGAACCCGGGATTTGCGAAAAAATGATGAACATCTCTTTGTAGGAATACGTAAACCACATAACAAAGTGGGAACTCAGACTCTATCACACTGGGTAAAAAAGGTCTTACAAGATAGTGGCATAGATATATCTATATTCGGTGCCCACAGCATCCACATCTACCGCCTACAGGTCCGGGGTAAATTTAGAGGTGGTTCGCAAGGCTGCAGGCTGGAGTGATTCATCGAATGTGTTCCTCAAATATTATTTCAGGGAAGTCGAATATGCGAATCCAAATGACTTTGTTAACGCAGTATTTAATATTCATTAACAAATTAGTAATTTAGAAATTTATCGACCAGGTATTCACTTAAGTATTAAAAGTCATAGTACATTGAGTGACACATTTTATTTTTACTTCTTACCTTTTGTATTATAATTATACTGTTACATGTTAATAAAAACTGCAGCTCTAAACATCTGCAAGTAAATTATGTAATCGTCTTCGGTTAAGACCCGAAGTATAATTAAGAATCAAACGAACTTACCTTGTGAAGTTTGATTCCAATTATGCGAGGGTCTTAACCGAAGACGATTACATCGTCCCATCCCACCCAGATCCACTTTAATCTTAAAAATAAAATGGCCAATAACAACACAAAATCTCACGTCTCTAAAATAATGAATTGTCACGCCACCCCCCACGGCCAGGTGGCGTGGGAGTGGTGGGATGAAACAGGTATGTTGTTTTCTCTTTCTAGCTCGTTACTTACTCTAAATGTGTGATAAGGATGGCACCTACTCATGTACTGCTGCAAGTAAATTATGTAATCGTCTTCGGTTAAGACCCTCGCATAATTGGAATCAAACTTCACAAGGTAAGTTCGTTTGATTCTTAATTATCTGTTGATAATGTAGTGTAATGTGATCGTGTTTTGTTGAATAAATGTTATTATTATTATTATTATTATTATTATTATTCTATAAAAGCTATTTTTACGTAAGTATATAATATATTTTCTACTCTATGGTGACGTCACTTTTAGTTTCTTGTCCTACTTGGTTATGCCTAATGAGTTTAAGGAAAGAAGGAGCGCAACTTTTTACTGCCCACTCATGGTTAACTCTGTATCTGGTTTATTATTGGGATTTCAATGAAAAGACTTTAACTACCGTAAACAAAACCGGTAGAATATCTGATATTATTCTCAATTTATTGTATTATATGAAATAATAAAGCTGGCGCAATATTATTGTAATCTGCTTTCCCTGGAAATTAGGTATTATTGTGTATTGTACATTAATTAATAGCGATTTAAATTGCCATTCTCGTTTAAGCGGATTAAGTTTAGATTTATTGACAAACTCCTGTATTGGAGCAATTGTATGTGAAAGTCAATATTCGTGTGTCTGATTCTCTAATTCCTCGATTTATTATACTATCCCGATTTATATTACAACTTTGTCAACCCAATTTAAAAACAATCCTACCACTATTGTAAATGTTTAAGTTTGTGAGGATGGATGAATGGATGGATGGATGTTTATTACTCTTTCATGCAAAAACTACTGAACATATTTCAATGAAATTTTGCATGTTAGTAGTTTAAACTCCGGATTTTGACACAAGATACTTTTTTTCCCGAAAAATTTAGTATTCCCATGAGATACTGTAATTACCCGGTCGAAGACGCGAGCAACAGCTAGTCCAATAATTATAACAAAACTAACGTTCGCTTGAATTTTCCTACGTAACCACAGCAAAATCCAAAGGCACTTTTAATCACACACAAAAACATCATTTTTCCACCCAATGAATAGAGGGAACCTTATCACTGCATTTTTTCATTTTAATGAAGCCAGCTTTGTGTCTCCGTGAAAATGATGTTTCGGCAAGCGCTCTACATTTTAAGCCCATTTCAAAAGTTGAACGCAGTGAATAATAAATAAATCTTATACCTATATAAAATTATCGTGTCACAGTATTTGTTACAGAACCTCTTCGAAACGGTCCGACCGATTTTTATGAAATTCCGCAGGTGTATTCGGTAGGTATTAATGGAACAGGTTATATATATAGGCTTTTTTCATACCCTTAAGTGATAAGAGTAGCCAACCTGAAATATTTTATTTTTCTGTAACTTTTTGTATTTATTATTTTATGATCTAGCATTTAAAATACATAATAACAGCCTTTAAACGTGGTTGGTATTATTTAATAGCGAGAAAGTATTGTAATAATCTTCAATCTCTAGTGGGCTTTGTGTAGGTTGTAGGGGTAGGTAGTAGGTGTAGTTGTTGGCAGGTAGAAACTGTATGTAGTTATTTCTTATTCCAATTCATATGTAGTTAAGACAGAACAATGTCTGTTATGTCGGCTAGTAATATAGGTTTATATCGTTAAATATAAATCGGACAAAACGATTTCGGCTTCGGCGACTTGCTTTTATATAATAGGGCAACGACCATGGCCACCATATGACTGATTACGACGAGGAAGTTCAAAAACAAAAACGTATGAGATTTGACATTAAAATCGCTATGTCACTTAGTTTCTTTCAATTAGCAATAGCAACTTGCCTAATAACTCAATTCATTCCGAGAAAGTTCGTAAAATAAAACACAGCATACACCGTCGAATAAAGAGAATATAGTGTTTTATTTTCAGAAAATTGGAAATTTATACTCCTCTATTCTAGTAAAATTGTGCATCTGGCGGAGATGGATGTTCACGGAATATTTATGCGCTAATCCACTTCGTCTTCGCGAAAGGCTATACAGAAGCGAGTTCAATAGATATTCAAGGGTGAAGGGCGACCTTTAAGCCCTTTCGACAGATAACCTGGCCATTGAAAAGCGCTTCTTCACACCCAAACACAAGAGTCGCGACTCGCGTTACATCAAAGTAATTGAATATAAAAAACTCTTTTGTTCTTTTATCTCTTTTAAATAACGGCCAGTGTTGTCGAGATTTTATGCGGGAAAATTGTTTTAAAATTCATTCGATGAGGTACTATGAAGGTTATAACAGAAAAGATTTGTTCGCATTTAAATGGTTCATTTTATTAAAATGGTTAATAAAATGATGATTATTGATTATTTAAAGAATTTCCGTCTCGTTTGTTACTGTATTACTAATTTAATTCTCTTCAAAATTTGGGAGACACCGCTGGCAGTTGGCACAATATGTTAAACTAGTCGGACTCCTGTATGTTTTAGCGGAAACTTTTAATTCATAAGTAATATAGTTGACACAATTCACATTTGTGTTTAATGAAGTTGACGACGAAGGTAGATTATGATTTTAAAAACTACGCTCCTTCGCGCAAATATACATGTAATAAAATTATGTTGTTATTTTTTTTTGGTTACTTGTTAGGTTACAGAGTTAAAATACTAGACAAAACGTTAAGGTAATGACACTTTTTAAATCGAAAAATGTATCACTGAAACGAAGACGCGTGTCACAACTACTGTTGGTAGCGTATTGGTTAGTTTTATTCTACCTAATATTCTATTGTTCCATGTTAATCGATGCGCGCCTACTTGTGGACGTAATACCGAAAATACCCTTACATTGAATATTTAGCGTAACGAAATAACTTGACGTAAGTACCGATCAATTACCACACCTAGCTATTACGCCTTCGTGTAGAGCTAACACCGTGTACATTGTATGTACAGTAGCTGACCATTATTGTATCACTTTTGAACCTTATTGTCATAGTTATAAGATCTAAATTTGGTACTTCCACCGACTTTGACAGAGTATATAGGTACATTCGCTTTTCAGTCAAGTACTACCTACACAGATTCTGTTAGACACTTTTATTATTGAGCTAGATATTGTCCGCAAATTCATGCGCGCTAAAAGAAATCACGGGGAACCGTACATTTTTATAAAAAGCCTTCCCGTGGTTTAGTTTATGCAAGTATGTGTCAAATTTCATCAAATTTCATCAATAGTCTCGGTGCCCATTCAATGAAACAAACAACTCTTTGCTCTTTATAATATTATTAATGACTGGCTTTTATTTGTTAATATTATTTCAATAGTTTTTAATAAATTGTATTTATATGCTCCAACTGTCGGAGTTTCGTCCACCTTCTATATCGGGTGCTGAAAAACAAAAATAGCTTAGTCGATATTACAGGATTAGCTTTACAAGTCGATAATATTATAGTTATCATAACTATACTCAAATACCTTTCAAATACCACCTCGGGATTGTGAGGCGATTGCCGAATGGCGGGACATATTATAGAATTAATTTCATTTGTTATTTTGCATTTTGCATTTCTGAATTGTCTAATTATTATAATGTCAAAATATTGTACTTATTCCACGTAATCACAATGGTACCCAACTAGCACACTAGTGGAAATAGCAGCCTATTTTGCAACTTTTAGCTGTACAGTAGCGCTTTAGGGGTTCAGAAAGTGATTTTAAGTTCTACTATTGCTTCCGTAACTGCTCATAGTTATAAATATGACTAGGGGTAGCAGAAAGTGAACCAAATGCCACTATAGGCTTCATAAGAGTTCATGTTACAACCCATTTGCCGTCTATAGCTTTATAAGAGAATTAAAACATGTATGTTAAAGCTTAAAGCTGCTAAATAGCCGCTATTGCCGCTGCTGTACGCTTCAGAACTGCACAAAGACTGTAATTGCAGACTTTTTAACGGAACTGTATAAATGATATATTTATCACTGTTCTGCCACTGAAAGTTATATTGCAGAAATAATTTTCACTTTTGCGCAGACTTAAGTAGCAATTTGATCGACTGTTCTACTAATAGCGACAAGGCTTCACAATAGAAGCAGGAGCGTAACGGACAGGGCGCTGGTAAGGGTTCTGTAGCTTCTTGTTCTGTTGTCTAACAATCTAACATTTCTGTCAACTGCTTGTTAGCAATTTCGAACGACATTATTGTTCCTTTTAACAATGCGACATCCAAAAAAGGAGGCGGTTATACGTTCGGCTGTATATACAGGAATACTTTTTCATCGGTACAATAAATTTTACCACGTCATTGGTATCGATAATAGAGTACATTTCTTAAATAAAAAAAAAAATATTTTTTTTTTCATTTCAATTATTTTATCCTATAACCAATCTAATACCGCATGTGCGCACTAACTACAAGGCGTCAACGGGTGCGGTATGAGGTAGGGGGCGGCGAGGTGGGGTAAGCGATCGGCCGGGCGGCGCACGAGTTGGCAACAAAGCATCGATAGATGCGTAACGTATCCACATTTTGTATTAGTTTAGCGGATAAGTTCGGGGATTGATAATTTTGTTTTTTTGTTCCAAAGGGGTACTAACAAAAATCGCTAGTATTTTTTATTTTTGACAACTATTACGTATGTTGATTTATTGTACTGGTGAAAAAATAACCCTGTATATATACATATATTTTATGTTAGACCACAATTCCGCCGTCTGTGGACTGATTTTCATAATTCTTTTTTTGATGTATAATCCCAAGTTGGTCCCGTTTTAAAAAAAGTGGTGACCTGATGATGGGATCCATGAGGAATCGAGGGAACTCCTCAAAATTTATATGGATACATATGATGATTTCAACTTTTTCTGAAGTAGTCCAAGCTACCAAAAAGTAATATTTTGCTCTTAGGTATACCCTGGATCCAAAAGTACAGAACAGAACTCCTGACTCCTAATAGTTACATGTTTGGGGATTTCGGCGTTGTTTAAAGAACTGCAAACATATGCCACCATGTCAATTAGAGTAATCATCATCATCACCACCACCATCACACCATACATCATCACATATAAAAGGTACTTATAGTATTTTACACAACACGGAGATTTTTGAACATTACTCTGCCGTTTATAGACCTATTTGCAAAATTATTTTGTCGTTGTAAAGGGTATAATTCGAAGTTGGTCTTTTAGTCACTAAAGTGGAAACTTGATGATAGGATCCATGAGGAATCGAGGGAACTCCTCGAAATTTATATGGACACATATAGTGATTTAGACTTTTCCTGAAGTAACATAAGCATATGCTACCAAAAAATAAGATTTTGCACCAAAGTATACCCTGCATCCAAAAGCACTGAAGAGAACTCCTCAGTCCATAAAGATACGCGTTTGTTAATTTCGTCATTGTTCAAAGAACTACAAGCGTATGCCACTAACTTACAGTGATCATCATCATCTTATTTACAATACCTAATGGAATCTTAGCGCTTATTCAAGAATTATACATTAGATCGTTTATTTTAAACGTTAATAATTTAAACTTATAATGAACAACAAAATCAAAAAGAACTTTGCATCTGTCCATCATCAAGGAAAAACATGGAGTGTTACACTGACCGAACAAAAAAAAAATATGTAAAATAAAAGATTCAACTACACAACCAAACTGGACTAAAATTATTATTTTTAAATAAAAAATTAAAACTACTTACTTTCAAAGTAAAAATACACAAAAAAGTATGAAATAAAACTTATTTTCTAAATAAGTCCTCTTTTAAATTCGGCTAAAATTTTAACTATTTCTCTACTCAATCTTCTTAATTTTGAAGTCGGTTCCAGCCCAAACAATATTTTATAGCATATCTATCTATACATATAATAAATCTGTAGAGCGGTCATGTCTGTACATTAAATATATTTAAGTGAAAATCAAAATGGGGGGTCTATAAAGGCCACAGAACCTAAAAATAACGTTTTTGAAAAAAATGTCTGTCTGTCCGTCTGTCTGTCTGTCTGTGTGTTTGTTATCACATCACGCCGAAGCCACTGGATGGAATAAAATGAAATTTTGCAGGTAGGTAGCTTAGGACCTGAAGGGTAACATAGGATACATTTTATCCCGAAAAACGAAAGGGTTCCCATGGGATCTTCAAAAAACAGTACCTACCCATTTGACGTTATTTCAGGCAATCTATTCGACGTATTTAAATGAAACTTGGCACAAAGGTAGATTAGAAAATGAAATAACTAACAGGATATTTTTTTTTTGGAAAACAAAAGTTTTCCCACGGGATCATGGAAAAACTGTATTTTTGAACTTACTTCACAAACCGGAATAAAACATAATTTTTCGCATTAAATCATCTTAATTAACTGCATTATTTTGTTTTCTTTTGAAATAAAACCATTAAATTAAAACTTTAAATATAAAAACGGGTTGCACTCCGGGGTGCCGGTAGAAGTCTAACATGTCAAAAGTGGGGCCATTTAACTGGAGACACTTTTTTTTCTCCATAGTGTTTTCACCATACGTCAAATTTCAAAATGGCTCCAAAAATCTCAAAAGTGGGGCCTTAACTGGGACACTTTTTTTCTCCATAGTGTTTTCACCATACGTCAAATTTCAAAATGGCTCCAAAAATCTCAAAAGTGGGGCCATTTAACTGGAGACACTTTTTTTCTCCATAGTGTTTTCACCATACGTCAAATTTCAAAATGACTCCAAAAATCTCAAAAGTGGGGTCTTAACTGGAGACACTTTATTTTCCATAGTGTTTTCACCATAGGTACGTCAAATTTCAAAATGGCTCCAAAAATCTCAAAAGTGGGGCCTTAACTGGAGATACTTTTTTTCTCCATAGTGTTTTCACCATACGTCAAATTTCAAAATGGCCCCAAAAATCTGAAAAGTGGGGCCTTAACTGGAGACACTTTTTTCTCCATAGTGTTTTCACCATACGTCAAATTTCAAAATGACCCCAAAAATCTCAAAAGTGGGGCCATTTAACTGGAGACACTTTTTTCTCCATAGTGTTTTCACCATACGTCAAATTTCAAAGTAGCCCCAAAAGTCTCAAAAGTGGGGCCATTTAACTGGATACATTTTTTTTCTCCATAGTGTTTTCACCATACGTCAAATTTCAAAATGGCTCCAAAAATCTCAAAAGTGGGTCCTTAACTGAAGTCACTTTTTTTCTCCATAGTGTTTTCACCATACGTCAAATTTCAAATGGCCCCAAAAACACAAAAGTGTATCGAAGCGTCACCACGGCAAT
The DNA here is from genome assembly GCA_905404095.1 of Glaucopsyche alexis. Classification (NCBI taxonomy): domain Eukaryota; kingdom Metazoa; phylum Arthropoda; class Insecta; order Lepidoptera; family Lycaenidae; genus Glaucopsyche; species Glaucopsyche alexis. The sequence continues at coordinate 9,626,361 of FR990053.1, forward strand.
TCTCGCCACGCCAAAAATCAGGTTTACCCTCGCCTATAGTTGTTTCACATCAATAAATATATTCTCTATCCTACTCAATACAAATAATAATTAATAGCGAAAGAGTAATACCAATAGTACAAGATCTCTTTAAACTAAGAATTTACTTCGAGCTGGTCAACTTATCTGGTGGCTCCATAGATGTATAATATTAAAAAGAGGAGTGGCTCATAATAAGTTTTTAACATTTGACAGATAAGTACTATTTTTTAGCCAGTAAAAATTTACCTTGATATTATTTCGTTCAGGCGGTCGAAACTCCCTCGAAATGTTTGCGTTCGAAATTCAAAATTAAACCGGACCATACATAGTCTGTGGAAACCTTTACCGCATTGATTGCGATTGGCTGATCAGAATCTATACTAATATTATAAAGCTGAAGAGTTTGTTTGTTTGTTTGAACGCGCTAATCTCAAGAACTACTGGTTCGAATTGAAAAATTATTTTTGTGTTGGATAGTCCATTTATCGAGGAAGGCTTTAGGCTATATAACATCATGTTAAGCTCAATGCGAGCGAAGTACCAATCAAGAATATTTCAAAATCGTTTTTTTTTCCTTTTGAGAGCTTTCGCTGCGCACGCTGCGGAAACGGTTAAAGTTTCGCTAAAGGAGACGGGGATCTCTGGGCCCAATTGTAATAAGTTGAGATATGGTTTAAAAAATGCGGTATTTTTTTCTGTTTCAAAATATAAAAAATGAGCTCAATTCACAATCTGGGAGAAGAGAAATCTTAAAAATAAGTAAGTGCACTGATAAAATAGAGTATCGATTACTATAATCGATTACTCTGAATTATTTCAACAATAATAATTGAATATAAAAACATTTGCACCAGATGATTGATCAAAATAAATAAATTCTACGGAATAAATACATTATTTATCATAATGTCAACAGTTTAAAAAAAAACAGAATATCAACTTACATAATAAAAATAAATCATAAAATCGATTCTAGTTTACAGATAGATATTTTATTACTTACGTTATAACAGTGACAACTGCTCTTTATGAGTTATAGTGTTCTGTGGACAACTGACAACTCCCTGACTCTGTGATGTCACTCGTCTCTTATATTTGCGTAATTGAATGTGTATTTAGATTTTATTCTCGACCAATGCTTTCTCTCTACGGACTTCTAGTATACTGTTTAACTTCTACGACCTTTGCTATCATAAAGGACACCGATAACCTTGTTTACTCGTTTGACTTTGGCTCGTTATTTTGGATTTGGCTTAACGATTGGATATTGACATCATGGATCGCTGTGTAAATTGTGGCATAGCAACTAGTCGATGTAATACACTGGGCCGACGAGCTTAAAGGACATTGTCAGTGATTCGTCAATGGCGTGCACCAGAATCTGTAAGTACATCGTCATTACAGATGGCCCAGCGTCTCTAACAGATCAGTAATCATAATATATAATGGCATAGTATATGAAGATTGTTAAAACATAACAATATTTTGCAGTAATCATCTGGGCCTCTAGTCAAGATGCATTCGATAATTTCGACAGTAAACTTCGAAATCAAAAATGTATGGGATTTGACATTAGTCATCGTTATGTGACATGTAGCTTGCGATCTAATACGTCAAATCCCATACATTTTTGATTTCGAAGTTCGCCGTCGAAATTATCGAATGCACCTTGACTAGAGGCCCAGATCTTTTATCATTGCGTTTTTCAGATAAATAATTCTATTTGTGACTTTCCTTTTCTACTCCCACTCAATTAAGAACAATAAAAACTACAAAATAGCAATCATAGTTCAAAAATCAGCTGTTAAGTATAGGTAATTGTCAATTTATTGAATAACCTCACTTTTACTAAATCCCTTATAACTCTGCCATTGCCAAAGATCACAGATTGCCAAAATCCGCCGAATTTTCAGAAATGGTTTCTTAATATATAAGGTCTTAAATGACACCACTCTCATCTTTTTACATCTAGGCCAAAGAATGTATGAAAGCGTATCATTCTCCTTTTGTATGACGTAATTGTTTCCCTTAATTTGTAAATATTTTAAGGTTGGCTCACTATAACCTTTTTATGCTAACCAAATTTGTTCTAAAATTAAGCATTATTTGTGAGGGTGTTTTCATAGAGATGATATCCGTATTAAATCCTTATCCAAGTAAATACGTTATTCACTACAAGCATTTAATTTAGAAGAAATTTGCCGTTTACATCATTTGATTTCAATGAGTATTTTAGAAAATATCGCAGTAATAAAATAAGCGCGCAATAATAATGTACGGTGCGCGGCGGGCAATCGTGAGGCGGAAGCGCTTCTCCTTCTACGTAAATGAAGTCGCGTGTAAATTTTAGCGATATCCCAAAGTAACTGTTCCACGCGGACGAAGTCGCGGGCAAAAGCTAGTTATAATATATTATAACAATTAAAAAAGCGAAAAATATAGAAACAGGGTTTTAAACGAGTTCTACGGATCTCTAAACCATTCGTGTGATTCGATACCTGCAGTAAGTACGAAATAAAAGTGATCGTAAAGACTAGAACTGCATTAGTGCCTCAGGTATTACTTGGACCTTCAGAAGAGTGAAACTTAACGCTTTGACGCGCAGAGAGGAAGTATTAAGGTTGAAGTTGCAAGTTAAAGCTGCTTCTCATAGACGCCATGTTTACAAGACAATTATTTATCATTACTTGAGAAAATTAATGGTTTTTATCACAATTTGTAGTAAAATATAACTAAACAGAGAACCAGCAACTTACTAAATATGTACAAATGTAGTCAAGTATGTAATTGTAATATCGTGTAGGTTTGTAATATAATATTATTTATATAATAATATTTTAGATATTTTACGTTATTCTGAGGTAATTATTGAGGCGCGTTAAAAATACTCCAATAATATCAACTATATTATGCACGATGAACTGATCTGCGTTTTTAGCCACTAGCATATAATACAAAATATAGCTCCAAAATATTCACTTCACTTATTATTAATTTGTATTCAGTAATGTCTGACTCAGGAACAACAGATGTATTTTAATCAATGACAATGAAAAGACAAGGTGAATGATTAGTGATCCTTTTTCGTTCAGTTAAACCTGTCATTCATTCAATAAGCGCCACAAGAGCTTTAGTGTGGTGTTAATTATTAGTTGCAGCTCCTATAGCGCGTTTATGCCACTATTATGAAGTTCTAATGGAACTGTAGGTTGCAAAAAGTTGTGCCCCTTTGGCTGCAAAACGACTGTTTATGGTCTGCAGTGCACGCTCTGGAGCTTGAGCTTGACGCCTTTGGAAATAATCGGATTGGCTCCAAAGCTCTTAAGCAACTAGTTTGTGCTACTTGGGTATAATGGACTAAGAACTCAGGCCCGCCGTACTACCCTTATATTCTCACTGATAAAATTTATATAATATAATTGTAGTATTAGTGTGTACAGTGAACGTATGTAAATGGTAAGGATATTATAAATTTAACAAAATGGTTAAAAAAAAACAACGGGTAGCACTCCGGAAGTGCCGGCAGGAGTGAAAACTTTAACATTAACGTTGTGCATTTTTTAATATTTTGGAATGGTTAGGGAATAATTTCGCACGAATTGCTTTATTTATCAGTATAAAAGTACTATCATTTATGTATATACAATATTCATTTATTGCACTAACGTTTAAAAATATTACATAATTTTAACACTTCAGAACTATTACAATTATTTTACAGTTTATATCTTAGTATAAACGAAACAGCAGGAGCAGGCATAAATTTTCGCCGCGCGGTAAAAAGAGAGGGAGATATTACTTCCCGGCGGTTTACTCGCCATACATTTTACGAATTTTCGATCAGGTCACGTGTCCTGACGCGATTTTAATATTTTTTACCCATCCCAAAAAGTGCACAACGCCGCTAAAGGGGTTCCACTTCAAAAATTTAAATTACATTCGCACGCTTCTTAAAGCAGAATGTTAACCAATAATGTACCTTATATGCTAAGGATTCTGCGAAAACATTATTTATTCCCTTGTTTTTCTACCTTTTATTGAAGCAGAAAAACAATATGAAAACAAACCATTGTCCTTGTAAAAGGGTTCTGTAAGATAATATTATGGAGGCAATAAGCTTCTGAAGAAACATGTCCCTTAAACATTTCCCAAAGAGTGATTTACGTTTTTGTTTATGTTAGCCTACCTCGATTTATCCATAAACCATTTTGGAAGCTTTTCAAATAATCATCAACAATGTTTTGTGCTTGTCTCCATCAGCAGTAGTGTATGGATCAGATTTAATATATACATTAACAATCCTACTACTGTTACAAATATGAAAGTTTGAGAGGATGAATGGTTGTTACTCTTTCACGCAGAAAGTACTGAAAGGATTTTGATTAAATTTGGCATAGTGGTAGTTCGAGCTCTATTTTCCTTTGCTCTAGGATGCCTCAAAATATTTAAACACAAAATATCTGTAAGTGACCGAAATGACTGCAGACGTTATTGAACTACGTATAATAATATCACACAGCTTTTTTATATACACTTTTCCATTTTATTTAGATTTTTACAATAATTTATGAACTACGTATTTACACGTAAGTATGTTTGCGTGCGCATGATTCAATAGCACTGTTAAGCGATTTTCATCTTAATACTTTTCTTAGATTATATGGGGGATATTGAACATTCTAATGGTTACAAGATTATAGAAAATGCAAAGCGCGGGAAATGCCAAAATGGCGCCTTCCCCGCCCTCGTCATGAATATGCCGCGCTACAAATTGCCAGAATGTATAATACATGATCAAACGAACTTCCAAGTGAAGTTCGATCAGTATTATATGAGTCTCTTTATTCGAAGATATAAAATCTTAATAACATGTAGTATTCCTCGCTTGACCATTCATTCGCACGCTTTAGAGTTAAAGTATCGATTGTCATAATCGATTAAAACAGGTTCTATCCTGTCTAGGCATCGCCGTGACACCTCATTCTTTTAGAGATATATTTTACTGTAGGCAAAACTTACAGGGTAGGGTCGGGTGGGACCTAAGTCTATATCTTCGAATAAAGAGACTCATATAATACTGATCGAACTTCACTTGGAAGTTCGTTTGATCATGTATTAATATTTCATCTCTTTATTCGAAGATATAAAATCTTAATAACATGTAGATGTTTAGAGATGAAAAGTTTTGCCTCTGAAGAATCAATACAAGATACAAATTCATGAAAAAAAAACTTATTTGTGAAACATAAATTTTATTTTCTTCAATCCATAAAAAATAAATATAAGTACTTCTACATTAGGTATATACTGAATTGTCCCTGGAATCGACAATCAACCCTTTATTTACTAGGACATATTTCGTGAACAAACTGCTGTTGCGAAATTATTATCATCTAATATTTGCCTATTATAAAATTTAGCAAAAGTATTCGAGGCCGGCGTCCATCCAGCCGTCTTTCTGATAACGTCGAGCGAGACGCCCGCGCGGCTGGCGGCGGAGGTGGAGGCGTGGCGCGCGCTATGCGCCCCGAACACCGCCACGTCCACCCCGCTGTCGGCCAACACCTGCTTGACCCACCGCGCGATCGTCTGGCTCGTCGCCGCTCGATGAGGCGCTCGCCAGGTCAACAGTAAATTGTCTACGTTCCGGTGCGACCTCAAAGTTTTCGTTCGCTCGATATAAGCTTCGAGAGCCGTAGCTGGACATACGTCCCTATTTTCTAAAAAGTAGGGAAGCGTCAGCAATGGCTGATCCCGACCGGCCGCAGATGTCTTTACTATATCTGAAATAATTATCTTTATACTGGCGTTGTTAAATTTAATGTTACTAATTTTAATGTAAGATAATGTTTGTGCTCTGTGAGCAGTACACAAAGCTAATAGTATAGTGACTTTTTTTGTTATTTTTTCTAGACATAAAGTATCGTGAGGTTTCCATTGAGCTATATGATCCAAAACTCTTTGAGGGTCCCAAGTAGCTACATATTTAGGTAATGTAGGTCTCAACCTGAAAACCCCTTTAAAAAATCTTTTAATTAAACTATTAGATCCTAGATCCTGATTTAGCAATAGAGCCAGCGCAGATCTATGCGTGTTAAGTGAACCATAAGCCGCACCGTGTTCAAATTGATTATTTAGAAAAATTAAAATGACTGAATCAGAAAAACTATTATACGGATTTAAATTTAAATCATTACAAAATTGCCACCATAACCTGTAAGTGCTATTGTACTGTTGTATGGTACTATTGGCGAGAGAAGACATCATTATGTGTAACGCGGTCTCAGGGATTCCCCTTTGGATGAAAGCTTCCCGGAGAGCTTCACGGCAGCCAGGGTAAATTTGAACTGTTTTCTCGCCCTGTAAGAAAAGTTTAATATATGCTTATTAGGGTCTAAGTAAATAATTTTTGAAATACGCATAGTTTGTAATAATGGGAACCACGGTTGAGAAGTCCAGTACGGAAATACTAAAATACCTTCGGCCTTTTCGGATCTAATCTTTTTTAAGCATTTTAAAATTAATGTAAACGGAGGAAAGGCATAAAAGTAATATTTATTCCAATTTATAGTAAAGGCGTCCACGGCAAAAGAGTCTGGATCTTGTTTCCATGATATATATTTTTCACACTTAGCATTAGCGCGAGAAGCGAAAAAATCAACATGTGGTTTACCGAAAACCTCTGATATATACTGAAATGTGCTATTTGAAATTTCTAATTCTGTGTCTAAATTTTTATTACGTGACTCTTGATCCGCCTCTATATTATCTTTTGTATTTACGTATGACGCGAACAACCACAAATTTCGATTCTCACACCACTGCCAAATATCATTGGTTATGTTATTCAAATGGGGGAATTGTATTCCACCCATTCTATTAATATAACTTATTGCGGTAGTATTATCACATCGTAATAAGATAGCACTGTCTTTTAAATCTTTAGCAAACAGTTTTATACTTAGAAAAGCTGCTTTTAGTTCTAAATAATTAATATGAAAGGTAAGTTCTTCATTTCTCCATCTACCACCACACCTAACATTATTACAAAAACCACCCCAACCATGTCTCGATGCATCAGAAAAAATTTCTAATAAAAAAAATGGTCTTTCTATATCATTTTGATAAATAAAAACATTTTTACTCCACCATAGCAAATCAGGTAAAATAGCCTTTGAAGGATTAAATCTGAAATTATAATTATAGTTGCCACAGAGCAAAGCTAAGTTTTTCTCTCTTTCTAATAATTTTGTATATTTCCAGCTATATTTCATAGCTGGACATGCGGCTATAAGAACACCGATTAAGTGTGAAAATTCTCTAATGGTGCATCGAGGCAAGGTTAGGTATTTTTGAACAAGATTAAAAATATAATTCTGTTTTTCAATAGGTAAACTAATAGACATATTTACTGAATTGAAATTAAAACCTAAATATTTAGTTAAAGTTCTCGGTTCCGGGTTACTTTTATTATAATTAATAATAAACCCTAAACATTCTAACAGTTTAATAGTTTCCGATATATTTCTTTTGCATTCTGTATAGGTAGATCCTATACACATAATATCATCCAGATATACCACGGATTGAAAGCCTTGACATCTTAATTTACCTATAACCACTTTCATTATTTTGGTAAATGTCCTTGGAGCTATAGATAAGCCATAGGGCATAGCATTAAACTCATATGTTTGGTTTTCAAATTGGAACCGTAGAAACCTTTTATGACTAGATTTCATGGGGACTAATAAATACGATTCTTTCAAATCTATCGTAGCCATATAACAGCTTTGGTATATTAATTGAACGACTGTTCTGTAATCTTCCATTTTGAAATGAATTTTTTCAATGAATTTATTGAGAGGTTTTAAATTTAAAATAAATCTATAATCCCCATTAGGTTTAGGTGTTAAAAATATATTGGAAATGTATTGGTTTTGAGATGGCTCACAAACCGAGATAGCACCTAAACGTAATAATTTATCAATAGACTTTGAAAGTAAGTCATTGTCTTGTGCCTTTAAGCTACAAGTTGTTTTATTAAAATGTACTTTTTTAATAAAAGGTATAGAAAAACCATCTCGAATCCAAGATAATACAACCTCATTGCTTGTTATTTTGCACCAGCAATTATAAAAATATTTTAACCTGCCTGCATGTACCTCTATGTCCGAGGGCCTGCACGCTGAGGAGGTTTGTTCCATACCCTGTTCGGGTTGGATGTACTTGGATATGTCTGTGTCCTCTGACTGCTGTAGGGAGTCTTCCTGGCTCCTCCTCGCCCCCCCCTGTTCGTTGAGCGAGAAGCGCCTCTCCAGTTTCCCTGCTGCTTTGTTGACTGAGCAGTAGGCTGTCTGGAAGAACTTTTCGTTTCTGTCCTTTTAATTTGAGAACCCTGTTTCTCAATAGCTTTTGAAGCTTTTATTTTTTCTGGTAAATCTGAACCAAATAGCATTTCGTCTCTTTCACAGTTTTGAATTAAATTACAAAAAGCTTTATCTAAACCAAAAGAAACTGATTTCATTCTACTAGTGGTTTCTAAGGCATGAAGGTCCGATAAAATTCTAGTGGCATCAGACAAGTATTTAATCGCCAATACCTTGTCGCTCGATTCTAAAAGGGACGAAATGGCTTTATTGATAGCTGTTAATCCGACTCCCAACTGTTGTTGTGTCGTTTCAATTTTCTTGTCCCGTGCACGGGCAAAATCGGATATAGCTGCTGATATTTCGGGGTTCAATTGAGGGGCTCGAAATAATTTGCAATTCTGAGGTATCGCATATTGCTTAAAAAGCTCTTCTTTTTGCTTAGAATCGGCAATTGGTTTCCGAAGAATAGGGGCCCACCTTCGGGCCAAGTCAGGGTGTATGTCAGGGCCATAGATAATATCTTCCAAAGGCAACTCACCCAGTGCCACCAATATATCAGGATCCAGAGGAGCTGGTTGTGGTTCTGACGGTCCTGGCGGCTCCGAAGAGCTAGCTGGTGGGGAGCTCTCATTCTCCTCATTACGAGTCGGCAGTCCCTCTTCCGTCTGAACTTTTGTTACGTCATTTTGTTGTAGAACCATAATTTCATCAACATCTAGAAGTTACATTTAATATAAGTAACGTAGTATTACATCTGGTTGACCCACGGACAACTCTGTAATTATTAAAATACCCATTGATCAACTCACGGTTAATTCTTGGGCCAAGTTAGCTTTTGGTTGCCCCACGGACAACTCTAAGCTTGGGCGTAAATTTTTAACAACATAAAGTAATAAAAATATGTTTGTATGAAAAAGGAAGAGCTGATGTAGCTATTAACTATGACACCAATGGCCGTTGCCATGGTGTCAACATTGTTATGTCACTTTGCAAATATTATGTAGCAAATAAATACTGCATATTTTAATTTTTGTACTTTACAATATCTAGCTTACAAAAAGTTATTTTTAGTAAAAATTACTACTCGGCTATATAAAACAAACGTCGTAATTGAAATTGCAAGTGTCCTTATATAATAACAATAATCACAATATTATTGTTATTAATTCGCTTTTAAAATTATGAAAATTCCTTACCAGCTGTTTGTTCGATATCAGATTCACTATCTGATACAATTCTTTTGCGACGTTTTGTTTTAGCCTCCAATCTTCTTATTTTCTTCAAATACCTATCTATTTTATATTCATTACTGCGTTTCGGCATTTTGAAGCGTGTTAACGAATGCGCGCACGAAAAAGAATGAGGTGTCACGGCGATGCCTAGACAGGATAGAACCTGTTTTAATCGATTATGACAATCGATACTTTAACTCTAAAGCGTGCGAATGAATGGTCAAGCGAGGAATACTACATGTTATTAAGATTTTATATCTTCGAATAAAGAGATGAAATATTAATTCATAAGTGCGTCGTTACGTGTTACATAACTCTATCCGCAAAACTGTCTAAATACAATAATCCTTAGCAGGGGTATGATTTTCCTATTAGTCCATTCCTATCGATTTTACATACCACTTACCTTTTGAAGATCATCCAAATCCTACCTTTTATACAGGCTAGGCCTTCGCTATGAAGGATAATCAGCCTTCGCCACTGATATTTAGTATGATTTACTTGCCACAATTATTTAGAATTTATATGATGTAAGGATAAATTTTGTAGTAAAATATCTAGAAGGCAAATTCATATCAGTAATTAATAAGGAGGGTTCCGTATCTATACAAGCAGTAGGTTTACTTTGAATTAATTCAAAATCTATTATCCGATTTTGCTCAAAATAATTATCTTATGGAGTTTTAAGAATGATCTAACAGCATGGAAACATACAATTTTTCATTTCCCCTTTTTTAGAAATGCCAGAGGGGGATACCTTTCGGTATAGGTATCGGTCGTCTAACCCACTGGATTACGAGAGTAAGGGAAGAGAGAGTACCCTTGTGTATTACGCGCACTATTGTGTACGTCAATGCTGCGTAGCTGGTCTGGTTTCAATAAAACCGACCTTCGTCACCGAAATCGGTGTGGGGGCGTTATATAATAATAATATTATAATATCTATGGACGCTTCACACCTCGTCAATCTGATCCCGTGGTAAGTTCTCGAAGAACTTGTGTTACGGGTACCAGACAACGGAAATATATTTAATACTTTTATACTATTCACATATTTAAGATTTTTATTATAATACTAGCTGGTGCCCGCAACTTCGTTTGCGTAGAATTATTAAATGGAAACGAAACCCTTTTTATCCGACTACGGCTAGGAAGGATAATAATTTTGGCTGTCTGTTACCTGGCTGCAGCTGAAGGTGTTTGGTATCAAAATAAAGAGTTTGAAATTCATTTAATTTAGCAGTCATTCCAAAAATGTACAACGCATATAGTAAAATGGTCAAGTATGAGTCTGACTCTGAAAAAAAGACATTCAAACCCTTTTCATCACTTTAGGGATAGAATATCGAAAATTCATGAAACACATGTTTACTTATTTTCTTTGAAGACTACAATTACAAAGTTTACAGCTGAAACGCTCATTTAATAATTAATTTTCCCCATACAAAGTTTAGTACCCTAAACCCTTTTTTAGTCCTTAAAAGATCGAATTTTAGAAAATATTGAATTAGCGTTTAAGGTAATCATGCCAAAAAGCAACATCACGAAATTTCAAAGAGATCTGACCACAAACAAAAAAGTTATATACAAACGTTGGTACCCCTTCTTAGTGGACCTAAACGTCACAGAAGGAAGCCACGGTCCAAATATTACGTTTCTATCTTCAGTAGTTTTGCCTCGGCGTTGATGAATCAGTCAGGCGTTGTTACTTTATATTTTAATAGATAGCTGTTGCCCGCGTAAATACAGTATCCCACAAGATCACTGTAATTTTTCGGGTTAAAAAGCCTGTTTTAATCCAGAGCTTAAACTACTATCATACCAAACATCAAAATCCGTTCAGTAACGAACAAGTAGTCATCCATCCATCCTACTAATATTATAGCTATGGAAGTTTGTGAGGATGGATGGATGGATGTATGGATGGATGGATGTATGGATGTTTTTTTAATATTGTAGAACATTCTTTTGTTCTATCATCAATAGTTTCCGCAGCGCATGCTACGAAATATGTTTTATGGCATTTTTTTTACACCTTGGGTTACGTTACTAAAGTTTTAGTAAGAATACCTAATCTTTTCTAGTAATAAATATAGCCTATCTTACTCAGGATGAATGTAGCTTTCTAATAGTGAAAGAATTTTGAAAATCGGCACAGTAGTTTTTGAGTTTATTCATTACAAAAATACAAATCTTTCCTCTGTTTAATATAATAGTAAAGATAGCAACAAAAGCGAAAGAAATTTAATCATACACTCAAAATATTCTACTGAAATAGTATATAATATTATGTATAATATGTACCTATTCTGAATATATTAAATGCAGTAATCGCAAATATCCATAGATATATAAATATCTGTGCTTTGTTTTTCGAAGAGTAAGATTTTCATCAAATTTAACTTTCGAATTCTTGTCAGATTTATTTTTCAACATAATGACAATATATTATGTCAAAAAAAAAATAAAGCTTCCCACTCACGGGCTATCAATTGTTCGATCAAATTGGAAATTAGTTCGTATTTGAAAGTAAATTGCTAACGATAAACTATTACACAAAATGATTAGTGTAAGACCTACCAGCTAGTTTTTGCTGTGGGCGTCAAAAATCGGAACAAAATTTACTCATATATATACGAGTTTCATATAAAAAGTGTAGTAAGGTGGTCCTAGGATCTCAGGCTATATTCAATTTTTATCTAAACCGATTTCTTTGCAACTACGTATCCAATAAATGTTTAAATTGTAAAGATTAAATCGATCGATCACTTGTGAGTGGGAGCTTTAAATCAATAGCACTAAGGAGTATTTATATCAACTTTAAAGCAAATCGCTCTCAAACAACTTTCTTTCCCTTTTTATTCCTGTTTGGGGACGAATTTCAATAAACTATGATACACGAATTCCATCAATTCTGTTACATAATGTTTGTGCTAAATATGAAGTAGATTGGACCAAGGAATCACGTTGCCCCATACAAACTGTTTTCCCCCTTTTCACTCCCTTAGGAGTCGAATTTCGAAAAATCCCTTATCGGATCCCTACGCATTACAAAGAGCAAGCCCTGCAAGTTTCAGGTCTCTACGATCAGCGGTTTAGGCTTTGCGTTGATCCGTCAGTCATTCAGGACAAAGGATTTTATATGTATAGATACACATATTTAATACACATGATCCAGGAACACAGAAAAACTTTTTGTTCCTTCGGCGGGATTCGAACCCGCGACCCCCGGCTTGAGCACCAACACGCTCACCCAACTGAGCCACAAAGGTCATCAAGAGATATTATAAGTATATTGTATAAATAAGACGGTCTCTACAAGCTACGCACTACAAGCTACGTGCTACGAGCAATGTGCTACAAGCTACGTACTACGAGCAACGAACTACGTGCTACGCGCTACGACCTACATGCTATGCGCTACGAGATACGTGCTACGCGTTACGTGCTACGAAATCTGCGCTACGAAATTGGTGTGACGAGCTATTACTATTAAACATCATTACGATAGTGTTTTTGTGGCACAAGCTAATGTTTGCCCGGAGCGCCGATTCCCTTGCCAACCGTGTTTACCTTAATCGCCTAAAACTTGCCAACAGCATGACACTAATGGGCTGTTTAAACAGATAATTGATACCCAATGATACTCCACTGTAGATGTGTTTACTAACACGATAGCAGTGTAGTTGTAAATGTGTGGCAAAATGTTTCATTTTACAGAAAATTTGCAGACTTATCCTCTAAAAGTAAAATATATTAAAAAAATAAGCAGGTGGATAAACAGGTAATGAATAAATAATCTTAAAACTAAGTCTTACTAATAACTTAGATTAATAGATAGTTACTACGCACTGTTCTGTATTGAATATGGGTATAGTATAAAAGACGTATTAAATATAGTATTTCCGTTGTCTAACACAAGTTCTTAGAGGACTTACCAGATTGACGTGTTCTTAGATATTATTATTACCTAGATATATAATATAATTTTTAATGTTTTAATTTTATACATGTAATTAAAATCATGCATAATGCATTTCTTCAAAAGTGCATTTGCATTTTGTGTTTGCTACTGACTTTGTGAAATAATAAAATAATATGTCTCAAGTTAAATAAGATTCGGAGCGTTGACAAAACTGTTTTGAAGTATTTTATAACTGAAATATTTTATCCACAACAAATGCAATTAAATGTGCAATAACAGAAGAAAAGACTTCTAGAAAATCTTGTTAAAGTTAAGTGGTTAGTTTTTACAAGATTCAAAAAGAAGACGAGAATTCTCGCTAACGGGATGTTATTGGAAGAGTACCAACTTAGTTGTGTCGAAGTTTTATGTCGCGAATTATATGGAGAAAATCGATATTTAGGAACGTACTTTTTCGTTCTGCAAAAAGACTGCAATTGCCGAATTGGATATTCTCAAACATAACCGCAATGCACAATTTAGAATTTCTAAAAAGAATATTAAAAGATAAAGCACATTAAGCTTTGGCTTATCAATCGTAAAGAAATACTTTTGTTTCTTAAGTAACATAAATGTAAACCTCAAACCGAATAAAAAAGTAAAAAGAGAGTTCTGCAAACCGCACAGTGAGGCCGCCGCCGGTCTAAACTATGCCTCGCCGTGTAAGTATATAATGTCATGCACACACATGTAATGAAACTACGCCTTACCTTGTAAGCCAAGGAGCTGTCGCGGTGTATGGTTTGTGGTAGTGCACTACATGCATAAAAAACCGGCTCTGTTTTTGGTTGATAAAGCGCTGTCTTTACTTTTTATTTGGTCTGAGGGTACACAGTACACAAACACATACTCAGATTTATTATTAAGTACGTCTACACCAAAAATTGTTCCTTACCCTCCAATATAACTGAACAAAGTTAAGTCATCAAATTAACTCGTACACAAAACAAATGTTGGCATTACATCCAATCTGTTAATTTTGCATTAAAGTAAGCTGCGGTGTGAGCGAAACTGACTTTACCGTTTACGGTTATGGCGAACCTGGGGTGAACCGAATTACCCCATCGTCTTACCCCATTTAACCCACCGCTTTGTTTCATATCAGCTACACGGCTATGAAAGTTTTATTTTACTCTAAAAATCTTATGGACGTTCCCTTTTATGTTCAAACATGCTTCCCGCTTGTGATGTAGGTAGTAACAAGTCTACCTAGTCAGAGTTCAATTATGAAGTGGAAAAAATATGGGATAATATACACAATCCGTAACGGGGTCTGAACCATACACAATTAAAAAAATATATATATTTCCTACGTTAAAAAATCATAAAATCACCTCTTAAAAACCACAACAATCTCCTAAAACGTAAAATTCGATGCAGCACCATACAATTTTTTCATTATACCTTATGTGTTACACGTTGTATATAAAATTTCAATTTTAACCGAACACTTTTGTGATTCGTACAATATTTCAAAAGATGTTTAAAAAATACCTTGCTAACACCGTCTTCTTCATGGATATAGAAAATTATGCTACCCTAAGAAAGAATCTTGTTACAATGTGCATACGCGTAGTATAAATCATTTAGTTTTTGAGCTAAGACCTTGCCTTAATTAAGTAATGGAACACTAACTTCCGAATACTGAAACGCTAATCTAAATGAAGAGACCTCCTTTCACAGGCTGTCGCTGTCTCTGCTAGCCGAAATGACAAAGACAGCATGTTACTTGAGCGTCACTTATTTTAACTATCGTTCCATTATTCGGCCGTTACGTGAGTAATCAATAGGTACGGTTCTACTAACAGTTAAACCAATTTTAGCTCAATGTTTGAACTAAAAAGAAAAATATGTCAGACTATTGTAGTTTTTATTTATTAAAAACAAAGTTGATCTCGACATTAAAACGGCCAAAGTCCCAATTATATCAAGTTTCAAAGTTTTCTAGACGTTTCTTTGATGAACTTGTAAAGTCAGTGTTTGTGTTATTAATTCCTTGAGTCAATGTCAAGTTCGCCAGTGGAACCAGTCAAGGAGGATAAAATGGTTGAAGTGAAGTTATATTTCTTTAGGAAGTGAAGTGTTTGTTTTCGCGTTGTAAATAAAAATATTAATAATAAATTATTTTTATGGCACTAAAATCAATAAGCCATGTTTGTTCGAAAACTTGAGTTATATTTTACATTCGGATATTAACCAAGAAAAGAACATACTGTTTTCGTAAAGTGACTTTACTAATAGCAACTTAAGACTACGTTCCCACGAGCGGCTTTTTACGTCGCCGTTTGTAAAAACAGCACTGTAAATAGAAAGTTATATTTACAGTGATGTCCAGTGTCAGTGCGCAGAGGCTAATACAATAGAACTGAAAATCATACACACGAGTGTCGAGTTGTCAAATGGCCAACGTGTGTCCAATTTTCAGTGATGTTTTACTAACGCCGACAGAAAAAGCCGCTCGTGGGAACAAATGCTTACGGCTGACTTCTATATGCCTCTTAAAGTTAAATTTAAATTAAATTATAGGCCGCCATTTTCTCTGCTTATCAAAATGAGAAGAGTAGCAAATATCTTAAGAATCTCTTAATTTAAAAATCGTTTAAGTATTTGGCCGTTAGTATTTCTAACATCGGTTGAACGATATCGTTTTTACTCGCAATTCTGAGTTTCATTAATTATTATGGTTAATATTATGCATAAGACGCATGTAGAACACCCACTTGGGCAATTTATAAAAAAGGCGAACGTTCATATGCATTTCTTGGCGTTTTTGCCATTCCGTGTCACTGAGGTATAATTAGCAAAAATAAATTAGTAGGACCATGCAAACACGCGCCTAGTTAAGGGCTAGGGTTGTTTAATGTGTGGCTAGGTTATAAAATAACCTAGGAGCTAGGACCTAAAACAGTCTGCAGACTTTAGGGTCGCAAAACAGAGGGACATTTATAACATTATAAGTTTGAATTGCTTTGAAAATAAAGTAATCAAAACAAGTTCTCTTTTATTTTTTATAGATATTTGTTGTAATGTTATTTCGAATGTACTTATAGCATATTTTATAGCATATAAGCATATAAGTGCTTTTCTTTATATCATTGATTCTCAAAGTTTTCTACGGGGGTCTATGCTGGTGTAATAATTGGGTTTTTTATTTTTATGTTTTTATTCTTTTTTGTTTTATTTAGGGACTTTGACGCATATTGTAAGTCAGTCCCATCGTAACCTAATCACAAAAAATATATAGAAGCCTAATAACAAAAAATATATAGAAACACGCCTATTCCAATAATTGTGCCATGAATTTGAACAAAACCTTTGCTTCGACATCATTTGGTTGCGACAAAGTTTTATGAAATGTGCCTATATCGCTTCTGTTCAAATTCAAAGCACTGAGTATACTATTACGCACAGGCTCATATCTGACACATTCCATCAATAAATGATGTAGGTCTTCAACAACTCCACATTGCTCACAGTTAGGTGAGGCAACTTTTTTCATCATGAAGTAAAAAAATTGGGGTTGCCATCCGTACTTTATTATGAAGCATTGTAGTTCCATTGTTTTGCGAATTTTTACTCTATACTATATAGTTTATTTCGCATGATTTGATTTATGCCAAGGAGTGGCAGGCTGCAAAGAGCTGCGCAGCCGGCACTCGCTGTTGGGCACCTTTTATTACTATATAAATATTTTTATTTCAATTGACATTAAAAAAGAAACTAATAACAGTACATAAATAGCGTTTTTGTATGGTGTGGCAATGTAAGGTTTTTTCTAATCTTTTTTGCTATAATAATCAAAAAATACGCGCTCACTCCGTTTGCTCAGTGTTGATCCTTTAATAATCTTTCACATAGGATTTAAAGTTTTGAGCAGCCTTAACAGGTAAAATAGGGAAATATTTTGCCAAAGCTCACTCGCTTTTGCCAATAACAACTTAATATTGTAATTTAGAACTCTTTTATTCTCTCTTCTCGGTCTCTTAATTGATTTTATGATATTTTTAGAAATAGAAACGGGATAAATATAAAAAAAAAGAAATTACTAACACAACTACAATATTCAGCAAAGATATTTTAATAATTATCTAAAAATTACAAAGACCAATCTTATGAATCACAATACTAAAACAACTTACATAAACTCGAGCCACTTAAAGTAAATAAATTCTAAAGATATAAATGGAAAAATAATTATGTTAACACTTTTTAAATAACCTAAATCACAACACCGCGTCTAGACTAAGTCCGCACCGAGTGGCAGCCGATGAGCAAATGGACGAGTGAAGGGCGTGCCTTTCCTTTTATAGTCCCCTTTCAAGGACTCTGCTTTATCTCTTATACGGCCTCTCCTGACATGGAGTCGTCCTCGACTACAGCTGGTTGGCACTCTTGGGACTCCGGAACCAAAGCTTCCGCTTCACGGGCGTCAGCGGAGTCCAGCAACGGCATTGAGAGTGCTTGACTAGGTCCGGCCGTAGGGGATGGTGAAATTACAGCCGAGTTATCGTCCTCATTATCTGAAAAATAACACAACATCTGTTGAGTTTTGTCAGCTAAACAACTGTCACTGAAATTATTGGTTTTAAATGATTTCATTTCACATAAAGAGTTTATTTAGTTTTACTGGCGACACACGCTTTTTCAGTGATATACACAGTTGAAGGAGTAGCATAACCAATCCGAACCACATGCGACACACGCTAGTAGTGGTGCGACAAACGCTATTTCGGAATTTTAGCGACACACGCTAGGCAAGCGACAAACGCCATCCGAACCACAAGCGACATACGCTAGTGATGCGACACACGCTATTTCGGGCTATTAGCGACAAACGCTATAAATGCGATCCAGCAATGTACTTACCATCGAAGAACGACAAACACGTCTCTGGACACCACTCGCCCTTCCACGGCACCATGTACTGTGCCGCGGCTTGGGTTGTTTTCCCGTAGCCCCCAGCCAACAATTTTAGTTCGTAACGACCTCCGGGCAACACCTTGGTAACCTTATACGGGCCTCTCATTCCAGGGTCTAGTTTGCCTGCGGACTGAGAATATTTAATTACAAAGGCAAGGTCATCGACCTTGTATTGCTTGGGAAAATGCCTCTTTTGATTAACACGCTCGTCCTGCTTTTTACGATTTTCTTCTAATAGATAAGAAGCTCTTGTCCTACAGAGCTCAAGTGTGACGGTCACAAAAGAAGTGGCCACAATTTCTTGACTACCAATTCCTTTCAAAACACAACGAGTTGGTTTTGGTTGACAAGATAGATAACGTAAAACATCTGAGGATATTAAAGAGATATTAAGAGCGCCACTGTCTATGAGTACATCCATTGGTACGCCCTCTATAACCGCGGTAATTACGTCTTTGGAAAAATAGTCACAATAGTCCTTGCATAAATTTACGTTTCTTTGATTTCGTACGTTATTATCAGATCTATTTTTGGCGAAACAATCACTTTCTAGGTGACCCGGTTTCTTACAAAATGAGCAGAATAGGCGTGGTTGATTCGAGGTTCGGTCTTGTCTAGCACCCAAGTTTGTTCGTTTACAATCACGTCCGAGGTGTCCTCTTAATCCGCAGGAGAAACATTTTATGTCTCTTTTCGGTAAATTTTGAAAAGGTCGCTTGATGGGTTGGTTATTAGTGCGCGACTCATGTTTGCCTTTAACCGCCTTAACATAAATCGATAAAAATGAAACTAAACCGTCCGCCGTAAGATTCGCGTTTGCTGCGGCAGCACGGATCTGCGCGTTATCTATTCCACGTATAATTATTAGGGTACGGAGCTCATCACTTAAGCCTTTAATTACTCGTAATCGCAATAAAGATCGCCTAGCATAATCGGCATACGTTGCATATTTATCACTAGTAGCATTCATAACGTCATAAAGCATATTAGCAAAATCCAGCCGTTGAGGACAAAGAGGCTTAAATTCCTGTTTAAAATTGGACCATGTTCGATCATTTGAGACCCATTCTGATAACCACACCCGCGCGTCTCCCTTTAGGCAAGAAGCTACCCGCGACAGGCACTCACAGTCAGACCACCCATTAGCTACGCGAGCCCTATCAACCTCCTCGCACCAGGCGTCTATATTATTTATAGCAGGGTCAAAATTCGAAATGAAATAATTGCCGGACCTAAGTGGCTGCAAAGTTTTAAGAACTTCTAATAATTCTGTTGTGCACGTCTCGCGACTGTTAGCAGATGCATTATGAATCTCGGACCGTTCCCTATCTATGTGCACTCGATGCGGAACACTATTCTGAATTCTCGTGGGAGATAAATTATCAACTCGGTTATTACTTTCGCTAGAAACGTTATGAGGATTAAAGTTACAATTTGAAACTAAATAATCACTTGCACGTTCGACCGCACCCTTATTAACATTATCTGGCGCCGGCGTAACAGAAGTGTGCGATTCGTTACTCTCTATAGCGTCTAATCTTTGTATAATCGTATTTAACGTGTTTTGCAAACTACCCTCGCTAGCCGTCGCACAGTGATTTTGTGGTCGCACGGGCAAGTTCGAACGCACTTGATATGAGGAACTACGAGACCGATGCCTACGCGAGCGCGAACGACGACGGCGTTGTGATTTATATCGTGACCTACTCGGTAAACCATCACGCTGACGGGAGCACGATCGTGTAACGCGAGATTCATTAGAACGACTTCTACTTCGAGAACTACTACGAGACCGGCGCCGCGATTTGTTATAACTGCGCGGCATACTACTTGCAATATTTCTGACTACCCGCAAATTCACACTACAGAAACTAAATACGTTAAAAATAAGTTGATTAATAAGATTGGCAATCAAATGAGAAACAATGTAAGCTTAGTTCTTTATCCCACTTCTGATTTTAGAAATAGAAACGGGATAAATATAAAAAAAAGAAATTACTAACACAACTACAATATTCAGCAAAGATATTTTAATAATTATCTAAAAATTACAAAGACCAATCTTATGAATCACAATACTAAAACAACTTACATAAACTCGAGCCACTTAAAGTAAATAAATTCTAAAGATATAAATGGAAAAATAATTATGTTAACACTTTTTAAATAACCTAAATCACAACACCGCGTCTAGACTAAGTCCGCACCGAGTGGCAGCCGATGAGCAAATGGACGAGTGAAGGGCGTGCCTTTCCTTTTATAGTCCCCTTTCAAGGACTCTGCTTTATCTCTTATAATATTATATTCCGAAGTGCAAATTCTTACAAATAATGCTTTTACTAAAAAAAGTAGACAAAAATAAGTGGAATATGCAATGTTTTATTATTATATTTTAGTACTTTGCCTACGTTCTGTTTTAAAAATGAAAAAATAAAGGTCAAGTCAGGTAGAGTAGTGGAGATCGTCAAAAAACTGTAATCTGTCAATAAAATAAAACTTTCCACCGTAATCAGCAAAATTTGGAAAGCGAAACGAGAAAAATAGTTCGGAAACCTCTGTTCTAGATCGAACAATTGAAAATCCTTCCTATTCTAAAATGTTTACCTTAATTTAACACACTTTTCGAAAACATAAAAGTGAATGACGAATCTCAGTCATTTAATATGAAATCATAACAACAATAATAAATTAATGTTTGAGAACTTAAAAAATAGAACATGGTTTGTACATTTATGATGGAAATAGTACAACATTCCTATCATAACTTATTAAATAATTTAACACCCCTACCCCTTCGATGGCAACCCTGTAAATAGTCCGATAGGTACATTACATTGCATGCGTTCGAGGCCATTTCCTTAACCTATCACAGCACCTACTTTAATATGTAAATTGAATACCTAATTGAAAATAAAACGAGTAGGAAATTGTTCGTTGTTATACTCGACATGAAAGGACCATGATAGAAATAAACGCCTACAGATAAGGAAGAACCGATGTCTACTGTCGTACTGAATAGGAATTATATCTGAATAGTGAATACAAAACGAACCGGTAAAAGTTAAAATTTAATTATATTAAGGATACATAAAAATCTGTTCTCCTTGTACCTATATTTTAGAGCCTCCGTGGTCTAGTGGTTAGAATATTGGCTCTCGACTCGGAGGTCGTGGGTTCGATTCCCGCATTAGAACAACAAAAAAATGTTGTTTCCAAGTTTGGTTAGGACAATGCAGGCTGATGACCTGATTGTCTGTCAAGAAAGATGATCCATGCGTCGGATGGGCATGTAAAAATCGGACCTGCGCCTGACATCTCGCAAGTTGTGTCGGATATCCGTCCCACTGGGTTATGAGAGTAAAGGAACAGAAAATGCTCTTGTGTACTGCGCACACACTAGGGCGTTTTAGAATTACTCCTGCGTAACTGACCTGGTTTCAATGAGACCGGCCACCGTCACCGAAATCGGTGTGGGGAGTTATTCATTATATAACTAGCTGTTGCCCGCGACTTCGTCCGCCTCAACTGATATTGCATTAATTTTGACCAAATTTGATTACCATAAAAAAGCTTATAGAGAGTCAATCTTAAAAGATAGACATATACTGTCACGGAAACTTTTTAGATCATTTAAAGAGAAAAAATTATTTCATATATATTTTTGGGTAACTTGAACCGTTTACGCAGTGCACGCAACGCAAGCCCTCATATTATATGAATAATTTTCCCCGTTTTTGCAACATTTTTCAATGATGATTCGCTCCTATTGGTCGCAGCGTAATGGTATATAGCTTAAAGCTTTCTTCGACAAATGAACTATTCAACACAAAGCAATTTTTCAATTTAATTAAGCAGTTCCTGAGATCAGCGCGTTCAAACAAACAACGGAAGCCCTCAAAGATGAATAATTTTCCCCGTTTTTTCCACATTTTCCCCTGATTCTTCGCTCCTATTGGTCACAGCCTGATGTCATATAGCCTAAAGCCTTCCTCAATAATTGGACTATCTAACACAAAAAGAATTTTTCAATTCGAACCATCCAAGTAGTTCCTGAGATTAGCACGTTCAAACAAACAAACAAACTCTTCAGTCTTATAATATTAGTAAAGATTATAATGGAAATTGTTTACACCCGTACCCCAACGATTCCAATAGACCACGTAAACAAAGTGTTAATAGTTTTTGAATTCATTATTCACCTTGACCCTCGCTAGCAACAGGGCGGAAATCGTTAATTTCGGTTTGAACTGTCAGTGTCTAGTTAGGTCGGGTAAAAATATAATTGCCGACAATCAATTTAGTGCCGTGACGTGCCGCATCAGACAACACTAGTTGATGAATTATCAAGTCCGCACTAGTTTATGGGCTTTTCCGTGTCATAAGCTTTTGCGAATTTTATTGCGGTTTTTGAAAATGCTGGCACATTTTTTTTAATCTGTGGTTCTGGATAGATATGACTTTCAAATGCCTCTAACATAAACTTTAAATGAGACAATCTTAAATGTATATATCGGCTTCTCGAAAACGGCTGCAAGTACATAGGCTGCACTAAAAGTATTATATCGGGAATGTAATATTTCCACAGTCATATTAAAATCTTTTTAATTTAAAACTCCTTGTTTTAAAAATCGAATACCGTTTATTTATTTAAAAAAAGATTCTCGGTCTTGTCACAAGGTCTTGTCAAAAGACATGTTTGATTTTGGGCCAGTTCTATGTACACTACATAGGTAAATAGGAAAAAAATAAGGGAATATCACAAAAATACGAAAAAATTAATTTGAAGAAGGGTACATGCGTACAAAAATGATTATTTGAAGAGTTTTTTATTGCGAGAACACTATTTTTAGGGCGGCCATGACAGTTGTTTTGACTTGACTTTTGACGTAGTAGAAAGTTTTACGAAGAGACGTCTTCAATGCCATAAGTCTTTCTTTGTCAAAAGTCATGTCATTGACAAAATGACATTATTTAGTTAATTTTGATCTGATCCGCCATGTTTTATTTTACTTTGTGTTGCTCTCCTTGACGAAGTTAATTTATATGTACATGGAAACGAAGTGAAATTAAACATATTATGTATTTACATATACTGTACGTAGGGCTGGCCCAGGCCTCATACATTTCTTGAACATCGCTTTTGTTTAGTCGTTGAGAAAATGGAATTGACTCGAGAAAATTCTAGAGCGATGATTTATTATGACTTTCGAAGTGGTTTAACACAAAAACAGTGTGTTGACCGGATGATTTCTGCATTTGATGATGAAGCCCCATCCAAAACCACAATTTATCGCTGGTTTGCTGAATTTCAACGAGATCGTGTCAAGCTCAGAGATGATCCCCGTCAAGGTCGTCCAAAAACTGCAGTCACCCAAGAAAACGTTGATGCTGTGCGTAAGCTGATTGAGCAAGATCGACATGTAACATACCGCGAAATTCAGGCAACTTTAGACATTGACATGACTCAAATACAAATAATCTTGCATGAATAATTAGGTGTAAAAGAGTTGTTTTCCCGATGGATACCGCATTTGCTCTGTGAAGAGCAAAAAACTCTCGAAAGATTCCACGCAGGATCATCAAATGCTGTATACAACATCGTATCAGGTGACGAATCCTGGATATATGCGTACGAACCCAAAACAAAAAACTAGTCACGAGTTTGGGTGTTCGAAAATGAGTTAAAGCCAACAAAAATTGTTCGTTCACGGAGTGTTGCAAAAAAAATGGTGGCCACGTTTGTCTCCAAAACCGGCCATGTTGCGACTATTCCTCTTGAGGGACAAAGAATGGTTAATGCAGAATTGTATGCTAACATTTGTTTGCCACAGGTCGTTTCTGAACTCCGTAAAGAGAACTGCAACCGCCGCATCATCCTCCATCACGACAATGCGAGTTCTCACACCGCGCACAGAACAAAAAAGTTTTTAGAGCAAGAAATCATAGAATTATTAGACCATCCGCCGTACAGCCCCGACCTAAGCCCTAATGATTTCTATACTTTCCCTAAAATAAAGAATAAATTGCATGGTCAGAGATTTTCATCACCTGAAGAAGCTGTGGACGCCTACAAAACGGCCATTTTGGAGACCCCAACTTCCGAATGGAATGGTTGCTTCAATGATTGGTTCCATCGTATGGAAAAATGTGTTAAATTTCGCGGAGAATACTTCGAAAAGCAATAAATACATTTTTAAATAGTAATGTTGTGTCACTTCCTTGATTCCCGAAATTTTCAGTGCCGCCCTCGTATTAACATTAATTTCGTATGCAGGGAGTTTTGGGGAGAAAAATCGATCTAGCTAGGTCTTATTCATTAGAAGCTGCTAATGGCAAAAACGTGAAAATTGGACAATTGTTTCAATTTTGAAAATTCTATTACTAAAGGGATGAAATATGGGTTGAAAGTTATTATTATTTTTAGAGGGTAAGGTAAGGCTAAGTAAGGTTACAAACCTTATTTTAAAAATATTTAAAATCTGCCCCGGTTTTTATGAAACTTAATATGAGAGCTAATAAAGACAAATAATTCCGTATGTATTCTATAGTTCTTTGAAATTCGTCCTCTAAAGTGTGAAATGGGGGTCCAAAATTTGTATAGTGAAATATCAACAACTGGCCGTACCTACCTACTACCGTGATTTGAATTTTGGCACGCAGACAGTTATTATGACGTAGTAGAAATCCGTTATTTAAAAGGATTTTTCAAAATATATCCCACACGGAAATCTAATATCATGCGGAACGAAGTTACGCGTAAAAGCTAGTCAAAAATAAAAGTTAAAAGGTTTCCATCCCTATTTTCCATTAAATTCTAAACGATTCCCATCCCTACAGACTAAACGTTTAAAAACTATGGTCATGATTTATGAAAAGCCTTTTCCAGCATATTTGATTACCTGCATTTTTGCATTATTATAGTTTTTTAGCTTACCTTTCACCTTTCGTCGTAAAAAGGTGAAGGTTGCATGTAAACTGGAATCGTAATTAATATTTACATAAATACAGTGCAGTACAGTTGCGGACTTTTTAAACTACCAAACGTTGCTACTTCCTAGAAGTACATTAGTACTGTATCGTATTTGAATAAATATAGTTGTTTACCGTAGGGAGACGTCACCCTGACCTTGAACAAAGAGCCAGACCAGAGGCACTGGTGTAAAACTTTAAATAATACTTGCGTAATGTTTCGCCGAGTAATATGAGTCAAGTCACACATGTGACAAGGGGTCGTCCATTAATCACGTGATGCCTAAAGAGGGAAGGGGGGGTCCGAAAAAAAATCACCAAATATCACCAAGGGGAGGAGGGGGTATAAGGAGACATCACGTATTAATTTTCGAATCTAGTCTATGCATACCGAAATTATTATCGGTTGTAGATTCGTAGTGTTGTTTAAATACTTACAAGACAAATGACTCGTATAGTTTTTAATTGCTTAAATTATTCGATTAAATTGTTTTTTAAGTTAAAGTTTTTCTTTAAACATGACCTGCTTTCTATGTAAAAAAAAATACACGTGATCTTAGGTGGGTAGGTGGGTAAGGGGGGGTGGTATAAAACCTCACCACGTATCACCAGGGGGAGGGGAGGGGTCTAAAAAGTTGTTAAAAACATCACGTGATTAATGGACGGCCCCCAGGGTGCTGCATTTTTAAGATAGCACGAAATTGAACTTTATTCGTTACACAAGAACATACACGTTTCATTGTAGGAGTTCGAATAAGTAGCAGCTTGCTGCACAGTGCAGTGTATGATTGATGTCATACGAAACGTGTATCTTTTTATGTATTGAATAAAGTTCAATTTTGAATATCTATAGTCGTACCTATATATTATAGACGAGGCATGTTGAGGCAAAAAGTGTCTCTAGTTAAATGGTCCCACTTTTCAGATTGTTGGGTCCATTTTGACATTTGAGGTATGGTGCAAAAATAAGATGGCGTAACTTTTTCTTGTATGAAGATTTGTTCTGTCAAATGTACCTACTTCATAGCCTATCTTGAGTTGAAAATTGAAGTCTTTTTTTTTTTTATTATGAAATATGGGGGCAAACGAGCAAACGGGTCACCTGATGGAAAGCAACTTCCGTCGCCCATGGACACTCGCAGCATCAGAAGAGCTGCAAGTGCGTTGCCGGCCTTTTAAGAGGAAATAGGGTAATAGGGGAGGGTAGGGAAGGGAATAGGGTAGGGGATTGGGCCTCCGGTAAACTCACTCACTCGGCGAAACACAGCGCAAACGCTGTTTCGCGCCGGTTTTCTGTGAGCCCGTGGTATTTCTCCGGTCGAGCCGGCCTTGGTGTATCTTTTTATGTATTGAATAAAGTTCAATTTTGAATATCTATCTGAACAAATGTAGCGCCACGAATCGTCACGGTGTGAACTATCCCTAAGGGCACCGGAGGCATATGGTTTAAAATGCCTGCAACGCACTCCAAAAGGTTACTCCTATATTTCGGGTATCTATAAGAGGTGGTACCTAATAGCTAGTCATAAGGTGATCAGATAATGTTTGCCGGTCGTATTCCATAAAAGACCATATTTTGTCAACCGCGAAATATTTTATAATACACTCTTTCGTGGTATCAACCCACGTGCTGTTGCATGATATCAAGTGGTTCAATAAGTACTTGAAAAAATTCTATAGGCGTAGTTGTTAAAGCTATTTCAGTACGTTATATTTGATTATAGTATCGTGTATGTACAGGTGACTCACATTTGAGCGTTGTTTTAAAACGTAGGTTTTGTTGTTTATTTCGTATTTAAAAAGTCGAAGTTACTCAAATATCGGTTTGAAATGTTCACTTCCGTTTTACTCATAGATATATAATATGTATTAGTTAATCAAAGGTTTTACTATAGGTACACAAAAATATGTAAATTTAGAATTCGATAAAAAAATTAAACATTTCTACTTTTACGCACTATACTTTTAGTATTTTTTTAAAGGTCATAAACTCAGCAATAAAGTATGATACGAAAAAAAATTATGTATACACATCCACGTCAACTAGAAGTATAACTGACAGTGTAAGTAAAATTCACGACCTCGTTTTTTTAGTTGTCGGCTTGACGTGAAATACCCCATTGAAAACACTAAAGTAACAAAAATTTTGCCTTAAGGCCCTCCCCCGAGCAAAAGACCTTGAGGCGGTCAGCCGCATAACTCAGTTGAAAATTTTTCACATAACTTAGTTCAAAATTGACCAAAAAAAATATTTAAACGGCGAATATCTAGCTTATGAAATTGCCTATCTATTGGTGTGTGTCCCAAATAAAATTAACTTGTAAATACTATGGAGACGCTGAAACTATAATTGAATGTTCATTGAATTATAGTTTCAGCATCTCCATAGTATTTAAAAGTTAATTTTATTTGGGACACACACCAATAGATAGGCAATTTCATAAGCTAGATATTCGCCGTTAATTTTTTTTTTTTTTGTCAATTTTGAACTAAGTTATGTGAAAAATTTATGCGGCTGACCGCCTCAAGGTCTTTTGCTCGGGGGAGGGCCTTAAAAACCGCTTTCAATAAACATTACTTACTTTCTGTCCCTGATCTAATGCGATGTGTGAAAAACTGGTCAAGTGCGACTCGCACGTCGCACTCGCGCTCGATGGGTTTGTGAAAACGGCAAAAAATACGTTTGCTTTATTTGTTGTTATGGCGGCAACAAAAATGTATCATCTGTGAAAATTTCAATTACCTATCGCGGCTCATGAGATATCGATATTGTTAGTTTGTCACCTGAACCTCAATTCTCGTATTTAAAGTAGACTTTAACGTTTGTAACGTTCACAAAAATACAGTGTGGGAATATAAGCGTGTCGGGACTTGATTGTAATTGTATTAATGCAGGTTTTATTTAGCAGAATTGCCCCTCAGGCCTGATAACAAACAGACAAGACATAGGGACGGCCAGCGGAGTCTAAGCAATAGGTTTTTACCCCTAACCCTATAAACTACGTATTTCGAAAGAAAGTAAGAAAGTCGTTGTACTATACAGTACAATAAAACTTATAACGATCACGATGTTATGCTTCAATGTCAATTTTTTTTAACAATATCTATCACACTACGTCTGGCCTCGTGCTAATTTTTATATTAATTTTTTATAATATTACCAAAGACTGTTACGTGGTAGAGCCATGCTACGGCACGAATGGGCCGGCTCGACCGGAGAAATACCACGGGCTCACAGAAAACCGGCGCGGACCATGGAGAGACGCTTGGCTACGTTGAATGTAAGAGGAGGAATGGATGATAAGAATGAAAGTGGACGAAGCGAAAGAAGTATGTAAGGATCGTAGCAAGTGGAAAGAAGTGGTCTCTGCCTACCCCTACGGGGAAGAGGCGGTCCTGCCTACCCCTACGGGAAAAAGGCGTGATTATATGTATGTATGCAATCCCCTACCCTATTCCCTTCCCTACCCTCCCCTATTACCCTATTTCCTCTTAAAAGGCCGGCAACGCACTTGCAGCTCTTCTGATGCTGCGAGTGTCCATGGGCGACGGAAGTTGCTTTCCATCAGGTGACCCGTTTGCTCGTTTGCCCCCATATTTCATATAAAAAAAAAAAAGACTTCAATTTTCAACTCAAGATAGGCTATGAAGTAGGTACATTTGACAGAACAAATCTTCATACAAGAAAAAGTTACGCCATCTTATTTTTGCACCATATCTCAAATGTCAAAATGGACCCAACAATCTGAAAAGTGGGACCATTTAACTAGAGACACTTTTTGCCTCAACATGCCTCGTCTATAATATATAGGTACGTCTATTAATATTACACACATTTAATACACATCCATGACTCAGAAACACAGAAGAGCTTTTTGTTCCTTCGGCGGGATTGGAACCCACAACCCCCGGCTTGAGAACCAACGCGCTCAACCACTAAGCGAGCGAGGTCGACAGATAACACATAATGCCCCCATTATAACACACTAGATTTCGGCTCGCGTAAATTCGGTTATATCATAACATCGCACGCGGTCCCATAGGAAAAAATCGAGAGAAAAACTATGTCACCCCGACATGTTTCTTGAGTTAAAAAACTGTTCGTGTTTCATCCGAAACCGCTCGATTACATTATCCGTGATTGAGTAAATAAGATCCCACCAAAAACATTCTGTAAAAAACTAGCCAAGTCTCGATGGAGCTGCTTGTTTATCTCTAAAAAGTAATGAAATCTAGACAAAATCGTGCCAAGTCTAAGGTTCCTTACTGCGGTTTCTTTATTATTATAGTTAATGTTGAGTGACTTGGCCGTTGACAATTCTTTATACTTTAGTGGGTACAAGTCAATTTTGTTTACATTTGTAACTACCTATGTTTGTTAAGCGAGATAATAGCCCATACTGGTATTGGTAATTGGACGCTAGTGTCTAATTTTAGGCTGTTGTTGATTGTACAACACACGTATTGGAGCAATGGTGTTATGGAGCCCCTTTTGTACCCTTGTGTGCCCTTCAACGGCCAAGTCACACAACATTAACTATAATAATAAAGAAACCGCAGTAAGGAACCTTAGACTTGGCACGATTTTGTCTAGATTTCATTACTTTTTAGAGATAAACAAGCAGCTCCATCGAGACTTGGCTAGTTTTTTACAGAATGTTTTTGGTGGGATTTCACTTCTTTTTGTAGAAACGTGGGCATATTGATTGATTTTCCTAGATTTTAGTGTAATTTGTTTATTTAATTTGTGTAATGTTCGAGTAGAATAAAGGGGCCTGAAAATGCGGCAAAATGGTTCTAGTAAAGAATGGTACGGCAGTGTTTGCTTCGCGCTCGACTTGGCGGGGGCACTGCCGTGCCCCCAGATCGACGTTCTGGTCTTATCTAGAGGTTCTCAAATAGGGGCCTGAAAATGCGGCGAAATGGTTCAGTAAAGAATGGTACGGCAGTGTTTGCTTCGCGCTCGACTTAGCGGGGGCACTGCCGTACCCCCAGATCGACGTTCTGATCTTATCTAGAGGTTCTCAAATAGGGGCCTGAAAATGCGGCGAAATGGTTCCAGTAAAGAATGGTACGGCAGTGTTTGCTTCGCGCTCGACTTGGCAGGGCCACTGCCGTGCCCCCAGATCGATTATCCTAGTTTTTATAGTTTTCCCTTTATGTGACCATTAAACCCCAACTCTGTACCAAATTTCAGCTCTCTAAGTTTATGGGAAGTACTAGTTCTATTTTGATGATCATGAGTGAGTGAGTGAGTGTCGAAAATGCGAAACTTTGCTTTCGCTTAACTTCGGAACTAAATGACCTACAGACTTGAAATTTTGGATTTTAAGTACGTGATTATAGCTTATTGGATGACGAAAATTTCTGCGTTCTGGTCTTATCCAGAGGTTCTCAAATAGGGGCCTGAAAATGCGGCGAAATGGTTCCAGTAAAGGATGGTACGGCAGTGTTTGCTTCGCGCTCGACTTGGCGGGGGCACTGCCGTGCCCCCAGATCTAAACATACTTTCGCCTTTATAATAGCGGCACAATATACCTAATCGCGATTTCTAACACAATTATGCACTTAAACGTATTACTTTTTTAATAAAAAATAGCTTCGTTTTATGATGTACCTTTATAATATCTATCTAATATATAAAATTTCCATGTCACAATGTTAGTTACCGTACTCCTCCGAAACGGCTTTACCGATTTTTACCAAATTTTATATGCGTATTCAGTAGGTGTAAGAATCGGCTACTATCTATTTTCCATACCCCTAAGTGATAAGGGTTGTTCACCCTTAATTTTTTTTTAATTTTTGGACGAAATTTTTTGTTTTAATTTTTTTATAATGTGGCATTAAAAAACACATACAACCCAAAATTTTTACTTTTTTATCACCAACCCCTATTTTTTTATAGCCATTTTAGTAATTTAATCATTTTTCATCCCGCTCGATAACTGATCAATTATAGTATTTTTATAAGGCAAAACAACGTTTGCCGGGTCAGCTAGGACTAGTATAAATGTGAAAGTTTGTGAGGATAGATAAGTACATGAATAGATGGATGGATAGATGGTTGTTTGTGACTCTTTCACATAAATACTACTTTCACGGATTTTTATTAAATTTAGTATAGTAGTAGTTTGGAATAAAGATTAACACATAGGCTACTTTTTTCCCGAAAAAATACAGTGCTTCAGTGGGATAACATATTTATGTAGGCGGAGCTGCGGGCAAAAGCTAGTTATGTATAGTTCTATACTTTAAATTTTATTTAAAATTAATACATACATATTGCATATACACGTATATTGTTTCGTTGTTTAAATAAAGAATAAAACAAGGAACAAGAAACAACCACAACTGCAACTAGAAACAACTATGATAAAACTTCATAACTGTGTGAATGGAAAAGTTACTCTATCGAGAGCCACGAAATGGAAGAAATGTTCTTCAGATACGATGAAAGTAAAAAATACTTACACTTTGGACTCGGTCGTCATTAAAACACGAGAGTCTCTGAGTCGCGGGTCATCGGCTAGAGTCCTCGGCAATGTAAAAAGAAATAAAACATTTTGAATTGAGTTGCTGTTTTATAATAAAATCTACGAATCTGACTCCAATACATACTTAATAGCATGAGCGTATATTTAGTACCTGGGGAACCGAGCTTTACTTGGAGTTCTGATTGATGAAAAAAAATACAAAGAAGCTCAAAAATATTTATCTGATCGAGATTCGATAAAAACATAATAAATAAATACATCTAAAATATATAATATAAATTAAAAAATATATAAAAAAACAAACAAAAAGGAAAAAACTAAAGAAGTAACACCATATATTCGTTACAAAGGTGCTGCTGTTAAATAGCAGCAGTTTATTAAAAAAAAAGACCGAAGGAACACCCAAACATTCAAAATTTTCGAACAAAGCAAAAATTATACATATACTATATGTACGTATACGTATGCGTACCTATAAGTATAATATTTGCTTTTAATCTTCAAATCAGACTGATATAAATTATAATGGGATCGAAGTTATTGATATATTATATTGTTGCAAAAAACATTTATAGCTTAAAAATATGCAGTTTCCCAGAGGTAGGGCTAAGGTTAGCTAGATCGAATTTTTCTCCCCCAAAACTCCCTGTATACTAAATTTCATGGTAATACTTGCAGCCGTTTTCGAGAAACCGATTACATATATACAAGATTGTCTTGTTTGAAGTATAAGATTTGCAGTCTAAACTAGTCGGGTTCCCAACCAGTGGGGCACGCCTCCCTATCAGAGAGAAGTCAAGGTGGGCAAAACACAAGTTTAACATAATAATATTATGTATTTTTGTCACACAATCACAATCGACGCCTCGTCAGTCGTTATTAGACAAGTTTATAGAAGTAACAACATTTATTTATTTTCAGCAAAAAGCAGTATTTTTTTTTTCAATTAAATATCACTCTTAGGGCACGAAAGACTTATTTATTATCTGAGAAAAAAAGGTTGGGAATCGCTGGTCTAAAGTATACTGATAATAATACATGTAATATATTATATATATTTACGGAACCCAATACGACCTCTACTTTTTGTGTTGCTGCATTGTTTGCAATAAAAGTAATTTAGTAAATTAGTGCACTGATTTCAGTGCCGCATTTTATTTTATTCTTTATTCTTCAAACTATCAAAGGCCCAGATGTATTCTAACATTTTTAGCTTTAAGCTGATGTAGCTTTTAATCACATTACTTATTATATACTCGTATATATACCATTAACATTTTGAAAATGTTTGCTATTATTTGTTCATAGTATTCAACACCGAACTCTAGCACTTATATCTCATGCTAGCAAAGTGCTTCTGCATATTATAAGTAACAGAATTCGCTATTTTCTAGACTGACAGATTTCACAAGAACAAGCCGGCTTTGTGAAAGGAACTCGCGAACAAATCTTAAATATCCGTCAACTTATCGAAAAGTTCTACGAATTTAACACACCTATTATCTTGTCATCCATCATACATATTACTAGCGACCCGCCCCGGCTTCGCACGGGTGTAATACTGATACTAATACTACAGAATGTCTTTAAACCTCTAACAAAACGGGCGAAATTTAGTCAAAACAAACAGAAACAAATTAATATAGGTACCTACTAAAACTCAATGAAATAAGTAAGTAGGCATACTTTTATCGTATGAAATACCTATACTCTTCAGGACTAACAATATAACAAACACTAAATAAATAGGTATTCAAGTATCTATCCATCATAGTTACAACGAAGTAACACAAAACAAAAAATTTACTCATCTAGAAGTCATAGATCTAAACTTGGTGAATCTAAACCGCACGCGCCTTGGTGACGCCCACTTCGCAACGGGCCGTGCCGTGCAGCAGAAATCGTAATATTTTAATTTCGCCATAACTTCAAAACCAAACGTCCAATTTTAATCATCCAAAGACCAAATATTATCTACATAAACTGTACTTAGTGATGAAATAATTTATTTTGATAAGAATTAATAGCATGAGTAAAATAAACGCGTTTAAATGTAGTCCAGAAAAAATTCAAGATTTCTAAATAAAAAAATGGTTGTTGTGCCTCACTCGACATAGATAGGTATAGTGTGTCGCGGACTTTTTTGTAGATATTTATAAGATCTACAATTAATTACATCATTTTATGGTTCTATCTTTTATAGTTTAGGCAGCGTACGCAAAATAAGTAACTTTTCTGGTTGATTTTTTACACCTTGTGTCCGAAAAACCCAAATATCTTACGGAACCCTATTTCTTTCCAAAATAAAATTTTGCCTATGTTACTCGTGGATAATGTAGCTTTCGAATGGTGAAAGAATTTTTGAAATCGGTCCAGTACTTTTTGAGCCTATTCATTACAAACAAACAAACAAACATACAAACAAAGTTTTCCTCTTTATAATATTAGTGTAGATAAACATTCTTTTTTTAATATTATAATCCCTGAAGATGTTATTAAAGTAAATGCCTCTACACTTTAAAGTACGTTGCTTCCCTAGTTGAATTAACCGATAAATTTGACGACGTCTGTGTCTCAGTGGTTGAGCGTGTTAGTGCTCAAGCTGGGGAACGCGAGTTCGAATCCCGCCGAAGGAGCAAAAAGTTTTTCTGTGTTCCTGGGTCATAGATGTGTTTATATTAAATATGTGTATAATATAATAAAAATCTTACATATTATGTTTATAGTATAAAAGTATTAAGTATACTTCCCGTTGTCTGGTATATGTAGTACAAGTTCTTCGAGAAATTACCACAGGACCAGATTGACGTGGTGTGAAGCGTCAATAAATATTATTAATATAAATATTTCATAACACAATCTCAATGTTATTTAGAAACATTGTAAATAAAAATAATAGCCGAAGTGAGTTTGATGGCGAGCGAGGCGAGCGTGCCTGTAATTGATTTCTTGTTTATGGCTCACAACATTGTGCACGTCACTATATCAGCCACATCCACAGGTGTGAAATGTCGATACCTGCCGATATATTATCCCTAAAACTAGAAATGTAACTTCATTTTATCAATATTATTTCAAATTTCATTTAAGATTTTTTTTATTAAATAGATAAACTGCTTTGCCTTACTTTTGGGATAGTGGAAGCCCCAAAGGGGAACGAAGTGGATGGTGTGCTCGGTCATGCGAAAGAACTTGTCATCACAGCTATAGCTATTGTATATATAGCGCCGAATTACAGAAACTTCGATAGTGCAGTTCATGACTGTGAGCTGATTGGTCCGCCACATAAATCTCCACTGAAGAACAGATGTCGAACCATTTGATGAGCCTTGTGCTTGAGTCGCCAGTGCCAGAGGAAGAGAATCTCAGTGAGTCAGATTTTTATGGTGCTGCATGGGCTCCAGTGAATCGGAGTGACGCGGGCTGACGGGGTACGGAGAGGTGGGGGAATGATAATGATGATGAAGAAGGAGGCGTATTTTGTCGAGGATCACCAATGTGGGATAGAGAAAGCCCCAAAAGGAGATCTCCGACTGGCCGATCGATCAGGCCAAGGCTCCGCTTGCGTAGATAAAGTATCCCACGGGCATACTGGACTTTTGCTAGATAAAAAGTAGCCTATAGTGTATTCCAAAGCCTAAACTTCTAACGTCCCAAATTTCATCAAAATCTATTATATAGAATTTTGGATAAAAAAGTACATTCATATCATCCATACATCCATCCTCACAAACTTTCACGTTTATAATAGTAGTAGGATGCCTCCGTAGCTTGTAGCTAAGCCACTGGACCACGGATTACTGGAGTCGAGACTCCGGAGGTCAAGGGTTCGATCCCCGCATTGGAATAACAAAAAAAAATATTTTCAAGTCTGGTTAGGACAATGCAAGCTAGTCACCTGATGTATAAAAACTTAAAAAAACTTAGGCCTTTTCATCCGATAATGGATGATTTATACAGTATTTTCCGAGCGAAGTAATCACCCTTGAAAATACTGTAGTGCCTGGGACAGTCGGTTTTTAAATGTCGTATGGTTGCCCAAGTACATACGGCATTCTCACAACATAGTCAGCCTAGTCCAGAGGAATGACTGGTCAATACGTCTGGGGCCAACTATGTGCGGGTTTCCTCACGTTCACCGTAAGAGCCTCCGTATAATGTACTTGAGATCTAAAAAGTCTCATTGGTTCACGCTACAACCTGGGATTCGAACCTGCACTCTCTCGAGTGTGAACCAAACG
The DNA here is from genome assembly GCA_905404095.1 of Glaucopsyche alexis. NCBI lineage: Eukaryota > Metazoa > Arthropoda > Insecta > Lepidoptera > Lycaenidae > Glaucopsyche > Glaucopsyche alexis. Next base: position 9,662,574 of record FR990053.1, read on the forward strand.
GTCTACCCACTAGGCCACGGAGCTCCTGATGTATAAGGCTCCAAAAACATTGTTACATCTAATTGCAATACCTACATTCTATGCAAATAAAATAATCTATTTATCTATCTGTTTGACAACAATGATGATCCATGCGTCGTAAGGGCATGTAAAAATTCGGTCCTGCGAGCTGCGGGGAGCTATTAATTAATGTATCTATTACATACTACATAGGTACCGTTGTAAAAATATTAAAACGCAATAAACCTAGGCCTTTTAAGAAGGATCAACATGAAAATATTTACTTAGACACATCTAAGTTGACAAGTCCAAGGAGAGTCAAGCAATGCGCAGCCCGGGGCGCCCTACCGGGACATCTGTTTAAACAGCGGATAGATAACATTTATCCGCTTGTAAATTTTACTTTAAACTTGTATTGTTTCAGTCCCTCAGGGGCAAGAAAGATTTCTGTCGTAGGAAGTCGGAAAATATTCTCTGTGTGTTCCACTTTGTGACAGAATAATAACTCATTTTTGTAGGAGTCATTTTAGATTAGCTTTGAAAATTTATTTAAATTACTAACAGAGAGTTAAAATTTCACACAATATGCTGTGTTGAAGTTACAAACGTAAAAAAAAAAACAGTTTTCAATTAGTACGGCCAACAGTCGTTAATTATTTTAGTAACCGAAAACTAACAGTGAACTAAGCCATCGGTAATTAAAAACTTTCGTAAATGTTTTCATTCACTAAAAGTTAAAACCGGAGGACGGCAAAAATAAACTGAAACACGCCAGGGTGGCGGAAATGTTCATTTGGTGTTATTAATTAAGGGGTGGCGTGGCGTGTTCGCATGATTAATTCAGGTGACCCTTCCCTCAAGGTCATCTGAGTGGAAGCACTGAATAAATACTGATAAATATGGTCATATATTCAAATAGCTATTTGAATAAGTAGTTAAACCTCAAAAAACTATAGCAGATCTCGGCTGTCAAGGTTTCGAATTCATCAGTACTCTCAATCTTCACTATTTCAAATAATAAAGACTTGACCTGACTTGAGTTAACCAGTGCTATATTGTATTTTTTTCTTTGTTGCTTTTAAAATTACAAGTTCTAATTACTAGTACTAGTAGTTTTTCATCTCTACTTTCCTTGTAATTACAAATATCCACAAGTTTTTATAACAAAAGAAATAAAACAAGAATTTTTCGTTGTATTGTCGTATGTTCGTATTTTCTATTGTATTTTCTATCGATCACTTTCGACAGAATGTTTTTCGACAGTTTATGTTACTAATAAAAATGATTAATTACTGCTCGGAAGTTTGCTCTAATCTATTTAATTAGAGACAAAGACAATCTTCAGTACTATCGTTAAATTTAATTACTTAATTTACATCGATTTTTGAATAACTAGTGGTCGCCTAGTGGTCGAAATTTGACGGTAATTAATTTAATTTTTAAGGTTCAAACTTAAAAATTAAATGAATTACTGTCAAATTTGTTTGAGTTTCATAAAGGCCTCTTAGATAAATGTTAATGTTGTCTATGGCATGTGAAAGAGATATTGACAAAATTGTTTCAAACCAAAACCTACTGATAATATACAAACACGTGGTAATGTGAGAAATTTATTTAAGTCTGAGTAAAATTTGTTTTATTAATTTAATGTATTTGTAAGTTAATTAAAGAATTGAAAATTTATTTGACATAATTCTAGTAACAAGAAACTATTAGTGCGGTTCACTGCTTATCTATTTAAACTTTGACTTTGCCAAATTTCATACTTCTTCGTTCACAAGGGGGTGAAAAATCGATCTTACTAGGTCTTATTTCAGGGAAATTGCGCATTTTCTGTCGTCGTTTAACAATATTTCAATAATTTCAACTATTTTTACACTGAAAAAAGTTGTAATAATATAACTTTTTTTATTATTTTAGAAACAAAATTGAACAAACGTAACATGCGTGTATCCTATCGACACTTACGAGAATTTACTTCGCAACTTTCAGCGGAATTGTATCGGATGCGATCAAATTGTCAGAGGGTTAAAAAGGACACGAGATTCGATCGCCCCCGCCTTCACAATTCACCGGTCAACGAACTGACTAAAGGTTATAAGTTGATTAATTAAAAGATAGTTTTGTTTTCGAATAGACTTATCGCTTTTATTTAAATTGGCTGGCAAATTGTTATGGAGCAACGAATTTCTTTCAAGTAGGGATTAAGTGTTTAATTTTATGTTTCTGAGAATAGCTTTTTTGATTACTATAAAAGGGCATTGCCCTTTATTTTTATGGATAGACTAGCTACATAACTACAGTCTAGACATAATATATCAATTTTCTATCTGTTTAAACATCGCTATCCCATCAGTTCCATCGTCTGGCTATTCGTAATTCAGACGTTACAAATAGCTCCCTGTCGCCTATCAGACATCTATTCACTTATCTATTCAACTTGTCGTTGATATATCTTCGGACTGAGATCAGATTTTATTTTAAACGAATATTACAAGAACGAAAGATTACTGTTTCGTACCTAAACTAGAGGCCATATTAAACCTTATATCCTCCTATAAACAGAAATCTAACTTTGAATCTTAACATGTCTTTGATCTACTAATTAAAGTGAATTGGGAACATGCATAGTTTTTGAAGTGAAAATTCTTTAGCCGCGTTGGGCACTTTTTAGTAAGGAAAAATCTTATAGGTTCGCGTCACCGTCATGCTCATGACTGACTTGTTGAAAGTCCGTTCATTTTTTTCACCTGACTTGACCTTTCTGCCGACGACCTAAGTTAGTATAATCTAAGTTTGTCATGTTTTTCTTTAAAAAATAAAAATAAAACGTTTATTATTCCTTAACTAAATAATATCTATAAATTAGGGTAAAACACAGAAGAATTGTACAATTTAACAAATATATGTGCGCAACCCCTACACTAAGAGTTCTTGTGCTGTAGGGGTTGACTGTTCTAAGTGTACAAATTTTGTGGTGACAGTACAGACATCGACAAACACCAATAAAATAAAGGAAATAAAAATACTATTATTTACCTATTTTTTACAATAATTATTATATGTTAGTTGTGTGTGTGTTGTTGTTGTTGTGTGTGTGTGTGTATATTATGTGCGTGTATGTGTGCATTTTATAAATTTATTTATTTTTCTTTTTCTATTAAATTTTCTGTTTGATTATAATTAAGTTTACTTAGCCAATAATACTTTCGTCATATTATATAATACAAATAAGATATGAGTAAATTCGAATACTAATGTCAGATACGAGTAACGCAGTTACGTGGGCACTTGGAGTTTATTTTTCTTTTATAATTTTAAAGTAAAAACTGCTTTATCCGCATTAGGCACTAGTCCTTACTAGTGCCTAATGCGGATAAAGCAGTGATACAAACCCATAAGAAGTTTCCCTTGAAAATCTTATGGGTTTGCATCACTGACATGCTGATGACTGGTGCATGCGCAGCGGCTGTATGTTGTGCGCGTTAAACGCTTTTTGGATGAAGTTTCGTGGGGGGACGATTGGAAGTAGAGGTCAATGTAATGGTCAGAGGTCAATGTGTTGGGGATGGTTGGGGTCAAAGGTCAAGGTCAAATATCAAATATGTTGTAAAGGTTGGGGTCAAAAGTCAATACGAACTAAAATAGTTTCGAACCAAGTCAGCAAACAATTGCCAAGTTGAATCTTACGCATTTTCCATCAGGACACGTGACCTGTCGCGCGAGTTTAACAGTGTTTACCTATCCTAAGAAAAGTGCACAGCGCCGCTAAAGCAGTATTAACAAAAAAAATGATTTTACTAACTTCATTAATGCGTTTATGTATTATATCACTGTTTTAACAAAAAAATACTCAAATACCTGACATAAGGATTTGAACAGGAATTGTCGTTTTTCAAGCATAGCAAAAGAATAGTCTTTTTTAATCCTTTTTAGTCCTGTAACTTTTTATTTTAGCACCTAATAACTGTACTTTTTGCATCTTTTGGTCCATGTTTCCTTTCTGAAATTATAAGAATTTTGCTGATTTAAATCAAATTTGTGTTCCTTATTATGAGCAACTATTATATTGGCAGTTACCATAGTTATGGCATATATCACAGGCCTTGCATGTGAATTAAAAAAATGGTAGTCTGTTAAGTCGGTTCACGGTCTATAATTTTACGTGATAACGTCGCGTCGTCACAAACCGAACGCTTAGGCCAATCTTGCCTCTCCATCGCTTATTCCGCGCTCTCGCTTACACGCTTAGCTCAGGCGGAGCGAAACGTGACTCAGATGACAATTTTTCGTGCGTACAGACGGTCGATTTATAAGACGTTATCACATCAAAAAGGAAAAAATAAAAAGAGGTATCATTATCGTCAATTCACACAAACCCAAAACGATGCGTGACAATCCAATTAAACGTGTATCTTCTTGTTTAAAAAATGAAGTTCACTTTTGAATAGCTATCTTAAAAATGCAGCGCCGCATAGCTTCGAGTTACGTCGCGATTTGACCTGACCCTAATTCTAAGAAAAGAAAATCTTTGCCATTTTTCAGAAGTAAAGTTTACAGTATTCCCGGAATATAGCTACATTTGCTAATGGAATTATTAATGAATTCCTCTACAGTTTTCCTCAAGAAGCGCAGATTATATTACCTACATTGTACTTAAAAGTTAACGTGAAGGTTGTGTTACATAACTAATGCGAACTTCGGCACGTGTAGCTGTGTGACTACTAGACGTACCTATTACCTAGGTATGTACTTAACTACCTACGTAACTTACCAACGAGTGGAGTTACGCCGCAAGAAAAATATTTACTCACCAAACTGAAATTTTGTAACAATTTTATAGATTCTTCGGTTAACCTAGTGGTTTACCGTGCCTATTTTGTAATTCCTAGCAATAAACGTAATACAGCCCTTTAATAAGGGCTGCATTACGTTTATTGCTAGGAATTACAGTAAGCTATCTTGAAAATTTAGGTAAGGAATTCCTTACTAAATTTTCAAGATAGCTTACTGTCCAATATATACGTAGTACGTACCTATCAAGATACAGAAGCTTCTGTCATATTTTCATAGCTATGAATGATTTAATTTCAATAATTTGAAAAAAAAAACGTAGGGTGAGAGCACCAATTATCAGCACTTTAAAAATGGTCCAAATTTAACTTCGAGTCCATATTACAGAGGAAAATACTTTATAGTTTAAAGTATGGTATCGCTGGCGGTAGATTCCAGAAACATTAAATTTTTGTTTTTATTAAGTGGAAACAAAAAGTAATTAGTGAGAAGCTTATAATTCTACTATTTGTTCGGGTCGCGATAATTTGGTACAGTGCTAGCAATCGGGTGTGTTACCCTATTTAAAGTATATCTGAATTTTATTGAAATCGATAGGATAGCTTTTTAGTCACTCAGCTGTACACGTCAGATCATGAAATAGGTCTAGTACAGGAGCTCGATTGTATACTAAGTAGCCATGTTCTTTGTGATCAATCACTCCCGGCATTACGTCACTGGGCTCTTGAACTATTTACATAGCAAGAGAAAGCGGGGCAGAGACAAAAGGAATACATTACTACGAGTTTAGTCCAATTAATTGTCTTAAAAATGCTTTTACACAAAGAGTTATGCAAATTTTTAAATGCTGACAAAATGTTAAAACTATTTTTGTTACTTGAAAAATTTCAAATTTTCTGTGATATCGTCACTAGGAATTACTACTATACTTATTATTTATAATAAAATAATGATATAGATGCTTCATACTGCGTGAATCTGGCCCCGTGATAGCAGGAAGCTGTTAATACTTTTATAATATACAGTATAGATGTTTAAGATTATTATTTATAAGACATAAGTATTTAATACACATCCATGCCAGTAACACAGGAAATATTTTTTCGTTCCCTGAGAGAGATTCTAATCCACGACCTCTTGAGCACCAACGCGCTCTACAAAAAAAAAAGTGTTTAAATAATACGGGAATTAGGTGTTGTGGCCAAATAAAGAAGACAGAGCTTTGTTAAACCTAAACTGAGGCTGTTTTTAGGATTCCTTAATACTTGAGGAACCCTTATAATTTCGCTCTGTCCGTCCGTCTGTCTGTCTGTCCGTGCTTATAGCGTCTGTAATTATGAATATAAATTGATGAAATTTGGTATATAGTTATTATGTATAGGAAAATTATTTTAAACGAAATCCGACAGTAACTTTTCAATTAATTAAAAAAACCCTATTACGCGGTGATAGTCACGGAACCCTCTCCAGACACGTCCTGACATGATCTTGGTTAGGTAATTTATATATGTAGTGCGCGAGTGCGATGCACAAAATACTTAAAATACACCGCAACAGCTCGCCTTAGAAGGTAAGGCGTAGTTTCGTTACATATGTGTGTGTGATACCGTGTGGTTTGCAGAACTCTGTCTCAACTTTAAACATACCAAAGTTATATGAAATCATTATAATACGAACTTTTGTGAGTGACCAATCTCCTTAAGTACTTACTATTATTATCTTTCGATTGAATTATTATTATACTAGCTTTTGCCCATGGTTCCGCCCGTGTAAATACAATATTATCCCGCAGGAATACTACTTTTCGGGATAAAAAATATCCTATGTCCTTTTCCGGGACCGGTATGTCTGTACCAAATTTCTTAAAAATCGCTTCAGCGGTTAAAGCGTGAAGAGGTAACAGACAGACAGACAGAAACACTTTCGCATTTAAATTATTAGTTTAGATATAAGTATATATTAAATAAGTAGTACAATCTACTCCGTGTTATCCCTCAGTGGAGTGGCTAAGCACAGCGGCCTAGCTCATATAAATAATAATTTAAAATAGTGTTCTGATGTAAGATCTCAAACTGATAGAGGACCACGGAAGAGCAGGCGCCTCGGCACCGCCGTGGTCGATGCCCGAGTGGATTCCCTTTCAATATATGATGTGGGGATTTGATTCTTATTTCGATTTGTTTATTGTCTTTTTTAGCTGTGTTTATGTCTCTTGTGTGGTCAATAAAGATATTTTTACTTGTTATTTTATACGAACCGTAACACATTAGAAAGCTTGGAGATGATAATGATGATGGAGTAAGTTATCACAAAAATTGAATATGCAGATGTTCATTCATTACAATTTTCCGTTAAAACTTGAATATTTTGCGCTCAACCGGTCGGATAATTGAAATTGGCTACTAAAATATTCATATTAAAATACCGCCAACTTGCATATTACACGAGTTAATGCGATGCGCGACGTCTCACATGCACTGTTGACTACACGATGTCGACACTTTACACATTTTATTGGAGAGTATTTTTAAAGATGTTAGAATTTATCATATTAAATTATATTATTATAATTATAAAAAACGGGAAGCAAAAACGTGGAGGAGTATTGAATTTGGCATATATGGAGGAGGAATCGACTGCAATAATATTTATTATTTTAATAATGCTTAAATACATTACATAATTATTTTTTTTTTTTATAAAACTAGGGGGTAAACGAGCAAACGGATCACCTGATGGAAAGTCGATGATTACCGTCGCCCATGGACACCCGCAACATCAGAGAAGTGGCAAGTGCGTTGCCGGCCTTTTAGGAGGGAATACGCTCCCTTACATTCATGTCGCCCTCTATTTAAAAAATTAAAATTACTTACTTTAGTCTGTTTGTATATTTTTGAAATAAGTATGTTCGTTAGAAAGTATATGGCTGAATTTTACATTAAAAAATCTGAAGTCCTTAGGATCAATACTAGATACCCGAACAAGTTAGTATTACCAATTACAAAAACAACATTTTTAAGTAAAAATAGCTATTGTATGTCCATAAAAATATATAATAAATTGCCTGATAATTTAAAAGAACTTAATGATAACTCATTTAAAAGAAGACTATACAATTGGCTTACTGAAAAATGTTTTTATACTATTAATGAATTTTTAGGACATCATGAATAACTATTATTACAATAAGAATTAAAATGGATTACTACTAATAGACTTTTATTATATTTTTAATTTAATAACTGTAATTGACATCTTATCTATATTCTATACTTATGATTACTCTCTTTTAAATATATTGACATTTTAATTATTACTGTAGGACATTTGATTTTATATTCAATTTATTTAGTAAGTGTGTGACTATGAATTAATATTATGATTCTATATTCCTCTATTTATTAGATTTAGCAAAAATTGTATGTGAGTATTTTGAATTGGTACAATAATAATGTGATATTTCTTTTAAATGTAGATTATGACAGATTTATTTTGTTTGCTAGGCTTGAAATGTGTTAATGCGTGGTGGTAATAAAATAAATAGATAGAAACTGCTTTGTATTCGCCAGTAAAATTTACTAACATTATTCCATGCCCTTAAGGGCCGAAATTGTGATACAATAAAATAAATATTATACAAATGTAACACCTTAGATGTAACCAATTTTTTGGAATAAACGATTCTTATTCTTATTCTTATTCTTCTTGAAGGTTTGCAGGTCGTAGTGGTCCGGAAATACCGCTGGCTATACATATGTACATAATATACATAATACAATATTTATAAAAACTAGCGGTCAAAATTAGCTTATTATAAATTTTATGTTTACTTTATTGAGGTTCATTTGCCTCTTACTTCTCTTTCTTGTGTTGAATGTGATATTTATTTTCATTTTTTATATCTAAGAGCCAAAAACCCATAAAATGTTTAAACTAAAAATTATATGAATGATGGGCGAATTTTGAAAAAAGTACTTTATTTAAAAGAACAACTTAGTTTTGTAAATTACAAATTAACATTAATATTATCATAAATGAGTGTTACAAAAACAATGTATTTTGTTTGAAGCTACAATGCGATATTATTTTGTAGATAGTAAATTAACATTCATTTTAATAATTAGAAAAGGTACTATAACTTTTTAATGCCTCAATGAAATCGGTTTTCTTAACACTTTATTCTTTATATTTAATAATTAAATAAGATATAAAATTAAATAACTCCTAAAAGAAATAAAGTCATCACAATCATACAAATAAGACGGTGCCTACGTGCTACGCGCTACGAGCTACGCACTACGAAATAATCGCTACGAGCTACGGGCAAAGCGCGACGAAGGTCTACGCCGTAGCTCCCGTCACTATCTACGAACAAAAGAACCTAATAAATCATTGAACTTTCTTTTGTTACTAAACGTTTTTTGTACTTTTTTCTTTTGTGGCAAATGTGTAAAATACTGTAACAAATTGCCTGTGCTTTTTGTGCTTAACGTTATGTACAAGTAGACAATGCAAGACCAAAAGTGTTTTATTTCGCCAATAAAATTCACACTTTGAATTATATTATCGATGTTACTTAATGTGACAAAAAAGTAAATAAATAGATAATTTTATAACCTTCTCCTTTTTAGGGTTCCCTCGTACTACAAAGAACCCTTATCGTTTGGTCAAAAAATTATACCATTATGGTATAAGGGACACGGCACTTAAACTTTTATGCCCATTTGCACTAAACTTAAGGATCGCCTAAGTTCTTTCCTAACTTGTTTAGGCTGCTCCTAGCAAAAAATAATATTGCACTAACCTTAGGCCATTCCTAAGTCCACTTAGGATATTCTTAACTTTATGAGCCCGATTAGGAAATGCGTAAGCGTAGGCAACACATAAGTCGGTGTTTTATCTAGTCTTGTAGATTATATTTTGTAACTATTGATATAGTTTTATTGATAAACTATTGTCAGAGATCTAGCCTTAGATGTATTACAATAAAAAGAGGTATATTTTTAGCAGATTTTTTATTACAGTGATTTTAAAAATTCAAAGCTTAAAATAGTCAGATCACAATCACCATGGCAGGGGATTTAATATTTATTGAATTTCCTTGAATTTGTAGAAGTCGATTTTCATAATGAACGACACGCGAGAACTAGAATAACAAGATCACGACCAAACTGCTCCAAAATTTCGATGAAATCGTCTTCTTTAAGCGATATAGGATGTGCAAAAGAATTATTTCTCTTTATTCTTCGTGGCATCGTGAGAAGTTACTTTCGATAGAATGCACGGGCCTTCGTCGCACAACAATCGCACAAAATTTATTTTTTCCTCCGCCGTAAAGTTTGCGGTTTTACTTTTTATTTTAACTTATTTTACATACCTACCTAATAGGTATATCAATAACGATTCCAAATCAATCGATGTATAATTTTAGTCAACAGTAAATACGTATAATATATATCTGTTTGACGTCTTGTAATGACAAGACAATTGACAGCCTACGTTACCAAATAAAATAAACCAAGGTCTTATCTTTTGTCACTTTTTAACACACGACGGAATCAATGTAAAGAGAAGGCCAAAATATTTTCTATGGACTACATTACTTAGCCGGTTTATAAAACCATAAACAACCAATCTTCAATCATTCACTTATCTAGGCAATGCCTAAGCTACGATATAATTAAGTTATATCTGTTAGTGCAAACAAAATGTTTGGCTAGGCTGTTCTTATGTTTAAGTATATCTTAACTAGGACTGGCCTAACTCACGTTTAGTGCAAATGGGTATAAGATTCTTATCTTAAAAATAGAACGCAGAGAGTAGAAGTTAATTCTACAAGGTCTACTGGGACCAAAATAGAACTAGGTGTGCCACAAGGGTCAATTTTAGGCCCGTTTCTTTTTCTCATCTATATAAATGACCTTCCTTATCTAGTTAAAGATAAGCATAAGATAGTACTATTTGCCGATGACACTTCACTAATTTTGAATGTGAAGCGACGACAGTCAAATTATGTCGAGGTAAGTAGTGCTCTCTCAAAAATGGCACATTTGTTTAATGTTAATAATTTACTTTTAAATTCAAATAAAACGAAATGTTTAAAGTTTAGCCTCCCAAATGTTAGGCAGGCACAAACCAATATACTATTAAATGATGAGAAAATGAACTTAGTGGACACCACTGTATTTCTAGGAATAACACTAGATTGTAAATTACAGTGGGGTCCCCATATTGCAAATCTGGCAGATAAGCTCAGTTCTGCAGCATATGCAGTCAAAAGAATTAGAGAAATTACCAATGAGGATACAGCGCGGCTAGTTTATTTTAGTTATTTTCATAGTATAATGTCATATGGCATTCTTCTTTGGGGAAACGCTGCGGACATTAATACAATATTTGTGCTACAGAAGCGAGCTATACGTTCTATTTATAAGATGTCAGGTTTTGAATCTCTGAGAGAAAAATTTAAAGAAATAGGTATTCTGACCATTGCTTCTCAATACATTTTGGACAATGTGTTGTATGTCAGAAAGAATTTAACGAATTTTAAAAAGAAAAGTGACACACATTGTATGAATACTAGAAATAGGAACAAGTTAGAAATACCAGTGATCAGACTTAGTAAAGTAAGTAAATCTTTTAAAGGTCAATGTATACGCCTTTACAATAGAATCCCAGAAAACGTTCAAAATCTTTCCATTAATCAATTTAAAAAAGCTGTTAAAGAACGTTTGTGTGCTAAAGCTTATTATAAAGTCAGTGATTTCATTAACGATTGCACACCTTGGGAATAAGATGGCCCCATGCAAGGCTGCTTTTATATACTTAAGTATGTTCTATGTACTTATGACTAATGTTATATAGATTAAGTTACAACATTGTAAAATATTTTTTGAAAAGAACAATTTTCCCATCTTTTTGCTAAAAGGTGGCCCCGTGCGAGTTTCTTACGCCGGTTCTTCTCGCCGGGCTAGTTTCCGAACCGGTGGTAGGCATCATGTAGGACAATTCTATAAGCGTTATATTATAACCTACATGGAAATAAAAATTTTGAGTTTGAGTTTCGCGCAACGAATTAAGGCGCTCTTACCCTAGAAATACGCTTCTTTCAAAAATTTTTTGAGACGAATGGATACATTTTAGTGCAGCAAAAAAATATATGTTAATTTTGATCATATTTGCTAGGGGACCTTCATTTTCAAAACACGTTATCTGAAAATTTTCTCGATAAAAAAAAATCATAAAGTTACCATTAAAATAGAAATTCTTGGAGTTGTAACTGTATTATTTGTGAACAGAAATGAGAAAATTATTTGCAGTTTCGTAAAATATAATAAAAGGAAGGGAATTGTTGTTTTGATTTTTCGTATAGAATGTGATATTTGTTAGTATTAATTTATTTCAATGATAAATAATTCGTACGAGTCGAATGAAACATCGCGAAATGGCGACCTGTCATTCCTTCTGTTTCATATCTATTGAATAAGACAGTACCGGCTTAGGCCTCTTGCTAATGAGACGTATGTCAAATTTTTCCCCTCTTTTCTGCTCAAAAATTATTCGAATTTATTGTTGAAAGTCCGTTCAAATTTATTTTACCCCCGAATGGACCTTTATGTCGTCTGCATAAAGGTCAAGTCGGGGGTAAATATTAGTTTTTCTTTCGTCGTGTAATACTTATAATATATACGTAATTTCGCTATTTGACGTAAGACGCTTGGTAGCCCTTTGGCTTTTTGCGTTGTTGCGACCAATTGGTCTCGGGTTCGAATCCCGGTCAGACGATTTTTTTTTCTTTTTTTTTGTCGCACTAAACTCCGAGCGATGCTTGTTTTTGCAGTAATAAAAGTATATGGTTAATTATGTACTTATTTTATTATTAGTTACTTTAAGTTGTTGTTAATATTAGTGTAGATTATATTATATAAAATATGAAAAGATTGTATTCGATAAATGTCCAAATTTTTTGTCCAAAGTTTTAAGATGGAGGTACATAAACTCTTTATAAGTAGGTACTAGGGAGACCGAGCTTTGGTCGTAGTTTTAGTACAACGATAAAAATTAATAAAAAATAAATAAAATAATATTAAAGAAAAACAAAGACATTATAAGAATCACAAAAATAATATTTATCTTACCGGGATTTGAATTCACCACCAAAAATCAAACGTCGGTATGCAAACCGAGCTGCCAGTCAGACTGACGTAAAATAACCGAAATTATTGATATAATTTATTACACGACGAACGAAAAAACATATTTGATTCAAAATTGACAACATTGATTGACAACAGATAAGTAAATATAATATATATACCTAAATATTATTATTCTGTTGGTAATCATAGCTGGGCACCGTTAATCAAATAGTTAACTTCGTAAATCGTTAATCCGCTACAAAAAAAGTTAGCTTCGTTAAACGTTAAAGCGTTACATTTCGGAAGAATTAACGCAAGTTAACGTTAATCGTTAATCCGTTAATATGTGTAAAATTGCATTTTTATATCGTTGCGTTAGTGAGTGAATTTATAAAACCTGTTGGTTTAGGTTCTGGAAGTTAACAGGTTAGGAACAAAACAAAATACTTGTAATTTAATCGTCGGGCATAAGGTGCATATTCCCCTTCATGAACATTAACATGTTGAAGTCAAATGTGGCCATGGATTCTCATCAGGACCGGTGGAATCCGATTCCATGTTTTCCATGATATGGTTTTAATTACTACACTGCACAGTACACTTTTTCTATCTAACTAAATTACACTGCACTCTTCTTTATCAACACGCAAATTATCACTGATAGTAATTTATCCTATCAAAAACATAAATGTGAAATGAGAGCCAAGTTCAATAATATGATATAATATGCCTTGGTTGTTGACTTCAACCACAAAAGAAGTGAGATCTAAATGGGTGCCAAGTTCAATGGTCAGTCCTGAAATTTATTTATAACAACATAAAATATAATTTCTTCTCATAACTTAGGTAATATATTGTAGACTAAGGTCTAACTTGGCTAGTTCTCATATACGAATTATTATGTTCGATGGCTAGTTTCTACCAGCAAGCCAAATTTTCGGAATAATAAAATAAGAACCGACAAGTAACAGGTTTAGAACTTCCGAAGGCTATAATATTATAATTCTTATATGAAAACTAGGCTACAATATATTAACCTAAGTTATGCTACAATATATTAACCTAAACTAGGCTACAATATATTAACCTTAGGCTACAATATATTAACCTAAGTTATGAGAAGAAATGATAGTTTATATTGTTATAAATAAATTTCAGGACTGACCATTGAACTTAGCACCCATTTAGATCTCACTTCTTTTTTCGTTGAAATCAACAACCAAGGCATATATATATACTAATATTATAAAGTTGAATAGTTTGTTTGTTTGTTTGTTTGAACGCGCTACTCTCAGGAATACTGGTACGAATTGAAAAATTATTTTTGTGTTGGATAGTCCACTTGTCGAGGAAGGCTTTAGGCTATATAACATCACGATAAATTCAATACGAGCGAAGCACCAATCAAGAATGTTACAAAATCGGGTTTTTTTCCTTTTGAGAGCTTTCGCTGCGTACGCTGCGGAAACGGTTAAAGTTTCGCTAAAATGATGTATGACAGAATTGTTCCCCTTTAAAAGTTCTACAAAAAAGTCCGCGACAGTATATGTTTATCTTTTAAGGTTGGTTCACTATAACCTTTTTATGGTAACCAAATTTGTTCTAAAAGTAAACATTATTTGTGAAGGTGTTTTCATAAAGATGATATTAATCCTTATCCAAGTAAATACGTTATTCATTACAAGCATTTAATCTAGAAGAAATTTGCCGTTTACATCATTTGATTTCAATGAGTATTTTAGAAGATATCGCAGTAATAAAATAAGCGCGCATAACAATGTAGGTACAACGTGCGGCGCGGTCGGGCAGTCGTGAGGTGGAAGCGCTTCTCCTTCTACGTAAATGAAGTCGCGGGTAAATTTTAGCGATATCCCAAAGTAACTGTTCCACGCGGACGTAGTCGCGGGCAAAAGCTAGTTATATCATATTATTGAACTTAGCTCTCACTTCACATTTATGTTTTTGATAGGATATCATTACTTTTTGTACACAAATTATTAGTAGGTACTTATTTATAATAAAATTAATACAAAAGTTAAGTGTTCCTAATAGAATCAATTAAGTGAAAAATTATAATGAAATGATAAAAATTTACCAGTTTCTGATTTATTCCTTTGTATTACCAAATTACCTATCTGTATGCCAAATTTGAACTTTCTAGGTCATCTGGAACTGGGTTAGAGTTTTGATTATAGATCAGTCAGTGATAAAAATGTCGATTTTTGGACGTTAATATCTAAATAACGATTTGAGATGTGCTTATGAAATTTGGAGCACATAATATGTATCTCGCAAATCTCAATATATGAGCCAAATTTAACACGTTTATGTGAAATAGTTTTTGAGTTATGAGAGGTCAAAAGAGGCTCCAAATGGTTCGTGTAATATTTCACACGGTGCTGCTCGTCAGTTCTGTTACTTGAACTTGGCTTGACACGCTACTAAACCTGTTTTTCGCGACGCGCCGCGGTGCCGTGCGGTAAATAGTAGGCATTGGATTAACGATTAACGGACTTCTCTTCATATTAACGGAAGTTAACGTGTCCGTTAACATTTTTAAAAGTTAATCCGTTAATCAAAATGTTAACTTCGTTAATTAACGATTAACGGATTAACGAGTTAATGCCCAGCTATGTGTTGGTTTGTAAAGTTATATCAATTATTATAATCAATTCTAATTCTAATCACCATGAGCAGATATTAGGAACATGTACTTATTCAGTAATCTACGTTTATTTTTTACTAGTTTTTGCCCGCGACTTATTCCGCGTAAAGTTCGGATTCCATACAAAATTTTAACCCCTTTGTTACACCCGTAGGGGGCGAATTTTCAAAAATCCTTTCTTAGCGGATGCCTACGTCATTACAACTATCTGTATGCCAAATTTTAGCAACATCTGTTCAGTACTTTCGGTTGTGCTTTGATAGATGAGTCAGTCAGGTTTGCCTTTTATATATTTAGACTAGGTGTTGCCCGCGACTTTATGCGCGCAAAAGTAAATCTCGATGGAACCGTACATTTTTCGGCAATAAAAAGTATGCCTAGGTGCTTCCCCGTTGTCTATTCTATATCTGTCCTAAATTTCATCAAAATCATTCCAGTAGTTTCGGAGCCTATTCAATGCAAACAAACAAACATACAAACAAATAAACCTTCTCTCTGTATTATATTAGTAATAGATTAAATAAAACAATATTTACAATTAATATGATGAAGCCGAAGAGACTATTTGGTTAAACCACAAATGTCAGAAACTAGGTATTTGAAATTGTATTTTTTTTGCTGTCAGATAGCCGAAGTTTCATGTTACATGTAGAATGGGAATATTTGATATTGAATTTTATTGTGTATTTATGTATTGTATAAAATCAGTCGATAAAATTTAGCTTTGTGCTACGCGAACGAAGTTGCGGGCAAAAGCAAGTTTAGATTTTGTAACCGCTGAAAAATGCGAAATATATAAAATTTTGAAATGTCGACCTAGGAAGAAACGTCAATGTGTGTGATGTCATAATGTGTATTGTGTATTCCGCAGTATTTCGACCGCATATTATAATAATACTAGGTATCCCGGGAAACTTCGTAGTCTTCGTACCGCCTTAGAATTAAATTTGTTGACGTACTGACTACTGACAGCAGCGCCACCTACCAGGTCCAATTGCAAATTTAAACCATTCTCGAATCAACCTGAAGACACACAATTTTTTTTATTAAAATCGGTCCAGCCGTTTAGGAGTTCAGTGACTAAATTGAGCTTTTTTTTAGATTTTTTTACCCTTTAACTACTTACTAAAAAGCTTAACTTTCTCAAATCGCAATGGCTAAATTTGGCACAAAATTAGGAATTAGACTTATTATAATTGATCTAGACAGAAAATAGACATTTTGAAATATATTAAATTGTAATGAGATTTGAACCTAGACGCTACGCTTTGCTTTAGGCGGGCAAAATACCGCTAGGCTATGAAGCATATTAGGATTTTATCGAAATTACGCTTTTGTACATTATAGACACATCACTTTGACGTAAATCGCATGAAGCCCCCCGCAGTAACGGGGGCGGCACGTCCCCCACTCATCTCCTTCACCCCCTCGAATACTTCATAGTTGACTACTCACAGCGCCTTAAGATCTTTCGACAAAAGTAGAGGGGGTATGCGCAGAAGTCAGTTTTTGGGTGTGTTTGGCGGTGCGGGCTCGGGCGGGGAGATGTGGATGCGCCGAACGCATGCCGAACGTGGCTGCCGACACGCTATTGGTACGTTAGTAATATATATTCTTTGCTATTGGTTGTAACTAATATTTATTCTGTGCTATTGGTCACATGCGCGAACGATCCCCTCTACTTTCACTGAGCGCTCATAAACCGTTGCGCGACCTGTATCTGTCTGTCTGCCTCTGCTAACTTCTGTAATTATTAACATAAATTGATTACCTACCGATTACGTATAAATTTTATTTTTGGCAGAATAATTTTAAAGGCTAACCCCCAATACATAATTACATAATATAAAGCGGGGATGATTTTTTTTTCTTATTCTACCTCATTGTGTGGGTAATAAAGGTGAGGTTTCATAGACGACTTTTTTATAAAGTGAACCATTTCCGAGTGATCGGTCTCCAAAGTGGTTTACAAATTGGTCCAACCCTGGCATTTCTAAACTATCAGAGGTAGAAACTTTTCAACTTTTTATGTTGATAGATTATACTAAAAACTTCAGAAAAATTATTTTAATGAATTCGGACAAAAACTTTTGATTTTATATTTGAACAAAACATATTGCGCGCAAATATTTCAAAACTAAAGACGTACATTTAACAGAACAAAGCTTCATACAAGAACTTTTTCTTGTATGAAGATTTGTTCTGTCAAATGTGGCGTACATACCTTGGTTTTCATCATACCTCAAATATCAGGCATCTTGACTTCACCACATTTAAATGTCAAAATGGCCCCAAAAACTCCAAAATTGCCATCTAAGTGGAGACAGATTGTGCCTCAACATGCCTCATTTATAATATATACGTTTATGATTGCGCGTTGATAGTTTCGGATCATTCCTTAGGCATGTTCTGACATTCTCTTGGTTAAGTTTATTAAATTTTGAAGTCGTAAAAATAACACAATGGAAACCACTAAATAGGTTTGTGTAATTTATTACAATTGATTGTCTCATAATAAATTGAATACGAAGAGTCAAAAGACCAAATTACAGCTAGAGCTTTTGACCGCGGCTCCACTCGCGTAAATATAGGTCCCACGGTAACACTACTTTTTGTGTTAGTTTGTTTTTTATCTGATTTTTTATTTTTATTACTTTTCATTCACCTAAATAATATATGAGACTATAATAATAGCACACAACCGATTTCGGTGACGGTGGCCGTTTCAACTGAAACCAGGTCAGCTACGCAGGAGTTATTCTATAGTGCCCAATAGTGGGCGTAGTACACAAGAGCACTCGCTCTTCCTTTACTCTTGAAACCCAGTGGGACCTAGGCGCCTAGACAAATTACCTTCGTTAAAATTCGGAAAGATCTGTCGTATCGACTTCTCTTTTGAGATCACGACATTTTGTGCCTAGCCAAACGCACACTGTTGTTCGAATCGCAACAACGAATTGCTCAAACGTTAGTTGTTTATGATTTCAAGAATTTAGCCGTCAGTTGTGAAGTTGTCAAATGTCATATATTTTTTTTTTAAATTATTGATGGCGTTACGGCATGAAACTATTTGTCAGTGTCAAGTTAAAAAGGCAGACAACTAGATTTAATGTAGGTATAGGTGTACCAGAATCTCATGGCAAATAGGGAAATAAAATTTTGTAGTGTGCAATACTGGGGAAATTGGATTAAACGATCTTGATACTGGTTAATTTTTAATTATGTCTTTAGTATTATTGAACATGAATTATAATAAGACTGTGTGAAGAATGTTCGGTGTATAATATAGAAAACTAGCTTTTGCCCGCGGCTTCGCCCACGTGGAATAGTGTTCTTGGAGAAAAAACTACTTCGGCGAATAACTCTCTACCTACTTACAGCAATATACTTCTGATACAATATTGAAAATGTTTTTAGGTTTGCCCAATGCAAATTGTTAAAAATGGGACCCTATCACCTCGACACGACATGCGCGACCACTTGATAATATACTTACAATTTACATAATATTATATTTATTGCACTTGAATATAAGTTTTACCATAATCTTAAAGACTAAATACTTAAAGACTATTATTTTAAAAACTCGC
Source organism: Glaucopsyche alexis (assembly GCA_905404095.1). Classification (NCBI taxonomy): domain Eukaryota; kingdom Metazoa; phylum Arthropoda; class Insecta; order Lepidoptera; family Lycaenidae; genus Glaucopsyche; species Glaucopsyche alexis. Next base: position 9,681,761 of record FR990053.1, read on the forward strand.
ATCAAAATCCGTTGCGTAGATTTAAAGATCTAAGCATACAAGATTAAGCATACAATATACTATACCTACATAGGGACAGACAGATAAAGCGATTTGTTTTATACTATGTACTATGTAGTAAGTAAAGTTATTTGACATTCCAACAAAACTGACAAACCACCTCTGGATATTCCATAAGAATTAAGAACTGCAGTTACTATTTTGTATTCTGTGCTGCAGTTCAAAATATTCGTGAACCTCTTTATACTGTATACGTCCCGCGTTTTCGATAGCGCGATGTAGAAACGCGAGAGCCCGCGCCGCGCAGCAACACTATATCCCTGCATTTTAAATCTGTAATATCTTCGAAAATATTCATTTAAATTACATGCCGTATAGGGCAGTATTGATCTATCTTAAATGCACAATGTATTTAAGGTACTTAATTGGATAAGGATTAATACTGTATTGCTTAAAATCGCTTTGTAAATGACCTATTTAATTAAAATCAAAGTAAAGGATAAAAAAATGGTTATTGTGGGTTATCCCTAAGAGATAGACATATGCCATCGCGGACTTTTTTGTAGGCTTTTTAAAGATGAATACAACTGTAGTACATAATTTTGATCTATCTCGTAGTGTTCAGCCAGTATTTTCAATGTAAGCGCAAAATATGTGATTTTTTAGGACTTTAGAAACCTCTAAAATTATTTGTGTACCTCTACTATGTTATGCATGTTATATACCTAAAAACCTTCCCGATATATCACTCTATCTGCTAAAAAACCGGCATCAAATTCCGTTGCGTAGTTTTAAAGATTTAAGCATACATAGACAAAAAAGGGACTTTGTTTTATACTATGTAATGATAATGATATTTCATGAAAAATAAATCAATCGTGAATTACTTTATATACTTATTTATTACGAATAACATACAATTAAATTGGCCACAGTTTATTTAACGTTGGAATTTCCTTCCGAACTGTATATAACTCGTTTACTTTATTCCTAATCAACTATAAATCGAAACTGTCTTATGTTGATTTTCTTTTTTCCTCCTCTCCTCCTTTTACCAGGCATGGAAAACAAACCATCATTCGATGTGCCATCAGCTACGATTCACCTTATAGTAGTACTGGAAACACATTTAAAGAAGTCACAATAATTACCTAAGAAAATATAAAAAAACTAAAAGTATCAAAACAACTCACTCTAACTTACCGGTCAACTCTACCACGAGCTTTAAATTATAAGATTGAGTTCGATTTACACCTTCATCTTCCTGTATTTTACTATAGACATAGAAAACAATATTTCTCGCTTGAGATCGAATTGCCTTTTTGGATATTTTCACAAAAACAACAAATTCCAAGAACATAATCACAAAATTTTAACAGCGGTTGACAGATCACGTACTTTGATTTGACGGGTCATACTTGACATTGCCATATGAAAATCACATTTTTTATTTTTTTTAAAATGCCATCAGATTCTGGTAGACCTATACCTATATGATTTCAACACCGTATTATTTTCAAGTCTAATGTCTAGTCAAAGTTCAAAATACAAATAGTCAGTGCAAGTCAGTCGATTCAGTAAAACGGTACCTAGAAGTTTTATTGAAAATTCCTGGAGTGTTTTGTATAAAATGGAATCAAATTTCAAGTTTAGAAATTTACAAAAAGAATAAAGTAGGTACTTATTTAACAAGGCCGATTATTACGGTTGTAAGGCTGGAACATGAAGCATAGATACCAGGAGTCCGAACGGTATAGGCTTTTTAATAATAATTATGTACACAATAATAGGACCAGATCTTAGTTCTCTTTTCTGCCGCTAGGCGTGCGAGACCGACGAGTACCAAGTGTTGCCAATACTATTATACCGAGTGTTGCCAATACTATTATTTATTACAATTATTTTTAAATTACCGTTAGGCAATTACCGTGTTCTACGGTATCTATTTTTCGAGAACAGTTTCTAAGAATTTCCTAAAACTTTTATATAATAAGATTTCAATCTTTCCAGAGCTGTCAATAGCAACTTTAAACTTCCCGCGTAATTTCAAACGAGTGCATGTCGAACCGTCGCGCGCTCTACCGGCAAAAATCTGTCCCCGTAATTGAGACCATTATTTTAACATTACGTTCGGACTCCTTGTTATCTATACTTCGTGGGCTGGAACTTCAATATGCACCGAAATCCGAAACACCGGGAAAAATTCAGAGGATTATAAATTAGACACACAATTGGATAACTGTTTATCTATTGTATGACTCCAGAGTTCTATTTTGAATAATTATATTATATAATACATTATTTAATTAATTATCTTCTAGTTTTCATTGATAATACAGATTTTATACAGATTTCTTGCCAAATGGTCATAGGACACACATTATAAACAGATTTTGAGATTACACTAAAGGCCATACTCACGGTGCGTCCAGCAAATCCAGCACCGGTACTATTATGAATTTTAATATTATCCGGTGTTCAGCATAAAATATGTGTACAGTCTGACAAGGATCTTTTGGCACGTGGACAAAATCAGAACTAACATCGTCGTCTTGTAAAATGTCACTTTTAGTATTATATTGTATTGTTTTGTAGTTGCGACACTTACCTTTTGGCACGTGGATAAAATCAGTAATAACATCGCCGTCTTGTAAAATTTCACTTTTAGTAATAAGTATTGTTCTTATTTGCGACACTCACGCCCCCATCCAAGTGCCAAAAGATCCTTGTCCGACTGTAATGGCGTACTATTCTATTGTCTTGCGAATGATACCATCTAATAAAAAAGAAAGAAAAGGTTTTAATGTAAACTGCATTTTTATTTAGTATTAAATGACTATTACTAACTGTTTTAATTAGAATATGATATAGTTATAAACATTTGTTAAAATAATAATAAAGTACACTCGTTTTATCTAAGATTTTTCAAGTTACTTTTTAAAAATACCAACATTTTTCTGGTTGGCAACATGCAAGAACGAGACACACGGCCTCCCTTATGGCTATCTCGCTCGGCTCGGATTTGCCTCTATGATACGTGCATTGTGAAATACACTCTATTACCAAAGCAATACAGTTCTTTTTAGCAATTACAAAATACGGAGTCTTCTATCCTTAGGACTATATCCATGTCCTGGTAAAAAAAAAACTGGCCAGAAGAAGAAGAAGATGAAGTACAATTATTTTTGTTTGTTATCAAAATAACAATTTACCTAACTTAGGCCTTTACATCCGATGATGGATGATTTATACAGTATTCTCCGAGCGAAGTAACCACTCTTGAAATACTGTAGTGCCTGGGACAGTTGGTTTTTAAATATCGTATGATTGCCCAAGCGCATACGGCATTCTCACAACATAGCCACCCTAGTCCAGAGGAATGACTAGTCAATACGTCTGGGGCCAACTATGTGCGGGTTTCCTCACGATGTTTTATGATGTGATGTGTAAATATTATCATTACCTTATATATAAGTAAAATGCGTTTTAAATCTTTATAATTTGTAGGAATTGTAGGTATACAATAATGTTGTTTATTAATGCAGTTTATTCATAGTGAGCAGTGGCATAGGGTTCCTATAACTCCATTCCTATCGGCTTCCCTTGTCACATACCTTTTGCAAACCTTCATAGAAATCCCTACCTATGATACAGGTTCCGGCTTCCCTTTGAAGGAGAAGCAGCCTTCGCCACTGATAGTGAGAAGTGATATAAATCATAATGTAATTATTAATGTATCAGAACCGCTACCAACCTAAGTTAATTTGTATTCATTCTGTGACAGGCTCTAACTAGTTTGTGTAAATAATAATTATTATTAGCTGTGTTGATTTTTAAATTGTATAATGTTATTATTGGTTATGTGACTTCAAGATTATTTAAAGAAATCTGCATTATGTAATTCCTTTGCAAGAAATAAAAATATTTTTACATTTTAAGTTTATTTTCTTACTAAAACCATGTAAAACTTACTTAAAAAAGTAAAATAAAATGTAGATACTCTTGTATTGTTATTATTTAATCAATCCTAATACGGACACTTGATACGGCACAACAACTTTATTAGAGGAATAATTGAAGGGATGGTAGTAGAAAACATGGAAGGCCGAGAAGAACTTTTATGGACAGGTGTAGGCGAATGTGATGGTCGTGTCGTATCAGGAGGTCAAGAAAAGGGCGGAGTGTAGAGAGGAATGGAGAAAGCATCACTGACAAGAGCAAAGCTCTTAAATTAGAATGAATGAATAATTCTAGCAAGACAATGCTTATAACAAATTCAAAGTGCTATGGCCGCATTGTAATATTTTGTCTACAATATGTGGTAAGTGTTAGGTTTACTTATTTATTGCAATAGTACCCTGTACAGTCAAGGTACTTTAATAACACTTCCTTTAACGTTATAGTTCTGTAAAATTGTAAAGACTTTCAATTATTTAGTCACAAATATACTATAGAGATTAAATATTAAGTATTTAATTGGTTAACACTACTTGACTGTTTATAATAGGTGTAGGTATAATAGCATAGATTTAAAATATTAAATTTGTAATAATTAATCAAAGTATAATAGCAAATATTTCAAAACTTTTATGAGGTGTTTGTGTCCTTCTAACCCATTTATAAGACGAAGGTGTTGAGCATCGATGACAATAAAATATCATTACATTGAAAAACTTATAAATTTTAACAACTAAATACAAATCTTTATTTCTAAGGAAGTTTCAGAGAAACTTGCTTAATTATGAACTCCATTTGTTACCTACTATAATTTAGGTACCTACTATACACCTAAAGATTGCTTTCAGCTGATATAGTAGCGTGTAAAGATTAAAAACTGCAAGTAAGCTACAAATTAAGAAATTTATATTTTAACAAAGTGTTGAATTATACTTGAATACAATGAATTACATATTAGGTATTGACAATAATTGTGATTTATTGAATACTTTAGATTGAATTCTTTTGACTTTATGCAATATAGACTACTAGCAGAAGGTGTTGTATAGACCCTTTAAGCAACTTTAGGCAAATCATTATTATTTACAAATAACAGCTGATCAATAAAAATCCGCCATATTGTTCGTTGAGGCGATAAAGGTAGCCCCCTGGGTATCTTTATCGTTAGGTCGATAAAGATAAAGATCACGATCTACTAAATGTCACTTACGGCCGCTTGTCTAGGCATTGTATGGAGAAACACGTTAGAGCAATTCGTTATATGAGTGCATCGTTAGCGTATTCGTTCAAAGTGGCTGCTTGGCTACCAATTTTTTTAACGATACGACTGAATATGTCATTTAACGCACGCTTATGTCAATCCCATACATTTTTTATTCACGAAGTTCGCCGTCGATATTATTTAATGCATCTTGTCTAGCCCTCCTAGTCGGTCATCTGGACCGACACGACTGGCGAGAGATCAGGCGCAGGACTGAATTTTTACATGCCCATCCGACGCACGGCGCATCAGATATTATCAGATAATCAGGTGATATGCCTGCATTGTCCTAATCAAACTATGAAACAACAGTTTTGTTGTTCCAATGCGCGAATCGAACCCACTCCTCCGAGTCGAAAGCCAAGTTTTATAACCACTGGACCACGGAAGCTGTATGAAACTATAGATTTTTTATAAAAATAAATGCTTTCTCAATCCAAAGAAGCGTTCATCAAAAGAAACTTTACTTTCGATTCCTTTTATCCTTTCCAGAGCTTAAAAACTTTTCCCCTCCTTATTCTTATGTCCATAAAATTTATATTGTAGAGAAGGCACGAATTAAATCATATTTTAATCATTTTTATATTTTGCGACATATTTTAAGTATAAAAGTTAATTTCGAAATAAACCTTTTTCGAGAGTAACATATAGCCTTGTAGCGTTCTAGAACGACTGCTCCAAGGCCGATCCAAATCGTAGTAGAGGTTAGGATTGTAAGAAGAATTTCCAACCAAATAAACACAATTATTTAATGTTAATTTGTACACAGTTTAAACATAATCTTAGAAGATTAAGTTTTGTATTTAAATTTTAATTCTCAACTCATTCACTTTAGCATACCGCCAAAAAGAGACAGAAATTGTATAAATTTTTGTTGGATTGTGTCACTGAATATCATATCAGGACTGAGATAGATAAGGTCACACTTTTATAACACATACGAAGCAGTATTCATGATATTTATGAATGATCTGTTTTTAATTCGTTACACTTTGACTCTTTTCATCTTGACACATTAACTGCTGATTTGATTCATTTCGATTCAGACAAATCAGCAACCGTGTATAATTAACAACTATAAAGCACTCACCAATTTCGACAGCCCTGCTTCACACACAAGCAATCCTTTTGTCCATAATCACGGTAATGTTGTTTTTGTTTGAGCAGCGCGAGGGTGTCGCGGGGGCGCGCAAAGCCACCGGCGAGTCGGAGGCAACTGCCGGGCGGCGCGCGCTTCGCCGATCGATATACGCGGCAGAATAAACACCGTACGTACGAGTGACACTCGTAACGACCACTACGTAGCATAGAGATTAATCTTTATCAACAGTTTGCAATAACAATCGCGGCAATGTCCCAGGAAGTCGATGTAAATGTATTTTATAACAATAACTGTAATGTTTAGGTGATAGATACTAGTCGCTATCAGTACGTATCCATCTAGGATGTTTGACGCGGTCTCTCGAGTGTCGCGTCTCTCTAAAGTCTAACAAACAAACGAAGTTAGTACACCTTTACTCCCGCCTCGTAACGAGCCCTTACTTTACACTTTTGTAACAAAACTAAATTCAATTTCGTTATTTAATTATGCCGGGAATCTGGGAAGAATAAAATACAAAGGTTGCACTTTTAAGGCACCTGACCTCTGTATTGTACGAGTTTAGGTCATGATAAAGTAGAATTATTGTGGAGTAAAAATCTAGGCTGTAAATTGGTCTGAGATCTAAAAAACTTGTTAATGATTTCTTTACGGGTTTATATATTATAGATAACTTTTCGAAATTTACAAAAGGGTAGTATACTATATATTGTAACATATTTAGTTTCATATATATATATATATATATATATATATATATATATATATATATATATATATATATATATTCTGAAATATTGGAGTTATACTAGATATATTTAAAAAATATAAAATTTTATGTCATTTTATAATCAGATGTATTTCGTTTTAAGTAAGAAAAAGTTTAATGATCTTTTTACATAATTTATTAATTATGTAAAAAGATAATTTAACTTTATTCGTACTAAAAACCCTGCATTATATTATTAGTTTACTTACATAAAATACGGAAACATTCATTAAAATTATTATAAACCTAAACTCAATAATTTCGGAGATATTATCAAATATGTTCTTACGACCTATATTTTTCATTCAACTGCAGGAACGCGTGACGTCAGACATTTTGTATAGAGCGATTTCACAAGACGTGAAATTCTGTATTACAAATCGCTGAACCTTTGATAATAATAACAGTCTTCTGGTCCAGTAGTTTAGAGATTGGCTCTCGACTCGAAGGTCGTGGGTTCAATTCCCGCGTTGGTACAACAAAAAATGTTGTTCCAAGTTTGGTTAAGACAAGTCAGGCTGATCACCTGATTGTCTGACAAGAAAAAGGCATGTTAAAGTCGGACCTGCGCCTGATCTCTCGCCAGTCGTTGTCCGTACTACTAGGTTCAAGAGTTAAGGAAGAGAGAGTGGTCTTGTGCACACACTTAGGCAGTAGATGGTCTGGTTTCAATGAAACTAACCACCGTCACCGAAATCGGTGTGGGGAGCTATTAATTATAATTTGTATGTTTCTTCTAAGAAGTTACTTATATTAATACTATTCATTTGAGCAATAAAAAAATTTAGTCAACAAGTCTATTCTTCTAATGACAGACGGGTAAATTATAGTTTTTAAATTTTATAAAATATATATTGTTACAATGGAATTGAAGTTCTTTAATTAATTCTTCTACATTTTAGGGTCATATTATATTAATAACTAGCTGTGAATACACGCTTCGCTGAGTCATTTTTAATTGTATAGTTATACTTGCTTTTCCCCGCAGCTTCGCTCGCGTCAGAGGGAAAGCTTATTCGGGAAAATACCAATACCAGAATTGAATACTTAATGGTGTAGGCACTGCACAGTCGTATCAGTTGTATTTTATTTGAATGTTACTGCGACTTCGTAGGTTAACGTTTTCAAAAATCTTTTGAATGGGAAGACGTTGTGGACTTTGAACTTAATAAAAATAATTTGGATTGTGATCGCCCATCCTAGTTGGGACCACGACAGAGTTTGAGAGAGAGATGAGTTAGCAGTACGACCACGAAGCCATCTAGCTTCTCACTTATTCCTCATACATATAATAATCATACACATTAATGATTAGGATTAACCTAGGTAAAGTTTTAACCAATTCAAATATCTGGTTATTTTATAGCATTTTATACTACGTTATTTTTTAGATTGATAAAACTTTTTGTAGGTATGAACCGATTGAATTGAAATACCTACACAAAATTATAAGCAGAGCTATCCTAATTCCTATCCGCGTGGAATCCGTAGGTAGTTAGGTACCCAAAAAAATTCCGCGATAAAAATTGAGTCCTATGTGTTTATCCAAGGGCTAAACTACTATGGTAACAAATTTTATAAAAATCCGTTCCGTAGTTTCTGAGATTAGCGCGCACAAACGTACAGATCAAAAATCTTTTAAGAAAATCTTAAAAGTCATTGTTTTGGGTTAAAAACTAAAAACCTATGTATTAAACACTCATAAATCAAGCACAAATAAATTAAATATTACATATAACAACAAAAGAGAAAGAAATTTAATTAGGTATACCTCACAGATATATAATATTAAAAAGGGGTATACCTACACTCAAAATATTGTACTGAAATATTATACATCTATGACTGAAATAGTATACAAATGTAATATAATACCTATGTATTATGAATAATATATTTTAATGCAGTAATCGCAAATATTTAGGTGCCTAGTTTTTCAAAGACATTTTCATCAAAAACTTTAACTTTCGCATTCTTGTCAGATTTATTTTTAATTATATATTATGTCAAATTAAAAATAAAGCTCCCCACTCACGGGCTATCGATTGCTTCGATCAAATTGGAAATTAACTCGTATTTGAAAGTAAATTGCTAACGATAAACTATTACACAAAATGATTAGTGTAAGACCTACCAGCTAGTTTTTGCGGTGGGGGTCAAAAGTTGGAACAAAATTTACGCGTATATATACGAGTTTCATATAAAAAGTATAGTAAGGCGGTCCTAGGATCTCAGACTATATTCAATTTTTATCTAAACCGAGTTACTTGCAACTACGAATCCAGTAAATGTTTAAATTGTAAAGACTAAATCGATCGATCGCTTGTGAGTGGGAGCTTTAAATCAAAAGCACTAAGGAGTATTTATATCAACTCTAAAGCAAATCGCTCCCAAACAACTTTCTTTCCCTTTTTATTCCCGTTAGGGGACGAATTTCAATAAACTATGATACACGAATTCCATCAATTCTGTTACATAATGTTTGTGCAAAATATGAAGTAGATTGGACCAAGGAATCACGTTGTCCCATACAAACTGTTTTCCCTCTTTTCACCCCCTTAGGAGTCGAATTTCAAAAAATCCCTTCTTATCGGATCCCTACGCATTACAAAGAGCAAGCCCTATAAGTTTCAGGTCTCTACGATCAGCGGTTTAGGCTGTGCGTTGATCCGTCAGTCATTCAGGACAAAGGATTTTATATGTATAGATTAGTTATATTAATGTTAATAATCTATCACTACTTACTTGGCAATCAAGATCAATCTAGCTAGAACATTCTTGATCGTTCAGAACCGTTGTATCTTTTTTAGAGCTTCCTAAATAATTCTGGAATATTCTAAATGATTCTAAAATTTTCAAGAACAATCCAAATCATTTTAGATTAAAATAAAATCGAAACCAGAGCACTGAGCAAGGCTAATTTTACAAAAGTTTGATGTGTTTTTTTTTCATCACGTTCACAAAAATATTATCCTTCTTTGTTACCTATTTATGAAGTTGCGTAGTTCACGTCTTGGAACCTTTATAGTTTCATCATGTACGTTCGTCCGTTCTCGGCTTATGTTTATATTTACCACGTCGATAAAATAACGAAGCAATAAGTAAACTGGGCCTCTAGTCAAGCTGCATTCGATAATTTCGACGGCGAACTTCGTAATCAAAAATGTATGGGATTTAACATAAGTCATCGTTAAGTGACATGTCGCTTGCGATGCAATACGTCAAATCCCATACATTTTGTTTTCGAAGTTCGTCGTCGAAATTATCAAATGCATCTTGACTAGAGACCCAGGTAAAATCATAGACGTATATTAAAGACGAGGCATGTTGAGGCAAAAAGTGTCTCCAGTAAAATGGCCCCAATTTTTAAATTTTTTGGGCCACTTTGAAATTCGAAGTATGGTGAAAACATAATGGCTGACATTTGAGTTATGGTGACAACCAAGATGGCGTAACTTTTTCTTGTATGATTTTTTTTTCTGCTAAATGTACGTTAACCTATCTTGAGTTGAAATCTTTGGGTAAAATATTAAACATAAAATCATGAATATGTGACTACGTAACCCTATACTATGCGTGACCTGACACACACTTGGCTGGTTTTTACCCGACTGCGCGACGCAAAGGAGTGGTAATGTGTTTATCAGCCTATGTATGTATGTATGTATGTATGTATGTTCCTTTGAAGCACTATACAGACCAAACGCCTGGGCCGATTTTTATGATTCACACGTCAATCGATTCCTCTTAGTCCGGCGAGTGTCACTAAAGACATGACGTTAGTGAAAATTCAATATGGCGACTACTGGACGCCATATTGTGAAAATGAAAAAAATGAAAGTCAACAAACTATATCAAGTGGGATATCGTTGAATAGGTATTTAAAAATCATTGTTAGTTTTCTCTCAACATTTTTCGATTCGACTGACCGTTTAGGATCTATATCGATTTAAAGTTGCGTAACAACCATTCTCACATTCCAGCGCAATTGTGATGTAGGACTGATGCTGATAGGAAATCCAGTCTGGTAAATAGCTAGCTAGGTACTCACAACTAAAAAGTATAAAATAAAAAATAATAATTTTATAAATTTAAAAACCCGACTGCGTAAAAAGTGAACCAAACTAAGTAGGTACATAATTAAAACTGAAAAGAAAAAAACAAGCACTTAGATATCCGGTGGTCTAGAATTCTATAATATATTATTGAATTAATACTATTGGAACATAACAACTGAACAGTCGGGATCCATTATTCGACAGCCAATCTAATTTTTCAATGGATCCTGACTGTTTAGTTGTTATGTTCCAATAGTATTAATTCAATAATATATTATAGAATTCTAGACCACCGGATATCTAAGTGCTTGTTTTTTTCTTTTCAGTTTTAATTATGTACCTACTTAGTTTGGTTCACTTTTTACGCAGTCGGGTTTTTAAATTTATAAAATTATTATTTTGTTCTCTATAATGTACATTTTGTTACCATGTTCACATGATATCGACGATGTGTACCAACTCAAGTTCCACCCTCAACGTGAGTAAGTGAAGTACGCAGTAAACATGACGCCGTTAACGCCAATTTGTCAAGCCATAAGTGCTCATTTACACGACCACTTATTTATTAGCTGTGCACTTAAATACTAGGGTTCGAGTTGATAAATATGATGCGATTTGTTGTTAGATATTGCGCAATAAGTTTTTGAAAAAATCCTTTAGACGCGTTGAGAGTGAAATTTATTAGTCGCGTCTTGTCACAATTTTAGATTTTAAATGATGAATGAAGTTTCACTTCTCCTCCGTGTACTTTATACACGTCATTCTTTTAAATTCTAAAACGTCCTGGCTGGGAATATGTCATCCGAAATACGTAAGGCCGGTGAAAATTCAGAGCACAGAAAATAGAACTCCTTGCTTTTACAATAAAGCTGAAAATCGAACACACGTGTCAAGTTAAATGTCGATGTCAAATTTACAGCTCGACACTTCGATTTTCAACTCTTTTGTATTAGCGTATAGTTCTGTTTTCAGTTTTTTTTTTTTTCAATTTTCCTCGGCCTTACAGATTCCGGATCATATAGTCCCAGCCTAAGCTTTGCGTTGTTCTGTTTCTTTTTTTTGCCACAATCTTGTGTTAAAAATATCAATCTGTAACTTTTGTAGCGGTTTGAATTTACTCGTAGTTCGTCTGAATTCACGCTTATATACCTAATAATTCATGAAGCCTAATGAAATGTGAGCTTGCGTATATTATATACAAGGTCGTCCATCTTGAGGGCCAATATACAACATATACCTACCTCTCCATGGCCTGGATATCGATTACCATAATAAACCCATATATATTCAGATATCCCCACGGTGCACTGATATATTATCGCAGGGAAACTTGCTGATAGATTCAAATAGAGAATTGCGAATTATTGAGATTACTTCAAGCACATCAAGATGGTTATCACCTGCGACTGCCTTCGCGCAAAACGTAACTCGCAGAATAGTAAATTTTTCTGGATAATATAGCTCCCCACACAGATTTCATTGAAACCAGGCAAGTTACGCAGGAGTAATTTTATCTCTTAACTTTATCTAGCACTCTCTGTTTCTTTACACTTATAACCCAGTGGGAAAGACGGACCAACACGACTGGCGAGAGATCAGGCGCAGGTCCGACTTTCTACATGCCCATCCGACGCATGGATCATGTTTCTTGTCAGACATAATCAGGTGATCTGCCCGCATTGTCCTAACCAAACTTGAAAACAACATTTTTTATTGTTCCATCGCGGGAATCGAACCCACGATCAAGCTCTAACCATTAGACCACGGAGGCTTTTTCAGGATATAAAGTAGTCCATGTGCTAAAGAATGTCCAGGCTACAAATTATACTGGGTGATTTTTTATTCCGTTTCCAGAGACACGGTATATTTTGTATCAAGAATAGAATATATCATATACAAAAGCATTTATGTTCAGTGTAAATTTTCAACTGCTATTTACTGCATACATATGGACACTTTTTCAAGTTTCCCCATATGAGACAGTCCATAATACTGCAACACTAGCGATAACTAATGACGAGGTGTTTTACTGTCATTATTTATTCCAGTAGCAAGATAGTGGAACGTAAAATTAGTAACCTAACTACGAGGTCACTTGGGTCCTATAGCACTAAAATCTTTTTATAGTCCGAGCGGTAGATGTCGCATTTATGAGATAGTCTGTTTAAAGTCCAGTCGTCTAGTTTATATAGTTATAGTATTTCCCACTAAGTTTGCAGTTTTCAGATTAAATGTCAAAATTTCATACTTTTAATAGTTATTGGCTGTGTTCCGCGGAAAATAGCGCTAATAAAAAAAACGTAAGCAAAATGGCGACCGCTGGCGTTAAAAATGGCGGATTATGTTGGCAGTATTGAAGTTATCGAATGCATAATATATTGTCTAAAGGCCCAGTTCAATAGCTTAATTTAATTTAAAACAAAACACAAACCTCTAAAAATAACTTTAAAAATCCTCCCCCTCGATTATTCCAAATTTTAGGGAGAAACTCCTAAGTTGACAACCAAATACGTGGTCTACTCCGGACCAAATCTGTACATGTGTTAAAGTTTTAAGAAATGAAAGAACCCTTATTATTGTGGGTGAATTTCGACCAAAGGCTTGACCTCTAGTAGACTATAATTTCAGTTTAATGCTGGTGCAGAGGCGGAGCGTAAACCATGTTGCCAGGAAATTAGCCGCCCCATTGATTTCCTTTTCAAAATAAGAAAAAGGTCAAAATACTTCACTTAATTCAGTAATAAAATACATTTCGATAAATCTTCAATGATGAAATGCAGGGCTCTTATTATATTCATATGTCCAATCTTTTCCTATTTAATCAATCAGAATATCCTAATGTCTTGTATTCGCTGGGTGCGAAGTACTAGGTGGTAGTACCAAAATCGATCGCAGCGCTCATGGTGGCAAAAAGTAGAAATAATGTTGGCTTTGTCATCTGTCAATGCCGAAGCAATCTTTAATTTTCTAAAATTCTAAAAGCGTTTTATAAGGTATCAAAGTTTTAATATTATATATCTATGTATCAAAGAACCAGATGTTTGTCTGATAATGCGGGCTTGAAGTATAGAACTCTGTCCTTGTTTTGTTCTTAATAATTCCGCTACATCTCGGACATGTCCAGCAGATACCAACAATTTTCCTTTACAAACGGTTTGTGGTTGAAATTTTATATTGAGTGATACTCACAAACCCGGTCTTTAAAATAATACTCATTTTGATCTGAAAACAATATTTAATATATATATCTAAATATATAAAAGAAAATCGTGTTAGTTACACTATTTAAAACTCAAGAACGGTTGAACCTATTCGGCTGAAAATTGGTGGGGAGGTAGTTTAGAACCAGGAGAAGGACATAGGATACTTTTTATCCTATTCCCGAGGGACTCAAAACTTGAGAACGGTTGGGCCGATTTAGCTAAAGGTTGAAACAGTGAGAAATATTGGAAAAGGTGTAGGTTGTCGGTGTAGGCTTAGGGCGTAGGTTGCATTGTAGATGTAGTCATTTATTCATTCCTGTTCATATTTAAGACAGAACAACGTGTGTCGGGACAGCTATTATTTATTATATAAAAGAAAGTCGTGTTAGTTACACTATTTATAACTCAAGAACGGCTGAACCGATTTGGCTGAAAATTGGTAGGGAGGTAGCTTAGAACCAGGAAAAGACATAGGATACTACTTATCGCGGGAAAATGTACGGTTCCCGTATGATTACACAACACTGTCCACCCAAATCACAGTAATTTTGAAGTTTACATTAATAACACAATAGTATTTTTAGGGTTCCGTAATACTTAAGGAACCCCTATAGTTTCGCTCTGTCCGTCTGTCTGTCTGTCTGTCTGTCCGCGCCTCTAGCTCCTGTAATTATGAATATAAATTGATGAAATTTGGTACAGTTATAGATTGTGTATAGATCACGGTTTCGGGATCATAAAAAAATAATAATTTCATATTTTAGGGGTGGCCTTCCATACATGTGAAGTGGGGATGAAAAATATTTTTTCACTCTACCCCATCGTGTGGGGTGTCGTAGAATAGGTCTTTTAAAATAAAGGCAAGGTTTCATACGTTACTTTTTTTTTTTAAGTTGACTATTTTCGAGTAATCGGCCTCCAAAATAGTTTGTAAGTTGGTCCCCCCCCTAGCATTTTTAAACTATAGGAGATAGAAACTTGCAAATTTCCATGCTGATAGATCATGCTAAAAACTCTTTAGGAAAATTATTGTTTTAATATTTTATCACAATGCCGCCAAAAAATTTAAAAACGCCAGAACGGTCAAAGCCAACAAAGTTGCGAACGCTAGGTGGCGCTGAAGTCGTGCACGGAGCGAATACCGCACTGCTGTCGCTCAAAATATTAAATTTAACAGAACGAGGCAAACCACAAATATTACAAATATTTTTCTATAAATTCATACATAAAAGTTATTGTTGCCCCTTTTATGTCCGAGGCTTCATCGCAGCTCTGTAGGTGTCATTTTGCTAATGTACCCGCGGTAATTGTTGAGATATGAGCGCATTACACACACAAGTACCGCCGCTTAAGCACGTTATGACGTCATAAACTTCCCGATCATGAGGAGACGTTAAATAACAATAATGTGGTAAAATAATAATAATATAATCATACCTATTATTATAAATGAGAAAGTCTACTTACTATTATAAATGTGAAAGTTTGTGAGGATGCATGGATGAATGTTTGATACTCTTTCACACAAAAAGTACTCAACAGATTTTAATGAAATTCGGTGTGGTAGTAAATTAAGACATAGGCTACTTTTTATTTAGAATACTTTATTTACGGGGACGATGCCGCGGACAAAAGCTAGTAACCTAATAACACAAAAGTGGTCGAGTAAAACTTCACTATCTGCACTATCTAAAGAGCATGTATATGAAAACATACGATTAAATTAATCTTAATTGAGTTCAAATTAAAAAACTTAAAAGCCAGTAATAAGATAGATAGCCTATATAATATAATGTGATATTCTATCTATTAAAAAGCTAACCTACCTTATCTTTTAGACATAAAAATGTGGCGAACCTCGGAACCAAAACTAAGCTTTCAATTTATATTTTTTTTTTTTATGAAATTAACCAGGAAACGAGCAGACGGATCGCCTGATGGTAAGCGATTACCGCCGCCCATGGACACTCGCAACACCAGAGGAGTCGTACTTGTAACTCTTCTGGTGTTGCGACTTGCGTTCCTGGTCCTTTAAATCCCCAATCCCCCCTTGGGCCTCCGGTAACCTCACTCACTCGGCGAAACACAACGCAAACGTTATTTCACGCCGGTTTTCTGTGAGGTCGTGGTATTTATCCGGTCGAGCCGGCCCATTCCTGCCGAAGCGTGGCTCTCCCACAGTTTAATAATAATTATAATAATGACAAGTAAATTATTGCATTTATTCAAATCTATACTAATATTACAAAGAAAATTTTTAAGTCGCAGTCAACATCTAGTTCTACATAAAATGAATTCAAAGCTGCTTATAAGCTAAGGGGAGACGTGACTTCTTTCCGCACGAGCCGTCCGCAGCGACGCGGCTAACTCATATGTGCCGAGTATCCCCTAGCCCTTCGTTAATATTATTATTTATATTGAATAAATACAGTTATTTGCCTTACCTACAAAGTAAGTGTGGGGAATTGGCGTCTAGACGTTTCATTATCATAAACGTATTTATATATATATTATAGACGAGGCATATATGTTGAGGCAAAAAGTGTATCTTTGCATATTTTGATATTTTTGCAGCCAATAAGACATTTGAAGTATGGTGAAAACAAGATGGCTAACATTTGAAGCATTGTAAAAACCAAGGCGTAACTTTTTAATAAATGAAGATATTTCGTTCTGTCAAATGTACGTCTTAATGCTATCTACAGACACACCAATTTGGTACGGAGCGTACAGCGAACCATATCCGGAGACCAAATTCGGTGTCGCTACACACGCACGGATTTGGTACGGTGCAGTGGAGCGAAACGCTCGACACTCGTGTGTTCGATTTTATGCTCTATTACATTAGCACAGAGTTCTATTTACAGTGCGGTTTTTAAACGACGACGATGATTCCCGCAATTCATTGATAACGGGCAGTGATACCAACACTTTAAAAAATATTTCTCCCCAAATTTTACCCCTGATTACCATTGACAGGTCTAAGAGATAATAAGCTAGAAAGAAAGGTTATGTGTTTAACATAAAGACTTACGCGTGAATAACATAAAACTAACTTGTCTTAATCTGATTTCACTCCCAATACATTTTCATATCCCTGGCTATATACACACATTAAAATAATTTTTATTATTACATACAAATTGATTCATAAGGAGTAAACTCTAAACATCCTGTCCCCTAGTAAACCCCCGTAGATATTTTCCCTAATTTTGGGGGGTACATCCCTAAGTTGGCAACACTGATACCGTTGTACGGCCTAACCGCCGGACTACTCTACACACGCACGAATATGGTACGGAGCGTACCAGATCCGATGCGGACAACGGCGAACTCTTCGCCATCTTCATATGTTCGCCGGACTGCCCTACACACGCTCGGATCTGGTACGGAGCGTACCAGATCCGCTGTACGCTCCGTACCAAATTCGTGTGTCTGTAGACACCATAAAATATCTTGACTTTTGAAATCTTTTTTCATTATACTATTTTGTGTCAGAACGTGTACTCCAGTACCTAATATACATATTTGTACATTCCAAACGCACTGTAGTATGTGTTGTATTTCTAAGCATTAATTAAATTATATTAGCTTTCTGCACACCTTCCTCCACATAAACTTTACATTACCGACCAAACTTCATGCTCCTCCGATCGCACAATTCTCATTTTAAAACGGTAGGTATGTAACTGAAAGTTTTTTTTTATAATTTTACATGAAAACGTCAAATCCAAATTCTGACGCGTTTTAAAATCAAAAGAAAAAAACAGTATTATACCTCGTTCTCGACACAATAAAACATAGGTGGATACTTAATTCTAAGTGCAAAGCCAGACAGCGTGAAAGTAAGTTCTAACACGACAATCTGCCCTCAGACAAAAGAGACAGAAGACTAATAACATAGATGTATTAAATTAATAAAAACAGGACTAATTACGTGTACTAAAACAGTAGTAAACGTGTAAAAAATTTTATTAAAGTATTTAAAAGAACAAATATTTTATGTAGGTAATCGAAATTATTAAAAACAGGTCAATAGTATACAACTGAATATCTCTTTAATATTTCATGCGTGGCTTTCATATCATATCGAACAAAAGACGGCAAAAAAAATGTTTGTTTTGGATAAAAATAATATTATCCCCTTAAATACATATATTTTATTTATTAGGCAAAAGAATCCTTAAAGTACAAACTTCAAAAATAATTTTATTGTTGAATTTCAACCGCGAGGCGCACACCAGTTATAAATGAATAAGCGTCAAAGCGGCACACCGCACAACAAGATAATTTTGTTTTTTTTTTTTTTAATAATTTAGCGTTAAACAAAGTGTAATACATATCCATACCAGGCAATTTATCACCTGTAATTAATACGTAGGACCAACAAAGCCTTAATCGGCTCACAGGCGTTTACTGTGGAGCTTTTAGCAACGCAAACATCGGCCGGTCATGACTCATGGCCGTATAGAATAATTAGTCGAGTGCGAGTCGATACAAGTTACTTTTAACTGCCCGCCGACGTAAAAAGAGTATTGTGTTTTGACGACTGATACACAAATACTTTGTATCAGTAACTCGTCAATGAGCGAATATCTGTGGCGTTTTAGTCGAATAAATAGAATTTAATGTGGTTTTTGTTTGAAAGCTGATATATTGTGTTGAAATGGTTTTTAAATATTTTTACGGGGTTGTCGCTTATTAAACACGTCATCGCTTCGAAGCTTTGTTACAGTTTCGATTCCAAAAATACTTTTTATTTTCAGCCTTCAATCTTTTATGACCTACGAGCTTATAACAATTAAGCGTGGGTTACACATTGAGAACAGGGCCTCTAGTCAAGATACATTCGATAATTTCGACAGCGAACTTCGAAATCAAAAATGTATGGGATTTGACATAAGTCATCGTTATGTGACATGTCGCTTGCGATGCCTTATGTCAAATCCCATACATTTTGTTTTCGAACTTCGCCGTCGAAATTATCTAATGCATCTTGACTAGACGCCCTGGTGAGTGATCTGGCCTAGCAAGTTAAATTGGTACAGAGAGAGCTCGAATTGTGCAACTGCATCAAACGATTTGATGTCATAAGCGAGTCGGTTAGTAGCTTCCATCCGAGTTTCATTTTTTTTACTCGCTACTCGCCTTTACCCACCAAGCACAAGCAACAACTGGCACGGGACTCGGACATCGGCTCACACATTTTTGCAAATATGAGAAATCTAAAGGCAAAGCGAGACCTATGATACAGATGCAGTGAGTAGCTGTCTACTGTCACATCATCAGCTCGCACTTGTGTGACGGGATGAGACGAGTCGAGCTCCTGCCGTGCAAATACAGGGTACAGTAGCAGTGGCGTAGCTATCGTAGGGCTAGGTGGTGCAGTGCACCAGGGCCCCGGAGCTCAAGGGGCCCTCTAGCCTCAGCTTTGAAAAGAGAGGAGCATATAAGAAAAAAGGGAAAAAAATCTTGTGAGCAGGCTCGAGACCCGAGGCTCGAATTATTTTCTTTTTTTTAAATGTTGTTAAATGAACACCAACAATTACAAGACTTCTGATTTAAGATTTTCAACACATGCGCTAAGCGTCCTCGGTGAGCATGTGTTGTTTGTTATCGTTATTTCTGTTATTTGGTATTTGATAGTTGGGATGAGTACGCCCGTAGCACGTTAGATCAGCGATAAGCTCACGTGCTTGACGGTCATGAGATCAATTCGACAATTCCATACACCACCCATATTAACTTTTTCGTCAAGTTTTTATTCCCTCTTGCCTTGCATCAGTTCTCATTTATGATATTCATTGCGATGTTTTCAACTTTCTGGGATCTGGATGCACTATAGTCTATAGTAGTTGACGCTAGGTCGACGAGGTGTGTCACTGACCGTTGCAATTCGTTTTCCCTACTACCAGCACCAGTCTTATTTCATCTTTCATCAAATATCGTCACTAATGCAAATGCTACTATTTCTATTCCGCACATTCATCCATATTCTGCTAGATTCTCATTTTCGCTAAAAAAAATTCCGATGACAAAACATGTATGATACAGGATACAGGTTGCAGCACAACGGTATTCGTATAATCTATAATAACTCTCAAACTTTTAACTCGATCGACAACGAAAAATAAAAAAATATTTTTTCTAAACTCAAGTTCAAATTGAAGAATGAGCTACTATCTCAGACCAAATAAAAAGTATAGACGGACTTCTACGAACAACAAAGGGCTAAACTTTAGAATAATATCCCACATTTGTACTATTAATTGGTTTATGGTAATTTTACCGCTTAAAGTTCTTTTATTGTCGCAGTAATTTTGTAAGTTTTCAAAATTATAAGATCCGTAGTTAAATATAATAAAATTTCGAAAATTGTATAGGAATTCGGCCATGTTAACGTTTCTGTGACATTTACGTTTCGTTTTCCATAGCTTTATGTCAAAAAACTTTGCAGAGCTCTATTTTACGTAAAAGTTGTAACACGGCCTCACAAAAACCTGGCGCGAAATAACGTTGTCACAACTCTCCCCAACTATGGAATCCTAAAAATGGGTTACATTTGAACATTTTTATTGCGTTCAAAACGTCTTTAAATATGAAAAAACAGAGAGTGATAATTCTGTTTATTATTTAATATAGATAGATTTAGTTAAAGGATAGGTAAAGATGAAAAATTTAAAGAAAAAAGTAAAAATTTTATTATTTATTCTACCCCTCATAGAGACGACATATGGATTTTACTTACCTAGGAACCTAGGATAAGTTTAACTAACTGTTTCCTATTCTTATTTCTATGACTAATTTTAAAGGTCAATATAAGTTCAAGCTACGCGGAAAGAGGGGATGAGAGGCATGAGGGCCCGATTCTTCCCTTATGCACCGGGGCCCTTGCCCACCTAGCTACGCCACTGTACAGTAGCTCTCTAGGTACTGTCATACATCAGCAGCTCGCACTATGTAAGATTTTGTGGTAGAATAGTCAGAGCGTACACAGTAGCTAAAATATATTTGTTTTTTTCTTTAACTTAGTATCGTAGTATTTTTGTCGGAATATTTATTATGTATGTAGTAGGTAATGAAAATGTTTTCAACATCAAAAGACCAACCTAGTATGTATGAGCTTGTTTCAATTTCAGTAGATACGTAATATATTACATACTATTTTGTACCTACATGAAAGAAACATCATTATATGATACGAGTACAATTTTACAATATAATATTTTGATGTCGTAATAAGGAAAAATAATCTTAAATTATAATTTTCGAAAATATGTAATGATAACTCTAGGAATGATTGTTATGCGTAGAAACTAATAAAAGCAATAACATTCTTAAAATCACTAAAAAGTATGAAATAATTCTTACTGTCGAAATAGTTCCCTTTCAAATTCTACTAAAATGTTACTATTTTTCTACTCAATCTTCTTATTTTTGAGGTCGGTACCAGCCAATTTGAACGTGAATTCTTTAAAATATTATTTGTATATACCTATAAGGACGTAGTTGTGTTAAAATTAATATTTTTTATTGAAAGGATTTATACAATTATTTGGGCTGGTACCGACTTCAAAAATAAGAAGATTGAGTACAAAAATAGTAACATTTTAGTAGAATTTGAAAGGGAACTATTTTGACAGTAAGAATTATTTCATACTTTTTAGTGATTTTAAGAATGTTATTGCTTTTACTTTGGAAGTCGGCTTCTATATTTTTTATTTTTTTCTTTTCAGTGGTATTATAATATTATTAACTAGTATGGGGCCATCCACATATTACGTCACGCAAAATTTCGACTTTTTGAAATGATCGCGGCAAAATGTACGGTTTCAGCAAGATATCCTTTTGCGCGCACGAAGTTGCGATTAATGTCTACTATAGTTTAATTATGTGTTTTCAATGTAGATTTTAAGCACTTATGCATAAAACACCTCCATGAAGTTAGTTGGAGCAAGAGGTCCTACACTCACGATTTCAAAAATGAAATCTACTCAAAATGCCTAATATTGAATCGGCCGGCGCAGCGCCGTGTCTCAGATTAGTTCTTAGTAAGTGATCATCTTCTGTATAAAAAAAATCCCCTTTTCCCTTGGTTATTCATTGCATAAACTGCTACTCTAATTTTCATAAATATTTTTTGTGGTCTTGTGTTGACAGAAAAAGTTGCGGGGAAATTAAAAATTTGTAAGAAAACGATCATTAACTCTATTATATCTATTAAGAGTTTCCTCTCTTCCTCATGGATCCCATTATCATCGTTGTTAGGGTATATACGCTTGGAATAACATATCAGTTATCACTTTTGAGTAGCTCTGAATGTTCAGAGAAATCGATGTCGGTGTAAAATACTATGAGAAATACCTATATCAACATAATATCATGATGTATAGTGTGATGATGATGGTGATGTTAATTATTATTGAATAGTGATATTATAAGCTTGCAGTTCTTAAAGCAATGTTGAAATTTCCAAACGTGTATATTTAAAGACTGAGGAGTTCTATTCAGTCCTTTTGGATCCAGGGTATACCTTGGCACAACTTTTACTTTTTGGTAGCTGTCAATGTTCAAAGAAATCGATATCGGTGTAAAAAACTATGAGAAACACCTAGATATCAACAAAATATCAAGGTGTATGGTGTGATGATGGTGGTGGTGATGATGATTACTTAATAGTGACATTTGCTTGTAGTTTTATATACTGTGGCGGACCAATCAGCGCACAGCCTGAATCGCGCTATCGAAGTTTTCTAAGATCGGCGACATATATACGACATCTGAAAACCACTACAGTGGGCTTCGGCCTGACCGAGCATAACACCTCGCTCGGTCGGAGATCTCCCTTTGGGGCTACCACGTTTCCCACATTGGTGAACCTCGACAGAACACGCCTCCTTCTGGACATCATCATCATCACTCCCCACCCACCACGCCAGCCAGCTTCAGCCTCTTCGTGTACCTCGACCACCAGTCGCAACGCAGCGCGGTCTGGTCGAACCCTCATCGGCTTCAACGGGCAGTCTACTACACGGACCGGTCAGCAAGCAGAGCATGAAGCACCTCTCCTGGTCAGCACACGTAGCTACACGATCAGCAACAGAGTACGCGGCACCTACTTGAATTACTTGAATTTTTCAAACGTGTATATTTAAAGACTGAGGAGTGCTGTTCAGCCCTTTTGGATCCAGAGTATACCTTGGCACAACATTTCACTTTTTGGTAGCTGTGATTATTCAAAGAAATCGATATCGGTGTAAAATACTATGAAAAATACCTATATCAGCATAATTTATCATGATGTATGGTGTGATTATGATGGTGGTGGTGATGATGATGATTATTATTTAATACGGACATTTATTTGCTTGTAGTTTTGTAAACAATGCTGAAATTTTCAAACGTGTATCTTCAATGACTGAGATATGTCCAGTCGAGCGTGAGTCTTTGACGCGGATTGACGTACTTAATATTCAGTATTTATTTTTAAAGTACCTACATTATGAATAAATGTGGAATATGTAAAAAATCGGTAACAAAAAAATCGCCAGCAATAACTTGCAGCCGATGTGAAACTGTTGTTCATGAAAAGACGGAATGCAGTGGCCTTAATAACAAACAAAGAACCGCACTTCGAGCAACCGAAACACTCGAATGGGTGTGCAGTGCATGTCGCCTCTCATCAACCCGAAGAACATCATTTCTGTCAGCTCTAGAAGATGAGGACGAAGACGAAGATGAAGTCAAGTCCAATACTATGTCTGGCGTCGACCTAAAGAAAATGTTAGATAATATCAGTAAAGAAGTCCATAAAATTGTGATGAAGGAGTTGGAACAAATTATAAAATCAATGCAACACATAAGTGATAAATTTGATGAATACGAAGAAAATATTAGTGCAACATCTGAAAAAATTAAGATGCTAGAACGTAAGCAAGGTGCACTCAAAAACCAATGCACCCATCTAGAAACAAAGATGGCTTCACTGGAACAACGTCTCGAAATAAGTGAGCAGTCGGCGTTGGCTAACTGTATTGAAATTGCTGGAATACCGTTTCAGGATAATGAGGATGTCAATCAACTGGTAAAAATGGTAGCTAACTTCCTACAAGTGGGCTCTGAAGATAAAACGCAGGTACAAGTCTCGCGACGCCTACCCGCACGAAAAGGTAAAAATGGAGCAATTTTAGTGCAGTTAAATGATCAGGCACGTAAAACACAATGGTTGGCTGCTGGCCGAATCTCAGGACTTACCGCTTCTAGTGTACTACCCAATTTATCTGGTGAGAAGGCAGCTGAATCCATCTACATCCGTGAGGCACTTACCCCACGCACCAAATACATTTTGTCTAAGGCTAAACAAGACCTCAAGGAAACAAAGAAATTTAAATTTGTATGGTGTAAATATGGTAAAGTTTTCGCAAGGAAATCAGAATCGGACAAAACTGTTTGGATTAGATGTGACAAAGATATTGAATCCCTTACTTCCCAAATGTAATGTATTCTATCTACTTTGATACATATCTATATAAAATACTAATTACAACTATTTATGGATAGCTACATATCTAGTAATTGTAACGAATTATTTAATTGCACTAACATACATAACTTTACAAAGCAAATACCTAACAAAAATACTAATAACTTACTTTGTGTTCATACTAATATTAACTCTCTGGTTAAACACTTTAGTGAATTGGAACAAATAGTATTGTCCCAATATACACCTCATATAGATATTATTGTAATTACCGAAGCTAATATCTCGTGCAAAATAAGTGATTTGTTCCAATTAAAGGGCTATACAATGCACACACTTCTTAGAAAAAATAAAAAAGGTGGAGGCATAGTGATGTATGTCCACAATAAACATAAATTTAAACAGATTAAAATAGTAACTGTACACTTTGAATGCCTTATTGGTAACATCGAAACATCTATGCACTATAAATTTACGATATGTGCAGTGTATAGACCTCCAAAAGAACACAAGCACTCATTTATATCCGAACTAGACCGTGTTTTAAAATCTTCTCCGAACTTGGATTTAATTGTTATCGGTGACACCAATATAGATACTAAGCTAAACATTCCTGTAACGAGGGCATACGTAAACATGGTGAGCGAGCATGGTCTGGTTAGCGGGATCACAGATTACACTAGAATCGAACCAAAAATGGATAATATCACTAGATCATGTATTGATCATATATTCGTGCGATCCCGCTTGCGAGACGTTTACTGCGCGGCGCTCTGTACGAAACTGGCAGACCACAAAATGACCGCAGTATGCATAATACAAGAGCGATTTATACAGGATGCTCCGTTATTTGTGCCTAGAATAAATAAAAATAAACTAAAAGAAGAATTCCAGAATGTTAAATTTTATTCATATGAATTATTAGATTCGCCACTAGATATTTATAAATTATTGAATGCAAAATTATTAGAATGCTATAACAAATCTACATTTCTAAGCAAAATTACTTGTTCTAAGAGAAATAAAGAACCGTGGGTGTTAGGAAAAGTTGCAAAAGAATGTGAAAAAAGGGATAGCTTATTCAAGGAATGGTTGAAGGATACTCGAGACAATATTAAAAGAATACAATATAAAAAACAAAGAAACAAAACAAATAAACTAGTACAAAAACAGAAAAATAATTATTACAAAAATAAAATATATAATAATTTTGGCAACATACGAGAGCTATGGAAGATTTTAAACCAAATTACAGGCAAAATAACAACCTCGATTAATTATCACATAGTAAATTCATTTAAACATTTAAATACGGAAAAGGAAATTGCAGATCTATTTGCACAAAAATTTAAAGAGGGTGTTCAAGATATAATACCTGATTGCCATAGTAAATTATTAGATAAGAGCTTATATCGAAGGCCAATAAATAAATCCCTGCACTTTAAAAAAGCAGACTCTTCTCAAATTCGCAAAATTATTTTAAGCATTAAAAATAATAAAGCTCCTGGAATAGATGGTATTCGACCGATAGATATCAAGCTAATAGCTGATAAAATATCTGGGGTTATAGCTCATCTTATCAATACTAGCATTAAATCAGGTATTTACCCTAATGAACTTAAAGCTGGGCTAATTAGGCCGATCTTTAAGTCTGGTGACCCTAAGGACTGTTCAAAATACCGACCGATAACCATGCTCCCTATTGTAGATAAAATAATAGAAAAATTTATTAGCAATCAGATACTCGAATTTTATAATAAACACGGAATAATATCTGAAAATCAATTTGGGTTTCAAGCTAAAAAAAGTACCACTCTGCTCTTGTCTCGTTTTACAGATGAAGTTAATCAATACTTAAATGATAAAAAACACGTTCTCATTGTACTAATTGACTACAGTAAGGCATTTGATACGTTACAGCATGATATCCTTATCAGTAAACTAGACGACACAGGAGTTCGTGGTCCTCTTCTTGAATGGAATAAAAACTATCTTAATAATCGGTCTTACCGTGTACGTATCGGCGAAACACTCAGTGATGAGGTCTCGGTGACAGAAGGCACGGCACAGGGATCTGTCGCTGGTCCCCTTCACTACATCTCCTACGTAAACGACGTTAATAATGGAATAATGGATTGCAGTACTTACCAATTCGCCGATGACACGTGTCTATTGATAGCTGACAGGGATCCAAAAGTAGCTGAAATGAAGTTGCAAAGAGACTACAATTTTATATGCCGATGGTCACATGACATGGGTTTAGTATTAAATTCCGAAAAAACGAAATTGATACATGTGCACTCCTCCCACTCGAAAACAAAGTCAGAAGTTAAGTTAGTCGGACACGATCATGACTGTTTACATACAAATATCAAAAAATGTAACCTGTAACTGCCCGACCATACAACAAGTAGAATCACACAAATACCTAGGGCTAACTTTGGACAATCGGTTTAACTGGGATAAACACATAGATGTAGTGTGCGACAAGTTGCGCGCCATTTTAGCAAAGTTTTATATTATCCGAAACCGAATTCCTTTTAATGTTAGGCGTACAATGTATCTGGCACTTGCAGAGAGTATAATTTCTTACGGATTAAGTAGCTACGGCCGGACTTTTAAAACACATTTAGACAATATTTATAAATTACAAATACGATTGTTAAAAAATATTATACCATACCATATTAAACCACAAATAAAAAACGACTTCGACCTATTCCAGTACTGCAATATTCTACCTGTACACATTAAATTTAAATATCAGATGTTAAAAGAACAATACTTTAGATATGACATTCAGCACTTTAGCGAATCCCATAAAACAACACGAAAAATCACGAAAAATATGTTAATAACACCAAAATTTACCAATTTCTATGGCCAGAGAACGTCACAATATTTAATACCCCATCTCATAAATCAGATCCCAATGGACGTAAAAGAAAAAATAACTGCAAAAAATTTGAACAAAATTATAAAAAAACAACTTTTTGAATCCTATAAAAACACTTACCTTTTGGAGCATCCTGTACAATAGCATGTCGCGAAACCGGTTGGTAAGTGGGAACGATGCATCGCAAGGTGCATCGAGCCTACTCATTCAGTCGTAATCGTAACTTAGCTCCATCAGTACAGTATACGTATGCACTCGACTTACTTATAGTGCGATTCAAATGAGAATAGGATCGAGTCGGCGCACTATTGTTTCGAATTTAGACTGTTTTGATAGTTAAATTTATGTTTAGTTAATTGATTACTATTTAACAATTTTATTTAAACTCGACGCAAGACTATCACGAGTAACATTTATATGCACACAAGTTTTTATGAAAATCGCACTTTTCAAGTGACATTTGACAGAAAAAGGTCAATGACTTTCCTATTCTCATTTGAAACGCGTTATACCCAGTTTATATTAAATTGTTATCCTAGTATTATTATAATGTAAGATACTTTGGTTTAATATAAACATGGCATCGAGACAAACCTTCTTCGGGTTTAACGGTGCTTACTACACTACTTTTATATGTATTTATGTTCAATAAATAATAAATAAAAAAAAAATAAAAAAAATGCCGTTCAGTGCTTTTGGATCCAGGGTATACCTTGGCACAACATTTCACTTTTTGGTAGCATTTGCTCGAGTTACTTAAAAAAAGTCAAAATCACTATCGGTGTCCCTATAAATTTTGAGGACTTCTCTCAATTCCTCATGGATCCCATCACCAGATCTACCATTTGATGACAATGGGACCAATCCAGGAGTAAATCCTTTACAACAACAAAATAATTTTGAAAATCGGTCCACAAACGGCGGAGTAATCGTCTAACATACACACAAAAAAAAAAACAAGAAAAAACATACACACGAATTGTAAACCTCCTTCTGTGTTTTGGAAGTCGGTTGAAAACAGTATAACGCATAAGATAAACACAATATGTTTCCTTAAAAACAAAATTAAAAATAATAAGTAACCTACGAATTGTCAATCAATGAGCTGATGATGATGAATTATAGCTAAGAACACTTTCGATAGCGTTAGCTTTCAAACAAATAAAAACATTTTCCCAGACTTCTATCAGCATCATTTACCATCAGATTATCTGGTCAATTACTTTATCCATAAAAATGTTAATATACCATCATTCCCGTTTCTTATGTAATCTGATATAGCCCTTAACCTCGCGGGGTGCATAAATGGAATATATTATGTTAACAATACAATTTCGTAATCCCAAATTAATCTCTTATTATGGGATATAACGCCTCAATATGCGATACGATAATAAGAATTAGGGATCGGACTGCATCCAAAATATTCAGCTTCATTAATACGAGTATGCTCAGAAATATTGAGGCACTACTATATAATATACATAGTCGGGTATAGTTTTTGATAAGAATAATTGTGGTTAATATGATTAATTTTTAAATACTTGTTGCAATCTGATATTTTTTTCCGTACGATTAGAACTCCAAGCAAAACCCGGTCTTCCAGATACTTACATAATATTATAATATCTTGGACCCTTGTAAGTATTTAAGAGAATAAAAAAGAGCGTCATGCTCCTGAAACTGATTACATTGATGAAGATAAACAGACTCGTAATAAAGATTATCCTGCAATGGTGGGTGTTAATTTTTAATCATTTCTAAAAGAAAAATTCTCTTAGATGTTGATTATTTAAGATGTAAATCTCCTAGGGGGGCGTTTAGTACCGCCCGTCGCCTCGAGCGGCATAAATTATAAATTGACTTTAGACATTTTTACTAAACAATGAAATTAAAAACCTCGCGGCTTAGATGATAATTTATAGATTAATTGCTACGTTTCTCTAGAACTTTCCTAAAAATATATTTTGTATCTACGCTCCGCGCGGTGACGCATCACATGTTTTCCCACATGGGTTACCCCCGATAAGAACACGCCTTCTTCTGGACATCATCACTCCCTGCGCCTCCGCACCACCTTCCGTCCCATTGGACCTACTTCAACCACCAGCCTCAATGTACCGCAGCCTGGTCGAACTCTCGTCGGGTATATCCATTATCTCCCAAATATCTGCCAAATTCGGGGTTTAGGGTTAGACGGAGCAAGGGTGGTATTTTTTTTTCTGGTTAAATAGGATCAATTTATTCTATGGTTGGCCATTCATACCTATCCTCTAGACCGTCGGGCCGAAAAATGGCCGAAATGAGCTGGCGTCGGGCCATCGCGGGCCAATTTGGCGAATCACGGGCGCGACTCCCGCCTTGTAGTTTTTCAAGATTATATTGATAAATTGTAACTTAAACCTATATATATTATACATATTTAGAAACTAGATTAAATTGCCTACGTGATGACGGAATTATAATTTTAAAATAACTAACTAAATAAAAGGAATCTTGATGCAAAAAATACACGAGTTCTTTTTTTTTCAAACTTATTTATTTCAGACCCCAAATAATGCCATATTTATGTGTTAATATTGTAAAATTTGCTTTATTTACATAGGTGGATACTTTAGAAATTTAATTTCAATACAAAACATCTTGTACTATTACTACGATTGGATCTCAGAGGTATAATACAAATTACAGTTTTTATGAAAAACAGGACATGGTTTGTTGCTCAATAAACTGTAGCTGGGACATATTTATTCACATGTTTTTGTATTTTTAAATAGTTCAATATATTTTAAATCAATTTTGTGCCACTTTTGTTTGTTTTCAATGCACAATGAGGGAATAAAAACCCTCGGAAAAAAGGCTTTTTTGACGGGACTGTCTTACAAAAACAATCATTGTAACTAATGTACTTAATTCTATCATTAATTAATGACATTCCTAGGCACTAGAATACATACTATTTCTAATAAAGTGTTCAATTTACATTCCTATTTGAAATTATTGAAATTTGAAATTTTTTTCATACTAACCGAAAGCTGTCAAGTACTCAGTGTCGCGTGCCGGGTGCCGGCACGACGGTATGTCGCAGAAATTTTTAAAATTCCCTCTAAAATTTTTATTAAATCTATACGCAAATGCCCAATATCTCCTTCTTTTTTATTTATGTCCAGCGTGGTGTGGCAAAAAAATTGTAAAAATTGTAGGGTTTTAAATGAAAGAAAAAAATATAACTACTACCCGCAAAGGCGGCACCCGGACCCTGACGCTTCTTGCCCTAGCTCTCAAAGGCGGCACCCGGCGCCTGACACCCAGGAGGCTATAGACCATTTTGACCGAACTGACAATACACTTAACTAGATGTTGCCGCGACTTCGCGCGCGCAAATGGAAAACCGACGGGAACCATATAGGTACTTTGCCGCATTAAAAGTAGCCCGAGTAAGTCCTTCCCTCTGGTCTGCTCTATATTGGCCTCTTAAATGCAAATAAACAAAGAGTCAAATCTTATTCCTTTATAATATTACCAGCTATAAAGCACAATCCGACGGGAACACTACTCTTTGTCGGGATAAAAGTAGCCTATGTGTTAATCCGAAGGTTAAACTTCTACTATACCAAATTTTATCGAAATCCGTTCAGTAGTTTTTTAGCAAGAGTAACAAACATCTATTCATACTTCCACACAAACTTTCACATTTATAAATAGTAGCATTAGTAGTCTGCCAGCCAGTCCGGTCCGTCAGTTGTTTTGCTACCAAAACCACCTAGGCCATAATTAAAACTAACAACTTTGTCCCAAGGAAAGTCCAAACATAGAACAAGATGTCCCAGTTTTGCAGCACTCGTTGGCCTCTTACTTAAAATCTTAACAAAACTTACGCCGCCTACTCGTCTTTGCTCTTGCTCGAGTAGTTCTTGAACAATTTTGTATTAAATTTTTTTATTTTGTTTTTATATTGTCTATCGGCAATCATTTTTACTTACGTCTTACACTATAATAAATCTTTGTTTCTTACTCTTTCACACCAAAATTACCATATTTGCTATGGTAGTAGTTTAAGATCTGAGTTACTATACATAGGGAACTTTTCATTCCGAAAAAGTGCATTGTTCCCGTAGAATGCTTTATTTACGCGGGTGGAGCTGCGGACAAAAGTTAGTAAAATTAAATGACAAATTATGCTGTAAAGCGTAAACGAATCTTACGTATCTCCTATAAGGTATTAATTAAGTCTGCTCCTATAAGGTATTAATAGAATATACATTTTAGTAATGGGGCCGTTCAAGTATAGCACTTACTTAAGCACTGCTTAAATGGGGGGGGGTCTTAATTGATTTGCCAGGGGGGAGATCTTTATGGTGATTACGTCAGCAGTAAATATTTACTTTTTTACACGTATTGCCACATTGTCTATGCTTAAAAATGAAATTCATTTTCGGGGATTCCTACAAATAATGAATACAGTCCTTTATTCCAAACCTATTCCTTATTTCTAGGCCTGTAACAGCTGCTCGTGAATCAATCAATTGTACCAATGTTTACTTACAGCATGGAGGGAGGGGGCAGATTTTTTGTAATTATTGACCCACCCCGTGTTAAGAGTTACAAAAATCTGCTTACGTATTGCTTGAACGGCCCCTAAATGATTATAAATTTACTAAACAAAGTATTGGTATATATTTACTATCCTACTTATAGTGTGTATTTGTATAGTTGCGTATGTCGAACTTGTTGTTCTAAAATTTCTTAAAACGCCATAACTTCCTTACCTACTACCTATAACGAAATAAAAATGGAAACTCAAGGGAGCAGTTAACGTTAAAAATTTAACATATTTAACGCCAAGGAGCATTTGAAATTTTGTTTTTTTTTTCTGGCTGGATGTGAATCGAGCGGAATATTTGTACCTTTTACCATCAGAAGGGCTCCCAAGGGACATTAGAGTATACAAAACACAGTCCCAAGAATAACTAGTAGTAATATCGTACCATTTTGTATTCTGATTCATCCCTTATTCGTTTGTCTATCATACGCCCGTGGAATATCTTACCGTGCAACGTCTGAGTGAGCGTGCAAGATACCATCGTCTCATAGAAAACCAGTATGAAATAACGCTTACATTGCAATAGTGTAAGAGAATGCATAATATCATAGTATGTTATCAAACTGACACGCCCTTGATAATAATAATTAGGGGAAAGTAGTACGAGTTGATCCCCTGGGGTACGATGATCTTTTGCGATTGTGCTGAAACCACTAAGGCCATCTAGTTGATTTCACTGGTAAAACATAGCTCCGGACACCTCCCCGCCTTAGTCAAATCGTAATGGCGGCGTGGGCGATACATCGATTTTGACGAGAAAAAATAAAAATTGTGTACGGCTGATCTAATGTAGGCATGACTTTGAGCTTATGTTACTTTTATTCAAACAATGTTAAATGTAAATACTCTTGTGTTTGAGGCTTTCTATTATGCTTAATTTTAATATTTTGGCCACGTGAACATAGCCGCGTGCTTGAAAAAGTGGGATTTGGGTCAAGATGATTCCTTTCTATATGTACAAAATGATCCCTGGGGATCATCTCGTACATATAGCCACAAATTGTGGGCAAAAGAAGCACGTTGAAAAGGAAAATCATTCATACAACTGTTTTAACTAGCACACTGTACAAGACTTATTTAGAGAGGGGAAATAGAAAAAAAAACAGAAAAAGAGAATAAAAAAAATCTGAATAAGAATGCATAATATAAAAAATAACAAAGAAAGGCGAGTAGGTGAAGGCGAGTATGTGGAAAATGAAGTATTTGCTGGGATAGAGGGTGATGACGCTGGTGAATTTATTTGTGGTATATGCAACACAGCACCTGCCAAAAGGCGTTTAAATTTAAAAGGAGAATAAGTTATTTTCGTTATTCATTCGTAAAGGTTTTTTTTTTGCTTCTGTTGAACGATTTATTCGCTTAATTAGGTATTCAGAAAAAAATACAATATTTAAATTGATCTCATTGTGATTGATGTAACTGGTAAAAATTAATAACTAACTAAAGAAGACTGTTTTATTTCCGTTTTTATTTTTTGTGCCTTTTAAAGTAATCTGACTGTTGATTTTGTTAATTTTATTTCTTTTTTATATGTTCCATTATTGTGTTTTTTTTATAACCTTTTTCCTCGTAAAAATATTTGCTTATTCGGATTGGGGGTAAGATGATCATAGGGATCATCTTACCCCTACCTGGGTAATCATCTTACCCACAGAGGTATACAAGATGATTACTTAGTATGGTTTTAAAAAAAACCGAAATATTTTAATGAAACCTCAATTAATTTCTGGTTCTGAATATTAGGAAAGTTGGATAGATAAATATACTTGTAGTAATCACCTTTATTTTTGGTTTACCTTGAAAAATATGTATTTTACAGCGATTCCCGCTTAAGGGGATCATCTCGTACTACCTTCCCCTATATGTTTAGGCTCTATATTAAAATAAAAGCTACTTTTTATCCCGGAAAAGTACAGTATGCCAATATGCATGCATGCCAACACTTTACCTGCCTATGAATAGTACATAAAAAATTACAGTGTCTGGTTTAAGATTTCTAAAGCATAATATTTCAAACAATTTGTTGAGATTAAAAACAAAATGGAAGACTTTTGGGCAATCCAGCTGAAACGCCACTTGTGCTACTGAAGAGGGTAAGCTAAAAGCTTATTCAAATTCCAGCAAAAGTACTTCCTAGAATTCCTTTGAATAAGATAGTGGATCTATGTCGTTCCAGTGAGTAGGTAAGCTCCAAGTGCATCGTATAGTCTTTAAAAACTAAATAAATCTTGTAAAAATACAAACTACTTCTTTCTGTCTGTCAGAATAAATATTATCAGTGAAGTTATCTTCAAACTTGTAATTAAAATAAATAGTTTTTTTAACTTTGAACTTTACTTGAGTACTTTTGCCTATTAGATACACAATAAAAATCATATGTAAATATTGACTCTGGAACTTGAAAGAAAGATTGAAATTATTGTGTAACTAGCTGTTTCCCGCGGCTCCGCCCGCGTATATATAGTAACGGGTACCCCGCGGGAATACTGTAGGTACTTTTCCGGGATAAAAAAGCTCCCTATGTTTTAATCCAGAACCTAAACTACTACCATACCAAATTCCATCGAAATCCGTTCGGTAGTTTTTGCGTGATAGAGGAACAAACATCCATCCATACAATATCCTTCCATACATCCTCACAAACTTTCACATTTATAATATTAGTAAGATCAAACCAATCCATACTAATATTAATAGAAAGTGTGTATGATTGTCCGATTGTCTTTCACGTCAAAACTACTGAACCGGTTTAAATGAAATTTGGTACACAGATAGTCTGGAGTCTGAGAAAGGACATAGGCTACTTTTTATCGCGGGGAATGTGCGGTTCCCGTGGGATACTTTATTTACAGTTTCACGTAAAAGCTACTAAACCGATTATCATTAAATTTGGCACAGATATAAAGTAGACGCGGGACATATACGGTTCCTGTGGGTTACTGTACTTACGCGGGCGGAGCCGCGGGCATCAGCTAGTAACTGATAATTGTGAAATCAACACAGCCTACTGTTCTTAGACAAACTCTACTGTTATTGTGAGTTACTAATCTGAGGTTGAGGTTATCATACTCCTCCGTTCGCACAATTCTCGTAAAACTGTACTGATAGTATTTGCTTCACATATATAGTATATTATATGATTTACTATACTATATAGTATATAATATGATTTACATTAAATACCTTATATTTGTGCTTAAGTGCGTTCAAAGCAAGCGCACAACTAGTACTCTTGTCGGTACTAGATGTACCTAACTACATGGGCACAGATATAATATTATGTTATTCGATCTGTGTCCCCGACTACGTCTTATTATATTATATGCATGAGCTCTGTGAATGCACCGACAACATCGCGTCGCCTCGATCCATTGATTGCTTCTATTTCTGTATGTATCCTTGAAAAATCTAATGTCATTTCTTTGAATTTCATATATAGAATGCTTTTTGTACCTGCTGGCTTTTAAGTCCAAGGTCCGTAGTACGTATCAAAAAATTTAAGTACTTGCCACAAGAGCCTGCAACAAGCCAGTGACTAATCTAGGCCTAAAAATTAACAATTTTCCTACCTACACTACAAAACCTATTGACACATACACACACAAACATACTACCGATTCATACACAATTTGTCCTATTTTATTTACAGCGGAAATTATTGTGCACGTTTATTCTCTTTTATTATGTCTAATATAAATTTTTTATTCTCTTTTATTATGTCTTATTTTATTTCTTGTTATATTTGTGTGTTATTGTGAACTGAAAATATTTTTTTCTTTCTTTTTTTCTTTCGATTCTAGAAGAATATTCACTAATAAATTCAACAAGAATTCGCTTTAGGTTTTCCGTCCATTGTAGTTTTTTGGGAAAATAAAGCTAATTTAAATGTAGAAACAACATAAAGTTAAAATCTGATTGTTTTATCGGAATGAAAGCTTGAATACATCTATTTGAATTTGTTAAAACTAACCTGTGAGCGAATGAAACTCAAACAACAAACTAAACTTCTGTTTCACACTTAGGTAATGGGTAAATTTATTTCGGTTCGAGACAAATAGGGCATGATTTCGATAAAAAACAAAACATTATACATACAAAAGCATTTGCGTCAAAGCACAAGTAGGTATTTGAAAGTTGGAAAAACTTAAAAAGTTCATGAATTTCGGTCACGTTATGTAATACGTTTTTAAATGTAGGTATACTTTAGTTAGTATATTAATAAGAATATTATTTATTCTGATTTTTTTTTTATCCTAGACTGTCCCACTGCTGGGCAAAGGCCTCCCCCAATGTCTTCCAGGTATCTCTATTCTGAGCCACCGCTGGCCAGCCTGGCTGGTGTGCTCCAGCTCGTCGCGCCATCGTGTTCTCGGCCGGCCACGGCGACGCCGTCCATCCTCAGGTACCCAATCGGTGCATATCTTTGCCCAGCGGTCGGGATGCATTCGGCTGATGTGTCCTGCCCAGTTCCATTTAAGCTTCGCTCCCTTTATTCCCACGTCTGTGATGCCTGTTTTGGAGCGCAGCGTGGTGTTTTTTACTCGGTCCGCTAGTTTTATTCCTCGACCCTACGCTTCGTACTGTTGGTCATTATTTGAGTCTTGGATCTATTTATTATCAGTCCCACCTCGAGGCTTGCTGTGCTCAGATCTTGGAGCATAGATTGTAGTTCCACGGCTGTAGGAGCAAAAAGGATAATGTCGTTAGCAAAACGAAGGTTTGTTAGCCTCCTTTTGCCAACTTCAATACCTTTTGCCTCCCATGGACCTTTATTCTGAAATACCTACGTTTTTAAATCTTGTTAAGTTTTGAAGTATGTAATAAAGTTATAAATTAATTATTTTAAGTGAGTATTTAGTAGTGCGATGTTGTAAATCGAATTTTTACCAAGTTACAAAACACCTACTATATTTCAAGTACCTATACCCTGTTTCTCTCGAAAAGGAATAAAAATCACCCAGTATACTTTAAAAATCGATGACCTCTGTGGTTCAGTTGGTTGAGCTTGTTGGTGCTCTAGCCGGAGGTCGCGGGTTCAAATCCCGTCGAAGGAACAAAAAGTTTTTCTGTGTTCCTGGGTCATGGATGTGTATTAAATATGTGGATAGTATTACCCTCTTACTAATAAACGCTGCATAATAGTTATACAGTGTTTTGTTCACGTCACACAAGTGACATGTTTAATTCGATAGAAGGAGACAAAACACTGTGTAACTATTCAAAGCTTATACAGCGTTTATTAGTAAGGGGGTAAAAGTATTAAATATATTTCCGTTGTCTGGTACCCGTAACACAAGTTCTTCGAGAACTTACCACGGGATCAGATTGACGTGGTGCAAAGCGTCCATAGATATTATAAACATGTTTAAAAAAAATCAGAACCACTGATTTGTGTTTTATTTTATTGTTTGTTGTTGTTTAAAACAGTTACTACAGTTAGAATGCATGCTATAATAAATTTAAGTCTATTCACGATGTAAATTTATTATAGCATACCTACTTCTTTCCCCGATGGCCTCCAGCTCCACAAATATTGAAGAACATCGGGAAAAGGTCTAAATATACGCCTTTAATAATAACTAGCTTTTTCCCGCGGCTCAGCCCGCGTAAATATAGTATCCCTCGGGAACACTGAACACTTTGGGGATAAAAAGAAGGCCATGTTTTAATCCAGAGCCTAAACTACTACCATACCAAATTTTATCGAAATCCGTTTAGTAGTTTACATACATACATACATATAATCACGCCTTTCTCCCGTAGGGGTAGGCAGGACCGCCTCTTTCCCGTAGGGGTAGGCAGAGACCACTTCTTTCCACTAGCTACGATCCTTACATACTTCTTTCGCTTCGTCCACTTTCATTCTTACCATCCATTCCTCCTCTTACATTCAACGTAGCCAACCGTCTCTCCATGGTCCGCTTTTCGCCTCCGCGAGAAACGAGACGTGATGGGTGGCGAACCACATCGCCGCCATTTTGGATAATTAAATTATTTTTGATTATCCATTGCGTTTCCACGGATTGGTGGAGAGGGTAGGAATAGGGAAAGGGAAGGATAGGTGGTGTGGAAAGGAAGATTGGTAAGTTAGAGTGGGAAATAGGGAATGTAGGATATTACCGCCCAGGAGGGCAAGGGATAGGACAGTAATAGCTAGGGAAGCCGGGGTCGCATACCCGTATACTATACCACAACTACCGGACAGGTAAGTTGGGACGAGTATCCCATGACATGTTTAGTAGTTTTTACGTGAAAAAGTAATACTAGGGTTACACGGTCAGTCTGGCATCAGTTCCGGGCTAGTTTCCGAACCGGTGGTAGGCATCATGTAGGACAATTCTATAAGCGTTATTTCATAACCTATATGGAAATAAAAATTTTGAGTTGAGTTCAGTCCATCAGCCTGATCCAGACTGACGAAAGAAACCATGTGATTGACGGACTGATAGTTTTTTTTTATTAATATGTACTTTCCGGCCATCATTCTGGCGTCAGTCTGAGACTGATGGACTGAACTGATGCCAGACTGACCGTGTAACCTTACTCTAACAAACATACATCCATCGATCCATCCATCCATCCTCACAAATTTTCACATTTATAATATTAGTAGGAGTAGTATGATTCAAAAAACGAATAAACATAGGTAGCCAAAAAAATCGCGTAGGTAGGTATTGTTTAGTAATAGGATTTATACTTATTATTGTATTATTTTATAATAATATTGAATAATGTATTATATTACATATTGTCTTCGTAACCAAAGAAAAATACAAACCCCATTTTCAATTATTACACAATTGTTGGTAATTGGAGTTCTTGTGAAATTAATGAATTATTTGATTGAGAAAAACAATATGGATTAGAAGCCTACTGTTTATATCGGATCGAAATTAATTTATTGAATGAAAATGATACCTTATTGTGTTTTCAATTCTCCGTTTTCTTTTCAAGATTTATGGAATCATTATGATAAATACAAACTGTGCACTTTCCCTCAAAACACTTCAACACGTCTAGTCCATTTCAGAAGACTTGCAGACAGTGCGTTTGAGACCTATAAGAACTCGTTTCATAATATTATGTTTCTTATATTTTTTTCCATACAAAAATCGTGAAATGGTACATGATTCATCTGATTTTATCATATTAGAAAACATCAATAGTTTTCAATAGAAATGCGTAAAATGTCGCAAATATTATAAATTGAAAAAAATGTAAATAATATATGAAACACCTAAAGCGGCCTTTTTAGACTTCATGTAGTGAATATGAAACCTTATCCCTAAAATATCTCTGTAAAATTATTTTTAAAGCAAGTATGACTCCAAAGTGAGACTTGTAAGTTTCAATTATGGTCAAAGGTCATGCTATACACTCTTTAGGAAAATTACTTTACTTTTGAAGTTATTCAAATAAAACCTATTGTGCGTTAATAGATACGGAATCTTAGATAATATGTTCTAATATGCTCTTGGTTAGGTTATTTTACCTAGATAGTATATCACGCGGAAATAGATAAAATAAATGATATACTACTAAATCCGTTCGAACGGTTTCGTATAAAACTTGAGGGATTCGGCCCGGACGTACACTAACTTGCTTCTGTAATGATCACAGAATACAGAACATCCAGAATGAGTGTTCGATCACATTTGTACGTACACTGTAACCAAACCATGGCGAAACACCGTGCACCGCCCCGCCCGGTCTTTACATACTTTACTCTTTCTTTACACTCACAAAACAAATCGCGTTATTGTGTTACGACAATTAAATTAAATAAAAAATAATTGAAAAAAAAATTGGGTAAAAAATACCCTTTTTCTGTGGCAACATAATTATTATGTGTGGATAGCAAGCAATTCCAATTTGGAGTAGTCGTGATGGCTTTACTTTCAAGCGCGTTGACGGTTTCTGGATGATTTCTGTATTCTGTGGTAACGATATGTAAAACACTTTATTTACTGTATAACATTCCGCTTTGTTTCACAGAATAGCTTTTACGATATCTTGAATGATTCATCGCTTAAATCTCCGCTGTTGTGTTACATACAATCGGATTTCTATTACTTTTTTAAACTATTGCATTAGGAACAATTTGAAGTAATAGTGATACGAACGAAAAACGTGGCTATTTACTGCTTTTAATAAGTATATTTATGTTTCGTCCTAATTTATGTAGGTTAAAAGGTTCACAAAAAAAATAGATTAGAAATTGTATAATATGAAATAAACAAATATGAAAAAAATGTAATTAGTGTCCGAAAATTTGAGGTTGTTATAGGTTTCACGTGTCTGTATGTCTGTGTGTGTGTGTCGTTGTAGGTCCTAAACTGAAAAAACCGAGTTTATCTGTTTTTATTTGTTTCAAAGCCAACATGAACTAGACTGTTCTTAGCCATAATTCATCATGATCAGTTCGCTCACTGCTTCACAATCTGGGGGTAACTTAAAAATTTTGATTTTGTTTATAAAAATATCTAAACAAATAAATAAAAATCTTACTCGAATACCAGCGTGTAATAAAAATCAATAGAAAAACGCAGAGGACGAATAAAAAACATAAAACAAATTGGCCAAGGGCGTGCGCGTGGTTGTGTAGGTCCATTTAGCAGAATGGTTTTATTATGAAAATTAGCCGCCCGGGGCGAACGTCCATCGTGGATTCGTGGCTCCTCTCAATACGCCTGTATACAGAGTGTTTTTTCAGTCAGTGGCCAAACTTTTTAGGAGTGAATAATATAGTCTTGAATGTAAGCAACTTTTAATATGGAATAATATAATAGAGATAAAAAGTTTGTTTGTTTGTTTGTTTGCATTGAATAGGCTCCGAAACAACTGGACCGATTTTGATGAAATTTGGCAAAGGTGTAAAGCAGACCACGAGGCCTTCCCGCGGAAAAACGTACGGTTTCTGCGAAATTAATTTTTACGCGTACGAAGACGCGAGCAACATCTAAGTAGTATGGAATAAACTTACCAACTTGAAAAAAAAAACAGCTGTATCCTACAATATATGTAAAATTGTAAAAACCGCTAGATTGTAATAAAACTAGTGAAATTGTAAAATGTTGATAGACTTCGGATGCGAATTTACTGCCTATAATTTAACACATTATTTTTCGTTAGATTATAAATATATAGTTATGAATCTTTTAACATATTTTTACAATCTCGTTAGTTAATTTACAATCTAACAGTTTTTACAATTTTACGGTGACATATGTACCATAGCCTGCATTGTATAACGTTGCCAGTCCCAAATTATAATATTTGCTTAAGCGTGAGGTATGTTCCACTAGAATTTTTGCGAACCAAAAAAACTATTTCTCTGAAATTTAATAGATAAAAAATTTAAGTAACCCCCTTGCCGCTATATGTGTGCGTCCATTGGCCCGCGCCGGACGCAGGGCACGCACGGCACGCAAGTTCGCAACGGATTTTAGTTTGCAATGTATGATTTTACCGATGCCATACGTAGGTATAGCAAACTCAAATCCGTTGCGTGCCGTGCGTCCGGCGCGGGCCAATGGACGCCCACCTTTATTGTCAAGTAGTACTTAAGCGATAAAGGCATATAGCTAATAACACTCGATAACGTCAGCTTTCAAACAAATAAAACGAGTTCAAAATCGGTTCACCCGTTTGGGAGGTACGATGCTACGGAACGACACACTCACACAGACACAGGTACACACGCACATACACACACATGCAGAACAGCTCACCACACCGATTTCGGTGACGGTGGCCAGTTACAGTGAAACCAGACCAGATACGTAGAAATTATTTATACTGCCCAAGTGTGTACGCAATACACAAGAACACACTCTCTCTCTCTTCATTTACTCTCGTAACAGTCGTAACCCAGTTACATGTTTGGCGAGAGATCCTGGGCGCCTAGACAAATTACCTTCGTTAAAATTCGGAAAGATCTGTCGTATCGACTTCTCTTTTGAGATCACGACATTTTGTCCCTAGCCAAATGCACGCTGTTGTTCGAATCGCAACAACGAATTGCTCAAACGTTAGTTGTCTACAATTTATAAGAATTTTTCCGTCAGTTGTGAAGTTGTCAAATGTCATAATTAATTTTTTTTAATGATGGCGTTACGGCTTTAAACTATTTGCCAGTGTCAAGTTTAAAAGGCAGAGAAATAGATTTATACGTATTATTTTCAAGTCTAATGTGAAATGTCTAGTCAAAGTCCAAAATACAGATAGTCAGTGCAAGTCAGTCGATTCAGTAAAACGGTACCTAGTAGTTTTACTGAAAGTTCCTAGAGTGTTTACAATAAGAATTAAGTA
Organism: Glaucopsyche alexis; assembly: GCA_905404095.1. Classification (NCBI taxonomy): domain Eukaryota; kingdom Metazoa; phylum Arthropoda; class Insecta; order Lepidoptera; family Lycaenidae; genus Glaucopsyche; species Glaucopsyche alexis. The sequence goes on from FR990053.1 coordinate 9,724,401, forward strand.
GGTACCAACTAACATAATACATAATTAACACAGGCGATTATTATTGCATTCTAAATCAGACACACAATTTGACAACTGTTTATTATTTGACATTGACATGTGACTGACCACTCGTGTGTACGATTTTCAACTCTATTGTTTGACTCCAGAGTTCTATTTAGAATTATATTCTATTAAAATACATTATTTAATTAATTATCTTCTATTTTTCATTGATAATACAGATTTTACAGTCGGACAATGATCTTTTGGCACTTGGATGACGGCGTGAGTGTCGTAAATAAGAACAATATTTATTACTAAAAGTGAAATTTTACAAGACGGCGATGTTATTATAGTACTGATTTTATCCACGTGCCAAAAGGTAAGTGTCGCAACTACAAAACAATACATAATACTAAAAGTGACATTTTTCAAGACGGCGATGTTAGTTCTGTTTTTGTTCACGTGCCAAAAGATCCTTGTCAGACTGTATACGGATTGCTTGCCAAATGGTCATAGGAAACACATATTAACATTATACAGATATTAACATGTTACACTAAAGGGCCATACTCACGGCGCGTCCAGCAAATCCAGCACCGGTACTAATAAAGGGCTATTATCTTTGAATAATTATTACATAGATACGTTATATCCTTACAAAACTGACAATATTTCTGTGCCACGACACACATTGACATTATATATCTATGGCTATTATAATATACTCACGGTGCATGATGCATCTAGCAAATCCAGCACCGGTACTAATAATAATAAATAGGATTTAGGAATAACAAGTAGATCCATTCATTAGTGTCAATCATTTAAAATTTTTGCCTACAAATCCGCGGCCTTGAGCTTGCAGGCTGGATGACCTTTTACAAATAAATAGTGTAGGTAATGATCCTGGTAACACTGGGTAGAAAAAGAAGAAGATGAAGTACAATAACTTTCGTTTGATTATTGATAACAAATTAACAATTTACGTTAACTATTATCCCTAAGTCTATGAGGTAAACACAGATGAGAATAAACAACCTAAATAAGTTGGCTTCAAGTCTTCATATTGGTGGAGAGGTGAAACGAGGAAGCTCGCCGCGAAGCAGCACCGCGCAAAGCGAACTCGAGTAGAGCCTAGTCCACCTCCATCTGCACTGGTCCATGAAGGTTGAGGACGTTGTGGACTAAGTACATCCTAAAGAAGACGTCTTTCACTTTTAGGGTCAAGCGTCTGGAGTCTCGCTACAACGTCAACTTCAGTTTCTTTGCGGTGAGAGTACCGACGCATCTTCTACCGACCTTCGAGGTGGAGGAGTTCTAGCCGACGGACGTGTTCTACCGAAGATTTCAAGGAAATGAAACAAAGCGTGCCTCACGTCGTCTAAAAAGTAGCATTTTAATCCAGAGCCTAAACTTTTTAGTGTGAAAGAGTAATAACCATTCCACCATCCATACTCACATACTTTTATATTTATAATATTAGTAGGATTTTTGACTACTAAAACATTACCATTACCTTATACATAATATAACATAAGTAAAATGTGTTTTAAATCTTTATAATTTGTAGGAATTGTAGGTATACAATAATGTTGTTCGTTAAGTAGTTTAACCATAGTGATATAAAATCTTCATAATGTACAATACGGCCGATGTATCTTGGCGAGTCTGAACTTTGCGCAGAAGGTTGCGCAATATCTGTTTCTAAGTGTTTTCGTATTTATTTTATTTGTACTAATTGGTCAACTGTATTAGGGAATTTTATTAGTACATAGGTATATAAAAATAATACAATAACAGTTTTCTTTTCAGTTCGCAGAGCCTATGTTCAGACCGCTACTAACCGCTACCAACCTAAGTTAATTTGTATTCATTCTGTGACAGGCTCAAACTAGTGCATGTAAATAATAATAATTATTAACTGTGTTGATTTTTAAATTGTATAATGTTATTATTGGCTATAGCCATGACTTATGTAATTCCTTTGCAAGAAATAAAAGTATTTTTTACATTTTAAGTTTATTTTCTTACTAAAACTTAGTTAAAAAAGTAAAATAATTGTGTCGTATCAGGCTAGAGCAGGCTAAAGCTCCACCGACAAGAGCGAAGCTCTTAAATTAGAATTAATGAATAATTCTAGCAAGACAATGCCTATAACAAATTCAAAGTGTTATGGCCGCTTGTAATATTTTGTATACAATATGTAGTAACTGTTAGGTTTTTTCTGGCAATAGTACCTCCAGCTAATAACACTTCCTTTAAAGTTATAGTTCTTTAAAATTGCAAAGAATATTTCAATTATTTAGTCACAAATATACTATAGAGATTAAATATTATGTATTTAATTGGTTAACACTACTTGACTGTTTATAATAGCAAATATTTCAAAACTATTATGAGGTGTTTGTGTGCTTACATACCATTTATAAGGCGAAGGTGTTGAGCATCGATATATACAATACAATAAAATATCATTACATTGAAAAACTTATAAATTTTATCTACTAAATAGAAATCTTTATTTCTAAGCAAGTTTTTTAAGAACTCCATTTGTTACCTACTATAATTTAGGTAGGTACCTACTGTAGGTACACCTAAAGATTGCTTTCAGCTGGTATAGTAGCGTGTAAAGGCTACAAACTGCAAGTAAGCTACAAATTAAGAAATTTATATTTTAACAAAGTGTAGAATTATACTTGAATACAATGAATTAAATATTAGGTATTGACAATAATTGTGATTTATTGAATACTTTAGATTGATTTCTTTTGACATTATGCAATATAGACTACTAGCAGAAGGCTTTGTATAGACCCTTTAGGCAAATCATTATTATTTACATATAACAGCTGATCAATAAAAATCCGCCATATTGTTCGTTGAGGCGATAAAGGTAGCTTCCTGGATGTCTTTATCGTTAGGTCGATAAAGATAAAGATCACGATCTGCTAAATGTCACTTACGGCCGCTTGTCTAGGCATTGTATGGAGAAACGCGTTAGAGCAATTCGTTATATGAGTGCATCGTTAGCGTATTCGTTCAAAGTGGCTGCTTGGCTACCAATTTTTTTAACGATACGACTGAATATGTCATTTAACGCACGCTTATGTCAATCCCATACATTTTTTATTCACGAAGTTCGCCGTCGATATTATTTATTGCATCTTGTCTAGCCCTCCAGGCGCATATCCGACTTTGCAAGATACTTCGCCGTCGCAAAGTCGGATATGAAGGATAGGAAGGAATATATGTTCATGTAACTGGGTTACGACTGTTACGAGAGTAAAAGTCTTGACTAAAGCACCAGGTGATCGGCCTGCGGGGATCGAACCCACGACTTCCAGAGTCAGATCTTATCACGAATCTATTTAAAAAAATTAAATACCGTTTATTTAGACTGCAATTGACGCCTAACTTATTAAAATCGATTCAGTAGTTTAGTCGTTACGGTGGAACAAACATACATACATTCAGAGAATGCTAAAATCATCATTCCTTTTGACTCCGCTGTAGTCGGATAAAAAGTAACTCCGTAATAAAATTGAACTCGTAACAAATAGGAAATATATAAACTGTCGGCGCTAGGAATACATTATCTCGTAGAAGTTACATCCCGCGCTTCCGCCCTCCCCCGTGGGTGTACAGATGATGCATAGCGATTCACTTCAATTCAACATAAATCGCTTTTTACATCTTAGTAAATGTCATATGTTTATTTCTTTCCTCGACATTATTTTAATACAATTAAACAATTATTATGATTTTAAGCAGTTTCTCCGCCAAATAATACCCACAACCTGCAAGCAAATGTGTGAGTGCACGCATAAGCATGCGTAACGCACCTCCCTCCTCCCACACTGCTTATGCGTGCACTCAGAAGCAAGATCGTGCAAACACCACCACCACACAAGCGAACTTCCTCAGCAAGTGGACCTGTGGAGAGTGGAAGTTCGAACTTTGTTCGCAGGTCCGCTTCCTGAGGATGCTCCGGGTTCGGGGCGAAACGCGCGTCGAGTTTTGCAACCTGCATGGTGGTGTGGGGCTTTGCACGATCTTGCTGACATTGTTGCTTGTGTGGTGGTGGTGTTTGCACGATCTTGCATCTGAGTGCACGCATAAGCAGTGTGGGAGGAGGGAGGTGCGTTACGCATGCTTATGCGTGCACTCACACATTTGCTAGCAGGTTGTGGGTATTATTTGGCGGAAAAACGGAAAAAGCTACAAAGCTTTTTCCGAAGATACCGATTATATATAGTATGTGTGTAAAAATATACAACAAGGTCCGAGACACATAAAATGCTTAACATATAATAGATCTGTAAGAGAGCTAAAACAAATGCTAGTAAAAAAGAGTTACTATAGTGTAAAAGAATTCTTATAGTCTTAAATTTACTTAATAGTTTAATTGCAGATACTATGATAGATAGTTGATGAAATATTTATATGCACTTAAATAATTTGACATAGCGTAAAATTTTATTAGTAATAATTGTTACTTTTATTATTAATATTATGTGAAAAATATTATGATATACAATCTGGATAATTTATTGTTACAATCACACCCCCTCACTAATAATCGCTGTATAAACTTTAAATAGTTTTTCATACCACCTGCTCGACAACGTCCGATTATTACATCGGGTGTCCGGTAATTAATGGATAACCTTAAAATGTCTTATAGTAGAACTTATGCCCGTTCAAAAAAAAATACAAAAAAAAATCTATCATAATTAGTACCTAAGATAAGTTATTTTTAGAGAAAGGTCTATTTTTTAGCTTTTTTTTTTAATTTTTTGAACACTACGACCAGAAATGAATGAATTACATCGGTTTTTTAATGTTTTCATATTGTAGTATAACTATGCTGATAGATCTATACATATAAAATCCTTTGTCCTGAATGACTGACGGATCAACGCACAGCCTAAACCGCTGATCGTAGAGACCTGAAACTTGCAGGGCTTACTCATTGTAATGCGTAGGCATCCGATAAGACGGGATTTTTCGAAATTCGACTCCTAAGGGGGTGAAAAGGGAGGAAAAAGTTTGTATGGGGCAACGTGATTCCTTGGTCCAATCTACTTCATATTTTGCACAAACATTATATAATAGAATTGATGGAATTCGTGTATCATAGTTTATTGAAATTCATCCCCTAACGGGGTTAAAAAAGGGAAAGAAAGTTGTTCGGGAGTGATTTGCTTTAAAGTTGATATTAATACTCCTTAGTGCTTTTGATTTAAAGCTCCCACTCACAAGCGATCGATCGATTTAGTCTTTACAATTAAAACATTTAGGTACGGGATTCGTAGTTGCAAGTAAATCGGTTTAGATAAAAATTGAATATACCACGCGATCCTAAGCCCGCCTTACTTACACTTTTTATATAATACTCATATGAGTTTATTTGAAACTCATTTAAGCGTAAATTTTGTTCCCACTTTTGGTGCCCACCGCAAAAACTAGCTGGTCTGGATCTTACACTAATCATTTTGTGTAATAGTTTGTCGTTAGCAATTTACTTTCAAATACTAATTAATTTCCAATTTGATCGAGGCAATCGATAGGCCGTGAGTGGAGAGCTTTATTTTTATTTTGACATAATATATTGTCATCATATGTTGAAAAATTAATGTCAACAAGAATTCGAAAGTTAAAAGCGATGTTCAAGAAATGTATGAGGCCTGGGCCAGCCCTACGTACAGTATGTGTAAATATAGCTACATAATATAGTAACCGTTTTCTATTCTTTATTTTGTTTAATTTCACTTCGTTTCCATGTACATTTAAATTAACTACGTCAAGGAGAGTAACACAAAGTAAAATAAAACATGGCGGATCAGATCAAAATTAACTAAATAATGTCATTTTGTCAATGACATGACTTTTGACAAAGAAAGACGTATGGCATTCAAGACGTCGTCTCTTCGTAAAACTGTCTACTACGTCAAAAGTCAAGTCAAAACAACTGTCATGGCCGCCCTAAAAATAGTGTTCTCGCAATAAAAAACTCTTCAAATAATCATTTTTGTACGCATGTACCCTTCTTAAAATTAATTTTTTCGTATTTTTATGATATTCCCATATTTTTTTCCTATTTACCTATGTAGTGTACATAGAACTGGCCCAAAATCAAACATTTCTTTTGATGAAAATCTTACTCTGAAAAACTAGGCAGTTTAGATATATTTTGCGATTGCTGCATTTATAATATTATATAATATAGGTACTATTTCAGAAGAATATTTTGAGTGTATAATTAAATTTCTTTCTCTTTTGTTGTTATATGTAATATTTAATTTATTTATGCTTGATTTATCAGTGTTTAATATATAGGTTTTAGTTTTTAACCCAAAACAATGACTTCTAAATAATAAATAAATAAATAAAAAATTTCTTTATTCAGTAATCACACAGTACATTGTTACAAAACTTTGGTGGAGATTTCTAATAAGTATTAAACTTGTGCCAGAAATCTCCGCTCTCCTTCAACAATTACAGGTAAGTACATTTGTTATTTACATTATTATTAAAAGTTATAATTAGGTGTGTGTGTGTGTGTGTGTGTGTGTGTGTGTGTGTGTGTGTGTGTGTGTGTGTGTGTGTGTGTGTGTGTGCATGCGTGTGTGTGCGCGTATGTTGTCTTATCATATTATTATTTAATTACGTATAGAAGGCGTTCAGTTTTCTCATAAGATAGAGCTTTAAGCCACTCATGGATAAGATTTTTTGTTTATCTGTACGTTTGTGCGCGCTAATCTCAGAAACTACAGAACTATTTGTATGTAATTTGTTACCGTAGTAGTTTAGCCTTTGGATAAACACATAGGACTCACTTTTTATCGCTTTTTATAATTATTAATTTTATCAATCTAAAGAATAACATAGAATAAAATTCTTTAGAATAACCAGATATTTGAATAGGATAAAACTTAATTAATTTAATTTTAAGGTATTACCTAATCATTGTCGTGTATGATTCTATGAGAAATAAGTGAGAAACTCGATGGCTTCGTGGTCGTACTGCTAACTCATCTCTCTCTCAAACTCAGCCTTGGTCCCAACTAGGATGGGTGATCACAATCCAAATTACTTTCATTAAGTTCAAAGTCTACGCGCCTACTGCCAATTGCCAAATAACGTCTTCCCATTCAAAAGATTTTCGAAATTGTTAAAATACTAATTATTGGCTACAAATAAATCCTTACTTAATATTATACCTAAAGCGAAAGTTTGTATGTACATTATATGTTTAGTTTTTCATACAATAACTACGTAACGAATTTTGATGAAATTTGGTATGGTGGTAGTTTATCTAGAATTAACACAGAATACTTTTTGCAGCTTATTAAATTTTATGTATGGTAGAGTTCCCGGTAGATTTCTCGAGTGTACGAAGTCGCAGAAAACATTCAAATAAAATACAACTGATACGGCTGTGCAGTGCCTACTCCATTATGTATTAAATTTTGGTACCTATTGGTATTTTTCCGAACAAGCTTTCCCTCTGACTTAAACCCAATTTCACGCGGGCGAAGCTGCGGGCAAAAGCTAGTAGAAAATAAATTGTATCCTAGTGATACTATTACACTTTTAAAAAAAAAATGTATGCAAGTTGATTTATTTTAGAAACATTGCATAATTTATTTTTTCATCGAATTTTAAACGTTATGGGTATAAAAAAATGTATGAAGGCATGAGTGACCAATAATTTTTAAATAATGCTGGTTTTAAGTAGATTTTATAATGGTACAATTCATCATTGTATCTACCATAAATAGTGAATTATTGCTATTAATGTAGAAAAGGAGAAAAATGTACTAAAGAAAGAAAGTAGGTAGGGAGTTATTTAAGAAAAATAATTGTACCTGACCATTGGGGGTTAATAAAAACATCGTTTATCATTAAGAATAGGTACTTAATTTTACACGTATTTACAATAAATGTTCAAATTGTTGGCCTCCCACTCTTATGCAGGCCCTACATCTACGGATACATGGTCTTCTGAGCAATCTAGTATATCGTCAACGTAACAACCTCCGTGATCTAGTGGTTAGAGCATTGGCTCTCGACTCGGAGGTCGTGGGTTCGATTGCCGCATTGGAAAACAAAAAATGTTTTTTTCTGGTTAGGACAATGCAGGCTGATCACCTGATTGTCTGACAAGAAAGATAATCTATGCGTCGGATGGGCATGTAAAAAGTCGGACCTGCGCCTCATCTCTCATCAGTCGTGTCGGATAACCATCCCACTGGATTACGAGAGTAAAGGAAGAGAGAGTGCTCTTGTGTACTGCGCACACACTTGGGCACTATAAAATTGATCCTGTGTGAATCGCGCGTAATTACCGAAATCGGTGGGGAGTTATTATTATATCACTTTTTTGATGCGGCTGCTCTAACACGGCTACGTAGTTCTTCCAAAGACCGTATAGGCTTACGGTACACCTCTTTTTTGAGGCAGCCCTAATAAAAAATCCAATGGATTTAGATCCGGTGAACGCGGAGGCTACAAAATTGGCCCTAGACGCCCGATCCATCTGTTTAGGTACGTATTATTGAAATATACACGAACGGGTACAGCATAGTGCGCAAGATAGCCGTCATTTTGTAACCAATAAGAGTCCCTCAGCTCCTCAGGCACTTCTTCTAATAAATTGGGGAGGGATAAATCTTTTATTTTCACGCTTAAAAGTAACAATTTTAAACATATTGCATTAGTATTACATTAAACATTTCTTTAGTATTTTTTTCTACTTTTCTATATTAATAGCAATAATTGACTATTTAAGGTAATACAATGATGAATTGTACCATTATAAAATCTACATAAAACCAGCATTATGTAAAAATTATTGGTCACTCATGCGTTCATACATTTTTTTTATACCCATAATGTTTAAACTTTGATGAAAAAATAAATTATGCAATTTTTTCTAAAATAAATCAATTTGCATACATTTAAAAAAAAAAAGTGCAATAGCTAGTGATACAATTTATTTTCTATCTATCAGCATAGTTATACTACAATATGAAAACATTAAAAAACTGATGTAATTCATTCATTTCTGGTCATAGTGTTCAAAAAACTAAAAAATAAACTAAAAAAATAGACTTTTCACTAAAAATAACTTATCTTAGGTACTAATTATGATAGATTTTTTTTGTATTTTTTTTTTTGAACGGCCATAAGTTCTATAAGTTCTACTATAAGACATTTCAAGGTTATCCATTAATTACCGGACACGCTGTATATCACGCAATCTCAACGTAAAGCAAGTCATTGACTCCCAAGGGAGCCACATAAAAAAGCGCCAATTTCACATGGCCAGTTCAATACTTCTTTGCAATAAAAACACAGTCTTCACAGGTGACGATGATAGTGATTATAAGCCGTGCGGTAAAGAATTAGCTAGTTCCGTTCAATTAGTATAATGTTATCAGCCAATATTATCTCTAGTTTGTGTTCAACTTGGATATCCGAGGCTAGCTATGAAGTTACAAAGTGCGGATGTTACATTTAAGCTAAACTAAAACCAAACTCCTAATAGTAGCGAAGAGCTTAGTAACATATTATTGTGTACGGCTTTCAATGCAGAAATCAATATAAACACGGTTCTCTAATATCTAGTAAAACACTAAAATCCAAATGAGGACGTATATTTATAGACGAGGCAAGTTGAAGCAAAACGTGTCTCAAATTAAATGGCCCCACTTTTGAGATTTTGGGGCCATTTTGACATTTGAAATAAAGTGAAAACGAGATGGCTGCATACATTTGAAGTATGGTGAAAACCAAGGTGGCGAAACTTCTTCTGAAATAAAGATCTGTACTGTCAAATCATAGACCAATGATTTATCTATGTGTAAATGTACGTCCTAGCCTATCTTGACTTTTTAAATATTTGCAAATGAGGCAAACTCCGCTTGTCTATTGGCTACTACGAATTTCGAAATTCAAATTCCAATTAAAAATAAAGATTTTCTCACGATATTTTCTCTCTCAGTTCGAAAGTTCTAATAAATGTCTTGAGTTTTCCGTATTGTGTAGTATACTTACATTTCAATGACCTATCTACCAATAACTATTTGTTAAAAACGTCACCTTTGGTATCAGTGATCTCGCTGTCACAGACGAAGATTCCTTTTTAGTTTATTGAAACCAAATGATGCCAATGGTGACGTTTTTAACAAATATTGTTATTGGTAGATATAGGTTATAGAAACCGACCGTTAGACCTTTCTAGTAGAACTAGGTAGATAGAGAATTTAGATACCTATACAACGTACCTATTCTAAACGTAGACAAAAAGGTTAAATTCGTCCAATTTAATGTTATGTCTAATGTCATTTTTTATTGCGCGGTAAAAGAGATGTTTTAGAAATGTATAAAGCGTAGGCCAGCATAGGTACACTATATGTAAATGTAGCTACATAATATGGTAACCGTTTCCTATTCTTTATTTTATTTTATTTCACTTCGTTTCAATTTACATTTAAATTAACTTCGCCAAGGAGAGCAACACAACGTATAATAAAACATGGCGGATCAGGATCAGAATCAAAGTGAATATTAACAGTATTAACCAAAGAATGTAGGTATTTGGGTCCATAATATTAATAAAACGCACTCATCAATTTTTCTTCCATCGCGCTTGAGGTGTCCAAACCCAAAACGTACACGTTCATACCGTCGGACGCAAAAACATCCAGCCAGCCAGATCCTGTTCGGACGTCCGTACGCTCAAGGTCGCTTCCGCGATTTATGACAGACAATGTGCACAGTTTAGTGCAATTGTATTAATCAGATAGTAACAAGCCGCGTCCATCAGCGCGACTTACGGACGCGTCAGATAATTTGTTCCCAGCTAAACTCTACCTAAAATTGTCAACTACGTCAAAAGTCATGTCAAAGCAACTGCCATGGCGGACCTAAAAATAGGGTTATCGCATTAAAAAACTTTTCAAATAATCATTTTTGTACGTATTTTCCCTTCTTCAAGTTATTTTTTGAACATTTTTATGAAATTCCCATATTATTTTCCTTTATTTACATATGTGTTGTACCATTGTACATAGAGCTGGCCCAAAATCTAGGCTAAGCTCAATTAATAGCTCAAATAGCTAAGCTTGTTTTGTCCGTCATTGCAAAGGTCTATGTCACAATAGTTAGGCAATATGTAAATACTAAAGACAGTTGGAAACATTTCCCACAGACACAGACCTCAAGTTCCAACAGACAGTTAACACTCAAGTTACCGCACATAAGATATAATATGCAAACAGACATCTTTGACTAGGGCTGCCATATTTTTTTTTCAGCCTATACGGGACAAAAGTTTATTTAAAATAAACTGTTGTCCCGTACGGGATATCAGTTTTTTACATGGGACAAAAAACAAAATTAACTAGCGACATTTTTCTTCTGAAGATCGAGCTAGTTTTGGTATAATATTTTGACTAGTTAATGGGCGCCTGATCTCATATTTTGTAAATAGGATATTGCGAGCATTCATCATTGTATGCGTGAGGACTGAGAGACAATTCTGCTAAATAAATCCTGCATTAATACAATTACAATCAAGTCCCGATACGCTTATACTCCCAATAGGTGTTTTTATGAACGTTAAACCAACGTGAAACGCGCTCTGATTGGTCGAAACGTCATAAAATCCGTTCATCGTAACCACAGAATTACAGAAAAAAACTGTAATTCTGTGATCGTAACATGACGCTACACTTTCAATCCAAACAAAGTAAAATTGACTGTTTAAATTATCTACTTTAAATACGAGAATTGAGGTTCTGACTTTTTAACCCTATATCGCTCGATTTACGGGACAGCTCTTGTTCCGGCATCTGGCCAGATGACTACGGTAGATGTCTATTGCCAGCAACTGCAAATCATGATGGAAAAGCTAACTGCTAAACAACCGAGGTTGGTCATTCCCTCGAGGCCACTGCTGCTTCAGGACAACGATAGACCACATACTGTACAATAGAGGGGTAGCAAATTAGAGGAGCTTCAATTGGAATGTCTAAGTCATTCACCATACTCCCCGGACCTTGCTTCAACAGATTACCATTTCATTTTTAACATAATATAATATTTATTTAACCAAAGTAGGTTGGTTAAATAAATATTATATTATGTTAAAAAAAATCAACTTTATGTTCTTCCTTTACAAAACGTCAATTTCATAATAATATGTAATGTCCTAATATTAAGAATATTAAGACATTAGGTACATATTATTATAGTCATAAGGATGCCTTTATTAATAACTTATTATTTTTGATAAAAAAATTATACATTAAGCAATCTATACTAATATTATAAATGCGAAAGTGTGTTTGTCTGTATGTCTGTCTGTTACCTCTTCACGCTTTAACTGCTGAACCAATTTTGATGAAATTTGCTACAGACATTGTTAGAGTCCTGGGAAAGGACGTAGGATACTTTTTATCTCGAAAAAGTCAGTGTTACCGAGGGATACTGTATTTACGCGGGTGGAGCCGCGGGCAACAGCTAGTAAATTATAACGCCTCTTACTGTCTTCCTTAACTACCTTTTTATTATTAAACGATTCCACTTTATATTATTTCTGCTAAAATCTTCAAAAATATGATTCTTATTTAGTATTCGTAGAGGGTCTACACTCTCGCAGCAATATATATTTAATTTTATAGCGATCTTCTTTCGTCACTTGTATTGTAATCCGCCCACGTCGAGGCGGCGTAGAGTGGGCGGACTCTTAATTTTGATTAAGTTCTTTCCTACTCAAGGTACTCAACAAAAGATGTAATTTCTACCCAAAAATACAGTAACAGTAACCATTTAATAGGTATCGCTACGTCCATATTTGCAGCTAACTTGAAGTTTTAACGGTAAATAGGGGAGACCAAGGGGTTTTGACACAAAGGTGATTTGAAACAGTACCGATTTCATGGAACTTAAAACTGTTAGCGAGTTCACAACGTTGCATTTCAACCACTCCCCTCCACCAGCTGACTTGTCAATACGCGTCGGTGGCATGAGTCGCGCGATTATGGAGTTCTGCAGGTCATGTGACAAAAATCGTGAAAAGTAAGTTATTTACGTTTTTTACCATGCTTATATTTTGATAAGGGTATTGTATTTTAGTTTGATTTATATTGGTTTCGAAAGCTCATTATCTAGAGATTTATTGTATATATTTGGTGCAATTGATTTCTGTGTATTTGATTCTTGATTGCAGATTAAATTAATATTGAGAGGTTTTTCTTCCTGAGGAGATTTGAAACAGGTTGCTTCAAATCTCATCGTTTTTGATATTGTATCAGAATATTTACGCATTAAGAAGCATTAACGTTGTGTCAATTAAATAAATGCTTTTTATTTAATTATATTGTTTCAGCATGCCTACTGATCATAAAATAAAGACTGACAGAGGTATGGCAAGTCGGAAAATATATGATTTTGCAGCAGAAGATATAGTATCAAGTAACTTTGCCACATTTTTCCCAGATTGACGTTTTTTTTTGTTTTCTATTTATATTTTGATATTTGTGAGATTATTGTTACATATATATTTGAAGAAATAGTTATTAAAACTGATTGTAATTCAAAAAAAATGACTGAAAGTTAATTATTTATTGAAAATCAATATTTTATTTTAAAGATTTTTAATGAATGTAAAACATTTTGTTTATCTGACTGTTATTTTAATTAATATTACGAATAATGACGTTATTATACTTTTAACTACTTTAGGAGTTGATCATATTGTGTATCAGAACTGTAGTTATCTACTTATACGTATATATTCACAAAATGTGAATATATACGTAAAGCAACAAAGTATGTGCTTGAAAAGATAAATTTTAATACGTGCCTTTAAATTATATCACAACTTTTATTTTACAGCCCTTAATATTTCACAGAAATCATATGTTTTAACTCTCCTCGACCCCTGTTTCATTCCCCTTGGTATGAGGGGAATTGAAACTAGATGACTTGTTGCGATTAAGTCGATTTTTTACCACAATAATAAAATTTTTCTTTATGTTAGTCATTTGCAAGTGTAAAGAATGACCTAACGTTTGGTACTAATATCATACCATTTCTGGCAATAGTGTTTGGTATATGAGACAAAATGTAAAAATTGTGTCAACACCCCTCGGTCTCCCCTACTCTCTTAGAAGTCATCTTAAATAACTCCATGACAAAATTACTTAATCATTCTAATAATATACTATTAATTATTATAGATATGCAAGTTTCCATCCATCCGGATAGATGTATGTTACTCTTTTACGCTAAAACTACTGAATAGATTTCCATAAAATTTGTATGGTAGTGGTTTAGAAGCTGCATTAAAAGCTACAGTATTCCCGTAACATATCCGATACTATATTTAAGCGGGTGGAGTTGCGGGAAAAAGCTAGTGGTAAATTAAATTTATGAAAACATGTAATACTTTACATACAAGCGCTATTTGCGTTATTTTCTACAAATTAAACTACAATCGATTTTCCCTCATATTTATTCATGTTTGCATCGAGATTCAATTGAACTTTTTATGCCGCCGGAGAACAAAAATGAACATTTTATTATTATTAAAGATTTTGCATAATAAATTCGAGTCTGTTGTGAGCAAACTTCCAAGTTATAAAATTCGTAATTTTCAACAACTTTACGATTCGAGTTGGAACTGCAAATGAGGTTTTGATACTTTTTCGATGTTCCCTCGAGACGAGACGATAAAAACTTTGGAGTCGGCGACAATATTGATCAATGAATAATGAAACGATTCTCTTAGAATTATACAGTTTTCGCTGTTTTCGGAAATATATGGTAAAATGTCATAGATGTATTAGGTCTTTACCTATGAAATTGTCGTTTTGTATAAAAAAATTTAAACGATGTTTTTCATTTATTTTTTAATTTGTATTAATCGAAGTAATCACACATGCAATCAATGCATCTTTGCCAACGCAGTGGCAGTTTATTGATGATCTTCTTAAAGAAATCAGCTGGACGGGAGGCAACAAATTCTTCAAAGGCATTTTGTACTGCCTCTCGGGTATTGATTTTTTTTCCCGCCAAGAAGTTATCCAAATACTGGAAAAAGTAGTAGTCTGTAGGCGCAAGGTCTGGTGAGTAGGACGGATGATGGAGAGCTTCCAACCCCCAGTTCTTGCAACTTGGAGACCGTCTGCTGTGCAGTATGAGGTCGCGCGTTGTCATGCAGGAGCAGCGGAGACAAGCGATTGACCAATGCTTGCCAGCTTCTCCATCTTCACAGTACACATCTGCAGTAATGCTCACCCCGTTTGGTAAGAAGCTGTGGTGAATCACACCGGCGCGGCGCTAGACCAAACAGTGACCATCAATTATCTAGGGGTAAGTTTTCGTTTAGGGCATTGTTTAGGTGCTGAACCAGGATCCAGCCAACTTGCTGAACGCTTGCGGTTATCAAACAGAATCCATTTTTCATCGCAGGTAACAATGCGGTTCAAAATTCCTTCATTTGTGTGTCTGATGAGCAGTGCAAGGCACGTCTCGACGCGTACTTCGCACTGGCGATCATTGGGTTCGTGGGGCACCCATTTGTCAAGCTTTTTTACCTTGCCAATTTGACGCAAATGGACCAATGTTGTTTTGACACTAACGTCGAAAACTGCTGCTAATTCAGCCGTAGATTGTGTATCATCAGCTTCCACAATCGTCTTTAATTCGTCATTGTCGACCAAAGTCTTCGGACGACCGCGAGGTTCATTTTTCAGGTCGAAATTTCCAGAACGGAAGCGAGCAAACCAATAACAGGTGGTGCGTTTATTTGTAGTGTTAGCTCCGTAAACGTTGTTGATGTTTCGTGCCGCTTGTGCCGCGTTGCTGCCACGACGGTACTCATATTCCATAATTACTCGAATTTTTAACTTATCCATGATGATGAAAAATATTGAAATGCGATGAAAATGTAACACTAATCAATAAACAAATGACTACTTTTGGGAAAAGAATTCCATGTTTTTAAAATAAAATTAATTTGAAATTAGAATTCTTAGCCAAACAAAAATTATTTTGATTTGAAATGGCCAGTACTGCAGAACGGCAATTTCATAGGTAAAGACCTATTATTAAAAAGAGGTAGATATGGTATTGCGGGTAAAAAATTAAGACTCAAATTGGTCCGCTGCGGCCTGCGGGCCAATATTTGTTTTAGTGTGCGTTCAGCCGGTCGACGAGTAGAAATACGTTTACGCATCCCTTGTCAATGTGTGTCGCGGCACAGAAATAATGTCAGTTTTGTAAGGATATAACGTATCTATGTAATAATTAATCAAAGTAGAATGTAGTATAATTTACTTACGTATTTTAAAATAGACATATTTTTAAATTACTTTGGTAATTGTGGACAATTGGACCTATGGATTGTTAGATTTCTTAATTCATTTTTCAAACAGTAATAAATGGGTTATTGAGAATCATGTAATAATTATTAGATACCTATTATTTTTAAATTACTTTGGTAATTGTGGACAATTGGACCTATGGATTGTTAGATTTCTTAATTCATTTTTCAAACAGTAATAAATGGGTTATTGAGAATCATCTAATAATTAATATACCTAATATATTAATACGTGAAGCAAAGAACTACGCAAACGGAGGGGCCGAGGGAGGAAATGTTTGGCACATTTAATGTTTACGTGGAGGAAGGTGTGCAGAAAGCTATTTTTATAAATGATGCTTACTAAAATTAATAAAAATAACAACACCACTACATACTTCAGATTATTAACACACGTACACGGTGCGTTTGATATTTTTATTAGACCGTACACATTTTGTTACACGTTGACATTTGTCAGTTTATCACAACATTGTCTCCTATTTTTAATATGTTGTATCCCTACCTCCTACGAAAACCTATCACAACAAATTAACATCTCCTATTTTTTTCTATTTTAGAGACAAAAGAAACCTTATACAGATAATACGGTATTTTCCTAAATTTTTATTACATAAATGAATAGTGCTATCAAAAATAAGAAAGTTTACGAAAGGAATAGTATCCTAAAAATAAATTTTCAAAGATATTGCAGATTGTTTGACGCACTTAGGTGAGTCTCGTGAAAACGCCCCATAATATAAAAGTCGTACTAGTAAGTGACGTCACACGCTAGTGATTGCTACGAAATGTACATACCTATGCACAAAATTTTTGATATCTCCGAAAGTTGAACGAAACAAAGTATAGATACCAGGAGTCCGAATGTAATGTTAAAATAATGGTCTCAATTTAGGGGGCAGATTTTTTGCCGGTAGAGCGCGTCTCAGTAAAAGAAGCACTCGTTTGAAATTACGCGGGATGTTATGTTGCTATTGACATCTCTGGAAAAAAATTATTATGAGAAACGTGGATTTAAATCTAATTAAATAAAAGTTTTAGGAAAATCTTAGAAACTGTTCACGAAGTATAGATACCGTAGAATACGGTAATTGCCTAATGGTAATTTAAAAATAATTGTAATAAATAATAGTATTGGCAACACTCGGTACGTAACAAATTCTAGCACAGCCAACGTAGTGATTATATTCTCTTTGGCACAGCCAGTGGATGGGTCTATTGTGTACATAAATACTATGGAAAAGCCTTAGATACCGTTCGGACTCCTGGTTCCTATCTTACTTCGTGGTCCGAAGTTTGCGCGTATATGTTCATACACACCATAGTAAATATTTTTGTATTTGACGTAGTTTTACACTAATGTTGTAAAAAAATTTAAAAAAACCCCTAATTCTTTTTACTTTATCAAGTTGTAATACGTAATATTTTCTTATTTATTAAAAAGGACAAAATTTTTTACTTGTAAGGAAATACCCAATTATGTACTCGTGTATGCCGCCTTTGTGTGCTATCGTAGTGTTCTTTGTATTGTGTATATTTGTGTGTATGTATATCTACTGATCGTGTACAATAAGTATATTTTCTTTTTTTTTTTCATTTTCACGAATTACAGGGCAACCGGGAGCTCTAGTTATAATTTAGCTAGTACAACTATTGATTAGCTTACAACAGGTATTAAGTGTAATTAACAAAATAGGATACGTACATTTTATGTAAATATATTGTATTAAATGATCATTATTCTTCTGTAAATTAATTCTTTTCAATTATAAAGTTGCTGACTATAGCAATTGCAGTAATTGTTGTTGCACTAATTAATTTTAACAGCTCTCAAAATGTCACGAAAATTCCAATCGATTTGTTCTGCAGCTCGAGAGCTCTCGATAGTTTAACATAAAAATGCTATCGCCATTTCATCAAGTGGCCGCTTTCAATTTTAAACTATTTCAGTTATCATCATTCATCATCATCGTAGGAACTTCTCTTTTTAACCGACTTCCAAAAAAAGGGGATTATATGGACACATATGGTGGTTTCCACTCTTTCAGAAATAGTCCAAGCATGACGTGTTAACAAAAGTAAGATTTTGCATTAGGGTATATCCTGGATTCAAAAGTACAGAACAGAACTCTTGACTCTGTATACATGTGTAAAGAACAAGCATATGCTACTATGTCAATTACGGTCATCAACACCATCATCACACCATACATCATCATATTATGCAAGTATTCTGTGGTCGCGTGCGCTGCCAGCTCAACTAATATTGTGTTTTGTCCGTACATCATGATTGTCTTCCTTCTGTAGAATAGTTAGTAAGTAAGTGAACTCAATGTATATTGTCTACACAACTCTAATAAGGGTTAGAGGCAGTAAATACCAGATTGTAATACAGATTTATATAAATAAATAAATAAATAAATAATGATCATTTCTCATAATATTTTACACCGACACGGATATCTTTATACATTACTCTGCCATTTATGGACCTTTTTGCAAAATTCTTTTGTTGTTGTGAAGGGTATAATTCCAAATTGGTCCTTTAGTCACTAAAGTGGAAACCTGATGATGCAATCCATGAGGAATCGAGGGAACTCATCGAAATTTATATGGACATGACTGACATGTGATTTTGACTTTTTCTGAAGTAACACAAGCATATAAAAGTAACAAGAAGTAACAAAAAATAAGATTTTTGCACCAAGGTATACCCTGGGTCCAAAATCACTGAACAGAACTCCTCAGTCTTTAAACGCGTTTGAAAATTTCTACAAGAAGTTTAAAGAACTGCAAGCATATGCCATTTTGTAACTTACACTAATCATGATCGTCTTATTAACAATACCTAATGAAGCTTGGCGCGTATTCAATTATACATTCGATCGTTTATTTTAGACGTTCTTAACATGTATTAATAATATAAGAAATGGTTAATATTTTAGCGGGGAATTTAAAAGGGGAATTTTTAGGAAAATAAGTTTTATTTCATACATGGTCTAAAATAATATTATGTATTATATTTAAAAGTAGAGAATTTGAATATGCAACTACAGAACACTATAGAAAATAGAGTAACTATTTTGCACTATAATAGTTACAAGTCGCTCGACTTTATACTAAGTGTAATCTTTATTGCGTATCTAAGAGGCAAAATAATCCTAAAAAAGTTAAAAATATAAATATGAATTTTGGTTTGGCGGTGCAGTGTGTTTTTAAAACCCACAGGCAAAAACATTTTTGCTCGTAAAATTTAAAAAAAATACAATGATTTTGCTCGCGATCCACAGAGACCGGGGTTTAACAGACGTAATTAATTTCGGACGAGCGAAACCTTTTGCTATTCGATACTTGACCGATTGTAGGTACAGCTTTTTACAAAGCCAATATTTTTTTTTGTTTTTCACAATATTACTAAAAAGGACACATTTTTTTACCTTTACTTTTATTTTGACATTAAATTTCTGCAGACTGATCATACTTTGGATTATACAGTCCGCTTAAATTTGACTAAATCTTCAGAAATCAAGATGGCCATGGCGTAACTTTTTCTTGTACCTATATACCTATATCCTTAGTTTTGAAATCATTATTATACTAATATAATAAAGAGGAAAAGTTTGTTTGTTTGTTTGCATTGGATAGGCTCCGAAACTACTGGACCGATTTTGATGGTATTTGGTACAGATATAGATTAGACCACGGATAAGGACATAGGCTACTTTTTATCGCGGCAAAATGTACGGTTACGACGGAATTTCCTTTTGCGCGCATTAAGTCACGGGCAACATCTAGTAAATGATAAAGTAACTCAAAGTTTCATGGGAAACTAAAAGAAGATATTCACCGATTTTCCTTCTGGGCGAACTTCGCGCTCTGCAGACAACATCTAGTATTATTTTATTTATTTATAAAGAAATACTAAAATAATATGTATAATAATTTGCCTCTCTGATACTCATTGCAATATTGTATCAAAATTTTTAAATTATTCATTTCTGTGAAGGGTCGGTCTGTCATATCAAAAACGCTTTTAATTAAATAATTTAACAATCGACGTCGAAAAACATGACATCATAGGATCCGAATCCGGGATAGACAAACAAAATGACATCATTTCATTAATCCTGCTAATTAGTATAACACAAATTAATTGTATTTTATTTGGTGCTCTTTTCAATTAGGTTTCAATAATGTTAAAATATAATGCTGTAGGTACCTACCTACTTGACTTTTGAATTCAATTATTTTTTTAACCATAGGGGAGACCGAGGGGTTTTGACACAAAGGTGATTTGAAACAGTACCGATTTCATGGAACTTAAAACTGTTAGCAAGTTCGCAACGTTGCATTTCAACCACTCCCATCCACCCGCTGACTTGTCAATACGCGTCAGTGACATGAGTCGCGCGGTTATGGAGTTCTGCGTGCCATGTTATAAAAATCGTGAAAAATAAGTTATTTACGTTTTTTTACCATGCCTATATTTTGATAAGGGTATTGTATTTTAGTTTGATTTATATTGGTTCCGAAACCTCATTATCTAGAGATTTATTGTATATATTTGGTACAATTGATTTCTGTGTATTTGAATTTTGATTGCAGGTTAAATTAATATTGAGAGGTTTTTTCTTACTGAGGAGATTTGAAACAGGTTGTTTCAAATCTCCTCATTTTCAATATTGTATCAGAATATTTACGCATTAAAAAGGATTAACGTTGTGTCAATTAAATAAATGCTTTTTAATTTATTTATTTTGTTTCAGAATGCCTACTGATCATAAAATAAAGACTGACAGAGGTATAGCAAGTAGCAAAATATATGATTTTGCAGCAGAAGATATAGTACAAGTAACTATGCCACATTTTTGCCAGATTAACGTTTTTCTTGTTTTCTTTTTACATTTTTGATATTTGTGAGATTATTGTTACATAAATATTTGAAGAAATAATTATCAAAACTGATTGTAATTGTCAAGAAACGACTGAAAGTTAATTATTTATTGAAAATCAATATTTTATTTTAAAGATTTTCAATGAATGTAAAACATTTTGTTTTTCTGACTGTTATTTTAATTAATATTACGAATAATGACGTTATGATACTGTTAAGTACTGTAGGAGTTGATCATATTGTGTATCAGAACTGTAGTTATCTACTTATGCGATATATCAGTACAAAACGTGAATAGATACGTAAAACAACAAAGTATGTGCTTGAAAAGATAAATTTTAATACATGCCTTTTAATTATATCACAACTTTTATTTTACAGCCCTTAATATTTCACAGAAATAATATGTTTTAACTCTCCTCGACCCCTGTTTCATTTTACCTCGGTATGAGGGGAATTGAAACAAGATGACTTGTTGCGGTTAAGTCGATTTTTTACCATAATATTTAACACTTACAATTTCTTTATGTTAGTCATTTGCAAGTGTAAAGAATTACCTAACGTTTGGTACTAATATCATACCATTTCTGCCAATAGTGTTTGGTATATGAGACAAAATGAAAAAATTGTGTCAACACCCCTCGGTCTCCCCTACTAATTTATAAGGAGGAAAGATTTAATTGTTTGCATTGAATAGGCTCCAAAATTACTGGGCAGATTTTGATGAAATTTGCTACTTTGTGTACTTTTTATCGCGGCAAAATGTATGGATCCGACAGATTTCCTTTTGCGCACACGAAGACACGGGAAATATATAACACCTACATAGATAATTCAAATACTATAAATACCTATTATTATTTACACGTTTATCTAAGTATTTTACAAATCTTCGAATGCTTTTTTAAAAATATGATTACTTAGTTGCTGCGATGCAAAAATCCTTATGATTTGGTCATTTAAAAGACTTTAGTAATAGTAAGAAAACCAATAACCAATATCAAATCAAAATTTTCTTCATTTACGAATCTTACTAAGAAACATTAAAAATAATTATGACAAAAACCTTTTGGAACGCGCTGGAAATAATAGTAAGCAAATTTGGAAATATATTAAGAATATAACGTACGCTACAAAGCAACATGAATCATCCTCAAGTTTGCTAAAAAGTCATCCGTCAGAATTAGAATCTTTAAATATTGTAAATAAATTCTTTGTAAATATTGGATCACGCCTAGCATCAAAAGTGCATAGTCAAAGCGGCCAATCGTATTCCCAGTTGACGTGCAGCTCCAACATAACGTCTTTCTCACTCTTAGAAACTGATGAAGCTGAGGTAGAAAGGATTATTTTAAGCCTAAAAGACGATTGTGCTGTTGGATGGGATGGTATATCTTGTAAAATAATTAAAAAATGTAGAAATAATTTGATTCCACCTTTCACGTACATTTTTCAGAAATGCTTATCTGAAGGATATTTCCCAAAATGTTTAAAAAAAGCTGTAGTTGTACCGATCTATAAATCTGGTGAGAAACACGAAGTGTCAAATTACCGACCAATCTCAATACTACCATCCATATCAAAGATATTAGAAAAAATCATTAACATCAGGTTGGTCAACTTTTTAGAAAATAAATTGTTATTATCGAAAAACCAATTCGGATTTAGATCAAAATTATCAACCGCTGACGCTGTGCACAATTTGACAAATCATATCGCCCAAGAACTTGATATAGGTAATCATGTAATTGGAATATTCCTTGACCTTGCCAAAGCATTTGACACAGTGTCAACCAAAATCCTTTTGCATAAACTTGAATGCATAGGAATAAGAGGTAACCAGCTAAAATTATTTCAAAGCTACTTAGAAGAGCGCACTCAATGTGTAAAGATTGGAAATAGCTTTAGCTCATATGTAAATAATACACAATATGGTGTCCCACAAGGAAGTATTTTAGGGCCAACATTGTTCCTAATCTACATTAATGATTTGTGTGAACTAACCCTAGACCACGGCATAACCATATCATACGCTGATGATACTGCACTAATTTTTTCAGCTAACTCATACAATAAAGTATTCGAGTATGCGCAACACGGGTTCAACATTGTTAACGTATGGCTTCGGGCTCATTTATTAACTTTGAATCCAGAAAAAACGAAATATATAAAGTTCTCAATGCGCAAACCCACCTTAGCTCCTACTAACCAAACACTGTATGCCCACTACTGCAAAACTCCCTTCACTAGTAGCGAATGCACAATATGTCCTAACATTGGAATAATAAACGAAGTTAAGTATTTAGGCATAACTTTAGATGAAAATCTGTCTTTTAAACATCACATTGATACACTATGTGATAAGATGCGTAAGCTGATATTTATTTTCAAAAAGATTCGTCATATATCAGACAAACAGCTTATCAAGCAAGTTTATTTTGCTTTATGCCAATCCTTAATAGCTTACTGTATTACATCTTGGGGAGGAGTGGGTAAAACACTGTTATTAACCGTTGAAAGAGCACAGAGGGCAATCATCAAAGTATGTAACTTCCGTCCATTCCTTTTCCCAACCAACCTGCTTTATGATTCATTTAAAGTACTAACAGTTCGTCAATTGTTCATATTAAATACAGTTCTAAAGCAGCACACATCCCTACCCTATTGCTCGGATTTCATTAATAAAAGGCGGAAAGATATCGTTTGTCCATTGAAAGCAGATACAAAACATGCTTTTACTGCAAAATTTTATATATTTTTAGGCCCACTTCTTTACAATAGAATTAATGCTTTATTCAAAATATATGCCCTTAACTATTACAATTGCAAAATTAACCTAAAGAACTCACTTCAAAAATTGACGTATGAGGAAACAGAAAATTTGTTACTATAGCTCTACCAGAATCTGATGGCATTTTAAAAAAAATAAAAAATGTGATTTTCATATGGCAATGTCAAGTATGAACCGTCAAATCAAAGTACGTGATCTGTCAACCGCTGCTAAAATTTTGTGATTATGTTCTTGGAATTTGTTGTTTTTGTGAAAATATCCAAAAAGGCAATTCGATCTCAAGCGAGAAATATTGTTTTCTATGTCTATAGTAAAATACAGAAAGAAGAAGGTGTAAATCGAACTCAATCTTATAATTTAAAGTTCGTGGTCGAGTTGACCGGTAAGTTAGAGTGAGTTGTTTTGATACTTTTAGTTTTTTTATATTTTCTTAGGTAATTATTGTGACTTCTTTAAATGTGTTTCCAGTACTACTATAAGGTGAATCGTAGCTGATGGCACATCGAATGATGGTTTGTTTTCCATGCCTGGTAAAAGGAGGAGAGGAGGAAAAAAGAAAATCAACATAAGACAGTTTCGATTTATAGTTGATTAGGAATAAAGTAAACGAGTTCTATACAGTTCGGAAGGAAATTCCAACATTAAATAAACTGTTGCCAATTTAATTGTATGTTATTCGTAATAAATAAGTATATAAAGTAATTCACGATTGATTTATTTTTCATGAAATATCATTATATTACATAGTATAAAACAAAGTCCCTTTTTTGTCTGTCCCTATGTATGCTTAAATCTTTAAAACTACGCAACGGATTTTGATGCGAGTTTTTAAAATAATAGTCTTTAAGTATTTAATAGTCTTTAAGATATTATAAGATTATGGTAAAATTTATATTCAAGTACTTATTATGTAAGTATATTATCAAGTGGTCGCGCATGTCGTATCGAGGTGATAGGGTCCCATTTTTAACAATTTGCATTGGGCAAACCTAAAAACATGTTCAATATTGTGTCAGTAGTATATTGCTGTAAGTAGGTAGAGAATTATTCGCCGAAGTAGTTTTTTCTCCAATAACACTATTCCACGCGGGCGAAGCCGCGGGCAAAAGCTAGTTTTCTATATTATACACCGAACATTCTTCATACAGTCTTATTATAATTCATGTTCAATAATACTAAAGACATAATTAAATATTAACCAGTATCAAGATCGTTTAATCCAATTTCCCCAGTATTGCACACTACAAATTTTTTTTTCCCTATTTGCCATGAGATTCTGGTACACCTATAGTCTTAAAATAGCGTTAATGTATAAAAAATATATATATTTATTACTGTAATTTATAAGTGTACTGTAATATTTTATTGCATACCAAAATCAATCCTAAGTAATACATAGTTTTAAGCCTTTTTATTTTATGCCAAAAGTTTGTAGTATTAATGTTAATGTAATTAGCACTAGTTTTTGCCTGAAACACAGGTTTATCCTAGTTCAGGCGCTATTGTTAACTTTATGTAGATTAAGTATAAATTGTTACCTACTTTTGACCTACCTGTAATTTACAATATTGTATTTTTACTGAATAAAAAATTTATTATTATTATTATTATTATATTAACATTTTCGTAATTTCATTTTTACAATATTATGCCATAAATTATTCCTTATATTATTTGAATTCGACTACGGCAAAGCCAAAAAGCAAAGGTAATGATTTTGGCAGCATATACGGTTGTTTATTCGACCGCAGCTCCTAAACTACTATTACGATTTTAATAAATGAGGTGTCAATAGATAATGTAATAATGGCCCAGGTAACATATTACATTATCTATTGACATTGTCGAGTTTACATTTTATATTTTATCGGGTATAAGTTTTGTCGCACGATGATTGCGATGCGGCAACCCAATTAATATCGGTATGAAAACATTGCGACAGGCCAAATATTGCGAATTACGAGAGGCCAATATTTACGCTCAATCAATTGATTCGTTAAACGATAAAACTGGTTCTACGGCCTAATGACGTTACGTATTATAGCACTGGAGTGACCACGAGGGCAAAGTAGGACAGGAGAGTTTTGGCAAAAAGTTTATTTTATTTATTTATTTATTTATTGTAACTTTATGCACAAACAAGTACAAAGGCAGACTTAATGCCTTTTGGCATTATCTACCAGTCAACCTTTAGGCGTTACAGGAGCAAAATTGTATTAAAGGTGCCGGTAAAGTCAAGGAGAATAAAATAAAATGAGTAAAATCAGTAAACTAGATAAAATATGGATATTACAATGTAGATAGATAACATAAATTATTATAATAATATATACCTATAAAATGCATATGATAATATATATATACCTATAAAATACATATGATAAATATAAATACATATTTACCTGTTATAATATTATTATACATACATAATAAATATTAAAATTGAATAACAAAAGTTTACCTAAGACTTTCCACATGCCAGGCTACGCTTGAATACGCAAGAAAGACAGCCATTACCGAACTAAATACAATGTACCGTAAAGGTAGCCCGCGACCAGCAAACAGAGCCATCACGCTGAAAAAAATCTACATTTTTTAAATACTTTTCAGCAGTTTAACTGCAGATTTTTTTCAAGTCGGGTTCCAGCAGCGTGACAGAGCTCCAGCAAACCAGCCAATCAGGTTCTCTGGCTACGCTCAACGGTCGCGCGTAGCGGGTCGCGGGATTTGCGGGGATTGTTTAGTACCTCAAGAAGGGAGCGTATTCGATCCTAAAAGGCCGGCAACGCGCTTGCAACTTCTCTGATGTTGCGGGTGTCCATGGGCGACGGTAATCGCTTTCCATCAGGTGATCCGTTTGCTCGTTTGCCCCTTGTTTTATTTAAAAAAAAAAGTACTCCATATAAATTAATACTAAGGCTACTAAGCAGTGGCTCCGCGTGTCGCGACCCTATGGGCGAGGCCACACTGCATTGCGGCGTCGCCGCACTGACGCGCCGTTGCACATGGTTGTACGTACAAAGCAGGGATGTTGCGAATATTCGCATCCGCATCCGCATATGCGGAGCATCCGCATCGATTTAGACATCCGCATCTGCATCCGCATCCGCATAAATCGATGCGGATCTAATGCGGATGCGGATGTGTAGCAGGTCACGACGAGAAAGAAATGGAAACAGTTATTTAGTAGCGCAGGATTAATATACGAACCCTTGCGAAACAAACTGGAATCCGAAAAGGCGGCCACTCTACTTTTCATTAAATATAATGGCGGCGTCGTAACGCAGTGCTGTAGCCTGGCTCTATTTCGGTCTCGGGTCGTGGTCTCGCGCCGCGCGTCGTGTACATTGGAAGGCTACCTTTAGAACCCGTGTCGACGAGCCAGTTTCTACCCGGTACGGCGCCGGGCCAGTACAATTATGTAGGAAACCAGCTTCGAGTCGGACCGGCGGCGCTACTGCCGGCGCATCGACACGCGCCCGGTGCTTCATACATAACTGGCACCGGCCCGACGCGACACCGGGTTGGCGTCGTGCGGCCTAAAGCTTAATTTTAAAATAGATTAAACTACAAAATTTATCATGTCAGTTATGTCTGTTTTACCCTTCTCGCGCGGTCAGTTTTGCGTTATTCAGCAAGCATATATTTTTATTCACATAAACTCTGAACTCTATCTTCTAATAACACTTTCATACGAAGTATTCATTATCCAACTTACGACGTAAAATCTGGTCACCCTTGCACAGGACGGCAACCGAGTAGGGGGTGTAAATGAAATAGGAATTCAGGGCACGTCCCGGCCACAGTAGTTAGTATGTTCACGGATACCCGTATCTGAAATACCACTTGCGTAGCCCAGAGGCCTAGGCAAATGAATTTTTATGCGGGTAAGAAAGTAGGTTAGATTATTTTGAACAAAGAATACTAAATTATTCTAAGAATAATAATAAGATATGGGCCTTTAGTCAAAATTCATTCGATAATTTCGACGGTGAAGTTCAGAAACTAATTATATGAGATTTGACTTGGATTCGATATATTAAGGCATCGCAAGCGACATGTCACTTGGTGATGACTTACCTGTGTCAAATTCCATACCTTTTTTATTTCGAACTTCGCCATCGAAATTACGAATGCATCTTGAATTCTTGACTTTTTAGCCCTGGTAAAGACCTTTGTTAAGAATAAATAAAATAATAAAATAAATAAATCGTAATATAGGTATTATTGGCTAGTAGTATTTCGAGATGACCTACGTTTAGGTACTTTTATGGCAGTGACAGAACATAAACGGAAATTAGTTGTACTTCGAGATTTAATCTATGTAACATATAAAATCCTTTGTCCTGAATGACTGACGGATCAACGCACAGCCTAAACCGCTGATCGTAGAGACCTGAAACTTGCAGAGCTTGCTCTTTGTAATGCGTAGGGATCCGATAAGAAGGGATTTTTCGAAATTCGATTCCTAAGGGGGTGAAAAGGGGTAAAACAGTTTGTATGGGGCAACGTGATTCCTTGGTCCAATCTACTTCATATTTTGCACAAACATTATGTAACATAATTGAAGGAATTCGTGTATCATAGTTTATTGAAATTCGTCCGCTAACGGGAATAAAAAGAGAAAGAAAGTTGCTTGGGAGCGATTTGCTTTTAAGTTGATATAAATACTCCTTAGTGCTTTTGATATAAAGCTCCCCACGCACAAGCGATCGATCGATTTAGTCTTTACCATTTAAACATTTACTGGGTTCGTAGTTGCAAGTAAATCGTTTTAGATAAAAATTAAATATAGTCTGAGATCCTAGGACCACCTTACAATACTTTTTATATGAAACTCGTATATATTATACGCGTAAATTTTGTTCCACTAGCTGGTAGGTCTTACACTAATCATTTTGTGTAATAGTTTGTCATTAGCAATTTACTTTCAAATACGAATTATTTTCCAATTTGATCGAAGCAATCGATAGCCCGTGAGTGGGAAGCTTTATTTTTATTTTGACATAATATATTGTCATCATGTTGAAAAATAAATCTGACAAGAATGCCAAAGTTAAATTTGATGAAAATCTCTTTGAAAAACTAGGCACCTAAATATTTGCGATTGCTACATTAATTACATTAATAATACTTATTATATTACATAGGTACTATTTCAATAGAATATTTTGAGTGTAGGTATAATTAATTTTCTTTCTCTTTTGTTGTTATATATGTAATATTTAATTTATTTGTGCTTGATTTAGCAATGTTTAATACATATGTTTTTAGTTTTTAACCCAAACCAATGACTTTTAAGATTTTCTTAAAAGATTTTTGATCTGTAGGTATGTGCACGCTAATCTCAGAAACCACGGAACGGATTTTTATAAAATTTGTTACCGTAGTCATAGATATATAATATTAATAACCTAACTAAGAGCATGCCAGGACATGTCTAAGGAGGGTTCCGTAACTATAAACGCGTAATATGCTTTTTTTTTTAATTACTCCAAAGTTACTGTCCGATTTGGTTCATAATAATTTTCCTAAAGAGTTTTTAGCATGATCTATCAGCATGGAAATTTTCAAGTTTCTATCTCCTATAGTTTAAAAATGCTAGGGGGGGGACCAACTTACGAACTACTTTGGAGGCAGATTACTCGAAAATGGTCAACTTTATAAAAAAGTTACGTATAAAACCTTACCTTTATTTTAAAAGACCTATTCTACGATACCCCACACGATGGGGTAGAGTGAAAAAATATTTTTCATCCCCACTTCACATGTATGGAGAGCCACCCCTAAAATATAAAATTATTATTTTTTTATGATCCCGAAACCGTGATCTATAACTGCACCAAATTTATAACTGCACATATACAATCTATAACTGCACCAAATTTCATCAATTTATATTCATAATTACAGGAGCTAGAGGCGCGGACAGACAGACAGACAGACAGACAGCCCTAGCATTAGCCCTTGGATAAACACAAAGGACTCACTTTTTATCGCGGAAAATTTCTTTATATAATCATTAATGTGTATGATTATTACATGAGGAATAAGTGAGAAGTTAGATGTGTGGTCGTACTGCTAACTCATCTCTCTCTTAAACTCTGTCGTGGTCCCAACTAGGATGGGCGATCACAATCCAAATTATTTCTATTAAGTTCAAAGTCCACAACGTCTTCCCATTCAAAAGATTTTCGAAATCGTTAAAATGCTAATTATTATCGGCTACAAAGAAATCCTTACTTAATATTATACCTAAACGCGAAAGTTTGTATGTACATAATAATATGTTTAGTTTTTCATGCATTAAAGTAAAGTAAAGAAAACACGTAAAGAATTTTGATGAAATCAGGTATGGTAGTAGGTTATGCAGAATTAACACAGAATACTTTTTGCAGCTTATTAAATTTTATTTATGGTACAGTTCCGGTAGATTTCTTGAGTGTACCTTTGAAGTCGCAGGAAACATTCAAATATAATACAACTGATACGGCTGTGCAGTGCCTACACCATTATGAATTAAATTTTGGTATTGGTATTTTCCCGAACAAGCTTTCCCTCTGACTTAAGGCCGCGTGGACCCAATTTTACATGACTTTGAATCGATAATAAACAAACAAATAGTAACTTTAAAAAGCCAAAAAAAATACACATTATTGTTTACTTAATGTTCTTTTACAATTTGTGGTTCGAAACATAATATTGAAAACTTCACTCGATCAAAAATAATTCCGAAGAGGAGGCTAAATTTGAATATTTTTCTTTTTGTTCATGAAGTTCAAGATAGTTTTACTTTCAAAAATCATATCTACGAAAAGCTAATAACTTAAAGAAGAATAATTTGTGGTTCCATTTTGCATGTTGGTTTAATTATTTTAACATTAAATAATTATTGAAATGCAGCGTGCGTAAGCCGCTTGAGTCGCCCCACAGTCGCCCGCTAGGCGTTGACGAGGACAGACCTATGTCAGTTTTGCTAGCGCACGGCTTACCCGCGTATTTATCGAACAATAGGGTATTATCCTATGATGAAAATATACATCAGATTGTTGATATTTTATCGCTAAACATTAATTTAAACCAATTTAACCAACTATTTACACAAAAATATGTATGATTTTTATAAAATATCAAAAATAAAATTATGATTTTTTCACGTTTGACCACGTGACTAAAAACGCACGAGATTGGAATGTGACGTCATATTCTTGTACTTCTTCTTCTTTTATTAATGTCTTCCCGATTTCCATAAAGAATATCCAGCATCGAATCATTAACGTCATGCGTCAGCGAGTAATAGCCATTTTTTCTGCATTTCAGTGTTCTTTGGTAGGGTCACAAAGATTTTCCCCGGTGTTTTAATAGACGTATTAGTGCATTTTGGCACTACGCACCATTTATAAGGCATTTTTAATAGACTTAAAACATTTATTTAAAAACGTAAATAGTAGGTATTCTGGGATTTGGCATTTTCAGTGTAATTTCACACTTGACACTTGACAGTTACAATGTTACAAGAATGTGACGTCATGACAACTCATTATAGCGTTTTCGCGCCTTTAATATTAATTTGAACTTTTAGGTTAATTTGCAAGGAAAAGAAAGAAATTCACAAAGAATGGTTCAAACTGCTAATGTATTTTGGTATTAGGAACAATTTGACATACTTTTCAAAAACTTGGAAAATACCCTATTCTTTCGTTTCTAACGCAGTGTAGGAAAGTCAGTTTGTTTTGTTTTTTTATTTTTGAACTAAATTATACATATCATACACAATAACATGTTATATTTTATCGTCGCCGCGTCATTGCTTTTGCCAGATGAGACGACCTCTGTGGCTCAGTGATTGAGCGTGTTGGTGCTCAAGCCGGGGGTCGCGGGTTTGAATCCCGCCGAAGGAACAAAAAGTTTCCTGTGTTCCCGGGTCATGGATATGTATAATACAATAAAAATCTAAAGGAAAGTCAGTTTGTTTTGTATTTTTTTATGTTTCTTTTTATTTTTGAACTAATTCTATACATTCTATACAGATAAATAAAATTGAAGTGTCTGTTTGTAACTTCAAATTAACAGCTTTTCATATAAGGAATCTAAAAGTATATTCGGTACTTATAATAATAATAAAATAATAAAATACCAATTTTTTTAATTTTTGTCTGTCCGTCTGTCTGTCTGTCTGTTTGTTCCGGATAATCTCTGAAACGGCTGGACAGATTTTCACGGGACTTTCACTAGCAGATAGCTGATATTATAAGGTCTAACATAGGCTACTTTTATTTTAGGGTTCCGTTTAAAAAAATAGGGTTCCGCTTTCGTTAGATCTGCGCAAACGAAGTTGCGGGCATCAGCTAGTAATATATAAAAATTGTTTATCGTTTGTTGAAATCCACTAAATAATAAATTTATTGCATTCTTTAAGAAAATCCACTATTGTACATTATATTAGCTGTTCGAGACCAACTGACCTGTATGTAATGTAATTTTTTTTAGTTTAATATTTTGGCGTTTCAAAATTATACTTCTTTCTAAACGACTTTACAAAAACTGTAAAACGCGTGCCCAAAGCATAGTTTAGCTAAAGAGGAACAGATAAACAGCTACATAGTAAGCTTTCGAATTTAGTGCGTTACTACAAGCATACGATGTGTCCACGATTGTGGAAAAAAGGTTCAGATTTGGATCATTCTATGAAAGCTGTTTAATGCTATATATTTTCTATTCTATATCCAAAGTATCGGAAATTTCCTTCGCATAACCGTTATATTTTATTTAAATTGACTTAAATAAGCAAACTTCGGTTTAAATCCATTAGTAGTAAAACTATTTTTCATTGTACGAAAGTTCCGAGTCCCAGCGACAGTCTCCAACTACTTCCCGGCAAACAACTCCGCCAACTTGAAAATTTATTACACAAACTCGCCATAATTAAATTTATGCACTAATTTACGTACTTATTCATTTATTTATTTGCTTGATAATAATGAAAGTCGTAAAGTTTGACAACCATCAGCGGCTAGCGAGGTGGCCCACATTGAAGAGAGACCAGCCACAGCAGTGGCATCAGTGGTCGAATGGAGATACCTATAGGATCTAGGATGTTCCAGAAATAATGGTCAAGCCAAGTTTTTTTTTTTTTGGATAGGAATCCCTTAGGCTATCAAATCATCCCCTTGTATGTTCTACGATTTTCAATAGTTTTCGAGTTGTCGACTTTTGTGAAATTTTTGAAGTACACTTATATCATACTTTCTATTGTGACAGATATTATAATATGACAGACTTTTCCAACGCCTAAGACAAGGACAAAACATTGTATTGCTTTTTACTATAGATAAATATTTTTATTAGTAAGGGGGATAGTGTATATGTAATAACAATAATACTCTTTCTACTTATTCAAAATACCATCAAAATATCTTATTTTGATTCATTCGTTCTTGTTAGAATCTTCCTAGCTTAGAAAGTTTTCTTGACTAGTTTTCCTATCAATAGAAGTTGAGCTTGTATCTATGCTGTTGAGTGTAGAGTGTGGAAACTACACCGAGTACAAGATTACTTTGTGGTTTCTTCCCGTGATTCAACACCACTAACCCTATGATCTGTATAATAATAAAATAAAAATTCTTTATTTGAACTGAAACTAAAAATAAATTCTTACAGAAAATAACATTTAAAAAAAAGTCCAAATTGGCGGCCTTACTGCTGAAGCAGTTTCTTCCAGGCAATCATTGTATATTAGTATAGGTACAAACAAAGATTTCTTAACTCAAGATAGGGTATTGCATTTGTGATGTGACAGAACAAATCTTCATTTTTTTTTTCACCATACTTTTATTAAAACTACTGTCATACGCCACTGTATATATTTAAACTTTAAAATTTGTGTTTGTTACTTCTGTACAAAAATAATAAAAAGAATATAAATAATACTTCAAATGTCAAAATGGCCCCAAAAATCTCTAAAGTGGGTTGCCATTATTTGGAGACAGTTTTTGCCTCAAAATGCCTCGTCTATAATATTAGGTCATTACAGTACGTCATATGAATTTGGCATTGTGTAAAGGAGGAACATAAAGTCGATTTTTGAAGTAAATACTGCTTTAGCGGCGCTGTGAACTTTTCTTAGGATGGGTAAAAACTGTTAAACTCGCGCGACAGGTCACGTGTCCTGATAAAATGCTGCATTAATTACAATCAAGTCCTGATAGGTTAAAACTCTCAAACGGTGTTTTTATAATCGTAAAACAACATGAAACGCGATCTGATTGGTCGAAACGTCATAAAATCCGTTCATGGTAACATGAACGGATTTTATGACGTTTCGACCAATCAGATCGCGTTTCATGTTGTTTTACGATTATAAAAACACCGTTTGAGAGTTTTAACCTATCAGGACTTGATTGTAATTAATGCAGCATTTTATTTACCAGAATTGCCCCTCCGGTTGAGCGGCAACTTGTTCGATATCTAGTGCATTGATTGTACTGTAAGTCGGATTGAATTAAAATATAACGAATAGCTAAGTACTGATTCAGGTACCTACTTACAACAGGCTCCCAGTATTGTAAGGCAATGTTTAAAAAAACATACAATAAATAATTTTGTATGCATAATATGTTCAAATTTTTTTTAATCAATCCTGATTTTAACATTTGCATTGTAAACGTGATTATTAATTTTTTCATCGGTCCATAACATTGTATTGGGCCGACGCGACGCGACGATTGGGCCAATATTTTTCACTTTACTGCAAATTATTCTATAGGTATGCTGTAAAAACGTGCTCAATAGCCAATTGGCGCCCGTAAAACGAAACGTAGGAGGCGTGAGTACGAAATTTAAATTTAATAAGTCTACCCTTCCTATAAACTTCAGATAAAATTGCACAAAAGAAGGAAAGTTTTAATATTTAAAATATAAGGTTTGGTAAAATCAACTACGGATATGTTGCCTTATCGGTGGAGATTTCGCCACTTTTCTCTATCCTCCACTACTACCTTCATTTCTCTATAGGACATAACATTCAGATTTTTTACAAGTTGACTAATATAGTTTTTCCTTGGCCTTCCCTTACCCCTTTTTCCTTCTACCTTTTCTTCTAATATTGTCCTCATGAATGTGTCGTGTCTTATAAGATGCCCAATCATCTTTCCTCTTCTATTTTCTAGAGTTTTTAATAATAATTGTCTCTTTTCTCCTATCATCTGTAGCACTTCATCGTTAGTTTTCTTTTCCTTCCAACTTATCCGCTGCAGCCTGCATCCTTCTTCAGCGCCATCCTCGTTTAACAAATTTTAAATGTTATAAAGTATCAATAGGTTATAACTAATAGCTATATAAAAACAATGCACTATCATGGAATCTAATTCGTAAGCAGTTTCTCCTATCATCTGTAGCACTTCATCGTTAGTTTTCTTTTCCTTCCAACTTATCCGCTGCAGCCTGCATCCTTCTCCAGCACCATCCTCGTTTAACAAATTTTAAATGTTATAAAGTATCAATAGGTAATAACTAATAGCTATATAAAAACAATGCACTATCATGGAATCTAATTCGTAAGCTGGTTGACTGTATTGTCATAATTTGTTCGTACATTGTTAATAATATGATATTAAAATTGACATATCAATGACAATTGTATTATGACTGTGTGCCGTCATTGGCTGTTTTCCGCGGAAAACAGCGGTGCTTGTTAGCGCTTACTAGCGCTAAAAATAAAATAACAGTTGTCGGCGACACATTTACCTACTAACTTCAGTAGCGCTGACATAATCTGCAATTTTGCTTATTTACTTTGAAATCAGTAGCGTTTTAGAGGATAACGTGTCCTAGAGGAAAATAGCATTTAGCATTAACAGCGCTTACCGCTTAGCAATCGCCATTTTGCTGACAAGCGCTTACATGCGCCTTTTTCCGCGGAACACAGTCACTTTATTACAAATAAATTATGATGAATTACGAGAACCTCTATCTGCTTATACCCCCTTACAGCGTTTATTAGTAAGGGGTATAAAGTATATTCTTCTAATTCATAAGCAGATAGTAGGTACTTAATGAAAACCGTCCGATTTATCATAATGAAATAAGTACGAATACGAAATTTTAACGAAAGCGAATTTAATATTGAAATGTTAAAGTTATCCCTTTAAACTTTAAAACGAATCTGTCTGCGGCAGACTTTTTTCAGAGGCTCGGGAGAGGATTGAATTTCAAATAGCTTATTAGTCAAATGCCAATCACAGATTTAGATTCGAAAATATTCCATTTCTGATTTCAATCAATGCATTCAATTTTATACGCGCTCCTTTCGATTTCCCATGTAACTCTGCAAACTAGGATATTATAATAAGGGACAAATGACCATAATATTGTATTAGAATCGCATTCTGAATTTCCGAACAACGCAAATTCAGTCATTCAACATCCGCAAAATCCGAAAACTAAAAACAGGGAAAAGCAAGAGTCTTCATGTTTATATCCCATAAACTTGATCCAAGTATCCCTGTTTTTAATTTTAGCATAGTTAAGTGGGTAAATTAAATTAGTATTATTTTCACGAATATTTTGTTGTTTGTCGCAGATTTTAGCCAGA
The DNA here is from genome assembly GCA_905404095.1 of Glaucopsyche alexis. Lineage (NCBI taxonomy): Eukaryota > Metazoa > Arthropoda > Insecta > Lepidoptera > Lycaenidae > Glaucopsyche > Glaucopsyche alexis. The sequence goes on from FR990053.1 coordinate 9,761,062, forward strand.
TAAATTCCACTTACTTATTCCAGTGCCAAATTGAGGGAATGAAAGGGTTAAAATAAAAAGTGAGGATCAAGTAAGTAAGTATCTCAGGTTTCTTATTTATTATAATCTTCGTTGATAATGCAACACTACACAATACCGCCAACATTAACGCGTTTCAAATGAGAATAGGAACGTCAATGACCTTTTTCTGTCAAATATCACTTGAAAAGTGCGATTTTCAGAAAAACTTATGTGCATATTATATAAATATTAATAGTCTTGCATCGAATTTAAATAAAAACGTTTAATAGTAATCAATTAACTAAACATAAATTTAACTATCTTAACAATCTAAATTCGAAACAATATGGCGCCGACTCGATCCTATTCTCATTTGAATCACACTATACCTGGTTATGTTCCCTTTTTGTTTCTGAACCACTAAAATGAATAGAATAAGTGCAACCGCCGTAGGCATTGCATAAAAGTGTGTGCCATAGAATCTAGTGCTCGTAACGACGCCGCATACCATTGTTTTATACCACACAACCTACCCAACAAGCAAAATCAGTACTTGAAGTATTCTTCAACACTACTTTTTCTTGTGCTTATAAGATACTTATAGTTTACTACATTGCTGGATTTGGGTGCAGTTATAGGAGCATTGATTTCTTATAACTGTCTTATAATCAACTTATAGAATGTCAATTAGCCCTATAGTATACTTAAGGAAGCGCAATTACTTCTATAATGTTCTGAGACTACTCATTTTTAAGTACAATCACTCTTATTAGTATCTGACATAAATATCTTACTAAAGCAATCTTGTTTATAATGCTCTAGTATTATACTTAGTTAAGTTATTAGTTATAAGTACATTTTATAAACTTTGGTTATTGCTTGTGATAAAACGAAATTTTAAATATATAAGTATTCTTCATTCTAATTTATAGTAACTGCATAACGTTAACACTCGTAATAATATATATACGGTGTGGGAACTCGACGGGGAAGTCATTTTTATTGTAAATGTGGGCTAAGATTTGATTAATTTTACAACGCGCTTTGAAAATTAGCAGTTATAGTATTTATTGTAAAATAATTTTTCAATGATTTTTACGAACATTCGCCATTTTCTTTAAATACTCTGCGTTGAGTATGTTATAGAACAATTTTAAGTAAATTAGTACTTATAGTAGTTTCGATTAAGATACATTTCCTCCATATTTAAACAAGTTTAGGGTTCCTCATGTAATCGGACTACTTACTAATTTTTCAATTTATTTGCTAGAAAACAGTTCCATATCTATAATAAACTGATAATAATAAACTATTTTCTCAGGACAAATTAGAACAGCTAGACGTATAATGTTTATTAATAATGTGATTGGTCAAGTAGCTTATAAGGTTGTTTGATTTTATAACGCTCTTATTAAGCACTATTACATTTAAAAGAGTCTTAAACAAGACAGTAACGAGACTAACTTATAATTATCTTCGCTGAGAGTGTTATAATATCTTCTTTTCTTACAAAATGCTACTATAAGATTTCAAGACTATTTAATCTTTCTGCTGACAATTATAGGATACATATTTCTATTAGTGGTTTATAAGGTAATCTTGTAGTTAACTATAAGATTGAGTAATAAAAACAAATGCTCTTGAGAATATATACGCTTGTAAAATGTTATTATAAGTAAAAAAGTCCTATAACTGTTTTGTAAGTAGTCGTGTAGTAAACTATAAGACTGAGATATAAATCCTAATGCTCTTGAGTATGTTAGAGCTTATCTTATACTATTATAAGAGACACAGTCCGCACCAATGCCTTAATAAGAACATTATAAGAAGAGGTAGACTTATAATCTTACGTTATAGGATTACTTTGCTTGTTGGGTAATTTTTAGGCGAAACTTCAGAGCGTAGAAATGAAGTTAATGTTTTTTATTTATTACTAGCTGTGAATACCCGCTTCGGTGGGTCATTTTTAATTTTATAAAATACTTATTTGTTAATGTTAATAATCTATCACTACTTACATTTTGGAGCTTTCTAGATAATTGGAGGAATTTCCAGAACATTCTATAGGGATCAGAAAATTATTGACATACAATCTACTCGTAGATCAATCTAAAAGTTTCTAGAACATTCTTGATCGTTCAGAACCGTGGTATCTATTTGAGAGCTTTCTAAATCATTCTGGAATATTCTAGATTATTACGAAATTTCTAGATCATTCTAAAATTTTCTAGAACAATCCCAATCATTTTAGATTAATGATAATCACACATTTTTAGAAATCACATGTCTCAACCCCCGTATCTTCTACACCCTTATAGGTATCAACTTGCAACCACCATAGTGCCTTGTACCTATTGCGATATACAAACATTATACGTGTCTTCGACCGTCGACGTGCAGTTTTAGCTGCAAAGTGAAATATAGGGATTAGGGACACACACCTCTAAATCCTCTAATTTTATAATATATATAAGGTTCGGTAAAATCATTAATCAATTACGGATATTTTGGGTATATGATCTACTGCTTATGTATATACGTTTAGGTAGAAAATAAAATTGACATACTTACCTACTCGAAAAAAAAAACTTCCTCTGAGTTTGCGTTGAGCGGAGAGTCACCCATATCTACATGAAATGATTTTTTAAGTTGAGTATGATAATAATTTTTCTGCCTAAACATCTATACATTAGAGATGTCACGAATATTCGGCAACTATTCGGTATTCGGCTTATTTGGCCACTTTTTTGCTATTCGGTATTCGGCCGAATAATACGTACTATCCGGCCGAATACCGAATACCAAATCATGTAAAAAAGACACGTTATATTACTCAAAATTATATATTTATTTCCAAATTACAACACTTTAGTAATTAAAATTGATCAGTGGTAAGTTGTGATGGATAAAAACAAGCTTTTCAGCATTTTTTGCCAGCAAACGATTACGCTTTTCATCATCTTAAATGTTACCAGCCTCAGAAAATAACCTCTCACTATACACGCTAGTCGTCGCCTGCTGCGCCAACGCAACGAGGAAAACAGGTTGAAACAGGAAAACTTGTCTTAATCCAGCTAACGCGCTCCCGACAAGTATGTATTTCGTGCCGAATATTCGGCGGCCGAATATTCGGTATTCGGCCAATTCACTATTCGTGGCATCTCTACTATACATCTGCAGTAGATCATGTACCCAAATTATCCGTAATTGACTTTGCCTTTATTATATTATACTCGTAGGTAATATTCAATTTTTTTTACACCGCTAAGGAGAAACCACTGTTGAATGCTGTATAAAACAAAAAGAGGTTTAAGTTTGCTCGTGATCATTTAAATTGGACTCCGATCAGTGGCGTAGTATCATATGGAGTGACGAGTCCAAATTTGAAGTGATAGTCGGCGATGAAAGGAAAAAAGTGATTCGGAACAAAAATGAGACATTTCAATTACTGATTGTCTCAAACGCAAAGTTGTTTCCGGTGTCTCTTACGATATGGGGCTGTGTAAGTATTATATAAGGTTTGGTAAAATCAACTACGGATATTTTGGTCACATGATCTGCTGCCTATGTAAAGACGTTTAAGCAGAAAAATAATTGTCATACTCGAAAAAAAAATTTTTTTCTTTATATGGGCGAGTTTGCGTTCTGCGGAGAGTCACCCATACAAGAGATGATTTTTTACTTTGAGTATGACAATTATTTTTCTGCCTAAACGTCTTTATATAAGCAGATCATGTGCCCGAAGTATCCGTAGTTGATTTTCGGAGACCTTATATAATACAACAGGAAAGAGTACTTCAAACTTTATTTTCCATACTATTTGTCATTGTTGGAAAAGAAAAATGCCGATTTTGCTTTCTATAAATGAAGAGTTAAAGCTTAAAAATATTAGTAATAATATACAGTTAGATATGTTTACTTTAGATATCTGGATAAGTAATATTAATTTGAACGGGATAATTAACTATGAAATACCATATATTGTAGAAGCAAAGCGCAGATATAACATACATTTTTTGAAATCTTTATGTACAAAATACCTTAACGAAAGTTATAATGAATTTAGTCATATATACACGGATGGTTCGAGGCAAGGGGAGGGCATTGGAAGCTTATCACGTGCGCAATAAAAAAACCGGTCCCGGTGAGATAGCTATAAGGCTGGGACTATACGCACCGGAATCCGGAAGGCCGTAGAGAATTTTGATCATTGAAAATAGAAATCTGTGCTAATACAATAGAGTTGAAAATCGAAAACATGAGTGTCGAGTTAAACGTCAATGTCATATATGACAGCTCGACACCTGACACTGAATTTTCAACTCTATTGTATTAGAACCGAGTTCTATTTTCAGTGCTTATAATTCTCTACGGCCTACCGGATTCCGTTGCATATTATAATCCCAGCCTAAGTTATCCCTGTATCTCGTTCTAACATGGAACCTAGTGTAGCCAGTTTATATCTTTCCTTAAATTTCAGGTTTGGTAGATTTTATGTGCGATATGGTGTATAAGCAAGAAATACTAATAAACTCGGTTAAATACTATGTTATTCATAATCTAAGAGAGAAATGTAAAATAAAAATCACTAGTTTTTTAGAACCTACCTACTAACCGATAATTAGAAATTTGTTATTTATTTTTTGATTATTTGCATTTTGGTAGAGTAAAATGGAAGAAATGAAAATAGAATAGTTGCAACACAAAACGCCGTGTATTTCCCTTGGAACATTCTAGATGTTCGGGTGACAATATGATTTAATAGGGAATATAGGACATTTATATTATTTTACCTACCTTCATGATATTGTGAAGAGGAAACCATTGTATGTTAATTGTATGTTATTGATAATTTTTGAAACCTAACAGATTTGAAAAATTCTTTCACTGGTAGAAAAATTCTAAATCCCTGAATGCTTATTATGTGCGCATAGTTACGTGAGAACCTCGCGGGCGGGCGGGTGACATCAGACAGACAGAGTTATAATATTAGTAGGTAGGTTTATCTGTATAGGATGACTTATAATAAGTATAATAATAATATTCACCTGTTCCGTTGTCGGTCTGTAATATTCTTGCAAGTTAAATTTGATCCGCTTTCCGGTTTCCGATTGAGTTGAAATTTTGCACGAATATGTAAACCGCATGACAATGCAATATTATGATGACGTGGAGCTGATCTGATGATGGAGCTGGAAGGTGGCCACAGGAATTCCGAAACAAAACCACATAGTCCCATCGAATTTAGGTTCGTTTAGTTCGTCTTGACAAGTACTTTGATACTATATGGTAACAGGTCTGGTGATGGAGCTGGAAGGTGGCCATAGGAACTCCGTAATTAAACGACGCAACCCCATTGAGTTTCGGCTCGTTTAATTCGTCTTGATGAGTACTTTGATACTATATGGTAACCAGGGAGCTAGAATATGGCCATAGGAACTCTGTAATTAAACGACGATGGGGTTTCATCTAGTTTGGGCTCGTATGATTCGTCTTGACAAGTATCTTGGTTGGCGTGAATATGCAATCAAATGAAAGGGCTTGCTGAGAATAACTTGAAAATCCAACATGATGGAACATCCATGATGGCCAGCAAGTTATTTTTAATGTACTCCTACAATATGGGTATCAAATGACCCTTTCATTTGATACCCATATTGTAGGAGTGCTGAGAAAAACTCGAAAATCCAACATGACGGAACGTCCAAGATGGCCGACAGTCAATTTTAATGTAATCCTACAATATGGGTATCAAATGAAAGGGCTTGCTGAGAATAACTCGAAAATCCAACATGATGGAACATACAAGATGGCCGTCAAGTCATTTTTAATGCACTCCTACAATATGGGTATCAAATGAAAGGGCTTGCTGAGAATAACTTGAAAATCCAACATGATGGAACATCCAAGATGGCCGGCAAGTTATTTTTAATGCACTCCTACAATATGGGTATCAAATGAAAGGGATTGCTGAGAAAAACTCGAAAATCCAACATGACGGAACGTCCAAGATGGCCGACAGTCAATTTTAATGTAATCCTACAATATGGGTATCAAATGAAAGGGCTTGCTGAGAATAACTCGAAAATCCAACATGATGGAACATCCAAGATGGCCGACAAGTTATTTTTAATGCACTCCTATAATATGGGTATCAAATGAAAGGGATTGCTGAGAAAAACCCAAAAATCTAACATGACGGAACATCCAAGATGGCCGACAGTCAATTTGAATGCAATCCTACAATATGGGTATCAAATGAAAGGGCTTGCTGAGAATAACTCGAAAATCCAACATGGCAGAACACCCAAGATGGCCGACAAGTTATTTTTAATGCACTCGTACAATATGGGTATCAAATGAAAGTACGGTGTGTTGGGGTTTTATGAGGTCCTTACTGAGTAGAGTAAAATCTCTAGGAGGTCTCCTTATTGAAGAGCTTGACAGTACTAAATTAACCGGCAAACGAACTTGCAACAATGATGCGTTAAATGAGATGAACAGACTGAGAAACCTATCTAGCGATAACTAAAAAGTAAAAATTTCATCACTTCATAAATTTAAAAATTGTAAAGTCTATATACTTAATGTGGTATACAATTCACACCTTAATGTCCAATTATTAAATTATCATATAAATCAGCTCATCAAAAATTTCAGCAATACAAAAATTATACACATTAAACGTCAATATTACTTATCAGAATTATGTCATACAATAAATAATGAAATTGAAATCATGAACATAAAAAATCACACAAAACAAAAAACGGTTCAATTAAAACAAAAATCTATATTTAACTATTTCCCAAAATTAAATAAAAACCTAAAAAGCACTACAAGTGTAGTAAAACAAACAAGTTATACTATGAACAATAAACTTAAATGTGATTTTTTTCGACCACAGCACACAGCAAAATAATAACTATAACTCTGCTTCCATACCTCAAAATTCTCTTTATTTTCATATCATGCACCAAAATATCGCTGGATTAATAAACAAATCGAATCTGTTAACAGTTCATATACAAGAACTACTCCTTGAAAGGCAAATACAGTTAAATGTTATTTGTATAACGGAACATTTTATATCATCAGGTCAGGAAAATCTATTACATTTACCTAACTACACCCTTGCCGCATGGTACTCAAGAAAAGACGCTAAACGCGGCGGTGCCTGTATACTAGTAAAAAATGGTTATGATTTTAAGGAAATAGCTGATATAAAAAACATTCGATAGCAGGCATAATTGAATGTTGCGCAATTGAAATGAGTATCCAAAAAGCAATAATATTATGTTTATATCGTCCCCCTAAGTTATGTAATTTAAGCACATTTTATGAAAAACTAGATGACATCCTCAAATATGTATGCTCTAGGTCAAATTTTAATATAATTTTATGTGGCGATTTCAATATTGATACTTTAAAAAATAATAGAATCTCATCAGAATTTAAATGCTTTCTTTTAAGATATAATCTCTCCTTGTCCATTAATAAAGCAACCAGACTCAGCAGTAATACCTGTCTTGATAACTTAAGAAATTATCAAAGTGATGTTATTGATTTTGGACTTTCGGATCACACAGCTCAGTTATTAAAAATAAAACTAACCAAGCAATTACAAATAAAATCTTGGAAATCAAAAATAAGAGACATATCAGTAGAAAATCTTAACAAATTCAAAAGCTATCTCGACAGTTTATCTTTTCTTGACATTTATAATACAATTGATTCTAATGACGCATACAATAAATTCTTTGACATATTTAAACTCCTTTACGATTTATGTTTTCCTTACAAATTAATAACTATTAGATCTGATAATAAAATTAAATGGGTAACGCGTGGAATACGCGCTTGCAGTAAGAGAAAACGTCAACTCTTATGGAATAAGAGACGGAACCCAACAAACTGTAATAAGGAAATGTTTAAAAATTATTCAAAAAAATTAAGAAAGATTGTTGAACTTACTCAAAAGGCTCAAAATAACTATCTTATCGCAAACTCGTACAACAGATCTAAAACTACATGGCAAATAATTAACAACAAAAAATCTACAACAATACCCATAACGCAAATAAATGTAAATAACACCATTATAACTAATCCAACACAAATAGCGGAATCTTTTAACAACTTTTTTATTGATCAGATTTCCGATATATCCAAACAAAAGTCATGTGATGTTGTAAACATTACCTATAACCTAAACTCAATATTTATGTCCCCAGTCCTACCCATAGATGTTATACGTGTTATCAAAACTTTAAAAAATAAAAAAAGCTGTGGCTATGATGAAATATGTACAAAGGTAATTAAATTTGTTGGTCAAAGCATTGCTAAACCTATTGCCCACATTATTAACCAAAGCATCGCCACAGGTACATATCCTCAAAAACTTAAAATTAGTATTGTAAAACCACTCTTTAAAAAACTCGATAGAGAAAATATGACCAACTATAGGCCTATTGCTCTAATACCCATTTTTTCAAAAATTATAGAAAAAATTTTATACGAAGCCATTTATAGTTTTCTAAATAAATTTAACATACTGTGTGAAGAACAAAAAGGATTTAGGAAAAACAAAAATATTAACATGGCACTATTCGATTTCCTCTTTAAAGTCATGCCAAGTATAGATAGAAAAAAACCTATATGTGCAATTTATACTGTCATGTCTAAGGCTTTTGATTATGTTAATTTTAAAACCCTTTTAAATAAGTTATATACTTACGGCATTCGAGGGAATATTCTCGAGTTAATAAAATCATATTTGAGTGGGCGTAGTCAATTTACAGCTATCACAAGAATATGTCCAAAAACCAAAACTGAAATACAATACCTATCTTCTAGCAGAATAATTAACTTCGGTGTACCACAAGGTAGTGTTCTTGGGCCGCTACTATTCCTACTGTACATCAATGATCTACCACTTCAAATCCCTTACCCATCCATATTGTTTGCAGATGACAGCACATTAATTATAGAATGCCATAACAAAGATACATACGAACATGACATCAACAATAATCTAAACAAAGTAATAAATTGGCTCTTTACAAATAATTTAAACATTAACATTAAAAAAACAAAAATAATGCACTTTTATCAAATATTGTTTCCAGAAAATATACAAATAAGGTACAATGAAGAAGTTATCGATAGAACCGATGTTGCCAAATTCTTAGGTATTATGATAGACAGCCAACTTACATGGAAAGCCCAAGCTGAAGACTTATGCCAAAAAATTAGCACATCAGCCTATGCTTTGTACATTCTATCTAAGAAAGTTGACATTAAAACAGTCTTAGTGGCATATCATAGCTTGGTAGTATCAGTCCTTAGATTTGGTATAATATTTTGGGGAAACTGTAGTGATAAAGACAGTATTTTCAAGTCACAAAAGCGATGCCTCAGAGCTATGTTTGGTTTAAAGGTTACAGATAGTTGTGTCCCCTATTTTAAAACATATAAATTGTTAACTCTTCCCTGTCTATATATATTAGAAACTGCCATTTTTGTTAAAACAAATAAACACCTATTTCCTTCTTTAATTGAAACAAGAATAAGAACCAATTGTTTAAGATCCAAATACAAAACTTTGCTATGTACAGAGGGATTTAAAACTGCTCTTCTGAAAAAGAGTGTCCTTTGTATGGCACCAACTATATACAACAAAATACCTAATAATATTAAAGATAAACCATTACAATTATTTAAAAACAACCTGGTAAAATTATTAACAGGAAAATGCTATTATACAATTAATGAATTTTTAAATGATAAATTATGATAATGGATGATTCTGTGATGATTATGACATATTACTTTTTTGATTATACTTTTCTTCTGACTTTAAGTTGTTGACATATTTTAAGTGATTATTGATTTAATTATATTGGCATATATTTTATACATTAATATTAAATATTTTATTTTGATTATGTTAAATATGATTTATTTTATGTTTCTTTTAGTAATCTTATATACCTATGTAATATTATTGTTTTTACTTTTTAATAACAAACACTGATTTTTATTCTTTATTACAAAATGAAATGATTTTTTTTAATACTTGAATCAGTTTAAAATGTACCTACTATTTATTGTTATACTATCTCTAGTTACCTTTTGTTACACCACTGAATTATACTATAAATATTACTAAACTGTTATCTTAGGTACTAATAAAATCTAATTATTGACATGTAATTTCACACACCATGCTATATCATGGTAGAATGTATGGACTTCTTTAAAACTGTCACCACCTGCATGTAATACTACATTCTGTGAATAAAGACTTGATTGATTGATTGATTGATTGATTGATTGAAAAATAAATTAAAAGTAAAAAAAACTTTTTTAAAAAACAAGCTTTTATTTGAATGCGCTAAAAAGAATAAAATATTTTTCCTTTAAAACTTTTACTATCAACTTATAACGTAATTACACAATTTATATGATATAAAAAAGCTTGTCGAGAATCAAACAAATCAAAGAAGTAAATCAAGTAACTTGATCTGATAGATTTATGAGACAATTTATTTGATTCTCGACAAGCTTTTATAATATAATATAAATTGTGTAATTACGTTATAAGTTGATAGTAAAGGTCCGGACGTACTAGGCGGAACTGAACTTCAGCGGAACTGCGCGACACGTTTTGGTAAGTCGCACTTGAACTGCAGCGGCGCTACAAAAATATATTTAGTAGCTAGGCAACCTCCGAGCAAGATGGACGAATGGAATTTTTTAAATAAATATGTACCTACATACCTACAATCTAAATAATTTACATACGACCTCCGTGGCTCAGTGGTAAGCGCAGTGGCGCTTTAACCGGAGGTCGCGGGTTCGAATACCACCAGGGAACAAAAAAGTTTTCTGTGTTCCTGGGTCAAGGATGTGTATTAAATGTGTGTATAATATTATAATAAAAATCTTATATATAAGTAAAGTATAAAAAGTATTAAAAATATTTCCGTTGTCTGGTACCCGTAACACAAGTTCTTCGGATACTTACCACGGGGCCAGACTGACGTGGTGTGAAGCGACCATTGGGTTCTAGGTATGATTGAGGATGGATCTGAAGATTTGAGGTTGGAAGTGTGTCCAGACAATATTCGCTCTGCTGAGGTTTTGGTGCCACTTATATTAAAGAATGTGGAAATTGGCACCACCATCCACACTGATTTTTGGAAAGCATATGATTGCTTGTCAGAACATGGCTACATACACAAAAAAGTTAACCACTCGGATCGTGACAACCCATTCATAGCTGAAGTGAGTCCCATGACTCATACTCAACGAATTGAGTCCCAGTGAAGGGCCGTTAAAAACTTTATAATCATGTTCAAAACGTCTTCGGAGTGGTCACTGGTAACACGGCCTCACAAAACCCGGCGTGAAATAACGTTTGTGTAGTTTTGGGTTAGGTTAGGTTAGAAATTTTTATCACGTTAAAAACATCTTCGGAGTGGAACATGGCTTTAAAAAACCCGGCGTGAAAAATACGTCACTCCTCCCGCAATATTGATTAAATATTTTCACAAAATACTGAAGAATTGCAAGAAAATTTGTAAATTTTCAAATGCACTTTTCTCAAAAACTATACATTTCCTCACGCAGGGAATGGTGGAGGGGGGTTAGGTAATCCTCCCCCCTCCCCTCCCCTCGTCCCCTCCCCCCTATTTAGGCTACCCCTATTCTAAAGCAACCTTGCACATCCATGACCCAGGAACATAAAAAACTTTTTGTCTCCCGGTGGGATTCGAACCCGCGACCTCCAGCTTGAGCGCCGACGCGCTAACCATTGAGCCACAGAGGTCGTTTCACTTGGTTTCAGTTTCAGTTGTTTTTTTTTTTATAGAAGTGTTCATGTACTTTTTATGCTGGACGTCATAATATTATTATGTCTCCGGATACTGGCCCACGAGTACAGTAAATTTTATTCATCTATCGACAAAAAGACGAACGATTATCACGCTCCCAAGTATCTCGGTTGACTGACTATGAAAATGAAGTTGGCCAAACCGAACTGCAGTTCGCGACACTTTTTGTCAGTTGATCAAGTTTGTCTTGCAGTTCGCTGCAGTGTAGTTCCGTTACCGCTTAGTGCGTGTTATCTCATATAATTTCATATAAAGAATATTTTGACGCGACGTGTCGGTCAGTTCCGCCGAAGTGCAGTTCCGCCTAGTGCGTCCGGACCTTTAAAGTTTTAAAAGAAAAAATGGCGGGATTCGAACCAGCGACCGGCTTGATCACCAACATGCTCAACCACTAAGCCAAAGAGGTCGTCAAACTTTTAATTAGTGCAAAATATACTTTACCACGTGGTAGTGCTCATGATTACAAACTTTCCCAAAGGAACTTTTTATTTAATCCACCTCAACTTAACATTAGGTAGCGAATTAAATAATAATATAAAACAACGGGTTGCACTCCGGGAGTGCCGGTAGAAGTGAAAAATTTCAAAAGTGGGGCCATTTAACTAGACACTTTTCTCCTTAGTGTTTTCACTATACGTCAAATTTCAAAATGACTCCAAAATTTTCAAAAGTGGGGTCATTTAACTGGAGACACTTTTTTCTTCTGTTTTCACTATACGTCAAATTTTAAAATGGCCCCAAAAATCTCAAAAGTGGGGCCATTTAACTGGAGACACTTCTTTTCTCTATCGTGTTTTCACCATACGTCAAATTTCAAAACGGCCCCAAAAATCTCAAAAGTGGGGCCATTTAACTGGAGACAATTTTCGTGGGGGGACAATAATTGGAGGTAAGGGTAAATGTGATTGGGATGATTGGCGGTCAAGGTCAAGGCCAAAGGTCAATAGTTGGGGTCAAAAGTAAATACGAACTAAAATAGTTTCATGCTCGCGTAAACCAAGACAGCAAACAATTGCAAGATGCATCTTATGACTTTTCGATCGGATTCACGTGTCCTGCTCGAGTTTAACAGTTTTTACCCATCCCAAGAAAAGTGCACAGTGCCGCTAAAGGAATTTTCACTTACAATAAATGCTCTAAAAAGTTTATTTGGGTAAGATGTTTGTTATCATGAGCATTATCACGTGGTAAAGTGTTTTACACTAATTAAAAGTCACTCTATAATATACGTTTCAGCAACTTGTATTATCATTTATGACATATTATTATTTTCAAAGTGATAGATTTTTTGATGGATATTGCTTCAGTTTAGTATTACTATGTAGAAAATTAAGTTTGAGATAATTTGGCCCAAAAATGAGGGAGTAATATTTTTTTTACGAAAAACTTGTATGGAGCCTTTCCTTTTCCTTCACTTCACAGTGTACGACGAATATAACTGCATTATCAGATTATAGCCAAGTCAACATCCTTGGTTAGGATTCGAATCCGTTAATTTTGAAAAAAAGTCATCCTGTATTATTGCAGCATTCGATAGTCTTGCTAGTAAGTAACAATTGCTGGGAAGTAACTATATGTGAGAAAGTTAAGGAAAGTGCTTAATTTTAGCATTTTATATAATTGTTCATACATTTGTTCAAAATATGAAGGAGTTTATTAAAATTCAACACTTTCCTCAAGTTTGCCGTATACCATTACTTTCCAGAAATTGTTCCTTAATAGTAACACTATCGAATCGTGCAATAATACAGGGTGACTTTTTTTCAAAAAATTTGACGCTTTTTTAAAAAAAAAGAGCAGAGTCAGGATATTACGGTTAAACTTGCCGTTTTTGAAATAATTGAATTTTTCATGTTGGCTCCATACAAGTTTTTCGTAAAAAAATTATTACTCCTTCATTTTTGGGCCAAATTATCTCAAACTTAATTTTCTACATAGTAATACTAAACTGAAGCAATATCCATCAAAAAATCTATCACTTTCGAGATTTCATTTCTATATCTATGAAAGCCGATTTTCGACCCACCGTGCGCCATTACAAATATTTTATGCAGAACACGGGATAATATTAAAATTGAAAATAGTTTTTATTTCTTACTTCATGTATCTCCGTAACTATGTTTTTATTATTTATTTGATGATTTAACAGTCAAAATGGTGAAAAAATTTTGTGTATATTCTTGTCGAAGTGAAAGTTATGCTGGTTGCAATATTTCGTTTATTAGTAACATTAGTAAGTAAGTTAATTGTTAATGTTAATCTAGTATAAAAGTGTTAAGATTAAAGCAACTGACGTTATTAAGAGTTATAATTGTACTACGTTTTGTTATAAACTAGTCAGTAGCGACTCGCCTAGAATCGTAGTAGGGGAAGGGGGGGCATGACGGGGTAGCTAGGTAAGACGGGGTACCGCATATATAGAAGAAACTAGACATTTGTGAATATAAAACAATGAGCCAATAGGAAGTCTCATTCAACCGACGATGAGTGCTAGAGAAATTGTGAGTGAGAGTGCACGCGTTTTTTGTTTACAAACAAAAAACTGATTTAGCGATTCGTCGATCTAATTTTTTGTAAGATTAAACATCATTATTTTAAGGTAATTATGATCACCCCATTTATGTTTTTTTGATCTTTGGTTACTATAGGTGTACCAGAATCTCATGGCAAATAGGGAAAAAAAATTTGTAGTGTGCAATACTGGGGAAATTGGATTAAACGATCTTGATACTGGTTAATATTTAATTATGTCTTTAGTATTATTGAACATGAATTATAATAAGACTGTATGAAGAATGTTCGGTGTATAATATAGAAAACTAGCTTTTGCCCGCGGCTTCGCCCGCGTGGAATAGTGTTCTTGGAGAAAAAACTACTTCGGCGAATAATTCTCTACCTACTTACAGCAATATACTACTGATACAATATTGAACATGTTTTTAGGTTTGCCCAATACAAATTGTTAAAAATGGGACCCTATCACCTCGACACGACATGCGCGACCACTTGATAATATACTTACATAATAAGTATTTTATTTATCGCACTTGAATATAAATTTTACCATAATCTTATAATATCTTAAAGACTATTAAATACTTAAAGACTATTATTTTAAAAACTCGCATCAAAATCCGTTGCGTAGTTTTAAAGATTTAAGCATACATAGGGACAGACAAAAAGGGACTTTGTTTTATACTATGTAATATAATGATATTTCATGAAAAATAAATCAATCGTGAATTACTTTATATACTTATTTATTACGAATAACATACAATTAAATTGGCAACAGTTTATTTAATGTTGGAATTTCCTTCCGAACTGTATAGAACTCGTTTACTTTATTCCTAATCAACTATAAATCGAAACTGTCTTATGTTGATTTTCTTTTTTCCTCCTCTCCTCCTTTTACCAGGCATGGAAAACAAACCATCATTCGATGTGCCATCAGCTACGATTCACCTTATAGTAGTACTGGAAACACATTTAAAGAAGTCACAATAATTACCTAAGAAAATATAAAAAAACTAAAAGTATCAAAACAACTCACTCTAACTTACCGGTCAACTCTACCACGAACTTTAAATTATAAGATTGAGTTCGATTTACACCTTTTTCTTTCTGTATTTTACTATAGACATAGAAAACAATATTTCTCGCTTGAGATCGAATTGCCTTTTTGGATATTTTCACAAAAACAACAAATTCCAAGAACATAATCACAAAATTTTAGCAGCGGTTGACAGATCACGTACTTTGATTTGACGGGTCATACTTGACATTGCCATATGAAAATCACATTTTTTATTTTTTTTAAAATGCCATCAGATTCTGGTAGAGCTATAGTGTCATTTATTTTGATTTGGTATGTTGTTTGTAGGAATCCGTTAAACATTTTATTAGTTAATTTTTTTTTATTCAGAGTGACCTTATGAGGCAAGATGGGGTATTGGGTGTGGGGTCGTCAGAACCTTGGGTAGACTGCCAGCTCTGTGGGCGTTGGGCTCACAACGCTTGTGCTGCCGTGGACGATGAAGATCTGGAGGAAATACACATTTTGTTTGTTTTGTGAGAACGACTACCCTTCCCCATCATGCCCCAATTTCATAACCCCATCATACCCCATAGTATGGGGCAAGATGGTTTTTTATAATGTTCCTATTAATTATTAATTATTAAAAAATGTGATATGTTGACTCTCCAAAGACTGTACCAAATCATAGATAGATTAATGACATAACGTGCCATTAATTAATGAGACTAATAAACATAGTGATTATGCTGTATTTTTGTTATCTTCCTTAGCTACCCCATCATGCCCCCCCTTCCCCTAAATACTGAGAAAATAACCTAACCAAGAGCATGTCAGGACATGTCTAAAGTAGTGGTGGGTCGTCGACGCTTTTTCGATCAACGAAACGAGACCGTTTATCGTTCATCGTAAACTAGTTGAATAAACAGTTTTTTTTTTTCGACTAGTTTACGTGTTCGACGAATACTGAACTGTGCAATAAACTATGACAAACAAAGTAGTTTTGTTGAATGAATGACTTTCAGCATTAACTGTTTTGACAAACTTGTTGTCGTTTGCTGATCGACGCGACTAGTGATGACGACGAACGACGAGACGGTTTAATCTGTGAGCGGTGGAAATGAACTTCCCTTCATACTTTTTCCAGGCTTAGGACTGGCAGGCAGGCAGGTTCATTACTGTAAAGAACAGAGATAGACGTATTGCTTGTGCCGAGTCGTCGTGCCCCGCGCCCGTCCGCCGATCGTGCCGTCGCGTCGCGACGAACGGTCTCTGTCGCACGCACCGTTCCGGCATATGGCAACCGTTCACGCATAGACTAATTTATCAGTAGACGCTAAACTAGTTTACCCGTTCATGACAAATAAACAGTTTAATAAAACAGTTCGTTCATTCAACGCCCTAGTCTAAAGAGGGTTCCGTAACTATAAACGCGTAATATGCTTTTTTTTTTACTGCAAAAGTTACTGTCCGATTTGGTTCAAAATAATTTTCCTAAAGAGTTTTTAGCATGATCTATCAGCATGGAAATTTGCAAGTTTCTATCTCCTATAGTTTAAAAATGCTAGGGGGGGGACCAACTTACAAACTACTTTGGAGGCCGATTACTCGAAAATGGTCAACTTTATAAAAAAGTAACGTATGAAACCTTGCCTTTATTTTAAAAGACCTATTCTACGATACCCCACACGATGGGGTAGAGTGAAAAAATATTTTTTATCCCCACTTCACATGTATGGAGAGCCACCCCTAAAATATAAAATTATTATTTTTTTATGATCCCGAAACCGTGATCTATACACAATCTATAACTGCACCAAATTTCATCAATTTATATTCATAATTACAGGAGCTAGAGGCGCGGACAGACAGACAGACAGACAGACGGACAGAGCGAAACTATAAGGGTTCCTTATGTATTACGGAACCCTAAAAACGTGTGAAGTTAGGCCTTTAATGATAATATAATACAGTTTTTATAGATTTCCCAACAATGAAGAAATGCGACAAAAATGGCTCAATAGTGTTTAAGTAAGGCAGAGAATTACATAAAAATCTGTTACATATTAATGCAGCCGTCATTTCAAACCTTCTTGATTTTACACTATTCAATCTAGTCGACTTTTAAAGCCTCACACTTTTAAAGTTTCACAATTTGTCTCACACAGCTTTGCAGTTTGCCACAGCAGAAAATATTATTGTCACCCTACTAGAAAGGGACACACGGCCTCTCTTCCAACCTCTCGCTCGGCTCGTTTTTTTGCTCACAGTACTCGGTCCTGTTGTTATACTAGGTCCATTGTCTGCACAAGGTGTTGGTGGTATGCAGTTTGTAGATGGTTATATCAACGCTGCAAGGTATCAAAACCTTTTGAAAGGGAATTTACTGCCCTCTATTCCGTCATAGCTGCCATACCTACTGTAAGGACAACAAAGACGTGGCTACTGGCGAAAAACATCCCTACAATCGAATGACCATCTAACAGCCCGGACTTGTCGCCGATCGAAACCCTATGGTGGAAAATGGAAAAAGTTCTCCGTAAAAATCCATCAAGATCGAAGAGCGACTTAAAGGCTAAACTTTTGGCTGTCTGGAAGTGTGCAGCGTTGCAGTTGGTTACAGTTGGTTGCAACCATGCCTCTTCGCATTAAAGCTGTCATTGAGAGCAAAGGCGACACAACTAAGTGGTAGACGAACTATTTTGCGTGAGTGACAAGGGTAGACGAATACTTTTGCGTTATGTTTTTTAGAATATTTTATTCAAAATGTTATGTTATGTAAAGTCACGAAAGAATTTCAGTTAGGTATGTTAAAACTTAAAATAAACTTTAAAATGTTCCGCAAATTGTGGTTTACTTTTTATTACATAAACATTCTTAATTATTTTACAAATATTTACTTTCTATATTTTACGCTTTGCACTACTTTCCATACCTACTAGACGAACTTTTTTGCATCGAGGCTCGTACTATTATAAATGTGAAAGTTTGTGAGGATGGATTGATGGATGGATGGATGAATGAATGAATGAATGTTTGTTACTCCTTCACGCAAAATCTACTGAACGGATTTCGATGAAATTTGGTATGGTGCTACTTGGTAGTTTAGGCTCTGGATTAAAACATAGGCTACTTTTTATACCGAACAAGAACAGTATTTCCGTGGAATACCCGATACTATATTCACGCGGCCAGAGCCGCGAAAAAAGGCTAGTGTTAAATAAAGTCCTGTAAAAGTAGGATGCCTACTGCCTAGGCAGTTAATATTAGGTTGGGGAAAAAGTTTCTTCGCATTTTATATAAAAATTCAAAAGGTTTTTTTATAAAGTTTATTTACAAGTGACTAAAGTATATAGGTGCCATTTTGTTCGATAACTTTTTGCCATCTTGTTGGTAGGTACATGATCCCATTGCTATAAAATTTTTGGGGCTTCTGATGAAAAAACTGCGACAAGTGGTTTTGGCAGTCCTCTTGTGATGTCAACCTGACACTGCCTAAGGAATTCTGCAGCGACCGAAACAGGTGGAAATCTGAAGGTGCAAGGTCAGGACTATACGGCGGATGCATTAACACCTCCCAGCCAAACTCCCGTAATTTTTTCTGAGTGGCTAAAGATGTGTGAGGTCTAGCGTTATCATGGTGAAAAACCACACCCTTTCTGTTGATTAATTCCGGCCGCTTTCTCTCAACTTCTTGCTTTAATCTCATCAGTTGTTCGCAGTACAGTTCAGAATTGATGGTCCTGCCTGGCGGTAACAGCTCATAATGAATAATGCCCTTCCAATCCCACCACACACACAGCATCACCTTGTTGCGAGTTAACCCGGGTTTCGCCACAGTCTGTGAAGCCTGACCGGCCTTTGACCACGATCTTTTTCGCACGTTCTTGTCGTACGTGATCCACTTTTCATCACCAGTTATCAGCTTCTTCAAAAATGGTTCGGTTTCATTACGTCGTAATAAAGAATCACAAATGAGTACACGGTTCATTAGGTTTCTTTCAGTGAGCTCATGAGGCACCCAAATATCGAGCTTTTTTGTGTACCCAGTTTTTTTCAAATGCGCCAAAACCGTTTTGTGGTCAATCCCCAGTTCTTCAGCTACATCGTAACTACTAATATGCCGATCTTGCTCCACTTTTTCAAAAATGGCAACAGTTTTGTCCGTAACAGGGCGACCAGAGCGACGTGCATCTTTGATATCAAAATTTCCGGATTGAAAACGCTTAAACCAAATTTGCGCTACTCTCACAGATACTGCATTAGGTCCATAAATATCACAATTTTTTTTCGCGGCTTGTGTTGCTTTTTTACCTTTTTTGTAATAAAATTTTAAAATGTATCGAAATTCTTCATAAGAATCACTCATTTTAACAATAAGAAAAACAAATGAAAATCTCAAATTTACCTAATTTGAATTTGGAATTGTCTTCTGTAAAATTAAAACTTTTTAATGATACCAAAATCAGCCAGATACAATAGGGAATATGCATGTATTTTTTTTTTTATTCTTTTAAACGTTTCTACTGGTTATAACATTTCAAAATATATATATCACACATCTAAAATATTATTTATTATCCCGGAAAAAATGTTTAAAAATTACAATCATTTTTGGGCGACTTAAAAACGCCATTTTCGAGCGCTTGAGTCATGAAGCATAGATACCAGGAGTCCGAACGGTATAGGCTTTTTAATAATAATTATGTACCTACACAATAATAGGACCAGATCTTAGTTCTCTTTTCTGCCGCTAGGCGTGCGAGACCGACGAGTACCGAGTGTTGCCAATACTATTATATCGAGTGTTGCCAATACTATTATTTATTACAATTATTTTTAAATTACCGTTAGGCAATTACCGTGTTCTACGGTATCTATTTTTCGAGAACAGTTTCTAAGAATTTCCTAAAAATTTTATTTAATAAGATTTCAATCTTTCCAGAGTTGTCAATAGCAACTTTAAACTTCCCGCGTAATTTCAAACGAGTGCATGTCGGACCGTCGCGCGCTCTACCGGCAAAAATCTGTCCCCGTAATTGAGACCATTATTTTAACATTACGTTCGGACTCCTTGTTATCTATACTTCGTGGCTTGAGTTGTGGACTATGACGTCACAACGTCATCGCACTTGGATAGACAGTTGACAGATAAAATCATTGTTTCACTTTTTTTTATTATATATGGCGTCGGCTTATCACCATTTGCCAGTGTCAAGTATATTTTCATCAACGTATTTCTAAATCGTCAAGTCCAAAGTCTAGTCAAAGTCCAAATAAATAGTCACGGTAGTCAATCAGTCAAGTCAGTCGATTCAGTAAAGTGATAGACGCTTTACTGAAACTTCCTAGTGAGTTTTGGCGGGAAACCCAATTTAGCACGCATTTTATAATTGTATCACTTTTCCACACTAGAGCACCTCAACGAATAATTAATGGTTAATATTCCACCAATATTACACATTAAAAACCGAAATAACATGTATTTAAAAAAATAATACAAAATTATAATTGAAAACAGAAATTTTCAATGCTCAGAATTCCTTCAGCCTTCCGGAATCCGGATCATATTAAAGTCCCAGCCTTGTATGAAATTTCTGTTTCACTTGACACAATGAAATTTTTTACTTTGGTAATGGTTTAATACCTTCCCCTTAAATAAAAAAAGTTTTGAAAGTTGACACACGTCCGTGCGGTCTATGACGTCACGTTTTGTTTAACCAATAATATCCTTTTTTGAAATTTGCGCGGCATTTTCAAAAACAATTCTTTTTGATGATTAATTTTCACTATTAATTCACGATAAATTAAAAAAACAATTGTACGGGTATGTTTCGTTAGTGATAAAGATTACAAATAAAAATATTTTATCCATTTTGGTGTCACATGCATATTCCCTATTATAGC
Source organism: Glaucopsyche alexis (assembly GCA_905404095.1). Classification (NCBI taxonomy): domain Eukaryota; kingdom Metazoa; phylum Arthropoda; class Insecta; order Lepidoptera; family Lycaenidae; genus Glaucopsyche; species Glaucopsyche alexis. The sequence continues at coordinate 9,782,401 of FR990053.1, forward strand.
CCAAGATATTTTATGACAAGTTCATACATACTATAATGCGAAAAGACTTTTTCCCCAACCTATTATATTATATACCTACACTAATAGTAGGAATTAGGAATAGGATGCACAGCCTGTCCTATGGAAGAAGTTAAGGGAATACAATACAAGGATAGGTACGACGAAAAACGAAATACAAATTGGGTGATTTCCTATAGTCAAAAATTTTGTTTGTGTTAAACATTCAGAAATAATGAACATGTAACGTTGTTGTTTTTGAATATCTTCCATAAACTTGTTATTTAGGTTGTTTTTGAATATATTTTATAAACTTGATCATAACTTGATAATTAGGTTCTTAATATGTAATAGGTATTTGTAGATAGCTATTAGTTATTACTTATTATACGTTATCGTGCACAATTGTGGTTGCAGTAGTACAATTTCAAAAAGCGTGCTTTTTTGTGTCCTCTCCAAAACTCCCTAGGAAGTTTCAGTATAGCGTTAACTACTTTATTGAACTTGACTTTAATGAATGCACTGATGATATTTTATTTGGACCTTGACTAGACTTCTGACTCTGGACTTTTATTTGGGCGATTTACCGCCTTTTTAACTTGACACTGGCAATGGTTTTATGCAATGCCGCTATATTTGAAAAAAAATATGAGTTCTGTGACTGTCATTAGAGTATCTAAGTAGGTGGTTTTTTGCCGGGAAAGTCAATCAGCAATGTTGTGTTTCTGTATTATTTTTCTAAATTCGTGTTAACTCGGTTTTTAATGTGTTATAGTGGTGGAATATTAACCATTAATTATTCGTCGAGGTGCATTAGTGTGGAAAAGTGATACATTCTACAAAATGCGTGCTAAATTGGGTTTCCCGCCAAAACTCCCTAGGAAGTTTCAGTAATGCGTCTACCACTTTACTGAATCGACTGACTTGACTAATTGACTACCCTGACTACTTATTTCGACTTTGACTAGACTTTGGACTTGACGATTTAGAAATACAGTACCTACGTTGATGAAAATAATATACTTGACATTGGCAAATGGTGATAAGCCGACGCCATAAATAAATAAATAAATAAATCTAAGTAGGTACGTCAAAATATAAAATTTATAAACAAACTAAAAAAGTATCAAGCGGCACATTATTTTATGTAATAGTAAGAATTAACTGATATAGATTGAACAGATGTAACAGATTGCTTAACTTTTAATAAACTTATTTAAAAATCCACATTATGGTTCGAAGACAACGCGAACAAAGTACAAGTGAAGATGAAATCGTTATTGGTGAGTAAGATTTTATTTCGTTCGTTCTCTTTCGAACGAGCTCACTACCATGTCTCTACAATTCTTTTTTTTTTGTCGCATAAATCCAAACAACAAACTACTAAATCCAAGTCGAAGTGTCGCGTCGTGTAACCGACCCAAAGTTAGGTCATTTTTTATGTAAAGTAAGGCGCTTGTATCCCAGTAAAAATTGCATATATATTTTGTTTATACAAGGTGTAACAAAAATAAGTGACAATACTTAAGGGTGTGTTTGTGTTCCTTAAAGAGAGTTCACTGTGAAAGTAGCAGCGCTGAAAGAGCAAAATATTTTTTGCGATTTGTATGGGAAAGCGCTCCAGCGTCGCGAGTTTCCCCATACAAAAGTGAAAAAAAAAATTGCTAATTTAGCGCTGCTACTTTCACAGTGAACTCTCTATAAGGAACACAAACACACCCTTAAGTATTATCACTTATTTTTGTTACATTTTGTGGCCTATGGGTATCTACCTGTTTCACCATATGATTGTAAATAAAAAAAAAATATGTATTTTTTTCTGAAATTTCAAACTAAACTGCTATTTGAACAATTTGGCTTTTGGCGCATAAACCCTTTATATTTTTATATAGTTTTAACTTACATGAATAACTAATTAATAGCTTTAACTTACATTCTTCTAGACACAACTCCTCAAAAGAAACATAAGCGACATAAGCATAAAAAGCATAAGAAGCGAAAAACTGATGAATATGATAGTGATACGTCTATTGATGTCTCTTACGAAGATGTTATGGACAAACCATACAAAATTAAGACAAAAAAAGAAATACTCGGTACTTCTGCAGCAGATATACTCAAAGCACAGAACATTAAATCTTTGTCGGACTCTCGTAAACCAATGCCAGGTTCGTCATCTAGCACACCTCCTAAAGCTAGTTCCAAAAAGAAGAAAACTAAGGGGCGAGACAGTGGAACTTCCAGTGAAGAAGAAAGATGGTTAGATGCCATCAAATCAGGAAAACTAGAAGAGGTTAATTTATGTTCTGTTTTGTTAATTATCACCAAATTTTATAATATTATGTTCATTATTAATTTCTAGCCAAAATGTTTATGAAAATAAAATTACGTTTAACAAACTTTCCAGGTTGATGAGGAATTAAAAAAAATTAAACCGAAAGATCCCAAAATGATGACAGCAAGGCAGAGAGCTATGTACGAAAGGGGCACAGATAAAGAGACCAGTCCTGGTGGTGAAGTATTACTTGCACTTCCATCAGGATACAAAGAAAAAGTTATGACAGCAGAAGCACTTCAAAAGGCTGCATTGAAATCTCAAAAACGCAAACAATTAGCCGATGAAAAAAGAGAGAAAGACAAAAAGAAGACCATGGATCGTCTTCTTAAAAAGCAAGAATCTAAAAATCTAAAGAATAATCAGAAAGGAAAGCCTCAGAAGAAACTAGAACCAATGATAGTGTATAAAAATAGTCAAAATGAAATATCACTTTCTCTACCACCTGGTGTGGATTTCCCTATACAAAGCCAGCTCTCCAAAACTTTACCACCTGCCACAAAGTGTGGTGTCGATGGCTGCAAAAATATAAAAAAATACAATTGTTCAAAGACTCAACTTCCTTTATGTAGTTTAGAATGTTATAAAAAAAATTTGAGTAATGTTAGACATACCTGTTTAAAATAAAGCCTTAATTTTACTTTCATAATTTATTTATACACCATTTCTGAGATGTGAATTATAGGGTTTTATGCTTAAACCTTAAAATTTCATATTAAAATTTATTGTCAGCTTAATATACAAACCTTTCATTCATCGTTCATTGAGATTCATATTAATAAAGACATTCAGAGATTAATAAAAATTCAACTTTTTTTTCAGAATAATTGTAACTCTGGAGGGAACATATTAGGTAGTCATAAAAACGCAGTGTTCATATAGCAAATACTATACCTTTTTATTTTAATACAATAATAGTAAAGCAGTGAACATCCTCATTTTACATACAGATAGTTTATATAAAAATTATTTCAACATTATTGGGACAGTTCCTATACTTTCACAGTGTTTTATAGAAATTGTCTGTTTTTACCAATTAAGTAAGGTGAAGATTTATATTTTATAGAGCTTGTGGAGCTGTAGTGTAAAAAAATATTTCACATTTATTATAAGTTTCATCAAATAGTCCACTTAGCTCAATAACTGAAACTGCTTATCATAAAATGTTCAGTAAGCAGCCGTTGCTAGATCGTAAGGTGATGTTTACTATCATTTTGTTCAAATATTTAATAATTGACTACACCTTGTTATATTTATTATGCCTGTTATATTATTAATTTTCATTGAGTTATGTCAGCTAACAGGGTAGATTTTCAAATCAGACAATAGCTCATCAATTATATAACTACCGTATAAAATAAAACGATTTTGTATGTAATAAAAATATTAAATACAATTGTTGATTGTAATAAAAATACGTCACTTAATTATTTAATAACTTTTGCAAAAAAAATAGGAATACCTGTAGAATGTTGATTATTATTTATTATAATATTTGTTGATCATAAATAAAGTCAGCCTCCATAAGATGGTCTCAGTTAAATTATTCTGCTACTATCTAGCATTGTCAGGTATGTTGTCATTACTTATGATATAAAGCAGCTATTACCCACGGCTCCGCCAGTAAAGTATCAAAAGGGAACACTACTTTTTCGAGGTAAAAAGTGGCCTATGTGTTAATTCAGAGCTTATTTGGTCCTAGTTCTCATGCACCAGATATTACATGCAATCATATTTACAGTGTATGTACTGCCTTTTAAAGACAATGCAATATCTATCTGTAATAAACTTCGATTTATAATACAACATTAAATGACTAATAATAGTAATTGATACTTCAATATTTAACAACATAAAGCATACCTGACAACACATACAATATAAGCTTTTACTCTAGACCAAGGAATTTATGACTAGACTTTTTGGTTACTAACAATGTAAATATTTAATAACTTAATAATCACACCTAGTACAGAATAATCTAAGAACTTACTGCTTTTTCAATGACAGTATGAAATACATAAAAAGTGAGCTATTCCATATGGCTATACATAATATATTGTGAATTACTTAGTGATAACTGATTTTTTTTCAATCTCTCTCTAACATTGAATGAGACAGAGAGATCAAATCCGACCTCTCTCTCTTATATATCAATATTTTACCAAATATTGTTCAAGGACATTTGGTGAAATCAGGGCTAAATAATACTAGTAGCACATCATAGCAGCTATTGTTTGGAGGAATCATATTGTATTAAACAAAATTAATTTTCAGATGAAACTTAGTAATCCGTAACATGTGTACATGCACATATTTAACTCTAAATACAACATCAATTTGGCAAAATGTTTGAGCTAGCCTTAACATTTTATAGTTTGTTTTTAATTATTAATAGCTATTAAATATATTAAGGATAATCATTATTAGAAATTGCAATATTCATTTAGACATACAACAAATTACTTTTTTAAAGATAGTTTAAATTAGTTACCTAGTTTGTAGCCACTTAGATGTAGACAAAACTATTATAATCATTATATCCCTAGACTTTAGGAAGAATAGACACATTAATAAGAACAACAAACATTCAAACATTATTTCCATTTACGTAATACAGATTCTATTTCAAATACTGTAGATTTAAATTGTCTCATAAGCAAGTGCAAGTACATAATTATTATATTACATTAATACATTCCTATTGTAGATAAATTGTATTTTTAATATTCATTTGAGTTTTTTAGATATGTAGTCGTTTTCACAATGATACTACACATTCATACATTCATAGTAGATATGTAAGGTACTAAATAGTCCATCACTTTCACAGAAATGTTAATCACATGTACTCAAGTTTTTTTCTCTTCCGTTTGAAAACTTGTAGAGAGTAAAGAATTGTAGAGAAGTCAAAGATTTGTTTAATCTGTGATACCAAAGCAGGGGACCCAGCAGAGTTTTAAGATACAATAGGGCATCTGGTATCAAACATTTGTCCTCTTGGAACTTCGAAGGCGTGCTAAGCCCGACTGTAACCGCTAAGATTGATTATTCTGTTTATTTGATCTAAGTCGGGCGAGTCCGGATCGCTCCTCCTCCTCGTCACTAGTGCAGGACAAACCACCCACTGCACCTCTAGAAGAAGTCGCCTGAATCAAATCTTGATCTGGACCATTCCTGCTCTCGTACAGAAGGATACCCAATGTTTCTTCATATATCCTAGCTTCGGGAAACTCAACTTTGGTATGTTTCTTGTCTGTGGCGTAGACAATAGAAGTGCAGCAAACTTCGGCACATTTTTTTCCATGTCCAAAAAATGTCCAGCAGCAAATCTCATTTGAACCAATAACATCTTTAATGAACAGCACTCGCCCGCTGAATCTCAAAGAAAGTTTGTCAAATAATTCAATGTTTTTCAGCAGATTGTCATCAGAAGTGCTTGTATATGAATATTTATTGTTGTGCCGATTAATAAGCAGTTTCACAACAGGCTGGAACATAAAATACGCATTGTGATATAAAGACTACAACGATTTTCTTATATAGAGTAGAAAGTTAGAAACCTGACTTTATTAAATTTCTTTTTTTTTCATTCATTTTATATGTGTCAATACTAGTCTTACCAAATGTCTAGCCTAACAATGAACAACAAAGATTAACAATAATTATCACCCTTTTGTTATACATATTCACATGTTCAGAGGGTCAATTCTGGTAAATAAAACCTGTACTGATACTATAAGATTACAATCAAGTCCACATAAAGTACAATGAAAGTACGATGAAAGTCTACTTTAAATACAAGAATTGAGGTTCAGGTACGATGTGAATTAATAGATTGCAGTGACTGTTAGTGCCTTGATATCCAATTTAATAATAATATGTCAAATTTAATAATAAGGCCTGAACCAAAGCAATCTGAAAGACCTTCCAACATTTGGATGCCATCACAAAAATGTGGCAATGAATATGTCACTACACTGAAGGAACAGATAACTTACCTTTGATGTTGACATAATCAGCAGCTGCTCCTCTTTAGGAGATGTGATCAATGGCACTCTACAAATAGGCTCAGCCTCTCGCTCCTTCTTGGTCAATGCTTGTTGGCAAGATTCCGTGAGTTCCTCGATCAGGAAATACTTGGCCTCAGCGAGTAGCTCCATTATCTCGCGGTAGCTGTCAGGCAGGGCGACGGTCCCATCGCGAAGGTAATTCAATATGGTTCCGAAATGTTTCCCGCATCTATCGATCAGTATCCACCCTACGGAGAAAATCTTGGTTTTTAATCTAAAATCTATAACCATCACATTCAATTATCTGTTGTAAATAGAAAAAAAAAATCTTACCTTCCGAATCTGTAAGTACCTCCATTCTCCCACTGAACATTGTGCGCAACATGTTATCGCTTTTAGTTAATGTGCCAATAGTGGTGTAAAATAGAGTACCACCTACGTTAAGCTTCACATATTGCGATGGACTACCTTTTATTAATGTTTTGTGATCGCCCGACATTTTAGACAGAAAATGATAATCGATCGTGTGTATAATTATTTTTTTTAGGTACTTGAAACTTTTTGAGATATTAATCCTACACACCCGACCACATAGTTAAAATTATTTCTTGTCAGTTCTCAAATAAATATCACAACAATTAATGTAACAATTTTATGGTAATTCATTGATTTTTCATTTTGTCTCAGATTCAGCCATTTGACATATTGATTTGACATTTCTGGATTATTGAGATTGACATATGACAGTGGCAGGCATGTGGCAGGTGGCTGGTTTTTTTTAGACAATACATATCATTGAGGTATATACATGGAGGGGCCCTTACAGTTCTATACATACTAGCGCTTATACAAATATGATGGAAATATGAGACAGACGGTGAAATATCATTTGGTCTCTTTCTATCTAATGCAATAATTTTCATGTTAGAAGAAACAGCAATATTTTTGTTTTTGCTCATTTTAGAAACATTAGACTTCAAAACTTTGACAATTAACGAAATGTGGAACGATCCGCCATTATGTGCTCATTAACTGTCAATTAACTGTGGTAGGTCTCCTGTCAAAAGGTTGTTTATGTTTTGTTTAAGAATTTCCAAGAAATTATAAGGACTTATTCTTTAAAATTTTATTTGAATGTTGTAAAAGTGATAATTAACATGCCTAAACGTTATATTGCAAGGTGCAATGCATTAAAGAGTATAAATCAACCTCAATTGTATTTACGCAGGTTAGTAGCCGGTTTTATGCAATACTATAAACATTTCATGAAATAATTGCGTTGCAATTTGATTTTTTCATTTATTATATTCATATCCACATATATTTCATTAGAACAGTCCTTTAAATTGCATTTTAAGTCTTTAGATTTATTTACGTAATTGAAAAGTGTTGTACCTAACTACCTACCGTTTGTAATAGTTATCGATAAAGGTGCAAAATTAATAATAATTACATCGATAAAAACATAATAATTACATTTGTGTTATGTCTCAAAAAGCAATCTGAATGTATTCGATGTGGTTTTAAAAATATAAGTTTAATAGCTTTTAATAATATTGTTGTGACCAAAATTATTTGACAAATGATAAAACTAATAATACTTGTTTTTTATAGGTTTCCGAAAAGTGATACAATAAGCAAATTATGGTTGAAAGCTGGAGAAGAAAATATTAATCCCCGGACCCAGTCAAGAGAATAGCATAGCCAGTTTTTGAACAAACTTAATTTTATTTAGAAATGGATAGACTTATTCATTTTAATATAAGTGGATATATTCCTTTGTCTTTTATTTCTATTCCACCTTAGATAGTTCAAAAAGTTTTTAGTTCCATCTGTCGATGCCACAAGGACTAATTATTTGCCAAGCTGTAAAAATGTAACACCTATTAATTGTAACCATATTTTCACCAAATAAAGCATCTTGTCATTATGTATAAGATTAGGTTACGATGGGACTGACTTACGCTGTACATCAAAAGTCCCTAAATAAAGAATAAAAAAAGCACCATTTCATTTCATATACCAATTTATACAGTTGGCTCAGCTCGTATGAAAATAAATATTTAACCATGTTATAACCTCTAAGGACCTAGGAGTTAAAGTATCCTTAAATAATAAAAGATAAACGTGTTGACTTTAATAAAGAAATGGCACTTCTTTCCCATGGTAAATAAATGTAATACCTGTATTACTTGATTAATACAGGTATTACATTTTTTTTTTTGAAAAAATGGTCCAGTTAGAACAAATAGAATAAAACTATCCTCAGCAATCAGCATACTCAGGATGTCGGTTAAAAGATATTATCGATTAATAAAAGTAGTTAAATGTACAATGTCTATAGTAAAATAAGTTTTTTTACTTACGTATGCATAAATTAAGAATAAAAAAAGCATAATTTCATGTCATAAACCAATTTATACATTTGGCTCAGCTCGTATACAAATAAATATTTAAGGATCTTTTAACTCCTAGGTCCTTAGAGGTTATAATATTATAACCTATAAGGACCTAGGAGTTAAAAGATCCTTAACTAATAATTATACATAAGCGTGTTGACTTCAATAAAGAAATGGCACTTCTGTCCCATGGTAAATAAAGGTAAGTCTTACATGATTAATAAAGATATTACAAAAACTTTTTTGAAAGTGATCCAGTTAGAACAAATAGAATGTATACCTAAATATATCGTCAGCATCGAATACCTACTTTTTTTGGATGTCCGTTAAAAGATATTATCGATTAATAAAAGTAGTTAAATGTACAATGTCATTAGTAAAATAAGTTTTTTATTTACGTATACATGTAAGTTAATGTAAAACTTATGAAAATTTAAAATATCGATACTGTCGATACCCATAATTGCAACTCTAGTTCGGCAGCCATTTTTTGCTCATAATCAGCTGATAAATTGGACACGTTTTTGTCATAGGTAGGGCCTGTCCTTTGAATTCTTTAGTCATTGATACATATATCTACTTTGTAGCTTTGACATTTTTAGTAAGCTTTTAGCCAAAATATGGCTAATATGGCATAATATTATAATACCTACGTTTTTCTTTTTAGTCTCCAAAGAACTAAGCTAAAGAATAATGGGCAGACATTTATACTTTTATACTAATATACTAATAATTATACTTAGGTACTAATTAATTACGAACGAGTGTCTGTCTGTCTGTTGATTGTTACCTCTTCACGTTCTAACCGTTGAACCGATTTTTGTGATTTGGTAAAGATTATACGTTGAGTCCCGGGAAAGGACATAGGATATTTTTATCCCGAAAAGTACAGTGTTCCCGTGGGATATAAATGTGTGTGCTTTTTACTGTGGTTTAAGCCCAAAGCTGAACTGATTTGATTGGAAATTTGGCGTGGAAATCCTCTTTTTAATATTATATATCTATGGTGGAAATGGTTTATGTATGCTATGGATTTTCCCGAAAAAACTTACTAATAATCGCTGTTTAAGCTTTGAATAGTAATACAGTGTTTTGTCTCCTTCTAACGAATTAAAAATGTCACTTGTGTGACGTGAACATAACACTGTATAACTATTCAAAGCTTATACAGCGATTATTAGTAAAGGGGTTAGGGTTTAAAGCTTAAACAGTTAAAAACGAAAAAAAATATTCTACAGGGCCTCTAAGGGTTGGACTATATACATCTGGCAGCACGGAATCGCATTTGTTCCGCCTGTGCTACCCAGGGATGTCAGACGTACCAACTTCTTGGTACACACACTAGGTTTTGGTTCCACGTACCATGTACCAAGACTACTCAGTCCTTGCACGCAAAAATACCAAGATTGGCCCTTAACCGACAAAAATACACTGACCATATAGAATAACCGGCAAATTTCAAAGATGCATGTAAAAAAAAATCCAATCAGATTTCCCTCATAATATAAAACTTTTTAATAGCGATAAACACTTACCATTTTCCATGAGTTAATTTGAAATATGCTTGATGGCGTAATGGTAAGGTGCTCCGCTCTCAATCTAGAGGTCCCGGGTTCAAATCCCTCGAATATTTTTTTAATACCGCATTGAAAGTGCAAATATTGTTCGAAAAAAAATTCTATATTTATTCAACGTTTTTTCCATATATATTTTAATAATTTGTTATATCATTCGTGTGCAGGACGACGCCGAAACGTAACATGTAAATATAGTTTAATATCGATGTAAGATTCATATTTAGTGATAGGAATGTAAATATTTGTTTAAATACTTACTTATATAAAATACTTAGTCATTCCAATAAGATTTGATAACATAAATTCATATTAGAATCTTAGAAAAGTTAGTTTACATAAGTTTTTACTAAACAACTTGTTTAGCCCCCATAGGTTGTACCCCAACCGAGGTTACCTTATAGCTTGTTGTCCCGCTCTTATTGCATATGTGTGACAGAGATGCAATATGTATGGGAACTTTAAAAGTCTTATTAGAATATGTTATTGTTATTTTTTGTAATTGTAAACGTGTTATTTAGCTTCTACTCTATTTTAAGTTTGATAATTAATAATAATCCTTTTACATTATGTAGTAATTTTATAAGAAATTTCGATGTTAAGATTTTGTATTATTAGACAAGATAGGCAATATGTTAGAGTAAGAGGTAGATAGGAACGCTCTTATTGGTGAATTGTAAATTCATTCTGATTGGTGTATATTTTTGGACCAATAAGATCTTAGATAATTCTGTGACCGGATCCATATAAATATTGGATCGATTTTGGCATTCGGTACTTCAGTATTCGGCTACATACTAGTGTAATGAAGAAATAGTAAGAAGAATAAAGGAAGATTTCTGAAAGGAAAATTACTGCCGCTGTTTTCTTCTCTCAATCCCAGCAACAAATGTGCCATAGCGCACATTTATGGTCCTTCGGTCGCCGGATTACAGAGAAGAAATCCCTGCTCGTCGTATAGTGTGAAATCCCTGCCCGTCGTATAGTGTGAAATCCCTGCCCGTCGTATAGTGTGAAATCCCTGCTCGTCGTGCTCGTCGTATGGTGTGAAATCTCTGCCCGTCGTGTCAAGACAACTGCCTGTCCGCGTATAGTGTGAACATGCCGGTCACCCGTAAAGCACAACAGTCTATGGGAGCGCAACGGTCTGCGTCGGAGACTGAGCATACCACGTCCTACGAAACCACTAGTTCAGACCGAACTCAAACGTCTGGTGATACAGCCACTTCGGGCACCGGTACTACCACACTAACTACTAGTACCGACACAACGAAATCAAACGTCACCGAGATGACTGGTAGACCGGATACTGAGTCAAATGAAGAGCCGCGCCCCTCGACTACTGCCAGTCGAGACGCACCGCCGATATTGCGCAAAGCAAGCGCTACTATTGCTTGCCTACCTGAAGCCAGCAAGCATGAAGAAAGGAAACGAGCCGCATCCGTCAAGTCAAGAAAGGCTTACAAAATAGCAAAGGCAAAGGAAGAGTTAGCGCGCCTTCAAGTCGAGCTAGCCGCTGCTCGCCTCGCCATATTAGAAGCGGACTCGGATGAAGAAGAACAAGATGATGTCTCCGTGTGCTCGAAGATGGAAACCACCACACGGGTCGACACATGGCTGCAGGCTCAAGCAGAGCCACCAGTACTAGCCATCAGCCATGTACCTCATCAACCTGCCACCACAGAAGAAAGGATATTGGGGCAGCCAATCAACACAGAAGACAGAAGTTCCAGAGAACCTGTCATCGTGTCTGAAGAAAGAAGACCGGGGCCACCGAATATAATTGAAGAAAGGAAATCGGAGCCAGCTGTCTTCATAGAAGAAAAATGCAAAGAGAAGCATCCTCAGTCAGAGCTCTCTCAGCTGACTGAAGCCATCACTCTCGCTGTCAAGTCCGCGCATCCAAGGCTCATGGAACTACCCGTCTTCAATGGAGCTCACCAAGACTGGCTTCACTTCAAAGCCGGTTACGAAGAAACAGAAAACCTCTACTCGAAGACGGAGAACATCAACAGACTTCGAAGAAATCTGAAAGGAAAAGCCAAAGAAGCCGTCGATGGTCTACTTATCACAAACGCCGACCCAACTGACATTATGAAGACTCTGGAATCAAGATTTGGAAGACCAGAATCAATCGCCATGATGGAAATAGACACACTGCGCACACTGCCGCGCCTCTCCGAGTCACCGAGGGACATCTGCATCTTCTCAACTAGGGTGACCAACGCCGTGTCTACACTACAAGCATTGAACTGCGTCTACTACCTGTACAATCCAGAAGTCGCAAGGGCCATGGTGGATAAGCTAACACCGACACTTAGATACAGATACTTCGACTACTCTGCAACACTACCAAAGGAAGAGCCTGCACTTCTGAAGTTCGACAAGTTCATGAAAAGAGAAGCCGAACTATGCGGACCATTCGCACAACCGGAGCAAGTGGGTTCACAGCCGCAGCCCGCTGCACCAAGACGTCATCAGCGAGTGAACCATGTCACAGAAAAACAACCAACAGTCAAATGCCCTGTATGCGAGGCCACAGGACACTCAACAAAGGACTGCGAGAAGTTCAAGAAAGAAGATGTTCACAAAAGATGGGACATCGCCAAGAGTAATCGACTGTGCTTCAGATGCCTACGCTACAGGAGCAAGAACCACACGTGTCGTCAACAGACATGCGGCATCGAGAACTGTAAATATTATCATAACCGGATGCTGCATGTCACGAAGAACATTGAAAGGAAAGAAGACGACCAGAAGACAACGGAAGCAATCAATTCCGCCTGGACTTCAGCTACAAGACAATCTTACCTGAAGATCATCCCAGTCACAGCGTCGGGACCAGCAGGAGCAGTCAACACATACGCCCTGCTGGATGATGGGTCAACAGTGACACTCGTTGACGAGAACCTGGCTCACCGCATCGGAGCAAGAGGACCCATCGACCCACTTCGCATAGAAGCTATCAACGAGTTAAAGACATCCGAAAATAAATCGAGAAGAGTCAACATCAAACTAAAGGGAGTAAATGAACATGAAGAAGACATACAAGCAAGAACAGTGAAGAATCTTCATGTGGCCACTCAAAGGGTTCCGAAAGAAAAGATTGAAGAATGTCAACATCTTCAAGACATCAGCGAGTTCATCACATACACATACGCGAAGCCAGAAATATTAATAGGACAAGACAACTGGCATCTTCTTCTCACGTCGGCGGTGAAGAAAGGAAACAAAGAGCAACCAGTGGCGTCACTCACACCACTCGGATGGGTGCTCCATGGAAGCCACACAAGAAGCTCTAGCATCAACTTTATCCACCACCTGAAGGAAGATCCAGCTGAAGACTCCTTAGAAGAACTGATGAAGCAATACTTCGCGATGGACTCCCTATGCATCAACCCTAAGAAGCCAAAGACGGATCCAGAAGAGCAAGCCTTACGAATCCTTGAAAAGAATACAGTCCAGACGAAGACAGGAACATATGAAACGGCGCTCTTGTGGAAGACAGAAGACATCAACCTCCCTGACAACTATGAAAACTCGTTGAAAAGGCTTCACAATATAGAAAAGAAGCTCGACAGGGATCCGAAGCTGAAGCAGAAATATACAGAACAAATGGAGGCTCTCATCACGAAAGGATATGCCGAGCCAGCTCCGAAGACGAAGACACCAAACAAGACATGGTACTTACCACACTTCGGAGTAGTCAACCCAATGAAGCCGGACAAACTCAGAGTGGTCCATGATGCAGCAGCCAAGACAAGAGGAACATCGCTCAACGACCAACTCCTCAAAGGCCCAGACCTTCTGCAATCACTACCAGGAGTCGTCATGAGGTTCAGACAGCACACCGTCGCTGTGACTGCGGACATCAAGGAGATGTTCATGCAAGTGAAGCTTCGAGAAGAAGATAGAGACGCCTTGCGGTACTTATGGCGAAAGGACAGAAGAGATGACCAGCCACCGGATGAATATCGGATGACATCACTCATCTTCGGCGCGTCAAGCTCTCCAGCAACAGCAATCTTTGTGAAGAATATAAACGCAAAGAAATACGAAGAAACATATCCCGAAGCCGCAAGAGCCATAGTAAAGAAACACTACGTAGACGACTACTTGGACAGCTTCAAGAGTCTAGAAGAAGCAATACGCATCACCACAGAAGTCCGAAGCATTCATAAAGAAGCCCACTTCGAGCTGAAGCAATGGAAGTCAAACTCAATGAAGCTCCTAGAAGCCATAGGGGAATCAGATGGCCAAGAAGACATCGAGCTCTACAAGTCTGAAGACAGAATCGAGAGGGTACTGGGACTCATCTGGAAGCCAGAAAGAGACGAATTCACCTTCAATCTCGACATGACACGAATACCGCCATCACTGTCCGAGGGAAAGAAGCCAACCAAGAGAGAAGCACTAAGGGTCGTCATGTCTCTATTTGACCCACTTGGCTTCGCCTCACCAGTTACCATCAAGGCCAAGCAAATATTACAAGAAGTATGGCGACGTGGAACATCCTGGGACAACGAGATTGACGAGGACCTCTCGAAAGATTGGCAGACCTGGCTACTCCACCTGAAGAACCTCTCGAATGTGGCCATACCAAGATGCTACCTAGGCTACAGCAACGCCGTGTCTCTTCAGCTACATGTCTTCACAGATGCAAGCGAGTCTGCTTATTCAACAGTACTATTCTGGCGAACGGTAGCTCCAAATGGCGAAATCAACGTATCACTCGTCATGGCCAAAGCAAAGGTATCACCGTTGAAAGTAACCTCAATACCAAGACTGGAACTACAAGCCGCCGTCATGGGAACACGACTCGCAGAAGCAGCCATCGATGAACACGAAAGGAAGCCAGACTCGAAGACCTTCTGGACGGACAGCAGAACTGTACTCACCTGGATCAAGACTGGATCCCGCTCATACAAGCCATACGTTGCGCACCGACTAGCCGCCATTGAAGAATGCTCCACAGTAAATGAATGGAGATGGGTTCCGACTAAGCTCAACGTCGCTGACGACGCCACAAGGGATGTACCACCCAACTTCGACAGGAACCATAGATGGTACAAAGGTCCAGAGTTTCTCTACGAGCCCGAAGACTCATGGCCAATGGAACAACCTACCAGTGGGGAGGCAGAAGAAACAGGAGAAGAAAGGATTCATCACATCTCAGTCGACGGTACTCCGAAGCTAGCAGAAGCCCTACCCGAGGTCTCACGCTTCTCCAACTGGGATAGACTACGCTACACTACAGCAAGAGTACTCCAATTTCTTCAACTCTGCCGGCCAACAGAACAAGTTCACTACAAGAGGAACTCCAGAAACACTGAAGCTGATCCGAATTGGAAAAATACGCGTAACAGAGCAGAAAGAGTACAGCCACGACAGGAAAAGAAGAAAGAAGAAATAAAATTTATTCCAGTTCCTGCAGAGCTCCTAATCAAGGCAGAAGAACTTCTCATGCGGTCTTCTCAACAAGAAGCCTTCACTCAAGAACTTCAAGACATAAGAAAAGGGAAACCCATCTGTAAAGAAAGCCGACTACATCAGCTGAGTATAGAATACCTGAACGGGGCCCTCAAGCTAAGAAGCCGCATATCAGCCGTACAAGAAGTCTCTGAAGCCCAAAGAAGTCCTATGATCATAGACGGAAATCATCCCACGGTGAAGCTATGGATCAAGAACATTCACTGCAAGCTACATCACGCCGGGGTAGAAACGACAGTAAACGAGTGTCGCCAACAATACTGGGTTCTCCGTCTACGCCCTATAACTCGCACGATCATACGACAATGCCTGCACTGCAGAATGAAGACACAAGCACCACCCTTTCCAAGAACTGGGAACCTGCCACCGTGTCGACTGGCTCATCATCAACGCCCGTTCACCTTCACAGGAGTGGACTATTTTGGACCCCTCTCAGTCACCGTAGGACGCTCGCACCAGAAGAGATACGTCGCCATCTTCACTTGTCTGACCACGAGGGCGATACACCTGGAAATAGCCGGCTCACTCAGTAGCAGCTCAGCAGTCATGGCCCTAAGAAGAATGATGGCCAGAAGAGGCTGTCCAACGGAGATCTGGTCAGACAATGGGACCAACTTAAAAGCAGCAGACAAGGAACTGCGCCGAGCGATCGACGAGTCAACGGCTGAAGAAGCAGCGAGACGACAGATCCACTGGCGGTTCATCCCTCCTGGAGCGCCATTCATGGGCGGCGCCTGGGAACGAATGGTGAGATCAGTAAAGACATGCCTGACGTCGACACTCCACGAGCAACATCCAACTGAAGAGGTACTCTCAACGCTACTGGCAGAGGCTGAATACACCGTCAACAGTCGACCTCTAACACACGTATCAGTCGACCCAGAAGATCCAGAAGCTCTAACTCCCAACCACTTCCTATTGGGAGGACCAGGAAGAGTACCAGCGTTCGGGCACTTCTCAGAAAAGAACACCATCTCGAAGTCCAGCTGGCAAGCCGCGCAGAAGTTAGCAGACACCTTCTGGGAGCGCTGGCTTCGCGAGTATCTCCCCGAACTCCAGAACCGGCGGGAGCCCCACGGCCGAGGCCCCCCGATACAAGTCGGAGATCTCGTTCTGCTGGTCGACCCGAACTCACCGCGCAACGTATGGCTCAAGGGGAAAGTCGTCGCAACGTTTCCTGGACCGGACAACGTCGTAAGAACAGTCGACATCCGGACCAGAGGCGGAGTACTTCGGCGCCCGGTTCGGAAGCTGGTGATCCTGCCCGTCAAAGACAGCGTCGTCGCAGCACCGGAAGAAGGTGTGACGGAGCCACACGGCGGGAGGAATGTGCAGGACGACGCCGAAACGTAACATGTAAATATAGTTTAATATCGATGTAAGATTCATATTTAGTGATAGGAATGTAAATATTTGTTTAAATACTTACTTATATAAAATACTTAGTCATTCCAATAAGATTTGATAACATAAATTCATATTAGAATCTTAGAAAAGTTAGTTTACATAAGTTTTTACTAAACAACTTGTTTAGCCCCCATAGGTTGTACCCCAACCGAGGTTACCTTATAGCTTGTTGTCCCGCTCTTATTGCATATGTGTGACAGAGATGCAATATGTATGGGAACTTTAAAAGTCTTATTAGAATATGTTATTGTTATTTTTTGTAATTGTAAACGTGTTATTTAGCTTCTACTCTATTTTAAGTTTGATAATTAATAATAATCCTTTTACATTATGTAGTAATTTTATAAGAAATTTCGATGTTAAGATTTTGTATTATTAGACAAGATAGGCAATATGTTAGAGTAAGAGGTAGATAGGAACGCTCTTATTGGTGAATTGTAAATTCATTCTGATTGGTGTATATTTTTGGACCAATAAGATCTTAGATAATTCTGTGACCGGATCCATATAAATATTGGATCGATTTTGGCATTCGGTACTTCAGTATTCGGCTACATACTAGTGTAATGAAGAAATAGTAAGAAGAATAAAGGAAGATTTCTGAAAGGAAAATTACTGCCGCTGTTTTCTTCTCTCAATCCCAGCAACAAATGTGCCATAGCGCACAATTCGATAATTAATAAAGGTAAAATTGCTCACATGGTTCATATAGTTCACCAGATAAATACCACATCCCCCATCAAAAACCCTCGTTTCCGATAAAAATCTTCTTTATGAATCATTTATCTATTTTTTTCAATATATTTTACATTTTATACCCGAAATGCAATATAATATCAGAAAGATAATATGTTTAAAATGATATTTCTTCCGTGCGTTTGACAATTACTGCCCTCTATTAAGAGTACGTATACGAAATTAAAATATAATTTTTATTCACTGGGATGCGACTTCCGACTAGGGTTACCATATCTCAGGATTTGTCCTGAGATTTCAGGATTTTTCGACTCTTCTCAGGATTCCGGCCGGATTTAGCAAATCTAGTGATAGCTCAGGATTTTCAATAAAACACAGGTTACATTTTAAAGATCTCTCTTATTAAACTACTAAAAATAATTTTCTTTTAGTAACAATTGCAGTTAAAATAAATACTTATTTATCAAAGTGAAACAAACTAAAAATAATCTTCTTTTGGTAACAATAGGCTAGACGACTGAATTTTTTTTATTGCATAAATGAATAGTACTCTTAAATATGAGTAACTTCTCAGAAGAAACCGTATATCAAAAGTCAATATTTTTAAAGGTACAGCGATTTGTTTACAAAATTTCGCAAGTCCCGTGAAAACGCTCCATACTAAAGTCGTACGTAGCTATGACGTCATGTCCATGTAAAATCGTATGAAGTATACGGCCGCAGGAACATATTTGTAAATATCTCCGATATTTGTGCGTTTAAGTTCATACATACCATAATAAAAGTTTTTGTATATGATGTAAGTAAACTAATTATGTAGGTTTTGTTTACTAATTTAGCAAGAAAAAAAATTTTTTTTTGTACTTTTTAGATGTCTCTAATGACTAAACTATAAATAAAATATTATATTTTTTTACATTTACGAAGTAGTAATGCCTTAAAATTTCTGAATACATTAATGAAACTAAATATTTTAGATGTAGTCGTGTACCCAATTGCGGTTAAAATCAAAAAAGTCGCGTAAAACGCGTGCGCAAGATAATACAGTGCAACCTCGATATAACAAATCGGAGGGGAACAAGAAAATATTCGTAATATCAAGTAATTCGTTGAACTGAGGTTTGTTATGTTGAGGTTAGATTGGTCTAAAATTCGTTATAAAGAGGTTACATTCATATATTACTGTTTACATTTACACCGCTTTCTTCTGCAAACTTATCTTTAAATTTTAAAATTGTAGCTAATGTACTTGCGGGAACCCCGAACTTATTAGCTATGTCTAATTTTTTCGTCATGAGATTTTGGTCAACATAATTAATGATGTTTCGCTTTTCTGCGACCGATAAGGAACACCTTTTACGTTTCTGAGACATTTTAACTTAAATCTTTAACAATAGTGACGAGAGATTACTTTCCATCAAAACAACAATGATTACTTTACAAACAAAAGCGTGTCGAAACATGTCGAGACATGAATCACATTATAAGATTAAGAGTTATATTATTGGTGGAAACTTTATATAAAGGTTTTGGGTTGGCAAAATTCGTTAATTAGAGGTATGAATACTTTTTCTTGATAGTTGAAAATTCGTTATTAAGAGGTTGTACGCAAAGAATGTTCGCAATGTAAAGGTATATTTTATATTGACTCTTATGGACAATTCAAGGGGATTACGAAAAATTTGTTAAATCGAGGAAGTCGTTATATTGAGGTACGTTATATTAAGGTTGCACTGTAATACGCTTTTGAGAGAAAATTCTCAAGCTGTAGAAAATCTCAGGACTTTTCCATGGAAATCAGGCCCTTTCTCCGGACTTTTGATTTTTTCATCTGGTAACCCTACTTCCGACACAGTTTATCTATCAGTGTTTACTGTTTGCAGCGCCAGAGCGGAGTGCAGGCGTACCAGTTTGCCATCTCCAATACCAGTTTTCAGCCAGCTCGGTACAAGGATTTCCAAGTGGCGGTCTGACATCCCTGGTGCTACCAGTTACCACGTGCTGCAGTGTGCTGCCGCATGCGAACGCGCGCGGTCGCATTCCGCAGAAAAAAAAGGTAACAGCGATAGCAAGTGATCGGCGGTGAAAAGATGCGTTAGCATGCTATCGCGCGCTTCAGCGTTCCGGGGTCTCCCTGCCGACCATTGCATTTTGTCCGTGATGCCGATGCCGATCGCCTCGAGGATTCCGCCGCGTGCTATCGCATTATGCTTTCTGTCTCCGTCTAGCAAATGGCAGTTCTAAGCGACAGAAAGAGAAAGGGCGACGGAAAAAGGCGATTCCGTGCTGTCAGATGAGGTCCAACCCTAATAGGGTAAAAACGGCCCTGGTTATTTAATGCATGAAGCATAGATACCAGGAGTCCGAACGGTATAGGCTTTTTAATAATAATTATGTACACAATAATAGGACCAGATCTTAGTTCTCTTTTCTGCCGCTAGGCGTGCGAGACCGACGAGTACCAAGTGTTGCCAATACTATTATACCGAGTGTTGCCAATACTATTATTTATTACAATTATTTTTAAATTACCGTTAGGCAATTACCGTGTTCTACGGTATATCTATTTTTCGAGAACAGTTTCTAAGAATTTCCTAAAACTTTTATTTAATAAGATTTCAATCTTTCCAGAGCTGTCAATAGCAACTTTAAACTTCCCGCGTAATTTCAAACGAGTGCATGTCGAACCGTCGCGCGCTCTACCGGCAAAAATCTGTCCCCGTAATTGAGACCATTATTTTAACATTACGTTCGGACTCCTTGTTATCTATACTTCGTGGGTTAATGTTTTCTTGTTGTTGTAGATAGGTACCACTTAAATATTTAATTTATTTTATTTCTTCATAAGATACAGCGATGAGAGACAGACAGACAAACGGAAGGCGGAGTCTCAGTACCTACTAGGATCCTGTTTTTACCCTTTGGGTACGGAACCCTTATGCTCTTATGCTGCAGTTTTAGTTTTTATCAAAATCAATGTACTTAGGTATCATGATATTAATTTATTCATCGTAATACCACAGTCGTAATACGTAGTAAAGCTATTTAGTACATTTAGGTAGAATTAGTTTTAATATTATATAGGTATCTATGGGTAGAATAAAGAATACTTACCTACTTACCTAATTAGCCAGTTAGTTAGTATCTGTCTGTTACGTGTTTCTCCATATTACCTCCATTTTACCTTGATGTAGATTTGGTATCCTCTCGGCTCTCATATTTTTTTTATTTCAACTCAATGGAAACCGGGAGTGTCAACTTGCTTGCCGTCCATTAATCACGTGATGTTTTTAACAACTTTTTAGACCCCTCCCCTCCTCTGGTGATACGTAGTGAGGTTTTATACTCCCCCCCCCCCGTCCTCCACCTAAGATCACATGTATTTTTTGTACATAGTAAGCTAGTAATGTTTGAAGAAAAACTTAAACTTAAAAAACAATTTCATCGAATAATGTAAGCAATTAAAAACTACGAGTCATTTGTCTTGTAACTTTCAACTCAATGGAAACCGGGAGTGTCAACTTGCTTGCCGTCCATTAATCACGTGATGTTTTTAACAACTTTTTAGACCCCTCCCCTTCTCTGGTGATACGTAGTGAGGTTTTATACTCCCCCCCGTCCCCCACCTAAGATCACATGTATTTTTTGTACATAGTAAGCTAGTAATGTTTGAAGAAAAACTTAAACTTAAAAAACAATTTCATCGAATAATTTAAGCAATTAAAAACTACGAGTCATTTGTCTTGTAAGTACCTATTTAAACAACACTACGAATCTACCACCGATAAGAATTTCGGTATGCAAAGAATAGATTCGAAAATAAATATTTAATACACGTGATGTCTCCCAAAACCCCCTCCTCCCCTTGTGATACTTAGTGATTTTTTTTCAGACCCCTCCTCCCACTTTAGGCATCACGTGATTAGTGGACGACCCCCATTTGATAAGAGGACAGGAAATTATGTAAGTGGTAATCTTTACAGAATACTTAATACTTTTTATATAGGCTTAAACTAAATAATAGCATGTAATTAATATTAGCTTGTTTTTTATTATTACGTAAGCTTCAATAATTAAGCTTATTACAGATTTTACAAAGTTTAATGTAACATTATAATACTACTATGCATATTATGTTTTACTATAGATAAATGTAATATTAGAACCTTAACTATAGGTTCACTTCATACTATAAGATACTATTCACATTTCAAAAACAATTAATGCTTTTCAAAATCCCGTAGAGGTTGTAAGTTGTCTTTTACATGAACATCAGTAGGTTTGTAAGATTTATAGCTTCTTCCAAAGTTTTGAGCCTCTTCTAATGTTTCCGGCAATTTTGCATTCAATGTTTCAGGCAGCAGCAGAGACGATGCAACAGCTATTATAGAAGCTATCGTCAAAATTATTCCGGGTACTCGAATATCATACCTTCTACCCTTAAATGCAAAAGATTTTTGTTTAAATATATTAGGTATAAACATTAATACTACATATATAGGTACTTACGTGGTGACCAAGGTACCTACACACACGTACGTACGTACGTTAGTACCTTAAGGCCCACTTCGCAGATCTGGGTTAAAGTTAATCCTGAGTTAAAATGTCACGCCTTCTCTTTCATAAATACGAAGAACGAGAGAGATAATATGATATTTAACCCAGGGTTAACTTTATTTATAAATCCCAATACTTTTTCTCTAGACTCAAATTAATAATATAAAAGCATAAACTATAGACCAATACTAGCTAAGATGCATTTCTTTGTAAAATTTTAAAAAATATTTATTAAAAAACTATAGGTGTCCTAACAAATATTATGGTGGACCTATACGAACCTAAGGCTGGACTTAGCTATGCACCGGAATCCGTAATAGACCAATGCCAATAGGTTTTGAAACAAAATAAATTTATAGTAGGATGAAACCCATTGGAAAAGGAAGAGAATATAACAAAAATAAAAGGAAAAATAATTTACGGGCGATTTACGGTCGGAAAGTGAAGGGGGTGAGTTTTTAAGGGTAGAACGGTTTATCTCGATTTCCGGCAAAACTTCAAGTCCTATGGAAAAAAGTCAAATGGCAAAGTTGTAGGTAATAAAAAGATCTACAACTTTTGTATTTACACTCTTTACACATAACCTCAAAATTTATGTGAAAAAATCAAATAACCAAGTTTTTTGTTTTTTATTTTTATCTTGTACAAAAAAATTTCACGAAATTTGGTAAAAACTGACCCTTTTATGCCCTAAATATACTGTAATTTTTTTTGATTTAAAATTATATTTTGCACCTTATTTTGTCTTAATATCGGAAAATTAATTAATTAATTTACAATCGAAAATTCTCGCGTCAAAATATCAGCTTATTAATTTAAAAAGTCGGTGGGCTTCTTGTTCTTTGAAATCTATTCTTTCTGATTACGTAAAGAAATAATATATACATTACCATAGTAAATGTTCTCAGAAAATGCAAAGAAAATAATAGGTGGTATGGCCTAGCCCAAATAAGACATCTATAATATTTTGAGTAAATTATCGAAACTTCTTTAAATTATATGCATAGATGTCTATTTATTGCTATTTTAAGATAGCTTGTATACCTGAGTGACCTACGGATAATTTTAGCCCATCAAAAGGTATTTCATAGACAAGCGTGAAAGTGGCTAGGCGGGTCTGAGCCTTACTACTTGTTATCTCTATTCTCCGTGCCCAATTGGGACATAAATTTTTTAAATCAATGTTTAAAAATTAAACGTGACTTACCATGTATAAAATATAAGGAGCTACAGCGGAGGCGAAACTTGACACAATATTTCCATAAGCCATTCCTGATTGCCGCAAGCCAGTAGGATATAGCTCTATACTGAATAGGCTAAGAGCATAATATGATACAAAAATCGATAAACGGCCAATAATTACTATAATGCTGCCAAACAACCAATGACGAATGAAGGAAAAAGAGGCTGAAACGTAAAATTAAAATAATTACTTACTACATTTGAATTAAGACATCTAGCTTCATTGATAATTGAAACCAAGGTACTTAGGGGAGAAAATTATCTGCTCACGTTACCATCTGCTTCTGCACGTGTAGTATGCGCCATTGAAATTAGAAATGGTATATTTCTACGGAAGAATAGATAAATGACGAAATTGATACAGGAAATCTGTCATTTTGTTCACACAATCTGTCAGTACCTATGTCTATTCTTGTATGATGTATACTTAGACAAAACGCATTTCTACGGAAGTCATGCTAATGTTGTTATAGGATCAAGGGTAACCCGAAAGTATTATAGTCTCTAGTATCATTTAGATGCTATAGAATGTTTTTTTCTTAAAGTACTTACTTGTGTCTCGCAATAAAATAACTGCCCACATAGCGGCCGTTATAAAGTTTGATAAGGCACCAGTTTTTCTCCTACCAATACTATCAGCAAGCCAGGCCCCAATGAAATTGGAAGGCACCTCCACTACGCACTGCCAGGCAAAGTTCACAAATGGATTTCCATCTGATTTCTCACCCGCTCTCAGGACTAGCACGGTATAGTTTAAAGTAAGACATGCCCTGCAAAAAAACTGAACAAGTTCAAGTAACGTTAGAAATATGTACTAAAATAAGTAATATAATTCAAGCAAAATCGGCTGCAAGGGAGACCATTCATTTTTTTTAAAGTAGGGGAAAAACGAACAAACGGATCACCTGATGGAAAGCGATTACCGTCGCCCATGGACACACGCAACATCAGAGAAGTTGCAAGTGCGTTGCCGGCCTTTTAGGAGGGAATACGCTCCCTTCTTGGAGGTTTGCAGGTATTACCGTCGCCCATGGACACTCGTAATATCAGAGAAGTTGCAAGTGCGTTGCCGACCTTTTAGGAGGAAAACGCATTCTTGAAGGTTTGCAGGTCGTAATGGTCCGGAAATACTGCTGGCGACAGTTCGTTCCAGAGTTTTACAGTGCGCGGCAGAAAGCTTCGGGTAAAGCGCACGGTGGAGGACTGCCACTTATCAAGGTGATGAGGATGATAAATATTTTGCCGCTTGAAACGGTGGCGAAAAGTTGCAGCAGGTATAAGTCCGAACAATTCCTCGGAGCACTCCCCGTAATACCGATAGAGGATGCAGAGCGATGCTACATCTCTACATAGCTATAAGGAGTCAAGCCTGTTTGAAATACTATGGCAGTCGACAATTCGAGCGGCCTTTCGTTGGATACGATCCAGAGGGAGAAACTGGTACTTTGGCGCCCATGCCTAGAGATGAGAACAGTACTCCATGTGAGGCCGAACCTGCGCCTTAAAGAGTTGTAGGCGTTAGACCGGACTGAAATACTGCCTAGACCTGTTCAGAACACCAAGTTTCTTGGAGGCTAACTTGGCCTTGCCCTCCAGATGATATCAGAACTGGACCTCGCTCGATATGTTAACACCAATCATTCCAGTGTTGGAGGAGACAGTTATAGTATGCTTTCGAAACGAGGACATACGACCATTGGTAACTTTTTAGCGGTGAACACGCAAACTTGTGTCTTAGAGGGGTTGAATTGGACTAAGTTAAGTCTACCCCATTCAGACCTTCTCCAATGAAATCTCAATATGAGAGACAAGTTCGTTTCGACTCTCAATGACGTTTTACTGAGAGATGTTCGGGCGGCCGGTATATAAGGCATCACTCGTACTTGGTTTGTAACATATCATTGATATGCAGAGTACCTATTGCAGAGACAGAGTATCCGAGCATTCACCGTCGACTACGACCTTTATGCTTCTGTCTGCTAAGAAACTCGTGACCCACTCGCATAATTTCTCGAGAACTCCATAGGAAGGAAGCTTTGAAAGAAGCAATTTGTGACAAACCTGATCAAAGGCTTTCGTTATGTCCAAACTCGTGACCCACTTGCATAATTTCTCGAGGAGCCCATAGGAAGGAAGCTTCGAAAGAAGCGATTTGTGCCAAACCCGATCAAAGGCTTTCGCTATGTCCAAACTTACAGCCAATGCCTCTCCTTAGACTCGATCGCCTGTGCCCAACGATCACTTTTGGCACTCATTTTAGGCCCAGGTGTTAAAACTCTTTGCTATCTCATAAAATTTTGAAACATTTTTGTACAGATTATAGTACCAAGTACCAACCTACTACCTACGATAGAACATTGCTGAGGTACAAACCATAATAAAATCTGTAAAGTTGTAATCATCGCCAGTCTTTTTCCAGCAAACAATATAAGTGGATTGACTGACTGCTTGATGACTGGGACAGTTGTCAGCAATTCAGCCTCCGTTTCTGCAGTCAACTTCTTTTTATTCTTCTTTGCTATAAGCTTTAATGCTTTTACGCATTCTTCATTTCTTCCTTTTGTGTGTAACCAACGGGGTGACTCTATAAGTTTCCTAAAAGTTTTTGGAATTATTTATTTTAATTTGATTTATTTATTATTATTTGCCACAGAATTTCAGAATTTGATTTCTGTATTCTCTGTTATTTACATAATGCACATAGGTACAACCACCATACCCAACAAGCAAAATCAGTACTTGAAGTATTCTTCAACACTACTTTTTCTTGTGCTTATAAGATACTTATAGTTTACTACATTGCTGGATTTGGGTGCAGTTATAGGAGCATTGTTTTCTTATAACTATCTTGTAATCAACTTATAGAAGGTCAATTAGCCCTATAGTATACTTAAGGAAGCGCAATTACTTCTATAATGTTCTGAGACTACTCATTTTTAAGTACAAACACTCTTATTAGTATCTGACATAAATATCTTACTAAAGCAATCTTGTTTATAATGCTCTAGGAATATACTTATTTAAGTTATTAGTTATAAGTACATTTTATAAACTTTGGTTATTGCTTGTGATAAAACGAAATATTAATTATGTAAGTATTCTTCATTCTAATTTATAGTAACTGCATAAGGTTAACACTCGTAATAATATATATACGGTGTGGGAACTCGACGGGGAAGTCATTTTTATTGTAAATGTGGGCTAAGATTTGATTAATTTTACAACGCGCCTTGAAAACTAGCAGTTATAGTATTTATTGTAAAATAATTTTTCAATATTTTTACGAACATTCGCCATTTTCTTTAAATACTCTGCGTTGAGTATGTTATAGAACAATTTTAAGTAAATTACCTAGTACTTATAGTAGTTTCGATTAAGATACATTTCCTCCATATTTAAACAAGTTTAGGGTTCCTCATGTAATCGGACTACTTACTAATTTTTCAATTTACTTTGCTAGAAAACAATTCCATATCTATAATAAACTGATAATAAACTATTTTCTCAGGACAAATTAGAACAGCTAGACGTGTAATGTTTATTAATAATATGATTGATCAAGTAGCTTATATGGTTGTTTGATTTTATAACGCTCTTATTAAGCACTATTACATATAAAAGAGTCTTAAACAAGACAGTAACGAGACTAACTTATAATTATCTTCGCTAAGAGTGTTATAATATCTTCTTTTCTTACAAAATGCTACTATAAGATTCAAGACTATTTAATCTTTCTGCAGACAATTATAGGATACATATTCCTATTAGTGGTTTATAGGGTAATCTTGTAATTAACTATAAGATTGAGTAATAAAAACAAATGCTCTTGAGAATATATACGCTTGTGAAATGTTATTATAAGTAAAAAGTCCTGTAACTGTTTTGTAAGTAGTCGTGTAGCAAACTATAAGACTGAGATATAAATCCTAATGCTCTTGAGTATGTTAGAGCTTATCTTATGCTATTATAAGAGACACTGTCTGCACCAATGGCTTAATAAGAACATTATAAGAAGAGGTAGACTTATAATCTTTCGTTATAGGATTACTTTGCTTGTTGGGTAGGTACTTGGGTGAAGGAACAAATAATAGCTAATGTTTGTAAAATTATTTGAAAATAAAAGATTTATTTATTTATGAAGGTTGTTTTGTGGCTATTTACCATTAAACCTATGCTATAGTTATAATGTTGGCTGAGTCACTTACCAACATAGAAATAAATATGGCATTAAAGATACTGTGGTCACTATGTGTAGTAATTTCCAATCCCGTAATCCCCAAAAGATTAATGCCATTAATGCCATCCCAATGCTGTACGATGCAAAGCGAAGCGTAGTTATAACAGTTCTTCTCGGAGATGATGAAATCTCTACCGATATTAATGATGCTGATTGGGGCACTGACCAAGACGGAAAAGCAGAAATAATACAACCTATCATAAATATAACGTATGAATTTTTAGTAGCTAAAGACAAAAATCTACCAACTATAATCATGAATAAAGACAGCAATAATGTTGGCCTACGACCCCATCTGCAAAATGAAATTTTAAATTAGAAACATAGACTAGTGCTTTTACCTCTGAAAATGGTCAAAAACAAAATAAATGTATAGTAGGATGAAACCCATTGGAAAAGGAAGAGAATGTAACAAAAATAAAAAGAAAAATAACTTACGGGCGATTTGAGGTCGGAAAGTGAGGGGGGTGAGTTTTTAAGGGTAGAAAACGGTTTATCTCGATTTCCGGAAAAACTACAAGTTCTATGGAAAAAAGTCAAATGGCAAATTTGTAGAGAATAAAAAAATCTACAACTTTTGTATTTACACTCTTCACATAACCTCAAAATTTATGTGAAAAATTCAAATAACCAAGTTTTTGGTTTTTAATTTTTATCTTGTACAAAAACAAAAAAAAATTTCACGAAATTTAGAGAAAACTTACCTTTTTATGTCCTAAATACACTGTAATTTTTGTGATTTAAAATATTTATTTTTTCACCTTATTTTGGTCTTAATATCGAAAAATTAACCCTAATTTTCAATCGAAAATTCTCCCGTCAAAATATCAGCTTTTTTTTTAAATTGGTGGGCTTCTTGTTTATTGAATTATATTCTTTCTGATAATGTAAAAAAATGTATACATTACCATAGTAAATGTTCTCAGAAAATGCAAAGAAAAGAGCAAGTAGTAAGGCTCAGATCGCCTAGCCCCTTTCCCTCTTGTATATGAAATACCTTTTGATGGGTTAAAATTATCCGTAGGTCACTCAAGTACATATACAAGTCATCCTAAAATAGCAATAAATAGACATGTATGCGCATAACTTAAAGAAGATTCGACAACTTACTCAAAATATTGTAGATGTCTTATTGGGGCTAGGCCTTACTAACTATTCTTTTCTTTGCATTTTCTGAGAACATTTACTATGGTAATTATGTATTTTTTTACATTATCAGAAAGACTAGATTTCAACAAACAAGAAGCCCACCAATTTTTTAAAAAAAGCTGATATTTTGACGGGAGAATTTTCGATTGAAAATGAGGGTTAATTTTTCGATATTAAGACAAAATAAGGTCAAAAAATAAATATTTTAAATCACAAAAATTACAGCGTATTTAGGACATAAAAATTCACTAAATTTCGTGTTTTTTTTTATACAAGATAAAAATTAAAAACCAAAAACTTGGTTATTTGAATTTTTCACATAAATTTTGAGGTTATGTGAAAAGAGTGTAAATACAAAAGTTGTAGATCTTTTTTTTCTCTACAACTTTGCCATTCGACTTTTTTCCATAGGATTTGTAGTTTTGCCAGAAATCGAGATAAACCGTTTTCTACCCTTAAAAACTCACCCCTTCACTTCCCGAACTCAAATCGCCCGTAAATTATTTTTCCTTTTATTTTTGTTATATTCTCTTCCTTTTCCAATGGGTTTCATCCTACTATAAATTTATTTTGTTTTAAAACCTATCGGCACTGGTCTAACATAGAGACACTTAGTTTCAAATTTCCGATTTGTAAGAGCGCTAAGAATCACACAACGGGTGGTATAATTTTGATACTAACACATCGCCTAGCCATCCGAAGAGAATGGATCCAAGGGTTTCTCCTATTTTGCTGAAGCTTAATATATTAGCAACATATAATTCTTTACCACAGACCCAGTTGTTCTCTGAGCTTACAGTCGATTCATACCAAGTTTTATCATAAACGTATTCATCACATTCTGAAACAAGTATTTAGTTTTTATTATGAACAAAGAATTACGTACAATGTAAGTAATTTACAAACACCTGAGTCTATAATATTTATACTGGGTGTCCCAAAAATACCGTCTCATAGTGACATGGAAGATAGATTAGCCTTATATCTCTCGGATAAAATAAAAATGACCTTAGTAAAAGTTGCTTAGTTTTCGAGATATTTGGATTTTTTTGGTTTTATTCAAAATCTCCATTTTTAGTTAGTTTTTATTTCCGCATTAGTACAAATTCCTTTAATTTATTCATTTTTATTTTTTTTAAGTATCTCGAATAGTTGTTTGATGCATACAAAATAAATTTTTGTCAAATAGTAGTGTATTTTTTAAGAAAAAAATATTTTTGTGTTGCGTTTTAGCTCTCCCAAAATTTCGAACAAAATTTTGACAATCTGCCGTGAAAAAAAAATGTACTAAAGTAAACTGGAAAATTATTTTAAAAATTACTCAATTTATTGCAGATTTAGAAATGGTATAACACTTACATAAGAATTTTACAGAAACTTAGAAATTGCCATTTTTATCATTAAAGTCTGATTCAAGCCAGACTCTTATGTAGTAAAGAAGATGAAAAAGTACCAGGAATTTTCATCGCAATCTTATTATCTATCGACCTTTATTATCTTTTGTATCTGTAGACTTGTAAAACTGAATGTACTATTGCAACCCTAATTTGTTATTTCGTTCTTTCCTTCGCTGTTATGGGGCACTGTGATAGTAAATAAAATTAGAAAAAAACTTTAGAACTTAGATTTATTACAGTAAATGCTCGAACTGTCGACCTCCAACACGAATGCACAATCGACATCTTCTGATAAAATTAATCTTCTCAAACTTATCTGAGATATTTCTTGAGCCGCTGCGGTGACTCTGTCGCGTAGTTCCCTTTCGTTGCGTATTGGTTTACCATAAACTTTGTCTTTAAGACATCCCCAATAAAAAAAATCCAGGGGATTAAGATCAGGGGATCGTGGTGGCCATAAGATTGGCCCCAGTCGCCCAATCCACCTTCTCGGGAACCTGCGGTCCAGGTGTGCTCGAACGTCTCGAGCGTAATGTGCTGGGCAGCCGTCGTTTTGAAACCACATCGTTCGTAATGATTCCAGTGGCACATCCCCGAGGAGCGTTGGCAATTGGTTTTCTAAAAATTCCAAATAGGTGTGACCATTTAATATTGGAGGCAGCTCCACTGGTCCTACTATTGTACCGTTGTAGATTCCGGTCCATAAATTTATTTTAAACATGTGTTGCGACCGATCTTCTCTATTCTCGTGTGGGTTTTCTAGCTGCCAGCTATGAATATTATGAAGGTTTAAATAACCATCTCTTCTACATTGCGACTCGTCACTCCACAGTACTTTATGAAAAAAGTCGGGATCTTCCCTATTTTTTTCCAACATTCGTTGACAAAATTGTACCCGTCTGGCATAGTCACTCGTAAGGAGAGTTTGCACTCTTTGTATGTGGTACGGATGATACCTGTTCCTTTTTAAAACGCGATGAGCAGATGATTTCGGTATTCCAGTCCGACTTTGAATCAAACGAACCGAAGTTGACGGATCTTCGGTAACTTGCTGTAACACGACATCTTCGTCGGTTGTTTGCGGTCTCCCTTCACCACCTCGAGTTCCTGGGACTCTACCCTCTCTGTAGGCAGAATCCAATCGTTCAATCACATGATACGATGGCGGTGTACGGTTTGGATAACGTTCCGCGTACAATCTTGCAGCTAATCTTGAATTTAAAGTTACTACGCCTCGATTAGAAACACGCCTGGTTTCCCCATAAATTAAGTACATGTCGGCGTACTCACGATGAGTAAATTGAGTAGCAGCACCTCGTGGATTTTCCATTCTTAGCACAGTAAAACCAGCCAGCTGTCTGTAAGAGCGCAAACCGTCGTTGTTGTCACCAAATCAGTTCAACAATAGTCCAAATCGAAAGCAAATCAGAGTCCAAAAATAACGCCTAGTAATAAAAAAAATGAGAGAAACGAGAGCAGTACAAAATAGCACGTGTATCGCACAAAACGGAAGAGAACGTACTAAAGTCCACGAGATCGTTCGTGGAACACGGTGTTGTAAAATGTGGGAAGAGAGTAGCGCATATTGCGCGCTCCCTTGCACTTATTAGGCCTTTAACAAACATTACCGTTGAACGCCGAACACAAAGGACAACATGTGGCCTTTTCATTGTGTTTGAATATTGAATATTCACTTCATAGTTGAGTCCGGCTTGAATTAGACTTTAATGATAAAAATGGCAATTTCTAAGTTTCTGTAAATTTTTCATGTAAGTGTTATACCATTTCTAAATCTGCAATAAATTGAGTAATTTTTAAAATAATTTGCCAGATTACTTTAGTACATTTTTTTTCTACGGCAGATTGTCAAAATTTGGGTCGAAATTTTGGGAGAGCTAAAACGCAACACAAAAATATTTTTTTCTTAAAAAATACACTACTATTTGACAAAAGTTTATTTTGTATGCATCAAACAACTATTCGAGATACTTAAAAAAAATTAAAATGAATAAATTAAAGGAATTTGTACTAATGCGGAAATAAAAACTAACTAAAAATGGAGATTTTGAATAAAACCAAAAAAATCCAAATATCTCGAAAACTAAGCAACTTTTACTAAGGTCATTTTTATTTTATCCGAGAGATATAAGGCTAATCTATCTCCCATGTCACTATGAGACGGTATTTTTGGGACACCCAGTATGTAGGTATGTATATTAATACAATAATTGCAGTTTTATCGATTAATATTCTTTATGCTTAGGGGGCGTCCATAAATTACGTGAGATGTTTAAGGGGGGAGGGGGTCGAATCAAATCTCATCTAATCTTACGTTGGGGAGAGGGGTTGGGTCTCGGCCTAATACCTATCACGCATTTTTTTTTTCTGATTGAAACAAAAAATATACTATTATTATATAAGAAAAAGAAAGAAACTCGCACGCACATTTACCAAAAAGATGGAAAATTGTTCTTTTAAAATAAAAAAGGTACAGTCAATCAGGGTAACTTTGATACATCATCGACATATTTTTTAAACAAAATTTTACTATGTTAAGAATGAGTCAAAAGAGTTTAGTTAATCTGTGCTCTCAGGTTGGTTTTCATGCTATAAAGTTTTATAACGTCTTTAAAAATGACTAATTATATTAAAAACTAGCAATTTTGTCGTGTGTCAAAGTTACCGTCGTGTGTTAAGTTATAAATGGGTAACTTTGACACAAACTAACTTTTAATTATTTTACAGCTTCAGGATAACATTAGTTTATGTTTTTATCAAATATTGATGTAGCGGGGTCATAGACAAGTCAAAAAAACCATAAAGTTATTACATTTAAAAGGTTGCATTATGTTTTTATATACCTTGATAGCAGCAAAGTTAACGGAATTTTTTTAAAAAGTATTGCACTGATTTTTACCCATTATGTTGCGCGCGGTTAAAAACAAAAGTTTTTGATATTATCTTCTTTTGACAGCTGCTTTTTTTTTAGTTTTCGTTTACGAAGTATGTTACGTACACGAATTGTTATTAAATTTTAAGCGCCAATTGTTTCCCACATAAAACAATACCTAGAAAATAATTTTGTGAACAAACTGTCAAAGTTACCCTCGTCAATCAAAGTTACCCTGAATGAGCGTATATAACAATGTTATGCCTATACATATACACTATATACATAACAAGAGTACAATAATATATGTAATTTAGAAGTAACCTTGCAGGGGGCCACCTTATTCGACGTTATACATCTACTGACTGTCAAACCACCAAGCATTTTTTTTTGTTTTACAATAACAATCCAACGCGTTTACGTAAGAAACCCACATTTTGAAAAATCTCACGTGAAATTGGGGGATGGGGGAGGGGGTTGAATAAAATCTCACGACGACTAGTGAGAACCAGGGGGGAAGGAGGGACAGAAATTAAAAAAAAAAACACCTCACGTAATTTATGGACGCCCCCTTAGTACGCTTTTAGGTACCTACCTACCTTTCGTATTATTTCGAGAATCCGCTGAGGAAAATATTTTGCAACTATCAAATTGAACCTCTCCGGCTACATCTACATATCTGTAATAGATGAAAAATACGAATAAACAATAATATATAAAAATAATAATACAGATCATTTCATAGATTAGTCATTCAGTAGTTAACTTTATGATAGGTATTTAAACATTTTTATCTCCAAATAATTTTGGAACGAAAGTTCCATAAGGGGCGTTGCGGAGTTGGCAAAAAACGTCCGTAACGTTAAAAAAGCGTAAGATTTTTATGTATTGTGTACATTGTGATAGTCTTTACAATTCAAAAAACCCGATAAGAAGCAAAATTTCGCAGTTCAATCCGATAGGGTCTAGTTACTATAGTAACTAGACTATCGGAGGTAGGTCGCTAGCTAGCGAGGTAAACGCGTTTGATTCCCGGTATCCGAATTACCTTTTTACATTTTTATATATTTTTATAAATCATTGTAGATAAAATAAAGATGTCAAGATAATTTTGTAAAGTAGGTAAGATACTTGTTTTTTTTATCGATAAAAAAATCATAATAAAAAATGTATATATTATATGTACCCGAATCATTATTTTGAAATTAATACCTACCTATTGTAAAATATGAATATACCACACCCCTTTTTAAAAAAAAATCATTATTCCAAGAGGTTGACCCTCTTGTAAAAAATAATTTTGAAATGGGGTAAAAGTTACAACCTTGAGATGAATTTGAATGGGGGAAAGGTCAAACAAAATTTCGTAACAAACTCTTGGTTTGAATAGCTTTCGGTAGTATAGTCGGTACTTGCATATCATTATTAGATGCATAGACTTATCAATAGTAATTTTTTCGTCTCGGATGTATTTAATGACCATAATGTAAAAATACTTTAGCATAATTTCTAGCATCTTCGATTCTTTTTATCTAGACCCGCTATCCCCAACCCGCGGCCCGCGGGCCACATGCGGCCCACCGGGCCTTTATCTGCGGCCCGCGTGAAATCTGTAACTTAAAAATCAGCCAAGGAAAAGCCATTTTAGGAAAAAAAAATAGTCAAAAGTTGTATTTTTTATGAAAACCCCTTTTATATTAATTTTTATTTTGAATTATATATTGGAGTAGAAATCAATTTAGTATCTTGTGAATATTTAAAGTATTGCCATCGACTAAAGAAAGGACAAAAAATCGCGTTATGTTGTCATAAAAAGGGCTTCTCCTTATATTATTTGTTTTGTCTTGTTTTTTAGATAATATGATATTATGTTGTTATAGCAGCATCAGAATTAAGACTTATGAAAATATCAGCTTTCTAGCTAAAGTGGTTCTTGAAATACAGCCTACGATGTAATAAGGATAGCATGCAGCGACAAGCCAGCTCTAGATAAAGTTGTGAAAAAGCGTTCACAATTCCAAAAATCTCACTGAGTGAACATAATTATTATAATACATATTTGTTATTTTATTTTAGTTTGTGTCGTTATCTCATCTTAAATGTTTAGTTTCACTCTTTTAACTACCTTTCTACAAAATGACTAGATTGTAACTATATTTATGTAGTATATACATTAATATTTATTATTTTTATGCATAAATACTATGTATGTATATATGTATGTATTTTCATGGTTTAGTATCTATTAAGTTTATGTACAGTATGTATTTGCAGTTAATTTATTATATTTTATGTTCACTTATTACCACTTCCGCTTACATTTAAGTTTTCCTTTGACACAAAGGTTGTCTGGAAGAGATCGCTCCAAGCGATAAGACCGCCTTTGCCCACACTCTAACAGTTTTTATGGATATGTCTTTTTTGTAATTTGTGAGCAATAAAGTGTTATTATTATTATTACCTTGTGTTTTTCTATTATTAAATAGGTAAATTTAAACACCGTATTTTTTGTCCCTAAAAATTTTGGTTGCGGCCCGCGACACCAGGAGTACAACGGGTTTGTGGCCCGCGTAAAAAAAAGGTTGGGGACCACTGATCTAGACTCTCCCGCCAATTTCTTCGCTTCTTTGTATCCAATGCAATCTTTCTTAAGTTGCGTTTTTATGCCATAGTTTAAATAGATCTCTTTTGGCTTTTACTACCTGTTTTACAGCATCGTTCCACCAGGTAGAGTCATTGTTGATATTGAGGCCTCCTTTAGTCCTAAGATACTCTAAGGATTGTAGCTGTGCTTCTTCGACACATAGCTTCGAAGTTGAATCAATATGCTGATCAATCAGCATATTGATTCAACTTCGAAGCTATGTGTCGAAGAAGCGCAGCTACAACGCTTAACCAATATGATCTCATGTTAAACGTTTGTTGTTATAGTCGTTGCTCATATCTTTTCCCAGATGTTTTTTAATTTGTTAACTAATTCGTCGCCCTGAGCATTGTAGAATTGTTGCCATTTAGTTTTTGGGGTTCTATCTCTTATTGTTTAATCGGATTTGGCAGTGTCAAGCTTGTGGCTAAAATTCTGTGCTGCGAGGTTAGGCCATGGCCGGGATTATTTTTTTATTTATTTTATTTTATTTTATTTTATTTCGGCAACAAACAGTCTTAGGCAGTTATAATAGGTAGGTACAATAAATATTATTTTTTTACAATAAACCTACAATGCCGAAATGAAAAAACTTTGTACCTATATCGAAACCAAGATTTTGCAACTACAGGAAAGCACTGTGGTTTCATAAGCTGCCAAGGAGTAGAGATCCACTAGACATGCATATTCGTGTTGGAGACATTCTTATCCCACCAAAAACATTCAGTAAAAAACTAGCCAAGTCTCGATGGAGCTGCTTGTTTATCTCTAAAAAGTAATGAAATCTAGACAAAGTCGTGCCAAGTCTAAGGTTCCTTACTGCGATTTCTTTATTGTTGTAGTTAATGTTGTGTGACTTGGACGTTGAACATTCTGTATTCGTTAGTGGATACAAGTAAATTTTGTTTACACGTAATGTTATATCTGTTGTAACTACATATGTTTGTTAAGCGAGATAATAGCCCATACTGGTATTGGTAATTGGACGCTAGTGTCTCATTTTAGGCTGTTATTGATTGTGCAACACAAGCATTCAGCATTGACAATGCTGACTTCTGCTCTCTTCCTTTTGGAGCGTCAAATCGACCACCGGTCTAACATAAAATAGACGTACATATCTATCAATGATCAGAAGTCCGTCTGTACTGGAAATAATTTTTTATACTGTTTGTTTCAGGCTCGCCTATACATAAGTATTTTTGAAATACGCAGCTTTATCAAGCCTACATTAGACTGGTTATTGAATCAACGTTTTCCAAATGACAATTTTCCGTCGTCAATGGGTAGCGGTTCTGGCGACAGATTGGTGCAATGGTGTCATGGAGCACCTGGTTTTGTACCCTTGTGTACACTTCAACGGCCAAGTCACACAACATTAACTATAACAATAAAGAAATCGCAGTAAGGATCCTTAGACTTGGCACGACTTTGTCTAGATTTCATTACTTTTTAGAGATAAACAAGCAGCTCCATCGAGACTTGGCTAGTTTTTTACTGAATGTTTTTAGTGGGATTTCACTTATTTTTGTAGAAACGGGCATATTGATTTATTTTATTAGATTTTAGTGTAATTTGTTTATTTAATTTGTGTAATGTTCGAGTAGAATAAAGTTAATCGTTCGACTATTTCCTCTTGTAAACTTGTAAGTATAAGTATAAAAGCCAGTCTAGTCTTATCCAGAGTTTTCCTTTAACTTTATTTATATGCGTATATCAGAAGGGGAGGCATTCGCCCAGCAGTGGGAAGTGGGACGCTATAGGCCAGATTAAATTAGAAGATGTGTCCCACTACGCTGGATTTTTGCAATGACAGTCAATTTTTTTAAGCACCAATAGTAGCATTACCATATCTTTAAGGGGCCATCCATAAATTACGTCACACGTAAAAGGGGGAGGGAGGGGGTCGACGAAGTGTTACATTATGTGACAAAGGGTTGGGAAGGGTCTTCAATTTTTGTGACGTCACATTTCTAAATCTATTTTAATCTAAGTGTTAAGTAATATATATGTTATGATATATTATATATATATATTTTTTTTATGAAATATGGGGGCAAACGAGCAAACGGGTCACCTGATGGAAAGCAACTTCCGTCGCCCATGGACACTCGCAGTATCAGAAGAGCTGCAAGTGTGTTGCCGGCCTTTTAAGAGGGAATAGGGTAATAGGGGAGGGTAGGGAAGGGAATAGGGTAGGGGATTGGGCCTCCGGTAAACTCACTCACTCGGCAAAACACAGCGCAAACGCTGTTTCACGCCGATTTTCTGTGAGCCCGTGGTATTTCTCCGGTCGAGCCGGCCCATTCGTGCCGAAGCATGGCTCTACCACGTAAATTATATTTATTGCCCCAGTGTCGAAGCATACTTGTTTAAGCGATCATGTTGCATCACTTGTCTATATTTTGCATTTACAAAGCCATTAATCAACACAAGCAATTACATAAGAAACAACAAGAATTTTTGTCCATCGTTAAGATTCGTCCTCAAAGAATTGGTGGTCTAGCACCAATTCTTTGAAGTGCTAGAAATATTCTTTATTTGGATTATGACGATGATGCTGTATAGTTCAACTGCCACCGTGGTCTAATGATATAGAGCTTGGCCCTCCACTCGGAGGTCGTGGGTTGGATCCTCCCGTTACATACAGGCTGATCATGTGATTGTCTGACAAGAAAGATGATTCATGCGTCGGATGGGCATTAAAAAATTCGGTCCTGCGCCTGATCTCTCGCTCCATCCCCCTAGGTTACGAGAGTAAAGGAAGATAGAGTGTTCTTGTGTACTGCGCACACACTTGGGCACTATAAAAATGACTCTGCGTATCTGGCCTGGTTTCAATGAAACCGACCACCTTCACCGAAATCGGTGTGGGGTGCTATTATTATTATTATTACCTAGCTGTGGCCCGCCGCTCCGCCTGCGTAAATACAGTATCTCAAAGGAACAATACACTTTTCCGGGATAAAAAGTAGCCTATGTTAGTTAAAAGTAAACTACTACCTTACCAAATTTCATCAAAATCAGTTCAGTAATTTTTGCGTGAAAGAGTAACAAACATCCATCCATCCACCCTCACAAACTTTCACAATTATATTAATAAAAATTAATAGTTTTTTTGTTTTGTCAATTTCTTGCAATATTTTATTTGATGTTAATTTGATTAAGAATCATTTGAATTGAAAATTGAAATTAAACAAATTTCGGAACTGCTGTTTTTATAATTATTCAATTAATTATTTCTAGATGTAAAATTGTAAGAGGTGACGTCATACTAGGGAGGGGGGAGTCTCACAAATGTGATCAACTGTGAGAAGGACGGGGAAGGGGTCAAAAATCATTAAATTCGTGTGACGTAATTTATGGATGGCCGCTAATACAGCTGAGACCAGCAGAGGGTTCTTCATCAGATACTTCAGACCTTCGATTTTTGACATCAAATGAAGCGGCCCACCAAGTTGAATATTTTTTGTAAAGGCGGCATGTTGATCTCTAATAGTTTGGTTGGACTCATGTGTTTTCTAATCAGGGTAACCAGGTACTCCAGATCTTCAATTATCCTAGTTTTTATAGTTTTCCCTTTATGTGGCCATTAAACCCTAACTCTGTACCAAATTTCAGCTCTCTGAGTAAATGGGAAGTAGTAGTTCTATTCTGATGATCATGAGTGAGAGAGTGTATGAGTGAGTGAGTGAGTGAGTGAGTGTCATAAATGCGAAACTTTGCTTTCGCTTTACTTCGGAACTAAATGACCTATAGACTTGAAATTTTGGATTTTAAGTATGTGATTATAGCTTACTGGATGACGAAAATTTCTGCGTTCTGGTCTTATCCAGAGGTTCTCAAATAGGGGCTTAAAAATGCGGCGAAATGGTTCCAGTAAAGGATGGTACGGCAGTGTTTGCTTCGCGCTCGACTTGGCGGTGGCACTGCCGTGCCCCCAGATCCAGATAGGGCGGTACATCAAATATCTTGGGCTACCGTTTTGAAGATCATTTTAAACTTCTAATCCCAAAATCGAAAAGAGGTACGTGCTATGCACAGATTACTGCCTAATCTTGGAGGTCCCAAGGAAGAAGTTCCTCGTCTATACACAGGCGTCGTACCTACGTACCTATATTCCTCTATGGTGTACCAATTTGGCATGGGAAGCTATCAAGTCCGTCTGTCTGTCTGTCCACCCTTCTGGCTTTGTAATTATGAACGTTAAATGATGAAAGGCATAAGAAGGTATTAGACTGTGTACCTATAGATCTCAGTTTTGGCAATATAACATTTTTATTCTAACCCAGCGTGTGGCGAGGGCAAAGTTTCATAAGTACATGAACTTTTTACAAAATCAACCATTTTCGAGTAATCGGCCTCTAAAGCTTTTTATAAATTGGCATTTCTAGACCATAAGACATGATAACTTGTAAGTTTCCATGCTGATAGATCATGCTTAAAACTCTTCAGGAAAATTATTTTGAACGAAATCGGACCATAACTTTCGAAGTAATTTCACAGAATAAATAATAATAGTACCAGGTACAGAAGAACCACTCCGACAAATCGTTTGAAGAAATAGGGACTCTTACTGCGATACAATAAGGTTCAATTCAGCTAACGCAGCGCTTGATTACCTACGATTATATTTATCTAGAAGTTGCGTCTCTTTCTATCGCGTAATTCTTATCCATTCTAATGACATTAGGGTTGTCTCATTTTAGAAAATAATTAACCGACTTCCAAAAAAGGAGGCGGTTATACGTATATATATTTTTTTTCTTAATATTTAATTACAACTTTTTTTACCTACTTTTTAGTACCTACGAGTACCTACCTACTGAACTTTACTGAACAAATTGCTTTCCAAATAAACCTAAGGTAGGTGTTAATAGTACTTAAATAATTGTAATAAATTCGCGCATACCTATAAGTATGTATGCGTAAACGTAAGCGTTTTCGATACCTTCACGGCGATATTACTCAAAGAAGTTGAATCACGCCACCTTACTATTTCTAGGTACTTTTGTCAAAAAATGACTCTTCAAATCGTATCACATCGGAATAACATAAGACGCGAACAGATAGTTCAGGTGGAGCCAACACCTAAACACTTAATATTGGTTATCAAGTAATTGCAGTAGTTCAAACTATATTATTAAATATTATGTTATGGTATTATAGTTATAGCTGGCCAGGTGATTTTTACCTAAGTTAAAAACAGTATTGTAATATTATGTGCACAGATTATAAGGTATTAAATCCAATCCATAAAACATTGCTACGAACAAATCTCACGCATACGTCGCTCACTGCTCGCGCGCGAGTCCCTTTTAATTGGCCCGTTTAGGGAGGCCGCCGCACGTACTTATATTTTTGATACCTACACGAGGAGTGGGACAGGCCTGGTAATTTCAAGAAAAAGCTTTTGCGCGATGACAGTTAACGAGGGCCTTAGACATGTCCCGAGTTCCTGATAATATGCTCTTGGATAGGTTATTAAGTACTTATTAGTCTGTACACACTACACACGTGTTATACAATATATGCCCCCTTACTAATAAACGCTGTATAAGCTTTGAATAGTTATACAGTGTTTTGTTCACATCACACAAGTGACATTTTTAATTCGATAGTAGGAGACAAAACACTGTATAACTATTCAAAGCTTATACAGCGATTATTAGTAAGGGGGATGAAGACTTACGTGGGTATGTTTTCTTGCTTCCATATATAATCAGTGATATTTACAGGCTTATCAGGTAGTTTGCACGTATGTGGTATAATTGTAAGGCACAATATGATATTTGTGTACACCATACTCCATAATAACACCAGACCGACATTATAAAGAACATCATACTGTTTTTGAAACCTATTGTTATTTCCTATTTCCACAAGGGCTCTATCGTACACTGAATGCATCGTGCACCACTCTACTTGTCTATCTGTGCTATAAGTAAATAATGTATGAAAATAGTCAATTACATAATCAGACAATTATATCTTTATTTTACTAGCTACTATCATTGAGTTAATTTGTTTTATTGTTACAGAGATACTGTCTATCAACAAGGCTTACATCTAGGTGTATCAGTAGAATAACAAAATTTATATTACTTGAGAATTTACTATTTTACTGACATACAATATTTTTGAAATCACATTTTAATTTTCTTTTCATACCACCTGCTCGACAATGTCCGATTGATGACAACTCCTAATAGATACCTACGCACAGTGTTCTATTTGACTCAAATAGTGATTTGACTCCGGAGTCCGGAGCTTATGAAGAATGTAGCCCTGGGTTTTTATTGCCTCGCAGTAGGTATGAAAAGTAGAGTATGCACCTCTAGGATAGAGCCACAAAATTCAAAACATGCAGAATGAGTGTTTGATCACATTTGTATGCAGCGCACTGTGTCCAAAACCAAGGCGAAATACCGTCCCGCCCGCACTTTTTAATTTTTACTCCTCACACTTACAAAACAAATCGCGTTGTTATATTATGACAATTAGCAGTGGCGGCCTTAGGGAGTGGCGAACGGGGCAATCGCCCAGGGCCTCGCGCTTGCAGGGGCCTCGCGCAACAACCCAAGCAAATTTTTAAAAACCACCTATACATTTTCAAAATCTAAAAATACATATAGATAAAAAATCTATATGTATTTTTTGACTTTGATTCTTAATTATTTATTAAGGTTATAACATAATGGAAAATTAAAAAAAATTTAGTAAAGTAATTAATTCATTCAAAACATAATTGAAAAAATCATTATGTGGTACTTGAATATCGCGCCCACTTGAAGATCGGTTATTTAATCCATAGCACTCGGGTCAGCGCGGAAGTCATGGTATAAGGTTTTGCTAATCTATCGCTCAGAGAATCCCTGTGTTTCATTTCGTTCGTCAAGTCGTGAACTCTTGACACCTTGGAATTATTTCGCTTGCAGTATGAGTTACAAAATCATCATCTCTGTATTTGTTATTTGTAAGAGATATAATTAATCGTGCGAACAAGAAATAAGTTGCACTTATTTCTTGTTCGTGTACTGCACGTGAGCATACTGTATTACTGAATTTGGCAGTGAATTAATAATTTGGCGACTAAATTACTGGCGAAAGCACTCAGGTGACAAAAAAATCGGCAGATAAAAAGTGGAGAAATGTAATCCAAATTGGCACCGAAATACATAAGTTGACGACTTAATTTTCGAGTTGATGACCATTATACCATGTAAGCAGCTATAAAACCAGATTGGGTTGATAAATTAATGGCTCCTAAAATCCAATTTGCAGGCTACGGAAAATCACATTTTTGGATACTGT
Source organism: Glaucopsyche alexis (assembly GCA_905404095.1). NCBI lineage: Eukaryota > Metazoa > Arthropoda > Insecta > Lepidoptera > Lycaenidae > Glaucopsyche > Glaucopsyche alexis. The sequence continues at coordinate 9,825,739 of FR990053.1, forward strand.
TGGAGATCGTTTTCCTTTGGTATACTGTCGTTTTCAAGGTTTTTGGGGGTGCAGAACAATATGAAAATTAAATCCATTTTGAAATTCCAAAGAGCGTACATTTTTTTTATTAAAATTAATATGGGTGTACTTTTCTAGGTTTCTGGGGATGCTGATTACAAAATTGTCTTCCAATTAATATTTCCAAAATGGAGAATTTTCATTATTCGTAAAAATGTCAAGTCAACTTTGGAATGAATCAACCGATTTTCACGCGATTGGCGGCAATTGATGCAGTTTTTCATGTCCTTTGAAAGAATTGACAACAAAGATTTTTTAGATGAAAATTTTCGGAGTAACCCCAAAAAATTCACTTTTTCGGTTTTCTTTCCTACACAATAGCTCTCGAACGAATCAACCGATTTTGACCGGATAGGCGGCGATCGACGTGGTTTTTCAAGGCTAAGAGCTGATTAGTTTTTGGAGATGATTGATAAAGCCGTTTAAAAGTAATTCCAAAAAAAAAATAACGTTTAAAAAACAATTTTTTAAAGTTTTTTTTTTATATTTCTTTTCTTTTATATTTTTATATTTCTCAGATAGATAGTATCCGAATCGGTCCAAATTGTATTCAAAATCTAAGTTTAGCCAAGCCCTTTCGAATGGCGCCATCCGCAATAAAATCGGTCAAACCGTTCAAAAGTTAAAAAAGGTTTACAAACTTACACATACACACACACACATACAGATATAGTGACACCTTCGCGAGGGTAGTCAGGGAAGCTTGCTGTGACCTCAGAACGTCAAGATCTGATGAGAATTCGATTTTTGCTAAACGGGGTAAAACCAATAATTTCCCAATTTTAGAAAATCTTAGATTATTATCTTAGTGGGAAGTTACAAATATTTTCTAAATTTTAAACTTACTACCCCTATCCTCTACAACGCATAGAGGTATAAAATTTAAGCTGTAACAAAGTCACTACAGGGCCTCTAGGCCAAGTGACATGTCACTTACCGATGACTTATGTCAAACCCCATTCATTTTTGATTTCAAAGTTCACAGTCGAAATTATCGAATGCATCTTGACTAGAGCCATGGTTTGTACAGAACATTCGGTGTGCGAGTCCGACTCGCACTTGGCCGGTTTTTATTTTTCAGTATTTTTACCAGCTGTTCTCGAGATAGAAGCGATTAAAGATTTTATATAGCGATGCTCGTCTTACGAGTACGAGTGATGATGCATAAAGCTATAGAAATGTTGGAAAATTCAGGATTTTCAAATTTCTTTTCCCCCCATCATTAAGAAAATATTGCGGTGTTTAACTAAGGAGGAATAAATTTATATTATTTTTAGTAGGTACATGATGCATCATGCACCATTTCCGAGATAGAAGCGATTATAGAAAAAAAGATGGCAATGACTTTGAGATACGAGCGATGTATAAAGCTATAGAAATGTTGGAAAATTCAGGATTTTCAAATTCCTTTTTCTCCTATCATGAAGAAAATATATGCTTGCGGGTTTATTAAGGGGGATGAAATTTACATTATTTTTTAAGTAGGATGCATCGCTTCGGAGATAAAAGCAATTTTATAAAAATATTGTAAATACTCTACGTTGCGATACGAGCGATGTATAAAGCTATAGAAATATTGGAAAATTTATGATTTTCAAATTTCTTTTCTCCCATCATGAAGAAAATGTGGTTGCGGCATTACTAAGGAGGAAATTTTCATTAAATTCAATATCTTTCGGGAATATTGTATTTTTTCAGGATCAAAGTAGGCAAAATCCGCTCAATAGTTTTTACGCGAAAGAGTAACCCCACAAACTATCACATTTATAATGTTAGTAGGATAGAATATATTATGTTGGAAAATGAGTTTCAATTTTCTTTTTCCCCCATCATGAAAAAATATGCGATGGCAGGGCAGGGGCTACTGAGAGGGAGGAAATTTTCATTATTTTTTTCGGTAGGAAGCACCGTTTCCGAGATAGAAACAATTTTATAAAAAAATGTAAATGCTATTGAGATACGAGCGACGTATAAAGCTATAGAAGAGTTGAAAAATTTAGGATTTTCAAATTTTATTTTCTTAAACCATGAAGGAAATGTGTGGTTTCAGGGATAATAAGGGGGAGCAAATTTTCATTATTTATTTCAATAGGACGCACCGTTTTCGAGATCGAAGAATTTTACAGAAATTGAAATACGGATGTATATGAAATGATAAAATTTCAAAATAAATTAATTTTTATAATTTACTTCCCCATAAGCCTAGAAAACGACACCTAGATTAATTTTATTAAAAAATATTATTATCCGCTCTTTGAAATTCAAAATTAATATAATTTTTGTATTCAGCATCCCTAAAAACCTCGAAGGCGACACCCTCAATATTAGAGAAAAATAAATATACTTATGTCATTTTTAAATTTTAACAAAATCGAGAAAAATTAAATATTTCCTTTGTGTTTTTTAATGTGCGTTATGTTTTTTATATGTTTTTTGAATTACCTACATCAGGGAAAACACATGTGCACATTTTTTATTAAATGTGTACCTACTCAACAATTGTCACAAAGATGGTAATTTGTTAGGTAAAATAATATCTGTCTGCCAGTTTGGAATATTTAGTGAACAAAACTGGTATTATTTAGTCACCAGATTTGGAAATTTTTGTTCCTTAGCTTATTTCGCAAATCTAGTAATAAGTATTCAATATTCGGTTTTTTCACACACAAAATTTGATTGTTTTGTTGCAAGTTTAAATACCTACATGCCATCCCTCTTTTTTATAATAAATGCATATGCATGCCATTTTGTAAATCCTTCAAAAAACCAGACCTAATTTCGCATCACATAATTTTCACGAAGGACAAAGGGCCTCTCAAACACCTGCCGCCCAGAGCCTCGCAATGGGTAAGGCCGCCTCTGACAATTAGGTAGGTACCTATTCAATAAAAATTAATTGAAAAAAAGTTGGGTAAAAATATGTTCCGTTACTCTGTGGCAACATGTTATGTGTGGATAACCATTCCAATTTGGAGTGGTTGTGACGGCCTCACTTTCAAGCATGTTGACGGCTTCTGGATGATTTCTGTATTCTGTGGATAAAGCCTGTCTTCGTCTTGGGCAGCTTGAACCCTTCGCTTCACTCAGGACTCTAGTTTTAACTCTGTTTGAAGTGTTAACTCTAGAGTCCCTCGTTACGCTCAGGGTCCAATATGCTGCCCGTGACTTAAGACACTGCTTTATCCCCTTGGTGCATAATCTACTATTATTTTGATACCCGACTCGATAGGTTTGGTTAAAAAATATTGAACTTATAAGTTGGGGTCCATCCACATATAACGTCACACCTGATGGGGGAGGGGGGTGTCATACAAAGTGTGACAGTACATGTTAAGGCGAAAATATACCTAGATGACGTCACAGATTCGGGCGTGGCCTAACACTTCCCGCCGCGCCACCCGCATACACCCCGCAGCGCTCGCGATCTCCGCGCGCGGCCGCGCCGCGACTCAAATTATAAACTGAGGAACGGCCCTTTTATACGACTTTAGGATTGATTTAAATGCAACTTGAAAATATTAATTTATTTCTGATCTATGAGCAAAGAAAAAACGTAGAATGTATTAGCCGCTTCTCCTTCTTAGGGATGGGCGTTGAATGAACGAACTGTTTTATTAAACTGTTTATTTGTCATGAACGGGTAAACTAGTTTAGCGCCTACTGATAAACTAGTCTATGCGTGAACGGTTGCCATATGCCGGAACGGTGCGTGCGACAGAGACCGTTCGTCGCAACGCGACGACACGATCGACGGACGGGCGCGAGGCACGACGACTCGGCACGAGCAATACGTCTATCTCCGTTCTTTACAGTAATGAACCTGCCTGCCTGCCAGTCCTAAGCCTGGAAAAAGTATGGAGGGAAGTTCATTTCCACCGCTCACAGATTAAACCGTCTCGTCGTTCGTCGTCATCACTAGTCGCGTCGATCAGCAAACGACAACAAGTTTGTCAAAACAGTTAATGCTGAAAGTCGTTCATTCAACAAAACTACTTAGTTTGTCATAGTTTATTGCTCAGTTCAGTATTCGTCGAACACGTAAACTAGTCGAAAAAGAAAACTGTTTTTTCAACTAGTTTACGATGAACGATAAACGGTCTCGTTTCGTTGATCAAAAAAGCGTCGACGACCCACCACTACTCCTTCTTCTGTAGAAGCCGGTCGAGGTTATTCCCGAAATCTAGAAATTATTTGGTAGGCAATGCGGCTTCCAACCTATCACTTTTGATTTCATTTTCCACCTCTACGCCCACCAAAATGCAGTACTTAGTACTATTGACAGAATCACTAAAATATCCGATAGGTGTTTTTTCGCTTTCCTAAAAAAGAAGATTCATATCGACGCTTGAAAGGTAAAAATGCCTAAGCGACAAAAATACCGAAAATGAATTTAAATATCAATGAGTTTGTGTTTTTTTTTTCTGCGTCGATTGGTCTAATCGTCGTCTTCCTACGACGATTTTTTTGTCGCTTAGATATAGTGAAATTTATACAAAATCATGAATGTTATGTTCACTAAGCGACAAAAAGAAGCGATTTATAAAAAAAATCACTTGGATATTTTGAAGAATTTTAAAAATCTACTTAGTCTATTTTTCATGTTTTTACTTTTTTTTGTTTGCACAAAAATATTTTTACTTGTTTAAAAAATTATTTTCGTGAACACTTTGTACATTTTCTCCATACAAATTATTTGTGAATTGTCCTTACAATGCATTTGATTTGATACCATTATTTTACGAAAGTGCAACTTGTAGAATTTTACCCATAGTGAAATAAAACAATATTCGCGTAAAGATAGTTTTACATATTTGACACAATAACTATTTGTGCTATGTAGATATTTTTACTTGAAAACTTTTGTTTTTAATTATGTCGGTTAGATATTTTTTTTTGGTTCCCTATTTTTTGGCATAAAATCATATTTCATAATTTTACTTTATTATTTCATTTGACCTAATAGTAGTTTCGCATAGTATTCATTTGGCATAACTTTCGTGGCACTTAGCATAATTTTTTTCGCATAATTACTAATAGCATAATAATTGTTAGACATACTTAATAAAAGGCATAATTTTTTATACGCATGATATTAATTAAGAATAATATTTTATGCATAATATTAAAAGGAATAAATATATTTACGCATACTTCTTTTTTTTCACGTACTAATGAATGGTAAATTCTACTGGGTGTGTGAGTTAAGACGAAATAACAATTATAATTGTAATTTTCAACTGATTACGAAATTAAACTCGGACAAACGACACGAACTGCTATCTAAGAACATGACGAGCCATAACCACGTGCCCAATACAATTAAAGATAAGGTATTGTTTTTGTTTTTTCGTAGCAAGTGGAAAGAAGTGGTCTCTGCCTACCCCTACGGGAAACAGGCGTGATTATATGTATGTATGTATGTATGTATTGTTTTTGCATTAAATAACCTTTTGTATTAATTATTTTAAACATGTTAGCGGCTTATGGAAATGTTTAAGAATGACGAAAAAGAATGTAATTTTTTCCTGTTCCCAAAATATTATCTTACGTCGCTAAGGTACAATACGAAATCAAAAATGTCGCTTGAGTATCAATAAATTCCAATACATATGAATTTATAGACAAGAATAAACAGCTAAATGATCTAAGTGTTTATAAAACTGACAAAATGTAACTAAAAGTATTAAATTTAGTATGTGGGAACATAAATGAACGCAAACATTGCTAAATATATTTCTATATTTATGCGTCTAATGTTTCGCTAGTTAGTCCTGTCGGTAGTAGTAAATATCAATATACTAGGTTATGGGAGTAAACTTTGCGCACATACTTGGACATAATAAAATAGCTCCTATAGCTGGTCTATTTTCAATTAAACTGGCAACAGTGGAATGGCCAGGCCACATATTTTGACTAAGGTGTAGAGTTTGTGGAGTTAGGCTTGTAGAGTTAGGGCGTGTAGAGTTAGAAGTTTGGTAGAGTCAGGAGCTTGGTTTCACATGAGATCTAATAGCTTTTTGACAGTGCGAGTTATATGGTATCGTCTTGGCATCACTTTACATGAAAATGTTTTTGATGGGATACGTACATTCCGTTTGCGTGATATTCCACTTTTAAGCGCATTTCTTGTTAAAATACGGCGTCCCCCCTCTAAAAGCCAAACGGCTGGCTCTAAAAATGTGGAAAATTCATGATGGTAATCCATGTAATAAACTTTGAACGAAAACTATAACGGTCCAAAAAACTTCATAAGTTCAGGAGTTATAGAGACTTAAATTGAATCAGTTTAGATGAAGATATCTGATACAGAGCCTACAGATTGTCCTTGTTCATAAAACATCCTAATCTTATAGAGAAGATTAGGATAATTTAGATATTTCTGCTACTCTCAATGCTTTCAGCGCAGTCTATCAAAACAATCACACAGCGCTGAAGGCACTGACAGCAGCAGAAAGAAGAAGTGGCATTTTTGTATGCATCCCGTCCCCACTACTGTAGCACTACAAGACATATATCAAATGAAAGGACTTAAAAAGCGTGTAATTATTTTTTATGACGAAAAATCTCTAAACCATGGGAGAAAAAAGTTTTAGTCCAAAGGTGAAAAAAGTTAAAAAATCATTCTGTATTATTACACCATTTCATAGTGTTGCTAATGGCTTGCTATAAGAAACAATTTTTGGGGAGTAATGGTATACAGCAAGCTTCAGAAAAGTGTTATATTTTGATAAATTGCCTCTGTTTATAATATTTTGATAAATTTTGATAAATGTATGGAATGATAATAAAATGATAAAAATAAGCTCTTTCCTCAATTTTGTCGCACATAATTACATTATGGAAATTGTTTCTTACTTGCGATACTATTGAAAGGATGTATTTTTTTCATAATTTATGGGTTCGAATCAAGGGCGGATCCAGCTTTGGCGCCAGGAGGGGGTCACATCATGGCCGTAGCCAGGTTTTAGTTTCGAGGGGGGGGGGGTCCAAGAAAATAAAACGACTACAAGTACATTAAATAATTAGGGCCGTCTTTAACCTATTAGAGGCCCTGGGCACATTAGAATTTTTTTTGTTACCTATTTAAACTTTAAACCTTGAAAGACTGTGTATTTCGGAAAAATACAAATATCTATAGTCTAAAACTAAACGTCAGTACAAAATTTTATAATATGTTCTTTAAGCCATTTCCTATTTTACAGGTTCAAACGTTCAACTCTGTTCAAACGTTAAACTAAAATATTTACTTCGGTAATATACCATACAATCAATCGGCTAAAACAGAACATCGGTAATAAATAATGTAGTGGCCTTTATGTTAACCGCGAGCGAGCGAAGCGAGCGAGCAAATTTTTTTCCCTATTTAATAGGTTAAATCTGTTCAAACTTTAAACCCTAAAATACTGTGGAAATAGGATCATACATTAGAATAACGTGCGCCCATTTTTTTTTCATTTTTACCTGTTTATGCTTTAACGCACAGTCTTTCAGGGTTTCCCCTTAAACACTGAATAACGGTGAACTTTGGAAAAATATCATAAAATGAATCAGCTAAAACAGAACATCGTTACTTAATAATATAATATTATGTTCTTTATGTTAAACGCGAGCGAGCGAAGCGAGCGAGCAAAATTTTATTTCCTATTTAATAGGTTAAATCTGCTCAAATTTTAAGCCCTCAAAGACTGTTACCCTGAAAAACTCTGTAATTCGAAAAATACAAATATCAAAAGCCTAAAACTGAACGTCGGTACTAAATTTTATAGTAATATGTCTGTATAAGCCAAACACGAGTGAGCGAAGCGAGCGAGCATAATTTTCTTTCCCATTCTATAGGTTAAAAAAATAAAATCTATTCAATCGTTAAACTTAAACACTGGATAACGGTGAACTTCGGAAAAATATAAAATGAACCGGCTAAATCAGAACATCGCTACTAAATAATATAATATGTTCTTTATGTTAAACGCGAGCGAGCGAAGCGAGCAAGCAAATTTTTTTCCTATTTAATAGGTTAAATCTGTTCAAATTTTACACCCTAAAAGACTGAAAATAGTATCATTTTGTAATTTAAATTAAAGTAAAATTAGTGTAATTTCTGATGTTGTAAATTAGATGACAAATAACTTATTTGGTTTTCAAGTGGTCAAAATTCAAAATCGCACTTTTCAAGTGATATTTTTCTGTCAATATCACTTGAAAAGTGCGATTTTCAGAAAAACTTATGTGCATATAAAATAGTCTTGCATCGAATTTAAATAAAAACGTTAAAAAGTAATCAATTATCTAAACATAAATGTAACTATCATAACAGTCTAAATTCGAAACAATATGGCGCTGACTCGATCCTATTCTCATTTGAATCGCACTATATGACGCAAAACTCAAACAAAAGCAAAGAATATATATTACTAACGTAGCAAAAGTCAATGGGTACGTTTTTAATAACGTGGAGAAATGCCAGTCCGGTTAGGCGATCATCAACCATTGAAGATCTTAGCCACGATTTAAAATTTAAATTTTTGATGCGTTCGTTCCTAAACGTTTGCCATCATACAAAGTTATTATATTATATTTAATTAATTAAATATTTAAGGTATATAAATAAAATCATTATGTTCAATTAGTGGTCCACCTAAGTCCTGGAACCAGCTCAGGGGGGGGTCATGACCCCCATGACCCCCCCCCCCTGGATCCGCCGTTGGTTCGAATCCTGTCTAGGAAAATTGAGTTATTAAAAATTTTCATGTTTCAAGAGTTTAAGTTTTCATCAAGTCGGACTCGATATTCCGTAGGGCTAAATTGCTATTGCTAATTTTTTTGACTTCTTTTACAACGCCCAGAAGAATAATTTACCATGGACTATATCTTTTTTTTCTGTACCTACCTAATCGTTTGAAAATTATTTTTGCTATTTAATTATATGTATTTTAATGTAATTGTTTTATCTGAATTATTTGATTTTACATAAACCACTTTTCCAGGCCACGATTCGAACCCGCAAATTAGGAAAAAAATACATTTTGTATTATTGCGCCATTCGATAGCGTTGCAAGTAAGAAACAATTTCCAGAAGTAATTATGTGCGAAAAAATTGAGGAAAGAGCTTATTTTTAGTATTTTATTATCATTCCATACATTTCATCAAAATATGAGGCAGTTTATCAAAATATAACACTTTTCTAAAGTTTAGTGTATACCATTACTTTCCAAAAATTGTTCCATAGTAGCAACACTATGAAACGGTGCAATAATACAGAATGATTTTTTTAAACTTTTTTAACCTTTAACCCTCATTAACTTTTTTCTCCCATGGTTTAGAGGATTTTCGTTATACAATAAAATGACACTTTTTTTAAGTCCTTTCATTTGATATATTATGTCTTATAGTGCTACAAGGATGGGGACTTTTTGCCCCTTCTTCTTTCATCTAAATAAGTTATGGCTTGTGTTCAAACGCTAAACATGCTAGGACGAGAAAGCAGCATCAGTCTGGTATGGGTTCTAGGCAACGGCAACATCTCCGGCAACAAAACCGCGGATGAGCTGGGTAGGCTTTGGGCCAATTGTGTCACGGTGTCATGCCCAGAATCGGTTTTTGGAATATCTCCCAGCACTACCAAGAGAGAACTCAAGGAATGGGGCCGCAGCCACAGAATAGATATTAGTTACCACAGAAGCACCACTTCGAAGAGTCATTAGAAGAAACAGGGACTCTTACTACTATACCATTAAGTTCAATTCACCTTGTGCAGCGCGCGATCGCCTACGATTATATTTACCTACAAGTTGCGTCTCTTTCTATCGCATAACTCTTATTCATATGGCATAATTGTGACGAAATCGGGGTTGTCTCCGTTTAGAAAATAATTTATTTAAATACAACTTTTTTTTTCTAGTACCTACCTACTGTACTTTAGTGAACGAATTACTTTCCAAGTAAACCTAAGGTAGGTGTTAGGTACTTTAACTCTAATAAATTCGCGCATACCTACGTATAAGTAGTTATGCGTAAAGTGTAAACGTAAGCGTTTTCGATACATTTACGGCCTGATATTACTCAAAGATGTTGAATCACGCCGCCTTACTCTAGGTACTTTTGTCAACAAATTACTTTTCAAATCGTATTAGGTACAATTCACATTGCATCGGAATGACAGTTTATGACGCGAACAGGTAGTTCAGGAGCCAACACCTAAAAACTTAATATTGGTTCTCAAAATCTCAACTAATAGCATTAGCTCAAACTATATTTATAATAATATTGTTATTTAATATTTATAATATTATAGTACCCATTATACCCACTTTTAAAATAATACGTAAAATTATAATAATTACGAACAAATCTCGCGCGTACGTCTCTCACTGCTCGCATGTAAGTCCCTACTGATTGTCCACGCAGAGCGGGATGCCGCGCGTACTTGCATTTTCTATACCTACACGGGGAGTGAGACAGGCCTGCCGCAGCTTAAGTATAAAGCAATGGGCTTCAATCCTAGGCCTTGAGTTTTTATATTTCTATAGGTACTTCTTATTATTTCAAGATCAAAATTAGCTAGTTTTAGTAACTGCAATTAATTTTTATAAACAAGAAGAATATTGTCAGTTAGGAGCAAAAATTTACAATGTCATTGAATAATAAATTTACTAAGATAACTTTAGCCGTAGAAAATTCTTAATGAAAGCAACATTTATGTAACTTACATTAACTTGTTTTATTTTATAAACTCCTAGGCCATTTAGATGAATACTCCTGTTGGCGACACGGCAGCTCTGCGGGGCCGTAGTCGTCGGGTTTGGTCGAAGTGGACTGTAGCTTGAAGTTGTGGTGTCCTGGAGAAGGAGCGGGAAGTCGAAGTGAAACACCAGGAGAATCTTGGAGCTGCTAGTAGGTAGAGTGTTGGTGAGGCAGAGATTCTTCAGGCATCTGCGGTGTTGTGAATGTGAATGTCGTGCAATCGCTTACGTCGTCACGCGCCGGGCCCTATGAAAGGGGCCTTGGGCGGGGAGTCATGACCAGGGGCTTTGCCCCTCTACATGAGAAGATCCGAAAGTGAGCGCCCAGTACGAATACTGGGCGCATAAAACCTGTTTTTAGGGAGGACCCCCCGCGACAGAACGCAGGGGAAACCCGAAGTAATAAGATGTAGTTTTAAAGCGACGGCCGAGGTCGGCCAAGACCAGCGGGGGACTCCGGCGACGATTGGGGTCCTGGTCCGGGGACCAGGAAGCGTGTATGGGTCCACTCCCCGCACGCCGCTTTTGTCGACCGCGGACACAAACCGACCTGGGAAAAGGGTAAAAAGGGAAGGATTCCCTTGCCCCGGCATACGTACCGGGGGGGGAGCGCTGCGTTTAGTGAGCGCGGGGAAAGGAGGGGTGGGGGGGGCAGCAATCCATCGGTGCATTTAGGCGCGCAGTGCACGAGCGCGCCGGCATCAATTATGCTGCGATGTCCCAGCAGATGGCGTTTGGGTGCACTGTAGCTGTCTCGTGCGGCGGGCATGCGACGGCAACGGGCCAGACACGACCGGGCGCGTCGCTTCCGCTCGCACGAAATTGAAAAAAGGACAACACTGCGACATAAAATAAAATTAAATTTGCCACGCTCGAGGAGCGCGGGGGGGACGGTACGCGTAGCACGCGTACGTGAAAGTCCCTAGTTCGGGCTACGCGTTGTAGATCTCCGGCAGTCACATACAGCTCCTCTGGTAGGAGCCTCTGGATGCCGGAGATATCTATCCGCGGGTCCGGTATTAGGGCCTGGGGATCCATAGCGCTATAAGGGCGGCAAAAACAGGGGCGCCTTCAAGAAGGGCCTGCATGAGGGCGGTGAAAATTTGCTCCCCGGCTCGAATTTTGTAATATAAATTCGTTGCCAGGGAGAAGAGGGTCTGCAGGAGTTCTGCAGTTGTTTGGGGGGCCTCTTGGTCACACACCTGGGGTGACGGAGGGGCAAAAGAAGTCCCACATTGCGGGCCAGCTGGATAGGTAGTCGGCTCCGTAGCGGCTACAACTTCCACGGCCGTGACGGCCGAGGAGGAGGCGCTGGGAGTGCGAGAGGGGCGCGGAGAGCGCCGAGTCGGCGGAGTTACCTGTGTGTCAGGTTGGAGTGGAGCGAGCGTTGGCTCAAGCTCACACTCAGAGGCGGCAGCGGAAGGAGGAGCGACATGGGGGCCGGCCGTAGGGGATACGGTACCTTTCCGCCTCTTTGTTTTCAGCCTCCTAAGCTGCGGTGCAGAGGGGTCGGGCGCCGATGGAGACGAGCGCCGGGGACGGTGATCATTGGCCTCTGCCATCAGTGAAGTGGCGGTAGGCGGGGGCGGTGGTGCCTCTTGCTCCGAGGAGGGAGGCGTAGCTACGGTGTCACTAGGCGGGGTGGCGCGGCCGTTACCTGTGTGGTGGTTTCGCGCCAGCCTGCGGTACACAGGGCAATGCCTGCTGTTACCTGGGTGCGCCCCCCTGCAATTAGCGCAGGTGGGTTCTTCGGAGAAGGGACGGGGGCAATCCCGTGCGTGGTGTTCTCCGGCACAATAAGCGCAGACTACCTTTTGGTGGCAGTTTTGGCTTGAGTGCCGGAATTTGAGACAGCCTATGGGGGTGTATCAGGTGTTGTCGTGCATGCGCAGTCCGTTTATTTAAAGCAAAATACAAATTTGTTCAGATTACATTAGCTGACATTCTTATAAGATAGTATAATAGTAAACAAGCATTCTTATAGGACTAATTAGCAATAAAAACGTAAAATAAAGTTATAAAACAAAAGAGACAACAATAACATTAGCGTGAGACACACTGCGCGTAAGCGAGAAAGGGACAACAATATCAATTGTGTGAAACACAAGATAGGGATATTCTCTATACAAAATTATCTTAAATCTACATGTAAACATTAACAAAATATACTAGCAACTAAATGAATTATGTATTATTTTACAGCATAACATAATTCCAACAGGAAATCTATTCATAAAATACCTAATACAACAAAAAATAAAACCTAAGGCCTAAGCTATATTTTACATAGTGCGAAAAGGACAGCAATAATTCAATATGATAAAAAATGAGACAAAAGCGTAACTTAGTTTTCTAATAGGAAATAAACAGGAATAAAACTAAGCTATTATTTACAGTCTCCCCCTCGTGCGCAAGCACCAAAACGTTTTATTCCTGGCTGCTTAAGAGAATCAGACGAGAGGCTGGGTGACGAATCAGTCCGGCGGCTGTGCGGACTTCTGCTACTCTGACTCGCCCGTCTGGGCCTGGGAAAGTCTTTGCTATTTCTCCTCTAGGCCATATTCCTCGGGGCATCGTTCCGTCATAGATTAACACGACGTCTCCGGGTTTGAGATTGCTGTGCTGCGGGTTGCCGAGCCGAGGCATCAATTGGGGTTTGTATTCTGATACCCATCGAGCCCAGAACGCTTCGGCCAACTTCTGTGCAGCTTTCCACGAGCGACTGTCTGCTGTATAGTCTTTATACGAGCCGAAAGGTATCATCCCGCTTGACCTCCCAATCAGAAAGTGGTTTGGGGTCAGTGCTTCCTCATTTAGATCGGGATTTACTGGAGTTAACGGTCTCGTATTTACGACATGCTCTGCTTCCAGCAATAGAGTATGCAGCACTTCATCTGGAGGCGTCTTTTCATGCAGAGTGACTCGTAATGCTGCCTTCACAGATCTCACTAATCTCTCCCAGGCGCCGCCCATGCTTGGGGCCCCAGGGGGTATTCTCTTCCAGGTTATTTGTTTTCCAGAGGCGAAGACTTTCATCGCGTCATCATTTTGTCGAAGAGCTTCCGTTACTTCTTTCTCGGCGCCCACGAAGTTGGTTCCGTTGTCGCTATATATATGACCGTCGGAGTGCCGCGGCGGGCCATCATTCGCGCAGGCTCATGATCATGGAGGATGCAGAGAGGGAAGGCACCAGCTCCAGATGTACGGCCCGAGTGGTGAGGCACGTGTAAAGTGCGCCCCACCGCTTCTCTTGTCTTCGCCCGACCGTGACGTACATCGGCCCAAAGTAGTCGACCGCCGTGGCTGTGAAAGGCGGCTGATTGTGGGCTAGTCTTTCGGGAGGTAAGTCACCCAGGGGAATTTTAGAGGGAGTTCCCCTGTAGGTTTTACACCATTGACATCTGTTGCATATATAGCGAAGCATGCTGCGTAGTCCAATTATGTGGTAGCGCTGTCGGAGCTCGTTCATCACGGTCTGGTGGTTATCGTGATTAAAGACTGCGTGCGTATGATGCACTAGCAGCCGTGTAAATTCTTCCTTTGCATGTAAGACGGGCAGGTTGTATTCTTCCTTAACTCTGCTATCAAGGTACAATATCCCGTTGCGGTCGAGTTTAACAGCAAGCTTGTGAAAGGGGGACCTCTTCGGTGGTCGCTGCCCAGCCTCTATAGTCTTTAAGTCGTCCGCGAACGAGATGCTCTGACTCCTCTTGATGAGCAGCAGTTCTGCTAGTCTGATATGGTCAGGAGAGATTTCTGTGTTTACTTTTCTCTTGAGCAATTTGGCTTTAAATGCCTCAGCTGAGAGCAAGACGGTGGCAGCAGCGCGTACCAGGCGCTTATAATTCGAGAACCTTTCGACTTTAGGTAAGTAATCGCTATTATTTCGGTCTATACAGACGTGAACCTGCTTAATAGTTCTCTCCTCCCCTGAAGGGGGTAGGGGAGCCGCGGTCTACTTTTCGCACGGCCATGTCGCGGGGTCGTCTAAAATAAAGCTAGGTCCCGTACACCATCTATGTTTCGAATTAAAATTCGCCGGAATGCATTTAGTTGCGTCGTCCGCGACGTTGTCGGCGCTCGGCACCCATCGCCAGTCAGCCGGGGTCGTTGTACTTTCGATCTCGGCAAGCCGGTGCGCGACAAACGACTTAAATGTACGCGGATCGGACCTAATCCATGCTAATACCGTTTTCGAATCTGACCAGTAATAACTCTTCTTAATTTTATAATCGGATTCTCGCTTCACCGATTCTGCTTATCGGGAACCTAAAACCGCGGCTTGCAACTCTAATCGCGGTATTGAAATTGGTTTTAACGGCGCTACTTTCGCCTTTCCCGTAACTAAACTAGCCGTCTTTGTATTATTATTTATGCTAACGAAATAAACTGCGGCTGAATATACTTTTTCGCTAGCATCGCAAAATATGTGTAACTCCCCCTCGCCAGAGGGCGGGGCAGGTACGTACCTTTCTATTTCAAAGCTCCTTAACAAATTTAAATTATTTATAAAAGACATTCACGTAAGGTGGTGCTCCTTAGTTATGGGTTCGTCCCAACCTATGCCGCTACGCCATATTTCCTGGATGAGACATTTACCTACCATAGTTACCGGCGATACTAAACCTAGCGGGTCGAAAACCGACATGACGGCGCTAGTAACTTGCCTCTTTGTGGGTAAAGTTTCCCCCGTTATTACACTAGATGGCGTGTTTCGGAGATTCAAATTGAATCCTAAGGTATCGCGAGCGTGGTTCCATATGAGACCTAATGTCCTTTCCGTATCGCTTTTTCCTAAAGTTGTCGCACCGCTAATACTTTTATCGGAAACGTCTTTAATTACATGGGGCACATTCGACGCCCAACCGCGTAACTCGAACGAAGCGCCTAAATTAATTTTATACATGGCATTTACCGCTTGCCTGGCTTCGTCCGCGTCGTCGAATGAGTCTAAATAGTCATCCATGTAGTAATTCCGTTCCGCAGCTTTAGCTACCTTCGGGTACTCCGAGCTATAGTTTTGCGCGTTTTTATTTTTAACGTGAATGGCCACGCACGGCGACGACGCCGCCCCGAAAACGAAGGCTGTCGCGATCCGATTCAATAACTTTAATCTGTAAAAACATTTCCTTAATGTCCGATACTACCGCGATTTTTCCTTCGCGGAATCGAATTAAAACGCCGAAAAGCGATTGCAATAAGTCGGGTCCGGTTAGTAGCGCGTCATTTAGGCATTTTCCCCCGTATTTAGCCGCAGCATCGAAGACTAATCGCACCTTACCTTTTTGAGGATGTACTACAGAAAAGTGAGGTAAGTACCAAGTGCGAGGTGATGTGGCCGGGGTGCTCACTAATTCCGCGTAACCCGAACTTAGCAAGTTATTTATTTGTTTAGAGTATTCTAATTTTAAGTTTACATCCTTATCTAACTTATTTTCCAAGTTATAAAGACGACTGAGGGCCTGTTTCTTATTGTCCGGCATTACTTCATTGTCGGTTTTCCACAATAAGCCTGACTCATACCGATCGCAACCGTCAATTTTCTTGCAAGTTTTATTTAAAACAGCTAACGCGCGCTCGTCCGGGTCCGACTTAGGTTTACGCGGCTCTATACCTAACGACTCTAAGCTAAAGTAATTCCTAATCAATTCTAGCGCGGGATCCTCGGACTGCGAAGTTCTTACGTGACTTACAAACTGAATGTTGTTTTTGCGCGAGCTTGCGTCCAGCCCGTGCAGGACCCATCCTAGCTGAGTTAGCGACGCTACTGGCTGGCCCTTATTTCCGACACGTAGTTGTCTAGATGTAATTAAGTTCCAGTTATCTTGGCCGATAAGTATTGTCGGTTTAGCCTGCTCGTAACAACAGAGTTCGTCCTCTAAGTCTGCTAGGTGGCTGCACTGTCGCACTAATTCCTTACTTATTGTCTGCGGCGTAAGGTTCAAATTTCCGATTGTGTTCGCGTTTATTTTTTCAATATTTCGACTACACGCGCCGCGGATCGAAAATGATATTTTACACGATTCGTGGTCGTCAATTCTATTACCCCCTACCCCTTCCAGCTTTAGGAGCTGGCTGCGACCCCTAGGTGCTACGCTGTCCGCTACCGTACGCTCGACGAGGGTCAATGTAGAGCCTTCGTCCAGCAGGGCGTACGTGGCGGTGCTGCCCTCTGGGCCGCTTACTTCAACCGGCACAACTTTGAGGTAGGTGTTAGACTCGCGAACGTGATTAATTGAGCTTATATTTCCGCTAGCGGGCGGTGCTGCACTACCGGTGCCATGCAATAATTTATTATGCGATGCTTCACAACCGTTTACGCCACACGGAATGTATTTACATCTAAAAGTTCGCCCGTGTGAACTATTTAGGCATCTAAAACAGAGTTTACTATTCTTAGCCGTGTCCCATCGCTCCGATACGCTAAGTCTGTTAAAATCAGCACAATTAACAGTCGTATGGGAGCCTGAACATACGGGACATTTATTAGAAAAGTTTGACGGCGCCTCCGTCACGGGGCGTGGCGCCACTGTCGTGGGACGCGGCGCCTCTGCCGCGGGGCGCGGCGTGCGATGCTTCGGCCTAACATACGATTCTTTTTTGAATTGAGGTCTACTCGCGGTTGAACGGTTTTACGCGGCTCGTACATATTTTCGCAGTCCGACCTATCGCATGAACTATCGCTATCATAACGCGACGATTTCGGAGCTCGCGTGCGAGTCGTGTTTACCGCGCGCGGTCTTATTGTCTTGCCTCTCTTATCTTCCTTAGCCGTTTCGTATGCGAACATCGCGCCGCACTGATCCGCCATAATATTTAAAAATCGAGACATTAACTCGAGTTCCGGCGCCCCGGGGCGCTCCGACTTGAACTCGTACGACTTATATTTTAAAATAATGTTTAATTTATCGACTATGCGACCTACTAACTCGGGAGAATACAAATATTGCGGTTGATTAAGTGACTTTATCGCCGCTACCGTGTTCGATATTTTATTCGCGAAACTACTAACGTTGCGCCCGTCTTCCGTCATGCGGGGCAAACGTTTTATATTTTCAATTTCGGAAAGAATGAGTAGTTCGGGCCTGCCGTATCGCCGTTCTAACGTATCGATTATTTCGTACGGATCCGATACCGTGTATAGCAAGGCTCTAACTGTTTCGCGGGCCGCGCCTCTCAATGCTTTTCTCAGCCGAGCTACATTTTGTACGTCTGAAAACATTTCCGCGGTGTCACTAAATACGGATTTAAATGCCATCCATTCGGTAATTGTACCGTCGAAGTGGGGCAACTCGTGGATGAATTTAGGCGTTGATTCCGACTTACTAGAATTGACCGCCTGAACTATCGCGTTGGCTAGCATCGTCATGTCGCTTAGCGGCGCATTACCGGCGCGCGGTTCGTTTCTTTCGGTCGGACGCGCATCTCGTCCCGGGTTTTGAGCGTTTGTCGACGGCCTAACATATTGCTCCGAGATCCAGCCTTCTATTCGGGTTTTATCTACTCTGGGTGGCTGGTCCGCGTCGGTGGACTCTCCTAGCTATTTCCAGCCGACTCATGGCAGCTGCGGACGCCGCCCTAGCCCGTGCTAGCTCGGAGTTATGGAACTCTAATTCGGCCTGCAACATCGATAATTTGCTGCTCGCTCTGTCCCCGGGGACGTTAACTACAGTGCCCGGCGCACTTCCTATATTTTCGACTGCGTTGTCGATTTGCGCGGGTTCTGTATTTCGCGTCGGTTTAGTGGCCCTAGCGTTGGTACGCGCGCTGCTTTCCGTCGTGTCTTCTACGCCGGTGCCGCTGCTCCATGTGTTGGTTTCCTGGGACGCTGTCTGCCCAGACGACGGCGTCTCGTCTTGCGAGGGCGTGGTCTTGCCCGAGCGCAACACACGCGCGTTCTCCATTGCGCACGAGGGGGCCCTAACCTTAAAACTAACACTTTTCACTTTCACTTTTCACTTAATGTCTTTAACGTGACCTACAATGCCTACCAAGCCTACTGCTATCAGCCCGGTCAGCTTACTACCGCGGTGACGCCGAACCGGGAATGGGAATGCAGGGGGATAGGAAGGTAGGAACCTCCCGGTAGAGGGCGCGGGCGCTCACGGGTGCATTAGAGTGCGGGAGGAATGTCCGCACTCGACGTTGCGTGCCAACCTGTGGCCCCAGAGCGTTACCGTACCGTGCCGGCGGGGTCTGACTATGCACCTGGGTAGGTGTGTGGAGGCGTCAGGTCGACCACAATGCTTCTGTGCGCTCTGCAGGGGGCGTTTAATACCGCTAGGTGGCCACGCACGTATATGAGGATTGCTTCCAAGTAATTGGTGGAGGTAAGCAAAGCCAACTACCAACACTCGCGCGTACTTGTTTCTATTTTCTCTCTTGCAGGTAGACGCTGGCCGTAGCTGCAGGGGCCTCGTCTCTTCTCCTGGGCTTCTTTCTTCAAGGGCTTCTTCCAGGACTGGCTGCCGTCTTCAGTGGCGAGCTTCTTCTTCACGAGCTGGCGCAGTGATCCGGCGTCGAAGGACCAGCTGTTGGCGACACGGCAGCTCTGCGGGGCCGTAGTCGTCGGGTTTGGTCGAAGTGGACTGTAGCTTGAAGTTGTGGTGTCCTGGAGAAGGAGCGGGAAGTCGAAGTGAAACACCAGGAGAATCTTGGAGCTGCTAGTAGGTAGAGTGTTGGTGAGGCAGAGTTTCTTCAGGCATCTGCGGTGTTGTGAATGTGAATGTCGTGCATCGCTTACGTCGTCACGCGCCGGGCCCTTTGAAAGGGGCCTTGGGCGGGGAATCACGACCAGGGGCTTTGCCCCTCTACGTGAGGAGGTCCGAAAATGATACGCCCAGTACAAGTACTGGGCGCAAAAAACCTGTTTTAAGGAACGACCCCCCGCGACAAAACGCAGGGGAAACCCGAAGAAATTAGAGGTGTGTAAAAGCGACGGCCGAGGTCGGCCAAGACCAGCGGAGGACTCCGGCGACGATTGGGGTCCTGGTCCGGGGACCAGGAAGCGTGTATGAGTCCACTCCCCGCACGCCGCTTTTGTCGACCGCGGACACAAACCGACCTGGGAAAAAAAGGGTAAAGGGAAGGATCCCTTGCCCCGGCATACGTACCGGGGGGGAGCGCTGCATTTAGTGAGCGCGGGGAAAGGAGGGGTAGGGGGGGGGGGGCAGCAAAACATCGGTGCGGATTTGGCGCACTGTGCACGAGCGCGCCGGCATCAATTTAGCTGCAATGTCCCCAGCAGGTGGCGTGTGGGTGCACTATGGCTGTCTCGTGCGGCGGGCATGCGACGGCAGCGGGTCAGAAACGACCGGGCGCATCGCTTCCGCTCGCATGATTTAAGAGTGATTTCGCTGTAATCAAAAACAAAAATTTAAAATTCCCACACCCGGGGAGCGCGGGGGGGACGGTGCGCATGGCACGCGTATGACCCTAACCCGAGATGCGCGTAGTAGATCTCCGGCAGTCACATACAGCTCTTCTGTTAGGAGCCCCTGGATGCCGGAGATATCTATCCGCGGGTCCGGTACTAGGGCCTGGGGAGCCACAGGGAAATTAGGGCGGAAAAAGTAGGGGCGCCTTCTATCAGGGCCTGCAAAATAGTAGGTAAAATTTGCTCCCCGGCTTGAATTTTGTAAAAACAATTCATAGCCAGGGAGAAAAGTGTGTGAAGGAGTTCCGCTGTTGACAGAGGAGTCTCGTTGAGGTCCCGGGCCTGTGAAGGCGGCGGGGCCGCGGGTGATTGTGTAGGCGGGGCGGCCATGTGAGTGGCCGGTTCAGGAGCAGCTTCGACTTCCACGGCGGTAACGACCGAGGAGGTGGTACTAGGTGTACGAGGGGGGCGCGGGGAGCGCCGATTTGATGGGGCTACCTTATCGGAGGCCGGGGGAGGCGGGGCGAGCGTGGGTGGCTCAAGCTCCAGTTCCTCGGCAACGTTGGGAGAGGTGACGTGGGGGTTGGCCGTAGGGGAAGCGGCCTTACTCCTCTTCGCCATCCTCTTACTCCTTACCTTCGGTGGCGGGGGGTCGGCTGCCGATACAGACAAACGACGCGGGGTGGAGTCGTTGGCCTCTGCCATTAAACATTAAAGAAGTGGCGGTAGGCGGGGGTGGTGGCACCTCTTGTTCCGGAGGCGGAGTGACTGGAGTGTCGCAGGGTGGAGTGGCGCGGCCGTTACCTGTACGATGGCTCCGTGCCAGCCTGCGGTAGACAGGACAGTGTCTACTGTTCCCGTGGTGGGCCCCTCTGCAATTGACGCAGGTGGGCTCTTCATAGTAAGGGCGGGGGCAATCCCGCGCGTGGTGTTCCCCGGCACACTGTGCACACGCCATTTTTTGGTGGCAGTGCTGACTTGAGTGCCGGAATTGTAGACATCTATGACATTGGGCAGGGCCGGTGTTGCCCCGCCAGGCTTCGATCTTAATACCCGGCATGTTCAAAAGTTCGGTGACTTTGTAAATGCCGGGTATGGTGTCCTGGGTCCTGCTGATGAGGGCAAAGTAAATGTAGCCGGAAGGCTCTGACATGGCTGACACTGGGGATACATGCTCCGCCACAAATCCCAGTTCAGCCAGTCCGGCCTTGATGTCTACGGCGCTTGTATTGGCAGGTAGTCCCCTTATACCTACCTTAGTAGTTCGCTCACGTGCTGGGAGCGAGTTGGTAAACCAAGAGGCGTGGCCTTCCTTCTCAAGGTTTGTGAGGTATTTCTTGACCGTCTGGAGTTCATGCTCGCTTCGGGGCCGGAAGCGAATTCCAGAGCCACTGGTCTTGGCGTTCGATGAGTGCCCAAGTATCTCGCGGAGGCGGCCGAAGTGGTGGACCCAATCATCGATCTTCTCGACGATCAGGGTCGGGAATCGATGTGCGGAGGGCGGCGGAGATGATGACGTCATCCTTGCCGAGCATTGGTCAGACAATTCAGCTGTAATAGTGGTAGCACTTACCTCGGCGTACGTCAACTGGCGGTCGTCGCGGTTTGCCGCCGAAGGTGCATTAAAAACTGCAGCTCTGCATTGACGCTTAGCAGCAGGAGGCTCCGGAAGCTCAGCAGTAGCACTATGTGAAGAGTAGGCTGGAGATGAAGGGCGGGGGTCACTCTTGTATACAAGAGTGTTAGGAGACAGATCAATTAGGGGCGGAGGGAATCTGGGGGTGCTGTAGTTTGATGCCGGCATGGGGGCCGGCGAGGCTTCAGGTGAGCGCGGTGAAACCACGGATGAACGGTGGCTGTGGTGGTGGCGACGCGGCTGGGAGGCCTGCGAGTGGCGGGCTAAGCCCGCGGTGTCACGAGGAGTGCCCACTTGTTGGGCATTTCCATGTTCAGAGGGCGCAGGGCGGCGGGTGTCGCATGCCTGTGCGGTGCGGCGCGATGTGCGCTTCGGGTTGGCCGAACCCTGTACGGCTGTACGGGGAGGGAGCCAAAATGTCGTGCACTGAGAAAATGCGTATTAATGTTGTGAAATTGTACTGATACAGCCTATGGGGGTGTATCAGGTGTTGTCGTGCATGCGCAGTCCGTTTATTTAAAGCAAAATACAAATTTGTTCAGATTACATTAGCTGACATTCTTATAAGATAGTATAATAGTAAACAAGCATTCTTATAGGACTAATTAGCAATAAAAACGTAAAATAAAGTTATAAAACAAAAGAGACAACAATAACATTAGCGTGAGACACACTGCGCGTAAGCGAGAAAGGGACAACAATATCAATTGTGTGAAACACAAGATAGGGATATTCTCTATACAAAATTATCTTAAATCTACATGTAAACATTAACAAAATATACTAGCAACTAAATGAATTATGTATTATTTTACAGCATAACATAATTCCAACAGGAAATCTATTCATAAAATACCTAATACAACAAAAAATAAAACCTAAGCTATATTTTACATAGTGCGAAAAGGACAAATATCATAATATGTATTATATTATAAAATATGAATTTGCTTTCCTACGCTATCGAATTGGATTTTGTCTGTAATGGTAGTTGTATGTGTGTTAAATAAATAAATAAATAAATGTCGCTTAGGCATTTTTACCTCATATAGGGTAGACCGGGGACAATTGAAACGCGCTATGATTGAAACAACGCGTTTTTCTAGTAAACTAATGTACTTACGGCGTTCAACTGACACTTTTTCGACGCACCGAACATGTCCGAACTTTCTCCAATAGCATCGGCGACATCGCGCGAAGCAGTCGTGCACAAATGAGGTTTATTGATTTTTGACACCTACCGTGAGTATTTTCAATGTTTTTGATTATTTAATATTTTCGTTATTATGGTAATTTTTGCTGGTTGATTTATTTTAGTGGTTTGTTTGTTTAGTTGGGTTTCTTTTTATATAATCGGAACCACTTTAAATTCAGTATTTATGTCGATAAAATACCTTCAAATGCAAAGTCTCGTATGGGGACATTTGTTACAACAGTATAGGGGACGATTGAAACGTTTCAATCGTCCACGTGTTTCAAACATCCCCATCGTTCATATTATTGTATGCACTTTTATTAATATAATATTATAACTGGATGTTCTGACAGACATTGCTCAGTGAGTGCACTTTATTCAAGCTACCTACCATCTACTTACGTAAACCTTTCAGTTACTCTATAATATTGATTGATAATTTTAATTCGAATGAAGAAAATGTAAGTAATTATTATCTAATTCATTTTTAGATGCCACGAAAACGTATACTTTCAACGAACAGAAATTCAAAGGACCTATTTGCCTATCAATACGAAGAGGTTTTGGCAAGTAGAAAATTAAGAAAAGCTGCAGATATATTTAATGTGGATCATAAGTCTCTAAGTAGGTACAAGAAAAAAAGAAAATCTGTGCGAGAAGACACGCTTATCGCTGAAATTAAAATGGGGTATATATCAGCAAAAAGTTTTCAAGAAGCGAAATAGCGAAATATGCCATAAAAAGTGCTAATATATAATTATTTTGGACTATCGACCAGAGGTTTGAGGAAGTTAGAGTTTTTGTTGTTGGAGAAGGCGCTGTTCAATTAGAATGAATGAAGATATTATTTGTAATTTTTGAATACAAATTTATATTATTTTAATGAATAGCAAAAAAACCATAATATAGTTATGATTGAAACATAGTCATGATTGAAACATACCATTTTGTATGAAACTATTTTTATATTATTTTAGCCATAGTTGTAGGTTCTATTATAAACATTCGGTTACCTTTTAATTATTTATGTTAAATGAAAGGTTTGTATCTAAAAAATACTATTGTAGCTTGAATAATTTCCAAGTTATTTAAAATCTTAAAAGCAGTTTGTTTTTTGTTGAAGCATATTGGTAAATGTGGTCCAATTTTGCCCGTATTTATATGATATAGTTAAAAACTAATTCTATAACATGTTCTAATATATACCAAATGAATTCTTTTTTTTTGTTAATTTTTTATTTAAGTGTTTTAATTGACCCCACCTATTGTTTCAATTGACCCCCTAGTGGGGTAAATTGAAACATTTTTTTTCCACTTGGTTTTTTAAATTTGTCGTTTACCTGATACAATTTTACTATTGCGGGATACTACATTTGATAGCCAGATATATTATCTACAAATGTAATTAGTTTCAATTGCATAAATTTATGTAGTATGATCAATACATACATTTAAAGTAAAAGTGTTTCAATTGTCCCCGGTCTACCCTACTATATACCTCAAAGCGTTGATATACTAAATAGACAATTAAAACAGAAATAATATAATATATCTATGGACGCTTCACACCACGTCAATCTGATCCCGTGGTAAGTTCTCTAAAAACTTGTGTTACGGGTACCAGATAACGGAAGTATATTTAATACTTTTATACTAATATGTATAATATAATAGAAATTTTAATTATGTGTACCTACATAATTAAAATTTCTATTATATTATACACATATTTAATACACATCCATGACCCAGGAACACAGAAAACTTTTTGTTCCGTCGGCGGGATTTGAACCCGCGACCCCCGGCTTGAGCAACGACACGCTCAACCAACTGAGCCACAGAGGTCGTCATAGAAATAGAACTATACACTTTCTGTGAAATTTACAAGTACATATATAATAAAATATTATACTATAATATATACTATAATATATACTATATAATATTATATTAATATATTATTATAATTTCAAGTAAGAAGTTGAAGGAATAAAAAAGTACATTCAACAATCGAACATTTTCATTCTATCACAGGCAGAGTGCTCGCTAAGGTTTTCATAATTTATTTTTTACGGTATGTTGTTCCCTATTATTTCAAGAGTAAAATAAACGATTGCGAAATAGCGGCACCGCGGAGAGTGACACAACCTCCTCGTACGAAAGTCAGCGGCTCACTGTCCCGCGCGCCCGCGCACCAGGGTTGCCAATGCTTATTTATATATTTCCCCAAAAATCGGGATCGAATTCCCCAAATTGGGGGACAAAAATCCGCTGATTCCCCACAAATTCCCCACATAGGTTTTTTTATAAAAAGAAACAATATTCTACTAGCTGACTATAATTCGTATTAGTATAAGTAATTAATAAAAATAAGGACTCAAACAGTTAATAATTATGATCAATAAGTTTTAAATTAAATGATACAACAGTATCTGTATTTATAGACCAGTGCCAATAGGTTTCGATACAAAATAAATTTATAGTAGGATGAAACCCATTGGAAAAGGAAGAGAATATAACAAAAATAAAAGGAAAAATAATTTACGGGCGATTTGAGGTCGGGAAGTGAAGGGGGTGAGTTTTTAAGGGTAGAAAACGGTTTATCTCGTTTTCTGGCAAAACTACAAATCCTATGGAAAAAAGTCAAATGATAAAGTTGTAGGTAATAAAAAGATCTAAAACTTTTGTATTTACACTCTTTTTATATAGCCTCAAAATGTATGTGAAAAAATCAAATAACCAAGTTTTTGGTTTTTTATTTTTATCTTGTACAAAAAAAAATTTTTTTACGAAATTTGGTGAAAACTTATCGTTTTATGTCCTTAATACACTGTATTTTTTTTTTATTTGAAATATTTATTTTTTCACCTTATTTTGTCTTAATATCGAAAAACGAACCCTAATTTTCAATCGAAAATTCTCGCGTCAAAATATGAGATGTTTTTAAAAATTCGGTAGGTTTCTTGTTCTTTGAAATCTATTCTTTCTGATTATGTAAAAAATATATACATTACCATAGTAAATGTTCTCAGAAAATGCAAAGAAAAGAATAGGTAGTTAGGCCTAGCCCAAATAAGACATCTACAATATTTTGAGTAAGTTGTCGAATTTCTTTTAATTATATGCATAGATGTCTATTTATTGCTATTTTAAGATACCTTGTATACCTGAGTGACGTACGGATAATTTTAGCTCATCAAAAGGTATTTCATAGACAAGCGGGAAAGGGGCTAGAAGGGGTCTGAGCCTTACTACTTGTTCTTTTCTTTGCATTTTCTGAGAACATTTACTATCGTAATGTATATATTTTTTGCATTATCGGAAAGAATATGTTTCAAAGAACAAGAAGCCCACCAACTTTAAAAAAAGAGATGATATTTTGACGCGAGAATTTTCGATTGAAAATTAGGGTTAATTTTTAGATATTAAGTCAAAATAAGGTGAAAAAATAAACATTTCAAATCAAAAAAAATACTGCATATTTGGGACATAATTATAAAGGTAAGTTTTCACTAAATTTCGTGGAAAAAAAACCACAAACTTAGTTATTTGAATTTTTCCCATAAATTTTGAGGTCATGTGAAAAAAGTTTAAGCACAAAAGTTGTAGATCTTTTAATTACCTACAACTTTGCCATTTGACTTTTTTCCATAGGACTTGTAGTTTTGCCGGAAATCGAGATAAGCCGTTTTCTACCCTTAAAACTCACCCCCTTCACTATTCACACTTTTTCCTTCTAAAGTTGTTATATCTTTTTCTTTTCCAATGGGTTTCAACCTATTATAAATTAATTTTCTTTTTGACCATTTTCAGGGGTAAAAGCATTAGTCTATTATTAAAGTCGATTACGGTTTTCAGTTTTCAAATTCTTAATAACACTAAATTTGCGCTCGACGGATGCATTAAAAAAAGGCAATATAAGCAACTATAATAACAACAATCAATCTACTAGTAGTTTGAAACTAGAGATGTGCCATGCCCTACATAATGATTTTAAAAAAGGTCGATGTCGTGTCGATAATGAATGCAGAATGATGAAATATTTACCGATGAGAATAAGATGTCAAAATGTTAAAATCCCCGCATTTTCCCCACATAATACCAATCCCCAATAAATCCCCAATCGACTTGAAATTCCCCGCAGTTTGGGGAATTCCCCACAAATCGGCAACGCTGCCGCGCACGCACCGCTTACGAATATTTTTACAAAATAATAGTTATATTTTACATATTTTTTTAAAACAAAACGGTATTTCGAAAAACCCAGCGATGAAATGTTAGATAAATATATTCTTCACATTTTCGTAAAAGAACCATCTTTATAGCCGTAGTAGGTATTAAGTAGATAGAAAAAGAAATCTGAAAACAGGGCTACTTAATTTTAATTTATTTAATATTAATCTTCGTCGTATTAAAAAAATTAACGATGATATTAAAGATGAAGGATTGAAGTGTGAAATGTAAGGTGGGTGGACCATGGAAGGCCACTCTAACGAGTAAACGCTTTTTATTCGTTTATTAACTGGATAAATGAAAAAAACAAATTATCAAATAATACTTTGTTTTATTGTGTATCATATAAATCACTTTTTTTTAACCTAGCTTTAATCAGTATTCATTAAACTTAAGTTTTGTTAAGCTCTTCCAAATGGCCTTGCAAGGAACACGGCTCCAAACAAGGCCAATATTATACATCAGTCGTTCAACTTAAGGCGCAAATAGCCCCTAAATCGCTCAGTTTGAGTCCTAACTACTCCGAAAAATGGGAATAAAAATATTCAAAAAAATATACATTTCACACTTCAATCCTTCATCTTTAATATCATCGTTAATTTTTTTAATACGACGAAGATTAATATTAAATAAATTAAAATTAAGTAGCCCTGTTTTCAGATTTCTTTTTCTATCTACTTACTACCTACTACGGCTATAAAGATGGTTTTTTTACGAAAATGTGAAGAATATATTTATCTAACATTTCATCGTTGGGTTTTTCGAAATACCGTTTTGTTTTCAAAAAATACGTAAATAACTATTATTTTGTGAAAATATTCGTAAGCGGTGCGTGCGCGGGCGCGCGGGACAGTGAGCCGCTGACTTTCGTACGAGGAGGTTGTGTCACTCTCCGCGGTGCCGCTATTTCGCAATCGTTTATTTTACTCTTGAAATAATAGGGAACGACATGCCGTAAAAAATAAATTATGAAAACCTTAGCGAGCGCTCTGCCTGTGATAGAATGAAAATGTTCGATTGTTGAATGTACTTTTTTATTCCTTCAACTTCTTACTTGAAATTATAATAATATATTAATATAATATTATATAGTATAATATTTTATTATATATGTACTTGTAAATTTCACAGAAAGTGTATAGTTCTATTTCTATGACGACCTCTGTGGCTCAGTTGGTTGAGCGTGTCGTTGCTCAAGCCGGGGGTCGCGGGTTCAAATCCCGCCGACGGAACAAATGTGTCCTGTCCTGGGTCATGGATGTGTATTAAATATGTGTATAATATAATAGAAATTTTAATTATGTGTAATAACTCCCACACCGATCTCGGTGACGGTGGCCGGTTTCATTGAAACCAGGCCAGTTACGCAGGAGTGATTTTATAGTGCCCAAGTGTGTGCGCAGTACACAAGAGCACTCTCTCTTCCTTTTACTCTCGTAATAACCCAGTGGGACGGATGACCGACACGACTGACGAGAGATCAGGCGCAGGACCGACTTTTTACATGCCCATCCGACGCATGGATCATCTTTCTTGTCAGACAATCAGGTGATCAGCCTGCATTGTCCTAACTAGGGCATCGAGACCGGTTTTACCCGAAACCGAAAACCCGGGTTTTCCCGGGTTTTCGGGCCTACAACAAAACCCGGTTTTCAAAATATTGAAAACCGGTTTTCGGTTTTTTCGAGCTTTTTTTCATTATGAAATTCTATAACAGTTTATAACAGTTATAGTCACAAACCGAACGTTATAGTGGCTTGTGATTGTCAATGTAGAATTTTAGAACAATAGTTATAATGTTTTCATGTATTATGTAGTACATTTGGGGGCACGGCAGTGCCCCCGCCCCGCCAGGACGAGTGAGCGAAGCGCAAGGGACCAGACTACCTTTTCTCGAAGCGATTCGTCGATTTTTTGGACCTTCATAACTTGGTATAATTTATTATTCGGTTCCATCAGCGCTCAGTGCGAATTGCTTTCCGTTCCCATGATACCCAAAAATCGAGTGGGCCTAACGGAATCCGTCCCATTGTGTTAAAAATGTGTGCTCCAGAGTTGGCACCGGTCTTAACGCATCTTTTTCGGCTCACCTGCTCTTATGGCACAGTCCTGACATCTTGGTAGACAGCTTTGGTGTGCTATCGCCTGCCCTGTTCATACTGCATATCAATGATAATATTATGTGATGACGACAGTACGGGTGATGCCTTATATATACAGGTTGCCCGAACATCTCTCGGCAAAACGTCATTGAGAGTCGAAACGAACTTGTCTCTCAAATTAAGAATTCATTGGAGAAGATCTCTGAATGGGGTAGACTTAACTTAGTCCAATTCAACACCTCTAAGACACAAGTTTGCGCGTTCATCGCTAATAAGTTACCGATGGTCGTATGTCCTCGTTTTGAAAGCATACCCATAACTGTCTCCTCCAATATCGGAATACTTGGTGTTAGCATATCGAGCGAGGTCTAGTTCCGATATCATCTGGAGGGCAAGGCCAAGTTAGCCTCCAAGAAGCTTGGTGTTCTGAACAGGTCAAAGCAGTATTTCAGTCCGGTCCAACGCCTACAACTCTATAAGGCGCAGGTTCGGCCTCACATAGAATATTGTTCTCATCTCTGGGCAGGAGCGCCAAAGTACCAGCTTCTCCCTCTGGATCGTATCCAACGAAGGGCCGCTCGAATTGTAGACTGCCATAGTATTTCAAACAGGCTTTACTCCTTAGAGCTACGTAGAGATGAGCATCGCTCTGCATCATATATCGGTTATATTACGGGGAGTGCTCCGAGGAATTGTTCGGACTTATACCTGCTGCAACTTTTCGCTATCGTTCGAAGGGACAAAATATTTATCATCCTCATCACCAACTGTCGCTAACAGTATTTCCGGACCATTACGACCTGCACACCTTCAAGAAGGCAGCATATTCCCTCCTAAAAGGCCGGCAAGGCACTTCTGTTTCTACACGCCTTAACTCTACAAGCCTAACTTTACAAACTCTACACTTTAGTCAAATTATGTGGCATGGCCATTTCGTCAGGCAACGTATTTTGACTAAGGTGTAAAGTTTGTGAAATTATTAATTACTTTACATGAAAATGTTTATGGTGGGATCACATTTTACCAGTATTACGTTGTTACAACAGAAAGCAGCTAATAAAAGTTAATTTTAGAACATTCCTAACAAAATTCTACAAAAACAACAAAAAACCCGAAATACCCGAAAAAACCCGGGTACCCGGTTTTGAAGATGGCTGGGACCGAAAAACCCGGTTTTTTTAAATATGACCGGTCTTCGATCCCCTAGTCCTAACCAAACTGGGAAACAACATTTTTTTTTTGTTGTTCCCATGTGGGAATCGAACCCACAACCTCTGAGTCGAGAGCCAATGCTCGAACCATTTGTCCACGGAGGTGTGTACCTATAGTATAAAAGTATTAAATATACTTCCGTTATCTGGTACCCGTAACACAAGTTCTTCGAGAACTTACCACGGGATCAGATTGACGTGGTGTGAAGCGTCCATAGATATATTATATTATTTCTGTTTTAATTGTCTATTTAGTATATCAACGCTTTGAGGTATATAGTATATGAGGTAAAAATGCCTAAGCGACATTTATTTATTTATTTATTTAACACACATACAACTACCATTACAGACAAAATCCAATTCGATAGCGTAGGAAAGCAAATTCATATTTTATAATATAATACATATTATGATATTTCCAGTTTAAATAATAATCATTGATAAAAAATATTAATTAAAGAAATAATAATTAAAGAAAGACACATATGACGCATAAATTTAGTAAACTTTATAGAAGAGTGATTTAAAGTTAAAATTTTTAGAAAAAAAAAATCATTAAAAATCACAAAGTAGTCGGATTTAGATGGTTTTAACATACATCTATATATCAATAAAATACAACGTGTATCTTATTTTTATAGCAATTTTTGATATTAAAACGAGTCATATAGCTTTCGAATTACAGGCAGTTTTTGTCGCTTAGGTAAAAAAGTCGTAGTTCTAAAAATAGGTAAAATTATCTAAGCTATCAACGAAAGTTATGTAATAGCAAGTAAAATTGCCTAAATTTTATTTTAAAGGTTTTCAGCAACTTGTAAAAATAGATAAGCTATAGATACATTTTCTGTAGTAACAGGTAGAAATAACTAATTCCAAACACTTAAAAAATATATAGGAGTATTCATCTATATGGCCTAAGAGTTTATAAAATAAAACAAGATAATATAAGTTACATAAATGTTGCTTTCATTAAGAATTTTCTACGGCTAAAGTTATCTTAGTAAATTTATTATTAAATGACATTGTAAATTTTTGCTCCTAACTGACAATATTTTCCTTCTTCTTGTTTATAAAAAATAATTGCAGTTACTAAAACGAGCTAATTTTGATCTTGAAATATTAAAAAGTATAGTAATATAAAAACTCAAGGCCTAGGATTGAAGCCCATTGCTTTATACTTAAGCTGCGGCCCCATTCCTTGAGTTCTCTCTTATAGTGCTGGGAGATATTCCAAATACCGATTCTGGGCATGACACCGTGACACAATTGGCCCAAAGCCTACCCAGCTCATCCGCGGTTTTGTTTCCGGAGATGTTGCCGGTGCCTAGAACCCATACCAGACTGATGCTGTTGTCTCGTCCTAGCATGTTTAGCGTTTGAACACAAGCCATAACTTATTTAGATGAAAGAAGAAGGGGCAAAAAGTCCCCATCCTTGTAGCACTATAAGACATAATATATCAAATGAAAGGGCTTAAAAAAAGTGCCATTTTATTGTATGACGAAAATCCTCTAAACCATGGGAGAAAAAAGTTAATGAGGGTTAAAGGTTAAAAAAGTTAAAAAAATCATTCTGTATTATTGCACCGTTTCATAGTGTTGCTACTATGGAACAATTTTTGGAAAGTAATGGTATACTCTAAACTTTAGAAAAGTGTTATATTTTGATAAACTGCCTCATATTTTGATGAAATGTATGGAATGATAATAAAATACTAATAATAAGCTCTTTCCTCAATTTTTTCGCACATAATTACTTCTGGAAATTGTTTCTTACTTGCAACGCTATCGAATGGCGCAATAATACAAAATATTTTTTTTTCCTAATTTGCGGGTTCGAATCCTGGCCCGGAAAAGTGGTTTATGTAAAATCAAATAATTCAAATAAAACAATTACATTAAAATACATATAATTAAATAGCAAAAATAATTTTCAAACGATTAGGTACAGAAAAACAAAGATATAGTCCAGGGTAAATTATTCTTCTGGGCGTTGTAAAATAAGTCAAAAAAAATTAGCAATAGCAATTTAGCCCTACGGAATATCGAGTCCGACTTGATGAAAACTTAAACTCTAGAAACATGAAAATTTTTAATAACTCAATTTTCCTAGACAGGATTCGAACCCATAAATTATGAAAAAAATACTTCCTTTCAATAGTATCGCAAGTAAGAAACAATTTCCATAATGTAATTATGTGCGACAAAATTGAGGAAAGAGCTTATTTTTATCATTTTATTATCATTCCATACATTTATCAAAATTTATCAAAATATTATAAACAGAGGCAATTTATCAAAATATAACACTTTTCTGAAGCTTGCTGTATACCATTACTTCCCAAAAGTTGTTCCTTATAACAAGCCATTAGCAACACTATGAAATGGTGTAATAATACAGAATGATTTTTTAACTTTTTTTCACCTTTGGGTTAAAACTTTTTTCTCCCATGGTTTAGAGATTTTTCGTCATAAAAAAAAATTACACGCTTTTTAAGTCCTTTCATTTGATATATGTCTTGTAGTGCTACAGTAGTGGGGACGGGATCCATACAAAAATGCCCCTTCTTCTTTCTGCTGCTGTCAGTGCCTTCAGCGCAGTGTGATTGTTTTGACAGACTGCGCTAAAAGCATCGACAGTAGCAGAAATATCATCTAAATTATCCTAATCTTCTCTATAAGATTAGGATGTTTTATGGACAAGGAAAATCTGTAGGCTCTGTATCAGATATTATCTTCATCTAAACTAATTCAATTTAAGTCTCTATAACTCCTGAACTTATGAAGTTTTTTGGACCGTTATAGTTTTCGTTCAAAGTTTATTACATGGATTACCATCATGAATTTTCCACATTTTTAGAGCCAGCCGTTTGGCTTTAATCGGGGGGACGCCGTATTTTAACAAGAAATGCGCTTAAAAGTGGAATATCACGCAAACGGAATGTACGTAGATCAAAATATAATCTCAGAAACCTCTTAATGTTCTTAAAATGTCTATGTACCGAATTATATCTCCCTTTTTCGTGTAGGTGTACCCAAAAATTATCTTCATTTATTTTAGCATTGTGTTGACGTGATAAATAAACTTACCCATTCAAAGTTTTATATTTCAAGCACCACCGTTTGGATAGACAGACGGACGGGCGGACGGTCGGTCGAACGGAAGGACATGACGAAACTATAAGGATTCCGAGACATGAACTACGGAACCTTAAAAAAGGAATAATAATGAAACCACGCCGATTTCAGTGACTGTTGCCAGTTTAATTGAAAATAGACCAGCTATAGGAGCTATTTTATTATGTCCAAGTATGTGCGCAAAGTTTACTCCCATAACCTAGTATATTGATATTTACTACTACCGACAGGACTAACTAGCGAAACATTAGGCGCATAAATATAGAAATATATTTAGCAATGTTTGCGTTCATTTATGTTCCCACACACAAAATTTAATACTTTTAGTTACATTTTGTCAGTTTTATAAACACTCAGATCATTTAGCTGTTTATTCTTGTCTATAAATTCATATGTATTGGAATTTATTGATACTCAAGCGACATTTTTGATTTCGTATTGTACCTTAGCGACGTAAGATAATATTTTGGGAACAGGAAAAAATTACATTCTTTTTCGTCATTCTTAAACATTTACAATACAAAAGGTTATTTAATGCAAAAACAATACCTTATCTTTAATTGTATTGAGCACGTGGTTATGGCTCGGCATGTTCTTAGATAGCAGTTCGTGTCGTTTGTCCGAGTTTAATTTCGTAATCAGTTGAAAATTACAATTATAATTGTTATTTCGTCTTAACTCACACACCCAGTAGAATTAACCATTCATTAGTACGTGAAAAAAAAAAGAAGTATGCGTAAATATATTTATGCCCTTTAATATTATGCATAAAATATTATTCTTAATTAATATCATGCGTATAAAAAATTATGCCTTTTATTAAGTATGTCTAACAATTATTATGCTATTTGTAATTATGCGAAAAAAAAAGTATGCTAAGTGCCACGAAAGTCATGCCAAATGAATACTATGCGAAACTACTATTAGGTCAAATGAAATTATGCCAAGTAAAATTATGACATATGATTTTATGCCAAAAAATAGGGAACCAAAAAAAAATATCTAACCGACATAATTAAAAACAAAAGTTTTCAAGTAAAAATATCTAGATAGCACGAATAGTTATTGTGTCAAATATGTAAAACTATCTTTACGCGAATATTGTTTTATTTCACTATGGGTAAAATTCTACAAGTTGCACTTTCGTAAAATAATGGTATCAAATTAAATGCATTGTAAGGACAATTCACAAATAATTTGTATGGAGAAAATGTACAAAGTGTTCACGAAAAGAATTTTTTAAACAAGTAAAAATATTTTTGTGCAAACAAAAAAAAAGTAAAAACATGAAAAATAGACTAAGTAGATTTTTAAAATTCTTCAAAATATCCAAGTGAATTTTTTTATAAATCGCTTCTTTTTGTCGCTTAGTGAACATAACATTCATGATTTTGTATAAATTTCACTATATCTAAGCGACAAAAAAATCGTCGTAGGAAGACGACGATTAGACCAATCGACGCAGAAAAAAAACACAAACTCATTGATATTTAAACTCATTTTCGGTATTTTTGTCGCTTAGGCATTTTTACCTTTCAAGCGTCGATATGAAACTTCTTTTTTAGGAAAGCGAAAAAACACCTATCGGATATTTTAGTGATTCTGTCAATAGCACTAAGTATTGCATTTTGGTGGGCGTAGAGGTGGAAAATGAAATCAAAAGTGATAGGTTGGAAGCCGCATTGCCTACCAAATAATTTCTAGATTTCGGGAATAACCTCGACCGGCTTCTACAGAAGAAGGAGAAGCGGCTAATACATTCTACGTTTTTTCTTTGCTCATAGACCAGAAATAAATTAATATTTTCAAGTTGCATTTAAATCAATCCTAAAGTCGTTTAAAAGGGCCGTTCCTCAGTTTATAATTTGAGTCGCGGCGCGGAGATCGCTAGCGCTGCGGGGTGTATGCGGGTGGCGCGGCGGGAAGTGTTAGGCCACGCCCGAATCTGTGACGTCATCTAGGTATATTTTCGCCTTAAAAATAGAGTTGTAACAATTAATATATTCGCTTTTACTAAAACTACATAATAAGCTCTTTCATTTAAGCAAAACATTAAATGCTCAATATATTTTTATCATTTATAAAAAATTCAACGAACATTACTTGAACACCATCGTATAACTAAGAATATATTAATGGAAATTATTTAAAAACAGTAGTAATGAGTATTATATTGACATCAAATAACTTGCCAACGCGGATTATAATGAAATTAAAAACTTTTTTTTTTACCTCAAATGGCCTTCTTATGGGTCCGTTCTTTGTAAGGCCAAAATGTTCCTAAGAAGGCCAAACTAAAAATTATCAATGACTTTTAACATATAAATATTTTTTATATTCGTTGCTTTTCATGTAAATTAGTTTAGTTTATTTTCAGACATAACCTTTCCATAAGAGAAATTTAAATATAATATACTGATAATAAAATAATTTTTAAAAAAATGTCTATTCAATATGAGTTAAAAAGTTTAATAACCCTTATAAATAAAAATATTATAAATATAAAACATTGTTTTAACTGTAACGGTACGTATTTATAACTAAAAAGTAACTGTTCATATGTTCATGGTTTGTACATGTTCTTTGTAAGGCCCATGTACCCTAGCAAGGCCAACTGTCAAATTTTTGATTGGCCTTATAAGGAACCACCGGCTTTCCTGGGAACACTACCAATATTTTAACTTAAATCGAGGCAAAACTATTTTTTTTTCTTTCGTACCATAAATATATCCTTATACGACAATTCACAGTAAAAAAATATGAAATAATAATAGGTTATCTAACTAAAAACTTACGTTTTGCTGTGCGCGCGAATAACAATTGTAACGTCGACGACCGACGTCTACGAAGCGTGAGATCGCACTGCCACAATAGCGGCGCGAGCGACTCGCCGCCGCATCTGTGGCCTTGAGTTTGATGGATCAGGTACAGTTACACATGCTAGTTAGTAGCACGAAAGCATGCTACTTTTGAGCAAATGCTCATTAGTAGCATGTGTATTGAAACATTGCTAATAATGAGCATGCTAGTTTCGAGTTTGCTCAAAAATCGACGGTCGTGCGATTATTGAGCATGCTACCTGCAGCGCGGGTGGAAGGGGGCGTGCTTATAGCGTGTGTGAACAGGTTTGCTTATTGAGCATGGTAGCATCGATCAGTCGTTAGCAGCAGGTGCGCGTGCACAATTTGCTCACTAGCATGCTTATATCTAGCAAATGTAGACAAGTGCAGAGCATGCTCGAAACAAGTATGCTAATGAGCATACTAAAAAGTATGCTACTAACTAGCATGTGTAACTGTACCTTTAGTGTATAGCCGAAGGAATATGTGTTTACATGTCAATAACTACGACTTTTTGATAGTTGGCCTTCAAAGGAGCGTGGCCTTCCATGGTCCACCCACCTTATATTTTTTTGAATTTTTTCATTCCCATTTTTCGGAGTAGTTAGGACTCAAACTGAGCGATTTAGGGGCTATTTGCGCCTTAAATACAGGTACAGGGATACTAAAAAGCGTGACATTTGGTTTAAAAAAGTCGAAATTTTGTGTGACTATGTGGATCAGTGGCGAAGGGTTCCTATAACTCCATTCCTATCGGCTTCCCTTGTCACTTACCTTTTGCAAACCTTCATAGAAATCCCTACCTATTATACAGGCTCCGGCTTCCCTATAAAGGAGAAGCAGCCTTCGCCACTGATGTGGATGGCCCCTTGGCGCTAAAATTCCCCATTTTGTATTTTTCTTTGAACTATCTAAGGACACTTGGGTTTTTGAAACAAATCTAACAATATCATAATTGTCAAAATCCCTCCAGCCGTTTGGAAGATACGTGGGAATAAGGAATTTACAATCTCATTTAAGAAACGTGCGAAACATCCCCAGTCAGGTTTTCACCATACTTCAAATGTCTTGTTGACTTGTCTTGTTTCTTTTTGTTGTCTTGTCGACATCTTGTTTTCACTATACTATGCTTCAAATGTCTCTAGAGGGGCCATTTAACTGAATACGCTTTTTGCCTCAATAGTAGGGAATATTATTCGAATATTCGAATATTCGTTTTATTCGAATATTCGACGATTTTATTATTCGAATATGACTGGGTTCAATATTCGAATATTTCGAATAAAACGAATAATAAAAATATTTTATTTATTTTTAAAAAATATGTTATTAGTAGTTATAAACTTGTATATAAACCGGAAAAGTTTCGTTTTTAATACATTATTTTTATTATTTATTAATATTGTCGTCAATATTATCCTAAAACAGATTTTACTTCGCTGTTTGTGAAAGAATAATACAAAACTGTTTTTAAATAAAAAAATATTTAAAGTTAATACTTCCTACAGGCCTCAGCAAAAGAAATCCATACTCACACGCTTGGCAAAATAACCTACCAAATAAATACCAAGAACATGTTAGGACGCGTCTAAGGAGGGTTCTGTTACTATAAAGCGTAATACGATTTTTAGTATCTTAATCTTACTATTCGATTTCATTCAAAATAACTTTCCTAAAGAGAATTTACCATGATCTACCAGCATGGAAAATTGTAAGTTCCTAATCTTCATAGTTCAGAAATGATAGAGGGGGGTGAAACCAATTTGGAGGCCGATTACTTGGAAGTGGTTGACTTTGTAAAAGTCATGTATAAAACTTTTCCTTTATTTTAAAAGACATAATATTCAACACACACTTCATATGTATATGCTTTCCATACATGTGAAGTGTACTTAACTATATAATAAAACTATATTTTTTTATCACACCAAAACCGATATCTAGACGCAATATAGCTAGATAAGCAGATAGAAAGAGAGACAGGGGGATGAACTGAGTGAAACGATAAAGGATACCTAGTTAAGTTGATTATTACAGTATTACACTGGCCTACAAAATTAAGTACAAATCGTTTAAAATTTTATTCTTTTCAAAATATTATAACAAGATTGATCAGTTTTCTTTAAAAGTAATAAATTATATATATCAGTATATTATTTTTATGTTTAAACAAAACTTAACCATTTTAATCTTAGTATTGAAGACTAAATTTACATGTTATATAAAATTGCGGTTTTGAATAATTCCTCGAGGCCTGACAACAGCTTGGAGGAAGTTTCTCATACTGAAAACGTGGTTTTGGAGCCGAATTATGCAATATTCTCTCCCATTCTTATATCAGGGCATGTTTTAGTGCTGTGAGGGTACTAACTGTAGGTGACAATTTTCGGCTTCTGACTAGGTTTCTAAGCTCTTTTCAAGGTATACTTAATCGGATTGAGGTGAGGACATTAAAGAGAATCTTTAAGAATCTCATGACCGTATCTTTCTCCTGGTAGAGGTCCAATTCTCATGGCCACACACTCAATGCG
The DNA here is from genome assembly GCA_905404095.1 of Glaucopsyche alexis. Taxonomy (NCBI): domain Eukaryota; kingdom Metazoa; phylum Arthropoda; class Insecta; order Lepidoptera; family Lycaenidae; genus Glaucopsyche; species Glaucopsyche alexis. Next base: position 9,864,803 of record FR990053.1, read on the forward strand.
GATTCCTGAAAGTATGCCAGCCTATTGTATATGTACTCTGCCTGAGCATACTGGACTCTATATGAAATGTAGGCTTGAAGATATCCCTTACCAGGTCACGTTTACTTAGCCTCCATTAAGAAGTTCACTTTAACTTGTGAAGTTAAAGTGAGTAAATCCACTCATCTGGGACCAAAATTCTGGACTATTCTCGTTCATCCTTTTGTATGTGTTCACGGACGTGTTCATCACAGTGTTGCTACTCGATACTAGGGCTCTCGAATTTGGTCTCGAGGTCAGACCACTCGCCTATCGCCTCGGTCTTTAGGGTTTCAGATTTACTTAAGCAAGTCTTCTTCACTGTGCTGTCAGTAACATAGTCCCTTCGGGTCTGAAGCTGTTTCTGAACTTAACTGCATTTTTGTGTTAACGGTCTTGCCGAGCGCTGATTCTGCTATTAAAGTCTTGCACGGCCTTGTCAAATGTTTTTCAATCTCTTTGTACCGTCGCTTCATCTTCTGAACGATTCATAAAAAAAAGCTTTTTAAAAAAAACTGTTATCTAATTTCTGTTTTTAATAAGACTCATCGTTCAAGAAAAAATTGAAAACATAAAGAGACTAAAAACATGAATAACTTGAAAATGGAAAAAGGTTATTTTTGTTTTAAAGATTTTCCACCTACTTTTTGACAACTATGAAGTTTTTTGTTATGATAACTTAACATTAAATTCTTTTTTTGAATGCTTTTTATTTTGACGGTTTATCTTGTTTACTTATTTTTACTACGATTTATATAGACATGTACCGATTAGGACTGGGGCAGACCATTATGACAACACGATACTCGTGTGTTTAGAGTTTTCAGCTACATTATATTAGAACAGAGCACTATTTACAGTGCATTCCGATTTCTCTGCTAATTTATCTGCTATATTTCTCTCCAATCTTAAACAAACTGATATATAAATAATAAAAAAAATATGCTCTGTAATATTAGTGTTCTTTATACATTAAATTATACTACCAAGAACTTTATTTAAAAAGTCAGACTGTAGGTCTGACTTTTTAAATCGATTGTCTATGTTTAATCGATCAATAGCTTAACTCAATTAAAAACCAGAAAATACGAACCTCTAAAACAAACTCAAAAAAAATTCTCCCTTAGAGGATCTTTTCCTTAGTATTTGGGAGAAATCCCTTAGTTAGTAACCAGATCCATGGTCTGCTCCAGACCTAAGCCATTCATGTGTTAATAGTTTAAAAAGTTATTGCAGTTTGAAACTTAAAAGAAGATTTTTTTATTAAAAAGACGTTGAATTTTTTAGAGTAATTTGTGAAACACTTCACATTTTATTATTATTAAATATGCAGGTATATATAAACGCATTATATTACTTGTATTTAAAGTTTATTACCAATATTCGTATTATTCGAATTATTCGAATTTATTCGAATAGTGTTTAGCCATTATTCGAATTATTCGAATAGTAAAATTTTTCGAATAATAACATTCCCTACTCAATAGTCAACATGCCTTGTCTATAAATACGTCTATGCATATTAGTCATGTATTTAAAGGGCCATGCAAAAAACTGTATGGGCAATGTCCCCACCCCCAACAGATTTCAATCCTATCTCATTTAATAGCTCTTGCCACGCTGATAATAATTATTTTAGACCCCGATAGTGATCGTCAATCCTCATTTTATTCATTTGAATAAACTGTGAATTGTGTCGCCTTGCTAGGGTGTTTCCCTGCCTTTGGCCTACCGTTGGAATTCATTCCAGCGTTGGGTCACGGGGAGCCAGCAGTGGCGAAGGCTGCTTCTCCTTCATAGGGAAGCCGGAGCCTGTAAATAGGTAGGGATTTCTATGAAGGTTTGCAAAAGGTTAGTGACAAGGGAAGCCGATAGGAATGGAGTTATAGGAACCCCTCGCCACTGGGAGCCAGCCCCCCTAAATGTGTGTGCCGTCCCAAGTACGTAGACTATAGTGACTACCTACTAATACCCTAAATAAGTTACGTGATAGGTAATGTTTTTCTATAGCCGCGACTGTACCAGCCGTTCTCGCACCAACTCGGACTCAACACGCAGCTCCACCTCGTCGAGGTCCAGCTCGCGCACTTCTCAGTGTAACCCAAAAGTGACAAGAAACAGAGGGACAATTCTTCTAAATAAAACCTGCATTAATACAATTACAATAAAGTCCCGACGCGCTAAAACTTTCAAGCGGTGTTTTTATGAACGTTAAGCCAAAATGAAACGCGCTCTGATTGGTCGAAACGTCATAAAATCCGTTCATGGTAACATGTCGCTTCACTTTCAATTCAATTAAAGTAAAATGAAAGTCTTCTTTAAATACGAGAATTGAGCTTCAGATAAAACAACAAAAATTATCTAGGGAAATATTTAAGAGATAGACATATTTTTGAAGGTTTCACTTCTATCACGCGTGGACTGCGTACACGAGATATTTTTTATATTTTTATATACAAAATAAAGATTTTAAATCCAATTTGGTGTAGTCGTTTGGAAGTTATATGCGCGTACAAACATTTCAGTAGTTCATTTTTAACCGACTTCCAAAAAAGGAGACGGTTATACGTTCGGCTGTATAATATATAGGTATATTTTTTTTTTTGCATGTTCGTCGATAACTGCGCCGTCTGTTGACCGATTTTCAAAATTATTTTTTGATGTAAAAGGTATAATCCGAAGTTGGTCCCATTTTCAGAAAATTGGTGATGATGGGTTCCATGAGGAAACGAGGGAACTCCTCGAAATTTATATGGACGCATAATGGTGATTTCGACTTTTTCTGAAGTAGTCCAAGCATATGCTAGTAAAAAGTAAGATTTTGCTCCAAGGTATACCCTGGATCCAAAAGTACAGAACAGAACTCCTGACTCCTTATAGATACATGTTTGGGGATTTCGGCGTTGTTTAAAGAACTGCAAGCATATGCCACCCTGTCAGTTAGAGTAATCATCATCATCATCACCACTATCACACCATACATCATCTGATTATGATGATATAAAAGGTACTTCTCATAGTATTTTACACTAACACGGAGATCTTTGAACATTACTCTGCCGTTTATGAACCTATTTGCAAAATTATTTTGTTGTTGTAAAGGGTTTAGGTAATTAAAAATTGGTCCTTTAGTCACTAAAGTGGAAACGTGATGATGCGATCCATGAGGAATCGAGGGAACTCCTCAAAATTTATATGGACACCTATAGTGATTTTGACTTTTACTGAAGTAAGCTTGTGTTACTTCAGTAAATATGCTACCAAAAAATAAAATGTTGTACCAAGGTATACCCTGGATCCAAAAGCACTGAACAGAACTCCTCAGTCTTTAAATATATGCGTTAGGAAATTTCGGTACCAGCAAATATGAACGTGAGTTCTATAAAATATTGTAGGATATCGTTTGGGCTGGTAGCGACTTCAAAATTAAGAAGATTAAGTAGAGAAATAGCCAAATTTAAAAGGGGAATTATTTAGAAAATAAGTTTTATTTCATACTTTTTTGTGTATAAAAACTTTGGAAGTCGGTTTAATTTTTTGTTTAAAAATAATAATTATTTTATTAGATAGGTACCTATACCAGCATTATTTTCGTCACCAGTTTAGGGTTATATAAAAACAAAATAATAGTAAGTAGGTAATGTTTTATTATACATAAAAGGTAGTTAGAAATAAAACGCGTACAAAATAAATGGAGTTCCATGCTTTAGAGTTTAGCACAAATACTTAACGGGAGAAATATAAAAAATATACAAAAACCAATAGAACTTATTAATAAAACCAGTAAAAATATTTGAATCGTTATGCTTTAGCACGTTTGGGCTAGCTTGAGCCTGTAGCCCATTCATGCCGAATGACCGATCACCGAACGAGAAACAGAACACTTCTCATAAACCGGCCAGAGTCAAATGTGTAAGGGTGCTGAGCCGTTGGTGGGAGTTTAATATTATACATCTATGCTGTGACTAGAAAAATTAGAGTTCATAATCACTTTTAAATGAAATTTGTTAAAAGTTAAGTTACTTACTAAGTTTTACCAAAAATGACATTTTAAATCAAGAAACAAAATACTTGGGTAAATAATTGATACCAAGTTTGAGCGAAAGTAAAAACGTGACCTGGCAACACTGATATTAGCTGCTTTGTTTTGAAATTGTTTCTCACGACTCAAGAGTTGTTACTGGTTTTGTAAAACATTTGACTGTAAATTAGGCTAGTTAAAATTATGTTTAAATGTTCCGTACCCACATGCAAAACCAATTACAAAAGCGGCAACAAACATGTTGCAGTTTCGTTTCCTAAAAACGAAGTTTTGAAGAAAAAATGGACGCGTGCTGATAGAAGAGAAAATTTTCAACCAAGCAAACATTCAATAGTTAGTTTCATTTTCAACCGACTTCCAAAACACAGGAGGAGGTTTACAATTCGTGTGTATGTTTTTTTTTTTGTGTGTATGTTACACGATTACTCCGCCGTTTGTGGATCGATTTGCAAAATTCTTTTTTTGTTGTAAAGGATTGACTCCTGGATTGGTCCCATTGTCATCAAATGGTAGACCTGGTGATGGGATCCATGAGGAATTGAGAGAATTCCTTAAAATTTATAGGGACACCGATAGTGATTTTGACTTTTTTTGAAGTAACTCGAGCAAATGCTACCAAAAAGTGAAATGTTGTGCCAAGGTATACCCTGGATCCAAAATCACTGAACGGCATTTCTCAGTCTTTGAAGATATACGTTTGAAAATTTCAGCAATGTTTATAAAACTGCAAGCAAATGTCAGCTTATTTAATAATAATTATCATCACTACAACCACCATAATCACACCATACATCATGATAAATTATGATGATATAGGTATTTTTCATAGTATTTTACACCGATATCGATTTCTTTGAACATTCACAGCTACCAAAAAGTGAAATGTTGTGCCAAGGTATACCAGGGTACCCAGGGATCCAAAAGGGCTGAACAGCACTCCTCAGTCTTTAAATATACACGTTTAGAAATTTCAACGTTGTTTAAAGAACTGCAAGCATATGCCACTTTTAAATAATAATCACCATCACCACCACCACCATCATCATCATAGCATACAAAATGAAAACATTATGACGATACTATTTTTATAGTATTTTACACCGATATCAATTCCTTTGAACATTCATAGCTACCAAGAAGTAAAATATTGTGCCAAGGTATATCCTGGATCCAAAAAGGCTCAACAGCACTTCTCAGTCCTTAAAGGTACACGTTTGGAAATTTCCGTATTGTTAAAAGAACTGCAAGCATAGGTGACTATTGAATAATCATCATCACCACAATCATCATCACACCATACATCAAGATATTATGTTGATATAGGTATTTCTCATAATATTTTAAAGTGATATCGAATTCTTTGAACATTCAGAGCTACTCAAAAGTAAAATGTTGTGCCAAGCTTGTATACCTTCCTACTAAAAGTGTTACATTTGGATAATGATAATAAGGATAATGATAACTATGGGATCCACGAGGAATCGAGGAAACTCTTAAAAGCAATGTTTATGAGAAATGAGAAAAATGAGAAATCAATTCTAAACATTTTTTTAATTTTCCCGCAACTTTTTCTGTCAACACAATACCTACACAAGATTTATGAAAATTTGTCTAGCAGTTCATGCAATGAATGACCAAGACAAAAGGGGATTATTTTTAACTTCCCGCTAAGAAAATCTAAGATTTTCATAAATCGGGAAGATATTGGTTTTACCCCGTTTTGCAAAAATCGAATTCTCATCAGATCTCGACGTTCTGAGGTCACAGGAAGCTTCCCTGACTACCCCCGCGAAGGTGTCACTACAACTTCATGGAGGTGTTATATGCATAAGTGCTTAAAATTGACATTGAAAACACATGATTAAACTATAGTAGACGTTACTTGCTACTTCGTGCGCGCAAAAGGAAATCTTGCGGGAACCGTACGTTTTGCCGCCATAAAATGTAGCTTCAGCTGGATGGTAGAATGGTAATTTATACTTTGCTTACGAATTGGCCTCGGGTTCGAAACCCGGTCAGATAAATATTTTTGTGTAAAACTCCGAACAAAGCTCGGTCTCCCAGGTTAATATTATAATATCACTGAAAAGAAAAAAATAAAAAATATTAAAAAATATATAAAAACCGACTTCCAAAGTATAAGCAATAACATTCTTAAAATCACTAAAAATTATGAAATAATTCTTAATGTCGAAATAGTTCCATTTTAAATTCTGCTAAAATGTTACTATTTATCTACTCAATCTTCTTATTTTTGAAGTCGGTACCAGCCCAAATAATTGTATAAATCCTTCAATAAAAAAGAACATTAATTTTAACACAACTACGTCCTTATATATAAGCACAAATTATATTTTAAAGAACTCACGTTCAAATTGGCTGGTACCGACTTCAAAAATAAGAAGATTGAGTAGATAAATAGTAACATTTTAGCAGAATTTAAAATGGAACTATTTCGACATTAAGAATTATTTCATAATTTTTAGTGATTTTAAGAATGTTATTGCTTATACTTTGGAAGTCGGTTTTTATATTTTTTTTAATATTTTTTATATTGTATAATATTGTTACGAACACACAAAGAGACAGCGCCATCTAGCGTCAACCAATGAAACCACTTGGTGTGAACAGGGACAGCGTGGGGCCCCCTACTCAGTACTAGATGGCGCTACTGTGCGAATCTTCCGGAATAAACCAACCAGTTCACGCGAGTCGCGAACTTCTCTGGAATGGTCTGGGACTCGTGTCGACTGGTATAAATACCCCTCAGGGTTGGGAACGAGTTCAGCTTGAGCTTCTTTCGAAGCGAAACAGGCGATACAAGTGAAAACTAGTGATCGGGAGTTCGATTTGAACAGCGAAACAGGCGATATCGATGTGAATACTGCTGATCAAGGGTGATACCAGTGAGTGGAATCTACGACTTGGCATACGACTAAGGACACCGTTAGTGCTTAGTGTTTGGACTTAGTGTTTAATGTTGGTCCTAGTGCTTTAGTAGTGTGTGAACATGACAAGTGCTAGTGAATAAAGTCTTCAAAGAAGTCAGCAGGTCTTTTTCTCCAAATCCTTCGAACCCTAGCACGTAACAATATTATAAAAAACTGTTACAGGCTAGTTACAGTATAATTATTCTAATTCCTTTCATATTAATTACAGGTTTGTGAACTCCATTTCATGGACAGACGAATCAAGGACGAGAAGCCTGAAAGCAAATAGTAGTTAGTACCTAGTACCGCTATCCCCAACCCGCGGCCCGCGGGCCGCATGCGGCCCGCCGGGCCTTTATCTGCGGCCCGCGTGAAATCTGTAACTTAAAAATCAGCCAAGGTAAAGCCATTTTAAGAAAAAAAAAATTACAAAAATTGTATTTTTTATGAAAACCCCTTTTATATTAATTTTTATTTTGAATTATATATTGGAGTAGAAATTAATTTAGTATCTTGTGAATATTTAAAGTATTGCCATCGACTAAAGAAAGGACAAAAAATCGCGTTTTGTTGTCATAAAAAGGGCTTCTCCTTATATTATTTGTTTTATCTTGTTTTTTAGATATGATATTATCTTGTTATAGCGGCATCAGAATTAAGACTTATGAAAATATCAGCTTTCTAGCTACAGTGGTTCTTGAAATACAGCCTACGATGTAATAAGGATAGCATGCAGCGACAAGCCAGCTCTAGATAAAGTTGTGAAAAAGCGTTCACAATTCCAAAAATCTCACTGAGTGAACATAATAATTATAATACATATTTGTTATTTTATTTTAGTTTGTGTCGTTATCTCATCTTAAATGTTTAGTTTCACTCTTTTAACTACCTTGTGTTTTTCTATTATTAAATCGTTAAATTTAAACACCGTATTTTTTGTCCCTAAAAATTTTGGTTGCGGCCCGCGACACCAAGAGTACAACGGGTTTGTGGCCCGCGTAAAAAAAAGGTTGGGGACCACTGACCTAGTAGATTTATTAAAACCTCGTTAAGATCGCTGGTGCTATGTACCTAGTGGATTTATTAAAACCTCGTTAAGATCTCTGGTGCAATAGTACCTAGTGGATTTATTAAAACCTCGTTAAGATCCCTGGTGCAATACCATCTGTGTTTCCCAATTGCCTCAGTTATTTAAGTGCTCCCCATATAAGGGAAAGTGTAGAAACAAAAGCGATTACGTATTGAAGATAGGTATTAAGAATATACTATCAGCAGTGACGGATTAACCCTTAATCAAATTAAGCAATTGCTTAATTTTGGCCAGACGTGATGCCCTAGGCAATTGCCTAGGGCATCACGTCTGGGGGGGGCACCAGAAGAAACCCAAAAAAGAATTCATCCTTAGGGCATCACGTCTCACTCTCATCACCAAAACAAACATGTCACCAAAAACCACACCAAAAAAGAGGGTTCAAACCCCCCCCCCCCCCCCCCTGAAATGGGCCGGCTAGTCCATGTGGATGACTCATATACAGAGGCGTATTTAGAAATGTTGCGCCCCAGGTCAATTAACATATTTTGCCGCCCCATTAACTGTCTGAAAGATGATTTTTTGAAGTTATTTTAGAAAAAAAAAAGCCTAAAACAGAACTTGTTCTATATGTATATGTTTATGTCATAGATGTATTATATAGTTATCGCTGGTTTATGTTAAATGCGTTCAAACTGAGAAAGCGAGCGAAAGTTTTGTTACGCTTTAACCCGTTAAAATCTTTTTAATACTTCTAAGCCCTGAAAGAATATTGTACTTTAGAAAAAAAAACAATAAAATAAGTAGCCTAAAACAGCGAACATATGCCATCGCCAGGCGTGCCATCGAATCCTCGAACGTATAGCATGCGACACAATATTTTAGGCACGTCACATCACAAAATTTTGTAATTACTTACTACGAAAAAAATGTGAAATAGGTATTATATGACAAACCTAACATTATAAGTTTTTTGTCATCTATGTATTTTGCAACATCAGAAATTACACTAATTTTATTTTGATTTAAATTACAAAATGATTCTATTTTCACAGTATTTTAGGGTTTAAAATCTGAGCAGATTTAACCTATTAAATAGGAAAAAAATTTTGCTCGCTCGCTTCGCTCGCTCGCGTTTAACATAAATATAATGTTATTTAGTAGCGATGTTCTGTTTTAGCCGGTTCATTTTATGATATTTTTCCGAAGTTCACCATTATTTAATGTTTAAGTTTAACGATTAAATATATTTAACTTATAGAATGGGAAAAAAATTTTGCTCCCTCGCTTCACTCACTCGTGTTTGGCTTACAGAACATATAACTATAAAATTTAGTACCTACTTTCTTTTTTAGGCTTTTGATATTTATATTTTTCAAATTACACAGACTTTCAGGGTAACAGTATTTTAGGGTTTAAAATGTGAGCAGATTTAACCTATTAAATAGGAAAAAAAATTTGCTCACTCGCTTCGCTCGCTCGCGTTTGACATAAAAAACATATTATAATATTTAGTAGCGATGTTCTGTTTTTTTTTTCGGTTCATTTTATGATATTTTTCCGAAGTTCACCGTTATTCAGTGTTTAAGGAACGAAACAAAACGGAAGAAAACCTACCATAGCTTAAACAGGTAAAAACGAAATTTTTTTGAACCCCCCCCCCCCCCCCCCGTCCAAACTAAAACCTGGCTACGCTCATGGTACTTTTTAAAAACCTATTCAAGTTGACATACGGGGGCCCACAGGCGTGGATTGCTTAGGGCATCAAGTAGTCTTAATCCGTCACTGACTATCAGTGAAAAAAGTAAGTGAATATGAGAAAAAATACACGTTTAATGATTACAATATGCAGTGTATTTCTTAGTTGTGTGTCTGATTATGAGGTATAAGGAGAATGGGAAATTGTTTAAAAGAAAAATGTAGTTGTATTTGTAGTAATTGTGTTTTTAGGTTTTTCTTAAATGCGTTAGAAATAATTGGCATAACCAAATTAAGCAATCATTAATATATCCAGGCTTTGATCAATTGACAAATACATGTACTGAAGTAGCTAATTTGAACATTTTAAAAACTAGTAGACTTTAATTAATTTTAAGTTTTTTAGTAAAATATATACAATGTAAATTCTCTGAATACATTCTCCATACAATTGTACGCATTATATTTCGTTATAATTATATATTATTATGAAAAAGCAAACAAATATGGCGGGGCGGGGCACATACCGTATAACCAATCGATCGGCACGGTAAATATTACAATATAACGAAAAATAATGCGTACAATTGTATGGAGAAATTTGTATTTGACAATATGTCAGCATATTATAATATCTCTAGTAATATTACAATCTAACGGTTTTTACAATTTTACGGTGACATATATAATTATAACAGTCCTGTCTATAATGCTGTGCTTACACTTAGTTTGCAAGATAATAATTTATCACATTATAGGTAACCACACTTTTCAAAGATAATATCATTATTTAAACATTCATAAAGACAAACTTAGAATATTTACATGCATGCCTCCTTTCATCTAACCAGGATTTTTTTTATTAAATAAATAAATAAATGGTTAACTGGTTAGAATTGGAACAAGTTCTAGAATGTTTATAATTAGTTGACCAAACAAACACATTTAGCATATTTAGTCATTCTACATAATATACTCTTATTTAATAACATATTACTGTGATAATGAATTGAACTTTTTTTGCCTGGTTAAATTTAAACTGATAGTTTAGAAGACTGCTTTGGAAAATATAGATGTATGGATGATTCACAGTATGTATTTAATTACAATGAGACAATATTTTGGAAGTGAATCAAAGCGATAATGAATACAGTCTTAACTTTAAAGTTTCAAAAGTTTTGCCAGTTTAATATTGACATTACGAATAATGTTCCTGAACTTTCTGATAAACATAATAAGACAATTTATATCATCAATAGAATAGGGTAGGTTTCAGTAGAATATTAAACTAAATAATTATAAGGAAAAATGATACCCTTAGTAAAAAACCCTATAAAAAGGAAAGAAAATTGTGTACTCTTACAAAATAATTATTTAATCCTTACAAAAAAATATAAATATTATACTTACTTATATTTTTTTGCAATCGCTTAATCTGAAATTACAGAACCACTTTCAAAAGAATACTTATCACTGAGTAACATGGGACAATAGAATGTAATACCCACATTGTGTTCCATTTTATGTAGAAGAGAAGTCATATTTAATGGAAACTTTAACTATTTTCTAACAATTACTGAATAACACTCTTTTAATCAGCTAGCAGTTTGTCATTAAAAATAAAATATTATAATAATTCATTTCAAATAAAGGAACTTGTATTAATTCTTAAATTGCACTTGTAGGTACCTACCTTGTTTTAGTTAAATTGTATAAGCTATTATATTTATTCCAGTAGCTATGTTTCTTAGATACTTTTGTCTCTGGTAAGTAATTAGTAAGTAATCAAATCGGCAGAATGAATAAAATAGCATAATATTATATAATACCACAAAATATAAAGGTTGTTTTATTTACCATATTTCCTACCTACCAATTACAAAAGTACTTGTTACTCTATCTAATATGTTACTTAATAACGTATTCTAACAATATTATAATTAGATAATATAAAATCATTATTAAAGAAATAAATAACTGGTAAAATTGCCTTATTGCTTAAAAAAATACAACTAGAAAAACCTGCTAAAGGTCACTAAACACTGTGTGTCGGAGTTAGAGCAATAGAAGAAAAAGGCCAAGTTAGCGTTAGTAACTGTTTATATGTAATATGTTGTATATATACATCAGTCTGTCTGTCTGGCTGTCTGTCTGGCTGATTGTCTGTCTGGCTGATTGTCTGTCTGGCTGATTGTCTGTCTGGCTGATTGTCTGTCTGGCTGAGTGTCTGTCTGTCGGGCAGATGTTCTGTCTGTCTGCCCGTCTATAAACGAGGAAGAACTGCACCGAGTTACCGATTGATTGAAAAAGATTGATGGAACACATTAAACATAAATTGCAAGATCTCCAAATCCCGCTTTCACACACCATTCACTCATAAATTGGTTTACTCATTGCGTGTCCTTTTCCGCTCGCGAAACTCTTGCCCTTTCAGCTTTTGGAGAGAATGCCATTCCCGCCAACAAGTCCCAAAACACAAGAACTCGCTACAAGTCAAACATTGAGTATGCACCATTTTACTTATATTTCTCCGATAGCAAACTTTACACCGCTTTCGTTTGTTTCTGCCAGACTCGTAACTGGGCTCGTGCACAACATCCCTTCTCAGCCTCATCAGTTCCGGTACTGGCTCACTAGTCTCGGGTTTAACGCGGCGGTGCTCGTCCACTAGAGATTTAGCTAGCTTGTAACGGAACTCACGATGCGTCATAGAAGCCATGTTCCGACGTCTCAAAGAGCTGACGTACATAACGTAAGCATTGTGAATGCTTACATTCAGCAACCTTTTGAACATTTTCACATACCATTTCAGTCCTCGCTTTCGCTCCAACAAATACATTGAGAGCTTTTGATCTTTCAGATCAACCCCTCCCATTGTTTTGTTGTAGTCTCCTACACATACAGGCCTCACTACCGCACGCCCTGACTTCGATCCAATAAAAGTCCTGTCGTCATGGTAGGTAGAAATCATAGGCACGAGCTTCATGTCTTTCCATGCAATGATGGATACATCGCCACACTGCCGAGCTATGATAGTACCTCTTTCCACGTTCTTCGGGATTTTATTGATGTCACTAGGCACGTGCTTGCGATTTACGCGTAATACTCCCAAACAATCAAACCCTTGCCACTTGAGGTACCGCGCTAACGATGGACAATTGTAAAAATTATCCATGGTTACACAGTGCCCCCGATGCTCCAGGCCTTTCAATAAATCAAGAACTATCTGAGTAGTCTTGCCCCCTATCTCAGAATTAGCTGCGACAATAGCAGGGTCATTGTCAGCGTTCTTCCCCGTGTACATTTTGAATTTATAGAGATACCCTGTCCGTGACTCGCAGAGCTCATAGGATTTAATGCCTATACGAGCAGCCTTTGACCTAATACTTTGGACAAATGACAAGCGGCCCTTGTATAAGGTCAGAGACTCATCAATGGAGACATCTCGACTTAAATTATAAAGGGAAGAAAATTTGGAAGAGAGGTGCAAAATCACGGGCCGTAGTTTCGTTAGTCTCTGTGCCACAAAACCTTCACTTTGTGATAAATTCGGACTCAAATCAGAATTATCGACAAAGTGAAGGAATTTGTTTAACAAAACGTAGCGATTGTACGTCATAAGTTGTTTGAACCGGTGCATCTCGAGGTAGTCATTACATTTCCAAAATTCGTACTGTGCTGACCTAGGATCGATACCCATATACATAAATACAGCAAGTAACACGTATATCTCTTCTGCATCAGTTTCGTACCATTGATGTAGACGAGAAGACGGTGTTAACGTTTCCTTGGCCTTCAAAGCATTGATAGTTTGCTTAGCGTAACGGTTAGTTTCATTGGCGATTAACTCTATGATGTCTTTATTCCAGATATCAGTAAAGGCATCATAAGGCTTATCATAGTCTTTAAGCGGACCAGGGGATGGCCCTGAAAAAACTTCAGGAACACCCTTGAACGACTCAAAGCCTGTTGACCAATTGAAAGTAGCCGAAACGCCAAGCAAACGATCAGCTTCATCGTCCATTGCTCTCTCCACAGCGTGAATGACCTCTCTAATAGGTTCTTCTAATTCCTCGTCGTCAGGAATATCTCGTCCTCTGCCTTCCAAAGCTGTGTTTCCGGCATTGAGATTGTCGAACTCGTCGTCAAACTCACTGTCGAAATCACTGCCATGATCCTCGCACCTACCCATTTCATTCAATGTTTCGGCCTTTAACCCCGACGTGGAAGGACGAACATCTGCGTCTACAGTGGCAACCCTAAAATCGCTTTGAGCATTGTTGGGAGTACTAACAACACCCCAAGCGTTCATAAAGTCCTCTGTTAAAATAGTAGGTGAAAGTGGCTTTGGGGAGAAATATTCCTGACCCTGTTGGACTTCATCCATCCACCGCTGAATGTGCCACGGTGCCGACTGCGCCAACTCTTCCGCCTCTTCTTCTGACACGCCCATCGCCTCCACACGTTCCAAAACGTCTGCGCTGTAAGTAAAAAATAGACTTGCGTAACTAATCGCGAAAAAAGTCCAGGATTTTTATTTAGTTGCTTGAGTTGCTTTTATTAATAAGGGCTGGTATGTACTATTCTAGGTTCTATTTTAGGGGCTTACACACACACACGCTTGCACACGCATACACTAGCACAAGCACACATACACCAAGTACACAATAAAAAATAAGAAAAATCGTCTGCAAAAAAACATACCTAAGCAAAGCAATAATAAGACCGAACATGATTGAGCCTAAGTGAAATAAATGACATTATGTTTGGTTCCTACCATAATGTCAACTAAGTATTTTACTTAGGCTTTCAGATCAATCTTGTTTCGGTCTTATATGTGCGTTGCTTATTATGTATGTTTTTTTTTTGTTGCAGTCGGATTTTTTTTTTAATTTAACTGTTTTTATCGTAAAATGAGTCGGATAGGAGATATTGCCAAAAAACTGCTTTTAAGCGCCATTTTTCCAATATGGCGGCGCGAGCGGTAAAAATACAAGGTGGTAAAGTTGAAATTCGAAAAGAGCACATCAAAATCTATAACATTGCCAATTTGCAAAACTCCCGGAAAACTTTCCAGGTAAAACTACCAAATGACTACACTAATTTTATATTTATGCTTTTAAGCGCCATTTTTCCAATATGGCGGCGCGAGCGGTAAAAATACAAGGTGGCAAAGTTGAAATTCGAAAAGAGCACATCAAAATCTATAAAATTGCCAATTTGCAAAACTCCCGGAAAACTTTCCAGGTAAAACTACCAAATGACTATACCTACTAATTTTATATTTTCGATTTTGTATTTCTTCTTTAAGCTAGCGATCTAAGGACACTTAGGTTTTTGAGACAAGTAGGTATAACGATATCTTAATAGGCAATCGGACTTTTTTTTTTATTGCATAAATGAATAGTACTCTTAAATATGAGTAACTTCTCAGAAGAAACTGTATATCAAAAGTCAATATTTTCAAAGGTACAGCGATTTGTATAAAAAATTTCGCGAGCCTCCTAAAAACGCTCCATACTAAAGTCGACCTACAAATGACGCTCCATACTAAAGTCGACCTACAAATACTTACCATAATGAATGTTTTTGTATTTGATGTGAGTAAACTAATGAAAAAATTTTTTTTGGTACTATTTAAATGTATTTAATTAGTAAACTACATATAAAAATAATATATTTTTTTTACATTTACCAAGTAGTAATGCCTCAATATTTCTGAATATATTAACGAAACTACATATTTCAGATGTAGTCCGATCCCCTATTGTCGAAATCCATCCAGCCGTTTGGAAGATACGTGGGAATAAAGGAATTTATAAACATACCTACTAAGTAGTCGGGTAAAAAGTTATTACCTAATTTTAACAATGTCTTGCCTACTGTCCAACTCTGCCCCCGATAGTAAGAAGGGCGCATCTAACAAATTTGTCAAAATTGAGTTATATATATTGCCGGAATCAGGAAGAAAAGGCGCATCTTTCTGTATTTTTACTTTTTTTCTATCTAGTGCCATTTCGATTTTACCATAACGAAATAGGTCGCTTCTGTATGCATGTTTATACCTGTTTTAAGATGAAAAGACGTTTTTATATAAAACTTAATCAAATAGTCGTATTTACACAAATATGTCTATTTCCGTTATGATTCCTCTAGGAGTTCGGTAATTAAAAAGTCGTATATTATATTGTAAGTTTCACACGCAATTGAAAAGGCGCAAGTAACCATTTGTGGCTTTATACTCTTTTTGGAAACTTATCTTTTACTAAGTAAGTACGTCTACATCTACCATAAGCGCCCTTTCTATTTCGAATGATTATTATGGTCGTGGCACATTTGCCATATGCGTCCTTATACCTTATTAAAAGATAAAAAAGTAATAAACATACTAAATAAATAAGAAGTAAATGCACAGAAACGCCCTATTTATTAAGTTTCGTGAAAACAGTGCGGAGTGCGGGGGGGTGTAGTAAATATCGGTGCCACGTTTTTGAGTCAGTTGCGCCCTCCGCGAGTATAAGTATAATATATAGGATGGGCGCGCATATATATTTCGGCATAGATATTTCGGTAAGTATAATTTTATAGCATTTAATAAACGGTATTCTCAGTTTGCATAATATTGTGATTTTTTTGATGTTATCCTATTTCATAATACTAAATTATTGAAAACGTTATATTAACTTAATTATATGTATTAGGGATTTTTAATTATATGTTATGCTCTAAAATATTTGTTGTTATGTTTTTCTATTACTTAACATAACAAGCAAATATTTTTTACAAGTATCAATTTTACAAGGTCAATCTTGTATTTATGTACGTATAATTAGTAATAATTAATGGATGTTTTTTTCATTTATTAATATGTCCTCAAGAAGACGTAACGGATGTACCTAAATAATTTATATTTTTTATTAAATTAGATTATTATAGCCTGGAATGACAAAACTACTTTTCGTACTAATAAATAATACGTGGGCACAAGTCTATATAATTATCGCTTACACTCTGTTGCTATATTTTTGTTTCAGAAAAGAATAACATGAAGTCAGGTCAAAGTTTTGATTTAATAACCAGAGCTTTAGCTTCTAGCGATATGCAAAGCACACCACGTAATAATTCCGTCCCAAATACAGAGACGTCAGTTTGTCATACTACATATTAACAACGACAGGCATGAGGACAGCACCATGACCACAGAAGCAGCTGTAAGCGATAG
Source organism: Glaucopsyche alexis (assembly GCA_905404095.1). NCBI lineage: Eukaryota > Metazoa > Arthropoda > Insecta > Lepidoptera > Lycaenidae > Glaucopsyche > Glaucopsyche alexis. Next base: position 9,881,743 of record FR990053.1, read on the forward strand.
GATTGATATTATCAATTTTAATTAAAAAAAAATGCCGATGAAGATTGTCCTCAAATTTCTACTTTAAATATGAATGATAATAGTGTATCAAATAGTACTTACCTTGTTTTTTTAGAAATATTTGAGTTTGTTTAATTATATTTTTTGAGACTGATATTTGATTTATGGTTCCTAAAAAAGTTGGTATAGAACCTACGTTTTAAGATATAATATTATTCTGTGATTCTACAATGAAAGATAGTTTCTAAAAATACATAACTGAATAAAACAAAGTTGCTATATTTTGTTATGATTCAAAATAATTTTTATGAACATTCAAGGACTATTTTATAAGACTAATTGTTTTTAATTTTATATAAGGATTACTTTGTTAAGTTTAAAGATTTTTTTTTATTTCATTTTCATAGTCACATAGATAGAAAACTAAGTGGCATGTTGTGTTGCATTAAGTTTAGCTTAAAATGAATATTGTGCCATAGATAAGCACTTTTTAAGTTTTTTTAAAGTAAATGTTGATTTAATGTTGGTGTTTGGTTTTATTTAATAGTAATTTACACAGAGGTGCAAAATTACATACATGTTATTAGGAATATTTAATTAAAAGAGGCTTACAGAATATCATTAAGTATACCAAAGCTACTTTTGAACTTAAAGAAATTTAATATATTTTGCTATGAATACTTATAAAAATAGGCACATATAACCATATACGCCCTTTTTTTATAAAAACATTTAAAAATATAGAGTAGAAAAAAGACATTTGAGGATGAAAGGGCACATATGGCTAGATGCGTTTATTCAACCTAGGTTGTATAATTTATTATAATGGTTTTTGCTAAAAAGAAAATGTTTTTTCGAGTTTTTAATTAAATAAATTAAAAATATTCTTAATTTTATTAATTATTATTAAAGACAATCAATATGGCCACAATTTCCAATTTGATTTTTTAAATTATCTTATTAAACTCAAAGACAGCAAACGATTTCCCGTTTCATTCACTTAAATGCGTTTTTCTCGGTTTTAACTTTTTGTTAGATGCGCCCTTCTTACTATCGGGGGCAGAACTGTACATTATATATAGGTAATTATATAATAAAAAACAAACGTCTAGTGGTTAGAGCATTAGAGCGTCTAGTAGGTCGTGGGTTCGATTCCCGCATTGGAACAACAAAAAATGTTGTTTCCAAGTTTGGTTAGGACAATGCAGGCTGATCACCTGATTGTCTGACAAGAAAGATGATCCATGCGTCGGATGGGCATGGCATGCAAGTCGGACCTGCGCCTGATCTCTCGTCAGTCGTGTCGGTTATCCGTCCCACTGGATTATGAGAGTAAAGGAAGAAAGAGTGCTCTTGTGTACTGTGCACACACTTGGGCACTAAAAAATTACTCCTGCGTAACTGGCCTGGTTTCAATAAAACCAGCCACCGTCACCAGTATCGGTGTGGGGAGTTATTATAACTGTAAATTAAAATTAAATATTTAATATCATTTAAAAATCTACCTCAGAGACAATGGTTCCTGTAGGCGGACACTACCTCCTGGGGACTTTTTCTGAGAAATAGAGTCCCTTGTGACTCCTGATCCTCCGGGAGTTTGATTGACGCTGGGACCTCTATAAAAAAACAACACGTAAGCCGATGAGGTGAGAGTGGAGTATGAGTTATATTTTTTATTGCAAAAATTTTTTTTTTAAAAACGGACACTAAAATAAACTGTAAAAACTAACAAATAATAATTTAAACATACTATAATTATTATCGTCACATATATTATGTAAGTTTAATTTTTTTTTCCAAGTGTCGTCGTGTCGGGGGACCGCTAAAGTTACCTAAATGTAAAATTTTGGAAAAATACTTTATAAACTTTTTCTATTTGTTAGTTTTTACAGTTATAGCTGATAAACTTCAAACGGCAGAACAGATTTTCATGAAACATGGCTAAGAACACTCGGCATAAAATTATCTATGATACAAAAAGAAATTAAACGAAAATCGGTTCATCCGTTTGGGAGCTACGATGCCACAGACAGACACGTTAAACTTATAACATTCATCTTTCTGCGTCACTTTTTGCGTCGGGGGTAAAAATACAGTAAATAGAATTAATATGGTAACAGGTATAATTCATAATTATTGCGTCGGGGGTTAATTAAACAATATAAAATTGTGAAAACAATATAATATGTAGGTAATTACCCATTTTGTGGTGGCGGCCATTTTTGATTTGAAATTTGTCAAATGCATAGTATTCTTAGTAAAGCCCTTCTATTGATACACATATTGAGGGAGAGGAAAAAAATATATAGGTACTTATGTAATTCGCCATTTAATAGTGGCGGCCATCTTGAATTTTAAATTTATCATAGTGTATAATATTCTGCTACCCAAGGCCCAAGCCCTTTCATTTGACAAATTGACAACCATATTGAGGGAGTTGTGAAAAAATATGCAATCCGCCATTTTGTGGCGGCGGTCATCTTGGACTGATTTTCATCAAACATACCTAGCTAACATGGAGAATAGAAGTAAGGAAGACCATCTTGTATGGGGGATAGCTTGAAAAAGTGTCCACCCGTAAATACCAAATTATAGTTCGAAAACTCTCCGAAATAGTGCTAGTGTAGGGGGTGGAAATAATATGAAGTTAGCAATAAGAGATGGTGAAGTTATTTGAAAGTAAGTTATTAGTTAGTTACTCTAACAAAACAAACAAAACCAAAATAGTTTCATCCATTCGGGAGCTACGATGCCACAGACAGACACACACACACACATAGACACGTTAAACTTATAACACCCCGTCGTTTATGCGCCGGGCGTTAAAAAAAGAACCATACTGTGTTTCCGGTGGTGAAACTTCTGGTGACTTGCTCCTCCTTTTTTCCGATTTGATCCTTCCCTCCACAGTCAGGTCCATTTTAAGACGCCTTGCAACGGATATGCTGTGGGAGGCGTGCTGCCGGATTGGGGTTACAGATCGAGACCGGTCCGACCCCGACTTAGATCTCATACTTGATAATCTAAAAATAATCAAAAATATACGTAAATGTGATAAAAAAGATAACAACAAATAATAAAAAAAAACAATATTTGTATTTATTACAGAATCTTGCGCAAGTAGATTAAATAGAGAAGATGCATAATTTTTTTTATTGGCTTTTCGAAAAGTATATAATAAGCCAGGAAATATTGTCTTATCAATGGCATATCTACGATCAACCATTTACGAAATACATCAATCACAAAAGTGAGATCGTTGGAAAGTATCAAAAAGTCTCATGTGCTACACGGTTTTTAAACACCCTTGGCAGCAAGGCTTGCGTTTAAAACCACTGGTAGAAGCGTTGGTTTAAAACTTGTTTGAAACCGTCTAGCCGCTTCTTTAAAACCTCGCGAACGACAGTCACGTTCATAGAACACATATACCCTAAAGTCACGTTGCAGCGGCGAGCGTAGGCAGACGCACGCGACTACGACGTTCTTAAAATGGCACGAGAAGAAAAAGATCGAGAAGTAATTACAGAACTTCTCGAGCTATATAGAGACTTGCCCTGCCTTTGGGACTTAACATGCGAGTCATACAAAGACTCGACTCAGAAAAATTAAATTAAAAGATATTGACCCAACGGCCAACGCTGCGTCTGCAAAAAAAAGAAGATAGACAAAAAATAGTGAATATACGGTGCGAGCGTAGAGACGTCCTAACTCCTATTCACGCAACGTTCTATAAACACTGATGGTTTTAAACATGTTTTAAACCATGTAGCCGGCAAAGCGTAAATCTGTTTTTTCTGTTTCAAACCGCCATTTAAAAGTGTGCGTGTGGTTTGAGGGACCTAGCTGAATATCCCCAAAATAAGTATAGCAAGTTTTAGTAGAAGTCTAAAAAAAATTGTAGAACAAATCTGGGAATTTGTAAAAAGATAGTTTAAAAGATATAGCCCTCAGAGTGTGGTCCCTCAGTTCACACACCGCTATTTTTCAGATCTCGAAAAGTATGTGGAAAATTATGGTTTTTTCACTACATAATTTTAGTAGAACTTTTGTACAAGTTTTTACAAATTTATCAAATACATAGCATTAGAAATAAAAAAGCTACAACCACCGAAGTGTGGTCCCTCAGTTCACACAAAAATGACATACTCATTTCGCGATATATTACTGACTTTTTTAATTATTTTTCTACGTAGAGTTTTAGTAGAAAATTTGTAGAATTTGTAGACAAAATTTCAGCAAAATCTATCGGCGCATTTGGAAGATATATACCATTATGTTGGGTCCCTCAGTTCACACACTTGTGTTTAAGAAAAACTCAAATAACTAATTAACGAGAAAACTAACAGAAAGTCTACTATACTTAAGTTTTAGTAATACAACAAACGTGATTTTTTTGCCGTTTTGTACGGAACCTTTTGTGCGCGAGCCTGACTCGCACTTGGCCAGTTTTTTATTCATATAATACATATGTAATTACATATAAGGAGTTAGCAAGAACGGACAGAGAAAAGGGCGGGCAGAGCGAAACCACAAATAGGTACATAAGGTAAAAGCACTAATGCTCGACATTGAACTAAAAGACGACATTTTCAAGAAAAATGTTTTCTAATAAGAAAACTAATCATTTAAATAACATTGCTACTGATGTTAAAGACACCTAGTCACATCTATGATACATGCTCAAAAGTTTGTGAACATTCAGAAGCAAATTTGAAAATGGTGTCAGTTGACAATAAACAATGTAAGCTGGTTGGCGTGTTGGGCTTATTTCTTAGCGCTTTTCTTAAGGCAACTGACTTTTTACAGGTATAATTTTTTTCTTAAATTTATGATTATTGGCTTCTGTTAGTTTCGATATTAAAAATGTACAAAATTCTTGATTAATTAGGACCATTTCCTGGTTATTTTAGCTCGTTTTTGTATAAATTTTAAGTGGTGTTTACTATTAGTACCAGAAATGAATCAAAACCTAAAAGATGACATGTGTGTCTTCTACTAGGGTTACATCGAACTGAATTTGTTAGCTTATTTTAATGCAAATTTAGCCTTATGCTGTAGAAAATAAGTTCCTGTCTGAGTTTCGTTTCTTTTACACTATTCTAACTAAAAGAAGACAGTGTCAACTATTAGGGTAAACTTGATGTCAACTATTAGGTTATACTATTACCCCCTTACTAATAATCGCTGCATAAGCTTGGTATAACTAATACAGTGTTTTGTCTCCTTCTAACGAATTAAAAATGTCACTTGTGTGACGTGAACAAAACACTGTATTAGTTATACCAAGCTTATACAGCGTTTATTAGTAAGGGGTTTAGTATTCATTAATTTCATATTAAGTTAAAAGGAAGACAGAAAAAAGTACCCTCTGTTGTGTCTTCCACACAATAAAAACAATAGTATAAAGTGGAGAGAAAAAAAATGAAATGGATGAAAAGAAAATTACCAAGAGCATGTCAGGACTTGTTTAGGAAAGGTTCCGTAACTATCTACGTGCAATAGATTTTCTGCGAATTATCTACATCAAAAGTTATTGTCCGATTTCGCTCAATTTAATTTTCCTAAAGAGTTTTAAGCGTGATCTATCAGCATGGAAACTTACAAGTTTCTATCTCTTATAGTTATAGAAATGCCAGGGGGGGACCAACTTACAACCACTTTGGAGGCCTATTACTCGAAAATCGTCAACTTTGTAAAAAAGTCATATAAAATCTTACCTTTATTTTAACAGACCTATTCAACGATAACCCACATGATGGGGTAGAATGAAAAAATATTTTTCATCCCTACTTCACATGTATGAAGAGTCACCCCTAAAATATAAAATTATTATTATTTTATGATGCCAAAACCGAGATCTATACACCATCTATAACTATACCAAATTTCATCCATTTATATTGATAATACAAGGTACAAACGCGGACAGACAGAAAGTGATAAAACCAAAACTGTTTTCAATGAAAATGGAAAAGATTAGAGTAGAAAGAGATTCTCAAATAGTAGAAGTTCTCAAATTACGCCAAAAAATATTGTTGCAGGTGATAGGCTGTAACATACATTTAATTTTCCATTACATTTAAATGGGTAACTTGATGTGATGTTTGTCTACTATTAGTGCCAATTGATGTCTATTTTTGGTGGATTTGATTTTCGACGCTGTCATCTTTTAGTGTCTACAACAAACCTTAGAAAATTGAAATTATTTGTTGAAAATACAACAGTCTTAAAATATTTTATACGAAAAAGTTAATTTCTAAATGTTGCTTAAACAGTAAAAGTAATTGCAACTGTACTTATTTGATAAATACATTTTATATTTGGCAATGAAGTTTGATTCGTCCTTAAAGTGTCTAGTATTAGTGCTTTTACCTTAGTTAATAATTGGTAAGTATATGGGTTGTTTGTAGTACTATGAACCTCTAAAATAGTGAAAAGGTGCGAAACCGCGAGCAAAACGTAAATTTAATAAGGTATAACATACACAATAATATTAGGACTTGTCCTCATTTTGCCTCTTGTGTGGTAACCTACTCTGCATTTTCATACAATCAAAAAATTGACATTATCTCAGCTAGGAAGCAAGAAATTAAATATTTTATGTGCTAATCCAAGAGAAAAAAACTTCTACTAAAACTTAAGTATAGTAGACTTTCTGTTAGTTTTCTCGTTTATTAGTTATTTGAGTTTATCTTAAACACAAGTGTGTGAACTGAGGGACCCAACATAATGGTATATATCTTCCAAATGCGCCGATAGATTTTTGTCTACAAATTCTACAAATTTTCTACTAAAACTCTACGTAGAAAAATAATTAAAAAAGTCAGTAATATATCGCGAAATGAGTATGTCATTTTTGTGTGAACTGAGGGACCACACTTCGGTGGTTGTAGCTTTTTTATTTCTAATGCTATGTATTTGATAAATTTGTAAAAACTTGTACAAAAGTTCTACTAAAATTCTGTACTGAAAAAACCATAATTTTCCACATACTTTTCGAGATCTGGAAAATAGCGGTGTGTGAACTGAGGGACCACACTCTAAGGGCTATATCTTTTAAACTATCTTTTTACAAATTCCCAGATTTGTTCTACAATTTTTTTTAGACTTCTACTAAAACTTGCTATACTTATTTTGGGGATATTCAGCTAGGTCCCTCAAACCACACGCACACATTTAAAACCGTGTACACATGCTGATAAACAAAAAATGTACAACCCGTCGGAAATATCTGCGAACCTGGCTGTGACGTCATGCAAATTGATATGAATATTTCACCAAACAGAGAAACAATAATGCGATTACTAAAGCGAGAATAGATAGGTAATACACGTACGTCGGCAATTGCGTTGGCAACGTTACTGGATAGGCGCGAAAACGGGGCGAAGTCCGGTAAAGCGCGAGGGAAGCGCATTCCAGCGAGGTTCGCAGATATTTCCGACGGGTTGTAGGTACCTACCAGAAGTGACGACCCTGTTGGCGTTGTACACAACAACAAATACAAAATTGATTTTAGCATAGGTACTGCGTTTATGTATATCATTGTCATAACAAAAAAATTCACAAATATCATAAATATTTGAACAGTAATTTTCTAGTACCTAATAATAAAATAAAAATAACAAAAAAATGCGAAAAATCGTCGTTTTTTAAATCGTGCAACTTTTTTATTTAGCAATCGATGATCATCGATGTTAGACGGTAAAACATCGATGTTTTAAAATCGATATTGCATTATTTAAAACATCGTAACATCGATGTCACGGGCACATACATAATCAAATAACCTAACCAAGAGCATGTCAGGACATGTGTAAAGAGGGTTCCGTTACTATAAACGCTTTTTTTTAATCTGTCTGTCTGTTCGCGCCTCTAGCTCCTGTAATTATGAATATAAATTGATGAAATTTGGTGCAGTTATAGATTGTGTATAGATCACGGTTTCGGGATCATAAAAAAATAATAATTTTATATTTAAGGGGTGGCTCTCCATACATGTGAAGTGGGGATATAGTTACGGAATCCTCCTTAGACATGTCCTGACATGCTCTTGGTTAGGTTATTTTCATGTATTTTTTTATTGTAATTATTATCGAAGTAATCACCAATGCAATTAATGCATCTTTGCCAACAAATTCTTCAAAGGCATTTTGTACTGCCTCTCGGGTATTGAATTTTTTTCCCGCCAAGAAGTTATCCAAATTCTGGAAAAAGTAGTAGTCTGTAGGCGCAAGGTCTGGTGACTAGGGCGGATGACGGAGAGCTTTCAACCCCAGTTCTTGCAACTTGGAGACCATCTGCTGTGCACTGAGGTCACGCGTTGTCGTGCAGAAGCAGCGGAGACGAGCGATTGACCAATGCTGGTTGGAGATGTGCCAGCTTCTCCATCATTGTCAGGGTCGGATTTAATATTAGTGTAACCTACCTACCGCCCACCGCCCATATATCAGTGTAATTTAACTTAAAATTGTAGTTTTTGTCTTATTTCTTACGAATTCATCAATACATCTGCAATCAACTATATATATTTTAGTATCCCTGTACCTGTATTTAACATGTACTGTCACATTTAGTATGACCCCCCCCCCCTCCCCCATCCGCTGTGACGTAATATGTGGATGGACCCCTATGATTGATTTTATAATATATATTATACATAGGTAATATAAAAAACATTTGTTTTCGTTCTAAGAATTAAAAAGGATCACGAAAAAAATTGTATGCGCAGTGTCCCCCATCAATCAACAGATTTCAAACCTATCTCAGTTAATAGCTCTTACCACGCTGATAATAATTATTTAGTATGTCGAATTTCATCAAGAGTGGGGTTTAACGTTACCGTTATAAGAATAATTTATTATTAAGATATTGTGCAATGTTAATAATTGTAAAAAAATAATGTAGTGTTCTAGAAATTATTTCTTTCACTTTCCATTCGCTTTCCAAATTGCCGCCCTGGGCACTAGCCCCGACTGCCCCTAATGTAAATCCACCACTGATCATTGTAATGAGTTCGTCACAGTCAGTGTTGCCAACCGTACGATAATTATCGTATTTGTACGATAATTTGAGGTGCGGTACGATAAAAAATAATTAGGTATTATCGTACGATAATTTCACTACTACGTACGATATTTTTGAATTCATACGATAATTTTGAAAGACATTTTCATTTGATGTACCCGAAATCAATAATGGTTTGCTAAAGAAGTTCGTACTCGTCTTCGGAAGCTGGCACCTTGGCACAGGCGAAAAATTGACCGCGAAATCTTAACTAACGTAACGTCAATAACAAAAAGCGAGACAGATATACCTTGGAAGCGTGCAAATCTTAGTTGTTTCTTCTCTTTCTCTATTTACAATTCGTATTCTAGCTAAGTTAACAGTTCAGTTTTCAGCACATTTTTTCATGAGTTGAGTCATGAGAAAGGTTGGTTTACACTTTGCAGCAACTTTTGTTTAATTGGTAAATTAAATGTAATGTTGCAGATGATGAAGATATAATTTTTTAATATATATGTTTTTTAAGTAAAATTCATTTCTAAAACTATAAAATGAGACTTTTATTTAAATATTCTACCACATGGGCATAGTCAGGGGGTTCAAACGAAAAGTTATAGTTTTTATTATTTTGCCTGTTAAAATCTTTTAAAAATTTAAATCCTGAAAAACTGTTGTTCTTTAGGAAAAAAAACAATAAAACTAATAGCCTAAAACAGAAAATGCGAACCTATGGCACGCGTGCCATCGAATCCTCGAACCTATTTTTTTAAAGCATGCGATACAATATTTTGGGCACGTCACTGATCACAAAATTTTGTAATTATGTACGATGAAAAAAAAACGTGAAATTATATGACAAACCTAACTTAATAAGTTTAAATATGTCATCTATTTTACAACATCAGAAATTACGCAAATTTTACTTTAATTTGAATTAGAAAATCATGCTATTTTCAGTCTTTTAGGGTTTAAAGTTTGAACAGATTTTAAAACCTTTTTTTTTTTTTTTTTCCGGGGGGAAAATGCTTTACGCATACCACCCAGGCGCAGGGGGCACCCAAGTGGTGATGTGGGACTCATGGTATACCCACTAAAAACCCCCCCATCTTCCTCCTCACCGCCCTCTGACGGGGCCACGGGAACGATACTCACATCCGCGACCCCGCCGGCGGCAGCCGCCTACAAGCGGCTCCATCTTGAAAGCCCGAAGGCCCTCCACGATGGGCGCACCAGATGGTATTAGGTGCGCTTCCTCCTCGGCCTCCACCAGTACTGTAGCAGACTCCCCCTGAGTCTGCTACTAGGAGGCCATGGGTACCAGATAAACTGGTACCCGGTGGCAGATCAGGTCTGTGGTTCTGCCACCGATCACACCTCGGTCGCAGAGGATAGGGCAAGCGGCGCACCGCAATACCGACATGCCTCTTCCTCTGCGGCCCCACCAACGCCGTTTCGACGGAACGGCCCCGCCAGCTCGCAGGGGGTAGGGAGAGTGGCGTACCGTAATACCATCACGCCTCTCCCCCTGCGATCCCTCCACGGCCGCAGAAGATAGGGAGAACGGCGCACCGTAATACCGGCACTCCTCTTCTTCTGCGGTCCCACCTCCACGCGCGTCCTCTGCGGGCATGTACAGCCCGCTGGGAGCGCCCTCCTCGGGCCAGCCGGCGGCAAACAGGCCGGCCCCGGTTGCCTCTTAGCTTCACCGTGGGTGACCAGTCCACGGTTACTAAGCCCCACCGCCACGACAAGGCGTGCAACCATCGGGGGGAGATTTTAAAACCTATTAAATAGGAAAAAATTTTGCTCGCAAACATATTATATTATTTAGTACTGATGTTCTGTTTTAACCGGTTGATTTTATGGTATTTTGCTGAAATTCCCCGTTATGTAGTGTTTTAGTTTAACGTTTGAACAGATTTTAACCTGTAAAATGGAAAAAAAAAATCTCGCTCGTTTCTCTCTCTCGTGTTTGGCTTAAAGAACATATTATAAAATTCAGTACCGACGTCCAGTTTTAGGCTATTGATATTTGTATTTTTTCGAATTACAGTCTTTCAGGGTTAAAAGCTAAAACAGGTAAAAACGAAAAAAAATTAGGGCTCAAAAATGTGCCCAGAGCTTTTAATAGGTTAAAGAGCAGTATATCAGAGCAGCATCAATACGTATTTAACAGTAAGTCGTTTTATTTTCTTGAACCACCCCCCGGAAAGTAATGTACTTTTAGTCGTTTTATTATCTTGAACCATTGTTACACATGTTATACTAGGTATAATAAGTTTAATACCTGCTTTTAATGTTTCATAAATATGCGTTTAATTACCTTAGCCGTGTTTCATTATGTCCGTCCATTTTATGCATATTTGTGCATTGTGATAGAATTACTTGAATTTATTATGACAAAAAATATGCCTAACGAGTTTATGCCAAAAACAATTATGCCAAAGTATTATTATGACAAGAAAAATTAAATGTATGCATAATGATGTAGTATGCCAAGAAACCATTATGCCAATGTAATAGTATGCGTAATAAAATTATGCCAAATAAAAATATGCGAAAAGAAGGGATCCCTCTTGACCCCCCCCCCCCCCCCCGAAACTAACACCTGGCTACGCCCGTGTTCTACAAAAATTAAGATAAACATGAATGTACGATAATTGTACGATAATTTTGAGCCCAAAATCCGATAATTTTGATTGAAATAGTTGGCAACACTGGTCACAGTACACATCTGCAGTAATGCTCACCCCGTTTAGTAAGAAGCTGTGGTGAATCACACCGGCGCTAGTCCGTAAAACAGTGACCATCACTTTTCTAGGGGTAAGTTTTCGTTTAGGGCATTGTTTAGGTCCTGAACCAGAATCCAACCAACTTGCTGAGCGCTTGCGGTTATGAAACAGAATCCATTTTTCATCGCAGGTAACAATGCGGTTCAAAATTCCTTCATTTGCGTGTCTGTTGAGCAGTGCAAGGCACGTCTCGACGCGTACTTCGCACTGGCGGGCGATCATTGGGTTCTTGGGGCACCCATTTGTCAAGCTTTTTTACCTTACCAATTTGACGCAAATGGACCAATATTGTTTTGACGCTAACGTCGAAAGCTGCTGCTAATTCAGCCGTAGATTGTGTATCATCAGCTTCCACAATCGCCTTTAATTCGTCATTGTCGACCAAAGTCTTCGGACGACTGCGAGGTTTATTTTTCAGGTGGAAATTTCCAGAACGGAAGCGAGCAAACCAATAACAGGTGGTGCGTTGGTTTGTACTGTTAGCTCCGTAAACGTCGTTGATGTTGCGTGCATCGTTGCAGCAACGTGGCACAAGCGGTGCCACGTTGCTGCAACGACGGTACTCATATTCTATAATTACTCGAATTTTTAACGTATCGATGATGACGAAAAAATTATTCAATGTTTTTAAAATAAAATTAATTTGAAATTAGAATTCTTAGCCATACAAAAAATATTTTGATTTGAAATGGCCAGTACTGCAGAACGGCAATTTCATAGGTAAATACCTATTATCTCCAATATAAAATTTCTTTGTTTCATTATAAAAACGTGTGATTTTATGTTTTTTTTATTATTTACTTGCTGATGTCCGTGGCTCCACCTGCGTAAGTACAGTAACCCACGTAACATCCGTATTAGGTTGTATATGTCCCGCGATAAAAAGTAGCCTATGTCCTTCCCCATGGTCTACTTTATATCAATGCCAAATTTCATTCAGTAATTTTTACGTGAAACCGTAAATAAAGTATAGCCCACGCCCCACGGGAACCGTACATTTCCCCGCGATAAAAAGTAGTATTTGTCCTTTCCAGGCTCTAGACTGTCTGTGTACCTACCAAATTTCATTTAAATCGGTTCAGTAGTTTTGGCGTGAAAGACGGACTAACACACACACTTTCCCATTTATAATATTAGTATAGATGTATTGATGACGGACGGCCGTGAAGACGTTTGCAAAAAAACATCGATGTTGCCTGACATCTATGTTTAGAGTTCGATAAACATCGATCATCGATGTTTAGCTATCATTATCGATGCCAACATCGATGTTTTTGCAACATCGAACATCCCTATTTAGCAACCGATTACTGTATTTTTGAAATTTTCGGTCTATATTCAAGTATCTTTTCGAAAAATATAAAAATTGCTGATTTATAGCACATGCATCTTCTCTATTATATCCAGTGATATTACCTATATCCCATACATAGGTATAATTAATAACGGCGTGAGTTAATGCGTCAGAACTCAGAGATAACTTAGTAAGTAGGTACCTACCTAATAAAATTCGTTAATCGTTTTTTACCAGTAATTTCATCTAATAATAATAATTACTCACCTTTTATTACGAGAAAACGTTTTCACGAATATTACTCGCACGCAGTCGTTAATTAATGTTAATGTTAATGCAGAAGCAAAGAAAATATTTATTTATAAGCGTATTTATGAAGTCACGCAGCGCAAGTTCACCACAAATGGCGGCCGCATTTTTTTTTTTTTTTAATTTATTGTGAGCTGCTGGATGCTGAGTCCTTAGCTCCCTTATGTTAGCGGGCGCGTAAAGGGGCGCGTAGTAACTTTTTCGACGTTTTCTATGCCAAACATGCCAAATCGTTTGTTCGTCGTTTGTTCGTGATTGTTCAATCAAATTCAGCGTTTGTCCGATCTTAGTTTTTTCATAAATCAAAAAATAAATTCTGACCTTAACTGGCGTGCGCATGTCAATTTGTATTACTTTTTTCTTGCTAAATCGTTTGTTCGAATGGATCTAGTACCTATGGATAGAAGACTCCGAATTTTGTAATTGCTAAAAAGAACTGTATTACCTTAGCAATAGAGTGTATTGCACAATGCACGCCTCATAGAGGCAAATCCGGACCGAGCGAGATAGCCAGAAGGGAGGCCGTGTGTCTCGTTCCTGCATGTTGCCAACCAGAAAAATGTGGGTATTTATAAAAAGTAACTTGAAAAATCTTAGATAAAACGAGTGTACTTTATTATTATTATAACAAATGTTTATAACTATATTATATTCTAATTAAAAAAGTCAGATATAGTCATTTAATACTAAATAAAAATGCAGTGTATATTAAATCCTTTTCCTTCTTTTTTATTAGATGGTATCATTCTCAAGACAATAGATACGCCACAAAGAGAATATAATCACTACGATACGCCATTACACATATTTTATGCTGAACACCGGATAATATTAAAATTGAAAATAGTTATTATTTCTTACTTCATGTATCTCCGTAACTCCATAAGTTTTTATTATTTATTTGATGATTTAACAGTCAAAATGGTGAAAAAATGTTGTGTTACATGGCTCATTCCACCGTTTCGTCCGGATCGTCATTCCAGGCCAGAAAACCTTATAAATATTATAGTCAGTCAAAATGTTTTAATTGATTAAGTTCATGATTAATTTGATCTCAAAGACGCATGTTTCATTTGATCTCTCAATTCATTAAATAAAAAGATCTTGGAACAAAACATGTCAAAATTTCATTTCTTTCCTTATCCAAATGATCACCTAGGCGGTTTCCAGATACTTTAGAGTGCTTTCATCCAATAAATGTTCAGGTTTTTTGTACTGATATATCAAATTACTTAATGTTTAGAAATGGCTTTTGTCACAGTTAAGTACTCATTACATTCCGTCGCATTGTGAAGTAAATTCACGATCGAATTCATTATTTTTATTATATAACGATAGTTTATAGTTACATTTCATCACATTATTCGTATTATGGTTATTGCACTATTTATTTTGAAATAAATCTAGAAAATCTTGCGAAATCTCATTCCTTTCCACTTCATTACATTCCGTTCCCTTCCAGATTTTAGAGGGTTTTGATTTTTTTGTGAATATAAACTAATGAGGGTCGTGTTTTTAAATAAAATAATGTAAAATTCAATTAATATTATATTTTTGTCAGGTTTTGAGAGCAATATTTTATTTAGATTTTATTAGTTTATTAGTTTTGTGATTTTACTACCTACCACGGTTCTCCTAGTGGTTTTTAAAATTTCTAGTATCTAAAAGTATTTATTCTAGTTTATAATACATAAATATTCTAATTAAACGTAAAATTTTTAATTACCATCCATAATAAATCATTACACTTCGTCATATTTCATTACATTCTATTGCTTCATTACTCTCCAAGGATTTTCTCGAAAAAGAAACTATTTTAATAAACGCCTTTAGCAGCGATTTACATCTAGAAGGTATACGAATCCATTTACCGTATCAATTTTCTAAACCGTCAAAATAAAATAAAATCCACAAAATCACACCGATTCGGACGAAACGGTAGAATGAGCCACTGTATATTCTTGTCGAAGTGAAAGTTATGCTGGTTGCAATATTTCGTTTATTAGTAACATTAGTAAGTTAATTGTAATGTTACTCTAGTTATTCTAGTTTAAAAGTGTTAACATTAAATCAACTGACGTTATTAAGAGTTATAACTGTACTACGTTTTGTTATAAACTAGTGAGTAGCGACTCGCCTAGAATCGTAGTAAGTACTGAGAAAAAAACGTGTGTAGTCGAGTAAGGCGTTTAATGATAATATTAAACAGTTTTTATAGATTTCCCATGCGACGCAAGAAATGCGACAAGAATGGCTCAATGGTGTATAAGTAAAGGCGTGACTCCTGTTTGAAACATTACACAGAAAACATTAAACATTGGGGCGTGGCTATACACATTTGTCTAGGAATAGACAATGTTTTTGTTTTCGGAGACGGACGAAAAACATTTGAAGAAATGTTTCATTTCTTAACTAGTGTTCACATCGTTCACATGACACCTAGGTACAGGTTTTTTAGGGTTATAGTTTTGCTTGTTGTGTTTTTTGTGTTTGTTTTTGTGATCGCTCATAATATACGGCCTGACTTAATTAAAAAATACAAATTTTGTCAGTTTTCAATAGAAATGCGTAAAATGGCGCACATATTTATGAGTTGAAAAAAATACTTTTATGAAACACCTAAAGTGGCCTTTTCAGAACCCCTCTTTTCTCCTAGATTCTACACCTACAATCACTAAAACTGTGAGCGCTAATACGTCTTCCTCGCCGGAACTTAGATTGTGTCTGGACAAAATGTTTTCTTTCGACCAAAATCATTTTCTGTAGCTGGAGACAGTTGTGTATGAAAACAAATGTTTTTGTTTCATGTTTTCTGTGTAATGTTTCGAACAGGAGTCACGCCTTAAGGCAGAGAATTACATAAAAATCTGTTACATATTAATTCAGCCGTCACTTCAAACCTTCATGATTTTACACTATTCAATCTCGTCGACTTTTAAAAGCCTCAGCTGTATGTCATTCAGTGTTTCACAAATTGTCTCACACAGCTTTGCAGTTTGTCCACACAGCAGAAATTATTATTGTTACTCTACTAGAAAGGGACACACGGCCTCTCTTCCAACCTCTCGCTCGGCTCGTTTTTTTTGCTGACAGTACTCGATCCTGTTGTTATTCCTAGGTCCATGAGAGATATACGCACCGGAATCCGGAAGGCCGTAGAGAATTCTGATCATTGGAAATAGAAATCTATACTAATACAATAGAGTTGAAAATCGAACACATGAGTGTCGAGTTAAACGTCAATGTCATATATGACAGCTCGACACCTGTCACTTCAATTTTCAACTCTATTATGCTGGGACTATATGTACCGGAATCCGGAAAGCTGTAGAGAATTCTGAGCATTGAAAATAGAACTCGGCGCTAATACAATAGAGTTGAAAATTGAAGTGTTAAGTGTCGAGCTGTCATATATGACATTGACGTTTAACTCGACACTCATGTGTTCTATTTTCACCTCTATTTTATTAGCATAAATTTCTATTTCCAATGCTCAGAATTTTTTACGGCCTTCCGGATTCCGGTGCATATACGGGCATTTTTCAAATCTTTTGACCACGGCGAAAACAAGATGTCCCCTGACTTTGTGCTTTTATATTATTTAATGAGAACTAGTAAAAATGTCGCAGTAAATGGCAATCGGAAGCAAATTTCATTAAAAATAATATAAAATAGAAAAATGATTGAAAATTAAATCATAATTTAAATAAAATAACAAAATGTTACAACAGGTGTGCCAATTTCACCATGTCCCCTGTATACCTTCCTAACTTTGGAATGTCATATCTTGAAATATTCTTAGAAACTTATATTAAAATCTTTTATTTTTTAGTAACACAATATATAATTTTGTTAATTTTATCTTTTGTTTATTTGTTGTTATATAAAAATATGAAAATAAAACAAATTTTTATTTGTCCCGGATTTCGAGAAAACCGGAATTTCCGGTAGGTAACGTCGTTTTTTATCGACTTCCAAAAAGAAATCATAGCAATTTTAGTATTTTTTGTGATGTGCCAACTATTTTTTGACAGTTAACATCTTTACTATTTCTGTTTTGGGCCTCTGTCATTAGAAAAATTCGTTACTTCAGTCGTCGAGCAACGTGTCCACGAAAACGTCTTCCAGTAAGTAGAGTGATATTTAATAGGTCAATATAATTGTTTAAAGACGAAAATTACATTAAGTTGCGTATAAATTATCTAAGAATAAGAAAAGTTTATTTGAATTGCATATTTTAGTTTTATTTTAAGTTAAATACAAAATTTTGTAATCTAAGCTCATGATATGTACTTTAGTAACGTCATGTAAATAACGTTACATATAACCGGAATGGATTTTGTTACTAATTGGAATTATAAGGCCGAGTCCTCAGTAAAAAAATTACTGATATTTAAAAAATAATACTTAATTCATACTGATTTGTATATCATATGTAATCAGCAATACCTTTTCACATTGCAGATCTCATTACGCAGATAATTTAAATAGCAAATCTATAGTAATTAGAAATACTATGGTAGTGATTTTAGACATTGACAAAATTTTGACTCGCAACGATTTAAAACGATTGAAAAGAGCTAAGTGGCCTTGGAGAACAACACACTTTATACGAGCAAAAAAATTTCATTACTGCAACACTAAAACAAATGTCGGATTACCTACTCATTTTGAGTCTTTTAGTGATAATCAAATATACTATATTTTATATCTTTCATTTTTCTGGTGTCAAACTTGTTCATTATTTACTATTTATGACCACTATCCGGAGGACGAATGTGAATATTGCAACAAGTAATACAACTGGGCACTAACTTATATAACTTAGCTTATTTAAAAATAAAGCCAAAGACCGGTGCTGAACGAGCTAGAAAATTAAGAGAGAAGTTGAAGGAGGATCCCGAAAAATATGAAAATTATAAACAAAAAACAAAGAGAATTAGTTGCTAAGTCACAGAAAAAAAAATAATGATTTAAATGATAGTGAGAAAGAAAAGCAAAGGGAACAGTGGAGAAAACAGAAAAGAAATCAGAAAGAAAGAGAAAAAGCATCAATTGATAAAGAAAACGCACCAATAAATAAAATTAACAAGGAAAGTGAAAAAACAGAATATGAATAAAAGGTTGAAATGTATATGGCGTCGTTTCACCAACACTGTGTTATTATTTTAATATAACATTTGTGATTGACATTTTGTGATTCTAATTAAGACTGATTAAATTATAATAAGTAGACAAGCTTATAAAAAAAGTTGTTTTTGTGAACTCAACTTTATGTTCCTATTAGTAACTAAGAATTCCAATTAGTAATCTTTTTCAGTCTGATTTTTTCCATAAAATGTTATTTTTCTTTGTTAATTTATAAGAAGATGATTAAAGTAATAAATAAATATTGTTTATTTGGATTTATTTCATCTAAATCACCAAGAGACTCTGTCGTATACCTTGCGATTTTTTAATAGCAGAGTATAATTCGGGTACAAAATGAAACAAATGTTACTAATGGGAGATAATTTAATAATTATTTAATAGAAAAACGATAAAAATTGTTTTTGTTTGCTCTTATTGTCAATGAAACTGATAAGCATGATACAAGAATTACAAAAAAATATTATATAATTGTTTCTTTTATTCAAAAACACATTTTAAAAGAGTTGCTAATTGGAACGACTTTTGTCCTAAGGGGTCTAGAAAAACACATTTTTCCATTTAATTGCTCGGTCAAATAAAGCATACGTGGCATTAATAAAAAGCTTATTAAAGGGGCTATCCAACAATATGAAAAAAATGTTATAAATAACACATAAAAAAAATTACATTCCGGTTAGTAACGGGTCAAAAGATTTGAAAAATGCCCATACAGTCTGACAAGGATCTTTTGGCACGTGGACAAAATCAGAACTAACATCGTCGTCTTGTAAAATGTCACTTTTAGTATTAGGTATGTATTGTTTTGTAGTTGCGACACTTACCTTTGGGCACGTGGATAAAATCAGTACTAACATCGCCGTCTTGTAAAATTTCACTTTTAGTAATAAATAGGTATTTTTCTTATTTGCGACACTCACGCCCCCATCCAAGTGCCAAAAGATCCTTTGTTCGACTGTAGTCCCAGGCTAAGGGAACTCTTGAAGTCTTGAGTTAGGGTTCCTATTATACGTGGAAAGTTAAGGGAAAGATACATGAAAAAAAGTAAATTTTAAGATATAGCCAAGATATAGCCCATTAGCCATAGACTGTAGCCCATCTGTAGCCAGACTTATAGTCTGTGGTCACATTCAATTTTTTTATCTGTGTCAAATGCGATCGTGATCGGTGAAGCTTCGACTGCGCGGTTTTTGGATCGTTGGACTTCGCGCGTAGCCTTTTAGTGTTTAATTTTAATTAGTGATATCAAAAATGGGTGCATATTTATCCGAACCTGTTACGGAAAAATTATCAAGTGATGAAAATAACGATAAGCTGGAGTGCGGAGCTAGTTCCATGCAGGGTTGGCGTGTCAATCAAGAGGTAAAGTCAATTATACACTGGTTTGTATGAAAGTACAATAGTTTAGCGCCCCATGGAATATGTAATGACTTAGGACGGTTGATCTTCATTCAAATATATGTCTGCCGCAATAATTCTTCCCATAAATGCTCATCTTGGCTCGAATACAGATTGCAAGTCTCCGCGTTGCATGTAGGACTTTGTGCGAATGCGAATACCTCTTTTAAATGCATTAATTCTCTCTTTTAGGATGCACACAATACAATCTTAGATTATGATGAGGATACTTCTTTATTCGCTGTTTACGATGGACACGGTGGAGCGGAAGTTGCCACCTACTGCTCACAAAAATTACCGGATTTCATTAAGAACACTGAAGCATACAAAAGTGGGAACTTTGTGGAAGCTCTATCGGATGCATTTCTAGGTTTCGATACTACTATAGCCACAAAAGAAGTTATGGATATTTTAAAAGAACTTGCAGGTAGACACTATTATAATACTGACAAAGTATAATAACTAACCTAAATTATGTTTCCAGTCACTTATTATTTTTGTGTGTAGGTGAAATTAATCCTCCCGGTCCAAGTGATAACGAAGAATCTGATGAAGAAAACATTAGTAATTTGTATAAAGATGCACATCTCCCACTGCAGGTAACTATTAATCCAATTGTTTGTTAAACCCTGTAAACCACTACCACTACAATAATTCAATAGGCAATGTCAATAATTTCTTACTATTTTAGGAGGTATTGGCGAAGTATGAAAATAAGTTAACTAATCTACACCGAACAAGACTAGGAGATACTACTACACCCTTATCACCATGTCTCAGAGCTAAAAGAAATTCAGAAGAATCTGGTATGTAGAATTTTAACTAACAGTATTAAATGCAAGGCTATATGCAATATTTCAATTGCTTAATGCAATATTTTAATTATAAGAATTATTCTTTTGAGAGCTCAGATAATAATGAAAAAAAAAAATGCTTCTTTTTCTTCTGGTTTTTGAAATGAATAAGGTCCAGCATACACCAGGCAGCCAGTATTCCCTAGAGTACACTAGGCTTAAAGGGAAAATATTCCTTATGTTTAAGGAGTTAGTGCTTCAAGTTCCGGAGTCTCTTGTGCAGCCGGTTCGAGTTCAGAAGAAGTTAATGATGAAGCAACATCAAGCAAAAATGGCACAAGTGATGTAAATGATTCAGTAAAGGATTCAGAAAAAGATGATGATACTAGCGGTGTTTCTTCCACAAATTCTAATGAAGAGAAAAATTTAAATGGAGAGGTAAGGCTTTTCAGTTTACAAGAAAAGGAATAATCATATCAGGTTGCTTAAGTAAAAGTGTTTGGGTTCAATAATCTTTTGACAGTTTACAATGTCGCTAGTTATATGACCATCTAACGATTTTTACAATTTTACGGTGACATATACGTGAGAAAAATTTTGGCTTACTTAAATTTCCCTTGTGTATATTTTGTGTATTAAGTACATAATATTTTATTATGATATAAAGAGCTTGGCAAATATTGTAATTTCATATGATATTTTTTTATCAATATATTTGACAAGGCTTATGAATTTATGATGCACATTTCAATGATTACAATATATAAACAATTTGATTTTCACAATACTAGGTATCTACCAGTGAGACCAAAGAAAATGATGTTGCAATGGAGATGGATAAAGTAGAAACAGCACCCGACAGCTCGGCTGAAACATGTACACTCCCTGAACCCAGCGCAGGGTCAAAGACCACAAGCAATGGTCCAACCTCAGAGGGCTGCAATGGAGAAATCACAGAGTCCAAAGCTGACATTGAAGAAAATAATATTACATCCTCAAATGGTTCTGCAACACCCACAAAGTCAGGAAAAGGCAAAGGTAATTTTTGCATAATGTTGTAATTGGTACACATGCTTATATTAGATTTACTGAAGGGTAGGCATATAATGACTATACTCTGTTCCAATAAAGTATTGTAGTGTAGCACTATATTCTGTTCAAATCTTATTTTGAATACTGTGTATAAATTATAAAGTACTAAACTCATTTTAAACTAATTTACTTTCAATACATTTTGTTACAGAAAAGGCCTCCCCAGTTTCTAGTTCTGATAAAATACCAGAAAGACCAAAGAAGTCTAAGTTAAGACGTGCTGCAGCTGCTGTTTATGAATCACTTTTACGTCAAGCTACAGTGGAAGATGATGATGATGAAAGTGATTCAAACGATGAAACATTTGAAGGTGGGGAAGTGGATTCCTCAGAAGAAGAAAATGTCAATGGCATTGGTGAATCAGAAAATGATGGTAACTGTCTTTGTTTGAATTTTACATCACCAATTATTGTCTTTCCAAGGCTTACGGAGAGACATTTAAGACACCTGCACTTAGAGACATTTAATGCTTACTTAAGGGTCACTTAGTAGAGACTTTATGGACTTTATATCAAAGTCTGTACTAAGTAGCTCTGTTAGTTAGCATTAAATGTCTCCGAGTGCGGCCATTAGTCTGTATCTGCACCAAAATTCGTGAAAATTTGTGGTTTAGGTGTGATTGTAGACAATAGTAAGAATTATGTAAATTATTTAATTTAATTTTGCAGATTATTTACTAAGATATTAGCTTTTTTTTGTGTTTGTTGCAAATTAAAAAGTCTATGGTAATTACATGCGATCTAGTGCAATGTTGTCGTTTGTCAACTCAGAGTAAAGTAATAATTAAACACGGCATAATTAAAGTACTTTTTTGTTTAAAATTTATTAAGAAATTGATTCTACTCTCGATTCTGAACAAACTAATTTCAAGTTTTGCGGTTTTTAAATAACACATTGTATACACAGTCATTCTAGTCTTTGGCAAAATTTTGGTATAAATTCTATCTCTATTCTTAAAAGTGAAAATATATATTATGTAAGATTTCGTATTTTAAAAATTGGACAATTATTTAGATGAAGACGAGGAGGGAGAGGAAGAGGAAGATGAGGAAAATGAGGTGGACTCCAGTGATGATGATGGTGAAGAGGACATTCTGATGGATGAGGAGCCTGGCAATGACAGTGGGTGTACTGCAGTTGTTGCATTATTAAAAGGTAGTTTTCTTAATAAATATTATTATTATTTTATGTTAAATCAAATTAATCAAATGAGAGTGAATATATTGCTAGGTTTATTATTAAAATTAACAAAATCAAGTATGTAAAAAAAACGATGTAACCCAATCAAAGTATGGTGCGCAAAAATGTATAGAACCTGGGACCACCCTTCAGTAGCAATAAGATATAATAATTATGTTATATAGATAGGTCTATACAACATATTATATCTGGACTGGCCATATGCTCAGAAGCAACACGAATAGATGGAGCAAGCACCCTTTGGTATCTGAGTGATGGCCACAGAAGCAGGGGGCGTCAAATCCGCAGATGGGAAGATGACCTCAAACTTACAGCTGGACTGGACCTTACTAGATGCAGTGACCACAGACCACTCACAATGGAAAGGATTGGCCTATGCCAAAAGGCACACCAAACTGAGGGACATAATTTAAACCAACAATGATAGCAAACCAAAAACAACTTAGTTTAAAACAAAAGGCTAAAATAACAAATAATAATAGATAGGTCTTTTCAATTAGAACAACAATTCGGAAGATAGCTTTATTGTTACTTCTGCCCGTCTGGAGTTATGACTTATTATGTCTAAAGAAAAATATTTAAAATAAATTATTTTATGTTTAATTTTTTACTAGCTGTTTCCCGCGGCTCCGCCCGCTTAAATATACTTTCGAGTATCCCGCGGGAATACTGTACTTTTCCGGGATACATAGTAGCCTATGTTTTAATCCAGAGCCTAAACTACTACCATACCAAATTTCATCAAAATCCGTTCAGTAGTTTTTGCATGAAAGAGTAACAAACATCCATCCATACATCCTCACAAATTTTCACATTTATAATATTAGTAGGATGCCCTTTCAGATTTCAGATTTAATGGTTAAAATATAAGGCTGTCATAACAATAGGGATATTGCCTAGTCTCGAATATCTGATTTCACATTCTTACAAATGAATTTAAAAAATTGTTAAATAGAGGTACATAAATCTAAAAGAAATAGAGCTACATAAATCTTATTTAGGTTTAAGCAAATGAAAATATTCCATCTCTTGTCACAATCTCTTGTCGCCATTCATTGTTTATGACAAATGTGTGGCGGTAGTAGTTGCTGACGTCATAGGCCGATATTTCGCTCTCATTCTTATAGCAGATTTAAATTGTGTGTTCGTTATTTTTTAGATTGTTATCATTTTGTCTAACAAAGAATAGGGGATTTTTTATGCAACGTGTCTATTGTTGTTCCAATAGCACAATAGGTATATCTTTTTGCTATTGGAGGGTGATTCCATTCTGCCCATTCTCCTTTGGTGTTGTTCGATTTCTTTTGATAACTAGTATTTTGTCATATAATATCATGTAGGTACCTATGATAATAATTAATAAGGCATGTAGATAATAAATTATTATTTTTAAACAAAAAATTAAACCGACTTCCAAAATAATATGTATGATAATAATAATTGTTATGGCATATATAGATAACTAGCTGATGCCCGCAACTTCGTTTGCGCAAAACTAACGAAAGTGGAATCCTATTTTTTTAAACGGAACCTTAAAAGTAGCCTATGTTAGACCTTATAACATCAGCTATCTGCTAGTGAAAGTCCCGTGAAAATCGGTCCATCTGTTTCAGAGATTAGCCGGAACAAACAGACAGACAGACCGACAGACAGACGGACAGACAAAAATTTAAAAAATTGGTATTTAAGTACCGAATATACTTTCAGATTTATTATGTAAAAACTGTTAATTTAAAGTTTTAATTTGAATTATTTAACTGTATAGATGTATAGATATTATAATGTATTATATTTTAAGATTATTTAAATCATTTAAAGGTTACATATAAGAATTTAGAGCAATATTGATAATAATAGGCATATAAAGGTCACACCAAGATAATAAATTTATGTTTGATTAGCGTGTCCTTTTGACACAAAGGCCCCCTCTGTTTCCTTCCATCTGAGCCTGTCTCTTGCTAGCCTGGCCCACAGTGGGCCAGCAACCCCTTTGAGGTCATCTGACCATCTCATTCGTGGTCTCCCTCTTTTTCTTTTTGCATTGTGCCGTATAAGAAACTTTAATTATTTCTATTGTGTTCTAGGAAATGAGCTTTTTGTGGCTAATGCTGGGGACTCCCGTTGCATAGTCTGTAGGGACGGAAAAGCAATTGACATGTCCATAGATCACAAACCAGAAGATGCTCCAGAATTAGAGCGAATTACGAAAGCTGGAGGCAAAGTTTCAAGTGACGGTAGAATTAATGGTGGTTTAAATTTGTCGCGTGCCATTGGTGATCACTCATATAAGCAGAATAAGGAATTAAATGATAAGGAACAAATGATCACCGCTTTACCTGATGTGAAGACTCTAACTATAGAACCAGAAAAGGACCAATTCATGGTTTTAGCATGTGACGGTATCTGGAACTTTATGTCTAGTCAAGATGTCTGCGATTTCATCCTGCCCAGATTAGCCGAAGGGAGGGAGAGGCTGTCACAAATTTGCGAGGAGGTAAATGTTTTGTACTGCCCTAAACATACATAATTTTATTTGTCTTGATAATATTTAGATTGTAGTGTGTTCTAGATGCTTCCCGAAACTCTTTTATGAATATTGCGCGGAAACCCTACATTTGCCTATGTGAAGGACATAAGGTCTTATCCCTGTATATAATTTTATCAAAATCCGTTCAGTGGTTGAGGCGTGATTGCGTAACAAGACTAAGAGACAAGTTGCGCAGTTACAGCACGACCGAGATGCTAATGCCCTTCGCCAATCGTCGTTTTTCTATGGAAATCACAGACGATGTAGGAAAACACAACAATTCTTAAAAGACATTAGGATCTTGGTTTTACTGTATATTTTAAGGAAACCAAGAAAGACTAAAATGAATGTTAAACGTTTCAGATGTTTGATCACTGCCTAGCCCCGAGCACGGTTGGTGACGGCACTGGCTGCGACAACATGACGGCCATCGTGGTCAGGTTCAAAAGCGGGAAGATAACGGACATAGCGCAGCACACGACCAATACTGAGGGCTCCAAAAAACGGGCGGCGGAAGACCCATCTGAAGAAAAAGATTCCAAACGGCAAAAGACTGAAGACTTGTCAAGTGCTGTGGTGACATCCAGTGTTTAGAGGTTCATGTGAGCTATAGAATTATAAACACTGATTTTGTGTAAGTTTAAATGTATGGGGTCTTATTGGACAGTTTCCTTTTGTTTTATAATAGGACAATGGATCCAAAGGGATCTGTAAACTTGAAACACCACTATTTGTTATTCTTCTCTTTATTGAGTAACAAACTCTAATGCTAATTTCAGAGATAAGAAAATGTGCGTAGTAACTTTGATTTAAATCATAATTACCTATTCTATAGGTTAGGTACAGTTATCACATCATTAATTATTATTAATATAATATTTGATTAGACTCTTAGAATGGAGAGGTTAGTTAAAGCTCAGTTTGTGATGGAAGGTATTTCAAGATTCTTTGCCAGATATGGATACAAATACATAAGACAAAGATTTATTTAAATATCATTCCACTTTAAAAGCTAGAAAAATATTTTACAACCAGTTAACCCTTAAGCTGCCACGTAAAAAAAATACTATGGTGTGTCAGGCACAGACATTTTATGTGTTAAGTAAAGTTTACTATTTACATTGCATTTTTGTGTCAGTTTGAATAAGTTTTTAAATGATTGCATATTTATTAAGTCTTTCTTCTATACATTGGTAAAACCTGGTAAGGAGTAAATAGTCTACTAAAACAGCCATGTCTGTATAAAAACTGGTAACTTGCTACTGTTAAGATGTCTGAAAACAACAACAACAAAACTGAAAACCCAGTGATGTTGAAATTTGGATCAGAATATTTTCTGTCACGATCACTACACATTTAAAAAAAGATGTAGTTTTAGTGTAACACATTTTCGTTTTCGGTATCGAAACTCCCCGAAGCAGGGCAACCGGAATGAGGACAGAAATAGCCAAACAAAATCGATGATTCACGAAGTACAAAATTTGCACTCTATATTTCTACTTCGTTTTATAATTTGGCATGTTAAAGCACTGATTGACAATTGACATTCGGCTACTTCTGTACTTATTCGGGTTGTCCTGCCTTGGGAGAGTTTTCGATACCTACCGAAAACGCTATTAGTTCCATTTAAATTGTAACATCAAACGTAAGCCACATTAATATTAAATAAGCTTATAGAAATAACATTCTTCATAATATTATGTATAAGCAAAAGTGTCTTCTTCATTATTTATTATTTCATTTATTGGATTTTTTTCCTTTCTTTATTACAATGACATTTCAATTATAATATTTGATTATGTAAACCAAATTACAATTATATCAAGTTTAATTTTCATATGTGAAGGGCATTTTTCACTACACAACATGACTAATGAACGTTATGCTCAGGCAATTTGCGTAATTTAAGTTTCTTATTTCTACTTACAATTGGCATTACCAAATATAATTATTTTCTCTTCTGAGGGCTTTTTGAGGTTGTTTAAAAAATATAAGTCAGAGTACTAGCCAGCCTAATTTAAAAATCAGTAACAACACTAGTAATTTAAAAAAATATTGAATTATTAACTCTGAACACACTGGACCACATTTTTGAACAAACCTCAGGGCGTGTTTATATGATCACAAGAATCGCAGCGTGGCCGCGCACGATTCTTATTGCGCCGTCTAAATGGGATCTTATATTTCCTGTCTCATATTTTTATTATTATTGGAAAAGTGCTGTGAAAACCTTCAATTAGGTTAAGTTAAAATTATTGTATCTTAGATTGTATTGTATATTTCAATAAAACATTTCGAGGCGCTAACAGAAACAGAAATACAAGTTAAAAATTAATCCACTTAAAAATCTTCCCTGGCAGCCACCGAAAAAAGTGAGGGTAGTCAACACCTGAAGTATATCAATAGGTGTTGGGGTAGTTCATAACGATCATTAGGTGGATAGGTATCTGATTATGATTAAAAATCGGATAAAGCTTCTTTTCTCTTTGTCCACTAGTGTGGCTTTATTGATATTCGTAAGAATTCATAAAGGCAGTTTCGCTAAAACTTTTTGAAAAAATCGTGTCCTTGCTAAGCCTAGTGTGATCAATATTAGCAGTCTAGCTACATTCAGGCGCTTGACAAAGCCGGGTTTGAATCGGACCATTGTGAAATGGAGTCCATTAGAACCAATTAATCTCTTGTTGTCATCAAATTGTGTTGAAATGGACATACAAATTGTAAATGTATGTATAATTTACGAACATAGATAAATGATTTGTCTCGGCACTCGACAAGTCACAAGATACCGCCGGCGTTGGCGTATTTAAAAATGCGGCAACAAATAGTCAAGTCGGCGTGCCCGATCCCGTTACATTGAAATCTTCGTGTCAGATGTGCGTATCGATTTCACGCACACTAGAAATTGTCTTACACACAATATTATAAACCCACACACTACAAACGAGTTTTCGCATTCCGCATTCACGGAGCTGTTGTTATAGCGCGGTATCTAGTCGAGCGCCCTGACCGAGACCAATCATTTGTTTAAGGTTCTGAATAGTGGTGCTCGGTTGATCTATGACGACGACTTGGTTGACGTACTGTCTGTGTTTAGACTGTGATGTTAGTGAGTAAGAGGGCAAGATTGCGATAACGTTCATTTTAATGACATTGTTATTGGCATGTTCCTTACAAAATTGTTCTTAGGTGTATTTTTATACCGGATGGACGAATTGATTCGAATTTGTAATCAAGAGTTGCCGTATTTTTGTAATGTTTATGTTAGATATATTTGGAATATGGAAAATATGTTTTTGTTTTTTCTTTATTACAGTAACTACTCCAAAATACAGAATCCTCAATGAACTTGACATAGCACATAAATGAATATTCATCATAATTAGTTTGTGTGATTTAAATACATTTTGCAGACTGTTCACTTGTATCATTTAATACCCGCTACATAAGCATAAACATACATTAGTTTTGTGAAGTCAATGGACTTATTTATAATATAAGTATTTTAAAATATTTACAATAATATATGGTTAGGGAACAACCTCCTACGGGGCGCCATAATGCACGCACCGCGCTCTACTGATTGCGAAATGCTGTAAGGACTATTTTTGAAGTGAAACTGTCTTAGCGGCGTTGAAAGCGAAATTTCAAGGTCGCGTCACATGTTTGGATATATGACTTTCAACGTAATATGGCGTTATATCCTCATATTTACATTAAACTTTTTAAATTACGGCTCAACACAGACGCCGCGCCACTAGGTGTACACTCAGGTGTACAATAGAGCAGATCACGAGAAGATGCATAATTTATTTTTTTATTGGCTTTTCGAAAACTACATTATGTTGCCTTTCGGAAAATATAAGAATTTTGCTGATTTAAAACAAATTCATCTTCTCTTAGTTTTATTTTTCTATTCTTCTTTGAAGTGATGTGCTTTAGGCACGATGAGAGTATTTTTAGATTTTAAATGATGAAGTGACACTCTGTAACGTCATGTTTTATTTTTATATACCTACTACATGTTCACCAAAGAAGTACGTATGTGTTATTTACCTGAGGCCACAAACAATCGATAACTACTAAAATTATGTTTGTTGATATTTCTTTTGTTTACAGTTGTTTCAAGTACTCTATAGTTTCCATTTGCGAAGCCGCTAAAACTTGTAAGGCGTCATACTCACTGTCCAGCTGCTCTGATCGAAGTGATTTGTCGCTTATTTCTGCCTGAAATGGAAAGTTCCAGACCTTCAATCTGATGTAAAGCAATCAACTACTTAAATATGTGGAAAAAAAATCACTATCCCCCTTGAACCTTTACCAGTAGAATAATCCAACAGAACTTAATTATTTTGATAATAATTTTTTGATTTGGTTGCTCAGCTGTCCCACTCTTACATGCACGATTTGTTAAGAGAGAGCGCGCCAACTCAAACGAAACGAATTAGTCAGAAGCCCAATTCACAAAGTATTATTGTGCTTCTAACTTCTAAGTAATTGAAAATACATTTTTGTATAGATATTTACCAGTAACTTCTCTTGTTCACTTGCTGTATCTTTGGCTATGGACTTCAAGAGATTTGTCGTGCCTATAGCTGCCATTTTTTGTTTTTCTACATTGTCTCCCAAGTCTTTTAACATTTCTAATAATGAATTAATTATATTTCCAAATTCTTGTACTTCTGAAAACAGGACAAACTATGTTTACATAAGTATTTATCTTCCCTCTTTTAATCACAATATTAATGTTGTTCCTCAACACTCAAGAAAAGTAGAATAATTAAGTTTTTAAAATACCCGCTATTAAAAGAGATGTATGTAAATAACTCTTTTAGGCCTCTGCCTCGAATCTTGCGGGCAGCGGTGCGGCAGCGGTGGCGGCGCGAGAGCGGCTAGATCTTATGCGTAGGTATAATCAAATAGACCGGTTCTCGAAAATAGCGGCGCGGGCGCGACGAGAGGTGTGCTCCAGTCGATCGGTGACTCTCAGTTAAGTTACCCTCATCTATGGCGGCGACCGCCCGCGCGTCTGCATTGCAGCGTTGCGCGTTGTGCAATTTATTTTTGTATTTCTATTGTTGTGTATTTAAATTCATAATTTCGATAAAACTCGCCTTTTATTTTCCTTGCCCTATAGTAGGAATTCACTTCTTCTTTTGCCCAAAATACATCGAGCATTAGGAATTAATTTGAATTAATATGTTGATGCCGTTATTCAGATATTTCGTTCGCGAATAAAACATATAATATCTCTATCAATAACGACACTACCACGAACACAACACTACACCGCTATAGTGCCGCGCGAAACCAGTGGCACCCGTTCTCGAAACCAGTGGCAGACTGGTTTCGAGAAGCGTTGCTCGCCGCCGCGCCGCGCCGCCCACAAGATTCGAGGCAGAGGCCTTATATTCGGATAAAAATGTCTAACTTTTGCCGTAGATTTCAATGATTATTGATTGCATTTTAAATCTTTATTTGATGCGCACAAAGAAAACTTGCTTACTCAAATCGTAATCTTTACAAGTGTCCCTTAAATCTTCGGTGTTCTTTAGAACACCGGTCTCTATAACTCTCATTTTATTAATTTCATCGTAATACAAGTGGGCTTTTTGTAATTCATCTGCCATAATTTTAGTTTTAGAAAGGCGACAGGGATAATAGGTACTTAAACGTGTATTAAAATCAAAAGGTGCACAAAACTTGATGATAGAGAAGATAAGAGAATATAATCACTATGATAGTACCTACGTTACTTAGCAACCAACAATTAACACAATCCAAAGACACAATCATTAACATAGCTATCAAGCATAGACTAATGATTGGTCTCGCTGGGCGACAAAAAAGGGACTTTAATATATACCATAGATGAATAATTGGTCTCGCTCGCGAAAGCGAGACCGAGACGAGATATTAAAGTCCCTTTTTTGTCTTTCCCTATGTGCTATGCTAAAACTGCGCAACGCATGCGCAACGGATTTTGATGCGGTTTTTTTAACAGATAGAGGTACCTATACCTAAGGGGAGGGAGGGGGGGGGGGGGGTCATACAAAGTGTGACAGTACATGTTAAATACAGGTAAAGGGATACTAAAAAGCGTGACATGGTGGGGGTTCAAAAAGTCGAAATTTTGCGTGACGTAATATGTGGATGGGCCCTAGACTATAATTTGCCATTAGTTATTCGTTGACGTGCACAAGTGTGATTAAAAACTATATTATATTTATATAGGCAGAATACTCGCGTCGGAAGTCTCATTGACTACCCCGACTATTTATTTGGACCGCTTTGGACTTTGACTTGACGATTTAGAACTACGGTGATGAACATTTGAATGAATATTCTATTTCCCGCCTTTCTGGCAAATGTTTATAAGCCGACGCCATAAATAAATTAAAAATATTAATGCCATTTAATAAAAAAAACAATCCGTCACAATATGTCAAAAGATTTATTGTCAATTTGTCATTTTTTTGACAAAATACATACACAGATAAGAAACAAAATATGACAAGTGAGAGTTGAAAACAAAGGTGTGCAAACATTTTAGGATTTTATTGTTTTCTAGTGGTTTTCTAAATTAATAATTTGTATTGTTACATATCTTGTGAAAAATAAAATTCAGTTAGTAACTGTTTAAATTTAAAATAATGTATTTGACGCAAAGTAAACTTTGTAGTGTAATAAAATTAAATGTTTTGACTGAAATCCAATACATAACAAACATTATCCAACTGTTATCTTACCACAATCATCTTGTGTAATTAATACAAATCACAAATGGATTGTTTTACTAATTATTTTGATTGAAAATTTTGATGAAGTTATACTTTTACAGTGCGCATCATACTTTTACATTTAAATAATACGAACGATCATCGGTCATCGTGAATATGTTTTATTATTTGTTATAAAATGGAAGGTTTAACGCAAAATGAAAAAATCATCTGGAAATGTTGGGACGATAAGTCTCCTCGCGATGTGGTCCGCGAAGCAGCAGCTAAGGGAACATACATAAACCTGGCAATAAAGTATCTCATGGTAAAGAATACATGGAATGAAACTACTGCAAAAGACTGGTTCACAGCTGAGGTTTGTTACTTATTAATCACAGACCCTTCTAAAATATTTTAAACTACAAATCTGTTTGAATGACGACCTCTGTGGCTCAGTGGTTCAGCGCTTTGGTGCTCAAGCCGGGGGTCGCACGTTCGAATCCTGCCCAAGGAACAAAAAGTTTTTCTGTGTTCCGTGTTCTGTGGGTTATCCTCTGGAGCGTCCCGTCACCATTGTATGGTTGTTCATTTTGCCCCCTTCAAGCGCCCGGCCACCGTTGTACGGTCGTTGAGTAGTAGGCACGAAAAACAGCAACATTAAGTGCGAAAACAATGTTTGTCCCTTTTTATCGTATAACATATTGAAGCTAATGAAAAGGACGACAAATCTATGCCCCACCCATATACAATCTTGACAAGTAACAAAACCAATAGCCACTTGAAATCAACTCAAGTGGTGTCGAATTTCATTATTTGTTTAGTTCACTTCAGTGCAGGATTACAGTGTGTTGTGAAGTGCAACTTTGTTAAGAATATTTTTGGTGAGTAGCTAATGTTATCTAAAATGAATATAACATAAATTTTCGTCATAGTTTTGCTTTTAGAATTTGTTTTTTATTATTTAGTTGCGTCCATAATGCGTCCATAAACCAACTCAAGAAAAAACCGTTACAAAAACGTTTTTTTTCTTAATAAGCTATGAATATTTCTGTTATTATTTAACTTTCAATAATAGAAAATATTGTTAACTATCGTTTTACTATAACAAAAGAACTAGTTAGTGCTTTAATAAAATTAGAAAATAAAAATAATAAAACAACGTTTGAAATCCCCGCCCGGTCGCCCCGCATTTTAAAAACAAGATGGCGTCGAAAATACAAATTTTTAATGAACATGACTCGTGGAGTCACCTAAATTTTTTTTTTTGTTTTATTTATTCACATTATAGACTAAATTATACATTCAATTATATATTAAAATTCGGTTACATTTACTTCGCTATTGTTTCATTTATTACATACAACTATTTTTTTTATTTTCGTCAAAAAAAATATAAAAACTGTATGATAGATATAGCTATAAATAAATAAAATAAATGCTTTTATCTAAATCTATATACTAAGTGCTAATATTTTTATGTAAAATAGTCAATTAAGTTAATTTTTATGCCTTACAAAATATTTTAAAATATTAGAGGAAAGACGACTCCATATATTTTTTGTTCGTAAATTTCCACAAAACTGGGAAATTTAGTCAACTTTCCAAATTAATTTTAATAACTCTAGAAAAACTTAATAAATGTGTGTTCATTTATTTTGGTTCTATATTTAGTGTAGTTTTTGACAAAATAGCTCATATGTAAAAACACCAAACTCTTAAACTTTTATTAGCTTTTTAAGTAAGAGTGGTATTTTTGGCGTATTTTTTTTTGTTTTCTAAGATTTTTAATTATTGGACCCCTTGATATACATAATTTCTTTAAAAAGCAACTCTATATTAGAGAAGGTTTAATATGAGTCCACAAAATATATATTTTTTTGGATAATCAGGTCCAAAAAGGCTTTTGAACTCACACGTTTTGCAATGATTATTTTCAAAATAACGCATTCTCTTTAAATATTTTTTTTTGTAATTTCCTGAAGCAGCGGATATTTTGACTAATTTATAATAATAAAGTAACTCGTTATTAATATCATTAGTCTCTTTAAAATGTTTCTAGCGTCTTAAATTGATTTTTAAATGCTTTTTTCGACAACAACAGGCGGAATTTTACATACTTGTGCGATTAGGACGTTCTAAATAATTACACTTGTTAATTTTTCAGTTTATATTACCTATATATTTATTAAAGCAAATTTAATAAGGATTCCGAATATACTAATATAAGCTAGTGCATTCATACAAATTTCCGTCGAAATCGGCATTTTAGCGCTGACCGGCAGATTATTTTTGACGCGGGGGGGGGGGGGGGGGGTAGGGGCGCTAAAGTACTATTTATCATAATACGATTGGGACGCTCCAGAGGTTATGGATGTGTATTAAATATGTGTGTAATATAATTAAAATCTTAAATATATGTGTAGTATTAAATATACTTCCCGTTGTCTGGTACCCGTAACACAAGTTTTTTGGATACTTAGCACAGGGCCAGATTGACGTGGTGTGAAGCGTTCATAGATATTATTAGAATTATCATATCATCAGAATCATCATATAAATGTAAAATATAATATATTAATACATTGTTAGAAGTGCACTTAGTTCTTTAAGTACATACATTGAGTTAACCTAACAACAGTTAACTCAACAACTATTAATTTAGATTTTGTTCTCATGTTTATAATTTATATATTCCAATTATTAGGCCCTGCATAATCAAATGATCTTAATCATCTTAACCAGGTCAAAGCATGGACAGTTCAACTATTGGCCAGGAAACAAATATTCAAGGTGTTACATATTCTCAACAAATGCAGTATAAATGCAGAAGATCACCTCATGACCCTGGCTAAGGTGGCTACTGAAATAGATTACAGAGATTTTATTGTGGAGCACCTAGAGAAACTTGCCAAAGATACACTTGAATTGGACAGATGGATGGATTTTAAGAGACACTGGAATTTATTGAGACTTTTGGAAAAGTCGTTTGAGGTTGACGGAACTTTTAAACAAAATAAAGTTTTTGGAATTGCTGAGAACAGAGTTTTTGTCAACGAAAGTGAAATCAAAGCATTGACTATAGAGAAAATAGAGCAGTACCCAGCTGACTGGAAGTGTAAAGTTGCCACAGTGCTGTTTTTCGACACCTTTGGTAAGCTTATTGAGTTGTTTTGTATATCTTCTGCATATTGCATGATGGAATATAAATCTCATAAAGTTATATTTAAAAAATATATTACCTTCTTTTTAAATACAAACTAAAAACTAGTGCAAATAAATACTTTTTTGTACAGCTAATAAAATTATCTTAGGTAATAAATGGTTCTTATTACAGAATTTTCTCTCCTGGATTTTTGTACACCAATTCAAATGTGGAATTATTTAATTGAACAGAACAAAGCAATGGTTCTTGTCAGGTGGATAAATATACAAATGTCTGAAGTTGTCAGGGACATGAATGCTAGGTACAATTTCTTCAATGGGGACAACTTTGTGCAAAAACTCCTACATATTGATACTAAAGGTTTCCAGAGCGAGGTTTTAGATACGCTAGATGAAATCTTTCGGAAATGGCCAATATCGTCCGAGATGATTGCCAGTGTCGCCAAAAGTAAGCATTGTTTTGATTACACTAAAATGTGTATTTACGACACATTATCCTCTTATGGGGTAATTGTCGAGGAAGAAAAGAAAAATTTTATACAAATCATATCAAGACTGGCAAGGACACAAAATTTAAGGATCATAGATGAAATATTTTCCGAATCTTGTGCCACAATAAGTAAACAAGATTTTTACTTGGAGCTAGCCAAATATTGTGTCAAGAATAAGTTGTATAAGATGCTGACTGTATGTTTCGAAGGTCATATACTCGACACCGACTTATCGAATATAGAGAAAAGTGTAAAAGACTGTATAGAACTTTGGTTACTATTCAAGAGCATCGAGCAGACGAGCGACAGGCAGAGCCACGTCGTGCCAGTCTACAGAACATGCCAGCAAATAGCTCAAAATAATATAGACGAATACATCTCTTCTAACCCATATCTTGTACTCGGAATGATTCTGTTGGAAGATAATGCACAATTATTTGATATATTCTCTAAGGATGAGTTTCTACAATTCAAAGATTTCAAGTTGCCAAATAAAAGATACGAGCATAAGTTGCCACATTTGTTCAATGTTTATAAGAAGTACAATATGAAGAATTGTATGTACGAGCCTAAAGATGTTAATGTGTATCAACTGCTATCTGGCTACCGAGGTTTGGACGTATCGAAAATATTCGAATTCCAAATCGTAAATATGAATATGAACAATTCCATATCGGATAAAGCCGACCGGCGTAGTCTGGGCAGTCTCATATCCCACGAAGTAGATGTCCACGACATCAAACCTTTAACGCAGAGAGGGTTCGATATGCCAGATTTTGATAAC
This sequence comes from Glaucopsyche alexis, assembly GCA_905404095.1. Taxonomy (NCBI): domain Eukaryota; kingdom Metazoa; phylum Arthropoda; class Insecta; order Lepidoptera; family Lycaenidae; genus Glaucopsyche; species Glaucopsyche alexis. Next base: position 9,918,456 of record FR990053.1, read on the forward strand.
GAGAAGCTCATAAAGAGATACGGGTATGAGGCTAAGCTGAATCATATTTACTATTTGAAGCAGTACCGCCCTTGTAATGCGAGTCAAGCTTTCGTCTCGCAACAATATTTGACGTTCAATAGGCTTCAAGAAAAAAGTGTGAAAAGTGCTTGCTGTGAAGCGCACGCCTTGGCTCTTCTGAATTGGTACGACCCGGCCATGGCCGCCTGCTGTATATCGTTCGTTGCTATGATAGGCTGTAACCCTACCAGATGTCGGGTACATATGTCGGCGGCTAGAATGATCAAATCACATCTGATGCTCCGTAAAGGATTCCCAGAGAATGAGGCCAACAAAATAATCGGAGATCTCATGTCCCAACTGATACAGAGTAACGACAGTGCTGCAAAGATAATACTAGAAAATTTGGAAGAAATAACAATGTTAAAGCTCAAAGAAATGATAGAGCAGAACAAAAATTACGATATGTCGATAGTTTTGTACGAATCACAGATTATGGTCAAATTCGCGATGCTGCACAACTTGCCGCTACCGGAGAAGCAATTAAGAGCATTTGTGAAAGAAAATTCATGGTTTAATTTCCTACTTTTTGGGGACGTTTTTCGATATCCTCTAAGCCAGATGTTGCAACTCTCGCAGGAGTTTGAGAAGAAGTCGTATGCTGAGCATTTGAAGTATATTATGATTCACAGAACAGTCGAGGACGACAAAGATCAAAAGTCTGTGTCCAGCAACGGTCACAGAAAACTTTCGAGATTAAGTTCTGGAGAAGTTGTAAGTACAAATTTGTTGCAATTTTTTTTATTTTTTTTAATCTTGCTATCAGTCCACATTGTGGACTCCACAAACTATGAGCAGATTTGTTGGATAGTTATATATCAAGTAGAGTTAGTTTCCCAGTAGAGTTAATGTTGTAATATAACATTTATAAAATTAATTACGGAAATTTCTGTCACATTAATTTACTGCTTATTTCAAGACGCTTAGGCAGAAATATAAAAATGGAGAGAATATAAATTTCTAGATATTTTAAAATTTAACTATAAGGTCATCAACCTCACACTGTCACACAGCTATATTCAAAACGTAAGTTTTTAGTGAAAAAAGTAGTGTGTCTGCTGTCCGGATTTTTCCTCATAATTAATTTTGCAAATCGTTACATTACATGTTTATGATTCATCTGAAGCCTATTTACATTTGGGAGTGGCGATTTTTTAAATAACAATAATATAATTTCAGAGCCCGACACAGAGTATGATAGTGGAGTGGCCGCCCAGCCTGTGCCTGGGCCGGGAGCTGTGGGAGGTGGCGGCGACGTGCCACGGCCCGGAGGACCCCCCCGCGGCGCTGCTGCGCGCGGCGGACTACTACCGAGAGCCGCTGCTGGTGCTCGTGGCCAGCTGCTACGAGGTGAGTACCAGACACCAGTAGTAGTTAAATGCACTAGGTTTGATGAAACCCCGATGTCAAAGCGGATCGTATCGCAAAAGTGAGAAATTTACGATACGATTCAAATGAGAATGGGATCGACTTAGCGCCATATTGTTTCGAATTATGACTATTATGATAATTAAATGTATGTTTAGATAATAAAAAACAAGCAAGGCTATTAATATTGATATGCAAATAATTTTTTGTGCAAACTGCACTTTTCAAGTGATATTTGACAGAAAAGGTCATTGACTTATTTTAAATTCTTATTTTAAACGCATTGTACGACAGAGCGGTTGGCATGGCAGCTAAATAAGTAATAACAATACTGCAGAAGCGTAATTGAGACGAAAAATGGCTAAAAAAGACACCGCGCACCGCTTCAGTCGGTTCACGGTCGTCAAGAAATTCGAGTTAAATGTAAAATACTTGAGAAAACTATTACTTTTTAATCTTCATAATTATTTAAGAAAAAAAAAGAGAAATATTTTCTCAGCTTGAAGAAAACAGCGGATTTTAAATATTTTAATTTACACTTTTAATGGTGAAAATAAAACATTTGTTACACAAAAAGTATCAACGTCGATAAAATCAAATCGAAAAACAACCATAGGCATTGGAATTCAAAAGCTCAGGAATAGAATAGAATAGATAACTCTTTTTTTGCACAAAAAAACACACAACAATAATTAAATAAAAGAACTGTACAAAAAGGTGGTCGCCGTCTTAATGCTTACAGCATTTTCTGCCAGACAACCTAAATATGTATATAGGAATAAGGAAAAAGCCAAGATATACCTACACCTAGCTCCGAGGTACGATATATTATTATGGGAAATATATTATACAGGGTGCTTGTTTATCCAAATGAAATATTTAACCCAACATTAGGCCACAATATTACATAAATAATGGCAGTACGCATAACTAAAAATGTTAGTGATTTACAGAAAAATAACATGACTTATATTTCCTCACAACTCGCACTTCGCATGGACACCCTCACACTACCATACAACGCCGCCGGCTTCAAAGTCACGCGCTCGTCAAGTAGTACGGGCGCGCGATTATGAATAGAATTTAAGTATTTTACAGGATAATCTGGTCAACATTTAAGGTCACATGTTATATATATTTTTGGAATGAGAATCGAACACTGATTACGCTCCTTGAATATCTATTTTTGATAACCGACCATTCTGTATTTTACAGCCGAACGCGATAGACACTCTATGGGCGCAGTGGCTACTGTCGGGCATCGAACTGAGAGTCCACAGTCGGGAGGCGCTGCAGGCGGAGATCTCCCAGATGTCATCAGCTCAGCTGCTGCAGAGGATCGCAGAAGTGTGCCTGCTAGAGGGATACTTAACCACGCTACACGAATCTATACTTATATTTATGCAGGTCAAAATATTTACTATTAAAATAGAGTAATGACAGTTTAGATGTAATTTACCATAAACAGAAAGGGAAAATGATAAAGATTTTTTTTAAAAGAAACATATTCATATGTATAAATTAATCAGATACATACTTTAAAAGTAGGTACATATGTATCTGACCATCACTTGACAGAAAGTGACAAAGACATTTATTTAACACTAGCTTTTGCCCGCGACTTCGTCCATACAAAGTCCATTGTCCATTTGTTTCCATACAAAGTTTTAACCCCTTTTTCACCCCCTTAGGGGGAGAATTTTCAAAAATCCTTTCTTAGAAGATGCCTACGTCATTACTACTATCTGTATGCCAAATTTCAGCAAAATCCGTTCAGTAGTTTCGGAGCCAAACAAACAAACTTTTCCTCTTTATAATAGATGACATAGGGTTTCCGTACAAAACTCCATAAAAACACGTTTGGTGTATGGAAGCGCCACTTAGGCCCGTATTAATAAATCGATATTATTGTTAAGATCATATTCAAGATAGTACTTGAGATGTTATTAATAGATCGTACGTACAGTTGTAGGTGCGGCGTATCAAGTGAATGTGAACGTATTACTAATACTAATTATCTATTTGATTTATAATGATAGCACTCAATAAATAAACAAACATAACTTTTAGTATACTCAATATTACTTTGTCATTTCAGGACAGTCCTCTTGTTTTACTAACATCCTTCTTACACCGTTGCATAAACCTACGTACATTTGACAACGAGACGCGGAAACATCTTGCCAGCTTCATAAACTGCTATCAGCGTAAATACAGCATGGACACCACTGGTTTCTCCTGGGATCTGTCGAAGGAGTCTCTACAAAATATTGCCGTGGCACTCATAAAGATTGCTTTAGAACATTGCTTTGATAGTGCATACCATCAAAGAGAATTGCTCAAATGCTTAAAAGAGTTCAGCTTTGAAAAGGATCTTCTTGGTGAGAACATTTTCTATAGTAAAAACATTAAAAAGCTTAAAGATGGTATAGTTCGTTAAAAAACCTGCGTCGAAAATATATTGTTATAGTATAATGAAGAGATATAGTGAAAATGTACATACGTTACGTGCGCACGCAGCGTATGCTCATTCGTTACGTGCGTACGCAGCGTATGCAAACGTATAGTACGCACATAACATAAACACGTTATGAGCGTACATAGCGTATGCGTATATGTTATATTTGTACGCAGCGTATGAGTTTACGTTATGTGCGTACATAGCGTATGCGTATACGTTACGTGCGTACGCAGTGTATTCTCTTGCGTGTACATATTGTACAGCAAAACACTTAAAATATTATAAAGAAAATGAACACTTATTTTTTTTTTATCCTTATTAGTTTTAATTTTTTTTACAGTTCCATCTCCCAACTTCTCAACCCTGTACGATATAGTGGAGATATCAATGAAAACATCTTTAGTTATAAACATATCTAAAATGATGTCGGACGACTGCGGCAATTATCTGCTGGAGTGTATTGAAAAGTATACGTCCAATGCCGAGTACAGTGTAGCCATAAATATAGCCAAGCTGTCTAATTTGCCGGTCGACGAAATTCTTATAACAGAATGGAGTAGGAAATTTAACAAAATAGAGGAAGACATCGCGATGGCCGAAGAAGATTTCGACCAGGACAAGATTTATACGTTATTCCTGGCTCAGACCAGCGAAGCGTTCAAAGAGGCGGGCGTTTCTTTCTCGAAAGCCACACACTTCCTTGTAAAAATTGCGAACTCTATAAGTGTTCACGCACAAAAGTTTTATGCATACAGAATTATAGAAAATTGGTTCAAAGAAAACCACGAGTACGGCGAGAAAAGGGAAAGCATTGAACATAAAATGTGGGATTCGTATTTCGCTTCGTCGGAGAGCGATTTGTTTCTAGGCGACGCGAAATCCACTCTATACTATGTGTTGAATAATCAAAAACCGTTCGAGAACAAGCAGACTGACAACACGTTTGCCATGACGTTACAAGAAATAGAAGTGGAATCCGACATAATGAACATAGAAAACGTTGTTATCTTAGAGAAGACTGAAGATATCAATAGTTTTCGCAAAGGTGTCAACCGTTTGCTAGAACTGAAACTAGTAGTGGAAGCGTTTAGGCTGTCCGCTCTATACAAGATATCGGAGTGCGAGTATAGACCGCTGGTGTGCCCGGTCCAGATCATGCGCACTTGTCTGAAGTTAGCTGAAGGTAGCTGCTCTCCGTACGAACTTCCGGCCGAGCTGCGGCTCGTGATATCTTCCCCGTCGCTTCAAAATAAATTGTCAGGTAATACATACACCATATAAATAAAAATATTTAAACCACAAATACGCTGTCTTTGTCTGATATGTTGCAACTTGCAAAAGCCACTTGACAGATAAAAACAGAAACATGGATTAGCATATCCGTGGTGTAAATATTTTTATTAAATATTTAATTATTTACACCACCACCAAAGGGAAAATGGTTTTGTGTTTTTTTTTTTTTTTTATAGAAATGCTATTATTTTTCAAATAGTTTGAAGCTTACATTACGACATAATATTTTTATTCGAAATAAAAATCCGCTGTTTAAAAAATGGCGACCGCAAACCAAAATACTATTGGATTGTACAATTTTTATTCGCATTTTATTTTCCGTATTAATTTTAATTCATATCCATGGAGAAGTGGAAATAATCAATACGTTGTTAATATGAATTTTCGTTGAAATCAGTTATGTAATATGTTACACAATAATATTATGTCTACAATATTTTTAAAACTGTATGTCCGTGGGTGAGCACCTTGTGATCTGTACCACAAGCATTGCCTAACACAGACACCAGCTCCTCACAGAATAATAAAAATAATACTCATTGTATATTAGTGATCATGTTAACTACCTTTTAAGACTATTTGTGAGTAGAAATAAAATAAATTATTATTATTATTACTACAGGTTCTCAGTCGGAGACTTCGTTCGAGGAGCTGGTGGTGATACAGGCGGCGCAGGAGGGCGAGGGGGCCGCGCACCTGGCCGCGCGGGAGGAGGCCGACAGGCTGGCCACGTTAGAGGCGCTCGCCGTCCGCAGCGGCTTCTCGCCGGCCAAGCAGGTATTGTTACTCATAGACGTATACAGTGTTTTTTCAGTCAGTGTCCATACTTTCAGGAGTAAGTATACTCTTGAATATAAGCAACTTTTAATATGGGATCAACTTTCCGACTTAGAAAAAAAATCCGTTGTTTCCTACAAAAGGGCTATCCGCTACGGCATAGATATCATTTTGTAGGAAACAGCTGATTTTATTTTCAATTAAGAAAGTTGACCCCATAGTAAAAGTTGCTTATATAATACAAGAGTATATTCACTCTTAAAAGTTTTGTGAAAAACACCCAGTATATTATGGACGAGGCATGTTGGGGCAAAAAGTGTATCCAGTTAAAAGTCAAAAAACTTTGAGATTTTTGGGGCCATTTTAACATTTGACTCCTTATTAATATTTACTTACACCATGGATTAGCAAATCCAAATCGCTCTCTTTGTCTATCAAGTGACTGTTCTAAACTATCTGATAGAGACAGCCATGTTGGATTAGCTAATCCGTGGTGTAAATAATTTTATTAATAAGGGCGTTGAAGTATAGTGAAAACCAAGATGGCGTAACTTTTTATTGTATAGTGCGTTTCATCAAATAGTTCCTTTGCCGTTATGTTGGTAATAGTGTTTTCCAGTGTTGCTAATTCCATATTTAATCTTACCTATAATATTTAGGGAAACGCATATTTGAAATTTTTAATTATTACTACTTTGATTTATTAAAATTCCTAACAAATATTAATCAATACATAGTATAAAACAAAGTCGCTTTTTCTGTCTATCTTTATGTATGATTTTTTAAAACTACGCAACGGATTTCGATGCGGGTTTATTAATAGATAGAGTGATTCAAGAGAAATTATCAGTGTATCTCTACTATATTGTGCATCTTATATACTATATTATATGTATATAACATGCATATTATAGTAGAGATACACTGATAATTTTAGAGGTTTGTAATGTAAATAAACACATTTTTTGCACTTGCATTGCAAACGCTGGCTGAACTCTACAAGATAGATCAAAATAACATTAATTTGATCTATCAGGAAAAGGTCTATAAAAAGTCTGCGATGGTATTTATGCCTATTGTCTATCTCTTAGGGATGACCCACAATAACCATTTTTTAACCTTTAGTTTTTACGAGAAATAATGGCTTATTTCCGAAGTGATTTTAAGAAATACAGCATTAATCCTTATCCAATTAATTACCTTAAATTCATTGTAAATTTAATATCGGTAAATATTATCCTATACAGCATTTAATTAAAATGAATATTTTCGAAGATATTACAGATTTAAAATGCAGGGACATAGTAAGTACAATGCGCGGCACTATTGGCCTCCCAAGTTAATTGCTAAAGAAGTTTTTTCTCCAAGAACACTATTCCACGCGGGCGAAGCCGCGGGCAAAAGCTGGTTAATAATAAACAACAATAATATATAATATTAGAGGAAGGGTACCTACTGCATATGTATGTGTCAAAACTACTGCACCAATTTTGATGAAATTTGGTGCAGTTATAAAGTAGACCACGGAGAAGGACATAGGCTACTTTTTATCGCGGGAAAATGTACGGTTCCCGCGTGATACTATATTTACGCAGGTAGAACCGCGGGCAAAAACTAGTTTCATACAAACTAACATCTCAAAAGTTTTTTTTAATTGACAGGAGAGTAATAAATACTAAATAATTTTAGTAACATTTTATTAAGTAAAGGTATTATAAGGTACTGAACGAGTAATTATTCTCTGCAGCTGGTAACCCTATTTAAAAGCGGCAACACGAGCTTGAACACCTCTAAACGGAATTATCGGCGACTCATTACGTTTTTCACGTTCACAAAAGTCTTTTTCCTTCAACACCATTCTTCTTTCACCACTTTTCAACGTTTTGGGCATGATTAACGGTTAGAAAACAAAGTAAAATCGCTAAAAACAGGAGGAGCTCCTTCGCGTGTTTATATCTTTGACAGCCAGTGGTGCCAACCTTACGGCAAAGGAACTATTCGATGAAACGCACTTTATGAAGAGTTATTCTGTCGAGTGTACGTCATAGCATATCTTGAGTTTTGACATCTTTAGTCACACGTGAAAAATTAGTTATTTTATAAAAATCCTACTTTATACAAATTTTATAGTAAAGTGTTGGTTATATTGGTTTTAAATAATGTTGCGTGATAAAATATCAATACTTTGATATATATTTTCGCCATAGGACAATTTTCTATTGTTATTAATAGTATTTAAAAAAATGCACAGGTGGCCAGTTACTTCCGTATCGCGCTGCAAATCGGTTGGGACTACCTGTCAGTGCTCAAGAATCAGAACAGACCCCTGGACTTCATCAACTTGGTCAGCGGCAGATCTCGTATGGGGCTAGCTAATCTCGTTTTTAAAACATTCAACGTGTCGTCTAAGCAAGTAAGTAATGAGTATATCATGTATGTGGCTCTAAGGGCGTTGCCTCGAATTTCGCGATGAGCTTTTTGAGGGTCAATTCTGCTAAATAAAACCTGCATTAATACAATTACAATCCTGTCTCGACACGCTAAAACTGCAAAACCGGTATTGTCGTAAACGTTAAATCAACGTAAAATGCGCTCTGATTGGTCGAAACTTCATAAAACCGATATGATAACATGTCGCTTCACTTATTATAAAATCAAAGTATAATGCAAGTCTACTTTAAATACGAGAATTGAGGTTCTGACAAGCGGTGATGGCGCCCGTCTTCGCGCGTATCCGTTGCTGTCACTGCCCGCTCACCGCGAAATTGTAATATAAAGTAACATAGTAAACTCATACTACTTGTAATTCAAGTAAGTCAAAAAAATAATAATTCATAGATTTACAATTACCTTTTATATTGATTTTATGTTGAATGATTTATAAACTATTATGAAGGAGCAATGGTATAATATGTATCATATTATCATAATAATAATAATCAGAGACCACTCTCATTAACATTATGATTACAGATTGCAGAATACCTGTGTCGAGAGTTAGTAGCAGCTATCATCTCGCCACATCTAGTGAAAACCTCGACGTTCCGACAGAAGGAACACTTTCAGTACACACTGTGGGGATATGTCCTCGATTCAGACATGGAAATGTTCCTAAACATGCGTCCCGATTCTTGCAGCCACATAGGAAGACTGATTCTAGATCACCTGATGGCGTTCCAAAAGATTTACAAAGTGACCAATTCGACACAAACGGAAAATGTCTTGGACGATAGCAACCTCGACGTCGAGACACTAATAGACGAGGAATATCAGAATATAGAAGGGGACGAAATTGAATCCATACTCACTGAAGAGGGTACGCTTATGTCGGCCGAAACGGAGTCTGTATACTCGGTCGCCTCGCTATACGCCGGCAACAAACAGTCGAGAGAGTCCAGGAGAAATCTCTTCGATGTGATAACGAAAGGCAACGTCCACATACGATATGAAATCAAATCTAACGTGAGGAAGATAACGAAAGGCGCCAAGTTGTCTACTAAGCAGGTTGGTGTAAAAGTGTGTAGTTTCCGCAAATTATATCTTTTCAATTACTCAGTCAAGTCAAAGCATCTTTGAACACGTTTTCAGTTTGCTACATCATCTAATCGTTCAAATGGAATCGAGACTTATAATAATACATTTATAATAATGCGTTTTTTTATCCTGAAATAAGCCTTTTTTTAGTATAAAAGATTAGTATACCATGTTTCCAGGTTAACATAATCTGCATCGAACTGCTGGTGGTGGCTCACGAGTGCTTCACTTCTGCGTGCGACACGGAGGGCGTGGCCGTGGCGCTGCGGTCGGCGCAGGCGCTGGCGGCGCGGCTGCTGGCGGCGCGCTCGTGGCGGCTCATGGTGCGCCTGCTCACCGGCCTGGCGCGCTACACCGAGTGCGCGTACATACTTCAGGTACGTGCACATACGCACGCACATATGGCAAGAACTTGTTGCGCCTATACGTACACACTACGCGCATGCATGCACGCACATGTGAGTGTATGCGCACGCAGATTGCGTACGTGCGTACATGTATATTTTTGTAATTTTTTGTTATACATAAACAATATGAATAAAACATAAATCATATGAAAAATATACAATTCCTTTTATATAAGTCAATTGCTTTTTTAAAACTAACTATAAAGCGGTTAACGATATTAATTTATTTATATATATTTTCAGGCACTTCGTGAAAATCACCAATTTGAATTTCTACTCGGCCAGTTCGATTACATGCTCGGACAACAGCAGGACAAAATCACTGAATTCAAACATGGTCTTCTAGATTTTCTAAGGACGCACTGTCCCGGAGACACGGACACCTATATCATGGTCGCCCTACACTTCAACATGTACGCCGAGGCCGCGAACGTTAAGAAGAAACAAGCGCTCGCTCTAATAAACGACTTGGAGAAGATGGCGGGAGAGGCGACGAGGGCATCGCCGAAGAAATCCAATCAGCAGGTGTGGCTGCAAATACATGACAATGTGCCAACGAGGACATTACTCGAGACCGCGCTAAACCACTGCACTGATGCGGCGGAGTTGTATCTGCAAGGTGGCTGCACTGGGTTCGCGGGGGAGATGGCGATGTTGGCGCAGCAAATTGCCCTACAAATGTCTCTACTGAACGCGTCACCGACGAGGCTTATATTGAACAGGACGACGGGACAGTTGTACACCCTGATTAGTGAATATTTAAGGTAAATTCTGATGCTTTTATATCTCCTTAATACTGGTACTGTTTTTAAGATACCAAGAAGATTAAATTTTTTAGCTACCGGGGCTGCGTAGCACAACTAAAAATGTTGAATTTGAAAATGAAATGTGTATCTTCTTGTCTTTTTAAGAAATGTGTTCGGTGGTAGTAAATAAAGTTTAATTTCGCTATCTTGATAATTTAACGCCGCGTCGTATGTAAGCGTCAGTTGCACCCTTACGATAAAACGTTAGATGTGGGTGTAACTTAGACCTTTTGATCCGTTATTGGATGATTTATACAGTATTCTCCGAGCGAAGTAACCACTCTTGAAATACTGTAGTGCCTGGGACAGTTGGTTTTTAAATGTCGTATGGTTGTCCAAGCACATACGGCATTCTCACAACACAGTCTAGTCCAGAGGAATGAACTGGTCAATACGTCTGGGGCCAACCATGTGCGGGTTTCTTCACGATGTTTTCCTTCACCGTTATAGCGTACGTATAATACATTATACTGAGATTGAGGTCTGAAAAAGTCTCACGACACAACCTGGGATTCGGACCTGCACTCTCTCGAGTGCGAATCAAACGGTCTACCCACTAGGCCACGAAGTTCACTCCAATGTGGGCATAATGTTGGTGATAAGGTTAATAACATCCTCTTTGACGCGAACGATTGCATATTTATAATACTAGCCTATTCTTTATTTGCCTTCTGTTTTCCAATTATAATATTGTCACTTGCAGCTTCATGGAGGGTCTAGTGGCTGGCGCCAGTCACAGTGCGGCGTGGCGCGAGCTGGCGTACCGGCGCGCGCTCACCAACGACCAGCGGTACATCCGCGACTGCGTCACCTACAGGCCCGACGTCGCCGCCCACTTTCTAGACAGGTGGGTCACTTCATAGATTTAGCATATACTACCGTAGATCGGCAATAGACTCAGTCAGGCGAGACCAAAATAAAATTACACTAGTGTGGGTGTATCGTGTATTTGTACAGGACTTTTAGTGCTGTGCATACAGTCTCTATATTAAATTAAATAAGAAATTCACGTATTTGATATTTCGCTGAATTCAATTCTTATGCATTCAGAAAATGAATATTGAATATATTAAAATGTGATATTATGATCTATTCATTTGTGCATAATTTCCTTTTCAGAGTTGTAAAACATAGCAATTAGAGAATTAAATCTTTCAGTTGTACTTACATGTGAAATGAATAATTCTGTGGATTTTCTTTCCTAGAAGAATTACAACCAGGTACTGCACACGTAACCATAACTGTTTACGTCTATTAAACATCAAATTTACACTTTTAAACGCGAGATTAATAAAAATAAGTGGGATTTATTTCGTGAAAAACTGACGTTGGGCCGATACAGGCCGCTAGGGTGTACGCGAGTGGTCTCGGCTGTCTCGCTATAACACATGAGTGTCTATATTTATATCTCTTTCGTATTGCCGATCTAGTAGTATTTATATACTAAATCTATTGGTCACTTACTATAGTCCGGGTCACCAAAAGTAAAAAAGGAAACAAACATAGAGCGGTTCGTAACCTTTAGTAAAGTGACTTGTACTAACAAAACTGTTAATTTCACTTAAACATGGCGCTGAGCCGATGGTTAACAAATTCACGTACTGTTACGTAATGGCACAGGTACAACACGGAGAAAAACAAAACACCGCAGTCGAAGGCGGCCATGACAGACCTGCGATCTCTGCTGAGGTGACGAACTATTGCTTAGCTGCTAAGGATCTCAACTTTAGCTATAGTATTTTATTTAAGAATATTATCCAAAGCGAATATTTTTATTATCATGTTATTTCTATATTACAAATTTATTATGGGCTCGATTATGTCTTTTAAATTGTTATTTTTTTTTATTACTGTGATATCTAAATTGACTGAAAAGATGTATTTTTATAGCTTTGTAGATTTGAATAAAAATGATTATATTAAATATTATGTCATATTATACTGTTTTATCCTAGTTATAGCATGACGAGGAAAATAAAAAACATCCCCATGTTGCGGAAATTTACGGAACTAAATTTTAATCAATCACATATCAACTTTTTGTGCTTTTGTACAATAAAAAAATTACATAAGGAAATTATCGAAAAGTATTATTAAAAGGTCTTTCCTGAATTTTTGGTGCGTATACCGTATACTTTCCAGAGTTTGTTTCTTATTAGCAATACTTGATAGTAATGTTTCTAAATTGAAATATATTGAGCGTGTTTTTGACACAAACGAAATCGATTCCCGGGTTATTTTAGGATTTCGCCCACTGACTTAGTGGGCGTATATATATAGCTATATACATTTATGAGACGGACTTTCGGTGAAAACATAGAGACTATTCGCTAGAGTAAAGGATTTACTTTCTCCATACATGAAAAAAATGTCCATATAAAGCGCTAAATAGTGGGTGGACTGTCGCAGGGGTGTACAGCGGCAAAATTTGGTACCAAATCCGCTGTCCGCTCCGTACCAAATCCGTACGTGTGTAAGCACTTTTAAGTAGAACGTTGTGACGCAAACGCGCAGTTGCTCTTCGGACTCCGACCGGCGCGGTCGTGAGGTACCTACACATTGGTAAGTGATGTTATATTTCACTCTGCTTCAATTTATTTATATTTGTGTGTAACTGGTGACCTAGCTGCTTAGCTAGGAACAGTGTTTAGACTTTAGAGATATGTACCGATCACTGTTCGTCATAAGTATCGGAATATTTAGTTACCAGTTAGATTTTATTGCATTTTTGTACGTTCTTTTCAGTTTTAACTACTTTGCTAGTAAATCTAACTTGCTAGTAAGGCGAACTAGAGATAATACCGAAAAATGAATTAACACTTTATACCGTACAAAATGTCTAGTTTGATAAAAGCTTTAGTAAAAAAACAGTGCCGTCTAGGGCAATTTTTATTCTGTTTCGAGAGAAAGAAACGTTTGTGTCAAATTGCAAGTATTTGGAAGTTGGAAAATCTTAAAAAGACCTTGAATTTGGATCACCCTACTGTGCCGTGTGCGGGCGACGGGCGCGCGGTACGATCCAATGTCGCGCAACGTCGCTTCACCCACTCATTTACCGGTCAATAGCAAAACTACGTAGTTTTGCTATCTTACACTAGATGGCACTAAACGCCTTAACATCTTTACATGAAAAACTTAATATTTCTTTACGGCTGAAGTGTCTTAGGAAGTACTGCAAAAAATACCTACAAAACTTGAAAAGTACAAAAATTTATCGAAATCACAGAGGTGTGTAGTGTGCTCAGAACGAACGCTGAGTGCTGACAGTACATTGATTTAGGCCACGCCCATTGTGATGACGTAGCGGACCGACTAAAAATCACTTATCACAGTTCAGTTGCTTATGCCGTCTCCTCTCTTTATCAGCTCCATGGGTGAAATTAACGCTAAAAGCATGCAAATTTATGAATAGTAATTTATGCTTATACTGGACAATGAACACGTCGACGTTTTTAAAATTGCATAGTAAATGCGTAGTGAGACTTGGGGATTAAGTGCCTATCAAGACGTGTCCTATATTATGTAGGCGACACTTGGTACAATTCCCTGTCTTTAGTTTTAGTAGTATTTTTAATTTTTTTGCTGATATTCTGTTGTTTATCACATCCTTACAGCCAGATAAATTCCACATTCCAGTGCCAAAACTTTTCAAATAGAACATATAGGAAAGAAATAAAAGGTTTAAAACAAAATGGGGATCAAGTGTCCCCAGTTTTTCCTACATATTAATAAGTAAAATAAAACAATCCACGTTTTTATATTTTTTTATTTATAAATAATATGAACCCAACACAAGAATAGTATATGTTAAAGAGAGAAAATCTAAAGCCCTAATTTAGGGTACAGGTGAAAAGAACATCAGTCCTTCTAATACTCAAATACACAATTAAGTAACACATAATACCGTTCTGATATAAAAAAAAATATTATAAAAATATCAACTATAAAATTAGTGTTGAGTACAATAGTCGAATCTAAAATGGTTGATCCCTGTTTAAAACAAACCCTAATTTTATTAATGGCGATTTTAGACAGTTTTTTTTTTACCAAAAGTCAAATTTTAAACAGTTTATTTTTTATGACTTGCTTAAAATATTTAGGTAAGTATGTACTTAATGCATGGACAAATTGCTAGTAAGATCTTTACCTAAATCTTTGAATCAAACCAGTAGAATTAAATAATGATACTTTTTTTCTACTTAGATAATATCTACCAAAGTACATATTAGACGAGGTATGTCGATTCAAAAAGTGTCCATACATAAACTGACCTACTTTTAGAGTTGTTTGGGGCAGTCGAGGTTTGACATTTGTCATCTTGACATTTGCTTTTCGCAGTTCTTGAAATCTTCTAAAAATTTATCGTAAAAATTAAAATTAGGCGTAATTTTTTCTTGTATAAAGATTTTTTCTACCAAATGTAAGCCATATCAAGCCCATTCTTAGTTTTAAAATCATTGCCTATAGGCATAAACTTACTCGAGTTTGTATTGTTTTTCACTGGTATCATATAACTACCTTCCATTCGCCATTATTAAAGTTAAAAGTAAATTTAACAAAAACGTCTTCATATTTAAACCGAGAGTAAAACAGACTAAATATAAAAAATAAAATACTATGCACACGCGAGTATTCAACTTTAAACAACAATGAGATTTTAAAAACAGTTCATATATTAAAACTCTAATATTAAACAATAATAATAAATCACTTATGCTCGGTTTCTGATTTTACATAAACTCTAGATAAACTAAGTTTATCTGGCGCTGCGGTCATCCATCTAATGGTCACTAGATGAATCTTTTTTTAAATTCGAGGATATTTTGTTTTGCTACTATTCGGCTATGTAACTAGTTTTCTATTGAACGTATTTTGTAAATTTGGATGTGAAAATATGATGCTTTCAATTAATTTATTTACATGATAAAAATAATCATTTTTTGTCCCTTCCATACTGTCTCAGCGAC
Source organism: Glaucopsyche alexis (assembly GCA_905404095.1). Taxonomy (NCBI): domain Eukaryota; kingdom Metazoa; phylum Arthropoda; class Insecta; order Lepidoptera; family Lycaenidae; genus Glaucopsyche; species Glaucopsyche alexis. The sequence goes on from FR990053.1 coordinate 9,934,129, forward strand.
ATCTATCAGTAGCTGTGTAAATTACAAGTTATGGGATCCCTTAACGGATCGGCCAGTTATGTTAAACTAAGATAAATATTGTTACTTTTTTGTTCAGAAACAAGTTATCAAACTACCGACAAACTCATTTCAGAAACCGGCCATAAGATTCACATAATTTTTTCGTATGTAATATTTTGTCATTTAAGTTATATTACTTAAAATATACCTAGTCATTCCCCCTTACTAATAAAAATATTTATACAGTGGATAAGCAATATTGTATTGTTTTTGTCTGTCAAGCGACTTTTCCAACGTGTAACAAGGCCAAAACATTATATTGCTTATCCACTGTATAAATATGTTTACTAGTATGGGGGTATATCTATAACATCATTTGCGTAGTACTACTTACACGTATTTTTAGTTATTTAAAGTAATTAAAAAGGCATTGTTTTCGCAATAAAATACAGTACCTAAACAAAGTTCTATCCTTGTCGAAAATACTATTTAGGCACCGATAAATTTAGGATTAATAGTTACCTAAGTAATAAAATACAACGTCATCAGATTATTAATAATGGAATGTAAGGATTATAAGTGTATAAATAAGACCTATATTAAGTGCTCTTTGAGGTAATTTTTCTAGTAAAACTTGTAAAGAAAAGTCATCAAAGCTTAGTTAATAGCTACACCTACTTTTACTGTTTAGCAACTAAGTAGGCAAATAAAAATTTGTAATTTTTCTACTGTACATTATTAATAAGTTGTTCCCGAAGTGTTTAGGGTATTAAACATGTAAATATTTATGAAAAATACACGAATAATATTAAAATGCATATTCTGTTATACAGATATTTACATACTAATATGGAGTAATGTAAAGACATAATAAAGTCAATATTTAATAGGTGCTTGTACCGATTAGGTAGGTACTTAGTAGGACTAATGAAATTGGAAAAAAAAGATTATTCGATATCTAATAGGTATCTATTCGTAAATTTGTAGGATTCAAATAATTGACGCCTGCTATGAAGTAACTTATTATTGTACTTAGTTTACTTTTATCTTAGACAATCTAAATTCTAAAAGTATGATATTGAGAAACCAATTGCTTTTCATTGAGCAGTAAGCCTCGTATCTACTGGACAACACTTGGCGCGCGACTTTTTGCGCAACATGTTGAATGTTAGAGCGAAATTTTGTTTTACGACGTTGTCTGGGCCTTTAGTCGAGATGCTTTCGATAATTTCGATAGCGAAATTCGAAATCAAAAAAATTGGTTGTAAAGTCGGTTTACTGACGATAGTTGAACGTGACAACGTCATAAGAACGCTACCGAACGCGGAGGCCGATTGTGCCTCTTTGTCGCTCGTTCCGCGCTCTCGCTTGCACTTCAAGCCTTAAATGGAACGCCTCAGAGCGAGGTAACGCGCATGCCTCATGTTTTTTCGTGCGTGCAGCCGGCTCCATCGAATTAAAAGACATTGTCACGTCAAAAATGTGTGGGATTTGACATAAGTCATCGCTAGTGACATATCGGTTGCCGTATGTCAAATCCCATACATTTTGTTTTCAAACTTCGCCGTCGAAGTTATTTAATGTTTCTTGACTAAAGGCACATAATAAATAATATTACAAGACGTACTAAATTCCCTGTCTACACATCTACTTATAGGTATCATGTTATGCGACAGCTGGCAACATCGCGCGAATTTATGCAACGTCGCCAAACCTATGGAGCGTCAATTGTAGTCAAGAGGATACGAGGCCGTAGAGTTTAACTCCCAGCTACAGAGTACACGCATCGCAAAATAAATGAACGTTTACAACGTTCTACACTATTATTTACAACCGACTTCGCTCATACACACATCACAGTCTTCATTAATTACATATTTACCGAGCACTTCTCCTTAACCTACACTATTTACAATATACGTATTTACAAATTCTTTGATAAACAGTTTAATTTAATCTAGGCAACGTGAATTATTAATGTCAAAAATGTTAATCTAATAGAATTATAGAGATGATTCGCTCGGTCTAATGCCCGTACGTATTGTCGGTATAACAAAATAAATCTACCCGGGTGCAATATTTTTATGTGCTTGTTTAGAACTTTAGATTACCTACATGATAAGGCTTGATCAAACTCAGTGGTTATTAAAGTATGTGTCAATGAGTCCCGCAGTATTTTCGTAGTGAAATCGTACTATATATAGATTTATTGCTTATATTATGCATTTAGCTGATTTTATATTACTATGATTTTATAATAATTGCGATGTAACTAGCGTTAAGCGCCATCTATCCACTGCGCGACGAATCATAAGTAACAAGAAAAGAGAGCACCAAGGCATTTTTACGAATTTCACTTGTATCACGTGGATCACAAATAATAAAATACTGCCGAACTTAAGATAGATCGACAAGCGAATATATACGCCAAAAGTTAGAATTTCGTGTCACGTCTTACCTTAGTTATATTGGCTAAAAGAAATGATTGCATTAAGCGGTCTAGTCAACTGTATTGACTTTTGCTAGTGGTACAAAGAGTGCAATTACGTGATTAGTTGTCATTCGATTATTTCAGTAGAATCTTACCTATGTTGTACTAAATCTGTTTGGCAAAATTAACTTTATAACTTTATACTTTTCTGGCTCAATTGCGGATAAAACTTTATTACAAAAATTACACTTACAATATTTCAATTGTATTGTTCCATCATGTCTTAACATTAAAATATGAGATTAAAAATAACCCATAAAATGTCTCATTGTGTCACTATTTAATGACATATAGGTCGCGCAACGAATTAAGATCTTTCGACAAAAGTAGAGGGGGTATGCGCAGAAGTCAGTTTTTGGGTGTGTTTGGCGGTAGCGGGCTCGGGCGGGGAGGTGTGGATGCGCCGAACGCATGCCGAACGTGGCTGCCGACACGCTATTGGTACGTTAGTAATTTAAATTCTTTGCTATTGGTTGTAACTAATATTTATTCTGTGCTATTGGTCACATGCGCGAACGATCCCCTCCACTTTCACTGAGCTCTCATAAACCGTTGCGCGGCCTGTACCTATCTACAAGTTTTGTTGAAATAAAGTTGGCCTGAGTGAGACAAATGAAGTCTACATAATTATTATCTCACGTCAACTTCATTTGTCGCAGTTTCTATATTAATTTAAACGAGCAAAAAACGATATTTTCGAACGGGATGAAACCTTTTTGTCTTTTAAAATCTTTAAATATCTTAAGCCTAGTAATATATTCACAGCTCACACTATATGTGTAACGCGGTACGTGTGTCGCTCTTCTAGAACAGTCTGGATGGTTCTGTGCACGTTCTCGGGCAAGTGGTCCAGCAGCATGCGCGGCATCACCTGCAACTCCATGAAGTCTTCAGGGCAGGCCCATCGCATCTCATACGTGGGCTCCTGAGTGCGCACTTTCCTGGAAATTTAAAAAAGTTACCTATCGTGTTGCTAGGAGATAAAGTTACGTCTTAATTAGCAGAAAAAAATCTTTATTAAAATTAAAAGCATTAATTAAGTACCTTTCTTCCTCAGTCTCACTTCAGAAAGACATGCAAATTGCAAAACAAAAGTTACAGACATACTTATTAATATAACTATCTGTTTTAGTCCAGAAAAAATGGTTTTATTTCTAAATCATACACAATTTTCTGGGTGTGGACGTCGCACAAGTGTTTTAGAAACCCCAAAAGAGTGACACGTACTTTTTATTTCAGTTAATGTAAAAATTAAAAAAGCGTTTTAAATCGTTTGTAATATAATAAATAGGCTTATAAAATATTACAACTGAATTACATACTCCATTTACCTATATCCCCATCGACTATCTAAAATAATAAACAATGGTAGTTAACATGCGCCAGTTTTTTTTTAGAAATCGCGTCGTAAAAATTCGAAATTTCAAATTCAAATCTACTCCAGTATTTAGACACACTAAACGATTGGCAATTCTACTGCTCTCGCATATATTTTCTTTTGATCAAATCTTTACTAAGCTGTAATAAAAAAGGTAAATGTCACTTTTTTAGGGTCTACAAAATAATGTGCTGCGCGTCGTTGTCGTTAAAAGTTCGTGCGTCACTTTCTGATTCTTTTCAAGCATTTACTATTCATCATTATACTGTGGGAATATGATGGCAAGCCCCAAAGGGAGATCTCCGACCGAGCGAGATGGTATGCCCGGTCAGGCCGAAGCCCACTTACATGTAATTCAGCTGTCGTATAATATATACTGCCGAGCTGTGAAAACTTCGATAGTGCGATTCAGGACTATGCGCTGATTGGTTCGCCACAATGCTAATAACACTTTGAACATGCGCGGAAGTTGGAACTCACTTCTCAATGCCCATGCGCTTCCTCCTCATGATGTGCAGGATGCGGCCCGGCGTGAACAGGCGCGCGGACGAGAACCGGCGCGCGAACACGTTGCGCGACAGCAGCGCCGCCTCCTGCAACGTGCCGGGTTACACGCGTGAGACGAGCGAATGTGATCTCTAACAGTGGTACGAACGGTTCAGTTTAGTTCGTAACACAGCGCGGACGAGAATCTTTTAACAGAGGAACACATTAAGGCCTATTTCAGGCCAAGATTAAAAAATATTGTTAAACTTAATTAGGTCCTTTATCTTCCATCAATTTAAACTTTAAAGTACTTTATCAATAGGTTATCTTTTTCTCTTTAGTTTAGCACCTAATGTAACATTTAGTACAAAAAATATTATATACATAGGCGTAGCTAGGGGGGGCAAGGGTGGGCAGCGCCCACCCTAGACCATAGACAGTGTTAATGAATTACTAACTTAAATGCACCCCCCCCCCCCCACGCCACGGACAGCTGCCCCCCCTAGACAAAATTCCTAGCTACGCCAATGATTATATAACTAAAGCATTTTCAACAAAGAGTGCATTATTTTATAGGTAAGCTATAAGTATGTTAATAACGATGTCTTTAATCTATTTTAAAAATATATTTATTAGCTACAACAAATATTAGGCACGGACAATGAGCGCTTTTTTAAAACGTAAAAATTGGATATTATAAATGTGAAAGTTAGTTTGGATGGATGAATGTGTGACTCTTTCAAGCAAAAACTACTGAATGGATTTTAATGAAATTTGGTATGGTATAATACTTAGGTAGTTTAGGCTCCGGATTAATAAAACATAGGCTACATTTTAAGTTTATATCGATAAATATGTACCTACAAGAGTAGGTACCTATCTTAAAAACGCGCCAAATATTTAAAAAAATTGTAATGACATATTTATAAAATTTGTAAAAATTGTATCAATAACACATGTTTCATGATGCATTACATCGCGGGCTTCAAGCCAGAAGGGCGTATAAACAAAAATAAATAATTTAATAACTGTAGGTAAATAATTTTAGAAGGTAATGAAAAAAACAGAGGTAGTGTATCGATAAACTTAGAAAAGATTGACGTAATAAAAGAAAATCGCATTATTGTTTATACGCCCTTCTGGCTTGAAGCCCGCGACATAGTGTGAACATGTGCAAATCACATAACTTTACAAAAATGTAGTTATGTGGTAAGTGCATTTTTCTGTACCTACAGTCCTACACTGTATTACTATGTTACATTTATGTAACTATGTAAATTGTAAACTATGTCGTTAAAACTATGGAATAAACTTACTACACGTGTATGTAGGTATTGCATACGAAAGGTTGGAATTTAAAATATTAGTGCGTTGTTACTATGTTATAGGTATTAGTAGTAATTTTATAGGAATCATTATATAGGAAGCAAGACTGACATTTTAATTTTTTGAATCCGTGTGTGCAAAAGGACATTGTGAACCGTGCATTTTCCGCGATAAAAACTAGCCTGTCTTTTCCTGTGGTGTCAGGTGTACACTATAATTATCTATGCCAAATTTCATAAAAATTGCCCCAGTAGTTTCGAACAATCCAGAGTCTAAAATACTAACATAATTTATAAAATTTCACCAAAATCTGTTCAATAGTTTTTGCGTGAAAGAGTAACAAACATCCATCCATCCTCACGAACTTTCATATTTATAATAGTAGTAGGAAGTACAATATCGAAAAAGTTCCTGCTCGACCAGTTTCAAAAGTTTGCCTTTGCACTAGGAGGCCTGAAAATATTTAAACACAAAGTAATTGACCGCAACGACTGCAGACGTGGTTGAACACGTATTTACACGTGAGTATGTTTGCGTGCGCACGATTCAACGTCGCTGTCAACGATTCGAAACTTCAACGGTTCGAAAAGATTCAACGGTCGAGCGGCAACTTTGTCGATAGTACATAACTATAGAAGTATCGATTATTAAGGCCACGAAGACCAAGCGAAATAGGCATTTAACGCTTCCAAGAGTTGCCCGCAATTGCCGCAAAGCGAGCCGCGCGCCTACGTCGCCGGCGTGAACTTACATGAACCCAAAGTGTTACAGTGTAGACGTGTCGGCAGTAGGTCATCTTATTTTATTATTTGTATTGAAAAAGATAATAAAATCCATAGATAACTGTTTTAATGCAACACATAGCACACATAATTTGAATAGATATTATAGGTAGGTACCTACCTAAGTAAAAAATGATTAAATTATATTCAATTATTTTGACAGTTTCTATGCAGTGTGTTCTGTTACAAGTATAAAAACACGCTGTGTTCGATGTGTGCATGGAGACGAGTACCTATCGTTAGCTCGTGTGGTCACTAAAGTACGTGTCGTTTCGTGAGATAATAATACTGTATCAGGTAGGCGCTGACGATTTGATGGTAACTACTTAGGCAGGCACTTGCAAAAAATGTATTCCTACTGCCGAGTCCGCACGTTTGCCACTTGCCGCAAAATCCAAACCTCCACAAACGTTTGACTTTTTGAAAATCCAGATTTCCGAATTTTTTCTCCCAAAAATCCGGATTATCCGGATAATTCAGATTTTTTCATTTTTTGCATATTTTATAAAACTTTAATGTTTATTTTACTACTATGTTGTAACAAAACTTACACTCATTAGTAAAAAAAAGAGTTACTTTTTTATAATTTAATTTAAATAAATTCTGATTTTAAGTTGTAAGTATTAGAATTACAATCTGAATAAATAAAAACATAATGAGATTATATCAAAATTATATACTTAATTATATAATTTTTTTTTATTTTTAGAAATATTTTTGATTACGTTTCAAATCCTACAATGTTCAGTTTTATAGTTAGTATTTTATTTTAAATAAGGTATGTATATATTGTTATTTACTAAATGTTCCAGCAGAAAGAATTATAAAAAATTGGAATAGCCTGTGATCTTTTTAACGCTTTTTTTACATATTCACCACTACCGTTTTCGTAAAGTTCCATTTCTATGTGAAAGTACTAACGTAGGAAAATTAATACAGTTTAATAAAACGTAGGAAACTGAAAATCCTTTAAATCGAGATCCGGGGAGTGAAGACAAATCATTTGAAGCATGGGGCTGAACAAATAATTTTGTATGGACGAAATTGGACCACTTTTGAGTTATTGAAAGTAAAAATCACCCACCTGTTTGGGTAATAATTAAACACGTAAATGGTGCTTTTAATTCCCTCGGTAACTAACAGAAGTACAATAAGCAATTCTAAGCACAATTTAAAACCTATAACTGTTGTAAGATCTTTATTTTAACATTTTACTTACAAATAAACAGTAACATCTTACTCTTCATTGCACTTTGAAGTTTCCGCTATAAGATGAAAACTACATTACTTAAAAAAATAACAGTGGTTTACACAAATCGTTGGTGCTATTTTTGACACCTATATCTTATCTTTAAAATATTATCTAAAAATAATTATTTCTACGCAAAAACAGGAGCGTTGATTTTCATTTAGTTTTGCTACTGACTCGTTCGGCAAAACTCTCTCTAATCTTAAACCAACCAGTCAGGTATTATCGACTCCAAAACTTCTTCCTGATATCATAGAGATAATATTTAGGTATTTGGACTTAGATATTCATTATTTAGAAGATAATTAAATAAAGTTAAACCACTACATTTCTTTTTAAGCTGTCATATTAATTTGGCATTCTATGATTGTAGAAATTAAAATTGCAATGATATGTTTCGACTTTCGTTAGTAAGAATTCAATAAATATAAAAATACAAAGCTTTAATTGGGTTTGGATTTGCTTATTATACTTCTTACTACTTGTGCAATTGAAACTGAAACCATATTCAGTGTTTTTATAAATTGGATCACCTATTAATGAACTGTACTACTACTGAAAAAATATAAAATTGTAAGTATCTTAGAAACAGTCCATACATCTATACTAATATTATAAAGAGGAAAACTTTGTATGTTTGTTTGTTTGTAATGAATAGGCTCAAAAAGTACTGGACCGATTTCAAAAATTCTTTCACCATTCGAAAGCTACATTATCCACGAGTAACATAGGCTAAATTTTATTTTGGAAAAAAATAGGGTTCCGTAAGATATTTGGGTTTTTCGGACACAAGGTGTAAAAAATCAACCAGAAAAGTTACTTATTTTGCGTACGCTGCCTAAACTATAAAAGATAGAACCATAAAATGTTCTAATTAATTGTAGATCTTATAAGTATCTACAAAAAAGTCCGCGACACACTATACCTATCTATGTCCAGTGAGGCACAACAACCATTTTTTTATTTAGAAATCTTGAATTTTTTTTGGACTACATTTAAACGCGTTTATTTTACTCATGCTATTAATCCTTATCAAAATAAATTATTTCATCATACTTGAGTAACTATTTATTTAGTGATTGTTGTATTGTTAGTTCTGAAAAGTGTAGGTATTTCATACGATAAAAGTATACCCACTTACTTATTTCATTAAGTATTAGCATAGTAGGTACCTATATTAATTTGTTTCTGTTTGTTTTGACTAAATTTCACCCGTTTTGTTAGAGGTTTAAAGACATTCTGTTATCTGTAGTATTAGTATCAGTATTGTACCCGTGCGAAGCCGGGGCGGGTCGCTAGTATACATATATAGCGGCCATAATATTTTAACAGATCTTCATCCCTCGCATTTCCATTTAATGGATTGACTATGTTCTACCAAATAACTTGAATAAATGGAAAAATGTGTCAACAATTTCAACAGGACAACAAATAATATCAAATCATATTTATTTCTTATGTTTACGCGAATATTGTTAATTGTTTTAAACACTTACGGATTTTGTCGCGTTACGTAAACGTAACCGTAAAACGTAAACCGTGACAAAATCCGTAAGTGTTTAAAACAATCACGACAAAACAATTAAATTTTGGATGTGAAAATACCGAATATTGAATACTAAATTACCATGTTGGCTAAAGAATGTAAGGAATAAAAAATTACAAATCTGGTGACTAAATAATACCACTGAATATTCCAAACTGGCAGACTGATATTATATTAGCGAACAAATAACCATCTTGGCGACAATTTGTGAGTACACATTTAATTTAAGAATAGGTACATATATTTTCCGTAATGTAGGTAACTCAAAAAACATACAAGCAGCAAAACCAGCGCACATAAAAAAAACAAAGGAGCGTACAAAATTCCCAATTTTTAATTTTCCTCGACTTGGTGTAGATATTGGGTAGATTCATTTTGAAATTTAAAAATAACGGTTATTCATTTTTCGCAAAATTAACATAGGTGTCGTTACCAAGTTTTTGGGGGTGCTGGATACGAAAATGACATTCATTTTGAAATTCCAATATGGCGGACATACTTAATTTTATAAAAATAATATGGTTGTCCCGTTGTTGGTTTCTGGGGGTGCTGATTACAAAAAAGTCATCCATTTTAAATTTCCTTAGTAACCCCGCAACCTCAAATTTTCTTCATGATGGGAGAAAAAGAAATTCGAAAATCCTGAATATTCCAACATTTCTATAGCTTTATGCATCCCGGCCCCGGTTTTTCAATGTAGAGCATTTATATTTTTTTAATAAAATAGATTCTATCTCGGAAACGGTGCATCTTAATGAAAAATAATGAAAATTTCCTCCCCCTTAGAAACTCCGCAACATCATATTTTCTTCATGATGGAAGAAAAAAAATCTGAAAATCCTAAATTTTCCAAATTTTCTATAGCGTTTTACACCGTTCGTGTCTCAAAGTAGAGCATTATCGTATTTTTTTTTCTATAATGGCTTCTATCTCAGAAACGGTGCATCCTACTTGAAAAATAATGAAAATTACCTCTCCCTTAATAACTCCGTAACCATATATTTTCTTCAAGATGAGAGAAAAAGAAATTCGAAAATCCTGAATTTTCCAACATTTCTATAGCTTTATATATCCCTCGTATCTCAATGTAGAGCATTTAATTTTTTTTTATAAAATTGATTCTATCTCGGAAACGGTGCATCCTATTGAAAAAATAATGAAAATTTCCTCCCCTTAAGAACCCCGCAACACCATAGTTTCTTCACGATGGAAGAAAAAGAAATTTGAAAATCCTGAATTTTCCAAAATTTCTATAGCTTTATACACTGTTCGTGTCAAAGTAGAACATTGCCATATTTTTTTTCTAAAATCGCTTCTATTTTAGAAACGGAAAAATAATACTATTACTGGAAAAATAATAAAAATTTCCTCCCCCTTAACTCGGAAATCGCATATTTTTTTCATGAATGCCAAAAAAAGAAATTTGAAAATCCTGAATTTCGAAAAGTTTCTATACCTTACATAGCTGGTACCTCTACAAACTACATGTTAATTTTACGAAGATTGGATAGTCTCCATTTTGGAAAATGAAATTGGAAGACATTTTTATAATCAGCATATGAAACATGGAAAAAGACATCCATTTTTAATAAAAAAAAAAAATATACGCCATTTTGGAATTTTAAAACGGATTTTATTTTCATATCATTCTGCACCCCCAAAAACCTTGAAAACGATACCCATACCAAAGAAAAAAAAACCTCCAATAGTATCCAAAACTGGGATTTTCCGTAGCTTGCAAATTGAATTTTTAGCAGCTATTAATTTATCAATCAAATCTTTATAAGCTACTTACATGGTATAATGGTCACCAACTTATCGGTGCTAATTGGATTAAATTTCGCTACTTTTTATCTGCCGTTTTTTGTATTTTTTGTCACTTGAGTGATTTCACCAGTTTGGTAATTTAGTCGCCAACATATTAATTCGCTGCCAAATTCAGCAATACAGTATGCTCACGTGCAGTCACCAACTTATTTTTTGTTCACTCGATTAATTATATCCCTTATTCAAATATTGTACGTCTAGAGTACATACTAATTACAATTAAAACATGTAATTTTCATAGTAGTAACCAAGATTGATTGAAGTAATTTAGTCGCCAGCATATTAATTCGCTGCCAAATTCAGCAATACAGTATGCTCACGTGCAGTCACCAACTTATTTTTTGTTCACTCAATTAATTATATCCCTTATTCAAATATTGTACGTCTAGAGTACATACTAATTACAATTAAAATATGTAATTTTCATAGTAGTAACCAAGATTGAAAAAATCGAAAAATCCGGATATTTCGAATTTTTCGAATTTCGAAGTATCCGGATTGCAACCCCTACTTGCGAGTGACTTGGTGTGTTCTGCAAAGGCAAGCATGACAGATGTTGAGCTCGTATCCTTACATTTTATTGTAAATAGAACAGCCTCCGTGGTCTAGTGGTTAGAGCTTGGCTCTCGACTCGGATGTCGCGTGGGGAGTTATTTATTATTATTATTGTAAAAACAGAAATCGAAATAAAAAGAAACGAAAAGTACGGCAAAGAAGATGGTAGATGTTACAAATTCATAAAAACCGTTTACTGGCTTATTCAATAATGTACTAAGGCTACTCCACGCATCAGCTACTTTTTTCTCATAATACACAACACAATAATATATGTATGGACGCTTCACACCAAGTCAATCTGGTCCCGTGGTAAGTTCTCGAAGAACTTGTGTTACGGGTACCAGACAACAGAAATATATTTAATAATTTTTATATTATACACATATTTAAGATTTTTAGTATATTTAATACACATTCATGACCCAGGAACACAGAAAAAATGTTTGTTCCTTCAGCATTCAAACCCGCGACCCCCGGCTTGAGCACCAACACACTCAACCACTGAGCCACAGAGGTCGTCTCATCTGGCAAAAGCAACGACGTGGCGACGATAATGTTATTGTGTATGGTTATAATATGTATAACTAGCCGATGCCCGCAACTTCGTTTGCGCCTAACTGACGGAAGCGGAACCCTATTTTTTAAACGGAACCCTAAAATAAAAGTAGCCTATGTTAGACCTTATGACATCAGCTATCTGCCAGTGAAAGTCCCGCGAAAATCGGTCCAGCCGTTTCAGAGATTAGCCGGAACAAACAGACAGACAGACCGACAGACAGACAGACAGACAGACGGACAGACATTTAAAAAAATTGGTATTTTATTGTAAGTACCGAATATACTTTCAGATGCATTATGTGAAAAGCTGTTAATTTGAGGTTACAAACAGACACTTCATTTTTATTTATCTGTACCTATAGATTTAGTTCAAAAATAAAAAGAAGCATAAAAAAATACAAAACAAACTTTCCAATAGATTTTTATTGTATTATATGTCCAAGACCCGGGAACACAGGAAACTTTTTGTTCCTTCGGCGGGATTCAAACCCGCGACCCCCGGCTTGAGCACTAACATGCTCAATCACTGAGCCACAGAGGTCGTCTCATCTGGCAAAAGCAACGACGCGGCGACAATAAAATGTAACATATTATTGTGTATGGTTATATGTATAACTAGCTGATGCCCGCAACTTCGTTTGCATAACTTCGTTACCCGCAACTAACGAAAACGGATCCCTATTTTTTATACGGAACCCTAAAATAAAAGTAGCCTATGTTAGACCTTATAACATCAGCTATCTGCCAGTGAAAGTCCCGTGAAAATCGGTCCAGCCGTTTCAGAGATTAGCCGGAACAAACAGACAGACAGACAGACGGACAGACAAAAATTTTAAAAATTGATATTTTATTGTTAGTATCGAATATACTTTCATATGCATCAAGTGATAAGCTGTTAATTTGACATTACAAACAGACACTTCAATTATATTTATCTGTATAGATGTATAGATTTAGTTCAAAAATAAAAAGAAACAAAAAAAAATACAAAGAAACTGACTTTCCTTTAGATTTTTATTGTATTATACATATCCATGACCCGGGAACACAGGAAACTTTTTTTCCTTCGGCGGGATTCAAACCCGCGACTCCCGGCTTGAGCACCAACACGCTCAATCACTGAGCCACAGAGGTCGTCTCATCTGGCAAAAGCAATGACGCGGCGACGATAAAATATAACATGTTATTGTGTATGATATGTTCAAAAATAAAAAGAAACAAAACAAACTGACTTTCTTACACTGCGTTAGAAACGAAAGAATTGTTCGATAAATACGCGGGTAAGGCGTGCGCTAGCAAAACTGACATAGGTCTGTCCTCGTCAACGCCTAGCGGGCGACTGTGGGGCGACTCTAGCGGCTTACGCACGCTGCATTTCAATATTAATTTATTGTTAAAATAATTAAACCAACATGCAAAATGTAACCAGAAATTATTCTTTTTTAAGTTATTAGCTTTTCGTAGAAATGATTTTTGAAAGTAAAACTATCATGAACTTCATGAACAAAAAGAAAAATATTCAAATTTAGCCTCCTCTTCGGAATTATTTTTGATCGAGTGAAGTTTTCAATATTATGTTTCGAACCACAAATTGTTAAAGAACATTAAGTAAACAACAATGTGTTTTTTTTTTTGGCTTTTTAAAGTTACTATTTGTTTGTTTATTATCGATTCAAAGTCATGTAAAATTGGGTTCACGTGGCCTTAACATGCTCAATATCCATGCCTACAGTAACTACTTACGTGTTAAACAACAGGGTGCCAGGAGTGCCAACATACAGGGGAGGCCAACACCGATCGAGCGATTTACACTTTCATAGATTATGGTAGGTACGACTACGAATAAAGTGCCTAAATAGCAAATGTAATGTAAATGCAGAACCTTTAGCCAAGTTGCCATCGCTAATTACGAACTCGAAGTTCCAAAAAAGATCGAAGTTTCGACGTCGTAATTAGCGATGGCAACTTGGCTGAGAGCTCTGTTTTTAGGGTTCCGTAATACTTAAGGAACCCTTATAGTTTCGCTCTGTCCGTCTGTCTGTCTGTCTGTCTGTCTGTCTGTCTGTCTGTCTGTCTGTCTGTCTGTCTGTCTGTCTGTCTGTCCGCGCCTCTAGCTCCTGTAATTATGAATATAAATTGATGAAATTTGGTACAGTTATAGATTGTGTATAGATCACGGTTTCGGGATTATAAAAAAATAATAATTTTATATTTTAGGGGTGGCTCTCCATACATGTGAAGTGGGGATGAAAAATATTTTTTCACTCTACCCCATCGTGTGGGGTATCGTAGAATAGGTCTTTTAAAATAAAGGCAAGGTTTCATACGTTACTTTTTTATAAAGTTGACCATTTTCGAGTAATCGGCCTCCAAAGTAGTTTGTAAGTTGGTCCCCCCCCTAGCATTTTTAAACTATAGGAGATAGAAACTTGCAAATTTCCATGCTGATAGATCATGCTAAAAACTCTTTAGGAAAACTATTGTGAACCAAATCGAACAGTAACTTTTGGAGTAATTAAAAAAAAAGCATATTACGCGTTTATAGTTACGGAACCCTCCTTAGACATGTCCTGACATGCTCTTGGTTAGGTTATTTAAGCTGATGTTTTGACATTTACTTACATTTTTGATGTGTCAATTGTGTACTTTACAAATGCGCATGATTTTTGTACCGATTCAATTAATGCATAGAAGAGAAATGGAAAACTCGCAACTGTTTGTAGGGTAAAGAAGCCGACTTTTTTTTCCTGTTTTAATTATACTTTTCCGCTTTAATGACGAAATCGTGGCCACTTCTAATTTGACTCGTGTATAATTATGTAGGCGGTTGGCGGATGTAGATGATTTGAAATTTCCCGTTTCCTTGATTTTCCACTGAAAACCGACATGCTCTTTGAATATTAAGTGAAGGCTTCCTACTCGTACTTTGAAGTGTGACCTTATCCAAACCGTTAGAAGGCTGCATCCGGACTTAAGTGAATATAAGTGTCTATTCATCTTCCAGTATTATCGATGTCTAATAAAATAAGATTTTAAGTTTTTTTACTTAGCTATGCTTTGTCCGAACGAGAAATTTTTCCAATAATTATGTTAAAGAAAATTACAAGAATAAGTTCCTTTATCTAGTGGCAATTTAATGATACTGGCATGATAATCAATTTAGTTCTACCAACCCGTAAACGCATCTATTAAGTAGTACTTATTATTTTTATTACGAAGCAATTGTTGCAGTGAACCGTTATGGAGCAACAAAACAATGACATCGCATTCTTAACTCGCGAGTCTGGTTCGATGACCTCAGCTATGATTTCGTGGTACAAAAAACGCGAAGATCGTCAAAGTAGTTCAAGTACTTCTAATGATCGGTCAGCAATCAAGTGTCATTCAACTCACAGAGAATTAGATTTGCCAAGCAGATAAATTAAGAAGATATTGCGGTTTTTGAAGCTGAAGGCACCAACTAAATTTCGTATGTAACTCAGTTCAAATCCAATTTTCCAAATCTTAACAAAATATTAGATTGTATGTTTCATTGTATTTCTTTATGCAGCATTGTATTTCTTTAATGTAGCATTTTAGCGCGCTATTGTGTGTTCAGATTAAATGGGATAAAATGAGGTATATAGACTAGGGTTTTCCCGAATTAAAAAAAACTAGGATTTGAAGTTGAAAAAAACCAGGACAATTCAGTTAAAAAATAGGACGCAGTAATATAGTTGCAGCTGTTGTATTAAAATGAAGTGAAAACAATTTGAAAGAAATATAATGCTATGTTTTTTTCATAATATATGTATTTGAATAACTTAAATTAGAAAGAAAAATTGTAAAAGTGGTGCGCGAATTTTAAAATACACGACACTATCAGAGCGCATAAAAACCCAGGACGCTACTTTTCAACTATCCAGGACACTGCAAAAACTAGGACATGTCCTGGGAAAACAGGACGGTCGGCAACCCTAGTATAGACTATACATTTACCCCGTTACTAATAAACGCTGTATAAGCTTTGAATAGTTATACAGTGTTGTCTCCTTCTATCGAATTAACATGTCACTTGTGTGATGTGAACAAAACACTGTACAACTATTCAAAGCTTATACAGCGTTTATTAGTAAGGGGTATCCCGCTTAGTAGGTAAGTATTTTGTGTTTAGATCTATACAGGACCATCTTAAAAACGTCAAAACGGCTCTTATGGTCAGTTTATACCGAAACGAGACGCGACGCATTTTAAGATAGCGATTCAAAACTAACTTTATTCCGTACACAAGAATACACATTTCATTGCAAGCGGCGCCGTGCTACGCAGCCCAGGGCGACTAGAAATTCGAACTCTTTGTGGGAGAGCCACGCTTCGGCATGAATGGGCCGGCTCGACCGGGTAAATACCACGACCTCACAGAAAACCGGCGTGAAATAACGCTTGCGTTGTGTTTCGCCGAGTGAGTGAGGTTACCGGAGGCCCATGGGGGGGGATTGGGGATTTTAAGGATCAGGAACGCTAGTCAGCAACAGAGGAGTTACAAGTGTAACTCCTCTGTTGCTGCGAGTGTCCATGGGCGGCGGAAATCGCTTAACATCAGGCGATCCGTCTGCTCGTTTCCTGGTTCATTACATAAAAAAAAAAACTCTTGCAATCAAGTCAAGTCGAGTCATAAAAAAAAACAAAATTGGAATTTTTATACACTTTCTGAACGTCGGTCTACATAATGCCTACCATGGTTCGGAAACCAGCCCGTCGTCAATAATCAGAGTAATGACACGTGTATCTTCTTGTGTATTGAATAAAGTTCAAATTTGAATATCTATTTTAATAAAAATTAAGCGCCGCCGCGCATCTCGCATCTCGGTATGAACTGACAATTATTCGTGTAAATCGCTCGTCGCGCGGCGTGCGGCACAAATACAGCACAGGAAGGGACACTGGACAGCACAGCGCGGGACAGCACAGCATTATAAATCTCAGCACTGACAGCACTCACGGTGGACACGCTGAGCAGCGCGTCGCTGTCCTCGCAGCGCTGCGCCTCCAGGTCCTCGGGCCGGCGCCAGGTGGACTCCAGGTCGCGGGTGGGCACGCCGAACAGCGCGTACCCGAAACCGTTCAGCAGTATCCGGTACTGTGGAACATACCAGGATTATGGTGTACCATAGCTAGAAACGTTGGAGCCTTGAAACTTGTGTGTCAACTTCACAAGTGTGACAAAACAAAAAAAAAAAAGTTATATTAATTAAGATTTAGCTATTCAGGTGCTTCTTCACACTATGTTATTTTATATTTAGTTACTTAGGTATTACTTAGTGTAAACATTTACTAAAAATGCGGTCGCACAGCACGTAATATCGTACAATAACTTCTCGCTAGTACAAGTATAGCGAGAAGTATATCTACGAAAGTCTACGTGTTCTGCTACCGCACTTTAAATGCCTATGTAATTTATATTAATAGGTACATACATACTTAACTTTTAAGAACTTTGTCACTTTAAATATGCTTCATTTCTATTGTCTCCGTTTTTTCTTAATATTAACCGGCAACAGACATTATTAAATATTATGTGATCGATTACTTCTTTTCCAGATTTAGCATTAAATATGTTTCGAATCTTACTACCAAATAGGGTAAACTAGCAAAAGTTTCTACCTTCGGCAACTTAGTGGCGTGTATAGTCTGTATAATCTTGGTGCGAAGGTTCTCGATGCTGTGGACGCTGAGCCGCATCACCAGGTCGTCGCCCACACCGACCGTCAGCACGAAGCTCTCCGTGTACCGCGCTGCCTCGCGGCTTATTAGACCCGCTGAAAAATGCCAATTACTCAGTGGTTTAGCCTATGAGCTCAGCCAATATATTGGACCTTATTGCTACAGAAATAAGATCGAAATGTTGGTACACAGGCTCTATGTTGGTACTCTGGAGTGTATTTACTAATGTCAATCCTAATGACAAAACGCTAGGGTCGGCACGGTCGGACGGGAAAATAACCAAATCAAAAACACAACCCTCACAATAATTATAAATGTCGCTTCAGACATCTTTCTTAAAATGCCGACCCTATGTAAACCCGCGTGCCGTGCGTGCCGCCCGTCTCCCGCATACGTCTAGCACACATTGCCGCGTTCTTTGTGTATGGGATTTTTCGTGTAAGACCATTGAATGACGATTCTTTACGTTAGTAAACTGTAAAACATAATATTCTTTGACAGGGTGGCATTAACTTGGTATTTACCCAATTTATGGTTTTGCAAAGTTATGTTGAAGGCTTCGAATATAAGGATCCACACCATATTGATATTTGAAACGGGTGCTCGGTGTATGACTTCACGAAACAAGAGGACAAATATTTTAAAACCTAATTAACATACTTATTAACTGACATATAAAATAGATCAAAGTATAAATTAAAATATCATAATAAGATATCAATCTTGATTCGTGACGGGTTGAGGATGGGTTGAGGTGTTAAAAACACTTTTTAGCGGACACTTGTGAGGTTGTAAATAATATTGGACTCGTGTAACTCGTTATGTAAACTGGATAAGCACTGATGATCTGAACCTCAATTCTCGTATTTAAAGTAGACAATTTAAAGAGTCAATTTTACTTACATAAATATTGATTGTTATGTAGGTAAAGAGATATATTTAATAATCTCTTAAAACGGCCAAGTGCGAGTCAGACTTGCGCAGGAAGTGATCCGTATAAAACAGCCAAAATAGTCACGTTTGATGTAAGGCCGAGCCAAATGTTTTTTTTTTTAGCGGGAACAGAAATACGTGTTCTGTGAAAATTTCAACTGTATAGCTATCATGGTAAAGGAGAAACAGCCTGATGACTGACAGACAGACGGACAGACAGAAAACGCAGTGTCAGTAATTCACCCTTTGGGTGAACTCTGAACTGACACCTAAAAATGACATTGATACCTGGATATGTGAGAAGTTGGGATAAACCAATTACTCACGGTATACCGGAGAGACGGTATAAGAGAGTATTTTAACAGTGGGTGTTTAGACTAGTGCCAATAGGTTTTGAAACAAAATAAATTTACAGTAAGATGAAACCCATTGGAAAAGGAAGAGAATATAACAAAAATAAAAGGAAAAATAATTTACGGACGATTTGAGGTCGGGAAGTGAAGGGGTGAGTTTTTAAGGGTAGAAAACGGATTATCTCGATTTCCGGCAAAACTACAAGTCCTATGGAAAAAAGTTAAATGGCAAAGTTAGGTTAGGTTAGTAGGTAATAATAAGATCTACAATTTGTCTACCTTTTCCAATGGGTAAATCATCATCCTACTATAAATTTATTTTACTTCTGACCATTTTTAGAGGTTTTTAGCACTAGTCTAGTTGGGTAAACACGAAAAGAAGTAGGTGTGTATAATACGGGTGTTTTTTCAGTCAGTGAACAAACTTTCAGGAGTGAATATACTCTTGAATATAAGCAACTTTTACTAGGGTAGGTATCAACTTTCCTATCTGAAAAAAACAGCTGTTTTCTACAAGCTGCTATCTATGCCATAGCCCTTTTACATAGCACTTAAGCGTAAGGAAAGGTATCATATTATGTAGTAATCAAAATTAAAAATATTAACCTGGAGTAGAGAACGCGAATACTTTGAGATGGGGATATTTGGGCCTCAGTTTGAGTGCCACTAATACTGCTACGCCGGCTCCTAAGCTGTGACCTGAAACAGAGAAAAATATTTTAATAAAAGTGGTCCTTTAGCCAAGATGCCTTTCGCGAATTACGAAGTTAAAAATCAAAAATGTATGATATTGATCGTAGCGCGCGCTATATATGCCGAATAGGCAAGACGACTGATTTTTTTTTATTGCATAAATGAATAGTACTCTTAAATATGAGTAACTTCTCAAAAGAAACCGTATATCAAAAGTCAATATTTTTAAAGGTACAGTGATTTGTTTACAAAATTTCGCAAGTCCCGTGAAAATGCTCCATACTAAAGTCGTACGTAGCTATGACGTCACGTCCATGTTAAAGTGTATGAAGTATACGGCCGCAGGAACATATTTGTAAATATCTCCGATATTTATGCGTTTAAGTTCATACATACCGTAATAAAAGTTTTTGTATATGATGTAAGTAAACTAATGATGTAGGTTTTGTTTACTAATTTAGCAAAAAAAAAAATATTTTTTTTGTACTTTTTAGATGTATCTAATTACTAAACTATAAATAAAATATTATAATTTTTTACATTTACGAAGTAGTAATGCCTTAAAATTTCTGAGTACATTAATGAAAGTAAATATTTTAGATATAGTCGTGTACCCAATTGTCGCTAAGCGCGCGTTATGTTAATCCCATACGTTTTTCTTTTTGAGCTTCGTCATCGTAATTAGCGAAGGCACCATGGCTAAGAGGTTCAGCTATTTTATATAGCACAGGCATTTGTCTGTCTCCTCTTTTAATATTCTGGCTCTATTATAGCCAAAATAGTAATCGTGCATTCATTATTATTATGGCAACCACTGTGCTCCCTCGGATACAACTCGAATAGAGGAACTATAAATAAACTTTTAAATATCTGAGCCCTTAGCCAAGTTACCATCACTTATTAACGACGACTAAGTTCTAAAACAAATGTAATGTATTTGACTTAAGCATCGTTATGTCACGTAAATGCTTATGTCAAATGCCATACATTTTTGTGACGGGTCGTATATTATAAAGGGTGTCTTAAAGTATTTGACTTTTAAAAGTTGAGTAATTCTATTTTATAAAGTTTAGACATCTAGTGGAAGCATGGCCCGTAGTCTTATTAAAATAGGG
Source organism: Glaucopsyche alexis (assembly GCA_905404095.1). Classification (NCBI taxonomy): domain Eukaryota; kingdom Metazoa; phylum Arthropoda; class Insecta; order Lepidoptera; family Lycaenidae; genus Glaucopsyche; species Glaucopsyche alexis. Next base: position 9,955,127 of record FR990053.1, read on the forward strand.
TTGCCAACTCAAATTTTAACAACCAGAAAAAATCGGTTTAACAACAGGACGCAGTAATAGAGTTGCATCAGTTAATTTATAAGTTAAATAAATGTAAAGCTAATAAACATATTTTTAAAGCATTTGAATAATATTAAATTACAAAGAAAAATTGTGCAAGTGGTAAGGGAATTTTAAAAAATATGACTATCAGGGCGCTTTAAAAACCCAGGACGCTGCTTTGAAACGGGACAGCCCAGGACACTGTAAAAATCAGGACATGTCCTGGGAAAAAGGGACGGTTGGCAAACCTATATTACAAGAATTGTAGGAAAGAAAACTGTAGCTACGGGGAAGGGTTGCGCACCTGTCAGTATGAGATCATAAGTGGGGTACTGCTGGAAGGCGCGGTCCAGCACCGGGATCAGCCGCCGCAGCATCTTCGCCGCGCCCATCGACATGCCCTTGTGCGCCGCCGTGTCCTCCGGCACACCTGATTAAACAAAATAGTTCATAAATAGTCTCACATAAAGCAATAATATAGACGTAGAAGCGACGCGGATGGCTGACCCTCTAGTCAAGAGGCATTCGATAATTTCGACGGCAAAGTTCAAATCAAAAATGTATGGGATTTGTTTTCGAACGTCGCCGTCGAAATTATCGAATGTATCTTGACTAGGCCCTCTGGTTACATTAGGTAGGTATAACATTATAATAATGGTTCCCTATTTTTTCGCATAAAATCATATGTCATAATTTTACTTGGCATAATTTCATTTGACCTAATAGTAGTTTCGCATAATACTCATTTGGCATAACTTTCTTAGCATAATTTTGTTTCGCATAATAATTGTAAGGCAATGTAATTGTAAGGCATACTTATTGTAAGGCATACATTTTTTTACGCATAATATTAATTAAGAATAATATTTTTATGCATAATATTAAAAACCATAAATATATTTACTTACGCATAATGATATTTAAGCATACTTTTATATTTACGCATACTTCTTTGTAGCATTTTTTTTTCACATACTAATGAATGATAAATTCTACTGGGTGTGCGAGTTAGGCGAAATAACAATTGTCATTGCAATTTTCGACTGATTACGAAATTAAACTTAGACAAACAACACGAACTGCTATCTAAGAACATACCAAGCCATAACCACAAGCCTAATGCACTTAAGGATAAAGAGAGTTTTGTTTTTGCATTAATTACTATTTAATTAACCTTTCGTATTAATTATTTTAAACATGTTAGCGGCTTACGGGTGGCCCAAGGGCCACCCCGCCGCAACTTAACCTACTGTTACACATGTTACACTAGGTATAATGAGTGTAATACCTGCTTTTAATGTTTAATAAATATGCGTTTAGTTACCTTAACCGTGTTTTCATTATGTCTTTCCATTTTATGCATATTTGTGCCTTGTGACAGAATGCCTTGTATTTATTATGACAAAAAATATGCCTAACGAGTTTATTTATTTATTATAAGGACACCAAACAGTACATACATTAAACACATTTATAGAGATAACTACAATAATTGCAAACTGTACCGATGCATATACCTTAGCAGGTGACACAACATTCACAATAAAGAGCTTAACATATTAGTACTTATAGAAAAAAAATACTCTATAACAAACAAATTAAATCATAAATTATTTAAAAAAATGTTATAAACAAGGGCCAATCATGAATCACAAAATAAAATAAATAAGATTAAAGCAAGTACATAAGTCACATAAACAGGAATAATAATAAAAACAATGTCAGGATAAAAATATAACACAAAGCAATATTAATAAATTAGAGCCTTAATCAATCACCATTAAAAATAAAATAAGTCAATAATAAAATAATTAAAATCTTACACAGTCAAAAAAATTTTTAATAAATAAATAAGATTAATATAAATAAGTCACAGTATAAATTCTATTTTACACACAGAGTCAATAGATATATGCCAAAAAACAATTATGCCAAAGTATTATTATGACAAGAAAAATTATGCCTTACGAGTTATGCCTCATTAAATTAGGACAAAATATTAGTCTAAATGATATTTATGCCTAATGATGTAGTATGCGAAGAAACTAATGTCAAAGTAATATTATGCGTAATAAAATTATGCCAAGTGAGGTATGCCAAATGAAATTATGACAAATAAAATTATGCGAAAATAGGGAATCCCTATAATAATAGCTGGTGCCCGCAACTTCATTTGCATCGAACTAACGGAAACGGATTACGGAACCCAAATTTTTATAACGAAAGCCTAAGCTAAGTTACTACTTATGTTTCTAACATCAGCTATCTGCCGGTGAAAGTCCCGTGAAATGTTGATATATTTTGTTATGGTAGTAGTTTAAGGCTTAAGCTATGGATTAACACTTAGGCAAATTTTTATCCCGAAAAAGTACAGTGTTGTGTGTGTACAGTATATTTTACAGTGTATTTACGGCAAAAGTTAGTTTGAAGATTTCCGCCGCGTAAAAAAGGCTATGATAACAAACTTGAAGTTGTTAAGTTGTAGCGTTTTTCCACGAAGTCTGTTACAAAAATATAATTGCCCACGAAGTCTGTTATAAAAATATAATTGCCCACGAAGTCTGTTATAAAAATATAATTGCCCATTCGATGCCCATGACACTCCATGATCCTAGGACCCAGTCTAACGATTTAGGAACGCCCAGCCCAGTCCAAGTCATTATGACTTGCAGTTTGTTGATTAGTCAATAAAAAAACCAGTTGTGCTATTTATCTTACGAAATTAGTATCCATTACATCGAGATTGTTATAATAACAAATTGTTTGAACATTATGATACCCACAAAGTCGTTGAAATAATCAAAGTTTCTTACAGGTACCTAATAATAGTAATTTTAATGCTGGGGCCGCACCTGCGTCTATCGTCACGAAGCTTCGTGCTATGACACGATACATGCAAATCTGACCGGCCGTTATCGGGTATCGTGGCGAATATTCGGGTTGCGTCTTCGTTATCGCGCGGGTGGCGGTACGTCAAAGGGTTTTAGCGCGCTAACAATTCGCCTTGCGTGGTCGCATTAGCGTTGTTCATTTTCGTGTTTGTTTTCAACTCGTTAAGACGCGCGCTGTGTGACGGCAGTGCGTAAAAATTGATTGGAGCGATGAAATATGTTAGAATTTCTTCATAATTTTGAAAATGAGCCCATCATATGGGATCCAAAAATATTAATCATAAAAAAGCATTTGATGGCTGACACATGGCGTCGTTTGAAAAGTAATTTAAATTACGAAAACTCAACGAATATCGAAAAATTGAAGAAGAAGATTCCTTGACGGCGTTTAACAGAATTCATCTGAATAAAATTAAAAACAGTAAAAAAATCTGGAATGGGATTTATTTTTAGATTTCAATAAATACATTACGTAATTGTTATCACACATGTAAAAGTAAAGAAATTCGTCGTCGCCCATATTCAAACGCCTAGATGACGCCATCTTGGATTATTGCACGATATATCGTGAAAAATAACGAAGCCGCTAATATGACCACAGGTTTATCGCGATAACTTTTTAGTGTACAAAACGTACGAAGCTTCGCCACGCATAACATTCGGACGATAGGCGCAGGTGCGGCCCCAGCATAATACGAATTACTACAATTTACACAGAAAAATAGAAAAGGCAAAAAACCTAAGAATATTTTAATTAGGTTACAAAAAATTATAAACATTTATAAACCGTGCAATAATGGAGAAGTTTAATGACGTTGTTAATATTATAATATATTAAACTTAATGGTATTAAAATATAGATCAATACTAATCAATCACTGCAAGATTTTTTGGAAACCGCCAATAAATTACTGAGAAATAGATCATAGAAGTTGACGGAACGTAGGTATGTGGATTTTGACCCCTGTGACGTCATCGGACCTATGCCTACGAGATAAAATATATGGCATGAATTACTGACGGATCACCGCACAGTTTAAGCTGGTCGTAGAGACCTAAAACTTGGAGGGTGTGTTGTTTGTATGCCGTTAAAGGCATGTACAATAAGAAGGGATTTTCCGTAATTCTACCCCTAAGGCTAAGTACTCACGGAGCGATTTGCAGTCGCGCCCGCCCCCGGTCCCGTGAGTTTTGAAATAACGATGTTCCACGACATCGTTATTTCAAAACTCACGAGACCGGTTAATTGCTCGATTACAAGTCGCTGCGGTTGCGATTTTCGCCCTTCAATCGGGCGACTTCAATCTAAATATATAAAAGGCAAACCGGACTGACTCATCTATCAACGCACAGCCGAAACTACTGAAAGCATTTCGTTAAAATTTGGCATACAGATAGTTGTAATCACGTAGGCATTTGCTAAGATTTTTGAAAATTCACCTCCTGAGGGGGTGAAAAAGGGGTTAAAATTGTAAAGATGGAAATCGAACTTCACGCGGACGAAATTACGGGCAAAAGCTAATCTAAACATAAGAATTTCGCCCGCCAAATGCCAATCGATCGCAGAGATCGCGGCTCGCGCGATTCTACTAGTCGCCCGCCGCGCCGCGCCGGTGCAGCAATACCCGCAAACAATCGCGCACGCCGCAGGTGTAAGTCGCGTCGTGAGTTTTGCAATATTTTTTACATAATACCTATATACCTATTTGCATTCTACAGAAGCTGCGGGCCCGCAATCGCGGCGGGCGCGACTTTTTTTTTTTTTATAAAACTAGGGGGCAAACGAGGAAACGGATCACCTGATGGAAAGCGATTACCGTCGCCCATGGACACCCGCAACATCAGAGAAGTTGCAAGTGCGTTGCCGGCCTCGCGAAAAATCGCTCCGTGACTTATTAGCCTGAGGGTGATCCGTTAGTAATTCAGGTCATACATTTTATCTCATTCCAATGTGTAGGAAAAAAATAATCAGTTTAATTTAGTAAAATTAGGTATGTTGTTTTTTTCGAATTATCCTCTATTTTTGAATTTGACTTGACTAAGCTGGAGCCCCTTGAATCCACGGGCCCTAGCTAGGCTGAAGCTCAAAAAGCCATACGGTAGATCCGGGGCAGGCAGCATATATTAGGTATATTACTACGTTCATGGCTGGCATGGCATGACTGACATTCGCCGGTACTCGAGCTGTCATTTGTAGAGAGTGTGAGAGTGTCGCCGCTGTGCCGCAGGTGATTAATTACCTTCAGCCTCAAATTTTTCGGATCCAGCAGAGAAGTCAGTGAAAATGTCCCGCAGCGAGATGGAGCCGCGCACCGCCACCACGATCGCCTCCCGCTCGTGGTCCGCGATCACGCAGAACGGCAGCTGGAAGTAAACAGGTTGGTTATACATTTTTCATACCACCTGCTCGACAATGTCCGATTATATATCACGCAATCTCAACGTAAAGAAAGTCATTGACTCCCAAGGGAGATAATGTTGTATGAAACTCCCAAGGGATTAAAGTGATTTGAATTTGGAACGTTAAAATTCGTATGAAAACTCCTAATAGATACGTATCTAAGGTTGGGGAAAAAGTTTCTTCGCATTTTATATAAAAATTCAAAAGGTTTTTTTTATAAAGTTTATTTACAAGTGACTAAAGTATATAGGTGCCATTTTGTTCGATAACTTTTTGCCATCTTGTTGGTAGGTACATGATCCCATTGCTATAAAATTTTTGGGGCTTCTGATGAAAAAACTGCGACAAGTGGTTTTGGTAGTCCTCTTGTGATGTCAACCTGACACTGCCTAAGGAATTCTGCAGCGACCGAAACAGGTAGAAATCTGAAGGTGCAAGGTCAGGACTATACGGCGGATGCATTAACACCTCCCAGCCAAACTCCCGTAATTTTTTCTGAGTGGCTAAAGATGTGTGAGGTCTAGCGTTATCATGGTGAAAAAACCACACCCCTTCTGTTGATTAATTTCGGCCGCTTTCTCTCAACTTCTTGCTTTAATCTCATCAGTTGTTCGCAGTACAGTTCAGAATTGATGGTCCTGCCTGGCGGTAACAGCTCATAATGAATAATGCCCTTCCAATCCCACCACACACACAGCATCACCTTGTTGCGAGTTAACCCGGGTTTCGCCACAGTCTGTGAAGCCTGACCGGCCTTTGACCACGATCTTTTTCGCACGTTCTTGTCGTACGTGATCCACTTTTCATCACCAGTTATCAGCTTCTTCAAAAATGGTTCGGTTTCATTACGTCGTAATAAAGAATCACAAATGAGTACACGGTTCATTAGGTTTCTTTCAGTGAGCTCATGAGGCACCCAAATATCGAGCTTTTTTGTGTACCCAGCTTTTTTCAAATGCGCCAAAACCGTTTTGTGGTCAATCCCCAGTAGATATGAGCGCCGATGGGTTGTAGGTCGGCGGCGGCGCGCCGGCTTTTTTGGGTCGGCGGCGGCGGCGTCGGCGGCGTGACCTTGTAAGGGTTGAAGTTTGTACTTGGTAGTAAAAAAGTGTAGTTCACACAAACAATAATTTTATTTATTGGGTTACATACAATAGGCAATCGGACAAATTTTTTTTTATTGCATAAATGAATAGTACTCTTAAATATGAGTAACTTCTCAGAAGAAACCGTATATCAAAAGTCAATATTTTCAAAGGTACAGCGATTTGTATAAAAAATTTCGCGAGCCTCCTAAAAACGCTCCATACTAAAATCGATATACACATGACGTCACTTGAATATGAAGTAGTATGAAGTAGTATATGAAGTATATGGCCGCAGGAATATATTTGTAAATATCTCCGATATTTGTGCGTTTAAGTTCATACTTACCATAATGAATGTTTTTGTATATGATGTGAGTAAACTAATGATGTAGGTTTTGTTTACCAATTTCGCAAAAAAAAAAAATTTTTTTTTGGTATAAAGACTCGAAGAAATTTTGTATACAAATCGCTGTACCTTTGAAAATATTGACTTTTGATATACGGTTTCTTCTGAGAAGTTACTCATATTTAAGAGTACTATTCATTTATGTAATAAAAAAAAATCAGTCCGCTTGCCTATTACAATGCAATACAATTTATGGCACTTTTTGTAGTGATGAAAAAGATAACGTAATAATAAAATTTCAAAGTAGGAACTACTTTGGAATTGGCAGTTAACTGTGCTTTGATTCCAAAGAGTTATCACTGTAATCTTTTTTATTTATTTTCGACGTCCACATTTTCAACGACGTCGAAGCCATTTATATAATTGATAGCGTAGGTTCTCTAGTGAACAACCAATAACAGCCTGAAACACGGTGCAAAATCTCCCAAACAAGCATATCTGCCTGTAGGTAGCACGCCCCCATAGTCTAGCGCTATACCGGTTGTCTTTCCTAGATCTGTCCATGAATCAAATTATGTTCAGTCCTTCACAGAATTTATGAGAACTGGATATAGCTTCTAAAAGCTATGCACCTTGATCGTGGCGTTAGATGGCATGGCCATATTAGGTCTCTCAAGAAGATATTGTTGCAGTTGCCGCCGTCCGCCGCCTGGCCCTGGAACAACCTTCTTAGCCACTATAATATAAATAAACAGAGGAAGTGGAGTCAGGTGAATCAGAGCTTCAAGCGAAGTGATGGGGGATGAAAACAGCGCACCCGTGATTATCAGACAGGCCAGCCTCTGTACACTATTCAATGTTTTGATGTAGTTGACCTGTACAGCTTTTTTCCTGCGTAGTGTGGCATATGTGACAATCGCCTCACTATAATATCTTGTATACACAAGCTATAGTGAGGCAATTGTCACAACCAAGCATAGTATTGCCTTCGACCGAAGTAAGTCCCATAATATCTAGGATCAATCCCAGATATTTGACCTCACTTGCAAACGTGGTAGTTTTCCCGAAGAGTGTTAGGGGTTTTAGTCCCTTCAACTTCCTCTTATTGGCGTTAGGTATCAAGACTGTCTTATTAGCGTTGACCGTTATCTTGACCCTTTTGCACCAATTTTGAACCTGATTGCAGTAGCAGTGACTACTCGTGCACATTTGTTCACCACTAGTATCGCTAGGTCAGACTGACTCTCGACTCGGAGGTCGTGGGTTCGATTCCCGCATTGGAACAACAGGACATTTTAGGCTGATCACCTGATTGTCTGACAGTAAAGGTGATCCATGCGTCAGATGGGCATGTAAAAAGTCGGACCAGCGCCTGATCTCTCGCCAGTCGTGTTGGTTATCCATCCCACTGGATTACGAGAGTAAAGGAAAAGAGAGTGATCTTGTGTACTGCGCACATACTAGGGCACTATAATAATAACTGCTGGCCTGGTCTCAATGAAACCGGCCAACGTCACCGAATTCGGTATGGAGAGCTATTATTATCATTATTAAGTCATCGGCGATATCCTTGAGCATAGAACCTTCTATTGTCCAGTTCTTTTAGCAGCCTATTCCCTACCAGGGACCACTTCAGCGGCTACAGTACCCCACCCCTCCCTGTGGGCATCTTTGTGTAAACCTGCTCCTGAGCGTCAAGCCCATGATAGTTGATAGTCTGTTGTTTAAGCGTGGCTTTGATCCACTCTATAGTAATTCTTGAAGCCAGGCTATCAGGGTAATAGATCAGGTTGAGTTTTTGCGCAACGCTCCGCGCCGTCAATATCTAAGAAGGTGCTTAGCGCAGACTTCTTATCCTCAATGGCTTTATCAACGCGATCTTCTAGCTCCATCAATTTAGTAGATCTGCTTTTCTAATAAACATGTTATCTTTCATGCAGAACTCTTTTGATGAGATAGTTGTCACTTATATGCTCATAGTCAGTGACTGAAATTACACATTATGACTATCCCTCTCGCTCACTCGGCGCGCCGATGTATTTTCACGGCGGCGGCGGCGCGGCAAAATCGTCGGCGGCGGCGGCGCGCCGGCGCGGCGCTCATATCTAATCCCCAGTTCTTCAGCTACATCGTAACTACTAATATGCCGATCTTGCTCCACTTTTTCAAAAATGGCAACAGTTTTGTCCGTAACAGGGCGACCAGAGCGACGTGCATCTTTGATATCAAAATTTCCGGAAATTTGCGCTACTCTCACAGATACTGCATTAGGTCCATAAACATCACAAATTTTTTTCGCGGCTTGTGTTGCATTTTTACCTTTTTTGTAATAAAATTTTAAAATGTATCGAAATTCTTCATAAGAATCACTCATTTTAACAATAAGAAAAACAAATGAAAATCTCAAATTTACCTAATTTGAACTTGGAATTGTCTTCTGTAAAATTAAAACTTTTTAATGATACCAAAATCAGCCAGATACAATTGGTATAGCCCAAGATATTTTATGACAAGTTCATACATACTATAATGCGAAAAGACTTTTTCCCCAACCTATTATGGAGTTTTTCGAAAATCGAACTTGCCACCTATAATTTTAACATTCTCACATGTCAAAATCGTCAGTCACAAGTTCCTGAATTTTTAAGTACTGCTCAAATAAACTCCACCACAACTTCCATAAATGTTCCTAATAAAAATATTACTCTGTCCCTCCATAACTGGACAAATGTGTCCAATATCAATATTCATTTTTAATAAAATAAATGTTTTATTTTTGTAGCCCTGGGTTTTTATTGCCTCGCAGTAGGTATGAAAAGTAGAGTATGCACCTCTGGGATAAAGCCTGTCTTCGTCTTGGGCAGCTTGAACCCCTCGCTTCACTCAGGACTCTACATAACTCCCTCGCTTCACTCGGGAGTTAAGTTTTAATTCTAGAGTCCCTCGTTACGCTCAGGGTCCAATATACTGCCCGTGACGTAAGACACTGCTTTATCCCCTTGGTGCATAATCTACTATTATAGACGGTATCAACAACAATAAGGCTCGGCGCAAACATGACAACCAGCGACCGTAGAGACCGCACATTACCACTATAAATTTTCATAAGTACGGTCGCCGACAAGCCGGTGTACTACTTGTGAACCTAACTGCTACAATTATAATGAAGTCTACAAGCGGTACATCGGCTTGTCGGCAATAAGCTTATCGGCAACAAGCTATCTGACACTAATTAAAATATTTTGAAACAGGCCGCAAATAGGTACTACCCACTAGGTAAACTATACTTTTTAACCGACTTCCCAAAAAAGGAGTCGGTTATACGTTCGGCTGTATATATATTTTTTATTTTTATTTTTTTATATGTATGCAATTCATATTAGTTGTAAGAAATAAATTCTCAGAAATGGTCATTAAACCTCTAACATGAAAACGCTCGATTTGAAAACTGAAAAACTACTTCGACGATAAAACCTTTCCTTTAGATTTTCCAAGTCATTTGTATGAGAGTATGTCGACCCTTTTATCAGATCAAAGAAGAAAATATATTGCCTCGCATTGTGATGGCTACTTGGATAAGAGCAATTTGTCTGTGGTCTGTGACAGTGTCCATAGTCTTTGGACCATAGAACACAGCTTTTTTTTACACTGGATTCCTGTAGTTTTCCCGCAGCTTCGCCCACGTGAAATTAGGTTTTAAACTTTCATTCCCTATTTCATCCCCTTGGGGATTGAATTTTGAAAAATCCTTTCTCAGTGGACATCATATGAATTATGAGGAAAACGTGTGCAAAATTTCCGATTTGGGTTTGGCCTGTGCGTTGATGCATCAGTCAATCAGCTTTGCCTTTTATAAGTTTTATATAATATGTACTAGCTGTCTCGACACTGTTGTTCTTCTAAAATATGAACAGGAATGAGTAAATGACTATACCTACTCCTATAACCTACACCTTTTCCAATATTTCTTACTGTTTTAACCTTAGATTTAGGGACTGGTGAAGCAAGGTCGTAGGTTTTTTTTCTAGCCTAAAATATATGTAAAATGTAATCTGTCGTAAATCACGAACAAAAACATAGCTACTTTGGTACCTACTTTGTTTATAAAAAAACTCTGTGAATATTCTTGTACAAAAAGTGTACAACCCTAGGATTAACGAACACTCAATTGCTTTAACCTTGAGGACGTCTTATGTCCAATAAAAACGTACATTCTCAGATAAAACTTGGAAACATAAAGTTAATGGACAAAAAACTATAGTTACGAATTTTCAAAAATATTGTAACGTTCCTATCGCGAAGGATTTTCACTGCAAAACAAAATATATTGTGAGAAGGACCCTCTTATCTTCTGTAAATAACTAAATACCTACCTGATATAAAGTCCGGTTTACTTTGTATGTTTTAACATTAAAGTGAACCGGAGTTAATTCAGTTAATATTATGTATATTTACTTTAAGGATCCTAAACCAATAAGTTAAAATCCTAAACTAAAAAATATAATACTGAATACAATACTACGGCTGGCGCTATATGATCCGGAATCCGGAAAGCCGGAGAAAATTCAAGGCACTGAAAATAGAACTCTGCGCTAATGCAACAGAGTTGAAAATTGAAGTGTCGAGTGTCGAGCTGTCATATACATTGCCATTTGACTCAACACTTGTGGGAGTTGTTTTGTACGTGGGAGAGCCATCAGCCACGTATCGGCATTAATGGTTTCGACCGGGTAAATACCACGGCCTCACAGAAAACCGGCGTGAAATAACGCTGCGTTGTTTCACCGAGTGAGTGGGGTTACCGGAGGCCCAGGGGCGGTTGGGGATTTTAAGGACTGAGGCGCTCCTGTCCTAGCCAGCCAGCTAACCAGCGGAGTTACAAGTGTAACTCCTCTGGTGTTATGAGTGTCCATGCGCGGCGGTAATCGCTTAACATCAGAGGGGCAATTCCGCTAAATTAAACCTGCATTAATACAGTTACAATCAAGTTCCGATTGGCTAAAACTCTCAAACGGTGTTTTTATAAACGTTAAACCTATGTGAAATACGCTCTGATTGGTCGAAACTAGGGAATATTATTCGAATATTCGAATATTCGTTTTATTCGAATATTCGACGATTTTATTATATGACTGGGTTCAATATTCGAATATTTCGAATAAAACGAATAGTAAAAATATTTTATTTATTTTTCAAAAATATGTTAATACTAGCTTTTGCCCGCGACTTCGTCCGCGTGGAATAGTTACTTTAGAATATCGCTAAAATTTATCCGCGACTTCATTTACGTAGAAGGAGGAGCGCTTGCCCGCGACTCACGACTGCCCGCAGCGCGCCGCACATCATTATTGCGCGCTGATTATTTTATTACTGCGATATCTTCTAAAATACATATTAAAATCAAATGATGTAAATGGCAAATTTCTTCTAAATTAAATGCTTGTAATGAATAACGTATTTATTTGGATAAGGATTAATATCATCTTTATGAAAACACCCTCACAAATAATGCTTAATTTTAGAACAAATTTGGTTAGCATAAAAAGGTTATTGTGAGCCAACCTTAAAAGATAGAGATATACTGTCGCGGACTTTTTTTTAGAACTTTTAAAGGGGAACAATTCTGTCATGCATAATTTTAGCGAAACTTTAACCGTTTCCGCAGCGTACGCAGCGAAAGCTCTCAAAAGGGAAAAAAACACCCCGATTTTGAAACATTATTGATTGGAGCTCCGCTCATATTGAGCTTAGCATGATGTTATATAGCCTAAAGCCTTCCTCGATAAATGGACTATCCAACACAAAAAGAATTTTTCAATTCGATCCAGTAGTTCCTGAGATTAGCGCGTTCAAACAAACAAACAAACATTCAAACTCTTCAGCTTTATAATATTAGTATAGAATAGTAATAAACTTGTACATAAACCGGAAAAATTTCGTTATTTGATACATTATTTTTATTATTTATTAATAGTGTGGTCAATAATACCCTAAAACAGATTGAAATCACTGTTTGTGAAAGAATACAAGATTGTTTCTAAATAAAAAAAATTGTTAAGGTGAATACTTCTTACAGGCCTCAGCGAAAGAAATCCATGCTCACACGCTTGTCAAAATAACCTAACCAAGAGCATCTTAGGACGTGTCTAAGGAGGGTTATGTTACTTTAAAGCGTAATACGATTTTTAGTTTCTTAATCTCACTGTTCGATTTCGTTCAAAATAACTTTCCTAAAGAGAATTTACCATGATCTACCAGCATGGAAATTGTAAGCTCCTAATCCTCATAGTTCAGAAATGACAGAGGGGGGTAAAACCAATTTGGAGGCCGATTACGTGGAAATGGTTGACTTTGTCAGTCATGTATAAAACTTATTTTAAAAGACAAAATATTCAACACACACTTCACATGTATGGAAAGCCGGGGTTTCCGGGCTTTCCATACATGTGAAGTGTACTTAACTATATAATAAAATTATACTTTTTTATAACCAAAATCGATATCTAGACGCAATATAGCTAGAAGAGCAGATAGAAAGAGATAGGCGGACGAATTGAGTGAAACGAAAACCTAGTTAAGTTGATTATTACAGTATTACACTGACCTGCAAAACTTAAGTACAAATCGTTTAAAAATTCATGCTTTTCAAAATACTACAACAAGATTTATCAGCTTTCTTTAAAAGTAATAAATTGTATATATCAGTATATTATTTTTATCTTTATACAAAAATTAACCATTTTAATCTTAGTATTAAATACTAAATTTACATGTTATATGAAATTGCGGTTCTGAATAACTCCTCGAGGCCTGACAACAGCTTGGAGGAGGTTTGTCATTCTTAAAACGAGGTTTTGGAGCCGAATTCGAGGTTCTCTCCCATTCTTATATCAGGGCGTGTTTTAGTGCTGTGAGGGTACTAACTGTAGGTGACAATTTGCAGCTTCTGACTAGCCTTCTAAGCTCTTCTCAGGGTATACTTCATCGGGTTGAGGTGAGGACATTAAAGAGAATATTTAGGAATCTCTTGACCATATCTTTCTCCAGGTAGAGGTCCAATTGTCATGGCCACATACTCAGTGCGGATTCCTGAAGGTATGCCAGCCAATTGTATATGTACTCTGCCTGAGCATACTGGACTCTATCTGAAAAGTAGGCTTGAAGATATCGCCTACCAGGTCACGTTTACTTAGCCACTTCAGAAAGAAGTTCAGAAGTTCACTTTAACTTGTGAAGTTAAAGTGATTAAACCCACTTATCTGGGACCAAAATTCTGGACCATTCTTTGTATGTGATTTGATCCTTTTGTATGTGTTCACGAACGTATCACAGTGTTGCTACTCGATACTAGGGCTCTCGAGTTTGGTCTCGAGGTGAGACCACTCGCCCTTCGCCTCGGTCTTTAGGGTTTCAGATTTACTTAAGCAAGTATTGTTCACTGTGAATTGTGATGTCAGTAAAATAGTCCCTTCGGGTATGAAGAAGCTGTTTCTGAACATAACTGCATTTAGGTGTTGATTTTCAAGAAGTGGAAACAATTTAACGGTCTTGCCGAGCGCTGAGTCTGCCATTACAGTCTTACACAACCTTGTCAAATGTTTTTCAGTCTCTTTGTACTCAGGCTATGATAAAAATTTTAAATCGACTGTTGTCTAACATCCTTTTTATAATAAGACTCATCGTTCACGAAAAAAATGAAAACATAAAGAGACCAAAAACATGGTTAACTTGAAAATGGAAAAAGGTTATTTTTGTTTTAAAGATTTTCCACCTACTTATTACCAACTATGAAGTTTTTGGTTATGATAACATAACTTTAAAATCTTTTTTGAGTGCTTTTTATTTTGACGGTTTATCTTGTTTACTTATTCTTACTACGGTTTATACTTTATATACACATGTACCGATTAGGTCTGGAGCAGACCATTATAACAGCACGATACTCGTGTGTTTAGAGTTTTCAGCTGCATTATATTAGAACAGACCACTATTTACAGTGCATTCCAATTTCTGTGCAGTGTTCCAACTCTGCAAATATATTTCTCTGTATAATCTTAAACAAACTGATATATAAATAATTAAAAAAATAGTTCTGTAATATTAGTGTTCTTTATACATTAAAATATACTACCAAAAGCTTAATTTTAAATCGATTGTCTATGTTGAATCGATCAATAGCTTAACTCAATTAAAAACAAGAAAATACGAACCTCTAAAACAAACCTCAAAAATTTTCTCCCCTAGAGGGTCTTTTCCTTAATTTTTGGGAGAAACACCTTAGTTGGCAACCAAATCCATGGTCTGCTCCAGACTTAAGCCGTTCATGTGTTATTAGTTTTAAAAAGTTATTGCAATTTAGTATTTTAAACTTAAAAGAAGTTTTTTTTTATTAAAAAGACGTTGATTTTTTACAGCAATTTGTGAAACACTTCACATTTTAATACTATTAAATATGCAGGTATATATAAACGCATTATATTACTTGTATTTAAAGTTTATTACCAATATTCGTATTATTCGAATTATTCGAATTTATTCGAATAGTGTTTAGTCATTATTCGAATTATTCGAATAGTAAAATTTGTCGAATAATAACATTCCCTAGTCGAAACGTCATAAAATCCGTTCATGGTAACATGTCGCTTCACTTTTAATCCAATAAAAGTAAAATGAAAATCTACTTTAAATACGAGAATTGAGGTTCAGGCGATCCCTCTGCTCGTTTCCTAGTTTATTTCATGAAAAAAAAAAACAAAAATCCGGACTATTATAGTCCCAGCTTAATCTCCGATTTTTTGTGCTAAAAGGTTTTGTAGCAATTCTCATGATGCAAGATTTAACTAAGTATAGGTTACCTATTCTTTAATCTTTATCATAATTTAGAACAATGCAATTAAAGTTTTTGCCGATGAGTTAATGCTGATTATGTTAAAATTTTTGTTATGTTATGTTGAGTTTGAAGTTTTTGCTTCACGTATTAACTCTCTAACTCCCCCCCCCACGCCGATATCGGTGACGGTGGCCGGTCTCATTGAAACCAGGCCAGTTACGCAGGAGTAATTTTATAGTGCCCAAGTGTGTGCGCAGTACACAAGAGCACTCTCTCGTCCGTAACTCCCGTAATCCAGTGGGACGGATAACCGACACGACTGACGAGAGATGAGGAGCAGGTCCGACTTTTTACATGCCCATCCGACGCATGGATCATCTTTCTTGTCAGACAATCAGGTGATCAGCCTGCATTGTCCTAACCAAACTTGGAAACAACACTTTTTGTTGTTCCAATGCGGGAATCGAACCCACGACCTCCGAGTCGAGAGCCAATGCTCTAAACCACTAGACCACGTATTAGTACTTAAATGATATGATGATGATAATAATCATTAATAAATTCCTTACCTCAAAGACTCGGTTGTTGAAGGAGGCGAATATTACTTCGTCTGAAGACAGGTTGGCCATGTACTTGACTCCGGCGAAGTTACACAGGCAGCAGTTGTCGTCTGTCACTATGGAATTCTTCGGCCTGTGAACATGAGTCAACGTATGTTAGTTAAATGTTACAACATGGTTATAGACAACATAAACTTTTTTTTTGGAAATGTTAAAAAGTATGGAAATACAAACAATTTAAATTTGCAGAGCGATATATCGGGCCTGTGACGTCGACAATCTCTACCGTCATACATTTTTGACTAGTGATGGAACTCGAATTGAAAATGAATATTCGAATCAATTCGAATAACCCGGCGAAAATTCGAACCATGATTCGAATAATCCCTTGATTCGAATTCATTGATACATTCGAATCAATACGGATACATTGGTTCGAATCAATAAAATCGTTTAATAGATAAAAATATACCTAGATACGGTTTCAAACACTTTATAGACCTAATTGCTGTGCCCCGCTGTTTCACCCGTGTATATCCCATTCCAATGAGAATACCGCAATATTTATATTAATATTCTATGTGTTAATCCTAGTTATAATCTACCTATGTTACAAATTTCAGCCACATCCATTCAGTAGTTTTTGCGTAAAAGAGTAACAAACGTACATCTATGCGTACATTCGTACAAACTTTCACGTTTATATACTAGTCAAAACAAAATAAGGGCCACTACGTTTTTTTGGTATTTTAAAAATGTTATGAGGTTTCAGGGTTAAAAAATGATTAGCTTTAATAAATTGATTTTAATGTAAATACGTAAAATAAATGATTGAAATAAAAAACAAACGCCAGTAATTTTTTTTTAAATAAAATAAGCATTTATTCTTAAAAGTAAAATAAAAGTTAAAAGTGATTTCTTAAAAAATTTTAAACATTTTTACGATTTTTTTATTTTTATTAGTATGGTGTATGGCCTCCCCTCTTTTGTATGCATTTTTGAAGTCTGGTAGGCATACTCTCTACCAGGTGTCGTACTGTCTCTTGAGGGATTTGTTCCCAGCTTGTTTTAAGCACATTTATGAGTTGGGCTTCGTTGTGCACGGGTAGATTTGTGTTGCGAACACTTCTTTTTAACAAATCCCACATATGCTGAATCGGATTGAGGTCCGGACTGTTAGTGAGCCACGGCAACACCTCTATACCAGCTTCTTGTAGAGCTTGTCTAGTGGCTATAGCTGTATGAGCACGGGCATTGTCGTGCATCAACTTGAAACCTGCACCAATTCTGTGTGCATATGGCACCACATGGGGTCTTATGACCTGTTCGATATATCGTTGAGCAGTTACCGTGCCTTCGTTGAGGATTACCAGCTCAGTTCTACCTAATAGAGAAATTCCTCCCCACACCATAACATTGGGACCCCCAAATCTGTCACTTTGGTGGATACACGCATCCGAAAATTGCTCACCTTCGCGTCTCCATACTCTAATACGACGATCATCACTGAAAAAGTTTACTTTGGACTCATCTGTAAACAAAACGCTGCTCCAGTTACTCGCGTCCCAGTCCTGGTACTACCTTGCGAATGTTAATCGGTTTGCACGATGAGCACCTGTCAATGGAATCCGTACTACACGTCTCCTAGAGAATTGTTGATCTTCTTGCAACCGATTTCTAATCGTCTGGTCACTAACGCTCGTACCTGTCGCCTGCCGCAAGCGGTTTTGCAAGGAAGAAGCGGTGACAAATCGCTCCCTGCGCGCAGTCAGGCGTATGTAGCGATCTTCCTGTGATGTGGTTGCTCGATTCCTGCCTGAGCCTCGTCTCCTGGTGGCACTCCCAGTCTCTTGAAACCGATTCCAAGCGTTTTGGATCGGCCGCCGTGAAAAACCCAATTGTAAAGCTACAGAACGTTGCGATCGACCCTCCTGAATCAATGTTATGGCTGTAGTTGTGGTCTGTACGTCCATATGTCTTCGTATCCTCGGCATTGTGTTTTTAAAATGGTTTATTCACGCTTCAAATCAACAAAATTTAACCGATCACTAAGAAATTCACAAATGGAATGAGTTAAAAGTTAGTGTAAAAATGGGCTAAAATAAACTGGTTGGAAAAAAATCTACCCACTTCAAAAAATACGCAAGTGGTATGCTCCCATTAGTTTGTTAACACTTAGGGAATTACCACAAAAACGATTTAGCCACTTAGGGTTGCTTAAAAATTAATAAATTTGGTCAGACTTCAAAATTATCAAGTGGCCCTTATTTTCTTTTGACTAGTATAATATTAGTAGTCTAGGATAGGAAGGAAGTAGGAAAGTAGGATAGAATAGGAACAATAGGGTAGAAAGGATAGAATAGGTAGGATAGGAAGGATAGGGTAGAAAGGAAAGGTTAGGATTGGAAGGGGAAGGGGATAGGATATAACGAATTTTAACCGGCTCATCTATAAGGTAAGCTTACCGTGCAAGATTCGAATCATAAATATTAATTCGAATCATCAATCTGTTTCGAATTGTAAAGATGATCGAATCAACTCGACAATTCGAAT
This sequence comes from Glaucopsyche alexis, assembly GCA_905404095.1. Classification (NCBI taxonomy): domain Eukaryota; kingdom Metazoa; phylum Arthropoda; class Insecta; order Lepidoptera; family Lycaenidae; genus Glaucopsyche; species Glaucopsyche alexis. The sequence goes on from FR990053.1 coordinate 9,973,838, forward strand.
CAACATTGAATCACATTCGAATCAAGTTTTTGCCGTCATCATTAGAATCATTCGAACCAAATGTGATTCGAGTCCCCTCACTACAGTTTTCATAAATTTATAATCTATGGCGTTAACAATTTGTGACGAAAAAAAACGTTTCGCTACAAAGAGAGAGAAATTTTTTATTTGCTTAGGTATATGAGATAATCAATAATTTTTATTAAATTTAATTGTTATTTAATGTTATCGATAATCACTTAAATTACTATGCAACATCCCTATTCGCAACCAACAAGCCTAAGTTATTAATTGGTTCAGAGTTTCAGTTAAAGATTAAGACCAGGTAGACCAAGCGAAATAGGCATTTAACGCTTCCAAGAGTTGCCCGCAATTGCCGCAAAGCGAGCCGCGCGCCTACGTCGCCGGCGTGAACTTACATGAACCCAAAGTGTTACAGTGTAGTCGTGTCGGCAGTACAATTTATTATTTGTATTGAAAAAGATAATAAAATCCATAGATAACTGTTTTAATGCAACACATAGCACACATAATTTGAATAGATATTATAGGTAGGTACCTAAGTAAAAAATGCTTAAATTTTATTCAATTACTAGCTGATGCCCGCGGCTCCGCCCGCGTATGTACAGTAACCCATGGGAATCGTATATGTCCCGCGATAAAAAGTAGCCTATGCCCTTCCCTATGGTCTACTTTATGTCTGTGCTAAATTTCATGATGATCGGTTTAGTAGTTTTTTCGTGAAACAGTAAATAAAGTATCCCACGGGAACCGCACATTTCCCCGCGATAAAAAGTAGCCTTTGTCTTTCCCCGTAGTCTACTTTTCAACTGTGCCAAATTTCATAATAATCGGTTTAGTGGTTTTTACGTGAAACTGTAAATAAAGTATCCCATGGGAACCGTACATTTCCCCGCGATAATAAAATAGCTTATGTCTTTTCTCAGGCTCTAGAATATCTGTGTACCAAATTTCATTTAGATCGGTTCAGTAGTTTTGGCGTGAGAGACGGACAAACACACACTTTCCCATTTATAATATTACTATGGACTAGCTGTTGCCCGCGACTTCGTCCGCGTCAACTGATGGCGCAATAATGCATTAATTTCGACCAAATTTGATTACCATAAAAAAGGTTATAGTGAGTCAATCTTAAAAGATTTTTTTACATCATTTAAAGAGGAATAATTATTTTATACATATTTTTTGGGTAACTTGAGCCGTTTACATAGCGCACGCAACACGCTGTGTTCGATGTGTGCATGGAGACGAGTACCTATCGTTAGCTCGTGTGGTCACTAAAGTACGTGTCGTTTCGTGAGATAAAAATACTGTATCAGGTACATAGGTGCTAACGATTTGATGGTAACTACTTAGGCAGACACTTGCAAAAAATGTATTCCTACTGCCGAGTCCGCACGTTTGCCACTTGCCGCAAAATCCAAACCTCCACAAACGTTTGACTTTTTGAAAATCCGGATTTCCGAATTTTTCTCCCAAAAATCCGGATTATCCGGATAATTCAGATTTTTTCATTTTTTTTAAATTTGTTGCATATTTTATAAAACTTTAATGTTAATTTTACTACTATGTTGTAGCAAAACTTACTCATTAGTAAAAAAAAGAGTTACTTTTTTATAATTTAATTTAAATAAATTCTTATTTTAAGTTGTAAGTATTAGAATTACAATCTGAATAAATAAAAACATATTGAGATTTTATCAAAATTATATACTTAATTATATTTATTTTTTCATTTTTAGAAATATTTTTGATTACGTTTCAAATCCTACAATGTTCAGTTTTATAGTTAGTATATTATTTTAAATAAGGTATGTATATATTGTTATTTACTAAATGTTCCAGCAGAAAGAATTATAAAAAAGTGGACTAGCCTGTGATCTTTTTAACGCTTTTTTTACATATCTACGCCACAGTTCACCACTACCGTTTTCGTAAAGTTCCATTTCTATGTGAAAGTACTAACGTACGAAAATTAATACAGTTTAATAAAACGTAGGAAACTGAAAATCCTTTGAATCGAGATCCGGGGAGTGAAGACAAATCATTTGAAAAATGGGGCTGGATAAATAATTTTGTATGGACGAAATTGGACCACTTTCGAGTTATTGAAATTAAAAACCACCCACCTGTTTGGGTAATAATTAAACATGTAAATGGTGCTTTTAATTCCCTCGGAAACTAACAGAAGTATAATAAGCAATTCTAAGCACAATTTAAAATCTATAACTGTTGTAAGATCTTTATTTTAACATTTTACTTACAAATAAACAGTAACATCTTACTCTTCATTGCACTTTGAAGTTTCCGCTATAAGATGAAAACTACATTACTTAAAAAAAAATAACAGTGGTTTACACAAATCGTTGGTGCTATTTTTGACACCTATATTTATCTTTAAAATATTATCTAAAAATAATTATTTCTACGCAAAAACAGGAGCGTTGATTTTCATTTAGTTTTGCTACTGACTCGTTAGTTTAGGTTAGTTTAGTTCAATCAAATTAATTTTAATAATAAAAAAAATATTACCTTCATTCATTCGGCAAAACTCTCTCTAATCTTAAACCAACCAGTCAGGTATTATCGACTCCAAAACTTCTTCCTGATATCATAGAGATAAGATTTAGGTATTTGGACTTAGATATTCATTATTTAGAAGATAATTAAATATAGTTAAACCACTACATTTCTTTTTAAGCTGTCATATTAATTTGGCATTCTATGATTGCAGAAATTGAAATTGCAATAATATGTTTCGACTTTCGTTAGTAAGAATTCAACAAATATAAAAATACAAAGCTTTAATTGGGTTTGGATTTGCTTATTATACTTCTTACTACTTGTGCAAGTGAAACTAAAACCATATTCAGTGTTTTTATAAATTGGATCACCTATTACTGAACTGTACTACTACTGAAAAAATATAAAATGGTAAGTATCTTAGAAACAGTCCATACATATACATATATAGCGGCCATAATATTTTAGCAGATCTTCATCCCTCGCATCACCATTTAATGGATTGACTATGTTCTACCAAATAACTTGAATAAATGGAAAAATGTGTCAACAATTTCAAATAATATCAAATTATCCAAAGGCATGTATTTAAACTCACGACAAAACATATTGATTTCTTATGTTTACGCGAATATTGTTCATTGTTTTAAACACTTACGGATTTTGTCGCACAACACGAAACACTTACGGAAAACAATCACGACAAAACAATTAAATTTTGGATGTGAAAATACCGAATATTGAATACTAAATTACCATGTTGGCTAAAGAATGTAAGGAATAAAAAATTACAAATCTGGTGACTAAATAATACCACTGAATATTCCAAACTGGCAGACAGATATTATATTAGTGAACAAATAACCATCTTGGCGACAATTTGTGAGTACACATTTAATTTAAGAATAGGTACATATATTTTCCGTAATGTAGGTAACTCAAAAAACATACAAGCAGCAAAACCAGCGCACATAAAAAAACAAAGGAGCGTACAAAATTCCCAATTTTTAATTTTCCTCGACTTTAGGGGGGGGGTGTAGATATTGTGTAGATTCATTTTGAAATTTAAAAATAACGGTAATTCATTTTTTTGCAAAATTAACATAGGTGTCGTTACCAGGTTTTTGGGGATGCTGGATACGAAAATGACATTCATTTTGAAATTCCAATATGGCGGACATACTTAATTTTATAAAAATAATATGGTTGTCCCTTTGTTGGTTTCTAGGGGTGCTGATTACAAAAAAGTCATCCATTTTAAATTTCCTTAGTAACCCCGCAACCTCAAATTTTCTTCATGATGAAAGAAAAAGAAATTTGAAAATCCTGAATTTTCCAAAATTTCCATAGCTTTATACATCGCTCATAATATCTCAAAGTAGAGAATTGCCATATTTTTTTTCTATAATCACTTCTATCTCAGAAACAGTGCATCTTGAAAAATAATGAAAATTACCTCACCCTTAGAAACCCCGCAACATCATATTTACTTCATGATGGAAGAAAAAAATCTGAAAATCCTAAATTTTCCAAATTTTCTATAGCGTTTTACACCGTTCGTGTCTCAAAGTAGAGCATTATCGTATTTTTTTTCTATAATGGCTTCTATCTCAGAAACGGTGCATCCTACTTGAAAAATAATGAAAATTACCACCCCCTTAATAACTCCGTAACCATATATTTTCTTCAAGATGAGAGAAAAAGAAATTCGAAAATCCTGAATTTTCCAACATTTCTATAGCTTTATACATCCCTCGTATCTCAATGTAGAGCATTTAATTTTTTTTTATAAAATTGATTCTATCTCGGAAACGGTGCATCCTATTGAAAAAATAATGAAAATTTCCTCCCCTTAAGAACCCCGCAACACCATATTTTCTTCACGGTGGAAGAAAAATAAATTTGAAAATCATGAATTTTCCAAAATTTCTATAGCTGTATACACTGTTCGTGTCAAAGTAGAACATTGCCATATTTTTTTTCTATAATCGCTTCTATTTTAGAAGCGGAAAAATAATACTATTACTGGAAAAATAATAAAAATTTCCTCCCCTTTAACCCGGAAATCGCATATTTTTTTTCATGAATGCCAAAAAAAGAAATTTGAAAATCCTGAATTTCGAAAAGTTTCTATACCTTACATAGCTGGCACCTCTACAAACTACATGTTAATTTTACGAAGATTGGATAGTCTCCATTTTGGAAAATCCAATTTCATTGGAAGACAATTTTATAATCAGCATATGAAACATGAAAAAAGACATCCATTTTTAATAAAAAAAAAATATACGCCATTTTGGAATTTTAAAACGGATTTTATTTTCATATTATTCTGCACCCCCAAAAACCTTGAAAACGATACCCATACCAAAGAAAAAAAACCTCCAATAGTATCCAAAACTGGGATTTTCCGTAGCTTGCAAATTGAATTTTTAGCAGCTATTAATTTATCAATCAAATCTTCATTAGCTACTTACATGGTATAATGGTCACCAACTCATCGTTGCTAATTGGATTAAATTTCGCTACTTTTTATCTGCCGATTTTTGTATTTTTTGTCACTTGAGTGATTTCACCAGTTTGGTAATTTAGTCGCCAACATATTAATTCGCTGCCAAATTCAGCAATACAGTATGCTCACGTGCAGTCACCAACTTATTTTTTGTTCACTCGATTAATTATATCCCTTATTCAAATATTGTACGTCTAGAGTACATACTAATTACAATAATTAAAATATGTAATATTCATAGTAGTAACCAAGATTCGAAAAAATCGAAAATCCGGATTTTTAAATGAAAATCCGGATTTTTAGAATTTTTAGAATTTCGAAGTATCCGGATTGCAACCCCTACTTGCGAGTGACTTGGTGTGTTCTGCAAAGGCAAGCATGACGGATGTTGAGCACGTATCCTTATATTTTATTGTAAATAGAACAGCCTCCGTGGTCTAGTGGTTAGAGCTTGGCTCTCGACTCGGAGGTCGTAGGTTCTAGTTTCGATTCCCGCACTGGAACAACAAAAAATGTTGTTTCCAAGTTTGGTTAGGACAATGCAGGCTGATCACCTGATTGTCTGACAAGAAAGATGATCCATGCGTCGGATGGGCAGGTAAAAAGTCGGACCTGCGCCTCATCTCTCGTCAGTCGTGTCGGTTATCCGTCCCACTGGATTACGAGAGTAAAAAAAAAGAGTGCCTTTGTGTACTGCGCACACACTTGGGCACTATAAAAATACTACTGTGTAACTGGCTAGGCTACAATAAAACCAGCCACCGTCACCGAAATCGGCGTGGGGAGTTATTTATTATTATTATTGTAAAAACAGAAATCGAAATAAAAAGAAACGAAAAGTACGGCAAAGAAGATGGTAGATGTTACAAATTCATAAAAACTGTTTACTGGCTTATTCAATAATGTACTAAGGCTACTCCACGCATCAGCTACTTTTTTCTCATAATACACAATAATATATCTATGGACGCTTCACACCAAGTCTATCTGGTCCCGTGGTAAGTTCTCGAAGAACTTGTGTTACGGGTACCAGACAACAGAAATATATTTAATAATTTTTATATTATACACATATTTAAGATTTTTATTGTATTATACACATTCATGACCCAGGAACACAGATTTTTTTTTGTTCCCTCAGCGGGATTCGAACCCGCGACCCCCGGCTTTAGCACCAACACGCTCAACCACTGAGCCACAGAGGTCGTCTCATCTAGCAAAAGCAACGACGTGGCGACGATAATGTTATTGTGTATGGTTATATGTACCTATAACTAGCCGATGCCCGCAACTTCGTTTGCGCCTAACTGACGAAAGCAGTACCCTATTTTTTAAACGGAACCCTAAAATAAAAGTAGCCTATATTAGACCTTATGACATCAGCTATCTGCCAGTGAAAGCCCCGCGAAAATCGGTCCAGCCGTTTCAGAGATTAGCCGGAACAAACAGACAGACAGACCGACAGACAGACAGACAGACAGACGGACAGACATTTTTAAAAATTTGTATTTTATTGTAAGTACTGAATATACTTTCAGATGCATTATGTGAAAAGCTGTTAATTTGATGTTACAAACAGACACTTCATTTTTATTTATCTGTATATAGATTTAGTTCAAAAATAAAAAGAAGCATAAAAAAATACAAAACAAACTTTCCTATAGATTTTTATTGTATATTATATTATGTCCATGACCCGGGAACACAGGAAACTTTTTGTTCCTTCGGCGGGATTCAAACCGGCGACCCCCAGCTTGAGCACTAACACGCTCAATCACTGAGCCACAGAGGTCGTCTCATCTGGCAAAAGAAACGACGCGGCGACGATAAAATGTAACATGTTATTGTGTATGGTTATAATATGTATAACTAGCTGATGCCCGCAACTTCGTTTGCGCAGATCTAACGAAAGCGGAACCCTATATTTTTAAACGGAACCCTAAAATAAAAGTAGCCTATGTTAGACCTTATAATATCAGCTATCTGCTAGTGAAAGTCCCGTGAAAAGCGGTCCAGCCGTTTCAGAGATTAGCCGGAACAAACAGACAGACAGACAGACAGACAGACAGACGGACAGTCAAAAATTTTAAAAATTGGTATTTTATTATAAGTACCGAGTATACTTTTAGATTCCTTATATGAAAAGCTGTTAATTTGAAGTTACAAACAGACACTTCAATTTTATTTATCTGTATAGAATTAGTTCAAAAATAAAAAGAAACATAAAAAAATACAAAACAAACTGACTTTCCTTTAGATTTTTATTGTATTATACATATCCATGACCCGGGAACCCAGGAAACTTTTTGTTCCTTCGGCGGGATTCAAACCCGCGACCCCCGGCTTGAGCACCAACACGCTCAATCACTGAGCCACAGAGGTCGTATCATCTGGCAAAAGCAATGACGCGGCGACGATAAAATATAACATGTTATTGTGTATGATATGTATAATTTAGTTCAAAAATAAAAAAAACAAAACTGACTTTCCTACACTGCGTTAGAAACGAAAGAATTGTTCGATAAATACGCGGGTAAGGCGTGCGCTAGCAAAACTGACATAGGTCTGTCCTCGTCAACGCCTAGCGGGCGACTGTGGGGCGACTCTAGCGGCTTACGCACGCTGCATTTCAATATTAATTTATTGTTAAAATAATTAAACCAACATGCAAAATGTAACCAGAAATTATTCTTTTTTAAGTTATTAGCTTTTCGTAGATATGATTTTTGAAAGTAAAACTATCATGAACTTCATGAAAAAAAGAAAAATATTCAAATTTAGCCTCCTCTTCGGAATTATTTTTGATCGAGTGAAGTTTTCAATATTATGTTTCGAACCACAAATTGTAAAAGAACATTAAGTAAACAACAATGTGTATTTTTTTTGGCTTTTTAAAGTTACTATTTGTTTGTTTATTATCGATTCAAAGTCATGTAAAATTGGGTCTACGCGGCCTTGTCATCAGTTCATTATTCTAAAATTAGTTTGGAAGCCGAGTTAAATTAGTTTAGGGTTGGGTTGGGGTTTCCGATAGCTGCGGTTACCGTTCGATTATACTAAACCGGGAAATTATTGAATTTCCAAATTAGTTAACCTTTTGATGACCTCTGTGGCTCAGTTGGTTGAGCGTGTTTGTGCTCAAGCCGGGGGTCGCGGGTTCAAATCCCGCCGAAGGAACAAAAAGTTTTTCTGTGTTCCTGGGTCATGGGTTTGTATTAAATATATGTATAATATAATAAAAATCTTAAATACATGTATTGTGTAATAAATAATTAAATATATTTCCGTTGTCTGGTACACAAGTTCTTCGAGAACTTACCACGGGATCAGATTGACGTGGTGTGAAGCGTCCATAGATATTATTATTATTATTACTAAGGTCAATTTATACATTTTAGCTAGCACTGTATTATCATTTACTTTTTTGAAAATTAGGCAATACAAAGGACTAACTTATTATATCTTTCTCTATCTAACAGCCTCAGTGATCTAGTGGTTAGAGCATTGGCTCTCGACTCGGAGGTCGTGGGTTCGATACCCGCATTAGAACAACAAAAAATGTTATTTCCAAGTTTGGTTAGGACATTGCAGGCTGATTGTCTGACAAGAAAGATGATCCATGCGTCGGATGGGCATGTAAAAGTCGGACCTGCGCCTGATCTCTCGTCAGTCGTGTCGGTTATCCGTCCTACTGCATTATGAGAGTAAAGGAAGAGAGAGTGTTCTTGTGTACTGCGCTGTGCGCACACACTTGGCCACTATAAAATTACTCCTGCGTAACTGGCCTGGTTTCAATGAAACCTGCCACCGTCACCGAGATCGGTGTGGTGGCCGGTGTGGTGTGTGGAGTTATATCATTTACTTTCTGTAGAAAGAATTAGGCAATACAAAGGACTAACTTTTTATATCTTTCTCTAATCTCTACCTAACCAAAAGATGGGCTAGTATTTAGAATCATGCCCCACATTTATCGTATTAGTAGGTTTATGGTAATTTTACGGCAGAAAGGTCTTCGAAATATTAGTTTGATATTAATATTTTGAATAAGAAATATTTTTATGATAACGCGGTCTCACAAAAACCCGGCGTAAAATAACGTCTGTGTAGTTTTGGGTTAGGTTAGTAAGGTTAGAACTTTTTTATCTTGTTCAAAATATCTTCGGAGTGGTAACACGGCCTCACAATTATTATTTTTAAACAAAAAATTAAACCGACATCCAAAGTAAAAATACACAAAAACGTATGAAATAAAACTTATTTTACAAATAATTCCCCTTTTAAATTTGTCTATTTCTCTACTTAATCTTCTTAATTTTGAAGTCGCTACCAGCCCAAACGATATCCTACAGTATTTTATAGAACTTACGTTCATATTTGCTGGTAGCGACTTCAAAATTAAGAAGATTAAGTAGAGAAATAGACAAATTTAAAAGGGGAATTATTTGTAAAATAAGTTTTATTTCATACTTTTTTGTGTATTTTTACTTTGGATGTGGGTTTAATTTTTTGTTTAAAAATAATAATTTCACACTTTTTAGTGATATATATCTTGTTAAATTATTATTAATACGTCTTAAAAACGTCTAAAATAAACGATCGAATGTATAACTGAATACGCGCGAAGCTTCCATTACGTATTGTTATTAAGATGATGATGATGATTACTGTAAGTTACAAAGTGGCATATGCTTGCAGTTCTTTAAACAATTCCGCAATTTCCTAACGCATATCTTTAAAGACTGAGGAGTTCTGTTCAGTGCTTTTGGATTCAGGGTATACCTTGGTACAACATTATATTCTTTGGTAGCATATGCTTGTGTTACTTAAGTAAAAGTCAAAATCACTATATGTGTCGATATAAATTTCGAGGAGTTCCCTCGATTCCTCATGGATCGCATCATCACGTTTCCATTTAGTGACTAAAGGACTAATTTCGAATTAAACCCTTTACAACAACAAAAGAATTTTGCAAATATGTCCATAAATGGCAGAGTAATGTTCAAAGATCTCCGCGTTAGTGTAAAATACTATGAGAAGTACCTTCTTTATCATCATAATGTGATGATGTATGCTGTGATAGTGGTGGTGATGATGATGATTACTCTAATTGACAAAGTGGCATATGCTTGCAGTTCTTTAAACAACGCCAAAATCCCCAAAGATGTATCTATAAGGAGTCAGGAGTTCTGTTCTGTACTTTTGGATCCAGGGTATACCTTGGAGCAAAATCTTACTTTTTGGTAGCATATGCTTGGACTACTTCAGAAAAAGTCAAAATCACCATATGTGTCCATATAAATTTTGAGGAGTTCCCTCGTTTCCTCATGGATCCCATCATCAGGTCACCAATTTTCTGAAAATGGGACCAACTTTGGATTATACCTTTTACATCAAAAAAATAATTTTGAAAATCGGCCAACAGACGGCGGAGTTATCCGCGAACATACAAAAAAAAAACATATATACAGCCGAACGTATAACCGTCTCCTTTTTTTGGAAGTCGGTTAAAAACAGAGACCGCGTTATCATAAAAAATATTTTTATGATAACGCGGTCTCACAAAAACCCGGCGTAAAATAACGTCTGTGTAGTTTTGGGTTAGGTTAGTTAGGTAAGAACTTTTTTATCTTGTTCAAAATGTCTTAGGAGTGGTAACACGGCCTCACAAAATCCCGGCGTGAAATAACACCTCTTAAACATAGACATAACTTCAAACTTTAACCATTAATAACTTCTAAACAGGGGGTCTCCTAGAGGGGAGAGTGGTACGGGGGGGTTCGCCCCTCTCCCCTCTACCCCCCTCACAACCCCTCCGCCCCTAAATAAGGGGGCATGGTCCTAAATTTTTACCAAAAGATGTTACAATGGCTCAAAAATGTGGTATCATAACTTACCGACAACAACAACACGTCAAATGCTTGGCCAACTTGCAGACACCAGTAAAACAATGTCGGTATAACACATACGGCCAACCGTAAGCCGCGATAGACAGCCTCAGGTAATGTAGAGCATCATCCAAGTTCATCCACGGCGGCGTCTCGGAGAATACTTTGTTCAAATCCGTGGTATATATCGGTTCCTCGTCGTTCAACATTTGTATCCTCCTCATCTCTCTCGTCTCCCGTTTCTGCCTCACCCTGAGGAGAACGCAGCCGGCCACCACGTCCGATGGCACCAAGTCTGTTGACCTGAACAACGCGCTGAGTAGAGCTGTAAAAAAACAAAACGTCAGTCGACATTTAAAAATGGAACACGTTCTAATTATACTAATCGGTGCCTTAAATTTTTAATAAAATAAAACACAAAATGTAAAATAAATATGTACGAAAATAGAATATGTAGCCGTATAACACACTTGAAAAATGCTTTTAAACGCATTTATTTGAGTTAAAATAAAGTTTAAAAACGAAAAATATTTCTGTTAAGTGGAAAGGATTAATTTGTATGAGAAAACAAATTAGAATGGAGGAAAATAAACTTTGAACTTTGTCCTTCACTTGGACGTAATAAGTTATTGACAGTAGTGAAATTGGAGGTGTTGCGTCACGGAGCTCTGACGTCACGGCTTGACCCCTGCAGAGTAGATGGTAATTTCGATACTCAACTAAAGCCGTTTAAGGCTTAATTGCTTCTGAACTAGGCATTTTTTTACATTTTTATATACTTTTTAGGTTATAACCCAATTTTGCTATCTGGTTTTGTAAAGATTTTAAATAATACCTAAGTCACTTAAAATGCAGAAGTGACGTCAGAAAGTGACGCGTAATATTACTTATTAGTATGACGTAGGTGCTGTGTCTTTATTATATTATATCTAATACTTAGTCTGCCTATCTAGACAGATTCTACCATAGATATAAAATATTAAATGGATTCTACGCAATCGGTCATTTATCATTCTTGTACATTCGTAGAACTATGGAAGACTAATCGACGCTTTAAGCTAGAGTTTGAAAAGGTCACGTTTTTGCTAAAACAATCCAGTATTGTTTAATTTTGTTATGAAATCAAAAAAGTGACAAGGTAGTTTAATAACATTTCCTTATTTAAGACAGTACGTTTATGATGATTTGCTTCTGAAGAAAAAAATAAAAACCGGTATTGAATCTGCATGTAGATTGTAGAGTACCTACCGTAGATATAATTAATCTCGTGCCGGATAGAGTTGTTTGGTCACAAGTCACAACCCACAAACGTATTTTCAACCGACTTCCAAAACACAGGAGGAGGTTCTCAATTCGTGTGTATGTTTTTTTCTTTTTTTTTGTATGTATGTTATGCGATTACTCCGCCGTTTGTGGACCTATTTTCGAAATTCTTTTTTTCTTTTGAACGGTTGACTCCCGGATTGGTCCCATTGTCACCAAACGGTCGACTTGGTGATGGGATTCATGAGGAATCGAGAGGAATCCTCAAAATTTATAGGGACACCTACAGTGATTTTGACTTTTTTTGAAGTAACATGAGCATATGCCACCAAAAATTGAAATGTTGTGCCAAGGTGTTCCCTGGATCCAAAAGGACTGAACAGAACTCCACAGTCTTTAAAGATAAACATTTGGTAATTTCAGCATTGTTTAAAGAACTGCAAGCGTATATGTCGTAATTAAATAATCATCATCATCACCACCATCATCACACCATACATCATGATATTTTGATATAGGTATTTCTCATAGTCTTTTACATCGATATCGATTTTTTTGAACATTCACAGCTACCAAAAGTGAAATGTTGTGCCAAGGTATACCATTGATCCAAAGGGACTGAACTCCTCAGTATTTATAGACACTCGTTTCTAAATTTCGGTATTGTTTTAAGAACTGCAAGCATATTATGTTACTACTTATTAAACAATCATCATCGCCACCATCATAATTACACCATATGATAGGTAATCATCATAATATGATGAATAAGGTATTTTTCTTAGTCTTTTATTCGATTTCTTTGAACATTTGCTAGTCCCGTCATCATCATCATTATATTTTGTGTGTCAACTGTTATATCGCTATTTCCGCGGAACACAGCCAATTTTCTGACTGGAAGAAGACGTCTGACGTCGTCGTCTGAAGACGTCTTCTTCCAAAGCTAGGTCTTATCACTTATCCCTGATAAATCACACATTTTTAAGTTTTTATGTTTTTCTTTTGTTGTACAACAATACTTCATTCTATAATTTCGACACTATGTATTAACGGCAGCTGTATAGTAAATGGTATGTGTGCGTTGTTTACGAATTGGTCTCGGATTCGAATCCCGGTCAGAAAAATATTTTTATGATTCTTTTAAGGTATTTCCTTTCTTTTCTATTTTCAACCGACTTTCAAAACACAGGAGGAGGTTCTCAATTCGTGTGTATGTTTTTTTTTGTATGTATGTTACGCGATTACTCCGCCGTTTGTGGACCGATTTTCGAAATTCTTTTTTTATTTCGAAGGGTTGACTCCCGGATTGGTCCCATTGTCACCAAATGGTAGACCTGGTGATGGGATCCATGAGGAATCGAGAGAAGACCTCAAAATTTATAGGGACACCTATAGTGATTTTGACTTTTTTTTACATAACTTGAGCATATGCTACCAAAAAGTGAAATGTTGTGCTAAGGTATACCCTGGATCCAAAAGCATTGAACGGTACTCCTCAGTCTTTAAAGATACACGTTTGGAAATTTCAGGATTATTTATAAAACTGCAAGCATATATCTTTTAAATAATCATCACCACCACTACCACCACCACCACCATCATCACACCATACATTGAATGTTAATATAGGTATTTCTAATTGTCTTTTACACCGGTATCGATTTCTTTGAACATTAAAAGTTACGAAAAAGTGAAATTTTGTATCAAGGTGTTCCCTGGATCCCAAAGGACTGAACAGAACTCCTCAGTCTTTAAAGACACGCGTTTGGAAATTTCAGCATTGTTTAAAAAATTGCAAGCATATATTGCAATTAAATAATCATCATCATCACCACCATACATCATGATATTTTGATACAGGCATGTCTCATAGTATTTTACATCGATATAATTTTTTTGAACATTCACAGCTACCAAAAAGTGAAATGTTGTGCCAAGGTATACCATGGATCCAAAAGGACTGAACAGAACTCCTCAGTATATATAGACACACGTTTCTAAATTTCGGCATTGTTTTAGGAACTGCAAGCATATTGTTACTATTAAACAATCATCATCACCACCACCATCATTACACCATACATAGGTAATCATAATAATTTGATGAAATAAGTGTATCTTAGTATTTTATTCGATTTCTTTGTACATTTGCTAGTCCCGTCATCATCATCAATATCATATATTGTGTGTCAACTGTTACATCATTTCCGCCGACAACTTAACTTTTAGTTATTTTAAGCATTATATGGTACCAAAAAGTGACATTATGTCAAGGTATAATCCTGGTTCCAAAAGCACTTAATGGAACTCTTTAACGATACCTACACGTTTGTAAATTTTGGAATTGTTTAAAGAACTGTTGCAAAGATGTATGCAAAATATCTGCAATGTCAGACGTTTTCTTCCAAAGCTAGGTCTTATCACTGATAAATCACACATTTTTAAGTTTTTATGTTTTTCTTTCGTTGCACAACAATACTTTATTCAATAATTTCGACACTATTAATGACAGCTGGATTATAAATAAGTAAATTGTGCGTTGTTTACGCATTGGTCTCGGGTTCGAATCCCGGTCAGATAAATATTTTAGTGATTATTTTTTCATCCTTTCTTTCCTATTTTTAAATATTTTATCGTCGTACTTAAACGCTAAGCAAAGCTAGATCTTCCACTAAAAAGAAAAAAATAAATTAATATTTAAAAAAATATATAAACCGACTTCCAACATAAAGCAATGACATTCTTATAAATCACTTAAAAGTATAAAATAATTCTTATTTTCGTATAGTTCCCCTTAAAATTCTGCTTAACTATTTCTCTACTCAATTTTCTTAATTTTGAAGTCGGTACCAGCCCAAACAATTGTCTATACCCTTTAATCGAAAAATTATCAATTTTAACACAACTACGTCCAAATACATACAAACAATATTTTAAAGAACTTCCATTCAAACTGGCTGGTACCGAGTTCAAAAATAAGAAAATTGAGTAGAGAAATAGTTAAGCAGAATTTGAAGGGGAACTATACGAAAATAAGAATTATTTTATACTTTTAAGTGATTTATAAGAATGTCATTGCTTTATGTTGGAAGTCGGTTTATATATTTTTTTAAATATTAATTTATTTTGGACGCAATTTGTTTACCTAAATGTTTTTTAGACCTTTGAAAATGGTCAAAAGGAAATTAAATTTATAGTAGGATGATACCCATTGGAAAAGGAAGAGTATAGAACAAAAATAAAAGGAAAAATAATTTACGGGCGATTTGAGGACGGGAAGTGAAGGGGGTGAGTTTTTAAGGGTAGAAAACGGTTTAGCTCGATTTCCGGCGAAACTACAAGTCCTATGGAAAAAAGGCAAATGGCAAATTTGTAGGTAATAAAAAGATCTACAACTTTTGTATTTACACTTTTTTCACATCTCAAACATGGTTCCCCATTTTTTCGCATAAAATCATATGTCATAATTTTACTTGGCATAATTTCATTTGACCTAATAGTACTTTCGCATAATATTCATTTGTCATAACTTTTTTAGCATAATTTTTTTACGCATAATTAGTAAAAACATAATAATTGTTAGGCATACTTATTGTAAGGCATACATTTTATTTCACATAATATTAATTATGCATAATATTTTTATGCATAATATTAATAAGCATAAATATATTTACGCATAATGATATTCAAGCATACTATTATATTTACGCATACTTCTTTGTAGCATTTTTTTTTCACATACTAATGGATTATAAATATTACTGGATGTGCGAGTTAAGACCAAATAACAATTATAATTGTAATTTTCGACTGATTACGAAATTAAACTCGGACAAACAACACGAACTGCTATCTAAGAACATGCCGAACCATAACCGCAAGCCCAATGCAATTAAGGATAAAGTAAGTTTTGTTTTTGCATTAAATAACCTTTCGTATTAATTATTTGAAATATGTTAGCGGCTTACGGGTGGCCCAAGGGCCACCCCGCCGCAACTTAACCTACTGTTACTCATGTACTCATGTTACACTAGGTATACTGAGTGTTATACCTGCTTTTAATGTTTCATAAATATGCGTTTAATTACATTAACCATGTTCATTATGTCCTTCCATTTTATGCACATTTGTGCCTTGTGACAGAATGCCTTAAATTTATTATGACAAAAAATATGCCGAACGAGTTTATGCCAAAAAAACAATTATGCCAAAGTACTATTATGACAAGAAAAAATATGCCTTACGAGTTATGCCTCATTAAATTAGGACAAAAAATATAAGTCTAAATGATATTTATGCCTAATGATGTAGTATGCCAAGAAACCATTATGCCAAAGTAATATTATGCGTAATAAAATTATGCCAAGTGAGGTATGCCAAATGAAATTATGACAAATAAAATTATGCGAAAAAAGGGATCCCCTCAAACACACCTCAAAATGTATGTGAAAAATTCAAATAACCAAGTTTTTGGTTTTTTATTTTTATCTTCACACCTCACATTGAGAAAAGATTAAATTCTAGCACAAATAACAAGTAATTTAATTATTATTTGTTCTGTGGTTCTAACAGTTAACGGTTGACCGGTAATGGTAGGCGATGATGATGATAATGCTGATCAAAAAATGAATAACACAAAATATGTGTAAGTACCCGCGACTTGCTGAAAAGCCTCCTTTCCATGCTCGTCCCGCTTCAGCCAACAGAACGCCCATCGGAACCTCCTCGACCACAGCCCGGTGACCTTCCGATGGTGTCGCACCTGGTTGGGGGTGTCCTGCATGTCCCCGTAGTCCACGGAACCCAGGGGGTCGAACACCATGAACAGCCCGAAGACGGTTAAACCTAGCTGCACCCAGTTGAATAGTACTATGCCTGGAACAAACGCAGATTTTGTTATCATACAACAATTGTAAATATGAAAGTTTGTGAGGATGGATGGATGTTTGTTACTCTTTCACGCAAAAACTACTGAACAGATTTTGATGATATTTAGTATGCAAGTATTATTATAAGCAGGGTTATAGGTTAAGTCGACGATGATCCTGTAAAGTATAAGGGGTTGTAGTTCCCATCATCTACACTAATATTATAAAGAGGAAAACTTTGTTTGTATGTTTGTTTGTTTGTTTGTAATGAATAGGCTCAAAAAGTACTGGACCGATTTCAAAAATTCTTTGACCATTCGAAAGCTACATTATCCACGAGTAACATAGGCTAAATTTTATTTTGGAAAAAATAGGGTTCCGTAAGATATTGGGTTTTTCGGTCACAAGGTGTAAAAAATCAACCAGAAAAGTTACTTATTTGCGTACGCTAAACTATAAAAAATAGAACCATATAATCTTCTAATTAATTGTAGATCTTATAAATATCTCCAAAAAAGTCCGCTACACACTATACCTATCTATGTTGAGTGAGGCACAACAACCATTTTTTTATTTAGAAATCTTGAATTTTTTTTGGACTACATTTAAACGCGTTTATTTTACTCATGCTATTAATCCTTATCAAAATAAATTATTTCATCACTAAGTACAGTTTATGTAGATAATATTTGGTTTTTGAATGATTAAAATTGGATGTTTGGTTTTGAAGTTATGGCGAAATTAAAATATTACGATTTCTGCTGCACGGCCCGTTGCGAAGTGGGCGACATTCTGTAGTATTAAATTAAATTAAATACCATTTATTTCGGGCTGCATAGTTCCATATTATAAATACCTTATAGACTAACATACATATTACTATTATATCAGTATTAGTATCAGCATTGTACCCGTGCGAAGCCGGGGCGGGTCGCTAGTTTGTAATATTTTTTTAAGTCAATTTTTTTTATATTAATTGATTTTTTCCTCTTATCTCAATTTTTTATAAACGTGTGCTTTTCTTTTAATTAATTCGTTTTCTGTTTTTTTTTTATGAAACTAGTTTTAATTGCATAGCTGCTCTAATACTTAAGATTTTGTTGATATCTTTATACCCCTGATTTCGTCACTGATTCTCTGATGATGAGATGATATTATGTTGATACTTATTAGTAATTATTATTTGTATGTTTGTTATATTTTCCTGGTATTGTAACTTAAAATATTTTTTCTCGAAGAATTAAGAATTATATAAGGTCTTAAAAAATCAAAATAGTTCATCGACAATTCACTCAGAAGACGCTGCTAATGAACGCAAAAAATACCATTCATTTACCTAATGGCGTATATTAGCGTCAAATTGTACGAACCTTGTATGTTTTACCATAATTTTACATCTAAGAAATGATAAAAAATATAATTTATATTTTTATAATCGTGAAACGTGTTAAGATGTTTTCGTACAAAAAGTTGGGAAGTCCCATCAAGATTGTTTACAGTATTTTATTGTTTAATTTTATTAATGTATCTAGTAGCTATTACGTCATAGCTCTATTGGTTCAGTTGATTAGGAAAGTTATTAGTTTCATTAAATTTATGGTGTTTGCCCAATATCACCTAATATGATGAAGCTTCCTCTTTATTGCGTACCGTTTTAGAACCTTTAATACTATCAACTGTAATACAACCATACAAAAATGTAGAGAAAAAGGCCATAAGCTATTTTTTCGTCTATACTTATCTATACTTATATTCAGTATAAAGAGGATTTGTTTGCATTCAATAGGCTCCGAAACTACTGGACCGATTTTGATGAAATTTAGCACAGATATAGAGTAGAGAATAGGCTACTTTTTACTGCGTCAAAATGTACGGTTCCCGGTTGTACTGTAAGGCGAGATTACATTTTAAGCGCAAGAAGTGCCCGACTCGCGGGCATCATTAGTATAACTAATTTTAAAGAGTAAAGATTTATTGTTTGTATACTAGTTTGCAGTGGCGAGGGGTTCCTATAACTCCATTCCTATCGGCTTCCCTTACCGCTTACCTTTGAAGGCATTCATCCAAATCCCTACCCCTATTATACAGGCTACGGCTTCCCAATGAAGGAGAACCAGCCACTGCTAGTTTGATAATATTGAATGGGCTCCGAATCTACTGGACCGATTTTAATACAATTTGGCACATATATACCTAAGTGTACATACCTATAGTGTACTCGTATACCACAGAGATTTCCGTTTGCGCGCCACGAAGTCGCAGGTAAAATCTAGTACATAATAAACTCAAATAGTTACGGTCACGGCCGTCGACAGTGTGTATCACTCGACCTTATTACCATCGCGATAAGGTTCACAGGACCGTACTTACTCTGTATAACGATACTGGAGAACTTGTCCATAACTGTACACTGTATGACCTCGCAGAACATCCACATGGTGCCCATGACGTTCAGACCGACCTCGGGCAACACCAGGAACACCCTGAAACAAGTAATCTTTAAGAGCCTGGGATTATATAATGTATCCAAAAATCAATTACGGATACTTTGGGCACACGATCCACTGCTTATGTAAAGACGTTTAAGCAAAAAATTATTGTCATACTCAAAGTAAAAAATCATCTCTTGTATGGGTGACTCTCCGCAAAACGCAAACTCGCCCATATAAAGAAAAAATAAAGAAAGAAAACAATCATTTTTCTGCTTAAACGTATTTACATAAGCAATAGATCATATGCCCAAAATATCCGTAATTGATTTTACCGAACCTTATATAATCCAAAACTCGTAAGGCCGGGGAAAAGCACAGAGCACTAAAAATGGAACTCTGTGCTAATAGAATAGAGTTGAAAATGATATCATCGAGTGTCGAGCTGTCATATATTATGACATTGGACTCGACATGTGTTCGATTTTCAATTCGTTTTTTCTCATGCCTTCAGGATTCCGGATATGTAGAGTCCCAGCCTTACAGCCTCATATTTGACTTCAGTTACAAGCAAAAATATTAGAAAACCGGTTACAAGTTACAACTTCTAAATCAATTTTGCGTACAAATTCTGAAACGATTTTATATATAGTTGAATACAACTTATATAATTTTGTTTCACAAAAAAAAGTATGTTAAAAAACTATAACCCGACTACGTAAAAAGGGGTCTAAAAAGGCCGAAACAAGAAAATAATTCAAAAAGAAATCCAGAAATCCATAGGTAAAAAAATGGTCAAGGTAGAGCCGTGGTCGCACCTACTTTATAAAGTTCGGAACAGTCAATGTCAAATCGCAGCCGTCTGTATCTATTTTCTTTTGATACCAAACACGTGATGATTATCTCGGTTATTTTTTTTGATCTTATAATCTGAGGTCCAATTTTCAATATACAAAATTTTGAAAAAAAAAAAAATATAGCCTATGTTACCCGCGGTATCATTACGAATCTACTGACACCTCGTTTATTAAATCGGACCAGTACTTTAGACGCTATGAGGGAACATACATACATAGATACACTTCCGTTTGGCTTCGCCGTAGTCGGGTAAAAAAGGTGTTCTAAAGTGACGTCATTTCAAGTTACAATAATAAAATATTTTATACGAAATACGTCTATTGGGTTAGACATGGTGACAATTTTTAATAAAAAGAAAGAAAGATTATGTTACGAGCGCCTTAATTTTTCTAGCGCTATCAATTTTAATTCTAATTTCTGAATAGAAAATAATGTATATAAGAAACATCCAAAATACTCGTACATAATATCGAACTAAAGCTAAACTTGCCAGATAATAATTAAATAGCCGTGCCTAAAACAAGTTAAACAACTCTTTTCACATTCACAGCAGGGTTCGAACCCACTAGACTAGACTCTTAGAGTTAAGGGTTTGATCCCAGCAACCCAGTTATGAACCACTAATGTTTGGAGATGTTAACCTTTACCCGGCACGTGTTCTCACTGTTCTTATAGGCATTAGGTATGCCTCACGCCTTCGGTGCGTTATCAACACGCATGATGTTGACATTCTGCGTCTAATGACTTACGATACTTTAGCCAAAATGTCACCAGCTTTGGATATTCATATACATATACCCCCTTACTAATAATCGCTGTATAAGCTTTGAATAGTTATACAGTGTTTTGTCTCCTTCTATCGAATTAAAAATGTCACTTGTGTGACGTGAACAAAACACTGTATAACTATTCAAAGCTAATACAATACAGCGTTTATTAGTAAGGGGGTTTATGTTTGGTAAAATCAACTACGGATATTTTGGGTATATAATCTACTGCTTACTGTAAAGACGTTAAGCCAGAGAAATAATTGTCATACTCGAAAAAGAAAATCTTCCTGTATATGGGCGAGCTTGCGTATTGCGGAGAGTCACCCATACATGAGATGATTTTTTACTTTGAGTATTACAAATATTCTTTGCCTAAACGTCTTTACACAAACAGTGAATCATGTGCCCGAAGTATCCGTAATTAATTTTCGGAGACGTTCGAGAGATCATTATTATATAAGTTATGTTTTAGGTAGGTATACCGGTAGCATGATTGATCTCTTAAAGTAAAAATTGCTGTGACAAATGCCGGGATTAAAAATCTTTCACAAAACTATAAATCTGAAATGTGGATTGCTAAAAATCTTTATTGAAACTAGGTTTGATGCCAAAAATGATAAAATCAATACCGACATTCATCTGCATTTAGATAGACATAAATTGGATTGCGAGTATATCAAAGTATCTAGTGCGTTAAAATCCTGTGTAATGGGTATAAAGAATTCCAAGTCCAATGAAATAAACATAAAACTGGGAGGAGCTTAACGCTGCCAACTATTTCACGAATAAAAGTTTTCTTACGGTCTCTACGGTGTACTTGCGGATAAAAAAGAAACCATTAAACTCACTTAAGTAGTAATAAAGGTGCGACGAGTTTCCTCGCCTCCGTCTCCGACATGGTACCCCTGGCAGACTGCTGCGCCAGGGCTGCCAACAGCAGCATGAGACACGCCTGGAGAGTCAGCGTGCCGCAAAGGTATAGCCGGACGAACTCTCCGCCGTGCCAGCCCTCGCTCTGGCACTGCCATGTCACCGGGTATAGCACCTCTACCACCAGTGCGATCAGGATCAACCTGCATGCAAATTTTTCTTTGAACAGCCTGTAGCGACGATAAAATAATAAGAATATATTTTTTGCTCAAGCAGCACGTTAAGAAGCAACATATTGCTTTTTAACGAGCTGCTTGAGCAAAAACCATAGTTTAAGAACATCCTATAGCAATAATAAATAAGTAGTTATTTACTCTTTTTTGCTACGTTAACAAGCAATTTGGGTATTAAATACTTTTATTTTTGTGCTCGAAAGCGCTCTGAACGGATCCTGTAGCAATAAAAAATAACTACCTCTTTTTTGCCGCGTTAACAATCAATATGGGTATTAAATACTTTTATTTTTGTGCTCGAAAGCACTCTGAACGGAAGCGACAACCTTCGTGTTGAAACAAACAACATAATATAAAATCTTTTTACTGATGGCAATGGCAGATTAAGTTAAGAAACCTATTCCTTAAATTTTTTTTCGTTCGGTACGAAAGGTCTCCTACCTTGCGGTAGATGGAATGGATAGTTATATGGAATCAGCCAATGAAAAATTGTGTTCCCTAGAGCTTTTGAAATAACTTAAGCTAAAATAGATGGAAATTCGTTTGTATTTTAAGATGAAAAGCCGTAAAAGTCGCGTGAATCCTCAATTTATAAAATAAATTATTTCGGATAAACCGAGAAGATGAGAGTAGGTAGGTAGTTAGGTACTCGAAGAATAAGGCAGTTTTAAGATAAAGAAAATTAAATAATTACTAAAGAAAATACAATGAGAAAACGATTGGCAATATTGATTTTATCTGGAAAGCAATAGATTTTCCACATTGTGTGTTCTCATCGTAATAATATGTTCGTACCTACTTTGTTCTTTGTTCAAACACTCTGCTCGCTGTTGATAAAATTGATAAAAGCCCAACATCAAATGATAGATGAATTTCAGTCTAGAATAACTGTTATTGGGATATTTTTTATTTCAACAACAATTCCGAATATGCTTTGTTGTCATGAAACAACATTCATGTCATGCGGAATTGCAAAATAGCTGTTATTTCGTTTCGGAACTGTCACAACGAGGTTAATATGCGAAGTTTAAATAATAAACATGTTGTTAAATCACGATACATAATATTATATTCAGTTAAATCATGACACAATTTAATTTTAAACATTTTCAAAGATTGCCGTATTCCTAAGTAAAATTCGTCCCATACCTAGTAACGTAATTCGTCCTATAATAAGTAAAACAACACTCCAGAGTCCAGACGTGTTGCGGATTTACTCCCGGTAAATAGGACTCCTCAATTCAAACACAACACTTATGCCCGTTTTCACCAACACACTCCTAAGCGGTTCCTACGTAAGTGACACTTTAGATAGGTGATCCCTTAAATTCGACACCTACATAATTTCATTTTCACCACGCTAGGTGACACCTAGTTAGGGAACACTTAATTAGGTGACAGTTTTTGAAATAAATAATGTTTGAATTTGATTTTAAGCCAATTTAGATACATTTCGACTTACTAGGTATATATTTTATTGTGTGTGCAATATACTTAATACTTATACATTGAAAAAAAGAGCTATTTTATAAAATTGTCCTTAAATTACATACTGATCAAAATAGTAGGTACTTCCGGTGATTTCGGAAATCCCTTCTCATAACACGGCTACAAGTAAATGCCAGATTAATTACCAGCACACATTGATGTTTGGCAAATAGCTAGAAATAATCTAGAACTCTTAAATTGCTAATATCCCTCGGCAATCATTGTTTTTCTATGAGATCGTAGTTGTACTGTACCTAAACATAAATTAAAATATTATAATACTTGTCGTCTTTATACTCAAGAAGAATTTATAAAATAATATGGAAAAAAATGTGTTTTGTTTTAATAACCTATATCGGACGAAGTAGGTATTCTATATCGTCGTATTTTCAAAATATTCTGCTCTTTGACCAAAGAACCTGTTTCTTATTGTAAAACAAGGTATCTGAATATAATTTCAGAACTTAAACTCATCTCAAATTTCCAAAAAATGGCTTAGGGGACGGATAAGTGGCGAAAAATCGACCCCTTAAAGATAGGGGGCCACCTAAGGACTTAGGTGACACTTATGCGTTGGTGAAAACGATTTTTCTTAAGAGATGCCCTAAATGACCGTTAAGATACACCTAAAATTAGTGTGCGGTTGGTGAAAACGGGCATAAGGCACTTAATTAATTTGCTCAGTGCGGGACAGTTGGAAACCTAACACATTTAAGGGGAAGATTTCAGACAGGGTGCCATTTTGCAGGGCTGTACTGTGGTTACCACCCCGCTTCAAAGCTGCCACTTTTTGTTTAGATTATAGTGAATTTGTATCATGTACATTTCTTGAAAAACTTCGTAGATATCTAATACGGTTAAGTTAAATTCTCAGGCGCTTTTTCCATTTAGAGGATCTTAAAAATGCAGTGCTGCGTATTGTGTACGTGTGAACTGAGGATCAGTCAAAAGAGGCTCTCAAGTATGGTTGCCGAATCTGGAAGAGACCAACCCGGGAGACTTTTACGTGTGGACGATGAAGAGGGAGCCCCCTCCCTCTTCATTCAACGCCCACACGTAAAAGGTGTACGTGGTAAGAAAATCTCAAAACAATATAAAAGAATCGGCTTATACAGGCAGCAGACGGAACGGCTAACGAGAACGAGTAGCGGCGGCGTGCGAGCGAAGAAAATAAGAATGTATATATAATTTTTTGAAAAAAAAAAAAAAAACCTGAGAAGTTATTGCACCCCGAGATGTCAGGAGATTGACCATCCCGGATCGCCGGGCCGGATCGATCCGGGAGGGTTGTCTTCAAGTCACATTCAATCCTAGTCGTTCTGCCGAGCAGAGACAGTGCAAGCCTGTGTTATATGGAACCCTTAAATTTAAGTTTTCACTGAGGTTGGTGAACGCTGACTTAATGTTACCGGGTAAATTACGTTACTCAAAGACAACCAGTGACCAATTTATATTAAGTATGTATGATACCTAATTATCTAATATTAAGAGCTACATTTAAGAATGGATTATTAATATAACATTCGTCCTTTATATTTACACTTTGTTTCAATATATTCCACTCATCGCCTGGCGGTTTAGTTTTGTGGTTGATGAAATTCGTCATATACCCAGTACCCAGACATTTCTGTCTAGTGTCTAACCATTTCTGGCTTAATACTGTAAACCTTTAATAAAATTAACCATTTTAATTTGCTTTACTTTAATCTTAATTCTTAATATTAAAATATGAATAGACTGATCATAGGCCATAGCGCTTAGAAGATTCACTTCGAAAAATAAAAGTCCCTGTTTTTAATATGAGTTTTGCAGTATTGGAATAACATTCACTTCGAAAAATAAAAGCTGTCCCAAATAACAGTTGGCCTGAAATCTAAATTTGTCAATTAAACAGTTCTCTTATTGCTTGCCATCTACAATGAAGCCAATGTTGCGACAATTTAAAATCCATTATGGAGCAATCAGACCGAAAGGCAAAAGGTCAGCAGTTCGGGGGTCTGCGTATAGTGGTCGAGAAAGTTCGCGCAACAGGTAGAATCCTTATAAGTGATTTACACTCTCGCGCGAGTGGCGAGGCGAGGCCCTCAGTGAGTCGCGAGGCGAACCACGTTTACACACACAGGTATTACAGGATACTGATACAAAAGGATCTTTATTGAAACTTCAGGGAAATTACACCTACAAAATGTTACTTTACGTATTTTGTAATGGTTGAATGAAGGTTGAACTTTATTACGTTTCATCAAATTCAAGAAGGTAGGTACTTAAAATAAGTACTTTCATTTCTGACGAAATTATATTATGCAGTACCAATCGGTACTATTCAATAGAATTTTGTCATGTAGAATAGAATACAATTTGGAATTATAAGCCTCTCGAATATATTACAAAACACTATAAACACAATAGTAATTATAGGGTTCCGTATAATTACTATTGAGCTCAATCATATTGTGATCGATTAAAATGTTTGTAATATTTAGATCTAAATCTAGATTGGCGGCATACCTTTGCAAAATGTCAGACGTCAGTCGCATTGACAATTAATGAGAAATTGGGTTCCGTACAAAATGGTACTAAAAAACCAATTTGGGTACCATTACCCTTCGTGAGCGAGTCCTACTCGCACTGGCCCAGGTTTTTAATAGATCGTCTGTCATTTCCATAGAAAAACGAAGATTGCCGAGGGCCATTAGCGACATGGTTTTACTGTAGGTATAGTATGTCCTATATTTCTTGCTGAATGCTGAATCTGCTGATATACGTACCACACGAAGCGGAAGAGTAGCTCGAATATACTCGGGAACACGAGGTCGTCCGAAGCTGCCAGCCATTTTCGCCCCAGCAGTCGGAGCGCTGGCATTCTGGAACAAAAAAGAAATTGGTTGAGTACTATTATTGTATTACTGTCTGTACGTTTGTACGTGTCTTACAGTCAAAGGACGATATGTCTCTTCCCGGAATGACTACTTCATCCTAGGTTTGACCAAAGCCATCGGGCAAACGTATGTCAAACCGCTACCTTTTCGTCAAACGCTGAAAGTGCATATATCTGTTTCGGGCTATGGCCTATAGACTTTGGCCTATGCCTCGTCGATCTAATAGAAGCGACTGGCGGACTTGAGTCAAAGACCGAAAAACTTCAATTATTTTGGGCTTTGACTAAAATGTCAAGTCTGAGCATCCTGTTTTCTGAGCTAATTGACTGATATAACGTTTGACTTAAAATAGGGTTGCCAACCGACCCATTTTCCCAGGACATGTCCTGGTTTTAACAGTGTCCTGGGATGTCCTGGATAGTTTCAAAGCACGTTAAAATCAGCAACAAGGTACTTAAAATAAAATAAATTATTATTGAATGAATAGTATTTTAAATATTCTTTATCATAATATGATTACAATAGACTAGATGTTGCCCGCGACTTCGTGCGCGCATAAGTTAATTTCGCAGAAACTATATTTTTCCGCGATAAAAGTAGCCTGTCTCAGGTCCCATGGTCTACTCTACATTTGTGCTAGGTTTCATCAAAATCGGTCCAGTAGTTTCGGAGCCATTGGATGCAAACAAACAAACTTTTCCTCTTTATTATATTTGTATAGAAAAGAGAACATCAAACAATAACACACAGGTGGCGGTAACAAATGGCGGCAGGTAGCAATTTCTTCCAGACAACAGGTAGAGGAAATAAATATCTATACATACCCCCTTACAAATAAACGCTGTATAAGCTTTGAATAGTTATACAGTGTTTTGTTTCCGTCACACAACTGACATTTTTAATTCGATAGAAGGAGACAAAACACTGTGTAACTATTCAAAGCTTATACAGCGTTTATTAGTAAGGGGGTAATATTATAAAGCTGAAGAGTTTGTTTGTTTGAACGCGCTAATCTCAGGAACTACTGGTTCGAATTGAAAAATTATTTTTGTGTTGGATAGTCCATTTATCGAGGAAGGCTTTAGGCTATATAACATCATGCTAAGCTCAATACGAGCGGTGCACCAATCAAGAATGTTTCAAAATCGGGGGATTTTTTTTCCTTTTGAGAGCTTTCGCTGCGTACGCGGCGGAAACGGTTAAAGTTTCGCTAAAATTATGTACGACAGAATTGTTTCCCTTTAAAAGTTCTAAAAAAAGTCCGTGACTGTATATGTCTATCTTTTAAGGTTGGCTCACAATAACCTTTTTATTAGTGGTGGGTCGTCGACGCTTTTTCGATCAACGAAACGAGACCGTTTATCGTTCATCGTAAACTAGCTGAAAAAACAGTTTTTTTTTTCGACTAGTTTACGTGTTCGACGAATACTGAACTGAGCAATAAACTATGACAAACAAAGTAGTTTTGTTGAATGAACGACTTTCAGCATTAACTGTTTTGACAAACTTGTTGTCGTTTGCTGATGCGACTAGTGATGACGACGAACGACGAGACGGTTTAATCTGTGAGCGGTAGAAATGAACTTCCCTTCATACTTTTTCCAGGCTAAAGCGGGGAATTCACTAGACGGACATGCCCGCAGGCAAGCCTACAGGTATGTAGTTATGTCCGACAGGCTTCGCTACTATAAGGTCTGTGCAGTATATTACGGATTACCGTCGCGGGTCGTCCGCGTTATAGTAGCGAAGCCTGTCGGACATACCTGTAGGCTTGCCTGCGGGCATGTCCGTCTAGTGAATTCCCCGCTTTAGGACAGGCAGGCAGGCAGGTTCATTACTGTAAAGAACAGAGATAGACGTATTGCTCGTGCCGAGTCGTCGTGCCCCGCGCCCGTCCGTCGATTGTGTCACGGTCTCTGTCACACGCACCGTTCCGGCATATGGCAACCGTTCACGCATAGACTAGTTTATCAGTAGGGGCTAAACTAGTTTACCCGTTCATGACAAATAAACAGTTTAATAAAACAGTTCGTTCATTCAACGCCCATCCCTACTTTTTATGCTAACCAAATTTGTTCTAAAATTAAACATTATTTGTGAGGGTGTTTTCATAAAGATTATGTTAATCCTTATCCAAGTAAATACGTACAATGGGTATTTTAGAAGATATCACAATAATAAAATAATCATGCGCGCAATAGTACGGCGCGCGGCGGGCTGTCGTGAGGGGGACGCTTCTCCTTCTACGTAAATGAAGTCGCGGGTAAATTTTAGCGATATCCCAAAGTAACTGTTCCACGCGGACGAAGTCGCGGGCAAAAGGTAGTTATAGAATAAGAATTAAGATTAGTTATTTATTAGATCGCCTAAAATCCCAGTTAAAAAAGTCACGCTCTTACTTTTGAAAGCCATTGATCAATTGAATAAATATTTCGGCGGTCTAAAACATTGTTTTCAGTTTGTCGTGAACTGAAGCCAAAAGCCTAATGCGAAATAGAACATACATTTTATATGATATTTAAAAGGACAATCACCATCTATGTATATGTCACCGTAAAATTGTAAAAACCGTTAGATTGTAATAAAGTGAAATTGTAAAATGTTGATAAGACTTCCGACGCGAATATGCTGCCTATAATTTCACACATTGTTTTTTGTTAGATTATAAATATATAGTTTTTAATCTTTCGACATATTTTTACAATCTCGTTAGTTATTTTACAATCTAACGGATTTTATAATTTTACGGTGACATATCGATGGGTCCTACGTATAAGGGCCAAAATGAAAAATTACAACTTTACAGGAGAGGCGTTCAAAGTTTAAACTTGGTATAATTTTAGATTGATAAAACCGAAATTTATGAAACTTTGCTAGTTTACTAAGACAATTGTCCTCCTTATTTATATTACACTATTTTATATTTATATTGATTAGTTTTTTTTTTACTGCACATTGGCCCTTTTACGTTAATTTTTGTTAAAATTAATAATATTAAAAAACAACATAAAAGGGCCAATGTGTCAAAATGGCCTGTATACGTGTTTTATGCTTAGTTGCATATAATATATATTTTGGCTCATAAAATTTATCAGCAACTTAAGCAGTTGATTTTTAATGAATTGTTATAAAAGCTATTTGGATATATAGATAATTAAATCACATTGACACTTATACGTTTTACAATCTGTCAACTTACTAACGTGTTTGCCCGCGTATAAATCTCAAATTACTATTTGGCCCTTGTACGTTTAAATTCATGCTACATATGCCGTTATACTGTAGCAAGAATTCGTATTTCCATGTAGAATTTAATTTGTTTTAATAGGTTACATGATTAATCATATCGATAGGATGCGTTTACAATAAAAAAGCCAAAATCGCCAAATTGTTAGTTTGGCCCATATACGTAGGACCCATCGATATACAAAGTGCTGCCCAGAATGACCACATAGTCGTAGTTCTCTTGGCAGCACTTTTTTGGTCAAGGCACTTTGAATTTCCGACATCTGACGAAACAGTTTTCACGAACAGACAGATCAATGTGTTAGCAAAAGTCGGATATTCCGAGAAAGTTGTGCAACTCGATCCGGGGCAGTTTGCGTAAGGCCGTAAGCTGTATGTATCGCATTTTGTTGCACTGTGCTGAGAACGTTCGTGGCCTTTGGTTCAGTATGATATATACCGTAGTGACACTTTTTTAAAGTTTGTGTTAAAATGCTACTAATTATTACATGATAGACTTATAAAATGCATAAATAAGTAATGTACTTAATATACAGTTTCAAAGTTGTTGCAATCTTTAATAGCAATAGATGTATAATAATAATAATAATAATAATAAAAAAGTGACACTTTTATTATGAACTACCTTTTTTCCCGCGGCTGCGCCCGCGTAAATACGGAAATACTGCACTTTTTCGGGGATAAAAGTAACCTATGTGTTAATCCAGAGCCTAAACTAAGTACTGAATACATACATACCTTTCACCAAAATCCGTTCAGTATAGTTGTTGCGTGAAAGTGTAACAAACGTCCAAACATCTCAACAACTCAACTCATCAACAAAAAAAACCTACTAATAAGCTTAAAGACATTCATATCTTTTATTAGAGGATTTTTACCATCTTTCAATAGGGTTTATTTTAAATTTTTCTATAAATAATGCGAAATTCTTTAGTACCTACGAATCTGCGTGTTGCGTAACAATATAAAAAGCAAACATTTATTTATTTGCATTTATGCACAAGGTTATGCCGTCAGTTTCATTAGCCATCAATATAAAAACAATCAAGGAAGTTGTAATTATAGGTTAATCACCAAGTTTATGATCATCTACAACTATTGTTATAAAAACGTACCCGACACTTAGTTTGTCTAGAGCTAAAACTATCTATAAAGCCTAGTTCGCATTAGGCCAGTATTTTAGTCAACTAACTCACTTTCAACTCGCTACTAACGGCTAACCGGAAAACTGTTCGCACTTGCGTTCAAGTGCAGTTCACAAGTGAGGCGTGTTTTACAAAGTGAATAAAGTGATTAATCTAATTGTAAAAGTTATTTTAGTAGAGGTGAATGAAGAAGTTTGTGTCATAAAAAAGAAGCTATATGGATAAGAAAATGGATCAATAGAAATACATTATCGAAATACATTAGGAGCAACTAACTGCCGTCTGAAGGAAGCGTTGAAAGATCCGAAATAATACTTCGATACTTTAAGAATGACCGAAAATTGTGAAAATTTTCTGCTATTTTTGTAGCAACTAATGAACTCGACTATATCGATAGGTTCGGACTTGTTTAGCCGGTGAGCCAGTGAGCAGGGACGCCTGGTGGGGGGCTACTCGCCCATGAAAAATAGAAATAAATAGATTGACTCGACTAAATTACTTACTAATCTACTCGACTAAATTTTTGGTGTTCAGACGCGTTTAGCTACTAAATTACTCGTTACTCGACTAAAATACTCGACTAATGCGAACTAGGCTTAAATTTCACAAGAATCATACATTTTGCAAGAAATAGGTTCAGCCGTTTCTAAAATAGGTCATAGGGGAACGTGTGCAAACTCACAAATCATGAACTAAGGTTAAAATAACAGGAAATTTGCGACATAAAAAAGTATTCCAAAAAAAATTACTTTAATCGCGGCGGGTAATTTCTTCTTTCCAATAAAAAAAAAAACAGTATAATGTCCGGCGTCCCTAATTTAATCCCAAAAGTTTACCAATTTACTTTGATCTCTTTAACAAATTTGAAATTCCCGTAAATAAGAATATGCCATTTATTTCATTCTCTCGCACATGCTATGTGCCTGTGGTTGCCTCTTTTTTAGGGTTCCGTAATACTTAAGGAACCCTTATAGTTTCGCTCTGTCCGTCTGTCTGTCTGTCTGTCTGTCTGTCTGTCTGT
Organism: Glaucopsyche alexis; assembly: GCA_905404095.1. Taxonomy (NCBI): domain Eukaryota; kingdom Metazoa; phylum Arthropoda; class Insecta; order Lepidoptera; family Lycaenidae; genus Glaucopsyche; species Glaucopsyche alexis. The sequence continues at coordinate 10,005,852 of FR990053.1, forward strand.
CTGTCCGCGCCTCTAGCTCCTGTAATTATGAATATAAATTGATGAAATTTGGTGCAGTTATAGATTGTGTATAGATCACGGTTTCGGGATCATAAAAAAATAAAATTTTTATATTTTAAGGGTGGCTCTCCATACATGTGAAGTGGGGATGAAAAATATTTTTTCACTCTACCCCATCGTGTGGGGTATCGTAGAATAGGTCTTTTAAAATAAAGGCAAGGTTTCATACGTTACTTTTTTATAAAGTTGACCATTTTCGAGTAATCGGCCTCCAAAGTAGTTTGTAAGTTGGTCCCCCCCCCCTAGCATTTTTAAACTAAAGGAGATAGAAACTTGCAAATTTCCATGCTGATAGATCATGCTAAAAACTCTTTAGGAAAACTATTATGAACCAAATCGGACAGTAACTTTTGGAGTAATTAAAAAAAAAGCATATCACGCGTTTATAGTTACGGAACCCTCCTTAGACATGTCCTGACATGCTCTTGGTTAGGTTATTTAACCGATAAAAAACTGAAGAAGGATCAATATATTTATTTTTTTCTATGTTTGACCACGCATTACTTTTTATAGAATAGTCTAATTTACTGACGATTTTGGGTTTTGCGTCGAGTGTAGATGGTAAAAAAAAATGCAAAATGAAAAATAAAATATTTAAAACGTCTTCAAAAATCAATTACGTGGATAGTTCGAAGTTCGGACACATGATTCACTGCAAATAAAACCGTAGGAGGGAATCCTTGAATTTGAATAGTAACTTGTCAGCGCTATAATATGTATTACACATTACGTATTCAAAAAAGTATATAACCCAGAATGAGAAAGTTCAAATGAATATTCATTCAGAAGTGAGACGACCTTGGGAATGGGTAACGAAGTCCAAACCAGCTAAAGAGGTCTTCGCAAATTGAAATTTACTTATTCACTACCATGTACAGCACTGAATTCTCTGTGAGCTGTTCATCATCATCAGTGGTGTGCTCTTTATATGGTCTTTATATGAGAATCATTTAGACCAAATGAGCGAATGCTCATTGCTCATTTGCCAACGATAAGTAGTACTGTTCACACTATGTACCGCAGCCGCACAAACGTACAAAAATTCAAGAACACTAGAATCCCTTTGAAGAGATCGCCTCAAGTAGCGAGTACGTCCGAATACGAAAGAACGCTCTAAGCAACTATTTGTGCGCTCTTGTGTGGGTTATACCAAACGAGTGAGTGTTCTTGGAGCATTCTACCAAATTTCCGGCGAACACGTGGCGAATACACTAGAACAACGAAAGAATGCCCGTTGTTTGTTTACATCAAAAGAGCTTTACTAGAATGAGCATTCGCTCGCTTGGTCTAAACCCACCTTAAATAACCTAGTTTTCAATCTCAAGTAGTAGTGTAGCGATACCCCATACTGCCTATCGTCCAATCCAATCGGTAGCGTCATACCGATAAGATCAGTTAGAACTGACCGTTTTCCAATCATAAAAACAATTCGGGCGACATGTCCCCTAAAATTTTTTCGTAGGGCCTAGGGTGAAATTTCGTTTGGCCTAAGGCCTCCCCCACATTTGGCGTGTGCGTTTCTAGTCTGGTGTATGGCTACACTTAGGCGCAGATTTAAGTTAAAGCTAATCCTGGGTTAAAATATCATGCCTTCTATTTCATAAATACGAAGAACACGAGAGATAACATGATAACAGACTGCGCAAGTGGACCTTAGTCTATTTTAATTAATACAGTCTTTAATAACGGTTACGTTTGAAATTCTTTATTTACATTGTAATGAAAATGCTGCAATTTAAGTTATGCAGCATGAAGGTGCTCTTCTATGGTAATTAAACATTTTAATTAGGTACTATTCATGTGTAATTACTAATTACTAATTTGCAGCTAGCGCTACAAAATTATAGCCAGACCATCTTGATAAATTGCAATCTGAGCTCAATTTACTGTGTTATCGTATTATTATTGTAGACTTAGAGAAACTACATGGGTACAGAATATCCACGTTCTTAATGTCTTTCGGGTATCGTGATATTTTTTTTTAAATACATCGTCTCACATCTGTCACTTCCATAGAAGAAACGATGATTGCCCGTCCACATGTCCACGTGAAACAGCGTGGTGTCGCTGGTCGCAGCGTCGTGGTACGCTGCACGCGACGCGACGTGATTTATGACAAAATGTACCGGAATTTCACATGACACGTCGATCCGGCGTCGTGACGTACATTTTAACGGCGACGTGAACTCGCACGTTATGTTATCGCACCGTGCCGCGACACCGCATCGTTTTACGTTGACGCCGACGACGTCGACAGCACGAGCCTTGGACATGTGGACCGGACGTTACAAGTAGTTTTACTTTACATAATATATGATTACAAATATGATAAGATTCTGCAATCATCAGTTTGAGTCAGCCTCCTACGCTAAAAATTATGCGAATGGATATTTCGAGTGTGTTGTAAGTTATAACTTATAAACTTCAGAAAAACAACATGTCTACGAAATTTAAGTGATGGATCTATGGAAAATTGATTAATGTTTGCTGCCTACGACAAGCTCAGACCAAATAACAATTGAAGACAGAGTTCTGCAAACAACACAGTGAGGCCGGTCTAAACTCTAAACTACGCCTTGCCTTGTAAATTGTAATTGCATAGTGTCACGCGCACACATACAACGAAACTAATACCCATTTGCACTAAACGTAAGTTAGGCCTGTCCTAGTTAAGATATACTTAAACATAAGAACAGCCTAGCTAAACATTTTGTTTGCACTAACAGATATAACCTAATTATGTCGTAGCTTAGGCATTGCCTAGTTATGTGAATGATTGAACGAATGTAAAGATTGGTTGTTTATGGTTTTATAAACCGGCTAAGTAATGTAGTCCATAGAAAATATTTTGGCCTTCTCTTTACATTGATTCCGTCGTGTGTTAAAAAGTGACAAAAGATAAGACCATGGTTTATTTTGTTTGGTATCGTAAATTCACCAAAAGGCTGTCAATTGTCTTGTCATTACAAATCAAACAGATATATAATATCAAAATAATATACGTGTTTACTGTTGACTAAAATTATACATTACGATTGATTGGGAATCGTTATTGATATACCTATTATGAAAAATAAATTAAAATAAAAAGTAAAAACCGCAAACTTTACGGCGGAGGAAAAATAAATTTTGTGCGATTGTTGTGCGACGAAGGATGCATCCTATCGAAAGTCTTCTCACGAAGCCACGACGAATAAAGATAATTGATATCTAGTTACAAATAATTTACATACAACTTGATAAAACGACTTATGTGTTGCCTACGCTTACGCACTTCCTAATCGGGCTCATAAAGTTAAGAATATCCTAAGTGGACTTAGGAATGGCCTAAGGTTAGTGCAATAGTATTTTTTGCTAGGAGCAACCTAAACAAGTTAGGAAAGAACTTAGGCGATCCTTAAGTTTAGTGCAAATGGGCATAAAACTTACCTTGTAAGGCGAGCTGTCGCGGTGTCGTTTTTCACGCGCACAACATGCATAAAACCGGCCTCTGTTTTTGTTCGACAAAGGCTCTGTCTTCGTTTTTATTTGGTCTGAGACGAGAAGTATAAAGGTACTGGATCCAGAAAATCTAAAAACTTTGGAGAAAGCGTGTCTACACGTGTCTACACTCTACATCGACGGCGCGGCGACATATTTAATTACTATTTACTAGGCATGCAAAAGGTCCTCTCAGTTTATGGATATAACATGTAGCAGAAATATATGAGAAACGTAACATACATTGAAATAGGATGAGCAATATATATTGACTTGACTTAGGCATAAACTTTTTACCACCGACCACTAGAGGTGGGATAGCTTTGCAGATTTCATTTCACGCCTACAGTCCTACTACTACGAATATTATAAATGTGAAAGTTTGTGAGGATAGATGGATAGATGGATGTTTGTTACTCTTTCATGCAAAAACTACTGAACGGATTTCGATGAAATTCGGTACGGTAGTAGTTTAGGGCTTAGGCTCTAGATTAAAACATAGGATATACTTTATATATCCTATGTATTCCCGTGGGATACCCGATACTATCTATAGTATACGCGGGCGGAACTGCGTTAAAAAGCTTATTAAAATTAAATAGCTATTAAAATGTAAACTCGTTGAAAAAATATACAAAAATAGGTATTACCTAGACTAGGCGAAATTATTGCAAAAAATATTTAAAAAATCCAAGTAAAGTATTTACGATTTTCATAAACTTTCCAAAGAGGAGAAAGGTAGGTACGAAAGTAACATGTCTCTCTACTTAGTACTTCGCCTTCTGCACAATCCACAAAAGAGAAAATAAAATTTACTGAATAAATACGATACCATCACGGCATCACAGAAAACCGGCGTGAAATAATGCTTGCATTGTTTCGCCGATTGAGGTTACTGCACGGTTACCGAAAGGGGTTGGGGATTTTTTAAATCGGGCAATTGGCCCACCACACTTACCCACCACTGCAACTCCTGTGTAGCCAGGATCGACAGTGGTAACCAACCGCAAAAACCCTTTGATATGATCTCAGGGGTGCCCGGGGGACATGCTAAATCTGTCTTGGAACCCGCAACGAAATTAATCAGAAGATTGTAGGAGGAGTAGGAAGTATTCCAGTTTCCCTCCCCAATCAAAGCGGGAGACAGCAAAAATTGTGATAACAAAAAAGTCAGAACTAAAGGGGAAGCACCACTGGAATAACATGTTTTTTTTTTATGACTACAAGACAATGTAATTATATGTTTTGATTTATAATATTATGACAATTATTACAATGGGTTGGGGATTTTGACCTGTAACGCAAGTAAACGCAACACCAGAGGAGTTACAAGTGTTACCTCCTCTGGTGCGAGTGTCCATGGGCGGCGGCAATCGCTTACCATCAGGCTATAATACTTGTTGTTTTCTGGTACATTTCATAAATAAATTGGATATTTATTTTAACTGTGGGAGAGCCACGCTTCGGCATGAATGGGCCGGCTCGATCGGGTAAATACCACGACCTCACAGAAAACCAGCATGAAATAACGCTTGCGTTGTGTTTCGCCGAGTCAGTGGGAGGGGATTTTAAGGACCAGGAACGCAGGTCACAACACCAACACAAAACCAGAGGAGTTACAAGTGTAACTCCTCTGGTGTTGCGAGTGTCCATGGGCGGCGGTAATCGCTTACCATCAGGCGATCCGTCTGCTCGTTTCCTGGCTCATTACATAAAATAAATACATAAAAGCAGAATCTCAAACGGCGCAAATATGAGAACCTTAGCGGAGATCTCATATTTGAACCGTTTGGGGTGGAAACCCTAGGCGGGCGCACATAAGCTTTTTAAAGAAATCTCCAAAAAGCTTACTGAAGCCACCCGAGACCCCAGAGCCGGGAACTACCTGGTAGTGTTGGCACAACGGATAGCCATTGCTATCCAACGAGGCAATGCTATCAGTTTGCTAGGTACTCTGCCAGATGGGGACGACCTGGGGAAGTTTTTCTATTTATAGACTTTTTTAGAGATAGATTATTTATAGAAGTCTTCTTTTTATTAGTAGCTTTGAGTATCCAACATTAGTAGGTATTAATTTATTTTTTTATTTGGCTCTTGTTTTGTTGTTAATTTTATGTTTCTTGTGTTATTTTAATTACCTTATCAAAATAAATTGTCATTAAAAAAAAAAAAAAAATATTATAATCGTGTTAACTAAAATGTTAACTGAGTTTTCCTAATCCGAGTGTAACGTCACATGCACCTAGATTCTAGATTCTAGAATATCTTGCATCACGTCTGAATTGCGTCTGACTCATAGCTAACCCGCGCGAGGTTAATTATAGTTACTCCTACTCCTACCACTGAAGCAATTTCGACGATTTTATACTTGTTTTTAATAATAACATTATAACAATATTATAACTTATCTATACTAATATTATAAAGCTAAAGAGTTTGTTTGTTTGAACGCGCTAAACTCAGGAACTACTGGTTCGAATTGAAAAAATATTTTTGTGTTGGATAGTCCATTTATCGAGGAAGGCTTTAGGCTATATAACATCACGCTGTGACCAATAGAAGCGAAGAATCAGTGGAAATTGTGGAAAAAACAGGGAAAATTATTCATATTGGACAGACTTAATGATTTTTTGTGTGTGTTCAAGTGGATTCAAGAATGGTGTAGATTTGCAATTGGACCCGGTAGGTGGCGCTGCTGTCAGTACGTCAACAAATTTAATTCTAAGGCGGTACGAAGTTTTCCGGGACAGCTAGTGTATAATATTACTGTAATGTTAGAGACCATTCTTTATTAACAGTTTGTTGATCCTCATTTTATTCGTTCGTATAATAAGGATGTGATAGCGTCATCTGTGATCTGCATCAGAGGGACAATTCTGCTAAATAAATTACAATCAAGTCCCGATACGCTAAAACTGTTAAATATTCTCGTAAACGTCAAACCAACGTGAAACGCGCTCTGATTGGTCGAAACTTCATAAAACCAGTTCATATGATAACATGTCGCATCACTTAAAATACAATCAAAATAAAATGAAAGTCTACTTTTAATACGATAACTGAAGTTTAGTTATTTCTAATATATCGTCGGGAAAAGTAACATATTATGTGGTAAACATTCATTTTAGCTGAATGAACATATATCCGGCCCCAAAAGCCTTAGAAAACAAAATCTATTGTCTGATAAGTACCTACATAATATTATGACCTTTGCTATAGAATAAGCAAATTCCCATTTATGTATTAAGGCCCTCCCCCGAGCAAAAGACCTTGAGGCGGTCAGCCGCATAACTCAGTTGAAAATTTTTCACATAACTTAGTTCAAAATTGACCAAAAAAAAATTTTAACGGCGAATATCTAGCTTATGAAATTGCCTATCTATTGGTGTGTGTCCCAAATAAAGTTTACTTGTAAATACTATGGAGACGCTGAAACTATAATTCAATGAACATTCAATTATAGTTTCAGCGTCTCCATAGTATTTACAAGTTAATTTTACTTGGGACACACACCAATAGATAGGCAATTTCATAAGCTAGATATTCGCCGTTTTAAATTTTTTTTGGTCAATTTTGAACTAAGTTATGTGAAAAATTTTCAACTGAGTTATGCGGCTGACCGCCTCAAGGTCTTTTGCTCGGGGGAGGGCCTTAAGTACAAGACAAGCTTTTGCGCGCGACTTCGTCCGCGTCCTTCGACCCCCATTGCACCCCCGTCGGAGATGAATTTCGAATAATCCTTGGATATCTGCGTCATAATAACTATTTCGTGTCAAAATTCACAAAACACAAAATATTTAAAAAAGTACCCTACGTACTTTGCATTTTTTAAATATCTACTAATTTTACTCAATTATTTGTAAATTTTAATAAAATTGTGTATGTAATCATACCTCCAGCCATTCAGGACAAAGCATTTTATAGGTTTAGATAGATGATGTTATATTGATTGGTTCGTGATTTTACATGCTGTATGTTTTATATGTTATTATCTACTTGTATCAGCGTCATCATTTGTTACTATTTAATAATCACTATTATTTATGGTTTGACCCTACGCAGCCATAAATAATAGAGCTACGAAACAATTCATGGGCAGCTAGAATTCCATACAAATGGCTTAAGTTGGAATGCATATTTATCAAAACATAAAAGATTAAATTTAGTAGATATGTCTCGTATAATATTTGTAATATGTGAAATACCTCATATAATATTTGTAATATAACAAGACCTCGTTATTAATATGTCTTGCTTCTACATGAGAAATACATATTAGAGAATATTGAGTATGGTGTTTACTGTTTAACAAGCAACCAGCAAAAGTAATAACACAATATTTTATGCTAAGAGTTCTTGTATTTTCATATATTCGTTTATCTATACATATAAAATCCTTTGTCCTGAATGACTGACGGATCAACGCACAGCCTAAACCGCTGATCGTAGAGACCTGAAACTTGCAGGGCTTGCTCTTTGTAATGCGTAGGGATCCGATAAGAAGGGATTTTTCGAAATTCGACTCCTAAGGGGGTGAAAAGAGGGAAAACAGTTTGTATGGAGCAACGTGATTCCTTGGTCCAATCTACTTCATATTTTGCACAAACATTATGTAACAGAATTGATGGAATTCGTGTATCATAGTTTATTGAAATTCGTCCGCTAACGGGGTTAAAAAAGGGAAAGAAAGTTGTTTGAGAGCGATTTGCTTTAAAGTTAATATAAATACTCCTTAGTGCTTTTGATTTAAAGCTCCCATTCACAAGCGATCGATCGATTTAGTCTTTACAATTTTAACATTTACTGGATTCGTAGTTGCAAGTAAATTGGTTTAGATAAAAATTGAATATAGTCGGAGATCCTAGGACCACCTTACTATACTTTTTATATGAAACTCGTATATATACGCGTAAATTTTGTTCCAACTTTTGACCCCCACCGCAAAAACTAGCTGGTAGGTCACACTAATCATTTTGTATAATAGTTTGTCGTTAGCAATTTACTTTCAAATACGAATTAATTTCCAATTTGATAAAAGCAATCGATAGCCCGTGAGTGGGGAGCTTTATTTTTATTTTGACATAATATATTGTCATCATATTGAAAAATAAATCTGACAAGAATTCTAAACTTAAATTTGATGAAAATCTTACTCTTGAAAAAGTAGGCACTTAAATATTTTCGAAAGCTGCATTTAATATTATATATTCATAATACATCCATACTAATATTATAAATGGGAAAGTGTGTGTCTGTTTGTCCTTCTTCCACGCCAAAAAGAGAGCCTGAGAAAGGATATACTACTTTTTATCGCAGGGAAATGTACGGTTCCTGTGGGATACTTTATTTACAGTTTTATGTAAAAACTACTAAAGCTATCATCATGAAATTTGGCACAGATATAAAGTAGACCACGAACATAGGCTACTTTTTATCGCGGGACATATACGGTTGTATACTATGTGTAACACATAAGGTATACCAATCCGAAACCCAGTGATAATACTCATGAAATTGAACAACTTTCTCCAGGAACACAGGTCGAAATATGAAAAAAAAAAAATTGACCTCCCATACAAACCGCACGGTCAGCAAATCAAGTTAGTATGGGAAGTCCAAATATTTTTTTCATATTTTGACCTATATTCCTTGGGGAAAGTTGTTCAATTTCATGAGTATTATCACTGGGATTCGGATTGGTATACCTTATGTGTTACACGTTGTATGTCCCGCCGTACCGCGGGACAGGTACGGCGGGCATCAGCTATCTATACTTAATATTATAAAGCTGAAGAGTTTTTTTTGTTTGAACGCGCTAATCTCAGGAACTACTGGTTCGCATTGAAAAATTATTTTTGTGTTGGATAGTCTATTTATATATGAAGGATTTAGGCTATATAGCATCACGCTGCGACCAATAGGAGTGAAGAATCAGTGGAAAATGTGGAAAAAACGGGGAAAATTATTCATCTTTGATGGCTTACGTTGTTTGTTTGAGCGCGCTGACCTCAGGAACTACTAGGTCGAATTAAAAATATGTTTGTGTTGGATAGTCCATTTTTTGAGGAAGGCTTTAAGCTATATAACATTACGCTGCGACCAATAGGAGCGAAGAATCAGTAGAAAATGAGAAAAAAACGGAGAAAATTATTCATCTTTGAGGGCTTACGTTGTTTGTTTGAACGCGCTGATCTCAGGAACTGCTAAATCGAATAGAAAAAATATTTTTGTGTTGGATAGTCCATTTGCCGAGAAAGGCTTTAAACTATATATAGGAAGCGAAACATCAGTGAAAATAATAATAATCTTAATTGCACACCACAAAAACATACAATTATGATAACAATAGTAACATGATAACTATAGTACAATCAAGTACAATTTGAAAATGTTGCAAAAACAGGGAAATTTATTCATATTTGAGCTTTATTTGAGGGCTTCCGTTGCGTGCGCTGCGTAAACGGCTCAAGTTACTCAAAAAATATGTATGATAAAATTATTCCTCTATAAATGAACTAAAAAATCTTTAAGATTGACTTACTATAACCTTTTTTATGGTAATCAAATTTGATCGAAATTAATGCATTATTGCGCCATCACTTGACGCGGACGAAGTCGCGGGCAACAGCTAGTATTTATATAAAGACAAACATGACTGACTCATCTATCAACGCACAGCCGAAACTACTGAACGCATTTCGCTGAAATTTGGCATACATATAGTTGCAATGACGTAGGCATCCGCTATAAAAGGATTTTTGAAAATTCGGCCCCTAATGGGGTGAAAAAGGGGTTAAAATTTTGTATGGAAACCGAACTCCACGCGGACGAAGTCGCGGGCAAAATCTAGTGAACAATATAATTCTACAGATCTTTATTATTCACTAGCTGTTTCCCGCGGCTCCGACCGCGTAGATCATATACTATCGAGAATCCCGCGGGAACACTGTACTTTTCCGGGATAAAAAGCCTATATTTTAATTCAGAGCCTAAACTACTACCATACTAAATTTCATAAAAATCTGTTTAGTAGTTTTTGCGTGAAAGAGGAACAAACATCCATCTATACATCCCTCCATCCATACATCCTCACAAACTTTCACATTTATAATATTATTAAGATAAGATTCAGATAATAAAGTACGAATTTGCTATGATAAACAACAATAATTGTAAAAAAATCTAGAACATACGTTGTTTTGATAAGCTGATAAAAATAAAGTAGTGTGTGATCAAGACATTTTCGAGCCCAACAGAACTTTTTGATAAGAGCTTAGTGTGTTTTTTCTCAGACTTTCTAAGGATAATACTTTCTATATAATAAGTAGAAAGCATCAGCAGCTTTAAGCTTACAATATAATGTAGTAGCATTATACAACGTGTAACAGATAAGGTATAATACCAATCCCAAACCCAGTGATAATACTCATTAAACTGAACAACTTTTACAAGGAACAGGTCGAAATATGAAAAAAAAAATTGGACCTCAAATACTAATTGATTTGCTGACCGTGCGGTTTGTATGGGAGGTCCAATTGTTTTTCATATTTCGACCTATGTTCTATGGGGAAAGTTGTTCAGTTTCATGAGTATTATCACTGTGTTTCGGATTGGTATACCTTATAGAATACGTTGTAGAATATCGTGAAGTTTTCACATTTTCCATATCAAAATATTATTTATCAGTGAACTGTGTACTCGAACGATAAGATTTATTGCAGTCTTAAGAAGATTATGACACAGATACGGTGATTTAAAATGTTATGTATTATGATTTATGATACAGTAAACATATTTGTCATGTCTAGCGTTGCCTTGCATTTTCTATGGCAGTTTACTTGCCAACCATACTTATAAATCTTATAGTTTATACCCTCATCAATGTATTTTTTACAATGTGTTGACAAATGAACTTATATTATTCCCTAACAATAATCTGATTTGTCATTAGTAATATCAAAAGATAATTTTTTGATGGAGTGAAATCCTAGTAAAAATAATAAAAACGTTTCTTTCTATAAAATCCATCTATTTGCAGCTAGCTAAGTGGTTTTGTGTTCCATAAATTATGAATTGTGTAATCAAAGGAATCTGCGATTGCATGCATTGACGTCACGGGGTCAATGTCCGCTAGTTCGCATATTCTTGAGTAAAGCACATCTGACCAACTTTCGCTGACTCGTCTATCAATGGCGAAATTGATTTTAATACGCGTCATCAAATAACTGTATTGTGGAATCGTAGTTTCTACTCTTACGGCCGAATTTAAAAACGCTCCTTATAGTTAAAGCCTTGATATAAGACATTGGACGTTTTTTAACGCGACCACAAACCAAAATAGGTACTAGATTGAGATAGATTGTATAATTTTCATTCAAATTCCATTTTCCGTGCCTCATCATTTTAATTCACATTCATGGAGAAGTAGAGACACTCATAAATTGTTTAATTGTTTAATGACAGTGGAGAAACTCATAATAAAATTCATCAAGTGACCATGACTGATGTTGCGAATGTTGCCATATATTTTTTTTTATAAATATAAATAAATAAATCTTTATTCGAAAATAGGCATTACAGGACAGTACAAAAAACAGTGACATCATAAAAAAACAACAAAGAATACAGAAAAAAAAAGATAAAAAAAAAATATGACGCTTCAAAAAATAATTTGATAGACTCCAGAAACCCCAATCTCGTATTTAACTTACAATTTCACAATAACCTCACATTAAGGTACACAATGAATTACAAATGAACCGTCTTAGTATCACTTGGTACAAGTTTGACGTTTGTTTGATGTTGAGTTTGTCATTATGCTGTTAGAAGAGATCGAGACGTAGTTAGACTCTGTCCAGAAAGTGCGTAAGCCTGCGTAAACAGTACGTACGTAGAGATTCTTATCTTATCACAACAAAATGTCTGCCGGTCTATCTGTGATGCCAACTTGGGACTTTTTCCCTAAATTTAGGGAGAAAAGGTATCTGAAGGGGTTATTAGGGGGGTTTTATGCTTGTTTTATTTAAATATGCAATTGATTTGCTTGACGATAAGTTATATAATATACTATTATTATTTAATTACAGCTGACCTATCACTTATTGGTATAAAAAATGTATTGTATAAAAAACCAAAATTCTTATTGCAAGCGTCTACCTGTTGCCAACTTGCCATTAAAGAATCACGCCAAAAACGTCAAAAAATTCACGTTTGTTGTGTCTAAGGAGGGTTCCGTTACTATCAACGCGTAATAGGTTTTTCAAATTACTTCAAAAGTCACAGTCCGGTTTGGTTCAAAATAATTTTCCCTTAGTTTTAAGCATTATAATATATCAGCATGGAAACTTACAAGTTTAACCTATAATTTAGAAAACTACTCTACAATTACTCGAAAATTTTGAAAAAATGTCATGTATGAAATCTTGACTCTATTTTAGAGCGCTATTCAACGTTATGCAATACAACGGGGTGCAATGAAAAAATATTTTTCATCCCCACTTCTCATGTATGGAGAGCCACCCTCAAAATATAAAATTATTATTATTTTACGATGCTAAATCCGAGATAATATAACATACAAAAAACTATACCAAATTTTATCCATTTATATTAATAATTACAGAAGCTAGAGGCGTAGACAGACAGACAGACGGAGGGACATAGCAAAACTATAAGAGTTCTTTTTTATTACGAAATCGACTATTTTTAGTAAAGGTTATCTAAAAATTTTAACTGTCTAGCTATCAAGGATCATGATCTCATGAGACATAGCCTGGTGACAGACATACAGTTTTCACCCTCTAGATATCTACGAAATAACTTATAGTCTGTAAGTGTTAAAAAAAGCAGTGAATCATGCATACAAATGTCGAAATTGACGCATTAGCTGTGATTACATTAATTTACCTATTAAAGTAAGCCATTTTGACATATAATATAATAATTATAATAATATAATATATATGGACGCTTCACACCACGTCAATCTGATCCCGTGGTAAGTTCTCGAAGAACTTGTGTTACGGGTACCAGACAACGGAAATATATTTAATACTTTTATACTATACACATATTTAATATTTTTATTATATTATACACATATTTAATACACATCCATGACCCAGGAACACAGAAAAACTTTTTTGTTCCTTCGGCGGGATTTGAACCCGCGACCTCCGGCTTGAGCACCAACATGCTCAACCAACTGAGCCACAGAGGTCGTCAATAGTATGTATCTATGATTCACTGCCTTCATAACGTGAATAGGCTAAAGTATAGACTTTATATGACACGAATAGGACGCGACCGCGTCATTCAATGTCCTGCGTACAGTGCAACTAATTTGTTAATGCCTTCGGCAATCATCGTTTTTTTTTTCTACGGAAATGACGGATGTTGGAAAGCATGTGTGGGACTTCCGAAAGATATTAGCAAAGTAGTTTTACTGTATAAAGTATCTTTATAGGTATGTTTTTCTAAAAAGGTAATACTTACATATTTGGTATGTAACTTTTTTGATTTTTAACGGTACCTATATATTTTATCGTATTATGTAACTTTATGAAGTTTCGATGAGGCATAAGTACTTTAATAATTATATTTGAGAGTATTCGCATGCTAGGTAAAATCCACGGGAACCGTACTATTTGTTTTAGGGAGAAATATTTTTTGAAACTTGGCAACTCGATCTTACTACGCTTTCATTGCACTCCAAAATACAGGGGATGACACTTTTGACTATTTAATATCGATATCAATTATTGTGTGTTGAAGGTTTTAATATAAAGTGTCTTCAGAAATAATTGGTTTTGACAAAACATTGACAGCACAAAATTTCGGAACACCCTGTAAAGCAAAATGCCAACAGTGTCAACCGATTTGAATGCTGTGTAACGAATGAACTGAATACTTCTGTCTCACTCTGAATCATACAATCGGAGCGAGAAAAACATTTTTCTTTCACTTTGTGTCTCGCGCGTACTCGAGGTAGTCTGCGTATTACTGCGTAATTGCTGCTCCTATTTGAGTCAGGAGCGGAGCACCTATGCGTGTAGTATGGGCATACCCACAATCCCAACAGCCTTGTGAGTGCATACTTTCAAGGTCTATTAATTTATAATCAAAATAGGTTCAGTGGGTAGTTGTATTGGTATTGTTAACCTTTTGAGTCTTATCTGGTGCTTTTTACCTGCTGGGCATACTTACATTATTGTTAAAATACATATTTATAGTAGTGGATTTAGTGTTAAGCGGACCTTTAGTCAGATAGATTGAAGAAAGCGCAAATTTGTCACCTCCATAAATTTTCGGCCCTTTTTTATTTACTAACCAACAGATTTAAGAAAAAATATTACTTTGTTTGAACCGATAGGAATTACTCCTGCCGATGTTATATAATCTATAATTTGTGTATGTTTCTATACTATTTAAGCATATATTTTTTATTTAATTAATTTATAATCTTAGTTGATGTTAATTTGTTTAAGGTACCTATATTGAAAGCTTATTTTTTTACCAAACATAAAATATTTTTTTTGCTAAATAAGCGAAAAACTTTCTCGCTCACTCCGCGCGTTAGCTTTTAATTAACATAATATTATAAAGAAAATAATACAATTCATTTTTTTAATTCTAATAACCATGTTATGAAGGAAATAATAAAATCAAAATTTCCGGCCACATCTTCTTTTGAGAGCTGGATCCGTGCCTGAATCAACCAAAGCGGTTTAATAGGTCAATTTTGTACGATACGCGCATAGCTAAAATAATATGCACGTAGCTCCTGGACGCAATGTATGGGGCCCTAGTACCTCGACTACGTGCGTAGACCTCACGTGCGTAAGAATACGCAGTTTCTGGACATAGTTAGTATCGATATTATAATGTGATTGAAATAGAAGAATCGACCTTCTGGTTTCCTACAATTTTTTAGGGTTTCGTAGCCAAATGGCAAAAAAACGGAACCCTTATGGATTCGTCATGTCTATCTGTCTGTCTGTCCGTCTGTATGTCACAGCCACTTTTTTCCGAAACTATAAGAACTATACTGTTGAAAGTCGGTTTTCTATGAACCGCATTAAGATTTTCACACAAAAATAGAAAAAACAAAAAAATTGAGGGTTCACCATACTTAGGAATTGAAATTAAAAAAAAAAAAACATTAAACCCATAGATACGTGTGGGGTAGATAGGTCTTCAAAAATGATATTCAGGTTTCTAAACTTAATAGTTTGTGCAAGAGACACTTCCAAAGTGGTAAAATGTGTGACCCCCTCTGTAACTTCTAAAATAAGAGAATGATAAAACTAAAAAAAAAATATGATGTTACATTACCATACAAACTTCCACCGAAAATTGGTTTGAACGAGATCTAGTATTAAAACATCGAAGTTAAAACGAACTACAAGAACTTTTATATTATGCTACTTGCTGCTACGGAACCCTTTATGGGCGAGTCCGACTCACAGTTGGCCGCTTTTTTTAACACAGTAGGTACCCTAAAATGCGACGTAGCTGGCAATTATAATATTTCATATTTTATGTCGTGTTAAAATGAAATTTATTGGCGTGTATAAATTAGAGAAACGGCCTCCGAATTTTTTATGTCTCTGAGACTTAACTTATTAGTTATTACGCCCTTATTTAAAATGGAACATTAAATGAAACAAAAAAGTAAGGCTTAATTTGATTTTTTTTATTTTACATACAAAATACGGTACTACTTTAATATTGTTTTAAAATTTGAGAAAACTAGGGCTTGAGGCTTGATTATTATATAAGATTTTTAAGCCCCATCCATTCTCGCAGAAAAGTCCTGGGAAATGAATGTGGACAGAATCTTCTTCTTCTCTATTCTCGCTCTCGCGTAGAAACTTTCAACGATAGAGATGTAGAGTGCAGACGCACTGTGTAGGTACTTGAAGAATATTATGTGGGAGTTTCACTTTTCAGTTCTCATATTTAACTCAGCCTCACGGATCATAGAAATAATTATTAAAACCGGTCAAGTGCGAGTCCGAGGCGCGTACGTAGGATTCCGTAACAATAAACCAATAATTTTACTTGTTTACTTATATATTTATTTTTGTATGAAGTTTTTGTAGTATAGCATTTTATAACTAGATGTTGCCCGCGACTTCGTGCGCGCGAAAGCTAATTTCCCAGAAACCGTACGTTTTTCCGCGATAAAAAGTAGCCTACGTTCTTCCTCGTAGTGTACTCTACATATGTGCCAAATTTCATCAAAATCGGTCCAGTGTTTCAGAGCCTATTCAATGTAAACAAACAAACTTTTCCTCTGTATTATATTAAGTATACGAGTAGCAGTAGGTCTAGATATAGAGAGTATAGAGTTATAGACTAACAAAGATATATGAGCTGTCATAGTTTTCCTTTAAAGTTAAAACATAGACTACCATCTTGAATTTTTTAACATTATTCGAAGCCAGCTGTTTAGCTTTTAGCCTACCCTCTAAAAGCTAAATGGTTGGCTTGAATTTGAAAAAAAAAAATGATTTTAAAGTTGAATATGTCGCAAACGGATACCTTCATCAAAAAATTATCTTAGCTACCTCTCAATGTTTTAAAAGACTTATCTAATGGTAATGGTACCCCACACTATAGAGTAGAAGAGAGAATAAAATCACCCTCACTTTACGTTTTAAGTAATACCTAAATTATTATTGGCAAACGTATTTAAAAGCAATATCATCAACAATAAGCTAGATTTTGACACGCGACTAAGATAGAAATGACACGGTTACGACACGACTGAAGAAAACTCATGCAAAATGCTCGACATCGAGGTCAGACGAATTTTATAGCGCGGAACGTCAACTTTGTAGTAAGGACATAAGTGCTAGTTACTGGCACAAACCACTCGTTAACTGTGAGTGGTAAATCTAAGTTAGTAGATACCTACGTGTGCACTTGCACACACGCACACAAAGATATTGTGTCTAACAAAGTAACTATAGCGCTCTATAAAAATTTAATCCAACAATATTAAAAATTGATTTGGAAAAAGCATAGTCTCCTCAATATTTCTACGTGTCTTGCTTATATGTGTCGCAATACGATAGACAAAGCCGTAATATAGTTATATTCCTAGGATTATAAGTATATACCGTAACGTAATATACAAAAGAGATTCATTACTATCTTATTAGGAGCCAGCGAACGGTCGTGTGCCGCTTTACGACACATGTAGTAAATATTAATTAACATTTAATATTTCGCGAGTCGCACGGCTCACAGCCGTTGCACGTCACCATGGCGCTCGTAGCCAACGAGCTGCTGGCGTTCGTACAACACGTCATCAACGCCATGGACGAGGACAGCATCGTGCAGCTCTGCAAGTCGACCTACACCAGCGAGGAGATCTGCAAGGGCAAGCTGATGCTGTACGAAGCGCTCGGTAAGACCGCGCAGATGACGTCTCTATGGAGAGATGGGAGTGATGGAAACTTGCAGGATATCATCTGCCTGCTCAAGCGGACGAATCCAGCAGACGTGCCAGTATTTGTGGCTAAAGAGCTGCACAGGCTGCCGGCGGTATCTGCGGACAGCGTCAACGTCTCCAGCCTGCTGAACAAATTCAACATCATGAAGGCAGAGCTGGACGAAATGCGTGGTCGATTGGATAGATCGGAGTCCACGATCTGTGATTTGCGTAATGAATTATTGAAAATAAATTTTAATAATTCATTATGTAGATCACCCGATCATTCGATTGACTTCGTAAACACGCGACGACGCGGCGCGCAAGCTGACACGTTTTGCTCATCAGCAAAATCCGACGGGTCAACAACCGCCGCCGCCCGCTCGCCGCTTGCGGTCGAGCCGAAACTGAGTAGGTACACCAGCGACTCCGAAAAATTATTCCAGTGTCACCGCTGGTCCAACCGTACCCCCGCGGGCTAAGACAAAGGGGGTAAAGGAGAGCCGTAAGGCTGAGCCTCCTCGAGCTGTCAAGGACGAGAGCAGGAGGTGCGATGAGGAGGGCTTCATACTGGTAGAGAGAAGAAAGAAGAGGAAGCCCGCCGTCCGCAACCACCGCGGCACCGCACCCAGCGAACCCGAGCAGCGTCTGCGGTGCGAAGTACGCGCCACACCGCTGTACGTGTCCCGCCTGCACTGGTCGAGGACGTCGTGGACTGCATCCGAAAGAAGACGTCTTTCACCTTAAGGGTCGAGCGTCTGGAGTCACGCCACAAGGTCAATTTCAGTTCCTTTGTGGTGAGAGTACCGACGCATCTTTTACCGACCTTTGAGGTGGAAGAGTTCTGGCCGACGGACGTAGTCTACCGGAGGTTTCGGGGAAGGCTCCCCAACGATGCGTGCATCACGTCGCCGAAAAAAGACAATACGTGATAAACTACAGTGTGTGTGTGTGTGTAAGAGTGAATGTGAATAATATAGAAAATTAGATTTATGTATAGTATTGTATAGTATAGAATTGTGTGTGTTTATAGTATAAAAATATATAGATCCGTTGTCTGATACCCGTAACACAAGTTCAACTTAGTACGGGATCAGATTGACGTGGTATATATACTATTTAATTTAATTATGTATATATGTTTTGTATCTATTTTTATGTGTTTTTGAATAAATTGGAAAATTGGAATAATTTTAATACGGTCCAAGTTTGGTGATATAATTATATTCCTAGAATAAGTTTAGTGAAATAATTGAAGGAGTGTAGTGCGGGGATTATTTATACAAAAGCGAAAAAAAACATTTAAGACCAAAGAGACAAAGCAGCCGAGAACTTAAAAAAAGCCGCTCAACAAAAATATGAAAAAATACTCGTCAAACTTTCACTAGGTAGGTTTGTACGGAAACCTCGGTACGCGAGTCCGACTCCACTTGGCCGGTTTTTTTAGTTGTTAGCCTTTTGTTGTTTGTTTCTGGGGTACCAGTCAATTATTAATTTCACTCCAGTCATAATACAGTATTACTACATTTCTAACAACTAACAAGTGAACGAAAATAATCCAAATAACTAACGTTTAACCTTGTACTGGTTAAGTATTACTTATAATTAGTCATAATTGTACTTTGGCCTTCATGGCGATTTCATTCAGTTATCCTGTTTATAGTCGATATTGGAAATATTCTTCTTCTAGTAACTATTTCAATGAAACTGCTAGTTCCCGAGTTAAATCTAATACATTTCTGGGCAAGTTCATAAAATATCACGAGTAAACATTTATTAATAATTATTATTGTATTTATTGAAATCAAATTTGAGATTTGTCTATGATCAGTTTACTGTTTAGTCTTTCAATAAATATACCTACTTCTACGAGTACTGATAAGATTTTACTAAAAAGTATATCTACATAAATTTACTTTGGACTTCAGTCGAAAGTAAAATGTAGAGTCAGAAAATTAACATAGTAGGTACCTACTTAGGCAGGTAGTGGCGTAGCAAAGCGTAGAAGTAGAGTATTTTCTACTACTTTACAAGTAGGTAACTGATGCAAGTAGATACTCTATTCTCTGATCAGGTCTAATCTAATCTTTTTGTATACAAAAATGAATTCGAACAATTAATTGTAGCATTGTATTTCTTTTATAAATACCTACTAGCTTATTCCCGCGGCGGCGAATAATGTGCTTTTTCGGAATAAAAAATAGCCTATATTTCATTCAGAGCTTAATGTACAACTGTAACCAAATTAATGTCATTGAAATATTTCAGTAGTTTTCGGAAATCTGAACGGCGTGTGGCGTGCGGCGTGCCTGCCAGATTTTATTGTTTTTGTATAAGGCCCTCCCCCGAGCAAAAGACCTTGAGGCGGTCAGCCGCATAAATTTTTCACATAACTTAGTACAAAATTGACCAAAAAAAAAAATTAAACGGCGAATATCTAGCTTATGAAATTGCCTATCTATTGGTGTGTGTCCCAAATAAAGTTTACTTGTAAATACTATGGAGATGCTGAAACTATAATTCAATGAACATTCAATATGTGAAAAATTTATGCGGCTGACCGCCTCAAGGTCTTTTGCTCGGGGGAGGGCCATAATGTAGAGTACTGAACTGAAAATTTTAGTACTACTGATGCTAGTTTCAGAGTACAAAATTTACGCGAGCAACGCTGGTTATATTTCATGAATTTAACCGCGAGGTCACGCGTTCAATCCGGCCAAGGACGAAAACTTTGGTGACAAACGTACTGTTACAAACGTAATGCTAATGCGAATGGCTGTGTGGTTAAAGGATTGTTGTTGTTAAATGCTAAACACACTAAACAGATTTTACTTATATTAAAATCTTCTAAAATCAAGATTTAAATAAATTTTGGATTGACGCAACAGCTATATTTTGTCCTGAAAAAATAATAGTGGGATGCAGGGGTTTTTATTTGTGCGACCGAAGTTGTAAGTATGTGGCATCTTCTTCCTACATTAAAATTTCTTAGACTACCTTTTACGGAACCCAATTCACGTATTTAACTTAGACTTTCAATAAATAAATGAATCGTCTCGATAAGATTTTATTATTTTGGACTTTTTGGTTACTTTGACGTTCAAGAGAATACCATTTTGCTGAGTTTTAGCATAATATCGAGACTGCATCAAAACTGTATTATTGTGAGATTAAATTGCATTTTTCGGTCATATTAATGTTGCCTATTGAAAAATATAATAATTTTGCTGATTTAAAACAACTGCAATATGTTCCTTAGCAGAATCGACCTACTGACATAAGAGTTGAGACAAAAAAAATTCGCTCTTCGCCTCAGAAGTCGCGGCCAAAAGTGTAGTAAGTGAATTATTACCTAATCCCCCTTACTAATAAACGCTGTATAAGCTTTGAATAGTTATACAGTGTTTTGTTCACATCACACAAGTGACATGTTTAATTCGATGGAAAGAGACAAAACACTGTGTAACTATTCAAAGCTTATACAGCGTTTATTAGTAAGGGGGAATGTGTATACCTAATACCTATACACAAACATTAGCGTTACGAAAATAAACACAACCATAAAACTATTAGCGCAGTAATCTGCTTTTCTCGTATATTGCTTACACAATTGAATCAAGCCTGCAACTCGTGTTACGCCGACACAATATCTTGTTATTAGATTTCCACCCCGCAACTTGGGAGGCGATCCCCATATTGTACACATTATGGAGAAATTTCATGCATGTATTCTATTAATAAACTCAGAGAGAAACCATTCTACATACTTAGGTATTTGTGTTTTCAATTTTGTTAAGCCAGGGCAACGTGTTATTCACTGTTATATTATGTCACCGTAAAATTGTAAAAACCGTGAGATTGTAAAAATATGTCGACAGATTCAAAACTATATATGTATTTATAATCTAACGAAAAATAATGTGTTTAATAGGCTACACGACTGAATTTTTTTTATTGCATAAATGAATAGTACTCTTAAATATGAGTAACTTCTCAGAAGAAACCGTATATCAAAAGTCAATATTTTCAAAGGTACAGCGATTTGTTTACAAAATTTCGCAAGTCTCGTGAAAACGCTCCATACTAAAGTCATACGTAGCTATGACGTCACGTCCATGTTAAAGTGTATGAAATATACGGCCGCAGGAACATATTTGTAAATATCTCCGATATTTATGCGTTTAAGTTCATACATACCATAATAAAAGTTTTTGTATATGATGTAAGTAAACTAATGATGTAGGGTTTGTTCACTAATTAAGTAAAAAAAAAAATTTTTTTTTGTACTTTTTTGATGTATCTAATTACTAAACTATACATAAAACATTAAATTTTTTTACATTTACGAAGTAGTAATACCTCAAAATTTCTGAGTACATTAATAAAACTTAATATTTTAGATGTAGTCGTGTAGCCTATTATAGGCAGAACTAGCTGTTGCCCACGGCTCCGCCCGTGTAAATTTTTTCGGGATAAAAAAAGCATATTAAGCATATTATCCAGAGCCTAAATTACTACCATACATAATTTCATCATAATCCATTCAGTAGTTTTGCGTGAAGGAGTAACAAACATCCATCCATACATCCTCACAAACTTTCACATTTATAATATTAGTAGGATATTCGCGTCGGAAGTCTATCAACATTTTACAATTTCACTAGCTATATTACAATCTAACGGTTTTTACAATTTTACGGTGACATATATAATGTTTCCGAAAATCAATTACGGGTACTTCAGGCACATGATCCACTGCTTATGTAAAGACGTTTAGGCAAAAAATATTGTCATACTCAAACTAAAAACTCATCTTATGTATGGGTGACTCTCCGCAAAACGCAAACTCGCCCATACCTAATTTTTTTTTCTAGTATGACAATTATTTCCTTTACATCGCGATAGATCATAGGCCCAAAATATCCGTAATTGATTTTACCGAACCTTATATAACATACGGGTCTGTTTCAGTCTACTGATATTGTTTTAGATAGATATAGCTTATTGGC
Source organism: Glaucopsyche alexis (assembly GCA_905404095.1). Lineage (NCBI taxonomy): Eukaryota > Metazoa > Arthropoda > Insecta > Lepidoptera > Lycaenidae > Glaucopsyche > Glaucopsyche alexis. The sequence continues at coordinate 10,028,841 of FR990053.1, forward strand.
ACGTCTCCGTCGCTCTGTATAAAGTAAGCGGCGACAAAACATCCGAATAAGATAACCAACACTTATTATATGATCGTGAAACAGGTCCTTAGTAGGTAATTAGGTATATCATGTGGAGTGTGGTTCAACAGTAACCTTTTCAATATGAACCACATATCTCGTAATTAACATGCACTTTCTTTTTACTTTAGGACATTATACCTGTCACGCTTGTCGCCACGCGCTTGCGGGTATCGGCCGCACTTGGCCGCACGCCGGTGATAGAGTAGGGTTACACGGTCAGTCTGGCATCAGTCCAGTCCATCAGCCTGATCCAGACTGACGAAAGAATGATCGTGTAACCGTGTGATTGACGGACTGATTTTTTTTTATTTCGACCATCATTCTGGCGTTAGTCTGAGACTGATAGACTGAACTGATGCCAGACTGACCGTGTAACCCTAGTCATAGAATGCGGGCAGTACGCATGCGACCGAGACCCGCAAGCGTGTGGCAACTAGGGTTGCCACCTATACTGTTAAAAACAGTATTATACTGTTTTTCACTACATTATACTTTTTACTGTTGAACAAAAATAAAGTATACGAAATACTGTTTTCAGCATCAAAATGCTTGACACTATAAGTGTAAGGTTTAGACGCTCAGACTTTTTTTTATTTAGTTAGAGGGCGCTCAGTGCAGCGCAGCAGTCACATTATTGGAGTTAATAAAGACTGTAAATTAATAAGTCGTGCGAGAAGCTCTAAAATATGTATTTAAAGCATTAAATAAATAAGATACTGTTGATTTTTTAAAATACTGTTCAATATTCTTCTCAGACCTAAATATACTTTATTTCTTCTAAAAAAAGTTGGCAACCCTAGTGGCAACCCGCGTGACAGGAAAAGTACCAACCCTCATTGAATTACATATGAATTGTTTTGATGTCATAGATTTTTGGAGTGTCAACTATCCAACGTCAAACAATCAAAACGTGTTTGACGTTGTTATGACATTTATGAGAATACGATTTTGCAGTTTCAACATATCGGGACTGGATCGACCTTATGGAAATAACCTATTACGTACCGAATTTTAAGGACGTCTCGCCAGCATTGTGTTTCTTGCAGTAAAAATAAATTTTGTGACTTTTTCGTGATCGTTTTAAATAAGTAACCGTCTCAAAATTGTGAAATCGACTACAGAAATAACTATTACGTGGCGATTTGTCCAAAAAACTGGCTAAGTGCGCACGAAGGATTCCGTACAAAACATTTAAAAAAAATCGTGTTTGTTTTTTAAGCGGCAACAGAAACACATTATCTGTGAAAATTTCAACTGTTTAACTGTTATGATATACAGCCTGGTGACAGACAGTCAGACAGACGGACAGACGGACGGACAGTGGTCAATAGAATCCGGTTTTTACCCCTTGGGTACGGAATCCTTATAAAAAGTTAACAGGGCATAAACGTTATGAAATTATTATCTTGAGCATAATTTGGAAGGTATTATTACTTATAATAAATACCTTCGTATACTTATTACTTAATAATGATCGAAATATAAATTTTGATGACTTACTCAATCCAGGAAGGCATTAGTTGGAACTCGTAGTTACTGTTTTGTCGAAAGTAGAACCAAGGACAGTCTATACAACTAGATGTTAGGCGCGACTTCGTGCGCGCAAATCCTGCAGGAACCGTACGCTATGCCGCGATATAAACTAACCTACGTCCTTCTCCGTGGTCTATTCTATTTGACTAGTTCTGTGCCAATTGTTTTTTCGAAATCGGTCCAGTAGTTTTCTATACAATGTAAGCAAATAAACAAACAAACAAATCTTTCCTGTTTATTATAATATTAGTTTAGACTAGCATTTTCCGCCGTCCGCGACTTAAATGGAAAAAGTAATCTAATTCTTACTTGAGGGCATATTTTCTGGGTTACACTGGGTTACTAAATTGTGTCCTGTCCACCTAACACCTTGCCACCTTCACTAACATTTCCTTAATTATTCGGTTTTATATGTTTGTACCCATACGTACTTACGTAGAGCGTATACATATACCATACCATCACTTACTTCATCAAAATCCGATCAGTGGTTATTGCGTGAAAGGCTAACACACATCCACATCTACATTCCTAGTTACAAATTTTCGCGTTTAAATAATACTGGACAATCAAGATACCTATATGAAAATCAGTTTATTTATTGGAGTTGGTTGGTTGGGGTGTTAAAAAGTAAAAAAAAAAAAAAAACTCGTAGGAACTTTTTTTAAATTAATAAAATAAATCACTATTTTTTCTGGTCTAGTCCGGCTTGTCTTAAATCTGATGATGAATTAAGTATGTAATTCATCATCGGATGAATCTTAGAAAAAATCTGATGAATTACCTATAAAATGTTATAAAAAGTAAGCATTTATAAGTATAAATGCTACTTCTTATAACATTTATAGGTAAATTCATCAAGTAAGCATTTATAAATGCTACTTTTTATAACATTTATAGGTCATTCATCAGATTTTTTCTACGCCGTGTGACGCCGCGCCGCTCTGAGGGCTTAGCCAACAAGCCATCGTTAAATACAATGTGCAATGATGATCTTCCAAATAGAAAATGACTGATTTGTGACATAGCAATTAGCAAGCGATACGTCAACACCATACATATTTTAATTCTAACTTTGTCTTCGTAATTAGCGATGGCATCTTGACTAAAGGCCCTGTTCATTGGTCGAATTAGACGATTCGATTTCTCATTGAAGATTTATTGCTAATGGCTCATAAAGCCGAGTGTTCGTTTAACAGTAAACTTTGGCGAAATATTTTATGAGCTATCAGATACGAACATAATATTAATATCATTCACCATATTATAATTTATCTATACTAATATAATAAAGAGGTTTGTTTGTTTGTTTGCATCGAATAGGCTCGGAAACTACGGGACCGATTTTGATTAAATTTGGCACAGATATAGTTTAGACCACGGGGAAGGACAAAGGCTACTTTTTATTACGGTAAAATGTACGGTTCCCGCGGGATTTCCATTTGCGCGAGCGAAGGCACGAAGTCGCGGGCAACATTTAGTAACTAATATAGTAGCGAATCGAAAATTAGGAGTCCGAGTTAGTATTAATAAAGTAGAATTACATTCATCTATAGGCGTGTTGGATTTCTGTATTTTTTATTCACTAAAGAATCTTCTAATAAATACGGTACGTTTCAGTAGGTAAAACGTGGCTGCCTGCAATTATTTACCTAACCTAAAAAAATAATGAGGTAAAATAAGTACGATTTAGATTGTAACGAATGCAAAATTTCAGCAATATTCGTTGTAGAACCAAACTTCCTTAATGCCTGTCAAACTCAAGACTGACCCAAACTTAACATAGAATTAGATAATTGATTAAAAAGTGCAAGTCGGTTTGGCGCACTAAAGGTTTCGTACAAAACGCCAAAAAATGGGAGCCCCGCTGAAATATTTATCTTATTCTGTTTTTAGTATTTGTTGTTATATTAACAGAAATTATAAGTATATCATTTGCGAAAATTTCAACTGTCTAGGTAATATGATGGTTCATGAGATACAGCCTGGTGATAGGCAGACGGACGGACAGTGCAGTGTAGTAACAGGGTCCCGTTTTTTACCCTTAATAAAAAGATCTAAAAAGGTCAAACTTGCAAAACAGACCTAGACGATTAACGGTCCGTTTCAATAACCTATCTATATAAGGTTTGGTAAAATCAATTACGGATACTTCGGGCATGTGATGCTGCTTAAGTAAAGACATTTAGAAGAAAAATAATTGTCATACTCGAAAAAAAAAAATTTGTCTTTATAAGGGCGAGTTTGCGTTTTGCGGAGAGTCGCCCATACATGAGATGATTATTTTAGTTTGAGTATGACAATTATTTCTCTGCCTAAATGTCTTTACTTAAGCAGTGGATCACGTGCCTGAAGTATCCGTAATTGATTTTTGGAGACCTTATATAATTATAACTATTTGTTAGAAACGTCAAATTTGTTTTGCGAAAAATCGGCAAATTATTGAATGACGACGTTTTTAACAAATAGTAATAGATAGATAAGTTATTGAAAATGACCGTTAATCTTCTAATCGCTAACGTCTGTTTGACGCATGTTTTCAGATCCCTGGATTTGTATTCCCCATGGATGTTACATGAAACGGCATTGTGATATTATGACGAACGACCCACGCTTGTTTTAAATCATATTGATTTTGTTTATTTAACTAGATTTATAGCTGGTGTAGGCGTCAGAAGCGCGGCGCCTCCAAATGGGACTCCGATCTATTTTACAACATTTGAATGCGACGACAGAGCGAGTAAACAGGAGATTAAAATGTGTTTACCAGTAATCGCCATTCGCCACCGCAAAATTGTAAATACCGAATTATAATCAAACCAGCGAGATTGTAAACTGTCAAAAGATTGTGAACCAAAACACTGCTTATAATTTAACGCATTATTTTTTGTTAGATTATAATCTATCGAAAAGAAACCATGCGCTGATTGAGTGAATGGCACAATTATATGCCCCGCGCCGCCATATTTGTATGTTAAATGTTAATTCGTTTATTGTCGAATGTAAACAAAGCATTTTTGTGATTGTATTTCAACTTACAAGTTGAAAAAAGTTCACAGCTTTAGAATTAGTTACATACTCGGACAAAATTCAGAATAATGAATAGGCTATAAATTATCATGAAGATATCATAGGGTTCCGTACCTCAAAAAGAAAAAACGTAACCCTTAGGGGGAAGTCCCGTAACGCCGGACGGCACCTAGCGCCGGACACTCGTGCTATCTCGACAAACGTCAACGCGATCTATTCATATATGGGTGAAAGGGGTGTGGGGGAACATATCAATACAGGATTACGCGACGCGATTTGCCAGTGAGCAGTGTGACCGTTTACGGTAGATTGACTACTGCAACAGTAGATTTTCGTTGTAAAATTGGTAGTGCAGTAGATTTTCAGTATTTTTTGAAAAAGTAGCGGATTTCAGTAGAATATCCTGGCAATATTTTAAACTTTAGCAAATATTTTTCTCTTAACACGGCAACATCGGAAATGTAAACAAAACCTCTGATAGCAGTCAGTGATTCGTCGCTTACTTCGTCGGTTATTCGACGCTTGTTAATTATCGTAAAAGTTAAAGACAATCTTCTTCATGGGATACTCTTCCCAACTTACTGTGTCCGGTAGTTGTGGTATAGTATACGGGTATGCGACCCCGGCTTCCCTAGCTATTACTGTCCTATCCCTTGCCCTCCTGGGCGGTAATATCCTACATTCCCTATTTCCCACTCTAACATACCAATCTTCCTTTCCACACCACCTATCCTTCCCTTTCCCTATCCCTACCCTCTCCACCAATCCGTGAAAACGCAATGGATAATCAAAAATAATTGAATTATCCAAAATGGCGGCGATGTGGTTCGCCACCCATCACGTCTCGTTTCTCGCGGAGGCGAAAAGCGGACCATGGAGAGACGCTTGGCTACGTTGAATGTAAGAGGAGGAATGGATGATAAGAATGAAAGTGGACGAAGCGAAAGAAGTATGTAAGGATCGTAGCAAGTGGAAAGAAGTGGTCTCTGCCTACCCCTACGAGAAAGCGGCGATCCTGCCTACCCCTACGGGAAAAAGGCGTGATTATATGTATGTATGTATGTTAAAGACAAATGGCAAAGTTGTGGGTAATAAAAATATCTACAACCTATGTATACAACTTTTGTATTTACACTTTTTCCACATAATCTCAAAATTTGAGTGAAAAATTCAAATAACAATGTTTTTGGTTTTTAATTTTTATCTTATTACAAAAAAATATTTTTTTTCACGAAATTTGGTGAAAACTTACCTTTTTATATTCCAAATATATTTACTGTAATTTTTTTGATTTAAAATATTTATTTTTTCATCTTATTTTGACTTAATATCGAGAATTTAACCCTAATTTTTAATTGAAAATTCTCCCGACAAAATATCAGCTTTTTTAAAAAAGTCGGTGGGCTTTTTATTCGTTATAATCTCTCCTTTCTGATAATGTAAAAAAAATATACATTACCTACATAGCCTTACTACTTGTTCTTTTCTTTGCATTTTCTGAGAACATGAAAAATGGTAATTTATATATTTTTTACATTATCAGAAAGTAGAGATTTCAACGAAAAAGCCCATCGGCATTTTTAAAAATTAAGCTGATATTTTGAGGGGAGAATTTTCGATTGAAAATTAGGGTTAATTTCTCGATATAAAGTCAAAATAAGGTGAAAAATTAATATTTTTAAATAAAAAAATACAGTATATTTGGAACATAAAAAGGTAAGTTTTCACCTTCAAAAATACAGTATATTTGGAACATAAAAAGGTAAGTTTTCAAATTTCGTGATTTTTTTATTATTTTCGTATAAGATAAAAATAAAAAACCAAAAACTTGGTTACCTATTTAAATTTTTCACATAAATTTTGAGGTTACGTGAAAAAAAATGTAATTATACAAAAATTTGCCATTGATTTTTTTCCATAGAACTTGTAGTTTTGCCGGAAATCGAGATAAACCGTTTTCTACACTTAAAAACTTACCTTCTTACACTTCCCGACATCAAATCGCCCGTAAATTATTTTTCCTTTTATTTTTGTAATATTTTCTTCCTTTTCCAATGGGTTTCATCCTACTATAAATTCTTTTCACTTTTGACCATTTTCAAAGGTCTAAATTAATCTAGCCCTAGTCTAATAGGTTTTTAAACACTCATCATGTATCATCGCTTTTACATGTAAAACAAGGTTTATTTGACAACGGCGGTAATTGCACAAATTTCCAACCAAAAAAATAATATATTATTATGGTTAAGAATTAAGATACCTAATTTAAAAAAAACGAAACATGACAATGATGACTAGGTAATTAATTAAGTACATACGTGTGTATCTAATACATAATTTATTAATAAAACCTAATAATATTCATATCTGTCGCATCGAAAATTATCAATTTATATGAATTTAAGTCACAAAGTACGTCAGTACAATTTCAGTAGGTTTTTCCAAAACGTTAGTAGATTTCAGTAGAAAAGTAAGTTACATCTGGTAACATCTAGTAGATTTGCGGTTTTTGAAAACGGTCACACTGCCAGTGAGGTGCACAGCCGCGGTGGGAGTGGTGGACAACTGTTTTTGGCGGGAAATCGTTGCGTCACCGAAATTTCAAGTGACTATTACTGCTATGGTTTTATCTTTAATTGTTTTTGTTATTTGTTAATAAAGGCAGTGTTCCATTATAATTATTATATCGTGAAAGTTTTTATGAAATATCTAAACAGTTTTAGTATGAAATAAGTAATTTTGGACATTTCCTGTCCCCTAGTTTCGGACACAAAAGTGTCCCTTACCACCGGACAGTTTATAGATTGGCTTTTTTATTCAGCATGTGTACGTATTATAATGATGATTGTTTGCTGTTTCACAAGATAGAAGGAGGTAGATGTTTAAAAACGGAGAAGACAAATAACCTAACCAAGAGCATGTGAAGACATGTCTAAGGAAGGTTCCGTAACAAATAACAATAAACGTATAATATGTTTTTTTTTTTTTTCAAATTACTTCAAAAGTTACTGTCCGATTAGCTTCAAAATAATTTTCCTAAAGAGTTTTTAGCATGATCTATCAGCATAGAAAATTACAAGTTTCTAAGTCTTATAGTTTAGAAATGCCGGGGGGGGGGGGGGGCAACTTATAAATCACTTTGGAGGCTAATTACTTGTAAATGGTTAACTTTATAAAAAAGTTATGTATGAAACCTTGCCTTTATTTAAAATACCTATTCAACGATACTCCACACGATAGGGTAGAAAGAAAAAAATCATCCCCACTTCACATGGATGGAGAGCCACCCTTAGAATAAAAATTATTATTATTTTATGATGCCAAATTAGAGATCGATACACAATCTATGACTATACCAAATTTCATCCATTTATATTCATAATTACCGACGCTAGAAGCGCGGACAGACAGACAGACAAACAGACAGACGGACGGACGGACGGACAGAGCGAAACTATAAGGGTTCCTCAAGTATTACGGAACCGTAAAAAGAAAGGAAAATGGAATCAGCAAAGTTTAAAAACTGCGATGGACAAGATTAAAAAACACTTGTTTAGTGTGTTAAAACGACCATGACTTTGACTGGATACAATGCTCTTGCTGCCAAGAATGCGTTCATGAAGCATGTGCAGATGTTCTGTAATGTGGAGATACCTACATATTGTGTTAGAAGCACAATATTATAGAATGTCCGACGCTTGAGGTTCGAAGATTAACCCGTCCGGTACTAGGTGCCAATGTCAAAGACCTAATTTTTTTCTTACCAAAACTTAATTAACATTCCTAGATTATGTTTATGTTGAATTTGTATTTTTGTTATTTGATTTTGATTAGTGTTTTGTTAAGTAAGTAATTCATAGATAAATACGTATTTATCGATGTACTTTTGATTTTATTACCTGAAAACCTTATGTCTCCGGCACTAGGGGACTTCCCCCTATAGGATCACTTATAGGATAACTTGGATGTCCGTCAGTCTTTCTGTCTGTCAATACCCTTTTTCTCAGGAACTCATGGAGGTGTGGAGGTATCAAGCTGGAATTTATATCAAATACTCAGGTCTACTGTCCCTTGGAGCTGTGAAAAAATCAAACTTCTAAGCCAACGCAATCAAAAGACACAACCGTTTATGCCGGAAATTTCTGCAAATTTCAGACACTCGGAACTCACAAGGGAATCAAAACCTACAGGGTACTTCCCGTGAACTCAGAATCTTGAAATTTGGTACGAAGCAACGTCTTATAGCACAGATAAAGGAAAAATTGCGAAAACCGTAATTTTTTGGTTACATCATGTAATAAAAATATTTTTTATTATTTTAAACTTACTACCCCTTTCCTCATAAACGCGTAGAGGTATTAAATTGAAATTCATATCAAATATATTAAAATTCATATCAAAATCGTCTATAATACCTTTAAGCTGTAACAAAATCACTACAGGTTTGTACGGAACACTCGGTGCGCGAGTCCGACTCGCACTTGGCCGATTTTTTTTCACTGAACTTTCAGGAGTGAATATACTTTTGAATATAAACAACTTTTACTATGGTGGACTTACCTTCTAGAAAAAAAAAGCTCTATCTATGCCATATCCCTTTAGTAGGAAACAGCTGATCTTTTAAAATTAAGTTGCTTATATTATACTAGATGTTGCGCGCGACTTCGTGCGCGACCAGTTATTTAAATTGCATAATATTATATTGCTAAGTGATTGACACGGAACACGTGACCAGTTTTCAGAATTTCAGCTACAGGTTGTTATAAAAAGTTTCTTATATTTTATTGAATTCTACGCAGCAACATTTTTAAATTAAACTACGATAATTTCAAAATACTTAGGAAACAAACAATTTTGGAATTCGCATAAAAGTTAATTTGCGGATTGAGCTACCTATATGAGCTCGGTGGCGAAATATCACTGAATAATTTTGTAACACTCACTCGTACACTCGCAGTTTCAAAGGAATCAAGAGCTGGGGTAATTAACCCTAATCGATCAATACGACGAAGGTTACGAGTTGAACAAATTGTTGTTGCTTATTATACGTACATAGTGGTTAAGGATTATACATTTAAAAATAAAAATAAAATACAAAAAAAATACTTTTTTTTTAATAAATGTGAAAGTTTCGGGTGACAACGTTTTTTTGTGGATTTCAATTTTAATTTTTCTAAAAACATTATAAAAAGACTTGACATTTTATGAAAATGTTCGTTTTAAAATTCGCCTTTGTTATTCGAACAGCTGTGTCCAGTTTCCATTCATTATTTATATTTTCTTTAAAGCTTCGCCCTTGTTCTTGTACCTACTGACACTAGCTTATTATTTAAAAATAAACGGTAAGATTTTTCTGGGTGTGTATAAATGAAATAATTGTAGTTTTTGTTGGTTAAAGTACTTTTAAGGCACATAAAAGGCTTATATTCACATACATTAAATAGTCATTTTGTACTTTCTATCAATTCAAACCAAATAAAAAAGCGAAGATAGAGTTCTGCGAACCACAGAACTGTGGACTGTGGTACAAAACGACTATTTAATAAATGTGAATAAATTTGTCAAAAAACATTATTATTATTAGGTACGGCACAAAACAGTTATACAGTACCTTTTTACGTTTTTTAAATCCCCCTAGCGCTAGCAGTAACGCGGATTTTTTGAATAGCTTCAGAGGAAAATTCTGCCGTCCTAACGATGAGTGCAGTAAGTTGAGTTTTTGGGCCAATTGAATTAAGACCTTATATTATGGTATAATATGGTCTTAAATCAATTTGCCCAAAAACTGGACTTACTGCACTCTTCGTTAGGACGGCAGAATTGTTAATTAAAAATAGTCACATGACTTCAAAGTTCAAACGCGCCAACGATCGATCACCATAATTGTGTCGTCATATTATTGTTAAAGCTATTTAATGAAAGGTCAAGAAAACGATTATAATTTTAAATTTCGAACACCAATACTTACGATCGCCAGTTGCGATATCTTGGTGAAAAGAGAAAACTAACAACTACGTCACACGCGCCCGGGTTTCTTCTGGAGCTGACGGCGTTTTTTCGGATCGTGATTCGTGTAAATCGTGATCCAGTACGGATTCAAAAATTTATTTTTATTTTGATGATGACTTTTGAATTATTGCGGAAAATAAAAAATAAGAATAGTTTTGTTATATTTTAACTTAGGTATATAATATTATGACCTGTCCATTATATACCTAAGTTCTTTTTTTAATTCATTCAAATTCCCAATTGGCCCACCGCACAATCTGACGGGTATAGAAACGTTGATTATACACAACTAATACTAGATACAATATGACGTACATTTTATCAGTAAGAATATAAGGAGTCTGGCTCCCAGGAGCTACCAATAACAAAATTTTGATCGATTTCGAAGCTTCTATTCTGTTTCGCTGTGCTCGTACGGAGCTGTTGTGACAGTTGGATATATTCATTTTAATTATTTGATTTTAACTGGATTTAAATTTGGTATTGTCATCATTTCATGAGATACTCATCCCAACTTACCTGTCCGGTAGTTGCGGTATAGTATACGGGTATGCGACCCCGGCTTCCCTAGCTATTACTGTCCTATCCCTTGCCCTCCTGGGCGGTAATATCCTACATTCCCTATTTCCCACTCTAACTTACCAATCTTCCTTTCCACCAGTGGCGAAGCCCCCTCCACCAATCCGTGAGAACGCAATGGATAATCATAAAAATAATTAAATTATCCAAAATGGCGGCGATGTGGTTCGCCACCCATCACGTCTCGTTTTCGCGGAGGCGAAAAGTGGCCCATGGAGAGCCACTTCGCTACGCTGAATATAAGAAGAGGAATGGATGGTAAGAATGAAAGTGAGCGAAGCGAAACATGTATGTGAGGATCGTAGCAAGTGGAAAGAAGTGGTCTCTGCCTACCCCTATGGGAAAAAGGCGTGATTATATGTATGTATGTATGTATTAAGTGGCTAAAGTTGGATACTTGATGTTATTATTAGCCACCGAAACGCATTAGCCGCTAATCTGCTCGAGCTTAATCACCGCCCACGCAACCACCCCGGGCCACCCACGGACTGACAGTCGATTTCAAAGGAAATAGGATACCTATAAAGGTTTAGCAACAAACTTTCATTTGTAGAGTATATTCAGATATTGGAACGAAGTTCCTTATCGCGGGTTGTGAAAGGGGGCTAGACGGAAAAAATTCTTACGAAAAGTTGTCACGACACTTTTTGCTATAGTAAGCTATTGTAAGCTGTGCGGCGTCGCATGTTTCTCTGTCTGTCTCTCTCTCTCTTATAGAAAGCAAGCCAGATATTTTCATTTCTATTTCGCATTGAACAGTGTGGTGTCGCGACGATTATTTTTGTTGAGTGTATACAGGTTTTTTGTAAAAAACCTGTGGAACTTCGTTCCATCCGGGTGTCCCTTGACACCTCTCAGGACTTTTTTTAATACTAGATTTTCCCGCGGCTGCGCTCGCGTAAATATAGTACCTATCCCACGGGAATACTGTACTTCTTCGGGATATGAATTAGTCTATGTCTTAATCCAGAGCCTAAACTACTACCATACCAAATTTTATCGAAATCTGTTCTGTAGTCTTTGCGTGAGAGTTACAAACATCCATCCATCCATCCTCATTCACAAACTTCCACATTTATAATAGTAAAAAATAAGCTTGTTTGTCGAAGAAAATTTTTATATTGTTGAGGACGCATGGCTTTTACCTTAGCAGATGCCATTTCTGTGATTGGTAGTAAAAACGAATGTTATAATTTTAATTACTACTTCCTTTTCTATTTCCTACTTCCTACTTCTAAAAAATTCTTCGACGAAACAAACTTAACGACAAAATATGATAAAATATATTAATTTCGATTAACAATACCGAGACAGAACTTACTTCATTTAATATTATACTAATATTATTAATGTGAAAGTTTATTAGGATCGATGGATCTATCCATCCATGGATGTTTGTTACTCATTCACACAAAAACTACTGAACGGGTTTTCATGAATTTCATGAAAATCCGTATGTATATATAAGGTTTGGTAAAATCAAATTACGAATACTTCGGGCACATGATCTACTGCTTATGTAAAGACGTTTGGGTAGAAAAATAATTATTGTCATACTCAAAATAAAAAATCATCTCATGTATGGGTGACTTTCTGCAAAACGCAAACTCGCCCATATAAAGAAAAAATTTTTTTTTCGACTATGACAATTATTTTTCTGCTTATACGTCTTTAAATAAGCAGTAGATCATGTGGCCGAAGTATTCGTAATTGATTTTACCGAACCTTATATAAGTATGGTAGTAGTGTAAGCTCTCTGGAATAACACATAGGCTACTTTCTATCCGGAAAAAGTGTTCCCGCGGGATACTGTATTTACGCGGGCGGGCCCGCTAAAAGCTAATTTAATATTATAAAATCACCCTATTAATAAGCTACCTGTTACGTCGTTTTACGTAACAAGCCTATCCGTTGAAATCCTATTTATAACTTAAGTCAATTATGGCGCTCTCAGAGGATCCCGGGTCACGGTCAGGGTTGGCTATAATTATGTAACTGTTTTTTAACCTAAGATCATGTATTTTGTTCAAGAATTTTCGTACAGATGACAACCCTGGCAGGGTCGAGGCGGGGCTCTGGAACTTTCTCGATCCCACGTTCAAGTACGACTTGTCTGAAGTTACCGACGGCCCGTCAATAGCAACAGGTTTCCCCTGCCAATTGCTGGTGTAATCGTCTTTATGTTTATCGATATTGAGACCATGGATCCGCAAATGGTGACACGTCGCACGAACGATGAAACATCGTATCACAAAATCTTAGGCTCTTTAATCCGTTATTGGATGATTTGTAGTACTCTCCGAGCGAAGTAACCACTCTTGAAGTACTGTAGTGCCTGGGACAAGCGGTTTTAAATGTCGTATGGTTGCCCAAGCACATACGGCATTCTCACGACACAGTCAGCCTAGTCCAGAGTCTGGGGCCAACCATGTGCGAGTTTCCTCACGATGTTTTCCTTCACTGTTAGAGAGTGCATATAATGTAGGTACTTGAGATCTGAAAAAATCTCATTGGTACACACCATAACCTGGAAATCGAACTTGCACTCTCTCGAGCGCGAATCAAACTGTCTACCCACTAGGCCACAACGATGTATCTGGTCACAAAGTAGAAATATAAAAGTTCAGAATACTATAAAACCTTTTGAATTTGCCATAATTTTCCAAGGAAGCCGTCCGACGAAAAATACCATTAGGAATCTCTCAAGATTGATCATGCCTTAAGCCTTCGTAGTTTGATTCAAAATTAGATTTATAAAAAATATATACATTTGGTTAAAATCACGAACTTAACCTTTAAACTTAGCTCTTGACCTTTTGACATTGACTTCTGGCGTTGTTACATCTTAATGTCGATCTTCAGTTAAACGTGAGAGATAACCGCTCAAAGTATAAGTTTATTAGGTAGTTAAAGATAGGATTTAGTTTAATAATAATTAATACAAAACAAAAATACTGAGTTAAAAAAAACTTAAGAATCATATTATAATTTAAAGTAGACTATACGTAGGTACCTATTTTCATCCCGGAATATATTTATAAAACAAGCGATATGATAAATTCGAGCTGTTTTTATCTTTTTTAAAATTTTATCTGTGATTTCCCAAAGGCTTTAAAAGTCTAAACTAATTTAAACCCGCTAAGCAAGAGTTTGAATCAAACGAGAATAGAGTCACTACAGCGAAATTGCATTAGCCTAATATAGCTGAATCGGCTGACAGCTTCCTTTATGTACAAATTTAAACAAGTGACAAAAAAATATTATCTTTCTTAAAAAATCTAAATATTTAAAAGGAAAACCTGACTGACTCATCTTTTTTTTCTCATATATCGTCTTTTGAGTCAATGAGAAAATGAGAAAAAAAAGATGAGTCAGTCAGGTTTTCCTTTAAACCTTTGATAGATCAACGCACAGCCAAAACTACTAAACGGATTTTGCTGAAATTTTGCATACAGATAGTTGTCATGACGTAGGCATCCGCTAAGAAAGAATTTTTGAAAATTCACCCCCTAAGGGGAGGAAAAAGGGGTTAAAATTTTGTATAGAAACCGAACTCAACGCGGACGAAGTCGCGGGCAAAAACTAGTTACCAATATTTTTAATGTGATTTAGTGTAAAAAATGAAAGCTTGTAAAACACAGCCACCAAGGCAAGTTGTGAATTTTTAAATAATTGGATGTCTACCGCTTTCGTTCGTGCAAAAGAAAATCTGCACATTTTCCCGCGATAAATAGTAGCCTGTATAGGCGTCTACTCTACGTCTGTGCCAAATTTCAGTATCGTTTCTGATACTATTCAATGCAAATATCCTTAATATTACCTTTCCTCTTAATAACATAAGTGTATAAGATTAATGTAGAAATATAGTTTGTATGCTATAAATATCGACTATATGATGTGGTTGTATGCCACATACTACATACAATTGATCTGCATAGTGCATACAAACCGCGATGCGTCTGCGCATGACTCACAGATCTGGAAAATTTACACAATCACATGCAACGGATGTAGGTTTGTTTGTTATACCTCGGTAGGTTTCAAGTACTAATACAGTCTCGATGCAGTCTCGATGTGTTATAATATATTCAAGTCAAAATATAAGTCGAAATAGTATTCTCATAATATATTATATAAAAATTAAACTAACGTCAAACGCATTTTGATTAGTCCAAACTCCAAAAATCAGTAAAAAAGACAATTCTTTCATATTTTTTATTTATTAATTAAACAACACAATATGATACAACTTTCGATACAACTTGTTGTGTACCATAGACCTTATTAGTGCCTTTTTAGACCTAGAAGAGTGTGCGGTACAGCAAAAATTCACCGCGCTCAATACACAATTTACAATACTTTAAAGGTAAAATTCATTTACAATAATTTGAAAGTAAATTGAAAGGCTAAGTAAATTCGAGAAATTGGGTTCAGCTAGCACTTAGCACTCAAGTAAATAGGTAAAAAAGTATTTATTGTATTGTGTTTGTTAGTATTTGTTGTTTTATCGGCAACATAACTACATCATCTGTGAAAATTTCATTGTCTAACTACCACGGTTCCATAACCATATCTCCTTAGATACAGCCTGACAGACGGACGGACTGACGGAAAGACAGACAGACAGATAGCGAAGTCTTAGTACGGAATGCTAAAAATACCTTAATAACGTTTACTTTCCAACAATAGAAGTAAGTTATATTAAGTAGACGCTTTTTTCGCTTAATCCTAACCCTATTAATAGAAACGTGTTTCTTTAGGAAAATACTGGAAATAAAGCACTTAGCACCCTGGCTAGGGTCGCCCACGTAAGTAACATATCTATGAAAAGCTTCTATTTATATTTAGTTGAACAGAAAATACGATATTGATATAAAAGTAGTCTAAAAGCTAGCTCTACAATAAGGTTTTTATTCACAAAATTCTTAGGCTTCTGTATCGTATATTAGCTTAGAGCCATAGCACACGGCGTATTTTAAACGCGCAGCAGACGCGCAGTAGACGCCCGTATTACATACGCCCTTCAAACGTATTTAGATGATAATAATATATAGTTAATCTGAGACTGTTTTTCACACCGAATTTCATTTTTAGAGTTTTTGAGAATCAGCTTACGCGAGTGAGGCTGAAACTTCTCGCTTCATGATCCGATATGGTATAATTACGCTAATACCTGGTGTTCGGTTTCACTATTCACACATCACAACATGTACATAATAGCTGTGTTCCGCGGAAAATAGCGCTAACAAAAAAGCGCAAGCAAAATGGCGACCGCTGGCGTTAAATAAGCAAAATGCGTTAGCAGTATTGAAGTTAGAAAACGTGTCCTGGCCGATAATGATTTTTTTCTTTAGCGCTAGCAAGCGCTAACAAGCGCTTTTCTCTGCGAAACACAGCCATTATGTTCTTCGGACACTGTGACCTTTACCTAGGTATTTAGAGGTTATGTCATTCATAAGTCATAACACAGGTAACGAGCACAACCAGATTAGCTGGTTTTATCATTCAATCCCAGCTTCCATAGAGGGAATAGGTAGGTCATTATCATTATCGATTCCAGCCTAACATCGAGCGAATACTGGTAACTAATCAGAATTTTTACAACTGTAAATAAATATTATATAACGTCTTAAAACAAAAGTTATGGTGTCTACTACACTCGAGCTGGGTCCGGAGACCATATCCGCGGACCGAATCCGGTGTCGCTACACACGCACGGATTTGGTACGGCGGAACGAATTGAAAGCTCGACACTTGCATGTTCGATTTTATGCTCTATGGCATTAGCACAGAGTTTTATTTACAGAGCTGTTTTTCAACGACGACGACGTTTCCCACAATTCATTGACAACGTGCATTGATACCAACTCTCAAAAATATTTCTCCCCAAACTTAACCCCTGATAAGTTATACTATTTACAGTTCTAAGAGATAATAAGCCAGAAAGAAAGATTATAGTGTTTAATAAAAAGTCTTACGCGTAAATAACATAAAACTAACGTGTCTTAGTATGATTTTACTCCCTATTAATTTTCATATCCCAGGCTATATGCTACTAATAATATTATAGATGTGAAAGTTTGTGAGAATAGATGGATGAATGGATGTATGGATAGATGGATGGTTGCTACTCTTTCATGCAAAAACTACTGAACGGATTTTGATGAAATTTGGTATAGAAGTAGTTTAGACTCTGGTTTAAAACATAGGCTACTTTTATGTAGAAAAAGTACAGTGTTCCCGTAGAATACTTTATTTGCGCGGGCTGAGCCGCGGTCAAAAGCTAGTACACATATAAAAATTGATTCATAAGGAGTAAACTCCAAATATTCTCCCCCCTCTAGAAAAATCCCCGTAGATATTTTCCCTATTTTTAGGGGGAAAATCCCTAAGTTGGCAACACTTAGATCGTAGTCCCCCCAAACGCCGGACTGCTCTACACACGCACGGATTCGGTACGGGGCGTACCAAATCCGATGCGGATAGCGGCGGACTCAATTATAATTATGTTTACCGGACTGTTCTACACACGCTTGGATTTGGTACGGAGCGGACCAAATCTGCTGTACGCTCCGTACCGAATTCGTGTGTCTGTAGACACCATAAGAGTGTTGGAATGAAAACGCAAACTGTTTACCCGTCTTCAGTGAACTCCTCGTGGTTACCGCATAAGGTATTCGGTTCAGCTTAGTTTGTGATAACGTAAACTTTACGATTACCATCCCGTCTTCTAGTAGCATAAAGCATTTATATGTATTATATACTATTGGCACATATTATGATAACGAAACAATGAACAAAAATGCTATCGGCATTTTTATCAGGCAATTATGTTATTACCAGTTTAATGCGAATACGAAATAATTATGTATAAGGTAAAAATTAGAGTCCGACCGAAACTGGTTTTCCGGCCGAAACCGAAACTGAAACCGAATATTCGAAGTTTCGGCCGAAACCGAAACCGAAACTCACGTGGTCAAGTAGAAAATTCCTTAAAATACTGAAATTTGGTGCATTTTATCCATTATTCTGCATTAATTAGGAATAAATTGGAAATGGCATGGGATACTCTTCCCAACTTACCTGTCCGGTAGTTGTGGTATAGTATACGGGTATGCGACCCCGACTTCCCTAGCTATTACTGTCCTATCCCTTGCCCTCCTGGGCGGTAATATCCTACACTTTCTATTTCCCACTCTAACTTACCAATCTTCCCTTCCACACCACCTATCCTTCCCTTTCCCTATTCCTACCCTCTCCACCAATCTGTGGAAACGCAATGGATAAACAAAAATAATTTAATTATCCAAAATGGCGGCGATGTGGTTCGCACCCATCACGTCTCGTTTCTCGCGGAGGCGAAAAGCGGACCATGGAGAGACGCTTGGCTACGTTGAATATAAGAGGAGGAATGGATGGTAAGAATGAAAGTGGACGAAGCGAAAGAAGTATGTAAGGATCGTAGCAAGTGGAAAGAAGTGGTCTCTGCCTACCCCTACGGGAAAGAGGCGGTCCTGCCTACCCCTACGGGAAAAAGGCGTGATTATATGTATGTATGTATGAAATGGAAACACGGTATATTAATTTTGTTGTGATTATTTATTTAATGTAATATAAAAAAAATATTAATTATATTTTAATTATGTTTTCAAATTCAGTTGCGTTGTCGTTGCCGGAAGTTGTCGTTACCGGAAGAAACGAAGTTAGGCGAGCGTGCACGAAAACTTCCAAAATCAGTTTCGGTTTCGGCAAAAGTTTCGGCCACTTTTGGCCGAAACCGAAACTGCCACCGAAACTTGATTTTTGGCCGAAACTCGGCCGAAACCGAAACCGAACTTTCGGTCGGACACTAAAAAATATACAGTTGCTACATTAAAGTTTATCATTAAATTTTTTATCAGATCATTGGAATATAATTTAACTAGCTTTTGCCCGCGGCTCTGCCCGCATAAATACATTATCCCGCGGGAACACAACTTTATCGGGATAAAAAATATCCTATGTGATATGTCCTTTCCCGGGACCTAAAGTATATCGATACCAAATTTTATAAAAATCGGTTCAGCGGTTAAAAGCTTGAAACTAAGAGGTAACATACAGACAGACAGACACACTTTCGCATTTTATGATATTAGTATAGACTATAGAGTATAGAAGTATATATATATATTGATCTTCATGGAACCATGAATTAAATTCTAAGTAAAGATTCACTTACCACTTTCATAAGAAACTGTTTCTTCGCGTAACAACTAGAGCATGATACTAATATGAATCCTTCACCTAATCTAGAAACATTAAAACATGCTTAATAAATGCAGTCCGCCATTATTTAGGCTCGATTCACTAGTTTATAATGTATTCTTTGCCTTGAGACTAAAAGGCTAAGTCTAAAAGTAAGTGTAAATAAAATTCACACTAGAAACCCGTTAGCCGTTCTGTCTTATTATTCTTCCATATTATTTTCAGAATTTTAGAAGCACTGTATTTTTATATTATCTAAGGGTACATTCACACCAAAACGATACGCGACGCGGCGCGCATTGTTTCGATTCGGAGTGACCTGACCCTAATAGACTGACATAAATTATACAAAATCCTACTATAGTGCGATTCAAATGAGAACAGAATCGAGTCGACGCCATATTGTGTCGAATTTAGACTGATTTATGATAGTTAAATTTATTTTTAGATAAGTGATTACTATTTAACGTTATTACTTAAATACGATGCAAGACTATTATTAACATTTATATGCACATAAATTTTTCTGAGAATCGCACTTTACAAGTGATATTTGACAGAAAAAGGCCGAAGACTTTCCTATTGTCATTTGAAACGCGTTATATTATTATATCTAAATGAATGGATGGATGTATGTTTGTTACTCTTTCACGCAAAAAATACTAAACGGATTTCGATGAAATTTGGTATGGTAGTAGTTTGAGATCTGGATATACATACATAGGCTACTTTTTATTCGGAAAAAGTACAGATTTGTATTTCCGCGGGCAGAGCCGCGGGTAAAAGCTAGTTAGCCCGCGACGGAAGAAGTTGTTATAAGTTTGTTTACTATGAACAATTGAGCAATAATAATAATAATATTCCTATCTATTATTTCAAATAATCTATAAACAATATGTAAGTAAAATTAATTGCAGTAGCAGACGCTTACCAATTTATCATTACCAGTCATAACAAGAAATAAAAATCTATAGTTATTAATTGAATATCTTCCTTTGTCACAAAAAGTCTCGCACCATCAAACTGCGAATATTTATAATTTATATGAGGTGACAAATAGTATTTAAAATATACTGTTGATTGATTATTTATTATGCGTCCGCAAGACTCATATATGTGTTTATGTCCCCGACTTCATATAATATTAATGTACGACCTTAATATGCAATAATTTTTTTAGCTTTAGCCTAGGAAGCTACAAGATCAAAAAGTAGTCAACAATTTTTTGAGGTAGGTACTAGGTACTATTCTATCTTACGCCCTAATATTCCAACTTAGGTATATTATGCTTAGTGCTAGCACTATACAACTATTGTTAATTTATTGTAACATTTATTTTAACTAAAGAAGTATTAGGTTAACCAGATTTAGGAAATTGATAGAATTTTATTTTACTTTGTTGGATCAACTACGTATTGTACATATGAATTCCACTTTTAAAATCAATAAAGTAAGTATAATTAATAAAACTGTCCGCGGTCGTGAAGGGAATCGTCAATAAAATAAATAATAAATAAAATTAAAAAACCCGACTGCAAAAAAAAGACAGATACCTAAGCAACGCACTAAAAAGACCGAAACAAGATTGAGAAAACAGACTACACTATGAGCTGAAAGCCTAAGTGAAATAATTGATGTTATATTTGGTAGCAGGCGGGATCGCAAATTATAAATCGTACAAAAATATATGGGCCCCGCCTGCTAACAAACATAACATCAATTGTTTCACTTAGGCTTTCAGCTCATAGTGTAGTCTGTTTTCTCAATATTGTTTCGGTCTTTTTAGTGCGTTGCTTAGGTATCTGTCTTTTTTTTGCAGTCGGGTTTTTTACTTTTATTTATTATTTATTTTATTTTTGATTTTTTAGTTTAACCAACACACGTTTGGTCGATTTAAAGCAAAAATACGATGATACGAACACTAACATATAGGCTTAATGTGAGAATTGTTGTTATGCAACTTTAAATCGATATAGATCCTAAACGGTCAGTCGAATCGAAAAATGTTGAGAGAAAACTAAAAATGATTTTTAAATACCTATTCAACGATACCCCACTCGATATAGTTTGTTGACTTTCATTTTTTTCATTTTCACAATATGGCGTCCAGTAGTCGCCATATTGAATTTTCACTAACGTCATGTCTTTAGTGACACTCGCCGGACTAAGAGGAATCGATTGACATGCTAATCATAAAAATCAGTCCAGGCGTTTGGTCTGTATAGTGCTTCAAAGGAACATACATACATACATACATAGGCTGATAAACACATTACCACTCCTTTGCGTCGCGCAGTCGGGTAAAAAGACATTATCTTCGCAATATCAGTTGAATGGTATTTTATTACACTGCCTACTAAAGTTTAGAGCTCTGAATGAAATATTAGTTTTATGATATCTACGACGAGACAACCATTTAAAATGGCAAATTGAAACATAGGAAAGGAAAATCCTTTTTGTTTAAACTATGGTTCAGAGTATATACATTGGTTATTTATATAATATATTTGCAAACGTTTATCCGATTTTTATTGAAGATCGATATAGCATATATCACGTATCTTGTGCCATAGATCTACTAAAACTTGGGCATTTTCAGCCGTTAATTGATGATTTATACAGTATTCTCCGAGCGAAGTAACCACTCTTGAAATACTGTAGAGCCTGGGACAGTCGGTTTTTAAATTTCGTATGGTTGCCCAAGCATATACGGTATTCTCACAATATAGTCAGCCTAGTCCAGAGGAATGACTGGTCAATACGTCTGGGGCCAACCATGTGCGGGTTTCTTCACGATGTTTATCTTCACCGTTAGAGCGTCTGTATAATGTACTTGAGATCTGAAAAGTCTCATTGGTACACGCCACAACCTGGGATACGAACCTGCACTCTCTCGAGTGGGAACCAAATGGTCTACCCACTAGACCCTGAGACCCTAGGAGCTCTGGTATAGCTACTACTGGGTACATATAATACGAGCTTATAATTTCCTCCTGATTTAATGAATTAAGTATGTAAGGTCTATTGACACCGAAACGAAACGATATACTTATGTCAATAATTAAGATAGCTATTCGAAATTCATTAGAAATGAAGATACAAGTTTCATTGTAATAGTTCGAATGTCAACTTGCACCGCGCTCACATCTTTTGAATAGCTATTTAATAAATGCAGCGCCCCGTATCGTCCTTATCGTCGTTCCTTTATGGGCTGACCCTTAGACTAGTGCAGGTGCATGTCGTGTTATTAGTCTCTTTTAAGTTTTATCATACAATCATCTGTTATTCTGTGTGATGTATCATCTTATTATCTGTGTTAAATTACAAGCCTTAACTAATAATTTATACTCGTAGTACCTAATACACGTGCCATTGCTCGGACGTTGGGTCAGTGATCGATCTTGCGTTGGATCTCAGTTCTCACATAGTTCAAAAGAAACATATTTCTCCAATAAAGATTGTCAGCCGAGGCACATTGACGCATTCCAGTTTTATTAAACTCTTATGTTTTTCATTAAATATTTTCGGGCAAAGAAAACGTTTGATGCCATCGTATTTTTTCATTTAAGTTGTTTGGCGTACGAACGTTATTCGGCTGCTCGGCCACTTAACATTCAAATGGTTATAAATATCATAACTGATCATATTAACATACTAATAATAATATTGTTAACCTTGTCTAGCTCACATATAGGATGATTTTCACGCACGTTAGTATACATCGTCTCACGGTCTCAATTTCGGTAGGTGTTGTAATTTAAAACATAATTACGAAAGAATTTCACATACCCAAGAGGTGTGGTGACGCTTAATGAAGTAACGATTCACCCATGTTGTTTTTTAACTTATTTAAATTTCAATCGTATGAAATAAACTTATTCGCTTTTGCAACGGACCAATGGCGAAAAGTAATTTCGTTTTTAAATCGTTTCGAGATGATTCCTTCATTCCCTCATTTCAAATTGTTTAATGTGTGCATTGAGCCGTGAAAGAAGATGAGTTCTGATTGCTACTATTCTGTTGTCATCTGTTGGAGCAGCAGGACTAAAATGTTGATGTTTAATAGTACGATTCACTTATTGTGGTCATTTTAGCTCTGGATTTCTGTCGAATGTCAGTCTTGTTAAGTTTATCAGGTAATATAGGTACAGAATTGTTCATATTCATAACTAGTTTTTGCCCGCGACTTCGTCCGCGTGGAGTTAGGTATCCATACATAATTTTAACCCCTTTTTCACTAAGGGGGCGAATTTCCAAAAATTCTTTCTTAGCGGATTCATACGTCATTACAACTATCTGTTTGCCAAATTTCAGCAAAATCCATTCAGTAGTTTCGGCTGTGCGTTGATAGACGAGTCAGTCAGGTTTGCCTTTTATATATTTGCTAGCCGCACACGTGCAATATTATTGACAGAATAATGAGCTTTATTGTCAATAATATGGTGTGTGTGCGGCTAGTAATTCATTATTTCCTTATGACACTAATTTTCCTCTCCATTTGTAATGTTCTTGCAAAATAGAAAATACATACGAATTAATAGGTACCGGACAAGAACACAATTAATATTTTAATTATACTATTTCTTCGTATGCATTTTTGCTTAAGTTCTAGGCGAGTTGCATTGGTTTCCACAATGTGGAATATGTCATATTAATTAAGGTTAAGGTCAGCGTTTAAACTTTTACCTCAAGTTTAACCATATAATTCAAATAGCAAGGGAATTAAAACTAACATATTTTGTAGACTTGTTGAAATATTAAGGTCAGATTTTTTTGTATGGGAGAAGAGCGGCACTTGTTCCATATGGGAGACTAGGTACACTCAATTTACAGAGCCTCTATGGGCAATACCTAACTTTAACATAACACACAAGCTATGTCGGTTGTTTACGATACCAACAAACTTTTTGTAAGTAAAATCATCAGATATTACACTTTTTTAAATGTTGGACGAAAATTATTTTTATTTTATTTAAAGTATTTATTCTGTTTCAACAATAATTTAAAAAACTATCTTTTAGACGAGTATGACTATAACAAGAATCCTTAATTGTTAAAAACAAAGTGTTAATCTTAATTGATAATTCACTTTTATAATTAATTTGTTTACTTGTATCATAAAGCTACTGCCGGGTACTCAATACACTTAATACAAATACAATACAAATATTCAAATATTCAATACAAAATACAAATATTCAAGGAGACTTGATTTCCCCGGGGTCAAGTGCCCCTTTATTAATTACCTAATTATTATTGAATATTTCAATAGTCCTAAGGTATAAAAAACGAGACAAGATTCTTGTAAGAATAAATAACAAACCATAAAAAGGCGGTAAAAAATGTTATGGTAAAATTGATTCTAAAACACCGCATGCGAATAACATATTAGTAATTTAAGCTTTTAGTGGTCTAAATCAGTGTTTTTCAACCTGTGGGTCGCGACCCCCTGGGGGGTCGCGAAGCTTCTGTAGGGGGGTCGCCGGAGGTCGAGAGAACTTAAGTAAAAAAACAATATAGATTAAAAATATTGATTTATTAAGTAAGATAATTTTAACAAAAGTATATTCTCATAAATCGATCATCGATATCATATGTAATTGTTAAATAATGTGTTTGACGTACTATATTATGTACTTATATCCGAATCCTAATTATGGAGACGCATAAAAAACGTCGTATGGAATGAATATTTGTAACACTGTAACATACACATACATACATGATAAAAAAGCGAAGGGGCATGGGCGTAGCCGGGGGGGGGGGGGGGTTGGCGATTCAAACCCCAAAAGTTTGAACAGATTGAAATGGGAAATTATATCTATTAAATAGGAAAAAATTTTGCTCGCTCGCTTCGCTTGCTCGCATTTAACATTAAGAACATATTATATTATTTAATACAGATGTTCTGTTTTAGCTGGTTGATTGTATGGTATTTTTCTGAATTTCACCGTTATTTAGTGTTTTAGTTTAACGTTTGAACAGAGTCTTTCAGGGTAAAAACAAGGTTAAAGCTGGAACTGGTAAAAAGGAAAAAAAGGGGGCCCATTATTGTAATGTGCTCAGGGCTTCTAATTGGTTAAAGACTAGTATTTAGATAATATACTTTTAGTCTTTTTATTTTCTTGAACCCAACCCCCCCCCCCCCCCCCCCCGGAAACCAAAACCTGGCGACGCCCGTGGTCGGGGGGTCGCGAAATAATTTTTTCATACAAGGGGGGTCGCATCATGAAAAAGGTTGAAAAACACTGGTCTAAATGAAGGTTAAATCGACGATTTTAAAAACTGTTTGAAATAGCATACAGGTAATTGTACATAAAGGGCACTTTAATAGTGGACTCTTGGTACAATTCGCTGTCTCATCTCTAGTTTTAGTAGGTTAATTAGTATTTTTTATCTGATAATTACTATTGGTGATTGCAGAAAGAAATATAGGTAGCCAGATAATTTTCACGTAAGTATTTTGTTTTTTTTTTTTAAAGGCGATAGCGAAATGTATCTTGAAAATTAGAGTTAAAAAACAAAAAAGGGATCAAGTGTTCTCACTCTCCCTTAATTATAATAACAAAGATGTAAATAACATGTAACGTTCTTGTAAAAAAATAATGTAGGTATGCTGTATTTTTGTAAGCAGTTGTGACTTGTGTAGCAACTAGCAAGCAGCACGACGGTCGAGCGTTCTAACTTCTAACATTGAAATTCTACAAAACTACATAAATCAAGAACTTAGCGATAGATTGGTGCAATGACCAAAAAAGCAGTCACTAATGAACAAGATATGCAATCTAATCTACAGTATTTGAATAAAAAAACATAAGCAGTCTCAAACGAAGCATTAGCAACAAGTAGACAGGATAATATTAGAATACTTACATGAAGTTATCATCAAACACCAAGGAGGAGAGTCCTCAGATTCTAGTCTGTAAGCATGATCGAACAATTCACTGTCACTTAATATGTCATTTAAAACTTGATTCCTTAGCACAAGCTAGATGTTCTAGACACAGTAACACAGTTGAACGAGACACAGAATTGCACAAACTCGTGTATAAACTCCTTTCACTTAGCACACCAAAATACACGTACTCTGTCACAAATGCAATTTCACAAAACACTCCACCGGCCAACTAGAATAAAACGATGCAAATAACAACACACTCGAGTATCGTGCGTCAGTAATGGTATATATTATAATTTTCAGTTAAAAATATATGAATTTATGTCAAATTATTTGTTTACAGATTGAGAAACGACCGAGCTGACGTCCGATACGTCCACTCGGGCGACCGGCAGCCCGCGGAATGAATATGAATGCAGCAGCAGGAGCGTTCAGCGACCAGCGTCGCGTCAGCCGCGAATAGCGATAGGACGCCGCGCCGCCGCCGGACCGGGCAAACTAGCGGCTAACCGCTAATGGCACGTCTGTAAAGCTAGCATAACACATGAGCAGAATAGCGTGTCATTTTGCTCAAAATTTAGTGCTAATTTAGTGCCAAATTCGCAAATTTTGTGCTCTACAAGATTTGCAGAAAATGCAAAAATTGCTACCAAAGATCAAGCTAGCAGTGTACATGCTTAAATGCCTCATCAAAATGACACAGCTTTATAATCAGTGATGTAAGTACTATTTAGTGCTAATTAAGTGCTCTTAATATAATATGGCGGAGAGAATTTTTTACATGCAAAAAAAAAACATTTATTTTTCAATTAGGAAACTGCTAGTTTGTTAGAAACAGCAAGTAATATGTTCAAAATCGAGTACTTTGAGAACATAACTCTGTTGATATAAGAAGAAGAAAAAACAATAAAAAAATGTTTTTCTTTTTGCATTGAGGATCTGCTAGTTTGACAGAAAGAGCAAGTGATATCATCAATATCGAGTACTTTGCGAGCACTTAGAATAGAATAGAATAAGCCTTTATTGCCAGTTTCACAATATTGTAAAGGTAGAATTCATTAATTAATTAGATTTCATTTTACATTAATTAATATTATTTTGTTTTATTATAACTAAACAATTGTACTATCATGTCTTTAATATTATATTGTATCATTATAATTGCATTTTATTTTGTTAATTTTAACCTAGGTATTATATTATTATAATTACATTCATGCGCTTTTTTTTAATCTCTCTCTTTCCTGGCTTGTCCTTGGACATAGGCCTCCTCCAAGGTTTTCCATTTTTCTCTATTTTGAGCTTCTCTTGTCCATGTTGCTCCCGCTATTCCTTTAATGTCACCCTCCCATCTCCGGAGTTGCCTGCCTCTCTTTCTTTTGCCTTCTCTAGGGTACCATTCATAATCCTTCTTGACCACTTATTTATTTTTCCTCTTAGAATATGTCCCGTCCATTTCCATTTTATCTTTTTGACTGTGTCTTAAATTCTTACTACTTTCGTTTTTTGCCGGATACAAGCCATGACTGACTTGTATCCTGACTTGCGAGCACTTAATTAGCACTAAATAGTACATCACTGATTATAAAGCTGTGTCATCTTGATGAGGCATTTACACATGTACACTGCTAGCTTGATCAAAAGGATGCAGTTTTTGCATTTTCTGCAAATCTTATTATAGAGCACAAAATTTGCGAATTTGGCACTAAATTAGCACTCAATTAGCACTAAATTTTGAGCAAAATGACAAGCAATTCTGCTCATTTTGTTATGCGACGCACATACGACCTTTTATGATACTCCACATTTTCTAAAAACAGCCTCTCATTTACTTTGAGAATTCGCCAATTGAGTTCCTTGAAGATGTGGGTAATTGCCTACCCATAAAGGGCCTATGTTTTCTTACCACAAGCTTTACCCTTGGCTTAGATACATTACTGTCGTTTCTAAAAACAAGTGTCTTTAGAGTTTAATATTTATAGTCGTAGGTTAATAAAATCCCCTAAACCCCTCCAATTTATACAAATTATATTTGTAACACAAGTATACATAATACATGATAATACATATTAATTTTATGTTAATATCACTTACAAGTTACAATTTACATACCGCTATGATTTGTAACGACAAGTCACAGGGTATTGCCGCTAAAGATAACGGAACCATAGATTCTTTCAAGACTTTTGCGCCTCATCCATATTTTTAACCCCGTTAATTATTACTTCAAATGTTACACGACAAACGTTCATGGTTCCAAAATCCAATGGGCAATGAAGTTCCTAATATTTGGGCTAACTTTTTACTCGGTAATATTTTATAGGTTATTATGTATTTACATAATAAGTACCTACCACAGCTTACCACACATTTTCTTCTTCTTCTTTTATTAATGGCCAACCATCGCTTTTTGCGACATATTTTTAAATTTTGTAAATGTATTGGCACTTGACAGTTGACAGTAGGTACGTGATGAATTACTGTCGCATTTATCGGATTTTTTAAGAATATTCTTAGTCCTATTAGCGTGATGACGCAGCACTTTTTTAATGATACACAAGTTCAGTTGGCTATGTAATTGGTAGAGAAATTTGGTAATGATTTTTTTTAGTTTTAAGCTTGCAATAGCGCCTGCGCAATTTTTACAACAGGTATGCTTGTCAAAATCTTATTGACAAGATATTCCTAGTTGTAACTTCTACATAACTGTAAGTTGTAACATCTGCGTGTAGTATAAAAGTCCCGGCAGTTAATTAGCTTGTCAAGGAAAAGCCAAGACACCATATTATTATTATGTTCCATTGAGCGTAACTGTACCAAATACATGAAACGAGTATGCTACATACAACAGTACATACCCGACATACCCGGTATACCTTTAATGGGATCCGAAACTGGACCGATTTTGATGAAAATCGGCAGAGATATAGAGTAGACCACGGACAAAGGCTACTTTTTATCACGGAAAAATGTATGGTTTCCCCAAACTTAACTTTTGCGCGCACGAAGTCGCGGGCAATATATTATATTAACAAAATAAAATGTTTATTGTCGTCTATCTGTCCGTGTCTGTCTGTCTGTTTGTCCCGGCTAATCTCTGAAACGACTGGACCGATTTTGACCGAACTTTCACTGGCAGATAGTTGAAATTATAATATAATCCATAAGAAGTAACATAAACCACTTTAATCATAGAGTTCCGTTTTAAAAAAAAGTTCCAACTTCCACGCAAACTAAGTTGCGTTGCGGACACCAGCTAGTTAACCGACTTCAAAAAAGGAGGTTCTCAGTTTGACCTGTATATTTGTAACTTTGTATGTACGTATGACGTATGTGAGTATGTTTGTCCTCGATTATAACTAATCCGTAGACCGTAAAGAGTAACATGAAACTACTTTTATCTTAGAGTTCCGTTTAAAAGAAATAGATTTCTGTTTTCATTAGTTCCACGCAAACGAAGTTGCGGGCATCAGCTAGTCTACAACTCTACACAAATAAAAAAAAAAGAAGTTGTAATTTAAATTAACAGCTTTTCACTTATAATATACGGTACTTACAATTAAAATTAATTTTAAAATGTTTTGTCTGTCCTTGTCCTTCTGTCTGTCTGTCTGTCTGTTTGTACCGGCTATCTCTGAAACGGCTGCACCGATTTTGACCGGACATTCACTGGCAGATAGCTGAAGTTATAATCCATAAAAAGTAACATAAACCACTTATATCTTAAGAGTTCCGTTGAAAAAATAGGTTTCCGTTTCCATTAGTTCCAACTTCCACGCAAACTAAGACGCGGACACCAGCTAGTTAACCGACTTAAAAAAGGAGGTTCTCAGTTTCACCTGTATGTTTGTAACTTTGTATGTACTTATGATGTATGTAAGTATGTTTGTCCTCGATTATAACTAGATGTTGACCGCGACTTCATGCGCGTAAAAGTTAATTTCGCGGAAATCGTAAATTTTTCCGCGATAAAAAGCCTATATCCTTCCCCGTAGTCTACTCTACATCAGTGCCAAATTTCATCAAAATCGGTCCAGTAGTTTCGGAGCTTATTCGAAACAAACAAACAAACTTTTCCTCTTTATTATATTAGTATTTAGTATAGACAAGATCGAAATAGGTAACTAATAAGACTAATAAGTAACGAAATAGGTAAAAAGAGTAACAGTAGGAGGGCGCTGAATGTTTCCAAGTAAAACCATTTAAATCCTAACGAGCTGTCGATTTACTCGTGTAAGTACCTACTATTAAATATATTATTATTTTAATTGAAACATTTAATGGGACAACATATCGATCATTTGTTAGATATTTTCTGATTGTTTCTATGTATGCATACCGGCTTGCAAGAAAACATTGTAGACCTAATATGTTACTTATTGATTCCTAATTATTAACTAAAAGTTTTGATCAAAAGGGTTCATTTCAATTCAGTTCAATCAGTAACATCTCCAAAAATATATTTTATACGTACTAGATTTTTTGCTCGCGGCTCGGCTCGCAAAAATACAGTCCCACGGGAACACTGTATTTTTCTGTTTCTGTTAATCCAGAGCCTAATCTACCCCATAAATACATATTAATTATTATATCTTTGACATAGTACCATTAGTACAATAGTTCATAAAAGGTAGCAGGACTAGACTAGGACATAATATTATAGTTATCATTACATACTTATTACACAGTTTTTATTTAATTTAATTAACTAAGTTATTTTAATGCAAATTACAAAGGTCGATTTAAGCGAATGTATATTTCAAATCATAATATTTTAATAAAACCTTTTTGTAATGATTTTTCACATAAAAAAACAAAGTCAACTTATTACAATATATTTTATAAGATATAAAAATTCCACTTTACATAGAAAATGAAGAAATACAAAACATCAAAGGTATTTTCTTTTAAAAAGCCTTTAGGACTGCGTTGGAAGTGTCGACGCTTACAAAGGAAGCCGTCAAATCTTAAAAGAGCGGAACGTTCTACTTTTTGATGTTCGAAATTGTAGAGTCCATGGTCACCTATCCAATAGAAGATTGGTTAAGTTACACGCTAAACTCTAGACACAGAGGGTTTAGAATTTTAGATTATATCCTGGGGGCTGGGTGTATCTGCCAATATTTTGTGCTACCTGTGTGTCTAATGCCCGGCGATTTCTGAGGCTTATTATCGGTACTTTATCTTCTTAATAACGCTTTTGATTGGATGACGCAAACGCGTTGCGAGTTGCGACGACGCGACGCAACGCAACACACTAAATGGGACCTCAGCCTTACATAAATAATGGAATTGATGTACCTATCACCCTTCTATCATCTACGCCCGTTCTACGCCATATCATCTGTACCAGCACATACATTGTCCCTCGACAAGACGTCGTGTCGATAATTCAATGCCGACTGACGCCTTCCACAACTGTCAATACCTAGTCCTTATCAGTTTCGTACAGGAACTGTAACGTTCACCATTGTTTTATATAAACAATAGTTCCTAAAAGTGGCGAGGGGTTCCTATAACTCCATTCCTATCGGCTCCACTTACCACTTACCTTTTGAAAACTCTCATCCAAATCCCTATTTACAGGCTAGGGTTTTTAAATGAAGGACAACTACGCCACTGGTTCCTAATTCCAAAAATTAGTAAGGACCAGGAGGTAGGAGGAGTACATTAATGTAAAATATACCTATGTAATATGAATTTCAGTTCCTGAAGCCTATTCTAAAATTTCTAAACTAACTCTTACCCTAAACCCTCCATTATTCCTTGTTGGTAAAAGTCTCATCAAAAAAATTTTTTTAAAAAAAATGCGGAAGAAAGAACAATTTGTGAAAAAGTATTCGCATCGTTATCGATGAAAATTTTATCGAAATCGCCTATCTAGGTATATAACTATATAATATTCATTCGATAACGTTACAAAAAAATCGCAAATTATTCGTGTTTGGGCTGCTTGTCCTGGTATCACTTTCAAATTGGATATTATGTACGGGAGGAGAGTGACACTTGATCCTTATGGGAGACTGGGTACACTCAATATGTAACAGAGCCGATATGGGCAATACCTACTTTTAGGTTATAACGGTAGTGTACGATACCAGTTAAATTTTCCAAGTGAGTACAACTGTGGTCTTGCACTTTTTTAAATGGTGGACGAAAGATGATTTTTGTCAAAGAATATATATTACTAACGTATTTTTGTTGCAATCGACTTGTATTTTGTAAGTTTGTATTCTGATTTACCCATAATAGAATATAAAACGAATATTTTTTAGGTATATGTCTTTCGTTACATCTTCATAATATAATCGACTTTTATGATTAATTTATTTAAACTTTATAGCACAAAACTACTCCCGGGTACAAGTGGCATAAGTAGTTTATTCGGAAAGACTTGTTCAATTAACATTTAAATGTTTTTACTAATTAACTAACATAATAATCTAATTAACTAAGTCTTGTAAGGAATAAATGAAGGTTATGTTAACGTTTTAAAACTAGCATAGAAATTGTAGTCTTTCAAGTAGGAAGGTTATTATAATAATAAGGGTTAAAAAAATAAGGGGAGTGTTAAGTGTCCGCAGTTTCCCCTAATGCAAACCTAAACTAAAGCTAGGAATCCTCAATAATTTTCAAAACGAGACGGTGATGTACATAATAGGTATGTAAAACAGCAGCTGAGCCTCACATCGCATCGCTAATTACGGCGACGATGATCGAAAACAAATAACCTAACCAAGAGCATGTCAGGACATGACTAAGGAGGGTTCCGTAACTATAAACGTAATATGCTTTTTTTTTTAATTACCCCAAAATTTACTGTCCGATTTGGTTCACAATAATTTTCCTTAAGAGTTTTTAGCATGATCTATCAGCATGGAAATTTGCAAGTTTCTATCTCCTACAGTTTAAAAATGCTAGGGGGGGGACCAACTTACAAACTACTTTGGAGGCCGATTACTCGAAAATGGTCAACTTTATAAAAAAGTAACGTATGAAACCTTGCCTTTATTTTAAAAGACCTATTCTACGATACCCCACACGATGGGGTAGAGTGATAAAAAAATTTTCATCCCCACTTCACATGTATGTAGAGCCACCCCTAAAATATAAAATTATTATTTTTTTATGATCCCGAAACCGTGATCTATACACAATCTATAACTGCACCAAATTTCATCAATTTATATTCATAACTAGCGACCCGCCCCGGCTTCGCACGGGTACAATACTGATACTTATACTACAGAATGTCTTTAAACCTCTAACAAAACGGGCGAAATTTAGTCAAAACAAACAGAAACAAATTAATATAGGTACCTACTAAAACTCAATGAAATAAGTAGGTGGGTATACTTTATCGTATGAAATACCTATACTCTTCAGGACTAACAATACAACAAATACTAAATAAATAAATAGGTATTCATGTATCTTTTCATCATAGTTACAACGAACACAAAACAAAAAATTTACTCATAGAAGTCATAGATCTAAACTCCCCCCGCACGCGCACCCCCGCCTTAATGACGCCCACTTCGCAACGGGCCGCGCAGCAGAAATCGTAATATTTTAATTTCGCCATAACTTCAAAACCAAACGTCCAATTTTAATCATTCAAAGACCAAATATTATCTACATAAACTGTACTTAGTGATGAAGTAATTTATTTTGATAAGGATTAATAGCATGAGTAAAATAAACGCGTTTAAATGTAGTCCAAAAAAAATTCAAGATTTCTAAATAAAAAAATGGTTGTTGTGCCTCACTCGACATAGATAGGTATAGTGTGTCGCGGACTTTTTTATAGATATTTATAAGATCTACAATTAATTAAAACATTTTATGGTTCTATCTTTTATAGTTTAGGCAGCGTACGCAAAATTAGTAACTTTTCTGGTTGATTTTTTACACCTTGTGTCCAAAAAACCCAAATATCTTACGGAACCCTATTTTTTCCAAAATAAAATTTAGCCTATGTTACTCGTGGATAATGTAGCTTTCGAATGGTGAAAGAATTATTGAAATCGGTCCAGTACTTTTTGAGCCTATTCATTACAAACAAACAAACAAACAAACAAACAAACAAACAAACAAACATACAAACAAAGTTTTCCTCTTTATAATATTAGTATAGATTCATTACAAACAAACAAACAAACAAACAAACAAACAAACATACAAACAAAGTTTTCCTCTTTATAATATTAGTATAGATTACAGGAGCTAGAGGCGCGGACAGACAGACAGACAGACAGACAGACGGACAGAGCGAAACTATAAGGGTTCCTTAAGTATTACGGAACCCTAAAAAGTATGGCATTTGACACCAGCATCGCATTAATTTGTTATAGTGATGAATATGTCATTTTGCGATGCTTATGTCAAATCCCATTTACATTACATTTTTGTTTCCGAATTTCGCTGTCTTATGCACTAATGACAAATGGCTAAAGGTTCTGCGGCAGTTACGAACTCTTCTTCCCGGTCATCACAATTTTCCTATCATGTATTGTGGGACGTTGCAGGCGGGAAACATTATACCTACATGACACTTCGATTTCTTAAAAGCTCCGTTAACACAATATGACACATGAGCTCGAACACGAGGCAAGACGTATTTTATAAGACGATCAGAGGTCAATTTTCAACCCTACACCTACACCTACAGGCTACGGCCTCTGTGGCTCAGTGGTACAGCGCGTTGGTGCTCAAGCCGGGGATAGCGGGTCCGAATCCCACTTAAGGAACAAAAAGTTTTTCTGTGTTCCTGAATCCTGGGTCATGGATGTGTATTAAATATATTGTGTATAATATCATAAAAATCTTAAATACACGTATAGTATAAAAGTATTAAAATATATACTTCCCGTTTTCTGGCACCTGCAACAAGTTCTTCGGATACTTAGCACGGGGCCAGATTGTCGTGGTGTGAAGCGTCCATAGATATTATTATTATATTATTATAATTAATTTTCCTGCGATTACATTACGTATACGTGGTTGTCAATTGCTCGTACTAAGCCCGTACCTATTATTATTATATTATACCTCTTTTTAATATTATACATCTATGTATTATTATAATTAATTTTACTTCGATGACATTACGTATACGTGGTTGTCAATAATTGCTCGTAGTTAAGCCAATATTAAGCTCACAGATACCAAATAGAGATTTGAGTTGTGCCAAATTTCGATTTTTGACAGTCTCTCGACTCTCTCGCACTTATTTCAGCCCGCTTATCTACGCTAGGCCTAGGGTGTCCCTCTAGATACCCAGGAGACTGGAGATCATAGTTAGATCCATTTTAATATCTAGTCTGCAGTAGCGAAGGCTGGTTCTCCTACATAGGGAACGACGTTTGACGACCTCTGTGGCTCAGTTGGTTGAGCGTGTTGGTGCTCAAGCCGGGGGTCGCGGGTTCAAATCCCGCCGAAGGAACAAAAAAAAGTTTTTCTGTGTTCCTGGGTCATGGATGTGTATTAAATATGTGTATCATATAATAAAAATCTTAAATATGTGTATAGTATAAAAGTATTAAATATATTTCCGTTGTCTGGTACCCGTAACACAAGTTCTTCGAGAGAACTTACCACGGGATCAGATTGACGTGGTGTGAAGCGTCCATAGATATTATTATTATTATTATTATAGGGAAGCCCTAGCCTGTATAATAGGTAGATTTGGGTGAGGGTCTTCAAAAGTGGAATGTGAAGCTGATAAGAATTATAGGAAGCCCACGCTACTGCTAGTCTGTGTGTAACTCTTGTACAAAGCAATATCGAGCAATATTTGAGGCTGCAGGATGGGAGTAGATTGGCTAACAAAATATGAGCATGGTACCTGCGTAGGTACTTGTCTTCTATTGCTATGTCCGGTCACTATTCAGAGCTAGACGGTACGTAGAAGTATTATATAGGAATTAGGAACGTTAGTATAGCGATTGAAGAAATAAATAACACCTACCTAAACTTGTTTATTTTGCGCTAAAAACCACATACCTACATATCTACCTACATGGTTTTTATATTTTATGCAATATCTTAATGTGACGAAAAATAAGTATGCAGCAAATACCTAATAATATAATAAAATCAACAAAGTGATGTTGGTTTCGCATTTCGCATACGTCTGCGAATTGATGACATAATTTTCATCTAAATCGGCACCAAAAGTATTAAATCCTACTTATATTATAAATGTGAAATTTTTGTGAGGATGGATGGATGGATGTATGTTAGTTACTCTTTCACGCAAAAACTACTGAACCGATTTTAATTATATTTGGTATCTTAATAGTTTAGGCTCTGGATTAAAACATAGGCTACTTTTTATCCCGAAAAATTACAGTGTTCTCGAGGGATACTGTATTTACGCGGGCGGAGTCGCGGGCAACAGCTAGATGTAACCAGGGTGTCGCAACTTCCTATGGTAAATACTGGCGTTCAAAATCCAAAATTATACCTGACTATCGTCTGTGCAAACCACATACCTTGCTCGCTCTTTTATCGTGTGTACTCTTTCACACATCGCCTGTGATTGGTTAAGCAGAAATAGCAGATTAATTTTAAATTTCAAACTACGAAATTCTATTCTATTAATTTGAAAAATTATTTTCAACTTTTACAAATTTGTTAACTCATGTTTTGTTTTTTGCAAAAACTGTAATTTTTAGTGAAGTGAACTCGAAATCATATTTATTATGATGAAATAGTAATTTATAGTAAATAAGTTCATGTATATAACCACTGTATAAACATGCTTTAACTCAAAGAATATCGGTGAGTATTTGCATAAAATTTTACCATACTTTTACTTCTGGTTTAATTAAAAGAGACATAAAATTATATTTGTTTGACGGCCTCTGTGGCTCAGAGGTTCAGCGCTTTGGTTCTCAAGCCGGGGGTCGCAGGTTCAAATCCTGCCGAAGGAACAAAAAGTTTTTCTGTGTTCCTGGGTCATGGATGTATTATATGTATTTAATATAACAGAAATCTTAAATATATGTATAGTATAAAAGTATTAAATATACTTCCTGTTTTCTGGTTACCTGTAACACAAGTTCTTCGGATACTTAGCACGGCACCAGATTGACGTGGTGTGAAGCGTCTATACATATTATTATTTGTTTCAATAAATTAAATTTATTGTGTAGTGATTTTAATATGCATGCTAAGATTTGAGATTGTAAGGTTTCTCTATTAATAATATAAGATTTTAGATTCGAATGTTTATTAATGCACGCAATATTGTTAAAACAAATTCATATTGCTTACCTAATATATTTTGTTATGCATAATATTATATTTATAAAAATACAGACATATTATTACGTTTTCTTCTGCCAGTCAGTAAAAACTTTAAATAAGTACCATACCAAATAATAATAATTATGTACTTTATTTTTAATACTATTGTAAAGTTTGACCGCATATTTATTAATCTAATTTTACATTTAGTTTAACCTTTGTTAGTATTGCGAATAAGTAAAATGTAATATAAAAATTTTATAATTTGCAGGTATTGGATTCCAATTTCAAGGGCACGCAATAATAATTATGACATGTAAATATTTCAAGATTCTCATTCGTTTAAGGCCGGTTAGACCAAGCGAAATAGGCATTTAACGCTTCCAAGAGTTGCCCGCAATTGCCGCAAAGCGAGCCGCGCGCCTACGTCGCCGGCGTGAACTTACATGAACCCAAAGTGTTACAGTGTAGTCGTGTTGGCAGTAGGTCATCTTATTTTATTATCTGTATTGAAAAAGATAATAAAATCCATAGGTAACTGTTTTAATGCAACACATAGCACACATAATTTGAATAGATATTATAGGTAGGTACCTAAGTAAAAAATGCTTAAATTTTATTCAATTACTAGCTGATGCCCGCGGCTCCGCCCGCGTATGTACAGTAACCCATGGGAATCGTATATGTCCCGCGATAAAAAGTAGCCTATGCCCTTCCCTATGGTCTACTTTATGTCTGTGCCGAATTTCATGATGATTGGTTTAGTAGTTTTTTCGTGAAACAGTAAATAAAGTATCCCACGGGAACCGCACATTTCCCCGCGATAAAAAGTAGCCTTTGTCTTTCCCCGTAGACTACTTTTCAACTGTGCCAAATTTCATAATAATCGGCTTAGTGGTTTTTACGTGAAACTGTAAATAAAGTATCCCATGGGAACCGTACGTTTCCCCGCGATAAAAAGGTAGCTTATGTCTTTTCTCAGGCTCTAGAATATCTGTGTACCAAATTTCATTTAGATCGGTTCAGTAGTTTTGGCGTGAGAGACGGACAAACACACACTTTCCCATTTATAATATTAGTATGGACTAGCTGTTGCCCGCGACTTCGTCCGCGTCAACTGATGGCGCAATACTGCATTAATTTCGACCAAATTTGATTACAATAAAAAAGGTTATAGTGAGTCAATCTCAAAAGACTTTTTTACATCATTTAAAGAGGAATAATTATTTTATACATATTTTTTGGGTAACTTGAGCCGTTTACGTAGCGCACACAACACGCTGTGTTCGATGTGTGCATGGAGACGAGTACCTATCGTTAGCTCGTGTGGTCACTAAAGTACGTGTCGTTTCGTGAGATAAAAATACTGTATCAGGTAGGTGCTGACGATTTGATGGTAACTGCTTAGGCAGACACTTGCAAAAAATGTATTCCTACTGCCGAGTCCGCACGTTTGCCACTTGCCGCAAAATCCAAACCTCCACAAACGTTTGACTTTTTGAAAATCCGGATTTTTCCGAATTATTCTCCCAAAAATCCGGATTATCCGGATAATTAAGATTTTTTCATTTTTTTTAAATTTGTTGCATATTTTATAAAACTTTAATGTTAATTTTACTACTATGTTGTAGCAAAACTTACACTCGTTAGTAAAAAAAAAAAGAGTTACTTTTTTATAATTTAATTTAAATAAATTCTTATTTTAAGTTTTAAGTATTAGAATTACAATCTGAATAAATAAAAACATAATGAGATTATATCAAAATTATATATTTAATTATATTTATTTTTTCATTTTTGAAATATTTTTGATTACGTTTCAAATCCTACAATGTTCAGTTTTATAGTTAGTATATTATTTTAAATAAGGTATGTATATATTGTTATTTACTAAATGTTCCAGGAGAAAGAATTATAAAAAAGTGGAATAGCCTGTGATCTTTTTAACGCTTTTTTTACATATCTACGCCACAGTTCACCACTACCGTTTTCGTAAAGTCCCATTTCTATGTGAAAGTACTAACGTAGGAAAATTAATACAGTTTAATAAAACGTAGGAAACTGAAAATCCTTTAAATCGAGATCCGGGGAGTGAAGACAAATCATTTGAAGCATGGGGCTGAACACATAATTTTGTATGGACGAAATTGGACCACTTTTGAGTTATTGAAATTAAAAACCACCCACCTGTTTGGGTAATAATTAAACACGTAAATGGTGCTTTTAATTCCCTCGGTAACTAACAGAAGTATAATAAGACATTCTAAGCACAATTTAAAATCTATAACTGTTGTAAGATCTTTATTTTAACATTTTACTTACAAATAAACAGTAACATCTTACTCTTCATTGCACTTTGAAGTTTCCGCTATAAGATGAAAACTACATTACTTAAAAAAAAACAGTTGTTTACACAAATCGTTGGTGCTATTTTTGACACCTATATCTTATCTTTAAAATATTATCTAAAAATAATTATTTCTACGCAAAAACAGGAGCGTTGAATTTCATTTAGTTTTGCTACTGACTCGTAAGTTTAGGTTAGTTTAGTTCAATCAAATTAATTTTAATAATAAAAAAAAAATTACCTTCATTCATTCGGCAAAACTCTCTAATATTAAACCAACCAGTCAGGTATTATCGACTCCAAAACTTCTTCCTGATATCATAGAGATAAGATTTAGGTATTTGGACTTAGATATTCATTATTTAGAAGATAATTAAATATAGTTAAATCACTACATTTCTTTTTAAGCTGTCATATTAATTTGGCATTCTATGATTACAGAAATTAAAATTGCAATAATATGTTTCAACTTTCGTTAGTAAGAATTCAATAAATATAAAAATACAGAGCTTTAATTGGGTTTGGATTTGCTTATTATACTTCTTACTACTTGTGCAATTGAAACTGAAACCATATTCAGTGTTTTTATAAATTGGATCACCTATTACTGAACTGTACTACTACAAAAAAAATATAAAATGGTAAGTATCTTAGAAACAGTCCATACATATACATATATAGCGGCCATAATATTTTAGCAGATCTTCATCCCTCGCATCATCATTTAATGGATTGACTATGTTCTACCAAATAACTTGAATAAATGGAAAAATGTGTCAAGAATTTCAACAGGACAACAAATAATATCAAATTATCCAAAGGCATGTATTTAAACTCACGACAAAACATATTGATTTCTTATGTTTACGCGAATATTGTTCATTGTTTTAAACACTTACGGATTTTGTCGCACAACACGAAACACTTACGGAAAACAATCACGACAAAACAATTAAATTTTGGATGTGAAAATACCGAATATTTAATACTATTTTTTTATTCCTTACATTCTTTAGCCAACATGGTAATATGTTGGCTAAAGAATGTAAGGAATAAAAAATTACAAATCTGGTGACTAAATAATACCACTGAATATTCCAAACTGGCAGACAGATATTATATTAGCGAACAAATAACCATCTTGGCGACAATTTGTGAGTACACATTTAATTTAAGAATAGGTACATATATTTTCCGTAATGTAGGTAACTCAAAAAAC
This sequence comes from Glaucopsyche alexis, assembly GCA_905404095.1. Classification (NCBI taxonomy): domain Eukaryota; kingdom Metazoa; phylum Arthropoda; class Insecta; order Lepidoptera; family Lycaenidae; genus Glaucopsyche; species Glaucopsyche alexis. The sequence goes on from FR990053.1 coordinate 10,070,016, forward strand.
ATACAAGCAGCAAAACCAGCGCACATAAAAAAAAACAAAGGAGCGTACAAAAATCCCAATTTTTAATTTTCCTCGACTTTAGGGGGGGTGTAGATATTGTGTAGATTCATTTTGAAATTTAAAAATAACGGTAATTCATTTTTCGCAAAATTAACATAGGTGTCGTTACCAGGTTTTTGGGGGTGCTGGATACGAAAATGACATTCATTTTGAAATTCCAATATGGCGGACATACTTAATTTTATAAAAATAATATGGTTGTCCCTTTGTTGGTTTCTGGGGGTGCTGATTACAAAAAAGTCATCCATTTTAAATTTCCTTAGTAACCCCGCAACCTCAAATTTTCTTCATGATGAAAGAAAAAGAAATTTGAAAATCCTGAATTTTCCAAAATTTCCATAGCTTTATACATCGCTCATAATATCTCAAAGTAGAGAATTGCCATATTTTTTTTCTATAATCACTTCTATCTCAGAAACAGTGCATCTTACTTGAAAAATAATGAAAATTACCTCACTCTTAAAAACCCCGCAACCATATATTTTCTTCATGATGGGAGAAAAAGAAATTCGAAAATCCTGAATATTCCAACATTTCTATAGCTTTATGCATCCCCGGTATCTCAATGTAGAGCATTTATATTTTTTTTATAAAATTGATTCTATCTCGGAAACGGTGCATCCTAATGAAAAATAATGAAAATTTCCTCCCCCTTAGAAACCCTGCAACATCATATTTTCTTCATGATGGAAGAAAAAAATCTGAAAATCCTAAATTTTCCAAATTTTCTATAACGTTTTACACCGTTCGTGTCTCAAAGTAGAGCATTATCGTATTTTTTTTCTATAATGGCTTCTATCTCAGAAACGGTGCATCCTACTTGAAAAATAATGAAAATTACCTCCCCCTTAATAACTCCGTAACCATATATTTTCTTCAAGATGAGAGAAAAAGAAATTCGAAAATCCTGAATTTTCCAACATTTCTATAGCTTTATACATCCCTCGTATCTCAATGTAGAGCATTTAATTTTTTTTATAAAATTGATTCTATCTCGGAAACGGTGCATCCTATTGAAAAAATAATGAAAATTTCCTCCCCTTAAAATCCACGCAACACCATATTTTCTTCACGATGGAAGAAAAATAAATTTGAAAATCCTGAATTTTCCAAAATTTCTATAGCTTTATACACTGTTCGTGTCAAAGTAGAACATTGATTTTAGAAACGGAAAAATAATACTATTACTGGAAAAATAATAAAAATTTCCTCCCCCTTAACCCGGAAATCGCATATTTTTTTCATGAATGCCAAAAAAAGAAATTTGAAAATCCTGAATTTCGAAAAGTTTCTATACCTTACATAGCTGGCACCTCTACAAACTACATGTTAATTTTACGAAGATTGGATAGTCTCCATTTTGGAAAATCCAATTTCATTGGAAGACAATTTTATAATCAGCATATGAAACATGGAAAAAGACATCCATTTTTAATAGTAATGGAAATTAATGCTATTTTTCATTAATTTCATTAGCATGCTAATTTTCATGTCTTAGCATGCTACGTGCTATTGCTATGCTATTTGCTAAAATCGATTTCGCAGCATCGTGAACTCTCGGGTCACGTCGCGCGTCGAGTCAAAATTATTTCGCATCGGATTTTAGCATTAGCAAGTAGCGTTAGCACGTTGTCGTTGCCAGTTAGCACTTAGCGCCGCGGTGCGAACCAGCGCGGTCGCGTATTTTCATTTTCATTTTCATTCATGAACGCAGATAATTAATTGCTGCGCACGATAATATTAATAGCATTCGTTTTTTTAGCAACTTCGAATAATTTAATGATTGCTAATGGGCATTTAGCAATTAATAATTATTGCTAATGCTAATTATTCCAACACTAATTTTTAATATAAAAAAAATATACGCCATTTTGGAATTTTAAAACGGATTTTATTTTCATATTATTCTGCACCCCCAAAAACCTTGAAAACGATACCCATACCAAAGAAAAAAAAAACCTCCAATAGTATCCAAAACTGGGATTTTCCGTAGCTTGCAAATTGAATTTTTAGCAGCTATTAATTTATCAATCAAATCTTTATTAGCTACTTACATGGTATAATGGTCTACCAACTCATCGGTGCTAATTGGATTAAATTTCCCTACTTTTTATCTGCCGATTTTTGTATTTTTTGTCACTTGAGTGATTTCACCAGTTTGGTAATTTAGTCGCCAACATATTAATTCGCTGCCAAATTCAGCAATACAGTATGCTCACGTGCAGTCACCAACTTATTTTTTGTTCACTCGATTAATTATATCCCTTATTCAAATATTGTACGTCTAGAGTACATACTAATTACAATTAAAATATGTAATTTTCATAGTAGTAACCAAGATTCGAAAAAATCGAAAAATCCGGATTTTTAAATGAAAATCCGGATTTTTCAAAATTTTTCGAATTTCGAAGTATCCGGATTGCAACCCCTACTTGCGAGTGACTTGGTGTGTTCTGCAAAGGCAAGCATGACGGATGTTGAGTACGTATCCTTATATTTTATTGTAAATAGAACAGCCTCCGTGGTCTAGTGGTTAGAGCTTGGCTCTCGACTCGGAGGTCGTAGGTTCTAATTTCGATTCCCGCACTGGAACAACAAAAAATGTTGTTTCCAAGTTTGGTTAGGACAATGCAGGTTGATCACCTGATTGTCTGACAAGAAAGATGATCCATGCGTCGGATGGGCAGGTAAAAAGTCGGTCCTGCGCCTCATCTCTCGTCAGTCGTGTCGGTTATCCGTCCCACTGGATTACGAGAGTAAAAAAAAAGAGTGCCTTTGTGTACTGCGCACACACTTGGGCACTATAAAAATACTACTGTGTAACTGGCTAGGCTACAATAAAACCAGCCACCGTCACCGAAATCAGCGTGGGGAGTTATTTATTATTATTATTGTAAAAACAGAAATCGAAATAAAAAGAAACGAAAAGTACGGCAAAGAAGATGGTAGATGTTACAAATTCATAAAAACTGTTTACTGGCTTATTCAATAATGTACTAAGGCTACTCCACGCATCAGCTACTTTTTTCTCATAATACACAACACAATAATATATCTATGGACGCTTCACACCAAGTCAATCTGGTCCCGTGGTAAGTTCTCGAAGAACTTGTGTTACGGGTACTAGACAACAGAAATATATTTAATAATTTTTATATTATACACATATTTAAGATTTTTATTGTATTATACACATATTTAATACACATTCATGACCCAGGAACACAGATTTTTTTTTGTTCCTTCAGCGGGATTCGAACCCGCGACCCCCGGCTTGAGCACCAACACGCTCAACCACTGAGCCACAGAGGTCGTCTCATCTGGCAAAAGCAACGACGTGGCGACGATAATGTTATTGTGTATAGTTATATGTATAACTAGCCGATGCCCGCAACTTCGTTTGCGCCTAACTGACGGAAGCGGAACCCTATTTTTTAAACGGAACCCTAAAATAAAAGTAGTCTATATTAGACCTTATGACATCAGCTATCTGCCAGTGAAAGTCCCGCGAAAATCGGTCCAGCCGTTTCAGAGATTAGCCGGAACAAACAGACAGACAGACCGACAGACGGACAGACAGACGGACATACATTTTTAAAAATTGGTATTTTATTGTAAGTACCGAATATACTTTCAGATACATTATGTGAAAAGCTGTTAATTTTATGTTACAAACAGACACTTCATTTTTATTTATCTGTATATAGATTTAGTTCAAAAATAAAAAGAAGCATAAAAAATACAAAACAAACTTTCCTATAGATTTTTATTGTATTATATGTCCATCACCCGGGAACACAGGAAACTTTTTGTTCCTTCGGCGGGATTCAAACCCGCGACCCCCGGCTTGAGCACTAACACGCTCAATCACTGAGCCACAGAGGTCGTCTCATCTGGCAAAAGAAACGACGCGGCGACGATAAAATGTAACATGTTATTGTGTGTGGTTATATGTATAACAAGCTGATGCCCGCAACTTCGTTTGCGCAGATCTAACGAAAGCGGAACCCTATTTTTTTAAACGGAACCCTAAAATAAAAGTAGCCTATGTTAGACCTTATAATATCAGCTATCTGCTAGTGAAAGTCCCGTGAAAATCGGTCCAGCCGTCTCAGAGATTAGCCGGAACAAACAGACAGACAGACAGACAGACGACAGACAAAAATTTTAAAAATTGGTATTTTATTATAAGTACCGAATATACTTTTAGATTCCTTATATGAAAAGCTGTTAATTTGAAGTTACAAACAGACACTTCAATTTTATTTATCTGTATAGAATGTATAGAATTAGTTCAAAAATAAAAAGAAACATAAAAAAATACAAAACAAACTGACTTTCCTTTAGATTTTTATTGTATTATACATATCCATGACCCGGGAACACAGGAAACTTTTTGTTCCTTCGGCGGGATTCAAACCCGCGACCCCCGGCTTGAGCACCAACACGCTCAATCACTGAGCCACAGAGGTCGTCTCATCTGGCAAAAGCAATGACGCGGCGACGATAAAATATAACATGTTATTGTGTATGATATGTATAATTTAGTTCAAAAATAAAAAAAAACAAAACAAACTGACTTTCCTACACTGCGTTAGAAACGAAAGAATTGTTCGATAAATACGCGGGTAAGCCGTGCGCTAGCAAAACTGACATAGGTCTGTCCTCGTCAACGCCTAGCGGGCGACTGTGGGGCGACTCTAGCGGCTTACGCACGCTGCATTTCAATATTAATTTATTGTTAAAATAATTAAACCAACATGCAAAATGTAACCAGAAATTATTCTTTTTTTAAGTTATTAGCTTTTCGTAGATATGATTTTTGAAAGTAAAACTATTATGAACTTCATGAACAAAAAGAAAAATATTCAAATTTAGCCTCCTCTTCGGAATTATTTTTGATCGAGTGAAGTTTTCAATAATATGTTTCGAACCAGAAATTGTAAAAGAACATTAAGTAAACAACAATGTGTATTTTTTTTGGCTTTTTAAAGTTACTATTTGTTTGTTTATTATCGATTCAAAGTCATGTAAAATTGGGTCTGCGCGGCTGGTATAACATTACTTTACGCCGCTGTCAAATGGCCTGTTAGGCCCACAAAAGTGTACCTACCTTTTTTGCACTAAAGGATAACCGCTGAAGTTAATCAGGCTATGTCGTATACTTATGTGGTAATCTGAAATATTTTGGTTACCAACCTTTAGCCCTCGTATCCACGAGAGTTTTTTTGTGGTCGCGAGTCGTGACGCGACAGGAAAAACTGCAGTGTAAATAGAACTCTGCACTTAATCTACAATAGAGCTGAAAATCCAAGTGTCAAGTGTACACGATTTTCAGCTGTGTCGTACTAGCGCAAAGTTCTATTTATAGTGTAGTTTTATCAGTCGCGATCACATAAAAACGCTCGTGGGAATGTAGCCTTACATTTGTATTTCTTTAATGCAATAAAAACGATCGCATTATTGTTGTTTATTGTTTTATTTACCTTTTTAACCTAATAATTGGGTCCTAAAAATAAAATTGAAAACCTACATATAGGTTTTTAATTTTTTTTCATTGTAGGCTTGAATCTTTTGCACTTTAGAAGATATAAATACGTAAAAAAGCTACGGTATAATTTTCGAAATTATTATTTTTTATTCGGAGTGCCACCTCTTAATACGTAGTATAACTTTACATTCTCTTTGGATGTAACAAATATCTTTAACCTAGTTACCTGTAGAGTGTAGATAGAGTTCGAAATTCAAACTTTAAAATTATTCGTTCAAAATTATTGTCACTGGCCGATGAAAGCGGCTATTGACCTCTTTCTTGCTTTCAATTGAACTGAACGAATTGAGCGTTGACTTGAGCATCAAAGTTTTTTTTTTTATTTGGTGCTGACGTGACGACTGCGTGATTGTGTTAATTGCCATATACAAAATCGAAGTTTTAAATAAACATCTGTTGGGCCACGTAGGGCCAGGTTAAGGTCAACTGGGTCCGGGTAGATAGGCGGCAGGCCCTATGGCCTACGCTATGTGTCACACTAGACCGGCGATAACGAGTATCCGGATCCGACCCACCCTTATCACATTTCGACAGACATGCCCAGAGATAACAATTACATTCTTAGAACGCTTATTTATAAATTAAGTTGATACTTTGTTTAAAAAAGATATGTTTATTAGCTGCAACATAAACTGGTTAATTACACCGATGTTTTAACGGTGTCCGTATCTTGAAAGAATTAAAATATATTATCTTATGATGACTTGATAGTTAAATATAGTATTTAAGTCGCCTGTAATAGTTCACAAACTGTAGGTATGGCTAGCGAAAGCGATATTTTATGTAAACAAAATAATAAAGCATCTTTGCCGTCTGTGATGCCCCGTAGTACGGGAAAATTTATTTGTCATTTTCAGTATTTTCCCATGATTTTCCCGCATTTTTCAATCTCCTAAACGTCAACTTTCAACAATTATATTTTCAAGACCAAAATCAGCCAAATCAGTCCAGCCATTCTCGAGTTTTAAACTTTAAGCACGAAATTTGTTATTTGCAGTACTTACATTTTTATCTATTATATTTAAGATTATTATTTTATGTAAATAAGATATGCAAAAAACTAAGCGGAAATAAAATAGGTACCTATTAGGTAATAATATAGTATAAAAAGTTTGCACGTGCAGTGGGTAATACCTAATTTGGGTAACAAATTACAATATTTTTCCCATAATAGGATATAAAATTGTAATTAAAATAATATTTTAGCCCCATGTTCAAAACTAATCTGCAAAGTACCTATTTCATTTAATAATTATTATTTACACACTTACTTATTAGTTATTTTTAGTGAAATATTAGTTATTTTCCTAATGTGACTGTTAGCTGAACAAGATCAAAATATAGCAAGTGTCCCTTTATATAAGGGATAGGTTGGGAATTGTCCATTCCAAGTCCATTGGGTAAATTGAATATTTCTTACATTATCTTGTCGCAGATTCTTGTGGCCTGATAAATTTCACGTATTGTATTCTATATAAATGTTATTTTAAACAAACTTTATGCAAATAAAAATTTAAAAATATCATAAACAATTTAACAAATTGATGTCTTATAAAAATATATACGTCAAAAAATTTACGTTCGTGACGCGGTTCTTCGCCACGTCATGCCAACGGATTATTATAGTTCAATCCCTAGATTTCTACCCTCATCCTTATTTATAGGTATTTTTAGGTTCAACAAGCACAGAGGTACAAAGTCTAGGGGTTGAAAATGGAACCCATTGCACGAGTCCTATCCGGTAGAAGAGCGTCCGGTGCCTCGGTCTGCTCTCCCGGAGGAAAAGCTGCTCGTCGACAGGCTGCTGCGAAGGTTCTGCTGCGGAAAGCAGATGCCGCTTACTGGGCTGCTGCTGTTATCGCTTGAGGAGGAGGCACCTTGATGTTTTAGTGCGGTATTTCCGGGTGCGTTCCTCACCTCGCGCACGGGAGATTCCCACATATTCCCATACCCCAGTCCACGGAGGATCCACAAAGGATTTCCTCAAGAAACAAAACGGGAAAAAAGAGGTTGAAAACGGAATAAACCATGCCAACAACCACAAGCTAACCCGGACATGATGTTTCACGTAAACAAAATTCAGGCTAGAGTAAACTTTTGAGCTTTGAAAAGCAATAAAACTACACAATATTTGTAAATATGGCCGGCGGCCGACTCGGCAGGGAGCCAACTACTACAAAAAAAAGAGAATTCGCTCATCATCTAGCTCCGCAATAAAGGGAATTGCTTTCCAAATAAATAACTAGCGGTTTCTAACATCAAAGACATTATGATTTACGCTGACGAAAGTAGTTGGTACCTACGTTTTCTAGTACCTACTCTACGCTAGGTTTTATTGTCACAATTTTTAATGTTTTTAACCAAACAGTGTTGTTTTTACAGTAGGGAAAACGTTTTTGAATGACTACAAAATGACCTTTAAAAATAAGCAATCATTCTAAAAACGCCTCTCTTCGCTAGGTTGATTACTCTACCTACATTTATTCAAGTTCTTTTCTTAATTAACGGTTCCTTTGTTTGTATCGTGTTTGTTTATTAACCGGATGTTAGTTTAATGGTTTTAATAAACATGATGACACTTAAATTATATTCCCTATCACCATTAAGCAACCACATTTATTATTGAAGTACAGGGTAGAAAATGTAGAGAAAATATTTGATTTTGGCGTAAGTCGTGAACTCGTGACGTCATAATATCTTATTCAACTTTTTGACTATATTATAAAATCTGTATGATTTGAAACAAAATAAAATAATACAACGGAGTAAAACAAAAGTATTATTATGATTTAATTGCTGCAAATGTCTGATGTAGAGTCGATAAGACATACTCGCAGATTGTTACAAAATATATAAATAGTTTACAAAATACTTTACGTAAGATTAGAATGTTCGTCGCGTATTTATAAATGTAAATAAATAAGAAAAAATATCTGTTAGAAACTGTTGTGTGATACATATTCAATAATTATAATATTGTGTCAGTACTCAGGGCAAAATATTATTAGGTAAGTACTAAGTAGTTTGTTTGTATGTATGAAGTTCTTATCAAAGAAACCAATTTAAATATTCAGAAACTTTATAAAATTTTATTATATATTTAGGTATTATATTATTCTACAACAGGTTTATGTAGCTAACTGCTCGCTGGTACTAAAATGCTAATGCAGTATATACTCGATGTAACTTTAAAAATACTTTAAGAATAAATTGCCCAAGTACTCTTCTCTATTTACTTATCCTTTTGTTATCTTTTCCAAACGTTCCCCTCTATAATAATATTCAAGAAACTTTCAGCTTAGGCTTGAAAACTTTACAGACAGACTAATCACTAAATATTTGCAAAGAATAAGCTTTGAGCTTTTAGAAACCTAGTTGATTTTCCACCAGTTGTTGATACAGAGATATACCTAACAATGATTTTTATCTATTTTCGTAACAATATGAGCAGTGTGAAGGCCGGTCGAGAGGAACATTTATCAACCATAATGATTTAGGTAATCTTGTAAAACTAGTCACGCATACATTATATTATTTACATTCCTAAATATCACTTTGAAATCTTTGTTAACTAAATATTATTTTAGTGAAATAAACAAACATAAAAGATTTTAACGATAAGTTGATTAAAAAAAACGATGGTCTTTAAAAAGACAATTTCTCGATGATTTCTAGCAGTAACCTGCTTGTGCTCACCTAAATGTATGAATTAGGGTTAATAAACCAGCTACCCACTAATTCGGATGCTCTTTAAATACAGCTGAAGTGTTGGGAAACCTTTCCGCAGACAACTGTTCTGTTAAAATACGTAAATAAGTACATATATAGTGGATATTATATACTACTCACTTGTATGCTCAGGTTTAGCTTACATAAGCTGTTGTGCTCGTTTTTTACAGTCGCATGGGCACGCTCACTGGTCTCCTCGTAAACCAGATTTCGTCACTTTAACACTTTTTTCGCAACACGCCATAAGAAAACACCGAGTGTGTGGAGTTACCGCACTCGAAAAACCGCTTTCGCCTGCACAAACACTACACTTGCCGTCGACCACGCTACGTACTACGTGTTCACTACGTGCGTGGCTACCTGGTACTGTCTACTGATGGGCGACAGTACTGGCCGCCGCCAACGCTGCGCCCGCGCGGCCGACGACCGCGGATGACCATTGGCCGCCCGCCAGCACTTTCGCTGTCATCTGCTCTATTTCCATAAGAAAATTTCCTCCTCATCAGTGTCATCTTGAGTTAAAACTTTTTCGACGCGACTGTACATTACACAACGCGCGCCGTTTTGTAAATTCTCTACATTTTACACAATAGTGAAATTATGCGACTGCTTTTATGACTCACTTAATGTTGTCTCATATTCTCAATTAAGATTATTTACATAACTTGCCTACTTCATTTTAATTCAGTCAATAAACAGTGACCTATTTATACTTATCTGCCTACTACCTACCTGGTTACTTTCAAATTGCAGTAGAGCAGCAGGTTTAGTTATTATGTACCTACTACGTAGTTTACAGTAAATATGTTAACAATGATTTCATTCTTCAAATACCTAGATTGTCCTAATTCGATAAGTACCTACTGGTACCTATACTAAACAATTAAGGGAAACTATGTCGTCTCGAAATCTGCAACGTCATCAGGATTTTGGTGTTTACTGTTTAGGGGAAGTCCCCTTTTCACGTTTTTCGACTACACCTTCAGGTTCTAGCTGTAAAATCAAATTAATTATAGTTAGCATATGCTTTTTTTTCCGTGTTTCAAATTCTGGAAGAAAATGTAGCGATCATTTTTATTTTTGATATTCTTATGACTTAGGTATAAAAATAAAGTAATTCATTTCAAATTCTGGAAGAAAATGTAGCAAACATTGTTATTTTTGATATGCTTAGGTCTTAGGTTAAAGTAGTTAAAAATTATAAGGAAATTTAATTACTTTATTGTGTTTGTGGTCTAATTATACTAAAAAAACACCTAACAATCTTATATTGCACGTCTTGTAGAAGGCTGCCGACCTTATTTTGTTGACGTCAATGGTTTTTACAATCAAGCTCAGCAGAAACTTGCCACACATTCGTTTTCTGTGGAAATATACTGTTAGAGTGGTTTCACATTTGTACCATAGCAGTTCATGGCATTGAAATAATTAAGAAAATATTTCGGTATTTATTTGCAAATCGTTCTCACTAGGGTCGCCAACTCTTGAAAGGACCAACAAAGGATAGTATATATTTTTTCGGGAATCTGAATTTTAATTTAATTATCCAAAATGGCGGCGATGTGGTTCGCCACCCATCACGTCTCGTTCTCGCGGAGGCGAAAAGTGGCCCATGGAGAGCCGCTTTGCTACGTTGAATGTAAGAGGAAGAATGGATGGTAAGAATGAAAGTGGACGAAGCGAAACAAGTGTGTAAGGATCGTAGCAAGTGGAAAGAAGTGGTCTCTGCCTACCCCTACGGGAAAGAGGCGGTCTCTGCCTACCCCTTCGGGAAAGAGGCGTGATTATATGTATGTATGTATATGCTGAAGAAATTATTGTACCCCGGGACCGGGAAATCAGGAGATTACCCATTATTACCGGAGTCTCCCGGCCAATCCGGGAGTATCGGGAAACCTATTCTCGTCTGACAAAGTTGGTCAAATGGGTGGGCCACAGCGTGTATACCGTAGATTCCAAATAATAGTAAGCCGTCAATCAATCTAGTGTTCGAGAGCCCACTTGAAAAGCTCCATTATCCGGTTCCCAGCTTATGCTTCTATGTGTTTGTGCAAACTGACGACTCGCTGATAAATTCTCTGTATCAGAAAGATCGTAACGGCAATTTCAACCATGCTATATTTTGTCACAATCAATAACTTATGGCTGTGAAACCTGAGCCTCTAGTCAAGATGCATTCGATAATTTCGACGGCGAACTTCGAAAACAAAATGTATGGGATTTGACATAACGCATCGCAAGCGACATGTCACATAACGATGACTTATGTCATATCCCATACATTTTTGATTACGAAAGTCGCCGTCGAAATTATCGAATTGCATCTTGACTAGTCCCCCTGGGCTCTTACCAAACAACACAGAGAAAAGCTGGAACGATGTCAGAGATCTATGGAGAGAAACATGCTAGGTATAAAGAGACAAGACAGGATCAGAAACACTACAATAAGAGAAAAAACAAAAGTAACAGACATACTTACTCAAATAGACCAAAGAAAGTGGAGATGGGCCGGACACATGTTAAGAGACAAACAAAATAAATGGAACACAGCTGTCCCTTACTGGTACCCAAGAGATGGTAAACAGAGAAGAGATCGCCAACAAACCAGATGGGGAGACGACCTAGCGCTAACAGCTGGACACAATTGGAGAAGAGTAGCACTAGACAGAATAGAGTGGAAATGGCTGGAGGAGGCCTATGCCAAGAGGCACACTGACCTTCGAGACATTTTATAGCTTGAGGTCAGAATAAAAAAGCTTATTAAATATTATATTATATTTTGTCACATTTAAATGCATTGTAACAGTCGGACTATGAAAAGGTTCCTTTATTTAGTAATTTATAGCATCGTGCATTTCGACGTCAACACCTAATAAATATTCAATTTACAGCGAAAAATCGATTCCACTTGCAGAAGTGGAATCGATAGTTAAGGTCACGGTGCATTTTATTGCATCTAGGCTAAAATATTGTTACTCAATATCATTATCATCATCATCATCTCAGCCTGTACCTGTAGTGACTAGAGGTACCTACACTGGGACACAGGGCTCCACCATGGTCTTCGAGTGTGGGGAGCGACCACCGACACTTCGTCTGATCACCTGGTTAATTTATATTATGTACTATGTGGGTATTTATTATTCCCCTCAGTAAACTTAACAGGTTTTAAATTATTCCATCTGACCGAGGCCAACACTATCTAATGATAGTACATTTCACGAAGTATGTGATGTAGAGCGGGTTAAAACTTAAAAGCAAATCATGCCACCTCAAGACTTGGGAGTTTGGGCTGGTTGTCCATATAAATAATCAATTCACTGTTAGCTCAGAAACGAAGCGCATCAAAGCGTTTGTAGCTGTAGTTTATACTTAGTAAGACTAGCTTTAGCGCGCGACTTCGCTCATTGCACTCCTGTGGGGTACCTATGTATTTCGAAAAGCAAGCCTTTTATGAAATAATAGGTAACGGATTTTACGTCATATTCCATAAATCATAAATGTAACTATATTCTGCGTGCCAAGATTTAACGCCACCCGTTCAGTTGTTTCGCTATAGAAACTTTGATAAAGGGACGAATTTAAAAAAAAACATGGAAAACAGGATACATTTTTTTAAATGTTTTACATACAAACATTGAACTCATTTTTTACGAAATTTAATTCTAATAAACACTGAAACACATATTTAATGAAATAAATTAAAACTACTGCCCAAATTTCACGTTTCTACTATTACCTGTTACGGCTAGGCTGTGCGAGCGTCTGTGTCAGTCAGTGAGGACATCTCCTTTTATATATTATAGGTGGATACTATTAGGTTCATATATGGATTCGTGTAGATAGTAGATATGTTTGAGATATTAGGTAGTGGATAATTTTTACCAAAACTGGGCGAAATTATCTGATGTTCGATGCGGTAGGTACAGGGAGAGTACTTTTGTTTCTTTGCCTATACTATAGCATTGAATATTCGCTCGCTCTTAGGCTAAATTGTTTACTTCCCTCACAATGGCGGCTGAAATTTTCCGTGTAGTGTTCTCGTAAACTCGCGTTAGACATGCGAGCCGAGACCTTGCCCTCCGCCGAGATAAGTGCTACATGAGTTACATGACACGCCTGACGCCGCTCACTGTGAAATAGGTTTTATTAAAGTTGTATATTTATATATTTCTTTTTGTAAAAACTTTCCTCTTTGACCTCTCTCTAATTTTTATATATTTTTTTTGTGATATATATCTAAACTTTCTTCTTTAACCTCTTTTCTATTTGATTCCGAAAACCAGTATGGGCTGGAACTGTATTCTGAAAGATCGACCAGAGTTTCCATTTATAATAATCGCCTCCTGTTTTGGAATTCGGTTAAAAAGTAGCTGCTGCGGCCACTAAAAAAGTTTTTCAAGCAGCAGGTTCTGGGGGAAATCATGTTTGGGTTCGGCGTCATTGGAGATTTCTGGAAAAATTATGAATAAACAAGATGATAAAACGATAACACTGCCACTTTATTGTTCAGTTGTAAAGAAATAAAAAATACACTTCTTCTTTAAGGAAAAATCAAGTAGGTGGTTTGAATTATATATTACTAGCTGTTGCCCGCGGTTCCGCCTGCGTAAATACAGTATCCCAAAATAACACCGTACATTTTCGGGATAAAAGAAGCCTATGTTTTAATCCAGAACCTAAACTACTACCATACAATATTTTATCAAAATCCGTTCAGTAGTTTTGCGTAAATGAGTAAAAAAACATCCATCTATCCATCCATCATCATCATCAGCCTATTGCCGTCCACTGCTGAACGTAGGCCTCCCCTAATGAGCGCTAACCATCCCGATCTTGGGCAGCTCTCATCCATCCGCTGCCAGCCACCTTCTTCAAATCGTCGGTCCATCGTGCCGCAGGACGTCCTACAATACGTTTGCCTAAGCGTAGTCTCCACTCTCATACTTGTCTGCTCCATCGATTGTCCGTCCGTCTGCAGACATGGCCACTGACTGACTTCCACTTCAGCGTGCTAATTCGTTGAGCAATGTCGGTGACTTTAGTTCTCTGGCGAATAACGTCGTTACGTATTTTATCCACCAGAGATACCTTTAACATTGCTCTTTCCATCGCACGCTGAGCAACCTTAAACTTATGAACCAAGCCTACGGTGAGTGTCCACGCTTCGACTCCGTATGTCATTACCGGTAGAACGCATTGATCAAAGACCCTGGTCTTAAGGGATTGTGGGATCGACGATTCAAAGATGTCCCGGAGCTTCCCGAATGCAGCCCAGCCCAAGCGTATTCTTCTACTCGCCTCATTCTCAAAGTTGTGCCTCCCGAGTTGAATGGTTTGGCCAAGATATACCTACGTATTCTTGCACAACTTCGAGACTAGCGTCATTTACGACGAAAGGTCTCGGGAGAACGTGTTCATTATACATGATTTTAGTTTTGTTCAGGTTCATACCGTACCTACATCCTCACAAACTTTCACATTTATAATATTAGTAGGCGAATAGTAAGATAATTTCCATGGTAATAAAAAAATCAAATACATAATACTTTTTATTTATTTAGGTACAGATGGCCGATCAATATGATTGCAATTCGCAACGTAACTAAACATTATACAAATTAATTCCTATTTACACTTTAGTCAATGTTAACAATCGCATTAAAAAAATATTTCTAGCATTTGTTCAATAAACATTCTGGATGTCATCTAATAAACGCGGTCACATACGGCCGGTTTCAATAACCTACAGTATTTACCAATAACTACTTGTTAAAAACGTCACCTTTCGTATCATTTGCCGGTTTTTTGCGTTTCAATAAACTAAGATAAAGAAATCATTGTCTGTGACAGCGAGATCACTGATAGCGATACCTAATGTGACATTTTTAACAAATAGTTATTGGATCTAGGTTATTGAAACGGGCCGTTAATTAAGAAAGGGTTTGCGACACACTAAGGCCCACTTGCGCCAATGCGGGTTTAAGTTAACGCTGGGTTAAAAATCATGTTATCTCTCTCGTTCTTCGTATTTGTGAAAGAGAAAGCATGATATTTTAACCCAAGGTTAACTTTAACCCGGATTGGCGCAAGTGGGCCTAAGTCTACATAACTGATTGTATGTACTATGTAGGCTTAATTTGTCTCGAGCCCTTTCTTTATGTGACCGCGGTAATACACTTAGATATCGCTACAGCTACGTACTATTTACAACGTTCCTTACTACTAAACAATGTCGACCATTGGCCCATTGGTGCCTCTATGCATCACATAAGTAAAATCTAAATCGTATCGATTCTCGACAAACATAATCAGTCCTCACAACATGTCTATTGTCTACTGTCTAACGCTATACTAACTTGTATAATAATACAATTTAAAGCTTTCTTTTATGGACTTATAGTAAAACAATATTTTAATGCAAGTGCGGCCGCGGAGCATGTAGAATTTCGTACATTGACTCATCTCTACCTGTCTCTCTCACTCGCGCTCTTATCGCGTACCTGTGTTAACGAAAGAGACAAGTAGCAATGACTCTATGTACGAAATTATTTATTCTACGTGCTGCTCAGGAGCACTTTCGCAATGCTTAATGCTTATTTAGTTTCAAAATTAATATTGTTAATATTATTAACAAAGTTTACATCTATGTAGGTTCTAGAACAAGACAGCGCAACACTTGAAGCAGAAGCTACTGACACTAATAAATCTCTCTTAGTACACTCATTTAGGGCCTGTTTCACAGTCAAGATAGCCATGTTTGTAATATTATGAACATAGAACAATAGTCCCCAGGGCTGGCGCAGAACTCGGAAGTACCTTCTCAATGCTAAAAGTACTAGTACATAAAAATATTAATTCTGCATGAATCTTGGCTACATAATTATTATTGCCTAAGTATTCACATATCTACTAATATGTAAGTTTGTCTTTGTATTTTTCTAGAATGCCCTAGAAGATGTACACAGTTATAACTTCATACTGCATATAAAATAACATTTATTTAATTAACAAAGGTTTTAAGAAGAAAAACCTTTAATTTATGAAATTACAACAGTTGTTATATTAGTATTTTAATCTAATTAATACATACGAATGCAAATATTGGAATGCTCAGTTATAGAAAATCTCTTCAAAATAGACTTTGTTTCTCTCTCTTTGAAAATCAAATTATTGTTTTTTTTTAATAGAATTGTTGAATTGAAAATAAAATAACAACCGGGTAAATTAATAAAACCAATTATTTATAGTAGAATAAAATATAAAATTGAGTTTATAAAAAGGGGAATATTAAAAAAGGACTTGATAATATTAAACTGAGTTTGCAAGTTTTTATAAATATAGGTACATTATACATATTTTTAATAATGGGTTTAAGGTACCTAATAAACAAGTACCTACATCTATCCCTATAAGTCCCTATAAGACAAAAACCTTTTAATTTCACCTTAGTGAAAATGTCCACAGCCTTATAGTTATTAGGGAACTAAATAGTCAGATACAGAATAACAAGTTACAAATAAACAACTCTCAGTACAGGAAAACCACGTTGCTAACGGCCCTCGGTAATCTTCGTTTTTCTATGGAAGTGACAGACGATGTATGAAAAACGACGATTGCCGAAAGACATTGAGGTCGTGTTCGTACTGTAGAACAGTGTGACTTGTTGGAACAAGATCCCCAACACGTCACAGTGTCGGCGTTACATGTTGGGTAACAAGTGGAAATGTACAGAAAATATGAAATTACAAGTTAGAAAATCGTTGACGTAGGTACCTAACATAATATGTATAATAATAAGTTTAGTCGCATGCATATACAAAATGCGTTAATTTGCCCACCGTTACAGCAAAAAGTGTACTTTGTATACTTTTTTGTATTTGTATAATAGTCCAACTTTAGCCTTGTTTACACAATTTTTCCTTGTTTACACTTACACATTTAAAAATTTAGAACACGGTGCGATTTTCATTGATACAGTGGCTGTCTTCCGGGGAAAATGACGCTTGTTAGCGCTTAAAGCGCTAAAAAGATAATGACAGTTGTCGGCCAGGACACGTTTACTAACTTCAGAAGCGTTGATATAATCCGCCATTTTGCTTATTTATTTTAAAATCAGTAGTGTTTTTAGAGGATAATGTATCCTAGAGGTAAATAGCATTTAGCATTGACAGCGCTTACCGCTTAGTAATCGCCATTTCGCTTACAAGCGCTTACATGCGCCTTATTCCGCGGAACAGTCATTAGGTAGGCAAGTCGATTAGAATGTAACTAAAAGTAAGTAACAGATACGAATATATTACACGATTCGTTGAATGTACCACATCCTTCAAACGCTTATATATAACCTCAGCGGGTCAAGAGCTATGTTTGACCTCATTTGTGTATGACATATATAAATACTGCATGTATATCAAACGGTATTTAACAACTAACTACAAGGCAATAACTTGTCCACTTATTGCGAAATCTCATGCACAAGTTGTTTATTTCTATAGATTTTTTCATTTGGCCTAACCAAAGTCTTCTTGACTCTTGAGTCTTGAGTGACGTAATTACAAAAGTTTATTATTATTTTTTAAATTACTGCATACAAAAATAATTGGTTGCAAGATTTTACAAATGTTAGGTAAGCGTTTCTAAGATATCTAAAGAAAATTAATTTAAAAGAATGGCACAAGACACTACCAACAAAATTTTGACAAAATTCAGCTGGTACCTATAAGTTAAAAGAGTTATAATATTACTACCTAAATTAAATCAAAATTATCGGCTAATATACTGCAATTAATTTCAGCAATTTGGGACGCTCAAGTTAGGAGGAGGGAAAATTGATATTAAATTACTTTTACCTGAGGTTTAGAGCTATATTTCATACTAGTTTTTTCTCGAGGCTCCGATCGCGTAAATATAGTATTGGGTATCCATCGGGAATACAGTACTTTCGGAATAAAAAGTAACCTATGTTTTGATCCAGAGCCTAAACTACTGTCTACTACCATACCAAATTTCATCGAATACGTTCAGTAGTTATTGCGTAAAGAGTAACAAACATCCATCTATCCATACATCCATCCTCACAAACTTTCAGATTTATAATAGTAGGATTTCGTAAAAGAATGCTTTCATGTTACCTAAACTTGTGGCTCGGCAGCTATTCAGTGGGGTCAGCTGAATCCAGGCCGAGAATTATTGTGGTTTTAGGACGACGGGTTCTAACCATCGAACTGAGTATTAAAAGGATTAAATGGTACCTTTGTTAAAGCGTTGGATAACAATCACCATTACATAATATATAAATGATTTTCCATTTTATTATATATTTTTAATGCTGTGAGAATTAGCCACACAAGAAATTCTATGTTTTTGTAAAATTAATTTGTTTATTTTTCAATTTGCGTCTCAAGAATGTCTATTTTAAATTTAAATATCATTTGCCGAAACTAGAATATTAACCTTAAACTATGCTATGTTCAATAGGAAATTGGAAACAAAAAGGACTTCTTATACTCGACTTCGTTACTTATAACCTACTTAGTAATTTGAAACGTTAACGTAATAAAGTTAGTCACAAGTGTAATAAGTTACCGTAACTACACAGTTGTGAAAAATTATTAAAGCTAATTAAAGTAATGCAACAATTTTAATTACCTACATAAATGAGATAAAATTACAAAGTAGGTATGCGCTTATGCAAAGCAATTACTTAATTTACTGAAAAAAATATTCCGTTAAAAATCACATGCATTTCCTTAGTCCTAAGAAAATGGATCGAAACAGGTCCTGTCATTTGTGCTCTAGAACTTTGACAGCAAGTGATTTCTTTTGTAAGGGTATAGCTAAACGTGTTACCAACATTCCTAACATTTTTTATTTAAAATCATAGTCCTATATATAATATATTATAGACGAGGCTGAAGGCATGTCGAGGTAAAAGTGTCCACACTTAAACTACCCCACTTTTGGGGTTGTTTGGGACAATGGAGGTTTAGACATTTGTCATATTGACATTTGCTTTCCGCAGTTTAATCACTCCTCAATCCGCATATATTTGACAAAATCTTCTGAAATGAAGACAGCGTAACTTTTTCCTGTATGAAGTTTTTCTTTCAAATATGTACGTCATTGTTTTGAAATCATTGGCTGTGTTTCGCGGAAAAAACGCTTGTAAGCGCTTGCTAGCGCTAAAGACAAGAAACAGATACTCGGCCAAGACACGTTGCTAACTTCAATACTGCTAACATAATCTGCCATTTTGCTTATTTAATGCCAGCGGTCGCCATTTTGCTTACGTTTTTTTGTTAGCGCTATTTTCATTAGCGCTAACACAGCCATTGTTTTATAATATCTAATGTTATTTTAATTAAAACTGCGTAAGACATTGAAGACTGCTAGATGTAGCAGATAAGAGGAACTTGGTATTCTGACAGTGTACTGTGTAGGTACGCTTCACGGCCACATTGTATGGAGCTTTAGTTAGTAAATTCTCTACAAGTTCACAATACATGTGGAAGTTTGATACAATGTATGAACTATGGGAGCAGTTCGAATATATAAGGTTTGGTAAAATCAATTACGAATACTTCGGGCACATGATCCACTGCTTTTATAAAGACGTTTGGGTAGAAAAATAATTGTCATACTCTATGTACAAAATAATATCATGTATGGGTGACTTTCTGCAAAACGTAAACTCGTCCATATAATGAAAAAAAAATTTTTTCGAGTATGACAATTATTTTTCTGCCCAAACGTCTTTATATAAGCAGTAGATCATGTGCCCGAAGTATTCATAATTGATTTTACCAAACCTTATAGTTTGTGAGCTGCTAATGTACCTACGTCAGTCGAGTTACTTCACCTTATACAGTTATACACCATACAGTTTACAGTAGGTATAAATAAGAAAATATTGGTTAAAATATAAATAACTTTAACTGGGGATTTAACCTTAAAATTTAAGTGCGAGCAATACACGACATAAAAGTTTAACAGCGGAATTAAACCATGTAATTTGAAAGTCGCCAAATGAAATAAAAATACAAACGAAAAGCTATAAAATTCGAGGCTCGGTTAGGAAACCGTTTAGACATTCTCTATTGTGACACACTAATTAAAGTAGTCGGACAAAGTCCTTAGTCCGTGTTAGGCAACACTATAGTTCTAAATCTAGATTCTAGCATCTAGATTGTAGATAAAACCAGGAAGTGCACCGGCAAGTCACGAACTGGAGCAAAAACATACACTAGCCAACTGGTCGCTACTGCATTACCGTCATCTCTGTGGACATTATTCATGTTTAGTTTAATGGCATAAACCCGTATTGTTTATTATGTCTACAAATGGGCTTTAGAGCTAGCCTAAAATGTAGTTAAAAGAAGGTTCAATGTTTTATTTAATTAATATTATTTTCAATAATAATGTAAAAGGCCAGTCCAGAGTCCTATTTATTGTTCAGTAACATTTTGGAATATAGTTTTTTTAACTCAGAAATAAGAAAATAAAAATATAAATAAAAGTAATAAAAATATAAATAAACGTAATTAAGGCGGTACAACAGAGAGTTATATCAGTTACAACAATACAGTACTGAATATAATGATGTTAATATACTTTACCGCGTTAGAATTGCAAATCAGCTCGACGCAGACGTTCGGAACGCAACGTACATATACAAAATATGTGATGGTATGATACATTTAACGGGTTTGCTTAATTATTACATTAATATAATAATTGCAAAGTGTTATAAAATAAATTGTTAAATCTAACGAACAAACATCTGTCCATAATGAACACTAACAATGTTTTTGTTAACAAATTTTAACAATGATGGCTAATTATGAAATTCTTACTACTGCCTTCGCTTGTTTCAATTTTACCAGCTAAAAGTCAGAAGCTAGCGGATTAAAATACTATTTACCGCATTAGGTATATAGTGCAATTTTTAACATCATAATTCATTTTAATAAATTAATTATTTTTTTATAATTCATATGCAATAATTGTTAGTCAATATCTAAAGTGCATTAATGGCTTAATCTCACTTAAGGGACTTTCTAAAAGTAATTTTCTAACTTAATCGATCCGTAAGGTAAATTATATTCATTCTGAATTAATTTCAGGAACTTCATTATTAATAAATCTCTTTCTCAACTACTGAAATCACAATGTTTCTGAATTCACTAATACAAACATCTAGTAACTCAATTTCAGAAACCGCTATAACATGGCAAAAACTATGCTGAATTTACAAATTCGTAACATTTTCTGAAACCTATTTAAAAATCCTTTCGAACATAATCACAGCAAGCTGTTTCTGAATAATTTTCCAATCACTTTCTGAACATATACAGCGAGGTAACCTGTTGCTGAACTGTCAGTGGTAGTGCGAGAGCTTGCCGGGGCGGCGCGGCGGCGCGGCGTCGTACTCGTAGTAGTTGGACTGCGTGCGCGCGTCCCTACACGACCGCTGTGAATGATAGCCCGAACCGGCTCGACGGCTGCTGGGGACAAAACCATCAAATTAGCTAATACTCATATCGAGCCTCGCTTTAATGAACACAACAGTCTATTCGCGTAAGGGAAGACAGTAAATTAAATGTCAACAAATCACTTACGTTAAAATAGCTTACTGTAATAATTGATCATGCGTCATTGGTTAACTTTTTTTTTTTTTTACATTTACTGTCTTTTTAACTCTAATAGACTAGGTATATGTTAGATCATCAATGGGCCACGATTGCCGCTTAGTTTGTTGGCCCGCTAAAAATAAACAAATGTATAAAGCAGAAATAATAATTAATAATTATGTATCCTCTGGTAGCGACACCGTTTATTTTGTGCTAAGAGTCTTAGATGTAGTCGCGGTCTCATAGATGGAAAGGCTACCTTATATTAACCCCAACCAATTCCACCAAGTAACCAAATCACCATAGTGCTACACACAATAGTCTTAGGCTAAGACTATTGTGTGTAGCCGGTTAATGTCAGGTAGGCCTTTAGGTTCTTATCGTGCACTATGGTGATTTAGTTACTTGGTGGAATTGGTTGGGGTTAATATAAGGTAGCCTTTCCATCTATGAGACCGCGACCAAAAAACCAGAGAATCCGATTCTCTGACCACGCTCACCGACCGCGCGATGCGTCGCGGGGATTGTTTAGTGCTATAAATAAAATCCATCCATCCATCGAAAGGCTACCTCTACATCTATCAATTTAAATTCTAAACAAAGTCGCAGTTAAAAGCTAGGTTCATATTTAAACTGCATCTAAAGGAAATTACATTATATACGAATTTAATGAGATTAGGGACCTAATAAACGTGTTCGCACTGTTGTGTAGATAATATTTTACTTAAAATTTGTCGGAGTTAAACGTCTACTAGGAAATTACACAAAACGTTAAATAAGAATAAATGTTTTTGCAAATTAGCAAAAAGTTTGAAACTTACAAAGTGTTTTAACCTTCTTGTGCATTTTAATGTGATTTTGATTTTACAAAAACTTAAAAAATTGTTTTTTCTTGTCATACAACGATTTTCTTAATCATCTCTGTATCATGGTCGTTAAGTACTGACTAAAAGTTTTTATCGCTTATTTTTATTACAAAAATAATTTATACTTAATTTTCTCAAAAACTAACAGTAATAAAAAATAACAAACACTGTATTTACCTTCACCAAAAGCCATAATTTTTTATGTCAAAAAAAACCTCATGAACAAAAACAAGCTACGGAATCAAACGTTTTAAATATATCCTTATTCCTTAATAAAATATTATATTCTTAGACTAATATAGGTTTTCTGGTACCTACTACTAAGAATAACTGAGGATGACATTACGATTAGCTTATATTAAATGAGATACGTAAAATTATCTTGCCCGCTGCGGCCGCAAAAATGTAAAGAATGTACTTCATAAAACAATTTAACATGAAAATGTGGTTCTGCACCAAGTTATGACAGGCATTCTAATGTAGCTAAATAGTTAAAATGTTGCTAGAGTGTACATTATAATTAGTAGCTAAATATAACGGTACAAATAACCCTTGTCGGTCAAGGTGCACGATACTACAAATACAGACAAAGCAAGGGCGACAAGCTGAGTATACCATAGAGCGAGATACCTACCAGACACGTGAGTCTTCGCGAGACCAATTAGTAGCAGGAAACAAAGTGTTAATAGTTTAATTATACATAAACAATAGTAATTAGTAATTACATTAGGCGTAGCATAGAATGAGTTGTGAGAAATAGTGTTAAACAGGTATTTAGTAGAAGAAGGATTTATTATGTTATATATAAATCGAATTCTATTAATATATTATATACTTATAATATGGTGAAGACTTATTAACCCTAGAAGCCTCATCTGCGCCTGCGAGACGTACACCGAACCGAATATCTCTTTATTTCTTTGATCTTTCCAACGGTTGAAACTAGCGCTTCGTGTAAGTACTTTTGGCTAAAGTTATCATTGGCCGACGAGAGCTAGCGGAAGGTGCAATTAACATTAAGGTAAGTCTCGCCATTTTTTACTTATATAATACTATATTGCACACCTGCGAGACGTATGTTTACGCTTTGTTAACTTTTAACCGTGTTTGTGTGATAATACTTATCCTTGTTTTTCGCGTATTTTATGCTTAATTTCAGCGTTGTTTCAGGTATACCTATACCTGAAACAACGCTGAAATTATAAATAATATGTATTTAAAATAATATGACTGTCTAAAAGATGAGACAGCGACGATATTTTGGCATTTTTGGCAGTCTTAATCTTTCTTTGTCTCTTCTTTCTTTCTTTGGAAGATTCAGATTTCGAAGTTGAGATTGACCAGATTTACGACGAGGGTCAAAATGCATAATGAAAATAGTTAAATTATTGAATTCATGTCGTCTTTACAAGAATCTGGTCCGTTTGAAGAAGCCAAACCAGCCCCTGCTGCAAAATTTGTGTGCTGTATATGTAAATTGTGTGTGGCAAGCACAAGGTGTGTAGACTGCTCTTAAATGTTAACTAATTGTCTAAAATCTGATTACATTTAATGTTTGCTCTAAATATAACTAATTCACGTAAAAATAAATTTGATTTTCTTTATAACCATATACGTTTCAGTTGATATAAAACAATTCGTTTTATTGTTCCAGATATTGTTTTTTTATCGTAATAATTAACTGTGATTATAGTTGTAATTGATAACACTGTTGTTTTATGTTTAGTTTGTATCCTAAGTTTAAATTTCCCCTAAACAATATTTCTAAAATAGTGGTATTTTGCACAAAAATTGTAATTTACATGTGTACGCCTCTGAGACGTATAATAAGGCTTTGTGTATGTCTAAAATAGATTAGGCCTCTAAGGTTAATATAGCTTAGACTACACATAATTATGGTTCATGTTCATATTTAAGCATATGGTTCATATTTAAGCATAAGTTTATCATACATAATACAACATCCTACAATATAGTACCATTCCTCGACGTATACAATCGATGCGACAAACCATTACGATTGGATAAACGCTTGTCCGCAATTGTGTTCAGTAAAACAAACTGCACAATAAGGCAGAAATTACCGCATTATTACCACGATAGCAGCGATTACTGCTCTATGATCATATTACATGGCGTTTAAGTTTAACCTGCTGATTTCTATTGTTATGACTTTAGTACTGGGGTTCCCTTGTGGAATTAAAATAGAAAAAAGCGACTTTTCTCTCTTCTTTTCTCTTTTCTCTCTTCTAGTAAGTTAATTGTTACAATCAAACGGAAGGCACAATAATATATGGATACAACTAATACTGATTGAAAAACTGAAAAAGAAGTTAAGAAAAAATCCTCAGTAAATTATCATTGTTAAGTACATTAAACATAGTAGGTACGTTTAAATGAAATACAGTTTTCTACTACTGATGGTCATTTCACAACGAGACGGGACGCAGCGCGATAACGCTGTGGGCCTAGCAGGAACATTTGAAAAGCGGCGTAAACGTAATGCTAAGACTGGGACTATATGCCTCGGTATCCAGAAAGCCGTAGAAAATTCTGAGCATTGAAAAATAGAACTCTGCCCTAGTACAATAGACTCACAGAATAAATAATGGTACACGTAATAGAGTTGAAAATCGAACACACGAGTGTCGAGTCAAATGTCAATGTCATATATGACAGCTCAATACTGGAAACTTCTATTTTCAACTCTATCGTACTAAAGCAGAGTTCATTTTTCAATGCTCAGAATTTTCTACGGGTTTGATATTTTTTCTACCGTTAGGGGGCAGATCCAACGCACACAAAGCGTCATCTGGTGGCGTAAGTGGAATCAAAAATGGTCAATAAGAATTTTCAATTCTTTTTTTGTCACCAGGCGGCGCTTGGTAGCCCGACAGTCCTTGACGTGTCAAAAAGCTGTCACGAATTTAAAAACCCTCATTGTATGAAAATATGCCAAAATTATGACAGCGCCCACAATTCTTGTTCGATAATGTTATGTTTACGCCGCTGTCAAATGTTCCTGCTAGGCTAGGCTAATAATCCTATAATAATATTATGCATATTAAAAGCAGCGGGGCGTTTCGATTTTGTATCACTTTTAAAAAATGCGTAACACGCCGCGTCTCGGTGTAAACTAACCCTGAACTGTAAACATTTTTTTTTTTAATGAAATATGGGGGCAAACAAGCAAACGGGTCACCTGATTGAAAGCAACTTCCGTCGCCCATGGACACTCACAGCATCAGAAGAGCTGCAAGTGCGTTGCCGGCCTTTTAAGAGGGAATAGGGTAATAGGGGAGGGTACGGAAGGGAATAGGGTAGGGGATTGGGCCTCCGGTAAACTCACTCGGCGAAACAAACGCAAACGCTGTTTCACGCCGGTTTTCTGTGAGCCCGTGGTATTTCTCCGGTCGAGCCGGCCCATTCGTGCCGAAGCATGGCTCTACCACGTAAAGCCTTCGCTAGTAATATGAAATTTTAACGTAAAATTTTAATGTATTTTAATTTAACATGTGCATTCGCCTGTTCGATAATACAGCGAGACACGGCTGATGGCTGACGGTAAATTAATTTTCTCATTACGATGCTAATTTATTCCCCGTGGACAGGATAATTATTTTGTCGTAAAGGGACATTTTGTTTCAAGGATGGCAACACAGTGATTAACTGTAATTACCTTATTTACACAAATGGTATTTTTTGGAATTGGATTTTTAATTGTCAAAATTAAACTTTATTGTGTTTGATTTCAAACCTGTTGAATGAATAAATAACTAGTTTTAAACGATTATTATCAACGATTTGTAAAAATAATGTGTGGTATTTATTTCGAAAAAAATCATCCACAAAAAATGAATTGAAGTTTTATGATGCTCACAAAATTTTTAAAAATTACTCATAGATAATATTATTTAATCGCCTATAAAATAAATAGGGAGGTCGGCAGTAGAAACCTAGTTCCTACGTTTTGCAATCAATGATATAGTTTAACTCATTCTTCATCGAATAATGTCGATAGCCAAAACAATTTGATCATACCTGTTACCTTCCTATATCATCCAAATACGTAGCATCATACAAAAACTTCAGTAGACGCTAGCTAGCTGCTAGCTAGCTTATGCCCAATGGCTGTGTGACGCAGAAAAAAGCGCTTGTTAGCGCTTGCTAGCGCTAAAGAAAAAAAACCGATTATCGGCCAGGACACGTTTGCTACCTTCAATACTGCTAACATATTCCGACATTTTGCTTATTTAACGCCAGCGGTCGCCATTTTGCTTACGTTTTTTTATTAGCGCTTTTTTCCGCGGAACACAGCCATTGAGTGTTTAATTCTGCCTATTGCCAGAACGTATTGTCAGGGTGTATCTATCAGGGGCGTGCGCTCCATAAAGGCAGAAATGCAGTGCTTTACTTACCATTCACAGATATTTTAATAAAACGTTCGGACGTTTTAGATGACTTTAATTAATAGTAAATAAATGAATAAACAAAATATAATAACTTAAAAACGCCTAATATTTTATAATAGCACCTATTTACAAGTACATTATGTTTGGCAGGCGTTTGGCGACATGTTGGTGATGCGACTCATGCCATGTCGGCTAGCAGTAGATTTGTTCGCATGTGTGTAGTAATTTTAGTGTCCGTACACAGTTCGCAAACGCACACACCTATGAATATCCCAAGGCGCGAGTCGTCCAACTCCTACGGCATGCTTATAGACTTCGGCGAAGTTCGGCAGTTGTCGGGACACGGAAGTAATCGGGTATATTCGTGGCACGGTGGCCTATAATGCGAGTAATTATAATTGACGTAAAATCTAATTACTCACTACGCACATGATGCGTTTTTGTTTTAGTAAGGTTTTATTTGTTTAAATATCAGATTCAAGGAAGCCATTTTTTCATGTGAAAACGCATTGTTATTTTTCGGTTGCCTTTATATTTAATATTTATAGTTTTCTTAAAAGATTTTTCATTTTAACATTTGAAAGTGTGTACATTTAACAGTTTATTACTGAAGTTCTATAAAAATTGTAGGTAGTGATTTGCTTTTTAATTGATTTGAGTGATAATAAGTTCTCACAATTGTCATTCAGTGAAAAGATTCAAATTGTGTCTACTAAAGGTAGGTGTGTATCCGAGTTACAATAATTAAATCAGCAAAAAGGAAATGTAACTCGAAAGTTTCATGCTAAAAGTTATGAAGTTCTGTTAGTTCTGTTGGCATGGTTTCCGATTTAGAGATCCGTCGCTTGGCTGTGGCTAATTGCTAAAAATCAATAAAAGAAAAAGTTTTTGTGACCGACTACTCCGCCGCATACCCAGTGTCATAACCCTGTGCACGCCGCTGGTATCTATAACGAGAATTCGCGGTTCTCGATGTACATTTGTTACGTACCAATGTTACTACTTTTAAGAAAGAGTTCACCTATTTCTATTCTAATAGCAATATGTCCTAATTTTTCTCATAACTAATTTCATATTTGTTGTTTGTCTGCTAATTTCATATTTGTTGTTTGTCTTAAATGTGTAATACGTCGTTCTCATTGGTTATCGCTGTCTATTTTCCTTTCTACTGTTATTCCTACTATCTGTGAAAACTTTTAATTGGCCTTCTTCTATTATTCTCAAGTTTCTATGTATCTTAGCTGTGACTTTTCCCGTAAATAAAAAAATAATAAAAAATATACGTTTCATATCAAGTATCAACACAATCTATAAACGACACTCTCCAAAGATATAGTCAATGTTAAAGTACAACTAGCCAGTAGCCTAGCCTGGACAAAGAAACACAATATATATTCTGTTATACCTCTCCTCCTCGGCTTTGGCCCGCTGCGCGTCGACCTGCCGCCGCATCTGGCCGATCTGCACCTCGCTCAGCTTCTCCCGCCGCGTGCTGTAAACACTGACTCATGTTTAGTAGCTGAATAACTGAATAGTATCATCGAATACGTTAGAGCTTGCATCTACGAGTTTTTGCGGTCCCGACAAAAAAACTACACTAATAATAGAACAACAGAGTTGAAAATCGAGGTGTCGAGTGACGATCTGTCATATTATATGACATTGACATTTGACTCGAGTCTCGACACTCGTGTGTTCGATTTTCAGCTCTATTGTATTAGCACAAGTTCAATTTTTAATGCTCTGGATTTTTCCCGGATTCCGGATCTTAAGTATAGTCCCGAGCGGCCTAAGCCTGCTCACTCCTAAGGGGTCGTCCATTAATCACGTGATGCCTAAAGGGTCCGAAAAATAATCAGCAAGTATCACCAAGGGGAGGAGGGGGTATAAGGAGACATCACGTGTATTAATTTTCGAATCTAGTCTATGCATACCGAAAATATAATCGGTTGTAGATTCGTAGTGTTGTTTAAATACTTACAAGACAAATGACTTGTATAGTTTTTAATTGCTTAAATTATTCGATTAAATTGTTTTTTAAGTTAAAGTTTTTCTTCAAACATGACCTGCTTACTATGTAAACAATTAAAAAAATACACGTGATCTTAGGTGGGGGAGGGGGGGGGGGAGTATAAAACCTCACCACGTATCACCAGGGGGAGGGGAGAGGTCTAAAAAGTTGTTAAAAACATCACGTGATTAATGGACGGCCCCTAACGTATGTAGTAAGTCTATTTTTGCTAATGGGTATTCGTAACATGTCTGGCTAATAATAATACAACCACGTAACAACGACAATAATAATTGCCAATTATATCAATGTACTCAGTATCAACGAATTTCATTACATTCATTATATTAATACAAAACTTTCATATGAGTAGAGCATGTTCGCAGTACTGTAGCTAACTACTGTAGGGAATACTGTTACTAATTACTAGCACTTATACTGATAGGAGTACTAACTTATTATTATTATTTTGTATAATAATTCCTATAGTGTATTCGATGGACGACGATAGTTTGGACATAGTATTGTATTTATTTGAAGTTGTGAAGAAAGATTTAATCGATATTTGTCGCATTAAGTCACCCTCAAACACAAACGAGTCATTGAAATTGTCAAAACCATATTGATTAATGGTCGATCGGCCGTTTCCCCGTCAAAAGTTTGATTGAAAATTTATTTTTCGTAATTTTAATGGAAATAAAAATAACTGGAGTGATATTGTTGTTTATCTTTATTGTTAGATTAAGTTTAATATAAGATTATAATATTATATGACGTAACCTTTTTTTTGTTATGAAGTTTTTAAATTTCCCTGATAGTATGTGGCGTGAAACTGAACATTTCAATCTGCCAAACTATCATCGTTCACCGAATGCACTATAAGTATTAATTAATATTAAATAACTTTAATTAGAATAATTATAGTTAGTACTCTCTAATCGTTAGTAATTAGTAACAGTATTCCCTAAAGTAGTTAGGTAAAGTAATGTAAGTACGTGGTAAGTACTCACTTCAGGTTGTGTTGTATCTCCTCGTAGTTGACGTAATGCCCGGTCGGCCCCCACGCGCTGTCCAAGGCCTGATGAATGATCGTATTAATTACATAATAGGGGATCGGACTACATCTGAAATATGTAGTTTCGTTAATATATTCAGAAATATTGAGGCATTACTACTTGGTAAATGTAAAAAAATATATTATTTTATATGTAGTTTACTAATTAAATACATTTAAAAAGTACCAAAAATTTTTTTTTTTGCGAAATTGGTAAACAAAACCTACATCATTAGTTTACTCACATCATATACAAAAACATTCATTATGGTAAGTATGAACTTAAACGCACAAAATATATGGGAGATATTTACAAATATATTCCGGCGGCCATATACTTCATATACTACTTCATATACTATAACCTACAAGTGACGTCATTTGTAGGTCGACATTACGCTCCATGCGTTTTTAGGAGGCTCGCGATATTTTTTATACAAATCGCTGTACCTTTGAAAATATTGACTTTGGATATAGATACGGTTTCTTCTGAGAAGTTACTCATATTTAAGAGTACTATTCATTTATGCAATAAAAAAAATAGTCCGATTGTTTTATACATTAAATTGGTCATAATATCTTTTGTTGGTTCTATGTAGTGTTTGGGAAATAATACTTTGAGAATATTATGTTATTAAAATAAGAATATAATATTATTATGAGAATATTATGTATTTGGATCAATTTCGTGCTATACATTTTAGCACAAAGTGCTGCCTAAGGTAAAACAAAAACATGTAAACATGGTATTTTAAAAATATTGCAAGATGTTTCAATGTAAAACCTTAAACCATGTTTTATAATTTTTTAAGAATATAATAAACGTTGAATTCTTATTTCTTAGATTTAAAATAAAAATCTTAAAATTTTCTAAGACAGTAATGAATTTATTTATTACATTAATTATATTCTTTTTTGGTCTTTAATGTTGTTAGTAATGTTTTAAGCGTTACGTTACCTGCGGCGCGTGCGAGGGCGCAGTGCGCGCGCTGCGCCGCTCGGGCGGGCGCGCCAAGCGTTCTGCACGCTCACCGCGTTCACTTCTTCTACTCTCCTCCCTGATCAAATTACGATATTTTTTACATTAAAATATTATTAGAACCATAATAAGTAATTATGTACTTAATTTAATAGTAAAGCCTGACCAAAATATTTAAAAAGCCTCGCCATATTGCGGAAAATAATAATTTAGGTCTAAACGAAATTTAAATGTCAATAATGTCACATCTTCAGGATTTAACCCACATTCTAGCTTTTTGTAGTGTTGCTGCAATACAACAAAGGGCCCTCAGTGCTACTTGCACTTTTTTATGTCCTGGTCAGGCTTTATGTAAAATTATTAGGGTGTTTTATGGCATTATTATATTATTTTGTTTAAGTCTCAAGGAATTAAAAACTATTTTGACGAACTCATCCAGTAGAATCTATAAGTTACCTCAAGTTCTGTGGTTCTGAGTTCTCCGCTATCCGCTCATCGATCCTGCTATGCCTCTCTAGCGCCTCTCTCGATAGTGATTTTTCAGATGATCTTCCAGGCGTCGATCTTCCGTATATTTCTGTGTCAGTCTTTTTGTGGGGCTTGCCAATTCTAAATTTAACAAAGAATATTTTATTTATCACACGTCATCTTCAGCAAAATAAGCCCACGAAACTACGAAACTGGTACTCCTGTTTCGTGAGCTTATTTTGTTTAAAATAACAATTTTCCATCTTTTTGGTAAAAGATGGCCCCGTGCGAGTTTCTTACGCCGGTTCTTCTCGCCGGGCTAGTTTCCGAACCGGTGGTAGGCATCATGTAGGACAATTCTATAAGTGTTATAATATAACCTATATGGAAATAAAAATTTTGAGTTTGTAGTGTGACTACACTACAACCTCCTCTTGTGTTGAGTTTGCGAGTGAGTGTGATGAGCGAGGCCCAAGCTAGCCAGCTTAGCTACAATTTATTTAGTGGCTATAATTATTATATTGTACGTACTATCCTACTAATATTATAAATATGAAAGTTTGTGTGCATGGATGGGTGGATGGATGAATAGATATTTGTTACGCTTTCACGCAAAAACTACTAAACGGATTTTGATGAAATTCGGTACGGTAGTAGCTTGAGCTCTAGATTAAACCATAGGCTACTTTTTATCCCGAAAAAGTATAATGTTCCTGTGAGATACTTTATTTACGAGGCCGGAGCCGCGGGCAACAGCTAGTATGCAAATTAATTAAGTACACAAGTTCACAGAGGTGATGGACACCCCCCAGAGGTTTGCCCGTTATAATTGCCATAACACAATCTAATTACGAGCATATTACTAGGTTAGGGTGTCTGTACATCCTACTACTATTATAAATGTGAAAGTATGTGAGGATGGATTGATGGATGGATGTTTGTAACTCTTTCACCCAAAAACTACGGAAAAGATTTCGATGAAATTTGGTTTGGTTGTAGTTTAGGATCTGAATAAAACACAGGCTACTTTTTATCTCGAAAAAGTATAGTATTTCCGTGGGATACCCGACACTTTATTTACGTGGGCGGAGCCACGGGAAAAAGCTGGTAAATTATAATATTACTAAGTATGTAAGTAAGCTACTTTTCAACAATATTATACGAACCTAAACATAGTCGAGAGAGACTTGAGCAGCGAGGGCTTCTTGTGCGACAGCGACGACTGCTGCGGCGACCCGCGCACCAGCGCGTCCGGCGCCGCGCTGTCGTCCGTCAGCCAGTGCTTGAGAGCTACAACAAATGTTAAAAAAACATTGAAAAACTACATTAAAATTTAAATACCAGCTGCCTTATAACCTAATATTATGGACTTCAACTGCCAACTTTTAAAAAGTTCAAACGTCAAAATGAAGCCCATTCCCAGTAGTCAGTTGAAGTCTATAGTTGCCACTGGTTCATAGCAAGGAAAAGTAAGGAAGCTTAACATCGGTCTCTTATCCAAGGAACTCCAATTAATAGCATGAATATGTCTGTCTGTCGATACAAAATATTGCAATGACTTACGAGGATGAGCTCGTGCGTAGATCGGTTCGTTGCGAGGGTTCCTCTGAGTCTCCTGTATGGCTGTCTGAAGAGATTCCAAACTGGACGACTTCCGCATACCCAAAGACGGCCCAACTTGCATTGCTAGAAAGAAAACATAAATGATAAGATATGATTTATGAATAATAACATTGCATCTTGAATAATTTTTTTTTGTATTTTAACAGCTAGTAATTCTTCTCGTGAAAAGTCCGCGCAATGTTTTATGTAGCAACAAAATACTGTCTATTAGATATTTTTTTCTTTAACAGGTTGACCATTTGTTTGATTTGTTCACATAATAATAATATTATGATTGTATGTTGTCATAGGAACAAAAAATAATCATAGTATCAATAAAGTTCAACTCGGCGCTATGTGTAGGACGTAGGTACGTACCTACGGGTAAAGGTACGAACGCACTGGGCGGAACTGAACTTCAGCGGAACTGAGCGACACGTTTTGTTAAGTCGCACTTGAACTGCAGCGGCGCTACAAAAATATATTCAGTAGCTAGGCAACCTCCGAGCAAGATGGACGAATGGACGATTGAAATTTAAAAGGTTTTTTTTAATAAATATGTACCTACATACCTACAATCTAAATAATTTACATACGACCTCCGTGGCTCAGTGGTGAGCGCAGTGGCGCTTTAACCGGAGGTTTTTATACTATACACATATTTAAGATTTTTATTATTATATAATACACATTTATTGCACATCCATGACCCAGGAACATAAAAAAACTTTTTGTCTCCCGGTGGGATTCGAACCCGCGACCTCCAGCTTGAGCGCCGCGCGCTAACCATTAAGGTCGGTATCTTTAGCGACTCCAGAGCGGCCCTTCAGGCGGTTACCCTTGGTTACCCATCCCCTGGCAGTGCAAACCAGGGAGGCCCTCCGAAAAGCCGCGTTGCGGGGGCGGGAGGTCTCCCTGTTTTGGATAAAAGCGCACACAGGGCTTAGGGGGAACGAAAGGGTCGACCAATTAGCCAAAGAGGCCGCTCTGAGAGCGAAGAAGAAACCCGATTACGACCGGTGTCCTGTTTCATTCGTCAAGCGTATCCTAAGACAGGAAACGATTGAGGAATGGGACAGGAGATATGTGTCCGGCGGGACGGCAGGAATCACAAAGCTCTTCTTCCCCACGGCCGCCGAGGCGTACAGAATAGTGAGAAAAATATGCATAACCACCACACAACACAAGTACTGACGGGCCACGGCGGGTTCGCCTTCTATTTGAATAGATTCAAATTGAAGGAGGACCCGTCGTGTCTCTGTCAGGCCGGAACAGCGGAGTCAATCCCTGACCTGTTACTTGAGTGCCCAATTTTTGCTTCTGATAGGTATGATATGGAACAGAAATTGGGCATCACGATGGCGGGTGAGACTCTGCCTAGCATTCTGGGGGGAAAAAATAGAGAGGAGTTCCTCAAGTATTGCACTAAAATTGTGCAAACTGTATCAAAAAGAAACAGTAGTGGTGTGTAGTGAAAAATTTTAAAACTGTGATATTAGGATGTAGGAAATTATTATTGAAATCAGAATATTGAAATTCAGAAATTTTATTTTTATTGTATTAATTTATTTTTATTGTAATAATTTACTGTATTTGAATCGTATTTTTATTGTAACCATTGAATAAGGTTTTTTTTTTTAGAATTGTCTTGTATGACTGAATGTGTGTAGTAAGGAATTAAAAGGATGTTAAGATGTAATAAATATGCAATAAAACAAAAATTGTTAAAAAGAAAAACTTAAAATATTATGTACTAATAAAAATTGTAATTAAATGTAAAACAAATGTAACAGAAAAGAAAGACAAATGATTAATAAACAAAGCAAACAACGAGCCCTGTCAATGATAGGGGGACGGGGAAAAGAAAGAAAAAAAAACCATTGAGCCAAAGAGGTCGTTTCACTCCAAAGTTGTTTTTTTTTTTCATAAAAGTGTTCATGTACCTTTTATGCTGGACGTCATAATATTATTATGTCTCCGGATACTGGCCCACGAGTACAATAAATTTTATTCGACATCGACATTTTTGACGAACGATTATCGCGTTATACCCAAGTATCTCGGTTGACTGACTATGAAAATGAAGTTGGCCAAACCGAACTGCAGTTAACTGCAGTTCGCGACACTTTTTGTCAGTTGATCAAGTTTGTCGCGCAGTTCGCTGCAGTGTAGTTCCGTTACCGCTTAGTGCGTGTTATCTCATATAATTTCATATTTAAAAGAATATTTTGACGCGACGCGTCGCTCAGTTCCGCCTAGTGCGTTCGGACCTTAAGGCTGCGCTAGTCGGTTTTTTCCCCATACAAACGCTGTTGGTGATTTACTCCAAAGTCAAACATTGTAGACCCAAATTCTAGCGTAATATCGATTTTTATGATACTTATCTAGGTCGGTATTTGCTTATATTTCTGAAATTCAAATTAGTGTAGAAGATAATAGCCTCCAAACATCGCATTTTTAGCGCAACTTTGAACGTAAATAAAAATTAAACGAAGAATGATAATAAAAAAGCAAGTAAATACCGACACAGTTCGATTATTCAGCAATTGAGATAATTTTACTTCAGGCAAAAATATAATATAGTTTTTTTATAAATCACCAACAGCTGAGTGTCGATTTGCCTAATTTGAAGACGCCTTTTCTAAAATACTTTACACAGCTGCATAAATGTGTGCAGTATAGCTTCTCTTATAAGTATAGATTACTATTTTATGGGTATATCATTTTTCCCCAATATTAGGTGAAATAACAAGCATTTTTCCCGCGCGCAGCACTGAGTTCGAGCCGTTGACTAGCGCACTCTTAATAGGACGCGTGACGCGTCACTGTCACACAAATAAAAGCTGTAAAATTACAAAAACTATGACAAGTGAGTTGAACAATCTATACCTGGCTAACAGTAAACTTATAACCTCAAAGCTGTAAACATTCCTTACCATTAACAGCCTCCGTGGTCTAGTGGTCAGAGCATTGCCTCTCGACTCGGAGGTCGTGGGTTCGATTCCCGCATTGGAACAACAAAAAATGTCGTTTCCAAGTTTGGTTAGGACAATGCAGGCTATTCACCAGATTGTATGACAAGAAAGATGATCTATGCGTCAGATGGGCATGTAAAAAGTCGGACCTGCGCCTCATCTCTCGTCAGTCGTGTCGGTTATCCGTCCCACTCGTTTACGAGAGTACAGGTAGAGAGTGTACTCTTGTGTACTGCGCACACACTTGAGCACTATAAAATTACTCCTGCGTAACTGGCCTGGTTCCAATGAAACCGGCCACCGTCACCGAGATCGGTGTGGGGAGTTATTATTCCTCACCATGTTCGGCCTTCAACTCCTTGATCTTCTTGTAGGTGCCGGTGGCGCGCGCGTCGAGCGCAGCGTGCCGCTTCTCCGACATAGACCGGCGGCCCACGGCGTCGCGGCTGAACCCGTGCCCGCTCTCGCTGCCCGACTCGCCGGCGCTGCCGCTGTTTTGGAAATTGGGTAACATATTTTAAAGAGAATTCTTTAAACTTTTGATACTTCTAATACTATAAAATTCATAGAATTATAACACACATAGAAGGTAAACTAAAACCGAACCGAGTCCAGTTTTGCGACGCCGGAATTTCGAAATTCCGACGTCTCCAGTTGGTCTGGAGTCCAGCCAACCTTAGAAAAAAACGAAAAGACATGAAGATGGCTTTCTATTTCACTCTTATTGGTTTTGCCTTTGATGTTTTGTGAGACAAAAAGCTGTCTACGGCTTAGATTTTAGTCTTACCCCCTTGATAAAATTGATAGGTACTTTACGTATTTACGAGTATATTGGCCTTACACATACGTCTCATAAGTACCAAACAATATTTTTAATGTTAAATGGTTTAGACAAGAATACCTATAATTAAAGCACTAATGAATAAGCTAGTAATAAGAAAACAAAATCTGTAAAAATTTAAGGACTAAGTACATTAAACGTTTGTCGTTATGGCATGTGTGATGTGAGATTTTTTACTACATTCTGATAGGAAACCTCTTTCGTTTAAGTTGCCTAACATATAAATTAATTCTTGTTCATTTAAGTAAGAAGTTTCATGTTTTAATACTTCATTTTAGAAAATATAGTTCCAAATAAAACGAAACTCACCGTGTGACGTAATCCTCCTCAATGATGACGTGGTGGTGGGGCGGAGAGCGCGCGTGCGGCCGGCGCTCGCTCGGCGGCTGGACGTGCGGGACGTGCGGTTGCGTCGCCATATAATAGCTTTCATTACGCAGCCCCGTCAGCCTGTCTATAACCGGATTCCATCCATCCAGCCGACTCCATTCGAAACTGTCCCGCTTGCTGTCGTGGTTCGAATCGTCCCGTTCCAAGTAACCTTTACAGT
The DNA here is from genome assembly GCA_905404095.1 of Glaucopsyche alexis. Classification (NCBI taxonomy): domain Eukaryota; kingdom Metazoa; phylum Arthropoda; class Insecta; order Lepidoptera; family Lycaenidae; genus Glaucopsyche; species Glaucopsyche alexis. The sequence goes on from FR990053.1 coordinate 10,107,746, forward strand.
CATCCGATTGGTTGGACGCCCAGCTACCGTTGCTGTTGACGGTGACGACAGTTGCGTGCTTCTGTCGCTCGTGCGACTCGACTTTCGGCTCGTACTTCGAGTACTCTGGTTTGTTCTCCTTGTCGCCGTTGTAGATGATCGTGTTGAAGTTTTGGGAATTGCTGTTCTCGTTGGAGTTCGTGGTGTCGTTTCCGTTGGGTGGCGTGTCGTCTTTCCACCTCGCTAAATTATCCATACTGTCTGTAAATATATCCGACAAGACAAAATAATAACACCGTATAACTTATCAGACTATTATTTAGATTTAGTTCAACACCAATCCATATTCCTAATCCTTTCCTATTTTCTAACTATATAAGAATAGGTATGCCTTGATGTGATAAAACCTCCAGCAATACCCAAATTTTTTTCGTACATAATTTGACGGATTTTGTTGAAAAATAGTTGACACTCATAAGTGTTCCTAGTTACTTTTCTACGACTGTTATAAAGATCCGTTTGTTTAAGTATATTGGTTTGTTATAAAACAGGAAAAGTTGATTATTAGGCCATAACGTGACAGATAATAGTGCGGGCTCCGAAATAAAATAATGCGAGATTGCTATCCCTAAACACAAATATTTCTGGTGTCTACGGGCGACGGTAGTCGCTCTCCATAAGGACATCCGTTAACTTGTTTGCCTCTATACAAAACATTTCCTACCTGTCCTCCTCGCCACGGTGAGCGATATGCTGCCGTGCACGTTCGGGCGGGAGTGCAGCAGCGCCCGCCGCAACGTCTCCATGGCCTCGGCGTTGGACTGTCCCACTAGCGACACCCCGTTTACGCTCAGCAACTGGTCGTTAGTGTGCAACCTAAAAAAAATATAAATAAGCATATTATATATTTTGTTATAATTATGTTAGTATCATAATGTAGCATTTTTTTAAAGAATAACAGAATACCACGCAATTTAGAAAAAGAATCCCCAACATATTATGTACATTTTCATTTTTTAATTCTACACTAAGATTGCGACTTATAATCTGGGAGCACGGTAGTGCCCCGCCAAGACGAGCTAAGCGAAGCGCAAGGGCACTACCAGACTACTTTTTCTCGAAGCGTTTCGTCGATATTTTGAACCCTCATAACTTGGGATTAGATTATACCAGATACATAAAATTTTCAGGATATGTTCCCAGTAGCGGACTAATGAAACATGTAAAGTTTTGATTATAAAGGTCTAATAATTTAGGTTTTATTGATATCCAAAAACCCCTGATTTCGTCACTGACTCACTGATGATCAACAAAATTATAGAGTACTTCCGGATGTCATAGAAAGCTGAAATTTGGTATGTGAGCTAGTTTTAGCACATAACCAACATAAAAATTGACAAACTTGGAACTTTTATCCTCCAACCCCTTAAACTAGGGGATGAAAATTTGTAAGAGACTTACCTATGTAAATGTTTACTCTAGAGGTCTGAAAATTGTCTTTCAAAAAGAAGTGAAATATCACCAAAAACATTTTCATGTAAAGTGATGCCAAGACGATACCATATAACTCGCACTGTCAAAAAGATATTAGATCTCATGTGAAACCAAGCTTCTGACTCTACCAAAATTCTAATTGTACACGCCTTAACTCTACAAGCCTAACTCTACAAACTCTATACTTTAGTCAAATTATGTGGCTTGACCATTTCGTTCGTACAAGAATAGTATAACAGAAAAACAGTCCGTAAAATTTTCACCTTACGCCTAAGCGAATGTATCGAAATGGCCAGGTCAAAATATGACTAAGGTGTAGAGTTTGTGGAGTTAGGCTTGTAGAGTTAAGGCGTGTACAGTTAGAATTTTGGTAGAGTCAGAAGCTTGGTTTCACATGAGATCTAATATCTTTTTGACAGTGCGAGTTATATGGTATCGTCTTGGCATCACTTTACATGAAAATGTTTTTGGTGAGATATTGTTATTTACAATGGAATTGCAGGGCCTCTAGTCAAGATGCATTTGATAATTTCGACGGCGAAGTTAGAAAACAAAATGTATGGGATTTGACATAACTCATCGCAAGCGACATGTCACTTAGCGATGACTTATGTCAAATCCCATACATTTTTGATTTCGAAGTTGGCCGTCGAAATTAACGAATGCATCTTGACTAGAGGCCCTGGACTTTGTTTAAGTCCTTGTAATCTAGCTGATTTTTAGACGAAACGTAAACATAAAATACAATACCTTCCATCTCTCGAAGCGGCGCCTCCATGTAAAACCGACTTGATGAAGATGCCCAAGTCGTGAGGTTCGGGGCCGACCGTGACTTTTCCTTTAACGCTGATACCCAGACCAGCTTTCTCGGAGTCGTGCACCGGTACGTCTAGCCGGAGAATCTGACGATTCCGTAGGCTTAGTAGCTGGTGAAAAAAAATTTTAGCATGAACTTTTGAAATAACATTTTCATACATTGTCCTAACTATTTAAGATGCTATATAATATACTAGCTGACCCAACAGACGTTGTTCTGTCTTAACTATGAACAGGAGAAAAAAGTAAATACCTATAAAATATATGTGCCGAATGGGTCATGCCATTTCGGACGAGTTTTGTTACTAAAACGACACAAGAATATTATACATAAGATAAACTTTAAAACGTAGCAAACAAAAATTGCAATTCGAATCTGATTATCACATTTTGTGACATCATAAATTCATATCATGTTATAACATTAAATTCGCTAATAAGTGAAAAAAATAAGTACTTACAGATCTGGATGATGTATTTAAAGCGTCGTTTGAGTTCGAATTTGAATTGTTTAGACTTTGATCTTTCAAGAGATCGTCTTTCGAAGAGCTCTTAGGTATCCGACCCCGCATTGAGCTGTTCGCACTTTGGTTGATGGCGTTCACCATGCTCGATACCCGGCCGTTCTCGGTTTTGTTTTCCGTTGGTTGAACTGGCATTTCAGATCCTATGGCTTTTTCATTATATTTCTTTGGACTAGGCTGTGGCTCCACTCTCTATAATTAAAAAATATTTTGTTTAGTGCGTTCACGATGTAATGCCTTACACGTAACGGTATATGGTGCAGGTAACTCAAGCGTGTATGTTGCAAAACTGTACGTACCAGTTGGCTCAAGCTTACCAGACAAGTGTACCTGTGCAGGCAAACCTGCGTGTAGGGTTGCCAGGCGTCCGGATAAAGCCGGACATAGTTAGGTTTTTACTTTGCGTGTCCGGCCAAAATAAACAGTGTACGGCTTGTCCGGATTTTAGGCTTTTTACATTTCGCAAACGATGCCAATTCGATTCGAAGGCATTCGATTTATTTATATAAACAAATTATATAAGTCACCGTAAAATTGTAAAAACCGTAAGATTGTAATATTACTAGAGATATTATAAAATGTCGACAATTGTCAAATAAAAATTTCTTCTTACAATTTTACACGTTATTTCTCGTTATATTGTAATATTTACCGTGCCGATTGGTTGGTTAAACGGCAAGTGCCCCGCGCCGTCATATTTGTTTGCTTTTTCATAATAATAATTACTAGCGACCCGCCCCGGCCTCGCACGGGTACAATACTGATACTAATACTACAGAATGTCGCCGCAATAATACTTCGCAACGGGCCGTGCAGCAGAAATCGTAATATTTTAATTTCGCCATAACTTCAAAACCAAACGTCCAATTTTAATCAGTCAAAGACTAAATATTATCTACATAAACTTTACTTAGTGATGAAATAATTTATTTTGATAAGGATTAATAGCATGAGTAAAATAAACGCGTTTAAATGTAGTCCAAAAAAAATTCAAGATTTCTAAATAAAAAAATGGTTGTTGTGCCTCACTCGACATAAATAGGTATAGTGTGTCGCGGACTTTTTTGTAGATATTTATAAGATCTACAATTAATTAGAACATTGTATGGTTCTATCTTTTATAGTTTAGGCAGCGTACGCAAAATAAGTAACTTTTCTGGTTGATTTTTTACACCTTGTGTCCGTAAAACCCAAATATCTTACGGAACCCTATTTTTTTCCAAAATAAAATTTAGCCTATGTTACTCGTGGATAATGTAGCTTTCGAATGGTGAAAGAATTTTTGAAATCGGTCCAGTACTTTTTGAGCCTATTCATTACAAACAAACAAACAAACATACAAACAAAGTTTTCCTCTTTATAATATTAGTGTAGATAACGAAAAATAATGTGTATAATTGTAAGGAGAAATTTTTATTTCACAATCTGTCGACATATTATAATATCTCTAGTAATATTACAATCTAACGGTTTTTACAATTTTACGGTGACATATATAATTTGTTTTTGTGAAAATCCAAAAGGCTTGTTGATTTAAGAAACCTTTTTACTGTAGTATTTATTAATAATGAGACAAAATACTTAAGAATGTAGGGTGTCCGGCCTTTTTACCCAAATGTCCGGACAAACTGGCTGGTCTGTCCGGCTATTAGGTTTGGCGACCTGGTTTTTGCTTTACGTTTTGCGATACTGTGATCTTTGAATAAGATCATATTGTGACAAAGAGTGCTTATTTACTGCTGCCCATTGTACGCAACGCACACGTACGTACGCAATGATGCGTGTGGGCGTACGCGACTGTACGTACCTGCGTGCGCGCGGCGTTGTTCTGGTGCGGGTGCGCGGGGTGCGGCGCGGGGCGCTCGACGACGATGTCGACGGCGGCGCGCGGGGGCGTGTTGCGGAGCAGCGCGACCACCTGCTGCTGAGCCAGCCCGGCCACCGCCGCGCCGCCCACCGACACCAGCCGGTCGCCCGCGCGCAGCCGACCGTCCGTCACCGCCGCACCCTGGAATATAAATAGTAGATTATAATAACTAGTTACAAAACAAACATTACAAAACAACATGATTATTTATACGGTAGGCCGTCGAAAGTTCAAAAATTATCACCGCTCTTGGACTCGCAACACCGAAGTAATACAAGTGCGTTGCCAGTGGTAGAAATGATGAGGTTTTAAGCTTTTAATTTATATATTTTATTATTTATTTTTTGTCGCTGGTCCATAGCTCTATCTAATAATTATGTATGTCACCGTAAAATTGTAAAAACCGTTAGATTGTAATATTACTAGAGATATTATAAAATGTCGACGGATTGTCAAATAAAAATTTCTCCTTACAATTGTACGCATTATGCATAAAAAGCAAACAAATATGGCGGCGCGGGGCACTTGCCGTTTAACCCACGTTAAACGGCAAGTGCCCCGCCGTTGCCGTTTAGTGCCGATTGCACGCTAAATATTACAATATAACGAAAAATAACGTGTAAATTGTAATAATTTTTATTTGACAATCTGTCGACATTTTATAATATCTCTAGTAATATTACAGTCTAACGGTTTTTACAATTTTACGGTGACATATATACAATTATAAAACCAGCGTTATTTTCCATAGTATTCAACTACCTACCTATCTAGCTACAGTCAATAAGCCAATATTGGCTAGTACCAATTGAGTTATTTTTAATATCTAACCGTACCTTCTTGTATAACATACCTTAGGTAAGATGTTCTTGATGTATATGGGGCAGTGTCCGCCGGTGGGGTTGTCGCGCGTGGTGATGGTGAAGCCCAGGCCCTTCTCGCCCTTGACCAGGGTGACGGAGACGGTCTGGGTGGCCGGCTTGCTGCTGGGACTGACCGGGATCTCCACGCCGGAGATCGCGCGCTCGCTGTTGCCGCCTGTTCATTTATTTATGTTATTGATTGTACTGTAGGTTCTCAGTGGAAATTCATGTTTCACAGTAATACGAGTAATACACAGAACATCTTGCACTTTTTGCACTTTAAAGTGGAATTTATTATTTTATTAAAATGAATAAAATAACGAAGCCTAAAGTCTAAAACCTTAATTACTGTTATAATAATAATAATATCTATGGACGCTTCTCACCACATAAATCTGGCCCCATGCTGAGGGAATGTACCCATACTACGTGACCAATTTTTACCCATACTTTAAATACCAAATACATACAGGTTATTAGTGATGATGACATTAGGCAACAAAACTAGCTTTTGCCCGTGTCTCTGCCCGCGCAAATACAGCATCCCATAGGAACACTGTATTTTTTCGGGATAAAAAGTAGCCTATGTGTTAAAACAGAGCTCAAACTACTAACAATAAATTTCATCAAAATTCGTTTATAGTAATCTTTTAAGTAATCTTTTAAACATCTATCCATCCATCTTCACAAACTTTCACATTCAATAGTAGTAGGGCTAGTTTACAGTACCTTCAGGTAATAAATCTAATGGCCGCTCCTGTACTGGATGTACACTGGCCACGTTGTTCACTCCGGACACCCATCTGAGCATCTCCTCCACCCTGTCACATAAGACAAACATGTAGGATAGGGACTGATTATTTTAAATGCATTACCATAATATGTGTCCTAACTGAACAAAAGCTGCGATATTATGAGCAATTTATTCCCGGTTTCGGAGGGTTTTGTGTCAGTTTAGCTTTTTAATAAAGCTATGATTGGTTAACATGTTTGCGCGCTTTTGATTGGTTAACTAGTTTGCGCGCTTTTGGTTGGTTAAATAACGACTAAAAACCCCCGAAACTGGCCATTCGAGGGGTTTTAGTTGTTTGCGCGCTTTTGATTGGTTAACTAGTTTGCGCGCTTTTGGTTGGTTAAATAACGACTAAAAACCCCCCGAAACTGGCCATTCGAGGGTTATATTTACTTCAAAACTAGTATATTGTTTATAATTTTTATGTATCAAATGGTTTTCCTTGTTGAGTTATGTAAATGATGTAAAAGGAGGCCCAAGGGTCGTTAAGGATTTTAAGGACCATGAACGCAAGTTACAAGTGACACTCCTCGGGTGTTGCGAATGCCCGAGTGTTTGGCGGCAGTAATCACCATATACTATCATACCATTAAATACCATCAGGTGATCCGTCAGCTCGTTTCGTAGTCTATTTCATAAAAAAAGTTATCCCACTTTTGTCATCTTTACTTATTATGTCTAAGAAAGTCGCGTTCGTATCAATGCAAAAAGAAGCATTTTGCAAGGATTAAGGAAACTGACTGTTTGCTTGTTACCTGTGATTTTGGTCTATGCTGGGGGGCGTATCCTCTCCCAAAGGCTCCCTGCGAGCGTCCCGCGGGAGACTTTTGCTGCCGTAACTTTGTACACGTTCCGCTGCGTCCAGCCATACTCCACTTCTGCAAAATAATGAGAAGTTAAAATGTGCAATAAATAAGATCATAGTGGTTAGTGATAATATTGGTCATTTATGTTATGAAACTACTAAGTTTACTATAACGAGAAGCGAGTGTCATAAATGCTACTTAATGTTAATTTCTCAACGATCTATCGCTTAGGCCAGTGTTCCGCAAAGTGCAGTGCCTCGGGAAAATATGGTTATGATAAAAACTTATTTTTAGTAAGTTCGTAAGGATAAGAAAAATACTTAACTATTTTTTAATTTGTAAGTTTCGTTTTCCTAGATGTAGGTAGGTTGAGCCAAAAAGTTTGCGGAACACTGGCTTTGGCAATGCCATTAGGGTTTCAACAGTGCAGAGGTATTCTACTTGATTGGCAGTAGGTACAGGTAGATAGATTTTTTGTCGGAGTGGCTCCTAATTGTGGTGGAAGTCAGGCCCCTATAGAGGTAGACCGGCCGGTCGCGGGGGGTGTCCTGTGTTAGACAGATCCGGGACACTTCCCATTATAGCGGCTGATGGCAATCCGCAGGTTCAGTTTTTTTTAGGTAGATATTTTATTGGCATTACCCCGGGCCGGAGAACTGCATGGACAGGCGGTTGGAGTGGCGCTGGAAGTGCGGCGCGGGCGCCGTGTCCGGTGGGCGCGCGTCCGGCTTGTGCGGCGCGCGGTCCTCGCGACACACCACCGCCGCCGACCACCGCTTCGTCTGCTCGGACACCTGGAACACCCGTAGGAACTTTAACACCTCGTCCAGACTACTCGCGAAGTAGGACGATGTAGGCCGAGGTTGGCCGGATAAGAGAGTGTGGGCACGCATTTCGCTTCGCCTTTTCGTACTTCGGGTTACTTCACTGAGCACTTCCTCGCCCTACATGCAGTCTGGATGAGGCAATTCAAACGCACTAAGGACGAGCAGATGAAGCGCGTATACGCACTTCAAACGAGAATCCAATGAATTTCTATGTGACTATCGGACTCTACGGCGCCGTAAGCGTGCGTTCCTAAAACGAGTGTCCTCTGCGCGTTTAAAATACGCCGTGTGCAATGGCTCTTAGATATGGAAATAGGCTAAGTGCTTTTATCCCGAAAAATGAACGGTATAGAAATATTTCGTATTTCGCTTCAATTGCGCAATAAAAATAAACACTTCCTTTTTTTTAAAGTCGGTTAATTATTATAAAACTAGCTGGTGCACGCAACTTTGTTTGCGTAGAACTATCGGAAACGGAGCCCTATTTAGACGGAACCCTAAGATAAAATTAACCTAAATCGCTCCTTATAACATTAGCCATCTGCCAGTGAAAGTCCCGTGAAAATAGGTCCAGCCGCTTCAGAGATTAGCCGGAACAAACAAACATTTTTAAAAATTGATTTATAATTAGTTGTTATTTAGTACCGTATGTATGTACTTTCATATGCATTTAGTAAAAACTTCAAATAGACAATTCGATTTTATTTATTTATATAGAATATAGAATAAAGATGATAATATTATGACCGCCAAAATACCAACAGAAATCATCTAGCGTTGTGAATAAAACGTGTAGGATGCGAGTCCCGTCCCACACCACAGGTGTATTGTTGAGTCACAAGTTCAAACAGTCAATAGTTCATTACCAAATCATATTGGAACAGAAGAATTACTATGATTAGGAGCCGAAAACGTTCCTGCATGCGTAGCAAGGCCACCGTGAAAATGGTTTCTTTCTACGGAAGAATAGACAAAAAGACAGATTGATAAAGGGAATCTGTCATTTTGTCTATACAATCCATATACAATTTGTCAGTGTGTAGACAAGCCCACTGACATAATGCCTTTGAAATGTGAGGGGTTCTTTTATACAGTCCACTTACATCGTCATGCAACGTCAGAGGCAGGTTGTCCTGGTGCAGAGTGGGCTCGCTGCCGCGCCGCACCTGCAGCCCGCCGCCACCATCCGCGCCCGCGCCCACCTCCACGCATGAATCCGCCACTGTGCCGCCACCGCCCTGGAAACAACAGTAATAACAATAACATCTTGCACTTTGGTGTGGGAATTAAAAAAAAAATTAAGCCCTAAGAGCTGGTCCACACGGCGCGTTGCATCGACGCAGCGCAAACGTGTAAACGCAATGTCGGTGTCGACTCTCGTTCCCAGCGACTTCTTATTCTAAATTCCTGTTTTGCATGAGTTATCAATTTATTGTATTACTTTTTAACCGCACTTTACCGTAATAGTGTTAAACCCATAGTTCTTATTACTTTGTAACAGCAAAATGTCGATCGTAATTTTCTTATACCGTTACTTAGCATAATATCGATGGCTGCGGAATTTTACTTATTCCCTAGCTAGGCAAAAGAAGTCAAGACATTATGAGCCATTTGTCTCAGTAAGTAGTTAGTACCTCTTCACGTTTCTAAAATGTGATAAGTAGGTACCTACATGTGATAACTGATAATTTAAAAAAATGTGCTTATTATGCTATTACATTATATCAGCTCCATGATTACAATTTACAGTCCGTTCTAAGTTCCTTTACTCCGGAGTTTCTATGGGTGTGATCCTGTCGTGAGAATATGGGTCCTGTCAGATGACAAAAAAAATACTATGAATGGTCTGAAGTATTACGACTGAGACAAGGGTCAAAAGAAGAATAATCAAGAAGTATTCGTAAGTAGGGTAAATACGCTAAATGTCGGCCACTTACGGATTTTCTAACTTTAGATCGCTCGCAACGAAAGCATAGCTTGTTATACGGTTTTAGACAGGTTGATAAATCTATTTTATATTTATAGGTTGACTTTTCTACTAAACGGAAAAAGTATTAAAGTTTAAATGCGTCGAAAACGAAAAAACCTTAAAGTCGGCCGTTAACGGCCCAATGGTCGGTCGCGTTTTTCCCAAATGTCGGCCGGGCATTGCCTGTAACCTCTTATAATATTATTAAATTATAATAATACATAATTAAATTTTGAGACAGCAAGTTTGATAAATAAATTAAAAAATGACTAAAAAATGAATGAAAAATACAAAAATGATCAGCCTGTACAGTAGCATTCGATTCTTAGGCTGGCCGACATTACGATCTTTAATATTTCCAAAGTCGGCCCCTGTTTCGTATGGCTTATTTCTCGAGATTCAGCTAGTACCACCCCGGCCGGTATTTAGCGATTGAACGTAAAATATATTTATTAACATAAAAGCGTTACAAATTTTACTATTAAGACAATGGAATTCGTAGTATTGGACTTTATAAAACATACTGCATTTACCTTAAGTCGGCCCCGGCCGAGATTCCGATTTTCAGTCGAAACTGGTATTCTAATGACGGCCCCCTATTTTTCCCTAAAACCAATACACAAAACGTTGAAAAACTATCTCAAAATATAGTAAAAATACCTTTTTAGTGATAGCAAAGCTAAAAACCAAAAAAAGAAATGTCTTACCGTTGTAATATCAATCCCCGAATCATGGGCATTCACTGCAAGTAAGCTGCTTTAACTACGAACTTCAATGTTTCAACGGCGCTATCGCTACTGACGCTCAGTGTGCGAAGAGTAAGTGACGTAATCGGATAGTAACGGTTTGCACTTAAAGAGTATGAACTAAGCTTGCAATTTCAGTGGCAAAATTACCACTTAATTACCTTTTGTATGAATGCAAGCTGAAAATGTGCAGACGGCCGAGGATTGGAGGGGGGCCGACGTTTGGCGTATTTACCCTACTCTAGTTTGTACAATCGATCAAGTTACCACCCGACGAGGCATCAGATGAAAATTGCCTCGTAAATAATGATTCAACATCTACGCACGCTGACATGCTCACGTGTAAATACCAACCACGTCTGCAGTCTTTGCGGTCACTTTAAATATTTTGGAAAGGAAAATGTTTAGAAACTGGTCGAGCACGAACTTTGTCAATATTGAACATAATATAGATATTGTAAATACCTATGTAAAATATATAAAATTACGTTACGCTAAACGCCTTGCTGAGTATGTAGGCCTAAAATGATAAAATCATATTGTTAAAGATTTTATAACCTATTTTATTAATGATTATAACTGGAGACCTACTAGACTAGAAAATATTTCAACAAAGAGAAGTCAAGTAGACTTAATTAAATTAAAGCAATAGTAGATACTTATATTTATGATTATTATTTTATAGTCGAGGTGATGCACGATGGTAGAAGTCATAATAATCTGTAGTCACGTCAGATTATAATTTGTAATGGCCAAGGACGATAACAAGTACCTATCCCAAATCCTATTAGCCACATTTTACTTGTTACAATAATAATTAAAAGGCTACTTAGTGTCTACTTACGTACGAAGTAGGTAACGGGCGGGTGCTAAGCAGTTAACATTATTTTTCTTAGTGATAACATAACAATCTACACTAATATTATAAAGAGGAAAACTTTGTTTGTATATGTTTGTTTGTTTGTAATGAATAGGCTCAAAAAGTACTGGACCGATTTCAAAAATTCTTTTACCGTTCGAAAGCTACATTATCCACGAGTAACATAGGCTAAAATTTATTTTGGAAAAAAATAGGGTTCCGTAAGATATTTGAGTTTTTCGGACACAAGGTGTAAAAAATCAACCAGAAAAGTTACTTATTTTGCGTACGCTGCCTAAACTATAAAATATAGAACCATAAAATGTTCTAATTAATTGTAGATCTTATAAATATCTACAAAAAAGTCCGCGACACACTATACCTATCTATGTCGAGTGAGGCACAACAACCATTTTTTTATTTAGAAATCTTGAATTTTTTTTGGACTACATTTAAACGCGTTTATTTTACTCATGCTATTAATCCTTATCAAAATAAATTATTTCATCACTAAGTACAGTTTATGTAGATAATATTTGGTCTTTGAATGATTAAAATTGGACGTTTGGTTTTGAAGTTATGGCGAAATTAAAATATTACGATTTCTGCTGCACGGCCCGTTGCGAAGTGGGCGTCACCAAGGCGGGGTGCGCGTGCGGGTTAATGTTTAGTTTAGTTTAGTTTAGTTAAATAGTTTAGTTATTTTATAAACATCAAATTGATAATATCTTAAAATATAATACATTATAATATCTGTACATCTATACAGTTAAATACAATTTAAGTGTCTGTTTGTAACTTCAAATTAACAGCTTTTTACATAATGAATCTGAAAGTATATTCGGTACTTACAATAAAATACATTTTTTTTTAATTTTTGTCTGTCCGTCTGTCTGTCTGTCAGTCGGTCTGTCTGTCTGTTTGTTCCGACTAATCTCTGAAACGGCTGGACCGATTTTCACGGGACTTTCACTAGCAGATAGCTGATGTTATAGGGTCTAACATAGGCTACTTTTATTTTAGGGTTCCGTTTAAAAAAATAGGATTCCGCTTTCGTTAGTCATAAATAAAGTCGCGGGTAAATTTCAGCGATATCCCAAAGTATTGTTCCACGCGGACGAAGTCGCGGGCAAAAGCTAGTTAGTAATAATTTGGCGTTATAACTGAAAAAATGATTAATTTTCATAAAATTTTGTCCAACCTTCTGGTTTGTATAAGTTAAAATATGTGGATATAACCAAAAAACGAAATACGAAACCCTTTGGGGTGGAAAACCTAGGCGCATGGGGTCCGGGCGCACATAAGCTTTTTAAAGAAATCTCCAAAAAGCTTACTGAAGCCACCCGAGACCCCAGAGCCGGGAACTACCTGGCAGTGGTGGCACAACGGATAGCCATTGCTATCCAACGAGGCAATGCTATCAGTTTGCTAGGTACTCTGCCAGATGGGGACGAGCTGGGGAAGTTTTTCTATTTATAGACTTTTTTAGAGATAGATTATTTGTAAGATAAGTCTTCTTTTTATTGGTGTTAATTTTTAGTTTTTTATTTGGCTCTAGTTTTGTTGTTAATTTTATGTTTCTTGTATTATTTAAAAAAAAATAAGTAACCCCCGAAATTTTAATCAGTGAGCGAGCCGAAGACTAATTTATAGGCTCGATCATGTCAGCTATCAAACAAAAAAAATAGATTCAAATCGGTTCAATCGTTTCGGAGCTACGATGTCACGGACAGATACACACACAGACAGACAGACAGGCACGTCAAACTTTATAACAACCCCTTTTCTTCATGATATTTTGATTGATTATTGGCTTTTCTTAAATCCCTTCGAATCTCTAATTATTACTGGAAAGCACACAGGAACATTTGTTTTCTCAGCACATCGCCAAAGATTTTCATAAAGTTATGAGAGATATATTATAACTAATGCAAATATGTATTATAAAAAAATATATTCGTACCGCTTTTATAAAACAAGAGATTCCAGCACAGCACAATCCCATTTTCCTTTTAGATTTTATTGAATTAAACGTGTGTTTATCACTTGAAAACATCACTTGAAATGAAAAATTCTGATAAGTGGTTTACACTCTCGCGCGAGTGGCGAGGCGAGGCCCTCAGTGAGTCGCGAGGCGAATGTGTAAACGGGCATTCGTTCCTCGCCTCGCCATTCACCTCGCCACTCACGACGCTCGCGTCCGGAGCGGTTTTTTGCGCACGAGTCAAAGGACCTCGCGACGAATACGAGCGGGTGTTCACATTCTCGCGTTCGCTTCAGTCTGTTGCTAGTTCTCATGCGCGACAGTTGTTTCTCTCGCACGCGAAATAATGCGTTTCTTAGAACTTTTTCAAAAAGGAAAAGAATAATATATATAGGCTACTTGACTCAAATATTTAATTTCATACATTAAGGGAGTACCTATTTCATTAAGTAGGTACTTGGCTTAGGAAAACGTATTCTAACGATATCATAAATTAAAAACTTAAGATTGATAAATAAAGTTGATATTATATAAAATAAGTATTTTTGTTTTTTTAATTTCTATGATAAAAACACCGAAGTTACTTCCGGAAAGGATGTCACGATACAAACACACTAAGCAAATATTATACCTTTAAACGAGCAATTCTTGTATGTAGTCTTATGTTTGGGAAAATGCGTATTTTCGAGTTTTCGTGCGTTTTTCTTTCCACGCAGAATATGTTCGCTAATTTCGTCCTGCCGGCCACTGTCCGTTTGGTTCAGCGGGTTAAGAGGCGGATGGCAAAAAACGAGTGTTACGGGTTCGAACCCCGCTCGGTGACTTACTTTTATATAAATTTACTTTATATAATTTTTTAATTTTCATTGTTTTTAGACAAGTTTAAAAAAAATTGTTAATGCTTGAGATCAAATACCTGATCTACACAGAAATCGATTGTAAATAATAATAATCTATCAACCAATATGTCGAATTGTGTTTTCGGCTGTTTTTAAAAAGTGTACTTATTTAAAAAAAAAAATTGTAGGTTTTGACGACCTCTGTGTATCAGTGGTTCAACATGTTGGTGCTATAGTCGGGATCGCGGGTTCGAATCCCGCCGAAGGAACAAAAAGTTTTTCCGTGTTCCTGGGTCATGGATGTGAATTAATATTAATTCATATTATGTGTATAATATAATAAAAATCTTAAATATGTGTATAATAAAGTACCCGTAGCACAAGTTCTTCGAGAACTTACCACGGGACCAGATTGACGTGGTCTAAAGCGTCTAAGATAATATATTATTATTATTTTAGGTTTCAAAATAATGTAATATATTTTTTTTGTGTAATAAAACAATTATGAAACGTTTAGGACTTAAATAAAAACAAGGTCAAGTCGCATAATATATGGAACCCAAAGCATAATTATATTAACCATAAAACTCAACAAAGTTAGACTTGTTGCCGCTAAAACTTCGACGTCCTCCATTGTCAATGGCATACAGACAACTGAACGCACCACGAGAGTGTAAGCACCCACTCGTAGGCGCGTCGCGCGAGGTGAGAAACGAGGCGAAGGGCGAAGTGAGTTGCGAGGCGAGAGTGTAAATCTTATATGATAAGTGGTTTACATTCTCGCGCGAGTGGCGAGGCGAGGCCCGCCGTGAGTAGCGAGGCGAATGTGTGAACGGGCATTCGTTCCTCGCCTCGCCATTCACCTCGCCACTCACGACGCTCGCGTCCGGAGCGGTTTTTTGCGCACGAGTCAAAGGACCTCGCGACGAGTACGAGCGGGTGTTCACATTCTCGCGTTCGCTTCAGTCTGTTGCTAGTTCTCATGCGCGACGGTTGTTTCTCTCGGACGCGAAATAATGCGTTTCTTAGCACTTTTTCAAAAATAAAAAGAATATATATAGGCTACTTGACTCAAATATTTAATTTCATACATTAAGGGAGTATTTCATTTAGTAGGTACTTGGCTTAGGAAAACGTATTCTAATGATATCATAAATTAAAAACTTAAGATTGATAAATAAAGTTGATATATAAAATATGTATTTTTGTTTTTTAATTTCTACTGATAAAAACACCGAAGTAACTTCCGGAAAGGATGTGACGATACAAACACACTAAGCACATATTATCTTATACCTTTAAACGAGCAATTCTTGTATGTATAGTTTTATGTTTGGGAAAATGCGTGTTTTCGAGTTTTCATGCGTTTTTCTTTCCACGCAGAATATGTTAGCTAATTTCGTCCTGCCGGCCACTGTCCGTTTGGTCCAGCGGGTTAAGAGGCGGATGGCAAGAAACGAGCGTTACGGGTTCGAACCCCGCTCGGTGACTTACTTTTATATAAATTTACTTTATATATTTTTTTAATTTTCATTGTTTTTAGAAAAGTTTAAAAAAAATTTGTTAATGCTTGAGATCAAACACCTGACCTACACAGAAATCGATTGTTGTTAATAATAATAATCTATCAACCAACATGGCGAATTGTGTTTTCGGCTGTTTTTAAAAAGTGTATTAAAAAAAATTGTAGGTTTTGACGACATCTGTGTATCAGTGGTTCAACATGTTGGTGCTATAGTCGGAGATCGCGGGTTCGAATCCCGCCGAAGGAACAAAAAGTTTTTCCGTGTTCCTGGGTCATGGATGTGAATTAATATTCATTCATATTATGTGTATAATATAATAAAAATCTTAAATATGTGTATAATAAAAAAGTACCCGTAGCACAAGTTCTTCGAGAACTTACCACGGGACCAGATTGACGTGGTGTAAAGCGTCTAAGATATTATATTATTATTATTTAAGGTTTCAAAATAATGTATTTTTTTGTGTAATAAAACAATTATGAAGCGTTTAGGACTTAAATGAAAACAAGGTCAAGTTGCATAATATATGGAACCCAAAGCATAATTATATTAACCATAAAACTCAACAAAATTAGACTTGTTGCCGCTAAAACTTCGACGTCCTCCATTGTCAACGGTATACAGACAACTGAACGCACTACGAGAGTGTAAGCACCCACTCGTAGGTGCGTCGTGCGAGGTGAGGAACGAGGCGAAGTGCGAAGTGAGTTGCGAGGCGAGAGTGTAAATCTTATATGAAAAAAGTTCAAAGGATTTCGATTGTTTCGACTTGCACATTTTGCAAGTTTCGACAAGTCCACATTTTATGTTTGGATTGCTTTGGAACAGTCTTATTTATTTTTTTTTTGTAATATTTTCAATAGTCATGGATTTACCTTTAATATGCCAGAAGCCAGACGATTTTTAACCGACTTCCAAAAAAGGAGGCGGTTATACGTTCGGCTGTACTTATATAAGTAATTATTATAATGTTTAATATATTATATATTTTTTTTGTATGTTTAACGATTACTCCGCCGTCTGTGGACCGATTTTCAAATTTTTTTCAGTGATGTATATAGGATTAGGGTGTAATCCCAAATTGGTCCTTTTGACATCAAAGTGGTGACCTGATGATGGGATACATGAGAAATCGAGGAAACTCCTCGAAATTTGTATGGACACATAATATTATGGTGATTTCTACTTTATCTGAAGTAGTCGAAGCATAATATGCTATCAAAATTAAGATTTTGCTCCAAGGTATACCCTGGGTCCAAAAGTACTGAACAGACTTCCTGACTTCTTATAGAAACATATTTGGGGATTTCGGAGTTGTTTAAAGAACTGAAAGCATATGCCACTCTGTCGATTAGAGTAATCATCATCATCATCACACCATAAATCATCATTATGATGGAATAAAAGATAATTTTCATAGTATTTTACACCGACACGGATATCTTTGAACATAAGGTACCTACTCAGTACTCTGCCATTTATGGACCTATTTGCAAAATTCTTTTGTCGTTTTAAAGGGTATAATAATTCTAATTTCGTCCTTTGGTGACTCCAAAGGAAAATCCACTTGGAGGAGGTTACTTCCACAATATGAATCCATAGTAAATTTTAAAAAATCTTAGCTGCTAGAATTTGAATCCAAATTAATGTTGACGACTTGACTACGGTAATTAATGACTGGCACGTACGTACGTACAGTCAAACCTATCAGGTCAATCTTGATGAAATTTGAAAACTGGAAAACAGTTATCGCCGCCTAGTGACATATTTGCTATCAGGGAACGAGTTGCCAACAGTCCTGTTTTCCCAGGACATTTCCTAGTTTTTGCAATGTCCTGAGGTGTCCTGGATAGTTTTAAAGCAGCGTCCTGGTGTTTAAAGTACCCTGATAAGGTCATCTATGTATTTTGAAATTCGCGCGCAACTTTGTCAGTCATATTAATTTTTCAGCTGTTACAGCTCTATTACTGCGTCCTGTTTTTAAACTGAATTTTTCTGGTTTTTCCAACTTCAAATCCTAGTTTTTTTTAATTTGGGGTTGGCAAGGCTAGCCTAAGCCCTGTTAGAACTCCCTCTCCAATCGCTCTCAATAAACTCATTTTCTGAATGCCTATGGAATAAGAAAAAAGAAAACTCACTCGAAACATATCAGGCGAGGCGGTGCCGGCAGAAGACCCGCTGGCGCCATCAGCCTGCGCCGCTCGCGGCTGGGGCTGGTTGGTGCACTCCGCGGTGAGGGTCTCTCTGTCATCTGCCACGTCGCACACGCGGTCGTCCGGGTCCAGAATACCGCCGCCGCTGGCGCGTAACGCTCTCACCCCTATCCATGTCTCCGGACCCTGGAATAGAAGAAAACATTATTATTTTGTGTCATGGTTTTTTTATGACATAGGGGGCAGAGAGTAGACAAATCGCGTGTTGGAAAGCGACGACAGTCGCCTATTGACAGCCGCAATATCAGAAGAGCCGCATGTGTGTTGTCAGCCAGTCATTGTCTTGTTTGGGTTTTTAAATTCGTGACATTTGATAGCTTTTTGACACGACAAGGACCGTCGGGCTATCAAGCGCCGCCTGGTGACAGATAAAGAATCAAAAATTCTTATTGACCGTTTTTGATACCACTTACGCCACCAGATGACGCTTTGTGTGCTTTGGGTCTCGACGAACGAAAATATCAAACACCTCATTAAGAAGTATTTGCATTTTGAAATATAATATTATATTGAAATGATTTATGGAAACGTGACAAGTGACAATATTAAATTCATGCGAATTCATCGTACAAATTAATGGTTAGGTACACGATAAATCTGATCTGGGATGGAAATGAAACGGTTCATTGCAAGTAGATTTTCCAGAAACGCACAATGTTACCAGAACAACGTGCGAAACGCCTCGAATGGCAAGTTCTACCCAAAGAAACTGGCACTCCAAGGCAGTACGTTCCCACGCAAGTAAGGCTTTCAGCCTATTCATGAGTTGGAACGACTTAGGTATTGTACTCGCCTTTATCAGCCAAGCCTTTTAGTCGCGCAAAACACGTAATAGATAAAAACAAGTTTGTTCGGTCTCGTTCATTACTCAGATTGTTTAATTGTCGGTCTATTGAGTGGTAAATGGAACAGCGGATTCATTCTAAGTTTTCAATGGGGTATATGATTAAGTAAAACCAAATTCTATCAAAAACATAAATGTGAAACGAGAGCCAAGTACAATATTATGATATGTCTTGGTTATTGACTTCAACGACAAAATAAGTGAGATCTAAATGGGTGCCAAGTTCAATGGTCAGTCCTGAAATTTATTTATAATAACATAAAATATAATTTCTACTTATAACTTAGGATAATACATATATAGTAGCCTAAGGTCTGACTTAGCTAGTTTTCATCCCCTATTAGGGGGATACATATTTTTTTTAATTTAGTTTATATTTATTGATTTCTTAAGTTTACGCGAATATTGTTCATTGTTTTAAACACTTACGGATTTTGACGCGGTGCACTTTCCCGTCAAGTCCTCCCGTGACCACGGCTGCTGGAAAGTAGCCGAAACGTCGGGCAAAAGAAAAGTGCACCGCGACAAAATCCGTAAGTGTTTAAAACAATTAGTTTATATTTAATTACACAGATTATTTCTAATTATGTAACTAACTTTCATCATACCCAAGTCACTGATCTCCTCTCCCGCTCCTTAGCTGCTAGTTTGGCGCGCTTTTTGTGACGAGGGGGTGGCACTGGCCTATCAATGTCCATAGTCCATACTTTACTGGTCAGTTCACACACATTTCGATTGCATTTTAGTCTTCTTTTCAGATAAAAGAAACAAAAGCATACTCAACCGACTACGGATGAATTAGTAAACAAAAAGTCATCAGTGATCATTGATCAATCCTAAATACTTATTACATACTAGCTGTTGCCCCCGGTTCCGCCCGCGTAAATATAGTATCCCTCAGGAACACTACTTTTTCGGGATAAAAAGTAGCATATGTTTTAATCCAGGACCTTAACTAGGGTAAATACGCCAAACGTCGGCCCCCCTCCAATCCTCGGCCGTCTGCACATTTTCAGCTTGCATTCATTCAAAAGGTAATTAAGTAGTAATTTTGCCACTGAAATTGCAAGCTTAGTTCATACTCTTTAATTGCAAACCGTTACTATCCGATTACGTCACTTGCTCTTCGCACACTGAGCGTTAGTAGCGATAGCGTCCTAGAAGCATTGAAGTTCGTAGTTAAAGCAGCTTACTTGCTGTGAATACCCACGATTCGGGGATTGATATTACAACGGTAAGACATTTCTTTTTTTGGTTTTTAGCTTTGCTATCACTAAAAAGGTATTTTTACTATATTTTGAGATAGTTTTTTCAACGTCTTGCGTATTAGTTTTAGGGAAAAATAGGGGGCCGTCATTAGAATACCAGTTTCGACTGAAAATCGGAATCTCGGCCGGGGCCGACTTAAGGTAAATGCAGTATGTTTTATAAAGTCCAATACTACGAATTCCATTGTCTTAATAGTAAAATTTGTAACGTTTTTATGTTACTAAATATATTTTACGTTCAATCGCTAAATACCGGCCGGGGTGGTATTACCTGAATCTCGAGAAATAAGCTATACGAAACAGGGGCCGACTTTGGAAATATTAAAGATCGTAATGTCGGCCAGCCTAAGAATCGAATGCTACTGTACAGGCTGATCATTTTTGTACTTTTCATTGTTTGTGTAGGTACTGGGTAGTAATTTTTTAATTTATTTATCAAACTTGCTGTCTCAAAATTGAATGATGTATTATTATAATTTAATAATATTATAAGAGGTTACACGCTATGCCCGGCCGACATTTGGGAAAAACGCGACCGACCATTGGGCCGTGAACGGCCGACTTTGAGGTTTTTTCGTTTTCGACGCATTTAAAGCTTAATACTTTTTCCGTTTAGTAGAAAAGTCAACCATATGCCTATAAATATAAAATAGATTTATCAACCTGTCTAAACGAAAGCATAGCTTGTTATCAACCGTATAACAAGCTATGCTTTCGTTTCAAACTGATGGATACGGAGCGATCTAAAGTTAGAAAATCCGTAAGTGGCCGACATTTAGCGTATTTACCCTACTACAATTCCAAATTTTATCGAAATCCGTTCAGTAGTTTTTGCGTGAATGAGGAACAAACCTTACAAACTATCACATTTATAAGTAAGGTTTTATAAAATATTTGCTTGTTTGCTTATGTCCGCTACACACGAAACGATAAAACTGCACAGTTAAAACGGTGGTCGGCAATTATCTTATTTTCTTTATATCAATTTTGTATTAGCTTTTGTCTTTAGCCGATTACAGCGAAACAAAATGAAGGGTTATGATTTTGTCAGTAAATGTATGTATAATATATACCTATGCTTGTTCCACCGTTGTGCCTAAATCACTGGTCCGATTTTAATAACTGAGGTATCGATTGGGTCAATAGATTCGTAATAATAATAATAGTAATATAGGTATTTACGTATTCAGGTTATAGTTTTTATAAAAATTATAGTTATTCCCACAATTTTTCTTCATTGCTCTTTTGTCATAAATTATATCACGTATTATTTAAACAAAAATAAATCATTTTGCATTTTTAATATCACTAGCACATATACTAATAGGCACATAATAATTGTCTTACAAATGCGGCCCGCCTTTATTTTTTTCACTATGTGGCCCATGTCTACCAAAAGGTTATTTATTTGAACAAACTGTGCAATACAAATGATTACCTACTTAATTCAAAGCTACATTCATTTTATCCGAATATATACAATATTATATCCGAATATAAGAAGCTAACTTGTTTTTTTTTTTTTTCATTTAGAGACTAGATTTTTAATTCACCCATTTAAATTGTGGTCCTGGCTGGGTATAAGGAAGTTAGGGACTTGGACGTACTTAGTATAAGAAAATAGCAGCAAATTATCTGTTTTTAATTACAATATAACAAACAAAATGACTTTATAGGTCACCGGATAAGGCCTTGGCCTTCGCTACCAAACGTAGAACCCAGATGGTACCTACCTACCCATTAAAGATCTGATTCATTCACTTTTTTCTCTCGGACCATGTTATTGAACATGCAATTGTGCGATCAAGTGGTCAAGGTGAAGAATTGTAACAGGTACTAATACTAAGTAACTACTAACCTCTAATAACAAAAACTATAATATAAACAATAATAACTTGTATTATCATGACATTTTTATCTAAGCGTTGATTAAAAGATAATTATTAAATTTGTTACTTAGCAGATGGCTTGAAATTTGGTCCTTCTTAGTTAATTACAGTGCAATAAAATTAAATACAATGGTCAATGACGCATTAATTTGGTCGAATTAAATATTTTTGTTTACGCACGTTTAGACTTAAGATTAAATTGGTATATGAGTATATAATATATAATATATAACCTATACTTATGTATAACCATTAACCAAGGTGATATTATGTTTTGCATTATAAATGTGTTGGAACAATTGGCTTGTTATCTACTCGTACATGATATGTCGCTGTCCATATACCGAAGGAAACGCGTCTGGTTTCAGCCATACAAGTTGCATACAAGCCATAAAACTAACGTCAAACTGTCATACAAACTTCCCGAGCCATATTATATGTCTCAAGCTTTTTTGGTTTGATTCATCAGAATTCAAAACGCAAACTGAATCAAGCCTTTTTATTTAAAAACCACGGTTGGCCACTTGTCAGCTATACGATACTAGCTAGATTCAAGATTTATAATAGGTATATTGAGATTTGAAACTCGATGAACCGAAAATGAGAGATATGGAGAAAAGAGAGAGAAATATTTATATAAACTATGGAAGTGCAAGCTATATCATAATTCATAATACCTACTTATAAATATTTTTTTCGTATGTACACATATTTTTACAGGCCCGCCGTTTCAGTATATTCCCGTAGCTGTTTCAGCGCCCGGCCCGCGTTATATACTTATACCCCCTTACTATAGTTATATTATATACTTATACCCCCTTACTCACAAACACTCATGTATAAGCTTTGAATAGTATATATGTATACAGTGTTTTGTCTTCTTCAATCAAATTAAAAATGTCTCTTGTGTGACGGGAACGAAACACTGTATAACTATTCAAAGCTTATACAGCGATTATTAGTAAGGGGGATAGGTAATAGGTATACATAGTATGTATTTCAAGTAGTCAATAGCGAGCGAGCAAGCGACGGAGCGAGCTAGCCGAAATTTTTGCGTATTTTTTGTTTCTGGAAGCCTCAAAATTTTGAAAAAAAAATACGTCATAAAATCAACGACAGAGTTCATTAACCATGTAATAAAATATTCCAACTTTTTGTAATTTTGGTATGCAACTATTCACGTAGTTTTAACTTGTTACACCACAGTATTCTGAATGTATTAAAAATATTAATAAATGTTTATTTATTCGATAAGACCTTATTTTAATTCGCTAATAATAATTTAATAAGGCTTAGGTCCTGATGTAGTTTTGAAATATTTGTACTGATGTATAAAATCCTTGGAACACCTTCTAAGTGTGACTCTTCTAGCACATTCTCAAGGTGGCTTCGAAATTCATATGCAAATATTAACCTAACATGCAAAACACTTTTTACGGGTTCTTGCAAAAACATTACACAGCTACGTAGACCGATACGCTTCAATGAGTTAACTTTTAAACGTTTCCAAGCATTTTTTAAATTTTATAGTGCAGTGACCATGAACAAGAAAAAAACAGACATATTTTTTTAATAATTATAAAAAGTTAAAAATTATAACCCAAACTACGCAAATTATATTGCCCATCTTACCCAGGTCATTATTACAAATTCATTGACACCTCATTCATTAAAATCGGATTAGAAGTTTAGAGTAAAAAATAGCATAATTGACACAATTAAGTTTTTGATATAAACATAGGTAAGCCTGTTATTTTTTGCACCAAAAATTATTCAATAAATGTTTACTAACTAAATATCTTAATAATTAATACGTTGATGAATGCACCAAGCTAGCAGGCGTGATTTTAATAAGTTAACTTCGTTAGATAGTAGATTACTAATACGTTTCGATTTCGTGGGCGTATTTACGATTTTGTACTATTTTCACCAAGGTAGACGTGTATACTGTAATTTATTTTATAAACTAAACACTAAACATTTCACTACACGATTTCACTAGCAATTTGAAAACGGAATCACAAGTCGTAACGCACAGTCGCGCCGCACCAAGGCGATAACACAACTGAAGTCTGAAGTTAGATATAACACAAATAACAGATCAAATGATTGCTCATCCAACGCATTTTGTACCTGTTCATAATATTATATGCATCATTATATTGGCGTTAGCGTTATGGCGATTGACGTCAAATTGCGGTTATGGCGTTATGGCACGATTTACTGTAAACTGTTTTGTGAAGGTGTTCGAAAGGTGAACGCTATGGCAAAGTTCATACTACTATTTAAGGTGCAGGTTGCTTAAGGCGTGTCCAATATCCAATATTATTTGCTCATTACTTAGCTCTATTCAGCCAATAATAGTCGGTAAATTATTATAAATTTGTACCTATAGACTCTATAGGTACAATTTTATAATAATTTACCGACTATTACATGAAAATAGCTCTATAGTATAGACTATAGAGTCACATAGAGTTTAGACACGCTATTTTCGCGTAGGTATCAGAACCATTACACATAAAATCTCTATACCTATCTACACTTACCTCCTTCCTTACTAATCCTACTAATATTATAAATGTGAAAGTGTGAAGATGTATAGATGGATGGATGTTTCTTACTCTTTCACGGGAAAACTACTGAACGGATTTTAATGAAATTTGGTATCTTAGAAGTAGGCTATGGATTAAAACATAGGCTACTTTTTATCCCGAAAAAATACAGTGTTCCCGAGGGATACTTAAGGATATTTAAGCGGGCGGAGCCGCGGACAACCGCTAGTAAAATATTATAATACATGGAGGAATTATACTTAAATTAGAACGGAAAAAAAAACTATTAATATTAGGATAGGCCACAATAATTTTAGGAATAGCTCGGAACCTTTTACGGTGGTTATCATGAGAGTAAAAAATATTCATCGCAAATATGACAAATCCTATAATCTAATACCTACCTATACTAGAAACGATAAGGCGTGAGAAAAATGCTTATCAGATAAACTTATCAAACTGTTTGGAGACTACAAATGTAAATATTGAAATCAGGTCATGCTGATTGACGCTAAAAGGAGCGTTTGTGTGTATTGTGATTAACAACTTGAATAAAAAAATATATAGGTACAGCCGTACGTATAACCGCCTCCTTTTTTGGAAGTCAGTTGAAAAATATTAGAAAACTATACATTAAATGTACCTAATCAAGTCATTTTAAATACAACTAGCTGTCTTTTTGCAAAGGACTTAACTTTTTTCGTCGTTCAAAAGTATTTTATTCGACGAGGTATTGTAGCAGCAGCAGGAAGTCGTAACAATACAACTCCGGTCACCGGTCACTTCTAGTATCATAATACATATTGTGTGATTTCACAGGCTTAACCCAGCTAAATTCAGCCGGTCGCTATATGAGTAAAATTAATTCAGAAACTTTACTTTCTTAGGAAAGGAGTCAGAAGTTAGACCAAATAAAAAGTGAAGACTGAGTTCTGCGAACCACACATTGAGGCTGGTCTAAACTACGCGGAGTGCGGACGGACACACATATGTAACGAAAATACGCCTATCTAGCCTTTGGTTTGGCATATCGGTCTTCATTTTTTTACATGGTCTGAGAGGAAGGCAAACAAGCAGGTAGATAACTTAATGGTAAGCATAATTACCTTCACCCATAGACCCAACAATGAACAGCCTCATGCGGCATGCCTCAAAAGACTAGCTACAAGCCAGTCTTTTAAATTGTACGGTGGTTGACAAACCCAGTGGTACCACTTTTGGACCTTACTACATAGTGATAAGGTCGAAATGATGTACACCATGTCAGAAAACGACCGACCGTATCATCCTTACAGATTTAAGTTTTAACTCCATTACTCCTTTTTCATTACGCAATAATTAATCGGGACCAGACAACGGGAAGAATATTTTTATTACTTTTATACTATAGTGACTCTACATATTATACTATTTAAGTTTTTATTATATGTCCAATAAACATCCATGACATAGGACCACAGCAAGCAGAAGGAGAAAATTCTTCGGCGGGAGTCGAACTCGCGACCTCCGGCTTGAGCATCGGCGACGTGCTAAACCACTAAACTACAGAGGTCGTGGACTATAATCGTAATAAAAATAGTATCAGCCAAATAAGCAGAATCGTAATCATTAGTTTATCATATTTTGTTAAAATTAGTCAACAGAGTTATCGTGAAAGGAATGTTAGATTATCTGCGCCAAGGTTGTAGTCACTAGTCACTGGATAGTGGATACTGTGTTAAACCGGCGTTATAATATTAATTAACCAGCATTTATATACCGTAACATGACTTTCTACTGCCAAGGCTGACTGAGATGGTGGGACTCTTATACAGAAAATTCAGTGATCACAAAAATCACGACCACCACCAAACCACTGATATGACCAGGGCCGGATTTAATATTAGTGCCGCCCTGGGCACTGAAGGAAATGCCGCCCTATCAGTGTAATTTTACTTAAAATTGTAGTTTTTCATCTTTCATCAATCACATTAGAATTTTTTTCCGTTTTTACCTGTTTAAGCTTTAAACCCTGAAAAACTGTGTAATTCGAAAAATACAAATATCAAAAGCCTGAAACTGAACGTCGACCTAAAACTGAACGTCGATACTAAATTTTATAGTAATATGTTCTGTAAGCCAAACACGAGTGAGCGAAGCGAGAGAGCAAAAATTGTTTTCCCATTCTATTCAAAACTATTCAATCGTTAAACCTAAACACTAAATAACGGTGAACTTCGAAAAAACCGGCCAAGTGCGAGTCGGACTCGCGCACCGAGGGTTCCGTACAAACCTGCAAGGTTTACAAAGTTCGTTCATTACGACAATCGAGTCATAACTATGGTATTTTTATTGCAAAATGACGCGTTTATGAGGAAATGGGTAGTAAGTTTAAAATTATTAAAAAAATATATATTATGTGATGTAACTAAAAATTTATGGTTTTCGTAATTTTTCCTTTATCTATGCTATAAGACGTTGCTTCGTACCAAATTTCAAGATTCTGAGTTCACGGGAAGCACCCTGTAGGTTTTGATTCCCTTGCAAGTGTCGAAAATTTGCGGCATAAACGGCTGTATCTTTTGATTGCGTTGGCTTAGAAGTTTGATTTTTTCACAGCTTCAAGGGACAGTAGACCTGAGTAATTGATATAAATTTCAGCTTCATACCTCCACGCGTTCCTGAGAAAAAGGGTCTTGACAGACGGACGGACGGACAGACGGACAACAAAGTGATCCTATAAGGGTTCCGTTTTTTCCTTTTGAGGTACGGAACCCTAAAAATATCATAAAATGAACCGGCTAAAATAGAACATCGCTACTAAATAATATTATGTTATTTACGTTAAATGCGAGCGAGCGAAGCGAGCGAGCAAAAGTTTTTTCCTATTTAATAGGTTAAATCTGCTCAAATTTTAAACTCTAAAATACTGAAAATAGGATCATTTTGTAATTTAAATTAAAGTAAAATTAGTATAATTTCTGATGTTGTAAAATAGATGACAAATAACTTAATATGTTAGGTTTGTCATATAATACCTATTACACAATTTTTTTAGTAGTACCGTCCGTTTCAGCCTGGTGACGTCCACTGCAGGACATAGGCCTCCCCCATAGATTTCCAGTGCGACCGGTCGCTCGCGGCCTGTATCCACCGACTTCCTGCGACTTTTCTCAGGTCATCTGTCCACCTGGTGGAAGGCCGTCCTACGCTTCGGCGTCCAGTTCGTGGTCTCCACTCAAGAACCTTTCGGCCCCAGCGGGCATCGGTTCTACGGGCTATATGTCCAGCCCATTGCCACTTTAACTTGCTAATGCGCTGGGCTATGTCGGTAACTTTAGTTCTGCTACGGATTTCCTCATTTCTGATTCTATCACGTAGAGAGACTCCAAGCATAGCCCTCTCCATAGCTCTTTGAGCGACACGAAGCTTTTGAATAAGTCCCGTTGTGAATGACCACGTTTCGGCTCCATATGTCATCACCGGTAACACACACTGCTCAAAAACTTTTGTCTTCAGGCACTGAGGAATTTTTGACGAGAAGATGTTTCTGAGTTTCCCGAACGCTGCCCAGCCGAGCTGGATTCGACGGTTGACCTCTTTTTCGAAGTTGGACCTACCTAACTGGACTTTGTGCCCTAGGTATATATAGTCGTCAACAACTTCGAGCGTAGAATTTCCAACGGTCACTTGGGTGGGTACAACATGGGCATTAAACATAATTTTCGTCTTATCCATGTTCATACTAAGTCCCACCTGTTGTGAAACTCTACGGAGGTCTTCTAGCATAGTGTTAAGGTCTTCCAGAGTTTCTGCCATAACCACGATGTCATCGGCAAATCGAAGGTGAGTGATGTAGTCACCATTTATATTGATCCCAAGTCCTTGCCAGTCCAGGAGTTTGAACGCATCCTCCAATGCAGCGGAAAACAGTTTCGGAGAGATGACGTCTCCCTGTCTGACGCCGCGCTGCAATGGAATCGCCTTTGTGCTATGCTCCTGTACTCGCACGGACATGGTGGCTTTACTATATAAACACTTCAACACTTCGATGTACCGGTAGTCGATCCGGCATCTCTGAAGAGACTGTAACACCGCCCAGGTCTCAATCGAATCAAAGGCTTTCTCATAGTCCACAAACGCCAAGCATAGTGGAAGATTATACTCCTCGGTTTTCTGTATAACCTGCCGTAGCGTATGTATGTGGTCTATGGTACTAAAGCCTCTTCGGAAACCGGCTTGTTCGGGAGGCTGGAAGTCATCAAGCTTCCGTTCGAGACGATTCGTTATGACTCTTGAAAACAGCTTATAGACATGGCTTAGCAGCGTAATGGGTCTGTAATTCTTCAGCAAAGTCTTATCTCCTTTTTTGAAGAACAAGACTGCCACGCCCCTGCTCCATGCCTCTGGCGTTTTGCCCTCGAACAAGGCGGAATTAAAAAGTCTCTGGAGCATTTTGAGTGTTGGTGTTCCACCACACCTCAGCAGCTCCGAGGTGATCCTATCCTCGCCCGGCGCCCTGTTGTTTTTAAGCTGTTTAAGAGCCATACTAATCTCGTACAGGCTGATGTCCGGGATATCTTTAGTAGTACATAATTACAAAATTTTGTGATGAGTGACGGGCTCAAAATATTGTGTTGCATGCTATACGTTCGAGGATTCGATGGCAAAAAATAATCTTTCAGATAGGGTTAATGGAGTGGCAAAATATTATGTTAATTGGCCTGAGGCGCAAAATTTCTAAATACGCCTCTGTATATGGGTCATCCACATGGACCAGCCGGCCCATTTCTGGGGGGTTGAACCCCCTAAACCCCCCCTAGCTACGCCCATGGGTATGATTGATTTTATTATATATTATACATAGGTACTTCAATAATATAAAAAATATTTGTTTTCGTTCTAAGAATAAAAAAGGACCATGCAAAGAATTGTATGCGCAGTGTAATAGCGTGGTAATAGCTCTTACCACGCTGATAATAATTATTTAGTATGTAGACTATCATCAGGAGTGGGGTTTAAAGTTACCGTAATAGGAATTAATTATTAATATATTGTGCAATGTTGATAATTGTAAAAAATAATGTAGAGTTCTAGAAATAATTTCTTTCACTTTCCATTCACTTTCCAAATTTTACCGCCCTACAAAATTTGCCGCCCTGGGCACTAGCCCCGAGGTTCCCTATTTTTTCGCATAAAATTATATGTCATAATTTTACTTGGCATAATTTCATTTGACCTAATAGTAGTTTCGCATAATATTCATTTGTCATAACTTTCTTAGCATAATTTTTTTTCGCATAATTACTAAAAGCATAATAATTGGTAGGCATACTTATTGTAAGGCATATATTTTTTTACGCATAATATTCATTAAGAATAATATTTTTATGCATAATATTAAAAAGCATAAATATATTTACGCATAATGATATTTAAGCATATTATTATATTTACGCATACATCTTTGTAGCATTTTTTTCACATACTAATGAATGATAAATTCTACTGGGTGTGCGAGTTAAGACGAAATAACAATTATAGTTGTAATTTTCGACTGATTACGAAATTAAACTCGGACAAAAAACACGAACTGCTATCTAAGAACATGTCGAGCTAATTATTTTAAACATGTTAGCGGCTTACGGGTGGCCCAAGGGCCACCCCGCCGCAACTTAACCTACTGTTACAGATGTTACACTAGGTATATGAGTGTAATACCTGCTTTTAATGTTTTATAATTATGCCTTTAATTACCTTAACCGTGTTTTCATTATGTCGTTTCCATTTTATGCAAATTTGTGCCTTGTGACAGAATGCCTTGAATTTATTATGACAAAAAAATATGCCTAACGAGTTTATGCCGAAAAACCATTATGCCAAAGTATTATTATGACAAGAAAAATTATGCCTGACGAGTTATGCCTCATTAAATTAGGACAAACAATATTAGTCTAAATGATATTTATGCCTAATGATGTAGTATGCCAAGAAACCATTATGCCAAAGTATTATTATGCGTAGTAAAATTATGCCAAGTGATGTATGCTAAATGAAATTATGACAAATAAAATTATGCGAAAGAAGAGGATCCCTAGCCCCGACTGCCCCTAGTGTAAATCCACCACTGGTCATATGACTATTGACTGTTGTTGCAAGAAGTAACTATACAATATTATTATGATAGGAAAAACTCAATTGGGCAATTAAATAATTATCTACTTAAAAGCGCCTGTCAGACGTACAGTTCTGAACGCGGGAAATAGCACGCGCCGTTCCAATCCGCGCTCAGAACCGAAGAACTGTAAATGCGCGGGGGCGACAGTCCGATCCGACATGTCGATGACAGTGCATTTTCCACAGTTTAAAGTTTAAACAACGCGTCAATGGCTACCAATGTTCCGCGGAAAATAGCTCAAACAAAAAAACGTAAGCAAAAAGTGGCGACCGCTGGCATTAAATAAGCAAAATGGCGGATTATGTTAGCAGTATTGAAGTTAGCAAACGTGTCCTGGCCGATACTCTGTTTCTTTTTCTTTTTTTTTTATGAAATATGGGGGCAAACGAGCAAACGGGTCACCTGATGGAAAGCAACTTCCGTCGCCCATGGACACTCGCAGCATCAGAAGAGCTGCAAGTGCGTTGCCGGCCTTTTAAGAGGGAATAGGGTAATAGGGGAGGGTAGGGAAGGGAATAGGGTAGGGGATTGGGCCTCCGGTAAACTCACTCACTCGGCAAAACACAGCGCAAACGCTGTTTCACGCCTGTTTTCTGTGAGCCCGTGGTATTTCTCCGGTCGAGCCGGCCCATTCGTGCCGAAGCATGGCTCTACCACGTAAAAGCTAGCAAGCGCTAACAAGCGCTATTTTCCGCGAAACACAGCCATTAAGTATTTTAACGTATAAAGCAAGACGCCGGCAGTCCGAACCGTGACGCATTTTTAGTCGTAATTAACACGACAGTTCGATCCGCAGTACAAACAGCACAGATCTCACCGGTTTGGAACGCAGTCCGATCCATGTCATGCGACATGACAGTGCATTTAATACATAGAGCGGGCGCTATATGTAGTTGAGTATGCAAAATGTGAGGACCGAATTCCACCAATGGGATTAAGTTAAGAAAAGGTCAAAACCCTTTTTACCCCTCTAATAAGCGTAGAGAGGTAAAAAAATGGAGGTGGGCCACATATTTGTCCGGCAAGATCCGCATTATTAATTTTTGACCTTTTATCCATTGGTGGAATTCGGTCCTTACATTTTGAATACTCAACTACCTATAGCGCCTGCACTAACAGGACCTTGGCAACAATCTGCTATATTGCAATGTATCACGAAAGCACATCATAATACGAAATCAGCGCATGTAAAATTTTCGTAAATTCTACGCATGTACTCTAATACATACTTAGTATTTAGCCTATTACTACACCTATGAACTCCACTTGAACTTGAGGCCGTAGGGCCAGGGCAGTGCATTGCCCTGGGGGCGTGTTACTATAACGTCACAATTGCCGCAACCATACCGATTTAATCAACCACTTTCTAATCTTCAACAATGGTCCCGAGAAAGTAAGATTACAATATCATAAGCTGCAATCTATTAAATCCAATAAGTGCTTTTTACTATTGGTTATTAATAAATGACGCTTGATTACACAATATTAATGTAGAAAAGCCATACTGTCTAGACTGGGGCAGTAGTCGTCAAAGTTTGGCCCGTGGCGGTAGTTAGCGCGGCCCGCGCAGCGGCGTATATTTAGGGTCTCCTAGGGCCATAAGGGTCATGGTCATGGGCTACAAGGTGCGGCTAAGCCAGCCCTTGCGGATTTCTGTAAGGCGCTATTTACTGTCATATTTTTGTTGACATTTAAATAAAGACCAAATGTAGGCTTCGAACTCTAGAAGGCGCCAAAATATTTTAAATAGTTCGGAATTTACTTAAAAAAGTAATTGCTCTTTTATCAAGCAAATATTATCCCACCAAAAACATTCTGTAAAAAACTAGCCAAGTCTCAATGGAGCTGCTTGTTTATCTCTAAAAAGTAATGAAATCTAGACAAAGTCGTGCCAAGTTTAAGGGTCCTTACTGCGATTTATTTATTATTATAGTTAATGTTGTGTGACTTGGCCGTTGAAAATTCTTTATACGTTACAAGTCAATTTTGTTTACACATAATGTTATATCAGATTCTGTTGTAACTACCTATGTTTGTTATGCGAGATAATAGCCCATACTGGTATTGGTAATTGGACGCTAGTGTCTTATTTTAGGCTGTTGTTGATTGTATAACACATGTATTGGAGCAATGGTGTCATGGAGCCCCTTTTGTACCCTTGTCTACTCTTGAACGGCCAAGTCACACAACATTAACTATAATAATAAATAAATCGCAGTAAGGATCCTTAGACTTGGCACGACTTAGTCTAGATTTCATTACTTTTTAGAGATAAACAAGCAGCTCCATTGAGACTTGGCTAGTTTTTTACAGAATGTTTTTGGTGGGATTTCACTCCTTTTTGTAGAAACGTAGGAATATTGATTTATTTTACTAGAATTTAGTGTAATTTGTTTATTTAATTTGTGTAATGTTCGAGTAGAATAAAGTTAATTGTTCGACTATTTCTTCTTGTAAACTTGTAAGTATAAGTATAAAAGCCAGTCCAGTCTTATCCAGAGTTTTCCTTTAATTTTATTTATATGCGTATTAAAAGCAGAAGGGGAGGCATTCGCCCAGCAGTGGGATGCTACGGGCTAGATTAAATTAGAAGATGTGTCCCACTTCACTGGATTTTTGCAATGACAGTCGATTTTTTTATGTACCAATAGTAGAAGGGGGCATTACCATATCTCTAATCAGCTGAGACCAGCTGAGGGTTCTTCATCAGATACTTCAGACCTTCGATTTTTGACATCAAATGAAGTGGCCCACCAAGTTGAATATTTTTTGTAAAGGCAGTATGTCGATCTCTAATAGTTTGGTTGGGCTCTTGTGTTTTCTAATAAGGGTCACCAGGTACTCCAGATCTTCGATTATCCTAGTTTTTATAGTTTTCCCTTTATGTGGCCATTAAACCCTACCTCTGTACCAAATTTCAGCTCTCTGAGTTTATGGGAAGTACTAGTTCTATTCTGATGATCATGAGTGAGTGACTGGGTGAGTGTCATAAATGCGAAACTTTGCTTTCGTTTAACTTCGGAACTAAATGACCTACAGACTTGAAATTTTGGATTTTAAGTATGTGATTATAGCTTACTGGATGACGAAAATTTCTGCGTTCTGGTCTTATCCAGAGGTTTTCAAATAAGGGCCTGAAAATGCGGCGAAATGGTTCCAGTAAATAATGGTACGCCAGTGTTTGCTTCGCGCTCGACTTGGCGGTGGCACTGCCGTGCCCCCAGATCGACGTTCTGGTCTTATCCAGAGGTTCTCAAATAGAGGCCTGAAAATGCGGCGAAATGGTTCCCGTAAATAATGGTACGGCAGTGTTTGCTTCGCGCTTGACTTGGCGGGGGCACTGCCGTGCCCCCAGATCGATTATCCTAGTTTTTATAGTTTTCCCTTTATGTGGCCATTAAACCCTAACTCTGTACCAAATTTCAGCTCTCTGAGTTTATGGGAAGTACTAGTTCTATTTTGATGATCATGAGTGAGTGAGTGAGTGAGTGAGTGAGTGAGTGAGTGTCGTAAATGCGAAACTTTGCTTTCGCTTAACTTCGGAACTAAATGACCTACAGACTTGAAATTTTGGATTTTAAGTATGTGATTATAGCTTACTGGATGACGAAAATTTCTGCGTTCTGGTCTTATCCAGAGGTTCTCAAATAGGGGCCTGAAAATGCGGCGAAATGGTTCCAGTAAAGGATGGTACGGCAGTGTTTGCTTCGCGCTCGACTTGGCGGGGGCACTGCCGTGCCCCCAGATGCGCTTGCTCCGCACAGTCTTAAAACTGTTTTTAAAGGGGAAAGTTCGATTGTATCCTTACATCGCCTAATGTAACTAACTCTTCACGAGTGTCACACGCTTGTTGGCGTTTTGTATGATCAGTTAGACCACTTAAACCACAGTTATACATAGCCCACGGTGGTACCCATTACGGTCACAACAACTGGTACAAGTTTTTGCACTTAAATCCATGCTTTGAGGCTAGGCTTTTTTAAGGTCCCATAATACCCCTTATAGATTCGCTTTGTCCGTCCGTCCGTCCGACTGTCTGTCTGTCCCTCCTTCTAGCTTCTGTATTCTGTAATTTGATAGCCATTACAGTCACAACAACTGGTAAAGTTTATGCTGAGGCTAGGCTTTTTTAAGGTCCCGTAATATTCATGGAACCCTTGTTTCGCTCTGTCCGTCCGTCTGTCTGTCTGTTTCTCCTTCTAGCTTCTGTAATTTGAATATTAATGGATGAAATAATATGATACCTATAGTTACATAATGTGTATAGATCTCGGTTTAGGAGTCTTAAAAAATTTATATTTTATATTTTAGGGGCTCTCCATAAATGTGCTTTTTTATTCTACCCCATCGTGTGGGGTATCTTTAATTAGGTATTTTAAAATAAAATTCCTAGTTACACTACTTTTTTACAAAGTCAACCAATTTCAAGTAATAGGCCTCCAAACTCCAAAGTGGGCTATAAGTTGGTACATAATATTAGCATTTCTAAACTATTATAGGAGTTAGAAACTTGTAAGTTTCCATGCTGATATATCACGCTAAAACTCTTTAGGAATTATTTTAAGTGAAACCGGACAAAAACTTTTGTAATAATTCAAAGAAAATATTTTGCGCATTGATAGTTACGGAACCCACCTTACACGTCATGTTCTGATATGCTTTTGGTTATGTTATTTAAATTCTTTCGTTAAGAATATGTGTTTAATAATTGTTTTTGTATTTCCTCCACAATTTTGTGTTATTTCGCTTCTTATTGTATTATATTGATAGGATATTAACAATTAAATATTTGTTATGGTTACTGTACGCAAGTATGGGCAAGTGGTACAATTTAAAAAAGCATGTTATTTTGTGTTCCCTTCATAACTAAGCTGTAGGTCGTAGGAAGTGATAGTACTCTACAGAATCGACTGACTTATTGACTGCATTGACGATTAATTTGGACTTTGATTTATTTATACTCCTGCTAGGCCCCTGTATAAATACTACTTTTTAATTATTAATTAAGTTATAATTACAATAACAATTACAATTCTCCATGAGCTTCAATTACGAAAGAACTTTTCTATACGTGTTATGCATTTTTATCGTGGGATATTTATGTAAGAGTTATTTAATCATAGCACATTTACCAGTTAGGTATAAAAACAGTATTACCTAGTTCCTAGCCAACTATCAGACGGATATTACCGCCTTACCGGTACCGTTAGATTGTTACTCGATATTATAGATTTCGTGTTAGGTTATTAACTTACGGTTAGCGTAGCTGTTAAATAATGGGATTTTAATGATCCGAGGTAATTTAATATGCAAAGTTAAATAATTAAAACAAGCAATTAATTTATCAATCGCAACTGTACAGAACGTACAGATCAATTATTATTGTAAAGTGAAAAGTAATTGTCTTTGCTAGAGCTTAGGGGGCGTCCATAAATTGCGTAAGTATTTTTTGAGGATATTATTTTTAATTCCCCTTCCCTAATCTGACGTAAATTTTTTCAAACATTTTATATTGAGTTAAAATGTGTTGATTTATTAAAAAAAACATAATTTGTTTTATTAAGTGGTATGGACTATGGAGTATGGACTAATACTTGAGATTATTTTAACAAGCATGTGAGACGTGCACAGACTTTATGATTTAACATTATTTACTCGAATTTTGAGACTATTTTTTCCAGGAAAAATTACGCGATATTTGCGAGTGATATTGGGTAATATTCGGCTGGACCCCCTTCTCCCCTTAAATACTTCATGTAATTTAGGGAAGCTCTCTTCCCAAGCTTATGGAATATCATCACATTATTTTACCAGCATGTCATATTCACTGACAGTCTAGGAGCAGAGGGCTTCAAAACGTTCTAAGATGATAGGGTATCCATTTACACGTTTATTGTTAAAGCCGAGTTGGCTTAAGAACTTACCGTTTCCGTATATTTCTCCTGTATATCCCTCTGCAGTTTCTGCACAGGATACGTCTGCCTCCATCCGAATAGCCTCACTAACTTGTCAGCCACGTCCTCGCACCGGGGAGTGTCTTTCATCGTCAACTCAATAGGAACTCATGTTAAATGCACTTCAAACTTTTTACTTAAAACTGGCACAGTCGATTCACACGTCAGTATTACGAAACAATTGACCGAGCGTCTGGCTGCCGTGGCGAAAAATTTCGTATTAACAAAATTAAAATGACTTTGTTATCGTTATCTTGACGCCCCACCTACGTTCTTAATTAATGACTATCAGTATCATGACACTCAACGCTAAAACGTGTATGTTGTGGAAATAATCGGAATGCTGACTACGCGCCACGGAATTGTCAAACATAACACGAAAGCAAAATGAAGTTCAGGGATTTAAGAATTTAACTCTTGATGGAGTTGGATCAAAGCTTCTTCCTGGATGCACCTAAAAGAAATAATAAATAAAGAAACTATTTAAAAACCCGGCCAAGTGCTAGTCGAACACGAAGGGTTCCGTACAAATCGGCAACAAATCACGTTTGTTATATGTAGGGAATATTATTCGAATATTCGAATATTCGTTTTATTCGAATATTCGACGATTTTATTATTCGAATATGACTGGGTTCAATATTCGAATATTTCGAATAAAACGAATAATAAAAATATTTTATTTATTTTTCAAAAATATGTTAATAATAGTAATAAAATTGTACATAAACCGGAAAAGTTTCGTTATTTAATACATTATTTTTATTATTTATTAATATTGTCGTCAATAATATCCTAAAACAGATTTTAATATACTGTTTGTGAAAGAATACAAAACTGTTTTTAAATTAAAAACAATTTAAGGTGAATACATCCTACAGGCTTCAGCGAAAGAAATCCATTCTCACTCGCTTGTCAAAATAACCTAACCAAGAGCGTGTTAGGACGTGTCTAAGGAGGGTTCTGTTACTATAAAGCGTAATACAATTTATAGTTTCTTAATCTTACTTTTCGATTTCGTTCAAAATAACTTTCCTAAAGAGCATTTACCATGATCTACTAACATGGAAAATTGTAAGCTAATCCTCATAGTTCAGAAATGACAGAGAGGGGTGAAACCAATTTGGAGGCCGGTTACTTCGAAATGGTTGACTTTGTAAAAGTCATGTATAAAAATTTGCCTTTATTTTAAAAGACAATATTCAACACACACTTCACATGTATGGAAAGCCGGGGTGGCTTTCCATACATGTGAAGTGTACTTAACTATATAATAAAATTACATTTTTTTATCAAACCAAAACCGATATCTAGACGCAATATAGCTAGAAAAGCAGATAGAAAGAGAGACAGGCAGACGAATAGTGAAACGATAATCGATATCTAGTTAAGTTGATTATTACAGTGTTACACTGGCCTGCAAAACTAAGTACAAATCGTTTAAAATTTCATACTTTTCAAAATTTTATAACAAGATTTATCAGCTTTCTTTAAAAGTAATAAATTATATTATATAATATGAGTATATTATTTTTATCTTTAAACAAAAATTAACCATTTTAATCTTAGTCTTAAATACTGAATTTACATATATAAAATTGCGGTTTTGAATAACTCCTCGAGGCCTGACAACAGCTTGGAGGAGGTTTGTCATACTGTAACAAGGTTTTGGAGCCGAATTATGCAATATTTTCTCCTATTATTATATCAGGGCGTGTTTTAGTGCTGTGAGGGTTCTAACTGTAGGTGACAATTTGCGGCTTCTGACTAGCCTTCTAAGCTCTTCTCAGGGTATACTTAATCGGGTTGAGCTGAGGACATTAAAGAGAATCTTTAAGAATCTCTTGACCATATCTTTCTCCAGGTAGAGGTCCAATTGTCATGGTCACATATGCCAGCCCATTGTATATGTACTCTGCCTGAGCATACTGGACTCTATCTGAAAAGTAGGCTTGAAGATGTCGCCTACCAGGTCACGTTTACTTAGCCTCCCTTCAGAAGTTCACTTTAACTTGTGAAGTTAAAGTGAGTAAATCCACTCATCTGGGATCAAAATCCTGGCCACTACTCGTTTAGCCTTTTGTATGTGTTCATGGACGTATCCACAATGTTGCTACTCGATACTAGGGCTCTCGAGTTTGGTCTCGAGGTGAGACCACTCGCCTTTCGCCTCGGTCTTTAGGGTTTCAGATTTACTTAAGCAAGTCTTATTCACTGTGCTGTCAGTAACATAGTCCATAAGTAGGGTCTGAAGAAGCTGTTTCTGAACTTATCTACATTTAAGTGTTGATTTTCAACAAGTGGAAACAATTAAACGGTCTTGCCGAGCGCTGAGTCTGCCATTAAAGTCTTGTACGGCCTTGTCAGATGTTTTTCAGTCTCTTTGTACCGTCGCTTCATCTTCTGAACGGTTCGTAACATGACACACTCCGTTCTTGCAGTACAATGCCTACCCCTGTACCTACTGATGCCTAGTTTCCGAAAAATCATTAACACATTCTTCAGGCTATGATAAAATTTTTAAATCTACTGTTGTTTAACTCCCTTTTTGTAATTTTAAACATAAAAAGACCAAAAACATGGTTTACTTGAAAATGGAAAAGGTTATTTTTGTTTTAAAGATTTTCCACACACTTTTTACCAACTATGAAGTTTTTTGTTATGATAACGTAACATTAAAGTCTTTTTTGAGTACTTTTTATTTTGACGGTTTATGTTGTTTACTTATTATTACTACGACTTATATACACATGTACCGATTAGATCTGGAGCAGACCATTATGACAGCATGATACTCGTGTTTTTAGAGTTTTCAGCTGAATTATATTCGAATAGAGCACTATTTACAGTGCATTCCGATTTCTGTGCAGTGTTCCAACTCTGCAAAAGTATTTCTCTACAATTTTAAACAAACTGATATACAAATAATAAAAAAATATGTTCTGTAATATTAGTGCTCTTTATACATTAAATTATACTACCAAAAATTCAAACTGTAGGTCTGACTTTTAAAATCGACTGTCTATGTCGAATAGCTCATTTAAAAAATAGAAAATACGAACCTCTGAAACAAACCCCAAAAATTATCTCCCCTAAAGGATATTTTCCTTAATTTATGGAAGAAACCCTTTAGTTGACAACCAAATCCATGGTCTGCTCCAGACCTAAGCCGTTCATGTCTTAATAGTTTTAAAAAGTTATGGCAATTTAGTATTTTAAGTTTGAAACTTAAAAGAAGATTTTTTTTATGAAAAAGACGTTGTTTTTTTTACAATAATTTGTAAAACACATCACATTTTAATATTATTAAATATTCAGGTCTAAATAAACGCATTATATTACTTGTATTTAAAGTTTGTTACCAATATTCGTATTATTCGAATTATTCGAATTTATTCGAATAGTGTTTAACCATTATTCGAATTATTCGAATAGTAAAATTTGTCGAATAATAACATTCCCTAGTTATATGGGAGCTAGCCTAGCCCCCTTAAATATTTATTTTATTCTGTCTTTGTATTTGTTGTTATAGCGGCAACAGAAATACACCATCCGTAAAAATTTCAACCTGGTGGTGAGATAATGCCTGGTGACAGGCAGAAGTACGGACGGACGGGCAGCTGGGTCCCCTTTGGGTACGGAACCCTTAAAAAGGCCCTAATGAGCTATTTATGCATTTGTTATGTATTTAGCTAGTGCATGTCTGTTACAACTTACACTCGTATATGATGACTTGCTACAAAATAGTCTCAGTGTTTGGTCTCTCACGGCCTGAGTTATGTGATGGTGCGGAAGTATTTTGGTAGTTAAATGCGAGTATGTAACTGAATCACCGGAAATTAAATCATCTACACCTCTTACTTTTAATAACCTAAATCTTACAATAGGTGTGCTTCATTTGGATTTTCAAGTCTTGTAAGTTGGGCTCTACGTATCTACTTTACAAAAGGAATTTTGCATTATCTTGAAATTGGAGTATTTCTAAACTGATCTCGATTACAGAGCTTCATAACACTTTAAAGTTTCCCTTTGTGATTCTTAAAACAAGACGTGTGCAGTTCATTAATGAGTCGTTTGTCACGACTATTGCCTGGCCCCGCACACGCGACAATGCACAAAACGGCATAAACTCATTCGCAGCAAGTAACATTAAACATTTTGTTAAATTAACGAGAAAAACTAACAAAAGCTTCCAATTTTGAGGAAGATATGATTTGACATTTTGGTCATTGAAAATAGTGTCCAGTT
Organism: Glaucopsyche alexis; assembly: GCA_905404095.1. Lineage (NCBI taxonomy): Eukaryota > Metazoa > Arthropoda > Insecta > Lepidoptera > Lycaenidae > Glaucopsyche > Glaucopsyche alexis. Next base: position 10,148,766 of record FR990053.1, read on the forward strand.
AACTACTAACTGAACTACTGAACTAAAATAATGATAATATAGTTCGCCGTGATCAAAAGATAACACAGCAAAAAGTGACACATTTTGCGCACCTTTACTTAAAACACATAGCATTCAAAAGCATGCTCTTGTCGTTACAGTTTCTTCCATGATCCATCCCTCTAAGTGAGATGTGTTAAACATCATTACTGTATATTATATACAGTATTTTTGTTTATAACAATTCATGGAATATAATTAAAACAGAAATTACATCGGTATCGGATACGTTAGTTCAAACAATTGACAATTGAGTGAAGTTGGAAACCATTGTTAGTTACGAGGTTAGCGGAATATGGAACTGGTGTAAAAACAGTTGGCATTGACGGGCTGCTCGTTGCAATTATTATTGTAACTATTACAGTTACAATTACAATTTAAAAAATCATTTCCATTCACTCGAAAACTAACGTCCGCCTCATATTGTGTAATTGTCTGTTAAAGTTATAGTTTTATGGGAAATTCTGAATCAATTATGTCTGATAAATATCACTGGCAAGCAATTATTTCAATTAAAATAAGTACCTAACCCGCAATAAGTAAGCACCCTCAATCTCGGTAACTCTTCTTTGAACTAAATTGAACAAGAGTTACAGTAGGTACTAAAATGAATGCAGCTGTAATACATAAGCTCGAAGTAACTGAAGATAATGTCAGGTTTCACAACGCTGATCTAGCGCCAGATCGGAGTATCTAGATCTATGTCAGCCGAGCTATTATGTTAGCAACCTGCACTGAAAAACTAACTGGCTCTAATGATGTTAATATAACGGTATCTCAAACAAAGGCATAGCAAGGCCAAAAGAAAATAACTCAATAATAGTGTTACGAACACACAAAAGCGCCATCTAGCGTCAACCAATGACACCACTTGGTGGGAACAGGGACAGCGTGGGGCCCCCTACTCAGTACTAGATGGCGCTACTGTACAAACGTTCCAGAATAAATCTAACACGGTCATGCGACTCGGGAACCTTCTGGAGTCGTCTGGGACTCGTATCGACCGGTATAAATACGTCGGAAGAATGCGAGCGAGTCGAGTTCTTTTTGAGCTTCCGTCGAAGCGATACGGGCGATACAAGCGAAAACTAGTGATCGGGAGTTCTTTTTGAGCTTCCGTCGAAGCGATACGGGCGATACAAGCGAAAACTAGTGATCGGGAGTTCGATTTGAACAGCGAAACGGGCGATAACGATGTGAATACTGGTGATGTGATGATACCAGGAGTGATACCCACGACTTGGCTACGACTTAAGGACACCGTTAGTGCTTAGTGTTTGGACTTAGTGTTTAATGTTGGATCTAGTGCTTTAATAGTGTGTGTGTGCTAGTAAATAAAGTCTTTAAAGGAGTCAGCAGGCTTTATCTCCAAATCCTCCGATATGGCCCAGCACGTAACAACTGGTGTCGGAAGTGAGATTTGGAGATGCCATTGACTCCGAGAGAAGATTTCAAGAAGTGCGGCGGAGAGGAGCGACCCCTGGCGGAGAGGTGCGACCCCTGGCGGAGAGATGCGACCCCTGGTGGTGGAGAGCGACCCCTGGCGGAAGACTGCGACCCCTGGAGGTGGAGAGCAACCCCTGGCGGAGTGGTGCGACCCCTGGCGGAGTGGTGCGACCCCTGGCGGAGTGGTGCGACCCCTGGCGGAGTGGTGCGACCCCTGGCGGAGTGGTGCGACCCCTGGCGGAGTGGTGCGACCCCTGGCGGAGTGGTGCGACCCCTGGCGGAGTGGTGCGACCCCTGGCGGAGTGGTGCGACCCCTGGCGGAGAGGTGCGACCCCTGGCGGAGTGGTGCGACCCCTGGCGGAGTGGTGCGACCCCTGGCGGAGTGGTGCGACCCCTGGCGGAGTGGTGCGACCCCTGGTGGTGGAGAGCGACCCCTGGCGGAAGACTGCGACCCCTGGTGGTGGAGAGCGACCCCTGGTGGTGGAGAGCGACCCCTGGCGGAGTGGTGCGACCCCTGGCGGAGTGGTGCGACCCCTGGCGGAGCGGTGCGACCCCTGGTGGAGAGGTGCGACCCCTGGCGGAGTGGTGCGACCCCTGGCGGAGTGGTGCGACCCCTGGTGGTGGAGAGCGACCCCTGGCGGAAGACTGCGACCCCTGGTGGTGGAGAGCGACCCCTGGCGGAGTGGTGCGACCCCTGGCGGAGTGGTGCGACCCCTGGCGGAGTGGTGCGACCCCTGGCGGAGCGGTGCGACCCCTGGTGGAGAGCGACCCCTGGCGGAAGACTGCGACCCCTGGCGGTGGAGAGCGACCCCTGGCGGAAGACTGCGACCCCTGGTGGTGGAGAGCGACCCCTGGTGGAAGACTGCGACCCCTGGTGGTGGAGAGCGACCCCTGGCGGAGTGGTGCGACCCCTGGCGGAGTGGTGCGACCCCTGGCGGAGCGGTGCGACCCCTGGCGGAGCGGTGCGACCCCTGGCGGAGCGGTGCGACCCCTGGCGGAGCGGTGCGACCCCTGGCGGAGCGGTGGGACCCCTGGCGGAGCGGTGCGACCCCTGGCGGAGCGGTGCGACCCCTGGCGGAGCGGTGCGACCCCTGGCGGAGCGGTGCGACCCCTGGCGGAGCGGTGCGACCCCTGGCGGAGCGGTGCGACCCCTGGCGGAGAGGTGCGACCCCTGGCGGAGGCCACACCCACTGGGGACCAAGCTCCTCGCCTACTATGCCCCGCCCACTGACCACGCCCCTCAGGCTCCGCCCACTGGCCCCACCCACCGGGCCCCGCCTGCTCAAGTCCTTTGGGTCTCTGGGAGGAATGATGCTATGAGGCAGGCTCAAGACAGAGATGACGACCTTCGACACATCGTCACGTGCAAGAAACGGGGTGACGTAAAACTAATCTGGAGTGAAGTTGCACCCACTGGCGCTATCACTAAGGCGTACTGGGCGCAATGGGACAGTCTGATAAACGGAATACCCTACCGGAAATAACGGCAGAGAGTTCCATCTTCAGATAATTGTCCCAAGAACGAGAGTGCCAGATGTTCTCCGTAAAATGCATGATGGCGTATCAGAAGGTCATCTGGGTGTCAAGAGGGACGTTCAAAGTGGTACACTTAGATCGTCTAGTGCGGTACCATGGCAGTGGCAGCGATGCTCGGGACGAACATCTCTAAGAGGGGAGTAGTGTTACGAACACACAAAAGCGCCATCTAGCGTCAACCAATGACACCACTTGGTGGGAACAGGGACAGCGTGGGGCCCCCTACTCAGTACTAGATGGCGCTACTGTACAAACGTTCCAGAATAAATCTAACACGGTCATGCGACTCGGGAACCTTCTGGAGTCGTCTGGGACTCGTATCGACCTGTATAAATACGTCGGAAGAATGCGAGCGAGTCGAGTTCTTTTTGAGCTTCCGTCGAAGCGATACGGGCGATACAAGCGAAAACTAGTGATCGGGAGTTCTTTTTGAGCTTCCGTCGAAGCGATACGGGCGATACAAGCGAAAACTAGTGATCGGGAGTTCGATTTGAACAGCGAAACGGGCGATAACGATGTGAATACTGGTGATGTGATGATACCAGGAGTGATACCCACGACTTGGCTACGACTTAAGGACACCGTTAGTGCTTAGTGTTTGGACTTAGTGTTTAATGTTGGATCTAGTGCTTTAATAGTGTGTGTGTGCTAGTAAATAAAGTCTTTAAAGGAGTCAGCAGGCTTTATCTCCAAATCCTCGAACCCCAACACGTAACAATAGTAAGTGAGGAAGTATTGGTGGGAGTAAGTATAAAATGAGATATTTTTTTATTAAGAGTAAAGCCTAGTTCGCATTAGGCCAGTATTTTAGTCAACTGACTCACTTTCAACTCGCTACTAACCGGAAAACTGTTCGCACTTGCGTTCGAGTGCAGTTCACAAGTGAGGCGTGTTTTACAAGATGAATAGCCTACGATTGCCTCCAAAGTGAATGAACTGACTAATCTAATTGTAAAAGTTATTTTAGTAGAGGTGGATGAAGAAGTTTGTGTCATAAAAAAGAAGCTATATGGATAAGAAAATGGATCAATAGAAATACATTATCGAAATACATTAGGAGCAACTAACACCCGTATCATTAGTTGTTTCCTCAGATCCGCCTCGACTCAACCTCACCTGAGGTATCCTTGAGAAGTTCCTCGAGTTTGGTATTCTTAAACATAATTTCTACCTCGGCTGTTTGTTCCTCCAGTAAGGTTGAGTGAAGATAAATAATCATGGAAATAATTTTTTTTATGTTAACACCAACAGTAACCATTAAAACTCGATCCAAATTTTACAGAATAATGAATATCTATTCGCTGTATAATTATACGGAATTTCGTCAACGCAGTGGCGGATTTTCGTAAAGTAAAGATCCAAAAAGTCCTCCATGTTTATCTTTAAATAAGTATCCCTCTGTAATTGCGTAATTACTTTAAATAATTCCACTCTGTTTCTAAAAAGAATTGATATAATTGTCGGAAATAGACGCTCGAGGGAGCCTCAAGGTACGTCCTGAGGTATCTTAAGTTTGACAGTTGATTCCTCCACTCGCCTAAGGAAATTCCTCAAGTCGAGGGAATTTTGTTGAACTAATGATACAACTTTCGTGGATTGAGGTTGAGTCGAGTGGAGGAAATCTCGAGGTAACAACTAATGATATGGGTGTAACTGTCTTCTGAAGGAATCGTTGAAAGATCCGAAATAATACTTCGATACTTTAAGAATGACCGAAAATCGTGAAAATCTTCTGCTATTTTTATAGCAACTAATGAACTCGACTAAATCGATAGGTTCGGACTCGTTTAGTCGGTGAGCCAGTGAGCAGGGACGCCTAGTGGGGGGGCTACTCGCCCATGAAAAATAGAAATAAATGGATTGACTCGACTAAATTACTTACTAATCTACTCGACTAAATTTTTGGTGTTCAGACGCGTTTAGCTACTAAATTACTCGTTACTCGACTAAAATACTGGCCTAATGCGAACTAGGCTTAAAGCTAAGCTGATGAAAAAAGTTTGAAAAACGTTTTTCATCAGCTTAGCTTACTGGATTAAAAGAGCTGGTCATAAAAGCATAGGGTGGTAATAAATACTATTGATTTAGTCGGACAATATGGTATTAAGGAATAGCGGCATGTACCTAATATGAATATTATTATGACAATGAACTTAATAAATAATAACATGAATGCTTAGAAAGCGATGCAATGTCACAAAAAGGAGTGAAAGTAAAAAAAACACAGATATAACCCTCAATATAATATGTAACCATAAAACTTAATAATGGAATTTAAAACTAAAGTTAGTTGTCTATCGCTTTTGTAGAAACCTCACAAGTCACAAGTAATGAGTTACGTAAAGTCATGGTACGTTGAGCAGAATATACAAAAAAAAAGAACTAAAAATAGGAGATTATCTATTCATATAGGTTTATTATTGATTATTTTATTTGAATTGTTTTCAGATTCGTTTCGAATGTATTTTCTTTCTAAATTACAAATATCTAAGATCTGTGTAGGTCTAAACAATTCATCTTGACTAGGTCGCAGCCTTTAGGTATTTCTTACTAAGACCAGACCACAATACGCCATCAAGGGTCTGTGGTTCTGAATTTGTGATTTGAGCACATACATTTTCATTTACATTAAAATCAGATAAATTAATATTTTCAAGCTGGAAAACTTCTGGTAAACTTGTTAAACTGAGAGTTTAAAATTATATTTTATCAAAAAGTTGTGTCGATCATTCTCAACCTTGTAAGTGTTTGCACTACACTCTCAGAGCAAGACGGCAGACAGTACAACGGTCGTACGGTAAATTGCGACACAGGCCACGAATTTCAACTTGAAAGTTATCACAACACAAGATTCACAACCTTTACCGAGATAAAAGCGATCTGATAAGAGATTGAACCGTTTAATATACGATTTGGTTATCTTTGTAAACAAACGAGAGGCTACGCGGCGAACAACTGGCTAGGTTACTGCGCGGGCGCCGGCCGTCGGGCCGTGCGGGCAGCGCGGGAGAGAAGACCCCTCTCCCCCGCCACACCTCGCGCCGCACTGTAAACAATCACATCACCTGTGCACACAGGTAAAGACCTTATTACGTGAATTTACGATAGAGTTATGGTAACATTAAAAATTTTATCATCAACTAACGGATCATTCAAGAAGAGTAAGTAGCCATGACTTATGAGTTAGATTTTGAAGAGAGATATTTAAGGAGAGAAGAGTCAAGAGATGGGCCGTAACTGGGATCTGGTGATCACCCCAAAAATAGACAACTACACGAGTAGTAGTTTTAATCTGTGATAGAAGAGAAGAAATAATTCACTTTAAACAAAAAACCGCGCGCCAAGCGCGAGTCGCATATGTGCACGTTACCCTTTGGGTACGGAACGCAAAAAAAGGTTAATTAATGCTGAAAAGGAAGACCTTCGAGTAAACATTTTTGTAACCACGGAAGTAAGTTACACAAACATTAAGATTTAAGGTAACTTATGTTGAATTGAAGATACAATTACAAACATTATCTTCAGTGATAAACAATATTACTAAATTATTACTTCATGCTATGAATATGTAAGTATATTGACTAATTAAACAATATCTCTGTCTTCAAAAGTTCTAAATATAAAAGCGCAATACAGCTGACCCCTTTATTTCACTGACTTCCCCTGACTACTTTGAGTTTTCCTGATTATTTTAAGGTCCTCTTTCACAATCTCATAAATGCCAGATAGCTTATTTTACATATTTTGTCTCTGTCGCTTAGTATAAAAGTAAGCAGCGAAAAAACATCCGAATAAACTTATTAGAGGATTGTGAAACAGGCACTAATTCTACAATGTGATATTTTGCTTATTACACTAAAGCATTGTTTCCTTTTGTTTTTATTTCTTCCTAACTTTTCTCCAGTCTTAGGAGTTTGGACCTACTTAGTACACTAGCAAATATAATCGTCACAATCATTAGCTGCAACTAGCGTTTATCTTTACTCTTGCATCTCATCATTTAATTCATTAAAAATTATAATGTTTTCAATTTCCGATTCTTTATCGTTTTCTGATTTGTTTAGTACCCAAATAATACATACCTTACCTATCTGTACCTTCTGTTCTGTAGTACCTAGTTCGGAAAAATATTTATATTATTGCAATACAATGATTTTGTACACTCGTTTTTAAAGTAGATATAGTATTATTATGTTATAATGGTTGTTTTTGTGTAGTGTATGCAGTATGCCTATAATTATAGTTGTCGTTAAAAGGGTGTGCAGGATCCGGCAAGGGTCATTGGCGCGGTTGGCGTCAGCCAGCAGAACCGGCGGAGCAGAACGTGCGCACCGCCGGAACACGCCAGCCGACCCGACCAGATCAAGGACACGAGCTACTTTCTAATGGGGATCACCATCCCGTGGAACGTTATAAAACCCGTTTCGATCTGATTTATTGTTTTTTTTTAATCAGGACATCAGTTATCAAAAGTTTAGCCTGGTTATGAAATGAAGGCAGAAGGTTAAAACTAGTTAATTGAAAAAAACTTCATATTACGTCACAAATTAAGATAAGATCACTGATGATGAGAAGAATTATAATTAGGTGGAAAAAGCAGGCTAATGGCTATACACCTATTAGTAAGGGGCATCCATATTTAACTTCACACAAAATTTCGACTTTTTTAACCTCTCCCCCATGTCACGACTCACGTTGCTTTTTAGGATCCCTTTAACATGCACTGTCACGTTTGGTAATACCCCCCCCTTGCGCTGTGACGTAATATGTGGTGACCCCTAAGTAGTGAGTACTAACATAGCACTAGCGCACCTTTGTACAGCGCCATCTATTTGCCCGAGGCTGAACTATTTGCAATGCAGGTAGGCAAGTCAACCGCTCGTCAACATAAAACTAACAAGTCAGCAAATACTCTGTGAGTCACCTTGGTTTACTCGATAGATGTAGGTAGTAGCTGTAATTACCAATTCGACTTTATGTTCCTCCTTTACAAAACGCCAATTTCGTATGTAATGAATGTAAATAAGGGTTATATCATGGTAGTCAGGGTAGATTATTGTTATTTAGGTTATGATGGTGTAAATTTAATACCTAGTAGTCTAGAATCTGAACCAGAAAACCCGCTATTAATTCCCTAATTATTTAACGTACTACCTACTTACTGAAAAACAGTATGTGTAAATTATAAAGTACTTGATGTCGCCCGCGAATTCGTGCGCGCAAAAGTTAATTTCACAGAAACCGTATATTTTGCCGTGATAAAAAGTAGCCTATATCCTTCCCCGTAGTCTACTCTACATATTATGTGCCAAATTTCATCAAAATGTCCAGTAGTTTCGGAGCCTTTCCAATGCAAACAAACAAACTTTTCCTTTTTATTATATTATATATCTTTTTATTATATTATTATCGTACTAACCCAATTAAATACAAAATAGAAACGGATTGAAATCCATTCCAGGAATCCTCTTAAGTGCTGGGTATCATGCTACATGCTGGCCCACTATTTGTTAATACAATTACAGCAGTGTCGGAGTTCATATACTATTAGACGTACTAGACTTACGAATAAAGCCAGAGTCCTAAAACCTAATCCTTAAGAAGAATAACTTACGTCTGCTTACGAGTAAGCAATGTTGTCATACGAAAAATAATCAATAATCCATTAATATAGTAACTTATAACCACTACCGTTTTTTATTCTTCTGTCGCATAGGGATCGTCCATTAATCACGTGATGCCTAAAGGGGGAGGGGGGGGGGGGGGGGGTCCGAAAAAAATCACCAAGTATCACCAAGGGGAGGAGGGGGTATAAGGAGACATCACGTGTATTAATTTTCGAATCTAGTCTATGCATACCAAAATTATTATCGGTTGTAGATTCGTAGCGTTGTTTAAATACTTACAAGACAAATTACTCGTATAGTTTTAAATTGCTTAAATTATTCGATTAAATTGTTTTTTAAGTTAAAATTTTTCTTAAACATCACCTGCTTACTATGTAAAAAAAATACACGTGATCTTAGGTGGGGGAGGGGGGGTATTATAAAACCTCACCAAGTATTACCAGGGGGAGGGGAGGGGTCTAAAAAGTTGTTAAAAACATCACGTGATTAATGGACGGTCCCATATATAAAATACCTATATATTTTTTTTATTTTCATTGGTAGTTTTAGTTTACGATGTTTTGGAGTCCGGACCCCGGACCCTTATAAAAAGGTTTATGGTAGGTCTACTCGTCAGGGTCGACTGGCTACACGGCGGAATCAGGGTCCTTGCCTTGTCCAGTGCGTTGTGAATGGTGTTAGGTAATTATAGGGTCAACTAAGTTAAGTAAAGCTAACACGGCAAAAAGCTGGGGTTCTTCGCACGATTACGACATTCGATTGAATGGATCCTATCAGGGTCCCCAATGTGGAAATAGTAAAGTGGGAGTAGAAAATGTCAAAAAGGGAGATATCTAATGTTTCAGTGGTCGTATATAACTGAAATAACTTCGATAGCACTATTCTAGAAACCTCTTGGAGTAAGACGCCTGTCTTGATTTCATAGCAATTCAACATTTCGTCATTTGAATAATTTCTCAAGACAAACATCAATTTGTAACAGAACTTTGCGTTTATTTGTGATTGTTCTTCTTCTTCTTGATATTTCGAATGAATAATTCAAGTCAATTAATATAGAAAAAAAATGATGAATTGAACATTACAACTGTTCTTACAGATACCTAATATGTAAGTAGCAATGGTATGTACTATGTGGCTAATGTATAAGTGCCTAATATTATATTTGTAGACATACATCTGGCCAGTAAAGTAATGTTGGCGTTTAACAAATCCAAACTATTTCACGCTTACTTAATTAACATAAAGCAAGGCTTCTGAACTGGATCCTGTATCGATCTACGTGTCCGCAGTTCGCACTAGCTAGCGGTAAACAAATAGTTTTTGTGCTAAACCTTATTAGGATAAGTGTTCGAGTAAAAACTCGGCAGCCTCACCCTCGTTCAAACATGGTTTAGCCACCATATTCAGCAACAGCAAAGTATTATCATTTCTTATTTTTTATCATCAACACAAAACGAAGTGCGATTTTTTTATTTCTTATCTCAGGAAGCGCAAGAATAAATTGAAACTTGATAGGACAATAAACTAACTGTTAGTCGAATAATTATTAAAGATATTCGGTAAAGCCGACTTTCAGACTACTTTCATAGTCGACGACTAGTAGCAGAAAAGCGCCGGCTTCCTATTTTGTCTAAGATAATATATTTCTCAGTACCTAGTTATAGTTCATACCAAAATCAGATTCGAGATTCATTTAATTTTTAATCATATTTCGCTATTTATTATAGTTAATAAGTTTTCTAATATCACATGAACAATTCACCATGTATTAGGTAGGTACATAATATTATGTTTGCTTTTCTCTATGAAATAATTGACTTAAAATAATTAAATTATTTTTGATACTACTGATTTATGCATAATTAATATGAATACATAAATAAAGGTTTTCGAATAAGCTTCTGATCCGATTTTAATGAAAGAGTCAATAGAGTCCAAATAATATCTCGGGTAACATACGGGCTATTTAATTTAAATTTATGTAGTCGGGTTATGCTTTCTTTAATACCTATACTACTCGTTATACCTATAGTTATCAAATAACGCACTTCTGTACCGTAATCTTAAATTCTATACTCTATCATCTAGAAATGTCGCTATGTTTCTTAGTGGAAAAATATGTTTACTACTACTATCTACTACAATCTATCTGGTAGTCAGCCAAAGTCATATTATCGGTACATGTCTAGTAAACGTTTTTTTGAAATACGATCTCTATTTTCATTTTTTAACATGCGATAGTACGTAGAACGTACGTCAGTTGTAACTTGTGAGACGTATCAACTAGAGATGGCCGTTTAAACGTAAAGCGTTTAAAAAAGCGTGCTTTTATAAATAAGTTGAAAAGTCGTTTAAAAATTTAAGCGTTTATCACTTATACTTATTGTTTATATCGTTTATAGTCATAAAGCCATAAGTGTGGTATGAGCAAAGAAAAATAGTTCTTATGACAGCGGAATAAGAGTGAAAATTCTTTAATGTAGCTCATCACTTATTTAAACGGCTTATTTTTTGTACTAATAACTAATATGCTTTTTCGTGTTTATTCACTTTTTGTTAGTTGCGCTTTGCGGGTTGACGAAAACACGTTATATTACGTTACGCAATAATTCGTATTTTAATCGTAATAGTGGTGTTTTGGTGGCTTACCGTGAACTTTTAATGTAAATAATAAATATAATAATGGTCCATATGGACGTAATATAAACTTTTCGTGTAGTGTTCTAGTATTAAGTTTATTAAGTTTTTGTCGTAAGATGACGACTAAACGACGTGAATTGGAACAGAAATTTATGGAACTAGGTACTTTGAAAGAAATGAGGTGGAAAAAGTGGCGATGTGTAATGTTTGTTATCCTATAAATCAACTATTACTAATGATAAGCAACATTTAAGATTAATGCATATTATCAACATGTAAAAACATTTTTATGAGTTCATATTATTATATTAATAATTATTCAGATTTCAGACAGTCCTAAGCCTGCAAAGTACGAAGGAAAGTTAATTTAAATCAGTTTAAGCGATCGAAAAACGTAACATAAGCGCAAAAAACATTATAACTTATAAGTGGCAATAAGTAGATAAGAAAATAAGCAACTAAGCAACTAAGCAGTTAAAAAAAGTTGCTTTAAAATATTTAATAACGGATAAGTTAACTTTAATTTTAAGCCGTTTATCACATCTCTAGTATCAACGCTTTGTATTTTTAATTACCTTGGAAAATGTTTTCTTGCTCAGATAGAAACTTATTTTCTCAATACAACAATAGCGATTGCTCTCTATCAACCTACAATATCGCTAACAAAAAAGTTAAACATGTTTTTATGAATTGTACTTTCAAGAGCATATTATTTTCACGGTCACTTGAATGTTAAAAACATTTTTAATTAACACATTCAATTAATTAGCTTTAACATCTTCAGGCATATCGAAGTACCTATATTTAACAGTACTTACTTCCATAACATAACACCATTACACCACCTTTATATATATGTAGTTACTATAGAAAATCAGTGATAAAATGTTAGTAGGTACTTACTTACTTAATATACCTAAATAATAAATATAAAAAGCCAAAAAAGCGCTTTTGATAAATTAAGTGAAGTGTCATAATATTTTTATAAAAACAAGTACCTACCTACCTAAAACATAACTGGAATGTTAATACATATATACAATGGTGCTCATAACTAACAATATACAATGAAAACTGGTCATTATAGTGACTAAAGCTCCAGGTCGTTGAACTGTGCAAAAATCATTGCTAAGAACAATATCTAAATCAAGGTCATATTATTTAGTTATTTATCGAAATTCTAGTCTGATTAATACCTTACTACCTAGTCTTGGTAGCTATAAGAGTTATCAAGCATAAGCAAATTTTGATATTTACGAAGTACGAACTTAACATTCAAATACCTCAGAGATGGTACGGGCGAGTTTTTATGATCAGTCAGACATATTATACTACATTCAAATTTCAGATACAATTTAAAAGAAACGTAAACAAAGAAACAATATAAAAAATAAAAATCAATGTCACTTGTTAAAAATAAATAGAGTCACTTCACACTTGTTTAGTTTACCCAAACCGTGGCGGGCTTCATATAAAATAACTGTATGAATTGTAATATTTCGCTAAAATGGGTATGGGTCATGGGGCTATGGACATTAAGAGTGTAGTTTGTTTTTATTAAATACTACATGTTTCCCGCGACTTCGTGCGCGTAAGAGCCTATATCCTTCCCCGTGGTCTACTGTACAGTAGGTACTAGTTTCGGAGCCTATTTAATGCAAACAAACAAACAAACAAACTTTTCCTCTTTAGTTAATTTAACCAGTTTACGTTGAGATTCAATTGGATCTGAATTTTGAACATCAAGTATAGCATATTCAGTTTATCTGTGTCTACTCGTTCTGATCCATAGAAAATTAGGATTAGAAAATTTTCAACTTAAAAGCTGTCTTAGGTAATTGAGTTACCTTTTGTTTATCTGTAGGTCGATTCTGATAATTAAATCTTACCATATTACAGTTTGGATGCAGTCTCGATATATTAAAACAGCAAAATGGTATTCTCATAAACGTCAAACCAACGTTTAACGCGTTTTGATTGGTCCAAACACCAAAGGTTTATGATATCAAGACGATTCTTTTATATTCCATTGAAAGTAAATTGAAAATCTAAGTTAAATACCAGAATTGGGGTTCAGGGCTGAAGAAGAATACCAACTAGAATGAGCCAAAAATTTTCATAATCTGCCTTGATTAGCAATTTAGAAGTAACTTTGAGACTTTGTGTGTGTCTCGACTCTCGAGCATGAAGCAAATAGCTCCATAGTCTCGAGTTTCGACAGTGTCTTTTTTTCGCCATAGCTGTTCGCCATACCCAGTTTCTGGGTTTTAGTAGCATCTACTATTGGGCAGGTGATCTACTATATTTCTAAGAAAAACCTCGTAAATTGCGTAAAAAGCCGTTACGCGCATTCTTTCCTCAAAGAAGCGCGCAGGAAAGCTAAAGTGAGTAATGTTCGGTTTTTTCGACGGGGAACCAACGGACAGTAACGACATTGGAAATCGAGAGTGTTTTCTATCCAATAATAGGTAGGTACTAGGTACTTAATTCATAATTGTTTTAACATACTTAAATTGCTTACATTTAAAGGCTTATTAATTGATAAAGTATGCACTTAATTCTAAATAATTCATTTACACACTAGATATTGGATTGGATTTAAAATAAATAAAATACACAACCAATATGGACACAAATACAAAAATATATTTAAGTACTTAAAACTCTTCACGAGTTTAAATAAAGTATATAAACGCCAAAATATCTGACATAACACCAAATCCGCTGGTTAGTTGAACCACGTTTAACATTGGAATTCGCTTAACCTTAATTTTGCGCAACAAACTCGTTTCCTTTATCGGACAAAACTGGGTTACGCGTCTGATATCCACAATCAATAGGTATAGTATTCAATATACATACATATTATTATTGATAAGTCATAAAAAATGTAGGCATCATCATCAGTCATCGTTTTTAGGGTTCCGTAATACTTAAGGAACCCTTATAGTTTCGCTCTGTCCGTCTGTCTGTCTGTCTGTCTGTCCGCGCCTCTAGCTCCCGTAATTATGAATATAAATTGATGAAATTTGGCGCATTTATAGATTGTGTATAGATCAGGGTTTTGGGACCATAAAAAATTATAATTTTATATTTTAGGGGTGGCTCTCCATACATGTGAAGTGGGGATGAAAAATATTTTTTCACACTACCCCATCGTGTGGGGTATCGTAGAATAGGTCTTTTAAAATAAAGGCAAGGTTTCATACGTTACTTTTTTATAAAGTTGACCATTTTCGAGTAATCGGCCTCAAAAGTAGTTTGTAAGTTGATCCCCCCCCTAGCATTTTTAAACTATAGGAGATAGAAACTTGCAAATTTCCATGCTGATAGATTATGCTAAAAACTCTTTAGGAAAATTATTGTGAACCAAATCGGACAGTAACTTTTAGAGTAATTATTATATTATAATATAGCATATTAAGTACGCGTTTATAGTTACGGAACCCTCCTTAGACATGTCCTGACATGCTCTTGGTTAAGTTTTTTTAGCCTACCTACCCAAAAACAAATAAAATCTCAAAAACTGCGCCTACGCATTTATTCGTGACTATCTTTTGCCCGCCCGCGTAAATACAGTATCCCACGGGGGATCACTGTATTTTTGTGAATAAAATGTAGCTTATGTGGATTAAGCCACAGCTTAAACTACTACCATACCAAATTACATCTAAATCCGTTCAGTAGTTTTTGCGTGAAAGAGTAACAAACATCTTTATAATATCACTAGAATATGTTGTAGTCGGATTGGGACTTTGGGAGTTGGTACTTGGTACTGTTTATACTTTTACCGATTTTCGAGTGATTTCTCTCATCTCTATAATATTTACGACCACATCTATCGTGATTCGTGACATTTCTCATAGATTATCGCAATAATATGTCTATTGTGATCGTGATGGTCGTACACGAAGCGATAAGAGGAAAGCTCGGTACAATTAAGGTCTAATGAAAGCTGAACATGTGACCGGGAGCCTTTGGGTCAGAGCGCCAACAATGGGTTGTGGGTCTTTCAATCATTAGGGTTGTCAGTTTGAAAAGTTGGTTTGTGAATGCAAAGCAATTCCCTTGTAAAATCTATCCTGGGTCCATGGTTCTCGTTAACATTATATAATATGTATGATATTATATAATTTTTTTTTTCTAGTTAATATACTTACTTACTGTCAATTGTTAGTTCATTATATTCATAATACATAATATATTATAGCTAAGTACTTAAAAAAATTTATTAAACATAATATAATAAAGAGGAAAAGTTTGTTTGTTTGCATTGAATAGGTTTCGAAACTAATGGACCGATTTTGATGAAATTTGGTACAGATATATATGAACGGGGAGTGACATAGGCTACTTTTTATCGCGGCAAAATGTACGGTTACTGCAGGATTTCCTTTTGCGCGCACGAAGTCGCGTGCAACATCTAGTTTCAAATACATAAAAAACGAAACTGGAACAAGTCATCAACTACTGATCCGATTTTCATGAAAGTGGTGTCAATAGAATCGTTATAATAGCCCGGGTAACATATAAAGCTATACTACATAATTAAATAGTGTAGTCGGCTTACAGTGTTTAACATTTTTACTTTCTGGTCATGCTATAGACTTATAGAGCGTAGAGGACTGTTACACCCCTATAGAATTTCACAATGTTTTTAAACCTGGTGCCATTGTGGGCTGTGGCAAGCCGTTAATGTGAAACATGGTGTTATTGTTGTACACGTAGACCAAACAACGAAAAAATGCACATTTTCATGTGACGTTATCTTTTATCTGCGTTTTATCAACCAATCTTCGAATCTGGATTATTTATGCACTGTGATTTTGTTGGTTTTTTCTGTACGGTCGAGGAAATGGAATGTTTAGCTAATTATGTGCTTCTGAAATGTTCTCATGTTACTGTTTTATGGTTATCAAATGTTGACGAACAAATTATGAGGATGATCATAATTACATTAATTTTCAGCGACTTTGCATAGGTGACCGACGACTTCGTAATTTAGACACGCTATCTTGAGTAAATAGTTTCGACAGTGCAGACACAGCTCTTCAGACAAGTGTTATGTTGATAAATAGGCTGACATATAAAACATGTCCATTTGCAATTATTTCCTAACGAGTAAAATTTAATGAACGTAAAATCGTATCGTTGAGAACGAATGATTCAGACGTTACTCATTTTACACGTGACTTCGCAAACAAGTTAATTGGACCACGCTGTAGACATGTTTAAAAAACCAGATGAAATAAATTTATCTTCTATAAAGTAATCCGTTTAGGCGTTATTAAGTAATAGACAGACAGAGTTATAAGGATTGAGCTAGGTATATTGTATTGCAAAATAAACATGCCCCAAATATTTTTTTAATACATTCGACCTTTTGGGCGATATGGTTTCGCCCAATATTCTATACTTCTAAATTCTAATGGTAGATAGGTAAATAATGCAATTTATAACGTAAGCGGTAGCCACATTAGAATTAACAGGTACCTAACTACCTAATGATTTAAAGGTTTAAAGTAAACATGAGTAATTTGATGTATGGTACTCATAAGACCTTATTGAGAGCATTTTTTATATTGAATGTCGATAATATTTTACTAATCTCAGATCAAATAAAAAACCAAGATAGCGCGTGGCGTTTGTTTGAAGTGAAGCCTAAAAAACTACGCTACTTCAATTTTACACACGCGCTCATGCACACACAAGCAAAAAAGTACGCTACTTTTCGACAGTATCGAATGAGTCGTCGTGACGACTAATCTATAGTGACAAAAAGTAAAGTACTTTTTTGCTTGTGTGTGCGTGAGCGCGTGTGTAAAATTGAAGTAGCGTAGTTTTTTAGGCTTCACTTCAAACAACCGCCATGCGCTATCTTGGTTTTTTATTTGATCTGAGTTACTAATAATAAACCTATTGAGTACTGTGAAATTACTTTCTTGATACGATGAACCCCGAAAGACGTCAAAAACGTAGTTATACCACAGCCTATGGAACTTACCTACAGTCGTCCAACGGACACGTCTAGACAGAGCAATCGTGCGGGGCGTGCGGGGTGAGAGAGGGGTGGTAGCGAGCCCAAGCTGCCATACACTCGCTTGGGACACGTCAGCCGGGGTTGGCGCTTTTTAATTTGATTGTTTTAAGTGGTTTGCGACAGTGTTTCGTTTGAGTTGTATGTAGGTACTTATTTGCAATGGTCAATTATATGAACAGCTATAGAAGATTAATTTTAATACAAAACCATGCGCCTGTTTCCCGTCAGAATTTTTAATAAAATTGTATCTACGTATGAGAATTTACTAACTACATCGTCAAATTCAACAATCGCAATCTAAAAACTAGTAAATCCAAATGTAGAAAATACCTTTCAGTTTCGCTTTTGTAGCTTTTGCAGGGTTCGTAAATATCCGATATCTATACAAATAAATAAAATTGAAGTGTCTGTTTGTAACTTCCAATTAACAGCTTTTCACTTAATGCATCTTAAAGTATATTCAGTACTTATTATAAAATACAATTTTTTAGAACTTTTGTCTGTCCGTCGGTCTGTCTGTCTGTCTGTTTGTTCCGGCTAATCTCTGAAACGGCTGGACCGATTTTCACGGGACTTTCACTAGCAGATAGCTGATGTTATAAGGTCTAACATAGGTTACTTTTATTTTAAGGTTCCGTATAAAAAATAGGGTTCCGTTTCCGTTAGTTACGGGCAAGTAAGTTATGCAAACGAAGTTGCGGGCATCAGCTAGTTTATAATAAATATCAAAATATCAGATATCTTTGATATATATCCGATATTTTTGATTTTTTGATATTTTTGATATTTTCAAAATTATATACAAATTTCATACTCTATGTTTTTTCGTAATAGTTGAATCGAAATAATTTGTATCTCCGATAATTTGAAGATAGGGAAGTAAAATTAAACTCATTTATTTATTATTGATATTCAAAGTTTTCAAATAAATTAAAAATCAACGATAGATACTTTTGAGTATCAATTTAAGTCTTAAATCCATAAAATGACTTTTGTTTATAACCAGAAGAAAAAAAAAAGTGTATTAATTTTATCAGTCGAATTAATTTGACACACGGTATACTTAAATGGTATAACAAAAGTATAATAACAAACAAGGAATTTTCTTCCGAAAAACAGGGGGTCACGTGGGTGTCATAAGCCTAACGATTAGTTAATGTCGTGTCAAATAGCAAGTTTTTGATGACCTAGGCTTGTGAAACTCTCGGAAAATAAGACCTGTGTATTTAGACTATGACTTGATGTAAGATTTTTTACATTTAAAACATTATTTTACATTTTTAAATATAAATATCAATTTTGATATATATCAAGCATAAATATCAATTGATATATCATGATATATATCCGATATATATCAATTGATATATATCATGCGAACCCTGAGCTTTTGTATACGCATTTGTATTTTTTATAATAAAACTCTTCATTAATACTTCTATATATTTTTTTTTGTTTTATTCCTAGTACTCTACACATACACATACTACGAATACACAAAATGTAGAACAGATTATAATAAAAGTTAAAACACATTATTGTGACAACCCTGCAGCAATGACGAATACCTACACAAAAGCGGCATTTCGCGCGACTTCAAACGCGTTGGACCACTGTATCTCTTTATTACACTGTGGTTATACTGTAACTAGTAAGAGAGTCGATACGTGTTACATGTTTATATCTACATAGGTAAGTAGGTACTTTAAATAATGACAAAACATTGCTTTTTCGACCATCAGCTAATTTACTTTCGAGTCGGTCACTAAAATTAGGTACTCCAATAGTAAGAGGTCGGCCGTCTTGGTCAATTAGACCTATTAAAAGAGTTTCGAGTTAAACTGTTAATATTACGGACTGTCTCGTGAGTCGTGAGACTTCACTGCTGAAGTCTAGTCACTAGGGTCCATCCACACATTACGTCACACCTGATGGGGGGGGGGGGGGGGGTCGAAATTTTGCGTGACGTAATATGGAGATGGCCCCATAGGCCATACCTAGTAACTTTAGGCAAACTTATTAGTTATTATACATTAAATATAATTTTTAAGTTACTGCTTATATAAGTACATATTAATATTATGCAGGAAGTTAATAGTAATTATAAGTAGTAGATATTAGTAGTAGTAGTCTGTACTCTGTATGTAGTAGTCTAGTAGGCACAAGAAGCGACTATAGCAAGTTCAACAGTTCATAAATTATGTAGGTATAGTCTGTGTTAAGAAGACGTGAATCTTGTCAAAATGGTTTCTTCAATTATTATTGGTTAATTAATGTGAACACGGCTTAAGCGTCATGGGTCAATGTACCTATACTTACATGTAGGTACTTATGCAAATAAATAAAATTGAAGTGTCTGTTTGTAATTTTCAATTTTAAACAGTTTTTAACTAGGTAAATTCATATAATATGAAGGTACTTACAATAAAAATATTTTTTAAATTTTTTGTCTGTTCGTCTGTCTGTCTGTCTCTGGAACGGCTGTACGATTTTTACGGGAATTTCATTGGCAGATAGCTGATATTATAAGGAGTAACATAGGCTACTTTAATCTTAGGGTTCCGTTTAAAAAATAGGGTTCCGTATCCATTAGTTCTAACCAGAAGAAGCTACTGGCATAATATTATGTATGGATCATTCATTATCTTCTTAACAAGAATAGGCAATCGTGAAAAATGTGCTACAATGCTATGCATGACGATCTATCTACCCACATGTTCAGTTGTCATGACACTGGCATTCTCTAGCAGTTGGCACACCTAGATTCCTTCGCGCGGCGCGGCGTAGGAACGATGCAGCGAGTTTTAGGTACTTCAGTCTTCAAGTACAAGTAGTAGTAAATTGTAATAAATCAATTATTTCAATTACTAATTTCGAAATTTACAGTTTCATTAAAAGAAATAAACACAAGCGTGAGAGAAAGTAAAATAAAACAACCTTAAAAATTTAAGTAACCCTCGAATTGTTAATCAATAAGCGAGCTGATCATGATGAATAGCTAAGAGCACTCTCGCTCATGTCAGCTTGCAAGCAAAAAAAAGTTGATCAAAATCGGTTGATTCTAATAAAACACAATTTTTCGTGTACTTTTTCCACTAGGTATATTAAGTTATAATTATAAATTTTAACAAATAACACGACCGGTTTTGAAATAAATCATCATCAGGTGTAGTTAGTGTTTGATTTGTTGTTAATATAGTGGAAAAAGTGCACGAAAAATAGTGTTTTCTTAGTGTTCAACATGAATTTCCACCAACAACAGACAGTACAATCAATTACATATAACGGTTGATTCGTTTCGGAGTAATGACACGGACAGACACGTCAAACTTAAAACACCCCTCGTAGGGGGTAAATGAAAAAAAAACCGTGATATAATTTAGAGGTAATTTTATTTACAACGAAATACGGTTAAACTTTATTTCCAATGGCAAAGAAACAAAACATGAAAGAGCTGTACAAAATTGAATAAAAAAAACAAGGCAATTACTTTTGCAAGGTGCTCATTGTACGTAGATCAAACTGCAAAACCTACCCTACCGGTTTTTAATAATAACCTCTAATAAGACTTGAGTGACGAAAGGAACAGAGTACTCTAAAGTTTAAAGTTTAAACCAACGCAACGCTAACTGCTAAGCTTTCAAAAAATAGGTCACTGTAGCCGAAATCCGTTGAAGAGTTTAGACTTTAGAGCAAAGATTTAAAACTTCACATTCAAATTCACACAGTAAAAAGTTACGCCATCTTGGTTTTCACCATACTTCAAATGTCAGTCATCTTGTTTTCACCACACTTTAAATGTCAAAATGGCCCCAAAAATCTCAAAAGTAGAGTAATCTCAATCCATTTAACTGGAGACACTCTTTACCTCAGCATGCCTCGATGCTTTAGACTCTAAAGCATCGAGGTTTATGTTTTTCATAATCACATCCTCTAAAGTTTAGACTTTAGACGATGTGATTATGAAAAGAAAAACATAGCTTAGAAGATTTTAAAGGACAATAAAATAAATCTTGTCATAACGAACGCGTGCCGAACTACCGAAGCATGATTCCTTTTCCGTACTTTTGACTTTTGAATAGACAATTTATTTAAAACTTCCCCTTATAGGCATGCAGGTGGAACATTCCAGAAGGGCTGCACCCCAGCGGATGTGACGTCACAGACAGTGCCCACTTGTCCGCTGTTCCCACGCGCACATGTGACCACTTGGGATGAATTTGGTTCAAGGAGCCCATGGTCCAGACTTTTCTTAAACTGTTTATCCTGCAAGTTATATAATAATGATATCAAGGCAATAAATATTGATCGGAGGGAATATTAGAATATTTGATTTGTGATCACTTCAGTAGATACAAACTTAGGTAGAAAATTAACCTTCCAAACTTTGCCTACAAGTCCTATAGGCTATAACTTTTCGGAATCACTGATTTTTTACGTACTTTTATGTATGAACCATAGTCATGAATATGTTTATTTCTAGTGAGAACATCCATACTAATAATATTAATGGGAAAGTGTGTGTCTGTCTGTTTGTCCGTCTTTCAGGCCAAAACTACTGAACCGATTTAAATAAAATTTGGTACAGATAGTCTAGAGCCTGAGAAAGGACATAGGCTACTTTTTATCGCGGTGAAATGTACGGTTCCCGTGGGATACTTTATTTACAGTTTCACGTAAAAACTACTAAGTCGGTTATCATGTTTGGCACAGATATAAAGTAGACCACGGGAAAGGACATAGGCTACTTTTTATCGCGGGGAAATGTACGGTTCTCGTGGGATACTTTATTTACAGTTTCACGTAAAAACTACTAAGCCGATCATCATGAAATTTGGCACAGATATAAAGTAGACCGTGGGGAAGGACATAGGCTAACAGCTTATTTGAATATTTTGTTTCTGTCGCTCGATATCAAGTAAGTAGCGACAAAACTTCCGAATAAACTATCCGACACTTATTAGAAGATCGTGAAACTGCCTGTCATACAAGAACATCTAAACAGGCTTTCATTGTAGACGGAGTCCCTCTATATACCTGCGTCGTAGCAGGTGCGGTTTTATAACCTATTCAGGTAGCCAAGGTAAAAATAGAAGATAAAACAACGTTTAATAATACTCATCTGTTCAACTTCCGTTGAGCCTGTAGTTATATTATAATGTATTCTGGTTATAAACCGACTTATTGTACAATGCTATGTGTTGTCTGTTTTACAACTGCTTTGTTATTTTTCTAAGTTCTTTACTTAGGTACTAAGAATTTAAAGACGTGCGTATGTAGTCCAAATTTAAGTAGGATATTAAGAATATTATCTACCTACGTATGTATTGTTAAAAATTTACTGTTATTACGTCATTACCACAGTACAATTTTTTTCAACGTAATTATAGTGAAAAATTGCCTCTTTCTAGAGACAACAAAATGTAGGAGTACCGCTAGAAACCAATTATCTTGTGGTAGATAAAAATATCTAAAAAGCTACTTTGCTCTTATTTAAGATCTGATGTCCGATTCTCGTTATAATTTCTGTTCAATTTGCAGTCTGGTCAACTTCCAGTATCAGCGCATGCTGGTCTCACACACGCATCAAATCGAGTTTGCACCAGTACAGGGCGATAGCAATTAACATACCTACTATTGGATGGATTATTTCATATAATGTAGGTTGTAGCCTGTAGGTGCAGGTGTAGGTAGTAGGTGTAGACAGCATGACGTGTAAGATGTAGGTAGTATGTGTACTTGTGAAGGTTATTACCTAGGTGGGTAGGTGTAGGTTATAGGCGTAGTTGGTATAGTAACTGTAGGAGATATTTTATTTCAGTAATGAAAGAACAATGTGAATGTGTGCTGCGTAAGCTAGTACATATTTTAAAACTAGATGTTACCCGCAGACCGCAACTTTGTATGAGCAAAAAGAAATCGCGAGGGAACCGTACATTTTGCAGCGATAAAGTCTAACAGCCGCACTCAGAGACGTTCATTATTCATTAAATTAGCCCTAATCAGTATTTAACTAATGAACATTAAATATCTTAATGAAGCGTGTCTCCCAGAGTCAACATTTAATGGATCGTTAGCTAATGACAAATTTAATCATTCGTAGGGCGGTGCATCTTCGAAATAAGTTGTCGATTACATAAAAACTTGGAGAAGATGTAGCCATACTTAAAATTAATTAATATGAAACTGTTAAGTTTGTCTTTAATAAACATCAGAAATCATGTAAAGTAGTAATATAGTTAGAATTTATTTAATTAACAAAGAAAATTGACAAAAAATCATCCAAAATAGCTATTTATCGAATATTTTGGTAAAATAATTTCAATTTTTTAATATGGTATTACAGTTGCTAACTGTCAAATCTTCAGTTCAAACAAAACAAAAAAAGGGAGTTTTGCCGGGAAAGTCAATCAGCAATGTTGTGTTTCTGTATTATTTTTCTAAATTCGTGTTAATTCGGTTTTTAATGTGTTATAGTGGTGGAATATTAACCATTAATTATTCGTTGAGGTGCATTAGTGTGGAAAAGTGATACATTCTACAAAATGCGTGCTAAATTGGGTTTCCCGCCAAAACTCCCTAGGAAGTTTTAGTAAAGCGTCTACCACTTTACTGAATCGACTGACTTGACTGATTGACTACCGTGACTATTTATTTGGACTTTGACTAGACTTTGGACTTGACGATTTAGAAATACAGTACGTTGATGAAAATAATATACTTGACATTGGCAAATGGTGATAAGCCGACGCCATAAATAAATAAATAAATAAATAAAACAAACAAAAAATCTAAAGTTTAAAGTTTATTGCACTCTACATTTTTAGTATTCTGTAATAATGTAATTTTGAATTGTGTTTCAAATTATAATATTAATATTAAGGTGAATATCCGTCTATGATGAATATATGATTACCAAAATTGAAATTTGTGAAGGAAGATTGAAGAAATAAAACAAGAAAAATATTAGAAAAGTTACAAAATAGTAATAAATAAAAGAAATTATTTTATATGTATTGTCTTTTATTAACACATTGAATGCCAACTACGTAATATTGCGTAGGCACTAGTAATGCTAGGGGCCAAATACGTAATTCAACGTAGCACTTTCTTACAATTTAAATGGGTGGACGTTTTTAGGTTCGTTGGCATCTCAAATAAGACATGACATGGAAAAAAAGCAACATTATTATTTTAAAACTATTTTAATCACAAAATTTATAAGGCACTTTTAAGGGCCAAAGTACAGTTTTATAATGAGATCAAAACTTTGTTTTATAACTAAAGAGATCGATAACTATATATAAAAATAAAATAGGAACATCTAAGAACATCAATAGAATTTTTATATAAAATTATGCAAAACGAGGATCAATGTGGTAGGTGTAGAAACAGTTTACAACACACAAGGCAGGCTTTTCCGGACAAGTGGCACATACGAAAGATGACTCCTTTCGTTTTTTATTTTTGGTGCAGACACGACAAGGCTTCGCTGGAACAGCCTTCTTAGTAGGTGGGAGCTTTTCTAAGAAATGAAAATCTCTCAACGGAATACGACTTTTATGAACGGCCGGCGATGCAGGTGGTACAGAGGGCCCAGGCAGCAACGGCGATGGGTCTGCTTGAACTTGTTCAGGCTGTACTGGCGGTATTTGTGGTCCAGGTACTTCTGCAGTTGTGGGAGTAGTATCGTCACAGTTCAGTCCCAGTAGATATTTCACAAAATCTTCCCGAAACTTCAAGAGCCGTATTTTGGATGTCCGGTCTTTCAAACGTAGCAACCTATGCGCGTTTTTTACGTAAACCTCAAAAATGTGCAGTGCTAATTTTTTGTGCCATCTGAGTGTCTTTCTGAGGCAAAAATAATATGAGACCATCTGGTCCCCTCTGTCAATACCAGACATACCTATATTATAGTCCGCAACAATGTTAGGTTTTAGTGAGACACTAGGGATGATTCAATAATTCGATCGGGTGGCGTGATCTAGGTGGGAAAGAAATAGAAGATAAAATGGTCATGTACGTAGTACTACGTACTCCGGCACCCCGTTCAAAAATTGCATGTGTGGTGCCAATCTACGTAATATTGCGAATACGTAATATTGCGTTGTAGGCACCACACATGCCATTTTTAAACGGGGTGCCGAGTACGTAGTGTTACGTAGATTACCATTTGTATGGTGGGAACCAAATATGACCTGAAAATATATTTGGCACTCAATGTGTTAATCAAATCCAAATTGTGCTACATGAATCATGATGCTCGGCGAGAAGAGAAATTGTTCTTTTCAAAAAATATTTTTTTACAATATTATAGTAACTTAATCTAAGACAAAAGTCAATATACATAATAAGTACATACATAGATACAGCCTTGCAAGGGGCATCTTATTCTCAAGGTGGTAAAATGATGAAACCATTGACCTTATATTAAGCTTTGGCACACAAACATTCTTTAACAACCTTTTTTAATTTATTAATGGAAAGAATCTGAACGTTTTCTGGGATTCTATTGTATACACCTTTAAAAATTAGTCTGATCACTCATCACAGGTATATCTAACTAATTTATATTTCTTGTATTCCTATATAATGTGATTGTCGCTTTTTTTTGTAATTATTTAAGTAGATTCTTTCTGATATATAACACATTGTCCATTGAATTGTGTATTTGTCCAAATGTATTGTGAAGCGACGGTCAGAATACCTATTTCTTTAAACTCTCAGAGATTCAAAGGAAATTCATGATTTGGTAGCTCGGAATGGAAAGAATGATGACATCTTATAAATAAAACATAGGTATAGCTTGCATCTGTAGCACAAATATTGTATTCTATTTCTGTACACTTTTGAAGTGATTCCTCCAGGACTTTTTATTTCAATAATGATATTTAATTCAATACACCCAATCACCCCAGGTAAGTGTGCAATTTCATAGAATTGTCGTCTGTAACAAGAATATAATATTTAAATTACATAATTATAATATAATCATTAGATGTAGTTAAATTAATATTATAATAATACATTATCTTGGCATACATTTAGTTCAAAACGAATAAAATATATCAGTAGTAGTATCAGTACCTGTACAGTAGCCGGGAACTTGACAAAATCTTGCATTTTCATAACAATTAATGCAGAAACTTTGCTGACAATTTGTGAGACTGATTACTGACAGATATTTATATAAAAATAAGATAGCAACATACAAATAATATTATTACAAGCACATAGTAAACTCTCATGATTCTAGTTTTGTTTATTATTTTAGGTAAGTACTATAATTTAGAAACTAACTTGAAAACTGCCAGTAGCTAAATATCTTACAGTAAACAGAAGCATTATTTTGGGAGTAGGTAAATGGTAATCCTCTTCTAATAGGTATCTGATCTATTTAAATCTGATTTCTACTACATATTATTATTAAGTTTTTTACAACATAGGACTTCGGAGTGAATCTATATCTAATATGGAATTCTTGGATTGAATATTTTAGTGAAAGGATCCGAATAATGTCTTCTATGTATAGCGTCTTGGTCATCTTGGTCCCACATTTCTGAATCTTAAAGAAAAATTTTCTAAATCTATAAAGTCCATCTGATTAGACATTTTGCATAAAAATGCTAAAAACAACGTAGTAGTAACTGAGGTAATAACTACAATAACTAGTAATAGCGTATTAGTAAAATTCAAATGTAAATTATTTACAAAAACAAATAAATAACCTCAAATTCGATCGACTTAATCCACAATTAGCAAGTTAAATAGTGGTTTTGCGGTACTTAAATTTAATGATCATAAGTCACGTTAACGATCCGTTAACTGACTCTGAGAGTGAGTTTTTTTAAATCTATACTAAGTACCGTAAAACGGGGTGAATAGCAATAATTTTCAACTTTGTCTTATGAATGTGTTGCCTGTGACTTTTTTTTTAGTCTAAAATGACTTCTATATCGTGTCCGGTACTATATAGAACGAGCTGTTACAATATTTTTTTAACTATAAGCAAAGGTTTTCCAGTTTTTACAAAAATTGTGTACAATTTCTATTTACCCAACAACTGGGGTCAATAGAAACGCGTAATGGGGTGAATGGAAAAACTGTTAGGGCTACCAAAAATACTTAACCAACATGCAAAATGTAAGGTTGTGTGTTTAAACATTGGTTTGGTTTGTTAAAAACTTAATTTTGTGATTTAAACAATTGTAAAATAACTGATTTCATTTGTACAGAATGTCATGATCTCAATTCAATAAATCAAACAACATATTTATTCGTATTTTTATTAGAATGGAGTTAAACAAAATAAAATATTTTTTCTAAATTAAAGGTCGCATACATGCGAGTCATGCGACGAAAAATGAACAATTATAAAATCTTGTGAACACAATAATTAACATACTTATTCAACTTCAGTTTACGTTATAGAATCTTATTAAAGAGATAGAGAAGTTGCATACTCTTCTATTTCTAATTATTTCCGTCATATTTTTTATACCTTTTCCTTGTAGGATCGGGTCTATATATACAAGCAGCATATTTAATTTAAATATATATAAATATATACCTACGATATGTACCTGTGACAAAAAATTATCACTTTAAAAAATATTATTTATTTACCTATCAATCACTAATCTACAGCTCTCAGATACTACTTAGAATGTGCTTACCTATATAATATGGATATACTATTCATTATATCCTAATGATACAGAAACTATGAAAGTATTTATTTAGTTCTCTTAATAGTTTTTGACAACCCTATTAATTTATCTTTATTCACCCCTCATTCGTTGCTATTCACACATGAAGCGTTTCTATTATCCCCTAATACGTTCCCATTATACCCATACTACAGTTCTATTCACCCCTCAATAGATTCTATTGACCCCTTTTATGCAGTAAATTTACATGTTCTCTATTTTATCAATTTTTTTTAAATTTAAAAACCAATACTCACTTACCTTCACTGTATTTATATAATTTATTACACGTGTAATGAGATAAACACATTAAATATCAATATTACCAAATTATTTACACCTAAAATCAAGAGTTTCGGTAGTACAATATAACGAGGTTCACAGAGGGGTCACTTTGAATTAAGTTTTAATGGAAAATATCAATTCTGACGTTTTGAAATTGTTGCCAACGCAAAGAAAAAATGTTGATGTGTAATAATTTAAAATTCTACCAAAATTCTTCAATAAAAAGTAATCAAACGCTAACTTTGAAAACTTTTTTGATATTTTTTCTATTCACCCCGCAATTTCTATACACCCCGTTTTACGGTAATGGTTTAAGTAACAATTAAATGACTCTGAGTGCGGCCGTCATGGCTAAGTACTCACTTTATTTACTCATAAAAGAAGACGAAAAACATCAGCGAACAGCTGTCTTTCTTTGACATATTTTCATAATTTTCATTTTTCGTACAGGTGCCGTGCATGCAATGCTGAACGCGTTTCTAATTCCAATTTTCATAATTACAACAATGTTATGATTGTATTTTTGACCATTTTTTAAAACACGAAATCATCAATACATTGATGTTTAAAAGTTGGGACCACAACTATGTGTACAGAGGCTAAAAAGGAAGTAGCTATTGAGCTAGCAAAATATTTTTTGAATGGATTATTCACATTTAATTTAAAGGTATTGAAGCTTTTTTATTACTATTTTTAAGGCTTAAATATTCCACAATTAAATATTGATGGTCACAAATATTAATTTCAGCCTGAAGACATTGAAAATTTAACTTGGGACCAACAAGAAAAATTTCTAGCGTTAACTATTAACAGTCCAAAGTTTACAAAGTATCCAATGAATAATGAATTTTCTAGGCTATTCCTAAAAAAACTTATAAATAAATTAGAAGGTAAACAAGATATTCATGATGATATTTATAATTATTTGTGCACATCTATGACTGGGAAGAATGATGAATATTACTATCGTCATTATTTTGCGGTATTTAAATTTAATGATCATAGTCACGTTAACGATCCGTTAACTGACTCTGAGAGTGAGCTTTTTTAAATCTATACTAAGTAATGGTTTAAGTAACAATTAAATGACTCTGAGTGCGGCCGTAAGTGTTAACTGCTAATTCAGAGTCTTAACCATACCAAATTTCATCGAAATCAGTTTAATAGTTTTTGAATGCAAGAGTAACAAACATCCAAACATCCATACACATTTAACCTTTCCCGTTTATAATATTATTATAGTAAGGATTTATTATGTAAAAAACATTTAAAAAATTAAAATAGGGACCTACACATGATATGATAAAAGTGAGTGTATAATATTTTAATAAAGGAAACTGTAAAAATTTTAAACAATATATTTTTTGTGTAAATAACTTACGTACAATACCTTGGCTCAATTGAAATGTAAAGGCTATCCGGTAAGTACATTGTACGGCTAATAAACTCTACAAGTAGAGTTTACTGATATTGTTCTTTGAGTAGGTTAGCTTGCCGATCGAATTAACTATACTAACTTACTAACTTTACTAGCCTAATAAGTTCTATTTACCAAGTGATTAAGTGACTAGCTGTTGATATACTTACTTCAGAGAATACTGTTAGTTACGGGCAGATTATAAGAATTGCATAAGATTTTGAAGTGATACCCTTTATCAGCGTTAAAGCTAAAAGCTGCTAAAGCAACGTTATGAGTAATATTTCAAGGTTGCGTTACGTCAAGTATCACGTCAAGATTTTGGATATAACGCCATCTGTCGGAAGCTATTTATACTTCGTAAATAACAACTTAGCATTCTATATGATGGCTACAATTTTTTTTTAAAGTGACATGCTTTAGTATGAGAGTATTTTTGGATTTTAAATGATGAATGAGTTTCACTTCTGTCACGTGTACCTACTCCGTACAGGTCATATTTTTTTATTTTACTTCATAAACAAACAGTATATCTACAGAATTACAGATACATATCTGTATATACATATAGGTAACTTGAGTTAATGTTGAATTAACCACTGTATTATTTTTCTCACTGTCAGGACTCAGGAGTCAGGAAAAATATATTTTTACATCAAATTCAGTTGTAAGCATACGATGGTTGAAAGTACGATCAACATTTATGAGCATTTCCAATTAGGTACATTTGTTATGCTTATGATCATCAACTAAATATGCGATAACTGGTAAAGTTTACTTCCCAGATTCTAACCATACTCAACACACAAACACACACATTCTCCATAAAATTTGATGCCAAAAATTAAAGTCATAAATTTTAAAACGAAACCGCTGACCAATAAATTCTAACATGAACTTTAAGTTTAATGGCGTTTTTACGAAGTGAACAAACTGACTGTTGTGGTCAGTTTAATAAGAGTGAGCGCTCGCTTGAGACATGACAGCACTATAAAAATCAGGGTTCGAGGATATATATCAATGGATATATATCATGATATATATCCGATATATATCCGATATATATCAAAGGACTTGTTATGATATATATATCAATACAAAATTGGTTTTTAAATTTTATATTATTAGGTAATTTTTGGTTTCTTAAACTTCCCAAATGTAAAACAATTCTCTTATAGTAAGTTCTAATCCATAAATAGTAAGGCTCGACCGAGACATGTATTTTTTCTCGGCCGAGACCGAGAACCGAGACCGAGAATTGATGAATCATAAGAAAATGAATAAAACTACTCAAAATTTGCGAAAAGCTTTATATGGAATTTAGGCTTTATAAATAAAGCTTTAATATTCAAAATGCATTATGTTGTAGCACAAAAAGAGTGAGTTCCCTCGTAAAGACTACGAGGGAACTACGTAATCAGACGATTCACAAGATCCATTTCAGTGAATTTCTGTCCAAGGGCACTGAATTTTTTTTTTTTTTATGAAATATGGGGGCAAACGAGCAAACGGGTCACCTGATGGAAAGCAACTTCCGTCGCCCATGGACACTCGCAGCATCAGAAGAGCTGCAAGTGCGTTGCCGGCCTTTTAAGAGGGAATAGGGTAATAGGGGAGGGTAGGGAAGGGAATAGGGTAGGGGATTGGGCCTCCGGTAAACTCACTCACTCGGCGAAACACAGCGCAAACGCTGTTTCACGCCGGTTTTCTGTGAGCCAGTGGTATTTCTCCGGTCGAGCCGGCCCATTCGTGCCGAAGCATGGCTCTACCATGTAAAGCATCCAGGGCATATTAGATTCGGAATGACCTCTAGAAAATTTTTGAAAAATTTCAAGAGGGGCTCGAAAAAATTGCAAAAGTTATAAACAATTTAGTAAAAAAAGGGGACGTATGGTTTTTTGAAAATATCTCGGAAACTATTAAATATAGCCCAATTTTGAAAAAAAAAAAATCCTTAAAGATGAGGTAATTTCCTAAAAAAAGTCCTAACTCCCGGAGCTCTATCACCAATATTTATAATTTTAATTTAGAGGTGAAAAAAAAGCGGGTGATGCGCGTCCCGCTCCTCTTTTAGCGCTATTTTCGAATATTATTATTTACTACTATATTTTTCAAATATACTGTTTTCAAAGACTCTAAATTGGACCTGGATCCACCATCCATCCATCAAAATCCACCTGGATCATAATTTTCAATGCCCTTGGACAGAAATTCACTGAAATGGATTTTGTGAATCAGACTATCGATTCCTCATGGATCCCATCATCAGGTCACCACTTTTTTGAAAACGGGACCACAACTTAAAAAATTGAAACGAAATTATTATTAAACAGACTGCAGAATTATCGTTGAAGATACAAAATATATAATAATATTTTTTGGAAGTCAGTTTAAAATTTAAAGTCACTCAACAACTGACGATCGGCGGGCGATCGCGCGAAAGGCGTGCTGCTATTGGCGAGACGTTAACCGGGTACGCGGTCGCGCGCGTATTCCGCGACAATTCGAATCTCATTACCTTTACAGCAGTGCTATTCTCTAAGAACATTTTCATATCTCGACAGCCGAATCCGCGGTGAGGTGTCAAATTCGTATACTGATTTGACACCTCGCCGCGGATTCAGCTGTCGAGATATGAAAATGTTCTTAGAGTATAGCACTGCTGTTCTGTCTCGGTTATGGCCGAGAATCTCGGCCAATTTTGACCGAGAACCGAGACCGAGATCTCGGTCGAGCCTTAATAAATAGCAATAGCGATAGCAATTAGCAACACTTCTGCCGGCATTAATGGCGTTAGTCGTGTCAGAAAAATTTAAGTTTTTTTTGTGTTTATTCTATTATTTTTTTACAAATAAAGTAATTGACAAAGTGCAGCGTTTCTTCATTTTACTTCATTACTGAGTATTTAACTTTTGTATTTATAGAATGCTAGCTTTTGCGCGCGGCTCCGCCCGCGTAAATACATTAGCGGGAACACTACTTTTTCGGGATAAAAAATGTCCTATGTCTTTTCCCGGGACCCAAAGTATGTCTATACCAAATTACATAAAAATCGGTTAAATCGTGCAGACGTAGGTAACAGACAGACAGACAGACACACTATCGTATTTATAATATTAGTATAGGTAACTGTTTATTAAATTATGAATTTTTAGGCTGTCTTTACTTTAAAGAAAAAACGTTATCAGAGCCAGGCTGTGTGTTGAAAAAGCCGGCCCTTTTATATGGAGATTCGAGACTGATAGATTTTATGTAAAATTTCGGTTTTTATTTCGGATGATTTTAAGTACCTAAATAGGTACGGTCATTCAGGGTAACTTTGAATCACGAGGGTAACTTTGACAGTTTGTTCACAAAATTCTTTTCTATTGTTTTATGTGGGAAACAATTGGCGCTTAAAATTTAGTAACAATTCGTGTACGTAACATACTTCGTAAACGAAATCTAAAAAAAAAGCAGCTGTCAAGAGAAGATAATACCAAAAACTTTTGTTTTTAACCGCGCGCAACATAATGGGTAAAAATCAGTGCAAAACTTTGTTTAAAAATCTCGTTAACTTTGCTGCTATCAAGGTATATAAAAACATATTTAAATGTAATAACTTTATGGTTTTTTTGACTTGTCTATGACCCCACTGCATCAATATTTAATAAAAACATAAATTATTGTCACTCTGAAGCTGTAAATTAATTAAAAGTTAGTTTGTTTCAAAGTTACCCAAGTTAGGTGGTAACTTTGACACACGACAAAATTGCCAGTTTTTAATATAATTAGTCATTTTTAAAGACGTTTTATAACTTTATAGCATGAAAACCAACCTGAGAGCACAGATTAACTAAACTCTTTTGACTAATTCTTAACATAGTAAAAGTTTGATTAAAAAATATGTCGATGATGATTCAAAGTTACCCTGATTGACTGTACCTACTTAAATAAAACATTAAAAACATTTTAGTTTTTTCATTATGTTTATGTTTGTTTATTCATTATGTTTTGACGACCTTTGTGGCTCAGTGGTTCATTGCGTTGGTGCTGAAGCCGGGGGTCGCGGGTTCGAATCCCGCCGAAGGAACAATAAGTTTTCCGTGTTCCTGGGCCATGGATGTGTATTAAATATGTGTATAATATAATAAAAATCTTAAATATATGTATAGTATAAAAATATACTTCCTTATTGTCTGGTACATGTAACACAAGTTCTTCGGATACTTAGCATGGGGCCAGATTGACATGGTGGTGATCGTCCAAAGATATTATTAATATTATGTAACACATAATATGCAAATAGTATACATAAATAATACAATAAAATAATAATATGGCTTTCATACAAAATGGACATATATCCATTTTGTATGAAAGTATATGAAAATTTTGATATATATCGGATATATTATATCGTAAATATCCGATATTTTGATATTTATAATAAATATCGGATATTTTCGAACCCTGATAAAAAATTTATTTTTTACTCTGTGGCGACAGTCTCAAGATAGTCTATTTCGTATAAAACGTCTCATATATATAATCTCACTGTTTTGCCGGGAATGTCAATCAGCAATGTTGTGTATTTCGTATTATTTTTCTAAATTCGTGTTATTTCGGTTTTTAATGTGTAATAGTGGTAGAATATTAACCATTAATTATTCGTTGAGGTGCACTAGTCTGGAGAAGTGTTGCATTCTACAAAATGCGTGCTAAATTGGGTTTCCCGCCAAAACTTCCTAGGAAGTTTCAGTAAAGCGTCTACCATTTTACTGAATCGACTGACTTGACTGATTGACTACCGTGACTATTTATTTGGACTTTGACTAGACTTTGGACTTGACGATTTAGAAATACAGTACGTTGATGAAAATAATATACTTGACATTGGCAAATGGTGATAAGCCGACGCCATAAATAAATAAATAAATATATAATCTCATAGTCAAAACTGTCTAAGAGGGATACATCACATACATTTACATAGCCGTCTTTTATTGTGGGTGTTATTTAAGTCATGAGACAGTCAATGTGAGACAAGTAGACAACTGTCATAAGACTGTCTCGCCTAGGGTTACCAGATGAAAAAATCAAAAGTCCGGAGAAAAGGCCTGATTTCCATGGAAAAGTCCTGAGATTTTCTACAGCATGAGAATTTTCTCTCAAAAACGCACGCGCGCACGCGTTTTACGCGACTTTTTTGATTTTAACTGCAATTGTTACCAAAAGAAGATTATTTTTAGATTGTTTCACTTTGATAAATAAGTATTGATTTTAACTGCAAAAAGAAAATTATTTTTAGTAGTTTAATAAGAGAGATCTTTAAAATGTAACCTGTGTTTTATTGAAAATCCTGAGCTATCACTAGATTTGCTAAATCCGGCCGGAATCCTGAGAAGAGTCGAAAAATCCTGAAATCTCAGGACAAATCCTGAGATATGGTAACCCTAGTCTCGCCCTTTATCAAATCCTTTCGATATTCAAACTAGATCCCGTAGACCTTATACTCTATCCCCCTTACTAATAAACGCTGTTTAAGCTTTGAATAGTTAAATACAGTGTTTTGTTCACGTCACACAAGTGACATTTTTAATTCGATAGAAGGAGACAAAACACTGTATAACTATTCAAAGCTTATACAGCGATTATTAGTAAGGGGGTATAGGTCACATAATATTATAAATTATACAAAATTACTTTCTATGCTAAATTGCTAAGTAAAAACTGTGTCTACGCTAACTAAAGACGGTGTCTGCAAATGTGTGAAACCATCATTCTTATTATTATCTGCTAGATGTCGTTCGTGCAAAAGGAAATCCCACGTTAATTGCAATATGCTTAATATATATGTATGTTGTCATTTTTTTACCAAGCAGGTAAAAAATAACAAGATGTTAATAAAAGAGAAATCTATATTAAGTATACCAGTATCGGTAACGAGTAACAACAACAGTTCTTGTGAAGAACATCACGGCCATTGCCTAGTGATTACATACGCGCATAAATATATAATAGATGCGTAGCTAATGTTACTGTCCGTGAGTAATGTTATGTACTCCCTGACTCATACGATTAATTCCCGTACCAAATCACGAAATACGAATATTCTTTGAATTCAACAATGAATTTGTTTAGGTAATTAAATATTTGTTTCCTGGAGAAAAAACTTTTTCAAATTTTCCGGGAGAACCAAGCCAAGCCAATAAAGCAGCCTAGTTTCATTTGAACATTATCAAACAACGGAACCTAGGTTTTAGGGAGTACCAATTATTAACAAGTAACGGCAACCAATATGAGGAAAAAAAATTGGATAATACCTAGTTATTACTTAGAACAAGAGCAATTAGACTCACTTTCAATAAAATTCCTAGCAGCTAAACAGGATAAAGGCAGTTATATACCTAGTATAATATTATGTCATTATGCTAGCAGCTAGCAAGTAGACTATGCCAAGTGCTGAGTAGTGAGTACTAAGTACTGTAAGTAGTGACTAGTGAGTACATAGACGTTTATGGTGCGACGATAGCCACGTGTGCATGAGTAAGCTGTAAGGCTCCTACGCAATCGCGCGCCGCTGGCGAACCTCCGGCAAAACAAAGACGTAATAATTAATTCAATAGTATATCAGAGGGGAAATTCTACTAAATAAAACCTGCATTAATACAATTACAATCCCGATACGCTTAAACTCTCAAACGGTGTGTGTGCTCTGATTGGTCGAAACGTCATAAAATCCGTTCATGGTAACATGTCGCTTCACTCCTAACAAGTTACAATCCATTATTCAATTAAAGTAAAATGAAAGTCTACTTTAAATACGAGAATTGAAGTTCTGAAGGCTATATACTAATATCATGGAGGAATTGGTTTTATTGGTCCATGCTAATTATAAAGTAAAAATATTTGTTTGTTTGTTTGCATTGAATAGGCTCCGAAAGAACTACACCAATTTTGACTAAATTTGGCACAGATATTAAGTGTAGAGTCTACACTATATTATCCGTGCCAAACTGTAGACCACAGGAAAATACATGCTACTTTTTATAGCGGCAAAATGTATGGTTCCCATAGGATTTCATTTTGCGCGCACGAAGTCGCAGACGACATCTAGTCTGTAACGTTAGTACTTACTTAAAATTGCTTTTGATCAACTGTTTAGTTTTATTTAAGTACCTAGGTATTTATTTTATTCCGAAAACTTACAGCTTAAAGTTTACTGTATACGATACAGACAGCAGAAAGCCAATTAAAAGTTTTCATTTATAGCTAGGAAATTAATTATGATTAAATAAAGTTGCGACTCAAGTTCGTTGTAAGTTTGTAATTGTAACTATGACTATGTGCCTTGTTTTGTTTCTACTCGTGTAACTACAACAATAAATTGAAATAATTACAAATTGTATTATTGTTACCAACGGGTTACAAAATAATTCTTGATTTGAGTAGTAGACCTGCCAAATGCCAACTAATTCAGAAATACAGTTTAGTAGCTAATGTTGCTAATGAAAAATGTCTGTTGTTTTAATTTCGAAGACCGCATTAATTTTACCTACAAAATTATGTCGAAGTTGTGTCGAAATGTCATCAATTACGAGTACAAACCCAAACGATTACTTAGAGACATGATACGTGTAAAGAACACTTACTTATCAACCGGCCTAGTAACCTTATTAGTATTTAGTAGCCAGTTGATAAGATACATAATACACCTAAAATTCTTTATATAAAGTAGTGAGTACGCATAAACCCGTATGATGTACAAATATTCACATAACACTACCTATACTATCTTCTGCATTATGTAAAACTACAATTTGGGTATGTTTATACTTTATACGTATTGTACTTAATTGTGTACTTGTAAAATAATGGTTTGTAGAGTATCCAAAAAGTACATTTAGTGCCAATTTCACGAAATTCTGTTAAAGTTAGTTGTTGATTGAATATCATGTTATCTCTCTCGTTCTTCCTGTTAATAAAGGAAAGGAATGATATTTAAACAGGCGATTAACACTGACAGGCGTTGGTGAAATTGGGACTTAATCTTGCGATAAATTATGGTGACCCTGCAACATATGTTTATATTAAACCAGTTTAATCTGAACATTCGCATTTATCTACTTGAAACGTTGGAAGTTGGACACCACATGGTATTATGGGACTAATCCACTTAACATATTACTTCTCTCTGGTAAGATCATATTACAAAAAATTGACATTGATTGACATTGACAAGAACCATAAAAAAAGTTCTACCTGCCTCAGAGTTTTGCTTTGATGTATTGAAGTCTTACAGAGTTTTAGTTTGTTATTAGATGTTGTTATTAGATGTTATTTATTAGAAAACAGATTTTTGAAGGACTAGGTAAGAAACTTATATAAAACGAGTTTTTGCCCGCGACTGCGTCCGCGTGGAGTTCGGTTTCCAATCCCATACAAAATTTTAACCCCTCTTAGGGGGCGAATTTTCAAAAATCTTTTCTTAGCGGATGCCTATGTCATTACAACTATGTGTGTGCTAAATTTCAGCAAAATCCGTTCAGTAGTTTCGGCTGTGCGTTGATAGATGAGTCTGTCAGGTTTGCCTTTTATTTAGGTAATAGGTTGGGGAAAAAGTCTTTTCGCATTATAGTATGTATGAACTTGTCATAAAATATCTTGGGCTATACCAATTGTATCTGGCTGATTTTGGTATCATTAAAAAGTTTTAATTTTACAGAAGACAATTCCAAATTCAAATTAGGTAAATTTGAGATTTTCATTTGTTTTTCTTATTGTTAAAATGAGTTATTCTTATGAAGAATTTCGATACATTTTAAAATTTTATTACAAAAAAGGTAAAAATGCAACACAAGCCGCGAAAAAAATTTGTGATGTTTATGGACCTAATGCAGTATCTGTGAGAGTAGCGCAAATTTGGTGTAAGCGTTTTCAATCCGGAAATTTTGATATCAAAGATGCACGTCGTTCTGGTCGCCCTGTTACGGACAAAACTGTTGCCATTTTTGAAAAAGTGGAGCAAGATCGGCATATTAGTAGTTACGATGTAGCTGAAGAACTGGGGATTGACCACAAAACGGTTTTGGCGCATTTGAAAAAAGTTGGGTACACAAAAAAGCTCGATATTTGGGTGCCTCATGAGCTCACTGAAAGAAACCTAATGAACCGTGTACTCATTTGTGATTCTTTATTACGACGTAATGAAACCGAACCATTTTTGAAGAAGCTGATAACTGGTGATGAAAAGTGGATCACGAACGACAAGAACGTGCGAAAAAGATCGTGGTCAAAGGCCGGTCAGGCTTCACAGACTGTGGCGAAACCCGGGTTAACTCGCAACAAGGTGATGCTGTGTGTGTGGTGGGATTGGAAGGGCATTATTCATTATGAGCTGTTACCGCCAGGCAGGACCATCAATTCTGAACTGTACTGCGAACAACTGATGAGATTAAAGCAAGAAGTTGAGAGAAAGCGGCCGGAATTAATCAACAGAAGGGGTGTGGTTTTTCACCATGATAACGCTAGACCTCACACATCTTTAGCCACTCAGAAAAAATTACGGGAGTTTGGCTGGGAGGTGTTAATGCATCCGCCGTATAGTCCTGACCTTGCACCTTCAGATTTCCACCTGTTTCGGTCGCTGCAGAATTCCTTAGGCAGTGTCAGGTTGACAACACAAGAGGACAGCCAAAACCACTTGTCGCAGTTTTTTCCTCAGAAGCCCCAAAAATTTTATAGCAATGGGATCATGTACCTACCAACAAGATGGCAAAAAGTTATCGAACAAAATGGCACCTATATACTTTAGTCACTTGTAAATAAACTTTATAAAAAACCTTTTGAATTTTTATATAAAATGCGAAGAAACTTTTTCCCCAACCTAATATTTAGAAAAGATTTGAACCAACATTTGAATTCGTCTGTGTATCACAATTCACATAATATTACAGGCTCGGAGGCTCGGGGTGAAATATTATGAAGCATGTCTAGTCGAACAGAACGACTGAACTTGACACTTTGTTAAGTAACACTTTGCCAAGGTTTGGTAGTATACTGTATCACGTATC
The DNA here is from genome assembly GCA_905404095.1 of Glaucopsyche alexis. Classification (NCBI taxonomy): domain Eukaryota; kingdom Metazoa; phylum Arthropoda; class Insecta; order Lepidoptera; family Lycaenidae; genus Glaucopsyche; species Glaucopsyche alexis. Next base: position 10,188,560 of record FR990053.1, read on the forward strand.
CCTTACTACTACTTGTAGTACATGACCAGAATTACTACAAAATATATTAGATGTGGTTGCATGGTACTCTCAGTTGGTCCTAACTAGCGTGCTAGTCAGTACAAACCTACTGGAGATTCAAGATTCAATATCGTCAAAGTTCCTGCTAGACCACTTTCTTAACATTTCCCTCTGCACTAGCACACGCCTCAATATATTTACAAAGGAAGTGACCGCAACGACTGGAGACGTGGTAAAACTGCGTATTACCTACGTATACACTACGTATGCGCACGATACTACAGTGATGTTAAGCGACCTGGTTGACCGGCAACTTGTTCGATAGTACATCTTCCACGAGATACGATTTACGAATACTAATCACAGAATGTTATTATGGATGCCACGAGCTATCATGTTTCTCAAATGTATACTTAATACGTCGAGATGGTCCGTCGCCGTGTTATGGAAGTCTCGTATTTTTTCTCAGAACCGGTCTCCAGAGATATGCATACAAGAGTACAATAGACCCAACTGACTCGCATACCTGCCGAGGTATAGTCGGGGACACCCGCGGTGTACAACTTTTGAACCTTATTGCTATAGTAATAAGCCGAAAGTGGTACACCGTCTTACCGGCGACGGTAAATCAAGGGACCCATTGTTTAAAATTAAAATTTAACAGTTTTAAAACATCACGCCTCGATTCGTTAGGGCTAGGTACCTTTCGTCACGTTTAAATTTTAAACAGGTAACCGTCTTAAGTCTTAACCTTTTCACCATCTTTACACAAAGGTTTCACAATTCACAATATTTGAAAATCAATTTAGTATTGGTGATTCAACGCAAAATATTTCATTGTAACAATATACAGTTGATACAAACACATTTCATTTTGCTGTCTAATAGGTATTATGTATTTAGGTTGCAAGTAGGTATTTCCTGCATAATATTTTCCTCTAAAACAGTTCAGCACTTCTACCTACTTGGGTCTTTTAAGCGTTCTAAGACTCTACGTCTCTACATAATATTTATAATCTACCACGTTGATCTCATTTCGTACTTGGTGGCTTAGGTAAACGTATCCATACTGGTAGGCGACGTTTCCATAGGTAGCAATTAACATTAATTATAGATGCAAATTACATTGTTACATAATTTCACGACACGTTTATAATTCCTATGCATATGGCATATTATGCATTACAATTTACATTTATAATAATATGTGTAACGATTTACGATTACGGAAACGTTTGTTCTATGTGGCTGTCAAATTAACTTCTTTTACTGTTGAACTTTAAGTCCAATACTACGCTTACGGCCGAATACTCGTACCCAAAAGAACGTAATGAAAATTAAGAGTTCTCCTATTCACAGGCTGTCGCTGTCTCTGCTAGCCGAAATGACAAGGACAGCATGACTTGAGCGTCACTTAATTTAACTATAGTTCCAGTATTCGGCCGTATTCGTAATGTATTCAAAACATCATGGCATCAATATACATACGTATAAATGTTAATACGTGAGTTTAGAGAGTGGTCAAATTCTAGTCAGATTTCTTGGACAAGAAATTTCCACTAATTCGAGAGGAAAGATAATTTTATTGCTGCTTAATAATCTTTAATTTAGAGTTTGAAGTAACTATGTTGTAAATTATAATAGTTATTATTTTCTAGCTTTCTGATTTAGTCTCAGTCTGATCGGTGGTCAGGGGGCTAATTATTTATTATAGAATGGCTCTAGTTACACAGCGCATGCTGTACGCACTAACATGTTCAGAACTAAAAATCAGCTAGCCACTACTGTTAGGCTGGGAGTTGGGACTATATTATGATCCGCAATCCGGCGGGACCGGGAAAATTCAGAGCGCTCAAAATAGAACTCTGCGCTAATACAATATTAGGTATATATGTATAGTTGAAAATCGAAGTATAAAGAGTGTCGAGCTGTCATTATTATATGACATTGACATTTGATTCGACACTTGTGTGTTTGATTTTCAGTTCTATTATATTAGCGCAGAGTTCTATTTATAATGCTCTGAATTTTACCCTTCCTACCGGATTCCGGCTCATAAAGTCCCAGCCAACTATCCACAGTGCCGTAAATAGCCTTTTCTGCGCCCTGTGCGAGCTTCTATAACTGCGCCCTAGATTCGGGGCTGGTGCTGCCTGGTCTGGCCATTCTTGCGCCCCCCAGAGTCTACGCCCTGTGCCTGGGCACCGGTGGCACCGCCCTATTTACGGCACTGACTATCCAGGCAGACCTCAAAAGCATCGAAGCGTTTAACTATAAGATCTCTGGGATCTGTAGCTAGGTAGCTAGTTATAGACTAACAGAGCATCTATTAAGAGCTCGTTTACCAGCGCTCGACCTTTGTCTTATGCAATTGAGAGGCTTAACTCGATGATGTAGAACTTTAGAAAAAACCTTCGTGATATTTTTAGTATTCTATATTATTATGTGTGTCAGTATGAAGGTCACAACATTTGATATTATATTACGTTAATTGTGTTAATCTATAATCTAAATATCAGATACCAGAAACAAAAGTCGGTAACCAGGAACTATGAAAGACCTTCTTACGTTTTCTCTCTCTCTCTCTCGTAACTCATATTTAAGGTATATATTATATTATATAGGTCCTGGGCTCGGATGCTTTGGTGATCGGTCATTTCATGCACCATACGGCTAGGTTCCGGTGTCACGACTGCCCGGAACAAGACGACACGGCGCAGAGTTAACTTTCCCGGCCCTTCTTGAAGGTAATATGGTCCGGTCGAGAGATGCTTGAGAGGCAATGACTACCTTCTGCGAGGCCGTAATCTCGCAGGAGACCCCAGAACGGGAGAGAGAGGCGGACGTAGCCGCAGATCCCGTTCGCAGGGGGCGAGGAGGGCGCAGGCGTGCTAACCATAAGCGCCAGCTCCCGCCCTAAAACGGACTCGGGTAACGGATTAAGGGATCCGTCGCTTATTCACGAGTTCCATCCGGTGGAAGAGCGACAGGTGCCTCGGACTGCTCTCCTGGAGGAATAGCTGCTGTCGTCGACAGGCTGCTGCGAAAGTTCTGCTGCTGAAAGCAGATGCCGCTTACTGGGTTGCTGCGTTATCACAATGTAAGCGCCGGACCAGCAATAGGCAGAGGAGGAGGCACCTTGGGGTTGTGTGGTAAGCCCGGGTGCGTTCATCATAACCTCGCGCCCGGGAGAATCCCACATACCCCGGCCGATGTCCCCAATCCGCCTGTGATCCACAAAGGAATTAATTTCCCCAAGTAAAAAAGGTAGATAGGCATATATACGAGTAGGTCCTGGTAAATGTAAGAAATAGAATAATTACTACAGGTCTGCAGATAGCTAACCTTTTTATGTAACAATGTAGAGCTACTGATCGATTTCGCGCTATATTAATTTATTGTGTAACGATTTATGCATGCTTTCACATGATTAAAGTGGGCATGATCGTAATAAAATGTTATAACATCTTCCTGCTACTACTACAACACTGGTCTACTATAATTTAATAACATTACATCGCGTATTTGTAAAATTAGGTACATCCGAAACGAATAAACTTTTGTAACAGACAACAGTACAGAATTGTGTGAAAGTAAGATAATAAGCAATAACACTAGGTTACCGATTTCGATAAGGTAACGGTAGAATAATTTGCCCTGGCACAGTAGCAAGTGGCAATAGGCAATCGGACTAAATTTTTTTTATTGCATGAATGAATAGTACTCTCAAAAGAAACCGTATATCAAAAGTCAATATTTTCAAAGGTACAGCGATTTTTATAAAAAATTTCGCGAGCCTCCTAAAAGCGCTCCATACTAAAGTCGACCTACAAATGACGTCACTGTAGGTTATAGTATATGAAGTAGTATATGAAGTATATGGCCGCAGGAATATATTTGTAAATATCTCCGATATTTGTGCGTTTAAGTTAATACTTACCATAATAAACGTTTTTGTATATGATGTAAGTAAACTAACGATGTTGGTTTTGTTTACCAATTTCGCAAAAAAAAAATTTTTTTTGGTATTAAAAAGACTCGCGAAATTTTGTATACAAATCGCTGTACCTTTGAAAATATTGACTTTTGATATACGGTTTCTTCTGAGAAGTTACTCATATTTAAGAGTACTATTCATTTATGCAATAAAAAAAATCAATCCGCTTGCCTATTATATTTTGCTATACTTAATTCTATCTCCTTGTTTTTGTAGAGTCTTAATACACCGCGTCATCGCGAAAGTGGTTCTAAGTTGCCACAGTCTGCATCACGATCGCACATTCCGTAGTGAAATGACCATTAGATACGCAAAAACTAGATGTGATACTAGTCTAGGCATTAGCGGAGTTTACCGGCTTCGCTCTTCTAATTATAGCGAAGAAACTTGAGTAAGTTAATACTTAGGCACATTAGCTTGTTTCTTGTTTATACAAACAATATCGTTGTGCTTTCAGATATTAAAAAAAAATTTGATTAGATATTATTTACCTCAGATCAAATAAAAAGTTATTTACCTTAAGTTATGTACCTATGTGAAATAATAATAATAATTAAATAGCTTTCCAGTGGCGCGGGGTTCCTATAACTCTATTCCTATCGGCTTCACTTTCCACCTACCTTTTGAAGACCCTCATCTCAATCTCTACCTATTTTACAGGCTAGGGATTCTCTTTGAAGGAGGACCAGCCTTCGCCACTGATAGCTCCCCGATTTCGGTGGCGGTGGCGGCCGGCGGGTTTCATTGAAACCAGACCAGCTACGCAGGAGGTATTTTATAGTGCCCAAGTGTGTGCGCAATATACAAGAGCACTCTCTCTTCCTTTACTCCAGTGGGACGGATGACCGACACGACTGGCGAGGGATCAGGCGCAGCGCAGGAACGATTTTTTACAAATTACACTATGCCCATCCGACCCACGAATGATTTTTCTTGTCGTTGTCAGACAATCAGGTGATTGTCCTACCAGACTTGAAAACATTTTTTTTTTGTTCCAACGCGTTGGTCGAACCCACGACCTCCAGAGTCAAGAGCCAAGTTTAAATTCTAAACCACTGGACTACGGAGGCGACCACGAGGCGTGCGTGCGTACGTGAAATAGACGTTTAACGATGGTTTAAAGTAGTAAGTATGTAGGTAGGTACGTTGGATTTAATCATAATTCATAGTGTTGTTATGACGAAATACACATATAATGAATCAGATTCAGCTTTTTGAATCATGAAACCGAAGATCGTAGTCTTCGTTCCATTTACCAATTGCCAGATACCTACATAATAATATGGAACTGTGTTATACCATACGAAGTAATAAATAATCGCTAAAATAACCGCCTCCTTTTTTGGAAGTCGGTTAAAAAGTAAAATACATTCACGGTCACTAACATGTAAGTGTGCTAATTTTTCAAAGATATGTAGATTGTATAGTAGATGTAGATGATACAACAATTGTTTCATATAGGTAGGTACCTACTGTATATTATTATATGTACATAAGGAATGTTTACATGTTAACTGGCTCATTAGTCATTTTGCTAGGATTGTACTTAATAATATCTTAAAATTAATCCAACTTCGAAAAAACCAGCGCGATTAGTGTACGTTGACAGGAAGGTATTAAAAAAAAGCAACCACTAACCTGCCCGGTAGCTTTTTTGTATCGGTGAGTTGCCTCTCTCACGAGGTCCCGAACTAGGAGGTCACCAGCGCCGCAAGGTACCAGCACTCGAACAGATCCAAAACACACGGTCACTTTCATATTGGCACTATACATACTACGGTTAACATTTGAGAACAACCAGAGTAACCTCACGGCCCATCTCTCAACATTTTTGTTTGCAACCAATAAAAACACAACACTATTTAACGCACATGGTTAAAACGAGCCGGAATCGAAGTGCACAAAGCGACGTTTGAGTAAAACGAACAAAAACACTGGTCAGCCCGTTCGTTTTCATGTCGTCGAGAGTACGACACTCAATTTTCACGGTATGTTTATGATACACAAAATATTTTTTAAATACACCCACAGTCGGTCAACATTGAACACATTTCGATAAGATTACGCGGAATTACGCGCGTAGCCTATACGGCAACGTCAACGGTCGCTACAACTTGTATGAATAAAAATTCGTTCGGTTGTGGCGGGGCGAGCGGCGCGGCGCGGGGGGCGCGACCGGTTATCGCAGCCAATGAGCGGCCGCGTCACCTCAGCTCAGGCAGCTGTGAGGTGCGGTGGCCGGTGGCCGGTGGCCCGCGCTTGAACTACGTCCCGGGCCCCGGCATACCTGGATAGTCCCGTATTCGATCCCGCCGAACAAACTATATTTTAGTTTACAAATCATAGACTGATATCTATTTCTTGTCAACTGCTAAAATTCCAATTTACAAGCTGTTTACCTACCTTACCTGCTCTGCTTACCTACCAACCAACCTCCAACCTACGATTGGACTTAGCTTCCAATTGCAAAAACTCAACAGCGATGTTTATCATTAATTAACAATTCCGACACTGCTCAAGTCTCTTACTAAAGTTTGAAATTCAATATTGTCATGCCAACCGATGCGACGCGACGTGGCCTGGACGCGACAACCTAGTGTTTTACACAGGATGTTAGTTAGGTAGGTACCTACTTAGTAAGCGTTTTTCAATACCTACTACCATATTATATTCTAATAAACAAATGAAATAAAAATTATGGTTTTCATTAAATTAAAAAAGTTACATATTGTAATTTAGTTGGTAAAAAACGGCGAGTGATGATTCAAATAATCAAATAAATTAATGTTCATATCTTTCCACATTTTTTAAAAAACATACAGGTAGAATTGTGTAGAATTGTGTAATGTAGTGAAGAATAGTGTAGTGTATACTTGTATAGTGTAGAATTACCAATTCGAGTTTCTTTGATCACACATTCTGTCAAAACAGAATAGGTATTATGTATTAACGCAAAGTATATTAGTATGCGGAAAACGATCCCGTAACCGACAACGCGTACCTGACTAGAAAACTAATGTGTTAGTCACTTTGAAGTTTAAAAAAAAATAGGGAACTAGCATGAATGTTTTGTATTGTAGCAAAGGCAAAGAAGAAGCTACAGTTAACTAATAATCCAAAAGCTATCGAGGATTAAGAAGGTCGAACCTTTGATCAAAAACTACCCAATACCCATACAATTTATTTAAGGATAATTTAAAATGAAACTATTTATTGGGTCATATAAACCAGTTTAATTTCAAGTAATTAATATTGCTTAGTACTATAAAGAAATAAATAGAAATAACACTTTTCAATTAATGGTTATTATCTACAAAAATAATAATTGATTCAAAATATATTTGGTTATTACAAATTCCAAAATATTTATGCTACTAGTGAAAATGTATGAAAAATAATAAAAACAAAATAATTTAATTCAGGAACTGGGCTTTATTCTAGAGCTTATTGGTATAAAAGAAAATGCCAATAACATACCTACACAGTCACGTTATCTTATGAAAATGGGTAACCAAGTTTTTAAAACTTCTATTTTATTTAAAAACTCGAAAATCTTTTAATCGATATGATTGGTGCCTACAAATTTATTTACTTTTGGAATATTTAAGAATCTACTCTCCATATTATGTTACATAAACACAAATCCATTAATCACAATAGTACAATATCAAAAGGCTAAATAAGATCAATTAATAATCCATACTTTTTTCCATTATTTTCTAATGGTAATCAGATCCAGGCTATTTTGTCTGTAATTTTACTTTTGTAAGTACATTTTATAAGCATATGAGTGTCTTATTACGTACACAATCATAGAATAAGTATTTGTACCAAATTTTTTGGTTGAATTACATACCAAAAAACAATAAAAATATATAAAAATAATAACATAAACATGATTATGGTAAATAAAGTTTGGCACGGTACCTCATATTAAAAATGTTACTACAGCAAAAAAAGTTACTAAAATATAATTATTATAGTACATCTTCACAGCATAATAAACTACTTAAGAATATAGCAATAGACGACTGATTAACAATATTTACAAAGATTAACAATTTCCTAAATATATCAGTGGAGAGGTCTTATACTATAATTACAAGCTTAGCATTTGCATGTCATTTTCAAGTCAAATTAAAGTCACGAATTTTCTAAGTCCGCAAATCAAGTGCTTGATACAAGCAACACTTAAAATGTCATGAAATGTATCGACTGTCGCAAAGAAAGCAGACATTTAAGTACCTCCCCGACGTCCGTTTTTTTACTTATCCATCACAGTAATAATTTCATAAGCTGCTTTCAGTAAAACTTACACTAAAATGACACGAAATTGACATAAATTAAGTTACCTTTAGAACATTATAGAAATCTCTAAATGAGAATATTCTACAACAAATATTCGATACTGATTTGTGTGGGTTGTACTTTTGGTATAATACTACATTAAATGCAAGGCTACCGATTAGAGAACCTCGACTGTCTAAGCAGCGCTACTAGATATGAACACTTTCTAATCGAGAATCGCATCCTCGATCATCGATCCTTTAAAATGGTTTTAGTTTAGTAAAATACGCAGACCGATGTATTAAATTTAGGCACACAGATGATACGTTTACTCTCCAAAATGGCACTATTCTATAATTTACTTTTTAAACATTGACTAGAAATTACAGAATTTAATCGAAACGATGAGAAAACAGTATCGAAAGTTGTAGTAATAATATCGTAATCCCTAAATAAACGTTGAAATGCAATTATAATACATTTTAATACGTCGAAGGTTAAGTGCTCGAATTATAAAACTTCGAGATAAATAATATACTAAGGCTCAGGGACCGGCCCCTACAGTTAACCACCGAAGGTTACACATATTGGTCGCTCAAATTGAAATACCTACTCCGTATCACAAGAAAACACCGAATAACTTCTAAACCAGAGCACCTTATAATTGTTACAGAGATCATCGCGTATCCTAGTCGATTGGAGCCATCGGATGGCAAATGTACATATTAACACAGCGTTTATAGGTACATATTGACAATCTACGTGTACAGCGAATGCCCCTATATCACCTCAGCAGTACATTTCAACACCGCAAGGGGGATACGAGCCAGCGACTGTAAACGCGACCGTTTATCATTTACATAGCAGCACCACAAATGAATGTACAAACAATTGGAGTATTAGAGAGCGCCGGCGCAGGCGCAGCCGTTGGCCATGTTGCTTGTCATGGAGTCACACGTCGGCCATGTTGCTTGTCATGGAGTTACACGTCGCTCTCGGCGTCCGTGACGTGCGCGGGCTGGCCGAAGTTGCGCGTGATGGACTCGCTCACTGTGCGGATGTTGGCCAGATACCTGAAAAATATTCGGTTAGGCTACTGGTAGATAGAGGCTACTAATATAGCTATTGACGACGCCTGCCGCTTAAAATGTTACGAGAGTTGGAAAACCAAAATAAAACGCTAATATTAGGTCCTTACATAATATGAAATCGGCGTTTTGTAAAGGAGGAACATAAAGTCGATTTTTAAAACATTTAATCAAAGTATATTATAACCATTGTTAACTATGCACTTTTTCCATAGCATACGTAGTTCATTGACTCCTTTACTAAAAAAACCATTCGGACAAGAATTAATAAAATCTTTGAAGGCGCTTTGGACTGCCCCATCGGAGTTGAATATTTTTCTTGCACGAATTTATCCAAATTTCGAAAAAAGTGGTAATCTGTTAAAGCAAAATCTTGAGGGAACCGTAATTTTTGCCGAAATAAAAAATTTGCCTTTCCCGTGGTCTATTCTATATCTATGCCAAATTTCACCAAAATCCAATAGTTTAGGAGCCTATTCAATGCAAGCAAACAAACTTTTCTTTTTCGCGTGAATACAGTATCTCACCGAAAAAATCTGTACTTTTTCGGTATAAAAAGTAGCCTATGTGTTAATCCAGAGCTCAAACTACTACCACAATAAATTTCATTAAAATCTGTTAAGTAGTTTTTGCGTGAAAGAGTAACAAACATCCATCCGCACAAGCTTTCACATTTATAACATTAGTAGGATAAGTATAGAAGTATATACTAGCTTTTGTCCGCGGCTCCGCCCGCGTATATACAGTATCCCATCGGAACACTACTACTTTTTCGGGATATGGGATAAAAAGTAGCCCATTGTGTTAATCCAGAGCTCAAGACCATAATAAATTTCATTAAAATTTGTTCAATAGTTTTTGCGTGAAAAAGTAACAAACATCCATCATACATCCATTCAAACAAGCTTTCACATTTATATCAGTAGTAGTATAATCGATATTTCATACCTATGCGCGGGTTCATCTGAGTCGTATATCGCGCTGAGCGACTCGAGCGACACCAGCGCCTCCGAGTCCAGGAGCCGGGACGAGGCGCGCGAGGACAAGTCGTCACGGTCGAAGTAGCAGGAGTTGACGTCGCTCAGGGCCGCCTCCGCGTCCGTCAGGCCGGCCTCGTTCAGCATGGACACGTTCTCCAGCGCCGGGTCGTCGGTCGTGTAGCCCGTGCTCTCCGGCTGGCACCCCTCGCCCTCGCCCTCCGAGCATGACGAACTCCACTCCGACTGGCTCTCCCCGTACACCTCGCGGTGGTTTGTCACCTGTCATTGATAATGTCAATAATAATAATATCTATGTACACTTCACACCACTCAATCTGGCCCCGTGCTAAGTATCCAAAGAACTTGTGGTACAGGTACCAACGGGACAACGGGATGTATATATTTACTACTTTTATAATATACATATATTTAAGACTGGCTGTTACCCGCTCATCAAAATCCGTTCAGTAGTTTTTCCGTGAAAGAGTAACAATAATATAATAGTTTGTTTATTTCTTATTTACAATTTATGCTGTTTAAATTTATCAGAGAATGAGATCCATCTAGTAAGTGTCATAAAACACTTGTGTCAGGTGGACTCGCCCTTCCATAACTAAAGTAGGTATAATCCAAATACAAATAAAATAAAAAAACACGTAAAATTTGACAAAGTTTATGAAACTTTTAACTATTTTAATAATTTAAATTAAAATAAAAGTTTCATAAACTTTGTCATATTAAATTTTTAGATGAAAGTAAATTAAAATCTCATTTTTATTACTGCGATACTACTTCTGTTTCTTTCTTCTCGCCATTTCGAATTCATAACCAAAAATATTATTTCTGTGAATGAATACCGAAGTGGCGGGAATAGAGAGCAGGAAGGATTTGTTTGTTAGATTTCGGTGTTGAAAAAAATATAGTACTTTTGCGTACTATATAATATTTCTTCAACTAGTATATAGTACGCAGACCCGAAAAGTATAATACATACTATATATTATAGTACGGTTGGCAACCCTACGTCCTTCCGTCTTCGGCTTACTGTCCAAACGGTTAGTGCTATAAAGATGAAACCATTGCAATACTTTGTATAGATATTAACCACGCCGACAAAGTGCCAAAATAATCACAGATTTTTTGGGGTACTTCCCTAGACGTAAAGTTTTTTTTCTAGCGTCTACCCCATTGCGTGGGGTATCATTAGATACTTAGGTCTGTTAAAAACATCGAGATGTTGCTAAAAGGATTTTTGGATGGTATCTGTTTACGAGATATTCAACTTTGAAGCGCATTTTTTGTTAGTTCGTGATGAACTTTGAAATAAATCTATAACGGCTTAAATAACTTTGTTAGCTCAGGAGCTATAGAGGGCTATCTTGTAAAACTTCGTACAAAAATAACGAAATAATAACTAAGCATGTAAAATATCGGTATGATGGTACGGATAACGGAACCCTACGTGTGTCCGACTCGCACTTGGCCAGTTTATACTACAAAACATGATAGTTCTTAAAAAGTGTTTCATTCAAACTGTTCGTACCCGGTTTTGAAGCCTCGCTTGGATGTCCTTTTCAATCTTCTCTTTGGTAAGTGATGCCTCAGTTTTTCTCTGGTTTTGCCTACTGAAAAATATTATAAAATTAAAATTTGTATGTAGGTAAGAACATGTATGTAAAGTATGTACTATGTAAAGGTACAGGCACGATACAAAAAAACATCAACCAGTTTTTTTTTTTTCAGCAAAAATGTCTTAGAATTTTGTTACATTACCTGGAGTCCTTTTCAGAGGTGTGTATCGGTGACGGCAGCTCCACCACGACGTCCGTCGGCAGCACGCCGGGGAAGTCGGTGGGCGGATCGCGTGGGTCACGGGGTTCACGCGGGTCTCGTGGGTCACGTGAGTCTCGTGGGTCACGGGAGTCGCGTGGGTCAGCAGGGCGCGCGGGGCTTATCTCCTGGCGCGCCAGCTGGGCGATGGCCGCGAGACCCACCGCGTGAAGGGGGCTGGAGTTGTTGTTGCAGTTGCGGCTTGCATCCAGCAGGGAGTTTTGAGCCCTGTCATTAAAATAGGAATTAAATCGGACATAATCATAAGTGTATATGTCACCGTAAAATTGTAAAAACCGTTAGATTGTAATAAAACTAGTGAAATTGTAACATGTTGATAGACTTCCGACGCGAATATGCTGCCTATAATGTAATACATTATTTTTCGTTGGATTATAAATATATAGTTTTTATTAATCTTTCGACATATTTTTACAATCTCGTTAGTTATTTTACAATCTAACGGTTTTTACAATTTTACGGTGATATATATAAGCATAAGTCAGTACTAGTTTTACGGACCTAAGTTCCAGTTTCAAGTCCTTTCTTTCCGTTTTGGGCGAGTTCATAACTATTAAATTCTTGTCGTCGAGCAGCCTCTGTATCTCTCTCTCGAAGGGCGGCACGCACGCCACGTCCGACGGACTCCGCTTCGTGAACACCTCCCTACTGTCGCGGTTCAGGTGCTTGAGGTCGGTCGGTCTCCCGCCCGAGCTGGAGAACGACCCGGCTCGCCGGTTGAAACGGTTCTGAACGTCCTTCTTGTCAGTCTGGCTGCACCCGTCCCTCTTCACCGACGCCTGGAGCATGTTGATTATGCTCCGCTGCAGCTTCTCCTCCTCCTTTTGGAAGTCGATCGTGCCGTCCGATATCTTGTCGTCCAGCGATGGCTTCTTGGAGATCTTATGTTTCGCGTACAATTCGCTGATCATATTAGGTGTGGGCTTGGCTCCGCGGATGGGCGGGTAGTCGTACGTGGAGTTCTCCCGCCGGCTCGCCGGCAGCCAGGGCGTGGGGCGCGGGGGCGAGGGGGAGGCGTCGGTGGTGCGCGAGTAGCTCTCGTCCGAGGAGCTGAGCGACGGCGACCGCGTGAGGGAGCTGAGCTCATCAGCGGAGGAGTGGACCCGCGGGCTCCTCGCCAGGGGGAGGCTCTCACTGGAGCGCGGGCGGGAAAGTCGCGCGGGAGGCCTTCTCTTCTGCACCACGGGCGGGCGGGGCTCCTGTGGCCGCGGCCAGGGCGGCACCAGCGCGCGCGGCGGCGGCCAGCGCGGGTTGGGGTTGATGCCGTGCGGAGGCGGCGGCGGGGGAGTCTCCTCGTCCATGATTCTCCGCCCCTTACTGCCTTTGTGATTACCATTTTGATGTCCATTGCTGGGGAGGAGGGGCTCGTTCTCCCCGGCTATCGACGCCTCTCTCACGGGCGGGAGGCGGGACGTCTGCGCCGCTCGTCGCGCGGAGTTCTGGAGCATCGCCAGCGGCGTGGCCACTCCACCGTACGCCGACGGCGGGTTCTGCGGCCCGAGTGCGTTGGAGCCGCCTTGGGAGTTGCCGGCGGACGGAGCTCGGTCGGTTAGGAAGTACGTCGTCATCTCGCCTTTGCCCTTCACCTTGACTTTGCCCCTGCACACGAAGGTGTAGGACAAGTCCTTGAGCACCTGGTAGACCTCCTCGGTCACCTGCGTGTGGTTGGGTAGGCCGGTGGAGTCCATGCGAGAGGCGACGTTGACGGTATTGCCCCAGATGTCGTACTGCGGCTTGCGCGCGCCTATCACGCCCGCCACCACGGGCCCTACGTTTATACCTGAAAGTAACACAAACAGTCTGTCATTAAAAAGTAAGTATGTACTTATGTATATTTTTAATTTATAACACGTGTTAATTAAGTTGATATATCAGAAGTGCGAGTGGTTCTGCATCAAAGGGAAGGCCCAGCCTGTAGATTTGAGATCAGTTGCAGACCTTATTCTTATACCTATCTCAAGAAAATTAGTACCTGGGGCAAAAAATTGGCGTGTCCGTGAGAGGTTTTAAATACGTATTAGTAGGTAATCCATAATCTGTACAAATTACAACGTTTCAGTACTGTTCATAAATTATTATTTTTTTTTACTAAATTATATATGTATATCTACTATAGTATTTACATGAATATTACAGCATATTCTATCCCAAGTCACCAGAAAAAAAAAGAACTGTAAAGTGTACTTAAATTCATTCAGTAGTAATTTTTAGTAATTTTGTTGGTCTGAAACTGATATATTAAGATCAGCTATTTCTATTTATGTTATAAACCTCTGTATAATTTAATACAGCGAGGCGAGAAATTGACAGAGTCATCATAAGTCATAACGTGTCACGTCACGTATAGGGTTACCAGATGAAGAAATCAAAAGTCCGGAGAAAAGGCCTCATTTCCTAGAAAAGTCCTGAGATTTTCTACAGCTTGAGAATTTTCTCTCAAAAACGTATTTATTATCTTGCGCACGCGTTTTACGCGACTTTTTTTATTTTAACTGCAATTGTTACCAAAAGAAGATTATTTTTAGTTTGTTTACTTTGATAAATAAGTATTGATTTTAACTGCAATTTTAAAAGAAAATTCTTTATAGTAGTTTAATAAGAGAGATCTTTGAAATGTAACCTGTGTTTTATTAAAAATTCACTCATCACTAGATTTGCTAAATCCGGCCGGAATCCTGAAAAGAGTCGAAAAATCCTGAAATCTCAGGACAAATCCTGAGATATGGTAACCCTAGTCACGTAATACTTATTCACAGACAGAACACAACGTAACATGTATACATTTGTGTTGTAGGCGCCAGCTTTAGTATAACAATTTGTACATTCCAGTCTATAGAAAATCTATCGTAGGAACTGGGTGTTTAAGAGAGTTTAAAGTAAACGGGAAATAACTATTCGCAACTTTCATCCAAATCAGTCTTGTTACGAATATAATTATCTAGCTTTTGCCCGCGACTTCGTCCGCGTGGAACAGTTACTTTGGAATATCGCTACAATTTACCCGCGACTTCATTTACGTAGAAGAAAAAGCACTTCTCCGTCACGACAGCCCGCCGCGCGCCGTACATTACTATTGCGCGTTTGATTATTTTATTACTGTGATATCTTCTAAAATACTCATTGAAATCGAATGATGTAAACGGAAAATTTCTTCTAAATTAAATGCTTGTAATTAATAATGTATTTACTTGGATAAGGATTAATATCATCTTTATGAAAAACACTCACAAATAATGCTTAACTTTAGAACAAATTTGCTTAGTACAAAAAGGTTATTGTGAGCCAACCTTAAAAGATAGACATATACAGTCGCGGACTTTTTTTAGAACTTTTAAAGGGAAACAATTCTGTCATACATAATTTTAGCGAAACTTTAACCGTTTCCGCAGCGTACGCAGCGAAAGCTCTCAAAAGAAAAAAAACCGATTATGAAACAATCTTGATTGGTGCTCCGCTCGTATTGAGCTTAGCATGATGTTATATAGCCTAAAGCCTTCCTCGATAAATGGACTATCCAACAAAAAAAAAATCTATTCGAACCAGTGGTTCCTGAGATTAGCGCGTTCAAACAAACAAACAAACTCTTCAACTTTATAATATTACATACATACATACATATAATCACGCCTCTTTCCCATAGGGGTAGGCAGATACCGCCTCTTTCCCGTAGGGGTAGGCAGAGCCCACTTCTTTCCACTTGCTACGATCCTTACATACTTGTTTCGCTTCTTCCACTTTCATGCTTACCATCCATTCCTCCTCTTACATTCAACGTAGCGAAGCGGCTCTCCATGGGCCACTTTTCGCCTCCGCGAGAAACGAGACGTGATGGGTGGCGAACCACATCGCCGCCATTTTGGATAATTAAATGATTTCTATGATTATCCATTGCGTTTCCACGGATTAGCGGAGAGGGTAGGAAGAGGGAAAGGGAAGGATAGGTGGTGTGGAAAGGAAGATTGGTAAGTTAGAGTGGGAAATAGGAAATGTAGGATATTACCGCCCAGGAGGGCAAGGGATAGGACAGTAATAGCTAGGGAAGCCGGGGTCGCATACCCGTATACTATACCACAACTACCGGACAGGTAAGTTGGGATGAGTATCCCATGACATATTGTATATTATAATATTAATAAAGAGATTTATAAAAGTATATACTTACCAACTCTGAGCATGAAGTTATTATATGAGTTGTCGTTGATGTCCTTGAGCTTGTCTCTCATGGCGAAGACGAACTCCACCAGTGTCGCCATATGCCGGCGCGTGCTGGCGTCGTCCGTCATTTTCTTGTCCGGTATCAGACCGACGGCCGCCATGTAAGTTGAGCCGACAGTTTTGATCTTGTCTATCGCACTGAAACGCTCTTCGCCGAGCAACTGAAATAATATGAAAATAAATTTTCATACCACCTGCTCGACAATGTCCCATTATATATCACGCAATCTCAACGTAAAGCAAGCCATTGACTCCCAAGGGAGATAATGTTGTATGAAACTCCCAAGGGATTAAAGTGATTTGAATTTGGAACGTTAAAATTCGTATGAACACTCCTAATAGATACGTATATCTATCATAGAGTTTCCAATAATAATATGGCATTACAAAGAGAGTTTATTCGAAAATCGAACTGGCCACCAACAAAATAAAAACGCGATTGAAAAAATTCAAACCAAAAGCCAGTGTTTGGTGCTATTTCAGAAAGTAAAATAGGTATATACTATGTTATTTTAACAGTTCCGTGTTTTAACATTCTCACGTGTCAAAATGTCGTCGAGCGATAGTGATTTGACTCCGGAGCTTATTAAAAATGTAGCCCTGGATTTTTATTGCCTCGCAGTAGGTATGAAAAGTAGAGTATGCACCTCTGGGATAAAGCCTGTCTTCGTCTTGGGCAGCTTTAACCCCTCGCTTCACTCAGGACTCTACATAACTCCCTTGCTTCGCTCGGGAGTTAAGTTTTAACTCCCTCGCTACGCTCAGGAGTTAACTCTAGAGTGCCTCGTTACACTCAGGGTCCAATATGCTGCCCGTGACGTAAGACACTGCTTTATCCCCTTGGTGCATAATCTACTATAACATCCTTATCTCATAAAACATTCAGCATGAGCAAGTTCATGAATCAGAAATTCAATCCATTAAGTTTAAGTTTATTTGTATGGATTGCTTTGTTTATTTACTGAAATTACATTTAAGACTGAAAAAAAAGCTTTTCATGTTGCGTCAAATGGGTGGAGGGAACCGGATGTGCGGAAACGCACATGATAAACTTTTTATGTGTACCTTTGGCAGTATTGCTTATCATCTGCTCTTTTGCCTTGTTGCCTTAAAATTTCTCTTACCTCATCAAAGTCCGCTATGATCTCGTTGAGCAGGCGCAGACACTCCATGCCCTGGTTGTTGCCGTCCAGCTCCATGTAGAACTCGTGGTAGTTGGTGATGGACGCGAACACCACGCCCGCACGCCCGTACGACTGGTGGTACAGCTCCTGCCAACCGCGCCGCTGTAGTGCCAGATGCCAGACACGCCAGGTGTGCCAGACACGCCACACGCGCGCCAGACACGCCAAACGCACGCCAGACACGAGCGCCAGACGCAAGCGAAAGCCATGCAAATGAGGATCGATGACAGACTTTTATTTATTGATTTGCTACAATGTGTTCAAATATCGACTTCTAACGTTCTATGTATGTTGAAAGTATATTTTCATGAATGTGTTATAACTTATAAGTCTGTCACGAAATCCTGTACCATGTGCACCGTGCAACACACAAGCCGTTGTGATGTTTGTGGATGAAATGGCAAGACTTGATAGTGGTCAATGAATTTATGAATATGTGAAAATGGCAGATTAACATCTGAATATTTTTGATAGCACATAGTACAAACTATTAATAAACTCCCCCACCGATTTTCGGTGACGGTGGCCGGTTTTTATTGAAACCAGGCCAGTTACGCAGGAGTAATTTTATAGTGCCCAAGTGTGTGCGCAGTACACAAGAGCACTCTCTCTTCCTTTACTCTCATAATCCAGTGGGACGGATAACCGACACGACTGACGAGAGATCAGGCGCAGGACCGACTATTTACATGCCCATCCGACGCATGGATCATTTTTCTTGTCAGACAATCAGGTGATCAGCCTGCATTGTCCTAACCAAACTTGGAAACAACATTTTTTGTTGTTCCAATGCGGGAATTGAACCCACGACCTCCGAGTCGAGAGCCAATGTTCTAACCACTAGACCACGGAGGCTGTTAAGTTAAGTTACAAACTATGTACATACCTTGGCATCTTATAGGCGGCGCTTTCACATCGAATAATAACAAAGATTTACAAAATATTTTTTAAGTTTTAAGTTCGAATGAATGATCGATGTTAATCTGCCATATTATTTAAAGTCCCTAAAAATCAATTACGGATACTTCAGTCACATGATCCACCGTTTATGTAAAGACGTTTAGGCAGAGAAATAATTGTCTTACTCAAACTAAAAAAACTTCTCACGTACTCTCTGCAAAACGCAAACTCGCCCATATAAAGAACAAATTTTATTTTCGACTATGGCAATTATTTTTCTGCTTAAACGTCATTACAAAAGCAGTAGATTTTATGCCTGAAGTATCCGTAATTGATTTTACCAAACCTTATATTCGGCTTCAAGTGGCCGCCATGCAAGTGTGAATATTTGCAGCAACAACAAGCTTGTAAGCAAATATTATGATGTTCTTTTTTATTCATAAATTTTATTAATAACAATAATTAATATTATATTTACACAATTTCCAATGTAGTATCATTTCATGGTCTTACAAAATGATTTATATTTTGATCATCAGTGGTCAATTTCTCACGAAGCCACAAAAAGTTCACAAGCGGAGCATTAATAAGCTACCTCGGTATTTTGTTAGCTTAAAGCAGTGTGTTGTTAGTTTGAAATGTCGATTTAATAAAAATGCGTTGTTCGGTAATGCGATGAAAACAGTGTTGAGGAACATCACAAACGCTGAACAGAAAGTTTATACATTTGATATATTTAGGCCCCTTGCTATGTTCACCAATCAATGACGATACTATAATAATAATAATATCCATGGACGCTTAATACCACGTCAATCTGGCCCCCTGCTAAATATCCGAAGAACTTATGTTACAGGTACCAGAAAACGAGAAGTATATTTGAAGACACTATAAACATGGCAGTCAATGGCACTGTCTAGCGGGACAACAACGTCAATGTGTATATTTCCTTGTAATTGGCGCTAGCACGCGTAGAGTGACCACCGTAGAAATGCGATTTGTCCACACAAGCATATTGTCTGTCACTGTCATTTTGACTATACTTCCATAGACCATTTCTTCCAGTGCAAAACTGTCAGTTTTCTAAATATTGTAAACCGTATGTCATTGATTGGTGAACCTAGCGAAGGGCCTAAGTATATCAAAGTATACATTTTATTTATATTCAGGGTTTATGATGTTGATTATCAGCGAATAATACTCTTGCAATAAGCGAGACGACTGATTTTTTTTTATTGCAATGAATATTTGTACTCTTAAATATGAGTAAGTGCTCATAAGAAAGGGTACCTATATTAATAATCAATATTTTCATAGGTAAAGCTGTAATTTTGAATCTTTTTTAGATATATCTTATTACTTAACTACTTAAACTACACATAAAATATATTTTTTACGTTTCTCAAGTAGAAATACCTTAATATTTCTGAATATATAAATGAAACTAAATAATATTTTACATGTAGTCGTCTACCCAATTACCATGTTGGTCCGGAACTGGTTGTCGAGGAAGTGCGTGGCGACATGCGCCGGCAGCAGGTTGAACAGGATCCGACGGTTGGAGGCCTGGAATGTGTTATTTGCCTCTTTTTAATATTATATATCTATGGTTATTTGTATGTTACACAATGGAATTGAATTGACAAAAAAAAAAAAAACAAATCGAAAAATTATCTATTTATGTAAAACAAACTGTGCAACATTTGAAAAAATATCCGCCGAAGTATTTTCACAGCGTAAAAACATACATAGCCACAAGAGCAAATATACTTTCTGTCTCCCCCTTACCCCGAGAGCCAGGCCTCGTTAGTGTTGTGCATTGGTCGGATAAAATCTAGCGTCTGGCTCTACTTTGACTTGTTATTCAAGTTAACGCAAAGTGACGAAACTTTATTTTTTAAATTTGGTCCAAAATGTTTACTTTTTTTACTTCTTCTCGTGGTCTCGTCTATACGTCCGAGCGAGTTACCTGCAGCGCGTCCATATCCCTCTTCTCCTCGCCGGCCTGCAGCTGCCAGAGGAAGTCAAGTCTGGCGGTCCACTCGGTCTGGCGCGCGTGCAGCAGCACCGCCAGGCCCAGCGCCGCCGTCCACGCGCACGCCACGTACGCCGACCCCACCGCACCGGGCCTAGGGGAAAGAGAGAAAACATTATATTGTACGCATAGACAAGTAAGGCTAAGAACTCACGGAGAAATTCTCAGTCGCGCCCGCTGCGATCTTGGGACTGCGATTTTATTTTAAAACTCATGAGACCGGTTTTTGCGCGATTATAAACGTGGCGGTCGAAAATGCGGTTGCAAACGTGGCGGGCGAAAATCGCAAGGCGCGGGCGACTGCAAAACAGGCAAACAAAAAACATAAGAATTTCGCCAATCAATCAATCGTCTGCAATTGATTGACAGACGAAATTCTTAGTCGGAGCGCGCGGGCGCAAATCGCCGAGGCTGCGGGTGATCGCGGCCCGCGCGATTATACTAGTCGTCCACCGGTGCAGCGACACCCGCAAACATACGTAAATCGCGTCGTGACTTGCGCTTTAGTTTTTCAAATTTAAATTTTCATTCTACAGAAACTGCGGGTCCGCAATCGCGGCGGACGCGACTGAAAATCGCTCCGTGAGTTCTTAACCTAAACTCTAAAGTTCACTCTCTCTGTCAAAAATGCAGTGCATAAGAGCGTTTTCCCATGATCACATCTTGTCGCACCGATATCCGATAACAGACCAGAAACGCTCTTATGTCTTCGGCATAGGTGCTGTACGATGCAAATCGCACATCAAGCATTTTTAGGTTTAAGGCATCAGCGGTTTGTGGCACGCGCTTAATTAATTAATTATTAAGTATAATTCAGTATGTTCAGATCTATCAAGGCGATCGCGCGTGCTCGCACACCGGGTTATTTGATCATATCAAGGATCAAGGATCAATAAATCAATTTATTTTATTATTCGTAATTCTAGTTTAATTTCATCTCTATCAAGTAAAAGTGTGTAGAGTCAATCAAGGACGCTACATCCTTTATGGTCCTTCGTAAATAATAAGGACTTCGCGAGTGATAACATAATAGTGTGACATTTCGTGAAGTGATCAGCGGACATTGGATTGCAGTGCATTTTTTATCAAGGAATTTATACAAGCAGTTACTAAAGATGGAAGATCTTCTGTTAACTCGGCAGCAGTTGGTTGGGGCCATTGAGCAGCTCTACTCCAATTTCAAGAAAGATGGGCCGGAAGACAAGACCGGTGACTACATCAGGAGAAGACTAGATACACTGGACCAATATTGGCAGGAGTTTCAGAACAACCACTTCAAGCTATGTGGTTATAGTGACAGGTCGCATAATTATTTTGTGACCGACCAGTTCCAGACAACTAAGGAGCGCTATGGGCACGTCAGGTCGGTCATCATGAACTATCAAGCACAGGACGCCAAGCCGAGTACATCGCTGCATTTTTTCATTATCCAGTCATATCCGATATCGCGCCAATAATGACAGACAGGCATAGTTGTATAATATTAAAAAGAGGCAGAGAGGTATATGTTTAATATTTAAACATATCCCTGTCTCTCTCATACCTTCGTAATTTATCGGTGAGATATCTGATATCGTATCGCATAGTGTGAAAATGATCTTACACTGTAATTTGGTACTTCCAAATGAGATTCTATTTACCAAGCTTGTTTAAAAATCTGCCTTCATTTTATTTCATCAATTCACAAAAGTGTTTATTTAACTAATGTAGTTAGTTAACTTATCCATTATAGCAGTCAACTTTTAATTTTAAGTCAAATCTTTTTCCTTCTCTTTTGCTCGTCCATGTAATGTCTACCGCAACTTCAACATTATAATATCTATATTGTTACTCTGTTGTTAATTTTGTACTTCCTAGCTGTAAAGTTTCCTTGAAAAATAAAATAAAAGCTTACTCTGACATGAGGTCGTAACAGTCAAACAGCTCCTTGTGGTAGGCGAGTATGACAGCCACATATCCCGCAGTCATGGCGGCCAGCAGGACTCCCTTCACCAGTATCGGCAGTCGAAGGAACACGGCCACTGCCAGCATGGCCAGACAGCAGCCGAGGGGTATGTACAGGGGCACAGGACACGCCCTGTGGTCCGCCGCCCCCCACAGCGCTGACAGCTCGGTGCGGGAGCGTATGGCCGCTAGTGTTGTTACATTCTCCGTTAAATTCCGACACACGTCGATTTCTCGACAGGTTATCTGAAATGTGAAGAAGTATATTGGAAGATAGATAATATTAGTTCTTTTTAGGGTTCGCAGAGAAACGGGACCCTATTACTAAGACTTCGCTGTCCGTCCGTCCGTCCGTCTGTCTGTCCGTCCAGGCTGTACCTATTTCATGGACTGTGATAGCTACACAGTTGAAATTTTCAAAGATTTTGTATTTCTGTTGCCGCTATACCAAAAAGCACTAAAAACAAATAAAATAAACATTTAAGTGGGTCCCTGTGTAACAAAAGTGATTTATTGCTATTATGTACCTATCAATGTATTATGATTTATCACGGATAAAATAAATTTTCTTTAGTTTTTAAATATAGAATAAGATAAAATAAATCTACTCAATACAATAATACTGACCACATTAACTTGTCCCACAGCATATCCGAGTACAATAGTGAAGGTGGTAATAGCATTCCTGAGTGCGAACGGTCTAGAAACGTCGCAGGGTATAAGTCGCAGTCTAGCGGCTAGAGTCAGCGCTAGAACTGCTGCAGACCACGCAAAGGCCGTCACGAAGAGGAGTAGCAGAATTGTGGTCCTCGGCAATATAGCCGCTTGCAGCGCTCCCGAGGCTGTTAGCGCGCAGAGAGCAGCGCTTAAGGAACCCGCCCAGCCACCGTCCGTTGATGCTCTGTACTGTAAGGATAATGGAATTAATAAACAAGCCTCCGCGGTCCAGTTGTTTAGAGCTTGGCTCTCGACTTTAGAGGTCGTGGGTTCTATCCCTGCGCTGGAACAACAAAACTTTCAAGTTTGGTTAGGACAATGCAGGCTGGTCACCTGATTGTCTGGCAAGAAAAAGATCCATGCGTGGGAAGGGCATATAAAAGGTCGGTAATATGCGTGATCTCTCGCCAATGGTATCGGTCATCCGTCCTATTGGGTTACGAGATCAAAGGAAGAGAAAGTGCTCTTAGGTATTGCGCAGAGAATTGAACACTGTAAAATAAATCCTGTGCAGCTGGTTTGCTTTCAATGAAACCGGCCACGTCCCAGAAATCGGAGCGAGGAGCTGTCATTATGAATAAACTGCACTTCTAAGTTTTGTTGTTATTTTTAACTACCTATCCGTAGCGTGAGGTTCCTATAACTCCATTCCTATCGGCTTCACTTACCTTTTGGAGACCCTCATGAAAATCCCTAATTATAATATACTACCTATTTAGGCTAGGGCTTCCCTATGAAGGGGAACCAGGCACTGGTACCTATAATAACGTTCTTCTCGAAACCTAACGTCTGGTGAGAAGTTGATTGTCTTAAATAGCATAATTTCGACTTCGACCTTGAAAGGCGCACGCTTTGCACGATGCACACGCCGTCGTTTATCTACATATTATGTCAGTTTAGGCTGGGATTATAATACGGAATGTGGCGGGCCCGGGAGAATTTAGAGCACTGAAAATAGAACTCTGCGCTAATACAATAGAGTTGAAAATCGAAGTGTCGAGTGTCGAGCTGTCATATATGAAATTGACATTTGATTCAGTACTCATGTGTTCGAATTTCAACTCTATGGTATTAGTCCAGAGTTCTACTTTTACTGCACATAATTTTCACCAGCGTTCCGGTTTCCGGAGCATACAGTCCCAGCTTATC
The DNA here is from genome assembly GCA_905404095.1 of Glaucopsyche alexis. Classification (NCBI taxonomy): domain Eukaryota; kingdom Metazoa; phylum Arthropoda; class Insecta; order Lepidoptera; family Lycaenidae; genus Glaucopsyche; species Glaucopsyche alexis. Next base: position 10,212,907 of record FR990053.1, read on the forward strand.
AGCATAAGTATGAAAACGTGTATATCATTCACTGCGTGCGCTGCAGTTAGTGCCTTATGTATTTATATATTTAATTTATTCCTCATATTGTATGTCACCTGTGCCTCCTTCTCAGCGTCTTTGAAACATAGCGTCAGGAGGTGAACGTGGGTCGCCTTCTCTCGATGCACGGAGCGCGCGTCGATCGCTTGCGCCAGGTACTTGTTCACGCGGTTCGTCGGCTGGTGGTAAACAGACGAGTGACGCTTTTTCAACGGCCGCTTACTCTTTTCCGTCACCTTATTCTGTAGAAACACTTTAAATTAGAGAAAGAATTGGGGAGGTCCAGAAGGAAGAGAGAAGTGACAGGGTCGTGAAGGACCGGGTACACAGAAGGTCCATGCTGCGTGCTCCATCGAAAGTTCAAACTGACCTTTGAAATAAAAGTTCCGGAATCCGAAGCAGCATCACAGTATTAGAACAGCAGAGAGTATAAGTAGCAGACATTATTTAAGTCGACAGAAAGTCAAAAGTACTTCATTGTTCTTATGTACAAAATTTCTTTTATTTTAGATAGATTTTTTATTTTAACTTCTTAAAATTTATTAACATAGAACATTTTAAGCTCAAGTTAGTAGAATAATGCACATTAAAATTATCGTAGTAAAGGAAAAAAGGAACGCATGCAAGTTACATAAAACATGCCATGCTGTCGAGGTTGCTATGAGGGAAGGCAGTAAAACACAATTCGGTGCGGTCGGCTTTATTCTCAAACAAAATCTCATAAACAGTATAACTATACTAACAATTTTGAAAGAAAATAAACCGTCAGTGTGTAGGTTGTTTACTCGATGTTACTTTGAAATACTTGACGCTGGGATTGTGCGAGCGTATCGCGAAGTGCGTCGCGAGCCTACGAGCTTATGGGGTAGTGTCACCCGGTGTGAAATGGAAAAAACACATTAACAACATTTTTGTCAGCGCTTACTGTTTCGGTTTCGAGTATTTGTTGTGGAACTAATGTCCAAGAGCAGAACATCTGAAAACAACGACCACGTCCCATTATTTGCCATCCAATACCAGTAGGGGACAGAGACTTCCCATACAAGAGGGGAACCCAATTTTTTAACACCAAAGGAAACATCTAGAAACGGAAGTGACCTAAACACCGATGTGGCATACACGTGTGCGGCTACGGATCGTGAGGTGCACCTACTGAGTGTGTCGGGAGCTCGTGAAACCGTGAAAAGCCTTCGGTCGTCGCAAACGCGTGCTGTAAGGAAGCTGAGCGAAATTCAAAAATCAGAAAAGCAGCATAGATTAGATCGGAATTCCCAAAAACTACTCTAAAGCGTTAAGTGGCGTAACCGAAACGCATTGAATACGTTTCATATACGATTCAGAAGCGAAAACGGATTAATCGCGAAAATTCAAAACTTGAAAACAAAACTCTATTATCTCACGCCACTCGATAAGGTAAAGGATGATTTATCGATTATAAAAATCTAAAATGGTTTTTAAAACAAAAAAAGGTTTAATACATGTGTAATTTTTAAGTAATAATTGTAGTGAAATTAATGGTTGGTAGAGTGGTAGGTATAAGGTACTAGATGTACTTTTTGTACTATGTTTTGCAAGATAAATTTATAATTCTCAAATGCAAAATATATAATACATATATCTCTAAACTTAGCTGCCTAGTTTGTAGATACGAAATATCTTTCCATTAACATTCAAAACCGATTTTTTGAGAGTGATAAGTGAATTTTCATCTCATGTCTGTGTCAGAACTACAACAATTTGGTATGATAATCATCCTTTATATCCAGTCATTATGCACCCCAAACGTTACTCACAGCTGCTGTTTCTCATTATCAAACTGTGTGGATAAAACAAGGCACAAACTTCCATCATATTACTGTGTAGTTTCACAAGCAATATTGCTATGAGTTGGTACATAGTTTATTTTTAATTTTCGGTATTGTGCCTTGAATTTACCTATAGACTATTTATTATCATTTGCTACAGAGATTTAGCAAGTCATAATCAATAACCAAAATTTTAACGATTTTTCTACCTTTCTTAATTTGCCAAAAAATCTACTTGTACTGTGGGTATACGTTACAAAAGAAAATCATCGTCGAGACTCAAGTTTACAATATAAAAATGAGCTACAAAAGTAAGGTAGAAATATCGTTAGATGTGTCGTGTAGTGTAATGATCGTGCGGTATAATGCTGGACCGTGTGCGTGCGCAACGCGTGGTGCTGCATGACGGCGTCGAAGGTGTGGTGGTGCGGGGCGGAGGCGGGGTGTGCGGGGGGGTCTCGCAGCGCAGCGCTCACGTCCTCGCCGCGCAGCGCAGCGACCCGCAGCGCCTCGGCCGAGCCCGGCTCCGCGTGCAGCGCGCGCCGCAGGTCCAGCACCTGCACACACCACGCGTGGCCGAAACTCATCCGGGAAATGTTTGTGCCGCGTGACCGAAACTCATCCGGGGAATGTTTACCGCGCGAGTGGCCGTAACGCATCCGGGGAATGTTTGTACCGCGCAACTAGCCGAAAGTCATCCGGGGAATGCATGTACCGCGCGAGTGGCCGAAACGAAAGGTGATAGATTACCGATGAACTTTACCGAATATCGAAACTAATGTGGGAGACCTATACATGGTGCTCGTGATCGTAATTCCTCCACTGTGCCGGCGTAACCGATTCAGGGGAACTCCTGTGGCAGCATTTTATCGATGGCCCTAAATTTAAACTTACTTTTCTTTTCTCATTTAGGTTAGTAAGAAAGTCACGAAAGGCCAATTTCATCCGGAGTTAAATTTTATACGGATAACGCTTTTGAACCTACATTTTTAAAAATCTTAATGCTGAGTCGCGAATGACTCTACATCTAAAGTTTTAACTACAGCTAGGTTTATAAATTTAAATTGCATATACCTACATCATTCATTGTAAATGTTATTAAATAATAATATATTAATTAAACTACCTTGCAAAATAATTATTACGCTCAGAAAAATATAGTAAGTATTTAGTTTCCTTCTATCGAATTTAGTAAATTTTTGTTGTCTTTTCTAGGCGTAACAATTATACGTAAGATATATTATTTAGAACTAAAATTATGTAATTTCTAAATCTGATGGACAAATCTACAGGGCTTTAAAACTAGTTGCTTGTGGCAAATGCTCGTTTTGTTACCACTTCAAATCGTTATATGGGCAGATATTACATTAAAGTGTATTTACATAAACAATGGATATTTATTACAAATATTAATATTACATTTATACGGAATGTATTTACAAAGTAACATTCATATAAAAGAAAGTGGCTTACCTTGCTCAAGCGACGTTTATTAAAACTTAACACTTGCAAGAAACTGGAGGTAAAAGCCGATAAAAACGGTACTAATCGATGTCCATTAGGACACCAATTACTGATCTAGACAGCAGTTATGTTTTATAGTCCAGTCCAAAAAAATAACTAATCAACCAACTACATACAATAAAGAACTAGAAATACCTTTCTCGCTGCGTTCGCTTTGAGTTCCTGCGGCGAGGCGGCCATGTTGGAGAATGGCACGTCGACGTTGAATTTGATGGAGTGCAGGAGTTGGACGACGACATTGGAGACGTTCTTGAAGGAGAGCTTACGACGCGACGCCGAGCCCAGACCTACTCCGGAGGGCAGGCACATCTGAAAACATCATGTTATGACGTGTTACTATAAGGCGATCCGTATGCACGCTTAGACATCTGCAACACCAGAACTTAAATCCCCAAACCCTCCCCTGGTGTAGGTAGAATGACAGCAGGTAATAAAGATGTTTGCACTGGCTTTAAGTCACTAGTAACCATCATATTTCTAGATTGATTTATTAAAGTGCTCAGTGCCAAGTCACTATAATCTATACTAATAAAGTGTGTCTGTCTGTCTGTTACCTCTTCACGCTTTAACCGCTGAACCGATTTTTATGAAATTTGGTATAAAAATACTTTGAGTTCCGAGAAAAGACATAGGATATTTTTATCCCGAAAAAGTACAGTGTTCCCGCGGGATAATGTATTTACGCGGGCGGAGCTGCGGGCAAAACCTATTAATTATAAAAATAAAAATGTTAACATAAAGTAGTAAAATTTGTATTAGTAACATATAGTAAGATAGTCCATGTATAATTAGTTTTGAGATGTCGTAGAGACCAATCTCTATGACATCTCAAAACTTTTTGCGAAGGAAAGACTTGGCTTTTTCATTGAATGTTTTTGTGGTATTAAACTATAAACCAACGTCCAACATTGTGACAGTAAAATTCATTTCACTTAATATCCATAATTCCAGTATAAATCTAGTCGAGTAAAATCGACCTTCATAACTTTCCCATACATCAGCATTTCACATTTGCCGTTCCAACTCCGGTAACCGACTTCGCCATAAAAGGGTAACTCACTTTTCTCCGTCTGGGCGGCGGTATGATGAAGTAGGTCTGTATCGAGTGGTCCCGCAAGTACGCGTTGCGACTAGCTCCGTGCCCCGACTCCACCTCGTACGCGCCCCCCAGACACTCCAGAGTAGCTTGCGTTACGTGCACCCGCCTGAAATAGACAAAATTGGAATATAAGCATCAAATCAAAGTAATAGGAACATATCTAAATCAATACTAATGTAATAAAGAGGAAAGGTTTGTTTGTTTGCATTAAATAGGCTCCGAAACTATTTGACCGATTTTGATGAAATTTGGCACAGATATAGAATTGACCACGGGGAGGGACATATACTTTTTATTGCGGTAAAATGTACGGTTACCTCCAGATTTCGTTTTCACGCACGAAGACGCGGGCAACCTCCAAACCGAAGTTAAAAATGAAGTTGACCGCAAACAAGACAGCAACGGATCGTATATATCACCCTAAAAAACTTCTTTAGCGGCATTGTGCACTTTTCTTGGGAAGGGTAAAAAATGCAAAACTCGCGTCAGGACACGTGACCTGATCAAAAATTCGTAAGATGCAACTTGCAAATGTTTGCTGCCTTAGTTCCCTTACGCGAGTATAAAACTATTTTAGTTCGTATCCTTTAACCTAGATGGCGGTTTTTCCAATGGTATGGCTTTTTTGGGATGGATAAAAAGTGCTCCCGGAGTGCAACCCGTTGTTTTAGTCTTGTTCTCTTACCCCGGCTCCCCGCCCGCCTCCATGTTGTTGGCGAGCGTGACGTCGTTGGACCATACGTCGTACTGCCACTTGCGCAGGCCCAGCACGCCGCACAGCACGCGGCCCGTGTGGATGCCCACGCGCATGTTCAGCTGCACGTCCGTCGCCTCCACCACGGACCTGGAACAATAATAATAATAATAACTCCCCACACCGATATCGGTGACGGTGGCCGGTTTCATTGAAACCAGGCCAGTTACGCAGGAGTAATTTTATAGTGCCCAAGTGTGTGCGCAGTATACAAGATAACACTCTCTTCCTTTACTCTCATAATCCAGTGAGACATATAACCGACACGACTGACGAGATATCAGACGCAGGTCCAACTTTTTACATTGCCCATCCAAGTAATTAATCAAACCAAACTTGGAAACAACATTTTTTGTTGTTTCAATGTGGGAATCGAAGTCCTCCGAGTCGAGAGCCAATGCTCTAACCATTAGACCACTGAGGCTGTTACCTGGAACTATGGATGTTTGATAGCTAATGGGTAATGTACAGGAAGTAAATCGTCGAGTTAGTGACGTGACCCGAGGTCCAAGGGGGGTTGGGGATTTTAAGGATCGGAGGAGTTATACTTGAGTACAAGTGTAACTCCTTCTCGCATATAGTATGTTGCGAGTGTCCATGAATGGCGGTAATTGCTAACCGTCAAGTGATTCGTCTGCTCGTTTCCGTCCATTTCATTAAAATTGAGACCCGAACCCCAGCAGTAGGGACCATAGTGTTTATGACTTTGAATGACCAAGGTTTAGGTTATAAATAATAATAATATTTTAGGTATTCATAATAATTATTATTAAAACCCAGCCGCACGGAGATAATATATCGCATGCACCATGGGCAAAGAATATATATTACTTGCCATGGGAAATAATTTATGTTTGAAATGAAATATGGCTTATCATAATTTCATTGTTCTAAGTATCTTTTATAGTGATTTGTAAGTAAGCATTATGATTAAGAAACTGCATGTAGGCAATAAATCAAAACAATACATTTTACACTGTAAACTATAAATATATTTTAAATATTTAATTTAGAGATCTTAAATATTTAAAGATGTAAGTAACGAACATTATTAAATATAGCATCCATAAATAACCGTAGCATTAGTTCCGTATTTATAAGATCTCATCTTAAAATCCTATTAGTCCCTCTTCAGTGATAAGTTAATTTTCTTAATAAATCCTTTTCCATCAACAACAAGACAATAGCGAACGAGCCCGTCCAAATGATTAATTACAGCAGCAACTCAGGGAACTAATAAACGTAGACACACATTGAAATGTTTCCCAGCATTTACTAGCTAAATTTATAGCAAGGCGAAGTATATTTATTTTGATACGGTTAAACCGAAGAATTCGAGGAGGTTAATGTACATTCAGACAGTCTGTTTTATTTATTTGTATTTCAAAGTATCTAAAACGGCCAATGCGTTTACGCGGTAAACTATATTTGTTATTTGCGTTCAAGGTATAGGTAGGTACCACACGTTTCCAAAAACCTAGACGTATAATTTATAAATATTAAATCTATTAGCTATTGTACACCTAATGAAGTGGTGTAAAGTCCAAATAGTTTTAAGACTTATAGAGCAGGGTTTCTCAAAATGTTTGCTCCACGAACTCCTGTTAGTTTCCCGATGATGACGAACCCCTAATTAATTACAATCCCCCAACATATATGTTGTGTATGAGAGTTCGGGATACTCTTACACAAAACGGCGGTTACTACAGCTGTCTAGCTGCCTCGAAATCTATCAAGCCTACCTACCAAGTGCCAGTCATCAAGCCGCCATTACGCAAATTTTGTCGTTACCATTGAACGGCGAACCCCTAGGCTGCGCGTACCCCACTTTGAGAAACCCTGGTATAGAGTGCACAGGATTAAAGATTACAACTCAAGATTTTTCCTGGTGATTTTAGCACCAAGCTAATAAAATATGATCTGTTTTTACAGCAATTAAACTCAGTGGGCAATAAAATAATAATTTTTGGTCATTATTCGAATTTCAAGTAGGTATTGTTAGTTTATTTTTCTTGTTGCTTAATTATCCGGAAATATAGCTAAGCCAAAGATAATGAAGAGAATATTGTTATTTATCATTATTAGTTCTCTGAATGCCTGCTAAAGATAAGGCTATTTACATTCATATTTAATTTAAAATTTTACCCATCTTCCAGCCTCATTAATGTTGAAAATTCGAATGCACAAAGGATTTCGTACAAAAAAATCACGTTGTTGTATGGGAGCCCCCTTAAATATTTTCTTCTGTTTCTTAGTATTTGTTGTTATAGCGGCAACATAAAAATTTCAACTGTCTAACTATCGCGGTTTATGTGAATTGTGATACAGCCTGGTGACAGACGGACAGCGGAGTCTTAGTATTAAGTACCCGTTTAATCCTATGGGTACAGAACAATAAAAATTCAGAAGCTCAGAGAGCTATGTAAATCTTAAGGCACAGATTTAGCTTGATTATCTATACATCTATACATACAGATAAATAAAATTGAAGTGTCTGTTTGTAACTTCAAATTAACAGCTTTTCACATAATGAATCTTAAAGTATATTCGGTACTTACAATAAAATACAATTTTTTTTAATTTTTGTCTGTCCATCTGTCTGTCTGTCGGTCTGTCTGTCTGTTTGTTCCGGCTAATCTCCGAAACAGCTGGACTGATTTTCACGGGACTTTCACTAGCAGATAGCTGATGTTATAAGGTCTAACATAGGCTACTTTTATTTTAGGGTTCCGTTCAAAAAATAGGGTTCCGCTTCCGTTAGTTCTGCGCAAACGAAGTTGCGGGCATCAGCTAGTAATTAATAATAATACCTAGAAGGTGTAGTTAGCGAATATATTATTATGACATATAGTCGTAGTGTGCAACTGCAATGTTGTGGTTAATTAAACATCTGAACCCCAATGAGGATGTTTGATATTTTTTCTGCCGTTAGGGGGCAGAGCCAACGCACACAAAGCGTCATCTGGTGGTGTAAGTGGTATCAAAAACGGTCAATAAGAATTTTCGATTCTTTATCTGTCACCAGGCGGCGCTTGGTAGCCCGACGGTCCTTGTTGTGTCAAAAAGCTGTCAGATGTCACTCCCGCCATATAAAAACCCTCGCGCGTCGTCGTTCTCTTAGCAGAGTCAGCATTTATTTTATTTAGCAGAAACGATCTTTTGTTGGCAGTATTCCGCGTTATATTAAATTTAAAGAGAACCGTATCTTTTTGACATGCGTTTGTAAATTTATTTGTATACTCCTCCTTTATAATATATAAGCGCCTCCTTTAACAGCCTCCGTGGTATAGCGGTTAGAGCATGGGCTCTCGACTTGGAGGTCGTGGGTTAGATTCTCGCATTGGAACAACAAGAAATGTTGTTTCCAAGTTTGGTTAGGACAATGCAGGCTGATCACCTGATTGTCTGACAAGAAAGATGCGTCGGACGGGCATGTAAAAAGTCGGACCTACGCCTCATCTCTCGTCAGTCGTGTCGGTTATCCGTCCCACTGGATTACGAGAGTAAAGGAAGAGAGAGTGATATTGTTAACTGCGCACACGCTTGGGCACTATAAAATTACTCCTGCGTAACTGGCCTGATTTCAATGTAACCGGCCACCGTCACCGAGATCAGTGGGGGGAGTTATTAAAAAAAACATAAGCGCGAAAACATTATTATCTTATAAACTATAGGTACCTTCACTTCACGACCTATAAAGTATAAACTAACTTAATTCGAAGCTATTATTAAGATAAGTTTGACCTATTTGAAATAATTGATGTATACTAGAAGGTAGATAAGTTTGCAGAGCTACTTGAAAACAGCTGCAGCAGTTGAAAGTTTCAATCTCTTTAGTACCGTGGAGGTAGAACTTTCTGAGATCAAATAAAACTTGTGCTGTAGAACACATTACCACAGATTACTTAATAGTTACTGACATTAGTATATCTAATGAGGACTTGTTCTGTCGTCATGTTGAAGTAAACATGATGATGATGTCTAACCGACATTGATAATTATTGTTGCTTGAAAAAAAAAACCGGTCAAGTGCGAGTCGGACTCCCGCACAAGGGTTCCATACAATACGCCAAAAAAACACGTTTGTTGTATGGGAGCCCCCTTTAATATTTTTTATTGTTTTACGTATATAGATCTATTTGTAGTAGGTAGTAGGTACCTACGAGTAAGTCCAATGTATTTAAAGCACTTTATGCATTTATACAAACAATATCAATATGACAGCAGCTGTCAAAACGTATCAGCTGTTTCAGTGTTTAACGCCGTCTTAATTATTTGCAGTCGGTTGGGCACTGAATAAACTCGATTGTTGAATTAATCATTGTCTGAAACATTTTTCATGTTCGAATATTTATAATCATCATCACCGTCTCGTCCTCACTTTTGGACCCGGACAGGTTTCTCCTCAACAATATGAGGAGAATTAGGAGAGTTTTGTAGCCCACCACGCATGACAATCAAACGGAAAGGGAAAATTGTGAGATGATGTGAAGAAAAACTCATTGGTACACGCCACACTCTGGAATCGAATCTGTACCCTCCCAAGTGGTCTACCCAGTACCCACAATACTTATGAGAAAAATAAGATAATGAAAAATATAACAAGGGCGATCTACAGGTTGCCTTCAAAACAAAAATTAGATTCGATTCTCGTTCAAAAAATTTAAGATAATATATCTTGTGACCTTCAATTTTTTCCTATAAAATACTTAAATTTGATTCATAATGGCGTGGCGAACGCGTGACCTTTAAAGCCGGCGCGATGTACGGCCATACGAGGGTGTCCATGCGTAGTGAGAGTTGTCAGGAAATGTTAATCGTGTTATTTTTCTGTAAATTACACAAATTTAGTTATAAATAATGATGATACTTACGTAATATTGTAGCCTTAGGCTATATTGTCCGGAATCCGGAAGACCGGATAAAAAGCAGAGCACTGAAAATAGAACTCTGCGCTTATACAATAGAGATGAAAATCGAACACACGAGTGTCAAGTCAAATCTGACAACTTGATATTCGATTGTTTTGTTCGTTCGTTGTGTTGTTCGATTTTCAACTCTATTGTGAAAGGTCAAACTTCTATTTTCAGTGCTCTGAATTTTGTCAGGATTCCGGTACATACAGTCCGAGCTTTATGTTGGGTTCAATTTTTCATTCGGAAAAAAATAAACCCTTACATAGTTATGCTACTTGCTAATATGTAGTATGTGTTCGCTCGAATGTGATAGAGCTCGCTGGACCATGAGCCTAAGAGGCTTAGAGATCTTTGCCGATAGGCTATATTGTTTATGAGAATAATCTACACTCTACAGGGTTATATTATATACAATTTTTGAAAATAAATGGAGAAGAGACAAAAAATATCATCAGTTTGTTAAATAAAACTTAAAATATTAGGTAATTTCAGAATATGGGTTTCATTGAAAATATTGGAAACGATGGGAACTACAACCCCTTACAGGATCAACATTGACCTATAAACTATAAAACTCTGTATAATATGAACATCTATGGTAGAGTTAGGTATGCCTACTTAGAACGTTATCAGATATATTTCCTGATTTAAAACAATTATTATTTTAATACCCCACAGTACAAAATGCAAAAACGTAAGAGTAAATATAATTATGTCGGAATAAATATAAAATTCAAACTGTAGCAAAATCCGAGGTTCATTAAAAGCAGAAACTGCAAACAAAAAATTAAAAATGAGTCGGGCCCACTTGCGCCAATCCGGCTTAAAGTTAACCTTGGGTTAAAATATCATGCTTTCTCTTTCACAAATACGAAGAACGAGAGAGATAACATGATTTTTAACCCAGGGTTAACTTTAACCCGGATTGGCGCAAGTGGGCCTAAGTGTGGTTGTTAGATATACGAGTATACAACACTGAACACACTTGTAGTGTCGCAGCCTATGCAATTAAATAATTATACAGTTCAAGAGTTTGTCGCCGTTTTCATACAAATAAACCGGGCCAGTGCGAGTCTGTTCAGGGCGCAGTATCGAGTTCCGTAGCAACTTTGACTGAACTCAACTCAAATAACCTAACCAAGAGCATGTCAGGACATGTCTAAGGAGGGTTCCTTAACTATAAACGCGTAATGTTTTTTCAAATTACTTCAAAAGTTACTGTTCGATATGGTTATAAATAATTTTCCTTAATAGTTTTTAGCATGATCTATCAGCATGAAAATTTGCAAGTTTCTATCTCCTATAGTTTAAAAATGCTAGGGGGGGGGGGGGGACCAACTTACAAACTGCTTTGGAGGCCGATTACTCGAAAATGGTCAACTTTAAAAAAGTAACGTATGAAACCTTGCCTTTATTTTAAAAGACCTATTCTACGATACCCCACACGATGGGGTAGAGTGAAAAAATATTTTTCATCCCCACTTCACATGTATGCAGAGCCACCCCTAAAATATATATTTTTTTTTTATGATCCCGAAACCGTCATCTATACAAAATCTATAACTGCACCAAATTTCATCAATTTATATTCATAATTACAGGAGCTAGAGGCGCGGACAGACAGACAGACAGACAGACAGACAGACAGACAGACAGACAGACAGACAGACGGACAGAGCGAAACTATAAGGGTTCCTTAAGTATTACGGAACCCTAAAAAACGGCTTATGCGAACATACTATGGCATTTTGACATAGTATGTTCGCATGATTCACTTCAATCTTAACACGAATAGATTATAGTTACGTTAGTAATATATATTCTTTGCTATAGTTACTAAATTACTATTATTCATACTTCTAAAATTATTTTGAAAACAATATATTTTAACTACACTTGCGACCTAATTTGTCTGCAATTCATTTGTAATTTATTTTTTATTTAATACGGTGAATTGAAAACAACGATAAAGTATGTTGTTTTTAAGCGTGTTTGTTTTCACTCTGTATGTTAATTTGTTTTAAACAAAACACTGACCATGACCGTCTGTAAACACATGCAAATAAATGTATGCGCCTGCAGCTGCCCGATGCTTTAAGATCACAAATGGACATGTGTTGTTTTAAATTTATATGAACTTAAAAAAAAGTAATAAAAATACAATGCAAAATGTGTCCTAAGTCCCAACCAAATACATATTAACAAGCCTACTTGGACTCGGGTTGGGTATCTATACTAATAATAAAGAGGAAAAGTTTGTTTGTTTGTATGTAGTAGTAGTTTCGGAGCCTATTCAATGATTTTGATGAAATTTGGCATAGATGTAGAGTAGACCACGGGGAAGGACATAGGCTACTTTTTATCGCGGAAAAATGTACGGTTTCTGCAAAATTAGCTTATGCGCGCACGAAGTCGCGGGCAACAACTAGTACTAAATATTTTTAGGATAAAAATTTTTTTGGACGTAATATTCAAACGTAGCCAGTGCATATGGACGTGCATATATTTTTTTTAAACTTCAGTATCCATGCTTTGCAGTACAAAAGTTCTATAAATATTTATCATAATTTGTAGTGTAAAATATTTTTCCATGTAGTTGGCTCGTAATGTTGATGAATGGTCGCATAGTTTCCATAGTTGTGTTGGATCCATTACAGAGTCGAGTTGCAGCTATTTCTAGCGGAGGTAACATCCGCTGTTGTTTTGCTATAGCAAAGAATATACATATTACTAACGTAAAGAACCATCATTCAACGATTTACACGAATGACAGCTCGCTGTTATGTGTGCGCGTCCAGACGTATGCGGGGCAGCTCGATGCGCGCGGGACGTAGGTTTTTTCAAGCGAAGAAAGCATACACAAGCTCGTTTCTTGTTTTGACATAGTGACACAATATTTATGATACTCGTAGTTTCGTCTGATGCGAAGTTTGAAATAATTTCGGTGTCAACCTGAGGCTTACGTCAACATGGCTGACAATGGGCATGTTGCCGAAAAAAATTTTTTTCGTCTATTCGATGTTAAACAACATGTTAATAATCAATCCAGAACCCATTTTTGTATATCTCAAAAAATAACGTAGATACAAACGATTGAAATTTATAATATGAAAGAGAGCGATATATCGGCCTGTGACGTCACAGCCTGCTACCGCCATACCTTTGTCATTAGAAAATGTATGGCGGTAGCAGGTTGTGACGTCACAAATCGTTTTGCGAAAAAGAGATGGACAATATTTTTTATTTGCTTATATTTTTAATCCCGTCTCTCTAAATACCTATTTCTTTCAGAATTATGTATCTTTAATCAACAATTTTAAAATTTAATTTGTAAAACTGTGATATTCCACACTAGGCAACATCCCTATTGACATTCGGCGGCGCTCGAGCTGTATAATTTAAAGAGAGTGGCGCCCTTGATATTGATAATATTAATTTCGTCCATAAAACCATTTTTTGGTAAAAAAAAGTACAACTATAAGTTTATTAACAGTAGGTACAGCTAACACAAACATTTGTATCTGAGGGGCAATTCTGCTAATAAAACCTGCATTAAGTAATACAATTACAATCAATTCCCGATACGCTTACACTCTCAAACGGTGTTTTTATAAACGTTAAACCAACGCAAAACGCGCTCTGATTGGCCGAAACGTTATAAAATCCGTTCATGGTAACTGCTTATTTTCCAACAAGTCTTCAAGGACACGTGAAGCTTGAGACTCTTGGCCCTGTAGTAGGGAAGTTAGCGATCAAAATGACATACAGATACCAGAACCTCAATTCTTGTATTTAAACTAGACTTAATTTTACTTTGTTAGGATTGAAAGTGTGGCGACACGTTACCATGAACGGATTTTATGACGTTTCGACCAATCAGAGCACGTTTCACGTTGGTTTAACTTTCATAAAAACACCGTTTGAGTTTTAGCGTGTCGGGACTTGATTTTAATTGTATTAATGCAGGTTTTATTTAGAAAAATTGCCCCTCTGTACTAGTAGTCTACGAAAATTACAATGACATTTCTTTGCGAAAAAACTGCGGTTTACTAACTTTTCGCACATGTTTCGCTAACGCATTATTTCTGTCACATACGAACGCGAAGGAGCACTTAGGGCGTTAGTCCCCTAAAATAAAAATTGTAATTAAAATCCCACCAAAAACATTCTGTAAAAAACAAGCCAAGTCTCGATGGAGCTGCTTGTTTATCTCTAAAAAGTAATGAAATCTAGACAAAATCGTGCCAAGTCTAAGGTTCCTTACTGCGATTTCTTTATTATTATAGTTAATGTTGAGTGACTTGGCCGTTGAACATGCTTTATACTTTAGTGGGTACAAGTCAATTTTGTTTACATTTGTAACTACCTATGTTTGTTAAGCGAGATAATAGCCCATACTGGTATTGGTAATTGGACGCTAGTGTCTCATTTTAGGCTGTTGTTTATTGTACAACACACGTATTGGAGCAATGGTGTCATGGAGCCCGTTTTGTACCCTTGTGTGCCCTTCAACGGCCAAGTCACACAACATTAACTATAATAATAAAGAAACCGCAGTAAGGAACCTTAGACTTGGCACGATTTTGTCTAGATTTCATTACTTTTTAGAGATAAACAAGCAGCTCCATCGAGACTTGGCTTGTTTTTTACAGAATGTTTTTGGTGGGATTTCACTTCCTTGTGTAGAAACCTGGGCATATTGATTTATTTTCCTAGATTTTAGTGTAATTTGTTTATTTAATTTGTGTAATGTTCGAGTAGAATAAAGTTCGAGTAGAATAAAGGGGCCTGAAAATGTGGCAAAATAGTTCTAGTAAAGAATGGTACGGCAGTGTTTGCTTCGCTCTCGACTTGGCGGGGGCACTGCCGTGCCCCCAGATCGACGTTCTGGTCTTATCTAGAGGTTCTCAAATAGGGGCCTGAAAATGCGGCGAAATGGTTCCAGTAAAGAATGGTACGGCAATGTTTGCTTCGCGCTCGACTTGGCAGGGGCACTGCCGTGCCCCCAGATCGATTATCCTAGTTTTTATAGTTTTCCCTTTATGTGGCCATTAAACCCCAACTCTGTACCAAATTTCAGCTCTCTAAGTTTATGGGAAGTACTAGTTCTATTTTGATGATCATGAGTGAGTGAGTGAGTGAGTGAGTGTCGAAAATGCGAAACTTTGCTTTCGCTTAACTTCGGAACTAAATGACCTACAGACTTGAAATTTTGGATTTTAAGTATGTGATTATAGCTTATTTGATGACGAAAATTTCTGCGTTCTGGTCTTATCCAGAGGTTCTCAAATAGGGGCCTGAAAATGCGGCGAAATGGTTCCAGTAAAGGATGGTACGGCAGTGATTGCTTCGCGCTCGACTTGGCGGGGGCACTGCCGTGCCCCCAGATTTAAGTGACTTAACATCGTAAAAAGAAAACTTATCTCGTTAGTATTAAACAAATTCCTCTATCTTGAGAGTTGAGACTCACGAAACAAAGTTCTAATTATTAATTAATAGTTTTACTTTTAAGTACAAGCCAGATTGAATAGGTTTGCTTGTGAATAATGAAAATATTTAAAATGTAAATTAAACCCATGAGAAATCTACACTTTTTCAAAGAACCGGAATAAAAAAAGGAAGCTAAGAATAATTTTTACCCGTAACGATTGAAGACGAAAGCAGTGTTGAATTTTTTCAGTTAATGAACATAAATAAAAAATTAACGCATTTTTGCATCGAATAATATTTAAGTTTACGCCGGCAGGTAATAGTGTATGAAAGCCATATAAATCGGAGTACGGACAGTAAATGAAATTTTAACCTCATGTAATATGTTACAGTCTACAGACAACAGACAAACAATGAAGTACTTTGTAGCAATTAGTTCAACATATTGTATTACGATCGAATACTGAAACGCTAATTCAAATTAAGAGTCCTCCTATTCACAGGCTGTCGCTGTCTCTGCAAGCCGAAACGACAAGGACAGCACGTTACTTGAGCGTCACTTAATTAAACTATCGTTCCAGTATTCGGCCGTTAGACATACATATTCCTAATAGCCAAACATCTGGAGTGTCTGATATCTAATATCGAAACGTCCGAGATAAATTATTATATTCAAGATTTGCGGTCGGCGCTGGTTTGTTTGTAACTTGTATCATGCTTGGCAATTGTTTTAGTGAATCCGTTATAATTTAGATACGTAGTAATTTGTACTAGTAGTTTTTACTTTTAAACTATAGAAATTCTTCAAAACTTTCGCTTTGTACGGATAAATTGATTCAGTTTGTCTGTTAGGATAAATTGACGAAATTTAGTAAAGAAAAGTTAAAGATTACGTATAGATATTAGTTTTGACATCTTAATACATAAATAATAATATTTTAGATGTGATTCCTTAAGTATGATTTTTTTCTCTGTACCCTCCCCTGTATCGTCGAATAGGTATTTTTAAATAAGGGCAAGGTTTTCTAGTAATCGACATCCAAAATGGTTTACAAGTTGGCATTACCAAACTATGAGAGTTAGATAGAAACTTGTAATTTTCCAAGGTCATGCTAAATACTTTTAGGAAAATTGTTTTTAACGAATTCGGACTGTAACTTTATTTGATAAAACATATTGCGCGTTGATAGTCACGGAACCCTCTTTAGACATTTTCTGACATGCTCTTGGTAAAGTTTTTATTTAATAGTTATTCATTTTAACTAGATTTTGGCTTTTAATTAAGGTTTAGCGAAGTTATAAACCATCAAGCACAAACTCAGAAAATTCAGCTACATAATAAACTGTTTTCACAGTAAATAATTTTGTTTCATATTATTTTAAGTCTTTAGGTTTCGCATTTAGAAAGTTTGTACAATGTTAGAGCGTAGGAGCAAACGAATTTTTGCGAAAAAATAACGCTCGAGTGAGAGCAAATGTAACGCGAAATTTTTAGAACATTGTAATATTCGGGAGTTAACCTGGCTATAACATACAGGAATGACCACGCCATATGGTGCTGACGAGTTTTTAGACTACAGCGTCCTTTTGTATATTTGCAGACATTACAAACATTCGTATTAAGGGACTTTAAATATTAGTCTTGTCTGGGGGAAAAGGTAACAAATTAAAAAACTGGTGTTTGGATTTTTGCATGTTTCTAACAAACCGTAACATTAAAGCAATGCGTTATCGGAAGTCTGTAGACGTTTAACGACTAACGTTCCATAATATTAAAAAAATAATTCTGAACACCTTCTTATGTATTTATTTATTTTATTTCACATATTATGTAGATCTTGCCCGTGACTACGTGGGCGACTAAGTTAATCTTGGGAAAACCGTACATTTTTCAACGATAAAAAGTAGCCATTGACCTTCTCCATGGTCTACTCTATATCTCTGCCAAAATCGGTCCAGTAGTTTAGGAGATTATTCAATGCAAACAAACTAACATACAAACAAACTTTTCCTCTTTATAAAAGTGAAGATATAGATTATTATTAGTATAGATTACAGTACATAATATGAGTAACATTTTATGGCTCAAAAATAACTTTATAATAATAATAATAATAATATCTATGGACGTTTCACACCACGTCAGTCTGGCCCCGTGGTAAGTATCCGAAGAACTTGTGTTACGGGTACCAGACAACGGAAATATATTTAATACTTTTTATACTATACTTATATTTAAGATTTTTATTATATTATACACATATTTAATACACATCCATGACCCAGGAACACAGAATACTTTTTTTTTTGTTCCCTGGCGGGATTCGAACCCGCGACCTCCGGCTAAAGCGCCACTGCGCTCACCACTGAGCCACGGAGGTCGTCACTTTATAAAAACTTTACCGTGTACCATCGGCTACTTCCATTACCATTCATCACACATATATTTTATAGCGTACAGCAGTAGCGAAGGCTGGTTCTAATGAAGCCCTAGTCTTTGGATGAGGGATTTGGATGAAGGTCTTCACAGGTAAGTGAAGCCGAAAGGAATGGAATTATAGAAACCCCACACCACTGAAGTACAGGATAATGTCACGTTTTGTAACACGTTACAAAAACCTTGTGTTCCTCATCACGTTTAGATCCCTCTAGGCAGGGTCAGGCCATATCTGTTCGAGAGTTTCATAACAGCTATTAGCAGTTTACTAACTAGATTATTAACGCAGGTTTTTAACAATGTAACTAGTTAATGAAACGTTTTAAGTCGGAACTTATATTTTTATCTCCGTAACAAAACAAATAAAAATAAAAATAGAACAAGCTAATCCGACACACCTTTTCTGTCTTAGCTATGAACTGTAAATAAATAACTACACCCACCCACAACCTACACCGTCCACCTATACAACTACAACCTGTAGGAAGGTGTACCTTCAATCTACTGGGACCCGGCCGGCCGATCTCATCGTTATAAGCTTTCCCTAAGCTTCCACGGACGACACATACCAGCCGCATGCATCCCGACCACTGGGCTAAGATTACCACAGATTGGGTATCAGAAGACGAACGACGCCACGGTGACCGATCTAGAAAAAGATGGCGCGATGAGCTGGATGCATACTAGCCAGACTGGCCAATGGTAGCGCAGGAACGAGAGGGATGAAAGACCTTGGGGAGGCCTTTGCTCAGCAGTGGGACAGCATAGGCTACTAAAAAACAACTATTTGAAGAAGCCAAATCAGTCCAGCCGTTCTCAAGTTTTAGCGAGACAAAGGAACTGCAATTCATCGTTTTTAAATAAGAGAAGTTAGGTATTAGATACCTACCTTCGATGACGTCTTATTCGGAATTATAGTTACTGAATTTTTGGTCTGAAATTTTGAAACACGGAAGTTAATCAAGTAAAAGTAGAGACTCGGCCGATTATTGAAACGCTGGTTAACAGTCCCTTCTTGACAGAGTGACAAGGACAGCATGTGACTTGTGACATTTAATGTAAGTAGCGTTTAAGTACTCGGCCGTAAGAGATGAAAATGAAATGAGCTGGTAAACGACCTCAACGTAACTAAATGTAGGGCGCTCGCTTCCTAATTCAATAGTCCTGCATTAGTTATGTGCTCTCCCGGATTGCTAGTTCAACAAATACACAGATCTCAGGAGAAATGGTTTATAACAACTGGACTAGTGTCCACGGAATAAATTGCAAATGTTTGCAGTTACTCGTATTATGATTATTAATTATTATAAAGCACCTAATACATTCGATATTTTGTGTTTCTTTAATTTGACTAACTCTTTAATTACTAGTCCACAATACACTATTAAATAATATCTATAGCATATAATATCTAAATAATCTATGATTATAGCGTTGCTAAAAATGCGACTCTGACGTCTAAAGCGCATTCCACCTCTCTAAATTAAGATGTCCTAAATGATTCAGTAATTAAATTCGGAATGTGATGGGTCCGTATCCCGGTGAGACAAATATTTTTGTGATTCTTTTTTTATTAGAACTCCGAGCAAAAGTCGGTTACACGGGTACTTAATCTATACTAATACTAGTTGTTGCCCGCGACTTCGTCCGCGCCAACTGATGGCGCAATAATGCATTAATAAATGATCTAAAAAAATGTCCGCGACAGCATATGTCTAACTTTTGAAATTAACACACTATAACCTTTTTTATTGTAATCAAATTTGGTCGAAATTAATGTATTATTGCGCCATCAGTTGACGCGGACGAAGTCGCGGGCAACAGCTATTACTATACATATCAAGGTACCTATTAAGAATAATGAACAAAATTAATATTACAAATTACTGATTTACTATTTCTAGATTACTTTGTAGGTAAACATACAAACATTTGCCACAGGTTGGTGTGGCGATAGCTTATCGTATGATCGTGCGGAACGGAACTACCAGGCCAACGAGTTCTACGACCGACCGATATTGTATATGTCACCGTAAAATTGTAATAACCGTAGATTGTAAAATAACTAACGAGATTGTAAAAATATGTCGAAAGATTAAAAACTATATACAGAAAAATTTACGGTGACATATTCAATATTTAAAAACATATATAATATATATATACAGTGGAGCGCCTCAAGCGTTTGAAATGTAAAAACATCGGAATCCAATTACTTTGAAAGAATTAATGTAAAACCTTCTGAATTATCAATTATGTTGTATGGGTAAAAAAGATTTCGCATTTTTTGTACCTTATTTTTTAGTACAATTGGAGGTGACTTTGTTAATAGTTTAAAAACTATTAATATTATGGTACTTCATAAATATTTACTCAAATTCAATAACTTATATAGAATTATTGTACAGTGTATAGGCAAAAACGTTTTTATACACACCTATCGAAACGTCACCCACACCACGTCACGAAAGAGCGTTACATCTTATGTAGAGCCTAAAATTGGCTTTTCTTTCGTTATGTAATACAAATAAGATTTTTCTTTTATAATTTAAATTTTTTATTTCTATCGGCAGTACCTATAACTACCAATTCCTTTAATTTTCAAACTTCAAAAGTATATGAATTATTATGGGCGTATTTCGACCACAGCGCGACCTCTAGTCCAAAAAAAAAATACATCACTAATTCCCTACATCATAATAGGCAGTGATGTATTTTTTTTAAAGACCATAAACCATAAATCAATGATGATTTATGGTTATATAATAAAAATCGAGAAATATCGATGTGCGCATTTACCCTCTGAGCTCGCAAGCCACTCACTCGTATGACCCAGAAAGCTATAACCTCAACACAATATTATTTAAATAGCTGGGAAAAGAAAAATATAATTTCACAGCAACACCAGAGCAGTTTAATGTTATATAATTATATTCCTGCCTTTAGTAAAAATATTTAAACAACTGATTAGAGCTATTCAATGTAAATGTCAAGTGACTTCCAACGTATTAGACAAAGATATTACGAGTATATTAAAAAAAATGCAGTTCGTCTGGCTAAGACTCGAGAACGACTGGACCAATTGGGCTAATTTTAATCTTGAAATAATTGTGGAAGTTTAAACGATGACAAATTTTGGAAAATGGCGATGAAAATACCAAAGACGTCCATTACTTTTCCCATACTATCTGTGCCTACCTGTGAAACATTCGATGTGAGAAGCTTATAATTCTACTATTTGTTCGGGTCGCTGATAATTTGGTACACTGCTAGCAATTGAGTGTTCAGCCTATTATGTTGGTTTATCTGTTATTGGTAAAGATCCAAAATTGTCTTTAATACTTGAATTTTGCTTTTAAACTTTCTATATTTTAGTTTGGGACAGAGGGCAGAGCTAAGGCCCTTAGTTTTCCTTAACTGTCCCTTTATTAATAACTTAAGAAGGCCTATGGGGTAATTTAAGTATTCAAATAGTCTCTATCCCAAACTAAGAGGAACTACAAAGTACGAACTGCATACTAAGTTCCTAAAGCTTTTAAGTAGTTTTGCCTCAAGCCAACCATCGATAGTTACATAATATTTTACAAGTTACGTAATATTTTCGTCTGGACCGATTTTGATGCAATTTGGCAATTTGAGGGATAAAAAGTAGCCTATGTTTTAATCCAGAACCTAAACGACTATCATACCAAATTTCATCAAAATCCGTTCAGTAGTTTTTGCGTGAAGGAGTAACAAACCTTTATCCTCACAAACTTTCACATTTTTCATATTAGTAGGATTTTGCAATTTACATCATATTTTCTACTGGACCGATTTTGATGAAATTTGGCACAGATGTAGAGTAGACCACGGAGAAGGATATAGGCTACTTTTAATCAAGGAAAAATACGAAGTCGCGAGCAACATATAGTTTGCAAGAAAGCTTTAGTTTACGTATGTATACTGAAGTGTCAATGATTAAGCTCATTAATTTCTTGTAACCGTACTTGCGCCATCTCGTCTATTGTTAGACATGTCAAAATGTCACTTATGTAGCAGGTACACACATTTAAGTGCCCATTATCAGACGTTAATTGACATAGTAGACAGGCGAATAGTGTCGTATGTTTTGCTGTCGAATAAGCGCCGTTCATACTACACGACGATGTCGCGTCTTAGGAGATTTCTTCGGAGATATTATCTCGCGGGAACACTACTTTTTCAGGATAAAAAATATCCTATGTCCTTTCCCGGGACCTAAAGTATATCTATACCAAACATAAAAATCGGTTCAGCGGTTAAAGCGTGAAGAAGTAACAGACAGACAGACACACTTTCGCATTTATAATATTAATTAAAGTATAGATTTAAGGTAAAATATTATACTCCTTTATCTTTCTTTGAACTTCTCGGAGACTTTTAAGAACATCCTCATCTGTATATAATATAAAATATGGTTTTTCGGAATCTCCACAGGGACGTAATGAGGATCCACGCAAACGAAGTCGCGTGAAAAAGCTAGTATTATAATATAGGTACAATACAATACGGCTATGATAATATATGAATTCATATCAAATTCGTGGATGCCCTGTCTAGAAGCGCCTTTATAACATGACAGACAGCATTACAAATCGATAAGCACAATCAATAATAATAATATAAGTATATTGCTCTTGATATTAATTATGTCAACTATAAATCTTACACTTTAAACGAGCAATTTTTCTATATATAATCAAAATCTCGGAAACGGTTTCACCAATTTCCGTGAAATAGAATTTAGTATGCAAGGGGTTTTGGGGGTGAAAAATCGATTTAGCGTCTTATCCTAGAGACACCGCGTTTTTTTTTTCTTTTGTTGTGTAATAACTAATAAGGTACGTGTAGTATTCTGGCACGCAACAATACTGGCTCGCCGATGCTCTCGCCATTGACACACACCCTGCCCGCATGGCCTCTCTATCAGGACTGATATCTTAAGTGTCAATGTCACTGTGACAAGTCTCCTGTCATCTCTGGCAAGAGCACTCGAGACAGTATAATATCTATGCTACATACACAGCCATACACTACATCCCTTTCTTGTTTTAATTTATTTTGTGCATTTATATTCTACTTGTATTCTGTCAAAATTGAATCATTATCCATGAATAAGAATGCCCTAAATTTATGCTGTAATGTCTCGTTCATTTATATTGTAACGTCGTTATTTTATCAGCAATTCAGCATCATATTAAGTGACCAATAAAGTATAATTTAGAAAACACAACTAATCTGGTATCAATTCAAATCAATACATTCACCTTCCTAATTATTTCCTTACTCCACCCTTTATCCGACCGACGTGAATTCTACATTCCTCTCTTTCTTTTAAAACCTTCCATTGTCATATAAAGTATACTACACTTCGTTTTGGTACTTTTTCCCCTATTAAATTATTCCAAACTTCTATATCTCAATTTGTATTTTTTTTCCAGATTCGAGAACCAAATCAACGCTTAACTTGGTTTCTTTATTATCCCTTGGCCCTACGTAGCACCCTTTTTCTTTTCTTTTTCCGTCTGCATAGTATTTTCAGCTTTTATAACCATAAGTCATTCAAATTCACGTGAATTCTGACGCTCAACTTCCCTATTTCTGTGTCTAACAGGGCACGGCATAAAAGAGTTATGTTCGTTTATTTTGGTTATAACTACGCAGTTATTTCCGATGTATTTCCTTAACGACTGCATAATATCTGTTTAAGATTTTGTGGAACTTAAACTTAAACTGGAAATCGTACAGTATCGTAACTAGGGAATGTTATTATTCGACAAATTTTACTATTCGAATAATTCGAATAGTAGCTTAACACTATTCGAATAAATTCGAATAATTCGAATAATACGAATATTGGTAAAAAACTTTAAATACAAGTAATATAATGCGTTTATATGACTTGCATATTTAATAATATTGAAATATGAAGTGTTTCATATACAACTCTCAAAAAATAAACGTATTTTTAAGAAAAAATATAATCTTCTTTTAAGTTTTCAACTTAAAATACTAAATTGCAATAACTTTTTACAACTATTAACACACATACGGTGTAGGTTTGGAGCAGACCACGGATTTAGTTGCCTACTAAGGGGTTTCTCCCAAAAATTAAGAAAAAAATCCTCTAGGGGAGAAAACTTGGGGTTTGTTTTAGAGGTTTGTATTTTCTGGTGTTTAATTGAAATATGCTATTGATCGATTTAACATAGACAATCGATTTGAAAAGTTAAACTTTAGAAATTAATATTTTGGTAGTATAATTTAATGTACAAAGAACAATAATATTAGGGAACATATTATCTTTTTATTATTATTTATTTATCAATTTATTTAAATTAGGGAGAAATATTTTCGCAGAGTTGGAACACTGCACAGAAATCGGAATGCATTGTAAATAGTGCTCTGCTGATCTAAAAACTCAAACACACGGGTGTCGTGATATCATAATGGTCTGCTCCAGACCTAATCGGTACGTGAGTGACAATAAGTAAACAAAATAAACCGTGAAAATAAAATGCACTCAAAAACATTTTAATGTTATGTTATCATAACAAAAGAACTTCATAATTAACCAATTAAAATATACTTTAAAAACTAAAATCTTTAAAAACAAAAATAATCTTTTTCAATTTTCAAGTTAACCATATTTTTTGTATCTATGTATGTTTTTAGTATTTTTCTTGAACGATGAGTCTTGTTGCAAAAGCGAAGTTAGACAACAGTATATTTAAAAAATATATCATAGCCTTTGACTTGAAGAATGTGCTGATGATTTTTCTGGAACAAGGCATCTGTATGCGTTGTACTGCAAGACTGGAGTCTGTGATGTTACGAACCATTCGGAAGATAAAACGAAGGTACAAAAAGACTGAAAAACATCTAAGAAGGCCGTGAGAAACTTTGATAGCAGACTCAGTGCCCGAGAAGACCGTTAAATTGTTTCCACTTGTTGAAAATCGACACTTAAATACAGTTATGTTCAGCAACACCTTCTTCAGTCCCGATGGGACTACGTTACTGACAGAATAGTGTAGAAGACTTGCTTAAGCAAATCTGAAACACTAAAGACCGAGGCAAAAGTCGAGTGGCCTCACCTCCCAAACTCGAGAGCCCTAGTATCGAGTAGCAACACTGTGATACGTCCGTGAACACACACAGTAGGATGAACGAGAATGGTCCAGAATTTTGGTCCCAGATGAGTGGATTTACTTACCAGTGGCGTGGTGTTCCTATAATGGAGTTATCTGTATATGTCTCTTATCGGCTTCACTTACCACTTATCTTTTGAAAACCCTCATTACCTTACCTATTATGCAGCCTAGGGTTTCCCTATGAAGAAGAACCAGCCTTCGCCACTGTTACTCTTAACTTCACAAGTTAAAGTGAACTTCTGAAAGGAGGTTAACTACACGTGACCTGGTAGGCGATATCTTCAAGCCTACTTTTCAGAAAGGGTCCAGTATGCTGGGGCAAAGTATATATACAATGGGCAGCCACAATTAGAAAGTGGCCACAAGAATTGGACCAACTGGAGAAAGATATGGTCAAAAGATTCTCAAAGAGAATGCGAGCCTATGGCTAAATACGTTTAGCAAATAGGTATGGGTGAGGAACCGATACTAATGTATTTTGATGTCCTCACCTCAACCTGATTAACTATACCCTGAGATGAGCTTGTAAGGCTAGTCAGAAGCTTACTACAGCTAGTACCCTCACAGCACTAAGACACGCTCTGAATCTGATAGAAGAATGGAAGAATATTGAATAAATCGGCTCCAAAACCTCGTTTTCAGTATGATAAAAGAAAAAAAAATTATTTGTACTTAGTTTTGCAGGCCAGTGTAATAATACTCTATTGTAATAATAAACTCAACTAGGTATATATTTGTTATTTAGGTAGTCGACTATTTTCTTAACAGTTTTAAGTATTCCTTATTCCAAGAAACTTTCATCATTTCACTCTGTCCGTCTGTCTTTCTGTCCGCTCTTCTGCGTCTAGATGTCGGTTTGATAAAAATTATATACTTGGGTGGCTTTCCATACATGTGAAGTGTATGTTGAATATGTATTTTAAAATAAAGGCAAAGTTTCATACATGACTTTTACATAGTCAACCATTTTTAAGTAATCGGCCAATTAATTAATATGGTTATTTTAAGCAGTTTTTCCGCCAATAATACCCACAATCTGCAAGCAAATGTGTGAGTGCACGCATAAGCATGCGTAACACTCACACATTTGCTTGCAGATTGTGGGTATTATTTGGCGGAAAAACTGCTTAAAATAACCATATTAATTAATTCTGAACAATCTGCAAGCAAATGTGTGAGTGCACGCATAAGCATGCGTAACACTCACACATTTGCTTGCAGATTGTGGGTATTATTTGGCGGAAAAACTGCTTAAAATAACCATATTAATTAATTGTATGCTATGGATTTCCGCAAAGTAATGCCTGATTCCATTAATTAAGTAATCGGCCTCCAAATTGGTTTCACCCCGTCTGTCATTTCTGAACTATGAGAATTATAAACTATCAATTTTCTTCCATGCTGATAGATCATGCTAAATTCTCTTTAGGAAAATTATTTTTAACCAAATCGGACAGTAGGTAATTACTTAACAATATGATAATAAAAATCATATTACGCTTTGTTACAGAACCCTCCTTAGACACGTCCTGACAAGCTCTTGGTTAGGTTATTTTAACATTGCGTGTGAGCATGGCGTTCTTTCACTGTTGTCTGTAGGAAGTATTCACCTTAAACATTTTTTTTTTTATTGAAAAACAGATTGATATTCTTTCACAAACAGTGTAGTCAACTCTGTTTTAGGATATAATTGATGACAACATTAATAAATAATAAAAATAATGTATTAAATAACGAAACTGTACCGGTTAATACAAGTTTTTTTACTATTATTAACATATATTTGAAAAATGAATAAAATATTTTTATTATTCGTTTTATTCGAAATATTCGAATATTGAACCCAGTCATATTCGAATAATAAAATCGTCGAATATTCGAATAAAACGAATATTCGAATATTCGAATAATATTCCCTAATCGTAACGTCTAACTTGATCCGCCTCAAATGACAAGAAAATTCCACTCAGAAAAGTTCCCATTACATTGATGTCTTAAGTCTACCCCCGGCGCGCTCGGTGGTTCTCACCTTTAGTGTAGTTGTAGCTTATACTAGAATGCACATTTTATCCTAAAACCTCTGATCTTGTTGCCGACTCTTCCTTCAGTCGTATTCTGTAGTGGTTGTGAAACCGGGCTTAGTATGTCATTTTAGATATTTTACAACTGTGTACAATGTTACTGATGATGTTGTCTGTTTGCCCCCCTGAATGCCTTGTCACAGAAAACCTATATTGGATATACCATCAATTAAATCACTTTTGTACTGTGAGTTCCCCAGCCTACATCACATTACAATACACTATTTTCATCAATTTCCAATACCGAATTAAGTCGAACTGCAATTTAACTTTCCAATCTAATCCAATAAAATAAATCTAATCTCTTGACTTCTATCTTGTAATAATAAATCACCTGTTCTCCAACCCACAACTATATGTATCATTTCCTTTCTCAAAAGTAGCTAACGTATGTAAGCAAAACTATCTGAAATGATGTTCAACTTGCACTTTCCTCAATTTAAACGAATTTAAAAATTTCCTTTCCCATTGTCATGACTCATGACTTTCACTTGTCAAAGTCATTAAGCGTACTTGCCTGATACGCATATATATTATTGAAGCAATAACCCCGAAAGAGAATAATAATAACCATACTACAGATCGTCTTATGGTCGCAACTCACCCATAATAAATCATATATATATACCTATATATTTTTTTTGTTTGAACTTTATAATGGCCATTTTGCCTCTTAAATATAAATTATTAAAATATATAAATATTGTAACTTGTGCATAGAATAATTTACTTTCTCTATGGATTTGTGGCAGACAGGCAGATTCACAACCATCAAAGTGTAACAAAATTGAATCTATCCAACGCGCGGTAGTAACTGAGGTAGTGCGTGTTGTTCTTATTTTCATTGAAGTATTTATTTCTAAGCATTATTTAAAACAATATTAAATTTCTTTCCACCTAACTCCACATAAACTTTAATTTACTGGTCAAATTTCATACTCCTCCATTCGCACAATTCTTGTATAAATGTTTTTATATACCACTCAACCTAGAATAGCTTATCATTGTCATTCGAAAACAATATTAGCAATTTCACTTGGACGGACTGTAGTCCGTGCGATTGTTCTGCGAATCTAGCGTCTGACATAATATGAATTGACAACCATCGACATTACCCCATTTTTCCAGGTAAATTTCAATTTTTTGAATTTCAAGTCTATGACAAAATGACGAACCGCACAATGTTTCTTTACATATTTTTCTTTTCTCATGAACTCCTCTTTACTAAATGTTAGTGAATCTCTTATTCGTAGCATCCTCGCTCCTCCTCATTTTCAAATCAACTCTTGTGTTCATAATGTTTTGTTATGATGCCTAACTAGGCGAACCGGAAACTGGACCCTGCTTTTATGCAAAATACGAATCAACTATAACCGGCGATATTATAAAAACTTCATGCTAGTTCTACAACCTAGAAGTAATAACCATTTATTGTTTTTAAACAAAGTAACATCAATCTGATAATCACTCATACAGCTTGTCTGTAATTCTTATGACCTTACCAATTACTATATGATCACCTTTGTTGCTTAGAAGTGATACTTATCAATTGAATGATCAACTATATTGCTGACATGTCTTACATGTCAATTTCAATAATCAGCCCACGGCCCACATGTCATGTAATTTATTACTTTATCAATTCGCTTATTAGCGTTGCCACTTTCGTGTCACCCTTATGGCCATAATTATTTAATGATTAGCTATACCACTTCCAAGTCATATTTATAGCGTAATTTAATGATTATTATCATTTAGTGCATTACTGCTTTTTTGCACTTTTATAACGGTATCAATTTAATGATCAGCTATACACTGCTTTTGTGTTACTTTTGTGACGTTATCAATTTAATGATCAGCCTATGCTGCTTTTTACATTTTAAAAACCGTCATCAATTTAATGATGCGCTGCACTGGTCAGCTATGCTGCTCTTAACATTTTAAAAACCGTCATCAATTTAATGATGCGCTGCACTATATTATTTATGATCAATAATACTGCTTTTAATACAACTTTTCGTGACGTTATCAATTTAATGATCAGCTTTGCTGCTTTCATAAATTTTTTAACCATCATCAATTTAATGATGCGCTGTACTAATTATCAGCTTTGCTGCTTTCATAAATTTTTTAACCGTCATCAATTTAATGATGCGCTGTACTTATTATCAGCTTTGCTACCTTTATACACTTTTTAACCAATCATCATCAGCCAGCTTTGCTGCTTTCATACATTTTTTAACCGTCATCAATTTAATGATGCGCTGTGCTAGTATGTAACCTTCATAACGTTATCAATTTAATGATCAGTTATACTGCTAAAATATCACTTGACATTATCAATTTAATGATCAGTTATACTGCTTAAAACCTATATGTTACATTCGTGACATTACCCATTTAGTAAGTCAACTTTAGCTATGCTCACAAGCAGTAGACTCAGATTTATAAATAAAGCTCGGACAAACATACACACATCAAAGCCTGCACTCGCGAGGCGCGGCCTTTTAAGCTTCGCGCGTGAATTTACGCTTTCATGTTTCCCACTGGTGGCATAATATTATTATATTGAATTAAATTGAAATCCTAGTAAATTTCCCACTATTGAACCTTACCCTGTGGGTATAATTAGAATATACCCATAACTTCTAAGTCACAAAGGAGATGACAATATAATGCACAATTGTATGTTACTGATATTATGATACAGTAAAGCAATGTAATATTTTTTATTAATATAATCTATCAAACGCAACATTTAAACTTTTTAACAATTATTATTATTCATCAAAACTATTAGGTTTGTTAAAACTAAATACATTTTACATATTTGATTCTAATTTGATAAAACAAATGAACTTGTATTGTTATGTGGGCTCGTGTAATAAATATTTCAGAGATCTCATTTATTATGGTACCTACGTTTAATAGTAAACATCTGCAGTAGCAGAATACTCTTACCTTACTTGGTTATATGTAACATTATATTACTTTACTTGTTTTCACTTTTCCCTTTTTTTTCTAGCAATACATGATGATTACATAAATATTAATCGGTAATACGTAAGCAAATACTGAGGTTATTTACATAGCTATTTCATTACTATGCAGTATACCTAGTATATATATATCACTCGACTTGGCGGGAGCACTGCCGTGCCCCCCGATCTAATAATATCTATAGGTACAGTGACATGTTGCTTCTATATCACAATCCTTACAGATCTGCCTACTGAGCAGTAATGCTAACTCAGTCAAACAATTGTTTTGCAATTGGTTTTATGATTTGGAAACCTTAAATTATTACCTGATAATAATATTTTACATTCCTTTTCACTATTCTTTATCCCTTGCACTGAAAAGTATAGTTTAGAGTATAAACTTAATATAATAAGGTCATATACTTCAACACTTTAAAACCTACAGGTAACTGCAACAATTATCTGCTACTATAGATTCTGTTAATTCACTAAGTTTTGTAAGTAGCCAGTACTCATTAGTTATAAATACATTAAGTACAAAATGCCTCACTTCCAATTACCTATATGTGTCAATATAAAACATGACCTATCAAAACTTACAGTAATTATGCAAGTTTCACTAGCACTTAAACTGTGATTAGTTATGCCTAGTGATATTTAGATTCTAGTTCTAGTATTACTTATGTAACCAACATATTATAATATATTATAATGATTATATTTTAATCATAATAATCATAGTGGCCTTTGGATTGGAGTCCTGATTACTTACCACTATTTAATGTCGGTGGCTTTTAATAAACCATAATAACGTGAAATAATTATTGTAAATATAACTCTTGACATAATCAACAACTTATTTTCATTGTAAATAACAATCAATTTATATTAAAGTTAGGATTGTATTAGTAATAAAATTATTGCCATGGAATCTTTTAGTATACTAGCAGCCCACCACATCTATGGTCATTCCTTATCTTGACCCGCACATAGAAAATGTAACAATAACTAAGCAAAGAGGCTGTGTACATTAGGTGATTAAATTTTAAACAATAACTGATGCGACACCTGCTTGGCACATTTTGCTATATTTAATATAATATAACTCCCACACCGATCTCGGTGACGGCGACTGGTCTCATTGAAGTGAACCAGTTACGCAGGAGCCACTTTACTGTGCCCAAGTGTGTGTCTGGTACACAAGAGCAAATTCCCTTCCTTCACTCTCACAGCCCAGTGGGACGGACAACCGACACGACTAACGAGAGATCAGGCGCATGTCCGACCTTTTACATGCCCATCTGACCGTTAACCGTCAGATAATCAGGCGATTAGCCCGTATTGACCTAACCAGACTTGGAAACAACATCCCCTGCTGTTCAAATGCGGGAATCGAACCCACGACCTTCAGGTCGAGAGCCAAGCTCCCACCACTAGACCACGGAGGCTGCTATATGCCTGCATGGGCAATACGATATTCTTTGTTTTAAACAATCCACAAGATTGGCTGCACCTGCAGGCTACAACTGACTGGTTCCTCCATTACTTCCCTCCTTTGTTATTTTCAATGCGGATTTGTAAGATACGATAATCTTTTGTATATTTCTGTAATTTTTAACCACTGACCTTTTTTTTTTCTCGTCGCCACATGTAGTATTCTGGCACGCAACAATACTGGCTCGCCGATGCTCTCGCCATTGACACACACCCTGCCCGCATGGCCTCTCTATCAGGACTGATATCTTAAGTGTCAATGTCACTGTGACAAGTCTCCTGTCATCTCTGGCAAGAGCACTCGAGACAGTATAATATCTATGCTACATACACAGCCATACACTACAGTACGTATGAGTTATTTCGCTCTACATATGCCAAAGCGCGTGGCTTTGTGTTTTGGAATCGATTAGGTACCGGCCAGACTAGTATTTTTGTATTATTTTTTTAAATACCTATATCCAACTTTCTTTCTGTAGAACTCCGAGCAAAGCTCGGTCACCCCGGTAATATTAATTTATTTTATATCAATAGGTTAATAAATATGCAGTTTTGGGTTTTGCATGTTTGAATGGTTTTAACAATTTCACTGTACCTATACGTAGGACAGTAACGCTTGACAAAAGCAAATCTTCAGAACAGAATCAAGAAAGACGAGATAAGAACGAAAGGTAAACAAAATACCTAATAAATCTATATTAATATTAATAATATTGAAAGCCTAAATAAAACTAAAACATATAGTTCATTGACAATATAATTTTCATCTGACGAATGTTTTGTATCTGAATTGCAACTTCGATAAGCGTTTGTAGGAAAACTTATTAAAGCTTTTCTGCAACGTCATTTAACTCATAAGCGGCTTAGGCGATTTGCGCCTTCTGCTTTAAGCATTTTTCTCATAACAAAAATGCTTAAAATATAACCAAGAGCATGTCAGGACATATCTAAGAAGGGTTCCGTAACTACCAACTACAACAACTTATACTAACATCTGAGAGGCGGATTTCTTGAAAATAATGACTTTAGTTAAAAGTGAAACTTATAAGAAACCTCGCCATTATTTAAAAATACATTGTAAACAGAGTATGTAGTAAGCCGCTAAACCAGTTTTCACTTCAAAAATTATATTTTTTTATGACGTCATAATAAAGTAGTACCTACCCTAGTGGGTACTACAAGTAAATGACATAAAGGACACTGGGAATTGTATATGGAGCAAGACGTAAGAGTAATTACATCTGGTTTAAAACTATAGAGTTAAACAAGATAACAGTCAAGCTAAATCTATTATCAGGTTATATTATATTATTATTATTATATAATTTTACATAAAATTTTACTGCTAAATGTTAAAATTACAAATATCATCTTTGTAAATATTGGAAGAAACTCACATTTACATATTCACAAAAAAAGTAAAAAGTTAACCATTTCATTATGTTCAAGATAAAAGAACTTTGCGTTTTCACTTTATTTACCCCAACAAGTATTGTTTTTTGTTTCTTTTACGAAGAATTAAGATAAAAGAGAAGGTTATGCGAAAGCCCTTTGAGTCGTTGTACCTAATCATTAAAATAAGCAGTTCAGAAAAGGACTACTAGGAAAAAAATGCGAAATATGACTGTTTTGTTTTTTAATCAACATCTTTCATTATTCGAATCAATTTTACATAAATTTGTAATTATTATGTACTAACTGTCCTGATACACGTTGTTCTATGATTCTATCTTAAATATGAACTTATATATGAATAAATAAATACACCTACATATAAACCTACAACTACCTCAAAATTTACAACTACAACCTACATCTATACCTACCAACCCATTAGGGCCTGTGGATTGTTTTTAAATAAATCAAAAAGTGTTGGCAACCTTTCAAGTGGACAAACCTCCGTCGAGGGGCGAAGAAAGAATTGTCATCAGCAAGGATGACACGTCTTGTCAGCGGCTGATGATATAAAACGGCTGTCCACGACGGGAGGGGTCTCTTTTCCTGCCTTTGGACACTGAATACGGAACTTAATATTCTCGTTAACTTGTTGTTTTAAATAAACAGTTATAATTATAGTTTTGTTCATTAAGCTCTCTAACTTATATCAGTTATTTAGTATAAATTATTATCAGAGATCTTTCCACATCAGAAGTGACAAGTAATTCCACGCCATGGGTAAGAGAAGCAAGCACTCTAAGCGGAAGCGCGCACGCTCCACCTCAAGTTCTAGTTCGAGCTCCAGCGCCAGGACACCGTCGCCGAGGCGGAAGAATAAGGTATCTCGTGACTACGGTGAACCTGTGAGTAGTTCAAATCCTATCACATTGAACAATTTTATACCAGATTTTGATCCGATAAGAGACGACATTGACACGTGGCTTAGTATTATTCGATCCTATGCGAGTACTTTTTCATGGTCCGATAAAATGATTCGCTATCAAGCTATAAATAAATTAAAGGGGTCGGCTAAAGTATGGTACGATTCGTTATTGCGTACGGAAAAACAATGGCCCACGTGGAACTGGGAGCAGTGGCGTATTAAATTATCCCGTAGTTTTCAAATACGTAGAAATATGTTCGACCTTTTGAAAGAGATTATAGATAAAAGACCTGTTGATAATCAATCATTATATGAATTTTATTTTGAGCAAAAATGCAAAATTGATCGATTAAATTTAAATTTCTCTGAGCAGGACATTATTTCAATAATTGTAGGAAATATAGGTGATAATAATATTGGCGCATCCATAGAAGCTAGTAATTTTAAAACTACTGACGATTTGGCCAGTTACTTACACAGTCGTATTTACAAGAAAAATATTAAACAGGAGGGTGGTTCACGAGAAACACATTCTAATAAATCGATATTATCGAGTCAATCCGTAGGCACAAATCGAACACCAGTATCCACAAATTCCGTCACAGCATATCAATCTCTTCCCAATGTCCTTCAAGACTCTAGCCGAAAATTAATAAAATGTTATAATTGTGGCGGTAACCATAAAAGAAATCAGTGCGATGCAAACAAATGTGAATATTGTGGCAAAAGGGGACACACACAATCAGTTTGTTATCAAAAAAAAAACTCAAGTAATAAGCCCTTAGTAAAACCTGAGCAGGAAATTAAATTTCTATCTACAAATCCGCGTAATAAGTTTGTTAAAAATATTTACGTATTTAATCATAGTTGTGAGGCATTTATCGATACGGGAAGCAGTTGCTCATTAATATCCGAGTCTTTAGCAAATAAAATTTCTTTACCGTATAATAAACTATCTCCACCTATTGCTTTGCAGGGATTTTCTACGCAAGTTTGTAAATACGTTGATAAAAAAGTAACGGTTAATATTTCTTTAGATTCAATTTGTTTGAGTGATATCGATATGTACATTTTAGATGATTTGGTTGGGTGTGATATTTTAATCGGAAGAAATGTGACCGAGCGAGTTGATTTAGTGTATTCTCGTATAGGCAACGAACTTAAATTTCAGTGCGCAAATGAACTCGCAGAATTTTGTAATAACGTAGCCGCTATCGATTTAGATGCTAGTACACATCAAACTGAATTATTAGCGTTATTTAACCAGTACAGTGATTGCGTTGCCTCAAATATAAAAGAATTGGGCGTTGTTAAAAATTATGAGATGATTATAAATCTATCGAGCTTACAGCCTGTGCAATACAGACCGTTTAGAACATCTTACTCGGATCGACAAATAATTAGGGATATGGTAAACGAATTACTTGAAAATAAAATAATACGCGATAGTAATTCGCCCTATGCTAGCCCAGTCCTTCTAGTTGATAAGAAAAACGGAGAGAAAAGGCTTTGTGTTGACTACAGGGCGTTAAATAAAATTACTATAAAGGATAAATACCCTATGCCCCGGATTGAAGATTTACTAGACAGACTTAAAGGATATAAGTGTTTCACGGCATTAGATTTAAAAAGCGGTTATTATCAGATTTGTTTACATAAAGATTCTATAGAGAAGACTGCGTTCATTACCGAAGATGGACATTATGAGTTTTTGAGGCTGCCGTTCGGACTAGCTAATGCGCCATCTTGTTTTCAACAAATGATGCACAAGACACTCGGGAAATTGCGATTTGGTAATGTTATTATTTATCTAGATGACGTTTATTTAGTAACGGAAACGGTAGAAGAAAATATTAGTTTATTAAAAGAAATATTACAGATATTTAGAACAAATGGTTTGACATTGAATCTTAAAAAGTGTCATTTTTTTAGACAGGAGCTAGAGTTTTTGGGTTATAAAATAAAACCAGGATGTATTATGCCAAATGATACAAAGCTAGACTCCGTTAGAAATTTTCCAAAGCCCAAGACGGTCCATCAGCTAAGGCAGTTTTTAGGATTAATTAGCTACTTTCGAAAATTCATACGAAATTGCGCGGTCTTATCGGCACCCCTAACAAAACTACTTAAAAAAGATGCCGTTTGGGTATGGGATGATATTAAAGATAAAGCCTTTCATATTTTAAGAGAAAAATTAACTTCCGATAGCGTTCTTGCAATTTTTGATCCAAGCAAAGATAAGATTTTATATACGGACGCGAGTAGGGATGGTATTGCCGGTATACTTACACAGATCGATGATGGCACCGAAAAGGTCGTGCACTACTATAGTAGGCAAACCAGGGAAGATGAAAAGAAATTTCATTCATTTGAATTAGAACTTCTCGCTGTTGTGTGTTCGCTTCAAAAATTTCGATTGTATTTGTTAGATAAACCTTTTAAGATAATAACTGATTGTAGTGCAGTTAGGTACGCTTTAAAGAAAAAAGACATAATTCCGAGAATAGCTCGTTGGGTTTTATCGACTCAAGAGTTTTCTTTTGATATTATTCATAGGGAAGGATCCCGGATGCAGCACGTGGATGCTCTAAGTCGTAATCCGGTGCCATCTGGTGAAAAATCAGAATCGGAGATTATTATGTCGATTACAGAAGCAGATTGGTTGTTGACAGTGCAGGTTCAGGACCTTGAGATAGTTAAAATTAGAGATATTTTGTTATCAGGAGAGGCCGACGAAAACAAAAATATTTTTAACAATTATGAATTATTAGGTGGTAAGGTTTATAAGAGAACTAGTCAGGGGCGTAGATGGGTAGTTCCAAAGAAATGTATTTGGCAGATCATAAGATGCAACCATGATGATTTGGGTCACTTTGCAGTTGATAAATGTGTTGAGCGTATACGTACATTATATTGGTTTCCTCGAATGCGAAATACTGTTAAAAAATATATTAAAAATTGCCTTAATTGTATTTATTTTAAAAATAAAGGAGGCCCCAAGGAAGGATATTTATACCCTTTGCCCAAATATGCAACACCTTTTCATACTCTACATCTTGACCACTTAGGCCCTTTTGTAACGACTAAAAATAAAAATAAATATTTGTTAGTAGCAGTGGATTCTTTTACAAAGTTTGTATTTTTATCAGCTGTACGTAAAACAAATGCGACGGGTGTAATAAAAGAAGTAGAACGTATATCTACCATATTTGGGAATCCTAAGAGAATAATTAGCGATGCAGGTTCTTGTTTTACGTCAAGTCAATTTACTCAGTACTGTAAGAATAAAAATATTAGACTACACGTAGTAGCAACAGGTGTACCCCGTGCCAATGGACAAGTGGAACGATTTAATAAAACTATTTTGGAATCTTTAAAAACTATGGGGGCCAGTGTTGATGATGATAGGTGGGATGAATGTATTAAGGCGTTACAACAGGGAATTAATAGCACAGTAAACAAAACTACGCGCGCAGCTCCTAGTGACGTGATGTTTGGGTATAGAATACGTATGGATAACGATAATCTCGCCCCAGATCTTGATAGTGAAACATTGGTAGACGTGTCAAAGTTACGCGAAATAGTAGATCTTAATATTAAAGCCAGTGCAGAGGATCAAAAAAAGAGATTCGATAAAACACGAATCCAAGCCAAACGGTATAAGGAAGGCGACTTGGTGTTAATTAAAATACAAAGTCAAAGCAATGATGGTCAAAGTCGGAAACTGTTACCTGTATTCAAAGGCCCATTTCAAATTAAAAAAATATTGGAAAACGATAGATATGAAATAGCTGATTTGAGAGGAAGTCAAAGAAGTTCAAAAAGTTATAATGGAGTGGCCGTGGCGGAAAATATGAAGCCGTGGATTAATATTGATAATTGGACCTTAGAATAATAATATGATATATAGAGAGCAAATAATAAAACCGTATTGGCAAGGTATATTTTTAACTGTCTAAGGTATTTATATACTATTTATTTCCGTTATTGGTTAAACATTTTATTTGATTATTTATTAATTAAATAATTTAAAATACTTAATAATAAATAAAAGATTTATGTATACTTTCTCATGAATTTAAATTACATATTATTGGAGGATTATTTGATATTTACATAATATGTATACATAGTATTTTGTCTCATGAGTCTAGATAGGATACCACTGACAAAATAAATAACATTCATTGTAGTATTGTACTTAACTATATTATTGCTATTAATGTTTTGCTTCGCCTTAATAAGTAAAGTCAACTTGGTACGCTTGAGTGAGTGAAACGCTCTTCAGGTGCAAGTGACCTCTGACTGTTATAACCTGGTACTCCTAAGTGCGGCGAAGTCCCTTTAGGTGCAGGAAGAAGCATTGCAAGCATGTGAAAAAAATGTGCAATGCTCCTGTGGATGTGTTAACATTTGAGATGAACTTGAACGCATCTTAATATAGTTTCTTTGTGTTTCAGTATCCTATCCAGACTCCTGATGTGCCTGGGGCAGGCACCATGCAGTATGGCCGTGTTGGCAACCTTTCAAGTGGACAAACCTCCGTCGAGGGGCGAAGAAAGAATTGTCATCAGCAAGGATGACACGTCTTGTCAGCGGCTGATGATATAAAACGGCTGTCCACGACGGGAGGGGTCTCTTTTCCTGCCTTTGGACACTGAATACGGAACTTAATATTCTCGTTAACTTGTTGTTTTAAATAAACAGTTATAATTATAGTTTTGTTCATTAAGCTCTCTAACTTATATCAGTTATTTAGTATAAATTATTATCAGAGATCTTTCCACAAAAGGTAAACATTCAGTTTACCTTTTTGATTTATTTACAGTAATGCGCCTATAAACGTAAATATAAAAAAAAAATTGTAATATTTTAAGTAATTTAGTGCGATTGTTTATTTAACAAGGAATTTATTTCTATATGACGTTTAAATTTAATTATTATTGACGTTATCTATTATATGGTTACTCTTATTATCATCAACAATTTAATTTCTATAATTTTTTATCATACATTAACTTTAATACTAATTTTGACATGGTAACTTTCTTTATAACTTAAAACTGTTATTACTTATTATGTTACTACCTAGGCCTAACAATATTTGCACGCTTACATTAAGCAGAATGTGATGAAATATATATGTAAATTGTTAACATCAAATTGTACTTTATTCAATGCAAATAAAGATTATGAAGATTATTATGATTATAAATATTTCACAGTCAAGTAACAAATAGAATACAGTGAACAGTTAGTATGGGAGAATTCAATCATAGTTTTTAGAATTTTCCCCACAATTGTTCCAATATTTTTCACCGTTTAAACTACCCTGAACTTCCATAATTATTTCAAGACTAAAAATAGCCTAATCAGTGCAGAGCCGTTCTCGAGTTTTAGCGAAAATCCATTTTTATATATAAGAAGAATATAATGCCTTCAATTCGTATATTTTTGGCAGCTCCTGATGTTTGTTACAATCATAGATGTATTATAATAAAAAGAGGTAGATATGGTATTGCACGTGAAAAGTGAAGACTAAATTTTCGTGTTTGTTTGCGTCGAGCCGGTCGACGAGTAGCACGTATTAATACGTGTCAATGTGTGTCGCGGCACAGAAATATTGTAAGTTTTGCAAGGGTATAACGTATCTATGTAATAATAAATCAAAGGTTACAATACAATTAAATATTGTAAATTATAATTTTATATCTAACTCAATAAATAGAAAATATTTCAAAATACTTCGCAAACGTATTTCCCGGGCGCAGCTCTGATTGGATTTGGCGCGGAACTGCGGCTGACACGAACGAACATTTATTGAGTTATCACATGCATTCTGTACTGTGTCGAGCGTAGACATTAACAATATTAGTGTGTTACGTTCAAATAAAGTTATATTCGTAACTGAAATGAAATTGTTACTGAAGTTGGTAACTTCAAAGATAAAATTTAAAGAAAATGAAATTTATTCTCTCTCATGAATACCAAACTAATGTATTGAAATTGACAATAGGTGTGGCTTAGCACGAGTACTACGATGATGACGTTTCTGTGTCGGTACGTGTGACGCAGCGCAGGCTTAACAAGGAAATCGGTGTAGCTCGTGCTACGTACAGTTACGAGCTCTCGTAGCACTAGTAACTGAAACTACAAGGGTCTACGAATTTCTCCTTTCTTCGTTCTGCCCAATTTTCATTTTTGCAGAAAAAAAAAAGAAACAAAATGTTGCCACTTGCAATTATTAATTAATCGATTTTCTGGAATACTAGTTTTGTGAGACAAGAAGTTACACAGACGTTACTCACATACGAATAGTAATCGATTAGGTACTACAATGTCCTATCAGTGAAAAATATGCTGCAACTACTTTTACTGTACGTATTTAAATAATGAACGTTATATTACGACATTTGGATAAAAAGATTTTCGACTGAGCGAGCATAATACAATGGCTTTTGCAGATAAGTTTTTTAATTTAAAATGCAAAATTAAGCTCTTATGTGTGATATAATTTAAAACAACGTTTAAATGTGCAGGTGTCACTGGCAAACAGCTCCCAAACGCTTTTGTGTCAGCTGCGTATAGAAATGTAATATTATGTGCTCGTGTAAATTGTAGAGTTGAGTGAACCGCTGCAGCTTGTTCTAATGCGGTAACGAAATGAAAAGAAAACATTTTATTTCACTTGAAATTCATTACTAAAGTATCTTCTGGACGTAATTTTAACTTTTTTTTGCCAATTGAGACCAATCGCAATAAAATGAATGTCGTTTGATAGGGTCTTTTTAATTGGAACAATAAATGTTGTTACGACATCTTTGTCGTTAAACTACTAATTTTTTGGTTGGTTGGTACTTTTGTTTATTACGTTTGAAGTTATAGGACTTTTTATTTCATAAGATAACAAAACTAATACAATTATGTTTAATTTTTGTATACCCGGTGACTTTATCTCGATTAGACACCACCCAAGACCCGAGGTTAGGTAAGGTTAAAACCATAGTTAGTAGTGTAACCTGACCTAACATTTACTTAACAAAATTAAATAATTATTATTACTTAACAGAATTAAATAATTATTATCGTGTGTTTTTTAACTTTCCATTTTAAAATAATTTTTTCATCGTCCTATGGCAAAAATGGTGATATTAATATAAACGTCATTAATACATATTCCAAGAAGACAGCGTGCCTTGTTCTATATCCCCAGACGGTTCGTTATGTGATATCTTTGCTGAAAGAGCGGGGAGGGTGTAAGCCCAGCAGTGGGCTACTGTGTGGGGTACTCACGCTATGGCGTCGATCATGTCGAGGCCCATCTCAACGGTGCACCGCGCGTGGTCGGAGCGCGGCTCCGGCAACCCGGACACGCAGTAGTAGCAGTCGCCCAGGATCTTGATGCGAAGGCAGTGGTTGTCCTGGATACAAGTAATCATAATTATACACCGGATATTGCCGTAGAAATCGTTAGGAATAGCTGGTATCTAACTGCACAGTTCGGTCACAGTAGACGTCGTATACAGTACTACAACTTCATACTAGACCGCCAGAATCGACGCACGCACACATACTAAATGTATGTCTAATTGTCTACTGTGGTATGTGACCGAACTGTGCAGTTTTGTCGTTGTGATCTGTAGCAGGTGTAAATAATATTTATACGCCTAACCACTACAATTAATGAGGAAGCCTGCGCGTTCAACAGTTCAACAGTTTAGTACCTGGATAACCGAGCTTTCGTCGGAGTTCTAGTAAATTAATAAATAAAAAGAATCGCAGAAATATTTATCCGACCGGGATTCGAACCCATTATTCGATACATTCCAAGTTTCCGAACAAATCAAAAATTTTACATAGGGGGGCATACCAAACTGCCAGTCAGACTGACATAATAGAGTCAAATTATTATTGATGTATTGTTGAACGACGAAAGAAAAAACATATACATATAGCTTAAAAATGTGCAGTTTCCAAGGTATAAGATCTACCTACTTTTCTCCCCCAAAACTCCCTGTAAACAAAATTTCATGATAATACTTGCAGCCGTTGTCGAGATTCCAATTATAAATATACAAGATTGTCTCGTCTTTCGTTGAGCATTATAAAGTTGCATTTTATTTGCACAAGGCTATTAACACGCAAAATATAATCACAATTTCAAAGAAATATACATCTGAGGTACCTATTCCGAACTAAACAAAGGCTTAAATCAGACCTTCGTAGAGACACAATACCTCCGGTTGTCTTTTCTATTTTGTTCCAATCTTTATTAAATCCATTCCCGACTTTATTTTTCCCCTTTGTTGAACTTTGATAAAACTGTATCAACTAAGCCACTATGTCAAGGGAAAATATTATTAAATATTGCGGTCACAAATATTTGACAGATTTGACTGGCATCTTTTCACAGGCTTTTATTTAATTCTGGCTTTATCCGAAACTTTGAATGCGTGGGCATTTCTTACTGCGCAATTTATTCAACACGTGAGCTCGATATTCTGGATTCTTCTCTGGATGGTGTCCATATTCTTACCATTTCACTATAGTGTGATGTTTCCATTACATGAAATGATCTAGAATATCGCCTCCAATCAGAAATTAAGATGATCAAGATGATGAAAAGCAATTGCCCAATCCCTTAACGCCAATACCGACTCGAAATAGGTAGGACAGGGCTTTAACCTGTCACCGAACTTCATCACCGAATATTCGGTGTTCGATCAAATTCCAGGAACCCCTAATCCCTGTGCGAGAATACGTCACTGTAATAAGGACACGAGGACGGAAGGACGACAAAATATGAAGCAAGCAATTTACGGAGCAAATTATGATGACGGCCCTTTCCAGAAAATGCCTCATGTTTTATTACATTTTTATATGTACGAAGAAAAATTCAACATATAAACTGTATTTTATATTAAATCAGCTAGCGAAAGTGTTTACTATCTTTATAAGCATTCACACGCTTATAATTTTAACTAAGTAATTTGAAATTGGAAAATTACAAATTTGAACATATGGAATTGGGATTGCCGACGTAAATAAAAAAAAATATTCCAGATTATCTGGACTTTTGCTTTGGAACACGGTCGAGCCGAAAAATTCGATAAAAGTTTTTCACGCTCAATGATAATAGGGTAGGGTCGGCTGGCTAATCTTGGAATAAAAGCTCGTGTATCGAAATAAAACATTTCTGTTTTATATATCCGTCACGGATCAAAGGAATTCTTGTATTGGCGAGAAATATGAAGCCATTTTTTTCTGAGTAACGGGTCCACTAAGTTTGTTTCTTCCTACTAATATTATAAATGTGAAAGTTTTTGAGGATGGATGGATGGATGTTTGTTACGCTTTCACGTAAAAATTACTGAACAATTTCGATGAAACTTGGCATGGTAGTAGTTTAAGCTCTGGATTAAAACATATGTCATGGGGTACTCATCCCAACTTACCTGTCCGGTAGTTGTGGTATAGTATACGGGTATGCGACCCCGGCTTCCCTAGCTATTACTGTCCTATCCCTTGCCCTCCTGGGCGGTAATATCCTACATTTCCTATTTCCCACTCTAAATTACCAATCTTCCTTTTCATACCACCTATCCTTCCCTTTCCCTATTCCTACCCTCTCCGCCAATCCAACGTCTGCCGCGCGGATGGATGCATGGCTAGGGGCAAGCTCTAGTCGTTAGCGTGCAACACTGCCCTGGGACCGGGCGCACCCAGAATTAGGCCAGCCTTACCCTGGCATGCGGGCTCTGCTGGGGTGGACAAACTCTTCCCTCGCTACTCGTGAGAACGCAATGGATAATCACAAAAATAATTTGATTAGCCAAAATGGCGGCGATGTGGTTCGCCACCCATCACGTCTCGTTTCTCGCGGGGGCGAAAAGCGGCCCATGGAGAGCCGCTTCGCTACGTTGAATGTAAGAGGAGGAATGGATGGTAAGATAGATGAAGTATGTCAGATGATGGATGAACGATGTATAGATATTCTGTGCGTGAACGAAACCAAGAGGAAAGGATGTGACACCACGGTTCATGGTCCCTACACGGCATACTGGTCGGGAGTTCCTCAAACCAGCCGAGGCTGTCAGGGAGTTGGTGTGATTCTTTCGTCTCGGATAGTTGAATGTGTGATGGAGCATTAATGTGTAAGCCCATGACTCCTCTGGGTTAGGTTAAAAGTCGGACTCACTCGCCTGTTCATCCTTGGCGTCTATGCACCGACGGATCTGCGCGGAGGTGGGTCAATAAAAGCCCAACAAGAGAGAGAGGAGTTTTGGGATAGCATGAGAGAGGTCTTGAATAAATGCGGAGAAAATGAACGGATCGTGATGTTAGGGGA
Organism: Glaucopsyche alexis; assembly: GCA_905404095.1. Taxonomy (NCBI): domain Eukaryota; kingdom Metazoa; phylum Arthropoda; class Insecta; order Lepidoptera; family Lycaenidae; genus Glaucopsyche; species Glaucopsyche alexis. Next base: position 10,257,313 of record FR990053.1, read on the forward strand.
CTTTAATGGGTGGGTTGGAGTAAAGCGTGATGGGTATGAAGGAGTTCTGGGTACGTTGGGGGACGAGAGAGTGAATGACAATGGGAGAAGCCTGCTTGAAGTATGCTTGGAATGGAATCTGTGCGTGGCCAACACAATGTTTGACCACAAAAAGATCCATTTGTATACAAGAGATGAGGGTGAGTCTAGAAGTATGATTGATTTTATAATTGTGGATGAAAGACTGAGGAAGAAAGTGCTAAACACTCGGGCTTACCGCGGTGTAGGACTCGACACAGACCACTTTCTGGTCATAGCCCGAATGCGTGGCCTCTTTAAGCGGTGGCGACACCGACGGGCCGAGCCTACGAGTGTTTTGGACAGAGTGAATGTGGAATGTCTACAGGAAAAAGAAAAGAGGGACGAGTATATAGAGAAACTGAAAGAAAGTTTTAAAGGCATAGAAGAGATAGGTGTGATTGAAGAGTTGTGGGAGAAATTTAAAAAAGGAATAGTGAATGTTGCTATTGAGGTATGCGGGGTGGCTAAAAGAAGGAAAGGAAGAAAGAACTTTAATGTGTGGATGGATAAAGATGTACAAAGGGCTGTGCAAGAAAAGAAGAAAGCGTGGTTGGATTGGTTAGCAACAAAGGCTAACCAAAAAGTTCAAAAGGCAACGGATGATGAGATAAAGGAAGCAAGATCGAAGTATAAAAGATTGAAATCAGCAGCGAAAGAAGTTGTGTCTAGAAAGAAAGAAGAACGAAAGGATGATTTTGATAGGAGACTCACTGAAGATTTCCAGTCAAACATCAAGTTTTTCTGGAAATCCATTAAAACAGCCAGAGGAAAAACTTCTACCTCGGAGCTGAGTACAATCAGGAGTCAAGATGGAAGCATTATAAAAGGAGAAGAATGTGTGTTAAAGAGATGGAAAGAGTATTTTGAAAGTTTGTTTGAAAGAGAGGAAGTGCAGGTACAACATCCGGCACCTTCCATGGAAAATAATATAAATGGTGATGAAAGTGAGATAAGCATGGATGAAATAGTGAAAGCAGTGAAAAGTATGAGATTAGGTAAGGCTGCAGGATATGACAGGATTACCGTCGAGATGCTGAAGGCTGGACAGGGCATAGTGGCTAGCCAGCTGTACCGCCTTTTTAATTTATGCTGGCGAAATGGGCAAGTACCAGGAGACTGGTGTAAAGCCGTAATCGTGCCATTGTATAAGGGAAAAGGGTCGCGGCAGGACTGCATAAATTACCGCGGTATAAGCCTTCTCAGCGTCGTCGATAATTATATGCGAAAGTGTTGATTGAACGAGTTGTGAATGAAACAGATGAAAAAGTATGGGATGCACAAGCGGGATTCAGAAAGGGAATGGGATGTACGGATCAGGTCTTTTCCTTGCGGTGCGTAGCCGAAAAGTGTTTGACTAAAAACAAGAAGGTCTACTGCGCGTTCGTGGATCTAGAAAAGGCCTATGATAGAGTGGTGAGGAATGAATTGTGGTCAGCTTTATCCGTGAACGGCGCGGCGTGAGCAGTATCCTCATACGAGCATTACAATCTCTTTATAGGGATTCTAGTGCTTGTGTAAGGATAAACGGGGCATACACTGAATGGTTTAATATCGAAAAAGGTGTTAGACAGGGATGTGTAGCGTCACCGTGGCTGTTCAATCTGTTCATGGACAATTGCTTGACAGATTTAAAAGAGAATGAAAGAGGGCTGAGAATGAATGAGTTACTCGTCAAATGTTTTCTCTATGCTGATGACCAAGTATTACTTGCGTCTTTGGCCGAGGAGTTGCAGGAGATGGTAACTGCGATAAGTGGAGCTCTAACTAGAAAGGGAATGAAGATGAATGTAAAGAAGACAAAAGTGATGGTGTTTGAAAGAGATGAAAGAGAGAGGCAGTGACAGACTGCAATATCGTGATTGGAGATGAACAAATTGAACAGGTGAATGATTTTGTGTATCTGGGTTCAAAGTTTACAAGAGATGGAAAGTGTGAGAGTGATATTGAAAGAAGAGTGAATGCAGGAAACATGGTGAATGGAGCTTTGCACTCCTTTATGAACAGTCGGAAGGTGTCTAACAAGGCTTGTTTGGCTGTGCATGCGGGGGTGTTGGTTCCGACACTCATGTACGGAAGTGAAAGTTGGGTATGGCAGAAGAAACATGAAAGCAGAATAAATGCAGTTGAGATGAGAGCATTAAGAAGCATGATAGGAGTTAAACTGGGTGACAGGATAAGAAATAGTGAGATAAGGAAACGTTGTGGTCTGAAAGATGTAGTGACAAAAATTGAGAAAGGTATGCTGAGATGGTTTGGCCATGTTGAGAGAATGAATGAAGAACGATTGACGAAAAAAGTGTATAATGCGAGTGTGAATGGAAGTGTTGGAAGGGGTAGACCTAGGCGGACGTTCCAAGACCAAATCGGGGACGTCTTGAAAAAAGGCCAAGTCAAGAGTACCCTAAAGCAAAACAAGTATGTAAGGATCGTAGCAAGTGGAAAGAAGTGGTCTCTGCCTACCCCTACGGGAAACAGGCGTGATTATATGTAAGTATGTATTAAAACATAGGATACTTTTTATCCCGAAAAAGTAGAGTATACCCGTGGGATATTGTATTCACGCGTGCGGAGCCGCGGGCACAGCTAGTATTTAAATATATCGAAAGTATCTCTGTGGTACGCTTTTGCGACTATTACAAGTTTTATTACCTAATTCAAAAGAGCAATAACAATAATAATAATTATTGAATAGCTGTCCCGACGCACATTGTTCTGTCTTAACTGTGAACTGGATTAAATAAATAACTACACCTACAACTACACTTTCAAATGCATATGATAGACGACAATACATAAAATCATATTATTTAAAAAAATATCTGTCCGTCTGTCTGTCTGTCTGTTTGTTCTGGCTAATCTCTAAAACGGATCGATTTTGACCGGACTTTCACTGGGAGATAAGCTGACGTTATGAGAAGTGTACCTAAACTTATTTCATATAAGTTCTCATAAAAAAAAATTGGGTTCAGTTTTCATTGAAGTTACCAGCTAGTTAATACATACAATTTGTCTACGAGTTATTAGAATCAAGCGTTACATTGCCGAAATCCATACACTCATGCTTATGCGATACACACACACACAAACACACACACACACACATTTGCTTGGAGGTTGTGAGTATTTCTTCGTGGGATTTTGCTAGATGTAATATTAATTAAATTGTACATATCTCGGCTCTGCCTCTGTGGTCTAGTGGTTAGAGCATTGGCTCTAGACTCGGAGGTCGTGGGTTCGATTCCCGCATTGGAACAACAAAAATGTTGTTTCCAAGTTTGGTTAGGACAATGCACAATTTCACCTGAAAGATGATCCATGCGTCGGATGGGCATGTAAAAAGTCGGACCTGCGCCTCATCTCTCGTCAGTCGTGTCGGTTATCAGTCCCACTGGACTACGAGAGTAAAGGAAGAGAGAGTGCTCTTGTGTACTGCGCACACACTTGGGCACTATAAAATTACTGCTGCGTAACTGGCCTGGTTTCAATAAAACCGGCCACCGTCACCGAGATCGGTGGGGAGTTATTATTATTACATATCTCGGAGCCGTTACTCACATTGGCGAGCTGGTCGAACCTGCCGAACAGCTCGTTGAGCAGCCGCACCAGCTCCTGTGCGCTGCACTGCGACGCGAGCACCGTGAAGCCCACGATGTCGGCGAACAGGATACTGGAACAGACGCACACGTGAGCTGGCAACACTGAGTAGACCGTACTGACAGATACAGGGATGAGAACGCGAAACAAAAACCCGGCCAAATGCGAGGCTTAAATATTTATTGTATAGTTTTTAGAGTTCCGTACCTCGAAAGGAAAAAAACGAAACCCTTATAGGATCACTTTGTTGTTCGTCCGAATGTCTGTCAAGACCCCTTTTCTCAGGAACGCGTGGAGGTATCAAACTGGAGTTTATATCAAATACTACCCAACTAACATTTTGGTAATAAGAATAAGCGTATGAGCTACTTAAGAGAAACTTAAAAACCTAAGGGATTATAAAAGGTCTAACAACTAGTGGTATAGCGCGCTATAACTATCTTATAACCCTCGATTGGGCCCACAATTTTAGAGCTTAGAGTGACATAATAGTTGTAGAAAAGTGATAAAAAGGTGGGAATAAAGAGGTACAATAGTGCTATTGAAGTAGTATTCACCATTTTAGGTGTATTATATGCTATACACAGGTTACAACTGCACCTTTAGTAATAAATAATTTATAAAATTCACTCAATTAGCTTTTTAACAACATATGAGTGCTCCTACGATACTATTTATAGCTCGATTGAATATTGTGCATAATAAGTAGTAATAAACATCACCCAAAGTTTTTTTTTACTTTACGTTTCTATTACCGTCAAAAATGATAAAATATAATAGCAGTGCGCATATTCATGGCCGACAATCATGGCCGACATCAATTAATAATTTTATACATTATCGGTTTCATAATTATGAATTCTCCCTGCGGTGATAAGTATTCTGTGATATATATACTAGTTTCATCTCAATTTTGAAGCGCCTCAAAAATAAACAACATTTCATATTAATAGGTAAAATAAATCAGTGCCACGGCATTTTAGTTGTGGTTGTAAATAACAATTCTCAGTACGTCTATGTATATTTTAATTGAAAACAGTAAATAATGTAAATCAATAAGTCGGAAAATAATATTTTGACCATAAATTTACTTTTAAAATATTATAGGTTAGGTATGTTTATTTAATGGCGTAAAATCTACATTACCTAAGGTTCCTGATAACTCTTTTATTTCCAACGCAGTGTTAAAAAAACTATAGCTAGCTTTTTAATGCCACTTGGACTTTTATAATGTGGGAGTAAATCCTATTATACAACCTGTAATGATTTAAAGGTGGTTTCTGACACTTGCAGCATCTAGCTCTATAATACCTATAGTTATCACTTCTTTAACTTCTATAGCTCTATAATACAAATAGTTATCACTACTATAACTTTCTTTTAGCTCTTAGGGCTCCATAGAACTCGTTAGGTAGTACAAGGTATTGACTAACTCCATTTAAGAACTTTAACCGTTTGTAAGTATTAGCAGACACCTTACAATTGGTGATAGTGTTTTACGTTTCCTAAAGATGTAAGAGTAAGTTATACAAAAGTTCTGACAAACTCCAAGTTAGCACCTTAAGTTATATATTTTTCCTTTATTTCTATTATGCCTCTTGAAACTTTAATTATTTATTCCTAACGCCGCAGTAGAGTCCAAAGCTATTGTCAGAGCTCTTATATGTCGTTTATAATACTTTAAGTGGCAAAAAAGGGTTTCCCTTAGCGCCAAAATGTTAGTTGGGTAAGGTCTACGGTCCCTTGGAGCTGTGAAAAAATCAAACTTCTAAGGGACCGTCCATTAATCACGTGATGTTCTTAACAACTTTTTAGACCCCTCCCCTCCCCCTGGTGATACTTGGTGAGGTTTTATACTACCCCCCCTCCCCCACCTAAGATCACGTGTATTTTTTTTTTTACATAGTAAGCAGGTCATGTTTGAAGAAAACTTTAACTTAAAAAACAATTTAATCGAATTATTTAAGCAATTAAAACTATACGAGTCATTTGTTTTGTAAGTATTTAAACAACACTACGAATTGACTACGAATCTACAACAAATAATAATTTCGGTATGCATAGACTAGATTCGAAAATTAATACACGTGATGTCTCCTTATACCCCCTCCCCCCCTTGGTGATACTTGGTGATTTTTTTTCGGACCCCCCCTCCCCCTTTAGGCATCACGTGATTAATGGACGACCCCTAAGCCAACGCTATACCAAAATCACTACAGGTTTGTACGGGACCCTCCGTGCGCGAGTCCGACTCGACCGTTTTTTTTAAAGTATTTGTTATTATAGCGGCAGTAGACATACATAATCTGTGAATATTTCAACTGTTAGCTATCACGGTTAAAGTGAAACAGCCTGAGGATAGACGGACAGACAGCGAAGTCTCAGTAATAGACGATAGGGGCAATAGCACAGAATAAATAATAGTACTAGTACCAATAGGGACCGTTCTTACCCTTCGGCTATGGAAACCTATAATAACCTAACCAAGAGTAACCTGATTATAAAGTTTTTTTCAAATTACTTCAAAAGTTACTGTCCGATTTGGTTCAAAATAATTTTCGTAAAGGGTTTTTAACATGATCTTTCAGCATAGAAAATTGCAAGTTTCTAAGTCTTATAGTTTAGAAATGCCATAACCAACTTATAAATCACTTTGGAGGCCGATTACTCAAAAATGGTTGACTTTATAAAAAAAACTCATGTATGAAACATTGCCTTTATTTTAAAAGACCTATTCAACGATACCACGATACAACGATACGTTAGTAATATATATTCTTTGACGATACCCCACATGATGGGGTAGAAAAAAAACCATTCCCACTTCACATGTATGGAGATCCACCCCTAGAATATAAAATTATTATTTTTTATGTCAAATCCGAGATCTAAACCAATCTATGACTATACTAAATTTCATCCATTTATAATTGTGTAGGCAAATATCAAAACCCAGTATGTCCACCATAAGTGAAACTTGGCAAATGAGACAAATGTGTTTTTGGCTATTGATAAAGGTATTTCTTGGAATTTTCAGCAAATGGGGATTTATATATTAGGTAGTGTGTAAACGAAAATATAAAAATAAAGTTTTTATAAGAGATTACGCTTTAAAACGATGTTAAAGTTTGGACATATCGGTGTTTGATGTATACTGTCGAAATATATCGGAGTTTGAAAAATACCGCTGTGGACTTACCGGATTTCGAAAAATAACCACTGGACTTACCTAGTTTTGATAAATATTATTTTGAGTCCCGTACTCAGGGTTGCTTCATCGTAATATTTTACTAAGCCATAAAATAAAACACATATTTATTATTACAATATAGTTTAATTAAGTACGAGGTAAACTAATCATACAAAATCTAAGACCTCGTCCATAGCATAATCTTCGGAATTATTTATTAAGTCTTCTTCCCTGTCTCCAATTAGCTCTATATAATTCCTATATTATACCACACTGGGGTGCTACTACTTTATTATGTAAACATACGTTTTCACGGCAGAATCCCAGATGCCAGCTCGCTAAAATATACATACTTAGATTTTTAATGCTTAACTTTTGTACAACCCTAGGTAAATGTTCACCACTGAGACAAACACACTAACTACTATGTAAGAATTTGCTTTCACTTTTAGCTTTATTCTTGGCATTTTTCTTTTTAACTTTTGACACAGACATCTTCTTTGCTCTTTCAGGATTCACCACACAAATTTTTATACTGTGTTCTTCCATTTTTTCCCCACAAAATCCAATAAAATTGACGACAGAGAGGTGAAAATTCTTCAAATTGTCAGCCATCTTGGACGTCATTCTTAGTTGTGATTGTTCCATTTTTTCCCCACAAAATCCAATAAAATTGACGACAGAGAGGTGAAAATTCTTCAAATTGTCAGCCATCTTGGACGTCATTCTTAGTTGTGATTGGTCGAAGTGGACGTGCTTGAGTTTGATTTTGATTTGTCAATGGACGTACCGGGTTTTGAAATAAATCGTCGATTTTAAACGTTGTTTTTATATAGTTTTTGGGGACTTACTATGATTTGGAAAAAAGTAACTTAAAGAAAACTAAATTTCAAATCTAACGCCATTCATAGTTCAGTTTCGAGTATGGGTGTGACTTACCTGGATTTGATATTTACCTACACAATTACCGACGCTAGAAGCGCGGACAGACAGACAGCCAGATAGACGGATAGAGCGAAACTATAAGGGTTCCTCAAGTATTACGGAACCCTAAAAACGGATAAGTGAGCACAGAATACAAAGAGTATTGGGTACCTAAGTGACGGCAACTCATAACACGATACTCTTTCAAACAAAAATTCGAATTTCGAACTGGACCGATTCGAAATTGGAATCGGTCCAGGCGTTATTGTCTAATGCAGTGATTAATGTTGCAGGTAAATGTATGAAATCATTAATCTTTTAATTATCATTTTCTCATTAACCCCACATCCCACAGATATGCGACATATTATATCATTGTAATCCAGGTGTTATTACCCTTACATCTAAACTAATTTTATCTTTGGTCTCGTAGCAAATTTCTTCATACAAAATTCCCAGTGTCCTTTCAACTTTCAAGACGTGACAGGCTTCTAAAGGTTTCAAATACTGCGATTTATTGCTTGAGTGTGTTCATAAAACAAGGACCTAGTAACATTGTAGTTGAGAGATCGATGCCGAGAAGCCTTTACGGGCAGTGTACGAGAACAGAGAACTCTACTTAACCGCCCACTACAGTCTAACCTAGCAAACACGAGGGCAAATACTCTCCTTTGAGTACCAACTCTGATTTTCCCGTACAAAATTTGGATTTTGTATGACTTTACTTTATCAACTTGTGTGTATAAAAGTTGGAGTTTTCAAATGGGATTTACGTGTGGGACGTGTGAAATATTTATTTTATCTACTGGAATCTTTGAGTATCCATATGGTTGGATACTCAAAGACTGGAATAGAAAAGGATTTGACATCTAACCGTAATCTGGCTGAGTCCATCAAGAAACGTTTTTACTACGGCGAAGACAAAAGAAAGGGTAATGATTTTGCAGTCTAATTCTATGTATATGTCACCGTAAAATTGTAAAAACCGTTAGATTGTAATATAACTAGTAAAATTGTAAAATGCCGATAGACTTCGGACGCGAACATGCTGCCTATTCTCCGTTAGATTATAAATATATATCATAGTTATAAATCTTTCGACATATTTTTAAAATCTCGTTAGTTATTTTGCAATCTAACGGTTTTTACAATTTTACGATGACATATTATATATGTATGTTTGTTTCACCGTAGCGCCTAAACTACTGGTACGATTTTAATGAATGAGATGTCAATACATTAGTGGCCGGGGTGATTACTTATATATGTCACCGTAAAATTGTAAAAACCGTTAGATTGTAATATAACTAGTGAAATTGTAAAATGTTACTAGACTTCCGACGCGAATATTCTGCCTATAATTTAACACGTTATTTTTCGTTAGATTATAAATATCCTCGTAGTTTTGAATCTTTCGATATATTTTTACAATCTCGTAAGTTATTTTACAATCTAACGGTTTTTACAATTTAACGGTGACATATACATAAGCTATTAAATTTCGGTCAGAAAAAAATTGTCATATTTATTTTTTATCGATTTTTTACATTTTTTGTTGCAAAAACCCCAAATTCCGCAATCAATTGCAAATAATGGCCAATATGGAAGATAATGGAATTATTTTTTATTGTATTTGAATTAATTAATGTGTAAACAACCAAATAAGACTTGATGTACACATCTGTATCATGAGATAAATTTGTAACAGGGGTTTGATGTTATTTTTTTTTTTTAATTTCGGAAATCTAATATTTTGAGGCCATAACTAAAAAAAACCTAACCAAGAGCATTTCAGGACATGTCTAAGGAGGGTTCCGTAACTTTAAACGCGTAATATGCTTTTTTTTTAATTACTCCAAAAGTTACTGTCCGATTTGGTTCACAATAGTTTTCCTAAAGAGTTTTTAGCATGATCTATCAGCATGAAAATTTGCAAGTTTCTATCTCCTATAGTTTAAAAATGCTAGGGGGGGGGGGACCAACTTACAAACTACTTTGGAGGCCGATTACTCGAAAATGGTCAACTTTATAAAAAAGTGACGTATGAAACCTTGCCTTTATTTTAAAAGACCTATTCTATGATACCCCACACGATGGGGTAAAGTGAAAAAATATTTTTCATCCCCACTTCACATGTATGGAGAGCCACCCCTAAAATATATTTTTTTTTTTTATGATCCCGAAACCGCGATCTATACACAATCTATAATTGCACCAAATTTCATCAATTTATATTCATAATTACAGGAGCTAGAGGCGCGGACAGACAGACAGACAGACAGACAGACAGACAGACAGACAGACAGACGGACAGAGCGAAACTATAAGGGTTCCTTAAGTATTACGGAACCCTAAAAACGGTAACTGGTTTTTTGTAAACATTTTGGAAAACATACCTAGTTATTATTCTTTCTTTTGAAGTATCAACTACAAAGATAGCTTACCAATTTTTGAATTCGAATACAATAAAAAATAATTGGATTATCTTCCAGATTGCCCATTATGTGCAATTAATTGTGAAATTTTGGATTTTTTCAACAAAAATTTAAAAAATTCGTTAAAAATAAAATCGTACGTTACGAACGCTAAGGATGGTCAAATACGATTCTAAATGGTCTATACTAACAAGGCGTTAAAGTTTTGCATCTTCCAAACATTCTGTATATAATTTTTATCTTTTGATTATAATGATTTATAACAAACGAGTTATTTTTTCGTTATCCATGTTTTAGGTATCTTATTATTTATTGATTACAATTCACAGCCTAAGGGGCCATCCACATATTACGTCACGCAATATTTGGACTTTTTGAACCCCCACCCCCCCATGTCACGCTTTTTAGTATCCCTGTACCTGTATTTAACATGTACTGTCACACTTAGTATGACCCCCCCCCCCCCCCTCGCCCATCAGGTGTGACGTAATATGTGGATGGACCCAAATAAATGTTGCATTCATATTCTAATACATTTCCTGTGTACAAAAACAATAGACGCATCTTTATAAAACAAGTCATGCTATTGCTACATTGTGTAAAGTGCAGCGCGGCACGCAAACCGGCCATGTCGGTACCATTACAACCATTGTGCAGTTATTATATACAAACCATTGTGTAGCTAACGGTTATTACATAATGGGTTTCGTCCCCAGCCGTTTACCGACGACTAATGCTGGTTTTTCCCTCGAATTGTCTGTCACTGAAGCCCTATGACCCACCTGTGACTCATTTTAGGGTTAACCAATAAACGATACGAATGTCCCTCCAGGTTTGCGGTTCATCGATTTCTTTTGGTGCTCGTGTGTTTGTAGGGTTCCGTAGCACTCCCTTATCGTTTCTGTTTGACCCTCTCTTAAATTAAGAGATAGAAACTTGTAGGTAAGTTCCGTCGCTGATAGGTCATACTAAAAACTCAAATTGGACAATAACGTTTGAAGTAATTTAAAGAAAACCTATAGCGCGTTGATAGCTACGGAACCCTCCTTAGACATGTCTTGACATGTTCTTGGTTAGGTTATTTTAATTTAAAAGTACTTTTATTGTTACTTGTATACTTAAGTTTCAAACCTTTATTATTTGTATAACTTTAATGTATTTATGCCTCCTTGTCTCGATTAAGTATCATTTACTAAATTGTTAAAAAATACAATGAAAAAATAAAAACTACTACTTTAAAAAAATCTAGAAAAAAAAGTGGAAGATCATAATATAAAATCATGCTATTATTATTTTGATTTTATTCAAATGGAATCTATTGTAAGGATATTGATGTTTTGTGTCATGTGTGACGCAGAGGAAATTCTTATGAACGAAAGCGCTAGTCCTCACAATATTATATAATGAGCCCCACAATAGAGATTTTCCGAGCGTACCTTTCGAGCGAATCCCTTTCGCTGTTATTTTATTCAATAATGGACAAGGCAAAGTAAAGGAATTTTAATATGGATCGTTTAGTATAATATTATATTTTCACAACCCAGCGCTTTAAAGCTTTAAAGTTTAAATAAACAAGCGGATTTAAATAAAGTTTACCGACATGTAATATTTCCATAATGTTTTTGTAAATATATCTTTAAGCTCTACGGAACCAAATGTTTTCCAACTAACCACGGTATTCCAAACAATAATAAAGCCACTTAGATAACACTTCTACTGACAGTGATTTAGTATCCGGGAAGATTTATTTACCTCCAGGTATAACAGCTGGAATTCCAGGGAGAGACATCACGTCTCAACTCTAATAACTTCCTTTCGGGAACAAAAAGGGTACGTACGTGCCTTAAATTTTTTCCTCTAATTCTACTATAAGTAGCCACTTAAATTATTATCTAGTCGTTTTCATGTCAACATATTTATACACCTAAGGGCTTAGCCAACAGGCCATCGTTAGTTACAATGACGATCTACTCGTTCTTCTTTTTTGAAATGGCTTCTTAGTGATTAGCCAATGTCAGAGTATTGACGAAGCCTGCTTACAATTTGGTTTTATGGTTAAGAAAGAAGTGCACGCTGAAAGAAAGACAGACAGACGGACAGACGGACAGCGGAGTCTTGTAGTGTCCCGTTTTACCCTTTGGGTACAACTCTAAAAAAGTAGTTTTCTTGATTTTAAGAGCAAAACGCTTTTAAAGTGAATTTCTGACGAGCGACGAGACGGGAAGACGTAATAGATGAAATTGGATGATGATTATGCATGGATTCCAAGTTTTTCCAATTGGATGAGCCCGGAAAAAAGTGTTTTTTCATGACAAAGGACAAAGATTGATTGACAGAATGGCGATTGCTGGAACAGAAGGAAATAATAAAGGAAGCATATATAACCACAAAACTAAGGATAAAACGATTGGATGACTTTGTGATACAAATTCCAGACGTTGGAGAGCGAAACTTTTTCCTGACTTATTTTCGCTGGTTACGTAATAACACAAAGAGTAAAGTTTTGTTTTGTGTCTGTTTCTTACAAATAAATGCTATCACTAGTTCTAATAGAAAGCTTATATGCTGATATAATAAGTATTACATCCTACTAATATTATAAATGTGAAAGTTTGTGAGGATGGATGGATGGATGTTCGTTACTCTTTCACGCAAAAACTACTGAACGGATTATGATCCAATTTGATATGGTAATAGTTTAGACTCTAGATTGAAACATCAGGCTACTTTTTATCCCGGAAAAGTACAGAGTTCCTGCGGGATACTCAATAGTATAATTACGCGGGCGGAGCCGCGGGAAACAGCTAGTATTACATAAGGTTAATTTTAGCTGTACATTACGGAAAAGTGAAAATATATAATATGGGTGTAACCACGCCAAGCTTGGCGCCGCTAGCGGCTAACCGATGGATAAATTACAATTTGTTGAAATTAAATTGAAGCAATTTACAGTGTGAGTTTCTATGAAGCATTGCACAGTGTGTCGTGACTGTCATTTTTACAGATACAAAATAATATAGTTTAATTAATCTACAAAACTCTAAGAAAGTTAAGTTTCAATCGCTTGTAGCTTGGCTAGCTGGCGGCTGCGACCCCCAAAGGAGGGTGCTGCTGTCAATTAGAGAGATAACATAATTCAAATTATGTTAACTCTCTCGTTCTTCATATTAATGAAAGATAAAGCATGATGCTTATGACAAACGATTACCACTAACCAGCGCTGTTGAAATTGGAACAAAGTCTAGTAGTAAACAAAACTCTAGTATTACCCAAATATTGTTGCATAATGTTTTTCATTGACGTAGGTAACTTAGGATATTATCCAACATTACCTTATAGGTTGTAACAAAAAGTTTGTTTACGCAATATTCAGTAATCTTCAAACCATATTAATGCCATAATTGGATGAGAGGTTTTAATAGATTACTACATAGATATTAATTGTTGTATATTGTCGATACTTGGATATTTGTGTGAGGCAGCTTCAAATTTCTCTCTCTCTCTCTCTCTTTTTGTTACCAATGTGAAAACTAGATTTTAGCTAGCACTTTCTCTATCTTTGTAATTTTTAGAGTTCTGTACCTCGAAAGGAAAAATCGGAATCCTTTTAATATCACCACAGCCTATAGAACTATTACCTACAGTCGTCCAACGGACACGTCTAGACAGAGCAATCGTGCGGGGCGTGCGGGGTGAGAGAGGGGCGGTAGCGAGCCCAAGCTGCCATACACTCACTTGGGACACGTCAGCCGGGGTTGACGCTTTTTAATTTGATTGTTTTAAGTGGTTTGCGACAGTGTTTCGTTTGAGTTGTATGTAGGTACTTATTTACAATGGTCAATTATATGAACAGCTAAAGAAGATTAATTTTAATACAAAACCATGCGCCTGTTTCCCGTCAGAATTTTTAATAAAATTGTATCTACGTATGAGAATTTACTAACTACATCGTCAAATTCAACAATCGCAATCTAAAAACTAGTAAATCCAAATGTCGAAAATACCTTTCAGTTTCGCATTTGTAGCTTTTGCAGGGTTCGTAAATATCCGATATTTATAATAAATATCAAAATATCAGATATCTTTGATTATATATATCCGATATTTTTGATTTTTTGATATTTTCAAAATTACATACAAATCTCATAGGTACTCTGATATGTTTTTTCGTAATAGTTGAATCGAAATAATTTGTATGTCTGATAATTTGAAGATAGGGAAGTAAAATTAAACTCATTTATTTATTATTGATATTAAAAGTTTTCAAATCAATTAAAAATCAACGATAGATACTTTTGAGTATCAATTTAAATAAACCATAAAACCATAAAATTACTTTTGTTTATAACCAGAATAAAAAAAAGTGTATTAATTTTATCAGTCGAATTAATTTGACACATGGTATAAATGGTATAACAATAGTATAATAACAAACAAGGAATTTTCTTCCGAAAAACAGGGGGTCACGTGGGTGTCATATGCCGTAACCGTTACAAGCCGCGTCGACGGCTATAATTAGTTAATGTCGTGTCAAATAGCAAGTTTTTGATGACCTAGGCTTGTGAAACTCTCGGAAAATAGGACCTGTGTTGATGTAAGATTTTTTACATTTAAAACATTCTTTTACATTTTTAAATATAAATATCAATTTTGATATAATATATCAAGCATAAATATCAATTGATATATATCATGATATATATATGATATATATCAATTGATATATATATATCATGCTAACCCTGAGCTTTTGTGTACGCATTTGTATTTTTTATAATAAAACACATTATTGTGACAACCCTGCAGCAATGACGAATACCTACACAAAAGCGGCATTTCGCGCGACTTCAAACGCGTTGGACCACTGTATCTCTTTATTACACTGTGATATCACTATGTTGTCCGTCCGTCTGTCTGTCAAGACTACTTCCCGTGAAATCAGAATCTTGAAATTTGGCACGAAGCGACGTCTTATAGCACAGATAAAAGAAAAATTACGAAAATCCTACATTTTTAGTTACATAATATAATAAAAATATTTATAATAATTTTAAACTTCCTACCCCTTTCCTCATGAACGCGTAGAGGTATTATATTGAAATTCATATCAAATACTGAGGTCTATAAAACCTTTAAGCTGTAACAAAATCACTACTTACAGGTTTGTACGGAACCCTGAGTTCGCGAGTCCGACTCGCACTTGGCCGGTTTTATTTTTTATTTTGATTGATTTTTTTTGTACATGAACACGTATATTATATAAGTACAAGGGAGATAGGACACTTGAGGCTAAGAACGTTCTCATTTCGAGTTTTACATTTGACCATATAGAAAATACTACTCCAGTAGGTATTCGTGTATTTATTTAGTACTAGATGTCAATGTTGAGCTGTAAAAGGCTGCCATATTACGACAAACGAGCAAACAAGATATTACAGGTGAAATAAGAAGGTACTAGGTACATTTTATATTTTTTGTAATTAAAGTAGGTACATAAGGTATTTAAAATTAAAGCCTTTTGAAAGTCTCTCTATCTCCAATCTGCTGAAAACTAATCGAACAACGTGTTCGATTTTTCAACAGATTGGAGTAGTATTTTCTTATACGAAGATTTTTTTTTTTGATAATATTTGACATATTGTCTCACCCCAGTGTGGGCCTGTGGGATATAATTAGATAGGTATTTAAAAAAAGTAAGAGGTTGCTAAGACGATTTTTAATTTAAGTATCCGTTTGCGAGATATTCTACATTAGTACGCATTTTTTGTTAAACGGAAACCTCTCTATAAGCTAAATGGATTAGAAAAAACTGAAAAATTTCATGATGGAAGTCCATGGGATGCACTTTAACGGAAAAGTAAGTATAACGGCTTATGTATATAACTTTGTTATTTTAGGAGTTATCTAGATACTAAGCTTTTAAAATGCGTTTAGTTGTAAAAATTCGTGCAAAAATAACGAAATAAGAAGTAAACATGTAAGATAATGATACGGAACCGTATGTACGTGCGTCCGACTCGCACTTGGCCGGATTTATAGCATAGAACATTACTAGTTTCACAACAGTAGGTAGCAGTTACACAGTAACAAAACATACATACTCGTATTTTCGCTTCAAACATTTCACTAATTGAAACACGAAATTGGTATAAAAAGTGGGGCACAATTAAACAAATGGACACACCATTAGGTGTATTTATATCCGGTAACACGATATTCCACGTAATTGAATTTTCAACGGCTGTTTACTTTGAAATAAGGAGGGCCCGAAAGCTTTAAAACTAATTCAACGCCCATGACACAGCTTTTTAATCCTGTTTTGCTTTCCCAAAATCTCCTTTTTATTACTAGGTACTAAGTAACCGTACATTTTTCCGAAATAAAAAGTAGCCTATGTCCTTCCCCGTAATCTATTCTATATCTGTGCCAAATTTTATTAAAATCGGTCGTGTAGTTTCGGAGCCTATTCAATGCAAACAAACAAACAAACCTTTCCTCTTTATTATATCAGTATAGACAAACAAGGGTTTCTATGTATTCGAGAATTTTCTTAAAAGTACTTCAATGCTATAATTAGCATTGAAGTACTTTTATATATAACTAGCTTTTCCCCGCGACTTCGTCCGCGTGGAATAGTTACTTTGGGATATCGCTAAAAACCCGCGACTTCATTTACGTAGAAGAAACGCTTCCACCTCACGACTGCATGCCCGCTCCGCGCGCCTCACTATAGCGCGCATGATTATTTTATTACTGCGATATCTTCTAAAATACTCATTGAAATCAAATGATGTAAACGGCAAATTTCTTCTAGATTAAATGCTTGTAATGAATAACGTATTCACTTGGATAAGGATTAATATAATCTTTATGAAAACACCTTCACAAATAATGCTTACTTTTGAACAAATTTGGTAAGTATAAAAAGGTTATAGTGAGCCAACCTTAAAAGATAGACATATACTGTCGCGGATTTTTTTTTAGAACTTTTAAAGGAGAACAATTCTGCCATACATCATTTTAGCGAAACTTTAACCGTTTCCGCAGCGTACGTAGCGAAAGCTCTCAAAAGGAAAAAAAGACCCCCGATTTTGTAACATTTTTGATTGGTGCTCCGCTCGTATTGAGTTTAGCATGATGCTATATAGCCTAAAGCCTTCCTCGATAAGTGGACTATCCAACACAAAAAGAATTTTTGAATTCGTACCAGTAGTTCCTGAGATTAGCGCGTTCAAACAAACAAACAAACAAACAAACAAACTCTTCAGCTTTATAATATTAGTATAGATAATGCTTTGTAAGTCTTAAACTTACAAAGCATTACTTTAGTTAATCTTAATAGATTAACTAAATAATGCTTTGTAAGTTTAAGAGTATACCTGCAGTCAAAGTTCTTTTTGTGATCAAAGCTTCCTAACACGAAGGAAAGCATCTTATAAAGCATTTTCTATTTCGCCCAAACACAAAATGCAGAATTTACATGTCGATTAAGGTTTATTTTATTTCATTGTATGAAAACTCGCCTATAGTTAAAAAAAACATTTGATGATACCCCACATGATAAAATTCATATTTATACATATAATGATCATTACGAGTTTAGGTAGACTATAGCTGATCCTCTTTTTAATATAATACATTTATGTAGCTGATATAATAAACTGAAGCTTAATCACTGGTCTAAAGCTAAACAACGTTTAAGTCTACGTCTTACTTTACTCGCAAGCTCCGGACCACACACGAGAGTTTATACTAACCATTCTTTGATTAATGATTGATCATTAACGGAACTTGTATACGTAAATAACTGCTTTAAACCATTGTATACAAATACCGCAAGGCATAATATATTTTGACCGCCTTTTCTAAAAATATAGCCAAAATTACAAATTACTATTTCGATATGTATAACCAATTTAAAATGTAGCCTGCAGTAAAACATAATGAAACCCGCCGTAACAAGTAATTGATTCTTTAAAAATCGTTGACAGTATGCATCATCAGATCTGTTTTCAATTAAATTTGAAAAGCTGTGAAGTGCCGGCGACAGGGTGTTCACCCTATATAGATATAAAAATGCAAAGGTGAACGAACAGCATATTATTGTTGTAGTTTGAGAGCGTGTTCCGCTGGCCACGGAGAGCAGAGCTGCACGTGACGAGGCCACGGAACTCGCGACTGAGGAGTGCGGCGGCGACAAGACGCGCGATAAACTGCGATAATGGCTACTGTTTGAGAGGAATGTCAATGCTGTATTATAATAATATCTACAATAAAAAAAAACAAGGTGGAGGAGTGCCGGCAAAAGTGAAAACTTGAACATTAAATTGGAAAAATCCGCCATCTAGGTTAAAAGATACGAAATAGTTTCATGCTATGCTCGCGTAAGGGAACTAACACAGCAAACAGTTGCAAGTTTCAATTTTCAATCAGGGCACGTGTCCCTGAGTCCTGACGCGAGTTAACCATTCATAATCATAATCAGAATCATAATTATTTTTACCCATTTTTACCCATCTCAAGAAAAGTAAGTGCACAACGCCCCTAAAGCAGTTTTTACTTCAAAAACTACGAAAATTTTATAGCTTATGTTACCGAGGCTATTATTACAAATCTATTGACACCTCACTAATAAAAATCGGACGTTTAGGCGCTATGGTGGAACAAACATACATACACGATAGATATACTTCCAAAATCGTTACACTTCCTATTGGCTTCGCCGTAGTCGGGTAAAAATGAAAAATCAACATACACATTTTTAGCAACCTAAGGCGGACACTTAATTTAGGTAGAGTTGGTACAATATTAACGTATTACCGATTATGGGGTGATTTTGTTTAGAAAACCACTAAAGCGGTAATTGGTTTTTTAAGTAATATGCGTTCTCTATCGATCACACTCTATCGAATACTGCATTGAAACCAAACTTGCTAGCGACAATTCGCGCGACTGATCGCTGCAAAGTTCGTGGCCTACGGTAATTTTATTCAAGCCGGTGCACGCGCGAGTTTTAATCTAATAACCGAGTGCAAACCACCACGCTTCCCGCTCGCTTCAATGGTTCATGTTACAAATAGTTGCAACTTTTATATTTAAGTTGTGTAAATAATAGTTGCAACGTAGGTAGTAGGTACACAACTTTTATATTTGTGTAAAATATTAGACAGAGCTGTTAATGCAGCGCTGGACTTAGGTATGCACAAAATAAAGTACTAAAAGTTTTTTTGATATAGCCATTCGTAGGAGCTGCAGCAAAAATACGCTTGAAAAATCAAATTTCAACAACACTGAAATTTTATACAACTAAAGAAACATAACTTTAAAAGTTACCTGCCATTTAAAAAAGTCGCGCCCACAAATCAAAATACTGTTAGATTATACAGTTTTCATTAACATTTCATTACCCGTTATGGCATAATCTATATAGATTAAATCCCTTCTCCTCTAATACAGATTAAAATAAATCATTATCCGTTATTACTTTTATTCAGATCCATGGATAAAGTGGACATAGAAAGACAACAAAGTCACAGTAATAGAGTACTGTGACTTTGCTGTCTTTTTGAATTCTCATTCATTTCCCACGTGGTAGAACTGTTTTCATTAGAATTAAATTGTTCAGAATGTTTGTGCCGCAAGCCCGCAACACCAAAATAACATCTCTACAATGTTTGAAATAAATCATTCCACTATGAATATAAACTTGCCAGACATATAAATATAAATAAATATAAATATATAAATATAAATCGCTTGGAAGAATTCAATTTATTATTTTTCCGTGTCGCGTCGAGGTAAAAGCATCATTTATCATTAATGTAAAAAAAAAAAATAGTATTAATGAAAAAATAAACAAAAAATTCTCCGTCTACAAATAATATTGACCATAATAGGTTAATTTGTTAGGAATTCTAATAAAACGTCAAATTTCACGCTTGATATGATTTGATATCGTACAACAACACGACAAAAGCAAAACAAAAGGCTATTGTGCATAAATGCCTACTTTTGTTTAAGTCGGTTAAAAAGACGTAGATATAGCATTGCGCGTAAAAAGTGAAGATTCAAATTTGCCCGACGGTGTTCTCCGCGATGTGTGGTTGTCTCCGCGTGTTCTGTGTTAGTGTGCGAATTCGTTAGGGGTCGTTCATTAATCACGTGATGCCTAAAGAGGGAAGGGGGGGGGGGGTTCGAAAAAAAACCATCAAGTATCACCAAGGGGAGGAGGGGGTATAAGGAGACATCACGTGTATTAATTTTCGAATCTAGTCTATGCATACCGAAATTATTATCGGTCGTAGATTCGTAGTGTTGTTTAAATACTTACAAGACAAATGACTCTTATAGTTGTTAATTGCTTAAATTATTCGATTAAATTGTTTTTTAAGTTAAAGTTTTTCTTCAAACATGACCTGCTTACTATGTAAAAAAATACACGTGACCTTAGGTGGGGGAGGGGGGGGGGGGGAAGGAGTATAAAACCTTTACGTAGTTACGCGTCCCGTGTCAATGTGTGTCACGGCACAGAAGTCAGTTTTGTAAGGATATAACGTATCTAAAGCTATTGTGTTTAATATGATTACGTTGTGGGAATGTGATGGCAAGCCCCAAAGGGAGATCTCCGACCGAGCGAAGTGCTATGCTCGGTCAGGCCGAAGCCCACTTGTATGCATTTCAGATTTCGTATATTATATACTGCCGAATCTCAGAAACTTCGATAGCGCGATTCAGGACTGTGCGCTGATTGGTCCGCCACAACGTGATACGTCTGGCGGCTGTCCCGTCGAAGTTGTTCCTAGCTCCGTTAAAAGTAACCTTAATTATTAAAGTAAGTTCTTTTGAATAATAATTAGCGTCAATTTACACCGAAACGCAACAATACGCGAAATTGAGCTGCATTTTTAAGAAAGCTTAGTACCTATTCAAAATTGAACTTTATTCATTACACAAGAAGTTACACATTTCATTGTAAGAGTTCGAATGTCAAGTTGCACCGCGTTGCACAGCGTAATGTCATATGAAACTTGTATCTTTAACATACGTGTATCAAATGTAAAGACTATATACAATCTATTAATATATATCTAAGTAAAAAAATTGTCTATTTATATTCATTATTCATAAATACCGAAGTTATCAAGAGAGGACGGACGGCCGGAGGCCCGGACGCGGATAGATAGAGCGAAACTATAAGGGTTCCTTATAGGAGTAGTTACTACGAAAACTCTAAAAAGCATTTCTGATATTCTTGAGTATTTCTCTATTTTTTTATTCCAAAAAAAAAAATATGTACAGGTTTTATATACGTGTATTAAAAATATAGACTATATATGCCATCTATTATCTAGGTAAAAATTTTATCTTTTTATATTCATTATTTATAAATACCGAAGTTATCAAAAGAGGACGGACGGCCAGACGCGGACGGATAGAGCGAAACTATAAGGGTTCCTTAGACGAGTAGTTACTACGAAAACCCTAAAAAGCATTTCGTATTACATACGGCATATTTATTCTGATATTCTTAAGTATTTCTCTATTTTTTTATTCCAAAAAATTAATGTACAGGTACAAATGTATTTCTCTATTTTCTATTCCAAAAAATTAATGTAGAGGTACAAATTTAAATAGTGAGTGCCTAGCCTAGCATTTACACTTGAACGGCCTGCAGATAGCTGGCAGTATTTATTTAGACTGTAATCGCGAATGTAAAGCAGACCACTGATTCAAATTACTCTGAATTGAGAGCAACAGCAATCAATATCTATTTGTTCGCATGTCATTTAGCTGGCTGGCTACCAAACATAAATATGCACACTTCCAGAAATTCTGACCATGGACCACATCATTTGAAGAGAACATTTGGATCTTTTCGACTGCTTTGAAATTAAAATAACATTAAAATTTATATTGATTGAATAGAAGATTGAAATCTTTTACAAGTTTAAATAAAATTTTATTGAAAATGAAAACTAATGATAAAAATCAAGGATAAAAAAGATATTGTACATCTGCCTCGATTTGACGACCTCTGTGGCTCAGTGGTTCAGCGCTTTGGTGCTCAAGTCTGCAGGCAAGCAGGATTCGAACCTGCGACCCCCGGGTCGCAGGTTCGAATCCTGCCGAAGGAACAAAAAGTTTTTCTGTGTTCCTGGGTCATGGATGTGTATTAAATATGTATATAATATAATAAAAATATTAAATATATGTTTAATGTATAGTACCTATAAAAGTATTAAATATAAACTCCCGTTGTCTGGTACCCGTAACACAAGTTCTTCGGATACTTAGCACGTGGCCAGATTGACGTGGTGTGAAGCGTCCATGAATATTATTATTATTATTATTATATCCCTAATATTCTCAATAAATATTCGCCATCTTTTTACCCGACTGTTTATTCAATGCAATTTTACTTAACATTTAAAACACTAACGTGTAATTTTGTAACACTAAGACTGACGTGGTGTATTACACACACCAAAAATAAACTAATCATAGGAGCTCCTCATTTATTTTCGTTTTAGACGTAATTTGGTAACCTTTTTTTAGTCGAATGATTAGCAAATTTATAAAAAAATGTTATAACTAATGAGTTTTTAATAATAATTATAGTAATTTACATTTAAAAAGTAACTTTTTATCACAATTTGCATATTTCGGTGAATAGTTATTCTGTTTTTTGAAACATTTTTTTTTTCTATTTCTCCACAAATTCTAAATAATCTAAAGATGAATATATATATAATATGAAAAAAAATTGTATACATCTGTGATCTGTCATTCTAACAATAATGATGAATTTTCATAATTCAAAAAAGTTACACTAACACTGATAAATTATAAAAGGTATGTACCGACAATTGTAGTCGACATCACGGGCGTAGCCAGGTTTTAGTTTCGGGGGGGGGGGGGGGGGGGTCAAGAAAATAAAACGACTACGGGGGGGGGGGTAGTATCAAAGTTCTGATTTAGGCTGTTGATTATTTTTCTAAAATTACTTCAAAAATCATACAGTTATTAGAGTAACTAATATATAAAAGCGTAGCACAATATGTGTGTCGGCATCATCTCTGGTACTTAGGAAGGTAACAAGAAGGTCGAAGAAAAATTTCGCCGCAAACATAAGGTACTAACCAAAATGTTATGAGGTATCACGCAAATCAGTGGTTAGGGGTTAATATTCTCCGAATCCCAATCACTTTGATATAACGAACAAAACATACCTAGTAATCAGAGTTTATTTTTGGAAGTCACTGCTTATGCTCGTGCACAAGGACTGTGATGCATTTAGCGTCAGTGAACTGAGACGCGTTTTAACGGTAGCTATTCAAAATTAAACTTTATTCACTTCACAAGAAGATACACGTTTACAGGCGAGCGGGCTGTTTTTTTATTGCATAAATGAATAGTACTCTTAAATATGAGTAACTTCTCATAAGAAGCAGTATATCAAGACTCAAGAGTCAATATTTTCAAAGTTACAGCGATTTGTATACAAAATTTCGCGTCTAGTAAAAACGCTCCATACTAAAGTCGGGCCACGAGTGACGTCACTCCTGGGTTTTCACCCTTACTACACTTAAGTGTATGAAGTAGGTACTATATACGGCTGCAGGAACATATTTGTAAATATCTCCGATATTTGTGCGTCGAAGTTCATACTTACCATAATGAATGTTTTTGTATATGATGTAAGCAAACTAATGATATAGGTTTTGTTTACCAATTATGCAAAAAAAATTGAATTTTATGTACTTTTTAGATGTATCTAATTACTAAACTACACATAAAATAATATATTTTTTAAATTTAACAACATTTCTGAATATATTAATGAAACTTAATATTTCAGATGTAGTCCGATCCCCTATTGCAAGAGTTCGAATTTTGAGCCGCGTAGCGCGGCGCTCTTGCAAAACGTGTATCTTATTGAGTAGGAAGTGAATAAAGTTTAATTAGGGTTCCGTACCCAAAGGGTCTGTCGCTGTCGCTGTCTGTCCGTCCGTCCGTTTATCTGTCACCAGGCTGTATCTCAAGAACCGCGAGAGCTAGACAGTTGAAATTTTCACAAATTATGTATCCCTGTTGCCGCTATAACAACAAATACTAAAAACAAAATAAAATAAATATTTAACGCGGGCTCCCATACAACAAACGTGATTATTTTGCCGTTTTGTATGGAATCCTTTGTGGCCAAATGCAAGTGTGACTCGCACTTGGCCAGTTTTTTTTTAATAAGTATATATATTTTAATAGATATCTTAAAAAGCAGCGTCGCATCGCGTCTCAGTGTGAGCTGACCCTTAGACCGAAATTAATTAATCTTGTAATAAATCTTACTTAATTATTATATGGCACGCTATCTATTTACTCCGTGGGTGTTAAATGGTTTGTCATAAATAAATGACGGTTGACCATCAGTTAATGGCCAAATATAAAGTTATAGCGTTAACTTTTTTGTCAATGTGTTATGTAATTTATCGTTGGTTGGATACTCAAAGGATTTATCACGCTAATACTATTTTGTCTCTCTAATTTAAAAATATTTTAATATTCTGCTAAGTCAATAAAAGGAATGCAGAAATAAAGGACGCATGAAGAAAATTTGCGGCAAAAGGTATTTTCTTTTCCCAAAAGACACCAGAATTCTAGTAGGATTAGGATAGTGATGTCGACTGAAAAGGTGTGTCATTACGTATTTTTACGTGACCAAGTCGTGTCAT
This sequence comes from Glaucopsyche alexis, assembly GCA_905404095.1. NCBI lineage: Eukaryota > Metazoa > Arthropoda > Insecta > Lepidoptera > Lycaenidae > Glaucopsyche > Glaucopsyche alexis. Next base: position 10,282,245 of record FR990053.1, read on the forward strand.
CGTGAACAAGAGAGATCTAAAATTATAGAGAACACAGAAATAAAACTTCGTAATGACCTTAATTTTTTCAGCCTGCACTGAAACCGAACGGTGACACGGCCAAGTTTGCGTCACTTTTTAATACCATTTAATAGCTTCTGTCAGTTTATTTTAGAAGTTGATTCATCGCTTTTGTTCCACCACTACTACTTGAAGTGTTTTGAGAACTATTGTGATATTGAGTATTTGTAAAATTTTGTGACTAGCCCTTAGCTGCATCAGTGAACCGTTTTATTTTTGAAAGCTTCAAGCTTGTTCTTTACCTATTAAATATAAAAAAGGTATGTAATTATATCTATTAAAATAATAATTAAATTTTTAGTTACCCCCGAATTGCAATCAGTGAACGAGCTGATGATGAATTATGGCTAAGAACACTCTTGATCGTGCCAGCATTTAGATAAAAACCGCACTGAATCGTACCTTTCGTTCTAACAGATAGGCAGACAGACAGACACGTCAAACTTATAACAACTACAACTCACTAGCCTTTTGCGTCTGGGTTTAAAAACAATCTTACCTTTTACTTGTCAACCTTTTGTTTTACCTTCAACAAAAGATAGAACTACTAATTTTAGAACTAATAATTAACATTCGCTCACATCAAATAGAACTTTTTTCAGGCATCGTTGGCTCCTAGAGCCTGCATGAATATCGATGACGGACAAAAGCCTCTGACATGTTAAGGTGCGCTTACATGGGCAACAAAAATTAATCAATTATGAGCAATCATGGTCGATTGCGATGTGACAAAATATCAAGCAATTTACGGCAACGGCAACAAGCATAAATTTGGGAAAATGTTTTGCAACCACAATATTGAGCGATAAGGAGCAACTCCAAGAACCTAGGCAATATGTGAGCAATTCAATTTAAAAAAAAATGCCAATTCGCATCAGCGACATTGAGCAATATGGAACATTTGGAGCAACTAGAATCAGTGTTGCCGCAGCAACTGCCGAATTTTTTTTTTGAAATAGCTCCACAAACCTCCACTAATTACTCCAGGTTGGTCCATTCGAGATGCCGAGCAATTATTGCTCAAAAATTTCCCGTATAAAAGCACCTTTACATTTTACATGGAAATAGTTGACGTGTGCGTTTTATACCATTTTCATGAGAGTTGGGATAATAGCACTCTGAAAATGAATGCATAAACAATCGCAGCGCTGTATCATGTAGAGTTTGTAGCTATTTGAAAAGATATTTCGGTCGTAAAAATTCGTTAATGAAATTCTTCTTCCCGATTTAAGTTATTGTACAATTAGGCCTACTAGTGCAGAACTGGGTTAAAGTATACTCCGGGTTAAATATTATGTTGACTCTCTCGTTCTAGCAAACGCCTGCACAAGGCACTAAGTTGTATTAATATCTTATGTACACTACTTAGTTGCTAATAAAGTCTTTGAATCTTTTGAATCTTTCTTCGTGTTTATTAAAGGTAACCCAGGGTTAACTTTAACCCTGCAGGTCTGCGCAAGTGGGTCTTTAGCATCTTATTTACTGGGGTTAGATCATAGGCAGAGCAAGTGAGCAAGCATTTTTTTCTTTCTGGAGTAAGAGAAACATACGTTTTGTACGGCACTCCGCTAGTTATCTTTACTCATGTCTCATAGGCTATATATAGACCATCGTTTCTCAACAATTTTTATGTCGTGACCCACAAAAAAGCCAAAAGTTAAGTAAATGTATGTAATGATTTCGTCCGAAAAACGAATCTTTTAGACCTATATGTAGTCTGTATTTATTATTTTTCAACAAATTGCGACCCCTTTAAAAACAAACTCAACCACCCAAAGGTTGCTACCCACCGGTTGAGAAACAATGTCCCATCAGACAATATACTCGTAGCTCTGTTTTAATGTTAAAACTGTTTGTTTTTGTCCTTATTAATCTCCTAAATTAATACATAACACTGGGAAGAGATTAGCATTGAAAACGGTTGGTAACAAAACCGTTTTGTTCGTGTCAGTAAAATTTACGTGGTTGTAACGCAATAATCCATAATTCCATACTAATATTATAAATGTGAAAGTGTGTATGTTTGTCCGTCTTTCACGCCAAATCTACTGAACCAATTTAAATGAAATTTGGTATACAGATAGTCTAAAGCCTGAGAAAGGACATAGGCTATTTTTATTGCGGGGAAATGTACGGTTTCCGTGTGATACTTTATTTACAGTTTCACGTAAAAACTACTAAACCGATTATCATGAAATTTGGCACAAATATAAACTAGACCACGGGAAAGGACATAGGCTACTTTTTATCGCGGGACGTATACGGTTCCCGTGGGTTAATGTACTTACGTGGGCGGAGCCGCGGGCATGAGCTAGTACATGATAACAATAAATCATTAGAATTGCGGAACTTTCAGCAATTCAATTCAGAATCGAGCAATTAATTAATTAATATAAATTGTCTGTCAAACTGTTTGTTTAACATCGCACTTAATAACGGCATAATATTGTCTATATTTTGGCCTTGTACCAACAAAACATCATATTTAATGTTTTGATTGAATTACCAATCAACGCTAATAACTTATTAATTAGACGCCAATACGAACGAGTCTATAATCATATTTTATTCTTTATATTACGTGAATATATTTTGAAATCTATACTAATATTATAAAGCTGATAACAAACAAACTCTTGTTTGTTTGGACGCGCTAATCTCAAGAACTACTGGTACGAATTGAAAAATTATTTTTGTGTTGGATAGTCTATTTATCGAAGAAGGCTTTAGGCTATACAACATCATGCTAAGCACAATAAGAGCGGAGCACCAATCAATAATGTTTCAAAATCGGGTTAAATTTTAGCGATATCCCAAAATAACTGTTCCACGCGGACGAAGTCGCGGGCAAAAGCTAGTAAAATATATTGCTCCTCGTAGTAAATAATAAATCAAGACCTCTGCAGAAAGAGATGAATGAAAATAAGACTATTATAATTATTATAGATTTCCTCAATAATCAATACTTACATAATAATAATTCACTGGAGACTTGGGTGTGTTAAAACAACATACATATTATTATTAATAAGTCGATTTTTATTCAAAAAAATCTAAAGATGAGGTAGGTTTGTGCTTTGCGTTCCCATAAAATTAATCTGTAGTAAGCTATTTAAATATAAATATCGTACTCGTATGGTAATCAGTTTGTTATATATGTCACCGTAAAATTGTAAAATCCGTTAAATTGTAATAAAACTAGTGAAATTGTAAAATGTTGATAGACTTCCGACGTGAATATGCTGCCTATAATTTAACACATTATTTTTCGTTAGATTATAAATATATAGTTTATAATCTTTCGACATATTTTTACAATCTTGTTAGTTATTTTACAATCTAACGGTTTTTACAATTTTACGGTGATATAATATATAACACATATGCGGCGAACGACACCTTGCCTCGCCAAGTAATGCATTAGAGGTTCCACTTTAAAATGTAAATAATAATAAACAATCAACATTGTGTGCTATTTCCATCAGTATATTATTGGAGTCAACAGCCGCGCCAGTGTTGCTAACAGACGCGCGACGTGAGACGTGAGACGTCACCTACTTGTAAGATGGGCTGAATTGGCTGCGTTCGCCTAATAAACACAAGCGATATGCATTTTGTAGCTAGCACACGACCCGTAGACTAGCGTGGTGGATTTATATAGAATAACTATATTTTTTTATAAAAACTATAACCCGTGTACGTAAATTATATAGCCTGCTAGTCCTGTTACCCGGGCTACTGTTACGAATATACTGAAACCTCATTTACTAAAATTGGATCAGTAGTTTAGGCGCTACGGAACAATTAATATACATACATACATGCATGATGCATACATACATAATATGTACAATGTACATACATACTACTTAGGCCTTTTCATCTGTTAATGGATGATTTATACAGTATTCTCCGAGCGAAGTAACCACTATTGAAATACTGTAGTGTCTGGGACAGTTGGTTTTTAAATGTTGTATGGTTGCCCAAGCACATACGGCATTCTCACAACATAGTCAGCCTAGTCCAGAGAAATGACTGGTCAATACGTCTGGGGCCAACTATGTGCGGGTTTCCTCGCGATGTTTTCCTTCACCGTTAGAGCGTCCGTATAATGTACCTACTTGAGATCTAAAAAATTGGTACACGCCACAACCTGGGATTCGAACCTGCACTCTCTCGAGTGCGAACCAAACGGTCTACCCACTAGGTCACGGAGCTCATCCATACATACATAGACTGCCAAAATCTTTACATTTCTTTTGGCTTCGCCATAGTCTGATGAAAATCAAAGTGAATAGAGCTGTGTCTAAGAAGTTGGTTTGATGAGAAGATTTTGTAAAATAACCCTTTGAGCTAGTCCTAGCTGAAATAATAATTAAATATAAATGAATAAAAACCGTAGAGTAGATAATATTATGTATCTAATTAAACAGACGATCGATTCTGACAATTAAAGCCTGCAATAATACAGTTACGATCCAATACCGATATGTTAAAACTGCAAAATAGCATTCTAATTGATTGGTCGAAACTCCAAAAAACAGTCTATGATATCAAGACGATTCATTAATAATTCAATAAAAGTGTATGAGAAATAAGGATCAGTTTAAACATTAAAATAGCATTGCTGTTAAGCAAAATGTAGAGGCGTTCAGAGTTACTAATATTTTGCTTAGTAATGGATGTAATAAAAGTAAAAATTTTAACGGTTCTGTATGTCCACGGTCGTTAATAAACTCGTCGGCAAATGAACTGTAAACGATTTACTGATCGCAATCAGTTGACAAGTAATTAACAACGCAGGATATATGGCTTTTAAACGAGAGCCAGCCACATTAATATGACATGTAGCAAGTACGGCGCGGACCAATCAGCGCATAATTCTTAATCGCACTATCGAAAAATTAACTATACGTCCGCTGAGATGACTAAAGTGGATTATTTCCTGACCAAGCATAACGCTAGAGTTATCTCTCTTTGAGATTATTTCCACTGTTCCCACATCAGGATACTCGCCGCTATAAGCACGAGAGATTGCTTTTTTATTTTCATTTTTCGTTTGTTTCATATTTACTGTCAAAGTTGCGCTAAAAATGTTATGTGTGAAGGCTATTATCTTCTAATTTAAATTTTAGAAATATAAGCACATGCCGACCTAGATAAGAGTAATAAAAATAGATATTACACAAAAATATGTGTCTACAGTGTTTGACTTTGGAGTAAACCACCAACAGTGTTTGTATAGAAAAAAAACGACTAGCTCAGCCTTAAGCTGGAACTATATGATCCGGAATTCGGTGGGCCTGGAAAAATTCAGAGCATTAAAAATAGAACTCTGCGCTAAATGCTAATACAATAGACTTGAAAATCAAAGTGCCGAGTGTCAAGGTGTCATAATATACTAGTCAAAACAAAATAAGGGCCACTGCGTTTTTTTGGTATTTTAAAAATGTTATGAGGTTTCAGGGTTAAAAAATGATTGGATTTAATAAATTGATTATTTTTTAATGTAAATAGGTAAAAAAAATGATTGAAATAACAAACAAACGCCAGTAATGTTGTTTTTAATAAAATAAGCATTTATTCTTAAAAGTAAAATAAAAGTAAAAAGTGATTTCTTTAAAAAATATTAAACATTTTTAGGATTTTTTTATTTTTATTAGTATGGTGTATGGCCTCCCCTCTTTTGTATGCAATTTTGAAGTCTGGTAGGCACACTCTCTACCCGGTGTCGTACTGTCTCTTGAGGGATTTGTTATCAGCTTCTTTTAATCACATTTATGAGTTGTGCTTCGTTGTGCACGGGTAGATTTGTGTTGCCAACACTTCTTTTTAACAAATCCCACATATGCTCAATCGGATTGAGGTCCGGACTGTTAGCGGGCCACGGCAACACCTCTATACCAGCTTCTTGTAGAGCTTGTCTAGTGGCTCTACCTGTATGAGCACGGGCATTGTCGTGCATCAACTTGAAACCTGCACCAATTCTGTGTGCATATGGCACCACATGGGGTCCTATGACCTGTTCGATATATCGTTGAGCAGTTACCGTGCCTTCGTTGAGGATTACCAGCTCAGTTCTACCTAATAGAGAAATTCCTCCCACACCATAATATTGGGACCCCCAAATCTGTCACTTTGGTGGATACACGCATCCGAAAATCGCTCACCTTCGCGTCTCCATACTCTAATACGACGATCATCACTGAAAAATTTTACTTTGGACTCATCCATGAACAAAACGCTGCTCCAGTTACTCGCGTCCCAGTCCTCGTACTGCCTTGCGAATGTTAATCGGTTTGCACGATGAGCACCTGTCAATGGAATCCGTACTACACGTCTCCTAGAGAATTGTTGATCTTCATGCAACCGATTTCTAATCGACTGGTCACTAATGCTCGTACCTGTCGCCTGCAGCAAGCGGTTTTGCAAGGAAGAAGCGGTGATAAATCGCTCCCTGCGCGCAGTCAGGCGTATGTAGCGATCTTCCTGTGATGTGGTTGCTCGATTCCTGCCTGAGCCTCGTCTCCTGGTGACACTCCCAGTCCCTTGAAACCGATTCCAAGCGTTTTGGATCGCCCGCCGTGAAAAACCCAATTGCAAAGCTACAGAACATTGCGATCAACCCTCCTGAATCAATGTTATGGCTGTAGTTGTGGTCTGTACGTCCATATGTCTTCGTATCCTCGGCATTGTGTTTTTAAAATGTTTATTCACGCTTCCAATCAACAAAATTTAACCGATCACTAAGAAATTCACAAATGGAATGAGTTAAATGTTAGTGTAAAAATGGGGTAAAATAAAGTGGTTGAAAAAAAATCTACCCACTTCAAAAAATACGCAAGTGGTATGCTCCTATTAGTTTGTTAACACTTAGGGAATTACCACAAAAACGTTTAGCCACTTAGGGTTGCTTAAAAATTAATAAATTTGGTCAGACTTCAAAATTATCAAGTGGCCCTTATTTTCTTTTGACTAGTATATATTACATTGATATTTTGACTCGGCACTTGTTCGATTTTCAACTCTATTGTATTAGCGCAGAATCCCAGTCTTAAAACGCGACACATCACACAGCCCTTGGAGTTTGGACTCGTGTCAAGTGTATCACTTTCAAACGCCTACTCGACTGTTTCTTAGATGAAACTAATTCCTCAACTGTATGTGACAGACGACTAGCTTAGAGAATTTAGAATGGCACTAAATAGTTGAGTTCTCAAAGTTTATTCCACATGGAAACAAACGTGACGAAACTCACGTGGAGCCTGTGATAACACTCGTACTAAATGTTTACGGGTCAACGTCAAATAACAAATTGTTTTATCTAAATTATGCAAATAATATCTACTCTGCTACTAATTTTATAGTTAAGTATCTAATTATTATTATTCGTTATGTACAAGATGTTTCCCGGGACTTCATATAATATTCAGAAACCATCAGTGTAATATTAATTATTAAAAAAAAACGGCTTTAACAGAACAATAAAAGCAATAAATAACATTCTTAAAAATGTATCCAAATGTAGGAAATGACTTTTATTCGCGAAATAGTTCCCGTTTTCAATTCAGCTTACTACTCGTTACCTATTTCTCAACTCAATCTTCTTTTTTTTTAAATAATAATCGGTACCAGCCAACTTTAAAGTTTTTGTTCAAATCAGCTCAAAATAATTTTGAGCCAATTCGGACGACATTTGAAGAAAATTTAAAAAATAAACATAATACGCGTTGAAAGTTACGAAACCCATAAGCGGCTTTCAGACTACGCTATAATAGCATATTATAGTACACAGCTCATAGCACAACAATATTGCGCACCGTACATTCTGCCGTCCTCAAACTAAAAGGCGGCTAAATGACAAAAGAGTTTTTGAGGTAGAGCTAAGAAACACGGGATTATTTTGAAATTGATGCTGGTTATTTTCTATAAACAATTTTGTTAATGTTGTCATAAGACATTCACGAAAACAATAACAATTGTTTATACAAAATCACTAGCATCAATATCAAAATAATCTCACGTTTTTTAGCTCTACCTCAAAAACTCTTTTTGTCATTTAGCCGCCTTTAGTTTGAGGACGGCAGCACTGTTATGGACACATTCACACTATACTGTACTATAATATTATATTAATAGCTTAAATTGTTCGATACGCTGAGTTCATGCTGTGCTATATCGCGCGTTACCCTCTTCCTCCTCCCTCACCCCCGAGTCATCGGTCAACTGAGCTTGCTATAAACATACTATAAACGCTTGCGATAATATCGCGTAATGTGAACGCCATGCTATAAAGTATGCATTAGATCTTTCTTTGCTATACTCATAGATATATAATATTAAAAAGAGGTAGATATGTTATAAATTTTGGTTAGTGTGCTCCGCAAGTAATAGCGTGTTTTGTGTTACTATGCGACGTTGACACATTGACACGCGTCCATGTCAATGTGTGTCGTGGCACAGAAATATTGTCAGTTTTGTAAGGATTAACGTATCTATGTAATAATTAATCAAAGGCTATACTACATAGCACAATAGACATATCCTGACATGCACTTAGTTAGGTTATTTACCTTTTTAACCAACTTCCAAAAAAGGAGGCGGTTATACGTTCGGCTGTATATGTTTTCTTTTTTTTTTTTTTGTATTAGATCACAATTCCGCCGTCAGTGTACCGATTTTTAAAATTCTTTCTTAAAAATTAAAGACGGTTTATGTTACGCCAAGCAACGTTAACAATAAGCTGTAATAAAACGACGTATCTCTGGACACGCAGATTAGATTCCGTCGTAAATTGAGACAAGCTCATACATATCGTATTTATTAATTAATAAAAATAATGTTTAATATAAAGTTTAAATTATATTTCAATTTAACAAAATATATTGATTAAACTCTACATTCTAGCGTCTACTTCAAAGCCAAAGTTTTCATTGTAAATTATCTAAAGGGCCTGAGTCTTAGCTGACTAAATGTAAAATGGAAATTGTGTCAATGATTAAGAACCCCAAATCTCGTGTTTAACTTCAGACTTTCAAATTACTTTCAATAAATTATAAATGAATTGTTATTTTGAGGGATCTGTAGTAACTACAAAGAACTATAGTTTCGCTCTGTCCGTTCGTCTGTCTTTCCTCCTTTGTTAATACTCGTATATACTTTGGAGTTTGACGCCCTCTACGGTGTACCTGTGAAATATCCCACCGCGCAAACTAGCGAGTACGCATTAGTAGCGTAGCTACTAAGGGGCATGGAAGGGCAGTTCACCGGGGCCCCCGAGCTCAGGGGGCCCTCGGACTCTGACTTACAAACTATAAATTGAAGTAGTAAAAATTTCTACCACATTCGGAATATAAGTAAATAATATTGGCAACAATATGACTGGTAACATCCTTCATTTCTTGCCCAAGGACCCTCGGTTACCTAGCTACGCCATTGGTACGCATGCGTTTGTTGTACACTAGTAATACTACAGTGTTATATACATTTTATCAGGAAGAATATAAAGGTAGTCTGGCATGTCTAGGATCTCAAAGTACACAGCAACAAATGGTAGAATGCACTTGTAAATCTTCATCAACATCAAGGTCCATTAATTTGCGATAAACGTGAATTTAGCGGTGTTTGTGGTTTATTTACGTGCGTGATAACATCAATTCTTCGTCTAAGACGTGGCCAGTTTGGCCGGCGATCAAACAAGTCACTAAGCAAACAAGATAATGTATTATCAATTTATACATCCTAAATATCCAGCAACCAATAGTCCAACGTGATATTTCTGTAGTAGTGGAACATCTAAAAATCGAATGCTCGGGTAGTGCGACTATTTTAATTTAATATGGTAGGGATAAGTGGAATAGCCCTGAAATAACATAATGTATTGCGAATATCATTAAATTTCTCAATAACATACATACATACATACATATAATTACGCCTCTTTCCCGTAGGGGTAGGCAGAGACCACTTCTTTCCACTTGCTACGATCCTTAACATAGTTGTTTCGCTTCGTCCACTTTGATTCTTACCATTCATTCTTCCTCTTACATTCAACGTAGCGAAGCGGCTTTCCATGGGCCACTTTTCGCATCCGCGAGGATCGAGACGTGATGGATGGCGAACCACATCGCCGCCATTTTGGATAATTAAATTATTTTTATGAATATCCATTGCGTTCCCACGGATTGGCGGGGAGGGTAGGAATAGGGAAAGGGAAGGATAGGTGGTGTGGAAAGAAAGATTGGTAAGTTAGAGTGGGAAATAGGAAATGTAGGATATTACCGCCCAGGAGGGCAAGGGATAGTAATAGCTAGGGAAGCCGGGGTCACATACCCGTATACAACTACCGGACAGATAAGTTGGGATGAGTATACCATGACTAACAAGAACATAAAATATCGCGTCAAATATTTAAGAGCCATATTATATCTGAACTCTGGGAGGAGCGCTCGCGCAGTACTGAGTTAGGATGACGGGTTCATTATTTTACGCATTTTGTAGTAATTTTGCAGTTGTATTTATAGTTTTTATTGAAATAGGATGCTTTAAAATTATAAAATCTTTATTCCTCATGAAGTAACAATTGTTCTGGTATACATTTTGCTTAATAATATTATCGTAGATAGGAGTAATTCACAGTTAACTTCAAGCGATTTTCGAAATTTTGTTTTGGCTTAGAATAAGATTTTTTTCTATATTAAATCAAAGATATCTCAAAATTCTAAGGCCGCTACGAACTATACGACTACATAGGAGATAATATTCTTATTTTCTTATTTCATTTGCTTAGAACAGTAATTCAATCCTGGGGGCCTACCATCACGTCTAAAAGCAGTATTATTTTATTATTACTTCGAAATTTCGTACCATGACCTCTTTAAAGTAAGATTACTATAAGATTGTTTCATCGAGAAGTTTTGTGACGTCAACACAATATCATTCGTTCTAAGCGTACCATGAGGTACACTTTAACACCGTTTGACAGATGAGCAATATTATGGCTTGCTTGCTGCGTATAGCTGAGCTGGGGTCAATTTTTGACATCACATAACTGCATACATGGTATTTTATATTGTGCCTAATTTTAGTTTATTCTCTTGTATTCCATTGTGTTGTGTGATGCAAAAAATAAACGTATTCTATTCTATTCTATTCTACTTTTACGTCAAACTAGCGATCTTAAAAAAGTTGCTTTTTCGCAATGGAAATAACATTATTTTAATCTAATAAAGTCTAAACAGATCTAATAAAGGCAACAGCGATATTTCTATGAGCATGTAGATGTTCCCATAGAATATGCCCTATAGTTGTTGCCCAGAAACTCGTCGAGTTCCAACGCTGCAAACCACCACTTGAACCACTTAAAAATTCCTTTAGCGTCTGTGACTTTTGCCTTGATGTTTAAAATATAATATTAAAGAGACTTCAAGCATTTTAAAATTATTGTTTGTAGGTATTTACTCACTTTCTATTTGCCATTATTATGAGAATGTGTATATGTAATTCTTAAAAATAATCAACTAATACTTCACACACCACTTGTAAACTTTTTGAGTTAGAGCGCGCTATACAAGTAACAACACTTCACTTTAATTAACATTGTACGATCCGTTTTAAAACATCAAGTTTTACTGTATAATCACAAATTTTTTAACATTCTCGTGCTAAATTATGTTTAATTAAATGTGTGTGTTTGCGTTTAAGACACAACATTTTAAATGTTCCTTATTCTCTAATGAGAAATGTCTATATTTGTTTATATCAAACCCGTAATACGAAACGCAATTATTCGCAATAATCGTGCGAGAAGGACAAAGCGTATGAAAAAAGTGGCTATCTCGTTTTCGCCCATAGCAAATCATAAACAATCAATCTGATAATGTTCGTTCTTACACATCCCTAAGCAGGAATAAAACAATATTGTTTTAATACATTATTATATGCTCATGGTACGAATTAAAGTAATATTATTGTAATCTTATAACAAAGTGTTCTGGAAACACGATAGTTTTAGGAAAGGTCGTGGTAGGCCCCCAGGAGCTCAAAAAAGTGCCTTCGCGGAATTTTATGAAAATCTTTTTCTGCAATTTTGAGTTTAATTAAGATGTTAATCAAAATTTACAAAAAGCGAGGCCTCTACGAACTTGGCCAATAGCTATTCTGCATTATTCAATATGTCAAAATTGTAAATGTATCTTTGTTTCTGAGATCAAGAACGCCATAATTGGCCATTTTACGCAAAAATCACAGTCGAGATGTATGATATGCCTCTAAAGACGTAATAATCTCCACTGACCTGACTTGTTCGTGTTTCTGTATGTAGATCTTGTGGAACTGGCCCTCGACCGGCGATATGATGTCGTTCTTCATTTCCATAGCGACGTGCTGGGGCAGCACTGACAGCAGCAACCTTTCCTGTCGAACAAACAATCGCTTAGAAGGTAGATTAATTCTTTTAGTTAGATGGTGTATGTTTGTTTGCTATTGAATATGCTCCGATTACTGGACCGATTTTGATGAAATTTAGCACACATCTAGACTAGACCACGGGGAAGGACATATGCTACTTTTTATCGCGCCAAAGTTTACGGTTCCCGCGGGATTTCCCGTTGCACGCACGAAGTCGCGGGCAACATGAAACATCCAGTAATGGATAATTATAGTTCGCCAATTACTTGAAATGAAATGAAATGATGTTTATTTGGTAAAAATATGGTTACAATAGGTGTTACAATATTTTATAGTAGACCGCATATTTTGTCGCATTAACGACGTCCAAATACTTATATTAACTAGTTCACAATTAGTTTATTATTACTTAACGGTACATTTTAACCATAAACAATTTATTATTATCATCATTCATTAGTCAAAACTTAATTTTTATATTAGAAGAATGTCAAACTACATATTTTTCTACATATCATATGTCAAGAAAATAAATGATCTAATAGAATGTCAAAGATAATAAATACCACTATACCACTATAAAGATATAAAACTTTATGATAAAATGTTTATACAATTTTTATTCAATAATTTCAATAATGTCAGGAACTTTAATATACTTATTCAAACAAATTTCAGATGAAAATTCTGCAAAATCATATTATTTCATACAAAAAATACTTAATTTTACAGCATAATATTAGTCATTTAAAAAGTCTTTAACATTATAGTAAGATTTCTCTATTAACATTTTTTTTAATTCTCTTATGGAGTGTTTTTTTGATAGTGATTTTATCTGTGCAGGTACCTTGTTATAAATTTTTACACACATTGCATATGCATTATTTAAGAATAAAGATGTTTTTGGTGTTTTGTCCATGATTAGTCTATTTGAGTTTCTGAAATATTTTGTAGGTATCTTATCAACTAATTGTGTGAAAATGTGATTGTTATCAATAACAAATTTAAAAATTTCCAAAATGTACATACTTGTTAAAGTCAATATAGGTACCATATTGTTTAAATATAGGCTTACACGATTCATATGGTGGAACTTTAGCTATGGCACGGATACATTTTTTTTGTACAATAAATGCTTTATCTATGTGTGTAGAATTTCCCCATATTACTAGTCCATAGCGCAGGACTGACGAAACATAGCCATGATAGGCCATAATTGCAGTCTGAACACTTACAGTCCACGCTAATCTACGTAAGACAAATACGAATCTGTTTAGAACATATTTTTTCTATGTGTGCATGCCAGTTACAACGTTTATCAATTTGTATACCTAAAAATAAATTCTCATCTACTTGGTCTATAATTTCATCTTTATATCCTAATTTAAGTTGTAAAGGTTTTTTATTATAGTTTCTAAATTGTATATATCTGGTTTTATTAAAATTGATTTTCAGATTATTAGAAGTAAGCCATTGAATTATATGTTCAAGTATTAAATTAATGTCAGTTTCGATTTTATTCACGTCTGTTTTATTATTATATTTAAATAGGATTGATATGTCAAATACTTGAAGCTGTAAATTAACAAACATGGCAGATTTGTTTTGATTTGTAGTTTTGATTACCAAAGTATGATAGAATCTAGATCATTGTTTCTTAACATGTGGTCCGCGGACCCCAAGTATATGTATGGGGGTCCGCAGTCTCATCTATGGACTATTTAACAAAAATAAACAAATTGCACCGAGTCTCGTAATCGTTAGCATGGATAACGTGCACCAGCGGGTTGTGTCCAAGACTGACTGGTCAAGAGTGAGTGAAGTCCGAAAATGTTTGGTGTTTCTTTTTATAAAGGGGTTCTTGAAAATGTGCTTGATTTTATAGGGGTCCATGGATTGAAAAAGGTTAAGAAACGCTGTCCTAGATAGTTCTTCAGCATACAAGTAACATATTATGTAATAGGCAAGCGGACTGATTTTTTTTTATTGCATGAATAAATAGTACTCTTAAATATGAGTAACTTCTCAGAAGAAACCGTATATCAAAAGTCAATATTTTCAAAGGTACAGCGATTTGTATATAAAATTTCGCAAGTCTCGTAAAAACGCTCCATAGTAAAATCGACATACAAATTACGTTACTCTTGGATTAAAGTGTATGAAGTAGGTATAAAGTATACGGCCGCAGGAACATATTTGTAAATATCTCTATATTGTACTTTTTAAATGTATTTAATTAGTAAACTACACATAAAATAATATATTTTTTTGCATTTACCAGCTAGTAATGCCTCAATATTTCTGAATATATTAATGAAACTAAATATTTCAGATGTTGTCCGATCCCCTATTGTGCCCACTGTTCAATGTTGGTTAGATACCTACCAGTTACCCCATACAAGTAAAAAACTCTGAGACCTATAGTCCTTACCTAATAAATAATTCAACAGAATCTCCAGACCTTAAATTTAATCCATAAATAAATATTGGACGTGTAAACAGTTGTCATGAATACGTTACAGTCTCGGGGGACTATCAGCTGATCTCTGATTGCGGAGACAATCTCAAATGGCTCTATTCCAAGTAGTGTTGCCCAAATCAGTCTTGCTCTTGGTCTTGCGCAAGAGTCTCGCAAGAGTCTCGCAATTACCTTTTAGCCTATTGCTATTTATTAAACGTTATTTTAGATATTAGAACAACTTAATATAACAACGTAACGTAATACCTACTCTATAACGTTGTTCTGAGATCTAAAATAACGTATAATGAATAGCAATAGGCTAAAAGGTAATTGCGAGACTCTTGCGAGACTCTTGCGCAAGACCAAGAGCAAGACTGATTTGGGCAACACTAAATTTCCAAGTCACAACCTACGCTACGTCGGAAATTCATAGAATTTCATGGAAGGCAATACACGAATACGGTTTAGAAGTTTTTGTGTTTCATATTCCAAAAAGAAAAATGTGTATTTGGCCGTACCGTATTAAAATCTTATGATACTACTAGCTGATGCCCGCGGCTCCGTCCGCGTAAGTACAGTAACCCACTGAAACCTTATATGTCCCGCGATAAAAAGTAGCCAATTTCATGATAATCGGTTTAGTACTTTTTACGTGAAACTGTACATAAAGTATCCCACGGGAACCGTAGATTTCCCCGCGATAAAAAGTAGCCTATGTCCTTTCTCAGGCTCTAGACTATCTGTGTACCAAATTTCATTTAAATCGGTTCAGTACTTTTGGCATGAAAGACGGACAAACAGACAGACACACTCTTTCCCATTTATAATATTAGTATGGATGTACAAGTTAAACAATAATTATCAAAATGTATTAAGGTAGGTACCGGAGAGGCAGGTACTTAGATTATATTATACTACAGGATCAGGCACGCGGGGAAATTTTCAAACAAAACTTTCTGCCAATTTTGGTGCGGGGAGGGTAACTCCCACAATGAAAACAAAATCACACATTCACAAAAATATTGTAATCGTTACAAACTCACACATTTATAAAACTGCAACACTAGCTTATTTATTTCACACAAATAAGACTCGCGCTAATATAACAGTGTAGCGTACGCACTAATACACTGGCATGCTAAGTGATGTTACCAATACAAATTATATCGATATATTGTCGATATGAATTTGTATTGGTCACATCTTCGTTATTTGAAAATAATGTATTTTGTTGAAATAAAACCATTCCGAATAATTCCGATATACATATTATATTTTATTACACGTAAAAGTTATGGCAGCAATAGAAAACTTCACATACATAAGGGGCCGTCCATTAATCACGTGATGTTTTTAACAACTTTTTAGACCCCTCCCCTCCCCCTGGTGATACGTGGTGAGGTTTTATACTACCCCCCCCTCCCCCACCTAAGATCACGTGTATTTTTTTGTACATAGTAAGCAGGTCATGTCTGAAGAAAAACTTTAACTTAAAAAACCGTTTAATCGAATAATTTAAGCAATTAAAACTATACGAGTCATTTGTTTTGTAAGTATTTAAACAACACTACGAATCTACAACCAATAATAATTTCGGTATGCATAGACTAGATACGAAAATTAATACACGTGATGTCTCCTTATACCCCCTCCTCCCCTTGGTGATACTTGGTGTTTTTTTTTCGGACCCCCCCTCCCCCTTTAGGCATCACGTGATTAATGGACAACCCCTAAGTAGTAAATACAGTCTATTCACGTTAAGTTTGCAGTGAGTCGTCAGTACAATTTACAAATGTTAAACTGGCTTACCTTTATTGTCAAACGTGAACACGAGCTAAGCGTCATTGCTTTCTAGACATTTGCACTGATGACTCACTGCAAACTTAACGCGTACCTATAGGCTGTATTTACCACTTATCTATGTGAAGCTTTTTAAAACCGCCATAGCTTCTACGTATACTATAGACTGCACATACGCACATACATACGCTAATACTCACATACGTAGATATTATTATGAACACTAAACATACAACTCTCCTTTTTTGCAAACATCAAAGCAAAAAATAACCTAACCTAATCAAGAATATATCAGGACACGTCTAAGGAGGGTTCCGTAACTATAAACGCGTAATAATTTTTTCAAATTACTTCAAAAGTTACTGTCTGATTTGGTTCAAAACATTTTTCCTAAAGAGTTATTAGCATAATCTATCAGCATAGAAAATTTTAAGTTTTTAAGTCTTATAGTTTAGAAATGCTAGGGGGGGCCAACTTATAAATCACTTTGGAGACCGATTACTCGAAAATGGTTGACTTTATAAAAAAGTTATGTATGAAACCTTGCCTTTATTTTAAAATACCTATTAAACGATACCCCACACGATGGGATAGAAAGAAAAAAAAAAGTTCATCCCCACTTCACATTCATGGAGAGCCACACCTAGAATATCTTATACGTTTAAACGAGCAATTCTTGTATATTTATTTATATGTACCTATATAACCGTGATCTTGGAAACGGCTCTAACGATTTCGCTGAAATTTGGTATATGGGGGTTTTCGGGGGTACACAATCGATCTAGATTAATCTTATGTTTGGGAAAATGCGTGTTCGTGTTTTAATGCGTTTTTCTTTCCACGCAGAATATGGTCGCTAATTTCGTCCTGCCGGCCGCTGTTCGTTTGGTCCAGCGGGTTAAGACGCCAAAGGCAAGAAACGAGTGTTACGGGTTCGAAACCTGCTCGGTGCCTTACTTTTGTTTTTTTTTATATGTTTAAGTTTATATATTTATAAGTATTTTTTTTATTTTTTATTGTTTTTAGACAAGTTTAAAAAATGTAGTTAATGTTTGAGATCAAACACCTGATCTACACAGAAATCGATTGTAAATAATAATAATTGTCAGTTCACATTTTACTTTTTAAGTTTATGTAGATTATCACCTCAACACCACCATATTACAATAAAGGTACTAAAATTATAAATCCGAGATCTATACACAATCTATGATCTAGCTACCTATTACTAATCTGTGATTTATGAATGTACCAAATTTCATCCATTTATATTCATACTTAGGCTAACGGTAGAAGCGCGGACAGACAGACAGACGGACGGACAGAGCGAAACTATAAGCGTTCCTCAAGTATTACGAAACCCTAAAAATGAACTGCGCTTCAAACAAGGAATACTTGTGTCCCTCTGGCTGGGAACATCTTGATTTTATAACGATACCCTACCTAGTCCATATTTCAAACATCCAAATAACCTGTTCAGCCTTTCAAGTTGCGGTGGGGTAAATAATAAACATCACGTACATACATGCACACTTTATACTCCTTGCTTGATCTGTCGTATAAAGTGTAAAAGCAATCCAATATTTTTACATCACAAAATATAAAATTAGTATACCAAGAAAAAAATTATTATTTTTATCGACATTGTTATTCTAGTGATTGTCACGTCAATCAAAAAGTAATAAAAAAGTTCCGCCATGTTTCGAGAATTAAGTGCCATAGTAAAATTCGAATCTATTACATAGGAAATAAAGACTAAAATTCTATATCTAACAACAACGAGTGCGTGCCTCGCGGGGTGTACGCAACAATCGAATATTCTACGATTATCTGTCTCGTGTACACCGCTATTCGATACATCGTCGATTTTTACGAAATTACATTTAAATAGAAATATACAATAATTAAATAAAAAAATACTCATAAATGAAAGGTTATTCCATCTTTTTTAAGATTCGACGTGTTGGACTTGTTTTTACAGGACATAAGAGCACAAACCGGCATTTTTAGCGGAGCATTTCGGACGTCCTTTCGATGCTATACCGATGCACATAATGATTAAAATCGATTACGCAAATAGTTTTTATGAACGCATTAGATTCAAAAATCTTATACCTCGGCAGAGGGGAAAGCTCATGTAAGGCGTATCCCGTAGTATAAGATCTAAGGGCAGGACATGAAATTTTTAACTACTGTGAAGCCGCGGATGTCACTTGTGCAGTGGCATATACCCTGGCAACTGCCTACTATCAGGGTAGTACTATCATCACTCCGTTAGTCAGTGTTATATCTTATCTTACGGTTATAAATGTTTAAGTTTGTAAGGATGGATGGATGGATGTTTGTTACTCTTTCACGCAAAACCAACGGAACGGATTAATAAGAAACTATCTGTCGCGACAAACGTTGTTCTGCCTTAACTATGAACTGAAATTTTTCACCGTTTAAACCTTTCCTGAACTGATACGATTATTTTGAGATCAAAATTAGCCAAATCGGTCCAGCCGTTCTCGAGTTTTAGCGAGACTAACGAACAGCAATTCATTTTTATATATAGAAGAAGTAGTTTAGGCTTTGGTATAAAACATAGCCTACCTTTTATCCCTTATTATTATTTACAACATTACCATGGGATGCTATATTTACGCGGGCGAAGCTGTGGGAAAAAGCTAGTCATAGAATATTTACCAGTTTCTCATTCTCATCTTCCATATCCAGCCTGGCGGCGATGCAGTTCCTCGTGTCGAGGAAGGCGCGGCGCTGCGCGGTCTCCATCAGCGAGTGCATCAGCGCGCCCACGATGTTCACGCACACGAACACCACCACGTTGGCCACCATCTGAAGAAGAATTGTGACGTCACTACGGCTGTAAAGTGAGGAAACTATCATAGTAGTTTACATTGCAGTTACTAGACACTCCGTGGTCTAGTAGTTAGAGCATTGGCTCTCGACTCGGAGGTCGTGGGTTCGATTCCCGCATTGGAACAACAAAAAATGTTATTTCCATGTTTGGTTAGGACAATACAGGCTGATCACCTGATTGTCTGACAATAAAGATGATCCATGCGTCGGACGGCCATGTAAAAAGTCGGACCTGCGCCTGATCGCTCGTCAGAAGTGTCGGTTATCCGTCCCACTAAATTATGAGAGTAAAGGAAGAGAGAGTGCTCTTGTGTACTGCACACACACGGGCACTATAAAATTACTCCTGCGTAACTGGCCTGGTTTCAATGGAACCGGCTACCGTCACCGAGATCGGTGTGGGAGTTATTATTATTATTACTAGATAAATGGAGAGAGGCAGAGATTTAGGCTGTTTAATCATTGACCTGCAGCGAATCAGCTGATGTAGCCCTGTCTGTCTCCAATGTCCATAGGGAATAGTAACGCCATCGATACGAAACTACCAGAACTATAATTTATAATACAACTATACATACAAATAAATAAAATTGAAGTGTCTGTTTGTAATTTTAAATTGTAATTTTTTGTTAATTATGCATTATGAAAGTATACGGTACTTGCGGTAGTACAATAAAATATCATCGCGGCTGATCTGTGTAAAGGATGAACTGTTTTTATGGAACTTTCACTGGCAGATAGCTGATGTTATAAGGTTTAACTAAGGGTACTTTTATCTTAGGGTTCCGTTTAAAAAAATTGTGCTCCGTTTCAGTTAGTTCTACGCAAGCGAAGTTGCGAGCACCAGCTAGTTTATATACACAATGGCTGTGTTCCGCTGAAAATATCGCTTACAAAAAAACGTAAGCAAAATGGCGACCGCTGGCGTTAATAAAGCAAAATGGCGGATTTTGTTAGCAGTATTGAAGTTAGCAAACTGTTTTTTTTTCTTTAGCGTTAGCAAGTGCTAACAAGCGCTTTTTTTCGCGGAACACAGCCATTTATGTATTATTATTTTTCAACTTGAGCATAGCTATTACGAGAATGACGTAAGAAGTTAAATAATAACAGGAAAATAATTTAATCCATTAAAATGTTTGGCATCAAAATACGTCGTTTATAAAAAATATAGGTATTTTAATATCCAAAAATGTAGATACTAATCCTACTAATATTATAAATGTGAAAGTTTTGAGAATGGATGGATGGATGGATATACAGATGGATGGATGTTTGTTGCTCTTTCACGCAAAAACTACTGAACGGATTTCGATGAAATTTGGTATAGTAGTAGTTTAGGCTCTGGATTAAAACATAGGCTACTTTTTATCCCGAAAAAGTACAGTGTTCCCGAGAGATTTAATTATAGTTAATTACGCGGGCGGAGCCGCGGGCAACAGCTAGTTCAAATAAAAACATGAGGTCACTTAGGGACCGTCCATTAATCACGTGATGTTTTTAAAAACTTTTTAGACCCCTCCCCTCCCCCTGGTGATACGTGGTGAGGTTTTATACTACCCCCCTCCCCCACCTAAGATCATGTGTATTTTTTTACATAGTAAGCAGGTCATGTTTGAAGAAAAACAATTTAATCGAATAATTTAAGCAATTAAAAACTATACCAGACTAGATTCGAAAATTAATACACGTGATGTCTCCTTGGTGATACTTGGTGATTTTTTGTCGGACCCCCCCCCTCCTCCTTTAGGCTTCACGTGATTAATGGACGACCCCTTATATGAGCTTATTTTATAAAAGCAAAGATTTTCTGATATTTTTCTAATCGAAATTTATTGCTGATAATTTCGATAAAACGTCATTGTTAAATGCCTGTCTGCCTTTAAGTACCTACGCAGCTAGTAATAAAGAGCAAATGAAGCCCTTTTCCATAGTCACGAATACCTTGACATTTCACGATTTTCTTTGTGATTTTGTTTATCCTGTTAAAGTATATTTTATAGTGCCTGTTTACTTATATTATTGTCCTTTTGAATGATATTTACACATTATTCTTACAACAATATAACTATAATTTGTAAACAAAAGCGTATTAGTTTCGCCATTTATAACTCAAGAGCAGCTGCAGCACCAACTGGACTGATTTCAATGATATTTGGCACACAGATATTTTGTAATTTGTATTAAGACTCGGGACACTTCCTATTAACATATTGGCTGTGTTCCGCGGTAAAAGCGCTTCTTAGCGCTTGCTAGCGCTAATGAAAAAAAAAACTATCGGCTAGGACACGTTTGCACTTCAATACTGCTAACATAATCCGCCATTTTGCTTATTTAACGCCAGCGGTCGCCATTTTGCTTACGTTTTTTTGTTAGCGCTATTTTCCGCGGAACACAGCCAATGTATGGTTCCCGTGGAATAATAGAACATCGCCGGTAAACTAATCCAAATCTGAGGAAGCCGGGCTATGACATATTATAATACATTTATCTGAGAGGAAAATCTTCATAGAAAAAAAAGTTAAGCCATCTTGATTTCAGAAGATTTTGTCAATTACCTAGATGCAGACATAAAATCTGCAGACTATGTAAGTATGCAGACTGATTAAACTGCGGAAAGCAAATGTCAAAATTGTTAAGACGACAGATGGCAAACCTCGTCTGCCCAAAACTACCCCAAAAGTGGGTCAGTTAAAGTGTGGACACTTTTGCTTCGGCATGCCTCGTCTGTATTTCATATAACTCGGTTTATACGGTAAACCATAAAACTATTGCCTCAAAGACTATAAAACTTTAAAAGTCATGTTAAAAATGGTAGAAGTATTTTTTATTAGGTAAACTAATAAATGCAGTGCTAAAGCACGACTCCGAGAGATTGATTCGAGCGCTGGTAAGCCTCTTAGCGCCAGCGGCCAGGGTCAACGCAGCCTGATTTATCGGAGCTCAGATTAGCCAGACATTGATGGCTGAACATGAATTATTCAGGTTTTATCGTCGTGTTATGGACGGTAAATAATTGTACGACAAATAGACCATCCATCAGAACGTAGAGCTCGATATAGTCTAATGATGATCAATAAACTTCGGTAAGATCTTAGATTATAAAATCTCAGTACTACAAATGATTTATTTAACTGAAATCACTGTCAAGAATATTTAAAGGAATAGTTATGAAGTCAAATAGAATCTTTAAGTATTACAGGTACTAAGATGTTATATTAAAAAAACTTAATGATATATATTCTATGGATCATTCCTCGAACGAGAAAGCTATTATGTTTAATAATAATTAATACTCTGATGTCTTAGTTATTAAAAGCTTTATTTCATACTGAAATACTTCTGAATGAAAGCTTTAAGATGCGATGCGACTTCGTACGCGTAAAAAAATCAAGCAGGAACCGTAAATTTTGCTGCGATAAAAAGTAGCCCGTGTGTTGATCCAGATCCTAAACTACAATCAAACCAAAACTGTGCCAAATATTATGAAAATCGGTTCAGTCTAGTTGTTTCGGAGCATATTCAGTGCAGACAAACAAATCTTCCCTCTTTATTAATTAGTATCTATAGCTGTACATTATTATATATAGGTCTAAGAATTTTAGTAATGATTTTCTGTTTACGGTAATTTTAAATTATTTAGTGTAGTGCCTTAATTAAATACAGGGTTACTAAATAGGCAATCGGACAATTTTTTTTTATTGCATAAATGAATAGTACTCTTAAATATGAGTAACTTCTCAGAAAAACCGTATATCAAAAGTCAATATTTTCAAAGGTACAGCGATTTGTATAAAAATATTCGCGAGCCTCCTAAAAACGCTCCATACTAAAGTCGACCTAAAAATGACGTCACTTATATATGAAGTAGTATATGAAGTATATGGCCGCAGGAATATATTTGTAAATATCTCCGATATTTGTGCGTTTAAGTTCATACTTACCATAATGAATGTTTTTGTATATGATGTGAGTAAACTAATGATGTAGGTTTTGTTTACCAATTTCGCAAAAAAAAAAAAAAATTGGTATAAAGACTCGCGAAATTTTGTATACAAATCGCTGTACCTTTGAAAATATTGACTTTTGATATACGGTTTCTTCTGAGAAGTTACTCATATTTAAGAGTACTATTCATTAATGCAATAAAAAAAATCAGTCCGCTTGCCTATTAAAATATACTACATAGATAAGTATTTAATTTCTAAATACTAACTACACTTTGAATTTATCTTTCGCAATATTCACAAACTCAAACATTACACTTCACTTCCTTCTAAAATTCAGTTATCTAACACTCTCTAGTCTGAAGCGAGGCAGTCGAGGCACAGATAACAGGAATTATTTACAAAAGGCGTACATAAAGCTCCACGCGAGCTTTTTTTTACCCGTCAAAAGCGACGCTTAACTTTTGAGTAAGGATTTTATTTTCTACGTACTGTTCGAGCACTAACATGTAACTTGTGGCTTAATTCTAAAGACATTTTTACAAAAGTACATTAAAATGTACAATTCTTAACGGCTTAACGTCCAAACGGTTAGCTAGGAAGATAAAACTTTACATGGATATGTGTCCACGTCGACAAAGTGCTAAAATAAAATCATGAAATAAAATTTTGGGGTGCCTCCCCTACACATAGTGAGGATGATTTTGTTTTCTCGCGTCTACCCCAACAGTAATGGGGTATAATTAGGTATTTTAAAACAGAAAGATTGCTTAAACGATTTTTTTGATTTAGGTATCCGTTTGCGAGATATTCAAGTTAAAACCTCCGACGACCTCCGTGGCTCAGTGGTGAGTGTAGTGGCGCTTTAGCCGGAGGTCGCGGGTTCGAATCCCGCCAGGGAACAAAAAAGTTTTCTGTGTTCCTGGGTCATGGATGTGTATTAAATATATGTATAATATAATAAAAATCTTAAATATAAGTATAGTATAAAAAGTATTAAATATATTTCCGCTGTCTGGTACCCGTAACACAAGTTCTTCGGATACTTACCACGGGGCCAGACTGACGTGGTGTGAAGCGTCCATAGATATTATTATTATTATTATTATTAAAAGCATATTTTTTTGTTAAAATAAGGCGTCCCCCCTCTAAAAGCGAGGATGGCTCTTAAAATCTGAAAAAATGGTCAATGGTAAAATCAAAATCATGATGGTTTTAAAGGAAAACTGTAACTACAAAATAGTTCTTTCAACTTCGGAATGAGTACATCAATTAAAACTTTAAATTATATTTGAACGATAATAACAATGCGATGTTATGTCCCGTAACTTGAAGTTTACATTTAATTAAGTCTGACAGTATTAAATCAACATTTAATTTGCCTTAAATTGGGTTAATCCCCGCAGGATTTGAGTAACCCAGTTTCCTACTGGCAGGTTATATGCAGACGGGCGGGCGGGCGCTTTCCTGACGACGCTGATGCGGCATCGGAAGTCGCCCCGGCGCCTCCGGGATAGGATTACGGGACATATGGCGTGTCATGGGAATTAGTTTCAACATCATCATCAGCATAATTTAACGTTTAAAAATGGATGCTTCTTTTGGAGACTTTTTAAACCGGTTTTCAATAGTTTTTTTAATAATATTGATTAAATTATTATATTATGTACTAGCTGTTGCCCGCGGATCCGCCCGCTTAAATATGGTACCTATCTCTCGGGAACACTGTATTTTTTCAGATTAAAAGTGACCTATGTTTTAATCCAGAGCCTAAACTACCATACCAAATTTCATCTAAATCCGTTCAGTAGTTTTTACGTAAAAGAGTAACAAACATCCATCCATCCATACATCCTCCATCCTTTATAATATTATTATAGTAGGTATCGTCCTTGTTGTTCTCAATGCACTACTATGTGAGCTCTTAAATGATGTTTATGAATTATGAAGGTCTATTTCAAGTTTTAAGTTTGCAAATAAGCTTAGATATAATATGTAATCTGGGGACGAAACTTCAATACGTACAGATAGCGACCATTTGAAACAATTACTTATTACTTACATGTCAATATTTGGCAATAAATATGGAACATATTTCGCAGTGGGTTCGAAATCGGATAACTTTGATGTTATCCGTAGGCCGCTGGCGATTTTGTTTGAGTTGGACACATTTTTGCAGTTATCCAATTTGTACAAAGCTTTGACAGGAGAAAGATACATTAATTGCATTCCAGTCTCTATATAGTCTGTAATAGGTGTCAGGTGACAACTGACAATATTAAGTGAGTACTGCTACGATTAAAATTTATCCGCACCTTTGATCCGCACGTTAATATTGACTGAAAAAAAAAATACTTTGGGCCTGCTTCACAATTCGAACCCAATTGATATGTCAATGTATATCTTTATTGCATGATAAATAAGGGACATTTAAATTGGTCGCATTATGTGTTCTATTGTTCTCTTTGTTTACGTTTAGATTGAATGTATCTGAACACTGTATAAGAATAAGAATAAATTTACCTATTTGCGAAACCTTTACATCAGTATGAGTACATTTCGAGTTCGAGAAACTCTTCTCGTGTAAATGGGGCTTAAGAATCGTCATTCCACCGATTAACATGAATGACAGCTCGCGTCGTGTGCGTGGGTGGGCGAATACAGAGGCGGGACGTGAGTTTTTTCCAGCCAGGACTTTCGTTTTCGGGGCTGGCCGCTGGTCGTTTCGTGCTTTGACATAATTTCTAATAATATAATAATATCTTTAGACGCTTCACACCACGTCAATCTGATCCCGTGGTAAGTTCTCGAAGAACTTGTGTTACGGGTACCAGACAACTTATACTATATTTAATACTTTTATACTATACACATATTTAAGATTTTTACTATATTATACACATATTTAATACACATCCATGACCCAGGAACACAGAAAAACATTTGTTCCTTCGGCGGGATTTGAACCCGCGACCTCCAAGCTTGAGCACCAACACGCTCAACCAACTGAGCCACAGAGGTCGTCGCATTGACAGTAGAAATTCATTATATTTGTGATAGATTTGTCTGACGTTTAAAATTAGTTTGGTGTCAATCTTAGGCTTACGTCAACATTCCTGACATTGACCGGTGCGCGAGCTGTCATGTGTAGGGAGTGTCGCCCCTGTGGTACAGGCATATTTAGATCAAAATTGATGCAGACTCATTAATTTTGTGTAACATTAGCGCCTACACTATGCTTCAAATAAAAAATTAACAGTAGGCCTTAAAAATTTAAAAAGCTAAGAAAATAAGTAAATAATATTTTTATAATACTTTACAAATTACAAAAAATATCTATTAAGTATCTATTATTTATTAAAGTTACAGTAACTACTAATACTTGATACCGTATTCGTGAATAGGTAAAGGCTGCCCGTAGCTTCCACGCTTCTAATGTATAAAATTAATGGAATTCAGGTAACCTTTTAGCTATGCTAAATTATTCAAAAGCTTCCTGCATATTGATTGATAAATTAATCTACTGCATGAAACAAAATTCTGTGCATCATGCAGTCTGTTTTCAATCTCGCAATTCAATCAGAATGCAATCCGTTAGTTTCAAGTGGTGGAACATTGGAACACGTCTACTGACTGCAAAACAATCTGTATTGTGTATAGCACGCGATTGCATTGCGAATATCGTGGAAACAAAACTTTTCAAATCGAAAATTCTTTTGTAATTTTAAACATTGTCAGTTGGGGTAAACGGTCTTTTAAAAATTATCGCTATTCAACAGTGGCGAAGGCTGGTTTTCCTTTATAGGGAAACCCTAGCCAGTGGTAAGGATGAGGGTCTTCAAAAAGTAAATGATAAGTGAAGCCGATAGTAATGGAGTCATAGGAACCCCACGCCCCAACTAAGCTTATGTTCTTGTGAAATAAGCGTTATATTATTAGGCTAAACAAAATCTGCTAACCTAAATTGCATGCATACATTTTCATTATCCAAAGCAAAGATTTCAAAACTCAAGATAAGCAATTAGTTATGATTATGACGTACATTTGAGTTTGACAGAACAAATTTTCATACAAGAAAGACGCCATCTTGGTTTTCACCATACTTCAAATGTCAAAATGGCTCCAAAAGCTCCAAAAGTGGGCCATTTAAGCTCTTAATGAGTAATAGTGTTCTGTGCATTTAGGTGGAGACAGTTTATGCCTCAACATGCCTCTATATACGCCTGTGATCCAAAGTTAACTACGGTATAAATTTTCATTGTAATTGTAAACAATCAATGTTCCCTGGTTTAGCTAAATTACATTCGTCAGTACAAAGTTATCAAAGAATGTAATCAAAGTTTAACCGTCTGAACGGTGATTAAAATGTTCCTTTGTGGGCGCCGCACGAATTTCTGCGTAAGATAGCTGTTTTACTTTTTTAATGAAAAAGGTAGAGGCGAGGCTTAGATCTCGGCAATATCGGAGTGCGCACAGCTGCAAGCTGTTGGTGTAGGGCCAATTTATTTTCAAACCTCGCACAATATTCAAGATAGAATCAGATTCCTTTGACATTGTTGACACCACTACAAGGACTATGTGGCGTTTTGAAACCTTCTTGACTCACTCCAGAAACAGCAGAGTGATGCGAACCCTAGCTAAAACACCAAACAGAAAATACATAATTGTTTCGAACATAGTTATCGCATCAGATTTAGTAGATTTTACGTCATAGGGCGTAAATCATTCGAATGTCCAATAAACATGTGCTAAAACATGTCACAACTCACACGTAGGTATAACTTTGACAGGTGGTGTGGAAAATGATTATTTATAACATACCGTCGCCGGCGACCCGTGGAACCTGCGAGTACGCAAATAGAATGTCCTTTACCGCCACCTCATTAATTTCCCCTCATCCCTATTATAGGCTAAAAACTAGATTATTAAGAACTTAGAACTGGTTATATAATCTTTAACTCTTATAACTTATCCAGAAAATTTTATGAAGCAAAAGACGTTAAATAAAATGGGTTATGTACGTGTTACGATCATAATTTAAAGTAAAAACAAACAAAACTTTGCAGGTATAATAAACATTTTAGCAGTTCGCTCAAAACTCAGTTTTATGTTTATATGCTAACATAGTTATAATTTTGGTAAGAGCAAAGTAATCATAAAATCTAGCTTCATTTCCACACCCAGTGATTCCAGCCAGACACGCTCCACTTCACAGATATTATTAAAATGAGTTAATATTGGCGGCGTTGTACGCATAACGCAGATTACAAAGCTGCCAACTATCATTAAAATGATATTTTCCTTTATGAAATCCTGAACTAAAGATCAATTTGATGATACTTTAAGAATTTAAAGCAAATGAAATCTTGAAAAAGAGCCAGAGTCTACATAAAAAATAGTATTTTGAACAAGTACCTTATAAGATCTACTTATAGTTTAAATAA
This sequence comes from Glaucopsyche alexis, assembly GCA_905404095.1. Lineage (NCBI taxonomy): Eukaryota > Metazoa > Arthropoda > Insecta > Lepidoptera > Lycaenidae > Glaucopsyche > Glaucopsyche alexis. The sequence goes on from FR990053.1 coordinate 10,311,224, forward strand.
AAAAAAACGAACTTAACGCGTCTTTGTGAATTTATAAACAATTCACAGATTTTGTGCCTCACACGAAAAAAACACATAAATTCGGTTTTTTTTTTCACTATTTCGGACATAACGTTTTTCGTTTTTGACTTTCTCGAATAATTATTTTTGCACCTAACAGCTCTCGTGAATAAGCGTATTTTAAACCTTTTTGAATATCATAACCTTTTTAGGGTTCCGTACCTCAAAAGGAAAAAACGGAACCCTTATAGGATCACTTTGTTGTCCGTCTGTCCGTCCGTCCGTCTGTCAAGACCCTTTTTCTCAGGAACGCGTGGAGGTATGAAGCTGAAATTTATATCAATTACTCAGGTCTACTGTCCCTTGAAGCTGTGAAAAAATCAAACTTCTAAGCCAAAGCAATCAAAAGATACAGCCGTTTATGCCGCAAATTTTCGACACTTGCAAGGGAATCAAAACCTACAGGGTGCTTCCCGTGAACTCAGAATCTTGAAATTTGGTACGAAGCAACGTCTTATAGCATAGATAAAGGAAAAATTACGAAAACCATAAATTTTTAGTTACATCACATAATATATATTTTTTTTAATAATTTTAAACTTACTACCCATTTCCTCATAAACGCGTCATTTTGCAATAAAAATACCATAGTTATGACTCGACTGTCGTAATGAACGAACTTTGTAAACCTTGCAGGTTTGTACGGAACCCTCGGTGCGCGAGTCCGACTCGCACTTGGCCGGTTTTTAATACCAACTCTCCGAGGTTTAAGGGTATCGCACTTTTTCGAGAAATCGGAGCCTACTCTGGAGCGAATGAAAAGACATTTCCAATGTCAAGACAAATGCCCGATTTATAACCAGAGGGGCAATTTCGTTGTATAAAACCTGCATTAATACAATTACAATCAAGTAAACCCGACCCGCTAAAACTCTCAAAAGGTGTTTTTATAAACGTTAAACCGACGTGAAACGCGCTCCGATTGATCGAAACGTCATAAAATCCGTTCATGGTAACATGTCGCTACACTTTCAATCCAAACAAAGTAAAATGAAGTCTACTTTAAATACGAGAATTGAGGTTCAGAATATAAAGAGGTGACAATATTTATTAAGATTTATATGTTAGCATGTTTGTGTTTACAAATCAAACACTATTCACACGAACCACTGTCAAGGGCAGGTGGGGAACCGAAGGTTACGCGCCCCTAGCCTTCAGACACGCCATAAGCAATTTATACATTCTGGCCTATCAACTATCAAGGATAGCATATTTCCTTCATATTGCATAGCGCAATTTACTTCCTATATAATCATAACCCATTAATATATTATGTACTAGCTGTCCCAACGTACGTTGTTCTATCGCACCTATCAATATTATTTTAATATTGTTTATGTGATTATTTTAAGACCAAAATTAACTAAATCGGTCCAGCCGTCAGCCGTTCTCGAGTTTTAGCGAGACATTCAAATTGCAGTCCATTTTTTAATTAAAAGACTAGCTATCCCGACACACGTTCTGTCGCACCTATAAATATAGTGTTAATATTTTCCCCACAATTTTTACAAATTTTTTCACGGTTTAAACCTTTCATGAAATGATACGATTATTTTAAGACCAAAATTAGCCCAATCGGTCCAGCAGTTCTCGAGTTTTCAAATCAATTTAATTAAAATCCATATTTATATACATATATAAGATAGCTGGTACCCGCAAATTAGTTTGCATAGAACTAATGGAATCGGAACCCTATTTTTTTTTCAACAGAACCCTAAGATAAAGAAGCCTAAGTTAGACCAACATCAGCTATCTGCCAGTGAAAGTCCCGTGAAAATCGGTCCAGCCGTTTCAGATATTAGCCGGAACAAACAGACAGACAGACCGACATAAATTCAAAAATTTATATTTTATTGTAAGTACCGTATATGCATCTAGTTAAGAGCTGTTAATTTTACATTACAAACAGACACTACAATTTCATTTATTTGTATAGATGTAGGTAAGTATAGATTATAGAGCGATGAAAAATAGACAGGAGCAATATTTATATTGATGATCGTCTGTTCTTTACATGCAGAAAATCAATGTTTTCAAATATTATGTGAATATTGCATTCATAAAATAAAGATACACAATACAGTAGGTACAGACGCTAGACGCTACAAAGTATTCATAACATTCCGATCCGACTTTCGATACGTGAATATGAAATTTTTCCAACATCTTCGTGATTGAAGTTCAAAGAATACACTACATCAAAGCCAAGCACTAGTTCATTCGTTCTTTATTCTACATTTCCTTTGAATTCCCACTGCTCTTTTACTGAAAGGAACTTTACAAGTCGTTATTTCATGTGTATTTAACACAATGGAGGTGCTTGAGTTTCAATTACACTGTATAAAGCTATCAAAATATTTGCCCCAGTTTCACCTTTATTGCAAAAGTTCGCAAATAACAATTTAATTACGCTGATGTTTTTTTTTAGTTGGACCAAATGAAATGTAGCAGGCGAATGAAATAGAGCAGGGCAAATTCCTCAAATTCCCCTTCAAACTTAAAACGGGCAAATACACACACATTGTCAGTTGCCACCACTGCAAATCCTGTGTAGCCAGGATCGACAGCGGTAACCAACCACAAAAACCCTTTGAAATGATCTCAGGGGTGCCCGAGGAGCATACTAAATCTGTCTGAAAGGTAGGAGTAGGAAGTATTCCAGTTTCCCTCCCCAAGTAAAACGGGAGACAGTCAAATTGTGATGAACAAAAATGAGAGAACCAGAAGGGGAAGCACCACGGGAGTAATATTTTTTCATATTCCCTTTCAAGCACAATAGAATTCGCGATTGAGAGTCACGCGAGAGAATTAAGACGAGAAGGTGTCAAAAGGTGACTTACTTGATATTCTAAATAAAGGACTGGGTCGCGCTTTCACACCTTTTGGAAGTGTCATAATGTTGGAGTAGAGAATAATTTTTATATTGTCATAATATTAATTTCACTTATAAAGCCCCCGAAGCAATTTTATAAGGGAGCCGTCTGAATTGTTTTGTTCAATTATAATAACTTATCTTCCCTGGAGGGAGTCAGATTCCGAAAATAATAATATTTTTCCCTCCATCAAATCTGGCAACTTATCCTGGACGGGGGATTTTCTGTCATGAATATTAAATTGACTCCAAGAAAAACATTTTTATTTTCTCTATTAGCTATAGGTACAAATTATTATTTATGAGAATAGTTTGTTTGTTTGCTAAAGTAAATAGCTTTTCATCGAAAGTTGTCGGTTCTTCTAACTAAATAAATGGGGAAATTAGTTTACATACTTCTCTCCATGTTCTCCATAAATTTATAATAATACCTGATACCTATATGAAAGTTTTCACACCGCGTCAATCAGGCCCCTTGCTAAGTACTCGAAGCCTCCGTGGTCTAGTGGTTCGAGCATTGGCTCTCGACTCGGGAGGTCGTGGGTTCGATTCCCGCATTGGAACAAAAAAAAATGTTGTTTCCAAGTTTGGTTAGGAAATGCAGGCTGATCACCTGATTGTCTGACAAGAAAAGATGATCCATGCGTCGGATGGGCATGTAAAAAGTCGGACCTGCGCCTGACCTCTCGCCAGTCGTGTCGGTCATCCGTCCCACTGGGTTATGAGAGTAAAGGAAGAGAGAGTGCTATTGTGTACTGCGCACACACTTGGGCACTATAAATTACTCCTGCGTAACTGGCCTGGTTTCAATGAAACCGGCCACCGTCACCGAAATCGGTGTGGGGAGTCACTCGAATAACTTATGTAAAGAGTACCACACAACGGACATATATGTATGTAATACTTTTATACTTACTATACACATATTTGAGATTTTTTGGCCGTAGTCGGGTAAAAATGGGGACTCAACAACAGATTTGATGTCCAGTGACTTGTAAATTATGCGTCAGCTTCTGACCTTGGTGGACGTGAGCACTACGCAGATCTCACCCAGTAGGTACCCACGGCGTTGTAGGGTTGTCAGACTTCTGACTATAGCAGACCAGAGTTTTGTTCCAACAAATTTTACCCTGGGTTCTGACATATCTCTTCTGGTCATTTCGAATTCGGTATAAATTCTAAAAAAAAGAGATTTCTCAACCACTATGACATTATATTTATAATAAGTACCATTTATACACACATATATATTTTTGGCTCTTTAATTCCCGTAAGATGTACGATTTTCTTGGGATATGTAGGTACATTTTTGTGCTACAGAAGTCAAAGCCCAACCAAAGCAATTTTATCATTTTATTGTTAAAAATTTCTCCACTGGTAAGGGGCCATCCACATATTACGTCACGCAAAATTTCGACTTTTTGAACCCCTACCCCGTATGTCACGCTTTTTAGTATCCCTGTACCTGTATTTAACATGTACTGTCACACTTTGTATGACCCCCCATCAGGTGTGACGTAATATGTGGATGGACCCTAAGTCCTGTCTTCTAATACCTGGCAACCCTGGACAACATTGTCATGGTAATGGGCGGCGAAATGTATAATTTTGTGGGGCGCGTCAACTGGAACAAAACCGCCTTGTTTACTCCAATCCCTACTGACATAATGTGTCACATTTTATACATTCTATCTTTTTATTACTTACTAGCTGTCTGACAAACAGACAGCTAGAAAGAAATTTCAGTTCATAGTTAAGGCAGAACGCCTTAACTATGAACTGAAATTTCTCACCATTTAAACCTTCCCTGAACTGATACGATTATTTTAAGATCAAAATTAACCAAATCGTTCCAGCCATTCTCGAGTTTTAGCGAGACTAACGAACAGCAATTCATTTTTATGTTTAAGATAAGAAGAAGAGAAGAAATAAAAAAGAAGATAAGAAGAAGCTGGTGCCCGCCCGCAACTTATTTTGCGTGGAACTATTAATGGAAACGGAACCCTAAGATAAAAGTTTACTACTTATAACATCGGCAATCTACCAGTGAAAGTTTCAGACTGACAAAAAATAAAGATTTTTTGGTGTAGGTTACCATATTAATTTGTGTTATATGGTAACCTACACCAAACTGCATGTATTATGCATTTAATGGAAATCTGTTAATTTATTTGTGTGTATAGAGTATAGACTAGCTGGTGTCACCAACGTCGTTTGCATAGAATTAGCGGAAACAGAACCGTTGTTTTAAACGAAACCCTAAGATAAAGTAGCCTATGTTACAACTTATAATATCAGCTATCTGCCAGTAGAAGTCCCTAGAAAATCATCCTTGAAAAAGTCGCCAGCCGTTTCAGAGATTAGACGGTACTAACAGACAGACAAAAAAAATTTTTGAAGTGAAAAGCTGTTAATGTAAATTACAAACAGACCCCTAGAGATATAATTTTTTTGTTATATTTCTACGAGTATGCTCAAAGTATCGGGAATTAATTTTGAACTACCTTATATTATATCTAGCAAATCATTTTTACTGTTAAAAAAGTTAAAAATGTATTACTTAATAGGTGGTTAAATTGTAAGTAGAAAGTATAAAATGGCTCATGTAACTAATTGCAAAATAAAATGGAGGGCGAGGCGGAAATTTTGTTCCACCGGGATTGCTACCAAATAACAGGTAATTTAATAATTTAAGTGTATTTTTAGTTTTTAATACCACCTATAAATAATTATGTTTTTGAAGTTTGCGTGTTTACATCAGACTGTAGGCAAAGTATATATGTCACCGTAAAATTGTAAAAACCGATAGATTGTAATATTACTAGAGATATTGTGTAGAATTTTTAATTAAGTAATTCATAAAAATGTATTGTATAGGTAATTCTTATTCGGATTGTGATTATAATGTAATCTATCTAAAATGTTGTGCATATCTGTAAGTGATGTAAACATTAGACCTTATTTATACATGTGCTAATTATTTTGTAAGTGTTTATGTTGTTGATGTGTCATGTGCCTAAATAAATATTATAATAAGTGACAGATTGTCAAATAAAAATCTCTCATTACAATTTTACATGTTATTATTCGTTATATATTGTAATATGTACCGTGCCGATTGGTTAAGAGTGCGCTAGTCAACGGCTCGAACTCAGTGCTGCGCGCGGGGAAAATGCTTGTTATTTCACCTAATATTGGGGAAAAAAGGATATACTCATAAAATAGTAATCTATACTTATAAGAGAAACTATACTGCACACATTTATGCAGCTGTGTAAAGTATTTTAGAAAAGGCGTCTTCAAATTATGCAAATCGACACTCAGCTGTTGGTGATTTATGAAAAAACTATATAATATTTTTGTCTGAAGTAAAATTATCTCAATTGCTTCATAATCGAACTGTGTCGGTATTTGCTTGCTTTTTTATTATCATTCTTCGTTTAATTTTTATTTACGTTCAAAGTTGCGCTAAAAATGCGATGTTTGGAGGCTATAATCTTCTACACTAATTTGAATTTCAGAAATATAAGCAAATACCGACTTAGATAAGTATCATAAAAATCGATATTACGCTAGAATTTGGGTCTACAATGTTTGACTTTGGAGTAAATCACCAACAGCGTTTGTATGGAGAAAAAACCGACTAGCGCGACCTTAAACGGCAAGTGCCCCGCGCCGCCATATTTGTTTGCTTTTTCATAAACTTAGGCCTTTGCATCCCTTAATGGATGATTTATACAGTATTCTCCGAGCGAAGTAACCACTCTTGAAATACTGTAGTGCCTGGGACAGTTATGTCGTATGGTTGCCCAAGCACATACGGCATTCGCACAACATAGTCAGCCTAGTCCAGAGGAACGAACTGGTCAATACGTCTGGGGCCAACTATATGCGGGTTTCCTCACGATGTTTTCCTTCACCGTTTTTCATAATACAACTAAAAATGATGCGTACATTTGTAAGGAGAAATTTTTATTTGACAATCTGTCGACTTATTATAATATCTCTAGTAATATTACAATCTATCGGTTTTTACAATTTTACGGTGACATATATATTACTACCTAACGTACTGTAGGTGCCTATCTGATGGCAGCGCAGTCATTGATCAAACTTTATCAACCCGTCTCTACATAATGCACGCGGCACGCCAAAAAAAAAGAAAATATTCCCCTCTTCAAAATATTAAACTTCTAACATCTATTTTACCTTCAGTATTTTAAATAACGTTTAAATACACGTGGGCTTTCAAGAAAAACTTTGTGGAATTCCAGCGTCGCGTCGTTCGAAGTTACGTAAAAGTTCTAACTTAAGGGTTTCCGTACAACGTGTTCGGATAATGTTGTTTCAGTAGCATTCAGGTTGAGAGCTTTATCGCTTTAACTCATGATTAAAACTTCGGTGATTCACACTGATTCCAGTTTCTCACGGTTATTTCTTGGTATTGGTTTGGGCCACAGCTTTTAAAGTTAATCTTTTAGACAAGATACTAACTTACACAATTTCTGTTTAAAAGCATCCGTTCTTGAGAGGTTTGAAATTAATGTATAATATAATATTATAAAGAGGAAAGGTTTTTTTGCATTGAATGGGCTTCGTAAGTACTGAACCTATTTTGATGAAATTTGACATAGATATAGATAAAACCACGGGAAAAGACAGGCTACTTTTTATCACGGAAAAATGTGCAGTTTTCGCGAGTATTATTTTAGCACGCACAAAGTAGCTGGCAACTTCTTGTTATGAAACTACCATGAATAATAAATATTAATTAAGAGCAAAGTACGCTGGATGCAGTTTGTACATAATATTGTATGCATCTGCGAAATATCGCAATCCATTAAACTGTGGGAGAGCTACGCTTCGGCATAAATGGGCCTGCTCGACCGGGTAAATACCACGACCTCACAGAAAACCGGCGTGAAATAACGCTTGCGTTGTGTTACGCCGAGTAAGGTTAACGGAGGCCCATGGGGGGATTGGGTATTTTAAGGACCAGGAACGCAAGTCGCAGCACCAGAGGAGTTACAAGTGTAACTCCTCTGGTGTTGAGAGTACGGTAATCGCTTACCATCAGGCGATCCGTCTGCTCGTTTCCTGGTTCATTACAATAAAAATTAAAAAAAAGTTTTAGCCCAATTTCACCAACGCCTGTTAGTGCCAATGGTTTATCTAAATATACCTTTTCATTAATTATTACTAAGAACGAGAGAGATAATAAGAATTCTAATCAAAAATTAAATTTAACAGGCAACACTCAATCTGTTTATAGGTACTGATATTGTACTAGACATTTTCAATATACTGTAAAGTGTAAGAAGCTGTAAAGTAGAACTGTCAACGTACCTACCTACTAATGTGATTTACACGTAAAATACAGTTTCAACACCATTTTAAACATCCAATCGTAAAATTTTGTAGCTGCAAGTTGTAAATCATACAGTTTAAATTTGAACACGACAAACAAATCGTTATTTACATTTGTATTTGCCAAATGTTTGCATTATTTGTCCCAAAGACCCTTTGACAGGCTATTTCAGCCATTTTTTGACCTCCCAAAACCTCGTAAGGCTGACGATTGTCCAAAAGCGCTCGACCCCAATTTTCCGCCGCTTCGTTCAATTACAAGAAACCCGGAAACGGAAATTTACTTACATCGCTGATAAAACGAAGGCTATTGCCATTTTACACATTTTTGGGGATTTTATAGAAGGAAAGGTGTTATGATTTATTTGCTACCACTTTTAGTACCTATGTTTTTTTTAATTAATAATAAACGAACACTTTATTTGTCGGACTATAGCTACCTGTTTGCTAGCTGTTTGCTACAGTGGTTATTGTAGGGACTATTGTGTATTTAAATCTCAAAATCCTACCACTATTATAAATTTAAAAGTTTGTGAGGATGGATAGTGGATGGATAGAAGCTGTTCGACTCTTTCACGCAAAACTACTGAAGGGATTTCAATGAAAGGAGACGGATACGCTTTTATACATTCTTGGGCCTAGATGTAAAAAGATGAGAGTGGTGTCATTTAAGACCTTATATACTAAGAAACCATTTCTGAAAATTCTATGTATGTCTACACGTGCTACTCACATCAACAACCCTACACATCCTTTTTATATCTGCAACCTACAACTACTACCTACACCTATAACTTATACCTACACCTACAACCTACAACCTACACCAACTACTCCTACAATCTACAGGCGATATGTGAAAGAATACACACATTATAAGAGTTGTTGAAGATTATTACAGTACTAATATCGCTATTAAACAATAGAGGTTTGAGTTAGAAGGGTGAAAATTGTGGGTCATATTATGTATTTTAATGCCTGATTATAAAATAAAATATTACAAAAATAAAAAGTTTTGGGGTGTGGCCAGTGCCACCCTTATTACTTAAGTATATGACAAATAGCTTACAAACTATTCTCATACCTACGGAATACACCTGCAAAATTTAACAAAAATCGGTGAAGCCGTTTCAGAGAATTTTCGAATTTTTGGGACACCAAACGACGTATTTATTTTACATTTATTATTTTGTGATGTTATAAAAGATAACGAATGAATAGCACATTCGAGACCGCTGGAAATTTGTGTCGGCCTCAGAGCTGAGCAATAAATTAAGTCTTACCGAATTGCCTTTGTATTTGTATTGTAGTCATAAAAGTCAAATACAGCGAGACAATAGATATATTACGACAAAAACTTGTCTCGTTACTTAATCACTGGCAGTAACAGCCGATCATTAAAGATATGAAAGACACAAAAGATAATAAAATCGTAATTATTATAGTTTTATTATCGGCATTTTTTTTCCAAAACAATACTTAAAGTTATTCTTATTACAAAATGTTCTAGGTTAAAAATTGCACGTTCCAAAAAAATTTGGGCAGATTGATTCGCATTTTAATAATCGTATTATGAAAAACGTTATCTATGTATTTAAATTGAATAGATGATGTTTCATTATACGATTCACTTAAGAGCATTGATTGGCGCGCGACTCAGATTTCACGAAAAACGCTACTTTTCAAATGCGTCTATATCTAACAAAAACTGGTTATTCTGATTTTTACATGTAGAAAAACAATAGAAAATATTGTATTCTAATTTTTCACTTATCATTTATTTTAAAATAATTTCAAACTTTTGAATAAAACTGACAAAACTAACCAGAAGTTTTTACAACTTTAGGTTCAGGGGCAATTTCCAAACATATAATAGCTAAAACCGCTTACATTTTTTAAAAACAAAAAATCTTTACAAACTTGTTGGATCCTCTTCTAGATTATCTGTTTGTCAGATTATTTTGATATACGTTTCTATCTCATAAAAATAAAATTTAAAGAATGCGAAATTATCAGGAATTATAGTTATTTAAAATGATGATATTTATGTATTTTACTTGCTCCTTTTGTTTCTTACTTACATAATCTATGAGAAGAACCTTTTATCTTTAATATGCTATTTAAATTTTTAACTAAATTAGTTTGACGAATTTTATATTAATTTTTAAAACTACTATATAAATAGAGGCGCACGAGCGTTTATAACAGTATTTGTAAACGCTCTTCTCATAGATTATGTAAGTAAGAAACAAAAGGAGCAAGTAAAATACATAAATATCATCATTTTAAATAACTATAATTCCTGATAATTTCGCATTCTTTAAATTTTATTTTTATGAGATAGAAACGTATATAAAAATAATCTGACAAATAGATAATCTAGAAGAGGATCCAACAAGTTTGTAAAGATTTTTTGTTTTTAAAAAATGTAAGCGGTTTTAGCTATTATATGTTTTGAAATTGCCCCTGAACCTAAAGTTGTAAAAACTTCTGGTTAGTTTTGTCAGTTTTATTCAAAAGTTTGAAATTATTTTAAAATAAATGATAAGTGAAAAATTAGAATACAATATTTTCTAGTGTTTTTTTACATGTAAAAATCAGAATAACTAGTTTTTGTTAGATATAGACGCATTTGAAAAGTAGCGTTTTTCGTGAAATCTGAGTCTCGCGCCGATCAATGCTCTTAAGTATAATATGGCCTTTTTAGAACTAAAGATTTCAAAAAGCAAATTATTTTGCTATAGGTATTTGTATACTTTGAGACGGCTTGCTTGAGAACTCTACCTTTAAAGAATCTAAAAGTCTAACGGCTGAATACTGAAACGCTAATCAAAAGCACTTCTATTCACAGGCTGTCGCTGGCTCTGCTAGACGAAATGACATGGACAGCATAATTATGACTTGAGCTTGAGCACTTAATTTAACTATCGATCCAGTATTCGGTCGTAAGTCTAAAAGTCTGTCCTCGCAGGCTAAGAGCTAATCTTAGATAAAATCATAACTAAACGTTTGTTTCCTATCATTTGCGATCAATAAACAAAATGTATCGCTCACGAAGTACTATAATATATTGCGCCGAGACGAATGTTCGACACACGATAGTAGACGAGGGCCATTTGTTACTGGGCCGTCGTTTATCATCGTAAGCGATAATGTCAATAAAATCAATGTTGTCTTTGGAAGACAAACTCTCGGAAAATTGAAATCAGGCCAGCTACACAAGGGCTAGCTAGCTAGCTAGCTATAGTGCCCAAGTATGTGCGCAGTACATAAAAGCACTCTCTGTCATTTTAGTCTCGAAACCCAGTGGGACGGATGACGGACACGACTGGCGAAAGATCACCTAATAGAGAGACGAGAGATTTATCTATACCTAATTAAATATATTATGCTTATACTAAAGAGACATAGATGCTTTAAACGCCAATGCCCATATATTAAACATATGCAAAAAAATCGCATGCAAAATATTAAATTAAAGTTACGTCAGTCATTTAATTTTAAACTGCATGTTTTCCGTAACTGAAATTACAAATTATATTTCAGAGTAATTTTATAGGAGTGTATTAAATTAAAATATTTCCCATGTTTCGTATGAAGAATGTGAAATGTTCATTTAGAATTGAAATAACAAAATCGTTTTTCATTTTCATTTATATTTTTATGATATTATAAGATTCTCGAGACTTATCTATACAAATATAATAAAGAGGAAAGGTTTGTTTGCATCGAATAGGCTCCGAAACTACTGGACCGATTTTGAGGAAATTTGGCACAGATAATATTAGTCCAAGAAAATAGGCTTTGAAATACGAATGTTCAAGCTAGAAGCTAGAGTATGATGAGAGGAACTTTAAAAAATCATACTCTAGCTTCTAGCTACCCTATCTCAGTTAATTTCAATTTTAGGAAAAAAAGTTATGAGAACATTTTTATGTAAAATTTTACGCTCTACAACTTTTATTTGAAGATTTTTTTTCTAGCACTTGCCGTTTTCCCAAAATAAATAACCTAACCAAGAGCATGTCAGGACACGTCTAAGGAGGGTTCCGTAAACTATTAAGTTTACTATATAGTAGGTATATACTATAATATACTATAGTACACTATAGAATAAACGTGTGATAAATTAATAATAATATTATTATGTAATACTAGCTTTTGCCCGCGACTTCGTCCGCGTGGAACAATACTTTGGGATATCGCTGAAATTTACCCGCGACTTTATTTATGACTAACGAAAGCGGAATTCTATTTTTTTAAACGGAACCCTAAAATAAAAGTAGCCTATGTTAGACCCTATAACATCAGCTATCTGCTAGTGAAAGTCCCGTGAAAATCGGTCCAGCCGTTTCAGAAATTAGTCGAAACAAACATACAGACAGACCGACTGACAGACAGACAGACGGACAGACAAAAATAAAAATAAAATGTATTTTATTGTAAGTACCGAATATACTTTCGGATTCATTATGTAAAAAGCTGTTAATTTGAAGTTACAAACAGACACTTAAATTGTATTTAACTGTATAGATGTATTAGATATTATAATGTATTATATTTTAAGATATTATCAATTTGATGTTTATAAAATAACTAAACTATTTAACTAAACTAAACTAAACTAAACATTAACCCGCACGTGCACCCCGCCTTGGTGACGCCCACTTCGCAACGGGCCGTGCAGCAGAAATCGTAATATTTTAATTTCGCCATAACTTCAAAACCAAACGTCCAATTTTAATCATTCAAAGACCAAATATTATCTACATAAACTGTACTTAGTGATGAAATAATTTATTTTGAAAAGGATTAATAACATGAGTAAAATAAACGCGTTTAAATGTAGTCCAAAAAAAATTCAAGATTTCTAAATAAAAAAATGGTTGTTGTGCCTCACTCGACATAGATAGGTATAGTGTGTCGCGGACTTTTTTGTAGATATTTATAAGATCTACAATTAATTAGAACATTTTATGGTTCTATCTTTTATAGTTTAGGCAGCGTACGCAAAATAAGTAACTTTTCTGGTTGATTTTTTACACCTTGTGTCCGAAAAACCCAAATATCTTACGGAACCCTATTTTTTTCCAAAATAAAATTTAGCCTATGTTACTCGTGGATAATGTAGCTTTCGAATGGTGAAAGAATTTTTGAAATCGGTCCAGTACTTTTTGAGCCTATTCATTACAAACAAACAAACAAACATACAAACAAAGTTTTCCTCTTTATAATATTAGTGTAGATAGTGTAGATTATCAATTATGTATTATTCTTTTATTTTGTTGAATGTTGACTAATAATAATCAAATTATATTATATCGAATAGTAACCAGTTACCAGACGTTCTTTAAGATTAATTTTTGTTCGATTTTGATGATTCATGACATTTTAGACAGTTTTTATTAATTCTAAAATTCGCTAATCACTTAAACATTTGAGCATATTTTAGTGTGTTACGATCAAAGATAATACAGATATATAGTTACGATATTGTCTGATCGTCTATCTTAATGTAAGAAGAATATAACCAGTTACCAGATACTTAAACATATCAGCGAGGTTTTCGATAGCGTGATACAGAATTTAAATCCAATAACACAGCGACATCTAGTATTATTTTTTAAAACAATCCACGATTTAAACGGGAGACTAGCGCCATATAAAGTTTTTGTAAAGCTATTAGCAAATTGAAGCTTTTATAATTAAAAGTATATTAAATTATAATAAATAACAATAATATATGGTAATTAATAACACATATTTCAGTGTTATTAAATAATTGTAATAATTGGTAAAAGAGGCACATATTATTAATAATTTTACACGCGTTTCAAAACTTAGCTCTAATTCTGGTAAAGAAACATAAATTCGCAACAATCAATATGATCATTGCAGCTCAGTTAATCACAATGTTTGTCCTCGAATGTAGGTTCAAACCTGACAGCTTGTTTTAGTTTTTATTAATTTAAGTTCTTTTTATTAATTATTAATTTGTTTTTTTTTAATTATGCAACCAATTTTGAAACATTATTTTAAATAATCATTTCACATTATGTAATTATAATTATTTTGATTTGTTTTTCTATAATTGCTCTAGAAATAGAAATTATAATGCGATTTCGTTCAAAATAGTTTTCCTAAAGAGTTTTTAGCATGATCTATCAGCATGGAAATTTGCAAGTTTCTATCTCCTATAGTTTAAAAATGCTAGGGGGGGGACCAACTTACAAACTACTTTGGAGGCCGATTACTCGAAAATGGTCAACTTTATAAAAAAGTAACGTATGAAACCTTGCCTTTAAAAGACCTATTCTACGATACCCCACACGATGGGGTAGAGTGAAAAAATATTTTTCATCCCCACTTCACATGTATGGAGAGCCACCCCTAAAATATAAAATTATAATTTTTTTATGATCCCGAAACCGTGATCTATACACAATCTATAACTGCACCAAATTTCATCAATTTATATTCATAATTACAGGAGCTAGAGGCGCGGACAGACAGACAGACAGATGGACAGAGCGAAACTATAAGGGTTCCTTAAGTATTACGGAACCCTAAAAATGAGGTGTCAATAGATTCGTAATGGTTGATCATGGACGGGTTATAGTTTTTAACTTTTGGTTATCATTAAACTTATGAATCTTTAATGAAGTGAAACATTACAGGAACTGGATCTATCTAAACATTATATTAAAGTCGAGAAAAGGTTTTTCTTCCTTTCTAATAAACTTACATTTCTCGAAACCTAATGTAGGTTATAACTAAACATGATGTTCTAAAAATTTGTTGTTATTTCGGGAGTAACATCTACATATATTATTTTAGCTTTTATTAGCTTATTGGTGTCCCATAAATCTTTTAAAAGCTTCAATATATATTTAGGACGGTCCCTTTAAGCGTAAGCTCGTTAGTATAACAAAGCTTTAACTAAGAGAAAATATTAAAGATACGTCTCAAAGCCCTTGTAATATAACTCTCTCACACCGATCTCGGTGACGGTAGCCGGTTTCATTGAAACCAGGCCAGTTACGCAGGAGTAATTTTACAATGTCCAAGTGTGTGCGCAGTACACCAGAGCACTCTCTCTTCCTTTCATAATCCAGTGGGACGGATAACCAACACGACTGACGAGAGATCTGGCGCAGGTCCGATCTGTCGGCTTTCGTCTCGGAGGTCGAACCCACGACCACCGAGACGAAAGCCAATGCTCTAACCACTAGACTACGGAGGCGGTTAAAAAATTGCCCTTGTATCAAATACCTACTTCTGAAATTAGCCACGGTACTGTTTCCCGTGGATAATGAAGCGACTGATGAGGACACTTCATAATATGAACAAATTATGGAGACGGTCGGACCGCTAAGTATTCATTTTCCGCGACTGTACGTCCCACGAAATTTGGCGGTCGCTTGTTATTGTTCCCGACGGCTATTTGAGTTTTATATGCGTTTTATTTGAAAGTTATGTGTTTTTAATGTCCACACATACTGTGAAGAATGAGTAGTTCGGACACAATATATCTTCTAGTTTATTTTCTTGAGTGGGACGACTTGCGAACAGTGAAGGTAATAGTGATTGGGTTAAATGATTTATTTTGATTGCTTACAGAATGCTCTGGTAACGGTAATGAATATTTCGTTTGCTTCACTGTTTTGAATGTTTTTACCACATATAAGAAAACACAGTTATAACGAACGATTGATTAGGAACCGATAGTTTTCAATAATATTTCAGGCATAGTTTCTTTACAGTAAACAACTTAGTATAATTATCTAGAAAATGCGAGATTGAACGACGACACCTGGGACGATGATCGACGATATTGACCTCTGTAGTGTTGGGTACATAGTATGCTAGAGAGGTCAATATCGCCGTTTATCCACAGATCGAAGCGGCACAAAGATCTTCCATGAGAACAATTAACGTTCCTCTCAGAAACGACAAATAATTTCAAATTGACGTTTGCTTAACAGATAAAGATTTAATTTATATAGCCAACAATATTTATAGTCAATAATTTTTATTCAAGAAAAGATTTATTTAGGGGATTTTCTACTTTAAAATGAATTTACGGAACGAGAACAAGTTTGGTATAAAATGAAAAAAAAAAAAAAACAAGATAAGTAGACGATAGACATTCACTCAGAAAACATTGTAAAAAGTGAACGAATGAATACTCATTCGAATAATACACAAAACTTAATGAGAATAAATAATATTTTTTTACTGCCCGCTTCACAATTTCGCGCACGAGAGAACACATTTTTCACGTTGTATTCGCGGACCTTACAAGGCGAGTGTGGACAGCTCCATAACCGCTCATATAATAATAATAATAATAATAATCTTTATTGTACACCACAAAAAAATACAATTATCACAATAAAATAATACAATAGATATATAGAAGTACAATTTTGGAGGCCTTATCGCTATAAAGCGATGTCTTCCAGGCAACCATCCAAAGGTTAAGAGAAAATCACATCATTAAAGACACAAGGGTGTAAATTAAATACACAAAGTAAACAACAAGTACAGAAAAAAAACAGATTACAGAGTAAATGAGAACTAAGATAAAACATAAATCATAATAAAACAGAGAAAGAATAATAATAAAACAATCAGCAATTATACTGTTCATGCCGATTGATGTCAGTCAGGTAGTGATTTTTGAGTAGTCTCTTAAATGCATTAAAGGTTTGCGCTTTTCTTATAGTGTTAGGTAACGAATTCCACAGCCGGACTGCAAGAGACGCAAAAGAGTTACCATAGTATTTAGTTTTTTGAGTAGGCACATTTAATTTGTAACTAAGACGCGAATTTTCACCTTCAGACGAGAACGTAAACATTTCCTTAAGGTAGGGGGGAGCCATAGGGTCAAATAGCACATTGTATAGTAGGTGCAGCACATGAGTATTCCTGCGCAGACGAATCGGGAGCCACTTCAGAGTTTTTCTGAATTCCGAGACATGGTCATATTTACGTAATCCAAATATAAAGCGTATGCAAAAGTTTTGCATACGCTCAAGTTTGTTCAACTGATCCTCTGTCAAATTGATGTAACTTACGTCAGCGTAATCTAAAATTGAAAGCAGTAAAGTCTGAGCAAGCATAATATATGGGCAATAGGTTCTTAAGTCGTTTTAGAGAAGCAGAAGCCGCAAAAACTTTTTTACAAACCGAACTAATCTGATTTGACCAAGACAAAGTTGTATCAAAAAATACACCCAGATTCTTTACTGTATTAGAATAATTAATTACTGTGTTATTCATGACGATAGGGAGAACATCAGACTGATTAATTGTATTTAACATCCGTTGGCTACCAATTATAATAGCTTGCGTTTTATCAGGGTTAAGCTTTAAACCGTGATTGCTAGACCATTCAGATATGTATGACAGATCTTGATTTATTTGTGAGATCGCTAAGGCCAAATTTTCAACGCTAGCGTGAGTATAAATTTGGAAATCGTCAGCGTACATATGGTACAATGAAGATATTTTTCTGCTAATTGTATTTATGAATATACAGAAGAGTAGAGGGGATAGCACACCGCCTTGGGGGACACCAGCAGTTGTATAACACCAATTAGAGAAGAGTTCGTCAACTTTAATTCGTTGCCGACGTCCTTTTAAGTAACTGGATAACCAATTTATTGCAGATGGAGATAAATTAAGACAGACAAGTAATTTAAGTAAAATATTGAAATCAACAGAGTTAAAAGCGTTTGAGAAATCTAATAAAACTAAGATAGTAATTTTTGGTTGTCCATCGCTAGTCGAATAATCCTGATGATATTTAGGGTCAGCTTCCCTTTTGCGTTTTAAAAAGTTCGAACGTGTGACGTGAACAAAATGAAGCCCATTCCCACTTTTCGGTTGAAGTTCATAAAAAATAACTCCCCACACCGATTTCGGTGACGGTGGCCGGTTTCATTGAAAGCAGGCCAGTTACGCAGGAGTAATTTTATAGTGCCCAAGTGTGTGCGCAGTATACTAGAGCACTCTATCTTTCTTTACTCTCATAACTAACCGACACGACTGGCGAGAGATTAGGCGCAGGTCCGACTTTACATGCCCATCCGACGTTGTTGTTCCATGTGGTAATCGAACCCACAGCCTCCGAGTCTACAGCAAAGCTCTAACCACTAGACCACGGACGCTGTCAAGTGAATAAAGTTCATAATAGCTGTTCACAGGGAGACGCGACACAGCGCCGTATTTTTAAGATAGCGATTCAAAGAACTTTAAATATCCGTCGCGTGTCCGTGCAAATGTAATAGAAACGACTACGATTGAGGAGCAAGTACACACAATGACATCGCGGCCACACCTACTATGCTGTCATCCTTCCATACATCCGGAGTCAAGTGTAGTTCAAGCACCGACACGGCGACTGTCAATATTGTGTAAGCAAGTCCTAATACGGAGTCCATGTTGAACGCATTATATTAATATTACTCTTGATTTTCAATCGCAGTCAGTAAAATGACACAAAATAATTCGATCTCTTTATACTGTAGCTACTAATCGGTGAAAAGGATTAAGAGGTGATGTAGACGTACATTAAAATGTATTTTTACTGACTTTTATAAAATTAGTAGTTAACTAGACGTTGCCTGCGACTTGCCTCGGGAACCGAACATTTTACAAGATAAAAATTAGCCTATGTCCTTCCCCGTGCTCTACTCTATATCAGTGCCAAATTGCGTCCAAATCGATACAGTAGTTTCGGAGCCTATTCAATGCAAACAAACAAACAAACAAATCTTTTCTCTTAATGATATTAGTATAAGTATACAATACCAATTTCGATAATTTTTTAAACAAAAAAAATATTGTATTTTTTGTATATCAAATTTCGTTTTTTTTTTTGTCTACACTAATATCTACACTAATATTATAAAGAGGTAAACTTTGTTTGTATGTATGTTTGTTTGTTTGTTTGTTTGTAATGAATAGGCTCAAAAAGTACTGGACCGATTTCAAAAATTCTTTCACCATTCGAAAGCTACATTATCCACGAGTAACATAGGCTAAATTTTATTTTGGAAAAAAATAGGGTTCCGTAAGATATTTGGGTTTTTCGGACACAAGGTGTAAAAAATCAACGTGCGGGGTTTATATCTATGACTTCTATGAGTAAATTTTTTGTTTTGTGTTCGTTGTAACTAAGATTGATAGATACTTGATTCTTGAATACCTATTTATTTAGTGTTTGTTGTATTGTTAGTCCTGAAGAGTATAGGTATTTCATACGATAAAAGTATACCCACCTACTTATTTCATTGAGTTTTAGTAGGTACCTATATTAATTTGTTTCTGTTTGTTTTGACTAAATTTCGCCCGTTTTGTTAGAGGTTTAAAGACATTCTGTAGTATTAGTATCAGTATTGTACCCGTGCGAAGCCGGGGCGGGTCGCTAGTATAAGATAAAAATAAAAAACCAAAAACTTGGTTATTTGAACATTTCACATAAATGTTTTTGAGGTTTTGTGAATGTTTGACTTGACTATGCCATTTGACTATTTTCCATAGGACTTGTAGTTTTGTCGGAAATCGAGATAAGCCGTATTTTATTTACCCTTAAAAATGTTTCCCTTAATTTTTCACTTTTGACCATTTTCGAAGGAAAAAGACCTAGTCTATTATACAATACACTATATAAAATAAACACTATAAGTGACTAGACAGTAGACAGTATGGCGATTGGCGAGATTTAATAATGGTTTCAGAATTAAGCGCTAATTCGAAGTAGGCTAGCCACCATATAAGTTTAGTTGCTCAGCGAGTATGTGCTAAGCACGCTAAAACTGGAGACGTTTGTGATAGATGGTGATGATAAAATTAGTGTGGACTTGGCGAAAAAACTGCCTTAAATTACGAATAAGTTTTAGGTAATCGGATATTACAATCGCGATAGGTAGAATTATAGCGACCACATCTACACCTGTGATCGGGAAAAACGATACCCGTCGCGGTTTTCGTACATACTTATTACATTACCAGCTTTTTCCCGCAGCTCTGCCCGCGTAAATATAGTATCGGGTACCCCACGAAAATACTGTACTTGTATTTCTATGTTTTTATCCAGAACCTAAACTTCATCGAAATCCTTTCTGTAGTTTAGGCATGAAAGAGCAACGAACATCCGTTCATTCATCCTCACAAACTTTCACATTAATAATAGTAGTAGGATTGGTATTACATACAATGACTAATATAACAGCCTCCGTGGTCTAGTGGCTAGAGCATTGGCTCTCGACTCGGAGGTCATGGGTTCGATTCCCGCGAACAACAAAAACTGTTGATTCCAAGTTTGGTTAGGACAATGCAGGCTGATCACCTGATTGTCTGACAAGAAAGATGATCCATGCGTCGGATGGGCATGTAAAAAGTCGGACCTGCGCCTGATCTCTCGTCAGTCGTGTCGGTTATCCGTTCCACTGGATTACGAGAGTAAAGGAAGAGAGAGTGCTCTTGTGTACTGCGCACACACTTCAGCACTATAAAATTACTCCTGCGTAACTGGCCTGGTTTCAATGAAACCGGCCACCGCCACCGAGATAGGTGTTAGGAGTTATAGTTAATGATTAATATCGATGTGGAATCGAACTACGCATGTTTAGGTTATTTCAAAGCTTGACAACACCTTGAAAACTCAAAGTTTCAAACTGAAGACATTATTGTCAAAAGCATCATATGAAACAAAAGATATCATAACTACGAAGGCCGCCTACGTCATTCTCTCAGGGGCGTACTAAAAAGAAATATTTATATACCGATTGACGTATTAAAATCCAACCATTTGATGCCAGGGTAAAGGCTGAAGCCTCGGGCGGCCAAGGCCGCGGCCTCCAACTACAAATTACGCCCAAGTCAATAGTCAACTTGTAGTTCATTTACCTAACCACTAAAACATTAATAAAACCCTGTCAACGCCTCACCTAACGCCACGAAATGTAATTACTTAGTAACAATATTGGTATTACTTTACCTAAGCTTCAAATTACGTGGTTTCGTATAACATACTTTACTACTTAGTTATTAATAGGTTGTTTTACTGTTGGGTAAGCACGAAGAATTGACATTAACATGTTCGTATGCATATTAGTGAAAATTGTATACACCGCACTGTCATGATTTTCATCGAATTTTCATTCGATAACGTTACGAGTACATTGCTATTAACTGCTCCTACTCGCCCTATTTATCAGGCCTATTGATGGACTACCAAAATATACGACAAAGTAAACAATCTTACTTGTTGCCACACGTGGTAAGGGAAGCGCGGCGCGACCAGGGCGGCGGCGACAGTGTGAGCGATCGGCAGCAGCAGGCCGAACGCCGCCGCCACGGGAGCGCCCACTGGGAGCAGAGCGTACGCCGCGAAGACCGCCCACACCACGTGCACCGCGCCCTCAACTGAGGCCCCGGCGCTCCAGGCCGGCAGGGTCGCAGCTAGAGCGGTGCCCCCGCCGGCCAGGGCCAGCCAGCACGCGCGGGGCAGCCGGCGCTCCGGGGCCTCGCCGCCCGCGCGCCCGCACCACCACGCCAGACCGCCGCATAACATTGCGTGCGCGCTCAGGACGCCAACCTACGACAAATCGGTTAAAAATAAAGGAAAATTACCTTGCATCTTGAAATACTAGCAAAACTCATCGTAGACCAAAATAATCATTATGACTTTCAATGATAACGGGATATTAGGGTCCATTTATTAGGGTGCAAGTGCAACAAATATGATCTTGATTTTATTTACTTCTACTTTCTTCTCCTTGCCTTCTCTAATAACCTAGTGACATCCAGATTTTAATAATATCAATTCAATCAATTGAAATCAGCTGTTTGAGGTCAATAAACTTTTTAGCGCCGAAGATAGTAGATTTTTTCGAATTACTAGTTAAGTAGAAAGTTTATGTGATTGATTGTGCAAAACGATATTAGGTATACACTTGGCAGGCATCTTGCAAAATAAGAAAATCTGCTTGCCCAGTAGCGGATGCAAACGTTACACCTCAGCCTCGTTACTCGCGAAGGCGGCCGAAGTTGGCCGAATAAGACAGTGAGGGCATGCACTACGTTTCGCCGTTTCATACTTCGGGTTACTTCGCGGAGCACGTTACGCTATCAAAGTGAAGAGCTCACCTGTGGCGCTCTTCGCCAGCCGCGCGTAGCGTCGACGGCCGCCAGCGCCGCCGCGAGCGCCGCCCACAGCGCCAGCGCCGAGCCGACCGACGTCCGCTGCAGCTTGCACGCGTACCGCGCGTACAGCTCCTCCAGCTCGGCTGACTCGAAGCGTCGCCGCGCCAGCAGCCGCGCCAGCGGGCCGCGCGCCGACATCGCCTTCACCGCGTGGTCCATCGCGCCGCACGGTCTCACCTCGCCCGCGATCGCACACACCGCCGCTTCATCTGAAAACGAACATTACATTACCGACCACGTCACAAGACTAACAGGCAGGACGAGGTAAACGCTAAAAAATTACTAGCTAAAAAACTCCAGGTATTAATGATGCAAAACACCGGTTAAATAACTAACTTCGGTTTCTTTTTTCGACAAGGAATTCGTATAATCACAGAATAGAAAAGAATATTATGTCATATTCTGTATTAAAAATATCACAAAACATCGGTAATTGCAATATAAATCGATATTCCCAAATACTGGCATATCCGAAATCCGAAAGATACATTCCACGCAATTATCATCCCATTACAGTGAGTTAACATGAAACCCATTTCCTTCCCTAAACTCCAAACACTCATCCACTATATTTTCCTGTATCCGCCAATCTCAAAATGTATATATATACCCGCGTTAACTGACTTCATTATTTAAATAAGAGATTTATGTGAGCACTAGAAAATGTTTTGGATATAACAATACATACGTAGGAGTAAAACAATCATCTTAGTAGAATTTTGTGAATACTAACTACTTAGTACTTAGGATACTTCCGTACCAAAAACCAGTCAACCAAGTCGGATATCGGCAAACTTGCTAAAATACTACAGAAATACCTTTGTGTCGTTTCCTAGACCATATTTTAATTTTAGTTTTTGTGAATTATGAGTACCTATCTTGGATTAATTACTCTCCAAGTACAAGTTGCAACATACAAGGTTCGGTAAAATCAATGACGGATATTTTGGGCATATGATCTACTGCTTCCCCCTTACTAATAAACGCTGTATAAGCTTTGAATAGTTATGCAGTGTTTTGTCCACGTCACACAAGTGACATTTTTAATTCGATTGAAGAAGACAAAACACTGTGTAACTATTCAAAGCTTATACAGCGTTTATTAGTAAGAGGTCTTACGTATAGACGTTTAGGCAAAAAAATAATTGTCATACTCGAAAAAAAACCTGTATATGGGGGTTTGCGTTAAGCGGAGATTTTCCCATACATTAGATGATTTTTCTGCTTTGAGTATATTTTTTTGTCTAAACGTTTATAATAAGCAGCATATACCCAAAATATCCGTAATTTATTTTACCAAACCTTGTATGTTGCGACTTGCACTTGGAGAGTAATTAATCCAAGATACTCACAATTCACAAAAACTAAAATTAAAATATGGTCTAGGAAACGACACAAATTATTATACTATATTATACTCGCATCTCAAAGCAATATTTCAATTCCTAGAAGGTAAGAGAAATGAACTAGGTATGTAAATTGTATGAATGTAGTCCAGAAATGCACTGACCTTTTATGCGAAGTTAATGTAAACCTTAAGGCGAGGTCATAGGCTACTTTGTCATTTCCCGTCACCTAGTCTACCTAGTCAGAGGTCAATTACGAAGTGGAAAAAAATATGGGATAAAGTACACAATACTTTACAGGTTCTGAACCGTCTACTTTTAAAAATATATACATGTTGCCTGAATAAAAAAATCATAAAATCACCTCTTAAAAATCACACAATCTCCTAAAACGTAAAATATTGTGCAGCAACATATATATTTTTTTTGATAAATAATAAATATATAAATTATATTTCAATTTTAACCGAACACTTTTGTTATTTGTACAATATTTCAAAAGATATTTAAAAAATACCTTGCGAAAATAAATTTGTTCGGTCTTCTACATGACTAAAGAAAATAATGCTATACAAAAAAAAACCTTATTGCAATGACCATACGCATAGTTTACGCCTCGCGTCTTGCGTCTCAGTCGCTGGCTGCCGCCGTATCGAGAGGTCGTCTCGGACGCTCTTGCTGACGAGTCTCAACGCTTGCTTACGACGTAATTCGCCGAGGGAATTATTAATTATTACATAAAAATATAGGAGTGTCGGTGGATATCATAGTGGACTATATTGTGAAGTGTTGCAATTATTATGGCAAATAAAAATAGTAAAAAACTATCGAAAGAAATGACAAGAAAAAGAAAAAAAATACGCCAAAACGATGGAATGTTTGGGTAAGTATTTTTTTTATTTGGTTGTTTTTTCATAATGGATATTGTAGTGTATATTAGTTGTAGCATATCCTATCCAACTATAATATTATAAATGTGAACAGTTAGTTATTTAATAATGGATAGTGTCGTTATTTAATATTATTATTTCTAGCATTAGTTTCATATTTTATCTAATAATTTACAAAAACGATTTTATTAGCACGGAAAAATTTCATCGTATCCAAGACACTCATATTACTATAGGAATAGGGTTCATTTTATAGTAACAAAGTTTTGACGTTGAATTCAGATTGTTCGAGTTACGAGTTTACGATCAGGAAGCGCAGAGTAATGAAAGTACAGAGCGTGCATATTATGTCATTTGATCTGTATTGTTTCCTGGAGTGTCGTAGGCTAAAAGTTACGGTTATTTACACTTTTCAATTAATTCACTTGTTTATTTTACAGCTCTAAGAAAAGACGCCAAGATTCTAGTGGGGTAGTAGTGTTTGAGCACGACGGTTCACCAATGAAAGAAACAGTGGCTCATGAAATAAAGTAAGTAGGTATCTATTACATAATTATTACAGAATAGCTATTTTCTTTCCTTATCTTTTTAACTGATACATAATAATCTATCTTCTTCTATATAAAAGGCAAAGCTATTTGACTAATGTATCAACGCACAGACCAAACCCTTGAGGCTAGAAATTTTAATGTTTGCACACGTATTTCTCATATGACGTGGCCTTTCACTAAGGAAGAATTTTTGAAAATTCAACCCCAAAGGGGGTAAAATAGGGGATGAATTATTCCTCGGACAAATTTCTATGATATTTCGTACGAATTAATATAATAATAATATCTATGGACGATTCACACCACGTCAATTTGGCCCCGAAAAATTGCATCCAGTATATTTAATACTTTAATACTATACACATATTTAAGATTTTTATTTATTTGTATTCCCGAGGGATATTGTATTTACGCGGGCGAAGCCGCGGGCAACAGCTAGTATTTTACTAAATAAGTAACTGTAAGCGAATAATATCCTCCTTTTTTTTCAGGAATCAGGCTGAAGGTAGTTATTTAGTGGAGCTAGCAGAAAATGAAACATTTGAAGTTATTAAAGGAAGAAGAATTTTAGATATAACGTACTTTTTTAATAAATTGAAAGATGTTTCCAACCATAGTTCACTATTCAACTGTGGTTCTCAATATTTATCTTTAGTGGGAGAAAGGAGGGTAGGGTTCATATCTAAGTATAAGCTGAAATGCGACATGTGTGGTTTATTTTTTTTTATAGACTCCGAAGACCCAGCACATTCAGAAAATGTTGACGTAAACGTTGGAGCTGTAATGGGCTTAGTTTCGTCGGGTTTAGGTTACTCACAATTCGTAGAAATATCTTCAACTTTAAATATTCCCGTATTTTCCGAAAGATTGTTTTCCAAAATACAAGATAAACTCTTTGATGACTGGGAAGCGGTTGCTGCCGAGGAAATGGAAGCTGCTGCAGAACGTGAAAAAGTTGCTGCTATAGCCGAGGGAAAAGTAAAAAATGGCATCGCCGTAATAGATGTTTACGCTGATGGATGTTGGTCTACGAGGTCATATGGCAATAATTACAGGGCTCAGTCTGGTGCTGCTGTTATAATTGGACGAAGGTTTGGAGAAGTACTGTATATGGCAGTTAAAAATAAATACTGCCTTATCTGTGCACGAGCTCAGAAAAAAGGAGTAGAACCAAAAGACCACCTTTGTTATAAAAATTATAATGGGCCTTCGGCTGGGATGGAGGCTGAGATCATTTGTGAGGGATTCAAAACTTCTATTGAAATGTATAATATTATATATGGCAGGCTTATTGCAGATGGCGACTCAGCAACTTACGCCAAAATTTTAGCGGCTAATCCATATGTTAATATTACTGTTACAAAAATTGAGTGCCGTAACCATATTCTTCGAAATTTATGCAACAAATTGCGTGCAATGACAAAGGAGACTAAATATCCTTTAGTTCACAGAAAATTACTGTCTGAACAAAGGGTAATGAGTATAAGAAAAGTGGTTGTCTGTTCAATCAAAGAAAATAAAAAAAACCTTTCAGATGGCTTCGTTACAACTGCTCAAGGAATACAAATCTTACACTCTGATGTCCAAAACTCAATTCTACACGTCTTCGGTGATCATCGCAACTGCAAAGACTACTACTGTAATAAAGATAAAGTTTTGTCATCTGCCATGGAGATAATGCAATCAAACTTTTGGTTTCGATTAAAAGTCATAATTGGCAATGTGGCTTCAAAATGTCGTAGTTTAATAGAAGACGTGGATACTAACACAGCTGAACGTTTTAATAGCGTTATTGCTAAAATGGTTGGTGGGAAAAGAATTTGCTTGACAACAAGACGCTCGTATCAAGGACGATGTGCTGCAGCTGTTCTTTCATTCAATAATAAACATCCAAAGTATACCCTGCAGAAAAGATGTCTAGGAAAAAGTCCTCGGAACCATTTAAAAAAAATTGAAGAGCGGCGCATTTTAAAACGAGACTGGAATAAAAAACATCCCTTTAAAAGAAATAGAATCCATAATAAGATGTTATCGCAGGGTATACAGCATGATTACGGAGTGAACTGTGAAGCACCAGATATGACAACAGATGAGTTACAGAAAGCCAAATGTGACTTTTTAAAAGATTTGAATAATTTAACAAATGACAAAGAACGCATACAAAAAGAAACCATTTTACAAAGAGATTGCAGTGATTGGCTGGAGCTTAGAAAAAACATGGTTACGGCATCTAATTTTGGCCAGATAATAAAAAAAAGAAAAGGTACAAATTATTCAAATTTGGTAAAATCATTATTGTATAAAAATAATTTATCCCACGTTGTTTCTATAGCACATGGCGTCGAAAACGAAAAGCTTGCAATTGAGCAACTCGCAAAACAAGAAGCTATTAATATTCTGCCTTGTGGCTTATTTATTGACCAAAAATATTCGTTTATAGGAGCAACACCAGATGGTGTCGTAGGGGACGATATGATAGTAGAAGTGAAATGTCCGATCACTGCTTACAAAAAAGGGATCGATCAAGCGATACTTGACAATAAAATTCAAATATATAAATATAACAAAAAGAAAAATACAATATCGCTTAATCGAAACAGCAATTGGTTTTACCAAATTCAAGGGCAGCTCCGGGTTACTCAAAAAAAAAAATGCCTACTAGCTATTTGGAGTGGTGAAAATCAGCCACTCAAAATAGAATTTATTGAAAAGGATGACAATTTCTGGCAAGAGAAAATGGAACAGAAACTAGTTACTTTTTACATGGAATGTCTCTTGCCAGAAATTGTCAATCCAAGGCATTCTCGGGGCATGCCAATAAGAGACTTTTTGGTATAATAAGTTTTGTATGTACCAAACTTATGTTACCAAAAATCTCTTATTTAATACTAATATTAGTAGTAGTAGTATATTTGAATTAGGGTTCTAACGGAACTCCACCTTCTCCTCCGTTACTACGGGACCTCCGCAAAAAATTGCACCTCCGCCACCGCAAAATTGATTGTTCAAATTATTAGTAAACCATGTAAAATTGTTATGTTGACCTTTTTTATTTCTGACATGTATTATATTTAATAAACAATAATAAAATCGATGATTTTTAATTTAATAAGTAAACTTGTGTAAATTGTTATGTGTTGACATGTTTGGTTAGTAAACAATAATTTAAATCGAACATTTTGAATTTACTATGTAAACTTGTGTTAATCGTGTAAAATTGTTATGACATGATATTTTAACATGTGATGGGACATTTCACTTCACACATATTAACGTTATTGTTATCACCACAATATTGTATGTTTTTTCTGACATGTATATAAGGTTTGGTAGAATCAATTACGGAAACTTTGGGTACGTCATATACTGCTTATGTAAAGACGTTTAGGCAAAAAAAATATTTGAAACTCGGGGATTTTTTTTTATACAAAATTAAATTATGTTGCAGAAAATTACATCTATTGCATTATATCTACCACGCGCGAACAGATGTTCAGATATGAACTTAGATGACCTTTCCTGGTGTATGTAATATGTATCGCTGTCTCTGTCGTGCTACATCTGCTGTCCTTGTCGCGCGCGGACGCTTTATGCAAAAGATTTAATTTCTT
This sequence comes from Glaucopsyche alexis, assembly GCA_905404095.1. Lineage (NCBI taxonomy): Eukaryota > Metazoa > Arthropoda > Insecta > Lepidoptera > Lycaenidae > Glaucopsyche > Glaucopsyche alexis. Next base: position 10,340,138 of record FR990053.1, read on the forward strand.
GCAATATTTTAAATTAATAATTTTAGTTTGTATTTTTTTACACGAGTTTAATTAATATTTTTTTTGTCTAAACGTCTTTACACAAGCAGTATATGACGTACCCAAAGTTTCCGTAATTAGTAGAAAATCCGTAGTAGAAAACCTTATATATGTATAAAAATTTTATGTTTGTCGAACTTTTTATTTCCGACACGTCACCATAAAATTGTGAAACCGTTACATTGTTATTTATAACTAGTGAAATTGCAAAATGTCGAAAGACTGCGAAACAAAATAATTTTAGTAGATTATTTTTCGTTAGATTATAAATATATTTAACTATCTCATTAGGTATATTATAATCTAACGGTTTTTACAATTTTAGTGACATAAAATATTACCAAATGTTTTACTGTATTTTCCTATGTTTACGGGGTATAATTGTATTATTGTTTTTGTATTATTCTAACCATCGTCCTTCCATCAATCACCCATTGTACACCCATCTATCTATCCATCCATCCACCCATCAGCCGTACATCACTCACCTATCAACCACCCATCATCAACCCATCACCCACCATTCATCCATCCATCACTCACCCTTGTAATAAATAATATAATGATAATGATGATTTACTAATTTCTGATTTTTCCCTCTATATTTACCCAAGTCAATAGTTGCATGCCGAATTCGAACTTTCCAGGTCATCTGGAAGTTTGTTGGAAGGTTAGAGTTTATTAGTTTTTTTTGTTTAAAAATAATAATTTTACCCTTTTTAGTGATATTTGTTAATTTATTATTAATAAATCTTAAGAACGTTTAAAATAAACGATCGAATGTATAATTGAAGACGCGCCAAGTTTCCATTAGGTATTCTTAATAAGATGATGATGATGATTACTGTAAGTTACATAGTGGCAAAGGCTTGCAGTTCTTTATACAATGCCGAAATTGCCAAACGCGTATCTTTAAAGACTGAGGAGTACTGTTCAGTGCTTTTGGGTTTTCCAGGGTATACCTTGGTACAAAATCTTATTTTCTGGTAGCATATACTTGTGTTACTTCAGAAAAAGTCAAAACCACTATATGTGTCCATATAAATTTTGAGGAGTTCCCTCGATTCCTCATGGATCCCATCATCAGGTCACCACTTTGATATGAAAAGGACCAATTTGAGATTACACCCTATACATCACAGAAAAAAAAATGAATATCAGTCCACCGGCGGCGGAGTAACAGTTGAACATACAAAAAAAAATTATATATATATATATATATATATATATATATATATATATATATATATATATATATATATATATATATATATATATACCTTCCCCTTACGGGAAAAAGGCGTGATTATATGTATAGTTACTTTTGTATTTAGTATGTATGTATATATACAGCCGAACGTATAACCGCCTCCTTTTATTGGTAGTCGGTTAAAAAGTACAGTGTTCCCGAGGGATTCTATATTTACGCGGGCGGAGCCGCGGGCAACAGCTAGTCTTACTATACTTGTCCATGGATCTGAATAAAATAATCGCAGGAATTTTGAAAATTGAATGAAAATTATATTATTTTGTTTTTTTTTACACTTAACAGTGGTTCGTAAGCGTCCAATGTCTTTTACAAATTTATTAAAACATTTAATTCAGTAAAAAAATGCACACGAATGTGAACGGTGAAAGTCTCTGATTTTGTATTACACTGTGCCACAGAATAAATACTTACTTACAATACTTTGCAAACCAGTCTACGGACTCTACGCGCGATCTGTTCTGATTGGTTACTGAGCTCCGCCCACAACGTGTATGTGTGCATAGGCTTCTGTGATTGTGTGAACGTAATTCATTTTGTTTTTGAGCTTAGTCCTCGTCTTAACGGCGAGCTATGTAGCATAATAAAGATGGCTTTTACAAAGAGACGATTTAAATACGAAAGGATAATAAACAAAGAATGCACTTGTTATAATATTTTACGAGAACTTTAAGGTACTCTTGTAATTACTGTAGGATCCTCCAGCTACAATAGCACAAAGGACTTGCTTGGACAAAGTTTGGAAGAGTTCCTAATTGCTTCTTATAATGACAAAATAATTTAAGCTCCACTAATTAGTAAAAGCATCTTACTCTCCGGTCATTGGCCCCTAAATTATCATTTCTGGCCTAGGTACTTCTTATTTTTTTAAATGGAATATAAACTTATGTGCGAGACGAGATCATTGATCCTTATAGTAGACTTGGTACACCCAATTTACAGAGCCTGTAACTTTATAAAATCGGCGGAACCGTTAGTTCTGACACTTTAAAATGTTGGTCGATAAATGATTTGCGTTCCAATCAACTTTATTTTTTTTACGATGCGTATGAATAATAAAACGAGAAAATATAAAACGAGTCCTTATCTAGGTGTCTTTCGTTTAATTTAAAAAGAAGTGTTAATATTAATCGACTTTTATGATTAATTTGTTTGCTATAAAAATAGTCTCCGACTTATGGTATATTCTGGGAGACTTGTACCACCCTGGATTAAGTGCCCCATGAAATATTTTTATTAATTGATTAATTATTAATCAATTAATATATTTTTTAAATATTAATTTGAATATTAAATACTAGCGACCCGCCCCAGCTTCGTTATACATCTATACTTCTAAACTAATATAAAAAAGAGGAAAAGTTTGTTTTTTGCATTGAATAGTCTCCGAATGTAGAGTAGACAGTGGTCTACCCGTGGGGAAGGACACAGACTACTTTTTATCGCGGAAAAATGTACGGTTTCGCGAAATTAACGATAAACGAACTAGTATAATATAAACCTTCCTTTTAAATCACTATCTATTTGAAACCTGCATTTAAATTCATTGAGCAGTTTAAAAGATCTAATTCTAAGGGAAGACAAAAGGAAGCGACATCATTTTATACCGTCTAAGATTTCCATCCTAAGGTATAAAAGAACAAGAGAAAATACACAATAATAAATAAACTCCCTACACCGATTTCGGTGACGGTGACCGGTTTCATTGAAACTAGGCCAGTTACGCAGGAGTAATTTTATAGTGCCCAAGTGTGTGCGCAGTACACAAGAGCACTCTCTCTTCCTTTTACTCTCATAATCCAGTGGGACAGATAACCGACACGACTGGCGAAAGATCAGGCGCAGGTCCGACTTTTTAGTTTTTACATGCCCATCCGACGCATGGATCATCTTTCTTGTCAGACAATCAGGTGGTCAGCCTGCATTGTCCTAACCAAACTTGTAAACAACATTTTTTTTGTTGTTCCAATGCAGGAATCGAACCCACGACCTCCGAGTCGAGAGCCAATGCTCGAACCACTAGACCACGGAGGCTGTTAAAATATAAAAAATACACAAGAAAGAGTACCAGACCATAAAATAAATTAGAGTTACATGTAATCTACAAGCTAACCTATAGAGCGATGTATAATTTCTAAAAATATTATTCGCAGACACGTTTGCTTTTGTTTGTAAATTGAGCCTGCGAGGATGTAGATTATTTTCCATCCTAAGGTACAAAAGACCAACAGAATATACACAAAAAGAGTACCAAACCATAAAATAAATTAGAGTTAGAAGTAATCTACAAGCTAACCTATAGAGCGATGTATATGTAACCGTAAAATTATAACACCGCTAGATTGTAATATTACTAGATATATTATAAAAAGTCGACAGATTGTCAAATAAACATTTCTCCTTACAATAGGCAAGCGGACTGATTTTTTTTATTGCATAAGTGAATAGTACTCTTAAATATGAGTAACTTCTCAGAAGAAACCGTATATCAATAGTAATTATTTTCAAAGGTACAGCGATTTGTATACAAAAATTTGCAAGTCGCGTAAAAACACTCCATACTAAAGTCGACCTACAAGTGACGTCACTTGTAGGTTAAGGTGTATAAAGTATATTGCCGTATGAACATATTTGTAAATATCTCCGATGTTTGTGCGTTTAAGTTCATACTTACCATTATGAATGTTTTTGTATATAATGTAAGTAAACTAATGATGTAGGTTTTGTTTACCAATTTCGTAAAAAAATATTTTTTGGTACTTTTTAAATGTATTTAGGTAATTAGTAAAATACACATAAAATAATAAGTTTTTTACATTTACCAAGTAGTAATGCCTCAATATTACTGAATATATTAATGAAACTAAATATTTGAGATGTAGTCCGATCCCCTATTGTATGCATTATTTTTCGTTATAATTATTATTATGAAAAAGCAAACAAATATGGCGACGCCGTTTAACTTGCCGTTTAACCAATCGGCACGGTAAATATACATAACGAAAAATAATGCGTACAATTGTACGGAGAAATTTTTATTTGACAATCTGTCGACTTTTTATAATATCGCTAGTAATATAACAATCTATCGGTTTTTACAATTTTACGGTGACATATATATATATAATTATTAAAATTTATTGAATATTGATAACTCATAAGAGTGTAAGTATTTTATCGTTTTTTTATTTTATTTATTTATATCTAAAATATCTAAAAATATTCGGAGACACGATTGCTTTTGTTTGTAACTTGAGCCTGCGAGGATGTAGATAATCGTCGGTATACCAATTATGATAAACAACAGCTACTTCTGTTATCCTTATTGAATTGGACGACATTGCTATCTCCGTATTTTACACGGACGAGCATCGTACAGCGGCGCGATCGATCATTCGTACCACATACATATTTATAAGGCTTAAGGTTCTGTTAACAATATGAAACCCTTACCGCATTACTAATAAAAATTATCAACATGTGTAAGAAGTTGAATATTTCTGTCTTTGTCTGTAAACTAACGTATAGTTACGTAATTTAAACGTAAATTATAACGTAAAGACAGCAATATTGAATAGCTTAATCGTTGTGTTTTATATTACTACTAGATGTTGCCCGCGATTTCGTGCGCGCATGAGTTAATTTCGCAGTAACCGTACATTTTTCCGCGATAAAAAGTAGCCTATGTCTTTCCCCGTGGCCTACTCTGTGCCAAATTTTATCAAAATCGGTCCAGTAGTTTCGGAAGCTATTCAATGCAAACAAACATATAAACAAACAAACTTTTCCTCTTATTATAAGTATAGATTAGTAAGGAGGTTATAATTTATTTGTTCAATAGTTTATACTCAGACAGGTATATTAAAGGTTACAAAAATGCATTATTCGCTTGGAAACACCATCTTTTACTTTTTTACCCCCGACGAAAACAGGAGAGTGTTATTAGTTTGACGTGTCTCTCTGTGTGTGTGTTTATGTGTGTCTGTCCGTGGCATCGTAGCTCCCAAACGGATAAACCGATTTTGATGTAGTTTTTTTTTTTTAAGCTGGTGTTCTTAGATATAAGCTCGATCACTGCTTGACAATACGGGTGGATTAAGATTTTTAACTTTGTTTATTAATACAAAAAGTAGCCTGTTTGCTTTGTGGCAAAAATTAAAATATTCATAATAATTATATCAATAACTAGTAAAGGCGATGATATATTAATTAACTTACAGAATTTGCTTAGTTAGTTAAAAGTCCCTAAAGTGTACGGAACTCTATATTTCATAAGCTCGACCCGCTCTTTACCATTTTCGTTTGCATTAAAATTTAAAATAAAAAGTGAACACCTGTCATGAAATGCCTTACTTGGAAATTTCGGCGCAAAAACGCCTGTATTATATTAAACACCAATAAATAATAAAAATTATTGAATATTGATAACTCATAAGAGTGTAAGTAAGTATTTTATTTTTATTTATTTTGGAATTCTATGTCAAGGTATCCTACCTGTCGAGCTTTTTTACGCTTCAAAGGCTACGTATTATTTGCAATCATTTCGATACATATTAAGTATTATCTTTATCTATCCAAAAATATTATGAAAATTGTAAAATTTCTCTTATACATAAAAATAAATTCAAAATTCTTACGTTATTTAACAACATAAAACAGTTTATTTATTACAATTATAGGAATTCATTAGTAGTAGAAGATATAGATAAAGGAACATTATTTATTTAAAATGAAAAAACTTAGAAAAAGCATAGTGGAACGGCTCGAATACTCCATCTTTGCTACAATCTGGGGGCACGGCAGTGCACCCGCCAAGTCGAGCGCGAAGCAAACACTGCCGTACCATCCTTTACTGGAACCATTTCGCCGCATTTTCAGGCCCCTATTTGAGAACCTCTGGATAAGACCAGAACGCAGAAATTTTCGTCATCCAGTAAGCTATAATCACATACTTAAAATCCAAAATTTCAAGTCTGTAGGTCATTTAGTTCCGAAGTTAAGCGAAAGCAAAGTTTCGCATTTACGACACTCACTCACTCACTTATACACTCACTCATGATCATCAAAATAGAACTAGTACTTCCCATAAACTCAGAGAGCTGAAATTTGGTACAGAGTTAGGGTTTAATGGTCACATAAAGGGAAAACTATAAAAACTAGGATAATCGATCTGGGGGCACGACAGTGCCCCCGCCAAGTCAAGCGCGAAGCAAACACTGCCGTACCATTATTTACGGGAACCATTTCGCCGCATTTTCAGGCCTCTATTTGAGAACCTCTGGATAAGACCAGAACGTCGATCTGGGGGCACGGCAGTGCCCTCGCCAAGTCGAGCGCTAAGCAAACACTGCCGTACCATTATTTACTGGAACCATTTCGCCGCATTTTCAGGCCCCTATTTGAGAACCTCTGGATAAGACTAGAACGCAGAAATTTTCGTCATCCAGTAAAGTATAATCACATACTTAAAATCCAAAATTTTAAGTCTGTAGGTCATTTAGTTCCGAAGTTAAACGAAAGCAAAGTTTCGAATTTATGACACTCACCCAGTCACTCACTCATGATCATCAGAATAGAACTAGTACTTCCCATAAACTCAGAGAGCTGAAATTTGGTACAGAGGTAGGGTTTAATAGCCACATAAAGGAAAAACTATAAAAACTAGGATAATCGAAGATCTGGAGTACCTGGTGACCCTTATTAGAAAACACAAGAGCCCAACCAAACTATTAGAGATCGACATACTGCCTTTACAAAAAATATTCAACTTGGTGGGCCACTTCATTTGATGTCAAAAATCGAAGGTCTGAAGTATCTGATTAAGAACCCTCAGCTGGTCTCAGCTGATTAGAGATATGGCAATGCCCCCTTCTACTATTGGTACATAAAAAAATCGACTGTCATTGCAAAAATCCAGTGAAGTGGGACTCATCTTCTAATTTAATCTAGCCGGTAGCGTCCCACTGCTGGGCGAATGCCTCCCCTTCTGCTTTTAATACGCATAAAAATAAAATTAAAGGAAAACTCTGGATAAGACTAGACTGGCTTTCATACTTATACTTACAAGTTTACAAGAAGAAATAGTCGAACAATTAACTTTATTCTACTCGAACATTACACAAATTAAATAAACAAATTACACTAAAATCTAGTAAAATAAATCAATATTCCTACGTTTCTACAAAAAGAAGTGAAATCCCACCAAAAACATTCTGTAAAAAACTAGCCAAGTCTCGATAGAGCTGCTTGTTTATCTCTAAAAAGTAATGAAATCTAGACTAAGTCGTGCCAAGTCTAAGGATCCTTACTGCGATTTATTTATTATTATAGTTAATGTTGTGTGACTTGGCCGTTGAAGAGTACACAAGGGTACAAAAGGGGCTCCATAACACCATTGCTCCAATACATGTGTTATACAATCAACAACAGCCTAAAATAAGACACTAGCGTCCAATTACCAATACCAGTATGGGCTATTATCTCGCTTAACAAACATAGGTAGTTACAACTTACAACAGAATCTGATATAACATTACGTGTAAACAAAATTGACTTCTAACGTGTAAAGAATTTTCAAGGGCCAAGTCACACAACATTAACTATAATAATAAATAAATCGCAGTAAGGATCCTTAGACTTGGCACGACTTAGTCTAGATTTCATTACTTTTTAGAGATAAACAAGCAGCTCTATCGAGACTTGGCTAGTTTTTTACAGAATGTTTTTGGTGGGATTTCATTATTAGAAAATAATTAGATGAAAAACTATTTATTACACTAATTAAACATGTGAATTATTAAAAGTGTCGTATTATTTCTTACATAATTTTCTTATCGTAAGAATTTTGTCTGATTTGGCTCAAAATATAAATCGTTTTCTCTAGTTCTTGGCACGCGTGTCGTCTACACTCTACATCCGTCGGAAGCCATTTTTATTTCCTCTGAGATACGCGGTACTAGTTATTTTAATACGCAATTTACAGTAATAATAGCAGACTTAATAGCGGTAAGTTATAGGCTTCGTATATAGCACGTGGTACCTGTAATTAACGAGAATTATTACTGCCAAGAGAATGGTTTATTTCACAATCTACTGCGTTTCGAAGAATTTAAGCACGGTTAAACGTGGTTCTAGGAGTTCTTAGATAACCATAAGTATTGACCACCTAGTATCAACGTATCTACTATCTACTTCTCTACACTACGAGCCAACGGATCTCTTCTATAATATTATACGAATATTATAGAAAATTTTACTCTTGATAAAATCTACGCTTGCTCCAAATAAAGAAAGGCACAAAACTCAACTTATTTCAAAATTTAGGCCAAAATAAAGTGCAGTAAAACGCTATTTCAATAATTATGTAGACTTATACTTACCTACATAATTTGTAAATATTTTACAAACGCACAATTTTTAATAAAATAAATAAATTAATATTAAAAAAATATATAAATAATTCTTATTGTCGAATACTTAGTTCCCCTTTAATTCTGCTAAAATGTAACTATTTCTCTACTCAATTTTCTAATTTTTGAAGTCGGTACCAGCCAATTTGAACGGAAGTTCTTTAAAATATTGTTTGTAATATGGACGTAGTCATTTTTTTTAAAAGGGTACCGATTGAGTAGATAAATAGTTAAAAGATATGTTTGATTTTGGACCAGTTCTACATAGGAAAATAGGAAAAAAATATGGGAATATCATAAAAATACGAAAAAATTAATTTGTAGAAGGGTACATGCGTACAAAAATGATTATTTGAAGAGTTTTTTATTGCGAGAACACTATTTTTAGGGCGGCCATGACAGTTGTTTTGACTTGACTTTTGACGTAGTAGACAGTTTTACGAAGAGACGACGTCTTGAATGCCATACGTCTTTCTTTGTCAAAAGTCATGTCATTGACAAAATGACATTATTTAGTTAATTTTAATCTGATCCGCCATGTTTTATTTTACTTTGTGTTGCTCTCCTTGACGAAGTTAATTTAAATCTACATGGAAACAAAGTGAAATTAAATAAAATAAAGAATAGGAAACGGTACTATATTATGTAGCTATATTTACATATACTGTACGTAGGGCTGGCCCAGGCCTCATACATTTCTTGAACATCGCTTTTTAGTAGAATTTAAAGGGGTGCTAATCGACAATAAGAATTATTTTATACTTTTATGTGCTTTATAAGAATGTCATTGCTGTAATATCTTGGTACGATTTGTAATAGAATTCTTATAGTTATTATGGAATTTATCTTTCTGATGAATTACTACGACAACTTTTTTTTATAAGTTTATAAAGTAAAACGGCGGCGTGCCATACTAATTTATTATAATATTGTGTAGTTCATGGTATTTCATTTAACTTATTATTACATAGTTCAAGGCAGACATTTTATGGTGTCATTTAATACGTATAACGCGCACTAAAGGGACATAAACATGTCCGTTTTGTTCGCGTTTTAAAGCACTTGGTAATTATGAACTCTACCTAGAAATTCATATTTCTTCAGAGAAGTGTTCCTCAAGGTCTAGGTACCACTTTGTGCCTGCTATACCCAAGGCCTTCTACAGTCTACCCTGACGTAGTCAAGAAATGTGTTTTACTTTTTACACTACCACCTGTGTCCTACACTAGTGCCCTAATTATTTGCAGAGAATTTAAAAATGACCTAACCTAACCAAGAGCATGTCAGAACATGTCTAAGGAGGGTTTCGTAACTATCACCAAAGAATATATTATAATTACTAACGTACTATCATCGCGTAATAAGTTTTTTCAAATTACTTCTAAAGTTACTGTCCGATTTCGTTCAAAATAACTTTCCTAAGGAGGTTTTAGTATGGTCTATCAGCATGGAAACTAGCAAGTTCCTATCTCTTATAGTTTAGAAATGATAGTGGGGACCAACTTACAAACCACTTTGGAGGCCGATTACTCGAAAATGGATGACTTTGTAAAAAAGTCTTATTTGAAAATACCTATTCAACGATACCCCACACGATGGGGTAGAATGAAAAATTATATTTTTATTCCCACTTCGCATATATGGAGAGCCAACCCTAAAATATAAAATTATTTTTATTTTATGATGCCAAAACCGAGATCTATACACAGTCTATAACTGTACTAAATATCATCTAATAGGGAATATGCACGTATTTTTTTTGTTTTTTTATATAGATCTATCTTGTTTAGTAAATCGTATGGTAAAATCAGTTTTTTGATATCATTAAAAATAACTAAGATATGAACGTTTAAAGTAGTCTGTTAGACAGAGAGATCGGACGTGTATCGTGACGTCACGTAACATGATTTTCATAGAAAGTTCATACTAAATTTCGTTTTGCTAGAAAGAGATAGAGTACAAACTTTGACCGCTCATATCTTGCTCATTTATCAACAGATATTGAAATTTTTTTCGCCATTTCCTTTATTTTTCAGTCTAGTATCATATTATTATGTTTTAAGCTATTTTTATATTTATGCATATTCCCTATTATTACAGAAGCTAAAAGCGCGGACAGACAGACGGACGGACAGAGCGAAACTATAAGGGTTCCTTGAGTATTACAGAACTCCAAAAACAACACCAGCTGCTGAATAATTTCGGAATATTTTTTGATGCATACTCCTCTCACACGAATAGACATTTTTACACCTGACACCTGTACAGCGACTCCATTTGTGGACTTCCTAATGGAAGTAATGTAATCATTAAAAGCCCCAACCCCCGTTTACTTTGAAATAACACAACTTTTAGTATGGTCTATAGGGATGCGACGTATTAAAACATACATCACAATAATTTAAGTCGCGTATTCAAATGTAAGGAAAGTGTAGTTTTAGTATCTATCAAACATTATAAAGTGCGCCACAAACGGCAGGAATACTATAATAGAATATACTATATAGATTCCTGGATATATTTTATATTACAGTACGTTTAAATATGAAAATACATAGTTCATACTGCATAGCAATCTATATTTGAACCGACTTCAAAAAAAGAGGAGGTTCTCAATTCGACAGTATTTTTTATACATGTTAGGTATCTCAGAAATTTCGACTAGGTGAACCGATTTTGATGATTCTTCTGAGGGTTCCGTAATTTATTATTTGAAAGCTGACGCTTCCCGTGTTATCCCATTTCAATTTGGTCCATTTCTAACAGTGGCATCTATGAGAAAATCATATATGTAATATGATTTTCTCATAGATGCCACTGTTTTTGCCAAATAAATACCGATTGTTATCAAATCAAGACTTTCAATCCTTCTCTAAAAATTAGCTAGCTTATAAGTTCAAACGGACGGACAAAGTTCCGAAATATTCATGATGGAGTTTTCCATTATAAAACGTTTTATTTATATTACATTATTTCAGTAACAAAATATAAACTGCTTACTGCAATATTTGTCAAAAAAAAAACTTATAGGTTGCTAAAAATATTGAAACGGTGCATCAAATCGAAAAAAAAACTAATGTCAATTTCAAATTTGGAACGATGTAGAAGGCGGGCGCGGGCGCGGGGGGGTCACGGTCGAGTCAATAAACCCGGCAGACGAGGCTACACCGCCCGCCCCTTTGAAATTCAGTCGTTCTCAAACATTTTTCAATGCTTTGCAGGCCAAAAAGTATGTAAAATTTTTAGGCTCGGAAAAACGTTTTTCATACGTGCTGAGTACTTATGTAGTTACAGTTTTGAGGCTTTTAAAGTATAATTGAGCCTCTACGCGCTTATCAGACTTACTACCTGTAAAGATACTTTTTTAGATTTTTCCCTTTGACGAAGGGACAGTTTTAAGCTTTTGCCTAGCGATAACGTGGATGCCGATGCATCAAATATCAAAATAATATGTGAACACAAATAATATTCAAAGGTCTCAATTCGCTTTTAAAGTTTTTCGGAGCTCCCTACAAAACGTAGAGGTGAAATGTGTTCTGTAATTATATTGTTACACTAGCGACCCGCCCCGTTACAATGTATATATCTGTATAATAATCTATGGGTACAAGATCTAAACTCTCCTCCCGCACGCACACCCCCGCCTTGGTGACGCCTACTTCGCAACGGGCCGTGGAGCAGAAATCGTAACATTTTAATTTCGCCATAACTTCAAAACCAAACGTCCAATTTTAATCATTCAAAGACCAAATATTATCTACATAAATTGTACTTAGTGATGAAATAATTTATTTTGATAAGGATTAAAAGCATGAGTAAAATAAACGCGTTTAAATGTAGTCCAAAAAAAAAATCAAGATTTCTAAATAAAAAAATGGTTGTTGTGCCTCACTCGACATAGATAGGTATAGTGTGTCGCGGACTTTTTTGTAGATATTTATAAGATATACAGTTAATTATAACATTTCATGGTTCTATCTTTTATAGTTTAGGCAGCGTACGCAAAATAAGTAACTTTTCTGGTTGATTTTTTACACCTTGTGTCCGAAAAACCCAAATATCTTACGGAACCCTACTTTTTTCCAAAATAAAATTTACCCTATGTTACTCGTGGATAATGTAGCTTTCGAATGGTGAAAGAATTTTTGAAATCGGTCCAGTACTTTTTGAGCCTATTCATTACAAACAAACAAACAAACAAACAAACATACAAACAAAGTTTTCCTCTTTATAATATTAGTGTAGATAGTGTAGATTTGCGTTTGTAAATAGCGAACAATTCAAGCCTACATACGTGTGCCAAAACACATCTCGTACAATATGAATATTACTCGAGTTAATTAGATGCTTTTAGAACATTACACAATAATTAATGTTTTTGTGTGTTCTGTATTTAGTCACCTTTTTGCAAGATTTGCGCAGACGAAAGACGTTTGCATCACCACCGATATTATAGTTAAAGAGCCAGGGGTTGTCTTTTCGGATTGGCACAGGGCAGTTGTAGATGAGCTCAATTTGAAATAAATAAATCAGCACATTACTGGGAATTATTAACTTCTTAAAAAAGTTTTTGTTGTGAGCAAAAAAAAATAAACATTCTGAGCGTTTCCACGCGCTTATAAATTATATATGTATAGGTAATTTTGTATGTAGCCAAAAATCAAAGCTACTGATTTTTGTATAAAAGACACCTACACGTTGTATAACATTTTTGCACAATTCGACAACTTGCTCATATTTCACTAATATTATAAGTGTATCGATAAATATATTTACACTAAACTTAGGAAAAATGTTGTAAGTATTTTCATAAACTGTTTCATTACCTACAAAGAAATGATTAATAATTAATTATTATTGATTTAGTTAAGTCAGAACAAAATAGTTCGTAGCCATTTGAGGGTGGACACAAAATTGCTATTTTCCTTTTGAAATTAGTATGTACCCGTTTAACATTTCAACTAAATTATATTTATTATAGTAAATAACATCAATGTTTACTCTATTTCTATCGACTCTGCATAAATATTAATCTTATTACTATCTTATAAGGGGTCGTCCATTAATCACGTGATGCCTAAAGGGGGAGGGGGGGTCCGAAAAAAAATCACCAAGTATCACCAAGGGAAGGAGGGGGTATAAGGAGACATCACGTGTATTAATTTTCGAATCTAGTCTTTGCATACCGAAAAATTATCCGTTCTAGATTCGTAGTGTTGTTTAAATACTTATAAGACAAATGACTCGTATAGTTTTAAATTGCTTAAATTATTCGATGAAATTGTTTTTTAAGTTAAAATTTTTCTTCAAACATCACCTGCTTACTATGTAAAAAAATAAACGTGATCCTAGGTGGGGGAGGGGAGGTATTATAAAACCTCACCAAGTATCACCAGGGGGAGGGGAGGGGTCTAAAAAGTTGTTAAAAACATCACGTGATTAATGGACGGCCCCTAAACGAAGCGCGAAATTGAATTAAGAGCTCTTAAACTACTCGTTACATAATTCGGTGGCGTCATTCCAAAATGTTAAGTCGCTATAAACTTATATAGTTTATATTATAATATACAATGTTCCTGTTATGTACAAAATGTAGTCTATAAAATACAATTCTTGATTACTAGTTAAGTCAACAGCCTCCGTGTTCTAGTGGTTAGATATCAGAGGGCCAATTCTGCTAAATAAAACCTAAATTAATACAATTACAATCAAGTCCCGACACGCTAAAACTCTCAAAAGGTGTTTTTTATTAACGTTAAACCAACGTGAAACGCGCTCCGATTGGTCGAAACGTCATAAAATTCGTTCATGGTTACATGTCGCTTCACTTTCAATCCAAAAAAAGTAAAATTAAGTCTTTAAATTCGAGATCGATCGATCGAGAATTCGAATCGAGAATTGAGGTTATGTTGTCGACTCGGACGTCGTGGGTTCGACCAAGTTTGGTTAGGACAATGCAGGCTGATCACCTGATTGTCTGACAAGAAAGATGATCCATGCCTCGGATGGGCAATGTAAAAACTAAAAATTCGGACCTGCGCCTGTCTCGGCAGTCGTGTCGGTTATCCGTCCCGCTGGGTTATGACAGTAAAGGAAGAGAGAGTGCTCTTGTGTACTGAGCGCACACTTGTGCACTATAAGATTACTCCTGCGTAACTGGCCCTGGTTTTAATGAAACCGGCTAGCGTCACCGAAATCGGTGTGGGGAGTTATTACAGTAGATCGTCGATTATTATTTATCCGAACGACATGGACGTAGAAAAAAAGGCGGACGGAAGGTGAGCTAAGCATTGAGTGAAGCACAACAATGGCGGCGACTTACGATTGTGTGGGATTACGGATAATTGCCATTGGTGTACTGGCGGCCGATCGTCTTACTTTGCTGTGAATGTGTGCGTGCGGCACGTGTCGCTACGATACGGCTGGCTTACTTTGATTGCTTCACTATTCATATAACTGAAGTCGTGTCTGCCTTTTTTTTTACGTCTATGCCGAACGAACGCTTATCCGAGCTCATGGCGGCCTGACTATCGGTTACGTAGTAACTATTTATTAATTTGTGCTATCGCGATCGGTCCGTTTCCATAACCTATCTATAACTATTTGTTAAAAACGTCGTCATTCAATCATTTGCCGGTTTTTCGCGATACAAAAAAGATGTTTGATTTTGGGCCAGTTCTATGTACACTACATAGGTAAATAGGAAAAAAATATGGGAATATCATAAAAATAATTTGAAGAAGGGTACATGCGTACAAAAATGATGATTTGAAGAGTTTTTTATTGCGAGAACACTATTTTTAGGGCGGCCATGACAGTTGTTTTGACTTGACTTTTGACGTAGTAGACAGTTTTACGAAGAGACATCGTCTTGAATGTCATACGTCTTTCTTTGTCAAAAAGCATGTCATTGACAAAATGACATTCTTTTGTTAATTCTGATCTGATCCGCCATGTTTTATTTTACTTTGTGTTGCTCTCCTTGACGAAGTTAATTTAAATGTACATGGAAACGAAGTGAAATTAAACAAAATAAAGAATAGGAAACAGTTACTATATTATGTAGCTATATTTACATATACTGTACATAGGGCTGGCCCAGGCCTCATACATTTCTTGAACATCTCTTTTGACGTTTTTAACATAAAGTTATAGGTAGATAGGTTATTGAAACAGGACGTAAGACGTGTCTATAACTGAGAGAGGACTCTCTTCTGTTCTCTTGTGGATTTTATTATTTTTTATTTAATTTCCTAAATTAGTTAAGTATAATAACTTAAACTCTGTTTCTTTAACGATTCTCCGTTCTCGTTTGTCATTTTAGATTAAAAAATAGCAAGTATTTACTTGATACATGTTTGTATGGTTTTTAACCGGCTTCAAAAAAGCTAGTGCCGGCTTTAAAATGTTTACTTTGGAAGTCGGTTTTAATTTTTTTTAATAATTAAGTGTTTTAAGTATTTAAGAATCATGAACTTGTATGTCAATATAAAAATACCTACCCAGTAACTACTACCGTGTAACAAACAACACTGTAGATGTCGTATACATTTTCATCATTTTATAGACGTACTAAAATTCTAGAACTGGAAATAAAGCAGACATATTTTATTACATTTAATGGCATAATAAATTCTAAATGAGAAATAAAACATATCTGAATGCGAGGGAACGGAATAAAGACTGAAAGGGGACAATTAAACACTAATTCCTTAATTAGCAATTAATTTTCTTATTACTAATTAACAACATTCAACTGAAAGGGTAATTTCATTTCTACTCAACAAAGCGTGTAATAAGAATTATGATATATTTTTCAGTTTTTCGTCTCTGAGGTTTTACAAAACAAATAGTTGATAGTGGTCTGTTAACTCTAGCAGGCTTTAGTTTGCTGTAATAGGCTAGTTCAATAAATTTTATTGCAATTATGAATATTAGGTAGGTATATCTAATCTTAAATATAAGCAACTTCTCAGAAGGAACAGTACCTATATTAGAGATCAATATTTTCAAACGATTTGTAATACAGAATTTCGCAAATCTCGTGAAAACCCTCCATACAAAAGTCTGACGTCACACGCTCCTGCAGTTGTATGAAACGTATAAGGTCGCAAGAACTAATTGCATTAAAGCTTAAAATTACTAAAATTAATGTTTTTGTAATCTATGTAAGTAATATAATTATGTAGGTTTTTTCACTAATTATGTAAAATAATGGAACCTTCCATAGCTATCAACGGTTTTCTTAAAATTACGTCCATAGTTATTGCGCGATTTCGCTCAAAATAATTTTACTATTAGAATTTTTTCTATAACCTATCAGAAAACACATTGGATGTTGATTACTTGAAAAAAATATTACTTTGTAAATAAGCCATGTTGTACTTACCTTGACCGTACTTACGGCCCGTTTCAATAACCTCTCTATCTATAACTATTAGTTAAAAAACTCGTCACTCAATCATTTGCCGGTGTTTCGCGATACAAATTTGACGTTTCTAACAAATAGTTATATAGATAGGTAGGTTATTGAAACGGGCCTTACAAGAACTATTAAAAGACGATACACGACTTATTGATAAATTAGGCAAGGGTTACACGAAATAATATCTATTCTTGTATTTCATATTATATAGAAGAGCGATGATTGTTAAATTGAAAAAGATTAAGAAAGTGGTTGCACTATAACTGACATAACGTCAAATCTATGTCGGGAGTCTAGACGCAAGTAAACAGAGTCACCTCGGAGTAATATTATTCATCTTTTTATGACGCTGCACAACAAACGCCCCAAAATAATAATCTATCACAAGCCCACCCACGAGATAACACGTCCTTCTTATGGGACATGAATTATTGAATACTTCAATATTACATAACGATGACGAGCTTTTTATCTTCAGAAAATACTTAGGTACCGATTTAATAAATGATTATAATATTATGTAGCTGCCAATATTTTTTGCCAAAATTTGGATGTAAATATCTTTTCAAAAAAAATCTGTCTCATTAGTCATTATACAGGTCTAAGGTCAGTTAGTGTCAGCCTAGATTATAATATAAGGTTTTGTAAAATCAATTACGGATTTTGGGTATATGATCGATTATTATAAAGACGTTTAGGCAAAAAAATATTGTCATACTCAAAGCTAAAAAAATCATCTCATGTATGGGAGAATCTCCGCTCAACGCAAACTCGCCCATATAAAGGAAGATTTTTTTCCGAACATGACAATTATTTTTCTGCCTGAACGTCTATATATAATTGTTACGTGTTGGGGTTCGAGGATTTGGAGATAAAGCCTGCTGACTCCTTTAAAGACTTTATTTACTAGCACACACACACTATTAAAGCACTAGATCCAACATTAAACACTAAGTCCAAACACTAAGCACTAACGGTGTCCTTAAGTCGTAGCCAAGTCGTGGGTATCACTCCTGGTATCATCACATCACCAGTATTCACATCGTTATCGCCCGTTTCGCTGTTCAAATCGAACTCCCGATCACTAGTTTTCGCTTGTATCGCCCGTATCGCTTCGACGGAAGCTCAAAAAGAACTCGACTCGCTCGCATTCTTCCGACGTATTTATACCGGTCGATACGAGTCCCAGACGTCTCCAGAAGGTTCCCGAGTCGCTTGACCGAGTTGGATTTATTCCGGAAGATTCGCACAGTAGCGCCATCTAGTACTGAGTAGACGGTTTCACGTTGTCCCTGTTCACACCAAGTGGTTTCATTAGTTGACGCTAGATGGCGCTGTCTCTTTGTGTTGTTCGTAACACTACTCCCCTCTTAGAGTATGCTCGTCCCGAGCATCGCTGCCACTGCCATGGTACCACTTTGAATGACCCTCTTGACACCCAGATGACCTTCTGATACGCCATCATGCATTTCACGGAGAACATCTGGCACTCTTGTTCTTGGGACGATTATCTGAAGATGGAACTCTCTGCCGTTATTTCTGGTAGGGTATTCCGTTTATCAGACTGTCCCATTGCGCCCAGTACGCCTTAGTGATAGCGCCAGTGGGCGCAACCTCACTCCAGATTAGTTTTACGTCACCCCGTTTCTTGCACGTGACGATGTGTTGAAGGTCGTCATCTCTGTCTTGAGTCTGCCTCATAGCATCATTCCTCCCAGAGACCCAAAGGAGTTGAGCAGGCGGGGCCCGGTGGGCGGGGCCAGTGGGCGGGGCTTGGCCCACAGTGGGCGGAGCCTGAGGGGCGTGGTCAGTGGGCGGGGCATAGTAGGCGGGGTCAGTGGGCGGAGTTTGGTCCCCAGTGGGTGTGGCCTCCGCAAAGGGTCGCTCCTCTCCGCCAGGGGTCGCACCTCTCCGCCAAGGGTCGCACGTCTCCGCCAGGGGTCGCACCTCTCCGCCAGGGGGCCGCACCTCTCCACCAGGGGGCCGCACGTCTCCGCCGCCAGGGGTCGCACGTCTCCGCCGCCAGGGGTCGCTCTCCATCGCCTGGGGTCGCAGTCTTCCGCCAGGGGTCGCTCTCCACCGCCAGGGGTCGCAGTCTTTCGCCAGGGGTCGCTCTCCACCGCCAGGGGTCGCTCTCCACCGCCAGGGGTCGTAGTCTTCCGCCAGTGGTCGCTCTCCACCACCAGGGGTCGCAGTCTTCCGCCAGGGGTCGCTCTCCACCACCAGGGGTCGCAGTCTTCCGCCAGGGGTCGCTCTCCACCACCAGGGGTTGCACTCTTCCGCCAAGGGTCGCAGTCTTCCGCCAGGGGTCGCTCTCCACCACCAGGGGTCGCAGTCTTCCGCCAGGGGTCGCTCTCCACCGCCAGGGGTCGCAGACTTCCGTCAGGGGTCGCAGTCTTCCGCCAGGGGTTGCTCTCCACCACCAGGGGTCGCACTCTTCCGCCAAGGGTCGCACCTCTCCGCCCGGGGGTCGCACCTCTCCGCCAGGGGTCGCACCTCTCCGCCAGGGGTCGCACCTCTCCGCCAGGGGTCGCTCCTCTCCGCCAGGGGTCGCTCCTCTCCGCTAGGGGTCGCTCCACTCCGCCAGGGGTCGCAGTCTTCCGCCAGGGGTCGCAGTCTTCCGCCAGGGGTCGCACCTCTCCGCCAGGGGTCGCACCTCTCCGCCAGGGGTCGCACCTCTCCGCCAGGGGTCGCACCTCTCCGCCAGGGGTCGCACCTCTCCGCCAGGGGTCGCTCCACTCCGCCAGGGGTCGCTCCACTCCGCCAGGGGTCGCACCTCTCCGCCAGGGGTCGCTCCACTCCGCCAGGGGTCGCTCCACTCCGCCAGGGGTCGCTCCTCCACCCGGGAGTCGCTCCTCCACCCGGGGGTCGCTCCTCCACCCGGGGGCTGCTCCTCCCGCCGCACTTCTTGAAATCTTCTCTCAGAGTCAATGGTATCTCCAAATCCCACTTCTGACACCAGTTGTTACGTGTTGGGGTTCGAGGATTTGGAGATAAAGCCTGCTGACTCCTTTAAAGACTTTATTTACTAGCACACACACACTATTAAAGCACTAGATCCAACATTAAACACTAAGTCCAAACACTAAGCACTAACGGTGTCCTTAAGTCGTAGCCAAGTCGTGGGTATCACTCCTGGTATCATCACATCACCAGTATTCACATCGTTATCGCCCGTTTCGCTGTTCAAATCGAACTCCCGATCACTAGTTTTCGCTTGTATCGCCCGTATCGCTTCGACGGAAGCTCAAAAAGAACTCGACTCGCTCGCATTCTTCCGACGTATTTATACCGGTCGATACGAGTCCCAGACGTCTCCAGAAGGTTCCCGAGTCGCTTGACCGAGTTGGATTTATTCCGGAAGATTCGCACAGTAGCGCCATCTAGTACTGAGTAGACGGTTTCACGTTGTCCCTGTTCACACCAAGTGGTTTCATTAGTTGACGCTAGATGGCGCTGTCTCTTTGTGTTGTTCGTAACATAATATAAGCAGTAGTACATATTATGCCCAAAATATAAATATTTTTCTGCCTAAATAATACAAGTATAAACAGTAGATCACAATATGCCCAAAATATCCGTAATTGATTTTACTGAACTTTATATATATATTAAGTATATATAGACATACCTTAAACGATAGATATCATAAATTATAGTTACTTTTATCAGTAAAAGAGGTCTATTTGGTTAAGAAACTATATACCTCGAGACTCTAACATTTCTTTACACGCTGTTATGTTATAACTTGCTATAACATAATATTCTAGAAAAACATGTATTATGTAAACTTAAAAATAAAGGTATTAGGAATGCTTTTATTAATCAAAGTTATCATATCATTTGTATTCAAATTGTTTATTGAATCGAAATGTTTAATCTGTCTATCGACCAATCTAACAATCTAACAAACCGTCGCGTGTCATAACATTTCTTCATCATGGTATTATTTTTGTACCACGGATAACTTTAATATTTGTGCTAAACATGAAAGTTTATGGTATTTTTGTCAGCATTTGTATCGAAGAGTAAAAGGACAGGAACGATATGAAGTTTAAGGTATCAAGTTGTCTTTCATATAAGTTCCTTTTTCGGCAGTCCACGATGCAGTAATACCGTGCACCAGAGGGGCAATTCTGCTAAATAAAACCTGCATTAATATAATTACAATCAAGTCTCGACATGCTAAAACTCTCAAATGGTGTTTTTATGAACGTTAAACCAACGTGAAACACGCTCTCATTGGTCGAAACGTCATAAAATCCGTTCATGATAACATGTCGCTGACTTTCAATCCAAACATTAACAAGGTAAAATTAAGTCTACTTTAAATACGAGAATTGAGGTTCAAAAGGCTGCAATTTATCATTATTTTAATTTGACCAAAATTTGTATATTATGCTGTTGCCTGTTTCATGTTCTCGCATCGAAGTTCCGCGCTATTTCCGCGAGAAAGGACTTTTCACGAGGCTGCGCCATGAGTCCTATAAAAGCATTTCAAGAGTAAATCAGCGTGACCACTGAAGCTCACTTTCATTGGCACGTCTGTGTCACGCCGAGTCAAAGTGTCACGCTAAATTGTGTTTGGCGTGGAGTCAACACGTCACGGAAGTCGCGGCCAAGGGCGTGCTATTACGATCGCCAATATTCTGTAATTTTGTGAACTTAAGTGCGCCATTTTTAGACTTTGCTTGTAACGATTAAAATCGTGTTTCACTAATCGCTTTCGCAGTTTCATCGTTTGATTAGATTTTCAAATCTTCATATTTAAAAATATTATTTATCGGGCTCTGTGGCTTAATGGTTAGCGCATCGGCACTAAAGCCGGAGGTCGCGAGTTCTAAAAATCCCAGTGTCCTTTAAAAATTTATTAAGATTTTCATTCCACGTAACATTCAACATCCATAAAAGTCTCCCTTTGGTCCTTTCAACAGTTGGCAACCCCAGTTATCTAGTCATGGATGTGTATTAAAAAGTATAAAAGTAGTCGTTGTCTGGTCCCAGCAACACAAGTCGTTCGGAATTCGGATACTTACCACAGTGCAGCGTCCCGTTGTTTCGATGGCATTCAAATTGTATGCACACATCACACAGATCGTACACAGATGACCTCTGTGGCTCAGTGGTTGAGCGTGTTGGTGCTCAAGCTGGGGGTCACGGCACGGCGGTCGATAATATAATAAAAATCTTAAATATGTGTTACATAGTATAAAAGTATTAAATATATTTCCGTTGTCTGGTACCTGTAACACAAGTTCTTCGAGAACTTACCACGGGACCGGAATGACGTGGTGTGAAGCGTTCATAGACATTATTATTATTATTATAATGTAGATGAATTTGGGACTTAGAAGATAAATAAAGTTTAGAGATGATAACTAAATAGGTTTTAGCAACAAAATAGCAGCTTATGTCATACATAAAGCCTACAAACGATACCTAAAACTTAGCATGGCATAATCTACAAAGGTATATTAGTACGGTTTGTATACGGTCTTAAACTAGTTACGATTATTCTCGGTAGAACAATCGTAAAAATCTGTTCCGGCAATGGCGGGTAGTCACAGATCTTATCGCTACATAGCTCGTAGTCCGTAGGTCAGGTATAAATAAAGTGCTCTCGATGCCCTACCCGTGCCTAATGCCTACCTAGGTGCTAAAAATTGGCCTTATCTAGAATAGCTATTGCAGAAAAACTTATGTCAGTTTATGATATCAAAGTTTTCAAGTCATATTAAATTTATAATTTAATATGAAGACTTACGCTCGTATTTAACTTAACAAATACGAGAATAAATCTTCAGGACATATTAAATTGTAAATATAATTTACAGAATCCCACCTGCTGTTTTAGACCTCTAAAACGGCCACATGTGGCCATTAATCATCATCTAAGAGTAACTGTAGTTTTTTGTTGTGAATTAGTAACAGACATCTATCCGCACAATCTTTCACATTTATTATCTTAGTAGGGTGTCATTGTGTAATATTAGATTGTAATTACAAATAATAGAAACGAAATAAGTCACCCACAACTATTTCTCGAGGTCATAGTATCTTTGAACCTTATTCAAGAATCCTAGTACGTTATTGTATTGTTAGTATTTAACTATTTACCTATAAATATTTATAGAAATAGTGTTTAGTGTCTGTTGTTATGAAAACTTTGCTTTTAGTTCCATAGTTACCTAATAGAATAGTTTAGATTAATAATTATAATAACTCCCCACACCGATTTCGGTTACGGTGGCCAGTTTCAGTGAAACCAGGCCAGTTAAGCAGGAGTAATTTATGGTGCCCAAGTGTGTGTGCAGTACAAAAGAGCACTCTTTCTTCCTTTACTCTCATAATCCAGTGGGATGGATAGTTTAGATTACTAAAGCGACCGAGGAAATGATTTTCATGCCTTAAGAGATATTTTAATTTTAATAAACAAATATGGTTCAGGGCATTGAACCAGTTAAGTACATAAACGAGCTTCGAATGAACTCTGCAAACTTAGTTTTCATTAAAACTTGCGGCGCATTTTTTTTACGTTCGAGAAAATTCGAGAGGCAATAAGAGTTTTCAGGTTTATTCAATGTACCACGGGGATATTATGCTTAAACTTTGCTCGAATATTTAATGGTTCATTTATCACGTACCAGCTTATGGCCCCAACTTTGTCTGTGTAGACTGTAGACTCTTGCTTTCGTCTTATTACGAAACTTCATCGTTCCAGCTGCGTTTTATAATTAAATCTTTTATTTGCAAATAATAAATTATAAAATGCAAATATAAGGGCGCGTTCAGATTACTCGCTAATGAGAGCAGAACCTCAATTCTCGTATTTAAAGTAGTCAATTTAAAGAGTCAATTTTACTTTATTTGGATTGAAAGTGTAGCGACATATTTCAATGAACTGATTTTATGACGTTTCGACCAATCAGAGCGCGTTTCACGTTGGTTTAACGTTCATAAAAACACCTTTTGAGAGTGTAAGCGTGTCGGGACTTTATTGTAATTGTATTTAAATGCTGGTTTTATTTAGCAGAATTGTCCCCCTGATCGCGTAGCGCTGAAATCGCGTCGCAAACGGCACAAAGTCAGAGCGACTCGTGCCCCACGCGGTTGTTAGGCTGACCTACGCGCACGGCTAATGTGGGGGAGGCCTTACTCGCTAAGCGAGCGTGTGTTTTTATATGGAGGTAGGTATTTTAAACTTTATATTACATAGATAACCATTTACTTAACTCCAATGTTTGTAAAGGGGCGGCAATTATGACGCGACGCGCGCGATATGTCGCGCCGAAAAAAATCGCGCGATCGTGTGAACAAGCTCTTAGACCTCCAGTAGTTAATTTAATTGTATAAAAGTTGTCAACCTTTTTGCTGTGAATGTACTTTTTCGCTATCACTAAACCCCAAATTGTCTCAATACAATGTTAAATGTTCGTAGCTTTTTAATTTACCACTAAAAATATTTGGTATCGCGAAGTAACAGTATATTCTAGACTTGATTTGTACACCTATCTATCTATATTCTATAAATTAATATTCTACGATATAAAAATATATGAATTTATACACATATAACCTACATCCGCTAATATAGAATTAAATTTATTCTGGTTCTATCCATCCTGTTATATGAACACCTACGCGCTCAGGTGCGTTCACATCAAATTTATTGGCAGCCAAAATAATAAACAATGATTCCCTCTCCTTTATACATATATTTTATATTTATCAACCTAGAAAAGGTTTATTTGTAATAAAATATCTGCATACCGACTTGAAAAAAATAGCCTTGGAAGATGTATTTGAGACAGATTTTAACAAATGGTGGAAAATAATATTATAATTACATTGTCAGATGGGACCAGATCCGAAGGTCTTTGGGAAAAGGTGGCCAGTGCTATACAAAAAGCATGTTCAACCCAGACAGAAAAATAGACACGCCTATCTGTGACACTTGTGGATGAGTGGAAAGCACCCGTTTTCAACAAGATGGTGATGATGATGTCTTACTGAACCAATAACATGATGTTGGGTTATTAAATAAATGATTTAAATATTAGCAGAACAACGTCCGACGCAGCAAAACAATTGTTCTTGGCGGTGAGTGATCTTAGAACCAGGCACTAGATAGTAGAAATTATTGTTTATGTATTAGGTAAATAAATAAATAAAATAAAAAACTCTTCATTTGAACTAGAAACTAAAAAGAAATTCTTACAGAATAACATTTAAAAAAAAAGTCCAAATTGGCGGCCTTACTGCAGTTTCTTCCAGGCAACCATTTTAATATAAGTAATATAATAATAATAACGGAGGAAAAATAATTGGCAATGAAATTAACAAAGGAAAAAAAAGGAGCGGTAGGTATAGTATTAAAAAAACAGATTTCTACATTATACTTACATAATATTAGGTTGGGGAAAAAGTTTCTTCGCATTTTATATAAAAACTCAAAAGGTTTTTTTATAAAGTTTATTTACAAGTGACTAAAGTATATAGGTGCCATTTTGTTCGATAACTTTTTGCCATCTTGTTGGTAGGTACATGATCCCATTGCTATAAAATTTTTGGGGCTTCTGATGAAAAAACTGCGACAAGTGGTTTTGGCAGTCCTCTTGTGATGTCAACCTGACACTGCCTAAGGAATTCTGCAGCGACCGAAACAGGTGGAAATCTGAAGGTGCAAGGTCAGGACTATACGGCGGATGCATTAACACCTCCCAGCCAAACTCCCGTAATTTTTTCTGAGTGGCTAAAGATGTGTGAGGTCTAGCGTTATCATGGTGAAAAACCACACCCCTTCTGTTGATTAATTCCGGCCGCTTTCTCTCAACTTCTTGCTTTAATCTCATCAGTTGTTCGCAGTACAGTTCAGAATTGATGGTCCTGCCTGGCGGTAACAGCTCATAATGAATAATGCCCTTCCAATCCCACCACACACACAGCATCACCTTGTTGCGAGTTAACCCGGGTTTCGCCACAGTCTGTGAAGCCTGACCGGCCTTTGACCACGATCTTTTTCGCACGTTCTTGTCGTACGTGATCCACTTTTCATCACCAGTTATCAGCTTCTTCAAAAATGGTTCGGTTTCATTACGTCGTAATAAAGAATCACAAATGAGTACACGGTTCATTAGGTTTCTTTCAGTGAGCTCATGAGGCACCCAAATATCGAGCTTTTTTGTGTACCCAGCTTTTTTCAAATGCGCCAAAACCGTTTTGTGGTCAATCCCCAGTTCTTCAGCTACATCGTAACTACTAATATGCCGATCTTGCTCCACTTTTTCAAAAATGGCAACAGTTTTGTCCGTAACAGGGCGACCAGAGCGACGTGCATCTTTGATATCAAAATTTCCGGATTGAAAACAATTAAACCAAATTTGCGCTACTCTCACAGATACTGCATTAGGTCCATAAACATCACAAATTTTTTTCGCGGCTTGTGTTGCATTTTTACCTTTTTTGTAATAAAATTTTAAAATGTATCGAAATTCTTCATAAGAATCACTCATTTTAACAATAAGAAAAACAAATGAAAATCTCAAATTTACCTAATTTGAATTTGGAATTGTCTTCTGTAAAATTAAAACTTTTTAATGATACCAAAATCAGCCAGATACAATTGGTATAGCCCAAGATATTTTATGACAAGTTCATACATACTATAATGCGAAAAGACTTTTTCCCCAACCTATTATAATACTATACAAAATGACAATAGCAAAGGTACCTTTTATTGTTTAACTAACACGACCGAAATGTAATTTGTATAAAGGTATTTAAACCAAAATAGAATACATAAATCCTCAGAGAGAAAAATACAGTAATGCTTATATTTATCTACCAGTAACCAGACCTTACTTCATAAATAAATAAATTAGTCACAAATTAATTAATCATCTTTGATGATAATTTTAAAGATAAGATAATTTATTCAAGACACATTTACTATCTCAAGTTTTGAAAGTAAATGAACAACAAGGTTCAGAAGACTCGCAAAGCCACCGCTAGAGAACTCGCGACATTAACTTGTAGCGAGTACTTAACAAGAGGCGCGAGTCGTTACTCGTAAAGCTCAAGAATTGAGCTTAATGTCACTTTACTGCTGAAAAAGTTCGCAAATTCGAATTATTTTCACTCCTAGCGTAAGGTGAAAACAAACAGTATGGGAGGTCCAATTTTTTTTTTATATTTTGACCTATGTTCCTTGGGGAAAGTTGTTCAGTTCCATGAGTATTATCACTGGGTTTCATAAAATACTTTTATCCCGTTCCCAAGGGACGTGAAATAAAACGTGGCTGGACCGATTTGTCTAATTTTGGTCTTGAAATAGAGTCAAAGTCAAAGTCAAAAATTTTTATTCAATGTTGGTATTTTTATACACTTATTGAACGTCGGTATACATGATGCCTACCACCGGTTCGGGAACTAGCCCGGCGAGAAGAACCGGCGTAAGAAACTCGCGCGGGGCCATCTTTTACCAAAAAGATGGAAAATTGTTCTTTTAAAATAAAAAAAATGTATAACAATGTTATGACTAAAACTATATAACTAGAATACAATAGTATATGGAAGTAGCCTTGCAGGGGGCCACCTCATTCCCAAGGTGTGCTATCATTCATGAAATCATTAAGTTTATAATAAGCTTTACTACACAAACGTTCTTTGATTACTTTTTTAAATTTATTGGTTGAAAAATGTTGAACGTTTTCTGGGATCCTATTGTATATGCGTATACATTGGCCTTTAAACGAATTCTTTACTTTACTAAGTCTAGTCACTGGTACATCAAGCTTATTCTTATTTCGAGTATTTCTATTGTGGTTGTCACTTTTTTTTTTGAATAGGCTTACATTTTTTTAACATATAGTACATTTGATAGAATATACTGAGAAGCTACAGTTAAGATCCCAGTTTCCTTAAACTTATCTCTTAATGAAGTGTTGGGGGCCAGCTTGTAGATTGCCCGAACAGCTCGCTTCTGCAGCACAAAGATAGTATTTATATCTGCAGCATTGCCCCATAGCAGAATGCCATAGGACATTATACTGTGGAAGTAACTAAAATACACAAGCCTTGCTGTGTTTTCGTCTGCAAAATGTCTTATTTTACTTACTGCAAATACTGCTGAACTAAGTCTGTCGGCCAATCCAGCAATATGAGGGCCCCATTGAAGTTTCGCGTCTAATGTAATACCTAAAAAGACGGCTGTATCTACTAGTTCCATACCTTCCCCATTTAACCCTGGAGTCGTCGCGCGGATTACAATAGTAATCCACCGTTGCAAATCTAAGTATTTCAGAAAAACTACGCAGTGACATTGTTCGTGGCTCCGTGTACTTTACACTGGATAGTTGGCGCATGCGCTCTGGGGAGCGCAAGCGCCGATCGCGTGTGGTTGTCGAACAGGAGTCCCGTAAAGTTCGCGGATTACTATTGTAATCCGCGCGACCTATTACGTAAGTATTTTTTTCAAGTTATTGTTTCTGTTTTCCATAATTTGGTGGTTATTTTAAAATGTATTTGTTTTTTTATCTATTTATTATTAAATTTTATATTATATTAAATTAACTTACGTTAATATATTACTGGCATAATGCATTTTTCTTATAAAAATAATTAATTTTAGAATCACTATGAATCAACAGCGTGCTGCTCAAATTGAAGCTTGGCTTCATGAAGATTCTGAAGAAAGGGAAGATTCTGACAATGTTTCCAGCTCGGATGATGAAGAAGACTTTGTTGAGGAGCAGAACCACGAGTCCGAGTCTGAGCAGGAGGCAGACATCTCAATTCTCAAATGAGATATTCGAAAATAACTCTGTCTCAGTAGACGATCAGTATTACGTTGGTGTTGATAATACTATCTGGTCAATGACTGCGCCATCTCATAAAGGAAGAACTCATCGATAAAACATTGTTTTCGTGCCTCCTGGACCCAAAGGAGTGGCACAGCAGAAAACAGCTGTTGAGGACAGTTTTTCTCTGTATTTACATGATAATAATATGATTGATCTCATTGTCAAATACACCAATATAAAAATTGAATCTATCAGGACCAAGTACGGAAGAGAGAAACCCAACCATCTACCTCAACATCTTCGCGAAGTCGCTCAATACGTCGCTGCCATGATTGCGGGAGGTCACGAAATAAAAGCACTCGCCCAACATGTAATTCTTGTACCAAATTTGTTTGCCCAGACCATTCCAAATATGTTTGTTCTTCTTGGTTAGACACCACTGATTAGATGACACCACTGATGCCATGATTTATTTTTTTGACTTAAGTTCAATATTTGATCTCAATTTGAAACTAAAGTGCCATTTTTATATTAAAATAAGGAGAAGATTTTTGTTTTGTATTTTTTAAGTACTTAAAGTTATATTTTATGTTGTGTTCATTTAAATAATATAGAATATTCTATATTACTGCATTTTTAACTGTAATAAACCAAATTGATTACTACACTCTCGTTTTATACTCAGTTTAAAATGGATTACATATGTAATCCACGCGACCACTTACGTTCTTTTTCCAAGCGCGACGACTGTAGGGTTAATAGCACATTGGTTTTAGTTTGCCTTACATTCGGCAACGTGAACTTTATACATTTAGTTTTTTTGCTATTTAACAAAAGATTATTGACACTAAACCAGTGTACTATTTTTAGAAGAGCATTATTTACTTCGTCATAACACGAGTTTTGGCGATTAATATTAAAAGTAAGTGACGTATCATCGGCAAATAATACTATTCCGTTTTTTTCATTAATAAGGTATGGTAGGTCATTTATATAAATCAGAAAAAGAAAGGGTCCTAAAATTGACCCTTGTGGGACCCCCATCTCAATTTTAGTACCTGTGGATCTTTTTCCATTTATCTCAACTCTCTGAATCCTATTTGATAAATAAGATTTTAGGAGAACGAGTGCTGGACCCCTTACTCCATAGTGGCACAATTTCCTGATCAATGTTGAGTGTTGCACACAATCAAATGCCTTAGAGAGATCGCAAAAGACTCCTAGAGCATCATGCGATCTCTCCCAAGCATCAAAAATATAACTAATTAGATCGACGCCTGCATCTGTTGTAGAGCGTCCCTTTGTAAATCCAAATTGTTTGTTATGTAAAATTTTATTTATATTGAAGTGTGCTAGCAACTGATTAAGTATTATTTTTTCATAAATTTTACTTAGTGTTGGTAAAATAGATATAGGTCGGAAGTTAGATGGATCCGACTTACTACCAGACTTAAAGAGAGGTAAAACTTTACTGTGTTTCATTAGATCAGGAAAGACGCCACGTTTTATACAATCATTAAAGATAGTTGCTAAGTAAGGTGCAATAATATCGATTATAGATTTAATAACTTTCATAGATAGGCCCCATAAATCCGAAGTATTCTTGATATTTAACAAATTCAAATGTTTAATAATGTCTTGAGGTCCTATTTCTTTAAATCTAAATTCGATTTCACACTCTTTTACGTTTTCTTTAAGTAGCAATTCAGCAGCAGCAGGAGAGGCGTTTAAATTTTTTGTGGTTGAAACTGGAATGTCAGCAAAGAATTTCTCAAAAGCAGTTGCAACTTCAATGTCGGATTTGATTATTTTACCATCTATATTTAATTTAAAAGATGAGTTGCGTCTGGTGACTCTTCCAGTTTCATTTGCAATTATTTGCCATGTTGTCTTAACCTTGTTTTTAGAATTCTTAATTTTATTTCTAATGTGAAGAGATTTTGCTGCTGAGCAAACTTGCTTAAATATTTTTGATTCATTGTTCTTTCATTATAGAGTTCATACAATTTAAATCTACTTTTCAAAATACCTGCTGTTGCCCATTCACTGAATTTACTTTTGTTGTTTGTTCTCACTGTTTTAGAGGTGAAAATGGTATCAAAATTATGTTTAATTAATTTAAACAGTTTACCAAATGACATATCCGGGCTATTATGATACTCTAAATGTAAAATATTAGCTATAATTTCACCTCTAAACTTCTCAATACGTTTAACATTTATTGGTATACATGTGTTTCTGTCCCTGTGTAATTGTTTGCAATTATTATTATCTATAGGGAAAATAGCTTGCTGTCCACAGTGATCAGAGCTTAGTTTCTTAATTATTTCTTTATTTAATGGATCTACGTTGGTAAAAATATTATCGATGCATGTAGCAGAGCTGTCACTGATCCTTATCGGTTCAAAAAATAAATAGGTTAGGTTATATGATTTTAACAATGAAGTAAATCTAACAGTGGTAGAGTTACTTTCTAAAATATTAATATTAAAATCACCACATAATAATATATGTTTGTTAGATGCACTTATCTTGGTTAATAACATTTCCATTGTTTTTTCAAATGAATCATATAACCCTAAAGGTGGCCTGTATACGCTTACAATAATAAAGTGTCCCACCTCTATACAGGCTATTTCGGTTATTCGTTCTGTAGAGAGATTCACTATGTCTTTTCGTTCTTTATATTTTAAACTCTTCTTAATTAGTATAAGTGAGCCACCTCTCATGGCTTTTTCTCTGCAGAAAGAACTAGCCAGCTGGTGCATACCAAGATTTAACATTATTTCATTTTTCTTAAACCAATGTTCAGTTATACATAAAATGTCTATATTATTATTTAAAAACAACTCAATTTCTAATTCTTTACTAGACATACCTTGTATGTTTTGATGCACCAGCGTAAGTGTACATAATTTATTATGATTTATTGAAACTTTATTTTTGTGATTACTTATACCTACAATGCTAGAGACTTCCTCTGTTGTCTTACAGGCTAATTTAAATTATTATTATTTGGAACATTTTCCAAGCTGTTATAATCAGTCATATTATTATGACTAAACTGCTCAATAGAAGCAGTTGTTGTCTTACTAGCCAAGTACTTGGCTGAGTTAAAATATAAAAAAGTTAATAGCGATCTTGCTATAAGTCTTGTATAATAAAAGGATAGATAATATCTATCTAATGTCAACTTACATTTATAATTTGAAATATTATTAATGTCAATTATATTTATTTTGTTGTCAAATTTATTTAATAATATACAATTATTATTAACAGCTGTATACAATTGGCTGTTAAGCTTATATCTAATTTTGTTTTCCTGAAAAATACTTTAAAAATACATTTGGAAGTTCACGGTGAGAAAACAGAGAAATATTAGAAAAGGTGTAGGTTGGAGTAGGTGTAGGTGTAGGGCTTAGGACGTGGGTTGCATTGTAGCTGTAATTATTTATTCATTCCAGTTCATATTTAAGACAGAACAATATGTGTCGGGACAGCTAGTAATTAATAAACGGATATATCTTTATCATAGTCGTACAAAATAGATCGAGGACACAAACGTCACAGCATTCCATTAAAAGTTGAACTTAAAACTGTTATCTTTATTGTTGTTACATTATTTTCTTACGTTCACGTGTTTTGCTCTTATTTTAAGCCGTAAAGCTCTGTAATAACTTATAAATAATAAACTTTTTGAAAAAGAACTTATAATATGAATTTTGAAAACCATTCGCCTGTCAAACAGACTCTACCGAGATGCATAACAGTATGTCGCCGTCTCCTATCTCTCGGGAGAAGCTCAGTGTCTCGCTATCTCCTAACTCTCACCGAGAAGCTCGACAGTATCTCGCGTCGCCGTCTCCTAACTCTCGCCGAGAAGTTCGATAGTATCTCGCGTCGCCGTCTCCTAACTCTCGCCGAGAAGCTCGAGAGTATCTCGCGTCGCCGTCTCCTAACTCTCACCGAGAAGCTCGACAGTATCTCGCGTCGCCGTCTCCTAACTCTCGCCGAGAAGCTCGACAGTATCTCGCGTCGCCGTCTCCTAACTCTCGCCGAGAAGCTCGACAGTATCTCGCGTCGCCGTCTCCTAACTCTCGCCGAGAAGCTCGACAGTATCTCGCGTCGCCGTCTCCTAACTCTCGCCGAGAAGCTCGACAGTATCTCGCGTCGCCGTCTCCTAACTCTCGCCGAGAAGCTCGACAGTATCTCGCGTCGCCGTCTCCTAACTCTCATCGAGAAGCTCGACAGTATCTCGCGTCGCCGTCTCCTAACTCTCGCCGAGAAGCTCGACAGTATCTCGCCATCTTCTAACTCTCGCCGAGAAGCTCGACAGTATCTCGCCATTTCCTAACTCTCGCCGTGAAGCTCGACAGTATCTCGCCATCTCCTAACTCTCGCCGAGAAGCTCGACAGTATCTCCATTTCCTAACTCTTGCCGAGAAGCTCAACAGTATCTCGCGTCGCCGTCTCCTAACTCTCGCCGAGAAGCTCGACAGTATCTCGCGTCGCCGTCTCCTAACTCTCGCCGAGAAGCTCGACAGTATCTCGCGTCGCCGTCTCCTAACTCTCATCGAGAAGCTCGACAGTATCTCGCTATCTCTCAATTCTCATCGAGAAGCTCGACAGTATCTCGCCGTCTCCTAACTCTCATCGAGAAGCTCGACAGTATCTCGCTATCTCTCAATTCTCATCGAGAAGCTCGACAGTATCTCGCCGTCTCCTAACTCTCGCCGAGAAGCTCGACAGTATCTCGCCATCTTCTAACTCTCGCCGAGAAGCTCGACAGTATCTCGCCATTTCCTAACTCTCGCCGTGAAGCTCGACAGTATCTCGCCATCTCCTAACTCTCGCCGAGAAGCTCGACAGTATCTCGCCATTTCCTAACTCTTGCCGAGAAGCTCGACAGTATCTCGCCATCTCCTAACTCTCGCCGAGATACTCGACAGTATCTCGCATCTCCTTAGTCTCATCGAGAAGCTCGACAGTATCTCGCCATCTCCTAACTCTTGTCAAAAAGCTCGACAGTATCTCGCCATCTCCTTAGTCTTATCGAGAAGCTCGATAGTATCTCGCTATTTCCTAACTATCATGTAGAAACTTATCCACACTGACTTACACAAAAAATTAAACTGGCCAAGTTCGAGTCAGACTCGCGCACGAGGGTGCCTTGAACGCACCCTCGTGCGCGAGTTCCGCAGAAAACGGCAAAAGAACACGTTTGTTGTATGGGAATTGGGGGCTCCAATCAAGTATTTATTTTATTCTGTTTTAGTATTTGTTGTTATAGCTGCAACAGAAATACATCATCTATGAAAATTTTAACTGTCTAACTAACTCACGGATCGTAAGATACAGCCTGGCGACAGACGAACAGACGGACGGATAGCGGAGTCTCAGTAAAAGGGTCCCGTTTTACCCTTTGGGTACGGAACTCTAAAAAGGAGTTAGAAAATATCGATTCACTCTAGTGTCGTCATTGTTAGTAATGGTTTTTAATAAAATATTAGTAACTTTTTTTACATAGGTAAGTATTAATTAAAAACTAAAATTTTTAACTATTAAAATCGGAGGCCAGCTGTATTAATATTATAGCATCTGCAATTATTTGTAATTTTACGTTATTTCCTTGCTGTTTTTTATGGATTTTTTTCCTCAAATTACCATATTAGGTAATTAGGTAAGTATGTGTTTATTACCTACCTATTAAATTAATACATACCTATTACCTAACAATATTAAATTATTATATGTATTACTAATAAAAAATTACCTACTTAATAAATAATTTATAGGGAATTTGTTTAAATTTGCCCGTGGCTTCGCCCGCGTGAAATTGAGTTTTAATAAGGTTTAAGTCAAAGAGAAAGCTTGTTCGGGAAAATAGGTACCATAGCCTCACGGAAAGCCGGCTTTAAATCGGCACGATTTCGTCTAATAAGTAAGAATACCATAGTGCCACAGAATACAGAAATCATCCAGAAGCCGTCAACACGCTTGAAAGTGAGGCCATTACAACTACTCCAAATTGGAATGGTTATCCACACATAAGTAATATGTTGCCACAAAATAACGGAATATTTTACCCAACTTTTTTTCAATAAATTTTTATTGAATACCTAATGGTAACATAACAACGTGATTTGTTTTGTAAGTGTAAAGAGTAAAAATTAAAAAGAGCGGGCGGGGCGCAATTTCGCCATGGTTTTGGAACAGTGCGCTGCATACAAATGTGATCGAACACTCATTCTGCATGTTCTGTATTCTGTGCATAGTGCCCTATGGAGGAAGGGAGAAGGAAAGGGCTTGCAAAGACTGGGATGGGGGACAACATTAGGTATATCTTTCGCACGCTATTCCTTTGGTGTTGCCGTTCTTCATGAGCATCGGTAATTCATCGCTAAGACGCTCGCCATCTGGCCATCAAAACACCAATTTTTGTACAAAATATGAGGTAAATTGGACCAAAGAATCACTTTGCCGCATACAAACGTTTTCCCCCCTTTTCACCCTCTTAATAGTCGAATTTCGGAAAATCCCTTATCGGATGCCTACGCATTACAAAAGTAAGTTCTGCAAGTGTTCATCAGCGGTTTTTGCTGTGCGTTGATCCGTCAGAACAAAGGATTTCATATGTATAGATGTATAATTAGCTGTAGAATAAAAATTAAAATTAATTACTCTTGTTTAAGTACAGTAAGCGACGTCTAAATTTTTTGCGCTTGAGCTACAACATAATTTGGTAATAAACCCTGAGTTATGTACTCGTGGAAGACGTACATAATTTATTACGGTAGGTATTCATAATAGTTGTCCATTATGATACACCCGTGACTGCAGAATTTAAAGAACTCTCGTTCTGGAACTAAGAGTACCTAAAGGATCATAGGTTCCATAGATTGTGATAGTAGCAAACCGTATCAAAGCATTTTGCTATGGAACAATAGATGACTGACTTTTTATTGCATTAATATATAGTACCTACTCTAAATTATATACCCTCATATTTTAATTTACTCAACTCGGAAAACACTATCCCCCTTATAGATTAGGAGGTCACGACATTTTTGGTAACGATATCCAAAATGACTTATTTTAGATTGACAAGATAGAGAGCAACTCTCTGATGCCAAATATGTCGGTCTGCCTGCGTAAAGTAGTTGCGTTCTCTGTATAGGGCGCCTGAAAACCCAGTTATCATGACCAAAAAAAAATGATAAGGTAAATGGCTGAGTAAGTTATATTAGGTAAGTACTAGTTGTTCTCATATCAGTAGCGTAAAAACTGACCAAATATTCGGTTGCGTTATGAAGCAACGAGCGTTCAAACGTGATTTATTGTGACCAAAAAAAAATGATAAGGTAAATGGCTGAGTGAGTTATATTAGGTAAGTACTAGTTGTTCTCGTATCAGTAGCGTAAAAACTGACCAAATATTCGGTTGCGTTATGAAGCAACGAGCGTTCAAACGTGACTTATCGTGACCAAAAAAAAACGATCAGTTAAATGGCTGAAAACAACATAGTGTAAAGCAGCGGTTCTCAAACTTTTTTTGTGACGGAACCCTTTTGGAAGGCGAAATACTTGACGGAACCCTACAATAAAACAATTATTTTATAAATGTATTCCTTATAAATAAGCATAATAAAAGTACAATGTAACAGTTACAACTTATTAGTATGTAATAAGTTAGTTACTACATAACAAGTAAAAGAAAATAAAGTCTTTAACCTATTAGAAGCCCTGGGCACATTATGGACCCCAATTTTTTTCGTTTTTACCTGTTTCTTTCTGCTTTAAACCTGTAATTCGGAAACATAAAAATTGAAAAAAAAGAAAAAGAAAAATTTTCCCTATTTTACAGGTCAAAGTCTGTTCAAACGTTAAAGTAAAACACTGAATAACGGTGAACTTCGGAAAAATACCATAAAATCAACCGGCTATATTGAACATCGGTACTAAATAATATGTTTTTTATAGTCAACGCGAGCGAGCGAAGCGAGCGAGCAAAATTTTTTTCCTAAAAACGTTGTTGCAACTCGTTTAACGCTTTTAAGCCAACGTTCCGTTCTTCTTTATTAATAATGGTAAAAATCAGGATGGTTGGGTGAAAATAACGCACGATCGTTACTGCGTAAAAGAGTTGAAGAAAGAAGAATGAATGTACAAAACTGATACAATCAGAATACAGCAGTAGAACAATAAATACTTCGTTTAAAGTTCTC
Source organism: Glaucopsyche alexis (assembly GCA_905404095.1). NCBI lineage: Eukaryota > Metazoa > Arthropoda > Insecta > Lepidoptera > Lycaenidae > Glaucopsyche > Glaucopsyche alexis. The sequence continues at coordinate 10,377,306 of FR990053.1, forward strand.
AATTCGCTGGTACTCGTACTTATAGCTATTCTTAAGTACTTATCGCTCCAAACGCTAATCGTTGACTGAGTGTCGCTTCATCGCCCGATTGGCTGTTACTGTTGTGATTGGTGACTAAGTTTAGCTGCGCCTTCATACGACGCGTAGAAACGTTCGACCAGAGACAGGTGTTTTGTTGATTTTTTTCTCTAAATTCTCGCGGAACCCCTACAGGGGCTTCGCGGAACCCCAGGGTTCCGCGGAACACACTTTGAGTATGGCTGGTGTAAAGTATCAGTATGTGCTAGCTTAGTGACACCAAAAACTGACCAAATATTTTGTTGCAATTCATGGGTATAAGGTTGTTTAGGTTACAGTTATTTTTATCACTATCACTGCATAGTATGCAGTGCATACCTACCTAATTTAAAAAAAAACTCCCAATTACTTACCAGAGTTTTCTTTTTCTACTACCGTTTCGTAGTCTAACAAATAAGAACAAGCTAAGTTTGAAAACGCAGACAAGATTACGTGTCATTGTAAAGAATCTAATGGCGTCAGAGGGGGAGCTGCAAAGTTGCGCGTACTGGTGCCTATTTAGTAGGTATAGATAGGTGCCTATTTAGTAGGTATAGATAGGCGTTATCAAAATTGACGGTTCAGCCTTTTTACGTCTTAATGCTGGGATGACCTATTCTGATAAAGTTGATACATGCAGGTGTAGCATACGCTCGAAGTACGTGAAACAAGAACATCGCTCTGATAAGAGCGTTTTTACGTCGTTTGTCGATCGAAACAAAGAACACGACATTCGTACGAATAAAACGAATATCCGAGTATTAATCCGTGACTGGAAACATCTTCATTCATCTTGACAGCGTTGCAGCCCCAAAAAGGACTTTTTCTTATTAAGAATTTCACTTTGAAGCACTACACATCACAAACAATCTTCATTCTTCACACGGCAACAGTCGGTGCGCCGAGGTACTGCGTGGCGTCGTGTTCCCGCGGCGGCTCGTTCGAAATGAACGACGCCCGGCGTCGCGGGGTATATTTATACCCAAGCGTCGCGTGTCGCGACACAGCGGCGGTGTGTAGAGATGGCGCAGAAGCATGCACAGACGAACAGCCAATAACAAACAACCTTTTAAGGTTGTAAACAAACAGCCAATCAAAAGCGATTTTTATGTTTGTAAATTCTAAGTTTAATTATAATAATTAGGTTAAATTTTTGTATAAATACGTGTACATTTTGTAAATAAATTATTCACTTCAATTCACTTCACAATTGTAGATCGAGTTTTACTCTCTACCTAAACTGCCTCGACAAGACCTCCAAAGTGGAGTACCTACCTCCAAACAGGTTTTCGTCACGGTGCTTTCCTCCACCGTAAGAGCGTCGCACAGTGGTCCCGATTTTGACGCTCCATACTCATAGAACTCGATTCTTAAAAATCGTTGTTTTTTTCGCTCAGGAACGTTTCAGGGCATTGTTTGAGTATAAATATTAGGATATAAAACTCTTAGGTTTATCTGTGTGCGTAAAATGAACGTTTAATTTTTTTTTTCTATGGACGAAATCATTCAAATTCATTTTATTCGAAACTGATTGAAACTGACACCTTGGGTTTCACAGGGATTGTTGTCCTACACGAGATGAATCCTATAATCTATAATACATGTACTAGTTTTTGCCCGTTTGGACGTGGAATAAACGGGAAAATTTTCTATGGACGAAATCATTCAAATTCATTTTATTCGAAACTGATTGAAACTGACATCTTGGTTTTCACTCGGATTGTTGTCCTACACGAGACGAATCCTACAAGCTACAATACAAGTACCCGTTTTTGCCCGTTTGGACGTGGGAATATAAATCAGTAATTTTTCTATGGACGAAATCATTCAAATTCATTTTATTCGAAACTGATAGAAACTGACACCTTGGTTTTCACAGAGATTGTTTTCCTATACGAGACGAATCCTAAAATTTATAATACATGTACCCGTTTTTGCCTGTTTGGAAAATAAAACGACTCAAGAGTGATTTCATCTATAGAAAAATTTTCCATTTATGTTCTCACGTTCAAACGGGCAAAAACAGGTACATGTATTATAACTTGTCGGATTCGTCTCGTATAGGACAACAATCCCTTTGAAAACCAAGATGTCAGTTTGTTTCAGTTTCGAATAAAATGAATTTGAATGATTTCATCTACAGAAAAAATTTCCATTTATGTTCCCACGTCCAAACGGGCAAAAACGGGTACATGTATTATAACTTGTAGGATTCGTCTCGTATAGGACAACAATCCCTGTGAAAACCAAGGTGTCAGTTACATTCAGTTTCGAATAAAATGAATTTGAATGATTTCGTCCATAGAAAAATTACCCATTTATGTTCCCACGTCCAAACGGGCAAAAACAGATACATGTATTATAATTTGTAGGATTCATCTCATATAGGACAACGATCCATGTGAAAACCGAGATGTCAGTTTCTATCAGTTTCGAATAAAATGAATTTGAGTGATTTCATCCATAGAAAAATTAACCATTTATGTTCCCACGTCCAAACGGGCAAAAACTGGTACATGTACTGTAGCTTGTAGGATTCGACTCATGTAGGACAACAATCGCTGTGAAAACCAAGATGTCAGTTTCAATCAGTATCGAATAAAATGAATTTGAATGATTTCGTCCATAGAAAATTTTTCCATTTATTCCACGTTCAAACGGGCAAAAACGAGTACATGTAATAAAGCTTGTAGGATTCATCTCGTGTAGGACAACAATATCTGTGAAAACCAAGACGTCAGTTTCAATCAGTTTTGAATAAAATGTATTTGAATGATTTCGTCCATAGAAAAATTTCACGTTTATTCCACGTCCAAACGGGCAAAAACTAGTACATGTATTATAGCTTGTAAGATTCGTCTCGTGTAGGACAACAATCCCCGTGAAAACCAAGGTGTCACTTTCAATCAGTTTTGAATAAAATGAATTTGAATGTTTTCGTCCGTAGAAAAAAAAATTGAAACGTTAATTTTACGCACACAAATAAACCTAAGAGTTTTATATCCTAATATTTATATTTAAACAATGCCCCGAAACGTTCTTGAGCGAAAAAAACAACGATTTTTAAGAATCGAGTTCTATGAGTATGGAGCGTCAAAATCGGGACCACTGTGCGTCGGTTACTATGACAAGAATGAATATAACTTCTGAAAAACTTATTGGTACAAGGTCCGGGTTGGAATTCGAACCCACGACCCTACGATCACGATTATTGGGATCATGATAAGTACATATGTAAATCGCTACACTTGGTTGGTGGTGAGAGTCTGATGACGGAGCAGGGTGAGATTTCAGATTTTTTTAGCGATTAGATATTTTAATCATCGATGAAAAGTTTCCTCACTGGTCATAAAAGCGTGTGTTTTTCGTTTTTAAAGCAAGCACTTTACTAGTAAAATACTTAAAGAATATACGTTCAGACATAGGTCGCCGATAACTATGAATTGCAACCAAATATTTGGTCAGTTTTGGTGCCAATAAGCTAGTACGTACTGACAGTTTACGATTTGTAATTTTCAGCCATTTACCTGATCATTTTTTTTGGTCACAATAAGTCACGTTTGAACGCTCGTTGCTTCATAACGCAACCGAATATTTGGTCAGTTTTTACGCTACTGATATAAGATCAACTAGTACTTACCTAATATAACTTACTCAGCCATTTACCTTATCATTTTTTTTTGGTCACAATAAATCACGTTTGAACGCTCTTTGCTTCATAACGCAACCGAATATTTGGTCAGTTTTTACGCTACTGATATGAGAACAACTAGTACTTACCTAATATAACTTACTCAGCCATTTACCTTATCATTTTTTTTTGGTCATGATAACTGGGTTTTCAGGCGCCCTATACAGAGAACGCAACTACTTTACGCAGGCAGACCGACATATTTGGCATCAGAGAGTTGCTCTCTATCTTGTCAATCTAAAATAAGTCATTTTGGATATCGTTACCAAAAATGTCGTGACCTCCCGTAATATTACTAATAAACGCTGTATACGCTGAATAGTTACAAAGTGTTTTGTCACACAAGTGACATTTTTAATTAGATTGAAGAAGACAAAACACTGTGTAACTATTCAAAGCTTATACAGCGTTTATTAGTAAGGGGGAGTATGTATATTTTTAAAAAATCAACATTTTCAAAGCTACCAGACAGCTATTTGAAATACAGAATTTCGCAATAATACAATAGTCCCGACTACCGTCCCGTTTGCAATAAAAATAAAACAAAAGTCCCGTGAAAACGCTCCATACAACAGTCGCCAAACCTATGACATCAGGCGTTCCTAGTTATATGAAATATATAGGTCGCAAGATCGTTACTGTATATATATTTTTACGGGCAATTGGCCCACCACACTAACCCACCGCTGCATCTCCTGTGTAGCCCAGGATCGACAGTGGTAACCAACCACAAAAACCCTTTGATATGACCTCAGGGGTGCCCGAGGGACATGCTAAATCTGTCTTGAGACCCACAACCAAATTACTCAGAAGACTGAGTAGGAAGTACGTAAATAGTAGGATAGTAGGTACTTACAACCTTACATATTTGCTAATATCTCCGCAATTTATGTGTTTAAGTTACACATAGTTAATAGTACAATTATTATTTCTGTATTCGAAATAAGTAGACTAATAAAGTTACCATTTACAAATATCAATAATTATATTGGCATACAAATGGTAAAAAAATATATCTACCCAAAGTATACTTTGGTAATAAATATGCGTCGATTAATCGCATAGTTAATGCAAAACTTACTACTTTACTACTTTATTAAAAACTAATTATTATGCCCTATCAAATAATAATTAACAAACAATGCAATTTTTTTAATAAATACTTTGTCACACACCATCTTTTAACTCTGTGTAGGTATATAATATAATTATATTAATTTAAACCGAAAACGGCATGAACATTTGAGGAAAATTTAATAAACGCGGTTTCCGTGTCCATTTATTTATTCACTTTGAAAATTAATAAAGTGAAAAGTTGGAGAAAACCTCGTTATGAAACTAAGAGGTGAGGGATAGTGTGACCCAGTTCTCCATTTGAAATTTTGAATAGCTAGTTATTTTATTTTTATGTATAAAAAATGTGACTACGGTCAAACTCTGTTGGAGCCAAAGTTAGGATTTGCATGCCTGCGTAAAAACTAAGAATCGATCGGACTACATCTAAAATATATTTTAGTTTTATTAGGTGCCTCAATTAACTACTTCTACTTGGTAAACGTAAGTAAAAAAATATATAATTTTATGTGCAGTTTATTAATTTTAAATACTTACTTACATCTAAAAAGTACAAAATTTTTTTTTGCTAAATTAGTAAACTGAACCCACATCCATTAGTTTACTTACATTATATACAAAAATATTATTTATGATAAGTATGAACTGAAACGCATAAATATCGAAGATATTTACAAATATGTTTCTGCGGCCATAATACTTCATACACTTTTCCTACGTGTGATGTCACACTAAAGTCGTACACTTTAGTATGGAGCGTTTTTACGAGACTTGCGAAATTTTGTATACAAATCGCTGTACCTTTGAAAATATTGACTTTTATATACTGTTTCTTCTGAGAAGTTATTCATATTTAAGAGTAAAAATTATTAAGTAATTTATTTATGCAATTAAAAAAAATTGTCCGATCCTCTATTGCAGTCAAGTGAAGTCAAAATAGATTAGCTTTCATTAATGGTCTTGAAAAATAAATTAGCATGACGTGTCAAGCACCGCTTACGTCGCGTGACTCGAAATGGGAAGCCATAAGGAAACCTCACCAAGTGCTGACTATCCACGAATTTTATTATTCACACAACGTTCCAAGGTGATCAAGTATTAGAGGTCACAGTCAAACCTTATGACACTCCAAAACCTTTGATATTTGTCTCGTTCTTGACTTTTCTCATAAAGCATAACCCTCCAATTACTTTAATTAGCTTGGCTTCTAGAAAGTTCATAAATGACAAGTCAAAAGCACAAAGCTCTCATAGTAAGAGCGACACAGAAATAATAAAGGTTCAAAAAATCGACGAAACGCTTCGAGAAAAGGTGGTTTGGTAGTGAACTTGCGCTTCGCTTGTTCGTCTTGGCATACCCTGACTACTACCGTGCCCCCAGATACTTACTAGAGGTCGCCCTATGGTCGACTTCGCCCATAATAATTCATATAATTTTTAATTGCCGATTAAGCAGAAATTTAACTGAAAAATTATTGCTGCTTAGTCTACGCCTGAGCGGTTTCGCACTACGTCCGATCCGAATCCGATCCGAACCCGTAAAAATATAGTCCGGAGTAGCCGTAGAACTATTTCTATGATAGTTTATGCACTAGATCCGATTCCCGTCATCCGATTTCTTTCCGTCAATCTAGAATCTCCATGACGGAAAGAAATCGGTAGAGACGGAGGAGTTTTTTAACGCGCCGAAGTAGCCATAGTATTATTTGTAAGAACGACTTCTATATGTATGAAAGGACTGATGATCAATGACGTGAACACTCTGCTGTGGCTCTGCGTTAAATCACGTATTCCAAAAGATGGCTCCTAATTGCTTGGATTTGTATCAGATATCGGAGTAGTGCGTAAACAATATCCGAATCGATCCGAGTTTTCTAGATCCATATTTTCATGGGTTCGGATCGGATTCGGATCGGACGTAGTGCGAAACTGCTCTAAGGTAGCCTTCCGAGTTCCGATCTATGCGACCGCGACCAGCAAACCAGCGAATCAGGGCCTCTAGTCAAGATGCATTCGATAATTTCGACGGCCAACTTCGAAAACAAAATGTTGGAAATGGGATTTGACGTATTGGATCGCAAGCGACATGTCACACGATGACTTATGTCAAATCCCATACATTTTTGATTTCGAAGTTCGCCGTCGAAATTATCGAATGCATCTTGACTAGAGGCCCAGGTTCGCACGCTCACCGGTCGCGCGACCGCTGCATCTATAAGACAGTAGGGATGTGCCTAGTGTGGAATATCAGTTTTACAAATTAATTTTTAAAATTGTTGATTAAAGATACATAAATCTGAAAGAAATAGGTATTTAGATTGACGGGATTAAAAATATAAGCAAATAAAAAATATTGTCCATCCCCTTCTCGCAAAAGGATTCGTGACGTCACAACCTGCTACCGCCATACATTTTGTGATTGACAAATGTATGGCGGTAGCAGGTTGTGACGTCACAGGCCGATATATCGCTCTCTTTCATATGGTAAATTTCAATGGTTTTATATCTATGGACGAAAAAATTTTTTTTCGGCAACATGCCTATTATTCAAAATTGAACTTTATTCACTACACAAAAAGATACACGTTTCATTGCAAGAGCGGCACCTTCGACATTGACTTCGAATGACTTGACATTCGAACTCTTGCAATGAAATGTGTACATCTTGTGTAGTGAATCTTATATATAAAAATGAATTGCTGTTCGTTAGTCCCGCTAAAACTTGAGAACGGCTTGACCGATTTGGCTAATTTTAGTCTTAAAATAATCGGATCAGTTCAGGGAAGGTTTAAACGGTGAGAAATTTCAGTTCCTATGAACTAAGACAGAACAACGTTTGTCGGGACAGCTAGTAAATAATAAATATCAATTTTGATGGCTATCTTAAAGATGCAGCGCTGCGTCGCGTCTCGTCGCGGCGTGACCTGGCCCTAAAAATAAACTGTAACATCCATGCAACATCATAAATTGTATTCAATGGATTGGCTATACAAAATATACCGTTACTAATAAAAACCGAAGTGTATACTTTACAGGATTTAGTAGGTACTGGTAATAACGAGATAATAAACTTACTTCACTGCCTATTGGATTAGACAGCACTTAGACGCCATAATCTGATTACGGGAATCATCTTACCAAACATCGATAATGAGGATTAAACTGTTATACGTTATTAAGATTAATCCATTTTCTATACGATAAGGTGGAATGTAGCGCATTGAATTGCGTAACTATTGTTTTACATTCATTCCATGATTATTGCTCGTAAAGATTTTATTGCTATCACCATAGACGTATATTATAGACGAGGCATGTTGAGGCAAAAAGTGTCTCCAAAAAAATGGCCCCAATTTTTAAATTTTGGGGCCATTTTGACAGTTGAGGTTTGGCACTTGTGATCTTACCATTTCTACATTTACTATTAAGCAGTTTATCCAGTCCGCATATAATTCATAAAATGCCGAGTAGTTGCGTAATTAAAGGCTGTAAAAACTATGACAAACGTGTAAAAAAGATAGACGGGATCACAGGTAATTATCACAATATTGTTTGTTACAATTAAAATACTTACCTATGGAATTTTAAATAAATATTCAAAAAATGGCGGCCAACTATGAAATATAACACTGGTTATTGTATGCGCAACAGTGAAAAGGTAACTTTGTAGGGACGTCATTTTTATTATTGATTTATTACAGAAATAAGAGATTCAGTTTTTTTTTATTTCAGTACCTAACCAAACCTAACCTTACCCGTCAGTATTCACATTTTTGATGAATTTAAATAAAATGAAACTAAGGCTTACTATTTATTTGATTTTTACATATTATATTAAAAAATTTATTTTCTATCTGGCCTGACAGACGTTGTTCTGTGAATTATGAAATGAATAAAAAATATACAACACTTGAAGGTTGTAAGCGTAGGTTGCTACACCCATAAGTCATACCCTACACCTACAACCTACATCTAGACCTACTACATACCTATAGTTGGTAGGTGATAGGTTGGTAGGTAAACAGTAGTTACCCCACTAAAAACCTACAAGCTACATCTACTAGATGTAGATCACCTATAACCTGCACCTACTGTCTATTCTACTCCTAAACAACCACCTACAATGTTCAGGGGCCAGCCGATTTAACATTATGCACTTTTGGAGAAAAAAAAAGTAATATTTCTGAAATATTACTATGTTACTGGAAGCACCTTTATACCGAGTGATTTTTTAATCCATTTCAAGAGAAACAGTGTATAATAGTTACACAAAATAGAGTACTTTGGCATACTTAGTTTATTATTTTTTTCTTTTGTCTAATTTAGTGAACATTTGTTGTAAACATCGCAGAAATTTATAGTATTTAAATTACAGATTTCCCAATAATCCAGAGCGCAAAGAGATTTGGACTCGCCTTATTGGAGAACAACGAAATGAGCCTAACAAAAAAGTTACTCATTGATCTAAACTCCCCTCCCGCTCGCGCCTTGGTGACACCCACTTCGCAACGGGCCGTGCAGCAGAAATCGTAATATTTTAATTTCGCCATAACTTCAAAACCAAACATCCAATTTGAATAATTCAAAGACCTAATATTATCTACATAAACTGTACTTAGTGGTAAAATAATTTATTTTGATAAGGATTAATAGCATGAGTAAAATAAATGCGTTTAAATATAGTCCAAAAAAAATTCAAGATTTCTAAATAAAAAAATGGTTGTTATGCTTCACTTGACATAGATAGGTATAGTGTGTCACGGACTTTTTTGTAGATATTTATAAGATCTACAATTAATTACAACATTTTATGGTTCTATCTTTTATAGTTTAGGCAGCGTACGTAAAATAAGTAACTTTTGTGGTTGATTTTTACACCTTGTGTCCGAAAAACCCAAATATCTTACGGAACCCTATTTTTTCCAAAATAAAATTTTGCCTATGTTACTCGTGGATAATGTAGCTTTCGAAAGGTGAAAAAATTTTTGAAATCGGTCCAGTACTTTTTGAGCCTATTCATTACAAACAAACAAACATACAAACAAAGTTTTCCTCTTTATAATATTAGTGTAGATGTAGATTATTATTTTCAAACTGAATTAGAATATGTATAAGTTTTTATAAATTATAATTCAATATTCTTTTTATGGTACTTAATATTATAGCTCTACCAGAATCTGATGGCATTTTAAAAAAAATAAAAAATGTGATTTTCATATGGCAATGTCAAGTATGACCCGTCAAATCAAAGTACGTGATCTGTCAACCGCTGCTAAAATTTTGTGATTATGTTCTTGGAATTTGTTGTTTTTGTGAAAATATCCAAAAAGGCAATTCGATCTCAAGCGAGAAATATTGTTTTCTATGTCTATAGTAAAATACAGAAAGAAGAAGGTGTAAATCGAACTCAATCTTATAATTTATAGTTCGTGGTAGAGTTGACCGGTAAGTTAGAGTGAGTTGTTTTGATACTTTTAGTTTTTTTATATTTTCTTAGGTAATTATTGTGACTTCTTTAAATGTGTTTCCAGTACTACTATAAGGTGTATCGTAGCTGATGGCACATCGAATGATGGTTTGTTTTCCATGCCTGGTAAAAGGAGGAGAGGAGGAAAAAAGAAAATCAACATAAGACAGTTTCGATTTATAGTTGATTAGGAATAAAGTAAACGAGTTCTATACAGTTCGGAAGGAAATTCCAACATTAAATAAACTGTTGCCAATTTAATTGTATGTTATTCGTAATAAATAAGTATATAAAGTAATTCACGATTGATTTATTTTTCATGAAATATCATTATATTACATAGTATAAAACAAAGTCCCTTTTTTGTCTGTCCCTATGTATGCTTAAATCTTTAAAACTACGCAACGGATTTTGATGCGAGTTTTTAAAATAATAGTCTTTAAGTATTTAAGGTAAAAGCACTAATACTAGACACATTAAGGACGAATCAAACTTCTTTGCCAAATATAAAATGTATTTGTCAAATAAGTACAGTTGCAATTACTTTTACTGTTTGAGCAACATTTAGAAATTTACTTTTTCATGTAAAATACTTTAAGACTGTTGTATTTTCAACAAATAATTACAATTTTCTAAGGTTTGTTGTAGACACTAAAAGATGACAGCGTCGAAAATCAAATCCACCAAAAATAGACATCAATTGGCACTAATAGTAGACAAACACCACATCAAGTTACCCATTTAAATTTAATGGAAAATTAAATGTATGTTTCAGCCTATTACCTGCAACAATATTTTTTGATGTAATTTGAGAACCTATTTGAGATTCACTTTAACTATTCTAATATTTTTCATTTTCATTGAATACAGTTTTGGTTTTATCGCAGCATACCATTGCCATAACCTTAATCTCTATGCCTGATATTTTTGGACAACGCAAAGAATCTAGTGAAACTTCTTTTTTCCAGGAAAGTTAATAAATAGGCAGATTATTTTCCTTATTTTCTTCATTTGTTTCTACATTCTATCCATTTCTCTTCACAGCCTTTTGACTTTTCTTAGCTAATTTCTGACAGTCTTTAGCTTTCTTTCTTCTTCATTCTTGTTTATTCTCCTTTCCTTTTTTCAAATCTCCTTTTTAGGGTTCCGTAATACATAAAGAACCCTTATAGTTAGTCAGTCAAACACTCTGTCAGTCTGTCTGTCTGTCTGTCTGCGTTTGTAGCTTGTATTATCAATATAAATGCATGAAATTTGGTATAGTTATAGATGGTGTATAGATCTCGGTTTTGGCATCATAAAATAATAATAATTTTATATTTTAGGGGTGGCTCTTCATACATGTGAAGTGGGGATGAAAAATATTTTTCATTCTACCCCATCGTGTGGGGTATCGTTGAATTGGTCTTTTAAAATAAATGTAAGGTTTCTTAGATGACTTTTTTACAAAGTTGACCATTTTCGAGTAATCGGCCTCCAATATGGTTTGTAAGGGGGGGCCCTGGCATTTCTAAACTATGAGAGATAGAAACTTGTAAGTTTCCATGCCGATAGATCATGCTAAAAACTCTTTAAGGAAATTATTTTGAGCGAAATCGGACAATAGCTTTTGAAGTAATTCGCAGAAAACCTATTGCACGTCGATAGTTACGGAACCCTCCCTAAACAAGTCCTGACATGCTCTTGGTTATTTTCTTTTCATCCATTTCATTCTTTTTTCTCTCCTTTTTATACTATTGTTTCTATTGTGTGTTAGACACAACAGAGGGTACTTTTTTCTGTCTTCCTTTTAACTTCATATGAAATTAATGAATACTAATAGTATAACCTAATAGTTGACATCGAGTTTACCCTAATAGTTGACACTGTCTTCTTTTAGTTAGAATAGTGTAAAAGACACGAAACTCAGACAGGAACTTATTTTTTACAGCATAAGGTTAAATTTGCATTAAAATAAGCTAAAAAATTCAGTTCGATGTAACCCTAGTAGAAGACACACATGTCATCTTTTAGGTTTCGATTCATTTCTGGTACTAATAGTAAACACCACTTAAAATTTATACAAAAACAAGCCAAAATAACAAGGAAATGGTCCTAATTAATCAAGAATTTTATACATTTTTAATATCGAAACTAACAGTAGCCAATAATCATAAATATAACAAAAAAATTATACCTGTAAAAAGTCAGTTGCCTTAAGAAAAACGCTAAGAATTAAGCGCAACACGCCAACCTGTCTACATTGTTTATTGTTAACTGATGCCATTTTCAAATTTGCTTCTGAATATACACAAACTTTTGAGCATGTATCACAGATGTGACTAGGTGTCTTTAACATCAGTAGCAATGTTATTTAAATGATTAGTTTTCTTATTAGAAAACATTTTTCTTGAAAATGTCGTCTTTTAGTTCAATGTCGAGCATTAGTGCTTTTACCTTAATAGTCTTTAAGATATTATAAGATTATGGTAAAATTTATATTCAAGTACTTATTATGTAAGTATATTATCAAGTGGTCGCGCATGTCGTATCGAGGTGATAGGGTCCCATTTTTAACAATTTGCATTGGGCAAACCTAAAAACATGTTCAATATTGTATCAGTAGTATATTGCTGTAAGTAGGTAGAGAATTATTCGCCGAAGTAGTTTTTTCTCCAAGAACACTATTCCACGCGGGCGAAGCCGCGGGCAAAAGCTAGTTTTCTATATTATACACCGAACATTCTTCATACAGTCTTATTATAATTCATGTTCAATAATACTAAAGACATAATTAAATATTAACCAGTATCAAGATCGTTTAATCCAATTTCCCCAGTATTGCACACTACAAATTTTTTTTTCCCTATTTGCCATGAGATTCTGGTACACCTATATTAGTTTTGTTTTTAATGAGTCTTGTTTTATTTATCTAGGTAATAAAGGAATATTAAGTGCTGTTGCGCTAGGATTTGTATGTAATTTTTGCTGCAGCGCTGGCTGTGAAACGTCACAGCTCCTACGGCTCCGCCCCTTCTGTGGCGCCGCTGGAGCTACGGCACATGTGTAAAAACAAATTTGTTGTCTGGTCTAGGTCCATACGCCGTATAGAAGAAAAAAATTGTAATTCTTGTAAAATCCTTTAAAATATCTTGCTTAGGTTAAAATATCTAGTATGCATACACCATTAGCCATTGCACTAATCTATTACACCGATATAATATCTGTATAATATTCTAGTATGTAATTATCGTCATCTATGGGTACTAATCACCAGAGGAGTTAAAAGTGCGTTCCTGATCTTTGGCATACATTTGACAAATAATGTAGGTATAAGAAAAAGTTACGCCATCTTGATTTCAGAAGATTTTTTCAAATAAATGTGGACTGAAAAATCTGCGGATAGCAAATGTCGAAATGTCAAGATGACAAAATATGAAACCTCGACTGCCCCAAAAAACCCCAAAAATGGGGCAGTTTAAGTGTGGACACTTTTTGCCTTAACACGCCTCGTCTATGCTTTATGATAATGAGAGTAATGTAATAAGAAATATGAAATATTTAAATTACATTACGTACCTGTAAAATTTATATTTGTTTGTAAGCCTTATTGATTTATTGTTGCTAATATTTTAGTAATTCCAGTATTAATGCGAGCTAAACTTATATTAAGTACGCCGGACAATTTTATTAACATTTCTTTAGCCAAGATATGTATTTAAAAAAAATGTATGCGTTGTACGCCATTACAAAGTTATATCATACGACTAGCGACTGTTCCATCGGAATGGTAAAATCGTAAAATCAAAGGAACATCGAAGTTCCGTTGATTTTACATAGATGGCGTAATTTTTTCTTGTATGAAAATTTTTTCGGCTAAATGTACGTGATAGCCTATCTTGAGTTGAAATCTTTGGCTATCACTAAGTTTAAAAACTCCAACAAAAATACATGATTCACTATCCCTATTTAGCACTGCAGAATGGAAAAATTAAATACTCGACGATAATAAATGCAATGAAGTAAACAAAGATATATTGTAAATCAGTGTTTTTCAACCTTTTTCATGATACGACCCCCCTTGTATGAAAAAATATTTCGCGACCCCCCGACCCTTCGCTTTTCTAACATGTATGTATGTGTATGTTACAGTGTTACAAATATTCATTCCATACGACGTTTTTATGCGTCTCCATAATTAGGATTCGGATATAAGTAAGTAGGTAAATAATATAGTACGTCAAACACATTATTTTACAATTACATACATCGATTAGGTATATCGATGATCGATTTATAAGTATCCTTTTGTTAAAATTCTCTTACTTAATAAATCATTCTTTTTAATCTTTATTGTTTTTTTACTAAAGTTCTGTCGACCTCCGGCGACCCCCCTACAGAAGCTTCGCGACCCCCCAGGGGGTCGCGACCCACAGGTTGAAAAACACTGTTGTAAATAGATCTGCAAATATAATACAATACAGTCTATAGACCTACATAGGAGTAATAATAATTATTTATTTATTTTCAATCACTTACATATAAATGTTTACAGATTAGGAGAACATAATAATACAGTTTATGTAATTACTCAGTAGATAGCGTTGGGAGCTGTACTAGTATAAACTGTGACACAACTCCCAGCGTCCTCCACTCTGTTACATTATAATAATAGGAATACATCTTCATTCTTCCAGATGGATAGGCTATATTTAGATTAAGTCATCAGCGACATTATTTTAACTTGTGGAGCTATGTAATATGGTCACGCCAAAGCTTGATTATTATGAGCCTGTAAACATTATATAGGCACAATATTTCAGGAATTAATTTTAATGAATGTAATCTGACTTAGCAACTCAGTTGTGTAATTTAGTATATAACTGTGTCCTATATTTCAACACATTGTTTCACATTGGACACAGTCTGACGCAAATGGACTGGGATCAGGGTAACAACACTAATTAATGTATGTTCCTAGTTCCTGGAATATAATTGGTTAGTACTATTATCATGAGTCCATATTCTGTAATGACTACGAAATTCGAAGTCACACCAAAGTTAATCTTTAAAAGCACATTAAGTTTGCCGATTTGCGATTTCGTCACATTTTATAGGAGAATTACTAACAATAAGTTTAGGAATGAAATAATCCATAGGCAAGTTTTTGAAACAAAACAACATCAAGTCTACCTAAGATCTCAAGTTCTCAGAATGCCCAGTTAGTTGTATTCGAAAAGTTCTAATCTAATTATTTGACAGGATTAAGGCAGCCTTATATTCTGCTGGTATGGTAGGCATTGGCATATTATATGGACATAAAGGAGACACGCCAATTCCTATTTATTTCCGATATTCTACTAAATCTGGGCAATGCAGAAGGAACTGCTTTAAATACTTCATTATTCAGCTTACAACGTTAGCCTGAGGACAGGAAAACTGCGAGCAGTATCCTGTTGTGCACTTAAATATCGACACTGTGCTTCATTAATAAAAATACGTGCCTGCTCGCTTTATGGCTCTTCTGGGAAGTGTCTTTCAAGCATCGACTACTCCTGTCCGTTCTGTAGAAGTCTCCAAGGAAACGTCTCGAAAATTAACTGTTTGAAGATGTTTCGACCGAAAATAATATTAGTTACTTAGTAATCTAAAATCTAAATGACAAAGATTACACAAGACAAAGGTACGCCTAATATATAACTGCAGTTACATTCAAATATCTATATGCAGTCTCTTCTCGGAGTGATTGCTTTATCCTTGATTTAACCAAAGCCTCCTGTCTTGTTGTTGAATCGATTTTAGCTGTGCGGCGAGTTGCTTGCAAATCACCTGGTGATTTTTGTTACCAAAATTGCATTTCGACCTAGCCGAATTGTCATGGAAAACGTGCAGCTGAAACCGTGCGGCGAACACCGACCCATATAGATTCCCCATAAGACGTCAAGACTCAAGTCAGACCTGAGCATTGACTAGTCATATAGATTCCCCATAAGACGTCAAGACTCAAGTCAAACTTGAGCATTGACTAGTCATATAGATTCCCCATAAGACGTCAAGACTCAAGTAAGACCTAAGCATTGAGTAGTCATATAGATTTCCCATAAGACGTCAAGACTTAAGTCAGACCTGAGCGTCGACTAGTCAAACCTAGGAGCACCGGAGCTTTGAGGTTTCACTATAATATATCATTACAATAAAACTCCTCAAAGGCTCATATCGCGATAATTTCAACGAAAAACTTTTACACAAAGTCTCTTTTATCGGTAAAATTTCACGAATTTGTTGAGTGTCGACATCGATAAAATAGTTGTCTAAATTACTTTGCCTTGAAGTTTATGAATTCTAAATTAGAACATTACATTAAAAGATCCAAGCTTAATTTATCATCTGGAAAGTCCATTACAAAGAATAACTTTATGTACAGTACTAGAACAGGTAGGTACTGTGCATAAAGTAGTACTTTGACTCTTCTTATATTAAAATAAGACCTCATGATGTTGAGACTAATTGATATAAGCTGAAACCACACATTTACATCTATCCTGATGTCAAGCGAACACATTTATTATATAATATTATTATATTATACCTATTTCTGACCTT
The DNA here is from genome assembly GCA_905404095.1 of Glaucopsyche alexis. Classification (NCBI taxonomy): domain Eukaryota; kingdom Metazoa; phylum Arthropoda; class Insecta; order Lepidoptera; family Lycaenidae; genus Glaucopsyche; species Glaucopsyche alexis. The sequence goes on from FR990053.1 coordinate 10,394,176, forward strand.
AGAACTATTCTATAGAATTGAATTCTAAATATGTTGCGCATATATGGGTACACGCTTAATCGTATTATTTTAACTTAAATTTGATACTTTACAGACGAAAATTTATTACAAATTGACGTCGTCGAAGACAACCAGGCGTGATGGTTTTTATTGCTGTTTATAAGTAGTTTTTTTTAAACAGGTTTTCATGCTCCATAGCACTCCATTCTCCAAAAAAATGTCTATTTCAGGCATAGTCTTGGCGATTGGAGTTAAGGGGGATCTCGACCAAAAATCATAATCGCTAAGATTAATTTAGTAAGTAATCAAATCCATGATAATAATTATTTGTATTTTGTACACTAATAATTGTTTTTTGTAGTAATATGATACTGAATCTCTTGAACAGTAGATCAGGCCGGTTACCGAACCTGACTTCTGTTAGGATTTTTCTTCCAAAATATTTTATTTTTTCTCCAATACTTATCTGTGTTTTAATAGATCTATGTAGCTTATTTAGGATTTGTATGGAGTATTCATTAATACGTGCTAATACGCATTTCCGAAGTCTAAAGATGGCACAAGTGTGCCAGTGTATTAGCAACAACCTTCCACCTTATACCATATACACATTAAATATGTATGATCCATTGTTTATTTGTGTATGAGCTGGCGTCACTAAGGCATGTTTTATTCGAATTTTCAATTTAATAATTAACAACTTAAACTCACATTCCTCTTGTGATTGTAATACGTTTTAACAGAATACTGATAGCCTTTATCGTCTCGTTTGCTCATGACTTACATCAATTTTAGTTTCTGCACAATCTTTTTCAGTCGATAAACCATTCAAATTATTATTAAGCCTAAGGTCCCATAAATTATAGGTTAGGCTCATTAATTACGGCTAACATAATTATGGTCCTACGACAGTATGTTAGTTAGTAGATTTGAATTTTAAAACTCCCTAACTTATATAAAAAAAACCGACCAAGTGCGAGTCGCACTCGCGTACCGAGGGTTCCGTACAAACTTGTAATAAAAAATAATGGTTCACGGTTTATGCATAAGGTTTATGTTTATGAAATTAAATGTTTTTATTTTATTTTTATATTTCAGTTGATTGAATGAAAGGTAAATTGTGGTTTACGATTCATGACGTATTAAAAAAAAACTACTTACTAGATCTCGTTTTCGATCGATCTCGAAGACCTATCGATAGATATCCCGTATGGGTTTGATGAAAATAAAAATTTTTGAGGTTCTAAGTATGGGGAACCCCCAAAATATATATTGTTGTTTTTTTTTTTCTATTTTTGTGTGAAAATTTTAATGCAGTTCACAGCATACAACTACTTACCAAGTTTCAACAGTCTGTTTCTTATAGTTTCGGAAAAAAGTGGCTTACGGACGGACATGCACACAGACAATGAGAATCCATAATGGTTCCGTTTCTTGCCATTTGGCTACGGAACCCTAAAAACTAATTATTATTGTCAGTTCCATTTTTAAAATTTATCGAAATTCATTAGGTACTTGGATTCTCATTGTTTACATTACAATGATGAGTACGTACTTAAAATTTTATTTCTAACAGCTGAAGACTAGCAATTATCTTCCAAGTTCCAAAGCAAACAACAGCTGCAAATACCTGAGGTAATAGTTTTTTAATATTATCATTGATTTTATATTCGAATAAACTAGTATTCGCACCACATCAACTGCCGAGTGCCAACTTCTGCCAACTAAGTGAAATCAATTTGTTTTTTATCTACCTTTTACAACTCGACGACTACAATAAAACACGAAATCTACACCAAAATGTTCACCGTAACCGGAATCGCTAAAAAGTTCAAAGACTTGTGCAACAGTGACGCGGACCTGAAGCTTATCGTAAATCACTTCACATCAAAGGACTCCCAGCACGCGCCTAACCGAGTCAACGTTATTTGAAAATAGTTAAATCTTGGCTCCTCACCTCTATAGGAACTCCTCGGGGGCGACGTCCCTCCAGACCGCCGGACGGAGCGGGCGCCGCGTTTTCAACATAAACACACCACAAGCTCGAGAATGAGATCGGAACTTGGAACTTTAAAGTAATAGACCACTACACACACACAATCGTTCACTGAAATCCAATTTTCGTGTTTGTTATTTAACAGGGGTTAAGGTTTATACAAGCGCGCATGTCACTTAAATCTTAAATGTTGTGATAAGCTGTAAAACGGCGGCTCCCGCGATGGTCGCTCGATGACTGCCGGGTTGCGGCGGGCCGCGGGCGGCGAGCGGAGCGGCCCGCGTCGCGCGCCGACAGTTGATACCATTTCATTTTGGTCGCATTATCATCGCACTCGACGGAGGAGGACAACTCGGTAGGAGCACCCGCTGACCGACGCGAGGGAGAGACGAGGGGTTGATAATACATTGCATGTGCCACTTCAACGTAATTTCAATATTATATTATTCATGTCATTTGACATTTAAATAAACACTGAATAGAACAAATGAATGTTAATAAAATTTCAACCCTTACATAATTGTCTATTATAATATTATACATATATATAATAATAATATTCAAGTTATCGACATAAAAAATAAAAATACGTACTTAGGCTTACATTATTATTCTCTCTATTCGCAACATGCGCAACATATTTTAAATTCCATTTAAGAATTCATCTCCCATCTCGCTGGGGCTTATGATAATTTTAATTTGAGGGTAAACCTACCTGCAATCATCCTGCAATCTAATATCTAATACCTGCCTACAAAAATATTGTTCGAAATCTATATAATTAATATAAAAGAAAGTCGTGTTAGTTACACTTTTTATACCTAACTCAAGAACGATTTGGCTGAAAATTGGTGAGGAAATATCTTAAAACCAGGAGAAGGACATAGGATACTTTTTATCCTGTTCCCGCGGGACTCAAAATTCGAGAATTTTGACAAAATTAGCCAAAGACCGGTTTGGCTAATTTTGGTGTGGAATATCAGGGAAGGTTTAAACGATGAGAAATATTAGAAAAGGTGTAGGTTGTAGGAGTAGGTGTAGATATATATTAATTTAAGTTCATATTTAAGACAGAACAACGTGTGTCGGGACAGCTAGTATTACAATAATTAATTCTTATTCTGGTGATCGTTAGGTACATGTTATATTAAATTTCTCATAATCATAAAATCAATACCTAGTCATAATAATGAATAATCTCATCGCAACATTAACAACCTAACCAAAAGCATGTGAGGATAAATGACTATAAGGACGTTATGACGACAATAACGATAAACGAAAACATAAACGAAAGATTTATCCAATTTGGTGCAGTCGTTTGAAAGTTATAAACATTTCGGTGATTCATTAATCATTACGAGAACACAGGGTCAATTCTGCTAAATAAAACCTGCAATAATACAATGACAATCAAGTCCCGAAACGCTAAAAATCTATTAAACGTTAAACTAGCGACAAACACGCATGATTATACTAGCAGAAGGTGTTGTATGATTGGTCCAAACTTCTCAAAATCAGTTCATGATAACAAGTCGGTTCACTTGTAATACGATCCAAGTAAAATGAGTCTTTTTTAAATACGAGAATTGAGGTTCTGGAACTTTTTAGACCTAAAAAGGCCACAATAGGTGAACATTAGATGAATTATACGCAATTAATATTATTATGTGCGCCATTCTACGCATATTCTATTGAAAACTGTCAATATGAAACACCTAAAGTGGCATTTTAGACCCCTGGGCATCTGGATCTATGTTGACCTATGTAGATGGCACAACACCTTCTAGGCTCCATGGCCTATGTGCTTATCATGGCAAACTGTGCTAGAGGGACAGTCATAAAGGGCTTCTGTATCTATATCGACCTATGTAGATGGCACAACACCTTCTAGGCTCCATTGCCTGGGTGCTTATCGTTGCAAACTGTGCTAGAAGGGCAGTCATAATGTGCTTCTGGATCTTTGTCGACATATGTAGATGTCACAATACCTTTTAGGCTCCATGGCCTGGTAGCTTATCATGGCAAACTGTGCTTGAGTAGCAGACAGCAGTCATAATAGGCTTCTGGATCTATGTCGACCTATGTAGATGTCACAAATCACAACACCTTTTAGGCTCCATGGCCTAGGTGCTTATCATGGCAAACTGTGCTACAGGGGCAGTCATAAACAGGTCAACGCATCTGGTGCACCATGCAGTGTGCACTATCGAGTAAATCAAAGGCGCCGCTAATCTGCTTGACAGATACCATGCGAACGCAAATAGCACGCCTGACGCCACGCACGTCAGAAGCCGCTGCCCTCATTATTATCTTAAATACTCGATACACTCAATTGTGCTTCAAAGTGGCTACAAATCTGATGGAAGTTAATAAGTCGATTAAAATAGATGGCTATTAACTTCCACCGCAATTAAGTTTTATACGTAATCATCGCATTGTTTGTAAATCGTACAGCACGTCGCAACGATCAACCCTGACAGATCAACTATTATTAACATAACGTCCCTTGACTGTACCTACTAAAGTGCTGTACCTGTAAATATTGGGCAAACGAGAAGACGACCTGCAATAACATAGGAGTAGCAAGTGAGTTGACAGCTTTTTAAAAATGAGAAGGTACGGTCTTTTCCTGAAGGTCGTAGTTGTCCGGAAATGTGAGCTGCAGAAAACTCCGCGAAAAGCGCATAGTGGATTACTGTTTACTGCCACTCTTAGATTAAGCCACTCGTCAAGATGATGAGGATGGAAATTTACAGACATTAGATACCACAGACATGACGTGTAAAAGCAAAGTATTTGTTCTGTGTTATAATTTATAATAGACTAGCTTTTTAAACAAACAAGTAGGTAAATTATAAAATAAAAGTTCATAATCGGAATGCAAATGGTGGGTGAGAGAGGCAATTTTAACATACACCTAAAACATCAGAAAATAAAGAGGAAAGATGGGCATCTTATAAGATATGTCAGATTCATAATGAAACTGGAAGAAAAGAGGGCGAGAGGAGATAAGCGATAGAAAATGTAAATATCATGTCATATAGGGTTCTACTTAACTAAAGGTTCTAGTTCTAACAGAGGACAGAGAGAAATGTCAAGGGGTAGGCAAGACAAGACGAGACAAGAAACCGAAGAAGAAAGGAAACATAATATTTACAGTTATATTTTTGTGGGAGAGCCACGCTTCGGCACGAATGGGCCGGCTCGACCGGATAAATACCACGACCTCACAGAAAAACGTCGTGAAATAACGCTTGCGTTGTGTTTCGCCGTGTGAGTGAGTTTATCGGAGGCCCATGAGGGGGATTGGGGATTTTATGGACCAGGAACGCAAATCGCAACACCAGAGGAGTTACAAGTGTAACTCCTCTGGTGTTGCGAGTGTCCATGGGCGGCGGTAATCGCTTACCATCAGGCGATCCGTCTGCTCGTTTCCTGATTCATTTTAGTTTAAAAATATATGAGCTTCGTGAATAAGTTCGCAGCGTTCTTTGTCAATGGCCGTGGAACTAGCCACTAAATTTTAAACGCGTAAAATGTAAAAATGTCACAGCATTCTGGAATTTTGGATATATTCCAGAGTAGAAATTAGATTCGGCGCTATTTTTAAAACATGAAATATGTATGTTATTCATTTAATAAATTACACAAATAATTATATGTAAATATGCCTATGTATGAGAATATTAATTTGTACATCTAAATATTATTGTTGATGACCTACAACTTGCACTTACGCTTGCCTTGGATTCCAGTGCAGCTATGGAACCAATAATAAATAATAATAATAAATAATGCTTATGGGTGCTTCCACATGACGTCTTGTAACACGTCCACGTCTAACTTGTGTCTATCACATGAAGAAAAAATAATTAATAGTTTTATACTAAACATATTTAAGATTTTTACTACCTATATTAATACACATATTTAATACACATCCATGACCCAAGAACTTTAGGTAGAAAACGTTTTTGTTGCTTTGGCAGGTTTCAATCCCGCGACGCGCTAACCACTGAGCCACATAGGTCGTCAATAGATTCTAACTAACTAAAAGCCTAAAAATAACACTAGTCGTCGCCTTTGTCATGGAAATTGGAATAAACATGGAAGCTGGTCGTAACTCGTAACTCATAGGCGTCTTACTCTTAGGCTAAGGACTCACGAAGCGGTTTTCACCCGCGCCCGCCGCGATGGCGGAGCTGCGGTTTTATTTCTAAACTCACGAGACCGGTGATTTTCGCGGGCACGCAGCCGTCGCGGTCGCGAGACGGGCGGTTGCAAGACGATTAGTTGAGGTCCAGACTGCCATTGACACACACCAGAAACGAGCTGTTGCGTTATACTTACTTCATAGAAGAATAAAGAAAATAACCTAACCAAGAGCATGTCAGGACATGTCTAAGGAGGGTTCCGTAAACTATTAAGTTTACTATACACTATAGTACACTATAAAATTTTAAACGTATGATAAATTAATAATAATATTATTATGTAATATTATATTGTATTATTTCTTTATTATTTTGAATATTCATTAATAATCAAAATATATACAACCCGTCGGAAATATCTGCGAACCTCGCTGGAATGCGCTTCCCTCGCACTTTACCGGACTTCGCCCCGTTTTCGCGCCTATCCAGTAACGTTGGCAACGCAATTACCGACGTACGTGTATTACCTACCTATTCCTGCTTTAGTAATCGCATTATTGTTTCTCTATTTGGTGAAATATTCATATCAATTTGCATGACGGCACTAAGCCAGGTTCGCAGATATTTCCGACGTGTTGTACTACCAGATGTTCTTTAAGATTATTTTTTATTCGATTTCGATGATATTAAATATTTTAAAGAGTTTTTATTAATTTTAATATTAGCTAATTCACTTAATATTTGATTAATATTTGAGCATATTTAAGTCTAAGACGATATCACCTAGCTCAGTGTATAATGATTACAACCAGATACTTATTACTTATACAATATATCAGTGATGTTTTCGATAGCGTGATACAGAATTTAAATCCAATAACACAGCGACATCTAGTATTATTTTTCAAAAACAATCGACGATTTAAACAGACTAGCAAGTAGCACCATATTGTTTTCGTAAAGTTACTAGCAAATTGATGCTTTTAATATTAAAGGTAGGTATTAAATTATAATAAAAAACAATAATACTATGGTAATTAATAATACATATTAATGTGTTTTCAGTGTTATTAAATTATTGTAATAATTGGTAAAAAAGGCACATATTCGTAAAATTAATTATTAATTAAAATTTTACATGTGTTTCAAAACTTTGCTCTGATTCTGGTAAAGAAACATAAATTCGTAACAATCTATATTTAAATTACTGCAGCTCAGTTAATCACAGTGGTTGTCCTTGAATGTAGGTTCAAACCCGACAGAGTATTTTAATTATAATTGATTCCTTTTTTTTTTATTAATTATTAATCTGTTTTTTTTTAATTATGCAACCAATTTTGAAACATTATTTTAAATAATCATTTCACATTATGTATAATTATTTTTATTTTGCTCTATGTTAATTTGTTTTTCTATAATTGCTCTAGAAATAGAAATTATGATGCGATTTTGTTCAAAATAGTTTTCCTAAAGAGTTTTTAGCATGATCTATCAGCATGGAAATTTGCAAGTTTCTATCTCTTATAGTTTAAAAATGCTAGGGGGGGACCAACTTACAAACTACTTTGGAGGCCGATTACTCGAAAATGGTCAACTTTATAAAAAAGTAACGTATGAAACCTTGCCTTTATTTTAAAAGACCTATTCTACAATACCCCACACGATGGGGTGGAGTGAAAAAATATTTTTCATCCCCGCTTCACATGTATGGAGAGCCACCCCTAAAATATAAAATTATTATTTTTTATGATCCCGAAACCGTGATCTATACACAATCTATAACTACACCAAATCTCATCAACTTATATTCATAATTACAGGAGCTAGAGGCGCGGACAGACAGACAGACAGACAGACAGACAGACAGACAGACAGACAGACAGACGGACAGACAGACAGACGGACAGAGCGAAACTATAAGGGTTCCTTAAGTATTACGGAACCCTAAAAAGACCTTTGAGCGTTAAATTTTTGTACTTATATTCTTCTAAACTCTTATCCCATAGAACGGGCCTTTCTTGCACCAAAGTAATTAGTAGATCGACTTCAATATCTATTTTTTAATGTTTGTTGAACGTGCACACACACTTCCGATGCTGCAAGTCACTGGTGCAAAATTGCGTTTGATTTCTACCCCCTGCCCCGTCGCTGGCCACTGCGGCCCGCACGATTCTACTCGTTGCCCGCCGGTGCAGCGGGACCCGCGAACAACCGCGCGCACCGCGGGCGAAAAACGCGTCATGAAATTTGCTTTAATTTTTTACATAAATATCTGTATTCTACAAAGGCTGCGGGCCCGCAACCGCGGCGGGCGCGGGTGAAAACCGCTTCGTGAGTCCTTAGCCTTACAGTAGTTGATGTTTTTCTAGCAAAGCAAATCTTGGCCCTGTCCAAAAACCGGCCAAGTGCGAGTCAGACTCGCGCACCGAGACTTCCGATAAACCTGTAGGTATATTTAAAGTAAAAGTTCACCCATCAAGTCAATCGGGTCATAGTAGGGGTAGTAAGTTTAAAATTATCAAAAATATTTTTATTATATGATGTAATAAAAAAATTACAGTTTTAGCAATTTTGCTATAAGACGTTATCTTTGTACTAAATTTCAAGATTCTGAGTTCACGGGGAGTACCCTGTAGGTTTTGATTCTTTTGCAAGTGTCGAGCGGAAATTTGCGGCATAATCGGCTGTATCTTTTGATTGCGTTGGGTTAGTTGTGTTTTTCACAGCTCCAAGAGACAGTAGACCTTTGTTTTGATGTAAATTCCAGCTTGATACCTCCACGCGTTCCTGAGAAAAAGGGTCTTGACAGACAGACAGACAGATAGACGGACAACGGAAGGGTTCCGTTTTTTCCTTTCGATGTACGGAACCCTAATAAAATAACCTAACCAAGAGCATGTCAGGACATGTCTAAGGAGGGTTCCGTAACTATAAACGCGTAATATGCTTTTTTTTTAATTACTCTAAAAGTTACTGTCCGATTTGGTTCACAATAATTTTCCTAAAGAGTTTTTAGCATTATCTATTAGCATGGAAATTTGCAAGTTTCTATCTCCTATAGTTTAAAAATGCTAGGGGGGGGACCAACTTACAAACTACTTTGGAGGCCGATTACTCGAAAATGGTCAATTTTATAAAAAAGTGACGTATGAAACATTGCCTTTATTTTAAAAGACCTATTCTATGATACCCCACACGATGGGGTAGAGTGAAAAAATATTTTTCATCCCCACTTCACATGTATGAGAGCCACCCCTAAAATATAAAATTATTATTTTTTTATGATCCCGAAACCGTGATCTATACACAATGTATAACTGCACCAAATTTCATCAATTTATATTCATAATTACAGGAGCTAGAGGCGCGGACAGACAGACAGACAGACAGACAGACAGACAGACAGACAGACAGACAGACAGACAGACAGACGGACAGAGCGAAACTATAAGGGTTCCTTAAGTATTACGGAACCCTAAAAACGACATTAGCACGTAAATGCTTTATGTAATAATATCAATATAAAATTTTGAAATAATAACCTCCTAACCAAGACCATGTCAAGACATAATATAAATATAGATATTATCTAAGGAGTTTTCCGTAACTGATCTATCACCGCGCAATAGGTTTTCTTCGAATTACTTAAAAAGTTATTGTCCGATTTCGCTCAAAATAATTTTCCTAAAGAGTTTTTAACATGATCTATTAGCATGGAAAATTATAAGTTTTTATCTCTTATAGTTTAGAAATGCCGGGGGGGGGGGGGGGGGGGCAACTTACAAACCAATTTGGAAGCCGATTACATACTCGAAAATGGTCGAATTTGTAAAACAGTTATGAAACCTTACCTTTATTTTAAGAGACCTATTCAAAGATACCCCACACGATGGGGTAGAACGAAAAAATATGTTCATCCCCACTTCACATGTATGGAGAGTCACCCCTTAATTTTATGATGCCAAAACCGAGATCTATACACAATCTATAACTATACTAATTTGAATCCATTTATATTCATAATAATAGAAGCTAGAGGCGCGGACAGACAGACAAACAGACGACAGACAGACAGGACGGAAAGAGCGAAACTATAAGGCTTCCTAGTTCCTTATGTATTGTACCCTAAAACAGAATAATTGCAGGAATTTTCCAATTAATTTGTTAATGGCGAACTAATGAACTAAATTTCCATTGGAATTCGAAATTAATTGTATCATTAATTAATTAATATCTATTCTAGTATTATAAGCAGGCCAAATTTGTTCTTATTAGAGTTTGTGACATTGTGAGGTTGTAGGGGATAATCTCTGGATCTACTGAACCATTTATTTTATTTTTTAACCCCCGACGCAAAAAGAGGGGTGTTATAAGTTTGACGTGTCTGTCTGTCTGTCTGTCTGTCTGTGTGTGTGTCTGTCTGTCTGTCTGTGGCATCATAGCTCCCGAACGGATGAAGCGATTTCAATTTAGTTTCTTTTGTATTAAAGGTGACTTACATGCGAGTGTTCTTAGACATGTTTGATGAAAATCGGTTGAGCCGTTTAAAAGTTGTGGGGGGTGAAAGCGGGGAAGAATAACCGAATGTGCGAATATGCTCAAATGGGGTCTCAAATAAGAGCGCACTGAAAGAGAATATTGATGACTTAATCGAGAGTGCTCGTAGCTTCGTTTGATGAGAAAATTGGTGGTGGGAAGATCAGCCGTTTGAAGATGATCAGCTCTTTTCTAGTTGATGAGGGGATCTGACTAACTTTACAATGTCCGATTGATTCGAAATTTGGTACCGTGTTACTTCAACGATATTCAAAGAACATGGTAAGGTAACCATGACCTGATCAGCCGTTTGAAGATCATCAGCTCTTTTCTGGTTGATGAGGGGATCTGACTATCGTCCACATGTCCTATCGATTCGAAATTTGGAACCATGTTACTTCAATAATGTTGAAAGTATGTATATTATCGTAAGGTAACTATAATTTATACCTCCTTTAAAAAGGATAAAATAAAAGTAAAATTAAAAATTTTAAAAACCCCCCGACACAAAAAATAAACTCTAAAAATAAAAAATAATATTTTAAACCTATTATAATTATATTATCACATATAATATTATGTAAGTTGAAATATTTTTATTTTCCAATCGTCGTCTCGTCGGGGGACCGCTATGTGAGAAAAACAGGTGTAGTCGCAAAATGAACAAAAGAATTTACTCCGAAAAAAATTCGCTCTTACCTAAATGTAATTCGTATTAATTAATTAGCTGTTGTTGTAAAAATACTTTATAAACTTTAGCGGTCCTCCGACGAGGCGACGATTGGAAAATAAAAATATTTCAACTTACATAATATTATATGTGATAATATAATTATAATAGGTTTAAAATATTATTTTTTATTTTTAGAGTTTATTTTTTGTGTCGGGGGGTTTTTAAAATTTTTAATTACTAATAGAAATCCACATTATTTGCGAGTAACATACGCTATTATACCAATTACCAACCATAAAAAAATGAAAATACTTTTTCGTGGTACTCGGATTTGCAAAATAAATGGTAGAAAAAACGGTCGAATGAAATTCGTGCGAACGCTTTCTTAACGATGAGAGCTTGATGAGAGATATATGTATATGTCACCGTAAAATTGTAAAAGCCGTTAGATTGTAAAATAGCTAACGAGATTGTAAAAATATCTCAAAAGATTCATAACTATATATTTATAATCTAACGAAAGTATACCTAATGTGTTAAATTATAGGCAGCATTTTCGCGTCCGAAGTCTATCAACATTTTGCAATTTCACTAGTTATATTACAAAATCTAACGGTTTTTACAATTTTATGGTGACATATAATAACTAGCTTTTGCCCGCGACTTCGTCCGCGTGGAGTTCGGTTTCCATACAAAATTTTAACCCCCTTTTCACCTCCTAAGGGGCGAATTTTCAAAAATCCTTTCTTAGCGGATGCCTACGTCATTACAACTATCTGTGGGTGTGCCAAATTTCAGCGAAATCCGTTCAGTAGTTTCGGCTGTGCGTTAATAGATTTGTCAGTCAGGTTTGCCTTTTATATATTAGGTTGGGGAAAAAGTTTCTTCGCATTTTATATAAAAAATCAAAAGGTTTTTTTATAAAGTTTATTTACAAGTGACTAAAGTATATAGGTGCCATTTTGTTCGATAACTTTTTGCCATCTTGTTGGTAGGTACATGATCCCATTGCTATAAAATTTTTGGGGCTTCTGATGAAAAAACTGCGACAAGTGGTTTTGGCAGTCCTCTTGTGATGTCAACCTGACACTGCCTAAGGAATTCTGCAGCGACCGAAACAGGTGGAAATCTGAAGGTGCAAGGTCAGGACTATACGGCGGATGCATTAACACCTCCCAGCCAAACTCCCGTAATTTTTTCTGAGTGGCTAAAGATGTGTGAGGTCTAGCGTTATCATGGTGAAAAACCACACCCCTTCTGTTGATTAATTCCGGCCGCTTTCTCTCAACTTCTTGCTTTAATCTCATCAGTTGTTCGCAGTACAGTTCAGAATTGATGGTCCTGCCTGGCGGTAACAGCTCATAATGAATAATGCCCTTCCAATCCCACCACACACACAGCATCACCTTGTTGCGAGTTAACCCGGGTTTCGCCACAGTCTGTGAAGCCTGACCGGCCTTTGACCACGATCTTTTTCGCACGTTCTTGTCGTACGTGATCCACTTTTCATCACCAGTTATCAGCTTCTTCAAAAATGGTTCGGTTTCGTTACGTCGTAATAAAGAATCACAAATGAGTACACGGTTCATTAGGTTTCTTTCAGTGAGCTCATGAGGCACCCAAATATCGAGCTTTTTTGTGTACCCAGCTTTTTTCAAATGCGCCAAAACCGTTTTGTGGTCAATCCCCAGTTCTTCAGCTACATCGTAACTACTAATATGCCGATCTTGCTCCACTTTTTCAAAAATGGCAACAGTTTTGTCCGTAACAGGGCGACCAGAGCGACGTGCATCTTTGATATCAAAATTTCCGGATTGAAAACGCTTAAACCAAATTTGCGCTACTCTCACAGATACTGCATTAGGTCCATAAACATCACAAATTTTTTTCGCGGCTTGTGTTGCATTTTACCTTTTTTGTAATAAAATTTTAAAATGTATCGAAATTCTTCATAAGAATCACTCATTTTAACAATAAGAAAAACAAATGAAAATCTCAAATTTACCTAATTTGAATTTGGAATTGTCTTCTGTAAAATTAAAACTTTTTAATGATACCAAAATCAGCCAGATACAATTGGTATAGCCCAAGATATTTTATGACAAGTTCATACATACTATAATGCGAAAAGACTTTTTCCCCAACATATTATTTAGAAGATAGATGCCTACAAAAGTCACAGTCGGGACTCAGGACTCAGGACACTATTTTGATGGTAGATAGGTATAGTTTTTCAATAATATTCGATAATAAAAGTCTCAATTACTGGATTTTCTTGTTTTTTCTATTGTTAATTTATATATTTTATTTATACTTTTAAGTTCTTGTTTGTTTTTCTTCTACCTGACCTAGGCCTCTAGTCAAGATGCATTCGATAATTTCGATGGCGAACTTCGAAATCAAGAATTTATGAGATTTGACATTTTTATGCCTTCTATCTATGACATTTGCGCCGTTATGACAAATAAAAGGACGTATCAATTATCAAAGGGCCTACGCCTTTGGTCTAAAATCTAAATAATGCCCCAAATGTAATCACTCTCATAGAATCTCCGAAGTAAAATAACACTGAACGGACGTCGGACTGTCATTCTTATTTTACAGTTTAATCCTTTGATACCTATGTTGTGTGTTTGTGTGAATCATTTACGACTAATACAAATAAAGCGATCCTAACAGATTTAATTTTGTACTCTGATTCACCGGTGTACGGTGATTCAACGTATGCAACGAGGTATCATCTATGCCTCCTTTGCCTTGAGTTAGTGCTAAGTAGGGAAATGCTAAGTCGTTCTAAAAAAATATGCTTGAAACAAAGTTAAATTCTTGAAAGAAGAATAGGTACCTGCATACTGAGTACTAAAATCGAAGAGGTAAGTATCTGTCACAAAACATCAATGACAAAAACACATAAGAGGAAGCAAATCCATGTATTTAAAAAAAAAAACTGAGGTTGTCACGCCTTTTTTAGACTTTTGGAGTCTTTTTTTACGATGTTAGAATAGCGGTTTTATGGCACTCATTATAAATGTTAGCATGTGGAATAAGGAACGATATAATATGTTTCTTGTTTTACTAGAATCCGGGTCTCTATGCTAAAGTTATTACTCTGAGATTTGATTCGAGACAATCAATAATAAGCATTATTGATTGTCTCGAATTAATAAAAGTGATAAACTATCGTCAATCAGAGTTTATAGCTTTAATAAAATTATGTTCAAGTATATTTATTAGAAAATTATAGAAATAGCCAATAGGCGATCAGATGCCAAGTCATACTTTATAGAAATATACTTAGTAGAGACTAGATATAGACATAGTGGCGACATGTTACGTAATGTGGATAGTATCGCCGTGTTATTGGATTATCTGATTTATTCCATACAAAATGCGTTGTTGAGAACAATTACAGTTGATCAGTATTTCAGTATTAGTAAGCGTGGCCTATTATATCATAGGACGAATGCATCCGTCAGGAAACGGTCCTCGCATACAGATAGCACTTATTAGCCTTGTTTATAGTGAACCGACGCAAAGCCTATGCAAACCTGGGTGTAATTGGATTAGTTAGTGGGAGCTCATACACATAGGCACGATTCGAGACCTTGAAACGACGGGACGCTACATACGTGATGCGATATTACGTTGTTAAAATTTACAACGCAACATTTTGCGTCACGACTCACGGCAAATTTTGCATTATGCTAAAGCCTGAAGATAGGTGCCGAATTATCGAAAATGTGCCGCAGTAGACGACTTGATTGGTTGATTGGTATACGTAATAAGCCATTTCGCTATATTCGTTTGGGCGTAACGTGAGAAATTTACTGACAGTTTTTCTGTTATACTATTCTTGTCGGAACGAAAAGGCCAAGCTACATGAATTGACTAAGGTGTAGAGTTTGTGAAGTTAGGCTTGTAGAGTTAAGGCGTCTAGAGTCAGAAGCTTGGTTTTACATGAGATCTGATAATTTTTGACAGTGCGATCTTGGCATCGCTTTACATGAAAATGTTTTTGGTGGGATTTCTGGGTTTTTGGGTTTTTGAGAATATATGGACGCATGGATCTTTGATACACCTTCACGCTAAATGTAATGAACGGATTTTGATGAAATTTGGTATGGTAGTGTTTTAGCTCTGGATTAACACATAGGTTACTTTTTATCCCGAAAAAGTACAGTGTTCCCGTAGGATACTATATATACGCGGGCAGAGCCGCGCGCAAAAGCTGGTTACGAATAGTGATGTGCCGGATCGTTAAAAATGTATATCCGCGGATACGGATCTGAATACGGATATTTGGTGTCAAGATCCGCGGATACGGATACGGATCTTAACTTTCACGCAGTCGGTGTCGGTGCGCGCGATCTTCGCACATGTTTCGACTTGCATTTCACGGTGGTTCTTTCTTTTGTTTATAGTTTTGTGTGACACTGGACAGCATAGATAACGCTTGTTTGGTATTGGTACATGAGTTTAAAAAAATGACTACAAAAAAGTTTAGTAGTAAAATTTGGAATTATTTTGTGTTAGTAAATGATGAATGTGCAAAGTGTAAAATTTGTGATGGAAAATATTTTCCGGGAATATTCCCGTAAGGGTAAAAGCACAACTCTGTAAAAATCATTTACAAAGAAAACATCCTCAAGAATATTATCTGTATTGAATTTAATAGTTTTTATTGCTAGTCGCCACCTTAATCAGTAATCACTAATTTAAATAATTCGTCTATAATTTTAATATTAATAAGGTAAATAGATCCGTAAAAGATCCGCCAAATAGTAACGGATACGGACACGGATACGGATCTTTCTTCTGCCTCGGATATCCGCGGATACGGATACGGATACGGATATCCGGCACATCACTAGTTACGAATAACGACTGACCGTGCGTTTTGCACGAGTTTTTGAAAAAATGACGACGATACGTAAGAAGTCGCCACGTCGCATTTTGTGACGATGCCGCCCATGACGACACATCGTATCGTGATCGTATCGTATAATGTATGCTGTAGCCTGTAACAGCTCTCGACGCTGCCATGTCCACAGTTTTTGTGCAACATATACAGGGGCTTGTGACATAGCACAAGCCCCTGACATCCACGTACAGTTTTTATATGACGTTTGATATGCCTTTTATCCAATAGGCAATCGGACATTTTTTTTTTTATTGCATAAATGAATAGTACTCTTAAATATGAGTAACTTCTCAGAAGAAACCGTATATCAAAAGTCAATATTTTCAAAGGTACAGCGATTTGTATAAAAAATTTCGCGAGCCTCCTAAAAACGCTCCATACTAAAATCGATATACACATGACGTCACTTGAATATGAAGTAGTATGAAGTAGTATATGAAGTATATGGCCGCAGGAATATATTTGTAAATATCTCCGATATTTGTGCGTTTAAGTTCATACTTACCATAATGAATGTTTTTGTATATGATGTGAGTAAACTAATGATGTAGGTTTTGTTTACCAATTTCGCAAAAAAAAAAAAATTTTTTTTTGGTATAAAGACTCGCGAAATTTTGTATACAAATCGCTGTACCTTTGAAAATATTGACTTTTGATATACGGTTTCTTCTGAGAAGTTACTCATATTTAAGAGTACTATTCATTTATGTAATAAAAAAAAATCAGTCCGCTTGCCTATCCCCGCCGAACATGAAGTCATCCAATTTTCAATTCGCATGTCGTTATCTGCGTTTGTGCCAAACTCTTTTGATGGAAAATGTTTTTTTGATTACACAGCAATTGACACGATGAAAGCAGATTTATTTTTACTAGCTTTTACTTGCGGCTCTGCTAGCGTAAGATAGAATTCCATGGGAACACTTTTTGGGGTAAAATGTAGCATAATATCTTGTGGCGGACCAATCAGCGCACAGTCCTAAATCGCGCTATCGAAGTTTTCTAAGATCGGTGGTATACGAGTATATGTTACTGTAAAAGCTCGAACTACGGTAAATCCTAAGATTTTCCAGTAAAACCTAAGATTTACCAATTCTTAATGGTAAATGTGCAAAAAGGTTTGCGATTCGAACTTTTACCACCATTCACTTGGTAAATCTTAGGATTAACATTAAAGACACGGTAAATGTTGAAAAAATGATGTCATTAACGTTAAGAAGAAATAAGCTGTTCATTACAGGCGTATAAAGTGCTTTGATATTTTGACTATAGGCGGCGAAGAAAAGCTAATTACGCCGATGAAGGTCTGGATGTCAAAAGTAACAAGACTTTGGAAAAGGGTATTGTCATGAAGCCTATACTTCATAGTGAAATGAACTCACGTTGTCAAGTAGATCTCGTTGCTCGTAAAAAATGCTCGTCGAAGAAATGCTGCACTTGCAAATCATCAGCATTACTTTGTAATTGTAAATGCCACAATAGCACTCCGTGTTGTAACAAGTGAAATATTTTATAAGTTATATTTTCTATATTATTTTTAAATAAAAAAATTAAAATACTTCTAACGTAAAAATACACAAAAAAGTATGAAATAAAACTTATTTTCTAAATAATTCCATTTATAAATTCAGCTAAAATTTTAACTATTTCTCTACTCAATCTTCTTAATTTTGAAATCGCTACCAGCCCAAACGATATCCTACAATATTTTATAGAACTCATATACAAATTTGCTTGTACCGACTTCAAAATTAAGAAGATTTAGTAGAGTGATAGTTAAAATTTTAGCTGAATTTATAAAGGTAATTATTTAGAAAATAAGTTTTATTATATACTTTTTTGTGTAGTTTTACTTTGGAAGTCAATTTAATTTTTTATTTAAAAATAATAATTTCACCCTTTTTAGTGATATACTAGCTACTAGCACGGCAGTGCCCCCGCCAAGTCGAGCGCGAAGCAAACACTGCCGTACCATCCTTTACTGGAACCATTTCGCCGCATTTTCAGGCCCCTATTTGAGAACCTCTGGATAAGACCAGAACGCAGAAATTTTCGTCATCCAATAAGCTATAATCACATACTTAAAATCCAAAATTTCAAGTCTGTAGGTCATTTAGTTCTGAAGATAAGCGAAAGCAAAGTTTCGCATTTACGACACTCACTCACTCACTCACTCACTCACTCATGATCATCAAAATAGAACTTGTACTTCCCATAAACTTAGAGAGCTGAAATTTGGTACAGAGTTCGGGTTTAATGGCCACATAAAGGGAAAACTATAAAAACTAGGATAATCGATCTGGGGGCACGGCAGTGCCCCTGCCAAGTCGAGCGCGAAGCAAACACTGCCGTACCATTATTTACTAGAACCATTTTGCAGCATTTTCAGGCCCCTTTATTCTACTCGAACATTACACAAATTAAATAAACAAATTACACTAAAATCTAGGAAAATAAATCAATATGCCCACGTTTCTACAAAAAGAAGTAAAATCCCACCAAAAACATTCTGTAAAAAACTAGCCAAGTCTCGATGGAGCTGCTTGTTTATCTCAAAAAAGTAATGAAATCTAGACAAAATCGTGCCAAGTCTAAGGTTCCTTACTGCGGTTTCTTTATTATTATAGTTAATGTTGTGTGACTTGGCCATTGAAGGGTACACAAGGGTACAAAAGGGGCTCCATGACACCATTGCTCCAATACATGTGTTATACAATCAACAACAGCCTTAAATGAGACACTAGCGTCCAATTACCAATACCAGTATGGGCTATTATCTCGCTTAACAAACATAGGTAGTTACAAATGTAAACAAAATTGACTTGTACCCACTAAAGTATAAAGAATGTTCAACGGCCAAGTCACTCAACATTAACTATAATAATAAAGAAACCGCAGTAAGGAACCTTAGACTTGGCACGATTTTGTCTAGATTTCATTACTTTTTAGAGATAAACAAGCAGCTCCATCGAGACTTGGCTAGTTTTTTACAGAATGTTTTTGGTGGGATTAAAATATACACCGTATGTTTAATGGTGTAAAAAATACATGAAGATACATTTTTGATGTAGATATTATAGATTCCTATCGTAGATATTAAGACTTATTCGACCATTAAACTTACGGTGGATATAGAGTACATCTTATAGACTAATAATTAGCAAATCGAAATAATGTAAAGAAAGAATTTAGTAAATATAAAATTTTTCATTTTATTTATATAATTGTCTATACATCATATCATTCATACACAGATTACATAAAACGTTATACACTAATACTATTACATATTTACATTTGTTATTTTAGTTTTATTTTTTGTTTTAAATTTATCTTTATAATATTTGCTTGTACACTACATTTATGGTTCTGTTGTTTGGACTGTAAATAAACAAATGTTGAGGTGATCCAACTCATGAGCATGCGACATATAGTTGGCCATGTGCAAAGCATGGTTCCTTCAAGTCAACGCCACAGTACTGAAATGTTTGACCTTGTGCTTTATTCACTGTCATACTGTAAGCCAACTTTACCGGGAATTGTAATCGTTTAAAAGTAAAGGGCAATCCATTTGATCAAAGGTATCCGTGGTGTAAATACTGTCTGTCCTTTCTCTTTACCAGTCATTATACTGGCTTCGATAATGTTATTGTGTAATTGTTTGATACAAAGTCTCGTACCATTACACAGTTTCGGCGAGTTCAGATTTCGTAGTAAAATAACTGTGAACCAATTTTTAATTTAAGGCAGTGTAATGGCATTCCTGGAACATTTAATGAATTCAAAAATTCAGTAGGAAAATTAACGCTTTCTACCTCATCAGTCATTGTATCGATTGACGTGTAAATTTTCTCTTCTCCCGGAATCATTCCCTGGATGATGTTGTTGATGTCGTTGACAATGTCGTTCTTTGTGGCTAGAATAATTCGTTCACGAAACCATTCTGAATGAGTATAATTTTCAGCAATATTTGGATATACTTCATTTATTAGTTTTTCAGGTGTTTCAACGACATTACATAACTCCTTAGTTAATACTATTTGACCAGTATTTTCGTCTACTGGATAGTTGCCTTCTCCTATTTGCAATAGTTTTTCAGAGAATTTGCCTTTTTTTTTAATTTTGAATGCCTTTTTATCTCCTGACATTTGCGCTCTCATGTTTGTTGTTAACTTAATAATTTTCACGTGGTCCCATATGAACGATTTCTTCAAGCAAGCATTAATTTCATCAGCCGGCGTCGATTTGGGAATAACAGGCAGAGTTTGACGAAAATCACCTGACAGTATTAACAGCACACCTCCCATTATATTATTATTGTTGCATAAATCTTGAAGTGTTGTATTGAGCGCTTCTAGAGATTTTTTATGGGCCATTGTACTTTCGTCCCATACAATGGCTTTGCACTGTTTCAATAATCGTCCACGCGCTGATGATTTTAAGATGTCACATACCGGAAATTCACAGTCAGCTACATTTAATGGTAATTTTAAACCAGAATGTGCTGTTCGTCCACCATCCATAAGAGTAGCCGCTATCCCCGATGACGCCAGGGCGAGAACGATATCTTTATTTGCACATTTCAGCTAGAATTAAATTGATTAGAAATGTTTTTCCGGTGCCACCAGGTGCATCTGTAAATATTATGCCACCTTGCTGTTTTCTATAATAGTCCATTATTATATCATATGCTTGTTTTTGACTCTGAATTAATAGGGATTTGTTGTGTTGGATGTAATGTTTCAATTCTTCTATATTATAATTTGTTTCTCTTAAAAATTCACTATTCATAGCATCTAAATGACTTCGTTGAGGAGATTGAACACCTAGTTGTTCTAATGTTTGGTTAGATATTGCTAAACATTTGTCTTCTATCAATATCAAAGCTTTGTTAAAAATTTCTTCATTAAAAGTTATTTCTAAGTCCGGATTTTGTCGTCGTAGTTCAGCCAAAATGTCATCGCTCATATATTCTCGATATTTTAGCCATAGTCGATTTGGATTAGAAGGGTTACATGTAGTTATTATAATTGCAAATAGCTCACGAATTTGAGTCGCTGTTGCTGTTTGGGCTGCTTCGTTCATAGCTAACTCCCAATGATTATCGTTTTCTAATAGACCTAGTCTTTGACATGCCTCACGATATGTTTCACAAATGAAACCATTGACACTTCTGAGGTCTTCAAAACACGTTGGGCCACGAATATTGTGTAGTAATAAACGCAGATAAAAACATTCTGCGTTTTTTGGGTGCACTGTATAGACTCGTCCTATTGCGTTACTTTTAAATATTCCATCATGTCCCTCTACTGGTATTCCACGTTTTCGAGGATTAAATTCTTTACTTGTTGCATTCCACGTATAATAATATGGTACCTCTGAATAAAATAAAGTCTTAGCAAATGAATATTTCTGGCATAATTCAAAAAATGCTGTTAAAATTGTTCTTGCTGGTGGTTCTGTCGCAACTTTCTGTGCTGTTTCTGTAGTAAAAAACACACGTTGTCCATTTTCTAAGTGCACGGATAAATGAAGAACTGGCGGATCTCGATCGTGAATTGGGAAACTTAAAATTCGCCAAACCGCTTCATTAGTATTAATGTAACGACCCATTTGATATTGTACTATTTCATCATGCTGATTTTCATTGGTCACCGTAAAAACAGCCATATCACTGCCTTTGTTAATATACTTGCATACATATTTAATTGATTTGACAGAACTGCAGTATTCGACATTGATATGGGCATTAAACATTTTGGATAAAAGTGGATTGTATGGAACTATAGGTGTACCAGAATCTCATGGCAAATAGGGAAAAAAAAATTTGTAGTGTGCAATACTGGGGAAATTGGATTAAACGATCTTGATACTGGTTAATATTTAATTATGTCTAGTATTATTGAACATGAATTATAATGTTCGGTGTATAATATAGAAAACTAGCTTTTGCCCGCGGCTTCGCCCGCGTGGAATAGTGTTCTTGGAGAAAAAACTACTTCGGCGAATAATTCTCTACCTACTTACAGCAATATACTACTGATACAATATTGAACATGTTTTTAGGTTTGCCCAATGCAAATTGTTAAAAATGGGACCCTATCACCTCGATACGACATGCGCGACCACTTGATAATATACTTACATAATAAGTACTTGAATATAAATTTTACCATAATCTTATAATATCTTAAAGACTATTAAATACTTAAAGACTATTATTTTAAAAACTCGCATCAAAATCCGTTGCGTAGTTTTAAAGATTTAAGCATATTATAGAGGACAGACAAAAAAGGGACTTTGTTTTATACTATGTAATATAATGATATTTCATGAAAAATAAATCAATCGTGAATTACTTTATATACTTATTTATTACGAATAACATACAATTAAATTGGCAACAGTTTATTTAATGTTGGAATTTCCTTCCGAACTGTATAGAACACGTTTACTTTATTCCTAATCAACTATAAATCGAAACTGTCTTATGTTAATTTTCTTTTTTCCTCCTCTCCTCCTTTTACCAGGCATGGAACACAAACCATCATTCGATGTGCCATCAGCTACGATTCACCTTATAGTAGTACTGGAAACACATATAAAGAAGTCACAATAATTACCTAAGAAAATATAAAAAAACTAAAAGTATCAAAACAACTCACTCTAACTTACCGGTCAACTCTACCACGAACTTTAAATTATAAGATTGAGTTCGATTTACACCTTCTTCTTTCTGTGTTTTACTATAGACATAGAAAACAATATTTCTCGCTTGAGATCGAATTGCCTTTTTGGATATTTTCACAAAAACAACAAATTCCAAGAACATAATCACAAAATTTTAGCAGCGGTTGACAGATCACGTACTTTGATTTGACGGGTCATACTTGACATTGCCATATGAAAATCACATTTTTTATTTTTTTTAAAATGCCATCAGATTCTGGTAGAGCTATACCCATTGATTGTTATAGCTCTACCAGAATCTGATGGCATTTTAAAAAAAATAAAAAATGTGATTTTCATATGGCAATGTCTAGTATGACCCGTCAAATCAAAGTACGTGATCTGTCAACCGCTGCTAAAATTTTGTGATTATGTTCTTGGAATTTGTTGTTTTTGTGAAAATATCCAAAAAGGCAATTCGATCTCAAGCGAGAAATATTGTTTTCTATGTCTATAGTAAAATACAGAAAGAAGAAGGTGTAAATCGAACTCAATCTTATAATTTAAAGTTCGTGGTAGAGTTGACCGGTAAGTTAGAGTGAGTTGTTTTGATACTTTTAGTTTTTTTATATTTTCTTAGGTAATTATTGTGACTTCTTTAAATGTGTTTCCAGTACTACTATAAGGTGAATCGTAGCTGATGGCACATCGAATGATGGTTTGTTTTCCATGCCTGGTAAAAGGAGGAGAGGAGGAAAAAAGAAAATCAACATAAGACAGTTTCGATTTATAGTTGATTAGGAATAAAGTAAACGAGTTCTATACAGTTCGGAAGGAAATTCCATCATTAAATAAACTGTTGCCAATTTAATTGTATGTTATTCGTAATAAATAAGTATATAAAGTAATTCACGATTGATTTATTTTTCATGAAATATCATTATATTACATAGTATAAAACAAAGTCCCTTTTTTGTCTGTCCCTATGTATGCTTAAATCTTTAAAACTACGCAACGGATTTTGATGCGAGTTTTTAAAATAATAGTCTTTAAGTATTTAATAGTCTTTAAGATATTATAAGATTATGGTAAAATTTATATTCAAGTGCGATAAATAAAATACTTATTATGTAAGTATATTATCAAGTGGTCGCGCATGTCGTATCGAGGTGATAGGGTCCCATTTTTAACAATTTGCATTGGGCAAACCTAAAAACATGTTCAATATTGTATCAGTAGTATATTGCTGTAAGTAGGTAGAGAATTATTCGCCGAAGTAGTTTTTTCACCAAGAACACTATTCCACGCGGGCGAAGCCGCGGGCAAAAGCTAGTTTTCTATATTATACACCGAACATTCTTCATACAGTCTTATTATAATTCATGTTCAATAATACTAAAGACATAATTAAATATTAACCAGTATCAAGATCGTTTAATCCAATTTCCCCAGTATTGCACACTACAAATTTTTTTTTCCCTATTTGCCATGAGATTCTGGTACACCTATAATTAGAATTTCTTGATTGCCTCGTATTTTAATTTTAGCTGTAAACCCACCTTGTTCTGGTGATCGACGCCTGTATTTCGGATATCCATCTTCACCCGTAATTGTTTCATTCAAAAATGACTTTGGATAACGTTTTGTACATGTTTCATCTTTCATACACGGAGAACTTTTATTTAGTACACCACACGGGCCATGAATCATATTTCTCACGATTATATTATACAGGTCAGGATCTTCGTCCGGGTTTGGAAATTCAGCCTTGATAATATTATCTATTTGATCCGGATGTATTTTATTTTGAAGCCAAATTAAGTTGTGAGAATGTGGCAGTCCTCGTTTCTGCCATTCGATTGAATATATCCAGCAGATAACAGCACCAAATATTTGATTTTTTACGATGGCATCAATAAACTTAATTTGTTTTTGGCGAAAAACTCGGGCAACAATATCATGTCGATCGCTGGCCGTTTGCTTATATTGTAATTCATCTTTGATTTCCACCCATGAAGAATTACATGTAAATGTTATGAATAAATCTGGTCGGCCGTGTTTTCTGACATAAGTTATCGCATCTTGGGCATATTCATGCATGTAACGTGGACTTCCAGTAAACGTAGAAGGCAAGATGACCAATTTTCCCATGTTATCAACGTTTCCATCATTTATCATAGCATCTCTCAAATGAATGTATTCATCAGAACGCAACTTTCGTTGATTGTGGCTAATAAATTGTAATCTTTCTGTCTCTATTTTAGCATACATATCCACGATAAACTGCTGAAATAACTGACGACAATTTAAAGTATGGTTATATTCATTATTTCTAGTCATAATTCGATAAGCATAAAATTGCATAGCTGACACTTTTTTATTAGTTTTGGATTGATCTGTTGAATGTTAAAGTGATAACCATCTTCACCTTGCCAAAAAATTAACGGGTATTGTAGTGCATCATAACTGCGATGTGTTTCAGCAATACGTTGCAATTGATTACTTCTACGTTGAATAATAATATCACGATGGCTATATTCATTATCAACAATTACTACAGCAACTTCTTCCGTTTGAGGAGCATTAAACCTTCGTTCATGTTGACCGGCTGGTCTTTTATCCGCTCGAATGACGATCTTGTAATTGTCTGCAACCATTTTATCTAATGAAGTTTTAAATACATTGATTAGTTGATTATTATCGTGAAGTAGACACTGTAATTTTTGAATGATGTCTCGTTGTAGCCCCTGAATATGAGAACAACGTTGATCTATTTCAAGCTCTTCGTTACCAATAAAATATACTTGAAGAAACTTTGGAGTTCCATCTGACATCGGCATCAGAGATCCTATCCGATGGTAAATTTGGCCTTGAACCTTGAAAACTGAACTGAAATTTTCTTCCTGACATATTAAAGTCGCTCCAAATGAAGTCATTTGAAACAACAGTTATATCGTCGTATATTTTGTAGAAAATGAATGGAATCTGGTGTTTCTCCTTTCATATATGCGAGTAATTCTGGTGGCGGTGTATTCAATGGTGGTAAATTTACTTTACCACTTGAGCAACACATACCGGGAGATTCTCCTGGAAATTTGCGTGCATTACAATACTTGCATATCGTATCCATTTTTCCAATAATTATATTCGGATGTTCACTATATTGCTTTTTACAATCATAATGGAACGCCTGAAGTTCTAAGCTTTGTCGTAATCGATTTCGAATTGCTTGTTAGTGCGAACTCTTACTTCGGCGGTTTGATTTTCTCTGAGTTTCTTTATACGTTCACGATTATTCGAAAGTCGTTTTTCCGTTTGTTCTTCTGTTTCATTTTGACGTGCTTCTTTCATTTTTTTTGCTCTCACTTGAGGTTTTGTAAATACTTTTTTACGCTTTGGCATTGTGTATAATATGTAATGTAATAAAATTACACAAAGTCGATCTCTCGCTTATAACGATGATAACACTAACAAACTCACTACATTTTGGTATATAAATAATCGAACATGAAAATTTCTAGATTTGGAACACTCTAGAACCATCCAAAAGTTTGTTCTGTTTTATTTGTCAAAATCACGTGAATCGTTTTAAGTACTGGTCACTTTTAATTCTCACTGATCTTCACTGACTACAGACACGATTGAACTAACGAAAAGCTACTGATTTCGGGTTTATATACCGTCAGATATTGAAATTTCTAGATTTGGAACACTCTAGAACCGTCCAAAAGTTTGTTTTGTTTTATTTGTCAAAATCACGTAAATCGTTTTAAAGTACTGGTCACTTTTAATTCCAACTGATCTTCACTCGACTGCAGACACGATTAAACTAACGAAAAGCTACTGATTTCGGGTTTATATACTGTCAGATATAGAAATTTCTAGATTTGGAAGACTCTAGAACCTTCCAAAAGTTTATTCTATTTTTAGAACTTTCTGAAACGTTCCAGAATGATAATAACCGATATTATTAAAGAAATTTTCAGAATTTTCCTAAAGTTCTAATGAGTTAGAAAAGGACAGATTATTAATTTCAGTACTTTCTAAATCATTCTAGAAAATGTTAGAACTTTCCGGAACATTCTATATCAACTACATTCAGTTTTATACATTTTGGAACGTTCTAGATCATTCTAGAAAATATTAGAACTTTCCAGAACATTCTATATCAACTACATTCAGTTTTATACATTTTGGAACGTTCTAGATCATTCTAGAAAATATTAGAACTTTCCAGAACATTCTATATCAACTACATTTAGTTTTATACATTTTGGAACGTTCTAGATCATTCTAGAAAATATTAGAACTTTCCAGAACATTCTATATCATCTACATTCCGTTTTGCACATTTTGGAACGTTCTAGATCATTCTAGAAAATATTAGAACTTTCCAGAACATTCTATATCAACTACATTCATTCATTTTGGAACGTTCTAGATCATTCTAGAAAATATCAGAACTTTCCAGAACATTCTATATCAACTACATTCCGTTTTGCACATTTTGGAACGTTCTAGATCATTCTAGAAAATATTAGAACTTTCCAGAACATTCTATATCAACTACATTCAGTTTTATACATTTTGGAACGTTCTAGATCATTCCAGAAAATATGAGAACTTTCCAGAACATTCTATATCAACTACATTCAGTTTTATACATTTTGGAACGTTCTAGATCATTCTAGAAAATATTAGAACTTTCCAGAACATTCTATATCAACTACTTTAGTTTTATACATTTTAAACGTTCTAGAACATTCCAGAAAATATTAGAACTTTCCAGAACATTGTTTATCAACTACATTCCGTTTTGCACATTTCGGAACATTCTAGATCATTCTAGAAAATATCAGAACTTTCCAGAACATTCTATATAAACTACATTCAGTTTTGCACATTTTGGAACGATCTAGATTATTTTAGAAAATATTAGAACTTTCCAGATGTTTTTAGAACTTTCTAGAACATTCCAGATCGATTGAAACATTTAGACACATTCTGGACTTTTCTAGATCATTCCACAAATTTTCAGAACTTTTCTAAAGTTCTCATATGTGTTAAAGAAGGACAGATATATATTTTTCACATTTTCGCCACCCACAGCCACCCACCGCGCCCAAACTCCCTTACTTTTTTCTAGGACCCAAGGGGTGTCTACCACCACAATGGGGTGTTGATTGGAATTGGTGGTGATATAGAAAACCGGTCACATACATTTTCACCCAAGCATTTTATATATATAAATTAGATAGATTAGATTAGATTAGATTGTTAAGTTAATTTTTTAAATTAGTTATTGTAAATAAGATGATGATGATGATTATTGTAAGTCACAAAGTGGCATATGCTTGCAGTTCTTTAAACAATGTCAAAATTTCCAAACGCGTATCTTTAATGACTGAGGAGTTCTGTTCAGTGCTTTTGGATCCAGGGTATACTTTGGTGAAACATCTTATTTTTTTGGTAGCATATGCTTGGACTTCTTCAGTAAAAGACAAAATTACCATGTGTCTATATAAATTTTGAGGAGTTCCCTCGATTCTTCATGGATCGATAATTTTACTCATGTTATTTTTTTACTACTAGGAAGTATTTCAAAGATTTTAAAATTACTAGTTTCTATTTATTAATAAAATAATATCCGAAATGAAAATAATTTAAATAGGTTAGGATTAGTTATTTAATTACTATCGTTTGATACCTATATAATAATATGTAGGTACCTAAGATTTTGACCAATAATTAATTGAAATAGTAAAATGAAAATTAAGAATTACTCATTGTTTTATTCCTAAAACCAACATCTACCAGCTGACAGTGGTAAAACCTAGCATATACTGAATTCGAATGGTAAAAGCTCGAAAAAATTGTGCCATTTTCAGAAATACTTACATTTACCAACTCATGTCGGTGAATCCTAAGACTTACTCTTAAATCTTAAGATTTACCGTACTTCGAGCTTTTACAGTAACATATATACAACATCTGAAAATCACTACAGCAGGCTTCGGCCTGACCGAGCATAGCACATCGGTCGGTCGGTGATTCCCCTTTGGGGCTTCCACTTAATCCCACAATCTGTTAATCTAGATTACCATATGACAAAAATCCGTTCAGTAGTTTTTGCGTGAAAGAGTCACAAACATCCATCCAACTATCCATTCATACATGTTCGCAAACTTTCACATTTATAGTAGTAGGACCTCAAGTAGGATCTTCAGTGTGCTCAGTGCGCGTTTAAGGCCGTCTCCCGAGCAAAAGACCTTGAGGAGGTCAGCCGCATTGCCGAGTTCGCACCGAAATATTAAATTTTTCACATAACTTAGTTCAAAATTGACCAAAAAAAATTTAAACGGCGAATATCTAGCTTAAGAAAGTGCCTATCTATTGGTGTGTGTCCCAAATAAAATTAATTTGTAAATACTATGGAGACACTGAAACTATAATAATTGAATGTCAATATTTTAATAATACTTTGGAAGCTCCTATCGTCGTCGTCTGTATAATAAACAAAAATAGGAAATGAATAACAGGGAAAATAATATTCAAAATTCAAATAATGAAGATTACTGCTGTATTTTTATTATAATTTTGTAGCTTTCAAATAATGAGTTATAAGTCTCTCAAAAACGGTAAATTACAGCCTAGCGCAGCGTCTCCGTAGGGGGAGCGCCTTAAATCAATGCAACAATCATGAATCATGATACATTACGCATGCATTTTATGGAATGATTTGGTCGTGTCAATCAACACGCCGACATCAATGAAATGCGTTTATTCATGCTTAATTTACCTGCATATGTCATGGTAAATGATAAATTCAATAACAGGATGTTTAAGGTATATTAACCAATAAGGTAAATCGGAGGTTGTCGCCTTGGATTTATTCGTATCACACACCACGTGTACAGGGTCCTTATAACATCTCCGGTTCCGATGCCATCGGCCTATCATTGGTGAATGTTAATAACTGAAGCATTTATGATACACTGTCTTCCTTGTAACTTTTCTCGAACCTTCTATTTCCATTGAAGTGTATGTTGTCAACAGGGCCGCCGTAAGCGGACGTGCAAAGCGTGCACCGCACAAGGGCGACACGCCCAGGGGGCGGCATAATCGGTATTGCACGCGGGCGACGAAACACCTAGCGGTGGGCCTGGTTGTCAAGTTAATAATTGTCAACTTAATTTGTATTATGGTCGCCACCAATTTGTCACCAGCCATATAATAATAGCTCCACCAATTTCGGTGACGGTGGCCGGTTTCATTTGAAACAAGGCCTGCTACGCAGGAGTTATTTTATAGTGTCCAAGTGTGTGCGCAGTACACGAGAACACTTTTTACTCTTGTAGCCCAGTGGGACGGATAACTGACACGACTGACGAGAGATTAGGCGCAGGTCCGACTTTTTACATGTCCATCCGACGCATGCATCAACTTTCTTGTCAGACAATCAGGTGGTCAGCCTGCATTATCCTACCACGCCTAGACACGACCTTTGCGAGTCGAGAGCCAAGTTCTAAAGCTCTGGACCACGGAGGTTGTTGTTGTCTACACTCTACACCAGTCATATTAGCCAGCGATATGCCGAAGTCCTTAATTTCACATTTTTTTAACATATATGTATACCATAAGCCTTATACTTTATGTTCCTCAAATAATAATAATAATTAAATAAAAAAATTATAATTATTTAAAACCGGTCGTGTTTATATATTATGTCATCGTAAAGTTGTAAAAACCGTTAGAATGTAAAATAAGTAACGAGATTGTAAAATATGTCGAAAGATAAAAAACTATATGTACATATAAATATAAGGTTTGGTAAAATCAATTACGAATACTTCGGGCACGTGATCTACTGCTTGTGTAAAGACGTTTAGGCAAAAAAAAAATTTGAAACTCGTGATTTTTTTTTATACAAAACTAGCTTTTCCCCGCGACTTCGTCCGCGTGGAATAGTTACTTTGGGATATCGCTAAAATTTACCCGCGACTTCATTTACGTAGAAGAAGCGCTTCCACCTCACGACTGCCCGCCCGCTCCGCGCGCCTTACTATAGCGCGCATGATTATTTTATTACTGCGATATCTTCTAAAATACTCATTGAAATCAAATGATGTAAACGGCAAATTTCTTCTAGATTAAATGCTTGTAATGAATAACGTATTTACTTGGATAAGGATTAATATAATCTTTATGAAAACACCTTCACAAATAATGCTTACTTTTAGAACAAATTTGGTAAGTATAAAAAGGTTATAGTGAGCCAACCTTAAAAGATAGACATATACTGTCGCGGACTTTTTTTTAGAACTTTTAAAGGGGAACAATTCTGCCATACATCATTTTAGCGAAACTTTAACCGTTTCCGCAGCGTACGTAGCGAAAGCTCTCAAAAGGAAAAAAAGACCCCCGATTTTGTAACATTCTTGATTGGTACTCCGCTCGTATTGAGTTTAGCATGATGCTATATAGCCTAAAGCCTTCCTCGATAAGTGGACTATCCAACACAAAAAGAATTTTTCAATTCGTACCAGTAGTTCCTGAGATTAGCGCGTTCAAACAAACAAACAAACAAACTCTTCAGCTTTATAATATTAGTATAGATTAAATTATGTTGCAGGAAATTACATCTTATTGCATTATATCGACCACGCGCGTACAGCTTAGAGATGAAAATTCCCCGGAAAGTTTCCTTTTCTAAGGAATACTTCCTGAAAACTTCCTGAAAATTTCCAAATTTGGAAGTTTTCAAAATATATGACTTGTAGAATATTTATGAATAATAACTTACCAGGGATGATTGTACCTAAAAATCTAAACAATTTACCTAAGGAAAAATTAAATAAAAATGTGTCTCTCCAAACAAGAGTTACCCCCGATCCGTCACTACTTCGATTCGTCACCAAAAATGTTGTCCATACAACGACCCCCGACTCGTCACGACTAATAATGATAATAAATTACTATTCAGATTAGATCAGATCACCTGATTGACTTTAATATGAAAAGTTGTTACGAGGTATATTTTGTTTTACGTCTGACAGTTTCATTGTCTGAACATACCCTCTAAGTTTGTCGAATGATTTCAATTTCACCCTTAGAATATAGCTTTATATTCTAATTTCAGTAAATAATTATTTATGTATATCATTTTAGTAAATAACATAATTTCATTATGAAGACAAATTTAACCAGTTATACGAGTGAGTTCATGTAGTCAATAATTTTATTGTAAACTGTTTATTAACTACTAGCTGGTGCCCGCAACTTCGTTTGCATAGAATTAGTAAATGGAAACGAAATTATTTTTACCCGACTACAGCGAAGGCAAAAGGGAGGATAATGATTTTGGCAGTCTAGGTATATTATTTCCTGACTGCAGAAGGTGTTTGATATCAAAATAAAGAGCTTGAAGAGACCTTTCCAAAAATCTATAAGACATATAGTAAAATGGTCAAGTATGAGTCTGACTCTAAAAAAAAAAACATTCATACCCCCGTTCATCCCATTAGGGGTTGAATATCGAAAAATTATGAAACGTGTGCGAATTATTTTCTTTTAGGACTACATTTACAAAGTTCCAACCCGAAATACTCATTTAATAAATTTTTCCCATACAAAGTTTAGTACCCCTTTTAACCCCTTAAGAGATCATATTTTAGAAAATATTGAATTAGAGTTTTAGTAAATCATGCCAAAGGGCAACATCACGACCATAAAAAAAAGTTACATACAATTTTTGATACCAGTTTTTACCCCTTTAGGGGGTGAATTTCGCAAAATCCCTTCTCAATGGACCTATGCGTCTCAAAAGGAAGCTACGGTCCGATTATTACGTTTTTAGCTTCAGTAGTTTTGCCTCGGCGTTGATGAAAATAAAAGATATTCATACCCTCGTTCATCCTTTTAGGGGTTGAATATCGAAAAATCATGAAACACATGTTTATTAATTTCTTTCAGGACTCCATTTACAAAGTTCCAAGCCTAAACGCTCATTTAATTTTTTTCCCATACAAAGTTTAGTACCCCTTTTCACCCCTTAAAATATCGAATTTTCGAAAATATTTAATTAGGGTTTTAGTAAATCATGCCAAAGGGCAACATCACGAAATTTTAAACAGATCTGACCATTAAAAAAAGTTACATACAATTGTTGATACCAGTTTTTACCCCTTTATGGGATGAATTTCGCAAAATCCCTTCTTAATGGACCTATGCGTCTCAAAAGGAAGCTACGGTCCGATTATTACGTTTCTAGCTTCTGTAGTTTTGCCTCGGCGTTGATGAAAATAAAAGATATTCATACCCCCGTTCATTCTTTTAGGGGTTGAATATCGAAAAATCATGAAACACATGTTTATTTACTTTCTTTCAGGACTCCATTTACAAAGTTCCAAGCCTCAACGCTCATTTAATATTTTTTCCCCATACAAAGTTTAGTACCCCTGTTTACCCCTTAAAACATCGAATTTTATCATGCCAATCGTAAATCATGCCAAAGAGCAACATCACGAAATTCCAAACAGATCTGACTACCAACAAAAAAGTTACATACAAACGTTGATACCCCTTTTTCCCCTTTATTTATTTATTTATTTACTATGAATAACCAACAAAAGTTACAATGATTCAATTTTAAAATACATTAAATAAGAGAAGAACTTTAAATTATAGGTTATTTCATCATGCAAAGTAAGAAACATAAATATAAAGAGAAAAATTCAAATAAAATTACTAAAATTCATAAATTAAATTAAAAAAAAATCGTTTACAAAATACAAAATAATTAAAATTCTAAATTTACAATAATAAATAATTAATTAATTAATCACAGAAATTAGAATTGAAGAAAAAACGCAGCTTTTAGGTATAATTAATTTACAAAACATGAAATTTAGTCATAGAATTAGATCAAATTAAAGTCAGAGGTGCAATGAATTAATGTTAACAATGATATTATATTATATAAGTTATTAATGATGTCAAGATTAATAATAAAATATTTGAATAAATAAAATAAAACAAAAATTGAAAACTATTACAGAATTATGGGACAATTAAGTAACATGACCGCATTGATAGTATTTGAGGATCTTTGTTTTGAAAGTATGAAAACGATCATGGTTTACGTCAACATCCGAAATCCTCGATGATAGCTCATTGTATTTACATGAAAGTCTTGTTATGGGGTTATTTTTACCCAGGTTAGTTTTATGGTAATTAGGTCGAAAAAGGGGCACTTGTTTCCTAAAAGATCTCACGGGGAGGAAAAAATTAAATGAAGAGAGGAGATGCATACAGTCTATTTTATTGTTTATTAGTTGATAAAGAAATGACATGTCTAAAATATGCCTTCGTGATTCTAATGTTACCATACCAAAATGCTGTAGTTTCTTCTCGTATGAGCAACCACGCAAGGAGTTACAGATTCTATAGGCCAAATGACGGACAATTTTTTGTTGAACACTTTCAATTCGATCAATGTGCACTTTGTAATATGGATTCCATACGGTAGAACAGTATTCCAGTTTACTTCTTACGTAACTATTATACAAGGTCAATATTGTAGAGGCTTTGTGAAATTCTCTAGAGTTTCTGATCACGAAACCAAGAGATCTTAAGGCAGAGCTGACCGATTCCTCTATGTGTGGAATAAAACTCAACTTTGAATCAAGCATCACTCCAAGATCTCTAATAGTTTGTACTTGAGATATAGTTGTGTTTGATATCGTGTAGTCGCTTACAGTAGCTACCCTTTTTCTTGTGAACTTAATATGATGGCATTTTTTCGCATTAAGGTACATTTTATTGTTGGCACACCATAGGACAAGACTATCGATATCATCCTGAAGCTTTTTTATGTCAAGTTTTGTTTTTATTATCCTAATTAATTTCAGGTCGTCTGCATACATAAATATATTGGAATTTATTAAGATATCGTTTATGTCATCGATGAAAATGTCAAAGAAGAGAGGTCCAAGAATTGACCCTTGAGGGACCCCGGAATGAGCGATAAAAAGGTCAGATTGATAACCATCAAAGCCAACATAAGATGGTCTTTGACTCAAATAAGAAGAGCACCAATTTAACAGAGAGCCAACTATGCCAAAAGACCTTAGCTTCTGTAAAAGAATGTTATGATTGACTTTGTCAAAGGCCTTCGAGAAATCAGTATATATAGCGTCAAGTTCATTACCATTATCGATTGCATTGATTAGGTAGGTAGCGTAAGATGTAAGGTTAGTATTACATGATCTACCGGATAAGAAACCGTGTTGGTTACTATTAAGAAGCTGATTTACATGTCTGGAGAGATTTTGGTGAACCAATGACTCGAGAACCTTTGACATCGTCGACAGAATAGATATAGGTCTATAATTGGTAATAATTCTGGCGTCATCTCCTTTAGGAATGGGAACTATACGGGCCTTTTTCCAAGCAGTGGGGAAAACGCCAGTTCTAAGTGATGTATTAAAAATAAAGTGAAGAGGCTGAGATAATTCGAGAGCACACTTATGCAAGAATATAGGAGGAATTTTATCCGGTCCAGGTCCCTTAGTGCAGTCAAGTTTCAATAGTTCCTTAAGTACATCACGTTGGGAAATAAAAAAGGTGCTCATGTAGGTTTTAGGTTATTTTACTGTATAGTGTAATTGACTATTGGTATCAATTTCGTACACCGAAGAGAAATTCTGAGCGAAGAGGTTGCATATGTCGGGGCCATTATTTGCCTTAGTATCTCCCAATTCCATGGACGATGGATTCTTTATATGTGTCCAAAATAATTTGGGAGTGCCAGAAATAGCATCTTCAATAGTGGAAATATAATCTTTATAACACTGCCTAATCATTTTGCTACAGTCCTTTCTAAGAAAGTTAAATTCAATTTTATCAAGTGGGTTGTTATATTTTTTAAATCTTTTATGACAATTATGCTTCTTTTTTAATAATTTGATTAGAGTTTTTGAAAACCATATAGGAAATTTTGGATTTATTTTACTTTGTGATTTAGGAACATAATGTTTAATGACATCATCCAAAGTTTTATAAAGGTAATCAGTCATTTTATTAACATCGTCATTATATTGATTAAATTGCTGTGCCCAGTCAATTGAATCGAGTGAAGTTGAAATTTTTTGATAGTCAGCTTTATGAAAATTTAATTTGTTAAAATGTTGAGTTCCTTCAAGTTTAGAGTGTTGGGATTGAACTTCAATTGTTATATCCAGTGCGGGGTGATATGAATCCACAGTTCGTATAGGGAAATGCGATTCAGAAACTTTTACTGCTGGTATGTTACTTAAAACAAGATCGAGTAGGCGTTCTTTATTATTTAGAACGTTGTTAAATTGACTTAAGGAGTTTAAATCTAGAAAATCATACAGAATATTCTTAAGTGGATTATAGTTTCGTTGAGGATTGGACGGTGTCTGCATGACATAATAAGGTTCTTTTAAGTCAGGAATGTTAAAGTCTCCTAATATTAGTATTAAATTATCAATAATATTGTTAATAGTAAGAATACTATTAGCCTTTTCTATAAAAGTAGCAAGTTTGTCGCGAGTCAGAGGTGGAGGGAGATAAATTGCGCACAAGTAAAGAGTAAGCGATTTCATTCCTGACATTAAATCTATAGAAACCCAGAGATCCTCACAGTCGCTTTCCCAGGAAGTACAGCGTACCGAAATAAGTTTTTTAGATACTGCGATAAGGACCCCACCGCCTCTGTTCTTATGACATGATAATTTAGACGATTCTCTATCGCGTCTATAAATAATATACCTATCGTCGAGAATTTCGGAGTCGAATAATAATAATAATAATAATAATATAATAATAATTTATTCAGTAAAAATACAATATGGTAAATTACAGATAGGTCAAAAGTAGGTAACAATTTATACTTAATCTACATAAAGTTAACAATAGCGCCTGAACTAGGATAAACCTGTGTTTCAGGCAAAAACTAGTGCTAAAATGATTATAATACAAACTTTTAGCTTAGAATAAATAAAAAAATGTAGGATTTATTTTGATATGCAGTAAAATATAGTATACAATTCAACTTATAAATTACATATAATTATTTCTACAATATCACTATTTTAAGACTATTAACAAGTTCTCTGTTTCCTCATACGTCAATTTTTGAAGTGAGTTCTTTAGGTTCATTTTACAATGGTAATAGTTAAGGGCGTATATTCTGAATAAAGCATGAATTCTATTGTAAAGAAGCGGGCCTAAAAATATATAAAATTTTGCAGTAAAAGCATGTTTTGTATCTGCTTTCAATGGACAGACGATATCTTTCCGTCTTTTATTGATGAAATCCGAGAAATAGGGTAGAGATGTGTGCTGCTTTAAAACTACATTTAATATGAATAATTGACGAACGGTTAGTACTTTAAATGAATCATAAAGCAGGTTAGTTGGGAAAAGGAATGGACGGAAGTTACATACTTTGATGATTGCTCTCTGTGCTCTTTCAATGGTTAATAATAGTGTTTTACCCACTCCTCCCCAAGATGTAATACAGTAAGTTAATATAGATTGACATAAAGCAAAATAAACTTGCCTTATAAGCTGTTTGTCTATTATATGACGAAGCTTTTTGAAAATAAACATCAGCTTACGCATCTTATCACATAGTGCATCAATGTGATGTTTAAAGGACAGATTTTCATCTAAAATTATTCCTAAATACTTTATTTTGTTTAATATTCCAATGTTAGGGCATATTGTGCATTCGCTACTAGTGGAGGGAGTTGTGCAGTAGTGGGCATACAGTGTGTGGTTGGTAGGAGCTAAGGTGGATTTGCGCATTGAGAACTTTATATATTTCGTTTTTTCTGCGTTCAATGTTAATAAATGAGTCCGAAGCCATACGTTTACTATGTTAAACCCGTGTTGCGCATACTTGAATACTTCATTATATGAGTTAGCTGAAAAAATAAGTGCAGTATCATCAGCGTATGATATGGTTATACCGTGGTCTAGGGTTAGTTCACACAGATCGTTTATGTATATTAGGAACAATGTTGGCCCTAAAATATTTCCTTGTGGGACACCATATTGTGTATTATTTACATATGAGCTAAACCCATTTCCAATCTTTACACATTGAGTGCGCTCTTCTAAGTAACTTTGAAATAATTTTAGTTGGTTACCTCTTATTCCTATGCATTTAAGTTTGTGCAAGAGGATTTCGGTTGACACTGTATCAAACGCTTTGGCAAGGTCAAGGAATATTCCAATTACATGATTACCTTTATCAAGTTCTTGGGCGATATGATTTGTCAAATTGTGCACAGCATCAGCGGTTGATAATTTTGATCTAAATCCGAATTGGTTATTAGATAATAACGATTTCTTTTCTAAAAAGTTGACCAACCTGATGTTAATGACTTTTTCTAATATCTTTGATATGGATGGTAGTATTGAGATTGGTCGGTAATTTGAAACTTCCTGTTTGTCACCAGATTTATAGATCGGTACAACTACAGCCTTTTTTAAACATTTGGGGAAATATCCTTCAGATAAGCATTTCTGAAAGATGTATGTTAAAGGTGGAATCAAAATACTTCTATATTTTTTAATTATTTTACAAGAGATTCCATCCCATCCAACCGCACAATCGTCTCTTAAGCTTAGAATAATCCTTTCTACCTCAGCTTCATCAGTTTCTAAGAGTGAGAAAGACGTCATGTTAGAGCTGCACGTCAACTGGGAATATGATTGGTCGCGTTGATTATACGCTTTTGATGCTAAGCGGGATCCAATATTTACAAAGTATTTATTTACAATATTTAAAGATTCTAATTCTGACGGATGAATTTTTAGCAGACTTGAGGAAGATTCATGTTGCTTTGTAGCGTATGATGTCTTTAATATATTTCCAAATTAGCTTACTATTATTTCCAGCGCGTTCCAAACGGTTTTTTTCGTAATTATTTTTAATATTTCTTAGTAAGTTATTACAAAAATTTCGGTATCTTTTGTATATTATTTGCAACATAATATTTTTAGGGTTAGCTCTAGATTTCATATGTAATTTATCCCTGTGTCTTATACAGCGTAGAAGACCGGGTGTAATCCAAGGCTTAACATTAAAATTTTTACTGTTACAGCGAGAGTGTAATGTATTTTTCTGAATTGCATTTTGTACATTTCGTATCACGTACATCATACAAAACTCTGTGTCGGCAGAACTATAAATTGGAGTAAAGTCTATATTGCATAAATCTTCCTCAAGTTTATTTATATTTAATTTAGAAATTACACGTTTAATATTTAGCCTAGGTAAGCAGCAATTCAATGTTAGTAGGACAGCATTATGATCTGTTATAGCCGAGTTTGAAATTAGAGTTAATGACTGATAATTTGATTTAAGCATTACGTGGTCTAAGCAGGATCCACTTTGGTCCACTCACAGGAGCCTGTGAGCGGGAAGTAAGCCGTGATAAGCACACAAGTTAAGGTAGTCCAAAGCATCTACATCAGTGCTTCCTGGAAGGATATTTATATTAATATCTCCAATCAAAACGATGTTTTTGTAATGTGATAAATTTGATAAAGTATTATTTAAGTTATCAATAAAGTTTGACGTATTTCTGAAGGATGGAGATCTATAAATACCTAAGAAAGCATATTCAGTTCCAATTTTCAATAGTAATGCACTACAGTCTTGTATAGGCGGCTCTTCTACAGTAGCATTTAACTGTTTATTTACATATATCACAACTCCATCGTTTTGGTTGTAATTATTTCGAGTCATGTACATATTGTAGCCCGTCAGCATCGGTATGTTATACTGCTTAGCTAGCCAACATTCAGTTAAAACAATGACGTCACATGTTAAGTCCAATCTTTGTTGAAAAATATTTAATTCGCTAAAGTTCTTATATATACTGCGAATGTTTTGTGTTAAGATGGTTAGCGGGTTAGTAAAGCCAGAAAGATATCGTTTGCAATTTTCAGCTTCACATACTTTTGATTCAGATACATTGAAATCATCTATTTCTTGTATTATATTATTCATAATTACAGACTTAATATAATATATTGTAATAAATGTACAGAAATAAGTGTAGAATATAAAAGAAAAGAATACAATAAGTGGTCGAAAAATAACCTAAGGTGTGGCGCTCTTAGGCGCCTTCATAGTCAACCGAATTTATGTACCTTTTTTCGGACATTACTTTAGCAGGACAGTCAGCGAAACCCGTACTGTGATTGCACGGTTTTTTGAAGCGTAGGCACGTTGCGCACTTTGGATCTAGTTCTTTTTTGGGGCACTCTTTTATTGAGTGCCCTTGCTCACCACAATGACTGCATGTGTAGTTGGTCTCCCGACAGGTCTTCGCTGCATGGCCATACTGTTGACACTTGAAGCATCGCGTTACAATAGTGAAATCCTTTACAGGGCACGATGACCAGTTCACACAAACTCGGCCATTAGAGATAAGGACTTTGCGTATGGTAGC
The DNA here is from genome assembly GCA_905404095.1 of Glaucopsyche alexis. Lineage (NCBI taxonomy): Eukaryota > Metazoa > Arthropoda > Insecta > Lepidoptera > Lycaenidae > Glaucopsyche > Glaucopsyche alexis. The sequence goes on from FR990053.1 coordinate 10,434,620, forward strand.
CGGTACTTCAAGGATGAAGTTGCAGGTCTCTGCGTCTCTTTTGCCTGACTTGTGGCTTAGCCTACTGGACCTGAGAAAAGTTTCGACATCCAGGTCCTTTATTTTTTCGGCTAGATTTTGGTTGTACATACACATAAGTACTTCTCTTTCCGTCATGGACGAGGGCACCCCAATAACAACGATTCTGGGCTTGCGCTTACGGGGCTCATCGACAGTTAGACCTGCATCACTGATATGTGGAGATTGCTTGATTTTTTCGATATCTTCTTTGGACTCCGTGCTTATTACAACACCACCATTTCTTGTCTTCCGTAGGGCCCGCACATGGAGCTTTAGTTGTTCAGGGCATATAATTTTTTGTACCAAGGATTTAGTTTCAGAACTGGTTTTTTGTTTGTCGCTGGGATATATCGCTACTGAGCTTAAGTTAGAGGGCTGAATATAATTATTACCCTTCTTCACCATATCCGCAAATGAAAACCCTGTGGCTGCTTTGGGTGGTTCTTTTAGCATCGCTTTTATGTCTTGCAGGTCTTGATCCAGATCTTGTTGGTCACGGAGAACACGAAGAGAACATTGGGCTTGGATGGTCTTCTGCTTGACGGACTGATAAAGTATGGCCATCTGTCCAGCACCGTGGCTGACTTTTCTGCACATGGAGTTGATGCGTAGTTTTTGGTCTGAGTTCAATTTTCCTTCGGCCGCAATAGAGCATATTTCGCTTAAGCTCTGGTCTATGGTGGACAACCAGTTCTGGATTTCCGGTGTGCTAAGAATTTCAATCGCATCTTGCCCAGAACTGTGAGCTGTAGGCCCGGGTGTAGATGGTGGGGTTCGGGCCGTTCTGCTGCTACGGTTGAAAGGACTGTCCATCATTTTGCTTAACTTATTACTTTTCACTTATTCAATTATTAATACACTGTACATAGTTGTTAATTATATTATGTTAAAATTGTCACAGCAGTAACGAGGTCACAAGTCAGCACATTAAAGTTTGTATATTTTTGTTAATATTAAATCACGACACGTCTGCTCTCAATAGATTCTAAATAAATACATTACATTTGAGCCATGTCTCAACTAATACAATTATGTCGTAATTATTATTTAATATTTCTTGTCTGACTTGGGACATACACGTATTTAGGCCTCTAACATTTTGATAGTAGCAACTTAAGGAAGTGAATTTATTAACTAAAACGCAAATGCTTGCATATAATTACTTAACTAAATGGTAGAGGAATTCAGTCAATCATTAACTATTTGATGCTTTTAAGAACATCCGAATTTTTTACATAAACATATTCACTCTTATCATTTTTACGCATAAAAACTCGTCCATTCTTAACCCAAACATAACGATAATTAAGTAGTTTTGCTTTTGCTCGTGCTTCTGCGTGCAAGGTCTTAATCAACGGCGATAGGTGTTCACAGATTGGTTTCTTAGAACCGCTCATACCGATGTGACTAGTATTTAGTTTATCTTCGTTTGTGGCTGCTTTTTTGTTGAAAGTTATAGTTGAGGCTAAGAAGTTATCGCGTACTCTTGGGTTGCAGAATTTAACTAAAACTGTGCGAGGTCGGGGGCTTTCTTTATTTAGTTTCATTATTCTTGTGCAACTTAGTATATCGCTATCGTTAATAGGGCATTGGATACTTGTAGCTATCTGTTTCACCGTTTTCATGATGTTCTCTGATTTGTGTTCAGGTATACATTGTATTTCTAGATTATTAGCTCTTGAATGTTGTTCTATAGCAGAGAGTCTACCTTTGATGTCAATCAGATCTTGCTTTAGTAATTTGTTTTCCTTTTCCAGTGTTTTTGTAATTTCATTTTTCTGTATCATGTCCTTTTTAATATCTTCGTATTTATGTTCTAGAAAATTAATAGCTGAGCTTATATCCGCCACCTTGGTAAGTACTTCCGTCATTTTAACGTTTAATTCTTGAATTATGCTCTCTTTGTGAATGTTCATCATTAATTTCATTTCCTCTCTAATAATATCGCGCACTTCCTTTAAACACTCGGGACTAAGCATGCTGTATATAGGATCAGTGTTTTTGCGTCTTAAGGTGACATTTATATATGCACAATCGTCCATAGAGTAGTAACTGCTACTGCTAGATGGAGCATTTCTTATCGGCGTATTAGTGTTGTCTGTTTTAGGTCTTGAGCAAGAAGGACAGAGCCAAGATCCCTTGTATTGGTCCGTGAGATCTTGGAATGACGTAGCACTGACACTGACACATGAGTAATGGTATTTTTTATTGCAAGTTTGACATTTTAATATTTCATTCGATTGTATTATTTTTTGACAACATTCAAATTTTATCTTTGGCGGAGGAGGAGCCATAATTATTTTATTTTATAATTAGTAGGTTTCCAATTCCAGTACGCGTATAAAAGTTGAAAATAATTTTAAAAATTCCCTCGTAAGTCCACTTGGGCTTGAACCGTCGTCCACCACCAGCAGAAGGAACGGCCGTACCACTCGACCAACCGGACAGTTACATTGAATTGCAAAAATATTGTATTATTTCGAAATAGTATTAATTCGTTACAATGTAGTTTAAAAATATAATATCAGAGTACCGACATGTATTAAATTATTAAAAATTGTTCATGTTTTTATAAGTTGTAGGATAATTATTTCACTACACTTTTTTATATAAGCGCGCTATATTAACACGTTATAGTTTGTATAACTATTTTTTTAAAGGATGTATGTTATATTATTGAAACGGACGTAGACTTTCATAGAACTTCTTTGTAGCACTTAGTTCACTGTCACTGAGTCACTTTGTATTTAGTGTTTTTATTTTTAAGTAGTCCGTTTAACACTGAGATAACACTTCCAGTCGATTATTGTCCAATATCAAGCGTTTTTTATCACTTTTTAATGTAATAAGATAAGAATTTATAATTATTTTAAGTAGGTAATTAAAAACACGGAGCTTGTTTGTACTGTGCCAGGGTTATCAGCCGAATGTGGTAGCTTTAGGGGATGAATTTCGCAAAATTTCTTGTGAGTGGACCTATAGGTACGTCACAAAAGGAAGCCACGGTCCAAAATTTACGTTTCTAGCTTCAGTAGTTTTGCTTCGGCGTTGATGAATCAGTCAGGCGTTGTTACTTCATATAATAGAAGATAATAAGAAGATAAAGCGACAGTATAGGTATTTGAAATCGCGTACTGAATCGCTGCGAGACATAGACACGGTAGGTACACTGAACTAAACGATCAATAAGTTAAATTTTAATTAAAAAGAAAACATGGACATAAAACGATCTTATAAAACATAACCAAATACCTACATGTTGGTGTCAATAGATGGCGTTGAGTCAAGGTTTGTGCTAACTATCTAATATTATTATAATTTACATTTAAAACAACTATTTTTAATAGATAAATGATCAGTTTTATAAACTTCCTCATGAGGAAATATTCAGGAAGTTTTCAAGTAGGTAAACTTCCTGAAACTTTCCCGAAAATTTCCAAAATTTCGGAAACATTCCGAAATTTTCACCTCTACCTACAGCTGTTCAGATATGAACTCAATGACCTTTCCTGGTGTATGCAATATGTATCGCTGTCTCTGTCGTGCTACATCTGCTGTCCTTGTCGCGCGCGGACGCTTTATGCAAAAGATTAAATTTCTTGCAATATTTTAATTTAATAATTTTAGTTTGTATTTTTTTTACACGGGTTTAATTTTTTTTTTATTTGCCTAAACGTCTTTACACAAGCAGTAGATCACGTGCCCGAAGTATTCGTAATTGATTTTACCAAACCTTATATAATAATCTAACGAAAAATAATGTTTGAAACTATAGGCAGCATATTCGCGTCGGAAGTCTATCAACATTTTACAATTTTACTAGTTTTATTACAATCTAACGGTTTTTTACCCGACTGCGCGATGCATAGGAGTGGTAATGTGTTTATCAGCCTATGTATGTATGTATGTATGTATGTTTGTATGTTGTACTGTTGAAAATAAAATATTTTCTAATAATGGAACATAACAACTGAACAGTCGGGATTCATTATTCGACAGCCAATCTAATTTTACAATGGATCCCGACTGTTCAGCAACATACGATCCATTATTAGAATATATTTTATTTTCAACAGTATTCATTCAATAATATAATATTATAGAATTGTAGACCACCGGAAGCGCTTGTTTTTTTTTTCTTTTCAGTTTTTTTTTATACATATACGTAGTTCACTTTTTACGCAGTCGGTGTTTGTGATTTTTTTTTAATTATTTTATTTTTATACAATTTTACGGTGACATATATAAATTAATCTAAAAATCTAAATTAAGTGGAAAAGTTTATATAAAAAAGTTGTGTGATATTATTATGTTACGGATTTACCGAACTTAGTCCTTCCAAAAATACCTTGAATGTTCCTACTATGTACCTGTGTTAGCAGTTATACGTAAATAGAAAATTGATCTTACGATCGTATTAAATGATATATCCCAAGTCCTTGAGAGCACAACCTTTCTCAGAAGTCGGAACACATATTTGGAAATCTGCCAAAAATATAAGGAGTTCTACTTCAATTTTGATTCTAATAATTCTAATTGGATTAGATTGTTTCAAACATTGTTAAGAATAAGTACAGTTTAATACAATAACGAATATCAACAATTCAGTTCTGTAATTTAACTAATTAGTTAAATTTTTTTTTTTTTTTTTATGAAATATGGGGGCAAACGAGCAAACGGGTCACCTGATGGAAAGCAACTTCCGTCGCCCATGGACACTCGCAGCATCAGAAAAGCTGCAAGTGCGTTGCCGGCCTTTTAAGAGGGAATAGGGTAATAGGGGAGGGTAGGGAAGGGAATAGGGTAGGGGATTGGGCCTCCGGTAAACTCACTCACTCGGCGAAACACAGCGCAAACGCTGTTTCACGCCGGTTTTCTGTGTGCCCGTGGTATTTCTCCGGTCGAGCCGGCCCATTCGTGCCGAAGCATGGCTCTACCACGTATTACAGAACTGAATTGAGTGAGTTTACCGGAGGCCCAATCCCCTACCCTATTCCCTTCCCTACCCTCCCCTATTACCCTATTCCCTCTAAAAAGGCCGGCAACGCACTTGCAGCTCTTCTGATGCTGCGAGTGTCCATGGGCGACGGAAGTTGCTTTCCATCAGGTGACCCGTTTGCTCGTTTGCCCCCATATTTCATAAAAAAAAAAAAAAAATTAGGTTTAGTCGATACTATATCGTTCTGAACCTCGATTCTCTTATTTAACGTAAAGTTTCATTTTACTTTGTATACGTGAAGCGACTTGTTATCATAAACCGATTTTGTGAAGTTCGGACTACGGACCAATCAAAAGGCGTTTGGCGCTAGTTTAACGTTTACGAGAATACCGGTTTGGCAATTTTAGCGTATCGGGACTTGATTTTAATTGTATAATTCTCGACCTGAGAGGCATAAGGTCGAATGTCGAGATCAGTATCCCAAGCAAAAACATTTTTCGGTATCGTTACGTGTACGTAAGTGAGAAATATTGTATGAAGACTATGAAAGCGCCACTAGCGGATGTAAAAGTAACAAAATTTTCATACAAAATTCCTCAAATTTCTCGTTTACGTTCACGTTATTGCTTGGGGTACATCTCGACATTCGACCTTATGCCTCTCAGGTCGAGAATTGTAGGTTTTATTTAGCAGTATTAACCCTCAGGAGTCAGGGCGTGCGAAATTGTACACCTGAAAGCTGAAATGCCTCCTCCCTCTAGTAAAATAGAAGTAATGTCTTAAAATGAACCTCTGCTTTTGGGAAATCGATTCATTTTACATCATAGGTATTGCCACAGGATATTACAGACATACATGCAGTAGTACTTTAGGTACCCCTGTCCCCTGCGTGCTAGTGTATCATCTTAGAATAAAGCCTCAACAACAAAAAACTTGTTTATCACCGGCAGCATTAAATACTCGCATTACTGTGACAAATGACAATGGCGTATCGGCCACAATGGTGGCTCTGACAATAGCACGATCCATTAGTAATCCTAGACAGGATCTATACTTGTTTGTAAACTACTTCGTCTTATGATAGGCAGTCGATACTGAGTATTGAATTACTTTTCTACTTCTAATGGTATTATGATTATTAACAGCCTCCGTGGTCTAGTGGTTAGACTGGTTAGAGCATTGGCTCTCGACTCGGAGTTCGTGGATTCGATTCTCGCATTGGAACAACAAAAAAAAATTTGTTTCCAGGTTAGGTTAGAACAATGCAGGCTGATCACCTAATTGTCTGACAAGAAAGATGATCCATGCGTCGAAAGAGCATGTAAAAAGACAGAACTGCGCCTAATCTCTCGTCAGTCGTGTCGATCATCCGTCCCACTGGATTATGAGAGTAAAGAAAGAGAGAGTTCTCTTGTGTACTGTCACACACTTAGGCACTATAAAATTACTTCTGCGTAACTGGCCCGGTTTCAATGAAACCGGCCACCGTCACCGACATCGGTGTGGGCAGTTATTTTTATGATTAAGTGCAGCCAGCAAAAACTTTAGAAGCCAAAGTTTTAGTTTAGTTGTAGACTTATATAAATAAAACTACAACTTTTGGTAATAAAAGGAATCAACTATCATCATCTTCATAGTAACAGGGTATGTATTTTATTGATAAATAGGTACTAGGGAATCACACAAAATGTGGAAACCTTTATAAAAACCTTAAGCAAAGCTTAATTCAAGTTTATAATAATTATTTAATAAATAAATATTATTATAAGGCCCACTTGCGCAGATCTGGGTTAAAATTAACCCTGGGTTAAAATATCATGCCTTCTCTTTCATAGATACGAAGAACGAGAGAGATCACGTGATCCTTAACCCAGAATTAACTTTAACTCTGATCTGCGCAAGTAAGGGCCAGTATCATAAATATTTAAGGCGAAAATATACGTAGATGACGTCACAGATTCGGGCGTGGCCTAACACTTCCCGCCGCGCCACCCGCATACACCCCGCAGCGCTCGCGATCTCCGCGCGCGGACGCGTCGCGACTCAAATTATAAACTGAGGAACGGCCCTTTTATACGACTTTAGGATTGATTTAAATGCAACTTGAAAATATTAATTTATTTCTGGTCTATGAGCAAAGAAAAAACGTAGAATGTATAAGCCGCTTCTCCTTCTTCTGTAGAAGCCGGTCGAGGTTATTCCCGAAATCTAGAAATTATTTGGTAGGCAATGCGGCTTCCAACCCATCACTTTTGATTTCATTTTCCACCTCTACGCCCACCAAAATGCAATACTTAGTGCTATTGACAGAATCACTAAAATATCCACTAGGTGTTTTTTCGCTTTCCTAAGCGACAAAAATACCGAAAATGAGTTATTTATTATCAATGAGTTTGTATTATTTTTTTCTGCGTCGATTGGTCTAATCGTCGTCTTCCTACGACGATTTTTTTGTCGCTTATATATAGTGAAATTTATACAAAATCATGAATGTTATGTTCACTAAGCGACAACAAAAAGCTATTTATAAAAAAAATCATTTGGATATTTTGAATAATTTTAAAAATCTACTTAGTCTATTTTTCATGTTATACTTTTCTTTTGTTTGCACAAAAATATTTTTACTTGTTTAAAAAATTCTTTTCGTGAACACTTTGTACATTTTCTCCATACAAATTATTTGTGAATTGTCCTTACAGTGTATTTAATTTGATACCATTATTTTACGAACGTGCAACTTGTAGAATTTTACCCATAGTGAAATAAAACAATATTGGCGTAAAGATAGTTTTACATATTTGACACAATAACTATTCGTGCTATGTAGATATTTTTACTTGAAAACTTTTGTTTTTAAGTATGTCGGTTAGATTTTTTTTTTTTGTCGTCGGTTAGATAAAATGTAACTAAAAGTATTAAATTTACAGTGTGTGGGAACCTTAATGAACGCAAACATTGCTTAATATATTTCTATATTTATGCGCCTAATGTGTCGCTAGTTAGTCCTGTCGGTAGTAGAAAATATCAATATACTAGGTTATGGGAGTAAACTTTGCACACATACTTGGACATAATAAAATAGCTCATATAGCTGGTCTATTTTCAATTAAATTGGCAACAGTCACTGAAATCGGTGTGGTTTCATTATTATTCCTTTTTTAAGGTTCCGTAGTTCATGTCGCGGAATCCTTATAGTTTCGTCATGTCCTTCCGTTCGACCGACCGTCCGCCTGTCCGTCTGTCCATCCAAACGGTGGTGCTTGAAATATGAAACTTTGAATGGATAAGTTTATTTATCACGTCGACATAGTGCTAAAATAAATGAAGATAATTTTTGGTTACACCTACACGAAAAGGAATATAATTAGGTACATAGACATTATAAGAACATTGAGAGGTTTCTGAGATTATATTTTGATATACGTACGTATCCGTTTGCGCGATATTCCACTTTTAAGCGCATTTCTTGTTAAAATACGGCGTCCCCCCCTCTAAAAGCCAAACGGCTGGCTCTAAAAATGTGAAAAATTCATGATGGTAGTCCATGTAATAAACTTTGAACGAAAACTATAACGGTCCAAAAAACTTCATAAATTCAGGAGTTATAGAGACTTAAATTGAATCAGTTTAGATGAAGATATCTGTGGCTCAGTGGTTTAGTGCTCAAGCCAGAGGGCGTGGGTTCGAATCCATAAGAGAATAAAAAGTTTTCCGTGGATTCCTTGGAAAAATTACGTTAACTGGGGTTAAGAATTAACTTCAACGATTAACGAATTAACGCTGCCGACAAAATATGTTACTATGATACAATTTTTAAGCGATTTTGCCAAGTTGATGTTCATAAAAAAATTATCAGAATATAACAAATATTGTTCATCTCTTTTGTTACATCAAAAGCTGCTATCACCGTACATTTTTAATGACAAATATATGGCGGTAGTAGTTGAAGGCCAGGAAGCCAAATGGACTTCCACCCTTCATGGACAGATGCAATAGTCTCTTCTTAAGACACCTATCATGGCCATGCCATCAGACGATATGATCAAGGTGCATAGCTTCTCAAAGCAACACCAGGTTTTCCTATCGTCTAGGGAGAGTAGAGGATAGGAATCAATGTTCACTCCAATGACTTAGTATGGTACACGGACGGATCCAGGACAAGGAAAGACAACCGGGTGGACGGACCTTCTACGGGGGCATGCCACCTACAGGCTTGCCTATATATTTGCTTAGGACAATTTACAACCATGTTTGAGGCTGTGATGAGTTGTTCACTACAGAGCCTACAGATTGTCCTTGTCCATAAAACATCCTAATCTTATAGAGAAGATTAGGATAATTTAGATGATATTTCTGCTACTGTCAATGCTTTCAGCGCAGTCTGTCAGAACAATCACACTGCGCTGAAGGCACTGACAGCAGCAGAAAGAAGAAGGGGCATTTTTGTATGGATCCCGTCCCCACTACTGTAGCACTACAAGACATATATCAAAGGACTTAAAAAGCGTGTAATTTTTTTGTATGATGAAAAATCTCTAAACCATGGGAGAAAAAAGTTAATGAGAGTTATAAGTGAAAAAAAGTTTAAAAAATCATCCTGTATTATTGCACCATTTCATAGTGTTGCTAATAAGGAACAATTTTCGGGAAGTAATGGTATACAGCAAGCTTCAGAAAAGTGTTATATTTTGATAAATTGTCCCATATTTTGAAGAAATGTATGGAATGATAATAAAATGCTAAAATAAGCTCTTTCCTCAATTTTGTCACATACTTACATTATGGAAATTGTTTCTTACTTGCGATACTATTTAAAGGTGCAGTACACAGGATGTATTTTTTTTTTCATAATTTATGGGTTCGAATCCTGTCTAGGAAAAATGAGTTATCAAAAATGATGCAGTTTAAGTTTTCATCAAGTCGGCCTCGATATTCCGTAGGGCTAAATTGCTATTGCTAATTATTTTTGACTTCTCTTACAACGCCCAGAAGAATAATTCACCATGTACTATATCTTTTTACTTTTTTTCTGTACCTAATCGTTTTAAAATTATTTTTGCTATTTAATTATATGTATTTTAATGTAATTGTTTTATTTGAATTATTTGATTTTACATAAACCACTTTTCCAGGCCAGGATTCGAATCCGCAAATTAGGAAAAAAATACATTTTGTATTATTGCACCATTCGATAGCGTTGCAAGTAAGAAACAATTTCCAGAAAGTAATTAGGTATGTGCGAAAAAATTGAGGAAAGAGCTTATTTTTAGTATTTTATTATCATTCCATACATTTCATCAAAATATGAGGCAGTTTATCAAAATATAACACTTTTCTAAAGTCGAGTGTATACCATTACTTTCCAAAAAATTTTCCATAGTAGCAACACTATGAAACGGTGCAATAATATAGAATGTTTTTTTTTAACTTTTTTAACCCTCATTTACTTTTTTCTCCCATGGCTTAGAGGATTTTCATCATACAAAACAATGACACTTTTTTTAAGCACTTTCATTTGATATATGTCTTATAGTGCTACAAGGATGGGGACTTTTTGCCCCTTCTTCTTTCATCTAAATTAGTTATGGCTTGTGTTCAAACGCTAAACATGCTAGGACGAGATAACAGCATCAGTCTGGTATGGGTTCTAGGCAACGGCAATATCTCCGGCAACAAAACCGCGGATGAGCTGGGTAGGCTTTGGGCCAATTGTGTCACGGTGTCATGCCCAGAATCGGTATGTGGAATATCTCCCAGCACTACCAAGAGAGAACTCAAGGAATGGGGCCGCAGCTTAAGTATAAAGCAATGGGCTGAAATCCTAGGCCTTGAGTTTTTACTTCTATATTTTTTATTATTTCAAGATCAAAATTAGCTAACGTTTTAGCTCGTTTTAGTCAGACAAGGGAACTGCAATTAATTTTTATAAACAAGAAGAAGGAGAATATTGTCAGTTAGGAGCAAAAATTTACAATGTCATTGAATAATAAATTTACTAAGATAACTTTAGCCGTAGAAAATTCTTAATGTAAGCAACATTAATGTAACTTATCTTGTTTTATTTTATAAACTCTTAGGCCATTTAGATGAATACTCCTATAATTTTTTAAAAGTGTTTGGAATTAGTTATTTTTACCTGTTATTACAGAAAATGTATCTATAGCTTATCTATTTTTACATGTTGCTGAAAACCTTTAAAATAAAATGTAGGCAATTTTACTTGCTATTACATAACTTTCGTTGATAGCTTAGATAATTTTACCTATTTTTCGAATTAGGACTTTTTTACAGCGACATAAACTGCCTGTAATTCGAAAGCTATATGACTCGTTTTAATATCAAAAATTGCTATAAAAATAAGATACACGTTGTATCTTATTGATATATAGATATATAGATGTATGTTAAAACCATCTAAATCCGACTATTTTGTGATTTTTAATGATTTTTTTTTTCTAAAAATTTTAACGTTTAAATCACTCTTCTATACAGTTTACTAAATTTATGCGTCATATGTGTCTTTCTTTAATTATTATATTTTCTTTAATTATTATTTTTTTATCAATTATTATTATTTAAACTGGAAATATCATAATATTATGTATTATATAAAATATGAATTTGCTCTCCTACGCTATCGAATTGGATTTTGTCTGTAATGGTAGTTGTATGTGTGTTAAATAAATAAATAAATGTCGCTTAGGCATTTTTACCTCATATACTATATACCTCAAAACGTTGATATACTAAATAGACAATTAAAACAGAAATAATATAATATATCTATGGACGCTTCACACCACGTCAATCTGATCCCGTGGTAAGTTGTCGAAGAACTTGTGTTACGGGTACCAGATAACGGAAGTATATTTAATACTTTTATACTATACACATAATTAAGATTTTTATTATATTATACACATATTTAATACACATCCATGACCCAGGAATACAGAAAACTTTTTGTTCCGTCGGCGGGATTTGAACCCGCGACCCCCGGCTTGAGCAACGACACGCTCAACCAACTGAGCCACAGAGGTCGTCATAGAAATAGAACTATACACTTTCTGTGAAATTTACAAGTACATATTATATAATAAAATATTATACTATAATATATACTATATAATATTATATTAAAATTTCAAGTAAGAAGTTGAAGGAACAAAAAAGTACATTCAACGATCGAACATTTTCATTCTATCGCAGGCAGAGTGCTCGCTAAGGTTTTCATAATTTATTTTTTACGGCATGTTGTTCCCTATTATTTCAAGAGTAAAATAAACGATTGCGAAATAGCGGAACCGCGGAGAGTGACACAACCTCCTCGTACGAAAGTCAGCGGCTCACTGTCCCGCGCGCCCGCGCACACACCGCTTACAAATATTTTCACAAAATAATAGTTATTTACGTATATTTTGAAAACAAGACGGTATTTCGAAAAACCCAACGATGAAATGTTAGATAAATATATTCTTCACATTTTCGTAAAAGAAGCATCTTTATAGCCGTAGTAGGTAGTAAGTAGATAGAAAAAGAAATCTGAAAACAGGGCTTTTTAATTTTAATTTATTTAATATTAATCTTCGTCTTATTAAAAAAATTAACGATGATATTAAAGATGAAGGATTGAAGTGTGAAATGTATATTTTTTTGAATTTTTTTATTCCCATTTTTCGGAGCAGTTCCGACTCACACTGAGCGATTTTTAAGCTTTAGGGGCTATTTGCCCCTTAAACTAAAAAATGTAAGTTGTCTGACAGCTAAACTGGCCGTAGCCCTCGCTGATGTCTCATTTTTTATATTTAAATGAAAAATAAGAATTATCTCAAATTTGAATTGCTTTATTAAGCAGAATTTTGTCGATTACTCTGCCCATTCGTTGTTTAAACTGAACCTTTGAACCCGAATGAATTATATTGTGCAATGCGCACTGCTCAATGCACAGCATTTACAACTCAAAGTTTAACATTTTAACCGGTCAAATAGGAAATATTTTGCTCCCTCGCTCGCGTTAAACATAAGAAGAATGCTAAATGCATAGACATATAATAATAAAAAGTGTAATAATTACTCAAAGGCTAAATGCTAATAAATATCTATTATTTTTGTGTCGTGAACAGACTTTGGCATAGGGTTTCAAAGTTAATTAGATTTCGACTCGTAAAATATACAAAATTTGTTTCTAATTTCTGTTGGATGGATAGGATTGCACAAAATAATACGTGTTTTTGTTTCCATATTTGCAATTAAATATTTGATTTTGTTTATTTTATTGTTACTTTTGCTACGTAAGACAAATAAAAGCTTATTTTCCAGCTTATTATAACTGAAAAATTAATAACTCTACAACTTCATACCACAATGTGAATGTTGTGCTGTACAGGTTTAAATTATTGTGGTAAGTGGTGACTGATCCCATTTTAACTACTGCTTTATTGTTTGCTGATTAAAAAAATGGATTCTTTAATTTTGCATTTTAATAGCGGTAAATGTTGTTTTCCCCTAAAAGGTCATTGAACTTTTTTCCACCTGCCCTAGTAACAGACTAAAATATAACCCCCACAGTGCTATTCAGAATTGTGCGGCTGATTGATCCGCCAATGGATGTTTAATTGTAAATTAATCGCGAATACAATTGCTGTCGAATTTACATTGATATGAAGGAAAATTATGTTTTATGAAATATTGCTGGCTCGTAGAAGTTGCAGTATCAAAACTTGTAAACGACTTACGAAAGTCCCTCTTAGCATAAAGTTTGCTTTAGTGATGAAGGGATCTCATTTCCTCCAACAACCCACGTCCCTAGTGGTGACGTGACGGCCATACTAACTTGCTTCTTTTAAAATAATACAAGCTTCCATGTTCAAGACCAAGTAAATAAGAATTTGAATATATTATCAATAAGTTAATTAAGTTGTTATACAAATTTTGAAAAAGATTTTGGCTAGATCGTCAACTTATCTAGCTTACGTTACTACTTACTTACAAATACAATTTTTTTCAAACGGTAGGTAAGTAATTTTGAAACGATTTTATTAAAATGTCAAGTACTTATTTACTATGTAATATTAATTAAATATCTATTCATTGTTCGGTAAAAAAGAGTTATTTAACCTCGCAGGCACGTACCATGCAAATACATTTTACTAAAGTAATTTCAGTGCAAACCTTTTCACAGCCCTAGCCGCAACAAGCTTGCGGCGAGTCTGTCTGCAGTCTGCGCTGAACATGGCTGAACTATGGCCGCGGGCTACAGACTAGCTGAAAAAGCCAGACAGACACACAAAAGGATACCGTATACTCTAATTAACAATTTATCACATCAAAAATGTTGTAAAAAAACCATGTAAGTAGTAGGGGTCTGTATGTATGTTGTGTTTAATTCAGATAAAATAAAATTCGTTTATACATATTTAGTACCTACTTTAAACTTTAAAGATTTGATTTATTTAATGAGCATTGAGCACCCACAAGTCACAATAGATAAATTTGACAAAAATGTCAAAAAATATATTTATCCGTTTGCGATTTTAAATTAGTAAACTGAGTAGATTCATCTCCTTTAAATATATCGAAGACTACAATGTTATTTGAAGGTATAAATTATTAGATATTTAGTGAGCTCTGACAGCCTGGTAGTAGTTTGGAATCAAATATCAATTTGTCCCAATTTAAGAAGCCTATTTATATTGTAATTTGTATGGCATCGCAATCGCTGTAGTGTAACTTATCTAATCGTGTTCGTTACTCATATTATATTCATCTATATTCTATGTATAGCAAGTAAATTAGTTCGAAGTTCCTCGAAATCAATTCTAACGCTGGTACCTATATAATATTATATTAACTACATATAGAGTATTATTAGAACCTAAATAATAAATCTGTGGAGCCAATGTAGAGCTAATTTTTTTTAATTCATAAAATTATTGCTAAATATTATTTCAACTATAAAATATGGACTTAAGTAGTACTGTAGTAGTCCATACTTAAATACCTACTTGCTAGTTGCTACTTGCTACCTACTTCCCATCTACCGTAACCTACAGTTACGTACAGGACTTTACACTTGTAAGTTGTAACAATGAACTCTATTAACACGTTTTTATTAGGTCGACCTGTATGTTATTACTTATTAGCTATGTAATGGAATCTAAAGTAACTAACAGTGGCGTAGTGTTCCTATAACTCCATTTCTATCGGCTTCCCTTGTCACTTACCTTTTGCAAACCTTCATAGAAATCCCTACCTATTATACAGGCTCCAGCTTCCCTATGAAGGAGAAGCAGCCTTCGCCACTGGTAACTAACCATCTTTCAACAATCGTAGCGTCATGAAAATTGGCAGCTGTTCTGAAGACAATACAATAATATGGTACTGTCGAACTGATTTGATGATGGAGCCGGAAGATATGAACAGGAACTTCACGATGGAACATCGTATCATAGCCGTATTTGGACTTGTTAGAAAATTATTGTAATGAACTTTGACCACGAATAGGTTTCAACCTCTGATGATGAAGTTGGAAAATAGGCACTGGCATTCCATAATGGAATATCGTATCATAGCCGTGTTTGGACTTGTTAGAAAGGTAATAACTTTGACCACGGTTAAGTCTCAAGGTCTGATGATGAAACCGGAAGACAGGACCTGGCATTCCATGAGGTCCCGTACTTTTGCGGCTGGACAGGCGTATGTGGCCCTAAGTAGAGTAAAATCACTAGTCTCCAGATTGAAGAGCTAGATGGTTCTAAGCTGACAGGTAAAACACCATGCAATACAGACGCACTGGCGGAGATGGAGAGGATGCAGCTTATTCGCGTACTTGGAATAAATGTAAAAATGTTAAGAATATTTCGTTACCAAAGACTAAAAAGTATAACTTGAGCTCACTTGGTAAACTTCGTGCAAAACTAACGAAATAATAAGAATAAACAATAAACGTAAAATATTGGTATAATGGCACGGAACCCTTAGTGCTCGACGCTTATTTTCCCGTTTTTTTATCATTTATTGAGGTATTAAATAAATTAATAATTTAAAAAACACTACAAAAATACGATTTTATAAATGCATGTAAAACAAAAAATAAATTATTATGGATCGTTCAAGTTGTTTCTATTTCTGGGCTGAAGTGTAAACTACGTGCTTTTAATTATAATATTTGATTGTGAAATCGTGGGGCGCTGGAACAGGAAAGACTTTTTGAATAACTTGCTGAGAAATCAAGTTGATCGATGTTACGGGAAGCGGGTTACAGAGATCGGCGCTCTAGCTGGAGTTGCAGCACGACTAGTGGCTCTACATTAAACAGTCTGTCAAAGTACCAGTTTGTCGAACTCAGACAAAACATGCGCCGGCAGCGAGGAGACATGATATTCACCGACATTTTGAACGCCTCTTCTTTCCGGCAATTAAGTACATAAGGGTAATGCGTCAACAGTGGCCAAATGTAGAGTTCTTTTTCGTGGACGAGGTATCTTTGGTTCCCTTTGGTAACCCTTTGGCGGCATAAACGTTATGCTCTTGTACGACTTCATGCAGCTTCCGCCAGGAAGTTAGTAAGTATTAGTATTTGTTTACAAGAAAGTCTTTCCTATTCCAGCGCCGCACGCTTTTACAATCAAATATTATAATTAAAAACACATAGTTAACACTTCAGCCCAGAAATAGAGACAACTTGAACGATCCATAATTTATTTTTGTTTTTTACGTGCATTTATAAAACCGTGTTTTCGTAGTGTTTTTTAAACTTTTAATTTATTTACATACCTCAATAAATGTTAAAAAAACGGGAAAGTAAGCGTCGACTCGCGCACTAAGGGTTCCGTACCATACAAATATTTTACATGTTTATTGTTTACTTATTATTTCGTTTGTTTTGCACGAAGTTTACCAAGTGAGCGCAAGTTACAAGAAAATACCTATCTATTGATGTATGGTACACAGTATGGGGTAGACGCGAGAAAAAAATCATCCCCACTTTACCTACGTGTAGAGGAGCTGGGAGGTACCCCAAAAATATATATTTTTCGTGATTTTATTTTAGAACTTTGTCGGCCGGCGTGGTAAGTACACTAAGATAGCACATGATAGCACTAACCGTTTGGCAGGTAAGCTGAGGACGGACGGACGAACATGTCGAAACTGTAAGTTCATGCGCCACTGGCAAATTGTCGCAGTCGCCCGTCATATTTTGCATTCTGATTATGAACTTTTTTTTCACACAATTTTCCGCAAACATGTTCTTTTTCTTATACGGTCACATTTTGCGGAAAATATGGATCTATTTCGCGTGTACTAAAGTTGATATGTCATGGGATACTCATCCCAACTTACCTGTCCGGTAGGTGTGGTATATAGTATACGCGTACGCGACCCCGGCTTCCCTAGCTATTACTGTCCTATCCCTTGCCCTCCTGATGGACTGTAATATCCTTATATTTCCTATTTCCCACTGTAACTCACCAATCTTCCTTTCCACACCACCTATCCTTCCCTTTCCCTATTCCTACCCTCTCCGCCAATCCGTGGGAACGCAATGGACAATCATAATTTAAATAATTTAATGGCAGCGATGTGATTCGCCACCCATCACGTCTCGTTTCTCGCGGAGGCGAAAAGTGACCCATGGCCATGGAGAGTCGCTTCGCTACGTTGAATGTAAGAAGAGGAATGGATTGTAAGAATGAAAGTGGAGAAGGCGAAACAAGTGTGTAAGGATCGTAGCAAGTGGAAAGAAGTGGTATTTGCCTACCCCTATCGGATATCGGAATCGCAAATGGTGGAGGAAGCAGACAATTTTGTTGCCAGTCCGGGCACATTACGGTTGCGACACTTACGAACTACGGAACCCTCAAAACGTTGCTCTACTATGGGATCTGTGTATGGAAATACATACTCTACAAAATATTTGTGTCCTTACTCCTTGGACATGACGTGATCACATATATATTACTTTATACCAAGTTTGCTGTGTTAACGGAAATTTACATAGGTTTATGTAAACATCGTAAGTATCCCCGCTATAAAAGGTCGAACAATATGTGACATAATGTACGTAAATATTATGAGCTTAGACAAAACTGAACACCTATATCTAAGTACCTAAGTAAACTATTAAATATGCGATTATTTTTGTAGCGTTGCGTTTCACACAGACAAAATCGCGGACATAAGCACATTTTAAAAATAAATAAGTAATTTAATTAAAGTATCGAACTAAACTTACCTTTAATTACCCTACGCGACAGAATAAGGCAAGTATTAACCTATCAACTGTCGTCGTTTTGCCTTTTTCGTAATGTTACTCATTAATGGTTGCTGTCTGGTTAGGAATCTTAATTGGTTTTAATGAGTTTATTTATTTTAACTGCTGATAATGTTAACAGCTGCGTAATTTACATAATATTTAGAGCATCCATTGATAGGCGAGTAGGGAATAGGCCAAAAAACAAGGTGGACCGTCCACGGTGAGGTGAGTGGGTAGTCACTCACCTCTACGTGTTACTAAAGAGTTCAAGAATACATTTTCATGGAAAGTGCAAGTCTCGATAACGATGTACGATGACGCTGTTACTTATGAGCAAAATAAATTACATATTCGAATTCAGCGACCAAAGTATCATGTATTTTAGGCACCTTTTCGTCAACCTTAATTTTGATTAATTAATTAAAAAACCAAATAAATTAACCGAACCTTCTCGCTCGCCTATGGGTAGGTACCTACCGTTGTACCTACAACATAAACGTAAAATGGTTTGAAAGAAAAAAACTAATAAATTTCATATTACAAGCTTTTATTCTCTTTTGATTTTTTTTATCTGGATGAATGTTTGTTATTCTTTCATCCGTTTGGGAGTTACGATGCCATGGACAAACACACAGACAGATAGACACGTCAAACATAAAACACTACTCTTTTTGCGTCGGGTCGGGGGTTAAAAAAAAGATGTGTTTGTTTGTTTGCGTTGAATAGGCTCCAAAATACCTATACAGATTTTGTTGAAATTCAGCACAAAAATAGAGTAGACCACGGGGAAGGAAATATGCTACTTTTTATCACGTTCCAGCGGTATTTCCTCTTGAGCGCACGAAGCGGGGGCTACATCTAGTAACTAAAACTTTGATCGTCTTGAGTTTAGACTATAGCCAAAACAATTTTTTTGCTGTTGCCTAATAGAGAACATGCATTTGTTTTCAATCAGCAAAATTTCTCGTCAAAAGGCTCTCGTCGAGTGTGTACATCCGCCATATTTTCCGAAAGACAACATAAATATGCAAAAAGTATAATTAGTGCTAAATTAAAAAATGTACAGGATTACAACGGATACAACGAATATTTTTTTGCTTTGATTGCAAAACGAAAATTACTGTTCAAATCAAGTTCAAATCCTTATGTTATTTGTAACATTTTTCTTATAACAATGATATACATAAACGCAGTATTTAATTTAATACAAGCAATTTTGTATTTATCTTCATACATTTTCGTTGTGACACAACAGCTGTGCAGTGTGCTAAATTTTTTGTATAGGTAGACCGTTTTTGATGCTCTCCTACGATCTCACTTTTGTGATGACTGTAATTTTTTTTTATTGCATAAATGAATAGTACTCTTAAATATGAGTAACTTCTCAGAAGAAACCGTATATCAAAAGTCAATATTTATTATTTTCAAAGGTACAGCGATTTGTATAAAAAATTTCGCGAGCCTCCTAAAAACGCTCCATACTAAAGTCGCCCTACAAATGACGTCACTTGTAGGTTATAGTATATGAAGTATATGGACGCCGGAATATATTTGTAAATATCTCCCATATTTGTGCGTTTAAGTTCATACTTACCATAATGAATGTTTTTGTATATGATGTGAGTAAACCAATGATGTTAAGTTTTGTTTACCAATTTCGCAAAAAAAAATTTTTTTGGTACTTTTTAAATGTAGGTATTTAATTAGTAAACTACATATAAAATAATATTTTTTTTACATTTACCAATTAGTAGTAATGCCTCAATATTTCTGAATATATTAACGAAACTACATAGTTCAGAATTCAGTGTAGTCCGATCATCGTCAACGGTTGATCGTAGATAATATTATGCTATTGCAAAGACAATATTTCTTGGCTTAGGTATTATCAAGTATGTACTTTTCGAAAATTTAATAAAAAAACTATGCATGTTCTCCATTAATTACTTAATTTGACATCGTTTCTAGTATGTTATGAGAAGGGTGTTATGGGGGATTGGGGTCAAGTCTGCGAGTAATCAGCCCCCTTACTCCCGACACAATCGAGAATCGTATCAGCTCGATCTCAATAGCTTTTGCTACTCCCGACACCTACACTAGCGCACGATCGCGCGGTGGCTCAATTTGTTACTAACCTGGATCGAGAAATTCGTTAGATCGTAACTATTGGTACTCCCGACGAAATCAATCGATTGAGAATCGAATGGCCGGATCGTAAACAAACGTCAAATTACACGATAGCTAAAGAGGTCTCATTTATAGTATCGAGTTTGCTTGTTTTAATGTATTTGAACTAAATTTTGAGATTTTTATTACAATATGGGTCGTCTATAAGCATTGTTTAATGTTATTAAAGGACCTAATAGAATAGGAAATGTAAAACTTACGAATAATTGCCCGCTTCAACACATTAGCAATGGACATGGATTATAAGGAATTTCGATGAAATGATCGCCTTAAAAATTATTTATTCGTTTTATTAGTCGCAGATTTCACTCCTCTTATAAAGAAACTAACTCACCGTTATATTAGGTAAAGTTACTTAAAACCTTTACGCATTCGTTTACACAATCATGTTTTACAATATATTTTCACTTAAGACAGGGACCGAGACAAACGAAGTCATAACATAATATGATCTATATTAACGTATCATAATAATATGAAGACTTCATTTGTTTCAATCTGTCTTTGAAAATGAATATACAAAGTACGTCACAACTTGGTCACAACACTTGACTTTCTATGTTTCTGACAAATTAGATTATCTTAATATGACTTTGACATTTGACAGAACGTCAAATAATAAAAACAGGATTATCAAAACTATTGTTTATGGTCACAGTTTTTTTTAGAAAAATAACCTTTATAAACCTACCATTGCATGAGATTGAGGCTGATCCATTTGAATAAACAAATATAAAATGATATTTAATGTGAAAAATATATAATTTTTACATATTTTTAATAATCTTCACCATAGACTACGGCACTCAGCTGTAACTTGTTTACTTTGTGGACGTGACGTCAGCAACCGGATACAGCTAACGACGCTGATAAGACACGATCTCAACGCGATCTTGATTTCGATACGATTTTGTTCGGGAGTACGCATCAGGATCGAATCTAGATCAAAATCGAAATCGGATCAGACTCGTAAATCGAAATCGTATCAGTTTCGGGAGTAAGGCCCCAGGCAGGGAGCCTCACGCTCGGCTAGCCAAGGCCACTGCACATCAAAGCGTAATCTGTATTGATTGGTTTATTCTACATAACTCTTCCAGACGGGAATAGAGCCTTTTATTATGTACTAGTAGACCTAGTAGTCGCCTAGTGGTTGAAATTCGACCATAATTCATATTATAATTTTTATGTGGGTACATATAAACTCTGTAAGGGTACTTTGACTTCTTCGGCCTCTTAGATACGAAATAAATGACGGTTGACTGTTAATTTTCTGTTGTTTTAGGAAAAAAAATTGTCTGTTGTTTTAGGGACGATAAATAATTTTACGTGAGAAGTGATATAAGCCGAACGCTTATGCCGATCGTGCCTCTCTCGCTTGTTCCGTGCTCTATCTCTATTCTCTAGAATAGAATAGAATAACATTTATTGCATGAAATGTGGTTTATAAAGGTGTTACAATATGATGCTTTATATGGATCTAACATTCTGCCTTGTCAGTGGCGTGCAAAATTATTACAAGAGGCAATATCACAAAAGTCAAAAATAAAGATATTGAACATTAACATAATAAGTATTAACATTAGATATTTAAGTCATAACATAAATTAAATTCATTAAGTAAATAAATTATACATCAATTAAATTAAACAAGTCCTATTACACATAAAAAAGAAAAAATATATATATAACAGACAAACAATATTTCAAATGTAATTAAAAAAAAAAGTGTCATGTGTCGAAGAGAGGTTATAAATTATAATTTTTAAGCATAGTCTATTACAACCCTACAACGTGGCAGCCAAAAACATAGTACTTATACTTAATGTATTATAAATTTGTCCAAATTATGTTACAAAGTATAATAAGATAAATTATTACTGAACTGCTATCCAAATACAATGATTCGCTCCGTATGCCGTTCACTTACTCGAGATGCGCTTAATAAAGGTATTCATTTTGTTCTGATTTATACTATATATATATATATTTATAGTGCTGCCCTGAACTGTGTTTATTATTTTAGCATCCAAATTGAACGCAAACCTGTGATGCAAGAAATACAGGTAATCTATATTTATTTACTAGTACTTTAATACGGTTAAAATATTTTCTAACTACCTATTTAATTTTGTTTTTCAGCACCCAGATGTCACAAACTACGAAATAGAAGGACGACAAAACACACAGTAGATTAGCAGATTAAAATATTAAAATTAGTCATATTATTAATGGTGTCTAGAGACACACGAATTTGGTACGGAGCGTACAGCGGATCTGGTACGCTCCGTACCAGATCCGAGCGTGTGTACTGCCCAGTCCGGCAAACATATGAAGAAGGCGAAGAGTTCACCGTTGTCCGCATCGGATCTGGTACGCTCCGTACCATATTCGTGCGTGTGTAGAGCAGTCCGGCGGTTTGGCCGTACAACAGTATCAGTGTTGCCAACTTAGGGATGTACCCCCCAAAATTAGGGAAAATATCTACGGGGTTTACTAGAGGACCGGATGTTTAGAGTTTACTCCTTATGAATCAATTTGTATGTAATAATAAAAATTATTTTCATGTGTGTATATAGCCAGGGATATGAAAATGTATTGGGAGTGAAATCAGATTAAGACAAGTTAGTTTTATGTTATTCACGCGTAAGTCTTTATGTTAAACACATAACCTTTCTTTCTAGCTTATTATCTCTTAGACCTGTCAATGGTATAAGTAATCAGGGGTAAAATTTGGGGAGAAATATTTTTTAAAGTGTTGGTATCACTGCCCGTTATCAATGAATTGCGGGAATCATCGTCTTCGTTTAAAAACCGCACTGTAAATAGAAATCTGTGCTAATGTAATAGAGCATAAAATCGAACACACGAGTGTCGAGCGTTTCGCTTCACTGCACCGTACCAAATTCGTGCGTGTGTAGCGACACCGAATTTGGTCTCCGGATATGGTTCGCTGTACGCTCCGTACCATATTCGTGTGTCTGTAGATAGCATAAGTATGCTTAATGAAAGTAATGTCATAGGGGTAAAATTTTAATTAAGAATTGATAATAGAATAAAGTATTAATGTCAATAAATTAGTCAAAGTTTATAAATTAAAATTAAATTTAAATAATGTCATTAATTTCATTAGTCAATTGGAAGGGAATCTACCGCCATATAAACTGTAAAAGTCTGATTACATGAGAAAAAAAATTGTAATTAATTTGATTTCAGGTACATGTCAATATTATCATTCAGGTATTCTTCAAGGCTATAATAACACTTTTGCAAAAGCAAATCTTTGACTGTTTTTCTAAAAATAAAAATATTATCATCATTTTTTCTTATTGATGTAGGTAGTTTGTTAAATAATTTTGATGACATTCCCAATATACTTTTACACACTAGTGATGTTTTATAGCAATTGGTAAATAACTTCTTGTTATCACGTCTGTTTCTTTTTATGTAATCACAATTTTTTGGAAACAGGTCTTGATTTTTATAAACAAACAGTAGTATTTCTAATATGTATAGTGATGGAAGTGACAGAATCTTATATTTAGTAAAATATGGTTTGCAGCTATCAGTCGCTCCCAGGTTAAACATTGCCCGAATGCATCGCTTTTGCATTTTGAAAATTAGATCTTTATCAGAGGAGTTACCCCAGAAAATAATGCCATATCGTAGTAGTGACCCAACCATACCGTGATACGCAGATAGTATTCCATCTGTACTTATTATGGAACTTAATTGACGGAGGCCAAAGGAACAGCTGCTTATCTTTTTGCCTAATTGCTCTAAATGTGGTTTCCAATTTAGTTTGCTGTCTATTGTCAATCCTAAAAATGTTGTGTTATTTACATTATTGATTTTATTATTTTTGTATTGGACATGAATTACTGGTGGTGCTTTTCTTTGTGTAAAGTGTATAATATTAGTTTTGTCTAGATTTATTTTTAGGTTATTTTTATTAAGCCAAGAAATAATAGATGTCAATATATTATTAATGTCAATTTCGTAGTTATTTAAATTATCACAGGGTATAGTTACAGTACTATCATCAGCAAATAATGTCAATGGTTTCTTAACTGATTTAGGAAAGTCATTTATATAAATTAAGAATAATAAGGGACCCAAAACACTACCCTGTGGTACACCGTAGATGAGGTATCTCATTTCAGATATATAGAGTTCCTCTAGCAATGTCTTTAAATTTAGCCGTTTAATTGCTGTATACTGTTTTCTGTTCGTCAAGTACGATTCTATGAGCCTTAGTATATTTCCACGTATACCATATGCTTCTAGTTTTTTAAAAAGTATTTTGTGATCGATATAATCGAAAGCTTGGGTCATATCGCAGAAAATTGAGCATATTGGATTTCCACTATCCATGTTATTCATTACGGTACTTAAAAAATCAAAAATAGCTCTATTTATACCAATAATCTGTCGGAAACCTTTTTGTTCTTTACAAAAAATTTCATATTTTTCAAAATAATCGTAGAGATATTTATAAATGTACTTTTCAAAGATTTTTGATATGACAGATGTTAGGGCTATAGGTCTGTATTTTTTTAATATTTTCTTGTCACCTTTTTTTTGAAGAGGGGTGTAATTATTGAATTTTTAATTTCTCTGGAAATACACCATATAATATACATATACATTTAAAATATGGCTCAAAGGACCAGAAACAATATTAACGACAGATTTTATTATTTTTGTTGAAATTCCGTCATGACCTACACTTTTGGTGTTTTTTAGACTATTTATAATTTTATGAATGTCATTAGGTATACTAGGAGGAATATATATTATACTAGGAGGAATAAATATTGAGTATTAAGAGATTTGGTGGCCGATTACTCGAAAATGGTCAACTTTATAAAAAAGTAACGTATGAAACCTTGCCTTTATTTTAAAAGACCTATTTTACGATACCCCACACGATGGGGTAGAGTAAAAAAATATTTTTCATCCCCACTTCACATGTATGGAGAGCCACCCTTAAAATATAAAATTATTATTTTTTTATAATCCCAAAACCGTGATCTATACACAATCTATAACTGTACCAAATTTCATTAATTTATATTCATAATTACAGGAGCTAGAGGCGCGGACAGACAGACAGACAGATGGACAGAGCGAAACTATAAGGGTTCCTTAAGTACTACGGAACCCTAAAAAAGGCAAAGAGAGAGTGGGCAGAAAAAAAGCGTCTCTGTTGTGAAAGAAATACACCCAAAAAAAAGAAAAAGAAAATAACAATTCTGTTATAACAACTTACAAAAAGAAGTGAAATGCCACCAAAAACATTTTCATGTAAAAAAATTATGCCAAGACGATACCATATGACTAACACTGTCAAAAAGTTATGAAATCTCATGTAAAACCAAGCTTCTTACCCTACACGCCTTAACTCTGCAAGCGTAACTTCACAAACTCTACACCTTAGTCATTTTATGTGGCTTGGCCATTTCGTTATTATAAGAGAGTATAATATAAAAACAGTCGATTATAAATTTTTCTCCTTACGGCTAAGTGAATGTAGGGAAATGGCCAGGCCACATAAAATGACTAAGGTGTAGAGTTTGTGCAGTTACGCTTGAAGAGTTAAGGCGTGTAGGGTAAGAAGCTTGGTTTTACATGAGATTTCATAACTTTTTGACGGTGTTAGTCATATGGTATCGTCTTGGCATAATTTTTTTACATGAAAATGTTTTTGGTGGGATTGGTTATTCGGAATCTGGTCTCTGGATCCGACTCATAAATAAATACGAAGTTATAGAAAATTATTCCTAAAAGTGACATTTGAATTTACCTGCTGTAATTAAATAAGCACTTAATTTCCTTGTCCAATTTCGAATTTTCGGGACCCAATAAAAAATATTTCCCTATATTATTGGATTCAGACTTAACGTGTCAAAATTCAATTATTCCGCAACCAATGTTCAATCAATGTTCAATCATCAATTTGATCACAGAACATCTTATTCTAGTAGCTTTTAAGAAAAAAAACTTTCTATGATATATATAAGTACCTACTAGATTTAAGGTTAAATGTAAATTGTGTATAGTTACTAATAAGTATATTAAATGCTAATTGTGAACCGACGCTTATTGCATACTGATACCTACTGGATACTAAGTAGTTATAGCTAAGTAGGGTACTTACATCCCAAATACGTCTTTTCAGTTTTCTCAAGATCAAAACATAATGTAATCCAACTCCTCACAACTTGCTACTCACGTGCTACGACCGAGGAGGAAAGTAATCAAAAGAAATTAGTTACAGTCCCTCAGTCCTCAGACTCACTGATTAACACCACGCAGTTACTGACAGAGATAGGTAGATGAGATTATAAATTTATTTCATATTAAGTACCTACCTGTGCTACAAATGTAATTTGTATTTTTTTTCGACTTACTGTCTTCTTACTAGGTAGGACGTTAGATTTAGTTCTTGCCTACTTTTTGGCCAATCCGAAAATTGTCGTACCTAGCACAGGCGAAGCGTCCATACAAGCCGGCTTCCCTTATGTATATTATTTAATATATAATTTTTTTAAATACGGTATAAAACTTTAACAATATTTTGCGTCCAATTCACCCAGAAAACTGTGCTTAAACTATGTGACGATCCAATTCCGTATTTTAAAAATTAAAATATATCAAATAATAGATTTTAAGTAATATTCATAAGGGAAGCCGGCTTGTATGCACGCCTAATTACGAGAACATAATATAGTAGAAGATCCGAACCTAAATTGACCTGCACCGGGCTGATAATAGAATGAGACCTATATTATATAATAAATTTAAACATGGGTTTGTTGTAAAAATCCTGGATAGAATCCTATTGAGCTAACGTACCTAGCTAGCTAGCTAGGTACTACCTAGCTAGCTAGCTAGGTACGTTAGCTCAAGGTCTCATTCTATTATCAGCCCGGTGCAGGTCAATTTAGGTTCGGATCTTCTACTATATTATGTTCTCGTAATTTTAGTTTTACATTCAAATCAAACTGAGACTAATTGACACGACATACTTACTTTAGGTACACCGTACAACATGATTCTGACGATCCGAAGTCTTGGCATCGGTCGACCGTCCTCTGACGAAGCTGCCGCCTGCCAGTCTCCTGATATTGTTTGTACACAATCTGAACAAAAGAACCATTTCAAATATTTATGTAACTAGAGTTGCCAGGTGTCCCGATTTACGTGGGATGTCCCGATTTTAAGGGGTCAGTGGATGAGTCTGTGGACTCAGTGAATGGTACCTAATACCTTTAATAAACTGTGAAAAGTGCATAAACTTATCCCAATATAAAATCTCATGCGAATCGGTTTCTTGTACAAGTTACGTACCTAAGTGAACTCCGCTGAGGCTCAGGGTGCCAGAGGGTCAAGGAGCGATCGAGAGCGTGCCCGAGCCCGCCCCAGCTCACAACAAACTATTAGGAGACTAATCCCGTTAAGTGCCCTCTCCTCTTTGCGCCGTAGTCCGTACGAGTAATTTACCACCACAAATCGCTTTTGCGTGTTAGAATTAAAAGCTTTCTTTCCATTGCATATTGCAATGCATTGACCTACTTATCTACAAATTACAATAAAGGTAGGAATAAAAAGTGAACCAAACTAAGTAGGTACATAATTAAAACTGAAAAGAAAAAAACAAGCACTTAGATATCCGGTGGTCTAGAATTCTATAATATATTATTGAATGAATACTATTGGAACATAACAACTAAACAGTCAGGATCCATTGAAAAATTAGATTGGCTGTCGAATAATGGATCCCGACTGTTCAGTTGTTATGTTCCAATAGTATTTATAATTTATTCAATAATATATTATAGAATTCTAGACCACCGGATATCTATTATCTAAGTGCTTGTTTTTTTCTTTTCAGTTTTAATTATGTACCTACTTAGTTTGGTTCACTTTTTAGTTTTTACGCAGTCGGGTTTTTAAATTTTTTAAATTATTATTTATTATTTTATACTTTTTAGTTATGAGTACCTAGCTAGCTATTTACCAGACTGGATTTCCTATCAGCATCAGTACTACATCACAATTGCACTGGAATGTGAGAATGGTTGTTACGCAACTTTAAATCGATATAGATCCTAAACGGTCAGTCGAAACGAAAAATGTTGAGAGAAAACTAACAATGATTTTTAAATACCTATTCAACGATACCCCACTTGATATAGTTTGTTGACTTTCATTTTTTTCATTTTCACAATATGGCGTCCAGTAGTCGCCATATTGAATTTTCACTAACGTCATGTCTTTAGTGACACTTGCCGGACTAAGAGGAAACGTGTCAATCATAAAAATCGGCCCAGGCGTTACATAGGCTGATAAACACATTACCACTCCTTTGCGTCGCGCAGTCGGGTAAAAACGGGAATTAATTTAAAACCTACCTAGGTTTTTAACAATTTGCTTATGTCGATAATTATAGGCTAGAACAATTATTTTTATCCTACATAAGCCCAAAATATCCGTAACTGATTATACCGAACCCTTATTTAATATAATATGATGTAAGTAAAGCTTAGACCATATACTACTATGATCTAAGAAGTAAAGTAATAATGTAAGTAGGTTTTGTTTACTAATTTAACAAAAAAAAATCAACGTTTTTGTACTTTTTAGATCTACACATAAAATATTATATTTTTAATTTTTTTTTTACATTTACCGAGTAGTAATGCTTAAATATTTCTGATTATAATAATGAGTATAATAATATAATACATATTTTAGATGTAGTCATCATCCCTATTATGATAATAAACCGGTTGGTCTTGGTAACGACTAGGTATTTGTTGTTAATTTTATTTTTAAAATTATTTGTTGATTTGATTGATTGAATTTTTTATATATGATTGTTATTTTATTATTCTATTTTATTCTATTCTATGACATTATAATAATACAAAAATAATATCTAAGTATCTCTGTTTAATATTATGTGACTTATGTACTTAAGAGCATTGATCCGCGCGCGACTCAGATTTAACGAAAAACGCTACTTTTCAAATGCGTCTATATCTAACAAAAACTGGTTATTCTGATTGTACATGTAAAAAAACACTAGAAAATATTGTATTCTAATTTTTCACTTATCATTTATTTTAAAATAATTTCAAACTTTTGAATAAAACTGACAAAACTAACCAGAAGTTTTTACAACTTTAGGTTCAGGGGCAATTTCAAAACATTTAATAGCTAAAACCGCTTATTACACAGAGGCGCACGAGCGTTTACAGTATTTGTAAACGCTCGTGCGCCTCGATTTATATAGTAGTTTTAAAAATTCATATAAAATTCGTCAAACTAATTTAGTTAAAAATTTAAATAGCATAATAAAGATAAAAGGTTCTTCTCATAGATTATGTAAGTAAGAAACAAAAGGAGCAAGTAAAATACATAAATATCATCATTTTAAATAACTATAATTCCTGATAATTTCGCATTCTTTAAATTTTATTTTTATGAGATAGAAACGTATATAAAAATAATGTGACAAATAGATAATCTAGAAGAGGATCCAACAAGTTTGTAAAGATTTTTTGTTTTTAAAAAATGTAAGCGGTTTTAGCTATTATATGTTTTGAAATTGAACCTAAAGTTGTAAAAACTTCTGGTTAGTTTTGTCAGTTTTATTCAAAAGTTTGAAATTATTTTAAAATAAATGATAAGTGAAAAATTAGAATCCAATATTTTCTAGTGTTTTTCTACATGTAAAAATCAGAATAACCAGTTTTTGTTAGATATAGACGCATTTGAAAAGTAGCGTTTTTCGTTAAATCTGAGTCGCGCGCCAATCAATGCTCTTAAGAGGTATTTGCTTCAATTTTATTTAATTACGTACTTAATTGGTTTCAGGTTATCGACATTATTTAAATTTTCATTTATTTGTTCTGACATTATAATAATAATTATTAGTATTAAATACATTTGTAATTTGTACCTATCTTTATAATTTGTGATGTTATCTTGTTTTGCCTGAGCTTGCTATGTGATTTGTGAATGCTGTCACCTGTTTAGGTACATGCATCGACCCTATTTTTACTATATTTTGATCATTATTAAATAAGATTTTTAATGTTACATGTACTGTTTGGTGTCCTTATAATAAATAAATAAACAATTAATGTTTGGACCCAAATAGAAGTGAAATTTCACCACTGTTCTTATACCTTCGATAGCTCAGTTGGTAGAGCGGTGGACTGTAGATGAGTAAGAAACTGAAATCCATAGGTCGCTGGTTCAAATCCGGCTCGAAGGAATATTATCTTTTTTTCATTTTTTTCCTAATGCATAATAAAACTTACATAAATCGTTATATTTTGGTAGAGCGGTGGATTGTAGATGAGTAAGAAGCTGAAATCCATAGGTCACTGGTTCAAATCCGGCTCGAAGAAATATTTTTCTTTTTTCATTTTTTTCCTAATGCATATTAAAACTTACATAAATCGTTATTAGGGTAATAACTAGTAAGCATTTACACGTCGGCATTGCACGCATCGCATCGTCTCAGACCTTAGCAAATTCTCGGTGTATATGTATCTTGTAAAAATTTAAATTGATTTATTCCTATAGGGCTACAAATGCTGATACTGATACGTCCTTCACTTTGTCTTGACAAAACATATGTAATCCGTTTCAAACGGGTGATGCATGCAATTCTGATACATATTATATGGACGTTTACCACTATGCATTAATTTTTATAGACGACCTCAGTGGCTCACTGGTTGATCATGTTGGTGCTCAAGCCGGGGGTCGCGGGTTCGAATCCCGCCGAAGGAACAAAAATATTTTCCGTGTTCCTGGGTCATGGGTGTGTATTAAATATGTGTATAATATAATAAAAATCTTAAATGTTTATAATATAAAAGTATTAAATATATTCCCATTGTCTGGTACCCGTAACACAAGTTCTTTGAGAACTTACCACGGGACCAGATTGTTGTAGTGTGAAGCGTCCATAGTAATAACATTATAATTATATTTCTTATTTTACAAAATGTGTATAATAAAATGGCACAATCATAACACAGGTCAACATGATTTTTGAGTCTCAGTTCTGTACCCCTAATTCTGTTTACTTATACCTAACTTAACACAGAAAAAACATTTATACCTAATAAAGTTTGCTTTTATAGCTACCAGAACGAAATTTGAAATTGTATGGAGAAAACTTTACTTTTAATCTTAATTATATATAAAAGAAAAACAACGCTTAATTTATTTATTTTTTTCAACTTTAATTATAAAAGTCGACATAAATAAATCCAAAAATACAAATATTAATAGAGGAAACCTTAAAATTAACTAGTTGTGAAATTGCTTTTGTATGAGCAAGAACTTTCTCGCATGGGTCCCCAAATGCAGTCAGTTACCCATCATCTTCTTGCTGTATTGTCCTTAATATTTTTGTTTAGAGTTCAGTAGATCTTGGTAAAAGAGTTTCTCTTGCGTTTCTTAATATTAACCCAGCTTGTCTTTAGATTTCTCTAGGTAAGCCAAAAGTAAGTATTTAGCATATGTACTATAATGCACATTTTTTAATCTTTCAAAGCCTTGGAGTGCAGAATGCTGTTAAGCAAAAAAGGCACAGCTGTTTATGCTGCATATGCTTCACAGTGATATCTGATAATAAACTATAAAAAATACTGTGACTTTAAGATCTATTTTCAGCAGAATTATTAAAGAATAATTCTGCTGAAAATAGATCTAAAAGTACTCTACGTCATTTTCACATTTTCACACTTTATCTACTATACAGGCTACATCAAATTCGTAAATTCTTTGAAATGAGTATGCACACAGATCTCACTCACAATCTCCCCTCACAGCTCACTCCACTATTGCATCTTGAGTACAACTCAACAAAAAATGTACCGAAAAAAGTATATTTTCATTTTTCATTATATAAGGTAGAAAAGCAAACTTTACTAATCAAAAATGAACTTTCTGCATACTTTTCGATGCGTAAGATCAGAAAATATTCATTAAATAACAAACCCAAAGAAAAAATTTTTTTTGTTGACTTGTGTAATAATCTTACAAGTGCACATACACCTTGTTAGTACAAATTGCAATGCTTGTGCACATGCAAATTATTTAGGTTGTGTCCAAATTTGATTAATTTACTTATATGAGACGTGATCGTTACAAACATTTCCATTTATTTAATCATTATTGCAGTAAATTAATCATGTTTGGTAGTAATCACAGGTAGTAACGCATTAATTTGCAACATTTGCATTCATCAAATAACATATTTACATTAGATTTTTCTCATGTTTTAACCACTAGCAATGTTACTTTGACTAATTAATCTAACGACATAATCTCATTCAAATCAAACTCAATGTTTTAAGTTATTTCCACACGACTGTATTAGAATAAAGTCTTTCATATTTTTTTCCTGTGTTTTCTCCAAGCTTTCTCCGGTTTACTGACTATTTATAGCGTGTTTGTATTTATTTCGTGGGCGATGGGCCCCTACTTAACTACCACTTAATGTAGTCATCAGATTGTTCTACTAGTGAGCAGCAACGTATTATCTACCGTTTGTGGCGCTCGAATGCCCGCGCTGTCACATCAGACACAACATTACAGTAGAACCAAATTCTTTCGGGATTGTCGTTTTTCCTAGATTGTCTGTAATTCCCATAGAAAACGATGATTGCCCGAGTACATTAGAAACGTACTCTACTAAGCATTAATCATTATCAATAAAGGATCTGTAGGATTCCATAATACTTTAGGTGGTGTGCGTTACCCCAGCCAGATGTTGTGGATTTTGTTAACTTTTTACCTATGCTCAATTAGAGCGTTGTCTCCTGTAATTGAGCGTTGCATTTTCATAATTTGCTCCTTTGTAGTTTTCGAGAAAAACTCGAAAAACAGATCTGGCTGGAGTAACGTTTCAAAACGTTACTCCAGCCAGAGATTTTTTCTTCTAAAGGATATTTTAAGAAAAATAATATGCAAATAATTAGAGCGTTGCAGGGTGTAATTGAGCGTATAAAAATTTCATTTGTAGCTTGATCCGTTATGAAGATATTCAAAATCCTGCTGGAGTAACGTTTGGCGATTTCTTAGATCTCGAAGACTGTTGGATGCAGATGTACAATTTTTGGTATACGGCTTCTCCCAAATGTACTTAAATTTGCTCGGCAATAAAAAATAAATAATAATACACGCTTTACAAGTTATTTGATATTTTATAAAAACTACTTAGCACGTTCTAGAACTTTTTTTAACAGGTCTAGAGACCTAATTCAAATTGCATATTATAGTTTACATCAATCTTCAATTGAGCATTAAAGTCTTATCAAAATCCAGTTGGTAGTTATCTAATTATGACGAAAATTAATTCATAAAAGTGCACAATACCAGCGAGATCCTATAAAATCGGTATCTTGTGTGTTTCCTATTTCTAGATGATACCAATAATTAGAGCGTTAGTTTAATTATATACAGGTAAATTTTTACCTAAAAACACTCAATAATTTGGGAGATAATGGAAATAATAACAAATTGATAAATAACGCTTGACAACCTGACCGAGTTAAGATGGTCACAAAAAAGCGGCCGTTTTATACATTAAGCTGACATTCTGAAATTTATAGGGTAATATTAGTACAGGTATGTAAGCAAGTGTAAAAATTTAAATTTATTTCAATCTAAGAGATCATCAGACTTCACTTTATTAATATCGCTCGAAAAGTTCTAAATCAAACCATTCCTAAAAATGGTAGGCATAATTATTGATAACACAATAAATGCATTGCGAGCTTTAAACAAAGCTTCTGGACTCTTAAGCGCTCAACATCTTTTACGTAAAAGACGTTGAGTGCATAAGTTTTCTAGTCCACTCAACAATGGACATAGGTAGATAGTACAAATAAACACAAATAGTAGATTATGCACCAAGGGGATAAAGCAGTGTCTTACGTCACGGGTAGCATATTGGACCCTGGAGGGACTCTAGAGTTAACTCCCGAGCGTCGCGAGGGAGTTAAAACTTAACTCCCGAGTGAAGCGAGGGAGTTATGTGGAGTCCTGATTAAAGCGAGGGGTTCAAGCTGCCCAAGACGAAGACAGGCTTTATCCCAGAGGTGCATACTCTACTTTTCATACCTACTGCGAGGCAATAAAAACCCAGGGCTACAAAAATATAACATTTATTTTGTTAAAAATTTATATTAATATTTGACACATTTGTCCAGATATGGAGGGACAGAGTAATATTTTTATTAGGAACATTTATGGAAGTTGTGGTGGAGTTTATTTGAGCAGTAGGTACTTAAAGATTCAGGAACTTGTGACTGACGATTTTGACACTTGAGAATATTAAAATTATAGGTGGCCAGTTCGATTTTCGAATAAACTCTCAGCAATACCATATTATTATTGAAAAACTCTATGATAGATACGTATCTATTAGGAATTTTCATACGAATTTTAACGTTCCAAATTCAAATCACTTTAATCCCTTGGGAGTTTCATACAACATTATCTCCCTTGGGAGTCAATGACATGCTTTACGTTGAGATTGCGTGATATATATTCGATACATTGTCGAACAGGCGGGATGAAAAAAATATTACGTGTCGTGACACTTTTAATAAATCAATTAAATCTCTTTTTTCTTATTTTAAAAGAAAAAAATTATTACCTATGTCTTTCTCGGCCATTGAAATTTAAGTCTTTACAATTTTGGATATTAAGTTTATTTCTGAAAAAACTGGCACATTGAACAAATAAGCACTGCACTCCGGGAGTGCTGACAGAAGTGAAAACTTGAACTTTAAAATGGAAATACCACCATGAACCATCTAGGTTAAAATATACCAACTTAAATATACCAACTTTCATGTTCGCGTAAAGGAACTAAGACAGCAAACAGTTACAAGTTGCATCTTACGAATTTTCGGTCAGGCGACGTGTCCTGACGCGAGTTTAACATTTTTTACCCATCCCAAGAAAAGTGCCATCTAGGTTAAAAGATACGAATTATAAAATAGTTTCATGCTCGCGTAAAGGAACTAAGACAGAAAACAGTTTCAAGTTGCATCTTACGATTTTTCAATCAGGATTCAGAACACTTGTCCTAATGCCGCTAAAGGAGTTTTCACTTCAAAAACTGAGACTGCATATTTACCTCGTTTTTTTTCCTTTCTCCAAAAGGTAGCCAAAGCCGCTGTAAGTCGCTATTTATTTTTAGACAATTTATGTAGGTACACAATATTGGATCACATGGGCGTACCCGGGGGGGGGGGGGGGGGGAGTCCTGCTCCCTGGGTACTTGGTACAATTTTGGTACTTGGTTCTGGGTACAATTATAATACTATAACCTTCGCAATTTCTACACCTGTTACTTGTCGGTTTTTATTTTATTATTCCGAAAATTTAGCTTGCTGGTAGAAAATAGCCAAATTGTGAGAGAGTACCCACGAGCGAGCGGCTTGCATTTATTTGACATGTTATATAGTTTTCAAAGTGCACAACGAGTTTTGGTTAAATTATGATTATTCCACTGCTACAATTGAAAGGTCATTCAGCAAACTTAGACGTAAAAACGTGGCTAAATCCTAATGCTATCTACAGACAGACGAATTTGGTACGGAGCGTACAGCGGACCATATGCGGAGACCAAAACCGCAGTCGCTACATACGCACGGATTTGGTACGGTGCAGTGGAGCGTAAAGCTCGACACTCGTGTGTTCGATTTTATGCTCTATTACATTAGCACAGAGTTCTATTTACAGTGCGGTTTTTAAACGACGACGATGATTCCCGCAATTCATTGATAACGAGTAGTGATACCAACACTTCAAAAAATATTCTCCCCAAATTTTACCCCTGATTAAGACTAAGACTAAGCTAGAAAGAAAGGTTATATGTTTAACATAAAGACTTACGCGTGAATAACATAAAACTAACTTGTCTTAATCTGATTTCACTCCCAATACATTTTCATATCCCTGGCTGTATACACGCATTAAAATAATTTTTATTATTACATACAAATTGATTCATAAGGAGTAAACTCTAAACATCCTGTCCCCTAGTAAACCCCCGAAAAAATTTTCCCTAATTTTGGGGGGTACATCCCTAATTTGGCAACACTGATACCATTGTACGGCCGTACCGCCGGACTGCTCTACACATGCACGGATCTGGTACGGAGCGGACCAGATCCGCTGTACGCTCCGTACCAAATTCGTGTGTCTGTAGACACCATAAGATCGACTATGACCGAAGGCAGATTAAATGGGCTTTGTATGCTCAGTGTGCTCAGAAAATTTGTTTACAGTATGGACGATTCTTTCATGGAAAAATTTGGCACAGATGTAGAGTAGACCATGGGGAAGGGCATAGGCTACTTTATATCACGGAAAGATGTACGGTTTCTTCGAAATTAACTTTTGCGCAAACGAAGTCGCGGGCAACATCTAATACAAGATAAACTAATAAACGGCGGACAATTTTAAG
This sequence comes from Glaucopsyche alexis, assembly GCA_905404095.1. Lineage (NCBI taxonomy): Eukaryota > Metazoa > Arthropoda > Insecta > Lepidoptera > Lycaenidae > Glaucopsyche > Glaucopsyche alexis. The sequence goes on from FR990053.1 coordinate 10,471,574, forward strand.
GTCTACTATTTACAATTTTAAGGTAATACTAACAGTCCGCCTGCAGTCTGGTCCAAAATATATCAATAAGGCTTTCAAACCAAATCTGACAGCGCGGCTGCCAAGTATTTAGTCAAAAATAATAATATCTATGGACGCTTCACAACAATCTGGTTCCGTTCTAAGTATCGGAAGAACTTGTGTTACGGGTACCAGACATCGGAAATATATAATACTAGCGACCCGCCCCGGCTTCGCACGGGTACAATACTAATACTGCGGGTACTAAAACTCCCCTCCCGCACGCGCACCCCCGCGTCCCTCCGCGCCCGCCATTGTGACGCCCACTTCGCAACGGGCCTTGCAGCAGAAATCGTAATATTTTAATTTCGCCAAAACTTCAAAACCAAACGTCCAATTTTAATCATTCAAAGACCAAATATTATCTACATAAACTGTATTTAGTGATGAAATAATTTATTTTGATAAGGATTAATAGCATGAGTATAATAAACGCGTTTAAATGTAGTCCAAAAAAAATTCAAGATTTCTAAATAAAAAAATGGTCGTTGGGACTTTTTTGTAGATATTTATAAGTAAGAACATTTTATGGTTCTATCTTTTATAGTTTAGGCAGCGTACGCAAAATAAGTAACTTTTCTGGTTGATTTTTTACACCTTGTGTCCGAAAAACCCAAATATCTTACGGAACCCTATTTTTTTCCAAAATTAAATTTAGCCTATGTTACTCGTGGATAATGTAGCTTACGAATGGTGAAAGAATTTTTGAAGTCGGTCCAGTACTTTTTGAGCCTATTCATTACAAACAAACAAACAAACATACAAAGTTTTCCTCTTTATAATATTATAGTGTAGATTTAGTTATATTATATTTAAGATTTGTATTATATAATACACACATTTAATATATATTCATGAATCATGACCTAGAAACACAGAAAACTTTTTGTGTTCCCTGGCGGGATTCGAACCCGCGACCTCCGGCTTGAGCGCCAACGCGTTAACCACTGAGCCACAGAGGTCGTCTAGCTAGCTAGTCTATAAGCGGGCGCACTATCTTTTCTCGAAGCATTTTGCGGCGTTTTCGTGCCCCCATAATCCATATTTTTGTTTGTATTTGTAATCAAGCTAGCGGTCTGAAATTTTGTAACGAAGACGTCGTTGGCGGCACAAGCTAATATTTTAAATTTCATAAAAATCGTGTGTATAGTTTAGGAGATATTAGGTAAGTGGGAAAGAAAACGATTTTGAAAGATGGATGGAGGTATGGAGCCATCGTAAGCTCAATTCAAAGCATACTTATAGCAGACTTAGAAATTTAAATTTTCTGCCAGGCTAGGTAATTTTGCTACAAGTAAAGGGAAAATATAGGAAAAGTAAAAATTCTGAATAAAAATAATGATTTCACTTTTTATTTACTAGATGTTGCGTATGTCATGGGGGGTCCTCTTCTTTCGCATAATTTTATTTGTCATAATTTCATTTGGCATACCTCACTTGGCATAATTTTACTACGCATAATAATACTTTGGCATAATGGTTTCTTGGCATACTACATCATTAGGCATAAATATCATTTAGACTAATATTGTTTGTCCTAATTTAATAAGGCATAACCCGTAAGGCATAATTTTTCTTGTCATAATAATACTTTGGCATAATTGTTTTTTGGCATAAACTCGTTAGGCATATTTTTTGTCATAATAAATTCAAGGCATTCTGTCACAAGGCACAAATATGCATAAAATGGAACGACATAATGAAAACACGGTTAAGGTAATTAAACGCATATTTATGAAACATTAAAAGCAGGTATTACACTCATATACCTAGTATAACATGTGTAACAGTAGGTTAAGTTGCGGCGGGGTGGCCCTTGCGCCACCCGTAAGCCGCTAATATGTTTAAAATAATTAGCTTGGCATGTTCTTAGATAGCAGTTCATGTTTTTTGTCCGAGTTTAATTTCGTAATCAGTCGAAAATTACAATTATAATTCTTATTTCGTCTTAACTCGCATACCCAGTAGAATTTATCATTCATTAGTATGTGAAAAAAAAAATGCTACAAAGATGTATGCGTAAATATAATAGTATGCTTAAATATCATTATGCGTAAATATATTTATGCTTTTTAATATTATGCATAAAAATATTATTCTTAATGAATATTATGCGTAAAAAAATATATGCCTTACAATAAGTATGCCTAACAATTATTATGCTTTTAGTAATTATGCGAAAAAAAATTATGCTAAGAAAGTTATGACAAATGAATATTATGCGAAACTACTATTAGGTCAAATGAAATTATGCCAAGTAAAATTATGACATGATTTTATGCGAAAAAATAGGATGGGATACTCATCCCAACTTACCTGTCCGGTAGTTGTGGTATAGTATACGGGTATGCGACCCCGGCTTCCCTAGCTATTACTGTCCTATCCCTTGCCCTCCTGGGCGGTAATATCCTACATTTCCTATTTCCCACTCTAACTAACCAATCTTCCTTTCCACACCACCTATCCTTCCCTTTCCCTATTCCTACCCTCTCCACCAATCCGTGGATATGCAATGGATAATCATAAAAATAATTTAATTATCCAAAATGGCGGCGATGTGGTTCATTTCACCACCCAACACGTTTTCTCGCGGAGATGAAAAGCGGACTATGGAGAGCCGCTTCGCTAGTCGCTACGTTGGATGTAAGAGGAGGAATGGATGGTAAGAATGAAAGTGAACGAAGCGAAACGAGTATGTTAGGATCGTAGCAAGTGGCAAAAAGTGGTCTCTGCCTACCCCTTTACGGGAAAAAGGCGTGATTATATGTATGTATGTATATTAAGAATTCACATAAACAAAATGTATAAGTTCACTGGTAACCTTGTAATCCTTATTTGTTTACCAAACGTCATAAATTGAGAAGTGGTAGGTTATTTTAAATTCGAGAAGATGCTTCGAGAGGAATGGGCCGATTCAACCCGAGTATCATGAAGAATAGAGGTAAGGAGATCCATCTTGCATGGGGGATAACTTGATAAAGTGTTCATCCGTAAAGACCAAATTATAGTTCGAAAACTCACTGAAATAGCGCTATACACTAGCGTGAAGGTAGTGGAAATGATATGAAGTTAGCAATAAGAGATGGAGTGAAGTTATTTGAAAGTTAATTATTGGTTAGTTACTATAATAATTTGAGGCCATTTTGTAATTTTTCTCCACGCTCTTTTTGAAATTTTTCCACTCGCTACTATTGCGCCATCTTATCTTGCTCCCTTTCAACGGACACTTTTTAATATACGAGATGGTTCTCCTTACCTCTATTCTCCATGCCGAGTATGTAGTATTATTCACCAATAATTGTAACCAAGAGCATGTCAGGAATTCAGGACAATTCTAAGGAGGGTTCCATATCTATAAACGCGTAGTAGGTTTTTTCAAAATACTTCAAAATTTACTGTCCGATTTCGTTCAAAACAATTTTTCTAAAGAGTATTTAGCATGATCTAGGTATCAGCTGGGAAAATTGCAAGTTTTTAAGTCTCATAGTTTAGAAATACCTATAATTACAAAAGACCTATTCAATGACACCCCACACGATGAGGTAAAATGAAAAAATATTTTTAATCCTCATTTCACATGTATGAGAGCCACCCCTTAAATATAAAATTATGATTATATTATGCCAAAACCGAGATCTATATATTATAATCTATAAATTTAACAAAAAATTTCATCAATTTATATTTATATTACAGAAGCTAGAAGGGCGGACGGATAGACAGACGGACGGACGGACAGAGCAAAACTAAAAGGGTTCATTGTGTATTATGTATATGGGTGATTCTTAAATTCTAGTATTATAACATTTTAATACTTGCTTACTTAACTGTACTTTTAGTACCAATATCATCCTATACATTTCAGAATATATGCTTGATGTATGAAACGGCCGCTTTTTTGTGACCATCTTAACTCGGTCGGGTTGTCAAACGTATTTATCGATTTGTTATTATTTCTATTATCTCCCAAATTATTGAGTGTTTTTAGGTAAAAATTTACCTGTATATAATTAAACTAACGCTCTAATTATTGGTATCACCTAGAAATAGGAAACACACAAGATACCGATTTTATAAGATCTCGCTGGTATTGTGCACTTTTATAAATTAATTTTCGTCATAATTAGATAACTACCAACTGGATCTTGATAAGACTTTAATGCTCAATTGAAGATTGATGTAAACTATAATATGCAATTTGAATTAGGTCTCTAGACCTGTTAAAAAAAATGCTAGAACGTGCTAAGTAGTTTTTATAAAATATCAAAAAACTTGTAAAGCGTGTATTATTATTTATTTTTTATTGCCGAGCAAATTTAAGCACATTTGGGAGAAGCCGTGTACCAAAAATTGTACATCTGCATCCAACAGTCTTCGAGATCTAAGAAATCGCCAAACGTTACTCCAGCAGGATTTTGAATATCTTCATAACGGATCAAGCTACAAATGAAATTTTTATACGCTCAATTACACCCTGCAACGCTCTAATTATTTGCATATGATTTTTCTTAAAATATCCTTTAGAAGAAAAAATCTCTGGCTGGAGTAACGTTTTGAAACGTTACCCCAGCCAGATCTGTTTTTCGAGTTTTTCTCGAAAACTACAAAGGAGCAAATTATGAAAATGCAACGCTCAATTACAGGAGACAACGCTCTAATTGAGCATAGGTAAAAAGTTAACAAAATCCACAACATCTGGCTGGGGTAACGCACACCTTTAGGTGAGTTTTAATTTAAAAACTTACAAGGATTTAGAAAAAAAAAACACTAAATAAATATTGTTCTAGTAACAAATCAGAGAGAAATAAAAATACTTAAATCATTAATTTTAACTTTTTTAATAGGGATAACTTATATAATATGCAAGGGATAGTCCCAAGGATTCTTCTCTAGTGACAAAAGGATGAAACCATTCATAAATGGAAAATCACATTTTATCACCTGCTCAATAAATACAGTCAACAGTAAGCATATTCTTAAACAATTGTATCCGTAAACGATATAGTCATTTTACACGGCCGCGAGGGCCGGCCACCCGCGCGCGGGCCGGGCGAGTCGGGAGTCACGAGCGGGACGAGCGGGCGGCGGGCGCGGCGCAGGGCTCGGGGGGGCCGCGGCGGCCGGCGGCGTCACTGCGACAGTCGCGACGGCGGCGGGCGCGGGCGGCGGCGGCGCGGCTAGGACGACGAGCCGGCGGCGAACAGGCCCGCGCTGAAGGCGGCGCCCGCGCCAGCGCCGCCCGCCACCGCCGCGCCCGCGCCCGCCGCCGCGCCGGCACTATTCGCGCCGCGCGGCTTGGGCATGGGCGGCTGCAGGTACTCGTGCCGCGCCAGCCCGAACACGTCGATACGCTCCTCCTTGCGGTACGCCAGGCACGCGCGGATGAAGCTCTGCCAAGAAACGATACACATTAATGCGAATTTCACCTAGACTTCGCTGCTACAGATCGTGCCAAAAATGTAAAAGGTATTAAAGAAAAAAAAAAAAGAGTTATTTACAGTGAAACTATGTTATAAGCCTACTGGCATCTAAGATTGAAGTAAAATATAGCAAATAAGGTTTTACATTACTCTAAGTTACTTTAGTTACCTTGACCCTTTGATAAATACAGTTTAAATTACAAAAGTGTGATAAAATAAACGTAACACACCTTAGCCTCGTTACTGACTGTGGGTTTATTGGCGAACTGAACATCGGTCGCCTTCAGTATGGTATTCTCTTCTAGAATAGTCGCCTGGCTCTGATTATGTCCAAACGGCTTCTTGCCGTAAAGGCACTGGTAGAAGATAACACCTACGCTCCACACGTCCACCTTACTACTGATCTTTGGTGGGTTCTTGCCGACTACGAAGCACTCTGGTGGCAAGTACCTGTAACACAAACAAATTTATTATCCATCCATATTTATTACTAATTTTGATATAAATAAAAAAAAATCCCATATCAACTTCATATAAAACTAGGTACCCTTGCTTGTGTTGTGATAAAGCTTTTTGATACTGTCTAAGGAAAATTTGAAAATAGCTTATGTTTTTGTTTTGTGATTAAATTAAAAAGGACTAGCTTTCGCCCGCATAAATAAAACACTGTACTGTTTCGGGATAAAAAGTAGCCTATGTGTTATATGAAAGAGTAACAAACATCCATTCTCAAAAATTTTCACATTTATAATAATAGTAGTAGAAAATCTGGTTTCTATTTTGTTATATGTATAGCTCTAATATTTTCTGAGTAAATGAAATAAGATAAGAAAATACTTTGACTTACCAGTAAGTGCCTGCACCTTGGCTGGTTAGATCCATGCCATGGTCTGGATTGTAATTCTCCTCATCCATTACTTTCGAAAGACCAAAGTCTGTGATTTTAATCTCTCCGCAGACATTGCCTTCTGTTAGCAGTATGTTGCCGGGCTTCAGGTCGTAATGTATCACAGGAGGTTTTATCTCGTTCAGATATTTCAACGCTGACACAACTTGCATCACGATGGACCGAGCTTCACGCTCAGGTATTGTCTTATGCTGTAAACAAGAAAATGAAACAGCTGAAAGGTTTTCAAGTATGACAAATGTTTTCTAATATAATTTTACATAAATGTACCTTCATTTATATAAAATGAAACATTTTGGTTAATTATATTTTTGAGTGTTTGGTTAAAATACATGTTGAGTTTTTGGTTTTATTTTAACTAGCTGGCCCAACAGACTTCGTTCTGTCTCAAATATGAACTGGAATAAATAACTACCCCTTTTACAGCAGACTGATTAAAAAACAAATTAACTTAACACAGCTTTAACTATTTGACAGACAAGTGATGCTGCAGAGTTTAGCGAAACCAAAACTGCAACTCATTTTTACCGACTATGGCGAAGCCAAAAGGAAGGATAATGATTTTGACAATCTATGTACATACATACATAGTAGCACCAACAGTAGCGCCTAAACTACTGATCCGATTTAAATGAATGAGATGACAATAGATTCGTAATTAAACCCAGGTAACATAAGCTATTTAATTTGCGTAGACCAGTTATAGTTTTTATCTTTTGATTATTACAATACCTACATTAGAAGATAACTTAAAATGTTTCACAAGTAAGTTATAAGCAGCCTGATTACTGGTTTTTTTATTAAATTTACCATTTCTTATGCACCTACATCAATAACTGTGACTATAGTTATGGGAAATGGCGATAAGGAAAACATTTCGATAAAATGAATATTTTCAGCCCGCTGCTCCACTTTTTACATACATAATCAGACATAGCTGACTAACACTGATAAGATAAAAAAACCACATTACACTGTTCTATAATTATTATAATTTAACAGTGACAATACACGTAAACAAACATGCATAATGCATGTGCAGTAATTATATATCTATAGTAATTCAAATATAATGACATTATTAATCGTAAAATCGTAAATGAAAATGTGAGATTCATAACAATAGATTTAGCTTTAAAAGCTAAATGCTCCTGACTGCTGCTCATTTTTCGAAACATTAAGCAGAAAACATGAAAAGAAAACACAAGCTGTCTTCAGCTATAGAAAATGTTTTTGAATGAAACAAAACATTTTGTGTAGAAAAGATCATGAGAAAGACATACTCAAGGTTTAAGTGATTGCATAATATCTAGGAGAAAACACAGATTTCGGGTTGGGCCTTATTTAATGACCCATAATTTTAATATCTACCAGGAGTTACGAATAGAAGACCGATTCGCGATTGAATTTTTTCCGTATTTCTATGTTTAATGGTCATGTGAGTGGTGTGACAGTAATTGTTACGAAATGAAACAACCCTTCCCCTCTCAACCCACGCGGGGAATGTTTTCCGTCCGTCTCGAAAGACAAACATTGTATATTTCTACACAAATGTGTATAGCCACGCCCCAATATTTCGATGTTTTTGTGTAAAAACACGAGCAGGAGACGCGCCTTAAGGTAGGCTTTCGAAGCGAGCGTCTATGGCTACAATGCAACAGATCAACGTAGTAGTGAATTGTATGACAATTGGCACGGTTTTCGAGCGCTGCGACAGTGTCGTGCATTTTCATGGCGCGACACTGTCGCAGCGCTCAAAAACCGTCCCATACAATTCAGTAGTACATTGATATCACGACGCCACTGTCGTTATAGAGGCTCGCTTAGAAAGTCTACCTTTAGAATTATGCAGCATTTTCAACATTGATTCAAAATAATTGAAAATACAACTGAAAATTTAACCTATGACTGAATTGGGGGTAATATCTATATCTATACAGATAAATAAAATTGAAGTGTCTGTTTGTAACTTCAAATTAACAGCTTTTCACATAATGCATCTGAAAGTATATTCGGCTACTTAGAATAAAATACCAATTTTTAAAATTTTTGTCTGTCCCTCTGTCTGTCGGTCTGTCTGTCTGTTTGTTCCGCCTAATCTCTGAAACGGTTCGACCGATTTTTGCGGGACTTTCACTAGCAGATAGCCTATGTTAGAAGGTTTAACATAGGCTACTTGTATTTTAATAGACCAAAGAAAGTGGAGATGGGCCGGACACATGTTAAGAGACAAACAAAATAAATGGAGCACAGCCATCACTTACTGGTACCCAAGAGATGGTAAACGAAAAAGAGGTCGCCAACAAACCAGATGGGGAGACGACCTAGCACTAACAGCTGGACACCATTGGAGAAGAGTAGCACTAGACAGAACAGAGTGGAAAAGGCTGGAGGAGGCCTATGCCAAGAGGCACACTGAGCTTCGAGCCATTCTGTAGCTTGAAGTCAGAATAAAAAAGGCTATTATATTATATTATATACTTGTATTTTAGGGTTCCGTTTAAAAAATTGGGTTCCGCTTCCGTTAGTTCTGCGCAAACGAAGTTGCGGGCATCAGCTAGTTGCATAATAAAATACAAAATTTTGAATTATGCTTACCTGCTTTAGATAGAAATCGAGATCATGACCGTTGCAGTATTCGAGGACTGTACAGAATGAGTTGCCATCAATTTCAAATACATCATACAGCTTTACAATTCTAGGGTGATCTAGCGCTTTGTGAATATTGTACTCCCGCAGAGCATGTCTGGAAATATACACAACATCAATTAGTAACATAGGAAATAAACAATAATTTTTTGTCTCTGCAAGGTTTTTTTTTAATAGTATTTTTGGGACAACTAATACTAATTTGAAACTAATTGAAACACAAATATTTGTCAGTAATAAATGACATAATAGGGAATATACATGTTTTTTTTTTAAACGTTTCTACTGGTTATAACATTACCAAAAATATATATAACACATCCAAAATATTATCCATTAAGCTGGAAAAAATGTTTAAAAATCACTATAATTTTTGCGCGGTTTAAAGACGCCATTTTCGCGGGCTTGGGTTGTGACGTCATCGTACACGAAAAAGACAGTTGACAGTTAACATCATAGATGAGTCAGAGCATAGAATTCAATTAAATGTCAGTCATGTCATTGTCATGAAAGACAGCGTCGTGTAGTGTAGTAGTCAAACACGCGCCTCACCATTGGTTGCGACTCGCGACCAATGTTGACGCGTTTCGCAATTTTAAATATCCCGGGCTGATTTTACATTTTTTATATATATTTTTTTCGGTTTAAATAAGAACTAAATTTAAAAAAATCCGTTTAGTTATTATGTGACGACAATAAAGAACAGGGGAAAAAATATTTCAGGCAAATTAAATTTTCATGCATATTCCCTATTGTTGGCTAAGGTCCTGATAATTACAAAAAAAAAAAAAAAAACACTGGTCCAATGACCTCGAAAGGGTTCTGTAAACTAATAACATTCAAGGTTGAAGCTGCAGCAGACTGCTAATGTTGTGTAGTGAACTAAGTAATAAGGAAAATTGTATCTCATCAATACTTGTATACGGACTCACTTGATGTAGTTGGCCTTTTTGTCTTCTTTCCAGTCTTTGTTCAGCTGATGCACTTTGCAGGCGGTATATCGCTGCTCCCGCAAGTCAAACGCTTTATGTACTTCACTAAAGCCACCCTTTCCGAGAAGCATTAACAGTAGATATCTGTAAATTGAAATAAAACACAATTATAATTTAACTAGCTTTTGCCTGCGGTTTCACCTGCGTGAAATAGTGTTCTTGAAGAAATTTTTTTACAGCAAATAACTCTACTTACTGCAATATACTTCTGTATACAATATTGAAAATGTTTTTAAAGGTTTCGTACCCAATGGGTAAAAACGGGACCTATCACCTTGACGGGATCCCTAGAGATATTATCCTAACTAAGAGTCAGACATGTACCATGAACCATCGCGGACTTTTTTGTAGACCTTTTTAAGGTGTACAATACTGTAGTTCATTATTTTGATCTATCTCGTAGCGCTCAGCAAGATTTGCAATGTAAGCGCAAAAAATGTCTTTATTTAGGACATTAGAAACCTCTAAAATTATCTGTGTTTCTCTACTATATTATGCATGTTATTTACATAAAAACTTTCCTCTTGAATCACTCTATCTATTAAAAACAACCCCATCAAAATCCGTTGCGTAGTTTTAAAGATCTAAGCATACATAGGGACAGACAAAAAAGGGATTTGTTTTATACTATGTAATGATTTAGACGTATGGTTTTTGTAAGATATTAAACAGCCACATCTTTTGATCATTCATCTACTGGCTGATCCATATAAATGGCATAGGTATTGTGTTGTCCATCGTCTTTCGATACCTAAACAGGAATATATTTAAATCTCACCTATCAGAGAGCACAGGATGCTGTGAAAAACGACTTTGGTCCTCATTATGTATCCTTTTTAATTCCCTTATGTGCAAATTTCTTTCTCTTTCTAATTTTTCCATTTCTAATTGTAGATCTGCATCTTCCTTTTTTAAGGCACTTTGCCTCAACTGAAATAAAAAGGATTTGTATACAGTAAAAACGCTAGTAAATCCAGTGTTTCTTTCAAAACAATACTCAGTTAAAGTTTAAATACTATACAATTGTTATAACTTGCATTTAATAATTAACTAATTGGAATAACATAATATACTTTTACTATTTATTACTAAGAGCAGAAGTTGATAATAATCAATTAGATGTCAAGAGGGGCAAAATACAAATTAAACACAATATATAGCTTGGCAAAAAGGAGTTAAAAGGAGTAACTAAAAACATTTTCTACTGATCATCTTTTATCCTTATTAGATTTGAGTGGCATATTTGATTTAAATATATAAGGTCTCCGAAAATCAACTACGGATACTTCGGGCACATAATCCACTACTTATGTAAAGACGTTTAGACAAAAAAATATTTATCATACTCAAAGTAAAAAATCATCTCATGTATGGGTGACTCTCCGCAGAACGCAAACTTGCCCATATAAAGAAAAAAAAATTCTTTCGAGTATGACAATTATTTTTCTGCTTAAACGTCTTTAAATAAGCAGCAGATCATATGCCCAAAATATCCGTAGTTGATTTTACCAAACCTTATATAATAAAAAATTATTTATTTTTAAACAAAAAGAATTGTATGAAGATTTTTATGGAAATAAATAAATACCGATAATGCGTTTTGGGACTCCGTGAAATAAAGGTTGGGAAACCTTGACATGCGGGCATATTTCGCACTCAACAGAAAACAAGCTTACCTTTAATATTTCATCAGCCTCGTAATACTCCTGCCAAGTCATACTGGGCAGCGGGTCGGGCTTGAGGAAAGTAGGAGCATCTGTACCATTGTGTAGAGGCTGAGGCTGGGGCGTGGTCGGTGCAGTGATGTTGGGGTTCACTCGCTTCCCCCTTCCACCTCCACCCTCATTATTTGATGGTCTCTTCTTGAGGAGAAGCTTCTTTTGACGGTCAATTTCCTCCTTCTCAGATGTTATCTCTTCTTGCCGCCTGCTCAATTTAGAAAAATTTTGTTAAAATTAGAATTTGATTAAGTACATATTGTATAAGTGAAAAATATATATATGTAATGATAAAAGTATTTTTAGCAAAAAAATTAGAATAGCAGTATAAACTAATATTTTCTAACAACTATTTAAAAAGTTATTTACCTGGTGAGTTCTTGAAATGCATAACCATCAGTCCAATTCTCCTGAAACGTAGCACCAACACGCTGTGTCACAAATTGACCAAGCCTTAATCTATTTTGCATACACCTCTGACGAGCCTCTTTCTTTTCAATAGTACTCTTCTCGTTTAATAATTTCTTAACCACTTCTATACATTTATTTATATGTGACTTATGTTGATCTATGACCTATAAAAAAAAGATTTCTTTTATAATCCATCCATACACAATAAAAAAATATTACAATCAACATCATGCTAAATGTCAATAAATCATATTATATTATTATTGTTAATATTAAATATGTGAAGCGAAAACTAGTAACCCCTTTTTACGAAATTAAAATGGAGGAGGTAAAATGGAGGTGTATGAAATTAGGCAGTTCATGGAGGAAGGTGTGCAGAACAATACATATTTTTAAATAATGCTTAGAAAAACAGTAAATAACAGTAGACAAAACATTGTTTCACATTCCAGAGACAAATTTACATATTTTATAATTTATTACAATTATCTAAGAGGCAAAAGAAACCATTATAGAGTTCAATTTTAACAATTAGTTCAATTTCGACAACTAGGCGGCCACTAGTAATAACAAATTTACCTTGTTCTGTGCTTGAACTTGGTGCTTTAACTCTTCATTACTTCTCGTTAATTCATCTATTTTATTATTTTTAAGTTCTAAGTCAGTAGAAGCTTGAGTTTCTAACTCCTGTATCCTCAGGCATGTTAAATCAGTTTGAAACTGTAGGACAAAACTTTTTATTGAGTTTAAGTGTTACAGATACATTTTATTAAAATTTAAAATGATAAGAAAAACTGATAGTAACTTTGATGAATATAAATCACACAATACTCATCCATAATATCATGGTAATATCTTAAGAATAACATTGTTAACACAGCTAATAAAGAACCATGTTCTGTGCTTACTCAACATGATGATTTAAACAATTAAATATATTTTACAAAATATGTTACATTAAATCTCTAAACTTGCCTGTTTAACAGAAGTGTGAGGTCTTTGTTGTGAGGCGGAACGTAAAAAATCTGCTCCCATTGGTAATAAAGATGAAGGTGACGGTGGGAACTAAAAATAAAAAGAGAAGTTGAATTAAAACAAAATACAATGTAGCATAATATAAAGTACTTTTTTCCAATTTGGCACAGCAAACACACATCTTTTATTATTCTCCTCATCAAAGTATTAAAATTTTGTATATTTATTATTTACATATTGTAATGACACAATATTATGTCAATATACAAAATTCAAGTGAGTACTTTTGAAACTGGAACTGAGAACTAACTTCTTCCACTAACATTGAATATTTAACAAATTACTCATTGCAAGTTAAAATTCTAAAATAAATAAGTTCACTTTTAATAGATGTAAACATCAAAATATTAGAGGTCAAAAAGGTAATAACTATGTGTTGTTTAATAATTCTCACCATAGGATAGTTGGCCCCCTGAGGGGACGGAGACTTGGCTCCGGCATGCCGCACGGGGCTGGATGGGGGGTGTTTGGAGAAGTATTCCCGGATATTTTTATCTGAAGAATTGTGTCTATGCTTGCCGCCCCCTCCTCCTCCTACACCCTCTTCACCTGCATAGATAAATAATTGAAATACAAGAATAATTTAAATACAAGAACATTTGTATACAAGAATAATCAGAAGATTTGCAAATGTATAATGTAAATACAGTTAAAGATAATCTATAAATACTTTTTATATAAGTAAAAACAATTTTACTATTGTATGTATTTCTAGATAGTTGAAAATTTCTTAATTTATTCTGTATAAGATAAAAAAAATGTTTATTCTGTTGTGTTTAGTGGCAACTAATGATTATATAGTTTTTAAATATAAAAAATTTCAATAATATTCTACCTTTCCGTTTCCGTTTCCTTTCAGGCATTGCTATAGTTGGTGTAGCACCGCTGGGTGGCACGAGTGCACTGCCTGGGACGACATTTGATCCTCTCATAGCAGATTTTTCTGGGGTCAAAGCATCAACTTCTTTATCACTATGTGATGACCCTGAAAAATACAACAATTTTCATGTTATTCTTAAGTCGACAAACAAAATTTTTTGTATTGTAAATTAATTTAATAATGTAAGATTTGTGTAAATTTTTTTAACCAATCAAAATTTTAATTCCATTCAACTTTCATTAATCAAATTATCAAAAACCAATCTTAAGTATTTGTTGTATAATTTTAATTGTTAGTAAATAAAAAAGAATCTAAGGATTAACATTACTATAGGATATACAGAGATACAGCTATCAAGAAATAGACAGCAATTAGGATTATAACTTAAATTGAAGATGGTTACATAGGTTGTTTATTGTTAAAAAAATAAAAAAATTGATGAAGTATTAATAATAAAAAACGCTTATCGGAACTCATGGCAACATGACTAGGATGTGCCTACCTCCTCTTGTAGGGTTAATGGTAACTTATTAATTAAATTTATTAAAGGACTAGGTACACTTTTAAATTTAACATAGGCTCTGTTCAAATAAACATTCCTGTTTGTCATTTAAGATAAAAAACAATAAGTATTTAATTATAATTTTCATTTTCCTGTACAAAAAGCAAGTCAAAGTTCATGCAGTTTGATTAACCGAACAAATCTGTTATCCAAACATCTACATCCCCCAACTAGTTCGGTTAATCTAAATTCCACTGTATGTTCAAATTCACATGATATAATAAGTATAAAATTATAAACCTATCTTGAAAAAAGATATAGATTTCCACGACAATATTTACAATAAGCTTATTTGCAAACAAATAAACATCATACATACTTTCAAATATTGCTTTTGAATTATTTTTCTATTTGAGTAAACTTTTTGCACAAAACAATAATTCTTGATGCTATAGTAGTAATACCATAATGTTTTACTTACTATATTCTACACAATAAACAGTAAAAACTCACTTTTATTCAATGAGCTGAGTAGAACGAGATGGTTCACATTAGTCCCACTTATAAAGTTGTGTTCATACATATTGTGACAAATTCAATGATCACAGAAGTAAAAACGGCACTTTCACAGATCCTATCCGGCATTATAAACGTAAAGTTGACGTCACAGTCCTTTTGATTATAGTTTTTATCTGATTAAGGGACTGCCGGGATCGTCCGAAAATCTTGTAATGTATTGTAATATTTAACGAAACGTTGATGATATTTATTCACTGATCACTCCACAGGGCAAACACTGTTTTTTTTTTTTCACTTCACATCAATTTACCTGTGCTCATGTTGGAATCCTGATTATGTAGTGGCTGCCCCGTGTTGACAGTAGTTTGTGGTGCCATCTGAATTTGTGACCCAGCTGACATCTGTAAAGAAAGATGGCGTCTTTACATATGATTTGCCCTCTTTACTGCTATTTATTCTTTGCACTTTCATTTTTACGAGCACACGTTTGTTAAATAACAAAGTATTTATCAAAACACACACCCATATTTATGAATTTCAACACTATTTCCACTTCAATAGTCTAAATAACCTAACACGTTTGACAAGTAAACGCCAGCCGCAACTCGCGACATTCGGATACGCATCCGCGGGGGCCGGGGAGCGCAGAAGCGGGGGGGCTGGAGAATGGAGATCGTCACGAAGTTTGCTTCAAATGTAATAATAATGCTGTCGGGCGAGGCGCCAGTTTACAAGGATACAAGGCCAAAAGCATTGTTTAATCCAATAAAAAATTAGGTGTAGGTAGGTTGACTATTTGAAATCGTTTTGTAAAGTAATTCGTTACTGTACAATGTACAATACGACGTCATTTGTATGCAATACTTATGCGGTAGGGCAATAGCCTGTAATTGTAGTCCCTAGCAAAGTTAAGATCAAAATCAATAAAGGAATAAAATATAAACAAGTTATGATCGAAAACCAAACACTATAACTTAAAAATCGCGTAAAATCTTAATACTTTTCGCATAAATATATGGTACGAATCGACGTAACCGATTATTCCCACAACGAGGCACGGTGGTGAGGCGGGTAGCGGGCGGAATGCCACCGACCTGCGGCGAACGAGTACGTGATATCGGCGCCCGTGCCCCACAACAAACTGCTTACTGGACGTGTTACGTAGGCGAATATGCTTCGATGTAGCTATCTACCAATATACACAAAGATACTACATGTACACAACACAATCTAAACGTTAATGTGTATAATGTACGACTCATTTTTGCGATAAACTTCAATTCGCAACTCGATAATAATAGTTTAACAAAATTAGATAACCAACTTTGGAAAACAAAACTTGTAATAAGCAGAATTTTGGAATGCGTGAAAACTAAGGAACGACTTCTTTTTCGATTTGTTCAATAGCACATACTCAATCTATGAAACGGAGATCCGATCCGGGGGGGTAAAAACAAATTATGTATTTGAACATCCATCTGTCATGTCTGTAGTATGACCGATGCATAAATCGTTTTGATGTTTCAGAAAGTTAAACCGGTACAAACAGGAAGACCGACAAATATTTTAATATGTTTTTTCTGAGTGTACCTACCTGTGTATTTACTATCAAATGTATTTAGTGCAAAGCAGTTAAGGACATGGTCTAAAATACCCAGAGTCGACAGTAAAATATCTGCCACTGGATTCACTTTAAATCATATTTTGATGTCACCAAAAGGGCAACCCTGAAATACGCCGGGTATAGAAGTTATGAGCAAGAACAAAATCCAAAATCATAGTCAGTGGAATGTAGGTGTAGATGTATTTGTTGCTGTAGGAACTGTAGTAGTATATTGTACTGTAGGAACTGTAGTAGTATATTGTAGTTAAGTTTCTGTTGTAGGTAGTTAAAGTTATAACGGAGCTTCGTTTCTGCCTCCACAATAGGCTAGATGACTGAATTTTTTATTGCATAAATGAATAGTACTCTTACATAAACTAACTACACTACTTACGTAAATATTTTCGATATTTATGCGTTTAAGTTCATGCTTACCTTAGCATAATGAATGTCTTTGTATATGATGTAAGTAAACTAATGATGTAGGTTTTGTTTAATAATTTAGCAAAAAAAAAAAAAAGATTAAACTTTTAGATGTATACATACAGTATCTTAATGTATATGTATATACAGTAAGCTACACATAAAATATTATATTTTTTTACATTTACCAAGTAGTAATGCCTCAATATTTCTGAGTATATTAATGAAACTAATAATAATTTTAGATGTAGTCATCATCCCTATTGCAAAACCTCAACAAGAAATCACACATCTGAAATCGCACCTCCGTCTAAGTACCGTACATTGAAATTGTAGACGTATATCTGTAAAAAACTAGCCAAGTCTCGATGGAGCTGCTTGTTTATCTCTAAAAAGTAATGAAATCTAGACAAAGTCGTGCCAAGTCTAAGGATCCTTACTGCGATTTCTTTATTATTATAGTTAATGTTGTGTGATTTGGCCGTTGAAAATTCTTTATACGTTACAAGTCAATTTTGTTTACACGTAATGTTATATCAGATTCTGTTGTAACTACCTATGTTTGTTAAGCGAGATAATAGCCCATACTGGTATTGGTAATTGGACGCTAGTGTCTTATTTTAGGCTGTTGTTGATTGTATAACACATGTATTGGAGCAATGGTGTCATGGAGCCCCTTTTGTACCCTTGTGTACTCTTCAACGGCCAAGTCACACAACATTAACTATAATAATAAATAAATCGCAGTAAGGATCCTTAGACTTGGCACGACTTTGTCTAGATTTCATTACTTTTTAGAGATAAACAAGCAGCTCCATCGAGACTTGGCTAGTTTTTTACAGAATGTTTTTGGTGGGATTTCACTTCTTTTTGTAGAAACGTAGGAATATTGATTTATTTTACTAGATTTTAGTGTAATTTGTTTATTTAATTTGTGTAATGTTCGAGTAGAATAAAGTTAATTGTTCGACTATTTCTTCTTGTAAACTTGTAAGTATAAGTATAAAAGCCAGTCTAGTCTTATCCAGAGTTTTCCTTTAATTTTATGTATATGCGTATTAAAAGCAGAAGGGGAGGCATTCGCCCAGCAGTGGGACGCTACGGGCTAGATTAAATTAGAAGATGTGTCCCACTTCACTGGATTTTTGCAATGACAGTCGATTTTTTTATGTACCAATAGTAGAAGGGGGGTATTACCATAATAACTCTAAATCAGTTGAGACCAGCTGAGGGAATGGACCTAGTTACTATATCCATGGCTGAGGGTTCTTCATCAGATACTTCAGACGTTCGATTTTTGACATCAAATGAAGTGGCCCACCAAGTTGAATATTTTTTGTAAAGGCAGTATGTCGATCTCTAATAGTTTGGTTGGGCTTTTGTGTTTTCTAATAAGGGTCACCAGGTACTCCAGATCTTCGATTATCCTAGTTTTTATAGTTTTTTTTTATGACATATGGGGGCAAACGAGCAAACGGGTCACCTGATGGAAAGCAACTTCCGTCGCCCATGGACACTCGCAGCATCAGAAGAGCTGCAAGTGCGTTGCCGGCCTTTTAAGAGGGAATAGGGTAATAGGGGAGGGTAGGGAAGGGAATAGGGTAGGGGATTGGGCCTCCGGTAAACTCACTCACTCGGCGAAACACAGCGCAAACGCTGTTTCACGCCGGTTTTCTGTGAGCCCGTGGTATTTCTCCGGTCGAGCCGGCCCATTCGTGCCGAAGCATGGCTCTACCACGTTTTCCTTTTATGTGGCCATTAAACCCTACCTCTGTACCAAATTTCAGCTCTCTGAGTTTATGGGAAGTACTAGTTCTATTCTGATGATCATGAGTGAGTGACTGGGTGAGTGTCATAAATGCGAAACTTTGCTTTCGTTTAACTTCGGAACTAAATGACCTACAGACTTAAAATTTTGGATTTTAAGTATGAGATTATACTTTACTGAATGACGAAAATTTCTGCGTTCTGGTCTTATCCAGAGGTTCTCAAATAAGGGCCTGAAAATGCGGCGAAATGGTTCCAGTAAATAATGGTACGGCAGTGTTTGCTTCGCGCTCGACTTGGCGGGGGCACTGCCGTGCCCCCAGATCGACGTTCTGGTCTTATCCAGAGGTTCTCAAATAGAGGCCTGAAAATGCGGCGAAATTGTTCTCGTAAATAATGGTACGGCAGTGTTTGCTTCGCGCTTGACTTGGCGGGGGCACTGCCGTGCCCCCAGATCGATTATCCTAGTTTTTATAGTTTTCCCTTTATGTGGCCATTAAACCCTAACTCTGTACCAAATTTCAGCTCTCCGAGTTTATGGGAAGTACTAGTTCTATTTTGATGATCATGAGTGAGTGAGTGAGTGTCGTAAATGCGAAACTTTGCTTTCGCTTAACTTCGGAACTAAATGACCTACAGACTTGAAATTTTGGATTTTAAGTATGTGATTATAGCTTACTGGATGACGAAAATTTCTGCGTTCTGGCCGTATCCAGAGGTTCTCAAATAGGGGCCTGAAAATGCGGCGAAATGGTTCCAGTAAAGGATGGCACGGCAGTGTTTGCTTCGCGCTCGACTTGGCGGGTGCACTGCCGTGCCCCCAGATATATGACTATACCTACAATTTCAACACCAAAAACTACTCCTATGCTTACTACCTAGTCTACAGTTCTACAACGTAATGCATTATAACCACGTTCTAATGTCTTTCGTGTGATTAAATATGTCTAAATATGATTTAAAGTGAACACATTGGCAACCATTTCACCGGTGCCGATTCTGGGTCAATTTTGGACATCACCTTTGAAGTTACAAACAGAAACATTAATTTTATTTGAATTTACGATGTATGTGTGTATAGATAAGCGTGTAATAATACATAAATTATCAAGAAATAATCTTTGGTCAATCACAAGAAAATGTATGTACCTACCTACAAAATTATTTATTTTAAAATGTAATAATTTTAATGGATAAGTAAATTATCCAAAATAAATATACTACTATAATAGTAGTGTGTATTGAAGTATTATATTTTAAATATATTTAAATTAAATGTTATTCCAATCTAATCAGGATTGAAGCTAATGTCGAAACTAGAAAATGTTTTCTAGTTCCTGCTACCGCCACGATAAATAAATATTTTTGTCCTATATTTCAATAATGCATGTTGGCAGTTGAATTTCCTTCTACATAATTGTACCTACATAATCTATGATCATGTCTACCGTTTTCTTTCTGACATTTCGGATACGACAACGACAAAGACAATCGACTATGACAATTGGCAAATGTCATTTGTCAAAAATTCAAATTTACGCTGTTTGCAAAATTTTCACTTTTAGTTACAAAGTTGTCAATAAATTGTACAAAACGCCCTTTGAATTATCTCGTGCAATGCTAAAACGATTTCGGAATAGATCATTACGACTTGCAGATAAAATTGCTTGAAAAGTTGAAACTTAGAAACTGCAATAGCTATGAATTTTACGGGACGAGATATACATATTATAAGGTTAGTGATAATCCAATTAAAATACTTTAATCACATAACATAATCCTATTATCCTATCCTATATAACTACTAATATTATAAATGTGAAAGTTTGTGAGGATGGATGGATGGATGTTTGTTACTCTTTCACGCAAAAACTACTGAACTAATTTAACACGCTTTATTGAAATTTAGTATGGTAGTAGTTTAACACGCTTTATTATAGAACTAGCTTTTTTCAGCGACTCTGCCCGCGTAAAAAGAATCGGGTGTGCCACGGGAAAACTACTTTTCAGGATAAAAAGTAGCCTATTTTGGTGTGGTAGTAGTTTAATCCAGAGCTTAAACTACTACCACACCAAATTTCATCAAAATCCATTCAGTTGTTTTTGTGTGAAAGAGTAGCAAACATCCATCCATATTCCATACATCCATCTATCCTCACCAACTTTTACATTTATAATGGTAGTAGAATCTTCACCGTCTGTGTGTCCCTTTAAACACACATAAAATTATTTGATCAAAATATACTCTCTGTAGAACATAGCTTAAATCATAGTATCGTGGGATCATTAGTTCACACAAAATATATTTATATTCAATGCATATTAATGTGTTAATTATGCATTAAATATGTAGGGCAATTAAAAAAAAAAGCACTTTTGGTGCAATGAAATTGTATATGTATTCAGGACAAATTAAAATCAATATTACTATCACAAACAGCTATAAGTAATTATATTTTATAAAAGGTTATTTTTAAGAACCTGTTTCTAAGACTCCACTATTTATCCGTGTCTATCATCAGGCTGTATTGTGAACCTCGAATTGCTGGATTGATTTGAAAAATTCTTTTTTAATTAGAATCCTACATTATCAATTTATCATGAATAAATTGTAGGCAATAGAATAATATATCATTTTTGTTAAATACCCTAGGGAAGGCGGGCTACTAGTATTTTTTAATATAATAAATTAAGAATTAATTAATATATTATATTCCCACTACAGTACATTTATTAATTTATTACAATTCATTATTAATATTTACAATTGCAATATTAACAAAAAACATAATGAGTATTTGTATAATATGTAAATGTCTTGCTGGTTACAGTGGTTATAATCAAAAACTCAAATGTGCATACAATTTCATTGTTTCATAAACTCATTTGTCACGGTACTCATGAGATGAGCTTTTTTCAAATTTTTAGAATATCATGGGACCTAATGGATGGATAATTAGTAATAAACAAGTGCCTTCAATAACTGCTATAATATTTCTCTAATAAAACGTATACAAGAAGAAGATATATTTTGAATTTTTTTTGTTGAAATATTATTGATTAATTTTTGGTTCTTTAATATAATAAAATTATAAAAAAATTACATAAAAAATATTTTTTCAACAAATTTCAAAACAAAACATCACTCGGCTGTTGAGTGTACAATATCTTATATTTCAATAGTGCCCTTAAAGCCACAGAATAAGTGAAGCATACTACAACAATTGATTATTATCATCAATAATTAAATAATATAATAATAATATTTATGGACCCTTCATGCAAAGTCAATCAGGCCCCATGCTAAGTATCCAAAGAACTTGTGTTACCAGACAAAGTAGTCTGGTAACACAAGTTCTTCGTTATTTAATATTTTTATTATATTATACACATATTTAATAACATGGCCCAGGAACACAGAAGACTTTATGATCCCTCGGCGGGATTCGAACCCGTGAGTTTCGGCTTGAGCGCCAACTCGCTAACCACTAAGCCACAGAGGTTATAGATTATATACGATACTAGATGTTTCCCGCGACTTCGTGCGCGCAAGTTAATTTCGCAGAAACCGTACATTTTTCCGCGATAAAAAGTATAAAGTATAAAGCCTATGTCCTTCCCCGTGGGTTACTCTATATATGTGCCAAATTTCATCAAAATCGGTCTTTTCCTCTTTATTATATCAGTATAGATTTTGAATGTTTAGGAATTATTTATTGTTTAGATCTAATCAGCGTAAGTAATTATGTTCTGGGTTCTTAGGGAGTTCCTCTTCCCCACGTAACCTTCTAAAAATCTGGCATAAACTGCTGTTAAACGTAAACGCATTCGATTTAATCAAACCAAAGATAAAAAATTATCACGTGACGATGACACCATTTAGAATAATAACCAAGCTCATGTACACTGACAAGGTCAAAAGTCGTAAACGTATCCTTAATAAAGTAAAATTGAATTGCTTTAATAGCATTTCTATCAAGTATCAATATTTTTAAAATAATATGATTGCTTTGATAAAAATGTAAGTCACACAGTAAAAGCATTTATTCTTAAACTGACTTTATTTTATCGACAATCTAAAGTTTCCAAGTAAAACATAAATTTTACGCAGTTACATTAGTATTTTGATACATACCTATGTATCAAAGGTATGTATGTACATACCTATTATGTACAAAATACTAATGTATTTGGATTTGTCGTATCGATCGTAAGCATATTGCCACTTCATTTGAGATTAAAGCGTACATGATACGGCCACGTTGTACATTCTTATTGTTTGTGTCTATTTATAACTTCTAGCGATCAGGCGAATGGAAAGTTAGCGCATTGGCAACATAATATTTATATGCGCTGATATGTTACCCGTGTGCTTATTAAAGGCTAAGCCAGGCTTATGAATTGTGAATTGTGATATACATTAGTCATTACATTAGGTAAAAATTCAAAACATTCGATGCGCCATTCTCTATGCGAGTTTTAAATACTTACATATAGCTCTTTATCTTTTTAGGTTTTTATTGTAAAATTCCTTCAAAAACTTTGTAAATCTCAGTAGTGTTATTGTAATTTGTAACTTATGTTATTATTTTGCTCTGTTCGTTAAAGAACACCAATTGTTAAGCAAATCGATATTTAGTCGTTTCAAGGTCATTACATATTTTCCAGTCTAGACACATTTTATTTCATTTCGTTTGAATACATTAACTCCTAAATTAAAGAATAAACGATAAAAATGCAATTGAGATTAAAGGTTATTGAATTAACGTGAATTAGTAAATAATAAACGAATAAATTTTGAAAAGAATAGAAATTAGAATATATATTTTCTGGAGACAGATTTAATCTAGTTCCTAACGAAATCGTAAAAGGGAGTGTGTGCATAACTGCGGCGCAGGAAACTGCGTCTCTCTGTTGAAGACAATCAATACTCAGTCACATCTCTGTCCCGCATTCATTGTGGAAGCGCAGTTCCGCGGACCCCAAAATCCCCTCTTCCGGTGCGGTATTCAGCGGCGTGCTGTTTAACCCAATTTTCTAGTGAGAGGGGTGTGTAGGGCGCGAGGTGAGAGCGCGGGGAGGGAACAAGGCTAGGCACAATTTCAGCCACAAGTGTGCAGCGCCAACTAGGCGCCACGAGATTCAAATCCGACCCTGCAATATTGATCATTTTCTACGCCGTGCACTAACAATTAAAATACATGGGGTAACACTGCAACTAGCGCTCTTCACGTTTGAATCAACGTTACCTATATTTTATTGATTTACTGCTTATTAATACCGCTTATGCTTTTCACGAGCTTTTATTTAGTTCTTACTTCCTACATAGATTAACGTCTATATAACTATTTTTATCTTATAGTCTGAATCACAAGATTCATTTCAGTGAATTTATGTCCAACGGTCCTAAATATTATTACTTACTTAAAAATGTTTAAAAAATATTGCTGTACTACTTATTTCATAAGTTTTAATTTAAGCAAACGCCTGCACAAGGCACTAAGTTGTATTCTTATGTACACTACTTGGTTCCTAATAAAGTATTTGAATCTAGATTCTAGAGTCTAGAATCTCTATCTAGATTCTAGTGTCTAGAATCTCTATCTAGGTTCTAGACCATGTCCCAAGTAATCCCAACATATAAGATTAATATTGTATAAACGAGTGACTACTTAATAACGTTACACTGTTCATAAAAAGGAGATGAGTAACCAAAAAATATTTCCAAATAATAGCATACACAAAAAGTAATGTAAGCTGAGCGTACTAGAGTTTAAAATACAATCTTTCCGAAGCAAGTGAGCGTAACGAGCATGCGCGACGCTCCATTCACAACTAATGACGTGTCGCCCCTTGGGGCGAACCGGCTTCTTTACCTGCTCTTGTTATTAATGGTTTGCGCATGTATAATGCAGAGTTTATTGAAAAATATTGGCTTGAATAGGGAAAAAGATTCATATTTTTAACATTTACAAAAATATATTGACATAAAACTTGTACTAGAGATAGAAAAGCCGATGCTGTAAAAGAACGGCGCAGTGGGTCAGGCGAGGCAATACGGCGGACCTTGCAATGTCGCGCCGTGACGCTCAGCTGACGCATGACAGTCCCCGCCGCCGCCTCCGCTCCCCACTTTGGCGCGTTCATTGCCTTCCCGGCAGCCGGTGCGAGTGCACGTTGTGTATGGTACCCAATGTTTATTTTTACGAGATGTTAGCACAGCGTATTAAGATAAAATCTTAAACTGCGTTGAAAATTACGAAACACGTATATTGTGATTTATTTTAAGAATCTTCAGTGAGTGCGGCTTGCATTGAATAGTTTCCTGAAGTGCGATTGCGACCGGTGCGAAAGGTCGGGTTGTGTAAAAATAACTGCGGAACCGTGCGGCTAAGTAGCGGAATGAGGTTTGGCGGCACAATGTGGCTGAGGCGGGGCGAGGTCGTATGCGCCATGTTATAATTTCCCTTAGCGTTCAATGTGCAAATCGACGGACTGAATAGTTGAACAGTGTTATGCCTACTGATCTTCTCTCTCTACGACGCAACACGTTCGAGTTGTGAGACAAAAAATATATTCGCCGCTACTCTTTACAGTGATACGCTCAAGAATATTAATACTCATGCGGATGTGTTTATCGTTATTTAAGCAAAATATAAATTACACAGTGACTAAAATAATTGAAGTGATTATGTATTATGATGGATACTAAAAATTACTCGTATGAGATTGTCTTTGACATATTGGAACTAATACGTTACGTTAGGATTGCGATTTTTAAGGACTAAAAAATCGCAATCCTAACATAATTTATTATAAAACAAAATGAGTCGATCGGTTGATCAGTCATCTACTTTTATATTCCGAAATAGAAAAAAAATCTGGCAACTTAGTGACAGATAGATAGGTCGGAGTGGGGCGTAGCGGCGTGTCGGTGACCCCGCGGCCCCGAGCTCGAGCCGATTGCTAGTTGCCGAGGCCGGTTTATTCGATTTTACTATAAACATAATCATACAGCAACAAGTTAATCATCAATTACAAATAGATCACTTTCCAAATCGATTTCGTTTTCCGTGCCATAAAAGGTTGGACAATATCTTCAACTTGTGTAGAGTTTTC
The DNA here is from genome assembly GCA_905404095.1 of Glaucopsyche alexis. Classification (NCBI taxonomy): domain Eukaryota; kingdom Metazoa; phylum Arthropoda; class Insecta; order Lepidoptera; family Lycaenidae; genus Glaucopsyche; species Glaucopsyche alexis. The sequence goes on from FR990053.1 coordinate 10,497,579, forward strand.
TACACAACTTGTAAACTTATAATCATTTATCAAATTATTATCAAAGATAAAAAAGTGGCAGCAAAAAGAAAATCATAGTAGATAGATAAGGGAAAATTTTAATGTGTTAATTTAGTGATTTGTCCCGGTGATTTGAGGCACACGACGTAGTGCGAACTTAAATACAATGTTCTAAATTTAGCACATACCATCATGCAACAAGACTGAAGTACGTACGTATGTGAAATCGGCTAGCAGTTAGCACTAATACCTTCAACATAATATGCAAGAATTATATAAATTCGGACAATGAGTCGCGTTTTTGCTTAGCGATAATAAACTAAAGGAGTTACAGTAACGTTCTAAGAGTAACTCACCGTTTTGAACTCGGTGACCCGGTGGGCTTCTACAAGTATGGCCCCGGCACTCACCTGCAAACACGCGATCAGTGCGCTAAATGTTCCTTCATTCTAAATACCCCTCGAATATTGATTTTAATTTAGTGAAATTCGAAATTCCTATTTTAAAGTCTATAGATAGAGCTAAAATACTCGAGAAATGAACGGTATCACACAAGATTATGCTGGCGCTTTGACGCTCTGATTCCACTTAAACCGAAAGAGATATCTGTTTGTAGGTTGATAATTCACAAACGTGCATTGCCGAGAAACTATTTACGTCCGTCCGCCATCTTGTTGTTGAATGACGAATGTTTAGCCTCATACCTATCTACGACATTTATTATGATAATGTGATCGAACTCGAAACAAAATGGTCGTAAAGCCTTGATAATACTACATCGAAAACGATATTAGGTAGGCAAGAGAATAATATTAAAATACAAGTTAAATATTACTTACTCTGGAGATAATCTTATAAATTAATAAGTATTAAGTACTAAGAGAAAAAAAATATCATTTGAATATCTATTGTAACAACAACGTACAAAACCAATGCCCTGGCGCGGCTAAATGACGCGGCATTAGGACGAGAGAGGGGAACAGAAGAGGGGTGCGGGCGGAAGGACGGACGGAGGCGAGACACATAATGGAATTACATATCTACCACATCACTTACTTGGCCGAGACTACAATATAGACGCGTATAATACATACGATAAATAATATAAGCGCTAAGAGACAGCCGGCGAAGTGAGTACGCGCACAAACGGCTCAGGTGGGCAGAGCGAACCCGTCGAATGATCTTACGTCATGTTCAACGATTCGTTTTGATAAATATACAATTTAAAATGTTTAGACTGTTTATAATTAATACGTTTAAAACACCTACGCTTATTTGATAAAATTATTGTGTTGACAAACAGTAAGAATTACACCATTCCCGACCTTTTGTTATTTAGCTTGATAAAACTTTAGGCGGCCATTTTCTCATGTACACGTAAGCATGAACTAGTGCGCTGACGTAGACCAATGATACATAGCAACGACTCTACATTACCGATTAACTCGACTAACAACATATCCGAAATCTGAACGCGCAGGGAAAAACAAACCCTCTAGGTTTCATTAATGTAATAAATCTTCGTAAATAGTAACATAATTTCTGGGCAGATTGTTAACTGGGCATTAAAATTATTGGAAAAGGTTATTATTTATTGAAGCTGACCTTGGCGCCCAAAAAGCGAGCCTCCAGGAGCTCCTGCTTGCGAGGGTCCAGCGCCGCCTGGAAGTGCTCCATCTTGACGCCAGCGCCTGCCAACAAAACATCTGTTAGGAGATGTTGGGATGGACCCAAGCTAAATACCTACATTCAGCCATAGGCTATAAATTATGATGTATTCTACTAGCTAGACCGCTCAAAAATTTGAACTAAATACGGGAGGGATCTAGAATTGGGATGATTAACTTTTATCATGTATATATGGTAAATGTGAAAATTACTTTTATAGAGAGCTGCGAAAGTGCAACAATTATTTTTATATGATTTTAAATGATTAATTATTTTTTCATGGAATAAAATGACCAAGTAATTTAACTTAATTAGATAGTATCGCTATAACAATTGTTCCATCACTCAAACGTTGGAACGAGGTTATTTGGTTGTGATTATAATTAAAATTTTAATAATGAAGAATGAGTTTGAAGGCAGGTGTGAGGTTGGTAAAACATCTGGTGCATTTGGACAACTTCAAATTGCAATGGTCCTGCTTTAGGGCCATTAGAATAGAATAGAATACGTTTATTTTTTTCATCACACAACACACAGATGGAATACAAGAGAATAAACTAAAATTAGGCACAATATAAAATACCATGTATGCAGTTATGTGATGTTCAAAAATTGACCCCAGCTCAGCTAAACGCAGCAAGCAAGCCTGCTTTAATAAAAGGAATTCTCTACAATAGTTTTAGAATCAAATCTGATTTGTAAACGTAGGCTTTAAAAATCAGCTAATATTAAATTTTGAAGGCTTCTATGCAACCTGCAATATAAAACGGTGTCGGCAAGTACACTATTTGGTTACACAATGATAATAATTACAATTGATAAAACAAATGTTTTGAGAGAACGTAAACGCGAAAAAGGGTTTTGCGCAGTTAACATTCATTTGTGTTGGGAGAAGGTAGGTTATTTATACATATCGGTGTATATAAATGTAAGCTCAATGTACATATCGATCGCCTCCCCAGGCTACTCGCCACTATGATCTCACCTCCATCCGCTGACTCCCTGCCACCCTACACCTCATACCGCATGGTACTTAAGGCCTACAAATTCTATTTTATTTTAAGGTATTTTAGCTCCACTCCAATGTTCTGCATGTAAAATGATTTTGAATTGCAATTTTTCAATATTCAGTAAGTACTAAAACAATTTTCTTTATGCGGAACGAATGGGTTGTGTTGAAAAGAACTACATAAGTACTAAAACGTACTACATTTGGAAGTTATCATCAACTTTGTTTGTGTTTTTTTTTTTTTAGAAATTATTATAATTAACATTTACAGTTGATTTTTTTAACTGAAACATTTGCTATTGACATCAAACATGAGTAAAGAGAAAAAATAATTCAATCAATGCCTAACAATTGAATATTTTTAATAGCTAGGAATGCTAGGATACAAATGTATCCTTGCAAATAATGAACATATCATAAATGATGATCTAACTGTTAGGGTCAATTAAAAAAATGAAAATATTTTATGTGTTTATCTATACTAATAAATACACTAATATAATAAAGAGGAAAATAATGTTTGTTTGTTTGTTTGCATTGAATAGGCTTACAATAGAACTAAAACTTCGAAACTACTGGACCGATTTTGATGAAATTTGTCAACAAATGTAGAGTAGACCACGGGGAAGGATATATGCCACTTTTTTCGCGGAAAAATGTACGGTTTCTGCAAAATTAACTTTTGCGCGCACGTAGTCGCGGTCGATACCTAGTACTTTATACAGTAATATAAACAAACTTTAAAAATAAGATGATATTCATATCATCTTATTTTCTTATCCCCTTAATAAGTTACCTAATTCAAATTTAGGTAACTTATTGTTAGAACTCTTTACATTTCACCCTCAGTATCAAAAGTCGAGTGATTGAAATCGAAACAAATATCTATTTTTAGCCCCTGACGCAAAAGGTGCAATAAGTTTGACGTGTACTGTATAACCGTGTCTGGCGGTACTAAGCAGATAAAATTATTTTCGTATACGTAGCTTTTATTTCATTTAAAAGATAAATTTACACTTGTTTACTCTTTATTTCTTCTAAAATTGATTTTCGGATTAATTTATTTACAATCGATTACTAATATAGTCTAGGCAACAAGTGCCTTTTTGGTCAACTTTTTTCAGCAGTCTCCAAAAATTATGATTGAGATATCATTCGATTCGGAATGGCATCTAGATGATTTTTGAATAAAATTAAGTTCCGCTTGCAAAAATTGCAAAAGTTATTAACAATTAACTAAAAACAAAAAAGGGGTTTTAGTTTTCTGCAAATTTCTCAAAAGCTAATAAAAAAAAATCAAATTTGAAAAAATATTCAAAAAGAGGAGGATATTTCCTAAAAAAAGTTTCGACTCCCGGAATTGTAGGACAAATATTTATATTTTTCCCAGAGGGTTGAAAATACGCCCGAAAACGGGTACTCCGGCTATAGCAAGCCACGCCCCCTTCGGACCTTTAATGATATTTATTCATTTAAGCTTATTAAATATGAAAATTAAAAATTGAAAAAATTCAGCCGCCTACAGGACAGATCAGTGAACAATAATCCGTGGTCAAAAAAAAATTATCATATCTCCATTAGTTTATAAATTATGATAATTTTACGGATGAAAAACCAGGTAAGAATGACGAAATTACGGACAACGTATATTTAAACATTAAAATAAATAGTAAAAAAAAAAATTAAAAACAAAACAAAATCATGTCTGAATGTTTTTGTTTTTGTGACAATAAGTAGAATAAGAAAAAAAAAAAGGTAAAAATTTATTTGTTTATAACATTGTTTATTACATAAACAATGAAAAATTAAATAAATCATTTTTTTAATATATTATATCAAAAAGAAAAATAAATAATAATAGTTGGAACGTTTTTTATGAAATATCCTCCTCTTTTTAAATCTTTTTTCAAATTTGAATTTTTTTTATTAGCTTTTGAGAAATTTGCAAAATACTAAACCCCCTTTTTTTGTTTTTAGTTAATTGTTAATAACTTTTGCAATTTTTGCAAGCGGAACTTTTTTTTTTTTAAATCATCTAGATGCCATTCCGAATCGAATGATACCTCAATCATAATTTTCGGAGACTGCTGAAAAAAGTTGACCAAAAAGGCACTTGTTGCCTAGACAATAAACACAGCTAATTCATTTAGCCCGTATTCCTAGTTCCTACTACTATTATAAAATATGTAAAAGTCACAAGTGGATGTTTCTTACTCTTTCACGCAAAAACTACTGAACGGATTTTAATGAAATTCGGAATGGTAGTAGTTTTAGCTCTAGAATAACACATTACCTAGTGTTCCCATGGAAAACTGTATTTAAGCGGGCTGAGCTGCGGGAAAAAGCTAGTAGTTTAATAAATTACTAGCTTTTGATCGCGGAACCGCATGCGCAAATACAGTAACCCACGGGAAACCTGTACTTGGAGGATAAAAAGTATGTCTATATTTTAATTAAGAGCCTAACTAAACCATACCAGATTTCATCGAAATATGTTCAAGTGATCTGCGTGAAAGAGTAACACAAGTAAACATCCTCACACACTTTCACATAACCACATTTATAATAGTAGTGTTAGTGCTACACTAACTCCAAATAAAATTTACATAACCTAATGCTTGAAAGTATAATGAAATCATATTTTTTTTATATTACTAATAATAGTAGTATAAAAAGTATATTTTATACTACTATTATAAATAAAGTATATTTATATAAAAAAATTATAATATACTTTTTTAAATTAATAATAATAGTAGCGAAATTGTTAGGGTTAAAATCACAAGAATACAAAAACAAAAAATTGGAAAACAGTCGACCTAAAGGCTGTCAGTGCAACTTCCCGCTAAGCGCTTAAATTTTATCTAATGCGTCATTTTTGAGCTTATCGAGCTTATAAAAGTGCTTCTAAAAATTTTCACTGATCATTTTCTTTCTTTCATTCTTTCAAGTTTATTTAGCTCTCCAAGCTCAAAAAGCTCGGAGAGCTCAAAAGTTTGATGAAAGTTTAATAGAACACTATTTTTGAAATTTCAAACTGTCATAACTTTGGAATGAATCAACCAATTTTGACCGGATTAATGGCGATCGACGTGGTTTTTCAAGGTTAAGTGCTGATTAGTTTTTGGAGTTGATTGATAAATCCCTTTAAAAGTTATTCCAAAAAGCCACTTAAAAAAATCAGTTTTATTTTTTAGATTTCTTGAAATCTATCTAACTGAATCGGTCCAAATTTCAAAACGTAAGTTTGTCGAAGCCCTTTCGAATGGGCGCCAGCCGCAATAAAATCGGTCAAACCGTTCAAAAGTTATACGAGGTTTACATACTTACACACACACACACATACATAGTGACACCCTCGCGGGGGTAGTCTGATGATTTTTGCAAAACGGGGTATAACCAATAACTTTACGATTTTTGAATCTCTTAGATTTTCTTAGCGGGAAGTTAAAAATATATTTTTCTTTGTTGAGTAACAGAAATGAGAGTAACTATGTGGGTCCCAAGTTAACATTGTTTTAAAAATGTTATTATCAAAAATCATTGATTTATTTAATTGCCTTCTTTATTGCAAATTTAAATAATAATGATATAATGGATTTTTTTAAATCTTTGTTTACCTACTTAATGAGTAATGACTAATGAGTAGTAATGAACCAGATAAGCCAAAAGTAATTAACATTTATGAGAATTTAAAATTTATTTATGAAGTAAGGGTTTTTTTAATAAACAATAGTATTCTACTTGTAGGTATTAGATACAATGCTCTCCCAAAAATCAACTTTATTTTGGTTCTGTTATTTAATGATAATTTTCTGATTTAGCGTGCTCTATAATATAATTAAATTACAAAACTACAGACACCTTCGCAGAATGGTTGAGATGAATCTAACGACACCTCTCAAGAATTTGATTAGGCATGGCATAGGCTTTTTAGTGTAAACATGAAAAAGTAAAAACTCAATTTATATGTAATAAAAAAAAGTTTGCTTTGGTACGTGCAACTTCACATTTTTTCCAAATTCCGCTATTACCGAGAAAGGGGGGAATAACATTTTGAATTCCCTATTAGGACTATCGCTCAAGTTATCAGATGTGTAATGGAGAGGTTTAAAGCTGTCAGTTAGTGTCCACTGCGCAAAAATATATACTATAGTAGCTGACCTGTACCCACTTCGTTGGGCGTTAAACATTTTTTGATGACGATGAGGATAAAAAGTATTCTAAGTTACGCCTATCTATAACATCAGCTATCGGCCAGTGAAAGTCCCGTGAAAATCGGTCCAGCCGTTCCAGAAATTAGCCGGAACAAAAACACAGACAGACGCATTAAAAAGCTGTTAATTTCAAATTACAAACAGATACTTCAATTTTATTTTTTGAAGATACGATATACTTTTTACAGAAACGATTTGGTTCATTTGTTTTGGGCATTAAACAGACATAACATTGAATAAAAATGTGGACTATTTAAGACTCGTGGACTCTACATTTGTGAAAAAAAAAATGTTAGGAGCAGAATGACCCAATACTATATTTTAATATATTACAAGTACATATAATTATGCAGCATGGTCATCAAAATTAATTTGAAAATAAGTTAAGAGCATTTCTGAGAAGCAAAGGAAACAATTTCGGTAACATGCGACAGATTTCAAGCATATAAATTTGGCCAACAACAGTGAAAACATGATAGGAGATACTTTTAGAGGTTGATTTAAGAAAATTCATTTGAGAACTAAAGTAATGCGAAAAATATGAATTTCTACAAATTTATTACATTTTTTGCATTATAAGTATATTGTATGAATGCCGGAAAAATAATGAATAGTGTTTTTCTTATTATTCAATAAAGGATTAAAAACAAGAGCTTCTCAATAGACGACAATTTAAAACACTACAGGAATTATTTAATGAGAGCCAGAAATTAGAGAAAATCGCGTTTAACTGAAAAACCACTAACAAAAAGTATAGATTTGTAATACCAGTTTCATAGCTACAAAATCAAACGTAATTATTGATATTACTTTAACATTACATTTAGTACATGAAATAAATATCCAGGTAGCTCTGAACCAAAATTGTTGTTAACTGTTGTACCTAATTACAACGTAATCAGTTATATTTATAACTTGTAGTAAAGGAGCAATAAAGTGGATGTTTGGGACTGCACGTCGCGCGGCGCGGCGCTCATAAACGACAGCTGTTGCTAGATGATAAGGTCGCCCCGACAGCGCAGAGCGCCTCGAGCCGTCATCCGCGACACAACATCGTAGACACCCACCCTTGCAACGGGAGTTACGGCGACCTCGCTCGTTCGGACGATCGCTCATCGCAAACGACTCCTTGAAATGCATCTTCCGACTCCTCTCCTCTCGCGATCCACATTCACGTGTAGCATGAGCACACTAATACACAATCCACTCGAATATTACTTTAGATAATTCAAATCGTGGCACAAAAAGTTATAGAGTTACGTACTAAATAATGTTGTACACGTATGTATAATGTTAATTTAGGCCAGCGTACGTGCGGCTTCAACGAAAACACACAGTAGTATCGGTCGCGAACTGATGTGACAATCGGCCCCGGGCGTGGACTGGCGTGCAAAGCGAACCGCCGCCACCGCCTCCGCCTTCGCGAGACCGGACCTCGCGTCTCGGGGCGAGGATGCGGGAATCGGCTTCGGCGCAATACCCGTCACGAAAATAATAGGAACAGTGAGTGCACCTCAGAGGCGCGACGCGACGCGGTCGGTGCGAGCGAGACGCGGATAAACACCAGACTGTTTACTTACGGTGTTCGAGAGCGGGGCGGCATGCGGGGTGAGAGGCGATTGCCTGCAATCCGCGCGCTGCAATTACTTGCTTGTACTCCACAATTTATCCTAACATGGTCCACATACTCTATTATCTACAAACAATATGTAATTCAATATAGCTGCCGAACGTGTTACGACTGTTCAGTGTATAAAAATTGTCGGTACTGATTATAGTATGATTGCCGATAGGCGATAGACAAATAGACGGAAGGCCCATTTCAAATTACAAGTCGAGTACACAGAGTAAGATAATGATCGTCGATCATCAAAGAGCATACGTTGCTTTTTAGAAACTTGCGTTGCTCTTTCAAAGTAAACAAATAAAAAATAAGCGAGAAAAACATAAACAAGCGGGGTAGCGGAGGTCACATGAGAGTGAATAACAACAACATACTAATGATTAGGGCGTAGTGCGTACTGACTACTGAGTTTAATGTTAAGCAGTTGGGCGATCAATCGGTAAGCTGTGCATCGAGCGGTGGTGACTGCATTCCGACGCCCCAACCTCGTCCCGCGAGGCCTCTCCCCCCATCCTTCCGGCGCTAGCCACGTGACGCGCCGATTAGCCGTCGAGTGTGCCACCGCGACCAAAATAGAGCGCGCGCATACAATCTCGCATCTCGTTCTACTTCACTAAACTCTCACGGCTCACGCCTGTCGTCCTCTAACTTTTGCCGATTGTCGTAAAGGGCAAACTATCCTTGAGTTTATGCTGTAAATCCGAAAAACTTGAAGTTCTCTACATGAACATTGAACAATTCTTATCAAATATTTGAAACCCACAAGATATGTATTTTTTTTTAAAGTAAGAAACATGAATATTAGTAAACACAATATGTTAACAGCAACGTAAATTATAACAAATAATGTAGTGACCATTTGAAATATCGATCGAACCAAAATACGATATAGGTTGGTTTGACAGAAATAAAATAAAGCGAGGAAATAATGGCACGCACCCAAACGGCAACAGTTCAACAGAGTTCCACGACACGGCTGTAAAACTCGATTGAGAGAGCTCCTGCACGCCACCTGCTATTGTACGATAATACTATACCTCTACCTGACCCCAAAATACCCTTGAATTCGTATTATGTGCCATTGATTATCCTTTTCTGGTAGAAGCAAAACATAACTAAAGGACAACAAATCGATTACCAATAATATTTATAGTTCGGCGCTTAGATTTAATTTTATTTTTAAATATATAGTTTATCAATGGTGCTGAGCCAAGGTTCGAAAAATTACATGCATATTTCATTATTGAAGTAAATACTTTTTGAAATCTTTTCATATCTTTAATATTAAGTTATTTTGTATTATGACTCAAAAGTACAAGCGCTGCATTATATTTTACAGGGACGGGTCGGCTGGCAAATCACAAGTGAACGTATTTAACAAGAAAAAGACGACAGGATCAATACAAGCTGCAAAATGTACACGTGATCGCGTCACTATATAACTCCCCCCTCCGCCGACCGCACCCCTAACACCCACAACATTTTCCTGGCCCTCGAGATCGACACCAATACTTTTTTCGTTTCCCGCCTCATTTATAAATAACACTTAACGCACGAACAATTCTCATCTAGCTAACCATGTTTATTTTTATTTTAAACATATTATTTTAGTTTAGACTAACCATGAATTACGTAACCGGTCAAGCGAAATACAGACGCGCTCGAATCACAACAAGTCCAATAAACGCATTATGTTGCACAGTGCAAAACCGGTTTTCGTGAGCGAGAGCCATTTCAAACATATCAAGGGAAAACATTTGAAAATTGCAGTGCAGGGGAGGAGAGGCTGGCCGATTTTATATTTCGTCAAATCATGAGAGATCGTTCTGCCTTTCATCCAATAGTAAGCCATTGAGAAGTTTGCAAGCATCTATGTAGATGATCTTCTATATCAAATGCTAAAATTTTTTTTAACTATATACCTACTGTAGTAAAACGTATTCACGACACTCGGTGTAATGAGAACTATAACATGGTGGGCATTTAATGTGTAACAGTACTGCTTCGTGTTGCATTCACCCATAGCAGCGCCCCGTTTTATATCTCGCTGTCTACTTTCTATGTCTAACATATTATCGAGGCTAGGTGCATAATGAACTAGTTAGCATTGATACATAGCACATAATTCAGTCTAAAATGATAAATATTTTCAAATGCATTTGTATATGTATAGCGTTAAACTATTATATATATATTGCGTACCGGCTTTATTAAGCCTAGTTTTAACGTTTGCAATTTAAAAGCATATTGATTAAGCTACAAATTACACCTGTTTGATGTTAACTTTCCGTTGCAGATGGTTAGTAGCAACAGAAAGTTCAACCTTGCCACCAGTGTATTAGCGTTACTTTTGGATAACCTTTAAAAACGTGAAAACCGGTACCTTAGCCAACGCGACGCTTTAAAATTCATTATTGCTGTACTGTGGAATCGTGTAGATAAAGACAATGGTATTTACACGAGGAAGATAGTGCGAGGCCGAGCGATGTATATGCCGTTCTGGCAATACATAGTCTGAGATGAGGTAAACATTCCCTAGAATAAAAGGTGTTATACGAACGACGACCTTATTTGCTAGAATATGCATCTGAGTTCGTCGCAAAATGGCTTCACTGAATTGCGCTTGCTATGAGGTAGCTTTTACATGACTTAATTTTAAAATCCTAAGGCGTTGGATCAGTTGCTGTCGGTTCAATAGAGCTAAGTATATTAAAAGAAATCAATTGATGACAGGAAACTTATCAAGGAATTCCATAAATCGTTATGTTGCAGCGGCAGCGAATGCATAGTATAATTTAATGCAATTGTTTAAGGAGTGAATGCGGCGTCGCTATAGCAGCTTTCTAATGCCAAGTGGCCGTGGAGCGTATTTATATTTTTTTATTGACAATGTGGGAATGTGGTACACTTTACAGAGTGTACACCACCGACGAATAGAATTGGTGGAAACAACGAAACGCACCGATGTATTTGCAACGAATGCAGCGAAATGAACGGTTCATTGACCTCGAGCTAGCTGGGTTTCACTTGCAGTCATAGAACAGTGCCAGACCTACTTTGCCATGCACCACTATTACGAAACAATTTGCAAAAGATGCCTCTTTTTAACTCTGAGAGTTTTGTAGTATGAGCCTCAATTTTCGCTTCACCTTAATTGGAAACAAGTGTGACAATGCTTAATATATTGTTCTCGAACAAAATATTATATAATAAATGCACTCAGTTGTCAACTTGTCACTAGCTATAAAACTAAGAGTTGTTTTTTTTTAATTCGGAGCAAAAGAATTGACGTAATCGCTCGTTCTAATATTATACATGTTATGTATACACATACAATACATAAATGATTGCCTCCCCTAACAAAGTGTCACTGCGTCAAGGCCAAGGGGTGCGCGCATAGGGATTACAATACAATCCGGATTATTTGAAATAAAAAAAATCCGGGTTTTACGGCAACGCGGTACAAAATCCTGATTTTCAAATAAAAAATCTTTGAATCTTGGTTACTGTTATGAAAAAAATGTATTTTTATCTTAGACGTATTATCTAAGACGAGGCATGTTAAGGCAAAAAGTGTCTCCAGATAAATAGCCCCACTTTTGAGATTTTTGGGGCCATTTTGACGTTTGAAGTATGGTGAAAACCAAGATGGCGACTTTTTATTGTATGAAGATTTGTTCTGTCAAATGTACGTCATAGCCTATCTTAAGTTTTAAAATATTTGATTTTTGTAAATAAAACTGCTCTATCACATATATTTCAACTATACGGAAACCACAGTGATTACCTTACTTTCTCGTTGCTTATGAGCAGGGCAAAATCTTTAGAGCATAAGTGTTATGACTTATGAGTCCTATATTCATAACACTAAGAATTCTCTCAATAATAATACAAATAATCTTCTTGGCATTTTATTAATTTGTGGGAGAGCCACCCTTCGGCATGAATGGGCCGGCTCGACCGGGTAAATACTACGACCTCACAGAAAACTGGCGTGAAATAGCGCTTGCGTTGAGTTTCAAATCAAATCAAGTCAATTTCGCCGAGTTACCTAATAAAATTACCGGAGGCCCAAGGGGATTTAAAGGACTGGGAACGCAAGTCGCAACACCAGAAGAGTTACAAGTGTAACTACCCTAATTAATTTATTTATATAATTATAATTTATAATCATTTATAATCCGTCTGCTCGTTTCCTGGTTAATTTCATAAAATAAGGTAACGCAAAGCTTCCTCCTCGTTCCCCTCTTTCATGCACTATGAAGGTGAACAAGCAGTTGCTTGTTCACCCTCATAGTGCATGGAAGAAATTGTGAACCAACAACAAAAAAACAAATTATGTCACCTGCAGATGACACAATTTGTAACTTATTTGCGACATATTTTCAGACAAACTTTCTAAAATCGAGTGCCACTTCTAACGATTTTTACTTTAACTTAGAATTACATAAAATAAACCACAATTCTATACGTTGTAATAAGGTACTTAAACTTCTCAAATCACTCGATTTGAATAAGGGTGTCGGACCTGATGATATTTCTCCGGTACTTCTTGCTAATTGCGCCACAGCTTTGGCTACCCCCCTATGCATAATATTATTTACCAGATCAGTAAAAGAAGGGTTTTTACTTAAGTATATGGAAGTCAGCATTTGTCACACCTGTACATAAAGGTGACAAGGTCGATATTAAAAACTACAGGTCCAAAATCTAAACTATATATTTGCTAAAGTTTTTGAGAGGTATATCAACAAGTTTATGACGCTCTCAAATGCTGGTTCGTGCCTGAGCAACATGGATTCATGAAAGGACGCTCAACTACATCAAATCTCCTGTTAACTTTGTTGCCTCAGGTTTCAGGCACACAGGTGGACTTGATATTTACAGATTTCAGCAAGGCATTCGATCGTGTAGATCATTACATCTTTCTTAAAAAGTTATCTATTGCAGGTACACACGGCAATCTTCTCCGTTGGTTTTCTTCATATATCATATAACCGGTTCCAAGCAGTAGCCATTAATGGTTTTACTTCAAGATGGATAATTTATACCTTTTGGTGTTCCTCAAGGCTCCCAGCTTGGACCTTTACTTTTCGCTATATATTTTTTATTTATTAAAATAAATAAAAAAATAAAGCATCAGTGTGATACAAAATTACCTAAAATTACTTATATCAATTATAATAATTGATATAGTCATGAAATCTTTTCTTCCTTGGCTATATAATAAAACTATACAGTGTGTCCCGACAGCTATATCGGAGCCTTTAGTGGTAAAAAAATATGGAATTTTTTATCGATAAATTGCCCCTCAAATTTTATTTTTCTCTCACGTTTGTAAAATGGCAGCCATTTTATTTTCTGGTAACCAAGACCCGGGCTCTCGTACTAATTCAACCACCACTACTCATGTAAATGTCCTAGGACCATAAAAAAGGTCTCATTTGATAGCTAAATATGTGGACAATAATTCACAGTTAAAATGTTTTAATTTTCTTTGAACATTACATAAAATTACATAAAATAAACCACAATTCTATACGTTGTAATAAGGTACTTAAACTTCTCAAATCACTCGATTTGAATAAGGGTGTCGGACCTGATGATATTTCTCCGGTACTTCTTGCTAATTGCGCCACAGCTTTGGCTACCCCCCTATGCATAATATTATTTACCAGATCAGTAAAAGATGGGTTTTTACTTAAGTATATGGAAGTCAGCATTTGTCACACCTGTACATAAAGGTGACAAGGTCGATATTAAAAACTACAGGTCCAAAATCTAAACTATATATTTGCTAAACTTTTTGAGAGGTATATCAACAAGTTTATGACGCTCTCAAATGCTGGTTCGTGCCTGAGCAACATGGATTCATGAAAGGACGCTCAACTACATCAAATCTCCTGTTAACTTTGTTGCCTCAGGTTTCAGGCACACAGGTGGACTTGATATTTACAGATTTCAGCAAGGCATTCGATCGTGTAGATCATTACATCTTTCTTAAAAAGTTATCTATTGCAGGTACACACGGCAATCTTCTCCGTTGGTTTTCTTCATATATCATATAACCGGTTCCAAGCAGTAGCCATTAATGGTTTTACTTCAAGATGGATAATTTATACCTTTTGGTGTTCCTCAAGGCTCCCAGCTTGGACCTTTACTTTTCGCTATATATTTTTTATTTATTAAAATAAATAAAAAAATAAAGCATCAGTGTGATACAAAATTACCTAAAATTACTTATATCAATTATAATAATTGATATAGTCATGAAATCTTTTCTTCCTTGGCTATATAATAAAACTATACAGTGTGTCCCGACAGCTATATCGGAGCCTTTAGTGGTAAAAAAATATGGAATTTTTTATCGATAAATTGCCCTTCAAATTTTATTTTTCTCTCACGTTTGTAAAATGGCAGCCATTTTATTTTCTGGTAACCAAGACCCGGGCTCTTGTACTAATTTAACCACCACTACTCATGTAAATGTCCTAGGACCATAAAAAAGGTCTCATTTGATAGCTAAATATGTGGACAATAATTCACAGTTAAAATGTTTTAATTTTCTTTGAACTGAAAAACAAAAAAAGGTAATTTAAAAAAATATAGTTTTTTTGTGAATTTTTAAATCTAGGCCATTAACCTGCTTGTTTTTTGTTCTAAAACGATAGAAGAGGACGTTTGCTAAAATAAAATACAAACCCCTTTAGTCTCAGTGCAATAGTTTAGAAGTTATAACAATTTGTTGGTATCATCTCAGGCAGGGGGCCAGCCAGTCGTCTTTTTCAAATTGCTATAACTACTTATTATTTGTTCTACAACGATAGAAGAGGACGTTTGCTAAAGTAAAATACTAAACTCCTTTACTCTCAGTGCAATAGTTTAGTAGTTATAACAATTTGAAAAAGACGACTGGCTGCCTGAGATGACACCAACAAATTGTAACAAACCTGCTTGTTTTTTGTTCTATAGTTTTAGAACAAAAAAACAAGCACGTTAATGGCCTAGATTTTTGACAAAAAGCAAATAATTTAATAAAATCACCAAAAAAAACTTTATATATTTTTATATTACCATATTTGTTTTTCTGTTCAAAGAAAATTAAAACACTTTAACTGTGAATTATTGTCCACATATTTAGCTATCAAATGAGACCTTTTTTATGTTTCTAGGACATTTACATGAGTAGTGGTGGTCGAATTAGTACGAGAGCCCGGGCCTTGGTTACCAAAAAATAAAATGGCTGCCATTTCACAAACGTGAGAAAAATAAAATTTGAGGGGCAATTTGTCGATGAAAAATTCCATATTTTTTACCACTATAGCTGTCGGGACACGCTGTATATACTGGACTATTAATATACTAGAAAAACTGATATTTGTTTGATTTACGTAATTTTACTCGGTTTACTTGTAACAACTGAAAGTTGAATTTATTGCGACCCCCAAAAAGGGGGTGTTTCGTCTAAGAAAAATTGTATCCGGATAATCCTCATTTAGATAAGATAAAAATACGATACCTAAGTACGCATGTGCGATATTACTTTGATGACAAACAATTAATATTTTGTGACATACAAACAAGTTAACTTAATATAAAAATCGAGCAACAAACATAATGTAAATTTTGATGTCCTTGATATGACGATTTGCGCAGTATAACAGAAGGTAACTAAACATACTTAAAGCAATTCAGGTAATAAAATGTTGCTGGTTGAATAAAGCTCTACGAATAATAAAGAAAGCCCTGTCCTCTACTGAGAGTAAACGAACAAAAGAAAATAAAAATTCCATTCGCCGCAGATGTATAAAACAATTCTATCTCAAGATGGATGAAATTGGGACGAGGCGTGTGACTGTCGGTCTCGCCATCGATCCCTGCCTTATGTACGTTACATACTTCCTCGGCCCTCGCGCTCTATGTAAAGATTCAACCGCGATGCGTCAACTGATGCACATGCACCGCATCGCAGAGTAAACAAGGTCCATGTACATAAGAGCTCGCTTTACGAGTTGAATTCCTAGGACTTCTCACTCCATTGTGTTCCGTAAACAGCGCTACTATTCAATATGAAGTAGCTGGGAACTAATTTAATATAATATTCAACGATATTATTATATGTATTAACATTGAAATTAAACAGTCGATATCTAATTTACTTCAAAATACAGAGCCAACATTGTTTCAAGATACGCTTTATTGAATGTTTCAAGATACGAGAATCGATTTATCGCCATGTTGAGTTTCTCGTTTTGAAGCTGACCTTGAAATGGTGACCTTTTAAATCGACTCAAGTCAAAGAGGGGTACCACATTTGTAAAACATTTTGATGTTGTTGTCGAATTTAGGGTTCCGTACCCAAAACGTAAAATCCTACTACTGAGACTCCACAGTCCGTCCGTCCGTCTGGCTGTCACCAGGCTGCAGCTGTATCTCGTGAAGTCGTGAACCGTGATAACAAGACAGTTGAATTTTTTACAGATGATTTCTGTTACCTCTTTAACAACAAATACAATAAAAACAATATTTAAGGTGGACTCCCATATAACAAACGTGATTTTTTGCCGTTTTGTATGGACAACGGAACCATACGTGCGCAAGTCCGACTCGCATTTGTCAGGTTTTTATATGCTAATTACTTATTAGTTTTTTAAGGTATATTATTCATATTTATGTATCTTGCGGTATATTATAGGTACATCAAAATTTCATGTCAACACTTTTAAAACTAAGTAGTTATTGGCTGTGTTCGCGGAAAATAGCGCTATCAAAAAACGTAAGCAAAATGGCGACCGCTGGCGTTAAATAAGCAAAATGGCTGATTATATTAGCAGTATTGAAGTTAGTAAACGTGTCCTGGCCAATAATCTGTTAATAATCTGTAATCTGCTAACAAGCGCTTTTTCCGCGGAACACAGTCAATGATATGAACAAAAAAAACACAAGAGCAACATTTTTGTAATTGAACTGTTAGTCGAGTGACATAGTAGCTGTTTAGTTTTTACCTCGGAATCCAGGGCTAGTAAATGAATCGTTATTATAAAAACTATTTGACTGTATAGTTTAAAGCTCAAATAAAAAGTTGTATGACAAAACCAACAAAATTATAAATGGCGCACCAAGTTTTAAACACAACCGGTTTGTACTTTGTACACAATATGGACTCCTTAGTTTTTAAACGCGAACATGACGTAAAATTTGTTTGGAAGCGTTTTTTTGAAAGCCTCTTCAACATTATGCATTTCAGGGATACACCTATTACATTATATTATTTGAATTTAGTTGTGTTATAACTTACAAATTATTTATCTTCTAGAATCTAGATGGAAACCGATGTCCGATACTCCGATACGTTGCGCTACTATACTGCGTAGATAAATGAATAAAGAATTTATTACGCTAAGTGAAGACTTGAGAGAAGGATTACAACTTTTTTCTGGTCATTTTGTTGCGTAATCAACAATTCAGATATAGTCACGACCCATTTTTTTTAACAAACCCAACGATCAGTGTGTACTCGGGTCTCGGGTGCCTACGCCCTATAGGCATGGATCTTTAATATATTCTATAGACTAGAAACAATCTGGAATACCTATTGATTTTACTTTGAGTGACGGCGTATAATATTAAATATACCTACTGTGAGTTGTGACGACGATATTTCTAGATGGCACAACGGTATGTTTTAAATTTTTACTTTTTAATAGTGATATGTGCAATGCTAATTTGGCCTCAAAGAAACTGCTATAATAAGTAAGAGTCAAGAAAATATCGAAATGAAAAGTGCAGGTATTGTCTTAAGAAAAAATTAGGAGAACAGTAATTGACCTAAAGGCCATCCCTGCAACTTCCCGCTAAAGCGCCTTAATTTTATCTAATTCGTAATTTTTGAGCTTATCGAGCTCAAAAATAAAAATTCTCCTAAAAATTTTGTCTGATAATTTTCTTTGATCAGTTTTATTAAACACATTTTTTGAAATTTCAAACTGTCATAACTTTGGAATGAATCAACCGACTTTCACGCGGCGGCAATCGATTCAGTTTTTCATGTCTTTTAAAAAAATCGACAACAAAAATTTTTTAGATGAAAAATTTCGGAGTAATTCCGAAAAAATATTTTTTCGGTTTTCTTTCCTTCACGATATCTGTCGAACGAATTAACCGATTTTGACCGGATTAGCGGTGATCGACGTGGTTTTTCAAGCTTAAGAGCTGATTAGTTTTTGGAGATGATCGATAAAACATACATACATAATATAATCACGCCTTTTTCCCGTAAAGGGGTAGGCAGAGACCACTTTTTGCCACTTGCTACGATCCTTACATACTCGTTTCGCTTCGTTCACTTTCATTCTTACCATCCATTCCTCTTCTTACATTCAACGTAGCGAAGCGGTCCGCTTTTCACCTCCGCGAGAAACGAGACGTGATGGGTGGTGAATGGTGATTCACCACTTTAACTTTAAAAGTTAACTTAGAAGTTAATCCGTTAATCAAAATGTTAACTTCGTTAATTAACGATTAACGGATTAACGAGTTAATGCCCAGCTATGGTGGTGAACCACATCGCCGCCATTTTGGATAATTAAATTATTTTTATGATTATCCATTGCGTTTCCACGGATTGGTGGAGAGGGTAGGAATAGGGAAAGGGAAGGATAGGTGGTGTGGAAAGAAAGATTGGTAACTTAGAGTGGGAAATAGGAAATGTAGGATATTACCGCCCAGGAGGGCAAGGGATAGGACAGTAATAGCTAGGGAAGCCGGGGTCGCGTACCCGTATACTATACCACAACTACCGGACAGGTAAGTTGTGATGAATATCCCATGACATTCATTGACAAAAAAATAGTTTTTTTTTAGATTTCTTGAAATCTATCTGTCCGAATCGGTCCAAATTGTACTCAAAATCTAAGTTTGGCCAAGCTTTTTCGAATGGCGCCAGCCGCAAAAACCTAACCAAGAGCATGTCAGGACATGTCTAAGGAGGGTTCCGTAACTATAAACGCGTAATATGCTTTTTTAATTACTCCAAAACTTACAGTCCGATTTGGTTCACAATAATTTTCCTAAAGAGTTTTTAGCATGATCTATCAGCATGGAAATTTGCAAGTTCCTATCTCCTATAGGTTAAAAATGCTAGGGGGGGGGGGGCAACTTACGAACTACTTTGGGGGCCGATTACTCGAAATGGTCAACTTTATAAAAAAGTATGAAACCTTGCCTTTATTTTAAAAGACCTATTCTACGATACCCCACACGATGGGGTAGAGTGAAAAAATATTTTTCATCCCCACTTCACATGTATGGAGAGCCACCCCTAAAATATAAAATTATTATTTTTTTATGATCCCGAAACCGTGATCTATACACAATCTATAACTGCACCAAATTTCATCAATTTATATTCATAATTACAGGAGCTAGAGGCGCGGATAGACAGACAGACAGACGGACAGAGCGAAACTATAAGGGTTCCTTAAATATTACGGAACCCTAATAAAACCGGTTAAACCGTTTAAAACTTATAAAAGGTTTACATACTTACACACACACACATACATACAGACATAGTGACACCCTCGCGGGGGTAGTCAGCAGGGAAGCTTCCTGTGACCTCAGAACGTCGAGATCTGACGAGAACTCGATTTTTGCAAAACGGGGTAAAACCAATAACTTCCCGATTTTTGAAAATCTTAGATTTTCTTAGCGGGAAGTTAAAAAAGAAAGCTAATTACTATGTCTTCTTGGCGAATGATAAATTATTGTTTTATAGGTAAGTAAATACTTACTAAATGTAGTCTAAATGGTATTATTATTTACGTACCTGGATAGAGTATCTTTTCAGTCATGCCGACCAATCGACAGAGTGGTCCATTGAAATCTGAAAAAAAAGACAAAAGCGTAAAGCAAATGCCTACAATCATGATATTCGGTAACATAAATAGTATCTATTCAGACATTCATTTTTATATAATCTTATTATATAAAAATGAATGTCTGTCTGTCCATAATAATATGTCCTTTAAAGAATCGTAAACTATGCAGTTGATCATGTGATGATCTTTACTCTTTAGCAAATTTCTTGTGCATGAGCCAAAGAAGGTTTTTGGACCTTTTTCTATTACATTGGAAAAGGTGTATGTTGTAGGAGTAGTTGTAGGAGTAGGTGTAAGTAGGTGTAGTCATTTATTCATTTGTCATTCTCGCAATAATTGAGACGACGACAATGGCTGTGTTTGGCGGAAAAAAGCGCTTGACAACGCTTGCTAGCGCTGCGAACAAAAAATACTGTTGTCGGCCAGGACACTTTTACTTACTTCAATAACGTTAACACAATCCACCATTTTGCTTATTTACCGCTTAGCGATCGCCATTTTGCTTACGAGCGCATTCAAACGCTTTTTTTCGCCAAACACAGGCAATATAATGTAATTCGCAAAACGACATTTCTGAAAACTTTGCCATTAGACTTTTTTCCATAGGATTCGTAGTTTTGCCGGAAATCGAGATAAACCGTTTATTACACTCACCCTCTTACACTTCCCGACCTCAAATCATAGTAGGATGCTACTATTTTTTTTTGTTTCAAAAATTATCGGCATTGGTTTAAATAGCTAGTGTAACTTTTTAAAATTATTAGTTGGGAGTTGGGACTCAGAATCAACCTTTTCAAAGGTGGAACGGATAGTTTTTCACAGTTATTTTGTCTACAATTCGAATATAATGTATGCATTAGATTAGACTAATTATGTGTATTTTGTACTGGCTGGCTCAGCATTTTTCTAATGACATTGACGAGAAAACGAGCAGGCGGATCACCTGATGGTAATCGATTACCGCCGCCCATGAACACTCTCAACACCATATGAGTTACACTTATAACTCCTCTGGTGTTGAGCACTTGCGTTCCTCAGGCACTCAGGAGAAACAACGCAAGCGATGTTTCACGCCGGTTTTCTTGATACCTGTCTCACAGAAAACCGGCTTGACCATCAGGTCAGGCCTATTCGTGCCGAAGCATGGCTCTCCCGCAGATAAGAGAAAATAGAATGTCGTGAAAATTCGATTTTATACTGGATTGCATTAGCACAGAGTTCTATTTACAGTGCTGGTTTTCAACGACGACGATTCCCGCAATTCATTTATAACGGGCAGTGATAAGTACCAACTCTCAAAAATATTTCTCCCCAAACTTTACCCCTGATTAATTATACCATTGACAGGTCTAAAAGATAATAAGCTAGAAAGAAAGGTTATGTGTTTAACATAAAGACTTACGCGTGAATAACATAAAACTAACGTGTCTTAATCTGATTTCACTTACAATACATTTTCATATCCCTGGCTATATACACATTACACATATAAAAATTATTTTTATTATTACATAAAATTGACTCATAAGGAGTAAACTCTTGAACACCCTGCCCCCTAGTAAACCCCCGTAGATATTTTCCCTAATTTTGGGAGGGAAATCCCTAAGTTGGCAACAATGACACCGTTGTACGGCCTAACCACCGGACTGCTCTACACACGCACGGATTTGGTACGGAGCGTACCAGATCCGATGCGGACAGCGGCGAACTCAAAAGGGCAAAATTGCTTTTATTAAGTACGACAAACTGATATTAAAAGAGAAAGTTAATCAAGACAAAACCAATGAATAAAGGAAAAGAAGTCCAACAAATTTACCAACATCTGATAACGCAACCAAGCACACTGGAGATACATCTCAGATAGCCCTGACAAAAATAAATAAATAAAATTGAATTTTTAAACCGCTCAAGATCAAACTCTCTATCATCTTCAACTAAACAATAGCAATTACAGAATATCAGCCTTCGAAAGCAAAACAATAGCAATGAAACAACGTCGAATGAACAACAACGAATACAACAAATATAAACAAATACAAACTCCCCAAGCCGATTGGTCATCGTGGGGATAGCGACCACCACCCTCACCTTCCATCAAAAACAAAGAGTAAATATCCAAATATATATATAGCAACTTTAAATACTCTAACACTAAGAACTAGCGAAAGACTTGATGAAGTAGGTACGCAGATTGGGAAAAGAAATGCTTGAATACGATGACTTTACATTTTGCTATATAGAAGAGACAAAAGGACTATATGAAGTTGGATTTATAATAAAAAATCGTTGAAAAAGAACATCATAGAATTTTGAGGCATCTCCGAAAGAATCGCAATTCTAAAAATAAACTTGCAAGGATACGCTTACCCATGGAATATCATTCAAGTATACGCTCCAACCGAAGCAACAGCCGACATAACAAAGAACAGCTTTTACGAAGAACTATCTTCCACCCTAGAAACCTCAGATAAAAACCTTATAGTAATGGGTGACTTTAAAGCTAGAATTGGCCAACAGAGACAAGGTGAAGAGCTGACCATTGGAAAACACGGGATTGGATCGAGAAGTGCAAATGGACAAAGACTGGTCGACATGGCTAAAGAAAACCAACCTACCAAATCGATCAACGAAGTTCAAGAAACCTATGATAAGAAAATTAAAGATATCTTTGGAGTTGCTTAGGGAATGCCAAAAGAAAGTCAAACACTAAGCTCATCAACTAGAGACTTAATATCAAGAAGAAAATAACTTCTAAACAACAAACATTATAAGAAAACGGCTAAAGAAATCACAAACCTAAGCAAGAAAATAAGTAATAGTATGAAAAAGGGTAGAAATCTAAGGAAAATAGATTGTATCACCCATCATATCAACAAAACAGTTGGCATTAATAGGAAGTCTATACTGGAAACCACTACGGAGTTCTACAGAGAATTGTACTCATGTACAAATGACCGGCTATCTGACATAGGAACGGACCAGGATGATATTCCAAAAATTCTAGCATGGGCAATAGGATACACAATATCAACACAAAAAAATGATAAGGCTCAGGCCCGGATAACATTAAAAACGAAGTGCTGAAAGCTAGACTACCCAACGCTCTATCTGACCTAACTGACCTATTCAATGTCATCCTAAAAACCGAATATATCCCTAAACAATGGAGAAAAAGCCACATAATACTAATACACAAAAAAGGACATTGGAAACTATCGCCCAATAAGTCTTATGTCCAACATATACAAAATATTTGCTAAAATTATCCTAAACCGCATAACTAAATTGGACGAACAACAATCAATTGAGCAGGCAGGCTTCAGATCCGGATAGTCCACCCTAGAGCACATACATGTACTGAAAAAAATTATTGAGAAAAGTCAAGAATTTGGCTACCTTGTATACCTGGCCTTTATTGACTTCAACAAAGCCTTTGATTCATTAGAACATTCCTACATATGGCAAGCACTAAAGAACCAAGGTACTGAGAGCAAATACATCAGAATTATTAGAAACGTGTATTGCGACAGTTGTGCTCTGGTTAAGACAGAATCTCTTGGGGAATTATTCCCTATAAAAAGAGGAGTCCGGCAGGGCGACCCACTCTCGCCGAAGTTATTTATCTGCGTTCTGGAGGAAATATTTAAAAGTCTAGAGTGGGACCAATTTGGCATTACTTAATATAAATGGCATCAAAATCAACCGTTTAAGGTTCGCAGACGACATCGATCTCATAGCTGAAACGCCCGAGGATTACAATTTTTTTTTGTATTATTTTCTTGCAATCTGCCTGATTCGGGGCATTACGCTAGAGGTTATGAGTTTTTTTTTATGTCTTGAATGAATCTAGCCATTGGGCAGTTCAATATTTTCCTTTCTATTAAATAAGGTCTTGGGGGGCTCTTCTTTTTATTCTATTGAAAGTGTTGGTGTTCTTATGCACTAAATTACTAGCAAGTGTGTTTGGGTGGTTTTCGATGCGTTTGGCATAGGATTTGAGTTTTTCTGTAACTTTCTGCCTGACCATTGGCATTTTAAGGTCACGATGTAGTTGTTTATTGGTAATATACCATGGTGCATCGGTTATCATTCGAAGTACTTTTCATTGAAAGGGTTGTAAAATTTTTATATTTGATTCGGCTGCCATTCCCCACAGCTCTACACCTAATGACCATATTGGCTTTAAAATGTTTATGTATAGTAGAAGTTTATTTTCTAGTGACATTTGAGGTTTCCGAGACATCAGCCAGAATAAATTCCTGAGTTGCAGACTGAGTGCCATCCTTTTGGTGAAGATATGCTTCTTCCAAGTGAGCCTCTTGTCCAGGTATAAGCCTAAGTAGCGCACTTCGTCTTGCTGCGGTATTTCAATACCGTTTAGTTTGACAGGAGGACATACACCACGTCTGAGAGTAAAGGTTAGATGGATTTATTTGGCCTCATTAGCCTTTATGCACCAATCACGTAGCCATAGTGATATGTTGTTCAGACTACTTTGCAGTATAGTGGATGCTTGGTCTGGGCTTTCATGTATTGCTAAAATAGCTGTATCATCAGCGAATGTGCCCACTATCAAGTTGTCATTTACTGGGAGGTCATACATAATAATATGAGGTATAGAGCTGGGCCCAAAACGCTACCTTGCGGTCCCCCTGCTTCGATCTCGTGCAGCTCAGATCTTTCATCCCACACTTTACATAAAATTTACATCTACAAATTATGATTCAAGAATTAGCCGATAAGAGCAAGACAGTGGGTGCTAACCATGAACACATATTTTAAGACCAAAGTCATGACAAACCGATTAGAGACCACAATAATTGTTGAAGGGGAAAATGTGGAATATGTTCAAACCTACATATATCCGGGACAACTAATATCATATAGCGACCAAATAGAACAGGAACTAGACCGAAGAATAACTAACGCTTGGAGAAGGTTTGGGTCACTGAAAAATATCTTAAAAAACAAACAATACTCCATAGCAATAAAATGGAAAATTTTCAACACGGTCTGCATTCTGTCTATTCTAACATACGGATGCATAACATGGGCAGTCACAAGAAAACAACTTCAAAAACTTAGATGTTGCCAGAGAACAATGGAAAGAAGCATATTGGGATATACGAGGAAGGACAAAAAACGAGCCGAAGATCTTAGGAAAATAACAAAATGTGAGATGTAGAGAAAAAATCAAAAACTGCAAATGGAGATAGACAGGTCATGATGCTAAGCAAGGAGAAATGGACAAATAGGATGACAGAATGAGATGGTCAGATGACCTCAAAGGGGTTCCTGGCCCACTGTGGGTCAGGCTAGCAAGAGACAGGCTCAGATGGAAGGAAACAGAGGAGGCCTTTGTGTCAAAAAGACACGCTGATCAAACATAAATAATATAATAAACAAACAAGTGTGTTATGTGTAGTAATTATAATAATAATATCTATGGACACTTCACACCACGTCAATCTGATCCCGTGGTAAGTTCTCGAAGAACTTGTGTTACGGGTACCAGACAACGGAAATATATTTAATACTTTTATACTATACATATTTAAGTTTTTATTATATTATACACATATTTAATACACATCCATGACCCGGAAACTTAGAAAAACTTTTTGTTTCTTCTGCGGAATTCGAACCCGAGCGTGTTGGTGCTCAAACCAGGGGTGAGCACCAACACACTCAACCAACTGAGCCACAGAGGTCGTCGTAATTGTATTGTATCAGCAAATAAAGGCATTGAAATTGGTGCCAAGATCGCACTGTCAAAAAGTTATCAGATCTCATATAAAACCAACCTTCTGACTCTACAAGCGTAACTTCAGAAACACTAATAATAATAATAAGTGTAGACCAGTGGCGAAGGCTGCTTCTCCTTCATAGGGAAGCCGGAGCCTGTATAATAGGTAGGGAATTCTATTTGCAAAAGGTAAGTGATAAGGGAAGCCAATAGGAATGGAGTTATAGGAACCCTACGCCACTGGTGTAGACATTCCGTTGCATAGTTTTAAAGATTTAAGCATACATAGGAACAAGAGTTTGGGGTTGCTTTAGAATAGGGTTAGCCTAAATAGGGGGTAGGGAATGAGGGGAGGGGAGAGGGGAGGGTTACCTAACCCCCCTCTACCATTCCCTGCGTGAGGAAATGTATAGTTTTTGAGAAAAGTGCATTTGAAAATTTACAAATTTTCTTGCAATTCTTCAGTATTTTGTGAAAATATTTAATCAATGGAGTGACATATTTTTCACGCCGGATTTTCGAAAGTTCCACTCCGAAGACGTTTTTAACGTGATAAAAAAGTTCTAACCTAACCCAAAACTACACAAACGTTATTTCATACTGGGTTTTTGTATGGCTAAGTTATCACTCCGAAGACGTTTTGAATGTGATTAAAAAGTTCTAACCTAACCTAACCCAAAACTAAAAACAGGTTTTTTCACGCTGAGTTTTTGTGAGGCAGTGTTACCACTCCGAAGACGTTTTGAACGTGATAAAAAAGTAATTCTAACCTAACCCAAAAGTACTCCAACGTTACTTTAGCGGTTTTTTTAGCTGACATGTTTTTTAAATTAATTTATTTTATATTATATTTACACATAAAACGAAATGTATATATTATTATATTAAGAAACCAGCAAATTTATATACATTTTAGTGATAAAAACAGATTTACTTAAGTAAGTTTTGTGAAAAAAGTGAAAAACAATATTAAAATTTTATTCACAAAAATGGCTGTAAAAATTAAAATACTCATTTCCTCACCCTAAAATTGGTACCAAAATGATGGTGTAAGTACCCCCCACAAAACCCAACCATCAAAATATATAAATTCAGGCTACCCCTATTCTAAAGCCCACCCATTTTGGGGTGGTCAGAGTAATAATATTTCTATATATGAATGGCCATATAATAGGGCACATTAACATGAAAAGCGACTAACTTTTGAATAATGTTATATAGGTAAGTAGTTAAGTACACACTATACTGATACACCAACATGTTGTCTAACTTTTTGTTTATTCATAACTACCAACCTGCCCAGGCTTTGCACTTATTAAACATATGAACCTACCTTGTAAATCACTCTTATCTATTGCAGAAAACTACATTTCATTCGGTTGAGAAGGTTGTTTAAAAGATCTAAGCAAACAGACAGCAGAAGCTACTTCATTTTAAAATATGTAATATTATGTAAAGAAGATGTAAAGATAATCAAATGTTTTAAAACTTCCCTTAAGTTTTTGAATAACAAGAAGCCACAAAAATATGTAAAGTAACAAAAAGTCATTTTAATGGATTAGCAATAATATTATATTACCTACATTATTTAATTTTCAGTAATATCAAGTAATAATGTAATAATTAATTATGAAGCTTGTAATTTAATTCCATTAGTAAGAAAAAAAATGGTAGGTAGGTATTTATTATAAATTTGAAAATGTGATGTGAACATAAAAGACAAATCAGACAAGGTAAATATAGTATTATTAGCAATAAATGTATGTAGGTATCTGTGGTTTCATGTCGTAATAAAATTGGAAAATTTGAAAATTTCTAACCTTTTTTGTAAGCAACGTCAACAATTTTTTCCCAAGTCGTCGTAGAATTCTTGTTTCAAACGCACAATGTTTTTTATCACCAATATTCATATAATATTACGGGTATTTATCTTTATATAAGATGCCGTATTTATCGTCCAAATTGCTAAATATCGGTGCATAAACTGCAAAAATGGCGGAACCGTCTCTAATGATAAATATTAACTCGGTAAAATTGTCGTCACTTTGAAATCACTAATTTAATGCTTCATTTATCAGTTCATCAATAAAAAAGTAACGATGTACATATTATTTACAACTGTAGTAACTTGATTAAAATAATTTTTACAATTTTGCAAAACAAAAACATTACTTTCATACAGGTTTTTTTTTTTTTTTTGAAGATTTAATGGCCTGGTAACAAGACCTTTAAGCCAAGTCTTATATTATTGAGGTTTCTTTTAAATTAACACTTAAATAGTTCCCACAGTATTTTTTATATATTTGAATAACGCACTATAATATTTTTTATTTTGGAGCAAATCACACAATTGGCGGCGGGAGGTATCACTGACTTCAATTATTTCACTTGCCAACACTAGTCTTTGAATGGTGAAGTTTGGGCATTTGAAAAAAATGTGGTTCATGTCTGCGATCTCAACGTTACAAAAAGTGCAAATATTACTGTTTATTATGTTTAGTCTCTTAAGATGTGCAGGTGCAGAGTTATGGCCAAATCTCAGTCTATTTATAGTTGTGATAAAATCACGGCTAGCCATCTTCAGCTCATGGTACCATGGTTTTATTGCTAAATTTTCTTGTATCCGTCCATACCACTTTCCTTTGAGTTTTTGGTCCTCGTTCCAAAAATCCTCCCACATGCTTCTTATAGACATATTTACATTATAATAAAAGTCAGTCATTGGTACCCTCACTACACTTTTGACATTCAGGGCGTTGACCCCATCATATGCAGTTTTGTCTGCAATTTCATTTCCAGAAATGCCTTTATGTGAAGGGACCCACATAAAGGCAATTGTTACTCCTTTGTTATGTAACCGCCAGACAAAATCTTTAATAAAATATATAATATAATTCGTTTTAAAATTAAAATTAATATGCTTTAGACTATTAATGAGACCTAAAGAATCTGATAAGATTAGAAAATATTTACAATTATTATTTAAAGCACTAATGAATTTTAAGGCTTCAAAAACTGCATATGCCTCTGCCGTAAATATCGAACACTGTTTATCTAGAACAAAGCTTTGAGCAATCTGTTTTTGTGGATCATATATGGCACTTCTCACATATTCATTACCTTTACTACCATCAGTGTAGAGTGTATAATACTTACTATTTTCTTCTAAAAATGCAAGAAACTCTGAATTGTTGTCAATAGACTTAGTTAAAATCATAATAGGATGTATTATACTACTATATGGATGTGTGTAACATGGCCAGTGTGAATGTGTTTTGATGTTTGAATATTGAGACTGTATTTCTAGGAAAATCCGGCATAAAGTTGGAGATGTATGTGTCAGAAGGTCTTGAGGTGAAGCTAGTGGACCATCTGTAATTATTGGGTGAGGTACAATTCTATTTATGATTTGTAAATTATTTGATGATAAAAGTTTAAGACAGTATCTTTCTGCAAGCAAAAGTCGTCTCAATATCAAGGGCATAATATTTGTTTCAACTTCCATGGCCCTTATGGGAGTTGAACACATTGCCCCAGATATAATCCTCAAAGCCTTGTTCTGTATTATATCTAATTTTTGAGTGTGAATGCTATTTAAATAGGCCAAAGAACTGTAATCAAAATGGCTTCTTACAATAGATTTGTATAACACTGAAAGTATTTTGGGATCTGCGCCCCATGTAACACCAGCTAGACATCTTAAAATGTTAATACCTTTCAATGCATTTCTGGATATATATTTAATGTGGTCTTCAAATGATAGCTTCTGATCAATGTAAACACCCAAGAATTTGTGTGAGGCTACTCTTTGAATAACCTCACCATTATAAGTAACATCTATTGCAGGTGTGTCTTTTCCAAATATCATGACACTACTTTTGGTTGCATTTATTTTCAAATTTAATCTTAGCTGGTAATAATTACATAACCGCATTAAACAAGCATTAACATTTTCAATTGCTACTGATAAGTTAACATCTGAACTGTACAACACTAAGTCATCTGCAAATTGAAGTATATTTACATTTTTAATATTTACATATTTACATATCTCCCATATATACAAATTATATAGCAAAGGCGACAATGTTGCGCCTTGCATTGTTCCCTTAGATACAATTCTAGGTCCATGTAAAATATTATTGTGTTTAACATATAATATTCTGTTAGTAAGAAAATCATAAATCCATTTACATAAGTATCCAGGTACACCAGCACTACTCAGTACCTTCACCAGTATGCCAGGATCCACACTATCAAATGCACCCTGCACATCCAAAAATACACAAACTGAGTGTAATTTATTACCTTTTGCATTTTTCAGATCATTTATGAGGGAAATGAAGCTGTCAGCACAACTCCTTCCTCTACGGAATCCATATTGAACATGAGGGATGATAGTATTAGATTCTGCATACCAGTCTAAGCGAGACTTCACCATGTTTTCAAATATCTTTCCAAGACATGACGATAGGGAGATTGGACGATATGAACTAGCCTGATCAGGAGGTTTATCTGGTTTAAGTATGGGTATCACACATTGAGTTTTCCATGAACTTGGTATTAACTTTTTATGCCAAAGACTATTTAGAACGTTCAAAAATATTTTTTGTATGGTATCAGGTAAATATTTTATTAATAAATATGGAAAATCATCTAAACCAGGACTAGTATTTCTCCTAGAACATATACTCATTAAAAATTCAGACCATGTAAAAGGATCCAATAGAAACCTTGATTGAGGATTTTCATTATTAGAATTAAAATAATTTTCTAATAAGTTCGGATCGACTAAATTGGAATTATCAGATAGCTTGTCTAAGAGTGGTTGTACAAACTCATTTGTATATGACTTATTACCAGTTCTAATACCCTTAAATCTTTTAATGAGATTCCAGATTTTGCTGATGGGAGTAGTTCTATTAAAACTATTACAAAAACTATTCCAACTATTCTTCTTTTGCTCTTTTATAGTACGCTTTTTTAAAGCATCTATTCTTTTATAATTGATGTAATTGTCTAATGTAGGATCATTTCTGTAAAGTTTCAGAGCTTTATAAGATTTGATGACGGCTTGTTCACATACAGCGTTCCACCAGGGGGCTGGTGGTCTACTCCTGAAGCTGGTCCTAGTAAATCTAGGAACAACCATTTGCTTAAGTTTATCAAGCCTGCTACAAAATTCCTCGTAAGATTTCATTGGGTCCTCTTCACTAACCATCATTTCATGAAAGACTGAACTAGATAATTCATTATACTTAGCCCAATCTGTTTTATGGTATAAAAATCTGTCATCATACTCGTTGATTGCGTATCTTTCAATGCACATTGTAATGTTTGTAATTGTTGGATAATGATAACTACCCATGGTATCATCATGTACAAACCATTCACAAAGTGGGGCCAAATGTGGACTAACAAAACTTACATCTATTGCTGAGGGATTGCGTGTAGGATAATTTACTGTTGTGAAGCTACCATTATTCAAAATGCATAAGTCAAATTCATCAATTATATCATACAAATTTTGACCTCGACTTTTGGTGGACAGACATCCAAAAGCAATGTGATGTGCATTGAAGTCACCGCTTATAAAAACAGGTTTTGGTAAGTCTCTTAAAATATTGCGCAATTTATTCATTCTTATGTGCCCACTGCAGGGAGGACAGTATACACAGAGAATAGTCAAAGTTGTATTCTCAGTATATACACATATAGCTATTGTTTGTATATCTTCATAAAAGGTTGTATTTATAATATTGTATTTCAAATATGATTTAACCAATATTCCAACACCATTACGTGGGTTTTTAGAATTTTTGTTGTAAAAATTATAACCAGAAATACGAAAAGATTGATGGTCTTTTAACCATGTTTCATTTATAAGACAAATATCAATATATTTTTCATTTAAAAATTTGGTAAGAAGAGGTTTTTTATTATTTATTCCTTGAACATTGAATTGCGCAATACGTAGAAATGACGAATCACAAGATTGCGTATCCATTATGTTGACAGATTTTTAATAAGCATATCTTTAATTAATGATGTGGTAATAGGTTCATCATCATTTTTATTACCTACTTGAACCAGAGTGTGTACTAGGGCCATAAGTACATCACTGTTTCCAATTATTTGAGATTTAATATCAGTAATAATTACATCTTGAGAGATAGGCTTAATATTTACAGATTTATTTACATGTTTATTTACACTTTGAGACATATTATTTACACTATTTACATTTTTATTTACAGGGATGGGACGTGATGGCAGAGGAGGAAAGTCAACATTTTCTTTTGTAGTGGTAGCAGCGCTTGCATAAGTAATTTTATTTTTCTTTTCTAATATTTTCTTTATCTTAATTGGACATTGTTTGGAAATAGCCAGATGAGGCCCACTGCAATTGATACAGCAAATCTCATTTGTTTTATTACATTCTTTATAAAAGTGTTCGCCTGAACAAATTGAGCAACGCTGCTTGCCATTACAAATCTTAGCTGAATGGTTAAATTTAAAACATTTATAACATTGTTGCAAAGGAGCAACATAATCGAATACTCTATAGGAAAATAAGTCATACTGTACATTGTCAGGTAAAGTGTTTGATAAAAATGTAATGCTAACAGTTTGTGTACCAATTAGATCATGACCGACTTTTCTCATGAATCTTCTTACTGCAATTATTTCATATGTAGATGTTAAATTAGTAAATAGTTCTTTATTCGATATATTTGCCGGTACAAATCGTATAATGCCAGTTTTCTCAATTTGAGCAGCTGGAATATATGCTTTCATATCATATTTTTCAAGAAAGTTAATATTGTTGATAAAATTATTGGCCGTGTTATGTTGTTTAAATATCACAACTATCTTATTTGCGTTAATACGCCGTATTGCCACAACTCCTTTTATGTTTGAAAATATACTGTTAAGATAAATTGGACTTTTATTTCCAAGTCTCTCCTGTGCTAGTTTGCTTTCTATAAATACTTTGAATTCTGTGTTGATCGAATTTTCGGAATATAGTCTCTTATAATTTGGTTTTCTATATGCTAAAAAGTTACTCTCACCACCTCCGCCGCCAGCACTTGAAGCCCCCCGAGGATCATCAGGAGGCCGAGGTCTTTTCTTTGAGGTGGGCGGGTTATCCCCGCCCGCCTCGTCTCCGTCCATTTTTATTATTTATACACTATATTTATTTAAAATAAAGCTATTTATACTTATTTACAAATAAAATAATAATAAATAAAAATTTTGTTCAATTTTGAAAAAATTTAAGATGCGCGCCTTTTCAAATTCCCGCCAAGAATCCTTCATACAGGTTATAAACTTTCATAGAGTAAGAGTTTTTTTTTTTTAAATATAAGTGGCCACAGACGTCGTGCTTAATTTCGTCCTGAATATCATGGATATAGATAGAATATATGGATAGAAGACTCCGAATTTTGTAATTACAAAAAGAACTGTATTACCTTGGTAATAGAGTATATTTCACAATGCACGTATCATAGAGGCAAATCCGAGCCGAGTGAGATAGCCAGAAGGGAGGCCGTGTGTCTCGTTCTTGCATGTTGCCAACCAGAAAAGTGTTGGTATTTATAAAAAGTAACTTGAAAAATCTTAGATATAAAACGAGTGTACTTTATTATTATTTTAACAAATGTTTATAACTATATTATATTCTAATTAAAAAAGTTATAAATAGTCATTTAATCTACACTAATATTATAAAGAGGAAAACTTTGTTTGTATGTTTGTTTGTTTGTTTGTTTGTTTGTAATGAATAGGCTCAAAAAGTACTGGACCGATTTCAAAAATTCTTTCACCATTCGAAAGCTACATTATCCACGAGTAACATAGGCCATATTTTATTTTGGAAAAAAATAGGGTTCCGTAAAATATTTCGGTTTTTCGGACACAAGGTGTAAAAAATCAACCAGAAAAGTTACTTATTTTGCGTACGCTGCCTAAACTATAAAAGATAGAACCATAAAATGTTCTAATTAATTGTAGATCTTATAAATATCTACAAAAAAGTCCGCGACACACTATACCTATCTATGTCCAGACTCCAGTGAGGCACAACAACCATTTTTTTATTTAGAAATCTTGATTTTTTTTTGGACTACATTTAAACGCGTTTATTTTACTCATGCTATTAATCCTTATCAAAATAAATTATTTCATCACTAAGTACAGTTTAAGTAGATAATATTTGGTCTTTGAATGATTGAAATTGGACGTGTGGTTTTGAAGTTATGGCGAAATTAAAATATTACGATTTTTGCTGCACGGCCCATTGCGAAGTGGGCGTCACCAATGCGGGGGTGCGCGTGCGGGGGGAGTTTAGATCTATGGTATTTCATACGATAAAAGTATACCCACCTACTTATTTCATTGAGTTTTAGTAGGTACCTATATTAATTTGTTTCTGTTTGTTTTGACTAGATTTCGCCCGTTTTGTTAGAGGTTCAAAGACATTCTTTAGTATTAGTATCAGTATTGTACCCGTGCGAAGCTGGGGCGGGTCGCTAGTACTAAATAAAAATGCAGTTTACATTAAATCCTTTTCCTTCTTTTTTTATTAGATGGTATCATTCGCAAGACAATAGATACGCCATTACACATATTTTATGCTGAACACCGGATAATATTAAAATTGAAAATAGTTTTTATTTCTTACTTCATGTATCTCTGTAACTATTTTTTTATTATATATTTGCTGATTTAACAGTCAAAATGGTGAAAAAATGTTGTGTATATTCTTGTCGAAGTGACAGTTATGCTGGTTGCAATATTTCGTTAATTAGTAACATTAGTAAGTTAATTGTTAATGTTCGTCTAGTTATTCTAGAATAAAAGTGTTAACATTAAAGCATCTGACGTTATTAAGAGTTATAATTGTACTAGGTTTTGTTATAAACTAGTCAGTAGCGAACTAGCGACTCGCCTAGAATCGTAGTAAGTACTGAGAAAAAAACGTGTGAAGTCGAGTAAGGCCTTTAATGTTAGTATAATACAGTTTTATAGATTTCCCAACAATGAAGAAATGCGACAAAAATGGCTCAATAGTGTTTATGTAAGGCAGAGAATTACATAAAAATCTGTTACATATTAATGCTGCCGTCACTTCAAACCTTCATGATTTTATACTATTCAATCTCGTCGACTTATAAAAGCCTCAGCATAATATGTCATTCAGTGTTTCACAATTTGTCTCACACAGCTTTGCAGTTTGCCACAGCAGAAAATATTATTGTCACCCTACTAGAAAGGGACATACGGCCTCTCTTCCAACCTCTCGCTCGGCTCATTTTTTTGCTCACAGTACTCGGTCCTGTTGTTATTACTAGGTCCATTTTGAATATAAGCTGGCCATAGACGTTCTTAATTTGACATTCTTAATAAGAACTTCAAATTCAGTTCGAAGACAAAATTTCTATACAAAACACCTTAGATCATATACTATATGATCTAAGCAAAACACGCATAGCCCATACACACACACGAATAATTCAGATTCTTCATTCTTAATCAATTTGAATTAACTAACACTAAAGAATGATGCTGAGGCACAGGGGCGACTTGGGGGCGACTGGGGGCGACACTCTCCACAAATGACAGTTCGAGCACCGACAAAATATATCAGCTATGTTGACTTAAGCCTAGGGTTGACATCGAATTAATTTAAAATATTTTTTACGCCCGCGTAAATATAATACTTTTTACGCGGGCGAAGCCGCGGGCAAGAGCTAGATACTTAATATGAAAATAGAAATCATACCTACCTACCTACTGTAATCCCGTCTCAGTTATTTATTGTACTGCGTGTGACAAAAGCAAGGGTTAGGTTCTTAGATCTTATACTACGGGATACGCCTTACATGAGCTTTCCCCTCTGCCGAGGTATAAGATTTTTGAATCTAATGCGTTCATAAAAACTATTTGCGTAATCGATTTTAATCATTATGTGCATCGGTATAGCATCGAAAGGACGTCCGAAATGCTCCGCTAAAAATGCCGATTTGTGCTCTTATGTCCTGTAAAAACAAGTCCAACACGTCGAATCTTAAAAAAGATGGAATAACCTTTCATTTATGAGTATTTTTTTATTTAATTATTGTATATTTCTATTTAAATGTAATTTCGTAAAAATCGACGATGTATCGAATAGCGGTGTACACGAGACAGATAATCGTAGAATATTCGATTGTGGCGTACACCCCGCGAGGCACGCACTCGTTGTTGTTAGATATAGAATTTTAGTCTTTATTTCCTATGTAATAGATTCGAATTTTACTATGGCACTTAATTCTCGAAACATGGCGGAACTTTTTTATTACTTTTTGAGTGACGTGACAATCACTAGAATAACAATGTCGATAAAAATATTTTTTTTTCTTGGTATACTAATTTTATATTTTGTGATGTAAAAATATTGGATTGCTTTTACACTTTATACGACAGATCAAGCAAGGAGTATAAAGTGTGCATGTATGTACGTGATGTTTATTATTTACCCCACCGCAACTTGAAAGGCTGAACAGGTTATTTGGATGTTTGAAATATGGACTAGGGTATCGTTATAAAATATGTTCCCAGCCACAAGTACACAACAACAACAGACACAAGTATTCCTTGTTTGAAGCGCAGTTCATTTTTAGGGTTCCGTAATACTTGAGGAACGCTTATAGTTTCGCTCTGTCCGTCCGTCTGTCTGTCTGTCCGCGCTTCTACCGTTAGCCTAAGTATGAATATAAATGGATGAAATTTGGTACATTCATAAATCACAGATTAGTAATAGGTAGCTAGATCATAGATTGTGTATAGATCTCGGATTTATAATTTTAGTACCTGGGTGACTGTTTATTGTAATATGGTGGCGTTGAGGTGATAATCTACATAAACTTAAAAAGTAAAATGTGAACTGACAATTATTATTATTTACAATCGATTTCTGTGTAGATCAGGTGTTTGATCTCAAACATTAACTACATTTTTTTAAACTTGTCTAAAAACAATAAAAAATAAAAAAATACTTATAAATATATAAACTTGAACATATAAAAAAAACAAAAGTAAGGCACCGAGCAGGTTTCGAACCCGTAACACTCGTTTCTTGCCTTTGGCGTCTTAACCCGCTGGACCAAACGAACAGCGGCCAGCAGGACGAAATTAGCGACCATATTCTGCGTGGAAAGAAAAACGCATTAAAACACGAACACGCATTTTCCCAAACATAAGATTAATCTAGATCGATTGTGTACCCCCGAAAACCCCCATATACCAAATTTCAGCGAAATCGTTAGAGCCGTTTCCAAGATCACGGTTATATACATATAAATAAATATACAAGAATTGCTCGTTTAAACGTATAAGATATTCTAGGTGTGGCTCTCCATGCATGTGAAGTGGGGATGAACTTTTTTTTTTCTATCCCATCGTGTGGGGTATCGTTTAATAGGTATTTTAAAATAAAGGCAAGGTTTCATACATAACTTTTTTATAAAGTCAACCATTTTCGAGTAATCGGCCTCCAAAGTGATTTATAAGTTGGTCCCCCCTAGCATTTCTAAACTATAAGACTTAAAAACTTAAAATTTTCTATGCTGATAGATTATGCTAATAACTCTTTAGGAAAAATATTTTGAACCAAATCAGACAGTAACTTTTGAAGTAATTTGAAAAAATATTACGCGTTTATAGTTACGGAACCCTCCTTAGACGTGTCCTGATATATTCTTGATTAGGTTAGGTTATTTTTTGCTTTGATGTTTGCAAAAAAGGAGAGTTTTATGTTTAGTGTTCATAATAATATCTACGTATGTGAGTATTAGCGTATGTATGTGCGTATGTGCAGTCTATAGTATACGTAGAAGCTATGGCGGTTTTAAAAAGCTTCACATAGATAAGTGGTAAATACAGCCTATAGGTACGCGTTAAGTTTGCAGTGAGTCATCAGTGCAAATGTCTAGAAAGCAATGACGCTTAGCTCGTGTTCACGTTTGACAATAAAGGTAAGCCAGTTTAACATTTGTAAATTGTACTGACGACTCACTGCAAACTTAACGTGAATAGACTGTATTTACTACTTATGTATGTGAAGTTTTCTATTGCTGCCATAACTTTTACGTGTAATAAAATATAATATGTATATCGGAATTATTCGGAATGGTTTTATTTCAACAAAATACATTATTTTCAAATAACGAAGATGTGACCAATACAAATTCATATCGACAATATATCGATATAATTTGTATTGGTAACATCACTTAGCATGCCAGTGTATTAGTGCGTACGCTACACTGTTATATTAGCGCGAGTCTTATTTGTGTGAAATAAATAAGCTAGTGTTGCAGTTTTATAAATGTGTGAGTTTGTAACGATTACAATATTTTTGTGAATGTGTGATTTTGTTTTCATTGTGGGAGTTACCCTCCCCGCACCAAAATTGGCAGAAAGTTTTGTTTGAAAATTTCCCCGCGTGCCTGATCCTGTAGTATATAATCTAAGGTTAGGTTAGAAAAAATAAGTAATAATTATCGAGGTAGGTAGGTACTTACCTTTCTGGATTATTAGGCAAGCGGAAGAAGATTTTGTCATAAATTTTTTCTTGGTTATTACGGCGACCATATACATACAACCACAATATAATTATTGTGGTTGTATGTATATGGTCGCCGTAATAACCAAGAAAAAATTACTGCCTTACATAAAAGCCCACTCATTTTAATTCCGATCAGGAGATTCCTAATATGTTAGGTACACGGTACGTGCGATTTGAACTTATAAAGGATACTGATTTTTACAATGTAAATTCAAAATAGTCTCCAAATGTTTAACGTCTAATAGCCATATTTTTTTTTAAATCAAAAATGTACTCAGACCATAGGCCCTTATATTGGAAAAATATACCTTGTGTCCTTAGCAATTGGGTTTAATTTGTACTTAATTCTTAAGTAGTACAAAGACTATTTTAATTATATCAATGCAATTTTAAATGTTTATTACCACTCAATAAGTGTTGTAAGTTGTAACACAACTAAGATCGTCGCACAATATCGATAGGTATCGACAGATCTAAATGAGATTAAGTACTATTATACATGTAATATTCAATCTAAAATATTTTGCGGAAATCCTTTCTAATATTTTACTACTATTCTTTTAAACAATACTTTCATATTTCATATTTATAATAATAAATATGAAAGTTTGTGATGACGTATGGATGGATGAATGGATGGACGGATGAATCTTAAACGGGAAAATAGCGTACCACACGTTTGTTACTCTTTAACGCAATAACTATTGAAAGGGTTTTAATAAAATTTTGATATACGTTCGAGGTTAACGTCCTATAAACTTTACCCAACTTACTTTTTTATTTCGTTAAAAATATCGTTAAAATCAAATTATTGCATGACATCACTAGTGAAACAAAAACTAAATATTTTTTATAAACGTCGCGTCATTGTCTGACGCGACGTTTACTTTCTTATAAAATTACACTGTCGCGTGTCGCATCGCTGCATCGGTGAAACTGCCAGCCCCGTGAACCATAGTCCAGGCTGGGAAAAAGTTACACCCCACCCGCCCCCGCATTCGCCCAGACACGCACACACAGCTGCGAGCGGCGAGTCGTGTAACCTAGGGCGTTCGCTGCGTTAAGCGTGCGCCCGGCGCGGCCACCTGCGAGGCGTGCTTGTTTCATGTCATCCCATAGAGCAGCGCTGCGTTGAGGCGGGTCAGCCGTCGCACGCGGCGCGTGCAGCGGTGGGCGACGGGTCACCGCGCGACGGTGCACGCGAGCGGAGCTGTTTCTAGAAAATCTGTGAGCGCCGCTACGTTATCCGTGTCCTTGTCCGTCGTCGTCTGTTGGCTAGGTAATATATCAATAAAAAATCCATAGGTAGGCTGTACACCCGCGCGATCGAAATTATACTGACCGCCTGCGAGAGACGGGAGACCGTCGCGGGCGCCCGCGCCGGGCAGCCGCGCCGGGCACACGCTCAACGCAGCGAACGCCCTAAATCGGTGGAGTGACGGTTCTTTACGTTAGTAATATATATTCTTTGGCTGAGGTGCGTTCTTAGCCGTGCTGAATTCCTTCCTGAATTATGAATCTTAATCCATAGACAACATTCAGACACACATAGTGCCTTAAGCCGCGTCTCCTTCATCGAAACATTACCTAAAACATGGAAACATTGGTGCGTGGCTATATACATTTGTCTAGGAATAGAAAATGTTTTTGTTTTCGGAGACGGACGGAAAACATTCCCACGCGGGTAGAGAGGGGAAGAAATGTTTCATTTCATAACAAGTGTTCACATCATTCCCATGACACCTAGGTACAGGTTTTTTAGGGTTATAGTTTTGGTTGTTGTGATTTTTGTGATTGCTCATAATATATGGCCTGACTTAATTAAAAAACATCAATTTTGTCTGTTTTCAATAGAAATGCGTAAAATGGCGCACATAATTATGAGTTGCAAAAATACTTTTATGAAACACCTAAGGTGGCCTTTTCAGAACACATGTTTTCTCCTATTACTATTGATAGATTCTACACCTGCAATCACTAAAACTGCGAGCGCTAATACGTCTTCCTTATCGGAACTTAGATCTTGTACGCACAAAATGTTTAGTTTCGACAAAAAACATCTTCTGTAGCTGGAGACAGCTTGTGTATGAAAACAAATGTTTTTGTTTTATGTTTTCTGTGTAATATTTTTAGCCCCTTTACTCACGGTTCAGCCTGTAAATCCAACACCAGTACTTAGAGCATTAATCCAACCGGAGTAGCCATTGTCAGGCGTTCCCGCTGCCAAAGGTACGAAACTGCCGGCCGGTCATAACGGTTAACTCTAGGTTATCTAGACATGCGGTAGCGTGTCAAGCCAAGTTCATATAAAACTAGTTGCCGCGCGTTTATTGACGTAGTCGGCACAAATCAAAGTGAGGTGGAAGTCGGAACAAACCGGAGCTAATTAAATGCCTATTCGCTTTTTTATTGTAAAATTACAGTAAAAAACACAGTGCTTAAAGAGATCGAAAACTTCTGATAAACAAAAGGACAACGTTACTTTCCATCTGTAAGTATTATTTTGTCGAAATATTAACAAATAATCCAATACATAAGCAAAAATCTAAAATGAATTCTCGGTCAATAAGTGTTTCCAACTTTCCACCTTTGGTTTCCACTGAATCGTACAAGATCCTTACTTAGCGTAATATTTAAAAGTAGTCAAAAACTTCTATTTCATATTAATTTCATAATTTTTATCAATTATCATTTATCACACTATAAGTTCCGCTTCAGAGAGCTTGTACCATGATTCATACATACATACATACATACATACGTATAATCACGCCTCTTTCCCGTAGGGGTAAGCAGAGCCGCCTCTTTCCCGTAGGGTAGGCAGAGACCACTTTTTTCCACTTGCTACGATCCTTACATACTTGTTTCGCTTCATTCACTTTCATTCTTACCATCCATTCCTCCTCTTACATTCAACGTAGCGAAGCGGCTCTCCATGGGCCACTTTTCGCCTCCGCGAGAACGAGACGTGATGGGTGGCGAACCACATCGCCGCCATTTTGGATAATTAAATTATTTTTTTGTTTATTATCCATTGCATTCCCACGGATTTGCGGAGAGGATAGGAATAGGAAAAGGGAAGGATAGGTAGTGTGGAAAGGAAGATTGGTAAGTTAGAGTGGAAAATAAAAAAAGGTAGGATAATACCGCCCAGGAGGGCAAGGGATAGGACAGTAATAGCTAGGGAAGCCGGGGTCGCGTACCCGTATACTATACCACAACTTACCTGAAGTTGGGATGAGTATCCCATGACATCATTACCATGATTTATTACCATGATTCATGTGTAAGCAAATGACATATAAACACGTGCGACTTAACTAGACACTCAACTAGAATGCCCCACTGCACCCCGTACTCGCGCCTTTGTGCGGTACTGACCGATAGCATACCATCGCGATGAGGTCATTGCGTGAAGTGTCTAGAGTCGCAGGAGTTATAGCTGTCAGTAGCGATCATCAGGACAATAAACTGCTACTAATTCAAAATGTCATTTATTGATAGAGCAATTCCAACAATCCAACATCGTAAAACTGGACACCACTCGGACTCCAACCTAAGCCAACCTTAGGAAAAAACGAAAAGACATGGAGATGGCTTTCTCTTTCACTTTTATTGCTTTTTACCTTTGATATTTTGTGAGACAAATAGCTGCCTACGGCTTCGATTATATATACTTCCATGTGTATCCTACTTCTGTGATACAAATGAGTGATTGTCTGCAAACTGCAAATTTCTCTGTCCATCAGAGCTTGAACGAAAAAAAAACAAAATGTCAAAAGTCAATTTCGATTTGTGATTTGTCATCAGTGTTGCCAATTCAGCTCTTTTAGAGCTAGATTTGGCTCTATTTATCAATTATCAGCTCTAAAAAAAACCGTTTAG
Source organism: Glaucopsyche alexis (assembly GCA_905404095.1). Classification (NCBI taxonomy): domain Eukaryota; kingdom Metazoa; phylum Arthropoda; class Insecta; order Lepidoptera; family Lycaenidae; genus Glaucopsyche; species Glaucopsyche alexis. The sequence goes on from FR990053.1 coordinate 10,540,220, forward strand.
CTCCTTAGCTTCTTTTTACGACTATTCTAGCTCTTTTTCAGTTAGCCATACGACGGTGGCTTTTTGGCTTCGAATCCACTGCCGAAGTGCAGGTTAGGCTGGGACTAAATGCAACGGAATCCGGTAGGCCGTAGAGAACTATGAGCACTGAAAATTTAACTCTGTGCTAATACAATACAGTTGAAAATGGAAGTTTCGAGTGTCGAGCTGTCATATATGACATTGACATTTGATTCGACACTCGGATGTTCGATTTTCAACTCTATTGTATTAGTGTAGAGATCTATTTCAATGCTCAGAATTTTTCACGCCCTTCCGGATTCCGGTGCCGTATAGTCCCGGCCTTAATTATTATTCAACGCACTCCATTTCGTATTGTACCTAACCATAGACACTGACCTCTACGCCGCGGTGAGCGTACTGTGAACTAATTACATAGAAAATTTACGTAAAATTTTAGTTCCAAGTACACTCACCACTGCTATCGCACTTGGTTTTTGGGTTTTTGCAAGGTTTTTAATTTGGAGTGAAAATGAAATATGGAGTGTAGAGAAAGGAGAACTATCTCTGTATGGGGGCAACTTGAAAAAATCGTCCACGAGCGGTGCAAGTTAATTTATATTAATTAATAAATAACTTTCAACTAACTTCACTCTATCTCTTATTGCTAACTTCATAATATGAATTTAGCAATAATAGCGCAATTATGGCCAGTTTTGGTATTGTTTTGTTATTGGAGTTTTACGGCGTCAAAAAAATGCTGTCACAACTACATACTGCCAACTGAGGTACTAAAAAAAATAGGGATCATGGGAAGCCATGGTCCCTATTTTTTTTAATCTATTTAAACAAGGCTATTGTTGTATGAAGATACAACAAGGCTGCAGCAGGCCCAAGTGGAAGTTCCTGTGATGATTTTCACGATGACGACAACATACGTTACTTCTGGTCAGATGAAGATTAATAATACCTAGTGATATTATTAAGAACAATGTTTTTTATTGATTAAAATATAATAAGTTCGAATAGTTTTATTTAGCTCTCTTTAGCTGATAAAGTTAGCTCTTTTTCAGCTCTTTTTTGGCACAACACTAGCTCTAAGCTTGACTACCAAGTTGGCAACACTGTTTGTCATTGTCAATCAGCGTTGCCATTTGGCAACTTTGGTTGCCATTTTGGCAACATTTGACCCTTCGTGGCAACCAAAAGGCAACCAGGCTCAAATGGCAACTATTTGGCAACTTTTCGACATGTCACGCGATCATCAGTAAAAAAATATCGAATAACTTTCGCAGAACTGAACACATCGAAATGAACAAAATCAAAATCTTGAACACAATATTTTTATTCCCAAATGAAAACAATTCATTATTAGTAGATAAGCAAATTGTACCCGTATTTTAACATCCAAAAGGTCTATTTTGATGAAGCTAGAGATGTAATTTTATGAAAACTCTAAAACAAAAATGGAAGCAAGTGTATCTGTGAGCAGTGTGTACTGTGTAGTGCAGTGCAAGGAAGTTTTTGTCGTGGTTTTCTAATACTTTTGTTTTTAAGTCTATTTATAACTTTTTAATTTTTTTCATGTTTTGAATATTGGATTTTAAATGCATGAGCACTTACTCATTTTTTAACCTCCCGCTAAGAAAATATAAGATTTTCAAAAATCGGGAAGTTATTGGTTATACCCCGTTTTGTAAAAATCGAATTCTCATTAGATCTCGACGTTCTGAAGTTACAGGAAGCTTCCCTGACTACCCGCGAGGGTGTCACTATGTCTGTCTGTATGTATGTATGTATGTATGTATGTATGTATGTGTGTGTGTGTGTATGTGTGTGTGCGTAATTGCGTATGTAAGTATGTAAACCTCAAGCCGGGTCTCCTTATACGAAACATTACACAAAACATCGAAACATTGGGGCGTGGCTATACACATTTGTCTAGTAATAGACAATGTTTTTGTTTTCGGAGACGGACGGAAAACATGTTTCATTTCAGAACTAGTGTTCACATCGTTCACATGACACCTAGATACAGGTTTATAAGGATTATAGTTTTGCTTGTTGTGATTTTTGTGTTTGTTTTTGTAATCGCTCATAATATATGACCTAACTTAATTAAAAAACATCAATTTTGTCAGTTTTCTCCTAGATTCTACACCTGCAATCACTAAATCTGCGAGCGCTAATACGCCTTCCTCATCGGAACTTAGATCTTGTCTGCACAAAATGTTTTGTTTCGACCAAAAACATTTTCTGTAGCTGGAAACAGTTTGTGTATGAAAACAAATGTTTTTGTTTCATGTTTTCTGTGTAATGTTTCTAGCAGGAGTCACGCCTTCATATAACTTTTGAACATTTTCACCGATTTGACCATGACGCTATTCGAAAGGGCTTGGCCAAACTTATATTTTGAATACAATTTGGACTGATTCGGACAGATAGATTTCAAGAAATCTCGAATAACTTTTAAACGGCTTTATCAACTCCAAAAACTATTCAGCTCTTAACCTTGAAAAACCACGTCGATCACCGCTTATCCGGTCAAAATCGGTTAATTCCTTCGAGAGATATCGTGAAGGAAATAAAACCGAAAAAAGTGTTTTTTCGGAATTACTCCGAAATTTTTCATCTAAAAATTTTTGTTGTCGTTTCTTGCATAGAACATAAAAAACTGCATCGATTGCCGTCAATCGTGTGAAAATCGGTTGATTTATTCCAAAGTTACGACAGTTTGAAATTTCAAAAAATTGTGTTTTATTAAACATGTTTTTTTTAATGGCAACTTTTGGTTTGAGATGGCAACATTTGACCCTAAAAATGGCAACCTGGGCTGAGTAGGCTCTGGCAACACTGTTGTCAATTGTCATACAAATTATTTGCAAATTATACATTGCGATGGTTGTTTTCTAAGAAAATTTGTGTTTTCTTAAAATCTTTATAGTAATGTCGATTAAAAGGCATTTTATTAATGGTATAAATTAAAACAATTATGTCATTCATAAGCGAACCAGTACTTAATATTATTGTTGTTGGTTTTCACCATAAAAGAGGATGCCAGGTAGGCGTCATGAATATCGTCAATCGATAACTTTATTTTAGTTTTGTTATTTGTAAGCATAATACATATTACCAATATACTACGATGTTATTCTTTGTATCCAATATTTATATCATAAAAAGTAAAAGAAACCGATTTTATTTGTTAAGTAATATTTATAAAGTGATAAGTAAAATTAAGTAATAAGTTGTTAGGTTGGGGTAATTAATATGTAAAAGACATCTCACTGCTTCTGTACAGGTAGAGCATTGCTACCCGGAGTTGATACCAGGTCACCCAAACGAGCTTCCCCAGCCATGGCGGTATTTGCCAGCTCTTGCTTTGCCAGATGGATCCCACAATTATTTGTCTGATACTATATATTTTAATCTACCTGGTTTGACAGAGCCTGCCCATACTGTGTATGGAATATCATGTTTTCGTCAAATTCCTGTTGAGGTAATACAAAACAACTGTTTATTTTTATATTCATGATTAGCTGTTGCCCATGGCTCTGCCCGCATAAATACACTATCCCTCGGGAACACTATATTTTTTTGGGATAAAACATAGCATATGTTTTATTCCAGAGCCTAAACTACTGAGATACCAAATTTCATCAAAATCTGATCAGTAGTTTTTGCATGAAAGAGTAACAAACATCCATACATCCTCACAAACTTTTACATTTATAATATTAGTAGGATTTGTAGATTCAAAAACTTTAATAGTTTCTATGACATGCTATTATTTTATCCGGTCTATGAAAATTGTTTCATTTTTAGCAAGTTGTTCAGAAAACTGAAGACATGACCAGAAGTTCTGTGCAAAAGAGTGTGTGTGTCATATGCCGGTCACCTCTATTTGGTCGTTTAGCTGTGAAAATGGAATTAGTTGTTAGAGCCTGGTTCTTGCAAGGAGATTTCTCACAAACCAAGTTATTAGAAGATGCATTTAAGCACCTCAATAGTTGTCCTGTACAGATTGATCAATCTCTTGAAGGTAAAATATACAATTTTTATTTGAATGTAAAAAATATATTGAGAACATATAAGAAAGTGATAATTTTCTTTCTTTTATTTACAGGTTTAAGTGTTCAAAAAATGATAGAAAATTGGAAACATAAAGCCCTACTTTTGTTTAAGCTGCTACTGTTGAGACGTAAGATACTTATTTACGGATCCCCTGCGGGCTCCCTGTCGGCTACATTGCTTACACTTGTTTCTTTACTACCCCACTGTCTGGAATATGGATTGTCAAAGTCTGCTAATGTTGTGTAAGTATTTCTTAAATATTTTTAATCTATTCTATCAAAATTGGTAAAACATTCACAAATTTAAGTGGAAGTCATTTATGCTCGGTTTGTGAGGTTTTTGTTGGTAGTTTATACAATAACGCTTTCTACTTATAGTGATATTAAATAGATAAGAGACACACATAGTTTATTAATTTACCTTTTTTGGGAACACAATAATATTACAATCTATACTAATATTGTAAAGAGGAAAGATTTGTTTGTTTGCATCAAATAGGCTTTGAAATGACTCAGCTAATTATAATGAAATTTAGCACAGATATAGAGTAGACCACAGGAACATAGGCTTCTCTTACATACATATACTTTAACATACGGGCTACGTATGCAGAATGTAACATCTAGAATAATAATAAAAGAAAAATAATGGGAATTGGCAATATCATTCAGATGGTAAGATGCTTGCTAGGATATGGTTCTTCAGAGAGTAACTGTGAAATAATATTATTTTTTTAAATTTTCAGTTTGTCGCGGCCTCTTTCTCCAGTGCCTATTACTCCTCATAGCGAGGAAGATAATGACAAAGATGAGCTGGACTTAAATATTTTAGATCAGGAATTAGTCAACGGTATAAGAAATATAGAGGAGGAGTTAACCCCAAAAGAGAGTGGAAATATGTTAGAGGAGAAGGACAAAGTTAGTAGACAAAGTTTTGATGAAACAGTATTGACTGATGTAGTCGATCGGCAAGAGTTTGCACCTGGACGGGAGAAGTGTCATAGTGTGGGGGAAAAGTATAAGAAGAATATTGAAGCCCAGCAGAGCCCAACGATGGCTAGGGATATGAGTGTTGATGGCCTATGTACACTCACTGGTCAAATAGATCAAACAGAGTGCGGCTTTCCATTGCCTCTGTTTGAAGATGGTTACATTTGCTTACCGTATTTGTCCTTACAATATCTAGATCTTCTATCTGATCCAGCCGTCAAAGGTTTTGTGGTGGGAGCTTCAAATGTACTTTTTAAACAGAAAAGGCAGTTGTTTGATGTTTTAGTTGAGCTAAATGAAATGAGGATAGAAACTACAGATTTGACATTGAGAAGATTACTAACATTGAGTACAGAAGATCTTAGATTTGCCGATCATGTTGTGCGCCATGGACCCACACAAGGAGACTCCTGGATTCGGGATCAATTTGCTAGTTATACAATATATCTTCTGAGAACATCACTCTTGCCAGGTATATAAAGTTGCTAGTAATGTAGCTTACATTTTCTTTTTGTTTTATGTTAAGCTTATGTACATGTTAATTATCTATGTAATTAATGTATAAACTGACTTTATAATAAATGATATTCTTGTTACAGACGGTAGCAGGGAAATAGAGTCATATAATGCTCAATTCATGAGCAGTTTTAAATCCACTCCAGCCTACGAGAAATGGTTGCAGAATACAAATAATGCCAATATAGAAGCGTTCATGAATCTTGTTCCAATGCATCCATTTTCTGGTCAACTCTCTGTGGCTGATATGAAGTTGAAGTTTGCACAGTAAGTCCAATTGTATTAATGTGTCGCAGGAAATACCTCACAAAAGCTTTTTTATGTTGGCTTAAAAAAGCCGACACCGGAGGATAGACCTGCCCGGGACTAATCGGGGAAAAAAAGAAAAAATATATATATCCCAATTATATTTTAAGTTATATAAAAAAAATGAAATTCTTCAGAAATTGAGACCGTTTATGATATTTTTCACTACCATGACCACAATTTTTTAAATATTTGTTTCTTTTTTTTTAATAGGCTACCTGAACAGCACTGCTATCTACCACAATTCTTAAAAAATCCAGAATAACTCTTGTTTTATCACGAAAATTAATGAAACTTATTTTATTCCCTAAATTTTTTGAAGACTTCTACTTTTAACCAACTTTAACTTATCGCGGTGTAAAAAAAAGTATGAACACTAGTATGGCAAGTTTTTTAAAAATTCCAAAAAAAACATTCCAAAATGGTATAATACTCTAGGAAAACAAGTTATAAAAAAATATGGGCTTATTATTTCTAAACAGGGGCCAAATTCCTTAAATTGTAATTGTCAGTAACTTTTACTACATGCCCAAAATGGGTTCTTGTTACAATTTCTAGGAATTTGAATGGGGCATACATACCTTAGATGTTAGAGAGAGATAGATAGAGATATTTACGTTAAATAGAGACAACAAGAGGGCAGGTAGAGAAGCTGTTATCATTCTCAGCAAGTCAGTTCAGTACACTCTGCTCCTTTGTTTATTGGGCACTGTTCCTAATTCAACTTACGTGGCTCTCGTACATACTATCGACTTTTGGCTTGGCTTTTTGGACTGGAATCGACCTGCAAACTTAACTGACCTGGCATTATTTGGACTGGAAGTGATCTGCAAACTGAACTGACCTGGCATTATCTTGGACTACGATTGTGTGTTTTGTGATTTAGATTTCTGGCGCATTTTGGACTGTTTGGCGTTTAACATGCCGCAACCGTACACACCACAGGAATACGCTAATATGCATTTAATCTATGGAGAATGCCGATGTAATGCTAACGCTGCTAGCAGACTGTATCGAGAAAGATACCCAAATGCTCAAAGATATGCTGATTATCGAGTGTTTATTAATGTGCATCAAGCGTTTTCGGAGGGTCGTATGCCATCCAATAGGAGAAGCGCTGGAAGACCTAGATTGGATCGTGATGAAGAAGTTCTCAATGAGATAGAAAATGATTCGATTACTTCGGTACGTGCCACAGAATCCCGAAAAGTTCTGCACATCGAATATTAAAACGTCACAAGCTTCACCTATATCACTACAGGGCGTGTGCAGACGTTATCCGCTACGAGTCACATTTTGCCGTGTGATGCTGCAAAGGCACAGTGAACTGTGAAGATCCCCAATTCCTAGACAAAATTCTATGGTCGGATGAAACAACATGCAAGAAAGATGGGTATTTAAATCTTCACAACCTACATAGTTGGAATAATGAAAATCCGCACTTGATGAGACATCAGACAAGACAAATCCCAATATCAATTCAAGATTAACCTATGGACCGGCATATTAAATGGAAAAGTAATTGGGCCCTTTGATTTTTTTTCGTGTGGCAACACTTGTAACAATACATAAAATTGTATCTCCCGATTTTAAAATTGTTAAAAATTATTTATATTGATAATTTATGTTAATAAAGTTTGTAAACCTAGTATTATTTGTGTAAAATTCAAGAAAAATAAATAGTTTATTAGCTAGTGGACTTTTAAGCAGACTTACAAGTTAATTGTAAAGTGACAGCCAACGACGTATAACGAACTTTGCAAAATCAAAGTGGATTTAAGTTTTGTTCCTGATATACTGCGAGAAACCCGGGGAGTATAGTGTTTATTTACATACTACATCACCTACTGCTCAATATAAGATCCAAATAACACTATACAAAGCTCATCCCAGTGAGACATATAACAGAACTAACAGAATTTACACTTTGGCTTTGTTTAAGTTCTCTCTTGGCTTAACGTTAGTGGAAGCTAATAAGATGATGAATTTGTACAAGCCTACTAATAAATACTAATATAATATTTTAATTATACTCACTCTAAGCAGAAACATCTAACTTAATAGTTAATTAACATCATTATATACCTACCTACATTCTTATTACAAATTCTTAATTTTATATTACTCTCTTGGCTTGACTGTTGTTAAAGCTAAGTAGATGATAAAAAACACTAGCCTACAGCGTAACATTCACTTAATATAACAATATAATATACTAAACCCTGTCATACTCAAAATTGTTAATTGTTAATTATTTTTACAGGGCATAACCTAATACTATTTATAAGTACAGTATACACAGATTTCTGTCACTACTATAATCTGTCTATTCTGTCTTTTTTGTCTATTTTATACTTGTTAATCTTTAATTTCCAGTATTTATATTACTTTCTTTTCATTTCTTCATTTTGCAACTTAAATTTCTATCTATTCCTGTGTAATTACTGTGCGACTGAAACAATATTTGGGGCTGACAAATCTTGATTTGGGCAGAAGGTGATTACTTGCATTGTGATTACATCCCATTAAAACATTTTGTATTCGGTTTCAGCTATCAGGAATAAATAAATCAGCAAAATGATGACACGTTCAAATCTAGCCCGCCAGACGGAAGAGCAGCTGCGAACTGCTCTTAAGGAACTAAAGGACTCTAAGCAGCAATGTCAACAGCTGCTTATTGAACGTGACGACAGTGAAAAGGAAATGCTTTTAATTTTGCAAAAAAATGCAGATTTAAAATCAGAACTAAACAAATTAAACCAAAAATATGAAAACATCTGCGAACAAAACTTGGAATTACAAAGTGTTGTGGACGGCTTTGACAATTGTAGAATGGAATATGAACAATCTCTAGAAGACACTTGTTACATTAAAAAGAAGCTACAAGATGCTCAAGAGTACATAATGTCCCTAGAATGTCAAATAAATAGTAAAAAATCTGAGGAAACACAAAGTTTGTACGATGAACTGTTAGGGAGTGTGAATGACTCATCTAAAAATAACATAACTACCATAGACTTGACAGAGGACGACACAATAACGGACTGTCATATTATGAACAGTAAAAATAAGTTGAAAAAATATGTAAAAGTTAAGAAATGTATTAGAAAAACACAAAATTTATTACTGAAAAACCAGAAATTTGTAAAGCAGCTTAAAAATATGTCTAAAAATAAAATATTATTAAAAAATCAATTATTAAGCTGCTGCGAGGAGTTGAAAAATACTAGGTTTGACTATGAGGCGGATGTATGTAGCCTTCAGTCTGAAATTTCAGAATTACACAGCTCCCTAACACAGATAAAAATAAAATATGAATTAGCACAAAAAGAAATTACTGCACACATATCTGCCATGGATGACATAATTAAAATCGGCCACTATAATGAGGAACGTGTAAACTCATTAATTAAAAATGACTGTCAGTGTCAAAAAAATAAAGGTCATTCACGGCATGATAGTGATAGTTCAGCCAGCTTTTCAGAGTTGAGGGCTTATACTGAATCCTCAAAAAATTATAATATGATACCTACACCTATCTCAGAGTCTGGCTTAATTAGTATTTACTGTGATGAAATAGGCTATGGAATGGGTGTATATCTAAATAATTTGTGTACGGGACAACAAGTAACCAGCACATGTTTTCCCGGGGCATCTTATGAACAAATAGTTAGCCGGGCAGTTAATGCTACTTATTGCCCTAACACAACTTTAGTTATATTAGTCGGGAGAAGAGGAAAGATAAACAAAAAACAGATGACAGATTATATTGATATTTTGAGTAACAAAGAAAATGTTACTAAACTTATATTGTTTACCTTTCCTTATATAAAAAAACTGCCACACGAGAGTAACGAAAATTATATTAGATTTAAGTTGAACAGCCTACTGTGTAGTGCTACAAACCAAAATTGTATAGTTTTAAGTAACACTCAACCACATATAGATGTGGTTGACATTAATAATATTATAAGTTTTAGATTTAATGATCTAACACGTGATAAGTATTTCTTATCACAGTTTTTTACTAGACGCATAGCTAGATGGCTATTTCATTTTTTAGTTTTAGGACAAGCCAAAGAATTGGCTAAACCGACCACTGCTTTTATTGAGCAGAGTCATTATTCTGACAACTATACAGTCAGCAGCTTGGAATATGTTCCAAATAATTTAAATTAGTTTCTAAGACAACAGAGGCTCACTCTAGCAATGTGATAATCAATAATATAAATTATTTAAATGTATTACCTATCTTACCTACCAAAAATGTTAACAAAAAATGTAATTTCAATGTAAACCTGGTGCACCAAAATTTGCAAGGAATGGTAGGTAAAGAATTAGAAATTGAGTTGTTTGTTAATGAATATAACATTGATATTATGTGTATATCAGAGCATTGGTTTAGAAAACATGAATTAATATTTAACTTTTGTGGTCACCAGATAGCTAGTTCGTTCAGTCGAGAGAATGCCATTAGAGGTGGTTCTTTAATATTAATTAATAAAAAAATTAAATTTAAAGAACGTAAAGATATTATAAGACTCTCTACTGAACGAATAATTGAGGTAGCCTGTATTGAGTTGAGCCATCTTATTATTGTAAGCGTATACAGGCCTCCATCAGGTTTATACGATTCCTTTGAACAAATCATGGAAGAAATGTTGACAAAAATATGTGCATCTAACAAGAAGATTATTGTATGTGGTGATTTCAACATTAATTTATTAGACTCAAACTCCACCACTGTTAGATTCACATCATTGTTAAAATCGTATAACCTCAGTAATTTATTTTATGAACCGACAAGAATATGTGATACAGCAGCTACTTGTATTGATAATATTTTCACTAATATTACTCCTTATAAAAAAGAAATAATTAATGCGCTTAGCTCTGATCACTGTGGACAATTTGCTTCATTTAATATTAATTGTGAAAATAAACCTCAAGAAAAGCTTGTTTATATTCCTGTGAATACAAAACGTATTGAGAAATTTAGAGGTAAATTAATTTCAAATATTCAACAGTTAGATGGGTTTAATAGCTCAGATGAAGCGTTTCATAAACTATTTAAAATAATAAGAACCCAGTATAACTCTGTGTTTACTTCTAAAACGGTCAATTTAAATAATAGAAAAAGTAATTTTAAAACCTGGGCAACTGCAGGAGTTATAATAAGTAAACAGCGATTATATGATTTGTATAACGAAAAGACATTTAATAGGAGTGAATCTTTTAAACTGTATGTCAAGCAATATTCAAAAATTTTTAAAAAAGTATGTCAAGCAGCGAAGGCACTTCACATAAAAGAAAAAATAATGAACGCTAAAAATAAAGTGAAAACCACTTGGAAGATAATTGCAGATGAGACTGGAAGAGGTAAAGGCAGTCGTAACTCTAAATTTGAACTTTGTATTAATAATAAAAAGGTAAATTCTGACCTAGAGGTCGCGACAATCTTCGAAAAATTTTTTGCTGACATTCCGGTCTCAACTACAAAAAATTTAAATTCTTCACCTGCAGTTGCTGAAAAAATACTCAGAGAAAATGTCAAGGAATGTGATGTCAATTTTAATTTTAAAGAAATTGACTCCAGAGATATTATTAACACCTTCAAATTACTCAATATTAAAAATACTACCGATCTCTGGGGTATGTCTATAAAAGTTATAAAATCAATAATTGACATCATTGCCCCCTATCTAGCCTTAGTTTTCAATAATTGTATAAATAATGGTGTGTTCCCTGACCTAATGAAGCATAGCAAGGTGATGCCTCTTTTTAAGGCTGGGAATAAGTCTGACCCAGCAAATTATAGACCAACAAGCAAATTATACTACCGACTTTCAGTAAAATTTTCGAGAAAATAATCTTAAATCAATTGCTAGCCCACTTTAACATAAATAATTTATTACATAGTAACCAATTCGGGTTTACTAAAGGTCGGTCCACAACAGACGCAGGCATCAGTCTTCTATGCAGCATATTTGGGGCATGGGAGGGATCGCATGATGCACTTGGTGTCTTTTGTGATCTATCCAAGGCTTTCGACTGTGTCGAGCATGCTACGTTGGTCAAAAAATTATACCATTATGGTATAAGGGACACGGCACTTACACTTTTAGATTCTTATCTTAAAAATAGAACGCAGAGAGTAGAAGTTAATTCTACAAGGTCTACTGGGACCAAAATAGAATTAGGTGTGCCACAAGGGTCAATTTTAGGCCCGTTTCTTTTTCTCATCTATATAAATGACCTTCCTTATCTAGTTAAAGATAAGCATGAGATAGTACTCTTTGCCGATGACACTTCACTAATTTTTAATGTGAAGCGACGACAGTCAAATTATGACGAGGTAAATAGTGCTCTCTCAAAAATGGTACATTGCTTTAATGTTAATAATTTACTTTTAAATTCAAATAAAACGAAATGTTTAAAGTTTAGCCTCCCAAATGTTAGGCAGGCACAAACCAATATACTATTAAATGATGAGAAAATGAACTTAGTGGACACCACTGTATTTCTAGGAATAACACTAGATTGTAAATTACAGTGGGGTCCCCATATTGCAAATCTGGCAGATAAGCTCAGTTCTGCAGCATATGCAGTCAAAAAAATTAGAGAAATTACCGATGAGGATACAGCGCGGCTAGTTTATTTTAGTTATTTTCATAGTATAATGTCATATGGCATTCTTCTTTGGGGAAACGCTGCGGACATTAATACAATATTTGTGCTACAGAAGCGAGCTATACGTTCTATTTATAAGATGTCATGTTTTGAATCTCTGAGAGAAAAATTTAAAGAAATAGGTATTCTGACCGTTGCTTCTCAATACATTTTGGACAATGTGTTGTATGTCAGAAAGAATTTAACGAATTTTAAAAAGAAAAGTGACACACATTGTAGGAATACTAGAAATAGGAACAAGTTAGAAATACCAGTGATCAGACTTAGTAAAGTAAGTAAATCTTTTAAAGGTCAATGTATACGCCTTTACAATAGAATCCCAGAAAACGTTCAAAATCTTTCCATTAATAAATTTAAAAAAGCTGTTAAAGAACGTTTGTGTGCTAAAGCTTATTATAAAGTCAGTGATTTCACTAACGATTGCACACCTTGGGAATAAGATGGCCCCATGCAAGGCTGCTTTTATGTACTTAAGTATGTTCTATGTACTTATGACTAATGTTATATAGATTAAGTTACAACATTGTAAAATATTTTTTGAAAAGAACAATTTTCCCATCTTTTTGCTAAAAGGTGGCCCCGTGCGAGTTTCTTACGCCGGTTCTTCTCGCCGGGCTAGTTTCCGAACCGGTGGTAGGCATCATGTAGGACAATTCTATAAGTGTTATATTATAACCTACATGGAAATAAAAATTTTGAGTTTGAGTTTGAGAGTTTGGTTATATACTCAAAGGAAAAATATCATAAACGGTCTCATTTTCTGAAGATTTTTTTTTTATATAACTAAAAATATAATTGGGATATATATTTTTTTCCCGATTAGTCCGGGGCAGGTCTATCCTCCTGTGTTGGCTTATCGTTGAATTTTGGGACATGTTGTATAATGTGATAAAGTGATTCATACTTATATAAGCATTTTTATTGAAATTACATTGGTAATGCTCAATATTTTAATTTGAGCTATAAAATATCTAGCTTATACAGTATTTTACAGTAATAAAGTTACAATGTTTCTTTGTGATTGATGCTTTTATAAGTTTTTTCAACAGGATTCATTTGTTGATTTGTAAACAAAATTATTTTGACTTATTGAATGTGATATGGACCATTTTCTATTTAACTATAGAACCTAAAGTAGGCTTTTTTATATGCTTGGCTTTAAACTAGGTATTACTTATACATTTTTAATATTATGTTAATTAATGTACTAATTTTCAGTACAATGTCAACGACGGAAGGGGGTCGTAAAGTGTCGGCGGCGGTGGCGAGTACAGGGCGCGCGGTGGCGAGCACCTCCCGAGCCGTCGGCGGCGCCCTGTCCCAGGCGCGGGGCGCACTCTCGGGCTGGTGGAGCGCCCTCACCGCACCCACGGACGGGCCTCCCGATAGCAGCGCCCCTGCGGATGGCTCCGGCCCCGCCACCGTCTCTGCTGACGATAAACCCGACGTATCTGACGCCGAAGACGCCTCCGAGCTCGTCGACAATCGCACATTGGGCACGAACTCCCCGGACAAACTCATCGAGGAACAGGGCAGCGCGATCAGCAAAATTCGAGTTGTTTGATGTGTGATATCACTTAGATTGTTCTAACTGTATGTGCAGTTATATATTTATTGTTCTTTTTACAATTTTTAATATATTTTATTCTAAGTGTAAGTTGCAGTCATTAAATAGGTACCAAGCTTAATTTTATATCTAAGCAAAAGACAAAAATATTTTAGTATGAATGATTCTCATGATGTAAATACTGTTAAATATACTAGTGATATTATGTGTGACTTGGTTTTCTTTGCTAGTTTATTAGTTAAGGAATTACTTATTTGCGTATTATTCTCGTATTATGATAGCCGTTATTTATTTGTGTGCTAGTCGAAAGGCAAATTTGTATTTTTTTCTACAGATACATGGTAACTTTTTAATCAGTCCCGAGTGTTCAGTTATCTATTTTTTTTTAAATTTCATCTAAGTACCTTCACGTTCTTCCATATAGGCTTAGAAATTAACAATGTACGAATTTAAAATTTATATAGGCCTTCGTAGTAGTAAAAGTAGGCAGCGAAAACACTCGTTCACTGTTTGTGATCTCAAATATTATACTTACAATTTGTTGATAATATAATTTATACTGAAATCGATCTCGTGGTTTTAATTATGACCTTGCATGATTTTTTCATAGAAAACCATCTCGAAGCAGAAAACACCCCTTGGTTTGCGACATTACAGTTTCTCCGTGTAATTAAAAAACAATAAATGTATTTTTCATATTTGCGGAGAAATCACGGTGTACCTAAAGCTAAACGTTTCAGGTCGTGCAACGGTTTATGAGCGCTCAGTGAAAGTGGAGGGGATCGTTCGCGCATGTGACCAATAGTAACTTATTAGTCCATGCCAATAGCAAAGAATATATATTACTAACGTACCAATAGCGTGTCGGCAGCCACGTTCGGCATGTGTTCGGCGCATCCACACCTCCCCGCCCGAGCTCGCTACCGCCAAACACACCCAAAAACTGACTTCTGCGCATACCCCCTCTACTTTTATCGAAAGATCTTAATTCGTTGCGCGACCTATACGTATTAATTGGAAATGAAATCGCTTCTGAATTAGTTTCCCGTAATCAAATTTCTAATGCATTACGCATTACATTTTGTTGTATATTTTTTTTCTATAACTAACATTAATTGATTAACAATTATGAATATAAATCAGATTGGACAAAAGGAATAGGAGCTCAATGCATACAATTCACAATAAAATTAATTGATTTATTATTAAAATTCTACATCTATAAAAAATATTTCACTTAATGTATTCTGTAAAATGCAAGTAACTAAGTACATAAATCATAATTCAATTAATAGAATACAGATTCTAAGACGAAAGCACCATTATATACATTATACGTGAAAGTAGAGCTATGCTTCATTATTCGTTACTAGTACCTACTTGTATATTGTAATGTATCATATATTTAAATTTTACATTAAATATATATTTCAAATTTTGTGCATATTCGAATATGAATCAGGAATAATTACATAACAGGTGCTTTATGCTTATATAAGTACAGATGTCTTTCAGCACTTTTATATAAAATAATATAGGCCTATAGCATATTTCTAGAATCTAGATCAACGACGTCTCTGATCTAACGGTAGGATCGCTCGTGAGGAGCCATTTCACACGAGCCAGCGCGGCACCGCGACGGTCGTCCCGTCAGAGTGTACCGTGTACAGTCCCAGGCGGCGACGCGGGGGGCTCACACCGCCGAGTCGGGCTCGCCCCAGGGCCAGGGCGGGTCGTCCAGCGCGTCCTGCCGCCACAGCGCGTGGCCCAGCAGCCGCATGTTGTAGGGCTCCACCATATCGAGCGACGGGTCGCTGGCGCGGCGCTGCCTGCGCGCCTCGCCGCTCTTGTCGTACGGCAGCAGGTCGGCGGGGTCCGCGCGCGGCGACTCCAGCTCCGTGAGGTCGGAGGCGGGCGAGGCGGTGAGGTCGCGGCCGACGTCCGGCGAGGCGCCGCCCTCGCTGGGCGCGGCCGGCGAGCGGCACACGAGGGGCGCGGACTCGTCGTCGTCGGAGCGCGCGGGGCTACGCTCGCGGGAGCCGCCGCGCGACAGGATCCGGTCCTTGAGCCGCGCCAGGCCATCGGCGGAGCCCACTCGGGCGAGCGCGTCGGCGGTACGGCGCAGGACGCTCGCGGCGGGCGCGAGGGCGGGGCCGGCGGCGTCCTCGACGGAGTGCGCGCGGGGTGCGGGGCGCGGGGGTGGCTCGTCCAGGCGCAGCGAGGCGGGGCGCGGGCGGGCGGCACGGCGGGGGCGCGTGCGGGCCGTGAACGTGATGTGGCCGTCGTCGTCCTCGCTCTCTACGCTGAAGCTGACTGCGGGCGCGCGGGGCGCGGGCGGCGGGGAGCAGTCGGCTTCTGAAACAGCGGCCACTATAGCGGCCCGAGTCGCGCGCAGCTCGGGGAGGACTCTCCTCGGTGTTACGTATAAATAAAACTACGGTTTTCGTGTAAGTCACGTTTATTTTAGGACGTATTTCAGTACTAAAAGTGATATGTTTCCGAGCCTCTACTGATCTACTCTCGCTGGACGCTACTCACTAGTGATAAAATATAATATTCGAAAGTCGTATTATTATATCATACAAAAATTTCAGTCGTGGTATTGTATTTCTGTAAGGTGTGGTCAAAACATAAATGGCGTAATATAACCGTTTATCTAACAAGTAATCATGAAAAACGAAAAGAAAAATCATAAATAAATTATCTAACTATAGGTAAGTACCAAATTAATTTGTCACTAAATATATTTTGCTCGTGGAAAATCTAAGCAATCAGAATTACATAATTAAGTACATCATTTTTTGACTACACCTTTACACATAACTCTAAACCACTTGAAAACCTACACACTTATGTATTGACACTGGTAGCTAATATAGAATACTTGTCTTTTTACTTTTTGGAAGAGATAGTACAATGGTACGTTTTATTTCGATATTTAATCACATTAATATATTTCAAATTTAAAACTATAAAGGCTACACTTATAGGTGTCTAAGTATAATACGATTTATAAAATGTAAACATGATAAATGCATCAAAAACGATGGCACATACGTTAATAAAACGTTACTAAATAGGATTTTTTTTACAAATTAATTGATCACAACCGGAAGGATAACACACAGCCGAGGCGGTTCTACGACTACGTAATACTAAACTAGGCTTCGCTTAAAACAAAATTGGCGGGTGTATTACTTTTTTATAATAAAAAGGCGTGATTTGTTTATGCCACATGATATGTAATGTGGAATGGTATGGAAAATGGAATACTACAATGAGATCAGGTTCATGACCCACAATTTCGATTTGAAATTAATTGTGTGATGTAATACACAATAGAATTAGAACTGTCTCACAAACAAAAGGCTAGTTTAAGTACATACAGTTTCTGCAATTATACTGTGGTCAGTGGACAGTTTTGTGTATACAACTTATATTAAAATACCATACTGACAGTGTCTACTGGATTATATGAAATAATTTATTTAACACTTAATTTGTTACATTGTCCAATGTGGGAAGTTGGAACATTTAAGACTTAAATTTTAAGTAATTGCGAATTTTGCAGAAAGAATACGTCAATGCTGCTAATTATATTTTTACTGAAACAAATAGTTTAAGTGCCTTTACACACGCGCCGCAGCTCCCACGCTGTGCTCACATTTGTATGGTTTTTGTACGGAAATCCAAACAACATCCGGCAGCGCTATGGAAGCTGCGGCGCGTGTGTAAAGGCACTAATGTGATAAGTTTTTTAAACTATATAAGGTTCGGAAAAATCAATTACGTAGATTTTGGGCATATAATCTACCTCTTATGTATAGACAGAAAAATAATTGTTATACTCGAAAAAAAAAGAACTTCCTTTATAATATTATGGGGGAGTTTGCGTTGAGCGGAGATTCGCTCATTATGAGATGATTTCTTTATTTTCGGTATAGCAATATTTTTTTGCCTAAACGTCTTTAGCGAGCAGTAGATCATATTATACTCAAAATATCCGCAGTTGATTTTACCAAACCTTATATGTATAAAAATATGAATGCCAAGGGCGTTTTATGTTACCACTTACTCGGGTACTCTTTTACATCCTTAGAATGAGAGGTTTAATGTGTAGCTAAGCTTGAGGAAAAATTTGCATAGCTTATGCCAAGCTAGCGAATAACTCGTCAGAAAATCTAAGAACTGATGTGCACTATAAGAAAGAAAAATCTGCTTAATGCGGATGAAGCATATTATAATGATTGTTATAATATTAGATAATATTTTTCAGCAGTGTCGGTAATCGGCATGTTACTTAAGCAGTGGCAAAAGGTGTTAAAAGTATTTAATAATAAAATATTATATGAATAAAATATTTTAGCCAACAGGAGAATTTCGGATGCGCACCCCTCCACGGAAGAATAACCACATTACTAAATAAGTAACAAACTTCAATTGGACCCACGAGACAGAATCAGTAATATATATCAGATAAAAAGAGAAGATAAATTGAATTTTAAAAATCTTACATAAAAATAAAATAACCAAACCTAACCAACAGCATGTCAGGACATGTCTAAGGAGGGTTCCATAACTATCACCGCGTAATAGGTTTTTTTTTTCAATTTCGTTCGAAATAATTTTTCTAAAGAGTTTTTAGCATTATCTATCAGCATGGAAACTTACAAGTTTCTATCTCCTATAATAGTTTAGAAATGCTAGGGGAGGGGACCAACTTACAAACCACTTTTGAGGCCGATTAATCGAAAATGGTAGACTTTATAATGATAGAAGTCATGTCTGAAACTTTGCCTTTATTTTAATTAAAAGACCTATTGAATGACCTAACCTAACCTAACCTCACACCATCTGAATATTAAGGGTAGAATGAAAAAATATTTTTCATTCTCACTTTACCCAAGCAAATCGAGATCTATACACAATCTCTAACTATGTATACCAAATATTATCCATTTATATTCATAATTACAGAAGCTAGAAGCGTGGACAGACAGACAGACAAACAGACAGTCGGACGGACAGAGCGAAACTATAAGCGTTCCTTATGTTTTACAAAACCCTAAAAATGGATTAATATTGAATTATTATTTAGCAGCAATGTTAATAAGTTTATTATAGATTAAAAATTAAAAGAAAAAAATGTACGTAAATTCGCAATTACTAAATGAACCAAGTAATATTTTACAATACAATTTGATACCTACTTAAAATATAAGAAAACCGAGCTTAGGTATACTACAAAAATTATCAAAAATATTCTATAGTATACAATATGCTCTCAGAACTTAAGTACAATTTTATAAGGCAACTACAAATCTAGGGAATGTGCATTTTATGCATAATTCAATATAACAAGTGATATATATTTACAACTCAATTTGTATGATACATTTAAATAATAAAAAAAAATGAAAATGTAAGTACTATAGCATAAATTCGAATCGATTTTTTTTTTTTTTTTGCTCAAATTAAATGATTGCAAAATGAGAAGGTATCATACCGTTTTGGTCATTTCGTTTATAAAAGTTCTGTATAAAACAATTACAATATATATTTTGATACAAAAATTAAAATAATTTTCTAATAAACAATCGTATCAATCGAGATGATGACTTATATCAAAGTTCGAAATCCTTAAGGCGCGTTGAGAGTGAAATTCAAACAAGTCAGCTTCACGACACGAGCGATACAACATTGGTTTTTAAACGATGAAATAAGTTTCACTTCTTCCACGTGTACTCTTACGTTACTTCATTTTTGCGCCATATAAAAAAGAACGTAAACAGTTAAGTACAAAAACTATTATCATCTCTTGGGCTACATGAACTAATATATCGGTCACAGGAACACGCTGCTGTCGTCCGTGAGCGTGACGACCACGTGGTCGCGGGGGGTCACGTCCTCCATGGAGGGGCTGCGCGGGGGCGAGGGGGTGTCGCGCTCACCTGGCGCGGGGGGAGCGGCAGGCTCCGGCTCCTCCATCGCCTCCTCGCTGAGCGTCTGCAGTGCGCCGCATATCATCTGCTCCTCTAGCGTCACCTGAACAAATGAGTTACTTTTCATGTAAGAAAAAATATGCACGCGATAGGATATAGGAAAAAAACAAAAAAAAATATTCCAAGGTTTTTTTTTTCGTGTAATGTCGGTCTGGGGTACATATGCTATAATCTCATTCTCAAACGTAAAATTTCAACGAACAACCTAACCAAGAGCATGTCAGGAGATGTCTATGGAGGGTTCCGTAACTATCAATGCGCAATAATAACTCATTCTGAGTTCGTTAACTGACAAGGAAGAAAAAAAGAGTTAAACTGCATAAAAAATGGACTTTACTGACTAAGATTATTATTATTAATCAGAGTGTAGAGATAAATTTGATTCTGGAAATGAATAATATAAAAGCGATATGTAATTTTGTATGAAATATTATCTATACTAATATTATAAAGCTGAAGAGTTTGTTTGTTTGTTTGTTTGTTTGTTTGAACGCGCTAATCTCAGGAACTACTGGTACAAATTGAAAAATTCTTTTTGTGTTGGATAGTCCACTTATCGAGGAAGGCTTTAGGCTATATAACATCATGCTAAGTTCAATACGAGCGGAGCACCAATCAAGAATGTTACAAAATCGGGGTTTTTTTTTTTCCTTTTGAGAGCTTTCGCTGCGTACGCTGCGGAAACGGTTCAAGATTCGCTAAAATGATGTATGACAGAATTGATTCCCTTTAAAAGTTCTACAAAAAAGTCCGCGACAGTATATGTCTATCTTTTAAGGTTGGCTCACTATAACCTTTTTAAGGTAACCAAATTTGTTCTAAAAGTAAGCATTATTTGTGAAGGTGTTTTCATAAATATGATATTAATCCTTATCCAAGTAAATACGCTATTCATTACAAGCATTTAATCTAGAAGAAATTTGCCGTTTACATCATTTGATTTCAATGAGTATTTTAGAAGATATCGCAGTAATAAAATAATCATGCGCGCTAATGTACAGCGCGCGGCGCGGGCGGGCAGTCGTGAGGTGGAAGCGTCTCTCCTTCTATGTAAATGAAGCCGCGGGTAAATTTTAGCGATATCCCAAAGTAACTGTTCCACGCGGACGAAGTCGCGGGCAAAAGCTAGTTTATAATATAAAAGAGATATGTAATTTTTTATGAAATATTATTTATGAACTACCTAACTATACCATACATGCTCACTAACTACACGAAATAACTGTGTATGTGCACGATGCAAGGATTCTATGACTATCTTATCAATCACCTGGTATTCCGCATATGGCTGCAAGTGCAAAATACAATACATATTTTAATAATAATTATCATAAAACCTAGCAACAAGTGGCGTAACTATACCGTTCGAGGCCCATGGCAAATTCACCCCCCCTTTTCAATATAAAAAGACCGAAATGATTAATTTTGCTTTTTGACCATTTTTTCTAAATCTGGGTTACAACTTTTTTACAAATGCATTGAAATTTTAATTCAGTTTTTTACTTGTGTATGCAACTAAGTAGCTAACTTAAATAAATTGAAGACAAAACTATTTTTTCACTCTAAATGTGTAATAACTAATAACAAATGTTGGGAATTGGGATTCCCCAATCTCCTTTAACCGGGGCCCGTTCCGGCTGGGGACCCGTGGTATTTTGCCGACTTGCCACCATTAGTTACGCCACTGCTTGCAACTTACTGTCTAAACTTTGTAATTTGTATATTTATTTATTTCATCATTCATTCCTTTTGTTTAGATTTTTTATCTACGAAATTAGGTATCTACCTACTATTTTAATTAAAAATTATTTATACTGTTATGGTGAGAAATAAAATGTATTATTTACCTGTTTTTCCACATTACTCGGCCGGCTTCTTTGGTGTTCCAATGTTGGCCTTTTGACTGTATCACTTTCATCTGCTGCTTTGTCAGGTATAACTGTAATAAAATATATAGTCTATCTTAGATAAATCACTACATAGTATAAAACAAAAATGCTTTTTTTTTCTATCCCTATGTATGCTTAGGTCTTTAAAACTATGCAATGGATTTTGATGCGGTTTTTACAGTGGAGGAACACTGATAATTTTAGAGGTATCTAATGTCCTTTTTGCGCTTACATAGCAAACGGCTGAACCCTGCGAGATAGATCAAAACAATGTACTTTATTTTACAACTTAAAAAGGTCTACAAAAAAGTCCGCGATGGTATAATAAATGTAATAACCAATATCCATTTTTTTTATCCGAGAAGTAATGGCTTATTTACGAAGCGATTTAAAGCAATGCAGCATTAATCCTTATTATATTATAAAAAAGTAATTTAAGTAAACCTAAGATGAGAAATAATAACAGCACACGTTTGAAGTACCTATTTCTGTTGGCGCTATAACAACAAATAAAAAGACAATAAAATACATATTTAGGTGGGGCTCCTTACAACAACGTGCTTTTTCTGACTCGTACTTGCCCGTTTTTATAAGACGATGATGAGATGATAATGATGATATGAATATACTAACCCGAAACGGTGGGAGCGGTGAGCGGCAGGTGCGCCTCTAGCTCGCGCAGGTTCAGCACCAACATCTTGAACAACTCCCAGTCTCCGAATGGTAGATCTAGCACCTGCAGATTAATTTTACATGGTTTGAAATTTTGAATACGTAATGAACGTCGTTTTATAGGGAAAGAAAAATATATATCGTATATCTTATTAGGCTGCATTGTACAGAGTTCACCAAAAGAAATGTTAACAAACATCAGGTCGTCGGAAAAAAACAGTTTCGTCATTAACTTAAATAACAAATCAGTCAAATATACTTAAAAATGACGCCGACGCAATGGTTGACAATTCGTGTGTCAGACGCTAAGTTATAAATTAACACAGAAGCGGGCTTGAAAATAAATTATTAACCTTAACCAAACGCCCACACATAATAATCCCTAATAATGTGTTTTTTATTTCTGAAAAACAAAAAAAAATACAAATTTGCCGCCGCTACAATTGCCGCTCCCGGATTGACCCTGCTCAGTCTGCTGGTAAATCCGTCACTGATTTTGACTACCTTATAGTATTAAAAATACAATTATCCATTTATTTTAGTTATTTACCGGCTTGAGGTCCTGTAGCGAGCAGACGGCGAGCGCGAGGCCGCAAACGCGAGCCCGCTGCAGTGCGTCCGCAGCCGCCGCGCCGCCCGCGCCCAGCGCCGCGCGAGCCACGTCGCACACGCGCTCCACGCTCAGCGTAGACAGCCGGAGCCCCGACACATCGCCCTATCATAATATAACGTTTTTTATATACCCCAGTAATATAAAAAAATACCTCTCTATATTGAGAAAAATTCATGAAAATAAAACTACATAAATTGAAATGTTATCAATAGCCGGGTCAATAGATCGCGCGCGGCATGGAGGGCGTTCCACGGAGCGTTTGGTGTGGACGTGCCGCGCGCTATCCGAGCTGATCCACAAAGATGGCGCGTGATCCACGCTCAATCCACGCTCCACAGAACCAGGATTGCGAATTGCGGGATCGCCGATCCAAGCTGGATCGTTTGGTGTGGACCCGGCTAATGACAGATCTTAGAGATTTTACTAATAACTTTCCAGGTTTTCGTAGTGTTACTGCTATAAAAATCAAGCGCCCCCGTGCAAGTTTTTATTTTCCTGGCCGGGCTTTAATTAAAATACATTTACCGCCTGGTGTTATATTGTAAACATTTCCTACTCGTTAACCCTTTGAGAATAAGTGGGTGATCTTGTATACAAGCGTTACTCACGAGCCCCGGGAAGGCAGTCTTCAGCACGGCTATGGGGTTTTGCGCGTGGGTTGCGGAGGGGTAGACTGTGGGCGGGGCGTCATCTGACGCCACCCTCTGCGGCGCCGCCGGTACGATGGCGCTAGAGGGACCATTGACCATTGTTGCCGGCGGTAGCTTCTGTGAGAAATATAAATAACTATAGTCCATTTAATTCAGGGACACAGAAATAACCATCTTAATTATTCTAGACCGGTGCAAGGTAAACTAATGTTTTGGATGCTTTTTTTTAATACTGTCGGTTTTTATAATCCAACAGCCTTATTTCTTATGATTTGAGACAACATAATAATAATCTTTTTAATGATTTGGATGCTATAAAATATTTTATAATCGAAAATCGTCATTATAATTTTAAAAAGCTTGCAATGCGAACTTTATAATAAATTTCTGTAGGCTTTGAAAATAACGTAGCATCATCATATTACGAAGACTCAATAGCTGTGTTCATTGAGACTGTGGCATAGTATTTAACCAAACTATTATTGCAAACAATACAGACCACTTGTTTCTTGCTGGACTTGATATGTGGAGGCCGCAGTGTCTGCGTGTTCCAAACGCCCGCCGCACCGCTACCGCCCATCTCTTCATCTACGCCCGCCTGCGCTTGGTCCTCTGTAAAATACACTCATAATAAGTATTCAGATTTGACTTTATGCTTTTATTACAATGATCAGACTCTAAAGTCGATATTCGTCTACTAGCTCTATCATAAAATAAAAAATGGGATGTTTCTTGTGTTATGGACAGTCGTGCGTTCGCATCACAGTCCACACTTAGTGTAATGTATTTTGATTCTTCAGTGGTGTAAAGTTTAGGTTGAGATAATAGATAATAGGCTGTGGCTAGTCGTCCGATTAACGGACGAATAATATTTTTATTAATCGTCCGATTATCGGATGAATAAAAATAACTTATTCGTCCGATAACATTAGAGCTGTAGCAAAGCGGATATATTCGGTACTGATTAACGGGTGCGCCAACTAGTAACGAGTAACGAAATAACATACGAATATATTTCGACGGACCCCATACACGGTCTGGTCTGCCTTCAGTTCGGCCTGAACGGATGCAAAACCGTGTCGTCTGTGTGCAATTTCGAGATCGCTTCACTCGACCGTATGGACTAAAGCGATTCTTTCCGGTGTTGCCAGCTCTGTTTTTGTGAAACTATTAAACTCGTATCGATTTCTACTAAAAACTACTAAAAAACTACTGAAAATTATTAAAAGAAGCTACTTAACTTAGGAATCCCTAAAGCCCCCAAAACCACTGCATTTTAGATTTTGTTATATTTTTTTTTTCATTAATTGAATTTTATTATAAATTTTACCGTTAAATTAAAATAGTATGAGTTTTCGCGATGTTTAAATACAAAATTGATAAACACGACCGTAGCGCGCGGCAAACCAGAACGGACTGATGGGATTTTTCCTGCATTGTCCTAACCAAACTTGGAAACAACATTTTTTGTTGTTTCAACAAGGGAATCAAACCCACGACCTCCGAGTCGAGAGCCAATGCTCTAACCACTAGACCACGGAGGCTGTTACGTAACGATACTGTAGTAACGAGTACTAATGTTATAGTAACAAATACATACGGCTACGCTTTATTCCGTTACTTTTACACCTCTAGACCTCAAATTCTATTTTTTGTTATACTAGATGTTGCACGCGAATTCGTGCGCGCGAAAGAAAATCCCGCGGTAACCGTACATTGTGCCGCGATAAAAATTAGCAACCGTGGTCTATTCTATATCTGTGCCTTTCATCAAAATCGGTCCAGTCGTTTCGGAGCCTATCCAATGCAAACAAACTTTTCGTCTTTATTATATTAGTATAGACTAAATAATCAAATAGATACTTATGATTAGAAAATCATAATGTGGCCCCTGACCAGGGTATCTAGTCAAGATGCATTCGATAATTTCGACGGCGAACTTCGAAATCAAAAATGTATGGAATTTGACATACGTCATCGCTAAGTGACATATCGCTTGCGATGCCTTATGTCAAATCCCATACATTTTGTTTTCGAACTTCGCCGTCGAAATTATCGAATGCATCTTGACTAGCAGCCCAGTAGTGTGTCCAGTACTAGAGCCGGGTACTCATTAGCGAGCTGTAACCGTAACACCTAATGCGTGATACAGTACGAGGTTCTAGTGTCTACGCTTGTTATAGTATGCTAGCCACTAGAACATACCGAATGTACAAAATTATGCAAAATTTTGCTTCTTTCGAACTGTCAGAATATCACAAAACATAAAAATCTTACGCTTTTATTTAACGTTACGGATGTTTTTTAATGCCTACCTCCGCTTGCCTCCGCACCCCTCCGCAAAGCCCCATTTAAGGAACTTTCGTTCCAAAAATATTCTGAAATTTTCGGACTACTAGCTTCAGCTTTATGTTTGGACTATTAATCCGATAAGCGGACGAATAAGATATATTATTCATCCGATAACCGGACGATTAATATATCTTATTCATCCGGTTATCGGACGACTAGACACGTCGTAGATATTATAAATGTGAAAGTTTGTGACGCTGAATGAATGGATGGATGGAAGTTTGTTACTCTTTCAGGCAAAAACTATTGAACGGATTTTGATGACATTTGGTATGGTAAGTACAGTGTTTCCGTGGGATACTATATTTACGCGGCGGAGCCGCTGGAAAAAGCTAGTAGATAGCATGTAGGTGTAACAACAAACTGTATCAACAGTTTTGTTATCATTGGTCTATCGAATAACTCTCTATGCAAGCTATTTTAAAGATATATTCACATTATAAAACATATTTATCATCACCTTTTATAACCTTCTTGATGTATGGGTCGAGGTTGATGGTGAAGGGCAGGAATATTTTGAGGTCGGCGGCGGTAAGGGTGGCGCGGTGGAAGCTCAGGAACACCTCCAGCTTGCGCTCGTCGCGGTCCAGCTCGGACAGCGTGCTGGACTCCCGCAGCGCGCCGATGAGGGGTTTTACTCTACAATAGAAAAAAATCCTTACAACTATCTACTTTATACTACATATTATGTGACTTCACGTTGCGCGATTATCAGTGTAGTCACTTTAAAGACAAATCGGAATTGTTTCTTGTTACGATATGATGATATCATGACAACGTGATTTTTATTAATTAGTTTAAAATAAAAACTTAAAACAACGAAGACACAAATTGCATAATATGTGCGCAATAAGAAAGCGAGCGAAATAACTAAGATATGACGTCATAAATGTATCATATACCAATCCAAATCGGTCTAGAGAGTCGCTACTGCCTCCACAATTATGCTTACTTTTCGTATATATGTTTCAGCGATGTGGAGTCATCAATATGCTCCTCGTAGGTCTCGTGGTGGTAGATGATCCAGGACGTGCGGAACGGCCACTGCTCCGTCAGGTTCACCCACGACGCCAGCTGGTACCAGTTGAACTCGATCTGGAACGCCTTTAGCAGACGACCTGGAAGAAGAGGGTTAAGATAAGGTTTGATTAACTTTACATAAGATGTTATTTTTTGTGACATTTATGACACCATATAGCTTCGACATCTTTTCTTTTGCAACATATAATATATAAAGTTCGGTACAATCAATTACGGATATTTTGGGCATAATATGATCTATTGCTTATGTAAAGACGTTTAAGCAAAAAAATAATTGTCATACTAGAAAAAAACTTTTTTCTTTATATGAGCGAGTGAGCGTTTTGCGGGGAGTCACCCATACATAAGATATTTTTTTTCTTTGAGTGTGACAATTATTTTATGCCTAAACGTCTTTACATAAGCAGTGAATCATGTGTCCGAAGTATCCTTAATTAATTTTCGGAGACATTATAATTATATAAGATAGATAGTGTCATACAGATAGACAATTTGGAAATCCTAAAGGCATTGATCCGCACAGTGCATGTGCGGTCTCACAAGGTCTCACATGCGAAATATGCTTGACAATATTATGCTTAGCTAGATTTTGCCTGCGTAAATACAGTATCCCACAGGAGCACCGTACTTTTTCGGGATAAAAAGTATCCTATATGTTAATCCAGAGCTCAAACTACTACCATTCCAAATTTCATCCAAATTCGTTCAGAAGTTTTTGCGTGAAAGAGTAACAAACATCCATCCATCCATCCTCACAAACTTTGACATTTATAATAGTAAATAATAGGATATTTATGTTGTGCGTCGCATACCCAACCTTAATAGGTTCAGTTTATTTTTATTTTTAGGTATGATGAGAAACTTTTAAAATATTCAGATACTATTTATTAATATAAAAAATTCGGTACGTACCCGTAACGTACAGTACGTTCATCAGCCGCCTCATGCTCCGCGGGTTGACGTCACTGAAGTAGTCGTCAGTCAGCAACACTCGCGATAGATCCGCGGCGCCAGCGGGCGCGGGGACGGCGCGGTGCAAGCCGGACGCCATTGACGACGCCACTGAGTCCGACGCACGCAGACGTCGCGACCCGCCGCCGCCCCCGTGCGTCGTCACCTTGATAGGCTCCTGACTGGACATCAGCTCGGAAGTGGAGGATAACCGTCTGGCCGATACCTGGGACAAATTTAAGTCAGGTTATATTTCATCTACAGAGGCTACATTTTACTGAGCATCAAAATATGACAATTGACATGTTAGAGCCATGTTTCGGCTCGAAAAATGCGGATATCATTGCCTCACAGAAAACCGGCGTAAATTAATATTTGCGTTGTGTTTCGGCGAGTGAATGATGTATGCTATGCTCTTTTAAATTATGTAACGTGGTCCATTTCATTAAAAAAATCAATGCTGGATGATTGTCAATTCCAAAAGTAGCAAAAAATAGATAAATGTTAATTCTATTCTGTTAAGTCTATTTACAAATATATTCCGGCGGCCATATACTTCATATACTACTTCATATACTATAACCTACAAGTGACGTCATTTGTAGGTCCACTTTAGTATGGAGCGTTTTTAGGAGGCTCGCGAAATTTTTATACAATTCGCTGTAACTTTGAAAATTTATTAATTTAATAATTTATCTATTGTCTACTAGCAGTTCCGACACACGCGATTTTGTCTTAGTCGTCATTATTAGTATTTTCCCTGCAATTTTTCCAATATTTCTCACCGTTTAAACCTTCCCTGAACTTCCAAGATTGTTTCAAGACCAAAATTAGCCAAATCGGTTAAGCCTAGCTTTTGCCCGCGACTTCGTCCGCGTGGAGTTCGGTTTCCATACAAAATTTTAACCCCTTTTACACCCCCTTAGGAGGCGAATTTTTAAAAATCCTTTCTTAGCGGATGCCTACGTTATTACCTGTATGCCAAATTTCAGCAAAATCCGTTCAGTAGTTACGGCTGTGCGTTAATCTTTATTTACCGAGCGCTGCAGCGACGTGGACAGGTCCTCGTTGACATGCGGCAGGCGTCTCGCGGCGGCGTGCTGGGCGATCTTCACCCGGCGCAGCGCGGAGTTCTGCAGATAGAAGGGCAGCTGCACCATGTTGCGCAGGTAGTCCCACCCGCCTATGTTGCTCTCGGAGAACGCGCGCCGACTGTTCACCTCTACAGCCTAAAATATGTTTTAATGTCAACAAGACGTGTCTTTATAACATGTCGTAAAAGTTACAAGACTGGCCTCTAGTCAAGATGCATTCGTATAATTTCGACGGCGAACTTCGAAATCAAAATGTATGGGATTTGACATAAGTCATCGTTAAGTGACATGTCGCTTGTGATGCAATACGTCAAATCCTATACATTTTGTCATCGAACTTCGCCGTCGAAATTATACGAAGGCATCTTGACTAGAGGCCCTTATCCAGAAAATAGTCTTAGTAGTTACCTCGTCTTGTAAATTTTTTAAGGGCTCAGCACTTCTATAAATAACCAACAAGACTCTGGCTTATTGCAGATTTAAATTTAAAACTTTTAAGATATAAGAACGTTTACAATGTTAGTTTGGTGCTAATGTCATATGCTTAAGGTGGTAGGCATCAAGTAGGGACAATTCTTTAAGCGTTACTTTGTAACCCATATGGAAATAAAACTTTTTTGATTTTGATTTTGATTTTAAACGTTTCGGCGATGTTGCGAAGTAAAAATAACGCCAAAGTAAAAATTTTGTTTTTCATTAAAATGAATCGATTCGATTGGTAAAATTCATTTTAAATCGAAATTAGATTTAAAATGAATTTTAGAAACCATTTCGTTTCTATCGATTCTGGGTGAATTTTGGACCAAACTCTTTAGAGAACTTATCTAAATAAACCGTCGAAAAGAGCAGCTTAAAAGCACGTTTACAAATTTGGCATAAATTGGCTGTTTTGCGGTACATTTTGCGACCAAATCCTACAAAACTAACGATTGTCACATAGAGTATTTCTTTATCTTAAATGTGTGTTAATTTTAAAATGAATTTTGTAAAGAACATCAAAAGTCTTCTTTAAATTTTCATGTTTCAGTTTTGCTATTAGGTATGCATGAATCTCAATGCGTGTTTATTTTATTTGGTCACTGTCTGGATTCATTGCACAAAACATGTCGAAAGATATGTTATTCTATATTCGGGAACCTGTCAAACAACATTTCGTAAACTCGTTATTAACAATTTAAAAAGGTAGGAATTTCATTTTTGTATTGTATGTAGGTGTAGGTACAGTCGAGGTCAGATCCGGTGTACCACTTTTCGACCTTATTACTTGGCAATAAGGTCGAAAAGTGGTACACCGTATCTGGCCTCGACCGTACATCTGATTGCTGCAAGTTGAGCATCATTCCACTTTATTCTTTGCCACAAAAACGCCTATACACAGAACACGTCAATTACAATCACATATATACAAATGTGGGTCTGTATGCTACATAATTCAACCTTTCAATAACGAAACAAATTTACAAAATCGAGAAACCTGAATACTGTCTAATATACGTTTGTTTCTTTGGGATAATGTGGTTGAATATATTACCAAATAAACGACCATGCAACACCAAAGGCGTTACCAAAGAGGGGGGAAGTGGCAGAACTAAAAGCAAACCAAAGGGGAGTCATGCAAGACCTGGTTACTACACACATTGACCGGTACACACACAACCGAACACTTAACTAACCTCCATCCAAGCAACCTGCGCATTGGAAATACGTTAAAATTCTTTTTTTATAATATTAGGGTAGAAAGCAAGTGTTTTGTCTATGATGAATAGTTGGATTGTAAATAAGGTTGATATTTAAGCGCCTAAAAATCCGTTTATAACCAGCAATATTAATTTCGTAGAACCAAATTACACATTTTAGGGAATTATGAATATTGAGATAAAAATAATAATGTTAACAAAACACTATCTTGCACAATATAATATCAGGTTAAGATTAATTATGGCCAGGGTTAATTTTGTTATTTTCCTTACGAAAATTACATCAAGTATAAGGCTAAGAGCCTGTTGCACAATCCACTGAGAATACGTTTGTCTCTGTCACTCGATATAAAGTAAGCAGCGACACAAACAATAAGCGATCCGACACTTATTAGAAGATTGTGAAATAGGCCCTAAGTATTTTAAATAATATAAAAACTTGTTTTAAAATGTTTTGATTTTAGAATTTGTAAACAGCAAATATATATTATTTAATTAGATTAATTTATCAATTAAAATATGCAATAAATACTTGTAGATTAAAACAAAATATTGGCTAAAATGCAAAACTATTTCTTTACAAACGAACTGCTGTTATTTTAAATAAGATTATTCGAATAAAGAAGACATTTTTGTTACCTTACAACTTAGACCCTGTTTCACAGTCGCCTTATAAGTGCCGTATAGTTTATACGGGAGTTTTGTCGCTGCTTACTTTATACTGAGCGATAGAGACAAAAACATGCCATTAAGCTATCTGATCCGTAAATTGTAAAATGAGCCCGTACACTGTCATTAAATAGAAAACATCTAGTAATCACGAAGCCAAAATTTGTAGAAAGAAATTAATAAAGCACGTGTCAGAATGGAAATACGTTGTCATTTTCTGTTTAAACTTTTTAGAAGAAACAGAACATACCTTGCTAATGATATGCGGGTCGATAGCGAGCAGCAGTATGAATGGGCTCTTGGGGTCCGAGCATAGAGCGTGTATGGCGTTCAGGAGCGCCAACACTTTCTCCTGCTCGCAGCTGTCCAGCGCGTCCACTACGACCACCAGTCGCGTCTGCTGACCCGTGAACGCATCCAGACATGTCACCTGAAAACAATGAACGGTGTAATTTTAAAAAACTAAAAGGTTGTTTACACTATGCAAGGATATTCTTGCCTGATATTGTCGCCTGCACGCGTTCGAGAAACTCTTCTTGTGTAAATGAGGCTTAAGTGTCGGATCGCTTACTGGAAAGTATAGGATAAAAAGTACGTAGGCGGGATGATAAGTAACTAGCCACTGCTATTTAAAAACTTAAAATTAATAAAATATATATGTCATTTTTAAATTCGTATCTCTGGCCACCTGTATTCTAAATCTGTATTTGGTGGCGTGAAAATTTTATTGATTTTTTGTCATTTGAAAATATATTTCGTCAACTGTTTTCAAAATGGATAAAATTGAACAAAGAGCGGTGATAAAGTTTCTTCATATGAAGGGCATGAAGGGGAAGATATCTACGACGAGTTAAAGAATGTTTTGGATGAATATACTCCTTCTTATGCCACAGTAAAAAACTGGGTGGCTGAGTTTAAACGCGGTCGTACATGTGTCCAAGATGAAGCCCGCCCCGGACGTCCAAAAAGCGTCACGACTCCGGAAATGATCGTGAAAGTACATGATATGGTTTTAGCAGATCGACGATTGAAGTTATCTGAAATAGCTTACACTACAGGTATCTTAAAAGAACGGGTACATCATATCCTCAGTGAGGAATTAAATATGAAAAAGTTATCGGCCTGTTGGGTGCCGCGATTGCTTACGCACGATCAAAAAAGGAGTCGGGTGCAAAACTCAAAGGAATGTCGGGACCGTTTTCAGAGTAATAAGGCCGATTTTTTATGTCGATTTGTAACAACAGATGAAACTGGGTTCATCATTATACGCCAGAATCAAAAATTAAATCAAAACAATGGACTCAATCCCCCGGCCCGGCTCCAAAAAAGACACGGCTGTAAAGTCGGCAGGAAAAGTGATGGCTTCCGTCTTTTGGGATGCAGATGGGATCTTGATGATAGACTACCTTTCTAAAGGTCAAACAATTAATGGAGAATACTACGCTAACCTTCTAGATAAGCTTCATCAATGTATTCAGCAAAAACGACCAGTTTTGGCGAAAAAAAAAAATCATCTTCCACCAAGACAACGCTAGGGTTCACACATGTCTTAAAGTTATGGCAAAAATCAACGAATTGAAGTATGATTTGCTGCCCCACCCACCTTATTCGCCCGATCTAGCGCTATCAGACTTCCACTTATTCCCTAAGCTCAAAACTGTTTTGGGCGGACAGAAATTTGCCACAAACAATGAAGTCATAGCCGCTGTAGAAGAGTATTTTGCAGGCCTCGAAAGAAATCATTTTATGGAAGGCATTACTGCTTTAGAACAAGGATGGAATAAGTGCGTAGAGGTTCACGGAGACTATGTCGAAAAATAAAATTAATTTTATCATGGAAAGTTAAGTATATTCTTATTAGGCTAGTTACTTATCATCCCGCCCTCGTATTAAATATATTTCCGTTGCCTGGTACCCGTTACACAAGTTCTTCGAGAACTTACCACGCGACAAGATAGACGTGGTGTGAAAGCGTCCATTATATAAAAAATATATAATACTTATACATGATAATATTGTAATTTGTAACCTTAATAGTTCAATAATAAAACCAGTAAATGTCAACGATCGATGTCCAATTAACAATGATAATTATTATTGCTTTGATTATAATATAATACTGGGTTTTTTTTTATTCCGCTTCAGTAAAAACAAGGTGTAATAGGTATATGCACTAAAATAGAGTAACTACATACTTTGTTTACTCTTTATTTCTTTTTCTAACTTGGTGAAAATTTGTTTTATAACCTCGCACTTATTATTTCATAAAATAATTTACACTCTATTTATTGACTTAATCATGTCGGGTATTTTTTTGTATCCTTTATTGCTGCAGAATTAAACATAAACATAAATTATCAGTTTCACAATATCTATAGTCTAAACACATCTAGTTCCCTGGTTTACAGCATGACCCATAACACAAAGGTCTCTTCCAGCTGCTTCCACACTGTTCTGTCTCTAGCCTTTCTCATCCAAGTAACTTATCCAAATTTCCTCATATCATAGACATAGACCACCTTATTGCCCTTCTGCCTTTTCTTTTACCATTGCGTGGTTGCCACTCTGTTACGAATTGTTTCTATTTTGCTTTACCGTCTCTCGTCATATAACCTGCCCAGCTACCTTACTATATTTGTTATGTCCTCTACCTCTGTTAAGGATCTGATATCAAACGCTCTCATGACGGGTATATACTATCGTAAAACTTATTTAATCGTTTCATCACTCATTCGTAATCTTTGTCAGAATTATCTTAAAATATATACGTACAATCTGCGTGAGCGCGTGCACCTCAGGCCGCAGCGCGAGCGTCCGCGCGTGCGGGTCGGCACGCGCAGCGCGAGTGAGGCGCGTACGCGGTGGAAGCGCGAGCGCCGCTAGCGCCTTGCCCGCCGCGCACGCCGCACCGAGTACTAGCGCCCCTGCCGCCACCCCCGCACCTACAGCCACACCCCCGCGCACCTCCATCTTACTGAGGAATGATTATTTTCTAAATTAAATATCTGATGCTCATCGAAATTACTTCCGTTACGAGCTAGTATTAAAGTTATTGACCACCAATACTCGTTAGCTGGCAGGAACTGTTGCTTTTGTTTACAAATTATAAATTGGAGACTAATCATTAATCAATATAAAAATAGTTAGCATCCTCTCTTTTTAAAAATAGTTAACATCATCATGTATCTTTCTTCTTCTTTTTATCTACAATTTGTTATCTCAAATTTTATTCACATCGTATTAACTTCGAATTAAGTTGCCAATTACTTTTAACTGTAGTAACTACTCAACACTCAATAGGCACTGACAATAATTTATATTTAGCGTTGTACACTTACGCCGGGTCCGCCTCAGAGTCCGTAAGATACATGACCAATACGCAGACTCCTAGAAGCACGCACACGAAGCCCACTTCAAACGTGATTATGTGCGGCACGCAGCACGAGCGACGCCATCTGCACATTGTGTTGTTGAATGTAAATAGTTAATGCACACTGTGTGTTATTTTGATATGAATATTATTTTTACGACATAAAGGGCAGAAGAATCGGCTGACAAGAAGCGAACATCGACGCCAAATGCCAATGTATGCCCGTATCTCTAATGGTCCAATCTTCCCTTAAGGCTACGACTATATGCACTGGAATCCGGAAGGCCGTAGAAAATTCTAAACTCTATTGTATTAGCGCCGAGTTTTATTTCAATAAATAGAACTCGGCGCTAATACAATAGAGTTGAAAATCGAAATTTCAGGTGTCAAGCTGTCATATATGACATTGAAGTTTAACTCGACACTCAATTGTTCAATTTTTAACTCTATTGTACTAGCGCCGAGTTCTATTTTCAATGCTCAGAATTTTCTACAGCCTTCCGGATTCCAGTACATATAGTCGTAGCCGTAAAGCTGGTCATCTGTATGCCAAGCTTCGCTAAAAACAGGCCGGTAATTATGAATATTAACGTCTATAAAAGTTTTCATTTTCACCACTACTCACTTCCACGAGGACGTAGACGATAGGGGCGTGGGTCGGAACGCGCGCGCTAACCGCGTGCACACTCGTCCGTACTGACATTCCAGCGCCTCCGCCAACCCGGCTAGCATCTGCGCCGCCGCCGCCACGCCCTCTTGACCGCCGCCCGACCGCATACCTTCCGTAAAGTGGAACCTGATACGGAATACATCCTATTAATATTATAAATGTGATAGTTTGTGAGGATGGATGGACGGATGGATGTTTGTTACTCTTTCACGGAAAAACTACTGAACGGATTTTGATGAAATTTGATATCTTAGTAGTTTAGACTCTGGATTAAAACATAGGCTACTTTTTATCCTGAAAAAATACAGTGGTACCGAGAGATACTGTATTTACGCGGGTGGAGCCGCGGGCAACAGTTAGTATAACATAATGGTTTGTCATCCGTTGAATCTGTCGTATCCAAAAATTTAATGTACTAAGAAAATTATCTTGCACTCACTTAGTGTAACTAATAATGGAGCGAAATGATAGAGTAAATAGAGAATACTTTTTTATCATTAATTGTTTTGGACTTCGAAGGAATTATCGCAATGAAATTGTAGATACCATAATAAAATTGGGCCATACTTTGTTTTTAAAACTATAATGCATGATAGAATTATATAAGGTTTGGTAAAATCAATTACGGAAACTTTGGGGACGTGATTTACTGCTTGTGTAAAGACGTTTACGCAAAAAAAAAAATATTTGAAACTCGTGGAAAAAAACTATACAAAATTTAATTTTAATGCAAGAAATTAAATCTATTGCATTATATCGACCGCGCGCGAACAGCTGTTCGGATATGAACTCGAATGACATTTCCTGGTGTATGTAATATGTATCGCTGTCTCTCTCATGCTACATCAGCTGTCCTTGTCGCGAGCGGACGCTTTATGCAATAAGGAACAATGGCAAGATTTTACCTGATGTTTTTGGAGGCGTCTAAAAATGTCACATATACAAAAACTAATCATTTATTTTTCAGGTTTTTATCATATAATTGATTTTACATGTAAGAGCCGGAATTATTTTCATAAAATAAAAATATCTTAATTGGATACATTTGAATAAAATGGCCTCATGTCAGTGAATTAAAAAATAAAACCAAATGTCATGAAAAATAAATTCAGTTCGTTTTCACTAGATAGCGATAGCAGGCCTGTCCCACTCCCCGTGTAGGTATTAAAAATGTAAGTACGTGCGGCGGCCTCCCTAAACGGGCCAATTACGAGGGGCTCGCGCGCGAGCAGTGAGCGACGTATGCGTGAGATTTGTTCGTCGCAATGTTTTATGGATTGGATTTAATACCTTACAATCTGTGCATATAATATTACGATAAGTACTGTGTAAGTTAGGTAAAAATCACCCGGCCAGCTATAACTATAATACCATATAACATAATGTATAACAATATTTAAAAATATAGTTTGAGCTACTACTGCTACTGCAATTACTTGTTAACCAATATTTAGTGTTTAGGTGTTGGCTCCACAGTCCACTTGAACTATCTGTTCGCGTCTTATGTTATTCCGATGTGATACGATTTGAAGAATCATTTATTGACAAAAGTACCTAGTAGTAAATATAAATAAAAATAAGGCGGCGTGATTCAACTTCTTCGAGTAATATCAGGCCGTGAAGGTATAAAAAATGCTTACGTTTACGCATAAGTATGTATATACTTATAGGTATGCGCAAATTTATTATAATAATAATAATAATATCTATGGACGCTTCACACCACGTCAATCTGATCCCGTGGTAAGTTCTCGAAGAACTTGTGTTACGGGTACCAGACAACGGAAATATTTTTAACACTTATTTAAGATTTTTATTATATTATACATATATTTAATACACACCCATGACCCAGGAACACAGAAAAACTCTTTGTTCCTTCGGCGGGATTTGAACCCGCGACCCCCGGCTTGAGCACCAACACGCTCAACCAACTGAGCCACAGAGGTCGTCAAATTATTACAGTACTATTAACCTACCTTAGGTTTATTTGGAAAGCAATTTGTTCAGTAAAGTACAGTAGGCAGGTACTAGAAAGTAGGTAAAAAAAGTTGTAATTAAATATTAAGAAAAAATATATATAATACGTATAACCGCCTCCTTTTTTGGAAGTCGGTTAATAATTTTCTAAAATGAGACAACCCTAATGTCATTAGAAAGGATAAGAATTACGCGATAGAAAGAGACGCAACTTCTAGGTAAATATAATCGTAGGTAATCAAGCGTTGTGTTAGCTGAATTGAACCTTATCGCATCGCAGAAAGAGTCCCTATTTCTTCTAACCATTTGTCGGAGTGGTTCTTCTGTACCTCTAGGTACTATTATTTATTCTGTGGCGATAGTGAGCAACATCATGCGTACCGTAATACTAATCTCTAAATTAAAATATATTATAATTGATAATGTACTTTGTAAAAGATACTAAAAAGCAAAAAGGGATAAATAAATATGCATGTGACGGTGGTCGGTAGCTCGTAAAATGTGTCGCCATCTCTTAAGCATTCTCTAAACTGAGATAAAAAAATTAAATCGATATTGACATTTGACAGGACACTTTAGCATTTTGCCGAATTTACGTGTTGTTTTTATTGCGATATTTTTGGATAATCTTTATTTTCTGACCCTTGGCAAGTCCAGGTGAAACTTAGTATCTGCCTTCTACGGCGACTTGTATTTTTCTAACGGACATCGATTGCCTAATGCCTTACAATTGTCATAATATTTCTGTTTAAGTAAGAAATAGCACTGTAATCATAATAGTTTGGTATTATTTGCATTTGCTTCTTAATATGAGAATATGTATAAAGGATTTAAACTCCTTATGAGGTAATACTTAACTAAGGTACTGTTTTGCGAATCTTAAAATAAATATAAATATTTAATTCCGTAGAAAGTAATTTATTTTTATCTATCACCACTTATTACAGAAATCATTTTCATGTTATGTATTCTGTCTATAGTCTATCACTTAAGGCTTCTCTAGAGATTGCAAATCAGGAGGGAGGCCTTATATTTAAAATTATCCATAAATTATCTGTATTAATGAACATAACCTAAAAATACAAAAATATGAATAACTTTTTTTCGTGGCCTCGATAAGACAAAATTCTTTTTGAATATGATTACGTAATGCAATTGCTATCTTTTAGACATTTTTTCAACCTTAGACGCCCAAAAAAAATTTCAGGTATGTCGTTGTATGGAACTCTGCCATTGTTCTTTAATTTCTTGCAAAATAATTTTAATTTTTATAATTTTTTTCCACGAGTTTAATTTTTTTTTGCCTAAACGTCTTTACACAAGCAGTAAATCACGTCCCCAAGGTTTCCGTAATTGATTTTACCAAACCTTATATAGCAGACTGCAGAGTATTTTAGACTGGACTGTACCTTATGGGCGTCGCCGGTAGCGCGCGGGGGTCATTGGGGCCGGGCGGGTGACAGAACACAACCTGCAACACGAGCAGCAGCGAGCCGAACCGCCGGCCCAGCGCCGCCACCACGCCCGTCGACCACCACCACTCGTACCTGCAAGAGATATATGACATCATAACAAGTGTAACAAGAAACTCGTTATCATACATAACGTATCTGACGACCTCTGTGGCTCAGTGGTTGAGCGTGTTGGTGCTAAGCGGTCACGGGTTCGAATCCCGCCGAAGGAACAAAATGTTTTTCTGTGTTCCTGGGTCATGACTCATGGATGTATATTAAATGTGTGTATAATATAAAAGTATTAAATATATTTCAGCTGTCTGGTACCTGTAATACAAGTTCTTCGAGATCTTACCACTGGTCCAGATCGACGTGGTGACAAGGACCCATAGATATTATATTATTATTATTTATTATCATAGGGTTTTCTTAGTAATAATATACATTACTCCTCTATAGGAGGAGAAATGTATATAATTTACTAAGAAAATTACGAACTAACTCCTATGTATTACGAACTAACCTGTTACCGAGGTACCACAGCAGATAGAATGCGAGGTACAACGTGGCGAAGAGTCCGAAGCACACCGCCAGCGCGACGTACGCACGCGCGCCTGCCAGTGCGGCCGCCGCCGCAGCCGCGAGCGCCGCGTGCCACGCCCCCCACGCCACCGCCCATGACCACGCCCAACCAGTCTCGTTCCACTGCCGAGCGAAGTTCTTCATCTCCTCTTCATAGAGAAAGTACAAACATATAATATGATTTATTTGTTACTAGATATTTGTTATTAGATTAGATATGACTTATGACACATGTTGTATTATGGATTTTTTCCATTCTTTAGAACTCAAATATATTAATTCACTTATTTTACTCAAACTAAAAAGCATCTTTATAAAGATAGCGATATAAACAATTTCTGTCAGCGCAATGAGATTGTTCGATATTTTTGCCGCTAGGGGGCAGACCCAACGCATATAAAGCGTCTTCTGGTGGCGTAAATGGTATTGAAAACTGCCAATAAGAATTTTCGATTCTTTTTGTCACCAGGCGGCGCTTGGTAGTCCAACAGTCCTTGTCGTGTCCAAAAGCTGTCAGATGTCATGAATTTAAAAACCATTCTTATCGCTGTAACACCTAAGCAGTAGTAGTTTACATAAAAGTAAACCACCGCGGTAGCCACTTGTAATAATCGAAAGTTAAAAACTATAAACGGACTACGCAAACTATATAGCATATGTTACCTGGATCATTATTACGAATCTATTGACACCTAATTCATTAAAATCGGATCAGTAGTTTAGGCGCTAAGATGTAACAAACAAACAAACAAAGACTGCCAAAATCATTACTTTTCCTTTTAGCTTCGCCGTAGTCGTGTAAAAAGAGGGATGAAGGTTTTAACAAAATGTACGAGTACCAAGAAAAAGCCTCACCCTTCAGTTTAGTCAGTAGAAAAGACTTTCCGGATCCCCATCTTGCATACAGTCCTACAGTAATAGGCACGGATAAGCTCGGCTCAGCTAACATGTCCGCGAGAGCCGCACTATACAGTTCGTAGCCAAGAAGATTCTCGTTGTCTTCATTAGTGTTCAGTCTGCGCGCGCCAAATATCTGCCCCAGTATCGTTTTGTTGTAGCTCATATCAATGTTGTATGGCGTCTCGTTCATTTTGTTCGGCTTGTATAGCAGCTGACTGTTCTTGGGATTTCTTAGTAGTATTTCTACTATTTGCTGTAAAAATATAGATGATGATATAGATATAATACTTTGCTTCCACTAGATTTGACAGTCAATGACTAGAAAGTGTATTTAAGACACTATCAGTGAGGTAAGCATGAATAATTGACAACAACGTATTCGTAACTTTATTGAGTGAAAAGATATGTTCAAGAAACGTATGAGGCCTGGGCCAGCCCTACGTACAGTATATATAAATATAGTTACATAATATAGTAACCGTTTCCTATTCTTTATTTTGTTTAATTTCACTTCGTTTCCATGTACATTTAAATTAACTTCGTCAAGGAGAGCAACACAAAGTAAAATAAAACATGGCGGATCAGATCAGAATTAACTGAAGAATGTTGAATGAAACGAGTCAATGAAATGACTTTTGACAAAGAAAGACGTATGACATTCAAGACGACGTCTCTTCGTAAAACTGTCTAATACGTCAAAAGACAAGTCAAAACAACTGTCATGACCGCCCTAAAAATAGTGCTCTCGCAATAAAAAACTCTTCAAATAATCATTTTTGTACGCATGTACCCTTCTTCAAATGAATGTTTTCGTATTTTTATGATATTCCCATATTTTTTTCCTATTTTGAGTATTTACCTATGTAGTGTACATAGAACTGGCCCAAAATCAAACATCTCTTTTGTATGCGCGCTATTATCCTACTAATATTATAAATGTGAAAGTTTGTGAGGATGGATTGATGGATGGATGTATGGATGAATGGATGGATGTTTGTTACTCTTTCACGCAAAAACTACTGAACGGATTTCGATGACATTTGGTATGGTAGTAGTTTAGGCTCTGGATTAAAACATAGGGTACTTTTTATCCCGAACAAGTAGTGTTCTCGAATCCTGAGGGATAGCATATTTATTTACGCGGGCGGAGTCGCGGGCAACAGCTAGTAATTTTCATACAATTCTCATTCGATAACGTTACGAATACGTTGCTGTCCGTGCGGTTATTGATAGTAAGCATTTAACGCGTAGTGACGTTTCATTGACGCATTTTGTTCGAGGCATGAAAAAACGCGAATAGCGTTTTTGTCTTATCCACCCGAAAAACTCATCACAAACATCAACAATTTTAAATGAATAAAAACTAATAACATAAGAAATACGATACCTTAGACCGTGCACGCATGGCTATATGCAGTGCCGTATCGCCTCTGGAGTCAGCGGCAGAAACTCGCGCACGTTTTTCCAACAACAACTGCACTATCTCCGCGTTGCGCGAGCGTACTGCACGCAGTAGCGCCGTGTCACCGGTCTGAAATCATTTAATTGGCCAGGATATAGGATTTCAAATAGCTGTAGCATTTTAAATAATAGTGTAAATGAAACAATTTGTAATTAAAAAAGTTTCTTTTAAAAAAATCATAGTTTTTTTTAACTTAAAATTCAGTTTATTATTCGTTGAAAATATGTGTAAGTATTAATTATTATGTATATTTAAGCTTTAAACGTACTTGCGTCTTACGGTTAGTCACACAGAAAAAACAAAACTTATTTATTAAAAAAAAAATTGGATTCCATTTTATATAATGTTAAAAATGCGGACGAGTGTACGCATAGTATTCGGACGTAAACGCACTTTCATCCTATACGCAAAACCCTTTAGTCTTACTCTTGGCACTTGTCTGTGTGAAACAAGTCTGTCTTAAGACTAAAACACCCACAGTTTTAGGACAGTAAACAGTCTCTTTGCTATGAGACAGTTTCGTCTATGTGACATATTATTTTTAAGTGTGGGTACCTTCATGTAATAGGGGCATTTCACGTCAAGCGGACAACCAAAAAAAGGTGAGGTCGTGAATTTTGTTTATATTCTGGTCAGTTATACTTCTAGGTGACGTAGATGTGTACACACAATATTTTTTTCGTATCATACTTTATTGCTGAGTTATGAGCTTTTAAAAATTTATTAAGAGTGAAGTCCGTTATTTTTGGATGCTTATTAATTGTATTAATTTATTGGTAACAAAAACTAAAAATTATTGTTTCTTGTAGTTAAAAATCTTTAATTTAAGGTAAAAATATTTAATTTAAAAATGGTCGAAGTTAGTCAAATATCGATTTGAAATTTTCACTTCCGGTTGACTATACGCAAAAAATTCAAATTTAGAATTCGACAAAAAAAATTAAAATTTTAACTACAAGAAACAATAATTTTTAGTTTTTGTTACCAATAAATTGATACAATTAATAAGCATCTAAAAATAACGGACTTAATTCTTAGTAAATTTTTAAAAGCTCATAACTCAGCAATAAAGTATGATACGAAAAAAATATTGTGTGTACACATCTACGTCACCTAGAAGTATAACTGACCAGAATATAAACAAAATTCACGACCTCACCTTTTTTGGTTGTCCGCTTGACGTGAAATGCCCCAATATCTTGTAATTGCAATAGTGAATGTCTTAAGTTGTGTCTCAAGTGAGCGCTCGCCGTTATGTGGCAAGAGTGTCAGTCTTACCGTTGTACACAGCTCCAGATCCGGGTTCGAAGCCAGCAACAACTTCACTATAGCCACATGTTGTTTTTCCACCGCGGTGTACACGGGCGTTTTCTTATCCTTGCCTGGTAGGTCTACATCTACGTGTTTCTTCAGTAGCGCCTCCACTATGTTCTTGTAGCCACCTTTGACGGCATAAATTAGTGGTGTATCTTTCGAATGATCCTTGAAAGAGAGAATTAGATTTATTTATTGACAGAATTATATGTCCATGTATTATTTGTCCGTTTTTATAGTTATTTTAATTCGTTATTACTTAAAACACTTAAAACTTATAGAACAAACCAAAATGAACATTATTTTTTCCATTATGAAAAGGAGACAAATTTTGTCATTATTTAAAAAAAAATATCATTGCTTAATAGAAAGGGGCTTGATCCATTATTGTATTTACATTCGTAGTATTTACACTTATGTAATTTTTTTATTACTTTATTTCTATGAACAATGATCTAAAATATAAGAAAGTTTACAAAAGGAATAGAATACTAAAACTCAATATATTATAATAATCAAAAAAATTTCGGGTTGTTTGAAACAATTTTATGAGTCTTGCGAAAACGTCCCATACAAAAGTCGTACCGACAGGTGACGTCACGCGTCCGTAAAGTTCCTACGAAATGTTTGGCATATTATGCACAACAATTCTGATATCTCCGAAGTTTAGGCGTTTATGTTCATACTAACCATACTATATCATTTGTATTTGATGTCAGTAAACTATTATGTAGGTTTTTTAACACTTATGTTGTGAAAAGGATATTCCAACTTTATTCTTTAATTACAAAACTACACATAAAATTTTAACTCTTTTTATCTACAGCTTTATATCTCAACGTTTTAAAAAAATACATATAGGCAAATACCTAATTACTTATAGTAAAATAGATCGTAAATGAATATTCGAATGATTACATAAAATAGTATATTCTAAACATAAACTGTCGTTAGCTCGTACATTACTATGACAGACGACACTGTGAGCCATTACTCATTTAAATTAG
Source organism: Glaucopsyche alexis (assembly GCA_905404095.1). Taxonomy (NCBI): domain Eukaryota; kingdom Metazoa; phylum Arthropoda; class Insecta; order Lepidoptera; family Lycaenidae; genus Glaucopsyche; species Glaucopsyche alexis. Next base: position 10,584,731 of record FR990053.1, read on the forward strand.
CAACTCATCAGCGGGTGAGGACATCATAGATTTATTAATATGTATTTAAATATACCTTACTAATGCTCCGTTTACGTACATAAGCTTAATAGCAAAACTAGGAATTAGTATTTCCTGCCCTATTACATAATTATAAGTTATGTAATAGGGTGACGTATTTTAAGGGGTCAAGGGGTATTTTCATTATATTTCAGTCTTGTTACAATTTTTTTAAATTGTTTTATAATAGTTTTATTTTAGAAGTTATATCAAAAAGATAAATGTTTTAAACATAAACCCCCTTACTAATAAGAAAAATTATTCAGTAGATAAGCAATACAATGTTTTGTCCTTGTCAGTCAAGTGACATTTCCAACACATAAGACAAGGACAAAACATTGTATTGCTTATCTACTTACTGGATAAATATTTTTATTAGTAAGTGGGAAAGTGAATATTTTTTCTTGTCTACAGAGGTAAATATTACCTGTACGTTAATATAAGCACCGGACGATATAAGTGCGAGCGCTATTTCATAGAACCCCTCCTTGCACGCAATCGCGAGTGCAGTACACCCGTCCTTGTCTAACGCGTTCACGTTGGGCTTGTGCTCCAACAGCATCTGAACTATCTCGACGTGGTTGCCTGGAAACAAAATAATAATACCATCGTCATCACTATGCACTAGCATCCTTGCTGCTGGGACACCGGTATATCTTTAATATGAGGCATTATTTGGATTTATTTGGACTTTGACTAGAGAGACTAGACTAGAAAAACGGTTTTGAAAACATAAACGAAAGCTATTTTTCCCACATTTTTAACTTGACACAGGCAATGGCTTAATACTTCACCGCCATATTAAAAAAAAAACTGTAGTCTATCTATAGCCCTTTGACTTATAAGCTGAGACTATATGGTCCGGAATTCGGTGGGCCGGGAAAAATCAGAGCATTAAAAATAGAACGATAGAGTTGAAAATCGAACACACGAGTGTCGAGTCAAATGTCAATGTCATATATTATGACAGCTCGACAATCGACACTTCGATTTTCAACTCTATTGTATTATGGCAGAGTTCTTTTTTCAGTGCTCTGAAATTTTTCTGGACTCCCTGGATTCTGGAACATATAGTCCCAGCCTATGGGTCAAAAGGCTATAAATAGACTACAGTTTTTTTTTAATTTAAAAAAATCTTATTGCCTGTGTTAAGTTAAAAATGCGGGAAAAATAGTTTTCGTTTATGTTTTCAAAACCGTTTTTCTAGTCTAGTCTCTCTAGTCAAAGTCCAAATAAATTGTCAATGCAGTAAATAAGTCAAGTGGATTTAGTAAAATGGTAGGCGCTTTTCTAAGACTTCCTAAGGAATTTTGGAGAGAGCACAAAATAGCACGCTGTTTGAAGTTGTACCACTTGCCCACATTTGTACACGTCAACAAATATTAATAAATGATTAATATTCTATCAAATATTACACTTTAAGAACCCAAATAACACACATAACACAAATTTATGGAAAAAATACAAAAACAACAACGTAACACATACACATCCCCGCCACTAGACTATAGTTCACAGCTACCCACAAACAACTCAAACCATGGTAAGACTTTTGGTAAATACCAACTGCAGTAAGTACTAAATATTTTAACGTCACTATATACTACACTAGCTTTTGCGCGCAGCTCCGCCCGCGTAAATACATTATCCCGCGGGAACACCACTTTTTCGGGATAAAAAATATCCTATGTCCTTTCCCGTGACCCAAAGGATGTATATACCAAATTTCATAAAAATCGGTTCAGCGGTTTTGAGCGTGAAAGCGTGAAGAGGTAACAGACAGACACACTTTTGCATTTATAATATAAGTATAAACAGATGTTTACCGTGCGTGGCCTGCAGTAGCGGCGTCCAGCAGTACATGCCGGTGGCGTGCGGGTCGGCGCCCGCTCGCAGCAGCGCCGCGCACGCCGTGACGTCACCCGCGCGCGCCGCCCACGTCAGCGCGGACGTGCCGTACTTGTCGCACGAGTTGGGCCGCGCGCCCGCCGCCAGCAGCCGCAGCACGACCGCGCTGTGCCGGCGACCGGACGCCCATACTAGCGAGCTGAAACAGACGACAATATGAGTTAACCGACCTATAACAACTTCCCACACCGATCTCGGTGACGGTGGCCGGTTTCATTGAAACCAGGCAAGTTACGCAGGAGTAATTTTATAGTGTCCAAGTGCGTGCGCAGTACACGAAGCACTCTCTTTTCCAGTACTCTCGTAATCTAGTGGATCGGATAACCGACACGACTGACGAGAGATGAGGCGCAGGTCCGACTTTTTACAAGCTTATCCGACGCATGGATCATCTTTCTTGTCAGACAATCAGGTGATCAGCCTGCATTGTCCTAACCAAACTTGGAAACAACATTTGTTGTTGTTCCAATGCGGGAATCGAACCCACGACCTCCCGAGTCGGCAGCCAATGCTCTAACCACTAGACCACGGACCATCGACCTATATTTTATATACGAGGCATGTTGAGGCAATGAGTGTCTCCAGTTAAATAGCCACGCTATTGAGATTTTTGAAGCCATTTTGACATTTAAAGTTACATGGTGAAAACAAGATGGCTGACATTTGAAGTAAGGTGAAAACCAAGATGGCGTAACTTTTTCTTGTATGTAGATTTGTTGTGTCAAATGTATGTCATAGCCTATCTTGAGGTTCGAAATCTTTGGTGTTAGCTGTTTCTAGCTATCCAACGAGCAATAACGCGTGATGGACACCCACAACTAGAGATCGCGTTGTCCCCTTTCAACCCCCCCCCCCCCCCCCTTTAGGGTAAAAGAATTAAAGGTTACAAGCCAATCGAATATCGAATGCAAGAATAAGTATAATTAAATTATGAACTTGGCAACATGCATTTGATTGGCTACTGAGAATTCAACATAGTCGGTAGGACAAAAATTAAGTGGCAGGAAAAGTTACTCCTTCAGTTTTTTCTACGGCGAATAAGGTCTTATATAAACTTACTTTATATTATAATTTCCATGCGCGTGGACATCAGCTCCCTTCTCCAAGAGCAGTGCAACGATATCCTCGTGCCCCTTGTACGCCGCCCACATTAGGGGCGTCCATCCTCCCTGCAAAGAAATTTTAGTAATTTAAAAAAACAAAATCATAGATTTCATCAGCCATAGTCAGTGAGAACCCACAAGATATATTTTTACATTGTTTGATGGAGATTAAAATTAGAATGTATATTCTTAGATGTAAAATATAATATATCCCTAAAATAGAATTGAATGGACTTTATAAGTAGGTACGACAACACAATTAAATGTAGCTATAATGTTACGCGAGCTTAAACCGGCTTAACTAGGTGCTATTATAGAGCACTGACTAGATAATCTATACATATAAATAAAATTGAAGTGTCTGTTTATAGTTTATAGTATAATATATGGTACTTATTCACACCAAAAAAATCAATTACAGACAGTTATTTTACCTGTCTGTCTGTCTGTTTGTTCTAGGTAATCTCTGAAACGGCAGTAGCGATTTTGGCCGGACTTTCACTGGCAGATAGCTGATGTTACAAGGGGTAACTTAGGATGCTTTTATCTTAGGGTTCCGTTTGAAAAATAGGGTTCCGTTTCCGTTTAATATAGTTTCAAACGAAGTCGTGGGCACCAGCTAGTTATATTATACGGCTAGAGCAATTAATAATTACATTTCACTGCGCTACGCTTAGCTATTAAGCAAGCGGTGTATTCTATTTATAGTCTGTTTATGAAAGAAACGTTAATGTACGTATATTTAATTTAGATTTAAGAATGTTGGTTGTCACTGATTTCTTGGCAGACTTCCATCTTATGTATAAATACACAAATTTTGGGAGCGCAGTCCAGAATACACTTGGTCATTGCTCTATTATAACTATTTGGGTCAAAATATTCATATTACATTTGAGATGATTTATTTTGCAAATATAACAATTTGTCATGCTTGTTATCATTTTATGAAGATATTTATAATTTAATATATTTAATTCTAATGTAATAAAGGTAATAATTTATTCAATTTTTAAATATTAGAATAGATACTTGGATCGATACCAAATAGGTCGCTCAAGACAGAACAGTGAGTTAGCAAGAGTGTCAAATAGGACAAGGATCGTGTTTATTTTATTCCTAGTAAAATATTGTATCTTTGCGGTACAGAGTCCTAGCAGTGGTGAAGGCTGATTCTCCTTTATAGGGAGGAAAGCCTATTAATAGGTAGAGATTTTGATGACTTCAAAAGGTAAGTGTAGCCGATAGGAATGGAGTTATGGGAGCCCCACGCCCTCGAGTCCTAGAGTTTTTCTACTGTTTTAAGCTTGTGACTTCACACATTTTGCCATTTGTCTCATCTCACAGTCTTGTCGACTGTAAGTCTGGAAGTTCTGGAACATGATTCACATTTTCATCATTTCGCAAGTCAAAAGTAGTTTCAGTATTGTTTACTTTCATAAATTCTGGCTTCGCTGCCAAGAGAATTAATAACCAGCGGTCGTTACGACACTAATCCACATTAAATCAAGCATCATATATTTGATGCGGTCATAATAGTACAATAAATAAACATATAAATAAAGTTCTCAAGGAAACCGCGAATGCAATCGTGAAAGAGTTGTAAATATAGCTTAGCAGAAATTTGTATGTGTTTTTAATACCAAAATGAAAATAAAAACAAATAGGTTTGTTATGGTAGAAAGTTTGTTCAGTATCAGTATTCAGTACCTATGTCCTATATAATGTCTCCGAAAATCAATTACGGATACTTCATGCAAATGATCCACTGCTTATGTAAAGATGTTTAGGCAAAAAAATAATTGTCATACTCCAAGTAAAAAAACATCTCTTGTATGAGTGACTCTCCGCAAAACACAAACTCGCTCATATAAAGAAAAAAAATCTAGTAAGTATGACAATTATTTCTCTGCTTAATCGTCTTTACATAAGCAATAAGATCATATTATGCCCAGAATATCCGTAATTGATTTTACCGAACCTTATAATTAATTATATCAGTGTACCGTAAAAGCTGCAATTGAGCTGTAAAATATTTTAATTCCTCCCTTTCCTTCCTTTAAGTCTATATTTTTACCAGTTTGTCGTAATTAGTAAAAAAGATAGATGGAATTAAAATATTACAGGTAAAAATAGAGTATCATTTGTTGTAATTAAAGTACAAAAAGTATTTCATAATATGTAATATTAAAATTAAAGCCCGTTACGACCTTTGCTTACAATAGTAATGTAATAGCCAGTGGCGTAGCTAGGTAGACAAGGGCCCCGGTGCATAAGGGAAGAATCGGGCCCTCATGCCCTTCATCCCCTCTTTCCGCGTAGCTTGAACTTATATTGACCTTTAAATTAGTCATAGGAATAAGAATAGGAAACAGCGAGTTAAACTTATCCCTAGTAGGTTAAATCCATACGTCGCGTCGTCTCTATGAGGGGTAGAATCTCTGTGTTAAATGGAGGAAAATGGGAATAAATAAACAACGACGCACATACATGACGATATAGAATTCACAATCTCACAATCACAGAAGTCCCCGTCCAATTCACAATCTCTTGCGCGCTTTAATTTTTGCGAATTCGTCTATAATTTCACTCAAATCCAAGTTTGATGCCGCCTTATTTTTTATTGCAATTAACGATAAATGTCAGAGGCGATCTTGTCCAATGCTGTTTCTTAAATATTTCTTTATATTCTTCAGTTTACTGAAAGATCTTTCTGCGGCTGCGGAAGTAACAGGAATTGTATGAAACAGTAGCTGAACAGAATTATCACTTTCTGTTTTTTCATATTTTAAGACGTTTTGAGCGCAATAAAAATGTTCTAATGTAACCCATTTTTAGAATTCCATAGTTGGGGAGAGTTGTGACAACGTTATTTCACGCCAGGTTTTTGTGAGAGCGTGTTACAACTTTTACGTAAAATAGAGCTCTGCAAAGTTTTTTGAAAACGAAACGTAAATGTCACAGAAACGTTAACATGGCTGAATTCCTATACAATTTTCGAAATTTTATTATATTTTTATCTCGAAAACTACGGATCTTATAATTTTGAAAACTTGCGAAATTACTGCGACAATAAAAGAACTTTAAGCGGTAAAATTACCATAAACCAATTAATAGTACAGATGTGCGATATTATTCTAAGGTTTAGCCAACAAATCTAGGGAAATGAAAATTTTGTATGGCAACACCGGCTCACGCACACAATGATAGATTATACGAATACCGTTGTGCTGCAATCTGTATCCTGTATCATACATGTTTTGTCATCGGAATTTTTACTAGCGAAAATTAGTTCTAGCATAATATGGTGCCAGATGGATGAATATGCTGAATAGAAATAGTAGCATTTGCATTAGTGGCGATACTTGATGAAAGATGAAATAAGGCTGGTGCTGGTAGTAGCGAAAACGATTTGCAACGGTCAGTGACATACCTAGTCGACCTAGCGTCAACTATTATAGTGCATCCAGACCCCAGAAAGTTGAAAACATCGCAATGAACATCATATATGAGAACTGATGCAAGGCAAGAGGGAATGAAAACTTGACGAAAAAGTTAATATGGGTGAAGTATGGAATTGTCGAATTGATCTCACGACCGTCAAGCACGTGAGCTTATCGCTGATCCAATGTGCTACGGAGTACTCATCCTAACTATCAAATACCAAATAACTGAAATAACGATAACAAACAGCACATGTTCATCGAGGACGCTTAGCGCATGTGTTGAAAATTTTAAATCTTCTTGAAGTCTTGTAATTGTTGGTGTTCATTTAACAACATTAAAAAAAGAAAAAAAAATCGAGCCTCGAGTCTCGTGCCTGCTCACAAGATTTTTTTTCCTTTTTTCTTATATGCTCCTCTCTTTTCAAAGCTGAGGCTAGAGGGCCCCTTGAGCTCCGGGGCCCTGGTGCACTGCACCACCTAGCCCTACGATAGTTACGCCACTGGTAATAGCTTACAAGCATAAATTCGACCGCTTACATTGTAGTTCGATCGATTCTCAACATATGGTGTCACTTTGTCTCGTGTGTGCGAGTTTCTTACGCCGCACAGTGGGTCGAAAATCGGCTTTCATAGACATAGAAATGAAATCTCGAAAGTGATAGATTTTTTGATAGATATTGCTTCAGCTTAGTATTACTATGTAGAAAATGAAGTTTGAGATAATTTGTCCCAAAAATGAGGGAGTAATAATTTTATTACGAAAAATTTGTATGGAGCCAACATGAAAAATTCAATTATTTCAAAAACGGCAAGTTTAACCGTAATATCCTGACAGATGGTTATAGTACTAATTATTCATGATTTTTTGGCATACATCATATTATAACGGTTTTAGCTGCTCTTCTTTTTTTTTAAATCGTCGACATTTTTGAAAAAAGTCACCCTGTATTATTGCACGATTCGATAGTGTTACTATTAAGGAACAATTTCTGGAAAGTAATGGTATACGGCAAACTTGAGGAAAGTGTTGAATTTTAATAAACTACTTCATATTTTGAACAAATGTATGAACAATTATATAAAATGCTAAAATTAAGCACTTTCCTTAACTTTCTCACATATAGTTACTTCCTAGCAATTGTTATTTACTAGCAAGACTATCGAATGCTGCAATAATACAGGTGACTTTTTTTTTCAAAATTAACGGATTCGAATCCTAACCAAGGATGTTGACTTGTCTATAATCTGATAATGCAGTTATATACGTCGTACACTGTGAAGTTGAATGAAAATTATGTCACAGCAATTTCTTCCCAAAAATACTGGATTTATAACTTTTTTATAGAAAATTTCTATCAAGCCAATGAGAAAAATCCAATTATCTTCAAAACGGCAAGATAAATCCTAATATACTTACACGTTATTATAGTACTATTTATTCGTGATATTTTGACACGTGATATTAATTGTTGGGAAGTAATTACATATGAGAAAGTTGAGGAAAGAACTAAATTTTAGTAGTTTATATTATTTTTCATACATTTGTTCAAAATATGAAGAAGTTTATTGAAATTTAACACTTTCCTCATGTTTGCCGTATACCATTATTTTCCAGAAATTGTTATTTACTAGCAATAATACAGAGTGACTTTTTTTCAAAATTAATATTTCGATGATTAAAAAAAAATGACAAATAGAGCCGTTTCATGAACTATGTAAAAAAATCACGAGTAAATAGTACTATAACAACATGAAAGGATATTAGGATTTATCTTGCCGTTTTGAAGATAATTGGATTTTTCTCATTGGCTTGATAGAAATTTTCTATAAAAAAGTTATAAATCCAGTACTTTTGGGAAGAAATTGCTTTCACATAATTTTCATTCACTTCACAGTGTACGACGAATATAACTGCATTATCAGATTATAGACAAGTCAACAATCAACATCCTTGGTTAGGATTCGAATCCGTTAATTTTGGAAAAAAGTCACCTGTATTATTGCAGCATTCGATAGTCTTGCTAGTAAATAACAATTGCTAGGAAGTAAGTATATGTGAGAAAGTTAAGGAAAGTGCTTAATTTTAGCATTTTATATAATTGTTCATACATTTGCTCAAAATATGAAGTAGTTTATTAAAATTCAACACTTTCCTCAAGTTTGCCGTATACCATTACTTTCCAGAAATTGTTCCTTAATAGTAACGCTATCGAATCGTGCAATAATACAGGTGCCTTTATTTCAAAAATTTCGACGATTTTTTTTTAAAAAAGAGCAGCTAAAACCGTTATATGATGTATGTCAAAAAATCATGAATAATTAGTACTATAACGGTTAAACTTGCCGTTTTTAAAATAATTGAATTTTTCATGTTGGTTACATACAAGTTTTTCGTAAAAAAATTATTACTCCCTCATTTTTGGGCCAAATTATCTCAAACTTTATTTTCTACATAGTAATACTAAACTGAAGCAATATCCATCAAAAAATTGTTACTTTCGAGATTTCATTTCTATGTCTATGAAAGCCGATTTTCGACCCACCGTGCGCCGGTTCTTCTCGCCGGGCTAGTTTCCGAACCGGTGGTAGGCATCATGTAGGACAATTCTATAAGTGTTATATTATAACCTATATGGAAATAAAAATTTTGAGTTTTGAGTTTGAGTTTGAATAGCCTGTCCTTATGTATAAATCTATGAAATAAAAATTAATCATGGTAAAAAAAGGTGCTAGAAAAATTATATTTTCACATTTTCAAGGCTTGGCGGTTAAGAAATATATCAGGAACTTAGACTTTAATCACACAATATAAATCCTCTTGAGCGTCGCAAGGCGGGACCCGCCTTTGAGAAGGTCGACTAATCCGTGCCGTACAGTTTAAAACTATATGGTCGATAGTCTGTGGTTTTATTTATTTACGTTTTTAAGGCGCAAATAGCCCCTAAAGCTTAAAAATCGCTCAGTTTGAGTCCTAACTACTCCGAAAAATGGGAATAAAAAAATTCAAAAAAATATACATTTCACACTTCAATCCTTCATCTTTAATATCATCGTTAATTTTTTTAATACGACGAAGATTAATATTAAATACATTAAAATTAAGTAGCCCTGTTTTCAGATTTCTTTTTCTATCTACTTACTACCTACTACGGCTATAAAGATGGTTCTTTTACGAAAATGTGAAGAATATATTTATCTAACATTTCATCGTTGGGTTTTTCGAAATACCGTTTTGTTTTCAAAAAATACGTAAATAACTATTATTTTGTGAAAATATTCGTAAGCGGTGCGTGCGCGGGCGCGCGGGACAGTGAGCCGCTGACTTTCGTACGAGGAGGTTGTGTCACTCTCCGCGGTGCCGCTATTTCGCAATAGTTTATTTTACTCTTGAAATAATAGGGAACAACATGCCGTAAAAAAATAAATTATGAAAACCTTAGCGAGCACTCTGCCTGCGATAGAATGAAAATGTTCGATTGTTGAATGTACTTTTTTATTCCTTCAACTTCTTACTTGAAATTATAATAATACATTAATATAATATTATATTATAGTATAATATTTTATTATATATGTACTTGTAAATTTCACAGAAAGTGTATAGTTCTATTTCTATGACGACCTCTGTGGCTCAGTTGGTTGAGCGTGTCGTTGCTCAAGCCGGGGGTCGCGGGTTCAAATCTCGCCGACGGAACAAAAAGTTTTCTGTGTTCCATGGATGTGTATTAAATATGTGTATAATATAATAAAAATCTTAATTATGTGTACCTATAGTATAAAAGTATTAAATATACTTCCGTTATCTGGTACCCGTAACACAAGTTCTTCGAGAACTTACCACGGGATCAGATTGACGTGGTGTGAAGCGTCCATAGATATATTATATTATTTCTGTTTTAATTGTCTATTTAGTATATCAACGCTTTGAGGTATATAGTATATGAGGTAAAAATGCCTAAGCGACATTTATTTATTTATTTAAACATACAACTACCATTACAGACAAAATCCAATTCGATAGCGTAGGAAAGCAAATTCATATTTTATAATATAATACATATTATGATATTTCCAGTTTAAATAATAATAATTGATAAAAAATAATAATTAAAGAAATAATAACTAAAGAAAGACACATATGACGCATAAATTTGGTAAACTTTATAGAAGTGATTTAAAGTTAAAATTTTTAGAAAAAAAATCATTAAAAATCACAAAATAGTCGGATTTAGATGGTTTAAACATACATCTATATATCAATAAAATACAACGTGTATCTTATTTTAAAAGCAATTTTTGATATTAAAACGAGTCATATAGCTTTCGAATTACAGGCAGTTTATGTCGCTTAGGTAAAAAAGTCCTAATTCGAAAAATAGGTAAAATTAACTAAGCTATCAACGAAAGTTATGTAATAGCAAGTAAAATTGCCTAAATTTTATTTTAAAGGTTTTCAGCAACATGTAAAAATAGATAAGCTATAGATACATTTTCTGTAGTAACAGGTAGAAATAACTAATTCCAAACACTTAAAAAAAAAATAGGAGTATTCATTTAAATGGCCTAAGAGTTTATAAAATAAAACAAGATAAGTTACATAAATGTTGCTTCCATTAAGAATTTTCTACGGCTAAAGTTATCTTTGTAAATTTATTATTCAATGACATTGTAAATTTTTGCTCCTAACTGACAATATTTTCCTTCTTCTTGTTTATAAAAATTAATTGCAGTTACTAAAACGAGCTAATTTTGATCTTGAAATAATAAAAAGTATAGAAATATAAAAACTCAAGGCCTAGGATTGCAGCCCATTGCTTTATACTTAAGCTGCGGCCCCATTCCTTGAGTTCTCTCTTGGTAGTGCTGGGAGATATTCCATTCCATTCTGGGCATGACACCGTGACACAATTGGCCCAAAGCCTACCCAGCTCATCCGCGGTTTTGTTGCCGGAGATGTTGCCGTTGCCTAGAACCCATACCAGACTGTTGTCTCGTCCTAGCATGTTTAGCGTTTGAACACAAGCCATAACTTATTTAGATGAAAGAAGAAGGGGCAAAAAGTCCCCATCCTTGTAGCACTATAAGACATAATATATCAAATGAAAGGGCTTAAAAAAAGTGTCATTTTATTGTATGACGAAAATCCTCTAAACCATGGGAGAAAAAAGTTAATGAGGGTTAAAGGTTAAAAAAGTAAAAAAAAATCATTCTGTATTATTGCACCGTTTCATAGTGTTGCTACTATGGAACAATTTTTGGAAAGTAATGGTATACACTAAACTTTAGAAAAGTGTTACATTTTGATAAACTGTCTCATATTTTGATGAAATGTATGGAATGATAATAAAATACTAAAAATAAGCTCTTTCCTCAATTTTTTCGCACATAATTACTTCTGGAAATTGTTTCTTACTTGCAACGCTATCGAATGGCGCAATAATACAAAATGTATTTTTTCCTAATTTGCGGGTTCGAATCCTGGCCTGGAAAAGTGGTTTATGTAAAATCAAATAATTACATTAAAATACATACAATTAAATAGCAAAAATATTTTTTAAACGATTAGGTACAGAAAAAAAAGATATAGTACATGGTAAATTATTCTTCTGGGCGTTGTAAAAGAAGTCAAAAAAAATTAGTAATAGCAATTTAGCCCTACGGAATATCGAGTCCGACTTGATGAAAACTTAAACTCTTGAAACATGAAAATTTTTAATAACTCAATTTTCCTAGACAGGATTCGAACCCATAAATTATGATAAAATCAATCCTGTATCCATAAATTATGAAAAAAATACATCCTTTCAATAGTATCGCAAGTAAGAAACAATTTCCATAATGTAATTATGTGCGACAAATTTGAGAAAAGAGCTTATTTTTATCATTTTATTATCATTCCATACATTTATCAAAATTTATCAAAATATTATAAACAGAGGCAATTTATCAAAATATAACACTTTTCTGAAGCTTGCTGTATACCATTACTTTCCAAAAAATGTTCCTTATTATCAACACTATGAAATTATGTAATAATACAGAATGATTTTTATTTTTTATTATTTTCTCTCATGGTTTAAAGATTTTTCGTCATACAAAAAAATTACACGCTTTTTAAGTCCTTTCATTTGATATATGTCTTGTAGTGCTACTGTAGTGGGGACGGGATCCATACAAAAATGCCCCTTCTTCTTTCTGCTGCTGTCAGTGCCTTCAGCGCAGTGTGATTGTTTTGATAGACTGCGCTGAAAGCATTGACAGTAGCAGAAATATCATCTAAATTATCCTAATCTTCTCTATGAGATTAGGATGTTTTATGGACAAGGACAATCTGTAGGCTCTGTATCAGATATCTTCATCTAAACTGATTCAATTTAAGTCTCTATAACTCCTGAACTTAAGAAGTTTTTTGGACCGTTATAGTTTTCGTTCAAAGTTTATTACATGGATTACCATCATGAATTTTCCACATTTTTAGAGCCAGCCGTTTGGCTTTTAGAGGGGGGACGCCGTATTTTAACAAGAAATGCGCTTAAAAGTGGAATATCGCGCAAACGGAATGTACGTACATCAAAATATAATCTCAGAAACCTCTTAATGTTCTTAAAATGTCTATGTGCCTAATAATATCTCCCCTTTTCGTGTAGGTGTACCCAAAAATTATCTTCATTTATATTAGCATTGTGTTGACGTGATAAATAAACTTACCCATTCAAAGTTTTATATTTCAAGCACCACCGTTTGGATGGACGGACGGACGGGCGGACGGACGGTCGGTCGAACGGAAGGACATGACGAAACTATAAGGATTCCGGGACATGAACTACGGAACCTTAAAAAAGGAATAATGAAACCACGCCGATTTCAGTGACTGTTGCCAGTTTAATTGAAAATAGACCAGCTATAGGAGCTATTTTATTATGTCCAAGTATGTGCGCAAAGTTTACTCCCATAACCTAGTACATATATTGATATTTACTACTACCGACAGGACTAACTAGCGAAACATTAGGCGCATAAATATAGAAATATATTTAGCAATGTTTGCGTTCATTTATGTTCCCACACACTATTAATTTAATACTTTTAGTTACATTTTGTCAGTTTTATAAACACTCAGATCATTTAGCTATTTATTCCTGTCTATAAATTCATATGTATTGGAATTTATTGATGCTCATGCCACATTTTTGATTTCGTATTGTACCTTAGCGACGTAAGATAATATTTTGGGTACAGGAAAAAATTACATTTTTTTTCGTCATTCTTGAACATTTCAAAGAAAAAAAAGGTATCCCCTTTTTTCGCATAATTTTATTTGTCATAATTTCATTTGGCATACCTCTCTTGGCATAATTTTGTTACGCATACTATAACTTTGGCATACTTAATGGTTTCTTGGCATACTACATCATTAGGCATAAATATAATTTAGACTAATATTTTTTGTCCTAATTAATTGAGGCATAACACGTAAGGCATAATTTTTCTTGTCATAATAATACTTTGGTATAATTGCTTTTTGGCATAAACTCGTTAGGCATATTTTTTTTGTCATAATAAATTCAAGTAATTCTGTCACAAGGTACAAATATGCATATAATGGAAGGACATATTAAAACACGGATAAGGTAATTAAACGCATATTTATATTTATGCTTTTTAATATTAAGCATAAAATATAATTATTCTTAATTAATATTATGCGTAAAAAGTGTATGCCTTTTATTAAGTATGCCTAACAATTATTATGCTATTAGTAATTATGCGAAAAAAAATTAAGCTTAGAAAATTATGCCAAATGAATACTATGCGAAACTACTATTAGGTCAAATGAAATTATGCAAAGTAAAATTATGACATAAGATTTTATGCGAAAAAAATAGGAAATCAAAAAAAATATCTAACCGACATACTTAAAAACAAAAGTTTGAAATAAAAATATCTACATAGCACGAATAGTTATTGTGTCAAATATGTAAAACTATCTTTACGCCAATATTGTTTTATTTCACTATGGGTAAAATTCTACAAGTTGCACTTTCGTAAAATAATGGTATCAATTTAAATGGACTGTAAGGACAATTCACAAATAATTTGTATGAAGAAAATGTACGAAGTGTCCACGAAAAGAATTTTTTAAACAAGTAAAAATATTTTGGGCAAACTAAAAAAGTAAAAACATAAAAATAGACTAAGTTGATTTTTAAAGTTCTTCAAAATATCCAAGTGATTTTTTTTATAAATCGCTTTTTGTTGTCGCTTAGTGAACATAACATTCATGATTTTGTATAATTTTCAATATATCTAAGCGACAAAAAAATCGTCGTAGGAAGACGACGATTAGATCAATCGACGCAAAAAAATACAAACTCATTGATATTTAAACTCATTTTCGGTATTTTTGTCGCTTAGGCATTTTTACCTTTCAAGCGTCGATATGAAGCTTCTTTTTTAGGAAAGCGAAAAAACACCTAGCGGATATTTTAGTGATTCTGTCAATAGCACTAAGTATTGCATTTTGGTGGGCGTAGAGGTGGAAAATGAAATCAAATATGATGGGTTGGAAGCCGCATTGCCTACCAAATAATTTCTAGATTTCGGGAATAACCTCGACCGGCTTCTACAGAAGAAGGAGAAGCGGCTAATACATTCTACGTTTTTTCTTTGCTCCCAGACCAGAAATAAATTAATATTTTCAAGTTGCATTTAAATCAATCCTAAAGTCGTATAAAAGGGCCGTTCCTCAGTTTATAATTTGAGTCGCGACGCGGAGATCGCGAGCGCAGCGGGGTGTATGCGGGTGGCGCGGCGGGAAGTGTTAGGCCACGCCCGAATCTGTGACGTCATCTACGTATATTTTCGCCTTAAAGCGCGACTTTCGCAAGGTTATTGTAGGTAATGTTTTTTGTCTAATCTAAAATTCATTCCTTGTCGTTATAGTCTTTTTGTCGCGATATTTACAAACAAGTTATTGAAATAAAACATGTTTTTATTAAAAAACACAAAGTCACGTGGTTCTATGTAAAATAAAATATTCTATAAATAGCTATTTAAATTCAACTAGTCGACAAAAACATGGTTCTACTGCAATTATTTGTATTAATGGTGAAAAATAAAAGACAGTTTTTGTTGATGTTGCAATATCGAGCTTGTTTTAATTTAAAAAAAAAATTACATTTTGTTTGTAAAACTACTACCATACCAAATTTCATCAAAATCCGTTCAGCCTATTCGTTTAGCCAAATGTCAAAATGGCTTACTTTTCATTGGTTAATATGAACACGGCTTTATGGTGTACATTTGTGACATTTTGATTTTGGACTGATGATTCACTGCATTCTTAACGCGAGTAGACTATAGTAACTCCGACATTGTATAATATGCTCACCTACTAGTAAAAATGTTCCATTGGCTTGAATGATGACATTGCAATAATTTGTAGTCGGGGGAGAATCGCTGACAATTCGCACGGAAAACCATAACAATCACACATTATCGATCCTAAAAGACTAATGTACGATCTATTCTCTCAGGGAAGTCATGGGATTCTCATCATAACTTACCTGTCCGGTAGTTGTGGTATAGTATACGGGTATACGACTACAGCTTCGGCTTCCCTAGCTATTACTGTCCTATCCCTTGCTCTCCTGGGCGGTAATATCATACATGTCCTATTTCCCACTCTAACTTACCAATCTTCCTTTCCACACCACCTATCCATCCCTTCCTCTATTCCTACCATCTCCGCCAATCCGTGGGGACGCAATGGATACTCATAAAAAATATTTAATTATCTAAAATGGCGGCGATGTGGTTCGCCACCCACCCCGTTGAATGTAAGAGGAGGAATGGATGGTAAGAATGAAAGTGGACGAAGCGAAACAAGTATGTAGGGATCGTAGCAAGTGGAAGGAAGTAGTCTCTGTCTAAGTGCCTACCCCTACGGGAAAGAGGCGTGATTATAATATGTATGTATGTATGTATTCTCTTAGGGAGTCATTAAGTAACACTCACACAGTCCCTAGAGTCCACTACCGCCCCAGCATCCAGTAGCTCCTTCACCGCGGCAACATGGCCGCCGCGCGCCGCATACGCGAGCGGCGTCCAGCCGTCGTTGTCCGCCGCGTTGGCGTCCGCGCCCGCACCCAGCAGCAACTCCACCGCGGTCGCACGACCGCTCTCGCTGGCACACATGAGCGCTGTCGTGCCATTCTGAAATTATTTGATGAATATAATTGACAACCTTTTATCTGCGCTTTTTCTTTTTTTGCGCTGCTTTTTCTCCAATAATTTAGGATTTAGATTTCATCTACTACTTGAATGAAGTTTAGGAAAATCCTTTGATATATATTTTCTTAGTCTTCTTAATCTTGTTGCCAAATATTGCGGAAATTTTTGCTTTGAGCAATGAGCTGCTGGACTGCTAGTTTTAAATGCAATTTAGTTTAGTAGTTTTAATGCAATTTCTTTCGTGTTTATGCCATAATTTAGCCCTGAAATATTGCTTAAGCTTATGTAATTTCTTGTTATAAAAATAAATATACCTCGTCCCTATCGTCGACGTTGATGTTCTTGTTGGCGGAGAGGAAGTTCTGGAGCTCGTTGCCTTCATTGTTGATCAACTGCGAGAGTGTCTTGAAGCACGCAAGCGACAGCATCGACTCGCTGCGGTGGAGGCTCTGTTGATAGAACACGACATATAAATAAAGTAGAATTACATGAACGAGGCGAAGGAAGGAAGATGTAGGGGAGGTCTGTGGTATAGAAGCAGGAATAGGCTTAGGCTTTCTTGATGGGAAACCGTCATTTTGATGGCAAACACGAACTTATTGTATTTAGTTTTCTTACGCTAAATACAAGAAATCACTAATTTTAGAGTTTCTTACGCCGGTTCTTCTTGCGTTATTTCCCAAACCGGTGGTAGGCATCAAGTAGGGACAATTCCATAAGCGTTGCTTTATAATTATATGGAAATAAAACATTTTTGATTTGATTTGATTTAACTTAGACATTTGATTACCAACACTGGAAATTGCAATCAACACTTTCAGCATTGCATATCAAATCAGAAACGTTTCCGTAAAAATCAAATTCTTCATGTTACAATCAACAACCTTATTCATTATCGCAGGTAAAAATTAAAACGGGATATCGGTACAGTAACAGTAGCACATTCGTGGTAAACTTTGTAAACAGTAGTTCTGTCAGATAAAGGTAAACAAACATAGATAAAGTTTGAAAACTAAATTACTTATACATGGAACAGAAATTTTGACGGACAAATTTAGATCAAATAAATATAACTTAGAATTAAGGCAAACATAATAATTATTATTATCATTGAGTATGTCACAATAAAACATGCATATTAGTCAGCAAACAAAAAACAACTCATAAGTAAAAGATAAACAAGATAAAGAATAAAAAAAAACATATTTTAAGAAAAATAATTTCACCTCATTGGCTTGCAAACTCCAGCGCAACATGATTCGTACTTGGTAGGAAATAAGATAATTTCTTAGCACATTACACGCCAAACGTTTACACACCACTCACTACAATGTAGTTATACAATGAACTCAATTATGGACACAATGATAACGGGCGATACGAAGGACTCAATAAATTATTAGATATTATACTATATTGTTTACGTTACTGGCGTTATTTGTTACATTACCTGATACCGCACTAATCTCACCACTCGAGGCCATGTTCTTGAAATTAGACAATTTCATGTACAAAAGCGGTATTAAGCGGTATGCCGGTATTATTAGGAAATAGTATGAACCACCAGTTACTGACTGATAAGACTTTCTTGAAACAATCGTTATATCAAAATTAGGCCAGCTTTCATATAAGCTTTGAAAATGAAAAATGATTTTATTTTTTAGGGGAGTGAAACAATAAAAATAATATAAATAGGGTTCCGATTTCTTCTTGGTCAACGCAACGTGCTTAAAAAGTAGAACAAACCATGCATTCAGTTAGTATTTAGTACACAATCTTGTTTATCATCTGGATGCATCACCACAAATCACGTGCTCACTCGCCGACCGTGTTGGAGTGGCGGCGTAGCGCGAAGCCATGGAACGGGAAGCCGTGGCTGTGGCGGCGCTGCTCGCCCGGCGGCGCCGTCACCGTGAACCGCGGCACGCTCAGGTGCGGACCCGCCGACAGCGGCCCCGTGTGGATGCCGTGGCCCCCGATCTTCAGCTGTAGCAGCGACGGCCGCCGCCGCTTGGCCGGCAGCGACGGCGGCACCAGCATCGGCCCCGCGTAGCTGTTGCTCTTCGCCCTTTTCGGCAGGAGATCGTCTTCCCCCGGCATCCGGCTGAAGCTCTCCGTCTTATCCAAGCCGTCCGATCGGTCGGACTCCGCCCGGCTGATGTCCGTGTCCGAGGAGTACGGCGACTCCGGGACCGCGTCCAGCGTGGACCCCGGCGAGTCCGGCGGCCTACACACATTTTTCGGCTTGTGAATGTTCGCGATCAGGCAGCGTATGTGGACGTACTCGTTTTCGCCCGACCTCGGGTTCGGAATGTCCGGCGGGAGCATAGCGCGTTCCGACGAACATAATACGAGTGCACTGACAAGCGTCACGGAGGTGATTAGCGTGACGATTTGGGCGTGCGAGGCGGCCGGGCCGTCTCGCGCAGTACGATGAGCGGCCACTACGTAGGGCGCGGCGCGGGGCGGGCGGGGGCGGCGCGGCGATGAATGAACGGGATACGTACTAGGGAATACGTGCTGTAGGTGCGCAGCGAGAAGCGCTTGAGGAGGGACGTGGAGGTGTGCGCGGCGCGCTCGGTGGGCAACATGTCTGCGGTGTCCGGCCTGGCTGCGCCTGCGATTGTGCGCCACGCGCCGAGCGACGCGCCAGAGCGACGGCAGACCCCTCCCTCCTCTTACCATTAAGAGTTCTATTACGTTTGTCAGGCATTCAGATAAGTAATATTTAATGTGAAAAAATGTTTTCGGCTATTCGGCTAAAAACATTCATACAGTATTCGAGCGGCAGCCCGATGCACGATGTATCAGGTTTGACACATATATCAGCAGAATGGATGAGTGAAATTAATTTAATCGAAAATTAGGAAACATGATTCATGTGAGCTTACCAAAATTCAACAGTCGATAAAGTTATTAAAGTTTCAAAGCACGAAGCAGACAAGTTTAATTTTCTCTGCAGAGCGGATGGGTATAAAAGTGCCCAATTAAAAGTTTTTTTTATTTAACAATTTATTGCACACAATAAAAAGTATAACATCACAATTTAACAGAGAAAGACGACACAAAGGTACTGCTTATTTCTAAAAAGAAATTTCTTACAGCAGCTCTAAGGGAGAGAGAGAGCTGGTCTACATTAAGTAGGGCTGCAAGCTGACGTGATGTGATAGATATTTAAGATCTAAAAATTAAGATTTTGCAAGAATGGGAGAAGACCGTGCCACTAAAAAGGAGTTCGTAGAGCGTCCGGTCGGGCGGCGACCTATCGGTCGTCCACGGTACCGCGGGCGGCGGGAGTAATGTCGTAGGGTCTGACCTGCGCGATCTTCAAGCCACAAAAGGACGAGAATCGGCGGTAGATCGTAACAAATGGCGCAAACTCGCTGAGCCATCGTAGTAAGTATTTATTAGGGACTTAGTACCAATCTCTAGTCTTCAATTTACTGAAACTTTTTAGGACCAACATGCCAACTCCGGCTGTGTGACGTATTACCATATCTCAGGATTTGTCCTGAGATTTCAGGATTTTTCGACTCTTCTCAGGATTCCGGCCGGATTTAGCAAATCTAGTGATAGCTCAGGATTTTCAATAAAACACAGGTTACATTTTAAAGATCTCTCTTATTAAACTACTAAAAATAATTTTCTTTTAGTAACAATTGCAGTTAAAATCAATACTTATTTATCAAAGTGAAACAAACTAAAAATAATCTTCTTTTGGTAACAATTGCAGTTAAAATCAAAAAAGTCGCGTAAAACGCGTGCGCAAGATAATAATACGTTTTTGAGAGAAAATTCTCAAGCTGTAGAAAATCTCAGGACTTTTCTAGGAAATCAGGCCTTTTCTCCGGACTTTTGATTTTTTCATCTGGTAACCCTAGACGTATGCGTATAGTGCAGAGGTATATGTATTTTAATATCTTATTTTCTAGATACAAATTGTATTTGATTTCCTCAACTATTTTTTATCGAAATCTTAAGGTCAATATGCCGAAAGCAAAACAAAAACTAGTCTATAAAATATATGCAAGTATGCGGATGTATAAAATTAGCTGGGGCCTGGGACTTAAAAAGATTAAAGTTATATTGCGTTTATTGCATAAGTTGGGTTCAATTTAACGACATTAGATCTTCTTACTCGATCGAAACCCGTTCGATGCGTCTAGAAATAAAATTACAAAGCAATAAAGGTGAAAATCCGCAATACAAGCGAGACAAAAAGAGTAACGGAGTACAGGTAACGAGATTCCACTTAAGGCACAATTAAATATAAACGACCCACAGGCTTTTTGTTTTAAAATTGAACGGGTAAACCGTGTATTTCTTCTATCTTTCTGCAAATCGAATGAGAATGAACTAGATACTGGTATAAAAGCTATTTATAATTGAGTACCACGAACATATTGAAATCATAAGGGATATTAGAGCTATTGATCTATAAATAAATTCTTCTTCATGGATCATCATAATCTCAGATAATATTATTAGAATTAGAATAATAATCCTTTGTAATTTGGCAAATAAACATCGCTAAGAAGAGAAAATATAACCCATAATAACTAGGACGACTATAGTAGACTAGACTATACAATAATTTATATTTGGGATTTTTAATTTGTCCGGGCAATAGGTAGCTACTAGCTCAGATCAAATAATTTCGCTACTCGCTAGTCCTGAAAGACACCTACAAAAGTAATTAAAGTTTACCCGTAGTTCGTCTTTACTAGAATTTAATAGAACATAAATTCTCTTTAACACCTACTAGCAGAAAATTTCTGTAGTCGCCAACTAAAACAACTTTATCACGTAAAGGGCTTAGTAAAGTCTATTATTTGATACGTTCTAACAGTAAACGGTCACGAAGTCAATTCTGCTAAATAAAACTTGCAATAATACCAATACAATCAAGTCCCGATACGCTAAAAACGTTAACGTAAACGTTAAACCGGCGTCATTGATTGGTCCAAACTTCACAAATTCATGTTTATAATAACAAGTCGCTTATAATACAGTCAAAGTAAAATGAAATTACGTTAAATATGAGAATTGAGGTTCTGGCGCACGGATTTCAATTTACCCTAACCGTAAGCGAAACAACAGCAAAACAAATTTTATCATAAGTGGGATGGTGTATCCCACTTCTGATAAAATTTGTTTTCCTGTTGTTTAAAATCTAAGCCGATTTTACCACAACCTATAAAATAAAACTTGTATGAAACTTACTGTATCTAAACCTAAAAAATGTTTTGAATATAATATGCAAAACTTCCAGGCTCCAGCCCAACGGCCAACAGCTAAATTTAATTTATATCTAAATTGTAAAACAATAAATTGAATACCTGGTTGTTTCGTTTGAAGTAGGACGCTCGAAGCATTTTGAGTTTTCATCTAGTAGTAGATGAAATAAATTAAATCGTACTTTTCGGGTAATTTTATCATAACGCAGTATACACGCTAATGGGTCGTTAAAAACTGTTTCCTTTAAGGCCAGCACGGTATAAGTAGGAGATTTTTGTGTACAGAGCTTAGCCGCGGTTAGTAATAGGATTAGCGTGTTTTTCCATAAACATTAATTTTGCTGCTATCGTGTTTCGATTTCCATGATAAGGTTTGTTGTCGAACAAGTCGACTTGTAGTTTTTGTTGAGGAGTGAATTGTTATGGAGCCAATAGGAAACATACTATAATATTAGGTTCTCGTTTGGTTGCCTTTATTTACTGGTAAAAGTAGGAACTAGAACTGCTTGTTCGAGCAGACTAGCAATCTTCTTAGAGTTAAGACTTAAGAATTACATGGGACATATCGAGGCTAAAAAACGTCCTTATTTTGAGTGCCACATTGGGACACTCTCAGTTTAACATTAGACATTATTGAGAATAGTCAGTGTTGCGCTATACAAGGCTGCAAAATTACGACAAATGAGTAAAAAGATGGACGCGATATCAAGAAGGTAAAAGAAGAACAGTAATTTTTGTTGTAATTTAAGTACATAAGATATTTTAAAAATATTTTGAAATTACAGCCTGTTATGGAGGCCATATTCTCTGCCTACATATTACACATTTGAAGTGTAATTCGATTGTAGATGGCGGTAGTATTTTTTTTTTTGTATGAAGAAGTTTTTGGCTAATGTTTGACATGCCTTGTCCTTAGTAGTATGGCATCTACAGACACACGAATTTGGTACGGAGCGTACAGCGGACCATATCCGCGGACCGAATCCGGTGTCGCTACATACGCACGGATTTGGTACGGTGCAGTGGACCGAAAAGCTCGACACTCGTGTGTTCGATTTTATGCTCTATTGCATATAGCACAGAGTTCTATTTACACTGCTGTTTTTCAACGACGACGATGATTCCCCAATTCATTGATAACGGGCAGTGATACAAACTCTCAAAAATATTTCTCCCCAAATTTTACCCCTGATTACTTATACCATTGACAGGTAAGAGATAATAAGCTAGAAAGAAAGGTTATATGTTTAACATAAAGACTTATGCGTGAATAACATAAAACTAACTTGTCTTAATCTGATTTCACTCTCGATACATTTTCATATCCCTGGCTATATACACACATTAAAATATTTTTTATTATTACATACAAATTGATTCATAAGGAGTAAACTTTAAACATCCTCCCCGCTGGTAAGCCTCCGTAGATATTTTCTCTAATTTTGGGGGGTAAATCCCTAAGTTGGCAACACTGACACCGTTGTACGGCCTAACCGCCGGACTGCTCTACACACGCACGGATTTGGTACGGAGCGGACCAAATCCAGCTATATTATACATACCAGCTGGCCCATTTCGGGGGGGGTTTGAACCCCCTAAACCACCCCCTGGCTACGCCCATGCTCAGAATACAGAACATCTTAGAACGTAGGTAGGTGACGATTACTATTTAAGACTACAGCAACATACAGACAACCTTTGCCATACAAGTTCATATAGATAACAGGTACGCGCCGCTTACACCATCATTTACTTTGGCCATAAATATGCGATAACGTTCCTACTTACTTACCGTTAACCGTGGTAATAGGTTCTGACGAGCAAACAGATCCTAGATTATTACAAAATATCTCAAGATCTAGATTTTTATATTCAACCGTAACGTAACTCTAAACTTATCGGACTTTATTTTAAGAAATTTAGGTTTTAATAAATTTATATTTTGTTACTAGCTAGCTACTAGCTGGTCCCCGCAACTTCGAATGCATTAATCGAAACAGAGTACGGAAAAGATAAGAGTTGTCCGTACTCAGTGTTACTTCTTATAAGCTACTAAGAGTGAAAGTCCAGTCAAAATCGGTCCGGCCGATTCGGAGATTAGCCGAAACAAACAGACACAGACTAAATCTATAAAAATAGTTTTTTTGGTGTCGGTATCATATATATTATATATGGTTTGGTTACGGATATTTTGGGTATATGATCTACTGCTCATATAAAGACGTTTAGGCAAAAAAAAATACATATTGTCATACTCAAAGTTAAAAAATCATCTCATAATGGGTGAGTCTCCACTCAACGCAAACTGAACCATATAAAGGAAGATTTTTTTTCGAGAATAACAATTATTTCTCTGCCTCAACGTCTATACATTAATCAGTAGATCATATGCCCAAAATATATATTAATTTTACCAAACCTTATATACCTATTATTATATGCATTAAGTTCAAAGCTTAATTTGAAATTACAAACGCTTCGATTTTATTTATTTGTATTACATAATTATATAGATATATCGATTAGGGTGGTTAATCTTCATAAATTTTTAGGGTTCCGTAATACTTAAGGAACCCTTATAGTTTCGCTCTGTCCGTCTGTCTGTCTGTCTGTCTGTCTGTCTGTCTGTCTGTCTGTCTGTCTGTCTGTCCGCGCCTCTAGCTCCTGTAATTATGAATATAAACTGATGAAATTTGGTGCAGTTATAGATTGTGTATAGATCACGGTTTCGGGATCATAAAAAAATAAAAATTTTATATTTGAAGGGTGGCTCTCCATACATGTGAAGTGGGGATGAAAAATATTTTTTCACTCTACCCCATCGTGTGGGGTATCGTAGAATAGGTCTTTTAAAATAAAGGCAAGGTTTCATACGTTACTTTTTTATAAAGTTGACCATTTTCGAGTAATCGGCCTCCAAAGTAGTTTGTAAGTTGGTCCCCCCCCTAGCATTTTTAAACTAAAGGAGATAGAAACTTGCAAATTTCCATGCTGATAGATCATGCTAAAAACTCTTTAGGAAAACTATTATGAACCAAATCGGACAGTAACTTTTGGAGTAATTAAAAAAAAGCATATTACGCGTTTATAGTTACGGAACCCTCCTTAGACATGTCCTGACATGCTCTTGGTTAGGTTATTACTATTGAAAATCGTCTTCACAACAAGTACCTATGTTAGCTTGTGGTTTAAACATTTACAAACCACACTCCACAGCAATAATATTTACAAAGAGCCATAATCATCAGCAATACTTTATAACGTTATAGTCGTTAGACTTTAAATAATCTGGTTTATATTATTAACTCATAGATTTCCAACTTTCATGTCTAGTTCTATTTTTACTGAACGCCGAAAACAGAACTACTTATTTGATATTTCTCTAGCTGTGTAGACTTAGTATTACACCTAAGGTTAAACGTATGCAAACGCTATACAGATTGCTGTAATAAGATTTGTTTTGTACCTTGTATAGCTTATTAGGGATTATTAAAATAAGTTTACAGAATAATAACCTCGTCCCTCATCGGTTCCTTGAAGGTGTCTCTAACGAATTTGTAGTAAGGGAACACACTGCCATAACTCCTTGGTACCCTCAAAGGGAGCATCAGCGGACGCCTCTCGGGGGGTTCTGATGATGCACCGGCTCTATACATCCAACTCATTTCACTACACTTTCCAAACACTCACTATTACTAGTCACTACACAAATCGACATGCGAACTTGATTAATAGCTCGATGGAGGGTAGTCGAACTCATAAAATTGTTTTACTTCAATATTATGATCGAATCAAGGATTACGCCTTCCACAAGCATCCTGGGACTACTGAAGATAAGAAATTATTGAAATGTTACTATGTATTTACTTTAACTCGCTTATCATTATTATCAGTTTATGATAGAAAACTATTATTAGGTGTGTCAATCGTACTATTTTTTGTACCATTTAACTATTTTTAAATTTAATTATTGGTTCATACAGAAATTCATAAAATTCTCTCTAAATTTCGGACTAGGTAGAAAGAGTATTTTAACGCAGCTTAATCTAAATATTTTAGATATCGAATACACGTAGCGCCATCTCTTATTTGCACCATGTACTAAAAAGCAAACTAACAACGCTGCGCGTGCGTCGTTTTGTGTAGTGTTCAAAGACCTTCTCATTTTGTTTCAGTTCACAAGATGGTGGTAGATGGCGTTAGTGTTTGGTATGATATCAAACATAGGAGTGGCAATAATCGCGATACAAATAAACACACAGAATAAAATAGTTTACGGGTACAAGGCAACGGCTAACGGCCATAAATCACAATGCCAAGGGCCTTGTTGCCATTGCACTTAAATGTTAAATTTTCTGTTATTTAAAAGTAAATTAAGATCTATAATGTTCCGTTAGTTATACATTAAAAATGTCAAGTATTATGATACTTGACGTTTTTAAAGGCTGTGGTTGATGTTTGGAAAACTGATGAAGTATCTACACCTAAACTGTATACCTATTAGGTACCTACCTTGTCAAAAAAATCCCCTTGACAAGTTTAACAAGAATTAGCGATAGTAAAATATATAATATTATGAAACTGAAAAGCCATTAGTTCTGGTGCAAGGCCAGGGATAACAAACCATTATTCATTGGTCAACAATTTCTATAACAACAGACAAAGAAAATCCCTAGGCGCGGCGCAATGATGTCATTTGGATGAATTTAAGTTTTACATAATGTTATTCATTATTGTATCATTTTCAGAATATTATGTAAAGTTATTGATTATTTTATTTATATTTTACAAAATCATTTAAATCTACACTAATATTATAAAGAGGAAAACTTTGTTTGTATGTTTGTTTGTTTGTTTGTTTGTTTGTTTGTTTGTTTGTTTGTAATGAATAGGCTCAAAAAGTACTGGACCGATTTCAAAAATTCTTTCACCATTCGAAAGCTACACTATCCACGAGTAACATAGGCTAAATTTTATTTTGGAAAAAAATAGGGTTCCGTAAGATATTTGCGGGTTTCGGACACAAGGTGTAAAAATCAACCAGAAAAGTTACTTATTTTGCGTACGCTGCCTAAACTATAAGAGATAGAACCATAAAATGTTCTTATTAATTGTAGATCGTATAAATATCTACAAAAAAGTCCGCGACACACTATACCTATCTATGTCGAGTGAGGCACAACAACCATTTTTTTATTTAGAAATCTTGAATTTTTTTTGGACTATATTTAAACGCGTTTATTTTACTCATGCTATTAATCCTTATCAAAATAAATTATTTCATCACTAAGAACAGTTTATGTAGATAATATTTGGTCTTTGAATGATTAAAATTGGACGTTTGGTTTTGAAGTTATGGCGAAATTAAAATATTACGATTTCTGCTGCACGGCCCGTTGCGAAGTGGGTGTCACCAAAGCGGGGGCGGGGTAATTTTTTTTTGTTTTGTGTTCGTTGTAACTATGGCAAAGAATATATATTACTAACGTAACTATGGTGGATAGATACTTGAATACCTATTTATTTAGTGTTTGTTGTATTGTTAGTCTTGAAGAGTATAGGTATTTCATACGATAAAAGTATACCACCTACTTATTTCATTGAGTTTTAGTAGGTACCTATATTAATTTGTTTCTGATTGTTTTGAACTTTTGACTAAATTTCGCCCGTTTGGTAGAGGTTTAAAGACATTCTGTAGTATTAGTATCAGTACCTACTGTACCCGTGCGAAGCCGGGGCGGGTCGCTAGTTATATATATAATAAGATGAGGCAAATGGCATACTTTATGTTATTTCCGTGTCAAAAGGAACACACCTTTTGTATGCCTAATGGCATAGGGCCATAGGCCAAATTTATTTTTTACTCGTAAACAGAATTATCCCAACGGATGATATGTATATTTTTTGTAGCATGTACCAAGTAACATGTAGTAAACTGTGTGTACAAAAAAATATGTGTTGAAATATAAAACGAATGCATCACGCTCTTTCAATTACTGTGGTCGGTGACATTGTAACGATAATAAAGAGCTAACAACAATCAACAATATATCAATTATCAACATACAAGGAACATCGAACAACCAACTGAAACCAATTTACTTCAATCAAAAAGAAATAGGTACCCCGTACCAGGTTCTAGAATTTGAAGAAAATCAACCAGGGAACAACGTATTACAAACCGTTGAGAGAATGGATATGTATTGGGTGGTAATTGTAACTTTTTCACATCTAAACCGCTAGCGACTAGATGGCTTGGAATGGGCACATATGACACAATTTTAAGCTTGGATACAGTAGGCTAATTAAATAGGCTTTACCCAAAGTTATGTAAGGAGTATACAGGATTTTGTTTTCGCGACTAAAGACGCAGCCACAAGTTATTTGAAACACATCGGTAAAATGTAGATATGCATGAAAGATAGATTTTTTCTCTGCGCCAACAAAGTCGCGGGCAGCATTTAGGTAGTTTTAAATAATATGAAGAAGCGATCATAAAATCTATTAATACGTATGATGGATAAGAATACCATTCGTCTTTCAGATACGGATGCAGATGACACGGCGATCAATTGTTATCGATGCACATACTTCATATTGTTATCTGACCGACCGCGACATGACGATAAGTAATTACAGCGTTCAAAATATTTCAATGTAATTATTTCATCATAAGAAACTTACCTACTTTTGAGTTTTTTTACAAGTTTAGACTTAACTATTTGATGGGACGATGTTAAATCGAAAAAAAAACCGAATAGACCCGAAGATGAGCTGAAACCGGATTAGATAATGATAATATTAACGTGAAGACTGGATAACATGAAGCGTGAAATCTGATAGGATCACTATCACTAACAAAAGCCCTTGTTTAAACACAGCAAGTCGCGCGGTAAAGAACTGCGCGATTCAACCGCAACACGCAGCTTATTATAAAGGCATCGTAGGCTGGGAGTTGGGACTATATTATTATGATAAAAATATGTCGAAAGATTCATTACTAATGTTTTTAATCTAACGAAAAATAATGTGTTGAATTATAGGCAGAATATTCGCGTCGGAAGTATATTAACATTTTACAATAATTTCACTACTTTTATTACAATGTAACTGTTTTTAGAATTTTACGGTGACATATACAAATATATAGCCTCCGTGGTCTAGTGGTTAAGGCTTCGCTCTCGATTTGGAGGTCGTGGGTTCGATTCCCGCATTGAAACAACAAAAAATGTTGTTTCCAAGTTTGGTTAGAACTAGGGGATCGAAAACCGGTTACATTTAAAAAACCGATTTTTTCGGTCTTCAAAACCGAGTTTATAAAACCCGGGGGTATTTCGGGTTTTTTGTTGATTTTGTAGAATTTTGTTAGGAATGTCCTAAAATTTACATTTATCTGTTTTCTATTGTCACAACGTACTCTTAATAGGTACCAACTGGTAAAAAGTGATCCCACCATCATCATTTTCATGTCTTGCCAAGACGATACCATATAACTCGCACTGTCCAAAAGCTATTAAGATCTCATGTAAAACCAAGCTTTCGACTGTACCAAACTTCTAACTCTACACGCCTTAACTCTACAAGCCTATCTTCACAAACTCTACACCTTAGTCAAAATATGTGGCCTGGCCATTTCGCTACATTCGCTAAGGCGTAAGGTGAAAAAATTACTCGCTACTCGTGTCGGTCATCCATCCCACTGGGTTACGGGAGTAAAGGAAAAGGGGTATAAAGGGGTATTTTTCCCCCTGAAAGGGGTAAAAAGGGGTATTAATGGGAAATTCCAAACAGATCTGACCACAAACAAAAAAGTTACATACGTGTATGTAACTTTTTTGTTTGTGGTCAGATCTGTTTGGAATTTCGTCATGTTGCTCTTTGGCATGATTTACTAAAACTCTAATTCAATATTTTCTAAAATTCGATATTTTATGGGTAAAAAGGGTACTAAACTTTGTATGGGGAGAAAATATGAAATAAGCGTTTTAGTTTGGAACTTTGTAAATGGAGTCCTAAAAGAAAATAAATAAACATGTGTTTCATGATTTTTCGATATTCAACCCACAAAGGGACGAACGGGGTATGCCGTATGAATGTCTTTTTTCAACACCAGACCCATGCTTGACTATTTTACTATAATGTGTGTTGTATATTCTTAGAATGGTCTATTCATTATTTTGATACCAAACCTTCTGCAGTTAGGTAATAAGCATACATAGATGGCCAAAATCATTATCCTTCCTTTTGGCTACGCCGTAGTCGGGTAAAAAGGGTTTCGTTTGCATTTACTATTTCCACGCAAACGAAGTTGCGGGCACCAGCTATATAATATATTACTAACACTGTACTGTATTAGTCCAGAGTTCTAATTTTACTGCTCTGAAATTTCACCGGCGTTCCGAATTCCGGAGCATATAGTCCCAGCAGTACTATGTTCATCGTTTACACCATGGAGGTAAAACAGGTACATTAGAAAATATCCTAAGGTTACACTTAAGCCCTTATTTAACTTTTTAGATTGTTTAATGACAACTTTATTAGAGGAATAATTGAAGGGAAGGTAGAAGGTAGAAGAAAACGTGGAAGGCCGAGAAGAACTTTTATGAACCAGGTGAAGGCGAAAGAGATGGTCGTGTCGTATCAGGAGGTCAAGAGAAGGGCGGAGAGCAGAGAGGAATGGAGAAAGCTCCACCGACAAGAGCGAAGCTCTTAAATTGGAATGAATGACATCTGAATATCTCAAGTTATGGTCACTTTTTGGGGTGACCTTAGTAATAAAAGGAGCTATTGAAAACACAAATTAAAAGCGTTACGTAAATATTAGTCACTTCCTACAAGTCATTGAAGTAGAATCTTGGCTACTAAATGCAACTATAAATCTCCGCAAAATAGCATCGATCACCACCTTAAACATTTTATTCCTGTATTCAAAAAGACATATTTTGTAAAGATTATTGCATAAACAGGTCAATTTATCATAGTAAAATTTTAGTAGTTCTTGTTAAAGAAATTCTCATAACATTTAGAATATTTATATTACAAAATTTCTCTGAACTGTACATATTTTTCATCAGCTCGAAACCAAACGAAATGGTTTCAATAATTTCTGACATCTGAGCAGTTATTCCGTAGGAATAACATGAAGTTCTTTAGAATTTAATGGAAAAAAATTAGGAAAACAGTTGACCATCATGCAACAGGTCATCCATGCAACTTCCTGCTAAGCACTTAAATTTTATCTAATGCGTCATTTTTGAGCTTATCGAGCCCAAAAATAAAAGTGCCTCTTAAAAATTTTCACTGATAAAATTAAGTTTAATAAAACACAATTTTTTGAAATTTCAAATTGTCATAACTTTGGAATGAATCAACCGATTTTCACGCGATTGGAAATTTCGGAGTAGTTCCGCAAAAATACTTTTTTCGGTTTTCTTTCCTTCACTATATCTCTCGAACGAATTAACCGATTTTGATCGGATTAGCGGCGATCGACGTGGTTTTTCAAGGTTAAAAGCTGATTAGTTTTTGGAGTTGATCGATAAAGCCGTTTAAAAGTAATTCCAAAAAAAAAACACTTTAAAAATAACAGTTTTTTTTTTAGATTTCTCGAAATCTATATGTCTGAATCGGTCCAAATTGTATTCAAAATCTAAGTTTGGTCAAGCCCTTTCGAATGGCGCTAACCGCAATAAAATCGGTCAAACCGTTCAAAAGTTATAAGAGGTTTACATACTTACAGACACACACACACACACAAACATACATTCAGACATAGTGATACCCTCGCGGGGGTAGTCAGGGATGCTTCCTGTGACCTCAGAACGTCGAGATCTGTAGCATTCGATTTTTGCAAAACAGGGTAAAACCATTAACTTCCCGATTTTTGAAAATGTTAGATTTTCTTAGTGGGATGTTTAAAAAGTAGCAGTTTTATGAGAGAGCCAACATCGCAACTTGCATATCCAGCAGGCCGTCA
This sequence comes from Glaucopsyche alexis, assembly GCA_905404095.1. Taxonomy (NCBI): domain Eukaryota; kingdom Metazoa; phylum Arthropoda; class Insecta; order Lepidoptera; family Lycaenidae; genus Glaucopsyche; species Glaucopsyche alexis. The sequence continues at coordinate 10,616,670 of FR990053.1, forward strand.
TGTCAAATCTGAATTGGCCGACCTTAAGGGCTATACTGACTATCCAGCCTGCAAGCTCAAGGCCACGGATTTGTAGGCAAATTTTTAAAATAATTGACACTATTGACGCTAATGACGGTACATTAGTAGGTACCGTTTCTGGATGCGCCGTGCGTTTGGCCCTTGACTCCATAGTAGCTTATGGTAGGCAAAGCAAATATGACGCATATTAAAAATATTGACACGTATGGCACATAACTTTTTCAAGTTATCTTTTGACAAGGAACTTTTGACAAGATTCGTACTCGGCCGGTTCTTAATTATAGATATTCATTGCGTAAACAATCATTAAAATATAGTTATGGCATAGTAAAGTTGTGTTTACGAGCATTGAGGATTTTAAAGTTTACTTTAGTGCGATAAACACCTTCGATTCTTATCGATAACATTTGAAACGGCACTCAGTAAAAACAAAACTGGCAGCTACATTATATTATGGAATAAACGAGATGGTGCCCGCGACTTCGTGCGCGCAAAAGAATATTTCGCAGAAACCGTACATTTTTCCGCGATAAAAAGTAGAATATGCCCGTGGTCTACTCTACATCTGTGCCAAATTTCATCAAAATCAGTCCAGTAGTTTCGGAACCTATTCAATGCAATCAAACAAACAAATTTTTCCTCTTTATTGTATTAGTATAGAATATAGATAAGATCTACTTGCGCATATCTGGGTTAAAGTTAACCTTGGCTTAAATTATCATGCCTTATCTCTTTCACAAACACGAAGAACGAGAGAGATAACATGATATTTAACCCAGGGTTAACTTTAACCCAGATCTGCGAAAGTGGGCCTAAGTCTGAGGTCATAAATCATAATATTAAACTTTTGACAATGATGTTTTATGATTACGTGTTGCGTTGAGAAAATATTATTGTTACGGGATTATGTTCTGATATTCGAAGTAAAACGCCAGTTTCCTCTGAGGGAGTTTATTCGCTACGAATTTCCACACAAACAGGTCTGAATCTCAATTCTCGTATTTAAAGTAGGCTTTCATTTTACTTTGAGTGGATTGTAATTCGTAAGTGAAGCGACATATTACCATGAACGGATTTTATGACGTTTAAACCAATCAGAGCGCGTTTCACGTTGGTTCAACGTTCATAAAAACACCGTTTGAGAGTTTTAGCGTATCGGGACATGATTGTAATTGTATTAATGCAGGTTTTATTTAGCAGAATTGTCCCTCTGGTCTTCGAACACGCCGAAATTTCCAAATCGTAATTCGTAGCCGGAGTCGCAGATAGTAATCGCACTATTTACTTAGGTATCGCTCGAAATTAACCCGAAGAACACTCTGCGGTCGGCGACGACACGAGTACTAGAAAGGTCGCGGTTTGAACTTTCCAGATCTTTCCACATAGTGTTTTTAGAACTTTCGAGTCGGGTTGAGAGTGGGACAGTGCATGTTCGAGAACGTTCTAGTACTTTCCATACTAGAAGCTTTGAGAACATTCTACAAATTAAAACAACGTAACATACTAGAATATTCTATACATCGAAGCGCCGTAACATTATCTTGTCAGGGTGTTCGGTGAATTCCTCGAAGTTTTCTACAGAAATAGTTCCAAATGTATTCTTGTTTGTTTTTTTTTTAAAGAAAAATACGAATAAAATATTATAGTTGTTCCATGTCCAAAAATATGATTTTTGGAATAAGGATTTGTATTTTATATTAATGCAGTCGAATCAAAGACAAAATTAAGTCAAGCAGAAATATTTTAGTCGTGAGTGCGCACTGTGTACGTACAAAAAAAGCTTTTCACATAATAATATGTATTATTATAACGGAAGAAATTTGAGGCAAGGTAAAGGAAATCAGTACAGAATAAGAACAACATAGCCTATATTTACTAATACGCGTCTAAACTGTTATTAAATTCTACTTTCAATTAACTACCAAGAAGTCTAGATTGACTCATTATTGAACTATTCTTGTTTCGGTTAAAAAGACATTGCGTGTTTTTACCCGGTGTTTAAAAAATAGACATAAACCAAAATATTCTTAGATTGTACAATTACCATTAGCATTCCATATTTTTCCGTAATTATTTTAGTTCAGATCCATGCAGTTGGATGAGATAATCAATAAATTGATCATATTTCTATATAAATATTTGTTACAATATCATACTATTTACCCCACCTCTTGCAGTTATTAGCGACATAATATGTCGTTGTTAACCATATTAATGAACTGGAATTAATAAAAGTTGCACCTACTACTAACTACACATACTTAAGATTATAAATGTAATAAAAATTAAGAGAAGAGAGAAATGTTAAAAACTAAATAGCAATAAATGTAGAGATGAATCTGTAGAGTGGAAATGTAACGATAAAGTAAAGGCAAATAACAATGAAATAGATAGGAAATAAAAAATGTATAAAATTAATGACTGAATTATAAAAAACAGGGAAAAGGAGTAAATATGTAAGAAAAATAGCAATAAATGTAACGAGAAGAAATGTATAAAATAATAGAAGTAAAAATGTAAGTAATAAATAAATAAATTGTCTACAAGTAGGAAATATTACACAAGCTAAAAATTGGCCTGGCTAATGGCTGGGGGAACAATAAAAAAAAAAAAAAAAAAAAAAAAAAAAAAAAAAAAAAAAATAACTACACATACTACATCTACATCTAGGTACAACCTACACCTACATCTACACCTACCAACCTACTGAGACGTGTCGATATTTGTGAAATAAACCAAAAAGGTAAACTGAATGCACCTATTAACATTTGATAGTCAAGTGGCAAATTGAACACAGTGAACAGTTAGTATGGAAAAATTCGGTTCCCTATTTTTTCGCATAAAATCATATGTCATAATTTTACTTGGCATAATTTCATTTGACCTAATAGTAGTTTCGCATAATATTCATTTGGCATAACTTGCTAAGCATAATTTTTTTTCGCATATTAATTAGGAATAATATTTTTATGCATAATATTTAAAAGCATAAATATATTTACGCATAATGATATTTAAGCATACTATAATAAATACGCATACTTCTTTGTAGCATTTTTTTTACATACTAATCAATAATAAATTCTACTAGATGTGCGAGTTGAGACGAAATAACAATTATAATTGTAATTTTCGACTGATTACGAAATTAAACTCGGACAAACAACAATCTAAGAACATGTCGAGCCATAACCACGAGCCCAATGCACTTAAGGATAAATTAGGTTTTGTTTTTGCATTAAATAACCTTTCGTATTAATTATTTTAAACATGTTTGCGGCTTACGGGTGGCCCAAGGGCCACCCCGACGCAACTTAACCTACTGTTACACATGTTATACTAGGTATAATGAGTGTAATACCTGCTTTTAATGTTTCATAAATATGCGTTCAGTTACCTTAACCGAGTTTTTATTATGTCCTTCCATTTTATGCATATTTGTGCTTTGTGACAGAATGCCTTGGATTTATTATGACAAAAAAATATGCCTAAGAAGTTTATGCTAAAAAACAATTATGCCAAAGTATTATTATGACAAGAAAAATTATGCCTTGCGAGTTATGCCTCATTAAATTAGGACAAAAACATTAGTCTAAATGATATTTATGCCTAATGATGTAGTATGCCAAGAAACCATTATGCCAAAGTAATATTATGCGTAATAAAATTATGCCAAGTGAGGTATGCCAAATGAAATTATGACAAATAAAATTATGCGAAAAACGGGATTCCGAAAAATTCAATCGTCGTTTTTAGTATTTACCCGCAATATTTCTCACCGTTTTAACCTCTGAACTTGCACAATTTATAATAATAATAATAATATCGTTTATTTCCGAGAAATTGGTGTACAGTGTTCTTAAGTTTAATTCGTTTCACAATTTCTACCTCTTTAGAGCTGTGGAAATATTTAGATTATTTATTGATTTCTTTTAATTTATAAATACATTATTTAAATCATTTAAAGGTTACACATTACAATTCAGAGTAATATTGATAAAAATAGGCATATCAAGATAAATTAATTAATAATTATAAAACAATAAAGCACAATTATTATGGTAATGTCAACTATCAATACAATTAAATTATTCAATTTATTTATACTATACATTTATTATATTTTTATGTATACCTAATTATTTAATGTCAATTTTTTTTACATTATTTAAATATTCAAAATATTCCTTATTACTATAAAAGCATTTGTCCAGCAACCAATTTAATAATATTCTTTATAGCACGGCGTGACCTAAACCCGCACTTTTGGACCTAAACACACAATTAGCCATATCGTTCCAACTCATTTCCTGAGTTTTATCGAGAGCCATTCTCTCCCCCGGCTCTACACTATCACCGAGAATTCAATGCAATGTTGCTACTTTAAAAAAATTCAACAGTTGAACATCCCGAGTCCCAAGAACGCAGTCCTCATTCCTCAACTTAGGTTCAAGCAAGCATAGTGCAATGTAGAGCCTTAAATCTATGAATTTCATGTTTTAAATATGTATTATGTTTAATTGCTTTTGATCCTTCTCCGGCTTAAAAAAATTGCAAGAGTTGGGCTCTATATCCTATTTACGTGTTAACACGTAAATAGGATATTAAGTATACTATACTTCTCCAAAAATTGTGTATTTGTGTAAGCGTCAAAACCTAAGATCTTGGTCAAATTAGCTAAGCCCTCGTACTTAGAATTGATTAGCGAGTAAAAACGGGCTGACCTAACCTTGGCACGACCTATCTATTAGTTTATCGTCCACGCAAACTTTACCTTGGTCCGATACTTGGAGATATCGGCTTGCTCTCACGGAACAAAGGTCTTATGTTCGAAGATCGTAAATAATATTATAGACGACAGTGTAGAAACAAGTCCAACAAAAAGTCTGGGTACGCTCTAAGTTGGGTTACGTTATGTCAAAGTGTTATTAAGACAATCCTCCACTTATTAAATACAACAATGGGCAAGTAGTTTCGAGTCGAATTATGATTTGTACGAAATACTATAGGCCTTATATATTTTCCGTAATATAATATTTATCCTACTCAGCGAAATACGATATGGATAGAAAAGTACGCAAACGCATCTTGTATGTACTTATCCGACAGACCGACATGCGTATTGCACTTTAAAAGTCACAACAACAAAACCTAAGTCTGCTCTGCAAGGAAACCGGCTACCTTTGACGATATCAGTGGTTTTATTTTATTGTAGAATCTACAATGTAGAGATTGTTTGGGGGAATCCACATAACACGATGGCGTCATTATACTAGCATTGACCTGACTGATTAAGGTCACAGTTGAAGGTGTTTTATCAATGTCATGGACTCATCATCGACGAATTTCATCAAAATCGGTCCAGTAGTTTCGGAGCCTATTCAAGGCAAACAAACAATCATACAAACAGATTTAGGTACGCATTCTTATTTCTATAATATTATACCATAATATTACGTAATAGACATTAAGTATTTCTCTATTAAGTCTGTGGGCTGTGGCTTCGTATAGATATCACGTTTCTCAATTTGCCAAGCACAAAAACAAAGCTTACATAACAATAAAATAAATATGTTTTCATTATACGAGACTAATGCTTGTTTCACAATCTACTAATAAGCGTCGGATCTCGGATAGCTTATTCGGATGTTTCGTCGCTGCTTACTTTATACTGAGCAACAGTGACAAGACTTGCAAATAAGCTATCTGACACTTGTCAGTAGATTGTGATTTTTGAAACAGGACCTGAGTCTAGGGTTACCATCTGACCCGATTTATCCGGTCTAGAACGGATTTTAAGGATAGAGACCGGACACCGCCCGGATTTCATTTGAGACCGGATTTTTAATCATTTCAATAAATAGTCAATAGTGAAACTATCCCTCGCTACATACTCGTAATTCTCTAAATTGAGTATTCAACCAATAAAAAAACAGTTTTTTTTATAACGGCCAATGCTGTCCCACTGCTGGACAAAGGCCACTTTCGTCACTTTAATCAAATCTAATCATTGTATGGGTGGGGGAGGGGGGGATTTTTTTAACAGAAATCAAGATAACTGCCTAAGTCTCGATTTCATCAACACCTGTTAGGTACTGTTAATTGTTTGTCAAAATATAATGCAGGTAATGCCTCTCTTTAATTTTTAATATCTGAGATTTTGCCTGAGATACAGGATTCCCTAGTTAAGGCACTACTGTACATTTTATGTAGAAATAGATGTAAACTGAATATTACTTTATGTATACATAATATATGTGGTACTATGTAAAACTCTTTAGTAAAATCTCTGACTGCGCGTTCGCGACGCAATTTCAGCTCTACGCGATCAGTTTCTTGGTTAAATCATATATTTTTAGTCTACATAAATGCTTGTAATCTAGCTAGACTCTAGAGGAAACTTAAGAGGATACAATAAGGAAGAACTTTACAATCTTATTCTAGGTAGTAGGTACGGATTGCTTAGGCCTTTCCTCCTAATATGGAATAAGATAGAGACCACGAACTTTATACCTACATTAATAAATCTTTGAACTAAAAAGACAAATAAAATCAATACTCTCCTGAGAGTTGGAACTTGGAAGTTGGAACGTTTGTCGTTTGGAATAAAACTATCAAGGACATACGAATCCGGTCTTGAGTTACAAAGGTTCAGTCTTTAATAATATAAACCTTTCAGAAAAGAAGATCTAATTAACCGTCATCGATACGAAACTAGATGTAATTAATAATATAATAATTTTATATAATTATTAATTATATCTTTACATTTACTTTCGTATCGATGACGGTTATTTCCAAAAAATAATCAAATAGCTACATAAAATACTACAATTTGATAAACAAAAATATGCATGAAACTACTAATTAATTCTACAATAAATTTAAGTCTTTGTAATTACTTATTACGTGTTTGCTTTTATGTTAAAACAAGAAACGTGTCTAATTCTCAGAAGCAATTTTGCACATGCTATGATTATCCTCAACAATTATACCTTTCGTTTCGTCTATTAAACAGTAAGTTGAAACAAAACCGTAACTCTAAACATTTTTTCAAGAAGATCCCATAGCCCACTAAATAGCGCACTTTAATTACTGCGTTCCAGTAGGACATTTAAAACGAAATTTTCATTATTTTCAATTTTCATTCACATTCTGTTTGTGTAGCACCGCTCGCGCTACGATCATTCGTAACTGTTTTCATCCTTGTTCCACAAGCAACTGTCATCTGCCAAAAACTGTTATAAACTCTTCTAATCATCGTTAAAAACTAGTCCCGAAAGACATTAAGAACATTTATATAATAGAGGTAAAATGTATCTGATTCTGAGTTTATCTAACTTCCGTTCAGTCTCTGAACGAACTTGGACTATGATTACACGAGAAATGTTAAAATTTAACATCGGTGAGTTGTTCCACTACACAGTGTATTTTTTGTCCAAAAAATTGGCCATGCAGTTTTTATTACTTAATTTTATAGGATTTGTGATTATAAATGCAGGACGAGAACACCCGACTGCCCATTTCATATAGAAGAATGCAAATTAGTACTTGAAAAAAAATTCTATGGTTTCCAGAAAAAACATAGAAACAGTTATAGTTCAAAAGTTTGATATTCTTTTAAGATTTTATTAATTGGTCTAAATAGTGTCTTAAAAGCCCTACGATAGCGAAAAACATCCAGGCTTTATTTGTTCAAGATAACGTATTTATGACTGATTTTGTAAATTTATGTTTTAATTTTTTTAACGCCATGCCGTTTCATATTTGGATTTGAAAGACTGAAATATTCTTTTTATTGATACTTATAACCCAAAAAAAAATGGGATCCAAATGAGGCGGGGCATCGGAGTTAATCAATTTTATATTATTTTGGATAGGGTTGTCACCGCATAGATGAATATTTGAAGTAGGTTTTTATATGCTCATTTTTCTAATGAAGTTCGTAACTTCAACAAAACAATTAATAGTAATAGTCTTTTTTACTTACTAGCTGCTGCCCGCGACTCCGCCCGGGGGAAAATCATTATGTTATCCATAGTTTACATTTTCTTCGCGTTATACCTTTGCTCCCTTTTGCTTCACTGCTGTTGCACTCTTATATTGAAGTCAGTGAGATACTGAGAAGCTCAAAGTCACTATTTGGTTTGAACCTTTCTGTTTTTGGTTATTTATGTTTATTATACTGCATATTATATGATGTACCTCCGCCGTGTTCCATATTTGTAAGAAGTATCGATCTAAATATTTAAGTGTTCAGATTTATTTCAGCATAAAAAATCTAACATGCCTTGAATATACATAAATAATATAAATAAGTAAAAAATATATTGTCTTGTTCGCATGTACTAGTCGAAACACTGTGTGTTTGGTAGAGTAATATTTCAGGAATTTCAAGTGAAAACAAAGTTTTATTCAATTACCTAGCAGTTGCGCGCGGCTTCGCTCGCGTGACATTCAATTTCTCTGCACCTTCTTAATTTGATCGTTTTGGTATCAGAAACAGACACTTATTTTTTAGGCATGTATTTACTTGCGACAAAACAATTAAATTTTGGATGTGAAAATACCGAATATTGAATACTAAATTACCAAGTTGGCGAAAGAATGTAAGGAACAAAAAAATTACAAATCTGGTGACTAAATAATACCACTGAATTTTGGCGACAGTTTGTGAGTGCACATTTAATTTAAAAATAGGCACATATATTTTCCCTGATGTAGGTAACTCAAAAAACATACAAGCAGCAAAACGAGGATACATAAAAAAAACATAAAAGAGCATACAAAATATCCAATTTTTAATTTTTCTCGGTTTTAGGGGGATGTAGATATTGTGTAGATTAATTTTGAAATTTAAAAATGGCTGATATTTATTTTTCATAAAATTGATATGGGTGTCGTTTATAAGGTTTTTGGGAGTGCTGGATTACGAAAATGACATTCGATTTGAAATTCTAATATGGCGGACATACTTAATTTTATAAAAATAATATGGGTGTCCTTTTATTGGTTTCTGGGGGTGCTGATAACAAAAAAGTCATCAATTTTAAATTTCCTTAGTAACCCCGCAACCTCATATTTTCTTTATGATGGGAGAAAAAGAAATTTGAAAATATGGAATTTTCCAACATTTCTATAGCTTTATACATTCCTAATATCTCAATGTGCAGCATTTACATATTTTTTTATAAAATTGATTCTATCTCGGAAACGGTGCATCCTATTGAAAAAATAATGAAAATTTCGTCCCCCTTAGAAACCCCGCAACATCATATTTCCCTCATGATGGGAGAAAAATTTTTTCGAAAATCCGGAATTTTCCAACATTTCTATATAGATTTATACATCTCTCGTATCTCAATGTACAGCATTTACGTTTTTTTATAAAATTGATTCTATCTCGAAAACGGTGCATCCTATTGAAAAAATAATGAAAATTTCGTCCCCCTTAGAAACCACGCAACATCATATTTTCCTCATGATGGAAAAAAAAAAATTTCGAAAATCCGGAATTTTCCAACATTTCTATAGATTTATACATCTCTCGTATCTCAAATGTACAGCATTTACATTTTTTTTATAAAATTGATTATATCTCGGAAACGGTGCATCCTATTGAAAAAATAATGAAAATTTCGTCCCCCTTAGGAACCCCGCAACATCATATCTCCCTCATGATGGGAGAAAGAAAATTTCGAAAATCCGAAATTTTCCAACATTTCTATATAGATTTATACATCTCCCGTATCTCAATGTACAGCATTTACGTTTTTTTATAAAATTGATTCTATCTCGGAAACGGTGCATCCTATTGAAAAAATAATGAAAATTTCGTCCCCTTAGAAATTCCGTAACATCATATTTTCTTTATGATGGGAGAAAAAAAAAAACGAAAATCCTGAATTTTTCAACATTTTTATAGATTTATACATCCCTCGTATCTCAGTACAGCATTGCCATTTTTTTCTATAATCGCTTCTATCTCAGAAACGGTGCATCCTACTGGAAAAATAATGAAAATTTCCTCCCCCTAATAAACCTGGAAATTGCATATTTTCTTCATGAATAGCAGAAAAATTCATGAATCCTGAATTTTGAAAAATTTCCATACATAGCTGGTACCTTGAAGTACATAACATACTGTAATAATAATCATCAATCCTAATCAGCATCCCCAAGATCTTTTAATTTAGTATTTATATTCATTTTACGAAGATTGAATATTCTGCATTTTGGAAAATGAAATTGGAAGACAATTTTGTAATCGGAACCTTATTAATTTTAATAACAAAAATGTACGCCATTGTGGAATTACAAAACAGATTTTATTTTCATATTATTCTGCACCCCCAGACACCTAGAAAATGACACCCATGCAAAGGAAAAACATACTTCAACAGTATCCAAAAATAGGATTTTCCGTAGCCTGCAAATTGGATTTTTAGCAGCCATTAATTTATCGACCAAATCTGGTTTTATAGCTGCTTATATGGTATAATGGTCACCAACTCGGAAATTAAGTCACCAACTTATAAATGTCGGTGCTAATTTGGATTAAATTTCGCCTCTTTTTATCTGCCGACTTTTGAATTTTTTGCCACCTGAGTGATTTCGCCAGTTTAGTAATTTAGTCGCCAACATATTAATTTGCTGCCAAATTCAGTAATAGAGTATGCTCACGTGCAGCCGCCAACTTATTTTTTGTTCGCTCGATTATTTATATCCCTTTTTTTTAATACTAAAGATTTATTTTAAATTCAATGTAAGTCTGATAATTTTTAATATTTTGTATACAAATTATTATCCGGCGTTGTAAATACCTAATATTTTTACAACAAATATGCTGATAATTCGGTCTGCCAGTGAAAGTCACGGTTAAAAATACATGCAACCATTTCAAAATTTAGTCAAAAGCAAAACAAACAGACGGACGGGCATTCTATTTAAAATCCAATGAAAGGTAATATGTGGTGCAGGGAAGGGGTTCGTTAGGTTACAGCTAAAACCAGGTAATAAAATCCGAAACCGGACCCGGTCTGCACCGGCTACCTATTAAACAATAGATTTCTGGTTATAATTAAACCTATATGAGACCATTTTATACCGGAAATATATAAAAGATTTTAAATGTGTCACCATGTGTACATTAGAAAAGTATTAATTTGTTAAAAAAATTCCAAGTCAGTATTGTAGGATTGACATGTCAAATTAATATGAAAACTGCAATAAAAAGTAATCGTTTTTTTGTTTCTGCTCAAAAATATTTCACGGCATTAATAAAATATTTTCTCGATTTATCGAGTCACTTTAGTGACTCAATGCAGTTTCTCTAACCTTCTGTTTAAGTATTAGTCAGGAATAAAAAAAAACAAAGTTCAAATGAATAAAAAAATTTGGTATAGAAATATTGACAACCCTAAACCCATAGTTACCATAGAAAACTTTAGAAGCCTCTAACTTCAGTGCCCTTTATTATTTGGACCTAATTTTTTTTACACAAATTCTAGTACATTTAAGTAACAATTCTGTATAAAAATAAAATCCAAATATTTAGAAATACGTTCATAAAAAATTAAAGAAAAAAAAACATAAATCGTAAATAAATCTTTAAAAACTTATTTAAGAAATATGTAAATCAGGTTAAATTATGTGTTTTTTTATTATTGTCGATCAGAATAATCAAGAAGACAATTAAGTTAATATTTAAAAAGTTATGGCAATTTTTAATTTTATTGAAAAAAAAATAAAAAGTGTTTTTTTATTGTTCATAATAAGATATTAACGCATGTAAATACTAATAAATTATTTACATAACATTTCTGTATGAGATTTCCAAAAAAAAAGGCATGGCCAATTTTTTGGACAAAAAATACACAGTGCACTATCACTAAAATTGCCAAAAACTAAATTTTCCAATTTTTTATACATATTTTCGATGATTCGCTAAAAACAACATTTTGTGATAAAAATTATAGTCTAGCGTTTTCGGCATAAATAGCGCTGTTACGTTAAAATCTAAATGTCGCAAGTAGGTAGTAAATTAGACAAAAAAAAAAAATACGTTTAGAATGAAATTGGATTTGAACAGAGTATAAAATGTATGATATTCCAAAGTTTATAATCATACGAGAATATTGCATCCAGTCAAGACCACAGTCAGGACTTATCAATTGATCAAGGATAACTTTTACATTACCATACGATTAGAATTTCAAACACGATCTTGTGCATGAAGTATTAACACAGTTCACCAGTGGTGGATTTACACTAGGGGCAGTCGGGGCTAGTGCCCAGGGCGGCAAATTTCGTAGGGCGGCAAAATTTGGAAAGTGAAAGGAATAATTTCTAAAACACTATATTTTTTTTTCAATTATCAACAGTGCACAATATATTAATAATTAATTCTTATAACGGTAATGTTAAACCCCACTCCTGATGATAGTCGACATACTAAATATAAAATAATTATTATCAGCGTGGTTAAGAGTTATTATTTGAGATAGGTTTGAAATCTGTTCATGGATGTTGATTGACACTGAGCATACAATTTTTTGCATGGATCTTTTTAATTCTTAGAACAAAAACAAATATTTTTTATATTATTGAAGTACCTATGTATAATATATTATAAAATCAATCATAGGGGTCCATCCACATATTACGTCACAGCGGATGGGGGAGGGGGGGGGGGGGGGTCATACTAAATGTGACAGTACATGTTAAGTATATATACAGGGATACTAAAAAGCGTGATATGGGGGGGTTCAAAAGTCGAAATTTTGCGTGACGTAATATGTGGATGGCCCCTAGTTAGAATAACTATAATTGATTGCAGATGTATTGATGAATTCGTAAGAAATGAGACAAAAACTAAATTTTAGGTAAAATTACACTGATAGGCGGCATTTCCTTCAGTGCCCAGGGCGGCACTAATATTAAATCCGGCCCTGCAGTTCACACGAGACTATAGACTAACTAGATTATGGAAGGTTCCAGAATTCTAAACCTATGTGATACCTAGAATTTTCGTAGACATTCTTTTTATACATTTAATTTGCACCTCTCGAAGTTAAAGGACGAACAAAATACAAATACCTAAACAAAGTATTTTCATTTAGTTTAACAATTATACTAGAGTCCGACCGAAACTGGTTTCCGGCCGAAACCGAAACTGAAACCGAATATTCGGCCGTGGCTTCAGTTTCGGCCGAAACCGAAACCGAAACTCACGTGGTCAAGTAGAAAATTCCTTAAAATACTGAAATTTGGTGCATTTTATCCATTATTCTGCATTAATTAGGACATGAAATGGAAACACGGTATATTAATTTTGTTGTAATCATTTATTTAATAAAATATTTAAAAAAATATTACCTAATTATATTTTAATTATGTTTTCAAATTCAGTTGCGTTGTCAAAGCGTTGCCGCAAGAAACGAAGTTAGGCGAGCGTGCACGAAAACTTCCGAAATCAGTTTCGGTTTCGGCAAAAGTTTCGGCCACTTTTGGCCGAAACCGAAACTGCCGCCGAAACTTGATTTTTGGCCGAAACTCGGCCGAAACCGAAACCGAAACCGAACTTTCGGTCGGACACTAATGCCCATTTGCACTAAACTTAAGGAACGCCTAAGTTCTTTCCTAACTTGTTTAGGCTGCTCCTAGCGAAAAATACTATTGCACTAACCTTAGGCCATTCCTAAGTCCACTTAGGATATTCTTAACTTTATGAGCCCGATTAGGAACTGCGTAAGCGTAGGCAACACATAAGTCGGGAGTTTTATCTAGTCTTGTAGATTATTTGTAACTATTGATATAGTTTTATTGATATACTATTGTCAGAGATCTAGCCTTAGATGTATTACAATAAAAAGAGGTATATTTTTTAGCAGATTTTTTATTACAGTGGTTTTAAAAATTCAAAGCTTAAAATAGTCAGATCGCAATAACCATGGCAGGGGATTTAATATTTATTGAATTTCCTTGAATTTGCAGAAGTCGATTTTCATAATGACATAATTTACACACGCGAGAACTAGAATAACAAGATCACGACCAAACTGCTTCCAAAATTTCGATGAAATCGACTTCTTCAAGCGGTATAGCATGTGCAAAAGAATTATTTCTCTTTATTCGTCGTGGCATCGTAAGAAGTTACTTTCCATAGAATGCACGGGCCTTCGTCGCACAACAATCGCACAAAATTTATATTTTCCTCCGCCGTAAAGTTTGCGGTTTTTACTTTTTCTTTCTAATTTATTTTCCATAATAGGTATATTAATAACGATTCGAAATCAATCGTAATGTATAATTTTAGTCAACAGTAAACACGTATATATATCTGTTTATTCTTGGTTTATTCTATGAAACACGCACCGAATTTGACACAATATGACACGACAATTGACAGCCTTTTGGTGAATGAGCTAGATGAGTGTAATTATTTTATAATGTATAAAAATCAAAAATAAAATCTAAAAAATATTAGTGAAAGAATTTTTTCGATATCTCAAAAACTGAATTTTTTATTAATTTTTAAAGTTGGATGTTTTTAAAATCAGCGCGAGCTTGACCGCTCAACGCGTGACGTCATTTCGCCGGCTCTGACCGCCGCGGTAAGGAACTCGTGCAGTAATTTTGAAGTTTTATTAAAATTTTTGGAATTATGGTGATAAAATAACATATAGATATAATTGTATAACACCTTTATGTATAATACAACGGTTAACACTCCAGAAAAATACTTTTTTCATGTGCCCAACGACAAAATCTGAGAAAATTAGTTGTGTAAAGTGTTGAAAAAAGTGTTACAGCTACAAAAATCAGTAGACATTTATTGCGAAGAATATTTTAATGTGAGTACTGAGTAGGTACCTAAATAAATACGAAACATCTACCTACATTTTTTTTTGCATTACTAAATGTTTAGTTTATAGAATATGCTCAGAATGAATTCAGTATTTTAGTGACAATGTATTTTAAACAATGGGTTTTACATAGAGAAATAAAACACGAGTCACGCAGATACAGCGTTGCCAGAATGTTACAAAAGTAACATTTTACGTTACTTTTGACCCTCTCATGTTACCACCATGTTACACTACTCAATATGTTACTTTTGTGTTACTTTTTATGCTGGGACTATATTATTATGTTCTGGAATCCGGAAAGCCTAGGAAAATTCAGGGCATTGAAATTAAAACTCTACACTAATACAATAGAGTTGAAAATGGAAGTGTCGAAGATATATTTGATATTTGACTCTACACTTGTGTGTTACATTTTCAGCTCCATTGTATTAGCGCAGTCCACAGAGTTCCATTTTCAATGCTGTAAATTTTCCTCGGCCTATCGGATTATGGACCTGAGTATTTGATATGAATTTCAATTTAATACCTCTTTAACCTACGCGTTTATGAGGAAAGGGGTAGTAAGTTTAAAATTATTAAAAGTATTTTTATTATATGATGTAACAAAAAATTTACGGTTTTCTTAATTTTTCCTTTATCTGTGCTATAAGACGTTAAGTCGCGCCAAATTTTAAGATTCTGAGTTCACGGAAAGTACCCTGTAGGTTTTGAGTTGCAAATGTGTCGAAAATTTGCGGAAATTTTCGGCATTAACGGCTGTATCTTTAGATTACGTTAGCTTAGAAGTTTGATTTTTTTACTGCTCCAAGGGACCGTAGACCCTAGTATTTGATAAAAATTCCAGCTTGCAACTTCCACGCGTTCCTGAGAAAAAGGGTCTTGACATACATTCGGACGGACAACAAAGTGATCCTTTAGTGGTTTCTTTTTTCCTTTCGAGGTACGGAACCCTAAAATGTCAATAAGATTCGAGATTTTAACCAATAACATCCTAGAGTCTGGCTAACGAAAGATGAGACTGGAAAAAGGCGGCAAATTAAAAAAAAGTTAAGTAAACAACGACAATAAACTTCATTTTCATGAAATGAGTTGTTCCTAACAAAATATAATATTATTGTCATAAATAATCAAGTATCAAAACTATAATTCCGACTATAGACAAGGTTGCCGTACGTCGACTTTTTGAATTTAACGCCTTTTTCCAGTCTCATCTTTCGTTAGCCAGACTCTAGCTTTTTGTAATGTTACGATGTAAAAAAATGAAGCGCCCACAGTGCAGATTTTTTATTTTCTTGATCAGTACGATTACGAGTAGTAATTACAATTTTTCGAAGTTCAACATATGGGACAGGAAACTTATTTTATTTCAAAAACTGCCTAAAAGTGTATAATAAAGTGCCACAGTAAAGTATTGTATCGTTTTCGACAAAAAATTAAGAAATGTTACTTTTTTCGTGAAAATGTTACTTTTTGAGCTGTCTCATGTTGTATTTGACTATCTGCTACTGGCAACACTGCGCAGATATGTTAGGTACCCACTTAAAAAATATATTTAATCTATTGAATGAAACTTAAAAGATGAAATAAGACAATACAAAAAAATCCCTACCTACTTTTTCCCTCGCTTATAACTATGTTTATGGTGTAGTCACTTGTTTGAGATCTCGACAAAAAACTTTATGAACAAAATGTCATAGATTGACTATTATATTTTAGTATTTTTTAACCGACATCCAAAAAAAGGAGGCGGATATACGTTAGGGCTGTATATGTATATAGCCCTAACGTATATATATATATATATATATATATATATATATATATATATATATATATATATTTCTCACCTTTTGAACTTTCCCTGAACTGATACAATTATTTTAAGATCAAAATCAGCCAAATCGGTCTAGCCGTTCTCGAGTTTTAGGGGCCATCCATAAATTACGTCAGACGAATTTCATGATTTTTGACCCCCTCCCCCGTCCTTGTCACATTTGTGAGACCCTCTCCCTCCCTAGCGTGACGTCACATTTTACAATTTTACATCTAGAAATAATTATTCAATTAAAACAGCAGTTCCGAAATTTGTTTAATTTGAATTGGTGGGACGGACGACCGACACGACTGTCGAGAGATTAGGCACAGGTCCAACTTTTATATGCCCATCTGACGCATGGATCGTCTTTCTTGCCAGACTCTTATGCCCAGGCTCACGCGATCCCGTGGCCCGCCAAGGGTGGTATGGAGTGGAGTACCGCCGAGTTTTTATTGAGTAGGGGCTGCGCCCATTCACCATCTTTTCGGGTGCAGCAGAGTCTCACATACTCACGGGTAGGACCGCTATCCCCTAGTGGGATGCTGAAATTTTCTCGGCGAAAAAAAAATAACTTATGTAATAAAAAACAACATTATGATCTCTCAAACATCACTGGGGCTGGAGGGTCTCGACACTGGGGCAATAGCTATCATAATATCATATAGCTATTACTTATGATTACTATATTAACACTTAGATTAAAATAGATTTTGAAATGTGACGTCACGAAAATTAGGACCCCTCCTACCCCCTTGTCACACAATGTCATACTTCGTCGACCCCCTCCCTCCCCCCTAACGTGTGACGTTATTTATGGATGGCCCCTTATTTGAAATTGGCCCTTTTAGACTTTAGTCACTAAAGTGGAAACCTGATGATGGAATCCATGAGGAATCGAGGGAACTCCTCAAAATGTATAGGTACATCTTTAAGAAGTTGGCCAATGTGAAGTAAATTAAGCATATCATACCAAAAAGTAAAATTTTGTGCCAAGGGTATACCCTAGATCCAAAAGCATTGAACAGAACTCAGTCTTTAAAGACACACGTTTGGAAATCGCGTAATAGGTTTTTCAAGTTACTTCAAAAGTTACTATCCGATTTCGCTTAAAATAATTTTCCTAAAGAGTTTTTAGCATGATCTATTAGCATAGAAGTTTACAAGTTTCTATCTTTTATAATTTAGAAATTCTAAGGGAGGGGGGACCAACTTACAAACCACTGGAGGCTGATTACTCGAAAATAGTCGACTTTGTAAAAAAGTAATGTTAAAAGAAACCTTACCTAAATTCTAAAATACCTATTCAACGATACCCCCACAAATGGGGTAGAATGAAAAAATATTTCATCCCCCCTTCAGAGCTACCCCTAAAATATAAAATTATTATTATTTTATCATGCCAAACCTAAGATCTACACACAATCTATAACTGTACCAAATTTCATCCATCAATATTCATAATTACGGAAGTATAACAGACGGACGGACGGAGCGAGCGAAACTATAAGCGTTCCTTGTGTGCCCTAAGTGGAGCCCTAAAAATGGAAAACATTATAATTTTGAAACAAAAAATGAAAACAGACTTCCAAAGTAAAAACGCACAAAAAAGTATGAAAAAAATCTTATTTTCTAAATAATTCCCTTTTTAAATTCGGCAAAAATTTTAATTATTTCTCTCATAGACGTATACTATCTCCAGTTAAATGGTCCCATTTTTGAGATTTTTGGGGCCATTTTGAAATTTTAAGTACGGTGAAAACAAGATGGCTAACATTTGAAGTATTGTGAAAACCAAGATGGCGTAACTTTTACTTGATAAAGATTTGTTCTATCAAAATAATGTACTTCATAGCCCATTTTGAGTTTGAAATGTTTGATTTCTCTACTCGATTATCATAATTTTGAAGTTGGTTGCCAACTTAAATGTGAGTTCTATAAAATATTGTTTTATCAGTTGTTTGGGCTGGCACAGACTTCAAAATTAAGAAGATTGAGTAGGGAAATAGTTAAAATTTTAGCCGAATTTAAAAGGAGAATTATTTTTAGAAAATAAAATTTATTTCATACTCTTTTGTGCGTTTTTACTTTGAAAGTTGGTATTAATTTTTTGTTTAAATTTAACAATTTTCCCTATTAAGTCATATTTATTATAATAATATATAAAAATGAATCGAAATGAACGAAGGTAAGTTTACAGAGCGCGTGTCAAAAACATACTGTATGCACATTGCATAGTTAGCTAGCTACGCACGGCGATGTGACGTCACAGCCATTACTCGACGGGCGCAATCAGTTTTCGCGCGTTCCCATATTGATTTGCTTATAAAAAACTCAATTTTCGTGATATCAACACAATTTTTTCACAGTTAGTCTTATTATTGCTTAAATTTTTTGTTAGGGCTGAAAAAGGGGAATAAATTTTGATTTACATCTTCCTCATTTACGTTACCAAACAAAATAAACCAAGGTCTTATCTTTTGTCACTTTTTAACACACGACGGAATCGATGTAAAGAGAGGGCCAAAATATTTTCTATGGTCTACATTACTCAGCCGGTTTATAAAACCATAAACAACCAATCTTTACATTCGTTCAATCATTCACCTTTTTTTTTTTTTTTTGTTTCCGGGGGGGAAAATGCATTACGCATACCACCCAGGCGCAGGGGGCACCCGAGTGGTGATGTGGGACTCCCGTATAGGCTAATGAGACCCACGGTATACCCACTAAAAACCACCCCCCACCTTCCTCCTCTCCGCCCTGTGACGGGGCCACGGGAACGATAAACACATCCGCGACCCCACAAGCGGCTCCATCCAGGGCCCGAAGGCCCCAGGCGCACCAGATGGCAAGGTGCGCCTCCCTCCTCGGCCTCCACCAGTACTGTAGCAGACTCCCCCCGAGTCTGCTACTAGGAGGCCACGGATACCAGCCTCCACAACCGGTACCCGGTGGCAGATCTGAGCTATGGTTCTGCCACCGACCACACCTCGGCCGCAGAGGATAGGGCAAGCGGCGCACCGTAATACCAACTTGCCTCTTCCTCTGCGGCCCCACCAATGCCGTTAACCCTACGGAACGGCCCCGCCAGCTCGCAGGGGGGTAGGGAGAGTGGCACAACACCACCACGCCTCTCCCCCTGCGATCCCTCCACGGCCGCAGAAGATAGGGAGTACGGCGCCCCGTAATACCGGCACTCCTCTTCTTCTGCGGTCCCACCTCTAAGCGCGTCCGCAGCGGACTCCTCCAGCCCGCTGGGAGCGACCTCCTCGGGCCAGCCGTTGGCAAACAAGCCGGCCCCGGTTGCCTCTTCGCTTCACCGTGGGTGTCCACTCCACGGTTACTAAGCCCCACCGCCACGACAAGGCGTGCAACCATCGGGGGGTTCAATCATTCACCTAACTAGGCAATGCCTAAGCTACGACATAATTAAGTTATATCTGTTAGTGCAAACAAAATGTTTAGCTAGGCTGTTCTTATGTTAAAGTGTATCTTAACTAGGACAAGCCTAACTTACGTTTAGTGCAAATGGGTATTAATTATACATATGTCGTTTTCCAAAATACTAGTGCGAATATGTTTGTTTAATATTTATCAGCTAAACATTCAGCTAAACATAATATTTTTAGATTAGCTAATGAAATGGTAACTCAAATTATATTTTCTAATCAACATAACACAAAATTAATTAGTCCCGGCATACTATCTACAACATTATCAATTTCCTATAATGAATTAATTTTTGTTTTCTGATAAAATTCTGTTATTATTTTTATCAGAAAACAAAGTTGCCTAACAACAAAACATAATATCTGTTACATTACTGAATAACGAATACTGATATTATATTAAGTAGGTAAGTAGTTATTTAGTTAGTTGTTTATTCCATAGCTATTAGCTAGTGACTAAAATAATAATGTTGTCATTAGTGTAAATTTTAATATATTCCATAAAATATTTCTAGTATTTAATCCTAGACGAAGGCATCAAATACCACATAAAACCGCGACCTTGTGTGTAATTCTTTTCAAACAGTTTTAAATTTTAATCGCACCATTATGGGAACGAACGTAAAGATAAGACAGACGAAGACGTGCAAATAAAACGAACATAAACTACAATTCCACAAACGACATACAATTTACAAATGAGTTTGTCGTTAGACTCATAAGGTCATAAATCATAACTAATGAATAATATAATGTAAAAATTATGTTTATTTCTATTTGAGTCTGCTGGTAGATCTAAAAGGGAGTTTAGCTTTATAATATGTAGTGTCCGACCGAAAGTTCGGTTTCGGTTTCGGTTTCGGCCGAGTTTCGGCCAAAAATCAAGTTTCGGCGGCAGTTTCGGTTTCGGCCAAAAGTGGCCGAAACTTTTGCCGAAACCGAAACTGATTTCGGAAGTTTTCGTGCACGCTCGCCTAACTTCGTTTCTTGCGGCAACGCTTTGACAACGCAATTGAATTTGAAAACATAATTAAAATATAATTAATATTTTTTAATATTACATTAAATAAATAATCTCACCAAAAACATTTTCATGTAAAGTGATGCCAAGACGATACAATATAACTCGCACTGTTAAAAAAATATTAGATGATCTAATTTAGATCTCATGTGAAACCAAGCTTCTGACTCTACGAAACTTCTAACTCTACACGCCATAATTCTACAAGCCTAACTCCACAAACTCTACACCTTTGTCAAAATATATGGCCTGGCCATTTCGATACATTCGCTTAGGCGTAAGGTGAAAAATTTACGGACTGTTTTTCTGTTATACTATTCTTGTACGAACGAAATGGCCAAGCCACATAATTTGACTAAAGTATAGAGTATGTAGAGTTAGGCTTGTAGAGTTAAGGCGTGTAGAGTTAGAAGTTAGGTAGAGTCAGAAGCTTGGTTTCACATGGGATCTAATATCTTTTTTACAGTGCGAGTTATATTGTATCGTCTTGGCATCACTTTACATGAAAATGTTTTTGGTGAGATTTCACTTCTTTTTGAAAGACAATTTTCAGACCTCTAGAGTAAACATTTAGGTAAGTCTCTTACAAATTTTCATCCCCTAGTTTAAGGGGTTGGAGGATAAAAGTTCCAAGTTTGTCAATCTTTATGTTGGTTATGTGCTAAAACTAGCTTACATATCAAATTTCAGCTTTCTATGACATCCGAAAGTACCCTATAATTTTGTTGATCATCAGTGAGTCAGTGACGAAATCAGGGGTTTTTGGATATCACTAAAACCTAAATTATTAGACCTTTATAATCAAAACTTTACATGTTTCATTAGTCCGCTACTGGGAACATATCCTGAAAATTTTGTGTATCTGGTATAATCTAATCCCAAGTTATGAGGGTTCAAAATATCGACGAAACGCTTCGAGAAAAAGTAGTCTGGTAGTGCCCTTGCGCTTCGCTTAGCTCGTCTTGGCGGGGCACTACCGTGCTCCCAGATTACAACAAAATTAATATACCGTGTTTCCATTTCATGTCCTAATTAATGCAGAGTAATGGATAAAATGCACCAAATTTCAGTATTTTAAGGAATTTTCTACTTGACCACGTGAGTTTCGGTTTCGGTTTCGGCCGAAACTGAAGCCACGGCCGAATGTTCGGTTTCGGTTTCGGTTTCGGCCGGAAAACCAGTTTCGGTCGGACTCTAATAATATGCCGTTAATTAAAAAAACATAAACCCGACTGGGTCCTATAATTTTGATATAGGTAGTAGGTACCTACCCAGAACCCTCTCACAACTAAGACGAATCTAATGATATAATACCTCTCAAGCTCAAATGCGACAAACTGTTTAGGCTCTAGCTAGAGTCTAAAGCGTCTCAAAGATATTGTACATACATATTACATACACTCGAAGAAATAACCCTCCTTCTGGTGCTGTAGCTGAAAACGATATCTCAGATTACCTACAGATAACAGAATAAGCGGTAGCATAGGAACAGTTTGGCTACATGACTCCGCTCCGTAAAATTTAAAACGACACAACACAATTCATACTTAACCAAGAAAGACGACAAACCGCCATATTATTTTAGGGGATTCTGTCAACAGCCAGCCTCGACTTTATTAGGTCAATGTAAAACACTAAACATATTGGCGCCGACGAAATTGTGACCTTTTACGAGGATTATGCGTATAATATGTAATTTATATTTACCAACTAGCTGATGCCCGCAACTTCGTTTGCATAACTTCGTTGCCCGCAACTAACGGAAAGGGAACCCTTTTTTTATACGAAACCCCAAAATAAAAGTAGCCTATATTAGACCTTATAACATCAGCTATCTCCCAGTGAAAGTCTCGTGAAAATCGGTCCAGCCGCTTCAGAGATTAGCCGGAACAAACAGACAGACAGACAAAAATCTTAAAAATTGATATTTTATCGTTAGTATCGAATATACTTCCATAAGCATTAAGTGAAAAGCTGTTAATTTGAAATTACAAAGAGACACTTCAATTATATTTATCTGTATAGAAGATGTATAGATAGGTTTGAGGTGTACCCATGGGTAATAAGTTTATTATATTCTTGGGAATATAATATTTGGTTGGTCGAAGATGAAATAATCAAGAGCCACTTCACGATATCTATATATCTATACTAATATTATAAGGCTGAAGAGTTTATTTGTTTGAACGCGATAATCTCAGGAACTACTGAATTGAAAAATTATTTTTGTGTTGGATAGTCCATTTATCGAGGAAGGCTTTAGGCTATATTACATCATGCTAAGCTCAATACGAGCGGAGCACCATTCAAGAATGTTTTCAAATCGAAACGAAATTTGGTACACAGATAGTCTTTAGCCTGTGAAAGGACATAGGCTACTTTTATCGCGGGGAAATGTACGGTTCCCGTGGGAAACTTTATCTACAGTTTCACGTAAAAATTACTAAACCGATCATCATGAATTTGGCACACATAATATAAAGTAGACCATGGGGAAGGACATACGCTACTTTTTATCGCGGGACATATACCTATACAGTTCACGTGGTCTACTGTAATTACGCGGGCGGAGCCGCGGGCATCAATCAGCTAGTGTATTATACATAATATAAACCTTTCTCTTGAATCATTTTATCTACTGCTGAAAACTGTATTTAAAATAAGTTAAGTAATTTATATTATCTAAGCAAACAGACAGCGGAAGCGATTTCATTTTTTAAAAGCTTTTATTTAACTATTTTTATTTATTTTTATATATGTAATTAGTTCGGGTGGAATTTTGCAACTCAATTTTAATTTTTAAAGCAGATAATATTATCTTCAACCGATTGAGCTAAAAACCGATCAAACTAGTAAATTAAGTAACTTCACCTGATAGATTTATGAGACAATTTTTGTTTGATTCTCGACAAGCTTTTACCTATACTAATATTATAAATGCGAAAGTCTGTCTGTCTGTTACCTCTTCACGCTTTAACCGCTGAACCGATTTTTATGGAATTTGCTATAGACATACTTTGGATCCCGGGAAAGGACATAGGATATTTTTTATCCCGAAAAAGTAGTGTTCCCGCGGGATAATGTATTTACGCGGGCGGAGCCGCGCGTATCATATAAATTGTGTAATAGCGTTATATTTTATTCTTTTTAGCGCATTCAAATAAGAGCTTGGTTTCTTTTTCAAGTTTTTTACTTTTAATTTTACTATCTAAAGATACGTGAGCATGTGAGTAGCCTTTTGAAAGGGGGAAAACAAAGTCGATGCCTTCATGGACTTAATAAAGGCTTTCTTTTCAAAATTTTCAATATTGGACAGTGCAAGCAAACGGTCCTCGATGATCGTTTTTCTATAAAAAAAAGGGGCTGAGGGTTCCGTACAAACCATTTGTACCAAAGTTTGATTTTGTTACAGCTTAAAGGTATATTATATACCTGAGTATTTGATATGAATTTCAATTTAATAAATCTACGCGTTCATGAGAAAAGGGGTAGCAAGTTTAAAATTATTAAAAATATTTTTATCATATGATCTGAATAAAAATTTACGGTTTTCGTAATTTTTTCTTTATCTGTGCTATAAGACGCTGCTTCGTGCCATATTTCAAGATTCTGAGTTCACGGGAAGTACTCTTTAGGTTTTGAGTTTGCGAGTGTCGAAAATTTGCGGAAATTTGCGGCATAAACGGCTGTATCTTTTGATTGCGTTGGCTTAGAAGTTTCATTTTCTCACAGCTCCAAGGGACCGTAGACCTGAATATTTGAATTTATAAATTACAGCTTGATACCTCCACGCGTTCCTGAGAAAAAGGGTCTTGGCAGACAGACGGACGGACAACAAAGTGATCCTATAAGGGTTCCGTTTTTTCCTTTCAAGGTACGGAACCCTAAAAATCAACGGATCGATTATTTTATTCCTCCATTTTGGAAGTCAGTTAAAAATGGCAGACTATTTTGTATAAAAATTTACTTTTCTCGAAAGACATTAGACGCCGAGCTCGCTCTATAGCGACAACTTACATGAGTTTTTATGGTGTCTACAGACACTCGAACTTGGTCCGGAGACCATATCCGCAGACCGAATCCGGTGTTGCTACACACGCACGGATTTGGTACGGCGGACCGAATTGAAAGTTCGACACTCGTGTGTTCGATTTTATGCTCTATTGCATTAGCACAGAGTTCTATTTACAGTGCTGTCTTTCAACGACGACGATGATTCCCACAATTCATTGATAACGGGTAGTGATACCAACTCTCAAAAATATTTCTCCCCAAACTTTACCCCTGATTAGTTACTACCATTGACAGGTCTAAGAGATAATATACCAAATTCGTGTGTCTGTAGATACCATTAAATTTAAAACATAAAAAATAACATTAATTAGTACCCGTAGGACCGAATATAGTCGTCACGCCTAGAATGTCGCGTGTAGGCTACATCAGTTCCTCAATATACATTATATAACGCGTTTCAAATGAGAATAGGAACGTCAATGACCTTTATCTGTCAAATATCACTTGAAAAGTGTGATTTTCAGAAAAACTAATGTGCATATAAATATGAATAGTCTTGCATCGAATTTAAATAAGAATGTTAAATAGTAATCAATTATCTAAACATAAATTTAACTATCGGAACAGTCTAAATTCGAAACAATATGGCGCCGACTCGATCCTATTCTCATTTGAACCGCACTATACCTAAACACAGCAGCTGTAGCCCATTGAAATCGGATGTGAATACGGAACGTACTGTATCATTTATGATGTATCAGATAGCTTGTCGCACTATAGTTGACTACAGTGACATGCGTCTGCGACTCAATTGCCACAATTAAACTGATTGTGAGAGAGTCGTTGGCAATTTGTGTCGCTATATGAGTAGCATTTAACAGCCTCCGTGGTCCAGTGGTTTAGAGCTCTCGACTCGACTCGTGGGTTAAATTAAATTAATTGTTTTCAAGTTTGGTTAGGACAATGCAGGCTGATCACCTGATTGTCTGACAAGAAAGATGATCCATGCATCGGATGGGCATGTAATAAAGTAATTTAATTCAAAAATAAAAAAACCCGACTGCAAAAAAATGTTAACTAAAAAGACCGAAACAAGACCTCATTCTGCTGGAGGCGTCTAGTCCATGTTCAAATTGATATCACTATTGCTTACGAGTTTCATGCCAAGATGAATAGAAGGCTACATAGAAAAATGTAGAAGAAAAATGTGGAGTCCTACAAAATGCAGAGGCATATTTATGATTTATGAAATGTTAAAATTGGTGCGACATGCCTCTGACTGCATTTTGTAGGACTCCACATTTTTCTTCTACATTTTTCTATGTAGCCTTCTATTCATCTTGGCATGAAACTCGTAAGCAATAGTGATATCAATTTAAACGTGGACTAGACGCCTCCAGCAGAATGAGGTCTTGTTTCGGTCTTTTTAGTTAACATTTTTTTACAGTCGGGTTTTTTTTATTTTTGAATTAAATAACTTTATTTATGTCTTTTTAGTTAAGAAAGATTACGTAACCGGATTAATTCTTTAAATGAGTTTATGTCATGTGGTTGATTTAGCATTTTGTTAGCGTCAAGAGAACTAATAGCAAGTCCGGAGAGAGTCTTCACTCTGCTCAAAGCAACGTAAGCTTGACCTTTTGCAAATAAGTTTCTACTTAAATCTACAACTGCTCGGTCTAAAGTTGTGCCCTGTAATTTATGCAAAGAAAAATAAAAACAAAAATAAAAAAAAAATATCACAGAAAACCGGCGTGAAACAGCGTTTGCGCTGTGTTTCGCCGAGTGAATGAGTTTACCGGAGGCCCAATCCCCTACCCTATTCCCTTCCCTACCCTCCCCTATTACCCTATTCCCTCTTAAAAGCCCGGCAACGCACTTGCAGCTCTTCTGATGCTGCGAGTGTCCATGGGCGACGGAAGTTGCTTTCCATCAGGTGACCCGTTTGCTCGTTTGCCCCCATATTTCATTAAAAAAAATACAAATATTGTAATGAAGTATGTAAATACTAATTTAAATAATTTCAGTCTTTTCAGTTGCTTTTGAATTGTTGTTATCTATGCAGGCGGGTTTTTGGTTTTTATTGGAACGAAGTTCCTTATCGCGCGTTGTGAAAGGGGGCTAGACGGAAAAAATTCTTACGAAAAGTTGTCACGACACTTTTTTAATTACAAAAGATAATTTTATTTTTTATAAAAATTAAATATTTACGCGTATACATCTACACTAATATTATAAAGAGGAAAACTTTGTTTGTATGTTTGTTTGTTTGTTTGTAATGAATAGGCTCAAAAAGTACTGGACCGATTTCAAAAATTCTTTTACCATTCGAAAGCTACATTATCCACGAGTAACATAGGCTATATTTTATTTTGGAAAAAAATAGGGTTCCGTAAAATATTTGGGTTTTTCGGACACAAGGTGTAAAAAATCAACCAGAAAAGTTACTTATTTTGCGTACGCTGCCTAAACTATAAAAGATAGAACCATAAAATGTTTTAATTAATTGTAGATCTTATAAATATCTACAAAAAAGTCCGCGACACACTATACCTATCTATGTCCAGTGAGGCACAACAACCATTATTTTATTTAGAAATCTGGATTTTTTTTTGGACTACATTTAAACGCGTTTATTTTACTCATGCTATTAATCCTTATCAAAATAAATTATTTCATCACTAAGTACAGTTTATGTAGATAATATTTGGTCTTTGAATGATTGAAATTGGACGTGTGGTTTTGAAGTTATGGCGAAATTAAAATATTACGATTTTTGCTGCACGGCCCGTTGCGAAGTGGGCGTCACCAATGCGGGGGTGCGCGTGCGGGGGGAGTTTAGATCTATGGTATTTCATACGATAAAAGGATAGGTACCTATATTAATTTGTTTCTCTTTGTTTTGACTAGATTTCGCCCGTTTTGTTAGAGGTTCAAAGACATTCTTTAGTATTAGTATCAGTATTGTACCCGTGCGAAGCTGGGGCGGGTCGCTAGTTTATTATATTGATGTATGTATGTATGTATGTGTGTATGTATGTATGTATGTATGTAATGTATGTATGGATAATATCGGTTCGGATATTGTATTATTATTTATTTTATATATACATGTACAATTGTCTGTCTGTATGTCTTTTTTTTTTGCTATACTAGTAAGCTATTGTAAGCTGTGCGGCGTCGCATGTTTCTCTGTCTGTCTCTCTCTCTCTTATAGAAAGCAAGCCAGATATTTTCATCCGGAACTTCGTTCCATCCGGGTGTCCCTTGACACCTCTCAAGTTTTTATTATTATTTATCGTTATATTTAATATAAAACTGCAAGTTATATACGTATTTAGAATCAGTGTTTAAAAATCCTTCATTTTGATACCCCACTCGATATACTTGGTAGATATTTTTTTTTACCTCACAACATGGCGTCAAACATCCGCCATTTTGTTTTTTTTTATTGTCACCTATCTAAGAACACTTGGGCTATTAAGACGAATCTAACGATACCTCAAATGTGAAAATCCGTTTAGCGGTTCTGAAGATACAAGGTAATAAAGAATATTACATACATACATACAAGATACGCGCTAAACACATAACCCTCCCGGCAGTCGGGTAAAAAGTCGAACCTGCGACTCACTAGATTTCGAGAGTAGAGGAGGAGAGAGTGCTCTTCACACACAAATATTAGTATATTTGTGTGTGAATGTGAACATACTCATACAGCGGTCTGAAGCAAGCCTTGAATATAGCAGTGTTAGATAGAGCACTCATTTGAGACACGACAGTCTTAAGACAGTCTATTTACAGAATTTATTTTAGACAGAATTACAAAATATATGAAGATGCGCGTGCACTTGAAACAAAACGTCTCATAGACAAAACTGGAAGGAGCGACACAACTGCCTTAAAACTGTGGGTGCTTTAGTCCTAACTCCTAAGACAGTCGTAACCTAATATATATCTGTATTATCTATGGTCGTAACTGTCGTAAGACCCTACACAGGCTTCTCTATGCGAGACAAAACTGTCTTGTAACCGTCATGTCTCAAGTGAGTGCTCGCCCTTACACAAAACATCCATGTGACGCAAGGGACAAAAGTCTATTTAGGCATATTTAAGCCTAGGGTCCTGTAAAAGTACAAAGGTTCAAATCCTTTGACAAAACTTTAAATTTAATTGAAGGCCTCATTATAATTATCAATAAATGAGATTTACAAGGACCAACGAAAAATTTCATTATGAAAATGGAGTTTTTAGCGAACCTAAAATATATTTTTAAGGTACAACAATGTATATTAATTACCCTAGAAAATGACTTTCTTTAATTAAAAGTGTGAAGCCATTTTCCGTGAACCATTATGAAACTTGAATGTAGAGATGATAATTAAAAATTAAAAAAAATGTTAAGAGGTGATTCTCCTAGGTCCTAGGATATGACGATGTTATGATTTGAGATAAGCTAACCGTATCATATCCTACACTCTGAAAATTCAATTTATTGGGTCTATAACTTAGCTATAAAGTATAGGTTAATAAATTCTGCCGTAGCCCGTAGAGAACGGAAAAGTCACACCTCCATGCATCCTACTAATGGATGGATGGATGGGTAGATGGATGTTTGTTATTTTTTCGCGCAAAAACTACTTAACGGATTTTGATTAAATTTGGTATGCTAGTAGTTTGTGCTCTATATTAAAACATAGGCTACATTTTATAAACGAAAAATAATGCGTACAATTGTATGGAGAAATTTTTATTTGACAATCTGTCAGCATATTATAATATCTCTAGTAATATTGCAATCTAACGGTTTTTACAATTTTACGGTGACATATATAAGACTAGCTGTTGCCCGCGGCTCCGCCCGCGAATTTCATCAAAATCCGTTCAGTAGTTTTTGCGTGAAAGAGGAACAAACATCCATCCATCCATACATACATCCTCACAAATTTTCAAATTTATAATATTATTAGTAGGATAGAATTTTTTTTATTTTTGCAAAATGGGTCCCCCAGGTTAAACATTTTTAAATCTAACTATTTTTCCTTTGTAGTATATCTATTTATTTATCTAGAGGACGAATACATTGTCAAGAATTTACAATAACTATTAAATAGTATTGTTATTCGTAGTATTGGTAAGTATTGTTAGCCTCATAAAAATGTTTCGTCCTCTAGAAAAAACGTCGAAATTTTCTACGTGTTCTCTTTATTGGTAGATTTTTTTTTGAAACCGCAGCTTTTTTTCTTTTCTTTTTTAAAATATTTATTTAATAATAGCTAGAGGTTCAACCTCAACTATAGGTTGAGTGGTTAAAAATATCGAAGTCAACTTTATACAGGACAGCCAACGAAACGCGAGTCTGGTGAGTGGAGAACGTTGTCGTTCAAGAGCAGCAAAACTTTTGTCAGTTTTCAGCGACTTTTTTTGAATGACTATCTTTCTTACCTAACAATCTTGACTAGTATTCCCCGGTTATGAAACACCTTTGGCTTTCTAATCAATGAGCAAAATGCGATTTAAGGCTCAAAAGACCTGAGCTGACTTTTCGCCTTAAACGTTTGGGTGGCACTGAGCTCTCCATATGCCACCAAATTTTGATTCAAGTTTATAATGGTTAACCTAATTTTCGTTTCCAGAAATAATCCAATACAAAACGTTATCCTTTTCGTCACCACAGAAGTCCAAAACCACGCGCGGACACTTGATCGCCGTTTATTTGTTTGTAGAAAATTGGCGATCCCGATTATACTGCTTGGTCGACTATAGCTTAGGAACTAGTAGTCCAACTACAATGAAATCTAGTATTTTTCTAATTGTGAGTCAGAGAACAGATTAGGTTCCTAGGGAACCTAAACACTCCTCTAATCCCCTCATTCCGGGAAAATAAGAACGTCCCTCGTATCTAAATTTAGATGCAGATGTGATCGATTTCCGTCCCCTAAGCATACTTTGCAGAGTTATTGCATGAGCATTAAGCAAGAACAGTGTAAAATGTATTTTAATTAAAAAATACGTTTCGTTATACGCATGGCGCATCATCCAATGAGAGTTCTGTTTACTATAAATGAATGGCAAGAAATACCAAAAGAAAAATAGAGCTTTTTAATTTTTATCCTATTTTCCTGGGATTATGGTTGGGACTTGGGATTATGTCTACCTTTTTATCTTAGCTAGACTCTTTTTACCTATATAATAGTGATATACCCACCTTTGATTCAGTAGCAGAGGCTTTTATAAATAGAAAATCATTTATCAGTGCGCACTGCTTAGATATGGATTTAAGCGGATTTTTTTTTAGTGTCATATGTATATGGATTCCAATTTTTTGTCCGAATACCGAGGAAGAGTTTATTTTATTTAACTCTTTTAAATAATGATTCTCCCTTAGGCTTAGGGCTAGGCTTTGACAAAGAGCATTTAAGTAAAACATGCTAAAACGTGATTAGAATCATAGCGAGCGCTGGGCGGTAGAAAGTTAGAGATACATAATATAGAGAAGTAGAGATACAACGCTTATCTTTCTTAAATTCCGTTGACTTAGATTATTATGGATAACGCACGTTATCTCAGATTTTTCCATTTCAATTTAAAACTGTAGTACCGATACATAAAATATTAATTATAATATAGTCACAAGTATTTTTTGATAGATTTTGGACAGTATTTTAGTTGCAAAGATGTATCTACACAAAGTAATTTATTTCACAGTATTTATTCACGGGGCTTTGCTCACTAAATTAATTGCTTTAATGACTATTTTTTAGCAGTAGGTACCGTGATTAGTGATTACACACGCGCTGTAGCGAATGTTTCTGCATTATGTTTTGAACTACTTAGGTCCACTTGCGCCAATCCGGGTTAAAGTTAACCCTGGGTTAAAAATCATGTTATCGCTCTCGTTTTTTGTATTTGTGAAAGAGAAAGCATGATATTTTAACTCAAGGTTAACTTTAACCCGGATTGGCGCAAGTGGGCCTTAGACTAATTATATTATCGTTTTAAATAAAATTGTTATTTCGATTACGGACAAACGATATGATAAGAGACTCGTGCAACTTCTGTCCGAATGTGTTGTGTGGTAACGACTAACTCACAACAATTACAGTTACCGAAACTAATTCAAGGCTATAGCAGGCCTGTCTCACTCCCCGTGTAGGTATAGAAAATGCAAGTACGTGCGGCATCCCGCTCTAGCGGGGAAATCAGTAGGGACTAGTGATGTAACGAATATTCGCATTCGCATTCGCGAATATTCGCACATTTTTGTATATTCGCATTCGCATTCGCATTCGCAAAATTGTTGCGAATGTTTTGCGAATATGTATATCAGAAAACAAAAGCAAATGTGCGAGTTTCTTACGCCGCGCCGGTTCTTCTCGCCGGGCTAGTTTCCGAACCGGTGGTAGGCATCATGTAGGACAATTCTATAAGCGTTATATATGCAACTATATTAACCTACATGGAAATAAAAATTTTGAGTTTAAGTTTGAGTGAGCGGAGCGGAATGGATGACGCTTTATTTAGATCATAGATGAGTTCGTTTGAACTCGGCAATACTCGGAAGATACGAACGTAACGAACCCATAACGAACCTAGTCCGAACGCGACTGCCGCCAAACCATAGACAAATTGGCGCCAAATATGAACAACAACTGAATATTCGCATTCGCATTCGCGAATGTCGGTAGCAGATATTCGCATTCGCATTCGCATTCGCGAATGCTAAAAAATAGACATTCGTTACATCACTAGTAGGGACTTACGCGCGAGCTATGAGTGACGTACGCGCAAGATTCGTTCGTAATTATTATTACTTAACGTACTATTTTAAAAATCGGTAAAAAAACGAGAAAAAGATACTGTGCAGTATTTAACTGCTTAAACAAGGATTGCGATCCAAATTTGAGTTTTTTCAAGCTCCCTATGGACGCTGAGAGGTAAGATCTATAATTTTAACATTGTTATTATTATTGTGAAATTATCATTCTTTGGGTTACCAAAATAAGTAGGAATGTAGGCAGGTATACTAAGTTGGTGTAATTATTAATCTTTCACAAATATCTACCTAAATTAAAGGAATTTCGATGTGTTCGTTTTAAAAATCTACCTGCCCATTGTTTGTTTTTCTGTTCGCTAGAATAAAACCGATAATGGATAAAGAAATATATACTATGCCATATGTACTAACAGTA
Source organism: Glaucopsyche alexis (assembly GCA_905404095.1). Classification (NCBI taxonomy): domain Eukaryota; kingdom Metazoa; phylum Arthropoda; class Insecta; order Lepidoptera; family Lycaenidae; genus Glaucopsyche; species Glaucopsyche alexis. The sequence continues at coordinate 10,650,053 of FR990053.1, forward strand.
GATAACTACGCTATAGTTATGTTGTAAAACATATCTAATAATATTTCATTAATTCTGTAGGTAACGCCTATACATTGAAAGACTTTGTTTAAGCTATCTACATACCTACAACACGTTCAAAATTTAGGTATTTAGGCTGAAGAATTTTGACGAACCAACGCATTTCAAATAAGTACCTACCTAGACCTAGGTATTAGTGATGTAACGAATGTCTCTTTTTTAGCATTCGCGAACGCGAATGCGAATGCGAATATCTGCTACCGACATTCGCGAATGCGAATGCGAATATTCAGTTTTTGTTCATATTTGGCGCCAATTTGTCGCGCAGTCGCGTTCGGACAAGGTTCGTTATGGGTTCGTTACGTTCGTATCTTCCGAGTATTGCCGAGTTCATACGAACTCATCTATGATCTAAATAAAGCGTCATTCATTCCGCTCCGCTCACTCAAACTTAAACTCAAAATTTTTATTTCCATGTAGGTTATGATATATAACGCTTAAAGAATTGTCCTAAATGATGCCTACCACCGGTTCGGAAACTAGCCCGGCAAGAAGTACCGGCGTAAGAAACTCGCACATATGCTTTTGTTTTCTGATATTCATATTCGCAAAACATTCGCAAAAATTTTGCGAATGCGAATATACAAAAATGTGCGAATATTCGCGAATGCGAATATTCGTTACATCACTACTAGGTATAAGTACCTACTTATATTTACCTACTATTAGGTATTAACACCTACCTTAGGTTTATTTGGAAAGTAATTTGTTCACTATTAAAGTAGGTACAGTAGGTAGCTACTAGAAAAAAAAATGTAATTAAATAAATTATTTTCTAAACGGAGACAACCCCGATTTCGTCACAATTATGCGATATGAATAAGAGTTATGCGATAGAAAGAGACGCAACTTGTAGGTAAATATAATCGTAGGCGATCACGCGCTGCGCGAGGTAAATTGAACTTAATTGTATCGTAGTAAGAGTCCCTATTTCTTCTAATAAATCTTCGAAGTGGTGCTTCTGTTGTAACTAATATCTATTCTGTGGCTATAGTGACAAGGTGTTACGCTGTTTTTAAACTAAACTTATTTTTATTTGGTTTCGATTTTTCATTTTATTAACTTAATTAGCAAAAGAATATATGTTTGTTGATGGTTTGTGGCTTGTGTCAGTCAGGAACTACCTAGTTTCTCGAAAGTTTAACATCATCAGACGTTTTTGAATAAAACATATACTTTTAAATACTCTACATTCGTGAAATTGTGTGAATGCAGTAAAATAATGTTACTATTATCACAATTTTAGTTCTTGAGAAATATTTTGAAACAATCGTTAGCTAGTTATCTAGTTAAGAGAAGAATTTTCGTTACGACAAAAGTGAAATTTCATGCTAACAGAAGATAGCACATTTATTCAGTCCATAAACGTCGACCTCCTTACCTCATGGGCTTTGTGAGGTTCACCGCTCCAGATTTCCCTCCAGTGGATAAAGTGGTGAAGGTGGCTCCTATAGTGGAGGATACGGTGGTCCCGCTTCTTGCGAGAGTCGGTGGGAGAGGGCGGCGCCGTGAGCGATTGCCGGCGGCCACTAGACACTTTCACTACAGAAGGTTGATTCGAGTTAAGCAGTCTCTCGGTTTCTGGTTCATCGGATGATATACTGTCCGTTAGCATTCGCGTGGACCTGGATCCGTCACGTACTAAACTATTGTGTATCGCTCCCCGATCCATGTTTATTTTGTGTTATAAACATAAATTAATCACTAAAATGAACGTAAGCAGCGCGTAAAACGGCGTAGGGGCGTGCGTCGTCGCGGGCGGCGGGAGCGGACTGCGGCGCGGCTCCCGCACGAGGCGCACGACGCACGTGGGTCGCACACGTCAAAACAAACCACAAATCTGGTTCTTATCATTATATGAACTTGGACAATAAACATTCGTATTTTGATGCTCAGGTTCATTGGCATTAACGGGATACCTACATTTTTCCGTGACATTAAATGTAGGATTTTTTTTACTGCATTTTAGTTGGATTAATAGGGAATTTTTAATACATATTTGTATAAATGTAATCAATTGAAGTAGTATCATAGATAACCTACTGGTTTAATTACTATTAATGCACCTTCTATATTCAGATCAAAAACTTAAGTCTCAAAAGTATCACACTTGTTTAATTTATGTAACATTTAGTACTTCAAAAGGCATAGAAAATGTTGTTATGTTGGAGGATAAATGGAAACATTTTTGATGCACACATCATGACAAGGTAAATTTTGTTATCACCTCTGTGTCAATTATACTTTACAGAAAAAATCCAGTATAAGAATAGCAAAAAGCCTGAAAACTTCATAGATAAATGAATCACATAATGATACCTTACTTAATACTTTACTATTTATTGTATTTCAATAGTAGTTTTGACCAACGAACAACTGTCATCAAATCCTGTGATTTAATGATGGTTCGTTCGACTTCAAGACTGAGTGAGATTAAGATTTAAAAAGCTTGAATTATTATATCAGATATAAGTTAATGTCAATACCTTTTCACACTAACATTCAATAACAAAATTGTGCTAATTTATGTAAATTAATTATCACATTTTAAATAATATGACATCACATTGCCAACTCATTCCAGTTCATGGAATATTCATACTTGATTCATTGTACATACTAGTTACTAAGTATTATTATGTTCAAGACTTAGTGCCAATTTCAGCAATGCCTGTATTGTTGCCAGTATTCATAGTTGATTAAATATCATGTTATCCCACTCGTTTTCATACTATGAAAGAGAAGGCATTATTTAAGACAAACTATTAACAATTAAATAACAAGCATTGGTGAAATTAGGATTAATTATTATGTAGAGAAAAGGAAATTAGAAAATTTGTTCAAGTATTGTTACACACAGATATAAAAAGTGAAATAGTACTGGAATTACTAATTACTTAATGTAACATGAATAATTGTAATACAAGATTTTCTTACGTAATATCTATGGAACGACATAAAATAAGAATTTATAAAGAATGCACACTTGTGCTATGCTTTATTTTAGGTAACAAAGTGCTCGTCGTCGTGGTCACTTTTGTACGTTTATTATGAAACTCGTGACAATTTATTTCCACTACATAAAATAAACATAGGTAGTGAATAAAATAAGCGCAGTTACTATATGATTAATGATTTTATATTAAATCTAAGACCATATTTTGGGGATTTATTGCAAATAATAATGAACAACGAACTTACTTGACTAAAAACTGAAGAAAAAGTATTTTAGCTGGACGAAGGCACGAAAGCACAGAACACTGAAGATACTGTTAAATTGTTAACCGTTTTAGCATGGTTACTACATAATTTGTAATAATTTTAATTTATAAAAATATCAGAAATCCAACATCGTCAAAAATGCAAAAAATTGCATTTTAAACTGACTTTGACATTTAAATCGAGTATTGTCATTTGGCTCAGAGCAGAGCATAACATAGAGACCTGGCTATCAGCAAGAGGGAAATCATATATCGTACCTTATCCCCCTATACTAACACACATGCCAATGAGGAAGAAAGAGATATCGAATTGTTCGTTACGTACGATTTTTGTAGTGGGTAGGCTCCAGTCGTTTGTAAAAACATGGTTATTTGCATGGTTATAAGCCGACGCCATTTATTAAAAAAAAAGAAACGTCATAATAAAAGAAGGAACAGGAGTCAGGACTACAGAGTTTCTCTGAAATCTGTTGTAAAAATGTGAAATTATTATTTGCAAAATAATAACCTATAAAATAAAACTCAAGCATTTCTTGAGTAATAAAGTGCAGTTTTTATCATAAGTTTACTGTTCAATCATGGCTCTACCTCAAAAGAAGTTTTATAGACAGCGAGCACATTCTAATCCTATAGCAGATCATTGTTTTGAATAGTATGTTTTTACTTTTCTAAGGTTATTTATAAGCAGCATGTGAAATCAGTAATAAATTACAATTCAACTTGTATTCAACCTTTTTTATTATATTACAGTCCAGCTAATCCAGATAATTTTGATTGGACAATTTTGTATCCCGTTTTAAAATCTGAAGACCAGAAGAGAGTCGAGTTTTTAGATGTTGGATGTGGATATGGAGGCCTTCTGGGTAAATTTATACTGTGGATTACATACTTACAAGTTTTTTCCCCTGGCTCCGCCCGTGTAAATTTTTGGGATAAAAAGTAGCCTATGTGTTATTCCAGAGCTTAAACTACTACCATACCAATTTTCATCGAAATCAGTTCAGTAGTTTTTGCTGAGAGTAACAAACATCCATCCATCCATCCTCACAAACTTTCACATTTTTAATACATAGTAGTTGAAATCAGTTCATAAGTAATTGCTCAACTTGGCGGGGGCACTGCATGCCCCAAGATTATTAACTTAAAATATTTTTTTGTAGTTACATTGTCACCTATGTTTCCTGAACAATTAATGTTGGGACTAGAAATACGAGTAAAAGTGTCAGATTATGTAAATGATAGAATTCAAGCATTAAGGACACAATGTCCTGAAAAATATCAAAACATAGCAGTTCTCAGAACTAATGCAATGAAGTATCTACCCAACTTTTTCTATAAAGGACAGGTGACTTAAAACATTTCTATTTTTTTTTAAATCTCTCTTTTTCTGTATTTTATGAGTATTTGTTGTATATGGTGTATGTGTATATGGTATTAAAAATCTTGATTGCAGTTGAAGAAAATGTTCTTTTTATACCCTGATCCACATTTTAAAAAAGCAAAACATAAGTGGAGGATAATAAACAAATGGCTTCTCGCCGAGTATGCTTACATACTTGCAGAAGGAGTAAGTTTGTTATTTACTAGCACTTTCAATAATGAAACTATGTGTAATAAAATCAAGTTTTTAACATGAATGTAATTTCATATTTAAGGCTATAGTTTACACTATAACAGATGTAAAGGATTTGCATGAGTGGATGGTTACCCATTTTGAAGAACATCCACTGTTCCAAAGAATACCTGATAAGGATTTGGTAAGTAGGTATATAAAACCTGCATTTTATAAAATACTAGCTTTTGCCCACGGCTCCTCCCGCGTAAATACATTATCACTGTACTTTTTCGGGATAAAAATATCCTATGTCTTTTCCCGGGACCCAAAATATGTCTAATTGTCTATACCAAATTTCATAAAAATCGATTCAGCGGTGAAGAGGTAACAGACAGACACACTTTCGCATAATATTAGTATAGAAGTATAAATGACTATTTCTTTTACTGTATGATTGCTAATAAATTGTTCATGACCATTATTATGACACTTACTGATATTGTGAATGTTCTTATTCTTATCGTTCAAATTGATTTTATATCTACTTACAAAATTCTCATACTCATTTTAATACAAAATCATTTTTTCAGGAATCTGATCCAATAGTTGAGAAGTTGTATGAAAGCACTGAAGAAGGGCAAAAAGTGACAAGAAATAGTGGAGATAAATTTCTTGCAGTATTCAAGAGAGTATCAGACACAGACATAAATAATAAATAATTTTATATTATCATGTATTTTTTATTCATTTTACTTATTTTATCATACTCAGTCTGCAGTGCAAGCAACATTTGCATATTACAATATATTTTTTATGGTGAAATAATACAATTTATGATGAGTACCATAGGCGAGGCGTGCATACAATCCGTCTTCCCTTATGTATATTATACAATATATATTTTTTTAAAATATGGTAAGTACTAAAAAAAAACACTATGTTACAAATCCATTCCGTAGTTATTTTAATATAGATTATTAAAATTCATTTAAATAATTAATTTAATTTTTTTAGATTTAAAGTAATATTCATAAGGGAAGCGGTTGTATGCATGCCTCGCCTGTGGGTGATGAGTACATATTATAATAAAAAAAGCATTATGACTTACGTAAATTATTATTTTTATAAAATGTAAAATAAACAATTGCATAAAAATTTGATATAATTGTTTATTTATGTTTAACTTTTAGGTCTTAATTCTTATGCCAAGCATTTCTGCAAGTGTTAATCTTTAAATGTTCATGTACCAAGCAAAAATTATAAGACTAATCTGAGATGAAACCCTAAAATTTTATGTTGGTAGAACCATGGATCAACCGTAATAGTTGATCCATAATAGAACTAGAGTTAGGTTAAAACAAAGAGTAAGTATTCTTATTATTACTTTCCTTTTTCCTGCACACACAAACAAAATATTTGACTACTTATTTGAGTTATTTCTCAACTATTTCAAATTTATATTATAATAAAATTATTACTCTTTATAATAAAACAAGTTTATAATATTGTTACATAAAAAATATTGTCAAATTATTGCAAAACGAGCATAAGACACTTTATTTCAACTTCCTAACTTCACTAATTTCTTCTCTATAAGATTAATCCACCTGCTGAGGCTTCGCGGCACCTCTAAATGCTTCCTCATACGAGTTGTGGCTCTTAAGACTAAAAACTTTTTATCCGGTGTGTTCTTGTCTGTTATAATGGAGAATAATAGTGCAGCCCAAATTTCTGAATGGAAAGGATACATATGGACACCTTTTCTACCTAATAGGGAGGCTTTATTAATATCTCCACTCATTTGTTCTGCGACACTTGCAGTAGCAAGCATTTTAGCAGAAAGTAGACAATCTTCATAATAAGCAGAACATAAAGCTCTTTGCGCACAGGAACTTGCCGTTTTGGCTTTAATGTTTGACATTCTTAAACAATACTGAGCCATACAAAACCACAATAAACTATTACCTGGATGTTCAAATAAGAAATTACTTAAAATTTTTATGGCTTGCTCCTGGTCTTCATCGAGTACTAGGAACGATTTCAGAAAACCAATATCATAACCAAAACGATTCTCTTTTTCGTACTTAACGAGCTCTCCTAATGCTAGCCTCGATAAACTTGTATCTGAATGCATTATTCCCAGTGAACAAATAGCAAACAAACTGTAAGGTGTTGGATTCTTTTGGGATACTTGAATACTGTGGAAGAGAAGAGTTTTTGCGTCTTCCATACCTTTGAATTTATATACTATTCCTGCCATTGCAACAAGAAGGTCAGCTTTTTCTTCCTCAGCATTACATAACCAATGTAATGCTGTATCGTAAACAGAATAAGACTCCTCATATAAACCCTTTTTAAAGAGAGCAAGTGCTAAACCACAAGTAGAATTCAAGCTCGCTTCTGTTATAGCCTTATATGTCGTTATAGCTTCATCATAATTATCAAGTCTTAACAAAATTCTACCAACATTTAATAGTATAATATTCTTCTGTTCCGTGTTCTCTGCTAGATTTAAAGCTTTGTTGTATGAATCTAAGGAACTGCGAAGTAATCCAGTTCTTTCTTGCATAATACCAAGCATATTATTAGCACAAGCATTGTCCGGCTCGAAATTAAGATACCAAGACAGTAAATCAACAGAATAAGGAATTGCATGAAGACCATCAATGATATATTTTGTGTCGGAATTATTTTTGTAATCAATATTTTTCAAAGTTCGGCACACCCAATCGGTGTATCCGAGGGCGCTTTCAGGGTGGTATCCCAATCTACATGCGTGTCTGAACAAATCCATAGCTTCCTCTTCTCTTATTACTTCAGCAATTAAAGCTTGCCCTATCCAACTTTGTGGGTATGAAGGTAGAGTAGACTGCCCTCTCCAGAAACAGTAGTTAGCTATTTTATACTGTTGCATTCTAACATACAATGTTCCTAAATTGCACCAAATTTTTGCTACAGACCATTTGCGAGTTGTTAACAAAGCTTTGATAAAACAGTGTTGGGCTTTGTCATATTTTTTTAAGAATATACAAATCTTTCCGAGTAAATTCCAATTTCGCCATGTAGATGGCTGAGCTTGTATTTCTGCAATGGTTAATCTGTATGCTATGTGACAATTGGCTATGTCTCTTGTGGCATGGTAGTAAGAGAGATAAGCGTGTGCCAAGTCATATGTAGTCAATAGATTCTTCTGCTTTGCAATTACAGAGTAACATGCGAGAGCATGAGGAAATATCTCTATATTGTCCTTTCTGATTATTTCTTCTGTATTACCTCCTATAGTATTTGTATAAACATAACTGTATGCTTTTGGTAGCTTGGCAATAAATATTAACGCTTCTGCTAATAAATTCCAAAAACATTTAAACTTTTTTTCGTTTGACAAAGCCTTATTGATATATGTTATGGCATTCTGAGCTGTATCTCTAGCTTTCCCATACAACTTGGCTTCTAAGTTCTTTTTAGCTATTCTCATCCATGTCTCGGCAACACCTTTCAGTGCCAAAATTGAAGATGAATCTACTTCAAAAACTTTTGTAAAAGTCGACAAAGCATCATCATATTGAGTAAGTAGTGAATGTATAAAACCAATTCTAGTTAAGCAATGAACTCTTTTAGATGGATCCATTGAAATAACTTTATTATAAGCTTTTAATGCTGAAGTAAAGGACCCTCGTGAGAAATAAGCATCTGCCAAGCATTCAAAAGCAAGAACATGATTCTGGTTTACTTTTATGACATCTCTAAATTTTGCAATGGCATTTTCCCATTCTCTTCTATTTAAGTAATGAAGACCTAGTCTAAAATTGTTCCAAGTTTTTCCTTGTATTGTTTTTGTTGAATTATTAAGCAAATCAAAATCTGCTTCTTTTTGGTTCAGTTTATTGTATACATTGCTTAGATCTTTTATAATATCACTGTTAGAACTGTTCAAGCTGTATGCTTTTTCAAAACATTTTTTAGATTTTTCAAGATCATTTTTTATCTGATGGTAATATTTACCCAGGTAATAAAACGTTTCAGCATGTTCTGCGTCAAGTTTTGCAGCTCTTAGCAAGTAAGGAATACTTTTCCCATACTCATTGAGCTCCCAATATGCTTCACCTTTATGAAATAAATTAAAACTGTTATCGGGAGCATTTTCTAGTAACATTAATATCTCATTATATTTTTTCTGTTTTGCAAGGGTCAAAACTTCCAACTGGGTGTGATGATCTGATGATTCCAAATTCTTAAGTACATGCTCAGCATTCTCATTTGTTTCAATGTAACATCTCGCCAGAGCTGCCTGTTCTTCTGTACTAAGACATTCTGTAGGAATATGTTTTGCAATAGCTATAGCTTCCTGCCACTTTTGCTGTTCTTTTAAAGATAAAAACAAAAATTTTTGCAAAGTTATGATAAATTCAGAATTTCTAGCTTTTGTTAAGAAACTCGTGGCTAGCTTTTGAGTAATAGGCCATTTCTTTAACATAATCGTACATTTGATCACAAAAGTTGCTTCAGTAGTATCAGGTTCGTGAAAATTGATCAATGGGACACATTCCTTGTATGCATCTATATAGGAGCCCTTGGAATATGAGATTATACTTTTTAATAGACCAGGATATTTTGAATTTTCTATACCAGATATAATTTCATTAAAATATTCTTCAATATTAAATCCACTGAAAGAATCATGCTTTACAAAATGATTACACAGATATTTACAAAGCCAGTCTCTAAATGTAACACTAGTTTTAAAGAAATCTAGACCTAGTATTTCAATAATTGCTTCAGCAAAGCTCTTATTATTTATAATAAGTTTGGCTTGTAAAATATATAGATTGTTTATATCTTCATGATTTTCAATTTCTTGTAGACATTTAATCACTCTCAGTACATCTTCTTCTCTACACGGAATTTCAGCATTAACCAGCTCAATAAGGTGCTTTTCTGCAATCTTTTGAAGGAGATCATCAGGTTTTCTATCAATAAAATTTAAAGTCACATGAATAGCATCATTAGATTTTAGTGAACATCCAAGCTGACACAGTTTGTTTAATATTTCTGTTGTCTTATCTGCATCAATTTGTAGTTTTAATATTTCATCATAAATAGAAAATAGTTTGTTTTTTATGTTACCTTCCTTACATTCATAGTAGTTAGCGAGCCCTTGCCATGCTAACAATTGGTCTGGTTTTGTTGCTATAGCTTTTTGATATGCTAATGGAGCCTGGTCTGAATCTTGAAAAGATTTTCCAAGCAACACCAAAGCTAAGTAGTTTTGTTTGTCTTTCCTCAATACGCTTTTACAAACTTCTTGCGCTTCTTTAAATTTTTTTGCATCAATATTACTCCTTGCTTCTTTTAGTAATGATTTTACATCGGTCATCTGTAATTGTTTACATAGATCATGTTAATATTTATGTTAAGTTTTTTCTTTGACTAATGTTTACTATTAAAGTTTAAACATTTTGGTAGAATATAAGGTAATACAGCAAAGGATCGGGTTTTGTGGAATGGAAGAGGAGAGGTCTAATAATGCCTACCAGTGGATAGTAGGACAACAATAGCTAATAATAATAAAAATATTGTTACTAAATTTGATCATCAATAATAAACATTTTTGATCCGATATTAAGTGTAAGGCGTAAATATTATAATTTTACACGTATCGAACAACTAATTTTTTGCTTAAAAGCAAGCTATATCCGTTTAGTTGTAACATAATAGTAGGTATTTAAATTTACACTTTTTCGGGCTCTTGCAGTATGTAAGCTATTTTATTTAAAAAAAAAAACTTAAATTTATTACAGAATTATTAACGTATAATGTAATACATACACTGTTATCCTAAAATAAAGATTTTCATAAATTTAAATTTCTATACGACCACAAAAAACAGATGATAAATATGATGGATGACAATTGAATAAATGACAATACTAATGATTTTTTTTTTTGTTTAATTCGTCCCGAAATGGAACATACTAAGGTCTTAGACCATACTGCCTCGTCTGTCGTTTGAGGTATTTCTTTGTCTTATTTCTAAATTGTCAAGTCCAAAGTCTAGTCAAAGTCAAAATAAGTAGTCAGGGTAGTCAATTATGTCAAGTCAGTCGATTCAGTAAATTGGTAGACGCTTTACTGAAACTTTCTAGGGAGCTTTGGCGGGAAACCCAATTTAGCACGCATTTTGTAGAATGTATCACTTTTCCACACTAATGCACCTCAACGAATAATTAATGGTTAATATTCCACCACTATAACACATTAAAAACCGAATTAACACGAATTTAGAAAAATAATACAGAAACACAACATTGCTGATTAACTTTCCCGGCAAAACTCCACAATACTAATGACATTATTTATTTTTAAATGTGGCAGTGACAGTGACACTTTTTTTATTATATATGACGTCGGCTTATAACCATTTGCCAGTGTCAAGTATAAAAGGTGTGAATTTATTAGAATATTTCATTCAAATTTTCACCAACGTATTTCTAAATCGTCCAATCCAAAGTCTGGTCAAAGTCCAAATAAATAGTCAGGGTCAAGTCAGTCGATATTATTATCACACAACTTTTTTTATACACACTTTTCCACTTTATTTAGATTTTTACAATAAAATTTATATAAAAACACGACCGGTTTCGAGTAACTCATCATCAGGTGTAAGTTGAAGGAAGATTTAACATAAGTGGGTGGAGATAGATTATTTGTAAGTAAGTCTTCTTTGTATTAATAAGTACTAATTTTTATTTTATTTTCTATTTTTATTTTATATTCTTAAAATAATAGAACAGACATCAACTAGAGTTGATGTCTGTTCTATTCTTTTAATTGTTTCTGGAATAAATAAAAATTTATTTAGTGGGTGGATAAAAAATAATTCAAAATATTGAGCAGATTCAGTACCTAAAGTGGCTGTCGCTGTACTGAAACTTCCTAGGGAGTTTTGGCGGGAAACTCAATTTAGCACGCATCATCACACCCCTCGCAAAACAGAAAAAATATAATGAGACATTTAAAATTAATTTTTTATCACAGTTTTTATTCCTAAAGAATTACAAGTTATTTTCAAAATCATTTAAAATCGTACTTCTAACCGCACTTTTATCAGTTATACGTTAGTTCTGCGCAAGGAATTTGTCAGTAAGTGTAATTGATTGTACTGTCGGTTCTTGGTGGAAATTCATGTTGAACACTAATAAAACACAATTTTTCGCGCACTTTTTCCACTATATTAAGATATAATTATCAATTTTAATAAATAACACGACCGGTTTCGAAATAAATGATACACCTGATGATGATTTATTTCGAAACCGGTCGTGTTATTTATTAAAATTGATAATTATATCTTAATATAGTGGAAAAAGTGCACGAAAAATTGTGTTTTATTAGTGTTCATTTTTTTTTTTTTTTTTATTTATGGCGTCGGCTTATCACCATTTGCCAATGTCAAGTATATTATTTTCATCAACGTAGGTACTGTATTTCTAAATCGTCAAGTCCAAAGTCTAGTCAAAGTCCAAATAAATAGTCACGGTAGTCAATCAGTCAAGTCAGTCGATTCAGTAAAGTGGTAGACGCTTTACTGAAACTTCCTAGGGAGTTTTGGCGGGAAACCCAATTTAGCACGCATTTTGTAGAATGTATCACTTTTCCACACTAATGCACCTCAACGAATAATTAATGGTTAATATTCCACCACTATAACACAATATTAAAAACCGAATTAACACGAATTTAGAAAAATAATACAGAAACACAACATTGCTGATTGACTTTCCCGGCAAAACTCCTAGTGTTCATTTGTCAGTAAAACAACTACAAATTCCTTGGTTCCGCGACTTTCCGCTAGGGAATCCGCTCACCTGCTCACCGCCAAAGTGTTCTGTCATCTGTGGTATTAGTACTCATAGAGTACTCATCTGTCATGTATCTATTGTCTATACTTCGTGATTATTTGAATTTGTAAACAAAAGCCGAAGCCCGAAATTTATTATTTTAATCAAAATAGTGTTACATACCTATATCAGTTTTAATCAATTAAGTATTCTTGTAGGTTAAAGAACTTAAGTAACGTTTTTATAAATTTATCATTTGTATACATACATGGAGTCCCCTATTATTTACATCAAGAAACTGAGTATGTTATTTTTGTTTTAACCTAATAACAAACAACAGTATGAAGATATAACTTTATATTTTATTATTGTTTTAGATCATCCTATCAAAGAAATTCGTGAAAGGTCTCTTAAATTACTTTTAACCAAATTACAATGTGGATGGGGATTACTGGATGAAATTGATTGTATCCGAGAGCTTGTAGATAATGTGTGTAGTTGGTTGAATGAAAACCAACCGCCTCTTCAGAAGGAAGCTCTGCATTTATTGCTGATAGCACTTAAAGTAAGTTTTTAATCTAAACTTGTCTCTGTCTTATCAAGAAACATTATTAAGGTTACTGTAGATTTGATTTATAAATCTTTTATTATAAAATCTTAACATATTATACTTACTAAGGTAAGTTTACCCCCTTATTTCGTGTTAGTATGATACTTCGTGAGTTTTGCTTCTGATGCATAAAATATTTAAAAACTATACAAAAATAAAGTATTTATTATTTAAACTATCAAAAAAATCATGTACTAACAGTTTTAAAGCGTAAAATAACAGCAATACGAGGCTCAAAACTCTCAGTGGCCATAAAAAGCTGTGCGGTGAGTGTAATATTCTCTTTCACTGTAAGGTATGCTTGTTATGCTTCTTCTGCTACATATGCCCAGTCCCATGAGGCCCAATCCCCTACCCTATTCCCTTTCCTACCCTCCCCTATTACCCTATTCCCTCTTAAAAGGCCGGCAACGCACTTGCAGCTCATCTGATGCTGCGAGTGTCCATGGGCGACGGAAGTTGCTTTCCATCAGGTGACCCGTTTGCTCGTTTGCCCCCTTATTTTATAAAAAAAAAAAAAAAAAATATATGCTTCTTAAGCTCACAGAAAGCAAAAGAAGAGTACATTTGAATAAAACTTTTAATGGTGCATTTATGTGTTCCTCTAATCGATTTGATTTAAAACAGTCTTGTACAAACATTGAATTCTATTAAAATAGTAATTATTCAACTCATGAAATTGCGATCAATTTATTTTTCGGTGGTTCCTTAGTTTGTGTCACTACCAAATGTCACAAGAGCCTTACGATCCTAAATATACATCTACCTTATGTATCATAAATATTTAATTACAGACAAAAAGTGGTGCTTATGTAGTAAAGGATCAAGGTATTAGAAAAATTCTAACACAACTTAATAGTTTGAAAAGTAAGATAGACACAGATGCTGTTGATGTATTAGAGGATCTTATTGAAACCCTTCGTTTCATAAACACTGTGGATTCTGAAACTTCCCTAAGAATACCTCCTCTACAACTTAACACTTCATCTAGGTATGTCTACCTGACCTGACATTATTCATTGAACGAATGCGATAAATAATGTGTTAGATACAAAAATGTTACAAGAATCAAAAATATCATTTAATATTTATAACCAAGATGAGTAAAAATTTCAGTATATTGTGGACATACTTAAGTATTGTAAGAAAATAAATTAAGCAAATTCTTATTTTTTTATTTTTTAGTTCTAAAACAAGTCAAAATGGTAGTAGCTGTAATTATTTTACAATTGAAAGACAAGAAAAAAGTTACTCTACTGTTGAAAATGATGGGGATACAAATAGAAATGAAAAGTATGTATAATTTTAATGATAATACAGCTGACCCCACGTTTGGCGTACACGTTTCTCGGGGGCGGCGTTTGAGGGGGGGTGTGCGCGTCGCGTGCACGCTGCATAAACGCCACAGGCCGGCAAATCGCAACGCTCACGCCCAAGAAACTCCCCCTCCCAATGTGGCCTAAAATAATGCAATAATTGAACAGGAGGAAAGTTGCAATTTAGAGTCCATAAGGTTTGAATTATAAAAATATCATTGAGCCTTTACATTTTTTTTTTAATATAAATAAGTACAAATTTACATTTATAGGATATTGATAATTAAAATTAATTTATTCAGATCTGACATAAGTAACAGTGGCATAAAATGTCTTCTTTTGCCATGGGTGGACCTGGGAACATCAGATAACAAAACAATGAATTTAATCATGGACTCACTGAAGGTGTCAAAATCCACAAGGAGGTGTTGTAGGTTTATTCGAGATGTTTTTGTGCGTGACTTTCCAGTTCAAATATTCTTGAACAGACCAACAATAATCAAGGTAATTATTATATGATGCATAATTTTTAAACAATTTTTTACTGTAATCGATTGTGATATACAACATATAATTTTATAGATATTGAAAAAATATTTTAATGGCAATATTGCAAAATATATAAAGTGACTTAATAATTATAATATGCTTTTTAATAATTATTAAAGTTTACATAAAGGTGCATTCGCGTGTAATGTAACTTTATAGATTTGACTTTGCGCATTACATTACAATACTACCTCCCTTACTGACGAGCATTCGCGTGAAAAGTAACGTTTTTGAGCGCCGAGTGACTTAATAATTATAATGTGCTTTTTAATAATTAATCTACACTATCTACACTAATATTATAAAGAGGAAAACTTTGTTTGTATGTTTCTTTGTTTGTTTGTAATGAATAGGCTCAAAAAGTACTGGACCGATTTCAAAAATTCTTTCACCATTCGAAAGCTACATTATCCACATATAGGCTAAAATTTATTTTGGAAAAAAATAGGGTTCCCTAAGATATTTGGGTTTTTCGGACACAAGGTGTAAAAAATCAACCAGAAAAGTTACTTATTTTGCGTATGCTGCCTAAACTATAAAAGATAGAGCCATATAATGTTCTAATTAATTGTAGATCTTATAAATATCTACAAAAAAGTCCGCGACACACTATACCTATCTATGTTGAGTGAGGCACAACAACCATTTTTTTATTTAGATATCTTGATTTTTTTTGGACTACATTTAAACGCGTTTATTTTACTCATGCTATTAATCCTTATCAAAATAAATTATTTCATCACTAAGTACAGTTTATATCGATAATATTTGGTCTTTGAATGATTAAAATTGGACGTTGGTTTTGAAGTTATGGCGAAATTAAAATATTACGATTTCTGCTGCACGGCCCGTTGCAAAGTGGGCGACATTCTGTAGTATTAAATTAAATACTATTTATTTCGGGCGGCATAGGCCCATATTATAAATACCTTATAGACTAACATACATATTACTATTATATCAGTATTAGTATTAGTATTGTACCCGTGCGAAGCCGGGGCGGGTCGCTAGTGTTTACATAAAGGTGCTCCCCCCTCACCTGGAGCATTCGCGTGTAATGTAACATTACACATCCGAAGTCCGAACATTACATAGGTGTAGGAGGATTACCGAGCATTGTAATGCGCAATGTAATGATCCCGTCCGCTCGGCACTCAAAAACGTTACATTACACGCGAATGCTCGTCAGTCAGGGAGGTAGTATTGTAATGTAATGCTCAAAGTTGAATCTATACGTTACATTACACGCGAATGCTCCAGGTGAGGAGCACTTTAAGACTAACATTACAAAGTATACTTTTCATGTCAATCATGTTTATCATTTGTCAAACATTTCAGACCTTACTAGCTATATCGTGTGGGCAATGTGGCGGTAACCCTCAAGAGGCGTTATGTGCATTGTTGTGCATTACCAGATCTTTGCATGTACAGTTACTGCAACTGTTTAGCTTGGACTTTGTATGTCAGTCACAGAAGGTAAATTAAGATTTTTCTTGCAGCAGGCGTAGCATGACCACCAAAGAAAAGGATCAATAGATAAAATTACAGAATGTACAAATGATTTATTCTTTAATTTCTTATTTTATCTATTCTTCTGAAGACAAAACCCCTTTCTATTGTGGTCGTGCTGTCTGCTCGACTTTGTTCCTGAATTGATTGAATATTTTATGTCCATTAATCACGTGATGTTTTTAACAACTTTTTAGACCCCTCCCCTCCCCCTGGTGATACGTGGTGAGGTTTTATACTACCCCCCCCTCCCCCACCTAAGATCACATGTATTTTTTTTTACATACTAAGCAGGTCATGTTTGAATAAAACCTTAACTTAAAAAAAAATTAATCGAATAATTTAAGCAATTCAAAACTATACGAGTCATTTGTCTTGACTCTTGTAAGTATTTAAACAACACTACGAATCTACAACCGATAATAATTTCGATATGCATAGACTAGATTCGAAAATTAATACACGTGATGTCTCCCTTATACTCCCTCCTCCCCTTGGTGATATTTTTTTCGGACCCTCCCTTTTAGGCATCACGTGATTAATAGACGACCCCTATGCAAAACAATTTATTTGAATATGTAGCTAACTATACATTTGCTAGGTTTCAGAAAATAAAGAGGAATTAGAAGACGATATTAACATCGAGCTCCAGAAAGCAATTGACTACAGGCAGGAACCACCACAGCATGATGCGCTTTTAGTTTTGAGGCAACTACCAGTGCCGATATTTGCTCTTGACTCTTTACAAACAATATTCACAGTAATGGCAAGAAGCGTGGTCGATGACTCAACAACTGAAGATTTTGATTTAGTATGTAAATCTTCATAGTTATATCTTCTAATTTGTAGGGATACATAGTTCAGAGAATCAGGTGCTAAATACTGGGTGATTTTTAATTCAGTTTCGAGATAAACGGGTACATGAAATAGAGTACTATGGTCAATGTCATAATTAGTGTAGGGTCAGGTTGGGGAAGACCGTCTACAAGGCAAGACCGTCTGCACGCAATAACTTATATTTATGAATAGCTATGCAGCTTGAATTGACAGTCGGTAAAACAGTATCATACTTTGGTTAAAATTTTTAATCATAGATGTCGCTGGCAACACTATGATGGGAGAAAATTTGCCGCCATTTTTATTTGGCTTTTGAAGGTCCATTAAATATGAAAACAAGAATTTCATATTACTTTTAACTTTATTATCCTACAGTTAAAGTGCATATTTGAAGGTAAAATACACTTTTAAGATATAAGTTGGTATAACTACATATAACATACCAAGTGACGTGTTAAATGTCAATAGACGGTCTTGCCTCCAATAGCACGGGAAGACCGTCTGCACGCCGAATTTAAAAAAATGGTTTGTATTTGAAAGATGTGCTATTATATTGTAATTTATGTAGCACAAAATGGTTACTGTTAATATGTTTCAGCACATGGAATACTTAAGATCGGTCTAGAACATACCAAATATTTGTTTTATTAAATTGAGCAAATTTTTCAATGAAGTATGCCGGTCTTCCCCAACCTGACCTTACTTTTTAAAACTCGGTGTAAATTTGTTTCACAACTTTGCACTACTAATTTAAAATCATTATTTATATTTACAAAAGTTTTACAGAAAATGATTAAAAAATTGAAATTAGAAATAATTGTCACCCTATTTAGCCGTTTTTTCTTTTTCTCAATGACGTTGCGTGTGACTGGAGCCTAAAACGGCGAGAGACGCGAGAGGCGGCGCTCCGTCGCGCGTCACCCCGCTGTAGGGTGACAATGGATGACCTAAATACATGACCTTTAAAAAAATGTCGCATACGGAGTATACGTGCGCAAAACTCTTGCGCATAATTTTTTAAATGTCAAAAATTGCGGCGCCTTTATTAAACATTTTACTACTTTTTTTGGCGCATGCGCATTAAGATGCACATCCTAATGCGCATGCGCTAAATTTTTTTTCCCAAAGAACGCAGCCAATTACAGATACCAGAAACATTTTTTAAATGCAATGCAAACATGGAACACTTTTGTGTAAGTTTAAATATCAACAGTTATTTTCTTCCAGAAACAAATGAATACGTGTCTATCTCTCGTTGACTCTCTACTTAAATTATTGCTGGACTGTGTCAGTAAAAAGTTTTGGCGAATGGAGCACAATACACAAACGCACAGAGATATTGCACATAAGACTTGCATTATCATGCGTATGCTTGGAGATTTGATGACGAAATACAAGTAGGTTTAATTGTGTTCGTTCTATGATCTATTAGTTTTGAATTTTGATACATCCGTACCTAGAGATATTTGTAGAGTATTGTTGGTAGTATTTTTTTTTAACGATTTGTTACCTCAGTTTAATTCCATTTTTATTCCGTAATATTTCTTTATTTGTCAGTTAGTAGAGATAGCTATCTTTAAATTACAATCATACTGACTGAGATTTATAGAGTTTTATATTAAAACTACTTTTACAGTAAAGCATTTGAGAATAATCCAGAAGGAGTGCACTATCGTGTAGTGTGGCTTCGTCTAGTACAATGTGGAGGACAGCTATTACTTTGGGCTAAGAACTCCCCGCTACCACCTGCGACGCTGGTCACAGCTCTACAAATGGCTCAAATTGATCCAGTATTAGACCTGTTGTATCCAAAAATAAGTCATGAAATTAATAACGTTTTAAGTGTGAGTATTTATCTTATATGTATATGTTTCGTTGTGCATACAAAAGAAATGACTACAATTTTTATAAAAAAATATAACGTTAATTATATAGCCTATATTATTTTTACGAATCTACGAATCTGTTGACACCTCATTTGTTTAAATCGGACCAGTAGCTTAGGCTCTACAGTGGACCAAACATACATACATAAATAGACTGCCAAAATCATTACCCTTATTTTTGGCTTTACCGTAGTCGGGTAAAAACGAAACCCTTATAAGATCACTTCGTTGTCCGTCCGTCCGTCCGTCTGTCTGTCAAGACCGTTTATTTTTGGTCCGACTTACTCTTTTTCGGTTTTTTAAATAAAGTAGGTAATTGTTTAAATGTATTGCCATAGAATTCTGAAATTTCATTGTCTGTTTTAAATACTGGACGTAAAGATTGACATTTTCTTTTCACCAGGTCGCAAAATCGTCAATGGATAAAGAGCATAAAAGTAAATATAGCGAGCTCACTAAGTTATATACAAGCATAGAATGTGCAGTAAAGTTTAAAACATTAAAATCGTCATCAAGAAATAACGAGGAGTTACTTTTGTCCATTCAAAAGACACTGCCAATATTTCATTTCAATTTAGATAAAAAGTATTTCAAGGAGGTTGTAGCGGTTTTGTTCGAGGTAGCGAAAAACCTGGACCATAATGATAAAAATTGGTCTCTTATGCGTGAAATAGTTCTAAAATTGATGGCTCATAGCGTGGAGTGGATAAAAGTCACGTTTTATATGATGTTGACTGAGTTTATAAGGAATGCGTTTGTTGGCGACGAAAGTAAGCAACCTGAAAACGAAAAATGCCTGAAATTGCTGTGCCACGTTGAAATACTAACGGAAATCTGTTGTCAAGGTCTATCGTCGAACATAGAAGAGGTAAGTTAAACTAGCTTTGCACGTTGAATCAGTTTTGTCAAAACTTTTTTCAT
Organism: Glaucopsyche alexis; assembly: GCA_905404095.1. Taxonomy (NCBI): domain Eukaryota; kingdom Metazoa; phylum Arthropoda; class Insecta; order Lepidoptera; family Lycaenidae; genus Glaucopsyche; species Glaucopsyche alexis. The sequence goes on from FR990053.1 coordinate 10,670,355, forward strand.
ATCTGCAATATTGATTAGAATATATTATATATTTTTAAATCATATTGTATCTGTAAATGTAAAATTGTATCTTTTAATTTGATTTACTGATTTTATATATTCGTATCATGGAAAATAGAAGTAAGGAGGACCATCTCTGTAGGGCAGAAAAGTTAAAAAGTGTCCGACAAAAGTAACCAAATAATAGTTCCAAAAGAGGCCATAATGGCGCTAGAGTCAGAAGAGAGTATTATATGAAGTTAGCAATAAGAGATGGAGTGAAGTTATTTGAAAGTTACTTAGTTACTTTAATAATTTGTTGCCATTTTGTGGCGCTCTTTTTAAAATTCTTCCACGTGCTACTAAAGTGCCACTTAATTTGCTCCCTTTCAACGGCCACTTTTTAATACACGAGATGGTCCTCCTTACCTCTCTTCTCCATGATTCGTATTTATATTAATATTTGCAGGTGGAGGCGATTGCGTCCGAGATTATGCTGCTAATACTTCGCGGTCGGCTGGTGCTAAGCGAGGGATGCTGGTGGCGGCTACTGGCGACCGTGCAGTCGGTGTTCCCGCTGCTGCACGTGTACGCCGCACACGACACTGTAATTGGTATGTTTCACGATGATAACTCGGGTTTATATTGGTCATCTTATTTGAAATTGTGTAGCTGTGTCCTAAACAAAATCGTATTTGCGTACTGCGAAATGATCTCAAAATGGCGGCCCTCACCCTCCACCGTGAGATATGCGTCACAACTAGTGTTGCCGGTGTTTTTTTCAGCCTATAAGAGACATCTGTTTATATAAGCCAAATAATACGGGATTTCAGTTGTTTTACCCGGGACAAGTACGATTCGTTTAAAATAACCTTAAATACGGGACGTCTGGCAACACTAGTCACAGCCCTCACTTAGCGTGTCAGATTTTTGATCTACATTTTGTCATCAATCCCATTTGAAGTAAAACTTTTTTAGTGGCATTAATAGTGTTTCATGGTCTTGTCGAGTCACGACACGATAATTTTGTATTTTTTTTATTTTCTTGTCATATATTATATAATAATTATTATAACTCTATCTTCGGAAGCTACTTATACATATAACAACTTAACTTTCTTAAGTACTCAATACACAGATGGCGCTAGGTGTACGAATAGTATTTTTTTAAATTATTTATTTATGTTATGCTCTTTAGGCACGATGAAAGTATTTTTGGATTTTAAATGATGAATGAAGTTTCACTTCTGCCACATATACACTGTAATTTTTTTGGATTTGGATTGCGATTTCAGACCTACTACGAAAGTATTTTTTAGATGTGCTTACGTTAAAATTGGAACATTTTATACTGAGTGCATTTTGAAAACAGGTAAAGCGATATGCAAGTCGCTGGAGGCGGAGATATGTATGTGCATGGGCGTGTCGCACGTGGAGCGGCGCAGGGGGCTGGCGCGTACGCTGTACGTGCACTGCGGCGCTGTGCGGGTGGACGCCGCGCGCGAACTGTGCGACTTGCTAGGTAATTGCACTGATTAGGTTTTATTCGGGTTAGATATTTAATGTAATGTGTGTCTAATCCTACTAATAGTATAAATGTGAAAGTTTGTGAGGATGGATGGATTGATGGATGTTTATTACTCTTTCACGCAAAAACTACTGAACGGATTTCGATGATATTTTGTGTGGTAGTATTTAGGCTCTGATTAAAAGATATGCTACTGTTTATCCCGAAAAAGTACAGTTTGCCTTTGGTATACTGTATTAACGCCCGTATTAACGACTGTATTAACAGCCTCCGTGGTCTAGTGGTTAGGGCATTGGCTCTCGACTCGGAGGTCGTGGTGACTTCGATTCCCGCATTGGAACAACAAAAAATGTTGTTTCCAAGTTTGGTTAGGACAATGCAGGCTGATCACCTGATTGTCTGACAAGAAAGATGATCCATGCGTCGGATCGGCATGTAAAATGTCGGACCTGCGCCTGATCTCTCGTCAGTCGTGTCGGTTATCCGTCCCACTGAATTATGAGAGTAAAGGAAGAGAGAGTGCTCTTGTGTACTGCGCACACACTTGGGCACTATAAAATTACTCCTGCGTAACTGGCCTGGTTTCAATGAAATCGGCCACCGTCACCGATATCGGTGTGGGGAGTTATTATTAACGCGGGAGGAGCCGCGGGCAACAGCTAGTTTAATATTTTATGGGTTTGTCTAGTCTCTGTCTTTATGGTTAGTTAAATCATAAATGTGACTTTATTACATAAACATACTATCTGTAAAATGCTACTAAGAAAGGATGTAAATAAATACCATTAAAAAGTTATAATTGAAAACTAAATGCCCTAAAATAACTGCCTTTAATTTTGGGGTCAGACAAGAGCTTCAAACATTCAAGTATCTTCACCTTTTCATAGATGACAAAAAATATTTACCACCAAGTGAGTCCATACGAGCGGACGTTTTGTTGAATGCTATGAAACGCGTCGAGCCACAGGATTTTAATTTAGAAGACTCCGTTTCATCCATGCATGGTTCACAGGTTAGTCAAATGTTCTAGCAAAGGTACCTCGGTGAACTAAATGAAATTAATTTAGATGTTAATAAATAAAATAGATGTTTGATTTTGGGCCAGCTCTATGTACACTACACCGGTAAATAGGAAAAAAATATGGGAATTTCAAAAAATACAAAATAATTAATTTGAAGATATACTCTATATGCGTACAAAAATAATTATTTGAAGAGTTTTTTATTGCGATAACCTTATTTTAGTGCGGCCATGACAGTTGTTTTGACTTACTTTTGACGTAGTTGACAGTTTTAGGAAGAGACGTCTTCTTGAATGTCATACGTCTTTCTTTGTCAAAGTCATGTCGGTGTCAAAATGACATTCTTTGGATAATTCTGATCTGGTCCGACATGTTTGATTAACATTGTGTTGCTCTCCTTGACGAAGTTATTTTAAATGTCCATTGAATGGAAGTGAAATTAAATAAAATAAAGAACTGTTACTATACTATGTAGCTATATTTATTTATTATAGTGTACGTAGTGCTGGCCCACACCTCATACATCTCTAGAACATCTCTTTTGATTGCTATATATCTTTTATTAGATTTTATTAATGGCAATATAATAATAGAACTAAATAAAAAAGTATGATAATTTTGTATAATTTCAGGCTACAGGTCTCACACAAATTCTCGAAGTGTTAAAACAAGACTTGACACTAGAGGCGGATGGGTTGACATACACCGCTCGAGAGGGCATCTCTAAAGCGACGCTAGAGCCCGCCCTGCGACGCAGCACTCTACAGCAGTTGTCAGTTATGATGAGAAGTAGAGAGATGCATGAAGTGTTTATGAAAGATAATGGACTTAATCTCATTGTATCTTTGTTAAGGTAAATATTAATATGCGGTTGTTGCACTAAAAGATATGGCACAGCCTATCTTAACGTACATTTGACAGAACAAATCTCCATACAAGAAAAAATTACGCCATCTTGATTTGACCATCTCAAATGTCAAAATGGCCTCAAAAAACCACAAAAGTGGGTTATTTAAGTGAGGACAGTTTTTGCCTCAACATGCCTCGTCTATAATATAAACGTCTATGGTTGATTGTATTTAATCATAACAACATTGTAATGCCATTGTTCTAGGATGTCTCTAATGGTAGACGATTTCTTGACGTATCCAGAATGCGCCATTAGCTGTGTATCAATTTTAAACAGCGTTGGATTCGAGAATCGTCACACTTTAGCAAGCATACAGGATTTACCATTACTTTTGTTGCGAGGTAACATCTTATACGCGATATAAAATTCTGTGGAGCTCAAATTCCTATATTTGTTTTAATCCAATTTTTATCATTACAGTAATATTGATATTTCCTGCCAACGACAGCTGCGTACTACTGTGCACACAAGTGCTAGCTCTGTGCATATGGGCGGGGTTTCTGCTGCACGAGATAGACGCGAACGGCCGCCGCGTGCCCGCCGCGCCGCTCAGCGTCGTGCGCCGTGTGCGGCTGCCTTTCCCCGCGCTGTCCTACTGGAACACCAGCCCCAACACCGAACATTCCAGAATAAGTAAATGTTTCTCTAATCTATGGTTTTAAAAAACCAAATTGGTATTTTCTATTCTCATATTTCCATTAAAGAGACAATGTCCAACATAAAGACAATCAATATTTCTTAAATTCACCTTATCGTAAATTATCCCAGTGAATAATAATTTTGGTGAATATGTTGTATTTGACAATTTTTTTCGGTTTGAAGATTGGCTCCTGAGCGACGAACCATGGCGAAATGCAGTATTGTTCCGCTGGTGGTGGGCTAACGGTGGCGCGGCGAGCGTCCGGACAGGCGGGCTAGTCGCAGGCGCGAGCGGGTAAGCACTATTATCGTTCTCCTTTTCTGTCGTACTAGACTTTAATGTCTAGTACGACAGAATTATTATTACAATGGCTGTGTTCCGCGGAAAAAAGGGCTTGTTAGCGCTAAAGACATTATTGACCAGGACACGTTCGCTAACTTCAATACTGCTGACATAATCCGCCATTTTGCTTATTTAACGCTAGCGGTCGCCATTTTGCTTACGCTTTTTTGTTAGTGCTTTTTTCCGCGGAACACAGCCAATGTCATTGTATTCGATCCAACTTGTAAACATTTCAAATTAGAAAGAAGATAAAAAATTCAATTATTAAAATTTATAATAGACCTATTAGAGATGGATATAAGTAAGTAATAACATGTATCATTTGACACTGCACACCAAATTACATTTTCCTCTTTATAGGTATATATTTTCTTCTCTTTCTCCAATAGGGATGTTGCCTAGTGTGGAATATCACAGTTTTACAAATTAAATTTATAAATTGTTGATTAAAGATACATAAATCTGAAATAAATAGGTATTTAGAGTGACGGGATTAAAAATATAAGCAAATAAAAAATATTGTCCATCTCTTTCTCGTAAAACGATTCGTGACGTCACAACCTGCTACCGCCATACATTTTGTAATGACAAATGTATGGCGGTTGCAGGTTGTGACGTCACAGGCCGATATATCGCTCTCTTTCATGTTGTAAATTTCAAAGGTTTGTATCTACGTTATTTTTTCAGATATACAAAAATGGGTTCTGGATTGTTTATTAACATGTTATCCGACATCGAATAGACGAAAAAAAATTTTTTCGGCAACATGCCTATTCATTTCATTTTATCATAGGTACCTGGGCCCCGAGACCGGCAGCGCTCCCGGAGCAGCACTTACAGCCACCGCGTCCTGTCTCACCGCAGTCTGTACTCAGTCACTACTGGCGCTAGAAAACGCCACCTCACATCGACAAGTCATACAGGCCCTGTTGGTGTTGCAAAGGTAAATAAATAACTATTTCACCTCAGCAGCTCAAACATGCATTTTGGTGATTTATAAGTTGGTCCCCCCCCTGGCATTTCTAAACTATATGACTTAGAAACTTGCAATTTTCTAGGCTGATAGATCATGCTAAAAACTCTCTAGGAAAATTATTTTGAACCAAATCGGACAGCAACTTATGAAGTAATTTAAAAAAAAAACATATTACGCGTTTATAGTTACGGAACCCTCCTTAGACATGTCCTGACATGCTCTTAGTTAGGTTATATTACAAATCGTTTGATAAAATGCGATCCTCTTGCACTTAGCTATAAATAATTACAATTTATTTATAACTCCAGTTACCTACCTCTGGCGGGCGTGTCGCGCGCTCCACGCGAGCTGTGCGGGTTGCCGTGGCGGCACACGGCGCGGTACCTGCGCGCACCCCCCGCCTCGCCCGCGGACGTGCGCCTGCTGGACACGCTCCTGCATTGCGTCATAGCGTACACGACGTATGTGCCGGCTATAGGTATGTATATATAATATAACGTCGCCGAAAATCAATTACGGATACTTCGCGCATATGATACACGGCTTATGTAAAGACGTTTAGGCAAAAAATATTTGTCATACTCAAAGTAAAAAATCATCTCATGTATGCTTTTGCTCGCCGCTAAGTCCATATAAAGAAATAATTTTTTTTCGAGTGTGACAATTATTTTTCTGCCTAAATGTCTTCATACGTAAGCAGCCCGAAATATCCATAATTGATTTTTCTAGACCTCATATTATGTATTATAATGTAAAAATATGTTCACTTAAAACTTTTGAACTATATCCACGATGAGGAAGAACCAATAAGGGTAAACATTTTAAAAAGTTCAAATAAATTTGAGTTTAAGTTGTGTTTTGTATTTTAGACAACTCAATGACCTGGATTAAGGAATCATTTATCGGCAATGACGCTTCAATCATAGCTCTGTTGAGCCGAGACCAGATGTACCCCCAGTCTACACAGGAGGACATAGAGTTGACACAGCTACGGATACTCATAGTGAGAGTGCTAGTACGGTGCATACAGATTGTTGAACAAGATGGCGACTATGGTTGTAACAAAATGGAGTCTCTCATCAAAATATTGTTGGCCTCATTGGAGATGATCGACTTGAAGAATTTTCATATGTTAGGTAAGAAATAGTTTATTTTTTCATTTATATTCAAATTAAATACTATTGCCGATTATTTCGAAATTACTAGTAAAAGCATATTAGTTATTGCGAGAATTTAATTTACTTTACTAGATTACTTAAATGATTTATGGGAGTGGTGACTGGTCAGTCAAGGTAAGATTTGAATAAATTTTCGTGAAGTAAACTACTTAATTTTGCGGTATATTAGGGCTTAATATTTGATTATATACTACACTAGATAGAGCCTTCGACCGCGCGATTCCGTCGAAAAAAATAAGGGCCAACTGTTGGACTCAACTGTATAATATTATAATCAAAGGGCTTAATCTATACTAATATAATAAAGAGGAAAAGTTTGTTTGTTTGCATTGAATAGGCTCCGAAACTACTGGACCGATTTTGATGAAATTTGGCACAGATATAGATTAGACCACGGGAAAGTCTTTACTTACGTACTTTTTATCATAGCAAAATGTACGGTTACCGCGGGATACCGAGGGATATGAAGTCGCGTGCAACATCTAGTAAATAATAAAATGGAAAATTAAGAAAACATTCGGGTGTTAAATATTTGTCTAGTTTCATTGTTGTATCATGGACAAATAAATACTTACTCTAAAGCAAGAGAAAATACTAGTTTTGAGTTTATCGCATAATCTGTACCAACAAAACCGACGCTGAGTAATTTCGCTTTATGTGTAAAGGGCAATAGGGTATTTTGTATGAACCTCGTCCCCACCGTTCAACAGTCGTGGGATACGTGTCAATTTGTTCATTGGGACCAAAGTCCAAAAATATCCTTAAGTACCTTTTTAGTTGAAAAAAACCATGGGGTAACTTTTCGGCAAAACTGTACTTATATTATCTTACTAAAATCGTTTTATCCTCATAAACAAAAAGTATCTTTAACATTCTAAATGTGAAAGAGCCTTGCTTCGGCACGAATAGGCCGGCTGGACCGGATAAATACCACGGCCTCACAGAAAACCGACAAATCTGTGTCCGTTTCTATAGGTATTCTGTAGGTCTGCTGACAGAGATCTCTTGTAGAGATAAGCACACCAATCACCATATATATACCTTTATCACTGTGTTTGTTGGTTTAATTTTAAAATTATGTACTATCGATAAAGTTGCCGCTCGATCAGGTATAAGGTGAAAATCGTTTAACAGCGCCGTTGAATCGTACGCACGCTCACATTCTCATGTGTAAATTCGTATTTCAACCACGTCTGCAGTCGTTGCGGTCACTTACTTTGTGTTTAAAATTTAAATATTTTTAAGCGCCCTAGTGTAAAGGCAAACTTTTGAAACTGGTCGAGCAGGAACTTTGTTGATGAAAATAAATAAACAACAGTATTAATTAAAGCTTTCGCCAAAACGAGTGAGATAACCGGGACCCCATGGTAGGGTTGGGGATTTTAAGGACCGGGAACGCACTTGTAACTCCTCTAGTGCAGGTAACTATGAGAAGCGTTAATCGCGTACAACCAGGCGATTCGATTCCTGATCTATTTCATAAAATATGTAATCAAATGACGATTCTACAAAAAAAATACTTGACTTTATTGCGCAATGTAATAGATCTACTAGGTCTTTACGGAATGAAAATATGTAAATTATTTTGTTAAAACTTAAAAATGAACCCATTTCCTTAAGTTGGCCGTATGTCATTACTTTCAAAAATTTGTTCCTTCTAAGCAACACTATCGAATGGTGTAATATATAATAATACAGGCTGTTTAATTTTTTTCAATATGTTGAATCAGATGGAATTCCTGGCTAAGCAAATTGATTTATCTTAAATTTCTTTAGACTACATGTATTTAAGATTTTTATTATAAGTACATAATATAATATTAGATACGCACCCATGACCCAGGAATACAAAAAAAATGTCCTCTCGTCGGGACCTGCGACCTCCACACACCACAGAAACCGACAGGAGATCTGCTTTAGATCTTTCAAACGACCTGTTTCAAATCTGTTGGATAGTGGGGTCGTTTCTTCCCATTGCCCTATTAAAAGAGAAAACGTGCTTATCCTACCAAAAACATGTTCATGTAAAGTGATGCCAAGACGATACCATATTACTCGCACTGTCAAAAAGCTATTAGATCTCATTTGAAACCAAGCTTCTGACTCTACCAAACTTCTAACTCTACACGCCTTAACTCTACAAGCCTAACTCCACAAACTCTACACCTTAGTCAAAATATATGCCCTGGCCATTTCGATACATTCGCTTAGGCGTAAGGTGAAAAAATTACGGACTGTTTTTCTGTTAATTATTCTTGTACGAACGAAATGGCCAAGCCACATAATTTGACCAAAGTGTAGAGTTTGTCGAGTTAGGCTTGTAGAGTTAAGGCGTGTAGAGTTAGAAGTTTGGTAGAGTCAGAAGCTTGGTTTCAAATGAGATCTAATAGCTTTTTGACAGTGCGAGTAATATGGTATCGTCTTGGCATCACTTTACATGAACATGTTTTTGGTAGGATTTCACTTCTTTTTGAAAGACAATTTTTAGACCTCTAGAGTAAACATTTACATAGGTAAGTCTCTTACAAATTTTCATCCCCTAGTTTAAGGGGTTGGAGGATAAAAGTTCCAAGTTTGTCAATTTTTATGTTGGTTATGTGCTAAAACTAGCTTACATACCAAATTTCAGCTTTCTATGACATCCGGAAGTACCCTATAATTTTGTTGATCATCAGTGAGTCAGTGACGAAATCAGGGGATTTTAGATATCAATAAAATCTAAATTATTAGACTGATATTATCAAAACTTTACATGTTTCATTAGTCCGCTACTGGGAACATATCCTGAAAATTTTGTGTATCTGGTATAATCCAAACCCAAGTTATGAGGGTTCAAAATATCGACGAAACGCTTCGAGAAAAGGTAGTCTGGTAGTGCCCTTGCGCTTCGCTTAGCTCGTCTTGGCGGGGCACTACCGTGCTCCCAGATCTTTGTGTAGGTATGAAATAAATTCTCGATTTACTTTGTTAATGACATACTTACATAAATGTAAAATAATCGCACCGAAAAGAGTTTCACTTACGTAGTAACTACATATTTATTAATATGTGGTTTAACTCAGTGCATTTCAAGTTTCCTAGTAAACATACATAAAAACAGATACGAATGAATGAATTAGTTATTATAATATTATGAATCACTATAACCAAACGATTATAGGAATTAAGTAGATACTTAATTAATGTAAGTATGAAGTAGAACATGATTTAAAGACAGAATTCTCTTGATGTATTTATCAAGTATTCACTAGTACACACTGTCTTTTTATTAAGTACCTACGTATATTTACTGAATGTGATGTTATCTGTTATTGCTTATTAGTTAATTAATATCTTGGTTTCAGTTCTAAGTATGGGGAACCCCTTAAATTTATTGTATTTTTTCTATTTTTGTGTGAAAATCTTAAAATTTTAGCGGTTCACAGAATACATCTACTTACCAAGTTTCAACAGTATTACTTTAACCAAGTTCTTATAGTTTCGGAAAAAAGTGGCTGTGACATACGGACGGACAGACACAGACGAAAGACATGACGAATCCATAAGGGTTCCGTTTTTTGCCATTTGGCTACGGCATCCTAAAAACAAACATGACTTTCAGTGTAGTGCATCAGAACAAAACTGATGTACAAATTATAATGTAAAATATATTTTTTGCAAACTGGGAATCCCGCTGATGGGAAATCCAACCAATAAGGATGTTTGGTCATAGTCTACAATTTAGTAACGAGTGGATGTATAAATTTAGCAAGTGTTTATAGATTTATTTTATACGACCGTTTATAGTTTAATGTTTATTTTGGACCAATAGTGATCTGATGACTTTAAATAAAAAACATACATCTTTAAATTATGGTCCAAAATTTTCAGTATTTGTGATTTAAAACTAGGATTTATGTGGAAAAAAAGATTATTTTCATTCTCTCAAACCTTACCTTGTAGATCCAAGGAATCCAAGAAACGAGAGCCCTTAATCCTACATTAAATAATGTAAGAAACAATGTAGTTGTAAACTAAAATAAACATTTATTACTCAAAATAAATATTTATTACTCAAAGTAAACATTTATTAGTAGACACATAGTAGGTACTTTACTCGTATACAGGGTGTTTTTCAGTTAGTGGCCAAACTTTCAAGAGTGAATAATATTATATTTTTGAATATAAATAACTTTTACTATGGAATCCACTTTCCTACTTTGAAAAAAAAAATATCTCCTTTTTCGTACAAAAGTGCTATAGATTTTTTTTCAAGTAGGAAAGTTGCTTATACTTATAATATTTAAGAGTATATAATCACTTCTGAACTTAAGTATTAGCAAAATATTTTGTATTCAAGAGTATATTCACACTTGAAAGTTTGGCCTCTGACTGAAAAAACATTCTGTATATTACAGTGTGGACTACTTGCCAGGTTATCTCAACGAGCTGATGCGGTGTATACGGTACGCGGTGTATTCCCGGTACTGTGTATTATCAGAGGACACGCTAATCCAATGCCTGCGGGCCATGACGCGCACGCTCGGCGGGTGCGCGAGCGGATCAGGACGCAAGGGCCATGCGTGCAGGCTAGACGCCACGCTGGCGACACTCGCACTTGTGACGCACGCTCATAAACAGAATATACCTGTACAAGTAAGGCTTTTCGCATGAAATAAGTGTATTGAAATCGCTTTATGGCATTTAGATATTTTCATGTTGCTAGTAAATAAATATTTATCAACTTTTAGTCAATATTGTCGGCATTGTCAAATTATTCATAATTTATTTCGAGACTAAATCCAGTTAATTCCTTCGACTCGTGTAAATTCTTCGGCTTAGGGCGAATTTTAAACTGTGACACTATGGAATATTTTTAACCGACTTCCCAAAAAAGGAGGCGGTTATACGTTCGGCTGTATATATATTTTTTTTTATTTTTATTTTTTTTGTATGTTCAACGATTACTCCGCCGCCTGTGGACCGATTTTCAAAATTTTTTCTGTGATGTATAGGGTGTAATCCCAAATTGGTCCTTTTGATATGAAAGTGGTGACCTGATGATGGGATCCATGAGGAATCGAGGGAACTCCTCGAAATTTATATGGACACATATGGTGATTTTGACTTTTTCTGAAGTAGTTCAAGCATATGCTACCAAAAAGTAAGATTTTGCTCCAAGGTATACCCTGGATCCAAAAGTACAGAATAGAACTCCTGACTCCTTATAGATACATGTTTGGGGATTTCGGTGTTGTTTAAAGAACTGCAAGCATATGCCACCTTGTCAGTTAGAGTAATCATCATCATCATCACCACTATCACACCATACATCATCAGATTATGATGATATAAAAGGTATTTCTCATAGTATTTTACACTAACACGGAGATCATTGAACATTACTTTGCCGTTTATGAACCTATTTGCAAAATTCTTTTGTTGTTGTAAAGGGTTTAATTCGAAATTAGTCCTTTAGTCACTAAAGTGGAAACCTGATGATGCGAGCCATGAGGAATCGAGGGAACTCTTTAAAATTTATATCCACACATATAGTGATTTTGACTTTTACTGAAGTAACACAAGCATATACTACAAAAAAAATAAGATATTGTACCTAGGTATACCCTGGATCCAAAAGCACTGTACAGAACTCCTCAGTCTTTAAAGATGTGCGTTTGGAAATTTCGGCATTGTTTAAAGAACTGCAAGCATATGCCACTTTATAACTTACAGTAATCATCATCATCATCTTAATAGCAATACCTAATGGAAGCTTGGCTAGTATTTAATTATACATTCGATCGTTTAGTTTAGACGTTCTTAAGACGTATTAATAACTTAACAAAATATATCACTAAAAAGGGTGAAATTATTATTTTTAAACAAAAAATTAAACCGACTTCCAAAGTAAAAATACACAAAAAAGTATGAAATAAAACTTAATCTCTAAATAATTCCCCTTTCAAATTCGGCTAAAATTTTTACTATTTCTCTACTCAATCTTATTAATTTTGAAGTCGGTACCAGCAAATATGAACGTAAGTTGTATAAAATATTGTAGAATATTGTATGGGCTAGTGCCGATTTCAAAATTAAGAAGATTGAGTAGAGAAATAGTAAAAATTTTAGCCGAATTTGAAAGGGGAATTATTTAGAGATTAAGTTTTATTTCATACTTTTTTGTGTATTTTTACTTTGGAAGTCGGTTTAATTTTTTGTTTAAAAATAATATATAATAATAATAATAACGCCCCACATTGATATCGATGACGGTGGGCGGTTTCATTGAAACCAGGCCAGTTACGCAGGAGTTATTTTATAGTGCCCAAGTGTGTGCGCAGTACACAAGAGCACTCTCTCTTCCTTTAGTCTCATAATCCAGTGGGACGGATAACCGACACGACTGACGAGAGATCAGGAGAAGGTGCCACTTTCTACATTCCTATCCGACGCATGGATCATCTTTGCAGACAATCAGGTGATCAGCCTGCATTGTCCTAACCAAACTTGGAAACAACATTTTTTGTTGTTCCAATGCGTGCGGGAATCTAACCCACGACCTCGCGAGTCGAGAGCCAATGCTCTAACCACTAGACCACGGAGGCTGTTAAATTTTATATTATAATTTATATTGTAGCGCTGGAGCGAGTGTTTCTGCACGTCGACGATGCGCGTGCTGGTGGCGGACTGCGGCGCGGCGCGCACGGAGCTGCGGGCGGCTGCGCTGCGCACCGTCGCCGCGCTGGCCACGCACGCGCAGCTCTTGCCGCACGTAGTACAGTGTATGGGTTATTTTTATTATATGTATTTCAGTTGTCAGTAAAGCGTCTACCACTTTACTGAATCGACTGACTTGACTCATTGCCTACCCCGACTATTTATTTGGACTTTGACTAGACTTTGGACTTGGCGATTTAGAGATACGGTGATGAAAATTTGAACGAATATTCTATTTGCCGCCTTTTTTACATGACACTGGCAAATGGTTATAAACCGACGCCATATATAAATAAAAAAATATCAAAAATAGATTTAATAGTTGTCAAAAATAGATTTTTTCTAAAGAATCCCAAGTAGTTGGGATACTGCACTTGGATTTATAATAATGTGGTCTAAAAGCGTCTAATATGTTATTAATTTCTGATCACAATAATTATAAATTAACGGTCACACTCTATTGTTTTGTAGTTTATTTCCCTCAAGGGGGATTCCTCATATTATACTGTGTACAAAAATGAGAATTACAAACACTTGTATTATAAGATTTATAAGTACATTGTAAACAAGTGTTCTTATCTTTATTGTTCTTTGAATTGAAGGAAACATGTGTTCTAGCTTACTAAAGAAATGAATCAAATGGGAATTATGACTTATAATGACTTAAATAGTTTGTTATGTACTTACTTACATTTATGTAAGGTAGGTCCCTAATCCAGCCGTGCTAAGTATATGGTATGACTAGCTGTTTACCGCGGCTTCGCCTGTATAAATACTAAGTATCGGTTATCCCACGGGAATACTGTACTTTTGCGGGATAAAAAGTAACCTGTTTTAATCCAGAGCCTAAACTACAACTATAGGTACTAAATTTCATTGAAGTCCGATCAGTAGTTTTTACGTGAAAGAGTAACAAACATCTACCCTCACAAAATTTCACATTTTTAGGGTTCCGTAATACTTAAGGAACCCTTATAGTTTCGCTCTGTCCGTCTGTCTGTCTGTCTGTCCGCGCCTCTAGCACCTGTAATTATGAATATAAATTGATGAAATTTGGTGCAGTTATAGATTGTGTATAGATCACAGTTTCGGGATCATAAAAAAATAATAATTTTATATTTTAGGGGTGGCTCTCCATTAGGGAATATTATTCGAATATTCGAATATTCGACGATTTCATTATTCGAATATGACTCGGTTCAATATTCGAATATTTCGAATAAAACGAATAATAAAAATATTTTATTTATTTATCAAAAATATGTTACTAATTAGTAATAAACTTGTACAAAAACCTGAATGTTTCGTTATTTAATACATTACTTTTATTATTTATTAATATTGTCGTCAATAATATCCTAAAACAGATTTTACTACACTGTTTGTGAAAGAATACAAAACTATTTTTAAATAAAATAATATTTAAGGTAAATATTTCCTACAGGCATCAGCGAAAGAAATCCATACTCACACGCTTGTCAAAATAACCTAACCAAGAGCGTGTTAAGACGTGTCTAAGGAGGGTTCTGTTACTATAAAGCGTAATACGATTTTAAGTATCTTAATCTAACTGTTCGATTTCGTTAAAAATAACTTTCCTAAAGAGAATTTACCATGATCTACTAGCATGGAAAATTGTAAGTTCCTAATCTTCATAGTTCAGAAATGACAGAGGGGGGTGAAACCAATTTGGAGGCCGATTACTTGGAAATGGTTGACTTAGTTAATGTCATGTATAAACTAACTTTCCCTTTATTTTAAAATACATAATATTCAACACACACTTCACATGTATGGAAAGCCGGGATGGCTTCCATACATGTGAAGTGTGTGAAGTGTTTATAACTATATAATAAAATTATATTTTTATATCAAACCAAAACCGATATCTAGACGCAATATAGCTAGAAGAGCAGATAGAAAGAGAGACAGGTGGACGTGAGATAGAAAGAGAGACAGGAGAGTGAAACGATAAAGGATACCTGTTAAGTTGATTATTACAGTATTACACTGGCCTGCAAAACTAAGTACAAATCGTTTCAAATTTTATACTTTTCAAAATATTATAACAAGATTTATCAGCTTTCTTTAAAAGTGATAAATTATATATATCAGTATATTATTTTTATCTTTAAACAAAAATTAACCATTTTAATCTTAGTCTTAAAGACTACATTTACATGTTATATAAAATTGCAGTTTTGAATAACTCCTCGAGGCCTGACAACAGCTTGGAGGAGGTTTGTCATACTGAAAACGAGGTTTTACAGCTGAATTATGCAATATTCTCTCACATTCTTATATCAGGGCGTGTTTTAGTGCTGTGAGGGTACTTACTGTAGGTGATAATTTGCGGCTTCTGACTAGCCTTCTAAGCTCTTCTCAGGGTATACTTAAAATCGGGTTGAGGTGAGGACATTAAAGAGAATCTTTAAGAATCTCTTGACCATATCTTTCTACGGGTAGAGGTCCAATTGTCATTATGTGGCCACAGCGCACATACACACTTAACGCGGATTCCTGAAAGTATGCCAGCCCATTGTATATGTACTATACCAGAACATACTGGACTCTATCTGAAAAGTAAGATTGAAGATATCCCCTACCAGGCCACGTTTACTTAGGCCCACTTGCGCCAATCCTGATTAAAGTTAACCTTGGGTTAAAATATCATGCTTTCTCTTTTACAAATACGAAGAACGAGAGAGATAACATGATTTTTAACCCAGGGTTAACTTTAACCCGGATTGGCGCAAGTGGGCCTTAGCCTCCCTTCAGAAGTTCACTTTAACTTGTGAAGTTAGTGAGTAAATCCACTCACCTGGGACCAAAATTCTGGACCATTCTCGTTCATCCGTTTGTATATGTTCACGGACGTATCAACAGTGTTGCTACTCGATACTAGGGCTCTCGAGTTTGGTCTCAAGGTGAGTCCCACTCGCCCTTCGCCTCGGTCTTCAGGGATTCAGATTTACTTAAGCTAGCTTAGCTATAAGCTTAAGTACTTCACTGTGCCGTCAGTAACATAGTTCCCTCGGGTCTGAAGAAGTTGTTTCTGAACTTAACTGCATTTAAGTGTTGATTTTCAACAAGTGGAAACAATTGAACGGTCTTGCCGAGCGGTGAGTCTGCCATTCAATCCAAAGTCTTGCAAGGCCTCGTCAAATATTTTTCAGTCTCTTTGTACCGTCGCTTCATCTTCAGACAGTTCGTAACATGACACACTCTGTTCTTGCAGTACAACGCCTGATGCCTACTTCTGCACTGATGCCTACTTTCAGAAAAACCATCAACACATTCTTCAGGCTATGATACTATTTTTTTTATAAATCTACTGTTTTCTAACTTTCTTTTTATAATAAGGCTCATCGTTCAAGAAAATTGAAAACATAAATATTATACCAAAAACATGGATAACTTGAAAATGGAAAAATTTTAATTTTTGTTTCAAAGATTTTCCTCCCACTTTTTACCAACTATGAAGTTTTTTGTTATGATAACATAACATTAAAATCTTTTTTGAGTGCTTTTTATTTTGACGGTTTATCTTGTTTACTTATTACGATTTATATACACATGTACCTATTAGGTCTGAAGCAGACCATTATGACAGCACGATACTCGTGTGTTTAGAGTTTTCAGCTGCACTATATTAGAACAGAGCACTATTTACAGTGCATTCCGATTTCTGTGCAGTGTTCCAACCCTGCAAATATATTTCTCTCCAATCCTAAACAAACTGATATATAAATAATAAAGAAATATTTTCTGTAATATTCGTGTTCTTTATAGGTATACATTAAATTATACTACCAAAAGTTTAATTTAAAAAGTCAGACTCTAGGTCTGACTCTTTAAATCGATTGACTATGTTGAATCGATCAATAGCTTAACTCAATTAAAAACCAAAAAATACGAACAAACCCCAAAAATTCTCTCCCCTAGAGGATCTTTTCCTTAATTTTTGGAAGAAACCACTTAGTTGACAACCAAATCCATGGTCTCTGTGGGTGCTCCAGACCTAAACCGTTCATGTATTTTAAAAAAGTAATTGCGATTTAGTATTTTAAGTTTGAAACTTAAAAGAAGATTTTTTTAATCAAAAAGACGTTGATTTTTTTAGAGTAATTTGTGAAACATGTCACATTTTGATATTATGAAATATGCAGGTATAAATAAACACATTATATTACTTGTATTTAAAGTTTATTACTAATATTCGTATTATTCGAATTATTCGAATTTATTCGAATAGTGTTTTGCCATTATTCGAATTATTCGAATAGTAAAATTTGTCGAATAATAACATTCCCTACTCTCCATACATGTGAAGTGGGGACGAAAAATATTTTTTCATTCTACCCCATCGTGTAGGGTATCGTAGAATAGGTCTTTTAAAATAAAAGCAAGGTTTCATACGTTACTTTTTTATAAAGTTGACCATTTTCGAGTAATCGGCCTCCAAAGTAGTTTGTAAGTTGGTCCCCCCCCCTAGCATTTTTAAACTATAGGAGATAGAAACTTGCAAATTTCCATGCTAATAGATTATGCTAAAAACTCTTTAGGAAAATTAATGTGAACTAAATCGGACAGTAACTTTTGGAGTAATTAAAAAAAAGCATATTACGCGTTTATAGTTACGGAACCCTCCTTAGACATGTCCTGACATGCTCTTGGTTAGGTTATTAATAGTAGATATTATTTGGATAATGTCTTCAGGTTCGTAAATTACAACTCATTATTTCTATAGGTCTACCAAGTGGCTCACTTATCCAGTTCGCCGTGGGTGCGTTCAGCCGCAGCGGCGAGGCGAACGTGGTTCGCGCCGCCGCCGCCACGCTCATCACCATGGTTACCGTTCGATCGTCGCAGGCGCAGGTAAGAGCCACTGAGCCACCATGTATCAAAATTCAAAACCGACATTTAAATTTAGTGCGCCCAGAGTGAATGACAGAAGTTATAAATTGTTACATCTACGGTTAAGGAAAATGCTGTTGTTTTATATATTTCGTAATATGTCACGAAAATTTTGCGAAACAGAATAAGATACTCGTAATGTGTTTTTTGAAGTGACTGCTTTAGCGGCGTTGTGCACTTTTTTTGGGATGGGTAAAAAATGTTAAAGTCGCGTCAGGACACGTGACCTGATAGAAAATTCTAAGACGGAGGGAGATTGGACCGCCCGCGCCGGCGCGGCGTAGGAGAGGAAGTAATATCCCCCTCTTTCCACTGCGCGACGAAAATGTATGATGAAAGTGGATTTTTCCGAGAGATAAACTTTTTAATGTAAAATAGGTAATTGTAATAGTTCTGAAGTGTTACATTTTTTATGTAAGTAATATAAATTATCATGATTGTGTACGGTAGCGCAAAATGATAGTACTTTTATATAAATAAAGAAATTCGTGCGATTCTAGTATTTTTATTCATCATGCAGTACAGGCAGTGTTATTAGTTGTAAGTATTTAGCTTCAATAAAAACACTGCTTGTACTGCAATAATGAATAAAAAAAATCAACGGGTTGCACTCCGGGAGTGCCGGCAGAAGTGAGAACTTGAATATTAACGTTGTGCATTTTTGAATATTTTGGAATGGTTACGGAATAGTCTCGCACGAATTGCTTTATTTATCAGTATAAAAGTACTATCATTTATGTCAGTGTTTTTCAACCTTTTTCATGTTGCGACCCCCCTTGTATGAAAAAATATTTCGCGACCCCCCGACTCTTCGCTTTTTACCCTACTGCGCGACGCAAAGGAGTGGTAATGTGTTTATCAGCCTATGTATGTATTAGTGATGTAACGAATATTCGCATTCGCATTCGCGAATATTCGCACATTTTTGTATATTCGCATTCGCATTCGCAAAGTTTTTGCGAATGTTTTGCGAATATGAATATCAGAAAACAAAAGCAAATGTGCCAGTTTCTTACGCCGGTTCTTCTTGCCGGACTAGTTTCCGAACCGGTGGTAGGCATCATTTAGGACAATTCTTTAAGCGTTATATCATAACCTACATGGAAATAAAAATTTTGACGCTTTATTTAGATCATAGGTGAGTTCGTATGAACTCGGCAATACTCGGAAGATACGAACGTAACGAACCCATAACGAACCTTGTCCGAACGCGACTGCGCGACAAATTGGCGCCAAATATGAACAAAAACTGAATATTCGCATTCGCATTCGCATTCGCGAATGTCGGTAGCAGATATTCACATTCGCATTCGCATTCGCGAATGCTAAAAAAGAGACATTCGTTACATCACTAGTGTGTATGTATGTTTGTATGTTCCTTTGAAGCACTATACAGACCAAACGCCTGGGCCGATTTTTACGATTCGCATGTTAATCGATTTCTTTTAGTCCGGCGAGTGTCACTAAAGCATAAAACATATTACTCGCGGAGAAGAATGTCGACTTCATACAAAAAAATTCGGACCAAATTATCTATATATAGAGGACTATATATTTGATTATAAATATGAATATGGCGGGTAGTGTTGCCCAAATCAGTCTTGGTCTTGGTCTTGCAGCAAGAGTCTCGCAATTACCTATTAGCCTATTGCTATTTATTAAACGTTATTTTAGATATTAGAACAACTTAATATAACAACGTAACGTAATACCTACTCTATAACGTTGTTCTGAGATCTAAAATAACGTTTAATAAATAGCAATAGGCTAATAGGTAATTGCGAGACTTGCGAGACTCTTGCGAGAGCGAGACTCTTGCTGCAAGACCAAGTACCCTAAAAACAAGAGCAATGTGTAACGTATTTATGTAATTCGTCAGTAACTACGGTCCGTTTCAGACAGATGTAGATAGTACGATCTGTAAATAAATCAGTGTCAGATTGTAAAAGGATATTTGAACGATTTATCTAAACACGACTGTGTTTAAAGTTCTGCTGCCTGCTGCTACTCCTTGTTTGACGAAATTATTTGATAACTTTGAAGTCTTCTATACAGGATTATTTTTTCACCGGTACAATAAATCAACATACGTAATAGTTGTCAAAAATAAAAAATACTATCGATTTTTGTTACTACCCCTATGGAACAAAAAAAACAAAATTATCAATCCCCGAACTTATCCGTTAACTAATACAAAATGTGGATGCATTACGCACCTATCGATGCTTTGTTGCCAACTCGTGCGCCGCCCGGCCGATCGCTTACCCCATCTTGCCGCCCCCTAGGGATCGTCCATTAATCACGTGATGCCTAAAGGGGGAGGGGGGGTCCGAAAAAAAATCACCAAGTATCACCAAGGGGGGGAGGGGGTATAAGGAGAGATCACGTGTATTCATTTTCGAATCTAGTCTATGCGTATCGAAATTATTTTTGGTTGTAGATTCGTAGTGTTGTTTAAATACTTACAAAACAAAGGACTTGTATAGTTTTAATTGCTTAAATTAATCGATTAAATTGTTTTTTAAGTAAAAAATTTTCTTCAAACATGACCTGCTTACTATGTAAAAAAAATACACGTGATCTTAGGTGGGGGAGGGGGTGGGGTAGTATAAAACCTCACCACGTATCACCAGGGGGAGGGGAGGGGTCTAAAAAGTTGTTAAAAACATCACGTGATTAACCTGACCTGACTGACTCATCTATCAACGCACAGCCGAAACTACTGAAAGGATTTTGCTGAAATTTGGCATACAGATAGTTGTAATGACGTAGGCGTCCGCTAAGAAAGGATTATTGAAAATTCGTCCCCTAAAGGGGTGAAAAACGGCTTAAATTTTTGTATGAAAACCGAACTCCACGCGGACGAAGTCGCGGGCAAAAGCTAGTTTATATAAATTAATTGAATATTCTTGAAGTAAAGATGTACTGATATCGTTAACTACACTATAAAAGAATATGGTGTTCTTGGCCTCTATTTCCTTTTCAAACCAGCCAGCTTTTGAAAAAAACCAGCAAGATGCGCCTATAAAAATAGCCAAGTAATCTGAAACGAATTACTGGTTCCTTTGTAAGCATGTACGGAAAATAAAATATAATAAAACCAGTCTGGCCATAAGGAGCAATTAATTAAAGGTACTTCAAACATTTTGTTGAAAGATTAATTGTATATTGACGACAGTAATAAAATTACGACCACTTATGGTTAAGTTAAAAGCTATCATTAGGTACGGGAGCGTACGCACTAGGCGACTTATGTGCCGCGTGCGACGCGGATAAACTACAGCTTCAGAAATATATTTTCTTTGTAATTTGTAAACGGTAAAGAAAGAAAGATGGTCATCAAACGAATGGCGTTGTTTTTTCTGCAGTATCGCCTACTGCGTACGCGTATATACATAGACGTAGAAAAAAGTTTATATATTATAATTTTATCGTTATCCCTTTTATGAATCGATGTTCAGGTAATTAGCTACAAATTGTCGTGACCGCAATTGATCGTCTTCGTCCATAGCGTATTGAGGACCACCTATACTTCGCGATTAGGGTTGCCATTAACTAAAGCCGGATTGGTTAGGTTTTTTGTTGCTGTCCAGCTTTTTCAATTTTTAAACAATTTCATGGATGTTTTAAACAATTTCATATTGTGTTGGTTTACGCTCTGTCCGTACCTCCTGGAATGTCTCGGTTTTACTGTCTAGCTAGCTAGTTCTTCCGGCTATTCGGTTCTAAGAGCTGTCAACCCTATTTGCGATGAGATATATTTAATTGTTATAGCGGTCTTGCGTCACAAGTACGAACATAGAATGCACGATGCTGAGGCCGTTGTTCTGTAAATACATGTCAACAATATGGCATCGAGATTCAAGGATATTGATATCCTTTTTTGGAATAGATATTAAGTACATACTTCGTTGTCAACGCGGTTTTAGGAAAATCTTGTAAGTGGTTTAGATAAAATCTTTTAACTATACCTTGGCTACTTTTAATAAATTATTTTAATAAATTCTTAGATTTGTTTTACAACAACATTCTCATTCGAATAATGTTGATTTTATTTTGTGGGTTTTTTCTAGAACCAAAATTAACAGACCGTAGTTATAGTTTATTATGTAGCTATTTAACATTTATAAACAGCTTCTATTAACATAAAATTGTGACTCATTGCGTAACCAAATTTACGTACCGCTGGTGAAATAATATCAACGGTCTTAAATCTTTATGTGCTTTTGCTTTTGCAATGAATTTCATAAACCAAAATATTTAATTTAGATAATATAATAATTATGTATACTAAAAGTTTCATAGAAATTCATTAAGCCAGTGACTCGGTGTGTGTGTGCATGGGTCTGTCTATTCTTTTTGAACATTAATTTAATGTTGGATATTTTTTACCATAAAAATATATTCTCTTAAAGGAACGGAAGGAAATTGACGAAAGTTGATCCATGATCGCAACAGATGGTGTAGATTATAATGCTTCTATAGAACTCTCCCTTATGTTGAGCATGCGGGTGACCGCGGGCTAAATACGTCACGAGCGCGGCCTTGACGATCGTGGTGCTTATCTGACGCTCGCGGCTCGCCACTACGACTGTTGATACACAACTCATTCCATTTCTATACTCCAGCGACGCACGCCGCAGCCGCTCCGGCCAAACAAACGCGCTAGTGCTTGTTTACAAATAACAACTCGTGTGAAACGCTGTTTTTGTTCGGTGTTAGTTACAAAGATTTGTTCAGTGACAATGACTTTGGGTTTAATATTACTCGTGATATTAATTTCGCTTATACTTTTACTGACAGTTTTTCATTATGCGACAAACGGAAGAAAATATTGGCTAAACAGACGAGTGCCCTACAAGGAACCGTGTCCCATTTTTGGAAATTTTGGAGCGACGTTTATCATGAAGAAGAGCTACACCAAAATGCTTCAACTGTTCTACGACTCTTTTAGGAATGAAAGCTACGTTGGGATCTACCAGGCCCGAAGACCATCTCTGATGTTGATAGACCTAGAGATAGTGAAGACGATAATGTCGAAGGAGTTTCCGTCTTTTAGCGATAGAATATCAGTGTCGACGGACACCAAACGTGAGCCTCTGCTCCGGAATTTGGCGAACATGAGCGGGACAGAGTGGAAGACGATGCGGCACATCGTGACGCCCACGTTCTCCTCGGCGAAGATGAAGGCAATGTTTCCTCTGATCGCGGAATGCACGAAAACCTTAAAAACTGCTCTAGACAAAGAGAGTGGCGATGACATCGATGTTCCAAAACTTACGACGAGATACACCACCGATGTTATCGGTAGCTGCGCTTTCGGCGTCGATCCTGGATCCCTGAAAGACGATCAGTCGCCGTTCCTGATCATGTCCCAAAAAATGTTCAAGACGGATCGCGCGACTATCCTGAAGCGATACTGCCGCGCGTTCTTTCCGAGATTGTTTAAATTGTTAAACCTCAAAACCTACAGTCCGGAGGTGGAATATTTTTTTACCACTACTATAAAACAGGTGCTAGACGAAAGGCGCAACTCCCGTAAAGAGAGAAGTGACTTCCTTCAACTCATGCTCAACGTCCAGAAGAACGAGAACGGGTTTGCCATGACAGACGAGTTGATAATATCGAATTCTTTCATATTTATGCTCGCCGGTCTCGAGACTACGGCGACTACGATGTCGTTTTGTTTGTACCATCTAGCGAAAGACCAGGAGCTGCAGGACAGAATCCGGTCCGAAGTTAATGAATGTTTGGAGAGGTGTGGCGGTATGAATTACGAGGCTGTGTGCGCGATGCGTCTCGTTATTGCGGTGTTTTATGAAACCCTACGTATGCATCCTCCCACGCCTCTCACCACGCGGCTTTGCACTTCGCCTTGCATCATTCCTGGAACAGAATTAAGCGCCAAACCCAGGGACGCGTATCTTATACCCATATACTGCATACAAAAGGATGCAGCTCATTTTCCGAATCCGGACAAGTTTGATCCAGAAAGATTTTTCGACGATTTAAATCAGAATGGATTTTTGGCGTTCGGCGAAGGACCGAGAAGTTGCCCAGGTATGTAAATATAACGCTTAGTTCGCCTTCCAGTCTATTTATCTGAATGTCATTTGAATGAATTGACCCGTAATCGATATATTAAATATCTTATCAGAAAATCCTAATCTGCTCGTATCCAATTTTCCCTAATACAATAAAAGTTGGCCAGTGATAGTAGGGTTCTGTAATATTTTACATTTTTAGGGTGTACGTCTCGGAACCCTAAGGTTTCGTCCTGTCCGTCCGTTCGTCTTCGGTTTACCGTCCAAACGGTTAGTGCTAGATAGATTTTAACTAAAAATGCGCTTTAAAGTTGAATAACTTGCAAACGGATATCTACATCAAAAATCATCTTGCTACCTAAATCAAGCAACCTCTCAATATTTTTAAAACACCTATCTACACAATGGGGTAGACTAAAAAGTCATTCCCAATTTATGTGTAGGGGAGTTACCCCAAACAAAAAATATTTTTCATGATTTGTCCACGTGGTAAATCCACATATCCATGCAATGTTTCATATTTCTAGCACTAACCGTTTGGATGGTAAGCCGTAGACGGACGGACGGACACGAGGAAACCATAAGGGTTCCGAGACGTGAACTACGGAAGTTTAAAAATGACAGGCGTTAGTAACAACGATATAATAAACGTAAATATTTCAATCAATTTATATACGTGCCTTTGCTTATATTATTTTCAATTGTTGGTAAAATAAAGAACATTTAAAGATTGCATAAACAACGAACTCGCGTTTAAAATAGAGCATTCCGTATTAGCTTTACATTTTACAAAACGTTTCCATGTTATTATTTCGTTCGTGTTTTAATGTTTCAAATATTATGTTGATTGTAACACCAATGCATACTGAAATGTTGTTGTTTGGAACCCCTTACGAAAACAAAAGTATTTCAGGCAAAATATTGGATGGTTTCTTTGTTGTTTTTCCTTTAGTAAATTGTAGAATCATTCTAATACTAATAATAACGTAACGTGAAAACAAAATGTTGATACGAATTAGAAAAATAAGTATGATGATCTTCTTGCTCACTTACTAGTTATAACACTAAAACAGTTCGAGGGACGGGGTAGTATTTACTATGCTTTCATAGATATTTTTTTATGGATTTCATTATTACATATTTGCTTGTATTTTAGGTGCTCGGTTCGCTCAGCTGATGTTCACAGCGGGCCTGGCGACCATACTCCAGCACTACGCCGTGGAGCCGTGCGAGAAAACCACCCCTTCCATTGAATACGATCCCAGAAGTGTTATGCTCAAAAATAAAGGAGGCATTTGGCTTAAATATAGAGCACACTTCACTATAGAGTCACAGTGCGAGGAAAATACGAGTAACGATTGTACTTAATTTAGTTTTAGATTATTGTTACCACACGCATCTGCTGACTAGACCACGCAAGTGTATGTATGTATTTCGATTTTCGCGTGTAACTTTGCGTGTAAAAGAGAAGTAAAATTACTTTCTTCAGCGCCATTTCCTCTCGAATATTCTCGGTGCCAAACGTCAAACGAAAACTAAAATCTTTCCTAGCCTTTGAATCGTTTACTCGGAGATGGAGTTAATAGTTATCATCACTAAATCGCTCTTGTGACGTCACAGCAGGTTGAAAAATAATGGCACGCTTGGTTTCTATACAAACGATGAGACTTGCGTTATCTAGTCAATAGATGTCTGTGATTGTTACTTAACCACGAATGTATGCATTTATTAATAATTTATATGAGTAGAATAGATTTGTAATATTTTTACCCGACTGGGTTATTGTATCACGCCGTTTTTACATACTCTAGTAATGTAGAGTTGGATCGATTTGCAATCATTTATAATGCGAATTTATTTATTTATTCATTAATATTAGATTAAGGAATAGTTTGACTGAATTCTGGAGTGCAGTACTCACTCAGTACTAGAACTAATAAAGCCTGACCCGAAATGTATAAAACCTGCACTGCCTTATTTTTTATTGCAGTACTACGAAAAAAAAGTGTATAAGGCGAGTGTGAATGGAAGTGTTGGAAGGGGTAGACCTAGGCGGACGTTTCGAGACCAAATCAGGGACGTCTTGAAAAAACGCCAGGTCAAGAGTACCCTAAACCGAAGAGCATGTACGAAGGGAATAATGAAAGTGGACGAAGCGAAACAAGTATGTAAGGATCGTAGCAAGTGGAAATTTCCTGAATTTTGGCGCAACATGGCCAATATATTTATATATTTCTGGTCAGGTCAGGCAGAAGGTGAACGAACCGAGCATAGGTACTTAATTTACCATTTTGAATTTTTTGTGCAAGTCATTTACGAAAATGTATGTACTTAAAACAAAGTGTTAAGATTTAAAGACTACAACATACAGTAACTATACGTACAGTCACCGTCTGTTCCGGTGTAGCGCTTTTGAACCTTATTGCCAAGTAATAATGTCTAATTTTAAGATTCACCGGATCGGTCGGTGGTCGTACTTGGTAGAGAATCACAAATCAGCATGTTCAATGCTACACAGAGATGACACAAATAACAATTATTAGGGTATTGTGTTGTAGAATAAAGTGCTTTAATTCAAAATCACTGTTTTCTAAAGTACAGCGATTTGTTTATAGAATTTTGCAAGACTCATAAAACGCTCCATACAAAAGTCGCGGGACCCATGACGTTCCGTGTTCCTAAAGTTGTATAAAAAATAAGTATAGAATTGTGTGTGTATAGTATAAAAAATAAAAATATATATCCGTTGTCTGATACCCGTAACACAAGTTCAACTTAGCACGGGATCGGATGTACGTGATATATATTATATAATAATGTATATTTGTTCTGTATATATTTTATGTGTGTGAATAAATTGATTTGAATTGATTTGATTTGAAAGGGGACGAAAAATGTGTAATAATATGTTTAATAATATTTTTTATATGATGTAAGTAAACTTATTTTTTTTACTTACATAGCAAACGATTTTGTTTTTTTTTTATTTTATTTTTAGAAGTTACAAACTTACACATACCATTTTGGATCTTTTTACATTTATCAAGTAATAACCTCAATATTACTGAATGCCGTATAAAAATAAATATTTAACATGTAGTCAACACCCCTATTATACTTATTATAACAATATATTGTTCAATAGAAATAAAATGTGTATTGATTAAAATCAAGGAATAGAGTGACCTCAACTTACTCTAGGTTACGATTTATAAATCTGTGCTCTAGGTCCAATGTTTATTAAAATAGGTTCATATTCGAATATTATACAATATAGGTAATAACTTATTGCAATAAATAAATATTTTTATCATGCGTTTAATTTTCATTTTAATTAATGTCCTATTCATTATAACATTTATTTGCTCGCAATATTTATTAACAGATGTATTTTCAATTCCTCTCATATCTATATAATTTTTTTATTATTGTTTTTAATATGGATACCCTTATTAACCCCCGACGCAAAAATAGGGGTGTTATAAGTTTGACGTGTTTGTCTGTTTGTCTGTCCGTGGCATGGCATCCCGTAGCTCCCAAACGGATGAATCGATTTGGATCAGGTTTTTTTGTTTGATTGCTGACATGCTCCGACAGTGTTCTTGGGTATAATTCATCATCATCGGCTCACTCACTGATTAACAATTCCAGGTTTTTAAAAGTTATAATTTTGTTTATTTAGGTATAATTGTGCTGCATAGGGGGAATTTGCCGTAGTCACCACGCTTGGCGAACGGGTTGGTGACCGCAGACAGGAATGCTTTTCACTAATAGCGCTGCTGCCCACTATCAGTCGTGGCATTTAGAGCATTCCAGAATATAGACATGGTTATACCGCCATGAAACGGTTACCGGTGCTCAAGCGGGCGAGGAAGATGTTTGTCCTCTTATCCGGCTGATACCTTTAGTCGCCTTCTACGAAACCCGTAGGAAAGAGATGGGGTGGTCCTATTCTTAAGCACGAGACCACATAGGCAATGCCATTGCTGATGTCAAGGCTAATGAGGTATAACTGTAGCCAGTAAAATGTCATTTCTATTTAGGTACTTACAGTTCACCCCTGTTTCTTTCTTTATAAGATATATTTATTTTATTTGTAATAAGATTGTTATACCTACCAACAAAAGTTGTTAATACATGTTAATTATGATAAGCGAAGTGCGTTGGTCGTGATTTGCATGAATTTAATCAGAATACGATGCATCGCAGTATGCACATTCGCCGACTTACCTGGTGGTGGTACACTCCGTCTTTATTACTACGGCAATAAGGTCCAAAAGTAAAGTCCGTAGATGTCCGAGACTGTACTTGCTAAGTAAAACACAATGCAGTGGTATGCGGCCCATAATACATTTTTGCAAAACAACCGCTTAGTTATTGTTGCAAACCTGTTGTTAGCGCGCTGCGTACCAACACTGGTTTATAAACTGATACTTTGCATGAGAGTGAATAAAATAATCATCTATAGTACAAGTTTATAGAATTTTTAATACTTTATTAATGCGGCGATGATAATACATAGTTGTTTTTGCACTAAAAGGCATGTAGCCTAGAAGATTAAAACTCACTTGGTACTTCGCTTGCTTATAGAAGATTTACGATACTTAGGAACTTAATACATACCTACTGAATATAAATAGAAATTAAGTAGATATGTTTACTTCGTAAATTATCGAGTGTGAATTTCATAAATAGCAAACATGGTTTTTCCCACTGAGCCAAATGTGTAATGTGGTTTATATTTCAAATTGACCTAATCGATCCATTTCATTCATTTGGGTTTTCCCTGTCAACAGTTTATAGAGTAAGTACTAAGTAGGTAATAGAAAAGTAAAGAGTGAAAAAAATTATTAATGTAGGTATGATATTATTTTTTTATAAAAAATATGAAAAGATTTGTGATAATGTCAAAAAATATATTATTTCTTTATTTATAAATATTTTAGTTCACTTCTTTACTAATGTATTAGGTATTATATGTTTTATTCCTTTTTGAAAAATTATAAATCTTGCCCGTTTTATGAGTATAAGCAAGTAGGAAAGGGGCGTCGTCGAAATATGCAACTAACTGTTAGCAGACATTTAAAATACGTATTAGGTAATAAGTTGATCTTTTTTCTTTGGGTTCACTGTTGACTAACAGTGACGCATACTAAATATTATACATACATACATATAATCACGCCTCTTTCCCATATGGGTAGGCAGATACCGCCTCTTTCCCGTAGAGGTAGGCAGAGCCCACTTTTTTCCACTTGCCACGATCCTTACATACTTGTTTCGCTTCTTCCACTCTTATTCTTACCATCCATTCCTCCTCTTACATTCAACGTAGCGAAGCGGCTCTCCATGGGCCACTTTTCGCCTCCGCGAGAAACGAGACGTGATGGGTGGCGAACCACATCGCTGCCATTTTGGATAATGAAATTATTTCTATGATTATCCATTGCGTTTCCACGGATTAGCGGAGAGGGTAGGAATAGGGAAAGGGAAGGATAGGTGGTGTGGAAAGGATGATTGGTAAGTTAGAGTGGGAAATAGGAAATGTAGGATATTACCGCCCAGGAGGGCAAAGGATAGGACAGTAATAGCTATGGAAGCCGGGGTTGCATACCCGTATACTATACCACAACTACCGGACAGGTAAGTTGGGATGAGTATCCCATGACATCTAAATATTATGTGCGTTTAATACTTCTAGAAAGTGAATCAAAATCATACTTCAACTGCGTTGTTAGTCGTATTGCAAAACGATCAGCTGGGCCGCTTTGAGTCCCGTTTAGAAGAAGCGCTTCCTTAACCTCTTATTACTTCATAGTTCATA
This sequence comes from Glaucopsyche alexis, assembly GCA_905404095.1. Lineage (NCBI taxonomy): Eukaryota > Metazoa > Arthropoda > Insecta > Lepidoptera > Lycaenidae > Glaucopsyche > Glaucopsyche alexis. The sequence continues at coordinate 10,700,414 of FR990053.1, forward strand.
CTAAGTACTATTTAGGTACATACTTATACAACGTGTACCACATAAGGTATACCAATCCGAAACCCAGTGATAATACTCATGAAATTGAACAACTTTCCCCAAGGAATATAGGTCAAAATATGAAAAAAATATTTGGACTTCCCATACTAATTTGATTTGCTGGCCGTGCGGTTTGTATGGGAGGTCAATTTTTTTTTTTCATATTTCGACCTTGTGTTCCTGGAGAAAGTTGTTCAATTTCATGAGTATTATCACTGGGTTTCGGATTGGTATACCTTATGTGTTACACATTGTATATAACTAGCATTGATTTCCCGCGGCTTCGCCGGCGTAAAATTAGGTTTTAAACTTTCATCCCCTATTTGGGGGTTGAATTTTAAAAAATCCTATCTTAATAAATGCCTACGTCATATGAGGAATAAGCGTGCAAAATTTCAGATTTTTAGCCTCAAGGGTTTGACCTGTGCGTTGATACATCAGTCAATCAGCTTTGCCTTTTATAAATATAGATAGACTAGATGACGCCCGCAACTCCGTTGCGCCAAAATTCGTTTATCGCGGCGTACGTACATTTTTCCGGGATAAAAAGTATCCTATGTCCTTTCTCGGGTCTCAAAGTATCCCTATACCAAATTTCATCAAAATCGGTTCAGCGGTTTGGGCGTGAAGAGGTAACAGACAGACAGACAGACAGACAGACAGACAGACAGACAGACAGACAGACACACTTTCGCATTTATAATATTAGTATGGATGTTTTTGTATGCACTGAAAGTATTGCGCATTATTGAATTTACTAATTATAACTGAACGTTTGTCCTTCTACCTTTCAAGATATATTTATTTTTACGAATTTATCTACATTTTATCATCGTATGTTTTCTTCTTTATCTTTACGGAAACAGAGATTTTGGAGTTCAAACAACTCTTATCAGAGGACTGTGTCGAATAAAAACTTGTGTTCTTAAAAAAATCATAACATCTTGTTGCAGTCCTATAAGGTATTTAACTCTCTTCTGAGGAGTTTAACTCTCGTTTATTCCCTCTATGTGATGTACCTAATCCTTAACACAATAATAACACAGCCTATAGAACTTACCTACAGTCGTCCAACGGACACGTCTAGACAGAGCAATCGTGCGGGGTGAGAGAGGGGCGGTAGCGAGCCCAAGCTGCCATACACTCGCTTGGGACACGTCAGCCGGGGTTGACGCTTTTTAATTTGATTGTTTTAAGTGGTTTGCGACAGTGTTTCGTTTGAGTTGTATGTAGGTACTTATTTACAATGGTCAATTATATGAACAGCTATAGAAGATTAATTTTATACAAAACCATGCGCCTGTTTCCCGTCAGAATTTTTAATAAAATTGTATCTACGTATGAGAATTTACTAACTACATCGTCAAATTCAACAATCGCAATCTAAAAACTAGTAAATCCAAATGTCGAAAATAGTTTCAGTTTCGCATTTGTAGCTTTTGCAGGGTTCGTAAATATCCGATATTTATAATAAATATCAAAATATCAGATATCTTTGATACTTATATATCCGATATTTTTGATATTTTGATATTCTTGATATTTTCAAAATTACATACAAATTTCATACTCTGATATGTTTTTTCGTAATAGTTGAATCGAAATAATTTGTATGTCTAATAATTTGAAGATAGGGAAGTAAAATTAAACTCATTTATTTATTATTGATATTCAAAGTTTTCAAATAAATTAAAAATCAACGATAGATACTTTTGAGTATCAATTTAAGTCTTAAATCCATAAAATGACTTTTGTTTATAACCAGAAGAAAAAAATAGTGTATTAATTTTATCAGTCGAATTAATTTGACACATGGTATAAATGGTATAACAATAGTATAATAACAAACAAGGAATTTTCTTCCGAAAAACAGGGGGTCACGTGGGTATCATAAGCCTAATGATTAGTTAATGTCGTGACAAATAGCAAGTTTTTGATGACCTAGGCTTGTGAAACTCTCGGAAAATAAGACCTGTGTATTTAGACTATGACTTGATGTAGGATTTTTTACATTTAAAACATTATTTTACATTTTTAAACATAAATATCGATTTTGATATATATCAAGCATAAATATCAATTGATATATCATGATATATATCCGATATATATCAATTGATATATATCATGCGAACCCTGAGCTTTTGTATACGCATTTGTATTTTTTATAATAAAACTCTTCATTAATACTTCTATAATATACCTATAAATATATATTTTTTGTTTTATTCCTAGTACTCTACATACACATACTACCAATACACAAAATGTAGAACAGATTATAATAAAACACATTATTGTGACAACCCTGCAGCAATGACGAATACCTACACAAAAGCGGCATTTCGCGCGACTTCAAACGCGTTGGACCACTGTATCTCTTTATTACACTGTGATAATAATGTTAAAGACGTTTCACGTCAATCTGGTAAATCTCGTAGTAACTATCCGAAGAGCTTGTGTTACGGGGACCAGACAACGGCAAGTATATTTAGTACCTACTTATATACTATAGGTACATATATTTAAGATTTCTTATTATATTATGCGCATATTTAATGAACATCCATGATCCAGGAACATTGAAAACTTTTTGATCCTTCGGCGGGACTCGAACCCACGACCACCGGCTTGAACGCCGATGCGCTTACCATTGAGCCACAGAGGCCGTCAAATAATGGAGTTTGGCTTATTATGTACAGCGGATGCATACAAATGAATCTAACCGAATACACTTACAGAATCAGACTGCTTATAAATTCTTTGTTTTCAGATCTCGGAGAATGATGTCATGAAAACGATAATAGAAACGAGCTTTATAGAGGAGTGCTTGAGTATTCTGATTGACTTTTGTAATAAAGAGAACTACAATGAGTTTATCGGTATGTATGGCTTTGTTTGTTAACAAATCAAATGGCTGTGACGGCTTTGACTTAAATAGAATATTTTGATTGTCTTATATCCTCATGAAAAGGAAATATCGTACTATTATAAATGTGAAAGATTGTGAAGATGGATGGATGGATAGATGGACGTTTGTTACTCTTTCATGCAAAAAATACGGAACGGATTTTGATGAATTTTCGTATGGTAGTAGTTTAGGCTCTGGATTAAAATAAAGGCTACTTTTTATCCCAAAGAAGTAGGTACAGTGTTCTCGTGGGATACTTCATTTACGCGGGCGAAGCCGCGGGCAAAAACTAGTCTTTACTAAAATAATTAAGAGGAAAAGTTTGTTTCTTCGATTGTTTGCATTGAACAGGCTCCGAAACTACTGGACCGATTTTGATGAAATTTGGTACAGATATAGATTAGACCACGGGGAAGGATATAGGCTACTTTTTATCGCGGCAAACGATGTACGGTAGGTATGTACGGTAACATTGGGATTTCCTGCAACATCTAGTCTTATATAAATTATTATTTTTTCATGCGGTATTAACACGGATGACTAAAGTCGCACGGCGAAAATAGACCGTCTATAAAAATCTCTAAATGGTAATTCGGCGAATTTACCATTGAAATTTGAAAAACCAAAAAAATATCTGTTTTTAGTATTTTTTTGAAAACAGCGACCGCTATGGACAGCTGCTGAAAAAGGGTACACTGACTGGAGTATACCCTATTATGGTCATAACTTTGTAAAAGAAACAGTATTTCGACAGAGACAAGTAACATCTTTGACAGATGCTTCAGCACCAATGGGCCGGCTCGACCGAATAGATACGACGACCTCACAGAAAACCGCAGTGAAATAACGCTTGCATTCTATATCGCTGATTGAGTAAGGTTACGCGAGGCCCAATTCGGGTTGGGGATTTTATAGACTTACTAATAAACGCTGTAAGCTTTGAATAGTTATACAGTGTTTTGTTCACATCACACAAGTGACATTTTTAATTCGATAGAAGGAGACAAAACATTGTATAACTATTCGAAGCTTATACAACGTTTATTAGTAACGAGTGCAAGTGCGCTGAGGAGTTACAAGTGTAACTCCTCTGGTGTTGCGAGTGTCCATGGGCGGCGGTAATCGCTTGCCATCAGGCGATCGGTCGTATCGTTTCATGTTCCATTGGATAAACATATTTCAGAGCCAAATGTGCCGCTATCAGTACTCGAACGTGAATCAGAGCTGGACGTTCGCGCTGAGAAGTGCGACGTGATGTTTCGTGCGTCGTCGCGCTACCGCAAGCCGCCACCCACCGCGCCGCTGGTCGCGGCAGTCGCTGACGTCATCAACAACATATCCACGTACAAACACGCCGACGTGAGGAGATGGAACGAACAGGGACTGTATAGGATATTGTTCAGGTAAGATATCTCCATTAAGAGTTCTAATTTTAATTTTACTACAAATGCTTACTCCGTGGTCTAGTGGTTAGAGCAGAGCTCGACTCGGAGGTCGTGGGCTCGATTCCCGCATTGGAACAACAAAAAATGTTGTTTCCAAGTTTGTTTAGGACAATGCAGGCTGATCACCTGATTGTCTGACAAGAAAGATGATCCATGCGTCGGATGGGCATGTAAAAAGTCGGACCTGCGCCTCATCTCTCGTCAGTCGTGTCGGTTATCCGTCCCACTGGATTACGAGAATAAAGGAAGAGAGAGTGCTCTTGTGTACTGCGAACACACTTGGGCACTATAAAATTACTCCTGCGTAACTGGCCTGGTTTCAATGAAACCGGGGCTACCGTCACCGAGATCGGTGGGGAGTTATTAAATACTTACTACAAAAGTTTTTACATATGTGAAAAAAATATTTTATTTTCTTTAATGAGGTCAGACTACCTCAATTTTTCTATATGTTTACACAATACGTAAATATAATGTGATATTATAATACCTTGTCGTATATATATTACAGATGCGCATGTTGGACATCAGAGGAACCTGGCGAGTCGAGTGGCGTGTGCGCCGCAGCCTGTCGCGCGCTTGCTGCGGCCGCGACGCATCGCTGCGTACGCGCTGCGCTCGCTAACGCCGTGGATTGCGTGCATGAGTTCATGGCTAATCTTATATGCAGTCATATAGATAAAGGTAGAATGACAACATAATACTATTGTATTAAATATTAATACCGAGAACAAACGTTTTTCATTACAAATTAAAATGTAGTCTTCGAACCGCTTGCCTATTATTTTTTAATCACACGAATTGATGCTCCATTGCATAATTGATTAGCGTTGATAATGGTCTATTATTTATGATAAGATCGCTTATTCGTCAGTGGTGGCTTATGAAATTGGTCGTATGAGAATGATCGTTTGAATTTTTGTGACTCACATTATTGTCCGTTCTAATCTAATCCCTATAAACATTAACAATGAAGTTATATTCAAAATTTCAGAGAAATGCGATATGGAAGTATCCGCTCTGGCACAATCTTATCTTCTACTGGCTACGTTGCTGCAGGAAGAATCAGCAAAAGAAACAATATGGAAAGAGTTGGAAAAGGAGAAGTCTAAGCCCTTCTTCAATTTACTGTTACAATCACTTGAAAATGCGAATACAGGTTGGTCATTAATCTTATAAATTTTGTATATTGACATACCTGCTATAGCCTACTTTTAAAATTAATAATGATAATAATTAATCCCTCTAAAACTGTACATTCATTGTTTACAATAGGCAAGATGACTGAATTGTTTTATTGCATAAAATTAGGTACTCTAAAATATGAGTATTGAGTATGTTCTCAGTGTAAACAATTATTAAAATTGTGAAATTAAAAATCAATATTTTCAAAGGTTCAGCGATTTGTAAAACAAAGTCTCGTGAAAACGCTCCATACTTATCTGTCATATTAGGATAAGTTTCTGTAATGATAGATTTAAGTTTGGAAAATATATAAATAGATACAAAAGGTTGATGTCACCCATTCCGTTCATCTTTATTAATATAATAAAGTGGAAAAGTTTGTTTGTTTGTTTGCATTGAATAGACTCCGAAACTACAGGACCGATTTTGATGAAATTTGGTACAAATGTAGAGTAGACCACGGGGAAGGACATAGACTACTTTAAAAATGTACGGTTTCTGCGAAATTAACTTTTCCGTGCACGAAGTCGCGAGCGACATCTATTATGAAATATATAACATAATTTCTTAAGTTTGTAATAATTATCATATTTAATGTTTTTGTTTTTCATGCACTTAGACTTAGATGTACCTAGATTTTTACACTAGGTAATCATGTAAAAAATATTCCAACTTTTTTGTAACTTTGAATGAGCCTAATTACAAAATTGTAGTCAACTACACCCTATTTTGGTCGCGTTTATCTTGCTTGGGATGATTTTATATTTTGGATGGTTATTATAGATAGGTTTTTCCAAGAGTCTGTTAATCTCTGGGAAACCCGATTTATAATAACATGTCAGGTGTCTCGATAATAGGCGTTTTCAGGAGATATAGGTATTATGTTAAGGTAGGCATATCAATAACAAACAGTATAATTTTTACAATTCGATATAACACATCATAAAGATGACAACAGCGGCTAGATAAATTGTTGATGACATGCAATGAACTCGTGTTTTTCAGAATTACGCGAAGCCGCAATTTACTGTCTATCAGTACTTACTAGTTCAATGATAAGCCAGCCACTGAAAGACGCGGATAAAGATGAACGTACTATACAATTTTTTGACAATATCAAGTCGGCAAGTCAACATACAGACCGCTTGAGTGCTGGCGACGGACAAGAATTCGAGGACTGCCAACCGGAGTACGTAGCGGAGTGCTATTGCAAAGTCCTAGTTAAACTGTTCCATGAGTACTCTGACAGCAATCCGAGCTACTGTAGTCATGGTAAGTACTTAGTATTTTATATCTCTTCTAGCTGTTGCCCGCGGCTCCACCCGCGTAAATACAGTATCCCTCGGGAACACTGTACTTTTGCCGAAAAAGTTTTTCGGGATAAAAAGTATCCTTTCCCAGGACTCAAATTACCAAATTTCATCAAAATTGGTTGAGCGTGACAAAAAAAACGTGAAGAGGTAACAGACAGACAAACAGAACAGATACACTTTCGCATTTATAATATGGCGCACTAACTACAAGGCGTCAACGGGTGCGGTATGAGGTAGGGGGCGGCGGGGTGGGGTAAGCGATCGGCCGGGCGGCGCTCGAGTTGGCAACAAAGCATCGATAGATGCGTAATGCATCCACATTTTGTATTAGTTTAGCGGATAAGTTCGGGGATTGATAATTTTGTTTTTTTTTCCAAAGGGTAGTAACAAAAATCGCTAGTATTTTTTATTTTTGACAACTATTACGTATGTTGATTTATTGTACTGGTGAAAAAATAATCCTGTATATTGGATAGCTTAACGAATGTAAGTATGAATATTTGTTACACTTTTACTACATTTTATGCATGAACATTTTCTTCGACTTATTTTGTAGAAAATCTCTTTATTTCGCTGGGACCTAAGATATTAACGCCTTTTTTCGAATATTTTTTTTACCTGAAACCAAAGCTTTTTTATAAATTTCCAGACGAGCGTTGGCGTCGCGTGTGCGCGTGTCTGGCGTCGCTGCTGCGTGCGAGCGTACGTGCGCGTGCGTATGGCGCGCACCGCCGCTTGCCCCGCGCGCTCTCCACAGCTCTACAGAGAATACGAGACGCGCTGTCACTCCAGGGGAAATCGGCTGACGTTATTCGGAACTCCAATAGTGTAAGTATGATGAGAGATAGAAATGTCAACATAAATTATATTTTATTGCCGCCTGATGGTAACAGATTATTTGTAACTTTGTTTTAAACATAGCTAACTCATATCATAATTCGAAGATAACTCCCCTACACTGATTTCGATGACGGTGGCCGGTTTCATTGAAACCAGGTCAGTTAAGCAGGAGTAATTTATAGTGCCCAAGTGTGTGCGCAGTACACAAGAGCACTCTCTCTTCCTTTACTCTCATAATCCAGTGGGACGGATAACCGACACGACTGACGAGAGATCAGGCGCAGGTCCGACTTTTTACATGCCCATCCGACGCTCTTTCTTGTCAGACAATCAGGTGATCAGCCTGCAATGTCCTGACAAAAAATGTTCGAACCCACGACCTCCGACTTGAGAGCCAATGCTCTAACCACTAGACCACGGAGGCTTTTCGAATTCGAAGATAAATAAATGTGAGAACTCTGTTATGTCGTAAACGATTTAACTGTGACATTTTTAACCTCAAAAACTTGGCGTTTCCAGGATCCAATATTGGAAACGTTACATTGGTTACTGACGCTCATGAGTTGTTTGATGCTGGACTGTCCGGCGGTGAAGGAGAGTCTGTGCGACGAGCATATAGAGATATCTCTGGTGCGGCTGTGGCCTTGGTGTATGATGACCGAGACGCTGCGGGCTGACTTACTGTTGCTGCTCGTTAACTTCACTAACAACTGCCCTAAAGGTATTTACTGTTACTAACTTTTAGAGAAAACTTACAAAAGAGAAAAGAGAAAACTTACACTAAATGTAATTTACATTAAGTGTAAGTTTTCTCTAAAAGATTTAAGATCTTATCTTACTTCTTACTAATATTGTAAATGTGAAAGTTTGTGAGGATGAATAGATGGATGTTTGTTCCTCTTTCACGCAAAAACTACCGAACGGATTTCGATGAAATTTAGTATGGTAGTAGTTTAGGTTCTGGATTAAAACATAGGCTACTTTTTATCCCGTAAAAGTGGAGTATTCCCGCGGGATACTCGATACTATATTTACGCGGGCGGAGCCGCGGGAAACAGCTAGTAAATTATGAATTTACTAACCTATATTTATTATTAAAAAAATTGTACTCTCGCATGCTACGAAGTGCGTCGCCTGGGAGTTACGAGTGCATTTTAGAAGTACGGATTATCTGAGACTTTTTTACGTCTCAGGTGTTATTTGACGCCACCTTTTTAGGGGTCAAAGTTTCACTTGGCACTTGAAAGCATGTAAAAGCTTATAAAAATGTGATTTTCCAATTATATTTCCATATGATATCACGCATTAAATTTAATAAGAAGTCTTTATTTTGGACTAATGGTACCTACTCTCATTTATGTGATAAAACACAACACAAGCGTTATTTCTATGAGGCCGTTGGTGACATATTCGAAAAACCCGATGTTTAAATACAGCGTAGACGCGGCTATGCGTGTGCGGACTAATGGTACCTACTCTCATTTATGTGATAAAACACAACACAAGCGTTATTTCTATGAGGCCGTTGGTGACTTATTCGAAAAACCCGATGTTTAATTTCAGCGTGGTCGCGGCTATGTGTGTGCGTGTCGGGACGCAGCGTGCTGGGCGTGTTGTGCGCGCTAGCGGTACGCGTGCGGGCGCCCACGCTCCTGTCGTCCATCTACCGCGTGCTCACCAACTGCACGCCCAACCATCACTGCCGCGCTGTTATGATTAAGGTATTCTGTTACATTACTAAATATTTCTTTGCTGAGAGAAAAATCAACCTAGTAAAATTATTAAACATTTTGTACCACAATTATTTCTGCCAGGAATCGATCAGTATGATAATCGATCAGTTACAACTTAGAGGGGTACTGAAATGTATATTTACAAGAGTTAATATGTGCATCCGTATCCGTAGCAAATACATAAATGTTTCGTGTATAACGCATACTCGTTAAATGACACGTACCTATAATTCTTTAAAAAACCTTTCGAGTACTTTTTATTTGACAACATACACCTATATACACAAATACAAAACAAGCTGCACGAGCTGCAGATAAAATATAAGTAAGTAATACATATTTAACAAATTAGAAAAACTATTAAAATCTGCTTCTTTGTAGAATGATATACAATTGAAGAAGTAAATACATAGTAGTAGTGTTATTTGTTTTGAAGAAAGTAAACTCAATCGCTACCACAAATCCGTATTTTTTTCAGAGCGAGCTAGTCAGCAGTGCGGTGCGGTCGTGCGTGCGCAGTGGTGCGGCTGCGGCGTTGTGCGCGGCGCTGGCGCAGCATGGCGACGGCGCGGGCGCTGTGGCGGGCGCGCTTCCCCCCGCGCCGCCGCGCCGCCTGCTGCCCGCGCTCGCGCACGCCGCCCACCACGCCCGCCAGCTGTGTCTGCAGTCGCGTGAGTGTCTACACATTTTTGGAAGTTTAGACAGCTGATAGATATCATAATATTAAACTCGTGGTTTCAAAAAGTACTTTTTATGAAAAAATACCTATACATGTACAGTCATCGACATTATTAAGTAGGTATAGACATGCCTTGCGCATACAAACAGCTCATGAAAAATGAGTCAAGACACAACTACATATAAACACATGCGTACAGCTACAGTCCTTCTAATCATGCGTACACGACCAAGGACAGAGATAGCGAGACGTACTCGCACTGTAGTGTAACGCGATAGCAAATGTCAGTGACTCGTGGGCACGAAATCCCCCGAATTAGTCCGAACTCTTCCGATCCGTTCATACGGCAATGGCCGTCAATAACCAATTCTATTTTTTTGATGATTTTATTAGAATTTAATACAATACACGATTATTTACGCATGAAAGGTAATGGCTGTTGCTTTACTAGTGTTCTTTGTATTGTTGACACACTTTAACAACGCACAAGACGGCATCTTGATGATAATTACCGAGCTCTTCTGGCGCGGATTAAAACACTTGTTCGGTACCTACGGCACATCCATACCTACCAATATTGATCGAAGTGTAAAGGACGTCTACGAACTTAATGTATTTCGGGAATTGACGTTTTTCATACATTGTCTCATTTTCATAAAAAAGATGATTGCCGAGGGACAAGTGATTGTAATGTACCTACTAGTTAAAACTAAAACTATCTACTATATAGACTTATAGGTACGTTTTTGGAAACGGTAGCAATTCCATTATTTTCTAACACTTAAGATAATAATAGATTGAGCATGACTCTATGTATCGTAGTAGTATCGACCGTATTCATACGTGGTCTTCGGATAGTTACTGACATTACGTTAAAAAAAACTTCCTTTTTTCAGAGGATATTCTAGATCTATTCTCAAGTGCCCTTTTGGCGGGAGACACGTCAGAAGTTGTGACGGCGGCGCGTGCTGTTTGGGCATTAGCGGCCAACAATCACAGGGTACGTTTTCAATCTATCGAATCTATTTCTAATTTCTATATATCCTTATTATTCTCTCGTATTATACTCACCGACGTCGAATTAAATATTGCCATAGTTTTAGTTTCAAGACAACTTGCCACCCAATCTATCAACCATTTTATTTCTGTGCTCAAATTGCGGTCGATCGTGACGGTCTAGAACCGAACTTCATAGTCATCAAAAGAAGTGTTTTAAATAAAACAAAATTGCACTCTACTTACGGCCCGTTTCAATAACCTATCTACAAATAACTATTTGTTAAAAACGTCGTCATTCAATCATCTGCCGGTTTTTTCCCATACAAATATGACATTTTAACAAATAGTTATTGGTAGATAGGTTATTGAAACGGGCCGTTAGGGATCGTACCCATACTACGTGACCACTTTTTACCCATTTTCCCTCTTCCCCCATTGTCACACCTCACGTAGCACTGATGGCAGACGTGAGAGATTTTCCTAGATGTTGACAAAAACCAACACCGTATAAGCGGTACGCACCAAATAAGCGTAGTATCGTACTTTGGTTGACTATACAACGACTAAGGTGACTAAAGTACTACACTTTGAATAAATAAAAACTGAGATACTTATTTGGCATTTTTTTGATAATAGGCAAAACTGATTCTCCGCAACAATGGCTTGGCATCCGCCGTGGACTCGGGGCTGCAGCGGCTCAAGAAACTGACGGACGGCGACGCCGAGCGCGCGGTGCAGCTGCTGCAGTACACACATACCGTGCTGCAGACCTCTTGATACTTGATATAGCTAAGATCTGTGCCTTATACTGCGATATAAACAACTTGATAGTGAATCTCGATATTGATTGTGAAAAAAACTTGATAATAATTGACACAATAGTATGATATAAACAACTTCATAGTGAATCTCGATATTGATTGTGAACAAAACTTGATAATAATTGACACAATAGTATGATATAAACAACTTGATGGTAAATCTCGATATTGATTGTAAAACTTGATAATAATTGACACAATAGTATGATATAAACAACTTGACGGTAAATCTCGATATTGATTGTAAAACTTGATAAAAATTGACACAATAGTATGTAATACGTTATGCGAACTACAAATGATATTTGACAAAACCACATACATCTATTGACTAGATAATGCAAGTCTCATGGTCTGTATAGAGTCACAAGAGCAATTTAGTAATGGTAACTCCCCGTTCCCGAGTAAGCGATTCAAAGGCCGTCGCGTTTCTTGTTTTCGTTTGACATTTGGCACCAAGAAATTATTCGTGAGAAAATGGCGCTGAAGGAAGTAATTTTTACTCCTCTTTTATATGCGAAGTTATACATACACTTGCGTGGTCTAGTCAGTTGATGTCTGTGGACAAAACATACTCTACGAGCGTTTAAATTTTTTCATATTATATGACTTAATATTCATGTTGATGAGCTCAAATAAATGAACTGATGTATTTGTATTTTTTTTTGGTTTTTATTATTACTTGTAAGTGACGCAAAAATAAAGTAACCATAAATTAGGTGCACTATCCAAAAGGCTGTGATGTAATAGTCTAGTATCTGGGGGCACGGCAGTGCCCCCGCCAAGTCGAGTAGATACTTACATCGATACATTCCTGCTAGTGCAGACCGAGCTTTATAAATACCAAAATTCCCGGGGCGCAGAAGATACAAAAAAAATATACCAACTTTACTTACAGCCTTTGAAATCATTCTTATGTACCTATTGATAGTTAAATATTATAAAGTGAAATTTTAAAGTTCTAATCTTTATATTCTCTGTTTGTACTAAGTTTCGAGAAAAATTACTTGGTATGTTTTGTTCCATAAGTTATTCTAAACAAAATAAAAATAGATTGATACTTTATCGGAATGTATGTAAAGTGAAAACAATTTTCTCCAAATTCTTTAAAAAATACTCGCATTTAGCATACGCGAGAAAAAAATCGAATTATTTGCTTAAATAATGCCAGGGGGCAGGGTGCCAGCGACAGGGCCATCTTAATTTTTCATCACAGCTCTATTATCCTAACCAAAGGATGTCAGGAGATCTGGATATGTCTAAGGAGGGTTCCGTAACTATCAACGCGCAATAGGTTTTCTTTGAATTTCTTAAATTGTTTCGATTTCGCTCAAAATACTTTTCCTAAAGAGTTTTTTGCATGATAAATTGGCATGGAAACTTTCAATTTTATATCTCCTATAGGTTAGAGATGCCAGGGAGAGACCAACTTATAAACCACTTCGGAGGTCGAATACCTACTCGAAAAATAGTTGACTTCGTAAAAAGGTCATGTATCACATGTATGAAACCTTACCTTTATTTAAAAATACCTATTCGACGATACCCTACTAGATAGGGTGGAATGTAAAAATCCACCCCTAAAATGTAAAATTATTATTATTTTATGATACTAAAACTGAGATCTATACACAGTCTTTAACTATACCAAATTTCATCCACGTAATTATATCCATAATTACGGAGGCTAGAAGCGCAGAAAGACCGACAGACGGATAGTTAGAGCGAAACTATAAGGGTTCCTTGAGTATTACGGAACCCAAAAAACGTATAATCGTTTATGACTCTATGATGCCAGTTGCCACATAATAATAATATCTATGGACGCCGCACTGTTACACCACTTCAATCTTGTCCCGTGGTAAGTTCTCGAAGAACTTGTGTTACAGGTACCAGACAACGGAAATATATTTAATACTTTTATACTATGCAGTAAGTACTTATAGATACAATATAGGTACATATATTTAAGATTTTTATTATATATGTATAGGTAATACACATCCATGGATCATGACCCAGGAATACAGAAAACTTTTTGTTCCCTGGCGAGATTCGAACCCGCGAGCTATCCCTCCAGCTTGAGCGCTAACGCGCTAACCTCTGAGCCACAGAGGTTGTCATCATAATATGGACATAGACAAAGTCTGTAACAACTAAAATATTTAAAGACTAGCTGTTGTCTGCGGCTCCGCCCGCATCAATACAGTATCCCACAGGAACACTGTACTTTTTCGGGATAAAAGTAGCCTATGTTTTTCCGGACCACTACGACCTGCAAACCTTCAAGAAGGGAGCGTATTCCCTCCTAAAAGGTCGGCAACGCACTTGCAACTTCTCTGATGTTGCGGGTGTCCATGGGCGCCGGTAATCGCTTTCCATCAGGTGATCAGTTTGCTCGTTTGCCCCCTAGTTTTATAAAAAAAAAATGTTTTAATCCAGAGCTCAAGCTACTACCATACTAAATTTCATAAAAATCCGTTCAGTAGGTTTTGCATGAAAGAGTTACAAATATCCATACATCCATCCTACTAATATTATAACTGAAAGTTTGTGAGCATGTATGGATGTTCTTTAATATCGTAAAATCTACTTTTGTTATATCATCAGTAGTTTCAGCAGCGCATGCAACGAAAGATGTTTTTAGCATTTTTTACACCTTGTTTTACGTTACTAAAGTTTCAGTAAGGATCCCTAATATTTTCTAGCAATAACTATAGTCTGTGTTACTCAGGGTTACTTTCTAATGGTGAAAGATGTTTTAAAATCGGCACAGTAATTTTTGAGTTTATTCAATAACATACACTCAAAAATTCAAATCTTTCTTCTTTATTATATTAGTGTAGATTTACATCCAGTTTAGCAAGGGTTAAGATACTTAATATAATAACAAAAAAATACTTTACTTTTTTCAACTTTTACTTCCTATATCTGGCTATTATCGTTAATTTCCAATTATGCTGTAAACTGTAAAGGATCGACATCATCAACATCATTATTGTATATTGGTGTATAGCTTGGTATTATAATTTCAGTTTGATGAACGCTGTCTTCGCTGCTTACATTTTCAAATAATTGGACAATTGTTAAATGTTTTGGAATTAGTAACTTGTTGTTCTGTATTTTTATAAATTTTACTTTATTCTTGAAACTTTTAATTATTTTGGTTTGTAAAAATGTTCCATTTATATCATTATAAATTGATTCATCTGATTTGTCTTGTTTTTCTTTGAATATGTCCATGTAGTATTCACGAAGATGAGTGAGTAAGAAAAAACGACCTTTTCTAACTACATTTTCTTCAATAAAAACTATAATTTCATCAAAAGTAGTTTGATGTAGTTTTCGTCGACTATGATACCAACCTGTTTTTTCTGTTTTATTTTTCAATGAAATTTTATAGAAAAATTTAGATTGACAAAATCGATGGTAATTTATTCTTGAACCAGTATAATCTGTAACTTTCTTAATTAAGTCTGTAAATGTTTCATCTTCATCATCTAACTTGCTCAGAAAAAAGTTTTTATCAGATGTACGTACCGACATCTTTTTTGACTTGCGTTTTATGTACTTTCTATTACAAAATATACATTTTTTATTATTATCATCAGTACTTACGTTGCTTTTAAACAAAATATTACTCTGGGATGGGGAATCATCATCAAATTCTAGCTTCACCCAATGTCTTACAGAGTTTGGGGAAGCCAATTCTAGTTTAACCTTTGGTACTACAATGGGCCGAGGCATAGCTGTTGAATTTGCTACAGGTGGATTCTCAACTGTAGATGTTGCTCGATTAAATTCTGTGATAATACTTACATTCTTCATTTTGAAGTCATCAATGTAATTATCACCTATAAAATTATTGTCATTAGCTATGGCAGATGTACTCACACATCTTGCAGGATTTGAAGTATTTGCTGGAGATAGATCCTCAACTGTAGATGAAGTTGCTCGACTAGACGCTGCGATAGTACATACATCTTTTGTATGTAATTCATCATCATCATTTGTACCATTAAGATTACTATCTCTGGCTGTAGCGGTCATATTATTATCGTTCTGTAATATTTTCATTTTAGCTTCTAAAACTGATTGTTCCATCCATACTGCAGCTTTAGTTATGATATGTTTTTTATTTGCATTATTAATAATTGAGGGGTGTTCCTTTCGAGTTAATTTTTCCAATTCATTCGAGCGATATCTTTTTTGCAATGCCACAAAATTACTGTAACAACATGTGTGATAGCCTTTTTCAGTTAATGAATCTGGTAAGACAACATCTTTATATTTTAAGTTATAAATCATTCGCTGTTTTAAAACCGATCTGCTTTTTTTTAAAGTATTTTCTGTGAATTTCTTTAGTTTCTCATCGTTCTTGTTACAAAATGCACAATGGAATGACTGAGTCATGATGGCACAAATATCCTTTTTATCAAAGTCAACATCGTCACCATAGAGACCATTATGATTGTCGTCGCCAGCGGTAGCATAATATGCAGGAGATGTATCCTCAATCGTAGATAAAGGTGTTTGACTAGATGTTGTAGTCATACAAACATTTATATCTAATTCGTCATCATCTATACCGTTATCATTAATATCATCACCAGTAGAAGAAATAATATTATCATTCTGTGATATCTCAATTTTAGCTTCTAAAAGTGATTGTTCCATATGTAATGCAGCTTTATTTTCGTTATTTTCATAATTAAATGATAAGTGTTCATTTCCTGAAAGAGCTAATTTTTCTGTTTCAATTTCATCCGAGCGATATTTTTTCTGCAACGCTGCAAATTTACTATAACAACGGCTGTGATAGCCTTTTTCAGTTAATGAATCTGGTAAGACAACATCTTTATATTTTAAGTTATAAATTATTCGCTGTTTTAAAACCGCTCTGCTTTTTTTAAAAGTATTTTCTGTGAATTTCATTAGTTTCTCATCATTCTTGTTACAAAATGTACAATGGAATGACTGAGTCATCTTGAAACAAATATCCTTTTTATCAAAGTCAACATCGTCACCATAGAGACCATTATGATTGTCATCTCCAGCGGTAGCATAATATGCAGGAGATGTATCCTCAATCGTAGATAAAGGTGTTTGACTAGATGTTGTAGTCATACAAACATCTTTTAAATCTAATTCGTCATCATCTATACCGTTATCATTAATATCATCACCAGTAGAAGAAATAATATTATCATTCTGTGATATCTCAATTTTAGCTTCTAAAAGTGATTGTTCCATGTGTAATGCAGCTTTATTTTCGTTATTTTCGTAATTAAATAATAAGTGTTCATTTCCTGAAAGAGCTAATTTTTCTGTTTCAATTTCATCCGAGTGATATTTTTTCTGCAACGCTGCAAATTTACTATAGCAACGGCTGTGATAGCCTCCTTCAATTAATGAATTTGGTAAGACAACATCTTTGTATTTGAAGTTATAAATAATTCTCTGCTTTAAAATTGCTTGGCACTTTTTTAGTGTATTTTCTGTAAATAACAATAGTTTTTCATCAGTTTTATTGCAAAATGTACAGTGGAATAGATCTGATGCCATGACATAATATTAAGGCGTGACTCCTGTTCGAAACATTACACAGAAAACATGAAACATTGGGGCGTGGCTATACACATTTGTCTAGGAATAGACAATGTTTTTGTTTTCGGAGACGGACGAAAAACATTCCCGCGCGGGTAGAGAGGGGAAGAAATGTTTCATTTCTTAACTAGTGTTCACATCGTTCACATGACACCTAGGTACAGGTTTTTTAGGTTCATAGTTTTGCTTGTGTTTTTTGTGTTTGATTTGTGATCGCTCATAATATACGGCCTGACTTAATTAAAAAACACAAATTTTGTCAGTTTTCAATAGAAATGCGTAAAATGGCGCACATATTTATGAGTTGAAAAAAATACTTTTATGAAACACTTAAAGTAGCCTTTTCAGAACCCCTCTTTTCTCCTAGATTCTACATTCTTTTCACCTACAATCACTAAAACTGTGAGCGCTAATACGTCTTCCTCGTCGGAACTTAGATCGTGTCTGGACAAAATGTTTTGTTTCGACCAAAAACATTTTCTGTAGCTGGAGACAGCTTGTGTATGGAAACAAATGTTTTTGTTTCGTGTTTTCTGTGTAATGTTTCGAACAGGAGTCACGCCTTGAATTAGACACCACCAGCCACAAAACACAATTTTTGAATAAATAAATGTTTACTGATTGGACATGTTTAGTATAGATTTTAAGTACAGATTACATAGTTATTCTGAGAATCAGTGTTGCCAACCTGTTCCAAATTTTACCCCCATATTTTATTTTAAATACCCCTGAAAACCCCTAAATATAGGCTTTAATAACATATTTATATGTGATATTTTAGGCTGGGACTATATGCAACGGAATCCGTTAGACCGTAGAGAATTATGAGCACTGAAAATAGAACTCTGTGCTAATAAAATACAGTTGAAAATGGAAGTTTCGAGTGTCGAGTCAAATGTCAATGTCATATATGACAGCTCGACACTCGAAACTTCCATTTTCAACTGTATTGTATTAGCACAGAGTTCTATTTTCAGTGCTCATAATTCTCTACGGCCTACCGGATTCCGTTGCATATAGTCCCAGCCTTACTTGTTGTCCAAGTTAGTCGCAAGTCGCAACTCATAAATAAATATTTATTGAATTTGCAATTTAATACACATGCATTTACCCTGAAGTGCTACTCTGAAATTAGAACTTAATAATATCATGTCGCCCCTTTCACTGTCATTTACAACCTTTCAGTACGGGATCTGTCTCCCAGGATTTGATATACTTTTGCTGATATTTTTTTACCGACTTCCAAAAAAGGAGGCGGTTATACGTTCGGCTGTATATATACCCTGAAGTGCTACTCTGAAATTAGAACTTCATAATATCATGTCGCCCCTTTCACTCTCATTTACAACCTTTCAGTACGGGATCTGTCTCCCAGGATTTGATATACTTTTGCTGATATTTTTTTACCGACTTCCAAAAAAGGAGGCGGCGTATATATATATATATATATATATATATATATATATATATATATTTAAATCGACGAAGACTTCTTGCGTCCTTACAAACTACCACCCTGTAGCGTCCACTGTATGTGGCAAGATTTTACATGTTATTAATGCGTATATGTGTAGTTTTTATCAGTATGATATCGAGAGTCGACGTGGTATCCCGTTATTTAATGAAATATTAATATTCAGTTTTGGAAATTTCCAGGTCATTTAGTACTTCCGTTCACCGCCAAAGCTATCCAGCGCACAGTATATATCCGTATACTTCTATACACTGCATGGATGCTAGTACTTCCGTTCACCACCAAAGCTATCCAGCACACAGTATATATCCGTATACTTCTATACACTGCATGGATGCTCTTACCTCCCATCAATTTGTTCAAATCAACTCCGTATAATGCCCTACATATATTACCAACATTATGCAGATAAAGCTACACCCTTCAATCTTTTATGAGATTGTGATTCCGAATTACTGTTTTTGTATTTTTGTAAGAAGCGTTATGTTTTTCGCGCGTATCTTGTGTATATGTATGTATGTATGTTAAATAGTCGTCTTTTTGATTTAAATCGACCAAGTGTGTGTTGGTTAAATTTAAAAATGTAAAATAAAATAACTAATTTAAAAAAATAAAAACAACCCGACTGACGACCGACACTTCATAATTTTTTGTGTATGATTACTTTGGAAGTCTGTTTAATTTTTGTTTAAAAATAATAATTTTACAATTTTTTGTGACGTTTGTAATTATCGAATACGCGCCAAGCTTCCATTAGGTATTATAAATTAGTGTCCGACCGAGTGTTCGGTTTCGGTTTCGGTCGAGTTTCAGCAAAAAAACGTGTTTCGGTTTAGTTTTGGTTTTGCCGAAACTACGACCGAAACCGAAACTGCATTCTGCATGTGCATGGAGTTCTCGGGCTGTGATCGGTAATGTTCGACGCTTTTTTAAATTCCAACTAAGCGACGCGCGACGCGACGATGACATTTTATAAGGTTTTGTTACAGGACATGATTTATTTAACTCCGTTGCATTTACTTGAGATGGGGTAAAAATAATAAAAGTATTTGATTTTACACATTTACAGTTGGTATACATAAAAAACACTAACTCGCGCATTGTCTAAACGTCATTTTGAAATAGCTATTGTAGACCAATGCCGATAGTTTTTGAAACAAAAAAAAGTATAGTAGGATGAAACCCACTGGAAAAGGAAAAAAATATAACAAAAAATAAGGGAAAAATAAATTACGGGCGATTTGAGGTTGGGAAGTGTAAGGGGGTGAGTTACAAGGGGTAAAAAACGGCTTATCTCGATTTTCGGCAAAACTACGAGTCCTATGGAAAAAAGTAAAATAGCAAAGTAATTATAGGTGATAAAAAGATCTACAACGTTTGTACTTATTTACAGTTTTTTCACATAACTTCATAATTTATGTGAAAAATTCAACTAACCAAGTGTTTGTTCTTTTTTTATATTTATGTTATTACAAAAAAAAATCACGACATTTGGTGAAAACGTACCCGTGTGTTTCAAATATATTGTAATTTTTTTTATTTAAAATATTTATTTTTTCACCTTATTATCTTAATATCAAAAAATTAACCCTAATTTTCCTTTTAATTTTCAGTCGAAAACTCTCACGTCAAAATATATTTTTTTTGTGGGCTTTTTATTCGTTGAAATCTCTCTTTTCTGTAAATGTAAAAAAATACATTACCACAGTAAAAGTTCTCAAAAAAATGCAAAGAAAAGAACAGGTAGTAAGGCCCAGACCCGCTTAGCCCGTTCCCCACTTCTCTCTGAAATACCTTTTGATGGGCTAAAAGTATCCGTAGGTCACTCATGTATTTAAGCTATCTTAAAATAGCAATAAATAAGCATCTATGGATAAAATTTAAAGACGATTGGACAACTTACACAAAATATTGTAGATGAAGACATCTACAATATTTTGTAGATATCTTCTACTAAAATATTTTGTGCCTAGCTTCAATAAGAATTGAGGCTAGGCGGGTCTAGGTTATGTGAAAAAAATATAAATATAAAGTTTGCACGCCTCACACGCGTTTTATACTATAATCAGGATACCGTAAGATGAAAAATCATCGCTTAAACAATGACTGATGTACCACAGCGTCAATACATAACCTTAAATAGAGCCAATAATATTATATTACAGTAAATTATAAACAGTTTATTTGGAATATTGATATTTTTTTACATCTCTATCATTATCATCTAGTACAAAATAATTTATGTATGCATTACGAGTATGATATATCAGCATGTGACCCCTCTTGCCCCCATTAATACCGTATTTTGATGATTTTACAATAAAACAAGGTATGGTGACTACAATAAATATTTCTTAATGTTTTGTCATTTTTTATATATTTATTTACGTTTTTTTTTCTTGCATCCGTTGCACATAACATATATAATATGCATTAAATGAACAATATTATGTAACAAATATGTAACAAACAATATAAAAAAATATCGGCAAGCGGTACTGAGAAATGGGAAAATAATAAAAGAGAACGGGGAACGAATAAAACTGGTTATTCTATCAAAAAATGTTAATTAATATATTTTTAACCATTTAGAATTTAATAACGCCAAGCAACAGGGCTCATCCTTAGGATAAACGGAAACGTTTAAAAAAAGATTCAACTCATTTCATTGCTCATATTTTTCTTAATTTATGGAACAAACAGACCTACGGACAGCTTTAGTTTTTTTTATTATTTCATTTTCTATTATATAAATTAAATTAAATAAGTAAAAATCAAAACAGTCTACAGTCATGTTTGAAGTTCCTAGTTGTAAAAACATCAATTTTTCTATAAGTTTATTATTGAATTTCGGGTATTTCAACAGATTTATGTTGTGAACTTGTCACGACGCGGCCTTTCGAGAGTAGAGCACACCCGAGGCGTGCTTAAAGGTGTAGATCTTTCTATTAGGTACCTACAAATTTGCCATTTGACTTTTTCCATAGGACTTGTAGTTTTGCCAGAAATCGAGATAAACCGTTTTCTATCCTTAAAAACTCACTTCCTTACACTTCCCGACCTCAAATTGCCCGTAAAATACTTTTTCCTTTTATTTTTGTTAAATTCTCTTCCTTTTACAATGGGTTTCATCCTACTATAAGTTTTTTTTTTTCACTTTTGACCATTTTCAAAGGTAAAAGCACTAGTCTATTAGGCTTACGAGGTGTTTGACTAGCTTGCATTGTGCCTAATTCGCTTAAGAACGACTTCAATTTAAGCCTGAAATTTTGTTCATAGATTAGAATGATGGAACGTTTGACCATATTTAACTGTCACACCGTTGACCGTACACGACAATGACACTTTTGCGATATTCTATTTTCTCATAATTATGAGAAAGCCATGCTTAGTTAATAAGGCTAACTCTCGTAACCTACTTCGCGATTTGATTTAGGTATAACGAGATAGTCGTTTCGTGAATTGGGCTAAGCTTAAAGTATTTAAGATCCGTTGTACATAATAATATAGCTGTTTTACAATAAACAATTGTAAATATTATAGTGCTTTTTCGTGTCTCGCAACACAGATTTGTATAAATAAACTACTAAGCGGCAGTAAATCAAAAGCATGTTAGGACATGTCTAAGGAGAGTTCTGTAACTATCAACGCGCAATAGGCCTTCTTTGAATTACTTAAAAAGTTGTAGTCCGATTGCGCTCAAAATAAATTCTCTAAAAGGTTTTTAGCATGGTCTATCAGCATACAAACTTTCCAGTTTCTATCTCCTATAGTTTAAAAATGCCAGCGGGGGGCCCAAATTATAAAACCACTTTGGAAGCCGATTACTCGAAAATGGTTCTTTGTAAAAAAGTTATGTATGAAACCACGCCTTTATTTTAGATCTTTTCGACGATATCTCACACGATGGAGTAGAATGAAACAATATTTTTCATACCTATTTCACAAGTATGGAGGAGCCACCCTTCCAAAATATGAAATTATTATTATTTTATGATGTAGAACACGGATCTATACACAATATATAACTTTACAAAATCTCTCCCATTTATGTTCAAAATTACAGTAGCTAGAGGGGCAGACAGAAAGAAAGACTAACTGACGAAGCAAAACTATAAGGGTTCCTTGAATACTATGGAACCCTAAAAAGACTGACTGATTAAACTAACGTTTCCTTTATTTTTCTCTCAAAACATGATCCTTGTACCTACGGAAGTTTCGGTTGTGGCCGAAACTGACACCGTTGCCGAAATTCGTTTTCGGTTTCGGTCGTACAAACCAGCTTCAGTCAGACACTATTTTAAAATAAGATAATGATGATGATTACTGTAACGTACATAGTGGCATATGCTTGCAGTTCTTAAAACAATAATGCCGAAATTTCCAAACGCATATCTTTAAAGACTGAGGAGTTTTGTTCAGTTCTTTTGGATCCAGGGAATACCTTCTTATTATACAGGGTATAATCTTATTTTTTTGGTAGCATAATATGCTTAAGTTACTTCAGGAAAAGTCTAAATCACTATATTATATGTCTATATAAATTTTGAGGAGTTCACTCGATTCCTCACGGATCCCATCATCAAGTTTCCATGTTAATGACAACAACAAAATAATTTTACAAAATATAAGTCCATAGAAGGTAGAGTAACGTTTAAAGATCACCGTGTTGGTGAAAAATACTAGGAGAAGTACCTTTTGTATCATCATAATGTAATGATGTATGGTGTAATGGTGGTGGTGATAATGATGATCACTTAATTGCCATGGAAGCATATGCTTGCAGTTCTTTAAACAACGCCGAAATCCCCAAACATGTATCTATAAGAAGTCAGGAGTTCTGTTCTGTACTTTTGGATCCAGGGTATACCTTGGCGCAAAATCTTAATTTTTTGGTAGCATAATATGCTTAGACTACTTCATAAAAAGCCGAAATCGCCATAAGTATCCATATAAATTTTGATTCCTCGTGGATCCCATCATCAGGTCACCACTTTTTTTTAAAACGGGACTTTCTATACCCTTTAGATCAAAAAAAGAATTTTGAAAATCGGTCCATAGACGGCTGAATTATCGTCTAACATACAAAATAATAATAAAATATTATACAGCCGAATACATAACCGCCTCCTTTTTCGGAAGTCGGTTAACAAAATATGCGATGCGACCGCGCTGCTGGCGCTGACGACCGGCTCGCTTCCCGCCCCCCGCGCGCCCCACACCCGTGCACCCTAAAAGGCCCCAGTAGGATCAAGGCGGTGTCCTGATATAAGAAAAATTCTGGACGCAAGATGATGCTCGTGGAGAACTGAAAAAAACTTTTTGTGTATATTCGGGGAGACGCAATATAATCGGTGAACTAAACGCTCAATATACGGTACAAAATATACGCTTCTCAGTAGCGCCCTCGAAATTCCACGCGGCCGATGGCTGAACTACGAAATACGCTGAAAATCATTCTAGTGATGAAATTGAGTCCATGCCAATTTTTTGCCTATGCATTCTAATGATGAAAAGACACCCTTGGACGAAAAATGAGGGTCGGTTAATCTTGCGTCCGTATACCGGACGCAACAAGTCGGTCGGACGCGGCATCATTCGTAAAAATCGCCATGTAAGACGCAACATGATTCGTAAGATGTATATATATATATATATATATATATATATATATATATATATATATATATATATATATATATATATATATATATATATATATATATATATATATATATATATATATATATGCACATATAACACAAGCATATGCTCTTGGGAGCATATGCTTGTGTTATATGTGTATAAATAAGATGTTGAAACCAAGGTATACCCCAGATCCTAAAACACTGAACAGAACTCATCAGTCTTTATATAAGGTTTGGTAAAATCAATTACGGAAACTTTGGGTACGTCATATACTGTTTGTGTAAAGACGTTTAGGCAAAAAAAATTGAAACTCGTGGATTTTTTTTTATACAAAATTAAATACGATTATTTTTTGTTTAAAAATAATAATTTCACCCTTTTTAGTTATATATTTTGTTAAGTTGTTATTACCTATTACGTCTTAAGAACGTCTAAAATAAACGATCGAATGTATAATTGAATACGCGCCAAGCTTCCATTAGGTATTATTGTTAAGGTGATGATGATGATTACTGTAAGTTACAATTACAAAGTGGCATATGCTTGCAGTTCTTTAAACGATTCCGAAATTTCCTAACGCATATCTTTAAAGACTGAGGAGTTCTGTTCAGTGCTTTTGGATTCAGGGTATACCTCGTTACAACGTCTTATTCTTTGGTAGCACATGCTTGTGTTACTTCAGAAAAAGTCAAAATAACTATATGTGTCGATATAAATTTCGAAGAGTTCTCTCGATTCCTCATGGATCGCATCATCACGTTTCCACTTTAATGACTAAAGGACTAATTTCAAATTAAACCCTTTACAACAACAAAGGAATTTTGTAAATAGGTCCATAAACGGCAGAGTAATGTTCAAAGATCTCCGTGTTAGTGTAAAATACTATGAGAAGTACCTTCTTTATCATCATAATGTGATGATGTATGCTGTGATAGTGGTGGTGATGATGATGATTACTCTAATTGACAAAGTGGCATATGCTTGCAGTTCTTTAAACAACCCAAAAATCCCCAAACATGTATCAGGAGTCTGAGTTCTGTTCTGTACTTTTGGATCCAAGGTATACCTTGGAGCAAAATCTTACTTTTTGGTAGCATATGCTTGGACTACTTCAAAAAAAGTCGAAATCACCATATGTATCCATATAAATTTTGAGGAGTTCCCTCGTTTCCTCTTGGATCCCATCATCAGGTCACCAATTTTCTGAAAATGGGACCAACTTCGGATTATACCTTCTACATCAAAAAAAAGAATTTACATACAAAAAAAAATATACAGCCGAACGTATAACCGCCTCCTTTTTTTGGAAGTCGGTAAAAATATATCGAATATTATATATAATATAATAAATATAATAAAAATAAAAGTCGAATATCGTTTGGGCTGGTATTTTTAAACAAAAAATTAAACCGACTTCCAAAGTTATTATTTAAAAAAAAAAAATTAAACCGACTTCCAAAGTAAAAATACACAAAAAAGTATGAAATAGAACTTATTTTATAAATAAGTCCCCTTTTAAATTTGGCTATTTCTCTACTTAATCTTCTTAATTATGAAGTCGCTACCAGCCCAAACGATATCCTACAACATTTTATAGAACTCACGTTCATATTTGCTGGTACCGACTTCAAAATTAAGAAGATTAAGTAGAGAAAATATAGCTAAATTTAAAAGGTGAATTATTTAGAAAATAAGTTTTATTTCATACTTTTTTGTATATTTTTACTTTGGAATCGGTTTAATTTTTTGTTTAAAAATAATAATTATCTTTTTTTGTTTAAAAATAAAAATTTACGTGGTAGAACCATGCTTCGGCACGAATGGGCCGGCTCGACCGGAGAAATACCACGGGCTCACAGAAAACCGGCGTGAAACAGCGTTTGCGCTGTGTTTCGCCGAGTGAGTGAGTTTACCGGAGGCCCAATCCCCTACCCTATTCCCTTCCCTACCCTCTCCTATTACCCTATTCCCTCTTAAAAGGCCAGCAACGCACTTGCAGCTCTTCTGATGCTGCGAGTGTCCATGGGCGACGGAAGTTGCTTTCCATCAGGTGACACGTTTGCTCGTTTGCCCCCAATTTCATAAAAAAAAATATCATATTCTCTCGGCATTGTTCTCAAATTCACACTCTTGTCTTATAATAGCACAAACACAGTTATATTTAATATACAAAAGAAAACTTGCAAACCCGAAAGGATGCTAAATAACTTTTAAGATTTTAAACGAACCGAATGGACGGAACGCAACGATGTATGAATGAGTGAGATGTCCTATCCCTCAACACAGTTATCGGACCTCAGATCAAGTAAGACAGACGACAGTTTCATAACTGAGCTTTTTATTATTTATTTATTTATGGCGTCGGCTTATCACCATTTGCCAATGTCAAGTATATTAATTTTCATCAACGTAGGTACTGTATTTCTAAATCGTCAAGTCCAAAGTCTAGTCAAAGTCCAAATAAATAGTCACGGTAGTCAATCAGTCAAGTCAGTCGATTCAGTAAAGTGGTAGACGCTTTACTGAAACTTCCTAGGGAGTTTTGGCGGGAAACCCAATTTAGCACGCATTTTGTAGAATGTATCACTTTTCCACACTAATGCACCTCAACGAATAATTAATGGTTAATATTCCACCACTATAACACATTAAAAACCGAATTAACACGAATTTAGAAAAATAATACAGAAGCACAACATTGCTGATTGACTTTCCCGGCAAAACTCCCATAACTGAGCTTGTTATTATGAAAGAGCCCCACTTCGTTCAATTTGTATCGTGCGTTCCGTTCTACGCACAGGGCATAGGATTTTGTTAGTTTTAATTAATACAGGTTTAGTTTGAATTGAAGACCCCTAAAAAAAACCCTGAAGGTTTTCTGCCCCTAAAATTGCCCCTTTTTAATTTTTTTTCCCCTAGATTTAGGGGGAAACCCCCGAGGTTGACACCACTGCTGAGAATTATTCATATAATATTTTAAGTATACTTTTTTCCATAGAAAAAAGGTATGTCAAACGTAGTGATTATATTCTCTTTGGGTATGTCTATTGTCGGCTGATCGGCTCCACACGTTGGCTATTTAGATTTTAGATGGCCATAACGGTGTGTGCTATCACTGTGCTATCGTGTGGATTAGGGGTTGGCACACTGTTGGAATGATGGGCCACAACTGTGACGCTACTTGGCCAAGATCCGTGCAGTGTCCGTTTTTCGACGAAAGAACAAAGGGGCACAGTTGGCTGTACCGTCCACACCAAAGGTCCACACGTTGGCACATACTTAGTTCGTCACGAGCTCCGACAGTGAGCGCACGCTCCTTTTTTTGTTTTCATCGTCAAAACTTTCGTAATTTAATATGTACTTAGTAATATATATTTTTTTATTTATCAATTACGTAAATTACTAATAATTAATCTGTGTTAACTTTGACGAACGAGGAAACGTTCATATTTATAGAATTATATCAAACAGAAAATTAAAATCACAAAAATAAAAGTATTGGTTGCGTTCTTTGAGAAAAAAGAAATTGGCGCATACGCTGTGGCCTGTGTACGTGCACATAATTTATTGAATGTCAAAAATTTCGTCGGTACATTTTCCCGCGATTAAAAATAGCCTAAGTATCACTGTGACATGAGTCATGGGTACTTTTTATAACGTGTGCGCTCACTGTCGGAACTCGTGATCACAGAACACATAATACTCGCGGAGAAGAATGTCGACTTCATACAAAAAAACATGGACCAAATAGCGCCTCTAAGGTAAAGTCGACACTCGACAGCACATGAAGCTTTTCACTACTACGAGCTTTACATCTACAGCGATTGTAATAACAACAGTATCTTAGTACTATATACATATATGATATATATTCTGTGACAGCACAGAGTCCAATGTGTAAAGCTACACGAGCACGAGCTCTTGACTATGCTATAAAAAACTTGTAAATAAGTTATAATAACATTAATTTTATTAGAAAAATAGAATAAAAAGGAGTTTGAATTTGAATAAGTGTACAGCGTATAGCGTATTTTTTTTTTATAATTTAGGAGTGGAATTGGTGAATTCATTCGAGTTTCGACGTACGGGAATGATTGTTCAAGGCTTGAACTTCAAGCAAATCAACTCAAAGACTTAGGACTTTGGTTGCATTATATTTGGCAACTTTTTTAAAATCTCTAGGGGGGAGCAGCTGCCCCTCCCTGCCCCCCCTTGGCGACGCCCTTGCGTGCCCCCTCAAACTTTTAACCGCCTTTCAACAAAGGAGGACTATATTATATTTGTATATATGAATATGGCGGAAAATTTAAGATACGTAACTAATTAAAGTTTATGTTAACGTTAAATTTCTCTTTCGGATATATTCTACATTCCAACAAAACCGATCAACCACTTCCTTAAACAAATTATTACTACTACATTACAAATGTTCGTGAGCCCTTATACATACGTCTAGTGTTTTCGATAGCGCGATCCAGAACAGGCATAGTGTCATCTGTAATTGTGGTTTTTAAGTAATTTTATGTAACATTAACCCTGTAAGACAGAGCGATATATTGGAATATCGCCTTCTAGCCGCACCGTATTGCCCCCTTTTTGGTCCAAGGTCATTCATACAAAGTCGACTACCCCTGCTCGTGACGAACTAAATATGTGCCAACATGTGGAAGCCATAACTGTGGCCTTGTGGCCATTCTAATAGACATGGACAAATCACGCCATACAAAAACAAAGCGTAAGCATGACACGTGTTTTTTATATTTCACCATATTGTGATTCATCTGCTCTACTCATACATTGCTGCTGATGTTCATGTCCTTTAAAATGTCCTCGGTCGCTAAACAGTAATGTAAAACTTTGTAGTCGAAGCTATGTTCTTGTCGCGTCCTGTCGCCTGTCTCTTTCTGGCGCGCGTGAAAGAAAAGAATGAGAATAGCACTATTAAAATTATTAAAATTTCAGTGTTTTTTCTACTTTTTTACACGTTTTCGCTTGTTATCTTTTATAAATAAAATCAAATTACCGGTCACACCATCTTTTTTTGCGTTGTTCTAGTATTATTTCTACACTTTTTTACGACACACTTCGACATCCTTACTGTTTTGCGTTCAAAACACGACTAACGTAAAAAGTGTGCGCACTTCGCATTTGAGCACAGTTCTGCCGTGCTGTTTACAGCGCGCTCATGCAATGTACATGTGTATTAGAAGGTCATTGCCACAACCCTTTGATCTTTCATCGAAAAACCGACACCGCACGGTCCAAGGATCTTGGCCAAGTAGCGATCACAGTTGTGGCCCATCATTCCAACACACGCCAATCGTCCACACGATGGCACAGTGAGGGCACACACCGTTATGGCCATCTAGATAGCCAACGTGTGGAAGCCCCAAATGTCAGATAGCAGTCTGCACATAGTCTGGTATATATGGTCTGTGGTCTGCAGAGTGCAGAGGAAACTATGTTCAGTTTGTCATGGTCATGGCCAAAGAGAATATAATCACTATGGTCATGGCATGAGCCAGGGTGTCGCAACTTCCTATCGTAAGTATTGGCGTTCGAAATCCAAAACTATACCTGACTATCGTCTGTGCAAACCACATACCTTGCTCGCTCTTTTATTGTGTGTACTCTTTCACACATCGCCTGTGATTGGTTAAACAGAAATAGAGGATTAATTTTAAATTTCAAACTACGAAATTCTATTCCACGAAGTATAGATAACAAGGAGTCCGAACGTAATGTTAAAATAATGGTCTCAATTACGGGGACAGATTTTTGCCGGTAGAGCGCGCGACGGTCCGACATGCACTCGTTTGAAATTACGCGGGAAGTTTAAAGTTGCTATTGACAGCTCTGGAAAGATTGAAATCTTATTATCCTGTCAAGCGCCTTGACACTCTTTGACATCTTATGCAGACAAGCGTCGGGCCTTTTTGCCACCAAAAATTAATTTTCCTTACATTCTCCCGCAATTTTTTTCGCGATTTTTTTTTCGCAATTTTAATGTTAATAAGTAAATAAAACCTATGGATGATGTATATATTTAAAAATATAATTAATTTCCTAAGTGATTACGTAATATAAAAACAGATTTATAAAACATTACAATTAGATTCAGTATAATTAAGTACCTATCCACTTGAAAGTAAACATTTCAAATAACGTAAACACTTGCACTGATTGTTTACTTTTGACTTCGTTATTGACACTCAAGTGGGAACATGCCAAATGATACCTCATCACACACATTACGGAGAGGAAGGAGGAGGACGACCTCATTCCCTCATGACAGATGCACGGAGTACCGACCTCTATAAATCATATGACGCATGAAGCATAGATACCAGGAGTCCGAACGGTATAGGCTTTTTAATAATAATTATGTACACAATAATAGGACCAGATCTTAGTTCTCTTTTCTGCCGCTAGGCGTGCGAGACCGACGAGTACCGAGTGTTGCCAATACTATTATACCGAGTGTTGCCAATACTATTATTTATTACAATTATTTTTAAATTACCGTTAGGCAATTACCGTGTTCTACGGTATCTATTTTTCGAGAACAGTTTCTAAGAATTTCCTAAAACTTTTTTATAATAAGATT
The DNA here is from genome assembly GCA_905404095.1 of Glaucopsyche alexis. NCBI lineage: Eukaryota > Metazoa > Arthropoda > Insecta > Lepidoptera > Lycaenidae > Glaucopsyche > Glaucopsyche alexis. The sequence continues at coordinate 10,731,716 of FR990053.1, forward strand.
TCAATCTTTCCAGAGCTGTCAATAGCAACTTTAAACTTCCCGCGTAATTTCAAACGAGTGCATGTCGGACCGTCGCGCGCTCTACCGGCAAAAATCTGTCCCCGTAATTGAGACCATTAATTTAACATTACGTTCGGACTCCTTGTTATCTATACTTCGTGGCATGAAGCATAGATACCAGGAGTCCGAACGGTATAGGCTTTTTAATAATAATTATGTACACAATAATAGGACCAGATCTTAGTTCTCTTTTCTGCCGCTAGGCGTGCGAGACCGACGAGTACCGCGTGTTGCCAATACTATTATACCGAGTGTCGCCAATACTATTATTTATTACAATTATTTTTAAATTACCGTTAGGCAATTACCGTGTTCTACGGTATCTATTTTTCGAGAACAGTTTCTAAGAATTTCCTAAAACTTTTATTTAATAAGATTTCAATCTTTCCAGAGCTGTCAATAGCAACTTTAAACTTCCCGCGTAATTTCAAACGAGTGCATGTCGGACCGTCGCGCGCTCTACCGGCAAAAATCTGTCCCCGTAATTGAGACCATTATTTTAACATTACGTTCGGACTCCTTGTTATCTATACTTCGTGATATGACGTTTCCCGTCGTGTTTTTCTTCAAGATTATAATGTTTTAATGTGAATAAAACATATGCATGTTATATATATTTAGAAAGGTGATTAAATTTCCTAATTGATAATATAATTGGAATTAAGAAAAATACTAGTTTAATAAAAGAAATCTTGATCCAAACACAACACACGACTTTTTCTTATATTTTTATTGCAAATCTAAACTAAGGCCAAATTTATGTTTCTATATAGTAAAATTTGCTTAATTTACGTAGGTGCACACATTTTATATAAAATTTTAATTCAAAAACCGATATAAAATAAGTTACAGTTACCTACTATAAAATTGTCAGTCTAATTTCGATTCCCGCGATTTTTATTTCTCCAAATTATATTGTTATAATTTATGTACTACCTATGTATGTGATATATATTTAAAAAGTAGAATAGATTTCCTAAGTGATGACGTAAATGGAATTTAGAAAAATACTCATTTAATAAATGGAATCTTGATACAAACACATAAACTTCGTCTTTTTTAATATTTTGTTTTAAAACTCAAATAAATATAAAATGTATGTTTCTATACAGTGAATGTTGCTTTATTTACGTAATTGGATATATTATACATAAAAATTTAATACAAAAACAGTTGTACTAACAAGGATTGGAGCAAAACTAATTACAATTACTATGAAAAATATCTGACATAGTACATATTTTGATTGCTCAATAAACTGTAACTGGGACATAATTAAATACATATTTTTATATTTTTATACATTTCAGGATGTTAAATATTACAGTAACTCATTATTTTTTTACAATGTACAATAAGGGAACTCCCTCATTGAACCCTCCGAAACTAGGCCTATTTTGACGGTAATGTCTTACAAAAACAATCATAGTAATAAATTTACTTATTCTTATCCATATATTCTATTCGTAGACTCTAGAATAAATACCGTTCTAATAAAATTTCTACTAAAATGTTCAATTCAAAATGCATTTCACAAGAAAATCATAAACTCACTATGAAATAAAATAGCAATAAAAACGTATATTTTTCATTCGATTTTCTGAAGTAATTTGTAGTAGATTTATGGAAAATACTTAGTATACGCATAAAAAACTTAATATTAATTACATAAATGTGTAAATTATGTGGTACAAACAAACCACTTATAAATTAGAAATTTATTCTATGGGCGTGCCCACCTTGCCACCAGGCAGCAAGCGACGCGTGAGAGTCATGCTGTCACTTGCTGCAAGGCAGCAAGTGACGCTTGACAGGTTATATAAAAGTTTTAGGAAATTCTTAGAAACTGTTCTCGAAAAATAGATACCGTAGAACACGGTAATTGCCTAACGGTAATTTAAAAATAATTGTAATAAATAATAGTATTGGCAACACTCGGTATAATAGTATTGGCAACACGCGGTACTCGTCGGTCTCGCACGCCTAGCGGCAGAAAAGAGAACTAAGATCTGGTCCTATTATTGTGTACATAATTATTATTAAAAAGCCTATACCGTTCGGACTCCTGGTATCTATGCTTCATGTTCTATTCTATTAATTTGAAAAAATATTTTCAACTTTTACAAAATTTGATAACTCGTGTTTTGTTATTTGCAAAAAACTGTAATTTTTAGTGAAGTGACCTCGAAATCATATTTATAATGATAAAACACCGATTTATTTATATAAAATAGGTTCATTTATATAACCACTATATAAACCTGCTTTAAGTCAAAGAATATCGGTGAGTATTTGTATAAAATTTTACCATATTTTTAACTTCTCGTTTTATTGAAAAGAGACATTTAAAGATTATATTTGTTTGACGACCTCTGTGGTTCAGCAGTTCAGCGCTTTGGTGCTCAAGCCAGGGGTCGCAGGTTCGAATCCTGCCGAAGGAACAAAAAGTTTTCTGTGTTCCTGGGTCATGGATGTGTACCTATATATGTGTATAATATAACAAAAATCGTAAATATACTTAAGTATAGTATTAACATGGTATTAATTAATATATTTCCTGTTTTCTGGTACCTACCTGTAACACAAGTTTTTTCGGATACTTAGCACGGCGCCAGATTGACGTGGTGTGAAGCGTCCATACATATTATTATTATTATTTGTTTCAATTAATAAAATTTATTGTGTAATGATTTTAATATGCGTGCTAAGATTTCAGATTGTAAAGTTTCTCTATTAATAATATTAGATTCGAATGTTTATTAAGGCACGCAATATTGTTTAAAACAAAGTCATGTGCTTACCTAATATATTTTGTTATGTCTGCCAGTCAGTAAAAACTTTAAATAGGTACATACCTAATAATAATTATGTAGGTACTTTATTTTTAATACTATTGTACAGTTTTACCGCATACTTATTAATCTAATTTTAACATTTAGTTTAACCTTTGTTAGTATTGCGAATAAGAAGGAATAAGTAAAATGTAATATAAATTCATAATTTGCAGGTATTGGATTCCCATTTCAAGGGCACGCAATAATAAATAAGACAACATGAAAATGTTTCAAGATTCTCATTCGTATAAAATGTACCTATCTATTTTGCACCAAAGGATAACCGCTGGAGTTAATCAGGCTATGTCGTATAATTATGTGGTAATCTGAAATATTTTGGTTACCAACTTTTAGCCCTCGTATCCACGAGAGTTTTTTTGTGGTCGCGAGTCGTGACGCGACAGAAAAACTGCACTGTAAATAGAACTCTGCACTTAATCTACAATAGAGCTGAAAATGGAAGTGTCAAGTGTACACGATTTTCAGCTGTGTCGTATTAGCGCAAAGTTCTATTTATAGTGTAGTTTTATCAGTCGCGAATCGCGATCACATAAAAACGCTCGTGGGAATGTAGCCTTACTTTTGTATTTCTTTAATGCAATAAAAACGATCGGATTATTGTTGTTTATTGTTTTATTTACCTTTTTAACCTAATAATTGGGTCCTAAAAATAAAATTGAAAAAGCCTGCGTATAGTTTTTTTATTTTTTTTTTCATTGTAGGCTTGAATCTTTTGCACTTTAGAAGATATAAATACGTAAAAAAGCTACGGTATAATTTTGAATTTCGAAATTTTTTATTCGGAGTGCCACCTCTTAATACGTAGTATAGCTTTACATTCTCTTTGGCATGAGCCACACTCCACAGACTACTCAGAAGAGTTGGATGCACGTTTGCATGAGCCGTGGGCCAAAATGTATTATTGGCATGAGTACGGTTGAAAAAAATCGTCATTTATTTTGTCCTAAAATATAAAAAATCAGCGCAATTCTCAATCTGGGAGCCGAGAAAAATATGAAAGATGCTTAGGTTTCGTGATATCGTCCATTTAATTAATCGATTTCAGTACATATTACCACAGCGTTTAAAGTTACAGTGGGACAACGCGTTTGTAGTCGCGCGAAATGCCGCTTTTGTGTAGGTATTAGTCATTGCAGGGTTGTCACAATAATGTGTTTTATTATAATCTGTTCTACATTTTGTGTATTCGTAGTATGTGTATGTAGAGTACCTACTAGGAATAAAACAAAAAATATATAATTATATAGAAGTATTAATGAAGAGTTTTATTATAAATAACCTAACCAAGAGCATCAGGACATGTCTAAGGAGGGTTCCGTAACTATAAACGCGTAATATGATTTTTTTTAATTACTCCAAAAATTACTGTCCGATTTGGTGCACAATAATTTTCCTAAAGAGTTTTTAGCATGATCTATCAGCATGGAAATTTGCAAGTTTCTATCTCCTATAGTTTAAAAATACTAGGGGGGGAACAACTTACAAACTACTTTGGAGTCGGCCTCCAAAGTAGTTTGTAAGTTGTTCCCCCCCTAGTATTTTAAAACTCGAAAATGGTCAACTTTATAAAAAAGTAACGTATGAAACCCTGCCTTTATTTTAAAAGACCTATTCTACGATACCCCACACGATGAGGTAGAGTAAAAAAATATTTTTCATCCCCACTTCACATGTATGGAGAGCCACCCCTAAAATATAAAATTATTATTTTTTTATGATCCCGAAACCGTGATCTATACACAATCAATAACTGCACCAAATTTCATCAATTTATATTCATAATTACAGGAGCTAGAGGCGCGGACAGACAGACAGACAGACAGACGGACAGAGCGAAACTATAAGGGTTCCTTAAGTATTACGGAACCCTAAAAATACAAATGCGTATACAAAAGCTCAGGGTTCGCATGATATGTAGGTATCAATTGATGTAGAGGCTATAGACAAGCCTATTACGGTTTTTTCCAGCGCAGTTATCCGCCCAAAATCGAAATTCTTGTGCACCATCTGCTGTTTTAAACTGTATAAAACTCTAACAAACAGCTCGCTACTTCATTGGCTCAAGTTTGGTCATATTTTTAGGCCACATGTAACATGAGACAACTTTTATTTCAGCATCGACAACTTTCATTTATAATAAAACAAGAAAACATACCCACTAGGATAGTTAATTACCTTCTGAAAATCATAAGTTGCACAAATTATTATACCTGGTTTTTCATATCTAGTTATTTATCTTCAGATTTATATTTTTGCGCAGTTTGCGTGTTTGGTTGATGCTTAGTATGAGCTTCTTTTTCATCTTTAGTAGGGTTTTCACAGGTTTTCAATGTAACTAAACGCATGACATGTCTCACATATATCTTTCTTCGATATATGAAATGCAACATTCATATTATCATTTACTATAGTTCTATATTGCCTCTCTATTTGTGCTATAATTGTAATTTTTCAGTTGATCCCATTCTTTATACAAAGCAAACATCTTAGCAAAACTAAGATTGTTATCCAAGCTTTTCTTTTCAACCGACTTCCAAAACACAGGAGGAGGTTTACAATTCGTGTGTATGTTTTTTTTTTGTGTGTATGTTACACGATTACTCCGCCGTTTGTGGACCGATTTTCTAAATTCTTTTTTTGTTATAAAGGATTGACTCCTGGATTGGTCCCATTGTCATCAAATGGTAGATCTGGTGATGGGATCCATGAGGAATTGAGGGAAGTCCTCAAAGTTTATAGGGACACCGATAGTGATTTTGACTTTTTTTGAAGTAACTCGAGCAAATGCTACCAAAAAGTGAAATGTTGTGCCAAGGTATACCCTGGATCCAAAAGTACTGAACGGCATTTCTCAATCTTTGAAGATATACGTTTGAAAATTTCAGCATTGTTTATAAAACCGAAAGCAAATGTCACTATTAAATAATCATCATCACCACCACCACCACCATCATCATACCATACACCTTGATATTTTGTTGATATCTAGGTGTTTCTCATAGTTTTTTACACCGATATCGATTTCTTTGAACATTGACAGCTACCAAAAAGTAAAAGTTGTGCCAAGGTATACCCTGGATCCAAAAGGACTGAATAGAACTCCTCAGTCTTTAAATATACACGTTTGGAAATTTCAACATTGCTCTAAGAACTGCAAGCATATGTCACTATTAAATAATAATCATCATCACCACAACCATCATCACACCATATATCATGATATTATGTTGATATATGTAATTCTCGTAGTATTTTACACCGACATCGATTTCTTTGAACATTCAGAGCTACTCAAAAGTGATATGTTGTTCCAAGCTTATATACCCTAACAACGATGATAATGGGACCCATCGAGGAAACTCTTAATAGAAAAGTTAATGATCGTTAAGTTTTCTTACAAATTTTTAATTTCCCCGCAACTTTTTCTGTCAACACAACAACACAAAAAATATTTATGAAAATTGGTGTAGCAGTTTATGCAATGAATGACCAAGGGAAAAGGGGATTTTTTTATATAGAAGATAATCACTTACTAAGAACTAATCTGAGACACAACACTGCGCCGGCCGATTCAATATTAGGCATTTTGAGTAGATTTAATTTTTGAAATCGTGAGTGTAGGTGCTCTTGCTCCAACTAACTTCATGGAGGTGTTTTATGCGTAAGTGCTTAAAATCGACATTGAAAACACACGAATAAACTATTGTAGACGTTAATCGCGACTTCGTGCACGCAAAAGGAAATCTCGCTGAAACCGTACATTTTGCCGCGATAAAATGTAGCTTCAGCGGGATGGTAGAATGGTAATTTGTACGTTGTTAACGAATTGGTCTGGGGTTCGAAACCCGGTCAGATAAATATTTTTGTGATTCTTTTTATTTCCTTTCTCTTATATTTTTTAATATTTTATCGTCCTATAACAGCTCCGAACAAAGCTCGGTCTCCCAGGTACTAGTTAATACTATTATAATACCACTGAAAAGAAAAAAATAAAAATATTTAAAAAAATATAGAAACCGACTTCCAAAGTAAAATCAATAACATTCTTAAAATCACTAAAAAGTATGAAATAATTCTTACCGTCGAAATAGTTCCCTTTCAAATTCTACTAAAATGTACTATTTTTTTACTCAATCTTCTTATTTTTGAAGTCGGTACCAGCCCAAATAATTGAATAAATCCTTTCAATAAAAAATATTAATTTGTACACAACTACGTCCTTATACATACAAATAATATTTTAAAGAATTCACATTCAAATTGGCTGGTACTGACTTCAAAAATAAGAAGATTGAGTAAAAAAATAGTACATTTTAGTAGAATTTGAAAGGGAACTATTTCGACGGTAAGAATTATTTCATACTTTTTAGTGATTTTAAGAATGTTATTGATTTTACTTTGGAAGTCGGTTTCTATATTTTTTTAAATATTTTTTTTGTACTGCTTTTCCTAGTGTAATGGGACTCAACGTGCTGAAATGACTTAATGTGATCACAAACATTTTGTATCATAACGCTGTCAATTTTAAGTGATTCGAATGTTTTCCCCTGTTGCCAGTTCCTGTAATTTCTTCTATATGTTCTGCACCTTTCTTACAAATTTGTTCAGAGCTGCACGATGGGACAGGAGATAATTCATTACGATTTAAAATAATATTTTTGGAATCATGTTCTGCATCTTTGTTATAAGTTTTATCAGAGTTTGGTGACTGAACAGGAGTTCATACGTATCTAAAATAACGTTTTCATAATTATTTTGCAAAAAATTCTCATGAATTGCTTCATTTTCTTCTCATTTTTTATTGAAATATATCATATGAGAATTTAAAACGCACAGGAGAAGCTGAAAATATAAAAAATAATTATTAAAATATTGAAAAGACCATCAAAAATGCAGGACGTTGACGTAGAAAAATATCGAAAATGCCACATTCGATACACTCTAAGCAGACAAATCTATCGAATGTCCCACTTTCAGTAACTTTTTAAGGACCACTATCAGAGAATAACATCGAAAGTGGTAGATTATATAAATAACATGTTCGTTCTGTCCTAATATATTATCGACAGTGGTAAATTCGATAGAATTCATTTGCAATTTTCTCTAATATAGTATTGAATGTGGTAGATTCGATAGAATTCATTAGCGATCCGTCCTATTATAATACAGAAAGTGGTAGATTCGATAGAATTTAATAGCTATTTGTCCTAGTATAGTATGGAAAGTGGTACATTCGATACAAATCATTATCCACTTGTCCTAATGAAGTATCGAATCTACCACATTCTATAGTTTTAAATCAATTATTTTAATACTTTCATAATGATTTACTTTTCTCATAATTGAATTTTTGTATAATAAGCAGGTATACCTACATAGTAATTTTATTCTTACATTTGAGCTTTCGAATAAACGCTTATAATCTATACTAATATTATAAAGCTGAAGAGTTTGTTTGTTTGTTTGTTTGTTTGTTTGAACGCGCTAATCTCAGGAACTACTGGTACGAATTGAAAAATTCTTTTTGTGCTGGATAGTCCACTTATCGAGGAAGGCTTTAGGCTATATAGCATCATGCTAAACTCAATACGAGCGGAGTACCAATCAAGAATGTTACAAAATCGGGGGTCTTTTTTTCCTTTTGAGAGCTTTCGCTACGTACGCTGCGGAAACGGTTAAAGTTTCGCTAAAATTATGTATGGCAGAATTGTTCCCCTTTAAAAGTTCTAAAAAAAAGTCCGCGACAGTATATGTCTATCTTTTAAGGTTGGCTCACTATAACCTTTTTATACTTACCAAATTTGTTCTAAAAGTAAGCATTATTTGTGAAGGTGTTTTCATAAAGATTATATTAATCCTTATCCAAGTAAATACGTTATTCATTACAAGCATTTAATCTAGAAGAAATTTGCCGTTTACATCATTTGATTTCAATGAGTATTTTAGAAGATATCGCAGTAATAAAATAATCATGCGCGCTATAGTAAGGCGCGCGGAGCGGGCGGGCAGTCGTGAGATGGAAGCGCTTCTTCTACGTAAATGAAGTCGCGGGTAAATTTTAGCGATATCCCAAAGTAACTATTCCACGCGGACGAAGTCGCGGGGAAAAGCTAGTAATAAATAATCGTAAATAATGGAAAATTTACCAGGGTCGTCTTCATTAATAGTGTTTGAAATAACAACATTTGACATATTTTCATTGCTTCTTTTTATCATATTAAGTAACTAGTTTTTTCCTCTTTTATTCATTTTGAACTATAAATAAAACGAAAATAAACCTAAACTTAACCTGAAAAAACCCGTGGGTACTTGCTCACATTTTTTTTTTAATGAAATATGGGGGCAAACGAGCAAACGGGTCACCTGATGGAAAGCAACTTCCGTCGCCCATGGACACTCGCAGCATCAGAAGAGCTGCAAGTGCGTTGCCGGCCTTTTAAGAGGGAATAGGGTAATAGGGGAGGGGAGGGTAGGGAAGGGAATAGGGTAGGGGATTGGGCCTCCGGTAAACTCACTCACTCGGCGAAAAACAGCGCAAACGCTGTTTCACGCCGGTTTTCTGTGAGCCCGTGGTATTTCTCCGGTCGAGCCGGCCCATTCGTGCCGAAGCATGGCTCTACCACGTACAATAGGGGAGGGGAGGTACATTTGGAGGAATACTAACGAAGCAGGTAATTTCGTCATGCCCGCGCGTACCGCTGATCATGAACATAATCGAAAATGGTAAGTTCAATGTTATTACGTGTCTACTTTATGAATTTTCGATAGTGTTCAATTGAAAAACAGCCGAATTAATTATTATTTTTACAAAATTTTAATGTAGGGTTAAATATCTTTATATCTACTTATCATTAGTGCAATAAAACGAAAATCGCATTTTTGCAGTTTCGATATTGTTTGAAGCAGCAGTCGATATATCGGATATATATCAATTGATATTTATGCTTGATAGGTATAATATCAAAACTGATATTTATATTTAAAAATGTAAAATAATGTTTTGAATGTAAAAAATCTTACATCAACACAGGTCTTATTTTCCGAGAGTTTCAACTTTCATAAGCCTAGATCATTAAAAACTTGTTATTTGACACGACATTGACTAATCATAGCCGTCGACGCGGCTTGTAACGGCTTATGACACCCACATGACCCCCTGTTTTTCGGAAGAAAATTCCTTGTTTGATAATAAACTATTGTTAATTGTTATACCATTTATACCATGTGTCAAATTAATTCGACTGATAAAATTAATACACTTTTTTCTGGTTATAAACAAAAGTCATATTATGGATTTAAGCATAAACGTATATTATAGTCGAGGCATGTTGAGGCAAAAAGTGTCTCCAGTAAAATGGCCCCATTATTAAATTTCTGGGGTCATTTTGAAATTCGATGTATGGTGAAAACAAGATGGCTGACATTTAAGTTATGGTGAAAACCAAGATGGCGTAACTTTTTCTTGTATGAATTTTTTTTCTGCTAAATGTACGTGATAGCCTATCTTGAGTTGAAATCTTTGGTTTTAAGACTTAAATTGATACTCAAAAGTATCTATCGTTGATTTTTAATTTATTTGAAAACTTTGAATATCAATAATAAATAAATGAGTTTAATTTTACTTCCCTATCTTCAAATTATCAGACATGCAAATTATTTCGATTCAACTATTACGAAAAAAACATATCAGAGTATGAAATTTGTATGTACGTAATATCAAAAATATCGGAGGTCGCGCAACGGTTTATGAGCGCTCAGTGAAAGTGGAGGGGATCGTTCGCGCATGTGACCAATAGCAAAGAAAAAGAATATATATTACTAATGTACCACTAGCGTGTCGGCAGCAGTAATAGTGTAGGTAGGAGTAATAGTGTTCTGTGGTCGGCAGCCATGTTCGGCATGCGTTCGGCGCATCCACACCTCCCCGCCCGAGCCCGCTACCGCCAAACACACCCAAAAACTGACTTCTGCGCATACCCCCTCTACTTTTGTCGAAAGATGTTAATTCGTTGCGCGACCGTACCTATATGTATATCAAAGATATCTGATATTTTGATATTTATTATAAATATCGGATATTACGAACCCTGCAAAAGCTACAAATGCGAAACTGAAAGGTATTTTCGAATTTCGACATTTGGATTTACTAGTTTTTAGATCTGATTGTTGAATTTGACGATGTAGTAAATTCTCATACGTAGATACAATTTTATTAAAAATTCTGACGGGAAACAGCCAACAGGCGCATGGTTTTGTATTAAAATTAATCTTCTTTAGCTGTTCATATAATTGACTATTGTAAATAAGTACCTACATACAAGTACCTACATACAAGTATGTAGTACCTACCACAATATATTTAAAATACTTTATTTCACACAGAAGTCACATTTTTATTGAATTTTCGACAAAAAGTGACATTTGTAACTTATGTCACTTTTTGTCGAAAATTCAATAAAAATGTGACTTCTGTGTGAAATAAAGTATTTTAAATACATTTTGCGACAATTGTATTGCAGAATAAATAGATGTGCATATAAATTTATGTAGTAATAGTATGAAATTACCTAAATAATGTCCATTGTTTTTTTGTATAGGAAACGAACCACCTTAAGGTAGCGACTAGCATTAAAAACTATTAAATTCAATACGGATAATATTCTTGAGGATGTTTTCTTTGTTCATGATTTTTAAAGAGTTGTGCTTTTACCCTTACTTACTATATACTTTCCATCACAAAATTTACACTTTGCGCATTCATCATTTACTAACACAAAATAATTCCAAATTACACTTCTAAACTTCTCTGTAGTCATTTTTTAAAACTCATGTACCAATACCAAACAAGCGTTATTTATGCTGTCCAGTGTCACACAAACTATAAAGAAAAGAAAAGAAAGAACCACCGTGCAATGCAAGTCGAAACATGTGTGAAAGTCGCACGCACCGACACCGATTGCGTAAGAAAGTTAAGATCCGTATCCGTATCCGTATCCGCGGATCTTGATACCAAATATCCGTATTCAGATCCGTATCCGCGGATATACATTTTTAACGATCCGGCACATCACTACTCAGGAATCCCTGAATGAATGGAGTGCAAATAATTTCCTCTTTTACGCCTACATTTACATTCACTACATTCTATTTACGTAGAAAAATAAACATTGGCCTCGTTTAAAATATAGGTATTAAATTTCTTTACGTGGATATTTAATAGTTTATTAGTGTGTTCCGATATTTTTGCGAACAGATAAGCCTTTTTTTAATTGTAAAGTAATAAACGCGATCTTATCCGTTCAAAGTAATTTCATTAAAAAGCGTAATAGTATTTTTGATTTTTGGTGCGGAATAAAAGTAAATGAGTTCAGAGTTGAGTAAGTTCATTTTCGAGTATTTGAAAAAAGTAACTAATTCTTCGTATAATTTAGCCTAGAAATAACTTCTAGGCAAAATTATACGAAGAATTTTATGATCCGTAGTCAACATGCACCTACGAGTACATTGCTTCAGTTATTGCATTTTGCGAGTGGTCCTTATATTATTTGTAGTGCACGTTTATTAGAGACGTAGGTATGTACTTGTTCTCATCGTAAGACTCAACATGGCAAAGTCTCTGTACATTTGTATATCTATATCGTCAAATCAATCATGAATCTTATAGACTAGGGCTTTTACCATTGAAAATTGTCAAAAGAGAAAAAAAAATATAGTATGAAACCCATTGAAAAGGATGAGAATATTAAAAAATAAAATGAAAAGTAATTTACGGGCGATTTAAGGTTGGGAAGTGTAAGTGGTGAGTTTTTAAGGGTAGAAGACGGTTTATCTCAATTTTCGGCAAAACTACAAGTCCTATGGAAAATAGTCAAATGGCAATAGAAAGAAAAATTTCTAAAGAAATCGGTTTCACATAAGCTATTGAGAAGTTCAGTAAATTGAAGGCACGAAAGCACACGAAAGCACATTAATGTACTTTTAGTTTTATTTTCTTGAATGCCCCCCCCGAAAGTAATGTTTTAGTCGTTTAATTTTCTTGAACCCCACCCGAAACGAAAACCTGGCTACGCCCATGCGTGATTATATGTAGTTTATACGCATATATTTTATTGTAATTGTTGTGAATCTAATGTGTATCTTACTATTATTTATAGACACTAAAAAACTCACGAGTGGTTAGAACCATTTATTTTAATTATGTTTAACTATGTTACATTCCGACTTCCGAGCATGGATAGAATGTTCAATTGTTCATTACATAGTCTACGTGACAACCATATAATATATTATGTATAATATTAAAAAGAGGAGGATACGTTATACCCTTACAAAACTGATTTCTATCTTTTAGCCACTTCTGGCTGGTTGCTGCGAAAATCGCTTTTCCGGCAGCCAGAGGTGGGCGTGGGCGACGCGACGCGACGTGGATCTCCGCCTGCGGCGTCGCGCCTTAATTACGCATACCTAACTCGGAATTCAGGTGCAATAAAATATAAACAACATACTTTATTATTTTGTACCGACTTTATGTTTTAGGCTGTTGATTTTATTGTATTTTCCCAAGTGTACATACATGTACATTCAGGGCTTAAACTTTAACCTGTTAAGTAGTCAAAAATTTTCCTCGCTCGCTTGCATTATAATTAAAAATCAGATGTTTCTGTGGGAATATTGTGGCAAGCCCCATAGGGAGATCTCCGGACTCCGACCGAGCGAGATGGTACTGCGCGTCCGGTGCGCTGATTGGTCCGCCACATCTCTATATACCTAATAGGTTTTTCATACCACCTGCTCGACAATGTTCGATTATATATCAGGCAATCTCAACGTAAAGCATGTCATTGACTCCCAAGGGAGATAATGTTGTATGAAACTCCCAAGGGATTAAAGTGATTTGAATTTGGAACGTTAAAATTCGTATGAAAATTCCTAATAGATACGTATCTATCATAGGGTTTTTCAATAATAATATGGTATTGCTGAGAGTTTATTCGAAAATCGAACTGGCCACCTATAATTTTAATATTCTCACGTGTCAAAATCGTCAGTCACAAGTTTCTGAATCTTTAAGTACTGCTCCACCACAACTTCCATAAATGTTCCTAATAAAAATATTACTCTTTCCCTCCATAACTGGACAAATGTGTCGAATATCAATATTAATTTTTAACAAAATAAATGTTATATTTTTGTAGCCCTGGGTTTTTATTGCCTCGCAGTAGGTATGAAAAGTAGAGTATGCACCTCTGGGATAAAGCCTGTCTTCGTCTTGGGCAGCTTGAACCCCTCGCTTTAATCAGGACTCTATATAACTGCCTCATTTCACTCGGGAGTTAAGTTTTAACTCCCTCGTTTCACTCGGGAGTTACGTTTTAACTCCCTCGCTACGCTCGGGAGTTAACTCTAGAGTCCCTCGTTACGCTCAGGGTCCAATATGCTACCCGTGCATTTCCCATTTACCCATTTACCCGTTGGTGCATAATCTACTATTAATGCGCTTCCGGCGCAAAATAGTTTAACATCAGCTTCACCAGTTGTTATAAACAAATAGATTAGTTTGTTTTAAAAAAATATATTTATGCTAGTATTTATTTATTGTTGGCAAGAAAAAAATGTTTGGCTCTTCAAAAACTAAGAAATTTTGTTAATTGTAATTTTTTACTCTTCTGCCTTCTCTTCTTCTGAAGGTTGCCGACCCCTGGTCTAGGGCAACAAGCAAAAAATCAAATTATCTTTATATGTTACGTTCATATTAATAGTAGATTATGCACCAAGGGGATAAAGCAGTGTCTTACGTCACGGGCAGCATATTGGACCCTGAGCGTAACGAGGGACTCTAGAGTTAACTCCCGAGCGTAGCGAGGGAGGTAAAACTTTATCCCATATATAAGGCTTTATCCCAGAGGTGCATACTCTACTTTTCATACCTACTGCGAGGCAATAAAAACCCAGGGCTACATAAATAAAACATTTATTTTGTTAAAAGTTAATATTGATATTGGACACATCTGTCCAGTTATGGAGGTAGGTACAGAGTAATATTTTTATTAGGAACATTTATGGAAGTTGTGGTGGAGTTTATTTGAGCAGTCACCTAAAGATTGACTGACCTCATTTTGGAATGTGAATGTTGCTGACACTCGCGTTTTTCTTTTGTTATAGGTGGCCAGTTCGATTTTCGAATAAACTCTCTTAGAAATGCCATATTATTATTGAAAAACTCTATGATAGATACGTATCTATTAGGAGATTTCATACGAATTTTAACGTTCCAAATTCAAACTCAAACTCAAAAACTCAAAATTTTTATTTCCATATAGGTTATGAAATAACACTTATAGAATTGTCCTACATGATGCCTACCACCGGTTCGGAAACTAGCCCGGCGAGAAGAACCGGCGTAAGAAACTCGCACGGGGCCACCTTTTAGCAAAAAGATGGGAAAATTGTTCTTTTCAAAAAAAATATTTTTACAATGTTGTAACTTAATCTATATAACATTAGTCATAAGTACATAGAGCATACTTAAGTAAATAAAAGCAGCCTTGCAGGGGGCCATCTTATTCCCAAGGTGTGCAATCGTTAATGAAATCACTGACTTTATAATAAGCTTTAGCACACAAACGTTCTTTAACAGCTTTTTTAAATTTATTAATGGTAAGATTTTGAACGTTTTCTAGGATTCTATTGTAAAGGCGTATACATGAAACTTTAAACGATTTACTTACTTTGCTTAGTCTGATCACCGGTATTTCTAACTTGTTCTTATTTCTAGTATTCCTACAATGGTTGTCGCTTTTCTTTTTAAAGTTATTTAAATTCTTTCTGACATACAACCCATTGTCCAAAATGTATTGGGAAGCGACGGTCAGAATACCTATTTCTTTAAACTTATCTCTTAGAGATTCAAAATATGACATCTTATAAATAGAACGTATAGCTCGCTTCTGCAGCACAAATATTGTGTTAATGTCCGCAGCGTTTCCCCATAGAAGAATGCCATATGACATTATACTATGAAAATAACTAAAATAAACTAGCCGCGCTGTGTCCTCATCGGAAATTTCTCTAATTTTTTTCACTGCATATGCTGCAGAACTAAGCCTATCAGCCAGATTTGCAATATGGGGACCCCACTGTAATTTACAATCTAGTGTTATTCCTAGAATTGTGGTGTCCACTAGGTTCATTTTCTCATCGTTTAATAGTACATTGGTTTGTGTCTGCCTAACATTTGGCAGGCTAAACTTTAAACATTTTGTTTTATTGGAATTTAAAAGTAAATTATTAACATTAAACCAGTGTACCATTTTCGAGAGAGCACTATTTACCTCGTCGTAATTTGACTGTCGTCGCTTCACATTAAAAATTAGTGAAGTGTCATCAGCAAAAAGTACTATCTCGTGCTTATCTTTAACTAGATAAGGAAGGTCATTTATATAGACGAGAAAAAGAAATGGGCCTAAAATGGACCCTTGTGGCACACCTAATTCTATTTTGGTCCCATTAGACCTTGTAGAATTTACTTCTACTCTCTGCGTTCTATTTTTAAGATAAGAGCTTAAGAGCTTAAGTGCCGTATCCCTTATACCATAATGGTATAATTTTTTGACCAACGTAGCATGCTCGACACAGTCGAAAGCCTTGGATAGATCACAAAAGACACCAAGTGCATCATGCGATCCCTCCCAGGCTTCAAATATGCTGCATAGAAGACTGATGCCTGCGTCTGTTGTGGACCGACCTTTAGTAAACCCGAATTGATTGCTATGTAATAAATTATTTATGTTAAAATGAGCTAGCAATTGATTTAATATTATTTTCTCGAAAATTTTACTGAAAGTCGGTAGTATAGATATTGGTCTATAATTGGCTGGGTCAGATTTATTCCCAGCCTTGAAAAGAGGCATCACCTTGCTATGCTTCATTAGGTCAGGGAACACACCTTTCTTAATACAATTATTAAAAACTAAGGCTAGGTAGGGGGCAATGATGTCAATTATTGATTTTATAATTTTTATAGACATACCCCAGAGATCAGTAGTACTTTTAATATTGAGTAATTTGAAGGTGTTAATAATATCTCTGGAGTCAATTTCTCTAAAATTAAAATTGACATCACATTCCTTGACATTTTCTCTGAGTATTTTTTCAGCAACTGCAGGTGAAGAATTTAAATTTTTTGTAGTTAAGACCGGAATGTCAGCAAAAAACTTTTCGAAGATCGTCGCAACCTCTAGGTCAGAATTGACCTTTTTATCATTGATACAAAGTTCAAATTTAGAGTTACGACTGGATCTGCCTCTTCCAGTCTCATCTGCAATTATCTTCCAAGTGGTTTTCACTTTATTTTTAGAGTTCATTATTTTTCCTTTTATGTGAAGTGCCTTCGCAGCTTGACAAACTTTTTTAAAAATTTTTGAATATTTCTTGACATATAGCATAAAAGATTCACTCCTATTAAATGTCTTTTCGTTGTACAGATCATACAATCTTTGTCTACTTACTAAAATTCCTGCAGTGGCCCAGTTTTTAAAATTACTTTTTCTATTATTTAAACTGACCGTTTTAGAAGTAAATACAGAGTTAAATTGGGTTCTAATTATTTTAAATAGTTTATTAAATGCTTCATCTGAGTTATTTAACCCATCCAACTGTTGAATATTTGAAATTAATTTACCTCTAAATTTCTCAATACGTTTTGTATTCACAGGAATATAAACAAGCTTTTCTTGAGGTTTATTTTCACAATTAATATTAAATGAAGCAAATTGTCCACAGTGATCAGAGCTAAGCGCATTAATTATTTCTTTTTTATAAGGAGTAATATTAGTGAAAATATTATCAATACAAGTAGCTGTTGTATCAGATATTCTTGTCGGTTCATAAAACAAATTAATGAGGTTATACGATTTTAACAATGATGTGAATCTAACAGTGGTGGAGTTAGAGTCTAATAAATTAATCTTGAAATCACCACATACAAAAATCTTTTTGTTAGATGCACATATTTTTGTCAACATATGTTCCATGATTTGTTCAAAGGAATCGTATGAACCTGATGGAGGCCTGTATACGCTTACAATAATAAGGTGGCTCAACTCAATACAAGCTACCTCACATATTCGTTCAGTAGAGAGTCTTACAATATCTTTTCGTTCTTTAAATTTAAATTTTTTATTAGTCAATATTAAAGAGCCACCTCTAATGGCATTCTCTCGACTGAACGAACTAGCAACCTGGTGACCACAAAAGTTAAATATTAATTCATATTTTCTAAACCAATGTTCCGATATACACATAATATCAATGTTATATTCATTAAGAAACAACTCAATCTCTAATTCTTTACCTACCATTCCTTGCAAATTTTGGTGCACCAGGTTTACAGTAGAATTACAATTTTTGCTAACAATTTTGGTAGGTAGGATAGATAATTTATTTGAATAATTTATATTATTGTATAATACATCGCTAGAGTGGGCCTCTGTTGTCTTAGAAACTAATTTAAATTATTTGGAACATATTCCAAGCTGTTAACTGTATAGTTATCAGAATAAATACACTGCTCAATAGAAGCAGTGGTCGGTTTAGCCAATTCCTTGGCTTGTCTTAAAACTAAAAAATTAAATAGCCATCTAGCTATGCGTCTAGTACAAAACTGTGATAAGAAATACTTATCATATTATGTTATATTATTAAATCTAAAACTTATAATATTATTTATGTCAACCACATCTATATGTGATTGAGTGTTACTTAAGACTATACAATTTTGATTAGTAGCACTACACAGTAGGCTGTTTAACTTAAATCTAATATAATTTTCGGTACTCTCGTGTGGCAGTTTTTTTATGTAAGGAAAGGTAAACAGTACAAGCTTAGTAACATTTTCCTTGTTACTCAAAATATCAATGTAGTCTGTCATCTGTTTTTTGTTTGTCTTTCCTCTTCTCCCGGCTAAAATAACTAAAGTTGTGTTAGGGCAATAAGTAGCATTAACTGCCCGGCTAACTATTTGTTCATAAGATGCCCCGGGCAAACATGTGCTAGTTACTTGTTGCCCCATACACACATTATTTAGGTATACACCTACTCCATAGCCTATTTCATCACAGTAAATACCTATCATTCCGGCCTCTGAGGTAGGTGTAGGTATCTTATTATAATCTTTTTTTGAGGATTCAGTATGAGCCCTCAACTCTGAACAGATGACTGAGCTATCAGAATCATGCCCTGAATGACCTATATTTTCGAGACATTGATTGTTTATAATGGAGTTTACTCGTTCCTCATTGTAGTGGCCAATATCTATTATGTCATTCATGGCAGATATATGAGCAGCAATTTCTTTTTGTGCTAATTCATATTTAACTTTTATTTGTGTTAATGAGCAGTGTAATATTTTATTTTTAGATAAATTTTTAAGCTGCTTTACATATTTTTGGTTTTTTTGTATTAAATTTTGAGTTTTTCTAATGAATTTCTTAACTTTTACATATTTTTTAAACTTTTTTTTACTGTTCATAACATGACAGGCCGTTATTGTGTCATCCCCAGTTAAGTCTATGGTAGTTAAGTTATTCTTGGATGAGTCCTTTACACTTCCTAATAGTTCATCATACAAACTTTGTGTTTCCGCAGATTTATTTATATTCAATTTACACTCTAGTGACTTTATATACTCTTGAGCATCGTGCAGCATCTTTTTAATGTGACAAGTGTCTTCCAGAGATTGTTCATATTCCACTCTACAATTGTCAAAGCCGTCCACAACACTTTGTAGTTCCAGATTATGTTCGCAGATATTCTCATATTTTTGATTTAATATGTTAAGTTCTGATTTTAAATCTGCATTTTTTTGCAAAATAAAAAGCATTTCCTTTTCACTGTCATCACGTTCAATAAGCAGCTGTTGACATTGCTGTTTAGAGTCCTTTAGTTCCTTAAGAGCAGTTCGCAGCTGCTCTTCCGTCTGGCGGGCTAGATTTGAACGTGTCATCATTTTGCAGATTTATTTATTTATTCCTGATAGCTGAAACCGAATACAAAATGTTTTAATGGGGTGTAATCACAATATAAGTAATCACCTTCTGCCCAAATCAAGATTTGTCAGCCCCAAATATTGTTTCAGTCGCACAGTAATTACACAGGAATAGATAGAAATTTAAGTAGCAAAATGAAGAAATGAAAAGAGAGTAATATAAAAACTGGAAATGAAAGATTAACAACTATAAAATAGACAAAAAAGACACAATAGACAGATTATAGTAGTGACTGAAATCTGTGTATACTGTAAGTTCTTGTAATATTAGGTTATGCCATATAAAATGTATTAAAAATTAACAATTTTGGGTATAACAGGGTTTAGTATATTATATTATGTGAGTGATATGCTGTAGGCTAGTGTTTTTTCATCATCTACTTAGCTTTAACAACAGTCAAGCCAAGAGAGTAATATAAAATTAAGAATTTGTAATGAGAATGTAGGTAGGTAATTAATGTTGTTAATTATGTTATATGTTTGTACTTAGAGTAATTATATTTAAAATATATTAGTATTTATAAGTAGGCTTGTGCAAAATTCATCATCTTATTAGCTTCCACTAATGTTAAGCCAAGAGAGAACTTAAACAAAGCCAAAGTATAAAATATGTTAGTGTCTCACTGGGATGAGTGTTGTATAATGTTATTTAGATCTTATATTAAGCAGTAGGTGATGTAGTATGTAAATAAACACTATACTCCCCGGGTTTCTCGCAGTATATCAGGAACAAAACTTAAATCCACTTTGATTTTGCAAAGTTCGTTAGACGTCGTTGGCTGTCACTTTACAATTATGTTGTAAGTCCGCCAAAAAGTCCACTTCCAAGTTCAAATCACTTTAATCCCTTGGGAGTTTCATACAACATTATCTCCCTTGGCAGTCAATGACTTGCTTTACGTTGAGATTGCGTGATATATAATCGGACATTGTCGAGCAGGTGGTATGAAAAGTATATTTTATATTATGCACTATCCGGGCATCTTAAGATACTAGGCTTTCTTTTGGCTGTGCTATATTTGACTGTTAATTTAAATAAGTAACTAGGTAGGTAACATATTTGTGGGTTAATTTTGTATGCTACATAGATATATTTCGGCTTATTTTACAAGAACAGAATAGTAGATTATGCACCAAGGGGATAAAGCAGTGTCTTATGTCACGGGCAGCATATTGGATCCTGAGCGTAACAAGGGACTCTAGAGTTAACTCCCGAGCGCATCGAGGGAGTTAAAACTTAACTCCCGAGTGAAGCGAGGGAGTTATGTAGAGTCCTGAGTGAAGCGAGCGGTTCAAGCTGCCCAAGACGAAGACAGGCTTTATCCCAGAGGTGCATACTTACTTTTCATACCTACTGCGAGGCAATAAAAACCCAGGGCTACATAAATAAAACATTTATTTTGTTAAAAGTTAATATTGATATTGGACACATTTGTCCAGTTATGGAGGGACAGAGTAATATTTTTATTAGGGAGAATGTTAAAACACGGAACTGTTAAAATAACGTAGTAGGTACCTATTATTTTAATTTCTGAAAATAGCACCAAACACTGGCTTTTGCTTTGAATTTTTTGAATCGCATTTTTCTTTTGTTATAGGTGACCAGTTCGATTTTCGAATAAACTCTCAGAAATACCATATTATTATTGAAAAACTCTATGATAGATGCGTATCTATTAGAAGTTTTCATACGAATTTTAACGTTCCAAATTCAAATCACTTTAATCCCTTGGGAGTTTCATACAACATTATCTCCCTTGGGAGTCAATGACTTGCTTTACGTTGAGATTGCGTGATATATATCCGATACATTGTCGAGCAGGCGGGATGAAAACCATATTATGTCATCGAAGAATAATCCTACAAAATATTCTTAAATTCTCTTAAATATTCGTATTATCTATAATTCTATGAATAATATTGGTTTATGAGTTTTATATTAAGATGTAGGTAACATATTATATGCGGTTGCTATCTTACGTTACATAACGTTTGTCGTTTCTGTGGTTCGCTGCAATTTTCATGGTAGGGTATGTTGAATTAAAATTCTTGTGCTGTTTGCGCTATCGGACTCGACTAGTGTTATATGGTTTTTATCGTATAACAATTACAATATACTATTCAAGTTTTTCATAGTAAATAATGAAATCAATAATAATTGCAATCAAAATAAGTAGATACAGTACCTAACTATAAAATTGGTGTAACTATCCAAAAGGCTGTGATCTACTTAGTTACATCAAAACATTCCTACAAGTGCTACTGCATACCGAGCTTTATAAATACCGATATCAGAATCTATTTAATACTGCCTGAATCAGAGGCGACTCGTGACCTTTTTTTTTCGGGTGTTCACAAACAAAAAGGGTTGCTTACCATTTATTTGTATAAAAAATCCATTCCCCGTCTTGAGCGAAGACCTCTATCACTTTCTCGTGAAAATCGGATATGGAATTTACCTAGCGTTTTTCTATGCTTATCAACTTATCATACACAATGCATGCAAACAATTTATTGGTTTCTTCACAACCACACATCCAAGGTGTTTATAAATGCTGTTCGGGTTTAAACACACGCGTAAAAGTTTTAGTTTTTTAGCACATTTTGGACCTTTTGCTTTTAGTTCGAGACGCTTTTCTTTAGTCTTTTCACAGTATTTAATAAAATATACATTATATTGTTGCATTTTTACAAATAACGCACATAAACTATTTTTTTAATAGCGGAATATCACAAAACTGCCGTATTCGTGCGAGTACCTAGTGTAGTGACCGGTGACGATGAGACGCAATGTTTGCTTACATAAGATAGGCAACAGCGCATAATTATCCACACGGCACACCAATAATTGTCATCTCACTGCGATCTGGCAACGTCGCGTCGTAGGAGCGGCGCTCCAATTTAGGCTAATTTCTCATAAGAAATCTTTTGTTTCACGTACCGGGCCGTGTCGATGTTTCTCTTTCGCACTCATTGATTTCAGCACTAGGCGTTGTACTGAAATTTTTCTCATAGGAGCGCAATCGCGAGCGCTCCCGTGAGTAACGACTTAGCAAATCTTGAAATATGCTTGAAAACATTTTAACTTCTTACGTAGTTAATTAATTCTAGTAATTAATAAATACTATTATGTGTGCATGTGTATGGTTAAAAATATATAAGTGGGTAGCAGATTAAAAAATACATTTTTGCAACGTGGGAGGAGTGGGAGTGCAATGCACCAGCGCTCTTTAGGACGAGCCGCCTCTGGCCTGAATCCTATCTCATATTCAGATAAATTAAACATTATGTAATACATCACCGGCAGCGGCCGTGTCGACACTATACACAATACACGATAGCATTATATTGCGTAATGTTTGTTGTATAAGACATTAAAATGTATGAAATTTTTTCATTCACGTGACTTTAACTAGAATGTTTTTTCCGCACGTGGACCTCCTGAGGACACAACAAGTGCGACAGAAGATCGCACGGTCCAATAGTTTAGGACCCTATTCAATGCAAACAAACAAACAAACTTTTCCTCTTTATTATATTAATTAGTATAGATTATATAATAATATACTCGTAGGTATATTACATCAATCCGATCCCGTGCTAAGTTGAAATTGTGCTATGGGTGGGTATGCCGTATGAGGTATCAGACAACGGATTTATTATATTGTAAGGTTCGGTAAAATTAATAGGTAAAAAATTAGTAGATATTTTGGGCATAATATGCATAACAGTGGTTATAGCCCAAGAGCTACTGAGAAATTTAGAGTAGGTATTTGAGGCACGATGAAACCTTGTCCTGTACTTCTCCTATTGTACCTCAACACGAGAATGCAGGCCTGGCTGGTCAGAAGCGGAACTTAGCCAAGTTACAAATTTTTGAAAAGTCAATTTTTTAATGCCAAAAATCCATGTTTGAGGCGCTTTGAAATTTTGATATACAGTTAGTATAATGAATAAGGAGTTGGGGAAAAAAAGGCCATGTAATTTAGTTGGAACTTTAACCTAGCCATGTCAGTTTAAAAGTAAATAAACTGGCTTTCGATTCAAGATTTTCTGACATCTATTGGTCATTTTATGAACTGCAATATACGTACGGGCGAAAATGCGACATCTATGAAGCCCTCAAAGAACTACGTGGTCAAAAAATGAAATAATTGCGTATTGTGCAATAAACTTACTCGTCAAAATGTATTTATAAAACAAACTAGCTGACCCGGCCACGCGTTGCTGTGGCTATAGTTTTTGTTATATTACATTATAGTAAACAATCTAAGAGGAACGATAAGAGAACATCAGTCACGGAGTCCACTATGCTTTTTCACACAGATGGTATTCGTAAAAAAATATGGTGATCTCCTTATTTGACTTTCTACTACTATAACCCTTTAGTACAATGAAATTATTTACGAACAAAGACGAAAATGTTGATGTTGGTATACAAATTCACAGGATTGAGATTTGAAGGGGAAGTACGTTGAACACAATTAATTAAAATGTTCTTACACTTGATATTAAGCAGAAATCAATACAAAATAAAAATTTATCAGATTTATTATTTCCATTTAATTTTATAACAAATAAGTATATTACAGTATAATACAGTAAATAACATGTGTCGCTTAAACTCATGAATGAGGTAGGCAAGGCAGACAGTCTTAAACTTTTAAATTAATATCTATTTTTTTGAATTATAAATACTTTCAATTTCAATTTAATTTAACACCAATCGGTGCACAATGTTTTTGGTTAACCTGTCTTTAGCTAACACAAATAGATTCGACACTTTCCCAACACGTGAACACGCAACATATAGTTGCCTATGAGAAAAACATGGATTTTCCAAATCTAAACCACAAATGGACATTGTTTGACTTTGAGATTTATTTATAGACATGGCGAAAGCTAAACGAATTGGAAACTGTAGCCTTTTGAAGGGTATGGTAGAATCTGATGGTATCATCGGAATACGTGGCAGCAGGACCACTTTTCCTTTAAACTTCCCAGCCAAAATGGTTGCTTCAAGAATGTTTCCGGTGATCTTTTTGATGACCAAACGCTTTCGTTCACTACAAAATAAATTTAATTAATTTTATAGCGTCAACAACACGTGGTAATTATGCTGTTAAAATGTAGCTTATATGACACGTTCATAGATTTACCATAGCAGCGCCATCTATTGATTACTTACTCAACCCAGTCGAAAGGTATCGACATCTGTTAGAATCATTTGGAGTTAACAGATAATTGTGACTGTCAAATAATAACAGACAAATAATTAGCAATAAATTAAAATTGCGACTATAATTTGAGATTTAAACTATCCTATCTCTCAAGTTGGATCGAACTGCACATGGTGTGCGAATTTTATTATAATCGGTTAAGTGGTTTAGGAGTCCATTGAGGACAAACATTGTGACACGAGATTTATATATATTAAGATAGGTATTAATGAAATAGAAATGGCATACGAACCAGCATAACCTACCATCTACATGTTTTAGATAATAGTTTAGTTAACTATAAACGTAAAAGCGACATCTAGGAAGAATCAAAGAACTACGTGGTCTTGATAATTTTCGCAAAGTCGATATGAGTCGTTTTTAATTGATTTTCCTATAAAAATCGAAGACATCCATTCGTTGTTTATACAAT
The DNA here is from genome assembly GCA_905404095.1 of Glaucopsyche alexis. NCBI lineage: Eukaryota > Metazoa > Arthropoda > Insecta > Lepidoptera > Lycaenidae > Glaucopsyche > Glaucopsyche alexis. Next base: position 10,757,327 of record FR990053.1, read on the forward strand.
ATTGTGTGCAATAAAATTATATATTGTGCAATAGTCTAATTTACTCGACAAATTGTATATAAAAAACAAATCTAGACACGCGGTAGTGTGTCAAGCCAAGTTCAAGTAACAGAACTGGCGAGCGGCACCGTGTGTAATATTACACGAACCATTTGGAGCCCAAACGGTTATTTAGATATTAAAGTCCAAAAATCGTCATTTTGATCACTGACTAACCTATAGATCAAAACTTTAACCCAGTTCCAGATGACCTAAAAATTCAATATTATGTTTGTTCGCAGATAACTTCGTCGTTTATGAACCGATTTTCAAATTTTTTTTTGTGATGTAAAGGGTATAATACCAAGTTAGTTCGGTTGTCAAAAAAGTGGTGATCTGATGTTGAAATCCATGAGGAATTGAGGGAACTCCTCGAAATTTATATGGATACATATGGTGATTTTGACTTTTTCTGAACAAGTCTAAGCATGTGCTACCAAAAAGTAAGATTTTGCTTCAAGGTAAACCCTGGACCCAAAGGTACAGAACAGAACTCCTGACTCCTTATAGATACATGTTTGGGGATTTCGGCGTTGTTTAAAGAACTGCAAGCATATGCCACCATGTCAATAGGCATGTTGCCGAAAAAAAATTTTTTTAGACAACATGTTAATAAACAATCCAGAACCCATTTTTGTATATCTGAAAAAATAACTTAGATACAAACCATTGAAATTTACAATATGAAAGAGAGCGATATATTGGCCTGTGACGTCACAGCCTGCTACCGCCATACATTTCTTATAACAAAATTTATGGCGGTAGCAGGTTGTGACGTCACGAATCTTGCGAAATTTTGCGAGAAAGAGATGGACAATATTTTTTATTTGCTTATATTTTTAATCCCGTCACTCGAAATACCTATTTCTTTCAGATTTATGTATCTTTAATCAACAATTTTAAAATTTAATTTGTATAACTGTGAAATTCCACACTAGGCAACATCCCTATTAGAATAATTTAATACATCATCACATTATTATGATATAAAAGGCTCTTCTCATAGTATTTTACACTAACTCGGAGAACTTTGAACATAACTCTGCCGTTTATAGACCTATTTACAAAATTATTTTGTTGTAAAGGGTTTAATTCGAAATTAGTCCTTTAGTCACTAAAGTGGAAACCTGATGATGCGATCCATGAGGAATCGAGGGTACTCCTCGAAATTTATATCGGTACATAAAGTGATTTTGACTTTAACTCAAGTAACACAAGGCATATGCTACCAAAAAATAAAATGTTGCACCTTGGTGCTTTTGGGAACTCCTCGAAATTTATATCGACACACATAGTGATTTTGACTTTTACTGAAGTAACATCAGCATAATATGCTACCAAATAATAAGATGTTGCACCTTGGTGCTTTTGGATCTTTTGTATAACCTGGATCCAAAAGCAGTGAACAAAACTCCTCAGTCTTTAAAGATATGTGTTTGGAAATTTCGGTATTGTTTAAAGAACTGCAAGCATATGCAAGTTTGTATCTTACAGTAATCATCATCATCTTATTAACAAATGGCATGTATTTAAACTTGCGACAAAACAATTAAATTTTGGATGTGAAAATACCCAATATTGAATACTAAATTACCAAGTTGGCGAAAGAATGTAAGGAACAAAAAAATTACTAATCTGGTGACTAAATAATACCACTGAATTTTCCAAACTGGCAGACAGATTATGTTTTAGCGACTAAATAACCATCTTGGCGACAATTTGTGAGTACATATTTAATTTAAGAATAGGCACATATATTTTCCCTGATGTAAGTAACTCAAAAACCATACAAGCAGCGAAATGAGCGCACACAAAAAAACCATAAATGAGCGTACAAAATTCCCAATTTTTTATTTTTCTCGGTTTTAGGGAGGTGTAGATTATTGTGTAGATTAATTTTGAAATTAAAAAATGGCGGATATTTATTTTTCGTAAAATTGATATGGGTGTCGTTTACCAGGTTTTTGGGAGTGCTGGATACGAAAATGACATTCGTTTTGAAATTCCAATATGGCGGACATACTTAATTTCATAAAAATAATATGGGTGTCCTTTTATTGGTTTCTGGTGGTGCTGGGGTGGGGTGATTACTAAAAAGTCATCCATTTTAAATTTCCTTAGTAACCCAACAACCTCATATTTTCTTCATGGTGGGAGAAAAAGAAAATTGAAAATCCTGAATTTTCCAACATTTCTATAGCTTTATACATCTAGGAACGTATTTCAATGTAGAGCATTTACTATGTTCTTATAAAGTTGATTCTATCTCGGAAACGGTGCATCCTATTGAAAAAATAATGAAAATTTCGCCCCTCTTTGGAACCCCGCAACATCATATTTTCTTCATGATGGGAGAAAAAATTTTTCGAAAATCCTGAATTTGCCAACATTTCTATAGCTATAAACATCCGTCGTATCTCAATGTACAGCATTTACTTCTTTTTTCATAAAATTGATTCTATCTCGGAAACGGTGCATCCTATTGAAAAAATAATGAAAATTTCGTCCCCCTTAGAAACCCCGCAACATCATATTTTCTTCATGATGGGTGAAATTTTTTTTCGAAAATCTTGAATTTTCCAACATTTCTATAGATTTATACATCCGTCGTATCTCAATGTACAGCATTACTTCTTTTTTTTATAAAATTAATTCTATCTCGGAAACAGTGCATTGAAAAAATAAGGAAAATTTCGTCCCCCTTAAGAACCCCGCAACATCACATTTTCTTCATGATGGGAGAAAAAAATTTTCGAAAATCCTGAATTTTCCAACATTTCTATAGATTTATACATCCGTCGTATCTCAATGTACAGCATTTACTTCTTTTTTTATAAAATTGATTCTATCTCGGAAACGGTGCATCCTATTGAAAAAAATAATGAAAATTTCGTCCCCCTTAGGAATAACGCAACATTATATTTTCTTCATGATGGGAGAAAAAAAAAATCGAAAATCTTGAATTTTCCAACATTTCTATAGATTGATACACCCCTCGTATCTCAGTACAGCATTGTCATATTTTTTTCTATAGTCGCTTCTATCTCAGATACGTTGCATCCTACTGCAAAAGTAATGAAAATTTGCTCCCCCTTATTAATCTAGAAATCGCATATTTTCTTCATGAATGGCAGAAAAATTCATGAATCCTGAATTTTTAAAAATTTCTATACCTACATAGCTGGTACTTTGAACTACATAACATACTGTAATAATAATCATCAATCCTAATAAGCATCCCAAAGATCTTTTAATTTAGTATTCATATTCATTTTCCGAAGATTGAATATTCTCCATTTTGGAAAATGAAATTGGAAGACAATTTTGTAATCAGAACCCCCAGAAACCGGGAAAAGGACAACCTTGCTAATTTTAATAACAAAAATTTACGCCAATGTGAAATTACGAAACAGATTTTATTTTCATATTATTCTGCACCCCCAGAAACCTAGAAAATGACACCCATGACAAAGAAAAACACACTCCAACAGTATCCAAAAATAGGATTTTCCGTAGCCTGCAAATTGAATTTTTAGCAGCCATTAATTTATCAACCAAATCTGGTTTTATAGCTGCTTATATGGTTTAATGGTCACCAACTCGGAAATTAAGTCACCAACTTATAAATGTCGGTGCTAATTTGGATTAAATTTCGCCTTTACAATTTTTTGTCACCCGAGTGTTTTCGCCAGTTTAGTAATTTAGTCGCCAACATATTAATTCGCTGCCAAATTCAGTAATACAGTATGCTCACGTGTAGCCGGCAACTTATTTTTTGTTCGCTCGATTAATTATATCCCTTAACAAATTAGTGAAAACTTAGCGCGTATTCAATTATACATTCGATCGTTTATTTTAGACGTTCTTAAGATGTATTAATAATAACTTAACAAAATATATTATCACAAAAAAGTATGAAATTATTATTTTTAACCGACTTCCAAAGTAAAAATACACAAAAAAAAATTAAATAAAACTTATTTTCTAAATTATTTCCCTTTTAAATTGGGCTAAAACTTTAACTATTTCTCTACTCAATCTTCTTAATTTTGAAGTCAGTACCAGCAAATTTGAACGTAAGTTCTATAAAATATTGTTGGGTATTGTTTGGGCTGGTAGCGACTTTGGAAGTCAAACCGACTTTTTTTTGTTTACCCATTGGCAATGGGAATGGCACCCATTTAGATCTCACTTCTTTTGTCGTTGAAGTCAACAACCAAGGCATATAATATTATCATAATATTGAACTTGACTCTCATTTCACATTTATGTTTTTGATAGAATATCATTACTTTTTGTACATAAACTATACATAGTAGGTACTTATTTATAACAAAATAATTACCAAAGTTAAGTTTTCCTAATAGAATCAATTAAGTGAATTATTTTTAAACAAAAACGTCGGTTTGACTTCCAAAGTCGCTACCAACACAAACAATACCCTACAAAATTTTATAGAACTTACGTTCAAATTTGCTGGTACCGACTTCAAAATTAAGAAGATTGAGTAGAGAAATTTAAAAAAAAATTAGTTAAATTTAAAAGGGAAATTATTTAGAAGTTTTATTTCATTTTTTGTGTACTTTTGGAAGTCGGTTTAATTTTTTGTTTAAAAATAATAATTTCATACATTTTAGTGATATATTTTGTTAAGTTATTATTAATACATCTTAAGGACGTCTAAAAAAAACGATCGAATGTATAATTGAATAAGCGCTAAGTTTTCACTAATTTGTTAATAAGATGATGATTATTACTGTAAGATACAAACTGGCATATGCTTGCAGTTCTTTAAACAATACCGAAATTTCCAAACATATATCTTTAAAGACTGAGGAGTTCTGTTCACTGCTTTTGGATCCAGGTTATACCAAGGATCCAAAAGCACCAAGGTGCAACATCTTATTTTTTGGTAGCATATGCCTTATGTTACTTGACTAAAAATCAAAATCACTATATGTATCGATATAAATTTCGAGGAGTTCCCTCGATTCCTCATGGATCGCATCATCAGGTTTCCACTTTAGTGACTAAAGGACTAATTTCGAATTAAACCCTTTACAACAAAATAATTTTGCAAATAGGTCCATAAACGGCAGAGTTATGTTCAAAGATCTCCGAGTTAGTGTAAAATACTATGAGAAGAGCCTTTTATATCATAATAATGTGATGATGTATTAAATTAACCCTTTACATCACAAAAAAAAATATTTGAAAATCGGTTCATAAACGACGAAGTTATCTGCGAACAAACATAATATTGATTTTTAAGGTCACCTGGAACTGGGTTAGAGTTTTGATCTATAGGTAAGTCAGTGATCAAAATGACGATTTTTGGACGCTGATATCTAAATAACCGTTTGGGCTCCAAATGGTTCGTGTAATATTACACACGGTGCCGCTCGCCAGTTCTGTTACTTGAACTTGGCTTGACACACTACCGCGTGTCTAGATTTGTTTTTTATATAATACAATTTGTCGAGTAAATTAGACTATTGCACAATATATAATTTTATTGCACACAATATTGTATAAACAACGAATGGATGTCTTCGATTTTTATAGGAAAACCAATTAAAAACGACTCATATCGACTTTGCGAAAATTATCAAGACCACGTAGTTCTTTGATTCTTCCTAGATGTCGCTTTACGTTTATAGTTAACTAAACTATTATTTAAAACATGTAGATGGTAGGTTATGCTGGTTCGTATGCCATTTCTATTTCAATAATACCTATTTGTTTTATAAATACATTTTGACGAGTAAGTTTATTGCACAATACGCAATTATATTTTTGGACCATGTAGTTCTTTGAGGGCTTCATAGATGTCGCATTTTCGCCCATACGTATTATTGCAGTTCATAAAATGACCAATAGATGTCAGAAAATCATGAATCGAAAGCCAGTTTATTTACTTTTAAACTGACATGGCTAGGTTAAAGTTCCAACTAAATTACATGGCCTTTTTTTTCCCCAACTTTTTATACATTATACTAACTGTATATCAAAATTTCAAAGCGCCTCAAACATGGATTTTTGTCATTAAAAAATGGACTTTTCAAAAATGCTTCTGACTAGCCAGGCCTGCATTCTCGTGTTGAGGTACAATAGGAGAAGTACGGGACACGGTTTCAACGTGCCTCAAATACCTACTCTAAATTTCTTAGTAGCTCTCCAGCTATATTTTTACCCGATTATGGCGGAGGCAAAAGGAAGGGTACCTAATTAATGATTTTGGCAGTCAGTCATGTTACATGTATGAATGTATGTATGTATGATTTTAATGAATAAAGTTTCAATAGATTCGTTATAATGACCCGGGTAACATGGCAATTTAATTCACGTAGGCGGATTAGGTTTTTTTTTTATAAAAAATGTAGTTATTTTACATGTGCAAATATTTTCATTAAATTTGTGTGCCACCAGCTTAGTTTATGCTTAAACTTGAAAGTGAGTATGTATTTTATGGTAGGTACTTTTCCAATTTTGATTATACTTTCATCAATATTATGATTCAAAGTTCAAGGTGGCACGGGATAGGCATCTGGTTATGTCACGTTTTTTCAGCGGATTGCGAAATGTCGCCGAAATCGTTAGGCAATTTCATAAGATACTGAAAAAGTAAGCAGTCGGGTTTTATTCGTTCAAACTTCATTTTATACTGTGTACAGTGATAGATAGTATGGACACAGTATAAAATGAAATCGTTTAGTTTCCTGTTAGATTAGACCTTTTAAACTAAGCAGCGGATTTTAATGCAGTTTTAGCAACGGATAGAGTGATTCAACAGAAAGCTTTATAAGTTTATATGTATTATTACCCTCAGATCAAATAAAAAGTATAGATGGACTTCTACGAACAACATAGTGAAGCCAGTTTTTTATGCATTGTGTGCGTGAGCCGGTGTTGCCATACTAAATTTTCATTACCATATGTTGGCTAAACTTTCGAATAACATCCCACATTTGTACTATTAATTGGTTTATGGTAATTTTACTGCTTAAAGTTCTTTTACTGTCGCAGTAATTTCGCATATTTTCAAAATTATAAGATCCGTAGTTTTCGAGATAACAATATAATAAATTTTCGAAAATTGTATAGGAATTCGGCCATGTTAACGTTTCTGTGATATTTATATTTCGTTTTCCATAGCTTTATGTCAAAAAACTTTGCAGAGCTCTATTTTACGTAAAAGTTGTAACACGGCCTCACAAAAACCTGGCGCGAAATAATGTTGTCACAACTCTCCCCAACTGTGGAATTCTAAAAATGGGTTAGATTAGAACATTTTTATTGCGTTCAAAACGCCTTTAACTATGAAAAAAAAAAACAGAAAGTGATAATTCTGTTTATTATTTATTTAAAGATAAATTTAGATAAAGGATAGGTAAAGATGAAAAGTTTCGATTTAGGTGTACCGATATATAATATTATGGTAAGTAATAGGGTAGTTAATATACGGTCACCGACAAGTCAGTGTACCACTTGCCTATTTTTTTTGGTAGCATAATATGCTTGTGTTATTTCAGGAAAAATCTAAATCATTATATGTGTCCATATAAATTTCAAGGAGTTCCCTCGATTCCTCATGGATCCCCCATCATCAAGTTTCCACTTTAGTGACTAAAAGACCAATTTCGAATTTATACCCTTTACAGCAATAAAATAATTTTGCTAATAGGTCCATAAACGACAAGAGTAATATTCAAAGATCTCCGTGTTGGTGTAAAATACTATAAGAAGTACCTTTTATATCATCAAAATATGATGATGTATGGTGTGATTGTGGTGGTGATGATGATGATTACTTTAATTGACATGGTGGCATATGCTTGCAGTTCTTTAAATAACGCCGAAATCCCCAAACATGTATCTATAAGGAGTCAGGAGTTCTGTTCTGCACTTTTGGATCCAGACTATAACTTGGAGCAACATCTTACTTTTTGGTAGCATATGCTTGGACTACTTCAGAAAAAGTCATAATCACCATAAATTTCCATAAAAATTTCGAGGAGTTCCCTCGATTCCTCATGGATCCCATCATCAAGTCACCACTTTTTTGAAAACCGGACCAACTTGGGATTATACCTTTTATATCAAAAAAAGAATTTTGAAAATCAGTCCACAGACGGCGGAATTATCGTTCCCGATATTTTCCGTATACCGAATATAGGGGCATTTAGCTTAAATTGCTTCAAACTTCAAAACTTCCTAATTAAAAAATAAAAACACAGTCTGACTCTCTACTTCATAATTTTGTTAAGAATTTGCCTACAAATTACTTACCTTATTTTAGGCTATTGAGAATATGAAATCCTGGCAACACTCTCTCGATCCGCCATTATGAAATTGTCATTATTTGTTTCGAGTAACCTCTAAATTGTGATAAATTATCTTAAACAAACTACAGTTTTGTGTGTACTTACTTATGAAATGTTATTCCCTGACACTTTTTGTTCGCCTTCGTACAGTTTTTACACCACTTAATAGCGCAGGACGGCATTTTTGTGGCAAAATCACTGCACGACGACTCGTTCGATACTGACGAAAAGTAGCGTACTTTTTTTGCATGAGTGTGCGTGACCGCGTGTGTTTACACAAAGTAGCGTAGTTTTTGAGGCTTCAGTTGAAACAAGCGCCATGCGCAATCTAGGTTTTTTATTTGATCTGAGTTATTACCTACATCGCACCCGTGCCAAGGAATATAATATATTACTAACGTACCCGTGTGAATCTGGAGTGGGTCGGTTATATAAAACAACTAACAACTGTCGCTCGCGACTTCGTCTGCGATTAAGAAGTTTTTAAAAGAATATATTTTATAGTACCTACTTCTGCGTAAATGATATTTTTCGTTTTATTTTCTTTTGGCAGAAGAACAATATCATGAAGAATTGATCTTGCGTTAACGCACGCAACGGAAGCCCTCAAATATGAATAATTTTCCCCGTTTTTGCAACATTTTTCACTGATGCTTCGCTCCTATTGGTCACAGCGTAATGTTATATCGACAAATGGACTATCCAACACAAAAATAATTTTTCAATTCGATTTAGCAGTTCCTGAGATCAGCGTGTTCAAACAAATGACGGAAGCCCTCAAAGATGAATAATTTTCCCGATTTTTCCCACATTTTCCGTTGATTCTTCGCTCCTATTGGTCGCAGCGTGATATTATATAGCCCAAAGCCTTCCTCGATAAATGGTCTATCCATAATCCAACACAAAAATATTTTTTCAATTCGAACCAGTAGTTCCTGAGATTAGCGCGTTCAAACAAACAAACAAATTTTTCAGCTTTATAATATTATAGTATAAATTAGTATAGATAGTTAGATAAAAATTAAATTCCAATTTATCTGTCAAAACCCCACTCCTGAGGTGAATGTCGCAATACTAATTATTATTGATCAGTGTGACAAGAGCTAGTAATTTTGAGATAGGTTTGAAATCTGTTGGAGGGATCGTACACCGCCCATACTATTTTTTGCATGATCCTTTCACTTTATTTTTGAAAGCTTTAATTATTTTTGTTTCTAAATCGTAATTTCTAATTTTTGATTTTATATGATAAATTGATTCATCTGAGTTGTCTTGTTTTTCTTTGAATATGTTCATGTAGTCACGAAGATGAGTGAGTAAGAAAAAGCGACCTTTTCAACTTCCCACTAAGAAAATCTAAGATTTTTCAAAAATCGGGAATTTATTGGTTACCCCGTTTTGCAAAAAACGAATTCTCCTCAGATCTCGACGTTCTGACGTTCACGATGTCATGTGTGTGTGTTTGTGTGTGCGTGCGTGTGTGTGTGTGTGTGTGTGTGTGTGTGTGTGTGTGTGTGTGTGTGTGTGTGTGTGTGTGTGTGTGTGTGTGTGTGTGTGTGTGTGTGTGTGTGTGTGTGTATGTGTGTAAGTATGTAAACCTCTTATAACTTTTGAACGGTTTGACCGATTTTATTGCCGCTGGCGCTATTCGAAAGGCTTTGTCCAAACTTAGATATAAAATACAATTTGGACCGACTCGGACAGATAAATTTCAAGAAATTAAAAAATAAACTGTGAATTTTTGAATTTTGTGTTTTTTTAATAACTTTTAAACGGCTTTATCGATCAACTCCAAAATCTAATCAGCTCTTAACCTTAAAAATCCACGTCGATCGCCGCCAATTTGGTCAAAATCGGTTGATTCATTCGAGAGATATCGTAAAGGAAAGCAAACCAAAAAAAGTGTTTTTTCGGAATTACTCCGAAATTTTAATCTAAAAAAAAATGTTTTCAATTTTTTCAAAGGACATGAAAAACTGCATCGATTGCTGCCAATCGCGTGAAAATCTGTTGATTAACTCCAAAGTTATGACAGTCTGAGATTTCAAAAAATTGTGTTTTATTAAACTTTCATCAGACCTAATTATCAGTGAAAAATTTTAAGAAGCACTTTTATACTGGATAAGCTCAAAAAATGACGCATTAGATAAAATTTAAGCGCTTAGCGGGAAGTTGCACGGATAGCCTTTAGGTCAACTGTTTTCCTAATTTTTTTACTACATTTTCTTCAATACAAAGGATCATTAATTCATCAAAAGTAGTTTGATGAAGTCGATGAGTATCATTCCAATCTGCTTTTCTGTTTTATTTTTCGAAATTTTATAAAAAAAAATGTTGATGGTAATTTATTATTGAACCAGTACAATCTGTATCTTATTAATATACTTAGTAAATGTTTTCAAAATCTTTATTATGTAAGTTGCATAGAAAATATTTTTTATCAGATGAATGTACTGACATCGTTTTTGACTTATGTTTCTTGTTTTTTCTATTACAAAATATACATTTACTTACATTATAAATAATAATAATAATAATACTTACGTTTCTTTTAAACGAAAGGTTACTCTTATTGTGTAATCTTATTAGATACTGAAAATATACTCAGAGATAACGTCAACTAATTTAATGTCAATTTTAAATTTAGAGAAATTGATTCCAAAAACATTATTAATACATTTAAATTGTTAAATATACAAAACACTCCCGATCTCTGGTTTATGTCTACCAGAAATATCAAATCAATAATTGACATTGTAGCTCCTTACCTAGCCATCATATTTAACAATTGTATAAAAAGTGGTGTTTTTCCTGACTTAATGAAGCACAGTAAGGTTATGCCTCTTTTCAAGGCTGGAAATAAGTCTGACCCAGCAAATTATAGACCGATATCGATACTACCGACATTTAGTAAAATATTTGAAAAAAATATTCTAGTTCAATTAATTTTACACTTTAATACAAATAATTTATTGCATACTACACAATTAGGTTTTACTAAAGGTCGGTCTACTACAGATGCAGGCATCAAGCTTCTTTGTAGTATATTCGAGGCATTAGGAGTTTTTTGCGACCTTTCCAAAGCATTTGATTGTGTAGACCATGCTACACTAGTCAGAAAACTACACCACTATGGCATAAGGGACTCAGCTCTTAATCTTTTGAGTTCTTATCTTTACAATAGGACTCAAAGGGTAGATATTAATAGTAAAAGGTCCACTGGGACTAAAATAGAATTAGGTATCCCACAGGGATCTATTTTAGGTCTATTTCTTTTTCTCATCTACATAAATGACTTGCCTTATCTAGTTCAAGATAGGCATGAGATAGTACTTTTTGCTGATGACACTTCACTTATATAGTGAAGCGACAACAATTAAATTACGACGAGGTAAACAGTGCTCTCTCAAGTATAGTAAACTGGTTTAGTGTTAATAATTTACTTTTAAATGCAAATAAAACAAAATGTTTAAAGTTTAGCTTGCCAAATGTTAGGCAAGTACAAAACAATTTACTGCTCAATGATGAAAGAATGAATATGGTAGACTCCACTGTATTCCTAGGTATTACACTAGATTGTAAATTACAGTGGGGTCCTCGTAATGCTAACTTAGCGAATAGACTCAGTTCTGCAGCATATGCAGTCAGAAAAATTAGAGAAATGTCAGATGAAGAAACGGCGCGACTGGTCTATTTCAGCTATTTTCATAGTAGAATGTCTTATGGCATACTTTTATGGGGAAGTGCTGCCGACACAAATTCAATATTTGTGCTGCAGAAGCGAGCTTTTCGTGCTATTTATAAAATGTCCCCTATTGAATCTCTGAGAGAAAAGTTTAAAGAAATAGGTATACTGACAGTCGCCTCGCAGTATATTTTGGATAACTTAAGCAATTTCAAGAAGAAAAGTGATAGTCATTGTATAAACACTAGAAATAAGAATAAGCTAGATGTACCAGCGATAAGACTTAGCAAAGTAAGTAATCTTTTTAAGGGCCAATGTATACGCCTATACAATAGGATCCCAGAAAACGTTCAAAACCTTTCTATTAATAGATTTAAAAAAGTAGTCAAAGAACGTTTGTGTGCTAAAGCTTATTATAAAGTAAATTATTTTGTTAACGATTGCACATCTTGGTAATAAGATGCAACCCTGCAAGGCTGTCTTTATGTACTTGTGTACTGACTTTTGTTATATTTAACATAGATTTAAATTTACAACGTAAAATATATATTTATTTTTAAAGAACAATTTTCCATCTTTTTATTAAAATATGGGCCCGTGCGAGTTTCTTACGCCGGTTCTTCTCGGCGGGCTAGGGTTGAACCGGTGATAGCTTTTTTGTTGACTTTCCGAACATAACTTTTTAAGTTTTATTTGGAAATAAAAAAAAATCATTTTCATTCATTTTCATTTTCATTTTAATATGCTTTTCAGAGTTAGGGGAGGCCAGTTCTGGTAGGGGACCTACGTGCGGTCCCTCAAAGAGGCGAGCACCAACATAAAGTCATCAGCGAAATGAGGAGAGGCAGTCGGAGGAAGTGAGGGCCCTTGAAGCCCAAAACGCGAGGCTTCAACAGCAGGTGGACATACACCGCCGTAAGCTGGAGGAGCTGCGGCGTCAAGCGGTAAGGCCCGCCACCCAAGACCTGCAACAACTGTTATCGAGGTTTTGCGCTCCAATATCGAAACTTTCGGCAACACGCTGAATGCAAGGTTGGCCTGACTCGAAGACCGGCTCCTCCCAGAACAGAGGAGAATACCGCCGTTGGCGCCGCCAGCGGCAGAAAAGAGGAAGGCACCGAAGCCCAAAATGGCGATAGCGCCCACTTATGCAAAAGTAGCGGCTCCAGGAACGGCGGCTCCAAGAGGCTCCGCCTGCACCCTAGAAGCCTAAAAAGGCACAAAAGAAGACAAAGAAGCGGCCATTAATGGTCGCTCAGGAGGCAGCGCAAGGGGGGGTTAACACCAACCCCGCTGAGGCGCCGTGGGCCACCGTAGGTCCACGCAAGGTAAAAAAGAAGAAGGGGCAGGCCAAAACATCCAAGGCCGCCTCTAAAAAGAAGAAGATCAGGCTGCGCCCCTCCACAACGGCGGCAATCACCCTCACTCTCGAGGCGGGTTCTGCTGAAAGGGGGGTGATCTACGAGAAAGTGCTGTGCGAGGCCGGAGCGAAGATCGATGTTGGAGAGCTTGGTATCTCCAAGATCGGTTTTCATCTGGCTCAAACGGGTGCGCGCGTACTCTAGACGGAGAGGGGTATATAGATAAGGCGGATGCATTTGTCGCCAGGCTTTGTACCATTCTTAGCCCTGAAGTAGTTAGCAATCTCAGAGTAGTTGTCGGGTTTGAAGTATGTGCTAGAGGTAAAGTCCTACAAGGATCTATTGGCACGTGGCCAAAATCAGAACTAATGCCGCCATCTTGTAAAATATTACTTTTAGTATTACGTTTTGTTCTTAGTTGCGACAAGTGCCAAAAGATCCTGGTAGGACTGTAGATTTTCAACTGTCAACGATGTTGTTGCTTGAATAGATGCATGCCGTGATCATACAGACATCCTTCACATCAACATACACATACATAGTGTTACATAGACATAAATATTAGTAAGTGTTGTACATGGTTAGATACTCAAAGGTTGTACAGGGTGTTTCAACGCTGCAGCTGGTTTAAACGTTTCTGCAATCTACAGGCATATTTTGTATTAAAAATCTTTTTCGCTTTAAACATTATGTAATTAATGTAATCAATAATAATAGGTATGACTGTTCTAATACTTAGGTATCTATAATACTTCAAGTAAAGGCGATTTCCTTAAATAAATAGTAGTCAGCAAGTGTGTTTAAAATAGTTATTTACTTACAAGTTACAACATACCAAGTTATAATTATAATACTTATATCGCCTATCGTATGACTTAATTTGATACGCTTACGGTTACGTTGTAACTATTTAGGTACTTACGGTTTATGAATGTTTACATTTACAATATTACGGTATAATAATGACCAATGACCAAACAAATTATTATATCTAAACATTTTTAAAATTGGATCTTACAATCGAAATTAACTTTATTGTTTTTCTTATATCAATAAACATTATATCTTTTAACGAAATAATATTTATTTTTACCTGTGAAATAAGAACGTTAAGTAGGTAGTTATAATAGTTATACCTACCTAATTTAATACATGGGTGAACGAGCGTCGCGTCGGTTATTAGGTACAGTTGCTTACCTAATTAAATTTATCAACCTACTTACTCGTACTTTATAATAGTATAGTGCGATTCAAATGAGAATAGGATCGAGTCGGCGCCATATTTGGGTACCTAATTAGTTAGGGTGGGCAAAAAAGTTTTTTTCTTTTAATATAATTTATTTACAAAATTGAGTGAAAACTTTGATAGAAAATTAAAATCCGATTAGTCGTCGTCGTCTATGTAACACAGCGCCTCGTTTACTCATTTTCGAGCAAAATGAGTATGACAATAAGTAATAACAAAAACAATATAATTTTGGCAAGTTGCCTTGCACCAACAATGAAAAACAAAAAATGTTAATTTATGATTTTAAAAATGAATTATGAATATGTATTATTATCTATTATAATTAAATGTTTAGATAATTTAAGGTTATTATTTAAATTCGATGTAAGACTATTATTTCTCTTCTTTTATTCGCGGCAATTCGTGGCAATCGCGGTCGCAAAGGTTTTGCACCATTCTGCTAGTGTCGAGTATATTATAACGAATTATTTCGACTATTATTATTGGCAATTATGTTTTTTTGCTAACCGTACTTTTCTCAAGTGACATTTGACAGATAGAGGTCATGGACGTTCCTATTCTCATTTGAATCGCATTATACACGTCGGCGAAGATTAAATTTTAGCGTATATTAGCACTGTAGTTACCGTGTGCACATAACATTATAATGTGCACACTGTACGGTAAATATGAATAACTATGTTTAGTAAATCATAGATATAATACAGTATATTATATAGAGATAGTAAATTTTGAGCATCCACGTAGGTACATCGTACTGCGCTGCGTAACTCGCAAGTCGCTTTTATTAGCTTCATGTGGCGGACGTCACTGAGTCAGACGCGGCCGGCGGACTCGTGGACTGATCGATAAGCCACTAGCCAGTGATATGCCGGGGACAGACATCTTGTGTGCTACAAAAATTATAGACGGGGAAGTTTGCATTACTCATTATCGCTATAAAACGTGTTAATCCAGTGCGGCCGGCGCGGGCGAGCGTTCGCGTCAGTTTCATCGCGCCCCCACCGGGGAGCCCGCGTACTTGTGCGTTCATTTGCGAAATTTCATTAATAAACTATGTGTTCCGATTTCGGTTGCACCGAGTGACTGTGGCTACGGACCCCGGCTGTTACTTACAACTGTGTAGTGCGGCCGTTGACATGCCCCGTCTTTTTAACTTCCCTCCGCAGAGCTACTCCGCCGTGTACGTCGGCGAGGCTCCCGTCTCTAACGTGAGTTACTTAAACTACTAGCACGGTCCCAGGTGAGCGGAATGCGCCTGCGCAGCCAAGGTCGCGTCGGTAAACACCAGTGCATTCAACTTTAAGTATTTACTCAGAGAAACAAACCAAACTTTGCAGTTCACAATTCACATCGACAGCAATAGTTCTTATCTTTCATCGTTTCTGTACATAGCTGAACTGCGTCGTGTATTGTGTACAAATTTTATTAACGTCATCAAATCGGATTGAATTTAAATTAATGCCATATGGATAATACGTAACCGTGTAAACACCAAAAATAAACATTCGGTTCGTTCCCTAACATAAATGTTGCCTGTCTTTTGCCTGTATTGATAACAGCTATAGTACCTAACTGTAAAGTGCGATTCAAATGAGAATAGGATCGATTCGGCGCCATATTGTTTCGAATTTAGACTGGATAGTTAAATTTATGTTTTGATAAATGATTACTATTAAGGGGCAAATAGCCCCTAAAGCTTAAAAATCGCTCAGTTTGAGTCGGAACTACTCCGAGAAATGGGAATAAAAAAATTCAAAAAAATATACATTTCACACTTCAATCCTTCATCTTTAATATCATCGTTAATTTTTTTAATAAGACGAAGATTAATATTAAATAAATTAAAATTAAAAAGTCCTGTTTTCAGATTTCTTTTTCTATCTACTTACTACCTACTACGGCTATAAAGATGGTTCTTTTACGAAAATGTGAAGAATATATTTATCTAACATTTCATCGTTGGGTTTTTCGAAATACGTATATATGTAAATATATGTAAATATAATATATAAGTTTTCAAAATATACGTAGGTAAATAACTATTATTTTGTGAAAATATTGTGCCGTGACAGTGAGCCGCTGACTTTCGTACGAGGAGGTTGTGTCACTCTCCGCGGTGCCGCTATTTCGCAATCGTTTATTTTACTCTTGAAATAAAAGGAAACAACATGCCGTAAAAAATAAATTATGAAAACCTTAGCGAGCACTCTGCCTGCGATAGAATGAAAATGTTCGATCGTTGAATGTACTTTTTTGTTCCTTCAACTTCTTACTTGAAATTTTAATAATATATTAATATAATATTATATAGTATATATTATAGTATAATATTTTATTATATAATATGTACTTGTAAGTTTCACAGAAAGTGTATAGTTCTATTTCTATGACGACCTCTGTGGCTCAGTTGGTTGAGCGTGTCGTTGCTCAAGCCGAGGGTTGCGGGTTCAAATCCCGCCGACGGAACAAAAAGTTTTCTGTGTTCCTGGGTCATGGATGTGTATTAAATATGTGTATAATATAATAAAAATCTTAATTATGTATATAGTATAAAAGTATTAAATATACTTCCGTTATCTGGTACCCGTAACACAAGTTTTTCGAGAACTTACCACGGGATCAGATTGACGTGGTGTAAAGCGTCCATAGATATATTATATTATTTCTGTTTTAATTGTCTATTTAGTATATCAACGTTTTGAGGTATATATAGTATATGAGGTAAAAATGCCTAAGCGACATTTATTTATTTATTTAACACACATACAACTACCATTACAGACAAAATCCAATTCGATAGCGTAGGAGAGCAAATTCATATTTTATATAATACATATTATGATATTTCCAGTTTAAATAATAATAATTGATAAAAAATAATAATTAAAGAAAATATAATAATTAAAGAAAGACACATATGACGCATAAATTTAGTAAACTTTATAGAAGAGTGATTTAACGTTAAAATTTTTAGAAAAAAAAAATCATTAAAAATCACAAAATAGTCGGATTTAGATGGTTTTAACATATATCTAAATATCTATATATCAATAAGATACAACGTGTATCTTATTTTTATAGCAATTTTTGATATTAAAACGAGTCATATAGCTTTCGAATTACAGGAAGTTTATGTCGCTTAGGTAAAAAAGTCCTAATTCGAAAAATAGGTAAAATTATCTAAGCTATCAACGAAAGTTATGTAATATCAAGTAAAATTGCCTACATTTTATTTTAAAGGTTTTCAGCAACATGTAAAAATAGATAAGCTATAGATACATTTTCTGTAATAACAGGTAAAAATAACTAATTCCAAACACTTTAAAAAAATTATAGGAGTATTCATCTAAATGGCCTAAGAGTTTATAAAATAAAACAAGATAAGTTACATAAATGTTGCTTACATTAAGAATTTTCTACGGCTAAAGTTATCTTAGTAAATTTATTATTCAATGACATTGTAAATTTTTGCTCCTAACTGACAATATTCTCCTTCTTCTTGTTTATAAAAATTAATTGCAGTTCCCTTGTCTGACTAAAACGAGCTAAAACGTTAGCTAATTTTGATCTTGAAATAATAAAAAATATAGAAGTAAAAACTCAAGGCCTAGGATTTCAGCCCATTGCTTTATACTTAAGCTGCGGCCCCATTCCTTGAGTTCTCTCTTGGTAGTGCTGGGAGATATTCCACATACCGTTTCTGGGCATGACACCGTGACACAATTGGCCCAAAGCCTACCCAGCTCATCCGCGGTTTTGTTGCCGGAGATATTGCCGTTGCCTAGAACCCATACCAGACTGATGCTGTTATCTCGTCCTAGCATGTTTAGCGTTTGAACACAAGCCATAACTAATTTAGATGAAAGAAGAAGGGGCAAAAAGTCCCCATCCTTGTAGCACTATAAGACATATATCAAATGAAAGGGCTTAAAAAAAGTGTCATTGTTTTGTATGACAAAAATCCTCTAAACCATGGGAGAAAAAAGTAAATGAGGGTTAAAAAAAGTTTAAAAAAATCATTCTATATTATTGCACCGTTTCATAGTGTTGCTACTTTGGAAAATTTTTTGGAAAGTAATGGTATACACTCAACTTTAGAAAAGTGTTATATTTTGATAAACTGCCTCATATTTTGATGAAATGTATGCAATGATAATAAAATACTAAAAATAAGCTCTTTCCTCAATTTTTTCGCACATACCTAATTACTTTCTGGAAATTGTTTCTTACTTGCAACGCTATCGAATGGTGCAATAATACAAAATGTATTTTTTTCCTAATTTGCGGATTCGAATCCTGGCCTGGAAAAGTGGTTTATGTAAAATCAAATAATTCAGATAAAACAATTACATTAAAATACATATAATTAAATAGCAAAAATAATTTTAAAACGATTAAGTACAGAAAAAAAAGTAAAAAAGATATTGTACATGGTGAATTATTCTTCTGGGCGTTGTAAGAGAAGTAAAAAAAAATTAGCAATAGCAATTTAGCCCTACGGAATATCGAGGCCGACTTGATGAAAACTTAAACTGCATCATTTTTGATAACTCATTTTTCCTAGACAGGATTCGAACCCATAAATTATGAAAAAAAAAAATACATCCTGTGTACTGCACCTTTAAATAGTATCGCAAGTAAGAAACAATTTCCATAATGTAAGTATGTGACAAAATTGAGGAAAGAGCTTATTTTAGCATTTTATTATCATTCCATACATTTCTTCAAAATATGGGACAATTTATCAAAATATAACACTTTTCTGAAGCTTGCTGTATACCATTACTTCCCGAAAATTGTTCCTTATTAGCAACACTATGAAATGGTGCAATAATACAGGATGATTTTTAAACTTTTTTTCACTTATAACTCTCATTAACTTTTTTCTCCCATGGTTTATAGATTTTTCGTCATACAAAAAAATTACACGCTTTTTAAGTCCTTTGATATATGTCTTGTAGTGCTACAGTAGTGGGGACGGGATCAATACAAAAATGCCCCTTCTTCTTTCTGCTGCTGTCAGTGCCTTCAGCGCGGTGTGATTGTTCTGACAGACTGCGCTGAAAGCATTGACAGTAGCAGAAATATCATCTAAATTATCCTAATCTTCTCTATAAGATTAGGATGTTTTATGGACAAGGACAATCTGTAGGCTCTGTAGTGAACAACTCATCACAGCCTCAAACATGGTTGTAAATTGTCCTAAGCAAGTATATAGGCAAGCCTGTAGGTGGCATGCCCCGTAGAAGGTCCGTCCACCCGGTTGTCTTTCCTGGATCCGTCCGTGTACCAGACTATGTCATTGGAGTGAACATTGATTCCTATCCTCTACTCTCCCTAGACGATAGGAAAACCTGGTGTTGCTTTGAGAAGCTATGCACCTTGATCATATCGTCTGATGGCATGGCCATGATAGGTGTCTTAAGAAGAGACTATTGCATCTGTCCATGAAGAGTCCATTTGGCTTCCTGGCCTTGAAAAACGCTACTACCGCCATACATTTGTCATTAAAAATGTACGGTGATAGCAGCTTTTGATGTAACAAAAGAGATGAACAATATTTGTTATATTCTGATATTTTTTTTATGAACATCAACTTGGCAAAATCGCTTTAAAATTTTATCATAGTAACATATTTTGTCGGCAGCGTTAATTCGTTAATCGTTGAAGTTAATTCTTAACCCCAGTTAACATAATTTTTCCAAGGAATCCACGGAAAACTTTTTATTCTCTTATGGATTCGAACCCACGCCCTCTGGCTTGAGCACTAAAGCGCTAACCACTGAGCCACAGATATCTTCATCTAAACTGATTCAATTTAAGTCTCTATAACTCCTGAATTTATGAAGTTTTTTGGACCGTTATAGTTTTCGTTCAAAGTTTATTACATGGACTACCATCATGAATTTTTCACATTTTTAGAGCCAGCCATTTGGCTTTTAGAGGGGGGGACGCCGTATTTTAACAAGAAATGCGCTTAAAAGTGGAATATCGCGCAAACGGATACGTACGTACATCAAAATATAATCTCAGAAACCTCTCAATGTTCTTATAATGTCTATGTACCTAATTATATCTCCCCTTTTCGTGTAGGTGTAACGAAAAATTATCTTCATTTATTTTAGCACTATGTTGACGTGATAAATAAACTTATCCATTCAAAGTTTCATATTTCAAGCACCACCGTTTGGATGGACAGACGGACGGGCGGACGGTCGGTCGAATGGAAGGACATGACGAAACTATAAGGATTCCGAGACATGAACTACGGAACCTTAAAAAAGGAATAATAATGAAACCACACCGATTTCAGTGACTGTTGCCAATTTAATTGAAAATAGACAAGCTATAGGACCTATTTTATTATGTCCAAGTATGTGCGCAAAGTTTACTCCCATAACCTAGTATATTGATATTTTCTACTACCGACAGGACTAACTAGCGAAACATTAGGCGCATAAATATAGGAATATATTTAGCAATGTTTGCGTTCATTAAGGTTCCCACACACTGTAAATTTAATACTTTTAGTTACATTTTATCTAACCGACGACAAAAAAAATATCTAACCGACATACTTAAAAACAAATGTTTTCAAGTAAAAATATCTACATAGCACGAATAGTTATTGTGTCAAATATGTAAAACTATCTTTACGCCAATATTGTTTTATTTCACTATGGGTAAAATTCTACAAGTTGCACTTTCGTAAAATAATGGTATCAAATTAAATGCACTGTAAGGACAATTCACAAATAATTTGTATGGAGAAAATGTACAAAGTGTTCACGAAAAGAATTTTTTAAACAAGTAAAAATATTTTTGTGCAAACAAAAGAAAAGTAAAAACATGAAAAATAGACTAAGTAGATTTTTAAAATTCTTCAAAATATCCAAATGAATTTTTTTATAAATAGCTTTTTGTTGTCGCTTAGTGAACATAACATTCATGATTTTGTATAAATTTCACTATATCTAAGCGACAAAAAAATCGTCGTAGGAAGACGACGATTAGACCAATCGACGCAGAAAAATATAATACAAAATCATTGATATAACTCATTTTCGGTATTTTTGTCGCTTAGGAAAGCGAAAAAACACCTAGTGGATATTTTAGTGATTCTGTCAATAGCACTAAGTATTGCATTTTGGTGGGCGTAGAGGTGGAAAATGAAATCAAAAGTGATGGGTTGGAAGCCGCATTGCCTACCAAATAATTTCTAGATTTCGGGAATAACCTCGACCGGCTTCTACAGAAGAAGGAGAAGCGGCTTATACATTCTACGTTTTTTCTTTGCTCATAGACCAGAAATAAATTAATATTTTCAAGTTGCATTTAAATCAATCCTAAAGTCGTATAAAAGGGCCGTTCCTCAGTTTATAATTTGAGTCGCGGCGCGGCCGCGCGTGGAGATCGCGAGCGCTGCGGGGTGTATGCGGGTGGCGCGGCGGGAAGTGTTAGGCCACGCCCGAATCTGTGACGTCATCTACGTATATTTTCGCCTTAATTAACGTTTTTATTTAAATTTGATGCAAGATTAACATTTATATGCACATAAGTTTTTCTGAAAAGTGATATTTGACAGAAAAGGGTCACTGACGATCCTATTCTCAATTGAAACGCGTTATACTATTGATAATTAAGTAGCTGTACCTACTATAGTAGGTATCGATAAAGTACATGATACGAAACTCGCAAACCACATCTGTCTTGTTCTTTTGTTTAGCTGAAGGTTAATGTTACTTATACATACGCCGAATTATAAGGCCAGCAATATATTTTAATAGCTTTTTGATCACGATTCACGATCAAGCACGAACTTGTGGTTTTAATTAACCGACTTCCAAAAAGTAACGAAATAAGCTTAGGTACACTAACCGTTATATTATTTAACATTTATAATACATACATATTATTATTATATTTAGTCCCTAGATCCTTTAAAAGTAGCTAGTGAACAAATTATAATAGGTAGGTATGTAGGTAAGTAGTAAGTGCTTATTATGCAATGCAAATTGAACCTTTAAATTCATACTTTGCCTACGTCCTACATCAAAATAAGTATAGCAAGTTTTAGGAGAAGTCTAGAACTGTAGAACAAATCTGGGAATTTGTAAAAAGATAGTTTAAGAGATACAGCCTCAGAGTGTGGTCCCTCAGTTCACACATCGCTATTTTGCAGATCTCGAAAAGTAGGTAGGCATGTTGAAAAATATGGTTTTTTCACTACAGAATTTTAGTAGAACTTTTGTAAAAGTTTTTACAAGTTTATCAAATACATAGCATCGGAAATAAAAAATCTACAACCACCGAGGTGTGGTCCCTTAAGGGTCCCTCAGTTCACACAAAAGTCATTTCGCGATATATTACTGATTTTTTAAATTATTTTTCTACGTAGAATTTTTGTAGAAAATTTGTAGAATTTGTAGACAAAATTTCAGAAAAATCTATCGGCGCATTTTGAAGATATCAACCATTATGTTGGGTCCCTCAGTTCACACACTGGTGTATAAGAAAAACTCAATTATCTAATACCTAGGTAACACTGAAAATGTTTAGAAAATGAAAAACGGCTTAATGTAGAAAGTTGCCAATACTTTTATTGTTTTTCGAAGTAATCTCCGTTCCTCTCTACACATCGTCGCATTCGATGGAACCACTGAGAAAAGCAGTGGGCCCATTCTTCCTTAGGGGTCTCTTCTATGGCATTTTAGTACGCTTTTACCGCATCTTCAGGGCTCATAGAGCGAATACCTCGAATTTTATCTTTAGTTCTAATAAATGAAAGTCGCCAGGTCAGGACTGTATGGCGGATGACTCATTATCTCGACACCGGCCATAGTCAAATATTCAATAGTCCGTTTTACGGAGTGCGCTGAAGCATTGTCGTGCTGAAGGAGGATCCTGTTTCGAGGGCGATGCTGTCGAATTTTTTCCAAGACAACACAAACAGCGATTGATACTACATACCAGTCTACAGTAACTGTCCTTCCATCTTCTAGCACAACTGTCGCAAAATGACCTTTTCGATCAAAGAATGAGACAATCATCTTTTTTTCTTAACTTCTTCCTTTCTTTACCTTAGCGTCGAATTTTTTCCAAGACAACAGGCAAACAGCGATTGACATACCAGTCTGCAGTAACTGTCCTTCCATCTTCTAGCACAACTGTCGCGAAATGACCTTTCCGACCAAAGAATGAGGCAATCATCTTTTTTCCTTGACTTCTTTGATCTTTTTTTATTTACCTTAGTTGGCCGATCCTCGAAAGGAAACACCCACTGAGCTGATTGTCTTTTGGTTTCGGGTTATTAGCAATATATCCAGCTTTCATCACCTGTGACGATGTCAAATACATCAATTGAGTCACCGCCGTTGAAATTATCTAACATTTGGCGACACCAGTCCATGCGAAGGTGTTTCTGGTCGTCGGTTAAAGTATAGGGAATCCATCTGGTACAAAGCTTCCTGACGCCTAAATGTCCGTGTAATATTTTTTGAACTTGACTCATACCAATGCCTAGGCTTGCCCGTATCTGCTGATTGGTCACTCTCTTATCTTCCTCTAATCTCTATCATGCGTCGCACAGCACTGATGTTATCATCAGTAGTCGCTGTTAAAGGACGTTCCTCATGCGGACGGCGGATCATCATTGAGATTGCTACGTCCACGCTTAAACTCGGTAAATAGTGACACGAGATGGGGCTTCATTAAGAAATGCTAATCGCAGCCTATCATAGCTTTGTTGTTGAGTAGGCCCACAAAGAAAGTCATAATAAATCATTAACCGAAAATTTTCTCGCGGGTTCATTTTCACGTGTAACAAGAGTTTTTGATTTGCCAATTACCGCCAATCATGAACCTAAAAAAGAGGGCCAGTTCACAAAAACAAATGACAAATGAATGCAATACAATACTACAATAAACAATAAATTAGGTTACCAAAGAGTTCTAAAATTGAAATTCAAAAAAGTTTTAATTAGCAAATTAGCAATGTTTCTAACTGGCCAGTTCTAAACATTTTCATTATTAACCACGTAAACGAGAAAAATATCAGAAAGTCTACTATACTTAAATTTTTGTCGAAGTTTTTATCTTTTGGATTAGCAATAGCATTTAAAATATAATATAGAGGTCAATTTAAGCTGAAACGAAACGATACGCTACGTGTCCTGAATTTTAATATAGCTATTCCAAATTGAACTTTATTTATTACACAAGAAGATACACGTTTCGTTGTAAGAGTTCGAATGTAAGATTGCACCGCAATGCCGCCGTGTTGGTGCTCAAGCCGGAGGTCGCGGGTTCAAATCCCGCCGAAGGAACAAAAAGTTTTTCTGTGTTCCTGGGTCATGGATGTGTATTAAATATGTGTATAATATAATAAAAATCTTAAAGTATTAAATATATTTCCGTTGTCTGGTACCCGTAACACAAGTTCTTCGAGAACTTACCACGGGATCAGATTGACGTGGTGTGAAGCATCCATAGATATTATTATTATATGAAACGTGTATATTTTTGTGTAGTGAATAAAGTTCAATTTTGAATAGCTACCTTAAAAATGCACCGCATGCGTCGCGTATCGTCGCGGTGTGAACTAGCTCCCGAACAGGCAAAAAGCTACTTCATTTTATACTATGTACTTAAAGATAATGAGATGAGCCTGGCAAAATAGTACCTACCTACATAAAACCTATGAGTAACTTGGGTGGTCTACATACGGCCTTGGCGTTTATATGACGCGGACGTCTTATGATAGTCAATCTGTATGTATATTATTATGAGTACCTAAGTACTAAAAAAAAAAAAAAAAAGTAGGTGATCGCCGTGAGGACCTATCGGTCCTCACGGCGATTTCGGTGACGGTGGCCGGTTTCATTGAAACCAGGCTACGCATGAGTTATTTTGTAGTGCCCAAGTGTGTGTGCAGTACACAAGAGCACTCTGTCTTCCTTTGCAAAACTAGTGGGACGGATAACCGATACGACTGGCGAAAGATCAGGCGTAGGTCCGACTTATTAGTTATTACATGCCCATCATTCTTGTCAGACAATCAGGTGATCAGCCTACATCGTCCGTACCAAACTTGGAAATAACATTTTTTGTTGTTCCAACGCGGGAATCGAACCCACGATCTCCGAGTCGAGAGCCAAGCTCTTATTAACCACTGGACCACGGAGGCTGTTAACTGCTTACGAGTAGGTAGCAGCAGTACGGTTTTAGAACTTGGAGTATCGAACCAACTGGATACCTACTCAAAGTTTTAGCATTACCAGCGCCCTAGGCTGGATTAGATTAATGTGGATAATTTTTAAAGTTGTTTCAGTACTCAATTTAGAGAATTTACCGAGTATGTAGGTCTCAGTGAACTAGGGATATTTAATAATAATAATAATAATAATAATCTTTATTGCACACCACAAAAACAAACAATTATGAAAACAATTATAGTAACATGATATAGTACAATTTTGGCGGCCTTATCGCTAAGAAGCGATGTCTTCCAGGCAACCATCTAAAAGAATAAGAAACTTAATATCACCAAGAAATAAGAAGGGGTTGGATGCACAAAGTAAACAAAAAGTTAATATATATACTTAATACTAATAACAGATTCCTATTATAGCAAAAATAATTAATCACTAGTGCAGATTGACATTGATCAGGTAGTAATCTTTGAGTAGTCTCTTAAATGTGCCCAGGAGGGCTAGACAAGATGCATTAAATAATATCGACGGCGAACTTCGTGAATAAAAAATGTATGGGATTGACATAAGCGTGCGTTAAATGACATATTCAGTCGTATCGTTAAAAAAATTGGTAGCCAAGCAGCCACTTTGAACGAATACGCTAACGATGCACTCATATAACGAATTGCTCTAACGTGTTTCTCCATACAATGCCTAGACAAGCGGCCGTAAGTGACATTTAGTAGATCGTGATCTTTATCTTTATCGACCTAACGATAAAGATACCCAGGGGGCTACCTTTATCGCCTCAACGAACAATATGGCGGATTTTTATTGATCAGCTGTTATTTGTAAATAATAATGATTTGCCTAAAGTTGCTTAAAGGGTCTATACAACACCTTCTGCTAGTAGTCTATATTGCATAAAGTCAAAAGAATTCAATCTAAAGTATTCAATAAATCACAATTATTGTCAATACCTAATATGTAATTCATTGTATTCAAGTATAATTCAACACTTTGTTAAAATATAAATTTCTTAATTTGTAGCTTACTTGCAGTTTGTAATCTTTACACGCTACTATATCAGCTGAAAGCAATCTTTAGGTGTATAGTAGGTACCTAAATTATAGTAGGTAACAAATGGAGTTCATAATTAAGCAAGTTTCTCTGAAACTTCCTTAGAAATAAAGATTTGTATTTAGTAGTTAAAATTTATAAGTTTTTCAATGTAATGATATTTTATTGTCATAGATGCTCAACACCTTCGTCTTATAAATGGGTTAGAAGGACACAAACACCTCATAAAAGTTTTGAAATATTTGCTATTATACTTTGATTAATTATTACAAATTTAATATTATATATCTATGCTATTATACCTACACCTATTATAAACAGTCAAGCAGTGTTAACCAATTAAATACTTAATATTTAATCTCTATAGTATATTTGTGACTAAATAATTGAAATATTCTTTACAATTTTACAGAACTATAACGTTATAGGAAGTGTTATTAAAGTACCTTGACTGTACAGGGTACTATTGCAATAAATAAGTAAACCTAACACTTACCACTGTTACGGGTGTAGTTAAAAAGAGAAACACTAGATATGGTAACAAATTAAAATATATTTAAAATTTAAGTGACTAGATAAAGGGGCGTGGGTCGGTTAGCCGGCAAAGTCTGGTTCAGCCCTGGGCGGTGGAGGTGTAGTATGGGGATAATTAGCACACGGCACTTAGCTAGTCGAAGACAGTCAGGGGTATCCCACGGTCTGCGAGGTCCAGTGACGAGGGTCCGACAACTCTAACGGCCAAGCTCAGACCGACAGTCCTGGGTATGCTGTGTGGCTTGGGGTTGTCCAGACCGGAACGATGGTATCTGGTCGGATCAGGTGTAGTCCATACAGGAACTGTTCCAGCCGGAACTCAGAACCCTGGAACGGTAGGTCCATATATGCAGAGCTTGCTTAAGGTACCGTGGCCTTGATCTCGAATCCTCGAAATCAGGGCCCTGGTCCCTTACAGTTTAAAATGAAAGGTACTAAGCGTACGTTTTAAAAATAAAAGGTTTACAAAGCAAAATTAAATGATGTAAAAAAAGTTTGACAGCTTAAAATTTACAACACGCATAAACATAAAAAATATAAAACTAGGCGAAATTACAAGAATGCGTGTTGATAAAACAGGCCCACCATGATATTAGCATCTAATAAGACAAACGGGGAACCACCACGTGTTCCAGAAATCAATTTTGACATTTACCTACAATTTGATGTAAAATTAATTTGGAAAAGAACAATATAAAAAACTACACAATTATAAGAGTTACACGACACAGATACACAGACTCACCGTGAAGACGGGTTTAAAATATATAAAATAACTACTTGAACTTAGAAACGTGGAATTTTAAAGCAACCACACTCAATTTTAGATGTCCAAAAAAGAGTTATGAAAAAGGCTATGACAATCGCGCGTCAGGCTTATATACCCGACCAAAAAAATACTTTTTTTTTAAATTACATTGACTACACAGCTAAGACTTTTTGCCACAGTAGAAATATATTGAGTTATTTAGAATGATAACCTAATAACGCAAAACTGGTGTATTTAAGTTGTTTAAAAAAAGATTATGATGTTTAGATTTAAAAAGAATTAGATTCAAATCGATAAGTCGATAACTATTGAATTCATAACCGTAGTTACCACCATATACCATAGATGGCGTTGAGAATGTCGACTTGAACCCATAGCCGTAGTTACCACCACATACCATAGATGGCGTTGGGTGTATCGTTTTTACGAAATTTAATTAAATAAAATGTAACTACGTTACATATCCCCCCCTGTTACCGAAGGATTTTTGCCTGCTGCCAGGAAAAAATCCTGAAACAACTACAAAACAGACAAAAGAAAAGAAAATATTGGTTGGGGTAAAAAAAACTTAAAAAAAAAAGAAGGTTTAAAGAAAAAATTACGACAGTGGAAGTTAAATGCTAGTCTTGTGTCAACGCGCAACAACCGACAACCTTTCATACATCGTTCACACTATATTCATACATCACATACATACATCCACTTGCATTTTGCAACTCGGACACAACATAATGATCCGAGACGCCCTAACATACGAGTATTGTATTCCATAAAGAGGAAAAAACAAAACCAGTCTAAGATATTAAAGTTCTTAGCTATATCGTTATTATAAAAGGATAACGAACAGCGTCTGAGTAAAGCGCGAATCTACTAGCCTTCCTACAACAGCTGACCCATTATTTTGATAAGATGGGAAGCTTAAGGTCCTTCAAATGCCAGGCACCAAGGTCTTTACCTTGCATGTCTTGCAGGACATAAACTAAAGGAGAACGTTTACCTACAATTTTACATTTTATAAATTTAGGAGCCAACTTTTTGCTAAAATGTTTCTCCTTATCACTTAGAAAGTAAGTTCTCTTAAAAACGACATCACCAACGTTAAATTCCGCAGGCTTACGTCTCAGATTATATTGAGCAGTGCTCTTAACATGAGCTTGCCAGAGACGCATCTGAACGCTATCGAAAATAGATGACATACACCCTAAATTTTCCGCGTAGGCGTCACGAGGCGAAAACACAAGGTCTTTAATACTATCTGTATCTAAGTAGTGAGTACCGCAAGACACTAGTTCCCTACCATACACCAAGAAAGATGGTGTAAAGCCGGTTGCCTCATTCACCGAGTTGTTGATGGCGAATTGTATTTCGGGTATATGTACATCCCATGACCTATGGTCTTCTTCTACGTAGGTCGAAATACAAGTGATAATGGTCCTATTGTAGCGTTCGACCGTATTCACCTGGGGGGTATAACGCGGTGTTAAATAAACTTTAGGTATATTATATTTTTTGAAAAGACTATTGGTCTCGTTACTAATGAACTGAGGACCGTTATCCATTAAAATAGTTTGTGGAACACCGTGCACTAAGAAAACACTATCTTCTAAAATTTTAATTATAATATCGGATGTAGCACGTTTCATAGGAAAAATAAGACAAAATTTAGAAAAACAACAAGTCACAACTAAAATAAAATTATTACGTTTTCTAGTAGTAGGTAAAGGTCCCATAATATCAACCGAGATGACTTGAAATGGTCGTGAACAGTCTTTAGGACGACCCATTTCACCTAAAACTTTATGATTTTGAGACTTATATTGTAGGCATTTAGAACATTTAGAAATGTAAGTGACGACATCGCGATACATATTAGGCCAAAAGTAATTAAGTGCGAGCCGCCTATAAGTTTTAAAAATTCCCATGTGACCAGCAGTGGGCTCATCATGGTTAGCGCGAATAATTTCCTCACGATAATCTTTAGGAACTACCTCTTTCCAAGAAAATTCAGAAGTTAAATTATGTTTATTTTTAGAAAGCCTAAATAATCTACTGTCTTTAATAGTAAAATTTGGAAAAGAAGATGGCGTATTATGGCAACCGTTAAAAATATTAAGATACCAGGTATCAGCGCCGGTATAGTTTGTCCAACTACAAATTGCGTTCACGTTAACCGCACGAGATAAAGCGTCCGGTATAACGTTGTCACAGCCCTTCCTATGTTTAATTTCAAAATTAAACTCGGATAGTCTGACACACCAGCGAGCTAACCTACCAGTGGGGTTGGACAAAGACAGGAACCACTTAAGCGCGCTGTGATCGGTATAAACCGTAAACTTTTTACCGTTCTCAAGGTAACAACGCCAGTGTTCTAAAGCAACCAAAACTGCTAACGTCTCACGCTCAGTAATCCCGTAGACTTTCTCCTGTTTAGTCAAGGAGCGACTCATGTATGCGACAGGGTGTTCTTTCCCTTCGAACTTCTGGGTGAGCATGGCCCCAATACCATAGCTACTGGCATCCGTATGAACCTCGAAGGGTTCATTGTAGTCGGGACAGCGCAGTACTGGCGCGGAGACCAAACTCTCCTTCAGTTTGTTGAACGCCGAGTCCGCCTCTGAAGTCCACTCAAAAGGAGGGGCATTCTTACGTGTAGACGTCAACTTATTTAAAGGGCCTGCCAGAGTACTGAAATTAGGCACAAACCTTCTGTACCAGGTGGCAGTGCCAAGAAAGCGTTTAACACTTTTCCTACAAGTAGGCGTGGGAAAATTTACAATCGCGGCTACCTTATCAGGATCAGTACGGAGACCGTTACCGTCGATTAAATATCCTAAATATTTAAGTTGAGGCCGAAAAAATTTACACTTTTCAAACTTAACAGTTAAATTTGCCTCTTTGAGGACTTGAAGAACCCTCAAAAGAGTAGCTACATGTTCATTAAAATCCTCACTAATAATAACAATATCATCCAAATAGCAAAAAGTTTTATGACCAAAATTACCAAACAAAGCATCTACTAAACGCTGCTGCGTAGCAGGTGCGTTCGTCAAACCGAAAGCCATACGCTTAAAACGAAACATTCCGCGACCAGGAACATAAAAAGCAGTCTTATCACGATCAGACTCGTTAATAGCTGTCTGCCAAAAGCTGTTAGAAAGGTCGATAGTACTTAAATAACGAGCGTCGTGTAAGCTGTCCAAAATCTCGGAAATGTACGGTAAACTATAAGCGTCTTTTTTAGTTACAGAATTTAATTTACGACTATCCAAACAAAATCTAAATTCACCTGTTTTCTTCTTGGGCACAACCAATACAGGAGAGCTCCAAGCAGATTGGCACGGCTCGATGACGTCCATAGACAACATTTCGTCAACCTGTTCAACTAAAATACGTTGTTTTTCCGGCGACATCCTATAATAACGTTGACGTATAGGTAACGCATCGCCCGTATCAATTTTATGAGTAATAAGTGAAGTTAAACCTAAACCTTTCTCTTCAAAAGAAATAGAACGAAATTGTTTAATTATATCATCGGCTATTGAGCGCTCAGACGAACTTAAATGTTCGTAGCCGTTAATAGCCGGCTGGGTCACCTGATGAGAAGTGATTGGATCGCTAGCCGTACTAGAATTAATTGAATTTAAATATTTAGGACAAAGTTTGAAAATACGCCAAAAGTCAATACCTAAAATGAGGTCATAAGTAACCTGAGGTACTATGTATACTTTTAAAATATGAAATTGATCTTCAAAATGAATTGGTAAATTTATATAGCCTATAGACTTTAAACATTGACCGCCCGCAGCAAAAATTGAAATATTATTATCGTCATTATTGAGAGGATAGCCTAACTCAATAATATTTAAATGAGAATTATTACCTAACAAAGAAACGCAAGAACCAGAGTCTAAAAGACCGCGCATGCTAAAAGAGTCTATATGTATATTGACATAAGGTCGAGAATCTAAATTATTGTTATCAATACATCGGACCGTATTAATTGTATAGAATTTGAAAAAAGTACCTACGGTTTTAACCCACTGTTTCCGATCCTCAAGGTCGGTATGGTTAGGTATAACACGATCCGATATAACTAGTTTTTTGAATGAGTAGGTTTACTACGACAGCGGGTGCAGTCTGGCCTTCGTACGCCAGGG
This sequence comes from Glaucopsyche alexis, assembly GCA_905404095.1. Lineage (NCBI taxonomy): Eukaryota > Metazoa > Arthropoda > Insecta > Lepidoptera > Lycaenidae > Glaucopsyche > Glaucopsyche alexis. The sequence continues at coordinate 10,789,720 of FR990053.1, forward strand.
TTGCCGCAGCCGAAACAAAATATCTTGGATTTATCAGCTGTGCACTCATAGTAGCTGTGCGAGTTAACCCTACAACGTAAACAAAATTTAGGATTATTTGTTTGCAAACTATTAACCTGATTATGGGATTGTTTATAAGCGAAGTTATTATTATTATTAGAATTATTATTAGAAAAATTATTATTATTGGAAAAATTATTATTACGAAAAGGCCTAAAAGTTTTATTAAAATTTTGTTTGTTATCAGATTTATCTTTATTAAAATTATAAGCTAAGTCAGGCGCTAAGGTATCCGACGTTACCTTAGGCGGTTCGTGATATAAGGTCAGTCGAGACTGAATGTCCTCATAATTTTTGCAAAGAGACTTAAGTTGCTCAATAGTGACAACCGTAGGTGAAGAAGCTAAGATGTTTGCATAGCAAGGTTTAATGTTATGTAATAAGATTTCTATTTTCTCACTCTCTGGGACAGGCTTAACAAGACGGTTGAACATTCCTTCCATAATAGCAACGTAAATGGTAATGGTCTCCTTTTCGCCCTGAGTCCTATTACGAATCTCTGACATGAACCTATAATCAAAACTCGGTTTGTCGAAGTCACTATACAAAAGATTTAGAAGTTCCGACCAACTGTTAATATTTTGATGAATGCTTCTGTACCAGTGTAAAGCATCACCAGTAAAAAGGTCAAAAGCATGAGAAAGAATCTTTGAATCACTAATGTTATGCTGTGTGCAATACTCATTCACCCTGGTTATAAACGCGCGGACACAAGACTTGCCATCAAACTTAATTTTATGTAAATCAGCCAAATTATTTTTTTCACACTGTACCGTAATATTTAAAGGAGGTATAGGTGCTGCAGCAGGAGCTGGCAACACAGAATTACTACTAGACCCCTTCAATTGGTGTAATAAACCTAAATAATTTTGAAGTTTTTGTAAACAAGAATTATATTGTTCGGCAAAAGGTTCAATATTATCGGATGAAATTCTATTAATTCTATACTCGATGTGGTTTAAGTTATTTTCAGCTCTAAGCAACGAGTTACCGTCAGAGTGAGAATCCAACTGTGATTTAACTTTTGTCAGGGTTTCCTCAATTCCTAACAAATCATCTTTTACGGGAAGACAGGAGTCTAAGATGTCCTCCGACGGGTAAAGCTCAACTAATTTTAGTATTTGTTTTCTTAATTCCACAACGGTAGAAGCTGGTATTTCATTCCTAACTAAGACCTCATATTCCAATTCTGCCTTTTGAAGAGAAATAAATTTTATTTTTCCAGGCATATTAAAAAAACTTTTTGAAAAAAGTTAAGATTTGAAAAAAAAAGTTTAAAATTTGAAAAGACAGTAAAGTTTTTCCAAAGTAGGTTAGGTGAGTAGTCAACTGTAATGTTTATTAAGTTAAGTTACTAAATAAATTTGAGTTTAAAAAAGGAAATTAAGTTTTCTCAGTATAAGTCAATAGCGGGTTTATCAAAAGTTAAATTCTATTTTAAAAGTTAAATTACCAATTAAATTCAAGAATTTTTTTTTTTCCACAATCTTAAAGGTGAGTATATCTGTGTCGAGAAAATACAAAAATAATGAGATGTATTCTCCAAAAAATACAAAAAAAGTATATGATTTACAAATCAGTAAGATATAAGAACTAACTACAAAATGAGTTCTACATATAATGCAGTACTAAGTATACAGTCTACAAAAAAGATGAGCAGTATAGAGTTTATTACAATATATAAACGCTACACCAAGATAATAAGGTACTAATAACTACCTAAGTATATCCAACCCTAAAAGTAAGTTAAAGTTAAAAGTGAAATTTGAGTCTACAAGTAAAATTATAAGTTTATAGCAAAGAATTTGGAATATATTTAAGAATTTAAGGTTATAATTATTTATGTTAACAAGAATTAAAAAGTTAAATTAAAAAAAATTAAATGAAATTAAAAAAGGTTAAGGCCAAAATCACATAAACATCATTGAAGATGATGTTGCTGTGTTTAAATGTATAGTGTAAGTGTGTGTGAGTGTGTGTATGTAAAAATGAGTTATAATATAAATAATTTATAAAAATAATATAATTAAAATAATAAATACAATATTTGCCCTGCCAAAAGACAGAACAGGATATATTTAATAAGGAATAAATATAATACTTTTATAAATTTAATATTGTGTCCGCTGAGAAAAAAAAAAAAATTACCGAGGGTATGTAAAAAAAAAAGTATATATATATATATATGTATATATATATAGCGGGTGTGTGCTTGTAACTATACCTGCCTCTTACACGTGCCGGTTACAGGCGGCTTAAGGACATTCTTACTCCCAGCCTTAAATGGGGAATATACTGTGAGAGTTGGATATATGGAGACGGCACGACACACACACACAGGTTGGGACCAGACCCTGGAATCACCCTATGCCGAACCAGACTAAACACGTTGGGCGCCAGTTGTTACGGGTGTAGTTAAAAAGAGAAACACTAGATATGGTAACAAATTAAAATATATTTAAAATTTAAGTGACTAGATAAAGGGGCGTGGGTCGGTTAGCCGGCAAAGTCTGGTTCAGCCCTGGGCGGTGGAGGTGTAGTATGGGGATAATTAGCACACGGCACTTAGCTAGTCGAAGACAGTCAGGGGTATCCCACGGTCTGCGAGGTCCAGTGACGAGGGTCCGACAACTCTAACGGCCAAGCTCAGACCGACAGTCCTGGGTATGCTGTGTGGCTTGGGGTTGTCCAGACCGGAACGATGGTATCTGGTCGGATCAGGTGTAGTCCATACAGGAACTGTTCCAGCCGGAACTCAGAACCCTGGAACGGTAGGTCCATATATGCAGAGCTTGCTTAAGGTACCGTGGCCTTGATCTCGAATCCTCGAAATCAGGGCCCTGGTCCCTTACAGTTTAAAATGAAAGGTACTAAGCGTACGTTTTAAAAATAAAAGGTTTACAAAGCAAAATTAAATGATGTAAAAAAAGTTTGACAGCTTAAAATTTACAACACGCATAAACATAAAAAATATAAAACTAGGCGAAATTACAAGAATGCGTGTTGATAAAACAGGCCCACCATGATATTAGCATCTAATAAGACAAACGGGGAACCACCACGTGTTCCAGAAATCAATTTTGACATTTACCTACAATTTGATGTAAAATTAATTTGGAAAAGAACAATATAAAAAACTACACAATTATAAGAGTTACACGACACAGATACACAGACTCACCGTGAAGACGGGTTTAAAATATATAAAATAACTACTTGAACTTAGAAACGTGGAATTTTAAAGCAACCACACTCAATTTTAGATGTCCAAAAAAGAGTTATGAAAAAGGCTATGACAATCGCGCGTCAGGCTTATATACCCGACCAAAAAAATACTTTTTTTTTAAATTACATTGACTACACAGCTAAGACTTTTTGCCACAGTAGAAATATATTGAGTTATTTAGAATGATAACCTAATAACGCAAAACTGGTGTATTTAAGTTGTTTAAAAAAAGATTATGATGTTTAGATTTAAAAAGAATTAGATTCAAATCGATAAGTCGATAACTATTGAATTCATAACCGTAGTTACCACCATATACCATAGATGGCGTTGAGAATGTCGACTTGAACCCATAGCCGTAGTTACCACCACATACCATAGATGGCGTTGGGTGTATCGTTTTTACGAAATTTAATTAAATAAAATGTAACTACGTTACACCACATATTGTAGACAAAATATTACAATGCGGCCATAACACTTTGAATTTGTTATAAGCATTGTCTTGCTAGAATTATTCATTCATTCTAATTTAAGAGCTTTGCTCTTGTCAGTGATGCTTTCTCCATTACTCTCTGCACTCCGGGCGTTCTCTTGACCTCCTGATACGACACGACCATCACATTCGCCTACACCTGTCCATAAAAGTTCTTCTCGGCCTTCCACGTTTTCTACTACCATCCCTTCAATTATTCCTCTAATAAAGTTGTTGTGCCGTATCAAGTGTCCGTATTAGGATTGATTAAATAATAACAATACAAGAGTATCTACATTTTATTTTATTTTTTTAAGTAAGTTTTACATGGTTTTAGTAAGAAAATAAACTTAAAATGTAAAAATACTTTTATTTCTTGCAAAGGAATTACATAATGCAGATATATTTCTTTAAATAATCAGTTTTATCTCAAGTCACATAACCAATAATAACATTATACAATTTAAAAATCAACACAGCTAATAATAATTATTATTTACACGCACTAGTTAAAGCCTGTCACAGAATGAATACAAATTAACTTAGGTTGGTAGCGGTTTTGATACATTAATAATTACATTATGATTTATATCACTTCTCACTATCAGTGGCGAAGGCTGCTTCTTCAAAGGGAAGCCGGAACCTGTATCATAGGTAGGGATTTCTATGAAGGTTTGCAAAAGGTATGTGACAACTCTACCGGTGAAGGAAAACATCGTGAGGAAACCCGCACATAGTTGGCCCCAGACGTATTGACTAGTCATTCCTCTGGACTAGGGTGGCTATGTTGTGAGAATGCCGTATGCGCTTGGGAAATCATACGATATTTAAAAAACAACTGTCCCAGGCACTACAGTATTTCAAGAGTGGTTACTTCGCTCGGAGAATACTGTATAAATCATCCATCATCGGATGTAAAGGCCTAAGTTAGGTAAATTGTTATTTTGATAACAAACAAAAATAATTGTACTTCATCTTCTTCTTCTTCTGGCCAGTTTTTTTTTTTACCAGGACATGGATATAGTCCTAAGGATAGAAGACTCCGTATTTTGTAATTGCTAAAAAGAACTGTATTGCCTTGGTAATAGAGTGTATTTCACAATGCACGTATCATAGAGGCAAATCCGAGCCGAGCGAGATAGCCATAAGGGAGGCCGTGTGTCTCGTTCTTGCATGTTGCCAACCAGAAAAATGTTGGTATTTTTAAAAAGTAACTTGAAAAATCTTAGATAAAACGAGTGTACTTTATTATTATTTTAACAAATGTTTATAACTATATCATATTCTAATTAAAAAAGTTAGAAATAGTCATTTAATACTAAATAAAAATGCAGTTTACATTAAAACCTTTTCCTTCTTTTTTATTAGATGGTATCATTCGCAAGACAATAGATACGCCATTACAGTCGGACAAGGATCTTTTGGCACTTGGATGGGGGCGTGAGTGTCGCAAATAAGAACAATACTTATTACTAAAAGTGAAATTTTACAAGACGGCGATGTTATTACTGATTTTATCCACGTGCCAAAAGGTAAGTGTCGCAACTACAAAACAATACAATTTAATACTAAAAGTGACATTTTACAAGACGGCGATGTTAGTTCTGATTTTGTCCACGTGCCAAAAGATCCTTGTCAGACTGTACACATATTTTATGCTGAACACCGGATAATATTAAAATTCATAATAGTACCAGTGCTGGATTTGCTGGACGCACCGTGACCCTTAGTGGCCTTTAGTGTAATCTCTTAAAATCTGTTTATAATGTGTGTCCTATGACCATTTGGCAAGAAATCTGTATAAAATCTGTATTATGAATGAAAACTAGAAGATAATTAATTAAATAATGTATTATATAATATAATTATTCAAAATAGAACTCTGGAGTCATACAATAGATAAACAGTTATCCAATTGTGTGTCTAATTTATAATCCTCTGAATTTTTCCCGGTGTTTCGGATTTCGGTGCATATTGAAGTTCCAGCCCACGAAGTATAGTTAACAAGGAGTCCGAACGTAATGTTAAAATAATGGTCTCAATTACTGGGACAGATTTTTGCCGGTAGAGCGCGCGACGGTTCGACATGCACTCGTTTGAAATTACGCGGGAAGTTTAAAATTGCTATTGACAGCTCTGGAAAGATTGAAATCTTATTATATAAAAGTTTTAGGAAATTCTTAGAAACTGTTCTCGAAAAATAGATACCGTAGAACACGGTAATTGCCTAACGGTAATTTAAAAATAATTGTAATAAATAATAGTATTGGCAACACTCGGTATAATAGTATTGGCAACACTTGGTACTCGTCGGTCTCGCACGCCTAGCGGCAGAAAAGAGAACTAAGATCTGGTCCTATTATTGTGTACATAATTATTATTAAAAAGCCTATACCGTTCGGACTCCTGGTATCTATGCTTCATGTTCCAGCCTTACAACCGTAATAATCGGCCTTGTTAAATAAGTACCTACTTTATTCTTATTGTAAATATCTACACTTGAAATTTGATTCCATTTTATACAAAACACTCTAGGAACTTTCAATAAAACTTCTAGGTACCGTTTTACTGAATCGACTGACTTGCACTGACTATTTGTATCAAAATTTGTATTTTGAACTTTGACTAGACATTAGACTTGAAAATAATACGGTGTTGAAATCATATAGGTATAGGTGTACCAGAATCTCATGGCAAATAGGGAAATAAAATTTTGTAGTGTGCAATACTGGGGAAATAGGATTAAACGATCTTGATACTGGTTAATTTTTAATTTTATCTTTAGTATTATTGAACATGAATAATTATAATAAGACTGTATGAAGAATGTTCTGTGTATAATATAGAAAACTAGCTTTTGCCCGCGGCTTCGCCTGCGTGGAATAGTGTTCTTGGAGAAAAAACTACTTCGGCGAATAACTCTCTACCTACTTACAGCAATATACTTCTGATACAATATTGAAAATGTTTTTAGGTTTGCCCAATGCAAATTGTTAAAAATGGGACCCTATCACCTCGACACGACATGCGCGACCATTAGATAATATACTTACATAATATTATATTTATCGCACTTGAATATAATTTTTACCTTAATCTTATATCTTAAAGACTAAATACTTAAAATACTATTATTTTAAAAACTCGCATCAAAATCCGCTGCGTAGATTTTAAGATCTAAGCATACCTACAATATACATACTATACCTACATAGGGACAGACAGATAAAGCGACTTGTTTTATACTATGTACTATGTAGTAAGTAAAGTTATTTGACATTCCAACAAAACTGACAAACCACCTCTGGATATTCCATAAGAATTAAGAACTGCAGTTACTATTATGTATTCTGTGCTGCAGTTCAAAATATTCGTGTGGGTTATCCCTAAGAGATAGTAGTTTTAGTAGGCTTTTTTAAGATGAATAAAACTGTAGTACATAATTTTGATCTATCTCGTAGTGTTCAGCCAGCATTTTCAATGTAAGCGCAAAATATGTGATTTTTAGGACTTTAGAAACCTCTAAAATTATCTGTGTACCTCTACTATGTTATGCATGTTATATACCTAAAAACCTTCCCGTTAAATCACTCTATCTGTCAAAAAAACGGCATCAAAATCCGTTGCGTTGTTTTAAAGATTTAAGCATACATAGGGACAGACAAAAAAGGGACTTTGTTTTATACTATGTAATGATAATGATATTTCATGAAAAATAAATCAATCGTGAATTACTTTATATACTTATTTATTACGAATAACATACAATTAAATTGGCAACAGTTTATTTAATGTTGGAATTTCCTTCCGAACTGTATAGAACTCGTTTACTTTATTCCTAATCAACTATAAATCGAAACTGTCTTATGTTGATTTTCTTTTTTCCTCCTCTCCTCCTTTTACCAGGCATGGAAAACAAACCATCATTCGATGTGCCATCAGCTACGATTCACCTTATAGTAGTACTGGAAACACATTTAAAGAAGTCACAATAATTACCTAAGAAAATATAAAAAAACTAAAAGTATCAAAACAACTCACTCTAACTTACCGGTCAACTCTACCACGAACTTTAAATTATAAGATTGAGTTCGATTTACACCTTCTTCTTTCTGTATTTTACTATAGACATAGAAAACAATATTTCTCGCTTGAGATCGAATTGCCTTTTTGGATATTTTCACAAAAACAACAAATTCCAAGAACATAATCACAAAATTTTAGCAGCGGTTGACAGATCACGTACTTTGATTTGACGGGTCATACTTGACATTGCCATATGAAAATCACATTTTTTATTTTTTTTAAAATGCCATCAGATTCTGGTAGAGCTATACCTACATTAAATCTAGTTGTCTGCCTTTTTAACTTGACACTGACAAATAGTTTTATGCCGTAACGCCATCAATAATTAAAAAAAAATATATATGACATTTGACAACTTCACAACTGACGGCTAAATTCTTGAAATCATAAACAACTAACGTTTGAGCAATTCGTTGTTGCGATTCGAACGACAGTGTGCGTTTGTCTAGGGACAAAATGTCGTGATCTCAAAAGAGAAGTCGATACGACAGATCTTTCCGAATTTTAACGAAGGTAATTTGTCTAGGCGCCCAGGGTTTGCGCTTGTTTTATAGCATTAGGTAAAGAATTCCATAGCCGCACTGCAGAGGACGAGAAGGAGTTACCAAAAAATTTGGTTTTTTGAGTGGGCACATTTAGCTTGAAAGTATGACGCGTGTTTGTATCTTCAGATGAGAAAGTAAACAATTCTTTGAGGTAAGGGGGAGCCATAGGGTCAAAGAGTACATTATACAATAGATGCAAAACGTGAGTATTCCTGCGCAGACGAATCGGGAGCCACTTTAAAGTTGATCTAAATTCCGAGACATGGTCATATTTACGCAATCCAAAAATAAAGCGTATGCAAAAGTTTTGGATGCGTTCAAGCTTGTTTAGCTGGTCCTCTGTCAGGTTGATGTAACTTACGTCAGCATAATCCAAAATTGAAAGCAATAAAGTCTGAGCAAGCATAACCTTAGTTGGTATGGGCAGTAAATTCTTAAGGCGCTTTAGAGAAGCTGCAGCAGCATAAACTTTTCTACTAACTGAACTAATCTGATTTGACCAGGACAAGGTTGTATCGAAAAATACACCCAGATTCTTAACCGTGTCTGAATAATTGATCCTTATGTTATTTAGTATTATAGGGGGTAGATCAGACCGATTAATTCTATTTAACAAGACCTGGCTTCCAATTATAATAGCTTGAGTTTTATCCGGGTTGAGCTTTAAACCATGACTGCTAGTCCAATTTTAGTTTGTATGGGAGGTCAAATTTTTTACTTCCCGCTAAGAAAATCTAAGATTTTCAAAAATTGTGAAGTAATCGATTTAACCCCGTTTTGCAAAAATCGATTTATCATCAGATCTCGACGTTCTGAGGTCACAGGAACGTTCCCTGACTACCCCTGCGAGGGTGTCACTGTATGTATGTGTGTGTGTGTGTGTGTGTAAGTATGTAAACCTCTTAGAACTTTTGAACAGTTTGACCGATTTTATTGCGGCTGGCGCCATTCGAAAGGGCTCGACCAAACTTAGATTTTTAATATAATTTGGGACAGATAGATTTAAAGAAATATAAAAAAAATTGTTACATACAAAAAAAAAAAATCAAGTGTTTTTTTGGAAATAACTTTTAAACGGCTTTATCGATAAACTCCAAAAACAAATCAGCTCTTAACTTTAAAAAACCACGTCGATCGCCGCTGATCCGGTCAAAATCAGTTGATTTGTTCGAGAGATATAGTGAAGGAAAAATTTTGTAATTACTCCGAAATTTTTTATCTAAACATTTTTTGTTATCGATTCTTTCAAAGGACATGAAAAACTGCATCGATTGCCATAAATCGCGTGAAAATCGGTTGATTCATTACAAAGTTATCAGTTTCAAATTTCAAAAAAATGTGTTTTATTAAATTTTCATCAAAAGTCTGATGAAAGAAAATTGTCAGTGAAAATTTTTAGAAGCATTTTTATTTTTGAGCTTGATAAGGCAAAAAATGATAAGATAAAATTTAAGCGCGTAGCGGGATGGCCTTTATGATCGAAGCCTGGTTAACTGTTTTCATAATATATATTTTTTACCTTTTTTTTATTTTGATGTTTCTTAGGAAAAGTTGTTCAGTTTCATGAGTTAATCGCTGGGTTTCGGATTTAACCTTATTTGTTACACGTTGTATATAATATTATGTTTGTACTATCGTAGCTACTAAACTACTGATCCGATTTTATTTAATGAGGTGTCAATAGATTCATAATAATAGCCAGGGTGACATACTTAGGTTAAATAATTTGCGTAGTCAGGTTATAGTCTTTAACTTAGACTATAAGGACCAGGAACGCAAGTTCGCCTACACAAGAGGAGTTGCACTGAGTAACACATGTAACTTCTCTGTTGTTGCGAGTGTGGTAGTAACTATTGTGGTGTTGGAGTTGGAGTTACCCGTGTTACTCCTCTGTTGTTGCGAGTGTGGTAGTAACTATTGTGGTGTTGAAGTTGGAGTTACACGTGTTACTCCTCTGTTGTTGCGAGTGTGGTATGTAACTATTTAGTAATCTGTGGTGTGGTGTTGATGTTGGAGTTACACGTGTTACTCCTCTAGTGTTGTAAGTGTCCAAGGGCGGCAGTTATCGCTTGCCATCACGCGATCCCTTGTATAGACTTACGCAGAATCATGCCAGAATACAAATATTTTTAGTATGAAAAGTTTTTAGTAGGAGTACCTATTTAGCGTACGAAAAAACAAAATCTTAAGTTGATATTAATTTTAAGTTAATAGTTTGTGTTGTAGCTAATTCGTTATTGTGATAAATTACCTTGTATTGTTTTCATTACTACGTTCAGTTATGTAACTAAATGACTAAAAAGAGTTTTCATAAAATAACCAGATAGCTTCACTATTTAATAAACTTAGTTTTACTTATCATCGGAGGTATTATGGGCGGGGTAAAGGGGATTTTGCCTCCTGTAATTACTAAGTTTTATAATTTTTTTACAGTTATAATAATGGTTCGCCATTTCGAAAGGAAGACAGATAGTGCAAAATAAAGCTTCGGGGATATGAAAATAGCCGAACGGGAAGTGACAAATAGAAATTTATGCTGAAAAAGAGCTGCTTTGGCCACGATCAACGTTGTACCGAAAAATTTAAAAGTTAAAATAATTTAAAAAAATTAAAAACCCGACTGCGTAAAAAGTGAACCAAACTAAGTAGGTACATAATTAAAACTGAAAAGAAAAAAACAAGCACTTAGATATCCGGTGGTCTAGAATTCTATAATATATTATTGAATTAATACTATTGGAACATAACAACTAAACAGTCCATTGAAAAATTAGATTGGCTTGGCTGTCGAATAATGGATCCCGACTGTTCAGTTGTTATGTTCCAATAGCATTAATTCAATAATATATTATAGAATTCTAGACCACCGGATATCTAAGTGCTTGTTTTTTTCTTTTCAGTTTTAATTATGTACCTACTTAGTTTGGTTCACTTTTTACGCAGTCGGGTTTTTAAATTTTTTAAATTATTATTTTTTATTTTATAATTTTTAGTTGTGAGTACCTAGCTAGCTATTTACCAGACTGGATTTCCTATCAGCATCAGTCCTACATCACAATTGCGCTGGAATGTGAGAATGGTTGTTACGCAACTTTAAATCGATATAGATCCTAAACGGTCAGTCGAATCGAAAAATGTTGAGAGAAAACTAACAATGATTTTCAAATACCTATTCAACGATACCCCATTTGATATAGTTTGTTGACTTTCATTTTTTTCATTTTCACAATATGGCGTCCGGTAGTCGCCATATTGAATTTTCACTAACGTCATGTCTTTAGTGACACTCGCCGGACTAAGAGGAATCGATTGACGTGTGAATCATAAAAATCGGCCCAGGCGTTTGGTCTGTATAGTGCTTCAAAGGAACATACATACATACATACATACATACATAGGCTGATAAACACATTACCACTCCTTTGCGTCGCGCAGTCGGATAAAAAGAAACAGCATTGGTCACCTATTAAACTAGTACACAGACCGGTATTTTGAAGGAAAAAAGGAAAATGAAAAAATAATGATAATGCGTCTGAAGAAGAAGTGGTATTTTTACTGCGGAGATTAGCACTTGTAATCTGCTGAGGGTTGTGTTACATGCCGAGCTTGCTACAGATGGGCCCTATCTGTTCTTGAGCTGGTGAGGAATATAATTTTTCCAGGTTGTCCCCATCTGGCAGAGTACCTAGCAAACTGATAGCATTGCCTCGTTGGATAGCAATGGCTATCCGTTGTGCCCGGTAGTTCCCGGCCCTGAGGTCTCGGGTGGCTTCTGTAAGCTTTTTGAGATTTATTTAAAAAGTTTATGTGCGCCCGGACCCCATGCGCCTAGGGTTTCCACCCCAAACGGTTCAAATATGAGGTCTCCGCTATAGGTTCTCATATTTGCACCACTTGAGGTTCTCTGCTTGGTTTGCAGCCACGCCCGCACAGTCGAGATACCTTGGACATGGGACGGAGCAAGAGCGACGATCCACACACAATATCGACACAAGTAGCGTCCCATACAAGAGCCCGTCCTACACTAAAAGTAACCAGGATCATTCCATCAGGTCTCTTACCATCGTCGTGCGCTAGAAAGGAGGGCTCCAGTATGGCTGGCACACCGGCGGTGACAAGAATCTGACGAATGAGGTCATTCAGGTTGTGATGCCAGGAAATGCGTCCAGCGCTTCGTGAGCAGCACAGCCATGGTGATCATGGTGACCGTGGCTGTCTACGTTCGCGTCGCAAACACACTGATGAGGGACGACATGGGGGGCACCAAGACGCAGGGCAGTGGCTAGCCGAAATGTATTGCGGCCCAGCAATGTTCCAGTATTGGCTGACGGTAGTGCTTGCAGCGAAAGGCCCGACTCCCACTTCTCCAGGGCCAAAATTCGAGCTCGCTCTGCAGGACTGGAAGACGTGTTAAAAAGTCTATTCCGTACCAGTCCGTACCGTAAACATGTGTTCTCGGGCACATTGCTGCCGGCACTAGCAATGACCTAAGGGTCCTTGACCTCGTCCGCAAAAAGGGTAAGGGACAAGATGAGCGCTCTAATATTTTCAAAATCACTGCGTGGGTTGCGACTTGCGTCGAAGAATGCCGGTAAGGCCACGTCAGACGTTTGTTGAATGCCCAGGCCACCGAACCTTACTGGAAGCGTTGCGTTGGATTTTCTTAATTTTTACTTTGTTCGCTCACAATTCGGGGGTTGCTTAAAATCTTTAATTTTGTTTTTAATTAAACAATCTTACAAGCAACACAGAACCTTCGCCAATGTCGCACTTTGTGGAGTTAGGTATGTGGATAATATTTTGATTTTAAATAATAACACCGGTCAACAAAAAAAAATATTTTTTTTTGCGCATGGGTTTTACTTGATTTATTCTGAATATATAAGCAAATATTTATAAAAAAGTGCGATTACAAATCGAAAATATTTGCTTTATAAGAAGTTATAGCGATTTGACCATTTATGATTTTTGCTTCCAGCTTCCAGTCTTTGCGCTCTATTGCTGGCGAAAGAGAGGTATGGTAAAAGGGTTGTCTTTCTTACATCCCTCCTTGTGTACGACGGTATGACCTCGCATATTATAAAGAAATATCTTGTTTAATCCTTTTTTTCGCTGTATTGTCTTGTACAAAATAGCTTCGAGAAGTTGAAAAGGAGATGGTGACTCGTTTTGCTATATTTGTGGTGGATTTATTAAAGTGAGAGAGTAAAAGTGTTATTTAACTACAGATTTAAAGATTTGCGAGGCATAACAAGCTTACTTCCATCTACCTGTTACAAATCAAGACCAAAAATGGGCTTATGAAATAAATCTATACATAAACTAACGAGATGATTAAGATTTTTTTCATCGTCGGCTATAGGATGTCTCTAAAGAGGCAAATGTTCCATTCTCATTTTTATAAGTTTAAAGATAATATGGGAGCTTATTCGGAAGAACAAGGGGAAGGATTCCATCGAGATATAGTTAGAATTTGAGAGACGTTCCCAAGGCCAGTATACATACTGAAATCATGTTGAGGATTGAGGGACTATATTTGGTGGTTAATAAGATAACTTCTACTGAACATGACACAAAAAGCAAAACTGTTAATTTTTAAACATTTTAACACTACTTTCAAACTTATTTTGTAAGATTATATCATAAAACTGATGCTCAGTATCTTTTAATAAATCACCTCTATGTAATTTTTTCATGTATTTTCATTGATTTGATTTTTTTCATTTTTTAAACTTAAAAGCAAATACAGAACTATTTTTTGTTCTTATTATTATTTCTAGGTATAAAAGCAATAAAAATAATGTATGTTATAACCCGTGCGCAAAAATGCTGTCGACTATTGTAATTAGTCTCGATTTACTCACCGTATATTATTTTCCTATAAACTGGTTGTATATATGTATCAAGGTCTTTGTTATCGACACAAACCTAATTATTATGGATTGTGAGAATAAAGTAAGAACCTACAATTCACTTCAATATTAGATTCACATACTCATCGCATGTAAAAGTAAGTACTAAGTAAATTAAATGCCTACAAACACGATCATTATTGTAACCAACGACAAAACTATACATGTTCCCCATTCTCTGACTTCTATTTGAGCTAAATAGTAGGTAATAGTAAAATTGAGTAGTTCTCTAATAGTCTAAGAAAATAAGCTCTGAAATACGAACCTTGAGTTAAAACTTGAATTTTTGATATAAGTTACTTTTAAGTTAGAGAGTGATTTTAAAATCATACTCTAGCTTTTAGCTACCCTATCTCAGTTAATTTAAATTTTAGAAAAAAAAAGTTATGAGACCATTTTTATGTAAAATTTTACGCTCTACAACTTTTATTTGAAGATTTTTTTTTTCTAGCACTTCTCGTTTTCCCAAAATAAAAATAAAAAACCTTCTTTATGTTTTTTCACCCCTTCTCGGGGGTGAATTTACACAGTTCGTTTTCAAAATCTTCAAAGTAACTTATATAAAAAATTCAAGTTTTAACTAAAATTCATATAAATTTAATAAATATTGTTATTTTTAGCAATCTTCCGCCAAATAATACCCACAACCTGCAAGCAAATGTGTGAGTGCACGCATAAGCATGCGTAACGCACCTCCCTCCTCCCACACTGCTTATGCGTGCACTCAGATGCAAGATCGTGCAAACACCACCACCACACAAGCAACAATGTCAGCAAGATCGTGCAAAGCCCCACACCATCATGCAGGTTGCAAAACTCGACGCGCGTTTCGCCCCGAACCCGGAGCATCCTCAGGAAGTGGACCTGCGAACAAAGTTCGTTAGTAATGCTGCCAAGCAAACCACCACCTTATATAGACTACTGGCTACTAGTACCCCCACCAACCATATTAATGAGCGGTGACGTAGTCAAGCATGTTTGGTCATTCAACAATGCAAGTCTATTGTTGTTCTTTTCTTTAATTATTTCTAATTGTTCCAACACGCTCAGTCGAAAGCCTTTGTCACATTTATGTAATACCTTATAGGAATGGCCATCGGGTACACTATGACCACTATCTAAAAGGTGTTTAGCAAAATGTGATTTATCACGATGACCATTTCTATAGGCCGCGATGTGTTCTTTGTACCGAGTCTCAAAGTTAATCTAATACTACTATTCATGCATCCTCATGTCATCCTTGGCAACATAAACTCGCGGCTTTTCATAGTTACGTTCACAGATTAGTGTCCATTCCTCTTAGTAAAGAAAATTATCAGAAAGAGTTAAACATAATTTACCAAATCGCTAAGTCGAATGGGTATAATCCCAAAATTATTAATAATATTTTGAATAATAAAAATAAAAAGGAATTGGTTAAGTTTTTGTACGCAGGGACTCCTGATAAGGATGTAGTTAGATACAAGTCCAGTTTGACCTACATGGGTGAGGTATCTGCACGTTTATCCAAAATAATGAGAAATAACGACATGCACGTCGCATTCAGGACAAATAATACCTTAAAAAATCAATTGTGTCATAATAAAGACCGGATTGATTTAAAGTACCAATCCGGTGTCTATAAAATCGATTGTCCTGAATGCGATAGTGTATACGTGGGTCAAACTGGACGTAACTTTGAGACTCGGTACAAAGAACACATCACGGCCTATAGAAATGGTCATCGTGATAAATCACATTTTGCTAAACACCTTTTAGATAGTGGTCATAGTGTACCCGATGGCCATTCCTATAAGGTATTACATAAATGTGACAAAGGCTTTCGACTGAGCGTGTTGGAACAATTAGAAATAATTAAAGAAAAGAACAACAATAGACTTGCATTGTTGAATGACCAAACATGCTTGACTACGTCACCGCTCATTAATATGTTTGGTGGGGGTACTTAGCAGCCAGTAGTCTATATTATAAGGTGGCGGTTTGCTTGGCAGCATTACTAACGAACTTTGTTCGCAGGTCCACTTCCTGAGGATGCTCCGGGTTCGGGGCGAAACGCGCGTCGAGTTTTGCAACCTGCATGGTGGTGTGGGGCTTTGCACGATCTTGCTGACATTGTTGCTTGTGTGGTAGTGGTGTTTGCACGATCTTGCATCTGAGTGCACGCATAAGCAGTGTGGGAGGAGGGAGGTGCGTTACGCATGCTTATGCGTGCACTCACACATTTGCTTGCAGGTTGTGGGTATTATTTGGCGGAAGATTGCTAATTTACGTGGTAGAGCCATGCTTCGGCACGAATGGGCCGGCTCAACCGGAGAAATACCACGGGCTCACAGAAAACCGGCGTGAAACAGCGTTTGCGCTGTGTTTCGCCGAGTGAGTGAGTTTACCGGAGGCCCAATCCCCTACCCTATTCCCTTCCCTACCCTCCCCTATTACCCTATTCCCTCTTAAAAGGCCGGCAACGCACTTGCAGCTCTTCTGATGCTGCGAGTGTCCATGGGCGACGGAAGTTGCTTTCCATCAGGTGACCCGTTTGCTCGTTTGCCCCCATAGTTCATAAAAAAAAAAAAAATATTAAATTTATGTTATGGATTTCCGCAAAGTAACGCCTGATTCTATTAACTATTTAAAATTCATATTTCTGAGCCTATTTTTTGGACTATAAACTTTGTGCATTGTTTCAGGTGGCCAACGGCAAGGCTCGTGAGTCAGAGGGTCCGGTGCTGCCTGTGTCGTCTGTGTCGCCGGTGTCCGCCACCAGCGAGTCGCGAGTGTCGCTGTTCAGCTGCTTTCATTGCGCGGTAAGTGAAACAAGGGCTACAGTAGGTACCACTGTGGCACGTCTATCTTCTATATCATATTATAAGGTTCGGTAAAATCAATTATGGATATTTTGGGCATATGATCTACTGTTTATGTATAGACGTTTAAGCAGAAAAATAATTATTGTCATACTCGAAATTTTTTTTTTCTTTATATTGTTTCTTTTATACGCATTACGCTTATATTAACTTCACCCGTATGTAAGCTTGTTTGCTTGTTTGTTTGCTTGTATGTAACTCTCTCTTGCGCGCATGCTGCCTTCCTCGGCTGTAGCTTTAAAACACGCTTTTAAAGAATATCGGACTAAAAAGTTGAAAATAAATATAGTTAAAAAAAAAACTAAAAAAACACGCTTTTAAAGAATATCGAACTAAAAAGTTGAAAATAATTTCAAAAATAAACTTATTACAGTAGTATATAAAAATACTAGTACCTATAATTGAGGGAAAAGCGTGGGGCGCTTTGTGCCATAATTTTCGTATATCGAGCGACACACGCTTTTCCCTCAATTATACTAGTATTTTTTTATATACTACTGTTTTAAGTTTATTTTTAAAAAAATTAAAATTATTTTCATTGTCTTTGCGTTTTGAGGAGAGTCACACATACATGTGATGATTTTTTACTTTGAGTATGACAATTTTTTTTTCCCTAAACGTCTTTACGTAAGCAGTGGAACATGTGACTCAAGTATCCGTAATTGATTTTCGGATACGTTATATTATATAAAAGAAAGTCGTGAAAGTCATATCAAAATGAATGAATACGTATTTCAGTGTTTCCTAAAATTCAGCTGCCCTTATAGGTGGGTAAAATAGGGAATGATAGTTCTAATTTCACGTGGGCGAAGCCGCTTGCAACTAATGCTAGTTAAATATATTTACTGTATTTGAGGGGAATTGGAAGTTGCAATGGAAATAAGAATGATGAGATCAATTTTTACGCCGGCCATTATCACAAGTCAATGTTGATTCCACTTTACATCCAATTAGGTATAAGTATAGATTTTTATTATTGATTATAATATACTTATTAATGATGATTTTTTTAAATTAGTTTTTTTCTTACTTCTGGGGGCAATGATTCTCGTAATTATAATAGGTTAAATCTCATTTGGATTTTTAAGCTTTCCGCTCGCACTCACGTGATTTGACGCGTATGCGAATGAGTCAGCGCGTTGACCGAAACGAGATTTTTTTAAAATAATTACGAGAATAGGGAATATGCATAAAATTTAAAACTAGCTTAAAATATAATATTATGATACTAGACAGAAAAATAAAGAAAATGGCGAGAAAATTTTCAATATCTGTTGATAAATGAGCAAGATATGAGCGGTCAAAGTTTGTAATCTATCTCTTTCTAGCAAAACGAAATTTAGTATGAACTTTCTATGAAAGTCGTGTTATGTGACGTCACGATACACGTCGGATCTCTCTGTCTAATAGACCACTTTAAACGTTCATATCTTCGTAATTTTTAATGATATCAAAAAACTGATTTTACCATACGGTTTACCAAACAAGATAGATCTATATAAATAAATAAAAAAAATACGTGCATATTCCCTATTATTGGGCTTCTAACCTTCTGAGGAATGCGAATATTTTTTAAAAATAATTACGAGAATTATTGGGCTTCTAACCTTCTGAGGAATGCGAATATTTTTTTAAAATAATTACGAGAATTATTGGGCTTCTAACCTTCTAAGGAATGCGAATATTTTTTTTAAATAATTACGAGAATTATTGGGCTTCTAACCTTCTGAGGAATGCGAATAGACTGACTGTAAAGTAAAGCGCTGTTATCAGCCTTGAGTCTAGTTGAGCTAATACTTTTAGATTAAGCTGTCACAGTATAAAAGTTAGCTTCATCATCTAGTTATATCTTATATGATCTAAGAGTTATATTATTATTTTGGTATAAAAATATGTGATAAAAATAATTAAACGTACGTACTTATAAGTAAGTACGGATAGTAAGTAAATTCCTTCTTTTTTCACTGATATTCTTGTAGTCAGTGGATAAACTCCACGTGTTCCAGATTTTTTTAATTGGACCTATGTTTAGGAATTAGGAAATGAGGTTTAAAAACAAAA
Source organism: Glaucopsyche alexis (assembly GCA_905404095.1). Taxonomy (NCBI): domain Eukaryota; kingdom Metazoa; phylum Arthropoda; class Insecta; order Lepidoptera; family Lycaenidae; genus Glaucopsyche; species Glaucopsyche alexis. Next base: position 10,808,946 of record FR990053.1, read on the forward strand.
GGAGGATCAAGTGTCCCTAGTTTCCCCTACATATTATAGTAAGTCACAAGTCATAGAATAGAATAAATAAAATTTTAACAGGTAGTAAATACTTTTTACCATTGGGTATAACTTTGCATAAAGTAAAAAAAATATTCTTTTATTATTTCAGTTACATAATGGTATCAAAGCTATACGGAAGGACAAACATTCAGCAAAATCTAAGGTAAGCTTTTATATATTTTTCAATTTATAAATCTTAAATTACTTGCTCTCATGAAACTATAATCACTAGTTTGATTATAAACTAGTTCCTGGGTAACCGAGCTTTGCTTGGAGTTCTAAAACAATAACAGTCACAAAGTTATTTACCTGACTGGGATTCGAACCCACTACATTCCAAATTTCCGAACAAAGCAAAAAGTATACATAGGTGGTACGCGTACTAAACTGCCAATCAGACTGACATAATAGAGTCGAAAATATATGATTGATGCATGACGAAAGAAAAAAACATGTATAGGCGTATAGCTTAAAAATGCGCAGTTTCCAAGGGATAAGATTTTTATTAGGTATATGATGTACCGTAACTAAAAATTTACGGTTTTCGCAATTTTTCCTTTACCTGTGCTATAAGACGTTGCTTCGTACAAAATTTCAAGATTCTGTGTCATGTGTCCACGGGAAGTACCCTGTAGGTTTTGATTCCCTTGCGAGTGTCGAAAATTTGCGGAAATTAGTGGCATAAACAGCTGTATCTTTTGGTTGCGTTGGCTTAGAAGTTTGATTTTTCATAGCTCCAAGGGACAGGGCCTGGGGCCATACTCAGGACCTGAGTATTTGATATAAATTCCAGCTTGATACCTCCACGCGTTTCTTAGAAAAAGGGTCTTGACAGACAGACGGATGAACAAAGTGATCCTATAAGGGTTCCGTTTTTACGTTTCGAGGTGCGGAACCCTAAAAATAGGGGAAAAATATATTAATATCCAAAAATTTAAGACGTCGGTACATGATAATTTGGTCTCGTTTTAAAATGTATCAGGTATTTATACTTTACATGTAGAATGTATGACTTTTTAAAAATTTATCAGATTTAGAAACATTCTGGTAATGCGCGGTGAGTGACCCGGGCGGCCGCGCCGCGCGGTCACGTTTCTGGAGTCGCCTCTCGCAAGTCGCATCCACACGGAACTTCCTTTCTCCCCACCAGGGTTGCCAACCGCAAAAAAAATCCCTCGTACATATGCAGCTAAAATTCTCGTATTTTGACTTACAAACCTCGTATATTTATTATGCATCATCATTTAATATTGTTAGATCTCCCATGTACGAATGTTCAAAGTACTCCTCGTACTTTATACAACTTATCATATTTATTTGCAATGTGCCGAGTATGAACCAAGAAAAAATTTATTGAAAGATTTAACGAAGTTAAAGATTTTTCCGTCTTACTGCATCAAATCTATTCTATCTAGTATGAATAATGGTGCAATTTATGCAATTTCAAAATTCGTTAATAGTTATAATAAGAGAATTTAAAAATGATAACAGTGTTGTATAAATTAGTATTTGTTATACAAGGTGTAACAAAAATAAGTGATAATACTTAAGGGTGCGTTTGTGTTCCTTATAGAGAGTTCACTGTGAAAGTAGCAGCGCTGAAAGAGCAAATTTTTTTTTGCGATTTGTATGGGAAAGCGCTCTAGCGTCACGAGTTTGCCCATACAAAAGTGAAAAAAAAAAAAAAAAAAGCCCATTCAGCGCTGCTACTTTCACAGTGAACTCTCTATAAGGAACACGTACACACTCTAAAGTATTATCGCTTATTTTTGTTACATGTAGTATATTAATGTTGGAATATTCAAGAAGACATTATAGTAAAGATACTAAATCTAATATAGATAGGCACATACATTGTAGATGATACATTGCTTTTTGAATACAAGGCTCTCGCGCCTTTTGCACCTTAGGCTAAGTTTACAATTTGAGTGATCCGTAAAGTAAGTACACTGTGTTATGTTTGTACGTAGAAGTAAGGCATGTTTACTCGGCAAATGGGCTAGCCCACAGCCAGATTTTTATTTTAGCAATAAAAAATAGTAATGTTAAATGTTTGTATGGCCATATTATCAAATTGTCTTATATAATTGTACGAGGTTGATAGTGTCCTCGTACCATGTACGAAAGACAACAAATCTCGTATTTGTATTTTGTACGAGGAACCTCGTACGGTTGGCAACCCTGCTCCCCACTCTCCCCTGTCTCCGGACACGCGACACGTGATTGCATAATTGCGGCATACGTTACGCGACAAAGATTGTTTTCCGACAAATTCGAATTTAAAATTAACGATCATTTACAATTATTAGATACTTTGCAATGCGCAATTTTTGTCGCAGAAGCGATTTGAGGTGTAATATTTTACGTTGTTTTATGTTTTATTTTAAAAAAATGACTAAAACATTTGTGATCCATCTAAAATTAAAACACTTAAATATTTCTTGGTCACTGTCCTTCGTTAAATTAATACTTTTTATTATGTTAATTTATGAATAAAAAAGGAATTAAAATTAATAAGTAAGAATTATATTTTTATTAAATATGTAATAGGTACGCATTGTTAATTTTTGAATTAAAACTAAAAAAAGGCAAAATTTAATTTCAAAATTACAATTTTAAGATTATCGTAGCGTTTCTTGTCTACGACAATCTTAGAATTTTCGTAGACAAGCTACGACTACGGCTACGACAATTTCCAGATTTTTTATTCTAATTTTTACCTATTGAAGTATAATGCTCCACATACTGGAACATAAAACCTATATTATTATATTATACCTTATAACTTATTGTTCTAATTCTAATAACAAAAGAAATACCTATGTCTGTTAAATCTTTGTATGAATTTTGCGTACATACTGTGTTCAATGTTTTACTTTCTCATCCTCAAAATCGAATTACAAATTAAAATAATTTTAAATAATATATCATATTATTTAAAATTATTTTCGTATTAGTAGTAAGTTTTATGTTAAGGTCGCGACTAGACGCGACGCGACGCGGCGTTGCATTTTTAAGATAGCGAATCAAAATGGAACTTTATTCACTATAGAAGAAGATAGACGTTTGATTGCAAGAGTGGCGCCGCCGCAGCTCGGTGCCGCTCGATATTCGGACTCTTCATTCTTGCAATTAATATCTTGGAGAGTTTTGCCGGGAATGTCAATCAGCAACGTTGTGATTTTTGTGTTTTTTTTTTCTAAATTTGTGTTAATTCGGTTTTTAATGTGTAATATTGGTAGGATATTATCCAGTAGCTATTCGTTGACGTGCACAAGTGTGGGCAAGTGATAGGACTACAAAATGCGTGCTAGATTAGGTTTCACGCCAATATTCCCTAGGAAGTTTCAGTAAAGCGTCTACCACTGAATCTACTGACTTGAGTCATTGACTACCCCGACTATTTATTTGGACTTTGACTAGACTTTGGACTTGATGATTTAGAAATACGGTGATGAAAATTTCAACGAATATTCTATTGCCCGCCTTTTTACTTGATACTGGCAAATGGTTATAAGCCAACGCCATTTTATAAATAAATAAAAAAAAAGAATATCTCAAAAATACAGCGCTGCGTCGCGTCTCGTCTCGGTGTCAGCTGACGCGAAGTAGGTATGGTATAAACACATTACTCGCCGTCTTATTTTGTCGCCTCTATTGACTTATCTTAGGTCTGTACTCCGTATATTTTGTAGTGTATAGGCTAATACAAGGACCGAAGAAATTATTGACGAAGTGTAGTATAATTTCTTTATGGTAAGCTAGTTTAAATAAATTTTAATGTCACGTGTCTTAAACGCGTTTAAAATGGTAAAGGAGAAATAAAAGACGTATTATCGTTTTTTTTCTTTTCTAGGTAAACTTGAATATCTTTACACATAATCATTTTAGGTCAGAGAAATATTAACGTGTAGGCGCGTTATACGTCATGCTATCGGAATACATCGACAGAAACATCAAAATCACGTAGGTACGTTTCTTGTGGTGTGGTGTTTTTGAATTTTGAACTTGATAAAAGAGCTTTCAAACAATTCCACCTATTTTTAGGGTTCCGTACCTCCAAAGGAAAAAACGGAACCTTATAGGGTCACTTTGTTGTCCGTCCTTCTGTCTCTCAAGACCCTTTTGCTCAGAAACGCGTGGAGGTATCAAGCTGGAATTTATATCAAATACTCAGGTCTACGGTGCGGTATTAGAAAGCTGTGAAAAAATCAAACTTCTAAGCAAACGCAACGAAAAGATACAGCCGTTTATGCCGCAAATTTTAGACACTCGCAAACTCAAAACCTACAGGCACTTCCTGTGAACTCAGAATCTTGAAATTTAGCACAAAGCTTCTTCTTATAGCACAGATAAAGGAAAAAAAATTACGAAAACCGTAAATTTTTAGTTACATCATATAATAAAAATATTTTTAATAATTTTAAACTTACTACCCCTTTCCTCATGAACGCGTAGAGGTATTAAAATGAAATTCATATCAAATACTCAGGTATTATATAATACCTTTAAGCTGTAACAAAATCGCTATAGGTTTAACGTACGGAATCCTCGCACTTGGCCAGTTTTTTTAATATTATCCTATTTTCATGGCCCTAGTACTGATTATATAGATGCCAAAGCCCTCTGGTGGTAACTAATATCTATTCTGTGCCTCTGGGTCAAAAACGCTTAAGGCCCTCCCCCGAGCAAAAGACCTTGAGGCGGTCAGCCGCATAACTCACTTCAAAATTTTTCACATAACTTAGTTCAAAATTGACCAAAAAAAATGTAAACGGCGAATATCTAGCTTATGAGATTGCCTATCTATTGGTGTGTGTCCCAAATAAAATTAACTTGTAAATACTATGGAGACGCTGAAACTATAATTGAATGTAACATTGAATTATAGTTTCAGCGTCTCCATAGTATTTACAAGTTAATTTTATTTGGGACACACACCAATAGATAGGCAATCTCATAAGCTAGATATTCGCCGTTTACATTTTTTTTTGGTCAATTTTGAACTAAGTTATGTGAAAAATTTTGAAGTGAGTTATGCGGCTGACCGCCTCAAGGTCTTTTGCTCGGGGGAGGGCCTTAAGCCGAATTTTTTTTACAGGAGAAGGTTGCGTCTCGAGGCGCCCGACAGAAGTGATAACTTAAACTAGTCTAAACAAAGAGATTCGAACCCGATACCAATTGGTCAAAAATCCAAGTGCCTACGTAACTGCGCTACGTCGATCTGACATTCAAATTCGAAATTACATTGGCGCCGTAATGCGTTACGGAACGAAGCGGTTTATCCTCCCATAGAAAGTTATCACTTCAAAAAAACTTGAAAGTACAGTAGCACAGTAGATAGGGAACGTAACGAACTAGGTACTCACTAGCCCACATTTTTTGTAAAAAAACTATAATCCGACCACGTAAATTAGGTATATGACCTATGTTACAACTTACATGTAATCACTAAAATCACATTAATAATCAAAACTTAAACGTTAGCTAAAACATTTATTTAAAAATAAGTAGTTAGGTAAATACAATTAATATTAAAACTTACTATCTCAATACAATACGGTGTGGATTTAATAAAATAAAACAATGGAATAATACACTATAGTCTATACCTACCTACTAGTACCTACGAAGCTAACCTCAGGAGAAAAGCCCACCCCGCAGCATACCGGGCTCAAATGTTCCCATGACGCTAGCCGCATTGCCGCGCTGAATGGCCAGGGAAACATGCTGAACCAGGTACGCCCCGGAGCGGGGGTCGTTGCCACAGTCCCGCAGCCGTCGGCCCAGCTCACGGATCAGACCCTTCGCTTCGTCGCACCAGGGACCACCTGTTTCGACTGCGAAAGGCACGAACAGGTACTGCCGCTCCAGTTCCGCGTACTTAGAGCGCTTATGTCTGGCCGCAGACTCTGCAGCAGAGCCAGCTGTGCGTATGGTGCTGGGAGTGTGTGAGGCGGCGAAGGTGCTCACACACGTGGCATCCCAAAGGAGGCAGCGGCCTTTCCTCCACGGAACCAAAGTGAGACCATCTGGGCGCTTGCCGTCAGTTCGGCTCAAACCAGGGGGCTCAAGCGCACATGGTACGTTCGCCGACACCAATGCTCGACGGAGAATATCGTTTAGGGCATGGTGTCTGGCGAAACGTCCGGCAGCCTTAATGCAGCTGAGCCCGTGGTAGCCGTAGGGGTCAGTCTCGGCACCACAGGGGCAGCGGTGGGGCTCGCACACTTTACATCCCAGTCTCAGCGCCGCCGCTACCCGTAGGGTATCATTATGAAGGAGGGTGCCAAGCTGAGGCGAAGGCAATGCCTGAAGCCAAGCACCCGATTCCGAGCAAGAAGAAGCCTTTATTCTCGCTAGGGATGTCCCCGAAAGCGAAGCGGTCAATTTTAACAGGGCGCATCTGGAACTAAGGTCATCCCAGGCCCGCTGGGAGTCGACATTCTCTGGAGGGTTGGTACCGGGAAACATCGCACACCAGGCAGTCTCAGCATCGTGCTGAAAGGGGACGCTGCATCTTGCACCTTGGATTTTGAGGATGTTAGAGACAAGATCAGCAACCCCGTTCGACGACGCCAGGAAAGCCGGCAAACCGACAGAGTGAATGCTCCTGATACCAAGACCACCGTGTCTAACCGGTAACACCAATGGTGGTGTCAAGGTCCGAAACCTCATTAGGGAACAGCCAAGTTGGAGCCGTCCGTATCAGGTAGGTGAGTTTTGGCAGTGAAAAACAACTACGGAATAGGGTTAGGGCCACGTGGGACGATAGTTGCCCAAGAAGCTCCCGGGCTTGCGTAAGCATCCTACCTTTTGCTTCCAGGGATGCGGGGACGGCACTGGGAAAGATGGGGGCGCCGAGTAGTGAAAACGTCGAAAACTTAAACTAACTATAAAATCACTACGTAAATTATATAGCCTATCTTAGCCGGGTTATTATTACGAATACTAGCTGATGCCCGCAACTTCGTTTGCGTAGAACGGAAACGGAACCCTCTTTTTTAAACGGAACCCTAAAATAAAAATAGCCTATGTTAGACCTTATAACATCAGCTATCTGCCAGTGAAAGTCCCGTGAAAATCGGTCCAGCCGTTTCGGAGATTAGCCGGAACAAACAGACAGACAGACAGACGGACAGACAAAAATTTAAAAAATTGGTTTTTTATTGCAATTACCGAATATACTTTCATGTGCATTAAGTGAAAAGCTGTTAATTTGAAATTACAAACAGACAGTTCAATTTTATTTATCTGTGTATGTATAGATTTTGATACCAAATTCATTAAAATCGGATCAGTAGTTTAGTCGCCATGGTGGAACATACATACATACATAGACTGCAAAAATCATTACCCTTCCTTTTGTTTTGGATTCGCTGTAGTCTGGTAACAAGACAAGGAAGTCAATCAGACTAAATAAAGATAAAAAGAACTAAATATCCGGTTCACACCGGATGAGAATCACAGATGCTATCAAAAGTAAAGGTCAAGTGTTCCTCTGGTATCCGTTTACTTGGCTGGTAACTTTTATCTTAAGGCCATAGGACCGGTCACTTTCATGTCAAGGTCCAAACAGCATATGGTCTAGCGAATCCAAAAAAGCCGACAGTTAATAACATAATATCTTTGGATGCATCTACACCACGCACTATGTGGACTTTAGGCCATTTTCGTGTCATAAATCTGTAACTTCTTTGTTTTTCAAGATATTTTCATGATTTTTTTTATATTTTACTCTTGAATACATACACTTTCAAAAGACGTACACTTTGATTATATAAATTGTATTTTAAATTTGTAAAATAATACGCGAATATAATAAAGTGAAAATTATTATATATTCTCATACATATTTTAGATAATTTTACAAAAAATTAATAAAAATTAAATGTTAAAAGGTACCTACTTTAGGTATGAAATGACAAAAAATTTTACTATTTTGAAAAAAAAAAAAAAAACATGAGCTGGCAACACTGGAACGAATCGCTTCAGTCCGTACGGCCGCCTGATGCGATCTCGAAATTGCACACACACGATACGATTTTGCATCCGTTCAGGCCGAACTGAAGGTAGACCGGACCATGTATGGGGCCCCTTAGAATTTTCGTAGACAAGCTACGACTACGGCTACGACAATTTCCAGATTTTTTATTCTAATTTTTACCTGTTGAAGTATAATGCTCCCCATACTGGAACATAAAACCTATATTATTATATTATACCTTATAACTTATTGTTCTAATTCTAATAACAAAAGAAATACCTATGTCTGTTAAATCTTTATATGAATTTTACGTACATACTGTGTTCAATGTTTTACTTTCTCATCCTCAAAATCGAATTACGAATTAAAATAATTTTAAATAATATATCATATTATTTAAAATTATTTTCGTATTAATTGTAAATTTTATGTTAAGGTCGCGACTAGACGCGACGCGACGCGGCGTTGCATTTTTAAGATAGCGAATCAAAATGGAACTTTATTCACTATAGAAGAAGATAGACGTTTGATTGCAAGAATGGCGCCGCCGCAGCTCGGTGCCGCTCGATATTCGGACTCTTCATTCTTGCAATTAATATCTTGGAGAGTTTTGCCGGGAATGTCAATCAGCAACGTTGTGATTTTTGTGTTTTTTTTTTCTAAATTTGTGTTAATTCGGTTTTTAATGTGTAATATTGGTAGGATATTATAGTATAGATATTATAGGATAATATAGTATATAATAAAATTAACTTGTAAATACTATGGAGACGCTGAAACTATAATTGAATGTAACATTGAATTATAGTTTCAGCGTCTCCATAGTATTTACAAGTTAATTTTATTTGGGACACACACCAATAGATAGGCAATCTCATAAGCTAGAGATTCGCCGTTTACATTTTTTTTTTGGTCAATTTTGAACTAAGTTATGTGAAAAATTTTGAAGTGAGTTATGCGGCTGACCGCCTCAAGGTCTTTTGCTCGGGGGAGGGCCTTAAGCCGAATTTTTTTTACAGGAGAAGGTTGCGTCTCGAGGCGCCCGACAGAAGTGATAACTTAAACTAGTCTAAACAAAGAGATTCGAACCCGATACCAATTGGTCAAAAATCCAAGTGCCTACGTAACTGCGCTACGTCGATCTGACATTCAAATTCGAAATTACATTGGCGCCGTAATGCGTTACGGAACGAAGCGGTTTATCCTCCCATAGAAAGTTATCACTTCAAAAAAACTTGAAAGTACAGTAGCACAGTAGATAGGGAACGTAACGAACTAGGTACTCACTAGCCCACATTTTTTGTAAAAAAACTATAATCCGACCACGTAAATTAGGTATATGACCTATGTTACAACTTACATGTAATCACTAAAATCACATTAATAATCAAAACTTAAACTAACTATAAAATCACTACGTAAATTATATAGCCTATCTTAGCCGGGTTATTATTACGAATACTAGCTGATGCCCGCAACTTCGTTTGCGTAGAACGGAAACGGAACCCTCTTTTTTAAACGGAACCCTAAAATAAATAGCCTATGTTAGACCTTATAACATCAGCTATCTGCCAGTGAAAGTCCCGTGAAAATCGGTCCAGCCGTTTCGGAGATTAGCCGGAACAAACAGACAGACAGACCGTCAGACAGACAGACAGACGGACAGACAAAATTTAAAAAAATTGGTTTTTATTGTAATTACCGAATATACTTTCATGTGCATTAAGGGACCGTCCATTAATCACGTGATGTTTTTAACAACTTTTTAGACCCCTCCCCTCCCCCTGGTGATACGTGGTGAGGTTTTATACTACCCCCCCTCCCCCACCTAAGATTACGTGTATTTTTTTTACATAGTAAGCAGGTCATGTTTGAAGAAAAACTTTAACTTAAAAAACAATTTAATCGAATAATTTAAGCAATTAAAAACTATACGAGTCATTTGTCTTGTAAGTATTTAAACAACACTACGAATCTACAACCGATAATAATTTCGGTATGCATAGACTAGATTCGAAAATTAATACACGTGATGTCTCCTTATACCCCCTCCCCCCCTTGGTGATACTTGGTGATTTTTTTTCGGACCCCCCCTCCCCCTTTAGGCATCACGTGATTAATGGACGACCCCTAAGTGAAAAGCTGTTAATTTGAAATTACAAACAGACAGTTCAATTTTATTTATCTGTGTATGTATAGATTTTGATACCAAATTCATTAAAATCGGATCAGTAGTTTAGTCGCCATGGTGGAACATACATACATACATAGACTGCAAAAATCATTACCCTTCCTCTTGTTTTGGCTTCGCTGTAGTCTGGTAACAAGACAAGGAAGTTAATCAGACTAAATATTAATAAAGATAAAAAGAACTAAATATCCGGTTCACACCGGATGAGAATCACAGATGCTATCAAAAGTAAAGGTCAAGTGTTCCTCTGGTATCCGTTTACTTGGCTGGTAACTTTTATCTTAAGGCCATAGGACCGGTCACTTTCATGTCAAGGTCCAAACAGCATATGGTCTAGTGAATCCGAAAAGCCGACAATTAATAATAATAACATAATATCTTTGGATGCATATGTCACCGTAAAATTGTAAAAACCGATAGATTGTAAAATAACTAACGAGATTGTAAATATATGTCAAAAGATTCATAACTATATTATGTGTATAATTGAACGAAAAATGTGTTAAAGGCAGCATATTCGCGTCGGAAGTCTATCAACATTTTATAATTTCACTAGTTATATTACAATCTAACGGTTTTTACAATTTTACGGTGACACATCCACACCACGTCAATCAGAACCTCAATCCTCGTATTTAAAATAGACTTAATTTTACTTTGTTTGGATTGAAAGTGTAGCGACATGTTACCATGAACGGATTTTATGACGTTTCGACCAATCAGACCGCGTTTCACGTTGGTTTAACGTTAAAAAAAAACCACCGTTTGAGAGTATAAGCGTATCGGGACTTGATTGTAATTGTATTAATGCAGGTTTTATTTAGCAGAATTGCCCCCCTGGTCCTGTAATAAGTATCCAAGATAAGTGCATCACATGTATCAAACAGCTGAATTTGTTAATATTTATTACTTTAATATCTACTACTAGCGACCCGCCCCGGCTTCGCACGGGTACAATACTGATACTAATACTACAGAATGTCTTTAAACCTCTAACAAAACGGGCGAAATTTAGTCAAAACAAACAGAAACAAATTCAGTCGTTATCGGTGCGCCGTTAGGTTTGCACGTTCGCGCAATACTATATCGACTACGTGTATTTGTGAGTACCTATTGCAGTGGACTGCGCCCGCGCTCGCGCGAGGCGGTGCGTGTGTTACCTACAATTATAAATACCTCCGTCGTTTCTGACTACAGGGACGATGGAACCTAAACTTAGTTATTCCTCAGTTACCCAAGCTGTCGCCTTCCCTACCAAAGAACAAGCCGTTATTATAGATGCAGTTGATGACACCCCAATCAAGGATTATGCTTATGCATTTGGAAAAATAATTGATTCTACACAGATTAGATTCCTCAGTAGAATGTCGAACAATAGAATTTGCGTGTTTTTAGCTACGAAAGAAATTGCTGACGAACTAACAGATAAACATCAATGTATTGTCGTAAATAACAAGAAAATACCTATTCGGCCGCTTATTACCAGAAACAAACGGATAATTTTTTCTAACGTTTGTCCAATTATACCCCACATTGTACTAGAAAACAAGTTGGCGGAATTAGATATTAAATTAGTTTCTCCAGTAAGTTTTATCAAGGCTGGTATTAGTGAACCCGGCTTCAATCATATTTTGAGTTTCCGACGTCAAGCCTACATATCCCCGGAAGATTTAAAAAAGTTACCCGATCGCATGCAAATAGATTTTGACGGTAGCACGTACTGGATATACGCCTCCACGGATACCATGACCTGCTTTATATGCAAAAAAGAAGGACATATAGCGAACAAATGTCCAGACAACTTAAACAACGCCAACAAAACTATAACCAGCGATATCTGTGACATAGTAAATACCATACCTGATTTTCAACCGCTCACCACCTTCAAAAGACCGCATCCACCTACAACTGAGTCATCCCAAAGTATCGTAATACCAACTGATACTTCAGATTCAGAAATTTCAGTGAGTGATGCCGAATCGGCTGAAATTTCAACCGATTGCTCTGTGAATACTTTTTCAGCTAAAAAGGGCAAACAAGGCATTAAAAAACAAAAAAGAATACCTACACTAGATTTGATACCATCAGAATTGGATGAGATTAAAAATACAATAGAAAAAAGTGATTATCCAATGTCCATCTCCGAGTTCATTAACTTTCTAGAAGAATCGTACGGAAAAGAAAATATAATTCAGATAAGTCATAGTTATACGGAAGACATAGATAATCTGATTAGAATGTTTAAGGATATTATACCTAAGATTTCGTCGCGTAAAGTTAAAAATCGTTTGACAAGAATAATTAAAAAACTTAGTTCCAGCTCATAATTTTGATGAATCTTAAAATTGTACAATGGAACTGTCGCAGTATTGTTCCAAAAAGAATTGATTTAGAAACATTTTTGTTTAGAGAAAGTGTACATATATGTGTTTGTTCTGAAACTTGGTTATCAGCGGATAAGTCTTTATATATATCTGGATATTGTTGCTATAGGAGAGATCGAGATGATGGTTTTGGGGGATTGGTAATGCTCGTGCATAATTCTCTTTCAGCTAGAATGATTAACATACAATTAACAGGTAATAAATTAGATATTTTATGTATTGAACTTTTTAATCAATCTAGGCTTCAATATGTCATCGGCGTGTATTCTGCTAGCAATATAAGAACAAGAAAGCGCGATTATGACGAGTTATTTTCTCTTTTCCAAAGTAAAACATTAATAGTAGGAGATTTTAATGCTCATCATGCGTCCTGGTCGTACATTACTGATAGCAGGGGTCGACTAATTACAGAAAGTTGTTCAGATTATAATTATGCTTTTTTGAATGATGGTAGCCCCACACGTATTGCTAAACTTAATGACAGAATTATATTTTCGTCTCCTGATATTTCTTTTGCAAGTCCTGATTTATTACTGTACTGTTCTTGGTCCGTAACGAATGAAAATTTAAGTAGTGATCATTTACTCATCTGTATAAAAATTAAGTCGGTGTCTGTTCAGAAACCTGTTATTAAACGTAATACTAAAAAAGCTAACTGGATAGGATATCAAAATGATTTAGACGCTAAATTCAATACTTTTCTAATCAATAATTACAATGTACAAGATAACTATGACCGGTTTCTTGAAATAATTAATAACTCAGCCGACAAATTTATTCCCAACACCAAGTTTAGTAACAGACCAACATCCAGGTTCCAACCAAAACCTTGGTGGAATCAAGAATTATCCAAAGCAGTAGCAGAAAGAAGGCTTGCCCTTAAAAAACTTAGGAAAGATCGTACAGTGGAAAATTACCAAATTTTAAAAGACAAAGTAGTTGTAGTTCGGAAACTAATTAGACAGGCCAAATTTAAATCATGGCAACGTTTTTGCGATACTATCAACCCGAAAACTACCAGTAGTGATATGTGGCGCAAGCTTCGCTGGGTTAAAGGACACCCAATTAGATCTTATGTATTAACGGAAGCGGATGCTGATCAGTTACTCACTAGTTTGAGTCCTGATGGCGTTGCCTATCCACCTTTTAAGGAGAATTCACTTTCTAGCCGCGAGGATGATCAAATACCTATTACTTTGGCCGAGTTAACTTCTACGATTAAACATAAAGACACATCTCCAGGTATGGATGGTATAGTGTACTCCATGATTCATCATCTACCAGTTAGTGCTAAAAAAGTTTTATTAAAGATTTATAATTTAATCTACGTTACTTCTACAATACCCCTCCAATGGCGAAAAATTAAAGTGATAGCAATTCCTAAACGTAATGGTTCTGTAATCAAACATCGTCCTATTTCGCTCATAAACTGTTTTTGCAAAATTTATAATAAAATAATTACAAGAAGGTTAGAATATTTTTTTGAAAAAAGTATTCATTTTCCCGAATACATGATAGGCTTTCGGCGTGGAAGATCGTGCGAAGATGGTCTCTCCCGTCTATCTATGGATATAGAATTAAGTTTAACTCGAAAAGAATATATTTTGTGTGCTTTCACGGATATAAAGGATGCGTATAACGGCGTGTCTGTGGAGGTACTAACTGAATGTCTTATTGAGTACGGTGTCGACATACGTATTTGTAAATACATAAAAGAATTTCTTCAATTTAGAACCATTATTTTTATGTGTTCGAGTGATAAAGAGATTTGTAGAGTTTGTCGTGATGGTTTGGCACAGGGCGATCCGATGTCTCCTGTATTATTCAATATTGTAACCCTAAAAATAAGCAGATTATCTACACCTAACATGAGGATTATCTAATACGCTGACGACTTTGTATTTTACTGTAAGAAAAGCGAAATTAATGAATGTATTTCACTAATGCAGAGCACATTGAAACATTTTGAATTGTTTTTAAACGATATAGGTTTACAGTTAGCTTTAAGTAAGACTAAATTATGTATATTTACGCGAAAGTATCGCATTCCTAATGTTGAAATAAAAGTAAATGATGTCTCCCTAGAGGTTGTAAAATTTGTTAAATTCTTAGGCGTGTGGTTCGACTACAGGTTAAGTTGGAACAAACATATAAATGAAACGTACCAAAAATGTTCAAAATACATTAATATACTCAGTTGTGTTAGTAGTTATAAGTGGGGTGTTCATCCTATACATTTAAGAAAGCTGTATATAAGTTTAATAAGAAGCAGATTGGATTACGGAAGTGCTGTATTTGCTAATGCCAGTCCGAATGTTCTCAAAAAACTAGATTATGTTCAAAACCAATCACTTAGACTATGCGGTAGTTTCATTAAATCTACTCCGATACACGTGATGGAGAATGAACTATGCATACCCCCTTTAAATGTTAGAAGGAAATATTTGTCAGATAAGTTTTTTTTGAAAATTTTTTCACGGCATAATGATTACCTATTAAAAACTATTATTAAATTTGAAAATATTATTGCATCAGGTACACGTTACTGGAATAAACATAGTCACTTTTATCTTTTTAATAGCTATAAATACCTTAAACATATACGAATTTCACACTACAATATTTGGCCTTCGTATAATATGTCCATACAATCTTTTGAAATACCAATTGAAGACATATGTTTCACGGATATTCCTACTATTATTCAATCTCACAAAAGGAAAGAAACTATGTCTTCGCTTGAACTCAAAATTGCTAGTGAAGAACTTTTAGCCACTAAATATATTGATTATGTTCATATTTATACTGATGGTTCAAAATCCTCGGGTTATGGAGGTTGCGCCTTTTATGATTCACGACGTAAAATAAAATCTCAATATCTGATTGATAATGAGGACATTCCGATCATGAGCATAGAATTAATAGCCATACTAAAAGCACTGACATATATAGAGAACTCTGACTATCATTATCAAAACGTAGTTATTGTAACAGACTCTCAAAGTGGCCTTCATCATCTGGTATCTTGTGGAAAGGGTAACATGGGCAGAAGCGAGGCTTTCCTCATTATTGAAAGTATTTATAAACTAATACGTAATGGGGTTAATGTTCGTTTGCAATGGGTACCGTCACATGTTGGTATTTCTGGTAATGAGACAGCGGACTCTTTAGCGAATGCAGCACGAACCGAGGGTACCTTAATTAATGTTACCTCTTATGTTAAGGATTATTTAAGACTGATAAAAAAGACTTGTTATGATGAATGGGATCAGCACTTCCAAAAAAAATCACTGAGCTCTGGTATTTGGTATAGAACTATTGTGAGTAAACCACCCAAAAAACCTTGGTTTTTGAACCTAAAACTAAAGAAGAAAGATTTGTCCGTTTGTTTTCGTATTCGTGCAAATCACATGCCCTTAAATAATTTTCTTTTTCTGATGGGAAAAAACAACAGCCCCAATTGTACAGTATGTAATCGATACGAAGATTTATATCATGTTCTCTTAGAATGTGATAGAAACGCGTTTCTAAGAGATGAACTTATTTTAGACACCAAATGCAGTAAATCGGATTTCTATTTCTTTATACATAATATTGCAAGTTCTGATTTCAAGGTAGAATATAGCGATAGATTATTAAGTTTTATTATACACTCGTTACATTTAAGAGATTTAGATTGTATCCACCTAATTTAAGTTGGTAAAGATTTAATTAAGGCCGGCTTAATCTTAAGATGTATGGCCTTTATAAAATAAAAGATTAAAAAAAAAAAAAAAAAAAAACAGAAACAAATTGATTGAAATATGCATGCATATAGCATGATCTATCAGCATGGAAATTTGCAAGTTTCTATTTCCTATAGTTTAAAAATGCTAGGGGGGGGAACCAACTTACAAACTACTTTGGAGGCCGATTACTCGAAAATGGTTAACTTTATAAAAAAATAACGTATGAAACCTTGCCTTTATTTTAAAAGACCTATTCTACGATACCCCACACGATGGGGTAGAGTGAAAAAATATTTTTCATCCCCATTTCACATGTATGGAGAGCCACCCCTAAAATATAAAATTATAATTTTTTTATGATCGCGAAACCGTGATCTATACACAATCTATAACTGTACCGAATTTCATCAATTTATATTCATAATTACAGGAGCTAGAGGCGCGGACAGACAGACAGACAGACAGACAGACAGAGCGAAACTATAAGGGTTCCTTAAGTATTACGGAACCCTGAAAATTTACTCATAGAAGTCATGTCACGCGCACCCCCGCCTTGGTGACGCCCACTTCGCAACGGGCCGTGCAGCAGAAATCGTAATATTTTAATTTCGCCATAACTTCAAAACCGAACGTTCAATTTTAATCATTCAAAGACCAAATATTATCTACATAAACTGTACTTAGTGATGAAATAATTTATTTTGATAAGGATTAATAGCATGAGTAAAATAAACGCGTTTAAATGTAGTCCAAAAAAAATTCAAGATTTCTAAATAAAAAAATGGTTGTTGTGCCTCACTCGACATAGATAGGTATAGTGTGTCGTGGACTTTTTTGTAGATATTTATAAGATCTACAATTAATTAGAACATTTTATGGTTCTATCTTTTATAGTTTAGGCAGCGTACGCAAAATAAGTAACTTTTCTGGTTGATTTTTTACACCTTGTGTCCGAAAAACCCAAATATCTTACGGAACCCTATTTTTTTCCAAAATAAAATGTAGCCTATGTTACTCGTGGATAATGTAGCTTTCGAATCGTGAAAGAATTTTTGAAATCGGTCCAGTACTTTTTGAGCCTATTCATTACAAACAAACAAACAAACATACAAACAAAGTTTTCCTCTTTATAATATTAGTGTAGATTAGTGTAGATAAACAAATTTAAGGCCCGTATTAATAAACCGTTCTCATAGTTGAGACGATTCTCAAGAATGTTCTCAAGATTTTGTTTTAATTAATAGATCGTACTTGAGTACAGCTGTAGGGACGGCGTCTCAACTGAGTGAGAACGTATTAATAAACGAAACTCGTTCTCAACTGTGTTCTCAGTAAGCTGTCAAACTGTTTCTTGAGACGCGGTTTCGTAAGTATGGTCAAAACCTGACTTGAGAACGGCTTGGGATACAGTAGAAAATTATTTGCTGTGTTTTTGATTGTTTTACAATTATGTAAATTATAATCTAAATACTTACGATTAGTCAAACTCGAATTTACGCTACATACTCAACACAAAACAAAGTTATGAATAAAAAGACTTTTGTTGATACCTCTTCATTTTTTTTTTGGCAATCGCGGTTGCAAAGGTTTTGCACCATTCTGCCAGCGTCGAGTATAAATTATAGAAATATTTTCGACTTTATTTATTTATTTACATTAAACCTATTTGATTTATAAACCATAGCACTAAATACCAAAGATAAATATCAAAACAAAAGTGACTTGATTTGACACTTGTCAGCCGAACTTGTTTTTCGGTGTCCAAAAAAAACCAATCCTCATTAAATCAGCTCCCTCCCCCTCCTACAATTCCTTGCCCTATCACCCTTAAATCTGTTCTGCGTTTTGTAAATACTCCTTTTATTGAAACTTTATGTACCTACATAATAATATATTGTTAGTAACAAAATAAAACTGTGGTAAGTACTAACCCTAAATGTTTGTGTTTGTTCTAGGTTTTAGATTATAATTCAACAGACTTCATACAGTACACCATACCCTTGTTTATTTATGAAACCCACTCAGCAAAGTTTTCGTCAATACACTCTGATATTGGCGAATCACTAAGGAGCCATTTTAAAGAAAAAGAAGAAGTAGAACTTTTTCGAATGTTTGTGATCCGCATTCCGTTTTACCTAGTTGTTATAAAAATATAGATATTATTATGTAATCGATTATTAAACATTAATATCTACGTGAAAATTAATGAATATCAGGTTTTTCAATATAAAAAATACAAATTAATCTTTTTTTGGTATTTACATTATTAGATATTACATTTTTTAAAATAAATATTGCAGGAATGTTTATTCAATAAATCCGATCTTTGTAGAAGTGTAAACGAAACGTAATTTCATTCGTTCTTTGTCGTGTAAATGACGCTTAAAAGTTGAGAAAGTGATCTCAAGAACGTTATCAACTGAGAACGTCTTGAGATCATACTATGAATTAAAGACTTTCTTGAGAAGCTAATCGCTACTTGAGACCGTCTCAGCCGAGAAAGGTCTTGAGAACGAGTTTGAGAACGGTTTATTAATACGGGCCTAAGAGTTTTATTAAAGAGGAAAGATTTGTTTGTTTGTAATAAACAGGCTCCGAAACTACTGGACAAATTTTGATGAAATTTTTTCACAGATATGGAGTAGACCACGGATAGGGACATAGGCTAGTTTTTATTGCGGCAAAATGTACAGTTTCAGATGAATTTCCTTTTGTGCTCACGAAGACAAGTTCATTTAATAGCTTCGTAGCCTTAAACTCTTTGATAACTTTTACTTCGTTTTGTTCTCACGTACTAAAAATCTACACTAATATTTTATATAGCTTATAAATGCGCAGTTTTCCTGGGCTAGATCGATATTTCCCCCCTAAAATTCCCTGCATACTAAATTCCGTGGTAATTTTGTTTTCGAGAAACTGATTATGTATGTCACCGTAAAATTGTAAAAGTTAGATTGTGATATAACTAGTGAAATTGTAAAATGTTGATAGACTTCGGTCGCGAATATGTTGCCTTTAATTTAACACATTATTTTTCGTTAGATTATAAATATATAGTAATGAATCTTTCGACATATTTTTACAATCTCGTTAGTTATTTTACAATCTAACGGTTTTTAAAATTTTACGGTTACAATATTGTCTCGTTTAAAGTACAAGATTTTATAGTTTAGGATTATTTTAAAAGTATAAGATTAACTTTCGCTTGAAAAAAAAAATACATGTTTACAGGATTTATCCAAATACCTGTAGTGTAGTGAATAAGAAATTTGTTTGCGATAAATAAAATTTTCATTGATTCTTGCCGCCTAAAATTCTTTCAGCCAAAAAACTATGATTTTCATATCATCTTTCATTCATAACTGCTGATGTAAAAGTTAGGTAGGAGGGCATTGCTTTGTGTCGCGCGCTGCTAGAGGTATAAATTATAAAAATAGCGCACGTGACGTTTGTATATGAAAACCATCACGTGTCGTCTGTTACATTCTCCTTCCTTTGTTGCCATGACTTAGGTTGGGAGTTTGGGAGTTTGGGACTATTAGGTTGGGAGTTTGGGACTATAATAATAATAACTCCCCACCGATCTCGGTGACGGTGGCCGGTTTTCATTGAAATCAGACCAGTTACGCAGAGTAATTTTATAGTGACCAAGTGTGTGCGCAGTACACAAGATCACTCTCTCTTCCTTTACTCTCGTAATCTAGTGGGACGAATAACCGATACGACTGACGAGAGATGCGGCGCAGGTCAGACTTTTTACATGCCCATCCGACGCATGGATCATCTTTCTTGTCAGACAATCAGGTGATCAGCCTGAATTGTCCTAACCAAACTTGGAAACAACATTTTTTGTTGTTCTATTGCGGGAATCGAACTCACGACCTCCGAGTCGAGAGCCAATGCTCTAACCACTAGACCACGGAGGCTGTTTCTCGGAGGACTATAATATCGTATGATGCGGAACCCGGAAGCCGGGAGAAAATTCAGAGCGCTGAAAATAAAACTTGAAAAGCTGAAAATCGAAATGTTGAGTGGTGTTCGATTTTCAGCCCAATTATATTAGCGCAAACTTTCTATTTTCAGTGCTCTGAATTTTTCCCGACCAGACGGATTCTATACAATATACCCAGATTTTCGGCTCCTCATAAGTCATTATCAACATCTCCGCCACTTGACGTCCACTGCAGGACATAGGGCTGCACCATGATTATTTAGTATGACCGGTCACTCGCGGCGAGCATCCACTGACTCCCTGCGACTTCTTCCATGTCGTCTGACTGTCCAAAATACCGTCCTACGCTGCAGATTTAGAAATAATCTAACAAAAAAAGTATTGTTGCGCTATTTGACGAGTGACGAGTGACCAGTGACCAGTATTGCCAACCCCAGCATAGAGCAAAACTGTAGATATGCTACAAAAAAAACTGTAGAAAACTGTAAATATCAAATTAAAAAACAGTAAATCTACATCTTTATCTTTATATTATATTTTGTATAATTTAATGATAGTAATTAACAGAATACATTATAAGGAGGGAATTTAAAACAAGAAAAATTATGTAATTAAAAAGTTTTAATCAAATTAAATGTCAAAATCAAAAGTATCAACCAGTGGCGAAGGCTGGTTCTCCTTCATAGGGAAGCCGTAGCCTGTATAGCAGGTAGGGATTTGGATCAGGGTCGTCAAAAGGTAAGCGGCAAGGGAAGCCGATAGGAATGGAGTTATAGGAACCCCTCGCCACTGGTATCAACACAAAGTTGCAATTTTTCCAGTGCCTACGAGTACATACATGATAGATAGTATCACTAGCTACTATTTCATTTTCAATTTGTAAGTCTTAAACGTAGTGATTATATTCTCTTTGGTAAGTCTTCTTGATTTTCCGTTTCATCTTTACTTTTATTGAAATCGTACATATTTTTATTGAATTTTTTTAAATGCTCATTTGTCACATTGAACTTAAAACAATTTTTAATTTCTGAGTTTGTATACAAGGTAGGTAGGTACCTTTTATTGTGGTCGTAGAAAGTTTATTTCTTAGTTTCGTTTTCATAACATTAATGATCTTTATTAATTCTTAGTTTTGTTTGCACAACAAAATTAAAAATTAATGGTTTTACTGAAGCTAACTGTGTACGGACTAGTAAAATAGATGACACTAGCATTTTAAATAAAGAACTGTAGATTTTGAGGCCTAAACTGAAAACAGAGAATTTTCGAAAAACTATAAATCTACAGTTAAAGCTGTAGGGTTGGCTACACTGCAAGCTGTGCGAGTGACGACCATGGACGGTGGATCATCCGACCGAATGTAACGGTCCTGGGTCAGTAAGCACTCAAAGCAATAGCGTTCTTTAGTGATTTATTTTGAGTTGCGGTTTTTGTTGTCCGTGCAAACTACGTTGCGAGACCAAATAAATGCCAAGATTAGCTAAATGATAAGTGATAACTCGTTGTTTCTCAGTATATTATATTCTTACCCCCTCACTAATAGAAAGATTTATCCACTAGATAAGCAATACAGTGTTTTGTCCTTGTCTTATGCGTTGGAAAAGTCACTTGACTGGCATAGAATTCTACTGGATAAATATTTTAATTATTAGAAGGGTTATTATATTGGAGTATGTTTGAAGACAGAAGTAGTTTGTTTCAAGTTTCAAGCTTCGCCCGCGTGAAATTAGGTTTTAAACATTAATTCTCTATTTTACCCCCTTGGGGGTTGAATTTTGAAAAAATGCTTCCTTTGTGGATGCCTACGTCATAATATGAAGAATATGTGTACAAAATATCAAACTAGCCTTAAGAGTTTGGCCTGCGCGTTGATATTTCTTACATCTGTCAATCAACTTTGCCTTTTATATATAGAACACTAGCTGTTGTCCGCGGCTTCGCCCGCACAGATATAATATCCCTCAAGAACACTGTATTTTTTTGGGATAAAAAGTAGCCTACGTTTCAATCCAGGGCCCAAACTACTACCATACCGAATTTCATCAAAATTCGTTCAATAGTTTTTGTGTGAAAAAAGGCACAAACATCCATTCATCCATACATACGTTCATACACCCTTACAAACTTTTACATTTATAATATTAGTAGGATGATTAGAATATAGAAGATGATTAACCTGGCTCGGCAGCACCTACAGTAAGATTGTGTAAGAGGTAATAACTAAGTACTGTCAACAATTTTATGAGCTACAAAAATATGCCCTTCGACTACATCTGTTCCGAAGCCGATCGTCTCCAAATATGGCTTCATACGGAAATATTTCGAAAACAACACTCGTGCGACACTCGAGTTTGTATGTGCGAGCTGTGTCCCCTCCCCCGCGCCGCGCCACCGCCCCCCGCCGCCTCCTGCGGTCACGTGACCATTGACGTCAATAGTGACCTCTGCCGGCACCGGCCTGCCTTCTCGCTTATCTGAGCCGAAATACCCTACATACACCGGGTTCCTCGTATTATATATTTGCTATAATCTGACACCCATATCCGAAGGACAATTAAGAAGTTAGGATGATTAAACGGTTAGACCTAGGTAACCCATGAGATTACCCGTCAAATTTATTCTATGAATAAGCCTTGAAAGAACCAGTTTTGAAATCAATTTCTTGTGTGAAACTCGTCCTTTCGTTAAATGCTTTTGACCACGAGTGCGAATAATAACGACGGTAGGCAAGATCTGGGTCCGATGAGGTGCTAACTATTTATGTCAAGTGCCAAATGATTAAATGAATGAGGACACTTAGATGTATTTTGTGAATTATTCCTTTGATGAGTGACTCTACAAGAATTTAAGATACATATTATATACCTACTAATAAACCCACAGAAAGCAAACGTAGTGGACTACAACTAATTCCTCTTCTCATTGAGGAATCTATTGGCTAAATGGGGACGTTAGTAGCCGTTGATGATGATGATAATAATCTTCTAACAGTATACCGTCACCGCTAATTGTGGTTATTTGATGTAGCTAGAATATGCCTAGCCAATGCGCAATTAAAAATGTAAATGGTTATTTGCAATCAGCTGCGGAATATGCACGTCTATTTTTTAACATTTCTCTTCACTTTTCTATTTTGTCTTCAACCTTAAGTAATGCTAGCTTGGAGACTGATTATCTCTTATTTCCTTGAGTTTGCGAGAACAGAACAATTTTGTGAAGTTAAAAGTTCATATCTACAATATATACACTTCCTTAATTCTTATCATTATCGTTTCCGTTCGGAATATTTGTAGGTTAACCTAATATGCGTCTGTTACACACTGAGGGTTTACAAACGTTTACAAATTTGACATAAATTGGCTGTTCTTTGGTATACTTTGCGACCAAATGAAACCAAATTCTGCAAATCCAACAATTGTCGCAAATACAGTACCTACTTATTTATCTAAGGTTGGTGTAAAATTTTATATTAGGATATGATTTTTAGGAAAGCAAAAGCAATTACAACACCTTCACCCAAAATTTACAAAAAAGTCGTGTTTAGAAAAAAAATTCTGCTCCTATGCAGCTTACTTTGTTAAATATCCAAAGATAACGGATATCTTCAAACGTGCTTAAAAATAATCTAACAACATTAAAAATTTATTTGGAAATAGCATAAAAAGTCTCCTCAAAATTTTCACGTGTTTAGCTATTGTGCATGGAACTATTATTTATTTTGCTGCATGGATCTACATTCTTGGCAGTCAGGCTTATTACCCCCGACGCAAATTAGGGGTGTTATAAGTTTGACATGTCTGTCTGTCTCTGCGTGTCTATCCATGTAATCGTAGATCCTAACCGAAAGGTCCGATATACATGCGGTTTTTTTCATTTGATAGCTGACGTGATTGAGATGGTAGTCAATGATTGAAATGGTAGTCAACTATAATTCATAACCATCAGCTTGCTCACAGCTTAACAATTCGAAGGTCGGTTAATTTCTTTTTGTTTTGGCCACTGTCTGGATTTATTGCACATAACATTTCTAAAACAATCCGTCCGTACTAGGCCGCTATAAAAAAACATATTATTATATTTTGTAATCGCGCCTTTAATTAGAAATAATTTATTTTTGTTTACAAGGAGTACCTACAATATAAATTCCCTATTAGAAATAGACAAAGTTGAATCAATAGACGTAGTGTAGACCTAAAACACAATCTATACGAAAATACAATAACTATAACCCCTATATACCTATGCAAAATATGTAGCCTATGTTACCTGGTTCCTCAGATTAAATAAATAATAGTAATTAATCTGAGCCTGATCTATTATTAGGTACAAACCTGTACAAACCTATTGACTCCTCATTGATTAAAATCGGACCCGTTTCGATACCATTACATACTAAAGTACTACTACTTATGTATGTCATGGTAGCAGACTGCTCAAGTCATCCTCCTCTTGGCTTCACCGTAATCCGGTAAGAAGTGGTATATTTCGGAAATCACTGCGCCTCAATCATCATGTGAAATGCCTGATGTATACAGAAGAGCAACAATAAGATTACAGCAATATTGTTGTTGCGCCTGACACGGACAAGGCGCATTATTTCTCCTGTTTTAATAATTTGGACTTTGGTATAACTTTAATATTTTTCATAAATTTCGTATATTAATTGTTAGGTATTTCTATAAAAACTCTATATAATTTCTGATTAAATTACTTATTATACTAACTGAATAAATTACTATAAAGACTTAAAATTTATCCTATCCTATCTTTTGTTACCTAAACACGTAGTCGTAACCCGTACCTACTACCTACCTAATCAACTTGCTTTCAATTACCCGCCTGTCGGTTAAAACGTTGTAATATACCTTTTTAATTCTAAAGAACAATTTTTCATCTATTTGGTAAAAGATGGCCCGCGCGAGTTTCTTACGCCTGTTTTTCTCGCCGGGTTAGTTCCCGAACCAACGTTGCCTTTTATATACTTAGGTATATAGATAGATAGATATTATAATATAGTGGGCTCATAGTGGGGTTAAATTAATTGTCTTTTCATTTCTCGGATTTCTGCAATTGTTTAGGTTTGAACCGACATTGAAATTATGAAGATTGAGTAGAGAAATATTTATTAATTTACCTATATTTTAGCGGAATTATATAGGGGAAACTATCACCAGTGATGATAATTATTACTATAATATGTAGTGCAAAATGTATTTTTTAAGTATACTCATCCCAATATAGTCATGGGATATTCATCCCAACTTACCTACCTATCCGGCAGTTGTGGTATAGTATACGGGTATGCGACACCGGCTTCCCTAGCTATTACTGTCCTATCCCTTGCCCTCCTGGGCGGTAATATCCTATATTCCTATTTCCTACTCTTAACTTACCAATCTTCCTTTCCACACAACCTATCTTTCCCTTTCCTTATTCCTACTCTCTCCGCCAATCCGTGGAAACGCAATGGATAATCATAAATATAATTAAATTTTCTAAAATGGTGGCAATGTGGTTCGCCATCCATCACGTCTCGTTCTCGCGGAGGCGAAAAGTGGCCAATGGAGAGCCGCTTCGCTACTTTAAATGTTAGAGGAGGATTGGATGGTAAGAATGAAAGTGGACGAAGCGAAACAAGTATGTAAGGATCGTAGCAAGTGGAAAGAAGTGGTCTCTGCCTACCCCTACGGGAAAGAGGTGTGATTACACGTATGTATATAATAATTATGCCTGTTAATCTGTAAGGTATTTATAATATGGACCTATGCCGTCCGAAATAAACATTATTTAATAGTTTAATTTAATTATTATAAATCGACGGAAACAATGTATGTATAGGCATAAAACATTAAATTTAATGATGATGATTACAAATATAAATTTGCCAATAGCATTTCAAAGTTGTCCTTATCTGTAACCGGCGTAAAGGCTAAGGCATAATATATTAGAAGCATCTATAATAACATCATCATAATGAAATGGTATAGTGTAATAATAGTAGTGATGGTGATGTTTATGTGCTGTAACCGATATATTATGTAGTGTCATATGCTTAGAGCTCTTTAAACAACGCAGAAATT
Organism: Glaucopsyche alexis; assembly: GCA_905404095.1. NCBI lineage: Eukaryota > Metazoa > Arthropoda > Insecta > Lepidoptera > Lycaenidae > Glaucopsyche > Glaucopsyche alexis. The sequence goes on from FR990053.1 coordinate 10,835,310, forward strand.
CTTAAACATGTATATCTACACAATATAGAATGAGAAGTTCCGTTCAGTGCTTTTGGATCCAGGATATAACTTGGCACAAAATCTTATATTTTGGTAGTACTTTTTGGAAGTTCGTTGAAGATCTCAACATATTTGCGAGTTTCCTAAATTGCTATTATTTTATTTACTGTCCGTAATAAATTAGACTTATTTTTAAAGTTTGACGTCACAAACCACAGTATTAAGCTTAGCAACATGTTTGCAACCACATTAAATCACCAGATATGATAATATTATGGTCAGTGTTGTTGTAACCGCGATAAATATAATTGTTATTCATATAATTATAAGTAACTAGCTTTTGCCCGCGTCTTTTCGTCTTCTTCTTCTTCGGACTTCGTCCGCGTGGAACAGTTACTTTCGGATATCGCTAAAATTTACCCGTTACTTCTTTACGTAGTATGAGAAGCGCTTCCCCCTCACGATTGCCCGCCCGCGCCGCGCGCCGTACATTATTATTGCGCGGTTGATTATTTTATTACTGCGATATCTTCTAAAATACTCATTGAAATCAAATGATATAAACGGCAAATTTCTTCTATTCAATTATTGTAATGAATAACGTATTTATTTGGATAAGGATTAATATCATCTTTATGAAAAGTGAAAACACCCTCACAAATAATGCTTAATTCTTGAACAAATTTGGTTAGCATGAAAAGGTTATTGTGAGCTAACATTAAAAGATAGACATATTATACAGTCGCGGACGTTTTTTAGTACTTTTAAAGGGTTTTAGCGAAACTTAAACCGTTTCCGTAGCGTACGCAGCGAAAGCTCTCAAAAGGAAAAAAAAACCGATTTTGTAACATTCTTGATTGTGTGTTCCGCTCGTATTGAGCTTAGCATGATGTTATATAGCCTAAAGCCTTCCTCGATAAATGGACTATCCAACACAAAAATCTAAATTCTAGAAGCATCTAACAGAAATCAGAATCTCAATTCTCGTATTTAAAGTAGACTTTCATTTTACTTAAATTACGACGAGGTAAACAGTGCTCTCTCAAGTATAGTAAACTGGTTTAGTGTTAATAATTTACTTTTAAATGCAAATAAAACAAAATGCTTAAAATTTAGCTTGCCAAATGTTAGGCAAGTACAAACCAATTTACTACTCAATGATGAGAGAATGAACATGGTAGACTCCACTGTATTCCTAGGTATTACACTACATTGTAAATTACAGTGGGGTCCTCGTAATGCTAACTTAGCGAATAGACTCAGTTCTGCAGCATATGCAGTCAGAAAAATTAGAGAAATGTCAGATGAAGAAACGGCGCGCCTGGTCTATTTCAGCTATTTTCATAGTAGAATGTCTTATGGCATACTTTTATGGGGAAATGCTGCCGACATAAATTCAATATTTGTGCTGCAGAAGCGAGCTATTCGTGCTATTTATAAAATGTCCCCTATTGAATCTCTGAGAGAAAAGTTTAAAGAAATAGGCATACTGACAGTCGCCTCTCAGTATATTTTGGATAATTTGTTATACGTTAGAAAAAACTTAAGCAATTTCAAGAAGAAAAGTGATAGTCATTGTATAAACACTAGAAATAAGAATAAGCTAGATGTACCAGTGATAAGACTTAGTAAAATAAGTAAATCTTTTAAGGGCCAATGTATACGCCTATACAATAGGATCCAGAAAACGTTCAAAACCTTTCTATCAATAAATTTAAAAAAGTAGTCAAAGAACGTTTGTGTGCTAAAGCTTATTATAAAGTAAATGATTTTGTTAACGATTGCACACCTTGGGAATAAGATGCAACCCTGCAAGGCTGTCTCTATGTACTTGTGTACTGACTTTTGTTATATTTAACATAGATTTAAGTTTACAATGTAAAATATATATATTTCTTTTAAAAGAACAATTTTCCATCTTTTTGCTAAAAGATGGGCCCGTGCGAGTTTCTTACGCCGGTTCTTCTCGGCGGGTTAGGGTTGAACCGGTGGTAGCCTTTTTTGTTGACTTTCCGAAAATAGCTTTTTAAGTTTTATTTGGAAATAAAAATTTTCATTTTCATTTTCACTTTGATTGGATTGAAAGTGAAGCGACATTTTACCATGAACGGATTTTATGACCTTTCGACCAATGCGCGTTTCACGTTGGTTTAACGTTTTTTAAAAACACCGTTTGAGAGTTTTACCGTATCGGGACTTGATATTGTATTAATGCAGGTTCTATTTAGCAGAATTGCCCCTCTGGTATCTATTTCAGTGTCGGTTATTGAACTTCTTCGACGCTTAAACGATTGTCATGAATTTTTTGTCTATATTTGGTAAGTAAGAATTATTTCCATAACAGAACAACGCTAACGTGGCCTGCTAGCAATGGCGACGGCTGGTTCTCCTTCATAGGGAAGCCCTAGCCTCTATAATAGCTAGGGATTTGGATGAGGTCTTCAAAAGGCAAGTTGTAAGCGAAGCCGATAGGAATGGAGTTATAGGAACCCCACACCACTGCCTGCAAGTTTGATTTTATTGTTGTACTAACAAAGTTTTTTTTATATTTTCCTTAATTAATATTTTAAAACACCTCAACCCTTTGTTATAATAATAATTATGTTCTTTATTTAATTTATAATAATTATTCACTTCGCATTATTTATTTTATTCAAAAGCTGATAACGAAAAAAGGTTACACGCTATTTTTAAATAAAAATATAACTTGAAATCGACGTAAATTACACATAAAATTAATATAATGCAAAAATTATGGCATTGACGTCAATAGAACAGCGGCGTATGCGCAGAAAACAAACAATGTGGACCAGTCGTAGAACTCGTAGACTGTAGTCTGCTTCAAATTAACGGCCGTCGCGGGCGGCGCTCACATTTTATTTACTTTATTGCTATTTTTTTGGGGTCCATAGGATTTTTTTATTTGAGTGTTTATTCATAAAAAAAATGGAACATAAAAATGGAAATTTAAAAGAAAGCATTTAACAACATACAGGAGTACTTTTTCATCGGTACAATAAATTTTACCACGTCATTGGTATCGATAATAGAGTACATTTCACAAACAAAAAAAATATATATTTCATTTTTATTTTTGACAACAGCTATTACGTATGACATTTATTGTACTGGTGACAAAATAATCCTGTATATGTAGATGCAACATCAAAATTTCAAATTATACACCTTTAATCAAAGATTTCAACTCAACATTTAGCAGAAAAAAAAATCATACAAGGAAAAGTTACGCCATCTTGGTTTTCGCCATACTTCGAATTTCAAAATGGCCCCAAAAATTTAAAAATTGGGGCCATTTTACTGGAGACACTTTTTGCCTCACATGCCTCGTCTATAATATATACGTCTATGCCTTTAATAGAAACCAAGGATTTTTTATTTGAGTATCTATTGATAAAAAAAATGGAATGTAAATATGGAAATTTAAAAGAAAGCATTTAACGACATATAGATGCAACACCAGAATTTCAAATGTACACCTTTAATAATGATATCCCTTTTTTAAGTGTCCATTACATTATCGGATGTCAGTTGTCACAATATATTAATACATCTTACTCTTATGGTGTCTACAGACACACGAATTTGGTACGGAACGTACAGCGGATCTGGTACGCTCCGTACCAGATCCGAGCGTGTGTAGGGCAGTCCGGCGAACATAAGAAGAAGGCGAAGAGTTTGCCGTTGTCCGCATCGGATCTGGTCTGCTCCGTACCATATCCGTGCGTGTGTAGAGCAGTCCGGCGGTTAGGCCGTACGACGGTATCAGTGTTGCCAACTTAGGAATGTACCCCCCAAAATTAGGAAAATATCTACGGGGGTTTACTAGGGGACAGGATGTTTAGAGTTTACTCCATATGAATCAATTTGTATATAATAATCCCACCAAAAACATTTTCATGTAAAGCGATGCCAAGACGATACCATATAACTCACACTGTCAAAAAGCTATTAGATCTCATGCGAAACCAAGCTTCTGACTCTACCAGACTCCTAACTCTACACACCTTAACTCTACAAGCCTAACTCCACAAACTCTATACTTTAGTCAAATTATGTGGCCTGGCCATTTCGATACATTCGCTTAGGCTTAAGGTAAAAAAAATACGGACTGTTTTTCTGTTATACTATTCTTTTACGAACGAAATGGCCAAGCCACATAATTTGACTAAAGTATAGAGTTTGTGGAGTTAGGCTTGTAGAGTTAAGCTGTGTAGAGTTAGGAGTCTGGTAGAGTCAGAAGCTTGGTTTCGCATGAGATCTAATAGCTTTTTGACAGTGTGAGTTATATGGTATCGTCTTGGCATCGCTTTACATGAAAATGTTTTTGGTGGGATTTCACTTCTTTTTGAAAGACAATTTTCAGACCTCTAGAGTAAACATTTACATAGGTAAGTCTCTTACAAATTTTCATCCCCTAGTTTAAGGGGTTGGAGGATAAAAGTTCCAAGTTTGTCAATTTTTATGTTGGTTATGTGCTAAAACTAGCTTACATACCAAATTTCAGCTTTCTATGACATCCGGAAGTATCCTATAATTTTGTTGATCTAAATTAGTGAGTCAGTGACGAAATCAGGGGTTTTTAGATATCAATAAAATCTAAATTATTAGACCTATATAATTAAAACTTTACATGTTTCATTAGTCCGCTACTGGGAACATACCCTGAAAATTTTGTGTATCTGGTATAATCCAAACCCAAGTTATGAGGGTTCAAAATATCGACGAAACGCTTCAAGAAAAGGTAGTCTGGTAGTGCCCTTGCGCTTCGCTTAGCTCGTCTTGGCGGGGCACTACCGTGCTCCCAGATAAATATTATTTTAATGTGTGTATATAGCCAGGGATATGAAAATGTATTAGGAGTGAAATAAGATTAAGACAAGTTAGTTTTATGTTATTCACGCGTAAGTCTTTATGTTAAACACATAGCCTTTCTTTCCAGCTTATTATCTCTTAGACCTGTCAATGGTATAAGTAATCAGGGATAAAATTTGGGGAGAAATATTTTTTAAAGTGTTGGTATCACTACCCGTTATCAATGAATTGCGGGAATCATCGTCGTCGTTTAAAAACAGCACTGTAAATAGAACTCTGTGCTAATGCAATAGAGTATAAAATCGAACACACGAGTGTCGAGCTTACGGTCCACTGCACCGTACCAAACCCGTGCGTGTGTAGCGACATCGGATTTGGTCTCCGGATATGGTCCGCTGTACGCTCCGTACCAAATTCGTGTGTCTGTAGATAGCATTACTCATCACTAGGCCTACACCTAGTGATAAGAAAGTGGTGTTATAAACACCGCATAAATTGACTAAGATGTAGAGTTTGTGAAGTCAGGCTTGTAGAGTTAAGGCGTGTAGAGTCAGAAGCTCGGTTTTACATGAGATCTGATAACTTTTTGACAGTGCGATCTTAGCATCACTTTACATGAAAATATTTTTGGTGGAATAGTTATTTTTGTATCAAGCTCAAACACCATTATTGAAAATTTCAAAGTTTTGTGATTACTACGCAATATTTTATTAAATTACTAGCTCTACCCAACAGCCGTAGTTCTGTCTTAACTAAGAAATAAAATTAATAAATAACTAGGTATAACCTACAGTTTCTACACCTAGCAACTACCTACACCAACCTACACCTACTACCAACGTTACAACAAGTCAGTGTTAGAAGGGTGAAAATATGTATTATGTACCTATGTATTTTTAATGTTCAACCACAAAATAATATCTAATAAAAAAAAATTGGGGTGGGTCACTCTCATCACATCGGGATATAAAATAGCTTATAACTTATCCTACATATATACCTACAGAATACCTACTGAATACACCTGCAGAATTTTATAAAAATCGGTCAAGCCGTTTCGGGAGAGTTCAGTGACAAACACTGTGACACGAGAATTTTATACATAAATAGATTTAAATTTTATTTTATACATAAATAAATAGCTACGTAAGTACCTAGGTAATATTAAAATTAGAAAAACATTTCATTGGCAAAGTTAAAATTCATTCAGTACAAGTTACTCGTAAGTGGAGTGGACGTTGGACCGCATTTTTTTATTAGTGCTTCCTATTATTTATATTATTATCTTCATCTTATCATTCCACATCAAGTTTTTACGATGCTCGATCAGATAAAATCCCATTATGGACGAATATTATCATAAACCATTTCGTGTTATGTGTGTATACCGAAAATAGTTGTATTAAAAATATTCTTATTTTAGGTAGAGAAGTCTACCAAAAATAGTTGTGTTCAAAATATAATTATTATTTTAGGTAGAGAACTATAGATACACAATAAATAGTAGGTACCATTGACAAAGTTCGTGCTCGATCAGTTCCTAAACATTTTTCAGTGCACTAGGACTCCTCAAAATATTTGAACACAATTAAGTGACCACAACGACTGCAGACGTGGTTGAGCTACGTATTTACACGTCAGTAGGTATGTGTGCGTTCGCAAGATTCATCGGCGTTGCTGAACAATTTTTATCGTATGCCTGCCTGGTCGAGGTAACAGACATACAGACACACTTTCGCATTTATAATATTAGTATAGATTCTCCGAGCGAAGTAACCACTCTTGAAATACTGTAGTGCCTGGGACAGTCGATTTTCTAAATGTCGTATGCCCAAGCACATAATATATGGCATTCTCACAACACAGCCAGCCTAGTCATGACTGGTCAATACGTCTGGGGCCAACAATGTGCGGGTTTCCTCACGATGTTTTCCTTCACCGTTAGAGCGTCCGTATAATGTACTTGAGATCTGAAAAAGTCTCATTGGTACACGCCACAACCAGGTTGTGGCGTGTACCAATGAGACTGCACTCTCTCGAGTGCGAATCAAACGGTCTACTCACTAGGCCACGGAACTCTCATTATTATCTTTACTAATTACTACTAATATTATAACCCCCTTACTAATAAACGCTGTATAAGCTTTGAATAGTTATACAGTGTTTTGTTCCCGTCACACAACTGACATTTTTAATTCGATAGAAGGGGACAAAACACTGTATAACTATCGAAAGCTTATACAGCGTCTATTAGTAAGGGGGTAGAACTATAACTTTTCGCTGTAAAACGAACTCGAAGAGCACTTTCATCGTTTTTATATTACAACTCCATATGAAAAAAAAATTATAACGTATTCTATTGTTTAAAACTCAGATTAAATCGGGTGTCATCATGACGTCATCAAATTGATGCAATTAGAAGAATCGATTAGCAGGTACTGGCCTTCCCATTCCCTGCTCGCAGTCACGTAGGCTTTTCGGCCTAACTTGGCACGTGCTGTCACGTAATTGCATGAGGTTTATGCAACGAACACGATAATGTAGCCCTTTTCATATATAATATATGTCACCGTAAAATTTAAAAAACCGTTAGATTGTAATATTACTAGAGAGATTAAGTATAAAATAACGACAGATTGTCAAGAAAAATTTCTCCTTGCAATTGTACGCATTATTTTTCGTTATAATTATACAAATATGGCGGCGCGGGGCACTTGCCGTTTAATCAATCGGCATCGGCGGTGTAAAATTGTAAGAAGAAATTTTTATTTGACAATCTGTCGACATTTTATAATATCTCTAGTAATATTACAATCTATCGGTATTTACAATTTTACGGTGACACATACATACGCCGTGCCTTTGCATACGATTAGCCTTTGTGTTGTTGAACCCTCAGATCAAATAAAAAGTTTTTTTTTTGATCTGAGGTTGAACCCTTTCAGCGCCTTTTGCATGCAGATTTACATACTGTAGCCTGTAGGGGATTATAAGCTCGTCAGCTTAAAAAAACAGACAAAGAATCTGGGCGTTGATTCTGCTAAATAAAAGCTGTATTAATACAACATTACAATTACAATCAAGTCTCGATACGCTCCAACTGCCAAACGGTATTCTCGTAAACGTCAAACCTACGTGAAACGAGCTATTGGTCGAAACTTCATACAATAAGTTTTCGATAGCATGTCGCTTCACGTATAATAAATTCAAAGTACAATGAAAGTCTACTTTAAATACGAGAATTTAGGTTCTGTTCTTTTAAGCCGACGAGTCAAGTTGCAAACTACGACGAAGTTCAAAAACAAAAATGAATACAATTTCACATGTCACTTAGCGATGCTTATGTCAAATCCCATAAACTTAAATCCTCGTTATTCTTCACATCTTTAAACAATAATTGTATCTCATAAACTTGATGACATTTTCCATAAAAGCAGCAATGTCGTGGTACCCATGTGGTACCCCCTACCTGCTCTCGTGGCACGAATATTCACAACTACTTACTGGTTTAGTCGTTTGGGAGTCCGGGTTGCTTACCAAGAATAACAAAACTTGGCTACCAGTTTTGCGCGTCCTAATTTGATGGAACAGCGGAAAAATACCTATCATCGCCAGAGATCTGTTTTTCGCTGAACTAAACATACGGACAAATGTTGCTCTAGATCAGTGTTTTTCAACCTGTGGGTCGCGACCCCCTGGGGGGTCGCGAAGCTTCTGTAGGGGGGTCGCCGGAGGTAGAGAGAACTTTAGTAAAAAAGCAATGAAGGTTAAAAAGATTGATTTATTAAGTTAGAGAATTTTAACAAATGGATATACTCATAAATCGATCATCGATATCATCGATGTATGTAATTGTAAAATAATGTGTTTGACGTACTATATTATGTACTATCCGAATCCTATGGAGACGCATAGAAACGTCGTATGGATTGAATATTAGTAACATACACATACATACATGATAAAAAAGCGAAGGGTCGGGGGGTCGCGCTTTATTTTTTCATACAAGGGGGGTCGCATCATGAAAAAGGTTGAAAAACACTGCTCTAGATCATGACGCAGCGCACTGTATTTATGGACATAATAATATTTTGAACTGAGGCAACGTAAATATTTTTTGGACGAAACGTTTAAAAACATTTTAACTGCAAAACATCTGTCTCGCATAACGCTGTTCGCGTTAATTGAAATTAAATATGAAATCTAATTCGTTGTGCTTATTTGAATTAAATGATTGCAGTACATTAGGGCCAAAGTAATTTGAATAATTGCTAATATCATAATGATAGTGTATGTAGGTACTGAGCGTACGTGACCAGGTCCAAGTGTATCAAATATAGCCCAAGAGGAGGGGACTATTAAATGATATTAAAATCGATTTTAAATGTGTCTTGCGGAATTTTAGTCACCATTTTCCTTATAGCTCTCTAGGAGGGGAAGGGGACAGTTTTGGGCACGTGTAGTTTCTTACTAGATAAAAACTAAATTTGTAAACTACTGACATAACAGCGTTATTAATCACCTTACACCAGTCAAGTGGGTTTCGGATAAAGCGCATTCTAGAACATTCGCGTGTATTCCCAATTGTGTGTGGTAGACCTTAGGTCAAATTCTTGCCTTGTTCTCCTAAAAAAAATATGTACTCACATTCATAATTACTATCGTAAATTATTCAGGTTACTAATTAGTAGGGCAGGCAAGCCCCGTTAATGCTGTATGCTTTACCCTATTTCATAAGAACAAGGGGAACATTAACGATCAGTCGACCTGTTTCTCGATTCTTTAAAACAGCAAATAATAATAAAACAAAAATATAATTTTGTTAAAAATAAAACCTGCTTATGTTTCTTTTTATAGACATTGTCAAGTCAATTTAGAATAGTCATTAAGCTCTGCTTAATCACAATTTATTTTTAACCGACTTCCCAAAAAAGGAGGCGGTTATACGTTCGGCTGTATATATATATTTTTTATTTTTATTTTTTTTGTATGTTCAACGATTACTCCGCCGCCTGTGGACCGATTTTCAAAATTTTTTCTGTCGTGTATAGGGTGTAATCCCAAATTGGTCCTTTTGATATCAAAGTGGTGACCTGATGATGGGATCCATGAGGAATCGAGGGAACTCCTCGAAATTTATATGGACACATATGGTGATTTCGACTTTTTCTAAAGTAGTTCAAGCATATGCTACCAAAAAGTAAGATTTTGCTCCAAGGTATACCCTGGATCCAAAAGTACAGAACAGAACTCCTGACTCTTTATAGATACATGTTTGGGGATTTCGGCGTTGTTTAAAGAACTGCAAGCATATGCCACCCTGTCAGTTAGAGCAATCATCATCATCACCACCACTATCACACCATACATCATCAGATTATGATGATATAAAAGGTATTTCTCATAGTATTTTACACTAACACGGAGATCTTTGAACATTACTCTGCCGTTTATGGACCTATTTGCAGAATTCTTTTGTTGTTGTAAAGGGTTTAATTCGAAATTGGTCCTTTAGTCACTAAAGTGGAAACTTGATGATGCGATCCATAAGGAATCGAGGGAACTCCTCGAAATTTATATCCACACATATAGTGATTTTGACTTTTACTGAAGTAACACAAGCATATGCTACCAAAAAATAAGATATTGTACCAAGGTATACCCTGGATCCAAAAGCACTGTACAGAACTCCTCAGTCTTTAAAGCTATGCGTTTGGACATTTCGGCATTGTTTAAAGAACTGCAAGCATATGCTACTTTATAACTTACAGTAATCATCATCATCATCTTAATAACAATACCTAATGGAAGCTTGACGCGTATTCAATTATACATTCGATCGTTTAGTTTAGAGTTTAGACATTCTTAAGACGTATTAATAATAACTTAACAACATATATCACTAAAAAGGGTGAAATTATTATTTTTAAACAAAAAATTAAACCGACTTCCAAAGTAAAAATACACAAAAAAGTATGAAATAAAACTTAATCTCTAAATAATTCCCCTTTCAAATTCGGCTAAAATTTTTACTGTTTCTCTACTCAGTCTTATTAATTTTGAAGTCGGTACCAGCAAATATGAACGTAAGTTCTATAAAATATTGTAGGATATTGTTTGGGCTGGTACCGATTTCAAAATTAAGAAGATTGAGTAGAGAAACAGTAAAAATTTTAGCCGAATTTGAAAGGGGAATTATTTAGAGATTAAGTTTTATTTCATACTTTTTTGTGTATTTTTACTTTGGAAGTCGGTTTAATTTTTTGTTTAAAAATAATAATTAGCTTTAGTATAACTACGCCGGCGATCAATATACATAAGGAACTCATTACATATTTTTTTGTTTTTTTTTTTAATTCAAAATGTATCTAAAAGCAAATAACCTAACTAAAAGCATGTCTAAGAAGGGTTTCGTAACTATAAAACCGCAGTAGATTTTCTTTAAATTATTTCGAAAGTTATTATCCGATATCGCTCAAAATAAATTAATTTTCCTGAACAGTTTTTAGCATGATCAAGCAGCATGAAACTCTAAAGTTTATATTAGAGATTTTTTAATTTAAGGCCAGGTCTAAGTTCAAAAACAAAATTATTTACACTGCGCGTATGCACATTGTAATAAGATTATATATTTTTTGCGTAGCATTATTTTCTATATTCATGTAGAAGACAGTGTTATCAAGGTATTTTTTAAACATCTTTTGAAATATTATTTCAATTTTAACCGAACACTTTTGTGATTTGTACAAAAGTGTTCGGTTAAAATTGAAATAATATTAATTACTAGATGTCCCGACACACGTTGTTCTGTCTTAAAATATGAACTGGAATGAATATTTAATTATTTATTCATTCCAGTTACGCCTTCTCCTACTTACACCTATTCCATTATTTCTCACCGTTTTTACCTTCCCCTGTCCTTCTCCCGATTTTAAGATACCTCTCCACCAATTTTCAGTCAATTTGGTTCAGCCATTCTTGAGTTATAAATTGTGTAACTAACACGACTTTCTTATAAATCCTACTAATATTATAAATGTGAAAGTTTGTGAGGATGTATGGATGGATGTTTGTTACTCCTTCACGCAAAAACTACTGAACGGAATTTGATGAAATTTGGTATGGTAGTAGTTTAGGTTCTGGATTAAAACATAGGCTACTTTTTATCCCGAAAAAACGCAGTGTTTCCGAGGGACACTATATTTACGCGGGCGGAGCCGCGGGCAACAGCTAGTACTATAATATAGATTGAACAAAAAAATATGTATGGTGGTTATGAGACCTCCTCTGTTTGTGACAGAAAAGATCTGGCCGTCCACGTAGTGTTCGTATGAAAAAGGTGGTCAAAGCAGTAAGACTTCCGACCGATGCGACTTCAGTGATGGTTTGGTGGGGTATTAGCTATGAAGGAGTGACTGAGCCATACTTTTGTGAAAAAGGTATCAAAACATCGGCACAAGTGTATCAACAAGATACCATTCTTGAGAACCTTCTCAAGAATGGTATCTTGTTGATACACTTGTGCCGATCAAGGGTCAAGCCCCTTAAAAACCCCTTGTTCAATATCCAAGAATGGTCCTTCCAGAAAGATTAAGAATGGTCCTTCCAGCAAGACTCGGCGCAGAGTCATAAAACTCGGTCTACGCAGTCTTGGTTGGAAACGAACGTTTCGGATTTCATCCGAGCTGAAGACTGGCCGTTGTCTAGTCCCGATCTTAATCCGCTGGATTATGATTTATGGTCAATTTTACAGAGTACGGCTTGCTCTAAACGCCATGATAATTTGAAGTCCCTAAAAAAATCCGTACGATTGGCAGTGAAGAATTTTCCCATGGAAAGAGTGCGTCCTTCTAATGATAACTGGCATCAACGTTTAAAGGATTGTATTGCAATTTGCAGCCAATGGAGACCACATCGAATAAGCTTTTTATATTTTAAATGGTTTCATATTTATGTATTAAACTAATATACTGTTAAAGTAATAAATGTTATTTGCAATAGAAAAATATTTTTTTTCTTTGTTTCAGTATTTATGGCAAGACTAGGTATATGACGGTGTATTGTTAACATAATATATTTATATTAATTATTATGTGTATGGTCTGTTGATATATTATATGTACCACGATTGATGTTTCTAAATATTTATTAGGTATGAAGTAAATCAAGTTTGAATAACATTAACTTCCGGTGACGTTTTGGGCAAATTATTCCAGAATCACAATAAGTTTCTGTCTGTTGTGTTAGGGGCTCGTAGGCCAGTTAATATCTATTAATACTTTATATTTACATGAGCATATTATCTAGTTACCTAGAATCAAAAATAACACTAGTTCTACTAGAACCGAAAAAAACATATTAACTATTAAGTAGATCTTACATTTTGGCGTACCTGAACGTCGCGTCGGTCAACTGAAAACTTATAATATCGTATTTATTTTAAACGCGGTTTTTATTTTACTGTATGTTGTTCTATTTTATTTTTTTAATTAAGTGATCTGGGATAATAGTAGCAACTTCCAAAGTTTACTCGATCGCCTCGTCGTTTTAAGAACCATTATGGGATTTACGTACTATGTCGAAATTATACATTTCTGAGATGCTACGGGGTCAGGATCGACTCTGCCCAACACACGCTTCGCCGAATTGTGAATGCAAAGAGATGTGTATGCGATCGCCCGGAGCAACGCTCATAGTTAGTGTAGGGCAGAGGGCATTGCCTGCTGTTGAGGTAGGCACTAGGCATACATTACGGGGTTGGAGACAGCCGGTGACCTCAGTGAAACTGCATAGCAAATGCGTCCCTTGCGCTATACGCGTTGAGGAAAATATACAGCAAAAACATCTTGTTGCATTATGCTTATGAAAAGTTGCAGTTGTTCAGGTATTATCCGTTCACTTTTTCCTCCTACGGTTTATGTAATATGCAAGTGTCTCGGCTATGAATGATTCGATGCGAATATCTTGTCATGTATTTAACATCTCGGCTTTCGATTGTTCCTCAGGAAAAAAAAAATGCAAAAGTGCACATCCACAATTTTCCTTAAGGCGAAAATATACGTAGATGACGTCACAGATTCGGGCGTGGCCTAACACTTCCCGCCGCGCCACCCGCATACACCCCGCAGCGCACGCGATCTCCGCGCGCGGCCGCGCGCAACTCAAATAACAAATTATAAACTGAGGAACGGCCCTTTTATACGACTTTAGGATTGATTTAAATGCAACTTGAAAATATTAATTTATTTCTGGTCTGGGAGCAAAGAAAAAACGTAGAATGTATTAGCCGCTTCTCCTTCTTCTGTAGAAGCCGGTCGAGGTAATTCCCGAAATCTGGAAATTATTTGGTAGGCAATGCGGCTTCCAACCCATCATATTTGATTTCATTTTCCACCTCTACGCCCACCAAAATGCAATACTTAGTGCTATTGACAGAATCACTAAAATATCCGCTAGGTGTTTTTTCGCTTTCCTAAAAAAGAAGTTTCATATCGACGCTTGAAAGGTAAAAATGCCTAAGCGACAAAAATACCGAAAATGAGTTTAAATATCAATGAGTGTATTTTTTTTGCGTCGATTGGTCTAATCGTCGTCTTCCTACGACGATTTTTTTGTCGCTTAGATATAGTGAAATTTATACAAAATCATGAATGTTATGTTCACTAAGCGACAACAAAAAGCGATTTATAAAAAAAATATCACTTGGATATTTTGAAGAATTTTAAAAATCAACTTATTCTATTTTTATGTTTTTACTTTTTTTGTTTGCACAAAAATATTTTTACTTGTTTAAAAAATTCTTTTCGTGGACACTTTGTACATTTAATTTTTCTTCATACAAATTATTTGTGAATTGTCCTTACAGTGCATTTAATTTGATACCATTATTTTACGAAAGTGCAACTTGTAGAATTTTACCCACAGTGAAATAAAACAATATAGGCGTAAAGATAGTTTTACATATTTGACACAATAACTATTCGTGCTATGTAGATATTTTTATTTCAAACTTTTGTTTTTAAGTATGTCGGTTAGATATTTTTTTTTGGTTCCCTATTTTTTCGCATAAAATCATATGTCATAATTTTACTTGACATAATTTCATTTGACCTAATAGTAGTTTCGCATAGTATTCATTTGGCATAGTTTTCTTAGCTTAATTTTTTTTCGCATAATTACTAATAGCATAATAATTGTTAGGCATACTTAATAAATGGCATACATTTTTTACGCATTTTATTAATTAAGAATAATTATATTTTATGCTTAATATTAAAAAGCATAAATATAAATATGCGTTTAATTACCTTATCCGTGTTTTATTATGTCCTTCCATTTTATGCATATTTGTACCTTGTGACAGAATTACTTGAATTTATTATGACAAAAAATATGCCTAACGAGTTTATGCCAAAAATCAATTATACCAAAGTATTATTATGACAAGAAAAACTATGCCTTACGAGTTATGCCTCATTAAATTAGGACAAAAAATATTAGTCTAAATTATATTTATGCCTAATGATGTAGTATGCCAAGAAACCATTAAGTATGCCAAAGTTATAGTATGCGTAACAAAATTATGCCAAGAGAGGTATGCCAAATGAAATTATGACAATTAAAATTATGCGAAAAAAGGGGATACCTTTTTTTTCTTTGAAATGTTCAAGAATGACGAAAAAAAAATTAATTTTTTCCTGTACCCAAAATATTATCTTACGTCGCTAAGATACAATACGAAATCAAAAATGTCGCATGAGTATCAATAAATTCCAATACATATGAATTTATAGACAGGAATAAATAGCTAAATGATCTGAGTGTTTATAAAACTGACAAAATGTAACTAAAAGTATTAAATTAATAGTGTGTGGGAACATAAATGAACGCAAACATTGCTATTACAATATATTTCTATATTTATGCGCCTAATGTTTCGCTAGTTAGTCCTGTCGATAGTAGTAAATATCAACATACTAGGTTATGGGAGTAAACTTTGCGCACATACTTGGACATAATAAAATAGCTCCTAAAGCTGGTCTATTTTCAATTAAACTGGCAACAGTCACTGAAATCGGCGTGGTTTCATTATTATTCCTTTTTTAAGGTTCCGTAGTTCATGTCTCGGAATCCTTATAGTTTTGTCATGTCCTTCCGTTCGACCGACCGTCCGCCCGTCCGTCTGTCCATCCAAACGGTGGTGCTTGAAATATAAAACTTTGAATGGGTAAGTTTATTTATCACGTCAACACAATGCTAAAATAAATGAAGATAATTTTTGGGTACACCTACACGAAAGGGGGAGATATAATTAGGTACATAGATATTTTAAGAACATTAAGAGGTTTCTGAGATTATATTTTGATGTATGTACATTCCGTTTGCGCGATATTCCACTTTTAAGCGCATTTCTTGTTAAAATACGGCGTCCCCCCTCTAAAAGCCAAACGGCTGGCTCTAAAAATGTGGAAAATTCATGATGGTAATCCATGTAATAAACTTTGAACGAAAACTATAACGGTCCAAAAAACTTCATAAGTTCAGGAGTTATAGAGACTTAAATTGAATCAGTTTAGATGAAGATATCTGATACAGAGCCTACAGATTGTCCTTGTCCATAAAACATCCTAATCTTATAGAGAAGATTAGGATAATTTAGATGATATTTCTGCTACTGTCAATGCTTTCAGCGCAGTCTATCAAAACAATCACACTGCGCTGAAGGCACTGACAGCAGCAGAAAGAAGAAGGGGCATTTTTGTATGGATCCCGTCCCCACTACTGTAGCACTACAAGACATATTATATCAAATGAAAGGACTTAAAAAGCGTGTAATTTTTTTGTATGACGAAAATCTCTAAACTATGGGAGAAAAAAGTTTTAACCCAAAGGTGAAAAAAAGTTAAAAAATCATTCTGTATTATTACACCATTTCATTGTGTTGCTAATAAGGAACAATTTTTGGGAAGTAATGGTATACAATAAGCTTCAGAAAAGTGTTATATTTTGATAAATTGCCTCTGTCTATAATATTTTGATAAATTTTGATAAATGTATGGAATGATAATAAAATGATAAAAATAAGCTCTTTCCTCAATTTTGTCGCACATAATTACATTATGGAAATTGTTTCTTACTTGCGATACTATTGACAGGATGTATTTTTTTCATAATTTATGGGTTCCAATTCTGTCTAGGAAAATGGAGTTATTAAAAATTTTCATGTTTCAAGAGTTTAAGTTTTCATCAAGTCGGACTCGATATTCCGTAGGGCTAAATTGCTATTGCAAATTTTTTTTGACTTCTTTTACAACGCCCAGAAGTATAATTTACCATGTACTATATCTTTGTTTTCTGTACCTAATCGTTTGAAAATTATTTTTGCTATTTAATTATATGTATTTTAATGTTTTATCTGAATTATTTGATTTTACATAAACCACTTTTCCAGCCCAGGATTCAAACCCGCAAATTAGGAAAAAAATACATTTTGTATTATTGCGCCATTCGATAGCGTTGCAAGTAAGAAACAATTTCCAGAAGTAATTATGTGCGAAAAAATTGAGGAAAGCTTATTTTTAGTATTTTATTATCATTCCATACATTTCATCAAAGTATGAGGCAGTTTATCAAAATATAACACTTTTTTAAAGTTTAGTGTATACCATTACTTTCCAAAAATTGTTCCATAGTAGCAACACTATGAAACGCTGCAATAATACAGAATGATTTTTTTAACTTTTTTAACCTTTAACCCTCATTAACTTTTTTCTCCCATTGTTTAGAGGATTTTCGTCATACAATAAAATTACATTTTTTTAAGCCCTTTCATTTGATATATTATGTCTTATAGTGCTACAAGGATGGGGACTTTTTGCCCCTTCTTCTTTCATCTAAATAAGTTATGGCTTGTGTTCAAACGCTAAACATGCTAGGACGAGACAACAGCATCAGTCTGGTATGGGTTCTAGGCAACGGCAACATCTCCGGCAACAAAACCGCGGATGAGCTGGGTAGGCTTTGGGCCAATTGTGTCACGGTGTATTTGGAATATCTCCCAGCGCTACCAAGAGAGAACTCAAGGAATGGGGCCGCAGCTTAAGTATAAAGCAATGAGCTGCAATCCTAGGCCTTGAGTTTTTATATTTCTATACTTTTTATTATTTCAAGATCAAAATAAGCTCGTTTTAGTAACTGCAATTAATTTTTATAAACAAGAAGAAGGAAAATATTGTCAGTTAGGAGCAAAAATTTACAATGTCATTGAATAATAAATTTACTAAGATAACTTTAGCCGTAGAAAATTCTTAATGGAAGCAACATTTATGTAACTTATCTTGTTTTATTTTATAAACTCTTAGGCCATTTATATGAATACTCCTATAATTTTTTTTGTTTGGAATTAGTTATTTCTACCTGTTACTACAGAAAATGTATCTATAGCTTATCTATTTTTACAAGTTGCTGAAAACCTTTAAAATAAAATTTAGGCAATTTTACTTGCTATTACATAACTTTCGTTGATAGCTTAGATAATTTTACCTATTTTTCGAATTAGGACTTTTTTACCTAAGCGACATAAACTGCCTGTAATTCGAAAGCTATTTGATTCGTTTTAATATCAAAAATTGCTATAAAAATAAGATACACGTTGTATTTTATTGATATATAGATGTATGTTAAAACCATCTAAATCCGACTATTTTGTGATTTTTAATGATTTTTTTTTCTAAAAATTTTAACTTTAAATCTCTCTTCTATAAAGTTTACTAAATTTATGCGTCATATGTGTCTTTTTTAATTATTATTTCTTTAATTATTATTTTTTATCAATTATTATTATTTAAACTGGAAATATCATAATATGTATTATATTATAAAATATGAATTTGCTTTCCTACGCTATCGAATTGGATTTTGTCTGTAATGGTAGTTGTATGTGTGTTAAATAAATAAATAAATAAATAAATAAATGTCGCTTAGGCATTTTTACCTCATATACTATATAGCTCAACGCGTTGATATACTAAATAGACAATTAAAAAAGAAATAATATATCTATGGACGCGTCACACCACGTCAATCTGATCCCGTGGTAAGTTCTCGAAGAACTTGTGTTACGGGTATCAGATAACGGAAGTATATTTAATACTTTTATACTATTGGTACACATAATTAAGATTTTTATTATATTATACACATATTTAATACACATCCATGACCCAGGAACACAGAAAACTTTGTGTTCCATCGGCGGGATTTGAACCCGCGACCCCCGGCTTGAGCAACGACACGCTCATCCAACTGAGCCACAGAGGTCGTCATAGAAATAGAACTATACACTTTCTGTGAAATTTACAAGTACATATACAATAAAATATTATACTATAATATACACTATATAATATAATATTAATATATTATTAAAATTTCAAGTAAGAAGTTGAAGGAACAAAAAAGTACATTCAACGATCGAACATTTTCATTCTATCGCAGGCAGAGTGCTCGCTAAGGTTTTCATAATTTGTTTTTTACGGCATGTTGTTCCCTATTATTTCAAGAGTAAAATAAACGATTGCGATATAGCGGCACCGCGGAGAGTGACACAACCTCCTCGTACGAAAGTCAGCGGCTCACTGTCCCGCGCGCCCGCGCACGCACCGCTTACAAATATTTTCACAAAATAATAGTTATTTACGTATATTTTGAAAACAAAACGGTATTTCGAAAAACCCAACGATGAAATGTTAGATAAATATATTCTTCGCATTTTCGTAAAAGAACCATCTTTATAGCCGTAGTAGGTAGTAAGTAGATAGAAAAAGAAATCTGAAAACAGGGCTACTTAATTTTAATTTATTTAATATTAATCTTCGTCGTATTAAAAAAATTAACGATGATATTAAAGATGAAGGATTGAAGTGTGAAATGTATATTTTTTTGAATTTTTTTATTCCCATTTTTCGGAGTAGTTAGGACTCAAACTACGCGATTTAGGGGCTATTTGCCCCTTAAAAGTCATCGGGTGTAAACGGTCACGATGTAGGTATATTCGAATTTTGATTTGAATTAAACAAAACGTTGTTCAATAAAAATTATTTTCGATTACAACTGTAACCAAATTATACATCCAATATGTTAATGTCTTCGGGTTTCTAGACGTTTCTTACTTATGCACCCTTATTTTTGACCAAAGTATTCGGAATATTTACACGTCCATGTTTAAAGATGGTGGCGATGACCTCCACCGAATGGTCCGTCCGTTCGTTCATCCCTTATTCTAATCATATTTGAGGAATACGTCACTGTCTTGGAATTGAATGTTAAGCGTTGTTTGTACGGCATATAGGGTATAGGGTGTTGAACCCACAGCAGAATGCACTACGAAGTTTTAGAATTTTAAACGATGTTCTATCATCACGTGTTGATCGTGGAATGTGGGTCAGATCTAGGGTTTGGGAATTTTCGACAGTTTCAAATTCACGGTGATACGAGACGGCCCACAGTCAAAGAACCGGGAATTCCCGGGATTTCGAGACTTTAAAGAAAAACATTTTATAAATAATTCTAAGCCTCAACAGCTTTGTCCGACTATCTGTTTCTGATTTTTAAATAATACGGCGTACTAGAAGAACACTCTCTCGGATGTCGGTTTCTGTTCGTCTCGAGCTCGACTCTCGAGTCTCGAACCTGAAAGTCCCGGGACTCGAGACAACTAAAATTTCGAAATGTCCCAGGACTTTTTTAATAGTCAGGGGCCCAAACCCTTAGCCGAGCAGTCTGATTTCACTTCGATGTGTGGATATAGGATAAGGCTGTAAAGTCCACCTATACTACACCTACTGTTCTTGTACGTGTATTCTATACGCACCTACTACCTACAAATGTTATTCATGCGTACGATGAATTCATCGGATTTTCTACTGGAACTAGTTTGCTAAATTATGTGTTATAGTAAAGCAACTAAATACCGCTAAAGTGTTTTAAATTCTGATAAAATATTGTGCAATCAGCAATGTATCTTTGGTAAGAGACTCTTTTTCCGAATTCTTAGCTGTATTTTGATAAATCTGTATAAGTACTATAAGTAGGCACTTAAAGGTAAAAGGTAATAACCTAAATTGTACAAAAATGTGTAGGTATATTAAATGTAGGTAAGGTATATTCATAGGTGTGGGCAAAGGTGTAAATAAATTTCACACTAGATGGATTGGAAAAAATTGATGTTAAAAATTAATTGATGTCGAACGAGCTTTTATATATAATTTTCACTATACTCTATACTCAATAGTCTATCTATTTAAATATAAACGGACTTCCAAAGTAAAAATACACAAAAAAGTATGAAATAAAACTTATTTTCTTAATAAATTAAAAAATTAAAATTAAATTAAATTAAATTTGGCTAAAATTTTTAACTATTTCTCTACTCAATCTTTTTAATTTTGAAGTCGGTACCAGCAATTTTATTTTATTCAAGATTAATAATTTTCCCCGTTTTTTCCACATTTTCCACTGATTCTCGCTCCTATTATTATAGTGTGATGTTATATAGCCTAAAGCCTTCCTCGATAAATGGACTATCCAACATAAAAATATTTTTTCAATTCGAACCAGTATTTCCTGAGATTAGCGCGTTCAAACAAACAAACTCTTCAGATTTATAATATTTACTCCAATCAATATGTAATGTACAGGATTAATTCTCCTTAAATTATCATAACATCTGTTTCAATGGCCGTCTCACGCTAGTAATGCCCTGGATGCCGGTGCGGCGCGGCGTCCATCTTAAAAAAATATATGACGATATCTTTGATTAATTATTACATTATGTCAACGTCGCATAGTAACACAAAACACGCTATTAGTCGCGGAGCACACTAACAAAAATTGGCCCGACTCGGGCCAATTCGAGTCTTCATTTTTACGCGTTTATAACATATCTACCTCTTTTTAATATTATATATCTATTAGTAATACTGAATCTTATATTTTTTTTATATAAATCTAACGTGACACTTTGAACATTATTTCATTGCGGTTTAACATTATATCATTGGGGTACAACAGGGATGATAATTGGACGCTCCCTTTAAATTCCTTCATAGACGAGTCATGATAATATTAATATCTTTTTTCATACAGAATATTCAGACGACCTCTGTGGCTCAGTTGGTTGAGCATGTTGGTGCTCAAGCCGGGGGTCGCGGGTTCAAATCCCGCCGAAGGAACAAAAAGTTTTTCTGTGTTCCTGGGTCATGGATGTGTATTAAATATGTGTATAATATAATGAAAATCTTAAATATGTGTATAGTATAAAAGTATTAAATATATTTCCGTTGTCTGGTACCCGTAACACAAGTTCTTCGAGAACTTAGCACGGGATCAGATTGACGTGGTGTGAAGCGTCCATAGATATTATTATTATTATTTATCATTATACCACAATTCGTAACAAAGCAGGATATATTATTTAATTAACATATAGAAACATACATACGTAGCAGTGATTTCAGAATATTATTCAGAATACAAACGCGCATAGCGACTGAACGTCTCAACTTCAGGGTGCATGCACTCGCGCCCTGCAGCCGCAGACAATGTGCTCGCCTGAACCCGGGTCATGGATGATGGATTCAATATGGCGCTTACCGCTAAAACTGTGAACTGCTGACAAAATCTAAAAATAACTTGTGGAAGTGACGATATTTTTATAGCGTTATACTATAAACTTTATAAATCTATTGACCCGAAAAGGTAAATATTCATTAAGCGTTCCCTACACGAAGTTCTTCATCGTCGATAACCTTTTTATTGTTCGTTGTTTATAAATAAACCCGATGCTAACTACAAACAGTCTGCACTGATTGAGTCTCGTACGCCAATTTATTGTGCTCTACGCGCCGCGGGACGGTCTACACACTATTTCTATTATTCTTAACTCGGTGTAAATGCTGAAAAATGTAGGAAATTTTCTGTTTCTTATTATTTTTAGGGTACCGTACGTCGAAAGGAAAAAACGGAAGCCTTATAGGATCACTTAGTTGTCCGTCCGTCTGTCTGTCAAAGTCCTTTTTTTCAGGAACGCGTAGAGGTATCAAACTGGAATTTATACCATATACTAAGGTCTATGGTCCCTTGGAGCTGTGAAAAAAATCAAACTTCTAAGCCAACGCAATCAAAAGATACAGCCGTTAATGCCGCAAATTTCCCAAATTTTCGACACTCGCAAACCAAAAAACCTACAGGGTACTTCTCGTGAACTCAGAATCTTGAAATTTGGCACGAAGCAACGTCTTATAGCACAGATAAAGGAAAAATTACGAAAATCGTAATTCTTTAGTTACATCTAGATATGAGCGCCGATGGGTGGTAGGTCGGCGGCGGCGGCGTCGGCGGCGTGACCTTGAAAGGGTTAAAGTTTGCACTTGGTAGTAAAGAACTGACGTCGAAGCCATTTATTATAACTGACTGCGTAGGTATTGAACGACCAATAATAGCGGAGAACTCAGCGTGAAACACGGTGCAAAATCTCCCAAACAAGCATATCTGCCTGTAGGTGGCAGTTTGCACGCCCCCGTAGTCCAGCGCCATCCCGGTTGTCTTTCTTAGATCTGAACCAAATTATGTCCTTAACGTGAACATTAATTAGGACCCAGTCCTCCCTAGAAGTTATGAAAACTGCGTATAGCTTCTAGAAGCTATGCACCTTGATTATGGCTTCAGATGGCTAGGCCATAACAGGTATCTCGATAAGAGACTGCTGCAGTTGTCCAAGTAGGGTGGAGGCACGGTTCATCCTACCTGCCATCATGGCCCTGAGAACAACCTTCTTAGCCTCCATAATATGAACAAGCAGAGGAAGTGGCGTCAGGTGAATCAGGGCTTCAAGTGAAGCGGTGGGTGCCGAAGACGCACCTATGATTATCAGACAGGCCAGCCCCTGTACACTATTTAATGTTTTGATGCAGTTTACCTATACAGCTTTTTTGTGCGTAGTATGGCATACCACACTACGCTTAAGTGACAATCGCCTCACTATACTAGTCTTGGGCAGGACCACAGAGCACGTCTAGCATTTTTCATAATGTCCTCGATGTGCTTATTCCAAGTAAGTCCCATAATATCAATGATCAGTCCAAGATCCTTACATATGAAATTGGTGTTTTGTCGTACTGGTCACTGATCTCAAATATATCTTTAATCTTCTTTGGTTAGAAATTACAATTTCAAATTTATACCGCTATTTACTCACGCATTTGTGTTTCGAAAACCGTAATTCATTTGTTTCTTCCTCTTTTGGTTTTTTCTTTGCGTCACTCTGTTTACAAAATGGAAAACTTGAAATATCGTATTATTTTCGAGTACGAGTTCCACTGTGGCACCAGTGCTGCAGAAACGGCTCAAAAGATTAATAATGTGTATGGCGGCGGTGTCGCAAAAGAAAAAACAGTGCGTTTTTGATTCCAATGTTTTCGTTCTGGAAATTTCGGCCTGTAAAACAAGCCATGGACAGCCGGAGACCAAAGTTGATAATGAAGAACTGAAGGCTATTGTGGAAGCGTACCATCACAAACCACGTTCGAGTTAGCTGCAGGCTGCGATGTTAGTGTTAAAACTATTTTAATTGACTTGAAGCAAAATGGGAAGCCCTGGCGAACCAGCCAAAGCCTGCCCAAAGCGAAAATTTACTCAAAAAAAGTTACTTGTGAGCTTTTGGTGGACTAGTGCCGGTGTTCTTCACTATAGCTTTCTTAAATCTGGCCAGACAATTACGGCAGATGTCTATTGCCAGCAACTGCAAATCATGATAGAAAAGCTAGCTGCTAAACAACCGAGGTTGGTCATTCGCTCTAGGCCACTGCTGCTTCAGGACAACGCTAGATCACACAACAGCGGCTACCAAATTAGAGGAGCTTCAATTGGAATGTCTCTAAGACATTGGATGTCTTAGAGACATTCCAATTGAAGCTACGTTGGAACGTACTCCGCGGACCTTGATCCAACAGGTTTCCATTTTTTTCGAAATTTGGATAGCTTTTTGCAAGAAAAAAATTTTACTCCGATCCTGTCCGATTCCGATTTCTGTCCGAATTATGAATTCCTACCTATGTGATGGCAATAGTACATAGATAGCAATGGTATATACTTTAATTAAATAAATATATTACGTTTTAAAAAAAACGACTTTATGTTCCTACTTTACAAAACGCCAATTTTTTGAGTAATGACCTAATATTTGACCTCGCGGTAGTTTTCCCAAAGAGTGTCGGGGGTTTTAGTCGCTTCAACTTCCTCTTATTGGTGTTAGGTATCGAGACTGTCTTATTAGCGTTGACTGTTAGCTTGACCCTTTTGCACCAATTTTGCACCTGATTGCATTAGTCCAGCGACTACTCATGCGCATTAGCTCACCACTAGTATCGCTAGGTTAGATTAGAGCTTGGCTCACGACTCGGAGGTCGTGGGTTCGATTACCGCATTGGAACAAAAAAAAAAGTTGTTTTCAAGTTTGGTTATGGCAATGCAGGCTGATCGTCTGACAAGAAAGGTGATCCATGCGTCGGATGGGCATGTAAAAAGTCGGACCAGCGCCTGATCTCTCGCCAGTCGTGTCGGTTATCCGTCTCACTGGATTACGAGAGTAAAGAAAGAGTGCTCTGTGTACTGTGTACATACTAGGGCACTATAATAATAACTGTTGGCGTGATTTCAAAGAAACCGGCCACCGTCACCGAAATCGGTATGGGGAGCTATTATTACGTCGTCAGCGTATCCTCGAGCATAGAACCTTTTATTGTCCAGCTCTTTTAGCAGCCTATTCACTACCAGGGACCGTTCCAGTGGCGACAGTACCCCACCCTTCCTTGTGGGCATCCATAGGTCAACCTGCTCCTGAGCGGCAAGCCCATGATAGTTGATGACGCTACTCTGTTATTTAGCGTAGATTTGATCCACTCTACAGTAATTCATGAAGCCAGGTTATCAGGTTAATAGATCATTTTGAGTGTTTTCCGATATCTAGGAAGGCGCTTAGCGCAAACTTCTTATTCTCAATGGCTTTATCAATGCGATCTACTAGCTACATCGATTCAGTAGATCTGCCTTTCTAGTAAGCATGTTGTCTTTTATGCAGAACTCTTTCGATGAGATAGGTGTGACCTATGTGGATGTTCTCCTCGTTTAAAGCATGAAAGAAGTATGGCTTATATGGGTATATATGACTTGGGTAATATGAATGCTCATAGTTACTGACTGAAATTACACATAACGACTATCCCTCTCGCTCACTCGGCGCGCCGATGTATTTTCGCGGCGGCGGCGCGCCGGCGCGGCGCTCATATCTAGTTACATCATAATTAATAAAAATATTTTTAATAATTTTAAACTTACTACCCCTTTCCTCATGAACGCGTAGAGGTATTCAATTGAAATTCATATCAAAAACTTAGGTCTATAATACCTTTAAGCTGTAACAAAATCACTACAGGTTTGTACGGAACCCTTGGTGCGCGAGTTCGACTTGCACTTGGCCGGTTTTTTTATGTTTTAAAGGGTTTTAAGTTTTTAGTGATTGTTATTTAAGGCCTTTAAAAAAACATCAACGCGGAATTTTTTGAAGAAGGCTCCAAAACATTATTTTGTGCATACGTTGCACAGCAGGGTAAAGCAGCGGACAAATGTAGTGTAGAAATGATTAAACTTCTAACCTTTATATTATCTCAGTTCATACTAAGTTTAGAGAAAAAATACTTTAATAAGTTTTGTTCTTAACGAGTTACGTTAATGTAAAACCAAATAAGATTGATACTTTATCTGAATGTAAGTAAAGTGAGTACAATTATACGCAACTTTAGGACGTTGTATCTAAAAATTGGCTCACGGCACAAACTAGCGGGTATGAATACTACAATATGATATATATTATTTTATCATTAAGAATATAAGGGTAATCTGGCGTGCTTGGGATCTCATTCCATTAGTGAATGATCAAAACTGAAGCATAATCTTCCCTTCTCTTTTTCTTCTTTATTCTTTCTCTTAGCTTCTTTTCTTCTTTCTTCTTATCTCCTTTCTTATATATACGGCTCAATCGTTTGGCTAATTTTAATCTTGAAATATTTGTCCATTGAAGTCCAGGGAAGGTTTAAAAGTTACGAAATATTGGAGGTTTATACTTAAGACAACAACGTGTGCCGGAACAGCTAGTATATTATAAAATATATAAAACTTAGGCCTTTACATCCGTTAATGGATGATTTATACAGTATTCTCCGAGCGAAGCAACCACTCTTGAAATAATGTAGTGCCTAGGACAGTTGGTTTTTAAATGTCGTATGGTTGCCCAAGCACATACGGCATTCTCACAACATATTCAGTCTAGTCCAGAGGAATGAACTGGTCAATACGTCTGGAGCCAACCATGTGCGGGTTTCCTCACGATGTTTTCCTTCACCGTTAGAGCGTCCGTATAATGTATTTGAGATCTGAAAAGGTCTCATTGGTACACGCCACAACCTGGGATTTGAACATGCACTCTTTCGAGTGCGAACTAAACGGTCTACCCACTAGACCACGGAGCTCTTAAATATCTAAACGTCATGTTAAAAACAAAATCCTCTATTTCAAATAAAAACATGCTGCCAGTCTGTGATCAGCCTAGGCAACACGCTTCGCCTCCGTGAGAGCGACGCACGTTGAAGTCTGACCACATATCGTGCCCAATAACGATGTAACCTATATTTAACCCCAATCACATGTCTATCACACTTTTTTCGCACGCTCTTTTAGCATACGTTATCGACTGGAAATTTTGTTGAGCTAATTATACTTTTACTATAATAATAATTAAGTGTCTCGTAAAATAAAACAATCAATTACATGAACAAAATATTGTCAAATTAATATTTTAATACATAGTTACTTGGATGTTAATTCTGCATTTTGAGCACATTCAATGTATAAATTGTAATCGTTACCATGAACGGATTTTATGACGTTTCGACCAATCAGAGCGCGTTTGACGTTCATAAAAACAGCGTTACAGAGTTTTAGCGTATCGGGACTTAATTGTAATTGTACTAATGCAGGTTTTATTTAGCAGAATTGTCCCTCAGAAGGTCTAAATGTATTCGAGCTGGGTTGACTGCGGTCAAAGAGTTTCCCATTATACTCAGCAATAAGTTTGAGAGTTTGATTTTTGTTTGCAAGCTTAGCATAATGATTTAAAAACCTTGTAAATAAATAGGTTGACGTACGTTGCTGATTTTTAAATTCGCATAAAGGACCGTCGTTAAGGAAATAGCTCATTTTAATAGGAAAGTATTCGCTGGGTGCGAAGTAGGTGGTGGAGGAACCTCGAATCGATCGCAGCGCGCGCCGTGGCCAAAAAAGGAACTTTCGGCGCACCGAGTGTTACTTTTTATTAGCGAAATTCGCCACTATGATCTAATAAACCTAATATATTATAATAAAATGTGTCACATCACGATACCTGCTGCATGCGAACAATGGCAAAAACAGTGATATAGCCCATCCTTAGTTTTGAAATCATGAATCAGCAGTGCTCACAGTGAGGCGAAAAAGCTGTTGAACACGACAGTCCTAGTTACGTTCTAAGAATATTTCCTCCTTAACACCTCTGTAAGGGTTACTTAGGTATGAACGCACTAGGCGGAACTGCACTTCAGCGGAACTGAGCGACACGTCGCATTATTTTTTTGGTAAAGGTCCGGACGCACTAGGCGGAACTGCACTTCGGCGGAACTGAGCGACACGTCGCGTCAAAATATTCTTTATATGAAATTATATGAGATAACACGCACTAAGCGGTAACGGAACTACACTGCAGCGAACTGCACGACAAACTTGATCAACTGACCAAAAGTGTCGCGAACTGCAGTTCGGTTTGGCCAACTTCATTTTCATAGTCAGTCAACCGAGATACTTACTACCGAGAGCGCGATAATCGTTCGTCAAAAATGTCGATAGATGAATAAAATTTATTGTACTCGTGGGCCAGTATCCGGAGACATAATAATATTATTACGACCAGCATAAAAAGTACATGAACACTTCTATGAAAAAAAAACCAACTTTGGAGTGAAACGACCTCTGTGGCTCAATGGTTAGCGCTTTGGCGCTCAAGCTGGAGGTCGCGGGTTCGAATCCCACCGAGAGACAAAAAGTTTTTTATGTTCCTGGGTCATGGATGTGCAATAAATGTGTATTATATAATAAAAATCTTAAATATATGTATAGTATAAAAGTATTAAATATATTTCCGTTGTCTGGTACCCGTATCACAAGTTCTTCGAGAACTTACCACGGGACCAGATTGACGTGGTGTAAAAGCGTCCATAGATAGATATTATTATTAAATAGTTCTGTGGATTGATGAACGACGACCTCTCCAATGTTAATTGGTTTCATAGTGAAAATTATAATAATAATAATAATATCTATGGACGCTTTACACCACGTCAGTCTGGCCCCGTGGTAAGTATCCGAAGAACTTGTGTTACGGGTACCAGACAACGGAAATATATTTAATACTTTTTATACTTTACTTATAATATATAAGATTTTTATTATATTATACACACATTTAATACACATCCATGACCCAGGAACACAGAAAACTTTTTTGTTCCCTGGCGGGATTCGAACCCGCGACCTCCGGTTAATGCGCCACTGCGCTCACCACTGAGTCACGGAGGTCGTATGTAAATTATTTATATTGTAGGTATGTAGGTACATATTTATTTAAAAAAATCTTTTAAATTTCAATCGTCCATTCGTCCATCTTGCTCGGAGGTTGCCTAGCTACTGAATATATTTTTGTAGCGCCGCTGCAGTTCAAGTGCGACTTATCAAAACTGTCGCTCAGTTTCGCTGAAGTTCAGTTCCGCCTAGTGCGTCCGGACCTTTAACCAAAACGTGTCGCTCAGTTCCGCTGAAGTTCAGTTCCGCCTAGTGCGTCCGGACCTTTAGTCGCACTTGAACTGCAGTGGCGCTACAAAAATATATTCAGTAGCAAGGCAACCTCCGAGCAAGATGGATGACGAAATTGAAAAGGTTTTTTTTTATAAATAAGTACGGTCGACATACCTACAAGCTAAATAATTTTCTCTATGAAACCAATTAACATTGGAGAGGCCGTCGTTCATCCACAGCAAAAAGAAATAAAAAAATTAACTTACCATTTACTCCCATTTCTTGAGCTATTTAATAATAATATCTATCTATGGACGCTTTTACACCACGTCAATCTGGTCCCGTGGTAAGTTCTCGAAGAACTTGTGTTACGGGTACCCGACAACGGAAATATATTTAATAGGTATTTGATTTGATTTTTGATTTGATATAATACACATATTTAGTACACATCCATGACCCAGGAACACAGAAAAATTTTTGTCCCTCGGCGAGATTCGAACCCGCGACCTCCGGCTTGAGCGCCAATGCGCTAACCATTGCCACAGAGGAGGTTGTTTCACTCCAAAGTTGTTTTTTTTTCATAGAAGTGTTCATGTATATTATGTCTCCGGATACTGGCTCACGAGTACAATTAATTTTTCTTCATCTATCGACATTTTTGACGAACGATTATTGCGCTACCAAGTATCTCGGTTGACTGACTATGAAAATGAAGTTGGCCAAAGCGCACTCCGCGGAAGTGGAACTGCAGTTAACTGCAGGTCGCGAAAAAGGGAATGTTATTAAAAAATATATAGATTAAGATGAGCGAATAGAATATATTGTAAATTACAATATCTATACTAATATTATAAATCCGAAAGTGTGTCTGTCTGTCTGTTACCTCTTCACGCTTTAACAGCTGAACCGATTTTTATGATATTTGGTATAGACATACTTTGGGTCCCGGGGGGATATTTTTTATCCCGAAAAAGTAGTGTTCCCGCGGGATAATGTATTAACGCGGGCGGAGCCGCGTGCAAAAGCTAGTTTCAAACAAATTCATTGTGTTTTTACATAATTTTCGTAATGAACCCAGCCATTTGACATGTTCAAGTCCGCCGTAATTGTAAATGCTAGTTGGCGCTGTCGTCGCGCACCTAGCGATAAACATTTTTCACGCCCAAGAAAAAGTTGCAAATTACTATCGACTGCATAATGAGGAAATATATACTAAGCATGCAGAAGATATTAAATATTTTTAAGTGAATACCTATTAATTATATTATTATTTATTACTATATGTTGCCCGCGACTTCGTGCGCGCAAAAGTTAATTTCGCAGAAACTGTTAATTTTTTCCGCGATAAAAAGTAGCCTATGTTCTTCCCCTACATCTGTGCTGAATTTCATCAAAATCGGTCCAGTAGTTTCGGAGTCTATTCGAGCCAATGCAAACAAACAAATAAACAAATAAACTTTTCCTCTTTATTATATTAGTATAGATTATTATCGATAATTTTTAAGTGTTTTGTAATTATTATTAATGTTGTTTTTATTATTATTTATAACTGTATATATTTAACTTATATATAATTATTTAAGTCTCTATAAGAAATAAATTACTCACAAAATAAAAAAAAAATATATTACTAAAATATTATTTTTGATGTTCATTGTCTCTATAGTCCAGTCATTATATATTATACTAGCTTTTCCCCGCGACTTCGTCCGCGTGGAATAGTTACTTTGGGATATCGCTAAAATTTATCCGCGACTTCATTTACGTAGAAGAAGCGCTTCCACCTCACGACTGCTCGCCCGCGCCGCGCGCCGTACTATAGCGTGCATGATTATTTTATTACTGCGATATCTTCTAAAATACTCATTGAAATCAAATGATGTAAACGGCAAATTTCTTCTAGATTAAATGCTTGTAATGAATAACGTATTTACTTGGATAAGGATTAATATAATCTTTATGAAAACACCTTCACAAATAATGCTTACTTTTAGAACAAATTTGGTAAGTATAAAAAGGTTATAGTGAGCCAACCTTAAAAGATAGACATATACTGTCGCGGACTTTTTTTTAGAACTTTTAAAGGGGAACAATTCTGCCATACATCATTTTAGCGAAACTTTAACCGTTTCCGCAGCGTACGTAGCGAAAGCTCTCAAAAGGAAAAAAAGACCCCCGATTTTGTAACATTCTTGATTGGTGCTCCGCTCGTATTGAGTTTAGCATGATGCTATATAGCCTAAAGCCTTCCTCGATAAGTGGACTATCCAACACAAAAATATTTTTTCAATTCGTACCAGTAGTTCCTGAGATTAGCGCGTTCAAACAAACAAACAAACAAACAAACAAACAAACTCTTCAGCTTTATAATATTAGTATAGATGGGGGTTCACCTCGGAAAATCAAGATACTTGGCTATTAACTCAGATAAACGTCTTGTACTCCGCTCCCTCTATCTCAAAAACAGTTTGAGGTATGAAAAAATGTTTAAAACAAAAGTTGTAGAGAATTTAATGCTCTACAATATCGATAATAAATACAAGTAGCGTAAAACCCATAGGAAACGAGATAATAATTGTAAAAAATTGGCAAAAAATAGATTTTTGTGACCTTTAACTTTTAAAGTTGCAAACATCGTGTCATGTGTGAATTTCGTATCGAGATTCGAGACAAGTTTTGGGATACCGAAATACACGTTTATACGAGTTTATACCTGCCGAGTGCCGGGTATCTTGATTTTCCGAGATTCTCACCTAATTTTTGACTAAGATGACTGGACTAGTATACTACATATTTTGAGTGGGTTGTTGACGAGAGATATGATACACCGTAATATGGTGTATCCTATCCTTTCAACCCTTTGAAACTTTTGCAAATGTAGATACATTTGCGAAAGTTTAAAAAATTCGCAAGTAATTCAGACTAGTGTCCGTTAGGTACGGTTTGCATTTACCTTATATACGAGTACCTATGATTCGTCATGTAAATAATTAGAAGATTTAGGTTTTAAGTTTTTTTATTATTTACTTTTAATATGCATGTCGAAGACATGGGATGAACATGCCTCAAACATTGTACTATATTAAAGTACTGCCTCTTAAATTAACACTGTGGGCGTGTCGTGGGTAATGTTGGTTACAAAATGAAAAGAGAAGAAACAGCATTACTTTACCTTTATTCTTATATATCTTCAATAGTACTAAAACTAAAAACTTCACACTGTTTTAATTACTTTTCACTGTCTATTAAAATAATAACGACTGGACTTTTTACGCGTCACAATTAGAGAGAAGCCTGTTTTGGTATCCGGTGGTAATTTGAGGAAATCCTTAATAATATTTTTTTAATATATTGAGTATTTCCTATGAATATTTTGACAATTATGTATCTTATTAACTACTTATATTAGCGATAGTTGACAGATTTTAAATTTATAAAAAACATAATATTATATTGTACCTACTAACATTGAAAACGCTATTAATATAAGTTTTGAATTTTATTAAAACTCACGCCTAATCACACCTACGTTCCTAGTTCCTACTAAATAATGATAGTTAAATTATATTTCGTCTCATAATATACATTTGCTTATTTTACCTTTGTTTTTTTTTCAGGTAAGAGCTGTTTGAAAGAGGAGGAGGTAGGCAATAAGAAATGGTATGGTACCTATGTTAGGTAGTTAGGTACAAACACAATGTAGACTAATATAAGTATGTCTACGTCACGGTGTTATACCCTTAAATGGCAAAACAACTTAATAAAACTGAAGTAGAACAAAATGTCATGTCATGTCATGGGATCAGGGATACTCATCTCAACTTACCTGTCCGGTAGTTGTGGTATAGTATATGGGTATTCCCCGGCTTCCCTAGCTACCCTAGCTACTAGGCCACAACTAATACTAACACATTACCACTCCTTT
The DNA here is from genome assembly GCA_905404095.1 of Glaucopsyche alexis. Taxonomy (NCBI): domain Eukaryota; kingdom Metazoa; phylum Arthropoda; class Insecta; order Lepidoptera; family Lycaenidae; genus Glaucopsyche; species Glaucopsyche alexis. Next base: position 10,869,007 of record FR990053.1, read on the forward strand.
GCGTTGCGCAGTCGGGTAAAAAATAAACGTTATGGTTATAGGTATAATGACCTAATTTATTCTTTCTCGAGTGAAACAAACCTTTTTTTTTAGTTTCCGGGGGGGGAAATGCATTACGCATACCACCCAGGCGCAGGGGGCACCCAAGTGGTGATGTGGGACTCCCGTATAGGCTAATGAGACCCACGGTATATCCACTAAAAACCCCCCATCTTCCTCCTAACCGCCCTCTGACGGGGCCACGGGAACGATACACACATCCGCGACCCCGCCGGCGGCAGCCGCCTACAAGCGGCTCCATCACGGAAGCCCGTGGGGCCCTCCACGATGGGCGCACCAGATGGTAAGGTGCGCCTCCCTCCTCGGCCTCCACCAGTACTGTAGCAGACTCCCCCCGAGTCTGCTACTAGGAAGTCATGGGTACCAGAACTACCAGATAAACTGGTACCCGGTGGCAGATCCGATCTGTGGTTCTGACACCGACCACACCACGGTCGCAGAGGATAGGGCAAGCGGCGCACCGCAATACCGACATGCCTCTTCCTCTGCGGCCCCACCAACGCCGTTTCGACGGAACGGCCCCGCCAGCTCGCAGGGGGTAGGGAGAGTGGCGTACCGTAATACCGGCACTCCTCTTCTTCTGCGGTCCCACCTCCACGCGCGTCCTCTGCGGGCATGTTCAGCCCGCTGGGAGCGCCCTCCTCGGGCCAGCCGGCGGCAAACAGGCCGGCCCCGGTTGCCTCTTAGCTTCACCGTGGGTGACCAGTCCACGGTTACTAAGCCCCACCGCCACGACAAGGCGTGCAACCATCGGGGGGAGCAGTGAAACAAACCTATCCAACTTAAAATTTAAATTCAACAACACATGCTAAACCTAATACATATTGCATTTTAAAATATCTCAAATTCAGATGTGCCTTATTCGATGTGAAAAAATAAAACATAATATGGAATATTGCAATACCAAATGTACCCGAGTCAGAGGACGAGGCGAGGTCGAGTACCCCAGTGATTATCGCTAGTACCCGAGTGTTTAAGGAGGCTCCTATTAATATTTACAAGCTTTAATTTACATATTTACAAGCTTTTTACATACGCCGCGGACTCGATGCCACCGTCGACGTCATTAGCTGCATTTTACCCGCGGATTGGCTCGCCATAATTTTATTTCATGGTACCATCATACACATACAATACATAATATAGCAAACATACTTTACAATCATGCTTTGTATTAGGTGAATCGTTAACTAGCTGATTCCAATATTTTTGAAAGCGTGGCACTTGAAATCTTGAACGTAAAAAGGACGAAAATTAAATCATAATATAGCGTTTATAGTATTTATAGAATATGGTTAAAGGGGATTGAGATCTATATTATAATATGCTAAGTACGTACAGGTCTACCGAGTACCGACAATTAAGTAGGTTGCACAAGTCACAACATAGCATCTACTTTATAATTATTCCTATACCTCTTAATATTTTATTAACTTTAAATGTGTAGGTATCTACTATGTACTACCTATATGAATAGTTCTATATATTATTAAGTTGGTATCTCACACAACACAAGATGAACAGAAAAAATGGTACCTACCTACCTCATAGACTTAGTATTATATGGTATGTTGCCCGCGACTTTGTGCGCGCTAAAGTTAATTTCCCAGAAACCGTTTATTTTTCTGCGATAAAAAGTAGCCTATGTCATTCCCCGTGGTCTACTCGCAGAATACAGTACCCCAACCAGGAAAATTTTGCGGTATCGTTACGTGTACGTAAGCAAGAAATATTGTATGAAAACCATGAAAGCGTCTTTAGCAGACGTAAAAGTAACTATTCATACAATATTCCTCATATTTCTCGTTTACGTACACGTAACGAAACAGCAAAATGTTCCTGCTTGGGGTACAGAACATCCAGAAACCGTCAACGCGCTTGAAAGTGAAGCCGTCACGACTACTCCAAATTGGAGTGGCTATCCACACATAATAAGTATTATGTTGCCACAGAATATCGGAATATTTTACCCAACTTTTTTTTCAATGATTTTTTATTAAATACCTAGTTGTCGTAACATAATAACGCGATTTGTTTTGTAAGTGTAAAGAGTAAAGAAAAGTAAAGAGCGGGCGGGGCGGTGTTTCGCCATGGTTTTGGTTACAGTGCGCTGCGTACAAATGTGATCGAACACTTATTCTGGATGTTCTGTATTCTGTGGGTCTACTCTACATCTCTACCAAATTTCATCAAATTCGGTCCTGTAGTTTCGGAGCCTAAATGCAAACAAACAAACAAACTTTTTCCCTTTATTATATTATACTTTATTATATTAGTATAGAAGTATAGATAGACGAGGTATGTCAAGGCAACAAGTGTCTACACCTAAATGGCCCTAAACATGGGGTTGTTTGGGGCCATTTAGTTTTGACATTTGTTAGCTTGATATTTTGACATTAATTACTTTCCGCAGTTTATTCAAACTTCTGAAATAAAGCTGGCGTAACCATTTCTTGTATGTTTTTTTTTTCTGGCAAATGTACGTGTATGATAGCTCATCTTGGTTTGAAATCTTTGTTGTATGACCGGTCCTACTTATAAACAGCACACGTGGAAATACGAACTTTAGAATTTATAATAGGTGCCCTATTATAATTAGGTAGGTATAACAGGTTTTTGTTAGAAACATCTTAATGTTAATACATTAATTTTGGATTTAATTAAAATTAATAAAATTCAAATTAATATTCTATAAATAAACATAAAGCCTCGCAAACAACTCGGTTAATACTTTATACTTTTTATAGTTTTAGTATCTACTGTTTAGATCAGTTATTTTTTTGGTTTAAATTAATTTTACGATTTTACGTCACAATTTATTTTTAACTATTAGTTAATTATTTTTAGTTTTTACACCGCATTCCGTGACTATGAAGTGAGTTCATTGTTTAAATATGAAGTTTCCTCAAAAAATTTTTACAACAGAAGAATGGTTAACTTCGAATTACAAAACTACTTAGGCTCATTTGGGCAGATCTGGGTTAAAGTTAACTTTGGGTTAAAATATAATGCCTTCTCTTTCATAATTACAAAGAACGAGAGAGGTAACATGATATTTAACACAGGGTAATTTTAACCCAGATCTGTGCAAGTAGGCCTTAAATAACTAAGTATTAATTAAACGAGCTTGCAACCGATACGTCGAGCGAATGAAGGTACATAGTTCCTCGTCTTACTTTAACTGTTCCTCTTTCTTTAATCTGTTGGAACAGGAACATTGATGATTTTTAAATTCGTGACATCTGACAGCTTTTCGTGACATTTGACACGCCAAGGACCGTCGGGCTATTATACCAAGCGCGGTAGAAAGAGAATCGAAAATTCTTATTGACCGTTTTTGATACAACTTACGCCACCAGATGTCGCTTTGTGTGCGTTGGGTCTGTCCCCTAGCGGCAGAAAAAATATCAAACAAACTCATTAACTACATATTCGTAATTTATCGAATGATAATAAATTGTATGGGCCGGGCGCCGCGCTGTCATAATAGGGTATTATCCTATGATGAAAATATACATCAGATTGTTGATATTTTATCGCTAAACATTAATTTAAACCACTTTAACCAACTTTTTACACAAAAATATGTATGATTTTTATAAAATATCAAAAATAAAATTATGAATTTTTCACGTTTGACCACGTGACTAAAAACGCACGAGATTGGAATGTGACGTCATATTCTTGTACTTTTTTTTTTAATGGCCTCCCGATTTCCTTAAAGAATAGCTAGCATCAGAATCATTAACGTCAGCGAGTAAAAGCCACTTTTTCCGCATTTCAGTGTTCTTTTGTATGGTTACAGAGATTTTCCCTAGTGTTTTAATAGACGTATTAGTGCATTTTGGCACTACGCACCATTTATAAGGCATTTTTAATAGGTTTAAAACATTTACTTACAAACGTAAACAGTAGGTATTCTGGGATTTGGCATTTTCAGTGTAATTTGACAATTGACACTTGACAGTTACAGTGTTACAAGAATGTGACGTCATGACAACACATTATAGCGTTTTCGCGCCTATAATCTTAATTTAAACTTTTAGGCTAATTTGCAAGGAAAATAAAGAAATTCACAAAGAATGGTTCAAACTGCTAATGTATTTTGGTATTATGAACAATTTGACATACTTTTCAAAAACTTGGAAAATACCCTATTCTCATGCAATTCTCTTGCGATAACGTTACGCTTACGAATACGTATTTGTCAATTATTCCTGGTAACCAGGGGATCTCAAAAGGCCACTTTAGGCAAAGAATATATATTACTAACGTACTTTAGGTGAACATTAGATGCATCATAATTATGCAACATAGACTAATGATTGGTATCGCTTGGCGCACGGCAATGATTTATCTATGTTTTGCAATTCATATGTGCGTCATTTTACGCTTTTCTATTGAAAACTGTCAAAATTGATGTTTTCTAATATGATAAAATCAGTATCAGATGAATCATCTGGTAATTCATTTGACGAATGTAGGCCATTTCACGTTTTTCGTATGGAAAAAAAATGAAACATAATATTATAAAGTGGCTTTTTTAGACCTCCTTGCAGCCCCCTGGTATAATTTTCCACGGCGGCAAAAGTAGGCAAAGTATCTAGAACTTAAGTAGAACCTTCAACATACGGTATGCAAGGGTTGCGTAGTGCGCATAAGTTTTAATAGTCCTATTAAAATGTGACGACACCAAGTGATTCAAAAATAACCTAAACGAAGAGCATGTCTAAGGAGGGTTCCGTAACTTACCGTGTAATAAGTTTTCTTTAAATTTTCCGCGGAACACAGCCATTGATAAGTCTATACTTATACCATAGATATATAATATTAAAAAGATAATTAATCAAAGACTTATACCATCGATTAGTCATTCGTATTTCGTACGTACCTATTTCGGGTCGATTGTCGTTTCACACGGCGAGGATTCGAACCGCGGTGTGAATCGCCTCAACAGTGCTTCTGAATAGGTCTATTCACACCGCTTAAAAATTTTGGTGTGAATTACCCCAGATATCTCAGACTTAGTTGTTGATAGTGATAGTTAATTATAAGTTTTAAAGAATTTCCTCGTGTAAATAAATTGGGGCACGATTGTGTTTTGACGTAGAACAAACGTTTATGACGTAAAACATAATTGCACGGTCAGTGAAATTCAAGTTATCTCTTTTCGAGTTATAACAGTCATCATAATCATCATTAATCATAATAATATGATTATTCACATATGTGAATAATCATAATAATATTATTTTAGAAACGTACTGAGTGTACAGTATTGTGAGCGATAATTATGAAAGTAAGGATAAGTACATACGATCTTTTCGCATAAACTTCTTCATACAAATGAACTGGCATTACTTTGTCTCGTCATGTTGCGCGTTCAGCGTTCTCGTGCCTCACGAACCGTAAATGACTAATGTTGTTCACTCTGGGGGCACTCACGTTGGAGCCGTTTTAAGGTTTAAACTGAGGGGCAAATCTGCTAAAGCACCCTATTTGTTGTATGGGAGCACCCCTTATTCTGTTTTTAGTATTTGTTGTTATAGCGACAACAAAAATACCTACATCATCTGTGAAAATTTCAACGGTCTAGCTATCGAATCGTGAGAAATCGTGAGATACAGAGCCTGGTGACAGACAGACAGACTGACAGAGGAATCTCATTTACATCATCTGTGAAAATTTCAAAGGTCTAGCTATCGAATCGTGAGAAATCGTGAGATACAGAGCCTGGTGACAGACAGACAGACTGACAGCGGAATCTCAGCAATGGGTCCCTTATCCTTTGGGTACGGAACCCTAAAAAACTAAGATAAAGATTTTGGGGAAGCGACATTCTGGAACCAAACGAATAAAACCTGCATTAATACAATTACAATCAAGTCCCAACACGCTAAAAAGGTGTTTTTATGATCATTAAACCAATGTGAAACGCGTTCTGATTGGTCGAAACGTCTAAAATCCGTTCATGGTAACATGTCGCTACACTTTCAATTCAAGCAAAGTAAAATTAAGTCTACTTTAAATACGAGAATTGAGGTTCTGGGCCTGTCCTCGCGACAGTAATAAGTCAAACGATCGTGAGTTTGTTGGGAAAGTCAGCTGCGCCCGCGCCTGTGCGGTCAACATTGACGTCAGAAGGTGCGTTTCGCAATCCAGTGTTGTAATGTTGACCAAACGTTGGTAATCACGACTTTACTCATCAACTACTAGCCAGTTTTCACATGTATGCTTATTGCTTGAGTAGATACTTGCTATTTCCAGGAAATTCTATTTTAATTTAAATATAAACAAACATAACCATGATCAGTTTCACCACCTTTTTATTTCAGTGCAGAATTAGTATTAATATCAATTAAATACCTAAATTTATTAAAAGGTGGTCGTGGGTTGTGACTTGTGTCAAAGAATATATACTCGTGTCCCATGGAACAAGTTTCAATGTTGAATTTATACCCTTTACAACAAAAGAATTTTGCAAATAGGTCTATAAAGGGCAGAGTAATGTTCAAAGATCTCCGTGTTGGTGTAAAATACTATGAGAACGAGAAGTACCTTTTATATGTGATGATGTATGGTATGATGGTTGTGGTGATTATGGTGATTACTCTAATTGACATGGTGGCATATGCTTGCAGTTTTTTATACAACGCCGAAATCCCCAAACATGTATCTATAAGAAGTCAGGAATTCTGTTTTGTTCTTTTGGATCCAGGGTATATCTTGGAGCAATATCTTATTTTCTACGACTACTTTAGAAAAGGTCGAAATCATACATATGTACATTTCGAGAAGTTCCCTCGATTCCTCATGTATTCCATGATCACGTCACCACTTTTTTTGAAACGGGACCAACTTGGGAACTTTGTACCCTTTACATCAAAAAAAGAATTTTGATAATCGGTCCACAGACGGCGGAGATGTGGTCTAACATACAAAAAAATATATATATATGACTAAAACACCTCGCACATGGGACTCCTCGTGCGCCGACGCCTAAAGACGGAACTGTGTAAAACAAGATATTCTTCCTACTTGGCAATGATGGCTAATCGATATGTTGCATGATTATATAATGTGTTACCGACGTAAAAGCTCGCTTGGTACTCGCAGCACGTACCACGCAGACGCCAGCTAGTCCGTACAAACAAATGCGCAAACACTAAGAAAATAAATAATGTTATGAACGTGATGGGACTTACTTTGATTTTATGGGTAAAACAACTTATTTACTTGACTATTTTATTCTCCTACATAGAAGCCTAGATATTGAATCCAGTCTTAGTCAGTTTTGGTTCAGAAGAACTAAAGCAGAAGCTTGGAATCTTTCAGCTGAATCTATAAAGACATTACCACGCAGATGTTGCAAGAGATATCTTATCTTTATTTCAGAGGTGCAGTTCTGCTAAATAAAACATGCATTAATACAATTACAATCAAGTCCCGATACGCTAAAACTCTCAAGCGGTATTTTTATAAACTTTAAATTAACGTGAAACGCGCACTGATGGTCGAAACTTTATAAAATCCATTCATGGTTTTGGATTTTGGACGATTGGAGTGAAAGTGAAGCAACATATGCTTCACTTTCTAACCAATCGACGAACTCCGTGGCTCAGTGGGTAGAACGTTGGCGCTAAAGCCGGAGGTCGCGGGTTCGAATCCCGCCAAGGAACAAAAATGTTTTCTGTGTTCCTGGGTTATGGATGTGTATTAAATATGTATAGTATATAATAAAAATCTTAAATATATGTATAGTATAAAAGTATTAAATATTAATTTCCGTTGTCTGGTACCCGTAATACAAGTTCTTCGAGAACTTACCACGGGACCAGATTTACGTAGTGTGAAAGCGTCCATATATATTTACCAAGAAAGTCTAGTTTAAATACGAGAATTGAGGTTCAGGACACTCTTTCAGGACGCATTACGCAATGTCATAGCATTTAGATTTGAGAATGTTTGAGTAGGTAATTAGTAAAATACAAATAATAATCAAAAGTTAAAAACTATAACCCGACTATGTAAATTATATAGCCTATGTAAACATAATCTTACCCGGGCTATTATTACGAATCTATTGACAACAATCGGATCAGTAGTTTGAGCGCTACAGTGGAACATACATACATACACACATAGACTGCCAAAATCATTATCCTTCCTTTTAGCTCCGTCGTAGTCGGGTAAAAAGTGTAACGAATTCTAGTATACCTAGTCTAGGTATACTAGAATACTAGGTATACTATAAGGTTTGGTAAAATCAATTACGAATACTTCGGGCACATGATCTACTGCTTATTTAAAGACGTTTAAGCAGAAAAATATTTGTCATACTCGAAAAAAAATTTTTTCTTTATATGGGCGAGTTTGCGTTTTGCAGAAAGTCACCCATACATGAGATGATTTTTTACTTTGAATATGACAATTATTTTTCTACCCAAACGTCTTTACATAAGCAGGGGATCATGTGCCCGAAGTATTCGTAATTGATTTTACCAAACCTTATATATTTTGATCAAACTGTGGACTACTGAAATGCTACTTGGCTTGAAACGTGCAAGTTGAGTTCGCTCTACATTTACCCCCTTACTAATAAAAATATTTATCCAGTAGATAAGCAATACAATGTTTTGTCCTTGTCTGTCAAGCGACATTTCCAACGCATAAGACAAGGACACATATTGCTTATCTACTGGATAAATATTTTTATTAGTAACGGGGTTAGCGTATAGCGTAGGTATATAAAATTACACCTTGCACCTATAAAGTTATTATTCAGCTTCGTTTATCCAATTATCATTTCTTTTACTGATTAATTCAATAGGACAATAAAATAATCGACGCGTCTCTTAATTTATACAGTTCTAAGAACTTTCTTCTTAAATATACCTTTTGTGGCTGTAGTCTTGAATGTTGATTAGGATCGGTCGCATAAAGGTGCCGAATAATTTAGCTATTCATTTGGTTAACAAATCTTACACCCGAAGTTGTAAAAATATATATCTGAAACGACGAGACGCAGTGAATAAAAAAATCGACGAAGCGCTTCATGAAAAGGTGGTTAGTTAGAGTCCTTGCGATTCACTTGGCTCGTCTTGGCGGAGGTACTTCCGTGCACCCAGATAAGTATAGTGTACTCGATGTCATTGTATTCTTTCACGTTTTACGTCACAGCAGGCGCCTCGTGCGTGCTACATGACCCGGCATTCTGCGGTCCACTGCTGGGGTTATCTGAGCGGTTCTTTCCACTGCGCTGCCGCAACACGTAATCTCTATTGCCACGAAATGGAGCACCGATAACTGCATACAAGGTTGCTTGTCATAATGAACATTTTTAGCCAAAAAACTAAAATCATCGATAACACCAAAGTACTCGTGGTGTAGGTACTTTTATTTTTAAATATATCGCAGACATAGAGACATCCATAAGAATATTAAACAATCATCTGTCTAAAACGTGTTTACAATCCACATGATGCATCATACAATTATTATTATTGTTGTAAAAAGAAAAAGTAATGGACAATAAGGCATTGTGCTGTATGCATATGCCTGTTTAGTTGTGTACGTAGCAATCGATTAACAATGGTTCGAAAGCGTGAGAAATGTCGGTAGAACTTATTATTCGTAATTAAGACGCGGATGTCCATAATACCTAACGGCATGAGAAAAAAAATCCCCGCTATTTTATCATCGCAGATGAGCAAAAACGGTCTCGGAGAAAGGTCTCATAGGAAATACCAATCGTACAAAAAGCTTGATTGTAATATATTGTAATCGAATAACGCATATTTACATGAATAACAATAGTAGTATAATTGACTAGCTGTTGCCCGCAGCTCCGCCCGCGTAAATACAGTATCCCTCGGGAACACTGTATTTTTTCGGGATCAAAAATAGCCTATGTTTTAACCCAGAACCTAAACTACTGCCATACCAAATTTCATCAAAATCCGTTCAGTAGTTTTTGCGTGAAGGAATAACAAACATCCATCCATAAATCCATCCATTCATACATCCTAACAAACTTTCACATTTATAATGTTATTAGTTGGATGTATTACAATATTAAATATCAAAGCTCATCTTTATAAACGCGTGTTCAGCCGTTTCTTTAAATAGGGTTATGGAAACGTCCTTATCGTCATGCTACGGTCCCTCAGGCTATCAGCGGCCAGCTCGATAGTAAGCCGGTTACGTCTTACGGCAGACGAGCCTGGTGACTGGTGCTCAGACGCCCTTATCGTTGCCCCCGCCCCTGACTAATTTTACTAATTGTACCGTGTGCTATTTTGGGAATTTAGAATAATTATTATACATTATGCAATATATAAAATACTAGATGTTGCCCGCGACTTCGTGCGCGCAAAAGTTAATTTTGCTAAAATCGTACATTTTCCCGCGATAAAAAGTAGCCTATGTCCTTCACCGTGGTCTACTCTATATCTGTGCCAAATTTCATCAAAATCGATCCAGTAGTTTCGGAGCCTATTGAATGCAAACAAACAAACAAACTTTTCATCTTTATTATATTAAGTATAAATATCTAAACATCTATACAAATAAATAAAATTGAAGTTTTCGTCGTCGTTCGTTTCAGCCTGGTGACGTCCACTGCAGACAGCAGAACAGAATACCTAAAAATAAAAATAATAATATCTATGGACGCTTTGTGTGTGTGATCTGGTTCCGTGGTAAGTTCTCGAAGAACTTGAACATAGGCCTCACCTATAAATTTCCAGTGCGACCGGTCGTTGTAAATCGAAAATTGAAGTGTCTGTTTGTAATTTTATATTAACAGCTTTTAACGATTGTATGCGGTTCTCAAAATTAAAAAATGAAATTTTAAAATTTTTGTCTGTCCATCTGTCTGTCTACTTATTCCGGCTAATCCCTAAAACGGCTGGATCGATTTTCACGGGACTTTCGCTGGCAGATAGCTGATGTTATCGTTCCGTTTAAAAATAGAGTTCCGCTTTCGTTAATTCTACGCAAACGAAGATGCTTATACCAGCTTGTAATCTAATAAGTACGGTCGAGGACAGAGCAAGTGTATCACTTTTGAACCTTATTGTGAAGAAATATAGGACGAAAAGTAACTGTACCTTTACCCGGCTTTTACTTCCTTCGATATACATGGATTTTACAGTGAATACTTATCTATAATCTAATTTTAAATATATAGCTATACTGGAGCCCTCCGGTTTAGCGCGCGACGATGGCAAGAGACCTGATGGAATGACCCTGGTTCCTTGGAGTGTGGGACGGGCTCTTGTATGGGATGCTACTTGTGTTGATACTCTTGCTCCGTCCCATGTCCAGGGCACTTCGAACTGTGCGGGCGCGGCTGCAAACCAAGCAGAGAACCTCAAGCGGCGCAAATATGAGAACCTTAGCGGAGACCTTATAATTGAACCGTTTGGGGTGGAAACCCTAGGCGCATGGGGTCCGGGCGCACATAAGCTTTTTAAGGAAATCTCCAAAAAGCTTACTGAAGCCACCCGAGACCCCAGAGCCGGGAACTACCTGGCACAACGGATAGCCATTGCTATCCAACGAGGCAATGCTATCAGTTTGCTAGGTACTCTGCCAGATGGGGACGACCTGGGGAAGTTTTTCTATTTATAGACTTTTTTAGAGATAGATTATTTATAGATGTCTTCTTTTTATTAGTAGGTATTAATTTTTAGTTTTTTATTTGGCTCTAGTTTTATTGTTAATTTTATGTTTCTTGTGTTATTTTAATTACCTTATCAAAATAAAAACATTTTAAATTAAAATGTTGTTAATTTCTTTAACTATAGAGAGTAGAGTAGTGTAATATTTTAATTATTATAAGACCCACTGGCGCTGATCTGTTAAAGTGTTCCCTGGGTTAAAATTCATGTTATCTCTTACGTTCTCGTATTTATGAAAGATAAGGCATGATATTTTAACCCATGACGAATTGCAACGAAGTTACTACAACAGGAGACGAACAGGCAGTTTTAATGTACGAGGTTACGAAAGGACTTGGGAGACAAACGGGTGGTAACTGAAAATTCCAATTTTCTTATGTTCTCCACCAAATCTATAGATTACTCAATAGTTACTACGTAAAGCAAATGTAGAGCCAGTCTTTGCTGTATGAGCGAGTAAAGACGAGCGTGCTAAATTCGGAATTCCTTTTGTTATTGCTCAAAGACTTTGAAGTAATTAAGGTGTCCTATTTCACCGATAGCTGGTGCTCTGTAATTACATATTGTTTTTATGCCGCATACTAAGTAGTTTCAAAGTATATATACAAACGTAGTAGTTTATTGTATGTTTTGTAGGTAATGAAATGAGTCATGAGTCATGACTTATGTATCCGTGAGATTCCTTTCTGCCGCCAACAATCGTTTAGTTATATCATTCAGCGTTTGATCTATTATTATATAACAGTACGATAACAGCGTGTTTTTATTGTATCCTATGTAATATGAAACAAGAAACGACAAAAGACGTGGAACAATATAACACAGAATGAAAATTAAATCATGATCTTCTTAGAAATTTTTTTTATGTATCGCTAAAAACAATAAACATTATACCATAGGTGACAAACTCAGTATACAGTGTCAACAAATGGAATCAGTAGTTTTTGAAAAAATCACGGTCAAACATACAAACATACATACATATTGTAGTGTCTCAGGATGCAAATAAAACTCTCTTTTAAACTCGGGAGGATCTAGGTACTCTGTGAGGAGCGCAAGGAACACCACCGCACACCGCTCACGACTACAGCTGTGAGGCAACTGCTCCCCGCGCGCCTGCGCATACACTACACATATATACATACAAACATACAGGTCAAACTGAGAACCTCCTTTTTATTTGAAGTCGGTTATAAATAGCCTTTACACTTGGCAATTGGCATACCTAATTCACAAAACGACTAACTCGAATCGCGAAGTAGGCAAAATGAGAGTTATCCTTATTAACCTTGTAGGCAATCCGCGAGATAGGCTAAATTATGTACTATCGTCATCATCATCAACCTACCGCCAACCATCCCGATCTTGGGAAGCTAAGGGCTTCCCAAGATCGGGAATCCGTTGCCAGCCACCTTTTTACATCGTCGGTCCATGCAAGTCATACATTAGACATACTGAGATTAAGTTTTAAAGCTAGAGTGACTCTTTACTTGAATCCTTCTTTATTTGGGAGTTGGAGCTCAGAATCTACCTTTTCTATAAGGTGCAAAAAGGTAACACTGGCCATTACTTAGTCTACCACTAGGATAATATTATAACGTATAGGTGCATTATGTACTGGTGAGCTTGGATTTTTTAATGGAATGAAATTGATTGAAACGAGCAGACGGTTCGCCAGAACTTTAGTTTTAAGTTTAGGTCATACTTACGTAATCGGCTTTGGAGTTTAAAAAAGTTGCTTCTACAAGTTTTTTGTCATCGCTAAATATGATGCAAAGCTGTGGCTTAGTACGATAGTACGATGCGGTGGATCCGATCGTAAAACTCACAATGGGTTGTAAAACTTATTTACGTCCTACCTCCTACATAGACGCTTGATCTATCACACGCTCTCCCATGTAGAGCTACTAAAGAAATAGAACCCGACCGCACACCGAAGAGTTATTCATACTTCTATTTCCTACATACTCAGCAGGAGAACATTTTCTAAAAGCACCAAAACAGCCGCGGTCCTGGTACAATGTAAAATATCCTTTGAAATAATAAATAAATACACTTAGGCCTTACGTAGACTGCCAAAATTATAACCAGACTTCAACGAAGTACTAAATACGAATTTCTAATTCATAAGATAAAAATTCAAACATTTACAATACATGAAAATGGGCAATGATTTCGTAGTAAATGGTAATGTACTTAGATAAAATATGGTAATAATATATTATGTGAGTAACAATTTTTTTTGGGAAATGCAATGCAATGCAAATGTACCTGCCGGCTTCGCAGCTTTGCATATCTATTAAGGGACATAATTATGCGTTTCATCCATGTTTCATTAAATATGTATGGGGTGCTATTGACGTCAACGCCCGGAGACTGGAGAGTGCTCCAAGGTAATGCCCCTTCGACCCTGCACGGTACGGGCGTTTACCTTTTTCTGGATTGTTCCTGCGCTCCCGGCCAGATAAATTAATCGGGATAATCGATTCATGTATGATAAACATAGTCTGCTGTTTTAATAGCCGGCATATATGCGCTATAGTTTATGTACAGAAACGAACAATTTTAAACACATACATAAACAATGCATTCAAATGTTTCTTTTCTATTGATGCTAATTTTCACTTCCCTCCTTTTCGTTACAGCAGAAACGATTACTACTCGTATTAGCGTTCGGTTGATGGTTCAATCCTGTACGTTTATTTCAGTAATAATAATAACATCTATGGACGCTTCACAATCACACCACGTCAATCTGGCCCCGTGCTAAGTATCCGAAGAACTTGTATTACAACTTACAGGTACCAGAAAACGGGAAGTATATTATTAATTTTATACTAAACATATATTTAAGATTTTTATTATATTATACACATATTTATTACACATCCATGACCCAGGAACACCCCCGGATTGAGCATCAACGCGCTGAACCACTGAGCCACAGAGGTCGTCAAGTTTATTTCAGTAGTCCTTACTCCATTATATGCAATCGGTAAATAATAAACATCTACAGACAAGTTACTGACCTACGTCAGTAGTTTTGTAATTAGTTTCCAATTACAAGTGCGTGAGGTTGGTTGCAGTTAATTAAGATAACATCTAATAAGTAATAAGCAAATTGGTAATCTATACCTCCTTTATATTCTAATAAGGGAGAACTAAATATTTCTTATGCCACTACTAGTCCATAATCTCCATATAACGGGGTGTTTTTTCAGTCAGTGACTAAACTTTCAGGAGTGAATACAAGCAACTTTTGCTATGATATCATCTTTCATACTTAAAAAAAAGAGCTGTTTCTTACATAAGTGATATCTATGCCATGGTCATTTTGAAGGAGACAGCAGCTTTTTTTTTCAAGTAGGAAAGTCGATACCATTGTAAAAGTTGCTTAAATTTAAAAATATATTCACTCCTGAAAGTTTGTCAGTGACTGAAAAAACATCCTGTATATTATTATTTCTATACTAACATCTCAGACCAAATAAAAAGTTTTTTTTTTTATCTGAGAGGTTTTTATTTGATCTGAGACAAACATGTTTCGTACCCTATAATGGTATATAATAATTATGCCCTATAATATGGTTTCAAAAGTCCATTAATAGTGAATAATTTTATATTATGTAGGTAAATATTATGTACTCCATCACTCGAAATTTGTATCTATTAGGTTGACAATAATGTCAATTTATTATTGTGAGAAACTGGGAAAACCCTATTGTAGAAATTTAAAATAAAATACAAAAACAATGTTCCACGCATGCGCCTGCGTCAAATGTAAAATAGGAAAATTCGTAAACACATTCCAAGAAATCGGTCTGAAACTTTGAACTTTCGGCGCCAATATCTGATTTTGAATTTATTTAAATTTTTTCACTTAAATGTTTATTTTACCATTTAGTAATCTGATGATTTAGTACCTCAACATTTTTAAAATTCTTGAAATTAAAAAAATGTTTTGTATAACTAGACTTCCTTTTCTAGATTATCTAGCTCTAGGGTAAAGCATGTATTACTGTTTACGACTGACCTTTTATTTAATAAATACTAAGCCCGTTGTACCTCGTTCATTGTCGCAACATATACCTACTACTTACTAATTAAGTGTACGTTACACTTAATTATTTTACTAGATATCGCCTTGTGACCACATAACACTTATTACTCGCGGAGCTTGTGACCGAATTCGCCCATAATAATTCATAAAAATTTTATGTTTCGATTCAACTTTATCAGGTTCTTCTGCCGCTTAGATAGGAAAATAAAAATGTTGCAACTGATTAACAAACATCCGTGTGTAACAAAATTGTACGTAACAAATGCACGGCAGTATGTTATTAATAAATAATCTGAGTGTGTTTTATTAATTTTATGTATTTCTAAGCTTTATAAAAAAAAATAGGGTTTTACTCATATTCCTCCACTTATCTTTAACTGAGCCAAATATCTTACCCGCTGATTGCACAATTCTCGTAAATATACACTGAAAGTTTTTGCTTATAATAATGACGAAAGTGTATTCGTGTCATAAATCATACGACAGAAAACCAGATAAAACCAAACCCAAGCCAATAAAGATAACTTTATTTATATTACACACTGGTGAACTGCGGGTTAAAGAAACAGTCAAGAATTAAACTGACGCGACAATGGTTTATATTATATCCAACTTCTTATCTCGTAGGTACAAGTGTTAACTGTTAAGCTTTCAAGAGTAGAGATGTGATAAACGGCTTAAAATTAAAAGTTAACTTATCCGTTATTAAATATTCAAAAGCAACTTTTTTTAACTGCTTAGTTGCTTATTTTCTTATCTACTTATTGCCACTTATAAGTTATAATGTTTTTTGCGCTTATATTACGTTTTTCGATCGCTTAAACTGATTTAAATTAACTTTCCTTCGTACTTTGCAGGCTTAGGACTGTCTGAAATCTGAATAATTATTAATATAATAATATGAACTCATAAAAATGTTTTTACATGTTGATAATATGCATTAATCTTAAATGTTGCTTATAGTAATAGTTGATTTATAGGATAACAAACATTACACATCGCCACTTTTTCCACCTCATTTCTTTCAAAGTAGTTCCATAAATTACTGTTCCAATTCACGTCGTTTAGTCGTCATCTTACGACAAAAACTTAATAAACTTAATACTAAAACACTACACGAAAAGTTTATATTACGTCCATATTATGGACCATTATTATATTTATTATTTACATTAAAAGTTCACGGTAAGCCACCAAAACACCACTATTACGATTAAAATACGAATTATTGCGTAACGTAATATACGTCAACCCGCAAAGCGCAACTAACAAAAAGTGAATAAACACGAAAAAGCATTTAGTTATAAGTACAAAAAATAAGCCGTTTAAATAAGTGATGAGCTACATTAAAGTATTTTACAGTAAAACTACAATTAAAAAAGAAGTAAGCAAATCCAGATATAACCAAAATAAAACACACTTTTGAATAGATTTTACATACCACATTTAATTTGAATGCCCAAAAATGATTACACAACACTGTCCACCCAAATCACAGTAATTTTGAAGTTTACATTAATAATACAATAGTATTTTTAGGGTTCCGTAATACTTAAGGAACCCCTATATTTCGCTCTGTCCGTCTGTCTGTCTGTCTGTCTGTCCGCGCCTCTAGCTCCTGTAATTATGAATATAAATTGATGAAATTTGGTACAGTTATAGATTGTGTATAGATCACGGTTTCGGGATCATAAAAAAATAATAATTTCATATTT
Organism: Glaucopsyche alexis; assembly: GCA_905404095.1. Taxonomy (NCBI): domain Eukaryota; kingdom Metazoa; phylum Arthropoda; class Insecta; order Lepidoptera; family Lycaenidae; genus Glaucopsyche; species Glaucopsyche alexis. The sequence continues at coordinate 10,886,526 of FR990053.1, forward strand.
TAGGGGTGGCTCTCCATACATGTGAAGTGGGGATGAAAAATATTTTTTCACTCTACCCCATCGTGTGGGGTATCGTAGAATAGGTCTTTTAAAATAAAGGCAAGGTTTCATACGTTACTTTTTTTTTAAAGTTGACTATTTTCGAGTATTCGGCCTCCAAAATAGTTTGTAAGTTGGTCCCCCCCTAGCATTTTTAAACTATAGGAGATAGAAACTTGCAAATTTCCATGCTGATAGATCATGCTAAAAACCCTTTAGGAAAATTATTGTTTTAATATTTTATCACAATGCCGCCAAAAAATTTAAAAACCCCAGAACGGTCAGAGCCAACAAAGTTGCGAACGCTAGGTGGCGCTGAAGTCGTGCACGGAGCGAATAGCCCGCTTCGATAATTTTATTGTTCGAATATGTATACGAGTATGACAATTAATTATTGTGTCAATGTTCTAATCATTAAAATATTAACATAATATACAAAATATTATGATAATATTTATTGACGAACATAGATATATTATTATATAAATCAGGACATCTCATGATTGAGTTCTCGTATTAGCATATTATTATTAGTAACTATTTCGTCAGTCCGATTACCGGTAGATTGGAACCAAATTCTAACCGCCTCGTAGACCACGGAGGCTGTTAACTGACATGTAATGAAATAGTGCTTATTTATTATATACGATATTAGCATATAGTAATCAGAATGACTCATTATATTTTTTGAAATAGATAAGTAATTTATTAAAGTTTCTTACAAAATGAACATTATTTAGATTAAAAAAAACTTACAAAAAATATGCCACTTTTCCTCGGCCTCAACATTCTAGAACTCATGTTATAATGTCAAATTACTCAGCCACCTATTAAATTAAAACATTTAATAAAAATAGTTATTTAAATTTATTTTTTTATTTAAAAACAATATATTTAAGTATAGATATCATTTTATTTCACACCAAAAAAAAAAATAAATAAAACCATTTTACAATAAAATAATAATAACTACCTACTTTAAATTATTTACAGACTAAAAGAAAGAAAAAATTAAAAAAGAGAAAACTAAAGTACATACTTACAAGATAGTTAAAAGGCTATAAAAAAAAGAAAACATCTAGGTCGTCCCCATCAGGCAGAGTGCCTATCAGGCTCAAAGAATTTCCTCGCTGGATGGCAATGCTAACTCTTTGAGCCAGATAGGTGCCGGCTCTGGGGTCTTGTGTGGCCTCTACGAGTTTTTTAGAAATTTCTCCGAATAGTTTGTGTGCCCCCGGACCCCATGTACCTAGGGTTTCAACCCCAAACGGTTCAAATATGAGATCCCTACTAAGGTTCTCATACTTGCGCCGCTCTGCCTGATTTGCGGCCGCACCTGCAGTACTTGAGGTGCCCTGGACATGGGACGGATCAAGTGTATCGACGCAAGTAGCGTCCCATACAAGAGCCCGTCCCAGTCTCCAAGGGACCAGGGTCATTCCGTCTGGTCTCTTGCTTATGCTATCGTCGCGCGACAGTCCAGAGGGTTCCAGCACAGCTGGCACTCCGACAGTGACAAGCGCCCGACGAATGAGGTCGTTGAGGCAGTGATGACGGGAGATGCGACCGGCGCTTCGTGGACAGGACAGACCGTGGTGTCCGAGTCTGTCTACATTTGCACCACAAACACAACGATGTGGGACGACGTGGGGGACGCCAAGACGTAGGGAAGTGGCTAATCGAAATGTTGTTCGATCCAGCAAAGTGCCCGTATTGGGTGATGGCAGCGCTTGTAGCCAAAGGCCCGCCTCCCATTTCTCCACAGCTAAGAGGCGAGCCTGCTCCGTAGGACTGGACGATGTTTTAAGGAGATTGTTCCGTACCAGTCTACAGAGAGGCTTGTCCCAGAGCCTTTGGGAAAAGGTATTGGCGGGCAATTCGTTACAAGCACTAGCTACGCTCCAGGCGTCCTTGGCCTCGTCCAGAAATGGAACTGTATTAGTGTAGGATGGGTGCTCTAGTATTTTAAAGATTAGTATATGGTTTGCGTGGACTAAGGACAAGAAGGCCGGAAGGTATACGTCCGAGGGTTTTCGGACACCCAGGCATATTAAAGGCATTCTTTAGTATAGATATTAAATGTACAGTTTTAATTAACTCATCCTACTACTATTATTATAAATGTGAAAGTTTGTAAGGAGAAAGATGGATGGATGGATGGATGTTTACTACTCTGTTTACCTTTTCACGCAAAAACTACTGAACTGATTTTGATGAAATTATGTATGGTTTAAATCCGCTATCCCCAACCCGCGGCCCGCGGGCCGCATGCGACCCGCCAGGCCTTTATCTGCGGCCCGCGTGAAATCTGTAACTTAAAAATCAGCCAAGGAAAAGCCAATTTAGGAAAAAAAATAGACAAAAATTGTATTTTTTATGAAAACCCCTTTTATATTAATTTTTATTTTGAATTATATATTGAAGTAGAAATCAATTTAGTATCTTGTGAATATTTAAAGTATTGCCATCGACTAAAGAAAGGACAAAAAATCGCGTTTTGTTGTCATAAAAAGGGCTTCTCCTTATATTATTTGTTTTATCTTGTTTTTTAGATATGACATTATCTTGTTATAGTGGCATCAGAATTAAGACTTATGAAAATGTCAGCTTTCTAGCTAAAGTGGTTCTTGAAATACAGCCTACGATGTAATAAGGATAGCATGCAGCGACAAGCCAGCTCTAGATAAAGTTGTAAAAAAGCGTTCACAATTCCAAAAATCTCACTGAGTGAGCATAATTATTATAATACATATTTGTTATTTTATTTTAGTTTGTGTCGTTATCTCATCTTAAATGTTTAGTTTCACTCTTTTAACTACCTTGTGTTTTTCTATTATTAAATCGTTAAATTTAAACACCGTATTTTTTGTCCCTAAAAATTTTGGTTGCGGCCCGCGACACCAGGAGTACAACGGGTTGGTGGCCCGCGTAAAAAAAAGGTTGGGGACCACTGGTTTAAATGTTCTGGAATAACACAGGCTACTTTTTATGCCGGAACAGTACAGTGATCACAGTATTTATGCATACGCTGTTTACGTATTGTTAATTCCTCGGTTCTTATGATAATTAATTTGAAATAGAAATTCACTCCTAAATAAAAAGGTAATATTGTAACTGAGATAATATCATAATGATGCAGATTGGAGGTAAACGAAACCCAAAGTTAATTTAAAGATTTTATTTTCACACGTAAAAGTAAGCTTAATAGATATTGAAAATAAAGTGTCTCGACCAAAGAATATATTATATTACTAACGTACCCAGTTTCCTCCTAATGACATTTACACTTATTTAACCTGGTAGGTTGAATAAATAGATAAGTATTTTATATACAAGGTAATTTAAATGTCTGACGCCTTACGTTGTCATAATGTAAATTTTAAGTTGTTATACATTAGTAATCCATAGTTATTAGTCATCTATTAACAATATTATGCGTGTGAAGAATTTAGTTTTTACAAGTTTTTTTTTAGGAAGATCCGTGATTGTTTATGCAACGGGTAAACGAGACACGCTTATGTATTGAAGTTTGAACCTTCATTTAAAGTGTTCTGTATTTTCCAATAACGTATGATATTTTGCTACTTTTTATGAATATTGATTAAGTAAAACCCAAGAATCCTAGTAAAGGTGACCTTTTTTAGCGACTGATTCGATTTTTTTAAATTTTTTACAAAATGTCTCAATTTTACTTACTAATTCGATTTTAAACTGGCTACTGACTAGTTCTTTTTGTCTTTTTTTATTTACAAAATCTTTTCTGAGATCTGTATAACGGTTTGCGGTTTTTTACAAGTGACCATATAATATAATGTAGAACATTATGTAATAAATTAATAATGCATGTAAGGAAAAGGGACTCACTTGAATTTACACAGGTTCAAAATTCACAAAAATTTCGAATCTCGCTAACTTTCGCGTGACGTCACGATCACGATATAACCCGTCCTTTATTACTAGAAAGTGGATCACTTAGTTTTAAAAAAATCATGTGTTAAACCTCGCCTTTTTTATAATACATAATATTACCCGACTTAACGATAACCCTTTCGATGACTGAATGAATAGAATAAAAAAAAAGAAAAAAAAAGTAGTGGACCGATTTAAAAAAAAACTTTTTTCGATGTAAAAGGCTAAATCCCAAATTGGTCCTTTTGACATCAAATTGGTGACCTGATGATGGAATATATGAATAATCGAGGGAACTCCTCGGAATTTATATGGAAACAAATAGTGATTTCAACTTTTTCTGAAGTAGCCTAAGCATTATATATGCTACCAAAAAGTAGGATTTTGCACCCTTGGTCCAAAAGTACTGAACAGAACTCCTGAGTCCTTATAGATATATTTTTGGGGATTCCGGCATTGTTTAAAGAACTGCGAGCATATTATGCCATCTTACCACTTACAGTAATCAGCATCATCATCACCACCATCTTCACACGAAAAACCAACATATTATGATTACATAGGTACTCACTACTAAGAGTTTTGTGTACCGATGTCAATATCTTTGAAATTTTGCTATTGGAAAAATTATATTCGTGGTCATCATCATCACTATAGTATATTTAATGCTTACTGCTAAGTACATTTTTTTTTCGCCGACTACGTCAATAGATATGAATAATAATTATTTAATAACGTATTATCTAATCATTATTATCGCTGGGGATTGTTTATTAGGTACACAGACCGGTAATGCTTATTTCAGATAATACCACTGCCTCTCAGAAAACTATCATAAAATAACGCTTGTTTTGTCGGCATAAGTTTAAAAGAACTAGAATAGCGGAGGCGTTTTTGTATTTACTTATAACTTTCTTAAAATGTATTAATAATATAATAAATATAATTACAAAGGGAATAAATATTATTAAAAAAAAAACCGACTTCCAAAGTAAAAATGTAGAAAAAAGTGTGAAATCAAACTTATTTTCTAAATAATTCCCCATTTAGATTCGGCTTAATTTCTCTACTAATTAATGTTCATCATTTTGAAGTCGGTACGTTTGTTCGTACGTCGTCGGTACGCATCGGTCGGTAAGTTAGGTTAAGTTAAGTTAGGTCGGTAAGGTAAGGAGAAATACCACGGGCTCACAGAAAACCGGCGTGAAACAGCGTTTGCGCTGTGTTTCGCCGAGTGAGTGAGTTTACCGGAGGCCCAATCCCCTACCCTATTCCCTTCCCTACCCTCCCCCATTACCCTATTCCCTCTTAAAAGGCCGGCAACGCACTTGCAGCTCTTGTGATGCTGCGAGTGTCCATGGGCGACGGAAGTTGCTTTCCATCAGGTGACCCGTTTGCTCGTTTGCCCCCTTATTTCATAAAAAAAAAAAAAAGTTTGGAATAATTATGCTAACGCTAAACGTAGCTAAAGCTTTTGCCAAGTCTACTTGTCATTCCCAGTAGCCGGTACCTGTATAGGTATTAGGTCATAGATGTATATATATAGATGAGGCATGTTGAGATTAAAAGTGTCTCCAGTTAAATGGCCTCACTTTTGAGATTTTTGGGGCCATTTTGAAATTCGAAGTATGGTGAAAACAAGATGGCTGACATTTGTAGTATGATTAAAACCAAGATGGCGTAATTTTTTATTGTATGAAGATTTGTTCTGTCAAATGTACGTCATAGCCTATCTTGAGTATTCAAATCTTTGTATTAGGTAGAGAATTTAGTATTCATCCTTATTTATTAATTAACCTTTATAATCCAACTAGATGTTGCCCGCGACTCCGTAGGCGCTAAAGGGAATCTCGCGAGAACCGTACATTTTGCCGCGATAACAAGTAGCCAAGTAGCCTCCCGAGGTCTAATCTATATCTGTGCCAAATTCATCATAATCTGTCCAGTAGTTTCAGAACCTATTCGATGCAAACAAACAAACTTTTACTCTTTATAATATTAGTATAGATAGATAAATGTAGTAACAACACGAAGTAATAAAATATTGTTATTTACAGCAATATAAGTGTACAATCCGTTGATGTGGGACGTAGAAGATGCTCGCTGTGTGCTATTGACGTCAATGGCTACAGGGTCACTCGGTATAACTTATGGTCCTGTCATATTCTAAAATTTTATACAATATCAAACGAACCTATGTACCTGGGACTCGCCGCATGCGTCGTACCTTCCAGTTATGAATTTATGTTGTCAATAGTTTTGAATTTGGAATAAATTGTTTTTTTTTGTACATATTACATAAATATGTCATTGCTCGAATACAAACTTCCTTGGTAACATTCTATTTCTAAACCTCAGATCAAATAATTATTTGTAACAATTTTTTGTAGTTCTAAACTACAAAAAATTGTTTACCTATCATTTGGGTAACTTTTGTGTGGTCTAAAAATATATTTGTCCTCATTAATATTAAATATAACATAATTTGTGCCTTTAAAAAATTAGATACTGCTGCGTTTTCTAGATTTGAAGTATATAGAATACGTCCAGTATTTTTTAAGCGCACTGTCATGTATATAAATGAGTTTTGAATGGATTAGTGAATTGGACGACATTGAGCAGCGCAGCCGAAGGTTGATAGTGTGACGCCAGTCTAAGCAACGTTCCTCAGCTTGAATTTCGTATCACGTGTAAGAAACTGATAAGTATACTGTTTCATAATATGTTTATCTCAGTATTTAAATGTACGTGACTATAAACAATTAGTGTTAACTCCATATTACTTAGTATAATAAACTAGCTTTTGCCCGCGACTTCGTCCGCGTGGAGTTCGGTTACCATAGAAAATTTTAACCCCCTTTTCACCCCCTTAGGGGGCGAATTTTCAAAAATCCCTTCATAGCGGATGCCTATGTCATTACAACTATCTGTATGCCAAATTTCAGCAAAATCCGTTCGGTAGTTTCGGCTGTGCGTTGATAGATGAGTCACGGTTGGCATTTTATATATCTATATATATAAAAGAGAGTCGTGTTAGTTACACCATTTATAACTCAAGAACGGCTGAACTGATTTGGCTGAAAATTGGTAGGGAGGTAGCTTAGAACCAGGAAAAGGACATAGGATACTATTTATCGCGGGAAAATGTACGGTTCCCGTGGAATACTGTATTTACGCTTTTACGTAAAAACTACTTAACCGATCATCATGAAATTTGGCACAGATATAAAGTAGACTACGAGGAAGAACATAGATTACTCTTTATTGCATAAAAATGTACGGTTCCCGTGGAATACTGTATTTACGCTTTTACGTAAAAACTACTTAACCGATCATCATGAAATTTTGCACAGATATAAAGTAGAGCACGGGAAAGGACATAGGCTACTTTTTATTGCAGAAAATGTACGGTTCCCGTGGAATACTGTATTTACGCTTTTACGTAAAAACTACTTAACCGATCATCATGAAATTTGGCACAGATATAAAGTAGACCACTGGGAAGGACATAGGCTACTTTTTATCGCGGGAAATGTACGGTTCCTGTGGACAACTGTATTTACACTTTTACGTAAAACTACTTAAACAATCATCATGAAAATTGGCACAGACATAGAGTAGACTACGAGGAAGAGCATAGGTTACTCTTTATTGCATAAAAATGTACGGTTCCCGTGGAATACTGTATTTACGTCTATATATATAAAAGAAAGTCGTGTTAGTTACACCATTTATAACTCAAGAACGGCTGAACTGATTTGGCTGAAAATTGGTAGGGAGGTAGCTTAGAACCAGGAAAAGGACATAGGATACTATTTATTGCGGGAAAATGTACGGTTCCCGTGGAATACTGTATTTACGCTTTTACGTAAAAACTACTTAACCGATCATCATGAAATTTGGCACAGATATAAAGTAGACTACGAGGAAGAACATAGATTACTCTTTATTGCATAAAAATGTACGGTTCCCGTGGAATACTGTATTTACGCTTTTACGTAAAAACTACTTAACCGATCATCATGAAATTTTGCACAGATATAAAGTAGAGCACGGGAAAGGACATAGGCTACTTTTTATTGCAGAAAATGTACGGTTCCCGTGGAATACTGTATTTACGCTTTTACGTAAAAACTACTTAACCGATCATCATGAAATTTGGCACAGATATAAAGTAGACCACTGGGAAGGACATAGGCTACTTTTTATCGCGGGAAATGTACGGTTCCTGTGGACAACTGTATTTACACTTTTACGTAAAACTACTTAAACAATCATCATGAAAATTGGCACAGACATAGAGTAGACTACGAGGAAGAGCATAGGTTACTCTTTATTGCATAAAAATGTACGGTTCCCGTGGAATACTGTATTTACGCTTTTACGTAACTACTTACCCGATCATCATGAAATTTTGCACAGATATAAAGTAGAGCACGGGAAAGGACATAGGCTACTTTTTATTGTAGAAAATGTACGGTTCCCGTGGAATATTGTATTTACGCTTTTACGTAAAAACTACTTAACCGATCATCATGAAATTTTGCACAGATATAAAGTAGAGCACGGGAAAGGACATAGGCTACTTTTTATTGCAGAAAATGTACGGTTCCCGTGGAATACTGTATTTACGCTTTTACGTAAAAACTACTTAACCGATCATCATGAAATTTGGCACAGATATAAAGTAGACCACTGGAAAGGACATAGGCTACTTTTTATCGCAGGAAATGTACGGTTCCTGTGGACAACTGTATTTACACTTTTACGTAAAACAACTTAAACGATCATCATGAAAATTGGCACAGACATAGAGTAGACTACGAGGAAGAGCATAGGCTACTATTTATAGCAGAAAAATATGTTTGGGGATTTAGTAAATAGGGGATTTAGGGATTTACAAATAATGTGATTTACGAGACGATACTCGAAGGAAAATTCGAAGGTGAGGAAGTTCTCATTCCGAAGATCCTGATGATCCCTACCGAATACTGATATGCCGTTTGAGTTCAAACGACTTTAATTTCCGATCCGTCTTGCATTCGCCATGACCATTAAGACCACAATGACCAGAAAGTTTGTGGTCTGAATCTACAAAATCCATGTTTTTCACCTGGTCAATTATATGTGGTATATTCACGGATCGGAAGACCATCTGCGTTATTTATTCTTGCGCCTGATAATAAAACGAAAAATGTCGTCTATTACAAGATGCTTTACTGAAGATTGCAACCCATGCAATAAAATACATGGCCCATTTTAACGATCATTAAAATAATTGATTTCTTTTTAATTATATCTATTATCCTAATGAAAAATTTCACTTAATGAAATCCAAAATCGGCTCATTTATTGCCTCTAAGGTAGAACAAAGTTTGCCGGGTCAGCTAGTTTAAAGATAAATGTTAAAAATATATTATGTAAAAGTTAATATTAAACTTTAAATAGCTAATTAGATTTGTCAACATACTTTTTAAAACTAGTTTAAAGAAAGCGTGTGATAAATGTATTTGTAATGTCCACTTTCGTTTCCTTTCAATATTATCTTAATGGTTGGTCTTAGCCATGTTTTTGCTAGACCCCTGACCTACGCAACATTACTGCACAAGTCACAACTAAGAACAACCTTTAAAGTTTAAACTACGATGGTTAAATTATGCAATAAATACTAAACGAATTCGCTAAGCTCTAGGCTCTATGGACTCTATGGTGCGTTCGAGAAGGTGAGGTTGATTTACCGTTTCACTCTATGCATTCCGATCTCTATATTAAGACTCGGCATGGTCCGGGAAGAGGGGAGATGAATTAAAACTGTTTGATTTGCAAGTGATAAATGTGAATAAATACATCAATATGATAAACAATTAGTTTGTGATAAGTTATCGAAGTTCAGTTTATGTTTTGTAATGAAAATCTTTAATAAATAATACAAAACGTAAAGTGCATGGTGTTTTAAAGAGTTGAGGTTATTTATGCAACTATGGAAGCTTTGTTGATGAATGTAAGTTAAAACAGTTTTGTTATAGTTTTAAATATACCGATATTAATTAAATGCAAAGGTAATGCAAAACCAAATTGGTACGTATACAGTCTACTATATGTCTTACTATAATTTCATTCTTAATAATTAATAATGATAATTTTACCAAGCAATGTAGAGTCAAGATTTGATTTTGTAAAAAGTCGTACAGTGTAAAGACTAGAATTTTACTACAATTTATTTGAAAATAATGTTATCAATATATGAGAAACAATTATATAATCAGTACATCTAATAATTTAAAGATTGCGAGTATTACTGACGTTTAGCTATGAACTGCAATGCCCGGTGTTTAGAAATCTGCAGCTGTAAAACTTAAAACACTTTATAATCGCGTTTAACAACTTCTTCCGAATGTTCTGTATTTAACAATATACTTAGAGATAATATTGTGATGAATGAACCCATAATGCGCATTTTTACGTTTAAGGCCTGCTTTGTCTATAACAAAAAATTCTTAGTTTTTACGTTCCCTGCGTAAATTGACGCGTTTGACGAAAGTTTAACAGTAAAATATTTATTATAACAAAAACACTTTTTTTTACTTTAACTCATATTTTGTAACTCAGCTTCCTTGCTTCTTGGCTCTTGCTGACTGTTCTTAACTTTAACAAAAATAATGACAAAAGTTTTAACAAAAATTTTGAATCATTTTATTTATTTGAGTTTCTAGAACTACTTGCTTAAAAATTCTCAGAATTCTTTGGAATGTCCGGAAATGAGAAGCTATTAACTTGGTCCCATCACGTATTGGACTACAAAAAACCGGACATGCTTCTTTGGACATCCTGATTTCATCGACGTCATACTACCATTATTGTCATTCATTAGGACTCGCCAATTCAAAATATGTGTTAAACATACACTAACTAGCTGCAGCTGCCGAACAGCGTCATAAGCAAAACATTAATATATTTATTACCAATCGTATGTACGTATATCAGTAAAAAACTGATCTGACAGCTTTTTAGATTTAACTCTATAAAACTTGTAGTACCTATCTACAAAATTTGCTACTAGTATAGCACGTATCGTACGATTCGTACGCGATCACTTGCGTACACAATATAATTTATTTTAAAAAGCGGGCCAGGTCAGCTGCCGCCGCGTCTTGGAACAGAGAAAGTTAAAAATGGCCTCCCTACTTTGTAGTAGATTTTTTGCAGCGACGCGACGTTAGGGGTACGCGAGCGCGTGCGCGAGGTCTCCACGGACTACGTCAGTGTTACGTGCATGCGACGCTCACTTCGGACGCGCGATTCGTAATTAATAAATTAGAACTGGACTAGACTTATGTGTGATTAAAGTGTAGTGAAATGGATGGGACGAAAGTGACGAGCACCAGGTTCATCCCGGCGGACCTGCCCGACCGACTCTACTCGCGAGCTCTGAGACAGTACCAGAAGTTAATCGATTTAAAACGATTCACCGCTAAGGAAAAAGTAAGCGGAAATATATTATGTAGTTTTAACTTGTAACATTAGGAGTCAGGACGTGTCTGATTTATTGGAATCGACAGTTCAACTACCCCGTATTCATGGGTTTTACGTTTTTCCTATTCAAATATGTCTGGAAAAAAAATCGTAATCTGAATATTTGACGATGACGATCGGTGCGTCCTTCTAAAATTATACGTTTTTTTAAACCAGTGGTGTCTATATAAAAATCCTGCTTGTAATATTTGAATTACTATTGGTTTTTATAGTATCTACTGAATATTATGTATAGTAGCAATTTTTCTCTGCAATAAATTCTAATTATTACAAAATCATTTTCATTAGAAAATTACTATTTCTGGAATGCTCCTTACATCTAGAGTTACCAGGGGTTGAACTCGAAAAGCAAGTGTTAAAAATCCTGATTTCTGTTAAAGGGTCCGGTCTTTGTTCATAACAGTGCCGGATTTACCTACCTACCTTTAGCGGCCTGCTCGAATAGTTAATAGAAGTCCTTGGGGCTATTAAAAAAAAAGTATTGCTTTTTTTGTAATTGGAAGTTGTTTGAGTATGTAGCAATATTTACAGAATATTTACAGAATTTACGAGTATGTAGCGAGGGATAGTATTTTTTTTTTAAATTTCACTATTGACTGTTTATGGTCATGATGAAAAATCCGGTCTCGAGTGAAATCCCGCGGAGTCCTTAAAATCCAGTCTAGACCAGATTTATCCGGTCAGATGGTAACCCGACTTGCATCGGAGTTCGGACCATCGTAATTTTTATTTGACTGTATAAACTAAGTAAGCTTAATCGTTTATACTTTATGCAAATAAGTAGCTTCTAACTAGCTACATTGAACTTATTGGGTAAAATATTTCATAAAAATACAATCTGTATAAATCAAAACTAAAGGAGCGTGTAAATAATGTTAATAAATTAAACATAATTATTATTAGCAACTAGGTAAGTCTTTGTTCCCTTTTTTTAGCAACCTATTTCGTAATACGTATCATTGAAGGTGTAGTTAATTATAAATAAACTGCTTAGAAAAAATATGTAATATAAAATTCCGCGTGTTTCTGCTTTATTCTTATTATATTTATTACATAATATGCAACTAATCGGTATCTTTCTAGATCAATTTTAGCTTAGTTTTACGTTCATTTATGTTAGACTTTTAGCTTTACAAATAAATTGGCAACACACAAAACTCGGAATATAGATCTTAATACTCGATTAAAACTAATTAAAATTTAGATATCAGTAAGTACCAACATTTTATATTTAGTTTTATACCGGATAGGAGCAAATCCGGCCGGATGCAGATACAGATTGTTAAAAAAACAGTAAAAATTTCGTGCTAGCTGCCAACACGTTTCATATTAGATACTAGCTTTTGCCCGCGACTTCGTCCGCGTAGAGTTCGGTTTCCATACAAAATTTTAACCCCTTTTTCACTCCGAAGGGGGGCGAATTTTCAAAAATCCTTTCTTAGCGGATGCCTTCGTCATTACAACTATCTGTATGCCAAATTTCAGCAAAATCCGTACTGAACGGATTTTGCTGAAATTTGGCATACAGATAGTACTGAGAAACTACTGAGTTTCGGCTGTGCGTCGTCAGTCAGGTTTGCCTTATATATTTAGAAGATTAATTAGCATTTAGAAACATCTCAATCGGACCAAACGACATAAACAGTAATAAGATATTAGTTTTTTGGGGATAGTCAGAGTCAGTTCACACTGCGACGTTACGCTGTATATTTAATAATACTAGACTAGATGTTCCCCGCGACTTCGTGCGCGCAAAAGTTAATTTCGCAGAAACCGTACATTTTTCCTCGATAAAAAGTAGCCTATGTCCTTCCCCGTGATCTACTCTACATTTGTACCAAATTTCATCAAAATCGGTCCAGTAGTTTCGCAGCCTATTCAATGTAAACAAACAAGCAGCTTTACCTCTTTAATAAATTAAGTACAGAAGTATAGTATAACTCCAGTTTTTACGCATATGTTTTAAGTACTTCGGCTTTCGAAACTTTGTCCGTTCATTTTATTCGCAATATTCGCCGATATGTCCACATCTCAAATGCTTCCAGCTTCACCTAGGTCTTCTTTCACAGTCCAAGCTGCACAACCTCTTTATACTATTAATCGCTGTATAAGCTTTGAATAGTTATAACGTGTTTTGTCTCCTGCTATCGAATTAAAAATGTCACTTGTGTGACGTGAACAAAACACTGTATAACTATTAAAAGCTTATACAGCGTTTATTAGTAAGGGGGTTAGAATAGATGACAATTATATATATTCGATCCGATAGCGCTGGCTAATAGAGACTTGGTGGAGTTTCTTTCATCCTGAATTATAAAATAAGCACTAAATATCAGCCAGATGAACATATTATGCTGATCGCTTCTGCGTTGTCAGTGAGTGTCTAACTTTAGCTGTCCGGCCTCACAAGTTCTCGAGTTTATTTTTACTACTGTAGGTGATGTTTCACTTATTTTGCTGATGTAAGCGGTAAGTAAAAGTCGTAAGTGGTGCTAACAGTCGGATATTAATTACCAAGCGTTTAAAGTTTTATTAACAATACCTACTTTACTACGAATTAGAGTACCTACCTAATAAAGGTATATAAATTATTCATTTATTCAATAAAATTTATATTTAAGCTTCTTTTAATGATACGTACATTTTATGTTAATTTAGACGGTTCCGTCCTTAGAAAATATGTTGAAATGCGTCATTCAGCTAAGGACGAGTGCTTACCAGTTACCTACTCTACAATTGCCAAGTATTCCTACAGAATACATCATAAATAACTATTACATAACATGTAACTTATTATATATTATTATAAATTACGTAGGTACTACTTACTAGCATACAATAGTTATAGCATATAAGTTTTAAGTTCAAACTGCACTCTTTTAATTGAATGCTCTATGCTCCATCTTCAAGTACATAAATATAGCATATTTATTACATTCTACATGCCTGTATTTTTTAGGGTATTTTGAAACAATAATTCATATAAAAATTATGGAAATTCTTATTAAATGAGTAACTTTGGACACGTTTTCATAGAGCGCTTTGCGTCTATGTAGTCTATGTAGAGCTTTTATGACTCTGAAAAAAATAACCGCTCTGAGATTGTTTTGTAATTTTGTTCATTAAAATAAAGAACAAATAAGGTTCTTGTAAAAAGTCAATTGATAAAGATAAGAGCCAAGTGTAATAATCTGAAATATGACGTACAAAACTAAGTCCTAACACACAGCTTTTAATTATTTGACTTTTTACTTGTGCAGTCTGCTAGCTATATGAGGCTGAGTCAACAAGGCGTCAAGGGGTCTGATGGCTCACAGAAAATACTACGAATTATACGACTCATTTCGTTCTAATCCAAGCAAACAATTTGCCAGACATGGAAGTTTCTGCTATGTCATCAAAATACAATACAATTATGAATATTAAAATAATAAATTCAAATATTATACCTACTTCACAGTACTTACTAAATATATTTTTATTCATGTCACAATAGTAATTGAAGTTAGCCGGTACTAAATGAAGTTCGATAGGCATCTAAATGTTATGCAAATAAGCTACAGTGAACTAATCAATCATGATAGACTTATTTGGCTCTTTGAAGTGCAGCGAATTATTATAATAATATTGGGCATCCTTGGACTAATAGTAGACGACTTGAACCGAGTAAGCATGTATGTGCTAATGGCATTTTCGATAGTTACATTCTTATTTTGATTATGTTCATGACAATTCTTATACATACTTATATATATTATAGTCACGCCTTTTTCCCGTAGGGGTAAGCAGATACCACTTCTTTCCACTTGCTACGATCCTTCCTTGTTTCGCTTCGTTCACTTTCATTCTCACCATCCATTCCTCTTCTCACATTCAACGTAGCGAAGCGACTCTCCATGGTCCGCTTTTCACCTCCGCGAGAAACGAGATGTGATGGGCGGCAAACCACATCGCCGCCATTTTGGATAATTAAATTATTTTTATGATTATCCATTGCGTTCCCACGGATTGGTGCAGAGGCTAGGAATAGGGAAAGGAAAAGATAGGTGGTGTGGAAAGGAAGATTGGTAAGTCCTGGGAAATAGGAAATTTAGGATATTACCGCCCAGGAGGGCAAAGAATAGGACAGTAATAGCTAGGGAAGCCGGGGTCGCATACCCGTATACTATACCACAACTACCGGACAGGTAAGTTGGGATGAATATACCATGACTTCGACAATTCTTTTAATGTCTTTTTCATTCTTTTCCATAACATTATTTTAAAACCTCAGGTGTACTTAATTGAGTACGCTGCACGTATGAATATGTAATAAATAAACTCAAATTAGCATTATAATATTAGTTAGAACTACTTCTGAATTTCTCGTAAGTCGCAAGGAAAATGCCTTTTCTGTTTCGACATGTGCTCAGTCGAACACATTTGATACAAGAATTAACTCCACTTCACAACCACATAAACTTTACCTTCCTTACTCAATAATAGAGCTGAGAATTGTTTAAGTACACTTGTTATTGTGTAGGAAATCTGTGTTGGCGTTTCTGCCTACGTACGGTCCCGATTAATGGGTGTTTAGCAGGATCGTCCTCATTAGTGTTGGAATAATTAGCATTAGCAATAATTATTAATTGCTAAATGCCCATTAGCAATCATTAAATTATTCGAAGTTGCTAAAAAAAACGAATGCTAATATTATCGTGCGCAGCAAATAATTATCTGCGTTCAAGAATGAAAAAAATACGCGACCGCGCTGGTTCGCACCGCGGCGCCAAGTGCTAACTGGCAACGTGCTAACGCTACTTGCTAATGCTAAAATCCGATGCGAAATAATTTTGACTCGACGCGCGACGCGACCCGAGAGTTCACGATGCTGCGAAATCGATTTTAGCAAATAGCATAGCAATAGCACGTAGCATGCTAAGACATGAAAATTAGCATGCTAATGAAATTAATGAAAAATAGCATTAATTTCCATTACTAGTCCTCATTGTGCTCATATTATATTGACGTTACACAGTGTACATTAAACACCGCGATTAATAGTAGATACTAGAAGTATGTCAGTCTTATAAACGTTAAATTTACACGACAGTACCTACTGTTTACTATATTATAGTATGTGATAACGAACGACCTCGTTTGCTAGTCCTCGTGAAAATTACATATTTATGCACAATAGGAACTAATTAAAACGCTTTTTACCGCCTATACGTTGCCTCTTCATAATTGAGAGGTCGAGATGGCCCTGTTAAAATAAATTCAAAGCCGAAAACAAGCTTTAGCACTCAATATTATATTTATTTCCTAAATTATATTCTTTTCTTACATTACTATTAATATTATTCATATTTTATTTTGAACTACTAATTCTTCTATTTTTTATCAATCTTGTTTGTCTACACTCTTCATAGATATTAGATATTTAGGTGTAGTGAATTATGAAATAGACAAAGTTTCTTAATTAACTAGGTATTCTCATAATAATACTTTAGGTATACCTAATAAAAGTATGCAAAATAGAATATACCTACCTATCTATTTTGTTTGATAATGTTTTTTTTTTCGTACAGCTTTTGATAAGGACTCAAGTAGGTAAAGTAGGTACTAGAAACGTACTGATTTCTGACATAACCATAACGTTTACAAATAAAAGAGTATTAAGTTGACCTTTAGCGACCCAGGCAGATTCCGGACGTAGCTCTATAACAATTTTAAATCAAATTAATATTTACATAAATGAATATTACTGGTTTGGATTTTCTAATGTAAACACATTCACACATATCACATACCTAAGATTATTTCATAAAGCCTCAGAGGCTTACAAAATCATCGTCCTTACTTATTAGTCCATGTCCTTACTAATATTGTAAACGCGAAAGTTTAGGTGTATGTGTGAATATGTGGATGTTGGTTAGCAATAATTACAGAACCGATTATTATGAAATTTTGTATGATAGCACTTTAGACTTCGGATTAACACATAGTCTAAAAATTATATATACTTAATTTTTTTCATAAAACACCAACAGCTGAGTGTCAATTTGCGTAACTGGAGGACGCCTTTTCTAAAATGTACTTTACAAAGCAGTATAAATGTGTGCACTATAGCTTCTCTTTAAGTATAGATTACTATTTTATGGGTATGTAATATGTATATCCTTTTTTCCCCGATGTTATATGAAATAACAAGCATTTTCCCCGCACCACTGAGTTCGAGCCGTTGACTGGCTCCGACACACGAGAGGCCGATCGTTCGCGATTTGTCCACACATGGTCCGTTCAGGCCAGAATGAACGTTGCCAACTTAGTTATTTTACAAAGTTTTACTACTAAATTAAGTATTTTATTCCGTCCTTAGTAGGAATTTAGTTGTTAGTAGTGTTTTAGTAGGAAAGATCCAGACAGTAGGTAATCATATGCAAAATGGCCTAGGTTAAGCACAGAAAAAAAAAGGAAAACAGTTGACCTAAAGGTCATCCATGCACCTTCCCGTGAAGCACTTTAATTTTATCTAATGCGTCATTTTTGAGCTTATCGAGTTGAAAAATAAAAGTGCTTTTACTGATAATTTTCTTTCATGATAGTTGTTGAAAGTTGAAATGAAAGTAACACTATTTTTTTAATTTCAAATTGTCATTACTTTGGAATGAATCAACCGATTTTCACGCGATTGGCGGCAATCGATGCAGTTTTTCATGTCATTTGAAAAAATTGACAACAAATATTCCGAAAAAAACTTTTTTCATTTTTCTTTCCTTCACGATATCTCTCGAACGAATTAACCGATTTTGACCGGACTATCGACATGGCGATCGACGTGGTTTTTTAAGGTTAAGAGCTGATTAGTTTTTGGAGTTGATCGATAAAGCCATTTAAAAGTTATTCCAAAAAAAAAACACTTTAAAAAAACACAGTTTTTTTAGATTTCTTTAAATCTATCTGTCCGGATCGGGCCAAATTGTATTCAAAATCTAAGTTTGGCCAAGCCCTTTTGAATGGCACCAGCCGCAATAAAATTGGTCAAACCGTTCAAAAGTTATAAAAGGTTTACACACACACACAGACTGGACCGTATACTCGTATGTGGCCCCTTAAGAGGAAAAACAATAAAATGATCCAACAATTTATTCGCCAATAAATTCAAATATTATCAAAAGTATTTAGTCCTAAAACTGGAATATTTACATCTACTTAAAATTCCGAATGCGTAATTTTCAATCCGGACCTTCATTCTTGTAACAAAATCTTTAATAAAGCAAAAAACATTGTTAAATTCGTTGCGGTCCCGACGATGACGTGACACGAATCAATTTCGGACAAATATTTTGATAATTACTGTAAGGTACCTACTGCCGGATCCGTTTGAGATCATCCCACTTATGCAACAATAAAACTTTAATTCTGAAGCATCGCTAGAGCGTTAAGAAGTCAGTGAGTCATGCGGAGGTGCATATGTCAAAATGGCTGACTTTAATTGGTTCATGTGAATACGGCATGTGCGTTATTACAGTGTCTACAGACACTATGTTCTGACAGTATGTTCTGTATTCTATTCTAATAATATGTGAATAATATATATTCAATAAACCTAATTCGTGGTGCTTAAAACATCTAGAAATATCTGTCGTAATTTAAAACGTTCTGTAAAATGCTAATTCACAGCGAAAGTAGCTCTCTCTCTTTCTAAGTATGAATCAACACAATGGCCTGTGTCGTCAGTTTTTTTATTTATACATTAACATAAACAATAAAGAATTGTCGGTGGCATAGCGTGGGTTTTGACCTGCGAGGGCAACATAAATGCCGCACCTCCACATTATTATAATGAGGCAAGAAAATTGGTACATAAATCACATTTAACTACGTGAGTCGTGACGTCCTACAAGTATTTTATTTATTGAAATAAAGTAAACAGTACTCGTTGCAAAATTTCTCTTGTATTTTTACACTACCCTAAAAAAGATAGCACGCTCTGTAATGTTCCTTTATCCTTTGCAATCAGAAAAGCTGGCCTAGCAGAATCGCCCGCCCCGCCCAAAAATGTTTCAGTTGCCCCTTTGCTACGCCACTGAATATCGTATGATAACCAACGTCAACCAAACAATTGATTATGGAAGTGCACATTTTCAGATAACCTTACTATTTATAATTGAATGCCTAGTGACGTATATTTTTTCGACAATGACCTCTAATCTAAAGCTATTTTAATTTGAGGCTAATACTTCGTTGTAAGTTTTTATTAGATAAATTTTAATTGTGTATGTGTAAATATAAGCAGTGTAACAAAATGCTATTCTTTTTTTTTTAAATAAATTTAATATAATAATAATATCTATTATCTACGGACGCTTCACACTACTTCAGTCTGGTACAAAGTACATATAGTTTAGTATAGTCCCGTGCTATAAAGTATCCGAAGAACTTGTATTACGGGGACCAGACAACGGGGTGTTTAAAGTTCATAGCTATGACTTTTCGTCTAGATATGCAACGAGTAGGTTGGCGGTAGCCGTTATGTTTTGTACTTTTGTAGATGTTGCATCCCAACTCCCAAGACATTATGCCCGGCCTCCGCCTGTCTTTTTCTATGTATTTAAGTATCCCACAAGCTCGTATTGTGTAACAGCTAGGACAAGTGTAGTATTACACAACAGCACATTACAAATACACCACGAGGATTTTACGTGCACGTTGAATAAATGCCCGCTCGACTTCCATGAAAACAACAAAAAAATCCACGTTACGACATGTTTTCGAAAACTTTACATAATAATACCATAACACGGTATAGTCAGTTTACAAGATGATAGGGCAAATAAACTGAAAACGAGTTTTTTTTTTAAGGAAAAATTATTATTCGCCTAACGTCAAATATCCTGGAAGCACGTTGTGTAAAATGCCGTGCCTAGTATATTACCTAGAATCTACATTCTACGTCCTAGATCATCGAAAGGATTTACCCAAACAGTTTTCAGAAGCTTGGAAGTGGTGACTGGTGAGATTCTAGGAAATTGATTAATCCTTAAATTGCAGTAAGTAAGTAGTGCCTAGTAAGTTATTTAGAAATTAAGTTTCAAATATTTTATTATAAAAAATATTTCCAAAATATATTACAAATAATATGTTTTAGAAATATTTCAACTCAAGCTTTAAAGTTGTGTAAGTTCAAATATTACTTACACAACTCACTTGTTTTTGCTTATAATAGTTATCCTGGATGATATCTAGTATCTAGTTAACTACTATCTATGTCTACTTAGTACTAAGTGGAGAAAAGTAAACACATTAAAAATCAGGTCGCTCCAGAATGTTTTATCATAGTGTTTAGTTATCAACATCTGCGTAATATTTACTAAGCTGTATACAGGCTTGATAAGTAGGTAACCTAATATTCGTAACAACCTTAAATAACCCTCCGCCTTGTCTAGTAAATGTCAATAAACTTACAAGTAAGTTCTTGCAAGTTTGCTAAATATTTTCCGGTTACAATTTGTGGAAAATATCTTGAATCTAATGGAAATCCTACCGATAAACCATATTTTAAATTTCATATAGGAGAATTGGCTAATCTGAAAATAAAGCGATTTCGCTATTTTAAAATTAAATAGTGCTAGAGGAGCTTTTTAAAGTACCTACCTTGTAAAAAGCGTTATGGTAGAGTCGGTGTAAATATTTTCTAAGCCAAGAAAAACAAAACTAAAAATGCCTTAAAAACAAATAAATATGTAAAAGTCCACTGAAGCATAAAAACCCTGAGCATGTCGAAACTATTTTTGAATAATGCGAAATGTGACGTACGTTATAGCCTTGTGAAGATGAGCTATATTTTGTAAAGTGGCGCCGATTTTAGGGATTCTTTGTCGAATTTGAAAATTAAAATATCTATCTATACCTTTTATATAAAACGCAAAGCTGATTGACTGATGTATCAACGCACAGGCCAAACCCTAATATTATAAGGAATAAGACCTAGCTAGATCAATTTTCTCCCCCAGAACTTCCAGCATACGAACTCTCGGAAACTGCAAGTATTTCATGGTAATACTTGCAGTTTCCGAGAAACCGATTATAAATGTACAAGATTGTCTCGTCCAAAGTATAAAATTTATTTTTTACAACGCTGCATATTTTTTATTAATTAATACTAGTGGTTGCCCGCGACTTCGTGCGCGCAAAAGGAGATCCCGCGGAAACCGTACATTTTGCCGCCATAAAAAGTAGCCTATGTCCTTCCCCGTAGTCTACTCTATATCTGTACCAAATTTCATCAAAATCCGTCCAGTAGTTTCGGAGCCTATTCGATGCAAACAAACATACAAACAAACAAACCTTTCCTCTTTATTATATTGGTATAGATGAAAAATGTTTCATAACTCATTTTCTGTCTCGACAAAAACTGTGAGACTCGAATCCTGAACTGTCTATGAGGTTTCTACTTTGTACGGAACCATCGGTGAGCGAATCCATGTCGCTGAACCGGTTCTTTTATTATTTACTTAGGTACTAAATTTTTATAATAGTATTAGTATAATCTTAATTGCGTCCTTGTCCGTTTCCTTTGCAATAGGACGTCCATTAGTCGTTTATTTATGGGACAGATTTGGATCAAAGATAATAACAATAATTTAAATAATGTTTCTTAAGCAGGGATATTTATAAAATGTGTTTTTACGTAAACGAACGGTTATAAACAGGTGTCATTATCATTTTACTAAACTAATAAGGAAGCTATAATCGTTTCTATAATGATTTAAATCATGTCAGTCTGTGAACAGCGCGAACGGATCCAAACTAGTTTTTTTTGTGACTCCTGAATTTTCTAAACAGAAAAGCAAGTTATTTTAATAACTACGTAAAAATTACATTGTTAATTTCTTTATTATGGGTTTAATAATTATGCTACAACGTATTTATTATTTATATTCTAATAAAAGTCTCGTGTCACGGCGCGGGCGTGGTGTTTGTGGCTCAACATTTCCCCCATAAACGTAAAAGTTTTCGTGAAAATGAGTTTCATGTTAGGAGGTACGTTTTCATTATTGAATCACGACAGAATGACTTAAATATCTAAAGGTTTACAATGTCTGAAGCAAAGCGATTGAATACTTGGAAAACTTAAAACCTATAGCTGCTTCTCTCTCACTTGGCTTTTAAGATTTGTTATCACTCTCTAGCTATGGTATTAAATGCGAGAAGAAGACGTATTAGGGTAGTAATACGAGGGTGGTCCCAGAAGTATTTAACCCTTTGAGTCTTTGATTCAACCAGGCTTATAAATATGGGTGATTTAAAAAAAAAATGCGTTCGATGATACCATCCTTCAAAAGATAAAGGTAACAATATGTTCAATAGTTTTTTTCCATTTCCAGCGTTCTAATGTGACCTTGGCGCAGTGAAATTTTACTTATGAAAAAATCGGTCATAATTTTGTAATTCAATGCTTTCATATGAAGGTATAACTCCAACAGAACTTAAAATCGAGGATTCTACATCGTGAGAGTTTGCTCCTTCGATTACAATAGTAAAATATTGGGCAGCTGAGTTCAGAGGCACTTACGCTGAAAAATGTTTAAAAAAAGACAACAAACTTGTATTGATTTTCAGCGACTGAAAGTGTACGCGATAGCAGACATTGTTGCCACTTTAAAAAATATCAAACATCATGGTCATGAGAGAGCTCTTCGCAATTTTTGAATTGAAACTTTTATATAGACTGGTATTGTGATTTTTTGTCACGAAAAAGCGTTACAGCTTGTCATGGTTTTTTTCTTTCGTCGTGTAAGTAATACAAATAAGTTTTGAGTAATTTCGAATACTTATGTCAGATACGAGTAACGCAGTTACGTTGGCGCTTGAATTTTGCGTTGTTCACTAATAATTATTGGTCTCGGGTTCGAATCTCGGTCAGACAAAATATTTTTATTATTTTTATTTATTTTTCTTTTATAATTTTTATTTTTTTCTCGCACTACTAATACTCCGAGCAATGCCTGGTCTCCCAGGTATAATAGTATAATATTTTGAAAGCGATATACCTACATAAATACTGTTTCACTTCTATCGGCAGTCCATATAACTGCCAATTTCTTTGTTGCCTCCGTACAAAAAGCTAGAAATCAAGTGCTGGACTAGATAATGTGTTTATGAAATCAAATGATTTCATCAATATAAATAAGAATCATTTTACAACCATTTTTATCGTTTTCACTGTCAGGTACCTGGGAGACCGCCCTAGTAGGCCCTATGTCCTATGCAAATTGACAAGCCCTGCACGTTTTTCGAAGATCATCAGATCACCTTGTCTATTTTCCTTCATTCTTACCTTCAAGTGTCTTTTGACCTTTCAGTATTAATGTAAGATGAAGTAAAAGTCTTGGAACGACGAACGACGACGACGAAATACCTAGTTGATATTGTTTTTCAAATAAAGTCCAGTAAGTACATAGTAAGATGTATGTTTCTGTAGCATATTCATAAAAAGCTAATTTTTTTACTAATAATGTTTAAAAACTAATATAATATGTAAGCTTATGTAGTAGATTCACAAAAATGTTAATTCCGGTCGGACTTACTAGTTAATTATTATTTAAATAATTGCCAATTTTATCACAAAAAATACGCGTTCCTCCAGTTTTTATCAGTAAAAAATATCTCAAAACTTGCGGAAAATAACATTTTGCAGCCGTAACTCGTTCCAGCCATCTAAAAACATAAATTCAGAACGTGCAGATCATCTGTGTGGGCTGTGTGCTGACTGCTGACAGGACAACGACGAAACTTCCTGTTATGTATCCGGAATTTTGATTCATATTTTTCTGTGTAACGATGCTTCCTACAACGAATCTCGAGGATCCTTTCCTCACATTGTTATTTTGACAATGGGTCATAAACTTTAATCAAGTCCTGATGTTATGGATCTAATATGCAATTGGGTACTTGACTGTATTTTTTTTATTACATGCTAGCTTTAGCGCGCGACTTCGCCCGCGTGGATCCCGCGATCCCGTAATATGGGTCCATCCACATTAAGTCACAGCGTATGGGGAAGAGGGGGGGGGGGGGGGGTCATACTAAATGTGACAGTACATGTTAAACAGGTACAGGGATACTAAAAAGCGTGACATAGAGGGGGTGGTCGGGGTTCAAGAAGTCGAAATTTTGCGTGACGTAACATGTGTTGGCCTCTATGTATAATTATAGTTATGTATAAAAACCTTTTTTAACAGATTTCTACGTCATAATATCTGAGTATTCAACGCAATCCGACCAGTTGTTGATATTTCACTATGCAAACTTTGGACTCCCATTTCACCCCTTTAGAGGATGAATTTCAAGAAACTAAATATCATACTTATTTTTTTTATAAGTTGTTAAGTTACGATCGGTTCAAACTACAAAAATCTGTTTATTATATTACGACGATTCATTTATAATTCATTGATAGTACCTACATTAAAAGTCTAAATTAAATAATATACGAGAATAGGGGTTCAGGTAGAGCGACTAGATGTAATTCGTTTCGTATTCATAACTCCGGTGCTAAGGACTTACCTTGACATCATAACTAATCTAAATTCAAAAGCTTTTCGCTTATAAAATAGATGGTAATATTACAACAAGAGATTGCGTAGTAGCAATAAAATTTCATAATATTATAATATAAAGATGTGTAAATGTTTCGCACTAGCTCTGTCCCGTGGATTCTGAATTAAATAATATTTGTTTTCGGTAAAGTAAATAAATAATTATAGTGCGATTCAAATAAGAATAAGATCAAGTCGGTGCCATATTGTTTCGAATTTAGACTGTTATGATAGTTAAATTTATGT
Organism: Glaucopsyche alexis; assembly: GCA_905404095.1. Taxonomy (NCBI): domain Eukaryota; kingdom Metazoa; phylum Arthropoda; class Insecta; order Lepidoptera; family Lycaenidae; genus Glaucopsyche; species Glaucopsyche alexis. The sequence goes on from FR990053.1 coordinate 10,911,839, forward strand.
TTAGACAATTTATTACTATTTAACATTTTTATTTAAATTCGATGCAAGACTATTAATATTTATATGCACATATGTTTTTCTGAAAATTGCTCTTTTCAAGTGGTATTTGACAGAAAAAGGTCATTGACGTTCCTATTCTCATTTGAAACGCGTTATACCCTTGTTAGTATGTATACATTTTTGATTTAAATAAAGGTAAGTACATTATTGAAAAATTTATTACAAAAATCTGAATACAAACTAATCGTTATTACATATTATATTACGTGTTTACTTTCAGTGCCTACAATTTTACAATGATTTCAAAATTTACATTTAACAGAACAAATCTTCATACGAGAAAAAGTTACGCCATCTTGATTTCATCATACCTCAAATGTCAAAATGGCCTCAAACAACCCCAAAAGTGGGGCCATTTAAATTAAAATTAAATTAAATTAAATTTCTTTTATTTCGGGCGGCATAGGCCCATATTATAAATACCTTACAGACTAACATACATATTATATACTTAAAAACTACACTATTTAAGTGGGGACAGTTTTTGCCTCGTCTATAATAATATACCTATATGTCTATGATAGTTTTACGAGAATTGTGCAACAGGAGGAGTATGAAATGTGGCCCAGAAATTAAAGTTCAGGTATGTGGAGGAAGGTGTGCAGAAAACTAATATTTTTTAAAATAGTGCTTAGAAATGTTGAATTTATGTACAAGTAGTTACAAAAATGAATCAACATATTTTATTATTATTTAAAAGGAATGTTTTAATTTTTATAGTAAGCATCCCAAATATAGGCCACTCATCTCTTAGCTTTTTTTGTTTATATACTGACTTTACTGACTTTCTAGTGAAAATTATCTGAAATAAATAATATTATTTTATGAACATTTAAAACCGTTGTTTGGACTCCAAGACCCTATTTCCCATAAGAAATACATAAAATTAATAAAAATAACGAAAACACACAAAACATGCACAATAACTTGCGATTGATAGATACCTACAATGTTCTTTAGGCTCCATGGATACTTATTTTTTTTTCTAAGAGGCAAAAGAACACTTAGAAAGTTCAAACTTTAAAATGATATGAATTATTATCATGGGCGGATTATGGCTACATTGGCTGTCATGGCGACCTCTAAAGGTGCTCCCTCACCTGGAGCATTCACGTGTAATGTAACATTATAGATTCGACTTTGAGATCCGAGCGGGCGGGAGATCCCTTGATGTTACAAGTTGTATCAAGATATTACACATTGTATCATTACAAGGTGCGCATTGTTATCCTTCTACACTGAGAACGGCTCGAATATGTAATATAACATTACACGCGAATGCTCCAGGCGAGAGGGCACCTCAATAGGAATAATTATTCTACATAACTAATCTTAAAACTTTTCTAGTCATCGTGCTTAATGTCTCATTATAAACCTAGCAATGAGGTGAAACCACTCTATTCTAGTTCAGTTCAGAATAAGCGTCATAATTACAGTGATTAGTCGAAGAATTTCTATAAATATCTTTTGTTAGAGATGTGTAGTCTACTGTTAGTCTGTTAGGTATATTTCCGTCGATTTCTACAAAACATCCTTCGACTGTACATGCACAAGCCATTAGAAGTTATGCGCTGACGACATTGACATACACGGAATACAGAAAAAACAACCCACAAGGTTATTTTCCTAATGCATCCATGCATTTGAATGTAAAGCGATGTATGTGTTTTGATACGGGTGCCTATATAATAATATTAATACAATTTAAAAATATTGAGGCAATTCTGCTAAATAAAACCTGCATTAATACAATTACAATCAAGTCCCGATACGCTTACACTACCAAACGGTGTTTTTATGAACGTTAAACCAACGTGAAACGCGCTCTGATTGGTTGAAACGTCATAAAATCCGTTCGCGGTAACATGTCGCTACACTTTCAATCTAAACAAAGTCAAATTGACTCTTTAAATTGTCTACTTTAAATACGAGAATTGTGGTTCTGGTGTCGTACACAACTTGTACAAAATAGCAGGGTGGCAAATGTCAAATCGTAGAGGTAGATTCAGGCTAGTCGAGGTTAGGGTTATGTACCATTTAGATATTTCAAAAGTCATGTATAAAAGCCGCACAGGTCAAAACAGTCCAAAAATGTTGATTACAAAATGCAAACATTAAATACAAAAATTCACATTTCACACACTTATTGGAAACCTATAGTGGTCAGTTTGATTACTTCGCCTCGAATGTTTTTGTTTTGTAGCAGTTAGTTTGTAATTTGTATACTTAGTAGATTTCTTTGAGTTGATTAATTTTAAAGAAAATGTATATTTTAAGTTGAGTGAGAAGTTAATAAAGAATTAAATTTAATATAATCATGTAAGTTTTATTATTACTCGTGTTTCATTTAAACCAACAAAAAGCCAAAGTCCGCCGTCCGGACATGTCCGGACTAATCCGGATGGATGGTAACCCTAGTCGCGCAGGTATACTATAGGAGACGCCTATGTCCAGCAGTGGACGTCTTGTCATGTTGATAGAGCGCCGACGCATTGTAGAGTCGAACAGAGTAAATTCATCATTCCTTCATATTGAGTTTAGGGCTCCCACACTTAACTGCGAATTTGCATCGCATCGCAAATATGGGCTCTAGTACCTATAAAATCTCGCGGATGCGATGCAAATTCGCAGTTATGTGTGGGGAGCCTTAATAACAATTAGGTATAATTAAATCAATATCAATTACCTACAGCGATCAATATAAATTCCTATATCAATTTTCTTTTCCCATAACCAAAGAGTAATTAATATTACAAGTGCCATAACTAATATTATTGACCACGCGTCATAGTTCTCTATGGAAAATGTGGTTTTAAATTCTTCCTGAGCTCCTGCCACTTCCAATGTAATCTTTTAGTTATTTTTTTCTTTTAGCTTAGGCTGTTATAGCCTCCGTGGCCTAGTAGTTCGAGCATTGGCTGTCGACTCGGAGGTCGTGGGTTCGATTCCCGCATTGGAACAACAAAAAATGTTATTCCAAGTTTGGTTAGGACAATGCAGGTTGATCACCTGATTGTCTGACAAGAAAGATGATCGATGCGTCGGATGGGCATGTGAAAAGTCGGACCTGCGCCTGATCTTTCGTTAGTCGTGTCGGTTATCCGTCCCACTGGATTATGAGGGTAATGGAAGAGAGAGTGCTCTTGTGTACTGCGCACACGCTTGGGCAATATAAAATTACTCCTGCGTAACTGGCCTGGTTTCAATAAAACTGGCCACCGTCACCGAAATCGGTGTGAGGAGTTATATTTTTAGCTACATTATAAGCTTTTTAGTTTTATCTGGGGGCACGGCAGTGCCCCCGCCAAAGTCGAGCGCGAAGCAAACACTGCCGTACCATCCTTTACTGGAACCATTTCGCCGCATTTTCAGGCCCCTATTTGAGAACCTCTGGATAAGACCAGAACGCAGAAATTTTCGTCATCCAATAAGCTATAATCACGTACTTAAAATCCAAAATTTCAAGTCTGTAGGTCATTTAGTTCCGAAGTTAAGCGAAAGCAAAGTTTCGCATTTTCGACACTCACTCACTCACTCACTCACTCACTCACTCACTCATGATCATCAAAATAGAACTAGTACTTCCCATAAACTTAGAGAGCTGAAATTTGGTACAGAGTTGGGGTTTAATGGCCACATAAAGGGAAAACTATAAAAACTAGGATAATCGATCTGGGGGCACGGCAGTGCCCCTGCCAAGTCGAGCGCGAAGCAAACACTGCCGAACCATTCTTTACTGGAACCATTTCGCCGCATTTTCAGGCCCCTATTTGAGAACCTCTAGATAAGACCAGAACGTCGATCTGGGGGCACGGCAGTGCCCCCGCCAAGTCGAGCGCGAAGCAAACACTGCCGTACCATTCTTTACTGGAACCATTTCGCCGCATTTTCAGGCCCCTATTTGAGAACCTCTAGATAAGACCAGAACGTCGATTTGGGGGCACGGCAGTGCCCCCGCCAAGTCGAGTGCGAAGCAAACACTGCCGTACCATTCTTTACTAGAACCATTTTGCCGCATTTTCAGGCCCCTATTTGAGAACCTCTAGATAAGACCAGAATGTCGATCTGGGGGCACGGCAGTGCCCCCGCCAAGTCGAGCGCGAAGCAAACACTGCCGTACCATTCTTTAGTGGAACCATTTCGCCGCATTTTCAGGTCCCTATTTGAGAACCTCTGGATAAGACCAGAACGTCGATCTGGGGGCACGGCAATGCCCCCGCCAAGTCGAGCGCGAAGCAAACACTGCCGTACCATTCTTTACTGGAACCATTTCGCCGCATTTTCAGGCCCCTATTTGAGAACCTATGGATAAGACCAGAACGTCGATCTGGGGGCACGGCAGTGCCCCCGCCAAGTCGAACGCGAAGCAAACACTGCCGTACGATTCTTTACTGGAACCATTTCGCCGCATTTTCAGGTCCCTATTTGAGGAGCTCTGGATAAGACCAGAACGCAGAAATTTAAACATAAAAAAATCGACTGTTATTGCAAAAACCTAGCGAAGTGGGACACATCTTCTAATTAAATCTAGCCCGTAGCGTCCCACTGCTGGACGAATGCCTCCCCTTCTGCTTTTGATACGCATATAAATAAAATTAAAGGAAAACACTGGATAAGACTAGACTGGCTTTTATACTTATACTTACAAGTTTACAAGAAGAATTAGTCGAACGATTAACTTTATTCTACTCGAACATTATACAAATTAAATAAACAAATTACACTAAAATCTAGTAAAATAAATCAATATCAACGTTTCTACAAAAAGAAGTGAAATCCCACCAAAAACATTCTGTAAAAAACTAGCCAAGTCTCGATAGAGCTGCTCGTTTATCTCTAAAAAGTAGTGAAATCTAGACAAAGTCGTTCCAAGTCTAAGGTTCCTTACTGCGATTTCTTTATTATTATAGTTGATGTTGTGTGACTTGGCCGTTGAAGGGTACACAAGGGTACAAAAGGGGCTCCATGACACCACTGCTCCAATATATGTGTTCTACAATCAACAACAGCCTAAAATGAGACACTAGCATCCAATTACCAATACCAGTATGGGCTATTATCTCGCTTAACAAACATAGGTAGTTACAACAGATATACATTACGTGTAAACAAAATTGACTTGTACCCACTAACGTATAAAGAATGTTCAACGGCCAAGTCACACGACATCAACTATAATAATAAAGAAATCGCAGTAAGGAACCTTAGACTTGGAACGACTTTGTCTAGATTTCACTACTTTTTAGAGATAAACGAGCAGCTCTATCGAGACTTGGCTAGTTTTTTACAGAATGTTTTTGGTGGGATAAGTTTTTCTAGGTGCGTACGTAACACTCATTTTTTCTAGCCACAAGAGAGGTTTTTATTATTTATTCTTGAATGTCAAAAACCAGAGTTTTTCTTCTGTTTTTTTTTTTCTGTTTTTAGCGTAAACGACCGACTGTTTCGATCAAGCATTAGTGTTGTTGATTGACGTCGAGTACGGCGAGGCTAAACAAAATACTTTACAAAGTTTGTCTGGCTGTGGCTGGCCATCGGTAGCGGTTGTCAGTCGCCCGTTTGCGTTGATCCCCAGTTGCTATGGTCCGGGCCCCAATTCTCGCACTTCCAATCTCGCTTCGATTCTCACGCTGACTCATTCACAAAGTCAAATAATGCGCGCGCGAGCGGGACAGACTGACAATCGAACCGATATTCGAGGTACCAGGAATCGGGGCCCTGCAGGAACATAATGTTGCATGTATGCAACATTATGTTCCGACACGGCCAGTATTTTGTATTCGCCGGCGCCGGCTTCCGGATGCCAATACTGTTGTATCTGACCCCGAATTGTACTGTCACTATATAGTGTACAGTTGGGACACAGTTTATCCTCGACGATATTGACGTGTGACAACTTAATCAGACAATGTACTATTATGGATGACTCTTGGCCAGTGTATAAACTGTAAACTGATACATACTTACATATAATCACGCCTCTTTCCCGTAGGGGTAGGTATTGTTTCGCTGTGTCCACTTTCATTCTTACCATCCATTCCTCCTCTTACATTCAACGCAGCGAAGCGGCTCTCCTTGGGCCACTTTTCGCCTCCGCGAGAACGAGACGTGATGGGTGGCAAACCACATCGCCACCATTTGGGTTAATTAAATTATTTTTATGATTATCCATTGCGTTCGCACCGATTGGCGGAGAGGGTAGGAATAGGGAAAGGGAAGGATAGATGGTGTGGAAAAAGGAAGATTGGTAAGTTAGAGTGGGAAATAGGAAATGTAGGATATTACCGCCCAGGAGGGCAAGGGATAGGACAGCAATAGCTAGGGAAGCCGGGGTCGCATACCCGTATATTATACCACAACTACCGGACAGGTAAGTTGGGATAAGTATCCCATGACAATACTATAAACTATACTTAACTTTAAACACAATAGTGATGTTTGACAGCTATACATGTATGGTATAATATCATCCATTGCGTGCGTACAATATGGTAAAATTTTACGCTCATGAGTTAGTTACGACTTACGATGAGTCATGTTTTAATTCACAGTAGAAACAGTGGTAAGTCACAGTTGTCAGCTGTTCCAATAGACACCTGGCCAGCTTTTGCGTCATACGGCCAATTTCGACAGAAAAACAACAATTGTTATCGCACATTATTTCAAGTGTTACTCATAGATATGCAGAGAAATTTAATTCAATTATACTTTTTTCATTGTTTAATACCTATTTTAAATACATAAGCATGTTTCGTGTTGACTCTTATTTCTTTTTACAAATTAAATGCGATTCAAGTTTCTGATTACATATTTCAATAAAAGAAAATATAAAATACTTGGATGTTGTTCGCGGCTTCGCGGGCTCAAATGATCCCGCAGGAACCCTACATTTTCCGATTCAAAGTACTCAGCTTTGTCCTATCCCGTGTCTCTATTTCTGTGTCAAATTTTATCAAAATCGGTACTTTCGAAGCCTATTCAATGTAAATAAATAAAAATTCTAATCTTTCCTCATTAAAATATTGGTAGCATATATGATTGATTCTTGATAAACTTGACAATAAGTAAAAGAAGAGCTGATCAAAGTGAAATCATTTTTTTTTTCTGAATACATTTTGTAAAACCTGTAATTATTAATTACTGTTAAGTGTTAATTAATTAGAATGTCATACTCAGTTATAGTGGCCACTTCCGACTACAAGTAAGACTTTAAGTGAGCTCTACCACGAACTCCGAGTCTCTACCATATATAGTTGTTCATATATATAGGAAACAATGTATATGTATAGACATATAAAGACTTAGTATACATAGTATACTTATATATACATAGAGTATACATAGACTTAGACGTGAGATTTGATTTAAAAATGTAAAACAGACATTTTTAATCGAGATTCGTGGTCGAATTTTGTAGTGGAGTATTACTGAGACCATAGTTCCTCACATTGTAACATTTTACATTCTCCTCAGTTGTAACTTACAACTGATGAGGATGTAAAATTACAATTAATTTGACAATTAACTTACAAATAGCAATAAAGCATCGACTACAAACTGGCTTACAACTTGTAAGCCAGTTTGTAGTCGATGCTGAATTGCTGATGGCCAAAAGTGACTTTGTAATTTCAGTATTAAGTGGGTTTTATTCGTAACCTAAGTAGTAGTTTAATCAGACTAACTCGTAACTTATCCCTCTACGTCTCTTGCATGCCAAGTTGAACGATAGCAAGGGCTTGACGCAAGTCGATTGCACCTTTTAATGTGTCGGTTTTTCCTCGGAAGCAACAAAGGGTTCTCAAGATCAAAATACACCGGACGTTTTTGACTCGCTATATGAAATGCGAAGTCGAGACTACTAACCAAAATACTTTTAAATTGTACTATTTTCATCCACATTTCATTTTCGGAAGTTATTTTAATTCAGGTCCATGGGGGAAATGAAGTTATAAAAAAAATTAAAAATAATATTTTGTTTTCGATATATTCAATTTACTTATATTAAGTTATAATTATATTACACTACTCTTGCCTACCACCACTCTAATATAGGACTTCACTTATTTATATTATCATAATAATTAATGCATACAGCAAAAAAACAACCTACTGATATTTACCTATATTTCCCATCAGAATTTCGAACTGCACTGAATATTGCACGTAATCATTAATCTTTAATTTTCATGCTCTCATTAACCACACATATTACAGATATGCGACCTTTGTCATTGTAATCCAGGTGTAATTACGCTTACATCTAAACTATTTTTTTTTTTATGAAATATGGGGGCAAACGAGCAAACGGGTCACCTGATGGAAAGCAACTTCCGTCGCCTATGGACACTCGCAGCATCAGAAGAGCTGCAAGTGCGTTGCCGGCCTTTTAAGAGGGAATAGGGTAATAGGGGAGGGTAGGGAAGGGAATAGGGTAGGGGATTGGGCCTCCGGTAAACTCACCCACTCGGCGAAACACAGCGCAAACGCTGTTTCACGCCGGTTTTCTGTGAGCCCGTGGTATTTCTCCGGTCGAGCCGGCCCATTCGGGCCGAAGCATGGCTCTACCACGTAAAAATTTTATCTTTGGTACGTTAGTAATATATTATATTCATTATTATTTGTTTTTGGTCGCCGTAGTAAATTGCTACGGCTATTTAGTTTAGAGTTTAATAGACGCTATAAATATAGGGTCAACTCACACCGTGATGCGGCACTGCTCTGCATTCTTAAGATGGCGATTCAAAATTGAACTTTATTCGCTACTTAAGAAGGTACACGTTTCATTGCATGATACGCTGCGAAGCTCTGTGCAGCTCAAAATTAAAACTCTTACTGTTCTGTACATGGGATCATCACTTTAGTTGTAATAAAACAGCATCTTCATAAAGCTAATATTTTACTGTTCAAACATGGATGCCTCAAGACAACGACATCCGTTGACATAGACTACCAGATCCATCACACAGTGGTATAGAGTACAGACGGTGCAGATTTACGGACTAGGTACAGAATTACAGATATATACTTAATATCCTCTTAATATCTAACACTTACAATAAAACGTGTATTCTTATGTAGTTAATAAAGTTCAATTTCAAATGGCTATCCCATTAAAAATGCAACGCTGCATCTAGTCTCAGTGTGAACTGACGCTTAGGTGATGCCATACAGCTTTTGAAATAGGTATCGAAAACCTTGGAAAATCAACATGAAAAGTCACATTGTTTTTACGAAATCGGAAGTCGTTTTTACAACAATACCTATTGTAAGACTTTAACTCTTCACATCCGATACACAAGGCAAAGATTAGCAACAATATAATGCTTTCCACCCGCGAGACCTAATACCTAACAAATTTTTTTTATTCGCCTACTACTTACTTACAAGTTAGAGCCACTTTATTATTAAAGCTATTACCGTCGTCCATGGACACCCGGAACACCAGAGAAGTACTACTCTTCTCATTGGTTTTAAACATAAACAGGCAAATATCGAAAAATAACATGGTTACCGGAGATTTTTTGTTAAGTTTTTTGACAGAATCAATATCGCATGAGCTGTTGCTATGTGTTTTATTGACAATAAACGCTATTTATCGAATAAATAGCGTTTATTGTCAACTTACAGCCGATTACAATAACTTATCTATCAATAACTACTTGTTAAAAACGTCACCTTTGGTATCATTTTAAGGCTTTTAGCGTTTCAATAAACTAACTTAGTTTGAGGAATCAGCGAAACTAAATTTGTCGTTTTAAAAAAATTCTTACTGGTATCTACCAGGTTATTGAAACGGTCCGTAAATATCTTGCTCAGCTTGAAGTTTAAATCGATTCGTCTTTTAGTTTGTAATAATTATAATTGTTTGTGTACCTATAATAATATGTAGGTATGTGGTTTCTAGGGGAGGACAAGGACACTTGTTCCTGGGAAACTAGGTACACTCAATTTACAGAGCCTGTATGGGCAATATCTACTTTAACATTGTCAACGTCGGTTGTACCTATACGATACCAGAAAACTTTTCCAAATGAGTATTGTAATGATTAATAGCTTATATTATGGTAAAATTACTGTCGGTTACACTTCATTTGGGGAGGATTGATCCCCCCAGATCAGGTGCCCCTTAAAATATTTTTAATTATTTAACATTTAACGTTCCACGAGAAGAACTTTTAAGGACCAGGTGAAGGAGAAAGTGATGGTTGTGTCGTATCAGGAGGCCAAGAGAAGGGCGGAGTGCAGAGAGGAATGGAGAAAGCTCCACCGGCAAGAGCGAAGCTCTTAAATTAGAATGAATGAATGAACACTTTCATAGTCCTAAGATATAAAACCAGAAAAGACACACAAGAAACTATACCTATTAAACTATAAAAATAGTGGTGATTGTTTTGTTCAAATTAATACTAACACAACCTTTATTAAGCAATAAATGATGGTCTAATGACTAATCAACGTTTTTAGAAAACTTTTTATAATTGCATAGTAATTGTACTTACCTATACACTATGGCGTATGATAACCTAAAGACAGGAAACTGTACCAGATGTCCCCTAGTGTCTTTAGGTTTAGTAGGTAAATTAGCTTATTTTCACTGATATTCTATAATTGGCTGTCGCAGATTCTTGTAACCAGATAAATTCCACGAATTCCAGTGCAAAGGTTTTTTTACTTCGATCAGTATACATAGTATAAGGGTTAAAACAAAAAGGGAGATCGAGTGTCCCCCTCCTCCCGTACTTATATCTACACAGCTAGTTTGTTTGCTGTGCAATTCGCACGCGTCTGTACGCAGGACGCTCCTATTAGATGGCGTTAAACATATTTGATGTTCAAATACATAATACGGCCACGAACTTCGTATCCGTCGTACAAACATTGGAAAACTACGTGATGCAAAACGTCAATAACACGAGCGACGACTTGACGATAACTACTACTAAACTTGACTAGCAGGGCCGGACCGTAAGTTTAGAGGGCTCTGTGCCAATACTACCTAATTACTCAAAGTACAGGCAAATTAGTCAATAAAATAATTACGATCTGATTCTTACTTTGACCACAGAATACTTAATAGTACCTACGTACAAAAGGCTCACTGCGAAAATTCATTTAAAGTATTTCTTTAAATGAATTTTAAAGAAATACTTTAAATAGTAATAAAATTTAAGACAAAGATATAAGATATTATAATCGTAATTCGTAGGCAATCAAGCGCTGCGCGATCTTAATTGAAATTAATCGTATCGTCGCTATAGAGTCATTCATTTAAAGTATTTCTTTAAAATTCATTTAAAGAAATACTTTAAATGAATTTTAAAGAAATACTTTAAATGAATGACTCTATAGCGACGATACGATTAATTTCAATTAAGATCGCGCAGCGCTTGATTGCCTACGAATTACGATTATAATATCTTATATCTTTGTCTTAACTTAGCTGCGGGCCTCTCGAATCTACGGGGCCCTGGGCTGAAGTCTAAAGAGCCAGCTGGTAGATCCGCCCCTGTTGAAGAGTCTCAGGAGAAACTTAAATACCTAATACTTATAGACTTTTTAATAATATTATGTACTTACATTACACATATTCCATGCCGCGGTCGGCTCTTTTCAAGTCTTTACTGCGCAGAAAATTTTTACACATATTGACTTAAAAACGTTATCTACGTGCAAAGTTTGAGAGCATCGTCTGCTCTACATTTCAAAGAAAATCTATGCAACATAGAGCAGCCGTGTGTGTATGAAACAGAGAGATCCAGAGCCTAAAAGCCAAGATATCGTCGTTAATTACGACAACGAAAAATGTATGAGATTTGAGTTGACATATGCATCGCTAAAGTGACATAGCGACGCATAAGGTACTTATCGGCGCTTATGTCAAATCTCATACATTTTTGTTTTCGAACTTCGCGGTCCTTTTAGCGATAGCAGCTTGGCTAAATGCTTATTGATATCTCTGACTTTAGTTTTAAGTCATGCCTTTATACTCGTAAATGCATTTGGATTTAATCAATCGAAGGTTACGACTTACAACGTAGTTGGCACAATTAACTGGCCAGTCACATGAATGACGCCTAAAACACAAGGCTAAACCTCTACTAATGAATAATGACTTTAATACGTTGTCTCCGTAAATCATTTATATACAATAAGCCTTTGTGTGAACTGTGCCCTCTGTGTTCTACTCTATTTATTAACCAGTGGGCGTGGCACGTAGCGACCGTTACAATTTCAAAATTAGAACTACTTTATTAACGTTTTATTTAAAACTTATTCAGTTTTAGATTATGTATTTGTTCTCTTTAATTTTTTTTTGCTTGATTTTTTATTAGTTGTATTTTTACAAAGTAAAAAAAAATGGTGGTTGATGTTTCAAAATTAGTTTCAACGATCTCTGAGCCCTGGCCACAGACGTGCTGAATTCATTCCTGAATTTAAGAATCTTAATCCAAAGAAACATTCAGGCACCACGTCACACACAAGCCGAGCCTGACCACAGACGTTCTTAATTTTTATTCTTAAAGTTAGATTCTTAAAGTTGGAACTGAAATTTATGAATCTGAAAGTCTAAGCACTGTGGTGTGTGTGGACTATGCGTTTTTTTATGAAAACTTTTCCATCGACCTGAATTTGACGTTCTTAAATAATATCAAATTAAGAACGTCTGTGGCCAAGCTAACATGTAAAATGGCGTTATCTTAATATCTTCAGAGAATCAAACTTTTTTTGGTATGGGACCTCAGACCTGGTCTTGTAAATTATAATAATTCTCAATATAAAAACATAATTAAAGTTGGTTCTTGTTAATTTTTTGCGTATCGTAGTCAGTTCAAGGTTACTGAGATAAGGATCTGCGTTATCACCTACCAGAATAATATTTGATAATTCAATATTTTCTGCACTATTTATGCGTTATCCAAAGGTTTGTTTGTGAAAAACATATTTCATTAGAAGCGAACAGGATTTAATTAGTAGGTACCTACTAGGTATCTACCTATTTCTATTATCATTCAAAATATTACTATATATTATTATATATATAGAAACAGTTATTGCGCAACCTTCTGCGCGAAGTTCAGACTCGCCAAGATACATCGGCCGTATTGTAACTATTGCTATGATTAACGACCTGTTTCACAATCTCCAAATCTACAGACAAAAATGTTCTAAACGGGGATTATACAAAAAATATTACTTGGCCGATTGAAATCCTTCATAATAAAATTTAAAATAATAATAATTTAACAGCATATGCCTAGCCGTAACCTCATAATGCGTTAGGGTGCGCCGTGCGATGTAATTCGAGATGTCGAGATAACCTTTATTTATCAAAATCTGTATGAGAATTCAGAGCGTCTTCCGCTAGTTACTTATATCGAGCCTCCGTCAAAGAAATATTACTAACATACCTCCGTGGTCTAGTGGTTAGAGCATTGAATCTCGACTCGGAGGTCGTGGGTTCGATTCCCGCATTGGAACAGCAAAAAATGTTGTTTCCAAGTTTGGTTAGGACAATGCAGACGGATCACCTGCTTGTCTGACAAGAAAGATGATCCATGCGTCGGATGAGCATGTAAAACCTCATGCTCCGGACCTGCGCCTGATTTCTCGTCAGTCGTGTCGGTTATCCGTCCCACTGGATTATGAGAGTAAAGGAAGAGACTCTTGTGTACTGCGCACACACTTGGGCACTATAAAATTACTCCTGCGTAACTGGCCTGGTTTCAATTAAACCGGCGACCGTCACCGAAATCGGTGTGAAAGTTATTATTATTATTACTTATATCGAGATTTATCTTTATTCAGATTATTATGATAAAGCGGCTGATTAGCTCATACTTAAAACTTAACTTACTTTTGAAAAATTTAAAAACTTTTGTTGAAACGGTCGTTTGCTATTTTTCTTTGTTATGTACCTAAAAAAGCATATCTAACGAAAGGTTTGGCCTCGAATTAAATCCACGCGCTGTCTGTGCATAATGCACTGTATCTGCATCTAGTGGTAACTGCAGCGCTGACCTTGACTCCTAGGTGTCAGTCAAAAGGCTCACCTACTTATAAATACTATTAGTCATTGTTGAATGTACAGTCAAATTCGAAAATCGATTGTAAGTTTAAGCATGGATAAGTTGCAATGTGACTAACTTCATTTCTCATTGGTCTAGGTACCTACTGTGGACAAAAATTTGTTACTCCTTGAGGTCGTGAACAAAACAAGTGGCGATGATGATGATGAACACAGAAATAGCCATATTTTTATCAAAAAACTATCTTTAATTTTGAAAGCTATTAAATTTTTAGGGCGTCCGCTACGTATACCTATTATATTATTATACGGTAATTTTATGATGGAAGCACTCTTAACTAATTAATAGATGTAGGTAGATACGCGCAAAAAACCTTTTGGTTTTGATTTGGTCTACACATATAAAAAAATCGTAGCCCGATCTCGTGGAGTTACAGAACATTTCATGCATTTCCATAGTTTTCAAGGGAAGTCAATAAACTCTCAACCCATAGCATAGAACTCTGTTAGTCCATGAGATCGGGTGACGATTTTTTTTATACGTGCAGACCAAGTCAAAAACTATTTTACAAATAAAAATTATTAATGCCCGATAATGAAGATTTTTCGAGTTGTTAATTAAAATCAAAAAGTTAAAAAACGTTATAAAATCGTTTGCAATAGACTTAATAAAAATACTACAATTGAATTAAATGATCCAAATAATATCCCCGTATTCAATGGTTAACATATTTTGTTCAGAAATGGGGTCCTAAAATACGGATTTTTAACGGTAGGCACAACATCGCCAAAGTTCCTGCTCGACCAGTTTCTAAACATTTTCTTTTGCACTAGGAAGCCTCAAAATATTTAAACACAAATAAAGTGATCGCATCGACTGCAGACGTGGTTGAACACACACTTGAGTATTTGAGGGTGCGCACGATTCAACGGCGCTATTATTTTCATCTAATGCGTGGTCGAGCTGCAACTTGTTCGATAGTACATACCTCCAGATTTAGACACACTAGACCATTATTGGGAATTCTACTCTCGCATTTATTTTGTTCTAATCTTAACGAAACTGTAATAAAAAGCACATATTACTTTTTTTGGTTTATTATAAAACACTATGCGACTGAAAAACTTCATAAAACAAATCTGTATTACTATTAAATATAAAATATCTTAAAATTTATTAATTGTTCTCGAATAATGCATTCGAAGACGTCACCCGTTAGCTAGATACTACTTAGTAACAGAGTGATTCAACGAATTTCAAATGCGATATAAATGTTGCTAATATTCAGGTTCTCGGTAAATTAGGAACTTGATTTTTAGGCACTATGAATAATTAATAAAAACCCCAAATTTGGATAAACCTGTAATACCGATAAGTACCTATTTCTTTTTTCAAAAATCCAGTTGACGTAAAGAGCCCTTTTGATCTATAAGGTTCGGTAAAATCAATAACGAATATTTTGGGCAAAAATTTCTTCTATGTTGGACGAGTTTGCGTTTTGCGGAGAGTCACCCATACATGAGATGATTCTTTACTTTGAGTATGAAAATTATTTTTTTGCCTAAACGTCTTTACATAAGCAGTGGATCATGTGCCCGAAGTATCCGTAATTGATTTTAGGAGACTTTATATAATATAGATTTTTCATGTAATGAACCACGAAACAACGGATCGCCTGATGGTAAGCGATTACCGCCGCCCATGGACACTCGCAACACCAGAGGAGTTACACTTGTAACTTCTCTGGTGTTGCGACTTGCGTTCCAGGTCCTTAAAATCCCCAACAATGTGATATGATATCCTCAATCCTCTTGGGATCTATATAGGTACAATAATTTATAAGCAATATTTAACGGATAGAAGAAAATCTTATTCCATAATTTAAATTCATTCATAGAAAATATGTACTAACATGAAAACTTAAGCGTATATTATCTGCAGTAACGTGTTAACATTTTTCTAACACACTTTTTAAACTTAAAATTTGTAGCACGAAGCGCAAAATTCTGTATTGTTATGCAAATAAATATTAAAATTGATTGAAAAGTAGGATTGAAAAGTTAAAAGTTAGCTTACAAAACATGTTTATATACCTACCTACTCTATTATAGTGTACCATAATATTTATAGAGTAAATGTAGAGTCATCGTAGAGTTCAGAGAATTAAACCAATGTTCTGATTTCTAGCGTCTAGATCGTTCTAAACTTAAGTATATGATGAATATTTTTCCAGTTTTTCTGTAAGTTTTATTGCCAGTCAAATTACACCTATTACCTATATCATAGTAATATTTGCTCTTTTTTATGTTAAAAGCGATAAACAAATTTATCTTTAATTTTTATCTTTCATGAGTAAAAATAACCTAACTTATACCTATCTAGTATTTCTAGTAAATGATTTATCATACTTAAGGCAAACTGTCGTCTCATTTAGTTAAATTTGAAAAAATATGCTATAAAACTTGAATAACGTTAAATGTGCCTATTATTATCAAGTAATTCTACAGTTTTATTTTTAATCTTGCTCTAAAAATAATTACATAATCAATATTAATAAAGAAACTTAAAACTAAGTGGTAAACTGGATTTGGTTAGGTCGCCCGTGAAACTATGTTAATTTTTTTAATATAAAGGACATATATTTTTTCAAAACACTATAAATTAATTAAATAAATTTAAAAATAATAATAATGATATATATAATTATCTAAGTTCGAAAAAGAATTCGAATTCGAAGAAATGTAGAGTTCTTACTTATACCAATATTAGAAGGAACTAGGCAGTATAGACAGACAGCAAAACACGTAGGTATAAAACCAGTGGTTGGTAAATAGATGCATAAATCTTAATAAGTATTTAACATTTAAATTCCTCAAAGTTCACAGACGTCATAGAATCTTAAAATACAAACCCGTTATTGTAGATATTTCTTTTCATACAATTATTATCGCCTTTCCCAGTTTTATCTCATAGCAGTCATATTATTAATGGTTTTGGAATAATATTTTTCACTATTTTCACGAATCACTTAAACTTAAAAATTGCATACAGGTTTAAGTACTTACAAAAAATAGAGATAACATTTTTGCGTTCACTATTTACTTAGTAGTCAAAAAGTAAAATATTTGATATAAATATAGCACATACAGCGATTTGGACATAATATCGAGTATTAGGCAAAAAAAAATTAGAATAAATGTGTAGCCAAAATCCTCAATAATTACGGAACGGAAATATAGTCTAGGGATAACGATTCGGTCAAATAACAGACGACTCGCACTTCGCAGGTTTGTGATCAAAATATATCGAAGTTGTAGTAAAACTGGATGCGGCGCGGCGCGCGGAGGCCGCGGGCGTGGACGTCACGAGAAAGCCGAGGTCTCTATATAAGCGGGGAGGACCCTCCCACTGGCACCACTAGCAAGCTAGCCTTTAACGTGAACGCTAGTCCGTTACTCGCTCCTCGCGCCTCGCTCGTATCGCTCAGTCGTGTTCGCGTGTCACACACAATCGCTCGCACAAGTCGCACACCATGACCGTATCCAGCAAGATGAACAGTGTCTCCCGCCAGTCCATGCTCAGCCGTTTCGGCCCCGGCGGACTCCTATACGCGGCCAATAAAATAATAGCGGTACGTCATCGCATTGTGTAGTGTAAATCCTTTTATGGAAGTGTTAATTGCCCAGTGTCTCCGCGCCGTAAACGCAGTGAATTCAACGTGCGCTTCCATTGTCCGCAGGTCGCTTCTGGCAAGGATGAGGACAGGTGGCGTGGCAAGGAGGACGGAGTCCTCTTCAAGCGCTGGCGCCGCACCACCCCCGCGGTGGACGCCACCCCCGCACCCACTACGCCGCCATCGCAACCCTCGGACTTGCTGAAATTCCTAGCAATTGTAAGTGTCTACCATATTTACATTACTTGATAGTTGTTGCAAATCACAAAAAAAAAGTTGAGTAAAAAATACTTCGTTACGTAGGTACACAGTGGATTGACGTCTTTGTTAAACTCGTTATACGTTTTAATTGCCGAGCATTTTCTTACAAAAACATGATTATGCAATTAAGAATGAAATTGTACTATATAAAGATTAAAGACATTCTTTTTCATATTGTATTATAGTTTATGTATATTTAACTACTCGTTAATATAATCAATAATGGAATGTAATTTATAAAGTTGATACCTTACAGTGGCGAAGGCTGCTTCTCCTTCATAGGGAAGCCGGAGCTTGTATAATAGGTAGGGATTTCTATTAAGGTTTGCAAAAGGTAAGTGACAAGGGAAGCCGATAGGAATGGAGTTATAGGAACCCTTCGCCACTGATACCTTATACTTTTAAAAAATTGAGATGTTAAAAACAATAAACTAATAAAAACATATCTGTTGTTACAGAACGCATTGGAGCTCTCTGCGCCAGCGTCTGATGCTCTGCTGAAGTCCCGCTCGTCGGAGTGGTTCCAGCTGTCGGGTCACCCGGGCTCCCTGGCGCCCGCGGGCCCCGGCACCGTATGGAAGCGGCGCGCGCCCGGCGACCGCCCCGCGCACAACCCCGAGCGTGACGCCTACGAGGCGCTCGCCGCCTGCCCGCACATGCGCTCCGCCATCCCCCGCTACTACAGAGACCTGGAGTACGACGGGGAGCACTTCATCGAGCTGCAGGACCTGCTGCACGGGTTCCGCGACCCCCACGTGATGGACGTCAAGATGGGCACCCGCACCTTCCTCGAGGACGAGGTCAGCAACGCCCGCGCCCGCCCGGATCTGTACGAGAAGATGGTCCGCTTGGACCCCGCCGCTCCCACCGAGGCGGAGCACGCCGCGCGCGCGGTCACCAAGCTGCGCTACATGCAGTTCCGCGAGCGGTGCTCCTCGTCTGCGGAACAAGGTTTCCGAATTGAAGCCGTCAAGATGCCCGGCCACCCTCCCCTCACCGACCTCCAAAAAGTCAAAGAGCCGAAGCTCATCTCCGCCACTGTGGGGCGATTCTTCGGCAAAGACGAACGTGCTCGCCGAGCGATCGCGGCGCGCCTCCGTGAGATAAGGAGTCTCTTTGAGAAATCGGAGTTCTTTCGTACGCACGAAATCGTCGGCAGCAGTATTTTTATAATCTACGACGACGAACGCGTCGGCGCCTGGCTCATAGATTTTGGCAAAACTCGTCGCGTCCCCGAGGGCATCGAGGTCAACCACAGAGAAGCTTGGCGGCAGGGAAATCACGAGGAAGGTTTCCTTTACGGATTAGATAGGTTAATAGATACGATAGAAACTGCTAAGTTAGTCGAACCGATATCAGAACCGGACGTTTCGCGTTGAAGATGCGCAAGCTGAAACGTGGTTTTGCTCTACGGTTGTGAACCGTTCGCTTGGCGCTCGCGGCCCGCCGCTCGCGGAGTTATCCTGGACAAGCTAAGCCCGGAGATGTACAGAAATTCCGTTTGCAAGTTTATCATGAGAGAGTGCGATTTGTCGCTTTATGATCTAGTCTTTAATTATTTAAAATACAAATTAATTTTTATTCTTACTTTTTTTGTTTTATTTTATCCTTTACTTAATATTATAGTTTTTCAAAATGTGCTTATTATTATATTTATATTCTTAATACTCACATAATAGTCAAAAACCGTTACCCTAGTGTGGAAACGGAGACTGGTTAATCTGGATTGTACTATAAAATCCGGCATCGGTATAATAAGTAAGTATAAAGTAAGTACATCATAAATCCAAACTTTATCCATAATAATATGTATAAAGTATGGATTTATGATATGCCCGAAATTACCTATAATTATTATCATAATACCTATAACCTACTACTAACTGACTAGGTAATATAGACCGTTTGCTGCATACCTACGGTAATTATTTCAACTGATATTAATTGATATTATTATTAAGTACATATATAATAATAATAAGTTACTATATAAAAATATACCTTACTTATTATTATTTTACACGCTTAAGTAGGTAAAATTAATGAACTGTTACTTAAGCAATAAACATATCTACAAAAATAAACTTCTCAAGGAAATCATCCGATATATCGGATGATTTCCTTGAGAATAATTAGGCTATATTATAATATAGCCTAATGTCTTAATTGCATAAATAATACAAACTTATCAACATTGAACATACGTCTTATCCCAAAAATCCATTGAAATAAGGAATAAGTAACTAATTGAATATTATTAGGCACATAATGTAGGTACCTACGTCATTAATACTTAGTTAAATAGTTACATAATAAAATTCTAATAAATACCTAAGTAACTATGGCAGTTAAAGCATGCATAGTTCCCACTGAATAATAATTTACTTATAAGTAGTTATTACCTAATTAGTTATTAACTATATTGATTGTATTGAGATTAGCAATATATTACCTATAACAGAAATCCTGACTCCTTTATATAAGTATTATATAGCATGTTTGGCGATTTCAGCGTCGCATTGTTTAAAGATCTGCAAGCATATTCCACTACGTCAATTACAGTAATCATCATCATCACCATCATCATCACACCATACTTATATCATCATAATGTGTTGAACACTATGATTATATGTATTATTATTATTTTATTACCTATAGTCTGGGTTTAGACTTCAGGATGCGTTTAAAAATTAGTACTGTTAACGTAGCGCCCTCTATTGGCTTATATAGGTATGTGGCGGAAAAAAAAGAAAGAAAGAAAAAAAATGTGGCGTTTCCCACAGGTAAATTATAATAATTATTAATAAGTACTTCACAAATCCACAATCCTTAGCTACATTTGTAATATATGTATATTTTTTGCCTTAGCTGTGCACTCCCCACGCACTCCCACATCGTCCACACACCACATCATCGCGAAAAATACTCAATTAGGTAGTATATGTACCTACTACCTACTGTTGAACTTACATATTGTTGTGTTGCCTACAGCATATCACTCACATAATATAATATACTAAACCCTGTTATACCCAAAATTGTTAATTTTTAATAAATTTTATATGGCTCCTAATATTACAAGAACTTACAGTATACACAGATTTCAGACACTACTATAATCTGTCTATTCTGTCTTTTTTGTCTATTTTATAGTTGTTAATCTTTCATTTCCAATTTTTATATTACTCTCTTTTCATTTCTTCATTTTGCTACTTAAATTTCTATCTATTCCTGTGTAATTACTGTGCGACTGAAACAACATTTGGGGCTGACAAATCTTGATTTGGGCAGAAGGTGATTACTTATATTGTGATTACGCCCCATTAAAACATTTTGTATTCGGTTTCAGCTATCAGGAATAAATAAATCTGCAAAATGATGACACGTTCAAATCTAGCCCGCCAGACGGAAGAGCAGCTGCGAACTGCTCTTAAGGAACTAAAGGACTCTAAACAGCAATGTCAACAGCTGCTTATTGAACGTGATGACAGTGAAAAGGAAATGCTTTTTATTTTGCAAAAAAATGCAGATTTAAAATTAGAACTTAACATATTAAATCAAAAATATGAGAATATCTGCGAACATAATCTGGAACTACAAAGTGTTGTGGACGGCTTTGACAATTGTAGAGTGGAATATGAACAATCTCTGGAAGACACTTGTCACATTAAAAAGATGCTGCACGATGCTCAAGAGTATATAAAGTCACTAGAGTGTAAATTGAATATAAAAAAATCTGCGGAAACACAAAGTTTGTATGATGAACTATTAGGAAGTGTAAAGGACTCATCCAAGAATAACTTAACTACCATAGACTTAGACTCGAAAATATAGGTCATTCAGGGCATGATTCTGATAGCTCAGTCATCTGTTCAGAGTTGAGGGCTCATACTGAATCCTCAAAAAAAGATTATAATAAGATACCTACACCTACCTCAGAGGCCGGAATGATAAGTATTTACTGTGATGAAATAGGGTATGGAGTAGGTGTATACCTAAATAATTTGTGTATGGGGCAACAAGTAACTAGCACATGTTTGCCCGGGGCATCTTATGAACAAATAGTTAGCCGGGCAGTTAATGCTACTTATTGCCCTAACACAACTTTAGTTATTTTAGCCGGGAGAGGAGGAAAGATAAACAAAAAGCAGATGACAGACTACATTGATATTTTGAGTAACAAAGAAAATGTTACTAAGCTTGTACTGTTTACCTTTCCTTACATAAAAAACTGCCACACGAGAGTACCGAAAATTATATTAGATTTAAGTTAAACAGCCTACTGTGTAGTGCTACTAATCAAAATTTTATAGTCTTAAGTAATCACATATAGATGTGGTTGACATTAATAATATTATAAGTTTTAGATTTAATAATATAACATATGATAAGTATTTCTTATCACAGTTTTGTACTAGACGCATAGCTAGATGGTTATTAAATTTTTTAGTTTTAAGACAAGCCAAGGAATTGGCTAAACCGACCACTGCTTCTATTGAGCAGTGTATTTATTCTGATAACTATACAGTTAACAGCTTGGAATATGTTCCAAATAATTTAAATTAGTTTCTAAGACAACAGAGGCCCACTCTAGCGATGTATTATACAATAATATTATAAATTATTCAAATAAATTACCTATCCTACCTACCAAAATTGTTAGCAAAAATTGTAATTCTACTGTAAACCTAGTGCACCAAAATTTGCAAGGAATGGTAGGTAAAGAATTAGAGATTGAGTTGTTTCTTAATGAATATAACATTGATATTATGTGTATATCGGAACATTGGTTTAGAAAATATGAATTAATATTTAACTTTTGTGGTCACCAGGTTGCTAGTTCGTTCAGTCGAGAGAATGCCATTAGAGGTGGCTTTTTAATATTGACTAATAAAAAATTTAAATTTAAAGAACGAAAAGATATTTTAAGACTCTCTACTGAACGAATATGTGAGGTAGCTTGTATTGAGTTGAGTCACCTTATTATTGTAAGCGTATACAGGCCTCCATCACTTTCATACGATTCCTTTGAACAAATCATGGAACATAATATGTTGACAAAAATATGTGCATCAAACAAAAAGATTTTTGTATGTGGTGATTTCAACATTAATTTATTAGACTCTAACTCCACCACTGTTAGATTCACATCATTGTTAAAATCGTATAACCTCAATAATTTGTTTTATGAACCGACAAGAATATCTGATACAACAGCTACTTGTATTGATAATATTTTCACTAATATCACTCCTTATAAAAAAGAAATAATTAATGCGCTTAGCTCTGATCACTGTGGACAATTTGCTTCATTTAATATTAATTGTGAAAATAAACCTCAAGAAAAGCTTGTTTATATTCCTGTGAATACAAAACGTATTGAGAAATTTAGAGGTAAATTAGTTTCAAATATTCAACAGTTGGATGGGTTAAATAACTCAGATGAAGCATTTAATAAACTATTTAAAATAATTAGAACCCAATTTAACTCTGTATTTACTTCTAAAACGGTCAGTTTAAATAATATAAAAAGTAATTTTAAAAACTGGGCCACTGCAGGAATTTTAGTAAGTAGACAAAGATTGTATGATCTGTACAACGAAAAGACATTTAATAGGAGTGAATCCTTTAGTGAATCTTTTATGCTATATGTCAAGAAATATTCAAAAAATTTAAAAAAAGTTTGTCAAGCAGCGAAGGCACTTCACATAAAAGGAAAAATAATGAACTCTAAAAATAAAGTGAAAACCACTTGGAAGATAATTGCAGATGAGACTGGAAGAGGCAGATCCAGTCGTAACTCTAAATTTGAACTTTGTATCAATGATAAAAAGGTCAATTCTGACCTAGAGGTTGCGACGATCTTCGAAAAGTTTTTTGATGACATTCCGGTCTCAACTACAAAAAAATTTAAATTCTTCACCTGCAGTTGCTGAAAAAATACTCAGAGAAAATGTCAAGGAATGTGATGTCAATTTTAATTTTAGAGAAATTGACTCCAGAGATATTATTAACACCTTCAAATTACTCAATATTAAAAGTACTACTGATCTCTGGGGTATGTCTATAAAAATTATAAAATCAATAATTGACATCATTGCCCCCTACCTAGCCTTAGTTTTTAATAATTGTATTAAGAAAGGTGTGTTCCCTGACCTAATGAAGCATAGCAAGGTGATGCCTCTTTTCAAGGCTGGGAATAAATCTGACCCAGCCAATTATAGACCAATATCTATACTACCGACTTTCAGTAAAATTTTCGAGAAAATAATATTAAATCAATTGCTAGCTCATTTTAACATAAATAATTTATTACATAGCAATCAATTCGGGTTTACTAAAGGTCGGTCCACAACAGACGCAGGCATCAGTCTTCTATGCAGCATATTTGAGGCCTGGGAGGGATCGCATGATGCACTTGGTGTCTTTTGTGATCTATCCAAGGCTTTCGACTGTGTCGAGCATGCTACGTTGGTCAAAAAATTATACCATTATGGTATAAGGGATACGGCACTTAAGCTCTTAAGCTCTTATCTTAAAAATAGAACGCAGAGAGCAGAAGTAAATTCTACAAGGTCTAATGGGACCAAAATAGAATTAGGTGTGCCACAAGGGTCCATTTTAGGTCCATTTCTTTTTCTCATCTATATAAATGACCTTCCTTATCTAGTTAAAGATAAGCACGAGATAGTACTTTTTGCTGATGACACTTCACTAATTTTTAATGTGAAGCGACGACAGTCAAATTACGACGAGGTAAATAGTGCTCTCTCGAAAATGGTACACTGGTTTAATGTTATTAATTTACTTTTAAATTCCAATAAACCAAAATGTTTAAAGTTTAGCCTGCCAAATGTTAGGCAGACACAAACCAATGTACTATTAAACGATGAGAAAATGAACCTAGTGGACACCACTGTATTTCTAGGAATAACACTAGATTGTAAATTACAGTGGGGTCCCCATATTGCAAATCTGGCTGATAGGCTTAGTTCTGCAGCATATGCAGTGAAAAAAATTAGAGAAATTTCCGATGAGGACACAGCGCGGCTAGTTTATTTTAGTTATTTTCATAGTATAATGTCATATGGCATTCTTCTATGGGGAAACGCTGCGGACATTAACACAATATTTGTGCTGCAGAAGCGAGCTATACGTTCTCTATTGGTTTCTGTTATATTTCAGGATTGGCAGAGCGGGATGGGCGAGATATTAAATGATAAACTGCAGGCTATGTGTCGACCATTGTATTCGTAGTTTGGCGATAATCCAAGTGACAAACTTTAATGACATTTAGTGACAGACAGATTATAAACATAAAGTTGCCATGATCACAGATCACTACATGCCCCCTTTTATAGAAATTTTGAAAAAATTAAATGACTAATTTTGACTATCAGACTTGACTTGAGGTGCATGGAGTTATCTATTGATCAGTACAATGATAAAACATAATTTATTTACTTGACTAAAACTTAATTAATTTATATGAACTATTCTAATTATAAACTTAGTCTATCAGGAGGTTTTAATTTCCTTCCACGAGAACTATATCTTATTTGAGACGTATTACTCGGAATTGACATATCACACATTTCTGGCAATTGTTCTACATTACTTAAATTACTTTCATTTTCTGACAAGAATAAATTTTCATTATCATGTTCTTGTACTTGAACAAAAATTGGTGATTGAATTTAAATTGGACTTGACATACCTTCACTTGAGGGTGACTGAAAATTATCATTATTTTCTTGACTAGTTAGACATTCTTGAAAATGTACTTCGAGTTGACATTTTTCTTTTACATTTTCACTGATATCTGACTTATGACTAACTTTATTCTTGTCTCGACTATAATTATTTATATCTGACTTAAAACTACATAACTTTTCTACTGGACTCGACAAAGTATTATTACTGACATTTATGTTCTCATTCGAGAGATCTGACATTGCTAATGCAGATTCATAAGACTCATTTTGACTACCTGACGTTTTACTTTGACTTTCTTGTACACTATTATCATTATTACTGAAATTAATATTACAATAATATGTTAAATTATTCTCACATGACTCAGATTCTATCGACTTTGTTGGAGAACAAGACTGACTTGCACAAGAATGACTATGACTTTTGTAACTGTTATTCAGGCTGAATCCTGTTTCGGAGACTGGAATCGACAATTTGTTTGTTGTTGACTGTGACTTTGACTTATTTTGACTTGAATATGACAAATTATTTTCTGCCAAACTTGACTTAAATATTTTTATGTGATGATAACTTCTCCTATAAATAGAACCATTTTCATCTTTGACTAGATAATATGATCTAGGGAAATTAGTTTTTGAGACAATTGTCCCTTTTTCCCACATGACATCTTTAGGGTTTTTTTTGAAAAAGATAATATCATCTTTTTTAAATTCATATGGAGTTTTAGCAGATTTATTATAATGTGATTCTCTTTTGTTAATATTTTCTTGTTTAGTGCTAAAATGATTTGAAAATTTGACAATTTTGGGTTTTAAATTATTTAAGTGTGTAGGAAGTTTAGTTCTTAACTTTCTTGACATAAGTAATTCTGCTGGGGAACTTAAATTTCCTTTTTGGGTTGTTCTATGTTGAAGTAATCCAATGTAAATATCAGTGTTTGATTGTTCACATTTCCTAAATATGTTTTTAATTGTTTTTACAGATACTTCGGCTAATCCGTTTGACTGTGGATAATGTGGACTAGATACTATGTGTTCAATATCCCAACTGTTTAAGAAGTTTTTGAATTCAGCTGAGTTGTACGGTGGACCTCCGTCACTGACTAACTGCATCGGTATCCCATGTCTAGCAAAAATTGATTTTAAATGTGTAATAACTGTATTACTTCTATGGTCTTTGTTAAGATGTGCAATTTCAATAAAGTTTGAATAATAATCAACTACTAGTAAATATTTTTTATTATTATATTCGAATAAGTCTGTTGCTACTTTTTGCCATGGAAGTATAGGTGTTTCATGTGACAGTAATGTTTCTTTTTGCTTATTTGAAGAATAAATCATGCATGATTCACATTGTTTAATTTTTTGTTCAATGTCTTGATTAATATTTGGCCAATAAATTAATCCACGAGCGTTATATTTTGTCCTTTCAATACCCATGTGACCTTCATGTAAAATATTTAACATTTCTGACCTTAAGGATTTTGGAATAATAACACTTTTATTCTTGAAAATAATGTTGTTTACAACGTTAATTTCATCACGAATATGCCAATATGGTAAAGTAATAGGATCACAATTTTGTTGTGAATTAGGCCAACCATAAAAAAAATATTCTTTAAGTTTTTGAAGAGATTGATCTGAATTTGTGTGAAGTAAAATTTTTTCAAGTTTTTCATTTGTAATAGCTAAATTTGAAATAAGTAAATGTATATGACAATTAATATTGGATTCTAATTCGTTCAAGTCAAATTTTTCTATGTTTGTATTGGAAATTGGAGCTCGGGACAATGTATCGGAAACATACATTTCTGTACCCTTTTTATAAGAAACAATAAGATCATAGCATTGTATTACAATCATCATTCGCTGAAGTCTAGTTGGAACATCTGAAAGTGGTTTTTTAAATAAAGTTACAAGTGGTTGGTGATCAGTTTCTACATAAACAGTCTTGCCATAAATATATTGATGATATCTTTTACACCCGAATACAATAGCATATAACTCTTTTTCTATTTGAGCATAATTAATTTGAGTAGGTGTTAGTGACTTCGAAGAGTATGCTATTGGGTTTTTATCATGAAATATGACTGCTCCTACTGCATCTTTTGATGCATCAACCGACATTCTGATAGGTTTTTTTTACATCATAATGTACTTACTAAAACAGGAGATTGACAAATAAGTGATTTTAATTTGTTAAATTGTTGTTCATGATTTTCTAACCATACCCACACATTTTGTTTCTTAAGTAAGTCCCTGAGAATACTTGTTTCATTAGCAAGATTAGGAATGTATGAGCAAAGATAGTTAACCATACCTAAAAATCTTTGTAATTCTTTGACATTTTCTGGTCTGGGCATATCTTTTATAGCCTCAATTTTTGACTTGTCAGCAGAAATGCCATCTTTGTTGAAAATATGACCGACATATGACACTTCACTAAGACCAAACTGACATTTTGATTTATTAAATTTTAAATTTACTTCTCGTGCTCGTTTTAGTACTTTTTCTAACCTTTCATTATGTTCTGACTCGTTAGAACCATGGACTAAAATGTCATCGACAAAAACTATCACTCCAGGTAAATCATGAAATAAATTTGTCATAACCTGGTGAAAGATTTCTCCACTTGAATTTATTCCATAAGGTAATCTAAGGAATTTATAACGACCAAATTGTGTATTAAAAGTACATAATTCACTACTTTCTTCATCAAGTTGTAAGAAACTTACGCTTCTATCACTGGTCTTTTTATTATGGAAGCATAATTTTGCGAAATGATTTGGCTTTTTGCATACAGCACAAGTTTTCCCAATTGCTGGACATTTATAGCAATGTTGTTGTCCACAACGACCACAAATTGATTTCGACCTGGTAGAGGAATCTGAAAAGGAATTGTTATTGTTATGTCTCGATGAGCTTCCTTTCCTCGGCCTTGATCTAGATTTTTGTCTCTGTGCATTCCTTGTACGAGAGCGACTTTGGTGCGATATAGTATTGACATTTTGTTGTTCTTCATTTTGATTATTATGGATTAATAATTTTGACCTTGATTGTAACAGTTCCATGTTTTTGGCAAATTGTATGGCATCTGTAATGTTACTAAAATTTTCCTGAAGTAATCTTTCTTTTATTTGTGTATTTTTGATTCCTATTATGAACATATCTTTTATTAGTGATTCCTTCAACTGCTGAAATTCGCATGAACTTGAAAGGTTATTTAAAATAGTGACATATTCATCCAATGACGCGTTTTCTTGAAATTTCGTGAAAAATTTGTATCTCTCAACAGTAGTATTTTTGTGAGGCGTAAATTTGTCATCGAATTTTTGTATGATTGATGTTAGAGTCTCACTTTTTTGTCTGCTATTTGAAACGAATTGTATATCTCAAGCCCGTCATCCCCAATGCAATTTAATAAAATAGCGATTTGCTTCGACTGTGGTGCCGTTTCTAAATTATTTGCTTCAAAATATATGAGGAATTTCTGTTTCCACATAATCCATTGTGTAGCAACGTTACCATTTCCTTGGACACACAATGGTTTTAGGTTATTTTGTAAGAAAATGTTTGTTACCTTGTTTTGGTCCGACATTTTATTCTTGACTTTTTTCTTCTGACACCATCTATTGGTTTCTGTTATATTTCAGGATTGGCAGAGCGGGATGGGCGAGATATTAAATGATAAACTGCAGGCTATGTGTCGACCATTGTATTCGTAGTTTGGCGATAATCCAAGTGACAAACTCTAATGACATTTAGTGACAGACAGATTATAAACATAAAGTCATGATCACAGATCACTACACGTTCTATTTATAAGATGTCATATTTTGAATCTCTAAGAGATATTAGTTTAAAGAAATAGGTATTCTGACCGTCGCTTCTCAATACATTTTGGACAATGTGTTGTATGTCAGAAAGAATTTAAATAACTTTAAAAAGAAAAGCGACAACCATTGTAGGAATACTAGAAATAAGAACAAGTTAGAAATACCGGTGATCAGACTAAGCAAAGTAAGTAAATCGTTTAAAGGTTCATGTATACGCCTTTACAATAGAATCCCAGAAAACGTTCAAAATCTTACCATTAATAAATTTAAAAAGGCTGTTAAAGAACGTTTGTGTGCTAAAGCTTATTATAAAGTCAGTGATTTCATTAACGATTGCACACCTTGGGAATAAGATGGCCCCCTGCAAGGCTGCTTTTATTTACTTAAGTATGCTCTATGTACTTATGACTAATGTTATATAGATTAAGTTACAACATTGTAAAAATATTTTTTTTGGAAATAACAATTTTCCCATCTTTTTGCTAAAAGGTGGCCCCGTGCGAGTTTCTTACGCCGGTTCTTCTCGCCGGGCTAGTTTCCGAACCGGTGGTAGGCATCATGTAGGACAATTCTATAAGCGTTATTTCATAACCTATATGGAAATAAAAATTTTGAGTTTGAGTTTGAGTTGTAGGTACACTTGTGTAATTACTGTAAAATAAATAAAAAAGCTTTATTATTTCCTTACAAGTTGTACATTTATCAGTTATGTTGATGTGTTTGTCTTAAATTCTATATCGTTTGCAGTTGTTGCCTAGCAAGTTAGTGGTAGGTAAGGACCGCAATCTGCGGTAAAAGTCTTCCACCATTTTATTCCACATTGGTCTGTTTCGAGCTGTGCGGGACCAAGTTTTACCGGTTACCTTGATTATGTCGTCCCTCCACCTTTTGTAAAGTTTTCCTCTCTTACGTTTTTAGGGTTCCGTAATACTTAAGGAACCCTTATAGTTTCGTTCTGTCCGTCTGTCTGTCTGTCTGTCTGTCTGTCTGTCTGTCCGCGTCTCTAGCTCCTGTAATTATGAATATAAGTTGATGAAATTTGGTGCAGTTATAGATTGTGTATAGATCACGGTTTCGGGATCATAAAAAAATAATAATTTTATATTTTAGGGGTGGCTCTCCATACATGTGAAGCGGGGATGAAAAATATTTTTTCACTCTACCCCATCGTGTGGGGTATCGTAGAATAGGTCTTTTAAAATAAAGGCAAGGTTTCATACGTTACTTTTTTATAAAGTTGACCATTTTCGAGTAATCGGCCTCCAAAGTAGTTTGTAAGTTGGTCCCCCCCCTAGCATTTTTAAACTATAGGAGATAGAAACTTGCAAATTTCCATGCTGATAGATCATGCTAAACACTCTTTAGGAAAACTATTTTGAACAAAATCGCATCGTAATTTCTATTTCTAGAGCAATTATAGAAAAACAAATTAACATAAAGCAAATCAGAATAATTATTATACATAATGTGAATTGATTATTTAAAATAATGTTTCAAAATTGGTTGCATAATTAAAAAAAAACTGAAATTAATAATTAATAAAAAAAAAAACGAATTAATAATAACTAAAACGCGCTGTCGGGTTTGAACCTACATTCAAGGACAAACACTGTGATTAACTGAGCTGCAGTAATTACATTAATTGTTACGAATTTCTGTTTCTTTACCAGAATTAGAGCTAAGTTTTGAAACACATGTAAAATTTTAATTAATAATTAATTTTACGAATATGTGCCTCTTTTACCAATTATTACAATAATTTAATAACACTGAAAACACATTAATAAGTATTATTAATTACCATAGTATTATTGTTTTTTATTATAATTTAATACCTACCTTTAATATTAAAAGCATCAATTTGCTAGTAAGAAAACAATATGACGCTAGTCTCCTGTTTAAATCGTCGATTGTTTTTGAAAAATAATACTAGATGTCGCTGTGTTATTGGATTTAAATTCTGTATCACGCTATCGAAAACCTCGCTGATATGACGTATAAGTAATAAGTATTAGGTTGTATTCTTTTTATTTTATTAGTATTAGACTAAAATATGCTCAAATGTTAAGTGATTACTGATTAGCGAATATTAAAATTAATAAAAACTCTTTAAAATATTTAATATCATCGAAATCGAAAAAAAAAATCTTAAAGAACATCTGGTTACTATTTACTATATGTATATTTTGATTATTAATCAACATTCAAAATAATAAAGAAATATTACATAATATTACATAATAATATTAAATATTATTATTAATTTATCATACGTTTATTCTATAGTGTACTATAGTGTATAGTAAACTTAATAGTTTACGGAATCCTCCTTAGACATGTCCTGACATGCTCTTGGTTAGGTTATTTGTTTATAGGGTACCAATTGGTATTGGTAAGTATTGGTCCATCTATCGTCAGTGACCCTTTGTAAGTGGCCTGCCCATTTCCATTTGAGACTGAGTACTCTCTGTTTGACGTCTGTGGCCTTCGTTTTGGATCTTATCCTATCTTAGCTTCTCTCTAATTCTCTTTAGCATACTTGTATGTTCCTTAAGTTCTCTTCAGTTAATGCCCATGTTTGACAAGCGTATGTTAGACAACTTAACGTAGGAACTAACAGTAGGTAAATATTAATTGTAGTTGGCAAGTTATTTCTAAAACGAACGGTTAGTACCTACTTGTGAGAAGTATTAGTAGGTACGCTATACTTAAACTAGAAGCCCTGAGCTCCCTAATTTAAAAATATATAAGGGAAAACGTGCAAAACATTCACATTATCAACAAC
This sequence comes from Glaucopsyche alexis, assembly GCA_905404095.1. Classification (NCBI taxonomy): domain Eukaryota; kingdom Metazoa; phylum Arthropoda; class Insecta; order Lepidoptera; family Lycaenidae; genus Glaucopsyche; species Glaucopsyche alexis. The sequence goes on from FR990053.1 coordinate 10,944,199, forward strand.
TCTTTATGGTGATACTTACCTCCACTTGCAAGAGGCTAGGGGCCATCCATTTACTTTTTACACGAAGGGTCTATTCACACCGTAACGAAATGATAGTCGACACAAGAAGATATACACCGATATAGTGCGATTCATATGAGAATAGGATCAAGTCGGCGCCATATTGTTTCGTTATGTTTAGATAATTGATTACTATTTAACATTTTTATTTAAATTCGATGCAAGACTATTAATATTTATATGCACATAAGTTTTTCTGAAAAACGCACTTTTCAAGTGATATTTGACAGAAAAAGGTCATTGACGTTCCTATTCTCATTTGTTACACGTTTCGCTGTCAGAGTTCGAATGTCGAGTTGTGTCGCGCTGCACAGTGTAAGTATTACTGATGTCCTATGAAACGTGTTTATTTTTGTGCAGTAATTAAAGTTCAATTCTGAATAGCTAAGTATCTTAAAAACTATAGATGCCACGAATAGTGAATTGGCCGAATACCGAATATTCGGCAACGCTGTCGGCCGAAGCGCCGAATATTCGGCACGAAATACATACTTGTCGGGAGCGCGTTAGCTGGATTAAGACAAGTCGCAACTGGGGGGGCAATTCTGCTAAATAAAACCTGCATTAATACAATTACAATCAAGTCCAGACATGCTTACACTCTCAAAAGGTGTTTTTATGAACGTTAAACCAACGTGAAACGCGCTCTGATTGGTCGAAACGGCATAAAATCCGTTCACGGTAACATGTCACTACATTTACAAAACTAATGAAGCAAAATGAAAGTCTACTTAAATACGAGAATTGAGGTTCAGTTTTCCTCGTTGCGGTGGCGCGGGCGTGGCAGGCGACGACTAGCGTGTATAGTGAGAGGTTATTTTCTGAGGCTGGTAACATTTACGATGAAAAGCGTAATCGTTTGCTACCAAAAAATGCTGAAAAACTTGTTATTATCCATCACAACTTACCACTGATCAATTCTAATTACTAAATTGTTGTAATTTGGAAATAAATATACATAATTTTGAGTAATATAACGTGTCTTTTTTACATGATTTGGTATTCGGTATTCGGCCGAATAGTACGTATTATTCGGCCGAATACCAAATAGCAAAAAAAGTGGCCGAATAGGCCGAATACCGAATAGTTGCCGAATATTCGTGACATCTCTATTAAAAACGCAGTGGAGCGATATACCGTCGATTATCGTACTGATGTGAACTCACCCTAACGTTCTTTCCTGGCGGAATACTACAAACTACAATCTGTAAGAAATTATAGACAGTGAATCTGCAACAGAGAGAATGGATGACGGTATTAAAACCTAATTCCTATGCATCCTCCTTTCAGTAGTCACGAAGGACGCGATGGCTTATCAAATTCGTCCTTAGATCAGAGCTGTCTTTCCCAAAGTGGGCGATAACGCCCACTTGTGGTTGCTGGAGGACTAGAGGGAGCGGTATAGGCCCAGAAAATATTGGGGGCGCTGATGTGAGTAGTAAGTATTGTCATTGCTCAATGTTGATTATTATTGGTTAATTTTGAATAGTTAAAAGGATTAGAGCATTAAATTGGACAAACTCTTAGAAGAGTTTGTCCCATCTTCTTGTACAGAAGGGAGGGACCACTCACCACACCAAACTAAAGAACATTTTGTAGGTCTACATTTTATATTTTGTGTTAATTGGTATGAAATAATAAAATAATAATAAAATATTGGACGGTGAGTATGACGCATGGTATGGCAATATATTTTTTCGCAATTGACATCGTCGGGCGCTTATTCGGTGAAACACAACAAGGCGTTACCTATTCCCGAGCCGGGGGTCCTATAGTGCCAACTATCAATGCATTGATTTCCTATGGTATCCTCGAGAATCTTATGCTTTAGCCATAGGGCTACTGTCACAGTATACACACGTCATGCTTAAAAACTTTAAAATAAGCGCCTAGAATATTTTTTACGCAAGTCTTTTAAAAACAACATAGGTACTCAATATCCTACAGCTAGGTATTATAATTTATAAATTCCGGCGGAGCCGTGGGTTAAAGCTAGTAATAAATTGATACTTATTTAGGTACCTACTGTAAACTGTTCAGTGCGACATCTATAGTAACAATATTACAAACTGTAGGTAAGTTTCTGAAATAATACTGTTTCTGTAAAAATATACCTATAAGCTAACACAAATATTAAATTTCAAGCGAAAGGACTAAAAAATTTCGACGAAAATTCGGAATAGGCTAGATGACTGATTTTTTACTGCATTTGTTTAAGAGTTATGAGTAGATACCTAAGTAGGTACGTAATTTTTACTGCATTTGCATATGAGTTATAACTTCTCAGAAGAAACATCATATCAAAAGCCAATACTTCCAATAGTACAGAGATTTATTTACAAAATTTTGCGTCTCGTGAGATCCCTCCACACTATAGTAGAACCTAGCTGTGACGTCACGCCTAAGTTAGCGGGTGAAATATAAGTAATAAGGCCGCAGGAACATATTTGTAAACTAGCGACCCGCCCCGGCTTCGCACGGGTACAATGTATATATCTGCATAATCTATGGGTACAATACTGATACTAATACTGCGGCTACCTCATAGATCTAAACTCCCCTCCCGCACGCACACCCCCGCCTTGGTGACGCCTACTTCGCAACGGGCCGCGGAGCAGAAATCGTAATATTTTAATTTCGCCATAACTTCAAAACCAAACATCCAATTTTAATCATTTAAAGACCAAATATTATCTACATAAACTGTACTTAGTGATAAAATAATTTATTTTGATAAGGATTAATAGCATAAGTAAAATAAACGCGATTAAATGTAGTCCAAAAAAAATCAAGAAATAGAGAGAATTCTAAATAAAAAAATTGTTATTGTGCCTCACTCGACATAGATAGGTATAACTAGTGTGTCGCGGACTTTTTTGTAGATATTTATAAGATCTACAATTAATTAGAACATTTTATGGTTCTATCTTTTATAGTTTAGGCAGCGTACGCAAAATAAGTAACTTTTCTGGTTGATTTTTTACACCTTGTGTCCGAAAACCCCAAATATCTTACGGAACCCTATTTTTTTCCAAAATAAAATTTAACCTATGTTACTCGTGGATAATGTAGCTTTCGAATGGTGAAAGAATTTTTGAAATCGGGCCAGTACTTTTTGAGCCTATTCATTACAACCAAACAAACAAACATACATACAAAGTTTTCCTTTTTTTTTTTTTTTTTATGAAATATGGGGGCAAACGAGCAAACGGGTCACCTGATGGAAAGCAACTTCCGTCGCCCATGGACACTCGCAGCATCAGAAGAGCTGCAAGTGCGTTGCCGGCCTTTTAAGAGGGAATAGGGTAATAGGGGAGGGTAGGGAAGGGAATAGGGTAGGGGGTTGGGCCTCCGGTAAACTCACTCACTCGGCGAAACACAGCGCAAACGCTGTTTCACGCCGGTTTTCTGTGAGCCCGTGGTATTTCTCCGGTCGAGCCGGCCCATTCGTGCCGAAGCATGGCTCTACCACATAATATTATAATATTAGTGTAGATATGTCCGATATTTAAGTTCATACTTACCATGTTGTATGATGTAGTAAATGATGTAAGTAAACTACTGTAATATGCGTTTCAAATGAGAATGGGAACGTCAATGACCTTTATCTGTCAAATATCACTTGAAAAGTGCGATTTTCAGAAAAACTTATGTGCATATAAATTTTAATAGACTTGCATCGAATTTAAATAAAAACGTTAAATAGTAATCAATTATCTAAACATAAATTTAACTATCATAACAGTCTAAATTCGAAACAATATGGCGTCGACTCGATCCTATTCTCATTTGAATCGCACTATACTAATGGTGGTTTTGTTTACAAATTTAGCAAAAAAAAAATTTTTTTGTACTTTTAAGTTAATGTATCTAATTACTAAACTACACATATAATATGCTTTTTTTACATTTACCAAGTAGTACTTAATGCCTCAAATCTCAATATTTCCGAGTATAATAATGATACTAAAAATTTTAGATGTAAGTACCTAGTCATCTAATTGCATCATCATCATCTTCTATTGCTCTAGCCTCTAACCCTTTATTGGGTTCTAGTTTTAAGTTTGTAAACTGGATTAGCTGGGTCTAGACTAAACTATAACTCCCCACACCGATCTCGGTGACGGTGGCCGGTTTCATTGAACGCAGGAATAATTTTATAGTACCCAAGTGTGTGCGCAGTACACAAGAGCACTCTCTCTTCCTTTACTCTCGTAGCCCAGTGGACGGTTGACCGACACGACTGGCGAGAGATCAGGCGCAGGATCGACTTTTTACATGCCCATCCGACGCATGTATCTTTCTTGTTGCATGGTTTAGGTGATCAGCCTGCACTGTCCTAACCAAACTTGGAAACATTTTTTGTTGTTCCAACGCGGGAATCGAACCCACAAGCTCAGAGTCGAGAGCAAAGCTCTAAACCACTATAATAATATCTACTAATAATAAATACTAATAGAGTCTAGAACCGCTATCCCCAACCCGCGGCCCGCGGGCCGCATGCGGCCCGCCGGGCCTTTATCTGCGGCCCGCGTGAAATCTGTAACTTAAAAATCTGTCAAGTATGAGTGGACTTGCGCACGAATGGTTCCGTACCATTTTAGGAAAAAAAATAGATAAAATTGTATTTTTTATGAAAACCCATTTTATATTAATTTTTATTTTGAATTAAGTATATAATATTGGAGTAGAAATAAATTTTGTATCTTGTGAATATTTAAAGTATTGCCATTATTAACATCGATCAAAGAAAGGACAAAAAATCGCGTTTTGTTGCCATAAAAAGGGCTTCTCCTTATATTATTTTTTAGATTATTTAGATTTAGATTTTTTATCTTGTTTTTTAGATATGATATGTGAATTAAGTGACTTATAAAAATATCAGCTTTCTAGCTAAAGTGGTTCTTGAAATACAGCCTGGTGGCACGGGCAGATAGACAGCGAAGTCTTAGTAATACGGCCCCATTTTTGCCCTTTGGGTACGTTAAACTTCATAGATATGATGAGAGAACGTCCGTCGTGCCCGATTACAAACAGACGATCGTACTTGGTTCGAAGAGCACCTAGGTTCGGCCCAAGCCCCGAATCAATTTCGATCGTCTGTTTGCTATCTATATTGTAATCTTACTATGTATATAAAAATCGCTGAATAAAGCTAAGCGCAAAGAGAAAAGTTTTAATTAGAAAATTGAAGAAGAGTAATTTCCACCACACCTCCACCGCATATAATTATTTCTCATTTTATACAGATGACCCAGGAAGAAATATTGTTAAACGATTTATATTTGGTGGAAAAATGACGAGGTATATTACTTCAATGTATGTACTTTCATGACTTTTTGATTTTCGGAAAAATTGTGTGTGTCTGTAGGTACACACAATTTTAGCGAAAATGGATTTATTGCGCAGTTAAAAAAATATATAATTTAAAAAATTTTGTAACATTTCACTGCTTTATTCATCAAGAAAACCTGAGCGCTCGTACTGTAAACCCCGAATTAGAAGCAGTAATGAAGACAGTTATCAATATTGTCAATTATATACGAGCAAAAGAGTTGAACCACAGAAAATTTACAAGCCTTTTGGAAGAACTGGGATGTGAGTACAGCGATGTCCTTTTATATACCTCAGTTTCACTATTTTAACTTTAAACGTTAAATTTAAACAACGTATTTTTTTTTGCTCCTAGAAAATTTTGGTTGCGGCCCGCGACACCAGGAGTACAACGGGTTTGTGGCCCGCGTAAAAAGAAGGTTGGGGACCACTGGTCTAGAACTCTTTAGGAGTAAGTTAGCCAGGGTTTTCGGAAGGATGTCTTTTATTACTAATAAATTGATTACAATTAATATACAATACCAATAACAAGATTACATATTAATCAGTAGCCCCTATTTATTCCTAGCAGTTTGGCTACTAGTTTCACTCAACCCATGTCAATAATAAACACTCAACAGTATTATTTAGTATGTGGTGGGAACTTATGTACAACAATTTATATTTAATTTTTTTTTCTGAAAATGCACAGGTTCGTTTTATTTTAAAACATAATCAAATAAATGAAACTAAAATAAGATGTCAATGTTATAACACTATTAATACACAGCAGACAATTCATGCTACATCCAAGAAAAGTAAGTCATTATCTAACAATCTAATTTGTCCAGCAAGTAAGTTTAATATGCAACTTATGTCTAATTACAAAGTCATAATAAAATTCTTACATAGGTAGTTAAAATTATTACCAGTGACGGTTTATTGTTATAATAAAAATTATAAATCTGTTACATTACAATAAAAAACTTTACCAGTGATGTTTATTGTTATAATAAAAATCCTGTTGTATATCAACATCTGGTTGGTATTATTTTATGCCTGGAATTTAGATTCGCTTTGCAGTTTTTCCTTACTTTAGTCTAAGGTACTGTAGCTAATAAGGATCTGAGATATAAATGTGAAAATCAGCTAAGACCATTTTGCATATTAGTCCTGAATAATTCTCAAACATTATCCTATTCTGATACTTTAAAAAAATTAAATGTAACTATCATCCATACTCAATATAACAATATATTGAAATAAAATTAATATTAATTTAAAAGTAATGTAAAATTATGAGTCTACCATTGTTATATTCTTCTTAGCCTTAATTGTCTTAACACTGTTTACTTTCGTCGCAAACCTTAAGGAGTTAAGAGTCTCGTTGAATGATTCATCAAATTGATTAACATTCACCAACATAAGTGTTTTGGAGTTGCCCCCGAGGCTCGGCATCAGCAGATGTGTAAGTTTGGAGTTTCTGTATGGTATATGTGATTGGTTTGTTTGCAAGGACAAAATTACTTTTGAAAGTTCAGACAGAGATCTGTTGATATGTTTGGTTTCGTCCATTCTCTGTGTAGTCTTTCCACTTTCTGAGCCAGCTAAATCTACTAAATTCAGGTTGCTGGTAAATTTCTCCTTGCGTTTTTCATTGATTGCTGAGATCTTTATTTGAGCCACAGAATGTGATCGGGAGCTTCGTTCATTATTTAAGGTTGCTGCAGTTTGTCTGTTACGTTGGGCGAATATTAACAGCCTGATGAAATCATGCGAGCTCTTAACTTCTTCCTCCTTAAGGTTAGAAACATATAAATCTGTGCCCTTCGAGTTGACCATTTTGATGTCGTGACTTTCTTGGTCTTTGCTAGAATCTAACAAGTCATAAATTATTTCATTGTAAATTTCAAGGAATGAAGCTTTAATAGATAGTTCCCATCCCATTCTTTTCAAATCCCCCATGCAGGTGAATATCATATTTATGGCACGTGGTACAATACCATATTGGTCGGCCCCCCCAGAACCACCTTCCATAGTGTAGGTCTTTCCCGAACCAGTTTGACCATATGCAAATATACACACATTATATCCATCCAAAGCAGATTGAACCATACAGGATACTTCAGCGAACACATCTTCCTGAGATGAATGCGGAGTGAATATGCCATCAAATGAAAAAGAGTACTGTGATTTCCCTTTTCTGGCAGAGTTCAACAATTCAATTTTCTCAACCTCAATGGAGCATGCATCTAACACATTTAAAATATACAAGGGCTTCGATGCTTCTGATTCTAGTGGAGGGCGGATCCTACAATATACCCTGATATTTCCCTTCAGGTCTTGGATTGTATTTCTTAGAACCCTTTGGTCACTGTACATAGTAGCTAGAATGTTCTGAAGTGCTTCCGAATCATTTTTCGTGTTAGAAATAACTTCAAGTGCATCTTTATGGTCCAACTGTAACTTATCATGTTCCGCAGATATCTTCTTGAGGTGGTCCGTCAAAACCCTCAACGCTTCATTTTCCTCTTTGAGGCTCTTATATCTACGACATAAATCATCATGATCTGTTTTAAGCTTGTCATATTCAGTAGTCTTGATTTTTAAACTGTAAGTCACATCTTCTAACAACTTAGATTTGTGCTGTAAGTCTTCTACTTCATGTTTTTGAATGTCAAAATCTATTTTTAATCTATCAAAATCGGAGGTTTTTTGTTTCAAATCTTTAATTGTATTTAATAACTTCTCTTTAAGCAAGTCCCTTTCCTGAATACTGCTGTCCACTGTCTCCTTAAGTTTCTCATAGTCGTCAGATACCTCCGTATGTTTATCCTTCAAATCAGTTAGTTCACCTCTCATGGACTTATGTTTTTCTAACAAATCATTAAACCTTGCCTTATAATCATAAGGAGGAATTTTAGCTGTAGCTGTTGTAGTCTTTTTTTCTACTCTGTTAGACTTGGCAGGCATAGAAGGTGCAACCGAAGGAGCTGTTGCCGCCCTTTTTATCCGTGGTGCTGCCACAACATTTGAAGTAGTAGTCGATGTTCCACGAACTAAAGGTTTCGTGTGATTTGTTATTAAATTTCTTTTCTCAACATCACTTAAACCATTACCGATGGTTCTGGTGAGATTTCTTCCATTAGAAAACCCAAATCCTGGCCTGTTTTCTTTAGTTGAACTTGATGGCAACTTCGGTATACGCGACATCTGCAAGTGTTGTTTAATGAAATAGTATTTTGTATAAACAGTTTATAGCTATCTAGTATCTAGTTAAAATAATAATATGCACTTTAGATGAACATATTTGAAGGGTTTCAGTACTTGGGAGATGTCTTTCAAAACAATGTTTGTAAATATTATATGTAATGTAATACTAAAATACATTCCTATGTCAATCACTTACCTTGGTAAATTGAAGATTTTTAACTATCAATACATTCAAACGATTATTTAATTATTTACACGCATACGGCATTTCAATCAACATCGACGTTTGCCAATAAAACGGACTAAATTCAAAATTCGAAAACAATAGTGCATCACAAAAAATGTTGCAACATGAAAAAGTCTGGTACTAATAATGTTGCTGTACTACACATGTACTACACAATATGACCATAGACAATAATCAACAATGGGCTAAAGCGCCATACCCACGGCCCCCATCCAGCAAATCCAGCACTGATACTAATAGCCGTCATTATAATGTCAACAGTGTCCTTAATTTAAAAAAAATCCTACAAGTCCGCGACCTTGGGGTTGCAGGCTGGATGGTAAGTATGGCCCATATCGACCATACTCACGACACCATCCAGCCTACAAGCTCAAGGGCGTGGATTTGTAGGCAAAATTATTAAATAATTGACACTATTGACACTAATGACGGTACATTAGTACCGGTGCTGGATAAGCTGGATGCGCCGTGCGTATGGCCCATTATGGGTCATACTGACCATCCAGCCTGCAAACTCAAGACCGCGGATTTGTAGGCAAAAATTTTAAATGATTGACACTATTGACACTAATGACGGCTATTATATAGTACTGGTGCTGGAAGCGCCGTATACTCACACCGCACCGTACTCACTTATTTTCACGCCGTATGTTACATACGGCGTGAAAATAAGTAAGTGTCATGCGACGTGAAAATAAAATCGTCTCTTTTTACTATTTTACTATACAGTAAAAGTCAGTAAAAGAGACGATTTTATTTTTATTTTAAAATAAGTAGGCTATTATTTAAAAATGCGTCATGCTTTCATTATTGGACATCTACGAAGTGGTAAAAATACTAAACGACCACTTTATGAGGGTGAACATTATTTTAAAAGCGGAATGCTATTCTGTGTTGGTGTAAAAGAAGGATAATCTGAAGAAATTAGGTGTTACGGCTTAGCTGTACAAACTTCTGGTGTATTTGATTATCCTGGCGAGCGTCGGGCCACTTTGACAGGAGGTACGAACAAAATTCGACATTCTCCCGCGATATTATTACAATATCGCGATATTTTTAATTTACATAAAACCTTATGCATGATGTATATATTTCAAAAATATAATTAATTTCCTAAATGATTACGTAATATCAAAGATATTTTACTACTAGATGGTGGGATAGCGTGACCACTACAGTCTTTCTCGCTTCAACCCTGCTGTGTTGCTACCTTAAAAATCTTACCCTAAGTCTCGGGTAATTTCTGCCGATAATTCAAAAGAAGTTCATGAAATTGTAATAATGAATTATTCAATTAATTGTTGGAACAAGATTAAAAAATATTGCATGTCTCGTGATGATCGAGACGCTTTTTGTTAGAGTTGACTAATATATAAAAAGTATATGGTGTTGACATAGATATATAATATTAAAAAGAGGTAGATATGTTATAAACGCGTAAAAATGAAGACTCGAATTGGCGGGCCGGGCCGGACGGGCGGGCGGAAAAAGAGTCGGGCCAATTTTGGTTAGTGTGCTCCGCGAGTTATAGCGTGTTTTGTGTTACTATGCGACGTTGACACATTGACACGCGTCCCATGTCAATGTGTGTCGTGGCACAGAAATATTGTCAGTTTTGTAAGGATATAACGTATCTATGTATTAATTTATCAAAGGGTGTTGATAATTGACGTAACCTCGTCGTGTTGTGATCTAAGGCAAAGGTTAGACGTTCAGAAAATATTATGATCCATAAGTATTTATAAAATACTGTGGTATTTACTAATCGCATAACGAGGGATCTCCACGGCGCAGTAAATACCCTGGAGGTCAAGCGGATAAGTGACCCTAATATGAAGGAATGTAAAATAAAACTCATTATTCAAATTCACACACTTTAATTTCTACAGACAACATACCAAATTACTATTGTCCTTTGAACAAAATCAACTTAGAATATTGATGTCGTACTTTTTGCACTTCATTTGAAACATTTTTTAAAACGTAATGTATTCTAACTTCTATGTATCTTAGTGCTACCGTTTTTATAAGCAGAGTCAAATGATTGTTTAAATAATCTTGCTCTTTTATGTGGTCATACAAAGTTTTAAAAATATGTGTCTTAGAAAAATATTTAAAAATTTGCAGTATAATTTTTGGAAGATTTTGATTATTTGGCGAAAACTGAGGCCCATGTGTTTTTAATAACAAGCGGAATTGTTGTTCAGTATAATCACATACTTTTATTACATCCTATGAAGGATAATTCAGTCCCCCCACATCTTTAAATGTTATAAAACTTTTAAAATTTGGTTCTATATAAGGTTTGGTAAAATCAATTACGGGAACTTTTTGCAAAACATAGCCTTTCTTTTCACTGTAGTTTGCACCGAAGCAGTAGAAGAATCAGTTTAAATTTCTTTCATCTGCAAAAATAATAACTTAATTATTATAATTTATTATTACAAAAAAAAATATATAAAAAACTTATACTATAAAGTTTTTTTTATTCCAAAAACATAAAAACAATTAGGTACCTATAAATGCATTGCGGAATTTTGAAATGTTGTTAATTTTAGTAATAAATAATAGGCAATCGGACATTTGTTTTTTATTGCATAAATGAATAGTACTCTTAAATATGAGTAACTTCTCAGAAGAAACCGTATATCAAAAGTCAATATTTTCAAAGGTACAGCGATTTGTATAAAAAATTTCGCGAGCCTCCTAAAAACGCTCCATACTAAAATCGATATACACATGACGTCACTTATAGGTTATAGTATATGAAGTAGTATATGAAGTATATGGCCGCCGGAATATATTTGTAAATATCTTGCATATTTGTGCGTTTAAGTTCATACTTACCATAATGAATGTTTTTGTATATGATGTGAGTAAATTACTAATGATGTAGGTTTTGTTTACCAATTTCGCAAAAAAAAAAAATTTTTTTTGGTATAGACTCGCGAAATTTTGTATACAAATCGCTGTACCTTTGAAAATATTGACTTTTGATATACGGTTTCTTCTGAGAAGTTACTCATATTTAAGAGTACTATTCATTTATGTAATAAAAAAAATCAGTCCGCTTGCCTATTAAGTTAGTAAACTAAATGTTAATAAAAACAAACAAAGTTTTGAACAAAATTATTATAATGAAGATGCCAATAACACTATTTCACTCATTAGTTTGAAATCAAATTGAGAGCTCACATGAATTTGTTTTTCAGGTATAGTTCCAGGTTTCAAATATTTTCTCCTTTTTGAAGTAATAAAATAAAATCCATCTTCAATATCTATTGAACATACTTTCGAACTTCCTTTTGGCTGCCAGTTTGAACGTCCAGTTGCTACCACCCATACATTCCGTACATCGGGTTCGGTCGGAAAACTAAAAATAAATAACTATTATTTTAATGACATTAGGTCTAGTTATTGGAAAATATTAAACAAAGTGTCTAGCATAGAGTTATTTTTTTCCTAAATCTAGGCCAGTCGTTTAATATTAATGAGGGAATTCCACACAACTTACCTACCAAAATCTATTAAATATCAGTCCGCCATTTACTTGGATGTAACAAAGTTAAGCAAATAAATTAAAAAATAAATATGTTCCCTAGATGGCGCTGCACGGATTTTTTGGTGGATTTTTGGTTTGATCCATCCACGATGTTAGCTATACAATACCTCAATAATTTTTAATATCAAAGATGACAGAACACAATATTATTAATTTATCGGGGAGATAAATTTGTCGACATGGCAACACAGTTTTCAATAATGATACGAGGTTTGAGGTTATGATAAATTACGTATTTCCGAAATTAAAGCAGACCTGTGTGGCTTATTTTTATGGAGATGTCAGAAACAAAATAAAAACTCACTTTCATTCTAATTACTACGTGAAACTCTAAGAAAAACAACATTTATAGCGGTACTTACGCATGAAACGTTAATCCAGGTATTTGTTGTTTGCTACGGCTTTTACAGCCCACAATAGAACACCTCACCATCACAATCGAAAGAGTTTTCCTGGCCGCTTAATATAATACCTCTTTTAATGCTTCTTTTTCACTTATACACAAAAAAACAATTGAAAATCACAACGCGTCTACTTGTTTGGCAACTAATTGTCAACTGTGACACAGTTGCCAAGTGAAAAACCGGTCATACCGAAAGGGACAAAAAAAAAGTCATGCGTCTCTTTCATACATTAGTTGATTTGTATTGAGCTATCACTTTCTAACAATTCGTGACGTAATCGCTATCCATCTAGTAGTAAAATATCTTTGCGTAATATAAAAATAGATTTATAAAAAATTACAGTTAACTCATAGATATATAATATTAAAAAGACACTGAGTTAACTACATGAAGTGGAATGTAAGACTGACACATCAAACCACCTAGGTTGACCTAGGGTACCTACTGTAGGAAAAACTTATTGAATAGAATAGAAATCTCTTTAATTGAACAAAAAAAAAAACTAATCAACAAACAACTTTTTAGTTTTTAAACAGTTTACAGTATGTAACACTATACAGCAGTCAACAGCTTATAATTATTATCTTATCTAAGACCTTTAATAATTATAACATTGAGAAACACAACAGCCAGTTTCTTTCATTTTAAAATTAAATTTATAGCACACTATTGTAGAACTTAGAAGTAGTGTTTCAGTGTCGTTCTACGCGGGAATCGGGACTCATCAATAAAAATGAACACTCGCGTGAGATAAATAAATATTCAAAACGAAACACAGTTTAAAAAATACTACTAATAGCTTAAAAATAAATGAGAAGATCATTTTACCATAAATAAATATTCAAAACGAAACACAGTTTAAAAAATACTACTAATAGCTTAAAAATAAATGAGAAGATCATTTTACCTTAAAATAAAATCATCCGACCTTTCTCAATTCAAAACTCCGCGGCAAGAAGAAAATTCTCCTTCGTCTTTTTGTTTTTTTTTTTTTAATTTATATATGGCAGCGGCTTATAACCATTTGCAACTAAGATTAAGAACCCTTAGATACGCAACACTTGTAACCACTATAGTGCATCTCGCTCACCCACTATGTGTTGCCATGTACAAACATAGCCTTCAATTGTGGTATTTTTGTCTTGATCTTAGGATGCACATGTAAGTTTTCTCGTCGTAGTCAGTAATAAACAAGAACCGTAAAACGAGTTTTCCCTTACACTACTCATTATTAAAATAAGTAAATTTCAATATTTTAATACTGGCGATTAAATTGTTCTAGATATTTTTTATGAGTCAGAGGTTTTAAGAAAACATGCGATTAAAGTACGATCGTACCTAGATTTTCAGTCTCGATTAGAAGTCTTTGGTCTCGATCGACACCTATTATTAAGTAAACTCTAGGCCAAGACCGAAAGTAATAGATATATTAAAAAAATATTATGAACGTGGTAAAAATATTTTTAACTCATGAACGGCTGAACCGATTTGGCTGAAAATTGGTGAGGTATCTTGAAACCAGGAGAAGGACATAGGATACTTTTTATCCCGTTCACAAGGGACTCAAAACTCGAGAACGGCTGGATCAATTTGGCACATTTTATTTTGTTTTGAAATAATTGCGGAAGTTCAGGGAAGGCTTGAACTTAAAAATAATGAAAAAGGTTGTAGGTGTAGGACTAGGACGTAGGATGCATTATAAGTCATTTATTCATTTCAGTTCATGTATAAGACAGAACAACGTGTGTCGAGACAGCTAGTTATATATTATTATTAGGGGTTATAATAAAAAGAAAAAGATACAATTTGTATGGTTTATTAAACCATACAAATTGTAATTTGTATCTTATATATATGGTTTATTAAACCATACAAATTGTATCTCTATGGCTTCAAATACCTAGTAATTTTGTTAAAATTAACGATAATTCCGCTGACTGTGGACCAATTTTCGAATTGTTTTTTTTTTATGTAAAGGGTTCCTATGGATGTAAAAAGTGGTGACCTGATGATGGGATCTATGAGGAATCGAGGGAACTCGTCGAAACTTATATGGTGATTTTGATTTTTTCTGAAGTAGCCCAAGCATAAACCACCAAAAAGTCTTACTATTAATACTGTTAGGTAGGGTAGGTATTTCTCTTAATATAAAAATTAAACAATAAAATGAAATTATATTAAAAATTAAACAATATCAAAAAAGTAAATAGTTTTTTATTTAAGTAGATGTTTCAAACATTCTTCATTCACTTCAACACATTTAAAAAATTACAGTTAAAATACATATAAAAGAAACTAGCCCGTCGAGAAGAACCAGCGTAAGAAACTCGCACGGGGCCACTTTTTAGCAAAAATATTTTTACAATGTAGTAACTTAATCTATATGTCACCGTAAAATTGTAAAAACCTTTAGATTGTAATAAAACTAGTGAAATTGTAAAATGCTGATTGACTAGCTACCGACGCGAATACTCTGTCTATAACTTAACACATTGTTTTTCGTTAGATTATAAATAGGTATATAGTTTTTAATCTTTCGACATATTTTTACCATCTAGTTAGTTATTTTATAATCTAAGGGTTTTTACAATTTGATGGTGACATATAATATAGCAAAAGTCAAGATAACTTAATTACATGGAAGCAGCTTTGCAAGGGTCTATCTTATTCCTAAGGTGTGCAATCGTTAATAAAATCATTAATGAAATAACTTTTTTAAATTTGTGGCACACCTAGTCCTATTTTGGTCCCAGTAGACCTTGTAGAATTTACTTCTACTCTCTGCGTTCTAATTTTAAGATAAGAACTTAAAAGTTTAAGTGCCGTGTCCCTTTATAATTTTCTGACCAACGTAGCGTGCTCGACACAGTCGAAAGCCTTGGATAGATCACAAAAGACACCAAGTGCATCATGTGATCCCTCTCAGGCCCCAAATATACTGCATAGAAGACTAATACCAGCGTCTGTTGTGGACCGACCTAAAAGTAAAACCGAATTGATTACTATATTATAATAGATTATTTAAGTTAAAGTGAGCGAGCAATTAATTTAAAATTATTTTCTATTTGAATTGATTATGTATGTATCCAAAATTTATGTTTAGTGAGGTTTGTGGAGGTAAGGGTTAGCTGTCGCCTTATTACTCCCAACTAAAAACTTCAACCACTAATATCTCAGTAACTGTGGGTTTCCTGATGGGGAGAGTGGGGGTTCAACCTTCCCCCTCCCCTCCCCTCTTAACCCCCTCCTCCACAAATCGTGGGATCGTGGGACATTATACTAAATTTTTACCGAAAGAACTTTAGTCAGTATATTTTGGTACTAAATTAAATAGCAACACTAAGACAAATATATTTTTAGAATAAGTTACGAATTATGTAAAAAATACAGATTTCATCTCACTTTCTATGGAAAATATGATTGTATTTACGTCCATATATCATCATTCTTAAATAATATGCAATCACAAACTAAAAAAACACGAGCTATAGCTACTTACGAGTGAAAAGTTACGGCAGCACATTTTCCTTCGCTGCGACTTTTGCACCTCAAAATACTGCATCCACCCATTGTTAAAATACTTAAAAATACATGGAGTCTCTATCTCAAAAGAGTATATAACATAAAACACACCAAAAAACAAAAGATTTCAAATAATACGAAACCTCACTCTTCACAGCTGTTATTTGTTTGGCACAAGAGTGTCAAATTTGACAGCTTTGTGCCAAAAACCCGGTTACAGCGAAAGGGACAAAACATAACATTTTTGTCTCGTTTCTTCACAAGTATTGGCCAATTTACGTTCCCTCTCTAACAAGCTGTGACGTCAGGAGCTATCCCGCCCTGATTTGCAAGTATATTTTCATCACCGTATATAATTTCTAAATCGTCAAGTCCAAAGTCTAGCCAAAGTCCAAGTAAATAGTCACGATAGTCAATCAGTCAAGTATGTAAGTCGATTCAGTGAAGAGGTAGACGCTTTACTGAAACTTCTTAGGGAGTTATGACGGGAAACCTAATAGGGGATCGGACTACATCTCAAATATTTAGTTTCATTAATATATTCAGAAATATTGAGGGTTTTTACAAGTTTACAGTATGTAACACTATACAGCAGTCAACAGCTTATAATTATTATATTATCTAAGACCTTTAATAATTATAACATTGAGAAACACAACAGCCAGTTTCTTTCATTTTAAAATTAAATTTATAGCACACTATTGTAGAACTTAGAAGTAGTGTTTCAGTGTCGTTCTACGCGGGAATCGGGACTCATCAATAAAAATGAACACTCGCGTGAGATAAATAAATATTCAAAACGAAACACAGTTTAAAAAATACTACTAATAGCTTAAAAATAAATGAGAAGATCATTTTACCTTAAAATAAAATCATCCGACCTTTCTCAATTCAAAACTCCGCGGCAAGAAGAAAATTCTCCTTCGTCTTTTTGTTTTTTTTTTAATTTATATATGGCAGCGGCTTATAACCATTTGCAAGTATATTTTCATCACCGTATATAATTTCTAAATCGTCAAGTCCAAAGTCTAGCCAAAGTCCAAGTAAATAGTCACGATAGTCAATCAGTCAAGTATGTAAGTCGATTCAGTGAAGAGGTAGACGCTTTACTGAAACTTCTTAGGGAGTTATGACGGGAAACCTAATAGGGGATCGGACTACATCTCAAATATTTAGTTTCATTAATATATTCAGAAATATTGAGGCATTACTACTTGGTAAATGTAAAAAAATATATTATTTTATGTGTAGTTTACTAAATAAATACATTTAGAAAATACCCAATTTTTTTTTTGCGTAACTTGTAAACAAAACCTAGGTACATCATTAGTTTACTTACTTCATATACAAAAACATTCAATAAGGTAAGTATGAACTTAAACGCACAAATATCGTAGATATTTACAAATATATTCCTGTGGCCGTATACTTCATACACCTTATCAGTTATCCTACAACTGACGTCACTTGTAGGTTAAGTTTAGTATGGAGCGTTTTTACTAATCTTGCGAAATTTTGTATACCTACAAATCGATGTACCTTTGAAAATATTAACTTTTGATACATGGTTTCTTCTGAGAAGTTACTCATATTTAAGAGTAGTATTCATTTATTCGATAAAAAAAATCAGTCCGCTTGCCTATTTAGCACGTATTTTGTAGATGTATCGCTTTTCCACATAAGTGTACGTCAACGAATAACAGCTAATGGTTAATATAACCAAATTACATATATTAAAAACCAAAATAACACGAATTTAGAAAAATAACACTAAAACACAACATTGGTGATAGACATTCCCGGCGAAACTATCTCTTACGTCAACACAGTAATTTTTGAATTTAAATAGGTAAGTACCTACCTAAGATAAAGAACCTATAGATCCGCAGCTCTTGTAACCACTAGAGTGCATCTCGCTATGTGTTGCCATGTATAAACATAGCCTTCAATTGTAGTATTTTTGTCTTGATCTTAGGATGTACACGTAAGTTTTCTCGTCGTAGTCAGTAATAAATAAGAATCGTAGAACGAGTTTTTCCCTGCACCACTCATTATTAAAATAAGTAAATTTCAATATTTTCATACTGGCGATTAAATTGTTCTAGTTATTTTTTATGAGTCAGAGGTTATAAGAAAACATGCGATTAGAGTACGATCGTACCTGGATTCTCAGTCTAGATCGAGACCTATTAATAAGTTAACTCTAGGCCAAGACCGAGAGTAATAGTTAAATTAACAAAATATTATGAACTGGTAAAAATATTTATAACTCAAGAACGGCTGAACCGATTTGGCTGAAAATTGGTGGGCTATCTTGAAACCAGGAGGATATAGGATACTTTTTATTCCGTTCACGAGGGACTCAAAACTCGAGAACGGCTGGATCGATTTGGCTCATTTTGATTTATATTGAAAATAATTGTGGAAGTTCAGGGAAGGCTCACGCACTGAGAAATAATGAAAAAGGTGTAGGTTGTAGTTGTAGGACTAGGACGTAGGATGAATTATAGGTAAAGTCATTTATTCATTCCAGTTCATGTTTATGACAGAACAACGTGTGTCGAGACAGCTAGCTATATTATATATTACTAGCTGACCCCGACAGACGTTGTTCTGTCTTAAATATGAACTGGAATGAATAAATGACTACACCTGCTCCTACACCTACTCCTACACCTGTTCCTACTCCTACTCTTACTCCAACACCTACTCGTACATTAACTCATACACCTACTCCTACCCATACTCCTGCACCTACTCAGACACCTACCCCTACACCTGCTCCTACACCTACTCCTACAACATACACCTTTTCCAATATTTAAAAAAAAAGGTCCAGCCCGCGCCCATTACGCCCGCGTAAGTACAGTAATCCACGGGTATATATCCCATGATATAAAGTAGCCTATGTCCTTCCCCATGGTCTACTCCAACTCCACTCTGTGCCAAATTTCATCATAATCGGTTTAGTAATATTTACGTGAAAGCGTAAATAAAGTATCGTACAGGAACCATACATTTTCGCGATAAAAAGTAGCCTACGTCCTTTCCCGTGGTCTAATTTATATCTGGGCCAAATTTCATGATAATCAGTTCAGTAGTTTTAACGTAAAAACGTTCAGGTTTACTCTTTCATTTTTATGTAAAGGGTATAATCCCAAGTTGGTCCTGTTTTCATTCAAAAAAGTAGTGACCTGATGATGAGATCTATGAGGAATTGTGGCAATTTCTATGGATATGGATTGATATGGATTCATATGGTGATTTTGACTTTTTCTGAAGTAGACCAAGCATAAGCTAACAAAAAGTCTTACTATTAATACTGTTAGGTAGGGTAGGTATAATTAAACAATGTCAAAAAAGTCAATAGTTTTTTTATTTAAGTAGATGTTTCAAACATTCTTCATTCACTTCAACACACTTAAAAAGTTAAACAGTTAAAATACATATATCAATAAGAAACTGGCCCGTCGAGAAGAACCGGCGTAATAAACTCGCACGGGGCCACTTTTTAGCAAAAAGATGGAAAATTTATTCTTTGATTAATTACCTACTTATGTATCCAAAATTTATGTTTAGTGAGGTTTGCGGTTAGGGTTAGCTGTCACCCTATTACTCAACTATGTTTACCACTCCAAATTACAACTAAACTAGTCGTTTAGTTTATAACCCCAAAACTTAAACCACTAATATCTCAGTAACTGTGGGTTTCCTGATGAGGGGAGTGGGGGTTCAACCCTCCCCTCCCTTTCCCTCTTAACTCCCTCCTTCCCAAATCGTGGAATCGTGGGATATTATACTAAATTTTTACCGAAAGAACTTTAGTCAGTATATTTTGGTACTAAATTAAATAGCAACACTAAGACAAATATATTTTTAGAATATGTTTCGAATTATGTAAAAAATACTGATTTCATCTCACTTTCTATGGAAAATATGACTGTATTTACATCCGTATATCATTATTCTTATGTTATATGCAATCACAAACTAAAAAAACACGAGCTATAGCTAATTATGAGCGAAAAGTTACGGCAGCACATTTTCGTTCGCTGCGACTTTTGCACCTCAAAATAACTGCATCCACACATTGTTAAAATACTTAAAACTACACGGAGTCTCTATCTCAAAAGAGTATATAACATAAAACACTCCAAAAAACACAAAAGAGTTCAATTAAAACGAAACCTCAATCTTCACAGTCATTTGTTTGGCACAGGAATGTCAAATTTGACAGCTCTGTGCCAAAAACCCGGTTACAGCGAAAGGGACAAAACATAACATTTTTGTCTCGTTTCTTCACAAGTATTGACCTATTTACGTTCTCTCTCTAACAAGCTGTGATGTCAGGAGCTATCCTGCCCTGGTAAACTTACATACAATATACACGGCAACGGCATAACGTCGATATGCCGTTGCCGTGTATATTGTATACTTACCTATTTTCGGCGACAACACTTAATTTTATATTCTTGATAATAAATTAAAAAAAAAATTGCCTACAAATCCGCGGCCTTGAGCTTGCAGGCTGGATCACTTATGGCCTTTAAGGGCCACTGGGCCATACGCACCATCCAGCCTGCAAGCCAAGGCTATCCAGCACCGGTACTATTATACAGTCATTAGTGTCAATCGTGTCAATTATTTAAAATTTTTGCCTACAAATCCACGGCCTTGAGCTTGCAGGCTGGATAGTCAGTATGGCCCTGCGTATTTTTATCAGTCATTCCACGAAGAGTCATTCGGTATTATAGTTCTGTGACTTTTCGCTAGGGAATCTGCTTATCGCCAATACGCGAGCACTCGCACATTTGCTTGCAGGTTGTGGGTATTTTTTCGCGGGATATTGCTAAATAAAATAATATTAATTAAATTGTATATTAGGTCATTATTAAAATCTAATATTATTTATATGTTGGATACTCAAAGACTTGAAGCATTTTTTGTTTTCTAATATTTTTTGTCATTGGCAACACCAAATATAATTCAACTGTCAAATTGCCATTTGCCATTTGCAATCCATCGCATGTGTATTGTATTCTGATAGTGAACATTTTGTGAACCATATTGCTACATTTTCCGTAGATGGATCGACGGTTCTACTTAAATTTGTTAAGTTATAGTCGTGTTCTATATCCCTAGGATATAATTGTGAACAAAGTGTCTTGTTAGATTTATTATACCTGTTTATCACTCATATTGACAGATATCCTAGTGCGTTTTGCAACAACCGCAGTGGCGGTAAATTCAACTGTTCATTGTACTTTTAACATGTGAGTTTAAATATAGGTCTTCATTAAACAATGGGAAACTCGGAGGAAAACGTAACAACAACTGAAAATAAAAGTGAAGTGGAAAAAAGTGAATTGGATGTTGTTATTGGATCGGAAAATAATATATCCGATACTTCAGCAGTATCGGCGGAAGATACATCGCACAATCAGACTAATAGTGATATCAATTCGTCTAAGGACGACGTTGCTGGTAGCGTAGTTGCAAAAAAGACAAAAAAGAAATTCCGTCACGGAAAAAAGAGTCATGTTGTATCCAAAGATAATCCTGAACGAACCACCATACGGCGGGTCCACCATACGGGCATAAAATTCAAGCAGTCTTTCAAAAGGGCACAAAGTTTTCCATCAATATCAAAATTTTTTCTACCATACAAAAGACCGCGCAAAGATACATTTATACCTCCGACGAAATTTCTTCTCGGTGGAAATATATCAGATCCATTAAATCTTAACAGTCTCAAAGACGAGAATGTAAATAGAGCCATGAATGCAGTGACTCCCCAATCTTCACCTCTGCCAACTCCTCCACGGCACAAAGCTAAAATTGATGTTATCATTCCACCTAATATTAGGGACCCTTTGAATCTTATGGAGCCTTTGGATAACGAGGAGTATGAGAAGAGGCTGGAGATGCAGCAGAGAAAGCCCAGAAAGAAGCCGAAAGTTAGACGTCGTACAACAGAAACTGCTACTAACCCACCAGTTGTTGAGGTTGTGGTTCAAAAAGATGAGGGTATCAAGGAGCCTCCTCCACCTGAGCCATCCACTTCCAAGGAAACTAAAAGGAAGAGATCATGTAGTGAAAGTGAAAATTCTCAAAAGGGCAAAGATGGGAAGAAATTAAGGCGAATGGACTCTTTAGACAAGATTGTGAGTCCAGTGGTGCCACAGCCTGGAGCGTGGATGAGAGCTCGGCCCCAACCTCGTGCTGGAGCCCAAGAACGCCCAGCTTCCCCACACCGGACTAAACAAAAAAGTATCTCTGAAGAAACACAGAAGCTGCCAACATTTCATCCTAAGAACTCAAGATACCAATATGGAAATTATGACAGGTATATTATTCCTAACTTATAAGTTATAACCTAACCTATAAGTTATTTATTTGAAGTTGTGTCCCTCACATTTACAGATATTAAACTGAATTTTTTTAATACAACATGTAAAGCAAAGCAAAAAATGTTTACATTTTATGTAATACACATATTAATGATAATACTTAATTGCTACAAATTTTAACTTGCTTGTTCATACTTATAAGAATTAAATATGTACTTTTTTTCTGTGTTTGTCTAAACATCTAGTATATATAATAACAATTACTTAATAAAAAAAAAACCATTGCCAAAGTTAAGTAATAAGATCATAGGTACATATTTGTTATAAAAAAGTAAGTAAGTTTTTCAATAATTTATAATCTGAAAAATTACTATAACAAATATAATAAAACTCAAAAGTCAAATAGGTATGTTTATTCTGCAGTTTATTCTTGTAAGCTTTTATGAATTTTCTCTCTAGTATTATCACATAATTATCTTGAACATTTTTCTGTATTATAAAGCGTACTTAGTAAAGTTTTAGTCATTTCTTGCATTTGAATTGAATTTTGTTCTATTATTTTTCATTGTACAATCTATTCTTCTTTGTATGTTATAGACAAAGTTGTATGTGATAGCCCGGTATTCTAATATAAGACATAAATATCACTTAAAAGAACGCTTTCACCCCTCAGTAAACTGCACTTAGAATTGATACCAATTGATGTATTATTCAAACTAGTATGCTAGTGCATACTAGTAAATTGTCATTACATTTCATTATTTGCACCAAATACAATATAATATTGTCATTTGCCAATTACTTGAAAGGAAAAACAAATAATACTTAACTCTGTGAAGAAAACATTAAGTATTCGCTTACATAATACATTATACATAATTCATTAATTTATTAGTAATTATGTGTAAGATTCGGTAAAATGTATTACTAATACTTTGGGTATATGATCTACTGCTTATGTATAACGCGTTTCAAATGAGAATAGGAACGTCAATGACTTTTTTCTGTCAAATATCACTTGAAAAGTGCGATTTTCAGAAAAACTTATGTGCATATAAATATTGTCTTGTATTTAAATAAAAACGTTAAATAGTAATTAATTATTTAAACATAAATTAAACTATCATAACAGTCTAAATTCGAAACAATATGGCACTGACTCGATCCTATTCTCATTTGAATCGCACTATACAGACGTTTAGGCAAAAAAATAATTGTTAAACTCGAGAAAAAAATGTTCGTTTATATGGGGGAGTTTGTGTGGAGCTTCACCCATTATGATATGTTTTATTAACATTAAGTATGACAATAATTTTTTAGCCTAAATATATTTTTGGTCTAAATATGAGCAGTAGATATCAGGGTTCGAGGATATATATCAATGGATATATATCATGATATATATCCGATATATATCAAAGGACTTTTTATGATATATATCAATACAAAATTGGTTTTTAAAATTTTATACTATTACTTAAGTAATTTTTGGCGTTTGTTACTGTATTTCTCTTTCCTAAATGTACCTATATGGCTTTGGAGTAGAGGTAAAACATATTACCTACTAATAAGTTCTAATCCATAAATAGCAATAGCAACACTTCTGCCGGCATTAATGGTGTCAGTCATGTCAGAAAAATTTAAGTTTTTGTTTGTGCTTACTCTATTATTTTTTACAAAGAAAGTAATTGACAAAGTGCAGAAACGATTTTACTTCATTACTGAGTATATAAGAAGCATTAAATAACTTTCTTGTTTATAGAATACTAGCTTTTGCGCGCGGCTCCGCCCCCGTAAATACATTATCCCGCGAGAACACTACTTTTTCGGGATAAAAAATATCCTATGTCCTTTCCCGGGACCCAAAGTATATACCAAATTTCATAAAAATCGGTTCAGCGTTATAGCGTGAAGAGGTAACAGACAGACAGACACACTTTCGCATTTATAATATTAGTATAAAGTATAGATACCTGTTTATTAAATCATGAATTTTATGCTATGTCTTTATTTTAAACAGTAGCGTTATCAGAGCCAAGCTATGATGTGTTGAAAAAGCCGGCCCTTTTATATGTTGATTCGAGACCGATAGATTTTTATGTAAAATATCGGATTTTTTTTCGGATGATTTTAAATACCTAAATAAATAAAACATTAAAAACATTTCAGTTTTTAAAGTAAATACCTCTTTAGCGGCGCTGCCGCGCTGTGCACTTTTCTTGGGATGGGTAAAAACTGTCGGGGCCGTCCATTAAGGGGCCATCCACATATTACGTCACGCAAAATTTCGACTTTTTGAACAAATGTCACGCTGTTTAGTATCCCTGTACTTGTATTTAACATGTACTGTCACACTTAGTATGACCCCCCCCTCCCCCATCAGGTGTGACGTAATATGTGGATGGACCCTAATCACGTGATGTTTTTAACAACTTTTTAAACCATTCCCCTCCCTCCACCTAAGATCACGTGTATTTTTTTTTGAACATAGGAAGCAGGTAATGTTTGAAGAAAAACTTTTAACTTAGAAAACAATTTAATCCAATAATTGAAGCAATGTAAAACTATACGATTAATTTGTCTTGTAAGTATTTAAACAACATTACGAATCTACAACCGATAAGAATTTCGGTATGTAAAGACTACCTAGATTCGAAAATTAATACACATGATGTCTCCTTACACCCCTCCTCCCCTTGTGATACTTGGTGAATTTTTTTCGGACCCCCCTTTTAGGCATCACGTGATTAATGGACGACCCCTAACTCGCGCGACAGGTCACGTGTCCGGAATTCCGGATCCAAAATGCGTAAGATTCAACTTGCAATTGTTTGCTGTCTTAGTTTATGCGAGCATGAAACTATTTTAGTTCGTATTGAATTTGACCCCAACCTTCCCAAGACATTGACCTTTGACCTTAAAATTTGACATTGTCATTTGACCTTTGACCCCACCAATCCCTATCACATTGACCTTTACACTGACCTTTACCTCAAATTCCAGCCCCCCCCCCACCCCCCTACGAAACCCGTCCTCCCCCGCCCCTCCCCTCCAAGCAAAAATCCCCTCGAGCCATAACTATGCCTTCCTAACCCCAGACCCCTCGATTGAGGTATCATTAGAATCGGGAAAACGAGCCCTATATTTTGCCTCCATCAGATTCCAAATTCATGATATACCCCAAAAATTTGAAGTGTTCAATTTTTAATGTAATATAAATTGTCATATTGTTTGTGGATAGCGCAATAAATGAATTTTGTATTTTACCAAATAAATGATAGGTCTTTTATACTGATAATTAATTAAAGCAATTCGTGCAAAATTATTCCCTAACCATCCAAAATATCAAAAATGCACAACATTAATATTCAAGTTTTTACTTCTGACGGCACTCCCGGAGTGCAACCCGTAATTTTTTTTTAATAATTACTTAATTATGTTTATAATGTATCACATATTATGCAATTAGTATACATAAATAATACAATAAAATAATAATATGGCTTTCATACGAAATGGATATATATCAACATTTTGGATATATATCGGATATATATCAAAAATATCCGATATTTCGATATTTATAATAAATATCGGATATTTTCGAACCCTGGTAGATATACTACCCAAAATATCCATAGTTGATTTTACCAAACATTATATATTACGTATAATGCATTTTCTAAAATATATTTTGCTGTTATTTTCAGGTATTATGGTTACCGTAACTTAAACGCGATGATGGATATAAGGCTACAAGTATTTGAAATGCATCGTCACTTGTTCCAAAACAAAGATGTCTTGGACATTGGTTGTAATGTTGGACACATCTCCATTGCTGTGGCGAGAACGCTTGGTGCTAAATCAGTCGTTGGTATTGATATAGACCCCATTCTGGTTGGTAAGTAAAAAAAATAATTTACTCATGTTATTAAGTAGTTTTGTTTTGGTCACGGCTCTGTCTGCTTAAATACCCTATCCCATGGGAAAACTGCACTTTTTCGCAATAAAAGAAGCCTATGTGTTAATCAACAAAATAAAAAGTTGATTTTGTATAGGCGGTAGGCCACCCTAAGTTCAGACTAAGGATTTAAATTTGAAATCATTATTGTTATTAATGTTAAATATATTATATATTAGCATCATATTTTTAAGGAAAAGGAAACAAGCATAATTGTTACATAAATCATACTCTTATATATGTTAATTACTGCAGTTATAAGTGAATAAATATGATAATAATATTCAAGGTATATAAGTAAACTGTAAAGACAAGACACTCATTTTTCAAATATGTTTCTTAATTATGTAGTGTTATTTTAAATTTATATTGTCAATTTATGCATTAAATTATAATGGAACTTTAGACGAGCTGGAGGTTGGCGAAAAGTTGCTATATTATATAATAATTTACTACCATTAAAAACAGTCTTCTTGGCTAAAACATTTCTCTATTTTCGCGAAAAATGCATTTTTCTTACAATTCTTTTAGAGCAAAATATTACATATTCGGTTTCAGTGACCAAAAATACGCAAGGTATATGTACTTTAGCCACTCAGCTCACTGTGGTTGGTCCACCTTGTTTTTTTTTTGGCCCATTCCCTACTCGCCTACGCCTACTAGCTGTCCCCATAGTCCACACACTATGTATTTATTTATTTAACTTCATAGTTAAGAGCAATCTGTTAACTATGAAGTTGAATAAATAAATAACTACAACCATTTAGGTTACATCTTTATCTACACCAATGTCTACAACTACAACCTACACCAACATCTACAACTACAACCTGCAGGCTACACCTGCAACTTGGCTGATTTTTATGAAATAAATCAAAGAAATAAACCAAACGCACCTGACACCTGAAACCAAAGACTTCTACTACTAGTGGTTATATACTCAAAGCCTGAAACTGTTTACGAGTTCAACTTGACAGTAAATATTTTACTGTCAAGTTGAACTCGTAAACAGTTAGTATTGGGAAATTAAGTTGTCTTTATAGTTTTTTTTTACAATTTTAAATTTTTCTCGCCATTTAAACTTTCCCTGAATATGCACAATATATCTCAAAATCTAAAATGTAAAGATCAAAATTAGCCAAATCAATCCAGCCGTTATCGAGTTTTAGTGAGACAGAAACTGCAATCCATTTTTAGGGTTCTATACCCAAAGACCCTAATACTAAAACTTTGTCTGACTGTCTATTTGTCTGTCACCAGGCTGCATCTCATGAACTGGGATAGCTAGAGAGTTGAACATTTTACAGAAAATGTATTTCAGTTGCTACTAAAATTAAAATCAACCTCAATTATTGTTTCAATTTCAGGAAGGGCAAGAAAAAATCTCCAGTCATTCGTGCCTGTACCCTCGGAAGATGCTAAGACAGAGGATGATAAGAATTTGCCAGAAGACAAAAAGGATTGTGATAAGTGTGACAAGGCGTGTAATAAGTCCAAGTGCGAGGATTGTATCACAGACAAACAAGAGAAAGACGAAGATCCAAAGAAGCTATTACCCGGTAGACGGCTAAGGAAGACGAGGAAAAATAGAAAGTCAATAAACAGGCCAGACCAAGGACAGTATTTTTTCCCAATGTCAATGTCTATGATGTTCGGTCCGTTAGGAAGTCAGCCTGCGGATATGTCGACTCCAGTATTTCCATATAATGTTACATTCAAACAGGTAATTGTTTTCTCATAATATATTAATAATTTTCAAATACAAAAGCATTTCATGAATAAAACACAATTAACACAATTGCTCATTAAGGTTGCGCTAGTCGGATTTTTCTCCATACAAACGCTGTTGGTGATTTACTCCAAAGTCAAACATTGTAGACCCAAATTCTAACGTAATATCGATTTTTATGTCACTTATCTAGGTCGGTATTTGCTTATATTTCTGAAATTCAAATTAGTGTAGAAAATAATAGCCTCCAAACATCGCATTTTTAGCGCAACTTTGAACCTAAATAAAAATTAAACGAAGAATGATAATAAAAAATCAAGCACGTACCGACACAGTTTAATTATTCAGCAATTGAGATAATTTTACTTCAGACAAAAATATTATATAGTTTTTTCATAAAACACCAACAGCTGAGTGTCGATTTGCGTAATTTGAAGACGCCTTTTCTAAAATACTTTACACAGCTGCATAAATGTGTGCAGTATAGCTTCTCTTATAAGTATAGATTACTATTTTATGGGTATATCCTTTTTTCCCCAATATTAGATGAAATAACAAGCATTTTTCCCGCGCGCAGCACTGAGTTCGAGCCGTTGACTAGCGCACTCTTAAGACGATAGGCCAAAAATATTGCTGTTAAAAAAAATACATTTGATCTGGGGGCACGGCAGTGCCCCCGCCAAGTCGAGCGCGAAGCAAACACTGCCGTACCATCCTTTACTGGAACAATTTCGCCGCATTTTCAGGCCCCTATTTGAGAACCTCTGGATAAGACCAGAACGCAGAAATTTTCGTCATCCAATAAGCTATAATCACGTACTTAAAATCCAAAATTTCAAGTCTGTAGGTCATTTTGTTCCGAAGTTAAGCGAAAGCAAAGTTTCGCATTTTCGACACTCACTCACTCACTCACTCACTCACTCACTCATGATCATCAAAATAGAACTAGTACTTCCCATAAACTTAGAGAGCTGAAATTTGGTACAGAGTTGGGGTTTAATGGCCACATAAAGGGAAAACTATAAAAACTAGGATAATCGATCTGGGGGCACGGCAGTGCCCCTGCCAAGTCGAGCGCGAAGCAAACACTGCCGTACCATTCTTAACTGGAACATTTTCGCCGCATTTTCAGGCCCCTATTTGAGAACCTCTAGATAAGACCAGAACGTCGATCTGGGGGCACGGCAGTGCCCCCGCCAAGTCGAGCTCGAAGCAAACACTGCCGTACCATTCTTTACTGGAACCATTTTGCCGCATTTTCAGGCCCCTTTATTCTACTCGAACTTTATTCTACTCGAACATTACACGAATTAAATAAACAAATTACACTAAAATCTAGGAAAATAAATCAATATGCCCACGTTTCTACAAAAAGAAGTGAAATCCCACCAAAAACATTCTGTAAAAAACTAGCCAAGTCTCGATGGAGCTGCTTGTTTATCTCTAAAAAGTAATGAAATCTAGACAAAATCGTGCCAAGTCTAAGGTTCCTTACTGCGGTTTCTTTATTATTATAGTTAATGTTGTGTGACTTGGCCGTTGAAATGCACACAAGGGTACAAAAGGGGCTCCATGACACCATTGCTCCAATACGTGTGTTGTACAATCAACAACAGTCTAAAATGAGACACTAGCGTCCAAGTACCAATACCAGTATGGGCTATTATCTCGCTTAACAAACATAGGTAGTTACAAATTTAAACAAAATTGACTTGTACCCACTAAAGTATAAAGAATATTCAACAGCCAAGTCACTCAACATTAACTATAATAATAAAGAAATCGCAGTAAGGAACCTTAGACTTGGCACGATTTTGTCTAGATTTCATTACTTTTTAGAGATAAACAAGCAGCTCCATCGAGACTTGGCTAGTTTTTTACAGAATGTTTTTGGTGGGATCTAAAATTACTGGCAGGTATTCATTTTAAATATGGTTTTTAAAAGGTTTTGATAAATAGGATAGGACAACTAGGAAAACCACATTAAGTTGAGAATAAAATAAAAAGTGTAGGAAAATAAAAGTAACAAAAAAAATTGCATCTACTTAATGACTTTTGTTAATCTAAAGTAGTGTTTTTCAACCTTTTTCATGATGCGATCCCACTTGTATGAAAAAATATTTCGCGACCCCCCGACCCTTCGATTTTTTATCATGTATGTATGTGTATGTTACAGTGTTACAAATATTCATTCCATACGTTTTTATGCGTCTCCATAATTATTATTCGGATATAAGTAAATAATATAGTACGTCAAACACATTATTTTACAAATACATACATCGATGGTATCGATGATCGATTTATGAGTATATCCTTTTGTTAAATTTCTCTTACTTATTAAATCAATAAATAAAAAAATCGTTATTGTTTTTTTAACTAAAGTTCTCTCGACCTCCGGCGACCCCCCTACAGAAGCTTCGCGACCCCACAGGGGGTCGCAACCCACATGTTGAAAAACACTGATCTAAAGTGTAATAAGACTTTTAAACTCTGAACAAAGTTTGAAAATACTTCTTGATATTTTATTTACACACAAACATGTATATTTATCAAACAGTTCATCATTCATGAAAATGGAGGGGTGTAATAAGTTTGTTGTGTCTCTCTGTGTGTGTATACAGGTCTGTTCTTGGGATCGTAATTCGTAGCTCCCAAACGGATAAACCGATTTTGATCTACTTTTTTAGGGTTCCGTAATACTTGAGGAACCTGCTTGCGTTTCGCTCTTGATATATCATGCTAAATATTCTTTAGGAAAATTATTTTAAACCAAATCGGACAGTAACTTTTGAAGTAATTTGATAAAAACTTATTACTGGTTAGGTTAGGTTATTTGGAAACCGTACATGATAGTGTTCCTAGCTATAATTAGCTCGCTGACTGCTTGACGATTTGGGGGTTACTTAAAATGTCTATTTTTGTTTTCCATATTCCAGGGAAACTATGTGCCTCGTGAAGAAGTGGCGGTGGGTTCGGGCATGGAGAGTCCACAGTTCGACTTGATCCTGTGCCTGTCGACGACAAAATGGCTGCACCTCAACTGGGGGGACGTTGGACTGAAGCGCGCGTTCCGGAGAATGTTCGCGGACCTGCGTCCCGGGGGCAAGCTCGTACTGGAAGCACAGAATTGGGCCAGCTATAAAAAGAAGAAGCGTTTGACGGTATGTAGTAATTTTCGGTGACATTAGTAGTATACAGGTAATTGTTAATTATATATGTTTTGCCCACTACGGGCCCTCCCAAGAGAAACAACCGATCGAGTCAAAATATTTATTGAAACTTCATACCTAATATTATAATTTGACACACTATTTATAATAACAAATACACTTTAAATATGGAATGCAGACCCATAAAACTCTTTGCGCTAAAAACGGCGCAACAACATAGTTGACAAATGCTAATTGAAATCATAGATCAAATTGGTATAGTTATTCTAATTCTGACGCGTATATATGTGACATCATTATAATACGAATAAAATGGGTGAGAACTACAAAACTGATAAACATTGATTTCTACATATTTATACAAGTTTTCACAAATGCAATAGTTTTAAAATATCTGTTACAATCAAATAAACATCAATTTTCATTACAGAATCCATAACATCCAACTTAACAGTTATCATAAAATTGTATATTTTATTTTGGTACAATGTTTAAGTGCAAATTTTTTATTGATTAATTAATGGAAAAATTTACAATTTCCTTACGCTACGGACATACTGTCGTAATAACGCGTCACAAATCGCGTTCTCTTAAAGGGGTGGCCGGTGGAGACAAAATTATATGAAGTCTATGTCTCAAATCCTTTCTTCGGTGAACGTTAAGATCTGATTTATAATCATAGTCGGTGAAATGACAGTCG
Organism: Glaucopsyche alexis; assembly: GCA_905404095.1. Taxonomy (NCBI): domain Eukaryota; kingdom Metazoa; phylum Arthropoda; class Insecta; order Lepidoptera; family Lycaenidae; genus Glaucopsyche; species Glaucopsyche alexis. The sequence goes on from FR990053.1 coordinate 10,976,433, forward strand.
AAGACAACTATGTCTCTACTAACAGACAAAGATGGAAAGATTAATGCAGGAAAGAGTAACGAAGGAAAGAGAAGGACGTGAATGAAATATCAGGAGTGAGATTACAATTCAGAGTAAAGTTGTTTGTCCTTGAGCCAATACAATACAGTCCAATGATCATTCTACATAATTCAAATGTTCATAATAATAAATACATTACGAGATAGGGATACAAATGAACTGCACTTAAAAAATGTTTAAAATGAGATTGTCTTCTTTTGTAAACCTATTTATGATAGGTTTTTGTGACACCGAGTTTGTTTTGTACTTTGTATTTAATATTTTGTTAAAAATAATACCTATTAATAAAACCTGTGACCGTAGTAGTTTAGTAGTAGTGTAATTATTTAGATTTTAACTAAATAATTTAATATAGTGTAAAAGTAACAATGGTTAGTTTGTCCTATAGTAGGGTAGCATATGATGCTAATTGTGAATTTATTACGCTCAAATCGTCAGATTAGCAAAATTGACACTTGTTAATTAGTAATTAACTCCCCTTATAATTCAGTCATAATCTGACGTACTCGAGTAAATCCCAAAATCTCCTCTTGGCCATTATGATAAAGAAGTACTTAAACAAAATTAAAACCAACGGTGAGTAAAATTCTAAGGTCTCATACTGTTTTGTGACCTTCACTTGCCTATTGTGTAATATTAGCTCATGCACTCTATTAATAGAATAACATTTAGCAGCCCGCCCATATGTGTTGAGAATTACATTACAACGCATATTACTAAGTATTTTGAAATATATATGTCACTGTAAAATTGTAAAAACCGTTAGATTGTAAAATAACTAACGAGATTGTAAAAATATGTCGAAAAATTTAAAAACTATATATTTATAATCTAACGAAAAATAATGTGTTAAATTATAGGCAGCATATTCGTGTCTGAAGTCTATCTACATTTTACAATTTCACTAGTTTTATTACAATCTAACGGTTTTTACAATTTTACGGTGACATATATACATTTTATTTTGGATATAATATAAAAACAAATTAATATACGAATAACCTAACCAAGAGCATGTTAGTATATGTCTAAGAAGGGTTCCGTAACTATTAACGCGTAATAGGTTTTTAAATTACTTCAAAAGTTACTGTCCGATTTCGTTCAAAATAATTTTCCTAAAGAGTTTTTAGCGTAATCTATCAGCATGGAAACTTACAAATTTCTATCTCTTATAGTTTAGAAATGCTACGGGGAGACCAACTTAAAAACCACTTTGGGGGCCGATTACTCAAAAATAGTCGACTTTGTAAAAATGCCATGTATGAAACCTTGCCTTTATTTTAAATACCAACGATACCCACACGATTAGGTAATATGAAAAAATATTTTTTATCCCCATTCACATTTTATGGAGAGCCACCCCTAAAATATAAAATTCTTACTTAGGCCTTTACATCCCTTAATGGATGATTTATACAGTATTCTCCGAGCGAAGTAACCACTCTTGAAATGTCGTAGTGCCTGGGACAGTTGGTTTTAAAATGTCGTATGGTTGCCCAAGCACATACGGCATTCTCACAACATAGTCAGCCTAGTCCAGAGGAATGAACTAGTCAATACGTCTGGGGCCAACTATGTGCGGGTTTCCTCACGATGTTTTCCTTCACCGAGCGTAGAGCGTCCGTATGATGTACTTGAGATCTGAAAAAGTCTCATTGGTACACGCCACAACCTGGGATTTGAACCTGCACTCTCTCGAGTGCGAACCAAACGGTCTACCCACTAGGCCACGGAGCTCTTAATATAAAATTATTATTATTAAAATAATAATTATAAATGACGCCAAAACCGAGATCAATCTATTACTATACCAGATTTAATCCACTTATATCCATAATTACAGAAGCTACAAGCACGGACAGACAGACAGAGAGACAGACGGACGGACAAAGAGAACTATAAGGGTTCCTTGTGTATTACGGAAACCTAAAAAACTGCACCAACATCCACAACTACAACCTACACCTACAACTGCATCTACACCTACCTACCTACCTACCTAATTACCTATCTACCAACCTAAATAACAATAGGGGATCGGACAACATCTGAAATATTTAGTTTCATTAATATATTCAGAAATATTGAGGCATTACTAGCTGGTAAATGTAAAAAAAATATATTATTTTATGTTTAGTTTACTTATTTAATACATTTAAAAAGTACAAAAAATATTTTTTTTGCATAATTGGTAAACAAAACCTACATCATTAGTTTACTCACATCATATACAAAAACATTCATTATTTTAAGTATGAACTTAAACGCACAAATATCGGAGATATTTACAAATATGTTCCTGCGGCCGTATACTTTATACCTACTTCATACACTTTAATCCAAGAGTGACGTCATTTGTATGTCGATTTTAGTATGGAGCGTTTTTACGAGACTTGCGAAATTTTATATACAAATCGCTGTACCTTTGAAAATATTGACTTTTGATATACGGTTTCTTCTGAGAAGTTACTCATATTTAAGAGTACTATTCATTAATGCAATAAAAAAATCAGTCCGCTTGCCTATTTCAACACCAAAAACTACGCCTAATGCCTACACCTATAATGTCTACACCTACACCATACTGGACGATTGCCGGTCGAATTTACTGACTAACTGTTTTGCAGTCCAACCAAACAGATAAAATAAACGCACCTATAAATATTTGACAGTCTTAGAGCCGGTCCACACGGCACGTTGCGTCAGCGCTGCGTCGACGCAACCCTGTGACGACGCACGAACAACGGACAGCATCCCCCGACACGAAGTGGGAGAGGTAACCACGTTACGATTACATCGCAACAACGCTGCGTTGACGCAGCGCCCGTGTGGCCGGCATTGTGTTAACATGTTTGCGCCAGGGCTTGTTAACGTTACCAAATAACACCAAAAAATTACGTTAATTAACGGTAATTTTATAAAAATACTTTGGTAACGATATTAATTTTAACGTTATTTGATACTTAACAATATTTTTAACGTTATATACTAACGTTATTTTATTTTGTAAATAACAGTATTTATGGTATATATAACGTTATAATATAGGGAGCGTCGGTAGCGCAGCGGTTTTATCCATGTTTGAGGTAGGTAGGTAGGTACAATAATATTTAAGAATATAACAATATAATAGCCGACGCGACGAAGCTAGTGCATGTTCGTTCTGTCACTTCGAGGCGGGGCGCAGGCAGGGAAATACGTAACGTTATATAAAATAACGTTAATTAATAACAATACTTTTTCTTAACGTTACTTTCATGTACCGATAAAAATAAATTTATTTTTCCTAACGTTAATATATATTTATTCCTAACGTTATTCTGTGAAACACAGGTAACGTTAACAATTTAATAACGTTAATCAAGCCCTGGTTTGCGCTGCGTCGACGCAACGCGCCGTGTGGACCGGCTCTTAGGGTAGAGATATACGTACCGGAATCCGGAAGGCCGTAGAGAATTTTGATTATTGAAAATAGAAATCTATGCTAATACAATAGAGTTGAAAATCGAACACATGAGTGTCGAGTTAAACGTCAATGTCATATATGACAGCTCGACACCTGACACTTCAATTTTCAACTCTATTCTATTAGCGCCGAGTTCTATTTTCAATGCTCAGAATTCTCTACGGCTTTCCGGATTCCGGTGCATATAGTCCCAGCCTTAGTGACACAATCGACGGAATCTACCAATTATCCAAGTATTTTACTCGCATTTTTCTAATATTTCATACCGTTTAAACCTCCCCTGAACATCCAAAATTAGCCAAAACATTCCAGCCGTTTTAGCCAGACATTTGGATTGCAAACCATTTTTATATTTAGGAAGAAAGATTCTCTTTTTATACATACATACATATAATCACGCCTTTTTCCCGTAGGGGTAAGCAGAGACCACTTCTTGCCACTTGCTACGATCCTTACTTGTTTCGCTTCATTCACTTTCATCCTTACCATCCTCTTACATTTAACGTAGCAAAGCGGCTCTCCATGGTCTGCTTTTCGCCTCCGCGAGAAACGAGACGTGATGGGTGGCGAACCACATCGCAGCCATTTTGGATAATTAAATTATTTTTATAATTATCCATTGCGTTCCCACGGATTGGTGAAGAGGGTAGGAATAGGGAAAGGAAAGGATAGGTGGTGTAGAAAGGAAGATTGGTAAGTTAGAGTGGGAAATAGGAAATGTAGGATATTACCACCTAGGAGGACAAGGGATATGACATTAATAGCTAGGGAAGCCGGGGTCGCATACCCGTATTTAAATTAATAAATTATTTATTATTGACAGACAGTTGTAGTGGATTCTAATTTTTGTTAAGCGGGCGTTAATTGCCATGAATTCGCCCGCCACCTGTACTTTTGTTCTTTTTAACCCCCAGCGAAAACAGAGGGGTGTTATAAGTTTCACGTGTCTAGCTGTGTGTCTGTTCGTGGCATCGTAGCTCCCAAACGGATGTTCTATTTTGATTATGTTCTTAGCTATTCATCATCATCAGCCCAGTCACTGTTTGACCACTCGGGTTACTTAAAATTTATAATTTGGTTTCCATAAAAAACTTCCAAACACTAATATAATGACTCTGTGCCATTTGATTAACGTTTTGCTTCTATCTGTTCCAGCCGACCATATATGAAAACTTCAACTCGATCGACCTGTTCCCTAACAAGTTCCGGGAGTACCTGCTGTCGCCGGAAGTGGGGTTCAGCAAGTGTCTCATACTGGGCGTCCCGCAGCACGCCAGCAAGGGCTTCAGGAGGCCCATACAGTTGTACGTGAAGGGGGATTTCACGCCGAGCAAAGCGCGGTGGTCGGACGCGTACGCGCCCTCTTCTCACCACAAGCCCGAGGCGGAGCTGCCGCGTCGGACGGTGTACGCACCGGTCGAGCCCGCGTACCGGCCGAGCGACGACGCGCCCTCCTGCGGCGCGGTGACCCCCTACTCGCCGAACCTGGACTCGTGCACGGACGACTCGCCGTTCTACAACCCGCGCAGCGACTCGTACGCGCCGTCGTACCAGCCGCCGCGGCCGACCGTGTACGCGACGCTGCCGTCGCCGCTGGGCACCGCTTCGCCCGCTGCGTCGCCGGCGCACCCCGCCTCCCCCGCGCACCCCGCGCTCGCCGCGCCCGACGCCGCGCGTCTCTACCCCGCCCCGCCCGCGCCGCACGACGACTGAACGATCCGCCTTCATGTAAATACTTGTAGAGTTCCCATAGATTATGTTTAAGTTGAAAATGTTTTATAATATTATATTCCAAACGTATTAATGTGTTATTTTATTTATTACCTCACGACGGATTAAATACGTTTTGAAATTAGCAGTGGTACATAAACTCACTCATATGAATTCATGTTGGTAAAGTATACCTACAGCACAGCTCATAGGATTTTTTTTGAATCCATTAGAATTTACCCATAAGATGTAGGTATAATAGGTGTAACATAAAATACATAATATATCAATATAATTAATAATAATATCAATGGACGCTTTTACGAAGAACCTGTGGTACACATATTTAATACTTAATATACTTATTTTTAAGATTCTTATTAAAAATACACATTTAATACAAATCCATGTCCCAGGAACATAGAAAACAATTTGTTCTCTAGCGGGATTCGAAGCTGCCATCTCCGGCTAGAGCGCTAACCACTGAGCCACAGACCCCGTCAAAATACAATAGTTAACTAATAAACAGTAGTAAACTAGTATTGAGGATGTGAAGGTTTTTAAAGATGTAAATGAATTCTTGTTTGCCTTCTATGTGAGAAATAACAAGCTTAATCCGACGTTTACCGATAATTCAATCCAATTTATGTAACCAGCTACCATGGTGAATATCATAGATTATACAGATATATAAGTACTAGTAGTGAATATGTTAAAGTTTAAACATAATTTATTCAATTACTAGCTAATGCCCGCAACTTCGTTTGCGCAGAACTAACGGAATCGGAGCACATTTTTTTTAAACGGAACCCTAAAATAAAAGTAGCCTATGTTAGACCTTTTAACATCAGCTATCTGCCAGTGAAAGTCCCGTGAAAATCGGTCCAGTCGTTTCAGAGATTAGCCGGAACAAACAGACAGACCGACAGACAGACAGACGGACAGACAAAAAAAAAGTATTTTATTGTAAGTACCGAATATAATTTCAGATTCAATATGAGAATAGCTGTTAATTTGAAGTTACAAACAGACACTTTAATTTTATTTATCTGTATAGAGAAAATCGGTCCAGCCGTTTCAGAGATAAGCCGGAACAAACAGACAGACAGACAGACAAAAAAAAAAAATGTATTTTATTGTAAGTAAGTACCGAATATACTTTCAGATTCAATATGAGAAAAGCTGTTAATTTGAAGTTACAAACAGACACTTTTATTTATCTTGTGGGAATATGGTGGCAAGCCCCAAAGGGAGATCTCCGACCGAGCGAAGTGCTATGCTCGGTCAGGCCGAAGCCCACTGTAGTGGCTTTCAGATGTTCTATATATATCGCCGATCTTAGAAAACTTCGATAGCGCGATTCAGGACTGTGCGCTGATTGGTCCGCCACATCACTCCCCCCTAAGACCGGAGGTCGAATTTCTGAGTCTTCTAACTTCCTTGCTTGAGTCGCCAGTGCCAGAGAGTTCCAGTGAGTCGGAACTGTGCTGCTGTGCGGGGCCGATGCTACGTGCTGACCAGGAGAGGTGTGCTCTGCTTGCTAACCGATCGTTGTAGCTACGTGTGACGACCAGGAGAGGTGCCGCGTACTCTGTTGCTGATCGTGTAGCTACGTGTGCTGACCAGGAGAGGTGCTTCATGCTCTGCTTGCTGACCGGTCCGTGTAGTGGACTGCCCGTTGAAGCCGATGAGGGTTCGACCAGGCCGCGCTGCGTTGCGACTGTTGGTCGAGGTACCCGAAGAGGCTGAAGCTGGCTGGCGTGGTGCGGAGGGGTGGGGAGTGATGATGATGATGTCTAGGAGTGTTCTGTCGAGGGTCACCAATGTGGGAATATGGTGACAAGCCCAAAAGGGAGATCTCCGACCGAACGAAGTGCTATGCTCGGTCAGGCCGAAGCCCACTGTAGTGGCTTTCAGATGTTCTATATGTCGGAGCGTGTTAAAGCTAAGATTGTCTATGATTTGAGACGTCAAGTAGTTTTACTATTTGGATGAGGTCGATGCCAGTATTGAGAGATGTCATAGGAAATCGTTGTCATGGAGACTTGATTATTATTTGCTTGGATTGGGAAATGACTGGATTAGAAAATCTGAGGATAAAATACGAATATACGTGGCATCGAACTTGTCACGTTTCTGATCGTTCAGTATTTGAGCTATTCGATAATATTGTAATAAATATCTTATCCTAATGGAGTCTTCGTTATCAGAAGTGCGAAGAAACTCACGACCCACATAGAAAGACCCTTCGGAGCATAACGTGCAAAGGGCAGAATGAGAATGACACGCATCGGATGAGCAAATTGCTTATATCGCAAATCGCGTAGAGTCCAAAACGTGGAGAAAACTAAAAGTTGTCCGACGAAAGTAATAGAATAATAGATCGAAACCAATCAGAATGACACTAGAGTCAGAAGAGTGTATTTACATGCATTGGGTGAATCTTCATGGTGTGAAAGCAAGATGAAATAATCAGACTGCATTCACTTTCCAATTACAAAGGATATTGGGTTAATCCGTAGCGGAGACTTAATATACAAGATTCTTGAGTTGAAGTTGAATTGTATTGATCGCTAAAAATATAATAATAACAAACATAAGAGATGGAAAGCCAAAACTAGAGATAGATCCTGTGGTAAATACACTGCTCGCAAATGCTTTGTTTGTGGTTGATAGGGACACAAGTCAATTGATTGTCCTGCATGAGGAAAAGTTTTGTTAAAGACGTTTAGCTGCATCAGAACATCAAAGCTAGTTTAATAGCAATTCTGAGATATGCCATGTATTGTTTATTTTTATTTTACAGCGGGAGACAAGGACATTATGTATTGACATACTTGGAGGGAATTGACGATAAATTACTTGGCAGATGCAGTTTTGCTCTCTTAACTTGGTAAATGATAATATATTGGGCATAAAGATTCCAACTTGGACACTCAATAACTGTGGTGAGCGTATTTCTTCCATTACGATATTTTTCTCGAAATATTGGTAGAATTGATCTAGTATTGTTTATGAAGTCTCTTTCATTTGATACACATAGCGAAATTACCTAGCTAATAAAGATCATATAAGATGTTGCTTCTCTTGTTGCTAATGGCTTCATGGTCTAACCGAGTTAGCGCATCTCAAACTAAGATTTTAGGTTAGATACTAGTTTGTGTATCGAACGACTGCTTATGTGTGTACCTACCTACTTATATAGCGACGCGTAGCCTGTTGAAGTCTAAGACGATGTGCATAATTTACTTCTTACAGTGTACTGCTTTTTGCAAATGATGCTATACGTGCTATAAGAATGTATGACATGGTTGTTAAAATTTTGCAAATTTAAGTAATCTTTGTTATGATATAGAAGGAGCGTGATCTTGCGCGTTCTCACGAATGACATTTTTATTTGAGTACATAATAACTTACAATTTATTTCATGAGACACAAGTAAAAAGAATATTTAAAACGAACATAAAATTATAGTACTTCGCAACCTTTGGATCAAATTGAAAATACAGTTTTGTCCGTTTATCAAAATCTAACTTTGCAATAAGAATTCGCATGATACTTTAAGATAGTAGTTGAAAATTCATGTGTCAGGCGCTAGATTATTATCTAACCAAGTGAAATTGTTTATTAATTTGGAATGATACGTATGTACTTTGGGATGATTTTATTTTGACGGATAATTATTGTTTGCATAAATTATTTTCTCTCTTGGTTTTGTTCATTAGGTACAAGGGGGTAGTTCGGTACAACGAGAATGGCGACATTTCAATATATCGCTCTGTCTTACAGGGTTAACGTTACATAAAAGCTACTTAAAACCACAACAGATTACACTATGTCGCTTCTGCCTCGCGCTATCGAAAACGCTAGACTTATGTATATGAGGCTCACGAATAATTAATATATTGTACCATAAAGACTAGCCAAATGGCAGTCACCACTTACCAGTCCGATGAAGTTAAAACAACTTAAATGACATTAACGTAGCCCCATTCGAAAAAAAAGCAAGAAAAAAAAATGAACATATTGTTCTGCAGTATTAATGAATTGTATATGGAGATGGTTAATCGGTTTTGTTGGAATGTCAAATTGTATTCGAAAGAGGAATTTAACGATATCTTAAACTATAATTACGTATCTTAAATTTGTCGCCATATTAATATAATCAATTAAGTAGTCCTCCTTTGTTGGAAGGCGGTTAAAATTTTGAAGAGGCAGCTCACTAGAGGCGCTTATCTGGTCCCAATTTTTTTGTATGAGGTCGACATTCTTCTCCGTAATAAGTGTTCTGTGATTAGGTAACGTAGTAGACTGATGCAACTTCCAGTTGATGAGAGATCCGAGCCCCAGCGTTGGGAATGTTAGTGATCAGAGCCGAGCCATTGAAAAAATGTTTACTTAGAACAAAGAAATAACAACTTATTTCGATACGATACGAATGACTAAATTTTTTACTATAATATATCGAAATGACGAATCATCTATCTTCTGAACATAGGTTCCTGTTTTAAGAAAAAGCAGGTATAATGAAAAAGTTAATATCCGATATTCCTAATAATTATTGTTTTCCTAAGGTCTATGGAGTATTTGGTATAACGGCCCCCAAACCTTCAGAAAAATGAACCACTTGAATCTAACCGGAAATGTCAACCTATGGCAACGTCATCTTAAAGACACAACATACATACTCTAGTTTGCGAAAACGGACATCAAAGCAAATCACCAATCTTTGTCCTGATCTTACTTTTTCTGATATTTATGAGCTATTTGATCTTATAAATATTGTCAATGTTTTAAGTAGAAAGTAATGGAAAAGTTTCAGAAGCCTGAATTTCCTTGCGCATATTAAAACCGTGGATTTAAAATTGCAGTTACTTCCAATGAAGTTAAAGGATATCGACCAGAAAGTAACAGATGTAGTAAGCTTATGAAATGTCAGGAGGAGGTTTTTCACTACTGGTATATTCAGTCATCTCTGTGCCAACTATCAGTTATTCTGAACCCCAATTCTCGTAGTTGACTTACACTTTTAGTTTGCTTTTGTTGAGTTGTGGATGAGTCGTCTTGATGTCATGAACAGATTTTTGGAGTTGTGCCCAATCAAAACGGGTTTGACGTTGGTTAGACGTTTGTGAGAGTGCCATTTTTACAGTTTTAATATATTATCAGGACTGGATCGTAACTGTATTGTTACGGAATTTGATTAGTAGAATCGACCTTTTGGTTTACTTTGTGGGCTTCGAATGTATATTGTTACACATGCTAAAATCAAATTGCCTAGAATATTGTGGTACTTAGGTAAAACCAAAAATACTTAAAAATTGCGCGACAGGAGACCTAAGATTATCTTAACGACTAGCAACGCATTTATGACTCTTTTGGTGTGGTAATAAAAGCGACGGCTATGGTTATTTTCCATCAGCAATCCGATTGCTCATCTGTAAACGTGAAAATGAACCTCGAGTAGAATACCCTTGTCGTTATAAACGCACCAAAGTTGCTTACGACCAAACGATTATTGAATTTATGAGAAAGAAACGTATCATTTCCATCAGAAACTTTGAAAATTCAAAAGTTTTATATTGATATCAATCTTCAGCGTAATCGTACTAATATGACGTGTTAGGTTAACTTAGTGTAACAAGTTAACTGGTTACATTCGGCGGGAGTATTGTGAAACACCTGACCCTTCATTATTAATTGCAGTTTGTATAGCTAGAAAAAATACGATATACTTTTGACTTGTAACTTTCTTTTCGTTCGCTCCAGTGCAAGCTCCGATTTCATGAAAAACTAAGATTCCCTTATATCGTGGAAAGTTGTGAAGGATATGATATTCAAAAAAAAAAGCTCAAAAGACGCGTATTCACGAGAAAATAATAAAAAAAAAACGATAAAAGTTATGGCTGAAACAGTGAAATAAAAATTAAATTTTATTCAGATTTTTTTATATTTTTTGGAGCTCGATAATTTGGAAACGACGAATTATTTCAAAATTTGCGAAAAATTCCTCTGGACAATTTAGTCAGCTACAATTTGAGCCTAAAACAAAGACGATCGGGTTGCCCTATAGTCCAACGTTATTGCGACAGTATTTTTTTTTTTCCAATTCTGTGGAATAATTTTTAAAGTGCTCGATAGTCATGTGAGGCACTAAATCTTTATTTATTTCTTGTAAATGTGCTACCGGTTCGGTCAATGTTCTTATGCTCGCCTGTCTCTGCTTCTGGAAATATTTATTAAAAAAGTTAAATGCAAAAATATTTTGTTAAAAGTTCGTGACGTGACGACGAAAATACGACGCTCTGTTTAGCACTAAAGTAAAATTATATTAGCTTTTGGTTTAATTACTATTAAAGGTTTAGTTATTTCACCCAGATGTTCGGCGCGCTCAATCTGGTAATAATCTAAGCGGTCCAAAAGACGTTAAGATTTTGAAGTACATTGTAAACTGTATGTTAAAAGATGTAAACTATGAGTATTTTCGTTTGCAACTGTTAATTGCAACTGCAGATTGCGAATGCGGAATGCGACTGCGGATTGCGAGCACGGATTGTATTTTTGTGCCGGATGGAGGCAGCCCATTGCTTGACGAGAGAAGGCACCGGATAGAGGTGGCCTTGTGACTGGGTGCCGGATGGAGGCAACCCAGTGGTTTTTTGTAGTGAGGTGCACCGGATGGAGGTGACCTTGTATTGTACCAATGCTGCAGTGGTTGAATATAGTTAGCCCGGATGGAGTCGGCTCTTTAGCTGCCTACCGGATGGGAATAAAGCAGCATCGTTTTTTGATATTGAGATGGTACATGTAAAGTGTGAAGTGTGTGGTAAAGCATGTCATGATTTATTTGGTAGCAAGATTATGGTTGATATTGTGTTGTATCTGTATACTTCATGTGTGTTTAATCTTAGAGTATAAAATGTAAATTAAAACTTAACTCTAAGAACACTAGATAAAGGTTAGATGAAGGATGTTAATAGAGTGTAATTGACACAGGAAGGAGGTATTGATGTGTTAGAATGTGAGAAAATTATATGTTATGTCCATGGATTAAAGCTTTGATTAAAGCAGTTCTTATTAATTTTTCGAGGTCAGGTTGACCGAGTGAGAACCTTTTACTGTGCTGTCAAATGTTTTTTTCAGAAGCTTGAAACGAAGACGTGAGACGCTTCACACGGGGACGTGTGCATATCAGAATAGCCGTGTCGGAACGTTGATGCACATGAATATTCTTCACACAAGGATCTCAGAGTCGCCAGGGTGATCTTGTCGGAGTGTCAACGGATTTGTTTCGCACAGGGACGTGCGAATTGTCAGAATGGCCGTGTCGGAGCGTGTTAAAGCTAAGATTGTCTATGATTTGAGACGTCAAGTAGTTTTACTATTTGGATGAGGTCGATGCCAGTATTGAGAGATGTCATAGGAAATCGTTGTCATGGAGACTTGATTATTATTTGCTTGGATTGGGAAATGACTGGATTAGAAAATCTGAGGATAAAATACGAATATACGTGGCATCGAACTTGTCACGTTTCTGATCGTTCAGCATTTGAGCTATTCGATAATATTGTAATAAATATCTTATCCTAATGGAGTCTTCGTTATATATATATCGCCGATCTTAGAAAACTTCGATAGCGCGATTCAGGACTGTGCGCTGATTGGTCCGCCACAATCTGTATAGATTAAAAAAATCTGGGGGCACGGCAGTGCCCCTGCCAAGTCGAGCGCGAAGCAAACACTGCCGTACCATCCTTTACTGGAACCATTTCGCCGCATTTTCAGGCCCCTATTTGAGAACCTCTGGATAACACCAGAACGCAGAAATTTTCGTCATCCAATAAGCTATAATCACGTACTTAAAATCCAAAATTTCAAGTCTGTAGGTCATTTAGTTCCGAAGTTAAGCGAAAGCAAAGTTTCGCATTTTCGACACTCACTCACTCACTCACTCACTCATGATCATCAAAATAGAACTAGTACTTCCCATAAACTTAGAGAGCTGAAATTTGGTACAGAGTTGGGGTTTAATGGCCACATAAAGGGAAAACTATAAAAACTAGGATAATCGATCTGGGGGCACGGCAGTGCCCCTGCCAAGTCGAGCGCGAAGCAAACACTGCCGTACCATTCTTTACTGGAACCATTTCGCCGCATTTTCAGGCCCCTATTTGAGAACCTCTAGATAAGACCAGAACATCGATCTAGGGGCACGGCAGTACCCCGCCAAGTCGAGCGCGAAGCAAACACTGCCGTACCATTCTTTACTGGAACCATTTCGCCGCATTTTCAGGCCCCTATTTGAGAACCTCTAGATAAGACCAGAACGTCGATCTGGGGGCACGGCTGTGCCCCCGCCAAGTCGAGCGCGAAGCAAACACTGCCGTACCATTCTTTACTAGAACCATTTTGCCGCATTTTCAGGCCCCTTTATTCTACTCGAACTTTATTCTACTCGAACATTACACAAATTAAATAAACAAATTACACTAAAATCTAGGAAAATAAATCAATATGCCTACGTTTCTACAAAAAGAAGTGAAATCCCACCAAAAACATTATGTAAAAAACTAGCCAAGTCTCGATGGAGCTGCTTGTTTTTCTCTAAAAAGTGATGAAATCTAGACAAAATCGTGCCAAGTCTAAGGTTCCTTACTGCGGTTTCTTTATTATTATAGTTAATGTTGTGTGACTTGGCCGTTGAAGGGCACACAAGGGTACAAAAGGGGCTCCATGACACCATTGCTCCAATATGTGTGTTGTACAATCAACAACAGCCTAAAATGAGACACTAGCGTCCAATTACCAATACCAGTATGGGCTATCATCTCGCTTAACAAACATAGGTAGTTACAAATGTAAACAAAATTGACTTGTACCCACTAAAGTGTAAAGAATGTTCAACGGCAAAGTCACTCAACATTAACTATAGTAATAAAGAAACCGCAGTAAGGGACCTTAGACTTGGCACGATTTTGTCTAGATTTCATCACTTTTTAGAGAAAAACAAGCAGCTCCATCGAGACTTGGCTAGTTTTTTACATAATGTTTTTGGTGGGATGTATTTTATTGTAAGTACCGAATATACTTTCAGATTCAATATGAGAAAAGCTGTTAATTTGAAGTTACAAACAAACACTTTAATTTTATTTATCTGTATAGATACAATTCTTATATAAGGCTCTAGTTTTAGACTCCCCCTCCCTTATTAATAAAATTATTTACACCACGGATTAGCTAATCTGACAGAGACAGCCATGTTGGCTGTCTCTGTCAGATAGTTTGGAACAGTCACTTGATAGACAAAGAGAGCGATTTGGATTTGCTAATCCATGGTGTAAATATTTTTATTAATAAGGAGGCCCAGGTCTAGGCCCGATGTGTGTTAAAGCCTGCGTCATTTGGAAGATACGGTTTCTAAACTTTACGAAGACAATTAAGGAACAGATTAAGTAAGTAGCTTCTGCCTAAATCGCAGCTTAAAACTTTACACGACAACAAAGGAATGAATTAAAGAAGACGACAGAATTAATAATAATAATATCTATGGACGCTTCACACCACGTCAGTAAGTATCCGAAGAACTGGTACAGGTAACGAAAATATATATATTACTTTCGTACTTTACATATTAATTAATATATTTAAGATTTTTTATTGAATTATACACATATTTAATACATGTATCTGTCACCGTAAAATTGCAAAAACCGTTAGATTTTAAAAATAACTAACGAGATTGTAAATACCTATATGTCAAAATATTAAAAACTATTTAATTATAATCTAACGAAAAATTATGTATGAAATTATAGACAGCATATTCGGGTCTATCGATAAGTCTATCAACATTTTATAATTTCACTAGTTTTATTACAATCTAACGGTTTTCACAATTTTACGGTGACATATCCATGGCCCAGAAATTCAGAAACCATTTTGTTCCTTCGGCGGAATTCGAACCCGCGACCTCCGGGTTCAGCGCCAACGCGCTAACCACTAGGCAGGTATGGAAAAGGCTTAATTTTTTATATACAATATTATGTACCCTACCTACCTAATTAGTAGGTACTTACGTTTTCAATACCTAGATAAGTATTCTTAAGCGACCATTAACGCTACTGCTGGAACTCGAGTCTCTGCTTAATGTAAGCAGGAATATAACTGACAAACTTGCCCGCGGCTCCGTCTACGTAAATAAGGTATCCCACGGGAACACTGGACCTTTTTAGGATTAAAAGTTAAAAGGTAGCCCATATTGTGTTAATCCAGGGCCTAAACTACCACCATACTAGATTTCATCAAAATCCGTTCTGTAGTTTTGTGTAAAAGAGTCGCAAACATCTACCCATCCTCATAATAAACTTTCGCTTTTACAATAGTTATAACTAGGGTTGCCATCTCTTACATATGACTCCCCGGACAAGATGCGTGAAAACCCCGGATTTTGGAGTACGAAACCCGGACATAGAACAGTTTTTACCCGACTACGGCAATGTCAAAAAGAAAGGAAGATTTATTATTGCTGCAAATCAAAAAAAAAAAAAAACTTAGGCCTTTATAATTCTGCCTACAAAAACCCGAATAGCAAATAAAATCCGGCCCGGACGCTCCCCGGACGCCCTTTAAACTAAGACAAATCCGGGGAAACCCGGACGGATGGCAACCCTAGTTATAACTGACTAGCTGTTCCTTGCGGCTCCATCCGCGTATATCCATCCATCCATATAGCCTATGTTACTTTTAATACCTCCAAGAATATGTGTACAAAGTATCATGATCATCGGTTAAGTAGTTTTCGCGTGTAAGTGTAACAAACAAACTTACATTCACCTTTATAATATTACTAGCTGTAATTGCCCGCGGCTTCGTCCACGTAAATACAGTATCCCTCGGGAACACTGTACTTTTTCGGGATAAAAAGTAGCCTATGTTTTAAATTTTAATCCAGAGCCTAAACTACTAAGACACCAAATTTCATCAAAATCCGTTTCGTTTGTTGTTGTGGTTGTTTTTGCGTGAAAGAGTAACAAACATCCATCCATCCATACACAGGGCCGCCGTAAGCGGGCGTGCAAAGCGTGACGTGGCGGCACGCCCAGGGGGGCGGCAAATCGAGCGACTCATCACGTACTACCTAATTCAAGTCATTGTCATAATATCCACCCCACCTTAAGAAAATACATACAAATTACAATCATAGTTTGGAAAAAAAATCCGACCGAATGATTTAACACCGCTATCTATTGGCATCCGTTAAAACTGAGATGCAATACCAAACGCTGTGTGTCATTCTTTGAAAAACACCGCTATATTATATTATAACTAAAAAAAACAGGATGGTGAAGTTAAGGAATCCCCTTTGACCTCCCACAAACATTCTGAATGGATTTTTCTCTATGCAGCTGTTTTTTCTTTTTTAAATTATGAGACGCATTAAAAAAAGTGTTTATACATTAACTGAATTCAGATCTAAGACATTCCTGGTGCATGTGGCCGGCCTTTGAGCTTCCTTACTTGTATGCATTCGAAGTCCAGTGGCGTAGCGTGGATGTCTGCCGCCAGGGGCGGATGACAATTTTGCCGCCCCCTTACTTAGGTTTTGCCGCCCTCATATTTAGGCTTTTTGTACACAATACATTACCTACATACATTAATTATTCTAGACAACTTTTCGGCATGAACACTCATTGTTATTTTGCAGTATACAGGTTATATTTTAAATATAAAAAAATATCTAAGTTTTAAATTATTTTACTTCAACCATTTAAATGACATTTCAACAAATTAATTTTAATGAACACTAGACATTTATTAAAAATATACATAAGTAATGTAGCTAAGAAGTAAAACCGAACTTTCGTCTTTAATTAAAAAATACGTCTACTTTTGAGAAAAGTATATTATTGCACCATCAATGTCTTTGGCACCACATCTTGCTCAAGAGTTAATAATAATTAAGATAATAATTGGTTCGACGCATGAGACGTAGTTAGTAGTTTAATTATTAAAATTTCACATATTTTATGAAAAAAAATGAAAAATTTACGTAAATATTGGTTTTTCATTATTTCATGGAAGATAAAGTTTATAATATTTTGCCGCCCCATTAAGCCTATCTGAAAGATGATTTTTTAAAGACGAAATGAAATTAAATTAAAATGAAATTTATTTATTTCCAAATTAAACTTAACAAGCTATTTTCGGAAAGTCAAAAGGAAAAGCTACAATCGGTTCAATCCTAACCCGCCGAGAAGAACCGGCGTAAGAAACTCGAAAAAAAATATCAAGTCTAAAACAGAACTTTGATACTAACTTGTTCTATTAAATTATATTATACATTATTTATGTTAAATGTGTTTATGTTAAATGCGTTCAAACTGAGAAAGCGTGTTGTTGTGATGTTTTTTATTCCGTTGCCTGTTAAAATCTTTTTATACTTTAAGCCTTGAAAGAATGTTGTACTTTAGAAAAAAACAAATCATAATCAATAGCCTAAAATAGGGATCGCGAACCTATGGCACGCGTGCCATCGAATTCTCGAACCTATAGCATGCGACAAAATATTTTGGGCACGTCATTAATCGCAAAATTTGTAATTATTATACTACGAAAAAAAAGTGTGAAATAGGTATTATACTCATATTAGGTTGGGGAAAAAGTTTCTTCGCATTTTATATAAAAATTCAAAAGGTTTTTTTATAAAGTTTATTTACAAGTGACTAAAGTATATAGGTGCCATTTTGTTCGATAACTTTTTGCCATCTTGTTGGTAGGTACATGATCCCATTGCTATAAAATTTTTGGGGCTTCTGATGAAAAAACTGCGACAAGTGGTTTTGGCAGTCCTCTTGTGATGTCAACCTGACACTGCCTAAGGAATTCTGCAGCGACCGAAACAGGTGGAAATCTGAAGGTGCAAGGTCAGGACTATACGGCGGATGCATTAACACCTCCCAGCCAAACTCCCGTAATTTTTTCTGAGTGGCTAAAGATGTGTGAGGTCTAGCGTTATCATGGTGAAAAACTACACCCCTTCTGTTGATTAATTCCGGCCGCCTTATCTCAACTTCTTGCTTTAATCTCATCAGTTGTTTGCAGTACAGTTCAGAATTGATGGTCCTGCCTGGCGGTAACAGCTCATAATGAATAATGCCCTTCTAATCCCACCACACACACAGCATCACCTTGTTGCGAGTTAACCCGGGTTTCGCCACAGTCTGTGAAGCCTGACCGGCCTTTGACCACGATTTTTTTTGCACGTTCTTGTCGTACGTGATCCACTTTTCATCACCAGTTATCAGCTTCTTCAAAAATGGTTCGGTTTCATTACGTCGTAATAAAGAATCACAAATGAGTACACGGTTCATTAGGTTTCTTTCAGTGAGCTCATGAGGCACCCAAATATCGAGCTTTTTTGTGTACCCAGCTTTTTTCAAATGCGCCAAAACCGTTTTGTGGTCAATCCCCAGTTCTTCAGCTACATCGTAACTACTAATATGCCGATCTTGCTCCACTTTTTAAAAAATGGCAACAGTTTTGTCCGTAACAGGGCGACCAGAGCGACGTGCATCTTTGATATCAAAATTTCCGGATTGAAAACGCTTAAACCAAATTTGCGCTACTCTCACAGATACTGCATTAGGTCCATAAACATCACAATTTTTTTTCGCGGCTTGTGTTGCATTTTTACCTTTTTTGTAATAAAATTTTAAAATGTATCGAAATTCTTCATAAGAATCACTCATTTTAACAATAAGAAAAACAAATGAAAATCTCAAATTTACCTAATTTGAATTTGGAATTGTCTTCTGTAAAATTAAAACTTTTTAATGATACCAAAATCAGCCAGATACAATTGGTATAGCCCAAGATATTTTATGACAAGTTCATACATACTACAATGCGAAAAGACTTTTTCCCCAACCTATTATGACAAACCTAACGTAATAAGTTATTTGTCATCTATTTTGCAACATCAAAAATTACACTAATTTTACTTTAATTTAAATTACAAAATTATCTTATTTTCACAGTCTTTTAGGGCTAAAATTTGAACAGATTTAACCTATTAAATAGGAAAAAATTTTGCTCGCTCGCTTCGCTCGCTCGCGTTTAACATAAAAAACATATTGAATTATTTAGTAGCTATGTTATGTATGTTCTGTTTTAGCCGGTTGATTTTATAATAGTTCACCGTTATTCAGTGTTTGAATAGATTTTAACTTGAAAAATGGGAAAAAATTTTGCTCGCTCGCTTCGCTCACTTTCACATGAAATGAAAATGAATACAAAGTTTGAAGAAATTTAACCTACTAAAAAGGAAAAAAAATTGTTCGTTCGCTTCGCTCGCTCGCGTTTAACATAAAGAACATTATATTATTTATTACCGATGTTCTATTTTATCCGGTTGATTTTACTGTATTTTCCCGAAGTTCACCGCTATTCTGTGTTCATATTTTAGTTTAACATGTTTGAAATGGAACCTGTAAAATAGGAAAAAAATTTGCTCGATGGATTCGCTTTAGTTTTAGACTATAAATGTTTGTATTTTTCCGAATTATACATTCTTTCAGGGTTTAAAGCTTAAACAGCTTAAACAAATTATATTCTAATGTGTCCAGGGCTTCTAATAGGTTAAAGACGGCCCTGAACTCCCCCCCCCCCCCCCCCCGCCCCGAAACTACAATCTGGCTACGCTCGTGAGTAGCTACATGCTACATACTTTTTTAATTCGTCGTCGTTTATCGTCGTTAAGTTGTTTTTCTTTTTCTCACCATAATGAGAAAACATTAATTACCTTATTTTGACAAAACTCAGAGTACCTAAATAAGTAATCGTAGGGCGGCATAATCGGTATTGCACGCGGGCGACGAAACAGCTAGCGGCGGGCCTGTCCATACATCCATTCATACGTCCTCACGAACTTTCACATTTATAATATTAGTAGGAAGTAGGTATAGATATAGATTAGGCTGCACTTCATTGTGCTAGCTTGGTGTTAGCATACTGCGGGTTGGCAGACTTCACGTGTCCTCAAGATGACGCTTTCTGTGTCACCTAGTCTCCCTCAGATTATTTTTTCTTCACCATTCGAGTAGGTATTGCACGGCTGCCATGAACACCTGGGAGTAAGCAATTAGCAAGCTACCATTAATCAAACACGTGTTTATTTTAATTTATAATGTCTCAAGACATTTAAGCTAATAGAGTTTTAAAACTGTGAAAACCATGGAGAATAGAGGTAAGGAGAACCATCTGTATATGGAATCTGATAACTTGAAAAAGTGTCTACCCGTAAAGATCAAAGTATAGTTCGAAAACTCACCGAAATAGCGCTAGTGTAGATGGTGGAAATGATATTCAGAAGTTAGCAATGAGAGATAGAGTGAAGTTATTTGAAAGTTAGTTATTGGTTATAATTTGTGGCCATTTTGTGGCGCTCTTTTTGAAATTCTTCCACCCGCTACTATAGCGCCATCTTATCTTGCTCCCTTTCAATGGACACTTTTTAATACACGAGATGGTTCTCCTTACCTCTATTCTCCATGGTAAAAACTTTAAATAATATAGCAGGGGAATATATTGTACCTCGGAGCCAGTTGTACCAGGACAGTGCGCTTTTTTTAATTATCCTGAGCTTTTGAATTTTCATGCCTAGGGTGTTTGCTATGTCTCTACCGACCATCTTATACATGATATAGTATAGAGATTGCGTTTATTGCGTAGGTATATCTACATACTAGTAGTTTGCATTAGTAGTAGGTAATAGGTATAGAGTTAGGCATATTTTATAAGTTCGAATTTTTATTTAAAAAACTATTTTAAAGCGTTCTGTCCAATTAGCAAATATTAAAAGTATGTTGTTTGTGTTTATGCATGCAAAGAAATAGATACTAAAATTAATATGTGTCGATTTTATTGATGTCGACAATTTAAAGCTAATTCTGTTTATTTCTTGTTATAACATGTCCTTAGATATCGTCAAAAGGTTAAAAAATAATAGTTTTTTCAAGTACCTATTTAAAATTTTAACCAGAATTTTAAGGTAGTTAAGAGTTAAGACAGGACAAGGTACAGGTGTACGGTGTACCTATTTGACTGTTGCACCTTGGCCTGTTTAGGAACTTTTTGAAACGTCTTAAAAATGTCTTTGAGACGCTCCGTTGAGACGTTCAAAAAAGTTCGTAAGCATGCTTTGTACATTTCTCATATTATCTCAGTTACCTAAAAATTACCTTCCAAAATATAGGTACAAACATATGGCTTAAGTAAGTATATTTTACAGTAGTTCAAATTGAAATAAATAACGAATAACTAAAAAACTGGCAGAAGTACCTTAGGCCTTTGCATCCGTTAAGGCGAAAATATACGTAGATGACGTCACAGATTCGGGCGTGGCCTAACACTTCCCGCCGCGCCACCCGCATACACCCCGCAGGCCCCGCAGCGCACGCGATCTCCGCGCGCGGCCGCGCCGCGACTCAAATTATAAACTGAGGAACGGCCCTTTTATACGACTTTAGGATTGATTTAAATGCAACTTGAAAATATTAATTTATTTCTGGTCTATGAGCAAAGAAAAAACGTAGAATGTATAAGCCGCTTCTCCTTCTTCTGTAGAAGCCGGTCGAGGTTATTCCCGAGATCTAGAAATTATTTGGTAGGCAATGCGGCTTCCAACCCATCACTTTTGATTTCATTTTCCACCTCTACGCCCACCAAAATGCAATACTTAGTGCTATTGGCAGAATCACTAAAATATCCGCTAGGTGTTTTTTCGCTTTCCTAAGCGACAAAAATACCGAAAATGAGTTATATCAATGAGTTTGTATTTTTTTTTCTGCGTCGATTGGTCTAATCGTCGTCTTCCTACGACGATTTTTTTGTTGCTTAGATATAGTGAAATTTATACAAAATCATGAATGTTATGTTCACTAAGCGACAACAAAAAGCTATTTATAAAAAAAATCATTTGGATATTTTGAAGAATTTTAAAAATCTACTTAGTCTATTTTTCATGTTTTTACTTTTCTTTTGTTTGCACAAAAATATTTTTACTTGTTGAAAAAATTCTTTTCGTGAACACTTTGTATATTTTCTTCATACAAATTATTTGTGAATTGTCCTTACAGTGCATTTAATTTGATACCATTATTTTACGAAAGTGCAACTTGTAGAATTTTACCCATAGTGAAATAAAACAATATTGGCGTAAAGATAGTTTTACATATTTGACACAATAACTATTCGTGCTATGTATATATTTTTACTTGAAAACTTTTGTTTTTAAGTATGTCGGTTAGATATTTTTTTGTCGTCGGTTAGATAAAATGTAACTAAAAGTATTAAATTTACAGTGTGTGGGAAACTTAATGAACGCAAACATTGCTAAATATATTTCTATATTTATGCGCCTAATGTTTCGCTAGTTAGTCCTGTCGGTAGTAGAAAATATCAATATACTAGGTTATGGGAGTAAACTTTGCGCACATACTTGGACATAATAAAATAGCTCCTATAGCTGGTCTATTTTCAATTAAATTGGCAACAGTCACTGAAATCGGTGTGGTTTCATTATTATTCCTTTTTTAAGGTTCCGTAGTTCATGTCTCGGAATCCTTATAGTTTCGTCATGTCCTTCCGTTCGACCGACCGTCCGCCCGTCCGTCTGTCCATCCAAACGGTGGTGCTTGAAATATGAAACTTTGAATGGATAAGTTTATTAATCACGTCGACATAGTGCTAAAATAAATGAAGATAATTTTTGGTTACATTACACCTACACGAAAAGGGGAGATATAATTAGGTACATAGACATTATAAGAACATTGAGAGGTTTCTGAGATTATATTTTGATGTACGTACGTATCCGTTTGCGCGATATTCCACTTTTAAGCGCATTTCTTGTTAAAATACGGCGTCCCCCCCTCTAAAAGCCAAACGGCTGGCTCTAAAAATGTGAAAAATTCATGATGGTAGTCCATGTAATAAACTTTGAACGAAAACTATAACGGTCCAAAAAACTTCATAAATTCAGGAGTTATAGAGACTTAAATTGAATCAGTTTAGATGAAGATATCTGTGGCTCAGTGGTTAGCGCTTTAGTGCTCAAGCCAGAGGGCGTGGGTTCGAATCCATAAGAGAATAAAAAGTTTTCCGTGGATTCCTTGGAAAAATTACGTTAACTGGGGTTAAGAATTAACTTCAACGATTAACGAATTAACGCTGCCGACAAAATATGTTACTATGATAAAATTTTAAAGCGATTTTGCCAAGTTGATGTTCATAAAAAATTATCAGAATATAAAAAATATTGTTCATCTCTTTTGTTACATCAAAAGCTGCTATCACCGTACATTTTTTATGACAAATGTATGGCGGTAGTAGCGTTTTTCAAGGCCAGGAAGCCAAATGGACTTCCACCCTTCATGGACAGATGCAATAGTCTCTTCTTAAGACACCTATCATGGCCATGCCATCAGACGATATGATCAAGGTGCATAGCTTCTCAAAGCAACACCAGGTTTTCCTATCGTCTAGGGAGAGTAGAGGATAGGAATTAATGTTCACTCCAATGACATAGTCTGGTACACGGACGGATCCAGGAAAGACAACCGGGTGGACTGACCTTCTACGGGGGCATGCCACCTACAGGCTTGCCTATATACTTGCTTAGGACAATTTACAACCATGTTTGAGGCTGTGATGAGTTGTTCACTACAGAGCCTACAGATTGTCCTTGTCCATAAAACATCCTAATCTTATAGAGAAGATTACTATAATTTAGATGATATTTCTGCTACTGTCAATGCTTTCAGCGTAGTCTGTCAGAACAATCACACTGCGCTGAAGGCACTGACAGCAGCAGAAAGAAGAAGAGGCATTTTTGTATGGATCCACCCGTCCCCACTACTGTAGCACTACAAGACATATATCAAAGGACTTAAAAAGCGTGTAATTTTTTTGTATGACGAAAAATACATCCTGTGTACTGCACCTTTAAATAGTATCGCAAGTAAGAAACAATTTCCATAATGTAAGTATGTGACAAAATTGAGGAAAGAGCTTATTTTAGCATTTTATTATCATTCCATACATTTCTTCAAAATATGGGACAATTTATCAAAATATAACACTTTTCTGAAGCTTGCTGTATACCATTACTTCCCGAAAATTGTTCCTTATTAGCAACACTATGAAATGGTGCAATAATGCAGGATGATTTTTTAAACTTTTTTTCACTTATAACTCTCATTAAATTTTTTCTCCCATGGTTTAGAGGATTTTCGTCATACAAAACAATGACACTTTTTTAAGCCCTTTCATTTGATATATGTCTTATAGTGCTACAAGGATGGGGACTTTTTGCCCCTTCTTCTTTCATCTAAATTAGTTATGGCTTGTGTTCAAACGCTAAACATGCTAGGACGAGATAACAGCATCAGTCTGGTATGGGTTCTAGGTAACGGCAATATCTCCGGCAACAAAACCGCGGATGAGCTGGGCAGTGGCGGACTAACCGGGGGGCGGAAGGGGCGGTCCGCCCCAGGCCCCCGGTCTTGGGGGGCCCCCAAATGCCTCCGCGTTCCCCTGATGAAATCCTAAACCAGACTTAAAAATGTGCTTGATACCTACATAATTTCATCAAGATCAAAACACTACAGCTATCTAGACTTTTTACGCGGTACTAATACTCATTTAACTTTACTGAACGCGACCAATACGCTGGGGGAATTTCCGTCTTTGTAGCGGATACTTCCTCAGCAGAAGCGTAGCGTGCCTTGGCGGGGCCCCGTATAAAAAATTGTTTGGGGCCCCTTAGGAAGGGTAAAGATTGCTCACAAAATAAAAAAAAATTGCATAAAATTAAAAGAAATACTTATTCGTCATAATTATTAGCTATCTGTCACTTTTTCCAAAATTTTTACAATTTAAATATACACTCTCCTTGCCTTTTTTTTCGGCAAACTGATTTATTAAATCATTTATAGTTGATGATGAAATGAAGATGAAATTTGGGAAGTTTTTATTAATTGCACGTTGGGGGCCCCCGTGCCCCGGGGGCTCCGTATAATTGATACGGCAGATACGGCGGTAGCTACGCCCCTGTTCCTCAGGAATCTCTGAATGAATGGAGTGCAAATAATTCCCTCTTTTACGCCTACATTTACATTCACTACATTCTATTTACGTAGAAAAATAAACATTGGCCACATTTAAAATATAGGTATTAAATTTCTTTACGTTGATATTTAATAGTTTATTAGTGTGTTCCGATATTTTTGCGAACAGATTAGCCTTTTTTTTTTTATTGTAAAGTAATCAACGCGATCTTATCCGTTCAAAGTAATTTCATTAAAAAGCGTAATAGTATTTTTGATTTTTGGTGCGGAACTTTGATTAATTATTACATAGATACGTTATATCCTTACAAGACTGACAATATTTCTGTGCCACGACACACATTGACATGGAACGCGTGTCAATGTATCAACGTCGCATAGTAACACAAAACACGCTATTACTCGCGGAGCATACTCCCGAGTCCGGCCAATTTTGGTTATAATAAATAATAAATAAAAATATCTTTATTGAACATACAAGTGACAAGGGACATAAAAACAGTTAAAAAAGAAAATTAACAAATCGAGAAACAATATTAAAAAACCCCACACCACATGTTCAAAGGGAATCCACTCAGGCATCGACCACGGCGGTGCCGAGGCGCCTGATCTTCCGTGGTCCCCTATCAGTTTGAGACCTCACATCAGCACATTATTTTGAATTATTATTATTTTAGTTTACAGACCAACTAATCTATAAAATACAATCATATATAACACTGACGATTCTACTATTTACAACATCAACCCAAAAACAAAACAATTACAGTCAGATGCCGCTTTATCTCGCGACACGGGATACTGGACCACAAGTCACAACCTGGACACCGCGCGGTGATTGCAATTCGCAAGTCAAGTTCAGTCGGCGCGGTGACGCGATCAGTGCTACAGCCTCAGCACCCGACTACTATTTTATCGCATTAACCTACAACCTACATGCTATATAAACATAATGTTTGTATAATTATTTACGTGTATTAATACATACGTGAGCTATTATAAAGGAAGTACAAGTGATAAAGACAGTTTAGTAGTAATTAGTATCTAAGTAACAGTTATATGGACCCAGTCTGTAGTTCGTGTGTTGTTTACAATCTTGTGCAGCGACGAAAACTTGACCTTGACCTTTTTGATAAGGAAATATACCGCCTAGGCTTCGGCTGACAACACTATCAGTGAGTATAACTATAAACTGTATAATATATATTAGTAATCTTATGTTATATCATATTATGTTTTTTATAAATTATAGACAATAAAAAAATAAAGTTGCATTAAAAAAATATAATTATTATTAAAGATAAACAAATATAATATTATTACATTACAAAATAGGTACATGCGTGCATATTTAAAGGGCAGTTATAAATTATTATAAAGCTAAGAGGCAGCTTGTTGCTGCAGTAAATAGGCTTTATATTTTGACCTAAACCCTTGCGTTGTTTGCAGAGCACGAAAAGGAGGCGGCAGATTGTTCCAGACCTTGCTAGACAAATACCGGAAACTACCCCTGAACGCGGAAGTGTGGTGCAACTGAGTGACTAGAAGATAGGAAGAACCTCTTGTAGTGATAGCCAGCTGTTTATCTCCTGCCCACAGTAATTTGCTATGGAGATAGGATGGCGTTTTAAATTTTATAACCCCAAACAATAACGTAGCAAAATGTAGTTGCCTTCTATAATCCATCTTAAGCCAACGAGTTTCATTAATGTAGGGTGTTACATGAGCACGAGGAGGGACGTTGTGACAAAATCTGGCGCAAGAATTCTGAACCTTTTGAATTAGTTTTTTTGACTTTGATAGTAAACATGGCCCGATGACTGTATCCGCG
The DNA here is from genome assembly GCA_905404095.1 of Glaucopsyche alexis. NCBI lineage: Eukaryota > Metazoa > Arthropoda > Insecta > Lepidoptera > Lycaenidae > Glaucopsyche > Glaucopsyche alexis. The sequence continues at coordinate 11,003,626 of FR990053.1, forward strand.
TAATTTAATTTAGATAATATAAGTGACTCACATAGAATAACACGCAAATTGGTCGGCACAAAATTTCTGATTTTATACAGAACTTTTAACCGGTAGAAGCAATTGCTGACAGTTTTAGTTACGTGATTCTCGAACTTTAAACCTTCATCCATTAGTACACCTAAATTACGAGCCTCTTTTACTCTTTCAATTAATTCTCCATCTACATATATTAATGGCTGCGCTGTTTTTATTTTATGGATTTGAAGTTTCGAACCTAGTATCATATATTTAGTTTTCACCGGGTTTAAAACAAGGGCGTTAGCTAAAGACCATTCCGAGATCCTAGCAAGGTCAGAGTTCAATTTAAACACAGCCTCGTGGACTTGACCTGGCTTGAAAGATATGTACAGCTGTATATCATCTGCGTAGATATGGAACTTGCAGTGTCTTATGACTCGTACAATGTCGGCACAGTACAACGCAAACGCCTCTGGTCCAATAACCGACCCCTGAGGCACTCCCCTAAGCACTTCACATGGAGTTGAACGCGACAAAGTACCGTCTAAATCATTTCGTAACTCGACTATTTGAGTACGATTATTAAAATAACTTGCAAACCAATTTATAGCATTCTGGTCAAAGCCGTAATATTTCATTTTAGCTAATAGCAAGGAAATGTTAATTGTATCAAAAGCGCGAGAAAAATCGAGTAGCACAAGTATCGTACCCTCGCCTGTATCCTGCGCCGTGAGAATATTATCTACAACATCCATGAGAGCGGTAGTGGTGCTGTGTCTTTTTCTAAAACCCGACTGAACCTCAGGTAATATACGATTGGCGTCAAGGTATAGAGTCATCTGGTTACAAACAACCTTCTCTAGTACCTTTGATACACAAGGAAGTATACTTATAGGTCTTAGCTCCTTGAGTTCGCTAACATTGTTCTTTTTAGGTATAGGTTTTACTAATGCAAGGCGCCATGCTTCAGGAAAAATACAAGACTCTATAGACTTATTGACTAATTTGGTAAGGCTATTTAGACATATTGGATAGCGACAGACCGCCAATATCATATCCAGCGTTATGAAATCAGCACCCATAGCGTTAGACTTAAGTGAATTTAAGATTTTATTAATATCATCGGTGCCAACGGATGTGAGGGTGAAAGTGGAGGAGTTAAATCTATTAGTGACAAAGAAAGTAAGAGTAGATAAAGGCACAGATTTACTGCCAGGGACGTCAAGAAAATGTTTATTAATCATAGATGGGTTATTAAATTGAGGTGGAAGAGAGAGGTTAGATTTTGCGTTGCTTAAATTAATATTATCCTTAATATGCTTCCACATTAGTCGTGGCTGTTTGATATGAGAGTTTATATATGTTTCAAAATAAACAGATTTCTCCCGTGACAAAGCCAGAGCCACTTCTCGCTTGAGACTTTTATAAAATGCTATATGTGAGTCATTATTACTTTTGCGTGACCGCCTATATGCCTCGTCCCTTCGTCGCATCATTAATTTAATGTTATAAGTAATCCATGGGTATTGTTTTTGTTTTATATTTATAGTTCTAACAGGTGCTAGTACATCAAATACCCATAAGACACTATTATTAAAATCACGCACCATTTCGTTAACGTCTGCATGCTGCTGTATAAAAGTCCAATCTACAGACCCAATTGTGGTTTCCAGGTCATGTGCTTCTATTTCCTTTATAGGTCTGTACTGAATAATTTTGGGTATAAACTTTTCTTTACGGATGTTTATAGTAAAGGATATAAATGCATGACTACTAAGGTCAGGAATATGATCAACACAAACCTGAATTTGATCTGCATTCGTACAGACTAAGTCAAGTAGAGTTTCAGTATCTGACGTGAAATGAGTAGCCTGTTTTGTAAATTGTCGTAATTGATGCACAGTAAGGAAGTCGTCCAATATTCTATACGCGCCATTGACATTTAAAAAGTTAATATTGAAATCGCCTATTAAATATATGTTGTCGTAACTAGTCAGGGCAGTAATGGTGTTTGTTAGGGCGTCCAGAAACACCTGTATCGACAACCAGGGAGGGCGATATGCCGTGCCAACACAAATAATCCTACCGTTGGCCTTAACAGACAGCCACATCTGCTCCACGTTACTAGTAACTGGGTGCTTGAGTATTTGTGTTTTTAGATTTTTTTTAAATAAAAACCTACACCGCCCCCGCGAGCTCGAATACTCGCAGGTCTAGGTATGTGGATTAGGCGATAGCCTGGAACACGGGGTGCCCGGCCGTCTTCGCCAGGACGTAGCCAAGTTTCATTTATAGCTACTAAATCACAATCATGTACATTCATAGCCATTAAGAATTCATCGTGTCTAGAACCAAGAGACCCGGGATTTATAAAACCAATTTTAATATGTTTTAAGTTAGTCATTTTATAATATCAAGCAATTTGTATTGTTTTATAATAGTAAATATGTAGTTAGTAGATATATTAAAGATAATGAAATAATTAATTACTAAGAATAATAAGGTTTGTATACAATTAAAAATATCATAAAAATTTACACCAAATAAAACAATATATAGAAATACATGTGAGACATGAAAGTAACTTATTTTTAAGATACAACAATATTGTGCCGTGTGACTATTACATGGTAGCTGCAGATCTATTATTGTTACAGCTATTTGATGTGGTGTAATATAGCCGTGCTTTATTTTTACACCACCATAAATACCTAAAATTACACCTAACAATACATAAATATTAAAATTTGAAAATACTATAAAGGTCAAAATGTAATCTAAAATATAATATGCAAACTGTTTATTGTGTAATAGCATGTCTAAAGTCCTTGACCAACAGATGACACACCAAAAACCCGACTCAAGTCCCCCTCCGTTCGTATGCGGTATACTATTGAGCTAGGATCACGCCTGGCGAAAATACCCCCGCCACGCGTCCAGACATATCTCCAGCTGTTGCGACGTCCCTCCTCCCGGGCTAGGTGGAATATAGTACGGTTGATCTTTGTAAGGTGCTCGTTTATATATAAACGACGAGGTGCACCATCCACGACGCCAGATGTATCCACGCCACGACGAACCCGAGCAGCCTTCAGGACATTGTCACGTACCGATTTCCGTGAAAACCTGACGACAATGGGCCTGGAGGTATAGCGCGTATCCTCGGCGTTAACGGCCACTTTTTTGATGCCCTTGCGAACAGCGCTCACGATCTCATGTTCGCCAATGTCGATACCTATCTTTTTTGTCACCAGCCCCACCAGGTGGATAATATTTTCCCCATTTTTTTCGGGCAGGCCCGATATTTGCACGTCGCATTGTAGGCTCTGCTGATCGCGATCGTTCAGTTCCAGTTTTAAACGCTCGATCACTTCAGTAACGTCCGGGCCCGGTTCGCAAGTGCATGTGTGCGCGTCGATTTTCTGCTCCACTGCAGCTATACGCGATTCGGCTACGTCCACACGTTTGTGAATCTCCGCTAAAGTTGTGTTGAGTTTAGTGATTTCGTGCCTCATGGACACCATCTCTGACCGGAACCCACTGATGACCTCCCTTAGTAGTTTGATCTCCTCGGCCAGGGGGTTTGGCGAGAGACAGTCAGAGCTAATGGGCGTTGCATCAACATAAATGTCCTTAGGAGAGTTTTGTTCTTCAAGTGTGGGAGACCTGCCGTCAACTTTACAAGTACGACAAAGCCACTTTGCTGGGTTTTTTGGGTCGAATAGTTTGGCGCAGGTTCGATGGTATGTACCATTACATTTGCTACATTTGATATTGTCATGTATGCTTAGGAATTTGGCACATTGGCAGCACTTTAGATTCGGCATATTTATTAAAATTAGTAACTATAATATTTGTTGAAACACTTTTTTAGAAAGGTTATTATTTAGAAATTTTTTCTAGGCTAAATTATACGAAGAATTTTATGATCCGTAGTTTCTAGTCAACATGCACCTACGAGTACATTGCTTCAGTTATTGCATTTTGCGAGTGGTCCTTATATTATTTGTAGTGCACGTTTATTAGAGACGTAGGTATGTACTTGTTCTCATCGTAAGACTCAACATGGCAAAGTCTCTGTACATTTGTATATCTATATCGTCAAATAAATCATGAAGCTTATAGACTAGGGCTTTTACCATTAAAAATGATCAATAGAGAAAAAAAAAATAGTATGAAACCCATTGAAAAGGATGAGAATATTAAAAAATAAAATGAAAAGTAATTTACGGGCGATTTGAGGTTGGGAAGTGTAAGGGGTGAGTTTTTAAGGGTAGAAGACGGTTTATCTCAATTTCTGGCAAAACTACAAGTCTTATGGAAAATAGTCAAATGGCAATAGAAAGAAAAAATTCTAAAGAAATCGGTTTCACATAAGTTATTGAGGAGTTCAGTAAATTGAAGGCACGAAAACACATATAACTCGCTACAAAAAAAAAAACTATCTTTTATTTTATTTATTATTGACGACCTCTGTGGCTCAGTTGGTTGAGCGTGTTGGTGCTCAAGCCGGGGGTCGCGGGTTCAAATCCCGCCGAAGGAACAAAAAGTTTTTTCTGTGTTCTTGGGTCATGGATGTTTATTAAATATGTGTATAATATAATAAAAATCTTAAATATATGTATAGTATAAAAGTATTAAATATATTTCCGCTGTCTGATACCCGTAACACAAGTTCTTCGAGAACTTACCACGGGATCAGATTGACGTGGTGTGAAGCGTCCATAGATATTATTATTATATTATTATTGTTATCTATCGATTTGTATTTTATTTTCCTCACCCATATCCATTCCATATTGTAGGTATGTAAGTTTCATTTGCCAGATTTTAACGAAATAAACATAAAAAACAAAACAAAAGTTTTAAGGGTTCCATAGCCAAATGTCAAAAAACGGAACCCTTATGGATTCGTCATTTCAGTCTGTCTGTCTGTCTGTCACAAAAATTGAAAAAAAAGCAATCAATTTTGAGCGTTCCCCGTACTTAGAACTGAAAGTCAAAAATTTTTTTTTTATTATACCCATACGTATGGATAGGTCTTCAAAAATTATATTGAGGTTTCTAATATCATTTTTTTCTAAACTGAATAGTTTGCGTGAGAGACACTTCCAAAGTGGTAAAATGTGTGTCCTGTAAAATAAGAGAATGATAAAACTAAAAAACATATATGATGTACATTACCATGCAAACTACCACCAAAAAATGGTTTGAACGAGATCTAGTAAGTAGTTTATTTTTAATACGTCATAAATCGTAAACCGTAAAATCGTAAAATAGACACGGAGTTTGTTAACAATTTAAAATTTGCTAACGATATCATTATTTTTGCAAAAACATCAAAAGAACTACAAATAATGATAAGTGAGTTAGATTATGTTAACAGAAAAATTGGTGTACGAATGAACACTTCAAAAACAAAAGTAGCGACAAATAGTGTAAAAAACGACATATACGTAAACAATACACAAATTCAATATGTGGACAGCTATATATACCTCGGAAAACAAATATCCTTTGAGAAGACGCGCCACGAAAATGAATTAGAACGCCGTATTAATATGATTTGGAGAAAGTACTGGAGTTTCAAAGAAATTTTAAAAGCCAAATTCCCTATGAAACTCAAAAAGAAGGTAATGGACTCCTGCTTATTGCCATGCCTGTTATATGTGGAGCACAAACGTGGCTATTTCAAGAAAAAACATAAAAGAAAATTGTCATGTCTGACATGTCAGCGCGCAAAAGAAAGAAGCGTACTGGGTATCAAACTTATCGACAAACAAAATAGCAATGTTATTCGTAAAAAGACAAAACTCATAGATGCAGAACGACATGCACAACAACTTAAATGGAGATGGGCTGGCCACGTTGCCCGTATGACAGACAAAGAGAGTCACCAAGTGGAAAGGCGCAGGTGGAAAGAGAAGCAAAGGAAGACCTAAAGATAGATGGGTCGACGAAATCATAAACATAACAGGCGAGGAATGGATGACAAAGACAACAGACCGAAAACAATGGGAAAAATTGGAGGAGGCCTTTATCCGAAGAGGAGCCATGCCAAAAAAAAAAACGAATACATAAGAAACATTTTATAAGTAATTCAATATTATGTACCGACTAATTTAAAAAAAAAATTCTTAGCTTGTAAAAATTTAAAAACCAAAAAAAAAAACTATGTAAAGCATGGAAATAAAGGGCTATATAATTAAATCGTTACCCGCAATTTACCTTTCATTCAATCAACTCAAATATAAAAAAACATTTAATTTCATAAAATATATAAACCTTATGCATAAACCGTGAACCATTATTTTTTATTACAAATTTGTACGAAACCCTCGGTGCGCGAGTCCGACTCGCACTTGACCGGTTTTTTAAGCGGGGGGGCCTCATTTGGCTTTGCCGCCCCGGGCCCCTGACGGGCTTAGTCCGCCACTGGAGCTGGGTAGGCTTTGGGCCAATTGTGTCACGGTGTCATGCTCAGAATCGGTATGTGGAATATCTCCCAGCACTACCAAGAGAGAACTCAAGGAATGGGGCCGCAGCTTAAGTATAAAGCAATGGGCTGAAATCCTAGGCCTTGAGTTTTTACTTCTATATTTTTTATTATTTCAAGATCAAAATTAGCTAACGTTTTAGCTCGTTTTAGTCAGACAAGGGAACTGCAATTAATTTTTATAAACAAGAAGAAGGAGAATATTGTCAGTTAGGAGCAAAAATTTACAATGTCATTGAATAATAAATTTACTAAGATAACTTTAGCCGTAGAAAATTCTTAATGTAAGCAACATTTATGTAACTTATCTTATTTTATTTTATAAACTCTTTGGCCATTTAGATGAATACTCCTATAATTTTTTTAAAGTGTTTGGAATTAGTTATTTTTACCTGTTATTACAGAAAATGTATCTATAGCTTATCTATTTTTACATGTTGCTGAAAACCTTAAAAATAAAATGTAGGCAATTTTACTTGCTATTACATAACTTTCGTTGATAGCTTAGATAATTTTACCTATTTTTCGAATTAGGACTTTTTTACCTAAGCGACATAAACTGCCTGTAATTCGAAAGCTATATGACTCGTTTTAATATCAAAAATTGCTATAAAAATAAGATACACGTTGTATCTTAATGATATATAGATATATAGATGTATGTTAAACCATCTAAATCCGACTATTTTGTGATTTTTAATGTTTTTTTTTCTAAAAATTTTAACGTTAAATCACTCTTCTATAAAGTTTACTAAATTTATGCGTCATATGTGTCTTTCTTTAATTATTATATTTTCTTTAATTATTATTTTTTATCAATTATTATTATTTAAACTGGAAATATCATAATATGTATTATATAAAATATGAATTTGCTCTCCTACGCTATCGAATTGGATTTTGTCTGTAATGGTAGTTGTATGTGTGTTAAATAAATAAATAAATGTCGCTTAGGCATTTTTACCTCATATACTATATACTTCAAAACGTTGATATACTAAATAGACAATTAAAACAGAAATAATATAATATATCTATGGACGCTTCACACCACGTCAATCTGATCCCGTGGTAAGTTCTCGAAGATTTTTGTGTTACGGGTACCAGATAACGGAAGTATATTTAATACTTTTATACTATACACATAATTAAGATTTTTATTATATTATACATATATTTAATACACATCCATGACCCAGGAACACAGAAAACTTTTTGTTCCGTCGGCGGGATTTGAACCCGCGACCCCCGGCTTGAGCAACGACACGCTCAACCAACTGAGCCACAGAGGTCGTCATAGAAATAGAACTATACACTTTCTGTGAAATTTACAAGTACATATTATACAATAAAATATTATACTATAATATATACTATATAATATTATATTAATATATTATTAAAATTTCAAGTAAGAAGTTGAAGGAACAAAAAAGTACATTCAACGATCGAACATTTTCATTCTATCGCAGGCAGAGTGCTCGCTAAGGTTTTCATAATTTATTTTTTACGGCATGTTGTTCCCTATTATTTCAAGAGTAAAATAAACGATTGCGAAATAGCGGCACCGCGGAGAGTGACACACAACCTCCTCGTACGAAAGTCAGCGGCTCACTGTCTCGCGTGCCCGCGCACGCACCGCTTACAAATATTTTCACAAAATAATAGTTATTTACGTATATTTTGAAAACAAAACGGTATTTCGAAAAATCCAACGATGAAATGTTAGATAAATATATTCTTCACATTTTCGTAAAAGAACCATCTTTATAGTAGTAAGTAGATAGAAAAAGAAATCTGAAAACAGGGCTTTTTAATTTTAATTTATTTAATATTAATCTTCGTCTTATTAAAAAAATTAACGATGATATTAAAGATGAAGGATTGAAGTGTGAAATGTATATTTTTTTGAATTTTTTTATTCTCATTTTTCGGAGTAGTTCCGACTCAAACTGAGCGATTTTTAAGCTTTAGGGGCTATTTGCCCCTTAATGGATGATTTATATAGTATTCTCCGAGCGAAGTAACCACTCTTGAAATACTGTAGTGCCTGGGACAGTTGGTTTTTAACAACATTAGTTACTTGGAATTTTAAGTTTTTGTTCAAGTAAAACAATTGTTATAAACAAAGTATAAATATTTTTTTTAACTTTTATGGCACGATCTTGTTAAGTATGTATGTAAGAAAGGCTCTACGAAGCGAAAATTTTTTACGACCATTATTTAAACATTTTTTTTCACTTACAATTAAGACGGTAGTTCGAGAAAATTTCGTTAGTTAACAAACTTGTTTAACTCGTTGAAAAATTAACTTTTAGTAAAATTTCCAACGGGAATAAATTATTTATAGTGTTCAGAACACACCATATTTTTTTCAAATTTAAAAAAAAAATCAATACCTTAAATAAATTAATTAATGTGCCGTACTCGCTTTTGACGCCACGCGCGCATCCTAAAAATGTCACGCGCAGACCTATTTTCAGCGTTAAATTAAAATTATAAATAATGGAGATAGAGTTCCGTGAGTCGGGAGTATTTTATTGGAAATTTCCTCCTGTTTCAGAATCTTTTTTTGAAATTTCTTGAATATTAATAGTTTATTAAATATTGGCAAAAAACCAAATGCCATTTTTTTCATCTTTAATTGTTTATAACTTTTGCAATTTTTTATGTGCTAATACACGCTTTTGGCACATTTTTCTAGACGTCATTCCGGATCCAATGAGCTATCACACATAATTTTAAGAGTAGTATCTCTATTTTGTACCATTTTCAACTTGTCGCATAGACTAACCCCCTTACTAATAATCGCTGTATAAGCTTTGAATAGTTAAACAGTGTTTTGTTCACGTCACACAAGTTACATTTTTAATTCGATACTTAGAAGGAGACAAAACACTGTATAACTATTCAAAGCTTATACAGCGATTATTAGTAAGAGGGTTAATGAACTAAAATTACACAGAAGAGGCATTTCTCTGAAACTATTTAGGTACGGTAACTTTGTAATACTCAGCTGTTTGTGTCTAAATTACTCTCAGTAATGTGGCCACTTAGCCCGTAGGTATTACCTTGTCTTAAACATCATCCCCGGGTCATGACCCATTAGATCTAGGGTAAATACGCCACTGAGCAGTAGGTATTTTAGGTTTGCCGCTAACTTGTGAGAAATTCTTGAGTCTACGATATAGCCACAGTAGGTAAGTATGAATGAGGTCGTTAGAGCTGTGTACAGATATGCATTATTATGGACCGTTCAAGTATTATATAAGCAGATTTTTTGCAATTATTAACCCACCCCTCCCCCTCGTCAGCAAAAGTAAGCAAAACTTAAGAGCTAAGGCTAAGGCCAAGAGGCTAAGGCCTCTAACCACTGCCCCCCATGCTTACTTCAATATTGGTAGGTACAATCACGGAATTTATAACACTGATTGATTCATGAGCAACAATTATTATGTCAAGAAATACGGAAAAGGTTTGGAATAGAGGACTGTCAAGCAAATAATATTCATTTTAATAAACTTTACTGACACTGTATTCAACATAGAGTAGGTACTTACCTAAGTTACAAACATTAAGTATAATCTTAAGTAATATTACGATCAAAACAAACTTCCTTTAAATATTTGATATAGGCAGCGTTGCCGATTTGTGGGGAATTCCCCAAACTGCGGGGAATTTCAAGTCGATTGGGGATTTATTGGGGATTGGCACTATGTGGGGAAAATGTGGGGATTTTAACATTTTGACATCTTATTCTCATCGGTAAATATTTCATCATTCATTATCGACACGATATCGACCTTTTTTAAAATAATTATGTATGGCATGGGCATGGCACATCTCTAGTTTCAAACTACTAGTAGATTGACGTTTGTTTATGATCAGGGGATTCCCTTTTTCCCGAGAGTTTTGCCGGGAATGTCAATCAGCAATGTTGTGTTAATGTATTATTTTTCTAAATTCGTGTTATTTCGGTTTTTAATGTGTAATATTGGTGGAATATTAACCATTAATTATTCGTTGAGGTGCACTAGTGTGGAAGAGTGATGCATTCTACTTTGAAGTTTCAGTAAAGCGTCTACCACTGAATCGACTGACTAGACTGATTGACTACCGTGACTATTTATTAGGACTTTGACTAGACTTTGGACTTGACTATTTAGAAATAAGACAAATAAGAAATACCTCAACCCCTTACTAATAAACGCTGTATAAGCTCTGAATAGTTATACAGTGTTTTGTTCCCGTCACACAAGTGACATTTTTAATTCGATAGAAGGAGACAAAACTCTATATAACTATTCAATGCTTATACAGCGTTTATTAGTGAGTGGGCAAAAATTTAAGACTTGGCTTAAAGGTCTTGTTGCCAGGACATTAAATCTTTAAAAAAAAATCTCTTTTTCCCTTTCTTCAGATACTGTTGTATCATTTATGGCTGTAAGAGAAGGAATAAAAAACCGGGCGGCAGCATCAAGTTCTACCCTTCAAACAAAATGCTTTCCACAAAAATATGGAAAAGAATATGAAAGATATCAATATTATTTAAATAATCTATATACTTATACCTATATAAAAATGAATCCCCATCTCCATTGGTCACGGCATCACGTGTGAACGGCTTGACCAATTTCCCTAATTCTTTTTTTTTTTTTTTTGTGTTTGTTTCAGGAGAAGGTTCTTATGCAAGAAAAACTAAGAAAGTAGCGTGGAACGATAGAATTAAAAAAAACTTATTGATCATATTAACTGTTTGTTTGACTCTTTATTTTTATTAATTACTTATACTAATGCGAATTATACTCAGCTAGTAGAATATTGTTTCATTTTTTAAAAAACCTATGTGGGGAATTTGTGGGGAATCAGCGGATTTTTGTCCCCAAATTGGGGAATTCGATCCCGATTTTTGGGGAAATACATAAATTATCATTGGCAACCCTGGATATAGGTACTACGAGTACCTACTTGAATAAATACATACATACATACATATAATCACGCCTGTTTCCCGTAGGGGTAGGCAGAGACCACTTCTTTCCACTTGCTACGATCCTTACATACTTGTTTTGCTTCATCCACTTTCATTATTCCCTTCATACATGCTCTTCGGTTTAGGGTACTCTTGACCTGGCCTTTTTTCAAGACGTCCCCGATTTGGTCTTGGAACGTCCGCCTAGGTCTACCCCTTCCAACATAAAAATTGAATAAAATACTAATAAATAGTTATTTGTGCAACAAGAGATCAAAGTTGTTTTTTGTTTCGAGTGCTGATTTTGAGTCCCGAGCAAGCGAAGGATTCTATGATTGATTCACGAGCGTAGCGAGTGATTCAAAGTTAGAATCCTGAGCGTAGTGAGGGACTCAACAGCACGAGATGCATAAAAACTTTGCACACATAACTTTTCACCGCAGCAGTGAGAACACATATTACTTAGGAGACATAGAAATGAACAGGAATATATTGAAATAACTGCTAAACATGCTAAACATTTTTAACCGACTTCCCAAAAAAGGAGGCGGTTATACGTTCGGCTGTATATATATTTTTTTATTTTTATTTTTTTTGTATGTTCAACGATTACTCCGCCGCCTGTGGACCGATTTTCAAAATTTTTTCTGTGATGTATAGGGTGTAATCCCAAATTGGTCCTTTTGATATCAAAGTGGTGACCTGATGATGGGATCCATGAGGAATCGAGGGAACTCCTCGAAATTTATATGGACACATATGGTGATTTTGACTTTTTCTGAAGTAGTTCAAGCATATGCTACCAAAAAGTAAGATTTTGCTCCAAGGTATACCCTGAATCCAAAAGTACAGAATAGAACTCCTGACTCCTTATAGATACATGTTTGGGAATTTCGGCGTTGTTTAAAGAACTGCAAGCATATGCCACCTTGTCAGTTAGAGTAATCATCATCATCATCACCACTATCACACCATACGTCATCAGATTATGATGATATAAAAGGTATTTCTCATAGTATTTTACACTAACACGGAGATCATTGAACATTACTCTGCCGTTTATGGACCTATTTGCAAAATTCTTTTGTTGTTGTAAAGGGTTTAATTCGAAATTAGTCCTTTAGTCACTAAAGTGGAAACCTGATGATGCGAGCCATGAGGAATCGAGGGAACTCCTCAAAATTTATATCCACACATATAGTGATTTTGACTTTTACTGAAGTAACACAAGCATATACAACCAAAAAAATAAGATATTGTACCAAGGTATACCCTGGATCCAAAAGCACTGTACAGAACTCCTCAGTCTTTAAAGATATGCGTTTGGAAATTTCGGCATTGTTTAAAGAACTGCAAGCATATGCCACTTTATAACTTACAGTAATCATCATCATCATCTTAATAGCAATACCTAATGGAAGCTTGGCGAGTATTTAATTATACATTCGATCGTTTAGTTTAGACGTTCTTAAGACGTATTAATAATAACTTAACAAAATATATCACTAAAAAGGGTGAAATTATTATTTTTAAACAAAAAATTAAACCGACTTCCAAAGTAAAAATACACAAAAAAGTATGAAATAAAACTTAATCTCTAAATAATTCCCCTTTCAAATTCGGCTAAAATTTTTACTATTTCTCTACTCAATCTTATTAATTTTGAAGTCGGTACCAGCAAATATGAACGTAAGTTGTATAAAATATTGTAGAATATTGTTTGGGCTGGTGCCGAATTCAAAATTAAGAAGATTGAGTAGAGAAATAGTAAAAATTTTAGCCGAATTTGAAAGGGGAATTATTTAGAGATTAAGTTTTATTTCATACTTTTTTGTGTATTTTTACTTTGGAAGTCGGTTTAATTTTTTGTTTATAAAAGTTACAATTAAAGGTACAATTATTGAAAGTAATTGGTTTTTCTTATCTGTTTAAATATATTATTCTAATTACTAAAGGATTCGAAATTCGAATGTTTCATATTTATGGCTGAACAATGTCAATTCGTGGCACTGAAGATTGAAAAATTAAAAAGCTACTTTGACCCACGCTCGAATCAAAATCGCGTTTTGTTTAAGGCCCGGACGCACTAAACTTCAGCGGAACTGAGCGACACGTTTTGGTAAGTCGCACTGCAACTGCAGCGGCGCTACAAAAATATATTTAGTAGCCAGGCAACTCTGTATTATCTATGCAGGCAACCTCCGAACAAGATGGACGAATGGACAATTGAAATTTAAAAGGTTTTTTTAATAAATATGTACCTACATATCTACAATCTAAATAATTTACATACGACCTCCGTGGCTCAGTGGTGAGCGCAGTGGCGCTTTAACCGGAGGTCCGGGGTTCGAATACCACCAGGGAACAAAAAAGTTTTCTGTGTTCCTGGGTCAAGGATGTGTATTAAATGTGTGTATAATCTAATAAAAATCTTATATATAAGTAAAGTATAAAAAGTATTAAAAATATTTCCGTTGTCTGGTACCCGTAACACAAGTTCTTCGGATACTTACCACGGGGCCAGACTGACGTGGTGTGAGGCGTAGATATTATTATTTTTATATTTTTCACTATGAAACCAATTAACATTGGAGAGGTCGTCGTTCATCCACTGGAAAAAGAAATAGAAAAATTAACTTACCATTTATTCCCATTTCTTGAACTATTTAATAATAATATCTATCTATGGACGCTTTTACACCACGTCAATCTGGTCCCGTGGTAATTTCTCGAAGAACTTGTGATACGGGTACCAGACAACGGAAATATATTTAATACTTTTATACTATACATATATTTAAGAATTTTATTATATAATACACACTTATTGCACATCCATGGCCCAGGAACATAAAAAACTTTTTGTCTCCCGGTGGGATTCGAACCCGCGACCGGGCTTCTTGAGCGCCGACGCGCTAACCATTGAGCCACAGAGGTCGTTTCACTCCAAAGTTGTTTTTTTTTTCATAGAAGTGTATATCATGTCATGTACTTTTTATGCTGGACGTCATAATATTATTATGTATGTAATATAAATTTTATTCATCTATCGACATTTTCGACGAACGATTATCGCGCTCCCAAGTATCTCGGTTGACTGACTATGAAAATGAAGTTGGCGAAACCGAACTGCAGTTCCCGACACTTTTGGTCAGTTGATCAAGTTTGACACGCAGTTCGCTGCAGTGTAGTTCTGTTACCGCTTAGTGCGTGTTATCTCATATAATTTCATATCTACACTAATATTATAAAGAGGAAAACTTTGTTTGTATGTTTGTTTGTTTGTTTGTAATGAATAGGCTCAAAAAGTACTGGACCGATTTCAAAAATTCTTTCACCATTCAAAAGCTACATTATCCACGAGTAACATAGGCTAAATTTTATTTTGGAAAAAAATAGGGTTCCGTAAGATGTTTGGGTTTTTCGGACACAAGGTGTAAAAAATCAACCAGAAAAGTTACTTACTTTGCGTACGCTGCCTAAACTATAAAAGATAGAACCATAAAATGTTTTAATTAATTGTAGATCTTATAAATATCTACAAAAAAGTCCGCGACACACTATACCTATCTATGTCGAGTGAGGCACAAAAACCATTTTTTTATTTAGAAATCTTGAATTTTTTTACTCATGCTATTAATCTTTATCAAAATAAATTATTTTACGCGTTTATTTTACTCATGCTATTAATCTTTATCAAAATAAATTATTTTATCACTAAGTACAGTTTATGAAGATAATATTTGGTCTTTGAATGATTAAAATTGGACGTTTGGTTTTGAAGTTATGGCGAAATTAAAATATTACGATTTCAGCACCCCAATCGCGCTATTTTTCAACGTTTCAATTCAGGTTCATCTCTGCTTCGGTTGCGTTTCAATTACGGTTCGTTTGAGGTGCGTCTGAACAAATTTCAGTATCGCGCTATCCTTCTTGAAGTAACTCAACCTCAGACGAAACTCGAACGAAACGGAACGTAACCTTTAGGTAGACATTAGGGATGCGAACCTAGTATTTTTGTAAATATCTGTGATTTTAGCATAATCGACATCTATTTTACTTGCGCGCCGCACTAATTGCTTTGAAATTTGTGGTTTATGGATTTAAAAGAAGAGGAAGTTACTAATAATTTTATTGACATCCATTCCTTGGTTTTTCGTTTATTTTATTCCAATTACTTCTTATCTGTGAATAATTATGGAACCGTCGTCTTCTTATACCTACTGTGAATGCCGTCGTTGAACAACGGTCGCGGACGCTGCTCTTGGAGTATTAAGAAAAATACAAAGACCTAGGTACCTACTAGCTCTCGGAAGAGTTAGGTCAAACGAGCTCTTTCATCAAGATAATGGCGAAATGCTCGCTCATACTTAACGCCGAAGAACCCGCAAGAACGGGCAAAGGTATGTGTACCTACTTAATAAATTTATAATAGGTACAACATTTACCTACTGAAAGAACTTTTTCTTTTATTTTTTGGGCCCTTGCCCAATATCTGGCAAGGTCCATTTGCCTCCATAAAATTCATTAATTATTGTGAGACATTTTACTATTAAAATGTAAGAATATGTTAGTGTTCTTTTATCTAGCATTAAAACCTAATCAGAAAAGATTAATTTATTGTTTTTTAAATTTCAGCTAATAGGACTGCGTTACAAGAATCCCGGCTAATGATTTTAAATATCGAAAAAATTAAGGCAGATTAGAAGCAGTCCTCATTACGGCACATGGTTTCAAATAGTTGTCCAAAAGTGCAGACAGATTTACAAGACAGGTAATGTAAAATTCTTACAAACTACTCGAAGATAGTTACACTATAGTAATTGTTTAATTTTATATAAAAAAATTAAACTAAGCTGATAAAACATATCCTTTGCAATGATTGTTTATTTATATTTTCTAAACAAATCATAAATAATTAATTTATTTTAATTTTATATAAAAAAATTAAACTAAGCTGATAAAACAAATCCTTTGCAATGATTGTTTATTTATATTTTCTAAACAAATCATAAATAATTAATTTATTGTTTATCTGTTTATCATTGTGTTTCAGTATACCAGACAAGCCGAAGCCTCACCAAGAGATGAAAACTGTTGCATAGTCCCAGCCCAAGGCTCTTTTTACTTTTGAAATTCGCATTAGTTCCACTCTTGACTAATATTTATTAAGAGTGAATCTGGTGCGAATTTGATGTCTTATACAATACATAAATACATTGTCTTTTATTCTAGTTTGTCATAGTATTTACATATTTATTCCTTAACTGTTTATTTTTAACCAAGTTTATATACTGTTAAGAATTAAGGTATAAAAGAATATACAGTGCAAACTACTTTCAATAATTTTAATGGTTGTAAGTATTTTGTGTTACTGGTGCTCTTAAACAGTGTTATTCGAATTTCTTAAAGTACTTGCATAATTATTTATTCATAGACTGATTTATATATGTCACTGTAAAATTGTAAAAACCGTTAGATTGTAAAATAACTTACGAGATTTTAAAAATATGTCGAAATATTAAAAACTGTATATTTATATAATCTAACGAAAAATAATGTGTGAAATTATAGGCAGCATATAACGAAAAATAATGTGTGAAATTATAGTCTGATAGACTTACAATTTCAATAGTTTTATTACAATCTAACAGTTTTTACAATTTTACGGTGACATCTACAAAATATAAGAGTTAAAATTAAAACTATAGGTATGTAACATAGTGTTAAAATTACTTTTAGTATATTATAATGGGTACCTATGTATTAATAATTTTGTTAATGGTAATGGTTATTTTAGTTTCTTTCACATAGTACTTACATGTTAATTTGTTGACTAATTATTGTTAAATTAAACAAGTTTTATAAATACAAAACATTTTTTATTAATTCCTCACACACACTCATATTAATTTAAATTTCATCATTAGATGGCAGTTGATAAACTACCAAGATTCCATAGGCATCCTATTTTTCCATAAACTCCTTAAAGATGTTTGCACATTACATCGACTCAACGCAAACTCACAGTATGGCATTCAAATGTAAGCTTGTTCACACAACACAAGTTCTTCGGGACTGTTAGGCCGTGGGTCAGATAGTGTCATCATAATGGGCCTTAGTGGATAATCTGATTCCCCTAAAATAGAACTGAGGGGGACAAAGCCTAGATTACCTAGGGCAAAGGAAGGGATCGAAATCTGGTACGTGGAAATGAGGGGATAGTAGAAGGGTAAGAGGGAAAGCTGGAAAAAGTCACAGGAAAATACACGGAAATAACAGGTAGGAAAATACAGTGAAAAGAGAAAGGAATAAAGGAAAATAACAAAGGTTTACCAATTACTTCGAGCTGTGGTGAGGCAGGGATTCCTTGTTGACTTGTCGACTTGTCGGAGCGAAGTACGATTTGTATGGCGATTGGCCCTATCTTTATACTAGTCTGACAATCAACCTTCTAGAACATTCCATTCCTCACCCCCTTAGCTCGAAATATCGTTTATTTTATATCAAGACATCGTTATTTACATGAAATACATTTTTCTTAATATTCTAATACATATTTACAACTTATTTTAATATGAATAAAACTTGGAAAACTGTCGAGAATTGAGTGAGCGAGGAAAATAGGTTTTTCCAGTATTTATATTGCCTCGTCCTCCCCTGACTTAACGGGCGTTCGCTCCGTCCCTGTCTAATAGCAAGTCTCTCTCGAGACCGAGGCGCTCCCTAGTAGCAAAAATTTGCAACTATGGACTTTCTTTCTAGATAACTCACTCAACCCCCGCATAGCTAATACCCTTACATTAAACTAGGTCTTATTTTATCAATTTTAACAATATTTCGCTAATTACTATCACAATGAATTGAGAACAATGGACAAAGTTATATAATCATAAGTATGAGTCTAATAAGAAGGTTAAAACAATGGCTTTTGTGAGACAATGGCATCTAATAAGACTTTACATGTACTATTGTTATTTGTTACGTATTACGCAACGAGTTTCTACTGTTTTTACTTTACATTGCAAGCTCTAAGTTATAACGAATTGTTATGTTTTTAAAATTAACTATTTACATGGTTTTATAACTAATTCGCTACCTTCTAATCGTTCGTCGTGAACATTTCTCCCGCCGGTCGCTCAGGCGACACTACTCCTGGCAGCACGACGATCTTCTTGCAGGGCCGCCGGAGCACGTGGCCGTTGCTGGTCTCGACGTCCACTACTCGTACCACGCCGTCTTGTCCCGGATACGTCTTCTTAATGCGGCCTCTCGGCCACACGTTGCGGGGCAGGTTGGGGTCGCACACTATCACGACCTCGCCGACTTCGGGGGCGGAGCCAATGGAATGAGGCTCCCGCCGGTGTTGGAGCAGGGGCAGGTACTCCTTGACCCACCGCCGCCAGAACTCGTCCGCCAGGTGCTGCGCGCGCTTCCACAGCTGGCGCGCAGTGATGCCGTCGTCTTCTGAGCGCACAGGCGCCGGGACGTGGCAGTTGGACCCCAAAAGGATGTGGTTTGGGGTCAGTGCCTCTTGATCTTCGGGACTCACGGCCACATGAGTGAGGGGCTGCGAGTTTACGACGTTTTCGACCTCCACTAGTAGGGTGTGGAGGGTCTCGTCGCTGGGATGTTTTTCGTGCAGCGTGACTCGTAGGCCTTCTTTGACGCTCCGCACCAGTCGTTCCCAGGCGCCGCTCATGAAGGGAGCGGCGGGGGGAATGAACCGCCAGTTGATGCGGCGGGCGTTGACCTCCTCTTCTAACGTTCGCCAGGCTTCTTTCAGCTCCTTTTCTGCCGCCTTGAAGCACGTTGCGTTGTCCGTCCAGAGCTCCGTCGGTTGTCCTCTTCTCGCGATGAACCTCCGCAGCGCGGCTATGGCTGAATCCGCGCTGAGGGAGGTCACCACCTCCAGGTGGACGGCTCGCACGGTGAGGCAGGTGAATAGGGCCACCCATCGTTTCTCTCGGTGGCGGCCGACGGTCACCTCGACCGGCCCGAAGTAGTCGAGCCCGGTGAAGGAGAAAGGGCGCGCATGGTGTGTCAGGCGCGCCGCTGGTAGATCGCCCGTGGCTGGGCTGATCGGTTTCGCCTTTCTCAGGCGGCAGACTTGGCAGGCACGGATGACACCTTTAACTGTGGGGCGAATACGGGTTACCCAAAACCGCTGTCGTAGCTCGTTCACCGTCGCCTCGACGCCGCCGTGTAGTAGCTGCTCGTGCACGTGTTGTATGTATTTCTTTGTGTATTCGTGGCCGCCGTCCATAATGATCGGGCAGACGGCCTCTTTACTTACATTTTGCGCGGCCGCGACTCTTCCTCTGAGCTTGATTAAATTGTTTTCCACCTTTACACTCAGCGAGGCGAGACGATCTCCCGCCGGTGGGGTGCGATGGTCTTCTATTCTTTTCTTCTCTGCGTGATAGCAGTCTGTCTGCATTTTTTGAAGCCAAAGCGTCTCGGCGCGGTCTAGGTACGCCGCGTCGAGACATACGTATCTTTTTTCGCTGCGTATAGGGATTGCACTATTTTCTTTACCTCGTTTTTTGCGCCGAGGATCCCATGTCGCGTCGCGCTCCTTATTTTTCAGCGTGCGTTTTCTCGTAGCGGCAGCGATGTGTTTTCTCGGCCGACACAAATCTATAAACTGTAACACTCGGCCGGTGGCGCGCAACAATACTTGCCATTTTTGTATACGCGTTATGTCGGGCAAATAGTCGCGTCGCACCTCTGTATACGTCGCGTGGCACCTTTCTTCGCCGGTAATTACCTTTTCACTTTTCTCCTCGGTCGGCCAGTGTTCCTCTTCGTATTTCAGGAACGCAGGCCCGTGGAACCATCTGTGTTCCCCGTTGAAGTCGGCCGGCGTCGCTCGGGTCGCGTCGTCGGCTACGTTTTCCTTTGTAGGCACCCACCGCCACTCACTCACCTTTGTTACGTCCTCAATTTCGGCGAGGCGGTGCGCGACGAACGTCTTGTAGGCCCGAGGCTCAGCTCTGATCCAGGCCAGTACGGTTCTCGAGTCGCTCCAATAAGTTTTTCTTACGAATTTCCACTCGTGTTCGTTTTCCACGGTTTTCGCTAGGCGCGCTCCTAATAAAGCCGCTTGAAGTTCCAACCTGGGGATAGAAATCGGTTTTAGAGGGGCTACGCGGCTTTTGGCCGCCACAAGTGCGATGTTGACCGCCCCGTCGTAGCGCTGGCTTCTAACGTAGACCGCCGCGGCGTAAGCCTCTTCGCTGGCGTCTACGAAAGTGTGCAGCTCCCTCGTAGCGATAGACGGGCTTGTGTCGTAGCAGCGCGGTACCTTAATTTTTTCGACTGCGGCCAGCGTTTTTGTCCACGTTGTCCATCTCGGGGCGAGCTCCTCCGGTATCGGCTCGTCCCACGCGGTACCGTACCTCCAGGTTTCCTGCATAAATTTCTTTGCCGGCATCGTAACCGGTGCCAGCAAGCCGAGAGGATCGAAGAGGGACATAATAACACTGAGGGCTTCTCTTTTAGACGGGACTCGCTCGTTATTCATAATAAATGTGGGTACCTTGTCGTGGTTTATTTTGAAGCTTAAATTGTCCTCCCGGACCTCCCACGTTATTCCTAAGGTTTTCTCGGCGCCGGCTTCTCCGAGAGGGACGACTGCGCCTTCATTTTCACTCGCGAAGTGTCGTTGTAGTGCCTCCTTATTAGACACCCATCCTCGTAGCTCGAAGCCGGCGCGGCGGTGAATGCGGTCCACGCCCTCAGACACCTCTAGTGCCTCCTCCTCGTCTGTAAAGCTAGTTATATAGTCATCCATATAGTGGCTTTTCTTTACCTCCTCCGCGGCCCTCGGGTACTCTTTAACGAAATCTTCGGCATTTCGGTTCTTAATATAGAGTGCGGTGCACGGCGACGACGTAGCACCAAAAACCAGCGATGTCATTTGATATTCTTGAGGCCTTTTTTCCCTTTCGTTGCCTCTCCACAGGAATCGTAGCGCATCGCGGTCCTCTTCGCGTATTTTGATCCTCATGAACATTTCCTTTATGTCCGCTGTTACGGCTACTGGGTACCTCCTGAACCGTATAATTACTCCCGGCAGCGACTGCAGGAGGTCTGGACCGGACAGCAGCATGTCGTTGAGGCTGCGGCCATGGGATCTGGCGGCAGCGTCGTGTACCAGGCGAATCTTTGGTTTCGCCGGGTTACATACCGGGAAGTGAGGCAGGTACCAGGTGCGTCCAGACTTCGGGGCTCCAGGCGCTGGCACAGCATACCCCGACTTCAGCAGGTTTTCTATCCTTTCTTCATATTTACCTTTCAATTCGCTGTCACGGTCCAGCTTTTTCTCCAGGGACTTCAGTCGCTTCACAGCATCATGGTAGTTGCTCGGGATCTCTTCCTCTTCATTTTTCCATAGGAGAGATGTCTCGAAGCGGCCGTCAGGAGTCCTTTTGTTGTTTTTTCTCAAGATTTCTAGGGCCCGCTCCTCAGGATCGTTTCTGGGCTTGCGTGGCTCTATTCCTAGACTTTCCAAGTCGAAGAACCTCTTCATCATGTTCTCCCTACCTTGTTCCTCACTCGCCGCGACGGTGTGACCGCAGAACGCTACTGGCTTGTCGTAGGACGTGCGATAACCGTGCAGCACCCATCCTAGCCGTGTGCAGGAGGCGACCGGCTGGTTCTTTTTTCCTGTCCTTACCTCGAGGGCTACCAGCATCTCCCAGTTGTCCTGCCCGATGAGTATCCTGGGGCGGGCATCCTGGTACAGCAGCTGGTCTTCTATATCCCTCAGGTGTACGCAGTCCTTGAGGTCCTTCTTTTCGACCGTTTGACTGGCGAACGTCAGCTTGTTGACCGTTCGCGCCCCTTTCATGACGTACTCGTTGCCGCTGTCTCGCCCTTTAATTCTGACGTCTACCTTTTTGCTGTCCTCATGCTTGAGAGTCTCGCTGACGCCTTTCACCCACATGTTGTCGCGTGGGCCGTCGAGGTCCAGCAGGTCAGCAAGCCGCTCGTCGATCAGCGTCACCGTGCTGCCGTCGTCCAGGAGGGCGTAGGTATCCACCCTGGTGCTGTTTTTACCTGTGACGGTGACTGGAGCGACCTTCAGGAAGGCTTGCTTGTCCTTGATGTGGCTGGCTATACTTACCACCTCGACCGTTGACGCCACTTCTTCCGTTGGACTGGCTGGTGGTGACGCTGCTGGTGCTGTCGGCGCTGCTTGCGGCCTGGGGTGGTGTAGCAGGCGGTGATGTGCCATGCTGCATCCTTCTTGGCCGCACCTCTTCGCGTTGCAGCTGCCGCGGCGGTGTGTGCTCCGCAGACACTGGTAGCAGATGCGGTTCTTCTTGGCCACCTCCCAGCGCTCCTTCACGGATGTGTTGGCGAAGCGTCTGCAGTCGGCGAGGTAGTGTTCCTGTTGACAAACTGGACAAGATTTTTTATTTACAATCGCGGTTGAGTATGTACGTTCGAATCTTTTCTGGCGGGGCTTTTCCTCGTTTATTTCTTCGGGTAGCGCGTAGGCACCGCATTTATCCGCCTCTTCATTGAGGAATGACGTCATCTTTTTCAGGTCTGACGTATCATCTTGATTTTTCGCTGCAAAATCATACCACTTATTTCTCAATATAGGTGGCAGCTTCTCTACAATTTTCTTAACCAATTCCGGTTTGAACAAGTAGTGCACCTTTTTTAATGCTTCGATTGTGGCTACAACATTCGCAATCTTGTTTGCGAACACGCACAATTCGCGCGGACTATCGTTAAGTCTGTGTAACGCCTTAATTTTTTGTATCTCGTTCATTGCCAGTGTGTCCGGGCGGCCAAATCTTCGCTCCAATGCTTGAAGAATAGTTCGCGGCTCCGGCTGGCTAATTAGTAGGCTATTGACCGCTTCTAAGGCCGCACCTTTAAGGCTTCTTCTAAGCCTCGTAATGTTTTCCGTGCTTGAAAACATGCTTTCCGTTTCTTCGTACGCCGCCCTGAAGCCGAGCCAACCTGTAGAATGTCCGGCGAACAGGGGCAACTCTTGCAGGAACCTCGGAGCATCCCTGGACATGCGCACAGCCTGTGTGAGGGCCGCTGCCAGCGAGGCGATGTCTCCTGTCGGCATTTTCCCATTTTCTTCGAGCTTCCGCTTATTTTCCTGAAGCTTTTCCTTGTTATGTCGTACGTCGGCCGGCGGACCTATATTCCGCCCTTGCGGCCATTTTTCCGGAAGGTTTTCCCCATTTTCCTTGGGTTTTCCTTCGTTGTCCTTCAGCTTCTCTTCATTTTCCTGAAGCTTTTCCTTGTTATGTCGTACGTCGGCCGGCGGGCTTGTTTTCTGCCCTTCCAGCCATTCTTCCACCCGGCTAGCCTGGTCTTCCTCTTCACCAGACTGACTGTCCCCATCTTCGTCAGCAGCCAGCGCCTGCTCCTTGGCCAGCCTTGCACGGGCCAGGACGAGGGCCGCCCGGACTTCCTCCAGCTTCAGTTCCGCCAGCTTTTCTTCGGCCTCCGCTATCCTCTTGTATTTCCTTGCACGAGGCGCACGCTTCTCTATAATCGTGTCCTCCTCGTGTCTCGCCGTTTCCCCGCTGGTGGACGTCGCTGTGGTCGTCTGATCTGTCGTTATCATGGTGGATGCCGTGGTGGGTCCTTCAGCAGCCTCTTCTGCCGGTGGTGGTGGTGGCGCGAGACGTGTCGCTTGTGCGCCGCTCCGCGTCAGCACTCCTTGTTGGTGGTACGCCCGCTCTGCCGCGTCGACGATGCTCGATGTACCGGACTTCGACATCTTGATTGCCCGCGCTGGATTTATACTTACGTGGATTTTCTATCCGGCTCGTTAAGGACCATGAAATGAGGGGGACAAAGCCTAGATTACCTAGGGCAAAGGAAGGGATCGAAATCTGGTACGTGGAAATGAGGGGATAGTAGAAGGGTAAGAGGGAAAGCTGGAAAAAGACACAGGAAAATACACGGAAATAACAGGTACGAAAATACAGTGAAAAGAGAAAGGAATAAAGGAAAATAACAAAGGTTTACCAATTACTTCGAGCTGTGTTGAGGCAGGGTTTCCTTGTTGACTTGTCGACTTGTCGGAGCGAAGTACGATTTGTATGGCGATTGGCCCTATCTTTATACTAGTCTGACAATCAACCTTCTAGAACATTCCATTCCTCACCCCCTTAGCTCGAAATATCGTTTATTTTATATCAAGACATCGTTATTTACATGAAATACATTTTTCTTAATATTCTAATACATATTTACAACTTATTTTAATATGAATAAAACTTGGAAAACTGTCGGGAATTGAGTGAGCGAGGAAAATAGGTTTTTCCAGTATTTATATTGCCTCGTCCTCCCCTGACTTAACGGGCGTTCGCTCCGTCCCTGTCTAATAGCAAGTCTCTCTCGAGACCGAGGCGCTCCCTAGTAGCAAAAATTTGCAACTATGGACTTTCTTTCTAGATAACTCACTCAACCCCCGCATAGCTAATACCCTTACATTAAACTAGGTCTTATTTTATCAATTTTAACAATATTTCGCTAATTACTATCACAATGAATTGAGAACAATGGACAAAGTTATATAATCATAAGTATGAGTCTAATAAGAAGGTTAAAACAATGGCTTTTGTGAGACAATGGCATCTAATAAGACTTTACATGTACTATTGTTATTTGTTACGTATTACGCAACGAGTTTCTACTGTTTTTACTTTACATTGCAAGCTCTAAGTAATAACGAATTGTTATGTTTTTAAAATTAACTATTTACATGGTTTTATAACTAATTCGCTACCTTCTAATCGTTTGTCGTGAACAAGAACAAACATCAATAAGAAAATCTTAATAAAATAGTTTTATAACTGCACCAATGCAAAGTACACCGCAACACAATCCTTATGTGCTTATTACAATAGTTTTATAATTATTTATTAATCTACTTAAGTAAACTAAGCAGACATAACTTATTTTCTTGTTAGGTCAAGTCTTATTTTGCAATATGCGCAATTAGTATTTACCTAGAGATATATCATGTCCTCTCCAATCTCCATCTACAACATGCAGCCGGTTTAAGTATGAATTTAATGGGTGACTTGCCGTGACCCTGTCATGCCCGACAGTGTCATGACACTGTAATATTTAATTTTGCATCACACATCTGTAACAGACAAATAATTTGAAATTAGGTATAATATTATCTCTCAAGTACCAGTTTACGTTTTACATTAGATGCTTGCTTATGCTTACTATTTGAACATTCAGAGAATGGTAATCTTTTCTATCATAGACTATAGTATCCTACTAATTCATAGTTCATGTTCATGTGGATGCACAATGGCCCGTCAAATAATTTGAAATTAGGTATAATATTATCTCTCAAGTACCAGTTTACGTTTTACATTAGATGCTTGCTTATGCTTACTATTTGAACATTCAGAGAATGGTAATCTTTTCTATCATAGACTATAGTATCCCACTAATTCATAGTTCATGTTCATGTGGATGCACAATGGCCCGTCAACATAGATGAGGAGTAACCTAACAGAGATAAACCAAAGAGAATATAATCACTTGAGATAAACCTACATATAATATCATTATATGCGTGTGGCCTTAAGAACTACTAAATATGAATTTACCTTCGTCTCTAAGTCCAAAGCATCCGAACACAAGGTTGGTGGCATGTGGGGTGCCACTTCTATAATTAGGGCTTTTGTTATTGCCTTTGAAATTCGGTTCCTTTTAGTATAAACATGCGATCGGAGCCATTTCTTTTACCCGATGCGATCGCATAAATTCTCACGTCTGGATACATCATACAGCCTCACAAACAGCTTGAGCCACAGTGGCCAATATCCAACAAATCTAGGTACAATTCTTATTTTTATATCTCACTTTGTATAATATTGTTTTCTTATAAAAAACGAGTCAACACACACAACAGAACGAACGTTTCAGTAACGTGCGAGAAAAAGAAGCTCCGTATCAACTTTTTGTTTTGACAGCGTTTGCGCTTCAGCTGCGATGCAGTTACGTCCCAACTATCTGTCAAAACGTTAGCGCGATACCGAACCATTCAAAAAGTCGAGTAACGTCAACGTTTCGTTTGCGGTTCAACTGAAAAAACTTAGCGCGATTGGGGTGCTGCTCCACGGCCCGTTGCGAAGTAGGCGTCACCAAGGCGGGGGTGTGCGTGCGGGAGGAGAGTTTAGATCTATGAGGTAGCCGCAGTATAAGTATCAGTATTGTACCCATAGATTATACAGATATATACATTGTACCCGTGCGAAGCCGGGCGGGTCGCTAGTAAAGAATATTTTGACGCGACGTGTCGCTCAGTTCCGCCGAAGTGCAGTTCCGCCTAGTGCGTCCGGACCTTTACTGTTGTCAGGGTGTTGCAACTTCCTATCGAAAGTATTATCGTTCGGAATCCAAAATTATACCTGACTATCGTCTGTGCAAACCACAAACCTTGCTCGCTCTTTTATCGTATGTACTCTTTCACACATCGCCTGTGATTGGTTAAGCAGAAATAGCAGATTAATTTTAAATTTCAAACTACGAAATTCTATTCTAATAATTTGAAAAATTATTATCAACTTTTATAAAATTTGTTAACTCATGTTTTGTTATTTGCAAAAAACTGTAATTTTTAGTGAACTCGAAATCGTATTTATTATGCTGAAATAGTGATTTATATTTAAAAATAAGTTCATGTATATGTTACCGGCCAAACCCGATTTTAGGACAAACTAGTTTTGCCTAGGCTAAACTGGTTCTTCCTATACGCGATAGGATTAACTAGTATATCCTAGTCCAAACTAATTTGTCCTAAGCCCAATAGGATAAACCAGTTTAGCCTAGGCCAAACTAGTTGATCCTGATATTAATACGCACGTATAGTTTTTTTTTATTTTTTTTTTCATTGTAGGCTTGGATCTTTTGCACTTTAGAATATATACATACGTAAAAAAGCTACGGTATAATTTTGAATTTCGAAATTATTTTTTTTAATACGGAGTGCCACCTCTTAATAAGTAGTATAGCTTTACATTCTCTTTGACTGTTGTCTCGCAGAAAAAGCGGCATGTTTGAGCTGCTGAGGTGAAAAAAATCTTTTCTTTTAACTACCTACGATTTTTAGTCATTTTAGTCTTGCCATAGTGACAAGATTTAAAAGTGGAGTCTGGCGGCGACCGTACCTACCACACCGTGCACAAAGTACGTAGTAGTACTCGTACGTAACCTACCATGGGACAGTCGGCAGACAATCTTTATATATAATATAATTTTTCTGTATGTGTGTTGACAGTGAATTTCTCCTAAATGGCTGAACCGAGTTTAATGAATTTTTTGTGTGTGTTCAAGTGGATTCAAGAATGTTTTAGATTTGCAATTGGACCCGGTAGGTGGCGCTGCTGTCAGTACGTCAAGAAATTTTATTCTAAGGCGGTACGAAGTTTGCCGGGACAGCTACCTAACTACTGAAGAAACACCTCTTCAGTAGTTAAGTCTCTTTTGTTTAAGCTTTATCTACCAGTTATAGAATAGGCAATAAGTATGTAAATACCTATACAAAGTAGTAAATGACGAACAGTTTGGTTTTAGTAATCTTGTTAAAGACTTATACACTTACTAATAAATGCTGTCATAAGCTTTGAATAGTTATACTATGTTTTGTTCCCGTCACACAAGTGACATTTTTAATTCGATTGAAGAAGACAAAACACTGTATAACTATTCCAAGCTTATGACAGCGTTTATTAGTAAGGGGGTTACAGTCTAGGCAACAAGTGCCTTTTTGGTCAACTTTTTTCAGCAGTCTCCGAAAATTATGGTTGAGGTATTATTCGATTTGGAATGGTATCTAGATGATTTTTGAAAAAAATGAAGTTCCGCTTGCAAAAATTGCAAAAGTTATTAACAATTAACTAAAAACAAAAAAGGGGGTTTAGTTTTTTGCAAATTTATCAAAAACTAATAAAAAAATTTCAAATTTGAAAAAAGATTCAAAAAGAAGAAGATATTTCCTAAAAGAAGTTCTAACTCCCGGATTGTAGGACAAATATTTAATTTTTCCCAGAGGGTTGAAAATACGCCCGAAAACGGGTACTCCGGCTTTCGCAATCCACGCCCCCTTCGGGCCTTAATGATATTTATTCATTTAAACTTATTAAATATGAAAATTAAAAATGTAAAAAGTTCAGGCGCCTACAGGGCAGATCAATAAACAATAATCCATGGTCAAAAAAATTTTATCGCGATTTTTCAATAAGTTATCCATTAATTAATTAACAATTTTTTGTAGCATTGCAAGTGCGATATTTGTTAAACTATTAATCTGAGAATTTTTTCCTTTCGTGGAGCTATTTCTCAAAGGTCTTAGAATAAATTCCTGTTGGAAAAATTAAAAATTGTTAATTTTCATTTTCTTAATAACAATTTACTAAGATGAAAAATTATAAATCTTTATTAAACATTGAAAAAAATTACTTTTTTATAATATTATTATTGAGTTGTTTTCTTATGATCAGAAGCTACTTAAAAATGATTTTTAATATTTTTATCTCCTATTGTTGAAATAATTGTTATAAACAAATGCGTTGTTTATGAAATATTTTTATTTATTTATTTTTGATAACATAATCTTTAACGATAATTATGATTTAGAAAAAACCGTTTCTTAAAAACAATTTTTATTGATGAAAAACGCATTTGTTGATTAACAATTATTTTCTCTCACTTCTTATTAATATTAAGGAATCGTTTTCTTTTTTAAATCATTATTTATTTTTCTTTTTGATATAATATATATAAAAAAAGTTTTATTTAATTTTTCATTGTTTATGTAATGAACAATTTGTTATAAACAAATAAATTTTTACCTTTTATTTTTTTCTTATTCTACTTATTGTTATAAAAAAAGACACGTTTTTGTTTTGTTTTTATTCATTTTTTACTATTTTTTTTTAATTTTTAAATATATGTTGTCCGTAATTTCGTCATTCTAACCTGATTTTTTCATCCTTAAAATTATTATAATTTTAAGGATGAAAAAATCAGGTTAGAAATTAGTGCCGAAGCATGGCTCTACCACGTTTCTTTTATATGGTAGAGCCATGCTTCGGCACGAATGGGCCGGCTCGACCAGAGAAATACCACGGGCTCACAGAAAACTGGCGTGAAACAGCGTTTGCGCTGTGTTTCGCCGAGTGAGTGAGTTTACCGGAGGCCCAATCCCCTACCCTATTCCCTTCCCTACCCTCCCCTATTACCCTATTCCCTCTTAAAAGGCCGGCAAAGCACTTGCAGCTCTTCTGATGCTGCGAGTGTCCATGGGCGACGGAAGTTGCTTTCCATCAGGTGACCCGTTTGCTCGTTTGCCCCCATATTTCATAAAAAAAAAATTATAAACTAATAAATAGATTAGTAACAACTAAACTTTTCAGCTGAATTTATTCTTTAACTAATGAAGAATAAACAAGTCTTAAGTGTTTTTATCATATCTTCATAAGTTTATAAATTATGATAATTTTAAGGATGAAAAACCAGGTAAGAATGACGAAATAACGGACAACGTATATTTAAAAATTTAAAAAAAAGTAAAAACATTAAAAAAAACAAAACAAAATCATGTATGTTTTTGTGACAATAAGTAGAATAAGAAAAAAAAGTAAAAATTTATTTCTTTATAACAATTTGTTTATAAACATTTTTTTTATATATTATATAAAAAAATAAAAATAAATAATGATTTAAAAAAGAAAATGGTTCCTTAATATTAATTAAAAGTGAGAGAAAATAATTGTTTATCAACAAATGTGTTTTTCAGCTATAAAAATTGTTTTTTAAGAAACGGTTTCTTCTAAATCATAATTATCGTTAAAGATTATGTTATCAAAAATAAAAAAATAAAATTATTTCATAAACAACGCATTTGTTTATAACAATTATTTCAACAAAAGGGGATAAAAATATTAAGAAATCATTTTTAAGTAGCTTCTAATAAAAACAAATCAAAAATAATATTATAAAAAAAATATTTTTTTCAATGTTTAATAAAGATTTACAATTTTACATCTTAGTAAATTGTTAATAAAAAAACGAAAATTAACAATTTTTTAATTTTTCCAACGGGAATTTATTTTAAGACCTTTGAGAAATAGCTCCACGAAAGGAAAAAATTCTCAGATTAATAGTTTAACAAATATCGCACTTGCAATGTTAATGTTCATGCTACAAAAAATTGTTAATTAATTAATGGATAACTTATTGAAAAATCGCGATAAAATTTTTTTGACCATGGATTATTGTTTATTGATCTGCCCTGTAGGCGCCTGAACTTTTTACATTTTTAATTTTCATATTTAATAAGTTTAAATGAATAAATATCATTAAGGCCCGAAGGGGGCGTGGATTGCGAAAGCCGGAGTACCCGTTTTCGGGCGTATTTTCAACCATCTGGGAAAAATTAAATATTTGTCCTACAATTCCGAGAGTTAGAACTTCTTTTAGAAAATATCCTCCTCTTTTTGAATCTTTTTTCAAATTTGAAAATTTTTATTAGTTTTTGAGAAATTTGCAAAAACTAAACCCCCTTTTTTGTTTTTAGTTAATTGTTAATAAATTTTGCAATTTTTGCAAGCGGAACTTCATTTTTTTCAAAAATCATCTAGATGCCATTCCGAATCGAATGATACCTCAATCATAATTTTTGGAGACTGCTGAAAAAAGTTGACCAAGAAGGGACTTGTTGCCTAGGCTATTATATCAGCATTCAGCAGTAACTTGGTAACAAGAAAAAAATGTAGCTGCGTAACTATACGATTAAATTTCTTAAACCAGAAGCCTGCATGTTATGGTCTATGGATATAAGTTTGAAATTGTTTCTGACAGCGTACTATTTGCTGTGTCATTTTCTCGCCTATGGGTATACCTACCTACTTAGGTCAAGAGGTCTCGCCCGCAAGGTTGAATGGCTAATTACTCACTTTTATATGTTCCATGAAAGCTAAGACGTGATTTTAGTGTTTGCTTTGTTTGTTGTTTTTCTGTTTAGCGACTCCCCATAAATTTTATAAATAACACGCAATATTTTAACATAAAAGTTTAAATATTACGACAGACGTATTCTTGAAGCGAGAATTTACTTTAAACGCCAACAATGTTAATAAAAGGTACTTAATATTATGTACTAGGTATACAGGATGTCCCAGAAGTCGACGTCGTCCCTTCGAAGGCTGATAGACCAGCTCATTACTCACCAGAATATCGTAATATGACCTTAGTAAAAAATCTTTAGTTTTCGAGATATTGGCACTTTTAATAATTTTT
Organism: Glaucopsyche alexis; assembly: GCA_905404095.1. Classification (NCBI taxonomy): domain Eukaryota; kingdom Metazoa; phylum Arthropoda; class Insecta; order Lepidoptera; family Lycaenidae; genus Glaucopsyche; species Glaucopsyche alexis. Next base: position 11,035,407 of record FR990053.1, read on the forward strand.
TAAAAATTTCACCTCATGTCAGTTTTTCGACTCCCGCAACTACAATTTCCCGTATTGTGGGATACAAATTTGTATTGCGGAATGCTGACTAGTTCTGCTATTGACGACGGTTATTAATAAAGCTAACAGAGTTTGAACTTTGTAGAAAAAAAGAAAACTTTTCCCTAATCGTGATTTCAAAAACTTTTTCTCCTAACTTTCACTATCCATACTGAACAAAAAATACACCACACTAACCTGGGTTGTTACTTAAAAAAGTTGCTCATTTTGTGTAGTTTTTAAAATAGTAAAATAGTTGCTATTAAGCTACGTCAAAAAAATTTTTTGCTATTTTAAGTGCACAGAGAACACATTTTGAATGTTTTTCTTTAGTTAGAATTTCGAACAAAAACACTCGTTACATTGAAATCAGCCAGATGTTTACTTAAAAATTGTACGTTGAAGTTAATTAATTAATTAATTAACTTAATTCATGCTTACTAAACTTAGAAACTAAACAGAATACAAGGATTTTTTTTAAACTGCAAGGAGAAATGCAAAGAAGGAGAACACATTAATAATATCATTTAATGAGTTAGACTCATTAGAGTGAGAGTAGGTGACGGCACGCACGTCTTTTGTTTGTTCTATACATGAGTTTGTTTTTTAGTTACAAGTACATTACGCTATTGATGTGCATCGTTTTTTGTTTTCTTACTTTTAACGGATTTTGCATTGTAATCTGGACTTGAGTACCTTAACCTTTTGCGATACAAATTAGCTGCAGCAGCACCGTTGCCTCTGTATTCCCCGTAAATGTAATGCATGTTAGCATACTGATGTATATTATAACCATAATGACTGGTAGTAAGACGCGTATCACAGAAACATAAAAGTCCAGAAGAGAGCCATGTCAATTCTTTACTGTCTCCAAGCACACTTAAGTCCGAGTCACTAGGCAAACGAAGTCCAAATTACAATGCAAAATCCGTTAAAAGTAAGAAAATAACAAAACGATGCACATTAATAGCGTAACGTACTAGTAACTAATAAACAATCTCATGTATAGAACAAACAAAAGACGTGCGTGCGACCTATTCTCTCACTCTAATGAGTCTAACTCATTAAATGATATAATTAATGGGTTCTCCTTCTTTGCATTTCTCCTTACAGTTTTAAAAAAATCCTTGTATTCTGTTTAGTTTCTAAGTTTAGTAAGCATGAATTAAGTTAATTAATTAATTAATTAACTTCAACGTACAATTTTTAAGTAAACATCTGGCTGATTTCAATGTAACGAGTGTTTTTGTTCGAAATTCTAACTAAAGAAAAACATTCAAAATGTGTTCTCTGTGCACTTAAAATAGCAAAAAAAATTTTTGACGTAGCTTAATAGCAACTATTTTACTATTTTAAAAACTACACAAAATGAGCAACTTTTTTAAGTAACAACCCAGGTTAGTGTGGTGTATTTTTTGTTCAGTATGGATAGTGAAAGTTAGGAGAAAAAGTTTTTGAATTCACGATTAGGGAAAAGTTTTCTTTTTTTCTACAAAGTTCAAACTCTGTTAGCTTTATTAATAACCGTGGTCAATAGCAGAACTATACAGCATTCCGCAATACAAATTTGTATCCCACAATACGGGAAATTGTAGTTGCGGGAGTCGAAAAACTGACATGAGGTGTAATTTTTTAAAAATTATTAAAAGTGCCAATATCTCGAAAACTAAAGATTTTTTACTAAGGTCATATTACGATATTCTGGTGAGTCATGAGCTGGTCTATCAGCCTTCGAAGGGACGACGTCGACTTCTGGGACATCCTGTATACTACGCATACATATATACCCTTAGATTATATACTACAGGATCAGGCACGCGGGGAAATTTTCAAACAAAACTTTCTGCCAATTTTGGTGCGGGGAGGGTAACTCCCACAATGAAAACAAAATCACACATTCACAAAAATATTGTAATCGTTACAAACTCACACATTTATAAAACTGCAACACTAGCTTCTTTATTTCACACAAATAAGACTCGCGCTAATATAACAGTGTAGCGTACGCACTAATACACTGGCATGCTAAGTGATGTTACCAATACAAATTATATCGATATATTGTCGATATGAATTTGTATTGGTCACATCTTTGTTATTTGAAAATAATGTATTTTGTTGAAATAAAACCATTCCGAATAATTCCGATATACATATTATATTATATTACACGTAAAAGTGTAATATAATATAATATGTATATATAACGATAATATAGCAATAGAAAACTTTACATACATAAGTAGTAAATACAGTCTATTCACGTTAAGTTTGCAGTGAGTCGTCAGTACAATTTACAAATGTTAAACCTTTATTGTCAAACGTGAACACGAGCTAAGCGTCATTGCTTTCTAGACATTTGCACTGATGACTCACTGCAAACTTAACGCGTACCTATAGGCTGTATTTACCACTTATCTATGTGAAGCTTTTTAAAACCGCCATAGCTTCTACGTATACTATAGACTGCACATACGCACATACATACGCTAATACTCACATACGTAGAAAATTGTAAGTTTTTAAGTCTTATAGTTTAGAAATGCTAGGGGGGACCAACTTATAAATCACTTTGGAGGCCGATTACTCGAAAATGGTTGACTTTATAAAAAAGTTATGTATGAAACCTTGCTTTTATTTTAAAATACCTATTAAACGATACCTCACACGATGGGATAGAAAGAAAAAAAAAGTTCATCCCCACTTCACATGCATGGAGAGCCACACCTAGAATATCTTATACGTTTAAACGAGCAATTCTTGTTTATTTATTTATATGTATATAACCGTGATCTTGGAAACGGCTCTAACGATTTCGCTGAAATTTGGTATATGGGGGTTTTCGGGGGTACACAATCGATCTAGATTAATCTTATGTTTGGGAAAATGCGTGTTCGTGTTTTAATGCGTTTTTCTTTCCACGCAGAATATGGTCGCTAATTTCGTCCTGCCGGCCGCTGTTCGTTTGGTCCAGCGGGTTAAGACGCCAAAGGCAAGAAACGAGTGTTACGGGTTCGAAACCTGCTCGATGCCTTACTTTTGTTTTTTTTTATATGTTCAAGTTTATATATTTATAAGTAATTTTTTATTTTTTATTGTTTTTAGACAAGTTTAAAAAAATGTAGTTAATGTTTGAGATCAAACACTTGATCTACACAGAAATCGATTGTAAATAATAATAATTGTCAGTTCACATTTTACTTTTTAAGTTTATGTAGATTATCACCTCAACACCACCATATTACAATAAACAGTCACCCAGGTACTAAAATTATAAATCCGAGATCTATACACAATCTATGATCTAGCTACCTATTACTAATCTGTGATTTATGAATGTACCAAATTTCATCCATTTATATTCATACTTAGGCTAACGGTAGAAGCGCGGACAGACAGACAGACGGACGGACAGAGCGAAACTATAAGCGTTCCTCAAGTATTACGGAACCCTAAAAATGAACTGCGCTTCAAACAAGGAATACTTGTGTCCCTCTGGCTGGGAATATCTTGATTTTATAACGATACCCTAGTCCATATTTCAAACATCCAAATAACCTGTTCAGCCTTTCAAGTTGCGGTGGGGTAAATAATAAACATCACGTACATACATGCACACTTTATACTCCTTGCTTGATCTGTCGTATAAAGTGTAAAAGCAATCCAATATTTTTACATCACAAAATATAAAATTAGTATACCAAGAAAAAAAAAATATTTTTATCGACATTGTTATTCTAGTGATTGTCACGTCACTCAAAAAGTAATAAAAAAGTTCCGCCATGTTTCGAGAATTAAGTGCCATAGTAAAATTCGAATCTGTTACATAGGAAATAAAGACTAAAATTCTATATCTAACAACAACGAGTGCGTGCCTCGTGGGGTGTACGCCACAATCGAATATTCTACGATTATCTGTCTCGTGTACACCGCTATTCGATACATCGTCGATTTTTACGAAATTACATTGAAATAGAAATATACAATAATTAAATAAAAAAATACTCATAAATGAAAGGTTAATCCATCTTTTTTAAGATTCGACGTGTTGGACTTGTTTTTACAGGACATAAGAGCACAAATCGGCATTTTTAGCGGAGCATTTCGGACGTCCTTTCGATGCTATACCGATGCACATAATGATTAAAATCGATTACGCAAATAGTTTTTATGAACGCATTAGATTCAAAAATCTTATGCCGCGTCCGCACGTTTGCCACTTGCCGCAAACTCCAAACCTCCACAAACGCTTGACTTGATGCCGCGTCCGCACGTTTGTCAAACCTCGACAAGTCTTCACAAATTCAAACGTGCGGATAGAGCGTTTGCCATGGTTTGTGTAGGCTTGCAAGAGCTTGCGGCCGTTCCGATCGAGTGTCGGTTTTTTGACACAAATCAAAGGGAATTTGTCGCAAGCGCCTGCGATGCATCCACACGTTTGCGCGCGCTCAGTCTGGTTTGTGTACTGGAGACGGGCAGACGTGCCTACGCTCGCACAAAATGAGTGGTGATTGGTCAAATAAGACATCTTGTTTTTTCTCGAATATTATCAGGCTGAACCATGCATTTGGGACCCGAAAAACAAGCATAATTATTGTATATTGATTTCTTATGTTTACGCGAATATTGTTCATTGTTTTAAACACTTACGGATTTACTGGCAAGTACTGGCAAAGGAACAACGTTATCGCCCTAGAATGATACGCGAGGCTATAGAAATTAAAAAGTACCCTAATTTTAACCGAGAAGATGGCTGGGTGCTGCCATCTAGTTGGGATCCAGTGATAAATAAAATAAAATTCAGGTCAAAAACACCGCGGCTTCAAGATACTGTTAGTATGTTTTGCGTGGATCGGTACACAAATAATAATTGAAGAATCTTCGGGTAGTTTGAACAACTTCAACAAATAGGACAACTGACACCTCAGTCCTCCCGTGACCACGGCTGCTGGAAAGTAGCCGAAACGTCGGGCAAAAGAAAAGTGCACCGCGACAAAATCCGTAAGTGTTTAAAACAATAATTATTGTATCTAAGTGTATAATACACTTAAATAAAAATCTTAAATATGTATATGTCACCGTAAAATTGTAAAAACCGTTAGATTGTAATAAAACAAGTGAAATTGTAAAATGCCGATAGACACAATAAAAATCTTAAATATGTATGTGTCACCGTAAAATTGTAAAAACCGTTAGATTGTAATAAAACTAGTGAAATTGTAAAATGCCGATAGACTTTGGACGCGAATATTCTGCCTATAATTTACCACATTATTTTTCGTAAGATTATAAATATATAGTTATAAATATTTCGACCTATTTTTACAATGTTACTTACGCTTGCGAGTGAGTAAGTGAACACACTTACTCACTCGCAAGCGTGCGGATGGTGACGTTTGATTCCCTTTTTCAAGTCAAGCGTTTGTGGAGGTTTGGAGTTTGCGGCAAATGGCAAACGTCGCCATCCGCACGCTTGCGAGTGAGTTAGTGTACCTATTCTGAACAGGCAAGCATGACGAACGTTGAGCTCGTAGGTATCGGCTATAGCATTTGCTTTGAGTTATTTTTATTGTAAAAACAACAGCCTCCGTGGTCTTGTGGTTAGAGCTTGGCTCTCGACTCGGAGGTCGAAGGTTCGATTCCCGCACTGGGATTATGAGAGTAAAAGAGAGTGTGCTTTTTTGTACTGCGCACACACTTGGGCACTATAAAAATACTCCTGCGTAACTGGCCTGGTTTCAATAAAACCAGCCACCGTCACCGAAATCGGTGTGAGGAGTTATTATTATTATTATTGTAAAAAAATACATAAATAAAAACAAAAAAAAAACGGCAAAGAAGATGGTGGATTAAGTTACAAATTAACCGTATAGTGGCTTATTCAATAATGTACTTAGCCACGCATCGGCTACTTTTTTCTCATAATAATAATATCTATGGACGTTTCACACCACGTCAATCTGGTCCCGTGGTAAGTTCTCGAAGAATTTGTGTTACGGGTACCAGACAACAGAAATATATTTAATACTTTTATATTATACCCACATGTCACCGTAAAATTGTAAAAACCGTTAGATTGTAAAATAACTAACGACATTGTAAAAATATGTTGAAATATTTATAACTATATACTTATTTTTAATCTTACGAAAAATAATGTGTTAAATTATAGGCAGAATATTCGCGTCCAAAGTCTATCGGCATTTTACAATTTCACTAGTTTTATTACAATCTAACGGTTTTTACAATTTTACGGTGACATATACATATTTAAGATTTTTATTGTATCTATGGGCATTTTACACTTTCACTAGTTTTATTACAATCTAACGGTTTTTACAATTTTACGGTGACATATACATATTTAAGATTTTTATTGTATCTAAGTGTATTATACACTTAGATACAATAATTATGCTTGTTTTTCGGGTCCCAAATGCATGGTTCAGCCTGATAACATTCGAGAAAAAACAAGATGTCTAATATTTGACCAATCACCGCTCATTTTGTGCGTGCGTATGCACGTCTGCCCGTCTCCAGTACACAAACCAGACTGAGCGCGCGCAAACGTGTGGATGCATCGCAAGCGCTTGCGACAAATTCCCTTTGATTTGTGTCAAAAAACCGACACTCGATCGGAACGGCTGCAAGCGCTTGCAAACCTACACAAACAAAGGCAAACGCTCTATCCGCACGTTTGAATTTGTGAGAGTTTGTCGAGGTTTGCCAAACGTGCGGACGCGGCATTATACCTCGGCAGAGGGGAAAGCTCATGTAAGGCGTATCCCGTAATATAAGATCTAAGTATATACCTTTTTTAGATCTTTAGACCGCTTTTAGATCTTTGAATCCTACTCCTACCTGTCTCCTTGATTAGATCATGTAAATTACAACAAAATATATTATCATAATGTTTATTCTAGACTCCTACTTACATGAAATTTATTAAATTAATAATTTCGTATAGGTAGGTACTCTATAAGTAGGTAATCGAGATTTTTTAAATCAGTTTTGACTTGATTAACCTTTAACGATGTAGCGTAAGTTAATCTGAGTTGTCCATAACTTTCAATGGAAAAAAATGTTAATAGGGCGTAAAACGAAGTGTGTGTTTGTGGGGATTGGGGGCGCATCTAAATTGGACCACTGAGGGGACTCCAACGTTTTGCAGCGCTTGCTGTTTCCATTAAAGGGAATAAAACAATACATGGTAAGCACATTGACGGTACTTATCAAAATCGCAGTCACGTACCTATACTCTGTTCTGATTCATTTTGATCTAAATGTCAACAAAAAACTTAAACTCGACTAAATTAATGTGCCATTATATTTATTTATAGCACGGTGAATAAGTGACATTTAACTTGGTAGCATTATGCCCATACTGAGCTTTGTTTACATTTGAATCTAAATGAATCGGAATGAAGTACGGACCATACAGGCTGTAACATAGATATAGATAGGTATGCTGCCGTCCTCAAACTAAAAGGCGGTTAAATGTCAAAAAGAGTTTTTGACTTTGAGTATATAACCACTATAGAAGTCTTTGGTTTTTGAGGTAGAGCTAAAAACTTTGGATAAGGTATTTTGAAATAAATGCTAGTGATTTTCTATAAACGAGTGTTAATGTTGCCATAAGTCATTCATGACAACATTAACAATGGTTTAAAGAAAATCCTAGTTTAGATTTCAAAATAATGCGAAGTTTTTTAGCTCTACTACTTGTACTATTATTTATTCTGTGGCTTTACCTCAAAAATTCTTTTTGTCATTTAACCGCCATTTAGTTTGAGGACGGCAGTATGTTACAATGTACACTGTAATAGGTAGGTACATTTGTCATACATAATTACGTACCTGTTACAAGTTTCTATATCTTTTATCTTTTGAGCTACAGACTAACCTAGATGTTTGAATTCGGTAATTACACGATTCGTCAGTCTCATTGTGAGATTGATCGGGTATTTGATAGATGTTCGGTTTGGAAGCTCTTTGTAATTCGAAGACGCACAGTTTATTGATATGTTGTAACGTTGAGAACCACAGTAGAGCCATGTGATAGCGGGTTCTGGGTTCTTAGACTAATGAGAAACACTAATTAGGCACCTATAGAAGCTTAGGTATGACGATGTATGGCCTAGGTATACTAATTATGATCGCATTTTATTGAAAAAAAAAAAAACAAACAAATAAAGTCACGTACGTTTCGTACGTGTCTTCGTCATTTGTATATTATTTCAACGCATTACCTACGCCAGACCTTGCGGATTCGGAAATCGATATATCTGCTTTATTTCCTAATCACAAGGTTGCAGGTTTTTTAAACAAAGTGGTTGTGATTTTTATCTATATCATATCCAGATTGATTTTTGTGAACTTATTAGAAATTTTAAGTTACACACAATTGAACTAGGTAGATAGTAAGCGAGGCGTGCATACAAGCCGGCTTCCCTTATGTGGGAATATGGTGGTGGCAAGCCCCAAAGGGAGATCTCCGACCGAGCGAAGTGCTATGCTCGGTCAGGCCGAAGCCCACTGTAGTGGCTTTCACATGTTCTATATATACCGCCGATCTTAGAAAACTTCGATAGCGCGATTCAGGACTGTGCGCTGATTGGTTCGCCACAAGAGAAACTAAAAAATAAATAAGCACAAACGGCGGTCTTATCGCTACAAGCAATTTCTGCCAGACAATCATGACACATGTTTACATAAATGTAATATACTGGTAGGTGGCTTTATAGACAGACAAAGATTTAATAATACTTATTATAAGATAATAATATAATATGCTATTTAGGTACACTATGTCTTTATAATATTTATAGATAGATCTTAGATATAGATCCTACTTCCTAGATAAAAAGTACGATATAACAGACATGTTAGTAACGAGCATCCATTAATAAAAATATACTCGTTTTTACAATTATTTAATTTTATGAAATCTTTTCTATTTTAAAAATAATTGATCAAAGCTCTTCATTAATGAGTCATGAGTGTAATTAATGAGTAATTAACTCAGAGACAAAATCTTGCTATTTTTCTTTTATATTGCTGCTATTAAATATAAATCATTTTTTAAAGCTTTTTTCATGGGACTCGTTTTTATGCAATATATTTTTATCATGTCTCAGATACTAATAAAAAGTAAATGTTTATGTTTAAAGTAATGCATCTACATAGAAAGACTTCTTATTGATATCTAATGAATTTATATAATATCACTGGGACTCGAAAGCTAACATAATATTACCTAGCTCGGTCCATAGACTGTGTTTCAAAAACATCAAAAATCAAAACTTATCACTCCCATGGAGAGTTACTCGAAACACAAAAATATAAAGAGAATTATGTTTTTGAATGCCGTAGGTACGTATAATGATTTTGTTCTCGAGTGATACTTAAACAGAGAACGGTTGAGTGAAAATTGCGAATTCACGTTTCGACGAAAGCCGCGGCGATTTGGGCCCTCTCGAGAGTTCCGACCGATATACGTATCGGTCACTACCCTGAGAGGGTAGTTTACAAAAGGACGGAATTTGTGAAACATAATAATTATGTATGTCGCTTGTGAAGGACCGTAAGAATACATTTTTGAGTTTAATCATTCGAGTTGCCTCTTTACAACTTCAGCGAAAGTGTCATAACTTTTATATTAAATAAAAAATATATTAACGACACTTTTATTATTGGTCCGCGGTTCTAGCTTCTGTTATTATGAATATAAATTAATGAAATTTTGGTATAGTTAAAGACTGTGTATAGATTTCAGTTTTGCCATCATAAAATAATAATAAAAACTTATTAAATTTACATTTTAGGGGTGGCTCTACATGTGAAGTGGGGATGAAAAATATTTTTCATTCTACCCCATTCATTCATCATTGAATAGGTCTTTTAAATTAAGGGCAAGGTTTCATACATGACGTTTTTACAAATTCAACCATTTTTGAGTAATCGGCCTTCAAAGTGGTTTGTTAGTTGGTCTCCCCCTGGCATCTCTAAACTATAGGAGATAGAAACTTATAAGTCTCCATGCTGATAGATTACGCTAAAATCTCTTTAGAAAAATTATTTTGAGGAAATCGGACAGTAACTTTTGAAGTAAGCCAAAGAAACCTAGCGCGTTGATAGTTACGGAACCCTCCATAGACAATAAATGTCGTGACATACTCTTGGTTTTACCCACAGTCTTATATTGGTTTTACTCTTTGGGCACGGAACCCTAAAGAAGAAGGGCGACAGTAAAACCACTTCAACCATACTAAAACTTTGCTTGTTAAAAATATGAATTGAGTTTGGTTTGTCGAATTTTTAGGGCCGTTCATGGAAAACCTATGAAATCATATTATGATTTTGTGCTTCTTGAAATTGGCTACAAATTACAATAGGCAGTAAACGGCTGTTTTTTATTGCATAAATAAATGTATACTTATGTCACCGTAAAATTGTAAAAACCGTTAGATTGTAATAAAACTAGTGAAATTGTAAAATTTTGATAGACTTCCGACGCGAATATGCTGCCTATAATTTAACACATTATTTTTCGTTAGATTATAAATATTTAGTAATAGGTAAATCTTCTAATCTCGTTAGTTATTTTACAATCTAACGGTTTTTACAATTTTACGGTGACATAGAATATAAACCACCGGCCACCGGAACATAATTGGGAACTTAAAATTTGTTCAGTGTCATCCGATTTCTGAACGGAACCCAAAGACAATAAACGCACAGACCGTAGTCAACGTACCTACAATCACGTCATCACATACGCCAATCAGCTAAACGATATAGCGTGATATGTGACGTCATGATCGCTGATTGGCTTATTGTTCCCAAATCCCTTTTATCCTCGACTGTTGTAAAATTTGAATATAGTACGCTACTTTACTTTCACCGAGGCTAGACGTTTTATTTCTTCTCCACAAAAAACCACCATCTTATAGTCAGCCAGTAGTCCAAATATTTCGCAAACTACACATATAGTTAGCTGAGCATACGCGGCAACAATTTTTTTTTGTGATAAATGGAAAGATCATACTTATTTAAGTTTTATAACAAAACTATTTTTATTTTCTATTTTTCGCAATAATTCAAAAGTTATTTCAAAATAAAAAATAATTTTTGAATCAGGACCGAAGACACGCCGACACCTCCCGAACAAACCGGCGGGCTTATTACGTATCTTGCAATAGCCAAGCAATAGCAAAAATTGCGCAATTTTTACGCAAAAATCGCAAATTCGTATTACGTATCTGCAAAAACCTAGCAGAAGCAACCTAGCGACAGTACTGCCTCTACCGAACAATCGAAGAACTATAAATTGCTATCAATCGTTCGATCTCTTCCCTGCTGTCTAATTTTTTGTATTACGTAATACTTTTACAGCAAATCGAAGGCAATCTGCGAGCGATTTGAACTGTCAGTTAGCAATAATAAGCGAAAATGAAGCAAAGTGCATTCAAATTTCAAACAACAATAAGCGATTAGCAATCGATCGCATAGGTAATACGATTTTATTTGACGTTCAGCAATCGACTGCGCGTCTATCGCGCGATAACTGCAAGATTCTTGCTAATCGCTATTTTTACGTAATACGGCGGCCGTGCGCGTGTGACGTCGTAATGTTAGTTTTCACTAGGATATCGCAATTGGTGATCGTAAGTATTGGCGTTTGAAATTCAAAATTATAGTCGTTTTCTTGACTTTTAATTAAATAGCTTTAACAATATGACGTCACAACTATGGTAATCCAATCGTGGCGCGTTTAAAGTCATGTGACTTTTTTTAAACTTTATTAATTTTTAATTGCTTATAATTAATTAAAAAAAAAAAAAAACTTCCCGCTAAGAAAATCTAAGAAGTTCAAAAATCGGGAAGTTTTGCAAAAATCGAATTCTCATCAGATTTCGACGTTCTGAGGTCACAGGAAGCTTACCTGACTACCCCCGCGAGTGTATATGTGTGTGTGTGTGTGTGTGTGTGTGTGTGTGTGTGTGTGTAAGTATGTAAACCTCTTATAACTTTTGAACGGTTTGACCGATTTTATTGCGGCTGACGCCATTCGAAAGGGCTTGGCCTAACTTAGATTTTGAAAATTTGGACCGATTCGGACAGATAGATTTCAAGAAATCTAAAAAAAAAGGTGATTTTTTAAAGTGTTTTTTTTTTAATAACGGCTTTATTGATCAACTTTAAAAACTAATCACCTTGAAAAACCACGTCGACGCCGCTAATCAGGTCAAAATCGGTTGATTCATTCCTAAGTTATGACAGTTTGAAATTTTTGAAATTTCTCAGCGGGAAGTTGCACAGATGGCTTTTAGGTCAACTGTAATAATTAGTGTCCTACTTTTGTTTTCAAGTTTTTCGCATTACATATCAATATTGTTATTAATAATAAAGTTTTAAAATACATAAAAAATAAATATATTTTTTTATTCAAATTCCAAATTGTACCTACCTAAATATCTCCGAAATTTGTGCGTTTAAGTTCATATTACTTACTATATACATATACATCTATAGGTAACGAATGTTTCTGCATATTTTGATGTAAGTAAATTAATGATGCAGGTTTTTTTACTAAATTAGCAAAATTTTTTAAAAAACTTTTGTATGTTTTAGATGTAAGTATCTAATTACTAAACTACACATGAAATAATATTTTTGTTTTTACGTAGTAATACCTCAATATTTCCGAGTATATAAATTTAACTAAATATTGTACCTACACTAGATGTTGCTCGCGCCTTCGTGCGCGCAAGAGAAAATACTGCGAAGACCGTACATTTCGCCGCAATAAAAAGTAGCCTATGTCCTTCCCCGTGGTCTATTCTACATGTGTGCCAAATTTCATTAAAATCCATTCAATAATTTCGGAGCTTATTCAATGCAAACAAACAAATCTTTCCTCTTTAATATAATAGTATAGATGTAGTCGCCCCCCCTATTTAGCAATTATATTTGACATTTGAACATGATATAGTTGCTTGTAAGTTATATGCCGTTATTCTCAAGTAACAACAACAGCCCCCCGTGTAATAAATAATGATATTATCTGCCTCCTTCCTCCTTAATTTTGGTGGTACATGATTAATCGTTAACCCGAGAAGTCTACTTGGAATTTTAAAGAGAGCTTTGAATTAGGTACTCGCACATGTAATAGGCATGTTGCCGAAAAAATTTTTTTTCGTCTATTCGATGTTAGTCAACATGTTAATAAACAATCCAGAATCCATTTTTGTATATCTGAAAAAAATAACGTAGATACAAACCATTGAAATTTACAATACGAAAGAGAGCGATATATCGGCTTGTGACGTCACAACCTGCTACCGCCATACATTTGTCATCACAAAATGTATGGCGGTAGCAGGCTGTGACGTCACGAATCGTTTTGCGAGAAAGGGATGGACAATATTTTTTATTTGCTTATATTTTTTAATCGCGTCACTCTAAATACGTATTTCTTTCAGATTTATGCATCTTTAATCAACAATTATAAAATTTAATTTGTAAAACTGTGATATTCCACAGAAGGCAACATCCCTATTGTATTGCTATAGTCTTCTTGTTTGGCTAGAAAAATGATATAAGGTTGTAACAGATTAACAAACGTCAACATGTAACAACATTTTATCTGTCAAACGCACGATACCGTGTATGAAAAATTTAAGGTAGCGTGTGTTGTTGTTATTTTTATTAATTGTGCGTACATATTTCTAAGCATTATTTAAAAAAAAATACCTTTCTGCACACCTTCCACATAATTTTAACTGTCCCAAATAGCTCCTCCGTTCTCACAATTCTCGTAAAAGTCTACTGAAAGCTTTTGATTTAAATATTAATTAACGTAATATTATTGAAGGTGTTTGATATTTTTTCTGCCGTGGGGACAGATCCAACGCACACAAAGCGTCATCTGGTGGTGTAAGTGGTATCAAAAATGGTCAATAAGAATTTTCGATTCTTTTCCTGTCACCAGGCGGCGCTCGGTAGCCCGACGGTCCTTGTCGTAACAAAAAGCTGTAAGATGTCACGAATTTAAAAACCGTCATTACGAAAATAATACAAAATTATAATTATTATTGCTGTAGATATTATACTTACCTACTTAGATTTGTTTAAAAAAGGGCCCGACTAATAGGTGTTTTTAATAAAATAGAGTTATGTTTTTACTAATTAGTTACTTACCAGCTTAGTAATTATTAAAATTCGAAATTAAAAAGTTTATTCTGCGTAGTGAAAATTCCTAAGCTTGGGGCGCGTCTGGCTCTGGGAATAGGGGAGTAAATGTAAGCCTATTATTTTAGGATAAATAAAATACTTATCTATACTTATAATATTATAAGAGATAAAGCAGAGTCCTTGAAAGGGGACTATAAAAGGAAAGGCACGCCCTTCACTCGTCCATTTGCTCATCGGCTGCCACTCGGTGCGGACTTAGTCTAGACGCGGTGTTGTGATTTAGGTTATTTAAAAAGTGTTAACATAATTATTTTTCCATTTATATCTTTAGAATTTATTTACTTTAAGTGGCTCGAGTTTATGTAAGTTGTTTTAGTATTGTGATTCATAAGATTGGTCTTTGTAATTTTTAGATAATTATTAAAATATCTTTGCTGAATATTGTAGTTGTGTTAGTAATTTCTTTTTTTTTATATTTATCCCGTTTCTATTTCTAAAATCAGAAGTGGGATAAAGAACTAAGCTTACATTGTTTCTCATTTGATTGCCAATCTTATTAATCAACTTATTTTTAACGTATTTAGTTTCTGTAGTTTGAATTTGCGGGTAGTCAGAAATATTGCAAGTAGTATGCCGCGCAGTTATAACAAATCACGGCGCCGGTCTCGTAGTAGTTCTCGAAGTAGAAGTCGTTCTAATGAATCTCGCGTTACACGATCGTGCTCCCGTCAGCGTGATGGTTTACCGAGTAGGTCACGATATAAATCACAACGCCGTCGTCGTTCGCGCTCGCGTAGGCATCGGTCTCGTAGTTCCTCATATCAAGTGCGTTCGAACTTGCCCGTGCGACCACAAAATCACTGTGCGACGGCTAGCGAGGGTAGTTTGCAAAACACGTTAAATACGATTATACAAAGATTAGACGCTATAGAGAGTAACGAATCGCACACTTCTGTTACGCCGGCGCCAGATAATGTTAATAAGGGTGCGGTCGAACGTGCAAGTGATTATTTAGTTTCAAATTGTAACTTTAATCCTCATAACGTTTCTAGCGAAAGTAATAACCGAGTTGATAATTTATCTCCCACGAGAGTTCAGAATAGTGTTCCGCATCGAGTGCACATAGATAGGGAACGGTCCGAGATTCATAATGCATCTGCTAACAGTCGCGAGACGTGCACAACAGAATTATTAGAAGTTCTTAAAACTTTGCAGCCACTTAGGTCCGGCAATTATTTCATTTCGAATTTTGACCCTGCTATAAATAATATAGACGCCTGGTGCGAGGAGGTTGATAGGGCTCGCGTAGCTAATGGGTGGTCTGACTGTGAGTGCCTGTCGCGGGTAGCTTCTTGCCTAAAGGGAGACGCGCGGGTGTGGTTATCAGAATGGGTCTCAAATGATCGAACATGGTCCAATTTTAAACAGGAATTTAAGCCTCTTTGTCCTCAACGGCTGGATTTTGCTAATATGCTTTATGACGTTATGAATGCTACTAGTGATAAATATGCAACGTATGCCGATTATGCTAGGCGATCTTTATTGCGATTACGAGTAATTAAAGGCTTAAGTGATGAGCTCCGTACCCTAATAATTATACGTGGAATAGATAACGCGCAGATCCGTGCTGCCGCAGCAAACGCGAATCTTACGGCGGACGGTTTAGTTTCATTTTTATCGATTTATGTTAAGGCGGTTAAAGGCAAACATGAGTCGCGCACTAATAACCAACCCATCAAGCGACCTTTTCAAAATTTACCGAAAAGAGACATAAAATGTTTCTCCTGCGGATTAAGAGGACACCTCGGACGTGATTGTAAACGAACAAACTTGGGTGCTAGACAAGACCGAACCTCGAATCAACCACGCCTATTCTGCTCATTTTGTAAGAAACCGGGTCACCTAGAAAGTGATTGTTTCGCCAAAAATAGATCTGATAATAACGTACGAAATCAAAGAAACGTAAATTTATGCAAGGACTATTGTGACTATTTTTCCAAAGACGTAATTACCGCGGTTATAGAGGGCGTACCAATGGATGTACTCATAGACAGTGGCGCTCTTAATATCTCTTTAATATCCTCAGATGTTTTACGTTATCTATCTTGTCAACCAAAACCAACTCGTTGTGTTTTGAAAGGAATTGGTAGTCAAGAAATTGTGGCCACTTCTTTTGTGACCGTCACACTTGAGCTCGATGAGGTTTCATTAGAAGCTGATTTTGTAGTAGTGCCATCGTATTGTATGAATACATCCATAATTATTGGGACAGATATCCTAAATCGTGACGGGGTGGTTTACATACGTACCAGAGATAGGCAATACCTTTCACGCTCGCAGCCAAATAACATTAACCAGGTGAGCTGTACTCAGCCACATTCCTTAGACACGCCACTCTCAGGCACCAATTATGATACTTTACTAGAGGTGATAAACAAATATTCAGATTTTTTCATTTCTGGAACGGCATCTACCACCGTTAAGACTGGTGAGATGAATATTAAACTAACTTGCTCTGACCCAGTTGTTTATCGCCCCTACAAACTCTCTCATCAAGAGAAATTAAAGGTCAGAGAAATAGTTAAAGATCTATTGGATAAGGGGATTATTAGGGAATCTCAGTCAGAATATGCAAGCCCCATAATCCTAGTAAAAAAGAAAGACGGGTCCGATCGTATGTGTGTGGATTTCCGTGCACTTAACAGGATAACTGTTAGAGATAGGTATCCACTTCCCCTGATAGATGACCAAATAGATAGACTCGGTGGTTATAAATATTTCACTAGTCTAGATATGGCTACGGGAAAACAACCCAAGCCGCGGCACAGTACATGGTGCCATGGAAGGGCGAGTGGTGTCCAGAGACGTGTTTGTCGTTCTTCGATGGTAAGTACATTGCTGGATCGCATTTATAGCGTTTGTCGCTAATAGCCCGAAATAGCGTGTGTCGCATCACTAGCGTATGTCGCTTGTGGTTCGGATGGCGTTTGTCGCTTGCCTAGCGTGTGTCGCTAAAATTCCGAAATAGCGTTTGTCGCACCACTACTAGCGTGTGTCGCATGTGGTTCGGATTGGTTATGCTACTCCTTCAACTGTGTATATCACTGAAAAAGCGTGTGTCGCCAGTAAAACTAAATAAACTCTTTATGTGAAATGAAATCATTTAAAACCAATAATTTCAGTGACAGTTGTTTAGCTGACAAAACTCAACAGATGTTGTGTTATTTTTCAGATAATGAGGACGATAACTCGGCTGTAATTTCACCATCCCCTACGGCCGGACCTAGTCAAGCACTCTCAATGCCGTTGCTGGACTCCGCTGACGCCCGTGAAGCGGAAGCTTTGGTTCCGGAGTCCCAAGAGTGCCAACCAGCTGTAGTCGAGGACGACTCCATGTCAGGAGAGGCCGTATAAGAGATAAAGCAGAGTCCTTGAAAGGGGACTATAAAAGGAAAGGCACGCCCTTCACTCGTCCATTTGCTCATCGGCTGCCACTCGGTGCGGACTTAGTCTAGACGCGGTGTTGTGATTTAGGTTATTTAAAAAGTGTTAACATAATTATTTTTCCATTTATATCTTTAGAATTTATTTACTTTAAGTGGCTCGAGTTTATGTAAGTTGTTTTAGTATTGTGATTCATAAGATTGGTCTTTGTAATTTTTAGATAATTATTAAAATATCTTTGCTGAATATTGTAGTTGTGTTAGTAATTTCTTTTTTTTTATATTTATCCCGTTTCTATTTCTAAAAATATTATAATAAAGAAGAAAAGTTATTTGTTTGTTTGTATTAAATGTGCTCTATAACTACTGGACCGATTTTGATGAAATTTGGCACAGGTGTAGAGTAGACCACGAGGAAGGATATGTCCTTCCTCGTGGTCTACTTTTTATCGCGAAAAAATGTACGATTTTTGCGAAATTAACTATCTATATAATTATATAAAACGCAAAGCAGATTGACTGATGTATCATGTAACAACGCACAGGCTAAGCCCCTGGCTAGAAATATGAAATTTTGCACACGTATTTATCATATGACGTACTAGGCATCCACTAAAGTAGGATTTTTCAAAATTCAACCCCAACCCCAAAATGGGGATGAAGTTACGTACTTATAAAATACCTAAATCCTATACATTACACACAGCGTTTTTTCGTTACTTGCTCTGCCTTATCTACTTTGTAGTCTCTATACTATTATAAATCTCTTTAGGAGATTCCCAGAGTCTCGAGTCTTCGCGTAGAAAATGAATACGCTTTTTTCCTAGGCTTCGTAATTATAACGCCTACTATTTTCGTATGGGCTTTGACCTAAAAACTTATTTTTTTAACTCTAGGAATTAGTAAGATATGAAACACTAAAAGTCGCTCGCGACTTCGTGCGTGCAAAAGGAAATCGATACATTTTCCCGCGACAAAGAGTAGCCTATGTGCCAAATTTCATAAAAATCGGTTCCGTGTAATTTCGAAACTTATTCAGTGAATAACAAAAAATATCTCCCGCTTATAATAATATTGTTATAGATGTATTATTATACACAATAAATAAAATATTATTTTATTATTATTTCCATAAAATAGATTAAATTATTTCCATTCAAGGACAAAAAAAAGACAGTTGTCAAAATTACTTTCGATTGTACATAATAGCTTACATTACCTAATATTATGTATTTAAAAACACCGTTATCCACATATAGTACTGTACATTAAGTAGGTGCTCTAATAGAATTAATCTTGGCAACAGATTACCACAGGTTCTCCAGTACTGGAAAACTTGTGGTATTTAATTTAAAACATTTCATAAACAGAAATTCTAAAAAGTAACTTTGTATTAGTTATTACGAGCCGTAACACAATGACTTCGAATTTGAATTTTCTATTTGAATCCGCTGTTAGTTTCCTAACTAACAGCGGATTCAAATAGAAAATGTAATGTAATGAAAATAGTGTATGAGGTGTGTTATGTATATGAAGAGCGTATAATATGTAATACCTATACACGAGGAAGGAATTATGAATCGGCTCTTTTTGTGAGTCTTGCCATCAGAACTGGAGTTGAACGTTTTGACTCTTTTGGTTTTATGGACAGAGATTGGGATATCAGTCTCAGATTTTATCTTATGATAAAATCTCCCCACACCGATCTCGGTGACGGTGGCCGGTTACATTGAAACCAGGCCAGTTACGGAGGAGTAATTTTATAGTACCTTTGCGTGTGCGTAGTACATAAGAGCACTCTCTCTTCCTTTACTCTCTTATCCCAGCGGGACGTATAACAGACACGACTGGCGGGAGATCAGGCGCAGGTCCGACTTTTTACATGCATATCCAACGCATAGTTCATCTTTCTTATCAGACAAACAGGTGATCAGCCTGTACTGTCCTAACCAAACGTGGAAATAACATTTTTTTTGTTTCAACGCGGTGACTCGAAGGTCGAACCCACGACCTCCGAGCCAAGCTCTAACCACTAGACCACGGAGGTTGTTAAATATTATCATATTGTAGTATTAGCACAGATTACTAAATAGTTAGTACGTAGATATAAAATTTAAAAAAAAATTAAATATAGGTATAATGTAAAAGTATGATTAATAATAATCTCTATGGACGCTTCACACCACATCAATCTGATCCCGTGGTAAGTTCTTGAAGAACTTGTGTTACGGGTACCAGACAACGGAAATATATTGAATACTTTTATACTATACACATATTTAAGATTTTTATTATATTATACACATATTTAATACACATCCATGACCCAGGAACACAGAAAAACTTTTTGTTCCTTCGGCGGGATTTGAACCCGCGACCCCCGGCTTGAGCACCAACACGCTCAACCAACTGAGCCACAGAGGTCGTCAAACCGTCGTCGTCGTTTGTTTTATAGGAATCCCTCCTTAAATGTTTATTTTATTCTGTTTTGAAAATTTGTTGTTATAGCGGCAACAGAAATACATAATCTCTGAAAATTTCTTTAAAACCTTAAAAAGGTATCTCATTAGTATAATAATAAAATATTTAATAATAATGGAGTAGGTATGGACGCTTCACGCAACGTTAGTATGGCCCCGTGCTAAGTAGGTACCCGAACATCGTAGAACTTGGGTTACGGCACAGAACACTATTTTTACATGCATATCCAACGCATAGTTCATCT
This sequence comes from Glaucopsyche alexis, assembly GCA_905404095.1. Classification (NCBI taxonomy): domain Eukaryota; kingdom Metazoa; phylum Arthropoda; class Insecta; order Lepidoptera; family Lycaenidae; genus Glaucopsyche; species Glaucopsyche alexis. Next base: position 11,055,810 of record FR990053.1, read on the forward strand.
TTCTTATCAGACAAACAGGTGATCAGCCTGTACTGTCCTAACCAAACGTGGAAATAACATTTTTTTTGTTTCAACGCGGTGACTCGAAGGTCGAACCCACGACCTCCGAGCCAAGCTCTAACCACTAGACCACGGAGGTTGTTAAATATTATCATATTGTAGTATTAGCACAGATTACTAAATAGTTAGTACGTAGATATAAAATTAAAAAAAAAATTAAATATAGGTATAATGTAAAAGTATGATTAATAATAATCTCTATGGACGCTTCACACCACATCAATCTGATCCCGTGGTAAGTTCACGAAGAACTTGTATTACGGGTACCAGGCAACGGAAATATGTTTAATACTTTTGTACTATACACATATTTAAGATTTTTATTATATTATACACATACTTAATACACATCCATGACCCAGGAACATAGAAAAACTTTTTATTACTTCGGCGGGATTTGAACCCACGACCCCAGCTTGAGCACGCTCAACCAACTGAGCCACAGAGGTCGTTAAATATACTACTAGTTGTCTGGGCCCCAATTCTCGTACCTCGAATCTCGGTTCGATTCTCGCGCTGACTCATTCACACAGGCGTCAAATCATGCGTGCGCGAGCGGGACAGACTGACAATCGAACCGATATTCGAAGCACGAGAATCGGGGCCCTGGTCCCCGTAAAGCTGCGCGTCCACTGCATCGGAATCGGAGCGGACGGAGCGGACGGAGCGTCGGCATTTACAAAATGCCGATGGGGTGCGTCCACTGCATCCGGATTCAGCATCGGCAATTTAGTTATTTTTAATCCGTCAGCCTGACCGTGCACTTGCATTATGGAGGATAGTGACGAGATATATTGTTGTAATCTCAGACCGAATAGGTTGTAATTAGCTGTATTTTATCAGAAGAGGAAAAGAGAAACAAGAGGAAACGAAAGGGTTCATAAATCATAATATAAATTCAAAAAGATTAATTTTTGGAGAATTTCATACATTATATTCTGATTTATTAGAAAATGAAAATAGATTTTTTGGGTACATTCATGACTCGAAAAAAGTTTTTTGAACTTCACTATATTCTACAATTTTTATTTATTATTTGCCCAATTTCATCCCAAATATCGTCTCTCCTCAGTTGGTTATGATAATGTTGATGTTTTAGATTGTAAAGTTCATCATATTTTTCCACTAAAGTAATTAAAATATCGTCATTCATCGTGAATAAGTATTTATGTATAGCCGTCGCGTCGTCGCAAACACGTCAGAACTTGAAACGTTCGGAATCCGAATGACGGGTTCACTGCCGATGACGTCATCGGCAAAAATACCGGTCGCGGGCGCAGAAATGCCGATCCAGTGGACGCAGTACCATAGAAATCCATACAAAGCAACAAATCCGTCCGCTCCGCCCGCTCCGATTCCGATGCAGTGGACGCGCAGCTTAACCCAGGGGTGGTCGACTTTGTATGAATGACCTTGGACCAAAAAAGGGGCAGTTCGGTGCGACAAGAATGGTTATATTTCAATATATCGCTCTCTGTCTTACATGGTTAATATTACATAAACGTTACTTAAAAACCACAACAGATGGCGCACAACAGATACTATGCCGGTTCTAGATCGCGCTATCGAAAACATTACACGTATGTATATAAGGGCTCACGAACGATTTATTACGTAGTAGTTATGATCTGGTCGTGGAGGTGGTTGCCCGGATTTGTTGGAATGTAAAATATAACTCTAAAGAGAAATTTAACGATAACTTAATGTATCTTCAATTTCCCGCCATATTCATATAATCAAATATATAGTCCTTCTTTGTTGGTAGGCGGTTAAAAGTTTGAGGGGGCAGCTCACTAGAGGCGCTAATTTGGTCCCAATTTTTTTGTATGAAGTCGACCTTCTTCTCCGCGAGTAATAGTGTTCTGTGCCGTAACCCAAGTTCTACGATGTTCGGGTACCTACTTAGCACGGGGCCATACTAACGTTGCGTGAAGCGTCCATACCTACTCCATTATTATTAAATATTTTATTATTATACTAATGAGATACCTTTTTAAGGTTTTAAAGCAATTTTCAGAGATTATGTATTTCTGTTGCCGCTATAACAACAAATTTTCAAAACAGAATAAAATAAACATTTAAGGAGGGATTCCTATAAAACAAACGACGACGACGGTTTGACGACCTCTGTGGCTCAGTTGGTTGAGCGTGTTGGTGCTCAAGCCGGGGGTCGCGGGTTCAAATCCCGCCGAAGGAACAAAAAGTTTTTCTGTGTTCCTGGGTCATGGATGTGTATTAAATATGTGTATAATATAATAAAAATCTTAAATATGTGTATAGTATAAAAGTATTCAATATATTTCCGTTGTCTGGTACCCGTAACACAAGTTCTTCAAGAACTTACCACGGGATCAGATTGACGTGGTGTGAAGCGTCCATAGATATTAAAAAAAAAACGAGATAATTTGCCGTTTTTTACGAAACCCTTTCGCACTTGGCCGGTTTTTATTTATATCGTTTGATTTTGTATTTGAAAAGCAGCTCTACATTCTTCTCTAAGTTCTAACAGTATAAAAATGAAATAAGAAAATGTAACAAGGTACTATATTATCTAACTAGCCTTTGCCCGCGACTTCGTCCGCGTGGAGTTCGGTTTCCATGCACAATTTTACCCCTTTTTCACCCCCTTAGGAGGCGAATTTTCAAAAATCCTTTCTTAGCGAATGCTTACGTCATTACAACTATCTGTATGCCAAATTTCAGCAAAATCCGTTCTGTAGGCTGTGCGTTGATAGATGAGTCAGTCAGGTTTGCCTTTTATATAATATTTAGATTGTATTTGTAAAATTTGTTAAAATATTAGTATCTCAGTAACTTTACCTGTACCTAATCACATTAGTGCAGGAAGTTTAAGATAACTTCGTTGCACGAAGCCAGATACGAAAGTTTAAATTTCGATCTCGATGTCTGCTGAACGAGAAACGCAGAAAACTCGCTGAAAGAAAGATAGAAAACTCGGATACATTTTATATTTCCGCAATGAGATATTTCTCCTTTTATTTTAAGTAAGAACTAGGAACTTATACCACCAAAGTTACTTTTATATTACTACTAGCTGACCCGGCAAACTTTGTTCTGCCTTAGAGGCAATAAATAAGCAGATTTTGGATTTCATTAAGTGTAATTTGTCATTAGGATAATAGACATAATTAAAAAGAAATCAATTATTTTAATGATTGTTAAAATGGGCCATGTATTTTGGTGCATGGGTTGCAATCTTCAGTAAAGCATCTTGTAATAGACGACATTTTTCGTTTTATTATCAGGTGCAAGAATAAATAACGCAGATGGTCTTCCGATCCGTGAATATGCCACATATCGTGGTCTACTTTGTATCTATAAAAATTTCATGATGATCGGGTAAAAGTTACGTAAAAGCGTAAATACAGTATTCCACGGGAACCGTACATTTTTATGCAATAAAGAGTAACCTATGTTCTTCCTCGTAGTCTACTTTATATCTATGCCAAATTTCATGATGATCGGTTAAGTAGTTTTTACGTAAAAGCGTTAATACAGTAATCCACGGGAACCGTACATTTTCCCGCGATAAATAGTATCCTATGTCCTTCTCCTGGTTCTAAGCTACCTCCCTACCAATTTCGATAAAAAGTAGCCTGTGTCCTTCCCAGTGGTCTACGTTTATATCTGTGCCAAATTTTATGATGATCGGTTAAGTAGTTTTTACGTAAAAGCGTAAATACAGTATTCCACGGGAACCGTACATTTTTATGCAATAAAGAGTTACCTATGTTCTTCCTCGTAGTCTTTTTTATATCTGTGCCAAATTTCATGATGATCGGTTAAGTAGTTTTTACGTAAAAGCGTAAATACTGTATTCCACGGGAACCGTACATTTTTATGCAATAAAGAGTAACCTATGTTCTTCCTCGTAGTCTACTTTATATCTGTGCCAAATTTCATGATGATCGGTTAAGTAGTTTTTACGTAAAAGCGTAAATACAGTATTCCCGGGAACCGTACATTTTTATGCAATAAAGAGTTACATATGTTCTTCCTCGTAGTCTTTTTTATATCTGTGCCAAATTTCATGATGATCGGTTAAGTAGTTTTTACGTAAAAGCGTAAATACTGTATTCCACGGGAACCGTACATTTTTATGCAATAAAGAGTAACCTATGTTCTTCCTCGTAGTCTACTTTATATCTGTGCCAAATTTCATGATGATCGGTTAAGTAGTTTTTACGTAAAAGCGTAAATACAGTATTCCACGGGAACCGTACATTTTCCCGCGATAAATAGTATCCTATGTCCTTTTCCTGGTTCTAAGATACCTCCCTACCAATTTTCAGCCAAATCGGTTCAGCCGTTCTTGAGTTATAAATGGTGTAACTAACACGACTTTCTTTTATATAATTAAATTATATAAAAGAAAGTCGTGTTAGTTACACCATTTATAACTCATGAACGGCTGAACCGATTTGATTGAAAATTGGTAGGGAGGTAGCTTATAACCAGGAAAAGGACATAGGATACTATTTATCGCGGGAAAATGTACGGTTCCCGTGGAATACAGTATTTACGCTTTTACGTAAAAACTACTTAACCGATCATCATGAAATTTGGCACAGATATAAAGTAGACTACGAGGAAGAACATAGGTTACTCTTTATTGCATAAAAATGTACGGTTCCCGTGGAATACTGTATTTACGCTTTTACGTAACTACTTACCCGATCACCATGAAAGTTGCTATAGATACAAAGTAGACCACGAGGAAGGACATAGGCTACTTTTTATTGCAAGAAAATATACGGTTCCCGTGGAATATTGTATTTACGCTTTTACGTAAAAACTATCTTTTTTACTTTTTATGCAATAAAGAGTTACATATGTTCTTCCTCGTAGTCTTTTTTATATCTCTGCCAAATTTCATGATGATCGGTTAAGTAGTTTTTACGTAAAAGCGTAAATACTGTATTCCACGGGAACCGTACATTTTTATGCAATAAAGAGTAACCTATGTTCTTCCTCGTAGTCTACTTTATATCTGTGCCAAATTTCATGATGATCGGTTAAGTAGTTTTTACGTAAAAGCGTAAATACAGTATTCCACGGGAACCGTACATTTTCCCGCGATAAATAGTATCCTATGTCCTTTTCCTGGTTCTAAGATACCTCTCTACCAATTTTCAGTCAAATCGGTTCAGCCGTTCTTGAGTTATAAATGGTGTAACTAACACGACTTTCTTTTATATAATTAATATAGATAACTTAAAGCTATATTTTTTTAAAAGTTTGTTTTTTCTTGTTTTTAATAAAATTTAGCTATTGAACTGTTTCATCAACAAGCGATTTGAAAAGTCAACCTGGAGAAAATAAACGTTACAGAAGATTATATTTTTATTATTAATTTTTAATTTTATGTAGAAATATTTTGAGAGTTGGAATACACGCCGCTCACGGCCGCCGATGGCCGGCCGGATATTTTAATACACATTTATGATCCAGAAGCACAGAAAACGTTTTGTTGCCTCGGCGGGATTCGAACCCGTGACCTCCGGCTTGAGCACCGACGCGCTTAACCACTAAGCCACAGAAGTCGTCGAATATATTTAATGCTATTCAATTATTATTTAGTACACTAGACAGAGTTCATGGCGTCGATTTAGGTTCAAATCAACCCTTATCACTTGTCATAAACCCTGAATAATAATTATTATATTGTGTACATTACTCTGAGGTTTGAATTTATGTATAGGTAGGAACAATATCGACAAAGTTCCTGATATACCTATTTCTAAACATTTTATTTGCACTAGGATGCCTTATATACCTACATACTATCTATACTAATATTATAAAGCTGAAGAGTTTGTTTGTTTGAACGCGCTAATCTCAGGAACTACTGGTTCGAATTGAAAAATTATTTTTGTGTTAGATAGTTCATTTATCAAGAAAGGCAAAGGCTATATAACATCATGCAGTAATGCTAAGCTCAATACGAGCGGAGCACCAATCAAGAATGTTTCAAAATGAAACAACGTTTTTTTTCCTTTTGAGAGCTTTCGCTGCGTACGCTGCGGCAACGGTTAAAGTTTCACTAAAATTATGTATGACAGAATTGTTTTCCTTTAAAAGTTCTAAAAAAAAGTCCGCGACTGTATATTATGTCTATCTTTTAAGGTTGACTCACAATAACCTTTTTATACTAACCAAATTTGTTCTAAAATTAAGCATTATTTGTGAGGGTGTTTTATGAGTTTTTTTGTGTGTTCTTAAGCACCCTCAAACTATTAATATATACAAACTACATCTATATTAGGTGTTGACACACATGAAATACTTTTAGCCAAGATTAGATTCACGCGGACGAAGTCGCGAGCAAAAGCTAGTGTATAATAATATAATAAAGATGAAAAGTTTGTTTGTTTCTTTGCATCGAATAGTTTCCGAAAATGAAATTTGGTACAGATGTAGAGTAAAACACGAGGAAGGACATAGGCTACTTTTTATTTCGGCAAAATGTACGGTTCCTGTGAAATTTCTTTTAGCACGTACGAAGTCGGGGGTAACATCTAGTAATATTTAAACACGATGTGATCGCAACTACTGCAGACGTGGTTGAATTACGTATTTACTCGTGAGTATGTACACGATTCACCAGCGCTGAGCTATTTTGATCTTATGCCTGGTGAAGCGGCAACTTATTCGATAGTACGCACTACTTTAGTACAATAATATAGGTCAAAATGGTTATGAATTTAATTAAATATTTTGTTTAGGTTTATTTAAAAGATTATTTTTTGTCTAATGCCAATATATCATACAGCCGCAAAAGTTGCGAAGTAAATAAAGTCATTAAGTAAGATTATCCTACAGATATGAAAATAATTTCCGAGGCTTATTTGTTGCGAACTCACATAATTCCTCTTAGGGTTCTTTAGGTAAAATAGATTACGTTTGCTTACCAATTCTTACTATAGTAATATTTATATAGTAAAAATTATTGTTTAAAAATTATTCTATTTGTCTGTTACGTCATTACGCCTGAACCACAGCTTTTAATGAAATATGTACCCACACAAAACGTGTAGACATGTTTAAGGTACGTTTCTCGCGATAGGTAAGAAGAGCATCTGAGGGGCAATTCTGCTAAATAAAACTTGCATTAATACAATCATAATCAAGTCCCGATACGCTAAAACTCTCAAACGGTGTTTTTATGAACGTTAAACCAGCGTGAATCGCGCTCTGATTTGTCGAAACGTCATAAAATCTTTTAAACTTCTTTTAAAATTTATGATAACAATTCGATTTAATTATAATAAAATCAAAGAGCTCTATTTAAGAAAAACTTTAAATAAGATAATTGAGGTTCTGGTCTGCGTGAACAAAGTTGCAGTAAGCCCACGTTGTAAATGTTTTTCGGGATTCGTCGTTTTTTAATACATCATACTCGTAGAAAAAGGATTCAACGATTTAGACTTGGGAGAGGATAATACCACGGCCTTACAGAAAACTGGCGTGAAATAACGCTTACGTTGGGTTAAGTCGTTTGAGACTGCCAGAGACTCAAAGTGGCTTGAAATTTTAAGGATCTGGTGTGGTGTTCAAGTGCATACCACGAGAGGAGTTACAAGTGCAACAGCTCTGGTGTTGCGAGTGTTCATGGACGGCAGTAATCGCTAACCACTTAGCTTAGCTTAGGCTTAGCATGGCGATCCATAGAAATAATTTTAAAGAAGAAGTATTCTATCCAAAACAGTGCGTTGCAAAATAGTTCTTAATCAACGATAACAAGGTTGTCAATCAAATCAAATAGCAATATTTTTAAAATGGCTGCCGGGAAATCTTCTGTCAAAAATGATAATTTTTTTAAGTATTCTATGACTCAGTAAAGAAACTATTTGTCTGGACCGCCATGATGTGGAGTGGTTGACATTAATGTAAGACGTGGTTATATACTCAAAATGTAGACTTTAATTTTGACATTAAATTAAGAAAACGTTTCTACTTTAGCTGTCAAAAGAGGCCATTTTATGAGCTCATGCTCGGGAAGAAAGCTGCAGGTGATCCATCTGCTCGTTCCTGGTGCATTTCAATAAAAAAAGATGTTTGCCAAGGGCCATTTTGATATTAGTTGCACTGTACGTTGATACAATAATATGGTACCTGTAATATCCAGATACAATTTACAGACAAAGTTGAAAGTAATACAATATACATAGTTGCAAAGTCATCCAATTAGCAGATTTCTTCTACTGACATTAATTAACTGACATAAATAAGTTTGTTAGTTTTACACGGACATAAGACAATTTTCATTTTCAATTATTTAGGCGCTAGACTCGCATTTAGCGAACACTGGGTGTTTAACATTATTTAATTCGCCGCGTAATTAAGGTCACTAGGATTTAAACTTTGATTAACTGAAACTCTTATAACTTATTTAATTAACTTTAACTTTCTAGAAAGTGTAAAGTAAAAGTCCACATTTAAATTACAAAAAATGCTGTGAATTCCGAACTGTGAGATTTAACCGCACGCAGCTTATTAACTTTATTTTACAATTCCATAGAATTTACCTTTAATAAAGAGTACAATGCAAAGTACTACATTAAAACATTAAATACTATTAGCAAGTTTAACTAAGGCAACTTATCCTAGTTATTGTAACTTCGAATATCAATAAACGCACATCGGTAATTTACCTGACCTGCATTTTCAATAAAATCGTAGTATTTACCACCACCGGATACTAGATTGTTTAACAGGCGTCAATATAATTTACAGCATTTACACTAACTACGATTAAGCACAAAAGTCGCGCGATCCCGCTGTGTCTGAACAGGGCCTTAATCCAGTTATTGCAATAAACTCCGTTTACGAGGCCTGCTGGGCGACATCAGATATTTACACAAACATTAATGAGAACTGAAACGCTCTTTGGCTAAGATATGGCTACAATTTACGGCTCCGACGCCAAGTCAAGATGCTCTACTTAATACCCTCTTCGAGTGAATTTTATGAATCGTATTTATATTTATAAATACACTAGTTGTCCCGGCGAACGTACCGCCTTTAAATTTGTTGACGTATTGACAGCAGTGCCATCAACTGGGTCCAATTGCAAATCTAAACGATTCTCGAATCCACTTGAACACACACAAGAAAAATCATTAAAATCTGTCTAATATGAATAATTTTCTCAGTTTTTAGAACATTTTTCACCGATGCTTCGCTCCTATTGATCGCAGCGTAATTTTATATAGCTTAAAGCCTTCCTCGAAAAATAGACAATCCAAAACAAAAATAATTTTTCAATTCGATCTAGCAGTTCCTGAGAACAGCGCGTTCAAACAAACAACGGAAGCCCTCAAAGATGAATAATTTTTCCCGTTTTTTCCACATTTTCCACTGATTCTTCGCTCCTATTGATCGCAGCGTGATGATATTATATAGCCTTAGCCTTTCTCGATAAATGGACTATTTAACACACAAATAATTTTTCAATTCGAATCAGTAGTTCCTGAGATCAGCGCGTTCAAACAAACAAACAAACAAACTCTTCAGCTTTATAATATTAGTATAGATAAATAATTATTGTAATACACAACCATATTAGCAATCCGTACATAATAAAAAAGCATAACGGTAGCTATCTGTATGTTCATGGAAGATACTTATATATCAGAAAAACAATGGTTTTTGGAATTTTTGTCTGTTTATCTTTACGTTTGTGCACGTTAATGACGAAAACGGCTGATTTTAATGCGGTCTTCACTAATGCGTTTTGTTTGTTCCACATACAATTTAGTTTTTATTTTATTTCTATCGGTTCATAACTAAATAAAAAGTTACATCAATCTAAAGAAAAACATATAAAATGCTACAGAATAACTGGTCAGTTAAATTCGCTAAAGCTTTACGTAGGGCTTAACCTAATCCTGAGACCTAATCATTGAAGTATAGTATATCTTTAAAAAAAACATAAATACTACTAATTTTTTAATTTAATAAAAAAAAGTAGTACTACTAAATACTACTACTAGTAAATACTACTAAGTACTACAATTAGGTATAAATGTGAAAGTTTGCGAGGATGGATAGATGGATGGATGCATATTTGTTACTCTTTCATGCAATAACTACAAAGGGATTTTAGTGAAATTTGGTTTTGTAGTAGTTAATGCTCTGGTTCAACACATAGGCTACTTTTTATCAGTTTTCGCGGTTTTTTGCGTGTACGAAGTCGAGGCAAACAACTAGTGATATAATTGTTATGCTTGTGACTCCGATTACGTCTTATTATTATTTTTAATTAGAGAAAGATGCATTATTTATCTAGAAGATAATTATAAATTAGGTACTTCCAAACTTTGACTTTGTTACGCGAAAAATTGATCAAACAATGCTCAGCTTTTAACGTTGTTTGTTGACTATAAAATTCTTTGTAGCGGTAAGGTTTTGTAAACTTAGAAGCTTTCATTATTTTGTCTAACGAATATAAAATTACTTGTCATATTTATTTTTAGAAGGTAAAAAAATTTGTAATCATCTATGAAGTTTTAATCACGGGATTAAAATGTAAAAAAATAGCTGCCTAACACTACTATTTAACCTACGTATAGTTTTTTTTTTAACTTAGTACTGACAAATAATACTATATTATAATATTAACTAACTTTTTTTATTTCAGACTAGACGTTGCCCGCGACTTCGTGCGCACAAAAGTTAATTTTGCAGAAACTTTACATTCTTCCGCGATAAGAAGTAGCCTATGTCCTTTCCCGTGGTCTACTCTACATCTGTGCCAAATTTCATCAAAATCCGTCTAGTAGTTTCAGAGTCTATTCAATGCAAACAAACTTTTCCTCTTTATATAGACGGGTTACCCACGTAATAATTATTATTTATCGAAACAGACGAAAGTTAATTCTATCATTGTCGCATAATAGACTAGGGCTTTTACCTTTTCAATTCAATTCAATTCATTTATTCACATGAAACATGGTGCAATATAGTTGTTTTTACAAAAAAATCCAAAATGTTTCGTCAATTGACATGCAAATATTAATAAAAAACAAAAATCATATCTTCTAGGTATTCTAAATTAATGGATGTCAACTTTTATACAATAAAAATAAAGATAAATCTTATCTAGACCATTACATAAAAGACATCAATCGGTTTCAATTATAAAATAAAAATTAAAATAACTAATGACTACATTAAAATCCAGTGTCCATTAATTATAATAATTTCGTAATTAAGATAGGACATACTATACCAATATCAATACCAGTTATACCAATACCAATACTATCACAAAATAAAATAAATAAATTTGTGACAGCTTTTATACTAACCCTACAATGGTCGGGAAGTGCAAGGGGGTGAGTTTTTAAGGGTAGAAAACGGTTTACCTCGATTCCCAGCAAAACTGCAAGTCCTATCGAAAAAAGTCAAATGGCAAAGTTGTATGAATTAAAAAATAATCGAGAACTTTTTTTGTATTTACATTATTTTCACATACAATTTTATGTGAAAAATTCAAATCACCAAGTTTTTGGTTTTTATTTTTATCTTATTATATATTTTTTTCACGAAATTTGGTGAAAACTTACCTTTTTATGTTCCAAATATACTGTAATTTTTTTGATTTAAAAATTTATTTTATCATCTTATTTTGACTTAATATCTAAAAATTAACCCTAATTTTCAATCGAAAATTCTCCCGTCAAAATATCAGCTTTTTTTAAAAAATCGGTGTGCTTTTTGTTCGCTGAAATCTCTCCTTTCTGATAATGTAAAAAAAAAAGTATACATAACCATAGTACCTAAATGTTTTCAAAAAATGCAAAGAAAAGAATTACAGGTAGCAAGGCCCAGACCCGTCTAGCCCCTTCCCCATTTCTCTATGAAATACGAGTACCTACTACTACATCTACTCAATCTTCATAATTTTGAAATCGGTACCAGCGAACTTGAACGTGAGTTCTATTTTCAATCGACTTTCAAAACACAGGAGGAGGTTCTCAATTCGTGTGTATGTTTTTTTTTTTTGTATGTATGTTACGCGATTACTCCGCCGTTTGTGGACCGATTTTCGAAATTCTTTTTTTATTTCGAAGGGTTGACTCCCGGATTGGTCCCATTGTCACCAAATGGTAGACCTGGTGATGGGATCCATGAGGAATCGAGAGAAGACCTCAAAATTTATAGGGACACCTATAGTGATTTTGACTTTTTTTTACAAAAAAGTGAAATGTTGTGCTAAGATATACCCTGGATCCAAAAGCATTGAACGGTACTCCTCAGTCTTTAAAGATACACGTTTGGAAATTTCAGGATTATTTATAAAACTGCAAGCATATGTCACTTTTAAATAATCATCACCACCACTACCACCACCACCACCATCATCACACCATACATTGTATGTTAATATAGGTATTTCTAATTGTCTTTTACACCGGTATCGATTTCTTTGAACATTAAAAGTTACGAAAAAGTGAAATTTTGTATCAAGGTGTTCCCTGGATCCCAAAGGACTGAACAGAACTCCTCAGTCTTTAAAGACACGCGTTTGGAAATTTCAGCATTGTTTAAAAAACTGCAAGCATATGTTGCAATTAAATAATCATCATCATCACCACGATACATCATGATATTTTGATACAGGCATTTCTCATAGTATTTTACATCGATATAATTTTTTTGAACATTCACAGCTACCAAAAAGTGAAATGTTGTGCCAAGGTATACCATGGATCCAAAAGGACTGAACAGAACTCCTCAGTATATATAGACACACGTTTCTAAATTTCGGCATTGTTTTAGGAACTGCAAGCATATTGTTACTATTATCATCATCACCACCACCATCATTACACCATACATAGGTAATCATAATAATTTGATGAAATAAGTGTCTCTTAGTATTTTATTCGATTTCTTTGTACATTTGCTAGTCCCGTCATCATCATCAATATCATATATTGTGTGTCAACTGTTACATCATTTCCGCCGACAACTTAACTTTTAGGTATTTTAAGCATTATATGGTACCAAAAAGTGACATTATGTCAAGGTATAATCCTGGTTCCAAAAGCACTTAATGGAACTCTTTAACGATACCTACACGTTTGTAAATTTTGGAATTGTTTAAAGAACTGTTGCAAAGATGTATGCAAAATATCTGCAATGTCAGACGTTTTCTTCCAAAGCTAGGTCTTATCACTGATAAATCACACATTTTTAAGTTTTTATGTTTTTCTTTCGTTGCACAACAATACTTTATTCAATAATTTCGACACTATTAATGACAGCTGGATTATAAATAAGTAAATTGTGCGTTGTTTACGCATTGATCTCGGGTTCGAATCCCGGTCAGATAAATATTTTAGTGATTCTTTTTTCATCCTTTCTTTCCTATTTTTAAATATTTTATCGTCGTACTTAATCGCTAAGCAAAGCTAGATCTTCCACTAAAAAGAAAAAAATAAATTAATATTTAAAAAAATATATAAACCGTCTTCCAACATAAAGCAATGACATTCTTATAAATCACTTAAAAGTATATAATAATTCTTATTTTCGTATAGTTCCCCTTAAAATTTTGCTTAACTATTTCTCTACTCAATTTTCTTAATTTTGAAGTCGGTACCAGCCCAAACAATTGTCTATACCCTTTAATCGAAAAATTATCAATTTTAACACAACTACATCCAAATACATACAAACAATATTTTAAAGAACTTCCATTCAAACTGGCTGGTACCGAGTTCAAAAATAAGAAAATTGAGTAGAGAAATAGTTAAGCAGAATTTTAAGGGGAACTATACGAAAATAAGAATTATTATATACTTTTAAGTGATTTATAAGAATGTCATTGCTTTATGTTGGAAGTCGGTTTATATATTTTTTTAAATATTAATTTTATAAATATTGTTTTAACGGGATATTGTTCGGGCTGGTACCGACTTAAAAATTATAAAGATTGAGTAGAGAAATAGTTAAAATTTTAGCCGAATTTAAGAGCGGAATTATTTAGAAAATAATTATTATTTCATATTTTTTGTGCATTTTTACTTAGGATGTCGGTTTTAATTTTTTGTTAAAAAATAATAATTTAACCTTCTAAAATGCCTCCACTGACTAGACGGCCGTCGAGTGTTCAACATGTCGTTGTAAAAATTATACTTTTCATTAAAATTCAGCACTCGATCCTTTTTCAAGTTGGGAGGTCACGTACATTGCGTCGTTCTGAATTTTATTTTTGACCAAAAATTCCTGACATGACCGAACAAAATATAATATCCTCGTTTTATAATAGTGTTGTGCCTACTACCTACTACAAGGAGTACTACGTAATCAATGTTCATTATAATATTATATTTTCTTGCTAGTCTATACTTAGACATATAAAGTAAAAATATTGTGAATATATTTTCAAGACACATGATAAAAGGGTAGCGGGACCCAATTGGCCTTGTAACCTCGCGTCAACAGGATTGATTGATTCAAGATGGATATGAAAAGTTAGCAGCCCACCTTTTTGTGGTTAAGCAAACACGATTATATCCGCTCTTGTGCTATAATTTTAAAATTTCCAGAAAATTTTTGGGTCTGTTTTATAAAATGGAGCAAAAATAAATACTACGAAAAAAAACAACAGGTTGCACTTCGGGAGTGCTGGCAGAAGTGAAAACAAACCCGCCATAGATGGCGTATATCGTATCTTTTAACCTAGAGGTTAAAAGATACGAGCTAAAACAGTTTCATGATCGTGTAAGAAGACAGCAAACAGTTGCAAGTTGCAAGTTGCATCTTACGAATTTTTGATCAGGTCGCGTGTCCTGATGCGAGTTTAACATTTTACCCATCCCAAGAAAAGTGCACAACGCTGCTAAAAAGTTTTTTACTTCAATAATAATAATTAAAAAAATGCAATTGTTTTTGAAACTCAACTAGAAAACTACGTAAGTAAAGCGTACCTATTGTTGGCATCCCCTCAAATATTATTGGCCCCCAAAGATAGGTAGATAATAATTATTGTAATCTGTGTTGGCCATCCGTCATTTATACATAAATAAGAGGAAGCTTAACTATGTATATTAGGTAGGACTAAAATATACGCAACCCGTATTTTATATGTAAAGGGGGTAGCCAAGGTTTTTAACCTAGTAATTGTTTATTTAACCTCTGATATATACGTTATACCGTTCGGAGTTATTCTACCTCTGACAGGATCCTTTATGCCACCGTTATAAGGACCAATCTCAAAGAAAGTCCAAGGGAAAATAATCTTGAAGCGACTATATGCACCTAACTACATACGATACATAAAAGTTATAAATGAGGGAGTGCCATGGTATTTGTTACCTATACCTAGGTAAGTGAAAGCTTCGTTTTAATAGGCAATTGGCAGTTATTATAAATTGTGCGTGTTTTCACTACCATGCTGGGTTTTTCTAATGACATATTCAGACTAGGAGTGTCTCACTAATGTTCCACGTAGCAGTTAAATACCACTACTAATTATGAACTAAATATTAATATTACCTACCTGCTATTATATTGTTGTGGCAGTATTTAAGATATTAATAAATTTTATAAACTATAATATGGTTTAAGGGCAATTATAATGTGTATGAAATCCTTAAAATTACTAAAGTAAGTATTTAATTTGTTAAGGATTATTATTTAAAATCCGTCTACTTATAATGTTTTGTTATATCTCCAACTCCAACGGATCAGGCAGCGTTTTCTATAAAACTTCCAATACCGCTTGATTTTTTTCCGACACCTTCATTCAACAATTATAAAACCTTCACAAATTATACGCCTAAACCTTCCAAAAGAACCACTCTGTCGATAGATGAAAACTGCATGAAAATCGCGATCATACAGACAGACAAACGCGGCGGGGAACTTGAAAGAGAAATTCAATATGTTGCATCAAAAACCTTACCTAATAATGATAATAACGACAGCATCCTACAACCTCATCTGTTTTATTACAAAACAGGCATTTAAATTGTGTCTATTTTTGTCTGTGGAATTCGATGGTTTGTCTGCGAATTTCGGTATATTTTATTAGATTTTGCGAATGTAACACACATTTATTGCACGCGGAAAAAAGATTGAAAAGTGTTTTATTTGCAACGATATACTAAAATCCGTGCTGAAATCCATTTAAAGCTAAATACATTTTTTGCGTAGGATTCGTTGCATGTATTATGTAGTGCAACGGATTAACGTGATGGCTTAATTCAACGTTTCAAAGCTGAAACTGGATTACCTACTAATGAAAGATCGAAAAGAACGAAATGGGTTTAATGTTAGTATTTGAATTTTTTAAAGCGAATAATAGAAATTATAAAACAGAGCGAAATAAATGAGTCTCTATAGACCTAGCAGCTGAACAAGACGTATCTTACTAAACAGCGATTCGTCTTTTACAAGGTTAATCGTGAAACTTTCACGCCTCAATTTGAGCTTCACAAACAGATACTCAATTCAAAATCATTAGTCTATAGAATAACGAGTCCTTAAACACACACAAACTCCTGAACTGATAAAATTTGGCACAGGGTTTCCTTGGGGAAGGAAGAAGGCCACTTTTCATCACGACAATGTATGATTTCTGCGCGATATAAACCGAAAGCGCAGCAAAGTTGCTGGAAACATCTAGCTTTTAGCTCTTCTTTACATAACTATAAGGTCAGAATTAATGTTGACAGCTGAAAAAAGAAATTGAATTTATGTATCAATAAACCAATCATGTGTAGTTTCTGCGAGTATTAGTCGTGGCGGAACAATTCTAAATTACTTTTCAACTTGCCAGAGAGGCGAGAGCTTGGAGAACTCTCTAGAATGTTCTACTTGTAGGAATTGTTCTGTTAATGAATATTCCGTCACTATAATGGCTAATCGATAAAATAAAAAAAAATATTATATATAATATTGATAAAATGCGTCAAAAAGATGAAAAAACACAACATCCGTTTGGGGTGTCAAGCTTTTCCTTCTAAGGTTTTCAGCCGCTATCTTTTTGTAAAGACTTATCTTTTACATAACGTCGAAAGATTCAAAAGGTCGATTCCGCTTATTAAATCCTGCAATAATACAGTAACGATCCAGTAACGATATATTAAAACTGCAAAATGTTATTCTCATAAACGTCAAAACAACGTCAAACCCGTTTTGATTGGTCCAAACCCCAAAACTCAATCTATGATATCAAGACGATTCATTTATAATTCAATAAAAGTAAAATTTAATTACGAGGATTGGGGTTCAGATGAAAAGTACTGTCGGTGAAACGTAAATAAATAAATCGTATTTATCGTCCTGTCGACTAACAGCCATTGCATCGTTTGACGGAAAACGGTTGCGGAATAGCTTTTCTATGGACTAAATTAAGAGTTTAAAAAATATATTAAATGAGAAAAAACCCCTACTGCGTAAAAATTGAAACAAAACTAAACAAGATAGTCCAGTAATCGTGATTTTGTTATCTAAAATTATTGAATTTTTTACCCACCATTGAAATAGTTACGTGATCGATATATTCAATAAGAAAACATTTAATTAGGATTAAACGACTTCAACAATCGGGACCTATTTTAAAGAAGCCGGATTTTTGGTGGGTCGCGACTACATACATATAGGCTGATGAACACATTACTCTCCTTTGCGTCGCGCAGTCGGGTAAAAATAAAATATCCAAGGGCATGTCAGCGTCATGCTGATTGGATGATAGTCATTAGTCACTTTGGACTATGGAGTATATACTTACTAGCTAAGAACTTTTAGACGCTGAAATTAAGTTCACGCATATTTTTTGTGCCACTTTACGGCCGGGCCGTATATTAGGGTTCCGTAATAGTTTCGCTCTATCCGTCCGTCCGTCTTATTGATGACTGTCTGTTAGTCTGTCCTTCTAATTTCTGTAATTATGAAAATAAATGGATGGTTATAGAGATTGTGGTTATACATATCTCAGTTTTGGCATCATAAAATAATAATTATTTTATATTTTAGGGGTGGCTGCATGCATGTGAATTGGGGACGAAAAATATTTTTTCATTCTACCCCATCGTGTGTATACCAACAAATAGATTATTATTTTTAATAGGTTATTATAAATAAAGGTAAGATTTCATAGTATGACTTTTATACAAATTCTCAATTTTCGAGTAATCGGCCTCAAAAATGGTTTATAAGTTGGTCCCCTCTGGCATTTTTAAACTATAAGGGATAAAAACTTATAAGTTTCAACGCTGATAGATCATGCTAAAAACTCTTAAGTTAAATTATTTTGAACGAAATCACACAAAACTTTTGAAGAAATTTAAAGAAAACCTATTGCGCGTTTATATTTACAGAACCCTCCTAATTCCTATAGACATGCCCTGACATGCTCTTGGTGAGGCTATTTTTAATTACCTTTTCTTCTGCCCCGTTATTACTCAGATAATAAGGTTTCGGTGCTAAAGCTTTTACGATGCTATTATTAGATTCAGCCACAACACCGAAACGTAATGAGTTCGTTGGGGACAGCGATGTTCGGATAATTCACTGTTTATAACCGCCCCTGAAACAGTTGAATTACAAATAGGAATAGATAAAATTTGTACTTTGTAGTTAAAGAAGAATTTAAAGACATTCGAAATAATAATTACCCACTAATAGTGCGGGAAGAGTGGTAGTAGTCCCAAAGGGAGATCTCCGAGCGAGCGATGGTATGCCCGGTCAGGCCGAAACACCACGTTGTTATATTATATCGACGGGTGAAAGCGGAAATGTCGTAACTTGGATTTTAGGTAAAATCAGTTTTTACTATTTTGTTATATAAAAAAAAACCGCGTCGAATGGTCTATGTCTCGTCTCTCTACAATATTTTTTTTTAACGAAAAAAAAAATGTCGTAACTAAAGTAAAAACTGCAATTTTTGAAAGTAAGACAGATACGACAATAGGTCAGGAATTAAAAAAAGTTACTACTTTGTTTATATATCTCGGAATTTGATTTGAATAAGATACGACATTTCTGTCACCTAAAAATTGTCATCGACTGAGATACGACAATTTTGCTGCGTGAAAATATTGTGTACTTTTATAGATACGACAATACAATACAATAACACTTTATTGCACAACAAAAAATACAAGATTAAAAAATTTTACAAAAAATTTTACATAATATGATGTACAAAAGGCGAACTTATTGCTAATAAGCAATCTCTACCAGCCAACCTTTTGTTTTTGAGATTAGTCATAGGAAATACAAAATTAGTGTAGGTGTACAAACTAAGAAAGCTTCATTAAATTTTAACATAGTAAAAGATATAATATACAATAATGACAGAAACAAATTTATAGATTATTAAGAAAATATTGTTTTAATTTATTTTTAAAAATATAAATATAAATACAATTTATTCCGTACTGATATGCATGGACATGAAACAGTTATTACATTTAAAACATTCAATTTTATTGTAAAATCATACTTACAACAAATGAATAGAGTTTTGTGATGCGTAGATCAGTAACGCCACTTTACATCCCTCTTCATGCCATCGCTTGCTCGTTTCATACGCCGTTCCGACCACCTCTCAGTTCATGCGCGAGCGTCGATTTAAGAAAGCATGTTTGTGGCTGTGTTGCACAACTTTACAAATAAGTATTTCCTTAAGAAGGTGTGATCAGAAATTTAGCTTTTTTTTTAAACAGAACTTTTACCCCTTATCAAGAAAAAAATCCTCACACTGCTGAATGTACTCCTCAATATAAAGCCCCTTAGAAAATAAGAAATCTTCTCGGACTACTGTATATTCCTCTGAAAATACCCACCTGCCATCTTATTCTGCTGAAACTGCTCCTGAAAATAAAGACTGCACACTTAATACACACCTGAATTTTCCTTGACTGCTGAAAACGCTCCTGAAAATAAAAAGTGCCTGCCTAACATACATAATATGAATTCCCCTTGCTCTGTTGAAGCTTCTCCTGTAAATAAAGAAAATACAGATTGCTTATTAACTATTTCTACCGAAAATAATATTTTTTTACCCAACACAAATCTCATGTCTCCTTGCACTGCTGAAATACCTGATTGCTAACCTGATTGCTTACCAACTGCACAGCAAATCTCGCTTAGCGCTGCTGAAGACTCTCCGAAAAATAGAGACTGCTCTGCTAACGTATACTCGTATCTTAAGTCTCCTATCACTGCTGAAGATTAATAAAAAAAATTAATTATATAAATTGCACAAATAAAAAAGAAAATAGATCACTTACCAACCAACCACACGACAAATGACCTGAGTCCTGACGCTGCTAATGATATTTCTGAAAGTACGTATAGCTTAACCAACACTCAAGTTAAGTCTTCTTCTACTGCTGAAACTTTTAAAGATTACCACACAACATAAATCTAATATAAGAAAATACAGTTAGCTTACCGAACGCCCATCAAATATCTTATAGTAATGAAAATGCTTCTGAAAAAAAATATATAAAATAACTCCCCACACCGATTTTGGTGACGGTGGCTGGTTTCATTGAAAGCAGGCACAGTACACAAGAGCACTCTCTCTTCCTTTCCAGTGAGACGGATAACCGACACGACTGGTGAGAGATTAGGCGCAGGTCCAACTTCTTACATGCCCATCCAACGCATGGATCATCTTTCTTGTCAAACAATCAGGTGATCAGCCTGCATTGTCCTAACCAAACTTGGAAACAAAAATGTTTGTTGGTTCAATGTGGGAATCGAACCCACGATCGAGTCGAGAGCCAATGCTCTAACCACAAGACCACGGAGGCTTCTGAAAAAAATATAAAGTACCTACCTGACACCGATGACAAATGTATAACTGCCGATTCTAAAATCCAAGCTTCAAGCCTAATTCTGAACGAAGAAATCAGTACAAAAAGAAATCTAAGGCAAATCAGAAATAAATAAAATTTTGACAAATGTTACTTAGATTTTTTTGAACCCGTTTACTGACCGTTTGGTTCGCACTCGAGAGAGTGAAGGTTCGTATCCCAGGTTGTTGCGTGTACCAATGAGACTTTATCAGATCTCGAGTACATTATATGGACGCTCTAACGGTGAAGGAAAACATCGTGAGATAACCCGCACATAGTAGGCCCCAGACGTATTGACCAGTTCATTCCTCTGGACTAGGCTGACAATGTTGTGAGAATGCCGTATGTGCTTGGGCAACCATACGACATTTAAAAACCATGCACTACAGTATTTCAAGAATGGTTACTTTGCTCGAAGAATACTGTATAAATCATCCATTAACGGATGTAAAGACCTAGGTTTTTTTGAAGAAGATGATGCTGACACTTTGCTGCCTTACGAAACATTTCTATCAGAAGAATTAAGCTGCTCGTTTGATAATGACGAAACATCTGATGATTCATTATCAGAGCGAAAAAAAGAAACAAGAAAAAATAAAATATAAGACTTCAGTTTCTACTGAAAAGAGTGATGAAAATACACCAAAATCAATAATGAACAGTGAATTAAAACAAGAAGAAATCGAGCTATTGAAAAAGAGCAAGCAAAAAAGGAATATCAAAAAAGAAAATTAATTAAAGAAAGCCAGATTTAGGCCAGATTTTTATAAATAAAAAAGGGCAGCAAATTCCACCGCAATTAATTATATTCAACTCAGCTCCCAATTTTCATAAAAAATATAATGATTTTAAAAAACTAGTGGTAAAACAAATTATCCCGAAACGCTTCGTTCAAGAGTATTTAAAGCTAAAACATGACAAAATTAAATACGTATTGGTTGAATCAGAGGAAGAAGAAGAAAGTTGTGGTTGCAAAGTAATTTGTTAAAAAGTTCTAATATTTTGCAATAATTATACTGTTATCCCAGTTATAACCGATTATGGTATTGTTTGCTCTGTTTTAACTAAGTAAAGAAGATTGTTTTTTATTTATTTAGTTTAATTTTTTTTGTTTTTTGTTTTATTTCATGAATTTTAATTTCATTTTGTTGAGTTTTATTTCATTAAATTTCATTTAATTATAATTAATATAATTATTATTTCTTCCCTGTTTATTTTCTTTTTTAAGTTTATTTGCTGTAATTTGTTATCATGATATTATTTTTAAACCATTAAACACATTCAGTTTAAGATACAGCATTTCATTTTAATAATGTCTGTCGCCAATTTTGTACTTAAAACAAAAGTTTTATGTAATTTAATCAAATAAGCAATATACAGCTAAATGAAATAATATGTATTATATTGTCATATTTAAGATACCACAGATCCGTCGCTCAAAAAACATGTCTTTTTAAGTTGTCTTTACATTTCACCTCAAAGATACAACATTTATGCTGTCTGAAATTGAAATATCAACTGTCGTGACTTATAAAAAATCAATGAAATACTAACTTTACGACAATTAAGACAAAATCATCATAATATATGCCTTATATAAATACATTCCAATTTTCAACTTTTTATCTCTATAAATATACAAGTTATGAATTTTCAAAATAGTTTTTTGGCTCTACTGTAAACTTGGGTTTTTCACGATTCGACGTTTCCGCATTCTTTCGTCGATATAGCGCCGATCTTAGAAAATTTCGATGGCGCGATTCAGTATTGTGGCGCTAATTGGACCGCTACATCACTCCCTTCCGAAGACCGGAGGTCGAATCTTGAGTTGTCTACTTGAGTCGCCAGTGCCAGAGCGTCCCAGTGAGTCGGAACTGTACTGCTGCTGCACGGGCTCGAGTGAAGAACAAGCACATACCAACACAGTTTGATTATTCAGCATTTGAGAAAACTTACTTCAGACAAAAATATTATATAGTTTTTTCATAAAACACCATCAGCTGAGTGTCAGTTTGCGTAACTTGGGGACGCCTTATCTAAAATGTACTTTACAAAGCAGTATAAATGTGTGCACTATAGCTTTCTGTCTTTAAGTATAGATTACTATTTTATGGGTATATATCCTTTTTTCCCCAATGTTAGGTGAAATAACAAGCATTTTCCCCGCGCCCCGCATTGAGTCCAAGTTGACTAGCACACTCTTAAAGCTATTTAGCGAGAGAAACTATATTTTTTTTAAAGCATTTGGCGACAAAAAATGTAATTCTGAAGTATATGGAAGATCATTATACTTTCAAGTTTCAAAGTTATCGGTATTCAATACGAGAATTGTGATCTGGACCTTTTCCTGACCTGTGATATCAACTAATGACGTTCGCCCTAGAATATAATAACCTATTCAATCCCTGTACAGCCGGCAAAAGTTTTAAATTAGTAAATATAATATATTTATGAACGCTTCCAAACAACGTCAGTCTGAACCTCGATTCTCGTATTTAAAGTAGACTGTAGACTTTAATTTTACTTTGATTGTATTATAAGTGGAGCGACTTGTTATCGTAAACTGATTTTGTGACGTTTTGACCAATGATGACACTTTTACCGCTGCTTTAACGTTTACGATTACGAGAATACCGGTTTGACAGTTTTAGCGTATCGAGACTTGATTGTAATTGCAGGTTTTATTTAGCAGAATTGACCCTTCTCTCGTGCTAAGATCTCGAAGAACTTTTTTACGGGTACCAGACAATGGAAATATATTTAATAATTTTCTACTATATACATATTTAAGATTTTCATAATATTTATTTAAATCAAATCATGACCCAGGAACATAGAAAACTTTTTTGTTCCTTTGGCAGGATTCGAACCGGTGACCTCCGGCTTGAGTACTGACGGGCTTACTGAGCCACAAAGGTCGTTAAACCATTTTGTACCGGTTTAATGGCAAATCTAGGGATTCGAACCGGTGACCTCCGGCTTGAGTACTGACGGGCTTACTGAGTCACAAAGGTCGTTAAACCATTTTGTACCGGTTTAATGGCAAATCTAGGTACATTCGTCTATCATTAATTCAAACCTGCTTTAATTCGAGATTATTATTAAGTAATAATTTCTAGTTCTTTAAAAATGTCTTTATTATAATTTTGAATTACATTCAAACCATATTTTCAAAGTTGCTCAAAACCATATTCGAAATATTTTCAAAGTTGCTTTAATTTTGAATCAACAAGAGTCGTGAATATTTGTAAATCATCTGATTTAAGACCTCTTAAGTACATAAAGGAGGAAATATAATATGATTCTTTGCATGCCTATACTACTTTAAATTATAATATAAATAAATAAAAAAGTGACACACGTGGGCCGCGTACGTGCATAATATCTATGTATGTTTAACTAGCTGTCTCGACACACGTTTGTCTATGAACTGGAATAAAATATAAATATCTACACCTACAACTATATCTATTCCTATATCCACAAACTACACTACACAGGTATAGGACCTTATCCAACATTTCTCACTGTTTAAACCTTCCCTGAACTTCCAAAATTATTTAAAGATTAAAATAAGCCAAATAGGTCTAACCGTTCTCAGGTTTTAGCGATACATTGAAATTGAAATCCATTTTTATAAATTAGAATATTTTTGTGCTAAAGTAACTTTCAGGTGATATTTCTGTGGTATTTTTTAAAATGTTGCTGACTCTACTCTTCTAACAGATCCTTTGTAACATTATTTAGAAATTCTCTACCTTGACTCAGGAATGGAGAGCGATTTCTAAAGGACTTGACCTGTCCAGCTTAAAGCGGGACACGCCGATTGATCCCGAAATATAATGTCACATTCTGTTAGGTCGTGTGTTATATATGCCACTGTAAAATTGTAAAAAACCGTTAGATTGTAATATTACTAGAGATATGATATTATAATAAGTCGGCAGATTGTCAAATAAAAAAATCTCCTTACAATTGTACGCATTAGTTTTCGTTACATTGTAATATTTACCGTGCCGATTGGTTATACGGCAAGTGCCCCGCGCCGCCATATTTGTTTGCTTTTTCATAATAATAATTATAACGAAAAATAATGCGTACAATTGGGAGAAATTTTTATTTTACAATCTGTCGACATAATATTAAAACGTCTCTAGTAATATTACAATTTAACGGTTTTTACAATTTTACTGTGACATATACCTAGAAGCAAATGCATACGTGTATATTGCCAGAATGAAAAAGCACCAAGTTTTCCTGTAACGGCCTCGTTAAAAATTTTACTGCCTTATTTTATACTAGTCTAGCTTTTACCCGCGGCTCTGCGTAATTATAGTATCCCACGGGAACACTACTTTTTCGGGATAAAAGTTAGCCTATGTGTTAATCCAGAACTTAAACTACTACCATATTAAATTTTGTAAAAAATCTGTTCAGTAGTTTTTGCGAGAAAGAGTAACAAACATATTCTATTCATCCTCACTTTCTCAATCATATTAGCAGGAAGCAGGATTTATATACGTATGCGCAAAAGGAAATCCTGCGGGAATTGTGCATTTTGCTGCGATAAAATACCATGTCCTGTCCCCGTGGTCTACTCAATATGAAATATCTGTGCTAAATTTCATCGAAATCAGTCCAGTAGTTTCAGAACCGTAGCATTAGTATAGATTCCTTTCACTCAGGATTATTCGCATAGGTTTCTACTCGAGCTGCATTCAATGGGAAAAGAAACATTTTAAAGCAAAATTGAAGATTAGTTTTGACTAAATAAATTAAACTATTTTATTCAACTTCGCAAGAATTTTCTTGTGGATGAATCGTAAACTAACGGACATATTTTAAATTGGTTTTCAAGTAATAGAATTATGAGAATTGCATCCAATTGAAGAATTTAAATTTAAAAAAGAAAATTAATTTGCAGTGATTATTAAAAGTTTATATTATAATAACTTATTACCCGACTATGGCGAAGACAGGAATGGTAATTATTTTGACAATATTATTATGTATTGCGACGACCTCAGTGGCTCAGTTGGTTGAGCGTGTTGGTGCTCAAGCCGGGGGTCGCGGGTTCAAATCCCGCCGAAGGAACAAAAATTTTCTCTGTGTTCCTGGGTCATGGATGTGTATTAAATATGTGTATAATATAATAAAAATCTTAAATATGTATATAGTACAAAAGTATTAAATATATATTTTCCGTTGTCTGGTACCCGTAACACATGTTCTTCGAGAACTTACCACGGGATCAGGTTGACGTGGTGTGAAGCGTCCATATATATTATTATTATTATATTATTTATGTAATAATGTATGTATGTATATTTGTTCCACTGTAGCGGGCTAGCGGCTAAAGTAATCCGATTTTAATAAATGAGGTGATTAGATTCGTATTAATGGCCCCAGTAACATAGGCTATATAATTTTTTATAAAAAAATCCGTTTATTTTTCCACTAGCTGTTGCCCGCGGCTCCGCTCGCGTAAGTACAGTAAACCACGGGAACCTTATATGTCCCGCGATAAATAGTAGCCTATGTCCTTCCCCATGGTCTACTTTATACCTGTGCCAAATTTCATGATAACCGGTGTAGTAGTTTTACGTGAAACTGTAAATAAACTATCCCATAGGAATCGTACATTTCCCCGCGATAAAAAGTAGTATATGTGCTTTCCCGTGGTCTACTTTATATCTGTGCCAAATTTCATGATAATCAGCTTAGTCGTTTTAACGTGAAACTGTAAATAAAGTATCCCATGAAAACCGTACATTTCCCCGCGATAAAAAGTAGTCTTTGTCCTTTCTCAGGCTCTAGACTATCTGTGTACCAAATTACATTTTTATCGGTTCAGTAGTTTTGGCGGTAAAGTCAGACAATTAGACAGACACACACACTTTCCAATTTATAATATTAGTATGGATTATACATATTTGCAACATGCAAAAAATGTTCTTATAATTTATTATGATTGGCCAATTGATTATATGTAGAGCATGCCACACACAATGTATAAGGTTCGGTAAAATCAATTACGGATATTTTGGGGATATGATCTGCTGCTTATGTAAAGACGTTTAAGCAGAAAAATAATTGTCATACTCGAAAAAACATTTTTTCTTTATATGGGCGAGCTTGCGTTTTGCGCAGAGTCACCCATACAAGAGATGATTTTTTACTTTGAGTATGACAATTATTTTTTTGCCTAAACGTCTTTACATAAGCAGTGGATCATGTGCCCGAAGTATCCGTAATTGATTTTCGGAGACATTATATCGGGTGTCCGGTAATTAATGGATAACCTTAAAATATCTTATAGTAGAACTTATGGCCGTTAAAAAAAAATACAAAAAAAAATCTATCGTAATTAGTACCTAAGATAAGTTACTTTTAGAGAAAAGTCTATTTTTTTAGCTTGATTTTTAGTTTTTTGCACTATGACCAGAAATGAATGAATTACATCGGTTTTTTAATGTTTTCATATTGTAGTATAACTATGCTATGAATATGTTTTTTAATATGAAAATATTAAAAAACCGATGTAATTCATTCATTTCTGGTAATAGTGTTCAAAAAACTAAAAAATGAGCTAAAATAATAGACTTTTCTCTAAAAATAACTTATCTTAGGTACTAATTATGATAGATTTTTTTTTGTATTTTTTTTGAACGGCCATAAGTTCTACTATAAGACATTTCAAGGTTATCCATTAATTACTGGACACGCTGTATATTACTCATAGCTCAAGAGAAAATTGATACTAAGCTTCTTTTGCCTTAACTAAACTTACTTGTATTCAATATTCATAGTTGGTTTAGCAACAGCTTAGTTAAAATGTAACTTTTAAGAATTGGTTGTTTACTGAATATTGTTAATTGTATAAAGAAAGCAATTATTAAAACTAATAGGTACCTACGTCTAAAAGGGCGCTCAGTTGGCAACTTGCAACCTTATAACATTCAATTAAAATATTGCAGCATTCGGCATTGTTACTCGTAAATTAATATTTCTTGGCACCGATTTCAATTTTTCGCTATATTTGAATTTTACAGTCTTACATGACTGCAATCTTAAGGGTTCCATAGTACTGAAGGAACACATTTATATCGTATCACTTTCCTACAATATGAATATGTAGACAGACAGATACATAGATATATTCTCGGGTAGCAGACTATAACAACAGCTTACTCCATTAGGAACCTCACACAACTCACACCTCTGAGTCTGTTACCATTTTCGTCCTCGAAAGTGGGACATAAAAATGAAAAATGGATCATGTGCTTTTTGTGAGACATGACAGCCAACCCACATAATCTATATGCTAATTGGTAATAGTGATGTGTTTGTGAAACACAATTTAGGTCCGCGTAGATCTTGTCTGACACTCCATTTTGTGGTTTGATTATGGTAAAATTTCTAGACATAAAATCATATTTTGACCCTATGCGAATATGCGGGTGCGTTTCGTTAAGTTCCCTAGTACAATCGCGGACATCGCTCTTTGGAGATGCGTTCCTGGCGCACCTAATACCTAATCTATAGAATAAAATTGTATTTGGTCGCTGTATATACATGGAAAACATAATATATTATATAAAAAACTATAGTGATTTATGAACGAAAAAGAATCCAAAACAATGATTATTAGAATTTTTGTCTGTTTTTGCGTTTGTCTGTATGTATCTGTATGTATCTTTGTGCCCGCTAATCTCAAAAATGGCATAACTGACTTGAGTGCGGTTTTATATCTAATCAGTTTTGGATTGCTGTTTGTATCAGTTTAATGGATTATAAATAATAATCATTCTAAATACTAATAGCATTTCATATGCTGTAGAATAACAGATCAGTTGAATAGGATATTTGCCTACATGTAAAACTAAATGATGAGGTATCATAATATGGTAAAAGTAAAAAAAAAAAGAGTTTATGTATAGTTTTGAAATAACAATTTCAAACTTAGGTTGAACATTTTTACCATACATATCTAATTACTTACATCAAAAACAAAAAGATTTACCATGTTAAGTAGGTATGAACATAAACACGCAAACTTCGATGTCATAAATTTTCTGCATAATATGACCATACATTATACGTAGCAATTTACAGGCGTGTGACGTCACCTGGCATTACTTTTGTATGGACCGTTTTCGCAAGACTCACAAAATGCAAACGAACCTCAGTTTCTTTAAAAATATTGTTTTTAGTACCTATACTATTTCCTTAGAGCATCCAATATTTCTTATGTAAACTTTTACTTATTTTCAGAGTACTATTTATATACCTACAGGCTGTATCTAATAAAAAAAAATTACAGACAAATAACCTATTGGCAGAAACTTTACATAGGTAATATTGAAATATATAATATCAAGAGGAATAAGTGAGATTGGGTGGTAATACCAAAAGGAATACGAGGGATTGGATGACTTTGTGGTCATAGCGCTAATTCATGTTATGAACCCCGATCGTGGTTCCAACTAGGTGACTCCAACTCCTATTCAAAAGATTTTCGAAATCATTAAAACAGTAATCGACAACGAAGGTATCCTTACTTATAAACGCGTAAATTTTAATGTAGGTACAAGACTGTCGATGCTACATAATATTATGTCCAGCCAAGTGACTCCTTGTGTGACCGTGAAGTGTACTTCAATTTGACACCAGTGGCGTGGGGTTCCTATAAATCCGTTCCTATCGGCTTCACTTACCACTTACCTTTTGAAATCCCTCATCCAAATTCATACCATACATACATACATTATACAGGCTAGGGCTTCCCTATGAAGGAGATCCAGCCATCGCCACTGTTTGACACTATTGATAGGCTGCTGGACTTGCTGGCTGGACTGTGAGGATGCCCCTTTACATTGACTAGTGAAACCGTACAGAAAAAATGTTTTCAAATACGAAGGTTAAGGATCAACTCACACCGACGCGCGGACGCGTAACGCTTACATATAAATTACAAAAAAAACACTGCCTAAAACTTTTGAACGAAAGCAAAATTAATAACAAATGTTGTTTATTCCAAGTCTGAAATTAAACTGCTCAATTGGTAGGAGTTTAAGCTGGATGTATGAATATCTCATTAACCGAAATGAATTTAGAGTCGCGTTACGCGTAGGTTAAGGAAGATTGCAAAAGTTTTCAGCATTTAATTGCCCAAACTCTTAAGTCGATACTGCTTACTGCTTAGGCGCTTATCTTCATTGGGTAGGTATTTAATTATATTTGGAAAGCGTTTTGCGATAATTAACAATATATTACGTGATTTATAATTAGTAGTATTAACCAAATATGATGTGATATTTTAAATCAATTATTAATTCTATCTATTTTTATAAAAGAGAAAGCTGATTAACTGATGTTCAACGCACAGGCCAATCCCTTAAGGCTAGAAAATTGAAATTTTGCACACGTATTCCTTATACGATGTAGGCATCCATTATTTAACTCAAGGGGGTAAAATAGGGGATGAAAGTTTAAAATCTAATTTCACGTGGGCGAAGCAGCGGGCAATTAATGCTAGTCATTAATAATAAAAAAAAAGGTTTATTATTAATATGCAGAGATAACAAACCATATGTAATATTTACAAAGATTTAACCTATTACGTTATAGTAATGTGGTGTAAGTATGCTCGTGATTTCGCTCATCAAGTGTAATTGCGGTGACGTGGCACCCAAATTACTCTGCGAAGGTGCCGCGGTAATGTAATAACCGAGTACATTCGACACACAAAGTTACAAGGAATCAGAATATCTGTAAGTAATAAGGTAACCGTTTATTAAGCGGTTCTTAAACTTAGGGTTTTTATATCACAGGCTTGTCGCTATGTGCTTGGCGGGATGATAAGGACAGCATGTGACTTGGGGGTCTCTTAACTTCGAGAAGCGTTCGTGAATTTGAGCTTTATTATTTAATGGTAATAATAATAACATGGGGGTCGCCTAGTGGTCGAAAAAACCGTAATATTTTAAGCATTAGCCTTTTAAATACGAAATAAATAATGTAACTTGAAGTGGGGATAAAATATTTTTTCATTCTTCCCCAAAAAAGGCGAAAGGCCAGTAAGTTACTGAAAAAAAAAAAAAACGAGCATTGTGAGACTCGTGCACGAAGGGTTTTGTATCATCTATATACCTACAATCTATACGCTTATACAAATAAATAAAATTGAAGTGTCTATTTGTAATTTCAAATTAATGCTTACGAAAATAATATATACGGTACTAAAAATAAAAAAAAAAACAATTTTTAATGTATGTATACAAATAAATTAAATTGAAGTGTCTATTTGTAATTTCAAATTACCAGCTTTTCAATTAATACATACGAAAATATATTATACGGTTCTAAAGATAAAAATCAATTTTTAAATTTTTGTCTGTCCGTCTGTCTGTTTGTTCCGTCTAATCTCTGGAACGGCTGTCCTGATTTTTACGGGACTCACTAGCAGATAGTTGATGTTATGAGGCGTAATTTTGGATACTTTTTACCCTCATCATTATCATTAAAAATGTTTAACGCCCAACGAAGTGGTCACGGGTCAGCTAGCTATACTTATATTACTATATTGAGGACTAGTTTTAATATCGCCCAAACAACATATTTATAACATATCTTAAATATTTTTTTTACAACTAAACTATACAAAAATAAAGTAAATTAAAATATACAAAATGGCGGATTTTGGCGCCATATTGTAAGTAGTTAATTTTTTTTTAACCAAACTTAGGCTTTCAGCTCATAGTGTAGTCTATTTTCTCAATCTTGTTTCAGTATTTTTAGTGCGTTGCTTAGGCATCTGTCTTTTTTTGCAGTCGGGTTTTTTTATCCTTTGCGTATGGAACCTTATAATATTTTCAAATACGAAGGCTCTTCTCAGAGACATAATAGACCCTATGTAGGCCCTTACGTGCCCTGAGGATCGCTATGACTCGAGGGTTTCTGTATATATTCATTTCCTATTCTCGTGGGAGAAGCCCTAACCCTTGAAATCAGATTATATCTGTCCTACAGTTAATTATTATATGTGATAAATTTCGAATATGATTTCCCTTTAAAAAAAGAACGTTTTGTCGTTTTGCAGTATTTTTTCAGCCTATTAATTATCTAATATTTCCAACAACATTTTGATACATAACATATTATGAGGTATATTGTATAATGAGATTAACATTAAAATGTTTTTTGGGACATGATATTTATGAGACAATTTTACATACATTTGGGACCAAAATAAACACCATTTGTTGCTTTGAAATGTGAGATATTTTACAGCTTAAAAAATGCAGACAAAAAAGAAATACCATAAATTAAAGACGAAATAACACCTCAAATATCAAAGTAACGATATTTTAAGGCCCACTTGCGCCAATCCGGGTTAAAGTTTACCTTGGGTTAAAATATCATGGTTTCTCTTTCACAAATTCGAAGAATGAGAGAGATAACATGATTTTTAACCCAGGGTTAACTTTAACCCGGATTGGCGCAAGTGGGCCTTAGTTTATTATTTAGTGGCAGTCTCGTTAGGCACAATTTGTATTATAGAAAGAACATAAATGTTTATTTTTGGAATCTATCTCTATCTAATTTATACAATACTAGATGTTGCCCGCGACGCGACGTGCACGCTAAAGTTAATTCCGCAGAAACCGTACATTTTTCCGCGTTTTTTACATTTTGTATTTTTGTGTATCTGGCATTATGCGTGCCAATCATAAAAAGTAGCCTATGTCCTATGAAGAAGGGGCAAAACGTCCCCACCCTTGTAGCACTACAATTCATATATCAAATGAAAGGGTTAAAAAGAGTATGTGATTTTATTGTATCACGAAAAATCTCTAAACCATGGTTAATGAG
This sequence comes from Glaucopsyche alexis, assembly GCA_905404095.1. NCBI lineage: Eukaryota > Metazoa > Arthropoda > Insecta > Lepidoptera > Lycaenidae > Glaucopsyche > Glaucopsyche alexis. The sequence continues at coordinate 11,088,593 of FR990053.1, forward strand.
CGTTAAAGGTTATAAAAAGTTCAATAAATCCATTAGTATGTCGAGTAAAAATCCATTAGTAAGTATTATTGCACCATTAATTCATAGTGTTGCTAATAAGGAATAATTATTGGGAAGTAATGGTAAAATATTTTGAAGAAATATAGATAGAAATAAAATGCTAAAAATAAGCTCTTTCGGCAAATTTTTCGCACATAATTACTTTCTGGAAATTGTTTCTTACCAGCGACGCTATCGAATGGTGCAATAATACAGAATGTATTTCCTAATCTGAGAGTTCGAATCCTGGCCTGGAAAATTGGTTTATGTAAAATGTAATGATGCAGATAAAACAATTAAATTTAAATACATACAGTTAAAAAGCAAAAATAATTTTAAAAGGATTATGTATAGAAAAAAAGTAAAAAAGATTAGTACATGGTGAATTATTCCTCTGGTCGTTGTAAGAGAAGTCTAAAACAAATTACGAATAGCAATTTAGATTTTATTTGGCATTTTTTATTTTCCCATAAATTTTCTTCCTCGAAAATATGAGGTATTTTATGGAAATATATTTTCCTGAAGTTTTCTGTATACCATTACTTCCCAGATATTGTTCCTTATTAGCAACACTATAAAATGGTGCAATAATACAAATAAAAAAAAATAACTCTTAACCCTCATTAACTTTTTTCTCCCATGGTTTAGAGATTTTTGATCATACAATAAAATGATAAACTTTTCAAGCCCTTTCATTTGATATAAAATGTCTTGTAGTGCTACAGTAGTGGGGACGGGATTTGTACAAAATTGCCCCTTCTTCTTTATTGAAATGTAAACTGGATTTTGAAATTTTAAAGACGCTTCGATAGGTTCTATAGAAAAAACGAAAAAGAAACTTAGTCCTTTTTATCGTTTATTTATATTTAATATTTAATATTATACTGATATTCTCCTAAGGAAATAACTCCTCATTGCATATTGTAGTGCCTAAGACAGGCGGTATTAAATATTTTATGCTTGCCCAGCACACAACACATTCTCACAACACAGTCAGCCAGTCCAGAGGAAAGACTGGTCACTACGTCTGGGGACAAGGTGAGTTTCCTCATGTATTAAAAAAAAAAACAAAATTCGCAGTAAAACGTGTATTTATTTTATTTAGGGCTTGTTTCACAATCTTATAATAAGTGTCGAATAGCTTATTCAGAAGTTTTGTCGCTGCTTACTTTATATCGAGCGACAGAGAAAAAGCATGCGAATATGCTATATTCTGACACTTATCTTGTAGATTGTGCAACAAGCCCTTAGAACATCGTTTCTCAACATTTTTTATGTCGCGACCCATGAAAAAGCCAAAAAGTTAAGTAAAAGTCTTGGACCCGTCACGATTTTTTCGACGTTCGATACAAAATATTCATTCGAAAAACGTGTAAGTATTTATTATTTTTCAACACACTGCGACCCCCTTTAAAAGCAAACTCGATCCCCCCGGGTCGCGACCCACCGGTTGGGAAACGATGCCTTAGAAAATAGTGATACAAAAACTTGTTGATGATGTCGATAGTAACGATGAAATTATTGAACTGCTACAAGTAATCCGAAGAAGCCTTTGTCTCACAACTTGAAACCTCTAATCCCCGGATAATGCCGTCAGCTCTGGCCGCCCTGGAGTACAAATGCTCTTATAACATTTTCCCCAAAGGACCCACGCGCAACAAAATACACGATCTATCATTAAAGTGAATAATGGCTATTACTTTATATTTATTATGATGTCCGTCGTGAAACAAATGAAAAATAATTAAGGTTTTCGCAACTAAGATATTCTCGTGTATTTTGCTTTAAAAATAATTTTTGTAAGTAACAGACCGTACTATAGTTTATAATCAATGTAAAATTCATATTTTAATGACGTGTTGCGTTGTTTCCAATTATTCTTGTTATTAGCCAAATAATTTAAAAGTGGTTGTACCTACCATGTAGGCAGAAATTGTATCTGAATCTCAATTCTCGTATTTATAGTAGACTTAATTTTACTTTGTTTGGATTGAAAGTGTAGCGACATGTTATCATGAACGGATTTTATGACGTTTCGACCGATCAGAGCGCGTTTCACGTTGTTTTAACGTTCATAAAAACAACGTTTGAGAGTTTAACCGTTTCGGGACTTGTAATTATATTATTGCAGGTTTTATTTAGCAGAATTGCCCCTCTGTTCTGCTGCTGCTACATGACCGCTAAGAGACAATTCTGTACAGGGTAATCATATTAGTACGACCAGCGTTAAAAAAGTGCTCGTTCCCGTTGCATTGTTTTCAATTATTCTTTTTGTTGTCCAAATATGAGATTGACTGTACCTACTATAAAGGCACTAGGCACAATATTATATCTGGTCCGCAACATTTCCGCTTAGAAACATTTCTGAACAGGCTAATCATATTAGCACGTCCAGCCATAACCTCTATGCATTTATAATCTGTTATTTGTTAAAAAATATAAAATAACATTAATAGGTGGGTAAAATTGTACTTCAAATATTGAATACAATTTATTAAACTATGTTTGGATTGCTTGCATTCACGCAAACAAACAATAAATTAACTACATTTAATAGCAAACATTACAATGAGCGATTCTATTTACTGACCTTTATTACATTATTAATAATTTTAATATATTATTAATTTTATTACATCTACACAATTAAATAACATTTGATATGTCTCTTTGTCATTTCAAATTAACAGCTTTGCACTAAACGCATATTATTATGATATGATAGTACACGACGTGAGTACATAAATACATTATACGGTACCTACACCAAAAATATTATTAATAATATTATAAACATTTTGACACTTTGAATTTTGGGTATGTCATACCCCACTTCAATACTTGTTGCAACTTTTTTTCAGCTCATGCTCGCCGGATTACTAATAAATAAAAAAGCGCATTCTGCCGCAGGTTAGCACAGCGCGTGAGAACACGCCCAGCTTTCTAGCATGGAATATTTGTTGTACATAATATTCCTATTAATATTCCCATTTTCCGCCTACATTAATTACCAACAATGCACGCCACGATATTCTATCACCGCAACCGCTAAAAACTACACGCCAAGAAATAACGTATGATTTATTGCATTAATTTCCCTACTTATTTACTGGTTAGTTTAAATTATAATAATTCACTCATATTAAAAGGCAGTCTGGCTGTCAATGCTCGGCCTTTTGATTAAAAATATTATCAACCTACATTCTATAGACCTTACCATTCAACTACTTTCTAAGAACACCTTCAGCCTCCGTGGTCTAGTGGTTAGAGCATTAGCTCGGAGGTCGTGGGTTCGATTCGCATTGGAATAACAAAAATGTTGTTTCCAAGTATGGTTAGGACAATACAGGCTGAATCCCTGATTGTCTGACAAGAAAGATAATTCATGCGTCGGATGGGCAAAAAATGGTATGGTAAAAAGTCGAACCTGCGCCTGATCTCTCGTCAGTCGTGTCGGTTATCCGTCCCACTCGATTATGAGAGTAAAGGAAGAGAGAGTGCTCTTGTGTACTGCGCACACACTTGGGCATAATAAAATTACTCCTGCGTAACTGGCCTGGTTTCAATGAAACCGATCACCGTCCCGAAATCGGTGTGGAGAGTTATTTTTAAGAACACCATAAAAACCCCTTGTATTACCTAAACAATTATATTTTCATGAAGTTTTCGTAACAAAATTATCGGATTTTTTTCATCCCCTGTTATTGTGACTGCTTTAAACACCGACAGTTGGAACAATCATAAAAAGTAAATTAATGTATGTTGAAAGGACTATAATAATTATTATTAAAATTGGTATATTATTTGTCAAGTGTTGAGCCTGTTTATTGTTTTATACATACTTTATTAAGTAAATTGTACAAAAAAAAAACAGATATAATGCTTAAACTTTACTTTTCGTCACAAATATCAAAATTTAATATAGGTAAATTGCTAGCTTTAATTGTGTTTAGTTGGAGTTGTGAGCCTTCTACCACAGCCTTGGCCCCGGATGGCATATCCGACTCTTGTAGCAATAGTCAAGACGTACAATACGGCCGATGTATCTTGGCGAGTCTGAACTTCGCGCAGAAGGTCGCGCAATAACTGTTTCTAAGTGTTTTCATATTTATTTTATTTGTACTAGTTGGTCAACTGTATAAGGGAAATTTTATTAGTACATAGGTATATAAAAATAATACAATAACAGTTTTCTTTCCGAATTGTACATGCGCTAAAGTTCGCAGAGCCTATGTTCAGACCCGTCAAGATACAGCGGCCGTAGTGTAATATTGAGTCTAGAAATCATGGACAGACATTTCATGACTTTTTAATACACTCAGCGGCACGGAATCTTGGCCAAACTCATAATATGCAATAACACTTTTTTAAGGGGTTCTAACTTGGATCTTATCGTGTAGGTGGCTAGAAAAAATGGTCACGTTAATCTCAAGAGGGTAATTCACTAATTTAAAGTGCATATTGGTCTGTGTTTTAAAGTTTATTTGATCTACATTATGCTCGAAAAGCAATCAAAGCAAAGAATTAACATAGGATATGTTAATTCTTTGTTATCTTAAAATATAATTTACTTAATTTTGATTTCATCAAAATCGGTCCAGTAGTTTCGGAGTCTATTCGATGCAAACAAACAACCAAACCCTTTCTCTTTATAGTTTAATATAGAAGTGTAGATTAAGTTTCATTTAATATTATAGTTTTCAGTTGTCAATATAATAACATAAATGAGAAGTCGGTAATGACCACATAAAACATCAAACATAAAACAAAGCAGACCGCTATAAAATCTGGTCGAACAATTTTATGACGTTGACTGTTATTCGCGTAAACGACAAATGGGTATGGTTTAAAATACTTTTAGGATATTTAATATACGCGTAATGAAGTAATAGAATTTCGATGGAAAAAGGTTGAGTAAAATAGGCTTAATTTTACTTTTCCCAACTGAAAGTAAAGTATTCTCGAACACATTCTACGCTGTTATATTATGTAAGTTAAGTTTTATTTAACTGAGGTTTATTCATTTATTTTGTGCTGAGTTCTACTAAGCTCATTTATCAAGTGGACAAAATTGTTCTTAGTAGCAGCTGCTTTAACTTTAGGTTTCCATCATAGATGTATAATATTAAAAATACGGTTTCCATGGAACATTTTAACCTCACAAAACTGGCTATAGTGAGTAATTTGTTGAGAAAAATGTGACTTACAATAATATAAGTATATACATTTTGATACTTCAAGGCATAATATATAATATTTTAGTTTGACATTTTTGCTACTGTAACTACCTAGTAGAGAAATTGTAGTATACAATATTACAAAGTTTCTGCTCAACCCAGTTGCTAAATATTTTACTTTAGCACTAATCCTTGTGCAAAGTAAAATGTTTGAGGCATCACCGCCACAAAATAGTTAAACACAAAGGAAGTGACCACAAAGACTGCAGACGGAGCTGTGAAATTTTCATGTTACAAGAGGTAGCCCTGTTGTATGGGACTGTATTTTTCCACTAGGTTTTCACCGCCGGCTCTGATCAGACTCGAAGATAGCAAGGTTACACCGATTCGGGCAGAGCTGGGGCGTATAAAAAATAACACTGATTTGAGGAGAACATTTTTCACATTAACTCGTTAGCTTACCTGGCTCAGGGCAATGCCGTATAGAGAGCACAAATGTACTCTCCTAATTTCCATATAAGCTATCTCTCTCTTATTTCTCTATACGGCTATTTTTCCGTAATTTTCCCTAATTTCCCTTTATTTCCCCTGAGCCAGGATAAGTGAAACGCATAACGTGAAATTCTTTATTTACCATAAAACAATACATAATCACACAGTTTACATAGATACTTAGTAACACATAAGCAAATTACAAGTATAAGAAAAACCATATATTTTTCACCATTATAATCTAATTTTCTCTAAAACCATTTACATTTCTATTTACCTAAATGTTATTTACTTTAGCCACTAATTTTTCCTATGTACAACACTAATTTTCCAAGTGAAATAAGCTACGGTTAAGAAATTATAAAGAAAATAAACTCGTGACTTTAAAACAATTATTTACCGCTATTCTAATGAACTTAACACTTATGTACAACACTTATATTCACTATTTTCACTCTTAAAAGTTTATGTACTATTTACTCACAGTTTTTAGAAACGTTTTAAAGCACTGATAAGTGTTCATTGTCTTTAAATTCACTTTAAAACACAGGCGAGGCCGCTGTCCTTAACATCCTCCCCCCGGCGCAGTAGCCAGGTTCTACGTAGCCTCCTCTGGTGACCGCGGGCTCGCTGGACCCGCCGTGGACTGCTCCGCTGACTGCCAGCTGTCTGTGTCCGCCGCAAACTGCTCCGGTGACTGCGGGCTGACCGTGCCCGCTGCAACTGGCTGCGACCGCGAGCTGTCTGTGCTCGCTACAGCTCGTGATGGTGACTGCGAGCCGAATGTGGCTCGCTCAGGCGACTGCGAGCTGTCTGTAGCTCGCTCAGGCGACTGCGAGCTGTCTGTGGCTCGCTCAGGCGACTGCGAGCTGTCTGTAGCTCGCTCAGGCGACTGCGAGCTGTCTGTGGCTCGCTCAGGCGACCGCGAGCCGTCTGTAGCTCGCCCCGGCGCTCGCTCCGCGCCCGGCACCGCCCCCGGCTCCGTCTGCTCCGCCAGCGGTCGCGGTTGCGACTGCGGCGCCTCCTCCAGCACTGCCAGTTTTGATGTGGGCCTGCGGAACACACCACTGCGCGTGCGAACGTCCGCACAACGCACCTGTCCGTCCGGGCCAGGGTAGACCCGGTGCACGACCCCGCGCGGCCACGTATTACGCGGCAGCGCCGGATCTACGACCACGACCAGGTCGCCCGGAACCAGGGCACGGCTGCTCTGCGGCGCCCCGTAGCGTGGCGTGAGCGTGGGGAGGTATTCCCTCACCCAGCGCCTCCAGAACTCGTCGGCAAGGGCTTGCGCGACTCTCCAAGTCTTCTTGTCCGCCGGCACACACGGTCCGACGTACGGCAGGCCGGTGGACGACCCGAGGAGGAAATGGTTCGGTGTGATTGCCTCCGGGTCGCTGGGGTCCACGGAAACGTGAACTAGCGGTCGTGCGTTCACGGAATACTCCGCCTCGGCCATTAGGGTCTGGAGTACCTCTTCTCTCGGCGACTTCTCGTTCAGCGTAGCGAGTAAGGCTGTTTTCACTGACCTCACCATCCGTTCCCAGGCACCTCCTTGACTCGGCGCCCCCGGCGGGGTGAATTTCCATTGCATGCGGTGCGTGAGGCCCAGCTGAGCCATAGCCGGTGCCCACTCAGCGTACGCTTGCCGCAGCTCGACGTCCGCGCCTCTGAAGTTCGTCCCGTTGTCGCTGTACATGACTGACGGCCATCCTCGCCGCGCAGCCATCCTTCTCATGGCCATTATTGCTGAGTCTGTCGACAGCGAGGCCACCAACTCCAGGTGCACGGCCCGCGTCGTCAGACAGGTGAAGAGCGCTCCCCATCTCTTCTCGTGACGTCGGCCGATGGTGATCGTCATCGGGCCGAAACAGTCGAGACCACAGTACGAAAATGGTCTCTGGAACGCCCCCAGGCGCTCCGCCGGCAGGTCTCCAGTTTGTGGTGTTCTCGGGTGCGCCCGTCGTAGCCGACAAAACGCACACTTACTTGTTATGCTGCGCACCGTCGGCCGCAGCTTCAGGATCCAAAACCTTTGCCTGAGGTCGTTCACGACCCTCTCACGGCTCCCGTGTCCTGCCCTGGCGTGCTCCCGTGCCACCAGTAGCTTCGTGAACGGATGTCTTCCGTCCAGGATGATTGGGTCCCTCTTTTCAATCATCTCGTTCAGTTTTAGCAGCTTCTCTACTGCCTTTCCACTTATTGCTGCGTCGTTGTTTCCCGGACTCCATCTCACCGGGGCAGCCTGCAGCTCCAATCTCGGTCTTGATTGCGCCTTCAGCGGCGACACCTTGGCCTTGGCAGCGGCCAACACAACTCGGACATCCCCATTTTCCTGTTCCAAACTGCAGCCCGCACGACTCCCCCCGTCGATCCTTGGGGTTATGACACCTCTCGCGTGCCACTGGAGTCCCGGTCCCATACTGCAATTTGTCTGACTCCCCCCGTTGTTACTCCGGGGTAATGTGACGCCCTCTTTGCGCCACTGGAGTCTCGTCCCGTCTAGACTCTCGCCCGTTCGTTCGTCCGGGTAGTCGACGGTCCATATGTGCAGGATATTCTCGTTCTCATCCTGTTTCGTCCTCAAGCGTCTCGGGATGCTGCCATGGATCACCCAGCCGAGTTTGGTCTTTGAGGCCGCAGGCTGGTTCCTTTTCCCGATTCTCAGTTCTCTTGACACGATGAGCTGCCAGTTGTCCGTACCGATGAGAAGTTGGGGTTTCTCGTTCTCATAACACATCTCTTCATCCCTGAGATCGTGCAGGTGAGCGAGTTGCAGCAATGATTCCGGAACGGATTGAGTGAGCAAGTTCAATCCGCCCACCGTTCTCGCAGTGATGTCGTGCCTGGTACCGTCGTGACCCCGTACGCCCAGTTGTACGAGTCGGCTTTTTTCCTCATTTCTCTCGGCATTGATCCCGTGCATCCGCAGCACTTTCGACGGACCGTCTGCGCCGATAGCCTTCGCGACGTCTTCATCCAGCAGAGTCACTGTCGAGCCCTCGTCGAACAGCGCGAAGATGTCCGCTTCGCCCCGTGGACCTACGACTTGAACCCTTCTCATCTTGAGTTTTACCGCACGGTCGGACGTGACCGATGCGGTAATAACGGCGTCCTCAGCCTGTGGAGCGCCGCCGGACCTCTCCTCGTGCAGCAACGTGTGGTGCAGCCGCTTACAACCCTGTGCGCCGCATCGTTTCGCCTTACAGATGAATCTTCTGTGTCGACTCGATATGCACAGGAAACACAGCCCCTCTTTCTTGACTGTGTCCCATCTCTTTGGTACGCTCATTTTCTTGAAGGTGGCGCAGCGAGGCAGAGCGTGATCATTGGCACATACCGGGCACTTCATTGCTTCCTCGCGTACCTTCTTGGGTTGGCTGTGGCTCGGCGAACCCCTGCCCTCATCTGTCACCGCGAAGACTGGCCTTCTTGCTCTGGTTTCACTCTTGTTCGGAGGTTGACGCGGTGTTTCTCTCTTCGATGTCGTGCTGAATCCGTAGCGCAGTGCCCTGTCCGCTTCCCTCATTAAGAATTCAGAGAGAAGGACGACATCGGGCTCGTTCCTGAAGCGCGACGTCTCTTCTGCGTAGTCGTACCACTTGCTTTTCTCGTAGGGACTGAGCTTCTCTAGAATGTCTCTCGTGAGCAACGGGTTGAAAAGGTACCCGTGCCTCAGCCTCTTCAGGATAGCCACCATGTTCTGAATCTTCACGGCGAATTGGTTGAGTTCCGCCGCCGAACCTCCGAGCCTCGGTAGCCTCTTCAGGTCTTCCATCATGCGGTCCACCATAACTTCTGGACGTCCGAAGCATTGTTCTAGAGTCTTCATGATTTGTTCGGGTGGCGTAGCGACGCTCAGCAGTGGTGCCACGGCTTCCCTGGCTTCTCCCCGCAAGCAGTTCCTCAGCCGAGCTAAGTTCTCGATCGGTTTCAGCTTGTAGAATGCAGTGGTGTCTTCCATGGCTGCTTTGAAGGACAACCATTCGGTGGGAGCCCCTGAGAATGTAGGCAGCTCCGTTGTGTGGCGCGTCTGGCGTTGATTCAGCAGCTTGTCTAACGTTTCAGCGAGATGTTCCACTCCGTTGGCCCTAGACGTGGGTGGTGTGGGTGAGCGTGGGCGGCGCTGTTCCGGCCACTCAAATCTCGTCCTCTGGCCTTCGCGTCGTCCTCCAGTTGGTGGCATGTCTTCTGGCTTCGGCGTCTCTCTCTCCTCTAACACGACCGGCTCTTGTCTAGCCTCTTCATGGTCGGGTCCTTGTTCGCTTAGCCAGGCTCGTACACGTTGCTCCACCTGTTCAGACGGCTCGTCGTCATCGGGGCTGCTTCCATCCTCTGCAGCGGCGACGTCGGCGACGAGTTTCTTCTTGATAAGTTCTGCTTCTATTTGCAGTTCCTTTTTACGGAGAGCGGCCAGCTTCTCTTCCGCCTCATATTGTATGCGTGCGACGACACTCGCTGTCGATCGACGCGACCTTATTGAAATAGCCTTCTTCCTGGCTAGTGTTTGCACTTCCGGAGCTACAGGTGCCTTGCTAGTACCTGGTCTCGGTTTTAAAATTGTTTGAAGCAGATCTGCCCTTCCCTCGGTCGGCGGCGGCTGGCTCGTGGCGGCAGCAGACGGCGATCGTGGCGGATCTGGAAATCTTCGCGGTTGTTGTTGTTGTGGTTGGTTCTCCTCGGCCCCGCTCTGACTCCTTGTGATGACCATAGTTTAAGTTAAATGTTAAGTTAAATTAAATCCTCAAATCAAAAAATAATCTTCAAATATTCGTCTTCAAACTCCAAATATCTTCAGAGTCTTCACGACTCTTCAAGAATCTTCGGTAGGTTTTTCAGGCGAAAAATCTGCGAATCCTTGCTTCCCTCTTCGTTGGTGTTGTCTTGTATCTTCGAGTCCAATCTTCTAATCTGAGTCCGTCGATCCCCGGTGTTGAATTCCTTTCTTCCAAAATTCTATGTTCGGCTTGATAAATTTTCTTCAAAAAATTTTCTATGTCCTTGGCTCGATGAAATTATTCTATGTCCAGTGTTCGGTAAATTTTTCTAAGTCCGGTCTTCAATAAATTTTTCTATCTCCTTGGCTCAGTAAAATTTTTCTATGTCCGATGTTCAGTAAATTTTTCTATGTTCCGTCATCAATAAATTCTTCTAAGTGTCGTCTTGATTGTTTTCAACTGGTATTGGACTTCGAAAATTTCTTCAATCTTGTATCTCGGATCACACGCGACTAACTCACTAACTTGCAATCCGGATCGCAAGGACCACGCACTACTGTATGGGACTGTATTTTTCCACTAGGTTTTCACCGCCGGCTCTGATCAGACTCGAAGATAGCAAGGTTACACCGATTCGGGCAGAGCTGGGGCGTATAAAAAATAACACTGATTTGAGGAGAACATTTTTCACATTAACTCGTTAGCTTACCTGGCTCAGGGCAATGCCGTATAGAGAGCACAAATGTACTCTCCTAATTTCCATATAAGCTATCTCTCTCTTATTTCTCTATACGGCTATTTTTCCGTAATTTTCCCTAATTTCCCTTTATTTCCCCTGAGCCAGGATAAGTGAAACGCATAACGTGAAATTCTTTATTTACCATAAAACAATACATAATCACACAGTTTACATAGATACTTAGTAACACATAAGCAAATTACAAGTATAAGAAAAACCATATATTTTTCACCATTATAATCTAATTTTCTCTAAAACCATTTACATTTCTATTTACCTAAATGTTATTTACTTTAGCCACTAATTTTTCCTATGTACAACACTAATTTTCCAAGTGAAATAAGCTACGGTTAAGAAATTATAAAGAAAATAAACTCGTGACTTTAAAACAATTATTTACCGCTATTCTAATGAACTTAACACTTATGTACAACACTTATATTCACTATTTTCACTCTTAAAAGTTTATGTACTATTTACTCACAGTTTTTAGAAACGTTTTAAAGCACTGATAAGTGTTCATTGTCTTTAAATTCACTTTAAAACACAGGCGAGGCCGCTGTCCTTAACACCTGTAGTCAAAATTCGACCATAATTCATGTTTTAATTAAAGTTTCATTTTTTTAGGTTTCTAATGCCCGTTAGAGGCATCACTTAGAGACATTTAATGTTTACTGATAGAGTTACTCAGTAGAGGTTTTCACATAAAGTCCATATATTTTTTGTCAAAATCTCTATTAAGTGACACCATAATTATGCAATAAATGTCTCTAAGTGCGGCTGTTAGATATGCAATAAAAATATGTAAACGTTGTTTATGGATTGTGAAAGAAATATTTACTCATTGACAATTGTGTCAAACCTACTGTACCTATAGGTATTAGTGTATACACTAATGTATACAAAAATGCATAGGTATATCGCGTTTCAAATGAGAATAGGAACGTCAATGACCTTTTTCTGTCAAATATCACTCGAAAAGTGCGATTTTCAGAAAAACTTATTAGACTAGGCAACAAGTGCCATTTTGGTCAACTTTTTTCAGCAGTCTCCGAAAATTATGATTGAGGTATCATTCGATTCGGAATGGCATCTAGATGATTTTTGAAAAAAAAATGAAGTTCCGCTTGCAAAAATTGCAAATGTTATTAACAATTAACTAAAAACAAAAAAAGGGGGTTTAGTTTTTTGCAAATTTTTCAAAAACTAATATATTTTTTTTCAAATTTGAAGAGAGATTCAAAAAAGAAGGATATTTCCTAAAAAAAGTTTCGACTCCCAGAATTGTAGGATAAATATTTATATTTTTCCCAGAGGGTTGAAAATGCGCCCGAAAACGGGTACTCCGGCTTTCGCAAGCTACGCTCCCTTCGGATCTTTATTGATATTTATTCATTTAAACTTATTAAATATGAAAATTTAAAATTGAAAAAATTCAGACGCCTACAGGACAGATCAATGTATAATAATCCAAGGTCAAAAAAAAAATCGCGATTTTTCAATAAGTTATCCATTAATTAATTAACAATTTTTTGTAGCATGAACATTAACATTGCAAGTGCGATATTTGTTAAACTATTAATCTGAGATTTTTTTATTTCGTGGAGCTATTTCTCAAAGGTCTTAGAATAAATTCCCGTTGGAAAAATTAAAAAAATGCTATGAAATAATTTTAATGTTTTTTTGATAACAATCTTTAACGATAATTATAATAAGAAACAATTTTTATTGCTGAAAAACGCATTTGTTGCCTAGGCTATATGTGCATATAAATATATTAATAGTCTTGCATCGAATTTAAATAAAAACGTTAAATAGTAATCAATAAACTGAACATATTATAATTAACTATTATAACCAAATTATAACAGTCTAAATTCGAAACAATATCGATCCTATTCTCATTTGAATCGCACTATTATAAGTGAGGTAGTGTGTGTTGTTGATCTTAATACAACAGCCTCCGTGGTCAAGTGTTTAGAGCATTGGTTCTCGACTCGGAATTCGTGGGTTCGATTCCAAATTGTTTCCAAGTTTAGTTAGGACAATGCAGGCTGGATCACCTGATTGTCTGACAAGAAAGATGATGATGATGGCATGTAAAAAGTCGGACTTGCGCCTGATCTCTTGTGTCGGTTATCCGTCCTGGATTATGAGAGTAAAGGAAGAGAGAGTGCTCTTGTGTACTACGCACATACTTGGACACTATAAAATTACTCCTGCGTAACTGGCCTGGTTTCAATGAAACCGGCCACCGTCACCGATATTGGTGTGGGGAGTTATATTTTATAATTATATATTATTTTTTTCTCTGTGTGTGTTGTCACGGAACTCCTCCTAAACGGCTGGACCGATTTTAATGAATTTTTTTGTGTGTCTTCAGGTGGATTCGAGAATGGTTTAGATTTGCAATTGGGCCCGGTAGGTGGCGCTGCTGTCAGTACGTCAACAAATTTAATTCTAAAGCGGTACGAAGTTTGCTAGATAAGTAATTTTATAAATGTAATGTATTTCTAAAGTTATTTTTAAAAATATTAGCTTTGGGTAGGTCTTCCTCCACTCAAACTTTAAATGTGTAAAATTTCACACTGATCCGTATGCACAATAGGCAAGCGGACTGATTTTTTTTATTACATAAATGAATAGTATTCTTAAATATGAGTAACTTCTCAGAAGAAACCGTATATCAAAAGTCAATATTTTCAAAGGTACAGCGATTTGTATAAAAGATTTCTCGAGTCTCGTAAAAACGCTCCATACTAAACTTAACCTACAAGTGACGTCACTTATAGTTAAAGGGGTATGAAGTATACGGCCGCAGGAATATATTTGTAAATATCTCCGATATTTTTGCGTTTAAGTTGATACTGACCATAATGAATGTTTTTGTATATGATGTAAGTAAACTAATGATGTAGGTTATATTTACTAATTTCGCAAAAAAAAATTTTTTTTCGCTACTTTTTAAATGTATTTAATTAGTAAACTACACATAAAATAATATATTTTTTTACATTTACCAAGCAGTAGTGCCTCAATATTTCTGAATATATTAATGAAACTAAATATTTCAGATGTTGTCCGATCCCCTATTTGTTCGTGTATCTCAAAGATTTCAAAACTCAAGATAGGCTCATAGCCTATAATATACGTCATAGACGTATATTTGATAGAACAAAACTTGATACAATGAAAAGTTACGCCATCTTGGTTTTCACCATACTTCACATGTCAGCCATCTTGTTTTTAATCATGTACATTAAATGTCAAAATGGCCCCAGAATTTCAAAATTGGGGCCATTTTACTGGAGACACTTTTTGCCTCAACATGCCTCGTCTATAAGTGTATCTATATAATATAAAATATATAAGCTTATCTTCCAATACAAAAAAAACGAGTGTAACAATGATAAAATGATGATTGACGAAGGACGAAATTATTGTAATGGAAGAATTAGTACTAAATAAATCATTAAATTTAATTGAAGTAATGAAGTGGATCGTAAATAATAATATTTCAATTTGCGTCTCTGAATAAACATTGACGTTTGAACAGATGGCATTCGAAATGGTTTAGTTTATTAATTTTAATATTACATTTACGCCTAAAATGTGTAATTAGCTAACAAATAATATTATATAAACGCAATAGTGTTTCTTTACAAATAATGTTATATTATTTTGACGTATTTTTACAGAGAAATTATATTTCACTTAACCGAGAACGTAGAGGACAATAAGGTTCAAGTAAAACGACTGCGGGGACATGGCTTTTAGCAATTTTCCTTGAAATGTCAGGTTACAGCTCTTTAGGTAATTTACGTGCTACATTACTTTATACTAAAGCTTTGTTATAGTGTTGTGTTACAGTGGCGAAGGGTGGTTTTTCCGCAGAGGGAAGCCACTATGGTCTTTATGCATATTAAACAAGTACATAGTAAATACATACCTAGAGGCTGCTTCGTGGGATTCTATCTATTTTGGTACAGAGTTAGAGTTTCGTTTGATTCAATATGTATTAACGCCATTTTAAGAAATTCACGATCGTTTCAATAATGTAAATACTATGCCTACTAGAATCTACTCACCACAATAATGCAATTTACAATCCAAATAAGTACACTTCACAATATAAATATAATATTTTACACTACAGTATACACTACAAATTACAATAATACAAGAAACTAGCAAATAATTTATAACGAAATTACAACGCATAATATGGAATGTAGTCGACTGTCGTTTGCATAAACATAAAAATGGCAAAAGAAATTGTCTAATGTTTGGGATTTTCAACCAATGAGAGACCATAACCGGTCTCCGAGCGGCTTATTTAATGATAATTTCGACCAATAAAATTGTACAAATACTTTGTCATTCATTTCCAAAACGTAATAAGAGCCTTTAGGCCTACAGTTTGAATTTAACCTTAAAACAAACGAAATAATGACTATTATAGAATGAAACATATATTTCATTACTGAAACCCTCAAGACACCGTATTACGATTTTCAAAATTCGAACTGGCCGTCCAATAGGACGGCATATTTAAATTTCAACTTTATTTCGAACGAAATAAGGTCTTTTATACAATGCGATAAGCCGTTATTCATCGGGTTATGTGATATTGTGATGTCCGTTGCATAGATGGCGCTCGCGCGGCCCTACATCACGCTATAGCTTGTACAATAAGTCATTGCTGTAGTGAATTAGTTTTCGAAATAATTTGTCATAGTTACTGAAATGTATCCAACACAAAAGGGAAGCCGATGGGAATCGGCTTCTATACACGCTTCGCCACTGTTGTGTTATATACTTATAAAACACTTGTATTATAAGAATACTTTCCAGGTTCTCGTTAAGGAATGAAAATGCTTGTAGTGGCGGGGCAGCTTGTCGACTTAAGATTTTATACATTGAAAAAATCTCTTTCTTTTGTGAGCTTAATATAATGATTTCTTTTACAAAATAGTTCAGAATAGGCTAGACGACTGAATTTTTTCAATTCTTAAATATGAAATCTTAAATATGAGTTAATTATAAGAAGAAATAGTATATTAAAAAATCAATAATATTTTCAAAGGTACAGTGATTTGTTTACAAAATTTCGCTAGACTCCTGAAAACGTTCCATACAAAAGTTTGAAAATATTTCCACAAGTGGGTTTAAGTTCATAGGTAGGGCAGAGCGAGGTCTGTTGAGCCGCGGGGTCTAGTGCTCCACCTATAGTATCACGCAAACAGGGTGTGATATCTACGGGCGGGTGGTATAAGACGAAGCGGGGGGTTAAGGGGCCCGCCGGCCGGCATTTGTTTTGGGTATGAGCGCGTGATGTTTGAAGTTTAGTACTTACTCAAAGTTAAAAACATCTTGCCACTGAAATTTGGTTTAAAAACTACGAAATATTATCATACGGTCATCAAGCTATTTAACTAAACTATTTAACCAAAATGCAAACATAAAATGCACTGACACCAGAAGTGCACTATCATGAGCCTAATCTCGACAACTAGTGCATTATACCCACTCTTCTCCTGGGAGACTGATTGAATAGGACTCAGCGCACATTAGACAAAAATAATCACCCTCTTCGGCGTCTAAAGAAAAAAAAATGTAAAGAAGTGTTTTCTTTACATTTTTTTTCTTCTTTATATTATTTTTCCTCATGGAGTGACTTTTTTTATCTTATTAACATATTTCGAAAGCGTAGTTCTGTCTATTTTGCAATCTTTAGTAGCTTTACGGATGCGTGTACCTTTAAGGACTTCATCTGTAGATGAAGCTACAAGCTACAGCTTGTTTTATTAAAGAATTAATAAAACAAGCTGTAGCTTGTTTTATTAATTCTTTACTAATATTATCACGTTCCGTTTTTATTTTGTAAGTTCGTATCCTCAAATTAAAAGTGTATATTGTGATTTTAACATGATTACTGTCAATGTTTTAAGTTTCATAAATAAATAATTTTCAATATTTTTTTAGTTATTTAATATATTTAATGAAATTCGGGGAAGGGGTCATTTGAGACAAAACAACTGGGGTCGAATGAGCCATGTTCAAATGACTTCTAATATTTAGTTACGCTACCCTCAATTGTTTCTACATTAATGTTCTTTTAATTTTAGGATACGAACTTACATATTTGTAATTAAAATTGAGATAAACGACTGATTTATAATTAAATCTTTTTTTTTAATTTCTTTAAATGCACCTTACACTGACTTGAACAAAATGCGGATCAAGTGACCCCGCTCTGCCGTACTTGTTTATAATCTAATGATGTAGGATTTTTACTAACTTAGCAAAACTTTTCTGGATTTTTTAGATGTATCTAATTACTGAACAACACATAAAATGTTATGATTTTATTTCATTAAGTAGCTGTAATATCTCAATATTTCTATTAAACTAAATATTTCGTTACATGTAGTCGTCTCTACTATTACGGCCGACCTTGATATTGAAAAAATTTAAATGTATTTATTTAAATCATGGAGCAATATTAAAATTGCTCCTTTATTTAAATGTATTAGGTAGGTAGATTACATGCAAAACAACTTCTTTATAGTGAGTTTTGTAATGAAACAATCTTATAATTACTTTAATCGAGCAATTCTTGTTGTTTAAATAATCAGAATCTTGGAAACGGCTTCAAGTATTTCCTATAACTTTTTATATACACTTTTCCACTTTATTTAGATTTTCATAATAATTTATATAATAAACACAACCAATTTCGATAAACACTTGATGATGAGTTAATCGAAACGTAAAAATCTAAATAAAGTGGAAAAGTGTATATAGAAAAGTTGTGTGATATACATTAAATAAAAATATAAAAAGGTGGTAACCTATTTATGTCCCAAACACACTGTACTTTTTTGATTTAAAATATTTATTTTTTCACCTTATTATGACTTAATATCGAAAAAGCAGCCTAATTTTCAATTGATAAGAAAATTCTGGCGTCAAAAGATCAGCCTTTTTAAAAAGTCGATAGGCTTTTTGTTCTTTGAAATCTCTTCTTTCTGATAATGTAAGAAAAGTATACATTACTATGGTAAATATTCTCAGAAAATGCAAAGAAAATTTTATTTTCTGAGAACATTTACCATAGTAATTTATATTTTTTACATTATCAGAAAGAAGAGATTTCAAAGAACAAAAAGCTTTAAAAAATTTTTTGATTGAAAATTAAAGTGCTTTATCGATTTTAAGACTTTATATGAAAAAAATGTGTATGTTTGGAACATAAAAAGGTAAGTTTTCACCAAATTTCGTAAAAGAAGAATCTTTTTTTGTATAAAATAACCTAAGACTTGATTATTTGAACTATTCACATACATTTTGAGGTTATGTGGAAAAAGTGTAAATATAAAAGTTGAAGATCTTTTTATTACCTACATCGTTGCAATTTGTAGTTTTGCTGGAAATCGAGATAAACCATTTTTTTACCCTTATAAACTCACCCCTTTACACTTCCTCACCTCAAATCGCCCGTAAATTATTTTTTCTTTCATTTTTGTTATATTCTTTTCCTTTTCCAATGGGTTTCATCCTACTATATATTTTTTTCACTTTTTACCATTTTCAAAGGCCCCGGTCTAATAATCCGGTTAGATCAATTTAAAGTGTTCAGTGTTTTAGTGTGAAGGCGTAACGTAAATAGATAAAAATTTAAAATATGTAATCTATGGACGCTTTCACACCACGTCATTCTGGTCCCGTGGTAAGTTCTCGAAGAGCTTGTGCCAGAGAACTTACATACATACATACATACATATAATCACGCCTTTTTCCCGTAAAGGGGTAGGCAGAGACCACTTTTTGCCACTTGCTACGATCCTTACATACTCGTTTCGCTTCGTTCACTTTCATTCTTACCATCCATTCCTCCTCTTACATTAAACGTAGCGAAGCGGCTTTCCATGGTCCGCTTTTCACCTCCGCGAGAAACGAGACGTGATGGGTGGTGAACCTCATCGCCGCCATTTTGGATAATTAAATTATTTTTATTATTATCCATTGCATTTCCACGGATTGGTAGAGAGGGTAGGAATAAGGAAAGGGAAGGATAGGTGGTGTGGAAAGGAAGATTGGTAGGTTAGAGTGGGAAATAGGAAATGTAGGATATTACCGCCCAGGAGGGCAAGGGATAGGACAGTAATAGCTAGGGAAGCCGGGGTCGCGTACCCGTATACTATACCACAACTACCGGACAGGTAAGTTGGGATGAGTACCCCATGACATGACAGAGAACTTATTACGTATTAAATATATTTGAGGTTTTTATTACATTATACACATATTTTATATACATCCATGTTATATATAGTATACTTTTATACTATAGGTACATATATTTAAGCTTTTTAATTATATATTCAATAGACGTCCATGACCCAGGAACACAGAAAACTTCTTGTTCCTTCGGCGTTGACGCGCTAACCTCGCGTCAACTCACCTCTAATTTACCAGAAAATTAACAATTTAAGTGATATTATTAACATTTTTAACATTTTTAACGATTTTAACCAAAACCGATTGGTCACACCAAGACGTGACGTGATGTAAACTCCATTTACTACAGAAGAAGACATTGCAAGAGTTCAAATTCAAAGCTGTACCATGTCTCTGCAATCATCTTGCAATGAAACGTGCATCTTTATATTATGTAGTGAATAAGGGCGCGTGTCGACGCTCCGGTTTCTACTGGGCGACACGTACGCGACAACCGGAGCGTCAACACGCGCCCTTACGTGACTTCTGAGACTTCCTAGAGACATGTTATACACGTTTTGTAATCGTATGTGATGAAAGAATGTAATATTTGCAATTGAATTTTTGCTTAGAAAGTATATTTTGGTGGCAATACGATACTTGTAATTAAGGTCAGCTCACATCGAAACGAGACGATACGCGACGCAGATAGTGATTAAAAATTGATATTTATTCACAACACAAAAAGATACACGATTCATTACAACAGCTGCTCTTTGTAGAGCGGTGCTGTTTGACATTCGAACTCTTGCAATAGGGGATCGGACTACATCTGAAATATTAAGTTTCATTGAGAAATTCAGTAATATTGAGGCATTACTACTTGTTAAATGTAAAAAATTATATTATTTTATGTGTAGTTTACTAATTAAATACAGTTAAAAAGTACCAAAAAATATTTTTTTTTGCGAATTTGGTAAACAAAACCTACATCATTAGTTTACTTATATCATATACAAAAACATTCATTATGGTAAGTATGAACTTAAACGCACAAATATCGGAGATATTTACAAATATATTCCTTCGGCTGTATACTTCATACTAGGGTTGTAACGGAGCTCCGCCTCCGTCTCCGTTACTGCGGAGCCTCCGCAAAAAATTTCACCTCCGCCTCCGCATCCGCCTCCGCAAAATTGATGCGGAGTTTTAACGGAGGTTTATTTACGATTACATACAACGCGCAAGGAGCGAAGCTGCATCTCGGTCAAGATTTTGCTTGTGGTTGTGACGCGGGAATACGGGCGAGCGGTGGTGAGGGCGTGAATGAATGACAGGAACAGTGTGACCAACTTCAAATCTGATATCCTGCCCCACTGAGTTTAAAAAACTGACAAAACCTGCTATACTCTTAAAAATGCCAAAACAATGCCGAAACTTAAAATACAGATTTTTGGTAGTTTCGTTTAATGCAGAAGCCAAAATAATGCTGAAATTTAAAATACAGATTTTTGGTAGAGTAAAGAAAATTGCAACGAAAAAAAAATGCATTAAACGTAATGCAGTGTAATTAAAAGTTTAAAAATTAAATTACCATTAAATATTAGTTGTATTTGCACCATTAATTTCTTCATCGACTTCTTTAAACATCGCTTTTGTCATCTGTTTAATCATTTACTTTGTTGGTTGCAATGAAATGCAATCACTATATTCACTGATGCCTTGTTTTATATGTAAAACCTAAGTAGGTACACCGTACATGTAACTACCAACTTCAAAATTATGAAGATTAGTAGAGACACAGTAAAAATTTTAGCCGAATTTGAAACAAAATAATTACCATTATTTAGAAAATGAGTTTTATTTCATACCTTTTTGTGCATTTCTACTTTGGAAATCGGTTTTCGTTTTTGTTTATTATGATGTTTATTTGCGAGAATCAACATCATAATAAAAAAAAACTCGCAAGTTGAATTCAATATTGGCAAGATATTTTACGGGGAATCCTCTACTCCGAAAGAGAGTAGCCATAATTACCTACTGATATATTTTTAAATTAGCACATTTTTTATCGATACTACTTCAAATAAACAAAATCTATAAATAAACTTTTGAATCTTTGAATAATTTTAATGCCAAATCTGCCAGCTAATATTGCGATAGTGCCATATCCTACCAAATTACTAAAACGTCAACAAATACTGCCAGAGGCTAAAATTAAGACCAAAATGGCAGGATCCTGCCACATATGGTCACACTGAACAGGAATCAACTTATCGAATCGTTCAGTACCGTGATTGTTTTAAGTGATTAAGTGCATAAATTAATAGTCATTTTTATTTAAATCGCGTGAAATGATTCTGATTTTAATAAATCATGAATTTATTTACAATTTTTCCACTTCAAATTTCACCTCCGCCTCCGCCTCCGCTAACCTCCGCATCCGCGGAGGCGAACCTCTTCTCCTCCGCATCCGCCTCCGCCTCCGCTAAAAAGGCCTCCGTTACAACTCTACTTCATACACCTTAACCCTACAAGTGACGTCACTTGTAGGTTAAATTTAGTATGGAGCGTTTTTACGACACTCGCGAAAATTTTTATACAAATCAATGTACCTTTGAAAATATTGACTTTTTCATATTTAAGAGTACTATTCATTTATGCAATAAAATAAATAGTCCGCTTGCCTATAAAACGTGTTTCTTCTTGTGTACTGAATAAAGTTAATTTTCAATGGCTATTTAAAAAATTGGAGTGACAACATAATGACCATTGCATGTCGCTATAGTTGCTACGAGAACGCTACAGAAGTGCTACGCTTTGACTACGGCAACGCTAACAAAGCTGAAATCATAGTATTTTGCTGGTTATCACAACGATACTAAGGTACACTTTGGATTGACAGCTATAATGTTATGTATAATGACTATCGTATGACGCTACGATGCCACTACGAGGACGCTACGAGGACTCTACGGTGGTGCTACGCGAGCGTTAACAATGGATGACTCGAAACTTTGTTACAGTAAAACAATAATATTATATACTAAAACTTTTGTTTTATCCAAGAAGTGTTGTGTGTATGATCTTAACTCTCCTAGTAGCCTGATGTCACGATAAAACTCAGCCATATAGCCTGGAGTTCGCCCCGAGCTACGATTATTCGCAAGTTAGTAGTTACCGTCTGGGTCACTTTAAAGTTAAATATTTTATATTGGAAACTAATTGACGTACCGAAATAATTATTTATCATGTATCCACGGATAACATTCTCCATTATTTTACCGTGCCAGCACATTATTATAAACTTTAATAGTAAAAATAAATACCTGACTTACACTTATTTCAATTGATTAATTATGGAAGTAAGTAATAAGTATTACACATAAGAAATGGAATCCTGTTTATATGTATATAGACACCTTATGTAATTACACTATTACCAACAATGATGGTTTACACTAGCTTTTACCCGCGACTTCGTCCGTGTGGAGTTCGGTTTCCACACAAAATGTTAACCCTTTTTTCACGCTTTAGGCGGCGAATTTTAAAAAATCCTTTCTTATCAGATGCCTACGTCATTACAACTATCTGTATGCCAAATTTTAGCAAAATCCGTTCAGTAGTTTCGGCTGTGCGTTGATAGATGAGTCAGTCAGGTTTACCTTTTATATATTTAGGTAATACATAATATCATCATCATCTTTGTTAT
Organism: Glaucopsyche alexis; assembly: GCA_905404095.1. Classification (NCBI taxonomy): domain Eukaryota; kingdom Metazoa; phylum Arthropoda; class Insecta; order Lepidoptera; family Lycaenidae; genus Glaucopsyche; species Glaucopsyche alexis. Next base: position 11,111,693 of record FR990053.1, read on the forward strand.
AAACGATTATTACATGTGAAGCTGGTAGATAAGAACAACCTTTTATGGCGGATAAAACGAGTATCTACATACAGCGCATCTAGATTGCGTTACTAACATATTTTCTTTGTCTAGATTGACCACAATCCAGACATACACCAGTAATTGAAGTTGTATTAAAGTCAGACAGACGTGTTACATTACGATGCGACGTGCGTCGACAGCCAGGATAAAGATTCTCAGGGAAATGAGACACCTAGTTGGTAGTTAAGAGATTTATAAATGGTTTGCGTTATCTTATATTATAATAATCGTAATCTCGGAAACGCCTGCAAGTATTTCCATGAAATTTAGTATCCTGGTAGTTTTAGGTAAGAAAAATTTATCTAGCTTATTATTTCTCTTATCTCTGGGAAAATGCGCATTTTCAAGTTATATAATGTCACTGCGCCTACCAAGTTCCATAATATATGATTTTTACATGGTTTTGGGAAACGACAAAAAACATATTCTTAGCCTAAAGAAATAAAAATGCAATGATACTATGAATGCAGTTTCAAAGACATTTGTTACAGTCATTATAAATACGAAATTTGCCATAACCATCGAATATTTATGGAGTAAGAAGTTTTTTCGTTTGCCCCAGTCCAAAATAATTCAGTATGTATGTAGTTATGTTCTTCGGATTTCCGAACAACGCAAAAATCGTTCGAATCCACCACATTCCGAAAATGCGGGATGTGGTGGATTCAAACCCCGGTAAAATATTTTTGTGATTATTCTTTTCTTGTCTGCTAAAGCTCCGAGAATAAAACTTATAAATAAAAAATAAAATAAAACCGCGTTGTTTTCGATGGCAAAGTAATTTTTGCATAAATGGTTTTGTGTTATTTTATATTATCAAAGAGGTTATGATCTACTGAGAAATAGAGGTTTTTTCAAAATGGTGGACAGCATAAGTACACAGTACAAGAAAGCAGCATCATTTTTGTATGAAGGCATACAAAAATGTTTTCGACCTCTATCGTCAATCCCTTATTTTGGTTTTTGGTTATTTTTATGGCACTTTTCATACCCGATTTACTAGAAGAATTAAAACATCATTGGAGCCGTTTCGCCGATTACATAATCGATGAAGCGGCCCACTGGTTTTTGAATACTGGCTGATAGTACCTAATCGACGTATAATAAGTAATAGCAGCTGCACGCAAACATGAATTTTATTCCTAGAATAAGATGTATATACCTTTTGATCTATTTCGAAAATATTTATCCGTAGAAATATTTTCGAAATATTTCTACGGATTAATTTACGATTTCTATATTTATAATATTATACTAAGCTATATTTTTATTTAATATACTCATAAATATTTAACTTGTTTTATGCAATAAACTATTTTTTAATAATTCATTCACAGACGTAAGGAAGCGCTAACACCATTACTCTACATTCTCAGTTTACATCCAATTTGAATAAAACGTAAACAAAAAACAAAAATTCTACCAAATTATTGTGTTATTGCATTTCTTTGTTGCACGGTAAAAACTAGGTGACATTTAATTTGGTAGTATTATAATAGCATACCATTGTTTCTTTATTTACTTGAAATTAATTTAGATCTAGACGGAGAACACTTAGGTATGTCTAACTACTAGTATACAAGATATGATTATGTCATAGTCTAAATAAAACTTGTTTACGTAGTACAAGTTGCTATTGAAGAACTTACTTTTATATTAAAAGTTTAATTTTATTTTTAACAAAAGTGTATTAAATATTTTTAACGAACTTTCGTAAATGTTAAGAATTTGAAATTAAGAACAAACGTTGTAGTCTTCGTTGTAGTGGTACAAAGTTTTTGCGTGATTAATGTTCGCTAGGAGTCATTAATAACAGTTTTTTACTAATTACTTGGCGCGCTACAAGCCTTAGTTATCTCGAGAGCTGCGATAATGACGCGCCATTCGATTCAATTCTGCTTTTTCCAGTGCTACTTGTTTAGATTCGAGTACCTTGTACTCGAATATTGAGTTCTTTTGATGATATACGAATTGAGAGATTAAGCTTTTATTCGTTTGTAGTTTGGATGGTATTTATAAATAAATAAAATACTTTATATTAGTAATTACTACTTTAGATTAATATTGATTACATTAAAGCTAGAATTTGAAATTTTACACACGTATTTCTTATATGACGTAGGCATCCACTAAGGAAGGATTTTTCAAAATTCAATCCCCAAGGTGGTAAAATAGTGGACAAAAGTTTGTATGAAACTTTTTATTCCTTAGATATTATTTAATATTATTTTGTATGAATTGAGCACGGGAAGAATAATGAGGTACGTTCAGCGTTTTCTAAAATTCAGCCCCTAGGTGGGTGAAATGGGGGGGATGAAAGTTTAAAACCTAATATCACGCGGGCGAAGCCGCGGGCAATTAATACTATTATTTAATACTAGCTGTCCCGACATACGATGTTCCACCTTAACTATGAACTGGAATAAATAAATAAGTAGTTATTATAGGTGTAGACCTACACCTACAATCTAAACCAACCAACTACATCTTTACTTCTACAACCAACACCAACATCTGCCACCTACACCTATAAATACAACCTACATTTACACCCACATCTACACCTACACCTACACCTACCAACCTCGTTGAAAAAACCAAAATCGTCCAGCCCTAATGGGCTGATTTTTTTTACATAAACCAAACAGGTAAACTGAACGGTCCTATATTGGACAGTCATCAGTCATGTGAAAAATTGAACAGACTGGATAATTAGTATGGGAATATTCAATCTATGCTTTAGTATTTTCCGCAATTGTTCCAATATTTCTCTCCGTTAAAACTTTTTCTGAACTTCTACAATTGTTTCAAGTCCAAAATATGCTTAATCTGTCCAGCCGTTCTCGAGTTTTGAAATCGAGATGCAATCCATTTTTATAAATAGAAGATGAGTACCTATTATAAGTCAATAAAATATGATTGCGTTTCTATGTAAATGTACATTGTCGCTTTATCTGTTGATTATGTATAAGCTGTTAGCTGTGGGTGGGATATATAACCAAATCACATTCAAATGTTATCTCGCAATATGGTAATCTATGCTTTGCTACTTACAGGCGCGAAACCACGAATAGGCTTGCTGAGTAAAAAAATATTTTTCGTATATTCAATGCTAGATAACATGATAATAAACAAACTAAAACCCTTTTTTATAAATTTAAAAAAGTAACGAAGAGACAAATAATTTAATATCTTTCAATAAGATTCTGTCTCTTGAGAGATGTGACGTCACGACGTGCTATACCAACTTACAATTGTTGTGATTAAACAATGTATGGCGGTAGCACGTCGTGAGTTCGTGACATCATAAAATCGTTTTGCTAGCAAGAGATGAGCAACATTTTAATTCAATGCTTATAATTTTTTGTCGCTTCAACCTAAACCTTATGAAATGAAATGCATTTGAATTTCAAGTAAAATATTGATAGTTGAAAGCTAACCATAATTTTAAATCCTGTAGCTGAGGAGCGAGCATAGATCTTATTTACCGAGCGAGTTTTCAATTCAGTTTCAGTTTTTAGGGTTCCATACTTCACTGTTTATCTGTTTGTCTGTCCGTCTGTCTGTCACTAAGCTGTATCTTATTAACCATGACAAGCTGACAGTTGAAATTTTCATAGAAGGTGTATTTCTGTTATCGCTATGACAACAATTACTAAAAACAGAAATATTAAATATTCCCACACATTAAACGTGATTTTTTTGCCGTTTTCGCGCACGATTTCTTCTCGTACTTGGCCGGTTTTTAGTTATTACGATTGCCAGAGTTTTGTACACAAATTCAATTCGGGTTTCACATACAAATTAGGTCAGTGGCTAAACTAAGGGAATCTGGTCCCCTTTCAAAAGTTTTTTCGAGGTTTCTATTTTAAAAGCAAACGTTAAAAAAGGCCCATTTCAGACTTGCTTAATTCCCAATCTGCCTCCATATACTAAGTTTCTTTTGATTACTTTCCATAAAGCCTATCTGAGATCAACAAGCCACTTAAGCCACAGGTTTATTATCTAACGAGCAAAGGCGACGATAATTTTCCGGCTTTGCATAATAAGATCAGTCGAGAAGTAGTCAACCATTATGAGAGTCAATTTATCATAGCGACCATAAAATACAACGTAGCCATAATAAACAAATAATAATAATATCAATGGAGGCTTTAATATCTCATCAGCCTGGTCCCGTGGTAAGTTCTCGAAGAACTATTTTACGGATACCAGACAACGGAAATATATTTAATACTATGAGTATTAGTTATTTAAAAGTATAATAAAAATATAATATAAACATATTATATAAAAATCCAAAAAAAAAGTTCTTGTTCCTTTGGCGGGATTCGATCCCGCAACCTACGGCTTGAGGTGGTCGTTATTAATTAATTAGGTATTAATATTTAAACTTGGTGAAATTACATCACAGATACGCTAATCCATGTGTAGCTTTCCAACGTGTCAGAAAAAAAGACGCCAACACCGATTGCATATCCGTGGTGCAAATATTTTTATTATTATTATTTATTTATTTTAAACTTTTTTACTCGTGTAACATTGGGGCTGGTCAACAGTTATTAATTTCCAAAAAAATAATAATTTAAAAAATTTAAAAACCCGACGAAAAATTAGATTGGCTGTCGAATAATGGATCCCGACTGTTCAGTTGTTATGTTCCAATAGTATTAATTCAATAATATATTATAGAATTCTAGACCACCGGATATCTAAGTGCTTGTTTTTTTCTTTTCAGTTTTAATTATGTACTTAGTTTGGTTCACTTTTTACGCAGTCGGGTTTTTAAATTTTTTAAATTATTATTTTTTATTTTATACTTTTTAGTTATGAGTACCTAGCTAGCTATTTACCAGACTGGATTTCCTATCAGCATCAGTACTATATCACAATTGCACTGGAATGTGAGAATGGTTGTTACGCAACTTTAAATCGATATAGATCCTAAACGGTCAGTCAAATCGAAAAATGTTGAGAGAAAACTAACAATGATTTTTAAATACCTATTCAACGATACCCCACTTGATATAGTTTGTTGACTTTCATTTTTTTAATTTTCACAATATGGCGTCCAGTAGTCGCCATATTGAATTTTCACCAACGTCATGTCTTTAGTGACACTCGCCGGACTAAGAGGAATCGATTGACGTATGAATCATAAAAATCGCCCCAGGCGTTTGGTCTGTATAGTGCTTCAAAGGAACATACATACATACATACATACATACATAGGCTGATAAACACATTACCACTCCTTTGCGTCGCGCAGTCGGGTAAAAACAACACTCCTATAAAAATATTTTCATGGTAAAGTTTTGAAGAATTATATTGTACTCCTTCAGCGATGCTTCGGTTAAAATTTCAGTGCTCTTACCCTAGAAATGCGCTTCTTTCAAAAATTTTTTGAGACGAATGGATACATTTTAGTGCAGCAAAAAAATATATGTTAATTTTGATCATATTTGCTAGGGGACCTTCATTTTCAAAACACGTTATCTGAAAAATTTCTCGATAAAAAAAAATCATAAAGTTACCATTAAAATAGAAATTCTTGGAGTTGTAACTGTATTATTTGTGAACAGAAATGAGAAAATTATTTGCAGTTTCGTAAAATATAATAAAAGGAAGGGAATTGTTGTTTTGATTTTTCGTATAGAATGTGATATTTGTTAGTATTAATTTATTTCAATGATAAATAATTCGTACGAGTCGAATGAAACATCGCGAAATGGCGACCTGTCATTCCTTCTCTTTCATATCTATTGAATAAGACAGTACCGGCTTAGACCTCTTGCTAATGAGACGTATGTCAAATTTTTCCCCTCTTTTCTGCTCAAAAATTATTCGAATTTATTGTTGAAAGTCCGTTCAAATTTATTTTACCCCCGAATGGACGTTTATGTCGTCTGCATAAAGGTCAAGTCGGGGTCAAGTCAATATTTACATATTAGTTTTTCTTTCGTCGTGTAATACTTATAATATAATATACGTAATTTCGCTATCTGGCGTAAGACGCTTGGTAGCCCTTTGGCTTTTTGCGTTGTTGCGACCAATTGGTCTCGGGTTCGAATCCCGGTCAGACGATTTTTTTTTCTTTTTTTTTTGTCGCACTATAAAACTCCGAACGATGCTTGTTTTCGCAGTAATAAAAGTATATGGTTAATTATGTACTTATTTTATTATTACTTACTTTAAGTTGTTGTTAATATTAGTGTAGATTATATTATATAAAATATGAAAAGATTGTATTCGATGAATGTCCAAATTTTTAGTCCAAAGTTTTAAGATGGAGGTACAAAAACTCTTTATAAGTAGGTACTAGGGAGACCGAGCTTTGGTCGTAGTTTTAGTACAACGATAAAAATTAATAAAAAATAAATAAAAAAAATATTAAAGAAAAACAAAGACATTATAAGAATCACAAAAATAATATTTATCTTACCGGGATTTGAACTCACCACCAGAAATCAAACGTCGGTATGCAAACCGAGCTGCCAGTCAGACTGACGTAAAATAACCGAAATTATTGATATAATTTATTACACGACGAAAGAAAAAACATATAATTTGATTCAAAATTGACAACATTGATTGACAACAGAATAAGTAAATATAATATATATACCTAAATATTATTATTCTGTTGGTTTGTAAAGTTATATCAATTATTATAATCAATTCTAATTCTAATCACCATGAGCAGATATTAGGAACATGTACTTATTCAGTAATCTACGTTTATTTTTTACTAGCTTTTGCCCGCGACTTCGTCCGCGTAAAGTTCGGTTTCCATACAAAATTTTAACCCCTTTGTTACACCCGTAGGGGGCGAATTTTCAAAAATCCTTTCTTAGCGGATGCCTACGTCATTACAACTATCTGTATGCCAAATTTTAGCAACATCTGTTCAGTAGTTTCGGTTGTGCTTTGATAGATGAGTCAGTCAGGTTTGCCTTTTATATATTTAGACTAGGTGTTGCCCGCGACTTCATGCGCGCAAAAGGAAATCTCGATGGAACCGTACATTTTTCGGCAATAAAAAGTATGCCTATGTGCTTTCCCGTTGTCTATTCTATATCTGTCCTAAATTTCATCAAAATCATTCCAGTAGTTTCGGAGCCTATTCAATGCAAACAAACAAACATACAAACAAATAAACCTTCTCTCTTTATTATATTAGTAATAGATTAAATAAAACAATATTTACAATTAATATGATGAAGCCGAAGAGACTATTTGGTTAAACCACAAATGTCAGAAACTAGGTATTTGAAATTGTATTTTTTTTGCTGTCAGATAGCCGAAGTTTCATGTATGTAGAATGGGAATATTTGATATTGAATTTTATTGTGTATTTATGTATTGTATAAAATCAGTCGATAAAATTTAGCTTTGTGCTACGCGAACGAAGTTGCGGGCAAAAGCAAGTTTAGATTTTGTAACCGCTGAAAAATGCGAAATATATAAAATTTTGAAATGTCGACCTAGGAAGAAACGTCAATATGTGTGATGTCATAATGTGTATTGTGTAATGGTGTCTACAGACACACAAATTTGGTACGGAGCGTACAGCGGATCTGGTACGCTCCGTACCAGATCCGAGCGTGTGTAGGGCAGTCCGGCGAACATAAGAAGAAGGCGAAGAGTTCACCGTTGTCCGCATCGGATCTGGTACGCTCCGTACCATATTCGTGCGTGTGTAGAGTAGTCCGGCGGTTTGGCCGTACAACAGTATCAGTGTTGCCAACTTAGGGATGTACCCCCCAAAATTAGGGAAAATATCTCCGGGGTTTACTAGAGGACAGAATGTTTAGAGTTTACTCCTTATGAATCAGTTTGTATGTAATAATAAAAATTATTTTAATGTGTGTATATAGCCAGGGATATGAAAATGTATTGGGAGTGAAATCAGATTAAGACAAGTTAGTTTTATGTTATTCACGCGTAAGTCTTTATGTTAAACACATAACCTTTCTTTCTAGCTTATTATCTCTTAGACCTGTCAATGGTATAAGTAATCAGGGGTAAAATTTGGGGAGAAATATTTTTTAAAGTGTTGGTATCACTGTCCGTTATCAATGAATTGCGGGAATCATCGTCGTCGTTTAAAAACCGCACTGTAAATAGAACTCTGTGCTAATGTAATAGAGCATAAAATCGAACACACGAGTGTCGAGCGTTTCGCTTCACTGCACCGTACCAAATTCGTGCGTGTGTAACGACACCGAATTTGGTCTCCGGATATGGTTCGTTTCGCTTCACTGCTCCGTACCATATTCGTGTGTCTGTAGATAGCATAATGTGTTACATGTTGTAGTGCGTATTCCGCAGTACTTCGACCGCATATTATAATAATACTAGCTATCCCGGGAAACTTCGTAGTCTTCGTACCGCCTTAGAATTAAATTTGTTGACGTACTGACTACTGACAGCAGCGCCACCTACCAGGTCCAATTGCAAATTTAAACCATTCTCGAATCAACCTGAAGACACACAAATTTTTTTATTAAAATCGGCCCAGCCGTTTAGGAGTTCAGTGACTAAATTGAGCTTTTTTTTTAGATTTTTTTACCCTTTAACTACTTACTAAAAAGCTTAACTTTCTCAAATCGCAATGGCTAAATTTGGCACAAAATTAGGAATTAGACTTATTATAATTGACCTAGACAGAAAATAGACATTTTGAAATATATTAAATTGTAATGAGATTTGAACCTAGACGCTACGCTTTGCTTTAGGCGGGCAAAATACCGCTAGGCTATGAAGCATATTGCGATTTTATCGAAATTACGCTTTTGTACATTATAGACACATCACTTTGACGTAAATCGCATGAAGCCCCCCCGCAGTAACGGGGGCGGCACGTCCCCCACTCATCTCCTTCACCCCCTCGAATACTTCATAGTTGACTACTCACAGCGCCTTAAGTAAATAAATAACATTTAAATAATGATGAAATTCTTTATTTACTAGTTCAAAGAGATACAAAAACAATACTATTAATAATAATTATATGACAACTTGTAAATGAAAATTATAATAATGAATTTAAACTATTATGTAGGTAGGTATGCACAAATATTATTATTTACAATTAATATTTACATTTCTTTAACTCACTCTTTGGACCCTAAAAGTAAAATATGTATAAGATGAATATTTATATTTTAATTAAAAGTCTTTTCTAATTAACCTCTAACCTTTTAGTTTCGGCGTCTCGGCTCATAAGACCCCGAAACTACTACTTTACAATATTTACATTGTATGAATAATTTACAATATATCTAGACATGTACCTTTTACTATTACACTCTTATAACATACTTATATCCTTAGTTTGAAATAGAAATTTGATGTCTTCGCTCTTCATAACAGTTAAGGGAATCTGCAAAAAAGAGAATAATATTATTTGCTTGTTACAATATATTTCGAGGAAATATTTTATGAGAGAATCGCGTGCCTGCGAAGATTTCAAAAACTTTTATACATAATGTATTGTAATTATTTGGAGCGTAACGCTTTCCATAGATATCACAAAATCATTATGTACCCAGCGGACGCGACATAATTAAAATAGTTTTTATTAGAAACCAAATATTTTATCGGCATTTCTAAACGTGAATACGGTTGAAAATTTTAAAATAAATTCCACAATACTGTAAAAAAATGACTGATATTTGAATGACTATTAGAAAAAATACTTTGAGATTTACTAATAACATGATATTTAATTTAATAAAATGGAAGCCTTAAAAACCAATTTGCTCAGTCTCGTATAAAACGATCTAATTATGTCTGACGTACCTTTATATCACGAACATTTCATAAAGAAAACTATTTAAATACCCAGCTACAATGTATTTTGCTCAATTTCTAACCCCGAGATGAAGGCAAGATATTAAACGGTAACTCGCCTTTTCTGTGCCCTTAAGGGCAATCGCTTTTTCAAAGGCTGTCAACATACATCGGTAACAATCTATACTTCAATACTTACTTTACTTACTAATATTATAAATGCGTAAGTGTGTCTGTCTATCTGTCTGTCTGTTACCTCTTCACGCTTTAACCGCTGAACCGATTTTTATGAAATTTGCTATAGACATACTTTGAGTTCCGGGAAAGGACAAAGGATATTTTTATCCCGAAAAAGTAGTGTTCTCGCGGGATAATGTATTTAAGCGGGCGGAGCCGCGGGCAAAAGCTAGTTTACCAATAAAATCAGTTCACACCGCGACGAGACGCGACGCTGCGCGTATTTAAGATAGCTATTCAAAATTAAACTTTATTCACTACTTGAAAAGATACACGTTTCATGTAACATCAACCATACACTGCACGTGCGCTGTGCAGCGAACTGCCACTTTACATTCGAACTCTTACAACGAAACGTGTATCTTCTTATGTTAAAAATAAAGTTCAATTTTGAATAGCTATCTTAAAAATGTAGCGCCGTATCGCGTATAGTTTCATTTCGGTGTGAATCGATCCTAATCTCGACCTGCTTTAGCCGTAGAAGGCCATATCTGGAAAATGATTCGACGATGACGAATTCTCCTCGATATTTTAATATAATATCACTTGATTTTATCAATTCGAGTGCACGGTTAAGCGATTAAAACGTACGGCATAGAATAGTGGGCGGATATGGATGGACGGAAATTTTATTAAACGTATATTTCAGATATCGAGTGCTTAATAAATAATTCTCATAGAAATAATAATTATCTAATATTCTACAAATTACATAATTTTATTAAAGTATAATAAAACGAAACGGTTTTTCAGTAGCATAGTATTTAAAAAGATCGCTTTAAAGTCTAAACTTTAAGGCGGTCTATATTATAAAAGTTTTAGTATATAAGGGTCGATTCACACGAAACGGCACTGGAGCGCCCGCCGATGGCCGCTAGCGACAAGCGCGGATGTACCTATATGGGCCTTGTGGGATGCCCACAACCTTTGTGACGTCATTATGAGAGGGCGCTTTATTTGTTTTTTTAATATTATACAATAGAAGGAAGCGTTTAAATATTGAATACAATGAAGACGATCATTTTTGTTTCTGACACGTTGTAGCGCCCGCGCCGCGTCGGTCTAGTATCTATGTTAAATCTTAAATTCATATTCATATACCTCTAATGAGACCTTTATGCCTATTGATATAAGCGTCACTCTGAGAATAAATAATATTTTGTTTTACCTTGGTACTGTCAAACATTTAAGTTAACTTTATATTTTACGTTTATGAATCCGAACCGTCTGACGCTGGCAATAGAGATGGCCGTTTAAACGTAAAGCGTTTAAAAAAGCGTGCTTTTATAAATAAGTTGAAAAGTCGTTTAAAAATTTAAGCGTTTATCAATTATACTTATCGTTTATATCGTTTATAGTCATAAAGCCATAAGTGTGGTATAAGCAAAGAAAAATAGTTCTTATGACAGCGCAATAAGAGTGAAAATTCTTTAATGTAGCTCATCACTTATTAAAACGGCTTATTTTTTGTACTTATAACTAATATGCTTTTTCGTGTTTATTCACTTTTTGTTAGTTGCGCTTTGCGGGTTGACGTATATTACGTTACGCAATAATTCGTATTTTAATCGTAATAGTGGTGTTTTGGTGGCTTACCGTGAACTTTTAATGTAAATAATAAATATAATAATGATCCATATGGACGTAATATAAACTTTTCGTGTAGTGTTTTAGTATTAAGTTTATTAAGTTTTTGTCGTAAGATGACGACTAAATGACGTGAATTGGAACAGTAATTTATGGAACTACTTTGAAAGAAATGAGGTGGAAAAAGTGGCGATGTGTAATGTTTGTTATCCTATAAATCAACTATTACTAATGATAAGCAACATTTAAGATTAATGCATATTATCAACATGTAAAAACATTTTTATGAGTTCATATTATTATATTAATAATTATTCAGATTTCAGACAGTCCTAAGCCTGCAAAGTACGAAGGAAAGTTAATTTAAATCAGTTTAAGCGATCGAAAAACGTAACATAAGCGCAAAAAACATTATAACTTATAAGTGGCAATAAGTAGATAAGAAAATAAGCAATAAGTACAATAAGTAACTAAGCAGTTAAAAAAAGTTGCTTTTGAATATTTAATAACGGATAAGTTAACTTTTAATTTTAAGCCGTTTATCACACCTCTAGCTGGCAATTCCTGTAGGAGGGCATACGTGGGTAACACTGAAAATGTTTAGAACTGGCCAGTTAGAAACATTCCTAATGAAAACTTTTTTGAATTTCAACCTAATGTAGTATATTGCATTCATTTGTCATTTGTTTTTATGAATTGGCGGCAAATATAAAACTCTTGTTACACGTGAAAATTATCCTAACGCGAGAAAATTTTCCGCCAATGATTTATTATGACTTTCATTGTGGGCTTACTCAACAACAAAGCTATGATAGGCTGCGATTAGCATTTCTTAATGAAGCCCCATCTTGTGCCATTATTTACAATGAGCTAGATGAGTGTAATTATTTTATAATGTATAAAAATCAAAAATAAAATCTAAAAAATATTAGTGAAAGAATTTTTTCGATATCTCAAAAACTGAATTTTTTATTAATTTTTAAAGTTGGATGTTTTTAAAATTGACCGCTCAACGCGTGACGTCATTTCGCCGTCTCTGACCGCCGCGGTAAGGAACTCGTGCAGTAATTTTGAAGTTTTATTGAAATTTTTGGAATTATGGTGATAAAATAACATATAGATATAATTGTATAACACCTTTATATATAATACAACGGTTAGCACTCCAGAAAAATACTTTTTTCATGTGCCCAACGACAAAATCTGAGAAAATTAGTTGTGTAAAGTGTTGAAAAAAGTGTTATAGCTACAAAAATCAGTAGACATTTATTGCGAAGAATATTTTAATGTGAGTACTAAGTAGGTGCCTAAATAAATACGAAACATCTACCTACATTTTTTTTTGCATTACTAAATGTTTAGTTTATAGAATATGCTCAGAATGAATTCAGTATTTTAGTGACAATGTATTTTAAACAATGGGTTTTACATAGAGAAATAAAACACGAGTCACGCAGATATGTTAGGTACCTACTTAAAAATATATTTAATCTATTGAATGAAACTTAAAAGATGAAATAAGACAATACAAAAAACTCCCTACCTACTTTTTCCCTCGCTTATAACTATGTTTATGGTGTAGTCACTTGTTTGAGATCTCGACAAAAAACTTTATGAACAAAATGTCATAGATTGACTATTATATTTTAGTATTTTTTAACCGACATCCAAAAAAAGGAGGCGGATATACGTTAGGGCTATATATGTATATATACATATATTAATTTCTCACGTTTTGAACTTTCCCTGAACTGATACAATTATTTTAAGATCAAAATCAGCCAAATCGGTCTAGCCGTTCTCGAGTTTTAGGGGCCATCCATAAATTACGTCAGACGAATTTCATGATTTTTGACCCCCTCCCCCGTCCTTGTCACATTTGTGAGACCCCCTCCCTCCCTAGCGTGACGTCACATTTTACAATTTTACATCTAGAAATAATTATTCAATTAAAACAGCAGTTCCGAAATTTGTTTAATTTGAATTGGTGGGACGGATGACCGACACGACTGTCGAGAGATTAGGCACAGGTCCAACTTTTATATGCCCATCTGACGCATGGATCGTCTTTCTTGCCAGACTCTTATGCCCAAGCTCACGCGATCCGTGGCCCGCCAAGGGTGGTATGGAGTGGAGTACCGCCGAGTTTTTATTGAGTAGGGGCTGCGCCCATTCACCATCTTTTCGGGTGCAGCAGAGTCTCACATACTCACGGGTAGGACCGCTATCCCCTAGTGGGATGCTGAAACGCATTTTCTCGGCGAAAAAAAAATAACTTATGTAATAAAAAAACAACATTATGATCTCTTAAACATCTCTGGGGCTGGGGGGTCTCGACACTGGGGCAATAGCTATCATAATATCATATAGCTATTACTTATGATTACTATATTAACACTTAGATTAAAATAGATTTTGAAATGTGACGTCACGAAAATTAGGACCCCTCCTACCCCCTTGTCACACAATGTCACACTTCGTCGACCCCCTTCCTCCCCCCTAACGTGTAACGTTATTTATGGATGGCCCCTAATTTGAAATTGGCCCTTTTAGACTTTAGTCACTAAAGTGGAAACCTGATGATGGAATCCATGAGGAATCGAGGGAACTCCTCAAAATGTATAAAAATAAAAAAAAAAAAAAAATACATTTATTACCAAAATGTGTACAATATTTCCGGAAAACCCTGATTTCTGATGTAAGTTTTCACTTGTGTTTCAGAAATCAGTGCCCTCTCCATTTCAATATTACTACAAACAGAAAACTACGAGATAACTATAAAATAAAAGTTTTAGGACTAAGTTATAACTAAGTACTTAGTTATTAAAAGTTTTAACATTAAAAACAAAAACAGTGATTTGTGTATTTGTCTGTGTGTATGTGTGTATTTGTATGTGTGTATTTGTATGTGTGTGTATGTAATTGTGTGTGCTTGTATGTGTGTCATGTATTTATGTGCGTTCTTGTGTGTGTATGTTGTATGTCTGACACTCTAGCCCTACGACATAGTCTTGGGATCGGTAGTTGGTAGAAGGTACCACTAGAATGCCATGTGTAGTTTTAACATTGTAATTTTTTTTTGTGTCAGTCTGTGTGGCACCCTAGCCCTACGACGATGTCTTGGGATCGGTTAATGGTACAAAATACCACTAGGGTGCCATGAAAACGTTTTATTAAGGTTGATGCAATATTGGATACTTATTATTCGTAGAACATAAGCAATTTTTCTGTGCCGTTATATTTTAAGGAAATTAGCCAGTTTGTGACATTTAGCTTAATATCATGTGATGATTTTTCATGTATATTTAGATGTTTGTTGATTCTGTTGTACAAAAGCTTTGACATAAAAAAGTGTTGTCGTCTAGCAAATACAGTTCGGCACTTTGGAAGTTCACATACATTAATAATTGTTCGCCTATTACACTTAGTTTTATCTAGAGGAGTTCGTGTATGTTGATCTAGAGTGATAAGTAGAATATAAAGCTGCCTTACAGTTAGGACTTTACAGATCTCATACAGAGATTTTGTTGAGAACCTGTATGGTTTAAATGTCATAACTTTCAATATAGATCTCTGGGCCCGTTCAAGTTGAAGCATATTGGTTTTACAAGCTCCCCCCCAAACAATAATACAATATCGTAAAACAGATTGAACCAAAGCCTTATAAATCTGAAGAAGATTGGAATATTCTGCAACATGTCTAAGAATCTTAAAGGTCCATATAAACTATATATATGTATAGGTATATCTTTAAGAATTTGGCCAATGTGAAGTAAATTAAGCATATCACATCAAAAAGTAAAATTTTGTGCCAAGGGTATACTCTAGATCCAAAAGCATTGAACAGAACTCAGTCTTTAAAGACACACGTTTGGAAATCGCGTAATAGGTTTTTCAAGTTACTTCAAAAGTTACTATCCGATTTCGCTTAAAATAATTTTCCTAAAGAGTTTTTAGCATGATCTATTAGCATAGAAGCTTACAAGTTTCTATCTCTTATAATTTAGAAATTTTAAGGGAGGGGGGACCAACTTACAAACCACTGGAGGCTGATTACTCGAAAATAGTCGACTTTGTTAAAAAGTAATGTTAAAAGAAACCTTACCTAAATTCTAAAAGATCTATTCAACGATACCCCACAAATGGGGTAGAATGAAAAAATATTTCATCCCCCCTTCAGAGCTACCCCTAAAATATAAAATTATGATTATTTTATTATGCCAAACCTAAGATCTACACACAATCTATAACTGTACCAAATTTCATCCATCAATATTCATAATTACGGAAGTATAACAGACGGACGGACGGAGCGAGCGAAACTATAAGCGTTCCTTGTGTGCCCTAAGTGGAGCCCTAAAAATGGAAAACATTATAATTTTGAAACAAAAAATGAAAACAGACTTCCAAAGTAAAAACGCACAAAAAAGTATGAAAAAAATCTCATTTTCTAAATAATTCCCTTTTTAAATTCGGCAAAATTTTTAATTATTTCTCTCATAGACGTATACTATCTCCAGTTAAATGGTCCCATTTTTGAGATTTTTGGGGCCATTTTGACATTTGAAGTATGGTGAAAACAAGATGGCTAACATTTGAAGTATTGTGAAAACCAAGATGGCGTAACTTTTACTTGATAAAGATTTGTTCTATCAAAATAATGTACTTCATAGCCCATTTTGAGTTTGAAATTATTGATTTCTCTACTCGATTTTCATAATTTTGAAGTTGGTTGCCAACTTAAATGTGAGTTCTATAAATATTGTTTTATCAGGATATTATTTGGGCTGGCACAGACTTCAAAATTAAGAAGATTGAGTAGGGAAATAGTTAAAATTTTAGCCGAATTTAAAAGGAGAATTATTTTTAGAAAATAAAATTTATTTCATACTCTTTTGTGCGTTTTTACTTTGAACGTTGGTATTAATTTTTTGTTTAAATTTAACAATTTTCCCTATTAAGTCATATTTATTATAATAATATATAAAAATGAATCGAAATGAACGAAGGTAAGTTTACAGAGCGCGTGTCAAAAACATACTGTATGCACATTGCATAGTTAGCTAGCTACGCACGGCGATGTGACGTCACAGCCATTACTCGACGGGCGCAATCAGTTTTCCCATATTGATTTGCTTATAAAAAACTCAATTTTCGTGATATCAACACAATTTTTTCACAGTTAGTCTTATTATTGCTTAAATTTTTTGTTAGGGCTGAAAAAGGGGAATAAATTTTGATTAACATCTTCCTCATTGGTTTAACGAGTTTATGCGTGGACGTAGCAATCTCAAATCAAGACTGGTATGTCAATCGCTGTTTGCCTGTTGTCTTGGAGCAGCGCCCTCGAAGCAGGATCCTCCTTCACCACGACAATGCTTCAGCGCACTCCGCAAAACGGACTGTTGAATATTTGATTATGGAAGGTGTCGAGATAATGAGTCATCCGCCATACAGTCTTGACCTGACGCCCTGCGACTTTCATTTATTGCCAAGAACTAAAGATAAAATTCGAGGTATTCGCTTTACGAGCCCTGAAGATGTGGTGAAAGCGTACGAAAATGCCATAGAAGAGACCCCTAAGGATGAATGGGCCCACTGCTTTTCTCAGTGGTTCCAAAGAATGCGATGATGTGTAGAGAGGAACGGAGATTACTACGAAAAACAATAAAAGTATTGGCAACTTTCTACATTAAACGTTTTTCGTTTTCTAAAAATTTTCAGTATTGCCTAGGTATCTAATATTATGTTAAAAGCAGATTTCAAAAATACTAATTATTATGTAGGTAGATAGAAAAAAATATTTAACGGTACTAATGGCTGTAATGACGACTAATGAGTAATGACTCATTAGTATCAATCGGTCCTGGATTTGTAGACTGGACGGTCGTATGGCCCTTTAAATTCATAGTTACGGAAACTGTCTCGCTTTCCTCCACTGCTGATTTTATGACCAATATTTTTCAAAGTTTCAAGCCTCCTAGAAACAAAATATGCTAAAAAAATTCGGCTCGCTCGCTTCGCTCTAATTTCGACTAAAAATATAAAAATAATTACCGTCAGTTTTAACTTGCTCTGAGTGTTTAACAAATAGATGTATAATATTAAAAAGAGGATCACTGGTTTAACACTTATTTTAGAGTCTTTAAGTTTTGAAGTTAATACTCTAACATCATAGACATTAAAGATGAGACCTGTCGAGGCAAAAACTTAAATGGCCCCAATTTTGTAGTTGTTTGGGGCCACATTGACATTTGAGGTATGGTGAAACCAAGATGGTGTAACCTTTTCTTGTATGAAGATTTGTTTTGTCAAATGTACGTCATAGACCATCCTAAGTTTTGAAATCATTCACCAACAACAATATTCTCGATATAAGTAGGCATAAAATACTTATTTCAAGCGTTTCTTTTTATATAAAATGTGGGTGAAAATTAAGTGTTGGGTCTGCATTGACCATCCGTCGTAGATACAATCTTTGTTTAATTAAAAAAGTTCGTCAATCAAGTCGACTAAATTCAACTCAGACACTAGATTTTGTAATTTATATAAAGTAGCTACTGAGCTCGGAGCTTCAGTCCTGTAAAATTTACATATAAATAGAATTTATTGCTTTGGTACCCGCAAAAAAACATTTTTTTTCTGAATACGAGATTAGAGTTTAGACCCTAGACAGACTATAGCATAATAATGGGTTAATTATTTAAAAAATAATATTTTTTTATTTCAAAAAAAAAAGTCTGTTATGTCAAAATTCTGATTAACCTAACATATAACGTCGAAAAAAATATCATTCTATCAACATAAATAATAGGGAATAGGGATATCTGAAATAGCTTTGGTAGGTCATGACGTACTAAAAACAAACTAATATTGACTCTTTTATATGCGAAGTAAAAAAAGATTTAACCTTTATTTTTATTCTGTTCTCCTTTATATACTTTTCATGACTGTTATATTTCTCTAGACAATATTAAACAAGATTAAATAGACACTTGGAGTTTTTATGTTCTATTTGACTGATTTAATCAAAACTTCATTTCAGGGTTCCGTAGTAACTACAAGGATACATGTAACAACAACTATCATTAAAATACAAAAAAAAAATGTAAATCTGTTTTACATAAATGAAAAGTTAACTACAAGCAACCCTTATAAGAGTAGTTTCGCTCAGTCTGTTCGTCCGTTCATTCGTCTGCCCTCTCTCACTGGTAAATGGAAAATCCAAAATCAGACAATAAAAAAAAAAAAAAAAAAAACGAATTAATGAAAAAAAAAAAAAAAAAAAAAACCGGAACCCTCCTTATCCGAAAATGCTCTTGGCTAGGTTTTTGCATCTGGCTTAACGATTTAAATGGTTTTTTGTACACAAATTGTCTAGAATAGGCGTAATTTCTTAATATATTCCTATGTTATGGTTTGCAATAACTTATTTCTATAAAAAGTTGATCTAAAAACACTTTTCATCACACAAAAGGCTTTCAATATTTTGATGCATCGATTTGATCCCGTAGCCTCCTTACTAATTAACTTCAGTACGAGCCTATCGAATCTTATTAAATTCTGTAATATTATCATAATGAAAATATACAAGAACTTTTGAAATTAATAAGGTCTTGGAAAAATATAAGCTGTCCTACTCCCTACCCTCTTTGCTTCGCTCGAGTGGCCACTTATAAAGTCGGCCGTGACAAAGTATTATATTTTCGTAATCATCAGCCCTGTGCACTTCAAATATAAGTACACAACTAGTGAGTAATATACAATCATGTTGCATAAAAAGTTCAAAACGAATATTCAATTAAAATATTCGGGTTGAAAGCGTAGCGAAATGATTGTATCGCATGCTTGTTTGAATTCCTGTGGGAGTGAAATAGGTGAGGCTCGGTACATAAACTTCGCTACGTAGACTTGTTATTTTATAACTTTTATTTAATTAGCTACAGCTTGTAGCAGCAGCAGCTGTAGAAACCCATATATTTTTTAATTTTTTTCTTGTTCCAAATAAAAGTGTTTTCACATTATATATGTCACCGTAAAATTGTAAAAACCGTGAGACTGTAATATAACTAAAGAGATTATAAGATGTCGACAGACTGTCAAATAAAAATTCACCTTACAATTTTACGCATTACTTTTCGTTATATTATAATAATATGACGAACTGGAACATCAGATTGGAAAAGGCTCATAAGTCGTCGGGTTAAGATCGTTTTTCCAATATCCAAATCAATCACCGATGTCCCGCTGACATGTCATGACTCATGAGTCATGACAAAGACTATATTATGTATAGCCTATTACTAACTATTATATATCAATATTATATTATAACATACGTGCCCATAGATGTATTATATTAAAAAGAGGTAGATATGGTATTGCGCGTAAAAAGTGAAGACTCAAATTGGCCCGCTACGAGCCAATTTTTATGTTAGTTTGCATTAGTTTGCTTCGAGCCGGTCGACCATAGATAATACAGATATATATTAGTAGTCGACGACTAGCACGTATTAATACGTTTACGCGTCCCTTATCAATGTCTGTCGCGGCACAGAAATATTGTCAGTTTTGTAAGGGTGTACGTATAAATGTCATGGGATACTCTTCCCAACTTACCTGTCCAGTAGTTGTGGTATAGTATACGGGTATGCGACCCCGGCTTCCCTAGCTATTACTGTCCTATCCCTTGCCCTCCTGGGCGGTAATATCCTACATTCCCTATTTCCCACTTTAACTTACCAATATTCCTTTCCTCACCACCTATCCTTCCCTTTCCCTATTCCTACCCTCTCCACCAATCCGTGGAAACGCAATGGATAATCAAAAAAATTTTTAATTATCCAAAATGGCGGCGATGTGGTTCGCCACCCATCACGTCTCGTTTCTCGCGGAGGCGAAAAGCGGACCACGGAGAGACGCTTGACTACGTTGAATGTAAGAGGAGGAATAGATGGTAAGAATGAAAGTGGACGAAGCGAAATAAGTATGTAAGAATCGTAGCAAGTGGAAATAAGTGGTCTCTGCCTACCCCTACGGGAAAGAGGCGGTCCTGCCTAACCCTACGGGAAAAAGCCGTGATTATATGTATGTATGTATGTAACGTATCTATGTAATAATTAATCTAAGTACGTGCCTCTCACATGCGTTATGCGCGGTATGCGGCATACCCACTGTCCGGCCCGCAAATCTAATATCGCGGTGTTGAAGCGGACTTGTAGGCAAAAATTAAAAATGATTGACACTAATGGCTTAAGTAACAGCCATTAGCCACTACCGTTGTGGACGCGTTTTGTGAAAACGCTCTAAAATAATAATAATAATAATTTGTACACTCAGTAGACATTCAGATTGTGGCTGCCTCCAATGATTTTAAAACTAAGGGTGGGCTATGAGTATGACGTACATCAATTTGACAGAAAAAAATCTTCATACAAGAAAAAGTTGCGATATTTTGATTTCAGAAGATTTTGTCAATGAAATGTGGACTGAATGCAGTATAATACTGGGGAAAGCAAATGTGAATATTAAAAATTATAAATCTCGACTTCTCCAAACGACCCCAAAAGTGGGGCAGTTTAAGTGTGGACACTTGCTTCGACATACCTCGTCTTTATTAGGTATATCTAAAAGGTCTATGGTTGCCTCATACTTGAAAGAATCGTACTTAAATCGAAGCCGTAAGCAGCTGTCTGTCTCATAAAACATCAATGGCAAACCCAAAGGAATGAAAAAAGAGAAAGCAAATCCACGTCTTTTAGTATTTTTCTAACGCTGTCACGTATTTGGTGATCTTTTAGTAGTACCTATCCTTTTTTACGACGTCAGAATTACGATTTATTGGTAGGTAGTAGGTATTAATATTAATCATTGTTACCAATAGTCTATGCTATAGTTATAAATCTGAGGCCATGCGAGTAACCTTGATTTAAAGCTATCCTACGTTTCGCACCTTAATCTTAATGCCACTTTACCTACATCAGTACCTCTAAATGCCGCTTTACCCACCAATTTATCACGAAATGCCTCACCTAATTTATATTATGCTCTCCTCCCCCACCCGGGCCAGGGCGGGAACCTGCCGCTATAGGGGGCCGGTCACCTGCAACAATGGGAACAGTTAATCTTGTATGCCTTCAATCGAAAGAAAATTCAATCAATTTGTTTGGAAATTGATTTGAAAGGTGATAATTAACTTCATGGAGTTTTCAATTAGATATTTGTTCAGTGAGTTACGCGAATATTCTAATGGTGTTTTCAGACATGATTTTGTATTTTTGCAAAGATTTCAAAATTAGAGACAGTTTATGATGTACATTTGACAAAACATTAAATCTTCATACAAGAAAAAGTTACGCCATCTAGGTTTTCACCATATCTCAAACGTCAGGCATCATGATTTCACCATACTTCGAATGTCAAAATGGCCCAAAAAACTAAAAAAACTGGCAAAAACAAAAACACTTAAATGGCCCCACCATTTAAGTGGATACAGGTTTTGCCTCAACATGCCTTGTCTATAATATAATATACATAAAATACATAGACGTACCTACGTCTATGTATTTTTGTCTCACTGATGGAGCAGCTTTATATTTGCTCCATGGTCTAACTTATCAATTTCATCTTATTGAATTTTATTACATTTTACTACACAGCTAATATATTTGATATATCTTCTCAAAATAAATTATGTGTCTGTGGTAAACAACTTTTGATATTTTTTATTGCTATTGGTTTGTACTGGTTAACTTTTGATATTTTTTATTGCTATTGGTTTATTGCATGGCAGTCGTTTTTCCCTGGTTCACTTTATTAAAACTCATTAATCACAGAGTTTTGTGTGTATCTGGCGGGTATTGACATCGTGTCTATTTTATATATAAGTACGAGCAGTTCAAAGATTTTAATAAATCATAAAGTTACTAGCTTTTGCGCGCCGGCCCCGCCGCGCCCGCGTAAATACATTATCCCGCTGGAACACTACTTTTTCGCGATAAAAAATATCCTATGTCCTTTCCCGGGACCCAAAGTATGTCTATAACAAACATAAAAACGGTTCAGCGGTTAAAGCGTGAAGAGGTAACAGACATCTGTCTATCTAGACAGACACACTTTCGAATTTATAATATGAGTATAGAAGTATAGATGGATATCTATACTATATTGCTGGATAGCAATCACGCAGAAAATAAAAGAAACTATAGAATATCCCACAAAAAGATTTTTAGTAAAAATACACAGGGGAAATGTTTTTCTTTCAATAGTGATGAAAAGTTTTAGAAATACGAGTATATTTTAGCACACCCTTTTGAAGGTTCTACTAAGCTTGCTTACAATGTTATTTAAGGCTTTAAATCGCATAAAGGAAAAAATATGTTCTGTATTATCTCTATAGCAATAAGGTGTATCATGTTGTGGGCACGTGATTTATTTTCGGGTTCAAAGCCGGCCAAATTCGGAGAAAGGTTTAATATAGGTATTTGTACAAAAATAAAACATTCTATCTGCGTGTTAAGAAATTTATTCAATTATTTTTGTAAGTAAAAAAAGTTTAATAAGCCTTGACCGAAGTCGAACATTTTATAGGCAACTTCGAGTTTAATCTGGTTCTCGTGGATCCAACTTTTTGTGTTCCGCGAATTTTAATACTTATGAGGCGTACGAATACACGTAAATTGAATAAGTGACTAAATTGAACTGAATAGATAAAACGAACGCAGCTTTAGAAAATTATATCCTATAAAATGTAGATGACCTACTTAAGGCTTTAGCAAGTTTTTGAATATTTCTAAATTAACTAGGTTACGAAGAATTGCTACTAATGCTTGCGGCCGTCTGGATCAATATCTTTTTAGGTAATAAGAATTCCGCTCGCTGACATGCGTTTCTCATACTGCCTTTGTAGTAGCGGCGGTTAAACACCGCAGCTCCTGGGCTTCAATTCTCGATATTCGAGGTATATATCTCGTACCTCGTACCTAGAAATTTGAATCATACATTATATAGATATATACCTCGAATATCGGTTCGATTAACGCGTTGACTCTTTCACATAGACGTCAAAATCATGCGCGCGCGAGCGGGACAGACTGACAACCGAGACGAGTTTTGACGTAAGAGAATTGGGACCTCGCATACAAATTCTGGTGGCACTACGCACACAACAGTTGCATCCAGAAGCTACGAGCGTACGCGCGACTACGTTCGTAGAACACGCGACCTACACGCGTAGTATGCGCCCAGTGTCTGGACGCAATGAATGGCGGCGTATAAGCGTCAGTTCAGACTCAGAAGCACGAAGTATAGATACCAGAGGCCCGATTCTCTTATTTAACTTAGACTTTCAACTTACCATCAATTCATTAAAAATTTATCATCCTGTTATCATAAATTGACCGAAAGTCGGTATTCTACTACACTATTTTCGTAAATTTAAAATCCCAACACAGTCATTTTGCAATGATATTGACTACAATTTATAAATAAAGCGAGCACAAACTTGTACAAAGACAGCTGTTGCTTGACGTTTGTATGAAGCTACATTATTGTCGGATTAAAATAGCAGAATCGACCTTCAGGTTATACATAAAGGTTTTAGGAAATTCTTAGAAATTGTTCTCGAAAAATAGATACCGTAGAACACGGTAATTGCCTAACGGTAATTTAAAAATAATTGTAATAAATAATAGTATTGGCAACACTTAGTACGTAACAAGTTCTCGCACAGCTAGCGGCAGAAAAGAGAACTAAGATCTGGTCCTATTATTGTGTACATAATTACTATGGAAAAGCTTATACCGTTCGGACTCCTGGTATCTATACTTTGTGCTCAGAAGAGTCGTTGCATTTTTAAGATAGCGATTCAAAACTGATCTTTATTCACTGCACAAGAAGATACACGATTAATTGCAAGAGTTGGAATTTCGAGCTGCATCTAGCTGCGATACGAGCTTGCAATGAAACGAGTATTATCTTGAGTAGTGAATAAAGTTGAAATTTGAATAGCTATCTTAAATTTGCAGCGTCGCGTCGCGTCACGGTATAAGCTGACCGTACTTATATACTTCGACTCGCGCCTGTGAATCAGGCGTACCGTTTCGCGGAATTCGTGAAATTTTCCCTTTCTGGACAAAATCTTAATTAGTAAAGTCCAATAGAATACAATGGTCATGGGATACTCATCCCAACTTACCTGTCCGGTAGTTGTGGTATGGTATACGGGTACGCGACCTCGGCTTCCCTAGCTATTACTGTCCTATCCCTTGCCCTCCTGGGCGGTAATATCCTACATTTCCTTTTTCCCACTCTAACTTACCAGTCTTCCTTTCCACACCACCTATCCTTTCCCTATTCCTACTCTCTCCACAAATCCGTGGAAACGCAACGGATAATCATAAAAATAATTTAATTATCCAAAATGGCGGCGATGTGGTTCACCACCCATCACGTCTCGTTTCTCGCGGAGGTGAAAAGCGGATCATGGAGAGCCGCTTCGCTACGTTGAATGTAAGAGGAGGAATGGATGGTAAGAATGAAAGTGAATGAAGCGAAACGAGTATGTAAGGATCGTAGCAAGTGGCAAAAAGTGGTCTCTGCCTACCCCTTTACGGGAAAAAGGCGTGATTATATGTATGTATGTATGTAATAGAATACACTGTACCTGTGTGGTGGGCTCCAGCTTGGTGGCGAGCTTGATGGGCTCCTCGGCCGGGTACATGACGCGGCGCGCGAGGCGGGCGAACGTGCAGCGGAACTGCCGGCTCATGCTGCAGTACAGCACGAAGTTGACGGACGACGTGAACAGCGCCAGCACGTCCATCAGGTCACCTGTAGCAATGATATGCTATTATCATCATCTCGTTAGAACGTCTTATTGTTCCTTGCTTGCCACCCGTAATTTAATAATCAGCAATTTGGATTTACCGTCGGAAAGTCGACAGTGGGTGCAGCCATCGAGGTCAGAAAAACAGAAAATCTATCGGAGTGTAGGTAAATAATTATGTAGTAGGTAGGTTACATATCTCTGGATATCGCGGGTGCCTTCGATAATGCCTGGAGGCCCATGCTACTACTGAAGTTAATAAACTATCGTAATATTTATTATTTAATTTACTCGTATTTTTGCAACGGCGTAACAAAATTCCAACTCGGCCATTACACACATTTTAAAACTTAACGCGCGGCTGCCCTCAAGGATCAGTACTATCGCTGCACTTGTGGAATATAAGTTTTGATGATTTGTTATGTGTTCCCTTGCCTCCTCTGTGCTCTCTGATAGGTTATGCTGATGATATATTTCTTATTATTCAAGCCAATTCGCGATCTGAAATTGAAAATAAGGCCAACAAGTGCCTCAACGTAATATCAAGTTGGGGGCACAGAAATCGATTAGAATTTGCAGCATATAAAACCTTTCAAGTACCTACTGGGATCATTAATATCAATTCCTTGCATTATACTGAACAACATCAATGTGAAACGTAAACAGTCACTTTGTTACCTAGGACTTATTTTAGAAAATAAATTTACATTTCTGAAAAAATGCAACACTATTTTGTCATTATAAATGCATTGTAATTAACTGTCATATTATAAATCAAAAAATGCAGTTAATTACATTCTGTCTTGTAGTCATAAAAAAATACACATTATTCCCGTGGTGCTTCCCCTTTAATTCTGACTTTTTTTTCATCACAATTTTTGCTGTCTCCAGCTTTGGGAAGGGAAACTGGAATAATTCCTACTCTTCCTTACAATCTTCTGATTGATTTCCCCCGGGCACCCCTAAGATCATATCAAAGGGTTTTTGTGGTTGGTTACCACTGTCAATCCAATTGCCCGTTTAAAAAAATCTTCAACATCATCGTAACCGACCAATAATACCAGGATTGCTGGCCACTGGTCTCATTCCAGTCAAGAACTTTATAAAGAAAGTAACTCCCACGTAATATTATATTCCCATTAGGGTTCTTGCAACGTAGTCGATTCCTAAAAACCGGCCAAGTGCGAGTCGGAATCTCACTCTATAGGTTTTGTACAAAAAATGTATTCTTTTTTTGGTATATGTTGTTATAGCGGCGACAGAAATACGTCATTTCATAGGAGTCCCGTTTTTACCGTGTGGTTATGGAATCCCAAAAAGGCACTGGTCTGTTTTTAATGTGAGAAGGATTATCATTTACAATCAATGAAAATCGATAGTACGGACATAGAATAATAAAACGGCGAATGAAAGCATCAATAACATTTTAGTTTACAAGTTGTTAAATGGCTAGCCGCACACACGCAATATTATTGACAAATTAAATTGTCAATACTAGTCAACACATACAAAAAATGGCAATATAGCCCGCACACAAGGAATATTATTGTCAACATGAGCACTATTGCTAATAATATGGTGTGTGTGCGGCTAGCCAAACGACATTCTGATAGCAGGTTATATTTAAAATAAAAATTGGTTGAAATACTTTTCGTTTCCTTTACCATTACTTAATCAATCAAAATGCTATTCCCTCAAGTTTAATTTTCCAGTAAACAGTTTGAATAGATACTGGTTTAAATATAAAAAAATCCTACAAGAGTTTCAAGGTAAACATTTTTTTTGCGACGCTAAAATTAAAAAGATTGTTCGGTTCCGGAGAATTAATAAAATTGATTAAAATCTCGGTAGTACTAATGAAACTTTCATAAGAACTTTTCACTCGTGCTCGGAAAAATAATAAGCGAGAATAAAGAAAAGAAGTAGGTAAGCAGAGAAAATTGATTAGGCTATATTCGGTAGCCTGAGCGCGAACTTCTATACACTATTTATTTGAAACTTTCTTAGTCTACAGACGGCGGCAGGAGGAATTACAATTGCGTCCCAATTGTCCTCTAAAGCCTCCGTTAAATATATTTTTATCTTACGTTTTCACGGTACGTAGCAACATGGCCAAGCCACACATTTTGACTAAGATGTTTGTTTGTAAAGTTAGGCCTTGTAGAGTTAAAGTGTGTAGAGTCAGAAGCTTGACTCTAGATGAGATCTAATAACTTTTGACAGTACGAGTTATTTGGTCTCGTCTCGGCATTATTTTATATGAAAATGTTTTTTTTTTGGGAGATCATATCTTTTTGTAAGTTGCTTATGACAATATTTTTTATTACCTACTTCTGGTAAATTCCAAACCCAAGTTATGAGGGTTTAAATATCGATGAAACGCTTCGAGAAAAGGTGGTTAGGTAGTGTCATTGCACTTCGCTGGGTTCGTCTGAGGACCCACCTCAGATGCAAGTTATAACAGCTGAATAAATATTTGTGTATAAAAATGAATTAAACGGTGTATCCCAATGCACGTGGTAAAACGACTATGATATTTTAACATATATTTTTATAATTGCTTCTCACACCGATTTTCAGTGACGGTGGTCGGTTTCATTGAAACAAGACCAGCTACGTAGGAGTTATTTTATAGTGCCTAAGCGTGTGCGCAGTACACAAAAGCACTATCTTTTCCTTTGTAATTTCATGATCATTTGTCCCAGTGGGGCAAATGATCTACACGACTGGCGAGAGATCAGGGTCAGGACCGACTTTTTACATGGTCATGTCCTAATGTCCTAACCAAACTTGGAGACAATATTATTTCAACGTTCCAACGCGGTATTACCGAACCTACGAACTCGAAGTCGAGCCTAGCTCTGAGTCACTGGATCACACACTAGAAGCTAGAGTATGATGAAAACTTTAAAAAATCATACTGTAGCTTCTAGCTACCCTATCTCAGTTAATTTCAATTTTAGGAAAAAAGTTATGAGAACATTTTTATGTAAAATTTTACGCTGTACAAATTTTATTTGAAGATTTTTTGTCTAGCACTTGCCGTCTTCCCAAAATAAAAACTTTCTTTATGTTTTTTTACGTCTTCTCGGGGGTGAATTAAAAAAAAAACTTTAACAATTCGTTTTTAAATTCTTTAAAGTAACTTAAATCAAAAATTCAAGTTTTAACTAACATTCGTATTTCAGAGCCTATTTTCTTGGACTATGCCCATTTGCACTAAACTTAAGGATCGCCTAAGTTCTTTCCTAACTTGTTTAGGCTGCTCCTAACAAAAAATACTATTGCACTAACCTTAGGCCATTCCTAAGTCCACTTAGGATATTCTTAACTTTATGAGCCCGATTAGGAAGTGCGTAAGCGTAGGCAACACATAAGTCGGGAGTTTTATCTAGTATTGTAGATTATTTGTAACTATTGATATAGTTTTATTGATATACTATTGTCAGAGATCTAGCCTTAGGTGTATTCAAAGATGTATTATATTAAAAAGAGGGATGTATTACAATAAAAAGAGGTATATTTTTAGCAGATTTTTTATTACAGTGGTTTTAAAAATTCAAAGCTTAAAATAGTCAAATATTTGTAGAAGTCGATTTTTATAATGACATAATTTTCACACGCGAGAACTAGAATAACAAGATCACAACCAAACTGCTTCCAAAATTTCGATGAAATCGACTTCTTCAAGCGGTATAGGATGTGCAAAAGAATTATTTCTCTTTATTCGTCGTGGCATCGTGAGAAGTTACTTTCGATAGGATGCACGGGCCTTCGTCGCACAACAATCGCACAAAATTTATTTTTTCCTCCGCCGCGCCGTAAAGTTTGCGGTTTTTACTTTTTCTTTTAATTTATTTTCCATAATAGGCATATTAATAACGATTCGAAATCAATCGTAATGTATAATTTTAGTCAACAGTAAACGTATATAATATATCTGTTTATTCTATGAAACACGCACCGAATTTGACACAATATGACAAGACAATTGACAGCCTTTTGGTGAATTTACGTTACCAAACAAAATAAACCAAGGTCTTATCTTTTGTCACTTTTTAACACACGACAGAATCAATGTAAAGAGAAGGCCAAAATATTTTCTATGGACTACATTACTTAGCCGGTTTATAAAATCATAAACAACCAATCTTCACATTCGTTCAATCATTCACTTAACTAAGCAATGCCTAAGCTACGACCTATATAAGTTATATCTGTTAGTGCAAATAAAATGTTTAGCTAGGCTGTTCTTATGTTTAAGTGTATCTTAACTAGGACAAGCCTAACTGACGTTTAGTGCAAATGGGTATAAGAGGCCGTACAAAATACTATAGATAGCTTAGTAAAGAAAACCAGTTTTTATAAAACGCTCAACAAAATATTAATAAAAGACTGAATACCAGTCTGCCATAAGAAATTTGTATACCGGCGCTGTTTGAAAATATTTTTTTTATCATAATGCACGATAGAAGCATTTTAAAATAAAATAATATTATGTACCTTATTAACTCGTATCAAAATGATTCACTTTTCAATTTATTTTCTCATATAAATTGTGTTATATAAGAAAAGAAATTGAACCGAAAAGTTCATTCATTCATAGTAGAAATACATTATTTTTAATCAACACTTTATAAGAATCGAATCAAAATAACTCTTAGGAATATTATCGCATTTATTTAGCAAGTGCTAAATTCTCTGATAAAACAATTATAAATTGCTACGATTCTAAGAAATGTATGCACATCTCTAGAATTGTAGGTAAAATATTTTACATTGCGTACATTTCGAGAATTCTTAAACGAGTTCCTTTCAAAATAAATAATAACTAAGTGCTTAACTGCATAGTGAAGCGCAGTTTTAAGTGTTTTTATTTAATTAAAAACAATTAGAATTCATTAACACAAAATTTATGAACTATGACTACATTACTATGGTAATTTGAGTTATGCTTATGGGCAAACAAGATTGAAATTCAAGTAAATAAGTGGAGAAGAATATTAATAAAATTTTCCTATACAAGTTCTTGAGGCATCTGTTTGGTATGTACATAATATTTATTTGTTTTGTATGTTTTTGGTACTTTCTTTTGAAATATACCTTTTTAGTCACTGCTGTAAACACATTTTTTACTTGCCTCTGTATCTAAAGTTAAGAGTTTCATTTTAAAATAGTAACTGGCAGATAGGTAATAATGTAATTTTATTCGTTTTACGGGTAATGTACTAGTACTCAATGAATAACAGTTTCGCTCTATCTATCCGTCTGTCTATCCGCCCTTCTATCTTCTGTAATTATGAATATAAATGGATATATATCGTCGAATAGGTCTTTTTAAATAGAATCAAGTACTTTATACGTGACATTTTTACAAAGTTATCCCCCCTGGCATTTCTTAAGTATAAGATAAAGGAATTTGTAAATTTACATGCTGATAGTTCATTCTAAAAACTCTTTAGGTAAAATATTTTGGGCGAAATCGGATAATAACTTGAATAAGTTTAAAGAAAACCTATAGCTACGGAACTATTATTGTCATGACGTGCTCTTGGTAAGGTCTTTAATTAACGAAATATACAATAAAATATTTCGTTACTTAAAGAAGAATGGGATGAACGGAAAAACCACTACCCAAATACATTTTATTTTGTGTTTTTGCAATCTATATACCTACTATACTACTATAATAATAAAGAGAAAAAGTTCGTTTGTTTTACCTATTAAATAATAGGCTCCGAAACTACTGGACGGATTTTGATGAAATTTGGCACAGATGTAGAGTAGAACCACGGCGAAGGACATAGGCTATTTTTATCGCGGAAAAATGTACCGGTACTGCGAAATTAACTTTTGCGCGCACGAAGTCGTGGGCAACATTTAGTATTAATTATAATTTGTAACGTACAAACTACAAAGGTATAAATTAGGTATATTTGCAAATTGGTTTCAATGATTGACTGTGAAATGAAATACTCGGAACTGCACAAGCCACAATGGATTCATTTCCATTAAAATACTTGATATTATTATGCAATACACTGTAATATTCTGAATTATGTGCATTCTGAATTCTAATTGGAAAACTGAAAACTTTTGCAGTACCTACCCAATACATATTCAAACGTTGTATAGATAGGCTTGCTACTTGGTACCTAAATGGTAGATAAGATACTACAAATATAACAATAACAAGTAGAGGGAAGTAGAATGTTCGGGTGTAATAATAATAACTAAAAATAATAATAATGTAATAAGTGTCATGCGTTGAGCGCTAAGAAACGGTCGCGCTCCGTATTGCACACGAAGTGAATTTAATTGTTTGCGAGTCGCGCGGTTACGCCGCTGCACGTACACCATGGCGTTGGTGGCCAACGAGTTGCTGGCGTTCATCCAGCACGCCATCGACACTATGGACGAGGTCAGCATCATGCAGATCTGCAAATCTTCTTTCACAAGCGAGGAGATTTGCACGGGCAAGCAGCTGCTCTACGAAACGCTCGGCCAGAGAGCGAATATGCCATCACGGAGGCGAGATGGCGGCGAACGAAGCGTGCAGGACATCATCTCCCTGCTGAAGCAGACGGATCCAGACGACGTGCCGGCCTTTGTGGCGAAAGATCTCCACAAGCTGCCGGTGGTAACGATGGACCACGTCGACGTCTCCAGCCTGCTGAAGAACTTCAACAGTATGAAGGCAGAGCTGGACGAGCTGCGAGGTAGGTTGGATGCATCGGAATCTACCATCCGTGACTTACGTAGTGAATTACTACAATTAAAATGTAATAATTCAGTAAGTAGGTCACCCGATCATTCAACCGCCTTTGTCAACGCACGTCGTGGCGGCGCGCGCGCTGACACATCGTTTTGCGTGTCAGCGGATTCCGACGAGTCGGCGATCGTCGCCGCCCCCGCCCGCCTTCCCCTCCGGGTCGTGCAGACGCCGAGTCAACCAACTCAGCAGAAAACTTTTGCGACTGTCGCCGGTCGCCCCGCACCTCCCCCGCGGGCGAAGACAAAGGGGGTGAAGGAGAGCCGTAAGGCTGTGCAGAGCCGCAAGGCCGAGCCTCCTCGACCTGGCAAGGACGAGAGCAGGAGGTGCGATGAGGAGGGCTTCATACTGGTGGAGAGAAGAAAGAAGAAGCCCGCCGCCCGCAACCACCGCGGCACCGCACCTTACGTACCGGAACTGCGTCTGCGGTGCGAGGTACCCGCGACGCCGTTGTACGTATCCCGCCTGCACTGGTCTATGCAGGTCGAGGACGTCGTGGACTACATCCGCCAGAAGACGTCCATCGCCTTGAGGGTCGAACGTCTGGAGTCTCGCCACAAGGTCAATTTCAGTTCCTTTGTGGTGAGAGTGCCGACGCATCTTTTGTCGACCTTCGAGGTGGAGGAGTTCTGGCCGACGGGTGTGGTCTACCGGAGGTTCCGGGGGAGACTTCGGAACGAAGCGCGGATCACGTCGCCGTCAACACGTGACAAAGTGTAGTTTTTAAGTATATAATATGTATGTTAGTCTGTAAGGTATTTATAATATGGGCCTATGCCGCCCGAAATAAATGAAATTTAAATTTAAATAATAATAAAAACTTCCCACACCGGTGAGGTGAGGAGTAATTTTATAGTGCCCAAGTGTGTGCGCAGTACTCTCATAATCCAATGGGACGGATAACCGACACGACTGACTAGAGATCAGGCGCAGGACCAACTTTTTACATTCCCATCCGACGCATGGATCATCTTTCTTGTCAGACAATTAGGTGGTCAGGCTGCGCTGTCCTAACTAAACTTGAAAACAATATTTTTTGTTGTTATAATGCGGGAATCGAACCCACGCCCTCCGAGTCGAGAGCCAATGCTCGAACCACTAGACCACGGAGGCTGTTATGTTTGCTGTATGTTTGGTGTCATGAGGTCTACTTTATCAATCGTCAAGCCTATCGGTATGCGCACGAATCATGCTTACGGTTCAACCAGCCGTTATTTTCTAGTGACTGATTAAGAACAAAAACATACCGATACCCACTCAACAGATTGTAACATTCGTTGCATACTTTTTGTAAAATTAGATAGGCTTAGTACTTATAGATACTGTGTACCAGTATACACAGTACCTATAGTATCTATGGACGCTTCACACTACGTCAGTCTAGCCCCGACTAAGTATCCGAAGAACTTGTGTTATAGGTCCAGACAACGGGATATTTTGATACTATATATTTATTTAAGATTTTTATTATGTTATACACATATTTAATACACATTAACCATAACCCTGGAACACAGACATTTTTTTTGTTCCTTAGCGGGATTCAAACCCGCGACTTCCGGCTTGAGCACCGAGGCGCTCAACCACTTAGCCACAGAGGTCGTCAAAAGGAAGGAATTAAACCGCATTGCCTTTACTCACTCAAGCAACACAAACACCTAATTGCCTTGTGGTTTATATTGTCAATCAGTGTTGCCACACGTGTCGATTGTTAACAGGTCAGGTGTACTATTAATCATTATTATAATAATAATCGTGGTATATAATCAGCTTATAATTATCCGATATACCGATACTCTACAATATATAGGTATACGCATAGATATATAATATTAATAAAAAATAATAATTTAAAACATTAAAAAACCCGACTGCGTAAAAAGTGAACCAAACAAGTACAGTCGCGTGCACTAATATAGACACATTGACAAATTTGCAATGATATGTCAACGTATCATACTTCAAAAACATGGATACCATGTTGTATTCATAATGATGTAACCTACAAACTGTTTCAAAATTATGAACACAATTTTTTCATAATAAAGTAAACAACAGTTTGTCAATGAATACTAAACACCCCCAAAGCTAAAATGATGTATACGTGACAATGTCAATAACATGTAAACATTGTTTTTTCAATATAATGTAAACATTAATTTTGTGTATCCGAAAATGTAAAACACAATTTCATTACAATGTAAACAATAATTGTGTCATTAATATGTATACACTCATAATAGTTTAGCACTTTTTACTTTTCTGCCAATATGTTTATAATTGTCAAAAAAATGTAATCATTGTAGGTTGCAAAACAATGTATACATTCTTTTTTTTAAGGATAAGGGTTCCTTGAGTATTACGGAACCCTAAAAATGAAATCTACACCTACGACATACATGATAATTACAATTGACTTCTCAGATTAAAAAAACAATGCGTTGTTTTGGTTCGGTTTTTATTATCTACCCTCAACTTTCATAATGTTATAAACTAGAATGACAGTCGCAGCGGAGTTCATCATTCGCACTAATATTTCGGTGATTGCATGTGGTGTTCGTTTGAAATTTGAAAATTATGGATAGAATGGAGAACATTCCTTATAGAATATCTTCCTACGAAAAACATAAAATTATAGTTTTAAATGAGCAGGGGTCCTCTGTTACTAATAATATAGCAAACGAAATGGTACCCCACAGTGAGTATTATTCCTTAATATTTATTATTAATTAATGTTACTTAATATTGTAGTATTGTCTGCAACAAACCCAATCAGTCTAATTGGGTTTGTTGCAGACTGTGTTCATTATAACATTTTTTTTGTTAGATAGATTATTATCGTTTCTATTTAAGATTTTTCGCCATTGTTATAACTTAGGTATTAATTTTTGTTTTCAGAGAAATATGGGTCAGTTTCAGAGGCAGTTTGAGAGTGGAGATTATAGATCATGAGATCAGGAGATTATTGATTATAGATCATGAGAAAATATTAAGCAAATATAAGAACGATTATGAAGCAATGGCGAAAAGCTTAGGAAAAATTATTGGGAGAAAGATTTAATGGAGAGTCGAGAGAGAGACAAAAGGAGAAAAATAAAACAAGGAAAATTATGATAATATTTTGAGATTAGTTAAGTTATTTTTAATTATTTTTTATATACGAGGAGTCGAGTTTTAATTTACCATTTTAATTTTGTTAATATTTAATTTTATTTAAGAATATAGAGTTATGAGTTTAGATTGAAAGGACTAGTTATAGAACTAGGTCCTTTGGCGGGGAAAATGTTTAAAACGAGATTTTATAAAACCTTTTTATATTTATTTTTATATAGATTTTAAATTGTGACAGATTTTAAGTTGACGTTTTACATAAAAAAATATTGTTATGTAGAGTTTAGAGTCTGAGAAAATATAGGATTATGAGGATGATAATTTATGAGTTTTAATAAAATATATACATAAGATCTGAGCTCATTTTGTTCACTGGGTTATATCTTTATAATAATTTAAAACTTTCATCTATTATTTTACCCTCCTAGGGGCTGAATTTTTGAAAACTCTGAAATACGTTTAACCCTCTTTTTAATATTATTTATCTATGCGTTTAATTCATTATTTTTTCCGTACTCAATTCACTCAAATATGTCCAAGGAATAAAAAGTTTAATAAAAACTTTTATCTCCTATTTTACCCCCTTGGAAGTTGAATTTTGAAATATATTTTAACTAGCTGACGCTTCTTTAAACAGAAATACCTACCTATATGTAACTACCTACTTACACATACCAATAGCCTTCAGCACCGCTTACAAGCGGTATTAAATTTACGTATCTATAAATTTGACTATGGGAGCGAATACTATTCATTGATACACTCTTGTTTACGTTATTATGACAAAAATGTTTCCCTATTTTTGACTCATATTGTTGTATACATAATATTGAACACAAGATGAGATACATACTATTGAAATTTAGAATGTTTACATATTTTTGGAAATTTGTCAATGTGTCTATATTAGTGCACGCGACTGTACATAATGAAAAACTGAAAAGAAAGAAACAAGCACTTAGATGACCGGTGGTCTAGAATTTTATAATATATTATTGAATTAATACTATTGAAGAAAATAAAATATAATCTATTAATGGAACGTAACAACTAAACAGTCAGGATCCATTGAAAAATTAAATTGGCTGTCGAATAATGGATCCCGACTGTTCAGTTGTTACGTTCCATTAATAGATTATATTTTATTTTCTTCAATAGTATTAATTCAATAATATATTATAAAATTCTAGACCACCGGACATCTAAGTGCTTGTTTCTTTCTTTTCAGTTTTTCATTATGTACTTGTTTGGTTCACTTTTTACGCAGTCGGGTTTTTTAATGTTTTAAATTATTATTTTTTATTTTATACTTTTTAGTTATGAGTACCTAGCTAGCTATTTACCAGACTGGATTTCTTGTCAGCATCAAAACTACATCACAATTGCACTGGAATGTGAGAATGGTTGTTACCCAACTTTAAATCGATATAGTTCCTAAACGGTCAGTCGAATCGAAAAATGTTGAAACAAAACTAAAAATGATTTTTAAATACCTATTCAACGATACCCCACTTGATATAGTTTGTTGACTTTCATTTTTTTCATTTTCACAATATGGCGTCCAGTAGTCGCCATATTGAATTTTCACTAACGTCATGTCTTTAGTGACACTCGCCGGACTAAGAGGAATCGATTGACGTATGAATCATAAAAATCGGTCCAGGCGTTTGGTCTGTATAGTGCTTCAAAGGAACATACATACATACATACATACATACATACATACATACATAGGCTGATAAATACATTACCACTCCTTTGCGTCGCGCAGTCGGGTAGAAAGAGGTAGATATGTTATAAACGCGTAAAAATGAAGACTCGAATTGGCCCGAGTCGGGCCAATTTTGGTTAGTGTGCACCGCGAGTAATAGCGTGTTTTGTGTTACTATGTGACGTTGACACATTGACACGCGTCCCATGTCAATGTGTGTCGTGGCACAGAAATATTGTCAGTTTTGTAAGGATATTATAACGTATCTATGTAATAATTAATCACAGGGTATACGTCATTGGAAATTTAATGTTATCCTACTGGCAAACTAGCTGATTACCAAATAACTATGATCTATCTACTGGAGGACGCAATGTGGTCGAAATTCGCCCATACCTAATAATTCTGATAATTTGTTTGTTTTTTGCAAATTTGAGCTTTGGGTTCTTTTGTTTCTTCGAGAAAAAAAAATAATTAAATGTGACAGATTGACAAACGTCAACGTGCTTATGCGCCAAAAAGGGCATACTCACCTGGACCTGCAAATCCAGCACCAGTGCTAATTACCCTCATTAGTGTCAAGAGTGTCTATCATTTTTAATTTAATTGCCCTAACAAGTCCGCTTCAAGACAAGTGGCCCTTGGATTTGCAAGCCGAACTGTGAGACGAAATTATATAAATTCCAAACGCAAGGTGTGTGTTGGCGTTAGTTTTATTAATTGTATGTATTTCTCAGGGGCGTGCGCTCCTTAAAGGCAGAAATGCAGTGCTTTACTTACCATTTACAGATATTTTAATAAAACGTTCGTACGTTTTAGATGACTTTAATTAATAGTAAATAAATGAATAAATAAAATATAATAACTTAAAAACGCCTAATATTTTATAATAGCACCTATTTGCATGAACATTATGTTTGCCAGGCGTATATTGGTGATGCGACTCATGAGTCATACCTTGTCGTCTCGCAGGAGATTTGTTCGCATGTGTGTAGTAATTTTAGTGTCCGTACACAGTTCGCAAACGCACACACCTATGAATATCCCAAGGCGCGACTCGTCCGCCTCCAGCGGCATGCTATCGACTTCGGCGAAGTTCGGCAGTTGTCGGGTCTCGGAAGTAATCGGGTATATTCGTGGCACGGTGGCCTATAATGCGACTAATTATAATTAACGTAAAATCTTTACTCATGTATGCACATGATGCAATTTTGTTTTAGTAAGGTTTTATTTGTTTAAATATCAGAAATGTGTTTCAATGAAGCCATTTTTTCATGTGAAAACGCATTGTTATTTTTCGTTTGCTATTATATTTAATATATTTTATAGTTTTCTTAAAAGATTTTTCATTTTAACATTTGAAAGTGTGTACATTTAACAGTTTATTACTGAAGTTCTATAAAAATTGTAGTGATTTGCTTTTTAATTGATTTGATTTTTTAAAAATGTTATTTGAAAATGTTGTGTTGAAAATGTGTGTTTATTAAAAATTAAAAATAATAAGTTCTCACAATTGTCATTCAGTGAAAAGATTCAAATGGTGTCTAAAGGTAGGTGTGTACCCGAGTTACAACAATTAAATCAGCAAAAAGGGAATGTAACTCGAGAGTTTCATGTTAAAAGTTATGAAGTTCTGTTAGTTCTGTTGGCATGGTTTCCGACTTAGAGATCCGTCGCTTGGCTGTGGCTATGCTAAATATCTATAAAAAAAGTTTTTGTGACCGACTACTCCGCCGCATACCCAGTGTCATAAACCTGTGCACGCCGCTGGTATTTCTAAGCATTATTCAAAGAAAAAAAAAACACACACACACACAAACAATCCTTCACACAAACTTTAACTATGCCAAATATCATACTAATCCGTTCACACCATTTCGTACCACACAAATAAAAATTTGTACAGAAAGCATAGATATATTATTATTTATCACTGACTGAAAGTTATAATAACGTATAATCATAATAAATAGTTAAATGTATTGAATATTTTTGTGATTCAGTGTTCAAAATAAAATAACCAAATTGAGGTAGAGTACCAGACTCGTAACACTTAATTGTCTTTGGATACTTTGGGAATTGGATTGTATTGTGAAAACATCCATTTTTTATTACAATAATATGCATCTGTCGCTCTCTTACCGAACATGCTGTAGCAGCTCTTGAAAAATTCCGGGGCTAGCGCGCTGGCGAGCCCCAGTAGACCCTGCGGCACCTCGGTGGACAGGAACAGCCCCAGAACCGCAAGCAGCATGCGCGTCGTGCGGTCCGTGCGGCTCGACCGCCGCGCCGACGCCTCTTCAGATAGAGTCTGCTTTTCCGGCTGCAAGGAAAGTTACAACTGCTTAGACAGGTTTTAAGAGGGAATAGAAAGACGATGGCAGAATGGTTAGCTGTACGGCGGTTCCGGTTACCTTTACATCTAAAATAAACACTTAATGCAAACGTTATTGACGCTGGTGTGTACGAACTAGTAGCAGGTCTGTTATAACAGAAGGATCAGGTTCTAGGTGCCGATAGTATGATTATTGTTTCAATTTATCATTTGAAAAAATGCAAGTAAAATAATATAATATTTAAATGTTACTCTTTTTTAAGTCCATTCGAAACCGACATTATTAGCTTTAACCCTAGAGTGGGCGCGCTATGAGCATTTTGCCGCCCGCGCTAAATAAACTTCAATAATTCGTAAAACAATAGCCCGTTAGGCTTGCGCTTTTTAGTAGCTGCCCCCATTTTCGTTAACAACGCGTACCGAAAGGCTGGACGCCATCAAAGCGTAGGGTACTGCTTGAGAAGGATGTTTTTACTATCAGGTGTCGCCGGGCGGCAAATTGCTCACTGCGCGCCCACTCACGTAAGTAAAAATTTTGTCACTTATTTTTTGCGAAATTGATATTTAGACTATATTTTATGGCACATTTATTGTGAAAACTAAAATCAATTTAATTGTAGGATTTGTAGGAATAGTATCAATTTATTTTTTAGGAATAGTTATCAAATTTGCATGACGACGACAAAATCAATGAAATTTTGATGTTAGGCCGAAAATGGTATTTTATTGATACTTTAAATAATATTACCTATATAAATATTTGAGGATACAAATTGCTTGCTTGGTACATTATAGAAAAAGCATCATCTTCAAAGAAGGAGGCCAAATGCATGCATATTATGTTCAAAAACGGAAAAATAGGCGCACGAAAAAAGGGTGTTATAGATGCTCAAAGTTACTGTGCAATGAACATTGCACATACCTTTGTGAGGACTTTTTGGATAAAACATATACTGTAGATTTAGAAAACATATAATTATGTTATTATTTTTTTATTTTTTTTAAGTACTATAGAGTATTTTATAGAGTAAGTTAAAAAAATCTACTAAAATATTACTTCTTGAATTGAATCATTTGTAAATCAAAGTTCATAAAATATAGTTTAGTAAATATGTTGATTTATCAATACTTATTTGTGTATTATTTACGTCCTGAAAAAATAAATTAATTTAATTGATGTATTCCTACTTAATTAAAATGGTCAGTGAAAAGGGTCGGCAAAATGCTCTACACGCGCCCACTGACGTTTCGCGGATTGACGCGCCCATTCTAGGGTTAAAGAACACCAGGAATCAATTTTCACTGACTTCATATGAACTGGATTTTTAAACGTCCCTTTTCAAAAAGAACAAAGGCTGTAAAAAACGAATGAACATATTGTAAGGTTACATAGCAACATGTTAACATAGCTTACTTTCTCATTAGAACCTATTATAACAACGAGAATAAGTATCACGGTGTATTAAAACAATATCTGTTTTCTAAATTGAAATAAACTTCGCAAAGTTTTAATTCTCATTTTAATTCTTGAAATTATTTTACTTCGTTGCCGAGTATTCTACGTTATGTTATAAGCAGCTAAAAATAATATAACAATATGTTTCTTGAAATAGGTAGGTTTAAATAATTACTGAGCTTTTCTTCTCTCTTAGCTTTCCTTCTCTCCGTGTAGTGTGTAAATTGTTCTCTTTCCTCCTTATTTTAGAACGTGCAGTAAGTAGGTACTACATACTAAACGACTTTTCTGGTAAGTACGTAGATAAGTCATGACCGACTTTTACGCTAAAAGTGTATAGGTACGTTCATGAACGTACCTATACACTTTTAGCGTAAAAAGTAAGTAACCGAAAAGTGAGAGTTGAAGGCGTTAAAGTATAAGTTTAAGTAAGGCGCCTTTTAGCGCAATAGGAGCGGCACATTAGGAAATTCTCGTCACGTCAGTAATATCTTCCATTAGTCAGCCCCCTAATTGCTAGTAACTCGTGAAGGGACTTAAAAAGATTAGTTTTGGGTTAAACTTCAAGCCCCCGTAATGGCCCCAGATCAGAGGTTGACGGGTTCGACCGCTTAAATATTAATATTAAGTTTAATAAACTTAGACTATGAAAGTTTTAATAAAATCAGTAATCTTAACCGAAGTTGTTGTTAATAACAATTATATAAATAGAAATTCAATTTTGAATAGCTATCCATTTCGGTGTACTTTGACACAATTAATTTAATTCCAATATGCTGAATAATATTGTCGCTAAAGATTTTTGATGTGTTCTTAGGGAAGTACCTACACTTAAAAACCTTTAGCGACAATTATTCAGCATATTGGAATTATTTGAATATCAAGTTATTTTTTATTTAGCAAATGCTAACAAGTAAGAAGACCAAAGTATTAGGTACGAGGCGATATCCGAGTTTAGCGAAAAAGTTGTTTCATAAGTCTCCTTTCAAATTATCTTCTTCATATTACAAACATTTTAGGTAAGGTCAGGTTGGGAAAGACCGGCATACTTCATTGAAAAATTTACTCAATTTAATAAAACAAATATTTGGTATATTCTAGACCGATCTTAAGTATTCCATGTGCTGAAACATATTAACAGTAACAATTTTGTGCTACATAAATTACAATATAATAGCACATATTTCAAATACAAACCCTTTTTTAAAATTCGGCGTGCAGACGGTCTTCCCGTGCTATTGGAGGCAAGACTGTCTATTGACATTAAACACGTCACATGGTATGTTATATGTATTTATACCAACTTATATCTAAAAAGTGTATTTTACCTTCAAATATGCACTTTAACTGTAGAATAATAAAGTTAAAAGTCATATGAAATTCTTGTTTTCATATTTAATGGACCTTTAAAACCCAAATAAAAATGGCGGCAAATTTTCTCCCATCATAGTGTTGCCAGCGACATCTATGATTAAAAATTTTAACCAAAGTATGATAGGTACTGTTTTACCGACTGTTAATTCAAGCTGCATAGCTATTCATAAATATAAGTTATTGCGTGCAGACGTCTTGCCTTGTAGACGGTCTTCCCCAACCTGACCCTACATCATAATTTAATGCAAAAAAAGTTTAATTTATTTGTCGGCATAATTACTCAGAAGGAGTCCATTACGCGTTTGTATTTGTTATACATTGTTTTCCCGCAGGATTTACTGAATAACAAAGCCTTTTGAGTTACAAGTAGGTACTCATAAAAGTCTTAGTCTTATATTTTCATGTTAAATTTTGTTTGCCTAATTTTCATAGGAGTATGTTAACCTATCTACGAGAACAATTTATTAATTTACCATTCGAAAGCTACACTATCCACGAGTAACATAGGCTAAATTTTATTTTGGAAAAAAATAGGGTTCCGTAAGATATTTGGGGTTTTCAGACACAAGGTGTAAAAAATTAACCAGAAAAGTTACTTATTTTGCGTACGCTGCCTAAACTATAAAAGATAGAACCATAAAATTTTCTAATTAATTGTAGATCTTATAAATATCTACAAAAAATTCCGCGACACACTATACCTATCTATGTCGAGCGAGGCACAAAAACCATTATTTTATCTTGAATTTTGTTTGGACTACATTTAAACGCGTTTATTTTACTCATGCATTACCATTTCTGCTGCACGGCCCGTTGCGAAGTGGGCGTGCGGGAGGGGAGTTTAGATCTATGGTATTTCATACGATAAAAGTATAC
Source organism: Glaucopsyche alexis (assembly GCA_905404095.1). Classification (NCBI taxonomy): domain Eukaryota; kingdom Metazoa; phylum Arthropoda; class Insecta; order Lepidoptera; family Lycaenidae; genus Glaucopsyche; species Glaucopsyche alexis. Next base: position 11,154,835 of record FR990053.1, read on the forward strand.
CCACTCACATAAAAGTATACATTTCATTGAGTTTTAGTAGGTACCTATATTAATTTGTTTCTGTTTGTTTTGACTAAATTTCGCCCGTTTTGTAAGAGGTTTAAAGACATTCTGTAGCATTCTGGGCGGGTCGCTAGTTATGTATAAGTATAGATAAAGAAAGGATTAATATTACTGTGTTTTTTTTACCCTACCAAACCAACACTTAAGTTTTATGTACAGATCCGCATCCGCAATGCGGATGTGAGCCTCTTAAAATCCGCATCCGCATCCGCATCCGCGGATGTGAAAAAAATGCATCCGCAACATCCCTACTTCGTACGCACAAAGAAAATTCCGCAGGAAAATGTACGGTACATTTGGCTGCGAATAAAAGTAGAATATGTAGTTCCCGTGCTCTAATCTAAATTTCATCAAAATCGGTCCAGTAGTTTCGCTTTTTTCAATGCAAACAATACAAATATATTTTCTTTAGTAATTGGTATAAATGATATCTATATACTACAGCGTGTCCTGACATCTATATCGGAGCCTTTAGTGGTAAAAAATATGGCATTTTTTCGACAAATTGCCCCTCAAATTTTGTTTTTCTCTCATGTTTGTAAAATGGCAGCCATTTTACTTTTTTGTAACCAAGACCCGGGCTCTCGTACTAATTCGACTACCACTACTCATGTAAATGTCCTAGGAACATAAAAATGGTCTAATTTGATAGCTAAACACGTGGACAATAATTCACAACCATTAAGTTTTAATTTTCTTCGAATAAAAAGCAAAAAAAAGGTAATAAAAAAAAATGTTGTGTATTTTCTTAATTATTGGCCCTTTGTGAAAAATCTAGGCTATTAATCTGCTTATTTTTTATTCTAAAACGATAGAAGAGGACGTTAGCTAAAATAAAATACTAACTTCTTTGTTCTCAGTGCAATAGTTTAGAAGTTATAACAATTTGAAAAATACCCTTTTCATAGTATATCTTGAGGGGAGGTTGGAAAAAAATGCATAATTGATTACGAAAGTAATTTAATTTAATAATAAAAAAGTACAATTACAACCATTTTTCAAAATGATCACCGCGATGTTGCAGGCATGCTGTAGCTCTAATTGAGACATGTTTTGTTGAACGTCGGATCATATCTTTGTATTCTCTTAATTCGTTCCCAACCTGTAGAATTATTTCAATCAATTTCTCCCGCGTATTCGGCACGTCGACGTACACCTTTTGTTTGATTGTACTCCACAAGAAAAAATCTAGTGGGTTAAGTCCGGTGATCGCGGTGGCCATGCGATTGTTCCGCAACGCCCAATCCGTGGCGTATAATTTTCATTCAAATAATTACGGACATTTACTGCAAAGTGGGCTGGAGCACCGTCCAGCTGCAGTATCATTCCAACCCTATAATTTAACGGCACCTTCATAAATGCGTCTAGCAAATCTGTTTGGAGAAACTCCAGAAAACTTGGGCCATTCACTGTCGCCGGTAAAATTATTGGTCCCATCAATACATCGTCGAGCATTCCTGCCCAAACATTGACGGAAAACTTCTGCTGGAACGAACTCTCTCTTACTGCATGTGGATTTTCTTGGAGCCACAAATGTTCATTCCGATGGTTGATATAGCCCGATCGTGTGAATGTAGCTTCGTCAGTCCACAAGATTTTTTTATAAAAATTTGGATCTAGACGCACTCTTCTAAGTATCCACGAAGCGAAGACTGACCTTCTTGAGAAATCTGGTTCAGTTATCTCTTGCACTCTTTTAAAATAATAGGGATGTAATCCCTCCCTTTTCAAAACTCTCCACACTGACATTTTGGTTAAACCTAATCGAATTGCTATCCGCCTGACACTCAACCTTCCTCGAGGATCCTCTGTGATTAATTCGAGTATCTCTTCTTCATCTTGCGGCGACAAAAGACGAGCACGTTCATTGGCAGGTCTCATTATTCCATTTTCAGCTAGACGCAAATTAATCCATATGAAGGTGCGAGCATTCGGCGTAGGTCTGTTGGGGAATCTCCTTGCGTACTCTCTAACAGATTCATTGGCATTGCCGTTGCTGAGTCCATAGATGAAATGGATGTCGGCGATGTGCTGGTCCGAATAACGTTCCATTTCAGTTAGTTTTTGAGAACTAATAAAATCACAACAGTCCAATAGTTAATAATGATAAGACTGTTTATTTTCATTGCCTAGCAATAAAACATCAGACGATCCTTTCCTTAAGTACATACATAACATAGCATGATATCTTGGCTAGAACAGCAAAAGCATGTTATCACAACGCGCTAACGCAGATCAAGGGACGCGGGCCCTCTGCCTGAGATGATACCAAAACAATTGTTATAACTTCTAAACTATTGCACTGAGAGCAAAGAAGTTAGTATTTTATTTTAGCTATCGTCCTCTTCTATCGTTTTAGAATAAAAAATAAGCAGGTTAATGGCCTAGATTTTTCACAAAAAGCCAATAATTAAGAAAATACACCACATTTTTTTTTAATTACCTTTTTTTTTTTGCTTTTTATTCAAAGAAAATTAAAATTTAATGGTTGTGAATTATTGTCCACGTGTTTACCTATCAAATGAGACCTTTTTTATGTTCCTAGGACATTTAGATGAGTAGTGGTGGTCGAATTAGTACGAGAGCCCGGGTCTTGGTTACAAAAAATAAAATGGCTGCCATTTTACAAACGTGAGAGAAAAATAAAATTTGAGGGGCAATTTGTCGAAAAAAATTCTATATTTTTTACCACTAAAGGCTCCGATATGGGTGTCGGGACACGCTGTATATTTATATAATATTTTGTATTTAGTAAATGATAGACAAAATATTGAATAATAATTAAACTTACAATCATTACGTTACGATTAAATGATAATTAAACTGTATTTAAACGTGCCAAACATGTATTTAATATTAATGTTTTATGCTTCAAAAGTAACGTTATAATTTAATTAACGATTTTAATATCATCATATTATGATGGGAAATCGAGTGGAAAATGAGAACATCAATCGTATTTCGTATCAGTCGCCGCTTAATCACGTTAAAGTTAGTTAAGCGAAGAATTTCCCTCGTTCGAGCCACCTCAAGCTACACCGCGCAGCCAAGTGCGGAGTCTAGCGTGGTTCATCGCAAGCCTTAATAATGTTGATGAAGGAAATTAAGTACCTAAATTAGTGTGACATATTGAGCAGATTTTAGGAAGCGGGGCGTAATTTTTTAATATTCGGGTCGAGAGAAACATGATAATTGATGACACTGGCCATCACCGATAGATAACGCTAGGCAGCATTTACTATTTTCTGACTGAGTACAGTATATTCTATGTGCACTTTCAACAGCCCATGTTCGAATTTCAATCTAAAAGTAATGAGAAAATACTGCAAATTGCTTCTGATCTGAATTTTGTGGAAAGAAATCTGTGTAACCCGAAAACGTCTACTTGTCTGAGAGATTAAGGATTGGAAGTCAATTGAAGACCTTATTAGCATGCATGAGCAAGTAACGGTTACCTGTCGGCTCACATAGGATTTATTGAATGATAGCAGCATTTCCTCGCAGCTTCGCCCACGTGAAATTAGGTTTTAAACTTTCGTCCCCTATTTTACCCACCTAGGGGCTAAAATCGCTGAAATACCTTAACATATTATTTTTCCGTAGGTACTCAATTCATACGAAGGGATAAAACGTTTCATACATACTTTTGTCCCTTATTTTACCCCCTTTGAGGTTGAATTCTGAAGAACCCTTTCTTAGTGGATGCCGATGTTATAGGAGGAATACGTGTGCAAATTTTCAAATTTCTAGCTACCAAAAGATCTGGACTAAAGGCCCTGGTCCTGAAATCTGGGGGCACGGCAGTGCCCCCGCCAAGTCGAGCGCGAAGCAAACACTGCCGTACCATCCTTTACTGGAAACATTTCGCCGCATTTTCAGGCCCCTATTTGAGAACCTCTGGATAAGACCAGAACGCAGAAATTTTCGTCATCCAGTAAGCTATAATCACATACTTAAAATCCAAAATTTCAAGTCTGTAGATCATTTAGTTCCAAAGTTAAGCGAAAGCAAAGTTTCGCATTTATGACACTCACTCACTCACTCACTCATGATCATCAAAATAGAACTAGTACTTCCCATAATCTTAGAGAGCTGAAATTTGGTACAGAGCTAGGGTTTAATGGCCACATAAAGGGAAAACTATAAAAACTAGGATAATCGATCTGGGGGCACGGCAGTACCCCCGCCAAGTCAAGCGCGAAACAAACACTGCCGTACCATTATTTACTCGAACCATTTCGCCGCATTTTCAGGCCCCTATTTGAAACCTCTGGATAAGACCAGAATGTCCATCTGGGGGCACGGCAGTGCCCCCGCCAAGTCGAGCGCGAAGCAAACACTGCCGTACCATTCTTTACTTTTTTACATTCTTTACCGCATTTTCAGGCCCCTATTTGAGAACCTCTGGATAAGACCAGAACGCAGAAATTTTCGTCATCCAGTAAGCTATAATAACATACTTAAGATCCAAAATTTTAAGTCTGTAGGTCATTTAGTTCCAAAGTTAAGCGAAAGCAAAGTTTCGCATTTATGACACTCACTCACTCAAGTCACTTACTCATGATCATCAGAATAGAACTAGTACTTCCCATAAACTCAGAGAGCTGAAATTTGGTACAGAGTTAGGGTTTAATGGCCACATAAAGGGAAAACTATAAAAACTAGGTTAATCGAAGACCTGGAGTACCTGGTCACCCTGATTATAAAACACAAGAGCCCAACCAAACTATTAGTATACTTACATTAGTATATACTTATACTTACAAGTTTACAAGAAGAAAATATAGTCGAACAATTAACTTTATTCTACTCGAACATTACACAAATTACTTAAATAAACAAATCACACTAAAATCTAGGAAAATAAATCAATATGCCCACGTTTCTACAAAAAGAAGTGAAATCCCACCAAAAACATTCTGTAAAAAACTAGCCAAGTCTCGATGGAGCTGCTTGTTTATCTCTAAAAAGTAATGAAATCTAGACAAAGTCGTGCCAAGTCTAAGGTTCCTTACTGCGATTTCTTTATTATTATATTTAATGTTGTGTGACTTGGCCGTTGAAGGGTATACGAGGGTACAAAAGGGGCTCCATGACACCATTGCTCCAATACATGTGTTGTACAATCAACAACAGCCTTAAATGAGACACTAGCGTCCAATTACTAATACCAGTATGGGCTATTATCTCGCTTAACAAACATAGGTAGTTACAACAGATATAACATTACGTGTAAACAAAATTGACTTGTACCCACTAACGTATAAAGAACGGCCAAGTCACACAACATTAACTATAATAATAAAGAAATCGCAGTAAGGAACCTTAGACTTGGCACGACTTTGTCTAGATTTCATTACTTTTTAGAGATAAACAAGCAGCTCCATCGAGACTTGGCTAGTTTTTTACAGAATGTTTTTGGTGGGATTACAAATTACTCAAATGTGCGTCATATGTAGTTAATTAATTAACAAATCAAGTTATTTTCAGCTCAATTTATTGAATGATACGTAAATATCACAGCGTATTTCTCTAGGTGCACATTCATTGGATGAGTCCTGAATCCTGATGGCGAAGCACGTAGGTATGTGTCGTTAGTGTCAGCTGAAACATTACGGCTGTGAGCTTTACGAGACGTGAATAAAATGTACGCTTTGTAAACAAAGATTAACATTCTTGTACATTACCAATTAGGTATACCAGCTGGCAGCTTGTATTGTATGTTTAGTTAGTGAATGACGTCTTAAAATACAGGTAATTGGTAGACTTTAACACTATTGGGAAAATTGGCGACAACTACTCAATTTTCAAACGTGTAGCAACTCATTATAATATGTACTTATTATGTATAAAATAATATATGCCTAATACCTATTGTCAGGCAAAATATGAGTATCTGATTACAATAGTATTATTATACGTAAATACCTATTATTGAGTTTTCAAACAATGAATCTTTAAAAAAAATATGTCTGATGCAGACTTACGTAAATGAATTCAATATTGAAAGTAACATGGTCGGTCGAAATCGCAACGCAAATCGGATCACATTCCCATTTATACGACTTTATTGAACTTCGGAACTGCAGAGCTATTGAAAAGCCTTTAGTTCGCCGGTACTTGGTATTCGCTCGCATTTATATTTCAGGTTTGTGCATCACGGGAATACATATGTTATGTTAGGCGCAGGTGTGTCGTGCAGATTCATAGATTTATTATATTAAAGAGAGGTGCAGGTTATTAAGCTTACACAGATGGGACCAAAGATTTCAAAACTCAAGATAGGCTGTGACGTACATTTAACAGAAGAAATCTTCATACAAGAAAAAGTTACGCCATCTTGGTTTTCACCATACATCAAATATCAGCCATCTTGTTTTCACCATGCTTCAAATGTCAAAATAGCCCCAAAAATCTCAAAAGTGGGGCCATTTAACTGGCTACACTTTTTGCATCAACATGCCTCATCTATAATATATACGTCTTTGGATGGGACATATATTAGCACATGAAGGAATTAGGTCTGAGGTAAGAGGACGCACAGAGACGATCCACGTGGCGTCGCATAATTGGGAAAGCCGACCCCGTGTAGTGGGAAAATGCGAGGCCATATAAGAGACATAAATTCTTTCGGGACTTTCACAGATTTCACACAACAATAGCGCACGTGGGTAGATAATATCGATTTCTACTACTAGACTATTTTTGGGTTAATATTAACAATAAAATATAGCAGTCAACTTGTTATGTAACTTACTTAGTTATTGCAGTTATAATTACTAAGTACTAGCTTTTGACCGCTACTTTGCCGCACTAAGTAAATAGGTAATACAGAGCATATTCGTAAGTCTGAACCTCAATTCTCGTATCTCAATTAATAGACTTTTATTTTATTTAGATAGTATTTTATGTGAAGCGACATCTATACTAATATTATAAAGCTGAAGAGTTTGTTTGTTTGTTTAAACACGCTAATCTCAGGAACTACTGGTTGGAATTGAAAAATTCTTTTTGTGTTGGATAGTCCATTTATCGAGGAAAGCTTTAGGCTATATAACATCAGGCTAAGCTCAATACGAGCTGAGCACCAATTAAGAATGTTTCAAAATCGGTTTTTTTCCCTTATGAGAGCTTTCGCTGCGTACGCTGCGGAAACGGTTAAAGTTTCGCTAAAATTATGTATGACAGACGTAATTCTGTCATACATAATTTTAGCGAAATAATAAAGAAGAAATAATTCGCTAAAATTGTTTCCCTTTAAAAGTTCTAAAAAATTGTCCGCGACTGTACTCGTTTGTTCCCAAATTTGTTCCAAATTAAGCATTATTTGTGAGGATGTTTTCATAAAGATAATACTAATCCTTATCCAAGTAAATACGTTATTTATTACAAGCATTTAATTTAGAAGAAATTTGCCGTTTACACGATTTGACTTTAATGAGTATTTTAGAAGATATAGCAGTAATAAAATAATCAAGCGCACAATAATAATGTACGGCGCGCGGCGGGCAGTCGTGTCGTGAGGTGGAAGCGCTTCTCCTTCTACGTAAATGAAGTCGCGGGTAAATTTTAGCGATATTCCAAAGTAACTATTCCACGCGGTCGAAGTCGCTGGCAAAAGCTAGTGTTATCATAAACTGATATTATGAAGTTTGGACTAATCAGGACGCGTTTCTCGTTAGTTTAACTTTTACGACAATAATTTACTGCCTTTGTATTATTCTGATTAATAATTTATATTATTGAAAAGCTTCATTGAAATATATTCAGTACCTAGTTATTGTGTGGAACAGTAACAAACATCCTCATATTCCGTCTATTTTTATTCGTGAGTAACTAGCTGGTGCCCGCAACTTTGGGTAGAATTAATGGAAACGGAACCCTATCTTTTGAAACGGATCTCATAATATCAGCTATCTGCTAGTGAAAGTCCTGTGAAAATAGGTCAAGCCGATTCAAAGATTAGTCGGAACAAACAAACAGACAGACAGACATATCTACAGACGGACAGACAAAATTTATTTTTTATTGTACCTAAGTACTTTCATAATATGTATTTAGTGAAAAGCTGTTTAAAATTACAAGCTGAAATGTTGTGGTCTAATTTTTAAAAGGGTTTTCCTACAATTTATAACCTTAAATTCGTAATTTTACGTCAGAATTACAGTAAGGTACAAATCCGGGTGTGAAAAATTGCGTTTTGAAAAAATACTCTGGAGCTTAAAATGTTTGTTTTGACCTCAAAGTTATATGGAGCATTGTGTGATAATGTTCCCCGCTAAAAGGATACTCGGCTCTCGCGTAAGTTACTATTTATGCTTACCATTATAATTGTATTATTTGACTAAGTAGCATTATTATTTAGAAGTAGAATATTTGACTTAGTTGAGCACAACAAGGAACAAAAAAGTTTTCTATGTAATATAATAAAAGTGTATAGTATATAAGTTTGAATACTTATAATATGCTCCATGGGCGTAGCCAGGGGGGGGGGGGGTGTTTAAGGGGGTTCTAACCCCCTCCCCCCGAAATGGGCCGGCTGGTATATACAGAGATCTGACCCATATAAAGAAGCGTAATTAGAAATTTTGCATCCCAGGCAAATTAACATTATTTTGCCGCCCCATTAACTCTATCTGCAAGATGATTTTTGAAGTTATTTTAGAAAAAAAAAAATCACCAGCCTAAAACAGAATCTTGATACTAATTTGTACTAATTGTATTATGTGTTTACTGAAAGCGAGCAAATGTTTTTTTATTCCTTTGCCTGTTAAAATCTTTTTAAAATTTAAACCCTGAAAGACTGTTGTACTTTGTAAAAAAAAAACAATAGCCTAAAACAGGAATGCCCAGGGCTTCTAATAGGTAAAAGACTAGTATATAATGTACCCCGGAAGTAATGTACTTTTAGTAGTTTTATTTTGTTGAACCCTCCCGAAACTAAAACCTGGCTACGCCCGTGACATGCTTGCTCATTGTCTGGTACCCGTAACACAAGTCTTGCAAGAACTTAGAATTCAACCAGATTGACGTGTGAAGCGTCTATAGATATTATTAATAAATAACAGTAGGTATATTATAATCATCATCATCAGGCCACAGCCACAGCAATGAAATCTTTATTTTTTCCTTATATTTTTTAATGTTAATTTATTTAGTAAGAGACAGTCTATGGTTTTAGCATTAATATTTTGTTTACAATGATAATTGTGAAAATAATTTCTCATGCGATATCGTAACGGCAGTATTTTTTTTAGAATAGAATAGAATAGAATAGAATGATTTATTTTTATACCAAACTAGATGTTGCCCGCGACTTCATGTGCGCAAAAGTTGATTTCGCAGAAACCGCACATCTTTCCGCGATAAAAAGTAGCCCTTGTCCTTCCCCGTGATCTATTCTACATCTGTGCCAAATTTCATAAAAATCGGTCCAGTAGTTTCGGAATATTCAATGCAAACAAACAAACTGTTTAACTATTAATTATATACTGTATCTAGCAATTACATTTCGCTTTGATCGGCTGTAAACAGGAATTCTTGCTATACTATAATTATTATTACGTCATAATCAAGAATAATTGTATTGTATAATTAATTAATTATAATTAATTAACGTACCTAGTAGGTACCTACACCTAAGTACTAGGGGTCATAATAAAATAATGTTCATAATTAGAATTTTAGACAACTTCATGCTTATACCTAATTACCTACAGATGCCAAAATAATAATAGCTATTGTACAACATTGAAGTATTTTTACAATATCATGTTTTTTCGCTCCGATTTCGATACTGAATAGAAACTAATAAATCCTACTCGTACCTTTTACGTGTCAGATCGTAATACGATTGGATGTCAATAATTTCCAATGAACTATTTTTTATCAAAAATAGGATGTAGAGATCCATTTCTACATCACCTAGTTTAGTAGATACCATTTTTTCTTGGGGTCTTTTTACACCAAAACTAATCGATACGCGACATAGCGCTGCATTTTTAAGATAGCTAGCTATTCAAAATAGAACCTTATTAATTACAAATAGAAGATACACGTTTCACTGTATCCCCCTTACTAATAAACGCTGTCATAAGCTTTGAATAGTTATACAGTGTTTTGTTCCCGTCACACAAGTGACATTTTTAATTCGATAGAAGAAGACAAAACACGGTATAACTATTCCAAGCTTATGACAGCGTTTATTAGTAAGGGGGTAAGAGTTTGAATGTCAGGTTGCACTACGCTGCACTGATGTATGAATACTGATGTCATGATATGAATCTTTTTGTGTACTGAATAAAGTTCAATTTTGAATAGCTATCTTAAAAACGCAGCGCCGCGGAGCGTTGCGTATCGGCGCCGTGTGAACTGACCCTTAATATAATAACTTAGGAAATAAAAATACCACGTGATATTTTAAAACTAGCGGCTTCGCCCGCGTAAATATAGTATTTCTCAGGAAAACGGTACTTTTTCGGGATAAAAAGTAGCTTATTGCTTTAATCTAGTGCACAAAATACTGCCATACCGAATTTCATCAAAATCCGTTCAGTAGTTTTTGCGTCAATGAGGAACAAACATCCATCCATCCATACATCCTCATATACTTTCACATCTATATCTATACTAATATTATAAATGCGAAAGTGTGTCTGTCTGTCTGTCTATTACCTCTTCACGCTTTAACCGCTGAACCGATTTTTATGAAATTTGGTATAGACATACTTTGGGTCCCGGGAAAGGACACAGGATATTTTTTATCCCGAAAAAGTAGTGTTCCCGCGGGATAATGTATTTACGCGGGTGGAGCCACGGGCAAAAGCTAGTTTATAATATTAGTAGAATAATACGGACCTCATTACGGTCGAGCGTGGATCTCTTCAGCAGTCTCTGTCTCTTTCTCTCGGTGGTAGACAGCTTGGATATGAGGCACGTACTCAGTATGGATAACGCTATACTCGGCACTAACTTTAGAATGACACTGTAAATCCACATTATCGCGGTCACTAACTCTTTATTTTTGGACATCTCTAGCACGTACACGGTCCGGTTGTGCGGGAGTGCTAGGTCCTCGGCGAACTCCGTGTTATTCTCCTGCGTCACTTCACTCTCAACTATATTCATCGCGAAGTAAATGGGCAAGCACAGAAACGGGCACATTACATAGGCGCCCACTATAGCCATCGTCGTGTTCTTCTTGTTACACCACGTTCGGTTCCTCTGCGGGAAGGCTATGGCGATGTACCTCCACACCGCCAGCGTGACGGCCAACCAGATCGAAATGGTGTGAAAGGTCTGACTGAAGATGGAATGGAAGTAGACGAATACGGCCCACGTGTAGGTGTTTTTGTTAACTTGAGGGCCGATCTTTATGTTCATATGCAGGGCGTAGGGAATGTACTCGAGCATGACGAGCAGGTCGGCGACGGCGAGGCCGGTGAGGATGGAGTTGGTGGTGCTGATCATCTCGCGGCGGCTGAGGACGGTGATGTTGATGGTGTTGGTGGTGGAGCCTATGATGCAGATCACGATGGCTATGTAGCCGTGCAGGCGGCTATAGGCGCGGTTGAAGTTGGTGGCGCCGGGCACGCAGAACGCGTCCGTCCCGTTCGCCATTCTCGAAGGTTCTCTGTCATTTCATCGTGTCATCCGGGGATTGACATGCTGGTGAAATCAATGCCGGGTCCCAGTCCATTGTTACTTCCTGAAACAAAAAAGAATTGGTTCTATTTCGTTTGGATTTCAAAGCTACATAAATCAAATCAACGTAAATTATAAATTTTATTATGCTTATCGAGGCTTTGTCTGACAAGAATCATGAGAAGCTCATAATATAGGATGCTGCTAATTGACTTTATTGAGTAAAAACTGACTGGAAATCTTTTTGTCTACGAAGGTAATCCATCCATTCGCACCTAATCGAAACTAATTGAAGACATAAAAAGTAGATTAAAACGTAAAGTTTTGTGTTGTTCTATGTTTTATTAGAGAAACAAGCAAATCTTTTAATGGTCGATGTAAGCGCTATACTTACAATTACTAAAAAACATTGAAAATCTTTCTAATAATAAATAAGAAAAAGTAGGTACCCAGGTAATGAACGTTTGTGTGCTGAAAGCTCATTATAGGGTCAAGTCAAGATTCATGTATTAATAACATGATGTTTCTTTCTCTCAACTTCTCAACTTCGAAAGCGCAAAACAAAATTTCGCATTTATAATACTACTTATGTAAGTAATAGGGGATCGGACTATATCTGAAATATTTGGTTTCATTAATATATTCAGAAATATTGAGGCATTACTTGGTAAATGTAAAAAAAATATTATTTTATGTGTAGTTTACTAATAAAATACATTTAAAAAGTACCAAAAAAAATTTTTTTTTTGCGAAATTGGCAAACAAAACCTACATCATTAGTTTACTCACATCATATACAAAAATATTCATTATGGTAAGTATGAACTTAAAACACACAAATATGGGAGATATTTACAAATATATTCCTGCGACCATATACTTTATATACTACTTCATATACTATAACCTACAAGTGACGTCATTTGTAGGTCGACTTTAGTATGGAGCGTTTTTAGGAGGCTGGCGAAATTTTTTATACAAATCGCTGTACCTTTGAAAATATTGACTTTTGATATACGGTTTCTTCTGAGAAGTTACTCATATTTAAAAGTACTAGTCATTTATGCAATAAAACAAATTTTGTCCGATTGCCTATTTGTCGTCACTGATTAATGTTTTAATGGTTTCAAAAATCTTGTTTTAAGAAAATGTTTGTAAACATTAGACGTATGACATTAAAAATTGTACTTGTTGGTTACTTACGAGTACTACACCTTTCCTCATGAACGCGGAGAGGTGTTAAATTGAAATTCATATCAAATACTCAGGTCTATAATATAATACCTTAAAGCTATAACAAAATCACTACAGGTTTACATGGAACCCTCGGTGCGAGAGTCTTGGCCTTGACTCTTCGATCGACTCGCAAATGGCCGGTTTTTTTTCATAATGATTAACCACTATTAAGTCAAGCCCGAATAGAGTGACTAGGAATATAAAATTTCATCACAGCAAATTATGCCTTAACTAAGTAATCATGATGGGAAGATTTCAACTATGCATTATCTCGTCGTTCGTCGTTTCAGCCTGGTGACGTCTACTGCAGGACATAGGCCCCCTTAAATATCTAGTGCGACCGGTCGCTCGCGGCCTGTATCCACCGACTCCCTGCGACTTTTCTCAGGTCATCTGTCCACCTGGTGGAAGGCCGTCCTACGCTTCGACGTCCAGTTCGTGGTCTCCACTCAAATACCTTTCGGCACCAGCGGGCATCGGTTCTACGGACTATATGTCCAGACCATTGCCACTTTAACTTGCTAATGCGCTGGGTCGGTAACTTTAATTCTGCTACGGATTTCCTCATTTCTGATTCTATCACGTAGAGAGACTCCGAGCATAGCCCTCTCCGTAGCTCTTTGAGCAACACGAAGCTTTTGAATAAGTCATGTTGTGAATGACCACATTTCGGATCCATATGTCATCACCCACACACTGCTCGAAAACTTTTGTCTCAGGCACTGAGGTATTTTTGACGAGAATATGTTTCTGAGTTTCCCGAACGCTGCCCAGACGAGCTGGATTCGACGGTTGACCTCTTTTTCGAAGTTGGACCTACCTAACTGGACTTTGTGCCCCAGGTACATATAGTAGTCAACAACTTCGAGCGTAGAATTTCCAACGGTCACTTGGGTAGGCACATGGGCATTAATTAATAGTACATTACGATACGCGTGATCTAAGGTTGCCTATTACTGCACGGCGTGAAGTTAGCGCCCGAGCGAAGCGAGGGTGCTAAACGCCGTGCAGTAATAGACAACTTAGGCCACAAGTATCGTATATTATTTTATAGCAAGTGTGACAAAAACCAGCACTTTACGCACGAAGCGTGCGTAAAGTTCCGGTTTAGCTCACGCCGTGCTATAAACATAATTTTTGTCTTATCCATGTTCATACTAAGTGTATGTATATGCAGTAGCTGCATAAAAATAAATGCTGAGATACTTGTACCAAATAACTCAAAAAAATGTACTCTTTAGCGTTTAATATAATACTACTACTATCATACTACCTATAGTATAAAACTCTTACGACTTTAACTGGTTGTTCAATCAACCGCGACTTACTCCTAGCACGTAGCTCGTCAGTTTGAACACTTTCAAGTTTGAACTTTTTCAGTTTGAACACTTGACAATTTTTAAAAGCTTAAATTTTTTATTTAAACGTTTGACTATAAAAGTTTGGCTGATAAAACTCTCCATTTAAAATATTAGAAGATTTATCTATACTAATATAATAAATTGAAAAATTTTGATTGTTTGTTTTGAATAGAATAAAAATTCAAAATTGAATAGAAAGTTTGAATTGAATAGGCTCCAAAAGTACTAGACCGATTTTGATGAAATTTGGCACAAAAGTAGAGTAGACCACAAGGAAGGACATAGGCAACTTTTTATCACAGAAAAAATGTGTACGGTTTTTGCAAAATTAATTTTTACGCGACGAAGTCGCGGGCATCATCTGTCATAATATATCAATGTTACTAGTCAAATTATTATCTAGATTGATAAATAGGTATTTACTAACGCTTCGCTAATAAATTGAAAACATTGCAAACAATCAGGCAAATTAAAAAAATATATTCACATCGCAAACAATTCCTGGAACTTGATAATTAATTAATAGTGTAGGTAGGTCGATCGATATGCAAAGATATCGGGCATCTCCGTAATTGCACGGGTGGTAGATAACTAAATAGGTTAATAGGAGATCGGATACTCTTTTTTCGATTTCGATTTTTTTTGAGCTCTCACTTCCGGATAGTGCATATTTTATGTGCGAATAGGGGATCGGACAACATTTGAAATATTTAGTTTTATTAATATATACAGAAATATTGAGGCATTACTACCTGCTAAATGTAAAAAAATATATTATTTAATGTGTAGTTTAATAATTAAATACGTTTAAAAAGTACCGAAAGAAAATTTTTTTTTCGCGAATATAATCGTTAGTTTACTTACATCATATACAAAACATTCATTATGCTAAGTATTAACTTAAACGCACAAATATCGGAGATATTTACAAATATATCCTTGCGGCCGTATACTTCATACACCATAACCTACAAGTGACGTAACTTGTAGGTTAAGTTTAGTATGGAGCGTTTTTACGAGACTTGCGAAATTTTGTATACAAATCGCTGTACCTTTGAAAATATTGACTTTTGATATACGGTTTCTTCTGAGAATTTACTCATATTTAAGAGTACTATTCAATAAAAAATCACTCCGCTTGCCTATTGATTTATTCTACGAAATACGAAAAAAATTAAAAAAAAAATTAAAAATATTGTCTTTAACTGTGTACTAAGCATTTTTTTTAGATAAAGTACTTAAATTTAAATTATTATTGTTACTGTAAATTAATTCAAATTCAAATTATTTATTTCAGATTAAAAATCCATAGTAATGTCTTTGCCTATTTATTATTATATTATTATTAATAACGAATGGGATTTTGGTGCGTGAAGTGTCCCAAGGCAGGAATTATCGAGTAATTAAGTTTTAATTATTATTATTAATGTTACTGTAAAATGTCTTTTTCCAGTTTGTGAATGAATAAATTTTACACTTTAAAGGAGACAGTCTTATACATATATATTAATAGATTTTATTTAAAATTGACCTCAATATTTACGAGTTTTTAATTATATCCACTTTTTAATTATGCAGATTGGACTTATTTTTGATTGTATAAAAGAGATGTTTGATTTTGGGCCAGTTCTATGTACACTACATAGGTAAATATGAAAAAAAAAATGGGAATATCATAAAAATACGAAATAATTAATTTGAAGAAGGGTACATGCGTACAAAAATGACGACCATGACAGTTGTTTTGACTTGACTTTTGACATAGTAGACAGTTTTACGAAGAGGCGTCGTCTTGAATGTCATACGTCTTTCTTTGTCAAAAGTCATGTCATTGACAAAATGACTTTCTTTAGTTAATTCTGATCTGATCCGCCATGTTTTATTTTACTTTGTGTTGCTCTCTTTGACGAAGTTAATTTAATGTACATGGAAACGAAGTGAAATTAAACAAAATAAAGAATAGGAAACGGTTACTATATTATGTAGCTATATTTGCTACTGTACATAGGGCTGGCCCAGGCCTCATACATTTCTTGAACATCTCTTTTAATTTATAAACAACAGCTGCAATCGTTATCATTGCACGTGCACCTGAATAACAAGAGCTTATCAGTGCAGCTGCAAAGGATAAACAACATCAAGTTTCTAGGCATATATTCAAGCACGACAGGTTCTTTAGTCTCGACTCGTAAGAGAAGTAAGAGGTTTGGTTGATCTCAAGTCAGTTGATATCGAACGGTCTAAGTGTGATTAAGATTTTGTATTTAATACTAAAATATATGTTTTGATACAATCTAAAAGCGATTTGTCACTTTGATATATTCTATTGCCACACGTGCTCTGTCAATGCTCCAAGTTTTCCTAAAAGGATTTAAAACTTATTTATGAAGCTTTACTTAACGTACATAATACTCGTATAATATCATTTTGACTTGACAGTAAACCAGTGAAAATATTTATAATTACACACTGTGAGTCTGTGCTCGTGCTGACATCGTACAATGTTCCCATCAACTAAGTAGGTGTAATGGAAACGATTTTCTTGCCGGATAACTTCAATTCTTCTATTGCAGTACTGCAGTAGTAAGCGCCGCGGCGCTCAAGCAGGAGATCACGGGTTCGAATCCCACCGAGGGAACAAAAGGTATGACCCAGGAAGATCCTGGGTTATGGGTATGTATAAAAGTATTAAATATACTTCCCATTGTCTGGTCCTCGTAACACAAGTTTCGTGTACTTAGCAGGGGGGGGGGAGTCAATTGACATTATGTGAAACTTCCATAGATATTATTACTTACTATTTCTTCCACTACTAGGAAGAACCTTTAATTAAATATAAATGTTCAAAATATATTTGAGTGCGGTGCCAGCGTTCTCATCAAGTCTTTTGAAAATAATTATACTATTACAATAAATAAATGGGATTACACGAGACTGAGGCAGATCACCTATTACGTTAACTTATCTAGCTACTCCAAACGAGGACTTATATTCTTAGTGGCACTCCAAGGACTAAATAACGAGGAGTGCTTGGATCATTAGGGATTACTGAACTCAGGAAATCCTCAACACAAATAAACTTTATGACTCGTCTGTATATCTCGAACTAGCTTTTGCGCGCGGCTTTGTCCGCGTGAGGATGAATTTCGAAAAATCTCCTTTTTATGGATGTTTACGCTTACTTGGCAAGATTCAACGCACTCCCAGCAGAGCAATCGCGATAAGTGGTTTCAGTTCAATCGTAAACGAACCGTGGACGTTACTTGACTTTTTACCTACTTTTTTTCGCACTTTTCTGAAATAATTATTATTTTGGTCTGTTAAATTGTTGAGAATATGATGTTAAAAATGATTTGTAAAATAAAATGTAAAATTGTTGAGAATATGAGATAAAAATGACTTGTAAAATAAAATAAAAATAAAAGGAAAATTGAGTTACGATTGGAAGGATAGGTGCGTGCGATACTGAAATTTGTTCAGCCGCATCGGAATCGGAATCTGCATTACAAACTTTCAACCTTTATTTCACACCCTCAGAGGGTGAATTAATTAGCTATTATTTATTAAGACTCGAAACACGAATTTCATATAATGTACATTAAAAAGAAGAGTATCCCATGACAATATATATATATATATATATATATATATATATATATATATATATATATATATATTGTCATGGGATACTCTTCCCAACTTACCTGTCCGGTAGTTGTGGTATAGTATACGGGTACGCGACCCCGGCTTCCCTAGCTATTACTGTCCTATCCCTTGCCCTCCTGGGCGGTAATATCCTACATTACCTATTTCCCACTCTAACTTACCAATCTTCCTTTCCACGCCACCTATCCTTCCCTTTCCCTATTCCTACCCCTTTCCACCAATCCGTGGAAACGCAATGGATAATCAAAAATAATGTAATTATCCAAAATGGCGGCGATGTGGTTCGCCACCCATCACGTCTCGTTTCTCGCGGAGGCGAAAAGCGGACTATGGAAAGACGCTTGGCTACGTTGAATGTAAGAGGAGGAATGGATGGTAAGAATGAAAGTGGACGAAGCGAAAGAAGTATGTAAGGATCGTAGCAAGTGGAAAGAAGTGGTCTCTGCCTACCCCTACGGGAAAGAGGCGGTCCTGCCTATCCCTATGGGAAAAAGGCGTGATTATATGTATGTATGTATGTATAATATAAAAATCTTAAATATATGTATAGAATAAAAGTATTAAAATATGTATCTTTCCGTTGTCTGGTACCCGTACACAAGTTCTTCGGATACTTAGCACGGGGCCAGATTGACGTGGTGTGAAGCGTCCATAGATATTATTATTATTACTCTGTGCTAATAGATCTACTTACCTAAAAATTAATATTACAAATGTAACGTTTCGAATACTGGTACTTTATTAATAATATAATTTAATTTTTATATATTATCAGCAATAAAGTCCGGCTTCTTAGCTTCTTTTTGTGCTCTGTAGGAATATAATTTTTTAAAAGAACAATTTTCCATCTTTTTGCTAAAAGATGGCCCCGTGTGAGTTTCTTACGCCGGTTCTTCTCGCCGGGTTAGTGCCCGAACCATTGGTAGGCATCATGTAGGGACAATTCTTTAAGCGTTACTTTGTAACCAGTATGGAAATAAAACTTTTTTTGATTTGATATATTTATATAAAAGGAGATGTCCCCACTGACAATATATTGACGCATACACAGCCGTAACTGATGAAAATATTAAAAACGCGTTTGGACACTTGTGTTACTTTATAACTTGACGTGCGCCTAGAAGCGCGAGCGCTTGGATGGGTATTTGAAAATTTTCATCGCTAAAGGGGTAAAATAGTGGTTAAAAGTTTGTATGGAAACTCTTTAAGTCTACACTGATTTCGTTGAAAATTGAGATTCTTGTTTTTAATGTACATTATATGAAATTCGTGTTTCGAGTCTTAATAAATAATAGCTAATTAATTCACCCTCTGAGGGTGTGAAATAAAGGTTGAAAGTTTGTAATGCAGATTCCGATTCCGATGCGGCTGAACAAATTTCAGTATCGCACGCAAGAAGTAGAAGTAGAAGAGTATCCCATGACAATATATATATATATATATATATATATATATATATATATATATATATATATATATATATATATATATATATATATATATATATATATATATATATATATAATACAAATATTTAATAAACATCTATGACCCAGGAACACATAAAAACTTTTTGTTCCTTCAGCAGGATTCGAACCTGCGACCCCCGGCTTGAGCACCAAAGCGCTGAACCACTGAGCCACAGAGGTCGAGAGCCGAAATAGTCATTACGTAGTTACGTTACGTTACTATATAGTTATTGCGTAATTAATGGCTCTACATAAGATCTCATAATTTCTTTGACTGTGCTAGTCAGAGGTCTCGTCTTGACATTATTTTTAACCTCCGACGCAAAAGAAGGGAAAAATGAACATGTTTGGTGCAATACTACATTGCCACGATATTAATAACCAGTAGGTAACATTACATTTTATAACAACTAAATATATGTAGTACTTAGAGAGCCATTTACGTCATTTACTAACCAAAAAAGTATGACGCATTTTAAAAGGTCTGCAGAGAGTTGACCAGGCTTAAAAACGTAATTACGGCGTAATATGACACCCAGTTTTTTGGGCGGCTTAAATGTTATGAAAAACCTTCAGCCTAGCTTATTTAGTAGGCACTAGAATATAATATTATTAAACAAAGTAGATTCAAAGTTTTTACATTCGAACAACGGAATTTCTGTCCACTGAGCACAGTTTACAGATTTTTGTAGACCCAACATATCCAAAAAACATTTTTCCTTTACCTACAAAAGCATATTCAGATTTTCAATTTGAGAAACTGTAGACTCATCGAAGGTGTCGTAAATTCAAAATAATCTAGTAGGTATTATAGGATAAATTATAGGACCAGTATTATAAGATAAAACGTTGCATTCTTTGAGGTATAGAATATAAAAAAATTATAGGTGCTTATATCTTTTTATATTCCAAATGTTAAACGAGGCAAAAAAGCTATTTTAAATAATAATTTCATAATGAATGATCTTTTTATGCAAATTATTAGCAATTTACATAATTAAGACCCATAACATACTAGAATTACTAAAATAAGTAAAAAATAATATCCAGATAAAATGTTTAAGTTAAATATGAAGATGTTAAAGATAGCAGACTTTTTTTATAAACTAGGGGTCAAAAGAGAAAAGAGATCATCTGATGGAGAGCGATTACCGTCGCCCATGGACACCCGCAATATCTGAGGTATTGCAAGTGCGTTGCCGGCCTTTATTTTGTGTAAGTACTTATATTGTGTAAGTATTTTTAAAATTTAGAAACTACAAATTGTCAGTACAATTTGTACCACACAGTTGTGGTACAAAAATAACTAACTAGAAAAAGTGGTTTTAATTCGAAGCTCCACGATGGTTACTAAGCGTTTTAGGTTTGTTGGCAGCGATCGTGTAAAATACACGATACAGCGAACCGATGAGGAAGATACCGGTGTCTCAAAGTGGGACACCGGTAACTTCCTCATGCAAAGCTCGCAAACGCACTTGAAACTCTTCTGGTGTTGCGCATGTCCATCAGCGGCGGTAAACGTTTTAACAATAGCCCGTCGAAAAATAAATGAGATCCCACAAAAACATGACCTAAATGAAAAAAGCCAAGTATTTCCTTTGCAAAAAGTTATCACGTTTGCAGTAAGATACGTAGAGACCAAGTGAAATTCAAGATAATCCATAGGTATAATTAATTCCTCATAAAGAACTTGTAACCGTATGTGGAAAAAAATATTTTTATTCATATTATATAGGCTCCGTAACTATATTTACTATTTCCTTTTGCATGCATGATTTATAATACAACTTACTAGTTGTATAATACCAGAATACCCTACTGGGTATTCTGGTATTCTTCTTTATTGGTACATATGCGAGATATCTACATTAACTTAAGACACCGAGTCTTATGAAAGATATGCGTCTACGCTATACATAGCTAGACACTATACATAGACTCAATAGGCTTTTACGCTGACATCTGTCAATATGACATCGACGTGTCATGTTTTTTATCATTATTAAGCAACTCTTACTCAACAAAGTTACTCATATTTAGGAGTAGCTAGGTACTATTTTTTATGCAATAAAAAAATTCAGTCATCGTGCCTAGGTATACTAAGTAGGTACAAGTAGGACAGCAGGTAGGATGGTGAAGTCGAATTACTAAAATTTTAAATCGAATAATTTGTCAACTCAGTAGCCACTAGCCTGTAGATGTTTACTTCAAAATACTTTATGTCTTATCTCCAAACTCACATAAAATTCAAATTTTCAGTCTAAATTTTATGTAAAATTAAAATGTAAATTAATAGTCAACCCTTTTCTTGCGTCTACATGGGTCTAATAATTGTGGATTTAACTTAAACATTCTAATTTTAATTTTCCTTACTAATACCATGTTATTCTTGTTCTAAAAATATTACAATGAACGGTAATTATTGATTAATTTGTAATCGAAGGAATTAAAATAACAATAACGCCTATGAAAGGTCGCTGAGGCGGAATCTCCTTTGTTTTATTAAGCGCAAACTGTATTTTAAAGGTAAGAAAGAAAAATTATAACGGCTCATATAACTTTGTTACTTCCTGAATTAAGAAAGTTATATGAGCAATTTTAATTTTCCTTATAAGTTAGGCCTCTACAACTTCTGATTTAAAGACATAATAATAACTTATATAATGCGCTTACTTGGAAAACTTTGTACGAAAATAGCGAAATAGTAAACATGTAAAATATAGGTATAATGCTACAGAACTCTTTGTGCGCGAGTTCGACTCGCACTTGGCCGGTTTTAATTTACACTTATTTGACTTTGCGAAACTTACTTTTTTTTATTCCAAAGACTCAAGCGAGTAATGGATGTCATAATTATACTTACTTATCGTTTAAAATATAAATATGTGTCATTTTTTCTTTTGCAAAATAACAAAATATTTAAAATACCTAGTTTTTTTATCAGCTAGCTTAGGTCATGTCAGCTACATTTAATAACTCTCCCCACCGATTTTCGGTGACGGTGGCCGGTTTCATTGAAACCAAGCCAGTTACGCGGGATTAATTTTTATAGTGCCCAGGTGTGTGCGTAGTACACAAGAGCACTCTCTCTTCCTTTACTCTCGTAATCCAGTGGGACGGATATCCGACACGACTGGCGAGAGATCAGGCGCAGGTCCGACTTTTTACATGCCCATCCGACGCATGGATCATCTTTCTTTTCAGACAATCAGGTGATCAGCCTGCATTGTCCTAACCAAACTTGGAAATAACATTTTTTGTTATTCCAATGCGGGAATCGAACCCACGACTTCCGAGTCAAGAGCCAATGCTCTAACCACTAGAACACGGAGGCTGTTAGCTACATATAAATAATTAACTAAAAGGAAACCATATAATATAATTATAATAGGTAAATACACTACTAGTTGTTCTTAGGATACAGGGATTTAAATCTCTACCGACTATCTTAGTTTATAGATTAGTCTTAAAGCTAGTCTAAGATACGTGGGTAACACTGAAAATGTTTAGAACTGGCCAGTTAGAAACATTGCTAATGATTTTTTTTTTAATTTCAATTTTAGAACTCTTTGGTAACCTAATGTGGTATATTGCATTCATTTGTCATTTGTTTTTGTGAATTGGCGGCAAACCTAAAACTATTGTTACACGTGAAAATGAACCAAACGTGAGAAAATTTTCGGTCAATGATTTATTTGACTTTCGTTGTGTGCTTACTCAACAACAAACCTATGATAGGCTGCGATTAGCATTTCTTAATGAAGCCCCATCTCGTGCCACTATTTACAATTGGTTTAACGAGTTTAAGCGTGGACGTAGCAATCTCAATGATGATCCGCGTGAGGGATGTCCTTTAACAGTGACTACTCATACTGAAGATAACAATGGTGCTGTGCGACGTATGATCAAGTTAAGTTCAAAAAATATTACATGAACATTTAGGCGTCAGGAAGTTTTGTACCAGATGGATTCCCCATACTTTAACCGACGACCAGAAACACCTTCGCATGGACTGGTGTCGCCAAATGTTAGATAAGTTCAACGGCGGTGACTCAATTGCTGTATTTGACATCGTCATAGGTGATGAAAGATGGATATATTGCTACGAACCCGAAACCAAAAGACAATCAGCTCAGTGGGTGTTTCCTTTCGAGGATCGGCCAACTAAGGTAAAGAAAGGAATAAGTCAGAGAAAAAAGATGATTGCCTCATTATTTGGTCGGAAAGGTCATTTCGCGACAGTTGTGCTAGAAGATGGAAGGACAGTTACTGCAGACTGGTATGTCAATCGCTGTTTGCCTGTTGTCTTGGAAAAAATTCGACAGCAGCGCTCTCGAAGCAGGATCCTCCATTACCACGACAATGCTTCAGCGCACTCCGCAATACGGACTGTTCAATATTTGACTATGGCAGGTGTCGAGATAATGAGTCATCCGGCATACAGTCCTGACCTGGCGCCCTGCGACTTTCATTTATTCCCAAGAACTAAAGATAAGATTCGAGGTATTCGCTTTACGAGCCCTGAAGATGCGGTGAAAGCGTACGAAAATGCCATAGAAGAGACCCTAAGGAAGAATGGGCCCACTGCTTTTCTCAGTGGTTCCATCGAATGCGACGATGTGTAGAGAAGAACGGAGATTACTTCGAAAAACAATAAAAGTATTGGCAACTTTCTACATTAAGCCGTTTTTCATTTTCTAAGAATTTTCAGTGTTACCTATGTATTATCGAGATTTGAATTGTTTGTGTTCAAAGTTTTATTTTTACCAATATGTCTGATAGTTTTAAATGTGTTATAATGATAACATAAAGTTCATATAGTTTCTTTTATTTATCAAGTACTTAATAAACTTGCAATTGCGTGATAAGTCACTTTTTAATATTTAAAATCAGTCGTTATGCTAAAAATTAATATATAACACTACTGTTTAGAGGTATATGTTGTACCTTCGTCAGTGTCGATCGGTTGTACATTGGCCTATGCAGAATTTATGAATGAAAACAAGTGATAGTATTTCACGGTAGTGAATCGTGTATCGGCTTCTCTTGAGAATATAAATTAATCATTATAGGTTACTCTATTATATAGTAAGTATATATTATTAATTTTTAAAATACAAAACATAAATTTTCGCCCAATGCACCCAAAAAACTTCTTTTAGATCTCTACCGCCCGAAGGATAGCGCTACGTTTAATAAAAATAATGTATCGTTGTTCCGAATTACAACAGATATAAGTTTACGCGGCTAACCATTCCACAGATCTGACGCTTCGCCACTTATATTTTAATAAGCAACACGAACGCGAGCAACAATTTTTTAATAAGTACCTGCTAACATTTGAACATTTTGGTTTTTTTTTTCTAAAAATTCAGGAACGTGATGACCGTGATGATATATTATATATATATATATATATATATATATATATATATATATATATATATATATTATGTTACGACCAGAACCCGGCTACGTCTAGTTTTAGCCGGTCATCACGTTCCTGAATTTTTAGAAAAAAAAAACCAAAATGTTCAAATGTTAGCAGGTACTTATTAAAAAATTGTTGCTCGTGTTTGAACATGCAAATAAATACTTTAGTGTATATTATATATATCAAATTTGATAACTTTCGTGTAAATACCTATTTACACGAATCCTATGTAAATAAATAGCATTCGTTAAATATGGCCGAGGTAAAACAGGTTTCCCTACTCAATACTACAATAAGAATAGATTATGTTCCATTGTATTTTTCTAATATTAATCTGATATTTAAAAATAAAATGTGATATTCGATGGTTTGAGTAAATATCCGTAATCAATACGAATCCCATACATAGAACATTCTTAGTACGACATTAGAATGGCCTTGAGAATAATAAATAATTTGTTTACATATATGCCAAACAATACGAAATAAGAGGTCGTAAAAGAGATGTTCGATTTTGGGCCAGTTCTATGTACACTACATAGGTAAATACGAAAAAAATAATTTGAAGAAGGGTACATGCGTACGAAAATGATTATTTGAAGAGTTTTTTATTGCGAGAACACTATTTTTAGGGCGGCCGTCATACGTCTTTCTGTGTCAAAAGTCATGTCATTGACAAAATGACATTCTTTAGTTAATTCTGATCTGATCCGCCATGTTTCATTTTACTTTGTGTTGCTCTCCTTGACGAAGTTAATTTAAATGTACATGGAAACGAAGTGAAATTAAACAAAATAAAGAATAGGAAACGGTTACTATATTATGTAGCTATATTTACATATACTGTACGTAAGGCTGGCCCAGGCCTCATACATTTCTTGAACACCTCTTTTATTTAAATAATAGGTTTTGGTGACGTAAATGACTCAAGTCTCAACGCGAGCAATAATGATTAAGCTCAGGGTTAAACAAATAGTAAAGGAAAATTCGGCTATTTGAATTAATAACAGAATGTAGGGATATTCATTGAATTAATTTATTTTATTAATATTATTATTAACATGTAGTTACACCTTTTGTTTTTGTGTTTGTTCTAGCACAAATTTAAATAACTCGATATTAATGAAAACTATTGAATTTGAATATTTATACGTAAGTCAAGAGGTAAGTAGATTTACGTGAGAACTATTAAATTTCCATAAAAAAACTGGAGATTAATAGCAACGGTGACACCTTGTGTCAAGGCAGCAATTTTGTCACTGTCATTATGACACTAAAGATCATTGACTTTAAATCTATTGTTCATTTTCATAGGGTAGACAAAAACCGCAATGTCATCATCATGACGTTATTATTTAGCTAAAAGCCTCGCGCCCTGTTTTCTTAACAGATCGTGTAGTATCTACTATCTGTAGTATCTATCTATCCTACTAATATTATAAATGTGAAAGTTTGTGAGGATGGATGGATGTTTGTTACTCTTTCACGCGAAAACTACTCAACGGATTTTGATTTGGTATGGTAGTAGTTTAGGCTCTGCATTGAAACATAGGCTACGTTTCAATCCTAAAAAGTACAGTATTCCCGTGGGATACCAGATACTATATTTACGGGGACAGAACCGCGGGAAAAATCAAGTACTTCATAAAATTGAAATTTTTCTTTGAAAATAGTAAAAAGTAACTTCATCGACTACAAACGTCTATGCTATTGGCTCGGATATCTGCATGTCTCAATGCATGGAGAGTTTAAGCAGTAGTCCATACGCTAGGTAGAAAGCTTTCTAACCTATTTTTCGGTACAAAATGGTAGCAATACTAAGCAGCATCACAATTTAAAAAAAAAACATGACGTGTTCAGAGTACACGTGGCAGTAGTGAAACTTCATTTATCATTTAAAATCCAAAACTACCCTCATCGTGCCTAAAGACATCACTTCAAAATAGAATAGAAAAATTAAATTTTTACACTTAGCGCCATCAGGTATTGAGCTATACTTATGAAAGTTAAGTAAGACCTAAGGAGTATAAGTAACTTCCATCAGATAGCGTTATATCGATGCTGTTATATATTATATATCTGCATCAAAAAAAATTAAGAATGATTACCATTATAAGAAAATACCGCTATGCTCGGATATAAAGTAATTTTGCTCATATCCATAATCGTGTCTTGACAAGTGTCATAACGTGACGCGACCTTGAATTTTCACTCTCAACTTAACGCAGCTAAAGCAGTTTTAGTTTATAATGTCTGAGTCGATTTTACCATTGCCATTTCATACTAATTCATTCGCATATAATATGACTATTGACTAGGATATATATGGGCGAATCAACTTTTATGAGGCCAATTTCCTTGTTCCCGATAAAAAAAAAATCTACTATATTTTAGTTTTTTTGTTTACCAGGATCGTTTTTGATGGATATGACTCGGTGAGTTATAATCGTTTTAACTTTCCCCTGTTATAGATATTTAATGTTTAAGTCAAATCCTAACAAACAAAGAAATATTCGAAAAATACGACTCCTTAAATTACTATAGTAAATTAGTAACGCAGGGGACTTGCAAAGTCTACTTATATATATGTATTGTACATGTATGAAATGTAAACTTATAACTGACCGGTAAAATTCATCTCTAGTTGATTCCTGTTCAAAAACAAGTGTTGTTAGTGAACGGCAATTTCCCGTGCACTCTATGTCCATACAACAGTTATTAGACTATTACACTTGCAAATTGGAACGAGATGGCACCTTCGGATAGAATCTTGAATAACAGACAGACAACAAATCTATATATCCTATGCCTTTCTAATACATAGGATATTAGTATGTATAAACATGAGTGATTGTTACTAGACACGCATTTTTTTACAAATGCGTGTCTAAACACAACATTACCTAGGTAACACTGAAAATGTTTAGAAAATGAAAAACGGTTTAATGTAGAAATTTGCCAATATTGTTATTGTTTTTCAAAGTAATATAACGGATATTACTCTCTACACATCGTCACATTCGATGGAACCACTGAGAAAAGCAGTGGGCCCATTCTTCCTTAGAGGTATTTTCTATGGCATTTTCGTACGCTTTCACCGCATCTTCAGGGCTCGTAAAGCGAATACCTCGAATTTTATCTTTAGTTCTTGGGAATAAATGAAAGTCGCAAGGCGCCAGCCAGGTCAGGACTGTATGGCGGATGACTCATTATCTCGACACCTGCCATAGCCAAATATTCAACAGTCCGTTTTGCGGAGTGTGCTGAAGCATTGTCGTGGTGAAGGAGGACCGTGCTTCGAGGGCGCTGCTGTCGAAATTTTTCCAAGACAACATGCAAACAGCGATTGACATACCAGTCTGAAGTAACTGTCCTTCCATCTTCGAGCACAACTATCGCGAAATGACCTTTCCGACCGCAAATGAGGCAATCGTCTTTTTTCCTTGACTTCTTCCTTTCTTTACCTTAGTTGGCCGATCCTCGAAAGGAAACACCCACTAAGCTGATTGTATTTTGGTTTCGGGTTCGTAGCTTTCATCACCTGTGACGATATCAAATACAGCATTTGAGTCACCGCCGTTGAACTTATCTAACATTTGGCGACACCAGTCCATGCGAAGGTGTTTCTGGTCGTCGGTTAAAGTATGGGGAATCCATCTGGTACAAAGCTTCCTGACGCCTAAATGTTCGTGTAATATTTTTTGAACTTGACTCATACCAATGCCTAGACTTGTCAGTATCTGCTGATAGGTCATTCTCTTATCTTCCTCTATCATGCGTCACACAGCACTGATGTTATGTTCAGTAGTCGCTGTTAAAGGACATCCCTCACGCGGATCATCACTGAGATTGCTACCTCCACGCTTAAACTCGTTAAACCGATTGTAAGTAGTGGCACGAGATGGGGCTTTATTAAGAAATGCTAATCGCAGCCTATCTTGTTGTTGAGTAAGCCTAGAACGAAAGTCATAATAAATCATTAACCGAAAATTTTCTCGCGTTATGTTCATTTTCACGTGTAACAAGAGTTTTAGATTTGCCGCCTATTCACAATAACAAATGACAAATGAATGCAATATTATACTACATTAGATTACCAAAGAGTTCTAAAATTGAAATTCAAAAGAAGTTCTCATTAGCAATGTTTCTAACTGGCTAGTTCTAAACATTTTCAGAGTTACCCACGTATACATAACATGAACAAAACATTTACTTTTAAAATATTACAATATGATAAGCATAAGGTTCTCTGAAAATTGATTACTGTTTTCAAAGATATAATATTAAACATTTATTTTGGAACAATTTATTTTGTTTTAGTTACAATAAATTTACCGATATTTTGTTTTCCCTATTATTTTCGTAATAATCATTTCTTTATTCGGTGACTTTGATGGAGGTTGACAAGTGGAGAGTGGCGACAGCTCGTTTAGTTACATTTATTCAGTAGGTGTTTGTGCGCATCTTAACACCTAAACTTAGGAAATTTTTTGGCTAGAGGATGGGTGCAAAAATTTTTATTTGAAATTTTTTCCCTATTTGCTACATTCATTTATCAGAACGTATTACATATTTTAAGTGTTAGGTACATGGCTTATTAGTGCTTATCTATTGTTTAGAGATTGTTGTATTCAAGACGACTAATCCAACCCCCAAGGACCCAAAAAATCTATAGATCATTCTAGTAAAGCTAGCACATGAAAAAAAAATACTTTAATATCCGTGGCAAAGCGTTTTGCTACTTTCAGCCTTTTATTCCAGTTATGCTACTTTCAAAGATTTTTTAAAAAATTGTACAAGATGACAATAAGGAAAAAATAAGCAGGTTAAAGATAACATTTTATATAGAAATAAACTTCTGTAGAAGGCTTAACTCCAAGCAACAGGTAGGTACTTGTTGTATTTGTAAGAAATTGTATATTTAGAAATATGTAGTTAATAAATAGCTTAGTAAGATAAACTCACAATGTTTTTACCTTAGCCGTAAAGTAAGGAGCCGCATTTTATAAGAATTAGTCATCAAAAAAATGGAATTATTTGCGACGAATATCCTATGAAGTTTTAGCACAAGATTCAGATTTACAAACATGAAGGTAACCTATCACTCACATAAATGAGATATTTTCATGTGGATTTCTTATATTTACGCGAATATATTCATTGTATTAATAACTTAGAGTGAGTTCCGTAGCCTAGTGGGTAGACCGTTTGGTTCGCACTCGAGAGAGTGCAGGTTCGAATCCCAGGTTGTGGCGTGTACCAATGAGACTTTTTCAGATCTTATGTAGGTACATTATACGGACGCTCTAACGGTGATGGAAAACATCGTGAGGAAACCCGCACATAGTTGGCCCCAGACGTATTGACTAGTTCATTCCTCTGGACTAGGCTGACTATGTTGTGAGAATGCCGTATGTGCTTGGGAAACCACACGACATGTAAAAACCAACTGTCCCAGGCACTACAGTATTTCAAAAGTGGTTACTTCGCTCGGAGAATACTGTATAAATCATCCATTATCAGATGCAAAGGCCTAAGTTTTTAATAACTTAGATACGGATTGTGTCGCGGTGCAATTTCGTTTTCCCGACTTTTCGGCTACTTTCAGCAGCCGTCGTCGACGTCGATGAGAGGACTAGAAAAGGTCGTGAAAATATAAAAACCCCCCGACACAAAAAATAAACTTTAAAAACTAATAAATAATATTTTTAACCTAATATAATTATTATCGTCACATATAATATTATGTAAGTTAAAATATTTTTATTTTCCAATCGTCGCCTCGTCGGGGGACCGCTAAAGTTTATAAAGTGTTTTTCCAAAAACAGCTATGTAATTAATTATTACGAATTACATTTAGGTACGAGCGAATTTTTTCCCGGAGTAAATTCTTTTGTTGCAATCTGCGACTACACCTCTTTTTCTCACATAGCGGTCCCCCGATGAGACGACGATTGAAAAATAAAAATATTTCAACTTACATAATATTATATGTGACGATAATAATTATATTAGGTTAAAAATATTATTTATTAGTTTTTAAAGTTTATTTTTTGTGTCGGGGGGTTTTTTAAATTTTTAATTTTACTTTTATTTTGTTCTTTTTAAAGTAGGTGTAAATAATGGTTACCTTACTATATACTTTCAATATCATTGATATAACACGGTACCGAATTTCGAATCGATAGAACATAATATGGAAGATAGTCAGATCCCCTCATCAACTAGAAAAGAGCTGATGATCTTCAAACGGCTGGTCTTCCCACCACCAATTTTCTCATCAAACGAAGCTAAGAACACTCTCGATTAAGTCATCAATATTCTCTTACAGTGCGCTTTCATTTCAGACCCCACTCGAGTATATTTGCAGACATTCAGTTATTCTTCCCCAATTTCACCCCCCACAACTTTTAAACGGCTCAACCGATTTTCATCAAACATGTCTAAGAACACTCGCAGATAAGTCACCTTTAATACAATAAAAACTAAATTGAAATCGCTTCATCGGTTCGGGAGCTATGATGCCACAGACAGACAGACAGACAGACAGACAGACAGACAGACAGACAGACAGACCGACAGACACGTCAAACTTATAACACCCCTCTTTTTGCGTCGGGGGTTAATTATAACACCCCTCTTTTTGCGTCGGGGGTTAAAAAGTGCACCCCGGTCCCCGACACAATCCGTAAAGGTCAATTATCACTGCGACGATACGCGACGCGACGCGGTGATCCATTTTTTTAAGATAGCTTTTTATTGTTCCGTTTCGGTGTTAATTGACCCCTTACTGTTTCAGGCAATGAGCTGATATTTTCACTTACGTAGGTACCTACATCTAAGTACAATATCTAAGTAGGATTCTCCGGTTTTTTTATTACAAAAGAAATGACTATAATATGAATATGTCATTGTAAAATTGTAATATAACTAGCGAGATTGTAAAATGTCGAAAGATTGCGAACATTAAACAATTAATGCACAATCTCGCTGCACGCTGGACGTAGAGCCCGGCGAGTCTAATGATTAGTCTATGATTATAGTATATATCGCAAATAATCTTTCAACATATTTTTACGATCTCGCTCGTTATATGACAATGTAACGATTTTAAAATTTTACAGTGACAAATATACGATGAATTTTATGCAGTTTGGTAACTTTGTTTTAACAGCTGCGGTATGTGGACTGTGGAGCTCTCAACGATACGTTAGATTTTACTTTGTTCGTACATTCGTTTTATTCTTATGTGCTATAGCACATAAGAACCCAAGTAGTAACGTCGGGTAACGTGTAAGATAAACGTTCCTCCATTACGCTGAAGAGCATCTGGTATCGACGTCTCGAAATAGACGATAGGAGCGTACGTATATAATACCCGTTAGCACCAATTTATTAACAGCCAAAAGGCTTAAAAGGCAGAAATGCGATGTAACACTTTATGTAATATTCAATTTCCCATAATTTTAAACAAACCCTTTATAATAATAATGGCCGCCACTTAGAATCTCCTTCAATTTAAGTTCCAGAGAGTTGTAATTCAAACAAAAGGAACCATTTTCTCAAACATTTGCTTAGATGATCTGAAAGAAATTCTTAGTATTTTATGGCCGTAGGGCGCAGTGATTTCAAAAAAGTGTCTAACGAGAATAAGATTAAAATCCTCGGAAAAAAGTACGTAGGGGAGACTGGGGATACCCCCCTTTTTAGGGTTTAATACTTAAGAAACCTTTGAGTTTCGCTCTGTCCGTCCGCCCGTCTGTATGTCTGTCTGTCTGTCTGTCCACGCCTCTAGTAATTATGAATATATAGATGAAATTTGCCATAATTAAATAATGTGTATAGATCTCGGTTTTGGCATCATAAAATAATAATCATTTTACATTTTAGGGGTGGCTCTCAATACATATGAAGTAGGCATGAAAAATATTTTTTTATTCTACCCCATCGTGTGGAGTATCGTTGAACAGGTCTTTTAAAATAAAAGCAAGGTTTCATACATAACTTTTTAACAAAGTTTTTTTGAGTAATCGGCCTCCAAAGTGGTTTATAAGTTGCCCCCCCCCCCCTGGAATTTCTAAACTATAGCAGGGCGCCTAGACAAATTACCTTCGTTAAAATTCGAAAAGATCTGTCGTATCGACTTCTCTTTTGAGATCACGACATTTTGTCCCTAGCCAAATGCATTCTGTTGTTCGAATCGCAACAACGAATTGCTCAAACGTTAGTTGTCTACAATTTATAAGAATTTTTCCGTCAGTTGTGAAGTTGTCAAATGTCATAATTAATTTTTTTTATGATGGCGTTACGGCTTAAAACTATTTGCCAGTGTCAAGTTTAAAAGGCAGAGAAATAGATTTATTGTAGCCTGTATATGATTTCAACACCGTATTATTTTCAAGTCTAATGTCTAGTCAAAGTCCAAAATACAGATAGTCAGTGCAAGTCAGTCGATTCAGTAAAACGGTACCTAGTAGTTTTACTGAAAGTTCCTAGAGTGTTTACAATAAGAATTAAGTAAGTACTTAATTAACACAGGCGATTATTATTGCATTCTAAATCAGACACACAATTTGACAACTGTTTATTATTTGACATTGACATGTGACTGACCACTCGTGTGTACGATTTTCAACTCTATTGTTTGACTCCAGAGTTTTATTTAGAATTATATTCTATTAAAATACATTATTTAATTAATTATCTTCTATTTTTCATTGATAATACAGATGTTACAGTCGGACAATGATCTTTTGGCACTTGGATGGGGGCGTGAGTGTCGTAAATAAGAACAATATTTATTACTGAAAGTGAAATTTTACAAGACGGCGATGTTATTATAGTACTGATTTTATCCACGTGCCAAAAGGTAAGTGTCGCAACTACAAAACAATACATAATACTAAAAGTGACATTTTACAAGACGGCGATGTTAGTTCTGTTTTTGTCCACGTGCCAAAAGATCCTTGTCAGACTGTATACGGATTGCTTGCCAAATGGTCATAGGAAACACATTTTATACAGATATTAACATGTTACACTAAAGGGCCATACTCACGGCGCGTCCAGCAAATCCAGCACCGGTACTAATAAAGGGCTATTATCTTTGATTAATTATTACATAGATACGTTATATCCTTACAAAACTGACAATATTTCTGTGCCACGACACACATTGACATTATATATCTATGGCTATTATAATATACTCACGGTGCATGATGCATCTAGCAAATCCAGCACCGGTACTAATAATAATAAATAGGATTTAGGAATAACAAGTATAACGCGTTTCAAATGAGAATAGGAACGTCAATGACCTTTATCCGTCAAATATCACTTGAAAAGTATGATTTTCAGAAAAACTTATGTGCATAGAAATATTAATAGTCTTGCATCGAATTTAAATATTAAACGTTAAATAGTAATCAATTATCTAAACATATATTTAACTATCATAACAGTCTAAATTAGAAACAATATGGCGCCGACTCGATCCTATTCTCATTTGAATCGCACTATAGATCCATTCATTAGTGTCAATAATTTAAAAAATTTGCCTACAAATCGCGGCCTTGAGCTTGCAGGCTGGATGACCTTTTACAAATAAATAGTGTAGGTAATGATCCTGGTAACACTGGGTAGAAAAAGAAGAAGATGAAGTACAATAATTTTTGTTTGATTATTGATAACAAATTAACAATTTACGTTAGGTAACTATTATCCCTAAGTCTATGAGGTAAACACAGATGAGAATAAACAACCTAAATAAGTTGGCTTCAAGTCTTCATATTGGTGGAGAGGTGAAACGAGGAAGCAGCACCGCGCCCAGCGAACTCGAGTAGAGCCTAGTCCACCTCCATCTGCACTGGTCCATGAAGGTTGAGGACGTTGTGGACTAAGTACATCCTAAAGAAGACGTCTTTCACTTTTAGGGTCAAGCGTCTGGAGTCTCGCTACAACGTCAAGTTCAGAACTTCAGTTTCTTTGCGGTGAGAGTACCGACGCATCTTCTACCGACCTTCGAGGTGGAGGAGTTCTAGCCGACGGACGTGTTCTACCGAAGATTTCAAGGAAATGAAACAAAGCGTGCCTCACGTCGTCTAAAAAGTAGCATTTTAATCCAGAGCCTAAACTTTTTGTGTGAAAGAGTATGAGTAACAACCATTCCACCATCCATACTCACATACTTTTATATTTTTATAATATTAGTAGGATTTTTGACTACTAAAACATTACCATTACCTTATACATAATATAACATAAGTAAAATGTGTTTTAAATCTTTATAATTTGTAGGAATTGTAGGTATACAATAATGTTGTTTGTTAAGTAGTTTAACCATAGTGATATAAAATCTTCATAATGTACAATACGGCCGATGTATCTTGGCGAGTCTGAACTTTGCGCAGAAGGTTGCGCAATATCTGTTTCTAAGTGTTTTCGTATTTATTTTATTTGTACTAATTGGTCAACTGTATTAGGGAATTTTATTAGTACATAGGTATATAAAAATAATACAATAACAGTTTTCTTTTCAGTTCGCAGAGCCTATGTTCAGACCCATCAAGATACAGCGGCCGTAGTGTTATTAATGTATCAAAACCGCTACCAACCTAAGTTAATTTGTATTCATTCTGTGACAGGCTCAAACTAGTGTGTGTAAATAATAATAATTATTAACTGTGTTGATTTTTAAATTGTATAATGTTATTATTGGCTATAGCCATGACTTATGTAATTCCTTTGCAAGAAATAAAAGTATTTTTTACATTTTAAGTTTATTTTCTTACTAAAACTTGGTTAAAAAAGTAAAATAATTGTGTCGTATCAGGCTAGAGCAGGCTAAAGCTCCACCGACAAGAGCGAAGCTCTTAAATTAGAATGAATGAATAATTCTAGCAAGACAATGCCTATAACAAATTCAAAGTGTTATGGCCGCATTGTAATATTTTGTCTACAATATGTGGTAAGTGTTAGGTTTACTTATTTATTGCAATAGTACCCTGTACAGTCAAGGTACTTTAATAACACTTCCTTTAAAGTTATAGTTCTTTAAAATTGCAAAGAATATTTCAATTATTTAGTCATATTTAGTCGCAAACATACTATAGAGATTAAATATGATGTATTTAATGGTTAACACTACTTGACTGTTTATAATAGCAAATATTTCAAAACTATTATGAGGTGTTTGTGTGCTTACATCCCATATACAAGGCGAAGGTGTTGAGCATCGATATATACAATACAATAAAATATAATTACATTGAAAAACTTATAAATTTTATCTACTAAATACAACTTGCTTATTTATGAACTACATTTGTTACCTACTATAATTTAGGTAGGTACCTACTATAGGTACACCTAAAGATTGCTATCAGCTGGTATAGTAGCGTGTAAAGGTTACAAACTGCAAGGGCGTTATTAATCTAAGACTGCAAGTAAGCTACAAATTAAGAAATTTATATTTTAACAAAGTGTTAAATTATACTTGAATACAATGAATTAAATATTAGGTACCTACATATTGACAATAATTGTGACTAATTGAATACTTTAGATTGAATTCTTTTGACTTTTTATCTATACTAATATTATAAAGCTGAAGAGTTTGTTTGAACGCGCTAATCTCAGGAACTACTGGTACGAATTGAAAAATTATTTTTGTGTTGGATAGTCCACTTATCGAGGAAGGCTTTAGGCTATATAGCATCATGCTAAACTCAATACGAGCGGAGCACCAATCAAGAATGTTACAAAATCGGGGGTCTTTTTTTCCTTTTGAGAGCTTTCGCTACGTACGCTGCGGAAACGGTTAAAGTTTCGCTAAAATGATGTATGGCAGAATTGTTCCCCTTTAAAAGTTCTAAAAAAAAGTCCGCGACAGTATATGTCTATCTTTTAAGGTTGGCTCACTATAACCTTTTTATACTTACCAAATTTGTTCTAAAAGTAAGCATTATTTGTGAAGGTGTTTTCATAAAGATTATATTAATCCTTATCCAAGTAAATACGTTATTCATTACAAGCATTTAATCTAGAAGAAATTTGCCGTTTACTAATTTTAGAAGATATCGCAGTAATAAAATAATCATGCACGCTATAGTACGGCGCGCGGCGCGGGCGAGCAGTCGTGAGGTGGAAGCGCTTCTTCTACGTAAATGAAGTCGCGGGAAATTTTAGCGATATCCCAAAGTAACTATTCCACGCGGACGAAGTCGCGGGGAAAAGCTAGTGCAATATAAGACCCGTTAGGCAAATCATTATTATTTACAAATAACAGCTGATCAATAAAAATCCGCCATATTGTTCGTTGAGGCGATAAAGGTAGCTATCTGGGTATCTTTATCGTTAGGTCGATAAAGATAAAGATCACGATCTGCTAAATGTCACTTACGGCCGCTTGTCTAGGCATTGTATGGAGAAACGCGTTAGAGCAATTCGTTATATGGGTGCATCGTTAGCGTATTCGTTCAAAGTGGCTGCTTGGCTACCAATTTTTTTAACGATACGACTGAATATGTCATTTAACGCACGCTTATGTCAATCCCATACATTTTTTATTCACGAAGTTCGCCGTCGATATTATTTAATGCATCTTGTCTAGCCCTCCAGATAGAAACTTGTAAATGTTCGTGCTGATAGATCATGCTTAACACTACGGTACACGCGCCTCTAAAACGTTCATGAGTGCTCGCGTGGGCTACACTTGTAGCCCATTTTAAATTGAAATATTCTGAAAGATAATCGTTTAATTGCTAAATAAAACACATTAATTATTATAAAGGACATTTATTAAGTAAACTGAAATAAAAAAAGTACATTCTCTTTCTTAAACTTAAAAATATTAACGAAACTTCAGACTTTTCAAAAAATCACATAATTTTTACTAACTTGAGATCAATCAATTTTTGGTTTAGTTCTTACGTATTTTTTATTCATTTTTTATATATTTTCTCTACACGAAATACAAATTAAAAATTTGTGATCATTACATATACGCCTGTAGCATTATTTTTTTTCATTTCGTGTCTTGTAAGTAGCTAATTCTGCAAGTTGTATACTGTCGTCTGAATTACTGTTGTTTTGTTCAGCATTTTCACTATTTTCATCAGCCTGATCTTCTTGCTCAGATCAATGTCGTGCGGAGAATTAACTAAATTTTCTTCTCTCAAATCCTTTTCCTGTTCGCTTTCAATCAAATATTCGTGATCTAACTCCACTTCTAGCCATCTCAACACGTTTTCTTCCATTCTGCGATCCATATTTAGCAATCTGAAACAAAATATCAACGAACAGTAAGATTACAGTACATAGATATAATATATTATAATACAAAAATAATAAGAAAATATAAATACTTACCATCAATTTACAAAAATATTTCGCTCCTAAGAAGTTCCGCCAGTACACGCGTGGGCTACATACGTAGCCCCAACAACTTTAAATCGTTATTTTTCGCACGTGCGCCAGCATTGAGTGCTTACACCACACTGAAACACAGAACACTTATTACTGAAAACATCGAGCAACAACCAATCGAAGCTTAGCTAGATACTCATAGCTAAATCACGCGAGTTCGCGAAGTTATGAAGTTTTCGCACGTGCGCCAGCATTGAGTGCTTACACCACACTGAAACACAGAACATGCACTGAAAACATCGAGCAACAACCAATCGAAGCTTAGCTAGATACTCATAGCTAAATCACGCGAGTTCGCGAAGTTATGAACAAAAACAATACCCTGGGCTACATATGTAGCCCACGCGTGTACTCTAGTGTTAAAACTCAATAAGAAAATTATTTTGATTAAAATTGGACAATAACTTTTGAAGTACCTAATTCAAAGAAAACCTATTGCGCGTTGATTGTTACGGAACTCTCCTTAGACATGCTCTTGGTTAGGTTATTGAACCCTTATTTCTTTCAGAAATGTCCTACTTGAAAACTTTTTGGAACAACAATAACAGCTACAAGAATCTGAAGTCATCAAATTATTAGTTAGTTGAAATACCTACTAAAACCCTGTAGGTAATATTAATTATTCTGTGCTAAAACTAAAGACACTCATCGTACTAAGTGTCCTTAAATAAGGGACACTTGATCTCCACACAATTACTATGCAACATTAAATTTTAAAAAATGTTGTTTTATACTTCCTTTTTATTGTATTCGCAAGCAGTGTTTTGGCATTAATTTTGTCATATCATTTTTCACCGCCATTTTTTATGGTTGAGTACTCTTTTTTGTGTACTTTTTCATGTTTTTTATATCACAGGACTAAGAAAATATTCAATTACTAGCTAGCTACTAAACATTTATCATACAAGTCGATAAATAAGTAGAGTGTAAGATTATAGTGATGATGTGAAACATAATCGCTTAATAACTGTACAAGTTTCTCACAATTCCATTGGTTTTGAAATAATTTTTCACAAATATTGAAGATGATGAAATTAAAATAATATCAATTATTATTATTATTCAACCGTAGTATTTATAGGTATAATAGGGAAAATGAACAGAATCTCATTTATAAAGGACAGATATCAAATTAATTTCAGGGACCTTAAATATAATTTTATCAAAACGCTAATAGGTACACGCTTTTTAAATGGTCATAAAAATAATAAGATTTACCTACGTAATTTTTTGTAGCTTTTTTTCTTTACATTTATTTTAAAATAATTTCTTACCTTTTACTAAAATAAAAGGCAAAAGAAGCATCTGAAATTATATTTATTTCTGCTTTATACACTTTTGTTTTTGAATTAAAACGTAGTATTTTAGTTTCTTCTCTTAAGGTAGATACCTACCTTAAGAATGGATTGCAGTTTCTTTGTTTTGCTAGAACTCGAGAACTGCTGAACCGATTTGGCTAATTTTAATCGTGGAATAATCGTGGAAGTTCAGGAAAAGTTTAAACGGTAAGAAAGCTGGAAAAAATTGCGAGGAAAATACTAAAAACTACTATTAATTTTTCCAATACTAACTGATTAGAACGAAGAAAGAAAGATTAGACTTAGAACACAAAATTTGAAAATTTTGACGTCCTTTTGACGGTACACAATATTTACCGAATGTCTACACTTGCCGCGTACGCGACAGGAGTTTCGTGCACACGCATGCATTCACCGTATGTTTGCAGTAGTGCAATTAAATCGAAAGCTTACCATGTAGTTGTTTATGTATTACAAACACTACTAGATTAGTTACTGACACTACCATGCGTTTGTATAATAACAGTAGATTATATAAATATAAAATATATTATATAAAACCGGCCAAGTGCGAGTCATCCGACTCGCGCGCGGTGCGCGAATCCTCGCGCGGGTTACGTACAATCCTGTAGTGATTTTGTTACAGCTTATAGGTATTATAGACCTAAGTATTTGATATGAATTTCAATTTCTCTACGCGTTCATGAAGAACGGGGTAGTAAATTTAAAATTATTGAAAATATTTTTATTATTTATGATGTAAGTATCCAAAAATTTACGGTTTTCGAAATTTTTCCTTTATCTGTGCTATAAGCCGTTGCTTCGTATCAAATTTCAAGATTCTGAGTTCACGGGAAGTACCCTATAGTTTTTGATTCCCTTGCGAGTGTCGAAAATTTGCAGAAATTTGCGGCATAAACGGCTGTACCGTTTGATTGCGTTGGCTTAGAAGTTTGATTCTTTCACAACTCCAAGGAGCAGTAGACTTGAGTATTAGATATAAATTTCAGCTTGATACCTCCACGCGTTCCTGAAAAAAGGCTCTTGACGGACGGTTAACAAAGTGATCCTATAAG
Source organism: Glaucopsyche alexis (assembly GCA_905404095.1). NCBI lineage: Eukaryota > Metazoa > Arthropoda > Insecta > Lepidoptera > Lycaenidae > Glaucopsyche > Glaucopsyche alexis. The sequence goes on from FR990053.1 coordinate 11,195,509, forward strand.
GGTTCCGATTTTTCCTTCCAAGGCACGGAACCCTAAAAAACAAACTAGTTTCATTATTAATTCTATGAATGTTTTGTTAGGCCTTTTCAAGGCTTCAGTGCGAACAAAGGTAATGTTATACGGAGTAAAGCTAATAAAAACACTGAAACACTGGGGAAACATCTCGCTGTTCACAATTGCCGACGAAATCGATACCTTTTGATCTATGCCAAGTTTCAGTGGCGAAGGCTGCTTCTCCTTCATAGGGAAGCCGGAGCCTGTACCGGAGCCTGTATAATAGGTAGGGTTTTCTATGAAGGTTTGCAAAAGGTAAGTGACAAGGGAAGCCGATAGGAATGGAGTTATAGGAACCCTTCGCCACTGCCAAGTTTTTTTAGCAACTTAGCATATTTTTATTCAGGTAGCTATTCACTGACTGGCTTTGACAAACTGATACTTTTGTTTAATATTGCTTTGACTTAGCTTGACTAAAATCTCGTGACGAGCTTTTAGATTATATAAATTATTTAATTACGTTATAATTAAGTTATTACGAGTAGTACAAATTTCTTTTTTTCTTTTGAATATGGCCATAATTATGTTGTGCATATGTGCATATTTTTGATATCTCCGAAGTTTGCGCGTTGTTCATTTACACCAATGTAAATATTTTTGTATTTGATGTAAGTAAACTGATTATGTACGTGTTTTCAACTAATGTTCTAAAAATAGTTCAACTTTTTTGTGACTTCGAAATACAAAGCTACACATAAAATCCTAATTCTTTTTACTTATTTAATAATTTATTAAAAAAAAAACAAAATTTTTACGCGTAGGAAAATACCCATTTCGACCTAAAATACAAGAAAGCTGTTGATAACGGTTTTAATATAATAAATATATTTATTATTTTTTATTAAGTACACACATAAATAATAATTATTGTGATATTGAAAAAGTTTGCTCATGTTGAACGCTTTCGTGCGTTTGAAAATAGTCACACATTTTTTACCAAAATAAAACTGATAGGGCGTGAAATAGGATAAAGGTAGAGAACATAAAACTATCCTCGAGAAATACTGTACCTACGTTAAGAAAATAAATTTTAAAGTAAAACTGCTTTAGCGGCGTTGGCCTTGAACTTTCACTAAGTTCAAGGTTACGTCACAACACGATTTTGGATATAACGCCATCTATCGGAAGCTACTTCTTACATAACAACTTAACTTTCTAAAGTAATGCTAATACGTAGATGGCGCTAAGTGTATACATTTCAATTTTCCTAATCTCTGAAGTAATGAACATTGAATTTACAGGATGAGAGTATTTTTGGATTTGAAATGATTAACGAAGTTTCACTTCTGCTACGTGTACACTGTACTCTGTACACGTCATGTTGTTTTATACTCTAGTTATTGAAATAGAGTCAAGTCGGCTAAAAAAACTTACGCCTTTTCATCCGTTAATGGATAATTTATACAGTATTCTCCGAACGAAGCATCCACTCTTGAAATACTGTAGTGCCTGGGAGAGTTGGTTTTTAAATGTCGTATGGTTGCCCAAGCACATACGGCGTTCTCACAACATAGTCAGCCTAGTCCAGAGGGATGCGACTGGTCAATACGTCTGGGGCCAACCATGTGCGGGTTTCCTCACGATGTTTTCCTTCATCGTTAGAGCGTCCGTATAATGTAATTTAGATGTGAAAAAGTCTCATTGGTACACGCCACAATCTGGGATTCCAACCTGCACTCTCTCGAGTGCGAACCAAACGGTCTACCCATTAGGCCATGGAGCTAGTAGTTCTCTAGGTACTAGATAATTAAAATATATTTAACGAAAACTTAAAAAACAACCTTTATGACAAACAACATAATATTTATTTCCAAGAAAAGCGACTCATGAATATAGAGCTAGTACGGGATTTCACCGTCTGTTCAAAGAAATTCCGTCACATTTGCCTATGCAAAATACCAGCCGGCGCGGCGCCTGCGGTAGATACACCCTGTTTGTTGATACAATTGGAGCATCAACTGAACCTCAATTCTCGTATTTAAAGTAGACTTTCATTTTACTTTGATTGTATTTTAAGTGAAGTGACGTTATCATAAACTGATTTTGTAAAGTTTGAACCAATCATAGCGCGATTCACGTTGGTATAATGTTTACGAGAAAATAACTTACTAATGCGAGATTTTATGTGGAAGTGCGGATGCCTGAATTCGTGTAGGTACTTTAAACTTTTACACGAAGAAACCACGGTACGGATTTGAATGAAGTTTTGCATAGTTATAATACTTTGCTTGGATTGACATATTATAGACTTGTATGAGTTCTTTAACCCGGGTTATTTGCAAATTGCAATGGATCATTGGCTTTTGCGGGATAATAATAATAATATCTATGGACGCTTCACACCACGTCAATCTGATTCCGTGGTAAGTTCTCGAAGAACTTGTGTTACGGGTACCTGCTGATTTGAACCCGCGTCCCCCGGCTTGAGCACCAACACGCTTAACCAACTGAGCCACAGAGGTCGTCAAAAAGATAAGTTTTAATAAAGCTAGGAAACTGGATAAGTGAGGAGGAAAATATTACGATAGGTGTCCCGCAAGGTAGCAACCTCTCTCCAACCCTGTTCACTGTCTACATGAACGACATCCTGCAGTTGAACATCCCTAACGCAGAAATTATTTGCTACGCTGATGACACAGTAGCAATTTTCCGAGGACCTAGCTGGCGGAGTACTATCCACGCCGCCGAAAGGGGTATCTTGCGTATCCATAAGTGGCTTAACCTAAACCTCCTCACTCTTAACATCACGAAAACAAAGATACTATTTTTTCACATGACAGCTGCTACTAACCCTAATCATCACTTTATAAGGCTACACCAAGAAAACTGTGCCACTCTATTTTTTCCCCTCCTGCAAAGATGTACCTGCGAACGCCTAATCCGAGTTACGTCAGTTAGGTACCTAGGCGTCGAGTTGGATGAGAAACTCACCTTTATGCCTCATATCACTTCTGTGGCTAAGAAAACACGTAAAATAATGTATATTATGAAATCCCTAAGACCGGTCGCAAGCTTGATAGTGAAAAGACTCGTTTACAGCGCATTGTGCCAATCTCTGCTACAGTACTGCATCGGTGTATGGGGTGGTGCGGCCAAGTCGCACATGATTGATTATACTGGAACGAGCCCAGCGCGCAGTAATCAAAGTTGCACTTGGAAAACCCCGTCGTCACCCAACGACAGAACTACTTCAGGAGTTTAACGTTCTTAGTGTAAGACAGCTGTTCATACTAAGAACAATAACAAAATATGTAGGGGGTTTCTACACTCAATATCACACTTGAAAGTAGTTTTGCCGGATGTACGGACAGTTTTCGCGTCGCGATTACCTCCCTATATAACTATCTTGTAAGCCGATCTGTAGCGACAGATCGAAACATCTCGATGGAATCTCTAGGTATGAGTTCACCTGCCGAGTCCAAAAGATGGCTCAAATCTAAAAGCTACGCAGAAACTGAATTATTTGTGGAAGTCCACTACGAGTCCACTACGAGGCTAAATCTACACTAATATTATAAAGAGGAAAACTTTGTTTGTATGTTTGTTTGTTTGTTTGTTTGTTTGTAATGAATAGGCTCAAAAAGTACTGGACCGATTTCAAAAATTCTTTCACCATTCGAAAGCTACATTATCCACGAGTAACATAGGCTAAATTTTATTTTGGAAAAAAATAGGGTTCCGTAAGATATTTGGGTTTTTCGGACACAAGGTGTAAAAAATCAACCAGAAAAGTTACTTATTTTGCGTACGCTGCCTAAACTATAAAAGATAGAACCATAAAATGTTCTAATTAATTGTAGATCTTATAAATATCTACAAAAAAGTCCGCGACACACTATACCTATCTATGTCGAGTGAGGCACAACAACCATTTTTTTATTTAGAAATCTTGATTTTTTTTTGGACTACATTTAAACGCGTTTATTTTACTCATGTTATTAATCCTTATCAAAAAAAATTATTTCATCACTAAGTACAGTTTATGTAGATAATATTTGGTCTTTGAATGATTAAAATTGGACGTTTGGTTTTGAAGTTATGGCGAAATTAAAATATTACGATTTCTGCTGCACGGCCCGTTGCGAAGTGGGCGTCACCAAGGCGGGGTGCGCGTGCGGGTTAATGTTTAGTTTAGTTTAGTTTAGTTAAATAGTTTAGTTATTTTATAAACATCAAATTGATAATATCTTAAAATATAATACATTATAATATCTATACATCTATACAGTTAAATACAATTTAAGTGTCTGTTTGTACCTTCAAATTAACAGCTTTTTACATAATGAATCTGAACGTATATTAGGTACTTACAATAAAATACATTTTTTTTTTAATTTTTGTCTGTCCGTCTGTCTGTCTGTCAGTCGGTCTGTCTGTCTGTTTGTTCCGACTAATCTCTGAAACGGCTGGACCGATTTTCACGGGACTTTCACTAGCAGATAGCTGATGTTATAGGGTCTAACATAGGCTACTTTTATTTTAGGGTTCCGTTTAAAAAAATAGGATTCCGCTTTCGTTAGTCATAAATAAAGTCGCGGGTAAATTTCAGCGATATCCCAAAGTATTGTTCCACGCGGACGAAGTCGCGGGCAAAAGCTAGTGAATCATAATTATACAAATCACGCACACGCAGACACCACACACACACACACACACACACACACACACACACACACACACACACACACACACACACACACACACACACACACACACACACACACACACACACACACACACACACACACACACACACACACACACACACACACACACACACACACACACACGCGCGCGCGCATACACACACATACACACACCACACACACACACATACACACACACACTCCTGTGCTCCCCTCAATTTCTTTCCCCATTTTAATATTAATTATGACGAAGTAATTTTAATAAAACTAAATTATGAATTATACGTAATTTGTTGTAACTTTAATTTTAATTTGACTCTTATGTTTACTTTATATAATCTAATGAAATTAACGTAGTAGGTAACAATTGACATGTAGGTACTTTAACTTTTATTTGATTAATTTTATCTTATTTAATTAATACTTGATTAACATTATTCTCATATTTATATTTTATTTATTCTTTGTTTTTAATTAGTGTAATGAAATTATATTACTTCTATTTGATTTATGGAAAGTGAATCCAATCTAACTTGTGGAATGAAATATTGTCAAAATTTTTCCTTTCTTATATTCATATCCAAATGCGTGAACTCTTGACCTAAACTGTAAATTATTATTACTTGACATGTTTTTTATATTAGATCTATTTTTATTCTTTTTTTTATAATAGCCTTTAACCGTTAATTTATTGTAGTTTTTATTATTATTTGTTGTTGTTTCTAAATAATTAATTAGTATATTTAACTTATTCTAATTTATCAATTAACTAACATAAAGTTTAAGTTTGTTCTTTGGCACGCAAGCGCGCCAAAATCTACTATGTACAAAAATGTGAATGAAATATAGTACGGACCACCAAGATACAGGCTCTGCCTAGTTTGGGGTCCACAGCCTTAATCTTTCACGGATCAACAACCTATATTTTAGCATAAAATTATAATGTACGCCTAAATATGTAATTTATATGTTTTGCATGCAACTGATTATAAACTGTGATTATTTTGTGGACTGGTAAATAAATAAATTTGATTTGATTTGATTTTATTTGAATATTATATTTTTACGCTAGTCAAGTCGCAAGTAACATTGTAACAACGCACATAACATTTCTACACAATTATAGATAATATTCTTTCTGTTTATCTTACATCTATCTACACTAATATTATAAAGAGGAAAACTTTGTTTGTATGTTTGTTTGTTTGTTTGTTTGTTTGTAATGAATAGGCTCAAAAAGTACTGGACCGATTTCAAAAATTCTTTCACCATTCGAAAGCTACATTATCCACGAGTAACATAGGCTAAATTTTATTTTGGAAAAAAATAGGGTTCCGTAAGATATTTGGGTTTTTCGGACACAAGGTGTAAAAAATCAACCAGAAAAGTTACTTATTTTGCGTACGCTGCCTAAACTATAAAAGATAGAACCATAAAATGTTCTAATTAATTGTAGATCTTATAAATATCTACAAAAAAGTCCGCGACACACTATACCTATCTATGTCGAGTGAGGCACAACAACCATTTTTTTATTTAGAAATCTTGAATTTTTTTGGACTACATTTAAACACGTTTATTTTACTCATGTTATTAATCCTTATCAAAATAAATTATTTCATCACTAAGTACAGTTTATGTAGATAATATTTGGTCTTTGAATGATTAAAATTGGACGTTTGGTTTTGAAGTTATGGCGAAATTAAAATATTACGATTTCTGCTGCACGGCCCGTTGCGAAGTGGGCGTCACCAAGGCGGGGTGCGCGTGCGGGTTAATGTTTAGTTTAGTTTAGTTTAGTTTAGTTTAGTTTAGTTTAGTTAAATAGTTTAGTTATTTTATAAACATCAAATTGATAATATCTTAAAATATAATACATTATAATATCTATACATCTATACAGTTAAATACAATTTAAGTGTCTGTTTGTAACTTCAAATTAACAGCTTTTTACATAATGAATCTGAAAGTATATTCGGTACTTACAATAAAATATTTCTTTTTTAATTTTTGTCTGTCCGTCTGTCTGTCTGTCACTCGGTCTGTCTGTCTGTTTGTTCCGACTTATCTCTGAAACGGCTGGACCGATTTTCACGGGATAATATACATAATGAATCTGAACGTATATTAGGTACTTACAATAAAATACATTTTTTTTTAATTTTTGTCTGTCCGTCTGTCTGTCTGTCAGTCGGTCTGTCTGTCTGTCTGATTGTTCCGACTAATCTCTGAAACGGCTGGACCGATTTTCACGGGACTTTCACTAGCAGATAGCTGATGTTATAGGGTCTAACATAGGCTACTTTTATTTTAGGGTTCCGTTTAAAAAAATAGGATTCCGCTTTCGTTATTCATAAATAAAGTCGCGGGTAAATTTCAGCGATATCCCAAAGTATTGTTCCACGCGGACGAAGTCGCGGGCAAAAGCTATATTCTATATAGCCGATAGTCATACTTCGGTCGCGGTCACCTAGTTGTCGAAATTCAACCATAATTCATTTAACAAACCTTTAATTGTGCCAAATTTCATACTCCTCCATTTGCATTTTTTTTTAGAAAAAAAAAGAGTACAAAATTAATGCTTTACGTATATCAGCTGATCTTATTATCTAGATAAATTTTGTCTACAGATTAGGGAACCTAGAGACAAAATTTCCCTAGATAATAAACAACCTTGGCCTTAAAAGTCTATAATCTTAACAAGGTTGTGACTGTGAGTCAATGTGGATGCGGGTAGCCAAATTTAATTTGCCATAGATTTTGCTATCTTATCAAAAATGCAAATTGTTATCAACGTATTGACGCAATGGTATCGCCACCGACTATATTCAGTATTGTTGCTAAATCCACATAAAAATATTATGATGTTCGAATTTTAATAACCTCGAATGTTTTTTTTTTTAATAAATGGCGTCGCCTTATAACCAGTCGCCAGTGTCAAGTTAAAAAATAATATTCGTTCAAATTTTCGACACGGTATTTCTAAATCGTCATGTCCAAAGTCTAGTCAAGGTTCAAATAAATAGTCAGGGTAGTCAATGAGTTAAGTCAGTCGATTCAGTAAAGTGGTAGACGCTTTACTGAAACTAACCTCGTATGTTAACGGCGACTTGTTTCGCCACCCGTCACCTAAGGCTACGTTCCCACGAGCTTTTTTGTGGTCGCGACAGAAAAAAAGTACTGTATATAAAACTCTGCGCTAATACAATAAAGCTGAAAATCGTGTAAAGATGTCAAATCTTACATAAGACACATCGATTTTTAGCTCTATCGCATTACCGTAGAGTTCTATTACAGTGCAATTTCCGTGAAGGTGAGGCGTGAGTTACAGATTTGGTCTGTGGTATCTGCCTACATACCCCTACTGGTAAAAAAGCGTGAGCCACTGTGTAGTATATAGATATATCGTGTGTATGTGTAATAATATGGAATAATAAATTTTCAGAGATACGATAAATGTGTTATTCTGTTAGTAAAACGTATCGTACCTATTTAAAATTTAAAATTGAGTTTCGGATATTTTCCATCGTCTACCGAATAGTAAAAAGGTAACTAAATATCTAACATTTCAAACTATCAAAGAAATAACGAAGATACAATGTTTATCATGATTCTTATAAACTTTACTGTAAATCTGTTATATTGAAAGCGAACCGCGACAAATTCGATAAAAATAGCTTTATGCCATTATTGAAAAATTGTATACAATTATTGTACGAAGAGGTTTATTGTCCTTTGATATATTTGCAGTGGACTGAGGACGTTGAACGTAAGCGGACTTTAGTCATTAGAGCTTGTGAATGAAGCGTTTATAAGCGAGACGTATTGTCGTTTGCCACACGACTGAACACAATATTGTCACTTGTGCAGTCACTATGATATTATATTGATCTGTGCTTGTGCTAGTTGTGCAGCGATTGAAGGTTCTTGTATAAAATAAGGTGTAAAGTAGACTTTGTACTGATATTTAAATAAAAAACAAACTTTATATCATTTTCCCCTCAAAACCACTCCCAAAACATGATTATTTTCAAATAAATAAACAAAATTAAAAACTTTAAGGCGCTGTGAGTAGTCAACTATGAAGTATTCGAGGGGGTGAAGGAGATGAGTGGGGGACGTGCCGCCCCCTTTACTGCGGGGGACTTCATGCGAAATACGTCAAAGTGATGTCTATAATGTACAAAAGCGTAATTTCGTTAATATCGTAATGTGCTTCATAGCCTAGCGGTATTTTGCCCGCCTAAAGGCTAAAGCAAAGCGTAGCGTCTAGGTTCAAATCTCATTACAATTTATTATATTTCAAAATGTCTATTTTCTGTCCAGGTCAATTAAAAGAAGTCTATTTCCTAATTTTGTGCCAAATTTAGCCATTGCGATTTGAGAAAGTTAAGTTTTTTAGTAAGTAGTGAAAGTGTAAAAAAAAATCTAAAAAAAAAGCTCAATTAAGTCACTGAACTCCTAAACGGCTGTACCGATATTAAGTAATGAAAAATTTTGTGTGTCTTCAGGTTGATTCGAGAATGGCTTAGATTTGCAATCGGACCTGGTAGGTGGCGCTGCTGTCAGTAGTCAGTACGTCAACAAATTTAATTCTATGGCGGTACGAAGTTTGCCGGGATAGCTAGTATTATTATAATATGCGGTCGAAGTACTGCGGAATACGCACACTACAACATGTAACACATTACACAATACACATTATGACATCACACACGTTGACGTTTCTTCCTAGGACGACGTTTCAATATTTTATATATTTTGCATTTTTCAGCGGTTACAAAATCTAAACTTGCTTTTGCCTGCAACTTCGTTCGCGTAGCACAAAGCTAAATTTTATCGACTGATTTTATACAATACATAAATACACAATAAAATTCAATATCAAATATTCCCATTCTACATACATGAAACTTCGGCTATCTGACAGCAAAAAAAAATACAATTTCAAATACCTAGTTTCTGACATTTGTGGTTTAACCAAATAGTCTCTTCGGCTACATCATATTAATTGTAAATATTGTTTTATTTAATCTATTACTAATATAATACAGAGAGAAGGTTTATTTGTTTGTATGTTTGTTTGTTTGCATTGAATAGGCTCCGAAACTACTGGAATGATTTTGATGAAATTTAGGACAGATATAGAATAGACAACGGGGAAGCACATAGGCATACTTTTTATTGCCGTAAAATGTACGGTTCCATCGAGATTTCCTTTTGCGCGCATGAAGTCGCGGGCAACACCTAGTCTAAATATATAAAAGGCAAACCTGACTGACTCATCTATCAAAGCACAACCGAAACTACTGAACAGATGTTGCTATAATTTGGCACAGATAGTTGTAATGACGTAGGCATCCGCTAAGAAAGGATTTTTGAAAATTCACCCCCTACAGGTGTAACAAAGGGGTTAAAATTTTGTATGGAAACCGAACTTTACGCGGACAAAGTCGCGGGCAAAAGCTGGTAAAAAATAAACGTAGATTACTAAATAAGTACATGTTCCTAATATCTGTTCATGGTGATTAGCATTAGAATTTATTATAATAATATGTATAAACTTTACAAACCAACAGAATAATATTTAGGTATATATATATATTTACTTATTCTGTTGTCAATCAATGTTGTCAATTTTGAATCAAATATGTTTTTTCTTTCGTCGTGTAATAAATTATATCAATAATTTCGGTTATTTTACGTCAGTCTGACTGGCAGCTCGGTTTGCGTACCGACGTATGATTTTTGGTGGTGAGTTCAAATCCCGGTAAGATAAATATTATTTTTGTGATTCATATAATGTCTGTTTTTCTTTAATATTTTTTTATTTATTTTTTATTAATTTTTATCGTTGTACTAAAACTACGACCAAAGCTCGGTCTCCCTAGTACCTACTTATAAAGAGTTTTTGTACCTCCATCTTAAAACTTTGGACTAAAAATTTGGACATTCATCGAATACAATATTTTCATACTTTATATTATAATATAATCTACACTAATATTAACAACAACTTAAAGTAACTAATAATAAAATAAGTACATAATTAACCATATTCTTTTATTACTGGGAAAACAAGCATCGCTCGGAGTTTTATAGTGCGACAAAAAAAAGAAAAAAAATCGTCTGACCGGGATTCGAACCCGAGACCAATTGGTCGCAACAACGCAAAAAGCAAAAGGGCTACCAAGCGTCTTACGTCAGATTGCGAAATTACGCATATGTTATAAGTATTACACGACGAAAGAAAAACTAATATTGACTTAACCTTTATGCAGACGACATAAAGGTCCATTCGAGGGTAAAATACATTTGAACGGACTTTCAACAATAAATTCGAATAATTTTTGAGCAGAAAAGAAGGGAAAAATTTGACATACGTCTCATTAGCAAGAGGCCTAAGCCGGTACTGTCTTATTCAATAGATATGAAAGAGAAGGAATGACAGGTCGCCATTTTGCGATGTTTCATTCGACTCGTACGAATTATTTATCATTGAAATAAATTAATACTAACAAATATCACATTCTATACGAAAAATCAAAACAACAATTCCCTTCCTTTTATTATGTTTTACGAAACTGCAAATAATTTTCTCATTTCTGTTCACAAATAATACAGTTACAACTCCAAGAATTTCTATTTTAATGGTTACTTTATGATTTTTTTTTATCGAGAAAATGTTCAGATAACGTGTTTTGAAAACGAAGGTCCCTTAGCAAATATTATCAAAATTAACATATATTTTTTTGCTGCACTAAAATGTATCCATTCGTCTCAAAAATTTTTTGAAAGAAGCGTATTTCTAGGGTAAGAGCGCCTTAAGTAACCCTCGAATTGTCAAGCCAACCAGCCGATGATGATGAAGAATTGTAGCTAAGAACACTCTCGGTCTTGCTTTTTAGGGTTCCGTAATACTTAAGGAACCCTTATAGTTTCGCTCTGTCCGTCCGTCTGTCTGTCTGTCTGTCTGTCCGCGCCTCTAGCTCCTGTAATTATGAATATAAATTGACGAAATTTGGTGCAATTATAGATTGTGTATAGATCACGGTTTCGGGATCATAAAAAAGTAATAATTTTATATTTTAGGGGTGGCTCTCCATACATGTGAAGTGGCGATGAAAAATATTTTTTCACTCTACCCCATCGTGTGGGATATCGTAGAATAGGTCTTTTAAAATAAAGGCAAGGTTTCATACGTTACTTTTTTCTTTTCTGGCTTTTCCTTTCTAGCTTTCAAACAAATAAATAATAGATCCAAATCGGTTCATCTGTTTGGAAGCTAAGATGCCACGGACAGACATACACAGACAGATACGTCAATATTATAGCACCCCTCTGTTTTTATTGCAGGTTAATAATAGGAAGTTACTATTACATATTTTTTTACGTAAAGTTTTCCTATGTATTCAAAATGAGAGTCTAGAAATATTTCAGTTCGCACATTAGACTGGTTCTGGTTGGAAATAACAAACATTTGTTGGCGGATGATTGCGTAAGCTGGATTTTATTGTAGCTTATGTGATTTGAATACGGATTTTAAAATGCTCTTCATTACATATTTTACTATACGTATGTATTGTTAGTATATTAACTATCATTATTTTTACCTTTGTAATCATACATTTACAGATACAATCGTGTCAGAAAAACGTGGAAAGAAGTATGACGGGCAGAAAAAATATTGAAAAAATTAAGCACATTGATATTAGAAATGAAACAAAAGCAGAAGATGTATCAGTAAAGGTAAAAACCTTAAAATGAAGGAGGTCAGGTCTAATATATCTATAAAGAGGAAAAGAAAAATGAAGAAAAGGCTATCTTGGTGCCCCAGAGAAGGAAAGAGCGGTAGAGGACGACAGCGAAAGACATAGTAGGATAAAATGGTAGGATTAAGGACATGGATGAGGATAGCATGGGACAGAAAAGAATGGAAAAGTTTAGAGAAGGCCTTTGCCAAAAGGCAGAGAGATGAGAAATAAGATGAAAAGATAATGAAAATTTTAAATGATATTGTAATATTAATTTATATTCAAATGTATTATATTCTACTTATCTGAATAAAGGCTTTAATTAAAAAAATAAACAATTTTTACCTTTACGATCAAACCTTTGTTTTATAATTCTCGAGGTTACAGAATTAAGCAAGCCAGACGACGCTTAACAATATTCTTAAACATTTTTTTACCACAAATGTTAAGAAAATCTGATAGCTTTAGGCATTTTATATCAGGCGCTTAACTAACTTCATATAAAATTCATTGTGAGGCTTAAGTTGTAATATAACAGTAGTCGATCTTTCAAGTTTTACAAAAGAAAATATTTTATTACCGCTACAATGACATCGACTTTAACTTTTAAAAACTTTTCCTAGATGTTTTGAAAGAATAGGTGTGATTTTAAAGTATCGTAGAGAAAAAAAAACTGTATACTTTTGTATAAGTAAATGCTTGACTTTTAAAGCTCAAATCACATCTAATATATTTTATTATTGTATTTGAATATTTTTTACGGCTCTCAAATGAAACGAATCTTTTTTGTACAGAATAAGAAAACACTCTTAAAATTAAATATTTATGAAAAATACATAGTAATGTATTTAGCTGGCAAAGGTAAACGTAATAATTTTATTGTCTTATAAATAAAAAATCTTTATTGCCCTTTGGCCTTTTTACGGAAAAGGTAAGCAAAGTTAATTGCTTTTCCAAAAATGTAAAACATCAAAAAACCTTACTCATTTTAAGTTATTATTTCAATTGAATTGCAAACTTCTTGTCTGTGTATTGTGTTCCAAAGGCTCTATCAGCGAATGCACAGCCTTTGAAAGCTCCGTACTGACTTCAATATCCGCTTTATATAATGTAAGTACCTAAAGTTAGAGAAATTTAAATTCCCTAAGCAAGCCTGGGTAACAATCTGATCAAACCTAAGACCATTACGAAAATATTGTCATCATCGGAGAATTTTAGTTACGTATCTGTGTTTGTTATAATATTAATATTTCAAGATAAGAAAATATTTTTTATACTCATAAAAAAAACTGACCATTTTTCTGCTTGTTCCTACTTATCTCTGAAACCGCTTGATCGACTTTGGCGGAACATTCATCGGCTTCGGTTCACTAATGTTACCTATAGAGATTTTAAAATTTAAAATTCATAACCCTCAGAATTAAGGATTTGTGAATTTTGAACTCGAATCGATCTAGAAGTAGGTTATTTCCTGTCTTAATTATTCAATGATTCGCGGTACTAATAAACATCAATAATTACAAAAATTAACTATAAAAATTAACTACTATTAAATATTAAGTAGCTGTACGATAAAACACCTAATTTACATGAATACGTCAGCATTTCATATTTCGATAATATTTTAACAAAATTTATTTACCAGAGACGATGTGCAAAAACTTGTTTGACGTTAATCTTTTAGTAGATATTATACAGCACGTAAAACTAGCTTTTGGCCGCGGCATCGTCCGCGTGAAATTGGTTTTAATCGATATATTTATAATTTTATAGTCTGTAAAAATTATAATGTACTCGAATTTGTTTTTTGTTTACTCCATAGACTTATATGTTATAGATGAGGCATGTTGAGGAAAATATGTTATAGACGTTATAGACGTCTTATAATAGGTTGGGGAAAAAGTCTTTTCGCATTATAGTATGTATGAACTTGTCATAAAATATCTTGGGCTATACCAATTGTATCTGGCTGATTTTGGTATCATTAAAAAGTTTTAATTTTACAGAAGACAATTCCAAATTCAAATTAGGTAAATTTGAGATTTTCATTTGTTTTTCTTATTGTTAAAATGAGTGATTCTTATGAAGAATTTCGATACATTTTAAAATTTTATTACAAAAAAGGTAAAAATGCAACACAAGCCGCGAAAAAAATTTGTGATGTTTATGGACCTAATGCAGTATATGTGAGAGTAGCGCAAATTTGGTTTAAGCGTTTTCAATCCGGAAATTTTGATATCAAAGATGCACGTCGCTCTGGTCGCCCTGTTACGGACAAAACTGTTGCCATTTTTGAAAAAGTGGAAGATCGGCATATTAGTACTTAGTTACGATGTAGCTGAAGAACTGGGGATTGACCACAAAACGGTTTTAGTGCATTTGAAAAAAGCTGGGTACACAAAAAAGATCGATATTTGGGTGCCTCATGAGCTCACTGAAAGAAACCTAATGAACCGTGTACTCATTTGTGATTCTTTATTACGACGTAATGAAACCGAACCATTTTTGAAGAAGCTGATAACTGGTGATGAAAAGTGGATCACGTACGACAAAAACGTGCGAAAAAGATCGTGGTCAAAGGCCGGTCAGGCTTCACAGACTGTGGCGAAACCCGGGTTAACTCGCAACAAGGTGATGCTGTGTGTGTGGTGGGATTGGAAGGGCATTATTCATTATGAGCTGTTACCGCCAGGCAGGACCATCAATTCTGAACTGTACTGCGAACAACTGATGAGATTAAAGCAAGAAGTTGAGAGAAAGCGGCCGGAATTAATCAACAGAAGGGGTGTGGTTTTTCACCATGATAACGCTAGACCTCACACATCTTTAGCCACTCAGAAAAAATTACGGGAGTTTGGCTGGGAGGTGTTAATGCATCCGCCGTATAGTCCTGACCTTGCACCTTCAGATTTCCACCTGTTTCGGTCGCTGCAGAATTCCTTAGGCAGTGTCAGGTTGACATCACAAGAGGACTGCCAAAACCACTTGTCGCAGTTTTTTCATCAGAAGCCCCAAAAATTTTATAGCAATGGGATCATGTACCTACCAACAAGATGGCAAAAAGTTATCGAACAAAATGGCACCTATATACTTTAGTCACTTGTAAATAAACTTTATAAAAAAACCTTTTGAATTTTTATATAAAATGCGAAGAAACTTTTTCCCCAACCTAATATTATGTTATAGACGAGACATGTTTAGGGACCATTTTTACACTTGAAATAAAGTGAAAACAAGATGGCTGACATTAGAAGTATGGTGAAAACCAACTGGCGGAACTTTTTCTTGTATGAAGATTTGTTCTGTCAAATGTACCTCATAGCCTATCTTGAGTTTTTAAATCTTTGGTTTACTCGTAATATGAGAGCAGAGCCTGTATCGAGCGAATTCGATTGGTCGTTTTCCAGCCGCGCGACATCGACCACTTGCATTTATTTTTCTCGTGCGTACTTTTAAGGGTTCCGTAGTTCATGTCACCCGTAAAGTTTCGTTATGTTTGTCGGTCCGTCCGACCGTCTTCGGCTTATGGTCCAAACGGTTAATGCTAAAAAGATGACCCTTGCCACTTCGTCAAAGTGCTAAAATAGTTTTTGTTTTGGGTATTTACACGTGAAGTTGGTATGATTTTTTTTGCTCGCATATACCCGCATAAAGTGTGGGGTATAATTTAAAAACATTGTGAGGCTTGTGAGTAGTGAACTTTAAAGCGCATTTTTTTATTTCAGTGGCCCCCCCAAATCTACCGTGTTAACATTTTGCAGTATTCAAATAGTAAACTGCGGCCTGCAACGTATATATTTTTATATCTCCTTATGTGCGACACCGAAATAATTTAACATAAGAAAAAACTTCATTATTGTCGTAACAAATTAAATTATTAAAATTAAAAATTTGTGGCCACCGCCATCGTTATTATTTTAATAAAGTTTTTACGTTATTCATTATTTTAATAATTATTATCTATTTAGGTATTTTTACGTACCTACTATAGAATAGAATAGAATAGAATCGCTACGAAGAGCGCCGGTTCAGCTAGTTTACCATAGAAACTGGTAAACTCTTGAGAATAAACGTGCTCCCAAAAAAGTGACAAAATACTGGCTAAGTGCGAGTCAGACTCGCGCACAGAGAGTTCCGTACAAAACGGTATAAAAATCACGTTTTTTGTATGGGAGCCCTCGTTAAATATTAATTTTATTTTGTTTTTAGTATTTGTTGTTATAGGGGCAACAGAAATACATAATTTGTGATCAATTGTCTAGCTATCGCGGACAGACAGACAGACGGACAGACAGAGAAGTCTTAGTAATAGGGTCCCGTTTTTACCCTTTGAGTACGGAACCATAAAAAGACCTATAATATATTTTGTGTGCTCAGCTCTGTCTGTGTGTCTCTTATAAATTTGTTTTGATTGTTTTGTGTAAAGGCTCATATTTGTTGTTATTTGTATTTTAAACAGATTTAAATACAATTCGCTATTTGACAATACGGAAATGAAGCAGGCCAAAGATTACCCAACAGCTAATTAATAACTCCCCACACAGATTTCGGTGACGGTGGCCGGTTTTGTTGAAACCAGGCCAGTTACGCAGAAGTAATTTTATAGTGCCCAAGCGTGTGCGCAGTATACAAGAGCACTCTCTCTTCCTTTACACTCATAATCCAGTGGGACGGATAACCGATACGGCTGACAAGAGATCAGGGCCCCTAGACAAGTTACCTTCGTTAAAATTCGAAAAAATCTGTCGTATCGACTTCTCTTTTGAGATCACGACAAAATGTCCCTAGCCAAATGCACTCTGTTGTTCGAATCGCAACAACGAATTGCTCAAACGTTATTTGTATAATATGATTTCAAAGAATTTTGCCACAATTTTGCCGTTAGTTGTGACGTTGACAAATGTCATAATTCATTTTTTTTATGATGGCGTTACGGCTTAAAACTATTTGTCAGTGTCAAGTTAAAAAGGCAGACATTTATTGTAGGTTTATGATTTCAACATCGTATTATTTTCAAGTCTAATGTCTAGTCAAAGTTCAAAATACAAATAGTCAGTGCAAGTCAGTCGATTCAGTAAAACGGTACCTAGAAGTTTTATTGAATGTCCCTAGAGTGTTTTGTATAAAATGGAATCAAATTTCAAGTGTATAAATTTACAATAAGAATAAAGTAGGTACTTATTTAACAAGGCCGATTATTACGGTTGTAAGGCTGGAACTTTAATATGCACCGAAATCCGAAACACCGGAAAAATTCAGAGGATTTTAAATTAGACACACAATTTGACAACTGTTTAAATCTATTGTATGACTCCAGAGTTCTATTATGAATTATATTATTTAATACATTATTTAATTAATTATCTTCTAGTTTTCATTGATAATACATATTTTATACAGATTTCTTGCCAAATGGTCATAGGACATACCTTAAAAACATATTTTAACAGCTTACACTAAAGGTCCATACTCACGGCGCGTCCAGCAAATCCAGCACCGGTACTAATAAGCCGTCATTAGTGTCAATGGTGTCAATCATTTAAAATTTTTGCCTAAAAATCCGCGGCCTTGAGATTGCAGGCTGGATGGTCAGTATGGCCCTTTAGCCGTCATTAGTGTCAATGGTATTAAATTTGTCTACAAATCC
This sequence comes from Glaucopsyche alexis, assembly GCA_905404095.1. Taxonomy (NCBI): domain Eukaryota; kingdom Metazoa; phylum Arthropoda; class Insecta; order Lepidoptera; family Lycaenidae; genus Glaucopsyche; species Glaucopsyche alexis. The sequence continues at coordinate 11,213,610 of FR990053.1, forward strand.
GCTGCCTTGAGCTTGCAGGCTGGATGGTCAGTATGGCCTTTTAGCCGTCAGTAGTGTCAATGGTATTAAATTTGTCTACAAATCCGCGGCCTTGAGCTTGCAGGCTGGATGGTCAGTAGACCTTTTACAAATAAATAGTGTAGGTAATGATCCTGGTAACACTGGCTGTAACCCTGTGTGGTCTCGGGCTAAAGAATAGGACCACCCCATCTCCTTCCTATGGGTGTCGTAGAAGGCGACTAAAGGATATCAGCCGGATAAGAGGACAAACATCTTCCTCGCCCGCTTGGGCTCCGGTAACCGTTTCATGGCGGTATAACCATGTATATATTCTGGAATGCTCTAAATGCCACAACTGATAGTGGGCAGCAGCGCTATCAGTGAAAAGCATTCCAGTCTGCGGTCACCAACCCGTTCGCCAAGCGTGGTGACTACGGCAAATCCCCCCTATGCAGCACAACCCAAATTCACGGCCCCCAGTTCCCGGTTGCTGCGCTATTCCTGGCCACGGTACCGGCCACGGTAACGGCGCGGCGGGGGGTGCTAAGAATCCCCGGGCGACGGCAGGGTACCACCTCCGAAAATTAGACTTGGCTACGTATAACGGACGCTCTCTACGGCTGAACGAGCACGTTGCTGAGCTGGAAGTAGAGTTAAGTCGTATTAACTGGCACATTGTGGGGTTATCAGAGGTCCGAAGACAGGGTGAGGAGACGATAACTCTCGATTCCGGTCACTTGCTCTACTTCCGAGAAGGACATCAACCATCCCAAGGTGGCGTCGGTTTTATAGTCCACAAATCGCTTAAAGGCAACATCGTAGAAATAGGCAGTGTGTCGGCAAGAGTGGCATACCTTGTATTGAAGATTACAAAAAAATACTACCTAAAGGTAATCCAAGTGTATGCCCCAACATCCGCACATCCTGACGACGAGGTCGAGGCCATGTACGAAGACATAGCGAAAGCCATGTCTGGTACTAATACATTCTACACTGTTGTCATGGGCGATTTCAACGCTAAAGTGGGAGTACAAGAGAGTGGCGAGTCGAAAGTAGGTCCCTTTGGCTATGGGCACAGAAATCACAGGGGGCAAATGCTAGTAAACTTTCTCGAATCCAAAGGACTTTTTCTGATGAATACCTTCTTTCAGAAAAAGCCCCATAGAAAGTGGACCTGGCGAAGCCCCGATAACGTGACGAGGAATGAGATTGACTTTATTATTTCTGACAAGCGCCATGTATTCAGAGATGTCTCCGTGATTAACAGGTTTAATACCGGAAGTGATCACCGATTGGTAAGAGGCAGCCTGAGTATAAATGTCAGTGTAGAGCGAGCGCATTTAGTAAGGTCAACTCTCAGGCCTACACGGCCCCAGGTAGAAGCCGGCTGCGAAAGCTTTCAGCTAGAACTCCAAAATCGATTCGCCATGTTGGAAACCACGAAGGACATAGACCACACCGCCAACAGTCTAGTTCGTGTTATCTGCGAGGTGGGTTGTAAGTACTTTCGTCCAAAGAGCCATGGACGCAAGTCTATGCTCTCCAGCGAAACTCTGGAGTTGATGAGGAAGAGACGAGAACAAATAAATGCCACACAATTTGAGCGTCAAGTTCTCAATCGGGAGATTAAAAAGCAAATTAGACGCGACACCCGCCGGGCGAATACCCAAGCCATCGAGCAAGCCATAGTGCGAAATAAGGGCTCGAAGGTATTCGCTAAGCCCAATAACTCCCGTTGTCACTTGACGAAACTCAATACTCCACAAGGCACTACCGTCACCTCGAAGCCGGAGATCCTCGCTGAAGTCGAAAGGTTCTATGGGGAATTATACACCCAAAAAACAAGCCCACCCCAAACCCATCATGCAGATGACCCACGGGCCAGACTCACGCGCCACCTTACAGATGAGCTTCCTGATGTCGACATGGGTGAGATTAGAATAGCTCTCAGTCAGCTTAATAATAACAAAGCACCGGGAGATGACGGAATAACCACAGAGCTGCTCAAGGCAGGAGGAACACCCGTCTTGACTGAGCTTGTCAAGCTCTTCAATTCCGTCATCCACACTGGCACTACCCCGGAAACATGGTGCATAGCGGAGCATAGCGGTTTTGTTTTTCAAAAAAGGCGATAACACGCGACTAGAAAACTACCGCCCCATTTCACTCCTGAGCCACGTGTATAAGCTGTTCTCGAGGGTTATATCGAATCGTCTTGCCCAGAAGTTTGACGACTTTCAGTCACCGGAACAGGCCGGGTTTCGCAAAGGCTACAGCACTGTGGACCACATACACACACTAAGGCAAATTATACAGAAGACCGAGGAGTATAATCAGCCTCTCTGCCTAGCGTATGTGGACTATGAAAAAGCCTTCGATACCGTCGAGACCTGGGCTGTGCTGGAATCCATGCAGAGATGTCTCGTCGACTGCCGATATGTCGAGGTGTTGAGATATCTGTACAAGGCCGCAACAATGACCGTCCAAGTACAAGAACAGAGTACAAAACCAATCCAACTGCGTCGAGGAGTAAGACAGGGAGATGTTATCTCTCCAAAACTGTTTAATAACGCGTTGGAGGACGTTTTCAAGACGCTCGATTGGAACGGACGGGGACTGAACATAAACGGCCAGTACATCTCACACCTGAGATTCGCAGATGACATAGTCATTATGTCAGACTCTCTGCAGGAGCTGGAAGAGATGCTGAACAGCCTAAGCGATTCTTCAAGACGGGTGGGTCTCGGTATGCTGAACAAAACTAAAATCATGTATAATGAACACGTTCTCCCGAGACCAGTCGTCGTAAATGGCGCTAGTCTCGAAGTTGTGCAAGAATACGTATATCTTGGCCAAACCATTTAACTCGGGCGGCACAACTTTGAGAAGGAGGTGAGTAGAAGAATACGCTTGGGCTGGGCTGCATTCGGTAAGCTCCGGGACATCTTTGAATCGTCGATCCCACAATCCCTTAAGACCAGGGTCTTTGATCAATGCGTTCTACCGGTAATGACATACGGAGCCGAAACGTGGACACTCACCGTAGGCTTGGTTCATAAGTTTAAGGTTGCTCAGCGTGCGATGGAAAGAGCGTACGTATTTTATCCACCAGAGATACCCTTAATCTCTGGTGGATAAAATACGTAACGACGTTATTCGCCAGAGAACTAAGTCACTGACATTGCTCAACGAATTAGCACGCTGAAGTGGAAGTGGGCCGGCCATGTCTGCAGACGGACAGACAATCGATGGAGCAGACAAGTATTAGAGTGGAGACCACGCTTAGGCAAACGTAGTGTAGGACGTCCTGCGGCACGATGGACCGACGATTTGAAGAAGGTGGCTGGCAGCGGATGGATGAGGGCTGCCCAAGATCGGGATGGTTGGCGCTCATTGGGGGAGGCCTACGTTCAGCAGTGGACGGCGATAGGCTGATGATGATGATGATGATGAACACTGGCTAGAAGAAGAAGAAGAAGAAGATGTAGTACAATAATTTTTGTTTCTTATCAAAATAACAATTTGCCCAATCGTAGGTAATAAATCTAATATTCATAAGTCTGTGAGGTACACACAGATGAGTAAACAACCTAAATAAGTTGGCTTCAAGGCTTCATACTGGTGGAGAGAAGAAACAAAAGTGTAACTCGCCATCTCAACCATCGTACTCCAGCGAACTCGAGTAGAGCCTAGTCCACCTCCATTTGCACTGGTCCACGAAGGTTGAGGAGGTTGTGGACTAAGTACATCCGAAAGAAGACGTCTTTCACTTTTAGGGTCAAGCGTCTGGAGTCTCGCTACAAGGTCAACTTCTTTGCGGTGAGAGTACCGACGCATCTTCTACCGACCTTCGAGGTGGAGTTCTAGCCGACGGACGTGTTCTATTGAAGATTTCAGGGAAATTAAACAAAGCGTGCCTCACGTCGTCTAAAAAGTAGCATATCATTACCTTATACATAAGTAAAATGCGTTTTAAATCTTTATAATTTGTAGGAATTGTAGGTATACAATAATGTTGTTTGTTTATGCAGTTTAATCATAGTGAGCAGTGGCGTAGGGTTCTTCTACATTCCTATCAGCTTCCCTTGTCACATACCTTTTGTAAACCTTCATATAAATCCCTACCTATGATACAGGTTCCGGCTTCCCTATGAAGGAGAAGCAGCCTTTGCCACTGATAGTGAATAGTGATATAAAATCTTCATAATGTAATTAATGTATCAAAACCGCTACCAACCTAAGTTAATTTGTATTCATTCTGTGACAGGCTCTAACTAGTGTGTGTAAATAATAATTATCATTAACTGTGTTGATTTTTAAATTGTATAATGTTATTATTGGTTATGTGACTTCAAGATTATTTAAAGAAATATCTGCATTATGTAATTCCTTTGCAAGAAGTAAAAGTATTTTTACATTTTAAGTTTATTTTCTTACTAAAACTTACTTTAAAATTAAAATAAAATGTAGATACTCTTGTATTGATATTATTTAATCTATCCTAATACGGACACTTAATACGGCACGACAACTTTATTAGAGGAGTAATTGAAGGGAAGGTAGTAGAAAACGTGGAAGGCCGAGAAGAACTTTTATGGACAGGTGTAGGCGAAAATGATGGTCGTGTCGTATCAGGAGATCAAGAGAAGGGCGGATTGCAGAGAGGAATGGAGAAAGCTCCACTGACAAGAGCAAAGCTCTTAAATTAGAATGAATGAATAATTCTAGCAAGACAATGCCTATAACAAATTCAAAGTGTTGTGCACTGTAATATTTTGTCTACAATATGTGGTAACGTTAGGTTTATTTATTGCAATAGTACCCTGTACAGTCAAGGTACTTTAATTACACTTCCTTTAAAGTTATAGTTCTGTAAAATTGTAAAGAATATTTCAATTATTTAGTCACAAATATACTATAGAGATTAAATATTAAGTATTTAATTGGTTAACACTACTTGACTGTTTGGTATATAGTAGGTGTATATAGGTGTACCAGAATCTCATGGCAAATAGGGAAAAAAAAATTTGTAGTGTGCAATACTGGGGAAATTGGATTAAACGATCTTGATACTGGTTAATATTTAATTATGTCTTTAGTATTATTGAACATGAATTATAATAAGACTGTATGAAGAATGTTCGGTGTATAATATAGAAAACTAGCTTTTGCCCGCGGCTTCGCCCGCGTGGAATAGTGTTATTGGAGAAAAAACTACTTCGGCGAATAATTCTCTACCTACTTACAGCAATATACTACTGATACAATATTGAACATGTTTTTAGGTTTGCCCAATGCAAATTGTTAAAAATGGGACCCTATCACCTCGATACGACATGCGCGACCACTTGATAATATACTTACATAATAAGTACTTGAATATAAATTTTACCATAATCTTATAATGTCTTAAAGACTATTAAATACTTAAAGACTATTATTTTAAAAACTCGCATCAAAATCCGTTGCGTAGTTTTAAAGATTTAAGCATACATAGGGACAGACAAAAAAGGGACTTTGTTTTATACTATGTAATATAATGATATTTCATGAAAAATAAATCAATCGTGAATTACTTTATATACTTATTTATTACGAATAACATACAATTAAATTGGCAACAGTTTATTTAATGTTGGAATTTCCTTCCGAACTGTATAGAACTCGTTTACTTTATTCCTAATCAACTATAAATCGAAACTGTCTTATGTTGATTTTCTTTTTTCCTCCTCTCCTCCTTTTACCAGGCATGGAAAACAAACCATCATTCGATGTGCCATCAGCTACGATTCACCTTATAGTAGTACTGGAAACACATTTAAAGAAGTCACAATAATTACCTAAGAAAATATAAAAAAACTAAAAGTATCAAAACAACTCACTCTAACTTACCGGTCAACTCTACCACGAACTTTAAATTATAAGATTGAGTTCGATTTACACCTTCTTCTTTCTGTATTTTACTATAGACATAGAAAACAATATTTCTCGCTTGAGATCGAATTGCCTTTTTGGATATTTTCACAAAAACAACAAATTCCAAGAACATAATCACAAAATTTTAGCAGCGGTTGACAGATCACGTACTTTGATTTGACGGGTCATACTTGACATTGCCATATGAAAATCACATTTTTTATTTTTTTTAAAATGCCATCAGATTCTGGTAGAGCTATAATAGCAAATATTTTAAAACTATTATGAGGTGTTTGTGTCCTTCTATCCCATTTATAAGGTGAAGGTGTTGAGCATCGATGACAATAAAATATCATTACATTGAAAAACTTATAAATTTTAACTACTAAATACAAATCTTTATTTCTAAGGAAGTTTCAGAGAAACTTGCTTATTTATGAACTCCATTTGTTACCTACTATAATTTAGGTACCTACTATACACCTCAATATTGCTTTCAGCTGGTATAGTAGCGTGTAAAGATTACAAACTGCAAGTAAGCTACAAACTAAGAAATTTATATTTTAACAAAGTGTTGAATTATACTTGAATACAATGAATTAAATATTAGGTATTGACAATAATTGTTATTTATTGAATACTTTAGATTGAATTCTTTTGACTTTATGCAATATAGACTACTAGCATAAGGTGTTTTATAGACCCTTTAGGCAAATCATTATTATTTACAAATAACAGCTGATCAATAAATATCCACCATTATGTTCGTTGAGGCGATAAAGGTAGCTGGTGGTCCTGGGTATCTTTATCGTTAGGTCGATAAAGATAAAGTTCACGATATGCTAAATGTCACTTACGGCCGCTTGTCTAGGCATTGTATGGAGAAACGCGTTAGAGCAATTCGTTATATGAGTGCATCGTTAGCGTATTCGTTCAAAGTGGCTGCTTGGCTAGTGGCTACCAATTTTTTTAACGATACGACTGAATAAGTCATTTAACGCACGCTTATGTCAATCCCATACATTTTTTATTCACGAAGTTCGCCGTCGATATTATTTAATGCATCTTGTCTAGCCCTCCAGGCTCAGAACCTCAATTCTCGTATTTAACATTTTACTTCATTAGTTTTGTAAATGTAGTGACATGTTACCGTGAACGGATTTTATGGCGTTTCGACCAATCAGAGCGCGTTTCACGTCGGTTTAACGTTCATAAAAACACCGTTTGGGATTATAAGCGTATCGGGACTTGATTGTAATCGTATTAATGCAGGTTTTATTTAGCAGAATTGCCCCTCAGGTCCGACTTTTTACATGACAAACTATTTACCTAACTAACCTAACTAATTATTATGTATACTGAATACAAATTGAGCTGCGACTGACCGATCGATGTCTCTACATTTCAGTAATCTACATAATAACACGATCCTTAGATGATCAAATCTACGTAGGTGTAGTTAAACCACCCACTGCCTTTGAAACAAATAGTGCATATCTAGTATCGGAGTGGGGTGTGTGAGTTTTGTCACTACTTGTCGTGAAGAAGTGAACTACAATTTGTATTGCATCGAAAAAACGCCCCTAGTGGCAAACAATGGTAACTAATTCGATTCCTCTCGCTTTCTTGAATCTGTGGGAGAGATTTTGTGTATAAGGTCGGAAATGTGTAACAGGGATTAGGTGTGCAACTATTTTAATATGTAATTGTATTTTGTAACCAAGGTGAGATTTCAGGTATTACTAATGTCAGTAGTCAGGCTCCGTAGGATTTCGTATCGTCCGTCCGTCTGTATTTCCGTTTGTTTATTTGTCCGCCTTTCTGTAATAATGAATTTAAATTGATAAAAATTCATATAGTTAGAGATTATGTATATGTCGCATCCGGTCATAAAGCAGAAGCGGAACTACAAGTGCGCCATCTATAAGAAACGCGTTTGGCGCGCTTTGACAGAGTCTAGTCTGAAGTTCGTACAAGCGACATGGTGGGATGTGGTGGGGCCTTAGGAGTGATGACTTGATGAGCTACCACAAGACAGATCTCAGCTAGTCGTGGCGCGGGCAACCAGTCTAGGAACTGTCCATAGTTTCGTTTTAGTACCAGTGTTTATAAAAGTGATTTTATAAAGTGTACCTAGTGAATGTTTAAAGAATTGTAATTCCGAATAAAAGAGTGATATTGTAAGTTTGTTACTTCTCTTTGCAAAATACACTCACAGTACCTATGTCTGAATGGAATAGATCCAAAATCATGAGCCTCAGGCGATATATATATTTAGTTTTCACCATCATAAAATAATAATAATTTTATATTTTAGGGGTGGGGCTCTCCTTAGTCCGTTGATGGTTACGGAACGTGTCCCGACAATCTCTAGGTTAGTTTTTCTTAACACTTTGCTTATTCATATTATTTCTTTTCTAGGAGGCTCTACTGCTTTATAACTCTACAGACGTCAATACAGTGACATTTTTGGTATAAAACTCATAGTTACCAACATTCGTCATCCAAGTTGTGAAACATAGAGCAAAAACTGGTGTTTCGTCTCCTAAATATCCACTCCCATCCCATTGGTCACCAGCTGCATATTATTCATATATTTTAAATCTGCCTTTATGATCGTCATAGTTATTATACACTAGCCATTGCCCGCGGCTCCACCCGCGTAAATACAGTATCCCTCAGGAACACTGTATTTATTCGGGATAAAAAGCAGCCTATGTTTTAATACAGAGCTTAAACTACTACCATACTCAATTTATTCAAAATCCGTTCAGTAATTTTGGGTGAAGGAGTAACAAACGTCCATACATCCTCACAAACTTTCACAATTATAATATTAGTAGGATTGAAACTTCGGCAATCATAGTTTTTCTCAATAACTCAAAATTCAAACCTGTGATTATTATTTAAAATAAAATATGTAATTATATTATGACAACAGTGATAACTAAGGATACGTTATACCCTTACAAAACTGACAAAATTTTTGTGCCGCGTCACACATTGACACTTTTAATTACTGTGACATTTCACTCACAGCAAAAATTCGTGACAAGGATGGCATTACTAATTCAACAGCAAAGAAAAAGATGACTAGTGTTTGTCACACCAATTACATACGATTCCACATTTAAAGTTTGAAATCTCTGACATAGATTATTTAACGACGCAGAAGGTACAAAATGCGTATAAATTCTATTTCGTTCATAGGTATAGGTGTACCAGAATCTCATGGCAAATAGGGAAATAAAATTTTGTAGTGTGCAATACTGGGGAAATTGGATTAAACGATCTTGATAATGGTTAATATTTAATTATGTCTTTAGTATTATTGAACATGAATTATAATAAGACCATATGAAGAATGTTCGGTGTATAATATAGAAAACTAGCTTTTGCCCGCGGCTTCGCCCGCGAATTCCCCCTTCGGCGAATAATTCTCTACCTACTAACTAGCCTACTGATACAATATTAAAAATGTTTTTAGGTTTGCCCAATGCAAATTGTTAAAAATGGGACCCTATCACCTCGACACGACATGCGCGACCACTTGATAATATACTTACATAATATTATATTTATCGCACTTGAATATAAAATTTACCATAATCTTATAATATCTTAAAGACTAAATACTTAAAGACTATTATTTTTAAAACTCGCATCAAAATCCGTTGCGTAAATTTAAAAGATCTAAGCATACAATATAATATACCTACAGGCTACATGCATAGGGACAGACAGATAAAGCCACTTGTTTTATACTATGTACTATGTAATATGTAATAAATAAAGTTATTTGACCAACAAAACTGACAAACTACCTCTGGATATTCCATAAGAATTAAGAACTGCAGTTACTATTATACGTATTCTGTGCTGCAGTTCAAAATATTCGTGAACCTCTTTATACTGTATACGTCCCGCGTTTTCGATAGCGCGATGTAGAAACACGAGCGCCCGCGCCGCGCAGCAACACTATATCCCTGCATTTTAAATCTGTAATATCTTCGAAAATATTCATTTAAATTACATGCCGTAAAGGGCAGTATTGATCTATCTTAAATGCACAATGTATTTAAGGTACTTAATAGGATAAGGATTAATACTGTATTACTTAAAATCACTTTGTAAATAAGCTATTAAATTAAAATCAAAGTAAATGATAAAAAATTGGTTATTGTGGGTTATCCCTAAGAGATAGACATATGCCATCGCGGACTTTTTTGTAGGCTTTTTTAAGATAAATAATAAAACTGTAGTACATAATTTTGATCTATCTCGTAGTGTTCAGCCAGCATTTTCAATAGAAGCGCAAAATATGTGATTTTTTAGGACTTTAGAAACCTCTAAAATTATCTGTGTACAGTCGGGGACACTATCGGTTTATCACTTTGGCGAGTGTTTCGGATGTGCTAGCGCAGAGTGTAGTCCCCGCCCACTCTAAAGAAATGAGCCAATTACGGGGGAGTTTGGGCATGCGCTCGTAAAATAACAAACAATAATAATGTTTTGTTTAGTAGTAATCAGTTGCAGTTTGCTGCAACCGCTCGTTGTCAACGTCCGTGTTTTGTAATTTATTTGGCTTGTCTTTTATATTTTAAAGTGTAAATTGCATATTATATAATAATAAGAATTCGTTGTTAAAAGTTACAACGTAGGCAGTATTATGGTCGCGTTTCCTAAATTGAATGTTTTTCGCAAATATTTTGCAAACAAATTAAACTAAAAGTAAAATTTGTTAAAATATTATAATAATTATGATAGGTATAATATTTAGTATGGCAAAAACGATTTTTCAGAATCTATTCACCCAAAATTTACTACCCAAAATTCACCCTAAACACAAAAAAAAAAGAGGTCGTCCTTAGGAACATTTTTCTGTTTTCTTATTTTGTTTGTTAAAATACCCAAATATTGCAAAAAGTATTCAAATTGTTTTAAAAATAATCCAACAATATAAGAAAAAACTTAGGCCTCTGCATACGTTAATGGATGATTTATACAGTATTCTCCGAGCGAAGTAACCACTCTTGAAATACTGTAGTGCCTGGGACAGTTGGTTTTTAAATGTCGTATGGTTGCCCAAGCACATACGGCATTCTCACAACATAGTCAGCCTAGTCCAGAGAAATTAACTGGTCAATACGTCTGAGGCCTTCATCGTTAGAGCGTCCGTATAACGTGCTTAAGATCTGAAAAAGTCTCATTGGCACACACGCCTCACCCTGGGATTCGAACCTGCAATCGCTCGAGTGCGAACCAAACGGTCTACCCACTAGGCTACGGAGCTCAATAATATTAGAGCATAATATAAAGTCTCTTTATTTTCACGTGTTTTGCTATTATGCATGTTAACATGATTCTTAATCCGTGGCAATAAGGTTTATTTTATTTAGTCATTGTCTAGACTTTTTTTTTGGACAAAAGATTTCTATAGATTTGTTTGTGACTTGTGGCTGCGTATACGTACTATAGGGAACCAGTCAAACAACTTTTCGATAACGCGTCCAGATGTCCAGTTATCAGTACAGAACAAAATATTTAAAGTAATAATTACGTAAATAATATTGCCTACATTTTGTGCGTTACAAATTACAATTAACTTAGTTATTAGAGCCGAATTTTTTTTCGAATATTATGTGTCTTGTTACTTGTATTAATCATCTTTAATCCTGGATTTTCCAAGTAATGATGTTTTTCGTTGATCACAATTTTATTTAATAGTAATAAGTTTAGCAAAAGACTTAGTCACTTAGACTCGCACTTAGCCTATTTTTTTTAGCTCTTCGAAGAGTTCGGTACTATTTTATCATTATATACATATATTCCAACTATTAGTACTAATATTGAGCACAATTATTAATATAGAACAAAAAAATTAAAAATAAAGTTTTTTATATACTTACCTTTAATATTTTTATTTTATTTTTTATTTTTAAAGAGAATATAATATGCTAATTATTGTTGTCATTATTTATCACATTTAAAAACCTAACCAAGATCATGTCACGACATGTCTAAGGAAGTGCCTAACCAAGCTTAAATGCCGACAAACTGCTACGCAGTTTGGCAGGTTTATTAGGATATGTAAAAGTTATTTGCCAATAAAGTATTTTTTCATTTTTCATTTTCCATTCATTCATTTCAAGACCATGTCACGACATGTCCGTAATTATCAACGCGCTATAGGTTTTTTTATTTAATTCAAAAGTGATAGTAGTAGTAGTAGTACTGATTTCGGTCAAAATAATTCTCTACAAGAGTTTTTAGCATGGTCTATCACCATGAAAACTTATAAGTTTTTATCTCCTATTGTTTAGAAATGAAATAGGTTTAAAATACCTATTCAACGTTAACCCATACGACGGGGTTAGAAATTAGAATGCAAAAATATTTTTCATCCTCACTTCACGTGTATGGAGAACCACCCCTAACATATAAAATTATTATATAAATGTATAAAATATGTGTTTATATTTATAATTTAAAATATAAATACATATTTTATGATTCCAAAATTAAGATCTATACACAGTCTAACAATACCAAATTGTATCTATTTATATTACAGAACGCTTCTAGCGCGGACAAACAGACGGAGAGAACGAAACTATAAGACTTCCTTGAGTAATCCTAAAAACCGGATCAAACTGAACACATTTTGTTTAGATATCACAGACAGAAACACGAGGACTGATGATGATTACTATTTTCTTTGTTATGTTATTTCCTTCAAATTACTTGTGAACAAAATAGTATGCATATTTTTCTTATTAAATGCCTTTTGCAAGCAGCTATTGCGCAGATGATGATAAGTTATAGGCGATAGCTTATAATAATATATTACAGCTATACCGTATAGTATATCTATCACATCAGTTTTCAATTGGTGATTTGAATGGTTTTTTTTTTGTGATAAATGGAAAGATCACATATAAGTTTTATAACAAAACTATTTTTATTTTTCATTTTATATTAAAATAAAAATTAATTTTTGAAACCAGTGCCGAAAACACGCCGAAAGCTTCCGAGCAAACTCGAGGGCGTGTGACGTCATACTCATAGTCGTCACACGTTGCAGTTAGCTAGATACTTATGTATGTATTACTAATCTGCGATTGCAGTTTATATAGATATTATATACAGATTTTGTTAGTTATTATAAGTAGTTTTTTGATCTATTTAATTCTGTTGTCATTGTTTAATACTCAAAGAGACATGCCTGAGGGGCAATTCTGCTAAATAAAACCTGCATTAATACGATTACAATCAAGTCCCGATACGCTTATAATCCCAAACGGTGTTTTTATGAACGTTAAACTAACGTGAAACGCGCTCTGATTGGTCGAAACGTCATAAAATCCGTTCACGGTAACATGTCGCTACACTTTCAATCCAAACAAAGTTAAATTGACTCTTTAAATTGTCTACTTTAAATACGAGAATTGAGGTTCAGGTCTCAATAGTACCTAATTTTGGACAGTGCACACCTATGTACTGACTACTGATAATAATAATTATAGTAGGCATTGGTGACAACTAATTCCCAAAAGAAGTGGTTTATTTAACATTCTTAAGTTATCAATTCTTTTTGTATATTATTAACACAAGTTATCTATAGTTACATAGTTTAATATATACCATACTAATATAATAAAGAGAAAAAGTTTGTTTGTATGTTTGCATTGCATAGGCTCCGAAATTACTGGACCGATTCTGAATGAAATTTGGCACAGGTATAGAATAGACCACGAGAAGGACATAGGCTACTTATTATTGTGGCAAAATGTACGGTACCCTCGAGATTTCCTTTTGCACGCACGAAGTCGCGGGCAACATTTAGTATGGAATATACGCAATGTTATTTTATAAATTACTGGCTGTTGCCCGCGGCTCCGCCCTCGTAAATCCAGTAAATAGTAACCCACGGGAATCGTACTTGTCCCGCGATAATAAGTAGCCTATGTGCTTCCCCATGGTCTACTTTATATCTGTGCCAAATTTCATGATGATCGGTTTATTAGTTTTTAGGTGAAATCGTAAATAAAGTACCCAACAGGAACCATACATTTCCCACGATAAAAAGTAGTCTGTCTTTCCCTGTGGTCTACTCTACATAATTTTCAAATTTCATGATGAACAGTCAAGTAGTTTTTACGTGAAAGCGTTGAGTTTCGGCGTGAACCACAGTTATAAAAAAGCACACATATTTATACACTATCCCACGGGAACATTGTACTTTCTCGGGACTCAAAGTATGTCTATACCAAATTTCATAAAAATCGGTTCAGTGGTTAAAGCGTGAAGAGGTAAAGACAGACAGATAGACACACATTTATAATATTAGTAAGTAAGTATAGACTAGTATAGATTAGTATAGATGTATAGATATTAATCAACAGCCTAAAATATAAGTTTTATGCTTCTAGTTCCGAAAATGACAATACTTTCATACAACCTTTCATCCCCTTTTCAACCCTTTACAACACTATTTCCAATTAAAAAGTAGCCTATGTCCTTTCCCAGGCTCTAGACAATCTGTGTACCAAAATTAATTTAAATCGGTTCAACAGTTTTGGCGTAAAAGCGAGGCAGACAGATAGAGGAAATTTCGCATCCTACTAATATCAGATATAAATATGAAAGTTTGTGAGGATGGATGTTTGTTACTCTTTCCCGCATAAAGTACTGAACGGATTTCGATGAAATTTGTTATGGTAGCAGTTTAGGCTCTGGATTAAAACATAGGCTACTTTTTATCCCGAAAAGGTACAGTGTTCCCGAGGGCTACTTTATATACGCGGACGTAGCCGCGGACAACAGCTAGTTTATAATACTAGCACATGCCCGTAATTTTGCCCGCAGTAGTAAATTTTCAATATTATTGACAAGTCACGTGTAATAGCCGTAAACGCTGTAGCCGTAGGTACTGTTATTAAACCATAGTACTACTGAGATATTAAACACAGATTAGTATTGAGTAGGTAGCTGTATGACGTCACAACTAAGGTGTTCAATCGTGGTGCGTTCATAGTCCCCCGATCTATTTTCAAATTTTATCAATTTTTAATTGTTTATAATTAATTGAAAAAAAAAACATTATTTCAGGTTTTTTGCATTAAATATCAATATTAATAATGATAAAGTTTTTAAATGCCACCAAAAAACATTTTTTTTTTTTCAAAAATCACCAATAATTAAAAACCCGCAAAAAAACTGATCATTCGTTCAAAAGCTACGATATCACTGTGGCTTTGGAGCTGATGATGATTAGATTATTATTATTATTTTAATTACCTACTTAATGTTACTTATTGACAAACGGTTATTTTTTGTCGAGCAGAAAGCGAGTTGATGATGATGATACATAGCTAAGATTTATTTCGATTGTATCCGCTTTTAATTATGAAAACCGCATCAAAAACGGATCATTCGTTTAAAAGCTACGATATCACTGTGGTTTAGGAGCTGATGATGATTAGATTATTATTATTATTTTAATTACCTACTTAATGTTACTTATTGACAAACGGTTATTTTTGTCAAGCAGAAAGCGAGTTAATGATGATGAGACATAGCTAAAATTTATTTCGATTGTATCCGCTTTTAATTATGAAAACCGCATCAAAAACGGACCATTCGTTCAAAAGCTACGATGCCATAGACAAACGAGCCTGCACATTCGTGCCGAAGCATGGCTCTTTCTCGGTAGTATTATCTTCTTAATAATTGTGAAATAATTAAATCTACTACTTTCAAATTTTGAAATTTTAAATATTCCAATCATTATTTAGGTATTATTTACCAGAGTTCGGATATTTAGTGCAATGAATTACAAATATTTATTATGATCATAAAAATACAATTACTATTAGAATTTATGCGCACGCACACTTATACTTTAAAGAACATCACGAGTAACTTTGTGGGCGGGGCTTAATGGAATCGGCCGATGTTTGCGCAAGGGAAAATCGCCTTTAGGGTGGTCAACCGGTTCTGACCGCGACTGTACCTCTACTATGTTATGTATGTTATATATACCCAAAAACCTTCCCGTTAGATAAAGTTATCTAACGGGAAGGTTTTTGGGTATATATAACATGCATATCTGTCAAAAAAAACGGCATAAAAATCCGTTGCGTAGTTTTAAAGATTTAAGCATACATAGGGACAGACAAAAAAGGGACTTTGTTTTATACTATAATATAATGATTATGATATTTCATGAAAAATAAATCAATCGTGAATTACTTTATATACTTATTTATTACGAATAACATACAATTAAATTGGCAACAGTTTATTTAATGTTGGAATTTCCTTCCGAACTGTATAGAACTCGTTTACTTTATTCCTAATCAACTATAAATCGAAATTATCTTATGTTGATTTTCTTTTTTCCTCCTCTCCTCCTTTTACCAGGCATGGAAAACAAACCATCATTCAATGTGCCATCAGCTACGATTCACCGTATAGTAATACTGGAAATACCTTTAAAGAAGTCACAATAATTACTTACCTAAGAAAATATACAAAAACTAAAAGTATCAAAACAACTCACTCTAACTTACCGGTCAACTCTACCACGAGCTTTAAATTTTAAGATTGAGTTCGATTTACAACTTCTTCTTTCTGTATTTTACTATAGACATAGAAAACAATATTTGTCGCTTGAGATCGAATTGCCTTTTTGGATATATTCACAAAAACAACAAATTCCAAGAACATAATCACAAAATTTTAGCAGCGGTTGACAGATCACGTACTTTGATTTGACGGGTCATACTTGACATTGCCATATGAAAATCACATTTTTTATTTTTTTTAAATGCCATCAGAGTCTGGTAGACCTATACTATTAAGAGATTAATTTATTAAAATTGCCTCTTATTAGTAACTATGATAATGGCATGAACGCCTACTACATAAAACGTATTTAGTTTTTTTATCAATGTCAAAAAGGAATTGAAACTTGATATTTATAAACATGTATCTATTATTGCACTATTTTATAGTGCGATGTTGGGGCACAAATTCTGCAAAGAACGGTACAGATGAAGAAAAAGCTTATTTTTAGGGTTCCGTAATACTTAAGGAACCCTTATAGTTTCACTCTGTCCGTCTGTCTGTCTGTCTGTCTGTCTGTCTGTCTGTCTGTCTGTCTGTCTGTCTGTCCGCGCCTCTAGCTCCTGTAATTATGAATATAAATTGATGAAATTTGGTGCAGTTATAGATTGTGTATAGATCACGGTTTCGGGATCATAAAAAAATAATAATTTTATATTTTAGGGATGGCACTCCATACATGTGAAGTGGGGATGAAAAATATTTTTTCACTCTACCCCATCGTGTGGGGTATCGTAGAATAGGCCTTTTAAAATAAAGGCAAGGTTTCATACGTTACTTTTTTATAAAGTTGACCATTTTCGAGTAATCGGCCTCCAAAGTAGTTTGTAAGTTGGTAGCATTAGCATTTTTAAACTATAGGAGATAGAAACTTGCAAATTTCTATGCTGATAGATCATGCTAAAAACTCTTTAGGAAAATTATTTTGAACCAAATCGGACAGTAACTTTTAGAGTAATTAAAAAAAAGCATATTACGCGTTTATAGTTACGGAACCCTCGTTAGACATGTCCTGACATGCTCTTGGTTAGGTTATTTATAAAAACACTCCTTGACCTTTACGTCAAAAAAGTAGTTTGTTAAAAGTTAGCTTATTTTCAAGAATTTGTTCCTCATTAAGCTGGAACTATATGCTTTGAAATCCGGAATGCCGCTGATGAAAATTTAGAAAGTTAAAATTGACATTAAATTAATAAAAACTCATGACATTAAATTAATGATAAATTCATTAAAAAATACTAATAGTGTTTGTATAGATGATATATCTACAACAGTGATAAAACATGTGGCTGAAGTAATAGCATCACCGCTTAGTCATATTATTAATCTTTGCATTGAAGATGGTACATTCCCAAATGAACTTAAAACATCTATCATAAAACCACTATTTAAAAAAGGCGAAAAAGAAGATGTATCATGCTACCGTCCAATTGCTATTATTTCTGTTTTTTCTAAAATTATAGAAAAAATAATATACAAAGTGCTATATTCCTACTTCGAAAAATATAGATTATTTGCTAAAGAACAAAAAGGATTCAAAAAGAATTTGTCCATTAATTTAGCTATCTACAATTTTTTAAATGATATCGTCTCAAATATTGACAAAGCTATACCGGTTACAGCTCTCTATATGGACATATCTAAAGCTTTTGACTATGTAAGACATGACATACTAACAGACAAATTAAATAAATATGGAGTAAGAGGAAATATCCTTAATCTGATAAAATCATTTCTAACTAATAGGACTCAAATTACCCAAATTACAAGTATATGTACAAAAACAAAAACAGAGTGCATATATTCATCAAAGCCTCGAAAAGTACAATTTGGTGTACCACAAGGTAGCGTTTTAGGGCCACTACTATTTTTGATATACATAAATGACTTGTCTCGTAGCATAAACTATCCTATGACACTATTTGTAGATGACAGTACTGTGGTGTTTACTTGTAATGACATAAAAAACTATGAAAATGACATGAATAAAAGTTTAAGTGATATTATAATGTGGTTAAAATCTAATAACTTAATGATAAATTTAAATAAAACTCAGATAATGAAATTTCAACTAAGAAAGCCCTTATTAAACTCGTTAAACATTAATTATAATGGAGAAAATATTCAAGATACTGAAGTCACAAAGTTTCTAGGCATATATATAGAAAAGGATCTTAAATGGAAAACACACTCAGAATACATATGTAAAAAAATTAATCAGTTTTTATTTGCTACTTCAAAAGTAGTTAATGAAAAAGCATTGCTTATGGCCTACCATGGATTTGTGGTTTCTACTCTGCGATATGGCATAATATTTTGGGGCAATTCCACAATGCGTGAAGACATTTTTAAGGCGCAAAAGAAATGTATTCGTGCTATAGCAAATATACGTACAATTGAAAGCTGCCAACCTTACTTTAAAAAATATAAACTACTTACATTTCCATGCCTGTACATATATGAAGTAGCGTTATTTGTACGAACAAACCTTTCTTTATTCACCCGATTCAATACCAAAAGGCTTGCACATAAATTATGTTGTCTAGAATCTAAAACTACACTAGTTAGAAAGAGTATTTTCGACATGTCAACTAAAATATATAATATTTTACCACGACATCTTAAAGAAATAGACAGCATTCAAAATTTTAAAAATGAATTAAAAAAATACTTAATAGATAAATGCTTTTACAGTGTCGATGATCTCTTTTGTGCATAATTAATTAATTATAAATATTATTATTATTTGACATGTGTAACTTTAATTATTATTGACTATTGACTAATCAATATTACTGAAATTCTCAAAGATGTAATTTATAATAATAATTTTTACTAGATATTTACTACAATTTGACTATTTACATGACATCATAATTATTTTCACGTGATATTAATAAATTTATTAGATTTTACGATGATTGTATGATATTATTATGATTCAATGGTGTTGATGACAAAATAAGTTGACCTATATTATCTAACATTTTTATATATATTTTTCTTATAATTGTAAATTAATTAATTTGAATTAATGTTTATTATGACTATAAAAGATTTAATTTAATTTTAAATTGAAGGCTTAACTAGATTAATTATAAGTTTACTCTTACACCTGCATGGTTATGATTTGCAAACGCCTTTCTGATGGCAGAATGTAGGATCTTTTAATATTGTAATTTTTTATGACCTCATGACAAACCACATTCTTGCAATAAATGATTTGAATTTGAATTTGAAAAATAGAATTCTGCGCTAATACCTAACTACAATAAAGTTGAAAATGGAAGTTTTGATCGTCGAGCTGTCATTTAAGACATTGAAACTCGACACTCATATGTTGAAATTTTCAACTCTATTGTATTGGCTCAGAATACTATTTTCAATGCTCAGAATTTTCTACGGCCTTCTGGATTCCGGATGTTATATTCCCAGCCTTGGGAAACGGTAAAGGATAAGAAGTAGAGCTTGCAAACATTTAATCGACAATTTTGACATTCGAATAGGTATTCGGTATTTTTATGGGCACTATTCGAATAATATAAAAAAGTATATTTTTTATTATAATACCTTTTTTTTAGTTTGGGAGTATTGAATGTAAATGTCTTCCGTTGTATATATTATGTCTTCCTGGGAAAAAAGAATTAAACAATGACAATTTTTTTTTTTAAAAATACTTAAGTATATTGATTTCTTATTTTTAAGCGAATATTGTTCATTGTTTTAAACACTTACGGATTGTTTCGTGTGTGTACGATGCGTGGAAAGTAGCCAAAACGTCAAAAAAACTAAGTGCACTGCGACTCAATCTGTAAGTATTTTAAACAATGGAATACTAAGTTCAAAATTATTAAAGTGAAAATTATTAAGATATAAACTGTAGGGTATAGGCAGTAGGTGTAGTTGTTGGTGAAAAAAAAAATTGTTTTATGTAAGTAGGAGGAATAATTATTTCCATCATACAACATCTGTTAAGTACATACAGCTAATGTATAACAAATATATGTTTGTTGTAAACCGTTTCACTAAGCCAGAAATGTGATGGGAATTTTTATATTAAGGATCTGTTTCACGATTCACAATCGCCTATAAAGTGACATATAGCGCATCCGGAAGTTCTGTCTCTGTCGCTCAATAAAAAGCAAAAAAAAAATTAATCTGTTTCTCTTAAAATTTAAGATTGATATACTTAAATCAAATAATGGCAGCAGTTACTTTACTGTTAGGCTAAGCGTGCACCACGATTTTTTTGATGTGCGATTATTTTGTAGCAGAAATGTTACATACATTTCTGCGACAAAATAATCGCACATATGCGCGCACAGACAAATAAACCCATACGTTGCATTTTTGCGACAAAATAATCGCACTACAAAAAATCGTGGTGCGCGCTCCTCCTTACTGTTAGGCCCTCAGATCGTTCTAAGTTACTTCGTTATACATCTCACACCATTTTTTTTTTTTGTAGTTTAGCAATATTAAAACGTTAATGATATTAATTTAACTGATTGAACAATATAATTACATTATTTTCGTCAATCTTGTCAAATTTCTTTCAAGCTAGATAAAATATAAAATAAGTGAACGGTCTGTAATTCTGTACCTACAACTAACGACATTCGCTTCTGTACTTATTTACTCTATGCCAGAAATGCATGCAACCTTATTCGATTTACAAAAAAAGTATATATTGACATTGCTTTACATTTTTCTTATGACATAAACTGTCAAGTATTTTCATAAATTATTATTTATTGTTGAAAAATATATTTTTAAGAAAATACTTGACTGATAGTAATAAATGTTGTAGAGGTCCACGGGGAATTAAATTCCTCGACATTTATTCACTTTTTGTCATGGTTTTTACAGCTTTTATAGACACACGATGGAATTTTGTGCAAGGCGCACCGCGCACGGCACGTGTAGTACGTGCTACGCGTCGACCAGCTGGTCGCATACTAACCAAAATTGGCCCGACTCGGGCCAATTCGAGTCTTCATTTTTAATCGTTTATAACATATCTACCTCTTTTTAATATTATATATCTATGTATGACAAGCTATAAGTGTCTGATTCAAAATTGACCTACGAATATTATCAAACATTTTGATGCACAGTACCTACTTGTAAATACCTCTTATCCATAACAAGAGTTCGGTTCGTAACTTGAAATTTTCTCTCTTGAAGTCTGTCAAGTGGTTTAGAGAACAGCACTGTACTCGTGTAAGAGCTCGAGTGGCTCGCAAAATTTTGTATCCTCACAGACATCATCATCAGTCACAGATGAGGAGCTACTAGGAAAATAACACTTCTTACCTTCTTCTCAAAAAAGCATAACATTTTCAGCTTCCTATCTATAAAATATCTATGTAGGTTTTTGAAAGTACACAACGGATTTTATTGAGGATTTCATCAATTGATAATGATTCAAGATTCAAGATTAACAGCCTACGTGGTCAAGTGGTTCGAGCATTGGCTCTCGACTCGGAGGTCGTGGGTTCGATTCCCACATGGGAACAAAAAAAAATGTTGTTTCCCAGTTTGGTTAGGGCAATGCAGGCTGATCACCTGATTGTCTGACAAGAAACATGATCCATGCTTCGGATGGGCATGTAAAAAGTCGGTCCTGCGCCTGATCTCTCGCCAGTCGTGTCGGTCATCCGTCCCACTGGGTTACGAGAATAAAAGGAAGAGAGAGTGCTCTAGTGTATTGCGCACACACTTGGGCACTATAAAATCACTCCTGCGTAACTGGCCTGGTTTCAATGAAACCGGCCACCGTCACCGAGATCGGTGTGGGAGTTATTATTAATGATTCAAGAGGATCTCGTTCTCGCAAATACTACTGACTTAGTAATATAATATTATGCAGCCTTTATATGGGAAAGATAACCTATTATAGGCATCCTCCACACCTTTCATTTATACACAAATAAATAAGAAAAAACATAATTAAGTATAAAAATACAAACAAAACTAAAACGCATAACGCAACCAGTATTATAAATGAGTAATTGTGTTTTTTTACTGTTGACTGTCGAATCAACTTTTTGAACCAACAATTGACTGTTTTACTGTATCTTCTATAATATTTCATGCAGGTGAAGCCGCGGGTGATGTCTTGTTGTATACAAGTACCTAACATTCGATCAGGTTCGAGAAAAGGTACTATTGAAAATGTATTTTCAACTAAAATGGTTGCTGAATATTAAAAAAGTACTGTTTTTGTGTTCATTGAAAGTAATTTCGTTGGAAATTGAAAGTCTTGAATACAACATTCACCATTTACTGAGGATCTTGTGTGTAAAAGAAAAGACCTTTAATAAGGATTTTCTTTTCCTTACAAAAAAATTTCTTATGCCCTCCATCTGTAATAATTTTACTTTAAATAATAATCTTGTGATCATAAATTTTAACAATTATAAATGTATGATAACTATGAAGTAGCAGTAAAAACTATTTAATCGTATAATGTTGTGTAAAATGTTTTTGATTCTGTTGGTCTTGGTACTGAATAACTGACGCATACCTAATGATTAGTTACGTATAATAAAACAGCAGAAACGCCGAAATAACAATAAATTAATAAACTATATTATGTAAAGTAAATTATAGTTTTATGTAGGATATTATTTTCTAAATAATTTCCCTTTTAAATACAGCTAAAATTTCAACTATTTCTGTACACAACCATCATAATTTTGAAGTATGTATCAGCCCAAACAATATCCCAAATAAATCATTATTATATAGAGCTCAAGTTGTGTAAGTTGGCTGGTACAGTTTCATAATTATGAAGATTGTGTAGAGAAATAGTTAAAATTTTAGCCGCATTTAAAAGGGGATTTATTTAGAAAATAAGTATTATTTCATACTTTTTTGTTTATTTTTACTTTGGAAGTCACTTTAATTTTTGTTTAAAAATAATAATATTTACCTATTTAGTCATATTTATTATAGATAATATTATTATTAACACATTTTAAGAACTTTTAGACTATCGAATGTATAATTGAATACGCGCCAAGCTTCCTTTAATCTACACTAATATTATAAAGAGGAAAACTTTGTTTGTATGTTTGTTTATTTGTTTGTTTGTTTGTTTGTTTGTAATGAATAGGCTCAAAAAGTACTGGACCGATTTCAAAAATTCTTTCACCATTCGAAAGCTACATTATCCACGAGTAACATAGGCTAAATTTTATTTTGGAAAAAAATAGGGTTCCGTAAGATATTTGGGTTTTTCGGACACAAGGTGTAAAAAATCAACCAGAAAAGTTACTTATTTTGCGTACGCTGCCTAAACTATAAAAGATAGAACCATAAAATGTTCTAATTAATTGTAGATCTTATAAATATCTACAAAAAAGTCCGCGACACACTATACCTATCTATGTCGAGTGAGGCACAACAACCATTTTTTTATTTAGAAATCTTGAATTTTTTTTGGACTACATTTAAACGCGATATTTTACTCATGTTATTAATCCTTATCTACACTAATATTATAAAGAGGAAAACTTTGTTTGTATGTTTGTTTGTTTGTTTGTAATGAATAGGCTCAAAAAGTACTGGACCGATTTCAAAAATTCTTTCACCATTCGAAAGCTACATTATCCACGAGTAACATAGGCTAAATTTTATTTTGGAAAAAAATAGGGTTCCGTAAGATATTTGGGTTTTTCGGACACAAGGTGTAAAAAATCAACCAGAAAAGTTACTTATTTTGCGTACGCTGCCTAAACTATAAAAGATAGAACCATAAAATGTTCTAATTAATTGTAGATCTTATAAATATCTACAAAAAAGTCCGCGACACACTATACCTATCTATGTCGAGTGAGGCACAACACCATTTTTTTATTTAGAAATCTTGAATTTTTTTTGGACTACATTTAAACGCGTTTATTTTACTCATGTTATTAATCCTTATCAAAATAAATTATTTCATCACTAAGTACAGTTTATTTAGATAATATTTGGTCTTTGAATGATTAAAATTGGACGTTTGGTTTTGAAGTTATGGCGAAATTAAAATATTACGATTTCTGCTGCACGGCCCGTTGCGAAGTGGGCGTCACCAAGGCGGGGTGCGCGTGCGGGTTAATGTTTAGTTTAGTTTAGTTAAATAGTTTAGTTATTTTATAAACATCAAATTGATAATATCTTAAAATATAATACATTCTAATATCTATACATCTATACAGTTAAATACAATTTAAGTGTCTGTTTGTAACTTCAAATTAACAGCTTTTTACATAATGAATCTGAAAGTATATTCGGTACTTACAATAAAATACTTTTTTTTTTAATTTTTGTGTCCGTCTGTCTGTCTGTCAGTCGGTCTGTCTGTCTGTTTGTTCCGACTAATCTCTGAAACGGCTGGACCGATTTTCACGGGACTTTCACTAGCAGATAGCTGATGTTATAGGGTCTAACATAGGCTTTATTTTAGGGTTCCGTTTAAAAAAATAGGATTCCGCTTTCGTTAGTCATAAATAAAGTCGCGGGTAAATTTCAGCGATATCCCAAAGTATTGTTCCACGCGGACGAAGTCGCGGGCAAAAGCTAGTATTGTATAAAGATGACGATGATTACTAAAAGTTATTTAATGGCATACCTATGCTTGCAGTTCTTTAAACAATGTCAAAATTTTCAAACGCGTATCTATTAACACCGAGGAGTTCTGTTCAGTGCTTTTGAATCCAGGGTATACCTTGGTGGTAAATCTTTTTTTTTTTGTAGTTTAAGCTAGGGTTACTCCTTTTTTAGAAGTCGGTTAAAACTACCAATTACTGGCCCCGAACAAATAATTGTTGGCCCCCTTATCCCAATTATTGGCTACCCCCTTATCATATAAAATACGGGGGTGGCATATTCGTTTTGCTTATCTTTTTATACTCTTCGATACTTAAATACTTTTTTTATTTATTTAATTTTATTTTTACTTTAAATTATTTACAGACTATAAGAAAGAAAGAAATAAAAAAACTAAAAAAGATAAAACTAAAGTACAAGATATGCTATAAAAATAAGAAAACCTCTAGGTCGTCCCCATCAGGCAGAGTGCCTATCAGGCTCAAAGAATTCCCTCGCTGGATGGCTATGCTAAATCTTTGAGCCAGATAGGTGCCGGCTTTGGGGTCTCGGGTGGCCTCTACGAGTTTTTTCGAAATTTCTCCGAATAGTTTGTGTGCCCCCGGACCCCATGTACTACTAGGGTTTCAACCCCAAACGGTTCAAATATGAGATCCCTACTAAGGTTCTCATACTTTCGCCGCTTGAGGTTTTCTGCCTGATTTGCGGCCGCACCTGCAGTACTTGAGGTGCCCTGGACATGGGACGGAGCGAGTGTATCGACGCAAGTAGCGTCCCATACAAGAGCCCGTCCCAGTCTCCAAGGGACCAGGGTCATTCCGTCTGGTCTCTTGCCATCGTCGTGCGACAGTCCAGAGGGTTCCAGCACAGCTGGTACTCCGGCAGTGACAAGCGCCCGACGAATGAGGTCGTTGAGGCAGTGATGACGGGTGATGCGACCGGCGCTTCGTGGACAGGACAGACCGTGGTGTCCGAGGCTGTCTACATTTGTACCACAAACGCAACGATGGGGGACGACGTGGGGGACGCCAAGACGCAGGGAAGTGGCTAATCGAAATGTTGTTCGATCCAGCAATGTGCCCGTATTGGGTGACGGTAGCGCTTGTAGCCAAAGGCCCGCCTCCCATTTCTCCACAGCTAAGAGGCGAGCCTGCTCCGTAGGACTGGACGATGTGTTAAGGAGATTGTTCCGTACCAGTCTACAGAGAGGCTCGTCCCAGAGCCTTTGGGAAAAGGTATTGGCGGGCAATTCGTTACAACCACTAGCTACGCTCCAGGCGTCCTTGGCCTCGTCCAGAAATGGAACTGCATTAGTGTAGGATAGGTGCTCAAGTATTTTAGATATAAGTATACGGTTTGCGTGGACTGAGGACAAGAAGGCCGGAAGGGATACGTCCGAGGGTTTTCGGACACCCAGGCCACCGAACCTTACTGGAAGTGTTGCCTGAGTCCATGAGCGGTCATCAAAGTTTATGTTCAAAATAGCGGAAAGCGTAGGTATGTCTTATGGTGTCATCCAACTGTTTGAGAAGTTGAGGGAACTTCCACAGTTGACAACACCGCAAGACATACGTAAATTTAGGTACAAAAAGGCAATAACGTGTTAAGGTGAAGGCCATGTGACAGTTAATTTGGAGAAGGCGATCTAAAGTTTCACTAAAATTTTGTAATTTATTATTTATGAAGGCCGGGAGAGACTCGTCTAAAATAGGTGAACCTAAGAGAAAGAGCGAATCCTTTTCGATGACAGACAGTTGTGGAGCTATTTCTTTGAAGCTAGATATAATTGCATTTCTATCCCCACAACTATCTGGCACAAAAAGTTCACACTTCCCTAGGTTCAGCTCAAGGGCGGATCCAGCTTTGGCGCCAGGAGGGGGTCACATCATGGGCGTAGCCAGGTTTTAGTTTCGGGGGGGGGGGGGGGGTTCATGAAAATAAAACGACTACAAGTACATTAAATAATCAGGACCGTCTTTAACCTATTAGAGGCCCTGGGCACATTAGATTTTTTTTTTCATTACCTGTTTATTCGTTAAACCTGAAAGACTGTGTATTTCGGAAAAATACAAATATCTATAGTCTAAAACTAAACGTCAGTACAAAATTTAATAATACGTTCTTTACCGAGCGCCAAAAACGCCAAAAACGAGCGAGCGAAGCGAGCGAGCAAATTTTCCTATTTTACAGGTTCAAACGTTCAACTCTGTTCAAACGTTAAACTAAAATATAAACATCGGAAAAATACCATAAAATGAACCGGCTTAAACAGAACATCGGTAATAAATAATGTAATGGCCTTTATGTTAACCGCGAGCCAGCGAAGCGAGCGAGCAAATTTTTTTCCTATTTAATAGGTTAAATCTGTTCAAACTTTAACCCCTAAAATACTGTGGAATTAGGATCATACATTAGAATAATGGGCGCCCATTTTTTTTTCGTTTTTACCTGTTTATGCTTTAAAACATAGTATTTCAGGGTTTCCCCTTAAACACTGAATAACGGTGAACTTCGGAAAATATCATAAAATGAACCGGCTAAAACGGAACATCGCTACTTACTAATATAATATTATGTTCTTTATGTTAAACGCGAGCGAGCGAAGCGAGCGAGCAAAATTTTTTCCTATTTAATAGGTTAAATTTTCTCAAATTTTAAACCCTCAAAGACTGTTACCCTGAAAAACTATGTAATTAAAAAAATACAAATGTCAAAAGCCTAAAACTGAACGTCGGTACTAAATTTTATAGTAATATGTCTATATAAGCCAAACACGAGTGAGCGAAGCGAGCGAGCATAATTTTTTTCTCATTCTATAGGTTAAAATCTATTCAATCGTTAAACTTAAACACTGAATAACGGTGAACTTCGGAAAAATATCATAAAATCAACCGGCTAAAACAGAACATCGCTACTAAATAATATAATATGTTCTTTATGTTAAACGCGAGCGAGCGAAGCGAGCAAGCAAATTTTTTTTCCTATTTAATAGGTTAAATCTGCTCAAATTTTACACCCTAAACGACTGAAAATAGTATCATTTTGTAATTTAAATTAGAGTAAAATTAGTGTACCTAATTTCTGATGTTGTAAATTAGATGACAAATAACTTCTTATGTTAGGTTTGTCATATAATACCAATTTACACTTTTTTCGTAGTATATTATTACAAAATTTTAGGTATAAATTAATAATTGACGTGCCCAAAATATTGTGTAGCATGCTATACGTTCGAGGATTCGATGGCACGCGTGCCATAGGGTCGCGATCCCTGTTTTAAGCTAGTGATTTTATTGTTTTTTCCTAAGTACAATATTCTTTCAGGGCTAAGATTTTAACAGGTTAAAGCGTAAAAACATTCGCTCGCTTTCTCAGTTTGAACGCATTTAACACAAATACATATACCTACGCCCATGGGTCACATAGTCGTGGTCAAGTCAAGAACTTATAATTTAATTTTGATAACAATAGGTACAAGTAAAATGTACTTATTTTATGGATGTACGTAAGTACTGTACTTAACAATATTTATTATTTATTGTACACTTGAAAAACTTAACTTAATAACTTGTACATACACGTACATATTGCCATCTTCTCTTGAAGACATCCAGAGAAGAACTATCATGCACGGAATGAGGCAGCCTATTTATATTCCATAACCATGGTGAATGATTTGTCATAAAAGCTAGAGGTATATCGAGGGGTATAACGCGTTTCAAATGAGAATAGGAACGTCAATGACATTTTTCTGTCATATATCACTTGAAAAGTACGATTTTCAGAAAAACTCATGTGCATATAAATATTAATAGTCTTGCATCGAATTAAAATAAAAACGTTAAATAGTAATCAATTATCTAAACATAAAACTATCATAACAGTCTAAATTCGAAACAATATGGCGCCGACTCTCATTTGAATCGCACTATATGACGCAAAACTCCGCAAAAGTCAATGGGTACGTTTTTAATAACGTGGAGAAATGCCAGTCCGGTTAGGCGATCTTCAACCATTGAAGATCTTACTTCCACGATTTAAATTTTAAATTTTCGATGCGTTCGTTCCCAAACGTTTGCCATCATACAAAGTTATTATATTATATTAAATTAATTAAATATTGAAGGTAGTTACAAAAAATCTGTATGGTGACAAAATATATAAATAAAATCATTATGTTCAATTAAATTAGTGATCCACCTAAGTCCTGGAACCAGCTCAGGGGGGGGTCATGACCCCCATGACCCTCCCCCCTGGATCCGCCCTTGGTTCAGCTCTAGGCCGATTTTTTTGAACTCATGAATCAGCGTACGAAAGTCGGTTAATACAGTAGCTGCATCGCTTCCAAGAGTCCCATCATCCAAATACCAAACATTAAAATTAGAATTTAGAAGCTCGATGGCCGGGTGTATGGCAAGACTAAAAATTGCTGGACCTAGAGGGTCGCCCTGTTGGCAGCCAACTTCAGATCGGATGAGGTGATTTTTGTAAATGAGTTTGGAGGGGTTGTTATAGCACTGAAGCATAAATGGTAAAATGGCTGGTGCTTTCGATTTGTTTGGGCCAACATGTTTAATCTACACTAATATTATAAAGAGGAAAACTTTGTTTGTATGTTTGTTTGTTTGTTTGTTTGTAATGAATAGGCTCAAAAAGTACTGGACCGATTTCAAAAATTCTTTCATCATTCGAAAGCTACATTATCCACGAGTAACATAGGCTAAATTTTATTTTGGAAAAAAATAGGGTTCCGTAAGATATTTGGGTTTTTCGGACACAAGGTGTAAAAAATCAACCAGAAAAGTTATTTATTTTGCGTACGCTGCATAAACTATAAAAGATAGAACCATAAAATGTTCTAATTAATTGTAGATCTTATAAATATCTACAAAAAAGTCCGCGACACACTATACCTATCTATGTCGAGTGAGGCACAACAACCATTTTTTTATTTAGAAATCTTAAATTTTTTTTGGACTACATTTAAACGCGTTTATTTTACTCATGTTATTAATCCTTATCAAAATAAATTATTTTATCACTAAGTACAGTTTATGTAGATAATATTTGGTCTTTGAATGATTGAAATTGGACGTTTGGTTTTGAAGTTATGGCGAAATTAAAATATTACGATTTCTGCTGCACGGCCCGTTGCGAAGTGGGCGTCACCAAGGCGGGGTGCGCGTGCGGGTTAATGTTTAGTTTAGTTTAGTTAAATAGTTTAGTTATTTTATAAACATCAAATTGATAATATCTTAAAATATAATACATTCTAATATCTATACATCTATACAGTTAAATACAATTTAAGTGTCTGTTTGTAACTTCAAATTAACAGCTTTTTACATAATGAATCTGAAAGTATATTCGGTACTTACAATAAAATACTTTTTTTTTTTAATTTTTGTCTGTCCGTCTGTCTGTTTGTTCCGACTCATCTCTGAAACGGCTGGACCGATTTTCACGGGACTTTCACTAGCAGATAGCTGATGTTATTGGGTCTAACACAGGCTACTTTTATTTTAGGGTTCCGTTTAAAAAAATAGGATTCCGCTTTCGTTAGTCATAAATAAAGTCGCGGGTAAATTTCAGCGATATCCCAAAGTATTGTTCCACGCGGACGAAGTCGCGGGCAAAAGCTAGTTATGTATAAATGAAGGATGGCCAACAGTCAACACTCAACACAGAGTAATATGTAGGTACTTTAAATCTTTGGGGCCAACAATTGGGGAGATGCTCACAATAGGTCATTTTCTCCTACGACATATTCAATGCGATAATAATAAGTCTATATCTATACTAATATTATAAAGGGGAAAGTTTTGTATTTTTGTGTGTATGTTTGTAATGAATAATTACTATCTAATAATAAATAATCAAAAACTACTGTACTGATTTTAATAATTAGCAGTTGCCCGCGGCTCCGCCCGCGTAAATACAGTATCCCTCGGGAACACTACTTTTCCGGGATAAAAGTAGCCTAGGTTTTAATCCAGAGCCTAAACTACTATCATACTAAATTTCATCAAAATCCGATCAGTAGTTTTTGTTTGGTATGGTATATTAAAAAATAGGCTACTTTTTATTCCGAAAAAGTGCAGTGTTCCCGAGGGATACTGTATTTACGCGGGCGTAGCCGCGGACTACAGCTAGTCATCTATAAAAACAATAACCTACGAAGATAAATTAATTGATATTAAACTTTGTACTTACCTATTGGTATTTGGTATTAAACTTTGTACTTACCTCTCTAGGTAGACTAATATTATAAAGGAAATTTTGTTTGTTTGCTCGCTTGCATTGAATAGGCTCTGAAATTACTGGACCGATTTTGATTAAATTTTGCACAGATTGAAGTAGATAGTAGAGAAGGAAATAGGCTAGTTTTTATCGAGGGAAAATGTACGGTTCCCGCCGCGTTTATTGTCTTTTGCACTTACGAAGTCGCGGGAAAGTCTAGTTTTAATAATAATAATTCGTGTTAGTCCGCACGTCATATATTTTGGCTAGTTTAAATTTTAAAAACAATTGCCGAGAACGAGTCGACAGTCTACGGAAAAGGTCGATCGGCAAAAAAATTACTCGCTTAACTTGACTATTTCGAACTTTGTTCTATGTTAATCAGACAAATAAATAATATAAAAAAAATATTACATCACAATAATTTATATTTTATTTCTTACCTTGAACAATTGTTCACATACTTTTCACTTTCCACAAACAGTTAAAATGTTCAAGGTATCGTACACTTTATGAAATCCACATGGAGTAGGAACGTCTGCCTGTGACCGCGATTAAGCTGTGACTACTGACTACAGTCTACATTACTGCTGCGACTTGCGAGCAAAATGACGCGACGCGACGCGACGCCACCGGAGTAATGTGCCCTCAACGAAAACAGTATTGAATAATGATGGTAATTTAGGCGAACCATTTTGTTTTCGTCTTCCCAGCATTGATATTGAGACATTGAATTGTATATTGATGTACCTACCTATAAATTGTATTATTCCAATGAGAATTTCAATATTGAAATACATTTGGCTTGTAACGGCCCGTTTCATTAACCTATATACCAATAAATATATGTTAAAAACGTAAAATTTGTATCGCAAATAACCGGCAAACGATGACGACGTTTTTACCAAATACTTATAGATAGGTTATTGGAACGGACCGTAAGTGAATTTTATGAAACTCTGTATTAAATGCAACCATGAGTACCGAATTCGTGCTTGGTTATTATAATAACCTAGGGCAAAGCCCGATTGTGCCTATGAAGTTTAAAATTTGTGAGAATACTCGTAGTAGGGAGTTCTCCGACCGAACGAGGTGCTATAGGTACCTACTCTCGTACTCGGTCAGGCCGAAGCCCACTTGTAAGTATAAAATGTCGACAGATTGTGGAATAAACTTCCACTTACAATTTTAAGCATTATTTTTTGTTATAATATGTAATATAATGTCAAGAACTGAAACTCGTTAAAATATGTAATACATTTTTATTTTAAACAAAAATTTATACCGACTTCCAAAGTAAAAATACACAAAAAAGTATGAAATAAAATTTATTTTCTAAAAAAGTCCCCATTTAAATTTGCCTAAAATTTTAACTATTAGGTCCTTACATATTATGAAATATATCTTCTTCGATTAGGAATTCCAATTTCATACTGTTATTTAGTGTATCGAAAACCGTAATTCGTTTGTTTTTTCCTCTTTCGGTTTTTTCTTTGCGTCACTCTGTTTACAAAGTGGAAAACTTGAAATATTGTATTATTTTCGAGTACGAGTTCCGCCGTGGCACCAGTGCTGCAGAAACGGCTCGAAGGATTAATGTGCGTTTTTGGTTCTAATGGTTCTTTTTTCCTTTCCGAATGGTTTTTTTTAATAAAGAAATCAATGAACTATCTATGAGATGGCAAAAGTGCGTAGATAGCAATGGTATATACTTTAATTAAATAAATATATTATGTTTAAAATAGTTCTAATGGTTCTTTTTTCCTGTCCGAATGGTTTTTTTTAATAAAGAAATCAATGAACTATCTATGAGATGGCAAAAGTGCGTAGATAGCAATGGTATATACTTTGATTAAATAAATATATTATGTTTAAAATATCGACTTTATGTTCCTCCTTAACAAAAGGTTCCGACACTCATGTACGGAAGTGAAAGTTGGGTATGGCAGAAGAAACATGAAAGCAGAATAAATGCAGTTGAGATGAGAGCATTAATGGTGACAGGATAAGAAATAGTGAGTTAAGGAAACGTTGTGGTCTAAAAGAAGATGTAGTGACAAGAATTGAGAAAGGTATGCTGAGATGGTTTGGCCATGTTGAGAGAATGAATGAAGAACGATTGACGAAAAAAGTGTATAATGCGAGTGTGAATGGAAGTGTTGGAAGGGGTAGACCTAGGCGGACGTTCCAAGACCAAATCAGGGACGTCTTGAAAAAAGGCCAGGTCAAGAGTACCCTAAACCGAAGAGCATGTATGAAGGGAATAATGAAAGTGGATGAAGCAAAACAAGTATGTAAGGATCGTAGCAAGTGGAAAGAAGTGGTCTCTGCCTACCCCTACGGGAAACAGGCGTGATTATATGTATGTATGTATGTAACAAAACGCCAATTTTATATGTAGGTAACTAAATGTATCTCGCGGAAACCGTACATTTTTCCGCAATAAAAAGTAGTATATAATATATATCCTTCCTCGTAGTCTATATTTGTACCAAACATCAAAATCAGTCCAGTAGTTTCGGAGCTTATTCAATGCAAACAAACAAATTTTTCCTCTTTATAATATTTTTAGTATGAATGACCTAATATTTCTCTACTAGATCTTCTTAATTTTGAAGTCGCAACCAGCCCAAACAATAACCTATAGTATTTTATTTATAGAACTCACGTTCAAGTTTTCTGGTACCGACTTCAAAATTAAGAAGATTGAGTAGAGAAATAGTAAAAAATTTAGGCGAATTCAAAAGAAGACTAATTTAGAAAATTATTATTATTAAACAAAAAATTAAACCGCTACTTACTACTTTCGATCCTGCAACTTTTTGCTTGCAACTTAAGTATAAGTAAGTTATCTATAGTGTCTACGGTTACCGGTATATTTTAACAACCTATCAACTAATAACTATTTGTTAAATTATTATTAAAGATAATTTGTTACTTTCCTAAATAAAAGTTTTTAGGATAGGTTTTTTAAACTTAAAGGCAGGACGTAATCTACAGTGTTTACATGTCATTAATTTGTAAACAATGTAGTGAAGAAACTTAGCCGGCATAGAAAAATGAAGATAATAATTCTCAAGAAGATGCATATTGAAATTACAAATATTATGTGTCTTTGTGTTGACGAAACGCGAAATCCTTATAAGCTTTAAGCTTATAACATTGGGGATATTATTTATACTTGTACATACACTAGTAGAAAAAGAGTAATTTTTTAATGGATCCCTGCTCATACTGGTATAGTCAACAATGAAAGTGAAGATATTTTAGCTAAACAGGCTGCTGTAGACGGAAGTCCGTACGACTGTTTGCCCCATTTTTTGATGTACATATTCTATACACCTATACATGTTTTCTTATAAGCTTAACTTATTAAAACACTATTGGGTAAAGTGACTTACACGTTTTATATACTGCATATTAATGCGACGGGACATTTTCTTCTAGGCTTAACTTATTCAAAATATTGTAATTGTAAGCAGACTATTTTAAGAGTAAAGCAGTAAAATTACCTACTACTTGAACCGAGCTTTAACCAAGCCTGCCAACTAAGCAAGGATAAAAAAAAGGTTTGTTTAACACTGTTAAAGAGTCTTTACCTTAATTTATGGAAGAAATTCCTAACTACTTATTTATATACAATACTAGATGTTGCGCGCGACCTCGTGCGCGACAAAAGGAAATCTTGTGGAACCATATAGGTATTTTGCCGCAATAAAAAGTACCCTGTGTAAGGACATAGGGAAGGCCCCGTGGTCTATTCTACATCTGTGCCAAATTTCATCAAAATCGATCCAGTAGTTTCGGCGTTTATTCAATGCAAACAAACAAACTTTCCTCTTTATTATATTAGTATATAGAAGTTAGTACCTATAGAAATATAGATATAGATAACTCAAAATAGCCATTTTGGCGCTTCAGTAATTTTACCATTCCAGAGACGATAATATAATAATAGGTCTTTACCTATGAAATTGCCGTTCTGCAGTACTGGCCATTTCAAATCAAAATAATTATTATCTGGCTAAGAATTCTAATTTCAAATTAATTTTATTTTAAAAACATGGAATTCTTTTTCCAAAAGTAGTCATTTTTTTATTGATTAGTGTTACATTTTCATCGTATTTTAATCTTTTTCTTCATCATGGATACGTTAAAAATTCGAGTAATTATGGAATATGAGTACTGTCGTGGCAGCAACGCGCCACAAGCGTCACGACGTTTACGGAGTTAACACTACAAACCAACGCTCCACCTGTTATTGGTTTGCTCGCTTCCGTTCTGGAAATGTTGACCTGAAAAATAAACCTCGCGGTCGTCCGAAGACTTTGGTCGACAATGACGAATTAAAGGCGATTGTGAAACCTGATGATACACAATCTATGGCTGAATTAGAAGCAACTTTCGACGTTAGCGTCAAAACAAGATTGGTCCATTTGCGTCAAATTGGCAAGTTAGAAAAGCTTGACAAATGGGTGCCCCACGAACCCAATGATCGCCAGTGCGAAGTACGCGTCGAAACGTGCCTTGCACTGCTCAACAGACACACAAATGAAGGAATTTTGAACCGCATTGTTACCTGCGATGAAAAATGGATTCTGTTTGATAACCGCAAGCGCTCAGCAAGTTGGTTGGATGCTGGTTCAGCACCTAAACAATGCCCTAAATGAAAACTTACACCTAGAAAAGTAATGGTCACTGTTTATAGTGGTCTAGTGCCGGTGTGATTCATCACAGCTTCTTACTAAACAGGGTGAGCATTACTGCAGATGTATACTGT
The DNA here is from genome assembly GCA_905404095.1 of Glaucopsyche alexis. Classification (NCBI taxonomy): domain Eukaryota; kingdom Metazoa; phylum Arthropoda; class Insecta; order Lepidoptera; family Lycaenidae; genus Glaucopsyche; species Glaucopsyche alexis. The sequence continues at coordinate 11,249,773 of FR990053.1, forward strand.
GAAGAACTGAACACAATGATGGAGAAGCTGGCACATCTCCAACCAGCATTGGTCAATCGCTTGTCTCCGCTGCAGGAGCACGACAACGCGCGATCTCATACTGCACAGCAGACGGTCTCCAAGTTGCAAGAACTGGGGTTGGAAGCTCTCCGTCACCCGCCCTACTCACCAGACATTGCGCCTACAGACTACTACTTTTTCCAGAATTTGGATAACTTCTTGGCGGGAAAAAAATTCAATACAAAATGCCTTTGAAGAATTTGTTTCCTCCCTCCCGTCCAGCTGATTTTTTTAAGAAGGGCAGTAATAAACTGCCACTGCGTTGGCAAAGATGCATTGATTGCATGGGTGATTACTTCGATTAATACAAATAAAAAAATACATGATAAAAATTCGTTTAAAATTTTTCATACAAAACGGCAATTTCATAGGTAAAGACCCTAATATTATTTACTATTTATTTGTATTCTAACATAATCAAATTTATTAAAAACATCAGGTAGGTTAAGTTAGACTATATCGAAAAATTTTCGTGACTTCGCTAAAAATGTCCCATAATAATAAATATTGTGTTACGTATTTTGGGATAATTTTGCATTTAAAAAATAAATTTATTGCACATATACTCCGGAATAGATTCATGTTCATCGCGTTTCCTTGCAAATTTTGGTAATTAAATAGCCCGATCTATCTTGTCTCGGGCTGGCTCGCGGCGTCACGAAAACTAATTAATAATTCTCAGAAGTGGACTTACTTATGGTACCTACTCAATTGTAACTAACGCTAAACTAGTTTATATTTTAATAAAGTTTCGTCCGTATAGATCGAGAACTCATCTATCTATATAGCCAACCATTTTCCTGAGATTTATGGTAGTCTATGTTATATTTATTCAGAAGTCACGTTAGTAGTAGTAACAAAAATCGTTGAATTCGGTTTACAACAGTTTGGCGTTCAAGGTAAGAATTGACATTGTTACCGTTTTGGTAATAATATTACTAACCGAATTTCGCTTCAGTGAAAAAGATTATTGGGAAATCCGAATTCCAAACACGTATTAAGGTGCACTTGAAATGGCAGCAGTAAGCCTCAAAATACAATATCACAAAATCATCGACGGCAATATGAAGTCTAGTCGTGTCCTCGACGAAATTAGGCAAATTCCAAATTAGATATTCCAAGACCACCACACCACAGAATATTGCCTATTATCTGATTATTATTTTACTACATAACATTGGTATACTAGTATGTTTCTTTGTTACCAAAAAAATATTGTGGAAAAAGGCATCTTAAAGTTCGTTCGATAGATTATATTGTTCGTTCGATCATATTTTTGAACTAGTTTTTGGCTCCGCCCACGTAAATACCGTATCCCATGGGAACATTGTACTTTTTCGGTAAAAAAGTATACCATAGATACTAATTTCATCAAAATCCATTCTGTAGTTTTTTTTTGTATGAAAGAGTAACAAACATCCGTCCATCCATACATCCTCACAAAGTTTGACATTTATATTAGTAGTAGAATAACATAACGCTAATATATGGGCCCTAATGTTATCTACAGACACACGAATATGGTACGGAGCGTACAGCGAACCATATCCGGAGACCAAATTCGGTGTCGCTACACACGCACGGATTTGGTACGGTGCAGTGAAGCGAAACGCTCGACACTCGTGTGTTCGATTTTATGCTCTATTACATTAGCACAAAGTTATATTTACAGTGCGGTTTTTAAACGACGACGATGATTCCCGCAATTCATTGATAACGGGCAGTGATACCAACACTTTGAAAAATATTTCTCCTCAAATTTTACCCCTGATTACTTATACCATTGATAGGTCTAAGAGATAATAAGCTAGAAAGAAAGGTTATGTGTTTAACTTAAAGAATTACGCGTGAATAACATAAAACTAACTTGTCTTAATCTTATTTCACTCCCGATACATTGTCATATCCCTGGCTATATACACACATTAAAATAATTTTTATTATTACATACAAATTGATTCATAAGAAGTAAACTCTAAACATCCTGTCCCCTAGTAAACCCCCGTAGATATTTTCCCTAATTTTGGGGGGTACATCCCTAAGTTGGCAACACTGATACCGTTGTACGGCCTAACCGCCGGACTGCTCTACATACGCATGGATATGGTACGGAGCAGACCAGATCCGATGTGGACAACGGTGAACTCTTCACCTTCTTCTTATGTTCGCCGGACTACCGACTACCGTACGGAGCGTACCAGATCCGCTGTACGCTTCGTACCAAATTCGTGTGTCTGTAGACACCATAAGTCAATGCCTATGTGGAAACAAGGTGGATTGTTAAGAATATCATCATTGCCGACCACTAATGTCTCCACTGCTAGAAAGCTGTAATCACGCCCGTCAACTGCGTTTAGCAACGCAATTCATATTATTAAAATGAAAAATGTTTTATTTCAAAATAGGTTAGAAACTCTTAGGACAATTCTGTCCTACAACCTACATGATGATCTACCACCGGTATGATAAAATTACCCGGCGAGAAAAATTGGCGTAAGAAATTCACGTGGGCCACCTCTTAGCAAAAATATGAGAAAATTATTCTTTTTTTTTAAATTACAAAGTTATAACTTAAAATAAATTACAAATCATAAGAGTAGATAGAATCAGCCTTTAAAATGGCAACTTCATTCGCAGGTTGTGCATATAAATAATATATCCTTGCTTTTGCCCACTAACGACTTTTTAAAAATAAATGGATTGATTTTGAAAGTTTTGTTTGATTTTAATGTATAAACATATAAACTGATAAAGTAGAGCTATTCATTTTACACAGCAATTTCTGAGTTGGCTTGACTTTACCAATGTTTGTTAATAACATAAAAAATTCAGGTATACAGAATACCCGCCAGCTCCGTAGACTCTCATTTGTTCTCATTATTTTATTTCAGGAAAGCAAAATGGTTTCACTAAGAAGGCTTAAGAGACAGCAATTGTTGCCGTTATAATATTTTCATTATTTCGTGAGCATTAGTCTCCCAACCCTTCGAGGCAAAACATAAAAGTACATTAGCTAGGGGAAAACTGCGCAAAATGATTCTGTTTCAGTACGTGCTTGTTTTAATACAAATGCTGCATTATGGAGGTAAGAACGTGGTCCAAACAGGTTTATTCTATACTTCGTTATAGCCATAACCAGATGTGCTAAAAACAAACTTATTTTATGTTGTAGGTAGGTAGTGAATAAGTGTTTAAATCTCCGTTGTTAGTTTGATATGCTTTTGGCTGTGTTATGTCCCTGATGAAGCGTTTAATAAATATATTTTTATCATTATTATTACTTCTACACTAATATAATAAAGAGGAAAGTTTGTTTGTTTGTTTGCATCTGAAACTACTTGACTAATTATTTAATATTTTTATACAACTATAAATGGAATTACTTACATTTAGTACCTGGGTAACTGAGCTTTGCTCGGAGCTTTAGTAGATTTTTAAAAAATAAAAAGAATCACAAAATATTTTACCGTGGCTTGAAATTTCGAACAACGCAAAAAAAACTACCGGTGTTCTAAATTTCGAACAACGCAAAAAATAACCAACCTGCCAATCGGACTGAGATTATAGAGTCGAAATTATTGATATATTTTTGTACGGCGAAAGAAAACATTAATTAACTTAAAATGCGGAGTTTCCCATGGATGAAACCTAGCTAGACTGATTTTTCTCCCCCAAAATTCCCTGCATACTAAATTTCATGTTAATTCTTGCAGCCGTTGCCGAGATTACGATTGTATACAAGATTGTCTCGTTTAAAGAATAAAATTTTAAAAGTTCTTGAAGCAAATTGCTTCCGATGATATTCATATCGAGAATTAGTTGAAAACTTATTTTTTACATAATATTGACACCATATTGTTGGAATTAACTGGATGTTTTAGATCCCAGCTACTTACCATGATATGACTATAAACAGGCTTTTAAAAACATAGCATTGACCATAAGCAAATCGGTACCTATTGTGAAAATTTTATTTCTCAATTCTAATCTAATTTCTCAATTCTAATTAATTTTAAAAACTGCTATATCACCGAGATTATAAGACAGTTTATTCCAGGCATAACCGAAATGTTTTCAAAATATTTGAGGAAATATTTGAGGAAATATTTTCTTCTATTAAAATTGATACATCAAAGTCAATATTGTTTGATGAACGCCTTCGGCAAAATCCATCACTCGCGGTTTGATTAAAAATATATAACTCGTAATATACCGAATTATAACCACAAAAGATTTTTATGCACCAGAAAAAATTAAAATCTTATTTTTTTGTTTTGTTTACTTTTTCTTTTTACCGAAGATTAGATAAAACAAAAATAGATAGAAATGAAAATTGTTTTTTTAGTATTTGGCGCATTTTTCTAGTTTCTAAGACTATGATAGTTCACTAAGACTGGGCTGAATAACTTTATTACAAGCTTAAGCAGCTCCAACTCAGATGAGAGACATTACGTGAGGACTGGGGTTAATGCCTTCACGAAAAGTGTTGTAATTTTTTATCAAATGATCCCTACTCACTTGAGTATCTTAAAAAATAATGATTAGATTTATTTCAATGCGTAATTATTGATTAGATTTATTTCAATGCGTAATTATTGAATTTATGTAAACCAGTGTTAAAGTAGAACCTAACTATTTAGTAATCTGTGGTTATAGTATTGATATAGTAATCGTAAATCGTGGTTATAGTAATCTGCAATGTGCAGGCTTGGAGAGTCCAAAGAAAAGGTGTTGTTCTCGCGAATAACAATTATTTTTAATAACCTCTTAATACACGATTACAATATATATGTAGAGAGGTGATACACACTACAAATCGTTGGTTTTTAAAGATATTTTTTTAGATGCTAGTATAATAGTACCTGGGTAACCGAACTTTGCTCGGAGTTGTGATAAATAATAAAAAAATAATTACAAAAATATTTATTAGACCGGGATTCGAACCCACCACATTCCGAATTTTCGAACAAAGCAAAAAATACGCACGTAACGACTGTCATAACGGAGTCGAAATTATTGATATATATGCACGACGAAACAAAAAACATATACTTATATGTTATAAAAATGAGCAGTGTTTCAGGGTTAAGACCTAACTAGATCCATGTTTCTCCCTCAAAACTCCCTACGTACACAATTTCATGGTGATTATTGTAAGATATTCCGAATTTAACTATTTCACATACTTTTTTAATAACTTTTAATAACTTCACCACCATTCAATGATTTACATATATAAACGTTTACAAATATTGTTTGCAGTGGAGTATATTTCAAAACGTGGGGCAATGGGATTATTGTGAACGCCGGAGAAGACGAAGGGCTCAGTATTTGCGGCCATTATGTACATTACAGGAATAGTCCGTATGGTTCGAGCGATCTGTCCCTCCCACGCACGCCCACGATGAGGTTCAATTGAAGCACACGGCAGCCGTTTATTCTAACTTTCTAAACTATATGGGTGATTACGCTTTGCTTATCAAAACAAATTGCTACAAGTTGTCCCGACTTTGTTTACAATATTCACTTCTCACGACTGACGACTGGCTACAAAGCCCAGTCGTTATAGCTGGCTCTAAGACGCTACACTGGTGGGTGTGTGTTCGCGTTTCATTCATGTTGCAAAGCTGATTTTCTCCCGAAGCCCTGATAGGCAATTCTACTAAATAAAACCTGCATTAAGATAATTACAATCAAGTCCCGATACGCTAAAACTCTCAAACGGTGTTTTTATGAACGTTAAACCAACGTAAAACGCGCTCTGATTGGTCGAAACGTCATATAATCCGTTCATAGTAATCCTTCATTTTCTATCCAATCAATTTAAAATGAAAGTCTACTTTAAACACGATAATTGAGGTTCTGGATTATATAAATCATCATTATTATTCACGTTTTGTTTCAGTATAAAAACTTATAACTTTTCAGCATTAACACAATGCTGAAAAGTTTTAACTTTTACTTTATTGTAACCACCACTTAAAACCTAAGTCCTACTCTCAAGATACTCAGCATTACGTAACATGAAAAATTTTATTGGTTATGTTATGCTGACGTATGAAAATCCGCTTATGATATCGATAAACAAAATCTGTAGAACGTGATCAACCCACCGCCTGTTCGATTACAGGTCTGGATTTCCAGCACTGTGATATCTAAATAGTAAATACACATGTCGCTGTTGATGCGACTGATTGAGCAAATATTATCAGTATAGAGAAAGCTTAAGCAGGGACTATGTAGAACTAAGAGGAGGGGACTTACTTACGCGTAGATTAATCATAATATTTAGTTCCTATTTTACTAACTACTGTCAGTGTTAATCGTTTGTCTAAATGTCATGGCTTTTTTCGTTAATACGAAGAACGAGAGAGATAACATGATATATTTAATCGACGGCTTACTTTAACAGTCGTTCGTAAAGTTGGCGTTAAGTATCGCGGTTTGTAAACATTGCGATTAAACAGTATCCTACGACCACACAGACAGTAAGGCCCGTTGCACACTTTGAGACGTGAGGTGGCTACAGTCTCCAATACACAGCTACTAGTTTCACCACCAGAAGCCCAATTCTCGTAATTATTTGTGATCATAATCTCGTTTCGATCAGCGCGGTATTGTAGGATTATGATCACAAATAGAATTATTACGAGACTTCTAATTGGGCTTCTGATAAAAGTCCATGCAATTATATGGGCCTGTTTCACAATCTTCTAATAAGTGTCGGATAGCGTATTCGAAAGTTTTGTCGCTGCTTCATACTAATATTATAAATTTGAAAGTTTGTGAGGATATATGGATTGGTATGTATGGATGGATGGATGGATGTTTGTTCCTCTTCCAAGCAAAAACTACTGAACGGATTGTGATGAAATTCGGTATGGCAATAGTTTGGACCCTGGATTAAAACATAGGGTACTTTTTATCCCGAAAAAGTACAGTGTTCCCGAGGGATACTATATTTACGCGGGTGGAGCCGCAGGCAATGGCTAGTACTTTATATAGAGCAACAGAGACAAAACATGCAAATAAACTATCTAACACCTAATAGAATATTGTGAAACAGGCCCTAATAATAATATTTATTTTCCATTTAACAAGGGTAAAAAATAGTTTATTTTATTGAAGGAATTGTAATTAAACTGTCAAAAGCAATTATATAATCGTATCAAATTTATTTGCATAAATGCATAAAGTAATACATAAAATATAGTAATTAAGCTTATAAGCTTAATCACTATATTTTATGTATTACTTTAAAGCATGGCAACTTGTTAAATTAGACGTTGGACGGAATAGGAATGGGAATTTTTCTGTTTTAAAATTATAAAAATTAATATTTTCCTAATGAGTATGTTCCAGTATGTTGTTAAAAGCTTATCACTATTTAGTATTCCATTTGCAAAAGGGATCGTGTCGGTTTAATCGCGCCGACAAATGTTATTATCCCAGCAAATCCCAAAAATGCTCGCAGCTACACCAGTTATTGTAAAATTAAAATATTATCACTTGTGTTATATGATATTAAGGCTGCTTATATTAGGTAAACAAGATTTTATATAGGCAAGACTATTTAAACATTTTGGTTTATTTTGTGTATTCTTACTGGGGATATAAGGTAAGGACGACCTCTATGGCTCGCTGGTTACCGCGTTGGCGCTCAAGCCGGAGGTCACGGGTTTGAATCCCTCCGAGGGAATAAAAAAGTTTTCTGTATTTCTGGGTCATCGATGTGCACTCGTATTAAATGTCTAATAATAATAATATCTATGGACGCATAGGGCCCGAACCGCCCGATTGATGTGATGTGAAGCGTCTATAGATATTATTATTATTATTATCATAACACCAGGTATAGATACAATAGGTAGGCCTATTGTAACCTACTAAAGGTTTAAGGGCAGGCCGTAAACGCTACAGTGGGTATTTTATTGAAAAATCGTGATCGTGAATTATTGCGAAGGTGGATGAATGGAGGCTGGTTGTTTTATACTAAAATGGATGACTATTTACGATTTAATCATTTGTGCACTAAATAATTTTTCAGTATTTAAAAAATAAACAATATATTTTTAGGTATCATCAATCAATCAATCAATACATATAATAAAATCGTAAGTGGTCGCTGTATGTACATGTAAGATTTAAAGGAAAAAAAATCTGTTTGTCTATTGGTTTGTACGCGTTAATCTCAGAAACTACTAAACGAATTTTGATGAAATTTGGTATGGTTATAAAGTTTGCTCTGGCTATATAATCTACTGTCACAGATAAATAAATAGTTACTGGTTACTACGTAGTTATGGTACGGTTCCCTCGAAATTTCTGAATTACCCGCGACTTCGTGTATAGATGTATTTGAAGTAACGTAAAACATCTAGTTTATAATATTTCAGTAACCACATTTTATTTATAGCCAGTCAGATATATAACCCTATTATATGTATATGTGTGTGTATACGTGTGTTGTATACGAAGGCCAAATTATTCTGGTCTGACGGTCACACGTAGACAATTCGGTATTATCGGAAACAGGGTCATTATTGCGGTTGGCTGGCGGATGTTCACGAAAGATACAAGAACCCCTCTCGAAAAGGGTTCAGAAATACGGTGTAGTTCTCACAATTTGATGAAAGATACGCATATCTTACTTTACATATTAGTACAATTTAAATTGTTTTCGTACATTTTGTTCAGATATTACTTATTTACTCTATCATCTAACAAATGGCAAAGCTGTAGGTACAGGTTTACTTCGCAGGTAATCTGTACCTACAGCTTTGACGGAGAGTAAGCCTGTGAAAATAGGCTTCTTAACAGGCGAGACTAGCGTAGATTTTATAATAGAATCAGCTGTAGGACGAAGACAGGTCTATAATTATACGGTTGCCCTTAGATGTGTGATCACCGGTCACCATTATAGGTCACTTACTACGCCCGCGACTAACCCGCGTAAATATGCTATCCCACAGGATCATTTAATTCGGGATAAAAAGAAGCCTGTGTTAATCCAGAGCCTAAATTACTACCATATCAAAATTCATCTAAATCCGTTCAGTAGTTTTCTCGTGAAACAGTAACAGAAATCCATTCACCCATCCTTCCTTCCATCCTTAAACTTTCTCATTTATAATAGTACTTTATAAATGAGTACTTTTCCCGCGGCTCCGCACGCGTAAACATAGTATACCTACAGTAATTTTTCGGGATAAAAAGTATCCTGTTTTATTCAGAACCTAAATAACTACCGCACCAAAGTTATGAAATATGTTCAGTAGTTTTTGCGTAAAAGAATAACAAACATCCATCCATCCATACATTCACCCATCCAACCTTCCATCCTCACAAACTTTCACATTTTTAATAGTAGTAGGTTATATATAGTAGAATTATTAGAGAAGAGTTGGTGCCTACAATTATTTAAGGGGCAAATAGCCCCTAAAGCTTAAAAATCGCTCAGTTTGAGTCGGAACTACTCCGAAAAATGGGAATAAAAAAATTCAAAAAAATATACATTTCACACTTCAATCCTTCATCTTTAATATCATCGTTAATTTTTTTAATACGACGAAGATTAATATTAAATAAATTAAAATTAAAAAGCCCTGTTTTCAGATTTCTTTTTCTATCTACTTACTACCTACTACGGCTATAAAGATGGTTATTTTACGAAAATGTGAAGAATATATTTATCTAACATTTCATCGTTGGGTTTTTCGAAATACCGTTTTGTTTTCAAAATATACGTAAATAACTATTATTTTGTGAAAATATTTGTAAGCGGTGCGTGCGCGGGCGCGCGGGACAGTGAGCCGCTGACTTTCGTACGAGGAGGTTGTGTCACTCTCCGCGGTGCCGCTATTTCGCAATCGTTTATTTTACTCTTGAAATAATAGGGAACAACATGCCGTAAAAAATAAATTATGAAAACCTTAGCGAGCACTCTGCCTGCGATAGAATGAAAATGTTCGATCGTTGAATGTACTTTTTTGTTCCTTCAACTTCTTACTTGAAATTTTAATAATATATTAATATAATATTATATAGTATATATTATAGTATAATATTTTATTATATAATATGTACTTGTAAATTTCACAGAAAGTGTATAGTTCTATTTCTATGATGACCTCTGTGGCTCAGTTGGTTGAGCGTGTCGTTGCTCAAGCCGGGGGTCGCGGGTTCAAATCCCGCCGACGGAACAAAAAGTTTTCTGTGTTCCTGGGTCATGGATGTGTATTAAATATGTGTATAATATAATAAAAATCTTAATTATGTGTATAGGATAAAAGTATTAAATATACTTCCGTTATCTGGTACCCGTAACACAAGTTCTTCGAGAACTTACCACGGGATCAGATTGACGTGGTGTGAAGCGTCCATAGATATATTATATTATTTCTGTTTTAATTGTCTATTTAGTATATCAACGTTTTGAGGTATATAGTATATGAGGTAAAAATGCCTAAGCGACATTTATTTATTTATTTAACACACATACAACTACCATTACAGACAAAATCCAATTCGATAGCGTAGGAGAGCAAATTCATATTTTATATAATACAAATTATGATATTTCCAGTTTAAATAATAATAATTGATAAAAAATAATAATTAAAGAAAATATAATAATTAAAGAAAGACACATATGACGCATAAATTTAGTAAACTTTATAGAAGAGTGATTTAACGTTAAAATTTTTAGAAAAAAAAAATCATTAAAAATCACAAAATAGTCGGATTTAGATGGTTTTAACATACATCTATATATCATATATCAATAAGATACAACGTGTATCTTATTTTTATAGCAATTTTTGATATTAAAACGAGTCATATAGCTTTCGAATTACAGGCAGTTTATGTCGCTTAGGCTTAGTCGCTCAATTTTTTCGCACATACCTAATTACTTTCTGGAAATTGTTTCTTACTTGCAACGCTATCGAATGGTGCAATAATACAAAATGTATTTTTTTCCTAATTTGCGGATTCGAATCCTGGCCTGGAAAAGTGGTTTATGTAAAATCAAATAATTCAGATAAAACAATTACATTAAAATACATATAATTAATAACAAAAATAATTTTAAAACGATTAGGTACAGAAAAAAAGTAAAAAAGATATAGTACATGGTGAATTATTCTTCTGGGCGTTGTAAGAGAACTCAAAAAAAATTAGCAATAGCAATTTAGCCCTACGGAATATTGAGGCCGACTTGATGAAAACTTAAACTCCATCATTTTTGATAACTCATTTTTCCTAGACAGGATTCGAACCCATAAATTATGGAAAAAAAATACATCCTCTGTACTGCACCTTTAAATAGTATCGCAAGTAAGAAACAATTTCCATAATGTAAGTATGTGACAAAATTGAGGAAAGAGCTTATTTTTGCATTTTATTATCATTCCATACATTTCTTTAAAATATGGGACAATTTATCAAAATATAACACTTTTCTGAAGCTTGATGTATACCATTACTTCCCGAAAATTGTTCCTTATTAGCAACACTATGAAATGGTGCAATAATACAGGATGATTTTTTAAACATTTTTTCACTTATAACTCTCATTAACTTTTTTCTCCCATGGTTCAGAGATTTTTCGTCATACAAAAAAATTACACGCTTTTTAAGTCCTTTGATATATGTCTTGTAGTGCTACAGTAGTGGGGACGGGATCCATACAAAAATGCCCCTTCTTCTTTCTGCTGCTGTCAGTGCCTTCAGCGCAGTGTGATTGTTCTGACAGACTGCGCTGAAAGCATTGACAGTAGCAGAAATATCATCTAAATTATCCTAATCTTCTCTATAAGATTAGGATGTTTTATGGACAAGGACAATCTGTAGGCTCTGTAGTGAACAACTCATCACAGCCTCAAACATGGTTGTAAATTGTCCTAAGCAAGTATATAGAAGCCTGTAGGTGGCATGCCCCCGTAGAAGGTCCGTCCACCCGGTTGTCTTTCCTGGATCCGTCCGTGTACCAGACTATGTCATTGGAGTGAACATTGATTCCTATCCTCTACTCTCCCTAGACGATAGGAAAACCTGGTGTTGCTTTGAGAACCTATGCACCTTGATCATATCGTCTGATGGCATGGCCATGATAGGTGTCTTAAGAAGAGACTATTGCATCTGTCCATGAAGGGTGGAAGTCCATTTGGCTTCCTGGCCTTGAAAAACGCTACTACCGCCATACATTTGTCATTAAAAATGTACGGTGATAGCAGCTTTTGATGTAACAAAAGAGATGAACAATATTTTTTATATTCTGATATTTTTTTTATGAACATCAACTTGGCAAAATCGCTTAAAAATTTTATCATAGTAACATATTTTGTCGGCAGCGTTAATTCGTTAATCGTTGAAGTTAATTCTTAACCCCAGTTAACGTAATTTTTCCAAGGAATCCACGGAAAACTTTTTATTCTCTTATGGATTCGAACCCACGCCTTCTGGCTTGAGCACTAAAGCGCTAACCACTGAGCCACAGATATCTTCATTTAAACTGATTCAATTTAAGTCTCTATAACTCCTGAATTTATGAAGTTTTTTGGACCGTTATAGTTTTCGTTCAAAGTTTATTACATGGACTACCATCATGAATTTTTCACATTTTTAGAGCCAGCCGTTTGGCTTTTAGAGGGAGGGACGCCGTATTTTAACAAGAAATGCGCTTAAAAGTGGAATATCGCGCAAACGGATACGTACGTACATCAAAATATAATCTCAGAAACCTCTCAATGTTCTTATAATGTCTATGTACCTAATTATATCTCCCCTTTTCGTGTAGGTGTAACCAAAAATTATCTTCATTTATTTTAGCACTATGTCGACGTGATAAATAAACTTATCCATTCAAAGTTTCATATTTCAAGCACCACCGTTTGGATGGACAGACGGACGGGCGGACGGTTGGTCGAACGGAAGGACATGACGAAACTATAAGGATTCTGAGACATGAACTACGGAACCTTAAAAAAGGAATAATAATGAAACCACACCGATTTCAGTGACTGTTGCCAATTTAATTGAAAATAGACCAGCTATAGGAGCTATTTTATTATGTCCAAGTATGTGCGCAAAGTTTACTCCCATAACCTAGTATGTATATTGATATTTTCTACTACCAACAGGACTAACTAGCGAAACATTAGGCGCATAAATATAGAAATATATTTAGCAATGTTTGCGTTCATTAAGGTTCCCACACACTGTAAATTTAATACTTTTAGTTACATTTTATCTAACCGACGACAAAAAAAAATATCTAACCGACATACTTAAAAACAAAAGTTTTCAAGTAAAAATATCTACATAGCACGAATAGTTATTGTGTCAAATATGTAAAACTATCTTTACGCCAATATTGTTTTATTTCACTATGGGTAAAATTCTACAAGTTGCACTTTCGTAAAATAATGGTATCAAATTAAATGCACTCTAAGGACAATTCACAAATAATTTGTATGGAGAAAATGTACAAAGTGTTCACGAAAAGAATTTTTTAAACAAGTAAAAATATTTTTGTGCAAACAAAAGAAATGTAAAAACATGAAAAATAGACTAAGCAGATTTTTAAAATTCTTCAAAATATCCAAATGATTTTTTTATAAATAGCTTTTTGTTGTCGCTTAGTGAACATAACATTCATGATTTTGTATAAATTTCACTATATCTAAGCGACAAAAAAATCGTCGTAGGAAGACGACGATTAGACCAATCGACGCAGAAAAATAAATACAAACTCATTGATATAACTCATTTTCGGTATTTTTGTCGCTTAGGAAAGCGAAAAAACACCTAGTGGATATTTTAGTGATTCTGTCAAAAGTATTGCATTTTGATGGGCGTAGAGGTGGAAAATTAAATCAAAAGTGATGGGTTGGAAGCCGCATTGCCTACCAAATAATTTCTAGATTTCGGGAATAACCTCGACCGGCTTCTACAGAAGAAGGAGAAGCGGCTTATACATTCTACGTTTTTTCTTTGCTCATAGACCCAGAAATAAATTAATATTTTCAAGTTGCATTTAAATCAATCCTAAAGTCGTATAAAAGGGCCGTTCCTCAGTTTATAATTTGAGTCGCGGCGCGGCCGCGCGCGGAGATCGCGAGCGCTGCGGGGTGTATGCGGGTGGCGCGGCGGGAAGTGTTAGGCCACGCCCGAATCTGTGACGTCATCTACGTATATTTTCGCCTTAATATACAATAGGTAATAAAATTTATACACCTTACTCTCGTCTTCATAATCATGCCATGATTATTCATAGACAGCACACAACGTAACATACAATTTGTAGGCGCCAACTCTATCACAGCTTTACAATATACTTTTGATACCTTTTACATTTATTTTTCGGTAGGTGGTTATATATCTTAAAAAATGATTAGTGTTTAACTTATTACCAAGGCATTGTCCTTGAGCTGTAATTTGGCATAAGGTAGGTAGGTAAATGGTAGGTAATAATTTTTCATCAAATGACCCGGTGTTCCTAAATGGTTCACGTCGCAGTCATCGCATTGATATTACTTTTATGATTTCTACCTTCGCTGATAAAATTACATCCAAGGTATTCACCTCGTAAAGTACCTGTGTCGCCGTAAATTTATAATATTATCATTTTTATGAGAAGATAAATTTTTGTGGGTAAATAGCTGTGGGTATGTGCACATATTTTTCTCATCAGGGTATTTTATCGAAAAAAGTAGCTACTAAGTCTACATTATTTTTAAAAATCGTAGCGACTAAGTAAAAACTTAATACACCCCTATTATAGTCACAGCTAACAAGATTGAGATTAGCAACTGTGTAGTTAGACGTTGGAGAAATCGTGTCATGCTGAATAGGACCAAAACATTATTAACATTTGTATCATCATATAGGTAGGTACTCGATATGTTTTTTTTTATTTACTATATACATTTATTGGCAACTAGCAATCAGAATTTTTAAATATTTGTACAATTAAATTTATATTATATCCTCCTTTTCTCCTCATCGGAGCTTTTAATTTGCTTTGCTTATAATATGTGTACCTCCCCCAGGTACATCTTATATATAAAAATGAATTGCTGTTCGTTAGTCTCGCTAAAACTCGAGACCGGCTGGACGGATTTGGCTAATTTTGATCTTAAAATAATCGTAGTAGTTCACGGAAGGTTTAAACGGTGAAAAATTTCAGTTCATAGTTAAGGAAGAACAACGTTTGTCGGGACAGCTAGTCTTATATATAAAAATTAATTGCTGTTTGTTAGTCTCGCTAAAACTCGAGAACGGCTGAACCGATTTGGCTAATTTTGATCTTTAAATAATCGTATCAGTTTAGAGAAGGTTTAAACGGTCAGAAATTTCAGTTCATAGTTAAGGCAGAACAACGTTTGTCGGGACAGCTAGTATTATAATATATGTAAGAATAAGAATAAGAACAATTTATTTGCGAAATTTTACATCCATACATGAGTACAGTAATTATATATCAAATCAACATAATATTTTATACACTCATTAATTGTTTAACGTTGGCGCCTGCACTAGGCTAAGCCTGTCCTGCAGATCGCCAACATATTTCTACAAATATTTATAACAGATAATTGTTAAATGAAAAATAATATTGCGCGATATATAATTGTGTGTGTGTGTGTGTTTGGGTGTGTGTTTGTGTAAGTGATGAATGTGTGTCAACCTATCTCTCTCAAATTTTTTTCAATCTCTTCATAATCTAGAGATGTAAGCCAGTTAGTCACTTTTTCTTTAACTTCATTTATTGTGTAGTCCTTGATACAAAATTTGCAACTTATTTTATTGTAAATGAATGGGTGTAAGAATGGACCAAATCTGCTTGCAAAACTTGTGTGTATTTGTGGTAGAGGTAAATTTTAAATTCTTTTATTGCGAATGTTTTCATAATCAGTAGATTTGAGGAGGGCCCGGTGTTCTTTGATCATTACTCGGAGTATAAAAATACCACGAACTGTGAGTAAATCAATTTCTTTGTATAGGCACGCTGTAGAATACCAGATAGATTTTTTTAAAATGACTTTGAGTACTGAACGTTGTACTCTCTCCAGGATTATCATGTTCATAGTGGCGGCTCCTCCCCATATTGATATGCAATATGCTATGACGGACTGGCATATAGATATATAAACGGTTTTTAGTAAGATTGGAGTGGCAGATGAACGTAAGTTTTTAAAGACATAAATAAGTTTTCGAATCCTATAAACAGTAGTGACAAGATGTTCCTTGAAATCAAGTTTGTCATTCACTATGACTCCTAAGTATTTTACAGAGGTAGATTTACTTACTTGTTTGCAGTTACATTCCACCACTTGCCGCCCTTCAAGAGGACACGTATGCACTGTAACATTGAGGCTAATAGGGGGAGCTGATGCTTTTGTTTTATGAAAGAAAAGAAGTTTAGACTTAGAGACACTCAAAGTGAGAAGGTTGTTCTGGAGCCATTCAGATATATTTTTAAGCGCCCCTTTAATGTGCATTTACACATTTGCTTGCAGATTGTGGGTATCTTTTCGCGGGATATTACTAGATATAATATAATATGAGGGGCATTTCACGTCCAGCGGACAACCAATAAGAGTGAGGTCATGAATCCGTTTGCGAGATATTTAACTTTAAATAGCTTTATTTGTTAAAATAGTCCCTCTAAATGCTATGTGTATGCTCTAAGTCTTAAACTATTAGAGATCACTTTCTATTTTTTTTGTGAAGAATTAGTACATTTAAAGCTTTAATTCAAGTTTAAAATATTGAAAATTAAAATGGTCGAAGTTACTTAAAAATCGAATTGAATTCTTCCGGTTTCGCAAAAAATTCTAATTAAGAATGCGATAAAAATATTTAAAATGTCAACTTTTTAGCTATAAGAAACAATACTCATTGTTATTTGTTACAAATTAATTGATGAAAATATTAATCATCCAAAAATAATGGAGTTCACTTTTAGTAAATTTTTTTAAGGAAGTGTACACCATAGATAAATTATTATTGGTCTCGCTGGGCGCTCGACCCCAGCGAGACCAATCATTAGGTGTACACATCCACGTCACCTAGAAGTATAACTGACCAGAGTATAAACAAAATTCACGACCTCACTTTTTTTTGTCCGCTCATGGGACATTTCACGTCCGCTTGACGTGAAATGCCCCTTAGTTAATTAAATTGTTATTTAAAACATGTATTTGTATTATTTTAAAGCTTTTTCGATTTAAAATGTTAGAAGTAACTAATCAAATCAAAAAATCAAAAAAGTTTTATTTCCATATGGGTTACAAAGTAACGCTTAAAGAATTGTCCCTACTTGATGCCTACCACCGGTTCGGGAACTAACCCGGCGAGAAGAACCGGCGTAAGAAACTCGCACGGGGCCATCTTTTAGCAAAAAGATGGAAAATTGTTCTTTTAAAAAAAAAATTAAGTTGTTTACAATGTGAAAACTTAGGTCTATATAATATTGACAAAAGTCAGATACATATTATAGTACATAGAAGTAGCCTTGCAGGTGGTCATCCTATTCCCAAGGTGTGCGATCGTCAATAAAATCATTGACCTTATAATAGGCTTTTGCACACAAACGTTCTTTAACTACTTTTTTAAATTTATTAATGGAAAGATTTTGAACGTTTTCTGGGATTCTATTGTATAGGCGTATACATTGACCTTTAAATGATTTGCTTACTTTACTTAGTCTGATCACCGGTATATCTAGCTTGTGCTTATTTCTAGTGTTTCTACAGTGATTGTCGCTTTTAGTTTTAAAATTACTAATATTCTTTCTAACATATAATACATTATCCAAAATGTATTGAGAAGCGACGGTCAGAATATCTATTTCTTTAAACTTTTCTCTCAGAGATTCAAAAGGGGACATTTTGTAAATTGAACGTATTGCTCGCTTCTGCAGCACAAATATCGTATTAATGTCTGCGGCACTTCCCCATAAAAGGATGCCGTAAGACATTCTACTATGAAAGTAACTAAAGTAAACAAGTCGCGCCGTGTCTTCGTCAGAAATTTCTCTAATTTTTCTGACTGCATATGCTGCAGAACTGAGCCTATCTGCAAGATTAGCAATATGAGGACCCCACTGTAATTTACTATCTAGTGTTATACCTAGAAATACAGTGGTGTCCACAAGGTTCATTTTCTCATCATTTAATAGTATATTGGTTTGAACTTGCCTAACATTGGGCAATGTAAACTTTAAACATTTTGTTTTTTTGGAATTTAAAAGTAAGTTATTAACATTAAACCAATGTACTATTTTTGAGAGAGCACTATTTACCTCGTCGTAGTCTGACTGTTGTCGCTTCACATTTAAAATTAGTGAAGTGTCATCGGCAAAAAGTACTATCTCGTTATCATTATCTTTAACAAGATAAGGTAAATCATTTATATAGATGAGAAAAAGAAACGGGCCCAAAATAGATCCCTGTGGGACACCTAATTCTATTTTGGTCCCAGTGGACTTTTTACTATTTATCTCCACCTTTTGAGTTCTATTGTTAAGGTAAGAACTCAAAAGTTTGAGTGCAGAGTCCCGAATGCCATAGTGGTGCAATTTTCTGATCAATGTAGCATGCTCAACACAATCAAAGGCCTTGGAGAGATCGCAAAACACACCTAATGCATCCTGTAACCCCTCCCAAGCTTCAAAGATACTACAAAGAAGACCTATACCAGCATCCGTTGTGGATCGACCCTTAGTAAAACCGTACCTATTGATTATTATGTAATAATTTGTTTAAATTAAAATGCACTAATAACTGTCTTAATAATTTTTATAAATAATAATTTTTTCAAATATTTTACTAAGAGTCGGTAGGATTGATATAGGCCTGTAGTTTGTCGGATCAGATTTATTTCCTGCTTTGAATAAGGGTATTACCTTGCTATGCTTCATTAAATCAGGGAATACACCACTTTTTATACATTCATTGAATATTGTCGCTAGATAAGGGGCTACGATGTCAATTATTGATTTAATAACTTTTGTAGACATGCCCCAGAGATCAGCAGTATTTTTAATATTCAACAATTTAAATGTGTTAATAATATCTCTGGAGTCAATTTCTTTAAACTTAAAATTGACATCACATTCCTTTACATTATCTCTGAGTAGTTTTTCAGCAGCTGCAGGTGAGGAATTTAAATTTTTTGTAGTTGAGACCGGAATGTCAGCAAAAAACTTTTCAAAGACCGTCGCAACTTCCAAATCAGTAGTAATTTTTTTATTTTCAAAATAAAGTTCAAATTCAGAGCTACGACAGGTGACGTTTCCAGTCTCACCAGCTATTACCTTCCATGTAGTTTTAATTTTATTCTTTATATAAAGAGCCTTAGCAGCTTTACATACTTTTTTGAAGGTTTTTGAATAGTTTTTAACATATCGCACCTACGGTGCAATAATGTCACTTATGCAATTTTTTTCAAAACTTAACTGATTATGAGAAAATACTCCAAATCCACCGCTTTACTTGGTGCGTTATTGTCATTTGTGTAGTACGCAAACTGTCCACGTGAGGGCATTAGTATCGTTACGGTTTTGGCGCGAATCTGGACGGCACTGGGAGAAACAACGTTTCATCGTTCAGTTGCGCGCGGCCCCCCGCACGAGTAGTTGTCTTCTGGAGCTACAACGTTACTAAGGTAATTGTGACAATTATTTTTTATGTTTTTGGAGCAATAACGACACTTGTGTAGTGAGTTAGTGAAGTAATGACGTTGTTTCCCCAATATTTGTATTTCATGGTGTAAAGTTTAACGTTATATTAACACTTGTGACGATATTGCTCCAGTATAGTAGGATTATTGTTTTTGATATAAAAAAATCAGTCAATAATTTATCGTTATCATATTTTTTTATTGAGCACCTATATTATCATTATTTTGTATTTTTTTTTAGCAAAAATTCTGAAAATACCATTATCGAACCACATACAAAACGGATAATTGGGAGGAAGCAAAAGCTATTCTTCAACCCAAAAAATTACGCGGCAATAGAGGCAATCGCAAAATAGACGAAATTACATTGAAGCAAGCTTACAACAACAAAATACCAATTTCAGAACGTAAAAAGTGTGATTTATTGCAATTATTGGAAGCTAATCTTGTGCCAAGATACTATGAAAGTTTTTATAGGTGATTATTTAATTTAATTTTTGTATTTTGCCTTAAGCTTTACCAAGCCTGTGATTCTAAGTTTAAAGTAAACAGTTATTTTTTAGTAGGTCTAGGATGGGAAGTATGTCATGGGGTACTCATCCCAACTTACCTGTCCGGTAGTTGTGGTATAGTATACGGGTACGCGACCCCGGCTTCCCTAGCTATTACTGTCCTATCCCTTGCCCTCCTGGGCGGTAATATCCTACATTTCCTATTTCCCACTCCAACTTACCAATCTTCCTTTCCACACCACCTATCCTTCCCTTTCCCTATTCCTACCCTCTCTACCTATCCGTGGAAACGCAATGGATAATAATAAAAATAATTTAATTATCCAAAATTGCGGCGATGTGGTTCACCACCCATCACGTCTCGTTTCTCGCGGAGGTGAAAAGTGGACCATGGAGAGCCGCTTCGCTATGTTGAATGTAAGAGGAGGAATGGACGGTAAGAATGAAAGTGAACGAAGCGAAACGAGTATGTGAGGATCGTAGCAAGTGGCAAAAGTGGTATCTGCCTACCCCTTTACGGGAAAAAGGCGTGATTATATGTATGTATGTATGTCTAGGATAAGTGAAGTAATTGGTATGTGATACCTACTGTTGATTCATTTATTAATTATATTTAAATAAGGGTACAATGACTGTGATTCATAGATTAATCAATAGTTAAGTTCTATGGATAATTGCAATTACGAAGATGTTGAACGATTCCCAATTCCAAATTAACCCCCTGGTTAATTTGGAATGGGGACGATTGTTCAAGTTTAGATAGTAAGAAGATAATCTGCCATTAAAAGGTCTGATTAGTATAAAAGTTACTATTTAGAATTCAGAAATTTTGTTACTTTTTTTTTGTTATTTGAATAAATAATTTTAGAAATGCATGATGACGTGTTTTATTTGCTTTGACATAATTGACCGATAAATTATTTTCTAGACCCATAACGTCACTTCTGCGAGGGTTGTAATTTTTAGACGTTTATATCTTCATAATAGTAAACAGTGAAATGTTTGCTTTTATGTTAAAGTAAGGTTTAAGGGCCCTATACGGCAATCGAGGGTCGGGAATATAAGAGAATTATACAGAAAAAGATACTCCACAACCTTGAAAAAAATCACACGGCTAGTTAATGAATGTTACTAGCCGCTGAAACATTCGAATTTAAGATAATATTTATGGATAAGTGTAAAAAAAAATCTGAATATCACTGAAAACGTGTAAATCGCACTCCCGTATTATAATAACTGAGTCGTAATTATCAAGAATTATTAAACTAATTTTATCAAATAATAAAGTTAAAACTATAAAGAAGTAGATGAAATCTTTATTTCTTAGTAAATATATTCTTATTTTGTGTTAAGAAATCATAAACTTGCCCAATTTTTTCGCTCAAATTCTTCATACAAATTACTATGAACTGGCGAGTTTCCACAAATACATGTGCGAGCGCCCGCTGCGGTCAGTACGCCACGCAACTCCGAGGAGAGAGCACGTCGCTTTACGCCGCATCCACAGATCGCGATCGAACCACAGTATAATTAATAATAGTAGGTACATTTGTTCTGTTGAGCAAGTAAATATTTCTTTTGGAACGAAGTTCCTTATGGCGCGTTGCAAAAGGGAGACGGAAAAAATTAAGACCAAAAGTTGTAACGACACTTTTTGCCATTGTTGTAAGCCGTGCGGTGTGTTTCACTGTCTCTCTCTCTCTCTCTCTCATCATCAATCAACCAAACCCAACAACCCTCCACACCAAAAACCCCACCCCCTATACAATGTAACCCCCCTCCCCCTCTAAAATTTTTTGACCTTACCAATAGCCTTCCCACGAAACCTCCCCCCATCCCCCCACCCCCCAAAAATTCCCCTCGAGGCATATCTCAGTCAACTGGACCCCTAGACCCCTCGAGTCAGGTATCATTGGAATCGCGAGAACGAGCCCTATAATTTGGCTTAATCAGATCCCCTAAATTCCCAACGGGACCCGGGATATACCTCAAAAACCTCAAGAACCCCCCTCCCCCTCTCAAAAAATTTTGACCCCTCCAATAGCCTTCTCACGAAACCTCCCCCCCCCCCTCCCCTCCCCCTCCCCCAAAATCCCCTCGAGGCATATCTCAGTCATCTGGACCCCTAGACCCCCCGAGTGAGGTATCATTGGAATCGGGAGAACGAGCCCTATAATTTGGCTCCATCAGATTCCCTAAATACCTCAAAAACGTCAAGACACCCCCCCCCCCTCAAAAATTTTTTTTGACCCCTCCAATAGCCTTCTCACGAAACCTTTTGAAAATTGTTTTTGGACTTGTGGAATGGATTTCGATCAGGACTAGTGACTCGACTTAAACTCGCGACAGGTCAACAGGACAGAACAGGACAGGAAAATGCGGTCGGCGTTGTGCACTAAGCATGTGTCGTTCGTTCAATTTCTGCGAACCAGTTTTGAGGTTTTTAGGGCCATTTTGAAATTTAACGTATGGTGAAAACACTATTGAGAAAAAAAGTGTCTCCAGTTAAATGGCCCCACTTTTGAGATTTTTGGGGCCATTTTGAAATATGACGTATGGTGAAAACACTATGGAGAAAAAAGTGTCTCCAGTTAAATGGCCCTACTTTTGAGATTTTTGGGGCCATTTTGAAATTGAAAATACTATGTAGAAAAACGTGTCTCCAGTTAAATGGCCCCACTTTTGAGATTTTTGGGGCCATTTTGAAATTTGACGTATGGTGAATGGGGCCATTTTGAAATTGAAAATACTATGGAGGTGTCTCCAGTTAAATGGCAACACTTTTGAATTTTAGGGCCATTTTGAAATTTGACGTATGGTGAAAACACTATGAAGAAAAAAGTGTCTCCGGTTAAATGGCCCCACTTTTGAGATTTTTGGGGCCATTTTGAAATTGGACTCTCGAAGTCTTTGGGGTATTGGTGACGACTATTGGTCTGGTCAAAAAATGTATGGTGTTGGGTTGGGACACTTCGTCGATGGTACCTGAAGGTTTACCGGTTCTGCTAAGGAGCAGCAGGCTTAGCATGCACATCGCAGAAACATCGGAGAGTCGACAAAATGAGAGATTGAAGAAACATTAATACCATTTGTAGCAAAATAGGTCTTATTGTAAGGCAGCAAGGTCGATGCATTGTCGTTTGGAAACAATCTTTCTTTTCTTCCCGAATTTTCTCTTTCTTTTCTCACAGAAGATTATCTAGTTTTAAAATATCTAGTTTTAAAATGGCTGTCGGGCATTTTAAAACTAGATAATATGTCTGTTTAGAAATGTTGATTTCTATTGGCAACCTTGTCTTGGCGACATTAAGAACTATTTTGCAACTCACTATTTGGATAAAATATTTCTTCCTTAAATTTATTTCTTCGGATCGCCATGCTAAGCCCGCTGGCTGGTGTTCTTGAAAATTATTATACGAGGTGTGTGCATGCGTGCGGAATTGCGGATTTAAACCGAAACGCGGCACGTTTGTATGCAGATGGTTTACTGTTCTTTATACTGTGGCGCGAGGCTCGATCGTTGTGAGAGTAGCGCTAAAAACCTAAACTTCGCGCGGCGCGTCTCCGAATACGGTCCTTAATAGTTTATTTTCAATATTATCAACTTATTTTTTTAGTCGAGTAATACTATACAATTTAATAGGATGTTCAATTTTCAAACGCTTCTCCTGAAAAAATACGTTAGATACATAAGTGACGTTATAACGTCACTTATGTATCTAACGTGCTATAGCACCGTAGGTGCGATATGTTATTTCTAACCGTTTTAGTTGTAAATACTGAATTAAATTGGGTTCTTATTACCTTAAACAATTTACTAAAAGCTTCATCTGAGCTATTTGACCCATCCAATAATTGAATATTTGTGCTTAAATTATTTCTAAATTTCTCAATACGTTTTGTATTCACAGGAATAAACACAAACTCTTCCTTTTGGTTACGGTCATAATTAATATTAAAAGAAGCTAACTGTCCACAGTGATCAGAACTGAGCTTATTAATTATTTCTTTTTTACATGGAGTAATATTCGTGAAAATGTTATCGATACAAGTAGCAGTTGTGTCACACACTCTTGTCGGTTCAAGAAATAAATTAAAGAGGTTATACGATTTAAACAAAGATGTGAATCTAACAGTTGTGGAATTTAAATCTAATAAATTTATATTAAAATCGCCACATATAATAACTTTTTTGTTAGATGCACATATTTTTGACAATACTTGTTCCATAGTTTGTTCAAATGAATCGTATAACCCTGATGGAGGCCTGTATACGCTTACAATAATAAGTTGACTCAGCTCTATGCAAGCTACTTCAATAATTCGCTCAGTTGAGAGGCTCACGACATCTTTGCGTTCCTTGAATTTCAAATTTTTTCTAATTAATATTAAAGAGCCACCTCTAATGGCATTTTCTCTACTGAACGAACTTGCTAACTGGTGATCATTAAAATTGAAAATGAGTTCATGTTGTCTGAACCAATGTTCAGATATACAAATAATGTCAACATTAAATTCATTTAAAAATAACTCAATTTCAAGTTCTTTACCTACCATTCCTTGTAAATTTTGATGCACCAGGTTAATCACAGAAGATTTATTATAATTTAATACATTTTTTATGGTAGGATTTTGTACATTTAAACTTATCTTATTTCTGCAAGAGACATCCTCCGTTGTCTTATTATACTAATTTAAATAAGAATTTGGAACATATTCCAATTCGTTAATACTACTAGTACTAGTATTCTGCTCAATAAAAGCAGTAGTCGAAGAAGCCAAATCCTTGGCTGGTTTTAAAAATAAAAAGTTTAATAGCACCCTAGCTATATGTCGCTTACAGAAGTTAGATAAGAAATACTTATCTAATCTCATATTACATAAATTTAAATTGTTTATGTCCACAATCTGACATTTTTGTTCATGTGTGTCATTTAAAACTTTACAATTATTATTAACAGCGCTATACATTAGGCTGTATGTGATATGAGCTTACTAATCTAAATCATATAGGTATATGTATTAAAGACGAGGCATATTGAGGCAAAAAGTGTCTCCATATTAACTGGTCTCCATTTAAAATCATGTATATGTAATTTTATCAGTGAAGGTAGAAATCATAAAAGTAATATCAATGCGATGACTGCGACACATTTAGGAACAGGGTCATTTGTAAAAGTAAATATATTATATAGATAAGATCTCAGATGCTCCCGTAGTATCTACATTAGGATAATGGGATGTATTGTATCCAATCGAGATAATACATCCCGTAGTCCATTCCTAAAGTATCTTAAGATATAACTTCTTATTCTTACGCCGGTTCTTCTCGCCGGGTTAGTTCCCGAACCGGTGCCATCATGTATCACATTCAGAAAGTATACAATAATACCAACTTTGAAAAATTATTTTTGACTTTGAATCTTCGTCTTTATTATCTGATAATGTTGATACTAATTGATATAAATAAAAATAAAAACTATATGGTTTTGGGGTTGCCGCGTATAGTAAATATTACGAAAGTGGTAACATGATTTGAACATGAGCTTTAAATATTAGTTTTCAATAAACACTGAAATAAGCTGGAGAAAAGGAGGTTAGCCTTTAGACAATCCCAGAGGAACGGATATCGTCGCATCGTATCTCCGTAGAAACTACATTATACATTAAGTGTGCTCAGACGGAACAGGCTTTTACGGCTGATTTGAATTTTGTTGACAGAATAGGTAGCAGGTACATTGAAGCCTCTATAGTCTATACATTTCTGGAATTCCTTTTGTCTGTGAGGTTCGCCAAGGTAAATAGGTAAACCTATTCTATTTACTTTTATTACATTATTTCATTGTTTCTATAGTGGTAAATAATAATATGTATGTACGTTTCACACTACGTAATCTGGCCCCGTCCTAACTATACGAAGTACTCGTGATACGAGTACATGAAGCAGACAACGGGAAACTGTAGGTTTATTGAAGATTTTATTAAATTATACTTTTGGTGTTTTTTTAGGATTTTTAAGAAGTCAAAGCTTAGATATGTTTATTAGTATCGAACCGAATTATAAGAATATCCTCGTTGTAGGTATTCAATATTATGGCGAGTGAGGTGCTCTCTGTGGCTCAGAAGGACGTCGCTGGTTCGAATCCCGCTGAAGGAACAAAAAGTTTTCTGTGTTCCTGGGTCATGTGTATTACATAATATATTATTATATTGTGTATAATATGATAACTATCTTAAATATATTAATATTTGCGTTGGAGGTATGTTATCTACCCTTAACACAAGTTCTATATAGTTCGTATACTGCCGAGCTGTGAAAACTTCGATAGCGCGATTCAGGACTGTGCGCTGATTGGTCCGCCACATCATGTACTATTATGAAATCTACGTCTTCCTCAAACGTAATTATCTTTGACTACGTTATTGATATAATATTAGCTTTGATGTTTTGATTAAGCGGCTCACAACCCATTGTTCTGAATAATAAACGATGGTTCCTCTCATTACAAGGAAAAGCAAGGGATTGATATTAATAATTATTGTATGTACAATGTTTTTGTTTGCATTTTAATTAATAGTATTATATTTAACTAGTATATTTTATATTTAAATAGTATTTCAATGCTTATATATTTTGCCAGTAAATACCATTTAACAAACCATAACACTCTATTTGCATTTAACTAACCTTTTACCTTAATAGGCTTACATATTCAAAGTAATAAAATAAATAAAAAACCGGTCAAGTGCGAGTCGGACTCGCGCACCGAGGGTTCCGTATAAACTTGTAATAAAAAATAATGGTTCACGGTTTATGCATTATGTTTATGTTTATGAAATTAAATGTATTTTTTTATATATTTGAGTTGATTGAATGAAAGGTAAATTGCGGGTTACGATTTATGATGTATTAAAAAAAACTACTTACAAGATCTCGTTAAATTTTTGGTGGATGATTGCATGTACTTACATCATATATTTTTTTTAGTTTTATCATTGTCTTATTTTAGAAGTTACATACATTTTACCACTTTGGAAGTGTCTCTCGCGCAAACTATTCAGTTTAGAAGAAAATGATATTAGAAATCTCAATATCATTTTTGAAGACCTATCCATAGATAGTACACGTATGGGTTTCATGAAAAATAATTTTATTGAGTTTCAGTTCTAAGTTAAGGCTGGGAATAAGTCTGACCCAGCAAATTATAGATCAATATCTATACTACCGACTTTCAGAAAAATTTTCGAGAAAATAATCTTAAATCAATTACTGGTTCACTTTAACTTAAATAATCTATTACATAGTAATCAATTCGGTTTTACTAAGGATCGGTCCACAACATATGCAGATATCAGTCTTCTATGCAGCATATTTGGGGCCTGGGAGGGATCGCATGATGCACTTGGTGTCTATCCAAGGCTTTCGACTGTGTCGAGCATGCTACGTTGGTCAGAAAATTATACCATTATGGAATAAGGGACACGGCACTTAAACTTTTAAGTTCTTATCTTAAAAATAGAACGCAGAGAGTAAAAATTAATTCTACAAGATCTACTGGGACCAAAATAGAACTAGGTGTGCCATAAGGGTCAATTTTAGGCCAGTTTCTTTTTCTCATCTATATAATTGACCTTCCTTATCTAGTTAAAGATAAGCATTAGATAGTATTCTTTGCCGATGACACTTCACTAATTTTTAATGTGAAGCGACGACAGTCAAATTATGACGAGGTAAATAGTGCTCTCTCAAAAATGGTACATTGGTTTAATGTTAATAATTTACTTTGGTTGGTTTAATGTTAAATTCAAATAAAACAAAATATTTAAAGTTTAGCCTGTCAAATGTTAGGCAGGCACAAACCAATGTACTATTAAATGATGAGAAAATGAACTTAGTGGACACCGCTGTATTTCTAGGAATAACACTAGATTGTAAATTACAGTGGGGTCCCCATATTGCAAATCTGGAAAACAGGCTCAGTTCTGCAGCATATGCAGTCAAAAAATTTAGAGAAATTACCGATGAGGACACAGCGCGGCTAGTTTATTTTAGTTATTTTCATAGTATAATGTCATATGGCATCCTTCTTTGGGGAAACGCTGCGGACATTAATACAATATTTGTGCTACAGAAGCGAGCTATACGTTCTATTTATAAGATGTCATGTTTTGAATCTCTGAGAGAAAAATTTAAAGAAATAGGTATTCTGACCGTTGCTTCTCAATACATTTTGGACAATGTGTTGTATATCAGAAAGAATTTAACGAATTTTAAAAAGAAAAGTGACACACATTGCAGGAATAGGTACTAGAAATAGGAACAATTTAGAAATACCAGTGATCAGACTTAGTAAAGTAAGTAAATCTTATAAAGGTATAAGTACAATAGAATTTACAATATTAATAGTAATCTAGAAAAAGAATCCCAGAAAACGTTCACAATCTTTCCACTAATAAAAGACATGTTTGAATTTGGGCCAGTTCTATGTATATCATAGGTAAATAGGAAAAAAAATATGAGAATATCATAAAAATACGAAAAAATTAATTTGAAGAAGGGTACATGCGTACAAAAATGATTATTTGAAGAGTTTTTTATTGCGAGAACACTATTTATAGGGCGGCCATGACAGTTGTTTTGACTTGACTTTTGACGTAGTAGACAGTTTTACGAAGAGACGACGTCTTGAATGCCATACGTCTGTCTGTGTCAAAAGTCATGTCATTGACAAAATGACATTATTTAGTTAATTTTGATCTGATCCGCCATGTTTTATTTTACTTTGTGTTGCTCTCCTTGACGAAGTTAATTTAAATGTACATGGAAACGAAGTGAAATTAAACAAAATAAAGAATAGGAAACGGTTACTATATTATGTAGCTATATTTACATATACTGTACGTAGGGCTGGCCCAGGCCTCATACATTTCTTGAACATCGCTTTTAAAAAAGCTGTTAAAAACGTTTGTGTGCTAAAGCTTAATAAAAAGTCAGTGATTTCATTAACGATTGCACACCTTGAGAATAAGATGGCCCCATGCAAGGCTGCTTTTATGTACTTAAGTATGTCTATGTACTTATGACTAATGTTATATAGATTTAGTTACAACTTACAACATTGTAAAAATATTTTTTGAAAAGAATTTTTTTCCATCTTTTTGCTAAAAGGTGGCCCCTAGGCATCATGTAGGACAATTCTATAAGCGTTATTTTATTATAACTTACATGGAAATAAAAATTTTGAGTTTGAGTTTTGAGTTTAAGTATGGGGTACTTACCCCCAAAAATTTTGTGTGAAAATCATAATGCGGTTCACAGAATACATCTACTTAGTACCAAGTTTCAACAGTATAGTTCTTATAGTTTCGGAAAAAAGTGGTTGTGACATAGGGACAGACAGACAGATAGACATGACGAATCCATAAGGGTCCCGTTTTTGCCATTTGGCTACGGAACCCTAAAATCGTATTTTTTTCTAAAAAGCATAACATCTCGAATGTAAATAATTCGAAAATCTGGACTGAAAAAGGTGGAGTTGTTGGTAGGAACACAAGAAATTGTATTATTTTATGACTCGTTAGCACATGCGTAAAATATTATACTACAAAATATATTTTTATCACGAAATGAGAACGTAAATATTTAATAGAATATACCTAAAACTTATGTTTTTCGCAAGAAAGACAAATAGGTACATATTTTTTATATGTGTTACAAATATTGGACTAAACGATCACGTTCAGTCCAATATTTTGGTAGAATTTTGTTTTTTTTTTTATACAACTGGTGGCTGTAATGGCTTGATAATCTATACTAATATAATAAAGAGGAAAAGTTTGTTTGTTTGTTTGCATTAAATAGGCTCCGAAACTACTGGACCGATTTTGATAGATGTAGACGAGACCACGGGGAAGGACATAGGCTACTTTTTAACGCGGAAAAATGTACGGTTTCTGCGAAATTAATGAAGCGCACATGAAGCTTCAGTTGTTATGGATATATTCAATCCCTCTTCTTCTCACAATTTATTATATTAATGTATAAAGTATAAGCTAGCAGTTCAATTTATCAACGCCCGGCTTTAGATGCTGGATTTATTAGAAATTTAATATGTTTTCACAAAATTACGTTTATAACGGAACTTATAGTCTTGTTAACAAATTAAAAACGTGTTAATAGTGTATGCTGTGAATTTAAATACGTATGATAGCTCGTTGGATTCGTTATGTCGTCTATCTATATCTTATCAGCCTCCGTAGTCTAGTGGTTAGAGCAATGGCTCTCGACTCGGAGGTCGTGGGTTCAAATTCCGCATTGGAACAACAAAAAATGTTGTTTCCAAGTTTGGTTAGGACAATGCAGGCTGATCACCTGATTGTCTGACAAGAAAGATGATCCACGCGTCGGGTGGGCATGTAAAAAGTCGGACCTGCGCCTGATCTCTCGTCAGTCATGTCGGTTATCCGTCCCACTGGATTATGAGTGTACTGCGCACACACTTGGGCACATTAAAATTACTTCCGCGTAACTGCCCTGGTTTCAATGAAACCGGCCACCGTCACCGATATCGGCGTGGTGAGTTATTGTTATTATGGCGTCTAGAAAAATATATAAAAAATGAGTTGACCATTGCATTAATTATTTAAGTACTAACAATTATTTATTTAAACATCTGAAATAAGTAGAGTGTAGTCTGAACACTCAAAAGCCGCTGGAAATTTATCTTAAAGATAATTTTTCAATTATTTAGACGATTGTGAATTAAGAAAATGTTCTCGAAGTTTCGTCTGTATTGTAATTTGTAAACTCAAAAAAGTTTTTAAGAATTAAAGCATATTTTTTTGTGACGTTAATATACTGATTTTGTTAGATCACGCCGCAAAATTTCATTATTTTATAACACGTTTTGAGAATGAACAAAATATTTTATGCGTGCTTCATAATTTTTTTGTTTACTTACTTTAAATAAATATTTTAAGCAAAGTAGAAACATTTTACTTTCCAACGCGCGTGATCTTATTAAAAATACAGGGTGTTTTTTTCAGTCAGTGGCCAAACTTTAAATAGTGAATATTATAATAGCTACTCTTGAATATAAGCAATTTTCACTTTCGTACTTACTTTCAGAAAAAACGAACGAACTTTACTACTACTTAGTGGGACTACTGTAATGCTCGCTTGTTTTTTTCTAAAAGATGACGTGTATGATGTGTTTTTATGAAAATATAAAAAAAAAATACAAATTATAAGATACTGAAACTTTTCCATTATGCAGTGATAGAAATAAACGTTAAAATTTTAAAAAATACTGAAATATTTTATTCGAATCTGACGACCCCTACTACCGCGCGCTCATTCGTCAATTCAATTATAAAATAGCTATCTATGCACTATCACTTTTGTAGGAATAAACTTTTTTTTAAATACTCTGTATGATATAGATTATATATCATACAGAGTATTTTTTTTTTAAAGTTGATAAATTATAGAAGATGAAGATGTGAAAATTTCTGATGATGACGTTCTGAAGCTCGGGTCTCTTGTCAATGTATGGCATATAGTCTTTCATTATCATCTCCCAGTTATTAGATAAAAATATGTACCTAAAGGTCTGACTATCGCCTTACAGACTAAAATTAAATAACGCCGGTTATTAAAATTAATATTTAACACAATATTATTATGCGCAATTACCTCTGAAGCCTAAAACATTTGACACAACAGGCGGGTTGAAAGGGTAGGATCTAATAAATCACATGGCTCACACCCGTCAACTTAGTTGAAAACAAAACATGGAATATTTGTTGAATAAAATCATTAGCCTCGGCCCTCGGATCTATGTGGGGGTAACTGGGGGGCACTTGCCCCGGGCGGCAGTTTCATGGGGACGCCAAATCGGTCAAATCCTTGAGACAAGAATTCGAAATAACGAATAGATATAAATTAATATGAAGCCTCTTTTCCTAAGATCTTATAGATTTTTAATCAAGTACCTAATCGAATCATAATATAATGTTTGAAAAACTAACTGTTCTATTTCCATACGCCCAGTTAGTTTTTGAACACATACCTACTAAGTGTTTTATGAACGCATCATAATTCATAACAGATCAAGTAATTTTTTTAAGGCGTGCGTAGTGTGCGTGAGGAGGGGGGCATATCAAGTTTTTGCCCCGGTTAAAAAAAGTCGTAGATCTGAAAATCACTGATTCCTATGATCACGATGAATATAAGTAATATACCTAACCTTTGTATGATACGATATGGTTTGTTATTCTGTGTATACTGTATAGGTATTAGATATTCCCGGACAGTAATAGAGAGCTTTATAGGAATGTCTATTGTCTGTTTATATTATAAGCGTTGGGGATGATTAAGTTTCTTTTGTGACAGAACATTGACTTTAGGCGAAATAAACTTAAACCATTTAGAATATGATATCGAAATGTATCCGATTTCTCAAGCTGCACGCAAAAATATTTAAGGTGGAAGAGGAGGAATGTATTAGGTACCTATGCTTTTATGACACGGAAAGTGGTTTTTTTTTGTTATATTATTATTATCTGCGTACATTTTTTTTATTAAAAAAAATACACTTTAACTGCTTACATACGAATATTGGAAATGCAAGTATAATTGGACAAAATTATTATAAAACATAGACCTTAAAACTGTCACGTTAGCTTAAAAATGTTATTGACTTAAAATTATGGGTATTATTTACCCGTGGGAAATTCGTCCTGGCTGTCGGAGGCCTTGTTCAAATTATCGATTAACAGCATAGATATATAATATTAAAAAGAGGCAGATATGTTATAAACGCGTAAAAATGAAGACTCGAATTGGCCCGAGTCGGGCCAATTTTGGTTAGTGTGCTCCGCGAGTAATAGCGTGTTTTGTGTTACTATGCGACGTTGACACATTGACACGCGTCCCATGTCAATGTGTGTCGTGGCACAGAAATATTGTCAGTTTTGTAAGGATATAACGTATTATATATGTAATATTTAATCAAAGATCAACAGCGACACATTTTACATGCCATAATATTGTTATAATCATTTATATTATAACAAGCCAGTATAAACATTGTCCATATTATTTTAATTTTTAGTTATATTATATTTGGCTCTATCATAATTTGGTGTTCATTTACATTATTGCTTTGCTAATAATAGCCTCTGTGGTCCAGTGGTTTAGAGCTTGGCTCACGACTCAGGACGTGGGTTCGATTCCCGTGTTGGAACAACAAAAATTGTTGTTTCCAAATTTGGTTAAGACAGTGGTCGCCAAACTTACTAGCCAAAGAGCCAAATGTAACAACTATAAAAAAAGCCAAATCTGCTTTGATTAATTATTACATAGATACCCTTTAGTATTATATATCTATGCTATCTATCTTTTAACTTAACCAAAAAATTATACATGTTCTCGATTTATAGAAGAATTTTTAAGTATCAAATAAGATATTTTTTTTCTTACCAAGTTTTTTTAATGAAAATATGATTGTGCCTTTCGTGGTTATTTGTGCCAGAGCCGGACTAAAGGAGCCAAAGAGCCACATGCGGCTCTGGATCCACATGCGGCTCTGCAGCCGCACTTTGCCGACCACTGGGTTAGGACAATGCAGGCTGAATCACCCGATTGTCTGATGTAAAAGTCGATCCAGGCGCAGGACCGACTTTTTACATCTCTCGCCAGCCATCCGTCCCAATGGATTACGAGAGTAAAGGAAGATAGAGTGCTCTTGTGTACCTACTGCACACAAACCCGGGCACTAAAATAACTCCTGCGTAGCTGGCCCGGTTTCAATTAAACCGGCCACCGTCACCGAAATCGGTGTAGGGGAGTCAAAACTAAAAACTGTAAGCCCCCGTTTTTCAATTTTACTTACAATCAGCTGATTCCCGATGAGCGATTTAACAGCCTCCGTAGTCTAGTGATTAGTGCATTTTTAGTTATATATTATATTTGGCTCTATCATAATTTGGTGTTCATTTACATTATTTCTTTGCTAATAATAGCCTCTGTGGTCCAGTGGTTTAGAGCTTGGCTCTCGACTCGGAGGTCGTGGGTTCGATTCCCGCATTGTAACAACAAAATATATTGTTTCCAAGTTTGGTTAGGACAATGCAGGCTGATCACCTGATTGTCTGACAAGAAAGATGATCTATGCGTCGGATGGGCATGTAAAAAAGTCGGACCTGCGCCTGATCTCTCGTCAGTCGTGTCGGTTATCCGTACCACTGGATTATGAGAGTAAAGGAAGAGAGAGTGTTCTTGTGTACTGCGCACACACTTGGGCACTATACAATTACTCCTGAAACCGGCCACCGTCACCGATATCGGTGTGGGAGTTATTATGTAGGCAAAAGTTTCGATATCGCAAACCGACACTTGTTTGTATGAATACATACTTAGATTTCTATATCTCATAAGAGAAAAGGTAAATTTGTCGGTATCAAATGCTGGGATCGTGGGACATATACATATAAACATGACACAGGGGAAAGTAATCTAATACATTTTTTCCATGCCGTCACGCCCGAGACGTTTTGTCGTTGTAAATAACGACAACGCGCTTGTCAGAATTATAAAAAGTAAGATGGATAATATATTGTCCATAAAAGTAAACAAAACATTTTTACATGATTTAAAAATGTTTAGAGCTAGTGGCAAATAACACCATTGTTATTGTTCGGATAGCTACCTTCTGTAGTAAAAAAGAAGGAGGAAATTAATGTTATCTATGGTAAAACGTAGCCATTTTAATTGTTTTCAAACTTAATTATAATGTACTATTTGTAATAAATAGATTTAGTCTTTTATCTATCACTGTAATAACTTCATTGTTTAAATACATCTTAAAATTGTAATAGTATTATTGTATCTTGTTTATATACATAAACGAAATATTTTAATTTTCTGATTGACCAATAATAAAAACAAAGATTGTCTTGATTGGCTCTGGGATTCATCTCCGGTCAGTGTAACTGTAAATTGTCATGATTTATTTCATACTTTTGATAAATAAGACATGATATTGACTCTGTATGATTGGCTACAAAAATATGCTAACCATTGATTGGATAGAACTTTCCAGAACAAATGTATTTTATTTCAAGGCCAAAAGCTAGTATAAAAAGCCCCTCCTTTTGGGGCCTTGACCTATTTTTCCCGACATCAAGTAAGGGTCATCTCTGCTCCACTGTAAGTTAAGTAATTTCTTTTAAATCCATATTGTTTGATTGTAATAAGATTATGTTATTGTGTACTCCTTGCCCCGTGTATAATATTCTTGCAAAATCTCATGGCTACTATTTCTCAAATTTTGTTGTTGTAATTGTTTACAATATGAAGTAAATAATAATATTATTATAACTACCTAGTAACTGTACAACTATAATGTTAAAATGCTCTTAGTTTCTCCAAAGTAAATTATTGTTCATTCAAATTGTCTCTATTTAAAAGTTTAATAGTATTCTTGGTGTAAAATGTTAATATTTAAATGCCAGGGATTTTACTACAAATTTTCAAGAGCAGCCATTTTGTTTTGTCTGCTCAGATCAAATAAAAGTATTTGTATGTAGTTATTTCAAAATTTATATAAACGGTAAAACAATAACTAAACATAAGTATCTATTGTTTGTGACTTTCTTTTTAATGTGATAATAATTGAAAAGTGTTTCCTAAGCCTTAACACATACTTGTATATGCATTTAGGAGCATGTAAATAACATGATTCATTGTAGTTACAAGGTACAGGTAGTCACTTAAATTATTATTAGTTGTTTTCGACATGGTAACTTTATTATTGATCTATTCAAAGTAATATGCTTCCCATTGTATAGATTAAAGAAATCCACAACTTAAATGTCTTTAGTACACTAGAAATAACTGTGAATAAATGATTGATTATAATTAATTCTTAATTTTTTATTTAATCTCCCTTTTTAATAAAAGTAGAGCTTTGATGACTTAACTTTAGTAACAAGTTCAGTAGTATATATTATCATCTAATGAATAGTCAAATCTTGTTATCAGAAGTGGGATAAGAACACATTGTCTAATCACAGACTTCACTGGTTTTCAGATGGATATCGAGCAGATGCAAGCCTTTCTGACGGCAATGAAAGAAGCCGTGGGTGGAGCTAAAGGAAAAGACGATGACATCGCTCTACCAGTTTTCGATCCTGACACAAGTGATGGCGGGGCGGAGCTTTGGTGCAACCAAATGGAAGCATTAACCACCGAGTTTGGGTGGAGCGGCGTGGCTGCGGTCGCCAGGGCTGGCAAAGCCCTAAAAGGATCAGCTTTCGCGTGGTACCAGACCTGGGATTCCACAGAAGGTAGGACCTGGACAAATTTTAGAAAAGATATCATAGATTTATACCCAGAGAAGAAAAATCTTTTTGAAAAACTCCGTAAGGCTGTTTTGTATTCTTCAGAAAATTCAAACTCGTATAGTGAATATGCTAGAGAGAAAATTAGACTGTTAAAAAGCACTAGAGTAGATTTTAAGGAAACACAGTTAATAGAATTAATTTGTGGTAGCATAATGGATGTAAACGTTAGGATGGCATCATTCAACAGTAATGTGAAAACAACCTCTGAATTAATTTCGCTATTCTCTTGTTATGCAAAAGCAAAGAAGAGACCCTTAGAGCAAAGTAGAGAAAACCATAATTTAAAACGTTTTAAGTTCGAAAAAGCTGATTATGCTTCTAGTAAACTAGTAACTTCACCCAAGTGTTTTTTGTGCGGTCAAATAGGACATATTAGGCCCCAATGTACCATGTATAACAAAACAATTTGTACCATTTGTAAAAAATTGGGTCATACGGAATTATCGTGTAGATTTAAAAAACCCGAGTTTAATAGTGACAGAAGAAATACTAACAAAACTGACGAAATTAATTTTTTAGGCCAAACGAATTAAAATTAACTAAAGTAAATATTTATGATTTGGAGATTGATGCACTTTTCGATACCGGTGCCTCCTGCAGCATAATTAAAGAATCGGTAGCCAAACGCCTAAGCTGTACTCTTGAGCCTTTATACTTACGTATTCACGGTATAGGTAACAGTAGCTTAGAGGTCCTTTTTAAAATAAAAGTTCCAGTTAAAACCAATAATTTGTGCATTGAACTTGATATTTATGTAGTTAAAGATAATAGTTGTCGATATGATCTCCTTATTGGAAGAGATGCTATTAAATTTAAGGATATCCAAATTATTACGGATACATTAGGCTCCAGATTAGTTCGGAATGAGAATAACTCCACTAAAGAAATAAATAATTTAATAGTTAAAGAAAGTGATAGTCCCACTGTTGCACTTTCTTCTAAGTTGTCACATCTCGATAAAATATCACAAGATAAAATAAATACTTTATTTCAGCGGTATCCTTCTGTACTTAATGAAATAGGGAATGTTAAAACAGGAGAACTTAAAATTAAACTTAAGACAAATGAAACCGTTTATTATAGACCTTATAGGCTAGCCCCATCTGAAAGAGAAAAAGTTAAAGAAATAATCAAAGACTTGTTAGAAAAAGGTATTATACAAGAGAGTAATTCCTCTTTTGCCAGTCCTATGCTTTTAGTAAGAAAACCTGATGGAAGTGATCGTATGTGTATTGACTATAGGTCATTAAATAAATTAATCGAACGAGATAGATTTCCCCTTCCCCTTATCGAAGATCAGATAGATAGACTTGGAAAAGCTAAATTTTTTATATCCATTGATATGAAAAACGGATTTTACCAAATTCCGGTTTCACCAGATTCTACAAAATATACAGCGTTTGTAACACCAGATGGTCATTATGAATTTATTAAAATGCCCTTCGGTATATGCAATGGTCCGTCTGTTTTTCAAAGAGCCATATCCAAAGCGGTACAGAACCTTAAATTTTTACTAGTCTATGTCGATGACATATTAATACCATTTGAAAATATGGAACAAGGTTTAGAATACTTAGAAAAAACACTTTCAGCATTAAGTTCATCCGGGTTCACTATTAATGTAAAAAAATGTAATTTTTTTGTCGACAATATTGAATATTTAGGCAGACACATATCCCAAGAAGGTGTTAGACCGAGTGAGAATAAAATAAAGGCTTTAGCTAGCTCCCCCACTCCAGGTAATATCAAACAGATTAGACAGTTTATGGGTCTCGCTAGTTATTTCAGAAAATTTATTCCAGACTTTGCATCACGAACAGCTTGTATATCAAAACTTTTAAAAAAGAACCAAAAATGGGAATGGGGCACGGTCCAGGAAGTTGCTAGGAGTTATGTAATAGATCATCTTGTTTCCCGTCCACTGCTTACCATATTTGATCCAAGTCTAACAACTGAATTGCACACCGATGCCAGCTCCATTGGGTATGGTGCTATTCTATTTCAAAAAGTTAACAATGAAAATAAAGTGGTCGCTTATTTTAGTAAAAGGACCAGTCCAACAGAATCTAAATACTGCTCTTACGACCTCGAAACTTTAGCTATTTATAATGCTCTGAAACACTTTAGGGTTTATCTCCTTGGCATAAAATTCAAAATCATTACAGATTGCAATGCTATTAAGTCAACAATGACAAAAAAAGATCTTTCACCTCGAGTAGCTCGATGGTGGACATTTATGCAAGATTTTGATTTTGAAATCGTTTATAAAAAGGGAAAATTTATAAGCCACGTTGATTTTCTTAGTAGAAATCCAATAGATTCTGTACCTATAAATCAAAGTTTACCAGAGGTAAATATTATTGAAATCGACAATGAAAATGTTTCACGATCATGGTTAAAAACAGCTCAGGATAATGATTTAGAAACCCAAACATTAATGACAAAATTAGCCGCTGGTGATCTGGATCCAAACCGTTATTTGATACGTAACAACTTATTATGTTACAAAACAAATTCTAATGATACCCCTAGGCTATTCGTACCAAAAGGTTATAGGTTAAGTTTGTTAAGGCTCTTCCACGATGAAAACTGTCACATTGGAATAAATAAAGTAGCACATAAGATAAAACAGCATTTTTGGTTTCCAGGCATGATCAATTTTATAAAAAAGTACATTTCTCATTGCCTAATTTGCATTAAATGGAAAGGTTCATCTGGGCCAAAACAAGGACTTTTACATCCAATTGAAAAAAAAGCTGTCCCATTTCATACTATTCATTTAGATTGTACGGGCCCTTTCAATGTGTCCAATGAAGGTTTTAAGTATATTCTTTTAATAGTAGATGGGTTTACCAAATTCTGTTTGCTCAAACCACTAAAAACTTTAAATTCTCAAGAATTAGTACCAATAATAAAAGAAACCATAACATTATTTGGTACACCTTCGTTGGTTGTATCTGACCGTGGCACAAATTTTAGCTCACAACAAATTCAAAGACTTTTTGCAGACCTAAACATAAAACATCATATGATAGCAACAGGTACTCCCCGCGGTAACGGTCAAGTCGAAAGATATGTCGCGACAGTCATTAATATGTTAAGTACAACTTTTGAATCATCATCAGATTGGCCGAACGGATTATGGAAAGTGCAACAATCTATTAATACTACGGTTCAAAAGTCAACGGGATTTACACCTTTACGATTATTGATAGGCATAGAAGCAAATATACCATGTGTACAAACAAGTTTAAATGAAGTTTTGAATAATGATGATTACTCAGTCATTAATACACAGGCTGATCGGGAGTTAGCGAAGCAGCGTTTAATACAGACTGCAAATAAATTTAAACATCGCTTTGATAGCACTAGAAGAAATAATAAAGATTATAAGATAGGCGATTTAGTGTATGTAAACCAGGATCACAGACGAAATAATAAACTAGGTCAAAAATTTAAAGGACCATACGAAGTATCTACAATGCTCCCTAACGATCGCTTTGCTCTAAGAGGTACCAATAACTTAAGAAATATAACTGTAGCAAAAGAAAAGTTGCGACTTTGGCCTGGAGAATGGGTGGATGAAAACATTACTGTTGAGGATGCTATAAATTAATGATTACTTATTGTAATAAATTGTAATATTATCATTATAACAATATTAGTAAGAATATCACATATTAGTTGAAATAGATTATTTTAATGAATAAAAAGGCAATGCTGACATACTAAGCGTCACAAATAAAATAATAAATTAATCATTATTATAACTCACAAATTTTTGAATCAAGACTTTACTGTCTATTTTTATAAAGCATCCGCTGGTCGACCCTGGCTTTGGCACTGTTCGTCTCACTGGCAGCGGGTGGATGGTGTTCAGTGCGTCTATGGTCTTGGTAGCTTTCAAAATACTAAATTAAAGCATCCGCTGGTCGACCCTGGCTTTGGTACCGTTCGTCTCACTGGCAGCGGGTGGATGGTGTTCGGTGCGTCTATGGCCTTGGTAGCTTTTCAAATTGTAAATTATAGTATCCACTGCTTGACCCTGTCTTTGGCTCCGCTCGTCTCACTGGCAGCGGATGACTGTGATCGGAGTGTCATGGGCTTATAGCTGAATTATTTTTATAAATATCTTAATATAAAGAATGTGTATAGCTAAGTGCTTCGGGACGAAGCCTGGTCAAAATGGCCGTATTAGTATTAAAAAAAAAAAACTAAAAATAAAAAAAAAAAAAAAAAAAAAATAAAAAAAAAAAAAAAAAAAACTAAAAAAAAAAAAAAAAAAAAAAAATTAATGCAAAATAATAATAATAATGATTAATAAACTTCAAAGTGCTTCGAGGACGCAGCAATGTCAGTATGGCCGTGTCAGAATTATAAAAAGTAAGATGGATAATATATTGTCCATAAAAGTAAACAAAACATTTTTACATGATTTAAAAATGTTTAGAGCTAGTGGCAAATAACACCATTGTTATTGTTCGGATAGCTACCTTCTGTAGTAAAAAAGAAGGAGGAAATTAATGTTATCTATGGTAAAACGTAGCCATTTTAATTGTTTTCAAACTTAATTATAATGTACTATTTGTAATAAATAGATTTAGTCTTTTATCTATCACTGTAATAACTTCATTGTTTAAATACATCTTAAAATTGTAATAGTATTATTGTATCTTGTTTATATACATAAACGAAATATTTTAATTTTCTGATTGACCAATAATAAAAACAAAGATTGTCTTGATTGGCTCTGGGATTCATCTCCGGTCAGTGTAACTGTAAATTGTCATGATTTATTTCATACTTTTGATAAATAAGACATGATATTGACTCTGTATGATTGGCTACAAAAATATGCTAACCATTGATTGGATAGAACTTTCCAGAACAAATGTATTTTATTTCAAGGCCAAAAGCTAGTATAAAAAGCCCCTCCTTTTGGGGCCTTGACCTATTTTTCCCGACATCAAGTAAGGGTCATCTCTGCTCCACTGTAAGTTAAGTAATTTCTTTTAAATCCATATTGTTTGATTGTAATAAGATTATGTTATTGTGTACTCCTTGCCCCGTGTATAATATTCTTGCAAAATCTCATGGCTACTATTTCTCAAATTTTGTTGTTGTAATTGTTTACAATATGAAGTAAATAATAATATTATTATAACTACCTAGTAACTGTACAACTATAATGTTAAAATGCTCTTAGTTTCTCCAAAGTAAATTATTGTTCATTCAAATTGTCTCTATTTAAAAGTTTAATAGTATTCTTGGTGTAAAATGTTAATATTTAAATGCCAGGGATTTTACTACAAATTTTCAAGAGCAGCCATTTTGTTTTGTCTGCTCAGATCAAATAAAAGTATTTGTATGTAGTTATTTCAAAATTTATATAAACGGTAAAACAATAACTAAACATAAGTATCTATTGTTTGTGACTTTCTTTTTAATGTGATAATAATTGAAAAGTGTTTCCTAAGCCTTAACACATACTTGTATATGCATTTAGGAGCATGTAAATAACATGATTCATTGTAGTTACAAGGTACAGGTAGTCACTTAAATTATTATTAGTTGTTTTCGACATGGTAACTTTATTATTGATCTATTCAAAGTAATATGCTTCCCATTGTATAGATTAAAGAAATCCACAACTTAAATGTCTTTAGTACACTAGAAATAACTGTGAATAAATGATTGATTATAATTAATTCTTAATTTTTTATTTAATCTCCCTTTTTAATAAAAGTAGAGCTTTGATGACTTAACTTTAGTAACAAGTTCAGTAGTATATATTATCATCTAATGAATAGTCAAATCTTGTTACGCTCATATTAATTTTTTCTTTTTCGGTGATACTTTTACTGCTTATAGCAATTTTACGATTTTATGTATGAGGCCTATATAATAGGCGCACCTACTTTGTCCTTGAATCTGGGTGAGAAACAAGAAAAAGATAAATATATAATTTATAAATGTGCACAGTCGTGAGTTATCCTTTGTAATGTAAGGATATATATTATGGATAATTATTATATTTACAAGTTTGATTATATTTTATAGATTTGT
This sequence comes from Glaucopsyche alexis, assembly GCA_905404095.1. Lineage (NCBI taxonomy): Eukaryota > Metazoa > Arthropoda > Insecta > Lepidoptera > Lycaenidae > Glaucopsyche > Glaucopsyche alexis. The sequence continues at coordinate 11,292,507 of FR990053.1, forward strand.
TTAAATATTTTTACACTTTTATTAAGCGGCAACACTAAGGAGTTGGCAATACTGAGATCGATGTTGAGAACGTGGCGAAATGAAGGACTTCACTTTTTGGGAAACGAGCAACGAGGCTGGACATGGCTGGACACTCAGTATTGGCAGCACCTGGGTGACCGCAATTGTTAAGAGTAATTGTATGAGCACGGAGGTATAAACGAGTAATTGTTGGACGAGGTGGTTTTATTATAGTACAATATGACAATCATAAATTAAGTAGAACATACATACATACATATAATCATGCCTTTTTCCCGTAGGGGTAGGCAGAGACCACTTCTTTCCACTTGCTACTATTCTTACATACTTGTTTCGCTTCGTTCACTTTCATTCTTACCATCCATTCCTCCTCTTACATTCAACGTAGCGAAGCGGCTCTCCATGGTCCGCTTTTCGCCTCCGCGAGAAACGAGACGTGATGGGTGGCGAACCACCTCGCCGCCATTTTGGATAATTAAATTATTTTTATGATTATCCATTGCGTTCCCACGGATTGGTGGAGAGGGTAGGAATAGGGAAAAGGGAGGATAGGTGTTGTGGAAAGGAAGATTGGTAAGTTAGTGGGAAATAGGAAATGTAGGATATTACCGCCCAGTATTACATAGTAGGAGGGCAAGTGATAGGATAGTAATAGCTAGGGAAGCTGGGGTCGCGTACCCGTATACTATACCACAACTACCGGACAGGTAAGTTGGGATGAGTATCCCATGACATTAAGTAGAAGTATCTATACATATAAAATCCTTTGTCCTGAATGACTGACGGATCAACGCACAGCCTAAACCGCTGATCGTAGAGACCTCAAACTTGCAGGGCTTGTTCTTTGTAATGCGTAGGCATCCGATAAGAAGGGATTTTCCAAAATTCGACTCCTAAGGGGGTGAAAAAAAGGGGAAAAAGTTTGTATGGGGCGTCGTGATTTCTTGGTCCAATCTACTTCATATTTTGCACAAATATTATATTTGCACAGAATTGATGGAATTCGTGTATCATAGTTTATTGAAATTCGTCCCCTAACGGGGTAAAAAAGGGAAAGAAAGTTGTTCGGGAGCGATTTGCTTTAAAGTTGATATTAATACTCCTGTATTTGATTTAAAGCTCCCACTCACAAGCGATCGATCGATTTAGTCTTTACAATTTAAACATTTAGGTACTGGATTCGCAGTTGCAAGTAAATCGATTTAGATAAAAACTGAATATACCATGAGATCCTAAGCCCGCCTTACTACACTTTGTATATGAAACTCTTGAGTTTATTTGAAACTCATTTAAGCGTAAATTTTATTCCCACTTTTGACGCCCGACGCAAAAACTAGCTGGTCTGAATCTTACACTAATCATTTTGTGTAATAGTTTGTCATTAGCAATTTACTTTCAAATACTAACTAATTTCCAATTTGATCGAGGCAATCGATAGGCCGTGAGTGGAGAGCTTTATTTTTATTTTGACATAATAATATATTGTCATCATGTTGAAAAATAAGTGTCAACAAGAATTCGAAAGTTAAATTTGATGAAAATCTTACTCTGAAAAACTAGGCGATACGTATATTTTGCGATTACTGCATTTAATATATTCATAGTAAGTACTTAAATAATATTATATAATATACTATTTCAGTAGAATATTTTGAGTGTATAATTAAATTTCTTTCTCTTTTGTTGTTATATTATGTAATATTAAAATTATTTGTGCTTGATTTATCGTAGTAGTTTAGGCTTTGGATATATAACACATAGGACTCACTTTTTATAATTATTTATTTTATCAATCTAAAGAATAACATAGAATAAAATTCTTTAGAATAACCAGATATTTGAATTGGTTAAAACTTTACCTAGGTATTACCTAATCATTAGTGTGTATTCTATGAGGAATAAGTGAGAAGCTCGATGGCTTCATGGTCATACTGCTAACTCATCTCTCTATCATTTCAGCCTTGGTCCCAACTAGGATGGATGATCACAATCCAAATTACTTTCATTAAGTTCAAAGTATATGCGCCTACTGCCAATTGCCAACTAACGTCTTCCCATTCAAAAGATTTTCGAAATCGTTAAAATACTAATTATCGGCTACAAATAAATCCTTACTTAATATTATACCTGAAAGCGAAAGTTTGTATGTACATAATGTTTAGTTTTTCATGCAATAACTACGTAACGAATTTTGATGAAATTTTGTATGGTAGTAGTTTATCCAGAACTAACACAGAATACTTTTTGCAGCTTATTAAATTTTATTTATGGTACAGTTCCCGGTAGATTTCTTGAGTGTACGAAGTCGCAGGAAACATTAAAATAAAACACAACTGATACGGCTGTGCAGTGCCTAGACCATTATGTATTCAATTTTGGTACCTATTGGTATTTTTCCAAACAAGCTTTCCCTCTGACTTAAACCCAATTTCACGCGGGTGAAGCTGCGGGCAAAAGCTAGTTTTAATATAATATTTAAATATGATAGCAACAAACTGCAATCTTTTATACCTAAGTTTATTTTAAGAAAAGAATAGTGGGACTAGCCTTTGTCAGCTACATTGCAGTAACTCAATAGTAAAATTTTATAAACTATAGTATATTCAGAAGTATACAAAGTATAGATAAAACTTTATTATATAGTTTTCAACCTTTAGAGTACGTATCGCGGAATTGTTTTCACCGGTGGGACTGTGGGGCTTTAACGATCCTCTCCAGCCGGTCATAAAAATGTCAACAAGGTAGTGTTGATATTAAATTCGTAAATAAAATGTATAACAATGTTAAATATTCTGTTGATAACATTCAACAACGGATAGAGATCAATTTGAACAATACAAACTTGAAGAAAATATGTCCAGCTTTATACGGTTATACTTATATTTAGTAGGTACTTATAGTTATAGAGATAGTAACTTGTAAGTTTCCATGCTGATAGATCATAATAAAAACTCTTTAGGAAAATTATTTTGAGCAAAATCGCGCGGTCAATAACTTTTGAAGCGATGAAAATAAAAAGCTCTATTGCGCGGTGATAGTTACGGAACCCTCATTAGACATACCCTGACATAGTTTGGTTATTTCAAATAGCTAGTAATAACCTACATGCACCTACTCATTTTATTTTTTCGCATATTTTCCAATCTACTTTAAAGGCTATTTGAAAAAGGCTGTGCAGCAGCTGGTGTCGTTGATAAATATTGAGTTTGATCGACGCTTCTCGAAGGTTAAATAAAATTTTCTCCAGGAATATGATTTTCATTGTACATACAACGTATTTTTAATCTTTTCCTTTAATAGAAAATCTTTTCCTAAGGCATTTTAATTGAAGTATGAGCGGCTTGTTAAAATGCGAAGAAAAGATAATGAAGATATAGAATGTTTTCAATTTAGATTTTTTTTGAATTATGTAATAATTATAATTTTAAGTAATGCCTTAAATCGTACGTAGGTACACCATATTATATTTCTTGCAAATATCTATGAAATATCTTAACATAATATTATTACTGTCGTATATTATTGTATATAATATATCTTTAATATTAATATTCTTTTAAAAAGTGTTCATATTAGCAATACTGCAATTCGTAAATAAGTAGAATTATCATATCCAAAACTTTTACATAACGTACTTTTCTTTCTTTTAGTAAAAAATTGTATATTTCTATCGAATCAACAAAAAAAAAACAACGGGTTGAACTCCGGGGTGCTAGCAAAAGTGAAAGCTTGAATATTAAATTGGAAAAACCACCTTCTAGGTTTTAATCTACATGGCGGTTTTTCCAATTTAATGTAATCTTTTAACATACGAACTAAATTAGAAACTATTTTAGTTAAACTACCTTAAAAGATAGTATAATATGCTCGCGTAAGGGAACTAAGACAGCAGAGTTGCAAGTTGTTTTCGATCAGGTCACGTGTCCTGATGCGAGTTTAACATTTTTTACCCATCCCAGTAAAATGCACAACGCCGCTAAAGATTTTTAACTTCAAAAATCTTCAATTCCTCGGACCTCTGCAGGTACGAGTACTAGTCAAGTGGCAGTAGTGAGCGTTTCTATTTGAAATTCAAACAGTTCCAATTATATTGTTGAGGCAATTTAGATAATCAAGAGCAGATAACCTAATTGCTAAACTAAGACTAAAGGTATGTTCATATGATACAAAATCAACGCGCGTCAGCTTGTAAGCCCGACTATAAATAGTATATACAGCGTGTCCCGACACCTATATCGGAGCCTTTAGTGGTAAAAAATATGGATTTTTTTATCGACAAATTTCCCCTCAAATTTTATTTTTCTCACACGTTTGTGAAATGGCAGCCATTTTATTTTTTGGTAACCAAGACCCGGGCTCTCGTACTAATTCGACCACCACTACTCATGTAAATGTCCTAGGAACATAAAAAAGGTCGCATTTGATAGCTAAATATGTGGACAATAATTCACAGATAAAATGTTTTAATTTTATTTGAACAGAAAAACAAAAAAGGTAATTAAAAAAAAATTTTAGTTTTTTTTTTGGTGAATTTTTTAAATTATTTGATTTTGTGAAAAATCTAGGCCATTAACCTGCTTGTTTTTTGTTCTAAAACGATAGAAGAGGACGTTTGCTAAAACAAATTACAAACCCCTTTACTCTCAGTACAATAGTTTAGAAGTTATAACAATTTGTTGGTATCATCTCAGGCAGGGGGCCAGCCAGTCGTCTTTTTCAAATTGTTATAACTATTAAACTATTGCACTGAGAGTAAAGGTTTTAAAAAAGTTTAGTATTTTATTTTAACAAACGTCATCTTCTATCGTTGTAGAACAAATAATAAGTAGTTATAACAATTTGAAAAAACGATTGGCTATTGGTAATTTGTTTTAGCAAACGTCCTCTTCTATCGTTTTAGAACAAAAAACAAGCAGGTTAATGGCCTAGATTTTTCACAAAATCAAATACTTTAAAAAATTCACCAAAAAAAAAACTATTTTTTTTTATTTATTTCCTTTTTTTGTTTTTCTGTTCAAATAAAATTAAAACATTTTAACTGTGAATTATTGTCCACATATTTAGCTATCAAATGCGACCTTTTTTATGTTCCTAGGACATTTACATGAGTAGTGGTGGTCGAATTAGTACGAGAGCCCGCGTCTTGGTTACCAAAAAATAAAATGGCTGCCATTTCACAAACGTGTGAGAAAAATAAAATTTGAGGGGAAATTTGTCGATAAAAAAATCCATATTTTTTACCACTAAAGGCTCCGATATAGGTGTCGGGACACGCTGTATAGTTTTTTAGTTTATAAGACTATAGATAAAAAAACTTATTAGTAGATGTACGTAGTTGCAAAAAAATGCACTCTCGAATACAAAATTAAAATAATTTTGTCCATAAATTAATATTACATATATTAATAACGTTATCTAGAGATTTTGCTAACTCATTTAACTCTTTTGAACTTTAGACCAAACAAAACGTGTTGACGATGGTTTGAGGTTTATGAGAAAAACATTTTGCTATTTTATTAGACTGTGTTGAAACTGTAATATTGTAAGATTTAAATAACAGAAGGGTCGATTCAATGGCTACGCGTATAAAATAGACGGGATGCATGTATTTTACGACCAAATTGCCAGGTAAACTGACGATCATATAAAACAACAACATAATATATACTAATATGATAAAGCTGAAGAGTTTGTTTGTTTGTTTGAACGCGCTAATCTCAGAAACTACTGGTTCGAATAGAAAAATTCTTTCTTTGTTGTGTTCTTTGCGTGTGTTCAAGTGGACTCGAAATTGATGAAGTTTAGATTTGCAGTTGGACCCGGTAGGTGGCGCTGCTGTTAGTACGTCAACAAATGTAATTCTAAGGCGGTACGAAGTTCGCCGGGACAGCTAGTATAAAAATAATATGTTTTAATTTTAGCCATTTCTCGATAAGAAATAGGTAATCGTTATTTCCGTACAATCGATGGGTTTAATGGGAATGAAAGTATTTTTTTAATATTATACAAAATTATTCAAAGACATTTTTGTTATAAATACCTGTAGATAATACTTAAATTCAGAAGTTACCTGCTTTAAATACAATAGAGGCTAATATCCAGATAGTGTAAATTCGTTTGTTAAAACACAATTTAAGACTCCTAAACTAAACTGAAAGTTTCAAAGCAACGAGCGAAGTTATTAACTTTAAACAGAAAACAACCTCGGCTAATATTTGACGGCAACACAAAGTAATAACAAGAAGAAAGTGCTCCAAAGTTGTTGTAAAAGACATCGACTTTTATTCAGTTTTAGTGAACGACACTTGTTCATAACTTTTATTGATATTATCACCGAGGAATTGATCCATTCTCATCAAACTTTGTAAGTCTTTACCTTTGAGATTGTCATCGATACGATTCTATTGTTTTCTACTAAACAGGCTTTATTATACAAAGGTAATACTAAACCCCCTTACTAATAAACGCTGTATAAGCTTTGAATAGTTACACAGTGTTTTGTCTCCTTCTAACTTATTAAAAATGTTGAACACTAATAAAACTGTTTTTATTAGTGTTCAACATGAATTTCCACCAAGAACCGACAGTACAATCAATTACACATATTAAAAATGTCACTTGTGTGACGTGAACAAAACACTGTACAACTATTCAAAGTTTATACATCGTTTAGTAGTAAGGGGGAAAATGTTGAGAACTGGCCAGTTAGAAACATTGCTAATGAAAACTTTTTTTGAATTTCAATTTTAGAACTCTTTGGTAATCTAATGTAGTACCTATATTGCATTCATTTGTCATTTGTTTTTGTGAATTGGTGGCATATCTAAAACTCTTATTACACGTGAAAATTAACCTAACGCATGAAAATTTTCGGTCAATGATTTATTATGACTTTCGTTGTAGGCTTACTCAACAACAAAGCTATATATGGGTGAAAACCATTTAAAATGACCATTTTGACATCCTAACTTGTCCATACGCAATATTTAAAAAACTATTATCTTGTCTCAAGCAATGAGAGCTTACTATGGTAAAATGATACATTATCTAAAATAATATTGTGGTTTTATGTACCTTATTAAAAGTATCCAGGAAATGCAATTCTATTTTCAGACTGAAACCGGATTTTGTCCAATACAAAATAATTTGTCCTCTTCATGACTAGCGTAACAAAAAACATTTTAAAAAGAATAGTAAATATTATATGGAAACGTGTGATTATTTTTTGTATTTAGATAATATGATTACTTATAGTTATTGGGTAAAGCTATCTTAATTTACTTAATTTGTATATAAATACTTGTTTCCAAACAAATGTCCATTATTTTGTTCATTTTTGTTATTCCTTTTTCTCACAAGCTAATTTGGTAATATTTTATATTTATCAAATGGCAACACTCACTATTTAAACGAGCCAATCCGATGCCAGAAGCGATACCTTGTCGGCCATTTTGTTATCGTATGCCAAAGTGAATAAATGCGTGTTTTTGTGACGGCGAAGGAAATTACAACTTCAATTCATCATTTTTGTTGTCTACTACACTCTACAGGTAAGAGAATACTTATATTTTTAATTCATTCATAAACACGGATTATTTTCATCATTATTGAAAAGTAAGGTGCTTTAACAATAGTGATAATCTTGTTTGATTTAAAATATTTGAGGATATGTTCCAAGTGTAGATTTTGATCATTTTTGTTACAATTTCGTCACGTTTTTTGTCACGTCACAAAAATGATATAACAAAAATGAACTAAAGACGCATTCACAGGTCTGGTTTAAATTTTATTAATTATGGGGTATATTAACTTAATAGCTCATCTGTCAAGCGCCAAAAATGGGCGTCTTACCCTAAAACTATTCAAAAGTTCTTCTTCTACTTTGCAGACCACCGATTTAGTATTTTGTTTCAAATATATAGCTACATGTGTTTTGCGATAATTATATAAAAAATATATGTATAGCTTTCATGGAAATTTCTTTAGATAATTTAATCAGTTTAATGAGAGTAATTGGAAATTGAAAAATTTTCGAAAATAGTTTGACAGTTCGTGACAGATGAAAGTTAAATAAACCTAACCTTTTTTTACCCGACTGCGTAAGAAGGGTTATGTTTGCGTATGTTTGCATGTATGTATGTATGTATGTATGTCCATTTCTATGACACGCCCTACATCCCAAACGGCTGGACGAATTTTGACATTTGAGGCTTGACCGGGGAAATACCACGCGCTCACATAGACGTGGGACAGCCATGCTTCGGCACGAATGGGCCGGCTCGACCGGATAAATACCACGCGCTCACAGAAAACCGGCGTGAAACAGCACTTGCGCTGTGTTTCGGCGAGTGAGTGAGTTTACCGGAGCTCATGAAAAGGACATTTCAAAAATATAAAAATCATATCATGTTTTAACACAATTGTCAAAAAAGTGTAAAATAAAAAAAATAATTAAATAATAAACTTGTACAAAATAAAAAATTGTGGTGTATAATAGTCTTATTTTTCTTTTTAGAATGCCGATGACAGCAGCTGAACGTCAGCGACTGTATAGACAGCGATTAAAAGAACAAAATCCACAAAAATTTGAAAAAATGAGAGTAAAAAATTTAAATAGAATCAAGAAGAACTATGTGAAAGTTTCTAAATTAACAGAAAATCAAAAATTGATTAGAAGGAAGAATTGGAGAAAGCTTAAGAAAAATCAAAACAAGAAACAAAACCCTCATGAGAAAACCAAAAAAAGTTCAAAAGATTATCAACGTTACTACAAACGGCTGAAAAAAGAAAATAAAAAACAAGAAAAAGTAATTAATCAGCAAAGAAAAAAAATACAAGCACTTAAAAAGAAAGTCTATCGACAAAAAATTCTCCTTGATTGCCAAATATCGACAAATGCCTCAGAGCTTTCACATCCTTGTATTCAAGAACAACCAATGTCACCAAATTCAAAATCAAATGAAATTATTCAAACCATGACTACTCTTTCAGAACAGGACAAAAAGAAAGTTAAAAAAATTGTACAAGAAAATTCTGTTCTAACAGAAGCAATTAAGCAGGAATACAATATGAAAAATAAAAACATAAAAAAAGTTTTGAGAAATATCTTTACGTCTCACATTGTACGAAAGTATAAAATGCAATCAAATTTGAGAAGAGTCATTGGTTTAAAAAGCAGAATCCGCAATCTTTCAAAAAGTGTTATTCCTAAACGAAACAGCAAGTTGGCAGAAAAAATTCGACGCTTTTACCTGCGCGATGATGTCAGTCGTGCTTCAGCAGGCAAAAAAGAAACTAAGACCTATAAAAAGCAGAAACATCAAAAACGGTACCTCCTCGATACCATGTCGAATTTACATAAAAAGTTTAAGGAAGAAACTGGTATCAAAGCTTCTATCAACACATTCCGCAGGCATAGACCTTTTTATGTAGTCAAACCACGACTATCAGACCGTGAAACATGTGTTTGCAAAATCCACGCAAATATCGAGTTTAAATTTCAGGCATTACAAAAACTGAAGGTCTTAAATCCAGGTGTAAAATTAATGGATATGTTAGAAGAGATAGTATGTGACAAAAAATCCAAGGAATGTATGTATTCAGAGTGCAATATTTGCAAAACGGCGACTGTAACTTACAATTTTACTCAGAGAGGAAGAAATGACAACGTTACCTGGTTTGAGTGGACTACGAAAGAAGTGGAATATCGAAAGAATAATGAGACCAAAAAGACTAAAAAAATAGTTATTGAATCAAAGACTGAAAAACTAGAGATCCTATTAAGCCATTTTGAAAAAGAACTTAAAAAGTTTAAAGAGCATTATTTTAATATTTGGCATCAATATAATATATACAGAAATCTTAAAAATAGTCTGCAAAATAATGAGGTCATGGTTCATTGTGATTTCTCAGAAAATTACAGTTGCAAATTCCATCGGCAAATACAGGCTGTCCATTTCGGTTCGCAAAACCAAATTTCGTTGCACACGAGTATGATGTATATTCAAGGTTCGAAACCTCAATCATACTGCACCCTATCTGATTCAACGGATCATTCACCAGCAGCAATATGGGCGCACCTAAAACCAATTCTGATAGATATCAGAACAAAACATCCGGAAATTGATACTGTTCACGTATTTTCAGATGGGCCTGCCACCCAATACAGGCAAAAAAAGAACTTCTATTTGTTTAAATTATATCTTGAAGATTTGGACTTCAAAAAAGGAACTTGGAACTTTTCAGAGGCATATCACGGAAAGGGGGCTGCTGATGGAATTGGAGGAGTAATCAAGCGTCTTTTAGATACTAAAGTGTCGCATGGAATTGATGTTTTGAACACCTCAGTAGCCTACGCTGTTCTCAAAGAAGACACAAATGTAAATCTTTTCTGCATTAAGGAATCGGATATCAGCGAGATAAAAAGCAGAAATCAAACAGCATTCGAAGCTTTAGTGCCAATTCCTGATACCATGAAGATACACCAGATACAAGCCGATTCAGAAAACTGCTCAAATGAAGTAAAGTATCGAGTTTTGAGCTGCTTTTGTAATAGTTCAAGCTTAAGAGGGTTTTGTGACTGTTATGATACTAGAAAACACATTCTTATAAAGCCACGTCCCAAAAAGCGGTTTAGGCTGATTTCCTCATCCGATTCAGAAGATTTTCAGCCTTTAGTATTTAAAATACGAAAAGCCAAACGAGAACTGATTGATTCTTCTACTGTCATTCAGAAATCTAAGTACAAAATACCTGATTCCTCTAGCAATAAGTCAAAAATCATTCCAACTGTACCTGATGTCGATATTGGTGATTCTGATTCAAATGGTTCTGAAATATTCAATATATCACGCGTTGTTAATAAAACTACACTGCCTGATACAAAGACGCCCGTAATTAATAAAGAGCCGCCTGTGACTATTTTGTCAAGCGTTCGAGTTAATTATTCACTTACTGATTTAAATAAAATGATTTGTACAAAGAGGCAAAACGTACCTTCATGTGATCTAAAAAAAGACTATCCTAAAATGTTAAAACAACCAGCAACTGCACTGGCAACAAAGATAAAAAATTTTTTTGGTACTTCTAGTGAAAGTGAGTAGGTGGTGGTGATTGGTTTTTGATGCCGATTTTCTATTTTTGACAAAAAATAAATAATTGTTAAACAGTTAAGATTTACTGTCCATTCATAGTAAAAAAACTAACAGGTGTCAATTCTCTAAATTGAATAAAAATTAGATAGAAATAATTAACCATTATTGTGTGAATTGTAAACAGACCCTATGTTTTCATTTTTGTTACTTTTTTGTTACGAATTTCATTTTTGTTACGGTTTCATTTTTGTTTCATTTTTGTCACATTGGTCATTTTAAATGATTTTCACCCACATATAAGATAGGCTGCGATTAGCATTGGTTTAATGAGTTTAAGCGTGGACGTAGCAATCTCAATGATGATCCGCGTGAGGGACGTCCTTTAACAGCCACTACAGAAGATAACATCAGTGCTATGCAATGCATGATTGACGGGCAAGCCTATGCATTGGTATGAGTCAAGTTCAAAAAATATTATAGGAACATTTTAGGCGTCAAGAAGCTTTGTACCAGATAGATTTCCCATACTTTAACCGACGACCAGAAACACCTTCGCATGGACTGGTGTCTCCAAATGTTAGATAAGTTCAACGGCGGTGACTTAAATGCTGTATTTGATATCGTCACAGGTGATGAAAGCTGGATATATTGCTACGAACCCGAAACCAAAAGATAATCAGCTCAGTGGGTGTTTCCTTTCGAGGATCGGCCAACTAAGGTAAAGAAAGGAAGAAGTCAAGGAAAAAAGATGATTGCCTCATTCTTTGGTCGGAAAGGTCATTTCGCGACAGTTGTGCTAGTAATATTAAAATTATTCGATTAAAGTTTAGACACAAAGATTTTTATAAATACTCTAACTCCTTAAATATTACATATTATACTTACTGGTTTTAATATTTTTATAAATACAAAAGGTTATCTTTGTCGATCTTTGTGGCTCAGTGGTTGAGCGTGTTGGCGCTCAAACCGGGGGTCGCGGGTTCGAATCTCGCCGAAGGAACAAAATTTTTTCTGTGTTCCTGGATCATGGATGTGTATTGAATATGTGTATATGTCACCGTAAAATTACTACGCCTACAACTGCTCATACACCTACTCCTTCAACATACATCTTTTCCAATATTTAAACAAAAAGGTCCAGCCCTCGCCCATTACGCCCGCGTAAGTACAGTAATCCCGCGATAAAAAGTAGCCTATGTCCTTCCCCATGGTCTACTTTATTATATCTGTTATTCTATTATTATCAATAGTTTCGGCAGCGCATGCTACGAAAGATGTTTTATTGCATCTTTTTACCCGACTGCGCGACGCAAAGGAGTGGTAATGTGTTTATCAGCCTATGTATGTATGTATGTATGTATGTATGTATGTTCCTTTGAAGCACTATACAGACCAAACGCCTGGGCCGATTTTTATGATTCACACGTCAATCGATTCCTCTTAGTCCGGCGAGTGTCACTAAAGACATGACGTTGGTGAAAATTCAATATGGCGACTACTGGACGCCATATTGTGAAAATTAAAAAAATGAAAGTCAACAAACTATATCAAGTGGGGTATCGTTGAATAGGTATTTAAAAATCATTGTTAGTTTTCTCTCAACATTTTTCGATTTGACTGACCGTTTAGGATCTATATCGATTTAAAGTTGCGTAACAACCATTCTCACATTCCAGTGCAATTGTGATATAGTACTGATGCTGATAGGAAATCCAGTCTGGTAAATAGCTAGCTAGGTACTCATAACTAAAAAGTATAAAATAAAAAATAATAATTTAAAAAATTTTAAAACCCGACTGCGTAAAAAGTGAACCAAACTAAGTACATAATTAAAACTGAAAAGAAAAAAACAAGCACTTAGATATCCGGTGGTCTAGAATTCTATAATATATTATTGAATTAATACTATTGGAACATAACAACTGAACAGTCGGGATCCATTATTCGACAGCCAATCTAATTTTCAATGGATCCTGACTGTTTGGTTGTTATGTTCCAATAGTATTAATTCAATAATATATTATAGAATTCTAGACCACCGGATATCTAAGTGCTTGTTTTTTTCTTTTCAGTTTTAATTATGTACTTAGTTTGGTTCACTTTTTACGCAGTCGGGTTTTTAAATTTTTTAAATTATTATTTTTTATTTACACCTTAGGTTACGTTACTAAAGTTTTTGTAAGGATCCCTAATCTTTTCTATCAATTAATATAGCCTATGTTACTCAGGATGAATGTAGTTTAATAATGGTGAAAGAATTTTTAAAATCGGCACATTAGTTTTTGAGTTTATTCATTACAAACATACAAAAATACATAAATATAAAAATACAAAAATACAATTATTTCCTCTTTATAATATTAGTATACTATATATAAATAGTTCGACATATTTTTACAATTTCGTTAGATATTTTACAATCTAACGGTTTTTACAATTTTACGGTGACATAATATATTCACAAATTGAAACCAGAATGTAACTCGAAATATATTGTGTATGAGTGTATGTGTTTATGTGCAAGTGTGAGTGGGGTGAGTAGCACCCTAGCCCTACGACCAAGGTATTGGGATCAGTAGGTATATTGATGATCACTAGGGTGCATGTTTGAATATAGGTATGTTTAAGCGTGTGTGTTACCATAGATTTAACATAATAATATGTTTATACATTTATTCATAAGTTCTATATTATCTGTATTGTCGAATATAACAATATGTTTTTATAGTGACACCAACGCCTATATTTATAGTTTTATACTATAAATATAGGCGTTGGTTGGCGTTATGGGACTCGCTGCTTCTGAAAGGTGGTAAGTGGAAGCAGCCTCTACTCACTAAAAACTCGGTGGTAAACACTAAACACTACAGATATAATAATATTATTAACTACCTAGTAACTTGTAATAAATATAATGCACTGTCCTACGCCATCTCTGTGAAAGATTTATTTCAATAAGTTATCACTGCAATCTGTTTCAAATAATAATAAAGCAGGATGAATCTGATGTTTAGAGTGTGTTAATATTAAAATCTTCTATAATAATTTATACCGCTAGCACGCAGCCTGTTCCAATACAATTTCTATAGATATGTATATGGCAAACTACCGTATGGCGATAAATAATTTTCAATTTTCAATATCAGTAGCGACATCTATCCCATATTTTATACCTCACGGCACCGCCATCTTTACGAACAATATAGAACTAAGTCGCTCCCTAGTCACCCAAGGTCCTTATTATTCTTCATTTTAGTCGTTATTACTGTTCCCCACCTCTAGGGAGCTCTATTCGCGTAGACTGTTATAACTTTAAAGCACAGCGACAATTGGATAATTTTTCATGGTCTAAGTGAAGCAATTTTTCTATTTTATTAAAGGGTATTATGTTACGTATTTTCGGAGACATTGGACCTAAATTATGTAGACGAATAAAGTTATATCGCTGCTTGTAACAAAGTTCTTATAAAAATGATTCTTTAGTCAGTCAGTTAAATTTCCGCTTTATTGGTACATATAAATAAGATTGTTTGTACGGATGTGTGGACATGTGCTAGCTACACTTTCATGCAGCAAGCGCGAAACGGATTTGAATAAAAGTTAAAACCCAATTAGTTCATAGCCTGAATTAATACTTATACTACTTTTTCACTGTTGAAATGATCCAGCTCAGTGGGATAGATAGAACATCTTTAGATAGCAGAGTAGACTCGTTTTTTAATCACACAACTTTTTTTTAAATATCTTTTATCGATGAAGCTATTAAGATATAAAATATTAACCTTCATAAGGTGTTTGATTTCGGAAGGAAAGGTGAGGACCAGTTCGTTGAAATAAATACAGATAGTACGTTCATGTATCGCTCGACAGTAATTGATCATAACAACAGCCTCCGTGGTCTGATGGTTAGAGATTTGTTCACGACTCGGAGGTCGTGGGTTCGATTCCAGCATTGGAACAACAAAAATGTCGTTTCCAAGTTTGGTTTGGTCAATGCAGGCTGATCACCTGATTGTCTGGCAAGAAAGATGATCCATGCGTCGGATGATCTCTCGCCAGTTGTGTCGGTTATCCGTCCCATTGGGTTATGAGAGTAAAGAAAGAGAGTGTGCTCTTGTGTACTGCGCACACACTTGGCCACTATAAAATTACACCTGCATAACTGGCCTGGTTTCAATGAAACCGGCCACCGTCACAGAAATTGGTGTGGGGAGTAATTATAAACTTATTAGTATACACATGACAAAAAACGAAGACACTTTTTATATTATAATAACTAACCTTTGCAAGCGTTTTGAAAAATCTTTTAAATTACGTATGTTTACGTTATAGCAATACGTCCTCCAGTTGTTCATATTTTACTATAACAAACTTTGAACCCCCATTTCACTCTTTAGGTGATGAAGTTCAAAAAACTATAAAATACGTACTCAATAATTTGCATTCATTAGCTCAAATATTAAATTTCATGGAAATTGAGCAGTTTTCGAATACTTTTTCGTACAAACTTTTAACCACTTTTTTAACC
This sequence comes from Glaucopsyche alexis, assembly GCA_905404095.1. Lineage (NCBI taxonomy): Eukaryota > Metazoa > Arthropoda > Insecta > Lepidoptera > Lycaenidae > Glaucopsyche > Glaucopsyche alexis. Next base: position 11,308,149 of record FR990053.1, read on the forward strand.
CTCAGGTTGAATGATAATAAAACCTGAAACACGTATTTAATTAAATGTGTTAAGAATCTTATGTTTTATCTCTGTCGCTCGATATAATGTATCTAAGTAGCGACAAAACTTCTGAATAAGCTATCCCACACTTATTAGAAGATTGTGAAACAGACCCTAAGAGTAGTGAAAATATAAGTATTAAAGAACACCCACGTCGCCATGTCATCAGTACCGTTTTCTGCCTTAGAATCAACAATTACTGCTGGAGAACGTGTCTTTACTCTCTCCTAATCGTATCCAACGCCAGCCTATTGTGGGTAAGCAGCTGCATAATTTATTTATTTAACACACATACAACTACCATTACCTACAGACAAAATCCAATTAGATAGCGTAGGAAAGCAAATTCATATTTTACATAATACATATTATGATATTTCCAGTTAAAAATAATAATTGATAAAAAAATAATTATTAATAATCATAATAATATCTATGAACGCTTCACACCACGTAATCTGATCCCGTGCTAAGTTCTCAAAGAACTTGTGTTACGGGTACCAGACAACGGAAATATATTTAATACTTTTACACTATACACATATTTAAGATTTTTATTATAATATACACATATTTATTACACACCCATGACCCAGGAACACAGAAAAACTTTTTGTTCCTTCGGCGAGATTTGAACCCGCGACACCCGGCTTGAGCACCAACACGCTTAACCAATTGAGCCACAGAGGTCGTCAATTATTATATTAAATTATATTAAAATTAATATATAAAAAAAAAAAAAAACTATCTATTTAAAAAGCCATTTGTACCTATGTATGTCAATCAAAACATTTCTCCGCAAATAACATACTCAACTGGTGGTCGGTTATGACCTCGATGTTAAAGTGACCTTCAATAAATTAATAAAAAATATATTCGTTATAAATCATTGTTATGGAATTTCATCTGCGTTACGAATTATTAGTCAAGAAGCCTACGAAAATGTGATTCATGTCTATTATTTTTTATTATTTGATTTCCAATCAATTGAATATTCCATTGAAATTTAACTTTATGTATATACATAGAAACAATTTTTTATTTTACTAAACAGCAGTCGTAGTACGTAGCTGATTAAAAATGAAAATAAAGAACAACATTTTTAGATGTGACTCAACGAAACTCATAATAAGCAATTATTTACGTTCGAGAGACGGCTCATTAAAAGATAGTATGTCGTGAATAAAAGGTAACTAATATACTATGCATATAATAATATTTAAATAAAATTAATAAGTTTATTAGCAAGACGTTCACTAAATGAATTATGAAACTTTTGATTTTCTGTATCTATAACTGGATGTTCCCGCGAATTTGTTCGTGAAAAATAAATCTCGTGAATTTTTCCGATAAAAAGTAGTCTATGTCCTTCCCCATGGTCTGCTCAACATATGTGCCAAATTTCATAAAAATCTGTCCAGTAGTTTCGGAGCCTGTTCGATGCAAACAAACAAACTTTTCCTCTTTATTATATTATTAGTAAAGATATATACAAGAGATAGCAACAAAAGTGTTAGGTCGAAACAAAGACGATATTTAATATAACCCTCTCATTAACTATATTTAGTAACTTGCAAGTAAATAAGTGGTTATAGCGATAAATAAGTTTATGTATAACGTGACGTGTACGTGAATATTTTATATAATTTCAATAACATTATTAACTATCTAGATACTTACTCTTCTAGGTAATTTTATACAAATTTTGAACCCTTATTTTACACGCTTAGAGAGTGAATTCTAACAAATCCTGAAACACGTATTTTGCATTGCATGAATCACAATTTACATTAAAATAGGTGCAGAATTAAAGATTTTCCATACAAACTTTCAACACCTATTTCACCACTTTAAGGATAGAATTTTTAAAATCTCATAGGTTTTATAATAAAATTTTATACCATGCATACTTACCAAGCGAGTGTTAAACCTACCTGTCACTTTACTCACTTGGTAAGTATGCATGGTATAAAATTATACGATAGTTCGGTCTATATACCTTTTGTATCTATGAGTCTTAAATATTAGGTTGGGGAAAAAGTTTCTTCGCATTTTATATAAAAATTCAAAAGGTTTTTTTATAAAGTTTATTTACAAGTGACTAAAGTATATAGGTGCCATTTTGTTCGATAACTTTTTGCCATCTTGTTGGTAGGTACATGATCCCATTGCTATAAAATTTTTGGGGCTTCTGATGAAAAAACTGCGACAAGTGGTTTTGGCAGTCCTCTTGTGATGTCAACCTGACACTGCCTAAGGAATTCTGCAGCGACCGAAACAGGTGGAAATCTGAAGGTGCAAGGTCAGGACTATACGGCGGATGCATTAACACCTCCCAGCCAAACTCCCGTAATTTTTTCTGAGTGGCTAAAGATGTGTGAGGTCTAGCGTTATCATGGTGAAAAACCACACCCCTTCTGTTGATTAATTCCGGCCGCTTTCTCTCAACTTCTTGCTTTAATCTCATCAGTTGTTCGCAGTACAGTTCAGAATTGATGGTCCTGCCTGGCGGTAACAGCTCATAATGAATAATGCCCTTCCAATCCCACCACACACACAGCATCACCTTGTTGCGAGTTAACCCGGGTTTCGCCACAGTCTGTGAAGCCTGACCGGCCTTTGACCACGATCTTTTTCGCACGTTCTTGTCGTACGTAATCCACTTTTCATCACCAGTTATCAGCTTCTTCAAAAATGGTTCGGTTTCATTACGTCGTAATAAAGAATCACAAATGAGTACACGGTTCATTAGGTTTCTTTCAGTGAGCTCATGAGGCACCCAAATATCGAGCTTTTTTGTGTACCCAGCTTTTTTCAAATGCGCCAAAACCGTTTTGTGGTCAATCCCCAGTTCTTCAGCTACATCGTAACTACTAATATGCCGATCTTGCTCCACTTTTTCAAAAATGGCAACAGTTTTGTCCGTAACAGGGCGACCAGAGCGACGTGCATCTTTGATATCAAAATTTACGGATTGAAAACGCTTAAACCAAATTTGCGCTACTCTCACAGATACTGCATTAGGTCCATAAACATCACAAATTTTTTTCGCGGCTTGTGTTGCATTTTTACCTTTTTTGTAATAAAATTTTAAAATGTATCGAAATTCTTCATAAGAATCACTCATTTTAATAATAAGAAAAACAAATGAAAATTTCAAATTTATTTACAAATTTACAGCGCCATTGAATCGTCCGCACGCGCACATACCTACATGTAAACACGTAGTTTAACTACGTCTGCGGTCGGTGCGGTCACTTCCTTCGTGTTTAACCCTTAACTGTAGTGGTGAAAAATAGTCACACTTATATAGTCGTGGGTCCACGGGACCCGCCTATTTTTGATTTAAAATAAAATAAAAATGCATTTCCGTTTTTAGTTTTTATTTTTATTAAACTTTACATTTAAACATTAACAAACGTAATGTTAAACAAAATCAACAATATAAACTATTATTCTTATCTACAATTACACTTCTTTAAATCAGTCGTTTTTTACTTAGAAAATATCATATAAAATTTAAAAACGCAACAAAAAAGTAACTGCAACTCGTTTCATGTACAAAAAATAATACTTTTTAAAAGAGTTAAAACAAAAACAAAAAAACTTCTTCTAAAAATTTTTTGACATTGTAAACTGATGATCAAGTTATAAGCATGAATTGCATACTGTTTTTCCGTAAAAACATCCGGTAGAACTGGTCTGTATATCCACTTCTTTATCTTTGTAACTGTCTTCACTTTCAGACAATTCAGAGTTTGAGTCATGATCACTCGTCATTTTCTGAGTGGGTGGTGAGAGCACTATTTCGAGATGTGGGTGAATTTCTACCGATTTCATCTTCATCACTGTCTGGTTCGTTTAACCAGTGCTCTATTATATCAACTCTATCTGCAGAAATATTTCTTTGGTTTGCCATCACAAATAAATAAAAAATCAATTAAATTAATAATTAACCATAACTAAAAGAAAGTTACGCAACTATAGTGGTGGGTCCGTGGGACCCACATGCACACCAATACTCACCTTTGTAGTATCGAGCGAAGCACGTCCGTTCCTCTCAACGCGCATTGGCGTACTTTCGGAAGGTACCTAGGAGCGGGAGGCGCTGAGGCACATGCTTTGTTTTTTACACGCGTTCAAAGATTAAACATGGGTCCACTGGACCCACGACTACAGTTAAGGGTTAATTATTTTGAGGCGTCCTAGTACAAAAACAGAATCAGAAACTGGTCGAGCAGGAACTTTGTCGATAGTACATACGTTATCTGTGAATATAAATATCATACATCCTATATAAGTATGATCCGCAATTCATATAGTCATTCCGTCAGTTATAATTGTTTATCCCAAAACTTGTTTATTCACTAATTATTATTTTTAACATTATGATAAACCAAGCAGCCGTTCAAGTGAGAGTGTGTTCATTATGCTGTCACGATATATTTACACATCACAGAAGTACGGCCTCAATACGCCTTAACGTTGTTTATTTAATATTCGGCGTTAATTAAACAAAACGCGCCTCTCCCGTCTACATTAGCGCGTAAATCAATCATTATATACATACATATTCTCTAACTTGGCTGTATTATCCTGTACCTTATAATGAGACGCGTTTCGCTCTAGCTACCTCATATTTTATTAAAGCAAACCAACTACTAAACATGAATTAGTGAAATATTTGCGTTATTTTTAGCAAATGTGGTTGCGGTGATGTGGTTCACCACCCATCACGTCTCGTTTCTCGCGGAGGTGAAAAGCGGACCATGGAGAGCCGCTTCGCTACGTTGAATGTAAGAGGAGGAATGGATGGTAAGAATGAAAGTGAACGAAGCAAAACGAGTATGTTAGGATCGTAGCAAGTGGCAAAAAGTGGTCTCTGCCTACCCCTTTACGGGAAAAAGGCGTGATTATATGTATGTATGTATGTATTTTTAGCAATTTCGATAGAAAATAACTGCATAGTAAACAAAATGACAATCACTGTTCTTTTGTGTAAATCGGTTTATGCCAATTAGTGTCAGTTCACACCGATACGAGACGATTCATGACGCGGTGCTGCATTTTTAAGATAACTATTCAAAATAGATCTTTTTTTTTATCTATGGACGCTTGACACCACGTCAATCTGATCCCGTGGTAAGTTCTCGAAGAACTTGTGTTACGGGTACCAGACAACGGAAATATATTTAATACTTTTATACTATACACATATTTAAGATTTTTATTATATTATACACATATTTAATACACATCCATGACCCAGGAACACAGAAAAAGTGTTTGTTCCTTCGGCGGGATTTGAACCCGCGACCTCCGGCTTGAGCACCAACACGCTCAACCAACTGAGCCACAAGGTCGTCTTTATTCATTAGACAATAAGATATTATATACGTTTCATTCTAAGAGTTCGGATGTCATGTCAGCGCATGTACAGTGCATGTACAGTGCATGTCATATGAAATTTGTATCTTCTTGTGTAGTTGAATAAAGTTCAATTTTAAATAACTTAAAAATTCAGCGTCGCGTCTTTCCCTTTTTAGGGTTCCGTAATACTTAAGGAACCCTTATAGTTTCGCTCTGTCCGTCCGTCTGTCTGTCTGTCTGTCTGTCTGTCTGTCTGTCTGTCCGCGCCTCTAGCTCCTGTAATTATGAATATAAATTGATGAAATTTGGTATAGTTATAGATTGTGTATATATCACGGGATCATAAAAAATAATAATTTTATATTTTAGGGGTGGCTCTCCATACATGTGAAGTGGGGATGAAAAATATTTTTTCACTCTACCCCCTCGTGTGGGGTATCGTAGAATAGGTCTTTTAAAATAAAGGTAAGGTTTTATATGTTACTTTTTTATCATGTTGACCATTTTCGAGTAACCGGCCCCCAAAGTAGTTTGTAAGTTGGTCCCCCCCCTAGCGTTTTTAAACTATAAGAGATAGAAACTTGCAAATTTCCATGTTGATAGATCATGCTAAAAACTCTTTAGGAAAATTATTCTGAACCAAATCGGACAGTAACTTTTGGAATAATTAAAAAAAAGCATATTACGCGTTTATAGTTACGGAACCCTCCTTAGACATGTCCTGACATGCTCTTGGTTAGGTTATTATTATTCATTTCTGTAAAACTACGTGGAATTTTCTACAAGATCAAACATCTGTCGACAGACGTGAGTTGACACAAGCAATACACTTGTGAACATCTATAAGCCCTTATTAAGCTGTAGCCAAAGCTATCAAAGAGCACATTAATAGACATAATATTTGGCAATCACGCAAAAAAAATGTTTTTGGTTTACGTGTACAAATAATATAAACGTGTTCGAAGGACCAAAAAATCGTCTCGAATGTCTTTATAAACGCCTAAAAGGTTCTTTACCTCTGAATAAACACACGCTTCACTTCAAAGTATTTTATCTCTCTGCGAGGTTTTCACGTATTAGGGAAGATATTGAACATCGACTCGGGCTCCCAATTCACCTCTTATCAATTTCTCGACCATCACATTACTTCAAAAATTAAGTGCCTTTGTATAAGGGATTATGTTGGATCTGAATTTGGCAAGACACGTCTTTTGTTTACTTTAGAGTACTGCCACTATTTGTATTTTTATTATTACGTATAATTATTTAAACTATTTTGGAATTGTTTGAGTTATTATAAAAATGTCCCGAGGCTCAATCGTATTCGCGAATCGCCAATGCTTGCACGTAATTATTATTATTAATATTTGTTTTAAAATTTTCTTTTCTCCTTTGTGTCATTTTACTATGTTCCGGGCTTGTAGCCAAACAGCTTCAGGTTAAATATTACTATATATTCATTATTTTTACTTTCTAATAATATGAATATATTATTGAACCCATTGGTATACTATATTAAACAGCCAACGCGTTCATTATAGCCAATGAAATAAAATTAGTTTATTCCAGAAAAAAATTTAATAAACGTTTATTGTAGATAAGTTACATATTTTTAGCAAAATTTAATATGCCAACTTTTAATTGAATAAAAACGAGTAACAACCCAAGTTTATAGGATTATCGAAGACCTCCCGCGCCGTACAAAACTTACTTTACTTTCTTGTAATATTTTTATTTCTGAACAGTTTTGCCCAGACACAACCTCAGTTACTATAAAAATATATTTATCCATAACATTAGTAGTTTCATAATATATAATACTAGATGTTGCCCACGAGTTCGTGCGCGAAAAAGTTAATTTCGCAGAAACCGTACATTTTTCCGCGATAAAAAGTGGCTTATGTCCTTCCCCGTGGTTTACTCTACATCTGTCCCAAATTTTATCAAAATCGTTCTAGTGGTTTCGGAGCCTATTCAATGCAAACAATCAAACTTTTCCTGTTTATTATATGATTATATAGATTTATCTTAATATATTCTTCAATTTATTCATTGTTCTTCGAACGACCAAATTCAATCTAGCATTGCTGTTGCATGTATCAACTAAATAACAACTAAGACAAAAAACATTAAATGCAAAATAGGTAAGTCAAGTCATAAAAAGTTTTGAGATCTCGAAGAAATCAATTCTAACGATATTTAATAATTACTTATATAAATTAATACAGTGACTGTAGCAATACTGTAATATTATAATTACTAGTATCTTATTACTATTGTAAATGAAAAAGTTTTTGAGGATGGAAGTATGGATGGAGGGATTGATGAATAGATGGATGTTTGTTACTCTTTCACGCAAAACTACTCAACGGATTTGGATGAAATTTGGAATTTTATGTACCTATGTTGGCTCCGAATTTAAACATAGGCTTCTTTTTATCCCGAAAAAGTACAGTATTTTCGTTTAAAACCCGATACTATATTTACGCACGAGCCACGGGAAAAAGCTAGTATTTAAATAATATGTTAATTATTCACTATAGTACATGACAATGAGCACATAATAAACCAAGTTTTTGATAAATTATTATCAATTAATTCGTATGAGGAAAATAATATTTTATATAAATATAAAACTACCGCGGTAATCGTAGACACTCGTAGACAGTCTATGGCTCGTAGCAGGGCTCTGTAGCGTGTTTTTCGCGAACTACGTCTCGTAGCTAAGGCATAGCTTGTTATTTTTCTTCTATCTTATTATGTACTAGCTGATGCCCGCAACTTTGTTTGCGCAGAACTATCGAAAGCGGAACTCTATTTTTTTAAACGGAACCCTAAAATAAAAGTAGCCTATGTTAGACCTTATAACATCAGCTATCTGCTATTGAAAGTCCCGTAAAAATCGGTCCAGCCGTTTCAGAGATTAGCTGGAACAAACAGACAGACAGACTGACAGACAGACAGAAAATGGACAGACAAAATTTTTAAAAATTGGTATTTTATTGTATGTACCGAATATACTTTCAGATTAATTATGTGAAAAGCTGTTAATTTGAAGTTACAAACAGACACTTCAATTTTATTTATCTGTATAGATGTATAGATTATGGTTTCTCTTGTTGTATTTTATAGTATCTAAATTTGATTTTCTTAAATTAAATAAATAACCTAACTAAGAACTTGTCAGGACACGGCTTATAGAAGGGTTTTATACGTGTCAATGCGAAATATTATTTTTAAATAATATTTTTTTTCCAAATTGTTTCCAAAGTTATCGTTCGATTTCGTTGAATATAATTATCCTTGAAAGTATTTGATTTAGTTTCAAAAAGTTTCAAGTTTCGACCAACTCGTAAACCACGTCGTCTTTTTAGGATTCCTTTATTTTGAACTCCGTCCGTCCTTCTTTTTGGCCGTCTATCTATATGTCTGTCTATCTGTATTTTTTTTTTTATTTTACGCCATCATTTCGTCGAATAGGTTTCTTACAAGTTTCTGCCTCTTATAGTTTAGAAATACTAGAGGACGACCAACTTGTAAACCACTTTAGAGGTATATTACTCGAAAACGGCTTAGAATTTTAATAACTAGAAATAATGTAATAAAATAAAATTAACTATAATAATATAAAAAACAGACAAACGGAATGGACAGAAAGAAAGTATAAAATAAAATAAAATTAAATTTCATTTATTTCGGGCGGCATAGGCCCATATTATAAATACCTTACAGACTAACATACATATTATATACTTAAAAACTACACTTTGTCACGTGTTGTCGGCGACGTGATCCGCGCTTCGTTCCGGAGTCTCCCCCGGAACCTCCGGTAGACCACACCCGTCGGCCAGAACTCCTCCACCTCGAAGGTCGACAAAAGATGCGTCGGCACTCTCACCACAAAGGAACTGAAATTGACCTTGTGGCGAGACTCCAGACGTTCGACCCTTAAGGCGATGGAAGTCTTCTGGCGGATGTAGTCCACGACGTCTTCGACCTGCATAGACCAGTGCAGGCGGGATACGTACAACGGCGTCGCGGGTATAAGAGTCCATTGTAGTCTCAACGGAACCATAAAAACGAAATGCAGGTTCTTTCACTTTATTGCAAGCTAGGTGTTGCCCGCGACTTCGTGCGCGCTAAAGGAAACCTCGCGGGAACCGTACATTTTTGTTTCCTGCGAGATTTCCTTTAGCTTTTAATAAAAGTAGCCTATGACTTTCCCCGTGGTCCACTATATCTGTGCCAAATTTCATCAAAATCGGTCCAGCTATTTCGGAGCCTATTCGATACCAACACGTACACAAACAAACTTTTTCTATTTATTATATTAGTATAGATGATGCAAACTGTTCCTGAATTAAAAAAAAAATATAATGGGCACTTTTTTTTTTTTTAAGAAAAAGGTTTTGCTACATTTCTAGTTTTCAAATATTCAACAGCTGCATTACAGATGATGATACAGATACTAGTATTTACAGGGAAAATGGAAGACAGCATAAACTTAGAAGTTTGATATATTATTATCTGTGTGATTTATGTAAGTAGTGTGCGCCAACCTCGCCAACTATACTGCGGCTTGTCCTCAGTTTCCTCTTTATCAACCTTATAATCCATACTAATATTTATGTAATTTGTAAATCCGCATTTTATCCAAAAAGCAATAATAAAGATTATTATGATACTGGATAATTTTTGGCTTATTATTTTAAAAAGTAAAATTATTTGCTTTAAAAAAAAGTAACATTATTTAAAAGTTATTTGCTAGGACTTTTTTTTTTCATTTGTATAAATAAAATTTATGTGTCTGTTTGCTTTTCATTAAATTCATATTAAATTCATACAGTACTTACGTTAAAAATAGATTTTTAAAGATTTTGTCTGTCCGTATGTTTTTCTGTCTAATCTCTGAAACGGCTGGACCGATTTTCACGGGACTTTCACTGGCATATAACTAATATTATAAAGAGTAACTTAAGCTACCTAAGCTTATATCAGGGTACCGTTTAAAAAATAGGGTTCCCTTTTCGTTAGCACGAGCTGGTAACTAACATAAATATGCGTTTTTGCTCGTAAATATGTAGTCAATGATTGAGGCTGGGTTGGCACAAGTTCCTTTTGATATATTTCGTAAATATTTTTTTAAGTTGATCGTCTCTTAAATGCATAGATACAAAAGTAAATGAAATAGTAAAATCGCGTGTCCTGTTTACAAATAGAACCCGACCTGCGATCGTATTGCACGGTATACTCCTATAAGTATTACTTTCTTAGTGCAAAGCTTTGTTCACACTAGGTACGACAGAGAAGACGATAATATCCAAAATGCATGTGAACATGGAAAAAATATATTCGAATTATGAGAAAATACGTTTCATCCCCACTTCACGTGTATGGAGACAGCAGCTACCTCTAAAATTAAAATTATTATTCAGACCGACAGACGGACAGACAGATAGACAGACAGACATATGGACGGACACGGCAAAACTATAAGAGTTCCTTGAAGTACTACAGAACCTTAAAATAAAATTACTAACCTTTATTGCTAAAGGAGGATATTGTAGCAACCAATCTACTGGAAAACTATTGGAAAACATACTACAGAACAGCGCACATGTTGTGGTTGATCAGGTGATTATTACCATAGATTACCAATAATTAACTATCGCATCCCTTCTCTGCGGTATCAAATGGCAAAGTCTGAACTTGCCCTTAAAGAAACACGAAGTCGCGTAGTTTGTACAAACCTTAAAAGAAATACGTTCCGTTTCCGGAGTCGACAAATGTTTCCATTTGCTTTTATGACGAGCGGACGGCCGAGTCCTTCAGGACCAGGATATGGCGTGACAAATTCTTTTGTTATTCCATCTAATATGATTGTTTTCTGACGAAATAAATAACAACAGCTGATGTGGTAATGAAAATAGCATTTCGGTTGTAATCCTTTGCCTATATTGTTTAAAACATCTCTAGGTATACATTTGATTTTTGAATTATTATAGTTTTGTATCAACAATATTTTCACAATTACATTTCAAAAAATAACAGTAACATTATTATTGTTTTAGCAATTTGTAACATAGAATTAAAAAAAAACATTTTTCAAATGACCTCTGAAATAGAATAAAGATGTAAGCAATTGTAAAAAAACTAAAGCACATAGCTGCTGATACTCCTTTATAGCATACGTTTGCATACACAAATGCACGTGTTAACCATAAATGTTGATAGTTTAGGCGATAGATTAACGATAGCATTGGTTTCATGCTATCGTTAAGGAGCAAATTACTAATTGGATCCTCGAAACTATTTTGAGATTACACAGAGCGAACCGATGGACGTAAAATACTTATTAACAGTTGGATATGTCGTAAAGCTCATACGGTATCGAAACAAGAAAAATCTCAAGAGGTCGTCTCTGGTAAGAAGTCACGCAAGTCAGAAGGCGAGAGATTGCCAACATTCACGTTTCTCGAGGCTTCTCGGCGAGAATCTGGATGGAGCTTTATAGCATCTGAAACTTTATGGAATACTCCATAAAGTTTCAGATCATCATATAGTCGCAGTTTCCAGTTGGCCGTTCTAACCTTTTTCCATTATATTGAAATTCATAATGGAACCCTTACGGCAATATCGTTATATCGAGTTGGCTGATAAATATATTTTTATGTGCACAACATATTTATCTGATAACTGCTGGTACAGATATGTTGATCGGTGTTATACTTTATACTATTTTTTTCTCAGTTCGCTGAGCTTTTATAAAATACAGCTTTAGTCCTCGGCCTTGCTCGCGTTTGATTCGTTTCTTCCATAGAACAAAGTTCTTGTTACGTTTCTTTGGGTACCTGTCTTGGCAAATTACGCCTTAGTTAAGTATTATTTAATTACTTAAATATTGTTGTAGGTTAATCGCATGGGTATATTAGTTAATGTTATTTATACGAGTCGAGTTAAAACTATTCGTCCACATACTGCATGAGTTAGAATTTATATGAGTTTAAAGTAGTATTTACTCAATACTTATCATAATACATGCAGAAATAATATACTCGATAGTTAATCATTCCCATTAGACTGAGATCCCAGGCCCACTAGACTACCCTTTTATTCTTACTGCTAAAATGTAGGTAGGTATACTACTAATATTATAAATGTGAAAGTTTGTGAGGATAGATGGATGTATGGATGAATGGATGGATAGACGTATGGATACCCGATACTATATTTTCGCGGGCGCAGCCGCTTACAACCCGTTGCCCGCGGCTCCGCTCGCGTAAATATAGTATACCAAAGGAACACTACTTTTCGGAATAAAAAGTAGCCTATGTTTTAACCCAGAGCTTAAACTACTACCATACCAAATTTCACTAAAATCCGTTCATTAGTTATTGCGTGAAAGAGTAACAAACATCCATCCATCCTCATAAACTTTCATATTTATAATATTATTAGTAGGATAAGTGTGTACAATAGGGGATCAGACTACATCTGGGTCTACATCTGAAATATTTAGTTTCATTAATATATTCAGAAATATTGAGGCATTACTACTTGGTAAACGTAAAAAAGTATATTAGTTTACTAATTAAATACATTTAAAAAGTACAAAAAATTTTTTTTTTTGCGAAATTGGTAAACAAAACCTACATCATTAGTTTACTCACATCATACACAAAAACATTAATTATGGTAAGTATGAACTTAAACGCACAAATATCGGAGATATTTACAAATATATTCCGGCGGCCATATACTTCATACACCTTAACCTACAAGTGACGTCATTTGTAGGTCGACTTTAGTATGGAGCGTTTTTATGAGACTCGCGAAATTGTTTATACAAATCGCTGTACCTTTGAAAATATTGACTTTTGATATACGGTTTCTTCTGAGAATCTCTATCTATTTAAGAGTACTATTAATTTATGCAATAAAAAAAAATCAGTCCGATTGCCTATTAGCGTATGCATACCCGCTAGTTTGTGCGGTGGGCCAATTCCTTGAGAATATAAGGGTAGTTCAGCGGTCCTGGTGACTCAGTCGACATAGTTGGTTTTACAGTAACCTAATGACATTGAACTTGCGTCAGCGACGTGAAACACGTACTATTACAATAAATATGTAAATGAAATGAAATTTACATATTATTTCTGGACATTTGACAAATGGTTCAACCATTTACTTGCTGTTCCCGAGTAATTTGACGTGACCTTTTTATAAGCTTTTCTAATAAAATACTAATCAATAGGAATCATAAAAGCTATGGTAATAATTTACCAAAAGCTCAAAATAAAAATTTAAGCGACCATTCAAAGTTCAAACTCATCATTTCCGTGAATTTATTAAGCAAGAAACTACGTCATTCACATGGATGTGTCATTAATGATGATCTTTTAACACTGGGACGTATCCCTACTATATCCTATTATTATAAATGTGAAAGTTAGTGAGGATGGATGGATATTTGTTTCTCTTTCACGCAAAAACTACTAACAATTCTTGATGTAAATTGGTGTGGTAGTATTTTAGGTTCTGGATTTAAATATAGGCTACTTTTTATCCCAAAAAAGTACAGTACTCCCGTAGGGAACCCGGCATAAATTTACGCAGGCGGAGCCGCGAAAAAAGCTAGTATATTATATTTCTTTAACCAAGATCCAGTTAACCTTGTCAAGGCGGGATGCCTAAAACTCAATCTATGATTGAGTTTAATTACAACAACCCCGCTTCCCACTCCAGTCTGCCAATTAATCTTAAATGAGACTTTATTCAAATCACATTTACGGTTATTCATCAAAAGTGAAATCGAAACCAAAAGAGGTTTACAAGTATAGAGAGAGTAATTTAGGGCGAAAATTCCACTTATTTACATTCGGTTTAATTTGTTCTATACACTACTCGTTCTTCAAAATATGTTATTAGGTAATATATATTTTTTTATTAGATTGTTTATCTTTGAGATATTTATGTGATTTTTTTACTAGTTAGATGTCTCACCACAAATTCATTGCAATACGTACGTACGTATTGCAACCTATCTATTGCAGCTGTACTGTTACCTATTTAGAAGGCCTTGTAAGTATTTAAAAGGCTAAATAGGTCTTGTTTGGCAAAACATGTGGGAAACCAGACATTTTACTTTTTATTTCTTAACATAACAACAAAACTTCGATGAAATAAAAAGTGGGTAACTCCAAGATCCTCTCTCGTATAAGTCCGAATTTTATTATTATCATGTAGTGAAACGATATCGCTTTTAGTTCATACTCAGAACTACTCAGAAGGCCACGGTGTTTATACAAAATTCATTAATTATTTCGGCAGCTCACTAATAACTTGAATGCTTAATCCCTCGCAACTTAGAAACGATCAAACAACTTTGTTGGACATTGTTAGATTCTGTGGGTTTCGTAAATTGTTAACATACTTAATAATTTGAGAACCTTTGATCTCATTCTAAGTTGTTATATTAGGTTGGGGAAAAAGTTTCTTCGCATTTTATATAAAAATTCAAAAGGTTTTTTTATAAAGTTTATTTACAAGTGACTAAAGTATATAGGTGGCATTTTGTTCGATAACTTTTTGCCATCTTGTTGGTAGGTACATGATCCCATTGCTATAAAATTTTTGGGGCTTCTGATGAAAAAACTGCGACAAGTGGTTTTGGCAGTCCTCTTGTGATGTCAACCTGACACTGCCTAAGGAATTCTGCAGCGACCGAAACAGGTGGAAATCTAAAGGTGCAAGGTCAGGACTATACGGCGGATGCATTAACACCTCCCAGCCAAACTCCCGTAATTTTTTCTCAGTGGCTAAAGATGTGTGAGGTCTAGCGTTATCATGGTGAAAAACCACACCCCTTCTGTTGATTAATTCCGGCCGCTTTCTCTCAACTTCTTGCTTTAATCTCATCAGTTGTTCGCAGTACAGTTCAGAATTGATGGTCCTGCTTGGCGGTAACAGCTCATAATGAATAATGCCCTTCCAATCCCACCACACACACAGCATCACCTTGTTGCGAGTTAACCCGGGTTTCGCCACAGTCTGTGAAGCCTGACCGGCCTTTGACCACGATCTTTTTCGCACGTTCTTGTCGTACGTGATCCACTTTTCATCACCAGTTATCAGCTTCTTCAAAAATGGTTCGGTTTCATTACGTCGTAATAAAGAATCACAAATGAGTATTCATTAGGTTTCTTTCAGTGAGCTCATGAGGCACCCAAATATCGAGCTTTTTTGTGTACCCAGCTTTTTTCAAATGCGCCAAAACCGTTTTGTGGTCAATTCCCAGTTCTTCAGCTACATCGTAACTACTAATATGCCGATCTTGCTCCACTTTTTCAAAAATGGCAACAGTTTTGTCCGTAACAGGGCGACCAGAGCGACGTGCATCTTTGATATCAAAATTTCCGGATTGAAAACGCTTAAACCAAATTTGCGCTACTCTCACAGATACTGCATTAGGTCCATAAACATCACAAATTTTTTTCGCGGCTTGTGTTGCATTTTTACCTTTTTTGTAATAAAATTTTAAAATGTATCGAAATTCTTCATAAGAATCACTCATTTTAACAATAAGAAAAACAAATGAAAATCTCAAATTTACGTAATTAGAATTTGGAATTGTCTTCTGTAAAATTAAAACTTTTTAATGATACCAAAATCAGCCAGATACAATTGGTATAGCCCAAGATATTTTATGACAAGTTCATACATACTATAATGCGAAAAGACTTTTTCCCCAACCTATTATAACTAATTACTTCGATGCATATAAATTTATTTATTTAGATAATTGTCACATTTCTTCAAATTATATTCAAATTAAATATTTTCATCAAATTGTTTTATAATAAAACTAAATATAAAAACCGACCAATTGCGAGTCAGAGTAGCGCCTGGAGGGTTCCGTGCAAAACGGCAACCAACAAACATTTGTTGTATGGCTCCAATTAAATATTTATTTTATTCTGTTTTTATATTTGTTGTTATAACGGCAACAGAAAGGGATCATATGTCATGAAATAAAGTATGGTGACAGACAGACAAACAGACAGCGAAATCTCAGTAATAGGTACGGTCTTTACCCTTTGGGTAAGGAAGAATAACAAGGCATGTATCTATTCAGTTTGGCATTATGAACAACTAAGTTTCTTTTTAACTGACTTGCAAAAAGAAAAGGATACTCAATTCGACTGTAGGTTGTGTTTTTTTTTTTGTATAATATACATTTTTTTTTCAGTTCTTCTTTTAACTTATTTATTGGACTCTCAACTAATAATTGCTAATGCAAGACATATAATAGTGTGCTTTTTAAACCTTTCAAAAACTTTGAACCTTGAACTTTATCGATCGGCCGTTTTCAATATTCTATCTATCCAAAATCCTTGCTACTAACGGTAGGCAAATCTATCTTTTTGTCCTTACTTGCGTTTCAATAACCTACTGGCAGTAGGCATTTCCTGTCGAAACAGCACATCCTATCTACGGAAGTAGAAGAAGACGAAAACGGATAGCCTACTAGAGATGGGTAAGCTCATACAAATGAAATGCAGATAGCTTTATCTGCATTTCAATATAAGTTTCAACTTAATCTCCGGTAGGCCGAGCTTACCGAGATACGTCATTTGCTTATCTGCCAAAATCGGGCGTTTTGCCGAGGATAGCAATGTGTACCATGTTGTTCAAGTATTATTTTTATGATATTTCGGTTTTTAATGTGTATGTAATTATTATTTTAATATTTGCGCGACAAAATGTTGCCAGCATTTTTATGGCAGTGTTAGAATACCTTGATGCTGCTGTTCTCCTTCACAAAACTGCTTTAACTTGAGTATCATATCGCACCTTTAGAATTGAAGTGGCTTAATCCAAAATTCTTGATTTTTGGTAAACGCCTAAAATGTAATTGGAGAATAGGCCATTTTTTGGTTTTTTGACTATAATAGTAAGTGTGAGCCTTATGTAGTTACAGTTTTTGTTATTTGCCGTAGGTGAATAGTTGTTTTAGTGATTTATTATTAAAAATATGAGTTTAATTATTTAGAACCTTTGTTATTTAATAATTTAAAAAAAGGTGTCTCTTTATTTCCAAAATATTTAAAATTTAATTGACTTATTCAGCTTTGTGTCTATTTATTACTAAAGCATTCAAAAATAAAACGTAACTATTTTAAAAATAGACTATTTATTTCTAATGTAAAATTTATTTTTGGTGACTAATTTTGGAATATGCTAGTTTATTAATGGTTGACTTTTAAAATTAAAGGTAAATTAGAATAGAGAAAACTGAAAAAATCTTTTATTTTATGCGTAATAAAGCTAAACTTATACCTAATTTGTATGTATTAGGTCCCTTATATTTTTATGTATTTACCGTGTACATAAAAATATAAGATACTTAAGTTACCGTGGCGTCTTCCTATCAAAATAATGTTTATTATACAGGAAAAGGAAAAGCTATTTAAATAAACAATAATTTAATAAGCCTTTCAATATCAGAGGTCAATATTAATTATTATCGATGGAAAATTTCATCATCATCAGCCTACGGGTAGATGGATAGCCCACTGCTTAACGTAGGCCTCCACTAATGAGCGCCAAACATCCCTATCTCGGACGGCCCTCATCCATCTGCTGCCAGCCAGCTTTAAATCGGTCCATAATGCCGCAGGTCGTCCTACACTATGTTTGCCTAAGCGTGGTCTCCACTTTAACACTTGTCTGCACCATCAACCGTCTGTCCGTCTGCAAACATGGCCGGCCCACTTCCAGTTCAGCGTACTAATTCTATGAGCATTCTCTTCTCTGTCGATCATTTAATTCTCTGTCGAATCACATCGTAGCAAGTTTTATTATCCACCAGAGATACCCTCAACATTGCACCTTCTATCACAGGCTGAACAACCTTGAACTTGTCAATCAGCAGAGTACGCTGCCGTGTTTCTTTACCGATGGAACGCATTGATTAAAGTCTCTGGACCTTTTGGAACCTTTGGACCTGGAACGCATTGAGTCAAGAACATTCGCTAATTTCGACAGCGAATTTCGAAATAAAACTGTATCGGATTTGACATAAGTAATCGTTGTGACTTGTTGCTTGCGATGCCTTATGTCAAATCCTCATTTTGTTTCCGAACTTCGCCGTGGTAATTATCTAATGCATCTTGACTAAAGGTGGTTGTGATTGTGGTATCGACGATTCAAAATTTGCCCAAGATATACGTATTCTTGCAATAACTTCAAGACTAGTGCCATTTACGATGACAGGTCCTGGAAGAACATGTTCAATACTTAACAAAACCAAAATTAATTGCATAATTTTGGTTTACACTATGTTTGCCTATTATTTGCATAATTTTGGTTTTGTTATGGTTCATTACGAAACCCACCCGTCTTTAAACAATTGCTTAGGTTGTTCAGCTTCTCTTCCAGGTCCTGCAAATACTCTGACATAATGATTATTTCATCTGCGAATTGCACGTGTGAGATGCACTGGCCGTTTATGTTCAGTCTCAGGCCCCGGCCGTTCCAATCAAGCGACTTGAAAACGTCCTCCGACGCGTTAGTAAACAGTTTTGGAGAGACAATATCTACCTGTCTCAATCCTTGAAGAAGTTGGATCAAAGATCACTTGGTCAGACATCTTAACACCTCAAAATATTATCGGCAGTCAACGAGGCATTCCTGCATGAATTCCAGCACAGACCAGAACCTCAATTCTCGTATTTAAAGTAGACTTTAATTTTACTTTGATTGGACTGAAAGTGAAGCGACATGTTACCATGAACGGATTTTATGACGTTTCGACCAATCAGAGCGATACCCGTTTGAGGGTTTTAGCGTATCGGTACTTGATTGTAATTATATTAATGCAGGTTTTGTTTAGCAGAATTCATAACATCAGGGGGTCCAAATAGGGCCACTTTAGGTGAACATTAGATGAATCATATGCAATTCATATTATGTATGTCATTTTACTCATTTTTATAGAAAAGTTTCGAAATATATGAAACATTATATGAAACCCCTAAAGTGGTCTTTTTAGACCCCCAGGTCTCGACGATATCGAAGGCTACGCTAGGCAGAGAGGCTGATTATACGTCTGCTCCACTGGTTGAAAGTCGTTCAACTTCTGGGACCCTCAGATAACCCTCAATAATAGCTAATACACGTGGCTCAGGAGCGGAATGGGACGGTAGTTTCAAGTCGCGTCTTAATCACCTATTTTAGAAAATAAAACCACCATGCTCCTGCTGCATGCTTCCGGGTAGTGCCAGTGTGGATGACGGAATTAGAGTCAGTCAAGACAGGTGTTACTCCTGGTGCAGCTCTGTGGTTATTTCGTCATCTCCTGGTGCTTTATTATTATGAATTTGCCTGAGAGCTATTCTAATCTTACCCATGTCAATATCAGTAATCTCATTAGTAAGGTGGCGCATAAGTCTGGCTCGTGAATTATCTGCAAGATGGGTTTGGGGTGAGCTCGTGTTTTAGGTGTATGGGGAATCCATTTCGACTTCATCGAGAATCTCTGATTTCGTGGTGACAATAGTGTCTTGCAAGTTGCGGCTGAGTTTTGTCAAAATATGACAACGTGAGTCATAGAGTTTAGCAAATATCGTCGAGCCTTTATTTCACACTATAGTTGCTTGATGACCCAAAAATGCCCAATAGTTTTATATTTATAGAAAAAAACCAAGCCTTAAATATATTTTATACGTTTAGGTTTTGCTGAACTCATATTTTCTCGTATTGTATTTTCATCCCAGTTATATTTATATAGTGACAAAATTTGGTGCTGTCTTTTCATTACTAACCTCAACCTTTCATTGAAATAAAAATAAAAAGACTCAATCACAATTGAACTCGCCAATTCACATCATTCTGTAGAAAATAATAGACATAATTCCGTATACGTCACTATAGTCACAAAAACGGTTTATAAAGTAAAGACATAACACATAATCAGGCTCATGTATTTATGAAATGTTTAGAAATGAAATGACACTAAAACAAATATGGCGTCAAATATTCTTATTATTTAGATTTAAAACGCCTGAAACCTAAAAGAGGCTGTACAAAAATAAATAACACACAAATTACTTACCTTACGTTTACAATTAAAACGACGAATTACAGTTTACGTCATTTACGGAGTAACCGCGCAGCACCCAACTTTTAGCATTTTCGACTCAACACTAAAAAGGGCCCTTTAAAAGTGAAGGAACGCGTGATAAGCGGTCGATATGAAAGAGACACAACTGTACGTTTATCCTTTTCTAGCTTAAAAGTGGCTGTTTATTTCTATTAGACCGATAGATTATATGTTTCTAAGTCGTTTTATGTATAAAAGTCAATTTCTTAAATTTTTGAGTTACGCCACTTTAATTCTAAAGGTGCGATATATTATGTCTCGGGCAGCACATTTTACAACCTCAAGCATTGTACAAATATCAATTTTCCAAATTTTGTTTCACTAATAACTGTGAATTTGGAGACATCTTCGACTTCTACTAGGTATCGACTATAATTGACTACTGTTTAAAGATTTCAAAACTCAAGTTAAGCTATCACGCAGTAACATTTGAGAGAACAAATCTTGCATTAGGAAGTTAAGAAAATTTGAAGTACGGTTTTCACCATACTTCAAATGTCAGTCATATTGTTTTCACCATTATTCGAATATCAGCCATCTTTTTTTCACGATACTTCAAATTTCATAATGACCCCAAAAATCTCAAAAGTGGGGCCAACTAACTGGAGACACTTTTTTACCTCAACATGCCTCGTCTAACATATATAACATGTCTTTGCCACTGTCGTATTTATCAATTTAAACTTATCGTAAACTTACATTTTTCCTCAATAAAAATGAGGCTTCCCCATGGTTTACTCTACGTCTGTGCCAAATTTCATCAAAATCGGTCCAGTAGTTTCGAAGCCTATTCAATGCAACAAACAAACAAACAAACAAACAAGCTTTTGCTCTTTTTATAAACTAGATGTTGCGCGCGACTTCGTGCGCGACAAAAAGAAATTCAGCGGTAACGTACATTTTGCCGCGATAAAAGGTAGCCTATGTCCTTCCCCGTGGTCTATTCTATATATGTGCCAAATTTCATTAAAATCGGTCTAGTAGATTCAGAGCCTATTCGATGCAAACAAAAAAACAAACTTTTCTTCTTTATTATATTAGTATAGATTTTACCGGTGTCGCAAGTCGCAACTGGCGATCGTAATATTGGCGTTCGAAATTCAAAATTATACCTGATATTATTATATCGTCTGTGCAAACCACATACCTTGCTCGCTCTTTTATCGTGTTTTACTCTTTCACACATCGCCTGTGATTGGTTAAGCAGAAATAGCAGATTAATTTTAAATTTCAAACTACGAAATACTACGTATTCTATTTAATTTGAAAAATTATTTTCAACTTTTACAGAATTTGTTAACTCATGTTTTGTTATAAATGCCAAAGATTTCAACTCAAGATAGGCTATCACGTACATTTAGCAGAAAAAAAATTCATACAAGAAAAAATTACGCCATCTTGGTTTTTACCATAACTCAAATGTCATTCATCTTGTTTTTACCATACTTCGAATTTCAAAATGGCCCCAAAAATTTAAAAATTGGGGCCATTTTACTGGAGACACTTTTTGCCCCAACATGCCTCGTCTATAATATACGTCTATGTATAAATGCAAAAAACTAATTTTTAGTGAAGTGAACCAACATCGTAGGTGTTGAGTGAACTCGAAATCATATTTATTATGATGAAACAGTGATTTTGATAAAAACTTCATGTATATTAACCACTGTTTATACATGCTTTAACTCAAAGAATATCGGTGAGTATTTGTATAAAATTTTACCATATTTTAACTTCTCGTTTTATTGAAAAAACATAAGATTATATTTGTTTGACGACCTCTGTGGCTCAATGGTTCAGCGTTTTGGTGCTCAAGCCTGGGGTCGCAGGTTCGAATCCTGCAGAAGGAACAAAAAGTTTTTCTGTGTTCCTGGATCATGGATGTGTATTAAATATGTGTATAATATAACAAAAATCCTAATAATAAAATGTAATATAATTTCATAATTTGCAGGTATTGGATTCCAATTTCAAGGGCACGCAATAATAATTATGACACATATTTCAAGATTCTCATTACCTACCTACCTATTTTGCACCAAAGGATAACCGCTGAAGTTAATCAGGATATGTTGTTTAATAATGTGGTAATCTGAAATATTTTGGTTACCAACCTTTAGCCTTCGTATCCACGAGAGGTTTTTTGTGGTCGCGACTCGCGACAGGAAAAACTGCACTGTAAATAGAACTCCGCACCTAAACTACAATAGAGCTGAAAATCAAAGTGTCAAGTGTACACGATTTTCAGTTAATATAGTGTAGTTTTTTCAGTCGCGATCACATAAAAACGCTCGTGGGAATGTAGCCTTCCTTTTGTATTTTTTTAATGCAATAAAAACGATCGAATTATAGTTGGTTTTGTTGTTTATTGTTTTATTTACCTTTTTAACCTAATAATTGGGACCTAAATATAAAATTGAAAACAATAACCTACGTACAGTTTTTTTTTTATTCTAGGCTTGAATATTTTGCACTTTAGAAGATAATACGTAAAAAAGCTAAAAGAAAAGCTTTTTTTATTCCGAGTGCCACCTAAGTTACGTATAGTATAGTTAAAGATGTGATAAACGGCTTGAAATTAAAAGTTAACTTATCCGTTATTAAATATTCAAAAGCAACTTTTGTTAACTGCTTAGTTGCTTATTTGCTTATCTACTTATTGCCACTTATAATGTTTTTTGCGCTTATGTTACGTTTTTCGATCGCTTAAACTGATTTAAATTAACTTTCCTTCGTACTTTGCAGGCTTAGGACTGTCTGAAATCTGAATAATTATTAATATAATAATAATATGAACTCATAAAAATGTTTTTACATGTTGATAATATGCATTAATCTTAAATGTTGCTTATCATTAGTAATAGTTGATTTATAGGATAACAAACATTACACATCGCCACTTTTCCTCATTTCTTTCAAAGTAGTTCCATAAATTACTGTTGCAATTCACGTCGTTTAGTCGTCATCTTACGACAAAAACTTAATAAACTTAATACTAAAACACTACACGAAAAGTTTATATTACGTCCATATGGACCATTATTATATTTATTATTTACATTAAAAGTTCACGGTAAGCCACCAAAACACCACTATTACGATTAAAATACGAATTATTGCGTAACGTACTATAACGTGTTTTCGTCAACCTGCAAAGCGCAACTTACAAAAAGTGAATAAACACGAAAAAGCATATTAGTTATAAGTACAAAAAATAAGCCGTTTAAATAAGTGATGAGCTACATTAAAGAATTTTCACTCTTATTGCGCTGTCATAAGAACTATTTTTCTTTGCTCATACCACACTTATGGCTTTATGACTATAAACGATATAAACGATAAGTATAAGTGTTAAACGCTTACATTTTTAAACGACTTTTCAACTTATTTATAAAAGCACGCTTTTTTAAACGCTTTACGCTTAAACGGCCGTCTCTAAGTATAGTTACATTCTCTCTGGATTGCTACGTTCCCTCGAGCAGTTTTCAAAAAACAAAAAAGAAACACTCGTGGGAATGTAGCCTTACTTATGTGTTTTACTTTCTTTAAAATGCAATAAAATGATTGCATTATAGTTATTTTGTTGTTTTATTTAACTTTTTAATACAATAAAATCGACAAAAATATGTACCCAACGTATTTTTTCATTTCAGACTTGAATCTATTGCATTTTTATATAATGGTTATTTTCTACGTAAAAAAGCTATGTTATAATTTTGAAGTTCGAACACATTTTTTAAATTCGGAGTGCCACTTCTTATTACGTAGGTAGTGTAAAGTTGCTCTCTTTGCTTCGAAATTTGATTTCATTTAAAAATTTACATTCCTTTTCACGCGACTCCTAGCATCAATCTGTTATATTTCACTATTGTATTTAATAAAAAAAACATGATAACTATAGTAAAAAATCATCCAGAGTTTTGATTCTCAATTTAAAGACAATATTTATGGTCTTAACTAATAAATATATTAATTGCAAAATAAATATATAATGTTTTCAAACATGAATCGTTATGTAGTTAGCATGGAATGAAACATTTCAAAAGGCTTGCATAGGCGAGAGAGACGGATGCTATTCGTCAATGGTGATTGGACAAGAATAAATAGGTCCTATCTTTGATTGTGAAACGCATTTCCTATTTATTTTTAATCATAGATTGGCTATCTATTGTTAATTGTAGATACGATATTGAAAACGGCCGTAAATTATTTTCAATTAATTTTAATACGCCCACGAAAGTTCATATTTAACTAATTCCCACTCATAATGAAGTTCTAATTGTATTGAAAGGCAAACTCAATACTTATTGGAGAAATAATTGCTATTCGCTGATGCGCGAATCCGGTACCTAACATTCTATTTTCCAATAATGAACAAATTCGACCCTGCGGCACCGGGACTAAGTTCGATAAGAGTGGAGCTAGTAAAAGAGAGAATTTTATTTTGCAACGATAAAATGATTCCATTTTAAAAACAACCGGACAAATGCAAGTAGGAATTGGGCATGAAGGGTTCCGTACGAAACAGCAATATATCACCTTTCTTGTACGGGAGCCCCACAATTTAACACATTCTATTCTATTAACACGCTTATATTAACTTCACCTGTATGTAAGCTTGTTTGCTTGCTTGTATGTAACTATCAATACAATGCGGTCGCCAAGCAACCGTTTAAAGTTATTTCACGCTTTACACCGCGCACGTGCTGTGAGTTGTGACTTGTGCTCGTGTTGTGCCACACGCCAACTCTCTCCTAATTATATGCTTTATTAAATGGACCTCTATCTTACAACATTCTAGTATCTACAATTGCCTTTTACATCAATGATGAATGTATAAAGTAACTAAAAAGTTGAAAATAAATATAGTTA
The DNA here is from genome assembly GCA_905404095.1 of Glaucopsyche alexis. NCBI lineage: Eukaryota > Metazoa > Arthropoda > Insecta > Lepidoptera > Lycaenidae > Glaucopsyche > Glaucopsyche alexis. The sequence goes on from FR990053.1 coordinate 11,333,596, forward strand.
AAAAAAAAACTAAAAAAACACGCTTTTAAGAATATCGAACTAAAAAGTAGAAAATAATTTTAAAATTTTTAAAAATAAACTTAAAACAGTAGTATATAAAAAATACTAGTATAATTGAGGGAAAAGCGTGGGTCGCTCGTATTTATTTTTAGTATTTTTTTACGTCAAGCGGACAACCAAAAGAAGTGAGGTCGTGAATTTTGTATAAACTCTGGTCAGTTATACTTCCAGGTGACGTGAATACACATTCACACACAATTTTTTTTCGTATCATACTTTATTGCTGAGTTATGGCCTATGAAAAAATTACTAAAAGTGAACTCCGTTATTTTTGGATGTTTAATATTTTCATCAATTAATTTGTATCAAAGACCAATAATTAATTATGTTGTTTCTTATAGCTAAAAAGTTAAATTTTTAATTGTTTTTATCGAATTCTTAATTGGAATTTTTTTGCGTATAGTAAACCGGAAGTGAAGATTTCAAATCGATTTTTGAGTAACTTCGACCATTTTAATTTTAAATATTTTAACCTAAATTAAAATGTACTAATTCTTCACAAAAACTAGAAAGTGATCCCTTATAGTTTTAGACTTACAGCATATAGAGTAGGTACATACACATAGCTTTTAGTTAGAGGGACTATTTTAACAAAAAAAGCTATTTAAAGTTAAATATCTTGCAAACGGATACCTAAGTCAAAAAATCGTCTCAGAAACCTCTCAATGTTTATAAGATCTTTCTAATGATAGCCCACATATTTCTTTGCGCACAGTAAACTAGAAGTGAAGATTTCAAATCAATTTTTAGTAAATTCGACCATTTTAATTTTAAATATTTTAACCTTGAATAAAGCTTTGAATGTACTACTTATTCCCAAAAAAAAAAAAAAGTAAAATAAAGAAAGTGATCTCAAACCCCCTTACTAATAAACGCTGTATAAGCTTTGAATAGTTACACAGTGTTTTGTCTCTTTCTATCGAATTAAACATGTCACTTGTGTGATGTGAACAAAACACTGTATAACTATTCAAAGCTTATACAGCGTTTATTAGTAAGGGGGTAATAGTTTAAGACTTAGAGCATATAGAGTATATGTAACACTAACACATAGCTTTAAATGGACTATTTTAACAAAAAAGCGCTTTTAAGTTGAATATCTCGCAAACGGATACCTAAATCAAAAAATCGTCTCAGAAACATCTTAATGTTTATAAACTCTGCATTCTATATGCTCTAAGTCTTAAACTATTAGAGATCACTTTCAATTTTTTTTTGTGAAGAATTAGTACATTTAAAGCTTTAAGTCAAATATTTAAAATTAAAATGGTCGAAGTTACTCAAAAATCAAATTGAAATCTTCACTTCCGGTTTACTATACGCAAAAAAATTCAAATTAAGAATTCAATAAAAAAATTTAAAATTTCTACTTTTTAGATATAAGAAACAATACATAATGGTCTTTGTTACAAATTAATTGATGAAAATATTAAGCATCCAAAAATAACGGAGTTCACTTTTAATAATTCTCAGCAATAAAGTATGATACGAAAAAAAAATGTGTGTACACATCAACGTCACCTAGAAGTTTATTTGAGTATAACTGACCAGAGTATAAACAAAATTCACGACCTCACTTTGGCTTTCCGCTTGACGTGAAATGCCCCTATATTGACAACAGAAATACATCATCTGAGAAAATTTCAACTGTCCGGATTAGAGGTGAGGCGTATTTACCATAACAGGTAAAGGTAACACGTATTTAAATATCACACATAACAGTCGATATTCAGAGTATAATATACCTGTTAATAAAATACCTAACAGAGTATCACAGTACCGCCGACCGCGTATATCGTCATGAGTAGAAAATAACTAACTACCTGCGTACAGCGTACAGCGTACGCGTACGTACGTGTTACCGGCATTCACTGTGTCCACGAAGAATAGATACCAGGAGTCCGAACGGTATAGGCTTTTCCATAGTAATTATGTACACAATAATAGGACCAGATCTTAGTTCTCTTTTCTGCCGCTAGCTGTGCGAGACCGACGAGTACCGAGTGTTGCCAATACTATTATTTATTACAATTATTTTTAAATTACCGTTAGGCAATTACCGTGTTCTACGCTATCTATTTTTCGAGAACAGTTTCTAAGAATTTCCTAAAACGTTTATATAATTAGATTTAAATCCACGTTTCTCTTAATATTTTCTTCCAGAGCTGTCAATAGCAACATTTAAACTTCCCGCGTAATTTCAAACGAGTGCTTGTCGGACTGTCGCGCGCTCTACCGGCAAAAATCTGTCCCCGTAATTGAGACCATTATTTTAACATTACGTTCGGACTCCTGGTATCTATTCTTCGTGACTGTGTCGATCACACGATCTTGTCTCTCCGTTACACATACAACGACTTCACGTGCTTGAATGAAAGGCAGTTAGTATTTAAATACTCTGTATGTCTCTTTTGCACCTTTAAGCATTTACTACTTGCTGGAATGAGAAGTACATAGTATTTTTTTGGTATAAAATTCAGGTTGTAGTGAGCCAGTAAGAAATCCCATATACACTATGATCCATTAAATATGGTCGGGTTATTTGAAAAATGATGGCCGCCTTGTTCGGACCACAGATCTATTATACGTTCGGATACACGTACATATTTTAGAGGCACAGTACACGACGTGTGTGAAAAATAAAAAACATTTAAATTACCTACTTTTACATTTGATGTTTTCTATTGTCTTTATTTAGATACCTGAAACTAAACAAAATATTGAAAGAAAACATAATAATATATGTACATATACATCGCAAACATACATCCTTGGGATATATACCGGATCCTGACAGGAATTTTGGGAATTTGGGAAATCTGTCGAGCCAAAATGTAGGGCTTGTTCTCTCAATTCCAATAAGCCTTCCAATATTTACCGGGGGGGTTTAGGGGTCAGGAAGGCCGAGATAAGACTCGAGGGTATTTTTTCTTGGAGGGGGGGGGGTCTCTCTTAGGGACCTTAGGGTATAATGCCAAAATTTACAGCTCGTTCTCCCGATTCCAATGAGCGGTGCTCAAAAACACGTGTAACTTGTTTTCCACTGCGCGCTAACCACTGGATCACGGAGGCTGTCACCTCCATAGTAACCATACTAAGTAGTAAGTACTAACATTTGACTGTTATTTTTTAACAGGTATCCGAAACAGGTAGTTGAGTATAACAGTAACAGGTATACTAGGTATCGACTTTAACCTGTTATAACCCACCTCTAGTCCGGATATCACGGTTAAGGTGAAATAGTCTAGTGATAAGCAGGCGGAGAGACAGACAGAGAATTCACAGTAATAGGGTTCCGTTTTTACCTCTGAGTACGGTATCCTAAAATCAGCAATTAGTGGAAAAACTACTCCTCAGGCTATGTTCATTAGTAGAAGCTTTAAGGTATTCAGAATTTGAAGAGCTAATTCAGTGCCAAAGTACCTACAGTAACTCAGATGCCGGATGTTCACAATAATACAAAAAGGTAAATGAACCCTTAAAAGAATTTTATAAAGCCACGTCACACCCATATCAAAATACAGCTTTCTAGTCTCTGAGCTTAGCCGCGGACAGACTGACACGAGCGACATACACAAATTGTGGGCAACCTTATTAAGTAATGGAACAGAGCAACAAGATGGCTAAAAACGTAAAATTCTAGTTTTATTGTACGTTTATTCCATCCCCGTCTACGCACCTACATAATAATGGCACTGTTTGGGCGCCAAAATTTAAACTGGTACCACAGAGTAAAAATATATACTTATGTACTAGTACGCTAATAATATAATATAATCTTTGGTACAATAATTGTTTGACAAGGATCATTCTGAGTAACTAAAAGTCAAGGAATTTGTAAGTATTATATACAACAGGAAAGAGTACTTCAAACTTTATTTTCTTTTAATTCAATCAAAAATGATCTTTACTACTCAGACTTAAAGCTTATCACGTGCGCAATAAAAAAACCGGTCCCGGTGAGATAGCTATAAGTTATCCCTGTGTCTCGTTCTAACAAGTAACCTAGTGTAGCCAGTTTATATCTTTCCTTAAATTTTAGGTTTGGTAGATTTTATGTGCGATATAGTGTATATGAAAGAAATACTAATAAACTCGGTTAAATATTATGTTATTCATAATCTGAGAGAGAAATGTAAAATAAAAATCACTAGTTGTTTAGAACCTACCTACTAACCGATAATTAGAAATTTGTTATTTATTTTTTGATTATTTGCATTTTGGTAGAGTAAAATGGAAGAAATGAAAATAGAATAGTTGCAACACAAAACGCCGTGTATTTCCCTTGGAACATTATAAATGTTCGGGTGACAATATGATTTAATAGGTAATGTAGGACATTTATATTATTTTACCTACCTTCATGATATTGTGAAGATGAAACCATTGTATGTTTGTATGTTATTGATTATTTCTGAAACCTAACAGATTTGAAAAATTCTTTCACTGGTAGAAAAAAATCTTAATCCCTGAGTGCTTATTATGTGCGCATAGTTACGTGAGAACCTCGCGGTCGGGCGGGCGACATCAGACAGACAGAGTTATAATATTGGTAGGTTTATCTGTATAGGATGACTTATAATATAATAATAACATTTATGGACACTTCGCACCACATCAATCTTCTCCCGTGGTAAGTTCTCGAAGAACTTGTGTTTAATTTTATAAGCTTTTATTTAGTTTCACCTGTCCCGTTGTCGGTCTGCAATGGATTCTTGCAAGTTAAATTTGATCCACTTTCCGGTTTCCGATTGAGTTGAAATTTTGCACGAATATGTAAACCGCATGACAATGCAATATTATGATGACGTGGAGCTGATCTGATGATGGAGCTGGAAGGTGGCCACAGGAATTCCAAAATAAAACCACATAGTCCCATCGAATTTGGGCTCGTTTAGTTCGTCTTGACAAGTACTTTGATACTATATGGTAACCAGGATCTGATGATGGAGCTGGAAGGTGGCCATAGGAACTCCGTAATTAAACGACGCAACCCCATCAAGTTTTGTCTCGTTTAATTCGTCTTGACGAGTACTTTGATACTATATGGTAACCAGGGAGCTAGAATATGGCCATAGGAACTCTGTTATTAAACGACGATGGGGTTCCATCGAGTTTGGGCTCGTATGATTCGTCTTGACGAGTATCTTGGTTGGCGTGAATATGCAATCAAATGAAAGGGCTTGCTGTGAATAACTCGAAAATCCAACATGGCGGAACATCCAAGATAGCCGCCAAGTCATTTTTAACGCACTCCTACAATATGGGTATCAAATGAAAGGGCTTGCTGAGAATAACATGAAAATCTAACATGATGGAACATCCAAGATGGCCGGCAAGTTATTTTTAATGCACTCCTACAATATGGGTATCAAATGAAAGGGATTGCTGAAAAAAACTCGAAAATCCACATGACGGAACGTCCAAGATGGCCGACAGTCAATTTTAATGTAATCCTACAATATGGGTATCAAATGAACGGGCTTGCTGAGAATAACATGAAAATCCAACATGATGGAACATCCAAGATGGCCGGCAAGTTATTTTAATGCACTCCTACAATATGGGTGTCAAATGAAAGGGATTGCTGAGAAAAACTCGAAAATCCAACATGACGGAACGTCCAAGATGGCCGACAGTCAATTTTAATGTAATCCTACAATATGGGTATCAAATGAAAGGGCTTGCTGAGAATAACTCGAAAATCCAACATGATGGAACATCCAAGATGGCCGACAAGTTATTTTTAATGCACTCCTATAATATGGGTATCAAATGAAAGGGATTGCTGAGAAAAACCCAAAAATCCAACATGATGGAACATCCAAGATGGCCGACAGTCAATTTGAATGCAATCCTACAATATGGGTATCAAATGAAAGGGCTTGCTGAGAATAACTCGAAAATCCAACATGGCGGAACACCCAATATGGCCGACACGTTATTTTTAATGCACTCGTACAATATGGGTATCAAATGAAAGTATGGTGTGTTGGGGTTTTTTGAGGTCCTTACTGAGTAGAGTAAAATCTCTAGGAGGTCTCCTGAAGAGCTTGACTGTACTAAATTAACCGGCAAACGACCTTGCAATAATGATGCGTTAAATGAGATCAACAGACTGAGAAACCTATCTAGCGATAACTTAAAAGTAAAAAATAAATTAAAAGTAAAAAAAAAAAACTTTTTTAAAAACAATATTTTATTTGAATGCGCTAAAAAGAATAAAATATTTTTTCCTTTAAAACTTTTACTATCAACTTACAACGTAATAACACAATTTATATGATATAAAAGCTTGTCGAGAATCAAACAAATCAAAGAAGTAAATCAAGTAACTTGATCTGATAGATTTATGAGACAATTTATTTGATTCTCGACAAGCTTTTATAACATATAAATTGTGTAATTACGTTATAAGTTGATAGTAAAAGTTTTAAAAGAAAAAATAGCGGAATTCGAACCAGCGACCGGCTTGATTACCAACATGCTCAACCACTAAGCCAATGAGGTCGTCAAACTTTTAATTAGTGCAAAATATACTTTACCACGTGGTAGTGCTCATGATTACAAACTTTCCCAAAGGAACTTTTTTATTTAATCCACCTCAACTTTACATTGGGTAGCGAATTAAATAATAATAAAAAACAACGGGTTGCACTTCGGGAGTGCCGGTAGAAGTGAAAAATTTCAAAAGTGGGGCCATTTAACTAGACACTTTTCTCCTTAGTGTTTTCACTATACGTCAAATTTCAAAATGGCCCCAAAATTTTCAAAAGTGGGGCCATTTAACTGGAGACACTTTTTTCTTCATAGTGTTTTCACCATACGTCAAATTTCAAAATGGCCCCAAAATTTTCAAAAGTGGGGCCATTTAACTGGAGACACTTTTTTCTTCATAGTGTTTTCACCATACGTCAAATTTCAAAATGGCCCCAAAAATCTCAAAAGTGGGGCCATTTAACTGGAGACACTTCTGTTCACCATACGTAAAAAATTCAAAACGGCCCCAAAAATCTCAAAAGTGGGGCCATTTAACTGGAGACACTTCTGCTCTCCATGGTGTTTTCACCATACGTCAAATTTCAAAATGGCCCCAAAAATCTCAAAAGTGGGGCCATTTAACTGTAGACACTTCTTTTCTCTTAGATACTGATTCCACCGTACGTCAACTTTAAAATGGCCCCAAAAATCTCAAAAGTCGAGCCATTTATCTGGAGACAATTTTCGTGGGGGGACAATTGGAGGTAAAGGCCAATGTAAGGGTAAATGTGATGGGGATGATTGGCGGTCAAGGTCAAGGCCAAAGGTCAATAGTTAGGGTCACAAGTAAATACGAACTAAAATAGTTTCATGCTCGCGTAAACCAAGACAGCAAACAATTGCAAGTTGCATTTTATGACTTTTCAATCAGATTCACGTGTCCTGCTCGAGTTTAACAGTTTTTACCCATTCCAAGAAAAATGCACAGTGCCGCTAAAGCAATTTTCACTTATAATAAATGCTCTAAAAAGTTTATTTGGGTAAACTTATTTTCTAAATAATTTCCCTTTTAAATTTGGGTATTTCTCTACCTAATCTTCTTAATATGAACTTTAAGCCACCACCACGGTACCGGCAAATATGAACGTGAGTTCTATAAAATATTGTCGAATATCGTTTGGGCTGGTATCGACTTCAAAAGGGGAATTATTTAGAAAATAAGTTTTATTTCATACTTTTTTGTGTATTTTTACTTTGGAAGTCGGTTTAATCTTTTGTTTAAAAATAATAATACGTCATAAATGATAATACAAGTTGCTGAAACGTATATTATAGAGTGACTTTAAACTAGTGTAAAACACTTTACCACGTGATAATGCTCATGATAACAAACATCTTACCCAAATAAACTTTTTAGAGCATTTATTATAAGTGAAAATTCCTTTAGCGGCACTGTGCATTTTTCTTGGAATGGGTAAAAACTGTTAAACTCGAGCAGGACACGTGAATCTGATTGAAAAGTCATAAAATGCAACTTGCAATTGTTTGCTGTCTTGGTTTACGCGAGCATGAAACTATTTTAGTTCGTATTTACTTGTGACCCTAACTATTGACCTTTGGCCTTGACCTTGACCGCCAATCATCCCCATCACATTTACCCTTACATTGGCCTTTACCTCCAATTGTCCGCCCACGAAAATTGTCTCCAGTTAAATGGCTCGACTTTTGAGATTTTTGGGGCCATTTTGAAAGTTGACGTACGGTGGAATCAGTATCTAAGAGAAAAGAAGTGTCTACAGTTAAATGGCCCCACTTTTGAGATTTTTGGGGCCATTTTGAAATTTGACGTATGGTGAAAACACCATGGAGAGCAGAAGTGTCTCCAGTTAAATGGCCCCACTTTTGAGATTTTTGGGGCCGTTTTGAATTTTTTACGTATGGTGAACAGAAGTGTCTCCAGTTAAATGGCCCCACTTTTGAGATTTTTGGGGCCATTTTGAAATTTGACGTATGGTGAAAACACTATGAAGAAATAAGTGTCTCCAGTTAAATGGCCCCACTTTTGAAAATTTTGGGGCCATTTTGAAATTTGACGTATGGTGAAAACACTATGAAGAAAAAAGTGTCTCCAGTTAAATGGCCCCACTTTTGAAAATTTTGGGGCCATTTTGAAATTTGACGTATAGTGAAAACACTAAGGAGAAAAGTGTCCAGTTAAATGGTATTTTTACTTTGGAAGTCGGTTTAATTTTTTGTTTAAAAATAATAATTTCACCCGTTTTAGTTATATATTTTGTTAAGTTGTTATTAATACGTCTTAAGAACGTCTAAAATAAACGATCGAATGTATAATTGAATACGCGCCAAGCTTCCGTTAGGTATTGTTGTTAAGGTGATGATGATGATTACTGTAAGTTACAAAGTGGCATATGCTTGTAGTTCTTTAAACAATGCTGAAATTTCCAAACGCGTATCTTTAAAGACTGAGGAGTTCTGTTCAGTGCTTTTGGATCTAGGGTATACCCTAGATACAAAAATAAGATGTTGAAACCAACCGAGGCATAATTATGCTTGCAGTTCTTTAAACAATGCCGAAATTTCCAAATGGATATCTTTAAAGACTGAGGAGTTCTGTTCAGTGCTTTTGGATCCAGGGTATACCTTGGTACAATATCTTATTTTTTTGTAGCATATGCTTGTGTTACTTCAGTAAAAGTCAAAATCACTATATGTGACGATATAAATTTCGAGGAGTTCCCTCGATTCCTCATGGATCGCATTATCCGGTTTCCACCTTAGTGACTAAATGACCAATTTCGAATTACACCCTTTACAACAACAAATGAATTTTTCAAATAGGTCCATAAACAGCAGAGTAATGATCAAAGATCTCCGTGTTAGTGTAAAATACTATGAGAAGTACCTTTTATATCATCATAATGTGATTATGTATGGTGTGATAGTGGTGGTGATGATGATGTTTACTCTAATTGACAGGGTGGCATATGCTTGCAGCTTGCAGTTCTTTAAACAACGCCGAAATCCCCAAACATGTATCTATAATGAGTCAGGAGTTCTGTTCTATACTTCTGGATCCAGGGTATACCTTGGAGCAAAATATTACTTTTTGATAGCATGTGCTTGGACTTCTTTAGAAAAAGTTGAAATCACCATATGTTTCCAAACTTCAACTAATTTGTCCCCAAATTAAAAATATTGTTGTCACCCTTGTTAAAAAGAGACGGAGCGGTTTGTATTGTATCTCCCTCTCGGCACAGATTTGATGCCGAGAGCTCTTTCCAGTTGTATATAATACTTACAAATTCCTTGCTAAAAGTAAACTATTTTTTTTTTTTTGTAGTTTTAGTTTTCTTCCTTTAGTATCAAAGCAATCCATGAAGAAACCATGTATTTTGCCGCGATAAAAAGTTGCCTAGTTTGCCGCAATTCATTCATGAAAATCAGTCCAGTAGTTTCGGAGCCTATTCAATGCAAACAAACAAATAAACAAAAGAATCATTCAAATAAACATATTATCTTTCCTACAATATTAATGTAGTTAAGAGCGTCTCAAGCCATGTGCTGTGCAGCCTGTAATTTAAGAAGCGCTTAACTTTGAGAAGCGTTTGAGCGAACGAAAATATTTATTCTGTATACAGCCGATGTACTTACCTACTTATTATCTGGGGGCACGGTAGTGCCCCCATGCCAAGACGCCAAGCGAAGCGCAAGGGCACTACCAAACCACCTTTTCTCGAAGCGTTTCGTCGATTTTTTGAACCCTCATAACTTGGGTTTGGATTGTACCAGATAAATGAAACTTTCAGAATTTGTTCCCATCAGCGGTCTCATTAAACATGTAAAGTTTCGATTACCAACGTCTTATACTTTAGATTTTATTGATATCTAAAAACCCCTGATTCCGTCACTGACTCACTGATGATCAACAAAATTATATCGTACTTCCGGATGTTCTCGAAAGCTGAAATTTGTTACGTAAGATTGTATTAGTACACAACCAACATAAAAATTCTCAAAATTGAAACTTTCATCTTCCAACCCCTGAAACAAGGGAGTTAAAGTTAATTATTTGTGAAAGCGCCATCTATCGCGTTATTATGAACTATGTAAGTTATATATCGTCATTTATCGCTTGGATTGTAAACTAATTGACGTAATATAGAAATAATTGTTTCTCAAATATTCTGTAGTAATTTCAACGGCAAATTTAACATAAAGGTAACATTCTATTGTATTATGTTAAGAATTATTAGCGCCATCTATCGCGTTATTATGAACTATGTAAGTTATATATCGTCATTTATCGCTTGGATTATAAACTAATTGACGTAATATTGAAATAATTGTTTCCCAAATATTCTGTAGTAATTTTAACGGAAAATTTAACATAAAGGTAACATTCTATTTTATTATGTTAAGAATTATTAGCGCCATCTATCGCGTTATTATGAAATATGTTAGTTATATATCGTCATTTATCGCTTGGATTGTAAACTAATTGACGTAATATTGAAATAATTGTTTCCCAAATATTCTGTAGTAATTTCAACGGAAAATTTAACATACAAAGGTAACATTCTATTTTTATTGTTAAGAATTATTAGCGCCATCTATCGCGTTATTATGAACTATGTAAGTTATATATCGTCATTTATCGCTTGGATTATAAACTAATTGACGTAATATTAAAATAATTGTTTCCCGAATATTCTGTAGTAATTTCAACGGAAAATTGAACATACAAAGGTAACATTCTATTTTTATTGTTAAGAATGATTAGGTTAAGAAGTCTCATATAAACTTTTATCATTCAAACCCTTAAACTACAGGAAGGAAAATTGTATAACACGTCCACAAATTTAGCTAGAGGTCTGAAAATTGTTGTGGTTATTATTATTATTAGGGATTTGATAATAAAAATAAAATTTAATAATATAACCATGTACCTAACCCATTATTAACAATAAAAAACACAATAAGTACTTTTAATCTAATATCGACATATTTTATTGTACTTGTTAATGTTACCTTTATGTTTTTCCGTTTAAATTACTAAAGAATATTTCTTCCATTCCTTGACATATTTAATGTTTGAAAAAATTGACTCTGAGGTGGCGTTCGAAGTCAGAACTGCTATCGTGCAAATATGTCGTAGTTCACTGGGATGAACTACAATAATTGTATACTTGTGCTGACAATGGGGACACTTATGATAATTCCGGAACTCATGGCTGCAGCAGCTCTTTATCCATTCACTTTTCAATTATTTGATAATATTGTTATAAAAACCTACAAAAAGAAGTGAAATCCCACCAAAAACATTTCCATGTAAAAAAATTATGCCAAGACGATACCATATGACTAGCACTGTCAAAAAGTTATGAAATCTCATGTAAAACCAAGCTTCTTACCCTACACGCCTTAACTCTACAAGCGTAACTTCACAAACTCTACACCTTAGTCATTATATGTGGCTTGGCCATTTCGTTATTATAAGAGAGTATAATAGAAAAACAGTCGGTTATAAATTTTTCTCCTTACGGCCAAGTGAATGAAGCGAAATGGCCAGGCCACATATATTGACTAAGGTGTAGAGTTTGTGAAGTTACGCTTGTAGAGTTAAGGCGTGTAGGGTAAGAAGCTTGGTTTTACATGAGATTTCATAACTTTTTGACAGTGCTAGTCATATGGTATCGTCTTGGCATAATTTTTTTACATGGATTATATTTACTCAAATTGTTATGAATAAAGTTGCGGAATAATTTGAAATTGGTCATTTACAAACAAACATTAAACAGATAACACCGTCGACCTGGATGTAAATATAGATAATTATATTAAATCGTACCCAAAAAACGTACAATATTTTCAGTTTATATGGGGATAGGTATAATAAAATATACTATGCCAAGTTGGAAAATCGCCTCTGGAAATACGAGTTTTGGTTTACCTATATTGTTAAATATTATATATTCATATAACATTTTACATATATATTCTAATTCATTTGGGTCTAATTTGAGATAATGTATACAATGTAGGTACATTCATTTTGTTTACCGTAAAAGGAAAGGTTTTAAATGACTAGGATCGTGTAATGTAATTGTAGTGTTTGAATTTTATTAACAGGTAGCCTATGAACGCTTTTAATACACTACTCTTAACGACTTATGACTCATCTCTAATTTCGAGTAATACGATTTCAAAACTCAAGATAGACTATGACGTATGTACATTTGACAGAACAAATCTTCATACATTATAAAGTTACACCATTCAAATGTCTGGCATCTTGTTTTCACCATACGTCAAATGTCAAAATGGCCCCAAAATTTTCAAAAGTGGGGCCATTCAACTGGAGATACTTTTTGCCTCAATATGCCTCGTCTATAATATATACCTCTATGGTTTCAAGCCTGTTCTACAATCTCCTTATAAATGGTCGGATACGGAATAGCTACGAGTTTTGTGATTTTATCACATTATATTAGTGTCAGGGACGAAGAGAATACAACATTTACCAGATTTAAGATACTGAAACAGAACCCCAATTCTCGTAATTAACTTACACTTTAATTTTACTCCTAATGATATTTAAATTATTTGTCATGATATCGTAAACTGACATTTGTAGTTCGGACCAATCAAAACGGTTTTGACGCTTATGAGAATACCGTTTTTGCAATTTTAACATATCCAGACTAGATCGTAACTGTATTATTGCAGTATTTAATTAGCACAATCATCATTCAGTCCCTTGAAGTTATTGTAGAGCTCAAGATTGAAGTTATTGTATATCTTGAAACTAATAATATCTAATATTTAAAGTTTGATTTAGAATAACATTTTTTGAAGGCTTCATATTTTTAGTAAAAATTTTGTCACGAATTATTTCACAAGCTACCAAAAGCTAATTTAAGTAAACATACATTTTTCAAGGGAAGTTTTAATTAAAGCGAGAGTCTAGTGTGTGGTGAGTGGTGACGTGGGCCGAGACAGTAAATAGATTTATCACCGAGCGACCAATAACGTCTGTAGCATATTATGTGTTGTATGTTGCTAGTCACTTTATTTAATTGCTATTTTAGCCCCCGATGCCAAAAGAGTGGTATTATAAGTTCAACGTGTCTGTCTGTGTGTCAGTGGCGAAGGCTGATTCTCCTTCATAGGGAAGCCGGAGCCTGTATAATAGGTAGGGATTTCTATGAAGGTTTGCAAAAGGTAAGTGACAAGGGACGCCGATAGGATTGGAGTTATATTAACCCTACGCTGCTGCTGTGTGTCTGACGCTAAGGTCAGCATCGTAGCTCCTAAACGATTTAAATTTAGTTTAAGATGCGGTCTTTTATTTGAAAGCTGTCGTGATCAAGATTGATCTTAGCTATAATTCATCATCATCAGCTTACTTACTGCTTGACAATTCGGGAGTTCCTTAAAATTTTTCATTTTGTTTATTAGTTTAACTTTAGTCCTCGTACGACCCATATTATAGACCCGTCTGGATAAGTTTTGAGGGTGCAAATTCTAAAGTCTTTTATTTTTTGTATTTAGTTTCCGGACCTTCTTCTAAGCCCAAAATTTGATTTTGTGTCATTTTGGATGGTTGCGTTAGTAGCAATTTAGGTATTTGTCTTTTTCATCGGTATTAGCCGAAAAGCCAATTATAGCTCAAAATGTTACTTGCACGATATTAATAGAAAGAGTAGGCGACGCGATGTACAAATTCATTTTGAGTCGTATCCAACCAGGCTTTCTTGATATTTGGCTACTATATAAAACATGGTCTCATCAGGTCCACAACCATTCTAATATCTAAAAAATTTTGAAAATCTGTTCAGAGTATTAATATGTGAGTCTGTAACAAAGTTATACCACATGCGTCGATTACGTTTAAAGGTATTCCATTTTATATTTTACTCAAACTTTTTATGAATTTTTATAGCAAAACTACAAATGAAACTTTTAGTTAGTAGTTTATGTATTTTTGATGATTATGGAGTTATAAAACACTTTCCACAAGGTTCACCGTGTTTATGTACGGATTTTTTTACTACAATGTAAAAAACCAACTTTTATCGTGTTTGGTGAATACGGGGCTAGTGCGAGTGTGAAAAATGACCATACGTCATTTTGTACTGGACAAAATTGACGCAAATTAGGTCTCCATACTCTGCAGGCTATCCCAGATATGATACCATTTATATTTTAAACTTAAAAGCAATTTTGCCACTTTTATGGCCATTTAAAAAAATCAATCACAAATAACCGAAATGCTGATAACGCAATAGGCACAAAACTTAATAATACTCCCTAGGGACTACTTTATCAACACGCAAATATTCAGCGACTTTAGAATTCTTTCCACTTACCACCTGCAAAAACGCTAACGGGTCTAAGTTTTGATGGCTCTGTCCCATTTGGGCTTCATCCCATTTGGGAGCCGTTTTTAAATTTTGATAAAACTCGGCGTGTTGTTACCTTTATATCTTTGAAGTCAAAGCTGTATGCTTTCAAAAATGGAAATTTTTCTTGAATAGTACAGTCGGGTCGAAAAAAAAACATGAAAATTTTGGCTTTTAGTCTAAAAGACGTAACCAAAATAACAAGTTACTGCATTCTTATTGACTATATACAAAGTAGCCCTATATGCTGATACGCTTTCGATGCCTTCTTTAAAATACTAGCTTTTACCCGCGGCTCCACCCACGTAAATTCAGTATCCCGCATGAATACTATACTTCTTCGGGATAAAATGCAGTAAATGTGTTAATCTAGAACTTAAACTGCTACCATGTCAAATTTCATCACAATCCATTCAGTCGTTTTTGCGTAATAGAGTAACAAACATCCATCGATCCATCTATCCATTCTCATAAACCTACATATTTATAAAAGTAGTAGGATTTTACAGTAAATATCTCTATGTATTTTCTTATATATACAAAAATATATATAACATGATGAAATATCTAATATCAGTCCCAAAAAACTATAGACCGAATGTTGCCTTAAAGAAATTTGTAAATCTTTTTAATATACCAAACTCGATAAAAATGTTTTCATTTATAAATATTTTGCTAAAAACTTTGAAGCATTCACAATAAATCACATTTGATGTCCTTTTGCCAGGGTCTGAGATATTGTCTTTTGTCTTGTGTTGTCTGAACTATTTTCTTTTATCTAAAATACCATCATATCCACGTTTTAGTTGAATATCTACAAATTATTCTTTACAAACAAGTTGGATATCAGCGATCAGCTGTAAAAAGTTCATTTTCTAACTAATTGAAGTCGCTATCTCAGAGAGTAAGGTTAGTTAGATCGGGTATATTTTATGTAATGAATTCACAGCCAAATCATAAAATCAGTTCATGATAACATGTCGCTTTACTATACAATCAAAGTAAAATGAAAGTCTACTTTAAATACGAGAATTGAGGTTCAGATTCTTTGCAATTGCTGTGATATGATAATTATCTTCTGACCTCCGCAGCTTACTCCGCAGTAACTTTTATTTATAACACAATATGCAATGTTCATGTAACAAGAAAACTGCTGTCGCGGGTTGTTGCAGGTTACTTTACAATTTACATACGCGACGATTTAGATACTTTATAGCTGTATACATTGCGGTTTACTTTACTCAAGCGACACTCTTTACAGCTGTATACGATCTCGGGGGGACGGTAAAAGCTGTTTTATTGCAGGTGGGTATTCGTGGAAACTTCAAAATCCAGGCCTGTAAAACTACTATGTTCTTGTCATAAAGAATCTTCATAGACTTTCTATCAACTGCTCTTTCCTGCTTCGTTCACGTTGTAAAGCAAAGCTTTTACATTTTTACTAGCTGTTATACCCAACAAACATTGTTCTTAACTATATGAACTGGAATAAATAAATAATTACCTACATACACACCTACAATTTCTACATCTACTACCTACGTCCTACTCCCAGAACCTGCTACCTACAAACCACATATACCTACATAACCTAGACCTACACCGTGTGAAAGAATTATCGACCACTAAGCGTTTATGATTTTTATAGTACTAATAATATTGCTATTAAACAAATTCACAGATTTCGTGCCTCATATTGGAAATGAATCTACGGAATTCGAAAAAATATTGTCGCAAAAAGGCTACAGGGCAAACTCTGATCGTCTTTGTTTTAGGCTTATATTGTAGCTGACTAAATTGTCCAGAGGATTTTTCTCAAATTGTTGATATCATTGTTCGCATCCAAAATATCGTGCGCCAAAATCAAATGTAAGCGCAACCAATCAGCGTCAAGCATGACGCGACCGTCGAGTGCCCTCATTGGCTGGAGAGGGAAGGCATCGGGTGACGTCAGGGCGCCCGGCTGTACGGTGGTGGTGGAACGCGTCTTCAGTTGTGCTTGTTATTACCATGTGCTTTTCGCTACCGCCATTACTTAGTTGTTTTTTCTGTCTCATTTAATACATGTAATATTGTAAAATTTCGCAATAAAGCCAGTTAAAATCATAAAGTCGAACTTTCTTGAACAACCTACATAACATAACAACTCAAGCAGCAATTCATACGCGCGCAGACACAAAAATTCGGAGAATTGTTTTTTTCTACTATTTCCGCCATAACTTTTTCGTTTCTTATTTTCTTGAATAATTCTTTTTGCACCTTACAGTTCTCGTGAATATGCGTCTTTTAAGCCTTTTTAATAGCATATCTTCACAACTCTATTTCACAACAGTTCCAAAATATCGTGCGCAAAAATCATAAATTCGGAAAAAATGATTTATTTTTTTACTATTTTCGCCATAACTTTTTCATTTCTTATTTTCTTGAATAATTCTTTTTGCACCTTACAGCTCTCATGAATATGCGTCTTCTGAGCTTTTTTTAATAGCATATCTTTACAACTCTCCTTCACAAGGCTACCAAAATATCGTGCGCCAAAATCAAAAATTGGAAAAATATGTTTATTTTTTTACTATTTTGCACATAACTTTTTTCGTTTTTTATTTCTACTACTCTAGAATAGTAATTCTATTTGCACCTTGAACCTTTTTTTAATATTATATCTTCATAACTCTCCGAAATATAAGGGGATCGCACGTTTTCGTGAAAGCCTACACTGAAGCGAACGAAAAGACATTTCCAATATCAAAAGGTGGATTGGTATTAGAAGACATAATATATTTTCTAAATAAAATAATAAAAATAAAACGACAAAATAAATCGGGATAGTGCGTCCCTTATCACCCTTATCACACAGGGGTATAAAAACAAATTTAAAACATATTGTCATACCTACCAAATACACCTGCAAAATTTAATAAAAATTGATCAAGCCGTTTCGGAGGAGTTTGTTACAAACACTCACACGAGAATTACAATATTAGATTATCATAAATGCTTTACTTTTATAAAATAATGTTACAATATTATTTTTTAGGAGTTAATACAGTGTGAATTGATGAAAGCAATACGTATTCAATCACATTTGTGGTGATTCCCACGGGTCTCAGACTTTAAATTTCGTCCAAAAATAAAGAACCAAAGTCTCATCGAGTAAAATAATCGAGCTTAAACCATAATATTTTTCTTTGAAGAACGCAGCTGAGACATTGATTAAAATTGGTTTGTTTTATATATTACATAGGTACTAACTGTTGCCCGTGGCTCCACCCGCGTACAGTATCCCTCGGGAACACTGTACTTTTTCGAGATAAAAGCATCCTACGTCCTTTCCCAGGACTCAAAGTATATCTGTACCAAATTCATCAAAATTAGTTCAGCGGTTAAAGCGTGAAGAGGTAACAGACAGACAGACATAGTTTCGCATTTATAATATTATAAGTATAGATTGTTTTTTGGGGTTCCGTAATTCACGTCTCGAAACCCTTATAGTTTCGTCATATCCGTCTGTCCATCCTCGGCTTACTTTCAAAACGATAGTGCTAGAAAGATTAAACTTTGTAACGCCGACAAATTACAAAAATATAATCACGAAAACTATATTTTTGTTTAACAAATGTTATTTAAAATATCAAACTTATAATTAAATGTTAATTATTATTGTAATGATTTAATGTCCTCTTTAAATAGAACGCAGAGTCATCAATAACACTAATCTTGTAACCCTTTCGAGATTATAGAACGAATCGTTCATAATTTATGGCTGTATTAAACTTGTCCTGACAAAATTATCTTTAGGCATTATACAATTTATCTTTGCAACGAATGACCTGAGTTTGGAGAAACTTTTTGTTGAGAACGTTACGTGTACAATTTTCAACGGAAATCAGTCAAATACTCGTTATAACTTTGTTAGCTTTTCCAACCTTCGACGGGGAATTTAATAACAACAATTTTTCATTTTTGCAAAAGAACGAGTAAAATAAAAGTAAAATAGATCACAGTCTGCCTCCGTTGTATCGTGCAAAGTGTGTGTGCAGTAAACGTAGAAGTCGCAGATTCATGGCCGGCCAAGTGCGAGTCAGTCTCGCTCACGAAAGGTTCCGTACTGTTATCTATAAAAACGAGCAAAAAAAATCACGTTTGTTTTATGGGAAATATTTATTTATTCTGATTTTAGCATAGATATATAATATTAAAATGAGGTAGATATATGTTGTAAACGCGTAAAAATGAAGACTCGAATTGGCCCGAGTCGGGCCAATTTTGGTTAGTGTGCTCCGCGAGTACCTAATAGCGTGTTTTGTGTTACTATGCGACGTTGACACATTGACACGCGTCCCATGTCAATGTGTGTCGTGGCGCAGAAATATTGTCAGTTTTGTAAGGATATAACGTATCTATGTAATAATTAATCAAAGGATTTTAGTATTTGTTGTTATATCAAAAGTAGATCATCTATAAAAAATTCAACTATCTATCACGGCTATGACAGACGGACGGACAGCGAAATCTTAGTAATAGGGTCTTGTTTTAATTTTGGAACGGAACCCTATAAAACATTTATTCTCAAAATGTATCCTATTGTCCTGTCTCAGGTACAGATACACAATTCATAATATTATAATTAATAGAGATGACGAAAATTTATAATAGAGTTTGTATCATAATAATGTACTGTAGGTAAGGGTCACAGCCCCAAGTCTGGACTTAAGAATCACTTTCTTAATGTCGGTCGTTGTTATTACTCCCACGACTCGAATGTGATTGGTTTTTAAATAAGTTAGAAATATTAAAATTCAGTTAGCGATCACGGTACATTTCTGTGGTCGCTACATTGTTATAATTTAATTTACGGTTAGTAATAAATCGGTAATTTCACTAAAAGCTTCATAAGCTAATTTGAGAATTCCATTCATGAGTCAAATTTTATGAAACGGCTTTTTAACTCTCTATTGTTAGCTTAGTATGATTAATGTTCCTTATGTATTTCTAGTTACTGCTTGAACACAGATCGTTAGAATTTGAAATAAAAATTAATTTATTTTACGCCTAATTTTAACAACTATAATACGGATAGGTACTACTATATACGGACTATATACTATCCCCCTTACTAATAAACGCTGTATAAGCTTTGAATAGTTATACAGTGTTTTGTTCACGTCCAACAAGTGACATGTTTAATTCGATATAGAAAGAGACAAAACACTGTGTAACTATTCAAAGCTTATACAGCGTTTATTAGTAAGGGGGTATAAGTATATACGGATTGGCAATGTGCTTAAATGGATATAAAATTTATTAATCTTAAACTGCTAAATACAATATAAAATATAACAGGTAATATAAAAACTAGATGTGATGGTACCGCCATTCACCACTATGAACTATCCAAAATAAAATAAAGTAGCTGGCTCTATACTGTTCCAGACTTTCTTGTAGACATCAGTATGCTCTTTAATGTTGTAGAACATGATTTTGTTCTATCATCAATAGCTTACGATAAGTATTTTACTTTCACTTTTTTTTTCACAGTTTGGGTCACATTTTGTAGTTTTATTAGGTATACCTATTTTCCTAGTAATAAATATAGCCTATATGCAATAGGAATTATGTAGCATTCTAATAGTGAAAATTTTTTGAAATCGGTTCAGTAGTTTTAGCGTGATTCGAGAACGAACATCCAAAAATACAAACTTTTCCTCTTTATATTATTAGCATTAGTTTAGATCTGTAAAACTTATAGACCTATTCTTTAGTCAAATACATAGATATATTTTACATATAGTCACGCCTCTTTCCCGTAGGGGTAGACAGAGACCACTTTTTGCCACTTGCTAGGATCTTACATCCTCGTTTCGCTTCGTTCACTTTCATTCTTACCATCCATTCCTCCTCTTACATTCAACGTAGCGAAGCGGCTCTATATGGTCCGCTTTTCGCCTCAAAATTAGTCAAATCAGTCATGCTTAAAGAGAGCTAGAAGCCGAGAAATTCATACCGAGAATCAGTTTTCCTAAAGTTGAAGTAGTTTTAAGCATTAAACTAGTTTCATATCGTACAAGTACTTCATTTTGTTTTGTAACTCGGTGAAAGTTACGCGAATTCTACGGTAAAAAGAGGTTGTAATCTAAGTCAAACTTCTCATAGCCTCTATGCGGGTGCGGTGATTGTATCTCTAAGATTTGTTCGTACCAACTTCTTACATAGCTTGTGCATATTTTATTATTTTCCGTTCTTTTCTAAATTATTGATTATCTTGTTTCGAATTCGAAAGCTAAGATCGATGAATAGAATTTTTAAATAGAGTGATAACACAAGATAACGTAAAAATTTTTTGGACGTAAAAGAAGTCGCGATATTACCTTGTTTTCTATATAAATCATAGTTGGAAATTGATTCACGTTTGCTTTTTTTAATATACCTTCTTTGTTATTTCATATTACGTGCACAAATTTTGTGGGCGCTGTCACGATTTATAGCGCTCTTATTCCTGAAGGAGATAATAGCCGTACCTATTATAACTTCGGCTATAATATAAAGAGTTGTATAAACAGAACAATTACGCTTGTCCAATAGCATGGTCAATAAAGGTCATTTTCATCAGTAGTCAGCAATAGTTAGTAATTATTAATGACACTAGTGACAGTTATGAGTTATGACCTTTGTTAACCTTGCTATTGGTCCAGATTATAAGTAGAACCCTTATTAACCATTCATGTAGTTCATATCAAGAATCAAGAAACATTTGTATAGCTTTGTCGATATATTATGTTTGTTAATCTAATTTAATTTTAACGTCTTTGACGTAAAAAAAAACGTAAAAAAATTGAAGCAATACAATAAACCAGTTACAAAGGTACTGCAATTAAATAGCAGCAGTATTTAAAAAAAAAAGATATGCATTGCTGTCATCACTGTATAAGGCTGGGACTATATTAATATGATGGAGAATCCGGCGGGCCCGGGAAAATTCAGAGCACTGAAAATAGAACTGTGCGCTAATACAAAAGAGATGAAAATCAATGTGTCCGAAATCGAAATACCAACACGGAACTTGTAGATCTGACTAGTCAGTGGCAAAGCTAAGTCGATACCTAAATTTTTAGATTTTTTTTCCAAAACTGCGTTTGGGGGGCAATTTTAATTGTTTACATGATGTAATTAAATGTTTAAAGAGTTAAGAATAAAGCTAGGTCGTGGTTTTGATCTTGCCAGTAGTGTTGCCAGGTGCAATTTGATTAAAATCGGGATAAGCGTCAAAATAAATCGGGATTTCAGTCTATAAATCGGGACTGCAAAAAAACTGCACCTTAGCGGCGAGCAGATAGCTCTTAACCATAACCAATTAATTAACATTATTTATCTCAAAACGGAATGTATGTAAAATATTATTTTTCTGATCGCTAGTTACATATTTACGTGTAGAATATATTATGCGAGGGAGTAAAGCGAGCGAGCAAATTTTTTTTACCTACTTATTAAATTTTGTTGTGATGGGTTCTAAGACCCCTGAAAATCAAGACATCCCGCACAAATCGGGACACCTGGCCATCCTACTTGCCAGGCACGTCTGAAACTCCTAGTTTTAATGGGGATAACTATTAGATAGAAATTTGACACATTCTCCTTTGACAGTCTGATGGTCTGCGGTTCCATGTAGGGTATACTCGTAATAGGAGAGATTGCCAGGCTGCCCCTTATATACCTGCTCTAAAATTTCTAGTAGCTTTCGGTTTATTAGTCTTGTTAAACTAGTTATAAACTCATTTTAGTCAGTTTTGGGAGTCACAAAATTCATTTCATAATATTCGAGTCCATTACCTATAACTATGCGTGAAATGTAATATTCCAATTTGTATGAGTTTCGTAACTGTACGAAGTAATTTTCTTAATAAATCGACTAGAGAATTGTATTGAATTATTTGCTCTATTACAAAGTAATTGGTTTGTAACAAAGAACCTTTGAACTGAAAACGGGTTGCGCCGCTCCACTACGGTATCGATCTTTTTTTTTTTCATTTTCCTACTCTATTGGGTACTGCTATGTTTAATGACAAGGCAATTTTAAACGTACTAGTTTTTAATATAATAAGAATCCTTAGGGTCAGCTCACACTGACACGCCCACTAAAAAAAATAACGAATCAAAATTAATATAATTTATAAATATAAATTATATTAATATATAAATTATATTATTTACAAAATACAAAAAACACTATTCATTGCAAGAATATACGCGCTGTATAGCACGGTGCAGCTTGTTATTCAAACTCTTGCAATGAAACCAACGTGTATCTTTTTGTATAGTAAATAAGTTCAATTTTTAATAGCAATCTTAAAATTGCGTGCCGCGTCGCGTCACGTTTCGATAAACTCGATATATGTCACTTATACTGTGCAAGAATAAGAATGGACCCGTGGGGGTGAGGTTTCGATTCGCACCAGGTCGTCACTCTTGTTACATAAAAGGGTATCAGACAATATTAAATTAAATCTGATTCAGGAATCTAAAGGTTGCGTATGGTTCGAGTAACGTCTATCTGTAATGCGAAAGACTTACCGGAACGCTGCCAAGGGCTTCGTGTTCTTCTGACCGGCCGGTCTATTCACACTTAGGTTAGTCTCACCACGAAGCACACCAGTTCTAGAATTCACATAAAGGAGGATTCCCTCTCGTGGAGAATAAGATGCGATACCACAAGAGAGTAATCGATTCGTTTTCTGTAGCTAACAGTTTTAGAGTCTATTAATCTAGTATTAATGGCGTCGCGTGCGCGGGAATTCCTCGACAGCTGCCAGTGCGATTTTGCCGCACGCTAATGGCGCGAAATACGGCGCTCGGATTGGTCAATTCGCAAACATACAGACAACTCGACCATACGCGCGAAAATTGAAATTGAAATAATTTAAATTTATACAGAATAAATTGTTGCCAGTAAAATGTAATTACTGGTTACGATACATATACAAAAGTACAACTCATGTAGAGCCAATATGTGGCATTAAAATATATAAAATGAGCAAAACATACAGAAACAAACATCAAGAAACGTCGCTTGGTGATTGAATGAAGCGACGGTATCATAGCATTGAAATCATACATCTCAATTTTCATACATATGCTCACTAGGTACACAATAGAACCGGTAAAAGGGAGATCTGAGCGAATAAACTAGAGTACATTTCCTATTAGTCGATTGCCTATACGAGGAAAATGCTAATGCAAGTTTTCAATAAACAAATCGAAGAAATTCGTGGAAAACTTTGATTGGAAAAAAAGAAAGGGTATGCAGTATGTATATTATACATAATTATTATATAACAGAAAACATGTAAATACAATAAACTTCAAGGCAATGTAAGACCAATTAATAAAAAACCGGCCAAGTGCGAGTCGAACTCTCGGGTTTCGTACAAACCTCTAGTAATTTTGTTACAGCTTAAAGGTATTATATACCTGTGTATTTGATATGAATTTCAATTTAATACCTCTACGCGTTCATGAGGAAAGGGGAAAGGGGTAGTAAGTTTAAAATTATTATAAATGTTTTTATTATATTATGATGTTACTAAAAATTTATGGTTTACGTAATTTTTCCTTTATCTGTGCTATTTAAAGACGTTGCTTCGTCCCAAATTTCAAGATTCTGAGTTCACGGGAAGTACCCTGTAGGTTTTGAGTTTGCGAGTGTCGAAAATTTGCGGCATTAACGGCTATATCTTTTGATTGCGTTGGTTTAGAAATTTGATTTTTTTCACAGCTCCAAAGGACCGTAGACCTTAGTATTTGATATAAATTCCAGTTTGATACCTCCACGCGTTCCTGAGAAAAGGGGTCTTAAAGACAGACATACGGACGGACAGCAAACAAATCCTTTTTGGGTTTCGTTTTTTCCTTTCGAGGTACGGAACCCTAAAAAGAGGTTGTCAAGGCAAGTTTTTTTTTTTTTTTTAGGGTTCCGGATTTTCCGATAACGGATTTTGATGAAATTTGGTATGGTAGTAGTTTAGGCTCAGGATTAAAACATAGGCTACTTTTTATCCTGGAAAAGTACAGTGTTCCCGAGGGATACTGTATTTACGCGGGCGGAGCCGCGGGCAACTGCTAGTTTCGTTATATTTGTACGAAGTTTTCCAAGAAAGCGCATTTTACTTTACAACTCCTGAACTAACAGAGTTATAAAAGCCGATAAAGTTTTCCTTCAAATTTCATCACGTGAATTACCATCAGTTTTTTAGATTTTTCAAGCGAGCCGTTTAGCTTTTAGAGGGCCCGACGACTTATTTTAACGAAAAGCGCTTTAAAATCTCGCAAACGAATAAAAAAATCGTCTTAGTAATGTCTGACAAATATATTTTTTTTATAATATAAAAAATTATTACACAAAAAATATTTTTTTTCGTGATTTATTATATTATTTTAGCACTTTGTCGACTCACTTTTGATATGACTGTATTTTGTCGACGGTTGATCGCAGATATGCCATTGCAAAGACAATATTTCTTGGCTTATTTTGTACTTTACGAAAAGCCAATAAAAAGATGCGTGTTTCTCATTCAGTGCAGTACACTCCCATTTATCATGCAATAAGGAATAACTCTGTTCCAAGTACCAAACTAGCAAGTACCTACCACTGTGCATTACACGGCTGCGTTCACAAGCTTTGTACAGACAGACATTATCCCTCTTATATAAGCCACCACACAGACTCCTTGCAATTCAATATATTCCTAATCAAGTAATTATTTATTGCAAACCGTAATATAAAGCTTGTTACATGTACATTTTTTTTTTCAATTCCAAGTTCTAATTCTGTTATGTTTGTTACTGACGGTGTAACATATATATTAAATCTTCAACATTGAGCTGATATTGTCAATCATATTAAATGAACATTTTGGAGCATTATTTCTATATTTTCATTCTAATATCATTATTACCAGTCAACGAATTTCTCATTTAGACCTTGTCCAAAAAGCGAATTTTGCGAGTAAACCTACGTGCGTAATGCTTATAGCTTCTAGATAAAATGTCATGTAATCTAGAACGATACTCGCGTTAGTACAAAAATACGCACGTTGCTTCTGGATGTAATGTATGTACCACGACTCGCGCCTCGGCTTTACGTGCGTTAAATTTCGCGCTTTATGGTCATAGTCTAGTCGTTTGATTTGGCTTCCCTGAATATGTCACACGACTCACACGGCAAAAGTAAAGTGTTGAAAACATCAGTGGCGAAGGTTGGTTCTCCTTTATAGGGGAGACCTACCCTATATAATACGAAGGGATGACGGTCTTCAAATGGTATCCGTAAGTGAAGCCGATAGGAATGGAATTACAGGAACTCCACGCCACTGAAAAGCATATTGTTACGTGTTAGGGTTCGAAGGATTTGGAGAGAAAGACCTGCTGACTCTTTTGAAGACTTTATTCACTAGCACTAATCATGTTCACACACTACTAAAGCACTAGGTCCAACATTAAGCACTAAGTCCAACACTAAACACTAACGGTGTCCTAAGTCGTACGCCAAGTCGTAGGTTTCACTCACGGTATCACTCTTGATCACCAGTTTTCACTTCGATATCGCTTGTTTCGCTGTTCAAATCGAACTCCCGATCACTAGTTTTCACTTATCGCCCGTTTCGCTTCGAATGAAGCTCAAAGTGAACTCAACTCGTTCCCATCCATGTTGTGTATTTATACCTGCCGACACGAGTCCCAGCCCACTCCAGAAGGTTCCCGACTCGCGTGACCGAGTTGGATTTATTCTGGAATGTTCGCACAGTAGCGCCAGCTAGTACTGAGTAGGGGGCCCCACGCTGTCTGGATGGATGGATATTTGTGACTGTTTCACCCAAAAACTACTGAACGGATTTGATGAAATTTGGTTTGAGTGTGGTAGTAGTTTAGGCTCTGGATTAACACATGTGTTTATAGGTACAAAATATACTAAATAGGTATTTAAGCTGGTGAGGCGAGCACAAAAGCTAATATTCTAATTCTTTGTGTATACCTTTAAAAATAATAAAAATTAAAATGTTTATCATTAACCTTATTTCACGAACGAAACCATGTTGCGTATAGAATAACCTCCTAAGATAACACGCGAACTCGTTAATACAAAATTCGCCGAAAACAACAGAACAGATCCCAAAGTTTTGTTGAGCATGAAAAAATACATAAAATACTTTTGAAAAAATTCCACGAAACATGAAATTAAATAAAACATTTTTACTTTATCCCTACTGTGGGACGGTCAACTGTCACGAGTACAACGTGAAAATAAGAGATAATTTTAAAATCCCAGCGGCCTACATCCACCGAAGCTTTAGGTTCTGTTCACACCAAAACTATTAAAGTATATTTAAGTATACATACTTACATACACATACAAAAAAGTTGTCTAAAACTATAGGTACATTAAATAAATTAGTTGATAGATATTAGAAACTTTCAAAGAGTGCTGCAATTTGATAGCAGCAGGAATTAGGCCTTTACATCCGTTAATGGATGATTTATACAGTATTCTCCGAGCGAAGTAACCACTCTTGAAATACTGTAGTGCCTGGGACAGTTGGTTTCTTAAATGTCGTATGGTTGCCCAAGCACATACGGCATTCTCACAACATAGTCAGCCTAGTCCAGAGGAATGAACTAGTCAATACGTCTGGGGCCAACTATGTGCGGGTTTCCTCACGATGTTTTCCTTCACTCGGTGAAGCAGGAATTATAATAATTAAAAAAAAAACATACACATACATTCATATAATCACGCTTTAGGGGTAGGCAGAGACCACTTCATTCCACTTGCTACGATCTTTACATACTAATTGTTTCGCTTCGTTCACTTCCATTCTTACC
This sequence comes from Glaucopsyche alexis, assembly GCA_905404095.1. Lineage (NCBI taxonomy): Eukaryota > Metazoa > Arthropoda > Insecta > Lepidoptera > Lycaenidae > Glaucopsyche > Glaucopsyche alexis. Next base: position 11,361,432 of record FR990053.1, read on the forward strand.
ATCCATTCCTCCTCTTACGTTCAACGTAGCGAAGTGGCTCTCTGTGGTCCGCTTTTCGCCTCCGCGAGAAACGAGACGTGATGGGTGGCGAACCACATCGCCGTCATTTTGAATAATTCACTTATTTTTATGATTATCCATTGCATTCCCACGGATTGGCGGAGAGGGTAGGAATAGGGAAAGGGAAGGATAGGTGGTGTGGAAAGGAAGATTGGTAAGTTAGAGTGGGAAATACGAAATGTAGGATATAACCGCCCAGAAGAGCAAGTCCTATCGACAGTAGATAATAGCTAGGGAAGCCGAGGTTGCATACCCGTATACTATACCACAACTACCGGGCAAGTAAGTTGGGATAAGTATCCCATAGCAGAGCTCTTAAGTATAGCTCTTTAAAATTAAACAATTATTCACTAAACAAAAAGATACAATATGTTTCATATTTTGACATCAGTTTGCACTGGACTTATGCTATCTTACAGACACACGAATTTGGTACGGAGCGTACAGCGGGCCATATTCGCAGACCAAATCCGGTGTCGCTACACACGCACGGATTTGGTACGGTGCAGTGGACCGTGAAGCTCGACACTCGTGTGTTCGATTTTATGCTCTATTACATTAGCACAGAGTTCTATTTACAGTGCTGTTTTTAAACGACGACGATGATTCCCGCAATTCATTGATAACGGGCAGTGATACGGACACTTTAAAAAATATTTCTCCCCAAATTTTATCCCTGATTACTTATACAATTGACAGGTCTAAGAGATAATAAGCTAGAAAGAAAGGTTATGTATTTAACATAAAGACTTACGCGTGAATAACATAAAACTAACTTGTCCTAATCTGATTTCACTCCCGATACATTTTCATATCCCTGGCTATATACACACATTAAAATAATTTTTATTATTACATACAAATTGAACTTTAATTACATACAAATTTAAACTCTAAACATCCTGTCCCCTAGTAAACCCCCGTAGATATTTTCCCTAATTTTGGGGGGAACATTCCTAAGTTGGCAACACTGATACCGTTGTACGGCCTAGCCGCCGGACTGCTCTACACATGCACGGATTTGGTACGGAGCGGACCAGATCCGATGCGGACAACGGCGAACTCTTCGCCTTCTTCTTATGTTCGCCGGACTGCCCTACACACGCTCGGATCTGGTAGCGTACCAGATCCGCTGTACGCTCCGTACCAAATTCGTGTGCCTTACGCTGTGCAGTGCGGTGCGACTTAACATTCGAACTCTCACAATGAATTAACGTGTATCTAATTTCATGAAATAATAAATAAAGTCCAATTTTGAAAAGCTATCTTCAAAATATGCCGCGTCTCATATCGTCTCGTTAGGTGTGAACTGAACCTTACCGTTAGTAGAATTTTATACTTTAAGGGGTTATAGCAATTCCTATCCCACCAAAAACATTTTCAGTAAAGTGATGCCAAGATCGCACTGTCAAAAAGTTATCAGATCTCATGTAAAACCAAGCTTCTGACTCTACACGCCTTAACTCTACAATATATATTACTAGGTGATGCCCGCGGCTCCGCCCGCATAAGTAAAGTAACCCACGGGAACCGTATATGTAAGCGAAGCGAAAAGTAGCCTGTCCTTTCCCGTGGTCTACTTTAGATATGTGCCAAATTTCATGACAATCGGTTCAGTAGTTTTTATGTGAAATTGTAAATAAAGTATCCCACGGGATCCGTACATTCTCCCGCGATAAAGAGTAGCATATATCCTTTCTCAGGCTCTAGACTATCTTTGTACCAAATTTTATTTAAATTGGTTCAGTAGTTTTGGCGTGAAAGACGGACAAATAGATACACACACTTTCCCATTTATATTAGTATGGATTTGACTTTACATTAGAATAAATACGAATTACGTACCTACCAAACATTATATAATACATATAAAACTTAAAATATAAATAATATTCGATACTGTTTAGCTATTCCTACTTCCCAAGCGCTAATAAGATTTTACCTTCGCGAGTATCGCTTTTAAGTTATACCACATATTACAAGTATTCAAAAGAAGTAGAAGTAGAAGTCAAAGAGCCTGACACATGTAAATGATGTATACGTTCCCAAATTAAATAGAAAAGTAAAATAAAACACAACATAACCAGCATAACTTATACATTAGTCACAAAATTATGATTTCCATCCAGTCTCCTTGTATCAGAAAATAAATTAAGGAAAACATAATATATAACCTAAACGTTTTCAGCAGCGTCTGTTTTCAATAAAGTATCAAATATCTATTTGAAATTATTAAAATAAGGTTCTCAGTTCATTTCTAACATAATTGGAGTGTATTTACTCTGGTTGAAGTTTGAAATGTTATTTCACTAGTAAATCAGAGTATTATTATAATAATGGCGTTTGACTTATAACACGCTATATATTTGTAATAATTACAGAGTTATTATAAACTAGGTCTATTGTAGGGGGGGGGGGGTATTTTTCCATAGGAATTTTCCAACGCCGGCTCGGTTCGGACTCGAAGATAGCAAGGTTATACCGATATAGGTAGAGCAAGGGGCTAAAATTAAACACGAGTTGACGATAACATTGTACACAAAAATCAGTTTACTAATCTAGCTCATGGCAATGTTGTATAGAAAGCCTCTCATTCACGCCTCCTGTGAGCCGAGTTGCTGTCTCACTTTTACCATCATATACTGCTAATTTCTGCCGTTTTTTCCATGAGCTAGGGATAGTGAAATTTTGTGAAACTCTTTATTTTATTTTCCATATATATAATCAGAAATATTTACATTCAAATTTAAAAGTACAACCACAGGCTATGTATTTTCAACAGTATTTTCAATAACTTTTTATTAACCATTTACTTTGCAATCGAGATTATTGTTATAATCAAAATAAACTTACGTTCACTGTTCACTAACTATTTTACACTGATGCTATGAAATTTAACACTTATATTTTCACAAGATTTTCACTCGTAGAGCATTTTTAGGGCGCGTGTCGACGCTCCGGTCTCTACGCAGCGCAGCGCCGTCCCGGCGCCGGACCGGTGCCAGTTACGTAAAACACCAAGGCGCTAGCATCGGTTTGACTCGAAGCCAGTTTCATACATAACTGACGCCGCGCCGTATATAAACCGGAGCGTCGACATGGTCCCTTAGACAGCCATTACACAGACAATCTAGATCGAGATCAATGATCTTGATCCAGATTGACTGTCTAAAGAGTAAAAATTACAACATTAGACAGTCAATCTGGATCAAGATCATTGATCTCGATCACGGATCTCGATCTAGATTGACTGTGTAATGGCTGCCTTAGAATTTATAAAAGTTTTAAAGCAATAATATAGCGTTCGTATATACGAATTAAACGATTCGTGTATATACACTCACTATATGTTATTTCACTGCGAGGCTGCTGTCCTTAACATCTACATAGTACGCTGGCGAATAAATCTCGAAATGAAAATCGTGATTATATTTCTACCCTTACGTCTATACAACAACCTACCTAATACATATTCCAAGTTATACTTATAACTAATAGCTGCAATACCCAATTATATATATTATATTCCTTAACTATACAGTGAGTCATTGACATACATCAGAAACCAATAAATCAATTACTTAAATTAGGTATTCGTCACATACCATATTAGTGGTAGCATACCACACACACATAATATATTAGTGTTTGACTACTTTTAAGTGAGATTTCTATTAGAATCGAATATTAGAATTGCAAAAATATTCATCGTAAACATTCATTCAACGACTACAAAACCATATAAACCTAAATCAAATATATCTAATGCCTACTGTAGAAAAGTTAGTTGTAGTTTTATACACCAGAGTCTGATCAATATCCGCTTCGCCAACTTAAACAATAACTTGATCAACTAGAGATTGGAAACTCGTGATTCACTCTCGGTACTTAAAAGTTTGATATGGAATGTTACCCAGTACCTAGATTATGTAACACATGTAATAGCTATGATAAATATTATTTATATTATACTCGTTACATTAGTACTGTATTATTTATATTAAGGCTCCCACAGACGAGAGGCCGATCGTTTCAGTTAGAACTGACGTCAGTTCGGCCTGAAGAGTATGTTAATCTGAAAGAAAAATGTTTTGTCTACTTTATATTTACCAAACACCACACAATTATACAAATTAGTAAGATCTAAAATATAAACTAAGTGATAGACAAAGAAAAAGGGGCAAACCGTCCCCACCCTTGTAGCACTACAAGACATATATCAAATGAAAGGCCTAAAAAAGTGTGTCATTTTATTGTATGACGAAAAATCTCTAAACCATGGGAGAAAAAAGTTAATGAGGGTTAAAGGTTTAAAAAAAGTTTAAAAATCACCCTGTATTATTGCACCATTTTATAGTGTTGCTAATAAGGAACAATTTTTGGAAAGTAATGGTATACAGCAAACGTCATAAAAGTGGTATATTTTGATAAACTGCCTCATATTTTGAAGAAATGTATGGAATAATAATAAAATGCTAAAAAAAGCTATTTCCTTAATTTTTTCGCATATAATTACTTTCTAGAAATTGTTTCTTACTTGCGACGCTATCGAATGATGCAATAATACAGAATGTATTTTTTTCCTAATTTGCGGATTCGAATCCTGGCCTGGAAAATTGGTTTATGTAAAATCTAATGATGGAGATAAAACAATTACATTAAAATACATATAATTAAGGCAAAAATTATTTTAAAACGATTATACACTGAAAAATGTGAAAAGAAACTTATTATATGGTGAACTATTCTTCTGGGCGTTGTAAGAGAAGTCTAAAACAAATTAGGAATAGCAATTTAGCCCTATGGAGTGTCGAGTCTGACTTGATGAAAACTTAAACTGCATCATTAGATTTTTAATAACTCAATTTTCCTAGCCAGGATTCGAATCCATAGATTGTTAAAAAAATACAACCTGTATATTGCACCATTCGATAGTGTCACAAGTAAGAAATAATTTCCAGACAGTAATTATGTGCGAAAAAATTAAGGAAATAGCTTTTTTTAGCATTTTATTATTATTCCATACATTTCTTCAAAATATGAGGCGGTTTATCAAAATATACCACTTTTATGAAGTTAGCTGTATACCATTACTTTCCAAAAATTGTTCCTTATTAGCAACACTATAAAATAGTGCAATAATACAGGGTGATTTTTTCAACTTTTTTTTTAACTTTTAACCCTCATTAACTTTTTTCTCCCATGGTTTAGAGATTTTTCGTCATACAATAAAATTACACACTTTTTAAGACCTTTCATTTGATATATGTCTCGTAGTGCTACAGTAGTGGGGACGGGCTCCATACAAAAATGCCCCTTCTTCTTTTGCCTTTATCTCCTTAAATGACATAAGAATCAAATTATTTTTGTATTTTTTCACAATTCCGAATTAATTAGTATTCTGTGACAATTCTAAGTAAAATGATTTGCATGAGTTTGACACAAACTTCTCGCAGCACCTACAAGGTAATAATGCTATGGTAATTTTATATAAACACTTTCAAACATCGCCTACGCATTTATCGTGTAATAAAATCAAAGCAATTTCCTCTCAAATGCTTATGAAAAATCTACAAACAGGAAAAAATATGTTACAAAAATATTAAATAATCTTACACAACTTAATTTTTGATTCTAAACGTATTCAGCAGTTGATCCTCTGACCGGCAAGGCCACTTCGGAAAGCTCATCTTTTTAGAGTAACTAAAAAGATGAGCTTTCCGAAGTGGCCTTGCCATTGCCGTTGTATATATAGCCCTTGTTTTACTTGGGAAAATCCTCTGTGGATTCGACGTCCATCAGGGGACAGTCTGGGGACGTCGGCCGGGATATGTGGGACTCTCCCGGGCGCGAGGTGAGGGACGCACCCGGGGTATGTTAGTTCGTTTCAATCTGGTGGCGTCCACGGCAGGACATAGGCCTCCCCCATCAATTTCCAGTGCGACTGGTCGCTCGCGGCCTGTATCCACCGACTCCCTGCGACTTTTCTCAGGTCATCTGTCCACCTGGTGGAAGGCCGTCCTACGCTTCGACGTCCAGTTCGTGGTCTCCACTCAAGAACCTTTCGGCCCCAGCGGGCATCGGTTCTACGGGCATATGTCCAGCCCATGGCCACTTTAACTTGCTAATGCTCTGGGCTATGTCGGTAACTTTAGTTCTGCTACGGATTTCCTCATTTCTGATTATATCACGTAGAGAGACTCCAAGCATAGCCCTCTCCATAGCTCTTTGCGCGACACGAGGCTTTTGAATAAATCCCGTTGTGAATGACCACGTTTCGGCTCCATATGTCATTACCGGTAACACACACTGCTCGAAAACTTTTGTCTTCAGGCACTGAGGGATTTTTGACGAGAACATGTTTCCGAGTTACGTGGTACGTTAGTAATATAATATATTCTTTGCCCGGGTATACCGCACTAAAACCCTTAGGTGTCTCCTCCTCCGCTTGGGCCGGACCCGCTTAGTCGATAACAGCAGCGGCCCAGTAAGCGACATCTGCTTTCAGAGTTCAGCAGCAGAACCATCGCAGTAGCCTGTTTCCTCCAGGAGAGCAGTACAAGGCACCGGACGCTTCTTAATATATTTATACCCCTACCAAAACTGTTATAACTCTGTTTACTCGATGCTCTCTTCCCCCAAAAGCATCTGCTTTCCAAGCATCTTCTTTCCAATTCATCTGAACTCCAAGCAGATTTCGGCAATGTCAGACTTATATTATTCATGCTTCCGGCTCCTGTAATATATCCGATTCCGAAGGCGTATTGCCAAAGCACATTTCCCAAGAGTATACGTCATGAAAATGCTATCTGCACTTAAATTAAGCATAAAAATAATATGAACCAAAAACAATATTCTGTCAAAGTTCTTTTATTTGTATTATAAACCCGCTCTCGAGTTACCTAAAAATTGTCAGATGATTTTCATTATATCATAACTAGGGATGTGCCTCGCAGATACAGCCGTATCCAGCTAACAAGGTCGCAGAGATTGTCAATTAGTTTGACAATCACATTGAAACATGTCGCCGCTTTGACCCGGAAACAAGATAAATACAATAACACGCCTCGCAATATGATTTCCAAATTTGCTTCGACTTTATTGCTTTAGACTAGTCACTTTTATGGGCGAACTTTGTTTTTAAGTAACTTTACCAAAAAGTTTTTAAAAAATAATCCTGTTGCCTCATGCGCATAAATAAATCCCGCAGGAACATATATTTTGCCGCAATAAAAAGTAGCATATGTCCTTCCACTGGTCTGTTCTTATCTGTGCCCAATTTCATCAAAATCGGTCCAGTTGTTTCGGAGTATTCAATGCAAACGAATATTTCCTCTTTATAATATTAGTATATACATAGATAAGCTCAAGTAACTTCATTATTAGCATTTGAATTTTATTATATTTTACATTTAACGAAGTCAATTAGTGTTCGTAAACTCAACAAGAGTTGATTTTTCCTGACTGCCAAAGAAGCAACGGTAATAATTAACAACCTACTTTTTATTTACATACTATCTTAACTTCTTACTTACACTATTGGTAATTAATTCATGAAATTTGCCATTTGGTATGGTAGTAGTTTCGGCACTGGATTAACAGGCTTAATATTGGATTGTTTTTTTGCGCACACAATGTCAACAATATCAATGGTAACGTCTAGTTATATTATAATCTATATCTAATCTAAGACTACAAATAGAAGAGGGCATTATCTTTTAACACGTCACAATATAAACAATTCCTTCTTCAAAGATGAGCGCACATAATATTGAGTTTCAAGATAAACGTTTTCAATGACTGTTGATCTGAGTCTGAATACCCGTCTCCAAGTGAGATTCATCATAATCTGCTTAAAACCGAATTGCGGATGTTTCGACATTAATCCGACCTTTGTATCACTAAAATGGATTAAAGTGATAACTATGACATATTAGAATCTTCACTATATGTAATATAAAACATACTGTATTAAGTAAAGCATATTGGTATTATATGGGAAAATGTTTCATTTCTATGTACGCCCCATTTTATTTATTTATTTGCAAAGGCAGCAATAGATATAGATATTAGATACAGTGTTTTTACTTTTGCATTGTTAGAATCTATTTTGCCATTAAGATGCGTCGCAGCAAAAACTTAAGTTATTCTAACTCTACTTAAACCATTAGACTCAGTATATTTTACTTCGTTTGATATTCTTTAGTCACACAGCTGCCGTAAGCCTGAGATATCTATTACGGTTTATCTTTATTAATCCTAATACGCCTTTAGCTTAATTAACTGTAAATCCGATTTAATTCCAATCGAAATTATTCAAAACCGACAAATGAATTATCTTCAGATACAATACAAACGTAATTATTTTAGGGTAAACATAGTTATGCTGATCGTTTATTTCATTCGATTGGATTATTTTAGCGACTTACCTCAGACAACCAATAAAATGAGAACTGTATACCTACTCAATACTTGTAGGGGGAAAGCTCTACATACCCATCCGACGCATGGATCATCTTTCTTGTCAGACAATCAGGTGATCAGCCTGCATTGTCCTAACCAAACTTGGAAACAACATTTTTTTTGACGTTCTATTGCGGGAATCGAACCCACGACCTCCGAGACGAGAGCCAATGCTCGAACTACTACACCACGGAGGCCGTTGACCACGGAGGACAGAAGTACATCTTTGTGGGTGTAAAAAATTGGGGAGTTAGGTATAGATGGGTCCACATCACCCATCTATACATAACTCCCCAATTTAGCTAGCTGGTCAGTGGTCAGGGCCTTTGGTGAGTTTTACTGAGCAACTTACTCTGGGTGAGAATTTATTTCTCTTCTAAGGATGGTTTTTTCTCAGTACTGCTACACAGCGGATTATCGAAGGATTTATCACGGTTTTCCATCAAATAATTTGGATCTATACCTTGTGCGTAGTGCGTACGTGGTCGCGTCACTATAGGGTAAGTGCTAAAATGTCCGGCGCGGGTAATGTTCAAAATGCTAGTCCTAAAATCACTGTGCTTAAGCGCTTAAGGTTGATTGACCAATGCACCCACGTGATTGGCTTATTGGAATTCCCCCTAAATGTCATTCCTATGACTTGTGAGTTGCAGACTGCAGTTTTGGCGCGAACAATACTCATTGAGTAGATATGCAACTACCTATATATTTTTCGTTACATACTATAATTTATATGTAAGAAAAATCCAACCAATTTGCGATAGTAAAATTACGCTTTGTATAAAACGCTTGATTTGTATTTAGTCTTCAGAAACATAAAGAAACTAATGGGTCGGAATAATGAAATCGGCTTAAAAGAAAATAGGTACTTAAATATTTTTACATGCCACAGAATTAGTTTTGTAACGTATTATTTTATTTTTATGCCTTAGACTTTTTTTTGTCATTATTAGGGTTCCGTACCTCGAAAGGAAAAACGGAACCCTTATAGGATCACATTGTTGTCCGTCCCAGGGCCGTGCCGCCCCTGTGTGCGATGTGTGCGGCGCACACAGGCGCCAAGACGATGAGGGCGCCGCGGGCCGCCACCGTAAAGTTAAAACATGAAGATTCGTAAAATTAAGAGGCTCTTCATGGGTTTCGCACACAGGCGCTGCCAGGGGTCGGAGCGGTCCTGGTCCGTCCGTCTGTCTGTCAAGACCCTTTTTATCAGAAACACGTATCAAGCTGTAATTTATATCAAATACTCAGGTCTACTCTACCTTAGAGCTGCGAAAAAGTCCAACATATAAGCCAACGCAATCAAAAGATACAAATTTTCGACACTCGCAAGGGAATCAAAACCTACAGTGTAGTTCCCGTGAACTCTGAAATCTTGAAATTTGGTACGAAGTAACTAACGGCTTATAGCACAGATAAAGGAAAAATTGCGAAAACCTAAATTTTTTGTTACATCATATAACGAAAGTATTTTTAATAATTTTAAACTTACTATGACTAGATATGACTATGACTAGATTGTCGTGATGGGTGAACTTTTACCTAAATACCTACAGGTTTGTACGGAACCCTCTGTGCTCTAGTCCGACTCGCACTTGTCCAGTTTTATTATTATTAATTTATTAGGGTGCCGCACAGTGGGTCGAAAATCGGCTTTCATAGACATAGAAATGAAATCTCGAAAGTGATAGATTTTTTGATGGATATTGCTTCAGTTTAGTATTACTATGTAGAAAATGAAGTTTGAGATAATTTGGCCCAAAGATGAGGGAGTAATATTTTTTTTACAAAAAACTTGTATGGAGCCAACATGAAAAATTCAATTATTTCAAAAACGGCAAGTTTAACCGTAATATCCTGACAGATGGTTATAGTACTAATTTATTCATGATTTTTTGGCATACATCATATAACGGTTTTAGCTGCTCTTTTTTTTTTCAAAAAAAGTCACGTTCAGTGTAATAATACAGTTACACGATTCGATAGTGTTACTATTAAGGAACAATTCCTGGAAAATAATGGTATATGGCAAACTTGAGGAAAGTGTTGAGTTTTAATAAACTACTTCATATTTTGAACAAATGTATGAACAATTATATAAAATGCTAAAATTAAGCACTTTTCTTAACTTTCTCACATATAGTTACTTCCCAGCAATTGTTATTTACTAGCAAGACTATCGAATGCTGCAATAATACAGGTTGACTTTTTTTCAAAATTAACGGATTCGAATCCCAACCAAGGATGTTGACTTGGCGATAATCTGATAATGCAGTTATATTAGTCGTACACTGTGAAGTTATATCAGAGTAAAAAGTTATGTCAGAGTAATTTCTTCCCAAACATACTGGATTTATAACTTTTTTATAGAAACTTTCTATGGAGCCAATGAGAAAAATCCAATTATCTTCAAAACGGCAAGATAAATCCTAATATCCTTACACGTTATTATAGTCCTATTTATTCGTGATTTTTTGACATAGTTCATGAAACGGTTCTATTTGCCATTTTTTTTTAATCATCGAAATATTAATTTTGAACAAAAAAAGTCACCCTGTATTATTGCACCATTCGATAGTCTTGCTAGTAAAGAATAATTGTTGGGAAGTAATTACATATGAGAAAGTTGAGGAAAGAACTAAATTTTAGCATTTCATATTATTTTTCATACATTTGTTCAAAATATGAAGAAGTTTATTGAAATTTAACACTTTCCTTAAGTTTTCCGTATACCATTATTTTCCAAAAATTGTTCTTTACTAGCAAGACTATCGAATGGTGCAATAATACAGGTGACTTTTTTTCAAAATTAATATTTCGATGATTAAAAAAAAATGGCAATAGAACCGTTTCATGAACTATGTAAAAAAAATCACGGATAAATAGTACTATAACAACATGAAAGGATATTAGTATTTATCTTGCCGTTTTGAAGATAATTGGATTTTTCTCATTGGCTTGATAGAAATTTTCTATAAAAAAGTTATAAATCCAGTATTTTTGGGAAGAAATTGCTGTGACATAATTTTCCTTCACTTCACAGTGTACGACAAATATAACTGCATTATCAGATTTTCGCCAAGTCAACATCCTTGGTTAGGATTCGAATCCGTTAATTTAAAAAAAAAAGTCACCCTGTATTATTGCAGCATTCGATAGTATTGCTAATAAATAATAATTGCTGGGAAGTAACTATGTGTGAGAAAGTTAAGGAAAGTGCTTAATTTTAGCATTTTATATAATTGTTCATACATTTGTTCAAAATATGAAGGAGTTTATTAAAATTCAACACTTTCCTCAAGTTTGCCATATACCATTACTTTCCAGAAATTGTTCGTTAGTAGTAACACTATCGAATCGTGGAATAATACAGAATGACTTTTTTCAAAAATTTCGACGATTTAAAAAAAAAAAAAGAGCAGCTAAAACCGTTATATGATGTATGCCAAAAAATCATGAATAATTAGTACTATAACCATCTGTCAGAATATTACGGTTAAACTTGCCGTTTTTGAAATAATTGAATTTTTCATGTTGGCTACATAGAAGTTTTTCGTAAAAAAATTATTACTCCCTAATTTTTGGGCCAAATTATCTCAAACTTCATTTTCTACATAGTAATACTAAACTGAAGCAATATCCATCAAAAAAATTGTCACTTTCGAGATATCATTTCTATGTCTATGAAAGCCGATTTTCGACCCAACGCGTGCCGTAGTAACTAACTACAAGGGTTCCGTAGTAACTGTGATTTCGCTCTCTCCGTACTTCAGTAATCTATACAAGTCTACGAGTATACTTCTATACTAATATAATAAAGAGGAAAGGTTTGTTTGCTTGTTTGTTTGCATCGAATAGGCTCCGAAACTACTAGACTGATTTTGATAGAATTTGGCACAAATATAGAATAGACCACGCTACTTACGGGCTACTTTTTATTGCGGCAAAATGTACGGTCCCTCGAGATTTCCTTTTACGCGCACGAAGTTTTGCCCAACATGTGGTTATGAATATAATTAAACGAAATTTAGTATAGTTATAAATTGCATAGGTATAGACTTTTTTGGCATCATAAAATAATTATAATTTAATATCTATTTTAGGGTTTTCTTTTGCATTCTGCCCCATGTTGTGTAGTTCGAATAAGTATTTTTAAGTAAAGGCGAGGTTTCATCCATTGCTTTTTATAATGTACCTAAAACATTTTTGAGTACTAACATAACCTACCTCCAAAGTGATTTACAAGTAATGCTATCTACAGACACACGAATTTGGTACGGAGCGTACAGCGAACCATATCCGGAGACCAAATTCGATGTCGCTACACACGCACGGATTTGGTACGGCCGTACAACGGTATCAGTGTTGCCAACTTAGGGATATACCCCCCAAAATTAGGGAAAATATGTACGGCCGTTTACTAGGGGACAGGATGTTTAGAGTTTACTCCTTAAGAATCAATTTTTATGTAATAATAAAAATTATTTTAATGTGTGTATATAGCCAGGGATATGAAAATACATTGGGAGTGAAATCAGATTAAGACAAGTTAGTTTTATGTTATTCACGCGTAAGTCTTTATGTTAAACACATAACCTTTCTTTCTAGCTTATTAACTCTTAGACCTGTCAATGGTATAAGTAATCAGGGGTAAAATTTGGGGAGAAATATTTTTTAAAGTGTTGGTATCACTGCTCGTTATCAATGAATTGCGGGAATCATCGTCGTCGTTTAAAAACCGCACTGTAAATAGAACTCTGTGCTAAAATAATAGAGCATAAAATCGAACACACGAGTGTCGAGCGTTTCGCTTCACTGCACCGTACCAAATCCGTGCGTGTGTAGCGACACCGAATTTGGTCTCCGGATATGGTTCGCTGTACGCTCCGTACCAAATTCGTATGTCTGTAGATAGCATTAAACGACCTCGAATAATGTCACTTTTCATACTGAGAGGTCCTAATGTTTTGAGCGAGATCGGAAAAAGTTAAAAGACAATGGCGCGTTGATAGTTACGGAACCATCCAACATTTTATACTAATTATTATTCTATAAATATAAAATACAGCAGCGTACACTACAATATACGGTAGCTACTAGGTATATGTAATATTTGCACGTAACCAATTTTATTTCGGTTTACATGTTTATAACGAGAAATTTAATACTTTCTAACTTACTACGAATATTTTATTTGTACTTACTAACCGAGAACGAATGAAATGAATACCGACGTGTTTACTTGTGGGAGCTCTCAGAAGCTGAGATTATAAATCACATCTGATTTTATACAAAAATTCTAAATATAATCCAAAAAAATGGAAGATTTAGATATTTACATACATCGACATTGGGAGTATGAGACGGAGATCCACTCCCGTATAGAGATAGCGAACACTTTCATGAAAATGAGCAAGATAGCTCATCAAACCGCTTTCTTTCCATTGGGTCACGAACAAGGATTCTCAAGTGTTATATTTGGCCGCAAGTTCTTTATGGTTGTAAATCTTGGACTATGAAAGAATACCTACGAAAAAACTGGAAGCATTTGAGATGTGAACGTATCGGCGAATGTTGCGTATAAAATGGACGGACAAAGTTACGAACGCCGAAGTACTAAAACGTGTGCGTAAAAAATTGGAGCTTGTCCGTACCATCAAGCAAAGAAAAGTCGCATATCTGGGCCACATCCTCAGGAACGAACAGTACAGGCTTTTACAAACTATAATGATAGGTAAGATAGCCGGGAAACGAAAACCAGGGAGACGTAAAACATTTTGGCTGAGGAATATCCGAGAGTGGACAGGGATAAAGTCTGTAGAAGAACTTTTCAGGATCGCCTTGGACAAAGAAAAGTTTCGAAGTTGACTGCCAACTTTCAGTGATTGGAGAGGCACTTGAAGCAGTAGTATCGACATTGGGATTTGGTTATCATTATAAGCTCTGATGCATTAATTAAGCTGGAGGTACTTAGTTAAGTTAAAAAAATTTAACAACATAGTACTGCAATACACATACATATTATAATAAATTTTCGAAAAACGCAAGTTAGTCTTTTTTCTACAAATCATATGCAAATTGCCCTTAAAAAAATTATGTCTAAAATAATCGTAAAATGTTCTGTTCCTAAATGCTTCATGACAGTAAATATGATAATATTATGTTTCCCGAAAAAGGTTTTATGGAGCTGACGTATTGCAGGAATTACCGTGCCCTCGTATTATAGGGTCAAACAATGCTTTGACTTATACTCCTTATATTTCATGTGATATCAATATCCTCCTAGCTCTATATTCATACAAAATAATATATCCTCAGATCTTTATAAGGATTGAGCCGAAATTTCAATTAATTAGATCCTACTAATATTAAAAATGTGAAAGTTTGTGAGGATGCATTAATGGATGGATGGATTGATGAATGGATGGATGGATGTTTGTTCCTCTTTCGCGCAAAAACTACTGAATGGATTTTGATAAAAACATAGGCTACTTTTTATCCCTTAAAAGTACAGTGTTCCCGAGGGACACTATATTTACCAAACCTTATATAGGTACTATAGCTTTTTACCGTTAGGATTTATCTAGATACTACAGATGTCTGTGACATACAAATAGATACGTCACCGTAAAATTGTAAAACCCGTTAGATTGTAATAAAACTAGTGAAATTGTAAAATGTTGATAGACTTCCGACGAGAATATGCTGCCTAATTATAGGCAGCATATTCTCGTCGGAAGTCACATTATTTTTCGTTACATTATAAATATATAGTTTTTAATATTTCGACATATTTTTACAATCTCGTTAGTTATTTTACAATCTAACGGTTTTTACAATTTTACGGTGACATAATATATAATAAATAAATAACATATACTTCTGAGTGAAACAAAAACATAAATTCGAAATGGTTTAGATTAAAACTCTACACGGAGAAAATGGCGGTCAATTATTATCTTTCATAATTTCGGTACAAAAAATATTTTGTGAAAAGGCGACGGGGTTATGCCCGCTGCGAAGAATTATAAGATAAGGTTGGAAATTTGACAATACGACTCTACAGAGGGCACTCCCAGAAAGAAATTGTAACAAATGATCTTACAATGTTAAATCAAGAATGAAGTATGAACTACTTTGTTTTGGTGCTACCGAATGACCAAGAAGAAAGTAAAATAGGGTTGGAGCCTTGCCAAAATCCTCATGTAAGATTTAGAATTAATACAATAACAACGACTAATGGCTATTATCCTTCTGTTTGTATGATCACAATAATATATGTTATATAACATCCATAGTTTTTTTGAAGTGAAAACTGCTTTATCGTCGTTGTGCACTTATTTGGGTAAAAAATGTTAAACTCGCGTTGACGTAACCTTATCGAAGGCGTAGGAGAGGAAGTAATATCCCCTCTCATTCTGCCGCGCGGCGAAACTCCCGGAGTGCACCTCGTTGATTTTTTTTATTGGCTTTTCGAAAAGTAATAAGCTAGGAAATGGGTAAGAACCCATTACATAAACATTAAAAATCGTTACAAAGATTACGATACAAAATCCTCTAGGTAGAAGGATGAGAGGTAAAACGCTTTATATGCATCGTGATAACGTCTATGAAGATTTGTGATTTCGTTTCTGTAGAAAGATAAAAGCAATGTAATAGAGAAGGACAAAAAATGTACACCGTTACGTAATTACACCACTTTCTACGTTCTTATTATACCGATGCACAAGTTAATAAAGAACAATCATTATTTTACATTATCCGAAATTAAATGATAGTCAAAGGCTTAAGGCAAATTTCATTGGACTTAAAAAAATTAACATTTATTTAATTGGATAAAATCTATTTTAGTATTTATGCTAGGAACCAGCTAGTTTGCTAGCACCCAAATTACATACAAAATTACACCATAAAAAATTACACCTTTTTAATTAAATTGTAATTTTTTGAATAAAATTGTTAGTTACCCTCTTTTTCATTTAATATAATATGGTAGTTACATAATTTATTTTGATTAAAATTTGTAAGTAGGTACATACGAAAATTTCCCTATTCCTTTACTCTCAATAATACCTAATTGATTGTGATTTGTGAGTCGAAGGAATAAACTTTTGGTGTTGTATTACGTGTGTTCAGAAACACGGACAATAATTATTTTTTGTTGGGTAAACGGGGTAGATAAAAAACTATTTATAAAATAAAAAAGACTTTTTTTAAAGATTTAAATGTATTTTTTTAGGCTTATTTCTACATAAGTAACAAAATAAACTATTTAATAATTATAAATATATAAAAAATATTCTTAGGAATAAAATAAAATCCTTTTGATGTGTGTAGATCATAAATCAAATTAATTATTTAGTTTTATTTATCATAAGGTAACAAAAACATAAAAATATATTCAATTGCTTGTAGCTGGGCAGTTGAAACTTGAAGGTTGCGACTTGCAACCCCCTAAAGGGGGGTGTTTTGTCGATAAAACATAGACGTTGAGGCACAAACTACCTCCACTTAGATGGCTCAATTTTTGAGTTTTGGGGCCATTTTGACATTTGAAGCATGGTGAAATCAAGATGGCTGATATATGAGGTATAGTGAAAACGAAGATGGTGTAGCTTTTTAACACGCTTTATTATTAACTTCACCTGTATGTAAGCTTGTTTGCTTGTATGTAACTATCAATACAATGCGGTCGCCAAGCAACCGTTTGAAGTTGACGTTGCTTGGCGACCGTCAACTTCAAGAATATCGAACTAGAAAGTTGAAAATAAATATAGTTTAAAAAAACTAAAAAAAACACGCTTTTTAATATCGAACTAAAAAGTTGAAAATAATTTTAAGAATACTAGTATAATTGAGGGAAAAGCGTGGGGCGCTTTGTGCCATAATTTTCGTATATCGAGCGACCCACGCTTTTCCCTCAATTATACTAGTATTTTTAAAATTATTTTCAACTTTTTAGTTCGATATTAAAAAGCGTGTTTTTTTAGTTTTTTTAAACTATATTTATTCTTGTATGAAGATTTGTTCTGTCAAATGTACGCCATAGCCCATCCTTAGTTTTGTAATATTTGCGATAAAATTAATTAACTTTTTATCTGTTGTTAAAAGCGATGTTCAAGAAATGTATGAGGCCTGGGCCAGCCCTACGTACAGTATATGTAAATATAGCTACATAATATAGTAACCGTCTCCTATTCTTTATTTTGTTTAATTTCACTTCGTTTCCATGTACATTTAAATTAACTTCGTCAAGGAGAGCAACACAAAGTAAAATAAAACATGGCGGATCAGATCAAAATTAACTAAATAATGTCATTTTGTCAATGACATGACTTTTGACAAACAAAGACGTATGGCATTCAAGACGTCGTCTCTTGGTAAAACTGTCTACTACGTCAAAAGTCAAGTCAAAACAACTGTCATGGCCGCCCTAAAAATAGTGTTCTCGCAATAAAAAACTCTTCAAATAATCATTTTTGTACGCATTCTTCAAATTAATTTTTTCGTATTTTTATGATATTCCCATATTTTTTTCCTATTTACCTATGTAGTGTACATAGAACTGACCCAAAATCAAACATGTCTTTTTTCTAACCTCGAGACGACACACACTCTATAATATTATATTCTATTTCGCTATATGACAAACTGCTGAGCTAGCTTCAACTGCTCTTTGATATTAACCGTGACTTGTAATCTGCTTATCCTTTCAGCGCGGACGTTGGGGATTGCCGTCGTTCTGGGTTTGAGATGCACCATTTTATATTACTTGCACTTTTCAATATAATGCTTTGACGAATTTCCTCTGGTTCTCTTTATGTTCAATTTAAAATTCTAGTGCATTTAAATGAGTTAAGTTTAAGAAGAAACTGTCAGAAACTTTGCTGGAGTTCCCGTAGAATAATTACTGAAAGTGTTATTTATCTAGTTAGTTCTGCAGCAAAACAATTTTGAACGCAAATTATTCAAATAAAATTAGCTGATTACTTAGTCTGAAATAAGTTTGTAAATACCTATCATGACTGTCTATTGCTAAAGCACTGAGATGAAAATAATATTGTTTTCATTTTATTCACCAACATTTTTCATAAAACATTTAATGGATGTACTTGCAAAACTTATTTAGTAATTTTATATTTTCAAATAATATTAAATACAATTAATAATATTAATACAATTTTCAAAATATTAAATGGATCTTTAATAATATTGCTTCTCGAATTACTTATTTTATGCCTCGGAAACTGTTTATAAAATACCGGCTTATATAAAATCTCTGCGGTATACATTGAAAAGATCCAGTTTATCTCTTCGAGGTTTTTAATTTTTATTTTTTTGCAATATTTCTTTAAACTTCCATTTAAAACTGTAAGTGATTATATTTTCTAGGTCGAAGATAACTTACCGTTACTCATAAAGATTTACTTTATTATTTCTCTTTACTTGCTAATTTACTATATTATATTATGTAATTGATTGTACTGTAGGTTCTTGATGGAAATTTATGTTTCACAGTAATAATACACAGAACTTCTTGCACTGTTTCCACTTTAAAAATAATTAGTATTTTCAATTAAATTATTATAATTTTTTTAAATACTTATTATTAATAATAATCAAATTAAATGTGCCTACTCAAAAAATAGATTCTATGGTAACTCTTTTGCGTCTATCGCGGTCCGGCTGTGGAATTCGTTACCAACACTATAAGAAAAGCGCAAACCTTAAATGCTTTTAAGAGACTACTAAAAAATCATTACCTGACTGACATCAATCTGTATGAACAGTATAATAATTGCTGATTGTTTTATTATTATTCTTTGTCTGTTTTATTATGATTTGTGTTTTCTTTTAGTTCTCAATTACCTTGTAATCTGTTTTTCTTCTGTATTTGTTGTTTACTTTGTACGTCCACCCTTGTGTTTTTAATGATGTGATTTTCTCTTAACATTTGGATGATTGCCTGGAAGACATCGCTTTTTAGCGACAAGGCCGCCAAAATTGTATTTTTATATATCTATTGTATGTATTATGATAATTGTATATTTTTGTGGTGTGCAATAAACATTATTATTATTAATAATTTTAATATAGGTAAGAGCCGGATAGTTGCCCCACTTTTAAAAAATCCCTGTAGCTAGAAAAATTATACAAATTGAGAATAATTCAACGTGTTTATACAAAGGTAGGTCTTAAATATTTTTTAATAACTAATTTTTGTAAGCCTAATTAAGTTTTGAATAAATCCATTTTCACTGGACCTGTAACAATAAAAGGGGACAGTTGCCTCCTATAGCGGATAGTCGCCTAAGTTACAAATGCATCGGGGGATTGTTGCCTAACGGAGGTCATGTATCCCATTCGTTTGTTTTTACCCCGTGATTAGAAAATTAAACAATCGAATATTTATTTTATATAGAACTATATTTTATAGCTATGATTACTGCATCTAAAAAAACAAACAATAAATAAAATAAATTGGTCTTTGCTTGTTTAAACAATCGAATATTATTTTAGTTAAAACTATATTTTTATAAATAGTTATAATCACTGCATAAGTTTGAAAAATAATCAATAAAAAAAAATTCTTCTTAATCGTTTTAGAATGTATAGGTTTATTACGGTGCGATTAGTTGCTCCTAGAGCAACTATCCTTTTTGATACGGATACTTGCCTTTACTGTGTACAAAATAAATAAAAGCTTTTCTACAGTCGAAAGTAAGAAACATAGTAGGTAACTTAACCTCTAATGAATAAAAATTCACCAAAAAAATACTGGATAATAAAGCTAATAAAAGTATTAAGTAGGATTGACTTGCCAGTATAATTCTAACGTCCGTCTAAGTCTCACCGTGAAAGTTTTTTGCTCACATAGGCAAAACGGGTGCGCCTACAATAATGATTTTTAAGGAATTAATGTCTTCAAGGAAGAGGCTTCCAATTGTTATCACGGAGGGCTAGACAAGATGCATTAAATAATATCGACGGCGAACTTCGTGAATAAAAAATGTATGGGATTGACATAAGCGTGCGTTAAATGACATATTCAGTCGTATCGTTAAAAAAATTGGTAGCCAAGCAGCCACTTTGAACGAATACGCTAACGATGCACTCATATAACGAATTGCTCTAACGCGTTTCTCCATACAATGCCTAGACAAGCGGCCGTAAGTGACATTTAGCAGATCGTGATCTTTATCTTTATCGCCCTAACGATAAAGATACCCAGGAAGCTACCTTTATCGCCTCAACGAAAAATATGGCGGATTTTTATTGATCAGCTGTTATTTGTAAATAATAATGATTTGCCTAAAGTTGCCTAAAGGGTCTATACAACACCTTCTGCTAGTAGTCTATATTGCATAAAGTCAAAAGAATTAAATCTAAAGTATTCAATAAATCACAATTATTGTCAATACCTAATATTTAATTCATTGTATTCAAGTATAATTCAACACTTTGTTAAAATATAAATTTCTTAATTTGTAGCTTACTTGCAGTTTGTAATCTTTACACGCTACTATACCAGCTGAAAGCAATCTTTAGGTGTATAGTAGGTACCTAAATTATAGTAGGTAACAAATGGAGTTCATAAATAAGCAAGTTTCTCTGAAACTTCCTTAGAAATAAAGATTTGTATTTAGTAGTTAAAATGTATAAGTTTTTCAATGTAATTATATTTTATTGTCATCGATGCTCAATTACACCTTCGCCTTATAAATGGGATAGAAGGACACAAACACCTCATAATAGTTTTAAAATATTTGCTATTATACACCTACTATATACCAAACAGTCAAGTAGTGTTAACCAATTAAATACTTAATATTTAATCTCTATAGTATATTTGTGACTAAATAATTGAAATATTCTTTACAATTTTACAGAACTATAACTTTAAAGGAAGTGTAATTAGCTGGGAGTAATAAAATATTAAAAGTACCTTGACTGTACAGGGTACTATTGCAATAAATAAACTTAACAGTTACCACATATTATTGTATACAAAATATTACAAGCGGCCATAACACTGAATTTGTTATAGGTATTGTCTTGCTAGAATTATTCATTCATTCTAATTTAAGAGCTTCGCTCTTGTCGGTGGAGCTTTCTCCATTCCTCTCTGCACTCCGCCCTTCTCTTGACCTGCTGATACGACACGACCATCACTTTTACTTTTAGTAAGAAAATAAACTTAAAATGTAAAAATTACTTTTATTTCTTGCAAAGGAATTACATAGTGCAGATATTTATTTAATTATTCACTGTTTTATCTTGAAGTCATATAACCAATAATAACATTATACAGTTTAAAAATCAACACAGTTAATAATTATTATTATTTACACGCACTAGTTAGAGCCTGTCACAGAATGAATACAAATTAACTTAGGTTGGTAGCGGTTTTGATACATTAATTACATTATGAAGATTTTATATTACTACACACTATCAGTGACGAAAGTTGCTTCTCCTTCATAGGGAAGCCGGAACCTGTATCATAGGTAGGGATTTCTATGAAGGTTTGCAAAAGGTATGTGACAAGGGAAGCCGATAGGAATGGAGTTATAGGAACCCTACGCCACTGCTTACTATGATTAAACTGCATAAATAAACAACATTATTGTATACCTACAATTCCTACAAATTATAAAGATTTAAAACGCATTTTACTTATGTATAAGGTAATGATAATATTTTAGTAGTCAAAAATCCTACTAATATTATAAATATAAAAGTATGTGAGTATGTTTCTTCTTTTTTTTCTTCTCTCCACCAGTATGAAGCCTTGAAGCCAACTTATTTAGGTTGTTTACTCTCATCTGTGTGTACCTCATAGACTTAGGAATATTACATTTATTACCTACGATTAGGTAAATTGTCGAGCTCCGTGGCCTAGTGGGTAGACCGTTTGGTTCGCACTCGAGAGAGTGCAGGTTCAAATCCCAGGTTGTGGCGTGCACCAATGAGACTTTCGTTACTAACTCAGTGATTAACTCACAAAATGTACGATACAGAATCGGCCAGCAGATCTCAAGTACATTAAGTAATGGTATTTAATTTAATTTGGTATTTATTATACGGACGCTCTAACGGTGAAGGAAAACATCGTGAGGAAACCCGCACATAGTTGGCCCCAGACGTATTGACTAGTCATTCCTCTGGACTAGGCTGGCTATGTTGTGAGAATGCCGTATGTGCTTGGGCAATCATATGATATTTTAAAACCAACTGTCCCAGGCACTACACTATTTCAAGAGTGGTAACTTCGCTCGAAGAATACTGTATAAATCATCCATTATCGGATGTAAAGGCCTAAGTTAGGTAAATTGTTATTTTGATAACAAACAAAAATTATTGTACTTCATCATCTTCTTCTTCTTCTTCTGGCCAGTTTAAAGTGTTACTAGGACATACCAGGATCATTACCTACACTATTTATTTGTAAAAGGTCTACTGACCATCCAGCCTGCAAGCTCAAGGCCGCGGATTTGTAGACAAATTTTAAATACCATTGACACTAATGACGGCTAAAGGGCCATACTGACCATCCAGCCTGCAATCTCAAGGCCGCGGATTTTATGGCAAAAATTTTAAATGATTGACACCATTGACACTAATAATCTCTTAAAATCTGTTTATAATGTGTGTCCTATTACCATTTGGCAAGAAATGTGTATAAAATCTGTATTATCAATGAAAACTAGAAGATAATTAATTAAATAATATATTATATAATATAATTCAAAATAGAACTCTAGAGTCATACAATAGATAAACAGAACTCTGGAGTCATACAAGAGATAACAATAGACAAACAATTGTGTGTCTAATTTATAATCCTCTGAATTTTTGCCGGTGTTTCGGATGTCGGTGCATATTGAAGTTCCAGCACAACCGTAATAATCGGCCTTGTTAAATAAGTACCTACTTTATTCTTATTGTAAATTTCTACACTTGAAATTTGATTCCATTTTATACAAAACACTCTAGGAACTTTCAATAAAACTTCTAGGTACCGTTTTACTGAATCGACTGACTTGCACTGACTATTTGTATTTTGAACTTTGACTAGACATTAGACTTGAAAATAATACGGTGTTGAAATCATATACCTACAATAAATCTATTTGTCTGCCTTTTTAACTTGACACTGACAAATAGTTTTAAGCCGTAACGCCATCAATTAAAAAAAGTAATTATGACATTTGACAACTTCACAACTGACGGCCAAATTCTTTGAAATCATAGACAACTAACGTTTGAGCAATTCTCGTTTGTGATTCGAACAACAGAGTGCATTTGGTTAGGGACATATTGTCGTGATCTCAAAAGAGAAGGCGATACGACAGATTTTTTCGAATTTTAACGAAGGTAACTTGTCTAGGGGCCAAGGTCTACCGTAAAAAACATTCCTAACTTAGCGAATTCAGAACCGAGGCAAGTATCCTATCAAGGCAACTATAAGGTTTTACTTACATGACCGGTTTCGACAAATTCATCATTAGGTGTACTTTAACTGCGTATCGAGATACACGTAACTATCATTGCAAATTATGAAATAATAAAAGCTTTATTATACTTTGTGAAAAAAATGACTGTGATTCTACTTACCTAACTGTAAAATTGTTTGTTGCTTTTTTCTTTTCTGAATTGTTGTTTTCGTTTCTTACTTTTCTATATTAATTGTTAATTACTATAAATGGTGATGTACCATTATAATCAATTAAGTCTATACTTATATAATAAAGAGGAAAGATTTTTTTTTGTTTGTTAGAATAGGCTTCGAAACTACTGGACCGACTTTGAGAAAATTTGACATTATGGGAAAAGTAGGCTACTGATTAGGCGGCAAAATGTACTACTAACTATTACACTAATGTGCGCACGAAGTCACGGGCAACATCTACATACAAATAAATTAAATTTCCAACGACTAGTCCTAGACGAACAAATAGACAACATAATATACAATCATAAAACGAAAAAAATAGATGGAGAGTTTCTTCAGTACAAAATGGGTACAATAAAACTTCTGTTAGATAATTTCCCAGACTACGATGAGGAACAGACCAAACGGTTTTAAATTTGCTCAGGTTCAAACAAATTGCTCTGTCAAGCTGCAATTTACGTTACAAATAGTTCTTGGTTACCATTTAACGTAATTTTCATTTCAAATGACTGATTTAATTGGATGAGGGTAGAGTTAATTAATACTAATCCACTTTATGAGTGCATAATTATAAAACGGTTATATACATGCATCAGTAATTAATTAAATGAATCGACATTGAGTCGATTCTGTTATTTTCTAATATATAAATTTCTCGTGTCAGTGTTCGGGGACACACTCCTCCGAAACAGCTTGACCAATTCGCATGAAAATTTATTTGCATATTCGGTAGGTCTGAGAATCGGTCGTACCTAATCTATTATTTATATATGGCAAAACAACATTTGCCGGCTCAGTCTAATATATAAAATTCTCGTGTCATAGTGTTCGACGACACACTCCTCCAAAACAGCTTGACCAATTCGCATGAAAACGGCCTCACAGAAACCCGGCGTGAAATAACGCTTGCGTTGTGTTTCGCCGAATGAGTGATGTTACCGGAGCCCCAATTGGGTCAAGCAACGTCACGCAAGTCGCAACACCAGAGTAATTACAAGTGTCCATGGGCGGCGATAATCGCTTACCATTAAGCGTTCCTTCTACTCGTTTCTTGGTTCATTTCATAAGAAAAAAAGTGAATAAGGTTTAATTTTCAATCGCTATCTTAAAGATGCTGTGTCGCGTCTCGTCATAGTGTGAACTGACGTTGCGGTAAATATCTACAATGTAAAGTTTACTCAGTATTATACTCGACATTATCGCCAGCAGCAATTACTCTAACAGCTGAGCAATAACGAACGTATCTAACTAATAGTTAAATCCGTAATCACCGACTCCTTCCATAAAACGAATCCTTTCGCGTCGTTAAATCAGGCCGTAACTCCAGTCCACGACGTCCTCGACGTTTGTTTTAGATGTATCTGTCTGCAAAGTAGGAATATTGTTAGACGAGGAAATTTAGGGAAAGCGCTTATACAGGATAAATTGAAAAGAAAAGGAACAAAATCTTTAAAAGGCGAAATATGCAGCTATCGGATCCCTATTTTGTTATTTCTATCGTCAAGACACATGTAACTCACATCTCTGTATATATGTCACCGTAAAATTGTAAAAACCGTTAGATTGTAAATAAACTAACGAGATTGTAAAAATATGTCGAAATATTCATAACTATGTATATATTTATATTCTACCGAAAAATAATGTGTTAAATTATAGGCAGCATATTCGCGTCCGAAGTCTATCAACATTTTACAATTTTACTAGTTATATTACAATCTAACGGTTTTTACAATTTTACGGTGACATATACAACCTAATCAAGAGCATGTCAGGACAGACTATCAGAGAAGAGTTACGTAACTATCATCCTTCACATAAATCCTCACAAGAGTATAAACCCTAAACCTACTTATAATATAAAATGATTATTATTTTATGATGCCAAAACCGAGATCTATACAAAATATATAACTATACCAAATTTCATCCATCATGAATACTTACAGAACTTTAAGGACAGAATCCTATAAATGAATCCTATCGTTCCTGAGAATCCTTCCCTGAGTGAGAAAAATTGGAAAAATATAAAAGTTAGATTTAGATATAGGTATAAGTTAAGACAGAACAACGTGTGTCGGGACAGCTAGTAAGGGGTCGTTAATTAATCACGTGATGTCTAAAGGGGGAGGGGGGGGGGGGCCGAAAAAATCACCAAGTATCACCAAGGGGAGGAGGAGGGGTCTAAAAAGTTGTTAAAACATCACGTGATTAATGGACGGCCCCTAATATAAATAAATAAAAAATCTAAATATTTCTAATCCTTTATTTTTACACAAGTAACACTGATTGCACAACTTGTAGGTTATATAACTAAAAGCACATTTTATGTACAATCTACGGTATATCACTAGTAAGTCTCATATTTATATACTATATATACATTATACATCCAACCCCTACTGACACCGAAACCATTACAACATTTAATTTTAAATTGTCCCATAAAACAACACACATACGACTAGCAAAACCATCCTTCTATTCTAGTTGGTGCCCATCATTTCCTTTAAACAATTTAGTAGATAATTATTATTATTTAGAACAACTCTTAGATACCTGTCATACCTAGAATTCATAATACTAACTTAATACAATTTTCATCCCTGATTGTTGCATGATTAAATTCAATGTTTCGTTTCGTGTAGTATTTACCTATTACTATTTTTTAACACAGTACCAATTTTTTATACATTTACAACATTTCGTTTAATCAAAAATTCTGGATATAATAAACACAATTATTTTTACTCACATTTAAGGGTATTTACAAATGGATATTTATAAATACTAATTTCTATTACCTTTACCCTAAAGATAGATTAGTAGATACTAGATATATAAGGTTGTTCAAAATAAATTACGGATGTTTTGGGCATTTGATAAAAATATACCAGTGTCGATAATTTTGGAAACTAAAAAAAAATATAGTTGTATGAAACCCATTCGAAAAGGGGATAAGGAATAGGAAAAGAGAATATGACAATATTAAAAGCAAAAATAAAGTAAGGGTTTATAAGAGTAAAAAAAACGGTTTATCTTGGTTTCCAGCAAAACTACAAGTCCAATGGCAAAAGTCAAATGGCAAAGTTGTAGGTAATAAAAAGATCTACAACTTTTGTATTTATACCTTTTTCATGTTCGTTGAAATCTCTCCTGTCTGATAATGTAAAAAAAATATTAAATTACCATAGTAAATGTTCTCAGAAAATGCAAGGAAAAGAACAGGTAGCAAGACCCAAACCCGCCTACTTAGTTACTACTTACGTACATCGTACATTACGTCTTACTTATGATAAGATAGAAAAAGGCAAAAAAAATAAAAAAAAATAATCAAAATTTTGAACAAAATTGTTCTAAATAAAAGTACATTGCGCTCTTTACTGCGCTGTGAAGTTCATTGATACCACAAGGTTGATTGTATCGATGTTATTTAAGTAAATTCTATATTGTCGCTTTCAAATCAGATGTTTCTGTGAGTTTAATGATCTCAGCGCCTTAAAGCAATTTATTTCTGAAGTATAATAAGTTTTTAATTTTTTTATTATTTTTCTGCTTAAACGTCTTTACATGACCGGTAAATCATATGCCCAAAATATCGGTAATCTATTTTTAACAACCTCACAAATATCCGATTCACATAACATTTCGTTTTATAAATGAGTTCACATTTAGTATCTCATAATTACGAACAATATACGAAATTGGAGGTGAACAACTGAACACAACACTAGCGCTGCCCATAATCCCACTTCCCGGCTCTCATTAAACTAACAGTGTTCGATAATTAAGTAGTGGACTACAATGTACAATCATTATACCCGTATCGGTCAACCTATTTAGATTAAATAGCGGTTTACAATGTTACATTTCTATTGTAATATTATAAGGACGTGATGTTTTATTTACTGGTTTATGTAATATACCACTCAGCGCATATAAAAGTCAAAAGAACCTACGAAGGGAAAAATGTGGGATTTAAACTTCGCGACAGATTCTTGGAACCGAAGTCCAACAATTGAAAATGTCTTTGCGAAACGAAAAATTCAATTTATTGCATTATCGTGAAGACGCTCACATATTCTTTACTTTCGAACATTATCCAATTTAAACAACGCCAGACAGTGTACGTACTCATACATTGTTACACATATGGGTGCCGTATATATACATATATTTTTAGGGTTCCCGTACCTCGAATGGAAAAACGAAACCCTTATAGGATCGCTTTGTTGTCCGTCCGAATGTCTACCAAGACCCTTTTTCTCAGGAACCGAGGAGGTATCAAACTGTAATTTATATCAAATACTAAGGTCTACGTTCCCTTGGAGCTGTGAAAAAATCAAACTTCTAAGCCACCGCAATCAAAAGATACAGCCGTTAATGCCGCAAATTTTCGACACTAGCAAACTCAAAAACTCACTTCCCTTCACCTCAAAACCTCAACCAAACAGGGTACTTCTCGGGAACTCAGAATCTTGAAATTTGGCACGAAGCAACGTCTTTTAGCACAGATAAAGGAAAGATTACGAAAACTGTACATTTTTGGTTACATCATATTATAATAAAAATATTTTTAATAATTTTAAACTTACTACCTACCCCTTTCCTCATGAGGTATTAAATTGAAATTCATATCAAATACTCAGGTCTATAATACCTTTAAGCTGTAACAAAATCACTACATTTTTGTACGGAACCCTCGGTGCGCGAGTTCAACTCGCACCTGCACGGTTTTTTTTATAACATCAAAAGAAGAGAGCATTGTGTAGACGCAAACGATAATTTACGAGGTACTAAACACTCGGAATGAGTACACGTTGCTGCTGACTGGGGACACTTCCTATTCCATTACAAAATAAACACAACAGAACTCCTTGCGGCTCGCCTGTAATCCAAATATAATAAAAACCGGCCAAGTACGAGTCAGACACGCGCACCGAGGGTTCCGTATAAACCTGTAGTGATTTTGTTACAGCTTAAAGGTATTATAGACCTGAGTATTTAATATGAATTTCAATTTAATACCTCTACGCGTTCATGAAATATTTTTATTATATACCTAATGTAACGAAAAATTTACGGGTTTCGCAATTTTTCCTTTATATGTGCTATTAGACGTTGCTTTGTACCAAATTTCAAGATTTTGAGTTCACGGGAAAAGGGTCTTGACTCTTGGCAGACAGACGGACGGCAACAAAGTGATCCTATAAATATATATAAGAGTTCCGTTTTTTCCTTTCTAGATACGGAACCCTAAAAGAGTATCTCTGATTGAAATAGCCTGCACCACTGAATTTTACAGTTACGAGAACATAAACCCAAATACTACCGTGGTTGCGAATACAGATACATATTATTAATTGACCTATAGTATTTTATGAAAGCTATTAAGTAAGTGCTCTTCTCAGACTACTCGTACAAATAAAATAATGTTTATAACAAGTTCCTTCTCGATTTCTCAAATATTTTGTCAACATTAATCTTATAACATGATTTTTAATATTAGATATACCAAATATGTACTTAAACTCCTTAATAGAGGTTCTTCTAATTTTTTATTAATGTTTTTCTTTAAAAGGAATATTAAATTTAATAGCTAACTATTAAAAGTCTCCAAAAGTAAAATATTATCATAATTAGGGCAGCTAACATAAACTCCTCAGGGAAATTATGAGGGGTTCTATTTGAATTTGAAAATTTGTCATTTTTTAGACATTCTTTATGTGAATTTCTGTTTTCGTCCTAAGAAGCTAAAGTACACACATATCTTTTGTCATGAAATGTTTTGTTACGAGTATATATAATAGGGCGTAGAACCACTTGGCAGGCCCTAGAGGGTCGCCGAGACCTCTCGTCCCTACACGCTGATTCGGACCAAAAGTGGAAATGCTATTATGCTACAATTGTTATTTTGCAAACAAAGGATAAAGTTTACAACTTTGATGTTATAACAATTAATAATGCTTAAATTATTACAAAGATTCGTAATGTGTTTTGCTCGACCCGTAAAATATTATTTAAACACGTATTTCTTAGTCCGTTTTAACTGCTTAAAAAATTAATTGGATTAACATAATTACTCGAAGAGAATAATCGAATCGTAACGCGTAAGATCGCTCTCTCGAGTAAATCTTCGTAATGTATAGGTACATACAAATAAAAAATTGAAGTGTCTGTTTGTAATTTTAAATTAACAGCGTTTCACTTAATGCGTAATATGACAGTATATACGGCATTTACGATAATCAATTAAAAAAAAATATCTGTCTGTCTGTTTGCTCTGAATAATCTCAGAAATCTGGACCAATTTTCGCAGAACTTTCACTGGCAGATAGCTTGATGTTATAAAGAGTAACTTAGGCTACTTTTATCTTAGGGCTTCGTTTAAAAATAGGGTTCCGCTTCCGTTATTTTTACGTAAACGAAGTAACAGGCTTCAGCTAGTCTTACGTATAATTTTGCTTACTTCATCAAAGATTATAAAATGTTTTTCAATATTCCAAACTTTGTTTATTATTTATTATTAGTTTGTTTATATTTATTTATTATTTATTATTATTCACCAGCCTTGCACGTGGCTGAAATGGTTATTTATATACCGTATCATATTATTTCCACGTAACTGAACAACTGACGTAAGTATGTCATAAACTCAATTTTGATCAACTTTGATCAGCGGCGACATTACGACGAAAAGAAGGCGGCGATCGCTATATTGGCTGGTCGCTGAACACGTCATCATTTTACTTGACACTTCAATGTGTCAGCGTCTGAAAAGGAATGGATAGGCCCTAAAATACGGCCGACATCTTTGATTAATTATTACATAGATACGTTTTATCCTTACAAAACTGACAATATTTCTGTGCCACGACACACATTGACATGGAACGCGTGACAATGTGTCAACGTCGCATAGTAACACAAAACACGCTATTACTCGCGGAGCACACTAATCAAAATTGGCCCGACTCGGGCCAATTCGAGTCTTCATTTTTACGCGTTTATAACATATCTACCTCTTTTTAATATTATATATCTATGGCCGACATTATTTAGTTGTGAGTTTAAAGATATTATTCGGTGATTTACAGGTTTAAATACATGCTGGCGTAAATGGGCATCGAAAGTTATGTAACATAATATGAGAGCTATAGGTACGTTATGAAATAGTCATAAAAAGATTCGCGACATGGAGGGATCGAGTTCATAGTTATGCACTTATTCCACTTCACTAAATTAAGACGTCTAATTAGTATCCTAAAAAGAAGACTAATTAGAAGCTAGCTATTCCACTTGTCTTATTTAGTTACTGGTTCAGTTGCGAACGCACGGTGCGACTGAAACGTCTAAACGCAATTTCACATTCCTAAATAGCTTCCTAATTAGGATGCTTAACAATTTAGTCAGTCAGAAGCCACACTTCTTCCGATTTAGAAGGCTAATTAGGATGCTGACTTCCTAAATGCTATTACACTTGACTAAATTTAGTTACAGAATCAAATCATTTAGAACGTCTAAATTTGGTCAAACGGAATAAGTGCTTAACGAAAATTATTTCTGCATTCTGTGTTTGTAAACTAAGGGCTTGGATGCCATCATTTATTATAATGACGAAAGAAAATAATATATTAAGGGATTGATATAACATTCGCTAAGTGACGTAACAATACGATTTTTTATTTCTAACTTCGTCATCGTAATTAGCGATAGCATTTTGGCTAAATAAAGGGCCTGTACTTGGATATACTGTACAAAGCTTTATTAGTCTTTTTAGTGGATCCGCTTACGTTTAATGTTATGTTTTATCTTTACGTCCTAACTCCCACCTAAATTTAGTAAGAAATAAAGTATGTAAATATTTAGAAATGTTAATTTGCACTTTATATGATTTCCTTCGATGGGGTATTTCAAAATAGAGCTCTATTTCTGCCTTAAGAATTTCAATACAGGACCCACTACCCTCACTGCGATAGAAATTCTGCAAATGCTGAAATTGGAAATAGACATTTTAATTTATAACCAGAAGCCACAGACTTGATGAAAAACACGAAAGTTTTACTTTACGAGTAAGATTAATCTTAGTTGACAATTTATGATAACAGTTAGGTACGTAAAATGTCTCAAATTTTTAAATTAATTTGTTTTTTTTTTTAATGTTAACATTTTTAAAGAAAAATTTCGAAACAGTATTTCTCTGCTAATTATTGTTATAAGATGCATCTAATTGGTTCTCACCAGTTTTAGTGGGCAATCTTAGAAAGGATCTGCAGGTCTAAAAAGGCCGTTTTGGCAATTCATTTTCAATTCTTGTTATGAATTACTGACAGCGATCGTAAAATGGCCACTTGAATTGTAATTCATATTAAGATTTGGATACAATTCATATGCAGAAATTGGCTGAAATGCATTCATTTGACAGATTTACAAGCAGAATTGCTTTAGTGTCAAATAGCAATATTGCGATTATATTGCGTAAGTGGTCTTTTTAGACCCGCTGCAATCATATTATCTTTGCGAAACTGAACAGAACTATATAACTATCTTTTGCCCGTATATCTCACGGAACCCCTGCACTTTTTCGGAATAAAAAGTAACGTTTGTGTTAATCTACAGCTTAGCACTACTACCATACCAAATTTCATTAAAATACGTTCAGTAGTTTTTGTATGAAAGAGTAGCATACATCCATCCGTTTACAACAGTAACAAGCATCCATCCTCACAAACGTTCACATTAGAAGTTGTATAAATAGGATAGAAATAATAAGTATAAAGATCATTAACGAAAACAGGGTTGGGCTAAACAAGCGACATTAGATAAGACCGGTATATAAACATTTTACTGTGTGTATAAAACATAGTTTAATGGGTCATATAAAAGGTTAATGTGTACATGAAGTCTGTAGCTAAGTGCGACACGAGCAGCTGCTGGGCCGAAATAAGTGTTTACGATACTTTTGACAAACGGCTCCCGTAACTTACTGCCGGTTGGAAAAAATGACGCATTTGCAGGGCCGTAAAGTATGGGATTTGACGTAAGGCATCGCAAGCGACATATTGACTTAACGATGACTTATGTCAAATCCCATACATTTTTGATTACGAAGTTCGCCTTCGTAATTATCGAATGCATCTTGACTAAAAGCCCTGCTTTCAATGTA
The DNA here is from genome assembly GCA_905404095.1 of Glaucopsyche alexis. Classification (NCBI taxonomy): domain Eukaryota; kingdom Metazoa; phylum Arthropoda; class Insecta; order Lepidoptera; family Lycaenidae; genus Glaucopsyche; species Glaucopsyche alexis. Next base: position 11,394,797 of record FR990053.1, read on the forward strand.
TAAACTAGTTCCGATGTTTATACGTACAAAACTCAATTATCCTATAAAATAGATCCCACAACAAAAAGTCAATAGTTTTACTTATTATTCTTATTAATAAAGAATTTTATTAAAAACGAACATTGTGCAATATATACCATATTGTAATAAAAAAGGTTGACTGTTGTCATAATTTGTTCGTATTATGTTATCATTATGACTACGAACCTGACATGTCATTGACAATTGTATTATGACTACATGTAATATCGTCATTATAATACAAATAAATTATGGAAACACTCTAGCAGCTCATGAGCTAGATTCCCTGATATTACTTCAAGTGCTGAATAGACCAGCGCGCAGCGTATATTAAACTTTATCACGAACGATTCACGCCCTCTTTGACATCTCTACGCCCACTTACTTAGTTCTTATAAGAGGCTGAGCCCTTCACGGTTGTCAACAGCAAGGTGATTCACTAGCGCTATATAATATATTGTTTTGGATTCTATGTCGTTCATAAAGCCATTCTGTAATAGATTTCCTTATATATATATATATATATATATATATATATATATATATATATATATATATATATATATATATATATATATATATATATTCTATGTAGTATGTACACATAGCGACCAGTTACGAATTTATTATAATATGTATAAATAGCTTTTTCTCGCGGCTCCGCCCGCGTAAATTACAGTATCCCACGAGAATACTGTACTTTTTCGCGATAAAAAGTAGCCTATATGTTAATTCAGAACTTTAACTACTACTTTACCAAATTTCATCAAAGTCCGTTCAGTAGTTTTTGCGTGAAAGAGTAACAAACATCCATCCATCCATTCATCCATCCTCACAAACTTTCACATTTATAATATTACTAGCTGTTGCCCGCGGCTCCGCCCGCGTAAATAAATATACTATCCCTTGGGATTTTGGGAACACTGTACTATTTCGGAATAAAAAGTACTCTATATTTTAATCCAGAGCCTAAACTACTACCATACCAAATGTCATCGAAATCCATTCAAGTAGTTTTTGCGTGAAAGAGTAACAAACATCCATCCATCCATTCATCCTCACAAACTTTTACATCCGTTTTTTCCTGAAAAATAAAAACGTGTGCTTTTTTGTCTATTTTTGATACCTCGAGCACAGATTGAGTACTAATTACTAGTTTAAGTACTACGTAACCTCTAGTTCAAGCTCACGTGTCCACTATACTATCTACCTCTAATTTCAAGTGCGTACTGTATATTTTATCAATTTAATATTATTATATGAAGTATGTAGGATTGTTTTTTTTAAATTTAATTAAAAATACAGGATAGATAGGAGACTTGACCCTTTTTCCCGCCCGCTAAAGGAATATTTATTAATAAAGCAAACAAATTAAAATTCGAAGAGTTCTAACGATACTTGGTATTATGGATAAGTGGTATTAGGAAAGACGAAACGATTTTGGGAATATTTATAATTTACATACTTTTATGGAGAGGTACAGGCCAATCAATGTAGTCTCAAGATGTTAATAATAAATTAATTTCGAATCTATTTTGGTTATAAATTCGATTATTTTCAAATTACTTATAAGTTGTTTCTTCCAAAAAGTTCAGCGGGTCTAAAAAGGCCACTTACGCAATATCATCGCAATATTGCTATTTGACACAAAAGCAATTCTGCTTGTAAATCTGTCAAATGAATGCATTTCAGCCAATTTCTGCATATGAATTGTATCCAAATCTTAATATGAATTGCAATTCAAGTGGCCATTTTACGATCGCTGTCAGTAATTCATAACAAGAATTGAAAATGAATTGCCAAAACGGCCTTTTTAGACCTGCTGATTATAAATATTTTAATAATTAATTAATTAGAAGAGAAATAAAAGAAGTACGTCATTACAAAATTTAGTTTAGAGTATATTATTTCAAGGGAATAGATTATTATTATAATAATATAATAGGCAAGCGGACTGATTTATTGCATGAATGAATAGTACTCTTATATATGAGTAACTTCTCAGAAGAAAACGGTATATCAAAAGTCAATATTTTAAAAGGTACAGCGATTTGTATATAGAATTTCGCAAGTCTCGTAAAAACGCTCCATACTAAAATCGACATACAAATGACGTCACTATTGGATTAAAGTGTATAAAGTAGGTATAAAGTATACGGCCGCAGGTACATATTTGTAAATATCTCCGATATTTGTGCGTTTAAGTTCATACTTATAATAACGAATGTTTTTGTATATGATGTAAGTAAACTAATGATGTAGGTTTTGTTTAACAATTACGCAAAAAAAAGTACTTTTTAAATGTATTTAATTAGTAAACTACACATAAAATAATATTTTTTTTTACATTTACCAGCTAGTAATGCCTCAATATTTCTGAATATATTAATGAAACTAAATATTTCAGATGTTGTCCGATCCCCTATTACAGGTTATTTCAATTAGAGTTCGGGACTAATGGGTGCTGTTCTGTGTCGTGTTATGTGCTTCTGATCGTATACCTACTGTTATGTGTATCAAATAATAAAGCGCGGCATAAATTCCTATATATTATAAGAACCCTCTGAATACAAATAAAACTTCCATTACAAAATATTTGACTTTGATAAGAAACATATTAAGTTTTAACAATGCAACGTTCTCGTTTTTTGACGACCTCTGTGGCTCAGTGGTTGAGCGTGTTGGTGCTCAAGCCAGGGGCCGCGGGTTCGATTCCCGCCGAAGGAACAAAATGTTTTCCGTGTTCCTGAGTCATGGATGTGTATCTATTGAAGTATATGTGTATAATATAAAAGTATATATTATTATTATTAAGTATATATTTCCGTTGTCTGGTACTCGTAACACAAATTCTTCGAGAACTTAACACGGGACCAGATTGACGTGGTATGAAGCGTCCATATATATTATTGTTGTATTCTCAATGTTCAATACATTTTATTTAGACTTTGACTCGTCAGTTTTATGTAAACGTAGTATTTCGATCCTAGCGACCGTGACGCGCGACCTTTGGTCGAGGATAGACAGGATAGACGCGGTCGCGGGGTTTGTTTAGTGATCCATATAAATTCATACTAAAGAGTGGGTCGCACTAATCCGGTTGCGGTTGCAATTATTTGCGGTCGCGTGTAGTGGTCGCTAGGATCAGTACTCCAAGCAGGAACATTTTGCGGTATAGTTGTGAACGTAAGCGAGAAATATTGTATGAAAACCATGAAAGCGCCTGTAGCGGACGTAAAAGTACTATAATGTTCATACAATGTTCCTTATATTTCTCGTTTACGTACACGTAACGATACCGCCAAATGTTCCTGCTTGGGATACTGAATGCTGCCTTAATAGCTGTTACACACGTATGGATTTGGTCTGGAGCAAACCCCTTCTCCCTAAAATTAGGAAAAAAATCCTTTAGGGAGGAGAATTTTTAAGATTATTATTATTTTCTTTGGTTTGTATTTTCTTGTTTTTTATTAAATTAAGCTATTAAACTGTTATATCGACAAGCGATTTGAAAAGTCAACCTGTAGAAAATAAACTTTTGGAGGTATATTTTAATGTACAGTCTGATAAGGATCTTTTGGCACGTGGACAAAATCAGTACAAACATCGCCGTCTTGTAAAATGTCACTTTAATTATTATGTATTGTTTTGTAGTTGCGACACTTACCTTTTGGCACGTGGATAAAATCAGTACTAACATCGCCGTCTTTCACTTTTAGTAATAAGTATTGTTCTTATTTGCAACTCTCACGCCCCCATCCAAGTGCCAAAAGATCCTTGTACGACTGTATAGGTAAATGACAGAATAATATTACGAACATGATTTTTTAAATATTTGTTTATGAGTTTACTTAAGTTTGGAGAGAAATAGTTTTGAAACTCTGCACCAAAGTCGGAATGCTAAACTCTTTGGTAACACAATAATAAATAGAACTCTTTGGTAATACAATAGAGCTGAAAATTAAACACACGAGTGTGGTCTTGTCATAATGGTCTGCTAAAGACCAAATCGGTACGTGTGTAATCATTGAAACATACGACGAAACGTGTCTGAAAAATGTTGAAGCAACTATGTAATATGATCGCAACTGTACCTACTTTTGTACAAGTTTTATTCATATTTTGTGCCAACCTTTCCCAACCCACACTCCTACCGAAATCACGTAGAGTGAGCCTTTACGTGTTCTCCGTATAATTGGTTTAATTCAAAAGTAATTTTGATGATGGGTTTAATTTGTAAGGTGTGTCATATACTGGGTTAATGTACGGAATCCGAGCTAATGCTGATTACATGGGAACGTAAATTCGTGATTTAACATAGACTTATATATTATATTTACATATTAGGAAACCGAAATATATATTATATTACATAGTAATATTAACAAAAATTATATTATGACTACCGAAGTCAAAAGTCAAAACCTTATTATAAAATTTAATTTACCTACTTATAACGCTTTTACAATGACAATTACCATAAACCATGTATTTTTATTATAATAACGTATAACTTATTTAAGTAATTACCATACAAATTCGTTTATTATCTACATGCTAGTTACAACTATCTACTCTTACGTAAGTATACAACATTTTTACTAAATTTTGGCATCGGTTTGCTGCAATATCGAAGCAAATACAGGGTCGTTGCGCAAATAAAAATAAATATTCTACTTTCGACAATCCTTCACCTTCACAATATAAGGTCGTTATTCCCGGCATTGTTTAAACAACATAATTAAATATTCAGTGGATTGAATTGAATGGAAAACAATATACTGAAATATACTCCAAATATATTTACGACTCACCAAATTTTAAGTTTATTAAGTTGCAGAAATATTATTATTTCATAAATTAAATGCTGATGAGAACATAGTTACAAATATGAAAATGCAGTTAGTAGTTTATTATTACAGCTATAATAATAATATATTAACAGTAGCTGTTATGCAATACCTATACCACTGAGCAATTAATGTATAATACGTGTGTCTGTTTGTGTGTGTCTGTGTCTCTCTATGGCACAGTATCTCCCAAATGCATAAATCGATTTTGATCTAGTTTTTTTTTTTTTTTAAAGCTGGTTATGATCGAGAGTGTTCCTAGCTATAATTTATCATCATCAGCTTGCTCATTGCTACGAATTACACAACATTACATACAATTCGGGGGTTACTTAAAAAAAATGTTTTTATTTAAGTTCTGAATGCGCTACGTAAAGATGTAGCACCGCTACGTAATTTTTAGTCGCATGTTGACACAAATCTTTGCTTTAACATCAGAACCTCAATTCTCGTATTTAAAGTAGACTTCATGTTTCTTTGTTAGGATTGAAAGTGTAGCGACATGTTACCATGAACGGATTTTATGACGTTTCGACCAATCAGAGCGCGTTTCATGTTGGTTTAACGGTCATAAAAACACCTTTTGAGAGTTTTAGCGTGTTGGGACTTGATTGTAATTGTAATAATGCAGGTTACATTTAACAGAATTGCCCCTCTGATGCAGATGCTCCGTTTGCTATTATACCATGAATTTTAATTAATAAGTAATTAATACGATATTATTGGAATGTCGATTACACCTAGCCGATCTGCAGAAACATTCCAAAGCAGCCGTCCTATAATTATTATCGTCCTAAAACGCTCTAAAATATAAAATGTAAACTGCATGGACGGTTCAGTTTCGTTTGATTTATTTTTACTCTCTACAGACCGGCTCGGTGTAGCTGATGTCTAAAACTACTATGATATACATACTCCAATTTTAGTCGTTTTCAGTTGGTTATATTTTATTCCAAAGTAGCTGGTTTCTAGCGCGTTACAGAGGATAATTTGACTTCCACGCTACCATCCCTTTATCCTTAGAGTTGCACAACCGTAGCGGTTGTGGCGCCGTGCTACGACTTGCTGGAGCGGCTGTTGTCGGTGTTCTGCAGTGGCGAGAAAAGTTTCCCGGCCAGCCGCGTGAACGTGCAGCGGAACTGCCGGCTCATGCTGCAGTACAGCACGAAGTTCACTGCGGACCCCACTAGCGCCATGATGTCCATTACTTCACCTGGGGAAACAAAGGGAACTTTTAATGAGCAATTAAAATAAAGCGTAGGCTGAACGCGTTGAAAATACCGGGGTGAATGTACAAAGAGCAAATACATGAGATATTTCTAACAATTTTAATTTGTTGAAGTTATCAACATTTTAAAAATATATTTCCTTCTGTTGCAGGATCACAAGTTGGAAAGAAGTCTAAGGGTCAGTTCACACCGAAATGCGACTACTCTGCGCTGCATTTTGTGATAGCGATTCAAAATGGAACTTTATTCACTACGCAATAAGATACACCTTTCACTGCAAGAGTTCGAATTCGGTGCTCTGTTCGGCGCGACGAGACGCGAAGAAATGAGACGTGACTGACGCTGCGCTGCATTTTTAAGATAGTGATTCAAAAAATTAAACTATATTCACTACGCAATCGATACTTTCTTTGCAAGGGATTTAATTTCGAAAAAATGCAGCGTCACGTCGCCTTTGCTCGCGTCTCGTTGCGCCTCGTCTTGTTTCGGTGTGAACATACCCTTATATTATTCCGTTAGCTAATGCCTAATACCAATTCAGTAGGTACATAATATAAAATCTGCTGCTAAGTGTGGTTCAGTATAAAAAGGAAAAATCGCAGACCTTAATTCAAATTTATTCGGGTATACGTAGCTTTTGAATAATCTCACAAATTTCGTGCATACGACAATGGCTCTTCAGAGTTCGTAAAGAAGAACACTTAATCACGAATCCTCAAACTGTCCGACCTCCGCGGCGCTAATCACAGTCGACGACCTAGAGTACAGCCAACACTCCAAGTAGCAATAAACTATGGCAGACACTTAACTTGATACTTTTAATTCAAACGTTACAAAACAATAACTACAATGTTGTTATAAAAACTATAACCCGAAGTACGTTGTTACTTATGTAACCCGGGCTATTATTACGAATCTTTTGACACCATTTTTAAAATCGGACCAGTAGTTTAGGCACTACAGTGGAACAAATATACATAATAATATAGACATACATAGGTACATAGACTATAAAAATCATTACATTTCCTTTTGGCTTCGCCGGAGTCGAGTAAAAAATAGTTGACAAGCCGAACGCTTAGGTACATCGGGCCTCTCTATCACTTGTTCCGCGCTCTCGTTTGCACGCTCGGCTCAGGCGGAACGTGACAAGTTTTTGATTTATATGACCGGCGTTTATGATTTATATGACGTTATCACGTCAAAAATACGATTTTTTAACGTGATAACGTCAAAAACGAAACGTTTAGCTTCGCTAAAATCTGTTCAAATATATTCTTAAATCGTCCACGAGGACGATGGAACAGATTTTAGCGAAGCTAGACGTAAGGTTATAAGCCAAATTTTTAAGATGATTTAGACAAAACGTGAAAACAAATGAAAAAGTTATTTCTAAAAATAATAATAAATTAACTGACTACATTGGTAGTTTCATCTTTCGAGTTCTTAGAGTAGATAAATATTTATTGAAAACGATAATAACCTGTTTATGGAAGGTAATCACACTTTCGTGATTAAGTTTCTGCGCGTACGTAACAAAGTTTTCTAATGAAATACGTGAAGAGATTCAAATAACGGCAGGTTGTTTACTTTTCTATACTTACTTAGGAAGGCACTGGAACAATGCATGCTCAACGTAACCTTAACTTATAATTAGGTAGGTACCTTTTATGAGCTAATCCTGTAAAGTTTCAGTGAAAAAGTTATCAGTACTGACGAGTTTATTGTTGAAGTTATAATACAAAATATTTAGGTATATTGTTTTGCAAATAGGCTACTGTATCTATATTTCACAATTATTTGTACAACTAAAATAGTGCTGATAGTGTTATCACTAACGATACTATTTTATTATAAGTTTATTATGTCATGGGATACTCATTTCAACTTACCTGTCCGGTAGTTGTGGTATAGTATACGGGTACGCGACCCCGGCTTCCCTAGCTATTACTGTCCTATCCCTTGCCCTCCTGGACGGTAATATCCTACATTTCCTATTTCCCACTCTAACTTACCAATGTTCCTTTCCACACCACCTATACTTCCCTTTCCCTATTCCTACCCTCTTCGCCAATCCGTGGGAACGCAATGGATAATCATAAAAATAATTCATTATCCAAAATGGCGGCGATGTGGTTCGCCACCGATGGGTGATGACGTCTCGTTCTCGCGGAGGCGAAAAGTGGCCCATGGAGAGCCGCTTTGCTACGTTGAATGTAAGAGGAGGAATGGATGGTAAGAATGAAAGTAGACGAAGCGAAACAAGTGGGTAAGGATCGTAGCAAGTGGAAAGAAGTGGTCTCTGCCTACCCCTATGGGAAAGAGACGGTATCTTCCTACCCCTACGGTAAAGAGGCGTGATTATATGCATGTATGTTATTATAAAAATGTGTACCTAATACCTATAAATGTAACAAAAATACCTACCTAATGCAACATATTTTTGTTACATTAACAGTTACATTTTTATAATTCTATAAAGGCCGATTCGTCCCTTAATCCTTTTGGGATCTTTAATTCTTTAAGAATGTTAATTATTTCAGGTCAAAGACCAGGTTTCCATACAAAACACGTAGGTCCCACACACGCGCTGCATCGTTCAGATATTGAATACTAGCTGTTGCCCGCGGCTGCACACGCGTAAATACAGTATCTCTCGGGAACACTGTACATTTTCGGGATAAAAAGTATCCTATGTCCTTTCCCAGGACTCAAAGTATGTCTTTACCAAATTTCATCAAAATTGGTTCAGCCGTTAAAGCGTGAAGAGGTATGTCATTCTATTCACAGACAGACTGACTGCATTTATAATATTAGTATAGAGTATAGATGTCAGATCGATCTGACATTTTCATACAATTTCGTAAAATTTCACTTTTCACTTAATTTGACTTCCGAAATCCCGACCCGTTTACGAAAAGTGTTATTTGACAGTAACTGTCAAATAACACCCACGTACACGTGCTGAATCGTTCAGATGAATATGTCAGATCGATCTGACAGTTTCATACAATTGCGTGAAATTTCACTTTTCACTTAATTTGACTTCCGGAATCCCGACCCGTTTACGAAATGTGTAATTTGACAGTTACTGTCAAATACAGTTACAGTTTCGTAAAGAAGTGTCAGTGCATGCTAATCTACAGTGCTATTCTCTAAGAACATTTTCATATCTCGACAGCTGAATCCGTGGTGAGGTGTCAATTTCGTATATTGATTTGACACCTCACCGCGGATTCAGCTGTCGAGATATGAAAATATTCTTAGAGAATAGCACTGCTATTATGTAACAGAATAGCATGGACTGACACTTCTTTAGAAATGTTTTGTGAAACAATAAGTGGTCAAATCAAAAATAAAACAAACCTTATTGCAACGCTTTATAGATTCATGAATAATAGCAAAAAAGTGTAAATTTTAAGAAGAGTTCCAATTTTTTTTTCTAAATAAACAAAATAAGAGCAGAATATAATGATCCTATACACGACCTCTTTATTTAAATTTTGGGTGAAGAGGTTCTGGAAAATTGTTTTACTATAACATTTATAAAAAATTTAACCGATTTTGAAATAAAGAAGTACTCTAATTGTGACAATTGTTAATTTTGTAGGATTTGGTTTAATTTGATTGCAAAACTAAAACTGAAACACAGCCATTTAATGTGAGATTTGTAAACGGGCTCATATAGAATGTCAAGTTAAATACGTGAGTTTCCAGGCTAGTGTCTAAAAGCTTATTAAAAAAGCTTATTAAATTAGTGTCTAAAATAAATACCAGAAATTAATAATTTTGTAAAGTTTTTTAATAAAGGCCCAACGGATTTCTTTAACATTTAACAAAAGCCAATTTTCAAATAAAACGCAACATCATGTACAGGTCGCGCAACGAATTAAGATCTTTCGACAAAAGTAGAGGGGGTATGCGCAGAAGTCAGTTTTTGGGTCTGTTTGGCGGTAGCGGGCTCGGGCGGGGAGGTGTGGATGCGCCGAACGCATGCCGAACGTGGCTGCCGACACGCTATTGGTACGTTAGTAATATATATTCTTTGCTATTGGTCACAATTGGTCACATGCGCAAACGATCCCCTCCACTTTCACTGAGCGCTCATAAACCGTTGCGCGACCTATACACGTCAATTGTAAAAATTATTTTAGAAATTGGGGAAAACAGACGTTTTTGCTAAACTTTTAATTAAAAGCTGTCAACATCAGTGTCATCTTTAGAATTCTAAGATAGCTTCGGAGTGTTCAAAGTTATGAGGCATCATTATAGAAAAGCTCATGTTCTAAGAAACGCTACTTTCAAATCATTAAGTCTGACCTACTACAACCTCTATAATCTTCGTCGAAACAAAGGGTCCCCTAACGAACGCTGGCACAAAACAATTAGTCCAATATATAATTTATTAGTCTCAAATAACTGACAAGTAACTTCGTAAAGTAATTTGGTACTATGGCGTCGTAGACGATACGGCCCTACGATCGACGTCATAATATAAAGGTAAGCTGTAAATTCTGTGAATGTCTTCCGATCCCTTATCTACCCGCATAAAGTACACGATATCCGTAATAAAAAGTCTCGACAACTACAGGAAGACGAAGAGATTCGAGCCAAAAAACTTTACGATCCTATTACAATAATACAGGATCTGTAAAAATATTATTTTCAAAACCTTGTTACCATTTTCCAATGATACATGACCCAAACGGATATTTTACAATTTGGGGACATTTCGCGTTCCGTAACGGCCATATCAGCATAATATATTACTTCCATATCAAAGGGAAGCCATAAATTATGTCCACCCTATTACACAATCCAATGACACGCCGTACATACAAAACAATTCTCAACGGATTCATTTTTGAAAAATTCCCAATGTGAGGTTATTTATATTATATAGATTAAAAAATAATATGGGGTTATGCGAACCCTATAATTATTATTTTTATAAATACTTAAATTCATAATCTAACTTAACTACTTTATAAGTAGTGTAGAGTTTCATTTTCGTTTAAAAAATAAATACACTAAATAACATTTGTTGCATAAAATTAATTATTAAGACACAAAGCCAGTTTTATTTGTAGTGCTATTTTCTATAAATTTTTGCTACATCTCAATATTCATACAATAAACATTCTTACACATAAATTAATAACAAGGTTGTTTTACTTATAATACATAATAATTAGATTATTAAATAATCAAAGCAAAACATCTACAATATTTTTATTAACATAGCAATGAAAATTAATAAAAAAATAACTAGACCTTTTATCCTTATTGGTGAAATGAAGAAGAAATTAATATTTTAGGCAAATGAAGTGTATAAATGGAGTAATGTTAATTGCTTAAAAGCAAGCTATTTGGCATTCAGTTCCATAGACATATAATATATTACTAGATGTCGCTCGCGACTTCGTGCGCGCAAAAGTTAATTTCGCAGAAACCATACAATTTCCGCGATAAAAAGTAGCCTATGGCACAGATGTAGACTTCCTCGTATTCTACTCTATATCTGTGCCAAATTTCATCAAAATCCAGTAGTTTCGGAACCTATTCAATGCAAACAAACAAACAAACAAACTTTTCCTATTTATTATATTAGTAATAGATAGACAAGGCATGTTGCGGCAAAAAGTGTCTCCAGTTAAATCCCCCCACTTAAGATTTTTGGGGCCATTTTGACATTGTTTTATGGTGTGTATTGTCATTGAAGTATGGTGAAAACAACAAGATGGCTGACATTTGAGGTATGGTGAAAACCAAGATGGCGTAACTTTTTTACTGTATAAAGTTTTTTTTTGTGTCAAATGTACGTCATAGCCTATCTTTAGTTTTGAAATTTTTGTTCATTTTAATAAACATGGCGCTTTAATTGACATTCAAATGAAGTAATTTTCAAATATTTTATCGCCTAGATCACAATGCCAAGAAGTCGCAACAGACGGCCAGACCTACAATCCACAATGAAATTATGAAACCATTTATTTTCCGACACTTTTTTGTTTTTATTGTGTTTAGTCACTTAAATCCTTTGGCTGACAAACTTTAGCATTTTATTTTGTATTATTTTATTCTCATTGGATTTTAAGTCACTAGAATGTTGACGAATCTAAATTCTCAACAAATAAAATATTTTCTTTATTGTAGAATACATAAGTACACTATTGTCGTCGAAATGGTTTGCTTATTACTACTATGATAATTTTGTTGTTACCTACCGAATATGTATAAGTGCTTCAGTTCAGAAATAATTTTGAGAATGATGATGATGATGAAATCTACTGTTATAGTATCTAATAATTAACATTTTTATTTTAATTTACCACAGTATTCTTTTCATATTTAATTGCAATGACTCACGTAGTCTTTCTTAAAAACGCTCCAAATATTTTTTTCATATTTGGGTTAAGACTTTAAGTGGTTTGTAAAATTAATAAACTCTTAAGCTTCCAAGATATTGAACTTTAAAAGACAACAAGCCATGTTCCAATTCAAAGCAAATGCCACTAATTTGTTAGCAATCCTTTTAAACCTATCTAAATAAATATTACTGTAATTTTACCTAACAGAAATAATGTACCTATATTTGTTTTTCTTTATTAATTAGGAGCTGGATACTTTCTTTTTTGGGATTGACTGATTAAAAGTGTTTAAAGAGAACGAATGATCCGAGGATTTATGTAATCTGGTTAAATGAAAGCTTGGAAGCTCTCTAAATCTGAGAGATTATGATCATGCCCCCGAAGATTAAAGTATACATTGTAAGACATACTGAATAATACAATGTTATTCAATGAGTACAACCAGTACGTTTCAATACTGTGATAGGAATCGGGCGGTATACTCAGCAATATAAGGAGTTCTTTTAGAAAACTAAGAGCTAAAATGTTTAAATTTTAATGAACAACAGAATCATATTTTAATCACCATAATTCTCAAAGTTAATGGTGCTTATTATGGAAAAAATCTTTAACACGAAAAAATAAAAATCACAAAACTCGACAAGCAGCGTGTATTTGTTATGCATAGAAAAATTATTTCCTGCTTTTCATTTTCAATAAAGCTTATAATTGTTGCGGCATTAGAATTTCAATTTACATAGATGCGTTATATTTCTTCTTGTGATTGGGCTTTAGTAGAACGTCTACTACCTACTCTATATAGTTACCTAAACTTCTGTTCTCTTCTTTATATTAAACATAAATTACGGCACGTGATAGTAAAAGTTTTTGGCGTAATCAAGTTATGTCAGCTCTGACTCAACCGAACTTGTTGTTATTTAATAACAACAAAGAATTTTACGTGAAATATTTTCATGTTAGGGAAACAAAACAAATAAGATATCAGACAAACAGCTTCTAGGGTTGTGTAACTTAATAGTTATGGAGAAGCGTTCTTTGTACTTGTCATTCTTCTTCAGAATTATAGAGGGTAATATGTTTTTCATTAAAACATTTTTATCGAGAAATATATAAAAGTGTTAGTTACACTATTTATAACTCAAGAACGGCTAAACCGATTTGGCTGAAAATTGGCAGGGAGGTAGCTTCGAACCAGGAGAAGGACATAGGACACTATTTATCGCGGGAAAATGTACGGTTCCCGTGGAATACTGTATTTACGCTTTTACGTAAAAACTACTTAACCGATCATCATGAAATTTTGCACAGATATAAAGTAGAGCACGGGAAAGGACATAGGCTACTTTTTATTGCAGAAAATGTACGGTTCCCGTGGAATACTGTATTTACGCTTTTACGTAAAAACTACTTAACCGATCATCATGAAATTTGGCACAGATATAAAGTAGACTACGAGAAAGAACATAGGTTACTCTTTATTGCATAAAAATATACGGTTCCCGTGGAATACTGTATTTACGCTTTTACGTAACTCCTTACCCGATCATCATGATTTGCTATAGATTCAAAGTAGACCACGAGGAAGGACATAAGGCTACTTTATAGGTCGTCTAGAGTCATTCTCTCGTTCTTTGTATTTGTGAAAAAGAAAGCATGCTATATTAACCCAAGGTTAACTTTAACCCGGATTGGCGCAAGTGGGCCTTAAGCTTTTGTATAACGCGTTTCAAATGAGAATAGGAACGTCAATGACCTTTTTCTGTCAAATATCACTTGAAAAGTGCGATTTTCATGAAAACTTATGTGCATATAAATATTAATAGTATTGCATCGAATTTTAATAACAACGATAAATAGTAATCAATTATCTAAACATAAATTTAACTATTATAACAGTCTAAATTCAAAATAATATGGCGCCGACTCGATCCTATTCTCATTTGAATCGCAATATAAATAAGTTTTGTTTTTGCACTACCCTTGGCCCAAAATACAGAACAAATAATAAATAAACCCTAGCTATTATTTACCGTGAACATGGTACGTTATTAGTTACTTTAATACAAACATCGTAAGGTTTATTTAACTTGAACAAAAGTTTAGTTTGTATAAACCCAGTACTGTTGTTTAAATGTACTATAATTATGAAATATAATTCATAAGCAGGCTGACTATTGTCATATTTTATTCGTAATTTAAATGTTATTATTATGATGATGACATCAAATTGACGTAGCATTGACAATAGGCTAGATGACTAAATTTTAGTGCATAAATGTATTAGTACCTACTCTTAAAAATGAGTAACTTCTCAGAAAAAATACTATATCAAAAGTCAATATCTCCAAAGGTAGGTAGGTACAGCGATTTGTTTACAAAATATCGCAAGTCTCGTGAAAATGCTCCATAATAAAATCGCACCTAGCTGTGACGCCTAGGTAAAAGTGTATGAAATATAAGGCTCAGACCGAATAAAAGTATAGACGGAGCCGTCGTAAACAATCGGGGCGAAATAAGTGAGGCAAAGTTTCGGCTTTGTGTGCGTAACTCGGTGTAAGATATCGTAGATTTGCGCATGTGTGCTAGAGAAAAATGTTGCAAGCATTGTGCTCCGACTCCCAACTCCCAAGTGCGAGATATATACTTTGGTAAAGTTATATTAAGTTATATTATTTAACTGTAGGAGAGCCACGCTTTGGCATGAATGGGCCGACTCGACCGGGTATAAATACCACGACCTCACAGAAAACCGGTGTGAAATAACGCTTGCGTTGTGTTTCGCCGAGTGAGTGAGGTTACCGGAGGCCCATGGGAGGGATTGGGGATTTTAAGGACCAGGAACGCAAGTCGCAACACCAGAGGAGTTTCAAGTGTAACTCCTCTAGTGTTGCGAGTTCATGGGCGGCGATCAGGCGATCCGTCTGCTCGTTTCCTGGTTCATTACAAAAAAAAAAAGGAATATTGTGTTTTATTTGTATTGGTTGACTGAAAAGACAATTAACTTACACAATGAGAGTCATTTATTTTAAAACTAGTTGATGCCCGTAACTTCGTTTGCGCAGTACTAACGAAAGCGGAACCCTATTTTTTAAAACGGAACCCTAAAATAATAGTAGCCTATGTTAGACCTTATAACATCAGCTATTTGCTAGTGAAAGTCCTGTGAAAATCGGTCTAACCGTTTCAGAGATTAGCCGGAACAAACAGACAGACCGACAGACAGACAGAAATTTTAAAAATTGGTATTTTATTGTAAGTACCGAATATACTTTCAGATTAATTATGTGAAAAGCTGTTTATTTGAAGTTACAAACATACACTTCAATTTTATTTATCTGTATAGATGTATAGATCAGGCGATCCGTCTGCTCGTTTCCTGGTTCATTACATAAAAAGAAAATGGAGTACTGTGTTTCATTTGTATTGGTTGACTGAAATGAAAGACAATTAACTTACATAATGAGAGTCATTTATTTTAAAACTAGCTGATGCCTGCAACTTCGTTTGCGCAGAACTATCGAAAGCGGAACCCTATTTTTTTAAACGGAACCCTAAAATAAAAGTAGCCTATGTTAGACCTTATAACATCAGTTACCTGCTAGTGAAAGTCCCGTGAAAATCGGTCCATCCGTTTCAGAGATAGCTGGAACAAACAGACAGACAGACCGACAGACAGACAGATTACGGACAGACAAAAATTTTAAAAATTGGTTTGTTATTGTAAGTACCGAATATATTTTCAGATTAATTATGTGAAAAGCTGTTAATTTGAAGTTACAAACAAACACTTCAATTTTTTTTATCTGTATAGATTAACGTAATTTTACGGTGACATGTATAATAAAGGTATATTAGGATATACCTACTCCAAAACTAAATATGCAATAGTAACATTTCCTAAAACACACTTCCCTTACTTTTGGGAAAAGATAATCTAAATAAACTTGCAACACTGACACAATGGCGTCTAGAATTCGTATTCCGAGAAATGATGACAAACATTTAACGATTTTGTTTAAATTACACACCAAATCGGATACTTACTTGTGAAAAGTAATCTCAGACGACTTTTTCTGAAAACATTAATTGTATTTGCAGCAGTTTATGACGCAGGACGGCATAATGTCGCAATTATTATTCCACTAAAACTACGTCTCGCGCTCTCGGTCACTTGCGGCAGACTACCGCGCGGCCGTCTTCATATCGCCGAATCGTCTTCATATTACGTACCTCACGTTTTGAGCGCAATGTTATGTCTATACTTTATTCGGTCTGAGATATAAGGCCGCAGGAATATATTTGTAAATATCTTCGATATTTGTGCGTTTAAGTTCATACTTACCATATTTATGTTTTTGTATAAAACGTAAATTGTAAGTAAACTAATGATGTAGGTTTTGTTTACTAATTTTACAGAAAAAAATACAATACCAATAAATTAAGTAAACACTCTAATTCAGAATCTTTGTAGTTTAAATACTGCTGTTTCATATATATGAAAGTCTGTAGTGTGAATGCAATAAGTTCGTATGCAATATATCTCTATGCTCTTTCAACATTGCTTTGAGTGCACTCTGTTGCAATACACAGAATTTGAAGGCAATAATAAATCTATAAGTAGTACACAAAATCAGTTATGAGCATTTAGGGTGTATACGGCAAAGATACTATAATATATCTCAAGATGCCTATAATATATGCAAGATGATGGCAATATAAAATATATTTATATGTTGTTGCTGCTGTTGCCCGCGGCTCCGCCCCCGTAAATATAGTATCCCACGGGAATACTGTACTTTTTCGGGATAAAAAGTAGCCTATATTTTAATCCAGAGTCTAAACTACTACCATACCAAATTTCATCGAAATCCGGTCAATAGTTTTTGCGTGAAAGAGTAACAAACATCCAACCTCAGAAACTTTCACATTTATAATATTAGTAGGATCTTAGCCGTCTGTGACAGTAAATACAAACTGTGTAGCAAGCGATATTTCATCCTAACATAAAATATTATAGTAACTTCATCGTCTGTGATCATCAACCATCACCACCACAATAATATGCATTGCCTGTTTAAAAGTTGGAATTACTTTGAAGGTTAATAAGATGGAAAAGTTTATTTTATTAAATCTGTAAAGCAATATACGGATTGCGGAGTGACTAGACTCTTGAGTGAAAACGTGACGGGACTCATGAACATCCGAACGTATTCACCAATTTGACTTATGATGATAACGGCGAAAGCAATAAATGGTAATAGTGGTTACATGTGACACTTTTACGAATGACGGAAACATATTATACTCAATGTGTGTAAAAAATATATTTGGCACTGCTTGCATTACGAAAGTGTACCGTTCTTCCTTCGATAGCTAATCGTATCTATATAGCTATCAGACCAAATTTTTTGGTACTAAATAGATGTAACAATTAATTTTTATCACAAACGATCTTTATGCAAACGATACAAAAATAACCACGCGAGTCGAGAAATGCCGCCAAAGCTTTCGTCCGTTTTATTATTCATAGGATTCAAAAACGAGTCGTATTATCGAATGTGTGGAGCTCAATGAAATTCTAAGACGGCGAATTTCAACGCTTCGTTTCATAATTTCCCATACTTCTTGTTTCTATACGTCTGATACAATGAAAGCAATTCTTATTCTCACTGAGTTATATCAAGCGAAAGGCATCTACATCTACGTGCTTCATTTATTTCGTTTTCCGATCTTCAAGGAAATAAAATCGTCATTTGTCACTGCTCAATAAAATCATATTTTTTGGTTCTAAGCATAATTTTTGCAGTAGTAACAGCAGTGGTGCAGCTCCTAGCAAAATATAATATTTTCTCGTAAATGTAAAATTTAATTTGTCCGTCCCATACTGCATTATGTTTCCTTTTAATCTCTTTTCATAAACTTTTTTACATTTGAATTTAGAACTCGCTGGGCTCCAATGTGGAATAATGCTCTGCTATTTCGTTTCATTCTCTCGTGTTGTCGAGACATGTAGTTTTAATTATTATAAAAGATATTTTTAAAATAAATAAGTTGATAATTTGAAATTACACGAAAATAATAGGCGTGACGTGTACAGAGACAAGTGAAACTCCATTCATCATTTAAAATCCAAAAACACTCTCATCGTGCCTTTTTATTTTTTCACTTCAAAAAATAATATAAAAATAAAATATACATCTATAAGAGCCATCTGTGTACTGAGCCATACTTTAGAAAGTTGTTGTTATTAATAGCCTCCGACAAATGGCGTTATATGGAAATTCCAACCTTGAAATAGCACTCCCAATACCGCTAAAGAGCTTCACTTTATAACATTTTATTGCAAAGCTCGCAAGTGATGTTTTCTATTCAGGTTTGTGATTCACTGAAATCAAAGATGTTACGAGCTACTAGCTAGAAATGTTCATAAAGCGAATATTGCGAAATATGACGAAATCTCTTGTCAGCATCGCCCGTCAGCCGTCAGCTCCCGTTACACAAATTCACTTCACGTAGATGAAAAGTTACGACGCCCATCCAAAAATGAAAACAGTTTTTTATTGCATGAAGTGCTTGATATAAATATGAAAAGCTTAAGATCGCCGACTACGTACGTCTAAATTAAAAATAAAGGATTTTTAATCTATTTTTTTTTTTGTTTATAGCTTACATAAAAAAAATTGTGTACGGTCTGCTATAAAATTAAGTTATAACTCTAATGATATTTGGGATGAAAAGTAATTTTAACTGAACATCTAACAAATTAATAATTTTAGCAACGACCGTTTTAAACTACTACAATATCTTGAGGTGACGTTAACAGGACTAATGTGAAAAGTTTTTGTCATTGCTGACGCACGCATTCTAGTTCGATCACAAGTCACAAGCACGACAAACCCGTTATCAAAAGATATGAAAGTGTCATATTCACTTGGTATAACTTGAGCGAAGGTATAGTGTAATTAATAAAGTTAGAGCATTATAGGTACAGTCGCCGGACGCAGACACATCCGGTGCACTACTTTTCGACCTCTAATACTTGGCAGTAGGAATGAAAAGGGTACACCGAATCTGACGGCGACTGTATGTACATTGTAGGATAGAATATTTGTCTGTTGGCACTAATCTGAACTTTCTCTTTCAGCTATCACCAAATAAGTGTTATTTCCGCAGTTAAGTCAAACTTTGGCCGATATCACTGCGACTCAAGGATCTACTTACCGAATGAATAATAGCAGACTTCGAACAGCTGTGGAGCTATGGCGGTGAGCAGGCCGAACAGCGCCTGCGGCAGCTCCGTGGCCAGGAAGAGGCCCAGCAGCGCCACCAGCATACGCGTGGTGCGGTCCGTGCGCCCCCCGCCACCGCCCTTCCTCCCGCTCTCCTCGTTCAGTCTGGTCTTCTCTCCCTAGGTAAGATAATATACTGAATTGAGTATTTTGTAGTCGAGTTTCTGAACGCTTGTTTTATTATGTACCGGGTTTTCGAGCTTTGCTCGGAGCTCTAGTAGATTTTAAAAATATCCACCACATCTCGAATTTCCGAACAACACAAATAATATACTACTAATTATTAAATTAATACGTGAAGTAAAAACTTGTAGTAGATACAGTTTTAAGAGAATTATGCAACCGGAGGAGTATGAAATTTGGTCGGTAAATTAAAGTTTATTTGGAGGAAACTGTGCGAAAAGTTTCTGAACGCTTGTTTTATTATGTACCGGGTTTTCGAGCTTTGCTCGGAGCTCTAGTAGATTTTAAAAATACCCACCACATCTCGAATTTCCGAACAACACAAATAATATACTACTAATTATTAAATTAATACGTGAAGTAAAAACTTGTAGTAGATACAGTTTTAAGAGAATTATGCAACCGGAGGAGTGTGAAATTTGGTCGGTAAATTAAAGTTTATTTGGAGGAAACTGTGCGGGAAGCTAATATTATTTAAATACTGCTTAAAATACAAAAAATATATAAATAACAACAACGCACACTACCTCAGATTATTAACACACTCTACCGTGCGTTTATACACAATTTTGTTACACGTTGGCATATTTTGTCAATCTGTCACAACACTTACATTTTTTTTCTAGAGGGGCAATAGAACCCTTAAGTTTAAACTTTAAAATGATATGAATTGGGTATTATAGGCAAATCCGACCACAGGACGACCTCTAGTTACTATAAAACTTGCAAAGGCAAGTGCTAAGTAATCATAAATTAGTTTGAAAATGAAATGTATTGAAAGACACTTGTCTATTACGACTATAAGAATAGGGAATATGCACGTATTTTTTTTATTTATTTATATAAATATATCTTGTTTAGTAAACCGTATGGTAAAATCAGTTTTTTGATATCATTAAAAATAATGAAGATATGAACGTTTAAAGTGGTCTATTAGACAGAGAGATCCGACGTGTATCGTGACGTCACATAACACGACTTTCATAGAAAGTTCATACTAAATTTCGTTTTGCTAGAAAGAGATAGATTACAAACTTTGACCGCTCATATCTTGCTCATTTATCAACAGATATTGAAAATTTTCTTGCCATTTTCTTTATTTTTCTGTCTAGTATCATATTATTATATTTTAAGCTATTTTTATATTTTATGCATATTCCCTATTTCTAAGCATCAATTGAAGCATGTACAAAAACCTCTAGAAACTCTTCATGTCGGTATGAGATTATGATGCTTGCATACAAAGCGTTATCACCTTCTTTTGAAGGCTTAAACAAATACACGATCGTAATACTGTGCTGTTTTACTATGATAATAAAGCTTTACATACAATAGTACTTTCGCTTTTATTGAACATTCAAGAATCCTCGACGATATAGGTTGCTCCTTTTTATTGATACAGCTTTAAAATGTTTACTATTAGACTATTCTGTGTTTATAGGAGATAAAAGATAAAAGCTGTCTTCGAGGTAGATAGGTACTATATACGCTTTTCATTTCAATTGTTTATGGTATTTTTTCAAACATATCCGACCAGAATAGCAGACAGACACCAATTGAAAATGTAACTACTGTGCATTTCGTTTGTTATTCCCAATAGAGTTAGATCGAACAGCAAAAACATAACGAAACAACATTACAATCTTATACTTAAAACGAGACAATCTTGTATGTATATAATCGGTTTTTCGAAAACTGCTTTATTACAAGTAGGTATTACCATAGAATTTAGTATGCAGAAAGTTTTGGGGGAGAAAAATGGTCTCATCCCTGGGAAACTGTGCATTTTTGGGCTATGTATGTTCTTTCTTTGGTCGTGCACCAATATATCAATAATTTCAACTCTATTATGTCAGTCCGATTGTCAGTTTAGTATTCGTATGTACAATATTTGCTTTGTTAGGAAATTCGGAATGTGGTGGCTTCGGAACCCTTTTTATTGTTTTTAATTATATATAATATAAGTTTTCTCGACGACAAAATATGACATGTTAAGATTTTCTAAAGTATTCCCATGAAGTCGTAGTAATAATGTGACATCTGTAGATGGAACCCAATGGAAGTTACTGGGCATAATGATGATGTTATTATTATACCACATTTTAGGAGTTAATTAATTTATAAAGTTGTATGGTACTGTGTAAATTAATTAACCTCTGTATTTTCAGCGTATGTACCTAACATTGAAATATTTCGCACCTATCTAGTATGTACTTAGGGCGTAAAATTATCGTTGGCGGATCGTAATGTCGAAAGGTCAATATAAATATTCATTTTCACGTAGGTTTTCTATTGATTATTTTGTAATAGACTGTTGCTATTGGTAATATTAACTGTGTCCACTATTGTTATTCCATCTAGAAGACTCTAGCCTCTTATGGTACGTACAGAGGGCAACACATGTTGAGTTTTCACAAAAATCGTGGTGTTCAATACAATACTCCAACACTGCCACTGCAAATGTGTCATGCTCAGATTTCATGAAGACATAATATATCTTCTTAAATTTAGGTAAAAAGCTCGCGCTTCGTTTGACAAATTCTTCGCTCCGACTTAGATAATATATTATACTACCATTAATTGCTTGTAGCTTCGCCCGCGTGAAATTAGGTTTTAAACATTCATCCCCTATTTTTATATAAGGAAAGATTTTAAATTTTTACAAATCTTTCCTTAGTGGATGCCTACATCATATGCCTACGTGTGCAAAATTTCTAATTTCTAGCCTTTGATACATCAGTCAATCAGTTTTGCCTTTTATATAAATAGATAAATAGATCAATACTATATTTAGTATTGTGATATATTTATCACGCGAGTTTTTACCACTTTTCTTCTTGATACATTTTTTGCCTTGATTTTACTCTAAATATTTTTTTATGTTTATTTTATATTTACAGCACAATTGCCGATAAAAATTGCCTTAACCAACTGTAAAGATTTCTTTATATATCCCGTGTAACGCGGAAAGATATTAATAAAATATTCATGAATAATATACATAAACCATCCTCAGAAATCCAAATGTTTTTATCTCGCGAACATTTTCCGAGTTTAGATAAGCATAACGAATGTAAAATAGTGAAAAACTTACGAACATACGTCGGCGAATGTACATTGTGGAGCAGTGATTTATAGGGATCGTATTTTCTGAGGTTACGGTACTACTTTGCATGACTATTTTGATAGATCCAGCGAAGTTTCAAACTCATACGTCCTAACCTAACGCGGTTATTTCATATTTGAATCTGAACTACATCGATCGATATTCTATTGTGCATTGTAAAACTTGTGTTGAAATTCTGTGTGTTCCGTTTAAAGAAACTGCTGAGTACCATGCCAAATGCATGCACCATTTGCTCCTACATTCGCTGAATATAAATTGCTACTTTTCTGAATATCATTAAACTTTATTTAATATGAAATTTTACCGAGAAATGAGAACATTTTAGTTTGCACTACCCTTTCACGTTTACCTACCGATAGAAACTTTAGCACAGTTTATATTAAATTTAAATAACAACCATATTACAAACGTCCGGCAACGCACTTGCAGCTCTTCTGATGCTGCGAGTGTCCATGGGCGACGGAAGTTGCTTTCCATCAGGTGACCCGTTTGCTCGTTTGCCCCCTTATTTCATAAAAAAAAAAACTCTACGCAATTTTAACAAAGAGTATATCGAAAATGTATTAACATTATTTATCTGTACGTGAACGTATGTAACGTTAATTCTTGAGCAGATATTTTCATAACCCTCCATTGTGTGCAGTACGACCGTTAATTACAAAAACACATTTGTTTCATTAGAACATAACATTAATTAAGAAACAAGTAAAATGTTCAGAAGTAAAAATAATTTAAATATTTTAATACAACGAGTACTTGGTAAGAAGACTTCAGAGTAGTAACGAGTTTGAGTAATTATATTTGGAGCAAAGTGATTTTTTTAATTTAACTAATAACTTAACTAATAAATTATCCATCAGTGTTACTAAATATTGCTCGGATAGGTTTCATAAAAAAGGACTATACTGGAGGAAATCAAAAAGTTTTTACCTCATTTGTTTTTATCGCAGACTTTTTTAGCAGCTTCTGTCTCCGGCGATCACTGGACTTCATCTTCATGATCAAACACACACTCAATATCGATAGCACTACACACGGTATAAGTTTTAAAAATACACTGTATATCCAAAATATAGCTGTCAGTAGTTCCTTGTTGGTGGTCATTGATATAGCGTAGATGGGGTCGCTGGTTACCGACGTGTCATTGAAGACGGGGGCGTCCCCGGTGCCATTACCTTGCCCGCTCAGGGTGTTCGGCCTCTCCTCGATATTCATCGCGAAATATATCGGAAGACATACCACCGGACACACGACGTACGCGACCGCTATCGCCAAATTAGTATTACGTTTGTTACATATCGTACTGTTCTTTTGTGGGAATTTGATGGCCACGAATCTCCAGACCGCGAGGGTGATGGTCAGCCAGATGGATATCGTGTGGAACGTCTGGCTGAATATCGAGTGGAAGTACACGAACACCGCCCAGCCGTACGAGTTCCTGTTGAGCTCGGTGCCGATCTTGATGTAGATGTGAAAGGCGAAGGGCACGTACTCCAGCATGACGAGCAGGTCGGCGACGGCCAGCGCGGTGAGGATGGAGTTGGTGGACGACGTCATCTCGCGGCGGCTCAGCACCGCAATGTTGACGGAGTTGGCGACGGAGCCCAGCAGGCAGATGATGAGCGCGATGTAGCCGTGCACCTTGACGTACACCCGCTGGAACTCCAGCCCGCCGGGCATGCAGTAAGCCGCCGCCACCGCACCATGACCCTCGGGCGACGACATCGCGCCTCACTGTGGTGGAGATGTGAGGCCCCGCGTGCTCCTCTGGACTGGCATTTTTCTGTAAATAAAAAATTTGGTTACAGTAATTACTGGGTATCATATACATAATTATTGGCTATCAACGCCTGCACAGGAGTTTTCTTATTATGATTAATGCAGTACAGTTGTACAAGTACAAGTTTCTCTTTTTACTATCAGCAAAAATGCCTTTTCAGTGAACGTTTGACGTTCATACGTATTGCACGTGCGGTGTGTAATTAAGAAATAGGTAAAATAACTCGCTCGCGCGTTATCTTGTTGTTGTTATTGTCGCGTGTGCTGTTTTGATCTCTGACTACAGGGATCACTCAGCGAAGAAAATGACCCAACCGAATCCGAACCCATCTAGCTATGCTGCCGTTACCCAAAATGATACATTCCCAAAGAAAAACCAAGCTATCGTTATGGATGCCATTGATAACACACTGTTAAAAGAATATACAGAGGCTTTGTCTAAGGTAATTAAACCCACGTTAATAAGATTCGTATCCAGAATAGCTAATAACAGAATTTGTGTGTATGTTGCGAGTAAAGAATTAGCTGATGAATTAGTCGACAAACATAAATTAATACAAAGTAACGGGCAAAATATTGCTATCAGACCGCTTGTCACTCGTAAAAAAAGGATTGTTCTTTCCAATGTATGCCCAGTCATTCCCCATGATGCAATTAAGAAAAGTTTAGAAGATCTCAACATAACACCTCAATCTCCAATCACCTTTCTACGTGCTGGATTTACTGAACCTGGATTTAACCACATTTTAAGCTTCAGACGCCAGGTTTACATAACCCCTGAAGATAGTGTTAAGCTTCCAGACTCCATGCAAATAAATTTCGATGAAACTAATTACTGGATTTATTTGTCTTCGGATTCAATGCACTGTTTTACCTGCAAAAACATTGGCCATATTGCTAAAAATTGTCCTGAAATTTTAAATCAGTCGGGCGTGGTGGGTACTTCACCGAAATTGGATATTACACCAGATTCTCGCTCGAAGCTAAAACACCCGCATCCTCCATTATCTGATTCCCATTCCTCACACCAAAATATGAATAAGTATTATCAGAGAGTAATATGATAAACGATGAAGTGGATATTATGTCTGAGGACGCATCGTGCTTCAGCGATACGTCATCATCAATAGATTTGGCCAAAAATGTTAGAAAGAAGAAGAAAACTTTCACATCAGACAGCAAATTGGGATTGGTGGATTGGGACAAAATAAACACAATTATCACTTCGTCCTCGAATAGTTACCCAATGGATTACCTACAATTTAAGAGTTTTTTGGAAAACACCCATGGAGTACAAGATATAAGTGTCATCTGTGCTAATTATTCTAAAGACCCTTCTTCTATCATTAAGATGTTAACGGAACTGTACCCTCAGTTTACTAATAGAAGCATAAAAAGCCGTATTACGCGTTTACGAAGAAAACTTAAGTTATTATTAAATAAAAACAAAAATGGCTAGGTTAGATATCTTACAATGGAGTATTAACGGTTTTTATAAACGTAAACAAATATTTAAAATTCTGTTATCAGAAAGAAATCCAAACGGTATTTGCCTGCAAGAGTCTAACTTTAAAAATAATTATTGTCACCAAATTCCAGGATATGAAGTTATATTTAAAAACAGAATTAATTCTTCCCACGCAAGTGGAGGTGTCGTTTCCTACTTCAAGTCTAATATTTTCGTATCCGAAGTCACCTTGAACACAAGCCTGGAAGCTGTAGCCGGTATTATTAACTTTCCCGCGAAGATCACAGTATGTAATATTTATTTACCTAATAGCACTATTTTAATTAGAGAAGATTTGATTAATTTAATTAATCAATTACCGAAGCCATTTATTTTAGTCGGTGATTTTAACAGCCATAGTTTGTCATGGGGGAGCTCCAAAACTGGTTCGCGTGGTAAGATTATACTCGATATTTTAGACACACGTAATGACATAACCATCCTAAATGAAAATCATCCCACTTATTTTAATGTTGCCAATGCTTCTACTAGTGCAATCGATCTAGCTTTATCGTCATGTACGATTGCCCCATTGTTCCAGTGGAATGTTTTAGATAACCCTCACGATAGTGACCACTATCCAATAATAATAAGTCATGCAACTTCCCCCATAGAAAATAGTCCTCATATTTCTAAATGGATTTTTCAAAGAGCTAATTGGGATTTATACGAGTCCCTAATAGACACAGGTACTGGAGAGTTATGTGATATTTCACTAATTAATGAAACTACAATTGATGAATGTTTATCAAAATTTAATAATTAAATAATGTATTCCGCAAATCTAGCCATTCCAAAGTCACGAAGAAGCAAAGGTAATCGAAAAAAATTGCCCTGGCTTACAAGTGAATGTTTAACTGCAATAAAAAATTATAAAAGGGCACATAGAAAATACTTAAAATATAAATCACTTGAATATATGGTTAATTATAAGAAAACGAGGTCAGCAGCTAGAAGACTCTTAAAAGAAACTGAGCTAAGATCCTGGCACGATTACACTTCTACCATAAATCCCCAAACACCATCTTCAGAAATCTGGAATAAAATAAATAGATTAAAAAATCGTTCCATTAACACATTTTCCTCTTTCTTACTTGACGATGATTCAAAAAGAGTTACAAATAATATTGATAAGTGTAATGTATTAGCAAAAAACTTTGCAAAAATTCTTCAAACTCTAATTACAGTAATGAATTTATCTCATATTCTTCAAAAAATCACGTCATAGACTTGCCTAAAAAAATATCCAGTGTACAGAATGAAAACACAATTAATAGTTCACTTACCCTCGATGAGCTTCTTTTCGTTTTAAATAACTGCAAAAATTCCCATTATTTATTTCCCAAGTTATGGCACATATCTATCATTATTCCTATCCCAAAACCTGGTAAAGATCATACCCTACCTAGTAATTATAGACCCATAGCCTTAACATGTAATCTTTGTAAAATCTTAGAAAAAATAATTGCAAATCGCATTCGTTGGAAATTAGAGCATGAAAAACTTATATCTCCCTATCAAAGTGGCTTCCGTAAATTTCGTTCAACGACCGATCATTTAATATTATTGGATACAGCTATTTGTGAAGCTTTAGCTCTAAAAGGTCATCTATTGGCAGTATCAATGGATATTGAAAAAACTTACGAAATGGCCTCAAAGAATGTAGTGATAAACACCTTAAAGTTGCATAATTTTACAGACAGTAATATTATTCATTTTGTTAACAATTTTCTTTCGAACAGAAAAATTAAAGTTAGAATAAACAATGAGTATTCCGATCCAACTGATATTGCCAATGGAATTACACAAGGTTCTGTTATCAGTGTATTATTATTTATAATAACTATTAATAATGTTCTATCTGTTATAAAAAGTCCCGTCAAAGGTTTGCTGTTCGCTGATGATTTAACGTTGTTTTGTATTGGTAAAAATATTTATACTACTACTCAACTAGTTCAAAACGCTCTTGATTTAATTCATAATTGGTCTCAGGAAAATGGTTTTAAGTTCTCTAAATCTAAAACTGAGTTCATTGTATTTTCTAGACAAAATAACTCATTTGATGATATAAGACTATATCTTGATGGCCATCCGCTTACTAGAACTTATTCTATCAAAATACTTGGAATGTTATTTGACAGTAGACATACATGGAAAATACATATTAAAAAATTAAAAGCCGATTGTTATAAACATTTAAACATACTAAAAGTTTTATCTTCTATTACATGGGGTTCTAATAAAGATTGTCTATTAAATGTTTATCGTGCTTTAATAAGATCAAAACTCGATTATGGATCTATAATTTATGATTCATGTAATAAAAGTTTTCTATCCAGTCTGAATTCAGTTCAAAATACAGCCTTAAGGTTATGCCTGGGGGCTTTTAGAACTAGTCCCTCGCATAGTTTACACGCAGAATCGGGTGAATTTCCTCTTTGGCTTAGACGAATTAAGCTGTGTTTGTCATATGCATTTAATGTTACTTCAACGCCGCTAAACTCCGTAAATAATATAATAACAGTTGAGGACCTCCACGAAATATTCGTAGCAGAAGTAAGATTACCAGCTCCATTTAGATTACGATTAAAGAGATATTTAGAAACCTCTTACGTATCGTTACCTAAATTGTACCAAAGATACATTCATCCTATCCCCCCATGGACCAGAAACCATATGAATGTAGATTTATCCCTTAGTAATTTTGTTAAGGAAAGTACTGACACTTTAGTTTATCGCAAACTTTATTTGGAACTAGTTGACCGTTATCGCAACCATAAATCCAGATATACTGATGGATCTGTGACTAGTAATGGAAACGGTTGTTCCATAATCTTTGATTCAAATCCTACTGCAATAAGCTTACCTAAACAATATTCTATTTTTATGTGTGAAGCATACGCAATTTACCGTTCTATCAAAATTATTTTATCTAACCCAACCGATCGTAATTATGCTATTTTTACTGATTCTAAATCTTCCCTCCTAGCTATTCAAAACAACTTTACGGAAAATCCTCTTATACAACTAATACACTCTGTCGTTTTTAAATTGAAAGAACAATCAGTTGATGTAGTACGTATATGGATACCTTCTCATCAAGGAATAGACGGTAACGAAAAAGCTGACCAGATGGCTAGAGAAGCTAGCTCAACGCCATATACAAATAACGACATACCTATTATTCTATTCAATGCTATGTATGCTATGTATGTGGAATGAAACATGGATTGCTGATTCCTCTAAATTACACCATTTTAGAAAAGATGTTTTAAACACTGAAATTAAATTTAAAATCAGTAGAAGAGACCAATGTGTAATTACCCGGCTGAGAATAGGTCACACCAATGCTTCTCACTCTCATATTTTCGCCAACAGCACTCCTCGGACTTGTCTTAGATGTAATTTACCATTTACTGTAAGGCATGTTTTAATCGATTGTATTAGCTATAATTCTGAAAGACAATTATTTAACCTTACCGATGATACATATATTTTGTTAACTGAGCCAAATATGTGTAATAATGTGCTTAAATTTCTAAAACATTGTAATATGTATAGTTTAATCTAGTTTCTATAATTGTGGTCGCTGATAACCTCAGCTGTTCCAAGCGACCTTAAATAAATTATATAAAAAAAAATGCCTTTTTCTTCTTACATTGAATTTATAATATTAACCATCACAACTGAAACAAATTCATATCGTATTTCAATTATATCCTGATATTCTATGAGATTATATTTTCTATTAAAATAGAACGTCCCTCTTTCCTCTTCTGAACTGAAACATTAAACATTATTAGTTTCCAATATTTTGATAGGATGGTTTAGGGATGATTTCACATACCAAATTTCAATTTAAGTAGGTAGGTACAATGCCTGTAATTACTTTCGTGTTTCATGATTCAACATCATGACTTTTATGCATACTTATCAATTTTGGAATTGAATAAGTTGATATTTTTACTACCTATATTATTATTTTTGTACAACATGAACTTCGTCAAATGGTATTTTATTTATCAAATGTTACAAAGCAACGCTTATGGAATTGTCCCTACTTGATGCCTACCACCGGTTCGGGAACTAACCCGACGAGAAGAACCGGCGTAAGAAATTCGCACGGGGCCATCTTTTAGCCAAAAGATTCTCTAATTATCAAACAACCATCCTTGGTTTAACAAAACTAGAAAATTATGTATTTTAAAAGACAATCTAACCTAAGCCTAGATTTCTACAAACACTAATTAAAACTAACACGTCGAAATACTCATTAAAGTATTATATAAGCTAAAGTTAGAAAGTTAGAAAAGTTGTTATATAAGTGGAAGCCCTAATGCAATCTCAATCGACGATTTCCTTAACGAATTCATTTATCAATCTCTATAAGTAACGGACAGAGACGGAGGAAAATTTAGCCGTTTCATGGGCCCTTAAACGGTTTCCCAGGTCGGGGCCACTTTATTCGATTACAGTGGTTGTACTACTCAATTGACAACTTAAAGTTGTTGCCACAACTATATGATCAATTCAATTTAAACTTTTGATAGGGTAAATTACGTTGAATTATGTACAGCCGAAATTCAGTCATTTAATATAATATAATTAACATAATGAATTTGTACAAATATTTAATTAATATTAAAATGGAAACGGTGCAAGAAAGTCGTACTATTATTACTGTCGTAAACATCTCCCGTTTGATTATTACTACTACCTGGGTAACCGAGCTTTTTACTTTTCTGATAGAGTAAAAATAAAAAGAATCACAAAAACGTTAATCTAACCGAGCTTCGAACCCACCACATTCTGAATTTTCAAACAAAGCAAAAATAATAATTTTTAAGATATCGAAATTATTAATATATTATTGCACGTCGAAAGAAAAAACATGAGTAGCCTAAAAATACGCAATTTCCCAGGGATAAGACCTAGCTAGATCGATTTTTCTCCCCCAAAACTCCCTGTATACCTACTAAATTTCATGGTAATACTTACAGCCGTTTTCGAGATTAATAATATGTACATACAAGATTGTCTCGTTTAAAGTATTAATATATTATAAGGTTCTAGTTTTATCCATAGTTCCCGCATTTGTTTCTACTAATTCAGAAAGATGATGAACGTGGAAAATGTACAATATATCCTCTTGTAATACTCTAATGTTCTGTAAACTTTTGTGTTCTTGTTGTTCTCTAACGAAAAAGTAATTAAAAGTTACGTAATGCTGTACTATATAATAAGCTATTGATATTGAAAAAACGCGCTATTACATTCTATGTAATACTAGCTTTTGCTCGCGGCTCCGCTCGCGTAAATACAGTATCCCTCGGGAACACTGTACTTTTTCAGGATAAAAAGTATCCTATGTTTTAATCCAAAACTTAAACTACTACTATACCAAATGTCATCAAAATCCGTTCAGTAGTTTTTGCGTGAAATATAAATAATATAACAAACCTCCATCCATCCATCCAACTCCTCACAAACTTTCACATTTATAATATTATAGTAGTATTTAATATTTTAAGTATTTAACTTAAATTATTAAATTAAGTATTTAACTTCTCTCAACTGTTTACTCTCACTACGAAAGCACGCGTCCTTCACAATTAGAATACGTCATAGTGTGTACTTTTTGGTGTTCATAAAATAAGTTGTCGTAATAGTTGGCTTCAGAAATCAATAGTTATATAAAGGGTTCACAGGGCGAGGGCGGGCTGGCTAGTAACTACTGAAACAGGAGACACTTGTCCACACTGTTTCTATATATTTTATCGATTTTACACAATATCAACGAGGTACAAGCAATATTGTGTACCTGCATGGTTATCACCGTCTTGATAGTGTAATAAAAACTCCAGACTGATATTTAGTTACACTCACACTAAAAATAGAAAGAAATAAAATTCGACTACACAAAAATCTTCTACTTACTTAACCCTGAAGACAGCAAAATATGTTCTATAAGATTTGTATAATGACACAAAATTGTAGCGAAAAATTCCCTCGGTACGATCCTAGTGCCATTTTAAGCCATCAAAGTTTTATTCGTTTTGGCAAACGTGATTAAAAACTGGTTTTAATTTGTATTTTTCTGCTTCAAAAGTACGTCTGGAAATTTTTCAGGTATTTGTGTACCTCTACAAAAAGCCACCGCGAAGAAATTTTGCTAGAACAATTAAAAGGTTTTTATATGGGAAGCGTACTTATTGTAAAAATACAAATTTTAAATTGGAGTCTACATTATGCATAGTTTTAATTGAATATTTTGTTTGTTAATAGAGAATATCGTGTACTTTTGATGTGTGTTTTATATTGTATAAAATATACTTATTCCGATGATTTTTAAATGATGAAATTTAATTGAGTAAGTTACATGTAATTTACTTAATTAAAATACTATCACGTCTCTATTAATGCAAAATTACATACATTTAACTATCTTACATAAAACGCCAACCCCAAAAACAATCTGTGATAACGAAGTCATTATATATTTCAATTCTATTGTAGTTTAGTCAACATTATCCGTTTAATTAATGACGGGAAAAGCAAAGGACGGCTATTCGTAAAGTGTGGTGAATACCAAAACAACACTCAAAGCTATAAAACTTAGCAGAAAATATAACGTGACTCCCTAAATTTGAATGAAACTGGAAATTGACAAACTTTTCAACAATGTCAAGCTGTTCAATACAAGTGATAACGATAGATAATAATATGCTTTTGTCACACAAACAGCAAACCCTACCATCTCTTCTTAAGGGCCTTATCATACTAGTAGGTTTTGGAGCGGTTGCGGAGCGGAGCGGGCGCGCGGCGAATGCGTTGCTAACACGCCGCGGCTGCGCAGCGAATGCGTCGCGGACGCGTGGCAGATTCGCAACGAGTTTTGTTTAATTAACGAAACTTAAACGAAAGTTAAACACTTGCTATTCGTTTCTCGTCCGCGACGAATTCGCTGCGCATGCGCGGCGAATTCGTTACGCGTCCGCAACGTATTCGCTGCGTGCCCGCTCCGCTCCGCAGCCGCTTTCGAACCGCTAGTATGATAAGGGTCCCACAGAGCGTCGAAATCCTATACAAACGTAGTTTCGTTTTAATTTTAAAACCAAAATTCACCAAACTTTGTACACATAATTCAATGCATCATATCTAAAGTACTATAATTAGGTTTGGTTAGAAAATATTAACCAAGAACGAAATAAGAGCAAATTTAATTTTTGGAGGCTGAAATGAAACGTTTATAAATGAAATAAAATGAAATAGGCGAAAGGGACGGTACAACATATACGGATATGATCCATATATAGTACGTACTCGACGACTGGCTCGGGAGAAGGCACGGCTCCCTGTCGTTTAGGGCTGCGTCACCCTGCTGTCGGGGCACGGCTGCTTCGGCAAGTACCTATGCCGCATAGACAGGGAGCCGGACGCTCAGTGCCACCACTGCGTCTATTGCGGGGAGGACACGGCGCAACACACGCTCGCCGACTGTGTAGCTTGGGAGGAGCAGCGCCGTGTTCTCACAAATTAAGTATCTGTCGCTGCCAGCCGTAGTGCGGAGGATGGTCAGTAGCGCAGAGTCGTGGGACGGTGTCCTTCTGCGAGGACGTGATGTCGCAGAAGGAAACTGCGGAACGGTAGAGGGAGATCTCGACTCCCTTCCCCGGCCGCAGAAGACGCACCGGGCGCAGGAGAACAACGCCCATTTCCGGCCCTTTTTGGGTCCAGGGGTGAGGGACTTGGGGAAGTCCCCGCCTCTTATTCGATGGACTCGAGGCGGAGGCGCACGCTGGTGTCAGCGCGCGCCTCTGAGCCGATGCACAGGGTAGTTAAATACCTCACTACCCCGTGCAGGAGACGAGGCCCGGACAGACCGGGTCAGCACTAGTGTGGGGCTGCGGAAGAATTTGGATTCCCGCAGCCCCACGCGCACGTGCGAGGAGCCACAAAAAAAAGCACGTACATCAGTGCCAATCCTTAGTACAGTGTGAGTTTCAGCTTCTTCCGTGCACTAGGTAATTTTTGTGACTGCTACTAGAAGGTGGGTTTTTTGGATGCGCGTCACTCAAAATGGAACAGTAGAAATTTGAGAAAATTTCAACGTGTTCAATTAGGAAAACCAGCAAGTGTGACTTTTATTAAGCTAAAACAGGCCTTTATATGTATACAACAGGGCGCCTAGACAAATTACCTTCGTTAAAATTCGAAAAAATCTGTCGTATCGACTTCTCTTTTGAGATCACGACATTTTGTCCCTAGCCAAATGCACTCTGTTGTTCGAATCTACAATTTATAAGATTTTTTCCGTCAGTTGTGAAGTTGTCAAATGTCATAATTTTTTTTTTTTTAATGATGGCGTTACAGCTTCATACTATTTGTCAGTGTCAAGTTTAAAAGGCAGAGAAATAGATTTATTGTAGCCTGTATATGATTTCAACACCGTATTATTTTCAAGTCTAATGTCTAGTCAAAGTCCAAAATACAGATAGTCAGTGCAAGTCAGTCGATTCAGTAAAACGGTACCTAGTAGTTTTACTGAAAGTTCCTAGAGTGTTTACAATAAGAATTAAGTAGGTACTTAACCCATTTACCGCCGCCGTACGCAATTGGGTACATCTACAAATTTAAGTGTAGAGTAAAATTGTTCATATTTAGAGTGATTATTTACAAGTTGCTTAATAAAACGATTGTCTTTTACTTAAACTTTAACAATAAAACAGGAATATATTTATAATTATTGTCACTAGCCATAAACAAAGTTTATAGATTTTGAGCTTGCACGTGTAAGGTTACTGTTTCGTATTTTTCGGTGCCTAATTTTCAATATACGTTAATTTTACTATTTAAATTTATAAAATACACCTGAATCTGTATTATAAACGTAAATTGATAGCTTTAAAACTTATATCTGCAACGATATTGTTTGTAATACTCTGCCGTACCTAATCGAGTACAACGGCCGAATACGTACAGCAAATTTTTTAAATATTTTTGCTATTTTTTATATAATTTTGTAATTTATAATAAAAAAAGCTAACATAAGCTGTAACAAATGTTATTTAATAATACTAGATAGGTGTTAGCAGTAAAACTACCGAATTTTGATTGTGTCCCATACAAATCAATACATTTTCGCAAAAGAAGGTAGGTTTTTGACATATACATAATAGTAAGCTTGTCCAAAAGCCTAGCACACATGTGCCATGAGTTGAGGCACACGTCAAGGCAAATAATAAAAATATTAAGACGCTTTTCGATTTTTTCTTCAAATTTAATGGATGAGATCGACTAATTTCAGTACAAATTTTACTTAAAATATACTTAATTTACTTTTTAAAGCTTTGGAATCAATTGAACAGTGTTTTATTTCTTTAAAAGAATCTATATTGATAGTAAAGTAATGATAAAAAATATTTTTTTTACAAAAATTACAGTAAATTGCTTGCACCCATAATGCGCTATTGTACACAAATGAGTACAACCCCCTATAGGGGGGAGGAATAATGTTTTTGAGATTTTTTATTATTATTGTGTTTATGTGGCTTATATTAAATAAGAAAATGTACATTTTATTCATTTTACTTTGCTGCCTTTAATTTGGCGGTTAATGGGTTAATTAACACAGGCGATTATTATTGCATTCTAAATCAGACACACAATTTGACAACTGTTTATTATTTGACATTGACATGTGACTGACCACTCGTGTGTACGATTTTCAACTCTATTGTTTGACTCCAGAGTTCTATTTAGAATTATATTCTATTAAAATACATTATTTAATTCATTATTTTCTATTTTTCATTGATAATACAGATTTTACAGTCGGACAAGGATCTTTTGGCACTTGGATGGGGGCGTGAGTGTCGTAAATAAGAACAATATTTATTACTAAAAGTCAAATTTTACAAGACGGCGATGTTATTATAGTACTGATTTTATCCACGTGCCAAAAGGTAAGTGTCGCAACTATAAAACAATACATAATACTAAAAGTGACATTTTACAAGATGGCGATGTTAGTTCTGTTTTTGTCCACGTGCCAAAAGATCCTTGTCAGACTGTATACGGATTGCTTGCCAAATGGTCATAGGAAACACATTTTATACAGATATTAACATGTTACACTAAAGGGCCATACTCACGGCGCGTCCAGCAAATCCAGCACCGGTACTAATAAAGGGCTATTATCTATGATTAATTATTACATAGATACGTTATATCCTTACAAAACTGACAATATTTCTGTGCCACGACACACATTGACATTATATATCTATGGCTATTATAATATACTCACGGTGCATGATGCATCTAGCAAATCCAGCACCGGTACTAATAAGCCGTCATTAGTGCATGGACCTAAGTAGAATTTAGGAATAACAACTAGATCCATTCATTAGTGTCAATCATTTAAAATTTTTGCCTACAAATCCGCGGCCTTGAGCTTGCAGGCTGGATGACCTTTTACAATTATTAATAAATAGTGTAGGTAATGATCCTGGTAACACTGGATAGAAAAAGAAGAAGATGAAGTACAATAATTTTTGTTTGATAACAAATTAACAATTTACGATAACTATTATCCCTAAGTCTATGAGGTAAACACTGATGAGAATAAACAACCTAAATAAGTTGGCTTCAAGTCTTCATACTGGTGGAGAGGTGAAACGAGGAAGCTCGCCGCGAAGCAGCACCGCGCCCAGCGAACTCGAGTAGAGCCTAGTCCACCTCCATCTGCACTGGTCCATGAAGGTTGAGGACGTTGTGGACTAAGTACATCCTAAGGAAGACGTCTTTCACTTTTAGGGTCAAGCGTCTGGAGTCTCGCTACAACGTCATCTTCAGTTTCTTTGCGGTGAGAGTACCGACGCATCTTCTACCGACCTTCGAGGTGGAGGAGTTCTAGCCGACGGACGTGTTGTACCGAAGATTTCAAGGAAATGAAACAAAGCGTGCCTCACGTCGTCTAAAAAGTAGCATTTTAATCCAGAGCCTAAACTTTTTGTGTGAAAGAGTAACAACCGTTCCACCATCCATACTCACATACTTTTATATTTATAATATTAGTAGGATTTTTGACTACTAAAATATTACCATTACCTTATACATAATATAACATAAGTAAAATGTGTTTTAAATCTTTATAATTTGTAGGAATTGTAGGTATACAATAATGATGTTTGTTAAGTAGTTTAACCATAGTGATATAAAATCTTCATAATGTACAATACGGCCGATGTATCTTGGCGAGTCTGAACTTCGCGCAGAAGGTTGCGCAATATCTGTTTCTAAGTGTTTTCATATTTATTTTATTTGTACTAATTGGTCAACTGTATTAGAGAATTTTATTAGTACATAGGTATATAAAAATAATACAATAACAGTTTTCTTCACGAGTTGTACACGCGCTAAAGTTCGCAGAGCCTATGTTCAGACCCGTCAAGATACAGTGGCCGTAGTGTAATTAATGTATCAAAATTGGTACCAACCTAAGTTAATTTGTATTCATTCTGTGACAGGCTCAAACTAGTGCGTGTAAATAATAATAATTATTAACTGTGTTGATTTTTAAATTGTATAATGTTATTATTGGCTATAATGACTTCAATGAATATGAAATAACTGCATTATGTAATTTCTTTGCAAGAAATAAAAGTATTTTTTACATTTTAAGTTTATTTTCTTACTAAAACTTAGTTAAAAAAGTAAAATAATTGTGTCATATCAGGAGGTCAAGAGAAGGGCGGAGTGCAGAGAGGAATAGAGAAAGCTCCACCGACAAGAGCGAAGCTCTTAAATTAGAATGAATGAATAATTCTAGCAAGACAATGCCTATAACAAATTCAAAGTGTTATGGCCGCTTGTAATATTTTGTATACAATATGTAGTATCTGTTAGGTTTTTTCATTTCAATAGTACCTTGTACAGTCATGGTACTTTTAATATTTTATTACTTCCAGCTAATAACACTTCCTTTAAAGTTATAGTTCTTTAAAATTGCAAAGAATATTTCAATTATTTAGTCACAAATATACTATAGAGATTAAATATTATGTATTTAATTGGTTAACACTACTTGACTGTTTATAATAGCAAATATTTCAAAACTATTATGAGGTGTTTGTGTGCTTACATCCCATTTATAAGGCGAAGGAGTTGAGCATCGATATATACAATACAATAAAATATCATTACATTGAAAAACTCATAAATTTTATCTACTAAATACAAATCTTTATTTCTAAGCAAGTTTTTTAAAAACTCCATTTGTTACCTACTATAATTTAGGTAGGTGCCTACTATAGGTACACCTAAAGATTGCTTTCAGCTAGTATAGTAGCGTGTAAAGGCTACAAACTGCAAGTAAGCTACAAATTAAGAAATTTATATTTTAACAAAGTGTAGAATTATACTTGAATACAATGAATTAAATATTAGGTATTGACAATAATTGTGATTCATTGAATACTTTAGATTGATTTCTTTTGACATTATGCAATATAGACTACTAGCAGAAGGTGTTGTATAGACCCTTTAGGCAAATCATTATTATTTACATATAACAGCTGATCAATAAAAATCCGCCATATTGTTCGTTGAGGCGATAAAGGTAGCTTCCTGGGTATCTTTATCGTTAGGTCGATAAAGATAAAGATCACGATCTGCTAAATGTCACTTACGGCCGCTTGTCTAGGCATTGTATGGAGAAACGCGTTAGAGCAATTCGTTATATGAGTGCATCGTTAGCGTATTCGTTCAAAGTGGCTGCTTGGCTACCAATTTTTTTTAACGATACGACTGAATATGTCGTTTAACGCACGCTTATGTCAATCCCATACATTTTTTATTCACGAAGTTCGCCGTCGATATTATTTAATGCATCTTGTCTAGCCCTCCAGTATCCCAAGTTCAACTCCTTTTTGGCACAAATTTGATTTTGCGATTTTGGACGCCCTATGGTTTAAAGAAAATAATAAATCGATGACCATCAAGTGGGGTATAATTAAATAGGCATTTAAAATCTGTTTTAAAGTTTCTAATATCGTTTTTCAATTAGTATTTAACGATTTAAAGTTGGTAAGTAACGATTCTCACTTATAGGCTTTTAGATAGAATAGATATTGATACAGTGCTGCTGCCTACAGATGATCTTGAGGTAACAGAAAAACAAACAAGGACTTAAATTAGTGTAAAATAAAATAAATTAATAAAACAAACTCGACTGCGAAAACTAAAAAAAACAGTAACAATAATAATATCTATGGACGCTTCACATCACGTCAATCCGGCCCCGTGCTAAGTACCTATCCGAAGAACTTGTGTTACAGCCTTACAGGTACGAGAAAACGGGAAGTATAGTTAATACTTTTATACTATACAAGTATTTAAGATTTTTATTATATTATACACATATTTAATACACATCTATGACCCAAGAACACATAAAAACTTTTTGTTCCTTCGGCAGGATTCGAACCTGCGACCCCAGGCTGAGTGAGCCACAGAGGTCGTCAAAACAGTGAATTGAAATAGTTCGTGGCTGATACTTTCAATACGAAAACATTCTATTATAAACTATTTCAATTGTAAGACGTAGTTATTCAATAATATTCGATAGCAAAAGTCTTTATATAGCCGCACTCGTGCAATATTATTGACAATAAAGCTCATATTGACAATAATATTGCACGAGTGCGGCCAGCCATTAATAACGTTATATTTGAATGATACAATTTTTCCAATGTTTCAAAGCAACGTTATGTCAGTTTACAGTTATCCTTTGTGTAAAGTTTTTATAAGTAAAAGGATGTAGAAGTTTTTACTTCTAGCTTTGGTTATCAAAGGTAAAACAAAAGCTAACAAAATGGGAAGAACAATAGTGCAAATTACTCATTACGCTGAAACTGCAATCACTAGCTTTAATTCGCTCTCATCCCGAAATGTTTATTCAACGTACATTTTCAAACAATGTTTGTTTAAATGAAAATAAGTAGGAATGTTTATATACCTAATTTAATTCGGTACAAAAAAAAACAAACATGATCGATGGAAATAAACAGCCAATTTTAAACCGAAACAGATATTTGTTTATCTCGTTCATAAATAGAATCAATAAAAAAAAACCTCACCGCGTTAAATGAAAAAAAACAGCAAAGTACAGTAATAAAGACTTTTGCTATCGAATATTATTGAATAACTACGTCTTACAATTGAAATAGTTTATAATAGAATGTTTTCGTATTGAAAGTATCGGCCACGAACTATTTCAATTCACTGTTTTGACGACCTCTGTGGCTCACTCAGCCTGGGGTCGCAGGTTCGAATCCTGCCGAAGGAACAAAAAGTTTTTATGTGTTCTTGGGTCATAGATGTGTATTAAATATGTGTATAATATAATAAAAATCTTAAATACTTGTATAGTATAAAAGTATTAACTATACTTCCCGTTTTCTCGTACCTGTAAGGCTGTAACACAAGTTCTTCGGATAGGTACTTAGCACGGGGCCGGATTGACGTGATGTGAAGCGTCCATAGATATTATTATTGTTACTGTTTTTTTTTAGTTTTCGCAGTCGAGTTTGTTTTATTAATTTATTTTATTTTACACTAATTTAAGTCCTTGTTTGTTTTTCTGTTACCTCAAGATCATCTGTAGGCAGCAGCACTGTATCAATATCTATTCTATCTAAAAGCCTATAAGTGAGAATCGTTACTTACCAACTTTAAATCGTTAAATACTAATTGAAAAACGATATTAGAAACTTTAAAACAGATTTTAAATGCCTATTTAATTATACCCCACTTGATGGTCATCGATTTATTATTTTCTTTAAACCATAGGGCGTCCAAAATCGCAAAATCAAATTTGTGCCAAAACGGAGTTGAACTTGGGATACTGGAGGGCTAGACAAGATGCATTAAATAATATCGACGGCGAACTTCGTGAATAAAAAATGTATGGGATTGACATAAGCGTGCGTTAAACGACATATTCAGTCGTATCGTTAAAAAAATTGGTAGCCAAGCAGCCACTTTGAACGAATACGCTAACGATGCACTCATATAACGAATTGCTCTAACGCGTTTCTCCATACAATGCCTAGACAAGCGGCCGTAAGTGACATTTAGCAGATCGTGATCTTTATCTTTATCGACCTAACGATAAAGATACCCAGGAAGCTACCTTTATCGCCTCAACGAACAATATGGCGGATTTTTATTGATCAGCTGTTATATGTAAATAATAATGATTTGCCTAAAGGGTCTATACAACACCTTCTGCTAGTAGTCTATATTGCATAATGTCAAAAGAAATCAATCTAAAGTATTCAATGAATCACAATTATTGTCAATACCTAATATTTAATTCATTGTATTCAAGTATAATTCTACACTTTGTTAAAATATAAATTTCTTAATTTGTAGCTTACTTGCAGTTTGTAGCCTTTACACGCTACTATACTAGCTGAAAGCAATCTTTAGGTGTACCTATAGTAGGCACCTACCTAAATTATAGTAGGTAACAAATGGAGTTTTTAAAAAACTTGCTTAGAAATAAAGATTTGTATTTAGTAGATAAAATTTATGAGTTTTTCAATGTAATGATATTTTATTGTATTGTATATATCGATGCTCAACTCCTTCGCCTTATAAATGGGATGTAAGCACACAAACACCTCATAATAGTTTTGAAATATTTGCTATTATAAACAGTCAAGTAGTGTTAACCAATTAAATACATAATATTTAATCTCTATAGTATATTTGTGACTAAATAATTGAAATATTCTTTGCAATTTTAAAGAACTATAACTTTAAAGGAAGTGTTATTAGCTGGAAGTAATAAAATATTAAAAGTACCATGACTGTACAAGGTACTATTGAAATAAAAAAACCTAACAGATACTACATATTGTATACAAAATATTACAAGCGGCCATAACACTTTGAATTTGTTATAGGCATTGTCTTGCTAGAATTATTCATTCATTCTAATTTAAGAGCTTCGCTCTTGTCGGTGGAGCTTTCTCTATTCCTCTCTGCACTCCGCCCTTCTCTTGACCTCCTGATATGACACAATTATTTTACTTTTTTAACTAAGTTTTAGTAAGAAAATAAACTTAAAATGTAAAAAATACTTTAATTCAAAAAAATTCAAATATAACGTTATTAATGGCTGGCCGCACTCGTGCAATATTATTGACAATAAAGCTCATATTGACAATAATATTCCTTGTGTGCCATATTGCCGTTTTTTTGTATGTGTTGACTTGTATTGACAATTTTATTCTGTCAATAATAGTGCACGTGTGCGGCTAGCCATTAACGCATTGTTCATTTTATTGACTGAATGACAGTTGACCTCGTTATCGCGAAACAGTTAACAAAAGGGTTACTTCGTATAATATTACGTACTTAGTAAATAATATTTTTTTTGGAATTTGGAACATTCTGGTAAAAAGTATTCAATCTAAATAGCAAGTAATAAAGATTAACACTATTTCGACCATATCTACTTATCATAACTTTTAAATACTAATGGCAAAATATGATTACAATATTAATAAATTATTATATTAATACGTGAAGCAAACATTTCAAGTAAAGTTTTACGACAACTGTGCGTACGGATCGGAGTGAAATTTGGCACAATTAAAGTTTATACTGAGGAAGGCGTGCGAATAGATTAAATCTCTTTAAATAATGCTTAGAAATATGTGACATTAATGAAAATATCAGCAACACACACTACCTCATTCATACATACTAGGATTTTTGTATAAATTATAGTAGGTGTGACACAATTGTCAATGAGTATCAATTATCCTTCACGTTCTATAAACAACATTTACTATTGCGTATTTAAGAGGCAAAAGAAACATAAAAAGGCGAAACTTTAAAATTAAAACATTAACATGCAATTATGGTCGAATTTTGGCCACAGGGTAACCTCTAGTAATTATTATCTATACATATAATAAATCTGTAGAGGGGTCATGTCTGTACATTAAAGATATCTAAGTGAAAATCAAAATGGGGGGTCTATAAAGGCCACAGAACCTAAAAATAACGTTTTTGAAAAAAATGTCTGTCTGTCTGTCTGTCTGTCTGTCTGTCTGTCTGTGTGTTTGTTATCACATCACGCCGAAACCACTGGATGGAATAAAATTAAATTTGGCAGGTAGGTAGCTTAGGACCTGAAGGGTAAAATAGGATACTCTTTATCCCGCAAAATTAAAGGGTTCCCATGGGATCTTCAAAAAACTGTACCTACCTGTTTGACGTTATTTCAGGCAATCTACTCGACGTATTTAAATAAAACTTGGCACAAAGGTAGATTGGAACATGAAATAACTAACAGTATTTTTTTTTCTTGGAAACCAAAACGGTTCCCACGGGATCATGAAAAAACTGTATTTTTGAACTTGCTTCACAAACCGAAATAAATCAACATTTTTCGCATTTCGTTCAGG
Source organism: Glaucopsyche alexis (assembly GCA_905404095.1). NCBI lineage: Eukaryota > Metazoa > Arthropoda > Insecta > Lepidoptera > Lycaenidae > Glaucopsyche > Glaucopsyche alexis. The sequence continues at coordinate 11,438,639 of FR990053.1, forward strand.
CTCTTGAAATATTTGCGTTCGAAATTCAAAATTAAACCGCATACATAGGCTGTATTCCGCGGAAAATAAAACGTAGGCAAAATGGCAACCGCTGGTATAAAATAAGCAAAATGGCGCATTATGTTAGCATTATTGAAGTTAGCAAAATATGTGCCCTGGCGGATAATCTGTTTTTTAGGGCTAGCAAGCGCTAACAAGCTCTATTTTCGGCGGAACACAGCCATAGTCTTTTTACCGTATTGATATTGACTGAGCAGAATAGAAGAATAACTGTTTTATAATTTCAAATACTTTTCTATTCTGTGAAAAAATATTTTCAACTTTTAGAACATTCGTCTTCTTTAATTTTAGTGAAATAAACTTTAAATTGATGTTATATCTTTGAGTATCCTACCATATTATAGGTACTAAGTAATTGTATAATAGGTTGAACTTGAAGCTTGGTAGGTATCTTATTACGAATAATGGTGTCTACAGACACACGAATTTGGTATGAAGCGTACAGCGGATCTGGTACGCTCCGTACCAAATCCGAGCGTGTGTAGGGCAGTCCGGCGAACATAAGAAGAAGGCGAAGAGTTCGCAGCTATCCGCATCGGATTTGGTCCGCTCCGTACCAAATCCGTGCGTGTGTAGAGCAATCCGGTGGTTAGGCCGTACAACGGTGTCAGTGTTGCCAACTTAGGGATTTACCACCATAAATTAGGGAAAATATCTACGGGGGTGTACTAGGGGCCAGGATGTTTAGAGTTTACTCCTTATGAATCAATTTGTATATAATAATAAAAATTATTTAAATGTGTGTATATAGTCAGGGATATGAAAATATATCTAATATTGGGAGTGAAATCAGATTAAGACAAGTTAGTTTTATGTTATTCACGCGTAAGTCTTTATGTTAAACACATAACCTTTCTTTCTAGCTTATTATCTCTTAGACCTGTCAATGGTATAATTATCAGGGGTAAAGTTTGGAGAGAAATATTTTTGAGTGTTGATATCACTGCCTGTAATCAATGAATTTCGGGAATCATCGCGTCGTCGAAAAACAGCACTGTAAATAGAACTCTGTGTTAATGCAATAGAACTGAAAATCGAACACACGAGTGTCGAGCTTTTCGGTCCACTGCATCGTACCAAATCCGTGCGTGGATTCGGTCTGCGGATATGGTCCGCTGTACGCTCCGTACCAAATTCGTGTGTCTGTAGATGCCTACTCTGCAGCAAACCGTAAAAGTTTTTACAATACCTATACTAATATTATAAATGCGAAAGTGTGTCTGTCTTTTTTTTTTTTTTTTTTTAATGAAATATGGGGGCAAACGAGCAAACGGGTCACCTGATGGAAAGCAACTTCCGTCGCCCATGGACACTCGCAGCATCAGAAGAGCTGCAAGTGCGTTGCCGGCCTTTTAAGAAGGAATAGGATAATAGGGGAGGGTAGGGAAGGGAATAGGGTAGGGGATTGGGCCTCCGGTAAACTCACTCACTCGGCGAAACACAGCGCAAACGCTGTTTCACGCCGGTTTTCTGTGAGCCCGTGGTATTTCTCCGGTCGAGCCGGCCCATTCGTGCCGAAGCATGGCTCTACCACGTAGAACGTGTCTATCTGTCTGTTACCTCTTCACGCTTTAACCGCTGAACTGATTTTGATGAAATTTGGTATAGACATACTTTGAGTCCTGGTAAAGGATACCGTAATTTTTCGGCATAAAAAGTATCCTATTACTTTTTATGCCGAAAAAGTACGGCGTTTCTGAGGGATAATGTATTATTCTGTGTATATTTGACTGTCTTTCACTGCTAAAAGGTTGATCTGATTTGAATGAATGTTGGTATGGTAGTGGTTTATGCTTTGGACAAACGCGCAGTCCACTTTTTTCCCAAAAAGATACAGTGTTCCCGAGGGATAAAATATTATTTTGTGGATATTTGACTGTTTTTCAGTGCTTTAGCAACCTTTTAAGGTTGAACCGATTTGAATGAAAGTTGGTATGGTAGTGGTTAATTCTTTGGACAAACGTGTAGTCTACTTTTTATTCCAAATCTATACTTCTATACTAATAAACTACTATTAATATACTAATATATTATACTTCTATACTTAATATATCCCGAAAAAGTAGTGTTCCCGCGGAATAATATATTTACGCGGGCGGAGCCGCGGGCAAAAGCTAGTAATATAATATGACATCAACAGATACCTGACAAGCCATGCCATGCGGGTATATAATCAAATATAATATTATTAGTATGCCAGAAGGTGTAGTGTAGTATCACTAGTCTCATTAATTTTCTGCCAGATGTACTTGACTTTCTAAAAAACTCTTATGTATTCAATACTTAGTTATTGTTTATCTCCGTAGCAATAAGTACTCGTAGCTATAATGTGTAGACGTAGCTATAGATGTAACTAAATATTCAGAAGAAAAAACATCAAAAAACCTCTAAAACTTTCATTTTGGCATTACTCCTGTAGTAAAATGAATCTGTTGAAAACTTGTTATATCCTTGTACAGAGATAAATGATGATCCATGGCAGTTATTCATCTGGCGCGGGATTTTTTGTGGCCAGAGCTGACCCTTTTGAAAGGCTATTCAACGCCTTTGTTTGTGATCGCCATTGTGATCTACGACCATTGTTTTAACGACCCCTTTTTTGACATTGTAGTCTGCCGATTAGACAGGGTTGCTAGCTTAGAAACTATTACTTCTAAAACTAGGTAGGATAGGAGGAATAACTTTTGTATGGACTTGCCCCATGTGACGAAAAATATTTTACACTAACATTCCTATATTATAGTCTCTCTCGCTTTTAAAAATTATTATTGTTGAAAATACATAGTACAAAATTAATAGGCAGTGCGTTAGGTGTGCCTACCTACTCGCAATAAAAATCTTAATAAAAGATCTTGGGACGGCCTTTATTAACATCAAAACCCTCTTTATGAAAGAGGCACAGAATTATAAATGCTTTTATTGAGCGGAAACAAACGACAGCTAAAGTAATGTCACAAAAAATTAAAGCGAGACTATACAAACGCTTTGTCTTGAAATTGAGTTATTTTTGTTAATTCTATTCGTTAAGTAATGACATTAACAAATTTTGTAAGATCCATAGCTTATGGTATTCAGCATTAAGCCAGAGAACTCAAATAGCTTATAGATCACAAAATACATCATGTATAAAATGTATGAAATATTTGTAAGTCCTTTAAATCCTCCCCTTGCCCAAAATTAAAGAAATCCGTTAAATAAATAATTAAACAAAACCCACACAACATATGACTCTAACCCTCAACAGTTTTTTACTTTCACAAAAGGATTAACACGATTGTAACTCCTCTCAGAAGACCTACAGGCTAAAAGCCTATTCAAATCGGCCGTAATTTATGCGTTACCCTTTGAGATGGGAATAATAATTAGGAGATGTCGACTTTAATTGTTTCATACGAGCTCACACAACAAAACGCTTAATTACTTTGACTGGGATGACCTCTTTATTTTGTATTTTGTTTTTTGTCGAAACTCAAATTGTTTTGCATTTTAATGTATAAAAAAGGGTTAAGATTCACAAATTACGACCTCGCGACCTTGCTCCAGCTTCGTTCACCATAAACAATAATAGACATAAATCTACCCACGAGTAACTTTGCCTTATCGTCTATCAACACGTTTTCGGAAGTTTATGTTATATAATAAAGGCGTTTTAACGATGTAAGAAATATAGTAGTATAGTGCAATATGTTCCTTTGAATAAAACCACACAAAAGAATATCACTCGCGCTTTTATAGACCCATCCAATGGCTCCTCAATTTTATTTAGATGGTTGTTAATATTTTATCCTCTAGGTTTTCACAAGAGTTTAGGGGTTTAAGTTCTATTGAGTAACGAGCTTTATAAAGCGCCATTTCTTCAGCACTGACAACTTATTAAACTTTATACAACACTTTTTCCCGCAGCTCCAACCCTATAAATATATTATCGGGTATCCCATATCAAGTAGCCTATGTTTTAATTCAGGGTTCCTTACCCAAAGGATATGGGACCTTATTGCTAAGACTCCGCTGTCCTTCTGTCTGTTTGTCACCAGGCTCTGTATCTCATGAACCGTGATAGCTAGACAGTTGAAATTTTCACAGATGATGTATTTAATCTGTTCTTGATATTGCAACAAATATTCACATATAATACCACAAGAGCTTCAAAATTATCGGATATTTCCCGATAGGTTCGTTGCAAACAAATGAAGGAGTCAAGTTTTTCAGGTTAAAAAATCACGAGCGCGAAGCGCGAGTGATTTTTCCTGAAAAACTTGACGACTTTATTTGTTTGCAGGGAACCTTGAGGGAAATGCCAGATAATTTTGAAGCTCGTGTGGTATTCGGGGGATTATTTTTCCGTCCCAAATGTCGGCCAATAGAATTGCACCATGAGACGAAATGTACAGATAAGAATTTCATAATGAATAAAACAACATTTAATTAAGATTCAGGCTAGTGCAATTAAAATCTCCAATTTTCACAATTGAATTCAACCTGTCAGTTTGACGTGTGGTTAATTTGACTGGATCATGTTTTGCATAGCAACGACCAGAGAAAATTTTCAAAAAATTTTCAGTATAACACCATGTAGGTTGTACCACGTGACGTCGAATGGTGCAATTCTATTGGTCGATATTTGGGTCGGAAAAATAATCATGTTAACTTGAAAATGACTGCAGATTGTAAATAATTTTGTAAATCGATTAATGCCAAAGTCTTGAACTAGTACAAACTAGTAGAGATATAACTTTAAGTGATAAGTAAGTATTCAATATTAATTTATATTTTTTATTAATACACAAAAAAGTTTTAAAATAATTTTTTTTTTTTTAAACATACCAATTGAAATCGCATTAAACTGTTTTAAAATAGGGCGTGTACAGAGTACACGTAGTAGAAGTTAAACTTCATTCATCATTTAAAATCCAAAAATACTCTCATCCTGCCTAAAGATTATTACTTCGAATAAGAATAGAAACTTTAGGTATTATGCTTACATTACTTCTGAAAAAAGCTACTTAAACTTCTTAAAGTTTAAGTACTAGCTACTTAAGTTTAAGCTACATAAACTTCTTTAAGTCTACGTAGCTTCCTTCATTTTTACCCAAAATCATGTCGTAATGTGACGCGGCCTTAAAATTTCACCCTCAACGTCGCTAAAGTAGTTTTACTTCAAAAATATTTTGCCTTATTAATGGCAAATTAATTTGTTCAAGTCTAAAGACCTGATAAAAATTGCAAACAAAACAACCAAACCTTTTTACAAAATAAACAAAGCGATAAAACTGTTAGTAAAGTATACACAATAAAAGCGTATTGTGTAGTTTACATTTCTTCGTTTACGTACTCAATGTATATTTGTATATGACTCTACTAAATTAGTAATATTCGTCTCGCTCTCCCCAATTTATTTCTATTCTTATCTAGATACACAGCACTTAATCCGTGGTATAGATCATATAGATTTTGTAGTGGAAACTGTTACACCTACACGTAACTATGTTCTGGGTTCTCTGCGTGACTCGAACGTGATCTCTTCCAGGAACTCGATATTCGAGAACTAATTCTATACCTGTTAGGCCGATATAGATTCGATGCCAATAGTTTAATAATTGATTATTTATTTTACTTGTTGCTTTCTTCAAGTAACAAGTAAAATCCATCGAGTTTAGTAAAAAAACTTGTCATGTTCTGTGATAAATAAGTTTTAATACGATATGATCCTTTTTCAACGCATGATAATTCGCTCGCAAATATTAGAATTTAGTACTACGACTGGTAAAACAAAATTTAGCTACTATCAGGGAATCTAATTTATAAGCAAGTTGACTGTTATCATAATTTGTTCGTATTGTTTTATTAATATAATATGACATCTTATTGTCACTGACTATTTTAAAGTGACAGCATGCCGTCATAATACAAAGTAGATTCCTGCTCATGAAATAGATTCCTCGATAGTACTTAAAGACAGGTTCGGACTACATCTGAAATATGTAGTTTCGATAATATATTCAGAAATATTGAGGCATTACTATTCGGTAAATGTAAAAAAATATATTATTTTATATGTAGTTTACTAATTAAATACATTTAAAAAGTACCAAAAAAAATTTTTTTTAAACTAAGTAAACTAATGATGTAGGTAAACAAAACCTACATCATTAGTTTACTCACATCATATACAAAAACATTCACTATGGTAAGTATGAACTTAAACGCACAAATATGGGAGATATTTACATATATATTCCGGCGGCCATATACTTCATATACTACTTCATATACTATAACCTACAAGTGACGTCATTTGTAGGTCGACTTTAGTATGGAGCGTTTTTAGGAGGCTCGCGAAATTTTTTATACAAATCGCTGTGCCTTTGAAAATATTGACTTTTGATATACGGTTTCTTCTGAAAAGTTACTCATATTTAAGAGTACTATTCATTTATGCAATAAAAAAAATTAGTCCGATTGCCTATTGTGCCTGATGATTGATTCCAGGCCGATTTCGACCACGGCGACTGCTATTGTTTAATTTTTGTGACAATTGTGCCTATGTTGTGGTTAAAACTACAAGTGGTAGGATATTATATACATAAAAACACTTTTGTACACTGGTACATTAAGTAAGTATTATAATAACAAAGGAGACCTCACGTCTTGCGAGTAAATGTCGTTACACGCAGCTGAATACAGTAATTGAATCATGCAGATGTCTGTATCTAGCTAACTGTATGTAACGTTACTACGTAGAACTTGTATTGACTAAGGTCTTGACTCTTGGGTTTTGCTTAAAATTACTAGGATAATTAAATAGCGGTGTGTCTTATATTTATCAGAAGCCCATTTAATAATAATATAATAATAACTATGGACGCTTCACACCACGTCAATCTGGCCCCGTGCTAAGTATCCGAAGAACTTGTGTTATAGGTACCAGAAAACGGAAAGTATATTTAATACTTTTATACTATACGTATATTTAAGATTTTTATTATACACATATTTAATATACATCCATGACCCAGGAACACAGAAGAACTTTTTGTTCCTTCGACAGGATTCGAACCCGCGATCCCCAGGCTAGAGCACCAACGCGCTGAACCAGTGAGCCACCAGAGGTCGTCAAAACTATTTTAGTAACTTTTTGTGATTATAATTCTGTTTCTGTCCGCGTGGTGTCGCATTCACACCCGCATCTATCGCGCGTGAGCAAGTGAGACAGCGCGTGGACCAAAACATGATTATGATCACAAATAGTTACGAGAATCCGGCTTTAAATAAAGAGCGTTGTATTTATAACAAGACTAAAAAAGTAAAGTAGATTTAAGAATATATATTTATTTAAACTTTTTGCACTAAAGTCGCTCGTTTTGAATTCGAATAATAAATCTCTACTGTCAATCCCAAGTGGACTTGCAAGAAAAGCTCGTAATGAAAAAGAATACTCTTGAGATTAATATCTCGAGATTGAGAACTTGATGACATGATGTTATATTTATCATCAAAACTCACTCAATACAGTATGTTTATATAATATATGTTGTAACTTCAACGTTAACGAAAATAATAGTAACCAAAAATAAATTTATTTTTCGTATTTTTTAGCTTTACATGGAAGTTATAACGGCATGATAATAATATGCACTATCTATATTGACAGTAAAAAGAAGAGAAAGAAAACGAAATGACTTCAACAATAGATTACAGTGCTAACTTTGTTAAATTGCATTGCACTGCACTAGATAAGCTGTAGCGCTACGGAGCGGCTACGTGCGCTACGGGGCAGCTATGGAGCTGCTACGATCGCTACGAACTTCTAAGGCGCTACGTAATTGTACCGCCCGCCCGTCCGGACTGCACCTTCCTATCAATTTTAATTCCTTTTCACCGCAATTATTTTCTACTGACACAATATATTGTACACTCTATTTTATTAAGTTTGTAGATGTTTACGGCGGCTTTAAAATAATCTCCTTATTTGTAAAAGAATTTGATATTGATAAAATGTTTGTTGAATTTTATGAAATTATTAATTGTGTACATAATAATTTACCAAAATTTAATGAAAAATACTACAGATTATACTGCAAAAATAAATATATATTACGTACCTAACGCTATATGTAATTCCTTCCTGCTAAAATACTTACAACATATTATCAAAATTTACAATACCCAAGAATTAGTGCGCTGCTCCCCTGCGACGCACGCGGCGCACTATGTACGCGCTTATTCACTTGTGCTGATAATATTTAGGCGTATACATCGTCGCCAAAGGAACAAGTGCCCTTATTACATTTTTTATGCAGACGGTTCTAATGTCAGCGTCTTACCTGATAATAAATTATTCGCAACTTCAATTTAAAATAAGACTTTCCCAATCGAGTGACTGATTTATGTAAGCCCAATATCGACTGTTAAAAAAGGTAATTTTTTACCGCGCCAGAATGATGAAAAAATAATTGAATCTGTAGAATTTGAATGTGTATATCGCATCTAACACACACAATATATCATTTGGGTAGTACGCTGTGCCGACACATCATATTTTTTTTTTATTCTGAGATATCATTTTTCAGAGATTCAGAGTAATGACAAAACAAATTATACACCAACTTAGAAAAATAAATCGTTCAAAATAAATAAGCGACATATAATATTACCTAAAATAGAATGCAAGTTTAATGCTGTAAGTAGGTGGTTTCATAAACGTTTAACTGTTCTTGAAGTTGCAACAAACATTTATTATATATGATCAAACGAACTTCTAAAGTGAAGTTCGATCGATATAATATGACTGGTTTCATTTGAAGATATGAATTAACATGTAGTCCTTTGACCTACAAGGCAACACTTCGCACGTTTAAAAAGTTTGAAAGATTTTTTAATCTGTCGATAAAAGTACCTCCGGTCATCCCTAGCCGTCAGCAACCTCATTCTTTTTAGAGTTAAGATTTAAGAATACTAAGTGATGTTAGGTAACAAAACTGGGTCATCGGGTGGGTTGGGTAATTCATATCTTCAAATGAAACCAGTCATATTATATCGATCGAACTTCACTTTAGAAGTTCGTTTGATCATATATAATATTTCCTGGTTTCATTTTCGATATAAATTAACATGTAGATGTTCAGAGATTAAATTTTGTTACCTTACATTTCTTACTACTAGTATATTCTATTTATTCGATTTCTAATAAAGCACTAAATAACAGAATTCTCACGATTTATATTTCTTTAACAATTAATTATTATTTGTATTATTTGACAGACAAACACTTTCTGCAATATTAGATATTTCTACTATAGGACGATCATAATAAAGCAAAGGTCTGGGAGCAAGGGGTCCAGCCCGCAGTCTTTCTGATGAGATCTAGATTAAGGCCGGCCGCCCGCGCCGCCGAAGTGGCAGCGTGGCGGGCGCTGTGTGCGCCGAACACTGTCACGTCAATGCCGCTCGCGCACAGCGCCCGCTTGATCCACCTGCTTATAGACTGTGCTGTCGCGTTCCTGTGAGGACGCTTCACAGTAATTAAGAGGTAGTCGATGTTCGGAGGTCTCGAATCCTTCGTCGCAGACATGTAGTCGACGAGCATGGCGGCCGGACAAATGCCAGGATTCTCCCTGAAATATGGCAAATTTTGAACTGGCTGAACCCGGCCTACACCAGAAGTCTTTATAATATCTGTTATATGTATTTTGATATAATTAGCATTAATTTTAATATTAGGTATAAAGTTTTATAAGTGAAAAAATTTTCACCCTGTGTGCGGTACACAAGGCTAGCAAAACCACTAGTTTTTGGGTTAGTCTATCTAGTTTTAGTTGGTCGTGGGGAACCCATTTAGAGACGTGGTCAAGTACAATTTGGGGATCCCACGTACTCTAATATTTCGGTAGGGACGGTTTCGATCTTAACACTCTCTTTAAGTTATTACCAGTCAGCAATGATAGTGCCGATCTATAGCTACTTAGCGACCCAAAAGTGGCGCCTTTTTCATAAAGCTCGCTTAGAAAAGTTATTATGTGGGTGACAGAACACTCGAACACAATTATTGTTTCGACAGTATTGCCACCACAGCTTAAAACAAACTACATACTGCTTGATAGTGCTATCTGATAGAGAGCTGAGCATCAAACCCAGGGCAGCCGGGGGCGTGCCGCGACAAGAGAAGGCAAGCCGGATAGCAGCGCGGCTCCCAGGGCAAGAGACTGGTGTAGCGGGTGTTGTTGTCTGGAATGTGACAATCCTAGGTTTGGACGTGGATTTTAAATAACTATATCCGCTACTAATAAATCCATTAGTTGCGGAAACCAAGCTTGCATAGGCCACATAGGGAATACTAGTTTTCCTGTGGCCCTATCATAAATAATCTTTTGGATACAGTTTAGAATAAGAGAGAATGGTGGAAATGCGTAGAAGAATTTTTGATGCCAGTTTATAGTAGGTAAATGCATCTACGCTAATAGCGTCGGGGTCTGGTTTCCAGGACACATATTCGGGACACTTTGCGTTGATACGAGAAGCGAATAAGTCGACCTCGGGATTACCTAATCTACTGACGATGTAAGAATTTTGATAACTCCCATTCAATGTCAGGGTTTATTTTGCGCGATTCCTCGTCGGCTTCGACATTGTCTTTTGTGTTTATGTACGAAGCGAATAGCCACAACTTTCGCATCTCGCACCACCGCCAAATATCTCTAGCAAGATTATTCAAATGGGGAAATTGAATTCTGCCCATGCGATTTATATAGTTTATCGCCGTAGTGTTATCCACACGAAGTAGTATAGCACATTCATTTCGATCTCGCGCAACTTAAGGGCAAAAAATACCGCTAGGAGTTCCAAATAATTAATATGTGAGCTAAGCTCACTACTCCGCCAAGCACCATTTACTCTGTCTCCGTTACAGAATGCCCCCCAGACGCATGACGTGTGAATGCGTGACGCATCTGTGAAAATTTCCAGTGCAAAACTAGGCTTTTTAATTGCCATATTGACTTTATAAATATTCTCATTCCACCAGTTGAGATCATTTAAAATTGTTCGAGGAAACTCTTGCATCGAACGTACCGTGATGTTGTAGCAACAAATATTTACTTCTCTCTAACAACTTAGTATACAGCCAGCCGTAACGCGCCGCTGGGCGAGCTGATACTAAAACTCCTATCAACTGAGAAAATTCGCGTATTGAAACCCTAGGCAAACTTAAATACTTTTTATCCAAATCGGCAATTTTATTTCGTTTTTCTAACGGTAAAGATAAGGTCATATCAATAGTGTCATAAATAAATCCTAGAAATTTACAAGACTTTTGAGGTGTTAAATTACTTTTATCGTAATTTATTACGAAACCTAAACACTAGTAATTCTATGGTAGTTCTTACGTTGTAACACATTCCTCATAATGTTTACCTAAACAAAGTAAATCGTCCAAGTAGGAAACTGACTTAAAACCGCGCCCGCGCAAATAACCCACAACCTCTCTAATAAGCTTAGTGCTATAGCGAGTCCGTAAAGCAACGCACTAAACTCGTACGTTATCACTTCGGTTGAGTTTGGCGCCATGCCATAGGTATAATTGAATCGTAGGCATTTGCGCGACTCGTTATGTATAGGAATGAGCAAATACGATTCCATCATATCTATAGTGACCATAAACCAATTACTTTGTACTAATTTGTAGGCAGTTCTACTGTCCTTTTTTAAAATGAATTTTAGGTATGAAACGGTTTAACGATTTTAAATTTAGAATGAACCTATTTCCTCCATTGGGTTTTGGTGTTAAAAAAGTATTATAAATAATAATAATAATAATAACATTTTATTTCTCCCAAAAATTACAAAACAAAAGAAATAAACTGACCAGAGGCGGTTTCAACTTGTGAAATGGCCCCTAACTCAATCAAATTTTCGATAGCCAAAGACATCTCGATTTTCGACCATGTGAACTGAGGAACGAAATATTGAAATAGCGTATGCGTAAAAGGAATAGGTATTCCGTCACGTATCCAATTAATAATAGTAACATTGTTTGTAATACGCTTCCAACATTTGACAAAAAACTGTACTCGGCCGGCATGAACATTGAACACGTACCTGTGTTACTGTCGAGCAGGGGCACGCGAACGTCCCTGTCCGGTCTTGGGTTGCAACATCGTTGCAGCTGCCGTTGATGCCGAGCGGCGGGCTGCCGTGGGGTATCGCCTGTGACCTCCTCGCCCCCCCCTGTTCGTCGGGTAACGAGAAGGTCCTGCCCAGTTTCCCTGTAACTGACGCGCTGACGAATTCTGGGACTGGGAAACTGTGTTCGACTTGCTGGGTCAGTTAAGGGGCTTATCGACCGTCTTAGATGCTTTAATTTTGTCCGATAGTGTTTTACCGAACAACGTTTCGTCTCTTTCGCTGTCATGTATAATAATGAGAAAAGACTTTGTTAGTCCAGGCGTTACCATTTTGATTCGAGCCTGCGTTTCCGAATAATGAAAGTCGCATAAAATCCGACAGGCGTCACTCAAAGTTTTAATCGCTTTAATTTTATTAATATCATTCGTAAGTAATGACGTCATCGCCCTGCTAACTGCAGTTATGCCGGAACCTAACTGATGTTGCATCGTCTCGACTTTTTTGTCGCGTGCCTCTTTCATCATACCCTTTTTTAATAGCGGCAACCACAACTGGGCCAAATTACTGTGGATATCTTGACCCCTAATTGGCCCCTGATCGGTCGCTTCGCCGAGGGCTGACAGGATCTCCGGGTCCAATTTCTGCTCGAGATTATCGAGTGGCGGCTCCTGTGTCGGTTCCAGTGCCGGTTCCGGTGTGGGTTCCGACGCCTGAACCGGTGCTGGTGCTACAGACTGCTCGATTTGTTAAGTCATATCAGACTCCGACGAGCCTTTGGTTATGACTTCATCAGGCACCGAGCCGTGATGAGAATCTTCGTACCAATACATAATTGTCTTCTTAAAGACAAAGAAGAGGTATGTAACACCGGAAATAATAAATTATTCCTACCGTAGGATTTTACCTATCGATAAAATTCTGGTTCGTATTCGAATCCATATAACGCCTCGTTCATTTATTGAATCTATGGCGGGTAGGTATAAGTAGACGTATTGCGGCGTTCAAGTCTGATTCTATGGCAAAATACGTCGTACCTACAAGACTTTCATTTTGAATAGCACTTGAATGGTGTTAAAAATATAGATAAATAAGCTAACCTTGTTGATTATCCTGGCCTGAGGAAGACGTCGAATCCTCTAGGCGTATTAGAATCCATATAACGCCTCGTTCATTTATTGAATCTATGGCGGGTAGGTATAAGTAGACGCATTGTCGCGTTCAAGTCTGAATCTATGACAAAATACGTCGTACCTACAAGACTTTCATTTTGAATAGCACTTGAATGGTGTTAAAAATATAGATAAATAAGCTAACCTTGTTGATTATCCTGGCCTGGGGAAGACTTCGAATTCTCTAGGCGTCGTCGCTTGCGACGATGTTTGTTCCGTATTTTGTCCAACTTTCGTATGTAATACTCCACCTTTTCTTGATAATTTCTCTTTGGCATACCTAACTAAAGAGAACTTGTAACGACTAGAGAGCAATACTAATATTTAAGCAATACTTTTAACGGCTAGAAAGGAACGCGTGCGCTCGTTGCCTCGCACGGAAAAAGAATGAGGTTGCTGACGGCTAGGGATGACCGGAGGTACTTTTATCGACAGATTAAAAAATCTTTCAAACTTTTTAAACGTGCGAAGTGTTGCCTTGTAGGTCAAAGGACTACATGTTAATTTATATCGAAAATGAAACCAGGAAATATTATTCATTGTGATCTTGACAGAGCTTTGTGAAGCTAACTTCAGACGATTAAAATGTACGAACTACGAACGATAATTTCCAGTCTCTGCAGCTTACAAGTTATAACATAAATATAAACACTTTATTTGCAAGCCATTGGTTGAAGTAACTTTATAATAATAATAATATGTATGGACCTTTCACACCACGTCACCATGTCAATGTGTTTAACAGCCACCGTGGTCTAGTGGTTAGAGCATTGGCTCTCGACTCGGAGGTCGTGGGTTCGATTCCCGTATTGGAACAACAAAAAATGTTGTTTCCAAGTTTGCAATGCAGGCTGATCACCTGTCTGACAAGAAAGATGATCCATGTATCGGATGGGCATGTAAAAATTCGAACCTGCGCCTCATCTCTCGTCAGTCGTGTCTGTTATCCGTCCCACTGAATTACGAGAGTACAGGAAGAGAGAGTACTCTTGTGTACTGCGCACACACTTGGGCACTATAAAATTACTCCTGCGTAACTGGGCTAGTTTCAATGAAACCGGCCTCCATCACCGAGATCGGTGTGGGAAGTTATTAATGTATTCCCGTGGTAAGTTTTCGAATAACTTGTGTTACGGGTACCAGACAACTTTGTAAATATTATATTATATACGAGATTGTAAAGTAGTTAAATAACTAATTTATCAATTAATAAATTATTTTATCTTTTGACATTCTTCGTGTAATTGTAATTTTCTGTCAGGCAAATGACAAAATTTTAACATAACCTTAATTAAGTACCAACCTCAATTATTAGCCTACCTACGAATTACTCACTCAAGTCACTTATTCCATTTTATGTTACGGTTCTTTTAGAAGAGCTACTTCATTCTAATATAACGATGATGATGATCATCACATTTGGTTTATTCTGGAAAGAATCTCCTTTTCGCGTTCCTACATTATTCATGCCCCTGCAGTGTAATCAACACAAATGACTTCAGCAGCTGCAGAAACCCTAACACAGCAGACTTAACAACACAAATAAGAACAAATGTTTGTTAGAAAACACAAGCAGATAATATCAAAAAAACAAATACAAAGAATTAAGTGTTTACGTACTTAAAGATCATATCTGATAAATGACTTTTAATGTATACATGCTCAAAAAAATACCGTTAAGTTAGTGCTTACTTACGAATTTCTTTTTTAAACAAAAGCTTTACAAAATTAACCGATAGTTCTGGATGACAAGTTAATACTCGTATTGCGATTGTTTTCAATTAAAACCCACGTGAAACTCTACAAACCATAAAACTCATGTCAATGTTTACCACAAACTAACTCCCAAATTAGCATCACTTAGGCATTACACGTTTTTGGCCAAACCGATTAAAGTTGTTAACCTAATACAAACTTGATTAATTTGTAAAGTCGAATCGTAAGAAAAACGTGATCCATACTTGTTTTTGGAACAATTATTACGAAATACAGACATTTTTAGGGTTCCGTGACTCGAAAGGAAAAAACGAAACCCTTATAGGATCACTTTGTTGTCCGTCCGTCCGTCTGTCTGTCTGTCAAGTCTGTCCTTTTTCTCAGGAACGCGTGGAGGCGTCAAGCTGGAATTTATATAAAATACTCACTACTGTCTCTTGGAGCTGTGAAAAAATAAAACTTCTAAGCCAACGCAATCAACAGATACAGCCGTTTATGCCGCAAATTTTCAACACTCGCAAGGGAATCAAAACCTACAGGGTACTTCCCGTGAACTCAGAATCTTGAAATTGGTACGAAGCAACATCTTATAGCACAGATAAAGGAAAAAATGAGAAAACCGTAAATTTTTAGTTACAACATAATATATTATAATAAAAATATTTTTAATAATTTTGAATTTGAACTATGACTTGATTGTCGTGATGGGTGAACTTTTACATAAGTAAAATACCTACATGTTTGTACGGACCCCTCAGTGCGCGAGTCCGACTAGCACTTGGCCGGTTTTCTTTATATTAAAATATTATCTACTTTAACTTTAACTTTACCTATCAATAATTTTTGACCCAGAATGAACCCAGGAGCTGTAAAACTGGCTTAGTATAAGTAAAAAATATCTTTTTTTTTTTTTTTTGTAAAAAATAACTTACTATCCTTACTAAAATTATAAACGCGAAAGTTTGTAACTATATATGGATATATAGATGTGTGGATGTGCGAATGGTTGTTGTTTTTTATGATTCGCAATAACTAATAAACGAATTTTAATGACATTTGGTATGAAAGTAGTAGTACCTACCGTAGGGGTAGGCAGGACCGCCTCTTTCCCGTAGGGGTAGGCAGAGACCACTTCTTTCCACTTGCTACGATCCTTATATACTTGTTTCGCTTCATCCACTTTCATTCTTACCATCCATCCCTTCTCTTACATTCAACGTAGCGAAGCGGCTCTCCATGGGCCACTTTTCGCCTCCGCGAGAACGAGACGTGATGGGTGGCGAACCACATCGCCGCCATTTTAGATAATTAAATTATTTTTATAATTATCCATTGTGGATTTGCGGAGAGGGTAGGAATAGGAAAAGGGAAGGATAGGTGGTGTGGAAAGGAAGATTGGTAAGTTAGAGTGGGAAATAGAAAATGTAGGATATTACCGCCCAGGAGGGCAAGGGATAGTACAGTAATAGCTAGGGAAGCCGGGGTCGCGTACCCGTATACTATACCACAACTACCACTAACTACAGGTAAGTTGGGATGAGTATCCCATGACATATGCATAGCATCTAGTATTTAATAATTTCAATACATATTATGTAAAATCTTTAAAGATTTTTTAATATTAAATCTTATATCATTTATGACATGAGAGTATAATATCATGTCATAAATGGTGATGCAAATTAAACTAAAAGAACGCAGTTCAAAGCTATTTCCGATGCTGTTGGCTCTACGAGTTAGTTCGTCGAGAGTGAGGCTCTTCATATATTTAATGCCACTCGACAATTGAACTCCTCGCGGAAACTGTGTTGATTGGATTGTGGTCAGATATTCCACTGTGAAATAGAATATGGATGTTTTTTTATCTAAATAAGAGGAATACCTAAATGGTTAAATATTTTTTTTGTTTTAAACATCTTTGTTTCATAATTATAATAAACTTAATTTTTATTTGTATTCAATATTATATTTTGATGATAGTAACACAAATTAATTAAGTGCCTCGTAAAAAGTAAAATATAATTTCGGTGGAATGAGAATAAAAATACTCGTTACGAAAATCAGAATTCACAATGTTTATTACTATTAAAATTGATGTGATATAGCGGTTGGTCTTATAATATGTTCATACCTAAGTTAAAGAATATTGCCCATATTTGTAACAAGAATAAAAAAGTTAAGTAGATTTTAAACAAGAATATTTATGCAAACTATTTGCATAAAATCGCACGTTTTAAATTCAAATACTCAATCTGTACAATCACAAGTGGACTTGCAAGAAAAGCTAGTAATGAAAAAGAATAATTATACTCTTGAGATAATAATAGCTATTAGCTCGATACTGAGAATTTGATGACATGAAATGTATTGTATTTATAATCAAAAGATAAGAAGAAAAGATTTTTGCGATATATAATATAATATATAAAGGAAAACAATGCGTTAGATTTTAAGTAGAATGTTCGGGTTCGCATTTTACAATTGTACTAGTTATATTACAATCTAACGGTTTTTACAATTTGAGGGTGATATTACATAGTAACTTCAACGTAAATATACATGAAAATATATTAGCTACCTACAGTTGGTATAGTAGAAATGATAAGAGAATTATTGTTTATCAGTGAGCTTATTGTTTAACTGAGCAAAGCAAACACCATTAGTAAACAGCAATTTCGCTAACTCCTACTCGTGTAGTGTTATTAACTTGGAACTGACAATATGAAATTATGGAATTCGGCCTTCCAATTAGAGTCCACATTGTTATAGTTGATAATAAGAGGGAGCTCTATTTTATATGTTGTTTGTTACTTGTCGTTTATAAATAACTGAGTAGGTATTTGAATACAAAAAATTGGTTATTTTTGAAATTACGCGAGAAAGACTGCCAGTCGAAAAGCGAACCGAATAATACACCAAAAAACTTGACTATAGAATCTTCTACGGCTAATTTATGACTATTAAGATTAACAAGGAAGACAATCAAGGGTTACTGCTATAATCATATAAATATATGATATAGTATATTGTAATTGCATGTTTTTAAACCGAAACGTTAGCTCTATACCACTGGTGGAAACGTAATATTTTTTCGCTCAGCTTGTAATCGGGGAATTCTCAGCGTGCAGACAACCGGCAAATTGTGAAAAAATGTAGATGCTTCAGCAGTATTTGTAAGATACTACTAACTAACATACTACATAACTAACATAAAAACGATCAAATAAAGGTAAACACCATATCCAATAATATCGAGCTATCGATATCCGCTGAATGGAACACTCCACTATTTGTGTTGATTCCCATCACTCGCTGTGATTGCATCGGTATCCACGGATTCATTACAGGTAATAAATAATATTCGTGATACGTCGATATATTTACTTGTCCCTGACGCAGACAAATGGCGATATAAAACTGCTTATTGCTCGTTATAACGTGATTTATACAGCCAAACCCTCGCTATTGATCTACTTAAGACTTATCCCTATAGAAATAATATATGTAACTAGTTATTGCCTGAGACTTCATATTTTACTTTGTAGATATATTTTATAAAAACATTCATAATTTTACTTGTAACAATTATTTTCCTTGACAAAATGATCATAGGGAAAAAGTAATAAGAATATTATTACAATAAATAATAACAATAGTCAATAAGTAATAAATAACGTACTCGTAGATGTGGAAATGGTATTTACTGAAACTGGATATTTTCATTCAAAATACAAAAAAATTAACTAAACAAATATCTTATTACTCGACTAGATTTATATTATATATTAGCCCGCGACGTCGTGCACGCAAATGTTAATTTCGCAGAAACCGTAGATTTTTCTACGATAAAAAGAAGTCTATATCCATTCCCGTGATCTACTCTACATCTGTGCCAAATTTGATCAAAATTGGTCCAGTAGTTTCAGAGCCTATATTTTAATACAAACAAACAAACTTTTTCTCTGTATTATATTAGTATAGTTAACGCAATTATCCCCAAGAGATATTATGTGGGTACTAATTTTGTTTTTTTACCGACAATACAATAATTAAAAGGCAAACGCGTAAAATCAATTAAATGATTAAACACAACAGAATAAGTTTTAATAATAAATTATGAAATGAAAACTCCATTTTCGGAACATTAGTGGAGAATAATTTGCAGTCATTTAATAAAATTAAGTGTGGCCTCAATAAACACTAAAAGCATTTGAGATAGATGTTTCGAGAATCATTTGTAAGATTTATTTTTGAAGCATATCGCTATCGTCAAGTATTTTATTTAGTCTATTGTTAACTGAGTGCTAAATGTGAGTTTTTCTTTTCGCTTTCGATCATGAGCGCGTCTGGCATTTACTAGGAATTTGTATATGATTAAACCTAGTTGTAAATGAGACAACTAGATGGCGCTGTACAAATCACATACAAATTCCAAGTAAACGCCAAACATGCTTGTAGAATAGGAGTTGGTAAATGAAACACTTGTATATTGCTGTAAAGCACACCCGCTCTGGTCGGCGGTCGGTAAAGGAATGATAGTGCCAGCGAGTGCGTGGGGAATCCCACCACTCGCTCAGTCCCCACCACATCACCGATACCACGCCCCATAAATGTGGGTGCTTTATATTTATTATTATGAATGTCAATACACTACATCTACCTTTTACAAAATTTAAAAACAAGAATATTTAATTTATCACCAACATATATTATTTTTCATTTTGAACAATCTACCACCGGTTCAACCCTAACCCGCCGAGAAGAACCGGCGAAACAAACTCGGTCGGGCGCCACCTTTTCCCAAAAAGATGGAAAATTACAATGTGAACATATTGTAAATAACAAAACATAATATGTACAAAGAAACAACCGTGCAAGGTTGCATATTGTTCAATCGTCGACAAAATATATTACCAATTTATATATTACTTTATAAACAATTATAATAATATATCAAATTATCGTTTGAATTATTACTCATATTAATACTATGCTCTCATGTGCTTTTTATAGACAGTAACCCGTCACTAAAATCTTTTTAATTGAGTGGCTCTTATAATCATTGGTTGAAAGTTCAGAGACAACTTACCCGTCTCATACGTAGGTACTTGATTTAGATAACAACAACCTTTATTATCTTAAAATACACTACAATATTGCCACTTGTAAGTTATCTATTTATTTACAGATTTATTACACACTTTGAAAAATGTATGTAAAGTGTACACATAATGGTTTAGGTATGACGTGGTTAGGTTATTAGGTTAGGTTTGACATTTGTCATTTTAACACTTTGTTATTTACTTTCAGCAGTTTATTCTGTCCACATTTCATTGAGAAAACTACTCAAAAATTTTCTGCCAAATTTACGTCATAACCCAACCTTAGTTTTAAAATATTTTAAACCATTAACAATCTTAAGTCACCAGAATGTAACTTTACAATGACGGTAAATTTTTCATCTTTACATCAAAGATCGAACGCTCGAAAATTGTCGCACCTAAGAATGTGAATAAGCAGACTTATACATCAGAATTTTTAGGTTCAAATATTGAACCTTACAGAGTAAGAATTAAAATCTATGACAAAGAGAATATAATCACTATCTATGACAAATTCTATGACTATTCAATCATAGTAAAAGAAAAGACAATGAAAGCTAAGGAGTTATTTATTTTGCTATTTTCAAAATAAGGATGTACTAGTAGTAAGGTTAATTCCATGAAATCTAGCATAGTATATAATTTCAACTCGTAATGTTAAATATAATATAATTATGTAAAACAATGTTATTTTCTTTGTGGCATCATAATATTGTAACTTAATTCCTATAAGTTGTAATAATATAGCCCAGGCAGACAGGTGAATGGTGATCTGTAGGCTGTAACACAGGTCAACCCCAGCACAGAAGTCAGTCTCTCATCACGTATTATGCAAATACATTAACTATTTCATTGCTGATAGACTAATAAATTGATGAGATTGCTGAGACATTAATTGATTATTAATTGTAATTTGAATTACTCTTTTTATTGCAATTACATCCAAATGCAAACACTGGGCACTTGTATAAGAGGTTCAACATTTTATACATTGCGGGTAGAAGTAAATACCCTACTCAGGAAAATTATACATTTGTTACATTATAAGGTTCGTAGTTCGTTATCTACGACTTCAAAAATTAGCACTGCCACCTGGCAATTTTATAGCAACTTACACGTTATCTTTAACTACAAGAATCAGCCAGGAAAGAATCATAATTTGCGTCTTTGCGGATATTCTATTTTGAAGTACATACATGTTAACAAAACATGTACTTTGTACTTTCTTTTTTTATTTTTCCCCACAGCTTGCTCAACCTGAGAAGCCTGTGTATTCCGATGATGCTCGGGTAATTTCTACCCAAGCACTTAAGTATTCGCTGCCTACTGTTAGCAAATACATTTGTATTGGAATATTCAGTCCAATACTACATGTATATTCTGAGCTACTTTATTATCGAGACATTCATCAGACGATTAGCGTCAACTACCCATTATTCCATTTGGCTGCGACCAAGATGTATGGGCATTTTAGATTCAATAGGCAAGCGGATTGATATTTTTTTTTTTTGCATAAATAAATAGTAGGTACTATTAAATATGAGTAACTTCTCAGAAGAAATCGTACATCAAAAGTCAATACTTTCAAAGGTACAGCGACTTGTATACAAAATATGACTTGTAAACGCTCCTCACTAAACTTAACCTACAAGTGACGTCACTTGTAGGTTATGGTGTATGAAGTATACGGCCGCAGGAATACATTTGAAAATATCTCCCATATTAGTGCGTTTAAGTTCATACTTACCAAAATGAATATTTTTGTATATTATGATGTAAGTAAACTAATGATGTAAATTTTGTTTACCAATTTCCCAAAAAACATTTTTTTTTTGGTACTTCTAAAATGTATTTAATTAGTAAACTACACATAAGATAATATATTTTTATACATTCACCAAGTAGCAATGCCTCAATATTTCTGAATATATATGAATGAAACTATATATTTCAAATGTAGTCCGATCCCCTATTACCGTTTTTGGTTTTCACACAAAAATTTGGTTTTAGAAGGCTCGTTGCACTCTAACGATATTAACTGTATTTCTATATAGGTATTTCAATTTTAAATTTGTGGCTTTACAAGATTGATTGTATAATAACTCACCTAGCATATACAACATTTACAACGCCTACAATTTGATGGCAGAATGTAGGATGTATTTAAATATTGTTTTTTTAAGACCTTATGTATACCACATTCTTTGCACTAAACTATTTGATTTGATAACTCTACAGTGATTTCCTGGTTACTGACATCGCAATTACTAATATATCCATTAGAAACTTGCTTATATTTTTTATTCAAATTTAGAACCGTATGGTCTTAAATAATAGCCTTATACAGAAAGTGTAATTAGGGTGAATGACTTCAATTATATCGGTTTAGGACATTATTAGTTTTAAGTTCAAATTTATTCCATAATAATTAGGATTTGTTTTTTGACAATTTTAAATCAACTATACTTTAAACTTACTTTTCATCATATAAACTTAATAAAAAGTAACTGTGCACGTTCTGGCGCGCATTGTAAATAATACCTACACCAAAAGGTATGGTTGTTATTTCACAGTTTCGCCTGTAAAACAAATAAGATGAAAGCGAAGATGTGCGCTATTTGAATGTGAAAATTAATTTAATTTATTAATGTTTCGGAAATTGTTTGTAAGATTGTAATCCATAATCTTTAAGTTCCGTTTGGTTGTCAACCAAACAACTTCTTTGATATCGTAGGTACCGTTAGAAATTTTTCTAACTACCTCTTCTGGTATTAATGTAGGCAACGTTCGGATTTTAACCCAAACTACCTGTGGTAATTGCAGGTACTAATTGGTTTTAACCAAATAACCTCTGGTAATACCAATCGGATTACAATCAAACTACCTGTTTAATTAAAGTGGGGTAGGGTGCTCACTGAACTAACTTATTCGTTAGAGACCCAATTCCCGTATTTAACTTAGGTGCCATTTCACCATTCACAATAATAAAACTTAGTTTTCACTAAGTTTTAAATCAAACTGGTTTCACTATATTTATGCTAGTAGTGACAACGAAAATGTGATGCCCTCGAACGCGTTTAACAAAGTTAAGCCAATAAAATCCTTAGAACCTAACTGAACTTAATTATTAAAAACGTTTATTTGATTTTGATCAAATACAATTTAGATTTTTAAATTTGCTTAAACGCGTAAAAGGATTTCTCGCAAACTGACCGTGTCCAACCCCATTGATAAAATTAGCCCTTAGACTTTCAATTAACTTCCAATGAATTCTAAATGAATCGTCCTGATATCATAAACAGATTTTTGTACCTTGGACTAATCAAACCGCGTTTAACATTGGATCGACGTTATTAAAACCCCAGTTTGCTGTTTCAACATGTTGAGACCGAATCCATACTGTTACAACCAACTTAAAAATCAACTAGGCACTCTTTGGTCACCCAAACTATCGTTTTAAGTTGGATTAGATGTGTAGGTCATATATCTTGATTACATACATATACGACTTGTCCCTCTAGTGATAATAAGTTAATATAGTTAAATCAAATAAACGCGTTTTTCACACACGTCACTATAAAACATCGGAACAACAGTAGTTTACTTAAGTAGGTAATTAACTAACGATTGCTTAGCCTTTGTGTTACTTACCTACTCTAAAATAATACGGAGATGTTCTACTTTTTGAAGAGGGTTTTTCATCCGAATAATATTTTTCCCAAAACATTACGTAAGTTATGGCAGAATGCGTAGCTAAAAGTTTCTTTAATTTACAGAAAAATAACATGATTATTGTTTTGTAACAACTCACACAATGTATGGGTACAATCGCACTAAAGTACGCCTTACCAGCTTGAAGGTCACGTCGTGACCGCTGTTCTAAAATTAGACTTCAAAACATTATTTTTATAGGACTTCTCTTCACTTCAAAATCTAAAGTCCTTTGTTATATATTTTTGGAACGATGATTCAATCTTGATAATCAGAACAAAAGCTATTGGGTAATATAATTTCTTAAATTTTACAGTCATTACAATATTAAATCGGAAAAATTAATTGGAGTCTTAACAAATGACACACAGTAAAATCCCATTAATTCTAGTAGTAATTATTGGGTAGTTAGTAGCTAATTTTATTAGACAGAATATTTAAACATTTGACTTTTACAATTCCATTCCTTTTACATTTTTCCCATAAAATGTAAAGATTGGAGTTTATAGTTTAAAATTACGTATTAATTATTATTTCGCTAATAATTCATGAAAAAAATATTTCGTTACCTGACTCGTTTGTCGATTTACCTCCAATTTATTTGTGTAATTAATTGTTTTACGTCCTTTTTTTTTAGTCACTGGCAGGGTCGCCATTTGTAGAATAGGAGTTGGTAAATGAAACACTTGTATATTGCTGTAAAGCACACCCGCTCGTGCCAGCGAGTGCGTGGGGAACCCGAAGTGGGGAAGCGAGTGAGTCCCACCACTCGCTCAGCCCCCACCACACCACGCCCCATAAGTGTGCGTGCTTTATATTTATTATTATGAATGTCAATACACTACAGTGCTCACGATCGAAAGCGAAAAGAAAAACTCACACTAAGCACATGACAAATTCACTCGATAACGTTACGAATACGTTGTTATCAATTGTTCGTGCTCACCCCACGGTAGGTACCACGAAGTATAGATACTAGGAGTCCGAACGGTATAGGCTTTTCCATAGTATTCATGTACACAATAATAAACCCAGATCTTAGTTATCTTCTCTGCCACTGGCTGCGCTAGAATTTTGCACGTACCGATACTATTGTGGCTGACCAATCAGCGCACAGTCCTGAATCGTGCTTGGTACTTTTTGAAAAATGGCGTGCTCTACCGGCATAAAATCTGTCCACTAAATTGAGACCATTATTTTAACAGTACGTTCGGACTCCTATTATCTATACTTCGTGATAGGTACAATGAATACGAGTCGCATGTTCGATAGCTGTCCTGGGATTTACTGCGCAACATTATTTGTACTTTTCATCCATAATATATGTTGCCATATTTAATTGTTATTCCTTTTTTAACCTCAGTTAAAATTTAATTAGAGAAGTGTCTTTCTGAACTATTTTTCAGAGTAAAACCCATTTGACCTAATTCATTGTAATAATTAATTAAACAATGAACAAAAATAAATTGAATTCCCCAAAATACTTTATTTATTGTTATAATATTGTATAAATATTCATTTCAAAGATAGTGTAAATTTTTTGTATTTAACATTATAAACACTCGTAATGTTTATTAAAACCGGCAACAGAATTTAAAACCACAATAATTATTAAAATATGTAAATTGGCTTCTTTCAGTATTATAACAATGAAAATGTATATTGTACATAAATCATATAAGACATTTAATAGGTTTCTTAAATGTTAATTTAACATTTTTTACGTTTAGTTAAAAATTTCCAAAAATATATATTATTTTATTTTAGGAGGTACGTAGTTAGAAGTTTATCGTCCAGAATAAACTACTAAAATATATAATTAACTACAAATTAAAGTTATGTGTGCTTATTAAGTATGTGGCGGA
This sequence comes from Glaucopsyche alexis, assembly GCA_905404095.1. Classification (NCBI taxonomy): domain Eukaryota; kingdom Metazoa; phylum Arthropoda; class Insecta; order Lepidoptera; family Lycaenidae; genus Glaucopsyche; species Glaucopsyche alexis. The sequence goes on from FR990053.1 coordinate 11,464,382, forward strand.
CCTGTGCTACGATCCTTAATTGCGGTATCGAAGTTTTCACAGTTCGGCGCTATATTATATATACAACATCTGAAATGCTTACAAATGGGCTTCTCCTTTTGGGGCTTCCCTTATTCCCACAGATACTTGCAGTTCATTGAACGATGTACCTACATAATACATATTATACACATGTTGAACACATAGGAACGAAATTTATTCAACTTATTCAGTTCGGTCGTTCAGTATCTATCTTACGGTGTGGGCGTTTATTTTCCTATGCCTTTGAACAACATTTCCTCCAATATTCCCCCAAAAAACAACAGAGACCCCATCGATATCATAAATATCGAAAAACCATGAGATCATCGAGCGGAGGACTCCCAGTGGAAATTATATAGAGTCATGTGAGGCAAACTTTAATTGCGTAGGGACACACAAACAGTATGAAATTATTTCCGGGCACTGTTGTTCTTGCTACGAAAAAATATTACGAGCTAGATAAGTGGTTCAGGATTAAAAATGTTAATTACATTCTCATAGCGTAATATTGAAACAACGCGGCGCGGATTCTGTTACCAGGAAAATATTTTAGAGTATGAAATTATTTAGATGCGTGTTTGGCTGAATGTGGAATTATTAATGAAGGTTTTTGCTCTAATGGAGTATGCAACAAACAGCATAGTTAATTGTACCAAAGAGCGCCCGTAATGCACTTGATTGTATACGTACAGAGATAACACTCTATTAGCTACTAATAGTTTGCTAATGGCATTACCGAGCCACCTTTGAGATAGAAACAAAGAGTCTGCTAATTTACTTCTAATCACGAATGACAGTACCTTTGGATCCAAGCCAAAATAAAACTTCAACAATTCTTCAGTTACTATTGACTTTACGTACTATTTTTTCATAAAAACCCCTTTGATGCCTATATTTTTAAATGACTTCTTAAGGTAGCCTTCCAATCTATGCGGCCGCGACCAGCGACCGAGACGGGGTCGCGCGACCCACTGCTTACCTAATATGTATAATTTACATGGAGCACTAAACAAATACTGAAACCACGTCGCGCGACAGTGCGTATCCAAAGAACCTGGGGGTCTAGTCAAGATGCATTCGATGATTTCGACAGCGAACTTCGAAATCAAAAATGAATGGGATTTGACATCGCTAAGTGACATGTCACTTAACGATGACTTATGTCAAATCCCACACATTTTTGTTTGCGAACTTCACCGTCAAAATTATCGAATGCATCTTGACTAGAGGCCCCGACCAGTTGGTTTGCTGGTCGCGGTTGCGAGTCGCGGTCTCGCGTCACGGTCGCACATACGTAAATAAAAAAATTAAAATAAATTGTGTCAATAAAAGATGTCAAATAACAGGATTTGCTCGGAAACGAACGACTACAGTGTCAAAACAATCGTAGGAACTTTAGTAAAAACTCTTATCTACTAGAAAGCACATTATAATATAATGGACGTAATACTATAATAATGATAAACTTGCAATGAATAACAAGTAGGGGTCACATGTAGCGGACTGTATCAAGAATCGCTGTATTTAACTTTACTACCTAGCGAACTACTCTTGGCGGATAGCCAGATTCTGTTTACCAGAAAACAGCTCTAGGAAACAATTTTACATAATGCTTTCGAAACGGTAAGAGTTCAGCCTTTGACAAAAAGAAATATTTTTTGTTATTTTCGACAAAAAAAATACTTCACGATTTTGTTTGTTTATGTAAAGAATATTCCTAAGTTTAAATTTTAATACATATTGTATCAGTGGAGTAGGGTAAGGCTTGTAATGTTTTATTACATAAATAAATAGCGCTCTGAAAAATAAAAAAGTGCACAAAATGAACAATATACTAAAAATTTATATTTTCAAAGTAATTGCGGATTGTTTGAAGCACTTTTAATACTGAGTAACGCCCCATACAAAAGTCGTACCGGCAAGTGACGTCACGCGCTTATAATTAGTTTCTACGAAATGTATGCACAAATTTCTGATATCTCCAAAGTTTGCGCGATTATTATACCGTAGCAAATGTCTTTGTATATGATATAAGTATAACCACATGTGAAAAAAATCTAGAATCTTACATGTTTACAAACACCCAATTTGTAAATACACAGTAAAATATTTTAGCTATTTTAATTTTAAGTAATTGACTAAATTATCTCATTACAATAATTAAGAGAAGAATCCTTAATTATGTACGTAAATTACTTCTAAGAAAAAACATCAAATGAAATTGAGTTATGTAGTCAGATAAATTATTATCTTATTACCATCTGGAGTTAATAATAATTTAGGAGAATATTGCATAGATTTTTGTTTATTCATTAAATTATTATGTGTGTCAAGAGCAAAAATTATTAATAGTGGTATTTGATTACCCGTGTTGCTCCGAGCATTCTTAAATAAATAAATAAAAAATATTGAGGTAGAAATAATCGTACCTCTAATTTTTTTGCAAATTTTTAACTCCACATTATCAAATCAAAATAAAATTATTCAGAATTGGTATTATTATACTCTTTTTGAACGTCGATATACATGATGCCTACTACCGGTTCGGGAACTAACCCGTCGAGAAGAACCGGCGCGGCGTAAGAAACTCGCGCGGGGCCATCTTTTACCAAAAAGATGGAAAATTGTTATTTTAGAATAAGAAAGGTATATAACAATGTTATGACTAAAACTACATAACAAGAGTACAATAGTACATAGAAGCAGCCTTGCATGCTGGCCATCCTATTCCCAAGGTGTGTGATCTATACATATAAAATCCTTTGTCCTGAATGACTGACGGATCAACGCACAGCCTAAACCGCTGATCGTAGAGACCTGAAACTTGCAGGGCTTGCTCTTTGTAATACGTAGGGATCCGATAAGAAGGGATTTTTCGAAATTCGATTCCTAAGGGGGTGAAAAGGGGTAAAACAGTTTGTATGGGGCAACGTGATTCCTTGGTCCAATCTACTTCATATTTTGCACAAACATTATGTAACAGAATTGATGGAATTCGTGTATCATAGTTTATTGAAATTCATCCGCTAACGGGAATAAAAAGGGAAAGAAAGTTGCTTGGGAGCGGTTTGCTTTTAAGTTGATATAAATACTCCTTAGTGCTTTTGATATAAAGCTTCCCACACACAAGCGATCGATCGATTTAGTCTTTACAATTTAAACATTTACTGGGTTCGTAGTTGCAAGTAAATCGGTTTAGATAAAAATTAAATATAGTCTGAGATCCTAGGACCACCTTACTATACTTTTTATATGAAACTCGTATATATACGCGTAAATTTTGTTCCACTAGCTGGTAGGTCTTAAACTAATCATTTTGTGTAATAGTTTGTCGTTAGCAATTTACTTTCAAATACGAATTATTTTCCAATTTGATTGAAGCAATCGATAGCCCGTGAGTGGGAAGCTTTATTTTTATTTTGACATAATATATTGTCATCATGTTGAAAAATAAATCTGACAAGAATGCCAAAGTTAAATTTGATGAAAATCTCTTTGAAAAACTAGGCACCTAAATATTTGCGATTGTTATAATTATTAATTATATTCATAATACTTATTATATTACATACTATTTCAGTAGAATATTTTGAATGTAGGTATTATATTTCTTTCTCTTTTGTTGTTATACCTAATATGTAATATTTAATTTATTTGTGCTTGATTTATCAGTGTTTAAAACATAGGTTTTTAGTTTTTAACCCAGATTTTTGATCTGTACGTTTGTGCGCGCTAATCTCAGAAACTACGGAACGGATTTTTATAAAACTTGTTACCGTAGTAGTTTAGCCCTTGGATAAATACATAGGACTCCATAGATATATAATATAGTAGGACTCGCTTTTTATCGCGGAAAATTTTTGGGTACTTAACTACCTACGGATTCCACGCGGATAGGAATTAGGATAGCTCTGCTTATAATTTTGTGTAGGTATTTCAATTCAATTGGTTCACACCTACAGAAAGTTTTATCAATCTAAAAAATAACGTAGTATAAAATGCTATAAAATAACCAGATATTTGAATTGGTTAAAACTTTACCTAGGTTAATCCTAACCATTAGTGTGTATGATTATTATATGAGGAATAAGTGAGAAACTAGATATATATAAAGTAAAGTAAAGAAAACACGTAAAGAATTTTGATGAAATTTGGTATGGTAGTAGTTTATCCAGAATTAACACAGAATACTTTTTGCAGCTTATTAAATTTTATTTATGATAGAGTTCTCGGTAGATTTCTTGAGCGTACCTACGAAGTCGCAGGAAACATTCAAATAAAATACAACTGATACGGCTGTGCAGTGCCTACACCATTATGTATTCAATTTTGGTATTGGTATTTTCCCGAACAAGCGTTCCCTCTGACGCGAGCGAAGCTGCGGGCAAAAGTTAGTCGTCAATAAAATCATTGATCCTATAATAAGATTTAGCACACAAACGTTCTTTAACTACTTTTTTAAATTTACTAATAGACAGACTTTGAAAGTTTTCTGGGATTCTATTGTATAGGCGTATACTGACCTTCAAAAGATTTACTAACTTTACTTAGTCTGATCACCGGAATATCTTATTTGTGTTTAAGTATTTCTAGTGTTCATGCAGTGATTATTACTTTTCGTATTGAACATATTTAATTTTTTTCTAACATACAACACATTGTCCAAATTGTATTGATATGCGACGATCAGAATTCCTATTTCTTTAAACTTTTCTCTCAGAGAAAAGTTTAAACTTTTCTCTCAGAGAAAAGTTTTTCTCTCAGAGAAAAGTTTAAACTACTGTGCTTTGGGATACTGTATATACGCGGGCGGAGCCGCGGGCAACAGCTAGTTCTACTAATATTATAAATCTGAAAGTTAGTGAGGATGGATGGATGGATGTATGGATGGATGAATGTTTGTTACTCTTTCACGCAAAAACTACTGAACGGATGTGGATGAAATTTAGTATGGTAGTAGTTTAGGCTCTGGATTAATACAGGTATAGGCAGTAAGTAGCCTATGTTTGAATCCAGAGCTTAAAAAGTATTTAACCCAAAAAAGTAAAGTGCTCTTTTGGGACATACTGTATTTAGGTACGCCGTTTAGTATTTGAGCCGCGGACAACAGCTAGTATTTTCATAAAGTAACCATAACTTAAAAATATTATGATCATAAATCACTTGCACTTATTTCAACTATACTTTGGGGTTACGCAATAAAATCCGATGTGACCTTGTACGTAATCGGAGCAAAAACATAACTTAATGTTACCAATTATTTCAAGTACTTACCTACATAAAAGTATTTAGTTTGTTCAATTATCAATTTTTTTCTTTTTCGTTGTTTTGTTAGTTATTTCACGTTATTACTTAGGAGCTACATGTTACATAATATCTATCATCTTATTTAGAATAATAATAGATAATTGTAGAAAGCGTAGATACATTTTTGAAAACTTTCTAATAACTTAAAATGACTTGTTAAAAGTCAAAGTCAAAAATCATTGTAAGTGATCATTTAAAAAAAACCATATTCAGTTTATTTGGAAACATATTTTACGGATTAGATAGTTAAAACGAAATTGTTAGAAATAAAGTAGGGCAATTTACTAAAATACCTATTTTGGAAAATTGCGGTCTAGAAACCCGGGATTTTCCGGTATTGTGATTTGTGGCGTGCTTGCAATCGTCCCCGAGTGAATTTGTGAAGGTCGTCGACCATTTAATACCCCATGGGATATAAAATGTAGCTGTAGGTTACTTAAGCCTCTACTTTTATTTGATATGTTTTCTTATCTATGTATACTCATACTAATATACTTATATTATAAAGCTAAAGAGTTTGTTTGTTTGAACGTGCTAATTTCAGGAACTACTGGTTCGTATTGAAAAAATATTTTTGTATTAGATAGACGATAGTCCATTTATCGAGGAAGGCTTTTGGCTATATAACATCACGCTGCGACCAATAGGAGCGAAGAATCAGTGGAAAATGTGAAAAAACGGAGAACTTTGAGGACTTCCGTCGTTTGTTTGAATGCGCTGATCTCAGGAACTGCTAGATTGAATTGAAAAATTATTTTTGTGATGGGTAGTCTATTTGTCGAGGAAGGCTTTAAGCTATATAACATTACGATGCGACCAATAGGAGCGAAGCATCAGTGAAGCATCTGCAAATGTTGCAAAAACGGAGAAAATTATTCATATTTAAGGGCTTCTGTTGCGTGCGCTGCGTAAACGCAAGATCCAATTCTTCATAATATTGTTCTTCTGCCACAAGAAAATAAAACTTAAAATATAATTTACGCAGAAGTACTTTAAAATATATTCTTTTAAAAACTTCTTAATCGCGATCATTATAACAGAAATTGACGCGGACGAAGTCTTAAAGGGTAGCAACAAATAATAACATTATTATTTATTAAAGAATAATAAATTATTATCTGAACGCATTCGAAAGCTGAAAACAAAAATTATTGCAACAGGTTTTACATTTCCCTGGGAAACATAAATAATAATAAAATACTTCGGAAGACCTCGCATCGCACACATCAAAATTATGTTTATAAAATAACAAAAACAAAAGAATTAATATTTAAAGTTCTACAATCGACTGAAACCACTAAAAATGAAACTACTAATATTATGTAGCCCACAGGGAATACTATATTATGTAATAAAGTGCCTACATGCTTCTATATACTACTTCATTTTTAGGGTTCCGTAATTCATGCCTCAGAATCTTTACAGTTTCGACATGTCTTCAGCTTACCGTCCAAACTAAAAAAAAAAAATCACGAAAATATTTTTGGGGCAACCCCTGCGGGGAATTTTTTTTCTCGCGTCTACACCATAGCTATTTATCATAAGATAGGTCTTTTAAAAACATTTAAGAGATTGCTCAGACGATGTTTGCTCACATTTGTTAAAATAGGGCTCTATATCTCGTCTCGTCTCTATCGTCTCTCTCCCCTATAAAAGCTATACGGTTGGCTTGAAAAATCTAAAAGAAATCCTGATGGCAGTAAAACTATAACGGCTTAGATAACTTTGTTAGTGCAGGAGTTATGTACACCTAACTTGTAAAATGCGCTTACTTGGAACATAACTTTTAACTTCGTACAAGAATAACGAATTTATTCAGTTTATTTATTCATACTAATAAATACCAACCTGTATTCTAAATGTCATAAGTCATTTATGTAAGTGCCACTATGGGTAACTACGGAACCCCATTCTATGCGTGGCCTGACACGCACTTGGTCTGTTTTTATATGGAAAATGATATAAGTAAATTATACTAATGTGTGGAAAGTAGTAGGTAATAACGTAAAATTAAGTTAATTCGTCAGCTATTTGTCGTTACTACATCATAAGTTACTTAAATTTTATTTTATATTAACTTTATTAAATGAGGTAGAGAGAGACCTCATAATTAGAAGACAAAATAATGTAGAAGAAAATGTCTCGAAATTTTCGTTTCAAAGAAACAAAAAGTTTCGTATTTATATCATTAGGAGGAAGTTCTCAATCCGAAAGAAGGAAACGAATTTATGTAATTGTTAATTTGTTAAGAGAGCACTGCAATTTAATTTACTACGTCTTGAAGATAATTTCCTTCATTAAGACAGTCAGGATTAAGTTAATAAAGTTTTCTTTTAATTAACATTTATTTTTCGTAAAGTAGGATTTTATCTTTATTTTAATTGAAAACTTCGAATATAATATTTTAATTTAAAATTTTCTTGTCTATATTTTCTTTTTAATTATTGCACTTTTTATACTTTTGTACCTATACACATAGGAATTAATATAGTAACTTTCAAAAGTCTTAGTCTTGTAGTATTACCTACTATAAGTAAGGGATGTAAAATAATACACCTGATGATGACGTTGTCGAAACCGGTCGTGTGATATATTAAAATTAATGTAAAATACTTATTAAAGTGGAAATAGTGCAAGAAGTATTGTGTATTATTACTGTGAAATAATACAGGGTTTGCATTTTTTTTTTTTTTTGAAAACAGTCCTGGCTATGGATATTATACTATCAAAAATTTAATAGGTACATAATGAAATTTTAGTTTTTATGTAGTATGAGCTCGCAACCACGTTCAGCATTTTGGTATACTTATACTTAGTTTCGGATTTCGTCTACCATGCCCAGTTGAAAAATTCACCTGTATAACTATCTACTTACGGTTTAATGTATAAACTGTAAGTATTTTATAATACTTTCATTTTTTAAATTTTTTATTTAGGTTTAATACTTTTTATACTTTTACAGAGATATATAATACTTATCGTACCCGAATTTCAGTATGTAACTACGTAGGTGTTGACTGCTGTAGATAACATGAACTTAAAAGACTACTCAGAAGTTAGATACTTTGTTAAAAATAGATTTTTTCCACTTTAAAAATCATAATACAAAAGTCAAGCCTACGATCATTTGATACTTTCAAACTTTACGAAAGTTTCATTGAAATACGAACTTACCGTTACATGCAATCCTTATCACTTAAACTCCGTCGTAGGTAAATCTGGAAGCGAGGTGTTGAATTCAAATGCGTTGGATAAAGTTGCGGAATAATTCATCTGTTTGTCGAGCGTGGGCTCTGCGCGGAGAGCGAGCGGCGCGTGCTACGTCTGTGTCGCGCTCATCGGGACTGCTGCCAGCTGCTCGCCGCAAGTCTGTTATCAGTTTACACGCGCAGTTATCACATAACTAGCTATTGCCCGCGACTACGTCTGCGTCAACTGATGGCGTGATAATGTATTAATTTCGACCAATTTTGATTACCTACCATAAAAAGGTTATAGTGAGTCAATCTTAAAAGATACCTACATATACATTCGCGGACATTTTTTTAGATCATTAAAAGAGGAATAATTTTTTCATACATACTTTTTGGGTAGCTATTTTACCTAGCGCACGCAACGAAAGCCCTCAAATATGAATAATTTTCCCCGTTTTTGCAACATTTTTCACTAATGGTCCGCTACTATTGGTCGCAGCGTAATGTAATATAACTTAAAGCCTTCCTCGACAAATTGACTATCCAACACAAAAATAATTTTTCAATTCGATCTAGCAGTTTCTGAGATCAGCGCGTTCAAACAATGAACGGAAGCCTTCAAAGATGAATAACTTCCCGCGTTTTTCCACATTTTCCACTCATTCTTCGCTCCTATTGGTTACAGCGTGATATTTTATAGCCAAAAGGCTTCCTTGGTAAATGGACTATCCAACACAAAAAAATATATATATTCGAACTAGTAGTTCCTAAGATTAGCGCGTTCAAACAAACAAACTCTTCAGCTTTATAATATTAGTATAGATATCAAAGAATTCAATTCTGCTAAATAAAACCTGCATTAATACAATTACAATCAAGTCCCGACACGCTAAAACTCTCAAACCGTGTTTTTATGAACGACCAATGTGAAACGCGCTCTGATTTGTCGAAACGTCATAAAATCCGTTCACGATAACATGTCGCTTCACTTTCAATCCAAACAAAGTAAAATTAAGTCTACTTAAAATACGAGAAATGAGGTTCAGAGGTAGAGCTTACCTACTGTGCACTTTTTGACTTTTAGCTTTCAACTGAGTAGTTAAGAGCCAAAAAGTGCACTATAGTATATAGCACTATATGTATTTTAGGCATGAAGGAATTTGAAGTCTAAATTGAAAAACTTCATTATCCGACTTCCAAAGTAAAAATACACAAAAAGTATGAAAAAAATATTTTATTTTCTAAATAGTTCCCCTTTTAAATGCGGGTAAAATTTTAACTATTTATTTATTTTACACTTTTTGCACGTTGTACAATGGCGGACTTAATGATAAAAGACATTTTCTACCAGACGGTTCATATGGTGATGCAGAGAGAAATGTTGCTCAACCAAATAAGAAAAATTCTAAAACGCCAAGAGAAATAAAATAAAAGATTAAAAGACCTACTATTACCAAACATAGAAACAAAATTTAACAATATTAACTTATAATATATACATATTATACATCATAACGAAAATTAAACTCTATGCTCTACATACTATACTATAATAATATACCCACTAACACTACATAATTTTATGAAATACGATAATACATAAACGTTTCTTTGGTTGTGGTCATTCTGATTTCGAGAGGGACAGCATTCCACAGACGAATAGCTTGTATGTGGAAGGATGAATGGACAAGACTGGAGGTATGTGGAGGACAGAGGAGAAGAGCATTGTTTGAAGAGCGGAGAGTTTTGTTATGTCTATTGCAGAGGTTTTGGAAATGAGATTGCTTATTGCCAGCCTTTGAGTATCCAACTATACGGAGACGCCATTGTCAGGCGTTCGCCGCTGCCAAAGGATAGAGCCCTCCGGTCGTGAGGGTTGTATAAAACTAGTTGCTGCGCGTTTTTGACGGATTCGGAAAATTACAGCGAGGCGGAGTGGCCGCCCACTCGCCGCCCACGAATCGGAGCAAAAAATGCCGACTTGCTGTATTTTTTCCTGCAAAAACAGATCGGAAACATTAAATAAACAAAAGGATGGATACTTTCCATGTGTATGTATTATTTTGCCTAAATATTAACAATAATTGCGATAAATTAGCAAAAATCCAAAAATTTTACTCGATGAATAAATGTTACTACTAAATCGTACAACATCCAAATTTAGGATAACATTTAAAAGTAGTAATTTATAAATCTTCTATTTCATATTCGTTCTTGTTTTTACTATTTCATAATGAAGAAACATGACTAATTAATTAGTACACTATTTACAATTTTGTTTTTCTTCATGATATTATTTCACGAAACACATTGAAAACTTGCAAATTATTATAAAATAATTATCAAATTGTATTAACAAACTTTTGTTTATATTAATTATTATTTATTACAATAAAATATGTGCGGATAAATTTATCCTGGAATTATGCATTTTTAATTTATAAACAGGCCACACTTCATAAAAACTGAGGGTTGTGACAACGTAAAAGAAATATCGATATCGACTTTATCAGTATGTTATTCTGACCATTATTTTTTAGATTTCCTAAAAATAGGATGATTAGGAATGCCTGGGTCCAAGCTTGCGCTAATCATTTTTCTTGGTCTCCCAAACGTACGAGTACAATTTGCTCGGTGCATTTTGAAGTTTCATGTTTTATTATTCAGACGAACAACAGTAGGAGATTAAAACAGTGCGCCTTGCCAACTTTGAAATTATTAAAGGTGAATTTTATTATTAACTAGTTTTTGCCTGTGAATTTGAACCAATCTTTGAACTACTTATGGTGAACATTTGTAAGATAGATACAATAGATTTATACTATTACTAGGATAGGATGTGAAAGTTTCTCTCATTAGTTATTCTATGTGATAGTTAGACTAGTTAGACATACAGAAACTTATAAGAGAAAATATAGGTAAATATTGAAAAAATCGATTTCGAATTGATTTCGCTCAAAATAATTTTCCCTAAGAGTTTTTAGCATAGTCAATCAACATGGAAACTTACAAGTTTCTATCTCCTATAGTTTAGAAATGCCAGGAGGATGACCAACTTATAAACCATTATGGAGACCGATTACTCGAAAATGGTTGACTTTGTAAAAAGATAATTTATGAATTCTTACTGTACGGTCAACAGCATGTCGACTGTACCGTACATCACGTTTCGCACTGTCAGCGTTTACGTTGCCACGCGATATTATAAGTTGAATATTTAACCAGTTAGCGTCAAGCCGCCAATCGGTTCGCGTGCTCTCTTAACCGTTTCACCATTTTACCATTAACCAATTAGTAGTATAAGTTAAGTATTCAATAAACCCATTGAGCTTAACTTGTCTTTTACTCCTGTACGGACACCAAACCACCGTACACTTATTTCAATTTTAAAATACAACATTTCATTTATATAAATTCATAATTACACATGCTAGAAAGACGGACAGACAGACGGATGGTCAGTGCAAATTTATTAGGGTTTCTTGAGTATTACGGAATGCTACAAATTGGTTGTACGCACCAGGCGCTCCGCAACTAAGATATTCGCAACACTGCTAAAAATGCTAAAATTCTTCTTCACGCTGGATGACGCTTCCATTTTTGCATGTTTCAACATTTTAATACTTATTTACTTTATGATACTGAGCGAAATTGTAAATTAAATATTGTAGTTAAGATATAATAGATATAAAATTTAAAATTTACTTTTGCCACACATAATTATTACTAGCCGAAGTCATCGATAGTCAAACATCGATAGTGTCAAGCACTAGCGGTGCGGTCGTCCCCCCGCAGAAAATGGCGAGACTTTTTCGCATAGAAATTAGCTGTCATGTCGTCTCCGTATAGTTGGATACTCAAAGTTGCCAGCTTATTGCTATAAGCCCTTTGATTAATTATTACATAGATACGTTATATCCTTACAAAACTGACAATATTTCTGTGCCACGACACACATTGACATGGGACGCGTGCCAATGTGTCAACGTCGCATAGCAACACAAAACACGCTATAACTCGCGGAGCACAGTTAACCAAAATTGGCCCGACTCGGGCCAATTCGAGTCTTCATTTTTACGCGTTTATAACATATTATCTACCTCTTTTTAACATTATATATCTATGTATAAGCCACAATACGACTTATAAAATGACAATACGCAAAGTTTAATAAAAAACGAGCGAGCCTTACAGTACCTAGTCGCATAATATGATGTGTAACATTTTATAAAAATAATTCTATAAAACACAATGCTTATTACGATATAAAAGAAATACGGAAACTTTTTCAAAATGCAGTGACAGAAAATCAACGACAAAATTTATTTATTTTTAAACAAAACATTAAACCGACTTCAAAAGTAAAAATACACAAAAAAGTATGAATGTACGACTTTAAAATTAAGAAGATTGAGTAGAGACATAGTTAAAATGTTAGCCAAATTTAAAAGAAGAATTATTTAGAAAATAAGTTTTATTTCATACTTTTTTGTGAATTTTTACTTTGGAAGTCGGTTTAATTTTTTGTTTAAAAATAATAATTTCACCCTTTTTAGTGATATATTTTTTCAATTATTATTAATACATCTTAAGAACGTCTAAAATAAACGATCGAGTGTATAATTGATTACGCGCCAAGCTTCCATTAGGTATTGTTAATAAGATGATGATGATTGCTGTAAGTTACAAAGTGGCATATGCTTGCAGTTCTTTAAACAATGCCGAAATTTCCAAACGCATATCTTTAAAGACTGAGGAGTTCTGTTCAGTGCTTTTGGATCCAGGGTATACCTTGGTACAACATCTTATTTTTTAGTAGCATATGCTTGTGTTACTCCAGTAAGAGTCAAAATCGATATAAATTTCGAGGAGTTCCCTCGATTCCTCATGGATCGCATCATCAGGTTTCAACTTTAGTGACTAAATGACTAATTTAGAATTATATCCTTTACAACAACAAAATAATTTTGCAAATAGGTCCATAAACGGCAAAATAATGTTCAAAGATCTCCGTGTTAGTGTAAAATACTATGAGAAGTAAGTACTTTTTATATCATCATAATCTGATGATGTATGGTGTGATAGTGGTGATGATGATGATGATGATGATTACTCTAACTGACAGGATGACATATGCTTGCAGTTCTTTAAACAAACCCGAAATCCCCAAACATGTATCTATAAGGAGTCAGAAGTCCTGTTTGGTACTTTTGGATCCAGGGTATACCTTGGAGCAAAATCTTACTTTTTGGTAGCATATGCTTGAACTACTTCAGAAAAAGTCAAAATCACCATATGTGTCCATACAAATTTCGAGGAGTTCCCTCGATTCCTCATGGATCCCATCATCAGGTCACTACTTTGATATCAAAAGGACCAATTTGGGATTACACCCTAAACATCACAGAAAAAAATTTGAAAATCGGTCTACAGTAATCGTTGAATATACAAAAAAAATAAAAAAATATACTTATACAGCCGAACCTCTTTTTAATATTAGGTATATATCTATGCAGCCGAACGTATAACCGCCTCTTTTTTTGAGAAGTCGGTTAAAAAATACACTTTTTTGAGATTATGTATGCGAAATGGACCAAACATATCTATATTATAATTTATATGGAATGTTAATTTTAAGTGTGATTTGCCACGAAAAAAATTCATTTATTCTGTAGTTTTTCAATATATATTTTTTTATATTAGATAGGTACCTAGGTAAATATATTTTTAATTATAGAAATTCTAGATAAGTAAAAATTAGTTAGATTTAAGTTACACATTTTTTAGTAGTCTATTTAGTTAAGCTCTGTAATAAAGGCTATAAATAAATAAATAAAGGTACCTAGGTAAGTATAATATTTGACTGTGAATCCTAAGAATATTTTTGAAATTGATTGGAGCATTTTCACCACGTTTTCCCAGTATACGATAGCGATAATATCGCATATCGCCGACAAGTCGTTCAGATTATGTTGTCTCTTAGATGTTGTCTCACTGCATAAGTGCATTTATCTAATCCGATATCCGATATCGCACCGATAATAACAAAGTAGATATTAAAACATATTCCTGCCTTTCTCATGTCTAAGTAGTTAGCGGCATTATTTAAATTTAAAACAACATAAGTCGAGTTCGTTTGCTTTTTAGGGTTCCGTAATACTTAAGGAACCCTTATAGTTTCGCTCTGTCCGTCTGTCTGTCTGTCTGTCTGTCTGTCTGTCTGTCTGTCCGCGCCTCTAGCTCCTATAATTATGAATATAAATTGATGAAATTTGGTGCAGTTATAGATTGTGTATAGATCACGGTTTCGGGGGTCATAAAAAAATAATAATTTTATATTTTGGGGGTGGCTCTCCATACATGTGAAGTGGGGATGAAAAATATTTTTTCACTCTACCACATCGTGTGGGGTATCGTAGAATAGGTCTTTTAAAATAGAGGCAAGGTTTCATACGTTACTTTTTTATAAAGTTGACCATTTTCGAGTAATCGGCCTCCAAAGTAGTTTGTAAGTTGCCCCCCCCCCCCCCCCTAGCATTTTTAAACTATAGGAGATAGACATTTGTAAATTTCCATGCTGATAGATCATGCTAAAAACTCTTTAGGAAAATTATTGTGAAGAAAATCGGACAGTAACTTTTGGAGTAATTAAAAAAAACCTTTTACGCGTTTATAGTTACGGAACCCTCCTTAGACATGTCCTGACATGCTCTTGGTTAGGTTATTTGTGCTTAGGTTATTTGCACATATCGGATATCGGATCGGTTAATGTGAAAACGCTCTAAGGCTATATATGCTCCGGAATCCGGGACACCCGTGAGAATTCAGAACACTGAAAATAGAACTCTGCGCTAATACAATAGAGTTGAAAATGGAAGTTTCGATTGTCGAGCTGTCATATATGACATTAACATTCGACTCGACATTTGTGTCTTCGATTTTCAACTCTATTGTATTAAATTAGCGCAGAGATCTATTTCAAAGCTCAGAATTTTCCACGGCCTTCCGGGTTCCGGTGCCGTATAGTCCCGGCCTAAAGCGCCATACTCACGGTCCAGCTTGCAAATCCAACACCAGCACTAATGACCGTCGTTTATATTATTGACACTTTTGACACTAATGACGGCTATTATAACGTGTTTCAAATGAGAAAGGGAACGTCAACGACCTTTTTCTGTCAAATATCTCTTGAAAAGTGCGATTTTCAGAAAAGCATAAGTGTATATAGGTAAATATTAATAGTAATTGCATCGAATTTAAATAAAAACGTTAAATAGTAATCAATTATCTAAACATAAATTTAACTATCTTATATCAGTCTAAATTCGAAACAATATGGCGCTGACTTGATCCTGGGCTATTCTCATTTGAATCGCACTTAGTACCGATGTTGCCTGCAGTTTTGCAGGCTGGATCGCGGGTCCAGCCTGCACCGGTAGTAATAGATACTGAAGTGCCTTAAAGATTTTTTTTATTTTTCCAGTTTAGTTCCTTTATCAAGCTTTATCACAAGTTGGTACTTGTTTTTTAAGGTTTTTACTTTGGTTTTTATTTTTAGTATTTTTATACGTTTTTCTAAGTTTCTGAACTTGAAAACAAATGTCATGACATGTACATGACTCGCGACTTATCTGTCAAAGTGACGTTTCGCACAGACCGCAAGTTCCCGATTTGGGCAAAGCAATATTCGGCTGTTGAATTGGCATTAAATTTACCATATTTGCTTTGCTACAATTTAATTCAAAAACATATTGAATGAAATCAGTATGCATTAGCCCATAGAATTAGTCATTTTCTTTTCAAACTGCTATATTCGTGGAAGCACAATGTCGCGCTGGGTAATCGCATCTGCAATTATCACGATAAGCTTACTTAGAAGTGCAACCGGCTTAGGAGAGATTATTTACGCAATTAATGCTGGTGGGTCCGCACACACCGACATCTACGGTATTCAATATGAGAAAGATCCTTTACAAGGAAGAGTCGGTACAGCTTCGGACTATGGAAAACAACTCGTCATGATTGGAAGAGTCAATCCCAAAGACGAAATACTATATCAAACCGAGCGTTACCACCACAGCACTTTCGGGTACGACATACCAGCCAGAGAGGATGGAGACTATGTGCTGGTGCTTAAATTTAGTGAAGTTTATTTTAATGCCCCCAATATGAAAGTATTTGATGTAGTATTAAATGGCGACCACACGATAGTTGCCGATTTAGACATTTTTGACAAGGTGGGAAGAGGTGTAGCTCATGATGAGTATATTCCATATTCAATAAGGGGCGGCAAACTGTTTTACAACGATGAAGAGTCTGATATCCGTGGTGGTAAGATTAAAGTCGAATTTATAAAGGGTTATAGGGATAATCCTAAGATAAATGCCCTGTATGTAATGAGAGGTAGTATAGATGAAGTTCCTAAGTTACCTCCGATTGTGTGGCCTGAAGCTGAAGCAGAAGAACCCAGAGAAGAGATTGAAGAGAAGAGCACAAAGTCGAGACGGGCCAGCGGCCCTAAACAGCCTGACCCCTACTCAATGGATGAAAGTTCAGTGCTCATCCCCGTGTTCATCACCATTGGTGCTTTCATTCCTCTATTGTTTTGTTTGTGTAAGCTTTAATGTTGTAAGTCTGCAATTGTGTGATTGTTATGAACATTAAAAGGCTATGTTGGATTTTTATGCTTTTATATTATGATTTGCACGAGTACTGCTAGTCAGATAGTAGACAAAGTATTCAATGCTACATAATTCCATTAAAGCCTTCCAGTATCTATGAGAATTGCATTTAATATTATAATATTTAAATATGTCACTCTTAAATGTTGAAAATCTATGTACAAATGCCCGTCCTAGATATAAATCTGTGCCTAACTTATGGCATTGACAGCCATAAAAAATCCTATATAAATAGGCTGCGTCTCATTGTCAATTATCATTTGATATGAACTAAATAGATTTAATTTATGCGAGTCTAGTTTTGTAACATTGACAATTTCCTATAGTTTTGTTTAACTTATTTATTTTTATTTAAAGATTTAATATAAATCTTATTTGTGGTTACCCATAGACAAAGTTTAGATAATATAATAATTCTAATCTATAGTAGCCTTGATTGACAGAAATTTTGCTTTACCATAATTTTTGGGTGATTTATAAGACTCTGTATCGTGGTGATGTAATAATTTAATGTCAAAGTATAAAAATAAAAAAATATATATAAATATATACATATTTACCTTTCATCCCACTTGCATGCATCATGCATATTATGTTATGCTCAGAAAAAAATACAAAAAGGCAATTTAAAAATAATCTTATTTATTACAGAATTAATACAGTCTTACGTCGTTGTTGACAGCCCACACAAACATTAAATTTAATTACTGTTACTCTTATTCTCTCTTCTTAATTTGAGTTTTTGTGATAGTTTCACTAATTTCATTAATCTGAAACATACATTACATAAATGATTAATAATAACTCATAAAATACTATCCAAACAAACAAAATATAAAACAATTTACAATATTTAAAAGCACCTGGCAGTTTAAAAGGCAATCAAAATATTGTTATCATCATAGATGTATTATATTAATCACTGTTAATCTTAGTACAAAAATGTTTATTTACCCCTGCTTACTATAATATTATACTCTGTTCTGATCAAAGATATTTGATTGGTCTCGCTTCGCTTGACGCCCAGCGAGACATGATTAGTCTATGGTTCTGATCCAATTTACTCTAAATGTAAACAAAGAAACAATCATTGCGCTATAATGCCATCAAATTTAATATGTATACCTTATTTACCATACAATATAGAAATACAAAGACATTTTAATGTAGTCGCATACATGGAGTAGGGTTGCCAACCGTCCCTTTTTCCCAAAACATCCTAGTTTTTGCAGTGTCCTGGATAGTTTTAAAGCAGCGTCCTGGGTTTTATAGCGCCTTGATAAGGTTATGTAAATTCGCGCGCCACTTATACTATTTTTCTTCCTAATTAAATTTTAATCAAATACTTTTATGAAAACAATATGATTATTAGCATTACATTTAAGTATTTTATCTAACCAGCTCTTTTTAATGTAATATATCTATGTATCTAAGCTACTTTCATTACATATTAATTATTTAGCTGTTGCAACCCTATTACAGCGACCTGTTTTTAAACTGAATTGTCCTGGTTTTGAAGTTGGGATTAACTTCAAATCCTTGTTTTTTTTTTTTTTTCGGGTTGACAACCCTAACATGGAGGTAACAGAATCTCTCTTATGTCCCCTCCATGGTCGCATATTATAATCCTTTTGTTTACATTTAGAATAAATCGGATCTGAACAGAGAATAACTAACATAATATTGTATTTAGTCAAGTTGTTATTATTGTGTTTCTTGGAAAAATGCACAGCCAAATCGTCTTATAATAAGGCATAAGCAGCCTTAACCGCTGCCCAGTATTTTAGATTGATATAACCGCCTCCTTTTTTTGGAAGTCGGTTAAAAATAAATTCATTAGTGGTAGATGTTGGTAGGGACCTAGGTAGGTACAACTAGGACACTCTTATAATGTTTTTATTCAATTTCGGTAAGTACAGTCACGGACATCCTCGTACACTTGTGAACCTTAGGTACTTATTTCCATTATTGTAATGAGATCGAAATGTACACAAGGTTTGTCGGCGACTGTACCTAGATAATATAAATATTTTGAGTTTGGGAGTCGGTGTATTGGATTGGAGTAAGTATAAGGTGGTTGCGGGAAAATATTATATGGCTTAACTGTGGCTTAACGTAGGAAGTAATAAGTAAATTCTCTTCATATTATGTTTTATACCTAAAGACTAAACTAGACCCGCACAACTAATGTGATTGGTATTGACTTAATATAACCGGTTAGCTAAACAAGGAAAACGAGCAGTCGGACCGTCTGATGGATAGACGATTTAAGGTAGACGTAAGTCTCGTAAAAAGGAGAGTTTTTACGAGATTTGCGGAATTGAGTATACAAATCGCTGTATCTTTGAACATATTGACTTTTGATATACTGTTTCTTCTGAGAAGTTACACATATTTTTAGAGAACCGTTTATGCAATTTAAAAAAAGTCCGATCCCCTATTCGATATCAGTTTAATATAAATAACACCACGTTATATTTATTATGTGAAGTTATTTATATTAAATGTGGTACATAAATAAGTATAATGTGTTACTTATAATAAATTGATATCAATTCAAAGTATATATAATAATAATAACTCCCACACCGATCTCGGTGACGGTGGCCGGTTTCATTGAAACCAGGCCAGTTACGCAGGAGTAATTTTATAGTGCCCAAGTGTGTGCGCAGTACACAAGAGCACTCTCTCTTCCTTTTACTCTCGTAACCCAGTGGGACGGATGACCGACACGACTGGCGCGAGATCAGGCGCAGGACCGACTTTTTACATGCCCATCCGACGCATGGATCATCTTTCTTGTCAGACAATCGGGTGATCAGCCTGCATTGTCCTAACCAAACTTGGAAACAACATTTTTTTTTGTTGTTCCCTTGTGGGAATCGAACCCATGACCTTCGAGTCGAGAGCCAATGCTCGAACCACTAGACCACGGAGGCTGTTAAATTCAAAGTTGACTGACGGTCTTACCACCGGGTAAGACCGTCAGTCAACATGATTAACTCGAGAAAGGCTGAACCGATTTGGCTGAAAAAAAAAATCTTAAAACCAGGAGAAGGACATATAAGGATACTTTTATCCCGTTCTCGAGGGACTCAAAACTCGATAACGGCTGGACCGATTTGGCTCATTTTTGGTCTTGAAATAATTGCGGAAGTTCAGAAAAGGTTTCAACAGTGAGAATAATTGGAAAAGCTATAGTTTTTAGGGGTAAGTTTAGGAATAGGATGTGGGTTGCATTGTAAGTGTAGTTATTTATTCATTCCAGTTCATATTTAAGACAGAACAACGTACGTCGGGAGTCGGGACAATTTAATATAAATATAACACCAAAAATCTTCTAAAAAAATCTAAGCTTTTTTGTCTTGTTTATGTTCATTAACAGATTTTTTTAAATAATTAGTATGGCGAATACTACGCACGTGCGCACATCATCGTGGCAGCGGTAGAGGACACTTGCCCACACTTTACTGGTGTCTGGTTGCGCCACCGTGGCAAAATAAGACATTATTAGGCGTAGGTACTTAAGCCCCTACATTAGATACTTACGCATTTTCAGTAGTGTTGCTTTTCGGTTGACATTCTTTATTGCCATTTACAACAAAACCTTTCCTACAAATTGGAACATCCGGACTTGGACTCGTAGCGAGTGTAGCGTTTCCTTTAGGATCTGGGAGAGAATTCTGTACTTGAGTTGCACTTTCCGTAACGACCTTAGTTGTTGTGGATGGAATGGCTTCTGATACAGATACAACACTATTCTCTTCTAGTAGTGTAGTGTTTTTTATATCGTATGATGTAGTGTTTGCTTCTTTGTAAATTGTCGCAGCCACAGTCGTAGAATCTGTTAGGTTTGCCAAATTTTCTGATGTCAACGGTGTCGTAGAGCTTGGCTTTGGAGTAGTTCGATTTTGAGGTTTTATTGTTAGCTGCGAGTAATCATATGCGTAATCATAATCCTGAAATATAATTTTAAGTATTTACTTAAATAGGTAACATATAATATTAATATGATGTGTACAGTATTGTACAGTTTAAAAAAGTTTTAAATAATTATTTTTAAACAAAAAATTAAACCGATAGGTACACAAAAAAGTATGAAATAAAATTTTTCTCTAAATAATTTCCCGTGTAAATTCGGCTAAAATTTCAACTATTTCTCTACTCAATCTTCTTAACTTTGAAATCGGTACCTACCAAGAGGCTAGAGGTAATTAGTTGATATTTAATTTTCATTAGTTGGGCAGGGGCTACATTTCCCGCAGTGCCGCCGGAGACATGACAGATGAACTTTGTGACTTATGTTGTACACATAAATACGAAATGCAATTTAAAATATTATAACCTCAAAAAAGTACAGGTTTCTGGGGGAGGTGGGGGGAAGGGGAGTAATACCTAGACGAGAGGAGTAACCCACTTCTCCCTCAATTAATTTGAGGTAAAAATTTATAAATTTTGAGGTGGTTAGGTGATCCTTCCCTCCCCTCCCCCCTATTTAGCCTACCTCTATTCTAGAGCAACCCAAAATAAGAAAACAAGTTGGTCATTTCTAATCTACAAGAAGTAGAAACTTGTAAGTTCAAGTACCTAACTTGTAAACTGTTCAAATATTATATTCTCTTGAAAAAATATTTTATTATTAAACGACTTCCAAAAAGGAGGCGGTTATACGTTCGGCTGTATATATATTTTTTTTTTTTTTTTTTTGTATGTTCGCGGATAACTCCGCCGTCTGTTGGCCGATTTTCAAAATTCTTTTTTTGATGTAAAAGGTATAATCCGAAGTTGGTCCCATTTTCATAAAATTGGTGACCTGATGATGGGATCCATGAGGAAACGAGGGAACTCCTCAAAATTTATATGGACACATATGGTGGTTTCGACTTTTTCTGAAGTAGTCCAAGCATATGCTACCAAAAAATAAGATTTTGCTCCAAGGTATACCCTGGATCAAAAAGTACAGAACAGAACTCCTGACTCCTTATAGATACATGTTTGGGGATTTTGGCGTTGTTTAAAGAACTGCAAGCATATGCCACTTTGTCAATTAGAGTAATCACCATCATCACCACCACTATCACAGCATACATCATCACATTATGATGATAAAGAAGGTACTTCTCATAGTATTTTACACTAACACGGAGATCTTTGAACATTACTCTGCCGTTTATGGACCTATTTGCAAAATTATTTTGTTGTTGTAAAGGGTTTAATTCGAAATTGGTCCTTTAGTCACTAAAGTGGAAACGTGATGATGCGATCCATGAGGAATCGAGGGAACTCCTCGAAATTTATATCGACACATATAGTGATTTTGACTTTTACTGAAGTAACACAAGCATATGCTACCAAAGAATAAGACGTTGTACCAAGGTATACCCTGAATCCAAAAGTACTGAACAGAACTCCTCAGTCTTTAAAGATATGCGTTAGGAAATTTCGGAATTGTTTAAAGAACTGCAAGCATATGCCACTTTGTAACTTACAGTAATCATCATCATCATCTTAATAACAATACCTAATGGAAGCTTGGCACGTATTCAGTTATACATTCGATCGTTTATTTTAGACGTTTTTAAGACGTATTAATAATAACTTAACAAGATATATCACTAAAAAGGGTGAAATTATTATTTTTAAACAAAAAATTAAACCGACTTCCAAAGTAAAAATACACAAAAAAGTATGAAATAAAACTTATTTTATAAATAATTCCCCTTTTAAATTTGTCTATTTCTCTACTTAATCTTCTTAATTTTGAAGTCGTTACCAGTAAATATGAACGTGAGTTCTATAAAATATTGTAGGATATCATTTGGGCTGGTAGCGACTTCAAAATTAAGAAGATTAAGTAGAGAAATAGACAAATTTAAAAGGGGAATTATTTATAAAATAAGTTTTATTTCATACTTTTTTGTGTATTTTTACTTTGGAAGTCGGTTTAATTTTTTGTTTAAAAATAATAATTTAATTATACGCAGCCTACGCCTCCCTGTTACTGAACAAAGGTTCTAACTTCCAAGTAAATAAACACGCTTACCACATACTCTTCTTTATCACCAGTCAATACAGCAATAATTTGTACATCTTTAACATCTAATTGAACATTAAAATCACCATTCTGCCGTTGATCAAAACTCAATGACTCTACATAAGCGCAAAGAACAATACACGCAAAGACGCAAATGCTTGAGTACATTTTTAATTTCGGATACAATTTATAATTTTATTTAATACTGTAGTCCGTACGAGTCCCACAAACCAGCGTGACTGGCGGTGTTGTTCCAGACCTGCTTTAGATGCGGAGTATTTCCAACAGAATAACAGTTATTTCAAGTAACCGCGGAAGGTCGATAGCCTTTGCTATTGCACCGCTTCAAATCATTGCGTAAAGATCGCGAATAAACTTTAAGCTCCATACATAATTATTAATTACATCAGAGAATCGTAACTTTGATTTATAAATGAGTATTGCTTTGTCTAGCAATAATTAATATTTACGTACTTCACATAATTTCAATATTTATTATTAAATATTTTAGGGAGATACCTATTTAATAATAAATATCGAATTTATGTGTTTGTACCTACGACAGATTTAAAACTGGCTAAGTGAGAATCGGACTCGCGGACGTATGGTTCCGTACCAAATACCAATAAGCAATACGAGTATATTAATATTTTACATGATTAAGTACTTGTTAGTTCGTTATTTTTGTACGAAGTTTTCTACTAGTAAAGTATATACCTACGTCACCGTAAAATTGTAAAAACCGTTAGATTGTAATAAAACTAGTGAAATTGTAAAATGTTGATAGACTTCCGACGCGAATATTCTGCCTAAAATTTAACACAATAATTTTCGTTAGATTTAAATATTATACCTAGTTATAAATTCGACATATTTTACAATCACGTTAGTTATTTTACAATCTAAACATATGTCACCGTAAAATTGTAAAAACCGTTGTAACGTTGTATAAAATTGTAAAATCCGTGCATACTTTCATCTTTCTAGCTAGTTAACCGTTTGGACTGGAAGCCGAAGACGGACGGTCATGACGAAACCATAAGGATTCCGAGACGTAAATTACGGAACCCTAACAAAACAAGGAGATTAGGGAGCAATTTTATTCTGATGCTTTTCTAACTCAAATTCATGCTGAACATAACTAGTAGTAGGTATTTACTAAGATAAAAATAACCGCCACCGAAATCAAATCATTCCAAACTTTTTATTTTTGTAGAGGAGCACGAAGTTTGAACTAGAGGTGGGCGCCGACCTAAAATTTGCCGGCGGCGGCGCGCCGGGAGAAATTGGTCGGCGTGGCGGCGCCGCGCCGCGGCGTAGCTGTTTTTGTAAAAAAAACGCAAATTTTCGCGCTGGTTCGCACCGCGGCGCTAAGTGCTAACTGGCTATCGTGCTATTGTTAGTTGCTAATGCTAAAATCCGATGCGAAATAATTTTGACTCGACGCACGACGTGACCCGAGAGTTCACGATGCCGCGATGTTCCATGAATTAATACGAGCGAGTGAGAAGAGAAAATACATTCAAATTCAGTCAAATTTCGGAATTTGAATGTATTTTTTTTTAAATAAAGTTAATTGCATACGTTTAGGTTCCATTATTCAATAGTTGTTTTTCTACACTAATATTAAAAAGAGGAAAACTTTGTATGTTTGTTTGTAATGAATAGGCTCAAAAAGTACTGGACCGATTTCAAAAATTCTTTCACTATTCGAAAGCTACATTATCCATGAGTAACATAGGCTAAAATTTATTTTGGAAAAAAATAGGGTTCCGTAAGATATTTGGGTTTTTCGGACACAAGGTGTAAAAAATCAACCAGAAAAGTTACTTATTTTGCGTACGCTGCCTAAACTATAAAAAATAGAACCATAAAATGTTCCAATTAATTGTTGATCTTATAAATATCTACAAAAAAGTCCGCGACACACTATACCTATCTATGTCGAGTGAGGCACAAAAAGAGGCCATTTTTTTATTTAGAAGTCTTGAATTTTTTTTGGACTACATTTAAACGCGTTTATTTTACTCATGCTATTAATCCTTATCAAAATAAAATATTTCATAACTAAGTAAAGTCTATGTAGATAATATTTGGTCTTTGAATGATTAAAATTGGATGTTTGGTTTTGAAGTTGTGGCGAAATTAAAATATTACGATTTCTGTTGCACGGCCCGTTGCAAAATGGGCGTCACCAAGGTGGGGGTGTGCGTACGGGAGGGAAGTTTAGATCTATGAGTAATTTTTTTGTTTTGTGTTCGTTGTAACTATGATGGATAGATACTTGAATACCTATTTATTTAGTGTTTGTTTTATTGTTAGTCCTGAAGAGTATAGGTATTTCATACGATAAAAGTATACCCACCTACTTATTTCATTGAGTTTTAGCAGGTACCTATCTGTTTGTTTTGACTAAATTTCGCCCGTTTTGTTAGAGGTTTAAATACATTCTGTAGTATTAGTATAAGTGTTGTACCCGTGCGAAGCCGGGGCGGGTCGCTAGTTATTAATATTTTCGTATTGTATGTTAATACTTAATGAGCGACGCGACGTAATGAAAAAACATTATCATTTCACAAAACACAGCTATTTCTGATCATTAAAAATCGATTTTAGCAAATAGCATAGCAATAGCACGTAGCATGCTAAGACATGAAAATTAGCATGCTAATGAAATTAATGAAAAATAGCATTAATTTCCATTACTACACAGCACCCCGTGCCCTGCCCGCCCGCTCTCGGCGCCTAACGCCCGGCACGGGCCTGTTTTTTTTTTTTGAGTCGACATCGATCGGCGCGAATTTTTGGATACTCGGCGGCGGCGGCGGCGCATGCATGGCGGCGCGGCGCCCACCTCTAGTTTGAACACCGTTTTCTAAATAGGAAGAAATACATACCTAGTTGAACAAGACGAAATAAATTATTACAAAAAAAAAAGTAGATATGAAGCATTAAGTATTAGTTTTTACAGTTTTATCTAGTTATGTATGTTTATTAATAATTATAAAAAGGGCTCCTCCAAGAGAAAATTCATAACTTCAATTAATTCAAATATTACAACCTCTTTTTTAATATTATATATCTATGATTACAACACTTTTTTATAATAATTAAACCTAAGACGATTTTTAATTATTAAAAATCGTCTTTTTCTCAGCTCCAAGGGACCGTAGACCTTAATACGTGGGTATAAAAAAAATATATTAAAATTAGTAATCAATTATCTAAACATAAATTTAATTATCATAACAGTCTAAATTCGGAACAATATGGCACCGACTCGATCCTATTCTCATTTGAATCGCACTATACTAATTTAAATAACACATAGCTCACGTTACACTAGACGAAAAGCGATTCAGTACCAGCGGCTCGATTGTAACCAAATTAATCAGAACCAAAGCTCAGCGGTGTTAGGTTTTTTCGTTACGAAATTTCTTGATTCAATCGCCGCGCTCAAAGCCCGCGATAAAAGCTAAGATAGAATTCCGGTTGTTAGGAATTTTTTATTGGAAATATCCTGCTCTTATTCAGTACTATTACTAATAACCAATGAGGAAGATGTAAATCAAAATTTATTCCCCTTTTTCAGCCCTAACAAAAAATTTAAGCAATAATAAGACTAACTGTCAAAAAATTGTGTTGATATCACGAAAATTGAGTTTTTTATAAGCAAATCAATATGGGAACTCGCGAAAACTGATTGCGCCCGTCGAGTAATGGCTGTGACGTCACATCGCCGTGCGTAGCTAGCTAACTATGCAATGTGCATACAGTATGTTTTTGACACGCGCTCTGTAAACTTACCTTCGTTCATTTCGATTCATTTTTATATATTATTATAATAAATATGACTTAATAGGGAAAATTGTTAAATTTAAACAAAAAATTAATACCAACTTTCAAAGTAAAAACGCACAAAAGAGTATGAAATAAATTTTATTTTCTAAAAATAATTCTCCTTTTAAATTCGGCTAAAATTTTAACTATTTCCCTACTCAATCTTCTTAATTTTGAAGTCTGTGCCAGCCCAAACAATATCCTGATAAAACAATATTTTATAGAACTCACATTTAAGTTGGCAACCAACTTCAAAATTATGAAAATCGAGTAGAGAAATCAAAAATTTCAAACTCAAAATGGGCTATGAAGTACATTATTTTGATAGAACAAATCTTTATCAAGTAAAAGTTACGCCATCTTGGTTTTCACAATACTTCAAATGTTAGCCATCTTGTTTTCACCATACTTCAAATGTCAAAATGGCCCCAAAAATCTCAAAAATGGGACCATTTAACTGGAGATAGTATACGTCTATGAGAGAAATAGTTAAAAATTTTGCCGAATTTAAAAAGGGAATTATTTAGAAAATAAGATTTTTTTCATACTTTTTTGTGCGTTTTTACTTTGGAAGTCTGTTTTCATTTTTTGTTTCAAAATTATAATGTTTTCCATTTTTAGGGCTCCACTTAGGGCACACAAGGAACGCTTATAGTTTCGCTCGCTCCGTCCGTCCGTCTGTTATACTTCCGTAATTATGAATATTGATGGATGAAATTTGGTACAGTTATAGATTGTGTGTAGATCTTAGGTTTGGCATAATAAAATAATAATAATTTTATATTTCAGGGGTAGCTCTGAAGGGGGGATGAAATATTTTTTCATTCTACCCCATTTGTGGGGTATCGTTGAATAGGTCTTTTAGAATTTAGGTAAGGTTTCTTTTAACATTACTTTTTTACAAAGTCGACTATTTTCGAGTAATCAGCCTCCAGTGGTTTGTAAGTCCCCCCTCGCTTAGAATTTCTAAATTATAAGAGATAGAAACTTGTAAGCTTCTATGCTAATAGATTATGCTAAAAACTCTTTAGGAAAATTATTTTAAGCGAAATCGGATAGTAACTTTTGAAGGAACTTGAAAAACCTATTACGCGATTTCCAAACGTGTGTCTTTAAAGACTGAGTTCTGTTCAATGCTTTTGGATCTAGGGTATACCCTTGGCACAAAATTTTACTTTTTGGTATGATATGCTTAATTTACTTCACATTGGCCAAATTCTTAAAGATGTACCTATACATTTTGAGGAGTTCCCTCGATTCCTCATGGATTCCATCATCAGGTTTCCACTTTAGTGACTAAAGTCTAAAAGGGCCAATTTCAAATTAGGGGCCATCCATAAATAACGTCACACGTTAGGGGGGAGGGAGGGGGTCGACGAAGTGTGACATTGTGTGACAAGGGGGTAGGAGGGGTCCTAATTTTCGTGACGTCACATCATAAGTAATAGCTATATGATATTATGATAGCTATTGCCCCAGCGTCGAGACCCCCCAGCCCCAGTGATGTTTAAGAGATCATAATGTTGTTTTTTTATTACATAAGTTATTTTTTTTCTCCGAGAAAATGCGTTTCAGCATCCCACTAGGGGATAGCGGTCCTACCCGTGAGTATGTGAGACTCTGCTGCACCCGAAAAGATGGTGAATGGGCGCAGCCCCTACTCAATAAAAACTCGGCGGTACTCCACTCCATACCACCCTTGGCGGGCCACGGGATCGCGTGAGCCTGGGCATAAGAGTCTGGCAAGAAAGACGATCCACGATCCATGTCATCCGTCCCACCAATTCAAATTCAACAAATTTCGGAACTGCTGTTTTAATTGAATAATTATTTCTAGATGTAAAATTGTAAAATGTGACGTCACGCTAGGGAGGGAGGGGGTCTCACAAATGTGACAAGGTCGGGGGAGGGGGTCAAAAATCATGAAATTCGTCTGACGTAATTTATGGATGGTCCCTAAAACTCGAGAACGGCTAGACCGATTTGGCTGATTTTGATCTTAAAATAATTGTATCAGTTCAGGGAAAGTTCAAAAGGTGAGAAATATATATATAAATATATTTCTCACCTTTTATATATATAACGTATATCCGCCTCCTTTTTTGGATGTCGGTTAAAAAATACTAAAATATAATAGTCAATCTATGACATTTTGTTCATAAAGTTTTTTGTCGAGATCTCAAACAAGTGACTACACCATAAACATAGTTATAAGCGAGGGAAAAAGTAGGTAGGGAGTTTTTTGTATTGTCTTATTTCATCTTTTAAGTTTCATTCAATAGATTAAATATATTTTTTAAGTAGGTACCTAACATATCTGCGTGATTCGTGTTTTATATCTCTATGTAAAACCCATTATTTAAAATACATTGTCACTAAAATACTGAATTAATTCTGAGCATATTCTATAAACTAAACATTTAGTAATGCAAAAAAAAAAGTAAATAGATGTTTCGTATTTCTTTAGGTACCTACTCAGTACTCACATTAAAATATTCTTCGCAATAAATGTCTACTGATTTTTGTAGCTATAACACTTTTTTCAACACTTTACACAACTAATTTTCTCAGATTTTGTCGTTGGGCACATGAAAAAAGTATTTTTCTGGAGTGCTAACCGTTGTATTATACATAAAGGTGTTATACAATTATATCTATATGTTATTTTATCACCATAATTCCAAAAATTTCAATAAAACTTCAAAATTACTGCACGAGTTCCTTACCGCGGCGGTCAGAGCCGGCGAAATGACGTCACGCGTTGAGCGGTCAAGCTCGCGCTGATTTTAAAAACATGTAACTTTAAAAATTAATAAAAAATTCAGTTTTTGAGATATCGAAAAAATTCTTTCACTAATATTTTTTAGATTTTATTTTTGATTTTTATACATTATAAAATAATTACACTCATCTAGCTCATTGTAACACGCAAACGGTTTCGGAATCCAACGAGATACATCTTTCATCACATAATATTATGTAGGACCAGTATTTGACACGAAAATCAGTTTGATGACTAGACCAGTCTGAATCATTACTGAATCGACTGATTTTGGACTATACGATTTATATAAAACAGTTTTGAAAACTTGTACAAAAAGTATATTTCCCGCTTTTTTAGCTTGACAGTGGTAATTGTTTTAAGCCGTACCAAAAAAGTAGGGTTAAGTATGTGCCACACGGTTTGAAACGGCGGTTTGAAACGAAAAATACAGATTTGCGCTTCGCCGGCTACACGGTTTAAAACTTGTTTGAAACCTCAGTGTTTATAGAACCACAGATTAATTATTAGTTACTACGTATAGAACGTTGCGTGAGTCGGACGTCTCTACGCTCGCACCGTATATTCACTACAACGACGTCATGGCGCCTTACCTATCTAAACAGAGATGTACAAAATAGTTTTTAAAAAGTATTTAAATACAAAATGCAAATACTTTTCTGATTTTTCAAATGCAAAATACTTGTGCTTTTTGTATTTAAATACTAAATGCAAAATACGTATTTTCAAAATACTTTATTCAAATAAAATACTTTCTTATAGAATAAAGTAGGTAATGTTCTTTATTTATTAAAGACTAGCTGACCCCGACATACGTTGTTCTGTCTTAAATATGAACGAATAAATAAATCACTACACCTACTCCGACACCTACACCTACTCTTACTCC
This sequence comes from Glaucopsyche alexis, assembly GCA_905404095.1. NCBI lineage: Eukaryota > Metazoa > Arthropoda > Insecta > Lepidoptera > Lycaenidae > Glaucopsyche > Glaucopsyche alexis. The sequence continues at coordinate 11,495,130 of FR990053.1, forward strand.
TACTCTTCTCTTAAATATTGGAGGGTCTCCAAATCAATGCAGGTGCTGCTGTTGCCATCAGTTGAGGAGTCTGACTCGTTGAAGTTTGAACATAATTATAGTTAGGCAGAGGCTACGTTCCCACGAGCGTTTTATGTGGTCACGACAGAAAAAAACTGGACCGTAAATAGAACTCTGCGCCAAGACAATAGAGCTACAAATCGTACAAAGCTGTAAATCTAACATTTGACACTGATTTTCAGCTCTATAACTTTAGCGCAGAGTTCAATTTACATTGAAGTTTTTTCGATCGCGTCTCGCGACCTCAAAAAAACGCTCGTGGGAACGTAGCCTAAGACTCACTTTTTGATTTTTTACCCTGTTAATGTTTTTGATAACAAACTTATAACGGCGTAAAACAGAAAACGTAATACGTAAATAATAACGTTCGTTTTGCTTCATATTCTGTCATTTTGCACATAGACATACCTAGTTGTAGCGCCTTTAGTGGCCATTTGCTGAATCACGGATGCGAATTATTTCGAAAATCGAAACATAGCAGTAAAAAAGTAGGTATTTTATATTTTACAAATACAAAATACATTAATTCAAAAATTATTTCAAATAAAATACAAAATACTATTTAAAAAAGGTATTTAAATATAAAATACGTATTTTGTATTTGCATTTTAAATACAAGTAGGTATTTCAAATAAGTCACAACTCTGTATCTAACAGTATCTAAAGAACAAAGAGTTGGGGTGTGTGGTTGCTCTTTTGTGTGCAATTGAAGAAAAAAAAGAAATAATTTTTTTTCTGAGTCGTCTTTGTACGACTCGCATGTCAAGTCCCAAAGGCAGGGCAAGTCTCTATAGAGCTCGAGAAGCTCTGTAATAACTTCTCGATCTTTTTTTCTCGTGCCGTAGGTACTGAGAATGTCGTAGTCGCGCGTGCGTCTGCCTACGCTCGCCGTTGCAACGTGACCTAATATATATCTGTATTATCTATGAACGTGACTGTCGTTCGCGAGGTTTCAAACAAGCGGCTATAGGTGTACCAGAATCTCATGGCAAATAGGAAAATAAAATTTTGTAGTGTGCAATACTGGGGAAACAGGATTAAACGATCTTGATACTGGTTAATTTTTAATTATGTCTTTAGTATTATTGAACATGAATTATAATAAGACTGTGTGAAGAATGTTCGGTGAATAATATAGAAAACTAGCTTTTGCCCGCGGCTTCGCCCGCGTGGAATAGTGTTCTCGGAGAAAAAACTACTTCGGCGAATAACGCTCTACCTTCTTACAGCAATATACTTCTGATACAATATTGAAAATGCTTTTAGGTTTGCCCAATGCAAATTGTTAAAAATGGGACCCTATAACCTCGACACGACATGCGCGACCACTTGATAATATACTTACATAATATTATATTTATGGCACTTGAATATAAATTTTACCATAATCTTAAAGACTAAATACTTAAAGATTTGCGTAGATTTAAAGATCTAAGCATACAAGATTAAGCATACAATATACTATACCTACATAGGGACAGACAGATTAAGCGACTTGTTAAAACAAACTTTACTTACTACATAGTACATAGTATAAATACTATGTACTATGTAGAAAGTAAAGTTATTTGACATTCCAACAAAACTGACAAACCACCTCTGGATATTCCATAAGAATTAAGAACTGCAGTTACTATCATGTATTCTGTGCTGCAGTTCAAAATATTCGTGAACCTCTTTATACTGTATACGTCCCGCGTTTTCGATAGCGCGATGTAGAAACGCGAGCGCCCGCGCCGCGCAGCAACACTATATCCCTGCATTTTAAATCTGTAATATCTTCGAAAATATTCATTTAAATTACATGCCGTAAAGGGCAGTATTGATCTATCTTAAATGCACAATGTATTTAAGGTACTTAATTGGATAAGGATTAATACTGTATTGCTTAAAATCGCTTTGTAAATAAGCTATTTAATTAAAATCAAAGTAAAGGATAAAAAAATGGTTATTGTGGGTTATCCCTAAGAGATAGACATATGCCATCGCGGACTTTTTTGTAGGCTTTTTAAAGATGAATACAACTGTAGTACATAATTTTGATCTATCTCGTAGTGTTCAGCCAGCATTTTCAATGTAAGCGCAAAATATGTGATGTTTTAGGACTTTAGAAACCTCTAAAATTATTTGTGTACCTCTACTATGTTATGCATGTTACATACCTAAAAACCTTCCCGTTAAATCACTCTATCTGTTAAAAAATGGCATCAAAATCCGTTGCGTAGTTTTAAAGATTTAAGCATACATAGGGGACAGACAAAAAAGGGACTTTGTTTTATATTATGTAATGATAATGATATTTCATGAAAAATAAATCAATCGTGAATTACTTTATATACTTATTTATTACGAATAACATACAATTAAATTAGCAACAGTTTATTTAATGTTGTAATTTCCTTCCGAACTGTATAGAACTCGTTTACTTAATTCTTAATCAACTATAAATCGAAACTGTCTTATATTGATTTTCTTTTTTCCTCCTCTCCTCCTTTTACCAGGCATGGAAAACAAACCATCATTCGATGTGCCATCAGCTACGATTCACCTTATTGTAGTACTGGAAACACATTTAAAGAAGTCACAATAATTACCTAAGAAAATATAAAAAAACTAAAAGTATCAAAACAGCTCACTCTAACTTACCAGTCAACTCTACCACAAGCTTTAAATTATAAGATTGAGTACGATTTACACCTTCTTCTTTCTGTATTTTACTATAGACATAGAAAACAATATTTCTCGCTTGAGATCGAATTGCCTTTTTGGATATTTTCACAAAAACAACAAATTCCAAGAACATAATCACAAAATTTTTACAGCTGTTGACAGATCACGTACTTTGATTTGACGGGTCATACTTGACATTGCCATATGAAAATCACATTTTTTATTTTTTTTAAATGCCATCAGATTCTGGTAGACCTATACACGGCTTCAAACAAGTTTCAAACCAACGCTTCTAGCAGTGGTTTCAAACGCAAGCCTTGCTGCCAAGGGCGTTTAAAGGTCAAACGAAATTTGGCTTCAAACAACTATCTACACGGTTTGAAACCTCAGTTTCAAACCGTTGTTTCAAACCGTGTGGCACATGCTTTAGCCGTACTACCAAGAAATGAAAAGAACAAGAAGTCAATGTCAAACGTATATTTCTGATAGCCGTCAGGCGTCAAATGACGTTAGTTGCTAAACAAAAACTAAAATATTTACAAATATTGCTGCTAAAAAAGGACATTTTACCTGGGAAATTAACCAGCTACGTGTATTTTCCTTATAGTAAAAAATTAATTGTATGTATACAATTATATAAGGCATGATAAAATTCTGGAAGAGTGCAGGTAAACAACGAAACAAAGTTATAAAATATCACAACAGTCTACGTAGTAATAATGGAAACCTTTACTTGTTTTAATTTTTAGCAAAAGGAAAATCTGGGTGTCCTGTTAGACCACCTGAATCGGAATCCCGAAACAATACGGGATATCAACTCTTGTCCGCTGATTTTAATGCTAATGAAGGTAACAAATAATACTCTATCCAAATTTAATTTTAATAGCTAAGTATTTTAGCAAATAAAATTACAATTTAGTGGGGATTTACCATCCAAATTTATCAAACTGTTTTAGGTGACAACAATATTTTTGAGAAGAAATCTCAACTGTCACTGACCTTACAAGATGTTTTGTATGAAAGAAAATGTTTAAAACATTTCATATCTTTTATGGAAAGTATAGACAAGGGATTACTCATAAACTGCTGGTTGGAACTAGATCAGTATCGGTTACAGTTGCTCAGTGTACCAGATGATGTCAACAGAAGTTATCATAGTAAAATGAATCATTCTAAAAGTTTTGATAGCAATTCCATAAAGTCTGCAACGGACGCTGAAAATAGTCTCATGTCACAAAGAAACAGCTGGATGTGGAGCTCTACTAGCTTAAACCTAAGTAAAGTTGAATCTAAATCTGAGCTGCCTAAAAATGAATCCTTGAATGTAACAGATAAAGCTATAAATTTGTTCAAGAAGTATATAGCTTTAGAAGCTCCACATAAGCTTAATTTAACGGATGACATAAGGAAAGTTGTGATATCGAACATTTGTAATCCAGATGGAAAAATTAAAGAAGATTGTTTTAAACCAGTGCAAGATACTTTATTGTGTGAAATTTCAAAATGTTTTAGTGACTTCCAAAATAGCCCCCAGTTTATAAAATCTCAAATAGATATACTTACTAGAAGTAGAATAAATCTTAAAGATATTTTATATAATGAAACTATACTATTTTACTTCACAGAGTATTTAGAACAGGAATCTTGTAGTGTGTTATTAGAGTTTTTAATTTCCGTCTCACATTTTAAAGACAATCTTTCAAACGGTAAAAATGAAACAATGGAACAGACACAAAGTGATGCAATTGTCCTTTACGATAAATATTTCTCTCTTCAAGCTACAAGTCCAGTTGGGTTTCCAACTGAAATTCGATTAAAAGTAGAAAGTGATATTTGTAGTGAACTGGGTCCCGCTGCTACATGTTTTGATATCCCCTATAGAATTGTATTTAAGACCCTCAGTAGCTATGTTAAAATATTTTTAGAATCTGAAATATATTATAATTATCTTTCGGAGATGATCAAATCTGTAGATCAGATGTCTTCAAACAGCAAAGCACATTCTGACTGCAGCAGTGAGCTGAGTGTGAGCACACAGAATACTCTATTGGCAATGGGCGATGTATATTTAAGAAAAAAGCGCAATCATTCAGTACCTGATATGACTATTGATTCTCATCAACTGTATAATGCAGACGCATTATGGCAAAGAAAGAAACATGATGGTTTAACTTTAGGAAGGATAAATAGTTTAGGAAGGTTCGAGTCTAAATTTGAGCCTGATCCTGATAAAAAAAAAAAATCCGTTTTGAGAAAAATGGTTCATAAATTTGTTCCCGTGAGCTCATCGGACGTTAAAGAAGAAATGGCATGGCAGATAGCCCACATGATAGTCAAAGATGTGACAGATCTAACCATGGCACCACCGGAAAATTATCAAGAGTAATATGTGATATAAATTATTTTTAAAATGATTTTGTATATAACCAATATATTATAATATGTTGTAAAATACTAATAAATTATAAAAAAATATCTCTAAGTTTTAATTAAACAACAAAGTGCTATACATATTCATAGAGTATATTGTGTAATTATTATGTTGTAAAATAAGAAGTTATAACTTGTGAAACGTGAATGAGTATTATTTTGAAATTTTTTACAATACAAATCTATTATGACAATGTGGTTACACAGTACAAAAAACTCGAGTGTTTCATATAAAACAATATATTTCCTATAACATTTAAAATATTCATAAAAAATAGTTTTATAAAAACATTAACAAATGCTTAATTCTAATTTATCTTACTAAATTCTCATTTTGGTACATATATCAGTGATGCATATTTTTGGCTATAAATATTTTAGCCTGTGACACTTGTGTAAGTCAGGCAAAAGGAAAATCATTATATTTACGAGCATTCGCTCTTAGTGTCTAAACACACTATGCTGAAAGCACGCGACCGAAGTTACGTGGCTGATTTTACGTTCCGATGTATTCGGCTTATATGACACACCAATAAGTGTCGAACTTACGCGGCAGAAATTCAGTTGCGCAACTTTGTATGTGTATTCTATGGGCGGACACGCGGGGCGCGGGCATTACTGCCTCCCCGCTGCTCCCGGCCTCCGGATCTTCGTCGGCAATCGAACCAAACTTCGGTCGCGTATAATGTGTGCTCTACAAAATAAGTTGCCGCTGAACTTACGCCCGACTGAAGTTAGGCTGTACAGTTAAGGCAAGGTAATTTCAGCATTGTGTCGTCAGTAATTCAAATAGCATTTCAGGCGTAATCATGCCGAACTTCGGTCGCGTACCTTCGGCATAGTGTGTTTAGACACTTAGTTGCAGTGAATGCCAAAGCTTATGTCACGTTTTTTTTATTCACATTGTTGAGTAAATATTAATTGCAGGCGCTATATGTGTCATCGGCAGTCGGGGTGGCTCCGAGCCCAGCAATGGTGACTGTTCGTCTGGGAAATTCAACTCGTTTTCGGGACTCGACATTACAGACTTTGGTTTCTGTTGGCTCAGTGTCCATTTCCTATAAACGAACGCATTCAATAAGGCCTGCATTGGATTTAAGAAAGCCTGAAAACAAAAAATAATATAAGTTCAGTCGTTATTCAGCAACTTGGTTAATCTATCTTAAGAGTTAAATAAGATGCTCCTAAAGTGTTGCCTTCGAATTTCGTTCAATCTGAGCTGTGGAAGAGCCACGCACTTGCACGAACGGGCCGGCTCGACCGGATACATACCACGACGTCACAGAAAACCGGCGTGAAATAACGGTTGCGTTGTGTTTCGTCGATTGAGGAAGGTTACCGGAGGCCCAAGGAGGGGTTGGGGATTTTAAGGACCAGGAACGCAAGTCGCAACACCAGAGGAGTTACAAGTGTAGAGGTGTTGCGAGTGTCCATGAGCGGCGGTAATCGCTTACCATCAGGCGATCCATCTTTTTTTTTTTTTTTTTTATGAAATAAGGGGGCAAACGAGCAAACGGGTCACCTGATGGAAAGCAACTTCCGTCGCCCATGGACACTCGCAGCATCAGAAGAGCTGCAAGTGCGTTGCCGGCCTTTTAAGAGGGAATAGGGTAATAGGGGAGGGTAGGGAAGGGAATAGGGTAGGGGATTGGGCCTCCGGTAAACTCACTCACTCGGCGAAACACAGCGCAAACGCTGTTTCACGCCGGTTTTCTGTGAGCCCGTGGTATTTCTCCGGTCGAGCCGGCCCATTCGTGCCGAAGCATGGCTCTACCACGTTTAAATCCATACCATCCATACCATCTGCGCGTTTCCTGGTTCATTCCATTAAAACAAGTAGTCGGTAGGTACGATACGTTTTCCTTTAAGCCGTTGATAACCACATAATACACTATGATATAACACTTTACTGTATTTAATTATCCACAAGTCCTCGTGACAAGGAAAATGGTGTAAAATATGCTCAATGATGATTAATCTCGCGCGATGACCAAACAGAAACATTTTGTTAGGTACATTGTTATGTACTTAAGTAGATGTATCATGTGGATGTTACCTTTACTCTATTCAAATGATCAAATCCAATTCAATTTAACTAATCAATAAAACAATTTCGACCAAATTAATGATAATATGTCATTTCGACTGGTAGCATTATAATATTGTGTTGAGTGTTCAATTGTTTTCTGTGTTTACGTATCGATTTAATTGGCTCTGACTCTGAGCATACTCAGGAGATGTAGACGTACCTACGTCATCACACTACCATATATATTAAATAAAATTGAAGTCTCTGTTTGTAATTTCAAATTGATAGCATTGCACTAAATGTATACTCATTATGATCATATTCACCATACTATCATACACCAACAAAACCAATTTTTAAATATTTGTCTGTCCGTTTGTTCCGGCTACTCTCTGAAACGGCCGGGCCTATTTTGACTGGACTTCCACTGGCAGATAGCTGATGTTGTGAGGGAGTAACATAGGCTACGTTTATCCTAGGGTTCCATTTCTATTAATAGTTCCACGCAAACAAAGGGCACCAGCTAGTAAATACTTTATACTGACCATTATATACCAAATGGTGATGATGACATTCACAGGCATATTAAACCACATCGTCCACAACAGCAGTCCATTAATCAGGTTTGGCAACCAGCACAAGTAGAACGCGCCATTGATGAGGAAGAACTTCAGCTTCAGCGCGTCCACCAGCCTACGTTCTTTGTTCGTAAACTGTAAAAAAAGACAGTTCGAATAAAATATAACCCACCAAAAACATTCTGTAAAAAACTAGCCAAGTCTCGATGGAGCTGCTTGTTTATCTCTAAAAAGTAATGAAATCTAGACTAAGTCGTGCCAAGTCTAAGGATCCTTACTGCGATTTATTTATTATTATAGTTAATGTTGTGTGACTCGGCCCTTGAAAATTCTTTATACGTTAGAAGTCAATTTTGTTTACACGTAATGTTATATCAGATTCTGTTGTAACTACCTATGTTTGTTAAGCGAGATAATAGCCCATACTGGTATTGGTAATTGGACGCTAGTGTCTTATTTTAGGCTGTTGTTGATTGTATAACACATGTATTGGAGCAATGGTGTTATGGAGCCCCTTTTGTACCCTTGTGTACTCTTCAACGGCCAAGTCACACAACATTAACTATAATAATAAATAAATCGCAGTAAGGATCCTTAGACTTGGCACGACTTAGTCTAGATTTCATTACTTTTTAGAGATAAACAAGCAGCTCCATCGAGACTTGGCTAGTTTTTTACAGAATGTTTTTGGTGGGATTTCACTTCTTTTTGTAGAAACGTAGGAATATTGATTTATTTTACTAGATTTTAGTGTAATTTGTTTATTTAATTTGTGTAATGTTCGAGTAGAATAAAGTTAATTGTTCGACTATTTCATCTTGTAAACTTGTAAGTATAAGTATAAAAGCCAGTCTAGTCTTATCCAGAGTTTTCCTTTAATTTTATTTTTATGCGTATTAAAAGCAGAAGGGGAGGCATTCGCCCAGCAGTGGGACGCTACCGGCTAGATTAAATTAGAAGATGTGTCCCACTTCACTGGATTTTTGCAATGACAGTCGATTTTTTTATGTACCAATAGTAGAAGGGGGCATTGCCATATCTCTAATCAGCTGAGACCAGCTGAGGGTTCTTCATCAGATACTTCAGACCTTCGATTTTTGACATCAAATGAAGTGGCCCACCAAGTTGAATATTTTTTGTAAAGTATGTCGATCTCTAATAGTTTGGTTGGGCTCTTGTGTTTTGTAATAAGGGTCTTCGATTATCCTAGTTTTTATAGTTTTTCCTTTATGTGGCCATTAAACCCTACCTCTGTACCAAATTTCAGCTCTCTGAGTTTATGGGAAGTACTAGTTCTATTCTGATGATCATGAGTGAGTGACTGGGTGAGTGTCATAAATGCGAAACTTTGCTTTCGTTTAACTTCGGAACTAAATGACCTACAGACTTAAAATTTTGGATTTTAAGTATGTGATTATACTTTACTGGATGACGAATATTTCTGCGTTCTGGTCTTATCCAGAGGTTCTCAAATAGGGCCCTGAAAATGCGGCGAAATGGTTCCAGTAAATAATGGTACGGCAGTGTTTGCTTCGCGCTCGACTTGGCGGGGGCACTACCGTGCCCCCAGATCGACGTTCTGGTCTTATCCAGAGGTTCTCAAATAGAGGCCTGAAAATGCGGCGAAATGGTTCCCGTAAATAATGGTACGGCAGTGTTTGCTTCGCGCTTGACTTGGCGGGGGCACTGCCGTGCCCCCAGATCGATTATCCTAGTTTTTATAGTTTTCCCTTTATGTGGCCATTAAACCCTAACTCTGTACCAAATTTCAGCTCTCTGAGTTTATGGGAAGTACTAGTTCTATTTTGATGATCATGAGTGAGTGTATAAGTGAGTGAGTGAGTGTCGTAAATGCGAAACTTTGCTTTCGCTTAACTTCGGAACTAAATGACCTACAGACTTGAAATTTTGGATTTTAAGTATGTGATTTTAGCTTACTGGATGACGAAAATTTCTGCGTTCTGGTCTTATCCAGAGGTTCTCAAATAGGGGCCTGAAAATGCGGCGAAATGGTTCCAGTAAAGGATGGTACGGCAGTGTTTGCTTCGCGCTCGACTTGGCGGGTGCACTGCCGTGCCCCCAGATCTCCTCCTTTTGGCACTAACCTAACTTCTAAGCCCCGAGTTCATCAAACTGCTATAAGCGTAGCGCTTTATCCGGATTTCATCTCTCTCTCTCATTCAATATTAGAACGGGACGGACATATCCAATCGTAGCTTAGCATTAAACGTCATTTAAATACGTTGGTGAATTTGGGGTCTATAGGTAGTATCGATAGGTATATCGTAGGTATAGGTACAATACTAGCTGTTTCCCGCGGCTCCGCCCGCGTAAATATACTATCTAGTATCCCGCGGGAACACTGTACTTTTCCGGGATAAAAAGTAGCCTATGTTTTAATCCAGAGCCTAAGCTACTATCATACCAAATTTCATCAAAATCCGTTCAGTAGTTTTTGCGTGAAGGAGTAACAAACATCCATCCATACATCCTCACAAACTTACACATTTAATAATATTAGTAGGATAATGCATGAGGAAATAGAAATTATACCTACTTACTATGAACTATGGTGTATGTAACTAACACTAGTAAAATACTTCCTCCTTTATGTATGTAATTTTTTTTATAAAAACACGGCATATAAAGTTCTCTAAAATTATTGATTACGATCGCGATGATGTTTTAAACGGCCGTGGCTCGTAACGATTTATTTATGCCAAAAACGTGATCCTATGAGAAGACTGCAACATTCTTGAGTGCCTTTGTAAGTAAATAAACGTACTCTTGATGATTATTGTTAACAATATTATGTATTCGCTTTATAATGTATTGCCTTATAAATATAAGAACAAATCTTCAAAGGCAAAAGAATATTAAAGGTGACATATCGCAAATAAAACATTTTTATCGTTTATTTTTTATCCTATTAACAACTGGATAAAAAAATAAACGTATCTTGAATATATCTAAAAGTCCATAATAATCTAATTGTACAAGATCTAATTGTTCAAATTTTGTTAGAGATCTAAGTATCTCAACTACTGAAGACGATAACGGTTCAAAATTCAGAACGAATTGCAACTTGCAAGGTGACAAACCGCATGGTTGGTACACCTAACACGGGGGCCGTGCTATTGTAATACATATTCCCCCTTACTAATAAACGCTGTATAAGCTTTATATAGTTATACAGTGTTTTGTTCACGTCATACACGTGACATTTTTAATTCGATAGAAGGAGACAAAACACTGTGTAACTATTCAAAGCTTATACAGCGTTTAATAGTAAGCGGGTATGTATACAATATGGTTTAATAACACAATAAAATTTTAAATCACCGAATACCAGAGTTTCAATGCTCTTTGTAATGTGCGATGTAATGCGATCATGCATGACAAATGAAACTTTCACATTTCAGAAACATTGAATGTAATCTTAAAGCACACTACAAATTTACACGCTTCAAGAACTTAACATATTATTAGGTATAATGCGATTCAAATGAGAATAGGAACGTCAATGACCTCTATCTGTCAAATGTCACTTGAAAAGTACGGTTAGCAGAAAAACTTATCCCGCCAAAAATATTTTCATGTAAAGTGATGCCAAGACGATACCATATAACTCGCACTGTCAAAAAGTTATTAGATCTCATGTGAAACCAAGCTTCTGACTCTACCAAACTTCTAACTCTACACCTTAACTCTACAAGCCTAACTCCACAAACTCTACACCTTAGTCAAAATATGTGGCCTGGCCATTTCGATACATTCGCTTAGGCGTAAGGTGAAAAATTTAAGGACTGTTTTTCTGTTATATTATTCTTGTACGAACGAAATGGCCAAGCCACATAATTTGACTAAAGTGTAGAGTTTGTCGAATTAGGCTTGTAGAGTTAAGGCTTGAGTCAGAAGCTTGGTTTCACATGAGATCTAATAACTTTTTGACAGTGCGAGTTATATGGTATCGTCTTGGCATCACTTTACATGAAAATGTTTTTGGTGGGATTTCACTTCTTTTTGAAAGACAATTTTTAGACCTCTAGAGTAAACATTTACATAGGTAAGTCTCTTACAAATTTTCATCCCCTAGTTTAAGGGGTTGGAGGATAAAAGTTCCAAGTTTGTTAATTTTTATGTTGGTTATGTGCTAAAACTAGCTTACATACCAAATTTCAGCTTTCTATGACATCCGGAAGTACCCTATAATTTTGTTGATCATCAGTGAGTCAGTGACGAAATCAGGGGTTTTTAGATATCAATAAAATCTAAATTATTAGACTGATATTATCAAAACTTTACATATTTCATTAGTCCGCTACTGGGAACATATCCTGAAAATTTTGTGTATCTGGTATAATCCAAACCCAAGCTATGAGGGTTCAAAATATCGACGAAACGCTTCGAGAAAAGGTAGTCTGGTAGTGCCCTTGCGCTTCGCTTAGCTCGTCTTGGCGGGGCACTACCGTGCTCCCAGATTTGCCAATAATAATAGTCGAAATAATTCTTTATATACTTGACACTAGAAGAATGGTGCAAAACCTTTGGAACCGCGATTGCCATAAATAAAAGAAGAGGAATAATAGTCTTACATCGATTTAAATAATAACGTAAAATTATCTAAACATTTAATTATAATAATACATATTCATAATTCGTTTTTAAAATCATAAATTAACATTTTGTTTTTCATTGTTGGTGCAAGGCAACTTGCCAAAATTGTATTGTTTTTGTTATTGTCATACTCATTTTGCTCGAAAATGAGTAAACGAGGCGCTGCGTTACATAGACAACGATGACTACTCGGACAGTAATACAGAGATGAGCGAAATTGAAGAGCTAGATTCAGATAACATTTTTTTCACTCAAATTTGTAAATAAATTATATTAAAAGAAAAGAAACTTTTTTTGCCCACCCTACCTAATTGGGTACCCAATTGGGTAAAATTGACAGCTATGACGTCACAATATGGCGCCGGCTCGATCCTATTCTCATTTGAATCGCACTATATAATATGTTAACAATATAATATACAGCAGTGACGAAGGCTGCTTCTCCTTCATAGGGAAGCCGGAGCTTGTATAATAGGTAGGGATTTCTATGAAGGTTTACAAAAGGTAAGTGACAAGGGAAGCCGATAGGAATGGAGTTATAGGAACCCTTCGTCACTGATATATGTACAGTATACTACTGTACAATGGTACTGTATATAATATGTCACCGTAAAATTGTAAAATGTTTATAGACTTCCGACGCGCATATTCTGCCTATAATTTCAAACATTATTTTTCGTTAGATTATAAATATGTGTAGTTATGAATCATTCAACATATTATTACAAACTCGTTAGTTATTTTACAATGTCGTTACATTGTAAAATAACTAACGGGATTTTACAATTTTACGAGTTTTTACAATTTTACGGTGATATATAAATATAATATATATATCGCAGTTTATTTCGTTTTAAATTTCCCGACGTCAGACGTATCAAATACTTTTCAATTTATAACATTGTTGATTCGGTGTTGGCAACTTATGTACCTACTTACCTATCTAAAAAAACCGGCCAAATGCGAATCGCGCTCGCTCACGAAGGGGTCTGTAGCATCTACTTATTACCCACTATTGTATAATATGTCACGCTTAAATTGTAAAATCCGTTAGATTGTAAAATAACTAACGAGTTTGTAAAAATGTCGAAAGATTCATAACTATATATTTATAATCTAACGAAAAATAATGTGTTAAGTTATAGGCAGAATATTCGCGTTGGAAGTCTATAAACATTTTACAATTTCACTAGGTAGTTATATTACAATATAACGGTTTTTACAATTTTACGGTGACATAATTATGTAAGTACTAAAAGATGTTCGATACCTCTGATTTCATGGTTTGTGACCGATGAGGTGGTTATTCTTTAATCTCTTGCGCAGCTTTATGGTTTAAGAACGCATAGGTGATACATGATGAAAAATATTAATTACATAGTTAGAGCACAAACAAAAGAAAGATAGCATACCTGAGCCATTGGAATAGACACAGCCAACTCAACATGTTTACTGAGTAACATATAAATAATAGGATTTGCTATCATAACCATAGCGATAGGTAGGTATGTAGCACAATAGTTAGGAAGAATTCTGTATACAGCACTCTTCACAGAAGCTAGATTATGGCAACTGAAAACAGAAATAAATAAAGGTGCTCACAAGTACAAGACCAAAATACGACCACGTCATAGGAATATGATCCCGAGCGGTATATATATCACCGAAAAATTGTAAAAACCGTTAGATTGTAAAATAACTTACGATATTGTAAAAATATGTCGAAACATTAAAAACTATATATTTATTATTTATAATGTAACGAAAATTAATGTGTTAAATTATAGGCAGCATATTCGCGTCGGAAGTCTCAACATTTCAATCAACATTTTACAATTCTCAATCAACATTTTACAATTTCACTAGTTTTATTACAATCTAAAGGTTTTTACAATTTTACGGTGACATACACGCACCAAGCTTCCATTGATATGGAAACGACCCGAACGATTTTGTTTACTCGTGATAGCGCATTGTGTTGTTTCCATGTCTAAGCTTGGCGAGTACACAATATAGACTTTCAAATGGTTGAAATATTCAATTGAAAACTTACGTGGCATCTGGTATGTATAGTATTGACAATCCAACGCCCGTCGTAATCGCGGGTATACCCCAGGCAAATGTATGATATTTGAATGCATTAAACTCGAAGTTCCTTATAGCATTCCACGTGTCTATTGCATAAAAAAATGTCCAAAACCAAGTAGCTGTATAAAAATACTGCGTCCATGCCTAAAAAGGGTGACATAATATTAATTTAACCTTGTGTCGTTGTACTTAATTTGTCCGTTCGCGTTGTTTAGATTTATCTATTTAATAATAAATTAAAAATTTTAATATCCCACAAAAAAAAAATAAGTGATGCGAAGTTTGCATTGTCAAAAAGTTATCAGATCTCATGTAAAACCAAGCTTTCTGGCTCTACACGCCTTAACTCTACAAGCCTAACTTCACGAACTCTCCACCTTAGCACAGAATAAATAATAGTACCTAGAGGTACAGAAGAACCACTCCGACAAATGGTTAGAAGAAATAGGGACTCTTTCTGCGATGCGATAAGGTTCAATTCAGCTAACACAACGCTTGATTACCTACGATTATATTTACCTAGAAGTTGCGTCTCTTTCTATCGCGTAATTCTTATCCTTTCTAATGACATTAGGGTTGTCTCATTTTAGAAAATTATTAACCACTTCCAAAAAAGGAGGCGGTTATACGTATTATATATATTTTTTCTTAATATTTAATTACAACTTTTTTTACCTACTTTCTAGTACCTACCTACTGTACTTTACTGAACAAATTGCTTTCCAAATAAACCTAAGGTAGGTGTTAATAGTACTGTAATAATTTGACGACCTCTGTGGCTCAGTTGGTTGAGCGTGTTGGTGCTCAAGCCGGGGGTCGCGGGTTCAAATCCCGCCGAAGGAACAGAGTTTTTCTGTGTTCCTGGGTCATGGGTATTAAATATTTGTATAATATAATAAAAATCTTAAATAAGTGTTAAATATATTTCCGTTGTCTGGTAACACAAGTTCTTCGAGAACTTACCACGGGATCAGATTGACGTGGTGTGAAGCGTCCATAGATATTATTATTATTATTATAAATTTGCGCATACCTATAAGTATATACATACTTATGCGTAAACGTAAGCATTTTTTATACCTTCACGGCCTGATATTACTCGAAGAAGTTGAATCACGCCGCCTTATTTTTATTTATATTTACTACTAGGTACTACTAGGTACTTTTGTCAATAAATGATTCTTCAAATCGTATCACATCGGAATAACATAAGACGCGAACAGATAGTTCAAGTGGACTGTGGAGCCAACACCTAAACACTAAATATTGGTTATCAAGTAATTGCAGTAGCAGCTCAAACTATATTTTTAAATATTGTTATACATTATGTTATATGGTATTATAGTTATAGCTGGCCGGGTGATTTTTACCTAACTTACACAGTACCTATCGTAATATTATATGCACAGATTGTAAGGTATTAAATCCAATCCATAAAGCATTGCGACGAACAAATCTCACGCATACGTCGCTCACTGCTCGCGCGCGAGTCCCTCGTAATTGGCCCGTTTAAGGAGGCCGCCGCACGTACTTACATTTTTAATACCTACACGGGGAGTGGGACAGGCCTGACCTTAGTCAATTTATGTGGCCTGGCCATTTCACTACATTCGCTTGGGCGTAAGGTGGAAAAATTTACTGACGGTTTTTCTGTTGTACTATTCTTGTACTTGTAGGAACGAAACGGCCAAGCCACATAAATTGACCAAGGTATAGAGTTTGTGAAGGGCTTGTAGAGTTAAGGCGTGCAGAGCCAGATTGCGCTTCGCTTAACTTATCTTGGCGGGGGCACTACCTGCCCCCAGATACAATGAAACTATGCTAAATAGGACATAGGTACGAGACCCCATTAGGCGTTTGACCTTTCTTGGCGATAAAGGTAATTTCATTTATTTTTATATCTATGTAACAATGAACTAACGATCTGATTGTTACTCTTTGCAAGTGAACGTTTTTTTCACGGAACACCACAAAAAATATTCAAATATTTTTACATGAATTAAGACTGACCATTTCTTTGTTTTTCAAAGTAAGTAAATGAAAATCATGAATCACCTATAGACTTAGCACGAACGATTGTTGAGACATTTATTTCGAAACATCGAATGAGAATGATGCGAAAATTATGACAGCGCGGCACATAAACAACAGGGGAGATGACTACATCTAAAATATTTAGTTTCATTAATATATTATGTAGGTACTCAGAAATATTGAGGCATACTACTTAGTAAATGTAAAAAAATAATAATATTTTGTGCAGTTTATTAATAAGATACATCTAAAAAGTACAAAAAGTTTATTTTTTTTCCAAATTAGTAAACAAAACCTACATCATTACTTTACTTACATCATATACAAAAACATTCATGATAAGGTAAGTATGAACTTAAATGCACAAATCGTCGTATTAGTGGTGAACAGAGCTAAGCCACACTTTTCAGTAAATAGAACTATTAACACATCTTAGTTCAGAAAATACCAAAATTTTGCCTAGTGAAAAGATCTAAGTTCCATCTCAAACCGTTTTTTCTCTGAATTGTGAAGGAAAGCTATCTGATTCTATATAATACTTTTTACGAAGGAAGAAACTCCTAATCTGCTTAGATTTCTTCACTTCTATAAAATATATATGGTCTGGTGGGTTAGATCAGTTCACCTCCAATACGACGAAATATCGGAGATATTTACAAAATATATGTATGTTCCTGTAGGCTTATACTTCATACAGTTTTACCTAGGCGTGACGTCACAGCTAGGTACCTACGACTAATCGCTCCATGCGTTTACACGAGACTTGCGAAATTTTGTATATATACAAATCGCTGTACTTTTGAAAATATTGACTTTTGATATACTGTTTCTTCCGAGAAGTTACTCATATTTAAGAGTAGGTACTATTCATCTATATTCTATGCAATAAAAACTTTCAATCATCTAGAGTCTAGACTCTAGACCATCGTTTCTCAACCGGACCCTTGGGGTGGTCGAGTTTATTTTTAAAGGGGCGACCCCCTTCTGTTGAAAATAACAAAATAAACAAATACAAAGTACATAGGTATGTTACAAAAGATTAGTTTTCGAACGAAACTTTTGTATCGAACGTCGAAAAAAACGTTGGAACCAGTGAAGGCTAATATAACGTATAGCTGATACGCGCGCTATGTGCATATTATTATAATTTTATAATGACGGGGTTGCAAGACATTTTAATAAACTTTTTGGCTTTTTCGTGAGTCACGACATAAAAATGGTTGAGAAACGATGGTCTAGTATTATTATCGTTGGATAACGATACGAATCCTTGTTCGCAAATTGTTCGTGCTTGGGCTACTGAACTCAGACTACTGACGTAATTTTATCCCTTAGATCATAATATTATACCTACTATAATCTAATTTCTATCCCTAAAAATAAAAATATATGCAGGTAATTCCACCAAAAACTTACTGAGATTATAGTGCAAAACAGAACACTAACGTCGTCATCGGGCATTGGCATAATATTTTTAAATTGTAGCCATAGTGCTGACCGTATTAAAACACCTGCAAACAAAGGGCATTATCATGATCAAAATTAAATGGTAATTAGACATTATTCTCTGACTTAGTAAAACGTGAGCCTTTTATGTTACTATAGCTGCCCTGACACAATTATACAAATAACTACACTTACACCTTAACTAGACCACAAGTGTATGTACTTTGCGTGGAAAAGAGGAGTAAAATTTACTTCCTTCAGCGCCATTTCCTCTCGAATCTTCTCGGTGCCAAACGTTAAACGAAAACAAAAAACGCGACGGGTTGGCGCGCGGCGACGGCCTTTGAATCGTTTACTCGGGGACGGGGAGTTATCATCACAAAGGGCCCGTTTCAATAACCTATCTACACCCTATATAACCTACCAACAACTATATATCTTTATACGTTAGAAGTCAATTTTGTTTATACGTAATGTTATATCAGATTCTGTTGTAACTACCTATGTTTGTTAAGCGAGATAATAGCCCATACTGGTATTGGTAATTGGACGCTAGTGTCTTATTTTAGGCTGTTGTTGATTGTATAACACATGTATTGGAGCAATGGTGTCATGGAGCCCCTTTTGTACCCTTGTGTACTCTTCAACGGCCAAGTCACACAACATTAACTATAATAATAAATAAATCGCAGTAAGGATCCTTAGACTTGGCACGACTTAGTCTAGATTTCATTACTTTTTAGAGATAAACAAGCAGCTCCATCGAGACTTGGCTAGTTTTCTACAGAATGTTTTTGGTGGGATTTCACTTCTTTTTGTAGAAACGTAGGAATATTGATTTATTTTACTAGATTTTAGTGTAATTTGTTTATTTAATTTGTGTAATGTTCGAGTAGAATAAAGTTAATTGTTCGACTATTTCTTCTTGTAAACTTGTAAGTATAAGTATAAAAGCCAGTCTAGTCTTATCCAGAGTTTTCCTTTAATTTTATTTTTATGCGTATTAAAAGCAGAAGGGGAGGCATTCGCCCAGCAGTGGGACGCTACCGGCTAGATTAAATTAGAAGATGTGTCCCACTTCACTGGATTTTTGCAATGACAGTCGATTTTTTTATGTACCAATAGTAGAAGGGGGCATTGCCATATCTCTAATCAGCTGAGACCAGCTGAGGGTTCTTTATCAGATACTTCAGACCTTCGATTTTTGACATCAAATGAAGTTGCCCACCAAGTTGAATATTTTTTGTAAAGGCAGTATGTCGATCTCTAATAGTTTGGTTGGGCTCTTGTGTTTTCTAATAAGGGTCACCAGGTACTCCAGATCTTCGATTATCCTAGTTTTTATAGTTTATCCTTTATGTGGCCATTAAACCCTACCTCGGTACCAAATTTCAGCTCTCTGAGTTTATGGGAAGTACTAATTCTATTCTAATGATCATGAGTGAGTGACTGGGTGAGTGTCATAAATGCGAAACTTTCCTTTCGTTTAACTTCGGAACTAAATGACCTACAGACTTAAAATTTTGGATTTTAAGTATGTGATTATACTTTACTGGATGACGAAAATTTCTACGTTCTGGTCTTATCTAGAGGTTCTCAAATAGTGGCCTGAAAATGCGGCGAAATGGTTCCAGTAAACAATGGTACGGCAGTGTTTGCTTCGCGCTCGACTTGGCGGGGGCACTGCCGTGCCCCCAGATCGACGTTCTGGTCTTATCCTGAGGTTCTCAAATCGAGGCCTGAAAATGCGGCGAAATGGTTCCCGTAAATAATGGTATGGCAGTGTTTGCTTCGCGCTTGTCTTGGCGAGGGCACTGCCGTGCCCCCAGATCGATTATCCTAGTTTTTTATAGTTTTCCCTTTATGTGGCCAATAAACCCTAACTCTGTACCAAATTTCAGCTCTCTGAGTTTATGGGAAGTACTAGTTCTATTTTGATCATCATGAGTGAGTGAGTGTATAAGTGAGTGAGTGAGTGAGTGAGTGAGTGTCGTAAATGCGAAACTTTGCCTTCGCTTAACTTCGGAAGTAAATGACCTACAGACTTGAAATTTTGGATTTTAAGTATGTGATTATAGCTTACTGGATGACGAAAATTTCTGCGTTCTGGTCTTATCCAGAGGTTCTCAAATAGGGGCCTGAAAATGCGGCGAAATGGTTCCAGTAAAGGATGGTACGGCAGTGTTTGCTTCGCGCTCGACTTGGCGGGTGCACTGCCGTGCCCCCAGATCATAAACATTTGTTTATGATTATCTTATACTATATAATGTATATTAATACATCTCATATAATACACTTTAAGTTAGAAAACAGCTCAATATAATATATATTAAAAATGAAGTACCTAAAATAGACTGACATCAATTTGCTCAAATTTAGAGTTATGTAACACAATTAGTTTATTCAATAAGCAACACTTTAGAAAATCTATCGTCTTTTGAGAATATTATGATCTAATTTTCTCAACTTAATTAGACAGTAGTAATTAGCTACTTTTTTATTCTTACCAAGAGAAGCAAGTAAATCTGCGACTGCTAACCAGATTATTATATGTCTTCCTCGAGAACTTGAAAAATTTTGCAACCTTAGTGAGGTATTATCACGTCTAGGTATGATCTGAAAAAATACGTAGGTATGTAGATTTGTATCTACTTTAACCACATAAAACTAATATACTGCATATTTGTAATAAACAATTATAGCAAAGACAATTCCTGGAACACATAAACAAGAAATTTATTTAATTTATTAATATTAATTTTTACACGAGCGATTACAAATAAAATATATATTTTTTAATTTGCTTACAAAATCCCATGAAAAGATCTTTACACAGAGTTAAAGTCAGATATATGGAATTTTACAAACAAGTGAATTTCCCTTCCAGGTACAGATGAAAAGACACTTTCAAAGGGTAATTGAAACATAGTTTTTCATATTTTTTATTTCACAGAATATAGTACTTTTTGTAGACTTTTCATCCTTATACCTAATAGGTTTTTAAGTAATGCAATGAACAAAGTAACATTTCATATACTTTTTTTTTGCTCTGCATTGTACTGATTGATACTATAAAACAGTATATTCTGCTTACTGACAAAAAGCATGTAGTAAGAGCAAAAACTTCTCACCTGATAGAGCGATCCTAATATTCCTATTGAAGAAGATACCAAGCACACAGTGTTGTAAGACTCAGTGTTGAATTCACTCATGATTTTTACTGCTAAGTCTTCTTTGTTACCGGTATGATGGCAGCAGAAAGTTTGGATTGTAGGATCAGACATTTTAATTATTTAAATTTATATTAATATTATAGGTAAGCTAGGCACAATCTTAAATAAGAGTTTTGCTGAAGATCAGTGTACCTATATTGAAAAGAACTTAGTTTAAAAAACTACTAACTATTTATTACTAATATATTATAACTATTTATATATTAAAATAAACATTGCGGAGACCGGAGATTTAATAAATTAAATTTAGAAAAATGTAAAAACAAAAACAAACATTGACTCAGTGTTGCCAACTCTCAAAATAATTTCACCCCAAGATTTTGTCGAAAACCCCCAAAATCGCAATAATTACTTGAAAATCCCCTTAATTTTTTGTATCATTAAGAATGTCTACTATTAATACTACAAAAATCATGCAATGACAAACAAATAATAAAAATTAATGTTTTGTAAGATAATTAATATAATTCCGTCTAACTTTATATATTATAATACACTTCCAAACGTTTATTTTCTACAGGTTGACTTTTCAAATCACTTTTCGATGTTTTAAAATCGCTTAATTTAATCAAAAACAAGAAAATAAAAATCCCTAAAAATAACCCTAAAAAATTCTCCCCCCTAGAAAACCCCCTGTAGAGACTTTTTCTCCCTAAATTTAGGGGGAAAACCCCTAAGTTGGCAACACTGCATTGACTCAACATTGACTTATCTCTTGACAGGTTGATTTTTTTTTTTTTTTTGTTTAATTCGTCCCGAAATGGAACAGGCTAAGGTCTTAGACCATACTGCCTCGTCTGTCGTTTGAGGTATTTCTTTGTCTTATTTCTAAATCGTCAAGTCCAAAGTCTAGTCAAAGTCCAAATAAGTAATCAGGGTAGTCAATTAGTCAAGTCAGTCGATTCAGTAAAGTGGTAGACGCTTTACTGAAACTTCCTAGGGAGTTTTGGCGGTAAACCCAATTTAGCACGCATTTTGTAGAATGTATCACTTTTCCACACTAATGCACCTCAACGAATAATTAATGGTTAATATTCCACCACTATAACACATTAAAAACCGAATTACCACGAATTTAGAAAAATAATACAGAAACACAACTCGAACACAACATTGCTGATTGACTTTCCCGGCCTTGACAGGTTGACTTGGGTTGACTCAATGACCAAAGAATTCAATGGACAGGCCCTAGTCATGACAAAAACGTGTCCAATTTATCAGCTGATTATGAGCAAAAAATGGCTGCCGAACTAGAGTTGCAATTATGGGTATCGACAATATCGATATTTTAAATTTTAGTAAGTTTTACAATAACTTACATGTATACGTAAATAAAAAACTTATTTTACTAATGACATTGTAGATTTAACTACTTTTATTAATCGATAATATCTTTTAACGGACATCCAAAAAAGTATTCGATGCTGACGATAGATTTAGGTATACATTATATTTGTTCTAACTGGACTACTTTCAAAAAAGTTTTTACAATATGTTTATTAATCATGTAAGACTAAGGTACCTTTATTTACCATGGGACAGAAGTGCCATTTCTTTATTGAAGTCAACACGCATAAGTATTAGTTAAGGATCTTTTAACTCCTCGGTCCTTATAGGTTATAATATTATAACCTCTAAGGACATAGGAGTTAAAAGATCCTTAAATATTTATTTGTATACGAGCTGAGCCAACTGTATAAATTGGTTTATGACATGAAATTATGCTTTTTTATTCTTAATTTATGCATACGTATGTAAAAAAAACTTATTTTACTAATGACATTGTACATTTAACTACTTTTATTAATCGATAATATCTTTTAACCGACATCCTGAGTATTCGATGCTGATTGCTGAGGATAGTTTTATTCTTTTTGTTCTAACTGGACCATTTTCAAAAAAAAAATGTAATGCCTTTATTAATCAAGTAAGACTTAACTTTATTTACCATGGGAAAGAAGTGTCATTTCTTTATTGAAGTCAACACGCATAACTTTTATTAGTTAAGGAAACTTTAACTCCTAGGTCCTAAGAGGTTATAATATGGTTAAATATTTATTTTTATATGACCTGAGCCAACTGTATAAATTGGTATATGAAATGAAATGGTGCTTTTTTTTATTCTTTATTTAGGGACTTTTGATGTACAGCGTAAGTCAGTCCCATCGTAACCTAATCTTATACATAATGACAAGATGCTTTATTTGGTGAAAATATGGTTACAATTAATAGGTGTTACATTTTTACAGCTTGGCAAATAATTAGTCCTTGTAGCATGGAACTAAAAACTTTTTGAACTATCTAAGGTAGAATAGAAATTAAAGACAAAGGAATATATCCACTTATATTAAAATGAATAAGTCTATCCATTTCTAAATAAAATTAAGTTTGTTCAAAAATTGGCTATGCTATTCTCTTGACTGGGTCCGGGGATTAATATTTTCTTCTCCAGCTTTCAACCATAATTTGCTTATTGTATCACTTTTCGGAAACCTATAAAAAACAAGTATTATTAGTTTTATCATTTGTCAAATAATTTTGGTCACAACAATATTATTAAAAGCTATTAAACTTATATTTTTAAAACCACGTCGAATACATTCAGCTTGCTTTTTGAGACATAACGCAAATGTAATTATTATGTTTTTATCGATGTAATTATTATTTGTACCTTTATCGATAACTATTACAAACGGTAGGTACAACACTTTTCAATTACGTAAATAAATCTAATGACTTAAAATGCAATTTAAAGGACTGTTCTAATGAAATATGTGTAGATATGAATATAATAAATGAAAAAATCAAATTGTAACGCAATTATTTCATAAAATGTTTATAGTATTGCATAAAACCGGCTACTAACCTGCGTAAATACAATTGAGGTTGATTTATACTCTTTATTGTATTGCACCTTGCAATATAACGTTTAGGCATGTTAATTATCACTTTTACAACATTCAAATAAAATTTTAAAGAATAAGTCATAATTAAATACCTCGATGGGTTGACTCTTTGGGTTGACTCAATGACCAAAGAATTCAATGGACAGGCCCTAGCTATGACAAAAACGTGTCCAATTTATCAGCTGATTATGAGCAAAAAATGGCTGCAGAACTAGAGTTGCAATTATGGGTATCGACGATATCGATATTTTAAATTTTAGTAAGTTTTACAATAACTTATATGTATACGTAAATAAAAAAAATATTTTACTAATGACATTGTATATTTAACTACTTTTATTAATCGATAATATATTTTAACGGACATCCAAAAAAGTATTCGATGCTGACGCTAGATTTAGGTATACTTTCTATTTTTGTTCTAACTGGACCACTTTCAAAAAAGTTTTTGTAATATCTTTATTAATCATGTAAGACTTACCTTTATTTACCATGGGACAGAAGTGCCATTTCTTTATTGAAGTCAACACGCATAAGTATAATTAGTTAAGGATCTTTTAACTCCTAGGTCCTCATAGGTTATAATATTATAACCTCTAAGGACCTAGGAGTTAAAAGATCCTTAAATATTTATTTGTATACGAGCTGAGCCAACTGTATAAATTGGTTTATGACATGAAATTATGCTTTTTTATTCTTAATTTATGCATACGTATGTAAAAAAACTTATTTTACTAATGACATTATACATTTAACTACTTTTATTAATCGTTAATATCTTTTAACCGACATCCTGAGTATTCGATGCTGATTGCTGAGGATAGTTTTATTCTTTTTGTTCTAAATGGACCATTTTCAAAAAAAAAATGTAATGCCTTTATTAATCAAGTAAGACTTAACTTTATTTACCATGGGAAAGAAGTGTCATTTCTTTATTGAAGTCAACACGCCTAACTTTTATTAGTTAGGATACTTTAACTCCTAGGTCCTTAGAGGTTATAATATGGTTAAATATTTATTTTTATACGAACTGAGTCAACTGTATAAATTGGTATATGAAATGAAATGATGCTTTTTTTTTATTCTTTATTTAGGGACTTTTGATGTACAGCGTAAGTCAGTCCAATCGTAACCTAATCTTATACATAATGACAAGATGCTTTATTTGGTGAAAATATGGTTACAATTAATAGGTGTTACATTTTTACAGCTTGGCAAATAATTAGTCCTTGGCAAATAATTAGTCCTTTGTAGGTACAACACTTTTCAATTACGTAAATAAATCTAATGACTTAAAATGCAATTTAAAGGACTGTTCTAATGAAATATATGTAGATATGAATATAATAAATGAAAAAATCAAATTGTAACGCAATTATTTCATAAAATGTTTATAGTATTGCATAAAACCGGCTACTAACCTGCGTAAATACAATTGAGGTTGATTTATACTCTTTATTGTATTGCACCTTGCAATATAACGTTTAGGCATGTTAATTATCACTTTTACAACATTCAAATAAAATTTTAAAGTCATAATTAAATACCTCAATGGGTTGACTCTTTGGGTTGACTCAATGACCAAAGAATTCAATGGACAGGCCCTAGCTATGACAAAAACGTGTCCAATTTATCAGCTGATTATGAGCAAAAAATGGCTGCAGAACTAGAGTTGCAATTATGGGTATCGACGATATCGATATTTTAAATTTTAGTAAGTTTTACAATAACTTATATGTATACGTAAATAAAAAAAATATTTTACTAATGACATTGTATATTTAACTACTTTTATTAATCGATAATATATTTTAACGGACATCCAAAAAAGTATTCGATGCTGACGCTAGATTTAGGTATACTTTCTATTTTTGTTCTAACTGGACCACTTTCAAAAAAGTTTTTGTAATATCTTTATTAATCATGTAAGGACTTACCTTTATTTACCATGGGACAGAAGTGCCATTTCTTTATTGAAGTCAACACGCATAAGTATAATTAGTTAAGGATCTTTTAACTCCTAGGTCCTCATAGGTTATAATATTATAACCTCTAAGGACCTAGGTGTTTATTTATTTATTTAGATAGGACACCAGCAGCACATGTATTATACATTTAAGTTACAATTATTATTATTAATAGTACAAAATTCCTGATACATGCACCTTTATAGGTGACACAACATTGACAAGAGTACAAGTAAATTGTTATAATAATTAAACTTATTAATTACGTGGTAATGAATAATTTAAATTACATGTCATTGGGATTAAATAATTTAAATTGAATCAATTAATATACATATTAATAAAGCGTCAATTAATAATAATATAAATAAATGGATTAATAAAGATGGTATTAAATGAAACTTAAACTAATTATAAAAAAATAATATTAACTAAATGTCGTCAATCATTAAATTTTAGATTTATTATTAATTTTATAAAAGTAATTTAGTTTGCTTTTAAATTGATTGTGAGACATTCCGTAAATATCAATGTCATTGTTGAGGTTAGAGCAAACGTTACTATATAATTTGCACATTCTAGAGACTGGCGCTTGCATGCCCAAATTGGTTCTGGAAATAGGGCCGCACAAGATATTAGTCATAGGCTTCCGAGGGAAATTGTACGGGACAGCTAACGAAAAAAGATTAAGCAGATCGCAACAAGAGGTAAAGCCGTTAACTATTTTATGTAAAAGGAGCAGGTCGTGTATTGTTCGCCTTGCCCTCAAGTTGGACATGCCGAAGAAGTCCAGACGTAGCTCATATGGAGACCTGTGGGAAATTCCCGAACAGCTGTATGCGAGGCGTCTGGTGAAGGACCTTTGGATACATTCGATCCTTTGAGAATGAACCACGTATGTTGGGTTCCATATCGAGCTGGCGTATTCTAGGTGGCTGCGTACCAGATAATTAAATAAAAATATTTTCGTGCTGTGATGAAAGCCAGATGAATTGCGATTAATAAATCCCATCATCTGAGCTGACCTTTTGACAACGGATTCAATATGGGTGGTGAACTTTAGCTTAGAATCCAAGATCACACCTAGGTCACGGATTTCAGCTACCTCCTCAAGTGTGGAGTTCTGTAGGGTGTAATTAGAGGGATAAGGGCATATTTTCCTGGTAAATTTAATGTGATAACATTTTTTTGCATTTAGTAGCATCTTATTAGTCAAACACCACTCATACAGACTGTTAAGATCCTCTTGCAGAAGTGAACTATCTAGGTGTGATCGTACTGTCTTATATAGCTTCAGGTCATCGGCAAACAACGAGTATCGGCTGTGCTTGATAGAGCGAGAGATATCGTTTATAAAATGAGAAAATAGAATAGGACCCAGGTGGGTACCTTGGGGTACACCAGACTCTGCTTCATAGACATACGACTCGTAACCGCCGACACAGACAAGCTGCGTCCTTCTCTCAAGATATGAGGAAAACCATTTGAGCAAAGAACCATGGATTCCACTCGCCTCAAGCTTTTGCAGCAAACGAGCGTGTGAGACCTTGTCGAAGGCATTGGTAAAGTCAGTATAAACTACGTCTACCTGAAGCCCCCTATCGACCTCACACGATAAGTGTGACGTAAAAGATAGGAGGTTTGTTTCGGTGGATCGTCCTTTTCGAAACCCGTGTTGGAAGTCACTTAAGTTGGGATCTATGTGTAGAGTGATATATGGACATACGACTAATTCGAAGATCTTGGAAAAATATGAAAGGATAGATATTGGTCTGTAATTAGTTATGTTACTTTCATCGCCTTTTTTGTATATGGGTGTAACCCGAGCTCTTTTCCAGGTTGTCGGAAATTTTCCAGTTGACAGAGAGCGGTTGAAAATCATGGAGAGAGGAAGGGCTAGGTTTTCGCAGCATTTTTTAATTAGTAATGGTGGGATTCCATCTGGACCAGCAGATTTATTTATATCCAGTTGTTTGATCTTCGTGCGGACCTCCGAGGGTGAGATATGTATAATACCAAGAAAATTGGTAGCGTTTGATGGTAGGGGACTTAAGGTGTGAGAGTTGTCTTTAGTATAGACAGATGAAAAATGAGTAGCGAAGAGATTTGCGATATCTGATCCGGAGCTAGCGCTTAGATGATTGAGAGACATTTGAGATGGTATGGATGAGCGGCCTTTTCTCTTATTCTTAATGAAACGCCAGAAGGATTTGGAGTTAGTGTGTATGTTGCGTTCCAGATTATTTTTGTAATCATTATAGGACTTCCTGTATAATTTCTGAAAACGGTCCCTGACAATATCATACTCTAGTTTATCTCTAGGGTTCTTATATTTTAGGTAGTTTTTTCTTAGTTTGTCCTCTGACTTGAGCCGAATCAAGATTTTGTTAAACCAGGGTGGTTGACGGGTCTTTACATATTTAGATTTGGGCACGCAAGCATCAATCACCGATAGTAAAGTGCTGTTGAGAGTGTCGACCATATCGTCGACATCATCAATGTGAGACAGTTTCTCTGGCAAGGAACATAGGTGGAGTTGGTTGTTGAGTTGGTTATAATCGGCATTATAAAAATTGCGTACATCTTTCCTTGACTTAGGTGGTAAGCCAGATTTAATGCTTACTATTGGCAATGTAAGTAAGAGGTTAGGGTGCTTGGGGTCCAATCTACTGATAAGATGTAAAGGTTGGGACACTTTAGAGTCTAAAATCGTACAAAAAATTAGATCTAGCATTTTATTGTCACTATTAAGAATCTTGTTAAATTGGTAAAAATTATTTTCATAGGCAAATTGTGACAAAGTGTGATCAAGAGAGTTATTACAACTGTTGGGTAACAAATAATTACAACCATCCAGCTCCGACCAAGAGATGGACCCCAAGTTAAAATCGCCCATCAGTATTATATCGTCAACTAGAGTTGTTACGTAGCTTACATTATTTAAAAATTTGGATAAGGTTTCCAGATGGACCGGTGGTGGAAGATATATCGCGCAAAGAGCAATTTTTTTCGTCATGTTATTAACATTGATAGGTACTTAAAATAATCCAGAGGTCCTCGCAATCGGTTTCCCAATTTTTTACGCGAGTAGAGGACAAATCTCGAGAGACTGCGACCATAACTCCACCACCGTCCGATTTGCAACTTGCAGTGGAACAACGGTCCCTTCTGTATACCAGGTATCTATCGGTGTCAATGAATTCGTTGTTATTTATATTTGCATTCAGCCAGGTCTCCGTAAATACTATAACTTTATGGCTTATTTGGGATATGTTAAGGTAAACCTCATTCGTTTTGGTTCTAATTCCTCTAATATTTTGGTAATATATGTCCATAATCGAATAAATGATAAGTGTGAGAGAACATTAATATTATTAAGTTAGACGATATCTACGGAATACTATTTAAGCAGGCAAAGTTGCGTATAAGCCTAGCTTGACTGTGTTCATCTTTACGTATATAGATTCGTCCACCGCGTACCCATACAAATTTGTACGCTAGTTCTTGTGCTTTCTTGCGTGTAGCTGCGTGGAGTGATTTGTTTGATGGAGATAGATGCTCTACTACGAACACAGGGGTGCTGGGACCGTCGAATCCAAGATGAGAAGTGCATAATTTATTCTTCGGGTTCTTTTTGTTGTAGGTTGCGACAGCAGCTAAGATGGCGTCTCTGTGTCGGGTGCTTTGAAGCTTTACGATAACACTACGGGGTCTGGTACTATCGCGGTTAATTTTGGCGACTCGGGTGATGTTCATGATGTCATTATCTCGCAGCGGGATGTTAGTAGCTTTGGCTAGGTGGGAGAAGATATTTATAAGGTTTTCCGATTTGCTTTCTGGTATACCATTAATTTCAATATTGCTCTCACGCATATTTTGCTCTAGTGTACATAGTCTATCCGATAAGTCGTTCACCGTCGATACCAATTTAACATTATCGGATTGAAGCGATTTGATAATGGCCGTTTTCTGTTCCAGATCTTTTTTCATTCCTTCAAAACATTCATTAAAAAACGTAAGTGAATCGTGAAAGGAAGTTATTTGTTGACTGATATTGGCTAATTCTTTTGTTACTAGATCCCTAATTGTAGATTGCAGTGATATGGCAAGTTCTTGTCTCAAGATGTCCCGCAGACGGTCTTCAGTGACGTACGATGAGGTAGCAATAGTTGATTGTTTAGCGCGTATTGTTATGTTATTCGAGTAATCGTCATCACTCTCACTCAGATTGATCGAATTGATCGCCTGTCGTATAGGGGTATTCGAGTTATCGCCGCATTTACGTTGTGTTGTAACACATTTTGGACATGTCCAATTCCTCCGGTATTCGGCCGTCATGGAGCGATATTCTTTATTTGGTATATTGGCACACTCTAAATCGTATGCTTGTTCACATTTGGGACACTTTAAATACTCCCGACTTTTTATGTCGTGGAGGCAACCCGAACATTTCTTGGTAGACATTAAGAATATTTTTGTCTAGTCGATGTGGAGTGAATTTCAAATTTAAAAAAGTCAGTACGTAAGCAGGATTTGAACTCTCGATCGCCCAGTCACAGCCGCAGTCCGCTACCAAGAGGCCAGCCGCACGATGATGATGTTTGTAAAATTGATGTATAAATACTTGTATCGTTTTTATGCCAGGATCGTTAGACGTTACATTGGGCTATAGACTTCGGATTTGAAAGCACACTTTTTACACTCTACCTTCAAAATTATTGTTAGTTAAATAATGTTCACAGTTTTACTTGCAGTTTTAGACACTTAATCACTAAATTCTTTTCTTGATAACGATATGACACAATATTTATGTACTATATATACAGTTAATTAATAGTAATATGTAAGAAACCAGGTTTAACTATTTTATTTGTGCGAAAATTACGGAGCTGATGTAACTTGTACTTGTGACAGTGACAGAATAGGAGTTAAAAGATCCTTAAATATTTATTTGTATACGAGCTGAGCCAACTGTATAAATTGGTTTATGACATGAAATTATGCTTTTTTATTCTTAATTTATGCATACGTATGTAAAAAAACTTATTTTACTAATGACATTATACATTTAACTACTTTTATTAATCGTTAATATCTTTTAACCGACATCCTGAGTATTCGATGCTGATTGCTGAGGATAGTTTTATTCTTTTTGTTCTAAATGGACCATTTTCAAAAAAAAATGTAATGCCTTTATTAATCAAGTAAGACTTAACTTTATTTACCATGGGAAAGAAGTGTCATTTCTTTATTGAAGTCAACACGCCTAACTTTTATTAGTTAGGATACTTTAACTCCTAGGTCCTTAGAGGTTATAATATGGTTAAATATTTATTTTTATACGAACTGCGCCAACTGTATAAATTGGTATATGAAATGAAATGATGCTTTTTTTTTATTCTTTATTTAGGGACTTTTGATGTACAGCGTAAGTCAGTCCAATCGTAACCTAATCTTATACATAATGACAAGATGCTTTATTTGGTGAAAATATGGTTACAATTAATAGGTGTTACATTTTTACAGCTTGGCAAATAATTAGTCCTTGTGGCATCGACAGATGGAACTAAAAACTTTTTGAACTATCTAAGGTGGAATAGAAATAAAAGACAAAGGAATATATCCACTTATATTAAAATGAATAAGTCTATCCATTTCTAAATAAAATTAAGTTTGTTCAAAAACTGGCTATGCTATTCTCTTGACTGGGTCCGGGGATTAATATTTTCTTCTCCAGATTTCAACCATAATTTGCTTATTGTATCACTTTTCGGAAACCTATAAAAAACAAGTATTATTAGTTTTATCATTTGTCAAATAATTTTGGTCACAACAATATTATTAAAAGCTATTAAACTTATATTTTTAAAACCACGTCGAATACATTCAGCTTGCTTTTTGAGACATAACGCAAATGTAATTATTGTGTTTTTATCGATGTAATTATTATCCCACCAAAAACATTCTGTAAAAAACTAGCCAAGTCTCGATGGAGCTGCTTGTTTATCTCTAAAAAGTAATGAAATCTAGACTAAGTCGTGCCAAGTCTAAGGATCCTTACTGCGATTTATTTATTATTATAGTTAATGTTGTGTGACTTGGCCCTTGCAAATTCTTTATACGTTAGAAGTCAATTTTGTTTACACGTAATGTTATATCAGATTCTGTTGTAACTACCTATGTTTGTTAAGCGAGATAATAGCCCATACTGGTATTGGTAATTGGACGCTAGTGTCTTATTTTAGGCTGTTGTTGATTGTATAACACATGTATTGGAGCAATGGTGTTATGGAGCCCCTTTTGTACCCTTGTGTACTCTTCAACGGCCAAGTCACACAACATTAACTATAATAATAAATAAATCGCAGTAAGGATCCTTAGACTTGGCACGACTTAGTCTAGATTTCATTACTTTTTAGAGATAAACAAGCAGCTCCATCGAGACTTGGCTAGTTTTTTACAGAATGTTTTTGGTGGGATTTCACTTCTTTTTGTAGAAACGTAGGAATATTGATTTATTTTACTAGATTTTAGTGTAATTTGTTTATTTAATTTGTGTAATGTTCGAGTAGAATAAAGTTAATTGTTCGACTATTTCTTCTTGTAAACTTGTAAGTATAAGTATAAAAGCCAGTCTAGTCTTATCCAGAGTTTTCCTTTAATTTTATTTTTATGCGTATTAAAAGCAGAAGGGGAAGGCATTCGCCCAGCAGTGTGACGCTACCGGCTAGATTAAATTAGAAGATGTGTCCCACTTCACTGGATTTTTGCAATGACAGTCGATTTTTTTATGTACCAATAGTAGAAGGGGGCATTGCCATATCTCTAATCAGCTGAGACCAGCTGAGGGTTCTTCATCAGATACTTCAGACCTTCGATTTTTGACATCAAATGAAGTGGCCCACCAAGTTGAATATTTTTTGTAAAGGCAGTATGTCGATCTCTAATAGTTTGGTTGGGCCTTTGGGTTTTTTCTAATAAGGGTCACCAGGTACTCCAGATCTTCGATTATCCTAGTTTTTATAGTTTTTCCTTTATGTGGCCATTAAACCCTACCTCTGTACCAAATTTCAGCTCTCTGAGTTTATGGGAAGTACTAGTTCTATTCTGATGATCATGAGTGAGTGACTGGGTGAGTGTCATAAATGCGAAACTTTGCTTTCGTTTAACTTCGGACCTAAATGACCTACAGACTTAAAATTTTGGATTTTAAGTATGTGATTATATATACTTTACTGGATGACGAAAATTTCTGCGTTCTGGTCTTATCCAGAGGTTCTCAAATAGGGGCCTGAAAATGCGGCAAAATGGTTCCAGTAAATAATGGTACGGCAGTGTTTGCTTCGCGCTCGACTTGGCGGGGGCACTGCTGTGCCCCCAGATCGACGTTCTGGTCTTATCCAGAGGTTCTCAAATAGAGGCCTGAAAATGCGGCGAAATGGTTCCCGTAAATAATGGTATACGGCAGTGTTTGCTTCGCGCTTGACTTGGCGGGGGCACTGCCGTGCCCCCAGATCGATTATCCTAGTTTTTATAGTTTTCCCTTTATGTGGCCATTAAACCCTAACTCTGTACCAAATTTCAGCTCTCTGTGTTTATGGGAAGTACTAGTTCTATTTTGATGATCATGAGTGAGTGTATAAGTGAGTGAGTGAGTGTCGTAAATGCGAAACTTTGCTTTCGCTTAACTTCGGAACTAAATGACCTACAGACTTGAAATTTTGGATTTTAAGTATGTGATTATAGCTTACTGGATGACGAAAATTTCTGCGTTCTGGTCTTATCCAGAGGTTCTCAAATAGGGGCCTGAAAATGCGGCGAAATGGTTCCAGTAAAGGATGGTACGGCAGTGTTTGCTTCGCGCTCGACTTGGCGGGTGCACTGCCGTGCCCCCAGATTTGTACCTTTATCGATAACTATTACAAACGGTAGGTACAACACTTTTCAATTACGTAAATAAATCTAATGACTTAAAATGCAATTTAAAGGACTGTTCTAATGAAATATATGTGGATATGAATATAATAAATGAAAAAATCAAATTGCAACGCAATTATTTCATAAAATGTTTATAGTAGGTATTGCATAAAACCGGCTACTAACCTGCGTAAATACAATTGAGGTTGATTTATACTCTTTATTGTATTGTACCTTGCAATATAACGTTTAGGCATGTTAATTATCACTTTTACAACATTCAAATAAAATTTTAAAGAATAAGTCATAATTAAATACCTCAATGGGTTGACTCTTTGGGTTGACTCAATGGCTCATTGAGGTATATACATGGAGGGGCCCTTACAGTTCTATACATACTAGCGCTTATACAAATATGATGGAAATATGAGACAGACGGTGAAATATCATTTGGTCTCTTTCTATCTAATGCAATAATTTTCATGTTCATGTATTTACGCAGGTTAGTAGCCGGTTTTATGCAATACTATAAACATTTTATGAAAT
This sequence comes from Glaucopsyche alexis, assembly GCA_905404095.1. Lineage (NCBI taxonomy): Eukaryota > Metazoa > Arthropoda > Insecta > Lepidoptera > Lycaenidae > Glaucopsyche > Glaucopsyche alexis. The sequence goes on from FR990053.1 coordinate 11,529,651, forward strand.
AATTGCGTTGCAATTTGATTTTTTCATTTATTATATTCATATCCACATATATTTCATTAGAACAGTCCTTTAAATTGCATTTTAAGTCATCAAATTTATTTACGTAATTGAAAAGTGTTGTACCTACCGTTTGTAATAGTTATCGATAAAGGTACAAATAATAATTACATCGATAAAAACATAATAATTACATTTGCGTTATGTCTCAAAAAGCAAGCTGAATGTATTCGATGTGGTTTTAAAAATATAAGTTTAATAGCTTTTAATAATATTGTTGTGACCAAAATTATTTGACAAATGATGAAACTAATAATACTTGTTTTTATAGGTTTCCGAAAAGTGATACAATAAGCAAATTATGGTTGCAAGCTGGAGAAGAAAATATCAATCCCCGGACCCAGTTAAGAGAATAGCATAGCCAGTTTTCGAACAAACTTAATTTTATTTAGAAATGGATAGACTTATTCATTTTAATATAAGTGGATATATTCCTTTGTCTTTTATTTCTATTCCACCTTAGATAGTTCAAAAAGTTTTTAGTTCCATCTGTCGATGCCACAAGGACTAATTATTTGCCAAGCTGTAAAAATGTAACACCTATTAATTGTAACCATATTTTCACCAAATAAAGCATCTTGTCATTATGTATAAGATTAGGTTACGATGGGACTGACTTACGCTGTACATCAAAAGTCCCTAAATAAAGAATAAAAAAGCACCATTTCATTTCATATACCAATTTATACAGTTGGCTCAGCTCGTATAAAAATAAATATTTAACCATATTATAACCTCTAAGGACCTAGGAGTTAAAGTATCCTTAAATAATAATAGATAAACGTGTTGACTTCAATAAAGAAATGGCACTTCTTTCCCATGGTAAATAAAGTTAAGTCTTACTTGATTAATAAAGGTATTACAATTTTTTTTGAAAAAATGGTCCAGTTAGAACAAATAGAATAAAACTATCCTCAGCAATCAGCATAGAATACTCAGGATGTCGGATAAAAGATATTATCGATTAATAAAAGTAGTTAAATGTACAATGCCATTAGTAAAATAAGTTTTTTTACTTACGTATGCATAAATTAAGAATAAAAAAAGCAATATTTTCATGTCATAAACCAATTTATACAGTTGGCTCAGCTCGTATACAAATAAATATTTAAGGATCTTTTAACTCCTAGGTCCTTAGAGTTTATAATATTATAACCTAGGGAGTTAAAAGATCCTTAACTAATAATAATACTTAAGCGTGTTGACTTCAATAAAGAAATGGCACTTCTATCCCATGGCAAGTCTTACATCTACACTAATATTATAAAGAGGAAAACTTTGTTTGTATGTTTGTTTGTTTGTTTGTTTGTTTGTTTGTTTGTAATGAATAGGCTTAAAAAGTACTGGACCGATTTCAAAAATTCTTTCACCATTCGAAAGCTACATTATCCACGAGTAACATAGGCTAAATTTTATTTTGGAAAAAAATAGGGTTCCGTAAGATATTTGGGTTTTTCGGACACAAGGTGTAAAAATCAACCAGAAAAGTTACTTATTTTGCGTACGCTGCCTAAACTATAAAAGATAGAACCATAAAATGTTCTAATTAATTATAGATCTTATAAATATCTACAAAAAAGTCCGCGACACACTATACCTATCTATGTCGAGTGAGGCACAACAACCATTTTTTTATTTAGAAATCTTGAATTTTTTTTGGACTACATTTAAACGCGTTTATTTTACTCATGTTATTAATCCTTATCAAAATAAATTATTTCATCACTAAGTACAGTTTATGTAGATAATATTTGGTCTTTGAATGATTAAAATTGGACGTTTGGTTTTGAAGTTATGGCGAAATTAAAATATTACGATTTCTGCTGCACGGCCCGTTGCGAAGTGGGCGTCACCAAGGCGGGGTGCGCGTGTGGGTTAATGTTTAGTTTAGTTTAGTTAAATAGTTTAATTACTTTATAAACATGAAATTGATAATATCAAATTAAAATATAATACATTATAATATCTATACATATATACAGTTAAATACAATTTAAGTGTCTGTTTGTTCAAATTAACAGCTTTTTACATAATGAATCTGAAAGTATATTCGGTACTTATATATAAAATACTTATGTATAAAATACATATTTTTTTTAATTTTTGTCTGTCCGTCTGTCTGTCTGTCAGTCGGTCTGTCTGTCTGTTTGTTCCGACTAATCTCTGAAACGGCTGGACCGATTTTCACGGTACTTTCACTAGCAGATAGCTGATGTTATAGGGTCTAACATAACTTTTATTTTAGGGTTCCGTTTAAAAAAATAGGATTCCGCTTTCGTTAGTCATAAATAAAGTCGCGGGTAAATTTCAGCGATATCCCAAAGTATTGTTCCACGCGGACGAAGTCGCGGGCAAAAGCTATGATTAATAAAGATATTACAAAAACTTTTTTGAAAGTGGTCCAGTTAGAACAAATAGAATGTATACCTAAATATATCGTCAGCATCGAATACTTTTTTGGATGTCCGTTAAAAGATATTATAGATTAATAAAAGTAGTTAAATGTACAATGTCATTAGTAAAATAAGTTTTTTATTTACGTATACATGTAAGTTATTGTAAAACTTATGAAAATTTAAAATATCGATACTGTCGATACCCATAATTGCAACTCTAGTTCGGCAGCCATTTTTTGCTCATAATCAGCTGATAAATTGGACACGTTTTTGTCATAGGTAGGGCCTGTCCTTTGAATTCTTTAGTCATTGCAATGACTTGACTACGGCTGGGACTATATGCAACGGAATCCGGTAGGCCGTAGAGAATTCTGAGCATTGAAAATAGAACTCTGCGATATTAAAATAGAGTTGAAAATTGAAGTGTCAGGTGTCGAGCTGTCATAAATGACATTGACGTTTAACTCGACTCTCATGTAGTCGATTTTTAACTCTATTGCATTAGCATAGATTTCTATTTCCAATGATCAGAATTCTCTACGGCCTACCGGATTCCGTTGCATATAGTCCCAGCCTACGACTTGACTTGACAGTTTTTTTTTTATTTAAATAAATGGCGGCAGCTTATTTGCCAGTATTATGAGAGATAGCCAGTATCTAGTTAAAAAGACAAAAATATTTGTTTAAATTTTCAACACCGAATTTCGCAATCTTCAAGTCCAGTCTAGTCAAAGTCCAATAAATTGTCAGTGCAGTCAGTAAGTCAACTCAGTCGATTCAGTAAAATGGTAGAGGCTTTATTGAAACTTTATAGTTCCTACGGAGTTTTGGAGAGAACTCTTTATAGCACGTATTTTGTAGTTGTGTCACTTACCCACACTTGTGCACGACAGTAAATATATCAAATTATTAATATTCTACCAAGGGGGTTATTCTAAAATCAAAGCCGTAAACAGCTATTTGTCTCACAAAACATCAAAGGCAAAAACCAATAAGAGTGAAATAGAAAGGCATCTTTATGTCTTTTCGTTTTTTTTTCTAAGGTTGGCTGGACTCCAGTCCGGATGGATACGTCGGAACTTCGACTTTATTACTACAATATATAGCAGTAAAGTTGAAATTCCGGCGTCGGAAAGCGTCCAGCCTTACTGGAGTATAGCCAATGATTCGGATTTAGTTTACCTTCTATGTGTGTTATATTTCTATGTATTCTACCAATATTACATATTGAAAACCGAAATAATAATAATAATAATATCTATGGACGCTTCACACCACGTCAATCTGATCCCGTGATAAGTTCTCGAAGAACTTGTGTTACGGGTACCAGACAACGGAAATATATTTAATACTTTTATACTATACACATATTTAAGATTTTTATTATATTATACACATATTTAATACACATCCATGACCCAGGAACACAAAAAAACTTTTTGTTCCTTCGGCGGGATTTGAACCCGCGACCTCCGGCTTGAGCACCAACACGCTCAACCAATTGAGCCACAGAGGTCGGCGACAACAAATTTTTGAAGACACAAGTAATAACTATTTATGTAGGTCACCCAATCATTCGTTTCACTTCGTAAACACGCACCGGGGCGCGCAAGCTGACACGTTTTGCTCATCAGCAAAATCGGACGGGTCAACAACCGCCGCTGACTGCTCACCGCTTGCGGACGAGCCGAAACACCAGCGACTCCAAAAACTTACGCAAGTATCGCCGCTGGCCCAACCGCACCCCCGCGGAAGAAGACAGGAGGGGTGGAGGAGCGCTGCAAGGCTGAACCTCCTCGAACCGTCAAGGACGAGAGTAGGAGGTGCAATGAGGAGGGGTTCATACTAGTGGAGAGGAGAAAGAAGAGGAAGTCCACGTCCGCAACCACCGCGGTATTGCACCCAGCGAACTCGAGTAGCGCCTACGGACTACGAAGTAAAGTAGTTACGCGCCGTACGAAGGTCGAGGACGTCGTGGACTTCATCCGAAAGAAGACGTCTTTCACCTTAAAGGTCGAGCGTTTGCAGTCTCACTAGAATGTCAACTTCAGTTCCTTTATGGTGAGAGTACCGACGCATCTTCTACCGACCTTTGAGGTAGAGGAGTTCTGGCCGACGACGGACGTAGTCTATCGGAGGTTTCGGGGAAGGAAGGAAAGAAATAATAGTAAGTATAGTGCGATTCAAATGAGTATAGGATCGAGTCGGCGCCATATTGTTTCGAATTTAGACTGTGAGTCTGTGATAGTTAAATTTATGTTTAAATAATTGATTACTATTTAACGTTTTTATTTAAATTCGATGCAAGACCATTAATATTTATATGCACATAAGTTTTTCTGAAAATCGCACTTTTCAAGTGATATTTGGCAAAAGAAGGTCATTGACGTTCCTATTCTCATTTGAAACGCGTTTTATAAAAATATATATCGTACCTACGTATTGAAGTGATTGATACCTATATATCGTTACTGTATACTTGTATCCCTACATAATGTGTTTTATAATTATATCACAGTTATTATCCTATTCAGTTGTATATATCATGGGGCTAGGGGACCACGGAAGACCAGGGATAGTGGTAAGGGTAGAGATATACGCAACGGAATCCGGTAGGCCGTAGAGAATTCTGATCATTGGAAATAGAAACACAGTGTAATAAAGAGATACAGTGGTCCAACGCGTTTGAAGTCGCGCGAAATGCCGCTTTTGTGTAGGTATTCGTCATTGCTGCAGGGTTGTCACAATAATGTGTTTTATTATAATCTGTTCTACATTTTGTGTAGGTATTCGTAGTATGTGTATGTAGAGTACTAGGAATAAAACAAAAAAAAATATAGAAGTATTAATGAAGAGTTTTATTATAAAAAATACAAATGCTCTACAATGCAAAAGCTCAGGGTTAGCATGATATATATCAATTGATATTTATGCTTGATATATTATATCAAAATTGATATTTATATTTAAAAATGTAAAAGAATGTTTTAAATGTAAAAAATCTTACATCAACACAGGTCTTATTTTCCGAGAGTTTCACAAGCCTAGGTCATCAAAAACTTGCTATTTGACACGACATTAACTAATCATAGCCGTCGACGCGGCTTGTAACGGCTTATGACACCCACGTGACCCCCTGTTTTTCGGAAGAAAATTCCTTGTTTGTTATTATACTATTGTTATACCATTTATACCATGTGTCAAATTAATTCGACTGATAAAATTAATACACTTTTTTTTCTTCTGGTTATAAACAAAAGTCATTTTATGGTTTTATGGTTTATTTAAATTGATACTCAAAAGTATCTATCGTTGATTTTTAATTGATTTGAAAACTTTTAATATCAATAATAAATAAATGAGTTTAATTTTACTTCCCTATCTTCAAATTATCAGACATACAAATTATTTCGATTCAACTATTACGAAAAAACATATCAGAGTACCTATGAGATTTGTATGTAATTTTGAAAATATCAAAAAATCAAAAATATCGGACATATATCAAAGATATCTGATATTTGTTATAAATATCGGATATTTACGAACCCTGCAAAAGCCACAAATGCGAAACTGAAAGGTATTTTCGACATTTGGATTTACTAGTTTTTAGATTGCGATTGTTGAATTTGACGATGTAGTTAGTAAATTCTCATACGTAGATACAATTTTATTAAAAACTAGCGACCCGCCCCGGCTTCGCACGGGTACAATACTGATACTAATACTACAGAATGTCACCCACTTCGCAACGGGCTGTGCAGCAGAAATCGTAACATTTTAATTTCGCCATAACTTCAAAACCAAACGTCAAATTTTGATCATTCAAAGACCAAATATTATCTACATAAACTGTACTTAGTGATGAAATAATTTATTTTGATAAGGATTAATAGCATAACTAAAATAAACGCGTTTAAATGTAGTCCAAAAAAAATTCAAGATTTCTAAATAAAAAAATGGTTGTTGTGCCTCACTCGACATAGATAGGTATAGTGTGTCGCGGACTTTTTTGTAGATATTTATAAGATCTACAATGAATTAGAACATTTTATGATTCTATCTTTTATAGTTTAGGCAGCGTACGCAAAATAAGTAACTTTTCTGGTTGTTTTTTTACACCTTGTGTCCGAAAAACCCAAATATCTTACGGAACCCTATTTTTTTCCAAAATAAAATTTAGCCTATGTTACTCGTGGATAATGTAGCTTTCAAATGGTGAAAGAATTTTTGAAATCGGTCCAATACTTTTTGAGCCTATTCATTACAAACAAACAAACAAACAAACAAACAAACAAACAAACATACAAACAAAGTTTTCCTCTTTATAATATTAGTGTAGATTCTGACGGGAAACAGGCGCATAGTTTTGTATTAAAATTAATCTTCTTTAGCTGTTCATATAATTGACCATTGTAAATAAGTACCTACATACAACTCAAACTAAACACTGTCGCAAACCACTTAAAACAATCAAATTAAAAAGCGTCAACCCCGGCTGACGTGTCCCAAGCGAGTGTATGGCAGCTTGGGCTCGCTACCGCCCCTCTCTCACCCCGCACGCCCCGCACGATTGCTCTGTCTAGACGTGTCCGTTGGACGACTGTAGGTAATAGTTCTATAGGCTGTGATAGAAATCTATGCTAATACAATAGAGTCATTGAAAATCGAACACATGAGTGTCGAGTTAAACGTCAATGTCATATATGACAGCTCGACACCTGACACTTCTAAGATTAACCTCTCAAGCGTCCCTTGCTGCCTTGCAGCAAGTGACAGCATGACTCTCAAGCGTCGCTTGCTGCCTGGTGGCAAGCTGGGCACGCCCATAGAATAAATTTCTAATTTATAAGTGGTTTGTTTGTACCACATAATTTATACATTTATGTAATTAATATTAAGTTTTTTATGCATATACTAAGTATTTTCCATAAATCTACTACAAATTACTTCAGAAAATCGAATGAAAAATATACGTTTTTATTGCTATTTTGTTTCATAGTGAGTTTATGATTTTCTTGTGAAATGCATTTTGAATTGAACATTTTAGTAGAAATTTTATTAGAACGGTATTTATTCTAGAGTCTACGAATAGAATATATGGATTAGAATAAGTAAATTTATTACTATGATTGTTTTTGTAAGACATTACCGTCAAAATAGGCCTAGTTTCGGAGGGTTCAATGAGGAAGTTCCCTTATTGTACATTGTAAAAAAATAATGAGTTACTGTAATATTTAACATCCTGAAATGTATAAAAATATGTATTTAATTATGTCCCAGTTACAGTTTATTGAGCAATCAAAATATGTACTATGTCAGATATTTTTCATAGTAATTGTAATTAGTTTTGCTCCAATCCTTGTTAGTACAACTGTTTTTGTATTAAATTTTTATGTATAATATATCCAATTACGTAAATAAAGCAACATTCACTGTATAGAAACATACATTTTATATTTATTTGAGTTTTAAAACAAAATATTAAAAAATAAGTACAACGACAAAGAGACCGAAAGTAATAGATATATTAAAAAAATATGAACGTCGTAAAAATATTTTTAACTCATGAATGGCTGAACCGATTTGGCTGAAAATTGGTGAGGTATCTTGAAACTAGGAGAAGGACATAGGATACTTTATAACCCGAGAGAACGGCTGGATCGATTTGGCACATTTTATATTGTTTTGAATCTCATTCAAACTCTTTATAAATTAAAAAAATAATACTCGAACTATTTTAATAGTACATATGTCAAGATCTATGCATCATAAAATTAAAAGGATATAAAAGCCATTGTATTTTCCATTCTCATTGCTTTAATGACCATCACTCTGATACTGGCAACTCACCGAAACTGCTCAATTGAGCACCATAGCAGCATTCAGGGCGGGAACAGGGGTCAGGAACTACAAAAAATTTCCTTTCCCATAGGTCTCTCAAGCATCAGTGAGTGTTGACAAGCTGAAATACACTTGTAATTGCGGAAGTTTAGGGTAGGCTTGAACAGTGACAAATAATGAAAAAGGTTGTAGGTGTAGGACTAGGACGTAGGATGCATTATAAGTGTAGTAATTTATTCATTTCAGTTCATGTTTAAGACAGAACAACGTGTGTCGAGACAGCTAGTTATATATTATTATTAGGTTATAATAAAAAGAAAATGATAAAAAGGCCTTTACCATAGTTACTGAGCCTCTCATATAATTTGTATGGTTTAATGGCTTCAAATACCTAGTAATTTTGTTAAAATTAACGATTATTCCGCTGTCTGTGGATCAATTTTCGATTTTTTTTATGTAAAGGGTTCCTATGGGTGTAAAAAGTGGTGACCTGATGATGGGATCTATGAGGAATCGAGGGAACTCGTCGAAACTTATATGGTGATTTTGACTTTTTCTGAAGTAGTCCAAGCATAAACCACCAAAAAGTCTTACTATTAATACTGTTAGGTAGGGTAGGTATTTCTCTTAATATAAAAATTAAACAATAAAATGAAATAATATTAAATAATTAAACAATATCAAAAAAGTAAATAGTTTTTTATTTAAGTAGATGTTTCAAACATTCTTCATTCACTTTAACACATTTAAAAAATTAAACAGTTAAAATACATATCGACGGTAAAAAGGAAGTAGGGCATAAGCGACATTTTGGGCAAAAATGAGTTATATATGCCATCCTACGTAAAATTTTCTGCTCTTTCGAATGCGCTTACTCCCATGGCTCTACGATGACTTTTTTGTCGTTTATGCCCTAGCAAAAAATAATAATTTCTTAGTATTACTTTTCGTAACCGACAAAAATTCAGGTCATTTTTGCTATAAAGTTGCTTGTACCCCTACAAAAATGATTTAATTTTGTATGTCTTGTCGGTAATGCTTTTTTACTTCATAAGGATGTCAGGTTTTCGGTTGGTTAAGCCTTTTAAGCTATTCCCTCAAAAATTACAAACGTTGTTTATCGCCTACTACCATTTCGTAATTTAACATAGCTATGGCGCTTATCCCTTATATACAAAATTCATTTACATATTAGTCTGTCGGTTAAACCCTATTACCAATCAGTACTTTATGACAGCTATGTAGGTTATGCCCTATTACCTAAATTTATTTTAATATAACACTGTTGGTTATACGTTACTTCCGTTTACAATATGAATACAGTTTTGTCACTAACACCTTATTACTTAAATTAAATAAGATATCATGGTGTCGATTATAACCTACTTCCACATTCTTCAATCATACTCATACGTTACTTATACTGCAATATCCAATAAAGATTTGATTGCGAGTCGGTGCTTATGCCATTTGATATCACAGAAGAAGGTTTTAAGCGCGTCGCTTGTCCGAAAAACAGTCTGCCGCGTGTTGTGACGGCGAGAGCGAGCGCGACTTGTGCACTCTTTATTTCAAAAACGTCGGAACCTACAGGACCGGTAAGCTATCTGTTTTTGCAAATATTTTCTATTTTATTGGTTGTAAATATATGTATTTCATTCAATGGTATTTATTTTAGGTTAAAAAATGGAAAGGACAGGCCGAAACAGGGACATTTTGGAAACGGCCTTCATCATCAAGTTTACAAAAACCTAAACTAGTCAACAGAAACTCTAACTCTGCGTTGAAAAAGGTAAATAAGTAGTTTTTTAATTCTTTATTCCTCCGCAGAAGCGCAAGCCGTTTTCTGACACAGATGTCCAGCTTTTCACCAGCTCTGTACCGAACGTAGCGTCAGACCCCAAAAGCTGTGAAACGAATGTTGCGCCAGCCCACATTACCCAGCCAGCCTACACCTGAAATCCTCACAACAGATGCTATATCTAACCTCTTCTCCAGCTTAACAGCCGATGCTGCGAAAACCGTACATGCGAGCCCTGAACCAAATACAGAGGCATACCTCTTAGACTCAGGATTTAGTCCTGAGCCTAAGTCTGCCTTATTAACCAACTATATACCGGAAGCTGCGACAGACATCCCCACCAGTTCTGCTGCAGATGGTATGTCGGAACATCTTAACTGTTTTGCACTGGATGCTGCGATAGACAATCTTATCTGCTCTGTGTCTGATGCTGTTACAACTCCCCTCAACCCTTCTGCTCTTCAAATCTTCTTTCTAGTTTTGCAACGGGCAACGAGATGGACGTTACATCTGCCACCAATGTAAATTCTACGCCAACAGTCTCAGAAATAAGTCAGCTTCCTACATCGGAATTGTCTCGAAGTAATAATAACCTTCAATAAAATTGTCAAAAAAAAATTAAAGCAATCCGTTGACGTTCCTCCAAGTACATCATCGGCATACGATGATACCATAAATGCTCAAGCCTATTATACATTAAGAACTGTCCATCCATCAAAGAAGTCCGCTTATTTAGACTACATGTCCGATGATGAGGTAGCTTTGTTAAGTGCCTTTGGCTACGTGGAAGCTCTGACGAGTGGGAACCGGAAGTAAATGGCAATAAAAAGAAAAAAATTTCAGTTGGCCCCGAAGAAGAGACTGTAGGTGATAGAACTGAGAAGAAAAAGAAGGTGAATAAATAAAAAAACCTTCTCAAAGGCGAATATCTGGACAGAGTTACATAAAAACAAATGGAAAAGCTTGTGAAGAAAAAAAATAATGTTGTCTTGGAAAAAATTCGACAGCAGCGCCCTCGAAGCAGGATCCTCCTTCACCACGACAATGCTTCAGCGCATTCCGCAAAACGGACTGTTAACTATTTGACTATGGCAGGTGTCGAGATAATGAGTCATCCGCCATACAGTCCTGACCTGGCGCCCTGCGACTTTCATTTATTTCCAAGAACTAAAGATAAAATTCGAGATATTTGCTTTACGAGCCCTGAAGATGCGGTGAAAGCGTACGAAAATGCCATAAAAGAGACCTCTAAGGAAGAATGGGCTCACTGCTTTTCTCAGTGGTTCCATCGAATGCGACGATGTGTAGAGAGGAACGGAGATTACTTCGAAAAACAATAAAAGTATTGGCAATTTTCTACATTAAGCCGTTTTTCATTTTCTAAACATTTTCAGTGTTACTTAGGTACCATGTTATGTTTAACAATGTCAAATACCTTAAGTTTCGAAGCTTTTTATTATTTTACCTTTGATTTTACCTATAATGTTTTTTTTTTCTTTTTTTAATGTTTAATTTTAAGGGTACATAACAATTTTTCGTATATTGATTCTTAAGTTATCAACTAGCTGCAGTATTATTATTTCCAAAAATAATTAGCAGGTTGATACCGACCCACTATTTTTAAGCAGCTTTGATTTTTTTTATTAAAAATATTATCAAAAATGATTTTTATTTAAAAGTATCCTACTACCAACTCACAGTGTTTTATAAACCCAAAAACAGTGACATCGTTTTTTATTGCAGTTCTTTAAAGATAAGATCAAAAGAAATGCGAGAGTAGAATTCCCGATTTTCTAGTGTGCCTAAATCCGGAGATAGAAGCCTTCGAAAATGCGAAATTTTTCACCCGGATTTACAGATAAAAATTAATTAAAAATGACTGGTGCATATTAGCATCAACTGGATTTATTTCATCGATGAAGACATTAAAGACGCACATAATTCAGTTACAAAATTTATTTTAAGTTCATTAGAAAATATTTTACAATCATTTTTAACATTTTAGATTTTATTTAATAACTCGGAATAGTCCGCAAAATCGACACTTCGTTCTAATTTATAAATATAGGTATTAACTTGGTCTACACGTATAAAAAAAATCATAGGACGATCTCGTGAACTAACAGAGTTATGACGATTATACGTACACCCGGCGTATTACCAGGTCGGATTGAGGTTAGGGTTGTCAAATAGCAATGCCGATTTTGTAGTCTTTTCGTTTTCAGCCGGCCATAAATCAAACATTGTTTTTGGTTTTAGACTGATGTAAGAAATAAAATTTGCTAAAGCCATTGTTCTTTAAACTCAGTATGAACGGGGATATTATAGATTGAAAATCACAAAAAAAGTTTTAAAAAATATCGTCCTATATTATTGTGCCATTTGAAAGTGTTGCTAGCAAGGAACATTTTTTTGTAAATAATGTTATATGACATTTTTTTTAAGTGAATTTATATCGAAAATTTGATAGAAATAAATTTATGCACGATATTTTCTATAGAGCTCATGTCATCAGATCCAATAATTGCTGCACACTCACAGCTCAATAAAAAATAAAAATAAAACAACCATTGCCTTTACTCTCACTCTCTGGCTTTACTGAAAGCCAATGAATATATGTTGGGATTTATTGACGAGATATGATCAGAAAATATTGTTAACTGAAGATGAATAATAGACTTTATTTAAATTAAATTTCCCGCCATATTCATTACATTCTTCTTGTTTCCCGCCACTTTGTGCGCGCTAAAGGAAAGCGGCAAAATGTAAATATTGGCTCATGCATTAAGTTTTAAAATTTCGTTTAAAAAATTACAATTCATAATATTATCAAATCCGGGTTTAAGTGACAACCCTACGAAAAATATTTGAGTGCTTTTAACTCTGTTAGTCCACGAGATCGACCTTTGATTTTTTTTTATGTCTGTAGACCAAGTTAATACCTATATTTATAAATTAGAACGAAGTGTCGATTTTGCGGACTATTCGAGTTATTAAATAAAATCTAAAATGTTAAAAATGATTGTAAAATATTTTCTAATAAAATTAAAATAAATTTTGTAACTGAGTTATGTGTGTCTTTAATGTCTTCATCGATGAAATAAATCCACTTGATGCTAATATGCACCAATTATTTTTAATTAATTTCTAGTCGTAAATCCGGATGAAAATTTTCGCATTTTCGAAGGCCTCTATCTCCGTATTTAGACACACTAGAAAATCGGGAATTCTACTCTCGCATTTCTTTTGATCTAATATTTAAAGAACTGCAATAAAAAAACGATGTCACTTTTTTTGGGTTTATAAAACACTGTGCAACTGTCATCTTTTAAATCAACCATTTAGTGTAAATTTGAATAACTTGAACTGGTAGGGTATATTGAAACAGGGTCCTAAGACTGAGGATCCTTAGTCTTTTTCTATGAAAATTAACTCCATAATACTTATATGGCACTTCACCCTATTTTACGAGTTAGAGGACCCAATAACAGTGTAGTGTAATACCCGTTTTAGCTCTTATCCTTATGAAGAATTGTGTTGGTTGCTCTAATTCATTATTTTTTGGGTGTCTTTTCATCCATATTTCTATAGACTCATGCAGTACCAAATGTCGATTATCCTTCTTTTCCTTTTCTTTCAAGTGACATTGTGTGTAACTAATGTCTTATATCCTGGTATTATTTTGAAAGCCGACTGTTAGTTGTGCTCTATTATCTTATAAACAACCACTGTGAAAGGTACCATATCCTTCTTTTCCTATAACACTTATTGAACTGTCTAGTCTCTTATACGTTTTTACCTCGCGATGTGAGAAATCGGTATGTCGCTTAGGCTACTTATCCTTTAATATTTAATTTTGTCATTTGTATCTTATGCCATATTTCCTCATTGGAAAATTAAAAGCTATTGTTATAAGCGACAAAAAACACTTTAAATAGCGTTAAATCATTGAAACTAAAAATACCAGTAGCTGCTCCATTTTTTTCTGATTTCATAACTGTTTTAGTTTTCACGATATCTAAATAAATGACAAAAATACATCAGTTTTTCTAAAAATAAAAACTTTAAACGGCTCTCCTGAACATTTAATTTTTTGTCGTTTATACCCTATTTCCTTTTAACCGTCGATATAAAAGAAACTAGCCCGTCGAGAAGAACCAGCGTAAGAAACTCGCACGGGGCCACTTTTTAGCAAAAATATGGAAAAGTTGTTATTTTCAAAAAATATTTTTACAATGTAGTAACTTAATCTATATGTCACCGTAAAATTGTAAAAACCTTTAGATTGTAATAAAACTAGTGAAATTGTAAAATGCTGATTGACTACCGACGCGAATACGCTGTCTATAATTTAACACATTGTTTTTCGTTAGATTATAAATAGGTATATAGTTTTTAATCTTTCGACATATTTTTACCATCTAGTTAGTTATTTTATAATCTAACGGTTTTTACAATTTTACGGTGACATATAATATAGCAAAAGTCAAGATAACTTAATTACATGGAAGCAGCTTTGCAAGGGTCTATCTTATTCCTAAGGTGTGCAATCGTTAATAAAATCATTTATGAAATAACTTTTTTAAATTTGTGGCACACCTAGTCCTATTTTGGTCCCAGTAGACCTTGTAGAATTTACTTCTACTCTCTGCGTTCTTATTTTGAGATAAGAACTTAAAAGTTGAAGTGCCGTGTCCCTTTATAATTTTCTGACCAACGTAGCGTGCTGCGTGCTCGACACAGTCGAAAGCCTTGGATAGATCACAAAAGACACCAAGTGCATCATGTGATCCCTCTCAGGCCCCAAATATACTGCATAGAAGACTAATACCTGCGTCTGTTGTGGACCGACCTAAAAGTAAAACCGAATTGATTACTATATTATAATAGATTATTTAAGTTAAAGTGAACGAGCAATTAATTTAAGATTATTTTCTATTTGAATTGATTATGTATCCAAAATTTATTTTTAGTGAGGTTTGTGGAGGTAAGGCTTAGCCTTATTACTCCCAACTAAAAACTTCAACCACTAATATCTCAGTAACTGTGGGTTTCCTGATGGGGAGAGTGGGGCTTCAACCTTCCCCCTCCCCTCCTCTCTTATCCCCCTCCTCCATAAATCGTGGGATCGTGGGATATTATACTAAATTTTTACCGAAAGAACTTTAGTCAGTATATTTTGGTACTAAATTAAATAGCAACACTAAGACAAATATATTTTTAGAATAAGTTACGAATTATGTAAAAAATACAGATTTCATCTCACTTTCTATGGAAAATATGATTGTATTTACGTCCATATATCATCATTCTTAAGTAATATGCAATCACAAACTAAAAAAACACGAGCTATAGCTACTTACGAGTGAAAATTTACGGCAGCACATTTTCATTCGCTGCGACTTTTGCGCCTCAAAATACTGCATCCACCCATTGTTAAAATACTTAAAAATACACGGAGTCTCTATCTCAAAAGCGTATATAACATAAAACACACCAAAAAACAAAAGATTTCAAATAATACGAAACCTCACTCTTCACAGCTGTTATTTGTTTGGCACAAGAATGTCAAATTTGACAGCCTTGTGCCAAAAACCCGGTTACAGCGAAAGGGACAAAACATAACATTTTTGTCTCGTTTCTTCACAAGTATTGACCAATTTACGTTCTCTCTCTAACAAGCTGTGACGTCAGGAGCTATCCTGCCCTGTGACACTTCAATTTTCAACTGTATTGCATTAGCACAGAGTTCTATTTTCAGTGCTCATAATTCTCTACGGTCTAACGGATTCCGTTGCATATAGTCCCAGCCTAACAGTCGCTGTCATAACCGGAGGGGTCCCCTTTTCCAATTTTAGTCATTGCACTGCCACTTGTTTTTAGTCTTAAGAGAATACATTTTTTTTTTATAATAATTTTTTTTATAATTTTTATAATTTTTTATAATTTATTAATAATATAATTAAGGATTAAGGTTAAATAAATATACTGCATTTTCATTTCTATTTTATTTTTCCGAAAATTTTCGACACTCGCAAACTCAAAACTTAAGGGTACTTCCCTTAAACTCAGAATCTTGAAATTTGGTACAAAGCAACATCTTATAACTGGTACCTACAGATAAAGGAAAAATTGCGAAAACCGTACATTTTTAATTACATTATAATTATAATAAAAATATTTTTAATAATTCTAAACTTACTACCCCTTTCCTCATGAACGCGTACCTAAATTAAATTGAAATTCATATCAAATACTCATAACTCAGGTCTATAATACCTTTGCAATTTGCATGTAATTTGCAATCTAAAACTGTGCAGGTTCCCCATTATTTAAATTTAATTATTATTTTTAAACAAAAAATTAAACCGACTTCCAAAGTAAAAATACACAAAAAAGTATGAAATAAAACTTAATCTCTAAATAATTCCCCTTTCAAATTCGGCTAAAATTTTTACTATTTCTCTACTCAATCTTCTTAATTTTGAAATCGGTACCAGCCCAAACAATTATCTACAATATTTTATAGAACTTACGTTCATATTTGCTGGTACCGACTTCAAAATTAATAAGATTGAGAAGAGAAATAGTAAAAATTTTAGCCGAATTTGAAAGGGGAATTATTTAGAGATTAAGTTTTATTTCATACTTTTTTGTGTATTTTTACTTTGGAAGTCGGTTTAATTTTTTGTTTAAAAATAATAATTTCACCCTTTTTAGAGATATATTTTCTTAAGTTATTATTAATACGTCTTAAGAACGTCTAAACTAAACGATCGAATGTATAATTGAATACGCGCCAAGCTTCCATAAGGTATTGCTATTAAGATGATAATGATGATTACTGTATGTTATAAATTGGCATATGCTTGCAGTTCATTAAACAATGACGAAATTTCCAAACGCATATCTTAAAAGACTGAGGAGTTCTGTACAGTGCTTTTGGATCCAGGGTATACCTTGGTACAATATCTTATTTTTTGGTAGCATATGCTTGTGTTACTTCAGCAAAAGTCAAAATCACTATATGTGTGGATATAAATTTCGAGGAGTTCCCTCGATTCCTCATGGATCGCATCATCAGGTTTCCACTTTAGTGACTAAAGGACCAATTTCGAACTAAACCCTTTACAACAACAAAAGAATTTTGCAAATAGGTCCATAAACGGCAGAGTAATGTTCAAAGATCTCCGTGTTAGTGTAAAATACTATGAGAAATACCTTTTATATCATCATAATCTGATGATGTATGGTGTGATAGTGGTGATGATGATGATGAATACTCTAACTGACAGGGTGGCATATGCTTGCAGTTCTTTAAACAACGCCGAAATCCCCAAACATGTATCTATAAGGAGCCAGGAGTTCTGTTCTGTACTTTTGGATCCAGGGTATACCTTGGAGCAAAATCTTACTTTTTGGTAGCATATACTTGAACTACTTCAGAAAAAGTCAAAATCACCATATGTGTCCATATAAATTTCGAGGAGTACCCTCGATTCCTCATGGATCCCATCATCAGGTCACCACTTTGATATCAAAAGGACCAATTTGGGATTACACCCTATACATCCCAGAAAAAATTTTGAAAATCGGTCCACAGGCGGCGGAGTAATCGTTAAACATACAAAAAAAATAAAAAATATTATATACAGCCGAACGTATAACCGCCTCCTTTTTTGGGAAGTCGGTTAAAAAGGGGAACATGCACAGTTTTTACTGGTTTTTCGAAAGTACATAGATAATACCTATGCCAGGAAATATTGTCTATGCAATGGCATGGAAGGCAAAATCCTATGGCAGACAGTAGATTAGACTATCTACCATAGCCTAGGAGATTGTCTTCCATGCTAGCGAAGTGTCGTTACTAAATCAATGGGCGCTACACATAATTATATTACGTAAAGTTATAAGTCGCTACGCATGCGCCAGAACAATAAAATCTACTGACTAATATTTATTTCGCGTATAAATATTACTGTCTTTTGATTTGATTTTAATCGTTTGTTGCTGAGTTTTGCTAGTCGATTTCATTTATTTTCATCCCGCCTGCTCGACAATGTATCGGATATATATCACGCAATCTCAACGTAAAGCATGTCATTGACTCCCAAGGGAGATAATGTTGTATGAAACTCCCAAGGGATTAAAGTGATTTGAATTTGGAACGTTAAAATTCGTATGAAAACTTCTAATTAAATTAAATTAAATTTCATTTATTTCGGGCGGCATAGGCCCATATTATAAATACCTTACAGACTAACATACCTACATATTATATACTTAAAAACTACACTTTGTCACGTGTTGTCGGCGACGTGATCCGCGCTTCGTTCCGGAGTCTCCCCCGGAACCTCCGGTAGACCACACCCGTCGGCCAGAACTCCTCCACCTCGAAGGTCGACAAAAGATGCGTCGGCACTCTCACCACAAAGGAACTGAAATTGACCTTGTGGCGAGACTCCAGACGTTCGACCCTTAAGGCGATGGAAGTCTTCTGGCGGATGTAGTCCACGACGTCCTCGACCTGCATAGACCAGTGCAGGCGGGATACGTACAACGGCGTCGCGGGTACTTCGCTCCGCAGGCGCAGTTCAGGTACGTAAGGTGCGGTGCCGCGGTGGTTGCGGGCGGCGGGCTTCTTCTTCTTTCTTCTCTCCACCAGTATGAAGCCCTCCTCATCGCACCTCCTGCTCTCGTCCTTGCCAGGTCGAAGAGGCTCAGCCTTGCGGCTCTCCACAGCCTTACGGCTCTCCTTCACCCCCTTTGTCTTCGCCCGCGGGGGTGGTGCGGGGCGACCGGCGACAGTCGCAAAAGTTTTCTGCTGAGTTGGTTGACTCGGCGTCTGCACGACCCGGAGGGGAGTGCGGGCGGGGGCGGCGGCGATCGCCGACTCGTCGGAATCCGCTGACACGCAAACCGATGTGTCAGCGCGCGCGCCGCCACGACGTGTGTTGACAAAGGCGGTTGAATGATCGGGTGACCTACTTACTGAATTATTACATTTTAATTGTAGTAATTCACTACGTAAGTCACGGATGGTAGATTCCGATGCATCCAACCTACCTCGCATCTCGTCCAGCTCTGCCTTCATACTGTTGAAGTTCTTCAGCAGGCTGGAGACGTCGACGTGGTCCATCGTTACTACCGGCAGCTTGTGGAGATCTTTCGCCACAAAGGCCGGCACGTCGTCTGGATCCGTCTGCTTCAGCAGGGAGATGATGTCCTGCACGCTTCGTTCGCCGCCATCTCGCCTCCGTGATGGCATGTTCGCGCTCTGGCCGAGCGTTTCATAAAGCAGCTGCTTACCCATGCAAATCTCCTCGCTTGAGAAAGAAGATTTGCAGATCTGCATGATGCTGACCTCGTCCATAGTGTCGATGGCGTGCTGGATGAACGCCAGCAACTCGTTGGCCACCAACGCCATGGTGTACGTGCAGCGGCGTAACCGCGCGACTCGCAAACAATTAAATTTGCTTCGTGTGTAATACGGAGCGCGACCGTTTCATAGCACTCAACGCACGACACGCATCTATCATAGAGTTTTTCAATAATAATATGGTATTGCTGAGAGTTTATTCGAAAATCAAACTGGCCACCTATAACAAAAGAAAAATGCGATTCAAAAAATTCAGAGCAAAAGCCAGTGTTTGGTGCTATTTTCAGAAATTAAAATAGGTACCTACTACGTTATTTTAACAGTTCCGTGTTTTAACATTCTCCCTAATAAAAATATTACTCTGTCCCTCCATAACTGGACAAATGTGTCCAAAATCAATATTAACTTTTAACAAAATAAATGTTTTATTTATGTAGCCCTGGGTTTTTATTGCCTCGCAGTAGGTATGAAAAGTAGAGTATGCACCTCTGGGATAAAGCCTGTCTTCGTCTTGGGCAGCTTGAACCCCTCGCTTCACTCAGGACTCTATATAACTCCCTCGCTTCACTCGGGAGTTAAGTATTAACTCCCTCGCTGCGCTCGGGAGTTAACTCTAGAGTCCCTTGTTACGCTCAGGATCCAATATGCTGCCCGTGACATAAGACACTGCTTTATCCCCTTGGTGCATAATCTACTATTCTGATTAGCAGTAGCTTATCAAATAACTATTGTAGGTACTTATATTAAGCTAAACAGATGTATAAATTACTGTTCAATCGTTAAATAAAACTATTAATCTTTACTTATAAAACTGTTCGTTTTCGTTTATATATAGTTTTAAAAACATTGTTTATTCACTATTATGTATGTACGTAGGTAAGTACATATTATACACTTTCTTTCATACAATGAACATGAGGGAAAAGTAAATAATCCTTAAACTTTACACAAATGTTTATTGAAAACTAAATAATGTTGTTAAATATGGATAAATATTATTATTGGGGATTATTATACCTATTATTACATTTTATGTATTTTTGTTACGCTAATTCTTATTTACTTTTAACATTTCAATTAGTCTTTTCACTTTTATTTCCTATTTGCATCGGCGGTGGTCGTTTCTATAGGTATGACAGTAAGATTGTGATTAACACCGAAACACGGATTTATTGGATCACGTTTTTCACCTGGTTCAGGAGAACAATTAGTATCTGATTTAGGTTCATTTAGGATATCTTGAGACTTATTAAGATTTGGTGGTTGATCTGCAAGTAACTGATTGGGAGTAGGCACGACGACTGTTGTAGCTATTATACCGTCCGTAACGTTTGCCGTTTGATCCATTACAGGCTCTGTCACATTGTTTTCAGCAGCTGTATTGAGAAGAATTGAACATGGTATTGTAGTCATAAACTCTTTTTCTGACTTGGTCACGACTGTAATGATACACTTGGTTTTGTCGTTAGTATTACTGTCAACGCCTACATCTTTAACGTCAGAATTCGGTGAAAATGATGTAGCAATTGAACATGGTATAGCAAGTACTTCAGATTTTATGTCATTAGTAATTGTTAATGTACAGTTGACTAAATCTCCTAATATAGGGTCAACTACTGGAGCAGTATTATTATCAGGAGCAACTGCAATGGGCTGACCTCGATTGTCATAAATAACAGTATGGTGATGATGTCCTGTAGATCGTGCCAAGTTCCAAAGGGCTAAACCAGTCAATACTGTTCCAATACCGGCTCCCGCCAATCCTACTCCTGCCAATGTACTACCACTGCGGCCTACTCCTCCAAAACCTTTTCCATTATTGTAGTTTCCAAAGTATCCTGGCATTTGTGGTCCATAACTTGGACTGCCATACCCTCCATTGTTATTATGTCCAAAATTATAAGGTGGAGGGGGTCCTTGGGGATGATTGTAATAGTTACCACTAGAGTACGGCGGCGGTGCTCCTTGATATTGATTGTTAACGTTCGAGTAGCCTCCGTTTCCTGGAGCTCGATATGAATTTCCAGGATTATTGGCTTGATATGGAGGCGGAGCTATATTTGTATTTGGTATTCCTTGACCTTGTCCATGTCCTGTATTTGACGCTGAATTTCCTGAAAGACCGTTTGATGAAGGATAGGGACTCTGAGGGCGATTGGCATTTGGGTTCGTTCCTTGACCAGATAGACCAGGTCCTTGAGGGTATCCTGAGCCAGAGCTGGAGTCACCAGATAGACCTTTAGAAGCAGGATATGAATGACTCATTTGATTATTATTTGATGAAGGTACACTTTGTTGAGCTGGTGCATTACTTCTTTGAACATTTTCTTCATAAGTTGACTTCTTTGGTTGATTGTTACCAGAAAGCCCAGTATTACTAGCAGGATATGCATGTTCCGAATTTTGGGGTTTCGATTTTTTTGAAGAATAGGTTTGTGTTCTTTGCGCTGGTTTCTCCTGCCATCCAAAAAGCGTTGGCTTAGGTGCAGATGCTTGTGGATTGCTAAACGATGTCGGCGCTGGTCGAGGATATGAATTTGTTTTTCTACTGGATCCACGACTTGAACTAGAGCTTCGACTTCTCGATAGTTTTTTCGTATCAGCATTTATTGCTAAGTAACATATTAACAAAGAGATAAGCAAAAGTCGCTTATTCATATTTATGCATTAGAAATAGATTTAAATATAGAAATAAACCGTAACACACACTGTATATCTTTGCTTTGCGCAGTTTGTTTTTCGAATGCGGTCGTTGGACAACGTCAGTGTTATGCTCTGTTAAATCATTAGCCACTAGGGTGTACACTATTTTAAGAATTCGTATTTGACACGCGCATAGTAGTGTTTGCTTACGATCAATAACTTCTGCTATAATTAGCTTACTTTTTTCCATGTTTTTAATACATACATGTTATAAGATATATATAATAGAACGTACTTTGCTATATTATTATCCAATAATAATAAAATTATTTTTAGGTACAGCAGACAAAGAAATCATCGTTACAAAATCACCTTCATTGCAGGGACACCTCCACCTCTACCTTGAAATATTTATCTTATTCTGTTTTTAGTATTTATTGTTGAAGTGGCAATTAACTTACATCATTGAGAAAACTTCAACTTTCTAGCTATCACGATTATGGAGATACAGCCTGGTGACAGACAGACGGACGGACAGACAGACTGACGGCGAAGTTTTAGTAATAGGTTCTCATTTTTACCCTTTGGGTAGGTACGGAACCCTAAAAACCAACTTGTAATATATGTAAATTTGGATTAATTTTTTATACTTAATAACAGGCAAGTAATTGTATTGTACCTACATAAGTAGGTACTTATTCTATAACATTACTAGTATTATTTTTTTAAATGTCACATAAAATAAAATATTTTTACATAAAATATGAACATAGTACAACTCTGATTCTATTGTAATCGCGTCATTGCGGATGTGTTGATTACCCCTGTTAACCCATACAAAGATACAAAGGTTCAAACGTGGTTATAAGCAAAAGGGATAAGGACCTTAAACCTTGTACGAAAAGTTTATAATCCCAAAGTAACGATGTCCGTGATTCATATCAATTGTAAATCGCTCATCGTATTATCAATTGGTCAAATAAGAACCGACTTCACAAAAAGGAGAAGGTTATATATTATAACCTTCTCCTTTTTTTGAAGTCCACGGGTCCAATTTAATATAATATTAAATTTAATGGATCGTGGACTTTTTGTTCAACGATTACGCCTTCGTTTGTAGACCGATTTTCAAATATTTTTTGTGATAAGTAGTTAAGTTTACTTGAAATTTAGTTCTTTTGATGGTTTGGTGTAAACATAGTGAAAACGGCTTTAAACACCAAAATGTCATTAAAAGAAGAAGGTACATTTAACCTGATAATAGTGTCCCAGAGAAATCTAGAGAATCCTTCAAAATTTGTATGGATACCTAAATGTGATTTTAGCTTTTATTGAAGAATTTCAGGAACATAGATGCTACCAAAAAGTAAGATTATATTAAGTATTTAAAAGGTTACCCTGCAGCCCTGGATCCAAAACCATTCAACGGAATTACTCCTCAGCCTTTAAAGTTTAAACATACGTATTCGGGAGTTTCGGAATTGCACTTATAACTTCAAGCATATCAGTAGCATATGACATCTATCATCATTGTCATCACCATCTTCACCATCACAGTCATTACTCATTACCTGAGTCATTACCATGATACCTGTAACATCTTCAAATGATGCAGCTGTATGATAATTGATAATACAGGGTCTTGGTCATTTTTAGGCTTCCAAAGTAGTGGCAAAGGCTGGTTCTCCTTCATAGGGAAGCCCTAGCCTGTACAATAGGTAGGGATTTAGATGAGGGTCTTCAAAAGGTTAGTGGTACCGAAGTGAAGCCGATAGATATGGAATTATAGGAAACCCACGCCACTGTTTCGTAGTACTACAAGCAATCCTTAAAGTTTCGTTCTGTCCGTACTCCGTCCGTCTGTCTGTCTTGAAAAATCGGGGAGTCGCGAGTGTTGTTTTTAATCGATGATACGGTTACCTTATTATTTTCAAATTCTTTATTAAATACACACAATAACATACAATAGAATAAACATGTAATTTACATCACATAAATCTAATCCCATGCTAAGTATAGACCACAGATTAGTATTATGTAGCTAGCTAGTATAGACTTGTGTTATGGCAATCAGACAACGGATACACATTTAACAATTCTATACTATGGTATATTATTACACACACTATCACAGACTCACACTACACAAACACACTAAAATAGTTTATCACGTCGCCCAGGTACTAAAATTATAATTATTTTATAATGCCAAATCCGAGATCTATACCTACACAATTACGACTTTACCAAATTTCATCCATTTATATTCATAATTAGGCTAACGGTAGAATCGCGGACAGACAGACAGACGGACGAAGAGAGCGAAACTATAAGTGTTCCTCAAGTATTACGGAACCCTAAAAATGAACTGCGCTTCAAATAAGGAAAACTAATAACTTGTGTCCATCTGACTGGGAAAATCTTGATTTTATAAGGATACCCCATAGTCCAGAGGTCGATCGCGACTCGAATCCAGTCGATCCTGGCAAGGCAAAAAATATAAATTACCAACTACTACAGTATCATCTTCTATCATTTTTCAATCGCTGTTCCGTCACGGTATTTATCCTCTCTTCTACGCAGTACCTAGATAGTCTTCAAGAGTTCTCCCTTGTACAACTCTTCTATGTATCTTAACCATCTTGCTAATAAAGAAATAGTAGCAAGATGGTTAAGATACATTAGAAGAGTTGTACAAGAGAGAAGGATTGTCAGAGGATGATAATATAGAGATGGAAGAAATGATAGAAGTAGATGATCTGGGCCCAGAGATACTTAGACAGGAATATGATAACGCCATTAGTAACATCCAAAATGGAAAAGCTGCTGATTTGATGACATTTATATTGAACTGATAAAATACTTTAACTGTGACTCCCTAAAAGAACAAATTTTTTAACTAATTAAATTAATGTATACTAACTACGAGAAAGATACCTAAAGATATTAAGATGAGCAAAACAGTTACGTTGCGTAAGAAAGCGAATACTCTGAAATGAATGAATACAGGACACTAAGTTTAATATCTCAAGCTAGTAGGATACTTCTTAAAATTATTTAAAATAGAATAAGGCCTATTGCTGAAAGTTACTTGGGACCAATACGGATTTTGCCAACAGAAAGGAACGAGGGAAGCCATATTAGCATTAAGATTAGCAATAGACAGGAGAATGGAATTAGATTTAGACACAAATATTGCCTTGATTGATTGAGAGAAAGCATTTGACAAAGTTAATTGGAAATACATGATGCCAGTTTAAAAGCAAGCAGGAATAGAATATAGAGACAGGAGAACAATATTTGAACTTTACAAGAACCGAGAAACGGTAATAAGGATAGGAGAACAGGAAGGTATGGCAAAGATCAGACAAGGTGTAAGGCAGGGTTGTCCACTCTCGCCACTCATATTTAACATCTTCATAGAGTGTGCAATCAGGAAACTTGTGGAGTCAGGGAAGGGGGCGATAAAAATGAATGGGCAAAATATCCAATTTATATGTTTTTCTGATGATATAGCTGCGCTAGCTGAAAGTTCAAAGCAATTAGAAGAATTGGTAACCTACATGGATCTCGTATTAAAAGAATGCGGATTAAAAATCAATGTTAATAAAACTAAGATATTAATTACATCACATTTACATCCAAGACTAGAGCAAAATATAATCCTATTACTTACTATGAACTCAATTTCAATAGATCAAGTCAAACAGTTTAGATATTTTGGAAGCCTCATCACGAATGACTACAGGTGTACATAGTAACAAGAATAGCAATAGCAAAGAAAGCCTTCAACGACAAAAATACCCTTTTAAA
The DNA here is from genome assembly GCA_905404095.1 of Glaucopsyche alexis. Classification (NCBI taxonomy): domain Eukaryota; kingdom Metazoa; phylum Arthropoda; class Insecta; order Lepidoptera; family Lycaenidae; genus Glaucopsyche; species Glaucopsyche alexis. Next base: position 11,555,584 of record FR990053.1, read on the forward strand.
GCCCGCATCCTATAAAAGCTAATTAAAGTTTACATCTGGATTCTGGAGCATTGCATTGTATGGTAGCGAGACGTGGACCATGACACAACGATGACAGAGAGAGATTGGAAGCATTCAAGATGTGGTGTTGGCGAAAAATTGAGAAAATAAGTTGAACTGAAAAGAAAAGTAATAAAGAGTTTTTGGAATTAGTTAATGAGAAGAGAGAGATATTAAAGACCATCGATAACAGTATCATCTTCTATCATTTTCAACCGACTTCCAAAACACAGGAGGAGGTTTACAATTCGTGTGTATGTTTTTTTTTTTTTTTGTGTGTATGTTACACGATTACTCCGCCGTTTGTGGGTCGATTTTCAAAATTCTTTTTTTGTTGTAAAGGATTGACTCCTGGATTGGTCCCATTATCATCAAATGGTAGATCTGGTGATGGGATCCATGAGGAATTGAGAGAAATCCTCAAAATTTATAGGGACACCGATAGTGATTTTGACTTTTTTTGAAGTAACTCGAGCAAATGCTACCAAAAAGTGAAATGTTGTGCCAAGGTATACCCTGGATCCAAAATCACTGAACGGCATTTCTCAGTCTTTGAAGATATACGTTTAAAAATTTCAGCGATGTTTATAAAACTGCAAGCAAATGTCAGTATTAAATAATATTTATCATCACCACAACCATCATAATCACACCATACATCATGATAAATTTTGATGATATAGGTATTTTTCATAGTATTTTACACCGATATCGATTTCTTTGAACTTTGAAAAAAGTGAAATGTTGTGCCAAGGTATACCAGGGTATCCAGAGATCCAAAAGGGCTGAACAGCACTCCTCAATCTTTAAATATACACGTTTGAAAATTTAAGTATTGTTTATAAAACTGCAAGCAAATGTCACTATTAAATAATCATCATCATCACCACCACCACCACCACCTTGATATTTTGTTGGTATCTAGGTGTTTCTCATAGTTTTCTTTACACCGATATCGATTTCTTTGAACATTCACAGCTACTAAAAGTGAAATATTGTGACAAGGTATACCCTGGATCCAAAAGCACTGAACGGCATTTCTCAGTCTTTAAAGATACACGTTTGGAAATTTCAACGTTGTTTAAAGAACTGCAAGCATATGCCACTTTTAAATAATAATCACCATCACCACCACCACCATCATCATCATAGCAAAATGAAAACATTATGACGATACTATTTTTGTAGTATTTTACACCGATATCAATTCCTTTGAACATGCATAGCCACCAAAAATTAAAATATTGTGCCAAGGTATATCCTGGATCCAAACAGGCTCAACAGCCCTCCTCTGTCCTTAAAGGTACACGTTTGGAAATTTCCGTATTGTTAAAAGAACTGCAAGCATAGGTGACTATTGAATAATTATCAACCCCACAATCATCATCACACCATACATCAAGATATTATGTTGATATAGGTATTTCTCATAGTAAGTATTTTAAAGTGATATCGATTTCTTTGAACATTCAGAGCTACTCAAAAGTAAAATGTTGTGCCAAGCTTGTATACCTTCCTACTAAAAGTGTTACATTTGGATAATGATAATAAGGATAACTATGGGATCCACGAGGAATCGAGGAAACTCTTAAAAGCAATGATTATGATCATTAAGTTTTCTAAACAATTTTTTAATTTTCCCGCAACTTTTTCTGTCAACACAATACACAAGATTTATGAAAATTTGTCTAGCAGTTCATGCAATGAATGACCAAGACAAAAGGGGATTATTTTTAACTTCCCGCTAAGAAAATCTAAGATTTTCAAAAATCGGAAAGATATTGGTTTTACCCCGTTTTGCAAAAATCTAATTCTCATCAGATCTCGACGTTCTGAGGTCACAGGAAGCTTCCCTGACTAACCCCGCGAGGGTGTCACTACAACTTCATGGAGATGTTATATGCATTAGTGCTTAAAATTGACATTGAAAACACATGATTAAACTATAGTAGACGTTACTCGCTACTTCGTGCGCGCAAAAGGAAATCTTGCGGGAACCGTACATTTTGCCACCATAAAATGTAGCTTCAGCTGGATGGTATAATGGTAATTTATACGTTGTTTACGAATTGGCCTCGGGTTCGAAACCTGGTCAGATAAATATTTTTGTGATTATTTCTTTTCTCAATTTTATTTATTTTTAAATATTTCATCGTCCTACTAAAACTCCGAATAAAACTCGGTCTCCCAGGCACTAGTTTATAACATTATAATATCACTGAAAAGAAAAAAATAAAAAATATTTAAAAAAATATAAAAACCGACTTCCAAAGTTAAAATCACTAAAATGTATGAAATAATTCTTAATGTCGAAATAGTTCCATTTTAAATTCTGCTAAAATGTTACTATTTTTCTACTCAATCTTCTTATTTTTGAAGTCGGTACCAGCCCAAATAATTGTATAAATCCTTCAATAAAAAAGAACATTAATTTTAACACAACTACGTCCTTATATATAAGTACAAATTGTATTTTAAAGAACTCACGTTCAAATTGGCTGGTACCGACTTCAAAAATAAGAAGATTGAGTAGAAAAATAGTAACATTTTAGCAGAATTTAAAATGGAACTATTTCGACATTAAGAATTATTTCATACATTTTAGTGATTTTAACTTTGGAAGTCGGTTTTTATATTTTTTTAAATATTTTTTTTCAATCGCTGTTCCGTCACGGTATTTATCCTCTCTTCTACGCAGTACCTAGATAGTCTTCAAGAGTTCTCCCTTGTACAACTCTTCTATGTATCTTAACCATCTTGCTAATAAAGAAATAGTAGCAAGATGGTTAAGATACATTAGAAGAGTTGTACAAGAGAGAAGGATTGTCAGAGGATGATAATATAGAGATGGAAGAAATGATAGAAGTAGATGATCTGGGCCCAGAGATACTTAGACAGGAATATGATAACGCCATTAGTAACATCCAAAATGGAAAAGCTGCTGATTTGATGACATTTATATTGAACTGATAAAATACTTTAACTGTGACTCCCTAAAAGAACAAATTTTTTAACTAATTAAATTAATGTATACTAACTACGAGAAAGATACCTAAAGATATTAAGATGAGCAAAACAGTTACGTTGCGTAAGAAAGCGAATACTCTGAAATGAATGAATACAGGACACTAAGTTTAATATCTCAAGCTAGTAGGATACTTCTTAAAATTATTTAAAATAGAATAAGGCCTATTGCTGAAAGTTACTTGGGACCAATACGGATTTTGCCAACAGAAAGGAACGAGGGAAGCCATATTAGCATTAAGATTAGCAATAGACAGGAGAATGGAATTAGATTTAGACACAAATATTGCCTTGATTGATTGAGAGAAAGCATTTGACAAAGTTAATTGGAAATACATGATGCCAGTTTAAAAGCAAGCAGGAATAGAATATAGAGACAGGAGAACAATATTTGAACTTTACAAGAACCGAGAAACGGTAATATTAAGGATAGGAGAACAGGAAGGTATGGCAAAGATCAGACAAGGTGTAAGGCAGGGTTGTCCACTCTCGCCACTCATATTTAACATCTTCATAGAGTGTGCAATCAGGAAACTTGTGGAGTCAGGGAAGGGGGCGATAAAAATGAATGGGCAAAATATCCAATTTATATGTTTTGCTGATGATATAGCTGCGCTAGCTGAAAGTTCAAAGCAATTAGAAGAATTGGTAACCTACATGGATCTCGTATTAAAAGAATGCGGATTAAAAATCAATGTTAATAAAACTAAGATATTAATTACATCACATTTACATCCAAGACTAGAGCAAAATATAATCCTATTACTTACTATGAACTCAATTTCAATAGATCAAGTCAAACAGTTTAGATATTTTGGAAGCCTCATCACGAATGACTACAGGTGTACATAGTAACAAGAATAGCAATAGCAAAGAAAGCCTTCAACGACAAAAATACCCTTTTAAAGCCCGCATCCTATAAAAGCTAATTAAAGTTTACATCTGGATTCTGGAGCATTGCATTGTATGGTAGCGAGACGTGGACCATGACACAACGATGACAGAGAGAGATTGGAAGCATTCAAGATGTGGTGTTGGCGAAAAATTGAGAAAATAAGTTGAACTGAAAAGAAAAGTAATAAAGAGTTTTTGGAATTAGTTAATGAGAAGAGAGAGATATTAAAGACCATCGATAACAGAAGAGGAAAGATGCTAGGACACTTGAAACGGCACGACAACTTTATTAGAGGATTAATTGAGGGAAAGGTAGAACGTAGAAGAAAACGTTGAAGGCCGAGAAGAACTTTTATGGACAAGGAGGTCAAGAGAAGGGCGGAGTATAAAGAGGAATGGAGAAAGCTCCACCGACAAGAGTGCTCTTAAATTACTTTTGTTTTCGGCACGCGATGACCAATAAGCGGGAAGCGTGTTGGATGCGGGGGAGCGGCGTGTGTCAATCCGTCCCGTGTCACGTCTCAGTAGTCATAGTCCATATTTCATACATCCAAATAAACTGTTCAGTCTTTCAAAGTTGCGGTGGGGTAAATAATAAACGTCACGTACATACATGCACACTTTATACTCCTATGTCGTATAAAGTATAAAAGCAATCCAATATTTTTTAGTGTCCGACCGAAAGTTCGGTTTCGGTTTCGGTTTCGGCCGAGTTTCGGCCAAAAATCAAGTTTCGGCGGCAGTTTCGGTTTCGGCCAAAAGTGGCCGAAACTTTTGCCGAAACCGAAACTGATTTCGGAAGTTTTCGTGCACGCTCGCCTAACTTCGTTTCTTGCGGCAACGCTTTGACAACGCAACTGAATTTGAAAACATAATTAAAATATAGGGTGAACGTACCAATTATCAGCACTTTAAGAGATAGTTCAAATTTAAACCCGATTATTACAGAGGAAAATACTTTTTTACCCACATTGATGAGTTTTCTGGGTCCATTACTTAATAAATGACTGATTTTTACTTCGTAATATAGTTTACCTTCATCGACATTTTATAAAAATAATCTTAACTAAAAAATTACCCTGTCGCCAATTATTAGCACCCTCGTCACCAATTATCAGCACTGGGGTACCAAATTATCAGCCCTGTGATAGTGGTGATAAAATCCGGTAGTTAATTCTACTAATATTATAATGTGAGTGTTTGTGAGGATGGATGGATACATTTATGGATGGATGGATATTTGTTACTCTTTCACGCAAAAAATACTGAACGGATTTCGATGAAATTTTGTATGGTAGTAGTTTTAACTCTGGATTAAAACAAAGGATAAAAAGCACAGTTTGTTTCCATATGATACTGTATTTACGCGAGGGGAGCCGCTTGCAACATTATGAAATAAAATAACGATGAGAGAATAATCTCTTTTTATACCTTGCCTGATAATCAGTTTCATAAAAATTTGTCTTTAAAAAATATCACATTAATTCTTATTAATTAGTAAAGTCTTTCTCATTAACCTTATTATATAGTTATTCCAAGTTTAAGTGTAGTATTTTTAATTAAATTTTATTTCACTATATTCTTAAGACTTAATGAAGCATCAAAATAAATTAGTAAATGACTATGGTAAAATTACTATTGAGTTATAGTTTATAGTACAGGAAACTGGAGAGACTTCACCCCCCTTTTTGTTTTTCCCCTTATTTTCTACATAATATGGATCCTATTTAAAATAATTCAAAGCTGCTAAGTGCGAGTCGGACTCGCCCATGAAGGATTCCGTAGCAGCAAGTAACATAACATAAAAGTTCTTGTAGAGAGTTGATTGAATGAAAGGTAAATTGCAGTTTACGATTTATGACGTATTAAAAAAACTTCTTACTAGATCTCGTTCAAACCAATTTTCGGTGGAAATTTGCGTACTGATGTACATCATAATATATTCTTTTTAGTATTATCATTCTCTTATTTTAGAAGTTACAGGGAGACACACACATTTTACCACTTTGGAAGTGTCTCTCGCGCAAACTATTCTCTCTCGCTTTAGAAAAAAATGATATTAGAAACCGAAAATTTAGGTAAATTATAAAACCCCACACGTGAAAAAAAAATTGAGTTTCAGTTCTAAGTATGGGGATCCCCCAATTTTTTTTTCTATTTTTGTGTGAAAATCTTAATGCGGTTCATAGAATACATCTACTTACCAAACTTCAACAATACTATAGTTCTTATAGTTACGGAAAAAAGTGGCTGTGACATACGGACGGACAGACAGACATGAATCCATAAGGGTTCCATTTTTTGCCATTTGGCTACAGAACCCTAAAAAGTGGTACTGAAAGACGTGGAGTTTATCTACAAAATATCAGTCAAAATAAGTATTAATTTACCTGCTAAAACTCAAGACACGTATTTGTTTTTTTACTTAGGGCTGCGCTAGTCGGTTCTTTCTCCATACAAACGCTGTTGGTGATTTACTCTAAAGTCAAATATTGTAGACCCAAATTTTTATTACACTTATCTAGGTTGGTATGTGCTTATATTTCTAAAATTTTAATAGCCTCCAAACGTCGGATTTTTAGCGCAACTTTGACCGTAAATAAAAAACAAACGAAGAATGAAAATAAAAAAGCAAGCACATACCGATACAGTTTTAGTATTCAGAAATTGAGATAACTTTACTTCAGACATAAATATTATATACCTAGGTAGTTTGTTCATAAAACACCAACAGCTGAGTGTTGATTTACGTAATCTGAGGACACCTTTTCTAAAATACTTTACAAAGCAATATAAATGTGTGCACTATAGCTTCTCATATAAGTACTTATAGATAACTATTTTATGACTATATCTTTTTTTCCCCGATATTATGTGAAATAACAAGCATTTTCCCCACGTGCCGCACTGAGTTCAAACCGTTGACTAGCGCACTCTTAAGTCCCCATATAAAGGAAACTTGATCCTCTATAAAAATACTATGCAACTTAAAAGAGTATAAACATTGATATGACATTCATTTGTTCCATAGTAGACCACTAGTGCTGATAAATTGGAATTTACAAAATATTGGACCCTAATTAATATTTTTAATAGTAGGTATATTAAATAAATGATTACAACAAAATTAATATACCGTGTTTCCATTTCATGTCCTAATTAATGCAGAATAATTGATAAAATGCACCAAATTTCAGTATTTGAAAGAATTTTCTACTTGACCACGTGAGTTTCGGTTTCGGTTTCGGTTTCGGCCGAAACTGAAGCCACGGCCGAACATTCGGTTTCGGTTTCGGTTTCGGCCGGAAAACCAGTTTCGGTCGGACTCTAATATTTTTACATCACAAAATTAGTTAAAAATATTAGTATGTACCAAGAAAAAATTAAATTTTTATTGACATCGTTATTCTAGTGATTGTCACGTCACTCAAAAAGAAATAAAAATAAAATTCAACCATGTTTCGAGAATTAAGAGCCTTATTAAAATTCAAATCTATTACATAAGAAATAAAGACTAAAATTATATATCTAACAACAATGGTCTCGTGGCCCGTGGGGAGTGCGCCTACGTCATCATCGAATATTCTCCGATTATTTGTCTCGTTTACACCGCTATTCGATACATCGTCGATTTTTACGAAATTGCATTTAAATAGAAATATACAATAATTAAATAAAAAATAGTCAAAAATGATAGGTTATTCCATCTATACAAATAAATAAAATTGAAGTGTCTGTTTGTAACTTCAAATTAACAGCTTTTCACATAATGAATCTGTAAGTATATTCGGTACTTACAATAAAATACAATTTTTTAAAATTTTTGTCTGTCCGTCTGTCTGTCTGTCGGTCTGTCTGTCTGTTTGTTCCGGCTAATCTTTGTAACGGCTGGACCAATTTTCACGGGACTTTCACTGGCAGATAGCTAATGTTATAAGGTCTAACATAGGCTACTTTTATTTTAGGGTTCCGTTTAAAAAAATAGGGTTCCGCTTCCGTTAGTTCTGCGCAAACGAAGTTGCGGGCATCAGCTAGTCTTTTATAAGATTCAACGTATTGGACTTATTTTTGCAGGACTTAACAGCACAAATCGACATTTTTAGCGGAGCAGTTCGGACGTCCTTTCTTAGCTATACCGATGCACACAATGGTTAAAATCGATTATATAGTTTTTATTAAATAGTTTTTATGAACGCATTAGATTCAAAAATCTTGTACCTTGGCAGATGGGAAAGCCCATGTAAAGGCGTGACTCCTGTTCGAAACATTACACAGAAAACATGAAACATTGGGGCGTGGCTACACACATTTGTCTAGGAATAGACAATGTTTTTGTTTTCGGAGACGGACGAAAAACATTCCCGCGCGGGTAGAGAGGGGAAGAAATGTTTTATTTCTTATCTAGTGTTCACATCGTTCACATGACACCTAGGTACAGGTTTTTTAGGGTTATAGTTTTGCTTGTTGTGTTTTTTGTGTTTGTTTTTGTGATCGCTCATAATATATGGCCTGACTTAATTAAAAAACACAAATTTTGTCAGTTTTCAATAGAAATGCGTAAAATGGCGCACATATTTATGAGTTGAAAAAAATACTTTTATGAAACACCTAAAGTGGCCTTTTCAGAACCCCTCTTTTCTTCTAGATTCTACACCTACAATCACTAAAATGTGAGCGCTAATACGTCTTCCTCGTCGGAACTTAGATCGTGTCTGGACAAAATGTTTTGTTTCGACCAAAAACATTTTCTGTAGCTGGAAACAGCTTGTGTATGAAAACAAATGTTTTTGTTTCATGTTTTCTGTGTAATGTTTCGAACAGGAGTCACGCCTTAAGGCTTATCCCGTAGTATATGATCTAAGCCAAATCCAAGTTGAGGAGAATTCAAATCGAGTGAACTCGAGTTATTAAATAGATTGAATGGGTTGAATTAACACTTCACATTTGTGTCTTGACATCCCTACTCTACTTTTGAGTTTTGATTTTTTGACATATTGACAAGACGACAAAAACTAACAAAATTTTACGTTTGTTGTACAGCAATACAGCATTCTCAGTTTTGATTTTTTAGACAAAACTGAAAAGTGTTAATTTTAGAAATAATATCAAGACCTAAGTAGCACATTTTATCATCAAGAAGATATGCGGAATAAGTTAACTCCACAACTTTCATTTATGACATTATGACTAATGCAAGATGATGTGTACCGCTTTAAACTAAATTTATACATTTTCGGAAGATTAAAATATAATTTAAAATGTCTGAAGTAAAAGGTACTAAAGCTCTAGAACTATGGTGCAAGCGCTTGGTCAAAGATTGTCCTGATGTTCATATAGATAACATGACAACTTCCTGGAGAAATGGCATAGCATTCTGTGCTCTAGTTCATCACTTTAGGCCAGATTTGATGTAAGTTTTAATTAATAACTTTAACATTCTACAAAAAAATATATTTGACTTTAATTTCTCATACAGTTTTGAGGTACCTACTTTTAATCTTGCTAATGCTTTATCACACTTTTGATTTTAATAAAAATTACAGTGATTTATCCAAATTAAATCCTGAGAACATTTATGAAAACAATCAGTTGGCTTATAATATTGCTGAGAAACATCTGGGCATACCCAGTCTTCTTGATCCAGAAGATATGGTTGAAAATGATGTTCCAGATAGATTATCGATACTAACATATTTATCTCAGTTTTACCAACGTTTGGGACACACAGGTGAGTTTATGTAATATTAGGTTTTTCCCGCGGCTCCGCCTGCGTAAATACATCTCGCAGGAACACTGTACTTTTTCGGGATAAAAAATATCCTATGTCTTTTCCTGGGACCCAAAGTATGTCTATACCAAATTTCATAAAAATCGGTCCAGCAGTTACAGTGTGAAGAGGTTATAGACATACAGACAGACACACTTTCGAATTTATAGTATTAGAAGTATAGTTTTGTAATTATGTTTTTAATACTTATGTCTGGTTTCTAAGGTGTATTTGTCAGTAGTATTTTGTAACTAACTTTTGCCCACAGCTCTGCCCGCTAAATACAGTATCCCACAGGAACCCTGTACTTTTTGGAAAAAAAATGTAACCTGTTTTCTTCCAGAGCTTAAGCTACTGCCATACCAAATTTCACCAATATCTGTTTAGAAGTTTTTTGTGTGAAAGAGTAACAAACATTCATCCATCAATCTATCCTCACAAACTTTCACAATTATAATAGTAAGTAGTAGGATAGTTCAAACGCATTAGCAAATGTAAAGTGCCACTGAATAGATAACAAATACACCTTAGAAACCGGGCATTAAAAAGAAAAGGTTTTAAAGCCTTAATGGGTAGGAAAAATGTTGTTTATTGTTTAAAATGTTCCATATTATGAGATGTTTAGAAATAATAGGGAATATGCACATATTTTTGAATTTTTTTTATACATATCTTTCTTGTTTGGTAAACTGTATGGTAAAATCAGTTTTTGGATATTATTAAAAATAACAAAGATATGACCGTTTAAAGTAGTATATTAGACAGAAAGTTTGGATATGTAAAATGATGTCACATAACAATATTACTTAGGAACATTCATAGAAAGTTCATAAGTAATTTCATTTTGCTAGAAAAATATAGATTCAAAACTTTGACCGCTCATATCTTGCTCATTTATAAACAGATATTGAACATTTTCTCGCCATTGCCTTTCTTTTTCAATCTAGTATCACATTATTATGTTTTAAGTTATTTTTATTTTTATGCTTATTCCCTATTGTCATCCAAATAAGTAACATTGCATTATCATTAGCTGTCCAACAATGTAACAAATCTATGTGTGTTATTATTGGATTGGCCCAACTTTGGCATTCTCCTTTGTAGCTAAATCCTAAATGTTTATACTACCTTTCAGTGAATGCAAAAGTTAACGAAACAGACTCAAAACATTCTTCAGCATCTTCTACTCCTACAAGTGTAAGTGAAAATGTATACACCTTAATGTGCATCTTTGGCTTTGTGTGTATTCTACGATAAACACTGCACTGTTTGTTAAATTTCTTTTCTATTACTTTTTCCTAATTCTTGTCTTGTACTTCACTTTTAGACTCCCATCAAATTTGGAAAAGTGGCTCTTGATAAATGTACTGTATGTGGACTACCTGTATATTTAGCACAACGACTTATCGTCTCACAAAAGCTATATCACAGAAGATGTTTCCGGTGTTCGACTTGCTTGGGACACTTGAATCCTAAAAACTTTCATGTAATCGAAACAAACAAATTTTCTTGTGATTCCTGTAAAAACGATAAGAACATGTCTAAATATCTAAATAATAATGATCAAATGGGAATGCTGGCTTTTACAAATGATGTGCATGAGACATCCCAAGGTGCTCAACAAGCAGAGCCAAACACTTCCAAATTAAAGTCCAGACCACAGTCAATTTTAGGTGAGATATTATGTAACATAACTCTTCTGTTTTGGCATGTGTTAAATCTCTTTATTTCTATTTATGAATGTAATGTCTTGCTCTATATCAAGTGTTATTGAAGCATTTATTTTTACACCAATTTAGGATTTTATTATTATAATATTAGGTTTACAATAAAAATATAATTTATGCAGATTGCAAAAGCATATTCTAAGAAAAAAAATAACAATCAGAAAGTTTTAATTGTCTTATTACAAATATTTTACATGAGAATTATTTTATTGAAGGCTAATGTATGCAGATCACCTTGTGTTCTGTGTAGGACATGTAATACCTTTTATGGTAAAGTAATTGATGCAACTACTTGTGGACTCTGTATTGCAAAACATTTATAAAGTTAAGGACAGAGTGGTTCTGGTAACTGGTCTTACCTGTATAAGATGGTTCATGCTTTTTAGTAAAATGCATACTTATACTTTAGCACCATAATATTAATTATTATAAGTGTATGTCCAATGTTATTAGAAATTAAATCTGTAGTGGCAAACATTCTTATTATGAAAAATAACCCAATATTTTTTTATTTCAGAGAAAATAAACATGTTTGAGAATATAGATAAAGATAATGTAAATAAAATAAACGAAAATCTTTCTACTATTAGTTTAAAAGACAATTATATAAATAAGTCTAATATGGATGTATCTAATATTTCTAATGGATCAAAAAACACTGATAGTGTAGCTGATAATGTAAACGAAAAAGTAGGTTTGAATTCTGAAGCTTATAATTCCTTTAACAGTGAGCATGAAAAGGTATACAAAACAAATAAAGATAAATTATTTTTTTTACAAACTCAACTATCAGATGATATTCCAGATTTAAAATTACCAGATACTTGTATAGAAAAAAGTGTTACGGATATCAATGATATCACATTGGATAATGTAGACAAAACTGACCAAAGCGAAATAAAATCAAAAGATATTAATCATGATAGCAACATTACAGATGATAGTAGAATAGCTCAAAATAATATAACATTAACTAAAGATCTAGATACAAATGAAGTTATATCTATTGAAGAAGAAATAAAAATTAGTGTTCCACCTCGAAGAAAAAAATTAAATTTATCTAAAGTCTTAGAAAAGACGCAAACAAAATCGAATACAGAAAATGTAGAGTACCCAGACCACCTGAATCCATTCTCAGAAGATGAGGAAGAGGTATTTTTATTATGTTATTATTTTTGTGATGATATTTTTTCATCTTCATTTTTTTTCGTCTTAAGATATGAACCTCTATAAGTATTGTAAAAAATATTATGTTAATATGTAATTGAATTTATATTTTAGAATGAAGAAGCAGAGAAACCGATCAAAACAAGCACAAATCCTTTTGGAAGTAGTGATGAGGAAGAAGAGATTATTTCACAAAGTGCACAAAGACATGAAAATAACAATTCGACTACAGAAAATGCAACTTCAACACCTGTGTAAGTCACCAAAAATTCAAAATAAGAACGTAATTTAATTGTTATGGTAACAATTCGTATTTTTGAGGAATAAAACTAATATATATTTCAGTACATACTTTTTAAAAATTAGTTTTCAATATTAGTATATTTTCGCAGTAAACGGCTTATAAAAGCATATAATCCCTTTTGGTCTGATGGAGAAGAACCATCGTCGGACGAGGAAACAACAACAAAAAGGTAATTGTTACTCCTATCATAAACTCGTGATTGCTTACTAATAACTACTTAGGCTGGTCTATTATCAAACTTGAAGTACTTTTTCTTCTATCTACTAATCCGCCAAGTTAAGGATTGTCTTAAAGTTCAAACTCAGCACTTGCGTCGTTTTTTCGACGACTCGAGGGCCATCAAGGATTAGAAGGGCGGAACGAACTTGCCAGTTCTTCATTTAAATCGCTCAAGAACGACGGAATTCGCTCACCATCGCTTGCGATCCGTCCTCGCTATTGCCTATATCATCGTTTCTCAAGCATTTTTATGTCGCGACCCACAAAAAAGCCAAAATATTAAGTAAAAAGTCTTGCGACCCCGTCACTATAAAATTGTAATAATATTATGTACCTAAATAGCGCGTTATTTTTATCAGCTATAAGTACGTTGTATTAGCCTTCACTGGCTCGAACAAATGATTTTTTCGACGTTCGACACAAAAAATTCGTTCGAAAAACGAATATTTTGTACCTATATGTAGTTTGTATTAATTTTCAACAGACTGCGACCCCCTTTAAAAACAAACACGACCTCCCCAAGGGTCGCGACCCACCGGTTGAGAAACGATGGCCTATATCGTGTAGTACAGAAACATAACTCCACAATCATTAATCAAATACAATTTCTACACGTTATTCCAACATTATTTTATCAAAAATACTAGTATTCTATTCGTATACGAGTTGATATTGAGAAAACGTGATGTTTATACAATAGGTTTGTGTAATGACGTCGCTCATAACGTCCATCACGAGAACAAGCGCATGATATCTTCAACTTTCACAACTGCGAATCGCTAATGAAAATATTTAGCACAATACGCTACGACGCGGAAAATAATACGATGGATCAGGCTTTTTTAACTGACTATCTGTATCAATTGGGGTTCTGATTTGATCCCGAGAACAAAAATGATTTACATAGAAATGGCAAAATAAAATAGGCCCGTAATTATGTTGGTTATTATGTAGGACACCATTTCCGCTTTTAACAAATCCGTGATTTACCGCAATCGACAATGACAATAGTAGTGTAGCTTTGACCATTTTTTTGCCTTTGACAAGGCCGTTTATGCCTTATACCGATGCGACAATGCTAAAGGCGTTTTATTGTTTGAATTCAATTATTATCGTTTGACTTTTAAGCCTTTTGTATCGAATATTCCGTAGATCGACAGTAGCCAGATAGCAGAATAAGTATATATCTATTTATTGTGACCCCACCTACCTAATAGATAACTGCACAAGCAGCACAACGCACAATTACATAGTAAAAATTATAATACACTTTTAAACCTTATTGCCCTATTAATATCGGCAATAAGGTTTAAAAGAAAAATACCTACGAAATAGGCTACCTACCTATTATGGGCGTTTTGTGTGCTTTTTTATTTAAATAAAATATTCAACAACAACATGCGAATCTATGGCTGTGTTCCGCGGTAAATAGCGCTTGTTAGCGCTTGCTAGCGTTAAAGAAAAAAAAACAGTTTATCGGCCAGGACACGTTTGCTAATTTGCTTCCGCTTTTTTTAGCGCTTTTTTCCGCTGAACACAGCCTATATTAGTGCTTAGATACCATTGTACAGTCGCCGACAAACCCGGTGCACCACTTTTATACTTTGACGTCATAGCAATAAAGACTACACCGGCTTGTTGGCTACCGTACGTTGCTAAAATGTAATCAAATCTAATTTTATTCAGCTCAAACATGCACAAGTCTCCACTGACCACGAGTACGCCGAACCTCCCCGGCGGCACGCCTCGACGCCGGAAGCCGAAGGCACCCGCGCCTCCCCCCATCGCCGAGCGCCTCGACCTCCCCTCCACGTCCATGGACGACGTCGCCAGCATATCGTCCTACAGCTCCCATAACTCCACCGTCCATTCCGATCAGGTATTTCTTAAGTGTGCGTAGTAGAAAACTAACAAAATTCAGTCATGCGGACTTCTCCGCACATTCGTAAAGTAGCGCGGTGGATTGCTTTCTGTGAGAAATCAAGAGGTTCTTAGATGTGGAACTGCATATAAGAAGCTCCTATGATTTTCTTGATTCTGGATAAAAGAAAATATTGTTCCTTTACTCAGTTAAGTTTATACTAAACTAGCTGTTGCCCGCGGCCCCGCCCGCGTAAATACAGTATCCCAAAGGAACACTGTACCTAATTTCTCGGGATAAAAAGTAACAATCCAGAGCCTAAACTTCTACCATAGGTACCAAATTTCATCGAAATCCGTTCAGTAGTTCTTGCGTGAAAGAATAACAAACTGTCAACTGATATCCATCCTCACAAACTCACATATTTTATAATATTAGTAGGATGAAAAATCATTAAATCGATTTTAATTTAAACTATGGGGATGAGTTGTATCCTAAACACTAACCTCCTTACTAATCAAAATATTTACATAACGGATAACTTATATAAAGGCCCCCACAGACGAGAGGCCGATCGTTTCAGCTGGAACTGACGTCAGTTCGGCCTGAACGGATTCGAGCACACACACGGAAAAAATCGCATCCAATCCAATTTACGTCAGTTCGGCCTGATCTGATTCGTGCCCACACACGGAACAGTCGCATCAGTCCATTCTGGTTTGCCGCGCGCTACAGTCGTGTTTATCAATTTTGTATTTAAACACCGCGAAAACTCATACAACGCTTGTACAAGATACACGCCCGCACGGCAGCGGGTCGGTCAAGAACTGAAGCGATTTGTCCACACACGGTCAGGACAGGCCGCGCGTTCAGGCCGATCGGTCAGGCCAGAATTAATGTTGCCAACTTAGTTATTTTACAAAATTTTACTAAATTGAGTATTTTATTCCCTCCTTGGTAGAAATTTAGTTATTAGAGCATTTCTCAAATTTTTTGACCATAGCCGCAACGTCGATGTCCCATGTTTTGGTCTTTGATTATTTTTTTACTACGATAACATAAATACCATACATGACTGTCGTAACTTCGTTGATATTATTTAATTATCAGAGAAAATATCAAAGCTATAAATAAAACACTCTCACTACAATAAATAATTAATAATCTAAAATACCAAAATTTTCGTAGTATGGAAAATAGGTTGTCCCATTGCGACCGCGGTGATTTTGAACTCATTTATTTCATTAAATTCTAAGAAACGGAATATATGTTATAGTCTTAAAACACTACTTAGAGTATTTGAATACATATTTTATGTAGTATAATAGTGAAATACGTCGTAAGTTAATCAGTTTCAGGAAAATAATATTGTCCCATAAAAAAATTCCAAAACGGAATTCAGATTTTGTTACCGATTTTTGTGTCGAAAGATTTTTTAAACTACAAAGTTAATTGATTTTTTTTCCTTTGGCAACACTATTGACGACATTTCACATTGCTATTTTGTTGTGATGTCATTTCGGTGTCGACAACAGCCGCGGCTTGACGTAGTGCTCTGCACTGCGACTAATTCGATCTGGATTTTGTTATACTGTGTGAAGGTAAGTTCAAGATACTTAATACTCTTGTTGAAATTGATAAATAGTTCTTTTAATGGGCTACAATTTGATGTAAAATACTGTTTTAAGTATTGAGTTTTAAAGAATATGTATTTTATTCAAAATCTGTACCCGTCATTTCGTTACTTCTGTTTTTGTTACTTTCGCGTGGTAACGTATAACCAGAACGAGGGGTAACAAAAAAGGAGTTTTTAAAGCTAAGTACACATTTCGTAAAATTGCCATACTGGTAGGTAGGTATCTATATTCGTTTAATCCCCATAATGTTATATATATCTTTTGTTATGTATATATTACTAAATTTGAAGATTATAACACAGGATAAAACTAAATAATTTTCATTTTCACTTATTTTGTTTTCATTTTATAATGGAGTGTCAAGTGTGTGTATGCTTAGCCTTACATTTCCGATTTTGTTACCCAAGTTTCTTGTTTTGATACTGTCCCAAATTTTTTCTGATAATAATGGTAGATATTTCTTTTTCTTTAAATTGAAATGCTATAATCAATAATTTAAAACAATTTTATGATAAATATTATTATAATTATAAATAGTAAATATAACATGCCTTTTCTATTTTAGAGGAAAACTAAACATTTTGATTAGAAAGTTTAAAAAAGGTAACAAAAAATACTCAGTACTGCTAAAAACAATTTAAATATTTTTTTTCACAATTTTTACTTTTATCAGATGTTGTTTAATTTATGATCTACATAGAAAAACATAAATTTATAATACAGTCTGCATGTTTCTTTATGGTTTTCATTAATTTCCAAGTAACAAAATAAGAACTTTTATTTCGCCCTTAACTAATAATTTACAGGTTTTTTGTATAAAAACTGTATTAAAACAAAAAAACAACCATAAATTCAGAATCTGTCTAGTTTTAGCTAGATGTATTTAACATAATATGTCCAAAATATACTTATTGTATTTTAAGAAGATTATTAAAATTATGGTCAAAAAATTTGAGAAATGCTCATTAGTAGTGTTTAAGTAGGAAAGAGCCAGACAGTAATGATATGCAAAATAGCTACTAAATACGTAATATTTCCTAGTATATTTTAATTTAATCGTAAATTTTATAATCAAATTCAATTAATGAAAAAAAATTAATATAATAAAACCTAAAATGCAGTGGTTTTTGGGGGGCTTCAGGAATTCCTAAGTTAAGTAGCCTCTTTAGTAGTTTTTTAGTAGTTTTAGTAGAAATCGATACGAGTTTAGTAGTTTCACAAAAAAAGAGCTGGCAACACTGGAACGAATCGCTTCAGTCCGTACGGCCGCCTGATGCGATCTCGAAATTGCACACACACGATACGATTTTGCATCCGTTCAGGCCGAACTGAAGGTAGACCGGACCATGTATGGGGCCCCTAACGTTACTGCTTTTGTCACTTGACTATAGTTTTAAGAAGGCTTCTGTTTAAAATATTAAAAAAACGCCTTTGATTTGTACTTAGCGCACGTGTAAAATTCAACCTTTTTTTTAACTTCATCACTTTTTCTCAATAATTTACTTAAAATTTTATTATAAATTTGACCTACCTAATACCTTACTAATCGATATATACCTAAGTTCAGAAGAAACACATAACTATCAGAAAAGTAAAGGGCAAAGCTAAAATGCACCATAAGCCCTAAGTTGTACTATTATTTATTCTGTGCCTAAGGTAACAGACGGGAAGTTGAAAGAAAATGGGCGGAAAGGATGGATTTTCTCACTGCCGATCGCGCAGACTCAAGAGTCAAGACCCATCGTAATGTTGGTTTAAGGTGTCTTATCAACAGTGAGAAAAAAATCAGGTGTTCTGAATAAAATAGTGTTGGTGTCCAAGTGCAGAGTATAACGAAAGAAATCTAGAAATCGTACGGCAGCCACACCCCGCGGCTAAAGCGCGTGGCCCCAACGCCGCCGGACAGTCTGTCCACGCTGTCGGGTCTCGAAAGTCTGGATAGGAGCACGGACTCGCCCGCGCGGTACAGCTCCGACGGTAAATATAGAACAGTGTTTTTCAAAGTGTGGGTCGCAACCCTCAGGGGAGTTGCGAAACCTCTATAGTTGCAAAAGGTGGGGAAAACTACTGCAGTAAAAAAAATAGGAAAACAGTTGAACTAAAGGCCATCCGTGCAACTTCCCGCTAAGCGCTTAAATTTTATCTTATGAGTCATTTTTGAGCTTATTGAGCTCAAAAATAAAAGTGCTTCTAAAAATTTTCACTGATAATTTTCTTTCGGAGCTCGGAGAGCTCAAAAGTCTGATGAAAGTTAAATAAAATACTATTTTATTAAATTCCAAACGTCATAACTTTGGAATAAATCAACCGATTTTCACGCAACTGGCGGCAATAAATGCAGTTTTTCATATCCTTTGAAAAAATCGACAACATATTTTTTTTTAATGAAAAATTTCGGAGTAATTCCGAAAAAACACTTTCGGTTTTCTTTCCTTCACGATATCTCTCGAACGAATCAACCGATTTTGACCGAATTAGCGGCGATCGACGTGGTTTTTCATGGTTAAGAGCTTATTAGTTTTTGGAGTTAATCGATAAAGCCGTTTAAAAAAATATTCCAGAAAAACTACTTTTAAAAAAGTTCACTTTTTTTTATTTATTGAAATCCATCTGTCCGGATCGGTCCACATTATATTAAAAATCTAAGTTTAGCCGCAATAAAATCGGCCAAACCGTTCAAAGGTTATAAGAGGTTTACATACTTACACACACACATACATACAGACATAGTGACACCCTCGCGGGGTTAGTCAGAGAAGCTCACTGTGACCTCAGAACGTCGAGATCTGATGAGAATTCGATTTTTGCAAAACAGGTCAAACCAATAACTTCCCGATTTTTTAAAAATATTTATCCAGTAGAGTACAATGTAGTAAGCCTTACAATGTTTTGTCCTTGTCTTATGCTTTGGAAAAGTCGCTTGACAGACAAGGACAAAACATTGTATTGCTTATCTGCTGGGTGTAAATATTTTTATTAGAAAGGGGGAATGAGTCTTAATTATTTAAGAAAAAACACATTCTCGTTGATCTTACGAAATTTTTCTATGATACTTAATAGAGTAGATTTTTTACGACTATAGGTGTTATGGTGAAGACCACTTTATTTCAAGACATTTAGCAAATTTTCAAGCAATACACATACATATATTTTTTCAATTGTAGGTACGGTTCGAAAGAAAGGCCCGGCACCGGGGCTTCCGCTGCCGGAGCGGCGCGAGGTCAAGCTGACATTGCCGCCCGAGGAACTGCAGGTTAATATTCTAAATAGAGTATTTTATAATAATAATAACTCCCCACCGATCTCGGTGATGGTGGCCGGTTCCATTGAAACCAGGCCCGTTACGCAGGCGTAATTTTATAGTGCCCAAGTGTGTGCGCAGTACACAAGAGCACTCTCTCCCTCTTCCTTTACTCTGGGACGGATAACCGACACGACTGACGAGAGATCAGGCGCCGGCCCGACTTTTACATGCCCATCCGACGCATGGATCATCTTTCTTGTCAAACAATCGGGTGATCAGCCTGCATTGTCCTAACCAAACTTGGAAACAACATTTTTTGTTGTTCCAATGCGGGAATCGAACCCGCGACCTCCGATTCGAGAGCCAATGCTCTAACCACTAGACCACGGAGGCTGTTTACACCAAACAATGTTATTTGAATAGTAAAATTACACCTTATTTCCAAGTTGATCGTGGAATGCATGATCTTTTTATTTAACAAAGTAAAGGTGTTAAATAACTGTATCAATCTAACCAATGCAATGTCGAAATTATGTCACTTCTTTACAATATCCTAAATGCTATTTTCTGACTTTATTTGACATTGTAAAATCACGTTTAGTTGTAACGGGGCATCCAAAGGCCGGTATTATGGTAACTCCTCTTGTTTTAGAGTATTCATGGGTGACGGTAATCACTTTCCATAAAACTATCCGGTAGGTACCATAAATAAGTATTGCATCCACAGATATCTATTGACTAGACCACGCAAGTGTATGTACTTCGAGTATAACTTCGCGTGTAAAGGAAGAGTAAAAATTACTTCTTTTAACGCCATTTCCTCTTGAATATTCTCGGTACCAAAAGTCAAACAAAAACTAAAAAACCGGCCAAGTGCGAGTCGGACTCGCGCACCGAGGGTTCCGTACAAACCTTTATATTTATTAAAAAAAATATATTATGTGATGTAACTAAAAATTTATGGTTTTCGTAATTTTTCCTTTATCTATGCTATAAGACGTTGCTTCGTACCAAATTTCAAGATTCTGAGTTCACGGGAAGCACCCTGTAGGTTTTGATTCCCTTGCAAGTGTCGAAAATTTGCGGCATAAACGGCTGTATCTTTTGATTGCGTTGGCTTAGAAGTTTTATTTTTTCACAGCTCCAAGAGACAGTAGTGAGTATTTTATATAAATTCCAGCTTCATACCTCCACGCGTTCCTGAGAAAAAGGGTCTTGACAGACGGACGGACGGACAGACGGACAACAAAGTGATCCTATAAGGGTTCCGTTTTTTCCTTTTGAGGTACGGAACCCTAAAAATGCGACGGAGCGGCCTTTGAATCGTTTACTCGGGGGCGGGGAGTTATCATCACTAAATCGCTCTTGTGACGTCACAGTAGGTAGAAAAATAATGGCACGCTTGGTTAGAAATCAAATACAAACGATAAGACTTGCGTTATCTAGTCTATAGATGTTTGTGGTTACATCCAACTAATGCACCAGGTGCAGCTGGAGCTGCTAGAGACGCAGCAGCTGGGGCTGGAGCGGCAGGGCGTGCTGCTGGAGCGCATGATCCGCGACAAGTGTGAGGGTAAACACGCAGCACTTTACAAGCTTAGAGCACCACCTTTCCTAGTCTCTTAGTCTTTAGGCCGCGGCCTGGACGGCAGCGGGCGGCGCGTCTTGATTAAATACACAGATTTGTATGAAACTGTTCGATGCGGCCACGCTGCCTACTGTCGTCGAGAACAGTTTCCGCCCGAATCGGCCGCTCCGAACGCTGGCATCTAGGCCGCAGCCTTATTTTTAATTAAGTAAAATGTGCATAGGCAATGTTGTGATTTGGAAATAGAAACTAAATTGCGACAAACGGTATATTGCCAGTGGCACGAGTGTGCAACATCGCTCAGCGCCATCTATCCGCAGCATATCCAAGTGTTTACTTCTATGGCATGCGCCTATATTTCGTATGTTGCGGACTTATGTATATGTAAAAGGTCAATACCCAGTTGTACAGATAGGACAGAGGACGAGCAAGCACTTTGATAGATCTGTCTTACCAGATCAAAAATTGAATCGGGAGAAAGGTAAAGAAGAAGATCGGGAGGAAAGTAAAAACCAGTAGGAAATGCATAATATATTTTACGAAAAACTGAAAATAAAAATGGGATTTCAGATATTAAATGTCTCATTTTAAAATTAAAATGGGTGATTTACTGAAACAGAATAAAATTTCACCACGTATATTTTATGTATCTAAGTTCACAAAGGCACATCGTCACCTTTCTTAAAAGCAATGCACGTCACTGTATAGCACTACACTTTATTAAATGTTGCCGTGTATCTGAAGTCTGAACGTCTTTAGAAGTTGTTGTTTTACTCGGCTGTTAACAGGTGACGACGGCCCCACTGCTTCTCAAGAGGAGATAGAAGATCTGGTCATCCAGCTGTGTGAGCTCGTCAACGAGAAGAACGATCTGTTCAGGAAACAGACCGAACTCATGTATATGTGAGTATTAGTCAATGAACCTCTAAATCTTAAATATAATTTTCATTGTGACAGCATAATTTAACAGAAGTTAAATATTGTTTACAAAAAGAACCGCATTTTAAAAAGTCGCGACCACAAATTAAAATACTATTAGATTCAACAATTTTCATTCACGTTTTATTTTCTGGAATGGAATCAATTCAGTGCCATCGGTTAATGGCGATATTCAATAAACTGTAAATAATTTCTTGTACATAATATAATAGCCTCACGGTCTATTGCAGACGATTAATGGCGTGTTACTCAATGATTAACCGTGGAACAGCTTTTTTCGTGGCTGTGCAAAGCGATACGAGAACGGTATAGCCTACCGCAGATAGGGTTACCATATCTCAGGATTTGTCCTGAGATTTCAGGATTTTTCGACTCTTCTCAGGATTCCGGCCGGATTTAGCAAATCTAGTGATAGCTCAGGATTTTCAATAAAACACAGGTTACATTTTAAAGATCCCTCTTATTAAACTACTAAAAATAATTTTCTTTTAGTAACAATTGCAGTTAAAATCAATACTTATTTATCAAAGTGAAACAAACTAAAAATAATCTTCTTTTGGTAACAATTGCAGTTAAAATAAAAAAAGTCGCGTAAAACGCGTGCGCAAGATAATAATACGTTTTTGAGAGAAAATTCTCAACCTGTAGAAAATCTCAGGACTTTTCTAGGAAATCAGGCCTTTTCTCCGGACTTTTGATTTTTTCATCTGGTAACCCTAACCGCAGAGGCTCTTCGGTAGGTTGGTAGAGCCGACAAGAGAAACTTGTATGAGTATTGGATATTTATCTATACTAATATAATAAAGAGAAAAAGTTTGTTTGCATAGAATAGGCTCCGAAACTAGTGAACCGATTTTGATGAAATTTGGCACAGATATAGAATAAACCACGGGGAAGGAAATAGGCTACTTTTTATTGCGGTAAAATGTACGGTTCTACGAGATTTCCTTTTGTCGCGCACGAAGTCGCGGGTAACATTTAGTATAATATGATATTTGTTGAAGTGACTTAAAATATCACAGCATGTTTTCCGTAGTTATAGCAATCGGAGCTCGTGTCTCGGAACCCTCATGGTTTCGTCACGTCCGTCCGTCCGTCCTAACGGCTAGTGCTAAAAAGATGAAGCTTTGCATGGATATATGTATATTTACCAATTCGAGAGAGTGCTAAAATAAAATCACGAAAAATATTTTTGGGAACCTGCAACGTGAGGTACGTTTTAGGTTCCCAAAAACACGTAAAGTGGGGATGATTTTTTTCTCGCGTCTACCCTATAATTTGAGGTATCATTAGATAGGCTTTTTTAAGAACATTGAGAAGTTTCTATGACGATTTTTTATTTTAGGTATCCGTTTCCGACTTTGCGAGATAATCAACTTTAAAGCGTTTTTATACTTTACTTGTAAAATAATTAAACATGTAAAATATTGATATTTATAATAGTGCAGATATACTTTCGCAATTTCGACTCTCACTTGGCTGGTTTTTTAACAAATTTAAACTTTGAAAAGTTACAAAAAATATATTGTTATAAATTGTACAAAAATTATATAGCCTATTTATTTACACGGGACAGTACGTTCACAATTTCCACAATGGAATGACAATTTCCTTAGTAATTTGCATTTTGTTTGTTATGATGGATATCACGCATCGGAAATTCGGAACGTGACCCCGCGCAGCGAGTTATACAACATAGAATCTTATAACGCGTTTGAAATAAGAATAGGAACGTCAATGACCTTTTTCTGTCAAATATCACTTGAAAAGTGCTATTTTCAGAAAAAACTTATGTGAATATAAATATTAATAGTCTTGCATCAAATTTAAATAAAAACGTAAAATAGTAATCAATTATCTAAACATAAATTTAACTATTATAACAGTCTAAATTCGAAACAATATGGCGCCGACTCGATCCTATTCTCATTTGAATCGCACTTATATTGATGAAGATACGGAATAAAAATTATACATATGTATTGCGCCTTAAAAGGGGAAAGATAAAATAATAATAAATTGTTAATAACTACTTCCTACTAACAACTAGATTACAGTGAACGTAATTGACCGCACTAGGCGGCAGCGGAGCTACGCACTACGTGGACGCTCCTAAGAAAGCCGTGCCATAAATGCTTTTTCCAAAAGTCGGCAGAGGTACATGTATTATACCTCAAATTGTAGACAAAGGACCAATCTACCTAAATACAAACGATAAACACTTCTGTTTGTCCCCATTTTTGAAAAAAATACGCTTAAAATAGCAGAATGGAAATTTGTTGGAAACTAATAATTCTTGAAATATGGACATTTAACTTTGATTTTATAGTACCTTTTTTCTATGAAATATAAAAGTGTTATACCATTTTAAAAAGCTTAAGATGTGTTCTTTATTATAAACTAATTAAATATTAGCTTCTTGGATATATGACACCACTAGAGACGTAAATCTCGTAGTATGCCATTTTTTCTTAAATTTAATTTTCGATTAGAGTTTTGGCAGTTATCGAAATTTGCCGAAGTTCTGTAATTAAAGTTATTTGATAGCAAATTTAATGTAGATTTACATGGTAATTTTTTTTGTTGCGGCATCAGTGCGCAACATGTGGTTATATGTCAAAATGTTAAGGTATGTTTTTCTACTTTATAGGATGCAAATTATGAGTTTTTGTTTATCGTCTAATTAATTTAAGAGAATCATATAAGTTATACCATTTTAGAATGCTTGAAATGTGATATTTACGGTAGATAGGATCAATATATTTTTCTTCAATAAATAACACCTCTAGAGACGTAGGTACTGTATCGTATTGCCTTCTCTTCAATTTTCGACCACAGATGACATTTGCCGAAATCTGCTAAAGTTCTGATAATAGTCTTATTTTGTAGCAAATGTAATGCAGATTTACAGAATACAATATTTTTTGCAGTTTGAGTCGTAAACTATAGTATTAATACTTTAAAATGTGAATGTATTGTATGGAAAAAGTATCAGTCCTACCAAATTTTGGCCATTACGCTTTATAAATAACACAATTGTATGCTAATTATGTATATAAATGGTAAATAGCCTTCTTCTATGCATAAAAAGTGGCGTCTTTCCTGATCTAATGAAACATAGTAAAGTTTAACCTCTGTTTAAGTCTGGTAGTAGGTCGGATCCATCTAACTTCCGACCTATATCTATTTTACCAACAATAAGTAAAATATATGAAAAAATAACCTAACCAAGAGCATGTCAGGACATGTCTAAGGAGGGTTCCGTAACTATAAATGCGTAATATGCTTTTTTTTTTAATTACTCCAAAAGTTACTGTCCGATTTGGTTCATAATAGTTTTCCTAAAGAGTTTTTAGCATGATCTATCAGCATGGAAATTTGCAAGTTTCTATCTCCTTTAGTTTAAAAATGCTAGGGGGGGGACCAACTTACAAACTACTTTGGAGGCCGATTACTCGAAAATGGTCAACTTTATAAAAAAGTAACGTATGAAACCTTGCCTTTATTGTAAAAGACCTATTCTACGATACCCCACACGATGGGGTAGAGTGAAAAAATATTTTTCATCCCCACTTCACATGTATGGAGAGCCACCCTTAAAATATATTTTTTTTATTTTTTTATGATCCCGAAACCGTGATCTATACACAATCTATAACTGCACCAAATTTCATCAATTTATATTCATAATTACAGGAGCTAGAGGCGCGGACAGACAGACAGACAGACAGACGGACAGAGCGAAACTATAAGGGTTCCTTAAGTATTACGGAACCCTAATAATACTTATTCAGTTACTAGCACACTTTAATATAAATAACATTTTACATGATAAACAGTTTGGTTTTACGAAGGGTCGCTCTACAACAGATGCAGGCGTTGATCTAATTACTTATATTTTTGATGCTTGGGAGGGGTCGCAGGATGCTCTAGGAGTCTTTTGCGATCTCTCTAAGGCATTTGATTGCGTGCAGCACAGAACGTTGATCAGGAAACTATGCCACTACGGACTAAGGGGACCAGCACTAATCCTATTAAAATCTTATTTATCAAATAGGACTCAGAGGGTTGAGATAAATGGAAAAAGATCCACAGGTACCAAAATTGAGATGGGGGTCCCACAAGGATCCATTTTAGGACCCTTCCGTTTTCTGATCTATATAAATGACCTACCATGCCTTATTAATGGAAAAAACGGGATAGTCTTATTTGCCGATGACACGTCACTTACTTTTAATATTAATCGCCAAAACGCAGGCTATGACGAAGTAAATAATGCTCTCTCAAAAATAGTACACTGGTTTAGTGTTAATAATCTTTTGTTAAATAGCAAAAAAACTAAATGTATAAAGTTCACGTTGCCGAATGTAAGGCAAACTGAAACCAATGTACTATTGAATGGCAAAGGTATGGAATTAGTAGATACAGCTGTCTTTTTAGGTATAACATTAGACGCAAAACTTCAGTGGGGCCCTCATATTGCTGGGTTGGCCGACAGACTCAGTTCAGCAGCATTTGCAATAAGTAAGATTAGACAATTTACAGATGAAAACACAGCAAGGCTTGTATACTTTAGTTACTTCCACAGTATAATGTCCTATGGCATTCTACTGTGGGGAAATGCTGCAGATATAAATACTATATTTGTGCTGCAGAAGCGAGCTGTTCGGGCAATCTACAAGCTGGCCCCCAACACTTCATTAAGAGAGAAGTTTAAAGAAACTGGAATCTTAACTGTAGCTTCTCAGTATGTTCTAGAAAATGTATTATATGTTAAAAAAAATTTAAGCCAATTCAAAAAGAAAAGTGACAACCACAATAGAAATACTCGAAATAAGCATAAGCTTGATGTACCAGTGACTAGACTTAGTAAAGTAAAGAACTCGTTTAAAGGCCAATGTATACGCCTATACAATAAGATCCCAGAACGCGTTCAATTTTTTTCAATCAATAAATTTAAAAAAGTAGTTAAATAACGTTTATGTGCTAAAGCCTATTATAAAGTTAATGATTTTATGAATGATAGCACACCTTGGGAATAAGGTGGCCCCCTGTAAGGCTACTTCGAAACTACATATATTATTGTATTCTTGTTATGTAGTTTTAGGCATAACATTGTTATATACCTTTTTTATTTTAAAAGAACAATTTTCCATCTTTTTGGTAAAAGATGGCCCCGTGCGAGTTTCTTACGCCGGTTCTTCTCGCCGGGCTAGTTTCCGAACCGGTGGTAGGCATCATGTAGGACAATTCTATAAGTGTTATAATATAACCTATATGGAAATAAAAATTTTGAGTTTGAGTTTAAAGTCTTAATTAACGACGAAAGTGTAATACTAAATGTCGTAGTGTTGCCCTTTGGGCAACTCTTTGAAGGTGCCCAGGGAGTTATGAAAAAAATATTAAAATAGGTCTAAACTAAAGTCTGAACTTAACCATACAAGAAAATGAAAATATAAGGCACTAACGAAGTCGTTTTGCATATACTTTTCTATACTTCGGATAATACATCGAGTATAAAAAATTCTATTAATATAGGTAAGCTCAAGAGTTCTAGATGAAGTTGTAGAACTTTTATATCAATTTTGAGCGACTATTTTGTTATAATTATGTTTTAGAATATCGTATTAAATTTGAATAATTTCATATTTACCAGGAATTATTGTATTAAACTTGAAAAACATAGCCACAAAGACATTATGTTTTTTCATCTTTTCATGTTTTTTTTTTTCAAAATAGTATAATTTTTTGTCATTTAATACCTAAAGTACCTTTTTACATTTAATTTTTATTAATTTTTTGTAAAATTATCTAAAATATGTATGAGAATATTCAAATTTTCACTTTATTATATTCGCGTATTATTTTACAAATTTAAAATACAATATATATATAATCAAAGTGTAGTCATTTGAAAATGTATGTATTCAAGAGTAAAATATAAAAAAAAATCATGAAAATATCTTGAAAAACAAAGAAGTTACAGATTTATGACACAAAAATGGCCTAAAGTCCACATAGTGCGACGCGACGCGTCTCTACTAGTAATACCGGCTACCGCAATGGAGTGCCGCGTCGCGAGTGTCCGCTGCCGCGTTGTACGTTATATCTCATACATGATACAAAAAATATTTGGCCGTGTCGCGTCGCGCGCATAGTGCGTTATTTCTCATACAATATCATACAAAGAATATTTGGCCGTGCCGCGTCGCGCTGTTCCGCTGCCGCCTAGTTACGTCTAGTGCGGTCCCACCACTCCCACCAAATACGGTCGGTCGGAAATCGGTTACGGCGGAATACTGAAACACAACTTAAATAATAATTCACTCTCTTTTTGGCAGAATGATTAGGACAGCATTTTTCTTAAGCGCCACTTAATTTATGTAATCTTTCAGTATTTTGCCGTTACTTATATCGACTCGTTTAGATAAATAGTACCTGGGTTACTTTGCTCGGAGGTCTGATAAATTAAAAATAAATAAAAAGAGTCACAAAAATATGAATCCGGGATTCGAGCCCACCACATTGGGACCGTCCATTAATCACGTGATGTTTTTACCTTTTTTTTTAGCCCCACTCACCCTGGTGGTACGTGGTGAGGTTTATACTACTTGATTTTACCAAACCTTAGTCCTTATATTATATACAAGGTTGTCTCGTTTAAAGTACAAGATATATGTTGTTTGTACATACTTTCTAATTTTCAAACTAATTCGTTATAATATTTCCAGACGCAGACAGCAGCGGCTAGAACAGGAGCAGGCGGACATAGAGCACGAAATTCGAGTGATACAATCCCGGCCCGCTGTCAACCGCATCGACGCTGATAAGGTATGTCGTAATGCTAACAAAGTAGTATTATCTACTATCTGTCGATACTAGATAAACTCAAACTCATTTTTTTAAGTAGGGTTATGCTATCTATGCTAGCTTATGATATTTGTTGTACCTACTGTACTATGTATATTTCACCGTAAGATTGTAAAAACCGTTAGATTGTAGAATAACCAACGAGATTTTAAAAATATGTCGAAAGATTTATAACTATATGTCGGGGATTTTAGATTTATACTCGTATTTCCAACATATATATTTATAATCTAACGAAAATTATCGTGTTAAATTAAAGGCAGAATATTCGCATCGGAAGTCTACTAACATTTTACAATTTCACTAGTTTTATTATAATCTAACGGTTTTTACAATTTTACGGTAACACACATACTTTAAAAATAATACGTTGGATACATTAGGCGCGCGAGGAGCAGCTGGTGTGCCGGCTGGTCGAGTGCGTGCGGCTGCGGGACGAGCTGGTCCAGCAGCTGGACGCAGAGCGTCGCCGCGAGCGTCGCGAGGACCGCGCCATCGCTGCTTGCATCGCCACACGCCGCGGTGAGTCACACCCCGGCCTAGCAGAAAACCGGCCGGGATAAGAATGCGTTGTTTTGCCGATTCATCGAATCGGGCTCCAAAGTTTTACGCACGATCTTCCTTTTGATTTTTTTTTGTCTAACGCAATAAATCTTCTTTACTTTCTTGTCAAACGACGGAGTTACTAACCCTCTGCTTTATATTAGGGAAGCATTACACTATGCTGCCCATCGTCTAATCGCCATGGGCTCATGCCCATGGCGATTAGACGATGGGCAGCTACAGATTGGATCAGTTAGAACTGAAATTCGTTTGTTTTCGCGGATTATATAGAGGAAGCTTAATTTCTATTGAGCAGCTCCGTAGCCTAGTGGGTAGACCGATCGGTTCGCACTCGAGAGAGTACAGGTTCGAATCCCAGGTTGTGGCGTGTACCAATGAGACTTTCAGATCTCAACTACATTATACTGATGCTCTGACGGTGAAGGAAAACGTGAGGAATCCCGCACATGGTATATTGACCCCAGACATATTGACCAATCATTCCTCTGGACTAGAGTGTCTGTGTTGTGAGAATGCCGTATGTGCTTGGGCAACCATACGAGATTAAAAACCAACTGTCCCAGGTACTACAATATTTCAAGAGTGGTCATGTACAGTTCGCTCGAAGAATACTGTATAAATCATATTAACGGATGAAAAGGCCTAAGTTTATTGAGGAACTGCATATTGGATCAAGCCTGTAGCGTCATGCCGATTGGACGATAGTCAAATTTGGGTTGTATATTACATAGACAACCCGAATTAGCTTTTTGGTAAAAATTGCTTTTATCTCCTTTTCAGCTCAACGCAATAGCGAATCAAACAGTTCATCGATGAAATCTGCCGATGCCGTTTCGCCGGTCAAAAAAAGCAAGGTCAAGGACAAAGTAAAGAAACAACTTAAAAAAGCAAAACATACACTCATCGCAAAGAAGAAAACTGAAGAAAAACAAGAAAAAGAAAAGAAACCTAAGTAATAACTTAAAATCATTAGGAACGTAAAAATTCAAGATAGGTATTAATTATATTTTATGCCCTCGATTTTTTAAGTTTATTAAAAAAAACAATTCTTGTTTGATAAACCTTGTATTCAAATCAGATTTTGGAGATCATTGAAAATAACAAAGATATGAATTTTTAAAGTTGTCAATTAGATAGAGAGATCCGATGTTTAACGTGACGTCATATTACAAGATTTGCAGAGAAAGTTCATTCATAATATCGTTTGCTAGTAAGAGAAAGATAAAAAACTTTGACCGCTCGTATTTTACTAATTTTTCAACAGACATTTGCGATTCGCCTCATATTTTTTCAGTCTAGTATTATATTATTTTATTTTAAGTTAATTTTCTGTTCTAATCATATTCTAAGCGTAAAAAATATATTAAAAATAAAGCATGGCTATATACTTGATAACATTCTCATGTAGTATGCGCTGGGCAAACAAAAACTACTTAAAGGCATAGAAAGGAAAGTACTTAAAAAGACTGAGGCATTCCACTAAATTGTATATTTGTATATTTATCTGTAAAGAGGATATTATATTGGAAGATAAATTAATAGTCTTATAAGTCTTAAGAATAAAAATGTTTATATGTAAATGTGATGTTGAAAACTCAGCTGTTCTGTATTTATAATCAAAATGTACTAAACATAGTTTGAAGTTTCTTCTTAATTTTAAAGATGTTCGTTTTATATTAATTGTTAAATTATCTTTCATTCGCTTTATGCACTGATTCATAAATAGAATAGGTATATTTTTGTGACCGTGTACATGCTTTGTTAAATGTGAAATTATTTTCTGTCCTTACAATATACAATTTGTTGAATATTTAGTTTATTCCCCGTGGTCTACCTACGTGGTTCACCCGGGTGTACGGGCAGTGTACCATGGTTACTTTTTCATTTATGAGTTTCTGGATCAGATTATTTTTCCGGGATAAAAGGCAGCTCATGACGTCAATCCAGGTAAAAAACAAACCACCACAAAAGTTTTATGACGTAGGGGGTCCACGGGGAATAAAACGATTATTTGGTAGGTATGAACGCTTAAATTAAATATATATATTTCTGTTCGATCGGCTGCATTAAAATCTAACATTTAATACTTGTGCATCATTTACATAATTTAGGATAAGTTGTTTAACATTATCGCTAACAAATGTTATTAAGGTACTAATTTTTATTATTTACAATATTGAGCAAATTGAGCACAAAATATTTTATATAATAGGTAAGTAATGCATCTTGTATGCAGTTTTTTTATTTTACCTGTTTTTACAAAAAACACACCTATTTAACTGTATCTAAAAGCTCAAAATGATCCTTTGCATTTTACATTTTTTAAATAGAATAGGTACCCTTGTTTTATTACATAGTCTTATAAATGAAAATCGCTTTTGTTTAGTTAAATACTCATTATTTACCAATACTCATTGAGAGTTCTTATTTACGAATTTGTTTTCTTTTTATACATTTCAAATATTTTTCGATAAGATGGAAACAACAAATATAAATAAACATTTTGTCCAACGCGCGCTTTGCTAATGTGGGTTTTCAAAACTAAGCGCGCGTTTAACAATGTACCGACGCCCTTGTGCCACTTCGACTTTATTTATGGCGATATTAGTGGTACACCGGTTTGTCTACGACCGTACACTGTACACCGGCTTGTCTACTACCGATGTTTTAGTACCCAATGCGTCCAGCTTTTGATATTTTACAAACATATTAATTTATAGTTTGTTAACCCTTATACATACCCTTGTACCCCAAGCAGGAACATTTTGCGGTATCGTTACGTGTACGTAAGCGAGAAATATTGTATGAAAACCATAAAAGCGCCTCTAGCGGACGTAAAAGTAACTAAAAATTTCATACAATATTAATTCTCGTCTACGTACACGTAACGATACCGCAAAATGTTCCTGCTTGGGGTATAGATCTGTATAAGTCCTGATTATAATACAATAATTCTAATAGTCAGGTATGGTCGAATCTCACACTTCATAATATTAAAGCTCTGCCTCAACCATACTTATAAAAAGTGATAAGACATATTTTTAAATATGTATATAAATTTATTATTTACTTAATAACGAATTTATTTTAACGACAGTAATACCGAATTTCTTTTTCTTTTAATAATTGGTCTGAGTTTACTTCTAATTAATTTATTAAAGTGCTATTTTAACATTATTAAATACTCAGATCATTCGAAAGACACAGTATATCTACTGATTATTATTTTTTAATCCGTCTCTAGAACAATATCAAGACAGTAGCATTAAGCATACATATTGAAATATGTAAATATTCATAGTTTCCCCTCTGTATAGTAATGCACCGTTTCAGATGATGTCGTGAACTTAACCATAAACTGATCTCGAATGGAATACCATAATATTAATATCCCCAAAATGATTCATTGTAGTATTATTAATTTTATAATCTATTTTATTGTAAGAATGAAAATATAGCTACGGTTTACAGACACATATTGTAAAGTAAAAAAAAGGGAGAATACGGGACCCCTGAAGTCCCGTTGCACACGTCCCCGTTGCCGGGAAGCCGGTCCCGACTGTCCGGTATCGGTCCGGGAGACATTCAACTTACACACGGCCCGGTTTTGTAACCAGCAGTAGTTTGTGCCGGTGCGTATGAAAGCGTGCTACGTGTTCCATACACCACTGTGAGTCCGGCCGCCTGCCAACCGATATCCGGCGATCGGACGCACAGTGGTGAACCCGGCGAGCACCCGGTGCCGAACCGGCCGAGTAATGATACCGCTAGTGCCGTTGCGCACGTTCCGGTCGCCGGGTAGTCGGTCGCGAAGTGTATGGCCGTGTGAAAGCTATCGTACATGGCCATACACTTCGCGACCGACTACCCGGCAACCGGAACGTGTGCAACGGTAGGTATGGCGCATGTCAATGCACCGGTTTCTACGCGGTCGAGCGCCAGTTAGTATGAAACCGGCTTGAAGTCAAAGCGCGTGTACAGGCGCCATTGGTGCTTCATACATAATTGGCACCGGCGCGCGGCGGCGCGGGCGCAGCGCCGAACCGTTGCGTTGAAACGCGTCGTACATGGGCACATGGCCATACCTACACTTCGCGTCCGACTACCCGGCAACCGGGACGTGTGCAACGGCACTAGGCTCGCTACGCTACTGAAAATAAATGTCAATTATTATTACTACCTAATAAGTGTATTGGAAATAAAAAGCTATAGTTTTATGTTTATTGTTTTTAGTTCATATTTTAAAAAAATGTTCGCATGTATAAATGCAGTTAAATATATTATCAACATATTATGTTTGAGTTTTTAATGATAATAACAAAAACACATCTACCATGTTTATGTAATAGTCAGTGGCGGATTATCCTAAAGGCAAACTAGGCATGTGCCTAGGGGCGCGAGGGTACAAAGGGGCGCTCGGGCGGAATTGTAAAATAAAGAAAAATGCATTATAATACACCATAAAATTTATTGCGCCAGTAAGTAAGCCATCTATTTACACAATAAAAACTGTTATTTTTGCTTACATCCTCAATTTGCTTCGATTTATAGCAAAAAGTAAACTTAAGAGATGGACTGACTAAAACTTACGCCTACAAATAATATAGGGATTAGGGGCGCCTAGGACATGTTTGCCTACGGCGCGGGCGCTCTCAACGTTTAATCCGCCTCTGGTAATAGTTATAAAAAAATAATGCATTTATTGCTAATGCACATCTAGTTACGTTTATGCACAAGCAATTTATTTCTGAATAAAATTAAAACTGCAGTTTTTGTTTCAATAAAAATCTACCATAGTTATATTGTATCTTTACAAAAATCAATAGTCAGAGAATGAGAGATTTTCGCACAGGTATGAGTTTCGTATTACCATTTACCACCAAACTAGTATCAAAGAAAGTCTTACTACCAAACTACCAAAGAAACGGGAACCCCATTTATTAAAGAATTTATGTACTTAGTACTTACAATATTTTGGAACAAAAATAAAAGTATCGTTTTGTTAAAAAATATTTTATTTGTATAATTATTTCATTATTTTAACTATTATCGATTTCTATGCGTAAATTTGCTTTTTGTTTACCCAATCTCTTTCTGAGGTCATTTGATTTCAGACTTGTTTCATTTGATTTATTTTTTTTCGTTTTTAAAACTTGACGTAAATCATTTCGTTCAGTAGAATTGCTTGCCTTAACTTCTAATCTGGACCACACACTATTGCCTTGATTTCTTTTAACTTTTTGTACTCTACTCATAACATTGTGATCTGAGTCTGATTGGGAATCTTCACTTGAGTCATCGGCTTTGGTTATAACTTTTACCCCTAGTCGTGACTGAATATTAGCAGTAGATCTTTGGGGAGCTCTTTTAAATTTCTCTGACAAAACTTTTGTTTCTCTCGGTCTAAATATACTCTCGTTGTTTAAAACCTCAATAGACAATGGTGCAAACTCTTTCTCATCGTCATCATCATCATCATTCTTTTCCACATAAGCAAATTTTTTAATTTTCGATTCCTCATCATCTGCATGCATCCGCATTCTAGGGGTTTTAGATTTTGTTTTCCATTCTGAATCTGAATCACTGTCAATCTCATCGTTTGAATTATGATTACGTTTTCCAAGGCGCTTAGCAAGCTTTTCATTTTTTATTTTAATTGGCCTGTCAGAATATGTCTCAAAACTTTCATCATTTAGTCTTCGTTGAAATATTTCTTGATGATCATAAACTCCCCAAGATTGACAGAGGTCACCCCAAGGATTTTTAGTCTGTCCATCGACATTTTTCATCCTGTCAAAAACCCTAGATTTCAATCTTTGTTCGGGAACTTTCTTAGGATTCTTTTTGTCACTGTTTGTTGCAAAGCGCATAAAAATCATATCAACTAGGGGATGTGGCATTCCTTCTCTCCAATGATATGACGACCTCTTTGAGATCATACCCTTTATTTCCTCGGAGACAATTTCTCTAGAATGTAATAATAATGCTAATGCTACAGATATATGGTCTTGACATATAATATTACCTGCAAAGTGAGAAGAGCAATAAATATTTGTATGACATCATGCTTTAAAAGAGACCTGTGACAATAATATGTACGTAATCCTACTAATTTTATAAATGTGAAAGTTTGTGAGGATGGATGGATGTTGGTTCCTCTTTCACGCAAAAACTACTGAACGGATTTTGATGAAATTTGGTATGGTAGTAGTTTAGGATCTGGATTCAAGCTTATTCTACTTTTCATCCTGAAAAAGTACAGTGTTCTCGAGGCATACTATATTTACGCAGGCGGAGCCACAGGCAACAGCTAGTATTATTATAAATCAGTAAATTGGGACCTGGGTACAAATAGTTAAAACTAAAAATCTAGTTACTAGTATTTTATCTTAAATAAATGGGAGTTTTTAAAAATTCCCAAAGATGAAGAAGATGAATTAATAAGCGAACCAAAAAAAAATACTCACAGGAATCCTCATCTACCCACTCAAGTGATACTGGTCTATAATCTTGTAAGTATTCAAATATGTCTTTTGTTGTAAGGCCATGAACACCAGTGAGGTGAAGAGCGTCAAACCTAAAATGTCTCTCGTTCCCACTTTCTATGCCGAAATTTTTATAAAGCTCATCAATTTGCTTTTGTGTCACTAATCTACTTCCGCTTAAGTTTATACCGAATCGTTTTGCTCTTTCTTCAAGTTTGCCTGCATCGATTTTATCTAACTCTTTCATCATTAATCCATCTTTATCCGCTTTATAAAACTGTAACAAAAAAACAAATGAGGATTATAAATGTTGATGTCAAAGTACAATTATTATTATTAAACCAAACTAGGTGTTACATACAATTGTGCTTTTAGAATCCGGATCTTGTTCCAAAACCTTTTCAGTTTCGTCATCTGTGTCCATCATCTCACCATCACTCATTTCAAAATCTAATTCTTGCTCCATGTTTACGTAAGACAAAGTAAATGTTGATTGTAAGTTTATGAAGGAGGCTTGGATTTAGGTTTATATAGGTATTACGCTTATTTTACTAAAACTTTTCCGTACAATACTGAATTGTAATTTTAAATACGCTAAAATTGTAAATAATTCATTTGTATCTTCTATTAAACCACACAGATTTTAAACAACAAACAACTAAGAAATCGAACGTACAAAATAATACATTTATTACACTAGTTATGTTTATTAATTATTAGCTTTATATGCAAAAAGTGCAAGGTAGAAAGCTTGCAAAGCACACTAAATTAAATATTTGGTATGTATCAATTTATGATTTGCGTATTTTTTACAAAAACTGTATGTATGTACATTTTGTATCCATTTTCCAAGCCAGGCTGCTCGACTGACGTATCACGTATGACAAAGACCAGTGTTGCCAACCTGTTCCAAATTTTACCCCCATGTTTTATTTTAAATACCCCTGAAAACCCCTAAATATAGGCTTTAATAACATATTTTTATGTGATATTTTACTTGTTGTCCAAGTTATTCGCAACTCATAAATAAATATTTTTTTATTGAATTTGCAATTTTTATTTAATACTCATGCATTTACCCTGAAGTGCTACTCTGAAATTAGAATTTCATAATATCATGTCGCCCCTTTCACTCTCATTTACAACCTTTCAGTACGGGACCTGTCTCCCAGGATTTGATATACTTTTGCTGATATTTTTTTACCGACTTCCAAAAAAGGAGGCGGTTATACGTTCGGCTGTATATATATATATATATTTTTTTTTTGTATGTTCGACGATTACTGTACCGCATGTGGACCGATTTTCATTTTTTTTTTCTGTGATGTATAGGGTGTAATCCCAAATTGGTCCTTTTGATATCAAAGTGGAGATCTGATGATGGGATCCATGAGGAATCGAGGGAACTCCTCGAAATTTATATGCACACATATGGTGATTTCGACTTTTTCTGAAGTAGTTCAAGCATATACTACCAAAAAGCAAGATTTTGCTTCAAGGTTATACCCTGGGTCCAAAAGTACTGAACAGAACTCCTGACTCCTTATAGATACATGTTTGGGGATTTCGGCGTTGTTTAAAGAATATCAAGCATATGCCACCCTGTCAATTAGAGTAAACATCATCATCACCACTACTATCACACCATACATCATCACATAATGATGATATAAAAGGTACTTCTCATAGTATTTTACACTAACACGAATATCTTTGAACATTACTCTGCTGTTTATGAACCTATTTGCAAAATTCTTTTGTCGTTGTAAAGGGTTTAATTCGGAATTGGTCCTTTAGTCACTAAGGTGGAAACCTGATGATGCGATCCATGAGGAATCGAGGGAACTCTTCGAAATTTATATCGACACATATAGTGATTTTGACTTTTACTGAAGTAACAAATATGCTCCCAAAAAAATAAGATGTTGAAACCAAGGTATACCCCAGATCCTAAAACACTGAACAGAACTCATCAGTCTTTATATAAGGTTTGGTAAAATCAATTACGGAAACTTTGGGTTCGTCATATACTGTTTGTATAAAGACGTTTAGGCAAAAAAAAATTGAAACTCGTGGATTTTTTTTTATACAAAATTAAATACGCATTTGGAAATTTCGGCATTTTTTAAAGAACTGCAAGCATATGCCACTTTGTAATTGTAACTTACAGTAATCATCATTATCACCTTAACAACAATACCTAATGGAAGCTTGGCGCGTATTCAATTATACATTCGATCGTTTATTTTAGACGTTCTTAAGACGTAATAGGTAATAACAACTTAACAAAATATAT
The DNA here is from genome assembly GCA_905404095.1 of Glaucopsyche alexis. Classification (NCBI taxonomy): domain Eukaryota; kingdom Metazoa; phylum Arthropoda; class Insecta; order Lepidoptera; family Lycaenidae; genus Glaucopsyche; species Glaucopsyche alexis. The sequence goes on from FR990053.1 coordinate 11,594,209, forward strand.
ACCTAACTAAAAAGGGTGAAATTATTATTTTTAAACAAAAAATTAAACCGACTTCCAAAGTAAAAATACACAAAAAAGTATGAAATAAAACTTATTTTATAAATAATTGCCCTTTTCAATTTGGCTATTTCTCTACTTAATCTTCTTAATTATGAAGTCGCTACCAGCCCAAACGATATCCTACAACATTTTATAGAACTCACGTTCATTTTTGCTGGTACCGACTTCAAAATTAAGAAGATTAAGTAGAGAAATAGCCAAATTTAAAAGGGGAATTATTTATAAAATAAGTTTTATTTCATACTTTTTTGTGTATTTTTACTTTGGAAGTCGGTTTAATTTTTTGTTTAAAAATAATAATTTCACCCTTTTTAGTGATATATCTTGTTAAGTAATTATTAATACGTCTTAAAAACGTCTAAAATAAAGATCGAATGTATAACTGAATACGCGCCAAGCTTCCATTAGGTATTGTTATTAAGATGATGATGATGATTACTGTAAGTTACAAAGTAGCATATGCTTGCAGTTCTTTAAACGATTCCGAAATTTCCTAACGCATATCTTTAAAGACTGAGGAGTTCTGTTCAGTGCTTTTGGATTCAGGTTATACCTCGGTACAACATCTTATTCTTTGGTAGCACATGCTTGTGTTACTTCAGAAAAAGTCAAAATCACTATACTCTATATAAATTTCGAAGAGTTCTCTCGATTCCTCATGGATCGCATCATCACGTTTCCACTTTAGTGACTAAAGGACCAATTTCGAATTAAACCCTTTACAACAACAAAGGAATTTTGTAAATAGGTCCATAAACGGCAGAGTAATGTTCAAAGATCTCCGTGTTAGTGTAAAATACTATGAGAAGTACCTTCTTTATCATCATAATGTGATGATGTATGCTGTGATAGTGGTGGTGATGATGATGATTACTCTAATTGACAAAGTGGCATATGCTTGCAGTTCTTTAAACAATCAAAAAATCCCCAAACATGTATCTATAAGGAGTCCGAGTTCTGTTCTGTACTTTTGGATTCAGGGTATACCTTGGAGCAAAATCTTACTTTTTGGTAGCATATGCTTGGACTACTTCAAAAAAAGTTGAAATCACCATATGTATCCACATAAATTTTGAGGAGTTCCCTCGTTTCCTCTTGGATCCCATCATCAGGTCACCAATTTTCTGAAAATGGGACCAACTTCAGATTATACCTTCTACATCAAAAAAAAGAATTTACATACAAAAAAAATATACAGCCGAACGTATAACCGCCTCCTTTTTTTGGAAGTCGGTAAAAATATATCGAATATTATATATAATATAATAAATATAATAAAAATAAAAGTCGAATATCCTTTGGGCTGGTATCGACTTCAAAATTAAGAAGATTAAGTAGAGAAATAGCTAAATTTAAAAGGTGAATTATTTAGAAAATAAGTTTTATTTAATACTTTTTTGTGTATTTTTACTTTGGAATCGGTTTAATTTTTTATTTAAAAATAATAATTATCATATTCACTCGGCATTGTTCTCAAATTCACACTCTTGTCTTATAATAGCACAAACACAGTTATATTTAATACTCAAAAGAAAACTTGCCAATCCGAAAGGATGCTAAATAACTTTTAAGATTTTAAACGAACTTAATGGACGGAATGCAACGATGTATGAATGAGTGAGATGTCCTATCCCTCAACACAGTTATCTGTTAAGACCTCAGATCAAGTAAGACAGACGACAGTTTCATAACTGAGCTTGTTATAAGAAAGAGCCCCACTTCGTTCAATTTGTATCGTGCGTTCCGTTCTACGCACAGGGCATAGGATTTTATTAGTTTTAATTAATACAGGTTTAGTTTGAATTGAAGACCCCTAAAAAAATCCCTGAAGGTTTTCTGCCCCTAAAATTGCCCCTTTTTAAAACTTTTCCCCCTAGATTTAGGGGGAAACCCCCGAGGTTGACACCACTGACAAAGACAAGAAGCCATTAGCCAGTGACCAGTGACATTTGACAAGTATTTTTTATAATTATGGCAATGCAACATAAAACCCATGGATATAGTACCTATGGATAGAAGACTCCGAATTTATAATTACTAAAAAGAACTGTATTACCTTGGTAATAGAGTGTATTTCACAATGCACGTATTATAGAGGCAAATCCGAGCCGAGCGAGATAGCCAGAAGGGAGGCTGTGTGTCTCGTTCTTGCATGTTGCCAACCAGAAAAATGTTGGTATTTATAAAAAGTAACTTGAAAAATCTTAGATAAAACGAGTGTACTTTATTATTATTTTAACAAGTGTTTATAACTATATCATATTCTAATTAAAAAAGTTAGAAATAGTAATTTAATACTAAATAAAAATGCAGTTTACATTAAATCCTTTTCCTTCTTTTTTTATTAGATGGTATCATTCGCAAGACAATAGATACGCCATTACACATATTGCATGCTGAACACCGGATAATATGTAAATTGAAAATAGTTTTTATTTCTTACTTCATGTATCTCCGTAACTATGTTTTTATTATTTACTTGGTGAAAAAATGTTGTGTATATTCTTGTCGAAGTGAAAGTTATGCTGGTTGCAATATTTCGTTTATTAGAAACATTAGTAAGTTAATTGATAATGTTAATCTAGTTATTCTAGTATAAAAGTGTTAACATTAAAGCAACTGACGTTATTAAGAGTTATAATTGTACAACGTTTTGTTATAAACTAGTCAGTAGCGACTCGCCTAGAATCGTAGTAAGTACCGAGAAAAAAACGTGTGAAGTCGAGTAAGGCCTATAATGATATAATAAAGTTTTTATAGATTTCCCAACAATGAAGAAATGCGACAAAAATGGCTCAATAGTGTTTAAGTAAGGCAGAGAATTACATAGAAATCTGTTACATATTAATGCAGCCGTCACTTCAAACCTTCTTGATTTTACACTATTCAATCTAGTCGACTTTTAAAGCCTCAGCTGTATGTCATTCAGTGTTTCACAATTTGTCTCACACAGCTTTGCAGTTTGCCACAGCAGAAAATATTATTGTCATCCTACTAGAAAGGGACACACGGCCTCTCTTCCAACCTCTCGCTCGGCTTTTATTTTGCTCACAGTACTCGGTCCTGTTGTTATACTAGGTCTATTTAAAAAATGAGCATTCAGGCGTGACTCCTGTTCGTTGAAACATTACACAGAAAACATGAAACAAAAACATTTGTTTTCATACACAAGCTGTCTCCAGCTACAGAAAATGTTTTTGGTCGAAACAAAACATTTTGTCCAGACACGATCTAAGTTCCGAGGAGGAAGACGTATTATCGCTCACAGTTTTAGTGATTGTAGGTGTAGAATCTAGGAGAAAAGAGGGGTTCTGAAAAGGCCACTTTAGGTGTTTCATAAAAGTATTTTTTTCAACTCATAAATATGTGCGCCATTTTACGCATTTCTATTGAAAACTGACAAAATTTGTGTTTTTTAATTAAGTCAGGCCGTATATTATGAGCGATCACAAAAACAAACACAAAAAACACAACAAGCAAAACTATAACCCTATAAAACCTGTACCTAGGTGTCATGTGAACGATGTGAACACTAGTTAAGAAATGAAACATTTCTTCCCCTCTCTACCCGCGCGGGAATGTTTTTCGTCCGTCTCCGAAAACAAAAACATTGTCTATTCCTAGACAAATGTGTATAGCCACGCCCCAATGTTTCATGTTTTCCGTGTAATGTTTCGAACAGGAGTCACGCCTTTCTATCGACCCCGTAAAGATCAAAACGATCGATTATAACAGAACAAAACATTACAATGACAAAGTTATCAACCCACATAGCTGCATTTGTTCATTAAACTAACAAGAACCAAGCCCCATGGTCACCCAATAATCCTATAAATCTTATATCTATAATAATCCTATAATTTTGTCTGTCTGGCTTTCCGATATCTGTCTGTCTGTCTGTTCTGGCTAATTTCTGCAATGATAGGACCGATTTTGACTAGACTTTCACTGGCAGATAGCGATGTTATAAGGAGTAACTTTAGCTACTTTTATCTTAGGGTTCCGTTTAAAAAAATGGTTCCTTTTTCCATTTATCCCGTAGTTCAACACACACAAAGTACCCACCGGCTAGAAATCAACAAATATATTTCAAAGATATAATATGTTTCTTCTTATTTTTCCCCATCACATCATAAATTAACAAGGAATCAAAAAACATACTGATAGTTTTGCAAAAGGGAACCAGCTAGTTTTTCTTCAAAATTATTAAAAAGTGTTAATGATTTTCATTTAAATAATATTTGTATACATAGAACAAATTATTAGGAATTTTATTGTATACAAGCTTTATTCAAAATTACACATAATTTTACAGAATAATTAAATTAAACATAATTTAACAAAAATGGCTTTTTCTCAAAACTGTCATTGTGTGGGTTGGTTCTGTTTTGCTTAAGTAGGTCCAATTGTATAGGTCTACCAGAATCTGATGGCATTTTAAAAAAAATAAAAAATGTGATTTTCATATGGCAATGTCAAGTATGACCCGTCAAATCAAAGTACGTGATCTGTCAACCGCTGTTAAAATTTTGTGATTATGTTCTTGGAATTTGTTGTTTTTGTGAAAATATCCAAAAAGGCAATTCGATCTCAAGCGATGAATATTGTTTTCTATGTCTATAGTAAAATACAGAAAGAAGAAGGTGTAAATCGAACTCAATCTTATAATTTAAAGCTTGTGGTAGAGTTGACCGGTAAGTTAGAGTGAGTTGTTTTGATACTTTTAGTTTTTTTTATATTTTCTTAGGTAATTATTGTGACTTCTTTAAATGTGTTTCCAGTACTACTATAAGGTGAATCGTAGCTGATGGCACATCGAATGATCGTTTGTTTTCCATGCCTGGTAAAAGGAGGAGAGGAGGAAAAAAGAAAATCAACATAAGACAGTTTCGATTCATAGTTGATTAGGAATAAAGTAAACGAGTTCTATACAGTTCGGAAGGAAATTCCAACATTAAATAAACTGTTGCCAATTTAATTGTATGTTATTCGTAATAAATAAGTATATAAAGTAATTCACGATTGATTTATTTTTCATGAAATATCATCAGTGGCGAAGGCTGCTTCTCCTTCATAGGGAAGCCGGAACCTGTATCATAGGTAGGGATTTCTATGAAGGTTTGCAAAAGGTATGTGACAAGGGAAGCCGATAGGAATGGAGTTATAGGAACCCAACGCCACTGAATATCATTATCATTACATAGTATAAAACAAAGTCCCTTTTTTGTCTGTCCCCTATGTATGCTTAAATCTTTAAAACTGCGCAACGGATTTTGATGTCGTTTTTTTAACAGATAGAGTGATTTAACGGGAAGGTTTTTAGGTATATAACATGCATAACATAGTAGAAGTACACAAATAATTTTAGAGGTTTCTAAAGTCATAAAAAATCACATATTTTGCGCTTACATTGAAAATGCTGGCTGAACACTACGAGATAGATCAAAATTATGTACTACAGTTGTATTCATCTTTAAAAAGCCTACAAAAAAGTCCGCGATGGCATATGTCTATCTCTTAGGGATAACCCACAATAACCATTGTTTTATCCTTTACTTTGATTTTAATTAATAGCTTATGTACAAAGCGATTTTAAGCAATACAGTATTAATCCTTATCCAATTAAGTACCTTAAATACATTGTGCATTTAAGATAGATCAATACTTCCCTTTACGGCATGTAATTTAAATGAATATTTTCGAAGATATTACAGATTTAAAATGCAGGGATATGTCTTGCTGCGCGGCGCGGGCTCTCGCGTTTCTACATCGCGCTATCGAAAACGCGGGACGTACCTATACAGTATAAAGAGGTTCACGAATATTTTGAACTGCAGCACAGAATTCATAATAGTAACTGCTGTTCTTAATTCTTATGGTATATCCAGAGGTGGTTTGTCGGTTTTGTTGGAATGTCAAATAACTTTACTTACTACATAGTACATAGTATAAAACAAGTCGCTTTATCTGTCTGTCTCTATGTAGGTATAGTATATTGTATGCTTAGATCTTTATATTTACGCAACGGATTTTGATGCGAGTTTTTAAAATAATAGTCTTTAAGTATTTAGTCTTTATTATGGTATTAAGATTATGGTAAAACTTATATTCAAGTGCGATAAATATAATATTATGTAAGTATATTATCAAGTGGTCGCGCATGTCGTGTCGAGGTGATAGGGTCCCATTTTTAACAATTTGCATTAGGCAAACCGAAAAACATTTTCAATATTGTATCAGAAGTATATTGTTGTAAGTAGGTAGAGAGTTATTCGCCGAAGTAGTTTTTTCTCCAAGAACACTATTCCACGCGGGCGAAGCCGCGGGCAAAAGCTAGTTTTCTATATTATACACCGAACATTCTTCACATTCACACAGTCTTATTATAATTCATGTTCAATAATACTAAAGACATAATTAAAAATTAACAAGTATCAAGATCGTTTAATTCAATTTCCCCAGTATTGCACACTACAAAATTTTATTTCTGTACGATATGGCCAATCGTACGATATATCTCTAAATTGGCTCACCGGCACCCGCCACGCGTCCGTCCAGTCCAATGGTTGTATTATGACTAACTGACAATTCTATCTGTCAAAGTCACCCGTGACGTAAGTGCATGAGACAATTTCTCTTGGGATGCCAGCATACACTACATCCCTTCCTTGTTTTAATTTATTTTGTGCATGTATATATTCTACTTGCATCCTGTCAAAATTGAATTAATAACCACGGATAAAAATGCCCTAAATTTATGCTGTAACGTCTTTATTGGATATCGTTATTTTATCAGTAATTCCGCATCATATTAAGTGACCAATAAAGTCTAATTTAGAAAACACAACTAATCTGCTATCAATTCAAATCAATACATTCACCTTCCTAATTATTTCCACACTCCACCCTTTATCCGACCGACGTGTATTCTACCTTCCTCTCTTTATCTTTTAAGAACTTTCATTGTCTTATAAAGTGTACTATACTTCATTTTGGTACTTTTCCCTGTTGAATCATTCCAAACTTCTATATCTTAATTATTTGTACTTGAATTTTGGAGTGTGTTATGTTTAAACTTTAGTGTAGTTGTAGCTTATACTAGAGTGCAAATTTTATCTTAAAACCTCTGATCTTGTTGCCGACACTTGCTTCGGTCGTTATATAGGTATTATGTAGTGGTTGTGAAACTGGGCTTAGTATGTTATTTTGGATATTTTATAACAACTGTATACAATGTCTTCTAATCCCATATACTGATGATATATGTTTACCCCCCTGAATGCCTTGTTCCAACTTCTGTCACATAGAAAACCTATATTGGATATACCATGCTTTATTATCGTTTTAAATCACTTTTATACTGTGAGTCCCCTAGCCTATATCACATAACAATTCGCTATTTTCATCAATTTCCAATACCGGATTAAAGTCGAACTGCAATTTTACTCTTATTTCTGTCTCTTGAATATAGATATATTATATTAAAAAGAGGCTCTGGATTTCTATGTTGTAATAATAATTCTTCTGTTCTCCATCTCACAACTACTTATATCATTTCCTTTCTTAAAAAGTAGCTTACCTCCGCAAAACTATCTGAAATGATCCTTCACCTTGCACTTTCCTAAACTAGACTCTAAACCATCTTGTTTGTTTCTTTCCCATTGTCATGACTTTCGCCTGTAAAAGTCATCAAGCGTACTTGCCTCATATACACCTATTTATTGAAACAATAACCCCAAAAGATAATAATAATGATCATACTACAGGTATGGTCATACGTCATATCATACGCCCTATGGTCGCAACTCACCCATAATACTTAAATCATTTTTTTTTTTGTTTTTGAATTTTTTTTTTTAATGGCCATTTTGCCTTATAAATATAAAATAATAAAAATATACATGTTGTAACTTGTGCATAGAGTAATCATTCTCTATGGATTTGTGGCAAACAGGCAGATTCACAAACATCAACGTGTAACAAAATTGAATCCATCAAACGCGCGGTAAAGGTTTACCAGAATCTGATGGCATTTTAAAAAAAATAAAAAATGTGATTTTCATATGGCAATGTTAAGTATGACCCGTCAAATCAAAGTACGTGATCTGTCAACCGCTGCTAAAATTTTGTGATTTAGTTCTTGGAATTTGTTGTTTTTGTGAAAATATCCAAAAAGGCAATTCAATCTCAAGCGAGAAATATTGTTTTCTATGTCTATAGTAAAATACAGAAAGAAGAAGGTGTAAATCGAACTCAATCTTATAATTTAAAGCTCGTGGTAGAGTTGACCGGTAAGTTAGAGTGAGTTGTTTTGATACTTTTAGTTTTTTTATATTTTCTTAGGTAATTATTGTGACTTCTTTAAATGTGTTTCCAGTACTACTATAAGGTGGATCGTAGCTGATGGCACATCGAATGATGGTTTGTTTTCCATGCCTGGTAAAAGGAGGAGAGGAGGAAAAAAGAAAATCAACATAATTTTTATAATTTAATAAATTTCGATTTATAGTTGATTAGGAATAAAGTAAACGAGTTCTATACAGTTCGGAAGGAAATTCCAACATTAAATAAATTGTTGCCAATTATATTATGTTATTCGTAATAAATAAGTATATAAAGTAATTCACGATTGATTTATTTTTCATGAAATATCATTATCATTACGTAGTATAGTAAATCATTACAAAGTCCCTTTTTTGTCTGTCCCTATGTTTGCTTAAATCTTTAAAAAAAAATTACGCAACGGATTTTGATGCCTTTTTTTTAACAGTTAAAGTGATCTAACGGGAAGGTTTTTAGGTATATAACATGCATAACATAGTAGAGGTACACAGATAATTTTAGAGGTTTCTAAAGTCCTAAAAAATCACATATTTTGCGCTTATATTGAAAATGCTGGCTGAACACTACGAGATAGATCAAAATTATGTACTACAGTTTTATTATTCATCTTAAAAAAGCCTACAAAAAAGTCCGCGATGGCATATGTCTATCTCTTAGGGATAACCCACAATAACCATTTTTTAATCCTTGACTTTGATTTTAATTTAATAACTTACATACAAAGCGATTTTAAGCAATACAGTATTAATCCTTATCCAATTAAGTACCTTAAATACATTGTGCATTTAAGATAGATCAATACTGCCCTTTACGGCATGTAATTTAAATGAATATTTTCGAAGATATTACAGATTTAAAATGCAGGGATATAGTGTTGCTGCGCGGCGCGGGCGCTCGCGTTTCTACACCGCGCTATCTAAAACGCGGAACGTATACAGTATAAAGAGGTTCACGAATATTTTGGACTGCAGCACAGAATACGTATAATAGTAACTGCAGTTCTTAATTCTTATGGAATATCCAGAGGTGGTTTGTCAGTTTTGTTGGTCAAATAACTTTACTTATTACATAATATTACATGGTACATAGTATAAAACAAGTGGCTTTATCTGTCTGTCCCTATGCATGTAGGTATAGTATATTGTATGCTTAGATCTTTAAATCTACGCAACGGATTTTGATGCGAGTTTTTAATAGTCTTTAAGTATCTAGTCTTTAAGATATTATAAGATTATGGTAAAATTTATATTCAAGTGCGATAAATATAATATTTTGTAAGTATATTATCAAGTGGTCGCGCATGTCGTGTCGAGGTGGTAGGGATTTTCAATATTGTATCAGTAGTATATTACTGTGAGTAGGTAGAGAATTATTCGCCGAAGTAGTTTTTTCTCCAAGAATTCTACTACTCCACGCGGGCGAAGCCGCGGGCAAAAGCTAACTTTCTATATTATACACCGAACATTCTTTATACAGGCTTATTATAATTCATGTTCAATCATACTAAAGATATAATTAAATATTAACCAGTATCAAGATCGTTTAATCCAATTTCCCCAGTATTGCACACTACAAAATTTTATTTCCCTATTTGCCATGAGATTCTGGTACACCTATAGTAACTTAGGTAGTGTGTGATGTTATTTTCATTATAGTATTTATTTAAAACACTATTGAATTTTTTCCACCTTTATCCACATAAACCTTTATTTACTGGGCAAATTTCACTCGACGGACTGTAGTCCGTGCGATTGTAATTTAGCGTCTGACACAATACGAGTATGAATTGACAACTATCGACATTACCCGTTTTTAACAGGTAAATTTCGCAGATTTATTATTCAAGTATATGTCAAAATGACGAACCTCACAATGTTTGTTTACATGTTTTCCTTGTCTCGTGATCTCCTCATTTGGTCATCCTTCTATTCAAATCAACATTTGTGTTCATAATGTTTTGTTATGTTGCCTAACTAGGCGAACCGGAAACCTGACCCTGCTTTGATGCAAAATACGAATCAACTATATCCGGCGATATTACAAAACTTCTTGCTAGTTGTAGCAACCAAAAAGTATTAACCATTTATTGTTTTTAAACAAAGCAACATCAATTTAATAATCAGTCATACTGCTTGTCTGTAATTCTTATGACCTTACCAATTATTAAATGATCAACTTTGTTGCTTAGAAGTGATACTTATCAATTGAATGATTAACTATATTGCTGACATGCCTTACTATGTCAATTTCGATAATCAGCCCACGGCTTACATGTCATGTAATTTATTACTTTATCAATTCGCTTATTAGCATTGCCAATTTCGTGTCACCGTTATGGCCATAATTTTTAATGATTGGCTATACCACTTCCAAGTCTTATTTATGACGTAATTTAATGATTATTATCATTTAGTATACCTTTAGTATAGCTTTTATGCTGCTTTTTTTTTTTTTTTGCACCTTTATAACGGTATCAATTTAATGATCAGCCTATGCGGCTTTTAACATTTTAAAATCCGTCATCAATTTAATGATGCGCTGCACTGGTCAGCTATGCTGCTCTTAACTTTTTAAAAACCGTCATCAATTTAATGATGCGCTGCACTGGTATGTATTTATGATCAATAATACTGCTTTTAATATCACTTTTCGTGACGTTACCAATTTAATGATCAGCTTTGCTGCTTTCATATTTTTTTTTTAACCGTCATCAATTTAATGATGCGCTGTACTAATTATTAGCTTTGCTACTTTTATACACTTTTTAACCAATCATCATCAGCTTTGCTGCTTTCATAAATTTTTTAACCGTCATCAATTTAATGATGCGCTGTGCTAGTATGTAACCTTCATAACGTTATCAATTTAATGATCAGTTATACTGCTAAAATATCACTTGATATTATCAATTTAATGATCAGTTATACTGCGTAAAACCTATATGTTACATTTGTGACATTACCTATTTAGTAAGTCAACTTTAGCTATGCTCATAAGCAGTAGACTCAGATTTATAAACAAAGCCCGACTATTAATTAAAAGCTAATATACTACATAATACCACAATTATTTAAAATATCAACAAAATAAATGATATACGTCATTATAGTTATATTATACAATAAAATGTTACTAAAAGATCTAAGTAGAAACATATTAAATTAATGTAAGACTGCAAGGATATAATATCTACTGCATTTAAAAGTATAGCTTGACAGTGTACGCGAGCTTTAGATAACACTGAGTTCGATGAATAGCGAATATTTTCAACTACCCTATATTTTTGAATGCAAAAAGGTTGATAGTTATAAATTAGTATCGAAACAGTTTGCTGTGTTCTTTTAAATTCTTAATGTTATATATATTATAATCTGTAAGCTGTGTTTTGTACTGGTGTAAGTTAATGACGATTGTTCTTATTCTCAAGTAAGTGAATTATGTATTCTTATTGAGATATAATAAGTCTTAAACCGTAAACTGCCCGGATACACTGCAGTGCGTATGTCAGAGTCACATCACACATCAAAGCCTGCACTCGCGAGGCGCTGTCTTATTGATATTATGATACAGTAAAGCAATGTACCTAATATATTTGTTAATATAGCTATCAAACGCAACGCTTAAACTTTTCAACAATTATTCATCAAAACTATTAGGTAGGTATGTCAAAACATAATATATTTTACATATTGCATTCTTATTTGATAAAACAAATGAACTTGTGTTGTTATGTGGGCTCGTGTAATATTTCGGATATCTCATTTGTTAACGTACCATACGTTACGTTAAATAGTAAACATCTGCAGTAGCAGAATACTCTTATCTTACTTGGTTATTGGTAACAACATATTACTTTACTTTTTTTCACTTTTTCTTTATTTTTAGCAATACATGATGATTGCATAATTATTATGCAGTAATACGTAAGCAAATACTGAGGTTATTTCCATTGCCATTTCAGTATACCTAGTATATAAATCACACGACTTGGCGGGGGCACTGCCGTGCCCCCAGATCTAATAATATCTATACGTACAGCAACATGTCGCTTCTATATCACAATCCTTACAGATCACAAACCCTACAGATGTGCCTACTTAACAGTAACACTAACTCAGTGAAACAATTGTTTTGCAATTGGTTTTATAATTTGGAAACCTTTAACTTACCTGATAATAATATTTTACATTCATTTTCACTATTCTTTACCCCTTGCACCAAATAGTATAGTTTGGAGTATAAACTTAATATAATAAGGTCATATACTTCAACACTTTAAAACCTACAGGTAACTGCAACAATTATCTGCTACTATAGATTCTGTTAATTCACTAAGTTTTGTAAGTAGCCAGTACTCATTAGTTAAAAATGCAACAAGTACAAAATGCCTCACTTCCAATTACCTACATGTGTCAATATAAAACATGGTATCAAAACTTACAGTAATTATGCAAGTTTCACTAGCACTTAAACTGTGGATTAGTTATGCCTAGTGATATTTAGATTCTAGTTCTAATATTACTTATGTAACCAATATATTATAATATATTATAATGATTTTATTTTAAACATAATAATCATAAGGACCTTTGGATTGGAGTCCTGCTTACTTACCACTATTTAATGTCGTTGGTTTTTAATAAACCATAATAACGTAAAATAATTATTATAAATATAACTCTTGACACAATCAACAACTTGTTTTCATTGTAAATAATGATAAATTTATAAAATTAGGATTGTATAAGTAATAAATTATTGCCATGGATTTTTTTAGTATACTAGCAGCATACCTCAACAATTAACCATTGTCATTTGACCCGCACATAGAAAATGTAACAGGAATAAGCAAAGAGGCTGTGTACATTAGGTGATTAAATTTTAAACACTAACTGATGCGACACCTGCTTGGCACATTAAGCTATATATAAGATATAACTTCCACACCGATTTCGGTGACGATGACCGGCTTATTGAAACCAAACCAGTTACGCAGGCAATTTTACAGTGCCTAAGTGTGTGCGGTATACAAGAGCACACAGATCAGGCGCAGGTCCGACCTTTTACATGCGCATCCGACGCATGAATCATCCTTCCTGTCAGACAATCAGGTGATCAGCCCGCATTGTCATAACCAGACTTGAAACAACATTCTTTGTCGCTCCAATGCAGGAATCGAACCCACGACCTTCGGGTCGAGAGCCTAGCTCTAACCACTAGACCACGGAGGTTGCTATATGCCTGCATGGGCAATACGATATTCTTTATTTTAAACAATCTACAAGATTGACTGCACCTATAGGCTACAACTGACTGGTTCCTCCATTACCTCCCTCCTTTGTTATTTTCAAAGCGGATTTGTAAGATACGATAATCTTTTGTAAATTTATGTAATTTTAACCACTGACCTTTTTGACCTCGTCGCCAGATGTACGATATGGCCAATCGTACGATATATCTCTAAATTGGCTCACCGGCACCCGCCACGCGTCCGTCCAGTCCAATGGTTGTATTATGACTAACTGACAATTCTATCTGTCAAAGTCACCCGTGACGTAAGTGCATGAGACAATTTCTCTTGGGATGCCAGCATACACTACAATTTCCCTATTTGCCATGAGATTCTGGTACACCTATAACTCTTAATAACGTCAGTTGCTTTAATGTTAACACTTTTAAATTAACTAGATTAACATTAACAATTAACTTACTAATGTTACTATTAAACGAAATATTGTAACCAGCATAACTTTCACTTCGACAAGAATATACACAACATTTTTTCACCATTTTGACTGTTAAATCATCAAATAAATAATAAAAACATAGTTACGGAGATACATGAAGTAAGAAATAAAAACTATTTTCAATTTTAATAATATCCGGTGTTCAGCATAAAATATGTGTAATGGCGTATCTATTGTCTTGCGAATGATACCATCTAATAAAAAAAAGAAGGAAAAGGATTTAATGTAAACTGCATTTTTATTTAGTATTAAATGACTATTTATAACTTTTTTATTTAGAATATGATATAGTTATAAACATTTGTTACAATAATAATAAAGTACACTCGTTTTATCTAAGATTTTTAAAGTTACTTTTTATAAATACCAACATTTTTCTGGTTGGCAATATGCAAGAACGAGACACACAGCCTCCCTTCTGGCTATCTCGCTCGGCTCGGATTTGCCTCTATTATACGTGCATTGTGAAATACACTCTATTACTAAGGTAATACAGTTCTTTTTAGCAATTAGAAAATTCGGAGTCTTCTATCCATAGGTACTATATCCATGATTGTGAACTGTCAAATGAAAGCGGCGAATGGCGTGGGAGTAGGGGTGTAATAGTAACGAAAAAAACCTTTAAAAAACGTACTAGTATGTATTCGTTACTATAACATTAGTACTCGTTACTATAGTATCGTTACTCATTACTTCTGATACCTCATATCATCATTTCTTTCTTTTCTTCTTCTTCTTTCTCATAACATGCTATGAGTTATGACCTATGTTATGTTAGAGCAACGAATCAAGTTGTAATATTGTGCAGGCGTATAGTATGAGTTCGTGGTGTCGTACATTCGTAATTTGTAGAAAACATACTTATACATTTCATACATGTTTTTTTTTCGTATTTTTTCCACTTTCTGAATTATAACACGATACTATGAAAAATGCGAGTAACGAAATATATTCGTGTAACGTTTCGTTACTCGGTACTAGATGGCGCACTCGTTACTCAGGTTTGCTACAGCTCTAGAATGGAGACACTTCAAAGATTTTCTAAAATTTTCTAATTCAATAATTTTGGTGTCGTTTACATTGATTTATTATAAGAAAATATCGATAAGGTATTATTTATTCGTCTTGCTTAACTGTCCAGCGATGGCGTCTTATGTGAATATGAGTTTGGATGATATAATAAGAAAAAAGAAAACAGCAAATACTCGGTAAGTATCATCTAGAAATGTAACTTTTATAACATTAATAAAAATGATTTAACAGTGACATATATTTAAGTATTCCGTTGTTTAATTTAAGGAGGATTTTTATAATTAACAATCCAAATGCACAGACATTGTACCTACCACTTATTAGTTTATATTTTTTCTCTCTATACTATAACCACTCTTCTGATTATTATTGTTTCATTGAATTGAATTTCATATGTTTGTAATATAGAAGACGATCATTATTATGAAGCCCATGTGTTATATATTGTATACAGGAGTCCAATAAAAAAGAAAAAACCACAACAACCGGCAAAAGCCTTACCAATTGTTGATGCCAGAAATAAAATTATTTCCAAAAAGAGAACACAAATTAAAGATGCTCGCGAGAAACTTGCGGAGCTTGCTAAACAGAAAGATGCTCGAATGAGATTAGAACAATTGAGAGCAAAGAGGGTATGTTAAAAAATATATTTTAAGCATTCAAAGTTATTCATTTATGTACATTAACATTTTTTTAAACCTTTTTCGCAACATAAGCTATGCTGTTTTCAGTGTCTACCTTTGTATTAACTTAGGGAACATAGCCATACTATGTTACACCTGTTTATGATCTTCAAAATACTATGATTGGTCACCAGATAATCAATATTAGAAAATCTCATGCAACCAGCATTGCCAGATATACAAATTCCTCCATATTTATATGGATTTTCGATCTGCGATACAGATTCGATGCAGATACAGATTCTTTTACAAAATTTTAACAGAAGCCCAATTTTCAAGTTTAATTTTATTAAGCCCAATTAAAGTTTAGCCCATGCGCTGGCTCTTTATAGCACCAGCAGGACAGCCAGAAAATCATAACGGGATTTAACCAATAATATTTACAAGAAACACCCCCTAATATAAATCTAACCAATATTAATTATAGTAAGCCAACCTGTCAAAACTAAGCTTGATCATTATTATTTACTGTGATATAATATTATACACAAAAGTGATTAGTATGAAATCATTGGGTAAATTTTAACAATAGTTAAAACTTTTAATAGAAATAGAAATCATTTATTTGTATAAATATTAGGTATATTGTATAGGTAGTGTATTCTGTGTCTTACTACGCAGGAGTTGGGACTCATCAATAAAATAAACATTAGCATGTGATAACATAACTTTATATTCAAAACGAAACACAGTTAAAAAACACTACTAATCGTTTTAAACTTAAATTAAATGAGAAAAATAACATTAACTAATATAAGAAGGATAGTAAGAACATGTGCAGTCACTTTACAATTTCTCATTCCTTCTCGATTCTAAATTTTATACTTCGAGGCTATCAAACAAACTGCTCCTTCCTCTTTCTACATTCAGGCAATTTATAATGCAAAGGTTTTACAATTTACCTCTCGAGCTGAGCAAGCTCCGGATCCCCGCGCGGCTCTTCAGGTAATTTATTGTATAATATTGTATATATAACAAAAACTTGAATTATAAAATATGTTTTTATATGATGTATACCTACTGCTTGTACTACTACTTACTAACTGTAAATTCGCAACCAAAAATAATCCCTTGTTAATCTAATTCTGGATTATCTTTTACAATATCATTGTATTGCCGGGCCATCCGCGTCAATAGGTTGAAGTAAGAGATGTTGTTTTAATAAACTTGTAGGGCAAATATATTTGTGCGTTTAGCTCTACGAGCACTAAATTTAATATTAAAGTTAACGTTAGAAAGTAAATCCGGAGAATCGATAAAATGTATGATTTTGTATAAATATAATAAATCGAAATATAAAATGCGTCGGCTTTCAAGAGTCTGCATTTCAAAGTAAGTAAGTCTGTCGCGGTATTTTAAATTTGAACGGCCGGGGTTTTGGCGATAGCAAATAAGTTTGAGAAATTTTCTCTGAACGCGCTCTATGTCCTCTATATGTACCTGATAATTCGGCGACCATACGGGGCTCCCGTATTCTAAAATAGTTCTCACCAGGGCTGAGTATAGATATAAGGTACTTCTAGGTTTTTAGAAATCTTTAGTTGTTCTCAAAACGAATCCTTGTAATTGATTTGCTTTGCAAATTATGTGACTATAATGGGCCCGAAAAGAGAGTTTTTCATCATATAGGATGCCTAAATCTTTTACTATTTCTACGAGGCTAAGTTCTTGACCATTAATATTATATTTCCAGCTAATTTTGTGACACTTTTGAGTAAACGATATAATAAAACATTTATTAACGTTCAAGCACATACGATTGGCTTTACACCAATCAGATATTTTGTCAATATCTTGTTGGAGACTTAGGCAGTCGTCTATTTTAGATACAACTTTAAAAACTGCATACAAAAGGCAATTGCATGACAGTTTTAAAACTAAGTCGTTTTTAAAGATAATAAAAAACAGCGGTCCTAGATGGAACCTTGAGGAACTCCCGATGTGACTGCAGTAGGTGAGGAGACAAAGCCCTTTAGTGCGACCAACTGAGTCCTGTTTTTGAAATACGAACAGATCCACCTGTATAAGTTACCATGTATGCCACACGATGCCAGTTTGCTACAAAGCAGCGTATAGTTGACTTTGTCAAAGGCCTTAGAGAAGTCGGTGTATATTGTATCTACTTGACCACTAACCGAAAAAGCCTGACATAAATAATTTTTATACTCTAACAAATTAGTAACCGTTGATTTACCCTTAACAAAACCGCCTTAACGCAACTGCCATTTAGTAAGGAGGGATGTGTGTAGAATCTAGGCATATACTACAGATGGTCACTGTGGGGGAAGGGGTGTAAAAAGTGGTCACATAGTATGGTTAAGTTCTCTAACATAATGCACTAGATGTTGCCCGCGACTTCGTGGGCACAAAAGTTGATTTCGCAAAAACCGTACATTTTCCGCCATAAAAAGTAGCCTCCCCGTGTATGTCCTTCCCCGTGGTCTACTCCACATCTGTGCTAAATTTCATCAAAATCGTTCAAGTAGTTTCGGAGCTTATGCAATGTTAACAAACTAGCATACAAAGAAACAAACTTTTCCTCTTTATTATATTAGTATAGATGCATAATATGCACATATTTACTATAACACAAATAAGGACATTGTGCTTTAATGTATATTACATAATAATTTATTCTATTTTTAGTATTTGTTGTACTAGCTGCAACAGAAATACATCGTGAAATTTTAACTGTCTAGTTATCGTGGTTCATGATGTATAGCCTGGCGACAGACAGATGGACAGACAACGGAGTCAGGATGAGGTCTTTGTGGCTCAGTGGTTAGCACGTCGCCGCTGAAGCCGAAGGTTGCGGGTTTGAATCCCGCCAAAGGAATGGCAACACAAAAGTATTCAATGTTCCTGGGTCATGGATGTGTTAATAAATATGCTTATAATATAAAACTGCCCTTTGTCTGGTCCCCATAATACAAGTTTTTGGATACTTACAACGGGGCCAGATTGAGGTGGTGTGAAGTGTCCATAGATATTAATATTATATATTGTGTGCATTACTTTTGAATTTTAATTATTCTTTAAATTTACTAACTGTTTTGTTGTTTTTTAGCAAACTCTGCCCAAATTTCAAGGATCTGTTCCTAGAAGCCATGGAAAAATTGTGAAACCTTATTTTCAAAGAGAAAAGGGTTAGTCTAAAACCAAATTATCATTCATTTTTTTTTTGTTTTCCTTTTTTTTATTCAATAACAATTGTTTTTTTTTTCAGTTTTTACAGATCCATCAAGGTTTGTCGTCTCTCAGCCCCTTGGAGCTTCAAAACAAATAATTAGAAAGCATCCTAACAAACGCTTTACAGAAAGCAGATCAATAGAATCAAGATCCATATGTAATTTTTTTATATTAAAGTTACAAAATATATTCTCATATTATGTTGTTAGTACTCAAGTAGATTAAAATTGTAGTTGATTGTAGTTCTTTTTGGAAAATATTCTAAGTTTTTTATAACTACAACATTTATTTTTTAATCATCAATTTTCACTTTTAAAAATATAATTTTATTAATCTCACCACAAACATAATTTTGTGTAATATTTATGTAACTGAATATTATTTTTAAAAGCCAAAGCAGCTCTGAAGCCGATAATAAGAACCATAGAAAATGACCTAGAGATTATTGACGAGCCTATGGAATATGAGCCACTTTCAAAAACAAGCCTCAATAGAAAAGCCAGCTTACAATTAAAAATTGTAACCCATAATAATGTAGAAAGGTATATTTCACTTTAATGAAGATGTTACAATGTATGATTAAAAAAGTAGGTACCATAAACCAGTAATAAAATGTACATAATTGCAGGAATATAGAAAAAGAGAGAAGTCCACCCAGACCACCATCTATTCTCAAGAAACGGGCAATGGCAGCTTTGCGGAGTGAAGAAAAAGTTGAAAAACGAGAGAAACCAGCAATGGAATACAGAATTATTGTCAGTAATTTACGTAATACTGTCACTGGTGGAGATATTCAGGTATACATACATTGTGTTTACAATATTTTTTGATACATTTTAATTGTTTACTTACTATTATATTGTTAATAGAATCAGGCGTTACTTTGCGGAAATCCATAACATAAAATTAATAAATATTATTATTTTTAGCAATCTTCTGCCAAATAATACCCACAACCTGCAAGCAAATGTGTGAGTGCACGCATAAGCATGCGTAACGCACCTCAGGTAGTGGTGGTGTGTTGTTTGGGTATTATTTGGCGGAAGATTGCTAAAAATAATAATATTTATTAATTTTATACTATCATATTATTATTTTAGGAATTGTTTGGTGATGTTGGAGGGATGCTAGAGTCTCGTTTGGTCAGACCTGGCACAGCTGAAGTGATTTATAAGACTGTTGAAGATGCCCAGCGGGCTGTAGACTTATATCATAACAGACAGTTAGATGGACAGCCAATGAACTGTCTACTGGTCACTCCCCGCCCAAATGCCTCTATTCCCAGGTGAGTGAATTCTGAATAATACATTCATAACTTATACCTATTATGATAAAATATAATGTTATAGCTACTATCAGTTAATAGAGATAACACAATGTTGCAAACCTCTTTTGCTAGTGAATGGCATGCTGCAGCAGAGAAAAATGTTTGGTTATTACTATAGTATCACATTTGTTTTCATTTCAGAAGCGGCAGTAAGCCAGCACTTTACAGTACAAATTCAAATGTGGAGCCAGATATATCTACCTTTCATAAAGTATTATTCAGCAATTTCTAAAGGAAATGGAAAAAAAATGTACTGTCTTAAATAAACAATTGTGTTTGTATCAATATTATTAAGTAACTGGTACTGAATTATAAAAATAATGTGAAACTAATAATGACTAATTTTCCTATAAGAATCTTAAAGACTTATCCCATAATAACTTAAAGAATAAGGCCCTTAATTAATACATCATATAAAAAAGAAGACATTAAAATTATGATCAGTCACTACCTACTCACTAGTCAGATTAGATCCCGCTATAGATAACCCCTAGATTTTTGTTCATTACATTGGCATTTAGCCGCTAATGAACAAAAACCAAGGGGTTTATTAATAACTAGTTGTTGCCCGCGACTTCGTTCGCGCAAAAGGAAATCTAGGGGAACCCCATGGACGTACTCTTCTTTGTTCATGGGGGAACCCTTCATTTTGCCCCGATGAAAAGTCGCAAGTCCTTCCTCGAGGTCTATTCTATAATATATAGGTAAATGTTAGTATAGTATAGGTATGCGCCACACTAATTAAAATATATATAGTATACAACAAAATATTATACTGGGTGAAATTGCACACCGTCGCATCGGGTCTGTTCCATTAAAATTTTATCCTCACAAACTTTCACATTTTTAAATAGTAGTAGATTATGGTAACTGCTAATATAAAAGCGAAATAGCCTACAAAATCTTAGTAACGATATATTATATATATACTGTTCGCAGCGAGAAGTAATGTATAATAATGTGAACATTTGTAATGGGTGGATGGATGTTAGTTACCTACTCTTTCACGCAAAAACTACGTATTTTGATGAAATTTGGTAGCTTAAGCTCAGTGGCGTTGCGTGGGTGTCTGCCGCCCGGGGCGGATGGCAATTTTGCCGCCCCCTTACTTAGCATAAGAAGCTGATGATACACAATCTACGGCTGAATTAGCAGCAGCTTTCGACGTTAGCGTCAAAACAGTATTGGTCCATTTGCGTCAAATTGGCAAGGCAAAAAAGCTTGACAAATGGGTGCCCCATGAACTCAATGATCGTCGCGTCAAGACGTGCCTTGCACTGCTCAACAGACCCACAAATGAAGGAATTTTGAACCGCATTGTTACCTGCGATGAAAAATGGATTCTGTTTGATAACCCCAAGCGCTCAGCAAGTTGGTTCGATCCTGGTTCAGCACCTAAACAATGCCTCAAACGAAAACTTACTCCTTGAAAAGTGATAGTCACTGTTTGGTGGTCTAGCGCCGCACAGTGGTTCAAGCGCGGAATTAATTAAATTTTGAGGTGGTTGACTGAAGTCAAAACTTTTATTTTATATCTATAAAAAACACTAGGTATAACTCTAGTCCATTGCTCTAGTCTAACAGATTTCGAGTTAATTTATTTTTTTTTTGTTAAAAAATTTGACCACTAAAGTCATACAACCTGAACGCGTTCAAAATAAGCGTTCAAACAACTCGTGCCTTGCAGACGGTACAGCTCTTAAAAAGTAGCCACTTTTTCAGAAACATTTTTTTACAGTTTTAAAGGAGCGTATATATTGTTATTGTAAATGAAATAATATTTGTCATTTCTATTAAATTACCTAAAAACTTTTGAGCTTTACGCAATTGATAATTTTTTCACCTAAATATAACTTTCAATTGACTATAGATTTTTTTCCTCGAGGATCCTCGCGTTCTAATATAGTAATAAAAATAGCTTAACTATCTGAAATTATTAATTAATTTATTTTAGCTGCAAATATGTGCAAACTTTTAAATAATACTCAATTATGTAAATAGCAAATTTTTCAGAAGAAAATATCAACATGCTCATTTGATATTATTGAGGCTATTGATTTGAAAATATTAGCTGAAATCTACCCTTGTTCTGTTTTTACTGTGAAAATGAATAAATAATAACTATACCTACTACCTACATCTACTAGGTAGTAAGTATAGATTACCTACTATCATTAAAAATGTATGTAGTATGTGTACCTACAGTCCTACACGATACGATTACGATCTACATCTACAACTTAAACCTACACCTGCGACCTACACCCACACCTACTTCCTACACCTACACTACCCATATAACCTTCAGGTGATTAATTAGATAAGTAGTTATCGTAAACTGATGGTTGGAATAGGTACTAATACCGCTCTTAGTACTTCAATTACTTCTGTGATTTCTTTTAAAATATGGAATTGTACTGGTTCGCAAAATCCTGTAGAAGATGGGATTTTATTATTCCCATATACTTACTATGAAGTCAGTATTATAATTTGTTTTGGGACAAAATTCAGTACATGTGTTCATGTGTTCAGTGTACATAGTACAGTACAAATCCGGGAAGTGTTCGCGTGAATTTACCTATACCTAATAATTAACACAATTTTTTCTAAATACATAAAGGAGAATTCAGCACAATAATGTCCTCTTTATACCTAATTATTTTTTGATGTCGGAATTTTGCTTATAATAATATAGGTATATATTTTTTATTTTAATTAGGTTTTTTAAAATTTATTATTACAATATGTATGTTTATTGTATATTATACAATAAACATACGTATACTTTCATTTAAACACCAAAAAATAATTAATTCCACCGCCCCATACAACTTGAACCACTGTGCGCCGGTGTAATTCATCACAACTTCTTACCAAACGGGGTGAGCATTACTGCAGATGTGTAGGTACTTTGAAGAAACTGAACACAATGATGGAGAAGCTGGCACATCTCCAACCAGCATTGGTCAATCGCTCGTCTCCGCTGCTCCTGCACGACAACGCGCGACCTCAGAATTTGGATAACTTCTTGGCGGGAAAAAAAAATCAATACCCGAGAGGCAGTACAAAATGCCTTTGAAGAATTTGTTGCCTTCCGTCCAGAAGGGCATCAATAAACTGTCACTGCGTTGGTAAAGATGCATTGATTGCATGGGTGATTACTTCGATTAATACAAATAAAAAATACATGAAAAAAATTCGTTTAAAATACAAAACGGCAATTTCATATGTCGAGGTGTTGAGATATCTGTACAAGGCCGCAACAATGACCGTCCAAGTACAAGAACAGAGTACAAAACCAATCCAACTGCGTCGAGGAGTAAGACAAGGAGATGTTATCTCTCCAAAACTGTTTAATAACGGGTTGGAGCCTTGGAGGACGTTTTCAAGACGCTCGATTGGAACGGACGGGGACTGAACATAAACGCCCAGTACATCTCACACCTGAGATTCGCAGATGACATAGTCATTATGTCAGACTCTCTGCAGGACCTGGAAGAGATGCTGAACAGCCTAAGTGATTCTTCAAGACGGGTGGATCTCGGTATGAACCTGAACAAAACTAAAATCATGTATAATGAACACGTTCTCCCGAGACCTGTCGTCGTCTCGAAGTTGTGCAAGAATACGTATATCTTGGCCAAACCATTCAACTCGGGCGGCACAACTTTGAGAAGGAGATGAGTAGAAGAATACGCTTGGGCTGGGCTGCATTCGGGAAGCTCCGGGACATCTTTGAATCGTCGATCCCACAATCCCTTAAGACCAGGGTCTTTGATCAATGCGTTCTACCGGTAATGACATACGGAGCCGAAACGTGGACACTTACCGTAGGCTTGGTTCATAAGTTTAAGGTTGCTCAGCGTGCGATGGAAAGAGCAATGTTAACCTTTAACTGCTGACATGACAAATTTGTAACACTATAAGGGACGTGACGCCTCACAGGCTACTACTTTGAAAGTTATTTTTTTTCATAAATTGCATTTGGCTTATTCAAAATTGTCTTGATATTTAACTATTGGAATATAATAAAACAATTATAAATAATATCAATCAGTTTTTATCATTACTTTAGGAGAAAACTCAATTAACACTTATTAGTTCACAATTAACCATAATTGACATGAGATCCATTTTTAGGCATTTTAATAAACCTATCATAAATAATTTTACATACTTAACACTTTTTACTTAAAATCTAATTAATAATTAAACAATAAAACGTAAAATATTCTTCTGAAAATAAAAATTAAAAATTCTGACATCGACTCAATTTGGCATAAATCATTGGCAATTTTTGCACAAAGGGCGAGAACATTTTAAACATAATATGGAATTGTCACACCCGACACACGTGTATATATCACAATATATCATATTCATCTGGATCACTTTCATGAAGCTGCAAAAAATCACGATCGGAAACCAAAAACTTTTCAATGTCTCCTTCACTATCAGATTGGTCTGAAGCCACCATGAGGGAATTGACCTCCTCCTCAAACTATGGACTGCTTGTCCGTGATATTTTGTTCCTTGATGAACTCGTGGGCTGAGGTTGACGTTTTCTACCGTAATTTGCCATTTTACACTAAAATTAAAAATAAAGTTCGAAAAATATTTATATGACAATTAGGGACATGTAGCCTGACAGGCTACGACCGATTTTCATATGAGTATTACTCACGTGTTAGACAACCGATGTCACGTCAGCCTTCTTTTCCGGTCGTTTTAGCACCAAAACAAAAGCTACTAAGACGCAGGGACGCAGCAAGCAGGGGGAAGGGGTCAATTCTGAAAATTCGTATACCACGCGACGCCTGTGAGGCTACACGTCACTGGTTAAAGGTTAAGGGTATCTCTGGTGGATAAAATACGTAACGACGATATTCGCCAGAGAACTAAAGTCATCGACATTGCTCAACGAATTAGCACGCTGAAGTGGAAGTGGGCCGACCATGTCTGCAGACGGACAGACAATCAATAGAGTGGAGACCACGCTTAGGCAAACGTAGTGTAGGACGTCCTGCGGCACGATGGACCGACGATTTGAAGATGGCTGGCAGCGGATGGATGAGGGCTGCCCAAGATCGGGATGGTTGGCGCTCATTGGGGGAGGCCTACGTTCAGCAGTGGACGGCGATAGGCTGATGATGATGATGATTTTGAATTGTCCATGAACAGATTGAACAGCCACGGTGACGCTACACATCCCTGTCTAACACCTTTTTCGATATTGAATCCGTATCCGATAATGCCCCGTTTATCCGTTTATCCCAATATATAATACATTACAATATTGTATTGTAATGTATTATAATATATTGTATTGTATTATATATTAATATTATAATTTATCCTATTGTACGCATTAATTTTCGTTATAATTATTATTATGCAAAAAGCAAACATATATGGCGGAGCAAGGCACTTCTCGTTTAACCAATCGGCAGTGGCGGACTAACCGGGGGGCGGAAGGGGCGGCCCGCCCCGGGCCTCCGGTCTTGGGGGGCCCCAAATGCCTCCACGTTCCCCTGATGAAATCCTAAACAAGACTTAAAAAATGTGCTTGGTACCTACATCATTTCGTCAAGATCAAAACACTACAGCTATCTAGACTTGTTACGCGGTACTAAAATTCATTTAACTTTGCTGGTCTTGGGGGGCCCCCCAAATGCCTCCGCGTTCCCCTGATGAAATCCTAAACAAGACTTAAAAAATGTGCTTGGTACCTACATAATTTCATCAAGATCAAAACACTACAGCTATCTATACTTTTTACGCGGTACTAATATTCATTTAACTTTGCTGGTCTTGGGGGGGGGGCCCAAATGCCTTCGCGTTCCCCTGATGAAATCCTAAACAAAACTTAAAAATGTGCTTGGTACCTACATAATTTCATCAAGATTAAAACACTACAGCTATCTATACTTTTTACGCGGTACTAATATTCATTTAACTTTGCTGGTCTTGGGGGGCCCCAAATGCCTTCGCGTTCCCCTGATGAAATCCTAAACCATGGATATAGTACCTATGGATAGAAGACTCCAAATTTTGTAATTGCTAAAAAGAACTGTATTACCTTAGTAATAGAGTGTATTTCACAATGCACGTATCATAGAGGCAAATCCGAGCCGAGCGAGATAGCCAGGAGAGAGGCTGTGTGTCTCGTTCTTGCATGTTGCCAACCAGAAAAATGTTGGTATTTATAAAAAGTAACTTGAAAAATCTTAGATAAAACGAGTGTACTATATTATTATTTTAACAAATTTTTATAACTATATCATATTCTAATTAAAAAAGTTAGAAATAGTCATTTAATACTAAATAAAAATGCAGTTTACATTAAATCCTTTTCCTTCTTTTTTTATTAGATGGTATCATTCGCAAGACAATAGATACGCCATTACACATATTTTATGCTGAACACCGGATAATATTAAATTTGAAAATAGTTTTTATTTCTTACTTCATGCATCTCCGTAACTATGTTTTTATTATTTGTTTGATGATTTAACAGTCAAAATGGTGAAAAAAATGTTGTATATATTCTTGTCGAAGTGAAAGTTCTGCTGGTTGCAATATTTCGTTTATTAGTAACATTAGTAAGTTAATTGTTAATGTTAATCTAGTTATTCTAGTATAAAAGTGTTAACATTATAGCAACTGACGTTATTAAGAGTTATAATTGAACTACGTTTTGTTATAAACTAGTCAGTAGCGATAGCGACTCGCCTAGAATCGTAGTAAGCTGTAAGTACCTAGTTACTGAGAAAAAACGTGTGAAGTCGAGTAATGCCTTTAATGATAATATAATACAGTTTTTATAGATTTTCCAACAATGAAGAAATGCGACAAAAATGGCTCAATCGTGTTTAAGTAAGGCAGAGAAAATCTGTTACATATTAATGCAGCCGTCACTTCAAACCTTCTTGATTTTACACTATTCAATCTAGTCGACTTTTAAAGCCTCAGCTGTATGTCATTCAGTGTTTCACAATTTGTCTCATACAGCTTTGCAGTTTGCCACAGCAGAAAATATTATTGTCACCCTACTAGAAAGGGACACACGGCCTCTCTTCTAACCTCTCGCTCGGCTCGTTTTTTTGCTCACAGTAGTCTGTCCTGTTGTTATACTAGGTCCATTTCCTAAACAAGACTTAAAAAATGTGCTTGGTACCTACATAATTTCATCAAGATCAAAACACTACAGCTATCTTGACTTTTTACGCGGTACTAATATTCCCCCAGCGTATTGGTCGCTGAACGTTCCCGTCTTTGTAGCGGGTACTTCCTCAGGAATCCCTAAATGAATGGAGTGCAAATAATTCACTCTTTTACGCCTACATTTACATTCACTATATTGTATTTACGTCGAAAAATAAACATTGGCCTCATTTAAAATATAGGTATTAAATTTCATTACGTTGATATTAATAGTTTATTATTGTGTTCCGATATTATTGCGAACGGATAAGCTTTTTTTTTTAAATTTTTTCAAAGTAATTGCATTAAAAAGCGTAATACTATTTTTGATTTTTGGCGCGGAATAAAAGTAAATGGGTTTAGAGTTGAGTAAGTGCATTTTCAAGTATTTGGAAAAAGTAACTAATTCTGCATATAATTTAGCCTAGAAATTATGATCCGTAGTTTCTAGTTAACATGCACCTACGAGTACATTGCTTCAGTTCTTGCATTTTG
The DNA here is from genome assembly GCA_905404095.1 of Glaucopsyche alexis. Classification (NCBI taxonomy): domain Eukaryota; kingdom Metazoa; phylum Arthropoda; class Insecta; order Lepidoptera; family Lycaenidae; genus Glaucopsyche; species Glaucopsyche alexis. Next base: position 11,622,288 of record FR990053.1, read on the forward strand.
CGAGTGGTCCTTGTTGTATGGTAAAGTCCCTGTACATTTGTATATCTAAATCAATAATGAAGCTTATAGATTAGGGCTTTTACCATTGAAAATGGTCAAAAGTGAAAAGAAAATATAGCATGAAACCCATTGGAAAAGGAAGAGAATATTAAAAAATAAAATAAAAAATAATTTACGGGCGATATGAGGTTGGGAAGTGGGTGAGTTTTTAAGGGTAGAAGACGGTTTATATCAATTTCCGGCAAAACTACAAGTCCTATGGAAAATAGTCAAATGGCAATAGAAAGAAAAATTTCCAAAGAAATCGGTTTCACAGAAGTTATTGAGGAGTTCAGTAAATTGAAGGCACGAAAACACATATAACACGCTACAAAAAAAATATATCTTTTATTTTATCTAATTTTTTTGTCGATCGATTTGTATTTTATGTTATGTTTATTTAGCTGTAATAATTTAATTCGAATTTAAGTTTCACTTACCAGATTTTAACGAAATAAACATTAACTACATTTTTAGGGTTCCGTAGCCAAAAGTCAAAAAACGGAACCCTTATGGATTCGTCAAGTCAGTTTGTCTGTCTGTCACAAAAATTGAAAAAAGCAATAAATTTTGAGCGTTCCCCATACTTAGAACTGAAAGTCAAAAAATTTTTTTTCATTAAACCCATACGTGTGATAGGTCTTCAAAAATTATATTGAGGTTTCTAATATCATTTTTTTCTTAAACTGAATAGTTTGCGTGAGAGACACTTCCAAAGTGGTAAAATGTGTGTCCTGTAACTTCTAAAATAAGAGAATGATAAAACTAAAAAACATAATATATGATGGACATTACCATGCAAAATTCCAACGAAAATTGGTTTGAACGACATCTAGTAAGTAGTTTTTTTTAATACGTCATAAATCGTAAACAGTAAAATTGTAAAAAAAAGGAATAAAAGTAGACACGGAGTTTGTTAACAATTTAAAATTTGCTAACGATATCATTCTTTTTGCAAAAACATCAAAAGAACTACAAATAATGATTAAGTGAGTTAGATTATGAAAGCAGAAAAATTGGTTTACGAATGAACACTTCAAAAACAAAAGTAGCGACAAATAGTGTAAAAAACGACATAATATACGTAAACAATACACAAAAATCAATACGTGGACAGCTATAAATACCTCGGAAAACAAATATCCTTTGAAAAGACGCGCCACGAAGATGAATTAAAACGCCGTATTAATATGATTTGGAGAAAGTACTGGAGTTTCAAAGAAATTTTAAAAGCCAAATTCCCTATGAAACTCAAAAGAAGGTAATGGACTCCTGCTTATTGCCATGCCTGTTATATGGAGCACAAACGTGGCTACTTCAAGAAAAAACAAAAAAGAAAATTCGGACGCGCAAAAGAAAGAAGCATACTGGGTATCAAACTTATAGACAAACAAAATAGCAATGTTTTCGTAAAAAGACAAAACTCATAAATGCAGAACGACATGCACAACAACTTAAATGGAGATGGGCTGGCCACGTTGCCCGTGTGACAGACAAAGAGAGTCACCAAATGGAAAGGCCCAGGTGGAAAGAGAAGCAAAGGAAGACCTAAGGATAGATGGGTCGACGAAATCATAAACATAACGGGCGAGGAACGGATGACAAAGACAACATACCGAAAACAATGGGAAAAGTTGGAGGAGGCCTTTATCCGAAGAGGAGCCATGCCGAGAAAAAACTAATACATAAGAAACATTTTATAAGTAATTCAATATGTACCGACTAATTTTAAAGTAAAATTTTCTTAGGTTGTAAAACATTAAAAACTAAAAAAAAACTATGTAAAGCATGGAAATAAAGGGCTATATTATTAAATCGTTAACCGCAATTTACCTTTCATTCAATGAACTCAAATATAAAAAAAAAAAAAAAAATTCATAAATATAAACCTTATGCATAAGCCGTGAACCAACCATTATTTTTTATTACAAGTTTGTACGGAACCCTCGGTGCGCGAGTCCGACTCGCACTTGACCGGTTTTTAAGCGGGGGGGGGGGGGGGGCCTCATTCGGCTTTGCCGCCCCGGGCCCCTGACGGGCTTAGTCCGCCACTGCCAATCGGCACGGTAAATATTACAATCTAACGGTTTTTACAATTTTACGGTGACGTATATACCCTTTTAGCGAATAAAATCGCAGCTAGCAGTTATCTCGGTACAATATGAAAGTTTGTGATAGGTGGATGGATGGATGGCGTTTGTTACTCTTTCGCGCATCAACTACAGATATTGATGAATTTTTGCAAATAGTATAATATTAATAATGATTAATGGATAGAGTACCTATTTTTTAAACAACATACTTAATTTAATCAAAGTATCAAAATCTTTTATAGTACACCGGAAATGGTTTGGCTAACGACCGATGGTGGCGACCCTATTATTTTCTACTTTTTCTTGACAGACCGTACATTTATGGTTGAACACACGGTTGAACACTACAGTCCTAGTTAAACAATGAGCCTACATATAACACCTCTGCAAGGGTTACCTAATGCAAATTTAGCCATGTCAAGATACAAACGATATATTTGCGATATATGGAACGCAGTAACAAGAAAGAGAAAAATACAGCAAATAACATTGATTAGTGATTACATCTCGTGAGGTCAGTAATAAGAAAGTCCGGATGACTTACCTACATTTTTGTTTTGTGATTGTGATTTGTGCAATTTTGACGGGAAATAAAAAAGACCAACGTTATTATAGACTTTATAGATTAACATGATCAAATAGAATACATTATGTAAATTACGATATTTCATTTTTGTATTGTTTGTTTACATAATTTTCGTATTGACAGCCAGGCTGATCCAGTCATGCATCCAACTCTTAGATCCAACCAATAATATTTCTTTGGATCCAACTGCATCCAACCAAAGCTAGTTGGCGCTGGTTGGCGATAGGCGCTGGCATCGCGCACTCAGCCAATAATAGACAATTGTAGAACCGAGAACGTGTATCCGGAGGCCATTTTTAAAATTCCTTATGCCGAAAGCCGCGCCGTGCGTTGCGTGGTTGATGTAAAAACTCATATTTTGGTTTTATGTGCTTTGTTTATACTAAGAAAATTTAAAGTAGCTACTTTTGCTAATCTATAAAATGGGTGATCGTAAGTGATATTATATTATTGTGACGATTGAGTTCCAACCGTTATACCGGTGATTAAAATAATGGCGCTTGTTTTAGCGTATTCCTCAGGAGATTATAGCAGTGGAGGATATCCCGCTCAGTATTCGATGCCGCCACCTTCATTTGCTTCAGGGGACAATACTTACAGTGCAAGCGGGCAACAAGGAAATTACAATCAATCTGGATCTTACCCTGGTCAAAACGCAGGACAATCATGGAATCAGCAACCCGCTGGAAGTAAGTAGGACTTGTAATACTTAATTAACAAACACGTTATTTACCTATATCGATAGCAAAACATTCATTTCAAATATTCACTTATGTGCGATTTCAATTTTTAGATGGCGGCAGTGGAAGCTATGGCGCTGGTCAACAAGATACTAGTAGTAATTTCAATCAAAGTTATGGATCAAATTATGGTAGTGGCAGTTTTGACCGTAATAATGGAAGCAACTACAATGCTGGCGGTAGTGACAGAGGCAGCGGAAGCTATGGCAGTAACGACCGGAGCGGAAGCAATTACGGCAGCGACAGAAGCGGTGGTGGCTACGGTGGCAACGACCGTAGCGGGGGTTCTAACTACGGAGGAGATAGAGGAAGCAGTGGCTACTCGGGAGGTGGAGACAGAGGTGGCTATAGCAGTGGAGGTGATAGATCAAATTACAACAGAGATGGAGGCTATGGGTAAGCATCTTGATAATTATGTTTAAAATATTACACCTTTGAAATGTTTATTATGTCATGTTAATAAAAATTGTAAGTGACTATGGCATGGCATAGTGCTCACTAGGTGCCATGATTGGTAATCACAAAAACATAATATACTAGATGTTGCCTACGACTTCTTGCATGCAAAAATTTAATTCTCAGGAACCATACATTTTTCGCAATAAAAAGTAGCTTATGTCCTTCCACATGGTTTACTCTACATCTGTGCCGAATTTCATCAAAATCGGTCTAGTAATTTTGGAGGAACAAACAAACTTTTCCTCTTTATTGTATTAGTATAGATGAATTTTATTATAAAAATATGAATTAAGTTCTTTGGATGAGCTAGCCTATAATTTACGACATAACCACAACGGCTTCCATGAGGTAGGTGATGGATGATTCAGAAATGTTAATTTAAAAACAATATTATGTTATACATTAAGAAATGTGTTGCCTTAATAATATTTTATCAGTTAAACAGATTGATAAACGAATCAACATTTAATAAGATAGATAACACAACAGCGGGAGTACCACCTACATAATCACTATAAAAATGAAATTCAGTACTCTAAATTAGTACTAAAGTGTAAGAGGTAAAAATTTTACTCTAAATAGCAAAAACAACTGATGATACTCAGATAAACTGTTAAATATGCCATTGAGTACAAAAATAATTTCTTCACAAAAGGTATACTATTTCTTCAAATAATACAAATATACAGTTGCAGTGGTGGGAAGAATAATTTCCTACATAAATATAGTACAGATTGGGAATCTGTTTACATTCTAATTTAAAATACATAAAATGTATTTTATAACAATTCAGACCTTCATTTTTATGTGTGAAAAATTATAGTGTGTAATGTGTGTATAAATGAAAGTACTAAGTAGTAATTTTTTTAAAGATTTATGGTTGCTTCGTACAAACAGACATGTCCAAAACGTAGGTTTTCAGGAAAGCGAAATTAGTTATTATATTAACATGTGTAAAGACTTTTTTCTGTAATGTTTTTCTAGACTTAGGGACTTTAATTTTGCACATTTTATTTTTATATTTATACCTATTTTTCTGGAAAAACTGATAGATGACTGTCTTTACATTGATATTAAAAAAGACATGTATTAGAAAAGTCAAAGATAGTTTTCATATGCAGGAAAGAAGAAATGCATGAAAGTATTTAATAGAATAAAATAAAGAAATTATATTAAATACATTTATTGTATTCAAACACAAATGATAAACATCGTAAAATAGTGACAAATATAAAAAATATGCAAATGTAAACATCGCCTTATACATGGTTTTATTATTTAGGGTAGGACTATACTTCTTGCAATGCAAACAATGACATGTCCTACTTGGTGGAATGAGTACAACATTTTTCAAATAGAAAGTGATTGAAGTACCTACTTTTGTGAAAGAGAGGCAAAATGAGGAAAAAATAGCAAAAAAATGTTTGACGGCTTTAAAGTTAATAGGAAAATGTTTTGGACAGAGATAAAATAAAAGCCAGAATAAAATTAAACGGTAGTTCCTCTAATTTGACAACCATAAAAGATTTAAATATAAAATACATTATATATGTGCTAGTTTTGAACAATAAGATGAGTAGTGTAAAGGAGATGGACTTTTTAAAAACTTGTTGAAAGATGACTGGTGCAGAGCCGTCATTGTGCCGCTGTACAATGGTAAAGTGCTACAACAAGACTGCAAGAACTACTGACTTCTAAGCATTGTCAGGAAATTGTTTGCTGAAATATCAATTGAAGGGATTGTGCAAATGATGAAAAGATTGTGGGATTTGCAAGCAGTTTTTAGAAGGATATGGGGATGTATCAGGACCAAGTCTTTTCCTTTAGAAGTATCTGCAAAAAGCATTTAGCAGTGGTTTTGCGCTTTCGTAGATCTGGAAAAGGCTTATAACAGCATAATTAGAATTGATTTATGGTGAGTGTTGTCCATGTATAGAGTTCGGGATGATCATACATATCCAGGCTCTGAAATCTTTGTAAAAGATTCCATGAAAAGACAATAAAAAACTTGCATGATACCCTTTAAATACTTGTTCTCTTAAATGATTTGTGCATAAGGCGAACTATAAAAAAAATCCTGGGTATGTACATAATGCATATAGCCAATCTATAGCCATACAATTAAAACAATTTACCATTTTCGACATGTCCGTTTGTACATAGGGACCAACGATATTCTAAATAATTGTCTTGAAAAAGTGTTCTTACCCAATAAACATATTTCATAATTTTATTTTATCAGTACTGATGTTGTTCTGTTTTTATAAGGTACTTTTTATTTTTGAGAGGCCATCATTATCACTTTAGGGGTATGAAAAATAGCTTACAACCTATATAGATAGAGAGCTACAAGGAAATTAAGAGCAGGTGCTTAAGGCAAGCTGAAACCTTGTCCTATACTTCTATTGTACCCTTACACAAGCTTCTGACCAGCCAGCCAGTCCTACAGGGGGTACAATATGATAAGTATAGGACAAGATTTCAGCTTTTCTTAAGCACCTGCTCTAAATTTCCTAGTAGCTCTTGGGCTAACACTATACCTACCAAATGTATTTGCAAAATTTCATAAAATTAGGTCAAACCTTTTTGGGAGAGAGTTACAAACACTGTGACACAAGAATTTTACTTGTGTATAATGTGATATCACCAACATTATTGTTATGGCATATTGATTACTGTTCAAAACTTAGTATGTACACATTGTAAAACAATGATTGTTTTTCTTTACTTTTTAAAAATGATTTATTTGCTCTTGAGTTATAACTCATATACATTACATGGCAATATAGGCCACAATGTGGTTACACAATGTAACCATATTGTGGCCTATCTATTTTAATTAATTATTAGTTGTGAATATTGGTTTATCCTAATATATCTGCAGCAAATGATTAATTATTGCCATTCATTTATTTATTCATTTTAAAATATAACATTTATTCTTTACTTATTTATAAATCTACCGCTTAATACATGTTTTATGTATTATTTATAATAAGCATTTTTGTAAAAGCACTTTTTCAAGACTACTGCTACGCTATTTATTGTGCATGTATAAAATTACTTTAATGATGTAAAAGTGTTACCAAACATTGTTCTAAAGGTTTTCAAGGTATCAAGGTTTAACATTACCCAAATGACATGGACATGGACTATGGTTACTGATTAAAGTGATCCTAGTTGTTTCTGCGGTCTTCATACTGTGTGCCCCCAGCCTGCCCGAGTGAACTAAATGGTGTTTTTATTGTTTTAGTGGCGGCGGCAGGGGGGGTGGTTATAATAAAGGTAAAGCTCCTCGCTACGAGCGAATGGTGCTATTATCATATTTTTATTTTGTAATTATTGATGGGCTGCCAAATTATGCGTTGCGTCGACATTACTTTAAGCGGCTACACTACTAGGCTGTTGACAAATACATACTTCTGGTGTTGGATGGAATTCAAACATATTCACGTTAAGGTTCTAATAGAAAATTACTGAAAGGTTTTTTTACAACAAAGCAGTTAAATGTGACAGTGTTTTCAGGAAACCTGATTCAGGTACATACGTAAACTTTTTCCATTACTGTATGAAAGTTTTTTTTTTAAGATTATGAGCAGTGGTGTACATAGTGGTAATTAAGTGTTATTTATTATCATAATATCAATTGCTACAGTGTATTTGTACAAGTTTTATTTGGATTAATACATTCTTGTAAGCTTTGGTACATAAAATATTTTGTTCAGTACTCTATGTCATAATGCTAACACCTTAAAAACAATTAACAAAAGTAGCTTGCTTTTGAAGATCCATTAATGAAGAGAACTAATAGTATAGTTGGGTGTAAATTTCGAATTTGGTTCGGCTTTGGACAGAAGCATTATATATAGAATTACTTATTTAATTATTGTGGTTAGTTTATAATTAAATTATATTCGGATGTGGAAGCTGATGGTAATTGATTAATAATATGATCTATTTTTCACAAGATTTAAAAGACAAAATGAGTCGTTTTACACTTAAGATGAAATTTGAGATTAAAAGGTACTATATTTATAAATGTATTATAATATCGTCATTATTATAATCAGGCCTTTTGATTCGTTATTGGATAATTTATATTTCATACAGTATTCTCCGAGCTAAGTAACCACTCTTGAAATACTGTAGTGCCTGGCAGTGGCGAAGGCTGGTTCTCCTTCATAGGGAAGCCGTATTATGTATAATAGGTAGGGATTTGGATGAGGGTCGTCAAAAGGTAAGCGGTAAGGGAAGCCGATAGGAATGGAGTTATAGGAACCCCTCGACACTGGTGCCTGGGACAGTCGATTTTCTAAATGATGTTTGGTTGCCCAAGCACATAATATGGCATTCTCACAACACAGTCAGCCTAGTCGTGCCTGTTTTGGGGCCAACCATGTGCGGGTTTCCTCACGATGTTTTCCTTCACCATTAGAGCGGCCGTATAATGTACTTGAGATCTCATTGGTATCAACCACAATCTGGGAACCGAACCTGCACTCGAGTGCGAATCAAAAGGTCTACCCACAAGGCCGCGGAGCTCTTATAGGTACACAGGATATTAATGATTATTAATTAATACTATAAATTATATTTTAGAGTATTGAAATATACATGTTACTTGTCTACTAAATTTATAGTAATATGGTTAATGTTATATAAATAATATACGTTTAGGATTATCAGTCTGATTCAAGGTCATTTATATTTTATGTAGCCCAGGTATAACTTATGTAAATGGAAATATGTAATGTGATAAAGCAAGTTTAGCTTGCCTTCATTGACTATGACATTTATGAGTTTTTTAGTGTCAAACAAGCAGGGAATTATTTAATTGTCAGCAGTCTAAGGTCCTGTACGTAATATACAATAAAAGGTGCAATAGTATAAGGTACATTGTGCGGTAAAAACTTCTACAGACATCAGCAAAATTTAGCGTTATTATGATGAATTAAGATGTGTGACTATAACTTTGGCAGCCCTGAAATTTTAATACATAATATATTATGTATTTTACTTAGGAAGAGTTAATTTCGTAAAAATAGAATTGGTACATTTTGAAGTTCTGGGTGTGTAATGGTATTTTGCGTCAAGTCAAAAGTCTTAGAGGCTTACGTTTAAATATGGTTGTAAATTAATAAGAGGTTGTCAATACTTCGTGAATTCGGGATTCATTATAATTGTATTAATATGGTTGGTCATGAAAACATGTATTTTGTAAAGCGTTTTTAACGTCAAGAATGGGTCAAAAATATGTAGGTGAATTTTATTACATTGGTTTTCAAGTATTCTTCTAACACTAAATTATTATTGAAGGTGGCGGTGGAGGTGGCTATGGCGGGGATCGCGGTAGCAGTGGTGATATGGTCACACAGGAGGACACGGTCTTTATTCAAGGCATGAACCCGTCCACTACTGAGGATGAATTGTGCCAACACTTCGGAGCTATTGGTATTATTAAGGTAAAATAAATAATAACATTTATTTTTCAATGTAGAAAAAAAAAATAACGACTAGTTTTGCGTCTCGCCGCCCATGTGCTTCTACCTCGACTTGGCATGATTTTAATTAGAACTGCAGAACATGATTTAAATACATAAATATGAATTAACTTAAAAGATAATAACAGGGTAGACTGTAGAACTTACAATATATAAAGTTGTATTATAATCAACTCGCAAGCAGGTGGTACTGGAATAATAAATGATGTAACAAATTATTTTCAGACCGATAAGAAGACTCAGAGACCAAAAGTCTGGATGTATAAAGATAAGGCTACCGGCCAACCGAAAGGAGAAGCCACAGTCACCTATGAAGATTCTATTGCTGCCTCTTCGGCCATCCAATGGTTCGATGGGAAAGACTTCAACGGTGCTACAATAAAAGTTTCCCTAGCGCAAAGGCAAAATACGTGGAGCGGCGGTAGAGGCGGCGGCGGCGGGGGCGGCGGTGGATTCCGCGGCGGTCGCGGCGGTGGCGGCCGGGGAGGCGGTGGCGGGGGCGGCGGCAGGGGCGGCAGCGATAGCGGTGGCGGTAATCGCGCTGGGGACTGGCGGTGCCCGAACCCCAGCTGCGGAAACACCAACTTTTCGTGGCGAAAGAATTGCAACAGATGCAACGAGGAGAAGCCCGAGGGTGCAGATGACGGTAGCGGCGGCGGCGGACCGCCTGGCAGCGGGGGCCGAGGTGGCCCGCGAGGCGGGGGACGCGGAGGGCGCGGCGGCGGCGGCCCGCGTGGAGGCGGCGGGGGCGGAGGCTGGGGTGGACGCAGCGACCGCGGAGGAGGAGACCGCGGTGGGGACCGGCGCGGCTCGGGAGGCGGCGACCGCTCCAGCGGTGGAGCCATGAGGGGCGACGGAGGGTAATTTACAGAACTTTTCTTTATTATTGCTAGTTAGCTGTCTCGGCAAACTTCGTACCTCGTACCTGGTCTTGCCAAATCAGAAACCTTCTTTGGCTCATACACTGTTGTGTATGAGCCAAAGAAGGTTTCTGACACAAAGTTGTTACTTTGCTCAAGATCATCACATGATCAATGCATACGTAACGTTTTTCGATCGCTAAAACTGATTTCAATGAACTTTCCTTCGTACTTTGCAGGCTTAGGACTGTCTGAAATCTGAATAATTAATTTTTATATTGAACAGTACTTACGACAAAAACTTAATAAACTTAATACTAAAACACTACACGAAAAGTTTATATTACATCCATATAGACCATTATTATATTTATTATTTACAATAAAAGTTCACGGTAAACCACCAACACACCACTATTACGATTAAAATACGAATTATTGCGTAACGTTATATAACGTGTTTTCGTCAAGCCGCAAAGCGCAACTAACAAAAAGTGAATAATCATGAAACAGCATATAAGTACAAAAAATAAGCCGATTATTAAAACTTTAAATAAGTGATGAGCTACATTAAAGAATTTTCACTCTTATTGCGCTGACATAAGAACTATTTTTCTTTGCTCATACCACACTTATGGCTTAATGACTATAAACGATATAACGATAAGTATAGTGCGATTCAAATGAGAATAGGATCGAGTCGGCGCCATTTTGTTTCGAATGTAGACTATTATAATAGTTAAATTTATGTTTAGATAATTGATTACTATTTAACGTTTCTATTTAAATTCGTTTAAACGGCCATCTCTAGTACTGACTCTCCCCGAATGAGGCCGCGGGCGATGGGGTAGAAGTACTTTAAAGACGCGTTTACAAATTTGCGACCAAATTAATCAAATCCTACAAAACTAACAATTGTCACAAATAGCGTACTTCTTTATTTGTAAAATGGTTTGGAAAATGCATTAAAAGTGTCTTCAAAATTTTCACGTGTTTTTCTATTATGCATAAATCTTAATGCGTGGCAATAAGGATTATTTCAAGTTACGTACATACGTTATAATAATAAGAAAATTCTTAACGGAACTACTAAGTAGATCATAGTTGTTGTATAGCAATATTATTTATTAATGTTTTCTTTTTCAGTGGAAGAGACCGGCAGAGACCCTATTGAATAAGTTAAATAAGCTATAATATTTTGTAATAGTAAGTAAATTTAATTTGAGATTTAATGAATTCAGACCCTGGTAAATAAGATTTTATTCCAGCGTAAAACTTGTATTACTTTATGTATGTGCATTATTGTATTTATTGACTGTGACATCTGCTTGCTTGGCTAGTTGTAAAGACTTTTGTCCTTGTTTGCACATGTAATTAACTAAAAGGTAAGATAACTAAATTACATAATTATTAATAAATGTAGTTAATTATCGTCAAAATTAGTGTTAAATGTCTTGGATATTGTACAACATTCATCTTTATGGTGACTCGAACTACTGTCGCAAATAAAACTTCGTTTTGAAATATCTTTGTGTTTCTATTTAAGTACCCTAATATTATAATCTTCATTACTATGATGTTAGCAAACGTGCCCTAGCCGATTTTTTTTTTCTTTAGCGCTAGCAAGCGCTTTTTTTTCGCAGAACACACGTAATATCTTTTCTCATTTCTGTGAGTTTAATTGCGAAATGAAACGGTTCTTGAGAAAGCTAAGGTCAACCAGATAAAAATTAAAAAAATAGATACCCTTGAAGATAAATGGGTAAATGGTAGTTCTAAAATCCGTTGCAGAAAATGATATCCCGAAACTACTTTATTTACGCTGAAATATTAGACAGTTTATAGCATTATGATGTTCTCTCACCTGAAACATTCGTGTGTAATGTAACGTTATAGATTCGACTTAGAGCATTACAATACTACCTCCCTGACTGATGAGCATTCGCATGTAATGTAACGTTGATTCGACTTTCATCAACATTCGTAACTGAAGTTTTGTAACCAGCTATGAACATGGATTTGCGAGATAAAAAGTAGCCTTTGTATTAATCCATGGTCAAACTAGTATAATACTAAAGCAGAAGGGGCATTTTTGTATGGAGCCCGTCCCCACTACTGTAGCATTACAAGACTATATCAAATGAAAGGGCTTAAAAAGTGTGTCATATTATTGTATGACGAAAAATCTCTACGCCATGGGAGAAAAAAAGTTAATGAGAGTTAAAGGTTAAAAAAAGTTCAAAAATCATTCTGTATTATTGCACTATTTCATAGTGTTGCTAATAAGGAACAACTTTTGGGAAGTAGTGGTATACAGCAAACTTCAGAAAAGTGTTATATTTTGATAAACTGCCTCATATTATGAAAAAATGTAGGTATGGAATAATAATAAAATGCTAAAAATAAGCTCTTTCGTCAATTTTTTCGCACATAATTACTTTCTGGAAATTGTTTCTTACTTGCTATACTATCGAATGGTTCAATAATACAGGTGTATTTTTTTCACTATCTATGGGTTCGAATCCTGGTTAGAAAAATTGAATTACCAAAAATCTAATGATGCAGTTTAAGTTTTCATCAAGTCGGACTCGACATTCCGTTGGGCTACATAGCTTTATCTAATTTGTTTTAGACTTCTCTTACAACGCCCAGAAGAATAATTCACCAGGTACTATGTCTTTTTTACTTTTTTTCTGTACATTATCGTTTTAAAATATTTTTGCTATTTAATTATGTGTATTTTAATGTAATTGTTTTATTTGCATCATTAGATTTTACGTAAATCAATTTTCCAGGCCAGGATTCGAACCCGCAAATTAGGTAAAAAATTCATTCTGTATTATTGCATCATTCGATAACGTCGTAAAGTAAGAAACAATTTCCAGAAAGTAATAGGGGATCGGTCTACATTTGAAATATTTAGTTTCATTAATATATTCAGAAATATTAGGGCATTACTACTTGGTAAATGTAAAAAAATATGTTATTTTATGTGTAGTTTACTAATATAATTAGTGTCCGACCGAAAGTTCGGTTTCGGTCGAGTTTCGGCCAAAAATCAAGTTTCGGCGGCAGTTTCGGTTTCGGCCAAAAGTAGCCGAAACTTTTGCCGAAACCGAAACTGATTTCGAAAGTTGTCGTGCACGCTCGCCTAACTTCGTTTCTTGCGGCAACGCTTTCGCGGACGCTGGCGGCCCTGTTCGGGAATTGTCGTGCGCCGTTCGGATAGCTCTGTAGCAACACAACTTAGTGCGTTATCGCACGACGCAAACATTCTTTAGAGGTTGTTTTGATGGAACTGATTACATATAAGTTTTTGTTTCGTTTCTGTACTTGAATGATTTATATAGTTAAATATTGAGTCAGTAACTTTGTTTTGTTGTTACTAACAAATCAAGTCACATGTAAAAAAGAGATTGTAAATGAAAAATGTGAAGTGTTTAATTTGTTAAATTACGTTGTATAGGTAAACTTAATTCAAGATTTATTTTTCATTCCGATGACCTATTAATATAGTTTTGCTGTATTAGGGTTATTATTATAGTTTTATTTTTATTTTTAATTGTTTCAGACTAAAATGTCGCAAAGAGAAAAAAATTGTTTCCATTTCATGTCCTAATCAATGCATAATAATGGATAAAATGCACCAAATTTCAGTATTTTAAGGAATTTTCTACTTGACCACGTGAGTTTCGGTTTCGGCCGAAACTGAAGCCACGGCCGAATATTCGGTTTCAGTTTCGGTTTCGGCCGGTTATTAACATTTAAAAAGTACCAATTTTTTTTTTGCGAAATTGGTAAACAAATCCTACATCATTAGTTTACTTACATCATATACAAAAACATTCATTATGGCAAGTATGAACTTAAACGCACAAATATCGGAGATATTTACAAATATTTTCCTGCGGTCGTATACTTCATACACCATAACCTACAAGTGACGTCATTTGTATTGTAGGTCGACTTTATTAAAGGAGCGTTTTTACGAGACTTGCGAAATTTTGTATACGAATCGCTGTACTTTTGAAAATATTGATTTTTGAATATACGGTTTCTTCTGAGAAACCGTATGTCAAAGATACGTTAGGTACTCATATTTAAGAGTAGGTACTATTCATTTATGCAATAAAAAAAAATTAGTCCGCTTGCCTATTATATGCGAAAAAATTGACGAAAAAGCTTATTTTTGAAAAATAGCATCAGTGGTTTGCGTGAGCTACGATCGTGTTTATCAATTATGGTATTTAAACACCGCGAAAACTCACTACGCTTGTACCTACACGATACAAGTCCGCAGTCCGCACGGCCGCGGCTCGGGCGAGAACTGAAGCGATTTGTCCAAAAACAAAACCTAAAATGCAGTAGTTATTGGGGGCTTGAGGATTTCTAAATGAGGTAGCTTCTTTTGATAGTTTTCAGTAGTCTTGTGGCAGTATTGAGTACCACTTGCAGAGTTCTTCAGAGTGATTAGTAGTCAGGGCCGCCGTAAGCGGGCGTGCAAAGCGTGCACCGCACAAGGGCGGCACGCCCAGGGGGGCGGCAAATCGAGCGACTCATCACGTACTACCTAATTCAAGTCATTGTCATAATACCCACCCTACCTTAAGAAAATAGATACAATCATTATAGTTTGGAAAAAAATCCGACCAAATGACGTTAACACCGCCATCTATTGGCATCCGTTAAAACTGAGATGCGATTCTGAATGGATTTTTCTCTATGCAGTTTTCTTAAATTATGAGACGCATTAAAAAAAAGTGTTTATTCACTAACTGAATTCAGATCTAAGACATTCCGGCTGTATGTGGCCGGCCTAGGGGCCGGCCTTTGAGCTTCCTTACTTGTATGCAGTCGAAGTCCAGTGGCGTAGCGTGGATGTCTGTCGCCGGGGGCGGATGACAATTTTGCCGCCCCCTTACTTAGGTCTTGCCGCCCTCATATTTAGGTTTTTTGTAAGTATACAGCTGTACATTACCTACAAACGTTAATTCTAGATAACTTTTCGGCACGAACAGTCATTGTTATTGTACTACGAAAAAAGTATGAAATAGGTATTATATTATGACAAACCTAACGTAATAAGTTATTTGTCATCTATTTTGCAACATCAGAAATTACACTAATTTTACTTTAATTTAAATTATAAAATTATCTTATTTTCACAGTCTTTTAGGGCTTAAAATTTGAACAGATTTAACCTACTAAATAGGAAAAAATGTTGCTCGCTCGCAATAAAGAACATATTATATTATTTAGTAACGATGTTCTGTTTTAGCCGATTGATTTTATGATATTTTTCCGAAGTTCACCGTTATTCAGTGTTTAAGTTTATTGTATGAATGATGTCATGGGGTACTCATCCCAACTTACCTGTCCGGTAGTTGTGGTATAGTATACGGGTACGCGACCCCGGCTTCCCTAGCTATTACTGTCCTATCCCTTGCCCTCCTGGGCGGTAATATCCTACATTTCCTATTTCCCACTCCAACTTACCAATCTTCCTTTCCACACCACCTATCCTTCCCTTTCCCTATTCCTACCCTCTCTACCAATCCGTGGAAACGCAATGGATAATAATAAAAATAATTTAATTATCGAAAATGGCGGCGATGTGGTTCACCACCCATCACGTCTCGTTTCTCGCGGAGGTGAAAAGTGGACCATGGAGAGCCGCTTCGCTATGTTGAATGTAAGAGGAGGAATGGATGGTAAGAATGAAAGAGAACGAAGCGAAACGAGTATGTGAGGATCGTAGCAAGTGGCTAAAGTGGTCTCTGCCTACCCCTTTATGGGAAAAAGGCGTGATTATATGTATGTATGTATGTATGAATAGATTTTAACCTGTAAAATAGGAAAAAAATTTGCTCGATGGGTTCGCTCGCTCGTTTTTGGCTTAAAGAACATATTATAAAATTTAGTATCGATGTTTAGTTTTAGACTATAAATATTTGTATTTTTCCGAATTACTTAAACAGTCTTTCAGGGTTTAAAGCTTAAACAGGTAAAAACGAAAAAAATCTTATGTGTAGGCCTCTAATAAGTTAAAGACGGCGACGGATGATTATTTAATATAGGTATTTGTAGTCGTTTTAAACCCCTCCCCCCCTCCCTGAAACTAAAATCTGGCTATGCCCGTGAGTAGCTACATAATTTTTGAAATAAATGTTTTATCTTCGTTATGTTGTTAACTTTTTTTGACAAAACTCAGAGTAATTAAGTAATCGTAGGGCGGCATAATCGCTATTGCACGCGGGCGACGAAACAGCTAGCGGCGGGCCTGTTAGTAGTACTCAGTTTAGTAGTTTAGCAAAACAGAGCTGGCAACACTGGAACGAATCGCTTCAGTCCGTACGGCCGACTGATGCGATCTCGAAATAGGCAAGCGGACTGATTTTTTTTTATTACATAGATGAATAGTACTCTTAAATATGAGTAACTTCTCAGAAGAAACCGTATATCAAAAGTCAATATTTTCAAAGGTACAGCGATTTGTATACAAAATTTCTTCGAGTCTTTATACCAAAAAAAAATTTTTTTTTTTTGCGAAATTGGTAAACAAAACCTACATCATTAGTTTACTCACATCATATACAAAAACATTCATTATGGTAAGTATGAACTTAAACGCACAAATATCGGAGATATTTACAAATATATTCCTGCGGCCATATACTTCATATACTACTTCATATTCAAGTGACGTCATGTGTATATCGATTTTAGTATGGAGCGTTTTTAGGAGGCTCGCGAAATTTTTTATACAAATCGCTGTACCTTTGAAAATATTGACTTTTGATATACGGTTTCTTCTGAGAAGTTACTCATATTTAAGAGTACTATTCATTTATGCAATAAAAAAAAAATTGTCCGATTGCCTATTGCACACAGACGATACGATTTAAAGAATTTGATTTTGCATCCGTTCAGGCCGAACTGAAGGAAAACCGGATACTAAGGGCCCCTTTAAGCGCATTTATTTTAACGTAATTAACTTTGTTTATATAATAAAAGACACGAAGCGAAAAATATACTACTTATTATGTCACTGCACAATTCTATCAATAAAAATTATTGTATTACCTACATAACAGAGTTGTATTTTTTGTGCCCTAATCCAATAGGTAAATAAGTACTCTAAAAATCTGTATATATGTACAGTGTGTCCCGACAGCTATATGGGAGCCTTTAGGGGTAAAAAATATGGCATTTTTTATCGACAAATCTCAGACACGGGGCCAGCCAGTCGTCTTTTTCAAATTGTTATAACTACTTATTATATTTTGTTCTACAACTATAGAAGAGGACGTTTGATAAAATAAAATACTAAGCTCCTTTACTCTCAGTGCAATAGTTTGGTAGTTAATAATTACCTATAACAATTTCAATTTGAAAAAGACGACTGGCTGGCCCCCTGCCTGAGATGATACCAACAAATTGTTATAACTTCTAAACTATTGAACTATTGTAAAGGGGTTTGTATTTTATTTTTGCAAACATCCTCTTCTATCGTTTTAGAACAAAAAACAAGCAGATTAATGACCTAGATTTTCACAAAAAGCAAATAATTAAAAAAATACACCAAAGAAAAAACTATATTTTTTTTAAATTACAGTTTTTTGTTTTTCTGTTCAAAGAAAATTAAAACATAGTGGTTGTGAATTATTGTCCACATGTATAGCTATCAAATGAAGCCTTATTTATGTTCCTAGGACATTTACATGAGTAGTGGTGGTCGAATCAGTACGAGAGCACGGCTCTTGCTTACCAAAAAACAAAATGGCTGCCATTTTACAAACGTGAGAGAAAAATAAAATTTGAGGAGCAATTTGTCGATAAAAAAATGCCATATTTTTTACCCCTAAAGGCTCCGATATAGCTGTCGGGACACAGTGTATATTGAGACGAAAAATCGCGCCAAGCTTCGAAATAGAAGTTTATAAAGTTACTGACTAGCTGACCCGGCAACGTTGTTTTGCGAATAGTAATTGACTGTTAGATTTGATTGTTTTATTTTTATCCCTGACATAGACTACTTTGCATTAGATTTTGTTGTTTAATTTCAGGCCATTACCACTTAAATAAATAAAAAAGGTTGTCTAATAAAAAATTGCGCCTTATTCAACACTTTATTTACAACTGAAAATAAATAATACTCTTATCAGAATCTTTGGTTGTTAGTCAGTTAGACGACTCTGATTTACTGTACATTAAGTTTTGTAAACAATAAATACTAATAATAATTGTTGTGAATTACATAGCTTTGCTTCTACGAGAATGGCGGCAGTATAAAAAAAACTGCACTCAATGAATCTGTCGGCTACCATTTCTGAAAATTAAGCATCTTGATGAGGACTAGTCCCATGATAGTTGCGGCGGCGACGCCAATTCCGGCCTTCCACCACGACGAATTCTCTCCGGCAAAGCTTGCGAATTGCTTGAGGTGTCTGAAAACAATATTGTATTAGCACATAGCTCAATAATACAATGTTTTTGCTTTGAATATGAAGCATGGACTTGAGAATTGTCATAACTTAATTCCTTTTACCCTATTTCGACTCACAAAGTGTGAGTTTAGTAGGTAGTAGGTGCATAATATAGTGATTACTAGTTACCATTTGCTATTGTGATACCATGACTCTTAAGTTGTAAATAATTGCTATTAGGTTTATAGTCCGACGTAAAACTGAGGGCAAATATTTTTTTATTGTAACAACACTTTATTGTAGTAGTTGCAATTTGACATTGAAAACATTTCAATTTAGTTACGTTATTTTCCGCAACATGGCGAAGGACGAGGGTATTTATTTTCCTAGTCATGCTAGAGTAAGTTATTACTTATTAGAGAGTAAGTTATTATTACCTGTGCTTGCTGAACAAAATCCAAGCAGCTTGAAATTGACTGATCAACACATAATTAAAATAACTGTGTAAATAAAATGCTAATCACTATTACTCAAGTTACAGACTTGCCATAGAATTAAAAGATTGTAAATGTAGTTATAATCTTTCATATATTTTTATAATGGTGAGATAATAAATAATTAATTGATTTGGTAAGCATATATTATTATATATTTAAATATATGGAAAGTCTGATAGAAGAAGTTATGTCTGACTCATTCGAAAAAATTAATATACAAATTTAAAATATAGGAAATTTGTAAATATTGATCCATAAATAACATGAGATTAATTGGAACATTTCGAACAAAAGCCGTGCAATAACAAACACATCATAAAAATAAAGTAGATTTTGTATTACAGTCAGTTCACAACTTCTGACCGGACCTTTTAAGTCAATGACATAAGGATGACGATGACGCAGAAATCATGGAGAATAGAGGTATAGGAGAACCATCTTGTATGGGGGATAACTTGAAAAAGTGTCCACCCGTAAAGACCAAATTATAGTTCGAAAACTCACCGAAATAGCGCTACTGTAGGAAGTGGAAATGATATGAAGATAGCAATAAGAGATGGAGTGAAGTTATTTGAAAGTTAGTTATACTCTAATAATTTGTGGCCATTTTGTGGCGCTCTTTTTGAAATTCTTTCACTTGCTACTATAGCGCTATCTTATCTTGCTCCCTTTCAACGGACACTTTTTAATACACGAGATGGTTCTCCTTACCTCTATTCTCCATGGCAGAAACTCAGAGGTAAAATAACTGTGTAACTATACTAGCTGTTCCCGCGGCTCCGCCTGCATACCGTATCCCGAAGGAATACTGAACTTTTCCGGGATTAAATGTAGCCTATGTTTTAATCCAATACCTAAACTACTACCATACCAAATGTCATCAAAAAGAGTAACAAACTTCCATCCCTCCATCCATACATCCATCCATCCTCACAAACTTTCACATTTATAATATTAGTAGGATAGTCTTGTATAGCCAGCATATTTAACGTAAAAACTTACGGAAAAGCCGCCATAGTCGCTAACTTGACAAATATGTCCTGTTTGTTTTCCCTGATGTTGAATATTTGCGGTGGAAGTAACTGGTATTTGCTGCAAAATACTTCTGGCTGTAGAATGTACTCTTGTCTCGTAATTAGAGCTTCACTCTTTGTGCCCACTATCAACACAGGGATATGACTTTCGGCAAAATATTTCTGAAAAAAAAAACTAGCTAATTAACGATTGCACACTTTGGGAATAAAATGGCCCCTGCAAGGCTACTCTAGTTCTTACTATACCACAGAATAAATAATAGTACCTAGAGGTACAGAAGAACCACTCCGACAAATGGTTAGAAGAAATAGGGACTCTTTCTGCGATGCGATAAGG
The DNA here is from genome assembly GCA_905404095.1 of Glaucopsyche alexis. Classification (NCBI taxonomy): domain Eukaryota; kingdom Metazoa; phylum Arthropoda; class Insecta; order Lepidoptera; family Lycaenidae; genus Glaucopsyche; species Glaucopsyche alexis. Next base: position 11,642,860 of record FR990053.1, read on the forward strand.
TTCAATTCAGCTAACACAACGCTTGATTACCTACGATTATATTTACCTAGAAGTTGCGTCTCTTTCTATCGCGTAATTCTTATCCTTTCTAATGACATTAGGGTTGTCTCATTTTAGAAAATTATTAACCGACTTCCAAAAAAGGAGGCGGTTATACGTATTATATATATTTTTTCTTAATATTTAATTACAACTTTTTTTACCTACTTTCTAGTACCTACCTACTGTACTTTACTGAACAAATTGCTTTCCAAATAAACCTAAGGTAGGTGTTAATAGTACTGTAATAATTTGACGACCTCTGTGGCTCAGTTGGTTGAGCGTGTTGGGGCTCAAGCCGGGGGTCGCGGGTTCAAATCCCGCCGAAGGAACAAAGAGTTTTTCTGTGTTACTGGGTCATGGGTGTGTATTAAATATATGTATAATATAATAAAAATCTTAAATAAGTGTTAAATATATTTCCGTTGTCTGGTACCCAAGTTCTTCGAGAACTTACCACGGGATCAGATTGACGTGCTGTGAAGCGTCCATAGATATTATTATTATAATAAATTTGCGCATACCTATAAGTATATACATACTTATGCGTAAACGTTAGCATTTTTTATACCTTCACAGCCTGATATTACTCGAAGAAGTTGAATCACGCCGCCTTATTTTTATTTATATTTACTACTAGGTACTTTTGTCAATAAATGATTCTTCAAATCGTATCACATCGGAATAACATAAGACGCGAACAGATAGTTCAAGTGGACTGTGGAGCCAACACCTGAACACTAAATATTGGTTATCAAGTAATTGCAGTAGCAGTAGTAGCTCAAACTATATTTTTAAATATTGTTATACATTATGTTATATGGTATTATAGTTATAGCTGGCCGGGTGATTTTTACCTAACTTACACAGTACCTATCGTAATATTATATGCACAGATTGTAAGGTATTAAATCCAATCCATAAAACATTGCGACGAACAAATCTCACGCATACGTCGCTCACTGCTCGCGCGCGAGTCCCTCGTAATTGGCCCGTTTAAGGAGGCCGCCGCACGTACTTACATTTTTAATACCTACACGGGGAGTGGGACAGGCCTGACTATACTAACTAGTGTAAGTACTTATGTTATATGTTATACAGCATTATTTTTTCACCAGTACAATAAATCAACATACGTAATAGCTGTCAAAAATAAAAAATACTAGCGATTTTTGTTAGTACCCCTTTGGAACAAAAAAACAAAATTATCAATCCCCGAACTTATCTGCTAAAGTCTAAACTAATTCAAAATGTGGATGCATTACGCATCTATCGATGTTTTGTTGCCAACTCGAGCGCCGCCCGGCCGATCGCTTACCCCACCCCGCCCCCCCTACCTCATACCGCACCCGTTGACGCCTTGTAGTTAGTGCGCCCATGCGGTATTAGATTGGTTAAAGGATAAATTAATTGAAATTAAGAAAAAAAAAAGTGAAATATACTCTATTATCGATACCAATGACGTGGTAAAATTTATTGTACCGATGAAAAAGTATTCCTGTATATTATATTATGTGTCCATTGTAAAAAAAAACATACGCTACGCGCGAGTTTCTTACGCCGGTTCTTCTTGCCGGGTTATTAGGCTACTTGACTCGTACTTAGTTTCATACAATGAATGAGTATTTCCTTTAGTACTTGGCTTAGGACAACGTAATATAGCGAACAATATATTCCGTAGCTATTTGGCTACGGAACCTTAAAAAGGGTCAAGTAGCCTATTCTGAAAGTATTCGTTTCTAATTTATTTATTTCATGTAACTGGTAATAGACAACGGAAGTAATTGAATACTTTTATATTATACACATTATAAGATTTTTATTAAATTACACATTTAATACACATCCATGACCCAGGAACACAGAAGAACTTTTTGTTCCTTCGGCGGAATTCGAAGCACCAAATCGCTCAATAACTCTACCACCGAGGTCGTTAAAGTAGTCATGACTATTATTAGTGCCGTTGCACACGTTCCGGTTGCCGGGTAGCCGGCCGTGAAATGTATGGCCATATTCACCGGAACGCGTGAAAGCTATCGTTCATGTCCATACACTTCGCTACCGACTATCCGGCGTCGGGTACCCGGAACGTGTGCAACGGCACTTATACTTACAATATAAATCCTGGCTATGTACTCGAAGGAGCGCGGGTTGGCGACGTCGTAGAGCAGGCAGGCGACGTCGCAGTTGACCTCGGCGGGCTGCAGCGGGTCGGACACGCGCGCCACGCCCACCTCGCGCAGCACGAGGTACCGCTCTTGCCCGTACACGCTTACGCTGCTGATGCACGCTTCGTCGCCGCTGTCACCGCGCTCGTGTGCTTGCGCCTTTATTTTCTACATAATCAAAAGTAAAAAATTGTAATCCGATTCCGTTAATTATATTATAGCCTACCTGCAGGGCTAAAAAGGCCGCTTTTGGCAATTTACTTTCAATTCTTATTATGAAATACTGTATACTGTAAAGATCGTAAAACGGCCACTCGAATTCCAATTCATAATTTGATTTGAATACAATTCATAAGCTGAAATACATTCATTTGACATCTTTATATGAGAATCCCTAAAATGGTCTGCTTCATTTCATCATTATTTGAGGTACAAATGTCAAAATGGCCCCAAAAAAACCCCAAAAGTGGTGAATTAGGAACTTTTAGCAGAATTGCAAGGAATTCTGCAAATGATTTGATATTGCGCAATGTGGTCTTTTTATGCTTGCCAAAATTAGAAACCAGTGACATCTCATTAATTAAAATCGGATCAGTACGATAGAACGCTACGATAGAACATACATACATACCTACACACATCGTACATAGACAACCATACCCTTCCTTTTGGCTTAATTTTTTGTAGTCAGCTTAAAACATTAGGTTTTACAATTTATAGAACTACACATTAACCCAAAGAGACCGCCATTTTATGCTGACGATACACCGTTCTGAGGTGTAGTAAAGTAGGCGAAATTAATCGCTTAATATAGAGCAATACATATCTGTGAATGAACAACAGGTTTTTTATCATTACCGTTACCCACCTTATGTGCAATACCCAAGAAACTTCTACAAACAGAAGTTTTCCCACAGCCTTTGGGTCCTATCACATGACACTGATAAACAGTGCGGCTGGATTGTTTCTTTGCAATATCAATTTTCTTGTCCCGAGTAACTGTAACATTAACAATAAATAGGCATGTTGCCTAAATTTTTTTCGTCTATTCGATATTACCCATTTTTGTATTTCTTAAAGAATAACGAAAACACAAAAAAAATTGCAATAAGAAAGAGAGAGGTATATCGGCCTGTGACGTCATGAGTTGCTACTGCCAAACATATTTTGTCATTAAAAAATGTATGGCGGTAGTACTAGCTTATAAGTTTATAACATAGCAGTAGATGGAGATTTTTTTTTATTTGCTTATAATTTTTATTCGAGTCAAACTTAAATAACTATTTGTTTAAGATTTATGTTAGATATACATAAATCTTAAACAACAATATTAAAATTTAATTAATTTGTAACAATGTGATATTCAACAATAAGCAACATTCCTATTCATAAAAATTTGAAACTTACTGTGAAATGCTGATTTTTGAGTATCATTTTCAAGGAAATTGAAACCCAAGTAAGCTAAATAGGCACTTGTATTTTGTAAATCTAATAATGTCATTAAAGTCCAACGACACATCCAACCTTGCAAGGTTAAGAACCCCTGAAAAAAAAGCTATAAATTACAACCTATAAATACTAGTTAATAGTTATACTGTTATTAGTATTTGAGGGAAGCAAAGTATACCAGTAAAAAATTCAATGATTATATAATTTGTTAATGTAAATCAACTTAGGAGTTTGTTGACAAATAAACTTTAATATTTTATTACTTTAATATTTATATGAGATAAGCATGGATGAAATAGTGAAAGCGATGAAATAGTGAGTCTCGAAAAAAGGCCAGGTGAAGAGTACCCTAAACCAAAGAGCATGTATGCAGGAAATAATGAAAGTGGATGAAGCGAAACAAGTATGTAAGGATCGTAGCAAGTGGAAAGAAGTGGTCTCTGCCTACCCCTACGAGAAAGAGGCGTGATTATATGTATGTATTTTATTACCTTTTCATTTGTTGGTACAGTATATCGTAAGTTATGCCACGGTATCCGAGGACAACAGGAGAAAACATTCTTCAATTCATTAGGATTCAGCATACCATCTTTGTCTCTATCATACTTCTCGAAAATCTGTGTGAGAAATTGCTGCCCCTTGTACGAGAGTTCGGAAGTACAGCCTGCTGGTACCCTAATACTGAAGAAGAAAATTATATATTAAACTGTATGACTTAAATCCTCAACTGCGGGCATAGCATGACCACCACATAGAAATAAATTATTTTTAGGCAAGAATAGACAAATTGGTTCTTAATCCAAGGTAGCAAGGTAGTCAATAGAGGTCAATTGATTGTCGATGGAAGAATGTTGTCTTCTCTTAACGACGATGCTTCATCCATCCATAAGAACTATTTTGCTACAAACACATCTATAATTTTGTCTATTCTTGCATAAAATAGACTCATTCCTAGGGTGGTCATACTAAGCCTGCTGGGAAGTGAAAGGCATGTACAAAAACAATAAACTTTGTACAGTATAAATAAAACAAAAAAAAGTTGATGACTTACCTCGCATACAGGTAGCTGTGGGATAGTTCTAAGCTTTCATCATATCCAAACTTTCTAAGAACCGTCCAAGTTGTTTCATTTCTTCCTCTTTGTATGAAAAGGCAGTGCAAAAATATAAATCCTTTCATAGTTATACAATCATTTTCAATGCCGCCCGCAATATTTTGTGCAATGACAGATTTTACTTCATCCAAAACCTTAAAAAGTAATTAATATAGGTAACTACAATCTTACCTCTGTAAATTCCATAATAAAGTAAAATTAAATCTTTTGTTCAATTACCTGTAACTGCAGAGGAGTTTCAAAACACTTTTTCTGAAATATTGTGACCTCATAATCGTCTAAAAGTCCATCCCCGTCTAAATCACATATTTTGAATATTCTTGTAAGTGCTCTCTTGCACCTCTCTGTAAGCTAAAAAAAAATACATAAAAGTTAATATTCAGAATTTTAAATTGAAAAATTACTGATATAAAAAAGAAATTTATAATGGTTTACACTTGGCCAATTAATACAGCTGTTTACAAACCTCTTGTTCTTCGATGGAGTATATTGGATGGATAGGGTGCAATACTGCTTTTTGTGCATTATAGAACATTTCTGATACATTTGTAAGCGTTTTAGCTGAGCATTCAATACACCTGTCTACTTCAGGATATTCCTCTGCTATGTCCCAAATATTCTGGAAATGTATCATGAGATTTTTATCCATAAATTTTAATATTACGTACTAAAATATAAAATTCCCCCTTTTTTATTTCAAAATTTGAAAAAGATGTAATTAAAGTAATATAATTTGAAGTTTTGAATACGTAAGTATAATATATCTTGTTGTTTATTATCTGTTCAATGAACTTCATGTTTGTGTGACATAATCCTTGATCAAATAGAAAGATAAACATTTCTTACACTAAGATTATTACTTGTCAATGAGCAGATTTCACATTGTCCATGTTTTATAATTTTATGTGCATGTATAAAAAATAAAATTAAAAAAGAACTTACATCAATAACTGAATAGTCAATCAAGTCTATCTTGTTACCGACAAGAATTACTGGCTTTCTATAATCCTCAGGGCTGTTATCTCTTACGAATGGTAACCAGTAAGACGCAACCTTATTCAATGTTTCTTGCTTGTCTACAGAAAATACTATGCATATAACATGAGCTTTTTCAATCTCTTCAGCCACTTGTTCTGGAGTTTGTTCAGCAACTATGAAAATATATTTTATTAAAAATATCAAGCTAATGACTGATATGAATGAATACAGTATTCAATATTAAAATAGTATCTCTTTCAACAATTATGGGGTAAGCAGCTTAATTTATAAGAAATACTTACGTACTTGAATTTTCTATATCAAAAAGTCCTAATACAAAAAACTTATAGTACTCTTAGTGTATCCTTCAAATATCATAATAAAAAACATTGTGTAGTGTTATGATACAGTTATGTAATGTAGTTGTTTGTGTCTACAAAGTAAGATTACTACTTCCCTGTGCCATCACAGCAACAGTTTCATGTAATAATAAACAAACACTATGATCACAATTTAATCCTTACATTTAAAATTTATAAAACAAAATGTGTAAAAGGTACCCACTTGAAACATCACCACTAGGATCAATTATAATAAGATAATTAAGGAGAATAATACGTAAAGTACACACCTAGCTAATATTCAATCAATTAATGTGGTAATTAATATTAAAATAAATAATATTACAGTAATAATATACCACTACACATTAAATTTCACTTACGACACACATCGACGATGTTTGTTGGTACTTGTTCTGGAGTAACATCTGCAGGAATTGTAATTTCTTCTGCTTTTGGAGGAACATGTTCAGTAAATTCTTCAGTAACTAATGATAAAATAAGAGAAGTTTTTCCAACTCCTGGCTCTCCTAACAAAATTATCCGAACAGTTCTGGGTATCGACTCAAAAACCATTTTGAAGCAACAATTTCTCTGATATCATACCATTATATTATCACACAATTATTAGATGTTTTCATGATGGTTTTCATATTTATTTTCAATACCGAACTTGTTTTATTAAAATAATTTTATGAAAATTATAAATTATTATCAGACCGTGCGCCCACAGACTACCGTGCGCCATCTGTGCCAGGGTGTCGCAACTTCCTATCGTAAGTATTGGCGTTCGAAATCCAAAACTATACCTGACTATAGTCTGTGCAAACCACATACCTTGCTCGCTCTTTTATCGTGTGTACTCTTTCACACATCGCCTGTGATTGGTTAAACAGAAATAGAGGATTAATTTTAAATTTCAAACTAGGAAATTCTATTCGATTAATTTGAAAAAATATTTTCAACTTTTACAAAATTTGCTAACTCATGTTTTGTTATTTGCAAAAAACTGTAATTTTTAGTGAAGTGACATCGAAATCATATTTATAATGATGAAACAGTGATTTATATAAATTAGGTTCATGTATATAACCACTATATAAACATGCTTTAAGTCAAAGAATATCGGTGAGTACCAATTTGTATAAAATTTTACCATATTTTAACTTCTCGTTTTATTGAAAAGAGACATTTAAAGATTATATTTGTTTGACGACCTCTGTGGCTCAGCATTTTAGCGCTTTGGTGCTCAAGCCGGGGGTCGCAGGTTCGAATCCTGCCGAAGGAACAAAAAGTTTTTCTATGTTCCTGGGTCATGGATGTGTACCTTATACATGTGTATAATATAACAAAAACCTTAAATATACTTAAGTATAGTATTAACATGGTATTCATTAATATACTTCCTGTTTTCTGGTACCTACCTGTAACACAAGTTCTTCGGATATTTAGCACGGCGCCAGATTGACGTGGTGTGAAGCGTCCATACATATTATTATTATTATTAATTGTTTCAATAAATGAAATTTATTGTGTAGTGATTTTAATATGCATGCTAAGATTTAAGATTGTAAAGTTTCCCTATGAATAATATAAGATTCGAATGTTTATTATGGCACGCAATATTGTTTAAAACAAAGTCACATTGCTTACCTATACCTATGTATTTTGTTATGTCTGCCAGTCAGTAAAAATTTTAAATAGGAACCTACATACCTAATAATAATTATGTAGGTACTTTATTTTTAATACTATTTTACAGTTTTACCGCATATTTATTAATCTAATTTTAACATTTAGTTTAACCTTTGTTAAATTGTTAGTATTGCGAATAAGAAGGAATAAGTAAAATGTAATATAAATTCATAATTTGCAGGTATTGGATTCCAATTTAAGGGGCATGCAATAATAAATAAGACAAGATGAAAATATTTCAAGATTCTCATTCGTATAAAATGTACCTATCTATTTTGCACCAAAGGATAACCGCTGAAGTTAATCAGGCTATGTCTTATAATTATGTGGTAATCTGAAATATTTTGGTTACCAACTTTTAGCCCTCGTATCCATGAGAGTTTTTTTGTGGTCGCGAGTCGAGACGCGACAGGAAAAACTGCACTGTAAATAGAACTCTGCACTTAATCTACAATAGAGCTGAAAATCGAAGTGTCAAGTGTACACGATTTTCAGCTGTGTCGTATATTAGCGCAAAGTTCTATTTATAGTGTAGTTTTATCAGTCGTGATCACATAAAAACGCTCGTGGGAATGTAGCCTTACTTTTGTATTTCTTTAATGCAATAAAAACGATCGGATTATTGTTGTTTATTGTTTTATTTACCTCTTTAACCTAATAATTGGGTCCTAAAAATAAAATTGAAAACTATAACCCAAGGATTATTTTTTTTATATTTTTTTTTTCATTGTAGGCTTGAATCTTTTGCACTTTAGAAGATATAAATACGTAAAAAAGATACGGTATAATTTTGAATTTCGAAATTATTATTTTTTATTCGGAGTGCCACCTCTTAATACGTAGTATAGCTTTACATTCTCTTTGATCTGTGCCTAACACTTTTTTTTTTATTTGTCGAGAAGTGTAGCTATTAACCAAGTTAACCGTTGATGTGTACGAGTGTGGGCCTATTCTCCGGGACTCCCTAGGAGCTTTCAGTGAAGCTTCTACCACTTTATTGAATCAGCTGATTTGACTCATCGACTGCACTGACTATTTGAACTTTGACTACATATTTTTGACGATTTTAAAGAAATACGGTGTTTAAAACGAAAATTTACCGGCAAATGCTTATAAACCGACGCCATTTATTAAAAAAATTGTACCATGTCAAATTGACTTTTGTCAACATATTGTCAACATACCCAAAAGAAAAAGAAGAACGTCTATTGAATGGAATAGAAATTCGTCAAACGTTTTCGTGAAATTATTAAATTTATTTTAAATTTAAGAAAACATACATAAAAAGCTAGATGAAAATAAATTGGGGTGTACCTTATATTCCCTAAAATTATCAAATATTTTGAACTTTACTTTGTTTATATATTATGCAAAGCAACAAAACCCGGTATCACATTCACTAACCTAATAAAACCCTTAAAAATGGGTGAGATAAATAATAAACATTCAGAATGGGATTCAACCAAAGGTTTAAGAGAACCTATAAAGGCAATCGAGGTAAATTCATTGTTCTATCAATGTATTGTAATCCTAAAACAAGAGTTCTAGTTTCTCAGTCACTTTTAACACATGGATTTAAATAATGTGCTTATTTAAATGTTACATCAGACTGATGATATTCCGTTTAATATTGGTTTCCTAATATTTTCCTAACTTGATTATTTCAATAATTATGTTTATGTATATAAATTAATTTTATTTACTTATTTCTAGGACAAATGGAAATTAGTACCATCTTTTTTACAAATAAAAGGATTAGTAAAGCAACACATTGACTCCTTCAATTATTTTATTAATGTAGAAATTAAGAAAATAGTACAGGCAAATGAAAAAGTGTTCTGTGATTCTGATCCCTTGTTTTATATAAAATATCTTAATGCCTATGTGGGAACACCAGATTTGGAAGAGGGATTCAATGTTTCAAAACCAACCACACCACATGAATGTAGACTGAGAGATATGACATACTCTGCTCCTATTACTGTGGATATAGAATATATAAGAGGAAACCAAAGGGTTATTAAAAATAAGCAGTTGATTGGCAGGTATAGTTGTGTTACTACATTTATAAGCTATACTCAACAAGCGGCCCCCAGGCTGCCTGTTGCTGGCCCGACCTTTGTTATGGGCCCATCTGAAATGGCCACTTTTTAAATCTTGATAGTTTTAATAAAGTGTTCACAATTTAAAAAAATCACATTAAAACATATTTAAACATCTCTGTAAAAATATTTTTCATTAATTAAGTAAATTCATCATTAACTTGAAATTACGTTTTATATTAAAACATTATTTCCCTAAATAAACCTAAATAGTTTTTACTATTAAGGTTCTGATTTAAATACCTTGCAGCCCTCGACACCATTACTGAAACATGTTTATGACCCCTATAATAAAAAGTGTGTGTGTCAGCTCCAACGCATGACTGGAGTTTACTCTAAAAAGTAAAATTCAGTGTGCAATGCAAAGCGACAAACATAATAAGAAATTATTTTGTTTTCAGAATGCCTTTAATGTTAAGGTCTTCAAACTGTGTGCTGACTAACAAATCAGATTTTGAACTTGCTCAATTAAATGAATGTCCACACGATCCAGGCGGTTATTTTATTATAAGAGGTATATATTATACTATGATAATCTAGTCAAAAAAAATATTTTTACTTTTGTGTCTTAACAAACATCTATTTTAGGTCAAGAAAAAGTAATTTTAATTCAGGAACAACTGTCTAGAAATCGTATGATAGTAGACGAGTTTAAAGGGGCTATACAGTGTCAAGTAACAAGTTCTACTCATGAAAAGAAAACTAGGACTAATGTGATTGTTAAAAATGGAAAGTATGTGCTGCGCCATAATGCATTGTCTGATGTAGGTATTTGTTATAGAACCATATATTTTTACTGGTCTACTGTAAACTTTGCAAAAGGAAAATAATAAATAATTTGTATTTCAGGACATACCAATTGCAGTCGCCTTTAAAGCTATGGGTATTTGTAGTGACCAAGAAATAATGCAACTTGTAGGAACAGATGACAATATTGCAAAAAAGTTGGGACCTTGCATAATGGATTGCCATAATTTAAAGATTTTTACTCAAAACCAAGCTTTGGCCTACATTGGTAGCAAACTTAAAGTAAAAAGGTTTTTAATTTTTACTCATTTAATTATTTTAATTTTATATCTGTTTGTTTTTTATTTTTAAATTATTTTAATGCTTTAGATTTCAGTCATCAAATGCAAAGTCAAGAACTCCAATAGATGAAGCAAGAGATCTACTAGCTACTACAATTCTTGCACATGTGGCTGTTGAAAATTATAATTTTTATGTAAAAGCTATCTATTTGGCCATAATGGTACGGCGTGTGATAGAGGCAGAAACAAACAAATCTGCTATTGATGATCCTGACTACTACGGTAACAAAAGGCTAGAGTTAGCTGGCTCCCTGCTAGCTCTAATGTTTGAAGATTTGTTCAAAAGATTTAATTGGGAATTAAAGTCTATAGCTGACAAAATAATACCTAAAGTCAAAGCTGCTCCCTTTGACGTAGTGAAGCATATGAGACCAGATTTAATAGCAAATGGATTGTTTACTGCTATATCTAGCGTAAGTTGTATAGCTTATTCGACGTCTTTTGTCTTTTGACGACCTCCGTGGCTCAGTGATTCAGTGCTTTGGTGCTTAAGCCGGGGGTCGCAGGTTCGAATCCTGCCGAAGGAAAAATAAGATTTTCTATGTTCCTGGGTCATGGATGTATATTAAATATGTGTATAATATAATAAAAATCTTAAATATATGTATAGTATAAAAGTATTAAATATACTTCCCGTTTTCTGGTACCTGTAACACAAGTTCTTTGGATACTTATCACGGGGCCAGATTGACGTGGTGTGAAGCGTCCATATAGATATTATTATTGTTTTTATAGCTCTAATTATACGAGTTTTAAAGGAAGATATATGAAACTAACAGATCAATTTTTCTTACATCAATATTGTTTATTATGCTTGCAGGGTAACTGGACAATCAAAAGATTTAAAATGGAAAGACACGGAGTTACACAAGTCCTAAGTAGACTAAGTTACATATCAGCTTTGGGCATGATGACCAGAGTTAACTCCCAGTTTGAAAAAACAAGAAAAGTTTCAGGGCCTCGATCTTTACAGCCCTCTCAATGGGGAATGTTGTGTCCTTCTGATACTCCGGAAGGAGAAGCTTGTGGTCTCGTTAAAAACTTGGCTCTCATGACTCATATAACTACTGAATGTTCAGAGGAACCCATTGCCAGGCTTGCCTGCAATGCTGGGGTAGAGGATGTAAGACTTTTAGGTGGGGAAGAAATAAATCATCCTGCTGTGTACATGGTGTTTCTTAATGGTATGTAAATAATATGTGTGCGTGTGGTTTGAGGGACCTAGCTGAATATCCCCAAAATAAGTATAGCAAGTTTTAGTAGAAGTCTAAAAAAAATTGTAGAACAAATCTGGGAATTTGTAAAAAGATAGTTTAAAAGATATAGCCCTTAGAGTGTGGTCCCTCAGTTCACACACCGCTATTTTCCAGATCTCGAAAAGTATGTGGAAAATTATGGTTTTTTCACTACAGAATTTTAGTAGAACTTTTGTAAAAGTTTTTACAAATTTATCAAATACATAGCATTAGAAATAAAAAAGCTACAACCACCGAAGTGTGGTCCCTCAGTTCACACAAAAATGACATACTCATTTCGCGATATTTTACTGACTTTTTTAATTATTTTTCTACGTAGAGTTTTAGTAGAAAATTTGTAGAATTTGTAGACAAAATTTCAGCAAAATCTATCGGCGCATTTGGAAGATATATACCATTATGTTGGGTCCCTCAGTTCACACACTTGTGTTTAAGAAAAACTCAAATAACTAATAAACGAGTAAACTAACAGAAAGTCTACTATACTTAAATATTAGTAGAAGTTTTTTTCTCTTGGATTAGCACATAAAATATTTAATTTCTTGCTTCCTAGCTGAGATAATGTCAATTTTTTGATTGTATGAAAATGCAGAGTAGGTTACCACACAAGAGGCAAAATGAGGACAAGTCCTAATATTATTGTGTATGTTATACCTTATTAAATTTCCGTTTGGCTCGCGGTTTCGCACCTTTTCACTATTTTAGGGGTTCATAGTTCTACAAACAACCCATATACTTACCAATTATTAACTATGTACCTATTTGTGGTTTCGCTCTGCCCGCCCTTTTCTCTGTCCGTTCTTGCTTACTCCTTATATGTAATTACATATGTATTATATGAATAAAAAAGTGGCCAAGTGCGAGTCAGGCTCGCGCACAAATGGTTCCGTACAAAACGGCAAAAAAAAATCACGTTTGTTGTATCGGAGCCCTCGTCCTCGTCTCGTCGTCGTCTCGCCCCCAGCACCAAAGATTACTTAATGTAATATTATGACTGCACCTAATATTTTTGTTATATTAGCTTTTGCTCGCGGCTTCGCCCGCGTGGAATAGTGTTCTTGGAGAAAAAACTACTTCGGCGAATAACTCTCTAAGTCTCTACTTACAGCAATATACTTCTGATACAATACTGAAAATGTTTTTAGGTTTACCCAATGCAAATGGTTAAAAATTGGACCCTTCCGAGCTTTGAGTATATAACCACTAGAGAGAGTTTTCGCCAGCAAACGCGTGTCCTTTTTCTGCTTGTGTGCATTGCATTAGCGTACGTGCAGGGATGTAACGTATATCGATATAATATCGATAAACTACTCGACTTTTTTGTGGTACCTATCGACGTTTGTAGATATTTTTATAATTCTGAATTTTTATTTTATAAACACATTTTAAGTTTTGTGTCATCAGTTTATAATGTGTAAAACTCATTAAGTACCTTTTTAATTTAAGATATAGGTATTTGAAATTAACAAGATTTTATTAGATGTTTAAAAAAGATTGTGTTCTTATAAGGTTTGTTTGTTTGCATGGGCTCCGAAAGTACTTGACCGATTTTGATGAAATTTTGCACATATATAGAAAAGACCACATAGGCAACTTTTTTGCGGCACGGCATTTCTTTTAGCGCGCACGAAGGCGCGGGCAACATCTAGTTTTTATCATAAAAGCGTTTTCCCATTATCCGACACGATATCGGTAAATAATGCTGATAGCCGATACACAATAGCCAAAGGCGAGTAAAATGAAATAATTAGTAGCATAATTCTTTCACACTATTCATTCAATTGCGTATTTTAATTAAGTATAAAATAAGTATTATGAGAAAACGTTTTATTAATAACTATTTACATTAAATAAAATTACTCCCTATATATACCAATTGAAAGTTTACAATTCCTAACAATTCTGCACTATTGTAATATAAATAGACCGTTCATAAATATTTTTAGCCGACTTTAAAAAAAGGAGGTTCTGTGTTCGGCTGTATATAATATGTCACCGTAAAATTGTAAAAACCGTTCGATTGTAATATTACTAGAGATATTATATTATGTCGACAGATTTTCAAATAAAAATTTCTCCTTACAATAATTGTACGCATTATTTTTAGTTTTAATTATTATTATGAAAAAAAAAAATATGCCGGCGCGGGGCACTTGCCATTTAACCAATCGGCACGGTAAATATTACAATGTAACGAAAAATAACGTGTAAAATTGTAAGAAGTAATTTTTATTTGACAATCTGTCGACATTTTATAATATCTCTAGTAATATAACAATCTAACGGTTTTTAAAATTTTATGGTGACATATATTATACAGCCGAACACATAACCTCCTCTTTATTAGTAAGTAAGCCTTAGTAATACCGACCCGATAATATATTATCCCGACGGACATACTATCAGGAATCTGGAAGGCCGGGGAAAATTTAGAGCATTGAAAATATAACTCTGGGAGTCTGGACTGATACAATAGAACTGAAAATCGAACACACGAGTCTCATGTCAAATCAGACAACATAAAAATTTTTCGATTTCCTCTCTTTGTATTGTATTTGCATTTTTGATTAGCATCTAAATAGTAAATACATTGAGAGATTAGCTGAGTCAGTCAGATTACTCACTTTCTTGGGGGCCTAGCAGGAACAATTGTCAATTGCGTAAGCGTTACGTTATCGAAAGAGATTTGTATAAAAATTATGACAGCGCTCATACAATTGACATTCGATAACATTGCATTTACGCACCTGTCAATTGTTCCTGCTAGGCCCATATTTACAGGAATAAAAGTGCTTTTCTATCCGATATCAAACCGATAATGTGAAAGACCTATGTGTTTCATATATTTTACTTGCCCTTGCATGGCTATTGAATATCGATTACTGTATCGGCATTCGATTCCGATATCGTATTCGATCTGGATCGGATAATGGAAAAATGCTCTTTGTGCATTTTAATTGGAAACTAAATAAAAAAAAATATGTTTAAGAAAGTATAATTATATTATTGTAAGTCTTCTTAATTGTCCGGTAAAACAGAAATATCTTCCCCGTATCAATACCGTCACACCAAGCTGTCTCACTGGTGGAACACACTCTTCTAATTTTCGCATCTAACTGCTTCAATCTATTCGCCTCTTCTTCCGGAGCATTTCCGAGACCTAATAAAACCGTTTAGTAAAAGTTTATTATCTTTATCGATAAACTCTTGTGTCAGTAGGGTACATCACTCAAAATACGCAGAAAAACAAAGCTTTTATTTTGCACAAATTATTACTCATTACGTGATATTCATCATTAAAGCGTGATATAGTACGAAAAAGGGTTCGTTAAATTTAATGATTAACTGTTTATATTATAAAAATACTCATTATTTAGTTCACAAAACATTGTTAAAACATTACGTGTAAAATGATAATTCCAAGTATTTGACACCTTCTGTCGTCATTCTTGAGGCACAATATGCAGCGGCGCAACACATATTAGATGTTTTAAAATTAATATCTCCTTTACACATTTATTTTCATTTATAAAACACAAAATATACACAGAGCTACTGCTCTGCAATGGCCTACTGAGCTGGCCATAACATGACACGAAACCCGTGTTTATACACCGATATAAGCTCTTTCATTCGCTCGTATTGATACATCGTTAGTAAGACAGAGCAACAGAAAACAATAGTACCAACTTTCAAAAACTATGACTCCATCTTTAGAAGTTTTGTGCTTCCGAGTTTCGAGAAAATAGGTAGGTATAATAAAAATATAAAATTTCATCAATGAGGGTTCCGTACCCAAAGGGACCCAAAATATTATTAAGACTTCGCTCTCTGTCCGTCCGTCTGTCTGTCAATAGGCTGTATCTCAGGAACCGCGATAGCTAGACAATTGAAATTTTTACAAATTATGTATTTCTGTTGCCGCTATAACAACAAATACTAAAAACAAAATAAAATAAATATTTAACGAGGTCGGAGCCCTCATACAACAAACGTGATTTTTTGTTGCCGTTTTGTACGGAACCGTTTGTGCGCGAGCCTGACTCGCACTTGGCCAGTTTTTTTATTCATATAATACATATGTAATTACATATAAGGAGTTAGCAAGAACGGACAGAGAAAAGGGCGGGCAGAGCGAAACCACAAATAGGTACATAGTTAATAATTGGTAAGTATATGGGTTGTTTGTAGTACTATGAACCCCTAAAATAGTGAAAAGGTGCGAAACCGCGAGCAAAACGTAAATTTAATAAGGTATAACATACACAATAATATTAGGACTTGTCCTCATTTTGCCTCTTGTGTGGTAACCTACTCTGCATTTTCATACAATCAAAAAATTGACATTATCTCAGCTAGGAAGCAAGAAATTTAATATTTTATGTGCTAATCCAAGAGAAAAAAACTTCTACTAAAATTTAAGTATTACTAGACTTTCTGTTAGTTTTCTCGTTTATTAGTTATTTGAGTTTTTCTTAAACACAAGTGTGTGAACTGAGGGACCCAACATAATGGTATATATCTTCCAAATGCGCCGATAGATTTTGCTGAAATTTTGTCTACAAATTCTACAAATTTTCTACTAAAACTCTACGTAGAAAAATAATTAAAAAAGTCAGTAATATATCGCGAAATGAGTATGTCATTTTTGTGTGAACTGAGGGACCACACTTCGGTGGTTGTAGCTTTTTTATTTCTAATGCTATGTATTTGATAAATTTGTAAAAACTTTTACAAAAGTTCTACTAAAATTCTGTAGTGAAAAAAACATAATTTTCCACATACTTTTCGAGATCTAGAAAATAGCGGTGTGTGAACTGAGGGACCACACTCTGAGGGCTTTACTTTTAAACTATCTTTTTACAAATTCCCAGATTTGTTCTACAATTTTTTTTAGACTTCTACTAAAACTTGCTATACTTATTTTGGGGATATTCAGCTAGGTCCCTCAAACCACACGCACACAATAATATAAGTTTCTTTTACTAACTATATAAATACTAGCTTTTTCCCGCGACTTCGTCCGCGTGGAATGTTACTTTGGAATATCGCTAAAATTTACCCACGACTTCATTTACGTAGAAGGAGGAGCGCTTGCCCGCGACTCACGACTGCCCGCAGCGCGCCGCACATCATTATTGCGCGCTGATTTATTTTATTACAGCGATATCTTCTAAAATATTTATTGAAATCAAGTAATGTAAATGGCAAATTTCTTTTAAATTAAATGCTTGTAATGAATAACGTATTTATTTGGATAAGGATTAATATCATCTTTATGAAAACACCCTCACAAATAATGCTTAATTTTAGAACAAATTTGGTTAGCATAAAAAGGTTATTGTGAGCCAACCTTAAAAGATAGACATATACTGTCGCGGACTTTTTTTTATAACTTTTAAAGGGGAACAATTCTGTCATACATAATTTTAGCGAAACTTTAACCGTTTCCGCAGCGTACGCAGCGAAAGCTCTCAAAAGGGAAAAAACACCCCGATTTTGAAACATTCTTGATTAGAGCTCCGCTCGTATTGAGCTTAGCATGATGTTATATAGCCTAAAGCCTTCCTCGATAAATGGACTATCCAACACAAAAAGAATTTTTCAATTCGAACCAATAGTTCCTGAGATTAGCGCGTTCAAACAAACAAACAAACTCTTCAGCTTTATAATATTAGTATAGATTATATTTGGTTAAAGTTATACTCATTTTATCAGTATTCTTATTCTTTAAACTAAATGGAAATATTATACATTATGTTTTACAGGTAACATTTTAGGAGTTACAAGACATTATAAAAAACTAATCAAAATATTTAGAATGTTTAGGCGGCGTGGTTTAATTTCGGCGTTCGTTTCAATTTATCCAAATCATAATCAAAGAACTGTGTATATATGTAGCGACGGCGGCAGGCTTTGTCGACCCTATATTATAGTTGAAAAGGGCTACCCACTAGTTCTACAACAGCATATAACTGAACTCAATAGAGGAATAAGGAAGTTCCAAGATTTTCTGACTGATGGACTCATAGAGTACCTAGATGTAAACGAGGAAAACGACAGCCATATAGCAACAGTAGAAGCAGAAATTGATCCGTATGTGACTACTCATTTAGAAATAGAGCCATTCACTATATTAGGAGTTTGCGCTGGTCTGGTACCTTATCCACATCATAATCAGAGCCCTAGAAATACTTATCAATGTGCCATGGGAAAACAGGCAATGGGTAAGTTACTTTTGCAACAACTCGAATTTTTAATCACTTTTCATTTGTAAAAGGCTCTAAGCTGATTAATCATGTAACATCATTTGTTTTTAGGAACAATCGGATATAATCAGAAGAATCGAATAGACACTTTAATGTATAATTTAGTTTACCCACAATGTCCTATGGTTAAAACTAGGACCATAGAATTGACAAACTTTGACAAGCTACCAGCTGGTCAAAACGCCACAGTCGCAGTGATGAGTTACAGCGGATACGACATTGAGGACGCTCTCATCCTTAATAGGGCTTCGATAGACAGAGGCTACGGTCGCTGCCTGGTATATAAAAGCGCTAAAACGACAATGAAGAGATACAGCAACCAAACGTCTGACAGAATATTAGGTCCCTCCAGAGATGCCACGTCCGGCAAAGTCATAAAAGCCCATGAAATATTGGATACAGATGGCATCGCCGCGCCCGGTGAAATGGTTGAAAATAGGCAGGTTTTGATCAACAAGCAGATGCCTCCGGCTAACTTAAACCCCATAAACCAAGGGCAGCCACAACAGATAGACTACAAAGACGTCCCCATAACGTACAAAGGTCCAGTCGAATCGTACATAGAGAAGGTTATGGTTTCCTCAAATTCAGAGGACGCTTTCTTAATCAAAATATTACTGCGACAGACTCGGGTACCGGAGATAGGAGATAAGTTCAGTTCTCGTCACGGTCAGAAAGGCGTCACAGGTTTGATTGTGCAACAGGAAGATATGCCGTTCAACGACCGCGGCATATGTCCGGATATGATCATGAACCCTCACGGTTTTCCGTCTAGAATGACGGTCGGTAAGACTATTGAACTACTGGCTGGCAAAGCTGGACTGATGGAAGGCAAATTTCACTATGGTAAGTAAATTATTGTGTCAATGAGGTACTGTACGGATGTTATTTTTAATTAAACATTTTAACTAAATTTGTAGGTACAGCTTTTGGTGGTTCTAAAGTACGCGACGTATGTAATGAATTGGAAAAACATGGGTACAACTACCAGGGAAAAGATTTCTTTTACTCCGGACTAACTGGAGAACCTTTAGAAGCTTACATCTACTCTGGACCTGTAAGTATCTCGGCCAAAATATACTTTTCTTAAAACTCAGTCCATTTTGGAAAAAAAAAATGCTAGTTAACTGGTCTACAATAAACACAAGGCTGAGTAACGTTTCATGTCTTTTTCTTTTCTTTAAAAAAATCGAAACAAAATTTCTTGTTTTGATTTTTTTTAACAAAAAAGGGAACCGCCTACAAAAATCCAACCCACTGAAAAATTCAAAATATTCAATTTCAAATATACAAATTTATTTTCCGAAATTTAAATTTACTATTTGAAGTAGGTACTCTCCCAATACAGAAGAAAAATTATGGCCATTGCAAATGATGCGCAGATGCTTGTGCAAGTACTTATCATTAGTACTACTACCCATTATCTGCAACGTTAGTCACTCAAAAGATGGCGCGACATGAAAAGACACCGACTTCAAAAAGTGAATTAAAAATTGTTTTGTATATTTTAAATCTAATTATTTTCTAAAAGAAAATCTCATGCAAACAAACATTCATACAAACATACAGGTCAAACTGACAACCTTTTTTGAAGTCGATTAAAAAGAAGTATCAAGTGTTTATTACTCGCATGAATCTGGTTTCAGTCTTACCATGGCCTCGTACAAAACCGACGTGAGTTACCACAAAAATCGTGGTGGTGTTTTGAAATTGATGAAGTATTTACATTGTGCACTGTGTCTTCAGGTGTACTACCAGAAACTTAAACACATGGTGCAAGACAAGATGCACGCTCGCGCGCGCGGCCCGCGTGCGGTGCTGACGCGCCAGCCCACTGAGGGGCGATCGCGAGACGGCGGCCTGCGACTCGGCGAGATGGAGCGGGACTGCCTCATCGGATACGGAGCCAGGCAAGTATACGAGTTCTTTGATAGAGCACAGTCGCTATACAGAAAGAATGGAATGGAAAACCAAAAAAATATTAAAATACCACTGTGCAAAAGGTACAGTACCTAATAAGCTACTTGCATAGGGAGTGGTAAACACCACTCTAGTGAAGTCCGTGGCCTAGTGGGTAGACCGTTTGGTTCGCACTCGAGAGAGTGCAGGTTTGAATTCTAGGTTGTAGTGTGTACCAATGAGACTTTTTCAGATCTCAAGTACATTATACGGACGCTCTAACGGTGAAGGAAAACATCGTGAGGAAACCCGCACATGGTTGGCCCCAGACGTATTGACCAGTCATTTCTCTGGACTAGGCTGACTGTGTTGAGAGAATGCCGTATGTGCTTGGGCAACCATACGACATTTAAAAACCAATTGTCCCAGGCACTACAGTATTAAAAGAGTGGTTACTTCACTTGGAGAATACTGTATAAATCATCCATTAACGGATGAAAAGGCCTAAGTTTAAGTGAAGTCCATACAATCGTGCAGCGATCACATTCTATTATGGTCGCTATAAAGACAGTACATCTATACTAGGAAACCTGAGTTTTATAGCGGGCCGACACACACCGAAATGGCAACGGAGCGGCCTGCTAGTATAGCGTTCGACTCAAGCGAAACTGCGTTTTATAGTAATGAAGATAAAGTTTAAAATTATATGACAGTTATGCTGCTGGAAGCTCCACTGCCATTTCGGTGTGAATGTCCTAGTGTCGTGTGGGGTCTTAAGATGTGTGTAAATTGTATTGTCTGCAGTATGCTGATGATGGAGCGGCTGATGCTGGCGTCGGACGCGTTCAGCGCGGCGGTGTGCGGGTCGTGCGGGCGGCTGGCGGCGCGCTCAGGTTGCCCCGCGTGCCGCACCGCCGCCGTCGCCACGCTGGAGATGCCGTACGCCTGCAAGCTGCTGTTCCAGGAGCTAGCCGCCATGAATATTGTACCTCGACTCACGCTCAAGAAGTATCATGATGCTATGTAATCCAGTCCATATATATATATGTCACTGTAAAATTATAAAAACCATTAGATTGTAATAAAACTAGTGAAATTGTAAAATATTGATAGACTTCCGACGCGAATATGCTGCCTATCATTTCACACATTCTTTTCCATTAGATTATAAATATATAGTTTTTAATCTTTCGACATATTTTTACAATCTAACGGTTTTTACAATTTTCCGGTGACATATACAAATTCAGGAAGTCTTATTTTTTTTTCTAGAACCGATAAAAGTTGTTCTATAATGTTTAACGTCTTTTTGATAGTCCTAAGTGCATTTATCACATTTTCCGATCTGATATCTCTGATATCGGACGGATAGTGAGAAAGACAAATTATGTTTCAATAAGAAACAAATACCTGTTCTGCTCATATACAAATTCAGGAAGTCTTAGTTTCTTTCCAGAAGCGATAAAAGTTATTCTATAATGTTTGACGTCTTTTCGATAGTCCTAAGAGCATTTATCACATTATCCGATCTGATATCCCTAATGTCGGACAGATAATGAGAAAGACAAATTATGTTTCAATAAGAAACGAATACCTGTCTTGCGCATTATCGGCCTGATATTGGATCGGAAAACTCTATAAGCGTTTTCATATTGTGGTAACGATATCCGATATCGCGCGCGATAATGTGAGAGGCAGCTATATGTTTCATAATTTATATTGAAACATATACCTGTCTTTCTCATAAGACGATATATATCGGACCTAATCAATGTGAAAACAGTACAGCCAAAATGTTATTGCTTCTAAACAATGTATTTTTTTGTAATTATATACCTCGTTGATTTGCTTTGATTTTTATTATTAGATTTTGTACAAGAAGAACATGAACATTTTTTTAAATAAAACAAAAGTATGAGATAAAAAACAATTGTAATTGTATCATTCTTTCATAATTCTTAAAATCCTTAAAGACGCTTTTGTTAGTATAATTATTGTCCATAATGTTAAAATTGTGAACATATAGAACACACCTCCATAGGAAAATGACCGGAATAGTAAATAGCCGACTACCAGCCACGCGACCAGCGTGTGCGAGGCGAGACGGCGAAGTGACAAACGCGCAGGTAAGGCTTGCCTCACAATACTCTTGTGGTTGTTGGCGTCTCGTATATACGTGTGCACCGTACACGGCTTCTGCAGTATTTCTCTCGAAACGTAACCCAAAAAGTCGTTTCTGTTATACATTCTAGAAAACTCTTCACCATACTGAAAAATATAATAATTGCTAAAATAAATATTTTTTAATCATAAATAAATAATAAATCATATAATTAGTTTTCTACCTCTGCAGTAGTTGGTAGCCACCACGGCACATAAACTCTTATTATAATAATGAACAATAAAACAAGATAAAAAAGGTAACATGAAATAATTTTGCTATTTTTAACTTGTTAATACATATCTGTAACACTTACCAGCTCGTTAAGCCTTGTTGATATTTGGTGCATTATTCTAACTAAAATTGTATTTTCGTAGGACATGATCGGCATTAGGTCGGGGTCGCCCATGTAATGCACATCACCTTGTTTGTTACGCAACTGCAAAATAAACGATAGTTAAAATGGTTTATCGCAAACGCGTTAGCGAAACAAAAGCGCGCTATTTAATAGATAGGTAATGTCAAATTTACCTCAGAAACTGGAAATTATTTTCTTTAAATGCAAAATAAACTTTACGGCATATTTTGTTGTTACACTTTATGATCATTGAGTTATTTTGTAGCTTACCTTTTGTGTAATATTTAGTGTAAAATTATTGGAATTTGCGAATGAAGAGTGTTCCAATGAAGTATCAACTAAATCAGTCTCAATAGGTAGTAGCGAGTTTTCATTCAACTGAAATGAGTAACATAAATTCAAATCCAAATAAAATTAGACTAGTAACATAGAAACTTACACTACATACTACTATATATGCATACATTTGAATATTAGAAATAGAATAATTACCCCAAATATAAATGTAAAAAAGTTAACACAATTATTTAAATACAGTGGTACTTTTTTCAGTTCTTCTAGCATCAATTCTTCCTCCTGGCTGTTTCCTATCATTAACCAATTTTGTATGCTATTCCATAGACCTGTGAAGTTATAAATTCTTTTATTATATTTTATACATCCAAAGAGATTTTTTAATGACATTTCTTTGAAAATGTTTTTAATAAGCTAATAATACAAAGCTGTGCTGATAGATTTTTTGGTGCGAGATAGTTTTGAAGACGGCATGCGGCATGTATCTCACGTGTCGTAGCTTCTTTGGTTATTGTGCTAGAGGTTGCGTCACTTGCGACTATCATTATAAAACATGACATGAATTATTTCAACATACCATGTCGTCCTTCTCTTAACTTCATATTATATTCTTCGAGGTGTTTCTCAGCAGCCTGTCTCGCCGACATTATTCTTTTAACAAACTCTAGAGTAAATTGCTTGTTACTTTCACTCCATAAGGGTTGGTACTCGAAAGTTGTAGACATATTTAGTTCTGATATAGCTTGTTTTGCTATTGCGACCCATTTTTGCAGTGCTATTCCATTGTAGGTGTAACTGAAAAGTTAGACAAAATATTTACTTCTTAGTCCTATGACAAGGAAGTTAAAATCTCCCATAGAACTGATACACTTCTTTCTACAACTTACAAGAGACTACTTCTAGCTTATTTTCTTCAAGTTCATAAATGTGTACTAAATTACTGTTTAATTTTCTATTATGATTAAAACTTACCTTTGTTCCAAACTTAAGTTACTAGCACTGTTGTCTGGACTGTGAAATCCAGCCACATTGTCTGTTATGGCTTTCTCTAAATTTTGCAATATAGGTGTCAAGTGTGGCTGTGAAAATACCTGGAAAGCAATTAAGGTAATCTTTAATCATAATAAATATAGCTTAAAAATGTTTAGACTGTGGATGTCCTGATAATATCCAATGAGTGAAAATAATAACACTTAGTTAATAAGAAAAAATATATAAACAAACATTTGTTATTACCTTGCCCAATCTAAAAAGCATAACAGCGTTTTTATAAGCAGATAGATCCAGTCTTAAGAATCTTGGCAATATTAGTTGTAAGATGCATGTGTAGGTTGGGAAGTTTTCTGCAATAAACTGGACAAAACTAGAATCAAGTGTTCCTGTGTTGGCATCTTCTTGATATGCTTGTGCAGAGGGATATCTAAACACAAAAATATGCCAAAACTATGTTACCTTTCTTTCTACTGGGGTATTTGTGTATGGAACTTATTCCATATAAGTTCTTAAACTTATAATGATATTTCCATATGCAAAACTTACCTATCTTGAGTTATTGAGTTGTCAGTGTACCTCCAAGGCTGGATAAGACTAAGCCACAGTTCCATCACCAGCCTGAACGATGCGTCCAGTGGCCATGTTAATACCAATTGCTTTGTGTAATGGTAAGCCCGAGAACACATAATCTGCCGAGCATACTTTCTCAATGATAAGGACCGCACTGCAGGATCAGAGTGGTATTTTGCAGAGAAGGAATGAATATGCTTCACAAGTACTCTCACTATTCTAACTCTCTCTGGACTAGAGTTCATAACTGGCAAACTTCTTTGATACACCTAGAGAGGAATGAATAAATTATAAACATATTGTTTACTAGCTTTTGCCCGCCACTTCCAAGGGCTTCCATGGAGTTTCCATGTAAAATTTTAACCCCTTTTTCACCCCCTTAGGGGGCGAATTTTCAAAAATCCTTACTGGATGCCTAAGTCATTACAACTATCTGTATGCCAAATTTCAGCAAAATCCATTCCGTAGTTTCGGCTGTGCGTTAATAGATGAGTCTGTCAGGTTTGCCTTTTATATATTTAGATAGATATTTAACTTTATAAGATTATGATAATTATTTTTAAAACATGTTTATGTTTCACAAAGTTTTTTTTAATTGCACTTTTTTGTACTTACATCAATATTCCTGCTGTTGAACTGCTCAATGCTCATCCATACATCAACAAAAATTTGCAACACCGACTCAGACCTCCAAATTTCATTTCTTGACTGACTTTGTGGAGAAGCATGTTGATTGTTTATACCGGATAAATCAGGTAATATTAACAAAGACGGAGAATACAATGGTCTACAAAAAAAAATATGACACATTAAAATATAAGATCCACATCTTTTCAGGACTATTTTGAATTTAAATTATAACAAATGTTACTAACCTGTTTGCATTTTGTAGGGGCGGCACAACTGGCACTTTACCAGCATAGTATGGAATATGGGGTAGGACAGGAACATTAGGGTCCGCCGGCAGAAAATGCATTAGATAATCACATGCCAAAGCAAAGTATACACTGTTCCAATTCTCCCATGATGCTTTATTTTGATTATTATTGACTAGATACAATGCAAAGTTAAATATGTAATAATCAAATGGATCTGTTGTGAAGTTAAGGAATAAGTATTGAAAACTGTGTACTATATTTTTTCCATTTTATCATACTAACATAAGTTTGTACTAACATAAGTGTAAAATTATGTTATAATGTGTGTGTATACTGTACACATTTACACATACATTAATTCATACTACTTTAATTCAACCTTTCTCAATAAAAAAGGATACTCAATGCCAGCGCAACTACATTCATTGATTGAGAGTCCATAGATAACATATCTGCATAAAATTGTGGACATCTTCCCCTTTCTAAAGTCATTTGTAAATCTATCTGCGAAGTGGAAATGAGAATATATTATTATTAAAGGAATATTATGTACCTAGAATGACATGTTTTTCAAGTTATAACAAATACTTACAGGGAGCATATTCAGAGGCAGATTAAACTTGATTTGTGGATCAGACAACAATTTGTAGCACAAACGAAACATTGGCCCTTGTGGTTCTAGGAAACTCATCAAAGCCTCAAATTCATATCTGTTATTTTCAAAAGTAACATGCCTTAAATTCCAACCATTGTTTATATTTGTAGAAAATATATTGTCAACCAATTGTAAAAACAAAGCTTGCAAATCTTTGTGAAGACCACTCTGGTCTATGATTCTTGAAAGTCCTACAACTTTCTCTTGTAATGGTAAGTTCAAGCATGTGTAAAATTGAGTCTGAAATGAAAATTATTCTGTGAAATCATAATTTCTTATTGTTTATATACATTATTTTTGTTATCTATACATATAAAATCCTTTGTCCTGAATGACTGACGGATCAACGCACAGCCTAAACCGCTGATCATAGAGACCTGAAACTTGCAGGGCTTGCTCTTTGTAATGCGTAGGGATCCGATAAGAAGGGATTTTTCGAAATTCGACTCCTAAGGGGGTGAAAAGGGGGAAAACAGTTTGTATGAAACAACGTGATTCCTTGGTCCAATCTACTTCATATTTTGCACAAACATTATGTAACAGATTTGATGGAATTCGTGTATCATACTTTATTGAAATTCGTCCCTTAACGGGAATAAAATGGGATAGAAAGTTGTTTGGGAGCGATTTGCTTTAAATTTGATATAAATACTCCTTAGTGCTTTTGATTTAAAGCTCCCACTCACAAGCGATCGATCGAATTAGTCTTTACAATTTAAACATTTACGTGATTCGTAGTTGCAAGTAAATCGGTTTAGATAAAAATTGAATATAGTCTGAGA
Source organism: Glaucopsyche alexis (assembly GCA_905404095.1). NCBI lineage: Eukaryota > Metazoa > Arthropoda > Insecta > Lepidoptera > Lycaenidae > Glaucopsyche > Glaucopsyche alexis. The sequence continues at coordinate 11,669,949 of FR990053.1, forward strand.
TCCTAGGATCACCTTACTACACTTTTTATATGAAAATCGTATATATGCGCGTAATTTTTTTTCCAACTTTTGACCCCCACCGCATAAACTAGCTGGTAGGTCTTACACTAATCATTTTGTGTAATAGTATGTCGATAGCAATTTACTTTCAAATACGAATTAATTTCCAATTTGATCGAAGCAATCGATAGCCCGTGAGTGCGGAGCTTTATTTTTATTTTGACATAATATATTATTTTTCAACATGATGACCATCATGTTGAAAAATAAATCTGTCAAGAATGCGAAAGTTTGATGAAAATGTCTTTGAAACACTAGGCACCTAAATATTTGCGATTGCTGCATTAAAATATATTCATAATACTTATTATATTACATACTATTTCAGTAGAATATTTTGAGTGTAGGTATAATTAAATTTCTTTCTCTTTTGTTGTTAAGTAGGTATATGTAATATTTAATTTATTTGTGCTTGATTTATGAGTGTTTAATACATAGGTTTTTAGTTTTTAACCCAAAACAATGACTTTTAAGATTTTCTTAAAAGATTTTTGATCTGTACGTTTGTGCGCGCTAATCTCAGAAACTACGGAACGGATTTTTATAAAATTTGTTACTGTAGTAGTTTAGCCCTTGGATAAACAAATAGGACTCGCTTTTTATCGCGGAAATTTTGTGGGTACCTAACTACCTACGGGTTTCACGCGGATAGGAATTAGGATAGCTCTGCTTATAATTTTGTGCAGGTATTTCAATTCAATCGGTTCATACCTACAAAAAGTTTTATAAATCTAAAAAATAACGTAGTATAAAATGCTATAAAATAACCAGATATTTGAATTGGTTAAAACTTTACCTAGGTTAATCCTAATCATTAATGTGTATGATTATTATATGAGGAATAAGTGAGAAGCTAGATGGCTTCGTGGTCGTACTGCTAACTCATCTCTCTCTCAAACTCTGTCGTGGTCCCAACTAGGTCAAAGTCCACAACTTTCTTGGGAAGTCAAAGTCTTCCCATTCAAAAGATTTTCGAAATCGTTAAAATACTAATTATCGGCTATAAAGAAATCCTTGCTTAATATTATACCTAATTTTTTTTATGGTACAGTTCTCCGTAGATTTCTTGAGTGTAGGTACCTACGAAGTCGCAGGAAACATTAAAATAAAATACAACTGATACGGCTGTGCAGTGCCTACACTATTATGTATTCAATTTTGGTATTGGTATATTCCCGAACAAGCTTTCCCTCTGACGCGAGCGAAGCTGCGGGCAAAAGCTAGTATGTTATATAATATGGTTTCCTAAGGATACAAAATTTTTGATAATAATACAAAATAAATTGTTAATGATTTTGTTTCCTAAATCTTAATGCCACAGGGTTAATTTAATTTTATAATAATGTATATTGTATGTACTTATTTTGAAACGAGTGTGAATCGGCAACAAGATAAACCTAACAGGGTTTTTTGTCGCTGCATTCCATCTATGTAAATTGTATCTTTTTGGTTAACAATAAATAAATAAAATAATGATACAAAAAATATTATAATACCAGAATATTTTCAGCCATTTCTTCTTATTGAATACTTTCACTGTATAGCTCAGTTAACTGAAAATAAAATTTATGTTTTTAAATTAATAATGTAGGTATGTTTATTAATCCACAGCATGTTACGACCGACATGACCGACTCAATCACGACAAAGTGGCTGGCCATCTAACTTAAGCAATTTTAACAGGCTCTCAGGCCAAAATATATAATATATTTTATTAATAAATTAATTGTTTAAATTAAAGATCTCGTTTGTAATGAATCATAGTTTAACGGGGAAAAAAGCTTCTGGCCGACGACGTACCGGTCTTCCGTCTTATCCGTTAGCAAATTGTAAGATGGGTTTAATCTTTTATCACTATTCATTAACTGATACCTATTACTTATTTATAATACAATAGATGATAAGTGGTAATACTGAGTTTAACAAGTAAATATTTTATTTAAGTTAATATGTAATAAAATATCGTATGTAACCTACAGAATTTTTGTTATGACGGAATCGGAATTTTGATTTTCGACAATCGACAGCAAATCGACAGTGACTAGAAGTCTTTGACAGTGACTTTTACTTTTTTTATATATTGGCGGTATATAATAAATCAAAACACGAAGTATAGATACTTATACTTCGTGCCTATACCGTTCGGACTCTTGGTATCTATACTTCGTGATCGTGAACATAGAGTATAATCGTGAACACGAATACTAATTTAAAATTTGTATTATCTATGAACACGAAGATCGTGAAGTCCACGTTTTTGTTTTGTAAATTTAAATGTAAATAACATACAAGTTTCTGTGTAATAATTATATGAGAAAATGGACTCGAGTTGGTTTCAAACCATTGGACGACCAAAATTTGTTGTTGCTCCTATGGTGGATGCCAGTGAGTTAGCCTGGCGAATTTTGTGTAGAAGACATGGTGCTACGTTATGTTATACTCCAATGTTGCACAGCAATGTGTTTTTCAAGGATCCAAAATATAGAAAAGAGAATTTTACAACTTGCGACGAAGACCGACCCTTAATTGTACAGGTACAACTAAACTTATAAAGTTTTATTCTGTTAACTGTTTACAAAATGATTAGCTATGCCTAGTTCTAATAAACATTTATACTCCGTAAATAAATTATTTTATTTTACTGTACAGTGTACTTTTAAATTCTGCATAATCTGATAGCGCGGTCGCGCTATCTCCAAGTCTAGTGTTTATGATTTATTTTGGAAATTGATGTGATTTTATAGTTTTGTGGCAATGATCCTGAAATTATGGCTGCAGCTGCAAAATTGGTGGAAAAACATTGTGATGCTATCGATATTAACCTAGGTTGCCCACAGCAAATTGCCAAAAGAGGAAAATATGGTTCATTCTTGCAAGATGAATGGAATCTATTAAAGCAAATTGGTAATAAAACATTTTATTGTTTATTTAGTTAGGTATCTATCATTTGCCTTTTGTTTGTGTATTGTATATATTTATATTTTTGTTGCAGTTACAACAATGTCTAATGCAGTATCAATTCCAATCACTTGTAAAGTAAGAATATTTGAGAGTATTGATAAGTCAATACAATATGCGAAAATGCTGCAAGATGCTGGATGTAAATTGATAACTGTACATGGTAGAACAAGAGAACAGAAGGGACCACTTACAGGTATAGCTAGTTGGAAACATATCAAAGCCATTAGGTTAGTGCAATGAAATAATATATAAGTATACTATTAAATAAGGTTAACTGATATTTTGCTAGACATTGAAGGATTAAAAGATAATAGTACATTACGATACGTGTGACCTAAGTTGCCTATTACTGCACGGCGTGAAGTTAGCGCCCGAGCGGAGCGAGGGTACTAAACGCCGTGCAGTAATAGACAACTTAGGCCACAAGTATCGTATATTATTTTATAGCAAGTGTGACAAAAACCCGTTTAGGTCACGCTGTGCTATAAATAATATTTCTACTATGTTCTGTTTTGTATCCCAATTTACTTATTTTATATAAATTATTAATTTCAGGGAAGCAATCAGCATTCCAATGTTTGCAAATGGCAATATCCAATGCTTGGAGGATGTGTATAGATGTTTAGATTATACCAATGTGGATGGTGTAATGTCGGCAGAAGGAAACTTAACAAATCCAGCCATTTTCGATGGAGTCAATCCTGTAACGTGGGACATTGCTTTAGAATATTTAGATCTTGTGGAGAAATATCCTTGTCCTATGTCATACATAAGGGGTCATTTATTTAAAATATTCCATAAAGTGTAAGTAAGGTAATTTGTACTACCTATGTAAATGTTTACTTGAACAAATCTATGTTTTATATCAGACTTTTGTTTCCAGTTCCTTTAAATTTTTTGGATTGACATTCAATCATATATTGTTGACTGATATAACAGCAGCTACTAAGGAATAATAAGGCTTAAAAGTTTTTTTTTTTTGTTCAAGGAGAAACATTGTTTAACTACTAGAAGCATGGTAATTTTTTAAGAAACTAGTTTACAAAACTATAGTGAATGAATGACAAAATGTTTACTACTGTTTTCAGCTTCACCATACCAAGTAATAATGAGGAAAGAGAAATATTAGCTACAGCTACATGTATGGATAACTTTAGAGAAGTTTGCCATAGAATAAAGAATAAATATTTATCATATCATGAAGGGGCATTACAATTTGAAGATACAGATGGAATATCAAGGCAAGGGTATAACTTAATTTTACCCCCATGGATTTGTCAACCATATGTCAGAATATCTCCAGAAGAGCATATTCAGAAGATGGATATTTGTAAACAGAAGGTAAATTCAAACTCATTGTAAAGTAGATAAAAACATACTAGGATGTAACTAATTACAAATTACGAAATTAATATCCCTTGAATATTATGATAATCAGGCTTTGCTTGAACTTCTCAATTTAACTAGTTTCGTTGCATAACAAATATTAAATTGTTTTATATTGACATAGGATAGCTGTGAAAAGAAAAGAGAACACGAGGACTCAGAAGGTAATCCTATATCTAGAAAGAAAATGAAAAAGCTGAGAAGAATAATGAGAAGACCTGTCAAACCTGACACAGAACACCAGGGCGGGAGAACTGGCGAGTTTTGTTATAATAATGGCTGTTGCAATCCACTCGTAAGTATATTATGTGTATAGTAATTGTTTGGTTCTATTTTAAACCGGCATCATCATTACCGTCAAGTCGTCTGGCCATTAATAGGTAAAGAGGAGCTACAGTTTTCAATTCATTTCTCCAATGAACCAATTAATGAAGCTTCCACTTTTGATGCTTTAATTTTAGGTTTTTTTAAACCAAAAACTTTAATAATAAATAAACATTTCAGGGTGGGAAGTGCGTTTATCAACTCTGTAAGAAATGCTGTCGAAATAAATGTTTTCATGAGGAACTGGACTGCACAGGTCACAGGATTCTCGTGCATACGCGACGCGAAATGGCCAGAAAGTATGCGTCGTGAAGCAGACATATTATAATTTCAGTACCATATTTGGTATATTTTGTTTCTATTCAAATATTGTAATGTAAATATAAGGTCATTTAAATTAAAGAATGTAAGTAGGTAAATGATGTTATTTTTTTTACATCTAAATTAAAATATTTTATTACATGTTATGTTTTTGTCAGTCAGTACCTAATTGTACATAAACAAGTGCATAAAAGTCAAATCAACAGTTAATGAACTTAAAACTAGTCTGCTAAATGCATCATTTACTGCCTTCTCTTTAAACTACTGCCCTACCTGTCTACGAAATATAAAATCGATATTTTACCGCCGACCCTTCCGATTTTATTGCGCGCGCAAAGTGCTGAACGAATAGTGCCTTAGTTTCTAAAAATAACAGAATATCCGTTCGATTATTAATTATTTCAAATGCACAAATGTTGCGCCACAAATCAAAGGAAAATACCCCAGCGTCGGGTGAATGGTCTCCAGCTTCCGCTGAATTATTACCAGGTCGTTTGTTGGATCGTGATCATAACCACTGCGATAGTAAACTTCGTCGTTCTGATTAATATACAATTCTACGAGCTGCGATTAGCATCTTTTGTGGTCTACGTAATTTTGTACTCGGCTCACTTGATATCGCACGTCGCAGCGCTGCTACTGGATCCGGCAGAGGAAGACTTACGAAAAATGGAATTAAATACAATTCCCGAGTTCGATCGTACGGTACACGCCCACGTCATAGAAAATGGAAGGTGTCACCTGTGCAATATAAACACAACCAACAAAAAGACAAAACACTGCGGCCTATGTAATAAATGTGTTTACTACTTCGATCATCACTGTAAATGGCTAAATAATTGTGTAGGAAGAAGAAATTATACAGCATTTGTGCTCTGTGTTACTTCAGCTTTCCTGTTGTCGATGTACACTACCTCTTTATGTATCATAGATGTAATATTTTTCCTTACTAACACGGGATACTTAAGTAAATACGCACAAAGCTATATCGAATGTCCGACAGTAGCTAAGTATATTTTTACCAAGTACTGTCCGAGATCAGTAACATTCTTATCTTTTTTAATCGTTATTGGCTTATGTGCTTTTGTGATTGCATGTGCTCTATTTCATTTACTATGTTTTCATATTTACATAGCAGCTTTAGGTGTTTCAACTTACGAATATATCGTACAAAACAATAATCAGGATAAGCCAAACCAGTGTAATGTAGGAAATTTTTACTTTATTAAGAAAAGCAAGGAGCCTGCTAATAACAGCCACAATGATAATGTATCTGTGATAGATTCGGGTGTTAGTAATTTGATAAGTATCTTGATCAATAATGAAATCGTCAAAGCTAAGAACAAGTATGGACCGGACCGGAACAAAATATATCCCGGCGACGAAAACATTATAAGCTAACGAAACTAGGCTATGTGAAATTATTGAGACCAACATTTTAAAATATTTTTTTGCAATATATGTGTAATTTGTAGTTGTTGATATTTTTATTTCCTTAATTAACCTATTTTTAAAATCTGTTATTAAAATGTGTGCAGTTCCTGTGCTTAGAATATTACATAATATTTCAAAAGGGACCAGAGATTTTTTGCAAACCATTAAATAAAACGTGAAACAATAGTTTATAAAATAATATTTATTAATTTATTGAAAAGAATACAATAGATATATTTTATATGTAATTGATATAGGTAAATGTAGGTACACAGTTACGTATAATAACTATTCTGAAAATAACTGCCTAAGAACCAAACAAACAACTCCCAACACTTTATCCATTTGAAGATTAACATTAAAAATTTTCTCCCTCCTCAACCTAAACTTCTACTCCAAATTAAATAACTGAGCACCCTGCACCACATAACTTTTAGGTAGTAGATAAAAAAGTAATAATGTAACTTTAGTTAACATTATGTTTTATAAAATGATTCAACAATAACACATCAATTTTAGTCAAAAACAAAATTGCAGAGTAGTCTATGAAAAATCCTAATGAGCAAAGTGCACAGTTACTTTGGAATGAATAAATAATAAATAAATTTAGTCCCGTCTGCGGCGACGATTCTGTTCCTCCTGAAAATAAACAAAACAGATTAGATTTACTGTATGAGTAATATTTATGTGGAGTGTTTTATTTTACATTATTATGTAAAGTTTAAATGCAAACTCACGAAGTTTAGTACATTTAATTTTATATGAAATTAAAAAATTAAAACATACCTTCTGTGTTAATATGATCAGCAGTCTTCTGAATATTCCAATGAAGTCAATGAACAATTCCAAAGCATGTTGAATGAAGTCCTTGCTACCCATTCGGCGTTTTTCGATGATAAGTTGTGTGTCGAACAGAACAAAGCCACACATTAGCATCAGTCCAAGGTAGAGGTGGGCCTAAAAAAATTATATGTAAATGTAGTTTTTAGACATACTATACATAATGAGTATTGAAAATTAATATTTCTCACAGTAACTTTTGAGGTTCACTATCTGAGATTAAAACATTGGTGTATTAAATTATAATACCTAAACAATGTCGTAAGTACCATTATACTAATTTTTTTTATAAAATATCTGCATTTTATAAGGTACAGTAGAGATCCGATTATTATCCAAACCAATTATTGTGAATGTATGAAAAATAATCTAACCAAGAGTATGTCTGTTTATAACTCTTTATAGTTCCAAAATGCCACGGGGGCCAACTTGTAAACCACTGTGGAGGTAAATTACTCAAAAATACTTTACATGATATATCATATCTATACTAATATTATAAAGAGGAAAACTTTGTATGTTTGTTTGTTTGTTTGTAATGAATAGGCTCAAAAAGTACTGGACCGATTTCAAAAATTCTTTCACCATTCGAAAGCTACATTATCCACGAGTAACATAGGCTAAATTTTATTTAGGAAAAAATAGGGTTCCGTAAGATATTTGGGTTTTTCGGACACAAGGTGTAAAATAACAACTAGAAAAGTTACTTATTTTGCATACGCTGCCTAAACTATAAAAGATAGAACCATATAATGTTCTAATTGTAGATCTTATAAATATCTACAAAAAAGTCCGCGACACACTATACCTATCTATGTCGAGTGAGGCACAACAACCATTTTTTTATTTAGAAATCTTGAACTTTTTTTTTACTACATTTAAACGCGTTTATTTTACTCATGCTATTAATCCTTATCAAAATAAATTATTTCATCACTAAGTATAGTTTATGTAGATAATATTTGGTCTTTGAATGATTAAAATTGGACGTTTGGTTTTGAAGTTATGGCGAAATTAAAATATTACGATTTCTGCTGCACGGCCCGTTGCGAAGTGGGCGACATTCTGTCGTATTAGTATCAGTATTGTACCCGTGCGAAGCCGGGGCGGGTCGCTAGTAAGTCATATTGTATGAAACCTCCCCTTTCATTATAAAAATATCTATTAAAGATGTCAAGAGAGGTCAAAATGGACAGATGGAAAGCAAAACTATAATAATAATATCTATGGACGCTTCACACCACGTCAATCTGGTCCTGTGGTAAGTTCTCGAAGAACTTGTGTTAAGTACCAAACAACGGAAATATATTTATTACTCTTATATTATACACATATTTAATACACATCCATGACCCGGGAACACTGAAAATCTTTTTGTTCCTTCAGCGGGATTCAAACTCGCGACCCCCAGCTTGAGCACCAACACGCTCAACCATTGAGTCACAGAGGTCGTCATAAGAGTTCCTAGTAGTTAGTACCAAATCCTAAAAAGCGGTTTTCTGTACAATTTGTTGCATAAACATATTGCTAGATGTCATCCAGGCTATAACAACTTTTGCATGAAAGTACATAATATAGAAATTGCATTATAAAAAGCCATACGCATGGGCTTTGTATAGTCAACTTGATGGTATAAAGTTCTCAGTTGGTAGTCTGGATAATCGAGATCTCTACTGAATTTCATAAAAAATATATGGGGTGTAATAATATGGCGTAATAAACCTGATACCTGATATAAGAAGTGTGATTGCATGAAGATGTTCACGAGGGTCATCAGCGACATGGATGTAAACAATGTCATCAGAGTTCCACCGAGGAAGAGCCAAGATCCCCTTTCAGCCAACATGGCAGCAATGGAGAAGCAGACAAACACCAGCGTAGTTCCCAAAATAGCTGTTACGATTATTGATGGATCAATAATGCTGACATACTCCATAAGTGGACCCAAGCCCATACCTGAAACAGATTTTATAGGTACAGTACTACTACTAAAAATTTATACTACAATTACATATTATCTTTTTGTATTACATTTAACAACAGTCATTGATAATATCTGGAAAAAAAAAACTGAATAGATCTTAGATTATACAATCAATACTGACAAGAACTAATTATAAAATCTAATTCTAGTAAAATTAAAATATTATCAATAAATGTGTACTTAATTTATTACAACTAATAATTTGATTACCTGATGTTAGACCAAAGCCTAACAGGTATCCCAGACGGAGGCCTGTGTTTTTTCCATTGTCCGGAGTTGCTATCAGCATTAACATCAGACCTGCTCCGATGATTGTGGAGAGCAAACCAGCCTGAAACCTGGTGTACATGTCAACATACACACCAGCAGATGCTGCTCCACAAGTCATCATGAGGGTAGCATATACATTTTTAAGATGTTGCCGAACAGGTGGTTCTCTGGAAAACAATTACATATTGTGCAATTTAATGTTCGACATTGAAGGACAATCATTAATATTGTAGCCACTCGGTAAAAATTTAGGACCATGCCCCCTTATTTAGGGGCGAAGGGGTGGTGAGGGGGGTAGGGGGGAGAGGGGCGAACCCCCCCCGTACCACTCTCCCCTCTAGGAGACCCCCTGTTTAGAAGTTATTAATGGTTAAAGTTCGAAGTTATGTCTATGTTTAAGAGGTGTTATTTCACGCCGGGATTTTGTGAGGCCGTGTTACCACTCCGAAGACATTTTGAACAAGATAAAAAAGTTCTAACCTAACTAACCTAACCAAAAACTACACAGACGTTATTTTACGCCGGGTTTTTGTGAGACCGCGTTATCATAAAAATATTTTTTTATGATAATGCGGTCTCAGTTTTTGTGAGGCCATGTTACCACTCCGAAGATGTTTTGAACAAGATAAAAAAGTTCTAACCTAACTAACCTAACCCAAAAGTACACAGACGTTATTTTACGCCGGGTTTTTGTGAGACCGCGTTATCATAAAAATATATCTTATTCAAAATATTAATATCAAACTAATATTTAGAAGACCTTTCTGCCGTAAAATTACCATAAACCTACTAATAGGATAAATGTGGGGCATGACTCTAAATTCTAGCCGTCTAATAAGTTAAATTGATTAACAATAACGTATACAAACAAAGACGATGATGATGATTTGTATTACGTGCTATGGAAATTTGTGACGTAGGTAAATGTTCTAGAAAAACAAGTTTCTACGAGATGAAAGAATAGATGCTGCTATTAATTTTTAATGCGTAATGCTTTACAAATAACAAAGAAAGAATAAAATAAATAATAAATGGACACTTAATCATTAATTTTACTTACAAACGATTTTGAAAGCTGTTGATGAACGTCTGTAAATTCGGAGTCATATTGAGTGCTTTTCTTCAATGTTATTAAGATGCAATTACTGTTGATAGGTAATATAGTTGTAAAATACTGTTCACGAGATTTATTTCTCTAAAAGCCTCGCAGTTCACAGCAATGATGCAATAATCGTTCAGTGTTCTCAATAATGTCCGTAAAACTGTCGACCAATAGATGGAAACCAAATATCAATTCAGTGACATTGTTTATTTTTTATTCAGAGCAAAGTACATAAGTTTAGTCCAACTACTACTACTAGAATCCAACATAACCTATCGTTTTCATTAAAGATTTTCATCATTTTCATTTTTTACGAAAGACCATTTTACGAGATAATTCTATTTTCAAGAAGCTGTGCGTATTTTTAAGAAGGGTCTTCCTACAACTTGAGCGCTTTACTCACCATCCAGCCTGCAAATCCAATACCGAAGCCTTGAAGCGGACTTGTAGGCAAAAAAATTAAATTATTATTATTGACATGCTACCGTGAGTAAGGCGTTATAATAATAGATCGTATATTCCCTTTAATGGGTCATATACACGGCGCATCTAGCAATTCCAGCACCAGTAAATCTGTAAATCCGCGGCCTAGAGCTTGCACAGGCTGAATGGTTAGTATGGCCCTTAAGTGCTGTGGTGGACCAATCAGCGCACAGTTCTGAATCGCGCTATCAAAGTTTCGGAAGCTCAGCAGTAATATATGCGACAGCTGAAATGATTACAATTTACAAGTGAGCTTCGGCCTGACCGGGCATACCCCGCATACCATCTCGCTTGGTCGGAGATCTCCCTTTGGGGCCTGCCACCATATTCCCACAGGGCCATACTCACGGTCCATCCAGAAAATCCAGCTAATAGTCATAAGTGTCAATAGTGTCAATCATTTAACATTTTTGTTTACAAGTCCGCAGCCTTGGGCTTGCACGCTGGATGGTCAGTATGGCCCATAATTATAAAGGGCCTTGCTCACCGTCTAGCCTGCAAATCCAGCACTGGTGTCTGTACTACACTAATGGGTGTCAATGATTTAATAAATTTGTTTTTTTATTTAGAGGACTAGTTTATATCGGACTCGAGTGTTATTAAGCTTGGCTTGGAATAAATATTTTTATACGAAATTACTATCAGCCTATCAGGATTCAGGAGATGTAGCTGTGGCCACTGCTTAAATTAAATCTTGAAAAGAAAAAAAAAAACTTACTTCAAAATTATAACCTCAAATTTTTATCAAAACATTGTTGCGTTTACTTCGTGGTTGCGTTGGGAATTTGAGATCATGTAGGGATTGGGATATAAAAAATATTTTGAAATCTGAAATTCCAGGATTTGTTACAAACTGAGGAAAACAGTGAACGTTAAAATATAAAAATGGGCAAGAAAACAAAAGTAGGAAAACAGCGGAAAGACAAATATTACCAGCTAGCTAAAGAAACAGGTACTCATTTACTTTAATTTCTAGCACATGTTGTGTAGTGTGCATGAAATAATAAATAAATTTACTTTCGAAGCAAAAGAATCTACTCCGAAGACCTTGGACCAACCTTATTTTAACTTCGTAATACGAAAATGTTATTCTATTACTTTCAGGTTATAGATCACGCGCGGCCTTTAAGTTAATACAACTTAATAGAAAATTCGGATTCCTACAGAAATCAAGAGTATGTATCGATTTGTGTGCCGCGCCTGGAGGATGGATGCAGGTGGCACATCAAAACATGCCCTTATCGAGTATCGTAATTGGCGTTGATTTGTTTCCAATTAAACAAGTACCAGGTTGTATAAGCATAACTGAAGATATCACAACAGAGAAATGTAAAACGTCGATCAAGAAAGAGATAAAAACTTGGAAAGCTGATGTTGTATTGAATGATGGTGCTCCGAATGTGGGCTTGAACTGGATTCACGATGCCTATCAACAAACATGTCTCACCTTGAGCGCTTTAAAATTGGCAACTAATTTCTTGAGAGATGGTGGATGGTTCGTGACAAAAGTGTTTAGATCTAAAGATTATCATGCATTGCTGTGGGTTTTAAAACAATTTTTCAAAAAGGTTCATGCAACCAAACCGCAAGCCTCTCGTAACGAATCATCGGAAATATTTGTAGTTTGTCAAGGCTACATCGCACCGGACAGCATAGATCCTAAACTGTTAGACCCCAAGTATGTGTTTGAGGATTTGGAAATTGTGAAGAAGCAACGTCTCAATCTATTACACCCCGAGAAACAGAAGAAGCCGAAGGCCGAGGGCTACAAAGAGAATGATTACACCACATACCATAAGATTACTACTTCCGAGCTTCTGGAGCAGGAAGATCCCATTGATATGCTGCAGGGTGCCTCTGAGGTGAGTTGAAAATGGGATAATTTATTGATTTATTGAAGCATTAAAAAACAGCTATAATAATAGTAAATAAAAACATTTTTTACTATAATTTATATATTTTTTAGATTGTCATTGATGATAAAGAAATTTTAAATCACCCAAGAACAACAGCAGAAATAAAGGAATGCTGCAAAGACATTAAAGTCTTAGGTAGAAAAGATGTGAAGGCTATATTAAGTTGGTTGAAACATTTGAAAGACTGGAAGATATCACTGAACAAAGAAAAGGTAATTTTAGCATGTAAAATGTGTGATTAAATTTTAATTACTGTTCCTTTATTGATTTCTAATGTTTACCCTAGAATTACTTACAGCAAATAAATCTACTTTTATTGTGGTTTATTTATTTGTGTTTTTGATATAATTTATAGGAACCAGAAAAATCTGAGGGGGATGAAGGGGAAAAGGAAAGTGATAAGGGTGGAAGTGCTGATGAGGAAGACGGTGTTGATGAGGAGGTGGCCACACTTCAGGTAACACAAATAAAACTGCCACCTTGCTGCCTATCTTTTAAATAGTTAAAATTAGTTTTCTAACATTATTAGTTGCTATCATATCCTCAAGGATAAAATTACATTTTATTATAGGTGTGTGCAGTGTACTTCTTTAAAAATTATGTTTTATCATTTAAAACATAATTTTTAAAGAAGTTCACTTTTGATTAATTTGCATGTAAAAGAGAATATTTCTTTAAAACTTAGAATTATAAATATTTATCAATACAAGTACTCATATTTAATATCATTTACATTTTATTTATTAATTTTCCAGGAAGAAGAAAAACGACAGTTAAAGAGGAAAAGGAAACAATTAAATAAACAAAGGCAAAAGTTAGCTGAGAAGATGAATTTGAAGATGGTTCTCAAAGGTGACGATGGACCCATCCTGGAAAGCCATGACATGTTCAGTCTTTCAGATTTAAAAAATAAGGAGGTATATATTTTGTATTAAATGCAATATAACATTACTTCTAGTCAATATTATATATTACTAGATGTCGCCCGCGACTTTGTGTGCGCAAAAGGAAATCTTGAGGGAACCGTACCTTTTCCGCAAAAAAAGTATCCTATGTCTTTCCCTGTGGTCTATTATATGTTTGTGCCAAATTTCATAAAGATTTTTATGAAGTTTGTCTAGTAGTTTCGGAGCCTATTAGCCTAAATAAAGCCTTTATTTATTGACCATGATACAGTTTTCATCAATCCAAACATACAAACAAACAAAGCTTTCCTCTTTATTATATTAGTATAGACTAAAAATAATTATATTATTTGTTCATTAGTGTTTAACCACTGTTATATATGAGATTTTATGTTTTTCATACATGAGATTTTGCTCTGTCTGTCCGTTTGTCTGTCTGTCCGCATTTCTAGCTTCTGTAATTATGAATATAAATGGGTGTAATGTAGTATGGTTGTAGATTTAGATCTTGGTTTTGGCGTCATAAAATAATTATAATTTTAAATTTTAGAGGTGGCTCTCCATACATGTGAAATGGGGATGAAAAATATATTTTTTATAATAGCAACAAAGACTACATTATTATAATTATTTACATAGGCGGGTTATAGTTTTACATCTATCACCATTCACTGTCTACAAATCTTGTTTAAGTGGAAAAATATATTTACCACTATTATCAGATGAAACAAACAACCAAATAGCTCCATGTGTGAAAATAGCTCCACACAGATACACACACACACAGTATATTAAAATTCCATAGTCATACATACGAAAAATCGTACATAATATGCCAACACTTGGGGGTATGTCGCTAGGGATTAATACTGTTTCATCTTGATGTGCGGCCCTACATACACACATAAGAGAAGCCGACTATCGTTAGTCAGTCTTGTTACTATGAGACAGTTTTGTCTAAGAGACGTTTTGTTTCAAATTCAAATTGCATCTTCATAATACGTAATATAATTACGTAGTATTGCAATAGTCTGACTTACGATTGTCGTATTTCAATTGAGTGCACGCCCTAAACCAAGACTTACGGAAATTCCGTAAGCTGTGATGACTAAATCGCCAAGTCGGCTAGTTGGCCAAAAGCATAATCGGCACTGGGCACATCTCTAATTATTAAATAATATTTATTCTTTAATTTATATTTAATTTAACTCGCCCCAACTTCACACGGCTGCATTGTACAAACATATGAACCTTCCTCTTGAATCACTCTGTTGCTGAAGTCTGCATTAAAATTTGTTGCATAGTTTTAAAGATCTAAGTGAAGCGACTTCATTTTATATACCATATAAATATGTTTTTAATTTTTGTCTTTGTAATTTCCAGCAAATTAAAATGATAGTAGACCAGCAACCAGATATAGTTTTAGACCAAAATGACGATACTGATGATGAAATCAAAACTAAACCAAAATATACAAAGTATGATGTTGATAAGTCTAAACTGGACTCGTCTGGGCTCTACTACAAAGACTCGGACAGTGAATTGGAAATGGAATCAGATTCTGAAAGTGAACAAGATAAGGAATCTTTAGGTAATTATATTACATTATATTATTTATTTGAATTTTATACATTTAAGGTAAGATCGCAGTAGACATTACGTGGCAGCGGAGCTACAAAATGTGACACACAAAGAAAAATAAACCAATACAGTACAATCTCACTAATCCGGCAATATTAAAAACTAGAGGGTGCCGGATCATTGGATTGTTCGGATTATTGGATTATATAGAAAAATCATAGTACTTAAATAAAAGAAAAAATTCACATAATATGTATATTGTATTAATGTTCTAAACATTTTTTATAATAGTAGGTAACATATCTCACAGCTAAAAATACTCCTTGATTTAATCTTTAATCTTTTTTGATTTAATGAACTTTTAAAATAATCCTTGATTAAGGTGTGCTGTGCGTGGGGGAGGGGTGACGGAGGCGCGGGGGGAGGGTGCCGGATTATTGGACGTATCGGCCTACTGAAGTGCTGGATTAGTGACATTGTACTGTATTAAGTCATAGTTAAGTCATATAACATGTTTAGTTGCAAATTGCAATGTCTAATAAGCCTAATTATTTTTTGTGCAATATTTATCCAATATGAACTTAAATATTATCATAACATAAAACTACAAATTGTTTTCGTATTTTAGCATTTTCGGACTCAGACAATGAGTCAAAGAAGATAGAAAAATTAACACAACTTAATACTGCAAGGAATAGCAAGTTGAAATCAGAAAAGCCTATTCCCAAAGACAATCCACTTCTGACTGACCTCGACAATACGGATCCAATGTCCAGGAGGTCTATGAAAGCCGAACTTTGGTTTCAAAAAGACAGTTTCAAAGATATCGATGAGGAGGATGACGAGGGAGCCGATCTTGATAAACTTGCCAAGGGCTTTGTAGAAAAAGGTAAATAAAGTACAAAAAAAAAAAACAGTACAAATGTATATTATAAGTATAGTATATTATATCTGTTTTACTTTTTTAGAAGATCTACTTTGATTGGATATTGTCTATAAAGTCTTTAATTCCTATAGTTGTACTGTTAAATCATATTCAATCTATTTCAGGTAAAAAAGTAAGCGATACTCTAACAGATTCAAAAGATGCAAAGATTCTTAAGCGTAAGAAGAGAGAAGAGAGTTCTGATGAAGAAAGTTTGGCCAGCGACAGCGACTATGACGTTGAAGACACTGTCGCCCCCACGGCAGAGAAAGCTGGCACTAAGTCCAAAAACAAAGACGGCTTCGAAGTTGTAGCTCAAGATCCTGGTAATATATTCCCCAGCAATTTTGCTTTTGACGAATGTTGAATTGCCTACTAAAGGTTTTTTTTTATACCTATTAACTACTTAAACTATATTAAATAATTTTCTTTGGTTTGGACTTTGGTTCATTAAAATATTGTCACGCGTTTCAGAGCTCAAAAGATTGAAGAAATCACTTAAAATGGATGCTGAAGCATTAGCGTTAGGCACAATGATAGCTACTTCGAAAAAGTTTAAAAGGGACCTAATCGACGATGGTTGGAATCGGTACGCGTTCAATGACACCAATCTGCCGGACTGGTTTGTCGATGACGAAAAGAAACACATGAAGAAGGAAGTTGTTGTCCCAGAGGTAATCTTTTGTGATTTGTATTTTTCTTGATCACTGTTAAAACTTAAGATCTAATTGTTAATTGTTTTGGAATGTTTAAGTAGGATTTTTTATTAATTTAATAAAGTACTAATAGTAAATCCACTAGTTAATTTCTCGAAATATTTACAGAAATACACAGAGGAATATAAGAATCGTCTACAAGATATCAACGCGCGCCCCATCAAGAAAGTGATCGAGGCTAAGGCTAGGAAGAAGAAGCGTATGATTAAGAAAATGGAAAAGGCAAAGAAGAAGGTAGAAGCGGTGATGGAGAACGAAGATATGTCCGAGAGAGAGAAGGCGCAGCAGGTCAGACATCTGTACAAGAAAGCACAAACCGACGGCAAGAAGAAAATTACATACGTAGTAGCTAAAAAACACACCACAGCTAAGCGAATGAAGCGACCGTCCGGGGTTAAGGGCCAGTACAAAGTTGTAGATCCGCGAATGAAGAAAGACCTGCGAGCGCAAAAGGCTAAGGAAAAGACAAAAGGGCGCGGCAAGAAAGGTAATGTTAAGAAAGGTAACAAGCAAGCGAGGAACGCGAGGCCCACAAAAAAGAGAGGTAAAGCTAAATAAGTTGTAACATTGTTTAGTAAGTAATGTGTATAGTATAATATTGAATAAATCATACACGATAATTTTCATTTCATTATGACAAATAATTCAAACACCTCTTCAATAATATCTGTGATGTGGATTGAGCTATTATTCAGATTTACGATACTATATTATGTTTGAGACAGATGAAACCACTGAGAGCGATAGCACACCGCGTATTTTAAACGCGCAGGGGACGTGCGTTTTAGGAACCCACACTTACGGCGCTGTAGATTCCGATTGTTGCACATAAAAGTTCATTGAAAGCCTGTTTGTAGTGCGTATACGCGCGACATCTGCTCGTCCTCGGCGCGTTTAAAATACGCCTAATATTCTAAAGGCAAACTAGGCATGTGCCTAGGAGCGCGAGGGTACAAAGGGGTGCGCGGGCGGAATTGTAAAATAAATAAGAAAATAATACAGCATAAAATTAATTGCGCCAGTAAGTAAGCCACCTACTTACACCATAAAAATTGTTATTTTTGCTTACAACCTCAATTGGCTTAAATTTATAACAAAAAATAAATTGCAGCCCGGGGCTCATGCCTAGTTTGCCTTTAGGATAATCCGCCACTGCCGTGTGGTATGGCTCTGAGTTCACTAGCCACATTAGATTTATTAATATCCAAAAGATTAAATTATTCAAAGAGCCCAGGAAAAAGTATCGACGAATATTTCTAAATTTTGTTTCATCCAATGTCTTCTAATACTCTGTGAGTTGGTATTACTTTCTGTATTTAGGCGGGTTCAGGGTCTCGGTGGTGGCGTGCGTCACCGTGCCTAGAGTTCATGGACAGTCCCGCCATAAATGATATCACTCGTCGACCTTGGTGCTATATTCTGATTCGATTTAAGTACGCCGTCTGCCTTTTAAGTGGATTGGTTGCTTTATATATGTCAATTTATACATGTTTTATGTCAAAGAATGAAGGCACATAATAGTGGCCTTGGGGCAATTCGACTTAAGAATATATTAGCTTATCGTATATCTAATATTCTAACCACATTATGATTAAGCATGTGAATTTGTATGTTATTAGTTTATCCTTTAGAGCTCCGTAGCCTAGACGTGGGTAGACCGTTTGGTTCGCACTCGAGAGAGTGCAGGTTCGAATCCCAGGTTGTGGCGTGTACCAATGAGACTTTTTCAGATCTCAAGTACATTATATACGGACGCTCTAACGGTGAAGGAAAACATCGTGAGGAAACCCGCACACGGTTGGCCCCAGACGTATTGACTAGTTCATTCCTCTGGACTAGGCTGACTATGTTGTGAGAATGCCGTATGTGCTTGGGCAACCCTACGACATTTAAAAACCAACTGTCCCAGGCACTACAGTATTTCAAGAGTGGTTACTTCGCTCGGAGAATACTGTATAAATCATCCATTAACGGATGCAAAGGTCTAAGTAAGTTTATCCTTTACAATCTTTACATATTAAACGGACATCTATAAAAAAAATAATATACAGGGATTAGTTACCTTTGGCTCTAAAAGCACTACCTACTAAATAATTTGGGATTGGTTCCAAAAATCAGTCAAATACCTATTTCACGGGCAAATTATGCGCGTATTTTATAAAAGCGATATATGTACTTAAAAGCGAAGCTTAAAGCTTACGGATTTAAGGAAAAGAGAACTTCTAGTTCTAGAAATGTATGAGGCGTGGGCCAGCACTATGTACATTATATGTAAATATAGCTACACAATATAGGAACCGTTTACTATTCTTTATTATGTTTAATTCCACTTCTTTTCAATGCATATTTAAAATGCATTTTAATACCTATGTGGTGTACAGAGCTGGTCCAAAACCAAACATCTCCTTTATTGTTGACATCCTCTCAGGTGGCTTGATGACCTCTGTTGCTCAGTGGTTAGCGCGTTTTTTTTTTTTTTTTTTTTTTTTTTTTTTTTTTTTTTTTTTTTTTTTTTTTTATCGTCCCCCCTAACATGATCAGGGCTGTTTCATTTCTTTTTTATTTCTTTTCTTTTCTTTTTTAATTTCTTTATAGTTTCTTTTATAATGCTTTCTTATACTATTTACATCATTTGGTTTTCATACATTATTATATTTTCATTACATTATTATGTTTACATTCTTAATTTTTTAATTTTCATTTCTTAACAATATTGATCAATTTGTGTTTTCTTATACAAATGCTATAAATAGCATTTTTCGTTTTTCATTTACCAATTTCTGGTTTTGTCATACACAATTTAATTATTACTTATATAAATGCCAGTAAAATAGCAATGTCAGTAAAATTACAATGTCAGTTAATAATAATGTCAATAAAATTTTCAAAGCAATAATAATTCCAACATGATAATTCCAATTATAACAATTCCAATGATAATAATTCCAATAAATAATTCAAATAAAAGTATACAATAAAATGTCAAAATGATAAAACAACGGCACAAACAGAGACTATCCTAATATCACAGCTAACCTAAGAACCTAACTATTATCACACAAAATATCACAGTTTTTCTTATTTACTACACCCACAATCTTCCTGCAGTAAGCCAGGAAGTAATCCCGCTTTTTGCCCCCCAGGATGGAAGGCAGATTCTCACCCGTTATGGATGTGCCCAATTTCTGCTCAATATCATATCTATTGCTAGCAAAAATTGGGCACTCCAGCAACAGGTGAGGAACCGTCTCCTCAACTCCCGGCTGACACAGACACGACGGATCCTCCTTCAGCTTGAATCTGTTCAAGTAGAAGGCGAACCCGCCGTGTCCGGTCAGAATCTGTGTGGTGTAGTGTGTGATGTCTATCTTTTTGACTATTTTGTATGCAGCAGCAGCGCTTGGGAAAAAGAGCTTCGTGACTCCGGCCGTCCCTCCCACTTCGTATCTCCTGTCCCATTCCTCAATCGTATCTTCTCTTAAGATACGCTTGACGAATGAAACAGGACACAGATCGTAGTCGGGTTTCCTTTTCAATCCCAGCGCGGCCTCCTTGGCTAATTCGTCAACCCTCTCATTCCCTCTCAACCCTGCGTGCGCCTTAATCCAAAACAGGGAGACCTCCCGCCTCTGCAATGCAGCTTTTCGGAGGGCCGCCCGTGTTTGCACTGCCAGGGGATGAGGGGAACTAAGGGTGACTGCCTGGAGAGCCGATCTGGAATCGCTAAGGATACCGACCTTCGCCATTCCACTCTTGCAGGCTATACTTACTGCTCTCTGGAGCGCTAGAAGCTCGGCTTGGTAGACGGTGCAATACGGCGGCAAGGCAAGCTTGACGGCTTTCGTCTCGGCCTCACCCTCCCATAAGGAGAGTGCGGCTCCGACTCGACCCTCAATCTTGCTGCCGTCCGTATAGATCCTATGGACGTGGCTGTTAACCACGTCTGCATACGAGTCCTCGTCTACCAACCCGAACCTCAGCTCTTCCTGCTCTGCCGGATGTGGGTCCTCAATCGCTGGAGCCATTCGCTCCACCTCCCTGTCTTTCAACACCGGGTGTGACACCCCCTTCTTGATCTCATAAAGCCTCGAAGCTTCGAGGATTCTGAGATCAAGAGGGAGTATCCCAGCCAACAGCATCGCAGAGTTCAGGGAGACGGTTCGATATGCTCTGCAGATCTTTTGGGCGAAACCCCGTTGGACGGTGTTAAGCCTTTTTTGGACCCCCATCTTTTCCACGGTGGGTGCCCACGCTGCTGATGCATACAGAATAGTCGGTTCTATGACTGCGGTATAAATAATCTTAACTACTTGGGGGTTAAGCCCCCAGCCTACTCTCGCTGCTCTGGCTAGCTGTTTGTAGCGTGTGATCGCTTTCTTACAAACGTCTCCAATGTGTTCATTAAATGTAAGGCCGCTGTCGATCGTAAGCCCAAGTATTTTTAGAGAGTTGGTGTACTTTATTTCGACACCCCCCATCGAAAGTCGAGGCACATCGTATTTCAGCTTCCTCGTTGATATTATTGCGCAGGTTTTGTGGGGAGCAAATTTTAGCTTGTTAGCTCTTCCCCATTCTCTTATGCGGTCCAACACTCTGTTTGCCTTCGTCTCTATTTCCAAGGCTGTATCACCATCCATCACTATCACAATGTCGTCGGCAAACGCTTGACTAAAAACATCCATCTCATCTAACATCCATAGCAGGGGGTCCAACAAGAGGTCCCACAGGATCGGTCCACCTATGGACCCCTGTACGCACCCCTTGTTGGTCTCCCTACTCACTTCCTTACCACCATACCTTACATTCACTCTCCTTTCACTCAGGTAGCTGCTGATCACCCGCCTCAGGTTCCCCGGACACCCAACCTCAGCCAATCTAACCTTTATGGCCGGCCACCAGGCACTGTCGAAGGCCCCCTCTATGTCCAGTGATACCACAACAGAAATTTTCAGTGGTTAGCGCGTTGGCGCTAATCCAGAGGTCGCGGATTTGAATCCCCCCAGGAAACAAAAAGTTTTCTGTGTTCCTTGGTCATGGATGTGTATTATATAAAAAAATATGAAATGTACCTATATATTGATGGCGAGCACATTTCTGACTCAATTACTTTTATAGAATTATTTCAAAATAAAAATAAAATCGGCTCTTTTTATTGCTATGTTTTATGGATATGAATATGTTTATACAGCCAGATAGAAATATCATTCATAGGATAGTTACGAAATCCGCCACTAGGGAAATTTTCTCGCCACCAATAAAAATATTAAATATATTTCCGTTGTCTGGTAACACAAGTTCTTCGAGAACTTACCACGGTACCAGATTGACGTGGTGTGAACGTGGTGCGTCCATAGATATTGTTAGTATTAATATCCCTATAAAACTTAAACTTTCATCCCCTATTTTACCCTCTTGGGGATTACATTTTTTAAAATCCTTCATTATTGGACGCCTACTAGTCTTGAGTCACAAGATCTCTGTCAGTGAATTTCTGTCCAAGGGCACCGAAAATGATGATCTAGGAGGGCTCATTCGATTCAGAATGACCTCTAGAAACTTTTTTAAAAATTTCAAGAGAAGCTCGAAAACATTGCAAAAATTATAAACAATTTAGTAAAAAACAAAAAGGGGGTATGGTTTTATGAAAATATCTCGTAAACTATTAAAGATATCCGAATTTTGATTAAAAATCCTTAAAGAGGAGGAAATTTCCTAAAAAAAGTTTCAACTCCCGGAACTCTATGACCAATATTTTTAATTTTAATTTAGAGGTGAAAATAGCGCTAAAAGCGGTGATACATACGCGTCCCGCGCTCGTTTACCGATAGTACGAACCCGCGCGCCGCGGCAAGTTCGGCTACGTACACTACGGCCGCTGTATCTTGACGGGTCTGAACATAGGCTCTGCGAACTTTAGCGCGTGTACAACTCGTGAAGAAAACTGTTATTGTATTATTTTTATATACCTATGTAGGGTAAATACGCCAAACGTCGGCCCCCCTCCAATCCTCGGCCGTCTGCACATTTTCAGCTTGCATTCATTCAAAAGGTAATTAAGTGGTAATTTTGCCACTGAAGTTGCAAGCTTAGTTCATACTCTTTAAGTGCAAACCATTACTATCCGATAAGGTCACTTGCTCTTCGCACACTGAGCGTCAGTAGCGATAGCGCCGTTGAAGCATTGAAGTTCGTAGTTAAAGCAGCTTACTTGCTGTGAATACCCGCGATTCGGGGATTGATATTACAACGGTTAGACATTTCTTTTTTTGGTTATTAGCTTTGCTATCACTAAAAAGGTATTTTTACTATATTTTGAGATAGTTTTTTCAACGTTTTGCGTATTGGTTTTAGGAAAAAATAGGGGGCCGTCATTAGAATACCAGTTTCGACTGAAAATCGGAATCTCGGCCGCGGCCGACTTAAGGTAAATGCAGTATGTTTTATAAAGTGCAATACTACGAATTCCATTGTCTTAATAGTAAAATTTGTAACGTTTTTATGTTAATAAATATATTTTACGTTCAATCGCTAAATACCGGCCGGGGTGGTATTAGCTGAATCTCGAGAAATAAGCTATACGAAACAGGGGCCGACTTTGGAAATATTAAAGATCGTAATATCGGCCAGCCTAAGAATCGAATGCTACTGTACAGGCTGATCATTTTTGTATTTTTTATTGTTTGTGTAGGTACTGGGTAGTCATATTTTAATTTATTTATCAAACTTGCTGTCTCAAAATTGAATTATGTATTATTATAATTTAATAATATTAAAAGAGGTTAGACGCTATGCCCGGCCGACATTTGGGAAAAACGCGACCGACCATTGGGCCGTGAACGGCCGACTTTAAGGTTTTTTCGTTTTCGACGCATTTAAACCTTAATACTTTTTCCGTTTAGTAGAAAAGTCAACCATATGCCTATAAATATAAAAAAGATTTAGCAACCTGTCTAAAACCGTATAACAAGCTATGCTTTCGTTTCAAACCTATGGATACGGAGCGATCTAAAGTTAGAAAATCCGTAAGTGGCCGACATTTAGCGTATTTACCCTACTAATAAAATTCCCTAATACAGTTGACCAATTAGTACAAATAAAATAAATACGAAAACACTTAGAAACAGATATTGCGCAACCTTCTGCGCGAAGTTCAGACTCACCAAGATACATCGGCCGTATTGTAAGAGCCGGTCTACACGGCGCGTTGCGTCAGCGTTGCGTCGACGCAGCGCAGTCGAACTGTACCGTTCACACGGTGCGCTGCGTCGACGCAACGCTGTGACGACGCACGAACAACGGACAGCATCCCCCGACACGAAGCGGGAGGGGTTACCACGTTACGCTTACATCGCAACTACGCTGCGTTAACGCAGCACCCGTGTGGCCGGCATTGCGTTAACATGTTTGCGCTGCGTTGACGCAACGCGCCGTGTGGACCGGATCTTACTCAGATATGTGTGCTCAGCAAACATTAGGTTACATCTGAAACATTTTATGGCAAACAGGCGAAAATTCTTCAATAGGTTATTTCAAAAGACCCTTGAAATACTTTTCCTAATCATTCCTTATAGTGTCCCGACTCCCTTATAATATATTAAAAAAAAAAACAATTTAGTATCTAGTAAACAAAACGAATAGGTACGCAACCCGTATTTTATATGATAAGGGGACTATTAATGGGAGGTCAACAATTGGTTGTTTAATGATTTACCTTAGTTTATGTGTATTAAGTTTGCTACAGTGATTATATTAGTAATTTTTGTAACTTGAATTATGCTAATAATTAAGATTGTAATAATTTTAAGGCAATTCCATAATATTATTGCATGGGTATTAATTAGGTATTCAGTTTTATACCGACATGTTTTATATCATGAAGCAATAATTTCACTAATTCTTTCAAGCTTTATTCGAAATTGCGTCATAACGGCGATTTGAAATTGGTGACGTAGTTGACCAAAACAGAAATAGGCAAAGAGCATCAGAAATTGAGGAGTGGTATGAGTGTGGGCCGGCGGGCTGCGGGCAGGGGGTTGCCCTCCTGGAGGGGGGTTGCGGCGCGCGGGGGCCGAGGGGAGGGAAGGGGGGGGGGGTTCGGCTATATCGAGCGCGATCACGGCCAAGGCCGCGTCGTCACCGCTCGACCCGCGCTTTGCCCGCGATGCCCTTGTCCCTCACCTAAACATACTAAATATAGTATTAATTGCGAATGACTACACCCTGTAGGTAGATATAATAAAGTCATTGTACTGCAGTTGCAATTGCCCGCAAGGTTATTCAAGTACGTGAATGTTTTTTTATACTGCACAGAATGTTCGAGTTTGTTTACTCGCTCGCCTTTTGTTTGTTAATGCGAAAGTAATACATACATAATTGCAATGTTTGTATTGATTAATTATAATTTAGTGAATTTTTACGCCACAACTTCAAAATCCTTAAATTAAATAATAATAAAAAAAACAGCACTACTCATAGCAATTTGTAAACAAAACGTAGGTGACAAATTATATTCATCAGTAATAAAATATACTTGTAAATCATGAAATATGGCATTGGAAGAAGAGAGCGTATCAATATCAAGGCTACACCTATATCTAGCGATATCTATAGGTACAATAAGGATCTCGTGTTATAGGTAGTAGGTGTCGGGCGGTATGCCGGGGGGCTCTGACGTCCGCGGAGGCAGGTAGGGGCTGACCTCGCCCTCACAAGGTCACCGTGCCACCCACCCCGGTACTCTTCCATTCCCTCCTATTACTTTTAATTCCCTTTAACCTTTGTCTATATCGCGCGTTAGGTACAAGGAAACCCATTTACTGTACATCCTTTATGTACCTATTGCGCAACTCCGTCGTGATTTAAAGACCTACGCAACATGTAGGGTAAATACGCTAAATGTCGGCCACTTACGGATTTTCTAACTTTAGATTGCTCCGGATCCATCAGTTTGAAACGAAAGCATAGCTTGTTATACTGTTTTAGACAGGTTGATAAATATATTTTATATTTATAGGCATATGGTTGACTTTTCTACTAAACGGAAAAAGTATTAAGGTTTAAATGCGTCGAAAACGAAAAAACCTTAAAGTCGGCCGTTCATGGCCCAATGGTCGGTCGCGTTTTTCCCAAATGTCGGCCGGGCATAGCGTGTAACCTCTTATAATATTATTAAATTATAATAATACATAATTCAATTTTGAGACAGCAAGTTTGATAAATAAATTAAAGAATGACTACCCAGTACCTACACAAACAATGAAAAATACAAAAATGATCAGCCTGTACAGTAGCATTCGATTCTTAGGCTGGCCGACATTACGATCTTTAATATTTCCAAAGTCGGCCTCTGTTTCGTATAGCTTATTTCTCGAGATTCAGCTAATACCACCCCGGCCGGTATGTAGCGATTGAACGTAAAATATATTTATAAACATAAAAGCGTTACAAATTTTACTATTAAGACAATGGAAATCGTAGTATTGGACTTTATAAAACATACTACATTTACCTTAAGTCGGCCCCGGCCGAGATTCCGATTTTCAGTCGAAACTGGTATGCTAATGACGGCCCCCTATTTTTCCCTAAAACCAACATGCAAAACGTTGAAAAAACTATCTCGAAATATAGTAAAAATACCTTTTTTGTGTTAGCAAAGCTAAAAACCAAAAAAAGAAATGTCTTACCGTTGTAATATCAATCCCCGAATCGTGGGTATTCACAGCAAGTAAGCTGCTTTAACTACGAACTTCAATGCTTCAACGGCGCTATCGCTACTGACGCTCAGTGTGCGAAGAGCAAGTGACGTAATCGGATAGTAACGGTTTGCACTTAAAGAGTATGAACTAAGCTTGCAATTTCAGTGGCAAAATTACCACTTAATTACCTTTTGAATGAATGCAAGCTGAAAATGTGCAGACGGCCGAGGATTGGAGGGGGGCCGACGTTTGGCGTATTTACCCTACCTACTAGGTATGTGATCGTTTGCGAATGTCAACGCTAAAATTGCCTGAAACGATCATTGAATACTTCTAAATCAAATCATGGTATAGACGTTTTTTACGGCCCGTTTCAATAACCTATCTGCCAATAACTATTAGCTAAAAACGTCGCCATTCAATCATTTGCCGGATTTTTTTGCGATAGAAAATTGACTTTTTTAACAAATAGTTATTGGTAGATAGGTTATTGAAACGGGCCGTTAGTTGTATTCTCACCATTTACAAAATATTAAACATACTTGTACTTGGTTACACATAGCCTTCTTGGCTAAACTAATTTTTTATTTGTTAATATTTTCTACTTTACGAATGATACTTAGTTCTGATAATTCATTTTTCGAAGCAAAATTTTCAATTTAACGTGATTAGAAGAAGACTCCTTAATGCAAACTGCGAAGTTGCCACTAAACCCAACTTAGTCGAAGATCTACAGCACCTACTACATAACGAAACCTTGAAAAGTGCGTAGAGGTAAAGTATAAACGGATTTTGAATGAATATCAACGTATTATAACTTTATACTTATCTATGATGAATAGGTATAGATATATTTTTTTTATACACACTATATAATGTTATCCTAGATAACAAAACATCTCGAAAGGTTAATGATAATGAGATTAACCCCGTGGTTCCCGTGGGGATTCTCCACGCTAGTAAAGTTGTAAGCAAAAGTTACTTTCGAATAATTTTATGATACATCATAATAATAGATAGGTATATTGTGTTACCGTAGTACCTATGTAATGTACATAGTTACCTACTTTAACTTTTTTTAAATAAAATAAAGTTACTTAGGTACCTACAGTATGCGAGAGGAGAGCTCGAACGAGATATATGAATATTTCGCAAACAGATACCTCAAAAAATATCTTCTTAGCAACCTCTCAATGTTTAAAAGACCTATCTAATGATGCCCCACACAATGCTGTAGACGCGACAAAAAAAAACATCCCCACTTTACGTATAGGAGAGGTACCAAAAAAAAATATTTTTCGTGCTTTTATTTTAATAATTTGGTGGCGTGGTAGGTATTCATGCAAAATTTCATCTTTCTAGCACAACGGCTGGACCGAATCGCACTTGGCCGGTTTTTATATTATTTAAATCTTCTACCTATAGCCTTATTTGTAGATAGGTCTTCTTTTTTTGTTTTAATTTTTAGTTTATTTTTTTGGCTCTATATTGTATCATAATCTTGAAATAAATTATAAATTATTTAAAAAAAGTAAAAATCTTCGACCGCACCTTATTTTTCATAGTTTGCGTAAATAATGATATACCTATTGTTGCTCATTAAGTACATAAATACTATTAAAATTCCAAAGAAATATATAGTAGGTACAATAGTAAACTGATATTTAAAAGGAACGTAAGTTTTTAACTCCCGAGTCTCGACGCAAAAAGGAATGTACGAGTATAAGTTGATCTGTGTATCTGTCTGAGTTATCGAGCTGTCTGCTCCTAAACAAATAAAATTTGATGCGGTTTTTTAAGGCTGATCAGCTCGCTTACTGCTTGACAATAAAATAGCGGCGGCAGGTTACATGAACTACTTATACTGTTATATCAAAATTATGAATACTGGAATTTAAAACTCATTTAATTATGTCAACGGCCAGTGCGAGCAACAAAGGAAAGGAAAATAACCCGGGTACAATTGAGAGGACACCTGGCCACCCACGCGGCCGTAAACCACGAACTTTACGAAGATCGGCTGAGAGACTACATTACTTTACTCTATGGCCCTGTTGTGTGGCGACGACTTGACGAGTAGCGGTAATCACGGAGTCAGCCGCAGTTGACGGATTAACCTTTCGCCGCCGTCGGTCGTAACCCGAAATGGACGCTTCTGTTGACACCTGACAACGCTTTTGTTTCGATGTTGACCAGACGTTTTACGATTATTGCTTCGAGATAAACGTCATGGATACCGTCTTGCGGCTTTGTCTTACACATAAGTTATAACTTTAGATAAGGCAACTGCAAACTTAATTAAGTCATCTTTAATTTCTGAATAATAGAATATTGATTAGTCAATATACAGTACAGAGTACGGAATGCTTCTGTGGCACAGTGGTTAGCGCGTCGGCGCTTAAGCGGGAGGTCGCGAGTCGAATCCCTATCACGCCGAAGGACCAAACAATTTTCAATGTTCCTGGGTCATGGATGTGTAATGTGTATAGTAAAAAATATGGGGAATATTTTATGTATAGTATAAAAGTATTAACTATTTTTCCCGTCGTCTGGTCCCTGTAACGTATAAGTTCTTCGTATACCTACCGCGTGGCCAGATTGACGTTATGTGATGCGTCCATAGATATTATTATTATACTTTATTATTACTATTAAAAAATGCCTCCACGGTCATGAAGTAAAAAGTTCGTGTCTGTAAAGCGATTTACGTCGGTGCTGTTCTCCCATTCGTCGCTAGATGGAGCTTTCTAGTATTACCAACCAACTTAACATTATTTCGCGCTTTGAAATATATTTTCTATGTTCGTAATTACAGTTAATAATAATTGTTATTAAGGTAGGCATTGGTGTTAATGCAGTTAATAATGTGTATGGATAGAAGAAGTCTGTGCCTATTAGAAATTTAGTTACCTCTTCATAACCTTATAGTTAGGACTGGAAATTGTTTGTGGATACTCTGATATTCTTAAGTCATCTTGCCTCATTGTTCAAGAAATTGTCTGAATAACAAATAATAATCACTTGCTATAGAATTATTTGCATATTTTCATTAAACAACAAAAAAAAGTCCACTACGCGAGTTTACAAATAAAATGACAGGAAATCCATTAAACCCAAATAAATATAAAATACTAATCGTTAAAGGTGTTAGCAAAGGTGTACGAGGCATATTGCAAGAAAAATGGTCGGTCGTGTGTAATGCGGGCGGCCGCGGGCGGTCGTCGACCGAGGCCCTTGACTCGCGCGGGTTCAGCGACACCGCGCGCTACCAAGCGCTATACACCGCACGCGGGCTCCTATACTATAAATCTTCGTAAATTACATCATTTGTAAGATTTGATGTATTGTCCTCGGAGTTGACAATCATTATTATCCCGATACCGTTAATATTAAGAAGGATACGCGAATGTTATCGCCTCGTGATTGACGATGCGCGTATCCTTGCTGCATTTTATACTGAGTCAAATGATAGATGGGCAAGGATTTAAAGTATATGAAATGAAAAACAGTATATTGTTGCATACAAATTATATTTTACGTACGACATTTTAATCAAATAAAACCATTAGTTATTATAAATTATTGGATTATCTCATCGACAATACTAGATTTTCTAAAGATTGAGTATATCTGGCAAATTACAAATTACAACAAAACATATTGTCGTTCGGCCGAACGCTTTATTAGACGAGTCTATTCCGTATTGATCAAGAGATTGTCATCTCGCAGTTCAGTGACCCGTGTCACTTATACATGAACTTTGAATAAATAGCACAGAATGTTTATTTCGGCTACATCGATCAAGATTGGCATAGATTTCTTAATAGAATTCGATGACACGAATTCTCCTTTTTAATTCACGACCATTTTCATAATCGACATTCGACAGTTGCTGTCTGCCGATAGGCGATAAACAACTCTATCGTCGGCTTTAAGGCTTCATCTGCAGGTTTACAATGGCCACATTAATGCCCGAAATTAATAACGTACCTATCTAAAATCTTAGATTCACTTCAATCTCAGATTCTCAAACAAAAATTGACGAAATTGACGTGAAGTTAATCCTAGGATCGTTGAGATCTTGATCTCAGATAGCTAAAATGAGATTAAGATTGATTATTAATTTCGGGCGTAAGTGAAGTGAGTACTTTGAAACGTCATCTTTTCAAATTCAATAGTTGATGTTTCATACTAAGATTATTTTAATGTGCTCATTTTAGTCCCAGGCGAAAAGTGGCCCATGGAGAGCCGCTTCGCTACGTTGAATGTAAGAGGAGGAATGGATGGTATGAATGAAAGTGGACGAAGCGAAACAAGTATGTAAGGATCGTAGCAAGTGGAAAGAAGTGGTCTCTGCCTACCCCGACGGGAAAGAGGCGGTCTCTGCCTACCC
Organism: Glaucopsyche alexis; assembly: GCA_905404095.1. NCBI lineage: Eukaryota > Metazoa > Arthropoda > Insecta > Lepidoptera > Lycaenidae > Glaucopsyche > Glaucopsyche alexis. Next base: position 11,701,245 of record FR990053.1, read on the forward strand.
CTATGGGAAAGAGGCGTGATTATATGAATGAGTGAATGAATTTTAGTCCCGCTGGTCAATTCCTCCGTCGAAACGTTACTCGTTTTGGCCATCGCAAGAAGGTTTTACGTTTAATAAAAGTTTACCTACGTAAACTTGCTACGTGTACATAAACGAGCAGATTTTTCAGAGTAAAATTTTTATTCTTTATACTTACTCGTAAATAAAATACTAAGGCATGCGTAGTAGTTTTTTACTCGTTTTGTCTTTCGTATCTTGAAATAAAACAAGCCAGCTCTACAGATGTTGTTTAAACAGTAGAGCGCTCGCAGTTGAGGTTTTTGTCTTTTATGAAAATTGGATACTACTTGAAGCTTAAAAATATTTAACCAAGAGCATTTTATTTTTATTTCTACAGAAAAACTTACAGCTTAACATAACGTAACAAAATTAAAACAGATAGATGTCAGTACGAGTACATGTCTATGCAGGGTTCAGACTATCAACGCGCAATAGGGCTTTTTCAAATTATGTTCTTGAAAAGTTATTGTCTGATTTAGTTTAAATAATTTTCCTAAAGAGTATTTAGCATGATCTATCAGCTTATGAAACCCTCACCTTTTTTCTAAAATGCCCCATACATTGGAGTAGATTGAAATTTTTTTATCATTCCTACTTCACATGTATAGCCACCCAATTTTTTTTTAATTATTTTATGATGCAAAAAATAAAGTAATACTAGCTGTTGTTCGCGGCTCCGCCCGCTCCGCGTAAATACAATATCCCTCGGAAACACTGTCTTTTTTCGTGATAAAAAGTAGCTTATGTTAAATTTAATCCAGAGTCTAAACTATTAAGATACCAAATTTCATCAAAATCCGTTTAGTAGTTTTTGCGTTAAAGAGTAACAAACATCCATCCATCCATCCATACATCCTCACAAACTTTTACATTTGTAATATTAGTAGGATACAATCTATAAGTGTACTTAATTTCATCAATTTATATACATAATTACAGAAGTTAGTAGGGAGGAACCGACAGACGGATAGATGGATGAACACAGCGAAACTATAAGGGTTTTTTGAAGTACTGCGGAACCCTAATTCTATGTTTTCTAGGACTTTATTACGTTTTGATTGAAAGATTTTTGTCTTAAACTTTAAAGCATACAAATTATTGTAGCGTTTTAGCGTAAAATCTGACCTAATTGCTTGTTATAACGGTAAGTGCAATCTCAGGAAACCTTCAAAATCCACACTTGAGAGGCTGAACGCAACATACGGGTTACGGCTTGCAAGTTGCAGCTGGCGTTTTATACTCGTACTTAAGAGGTTTCGGCGGTACGAGGCAAAGTAATGCTAAAATCTTCTTTTTTGCCAAAAGTTATTAACCTCAGGTTGAATGTAGGTTAAGAAATAAAATATTATGTTATTTTAACAAGACTTTTGTAAAGACAGAAAAAGTATGATAGATTTTTTTTCTTCAAAACTTCCAGGCAGGGGAATATTTAAATGTAGAGTCTATACTCTTACCCCCTTACTAATAAAAATATTTATACGACGGACAAGCTGTGCAATGTTTTGTCCTTGTCTGTCAAGCGCCTTTTCAACGTATCAGACAAGGACAAACATTGTGTAGCTTACCCATTAGACAAGGGGGTAATTTCTCATCTTACACTTTTATATGGGTACTAAAGTATTTAGGATAGATTATAATATATATTCCCCCTTACTAATAAGCGCTGTATAAGCTTTGAATAGTTATATAGTGTTTTGTTCCCGTCACACAAGTGGCATTTTTAATTCGATTGAAGAAGACAAAACACTGTATAAAGTTATTCAAAGCTTATACAGCGTTTATTAGTAAGGGGGTAAAGGTATAGATGTAGATTATTCTTACCTGTTGTTATAGTAGCTTCTATAACGTGTAGGAGCGTTTTAACCTTGAAAGAAGGCAGCTATATGTTTCAATATAATACATTCCTACGCAATACCAATTCAATCCGATATGCGATATCCGATATCGCACTCGATATGACAAAGACAGGTATTATATGGTTCATATTTAAAACATTTACCCTCTTACTAATAAAAATATTTAAACAGTGGATAAGCAATACAATGGTTACCTTGTCTGATAGATACGTGAAAATAGTCGCTTAACAGACAAGGACAAAACATCAACCCCCTTACTAATAAACGCTGTATAAGCTTTGAATAGTTATACAGTATTTGTCTCCTTCTATCGAATTAAAAATGTCACTTGTGTGACGTGAACAAAATACTCTATAACTATTCAAAGCTTATACAGCGTTTATTAGTAAGGGGGTCATTGTGTAAATATTTTTATTAGTAAGGGGGTTTACACATACCTAATACCTACCTTTCTTTTTCATGTCATTGGTAGTTTTCGGCGTCATAAGCGATATCGTATTGAGTAATGTGAAAACGCTCTAACAGTGTTAAAGTCGACAGTAAAACGAGAGTAAAATAAATTTTCCATTTACTGTCTATTGGAAAGTGTTTCGCCATTGGTAAAATTTCACCTGCTTTTCGCGCACAAACTGATTTTAATAGCAAAGAGTTAACCTACTTTCGCTATTATTGCAATTGTATTTTCCTCATTAATTTACTTTCAGTTTTTGAGCATATTTCTTTTGTATACATTACGTTATACAACATAGATATATTATATTAAAAATAGGGAGAGCGACATAATTTTTTTATAAAATACTATTTAAGGTACGTATTTTGTAAAATAGTAGTTTTAAGTCTACGCATTTAAGTACTTGTACTATTATTTATTCTGTGGCATTAGTAGGTATGTATGTTTTCCTGTTTCCATAATACTTAATTGGTTTATGAAGAGTAATTTTGGATGTTCTCCGCGGCACTACATTTTTAAAGCTCCGCCGTAAAACTCCGTGAGGAGAACATAAGCGTGGACATTGTTCAAGAAGCTTTCATACGTTGAATTTGTAAAGGAGCAACTTGAGCGGAAGTTCACGGCGTGAATTAATTGCGACAGCCATGCAAATATAAAGTCAATATATAAAAAAAGAATAATCATTAATCGGTGTTCATAGAAAGTGTTTAATGTTAAAACTATTTTAATGGAAAGAATAACAAAGTTACTTGGTAAGGATGCGTACGCCTAGTCGCGTACAGTGCGAGCGTCGCAACGCCAGGCGCAGACGGCGGCCAGCCGCAGTCGGAGCGTGGTGCGGTCGGTGCGGTCGGCGCGATTGGTGCGGTCGGCGCGGTCGGCGCGGGCGCAGCGGCAGTGAAAGTGGGTTGCATGCGGCGCTGTTACTTTCAGTTTCTCTTGCGCACGCTCCGCCGTGGACTCGTTACAATAAACATTGCATCCCGTCGATTTCTCGCGCCGCTAAATTTCACCTTTCCACTTTACTACGAGTGACGACCTGTCTTGTCGCTAATAGAAAGTGATAAATTTATCGTATTAAGCTGTATTCAAATTGCGTTGTCTCGAGTCTACGAGTAGTACAGAGACCATTTCTCCGAGTTTCGTTTAGATAACTACTAGCTTGATAAAGAGACCTAGTTAGTAGACCTTTTCAGTAAAGTCTGTGTTATCTTTATTATAGTATATACATAATATAATAAGTATGTTTAAGTATACCCGTAAAGTGTGTTCCTTAACTTACTTAAAAAATGTATTATAAAAAAAATAAGGTTATATTATATTTAACTTGAGAGGACAAAACACTCTCAAAATTAAAGAAAATCCAGATCATTATTTACCTTACACATCTAGGTAGCAGCTGGTAGTGAGCCTGAGTAGTGACTAAGGTATAAAAGTGGTAGATGTCTAAGGTACATAATGATTATCATAATGATATACTGTACGATAAAATAATAAATAAAGATAATATTTTTAGTACCCAACTGCGGTCTAAATAATTAGAATAGTATAGTACTAGTTTGAGCCACTTTCCTACTTTTTTACAAAAATTACCCTGATTTAGTGCAGATCTAAACTTCAAAATTAAAAAGTTTTTTATCTATAAATATTATACTATAGACATGTGCATTATACGCTACTGTAATATCCTATTCGTAAGCATTGAAAAATGTGATTTTTAAAAACGTTTATTTTTGTCCTACCAGAAAGTGCGGAAAATATTAACATTCATTTGTTGTATTGTTGATAAGGCTAGTTGTTTTAGATATATATTAGATATATTAGATATACGCGCTCATTATGATGCTGATCCTTTCTTAATCAAACCTTCTTCTATCAGGCGGCTCATAACTACGGAATACTTCTCATTTGATAGTTAGATTATTTAATACTAATTGTGTGTATGGTTCTACGATCCAGCGGTTCTCTTTTTTCTTTATTTTTATTTGCTTGTTTCGTATTGGTTTATTATTATTATTGTTTTTTTCCTCATGTCATTAAGTTATGGTAATTGCTAAATCTACACTCACTTTAATTGTTACAAATCTGTAAAAACTTATAAAAGGCTTTTTGTTTCTATTTTGTTATGATATTGTTATATGTATAGCTGTAAGTTTTTCTGTATAAATAAAATAAAATAAAATATACATTATTGTCATACAAAACTTTATAATGGAAAATGAATGTTTACTCTACGTTTCATTCTCTAGAAATAAAATGGGGTACATCTAACCCGTGTCAAAGAATAAAATGTTAATTACAGTGTAGGTACGTACAGACGAAAAATGATGAGATTGACCTACATAGTTAAAACTTTCATAGTTCACGTCCGCACTGGCGGCGTCGACCCGAACTTACTAACGTCCGGGTCACCTTTCCAATTGAGGACTGTAACGTAAGAATTTCTTAATATATCTACTGAATTATCCGCATCCAATGCAGTTAGTCAGTAGCAAATTGGATGTAACAGCTCTACATTCTAAAACTGAAATTATGTTTATAGATTAAATCAACCTGAAATAGATATATTAAACATTGATGTAAAAGCAATTGAGTGAATGTCTTCTCCTCCTCCATCAGTCGTGCTCCTCATGTCTGAGGGTCGTGACCACCACCTTCCATGGTCTTTATCCTTACGATATTTCTCCACTTTTCCCTGTTCTCGGTCACTCGAAGTCTTGAAATGAATGTCTGCAATATACATAATATTATACATACTTTTATTCACTTTAAAATGGTTTAAGTATTTAAAATCTAAATAATTTAGTGATTTTCAGTTTAGAGTAGATAAAGTTTCTAGTACGTTTGTTGTAACTCGCGAAACTTGTAGCAGACCTAGAACGCTAATATCGGTGACACTGGTATCGGGGTTGGGCCTGTAAACTAGGCTGCGAATGTAGGTAAAACATTAAAAGTGAAATTCGCGTTGCGCTCGTTTTCGGTAGTATCTGCAATAAGCTATGGTGATGCGAGATTAGCATTATGGTGAAGCGTTGTATCCGAAAAGAAACGAACGAAAATGAAAGTGCCCCAGTTTCGGCCCGCGCTGCTTTCACTCGTTTTATGTATTCAATCTAGGCTTTTATCTTTTGTATGTATTTTATTGTTGAAGTTACATTTGTGCCAAATAGACATGCCTATTTATAATAAATACATTGTGCTCGCGCGTACTGTTATGACTAGCGAATGCGATGTGTAACGAAAGTATTTAATGAAAACAATATTTTTGATGTCACATTTCTTTTGATACTTTACTATAGAATGATTATGATTATATTTGATTATGATAGTCAAAAATACATAAACATATAAATGTTATCTATTGAATGACCTTGGCAGAAGAATATACATGGAAGGTCTCTAAAATCGAAGCAGAAAACTGTCTCACAAACCAATAAAATTTAATAAAAGTTAAAAAACCATTTAAATATAAAAAACTGCCTTACCATAAAGTATATCAATATTTTACATGTTTTATTTATTATTTCGTTATTTTTGTACGAAGTTTTCAATGTAAGTGCATTTTACAAGTACATATCTTTAACTCCTGAATTAACTACGATATATAAGCCGTTATAGTTTTCCTTCAAAGTTCATCACGTGGATTACCATCATGATTTTTTTTTCTGATTTTCGTGCTAGTGTTTTAGCTTTTAGAGAAGGGGTGATTTTTTTCTGATTTTTCGAGCTATTGGTTTAGCTTTTAGAGGGAGGGGAAACGTATTTCCATTGCAAAAAAGACAAGCAAATCCATTTTCTTAAATTGATATCCATCCATCTTAAATTGATAGAATATGTCATTTGTGTATGGAAAGCTACTACAAAATGTGACTGAACATTTTTATATTATAGATACATCTATGTGACTGAACCCTAGAAAAATTTGGGATGTGGATGGTTTGACTAATATTATTATTAGGCATCTCTTTATTCCCCATTACGATATATGTCTTCTTCTTCTGCTAAAAGCCTGGTATTTATGCTATTATTTTGCTATTTAATGTTAACCTGTGTGAAAGACATAGATTGAGAAACATGTGACAATTTTGTGTCTATTGCATGGTAGTGTGAGGTAGTATGAGTTAATCTGAGGTCGTTTATGGAATGTTGTTTTTATTAATTGTAGAGAAAGCGAGATCGGAACAAGTGATAGAGAGCCAAGATCGACCTAAGCGTACGGCTTGTGATGATTATCACGTAAAATTATTAGCGTCCGTAAACCGACTTAACACTTAACAGACAAACATTTTTTAATAGCCCAATAATTTGGTCGAGTAAAAATGTAGTTTTAAAAATTGTTAATGCTATAAATTTTAATGCCCTTTTTAATTTCAACTATGCCTCCTCGTACCTTACCGCTAGCGCCGCCTTTTAAGCAAAATAATTAATCTTACAGCAGTTTCTTGATGCTATTTACTTTCAGAGTCCCTTAATTTAAAGAAAGATATTTAATATAAGCATTTAATTAATACCCACGATATTCATCATCAATAAAGGCCATTGACTTTACTTACTAATTAAAATTTTATGTCCTTTGTTTTAATGTCTCTTGAAAGTAACACAAAACTCCGTTAAAATTCATTAAAACATATTACTCATCTTTTTATTTCAAGTTTAGAACAAAATATAAAGCAGAATAATCTATCTACCACTAGGCCCGTAGGGACTAATAGTAGTTATATGGGGAATAAATAATTAAGTAAAGGAAATAATAAATTGGAAAAAGAAGTAAATTAAATAATGGCCTAAAAAATATAGTTCACAATTCACATAACTGCCTTTTCAGTTGTAATAATAGGTCTTTACCTATGAAATTGCCGTTCGGCAGTACCTAAGTAGGTACTGCCGAACGGCAATTCAAAAATTATTTTGATTTGAAAATCAAAAATTATTTTGATTTGAAATGGCAAGTGCCATTTCAAATCAAAATAATTTTTGATTTACAATAGAATTCTAATTTCAAATTAATTTTATTTTAAAAACATGGAATTCTTTTTTCAATAGCAATAATCTGTTTATTGATTAGTGTAAAATTTTCATCGCATTTCAATCTTTTTCATCATCATGGATACGTTAAAAATTCGAGTAATTATGGAATATGAGTACCGTCGTCGTATGAGTAGTAACTAGTATCGCAACGCGGCACAAGCGGCACGCAACATCAACGACGTTTACGGAGCTAACACTACAAACCATCGCACCATCTGTTAGTGGCTTGCTCGCTTCCATTCTGGAAATTTCGACCTGAAAAATGAACCTCGCGGTCGTCCGAAGACTTTTGTCGACGATGACGAATTAAAGGTGATTGTGGAAGCTGACGATACACAATCTACGACTGAATTAGCAGCAGCTTTCGACGTTAGCGTCAAAACAATATTGGTCCATTTGCGTCAAATTAGCAAGGTAAAAAAGCTTGACAAATGGGTGCTCCACGAACTCAATGATCGCCAGCGCGAAGTACGCGTCGAGACGTGCCTAGCACTGCTCAACAGACACACAAATGAAGGAATTTTGATTCGCATTGTTACCTGCGATGAAAAATGGATTCTGTTTGATAACCGCAAGCGCTCAGTAATGGATCCTGGTTCTGCACCTAAATAATGTCCTAAACTAAAACTTACCCCTAGAAAAGTGATGGTCACTGTTTGGTGGTCTAGCGCCTGTGCGATTCATTACACCTTCTTACCAAACGGGGTGAGCGTCACTGCAGATGTGTACTGTGAAGAAGTGAACACTATGATGGAGAAGCTGGCACATCTCCAACCAACATTGGTCAATCGCTCGTCTCCGCTGCTCCTGCACGACAACGCGCGACCTCATACTGCACAGCAGACGGTCTCCAAGTTGCAAGAACGCCGTCATCCTCCCTACTCACCAGACCTTGCGCCTACAGACTACTACTTTTTCCAGAATTTGGATAACTTCTTGGCGGGAAAAAAAATTCAATACCCGAGAGGCAATAAAAAATGCCTTTGAAGAATTTGTTGCCTCCTATCCAGCTGATTTCTTTAAGAAGGGCATCAATATACTGCTACTGCGTTAGCAAAGATGCATTGATTGCATGGGTGATTACTTCGATTAATACAAATAAAAAATACATGAAAAAGAAATTTGTTTATTTTTTTTATACAAAACGGCAATTTCGTAGGTAAAGTACCTTATAGTAAAATCTTATGATTAAATTATGTGTATGTCCAAAAAGCGCGTAATAGTACTACGCACGTAAGGCCGACGCGCGAGTCGAGGTACTAGGCCCCCATACATTGCGTCCAGAAGCTACGCGCGTGAATTACACGCTTGCGTTGTGTTTCGCTGAGTGAGTGAGGCTACCGGTGGCCCAAGGGGGAATTGGGGATATTAAGACCCAGGAACGCAAGTGACAACATCAGAGGAATTACAAGTGAAACTCCTCGGGTGTTTCGAGTGTTCATGGGCGGCGGTAATCTCGTAATACTAAGTCCTTAATTCAATACAAGTACATAAGTATTGAAATAAGGACTAGTATTGAAATTTTGCTGTTGCAGTCATGTGAAACATCCTTTGAGTATCCAACTAATCTCATGCGGCTTGGAGACCGTTGGCGTAGCGCCCCGAACCGGTGCGGCGTAGCAGCGTGGCTACGCCCAACGTTGCTCCCAACTGTGCACATGACCTTTAGCCAAGATACCAGCGTCAATTACGGTGACGAAGTTAAAAATCAAATATATATTTGTTACAGTTAAAACCAGTTTTTAGATAGAACGCGTTTTCTCTAGTTAGAACTTGTTTTTACTAAACACCTTTGTTAAAACTAGAATTAACTAATGCTCAAAATATAATATTAGTTAAAACTAGTTCTTCCTAGTCAAAACGCGTTTTTCCAAAGACTCGCAGTTAAAACTGTTCCAACCAACCGTGCAGGTCAAACTTCATCGGTTGATCGTACCTTACTCTGATTGGTCGTGAGCATCGCAAGGTTCTCTAGTCAAGATGCATTCGATAATTTCGACAGCGATTTCGAAATCAAAAAATGGCATTTGACACAAGTCATCGTTAAATGACACGTCGCTTGCGATGCCTCATGTCAAATGCTTACATTTTGTTTTCGAACTTCGCCTTGGAAATTATCGAATGCATCTTGATTAATTAAGGCCCTGGGCCTTTAGTCAAGATGCATTCGATAATTTCGACGGCGACGTTTATTAGCTAGTTTTTATACCTCTAAGTGACAAGAGTGGCGCAGATATTTTGCATGTTTTTTATTATTTATAATTTCACATTAAAAATACATAAGTACGTATGTATATAAGTCCAAATTATCAACTTTCTAACATCAACCCCTATTTTTATAGCGATATTAGTACTATAATAATAATCTTCAACCCTCAGAGGTCGATAAGTTTTATGTAGGTCTTTCAGGTTGTAGGAGTATGTATACTCCTCTATATCTGCAGCTACATCTACTAATAGTAGATAATATAGAAACTGTTGGTGTATGGCGTATATTTATTTACTCTATTTCATAGTTAAGACAGAACAACGCCTGTTGGGGAGTTGAGTTAGTTATAGGTAACAATAGAATACAAAATCGAAAAATCTGAAAACTGGCATGTAATATGTATTAGCAATACCAATAATAAAATGACAAGCGTCAATAATAGTACTCTACATTAAATACTTATTAAGATAATAAAGTCAACTTATTAATTAATAATGTCGTGGTTAATGTTACCGCGAATTAATTTGACTACGTGTGCGGCCGTCGACCCCGGCGCCCGATTTACTCGACCGCTATTGTTTTGCAGCCAATGAAGACATTATTTCGATGAATATTGAGTTTAATGTATATCAAGTATCATCATAATCATCACTATCAGCACGTTACTTTTAACAGGTTTACAGGTTCCTATTGATAAAGGTTACTGTTTTTGCACTACCATTTCAAATGTGTAGATCCATGTTTTAGTGGATTAATTTACCAATAAATAAACTACGTGCCTAATTAAAACATAAAAAATATCATTGACGACACCTAGTATTGTAATTTTAGGCTATTTTTAAACATATGACACTCAACAATTTATATTTTGAATCGGAGAGTCCGTTCTACAGAGTTGGTAGAGGACTAGAGGTGTCTCTGGAATAGATTCTGGCTTGATGCCAGGTTGGGCTTCCTGAATGCTACCTGACCAATTTAAATTTAATGGCTATCTACTTGAACCATATGCAAGTTATACCTGTAGGTATAAAGTTTGAGTAGTATACAAATCTTGACTTTATCAGACTAGCGACCCGAACTACCTTCTCACTTGTGCAATGTTTGGTACATATAAACCTTCCTTTTTAATCACTCTGTCTATTGCTGAATATTGCATTAAGTCCATTGAGTAAATCTTTTAAGCGAACAGGAAAGAAAGCGACTTCATTTTGTACTAATTAGCTAAATATTATATCAGAAGTGATATTGAAGTGAGCCTAATATACAAAATGTTTTTATACCTCATTGTGAAAATGTTTTCAGCATCTTAATCGCTGACTATTAAGTCTACATTTAATATTACAATAAACAAACATCGAAATTGAGTCCATACCTACTTTAATATATGGTAGTGTCAGCAGTTATTTTTGTGAAAATTGTGAATTTTTCGAGAGCATTCCAGAAGTAAACAAAGTAAAGTTGAAATAATAGCAGTAAAGTGTTGAGTTGGCATGAATATGCCCTCGACAGAATGAACCGTATTATTTCCCGTTCCGAGCCAAGTGTGTACCTTTAGTGACGTGGAGATACGAAACGGGGCCAATAACCTTTATATTATGTTGACGCGACACGATTTTGTATGATGCATTGTGTTTTTTTACTTTATTTTTAAACTATTGCAACTTTGTGTTTAATGGTTAACTTAATCAGAGTAACGCACTCGACATGACAAAAACTAGCTTGGGTACCGACTGCTAACCTGTTTTTATATAACTGATACAATTTACGGAGACATTGTTATTTTACTTATCACAAAAAATAGACTAGTTACGGTATGTCTCTGAAGCTTAACGTATAAAAAAGGTGGTAATCTATACAGATAAATATAATTGAAGTGTCTGTTTGTAATTTCGAATTAACAGCTTTTCACTTAATGCATATGGAAGTATATTCGATACTAACGATAAAATATCATTTTTTTAAATTTTTGTCTGTCCGTCTGTCTGTCTGTCTGTTTGTTCCGGCTAATCTCTGAAACGGCTGGACCGATTTTCACGGGACTTTCACTAGCAGATAGCTGATGTTATAAAGTTTAATATAGGCTACTTTTATTTTAGAGTTCCGTTTAAAAAATAGAGTTCCGCTTCCGTTAGTTCTGTATCAGCTAGTATATTATATAACTAGCTTAAATCTCACATTAATTTACCTTCGCACTGTAATACTGTAACAAATTGAGGGTAAATAACATCACTTGTGTATCACAATATATGTATAAAATGATTAAGTTAGCTTTTAGATATTTTTACCAAATTCAATAATCCTTTGTCATGAAAAAAAAAACACAAAAGATAAACGGTTTTCACGCTGTCGCCTATGCTTTGTCCAGCGTCAAAGTGCCGTGCTGTTCAGTACAAATAAAAGAATAATGTAACGGTTTTACAATATTACATTAGTGAATGACCGAATTGGCGTTTAGCGGTGCGGTTAGCGTTCCGCCGGGCTAGAGATAGTCGCAGCGACCGCGGGTCAGCGACCGGCGCGAGGCCGACGGCCGCTGACGTAACGTTACGCGAATTCCGCCCCCCGCGCCCGCGCCGCGCCGCGACCACCGAGCCACCGACCTAATTCCTTCGAAGCCATTTCGTTTGTGCATCGCTAAATATAAAATGTCGTTGCACTGCACCGTCCGACGTATTCTATTTCTGATAGATTTGTGCCATTTACCCGTTAAAAATTGTTAATTTTAACATAATCATCATTTGTTATGCAACGTTCAAAGATCTACACTTGAAAATTACACTTGAAAAGTTAGATAAATTTTCAAGTGTAATTTTCACCTTCTAAGATACGTGACAAAACAGTTCTTCATGGGACGATATATTGTAAGCATATTGTAGAAATTTTCAATCTCGTTTTTGTAAGTTTCAATTGCATCATTGAGGTTTTTTGATATAAGAAACCAAAAAATATGTTAGTAAACGCACAATGGATTCAACAGAACCCTGAAAAACATTGAAATACTTTTTGATGATATAAGCTGATCCTGGTGCTACGCTGCGGCGTAGAGGGCTCTACGTTGCTTAACCCGTAACTCTTACGTAAAGTGATCTAATTTGTGTCGTAATATAATTTCTCCAAACTCCATGGAAAAAGGGGGTTGTCAAAAGTTTGACGTGTCAGTCTGTCTGTCCGTAGCATCGTAGCTGAAATCGGATGAATCGATTTTGATCTAGTTTTTTTGTTTGAAAGATGGCATGATCGAAAATGTTCTAAGGTATAATTCATTAGCTCTTATTGCTTGAAAGTTTGGACGCTCCTTTTAATTTTTAATTTTGTTCGTAATTTTTGAATTAGTAAACTATGAACAAGTAACAGAAGAATACCTTACAGTTTTGAAAACTTTAAATCGCGTTTAGATGATTAGATTATAATAGTTCATTTGCAATAGGTTTTTATTATGAATCGAGTATTTATTTTTCGCTGATACAATTTTAACTTTTGGACTCAGTAACATTTTTCATACAAGATATGGGTGGAGGTTTTACCTTTAATTGCTTTATTAGAAATAGAAATCATTTTGCATAAACAAGGTACAATATTATGTTACAGTTTAGGTACATTAGATCCTTCTTATTTTAGAATAGAATAGAATAGAATAGAATAACATTTATTGCATGAAATGTGGTTTATAAAGGTGTTACAATATGGTGCTTTATATGGATCCAACATTCTGCCTTGTCAGTGGCGTGCAAAATTATTACAAGAGGCAATATCACAAAAGTCAAAAATAAAGATATTGAACATTAACATAATAAGTATTAACATTAGATATTTAAGTCATAACATGAATTGAATTCATTAAGTAAATAAATTATACATCAATTAAATTAAACAAGTCCTATTACACATAAAAAAGAAAAAAATATATAACAGACAAACAATATTTCAAATGTTATTAAAAAAAAAATAGTGTCATGTGTCGAAGAGAGGTTATAAATTATAATTTTTAAGCATGGCCTATTACAACCCTACAACGTGGCAGCCAAAAACATAGTACTTATACTTAATGTATTATAAATTTGTCCAAATTATGTTAGAAGGTAAGAAGATAAATTATTACTGAACTGCTATCCAAATACAATGATTCGCTCCGTATGCCGTTCACTTACTCGAGATGCGCTCAATAAAGGTATTCATTTTGTTCTGATTTATACTATAAATTGTTGATAATTATGTTATTTATAGTGCTGCCCTGAACTGTGTTTATTATTTTAGCATCCAAATTGAACGGAAACCTGTGACCTTACATGTGGTGCAAGAAATACAGGTAATCTATATTTATTTACTAGTACTTTAATACGGTTAAAATATTTTCTAACTATTTAATTTTGTTTTTCAGCACCCAGATGTCACAAACTACGAAATAGAAGGACGACAAAACACACAGTAGATTAGCAGATTAAAAGATTATAATTAGTCATATTATTAAGTATGCTTAATGAAAGTAATGTCATAGGGGTAAAATTTTAATTAATAATTGATAATAGAATAAAGTATTAATGTCAATAAATTAGTTAAAGTTTATAAATTAAAATTAAATTTAAATATAAATTTAAATAATTTTGCCTTTTACTTAAAGGCACATACTTAAATGCGCGCAATTTTATTAAATACTATTAATTCTTACAACCACTGAATCTTTACAAAAACAAACAACTGTCCACATAATACTTAAATCATAAGAACATAATATCAGTCATACATTAGTTAGCATAAAATTTTCTTATGATTATTATTATTATTCTTGTTTTAATATTTCTACCTAATTATTTACTATTTAATGTGAATTCATAACTTTATGTTCTTGGTTTTCTGAAGTGAGTAGAGATTCGGGAATTAGGTATTCGTTTGTCATACATAATACTTATATAATTATATATAGGTCTTTTATGGCCATACACAGCATAAACGAACAATTACTCATGTGGTCATACGAGGAACAAGTACGAGGCTGACGCAAACAAATACTTAAAGGGTTCATTGTTTGTTGCGGATGAGCCATGAACAGCGCCTGACCACAGCCGACCTCGCCAGAGCTGATAACGACAATCTTTGTCAACACATCCCTACATATTGTGTATTACTATAAATAGCATTGTCAGCATTGTCTTGTAAACTGGGCCTCTAGTCATGATGCATTCGATAATTACGACGGCGAAGTTCGAAAACAAAATGTATGGGATTTGACATATTGCATCGCAAGCAACATGTCACTTATCGATGACTTACGTCAAATCCCATACATTTTTGATTTCGAACTTCGCCGTCGAAATTATCGAATGCACCTTGACTAGAGGCCCAGAACCTCTTAGAGGGCTCTATCAATATTGTGTATATCAAAACAAAGAAGATTGTCCTTAAGCGTTCTACATGCCGGATATCTATTCTAGGGTTGCCAACCCCAAATTTGAAAAAGAATGATTTGAAGTTGGAAAAACCAGGACAATTCAGTTTAAAAACAGGACGCAGCAGTAAAAGAGTTGCAACAGTTTAATAGTGAATATAGTATATTAGAACATGTAGTGAATATGGGATAAATGAAATACATGTAATGCTAATAATCATATTTCTTCATAAAAGTATTTGAATAAAATTAAATTACAAAGAAACATTGTAAAAGAGGCGCGCAATTTTTTAAATACATGACCTTATCAGGGCGCTTTGAAAACCCATGATGCTGCTTTAAAACTATCCAGGATACTCCAGGACCCTGCAAAAACTAGGACATGTCCTGGGAAAACACCTATCTATTCTATGTTATATTAGTGTATATTAGAATATTTATGTGATAGGAATATTTTAGTTGTTTTTACTATTATACTAAGAAACATGAAATTAAAAGTGAATTAAATGAATAATGTAATTAATGCTCGTAGCAACAAGTGTAGCCATAGTTTAACAAGTTCAACCTTGGGCCGGTTTTGCTTCAACTTGAACAAATTATTTAAAATTAATGTACAATAAATGTGGGAATTATGTAGCACAATAAAAATGACCTTGTAAATGTCGTGACGTCAGTGGTGAATCGGTGTGTGAGTTGTCGGTCACACAATGTCACCTGACCTCACCTTGGGGCTGAACGAAAATAAAAACAAAATATTCCAGCATCAAATAAAAAACTGGACACGAAAAAAGGATAATTTTATGGAGAACTGCTAGGGTTCCGGTGTCAGTGATTCAGAACAAGAAATACTAAAACATTCTGACAGCACACGTTTAATTTTATTTTTACACGTTGACCTTTTAACCAGAATGTCCCTCTAAAATGCACGCCCGAATAACCATGAAGGTTAGAGACAATAAGTTTAGAGGGCGATCCTTAGACGGGTAAACCTGAAGTATAGGCGAAGGCCGAAAGTTGTAACAAATTGGGGAGGAAAGAGACACATTCATACAAAATATTTCGTCTACGCAGTAAATTTTATGTAGTAATTATAGTTTTATGTACATATTTAGCATGTAAGTCACTTAATAGATGTGGATTTAAAAATGAGAGATGATGAGAGATGGACATAACTATTCTCAGTATCCAGGTGGAAAATTATACTGATATTATAAATGTAAAAGTTTGTATGTTTGTTAATCCTTCAATTTACTACAAAGTCGCGGAAATTTTTTAGTCTAAAGTAAATAATTTATTTATTATATATTTATACTACATTGTATATTTAGCATGTAAGTCACTTAATAGAAATGTATTTAAAGATGAGAGGTGATGAGAGATGAACATAACTATAATTAGTATCCAGGTGGAAAATTATTTATCCTTACTAATATTATAAATGCAAAAGTTTGTATGTATGGATGTTTGTTACTCCTTCAACTTACTACAAAGTCGAGGGAAATTACTTAAAATATATAATTTATTTTTAATTACTTCTTTCAACAAATTCTTCTGGCTACAATTAGATCTAAGGGGGTAGGAAGCATGGGAATTGTGAGGCAATGTAGATTGCAGCTTACCACCATGGGTTACGTAAGTATTTATTTACAAATAGATTTTGGTGGAAATTTTGTCCTTCCCCAAAATAAGTTATGATATTGATAATATGGTTTGTACAATTATACATTATAATTTCACATCATCATATTATATACTAATAAGTGCAGCAAGTGCTTGCTTCAGTAATGTTTTACGAGAATTGTGCGAGCGGAGGAGTATAATATTTAGCATAGTTTATGTAGAAGAAGGTGTGCAGAAAGTTAATATTTTTTTATAATAATGCTTAAAATATATTAAATTAATAAAAATAACAACACACACACACACACTTTATCTCAGATTATTAACACACACTACCGTGCGTTTGATAAATACAATTTTGTTACACGTTTGTCGATATTGCAACATTTACATTTTATGTAATTTTTCTATCTAAGACACAAGAGAACCCTAAAGTTCAAACTTAAAATTAAAAATTATTATGGACGAATTTTAATCACATGGCGACCTCTACTCTAATTAATTATTATATTATAATAAAATTGTGCCACATATGAAATAGACATACACAATAATAATATATCGTTTTCCTCCTCTGGTATATCCTTCGTGAATATACCTAATTACAAAAACTAAACAACACAAGGTAATAATTTTAAGTGTCTTGCAATAAAACATCAGCGACCTCCAGAACAGTTAAAACAGTCATAAAATAATTTATTTAATTATCAACATTGAAAAATATATTTATACTTAGTATGTATTTTATTAAACCAGTGTATAGTAGTTTTAGTCAAATTAGTAGCTAATGAGTACTTTTAGCGTTATGTAACGTTGTTACTCATATAATCATACGTTTTATCGTAATATCTATACATTAGGTTCTGGGCTTCTAGTCAAGATGTATTTGATAATTATTACAATTGTAAAAAACTATTAAAATTGCAATAAACAAATTTTATGGGATTTGAAATAAAGCATCGCAAATGACGACACATAACGATGACTTATGTCAAATCCCATACATTTTTGATTTCGAAGTTCGCCTCGAAATTATCGAATGCATCTGGCTCATTGAAGTTCTTCTACTAGTGATGTGAAATATGTTCATTGAACTAAAATGTAAAAATGGAGGATTGTTAGGAAAATATTATTATACTAATAAAGATTTCAAAACTCAATATATATAATAGATAGGCTATGAAATACATTTGACAGAACAAATCTTCAAAAAATAAAAAGTTACCATCTTGGTTTTCACCACGAAGTATAGATACGAGTCCGAACGTAATGTTAAAATAAGGGTCTCAATTTAGGGGACAGATTTTTTGCCGGTAGAGTGCGTCCCAGTAAAAGAAGCACTCTTTTGAAATTACGCGGGAAGTTATGTTGCTATTGACAGCTCTGGAATAAAATATTAAAATATTATTAGGTATTTCATATTTTTCAGTGATTTTAAAGAAGATATAACTGAGATCAAAGTGGCCAGTACGACAAAACACCGGTTTCATATGTAAGAACCTAATATCTAACTGTAGTCTGTACTAAATTTCAACAGTTTATAATTTTATCTATTTTAGCCAATACGAGCCAAGCGAAGCGCAAGGCCACCTAACCACTTACTACATGAGCTGTGGCAGACACGTAATGAACAGTTATAATCTGTAAAAATAAATATTTATTACCATTTCTTAATGGCCAAGTCACATATTTTGACAAAGATGTAGATTTTGTGAAGTTAAGCCTTGTAGAGTTCGGGCGTGTAGAGTCAGAAGCTTGGCTCTAGATGAGATCTGATAACTTTTGCCAGTGTTTGTTATTTCGTCTCGTCTTCGCAATTTCTTTTTTTATTGTAACTTTTTGCACATACAAGCACAAAGGTGGACATAATGCCTTATGTCATTATCTATTTACTTACTTGAAAATGTTATGTGATATATATATAGAAATTTATAGCTTCTTTATGAATCAAATAAATAGTGCGCCGTAAACCTAAGTGCAACATCCACGTGCAAGTTTATAGCCCGCGTGGAGGGAGGGGGGAGGGGGAGAAATGCGAAGCTGCGTCAGGCGATAACGACGCCGTTATCACAAGGTCGCCGCCACGTGCCGTGACCAGGATTTTCCACATGCCTGACCTTCAACTCCGTACATCGTAAACAAGTGGAAATGAAAAAGTGTGCAAAAATATTATAATAAACTACGTCGTAATGCTAAGTCTATATATAGTTATGATGTGTGTATTAGTAGTTTTCAGTTTGTACACGGTTATCAATTTTTTATATTGCACGAATTTTGCATTTTTTTTTTGTATAATTTATTTTCATTACTAGTATTATTTATTTATTATTTCAGAAAATTAGAAGATTATCGTAAGTCAATCACTTCTATATAAATTACATAGTATATTAAACACCATTAATTTACCTATGTAAATATAAATTCTTCTTCTTTACCAAGTGCCCATCATCATTAACTAACCATATTTTATATTTATTGCCTATCTACACTGTTGTAACTCCTTTTTAATTTACTTTAAAAATTAATAACTTTAGGACAGTTGCTGACGAAATTGGTGACACATTTAAAAAAATACGCCAATCTAAACTCTCCTGTAGAGTCTGGACTTTTTAATGTCATGACTCATGAGCTCTTGCTCAAGTCAGCGAAATACTTATTTACAAACTCAATGTGTATAGGCAGGTGCTCCTTATATAAATAAGGTAGGCATAGCAGTCTAGAAAGTAAAAAACACCAAGGATATGTTGCCTTAGTTATAAAATAAAGTTGATAAGTAGTATTTTGTGTTTCAATAATCATCTGGTATACATATATTATACTAAACAATAATAATCATTACATTAATAAATATTCGTATATTCAATAATAATTAATTTAAAATAATTAACGTCGTGACGTAACTGTATCTTAATTTTATGAGGGTAGGTGGTTTTTTTATTTTTATTTTTTAAGAGGCTTTTGCCTGGTAGGTAGTTATTTAAGACATTATCTCTACCCACAGACTACTAAGCTCTACACTCTACACCAGGTTATGTCTAAAGCTAAACCACATGAAATTAGCAGACTTTTAATGCCCTTAATGCTTGATTATTTATCCAGTAAAGCTTTTGTCTAGTTTTGGTAAATCCATTTGGCATATCTATATACGACGTAAAACGAAAATGTTATGACCATACATAGATATATAATATTAGTTATCACTGGTTATGACAGATTGTATTTGTAATATTCACCACCGTATCAGATAATTAAAAAACAAAAAAAAACATGTAAAGGTACTTGTCTCCCACTGATTTAAATTAAAAGTTTATTTTATGTTATTTTTTTATAAAATTTTCTTTTTCACTAGATTGTTGCCATAAGCCGTAGATATGCCCTTTTACTATTAATGTAAGTCTTTTTATTAGTTTATCTTTATTTGTATCAAAGATTGTATCGAAGATATACGTCATAACTTATTTTTACAAAACTAATCTTCATACAAGAAAAAGTCACGCCATCTTGTTTTGTTGTTTGTTTTCACCGTACTTCAAATGGCCCCAAAAGTTCCAAATGGCGGGGCCATTTGAGTGGAGACAGTTTTTACCTCAACATGCCTCATCTGTAACATATATGTCTATGATTTTTATCAACAATAAAAAACCATAGACGTATATATTATAGACGAGGCGTGTTGTGGCAAAAAGTGTCTCTAGTTAAATAGCCCCACTTTTAAAATTTCTGGGGCCATTTTGAAGTATGGTGAAAACAAGATGGCAGACATTTGAAGTATGGTGAAATCCAAGATGGCGTAACTTTTTACTGTATGAAAATTTGTTTTGTCAAATGTACGTCATCGCCTATCTTGAGTTTTTAAATCTTTGCCAAAAACTAATTAAGTAAGGTATACTTTTTTTTGATTGCTGTCTAGTTTAGCTTAAGTTTATAACTTATCATGCAGTGACTGTAACATATTTGTGTACTAAATATAAGGTCTCCGAAAATCAATTACGGATACTTCGGGCACATGATCCACTACTTATGTAAAGACGTTTAAGCAGAAAAATAATTGTCATACTCAAAGTAATAAATATAGTTTAAAAAAAACTAAAAAACACGCTTTATATTTCTTTAAAAGCGTGTTTTTTTAGTTCTTTTAAACTATATTTATTTTCAACTTTTTAATTCGATATTCTTTAAAAGCGTGTTTTAAAGCTACCAGAGCTGAGGAAGACAGCAGGCGCGCAAGAGAGTTACATACAAGCAAACAAACAAGCTTACATACAGGTGAAGTTAATATAAGCGTGTTAAAAAATCATCTCATATATGGAAGACTTTCCGAAAAACGCAAATTCGCCCATATAAAGAAAATTTTTTTTATATGAGTATGACAATTATTTTTCTGCTTAAGCGTCTTTACATAAGCAGGAGATCATATGCCTGAAGTATTCGTAATTGATTTTACCAAACCTTATATAAATAAGTAGACTGACAAACGTCAACGTGTAACAAAATTGTATCTATCAAACGCACGGTAGTATATTAATCTTAGGTAGTATGAGCTGTTATTTTTTTTTGTATACAGAAGCATTATTTAATAAAATATTAGCTTTCTGCGCAACTTTCTCCACATAAAATTTAACTGTGCCAGATATCATACTCCTCCGTTCGCACAATTCTAGTAATAATATACTGAAAGTTTTTGCTTCACGTATAATATTTATTACCAGCTTTTTCCCGCGGCCCCACCCGCGTAAATATAGTATCCCACGGAAACACGGTACTTTTTCGGAATAAAAGTAGCGTATATTTTATTCCTGAGTTTAAACTACTACCATACTAAATTTCATCAAAATCCGTTCAGTAGTTTTTGCGTGAAAGAGTACTAATATGGATCAGGCATCCATCCATACATCCTCACAAACTTTTACATTTATAATAGCAGGATAATAATGTTATGATAAACATGGTCATTTGGCTGACCGTGAAGGACTCTATTATTATTATGAATGCAGCAAAAACTAAACTAAACTAAAACAACAAACAGCATTTTTTATACATAAACTTATCTTATTTTCAAAGTAAAGTCACCGCAGTAACAAAAGGTCGTCGGGAGGTCAGGCTATCATCCTACAGGAATAAATTGGGATTGTGTCGACAATTGAAGCAGCACTTAAGGATCGTCCGACTGCGGTCCGGCGGCTGCGGCGTGCTTCGGCCGTACAATAGAGAATAGTTAGCCACTAGGTGTCGTCGCCGAGCGCGGGTGCGGTCGTCTCAAGATCAAGGTCGATTGGCAGACGCGCGGCAAGGTCACCCGCCCTTCCCCGCCCCGCACCGCGCCGCGCCCCGCCGCACCGCGCACGCCATACCGCGCGCAAATATTTGCGACCGTCTGTCCTCCGCGACCGATATGCCGAGGTCAGCCTGTTAAAAAGACCTTGAAGTAACAACGTCCAACTTATTCATTAGGTACAAAAGAACTACACTTATGACATTTATCGGTCATTCTATACTAAAGATTATTCATGAGCTATGTTGCTATAATTCAACTTCCAAAAGTAGGTAATAAAAAGTATCAGTACCTAATATGTTATAAACTTATAATATATGGCTGTAAAAGCACTTTTGAAATAGAACATTGTATTTAACCTACCTAAAGATCAAAATATGTGAAACCACGCTTCTGACTCTACCAAACTTCTAACTCTACACCAGTGGCGAAGGCTCGTTCTACTTCATAGGGAAGCCGTAGTATGTATAATAGGTAGGGATTTGGATCAGGGTCTTCAAAAGGTAAGCGGTAAGGGAAGCCGATAGGAATGGAGTAATTATAGGAACCCCTCGCCACTCTCTACACGCCTTAACTCTACAAGCCAAACTTCGCCTTAGTCAAATTATGTGGCTAGAAGTTTGGTAGAGTCAGAAGCTTGATTTTATATGAGATTTAATAGCTTTTTGACAGTGCGAGTCATATGGTATTGTCTTAGCATCACTTTACGTGAAAATGTTTTTCGTGGGATTAGTTCATGACATCTTATAAAGTCATTATTTATGTATTTTGTTTCCTCTAATTCCATGCTGTATTGAATTAGCTGAAATGGGACACATATGGTGATTTTAACTTTTTCTGAAGAAGTGTGCTGAATGCTACCAAAAAGTAAGGTGTTGCTCCAAGGTATACCCTGGATCCAAAAGTACAGAACAGAACTCCTGACTCCTTATAGATACATGTTTGGGGATTTCGGCATTGTTAAAAGAACTGCAAGCATATGCCACCATACATCAATAGAGTAATCATTATCATCACCACCACCGCCATACCATACATCATCACATTATTATGAGATCTATGAACATTAATCTGCCGTTTATGGACCTATTTGCAAAATTATTTTGTTGTTCTATAGGGTAAATTCGAAATTGGTCCTTTAGTCACTAAAGTGGAAACCTGATGATGCGATCCATGAGGAATCAAGGGAACTCCTGAAAATTTATATGGACACATATAGTGATTTTGACCTTTACTGAAGTATCACAAGCATATATGCTACCAAAAAATAAGATTTTGCACCAGGGTATAACCCTGGATCCAAAAGCACTGAACAGAACTCCTCGGTCTTTAAAGATATGCGTTTGAAAATTTCGACATTGTTTAAAAAACTGCAAGTATAATATGCCCCTTTATAGCTCACAGTAATCATGATCATCATCTTATTAACAATATTTAATAATTTATTTAAGCTTGGCGTGTATTGAATTATATATTCGATGGTTTATTTTAGACGTTCTTAAGATTTATTAATAATAATTTAATAAATATCACTAAAAAGGGTAGAGGAGAAGGTGGTAATGTGACCCCTGCATGTATTTTGGCCCCCTTCAATATTTTGGTTTTTAAACAGCGTCATCTAATTCAAAAGCAGGTTAACTAGTAGATAACATGCCAAAATGATAATTAATACCCAAAGTCACCGCTAGATGGTATTTCATTTTTAGTTATTCAGGCAAGTTTTATTGAGTCCGGGCGAAAACTTTGCGTGTGCGTTTTTAAAATTCAATATTTGTATCTAAAAGTAATTCTGGATTCATCTGATGTATTAATTCAACGTGTTGGACGCCTGAGTCTTCGATTTTAAGGTAATTATCATTCAGTAGTTGTTCAATAAAAAAAATATTATGTTGTCGCAAAATGTCTCATTTTGGTATTATGACCCCCTGATGTAATATGACCCCGGGGGTCATATTATATGTATGATGAATTATTTTTTTTTAGATGCCATGAAAGACCTTGACGTCAACTTCGATTAAAAAAAGGAAAACCTGAGATCCCGAAAAAATGAAACAAGCAGTTCAGGCTATCCGAAACAAACCCATGGGTTACAAGAAAGCCAGTCAAAGCTTTTACTGTTCCGAGGTCCACATTGAAACATCTTGTAAAGGATGCTGAGGAATCATTAGACTTGGCAGTGAAAAAAATCACTCGGAATCAAGTCTATCCTGCCACATAATTTAGAGAAAAGTTTATTAGACTATGTTCATGGAAGCCAAGTACCTATTATGGATAGACTAGGCAAGATATTCGGCGGTCTGCATACAGGATAGCCGTGAAACTGCTTACTCCAATGATCGTCGAGGTGAAGAGTGGATACAGTGCCAAAGCTGCCTTCTGTGGGCTCATAGCGCTTGCGCGGGCCCTGAAGGAGAGCATTATATCTGCGATTTTTGTCTTTATTGTTTCTTACATTTAATATGGCCCCCAGGGTGCCATAATACCATCGTCATATCTCAATTCACATTTTCTCTACTTTTTCGAAAAAAAAACTTTTTTTATAAAAAATAATCGCTTTTCATTCAATACAGACCCAGACACGAATAAATAGATAAATGCCTAACATTTTAAGGTATATTGTTTATTAATAGACCTATTAAATAATTTCTTATAAGCTAAAAACAAAATGGGGGGCCACATTACCACCTTCTCCCTGTAAAGTTATTATTATAAACAACAAATTAAACCGACTTTCAAAGTAAACATACACAAAAAAGTATGTGTTAAAATTTATTTTCTAAATAATTCCCCTTTTAAATTTGCCTAAAATTTTAACTATTTCTATACTCAATCTTCTTAATTTTGAAGTCGGTACCAGCAAATTTGAACGTAAGTTCTGTAAAATATTGTAGGACACTATAATGTGGGCTGGTAGCGACTTCAAAATTAAGAAGATTGAGTAGATAGTTGCCAAATTTAAAAGGGGAATTATTTAGAAAATAAGTTTAATTTCACACTTTTTTGTGTATTTTTACTTTGAAAGGCGGTTTAATTTTTTTATTAAAAAGTGTATTTTTAAAATATTTTTTTGTTGTAGCTTTTTAGGTTTCAAAAACAAGTTTGTGTAAATCCAAGGGAATAAGTTGTATTTAAAGTGACTTGTGGGCTGTGAGTTGTGACATACACACTATTCAGCATGCTCCTTTTGATTTTCTGTTTCTTGTGGTAAGTCCCACTAGATTTTAATATTAATTATGTTTCATCATAAACGTCAATGGTCAGACGATGAATGAAGTGTTGAGAACACCTTTTAGAACATGAACAATGTGTGCCGCGCTGTGCATTTTAATTAAAATATTAAATTATCTAGTACCTACCCTAGGTCCTTGTTCTTTGCAAAGAGTATTTATATTGAGGATTTCCTGGTGACATTTTATACGTGCCCTTGCGATCGAAATGTGTTAATATATTTCCAAGTTTATTCACTGTTTATACAAGTGCTCGCTGAGGACAGCGCTCATTATTCACAAGGATCATGAATAAAGAGAAAAAACAATCGGTATCCATAGTCAGAGGTCGAACAAGAATAGTGAATGCGTTCTTGCGACTTAACCTTGATCTACGCTGAAGGTAGCTCGAGCAGATACCACTTATAAACAAATGACAGTGAATGTCAAGAGAGGTTCTAACTTCTAGGTAATCAGATATACCTCTTCTCGGGTTTCATGGATATCTTCGAGTACTGAACGCCGAATTATTTTATGAGTCCGCCAACTTGTCTCTGGACCCTGTCACAACTCACGGATATAGATTGTGTATCGTAACCTCAAGTCAAAAGACCTGATTTTAGGCGTGACAAAACTTGACTTGGAGGTCCTTCTGTCAAGACTAAGCTACGATGTCTGTGTCTGCCTAAATCTTTATTTGTATAGCCGTAATAGACATAATGAAAATAGGACTGTGAGCATTCTAATTACCTAAAACACTCATAGACATCATCACTTAAATCAAAAAACGATTGTTAAAGAGTACTCGTATACACCATTACATAATTTTGTGATTGCTAGAAACGTCTTATAAGACATATTTAATGGATCTGTTTCCAGTCTAGATTCGTTTGTTCACGGCCTCAACCCCTTCCCCTACTCAAGAGTAGCTGAAACTTGACAAATGGAGGCCAAGGCCTCTATGAATTATGGAGTGTATACTGTATGGTATTATTCTGGCGCGATGTGTGTCAGTGTTCCGATTCGCGGCCGAAACATTGACTGTAACAGCTGAAGGTTCCTCTCTGTGGAGCTAGAGGTTACTTAGTTAATAACACACTTCCGTATCTTTTATGAGCAAAATTATCATAAATTTTATAATTATTACGAAGCCCTCGATAAATCAAGTAAATTAAAATTAGGGAAATAATACCATTTTAAATTTTTAAACGAATAAGGTAGATTTTAATTTAAGTGTCCTATTAAAATGAACCACATCTTCATATATTTTTTGTATCTTAAATGTTATAATAAGTACCTATGAGTTACGTCCCAAAAGGAGCTGCGAATCCTTTACGAGTAGGTAAGTGAAAGTTTCAAAAAGGCTACTATAAGCTATTCGAGCTATTGTGTCGTAAAAATATAAATTTAAATCAATCTTATTTTAATAACAAACATTAAACAAAACAAGAAGCTTTGCAGTTGAAACAAAACAAAAATCGTAACCCGACTACGGAAAAGCACCAATTGAAGGCCAGATGTTGCTTTGTGCATCAATTGTGACCTTCGAATATAATAAACTTGTTAATACATATTGTGTAAAAAAGGAATACAAATTCTATTTAATTTGTCACATAAATCAAATTGTCACACTTTCACTATATCCGCTGATATTTAGCTACACTTTACAATAAAATAAATAATAAAAATAATAAAAATTAAAAAACTCGACTGCAAAAAAGACACCTAAGCAACGCACTAAAAAGACCGAAACGAGATTGAGAAAACACTAGATTTAGTATATGCTAAATCTATGGAGAAAACAGACTACACTACGAGCTTTAGTGAAATAATTGACGTTATGTTTGGTAGCAGGTGGGACTCATTTGTAAATTATAAATCGTACAAAAATATATGGCCTTTCAGTTCATAGTGTAGTTTTTTTTCTCAATCTTGTTTCGGTCTTTTTAGTGCGTTGCTTAGGTGTCTGTTTTGTTTTGCAGTCGGGTTTATTTTATTTTTTAACCCCCGACGCAAAAAGAGGGGTGTCTGTCTGTCTGTCTGTCTGTCGGTCTGTCTGTCTGTCTGTCGGTCTGTCTGTCTGTCTGTCGGTCTGTCTGTCTGTCTGTGGGTGTGTCTGTCTGTCTGTCTGTGGCATCATAGCTCCCGAACGGATGAAGCGATTTCAATTTAGTTTCTTTTGTATTAAAGGTGACTTACCTGCGAGTGTTCTTAGACATATTTGATGAAAATCGGTTGAGCCGTTTAAAAGTTGTGGGGGGTGAAAGCGGGGAAGAAAATCCGAATGTGCAAATATACTCGAGTAAGGTCTCAAATGAAAGCGCACTGAAAGAGAATATTGATGACTTAATCGACAGTGTTCGTAGCTTCGTTTGATGAGAAAATTGGTGGTGGGAAGATCAGCCGTTTGAAGATGATCAGCTCTTTTCTAGTTGATGAGGGGATCTGACTAACTTTCCAATGTCCGATCGATTCAAAATTTGGTACTGTGTTACTTCAACGATATTCAAAGTACATGCTAATGTAACCATGACCTGATCAGCCGTTTGAAGATGATCAGCTCTTTTCTAGTTGATGAGGGGATCTGACTAACTTTCTTATGTCCGATCGATTCGAAATTTGGTACCGTGTTACTTCAACGATATTTAAAGAACATGGTAAGGTAACCATGACCTGATTAGCCGTTTGAAGATCATCTTATCTTTATTAGTTGATGAGGGGATCTGACTATCGTCCACATGTCCTATCGATTCGATATTTGGTACAATGTTACTTCAATGACGTTGAAAGTATGTATATCGTAAGGTAATCATTATTTATACCTACTTTAAAAAGGATAAAATAAAAGTAAAATTAAAAATTTAAAAAACCTATTATAATTATATTATCACATATAATATTATGTAAGTTGAAATAATTTTATTTTCCAATCGTCGTCTCGTCGGGGGACCGCTAAAGTTTATAAAGTATTTTTACAACAACAGCTAATTTTAGTTTAACCAACACACAATTTGTCGATTTAAAGCAAAAATATATGATTATTTGAATGCATTGATCACAAATTTATTCGAATGATTTAATTGAAATGGTTTTAATTATTCCTGATTAAATTTAAGTACATGACATATGTATATTTTTGAAACCTCCTTGTAATTTTATTATTTTGATACCCTACTCGATAGGTTTGGTTTGGTTGGTTAAATATTTTGGAACTACTTACAATTTGCCGCCAAAATCCGCCATTTTGTATTTTTTCTTTGAACTAGCTATCTAAGAACAATTGGGTTATTGACACAAATCTAACGATGCCTTAATTGTCAAAATTCATCCAGCCGTTTGGAAGATACGTGGGAATAAAGAAATTTATAAACATAATAACATTCAAGATACGCGCGAAAAACATAACCCTTCTTAACAGTCGGGGTAAAAACAGAGAGACATACAATTTTAAGACATAGTGTACTTATCACGTCAATACACGTGCACGTTGTGCAATGTTTCCTTAAGGTAATACCGCACTAGGAGACAGAGGAGCGTCGCGACGCGACTCGTCCTTACTCGTAATACTGCTATGGTGTGCCGCATCGCTGTTCCGCTATATATTACTAAATTAGTTACTATGGTTTTATACCTCATACAATTTCATACAAAGAATATTCGGCCCTGTCGCGTCGCGTAGTCCCACTCCCACCTTTAATAATTACTAAATTCACTTGAATTTAGTAATTATTAAAGGTAACTGTACTTACAGTTTGTAGTAAAAATTCAATGAAAGAGATCTGACAAGAGCAGTCGCGGTTGTAACAATTACACAAATACTAGGTAAGACAACTAGTAGGTCTCGAAGTAAAGCTATATCAATCATCAGTAACCACGATAAACAAAGAAAACTAAAACAAAATGCAAACGAATGGCGAACAAACATGTGGCCGCGACGATCAGTCTAAAATGAGGTCAGTGGAACACGAAGCACTACACTTGACCTCTTTCCGAGTCCTTACCTCCGCCAGACCTTCACACTTTTTACAACGCTTTTACGAGCTAGGTCGGCCAATTAAGTTCGGGCGTAGCAACAATGCCGCCGCCGCCCGCCTCCACATGGCCGGCAGATGCAGCGGCCGGCGCGCGCGCACTCTTGACACACATATTCATTCAATGTCTTCACTCGATAATATTTAAAGATTATGGCTTATGTTTATCTATAATGTCAATGATATTTACCAGAACCTTCGTGTATAACAAATCTCATTTATGAGTGTGTGGG
Source organism: Glaucopsyche alexis (assembly GCA_905404095.1). Lineage (NCBI taxonomy): Eukaryota > Metazoa > Arthropoda > Insecta > Lepidoptera > Lycaenidae > Glaucopsyche > Glaucopsyche alexis. The sequence goes on from FR990053.1 coordinate 11,730,594, forward strand.
TGGTGGCCTTTTAAATTATACAGTTTTTAACTTTGTTCGGAAGTTTGTTTGTAAAACTAACTTGTAGCCAAATAAGTATTATATTATTATAATATCTCCCCACGCCTATTTCGGTGACGGTGGCTGGTTTCATTGAAACCAGGCCAACTGGCCTATTATACTTCTATCGCTATTACTCCTGTGTAGTTACGCGTTAATTTTATATGCTCAAGTGTGTGCGCAGTACACAAGAGCACTATCTCATCTTTTACTCTCATAACACAGTGGGACGGATAACTGACACGACTGCCGAGAGATCAGGCGCAGGTCCGACTTTTTACATGTCCATCCGACGCATGGATTATTATCAGTGATGTGACTTATCTAAGATACAAGTATTTGAAATACAGATACAAGATACAAAATACGTATTTTCATCTTGTATTTCAAATACTTTTTTAGAAAGGATTTTGTATCTTGTATTTAAATACTTTTCTTTAGTATCTTAGTATTTTTACCCGACTGCGCGACGCAAAGGAGTGGTAATGTGTTTATCAGCCTATGTATGTATGTATGTATGTATGTTCCTTTGAAGCACTATACAGACCAAACGCCTGGGCCGATTTTTATGATTCACACGTCAATCGATTCCTCTTAGTCCGGCGAATGTCGCTAAAGACATGACGTTAGTGAAAATTCAATATGGCGACTACTGGACGACATATTGTGAAAATGAAAAAAATGAAAGTCAACAAACTGTATCAAGTGGGGTATCGTTGAATAGGTATTTAAAAATCATTGTTAGTTTTCTCTCAACATTTTTCGATTCGACTGACCGTTTAGGATCTATATCGATTTAAAGTTGCGTAACAACCATTCTCACATTCCAGTGATGTAGTACTGATGCTGATAGGAAATCCAGTCTGGTAAATAGCTAGCTAGGTACTCATAACTAAAAGGTAAACATAACACAGTGGGACGGATAACTGACACGACTGCCGAGAGATCAGGCGCAGGTCCGACTTTTTACATGTCCATCCGACGCATGGATTATTATCAGTGATGTGACTTATCTAAGATACAAGTATTTGAAATACAGATACAAGATACAAAATACGTATTTTCATCTTGTATTTCAAATACTTTTTTAGAAAGGATTTTGTATCTTGTATTTAAATACTTTTCTTTAGTATCTTAGTATTTTTACCCGACTGCGCGACGCAAAGGAGTGGTAATGTGTTTATCAGCCTATGTATGTATGTATGTATGTATGTATGTATGTATGTATGTATGTATGTTCCTTTGAAGCACTATACAGACCAAACGCCTGGGCCGATTTTTATGATTCACACGTCAATCGATTCCTCTTAGTCCGGCGAGTGTCACTAAAGACATGACGTTAGTGAAAATTCAATATGGCGACTACTGGACGACATATTGTGAAAATGAAAAAAATGAAAGTCAACAAACTGTATCAAGTGGGGTATCGTTGAATAGGTATTTAAAAATCATTGTTAGTTTTCTCTCAACATTTTTCGATTCGACTGACCGTTTAGGATCTATATCGATTTAAAGTTGCGTAACAACCATTCTCACATTCCAGTGATGTAGTACTGATGCTGATAGGAAATCCAGTCTGGTAAATAGCTAGCTAGGTACTCATAACTAAAAAGTATAAAATAAAAAATTATAATTTAAAAAATTTAAAAACCCGACTGCGTAAAAAGTGAACTAAACTAAGTAGGTACATAATTAAAACTGAAAAGAAAAAAACAAGCACTAAGATATCCGGTGGTCTAGAATTCTATAATATATTATTGAATTAATACTATTGAAACATAACAACTGAACAGTCGGGATCCATTATTAGACAGCCAATCTAATTTTTCAATGGATCCTGACTGTTTAGTTGTTATGTTCCAATAGTATTAATTCAGTAATATATTATAGAATTCTAGACCACCGGATATCTAAGTGCTTGTTTTTTTCTTTTCAGTTTTAATTATGTACCTACTTAGTTTAGTTCACTTTTTACGCAGTCGGGTTTTTAATTTTTTTAAATTATAATTTTATAAATACTTTTTGTGATAAAATACTTTCGAGTCTTTTAGTAGGTATCTAATATTATGTTAGTAGACATTTATAAATTAAACGCGTAAAACTGAATGTGTCATTATTAGTCCTACGTCACATTGATAGATGGCGACTCTTTTTGGGGTTCCGTCGTACGAAATCCTTAAGGAACTCTTATAGTTTCGCTTTGTCCGTCCGCTCTTCCTGCCTCTGTAATTATAAATAGAAATTGATGAAATTTGGTATAGTTATATTATAGGTTGTGTATAGATCTCGGTTTTGGAGTCATAAAATAATTTTATATTTTAGGGGTGGCTCTCCATACATGAATGGGGATGAATTTTTTTTTTATTTCTACCCCATCGTATATCGGGTATCGTTGGTCTTTATAGGTCTTTGAAAATACAGGCAAGGTTCAATACATGACTTTTTTTACAAAATCAACTATTTTTGAGTAATCGTTCTCTAATGTGGTGTGTAAGATGGTTGCTAATAAATTGTCGTCCTCCGTCGTCATGCGTTCACCACGCTATCACTATTCGTACTGACTGTGTACATTCCGAATGAAGAAAAACGAACGTTTGCGCTAGTCTCACGGAATCCCAAATCGAAATTCTGCATTAGTATATCGAATACGGAAAACGCACGTGGTTATTAAAAAACCTATTAGGTATGCGTTTATAGTTACGGAACCCTCATTAGACCTTGGTTAGGTTTAGAGTTCGAGAGGACTTGGAGTGCAGAGCTAGTTAATAGAGTAAAAAAATGTTACTTGGGGTGTGAAATAGATTCCTCTTTACTCTCTATACCAAAATAATTATTATGTTTTTGGTTTTCGTAACGTGAAAGCGATATCTATCATTTATCTGTTAGCATTAGCATAGTAGCTAGTTATGAATTTCATTTCTTATTTGACATCACAACTAACTAATATTAGATTTCGAACTAAAGATATTTTCCGCAAACCGCCACTAGGGCAATTTATTGAACAATAGGTTAGGTTATATTTAATTAATTATCTTTTATCCCCCGACTTTGATGTATAATATTATTGCTTTTTAGGGTTCCGTAGCCAAATGTCAAAAAACGGAACCCTTATGGATTCTTCATGTCTGTTTGTCTGTCGGCCGGTTTTTTATTTTTATGTTTGAGTTCATTGAATGAATGGTAAATTGCGGTTTACGATTTATGACGTATTAATAAAAAAACTACTTACTAGATCTCGTTCAAACCAATTTTTGGTGGACGTTTGCATGGTAATGTACATCATATTTTTTTTTTATCATTCTCTTATTTTAGAAGTTACAGGGGGGACACATTTTACCACATTGGAAGTGTCTCTCGCGCAAACTATTCAGTTCAGAAATTTTTTTTATTAGAAACCTCAATAAATTGAAGACCTATGCATAGATGAGTCATCCCACACGTGTGGGTTTGATAGAAAAAAAAATTGAGTTTCAGTTCTAAGTATGGGGAACCCCCAAAATTATTTTTTTCTATTTTTGTGTGAAAATCTGAATGCGGTTCACAGAATACATCTACTTACCAAGTTTCAACAGCATAGTTCTTATAGTTTCGGAAAAAGGTGGCTGTGACATACGGACGGACAGACAGAAAGGCAGACATGACGAATCCATAAGGGTTCCGTTATTTGCCATTTGGCTACGGTACCCTAAAAAATATTTAATTTCATAAACATAAACCTTATGCATGTTTATGCACGGTTTCGTGAACCATTATTTTTTTTTATAAAAGTTTGTACGGAACCCTCGGTGCGTGAGTCCGACTCGCACTTGGCCGGATTTATTTTTTGTTTCTATGTTCATAAAGTACAACTTACTATAAATATTTTTTGTGGCCACGTATTAACCAAGCATTCAATGTATGGCGAATTAAAATAAAATGTTTTCTTACAAAAGTATTTTTATCTTAAAAAGTATTTTGAAGATACGTATTTTGTATCTAGTATTTCAAATACCATTCTCGAAAGTATTTTGTATCTGGTATCTGAAATACTTAATTTAAAAGTATTTTGCATTTTGTATTTCAGATACTTTATACAGGGTATTTTGTACATCTCTGATTATTATCTTCCTTGCCAGACAATCGGGTGATCAGCCCGCATTGTCGTAACCAAACTTGGTAACAACTTTTTTTTTGTTGTTCCAATGCGGGAATCGAACCCACGACCTCCGAGTCGAGAGCCAAGCTCTAACCACTAGACCACGGAGGCGTTTTTTTTATATTATTATACACAATACATGGTATACCAGTACTAGAATAATAAATGTACCTAATTTGTATTGTAAGAAATACTATTTGTTAAAGTCTACTTGAAACTTAGGGTCCGTTCACAGCACGACGATTCGTGGCGCTGCATTTTTAAAACAGCTATTCAAAATTGAACTTTATTCCCTACATAAAAATATATAAGTTTCATATGACATCAGCCATACACTGCACATGAGTTGTGCACCACGGTATAACGCGTTTCAAATGAGAATAGGAACGTCAATGACCTTTTTCTGTCAAATATCACTTGAAAAGTGCGATTTTCATGAAAACTTATGTGCATATAAATATTAATAGTATTGCATCGAATTTTAATAACAACGATAAATAGTAATCAATTATCTAAACATAAATTTAACTATCATAACAGTCTAAATTCAAAATAATATGGCGCCGACTCGATCCTATTCTCATTTGAATCGCAATATACAACCTGATATTCTAACTCATACAATGAATCTCTTGAATGAAGTAATGAAATCTTATTGTGTAATGAATACAGTAAAATTTTAATAACTATCTTAAAATGCGAAATAAAAGACACAAGGCACGCGACATGATCTGATAACAGGTCCTTACATATGAAATTGGCGTTTTGTCGTACTGGCCACTTTGATCTTAAATATTATCTTCTTTAGTTAGGAATTCCAATTTCAAATTTATACCGCTATTTACTCATGCATTTGTGTTTCAAAAACAGCAATTCATTTGTTTTTTCCTCTTTTGTTTTTTTATTTGCGTCACTCTATTTACAAAATGGAATACACTACAGCTTTCTTAAAAATGGCCATTTTTTAAATTGAAATTGCCGTAAACTCCGGAGAGTTATAAGAATCGTAGTTGATGTATTAGAAAGAGCTATAATCAAGCTATTATTTAAGCTAAAATAGCTAATGGTACAAAAATATTTTTAGCGATACTAAGTTCCATAGACACTTGAACATTCTCCTTTGGATAACTTCTTGCAAGGGAAAAAAACAACTCCGATGGGGCCAAAGGATGGGGCAGTCTAAAGCGCCTTCAATATATATATACTTTGATTAAATAAATATATTATATTTAAAAAAATCGACTTTATGTTCCTCCTTTACAAAACGCCAATTTCATATGTAATGACCTAATAGTTACATATTTCGTCTACCATGCCAACTTAAAAAATTCACGCTGTATATGTACTATATATAGGTACTATGTTAATGGTAATTTCCAATTAAATACTTATTCTTTTTTAATTCCATTCCAAAGAAATCGGTAAAACTTATTGATACACGCGAATTTGAATCATTTAACTTGTTATTTTTTTTATTGCCACAAGATGAAGGTTCCTTCTCAGAAGTTTGGGTTTCGACTGCGCCCGGGCATCCGGCGGTGTCATAATTTATTTTTAGATGGAGTCAATTGGCGAAATATGAAGTAGGTAAGATATATGTAAATATTATATTGCTTCCTGGAACACAAACACCACCAAAAGTTACAAAGTTAAATGAAGGTTATAAGTTAGCTAGTATTGGCAGCTATATAAACATAGACTATTTAAAAAAAAAAAAGGTTTTAAAAGACTAGATGTGGTGGTAATAAAGAATCTACAACCCCTTTCTTTATATCTGAACTAAAAAATATACAAACATTTTAAACTTGTAATATGAAATACGGTCTACTTACTCTGAGGGTCGGTATGTCTTTGCGAAAAAGAGATGACAATATATTTTGTTAGATTATAATAATTTTTTACGCGTGAACTGAAATAACTTTTTAGACATAGGTACAGTGTGTCTCGTCTCGAGGTTATGAGATTTTAACAGCAGATTCCTCTACTTAGTAGAGGAATCTGCTGTTAAAATCTAGTAGTAGAGTCTACTATAATACTACTATATAGGACTGCAAATTAGGTGAACAATTTTTGGTTACTTAATATAATATCAACCAAGTTTCTTTGACATAATAATACTGTATGCGATACAAGGAACTAAGACTGCTTTCTTTTGTGTTGAGGGTACCAACCTATCTTCTGTTGACATTCGAGGTGGAGTCGTTTTGGCCGACGGGTGTGGTCTATAGAAGGTTCCGCGGGAGACTTCGGAACGTAGCGCGCATCACGTCGCCGACAACACGTGTCAAAGTGTAGTTTTAGGTGTATAATAAAAGTATGTATCTTAAGTCTGTTAAGATATTTATAATGTGGGCTTATGCAGATGAACAATATTAAATTATATTTACCGCTCTAAACATTTATTCTGAATTAATAATATCTTGTGTACTACTTAATTTAGCACAAGCTGTCCCGACACAAGTTGTTCTGTCTTAACTGTAAGCTGGAATAAATAAATAAACAACTACACCACCAATATTTCTCACTATATCAACCTTCCCTGAACTTCCATTATTATTTCAGACCAAAGTTAGCCAAATCGGTCCAGCCGTTCTCGAGTTTTAGCGAGAGATTTGAATTGAAGATTCTAGTCAATTATTATTATTGTCTTTTTTTTACCTGCCTTAGTCAATGAGTTTTTATATTGTCGGTAATATTTCGCATGACAGAGTTACAGTTATATTAAACGTAGATTACGTTAGTGGTAGGTCAATGAACCGTTAAAATAAGGCAGTTCACGAAAACCTTTGTTTGCACCTTTTCTTTCACTACAGTCGGTGCGGCCTTGGGAGGTATTTTACCAGCACATAATTATTATCCCTTTCTATCCACACTGCCTTGGCCCGCTTGTCAAGATTGCCACAGATCGTTGTCCAATAACCTTACGCTGCACCTGTGTTATGGGGCCCTTCTATATGTACAAAAGTGAGACCTTACATATCTCGCATTTAAATTTATTACCATCTGATGTTCAATGCACGCAGCTGAATAAAATTTTTAATGTATTATTTTAATAACACAGCTGTTAAGTACTCAATGGTAACACATTTAAGTGTAAGTGATAGGTGTAATGTACCTGGACAGGTTTATAGAAAAGCTTTAGAAAAATAAATATTAATAGTGCGTAAAATTAGGCCATAATGTTGTTTTACGCACTTTATGCTCGTGTTCTTAATAAATTATGCGCAGATTGCGCACCAAATACACCTCATGCATTTTTAATGCGTCGGGAGTTTTGACCTCATCCAGACGTTTAGTTTTTTATATTTATTTGAGGGTCTCACAAAACGACGCTAATCGCCGTCTGCCTGCTGCTGCCTGCTCCCTTCACAGAAGTACAAACTGGTTGCATGGTGAGATGATCGATATTTTTGAGTTCTACATGCTTTATAAATATCAATATATTTATTACCGTGAAATATTGAACGCCGGATTTGTAACATTCTAAATATAGGAAACAAATAGTTGTAGGTGAGTCGCCGGTGAGTTTAAGGTTGGATAGTTTTTGGTATATTTCCGGAGATTTGTAAAAAAAACTATACCAATTAACCTTATGTGGGTATGGAAAAATAAACATTGTTCTATAGAACACGTTTATTCGAGGACATAATTTTCCATAGAAAATTATGTCCTCGTTTAAAATGTGATTTTTTTATACACGACACATTTATACATGTAACATGTTGTAGAGTAATGTAGAGAATCCGGAAGAGAAAAAGGATTTATGATACATTTGGTAATAATTGTAGAAGTTAGAACTATCCTTCGAATACTTTAGTTGTAGTGATATTAATTATTTTAGAACTGAGATGGATATGTGTAAAAGACTGGCCTGTCGTAAACAAGGTCGTACTAACCTTGGCTATAATTATATTCATTTGTTATTATTTTTATCACCGTATTTAAGCAGCTAGGAAGTAAGTGAAGTTGTTTTGCAGAATGAATCGAACTCACGAGTGGCAAATTGATATTCGCAGCGAAGGTCGAAACAATCTTGTAACGTGATTCAGGAAGGCTTTCAGGCTGTTACTCACTGTCGACTGGCGACTGGCGACTATCGCGGCAAGTGGCGACCGGTTATGATTCAGCTAGAGCAGATGTCACGGCGCAGATACCGACGTATGAGTAATACGTGTACTATATTACATTACGCTTTATCTGCAGGTATTGCTTCCAAACAGAGACATGACTGTTGCACTAATTTCACATTTCAAAGAATTGCGCAAACGACTTAAAATATTTGTTCGGCAGTTTGTGCTGTGATAACGTACGAATAATAGGTGCACATTGTGTGAAATATGGGTCGGTACTCGGTAGACGATAGCGATAACGGTGGGCATTTAGCCGTATCACTGGCTTATGTTCCTAGAATGAAACCTAACTGTCAACACACAATACTGTCTTTGTTCTATATGGCAATTTATTTGCTCTTCTCCGAATCTATCTGTGGCTCGTTGTGTAAACAATTAAATGATATCCTTTTATATGGTCAGGAAATAATATTGAACTTAATATGACGTAAATTAAGCTTCTACTATCATTAAAACTATTAGTATTAAAAGTGATATTAGCGCATGTAAAAATAGCTATAAACAACCAAATTTTCTTCCTTTTCAACCGACTTCCAAAACACAGGAGAAGGTTTACTATTCGTGTGTATGTTTTTTTTTGTTATGGTATCATTACATGGTTCCTAGTAGCGTCCCTAGAAACTAAATCGTAGTGATAAAAGTGCATTTTGCTTATTTTTCTTACATGTATTTATAGTTTGTTTATTTGTAAACAAGTTGATAATTTAATGTGAACGAATAAGGTAAAAGTCGGCAAGTGAGCGGTGATAAGGCAAGGCAAGGGCGCCGCTCCGCGAGCTGCTATCGTTCAAGATTAAGGTCGTTTACGTATGGGCGGTATGCGGCGTCTTGAGGTCGTGTGAACATGCTTATATATTAGTTATACACACAAATATATACATACACGTACATTGTTACATGTTGCTTGTGTATATAATTTGGTGACGTCATTAATTCTATTATTATTGTTTCAAATTTATTCTCATAAATTAATTCGTTTGGCATATAATTAGATTAACTTTATTTAATACTTAATTTTAATTCTCAGTTGTAACTACATAGTAAACTTATAACGTCATTCTACTATTACATTAAGTCTTCCTAGTATTGACTGGCTCTTTAGTCTCTCTTATAATATTATCATATATATATATATCACTCTCACCGACCTATCAACATCAATAGGTACTTGGATTCTTGAAGTATGTATTTTCATTGCAACAATGGTTAAGCGCGAATGTTTGGAAAATACACTTGCATAATGAAATGTGAACAATACGAGCCATGACTGAGTGTTGCCATAACATCCGCTGTTATCGGCTTATTGGAATAATCGCTGCCGTCTATATTAACCTTTTTTATCCGACTACGGCGAAGCTAAAACGAGGGTAATGATTTAAACATCTTGCGTTTATTAAATTGATGTCTATATATGCCCAAAGTAATAGAATTTATAACTGGATAGTAATTGGTTTTTGGCAAAACAACATTCTATACTGATTTTACTTGCATGGTGCCTATTCAAAATTGTCATCACAATTTTGGCCAAAGAATGCGCCTGTAGGCCTTTTAGGATCATATGACAGCGGCGTAAACGTAACGTTATCGAATAAGAATTGTATGAAAATCTGTGAAAATCATGACAGCGCCCATAGTTATCGAATGAGAATTGTATGAAAATCTGTGAAAATCATGACAGCGCCCATAGTTATCGAATGAGAATTGTATGAAAATCTGTGAAAATCATGACAGCGCCCATAGTTATCGAATGAGAATTGTATGAAAATCTGTGAAAATCATGACAGCGCCCATAGTTATCGAATGAGAATTGTATGAAAATCTGTTAAAATCAAGACAGCGCCCATACAAATTTCATTTCAACGTAACGTCGATTTACGTGTACACCTCTGTCAAATGTATCTGCCTTCCCCCCAAATCGATCGAATGTCAATCGTCAATCGAATGCGAATTGTATTAAATTCTGTTAAAATCATGATAGCGCCCATAGTTTTCGAATGCGAATTGTATGAAAATCTGTTAAAATCATGATAGCACCCACAGTTTTCGAATGCGAACTGTATGAAAATCTGTTAAAATCATGACAGCACCCATACAAATTTCATTTCAACGTAACGTCGTTTTATGGTGTCTACAGACACACGAATTTGGTACGGAGCGTACAGCGGATCTGGTACGCTCCGTACCAGATCCGAGCGTGTGTAGAGCAGTCCGGCGAACATAAGAAGAAGGCGAAGAGTTCACCGTTGTCCGCATCGGATGTTCGCTCCGTACCATATCCGTGCGTGTGTAGAGCAGTCCGGCGGTTAGGCCGTACAACGGTATCAGTGTTGCCAACTTAGGGATGTACCCTCCAAAATTAGGGAAAATATCTACGGGGGTTTACTAGGGGACAGGATGTTTAGAGTTTACTCCTTATGAATCAATTTGTATGTAATAATAAAAATTATTTTAATGTGTGTATATAGCCAGGGATATGAAAATGTATTGGGAGTGAAATCAGATTAAGACAAGTTAGTTTTATGTTATTCACGCGTAAGTCTTTATGTTAAACACATAACCTTTCTTTCTAGCTTATTATCTCTTAGACCTGTCAATGGTATAAGTAATCGGAGGTAAAATTTGGGGAGAAATATTTTTAAAGTGTTGGTATCACTGTCCATTATCAATGAATTGCGGGAATCATCGTCGTCGTTTAAAAACAGCACTGTAAATAGAACTCTGCTAATGTCATAGAGCATAAAATCGAACACACGAGTGTCGAGCGTTTCGCTCCACTGCACCGTACCAAATTCGTGCGTGTGTAGCGACACCGGATTTGGTATCCGGATATAGTTCGCTGTACGCTCCGTACCAAATTCGTGTGTCTGTAGATAGCACGTTTACGCCTCTGTCAATCTGTGTATCTGCCTCCCCCCCACAATCATACTTTCCATAATAATCTGTATTCAGCGAGTACCACCTTTATTTCGTAATGAATGAGGAAATAAAGTAATTTTATGTTTGCTCAATGAAGATGATGTTGAGTTCAGCTGCGTTGCGTTATGCACACGGAATGCAGTTAGTTATGTTCCATCGATGTTACTCATTGTTGTTATTTTAATTGTTTGTAATTTCATTATCTCTTGTCTTTATAACAGAGGAACTTTTTGTTTTCAAAAGTATTCTATATTGTTAGATATTCTATATAAATTGTACTGCTTTCACAATAAAAGTTTTTGTGTCATAAAAGTTATGCTATTATATAATGTTATGTTAATCGATCACTTACGTGTAAGGGATATAAAATACGACGCAAAAGTCACATTTTTAATCAATAGTGGAAGAAAATCTTTTCAATATTTATAGGAGATACCATAACCCCTAATATATAACATAAAACCATAACATAAAGTAGGTTTCTAAAATATCGGAGCCAAAAACTGACAGGAACCGCAGTGTAATCCATGAAAGCAGTTTTATTACAATGACTTATACTCTCGTAAATATAAGAAATCAATAGCCTACATCTTATCGTATTTTTTTCTAGAATGTTTACTTTAAACGCCTGATTATTTCTACGTGTACGCAAATACGAATGACCTTAGTCCTTTTTGCGAGTTGCTACTTCTGTAATTCTGTGTACAACTAGTGTGCCGATATTTTCTGACTTTATTTATATACCTACGTAGCTATGTGCGTCACATTTTCATGGTCAAGTTTGAGTTTGTGAATTTAAATGATGTTAAGCACGTACCTATTTCTTAATTCCCACACGTTTCACAATATTTTACGTTATATTGTAAAAAGGATAACATTTTGTTCATTTGTTCTATATTTAACATTATAACGCACATTTCCTGTTATATTAATTAATTAAGTCAAAAGTCAAATGAGGTTATCCTGTGTAATAGAAATCGAATAAAAATATTTCCGCTACTAAAACAAAATAGATTGATAAAATAATTAGTACTTAACGTAAATGAAAAGCCAAGTGATATATTTAAGATTCGAATAATTAGTTTTATTACGAGTACACGTTGGACGATAACAACCTGACGATGATCATACCATCTCCTGAATTTAGTGGTGTACATTTCGTCAAATTAAATCGAGAGCGGAGCAGCGGGCGACCACGACGTAGCAGGCGGTTGGATACAACGTGGGATGGGAGTCGAGCGAGCGCCGAATTAGCGAATATTTTTCGCACACACAAGGTCGAGGTCACATTGTTTGACTTCCTAGATCATCTCAGCCTCGCGCCGGCCACGGAGAGAATAACTCTGACATTTAAACGCCGCGCTGTAATATTAGATTACTTACTCACATTGTTCTAGAATATAATGAGTTATATCGCTCATAAAATTAGTCGAAAGAACATCTAATTTTCAGTGCTATTGAGCACCATTGGTCACAATTTCGAATTCAGGTATTAAAATCTAAGTTCTAGAGGTCACTCTGTGGTCGAAATTTTCCCAAAATAATTTATATAATTTTAAGTTATAATTTTATATTTAGTGCTTTTACTTCTTATATAGATACAATAAAATAAAAAATAAACATTGCGTCAGATTAACAAACTTCAACGTGTAACAAAATTGCTTGCATAATTGCAACCATTAAACGCACATTAGTGTGTGATAATAAATAAATAAATAATCATTTTATTGCAAGTAACACACACCCATATTCGTACAAATTAAAATTATAACGTCACATTAGATATTTTAGAATCACAACAATTTTAAGTATTAATAATTATTTTATTACATTATTAATGAATGATTACATACACTTATATAAACTAATTACTCCTGCGCGTATGCATGCTACAGCAGTGGCTAATGTACGGGTTGTCAGGGCGCTCAACGAGCGCGGGCAGCATGCTGTTGGAGCTCATGCACTACACCAGGGATAACGCTCGCTTACGCATCGTGGCAAAGAAACAGTCCAATTCTACACACGCGAACATCGCCGACGCACTGCACCAGCGGGGGAACCCCACCAGCATCCTAAACGCGTTATTGTACTGGACGCGAAGAGCGCTGTATGCCCTTAGCGTAAAAAAAATAAAAGTTGGCATTCCGTTCACTTTTCTTGTTTCATCATGAAACACCATACACTAACTCTTTTTTACAATTGTATATCAGCCCGTGTTCAGCTGCGTAGCGCTGACATAATATATTGAGCAACTTCTTAAGACCACACACTGAAGCGCTCAGCAGCATCATGTCGTCCGCGTAATTTATATTATTATTAAAACATGCACCATCTATATGACACCCGACATGCTGCTTGCTGAGCTCCTCAATCAATCCATTTATATAAAGGTTAATAAAAAAGGGGGAACTTAACCCACCCTGCCTTATGCCACATTCTAGGGGTCTGACATCGTGCCAGCCCATCTTACAATGTTAATTTAATTATCATACCAGTATTTAAAGAAAGTCGAGGAAGAAAGCTTAGACGGAAGTTTTTCTTATGCTAAAAAGGCTTGTAATAAGGCTTGCACGATGTCAGAACATACGATATTTTATCAATTACAGACAAAATATGACAAATATTTTTACAGTAATACACCTCATAAAACTTCTAGAAAATCTATTCAATCTATAGCCTATCCCTTGCCCTGCTTCTCCACGTCGGTCCTGCTACTTCCTTTATCGATATAAAATCCTTTACGATCTTTCCATTACATATACTGTCTGCCCTTCTTTATATGTCCATTTCTTGGGTACCAATTTGTTATTTTGTTTCTCCTCTTTTCCATTTTTTTCTCTCATTAAATAAAATTATCCATATAAAATTTAATCTGTAAAATATAAATTATTTCAATTATGCTGTTACAACTAAGCTTTTGATAAAGAAAATAAAAGTTGTGAAAGATTTGCACAAGTTCTAGGACTAATGGCTAATTAAAATGTTGCCTAAATTAAGACTTTCCTTAGTGCGTAATTTCGTAGCACAGCGTAGCAGCTCTACTGTGTTCTGAGTTTTGACAGTGGCCAGCAGCATCTATAAATGTACCTTATGCCTATGGTAAATATATATTGATTATTAAATGAATTATTCCTTGCTTAAGGTAAATACTAATGAAAATAATTAACAAGTATGATTTTACTATAAAACAATATGTTTTGATGAATCTGAAAGTTTTGGTACCTAACTTACTCTTATTTCTAATTTCTAAGAAGTAAATTAATTATTTTTACTTGAACAAATATGATTTTGCATTTTCTAATTTCTAAGAAGTAAATTAATTATTTTTACTTGAACAATGTTCTCATTTTTGTCTACATGATATGACTTCATCAAGTATTTATATTAAGACGCCGCGTCGCGACGCCGCACTTTTTCTTTATAAGGTCCAGGCCTGGCCAGTGCGCACAATGGTATTATGTGTAGCGACCTTGCAGCTGACATTGGCTCGCGTTTCCTGATCTCACCTCCTCTGCGTAACAAAGAGTGTCCACTCGCGGTAATTAGCACGCGTCGGCCTTGTCCTGTTATCGTGTCCATGGCGAGCTTTACGACACTGCCTATTGTTTATGATGATGCTGAACTTGGTCCGTATATAGTATATCATAGTTATCACAGTGTAAGTAAGAAACTTCTCAACAACCAAGACATGAAACAATTTTAGCCTAGTAATTGGTAACTGCATAGGACATAGTGCCTACATCAAAATAGCTTCCTGCATGAAGTGTGAATGAAATGACGTCGCATCTCACAAGGAGACTCATTAATGCTCTACAGGAAAAATACCTTATCTTGAAGCATGTGGTTTAATGTACAAACAATATTTACCTTAAGGGCGGGCTCAGACGTCACTCGCCGAGTGCGCAGCGCT
Source organism: Glaucopsyche alexis (assembly GCA_905404095.1). Lineage (NCBI taxonomy): Eukaryota > Metazoa > Arthropoda > Insecta > Lepidoptera > Lycaenidae > Glaucopsyche > Glaucopsyche alexis. Next base: position 11,745,724 of record FR990053.1, read on the forward strand.
GGTGTATACTGCGCAAACATGTTTGCCGACGACACTCAAAGTTCAAGGCCCGCTAACAATAATTGTGGAGCGATATACTTTTCGTGTAGAGGTTACCTCGAGGACAACGCGAGTACCTACTTAATTGGCAATAATAACTGTTTGTGAAGCTAATTCTGTTGCGCAATAATAATGTAATTTACAGCGATACATTTTCAGGAAATGTAGAGTCGAGTTTTTCTGTCGCTCAACTTATTGCTATTTAAATATTGTATTTGGATATGATGTAATCTGTATGTTATATATTTTTTTTAAGAATCCTATTTTGCACATATAATGTGTTGCAAGAGGCGTAACGTGTTTAATGTGTAATCAGGCTGATCACATTTTATTGGACAAAGCAGATAAACAAGTACCAGATTGTAAACACATGACGTATTCTTATACGTTTTATTTGTTCCTATTGTGTCTGATAAATGTTTCATGAAAAAAAAATCAAGGTGACTTGTACATGGACGTTATTTCATAGAGGTGATCTCAGTCCCGAGGTTCTGGATTACATTTCAGTTTTATGCAAACTAATTTGAACAAATATTTATTCTCAAGTAGAAGTGGGTTCCGTTTAGACTTTAGTTTCCATAGAAATTATTTCGTGCTCTTTATAAAATCGTTTATTTTGTGGGAAGTCAATTCGAAGAGAATGACTGTATCAATGGGGATTTTACTAAACTGTAGTCTGTATATGGTTAGTAGGTACATTTTTAATGTTCTCGAAAACTTTTTTCGTTTCTTTCGAACTTTACATTTAAGATTTAGGTGTAGGTGTAGATACTGATTTAGTATCCTTATTTTTTGAAATACAAGAAAAACCGGACATGAAAGCCGAACTGACCTTCAGTTTTTTTCATACTAAAGTTCGTTGACTCAAAAGCCTCCACAAATATTAATAGATAAAAATCAATCACATCATGGTCATATCTGTATAATAATTTTAAAATATTCTATTATTTGTGTATAGGTATATTGTGAAAACAGATTTATTAAACTTACCACAGTATTTACCTTACATTAAAAATCAATACAAAAAGCCCTTTTAGCTGTAGTGGGATAAAAATACAAAAAACATTAAAGACAAATTTGCATTACAGAACCTCAAGGGCTTTTTGAATATAATGCAGACAGACTGCATAAAAAAAGTTGAAAGTAAGTTGAACCCACGGTTAAACCGGTACGATTAAAGTTGATGGTATATTGTTCTGATACACTTTTCAGGGAGTGTGCCGCCTAAGTTAGTAGATTAACTTTGTTATTATTATGTGTATTGCTATACAATGAACTTAATCTCTTTTATTATTTATATTAGTACAATTACTTTCCTAATTAGTGCAATGTATACAAATAAATGAAATAGAAGTGTATGTTAACTGTTTGTAATTTTAAATTAACAACTTTTCACTAAATGCATATGAAATTATATATTATACGGTAGGTACTTACAATAAAAATATAAAAAGAAATATAAAAAGAACGTCTGCCCGTCTATCTGTCTGACTATTTGTTCCGCCTTATCACTGAAACGGTAGACTTTCACTGGTAGATTAGAGACTCGTTAGTACGTATATATTCTGATTTTCATAAACAATAGGGTATCGGACTGCATCTGAAATATTTAGTTTCATTAATATATTCAGAAATATTGAGGCATTAATACTTGGTAAATGTAAAAAAATATATTATTTTATGTGTAGTTTACTAATTAAATACATTTTAAAAGTACCAATTTTTTTTTCTTTTTGCGAAATTGGTAAACAAAACCTACATCATTAGTTTACTCACATCATATACAAAAATATTCAATATGGTAAGTATGAACTTAAACGCACAAATATCGGAGATATTTACAAATATATTCCGGCGGGCGGCCCCGTATACTTCATACACCTTAACCTACAAGTGACGTCATTTGTAGGTCGACTTTAGTATAGAGCGTTTTTAGGAGACTCGCGAAATTTTTTATACATATCGCTGTACCTTAGAAAATATTGACTTTTGATATACGGTTTCTTCTGAAAAGTTACTCAATAATATAAATATGAGTAAATATGAGTTCATTTATGCAATAAAAAAAAATCAGTCCGATTGCCTATTTCATTTTGTTTTAAACGTTCTTACCAATATCTTGTTTCCACAGCTGTCAGATTTGAAAATCTAACCACAATGACTAAAACAAACTGAGCATATAAACATTGGCTAATAAATTTTGACAATTTGGCTAATGAAGTAGCGCATTCAATAAGGAAGAGCTCATAAATCAAAATGTACATAATGTGTAGAATATGGCAGTGAACAAAATTTATATTCAATTGCAGAATCCTAAACATTAGCAGACAAAATAAAATAATGTATGAGTCGGGCTCCTGACATTGGATGGGTTTCCTGTGTATTTACATCACTATGGGTTACCTTCACACAACCGGGCTAAGGTTACGCAACCACACCAATATTATTACTTGTTACCTATTGTGTATTGTTAAGTAAATAGTATATGAACGAAAATTATATGTTTATGCTAGCGCGTGTAATTTATTTTCTTATTATGTAATTTTTTAATATTTTTCTGTTATTGACACTCATGTTAATAAAAGGATAATATTAAAACGAATGAAATCTTTCTTTAATTATATTTAAAGAAATATATTTGATTTATAAATATAACAAAATAATCAAATTATAACTGCGTTGTAACTTTGTAAGCTGTAAGTATTTCAGCGTTTGGACTTTACCACAGCCTTGTAGAGTCCACTAAAACTTTATATAATAATATGATGAATATATTTTATAATTTATAATCCGGGGTTTTACTTCTTTTTAACTTATATTTTTGCAACAATAATGTTGCTGTTTTTATCTACAATTAACGTTCATAATTTTAATGTCCTCGTCAAGGTAAGCCATGAGGTTGATAAGAATCTTTCATGTGTATTTTTTATTGTTAGATCATAATAATATGTAGTATGTATCTAGGGTTGCCAATCCCAAATTAAAAAAAAACCAGGATAAAATAAAATTGTAAAAGTGAAATTTTAAAATACATGACTTTATCCGGGCGGGCGCTTTAAAAACCTAGGACGCTGCTTTGAAACTATCCAGGACAGCCCAGGACACTGTAAAAACCTGGACATGTTCTAGGAAAACAGGACTGTTGGCAACCCTATATGTATCATCATGAACTATGCGTTATTAGCAAGTTTATTAGCAAATTCTAAAATAATAATATAAATAGGAGGAGACAAATTTATATTTTCTAATCAATGCTTTGCCCAAATGAAAAAAAAATACCTTATTATAAGGGTGTATTATTTGACGGGATATTTGTACAGGTATTGACCACGGTATAGACTATAGGTTATCCCGTAACATCACGTGGTAACCTGACACGCCGACGTCAGCGCGGCGCGGGCGGGGGGCGGCGCGGGGCGCAGAGGGGGGAGGCGCCTGACCCTGACTCTTGAAATAGTCTTCCGCATTAACGTAGAGAGCGAAAATATCGCATGATGTTGCCACTACGCCGACACCTCCACCCCGCGCCGATTATGGGCAAATTCTACAAAACTAGTTAGGTAATGTTTTCCTAAATATCATTTGCGGTAATGACACTGGTTAGCCCACGTGTTTCGTCCTTGCCGTTTCCTTTTTTGAAGATTTTGTTGAGTATATTAGAGCAATGTCCTGTTCAAGTTGCTTTATTTGATGAATACTAAATCAGAGTAAAATATTATATTTTAATATATTATGCAAAGAAGTACAAAGATTAAGAACTGAACACTAGTCTATTGCCAACATTTACTATATTTTTTATTTTGTTGCGGTTTTTAAAAGAAAATGGTTAACGTGGTTAAATATGTATTTACAGATTTATTTATTTTTACTAGCTTTTGCCCGCAGCTCCGCCCGCGTAAATACAGTATCCCGCGGGAACACTGTACTTTTTTGGGATAATAAATATCCTCTATCCTTTTCCGGGACTCAAAGTATGTTTATATCAAATTTCATAAAAATCGGTTCAGCTGTTAAAGCTTGAAGAGGTAACAGACAGACAGACAGACAAACAGACAGACAGACACACTTTCGCATTTATAATATTATAAGTATAGAAAGTATAATTTCATAAAAATCGGTTCAGCGGTTTAAGTGTGAAGAGGTAACAGACAGCCACACAGAAAGACTTTCGCATTTATAATATTAGATTAGAAATTAGATTAGAAATATATTATTAAGTATAGAAAGTATAGATTACATAAAAATCGGTTCAGCGGTAAAGCGTGAAGAGGTAACAGACAGACAGACAGAAAGACTTTCGCATTTATAATATTAGATTAGAAATTAGATTAGAAATATATTTGCTTTTCCTCAAAATTTTCGCAACTTATAAGTTATTTAGCCACAACGCATAGAAACTACGCATGAAAATTCAAATGCGACACAATCTTGTTTGTTCCTACAAAAATATATTAAATTGTTTACAGTTACTTTTTTTAAATAAGTTCCGCGTTTAGATTATTTAAACAAAGTTATGAATCCACTGTATGTAGCACTTATCTAGACACTTCCTAGAAGTCGACAAGGTCTGTCAGGTTGTTGGTTTTACGTCTGAACGTAATTGTATTAATAAAAGATTGGAATTTTACAATAAACAATTATCATCTACTTATTATAAACAACACGCTATTTATAATACATAAAAGTAAAAACTAACAATGTCATTGGATACCGTCTGGCCTCTGCCCTCAACCTTACTGTAAGCTGTAATTATACTTATGTATAGGTACATACATCCTTACAAATAATACAGGTAGGTACTTGTGTAATTGGATAAAAATTATTAATAAAACCATTATGTATAACAATTACTTGTTCTGAACCAGTCAGTCCAAAATAATATTTAAAATATAGCGATAATTATTATTGATATTTTTTACACATGTTTGAACATCCTCTTTGCAAAATTCAAGGTAATCAATGAGATAAGTAGGAATAGATCATGACTCATTACAATACGACAGGTTTCCGATTTTATTTGCCAGTCTTTAAATTTATAGTTTGTTGATGTTAACATAGTCTACTTCAGTTGAGACAAAGTTTAAAATATTTATTTTGGAAATAAAAAACTATAGTTTATGTTAGGTTAAAGACAAAAACAAACATATTATATTTCGTTTTTACCTACGTATTTAACCCAACCCACCACGTGGAAATCCGTGGATCCGTGGATTTTCCGACAGCGTTTTCCGACTCTCTAATAAGCTTGAGAACGTAATGATTTCCAATATTGTGCCTTATTTAGGCTGGGACTCTATTACTCGGAATCCAGAAGGCCAGAGAATATTCAGAGCATCGAAAATTGAATTCTGAACTGATACAATAGAGTTGAAAATCGAACACAGTGTCGAGTTGTCAGATTTGACATTGACGTTTGACTTAACACTTTTTTTAAATTTATTTATGGCGTCGGCTTATCACCATTTGCCAGTGTCAAGTATATTATTTTCATCAACGTATTTCTAAATCGTCAAGTTCAAAGTCTAGTCAAAGTCCAAATAAATAGTCACGGTAGTCAATCAGTCAAGTCAGTCGATTCAGTAAAGTGGTAGACGCTTTACTGAAACTTCCTAGGAAGTTTTGGTGAGAAACCTAATTTAGCACGCATTTTGTAGAATGTATCACTTCTCCAGACTAGTGCACCTCAACGAATAATGAATGGTTAATATTCCACCACTATTACACATTAAAAACCGAAATAACACGAATTTAGAAAAATAATACAGAAACACAACATTGCCGATTGACATTCCCGGCAAAACTCCGACTTAACACTTGTGTGTTCGATTTTCAGTTCTATTGTATTTGCACAGAGTTCTATTTTCAGAGCTCTAAAATTATCCCGGCCTTACAGATTTCAAACAATAATATAGTCCTGGCCTAATACAAGCCTTACCCTCTTCATACTCGTACTAGTTTTTCAATCATGATGGATAAATCTTTCTTACGACACACACTCGAGACGCCTAAACCCTAAACCTATAAAAGTTTGGATACATTTTCGAAGTGAAAACTACTTTAGCGGCGTTGTGCACTTTTCTTGGGATGGGTAGAAAATGTTAAACTCGCGTCAGGACACGTGACCATCGAAAATTCGTAATATGAAACTTGCAACTGTTTGCTGTCTTAGTTCCCTTACGCGACCATAGCATGAAACTATTTTAGTTCGTATCTTTTAACCAAGATGGTGGATTTTCTTAGTTTTCCTACGCGAGTATGAAAATATTTTAGTTCGTATCTTTTAACCTACATGGCGATTTTTCCAATTTTATGTTCAAGTTTTCACTTTTGCCGGCACTCCCGGAGTGCAACCCGTTGTTTTTTATTACAGGAAACGTGCAGTTTTAATACAAGTATAGCGGTAAAAATTATGTTGAATAATACCAGAAGGTATAGCCAATGAGGTGTTATAATTAACTGCGAAAAACGTAGCGACCTTGTGAGCGTAGTATTTAGGTAGTACGTAGCGCCGTAAATGTCGATCACGGTAAACATTATGTCTGACTCCCGTGAAATCTGACATTTGTTTGTACCTGAAATATTCCAATGCGAAATAATTTGTTCGATGTTTATTCGATTAACATAAAAATACATTGTATTTATTACTTTTGCGAGTCATTTTTGTTAGCTTGCTTTAGTAATTAAATCAATTTGTAAGCCATTGTAGAATACAAAAATACAGTTTTAATTTTATTTTGTGATTTGACTGTATTCCTGGAAAATCGGATTTCTTTAATCCCAGGGCAGTTGAAAAATGACTTAATGAAAGTATAAATCGTTTTAATTTATTGGAAAAATAAAGACTTTGTAATGCACCTGACTAATATGTTGTTGAAATGCAGCTATCAAGTATCAACTCGAACAGTATTTAAAGATTGCTGCTCTCAAAGTAAAAGCCGCAGGCTGATTCTGTATCTTGCAACAGCAATGCGACAGGCGTAAATTGTACAATATCGCTGTCAAACATATTTTTTGTATTACGTATTAGCAATAGCGACGCGACAGCGAACAATCGATGGTATCGCCATCTAGCGAACAATTAGGGAACTAAAAATGCAATCGATTCTCCTTGTAATAACAAAATCGGTATTACGTATGACATTTGACAGCAACGCGATAGCAGACGGCGAGCAATTTCAATTGTCAAAGAGCGACAACCCATTTAGGTCGTTGTTGAAAGATTGCTGATATTATAAATCGATATAGGCAGTGTTTTCGTCGTTAAAGTAAAGTGAATTATGTGTTGTAGTGTATCCGTATGTTCTATAATATGCTACATTCAAGAAATGATAAATATCGTGCGTTTCTGTGATTGTTCGGTTAAGTATACTCATAGGTATACTTCGATTTTTGCAGTAGTGTAAGGCTAAGGAGTGAGGCAATTAGTGCTCAGTGCTAATTAATAGGCATACAATAGATTATTACGATGAAATATCAGTATGGTGTGCTATTCTACATCCACATAAAGTACTTTCTATCTAAACTTCGTCCCATTTTTGTTTATAAACGGCAAAGAATCCATTATGTAAACAAAACACTCGATACTTCATAACAGATATAGTTCCACATGTCGCTACATGATTGCTAGTGGCGCTGTTTATACCGTTAAAAATGCATATAAAAGTTGTCGAACAACAGCAGAGCAACAGTCGTACGTAATACGATTTTTTTCAGCGATTAGCAACCGATCGCGCGACAACTACGCGACCGGTTGCCGTCTGCAAACTATCTGCTAAATATACATAATCAGCCTGCCGGTCGTTGTTCGGCTGTCCTATTTGTCATTCACTACACAAATAAAAGGAAAACAATGAACGATTCTCGGTGATGTTCACTTTCGTGTTTTGTATCCAAACAAAAAGTCAAATACTCTTTGAGAAATATTATTAGAACAACGCACGCAATTAATAACCTATAGTCTATCTATAATATATATTATTAACACCTATTTTTCTGGTATAACTTGAGGACAGCTGGACTGATTTGTTTTATTTTGGGTCTTGAAATATTTGTGGAAGTTCATGGAAGTTTTAAACGGTGAGAAATACTGGAAATATTGCGGGGAAAATGCCAATGATTTAATTTTCTCATACTAACGGTTCATTGTTGGTTCATTCATCATTGTGTTCAATTTGTCTCTTGACTGTCAAATATTTATAGGTGTTTACTTGTTTGATATATTTTTTAAAAGTCTGGTAGTATAGATGTAGGAGTAGTTGTAGATGTAGGTGTAGGTGTAGATGTAGGTGAATGTTGTAGGTTGGAGGTGTAGGTGTAGTTATTTATTTATTCTTTTTTATAGTTAAGACAGAACAACGTGAATCAGGACAGCTAGTACTCGTATAGCAACAGAATGTTAAATGTAGCCCTATTGGTACCTACTTGGTAGTAAGTACTCACAATTAAGTGTTAATGGAATGATTATTAAGTGTTAACGGAATGATTACATATTATGACGTTTAAAATACGAAAGATGAGTGAGAAGCCGCACCACTTAAAAAGTAAGGACGGATAGAGTCATATACGCGGAAAATGTAGAGACGATTATTGAATTATGAAGACACTCAATGCCACATATGATTCAGGGTAGATCTATGATAAACTATAGCCACAGTGTAAAATAGTTTTCCTCGTCAATTTGCAATCATAAATCATAATCAATATTTTATAATATATTCGTCACAATAGTTCTTGTGACTAATAATGAAAACTTGCAAACTTTGACGAGGAAAAGTGATAAAAACTTTACGTCCCTATTTTTCATTGTTTTAAACACTTACGGCTTTGTCGCGGGGAAAATAATAATTGAAGAATTTTCGGGTAGTTTGAACAACTTCAACAAATAGGACAACTGACACCTCAGACCTCCTGTGATCACGGCTGCTGGAAAGTAGCCGAAACGTCGGGAAAAAGAAAAGTGCACCGCGGCAAAATCAGTAAGTGTTTAAAACAATGAACAATATTCGCGTAAACATAAAAAATCAATATGTCCCGGTTTTTCTCTCACTTAATTGCCATTAAAAATCTAAGGGACTTATAAATTCTTTTAATACAGTAAATATAACAACCAGTTTCATTTTGCGTTAAGTGACATTTGCACAAGAAAGCAGTAGGCCATAAAGGAGAAAAGTGAAATCTAGTTGTATTGTCTTTTAATCGTCTTCAAGATTCGAGATTGTGTTCCGAAAACTTTCTTTTATGCTGCGCTTAAATTTATCAGATGTCTTGTTTCACGAATTCAAGTTCTGGGCCAAGGGCGTGGTGTAGCCTGCCAACTGCCAGGAAGGGCATATACTTTTAAAAGTAAAAAAATATTTTTTTAAATACAAACTAATAATACAAGTTCATAGTCTAAAAACCAGTTTAGACATATAATGCTACCAGTGTAAAGATATTTTAAGTGAAATTGGTTTCTGCTTCCGGCTCATATTACGGTCACTTGAAGTTCGGAAACGTAAACAAAGAATGACACAATTTGAAGATGTAGAGAAATCTATGTAGAGTCTACTGTACTTTTTGAATGTTAAAAAATTGTTTAGAGTTTAGACCTTATCATTAATTTTGTATTAGTTCTTAAAGTTGTATGAGTTTTGTCGTGATTTTATTGTACACGAGTACGTTGGTATTGTTTTTAAATGTATTTACACGCGTGGTCCTTATGTTTAATTCACGATGAATTGTACATTTGTAATTAATGTTGCAAATTTTATGAGTACGACTCATTTGCAACGCTACGAATAAAAATATATCGTAAGTAGGTGTATCATCTATTTTATGTTATTTATTATTATCGATTACGATGCTCTACGATGGTTTATAAGTATTATGTATATTTTTATACGTGAAGCGAAAATTTCAAGTACATTTTTACGAGAATTGTGCGTACGGATGAGAGTGAAATTTGGCACAATTAAAGTTTATGCTGAGGAAGGCGTGCGAAAAGTTTAAATTTCTTAAAATAATGCTCAGAAATACTTACACTATATTAATAAAAATAACAATAGTGTGCGAGTGTTTGCTGTGTAAAAATGTAAATGTGTCACATCACTCACAACATTTTCATTTTTTTTCTATCTAAGAGGCAAAAGAATCCTTATAAAGTTCAAACTTAAAATTATATGAATTATTATAATTGAAATGGAATAATAAATATAAATAGGAATTTGTATATAAATTTTTAAAATTACATTAGATAAATGAAATTTAGGACACGCCGCAAATAAACTATGTACACGAAAAAAATTTAACTTTCATTATAGAGCATTTCGGCCAAATTCCCGACGAACAATGATTGTTCCTTCTTGGGCTAACGTAACAAATGCACTAATCAGTCACTTATATTATAAATGTGAAAGTTTGTGAAGATGTATGAATGAATGGATCGATGTATGGATGGATGTTTGTTACTCTTTCATAGAGTCCGACCGAAACTGGTTTTCCGGCCGAAACCGAAACTGAAACCGAATATTCGGCCGTGGCTTCAGTTTCGGCCGAAACCGAAACCGAAACTCACGTGGTCAAGTAGAAAATTCCTTAAAATACTGAAATTTGGTGCATTTTATCCATTATTCTGCATTAATTAGGACATGAAATGGAAACACGGTATATTAATTTTTAACCGACTTCCAAAAAAGGAGGCGATTATACGTTCGGCTGTATATTTTTTTTTGTATGTTAGACCACAATTTCGCCGTCTGTGGACCGATTTTCAAAATTATTTTTTTGATGTAAAGGGTATTATCCCAAGTTGGTTCCGTTTTAAAAAAAGTGGTGACCTGATGATGGGATCTATGAGGAATCGAGGGAACTCCTCGAAATTTATATGGAAACATATGATGATTTCAACTTTTTCTAAAGTACTCTAAGCATATGCTACCAAAAAGTAAGATTTTCTCAAAGGTATACCCTGGATCCAAAAGTACAGAACAGAACTCGTGACTCCTTATAGATACATGTTTGGGGATTTCGGCGTTGTTTAAAGAACTGCAAGCATATGCCACCATGTCAATTAGAGTAATCATCATCATCACCACCACCATCACACCATACATCATTACATTATGATGATATAAAAGGTACTTCTCATAGTATTTTACACTAGCACGGAGATCTTTGATCATTACTCGGCCGTTTATGGACCTATTTGCAAAATTCTTTTGTTATTGTAAAGGGTTTAATTCGAAATTGGTCCTTTAGTCACTAAAGTGGAAACCTAATGATGCGATCCATGAGTGTAAATATAAATTTCGAGGAGTTCCCTTAATTCGTAAGGGAACTCCTCGAAATTTATATTTACACTTAGTGATTTTGACTTTTACTGAAGTGATACAAGCATATGCTACTAAAAAATAAGATTTTGTACCAATATATTATACCCTAGTGGATCCAAAAGCACTGAACAGAATTCCTCAGTCTTTAAAGATATGCGTTTGGAAATTTCGGCATTGTTTAAAGAACTGCAAGCATATGCCACTTTCTAACTTACAGAAATCATCATCATCATCTTAATAACAATACCTAATGGAGCGCGTATTCAATTATACATTCGATCTTAAGACGTATTAATAATAACTAAACAAAATATATCACTAAAAAGGGTGAAATTATTATTTTTAAACAAAAAATTAAACCACCTTCCAAAGTAAAAATACACAAAAAATTATGAAATAAAACTTTTCTAAATAATTGCCCTTTTAAATTAGGCAATTCTCTAGTCAATCTTCTTAATTTTGAAGTCGGTACCAGCAAATAACGTGAGTTTTATAAAAATATTGTAGGATATCGTTTGGGCTGGTAGCGACTTCAAAATTAAGAAGATTAAGTAGAGAAATGGCCAAATTTAAAAGGGGAATTATTTAGAAAAGTTTTATTTCATAATTTTTTGTCTATTTTTACTTTGGAAGGTGGTTTATTTTTTTGTTTAAAAATAATGGCCGAAACCGAAACTGCCGCCGAAACTTGATTTTTGGCCGAAACTCGGCCGAAACCGAAACCGAAACCGAACTTTCGGTCGGACACTACTCTTTCACGCAAAAAATACTGAACGCATTTCAATGAAATTTAGTATTAGTAGTTTAGGCTCTGGATTAAAAACATAGGATACTTTTTATCCCGAAAAAACACAATGTTCCCGAGGGATACTATAGTTACGCGGGCGGAGCCGCGGTCAACAGCTAGTCAGTCATAAAGTACAGTACTCTAAATTTAACATATAATATATATACCTATTATATGTACGACGTACGTATAGCTGGAGCGGAATCAGCACAAAGCAGGAGGCACCGATGCGTGGCTGCGGCCTACTGCCCTGACCCACATCGGTGATGATTGTATGTAGATTTTGTAAGGCACATTCAAGAAAGCCGCAAATGCAATATCAACATCCACACTCTCCGTGCATTGGAGTTGTCCCTGCGGCCGCGCCCCGATCGTCTTAGTGAAATTGACGAAATATCGCTTATAACATCGCGTACTTGTATGTAGATTTTGTAAGGCACATTCAAGAAAGTCGCAAATGCAATATCAATGTTACGGGCAATTTGATTAATAATGGCCGGTCTGTATTCATAATGTCCGACTCAATTGGGCAATGTGATTAAAACAGCATGATTAATCACTTTTCCCGCCTATTATGAATAATGCCCAGGGTGGGCTATATCTTAGGTAAAGTAATAAAATAGGTAAACTGTAGTGTTTTTGTTTATTAAATGAAACTAAACTTACATAATTTTCATGAAAAGTTAAAACAAAAAATAAACTATTGAACACAGTAATTAAAATAAACAGTTAAAAATGTAATAAGTACATCAGTAGCTACCAACTTTTATTTTGATATTTTACTACTTAAGAACAATAGTTTAAAAATTATTAAGCTGAGACAAATCAACTGAAATATCTAATATACTGCCCGGTCCAAGTGAAAAGTTCAAGCTATCTCAAACTGACTTATTACATGGACCACGGGCCGAGCATTATTAATAATGGCCGGTCAAAGTAATAAATTAATCACTTTGCCCGACGCTCTTGGGCATTATTAATAATGGCTGGTCCTTATTAATGCCTAGTTAATCACGTTGCCCGTAACATCAATATCCACACTCTCCGTGCATTGTACGAGTTGTCCCTTCGGCCGCGCCCCGATCGTCTTAGTGAAATTGACGAGATATCGCTTATAACATCGCGTTCGTGACCCACTGGCCGACTAAAGCGATACGTTTCACATATTCGTTCCTATTTCACTATAATTATGCATGTGAATTATAATTTTTAATTTAATTTTAAAAAGTTTTTGTTTGCACAGGTTTTCTTTTTTATTGTAGAGAAATTGTGTTCTATTTTCAGCTTGCAAAAGTGTAATAGTAATCCTGGCTGCTTAACCGTAATTAAAACCTAACGGTGAAGTGTAACAGTTATCGGAATTTGGGTTTATTCTATGACCTTAATTGCCGCCTCTGCTTTTGACATTACCACTTATTGCTCTTATTCTTTTTGACTTCTTATGCTTTTGTATTGTAAGCAACCAGTGAAGCGAAAAATATGTTAAATGAAAATAGACGTCTCTAGAGAGTTGTAACGAATCGTTTTTTGTCAAAAACAATTGTATTAATGCTATTAACCACTTCACTTAATCTAACTTTATATATTTTATATAATTTCATCTATTTACTAATAGACTTTCACCCGATTCTATGTTACTCAAATACTAAAAAAGTACTTTTAATTTCAAGTAGGACAACTACTAAAATATTAGTTCTAACAACTTCGCTTCCCTAACTTTATATTATTAACACTAGATGTTGCCGTGCGCACTAAAAGAAATTTAGCCTAGGAACCGTACATTTTGCCACAATAAAATGTAGCCTATGTCCTTTTCCGTGGTCTACTCTACATCTGTGCCAAATTTCATCAAAATCGGTTGTGTAGTCTCGGAGCCTATTCGATGCAAACAAACAAACAAACTTTCCTCTTTATTATATTAGTATAGATTATGGAAACTTCTAACAACGACACTTACATGAGCTAGTGAAATGGAAACCGTGCTAAATTCACGAAGGACAAATCCTTTCTCCGGTCGAGTTCGCCTTTCTCAGCGCAGCATCCGCGCTTGAGATTTCTCTCGCGTCTGTATTGGGATTCAGGTCACGCCTCACCTAAACGCCGCAGTACACTCGTCTTAGTTAGAAACAAATGCCACCGGCCACCTAATAGGGTAAATATAGAATAATAGTGTACCTTCCTAATTCGGGGTAAGATAAGGCGATTTTATTTTTTCGGGAAGAATAACAGATCGTCGATGTGTAGGTACGAACGTTAAAAAGACTATTATGAATATATATTATATACTACTCTCTATTATTTTAATCAATCGATCAAGGCAATACAATAATACACGATTTTCACTCAATTTGATTTCTTAATTTTTTTTCTTTTAGACTGTCTATAAACGTTCACCGCCTCACCTCCTCAGCTAACCGGTTGCCGCAATTAACCGAAACACAGTTTTCATAATTTTTTGTAATCTGCACGCTTATCATGGCTGCCGTATAAATGCTTTTTATCTACACAAGAATCGACATACTGACAGATTGCGTAGACAAAATCATTTTGTCATTTTGACAAAGTCATTTTGTCTATTCTTCCGTTTCTATGGTGGTCATACTACGCGGCCTGGAAAGCCTGCAGCTATACTTTGAGTTTTCCTATTGAAAACCAAATAGTGATGGTATTACATGCAATATCAACTCTATAGTTTTATATGTGTCTACATAATTTATTACATAATGTATTAAATACGGCAAATGATAAGCCTGACTGTGACCTTGAATTCAGCATTAAATAACAAATGTTTTTGCAGATTTTCTCCTCTGAATTTATTTAAATTTATGATACTTGAATATTTTGTATAATAATAATAATATCTATGGACGCTGCACACCACGTCAATCTGGCCCCGTGCTAAGTATCCAAAGATGTTTGATGATTGTGTTTGTTACAGGTACCATGGCTTTTATTTTGTTCCTTCGTCGGGATTTGAACCCGCGACCCCCGACTTGAGCATCAACGCGCTAAATCACAGAGACACAGAGGTCGTCGTATTATATTATTCTCTCGTGTTATAATTATTTTTTTAACACTGATAGCGACTCCACTAATTTACTGACAAATACAATTATTACTTTATCCAATCAATAATACTATGGCTTTTAAAAATCTTTCGATGTCGAAGACAAGGAAGTTACTTTAAAATCCAATAACCAACAGATATTTACCTTGCGTAATGCTATCAAATATGGCATTATGTTAAAGTATCACTAAGGTAAATTGTATATATACATATATAATATCTACCTACATACTATTATGTATTTACAAAATACATAGTCACTTTTTCCAGTCTCCGAGGAGCATTGACAGTTTTTTGCTAGAAAATATTTATCCAATAAAAATTCGTCCAAAATTATTTGAAAAATTTAACGGCTCTATCTATTTTAAATCATTAAAAATATTTTAAGGGTTAAAATATTTATGTGTATGTTTACATGTTCGGCTTCTTAGATGAACACAAAATGTTATACATATTATATTTATTTCCTTTTTAATTATGTCCAGTAGTTTATAAATCCATACTGTTTCGTATCTTTTGTTTAAAAATCGCTCCATTTATCTGTTTCGCACACGGCGAAACGTGCGGCCTCGGTGTTCGAGGCGTGGTCGGTGTAATCGACGTTTCCTGGTGAACCACTCGAAGATAAGAGAATCGTTTTGAATGTCAATCGATATTTTTGCGCGGCCGTGAAACCGCAAGGTCGCCGGAATATATTTCTGCGGCCGCGATAAGCACGTAGAAAGTGATTTCGTTCGACTGAATTTTTGTTGTTGGCTGAATTCCAATAGCTGAAATAGTTCTGCGATGTCTAAAACATTTTTCGTACGTTTAATTGGCCGTTGAAAAAATTGATCCGGTAGCCATGCGAACAGCGAAATACATAGTTCTATTTACGTGAGACAATACCTACTGGGTTTGATTCCGTCGAATAAATAAAGAAAAACACTTTTAATTGCTGTTGAGTAATATTTTTACGTTTAGTGCAAGTTTCAGTTTTTTTCTCCTAAAGCCAACATTTGTAAACAAAATAAAAAATATCTTATGAAAAAAAAATGAATAAAAAAATTTATGCTCTCGTGCCTTCTCCTCGTGTATGTATAACCTCAACACACGAGGATTTTCGCGCGTGGTGCGAAGGCGGAAGCGTGTGCTCCACGAGGCGGGCGGCGGGCAGCGGCGCTATCGGTCGGCATCGGTCGACGTCGGTCCGGCGTTATCGCGGCACCTTGGCGAAGGTCCCGCGGAGGTCGCGCGCTGACGTCACGCTGATAACGATTTGCGCGGTGACCTTGTCGTGCGCCGAATCTCAAGGTTGCCGCTATTTGTACAGTCAGATAGATCGCGCCCGCGCCGCGCCGCACCCGGACTTCTACCTCGCGGCTCGCGAATAACAAGATCGACATTTTACACAGAAAAAAAATATGTTACAAATTTTTAATGTCAAATTGGCAAGACGATGCGATGATATCATTGTTAGATAATATTTTTGTTATTCTTAAAAAACACAAGTAGTAAAGTTTCTTAATATTAATTAGAGATTAATATTAAGAAACTTTAAAAAAAATCACAACCAGACCACTCTACAAAAATAAAAATTAGGGAGTATCTATGATGTATTGTTATTTGCAAGGAACTATTTTTAAATGATTTAAAAGGAAAGCAAAGGAACAAAGAACAAGGAAAAGTTACTGGAAGTCAGGAGGACATGTTTTTTTTTTTTTTATTCAAAAGTATTACACATTATACATATAACTATAAAAATCGCCAAACTGCGAAACAGTTTGTTGGCGATAATTATTATAAAATATAATAATAATATTATATGAATATTAAAGCTACTTAAATCTACTGACAATTTAACAAATTCATAGGTTAAAAATAAATAACAAAAAATAATATTTTCTTTTACAAATCTAGTATTCTTATAGTCTCTACGCGCTTGCAAAAATACCGTAGCAGTATTGCTCTACTCTTGCAAATGTAACGTAGACTGTCGTTAATTTACAGCAACAGTACCTACAGTAAATAAACAATAAAGATAGACTCAGTAAACAATGAACTTTTAGCAAAATTTTGGAACAAACATAGAACATGGAATAATTTCCTTATTATTTCGTAGCCCGCGCGGGTGTCATACGCGGAAGCAGACGGAGCCGCCATGCGCAGACACTGAGGCTTCAATAAATATTGTTATTATACTCGTACAGGTTGGCCTCGGCAGTCGGCCGCTCGCGGAAGCACCGTTTTGCAAATTAGTGTCGCTCAAGGACGAAAATTTACTAAATATCAATTTTTTTGCATGACAGAGCGTATAGGTTATATAGGAAGTAAACGCGCATTTTGGAATGGCGTAATATGATGTTTTTGCGTTTGACGACAGAATCTTATCTTGTATATTGAAAATAAATTATTTTGCGTCGTAATAAATTATTTTGCGTGAAAAGTAATTATTTTCCGGAAATACTCCTTTGATGGATATTTTACTAAGATTGGAAAGGATAACTTAACATAGCTTCACATTCTTATTGGGCAGGTTTAAAATAGGCTACAGTCATTACTAATAGATTAGGACCACACTATTCAAAATCTTACTTTATAAATACTTAATATCTATGTATATACAATGATAAATTGTATGTATGCTACTCAGCTAATCCTAAGTGAATACTTCTTCAGGCAAATATAAATATTTGGTAGGTAAACCTACTGTGAGCGATTGCATATTATATTATGCATTACTACCTCAATATTAGGAATATATTATATATTACGAATTGGTACAACGTGTATTCAAAGTTGTTTGTACCTACCTGATATTACCTGGCTTTATGAGTTGTATTACAGAGTAAAAAATATAGAAAAACGACTTGTTGTCAAGGCTGAAAATAACTATATAATATGAACGCAAGAATAAACTAGAAACATTAAGAAACCAGAAGCGATTTTATATACTTGACTTCCTACTCATCTGTACACATTATTATTGATTAAATATTTTTTGCATATAAAATATAATATACTATTTAAACAAAGCTTACGACTTCGCAAATAATAGTTTTTTTTTTAATGTAATTAACCATTAATTGGGCCTCCGGTAATCTCACTCACTCGGCCAAACACAACGCAAGCGCTATTTCACGTCGGTTTTCTGTGAGGTCGTGGTATTTACCAAGTCGAGCCGGCCCATTCATGCCGAAGCATGGCTCTCCCACAGTTTGTGCGATTTGCATTATACAAGATCCGAGTAGTAACAACAGATTAGTAGTTGCAACTTACTGTTTATAGGACAGAGGTAGGTACAGGTAATGAGGACCACTGAGCTCTGAAAGAAAATAGTAAAAAAAAAAACTAAAAAGTAGCCACTGAAGGGCCAAATTATCTTAGATATTGTATTGATTTGAAATTGCATTTATTATACAAGAAAAAGCTCAATCTCGAAAAATGTTATGAGTATTCAAAGTAATAAACTCTTCAGTAAGAGCGTTTTCACATTGCGCGGTGCGATGTCGCACCGATTAATTACTAAGCAGTTAGCTATGAGATAGACAGCGAAATGTTTTAACGTGAAACATTATACGTCTTTGTCAATATCGGTGCGACACGATAAAATGGTCTGGATATTGGAAAAGCGCACTTACGTCCAAGACATAAGAGCGTAATTTAGTAATTTATCGATGCGACATGCTATGTCGCACCACGCCATTTCTAAGTTCGCCGTCGAAATTATTAAACGCATCTTGACTAGAGGCCCTTATTGCAATAAATTGTTCTTGATTAAGCTAGTAATTTATGAACTTAAGAAGTAAAATAATCTTTTACGCAAATAAATGCCGAGTAAACTGTAGATTTTATCAAACTTTTATTGAATCAGAAATTAATTTTTATTTCCTGAACACTAAAACGGCACTGCTTAGCTTTGTTTGTCTTGTTGACACAGGAAACGCAAATGATATTAAGGAAATATTTCGCTTATGCAATTTATGATAATCGGTGTCTCTATCTAATAAGGAAATATCAATATCGGGACGAAGTTACGGATAGTCCTTGTATGTAAAGGCGCTGATCGACAGACGATTTGACAAGGAAGTAGATATACGTGAAGATTTAAAATTAAGTATTACCTAATAAGCCCTCGAAGTTTTTGCGTTAGAGTATAACCCTTTGATTAATTATTACATAGATACGTTATATCCTTACAAAACTGACAATATTTCTGTGCCACGACACACATTGACATGGGATGCGTGTCAATGTGTCAACGTCGCATAGTAACACAAAATACGCTATTACTCGCGGAGCACACTAACCAAAATTGGCCCGACTCGGGCCAATTCAAGTCTTCATTTTTACCCGTTTATAACATATCTACCTCTTTTTAATATTATATATCTATGAAGGCTTTGATTAATTATTACATAGATACGTTATATCCTTACAAAACTGACAATATTTCTGTGCCACGACACACATTGACATGGGACGCGTGTCAATGTGTCATCGTCGCATAGTAACACAAAACACGCCTTACTCGCGGAGCACACTAACCAAAATTGGCCCGACTCGGGCCAATTCGAGTCTTCATTTTTATGAAGTATACGCGTTTATAACATATCTAATTTTAATATTGTATAACATATCTAATTTTAATATTGTATGTACGCGTTTATAACATATCTAATTTTAATATACTCTTTTTAATATTATATGGTATAACCACAGTCTGAAATATTGTTTGTAATTAATTATTATTAATTTGACATTACAAATTTGCAGAGCATTTTCGCTCATAATTGCATTTTCAGTTAAAATGTATGTAACTGTATGGCGCACTTGGCAAATGGCCGTTGCCTTTGTAAATACAGTATTTATGGAAAAAATCATAATAAATCATACGTTACCATTACCGAATCAATTATAAACTACGCAAAAACAAAGTACATAACGTCATCAAATCATACACGTTTACGTATTTTCCGCTACAAGTTTATGTTATTATGGAACGTTTTGCACTTCACTGTCATTGTTGACTAGTTGACTACTCTTGAGTATGGCGTTTAATAATTTAACTAACAAGTGACAAGTCCTCGTGCAATCATGATACATCACTTTTATCGGTAATGTAACCTGGCAGCGACGTCACAGGGTCAATGTCAATGTCAAAAAGTCACGTGACACCTCCACGTGTCAGTTACATGACGGCTTCGCAGTTGAGAGCTCGTACTCTACAAAACACTTCGCACTAACATCAATTGAATAAGTACTGTGGTGCGAATGAAGTGTAGATTGATCGAAATTACGACCATCGAGAAAACTCCATGAAAATACTAGTACAGTTTTCCTATGCGACTTTATCGCTTTGAAAGTATTTGACTATACTATAAATCTTGGCTTGAATAAAGCTTTGCTGTCAGTACGGTCTTAAGGTATTGTAGGCTGTCTAGTTTAGAGGTCGAGTCGATTTAGGTGTTGAAGATTACAGATCATGACTTTTGTTTAGATGGGGGCTATAAGCATACTGTTTTAATTGTTTATCTTTTTCATAACATACTGTTCCGTATAGATCAGCAGGACCTAACGAAACTATTTTCAAGTGTTAGGACGATATATATGCAGCTGATGGACATATTGATGAATAGATCGCGTAGATCCTGAGCTATGATGGGTATTACGCAAGTCGTGCGCCGCCGCGTGAAGAGTGAAGTTCAATGTCACACACACTCACACACGCAGCCGCGAACACGTCGAACACGTATTACTAGCATCGGTGTGTATGTATGCTGTGTATCTGTGTGTGTGCGTTAGCGATATCTGAACAATCGCAGCCAACCCGTTATTCGCCTCTATCAGTACTTCCCGGAATTATTCGCGAAAACTCGATTTTCCTTTGTGCTCGTATTGTGATCGTTTTTCTTGTCCAAGGTCAATGCTATGCCAATCTTTATTTTTAGCGTTACGTGTTTATGTGCACGTCGCATTGTAATATCATTGTGTCATTTATATTATAGGAAATTCATGTATGCTCTACAGTCTACATCATCTTATACTTTAAACGAGACGTTCTTGTATATCATATATTATGTCG
Source organism: Glaucopsyche alexis (assembly GCA_905404095.1). Lineage (NCBI taxonomy): Eukaryota > Metazoa > Arthropoda > Insecta > Lepidoptera > Lycaenidae > Glaucopsyche > Glaucopsyche alexis. Next base: position 11,766,990 of record FR990053.1, read on the forward strand.
TAGGATAATTGAAAAATTAGGATCTTTGCAAAAATCCTGCGCTTATTGCAAAGAGCGCGTTTAAATAAATTTGCGGATTAATTGATCCTGGGATAATTTTCGCCATCTTCCTAACCTTTTTTTAGGAACTTTGCAAAAAACCCGACTGTACGCTCCGTACCAAATTCGTGTGTCTGTAGATAGTATTAGCGCGCGCGACATATAAAGCGTCAGAGATTTTTCGCTATTATTAGGATAATAATAGCGAAAATATGTCGTGCGCGCTAATGCTATCTACAGACACACGAATTTGGTACGGAGCGTACAGTGGACCATATCCGCAGACCGAATCCGGTGTCGCTACACACGCACGGATTTGGTACGGTGCAGTGGACCGTAAAGCCCGACACTCGTGTGTTCGATTTTATGCTTTATTACATTAGCACAGAGTTCTATTTCTAGGGTTTTCGCAAAGATGCTTATTTTCCAATTATCCTACGAGCCTACGACACATATATATTATATATAATTGGCTTCTCGAACACGGCTGCAAGTTTTACAATGAAATTAAGTATGCAGGGAGTTTTGGAGGAGAATCATCAATCTAGCTAGGTCCTTGGGAGAGTGCGCATTTTTAAGCTATATAGTAATTATGTTTTTTCTTCTTCGAACAAAATATCAATAATTTCGTCTCTATTATGTTAGTCCGATTGGCAGTTTGGTATGCGTATGTATAATTTTTGCTTTGTTCGAAAATTAGGGAATTGGTAGGTTCTAATCCCGGTCAGATAAATATTTTTGTTATCCTTTTTTTTTAATTTATCAGAACTCCGCGCGGCCCTTTGTTACCCAGGTAATTTTACTGTATATTGGATGCTTATGTTCACATAAAGGTTTTATTATAGGCAGCATTAAATTATAGTAACTTGTCGTTTTTTTTAAATTTGTCACTGCCTACTGCCGAATAAATTAACTAGACATTTTTGTTTTCAAAAATGGAATTTATGAAAATGTAACAAAATACACCAATATCCACAACTCATTGCGACATTGAAACTGCATCCGAACGAAACAAATTTTCGAAGTGACCTCAAATAGTTTGGATATTTGAGAACTATTGTGACCTCTATCTGATATTCTGTTATTACCACCTGTTGTTATTGAGTTTCCAATGCCCTTGTTTTGGCACCAACCTATTTAGGACACCGGCGAGCGGCGACTGTGAGACACGTGTCAGAGGTCAAGGACGAACTCACTGACCTATAAACACTAATCAGCCCTTTCAGCCCTTCCAGCCCTATGATTCGAGTTCTAAAAAAAAATCCATCAACCGTTAGCTAACTCAGTTAACAGGTCGCTTCAAATGACTGTTCCTGGAACGGCTTTCGCTTCCGTGATTGGTAATTAATATATTCAAAGTAATGGAATAAGTGTACTCGTATACCTAGAAGCGATGGAATTATTTCTAGAGGTAGATATTAAAATAACTTTTCAAACCTTATTCAGTCAAACATTAATAAAAGTATGCTTTTCTTTCATATATTTTGTACTAGCTTTTGCCCGCAGCTCCGCCCGCGTAAATACATTATCCCGCGGGAACACTGTACTTTTTCGGATACAAAATATCCTATGTCCTTTCCCGGGACTCAAAGTATGTTTATACCAAATTTCATAAAAATCGGTTCAGCGATTAAAGCTTGAAGAGGTAACAGACAGAAAGACAGAAATACACACTTTCGCATTTATAATATTAATATAGCTGTATTGTACATTTAATGGAAAAGTTGGTATGTATACTTCTAAGTGCTCGTGTCTGACTAAGTAGGTACTTACGAACAGAAAGAGAGTTATGTAAATGGTAATATGTTCGATCTAGGCTAGTGGGACATTAGGTCTACAAAGCCTTAGTGTCCCCCTTAAAACTAGTTTAGCTGCGACCGAATACAATTTTAGGTAGAGCGACCTCATTTAAATGGCTTCCTTTAGCTATCTAGCACTGAAGTAGGTAATATTAAAAATCATATTGTATTTTCGATCTATTTACCGAATTTTTATACGTAATAAGAGGTATCATAATAATATTATATACAAGCTGTACCAACAGCTGTTGTCCAGAACAACTAGGCCACACTTATCACTTAGGGATATGAAAAATAGCTAACGACATATTCTCATACCTACCGAATACTTAAATTTATTTTTTAGTCTTTTTATTATAAACTGGAATAAATAAATAACTTCCTACAAATACCTACTATTTCTACAAAAACAATCTACACGTACTACCTACTCCTTGACCAACGATCTACATACTATCTTCTCCTACCTACTACTACTAACTACTCCTACACTTACAACCTACTCCTACTTACCTATATTTTCACCTACTACCGACAGCTACTACCTACCCCTGCAACATACATGTGATATTGATTGGAAGTGTTATCGACCACTGAGATTTGAAGATTATTACAGTACCCCCATTATTTGAAAGCAAAATTCGCAAATAAATAATGAGGGTTGGTGTGAGACGGGTGAAATTGAGTGCTGTATGTATTTTCAATTCTTAATTATTACATAATAAAAATAAAAAAATACATAGCTTATAACCTATTCTCATTAACGAATAAACGTGCAAAATTTCATAAAAATTGGTCAAGCCATTTCGGAGGAGTTCTATATAATGTAATGTCTATAGTTATATTGTGTATTCGAGCACTATACATACGTCTTAGTCAGAAGGGTATACTCTATACGGTAAAAACTTATTTTCGATTATGTTCCAGTTTCGAGTTTCTATATTGTTTCCAATAGGTGAGGACTTACCAGCAGTACATTGTAACGGGTGTACGGGTGTCACCCGGTGTCCTTGCCACGACCTTCCGCCCACGCTCACCCTCGCTACCCTGTTCACCCGATTTGCCATCACTCCATTATGACAATCCTGGATCCAACTCAAGCCTGAAGCCTGCTCGACCTCACTTAAAATTCACTGAAAATTTGAATAAATTGAAATCATAATTTTATTATAATAAAGTTAAATAAAACAAAGTTTCCGTGTTGTAAGGCATTGTTAAAGATTAAATCACATGCGAGTAACGAATATTAATTAATATAAAAAAACTGATTTGTTAAAATTTAAGTTTTCATGTTTAGAACCTTATAAAGATTTTACTTTATATAATATATTATAACCTTAATGAAGAAAATGAAAAGGAAAAGAGTTATTAATTAGGCGTCAATATTCAACTATCTATATCCAAATAAATGAAACTAGAAGCGAAAGATTAATGTTTCATATTTGACAAAGCAGTATATTAAATATGATAAATTGATAATGCTATTCTTGCAATATCTACTAATTTGTTTTATCCGCGTTTAGGCTTATCGAACATTTATAACCAAATCTCGTCTAAGTGGCAATTTTCCTAAATAAGATAATAAAATTCGCCGGACGCTTTCTAGGACACAGTATTTTGACATAATTTCATGCGTCCTCGATTCCTCGATCCCTTCATTTGACGACGTAACCTAGATTCTTGCCAAAAACGTCCCCCAAGGCCGCAGGGGGCGCTGAGTGAGATAACTACGTTTTACAAGGCCTACGGAATTTTAAACACATAATTTACATAAATCCTTAATATATACAAGGAAAACTTTGAAAATAATATTAAAATTATTAATTTTTAATGAAACTCAATGAAATAGCTGACTACTTATTCATTACGAACTTTGCTTCTGATAGGCAAAAAGAACATCATGTGTTACCTGTACAAGATTCGGTATTTAGTATTTATAAAATACTCGATGTTGCACGCGACTTCGTGCGCGCAAAAGGAAATCTGGCGGTAACCGTGCATTTTGCCGCGATAAAAAGTAGCCTTCCCCGTGGTCTAATCTATATCTGTACCAAATTTCATCGAAATCGGTCCGGTTTCGGAGCCTATTCAATGCAAACAAACAAACTTTTCCTCTTTATTATATTTGTACAGATTTTTAATTCTTATTAAAAAAATGTTTTTATAAAAAAATTACCTTATGTTTTTATAAAAAAAGGTGAACACCGAACAATCCCAAAATAATTTTGTAGAGTTATCTCAGGTGTCATGTGTTCATACCTTTATCTTACGCAATAAGCGACACGCGTAACAGTTGAGCCTTGGAGGTCGAGGACGCTCCACTACAACGTGGCAATCTGATAACTATGCTTTACATAACTGATAACTTCTATTATAAACTGTAATCGCAGATGCCACGTTGTGACCTTTAAACATTTTGCTAGACAAATAATTACGACTTAAAAAATTTCCACATATCAGACAAAATATACAAAAAAATACGTACTTTGGTTTAATAGAACTACGATTAAAATATAACAAAACTACTAGACGGGTCGCGCTAGGCGTATTCGAGGTGGTAAGTGGAAAAAATTCTAAAGTCGCTGAATTTTTGTGTGTTGATAAAGTAGTCCCTGGGGAGCTTATCATTAAGTTTTGTGCCATTTCTGCCCACTGCGTTTTCAGCAATTCCATTATTTGTGGTTGATTTTTTTATATGGCGATAAAAGTGGCAATATTGATTTAAAGTTTAAAATATTAATGGTATCTTAACTGGGACAGCTTCCAGAGTATGGAGACTTAATTTGCGTCGTTTTCGTCCAGTAAAAAATTACTTAGGGTCATTTTTTGAAAACAGTACCGGCAAAAATTCTAAAGTGTGATAAACGACTATTTTCTGTTTAAGACCACTAAAATAGGCCTAATTCCAAATTTTGTGCCACATTAAGCGACTGCGATTCGAGAAATTAAGTTTTTTAGTTTCCCTAAGCTAAAAGCGCTCCAAAAACACATAATCGTTAAATAAAGTTCACGTATTCAATATTATTAAGTCATAAAGAATCTATATTCCAAGTTTGTGCCTTTTTCATGGAGGGTTTAAATAATAAAATGCAAAAATAATATTATTATAATATGCGGTCGAAGTATTGTGGAATATTCGCACTACAACATACACATTACACATATACGTAAATGTGTGTGATAAAATGTCATTCATTCGACTACATTTCAAAATTTTTATATTTCGCATTTTACAGCGATTACAAAATTTAAACTTGCTTTTGCCCGCAACTTTGTTTGCGTAGCACGAATGACGAAGCTGAATGTAATTGTCGCCTGATTTTATACAATACATAAATGCACAATAAAATTTGATATCCGATAGGCTTCCACATGAAACTTCGGTTATCTAACACCAAAAAAATTACAATTTCAAATACCTAATTTTAGTTCTTGAAATTAGTCGTTTAACCGAATAGTCTCTTCAGCTACATCATATTTATTGTATATATAGTATTATTTAATAAAAAATAAATAAATTATTTCCACGCTTGAATTTTATACGTAGGTTTCTGAATACATGCTTCTAATACTCGTGGTTAAGGACTTATTTATTAGGTTATTAATTGATTGTAATAATTTATATAATTAAATACATTTTACAAACCAACAAAATAATATTTGTATATATTGTTATTCATCCCGTTGACAATTTTATATCTAGGGGCACGGCAGGGCCCCGCCAAGTCGAGCCTAGTGATACATCAGAGCACTACGTACGAATGTGGACCGATCCTTGTACTGCTTTTCGATATATGTTTACTATGTTTAGCATTATTTTATAATAATGTTAGTCTTATAAAATAATTGATTTATAATACCTAACGTTAGTCTTAATTTAATTTGTAATTTTATTATAATTTTTAATTAGTATTATAAAAAGCATTAATTTGTGAAACTGGAAATAAAAGGTTTTTTATTTTTGAATTTTTATTTATTTATTATTGCTTGTTAGTTTAATGTTTAAACTAGCTGATGCCCGCAGCTCCGCCCGCGTTGGTACAGTAAGTAGTATTAGAAGCTATGATTTTTTTATCTTTAAGTTATTTTGTTTTTGTATAACTGACCTTTGAATTACATCAATTTTAAACTTTGCTTGCCTTTTTGGGAACACTCCTTAACTTTTTATTTTTTTAAAGTCTCACGTTACGCAGCCACGGAAAAATTAACTACAAATAATCGAATTGCTGAAAAGGCAATAGGCAGACATGGCACAAAACTTAATTATTAACTCCCTAGGGACTACTCTATCAACTACATATAAGTACAGAAAAAATTCAGCAACATTAGAATTTTTCCACTTCCCACTAAAAAACAGCTAGCGCGATCCGTCTAATGAGTCAAAATGCATAGCTTGAGCGTTTCATTACTTCATGAGCTTTTGTATAAGGCACACCCCACACTAGCAATATTCGAGCGTCGTCGTTGTGCCAGAACATTGTGTTCTCTAACAGAAAAGCTATGAACAGTGACTAAAATATTTTTTATCTTAAGCCTATTTTCTACTTTACGAGTTTGTAAATTCAAGCTTTATAGAGTTAGAGAACGTAGAGTGGAGTCAGAAGGTTCTAGACGAGATCTGAAGACATTTTTTATTGGCGAGTCATAATATTATGGTCTCGTCTTGGCATCATTAAACATGAAATAAATTTAAAATTGAAATTATAAATTTCGCATTTAGAACATTATTACTTGTCAAGTTGTCACATAATTGTCATTTCATTTTGTCGTATTAATATGAAACTTGGGCCCCTCCCCGCGTGGCGAGAGGCCCGCACCCCGTATTCGCCATTGATACATGATAAAAGTTGGTTTTTTACATTCTAATAAAAAATCCCGCGGATAAACATGATTAAACTTATAGAAAGTGTTTTGTAACACCATAATCATCATATAGATATGAACTCTACTAACTAAAAGTTTCATTAGTAGTTTTTATAGCGAGTTTGAGGAAAAAAAATGGAATATCTTTATACGAAATTGCCGAATGTGGCACAACTTTCTTACAGACTCAGATATTAACACTCTGAACAGTTTTTTAAGATTTGTCAGACATTAGAATAGTTGTGGGCCTGGTGGGACCATGTTTTATATAGTAGCCGAATACCAGAAAAACCCTGGTTGGATACGACTCAAACTGCATATGTGCATCGGTTACTCTTTCCTTAATATCGGGAAAGTAAAATTTTTAGCTATAATTTACTTTTGGGCCAATATCCATGAAAGACACAAAAACCTAAATTGCTACAAACGCAGCCATCCAAAATGGCACAAAATCAAATTTTAGACTAAGAAGAAGGTCCAGAAACTATATGCAAAAAATAAAAGACTTTAGAATTTTTGCACCCTCAAAACTTATCCAGACCCGTCTATACGTTATATGATCAATGTTATTTTATAATTACCAAGGTGTTACCACAGAAATATTGCGACCTACCAACCAAAAGGATTTTTAAATAAAATAAAAAGTAGATAGAATCATAGATATTTTACAGAATATTATGATGATAGAACGTAGAAAGTGAAACTCGAATAAGTCGGATGCAATTAAATTATTTTTATCTCAAGCGAGTAGCAATTTAAAGTTTAAAAAGAAATAACAATCTTACTGTGAACTAGGTTTACTTTATCAATATTTTTTTCTCAATGCTAAGAAACACTCTAGAGTCTTAACTCAATACTATAAAGTGTTATCATCATCTACACTAATATTATAAAGAGGAAAACTTTGTTTGTATGTTTGTATGTTTGTTTGTTTGTTTGTTTGTTTGTAATGAATAGGCTCAAAAAGTACTGGACCGATTTCAAAAATTCTTTCACCATTCGAAAGCTACATTATCCACGAGTAACATAGGCTAAATTTTATTTTGGAAAAAAATAGGGTTCCGTAAGATATTTGGGTTTTTCGGACACAAGGTGTAAAAAATCAACCAGAAAAGTTACTTATTTTGCGTACGCTGTCTAAACTATAAAAGATAGAACCATAAAATGTTCTAATTAATTGTAGATCTTATAAATATCTACAAAAAAGTCCGCGACACACTATACCTATCTATGTCGAGTGAGGCACAACAACCATTTTTTTATTTAGAAATCTTGAATTTTTTTTGGACCACATTTAAACGCGTTTATTTTACTCATGTTATTAATCCTTATCAAAATAAATTATTTCATCACTAAGTACAGTTTATGTAGATAATATTCGGTCTTTGAATGATTAAAATTGGACGTTTGGTTTTGAAGTTATGGCGAAATTAAAATATTACGACTTCTGCTGCACGGCCCGTTGCGAAGTGGGCGTCACCAAGGCGGGGTGCGCGTGCGGGTTAATGTTTAGTTTAGTTTAGTTTAGTTAAATAGTTTAGTTATTTTATAAACATCAAATTGATAATATCTTAAAATATAATACATTATAATATCTATACATCTATACAGTTAAATACAATTTAAGTGTCTGTTTGTAACTTCAAATTAACAGCTTTTTACATAATGAATCTGAAAGTATATTCGGTACTTACAATAAAATACATTTTTTTTTAATTTTTGTCTGTCCGTCTGTCTGTCTGTAAGTCGGTCTGTCTGTCTGTTTGTTCCGACTAATCTCTGAAACGGCTGGACCGATTTTCACGGGACTTTCACTAGCAGATAGCTGATGTTATAGGGTACATAGGCTACTTTTATTTTAGGGTTCCGTTTAAAAAAATAGGATTCCGCTTTCGTTAGTCATAAATAAAGTCGCGGGTAAATTTCAGCGATATCCCAAAGTATTGTTCCACGCGGACGAAGTCGCGGGCAAAAGCTAGTATTATATATAATTAAAGTACAGTTGAGAATTGTACGAGCTCTCCGCTCGTATGATATTTGGCATAGTTAAAATTTATGTATAGCTAATATTACGGAATTTATAACATATTCCGTGTCTAATATCAAAATCCAAAATGAAAATACGTCACCACACTCTACCTCTGCTAGACAAAAATTATTAACACACAGTACCTGCGTTTGATACATACAATTTTGTTACATGTAGCCATTTTACAATCTATTTCAAATATCTGAGTGGCAAAAGAACTCTTATAAAGTTCAAACTTAAAAGTTATATGAATTTTTACCACAGTGCAACCTCTAGTATTTACCATTTAAGAAATGTTTATTTTGTAAAAAGGGTCTTTAGTCAAGATGCATTCGATAATTTCGATGGCGAAGTTCGAAAACAAAATGTATGGGATTTGACATATCAGATATTGGAAGCGAAATATGTCACATAACGATGTCCTATGTCAAATTCTATACATTTTTGATTTCGAACTTCGCCGTCGAAATTATTAAATGTATCTTGACTAAAGGCCCTATAAAATAACGAACACAAAGTTGTTATGATGAAAATCGGATGTCCTTAACAGTGCGGAAGAGGAGAAGGGCAGCGACTTTTATTGTGCACTGAATGTATTTTGGAAAATGTTGTACCACATAATAGAACATAATACAGAATTGATATTGTATCCAGGTGTTTCCGGTAGCCCGCGGTGGCCTTATAAGTAGGTTAAGGCTAACGCTTTATCATATTCATTTGGACAACAAAATTAACTGTTTAAGTTAATACGTTTTTGTTATTATACAGGCACGTGGGTGTTTGATTAAAAAATTTTGGTAACACTGTTATTTTTTAATAATTTTTGATGTTTTTATTATCTATTTGTTATAAATCTAAAATATAAAAAAACCGTGTGGTGTCGTCGGACATCAGATAGGAACGAGGTATAAAGAAAATAATTATTTGGGTATTTTTTTATTATGCTTTTTTATCGATAAAAATAACTTTACAAAATGATCTTAACACCTTTATTTTATTTACAATGATTTATAAAAATATATAATAATAATAACAGTCATCACGTAGACTATACATTAGACACTGTATAGCGATCATACATAGACAATACATAAAAATCTTACGCTTTTTATAACGTTACGGAAGTTTTTTGCCGACTAGGTTCCGCAACGCTCCCTTTCGTTCCAAAAAATTATAATAACTCCACACACCGATTCAGTGAAGATGGATGGTTTGATTGAAACCCAACCAGCTACGCAGGAGTTATTTTATAGTGCTCAAGTGTGTGCGCTATACACAAGAATACACTTTTTGTTTACTCTTATAACTCAGTGGAACGGATGACCGACACGACTGGCGAGAGATGAGATATATTATTAATATCTTAAATAAAACATGAATTATTATAACAAGTGATTAGAACATTTTCTGATTTTAACGCAAAAGTTTTGACTTTTGACCTTTGGATCACAGTGATTACTCAATCGCTTTGCAAAGATTATTTCAAGGTCCAAACTCCGACCACTTTTGGACCAGTTCTCCATTGTTACCTTACGTGGTTGTTATTAGCGAATACTCGTATGTGGCTTCGTTAAACCAACGACAAAACTCACTAGTAATATTTAGGCTTTAAAATAGAATGCTTTTTTAGGAAAGAATATTAACTCCTGAAGAAATAAAGGTAATAAAATACACTTATGAACGTCTGGTTGGTGGTTTGGACTTTGGTAGCTGGTTATAATATTATGTCTAAACATTTGTGTTAACATAATATTATGTAACCAAACAAATAGATGATAAAATTTCCCATCTATTCACTTGGTTATTTAATATTGATTTTTGGATATAAAATATATTTATTCCAGAAAAAAATGTATTAAAGTAATTATCAGGCACTAGGAAAGCTTTATAAACTGTTCTTTACCGTTTGACCCCGCTTACTGGCTGCGAGCGCTGTTATTTAGCCAGCGAAATTGAACGGCTCATTAATTATTATGAGAAAATAATTTATCTCCCTTATTATTATTTTTATAAAATAAGGCCTCAATCTTTTCATTCGACCTAATCTGGTACTATTATTTATTCTGTGACCTAATTAAGAAATAAATAAAATAAGTACATCTACACCTACAACCTTATACCTACATCTACACTTACAATCTACACCAATATCTACACGTATATCTACACCAACAACTATACTTACCAATCTAATAGGACCGGCCGATTTTTTGAAATAATCCAAACAGGTAAACAGAACGCACCAAATTTTTTTAAACCGTTCTCGAATCCACCTGAAGACACACAATAAAAACATTAAAATCGGTACAGCCGTTTAGGAGTTCAGTGACATACACACGCACAGAAGAAATATATATCTTATATATATTAAGATAAAGATTAGCTGTCCCGGAAAATTTCGTACCACCTTAGAATTACATTTGTTGACGTACTGACAGAAGCGCCACCTACCGGGTCCAATTGCAAATCTAAGCCATTCTCGAATCCACCTGACACACACAAAAAATTTATTAAAACCAGTCCAGCCGTTTAGAAGGAGTTCAGTGACGTACACACGCACAGAAGAAATATGTATATATTAAGATAAAGAAGAAGAAGATATGTGTATAGGCTATAGTTCATGCAAACTGTATAATAATATATATTACTAGCTGTTGCCCGCGGCTCCACCCGCGTAACTATAGTATCCTTCGGGAACACTGTACTTTTTCGGGATAAAAAGTAGCCTATGTTTTAATTCAGAGCCTAAACTGTTGGATTATATAGTGCAAAAATTAATATGACTATCAACGTTTCTTTGTTCTACCTATTCAATCTATTGTATATTTGACTCTACACTCTGCGTCACGGGATCTTGTAAGACGGACGTATTGCTTCCAAGTGAACGAATATAAAATAAATATTTCAATATTTAATTAACAGCAGATAAAAGTATTTTATTTTGACCCCATACCTCCTATAGGTTATGGGCCCAGTATAAATAAAAACATTTAGTAGTGCATAGTGAAAGTAAAGTGCATTGTTTAGTGATAATTAAAGTAGTCAATAAAAGTTGTGACAATGGAAAAGGTGAAAAGAAACATTAAGCCCTTTGATGGTGAAAAATACAGTGTGTGGAAATTTCGAATTCGTACATTGCTTTCCGAATTAAACTTGATCAGTGTTATCGACGCCGAAATTCCTGGAACGCGATCCGCTGAGTGGGAAAAGAATAACAGGGCTGCCAAAAGTATTGTGGTCGAATATTTAACGGACTCATATCTTAGTTTCGTTGATGAAAATAGTACTGCTCGAGCTATTTTTCAAACATTTTGATTCAATATACGAAAGAAAAAGTATAGCAACTCAATTGGCTTTGAGAAAACAGTTATTGGGTTTAAAATTATCGACTACTAATCCTTCTTTTTCAGGATTTGCGTTTATGACTGAAACATACAACTTTACAATCTAATTCCTATTAGACTCAGGAGCATCTGACCATATAATAAATAGAGATGATATATGCACTTCATTTGAATATTTAAATCCACCCGTAAAAATTTCTATTGCTAAAAATAATCAATTTATTTCAGCAACTAAAAGAGGAAACATAAACCTAATTAGTAATACAGGAGTTCACGGAGTGCTGTCCAATGTATTATTTTGTAGTGAGGTACCACACAATCTGTTATCTGTGTCAAAGATGCAGCAAGCTGGGTTTACGGTAAGATTTGATGAGAAAGGCACACATATTACAAAGAATGGTAAAATCATCACGAAAGGTAAGGCTTTTAATAATTTGATCACTTTAGAGTTTAAAATACCTGCAATTAACGGTGAGTCTTCTTCCCACGCATGTCATGTTAATAAAAAAAAAAATATGAATTATGGCATCAACGCTTGGGACATACAAGTAAAACTAAATTCCTGGAGTTGAAACGTAATAAAATGATTGACGACATAAATGAAATAGAAACAGTTTCTCCTAACGATAAATTGTGTATAGCATGTATAAATGGGAAGCAGACTCGCCTGCCCTTTAATAAAGTAAAAGACAAGAGTTACATAAAACGCCCTCTCTTTATAGTGCATTCAGATGTTTGTGGCCCAATAGCACCTCCAACAGTTGACAATAGAAACTATTTTGAATTATTTATTGATGAATTCACATATTATTGTGTGGTGTATCTGTTAACTTACAAATCAGAAGTGTTCTCAGCATTCAAAGACTATGTAGTTAAAAGTGAAGCTAAGTTCAATTTAAAAATAGTAAATCTTTATACTGATAACGGTGGTGAATATTTATCTACCGAGATGAAAAACTATTGTAAAGAAAAAGGAATTAGCTATCACTTAACAGTTCCTAGAACTCCACAGTTAAATGGTGTCGCGGAACGAATGGTTCGCACAATAACAGAAAAAGCTCGTGCTATGTTAAATGGCAGTAAATTAGAAAAATATTTCTGGGGAAATGCAGTTCTAACTGCAGTTAATTTAATAAATATTACGCCTACAAGAGCTTTGATTCAATCTAAAACACCATACGAAATGTGGCATGATAGGAAACCGAGTGTTAAAAATCTCAGAGTGTTTGGTTCAACTGTGTATGTTCATAACAAAACCAGTAAAAAAAAATTTGACAAAAGGTCATGGATAGGAATATTGGTAGGTTATGAACCCAATGGTTATAAAGTTTGGAACACAGAATGCGAAAAGTTTGAAACTGTAAGGGACGTTGTAATTGATGAGACTAATGTCATCGAATCCAGGCATACACTAAGACCTGAAGGGAGTAATAATAAATATTCCCAAGACGAAACTGATAGTGTGAAATCAGTGTCTTTTGAGTCTCATAGTACACGTCTTAAATCAGATACTTGGAAATCTGATAAAGAATGCAGTAGTGGTAAAATTCGTAAAATCGGTAGTGAAATGCCGAATGAACCTGAAAGTGAATCTGAGAGTAGTTTAATGGATAAAAATCAGGAAAAACCTGATGAATTATTAAATTTACGAAGGAGTGAAAGACTCAAAACTCGTTTACCAAAATCATATAATGAAAATGAATATGATATCTATAGTGCCTTATCAATCACAAATAATGTACCTAAGTCTTTAGAAGAAATAAAATATCTGGATGACAGGGATCAATGGGAAAAGGCAGTCAGGGATGAACTTAATTCTATTAAAAAGAATAATACGTGGACTTTAGTACCAAAACCAAGTAATAAAAATATCGTTGACTGTAAATGGATATTTACTGTTAAAAATGACGGTTTCGGTAAACCTTCAAGATATAAGGCACGTCTTGTTGCTAGAGGTTTTAGTCAAGAATATCCTTCTGATTATAATGAAACATTTGCACCAGTTGCAAGAATAGCAAGCTTTCGATTCTTAATTAGTTTTGCAAATCAATACAATTTATTAATTCACCATATGGACGTAAAAACGGCATTTTTAAATGGTACACTAAAGGAAGAAATATATATGAAAATTCCTGAAGGTGTTTACTGTAAAGATAATTACGTATGCAAATTAAATAAAGCTCTATACGGTTTGAAACAAGCTGCAAGATGTTGGTACGAAACATTTGAAAAGTCTCTCAAAGAAATAGGTTTTCAAAACTCTCCAGTCGATAGGTGTATATGATGGATAAGGGAGATATTACTATAAACATTTACGTCATATTGTACGTAGATGATTTAGTTATAGCGTGTGCAGATTTACAAATTATGAATAATTTTAAAACTTACTTAATGACCAAATTTGAAATGACCGACTTACAAGACATTAAATTATTTTTAGGTATTAAAGTAGATAGATACCATGATAAAATTACTTTAGACCAAAGTGCCTACATAAAAACAGTTTTGCATAAATATAACATGAGTGAGTGCAACCCTATTAGCACACCGACCGAACTAAAGTTAAACTATGAAGCTCTAAACTCTGATAAGACGTGTGACGCACCATGCCGACACCTGATCGGTTGTTTAATGTATGTTATGCTTTGTACGCGTCCGGATTTAAGTACTTGTGTGAATATTCTAAGTCGGTACACGAATAAAAATAACAAAGAATTGTGGTTGTGTTTAAAGCGAGTTCTAAGGTATATTAAAGGCACGATTGATTTGAAGTTAACATATACGAGAAATAATTATGAAAATATTCTATGTGGATATGTCGACTCTGATTGGGGTGGCCACGATTGTAATGATAGGAAAAGCACCACTGGATATGTGTTCAAATTATTTGACCAGTGTACTATATCATGGTGTACAAAGAGACAAACATCAGTAGCTGCCTCATCTACTGAATCCGAGTATATGGCTTTATATGAAGCTGTTAAGGAAGCATTATGGCTTAAGTCTCTGGCAGAAAGTATAAACTTAAATATAAATAAGCCCATTATTTTATATGAAGACAACAACGGCTGCATTAGCATAGCTAGTAATCCAACAAGTCACAAGAGATCGAAACACATTGATATAAAATATCATTTCTCGAGAGAGCAGGTTGAGAAAAATGTAGTAAAATTAAACTATATTTCCACAGGTGACCAGTTGGCAGATTTGTTGATAAAGCCGTTACCGCCGGTGACTTTTATGAGATTTAGGAAAGAATTGGGTTTAGAATAAGTTTAAGTTTTAAGTACATTTCATTTAGATATAATGAAATGGTCTGGTCAGGTTTTTCTGGGTTTTTCCTGATCCATTGCAACAAATGTTGGACCATTATTGTACACTTCTCCCAGACATCACTTGGAAGTATATATGTTCTGTTTCGTCATATTTATAAGTTGGTACTCAGTTACTTTGTAGTGTTGTACTGTAAACCAGATACTGAATTGTAAACAAATGATGAGCTATAAGTTAAGGATTAATTTTTGAGGGGGCGTGTTGGATTATATAGTGCAAAAATTAATATGACTATCAACGTTTCTTTGTTCTACCTATTCAATCTATTGTATATTTGACTCTACACTCTGCGTCACGGGATCTTGTAAGACGGACGTATTGCTTCCAAGTGAACGAATATAAAATAAATATTTCAATATTTAATTAACAGCAGATAAAAGTATTTTATTTTGACCCCATACCTCCTATATAAACTACTACCATACAAAGTTTCATCAAATTCCATTCAGTAGTTTTTGCGTGAAAGAGGAACCAACATCCATTCATACATCCATCCATACATCTTCACAAACTTTCACATTTATAATATTATAAATAATATTATTATATTATTAGTACGACGCTTAGTACGTGACAAGGAAAAGTTTACAAATATTTTATATGTTTTCAGACTGTGTTACAAACCGTGCCAAGTTGAACTTCACCCTTCTTGATTTATTTTGAAAAAATAAATGCAAATACATTTTTTACTATGACAACAACCGAATGAAGTAGCTTAATAAGTTTAACTAGGTTTAGTAGCGTATATTATATTTGTATTAAGACTATCACACACAAGAATAAACTATTGCTACCAAATGATTTATTTGACATACTTCAGTGGTAATTTAATAGACATCAATTACGAGCGCGACATCGAAAACCAATAACCTTGTTCGGTACATTACGTAAACCTGAAAAAATATTTGTGTGTGTATACGATCACTATGTATGTATACAATTACTTCTCTGGAGCATGGATAAAGGTCGCATCCCACGCAAACGCGGGGAGTCGTAGGGGGTGAGGCGCGCGCAGGGGCGGGCACGCGCGGGCGAGGCGACCTTGCCCGGCTGTGACTCTGCGACCTTGGAGCCCCCCGCCGCCCCCGGCCCCCGCACTCCCCATGGCCCCCGGCCACCCCCCGCCCACGCGCGCCCCGGCCCACCGGCGCCCACCACCTCGTGCAAAATTTAATATCTCTTATATTAACATTAGATGTAGAGAAGAATCTCGATAAAGAAGACGTAGAGATGCGAGTCGAGTATTTCCCATTTTTTGCTGAAGTTCACCTCGTTCGCTCCATCTGCCTCGTAACTGTTTACCGTGTTCAATATTTCTATACTCTTAACTATATTTCTATGTGTAGCATAGGTATAAACTTTTCAGTTTTCTAGAACAATCGCCAGTTTACGTATACGCTTCGCCTCTGCGAGGGTAATATTTAGGATATCACGTAGGTACTTACGTTACGTAGCTGCCGTAGAACTAATATTATAGATATACCTATTTTATAAAGTGTAATGAGGTGGGGTTTCCGCGTGAACCGGCGACCGTCGCCCGGGCCGACCTCCGCGCAAGGTCGCGGCCGCCGGCCACCGTTCCGTGTGTCGCCCGAAGGTCTTCGTCATTGAATGTTTACAACTGGTTCTTTATACGGCACTGGCGGAACAATGACAGTAATTATTGCATTCATGTGACGTCACGTGTTTATCGATCACGAATGCTCTATCAGTACAATCGCACATTTAAAATATAATAAATTTTATCGCCCGTACTTTCGATGACGACGGAACTCGGTTGATGTAGGCTACAAATTATTTAGTTCGTGTGAAACCCAATTTCATGCAGGCATAGGTGCGGACAAAAGCTAGTTTCTTCTATATTTCAAAGATTTAACTAGGTACTTTTTAAAAAAAAATAATTTTCAAGGGATGGACGTAGGTAAACGAGTATGCTATCTGGGCTAGCGTGCTCTAGATAATTACACGTATTATAATATTATATTCATCTCCTTTTTTCCACTAAAGCAATAGTTACACCTATACCGTTATACAGTAAAAAACATTTACGAGTAAGCTGATCATGTTTTGTCATAATTTTTAAGAATACAAAATTATTTTCATATTTTACGATTGAATATAAAATAATATTTATATCAAATTATAGGTAACTTTATTGCGTAGTAGGCATTAGTTGAATGTGAAAGGTTACAAGGGTCGTTCGTTACGTCAATCGCACAGTATTCTGGGAAGTGAGTAGGAGTGCTTTCGCCATCCTCCATGTTTATATATATTATATCAAATAGATAAGAGAACCTCAATTCTTGTATTTAAAGTAGACTTTCATTTTACTTTGGTTGGATTGAAAGTGAAGCGACATGTTACCTAGAACTAATTTTATTATGTTTCGACCAATCTGAGTGCGTTTCACGTTGATTTAAAACGTTTATCAAAACACCGTTTGAGAGTTTAAGCGTATCGAGACTTGATTGTAATTGTATTAATGCAGGTTTTATTTAGAAGAATTGCCTCTAAGATCTTACTTTATCTAATATTATTTTTCATAACCTCTCTAATACTATAAAATTTCAATTACTTAGGGTGGCTGGTTAATACATACAGCTGTAGATGTTTCATGTTTATTAGCATAATTGGCTTAACATCGATAAAACATTTAATTATATATAAATTGTACTTTGGATTTGAATATTTAGAATGTACAGTATAACTGTACATTCTAAATATCTACGCGTTCATAATGAATAGCAACGCGTATTTAACGCCAGTTTTTTAAAGAACTGTAAGCTGATACAATGCGCCATATCTATTCAGTAAAATATGACGTAATAAAGGTCCACTCTGTCGTGTTTATTTAAAAAAAACCGAATCAAGAGCATGTCATGATATGTCTTAGGAGGGATCCGTAACTATCAACGCGTAATAGTTTTTTTTAAACATCGCTCAATAACATGAACAGTTACAAGTTTCTACCTCTTACAGTTTATAAATGCTAGGGAGCAACTTGTAAATCACTTTGGTGGCTGATTTCTCGTCTTCGAAAGATAGCCTTTATTTAAAAACATAGGTGTTTTGTGTTCCCTACACGATGGGGTAGAATGAGAAAACAAAAAACATCCCCACTTCACGTGTATGAGGAGGTACCGCTAATGTATATATTATGCTGCCAGAAGTTAAGTTTATACGCAAACTATAAGGGTTCCTTGTAGTACTACGAAACCCTAGAAATATTAGGTCCCGTGATATAACATTATTAAATACATCATGTATTTAATAATGTTATATCACGGGACCTAATATTTCTAGGGTTTCGTACATTATACAAAATAATATGTCTACGTAGCAGTCGCGAGCGTAGCGCTACGCTCGTAGCTCGCTACGACTACATTATTATTTGTAGGCTACAAGTTTCTTTTTTTATTTTTCTACCTGAAATTAAAAGCTTTTATAACTAGTTATATTAGGAAGACGTTAAATCCAAATTATACCACATTAATATTAATAATTAGTCTTTTTAGGGTTTCGTTCCACGAAAGGAAAAACCGGAACCCTTATAGGATCATCACTTTGTTGTCCGTCCGTCTGTCTGTCAAGACCCTTTTTCTCAGAAACGCGTGGAGGCATCAAGCTGGAATTTATATCAAATACTCAGGTCTACTGTTCCTTGAAGCTGTGAAAAAATTAAACTTCTACGTCAACGCAATCAAAAGATACAGCCGTTTATGCCGCAAATTTTCGACACTCGCAAGGAAATCAAAACCTACAGGGTAAATCCCGTGAATTCAGAATCTTGAAATTTGGCACGAAGCAAAGACTTTTAGCACAGATTAAGGAAATATTGCGAAAACCGTAAAGTTTTAGTTACATCAGATAAACATATTTTTTAATTTGAAACTTACTACCTCTTTCCTCATGAACGCGTAGAGTTATTAAATTGAAATTCATATCAAATACTCAGGTCTATAATACCTTTAAGCTGTAACAAAATAACTACAGGTTTGTATGGAACCCTCGGTCCGCGAGTCCGACTTGCACTTGGCCGGTATTTTGTCTAATTTAGATATTTTTGAATTAATATTAGTTTCAGGAACAAGGAATACATTTGTGACCAATACAGAGCTAAAACCCGACAGTACAACCAACAGTCGCCACGAAAAATTACGGCCGGACGGTTTATCGTTGCGACTGTTCGTTGTACTTTGCCCTTATGAAGCGGGAACAACGTACTTATGTCCAATAACCTGCGATCTTCAACTAACTGCGTAATATTTTGACCCTTCGTGACATTTCATGTCGGTAGAGCGGGATGACCTTTCGAAGGATGTTAGTGCGGAGGCTGGAGGTGGGCCGGGTGCAGCGTGCAGGCGGGTGGGTGCAGGCGGGTGGGTGCAGGGGGGTGCATGGGCGGGCAATGCACCGGGCGTGAGGAGTCAAGTGCAGGGCCGCGGCGCAGTGCGCCGGTGCGCCGCGAGCACATGCGCCCGGTGACGCCCGGTCAATAGCCGCTAATGTCAGATGCACCGAACGACGCACATCATTGTTATAAGTCTACACTTACGTGTCCTTCAGATTATTAAGAATTTCAATTAACTTCGGAGCTTATAGCTGGTATATAACAAGAAAAATTGTAGTAACTACATAAAAATTAACAAAAAATAACTTGCTTTCATTGGACTTTTATAGTCCATAAAACTGCTTGATCCAACGTCAAACGATTGGAAAGAAGAAAAGATAGGAAAGAATATGAACATTTTGACAGCAATGTTTTGTAATTAATTTTAACAAAATTCATACTCAGGTTTTGCCCAGTTTTAAAACTAGTAGCTTTTACATCAAATTTAGACCCGCTCTTAGATTTTTTATGATATAATCACCAATTTGCAGTTTTAAATTTTTTCTTAAATTTGTGGTATATTTGTATAACGATACTACTTACCAAATTTCACAGTATCCCGGTCCCGTTGACCTAGGACCGAACGGGAGTATCCTATTTTGATTCCTCTTAAAGTATCGAGGATAGACGGGAGGACGGACAAAAAAGTGATCTCATAAAGGTAAAACTAAAAAAAAAATAGTTTAATTTATATATTCAGAAATAATCAGATTTTACCTACTACTACATAAATATAAATAATATAACTCATATAATATATAGTTTTGTTAAAAGTTTAAATACTTTTGCCAGTCGTTTATTTATATTTACTAGAAGTCGCTCTGTGGTCGAAATTCAACTAAAATTCATGTTTTACTTTTAAAGTTTCAACTTTTTAGGTTTCTTTTGTTTCGCAATAAAAATAACATGTAAATGTTGTTTATGGATTGTGAAAGAAATATTTGTATTTATCCAAAGACTTATACTCTAACGGCCCGTTTCAATAGCCTATCTATCGAAAACTATTTGACAATTCTGTCAAACCTACTGTAATATATACAAAAATGCTAATATAAGTGATGTACTGTGTTGCTGATATTTTCATTAATTTAATGTATTTCTAAGCGTAATTATTAAAAATTTTGGCTTTCGGCAGGCCTTCCTCTACTCAAACTTTAAATGTGTCAAATTTCACACTAATCCGTATGCACAATTATCGTAAAATCGTACTTGACATTTTTATCGTATTAACATAATTATATCAAAAACTAATAATTAAATTAAACTAATAATTAATTAAACTAATAATTAATTAAACTAATAATTAAAGCACAAACTTCAGAGATATAAGCAATATAAATCTAAATATAAAATTCTTGTGTCACAAGTCACAACTCACAGTGTTTGTTAGAGGCTTGAAATGAAGGATTTTTAAGTTTGATGATTGAAACGCTTTAAAAAGGTTGTTATGACATTTTGCTGTTGTATTTAGTATGAGGTTGTATGCTATTTTTCATACCCCTATAATAACCGACCAAAAATATACACTTCCATATTTTTTTAATTATTATTTTAGAATTTAGCATTAAAAATACATATAACCCTAAATTTTCACCCATCTAGCACCAACCCAGGTTGTTTAATAACGGTAAATAGTACTTAAATAATTTTCAACCCTTAGTGATCGATAACTCTTTCACACATCACCTGTAGGTTGAAGTGGGTAGGTAGTAAATGTATGTTGTAGGTGTTGGTTAAAGGTGTATGTTGTACGTGTAGGTTACCCTATAGGTGTTGGTAGTTGTAGGTTTATATCTATTATATTATTATATCAATTTCAGTTTAGTTTGTAGTTGTAGGTATAAAGTATAGGAGTAGGAAGTAGATTAAATTATATATTGTATATAGTATTAAAATTAAATTAAGCCGCAATTAATTTCAATGTTTTAGATTTAGAAATTCGGTAACTTTTGTATGGAGCATTGTTACGAAAATCGCGAAATTCTGTAAACAAATCGTTGTACCTTTGAAAATATTGAATTTAAATTTGCTGTTTCTTCGGAGAATCTATTCATATTTTAGAGTAACTAATTATTTACACACAAAAAACTCATTCATCTAGCCCATTATACCGTGTTATATGTTTAAAAAGCTTTACGATTGGACTTGTAATAAAATGTAAAAATTAAACAGTCTCATTTCTCCTATTTTTGTAAATTAGAAAATGCCTGACACTAATAGACAAAGTCTATATTAGTTTCCTAAGTAATGAGATTACTCTTTACGATTTAAAAGGAATTCTAGGCTAATTGTTTTTAAAAAGCAAGGCCATGAAATATATTTTCATTTTACTTCCACGTTCTATGCTAAAATAGATATTAGTCGTCGCTAGCGTGTAACCTTCATTAATTCTGAATAGATTTATATTGGCACACGGAAGGGAAATTGATTTTAAAGTATAAGAAGACGTATTATATTATAAAACTGGCAAACTAAAGTAATGTACGTAGCCTCGTAGGTTTAAAGATTTCCGTGATTTATTCAGTAATTGAATACTTACATCCTATATCGTGTTAATTCGAACAGTTATCCGTATAACTTTTTTGAATATAAACTTTGAATTTTGTATGTATATAATCGGAATCTCGGTAACGGCTGCAAGTATTTCAGTGAAATTTAGTATGTAAGGATTTTTGGGGGAGATAATCGGTTTAGTATTATCCCTGGAAACTGCGCATTTTCAAGTTATATATGTTTTTTCCTTCATCGTGCAATAGGAAATGAGTGATTTCAATTAATAATTTATGTCAAAATCGGTTGACGGTTTGGTTAGCGTTGGACTTTTTGCGTTGTTAGCAAATTGGAATGTCGGGATTAAAAAATCCCGGTCAGACGAAAATTTTTGTTTTTTTTTTACGTTTTGGTTTGTTGCGTTACGTTGGTCTCCCAGCTGCTGATTTTTAAAATTAGTAAAAAATATATTTCATGTCGCTACTATGGAAGTTACGAGTATGTTATAACTTTATCTTAGATAATTAAAATAACACAAGAAACATAAAATAAAATTAACAATAAAACTAGAGGCAAATAAAAAACTAAAAATTAATACCTACTAATAAAAAGAAGACATCTATAAATAATCTATTTCTAAAAAAGTCTATAAATAGAAAAACTTCCCCAGGTCGTCCCCATCTGGCAGAGTACCTAGCAAACTGATAGCATTGCCTCGTTGGATAGCAATGGCTATCCGTTGTGCCAGGTAGTTCCCGGCTCTGGGGTCTTGGGTGGCTTCAGTAAGCTTTTTGGAGATTTCTTTAAAAAGCTTATGTGCGCCCGGACCCCATGCGCCTAGGGTTTCCACCCCAAACGGTTCAAATATAAGGTCTCCGCTAAGGTTCTCATATTTGCGCCGTTTGAGGTTCTCTGCTTGGTTTGCAGCGGCGCCCGCACAGTTCGAAGTGCCCTGGACATGGGACGGAGCAAGAGTATCGACACAAGTAGCATCCCATACAAGAGCCCGTCCCACACTCCAAGGAACCAGGGTCATTCCATCAGGTCTCTTGCCATCGTCGCGCGCCAGACCGGAGGGCTCCAGTATAGCTGGCACACCGGCGGTGACAAGAGCCCGACGAATGAGGTCATTCAGACTGTAATGCCGGGAAATGCGTCCAGCGCTTCGTGAGCAGCACAGCCCGTGGTGACCGTGACTGTCTACGTTCGCGCCGCAAACACACTGATGAGGGACGACATGGGGGGCACCAAGACGCAGGGCAGTAGCTAGCCGAAATGTATTACGGCCCAGCAATGTACCAGTATTGGCTGACGGTAGTGCCTGCAGCCAAACGCCCGACTCCCACTTCTCCACAGCCAAAAGACGAGCCCGCTCTACAGGACTGGAAGACGTGTTAAAAAGTCTATTCCGTACCAGTCTACAGATGGGCTCGTCCCAAAGCCTTTGGGAAAATGTGTTCTCGGGCACATTGCTGCCGGTACTAGCAATGTCCCAGGCGTCCTTGGCCTCGTCCGCAAAAGGGATTTCTAACGGACAGGATGAGTGCTCTAAAATTTTTAAAATTACTGCGTGGTTTGCGTGGACCGAGGACAAGAACGCTGGTAAGGCTACGTCAGACGTTTGTCGAATGCCCAGGCCACCGAATCTTATTGGAAGCGTTGCTTGAGTCCATGAGCGGTGGTCAAATTTTATATTGAGAATGGAAGAAAGCGTATGTTTTATGGTGTCGTCTAAACGTTTGAGAAGTTGGGGGAACTTCCAAAGTTGGCAACACCGCAAGACATAAGTAAATTTTGGAACAAATAAGCAATATCGGATTAAGGTAAAAGCCATGTGACAGTTAATTTGGAGAATATAATAATATAATATAATATCTTAGATAATGATACATACTTGTACAACTATGTTTGGACGAGCGATTATTCGGATTGCGCAGTTAAAAATTCCTAAAATAAACAGGAAAGACCTTTTACAGGTCATGCTCACGCCACTGTTGCACGTGCTATGTCACGTTTCAGCTAATTGCCAATTGAGTAACGTTCTAAAGGATTTCTTTTTTTATCTTCTCTGTATAACAAAGTATAATATCGCAACGATAACGAAGTTCCGAGATAATAAAATGTATTGGAGCAACTATGTGATTTATCGATAAAATATATCAATTCGACGCATTTTACTATATATTTATCATAAGAAATCAGTCTTTTTAACCTTCTTTGTATCGCCTAAACAGTAAGGGGCGTCACAAACGGCGAAGAACTATAATATTGAAATGATACCAAATGAGTGTAAATAGTAAAATGTCCATAGTTAACGTGTTTCCGACCTCTACTTTCTAGACGAAAAGTTAACTAAATACTGAATAAATGATAGCGATAAGGATAGCGATAATGAAACTTGAAAGTGATATCATCTGTGGGTTTGTTTTTGTGTACTACTCTAGCCTTTAGTAAATAGGAACAGCTTGAGATTGCATTACCAAATTTAGTTCCCAAGAAACAATAAAATACTTAGATTGTGGCCAATGTGAAAATATTCTTTCGAACTAGTCGCCATGAAGTAAATTTATGTGATAGTTTATACTTAGTCTTGTTTTTCATATGTGTGATAATTACTCAATTTGCTCTAAAAGGCTTTTAGAATTTGAATTTGAAATAAATAGTTTAGGTGACCTAGTAGATTTCTAGAATTCACTTTCTGATGCAAAAAATGTAAGTAAAGTAAAAGAAAAGTAAAAGTCTGTGCTGCAGGCCTAAAATGCCTACAAATCGTATTAAGAAACATCGTCTATTGAGATTGAATAGATGATGTTTCTTAATACGATTCACTTATGTAACCATTTTAGACCCGCGGGTTTTAGTAACTCGTCTAGTTCATTTCATTGTGAATGTTGTATCTCTTCTAACAGAATATAATAATTTTCAAAATAATAATATCTTAAATGACCTAGTGAATCTTTTCGTTTTCTTTCTGTCTTTTTCTCGTAATTCTTATCATCAGATATTATTCTTATAAATTCATGATTCTTAGGCTACGGCGATAATTTCACTTTATTACGATTACATATTATGTACCTATAGTTGAGAATGTAATCTTTTTCGCAAATAGATACTTACTTTTTGCCCATACTTACGTTATTTATTTATCCGTATTGTTAGAAACAGCGTCCACTTCAGCTCTCCCTCTGAGGGGTTTGTCGATAATAATTAATCAAGCAATTTATATTTATGTGTCCATCATGACCGTGAATATCTTCCTCATAGATAAGGAAGTGGCAGATGTGCGGAAGGCGGAAATTTTGTAGGGTCAAGCTAGAGCCGCCGAGAGTCGCCGTGGCCCCTGCGGCCTAGGTCGTACGTTGACCTCCCTTTATTACTTCTTATTTATAATATTTTATCTCTGCTAAGGTAACTTGTAACTTGATTTTTTGTAATATTTTGTAATTCTATGATTACTGCCAAGTTTTTACATTTTAAAGATAGGTAATAATAATATTACTAATTAGATATTTGAGCCTTTTTGATATCAATAGACATTTTTTATTGTTCTTGCTTTATGTTTAAGTATTTTTGACTCTTATTATGTAAATAAGAAAAAAAAAGTATTTTCTCAGGGATTTGCTTAGGATTATGAATGAAAAATGTTATAATTTTACAACTTTGTTTTATTTTAATTCGACAACCTGTCATTATATTATTAACAAACAAATGACTGAGCACACTCACATACGTACTTACAATACACACAAAAACACACCGCGACCGGCGCTGCATTGCATTATAAATTATACTTATATAGTCTTAAATTATGTTTCAGTCTATTGCGCTCTCCTCGTCCGGCACCGGCCACGCACGCACACGTCTTAAAAGAATTATCACATATAATATATTAACCGATTTGCGAACGATAATTAACTACAATAGTTTATTCAATTTAAAGTATGTCGGGGCTGGGCGGAGACGGGCGGCTCCGCGGGCCGGCCTCACGCCTCCAGCATGCGCGGCATGTAGGCGCGCGGCGGCGGCGGCGACGGGGACTTCTTGGACAGGTTGAGCGGCGCGTCCGCCACGTCCACCTGCAGCTCCAGCACCGGCTCCGGCGCCGGCGATACGCCGCGGTACTCGCCGCGCCGCATGTACTGCTGGATCATGTCCGTGCGTTTCAGCTGCTCCGGCGTCATGCGCGGGCCCTCCATCAGGCTCTTGGCCAACACCGAGTGCGTGGACGACAGCGAGGCGCGCGGCGGTCGCGGCGAGTGTGCGGGGTGCGCGGGGCTAGCGGGGTGCGGGTGGGGCTGCGGCGACGGCGTCAGCGGCACCGGCCGCGCCTCCGCCTCGCCCGTGTCGCGGCGCATGGCACGGAACTTCTTGTGCGGCTTGTACGCCTCGTCCATGAGCGAAGACGTGTCGTATAGGGGCGGCGCCTCCAGCACGCGCTTGAGCACAGGCATGTCGTCCGCGGGCGCCGGCAGTCGCCGCTCCTCCGTGTGCTCCTCCAGCGACGAGCGCGGGCTCGAGCAGCCCGAGCCGGGGCCGACTATCCTCTCGTGCTTCTCGTTGCCGGACTCGATGCCGGAGTCGGTGGGCGAGTCCAGTTTGCGGTATCTGGGAGGCGGACGCACCGGTGTGACGGTCAGGCCGTTGTGAGCGAGGTGCGCGACGCCGAGGGCCTCCTCGTCTACGGAGCCTCGCGAGTCGAGCCGTCTTCTGCCGGCGAGGGTGGCGGCGAGCAGGGGGGTGCCGCAGTCGCCGATGGCCTCGCCGGACTCGCTGCTCGACACGGATCCGATCGGGCTCCGCGCTGATTCGTCGGCGCCCGAGTCTACCCAGGGGCATCCCTCCTCGTCTCCCCACATCTGTTGCCTGAGGAGCTCCTTGTGCTCAGTTCGGAACACGACTAATTTTTCAGTGTGAAGCGTGCTTAGCGTCCGGAGATCGGGCAGGGTGTCTATCAGCTCCCGCAGGAAACCGGGTCTATCCGGTCTGTTCTGTGAGATGACCGTCTGCAGACACGCCTTCAGCCGCGCGTGCATCCTCTCGACCAGCTCCACATTGCGGAGGCCGGGGCGGTCCGGCGTGATTAAAACTATGGCGCAGAAGAGACCGATCTCCGCGTCGGTTAAATTCATAGAGTTCATGCGCTCGGCGAATTTGAAAGTTGAATCTACTAGGAATCTCGCGTTAGCCCCACTCTGGATGGAATCCCTCTTCATGAGCTGGCCGTTCAGGCAGATTATGCTATTGAGAGGAGCGTCGAACATGCAGATGAGGCGCACGAATAGAGCGTCGAATAGACCACTTTTTAACAACGTGAACTTGTCATCTTGAGTGAGCAACTGAAAGCCGGGAATGAGACCGGCAAAGTCTATCACACCGCGGATCACGTGGGCGAAACGCTGGGAGAACTCCTTCTCCGATTGCAACTCCGGCGCTGGGTTCAGCGGACATGCCTATAACAAAAAGAAAAGAAAGTTGTAGAAACGTCGGGTTCGATCTGACAGATATTTCTTGGATGTTAATTTCAAATTGCGGACGTATCGAAAGCGGCGATACTTACCAAAGTAGGTTGAGAGTAGGTGGGACAGTCGCGGGCGCGGGCGCGCATGGCAGCCACGCGGTCGCGGGTGAACTCGCAGGTGTCGAGATGAGCGCGCACCACCCTCGCCAGCAGCCGCGGTGCATCGTCCAGCTCCGCGGCCGCTGCCTGTTCCTGCGCGCGCGACGACGACGACTGCTGCATCGCCGCTAGGATGCGCGCCTTCTCGCGCTTGGGGACGCGCCCGAATCTCACAGCTAGAACAAAAGGAGAATCACCGTAAGTAAAATTAGGCTTTCGAACCAAAAGACGACATTAAAATAGAATTGTTGAGCAAGGTCGCGCACGCACGCGTCGCAGCTGTCACCGGGTGCTCGCTTATGCGGGAGCGAGCCATGTGCGAGCGCAGCTGACTGCAGGGGGTGAGAGTTCATCGGCCGGCCGCCGGGCGACCCTCGTCTGGCTCGTTTGAAAATATCGGATTCGAAACGACATCGCATCGAGTGAACTAGTTCTAGAGACGAGTGACAATGCGCAAACCGCGAGGTCGCGCTCGAAAAGTGTTACGACTTTCTCGCGCTAGGTGTGTTTCGTTTCGAAAGGTAGTATACACCGCGCACGAAAGCGTCGCTTATGGCCTCCGTGCGCGCGCGCGGTGAAAGTGTTCGAGCGCGGCGCACGATTGAAAACGAAAGCTGAGAGCGCCCTCTCGCCATTTCTCCCGACTTTCCCTAACTAAAGTAGGGCACACCAGATGGCCTGACCTATTGTTCGTAATGAAAGCCAAATAATTCTTCGTCAAATACTGAAACCTTTTTTTGAAACCGTTCGTAGAAGTATATGAATGCGAGATAGAGATCCATCTCTACCTCGCATAACTAACACATAGTTATTTAAAACTTGTTATGTATTATCGTAATTATTTAATTACAAAATTATGTTTTATTTTTTATTAAAATCTGTCAAATTATATGATAAAACAGCTGCAGACAGTGTTAGTTCAATATAATGATATTGAGGAGGAGGAGAGTTTCTTCTTTAAGTAAGTTTGTGTTGTTAACCATATAATATAAACCATACAATTTTAAAGTAAGTTTGTTTTGTAAGTCTAACAGTTACGAGAACAAAACTTACATATGAATCGAACATTCATATGTAAGCAAAAATAAAATTATTAAAAACTGTTTATTATCTTATACATTTAATGCTTACTATAATATTCAATGATTCTTTAATAATGTTATTGAAGTTACAGTTAGTAATAATTTATTTAAAATAAATTCAAACAATAATAAATACATGAAATTTAAAAAATGTTACGATAAAAAATAATACGTACGAGCATTGTGGTATTTGACAACTCCGTTAAGAATTCCTTTCAAAATCGGTAAATCTTCACCCATTTCTGAGACCATTATAATATTTTCACTAATTACAACTAGGGTATTCACAGCCTAGGGCCACTGATAACTAAGTTTTGGTAACTAAAATATTGAATGACTAAAATATCTATAGTGTCACATAGCACGTAGTGTTTGCACTGAAGCACTGAAATCCGAAATCGCACTTGAAATCCAATGTTTTGTTTTTATTCAAACTGTATTCGTTTGACGTTAGCATGGAGCGGGATCACTAGCGAGAGTCGAGTTCTCGTGGCGAAGTGAGGCGCGATGCTCTGACATAGCGATATGTAGAGGGCTGACGACCGATGCGCGGGCCGGACTCCCTCGCACTGCGCGGCGGCGCGCGCCGTGCCAACCTTGAACTTGAGGAGGGGAGCGTACGCGGCGCGAGGGGGGGAGGACACCGTCAATAAACTCCGCGCAGGCCCCCGTCCCCGCGGCTGCGGTGTCACTCCGCGAGCTAACTGTTACCATTCTAATTGCTCCTAAGCACGTCGTGATCTAGACGTCGACGACGTAGATCTCGTCGTCGACATTATGCTAGATTTTGGGAGGGCCAAAGAGGGATGTAAAGACGTTTAATGGCGTTATTCGTTTCGCTACTGTATTACTTTACCGGTTATTATAAATATATAATATTACAAACTAAGATGCTTAAAATTGTTGTATGAATATTTTTCGTATAAGTTTAGGCGGACAAATCACTTTGGGTGGATTTGACTTTTAATTGTTAAAACTTACAATATTAAAAAATATAATTATAATTATGTATCTGCATAAAATAGCAATTTTTTTTTTAATTTATTCATTTGCGAAATATTTATTTCTTGTTGTTAACTTTCCCTTCTACGAGGTACGAAATTACAAATTATTTTCCAAATTAAACAAAGTTTTACTTTGTTAAAAATTTAATTAATTATAAGTTGAAAATGTTTTTACTATTATTTTAAATTGAATGAAATGAAAGGTTTGTGTCAAGTGTACTACTTCGTATGAAGTAGTAAGTTTAAAAATCAAGAGTTAGCTCTATGTTTTTCTAAATGTTAAGTTTTAAATTCAAGTATTTAAATTTAATACAATAAGTTATTAAGTATTAAGTATTCATTTAATTAAGAAATAATTGAATGTCACCGCATGTTATAAACAAAGTTAAGTTATGAAATACCATACCTACTAGTCAACTAATAACATTATGTAGAGAACTAGAAGCTAAACAGTAGGTGAGTTCTTCTGAACTGATATCTATCATACGATTATAATTTGAAAAAAAACTTTATAAAAAATTAAACCTTTAGTTAAATATTATTAGTCAATCTGTATCAGCTTCGTCTTTTTAAAAGTTTAATGAAATTCAAACCATCTTGAGTTGGGTGTGTAAAGCGCCATCTAGTGTCGAGTAGCCGAATTAGTGGGCCGCTCATTCGTTTGCATGTTTAAAACCTTTCACGAACATTTGTGAATATTTGTATGTTTTTTTATTTAAATAATATATAAACCTAAAAAACTACCCAAACTTAACAGTATAAGTATTTAAAAAATCATTATCAAGGTAACGAAAACGTATTATACTTTAATGACTACAAAATCTTTTTCTTAAAATTTTAGGATATTTGATATATTTTCTTCTATTATTTAAAAACGATTAATTGTTACTGCTTCTATTATTACCTACAGAAGTTGTGAGAGGGCGTTGCACCGTACGAAAGTGAAAACATAAATTTCACTCTCACACTTACGAAATGCACCTTTCTCCGCTTTCACCGGCCGGAGTCGAAGTATGCATAAGCAAGGTAAAAATGTCGCAACGAGCGGAGCTGAGCGCTACGCGGCGGCCGTCGACCCGCTTAGCGTGCGCTCACCCGCGCTTGCATAACCGACCTCCCGCGCCGCCCCCGCACCCCCGCCCCGCGCCCGCACACCCGCGCCGCTCGCGAAATAGGATCTGTCGATTGCGGCGCTCGCACTTCACATGTCCCACTTGGCGCGCTGTGCGCCGAGATGACAGAATATCTACGCGAGATTGCGTGAACGACCTTACGCTACTGATTGCGTATATGCAAAATGCAATTATATTATTTGCCTGCACGCAGCTCTACATTTGTTTCATGCAATCTCTACATTTTAAATTTTTCTGACTTAACTGCATAATACAATTTTATGTTTTAATATTATACATTAAGAGATTAAATAATGTAATCATATTTTTTATTTTTTAAGGTTCAACTACATATTTTGTAAAATTGATTTTTTCACAAAATGTTGATTTTTTATTTATTCTCTTAATTTTGCAAAAAAAAAATCAACTCACCATCTCTGCTCATTCCGACGGCGATGCACTTTTTCAATCGGCAGTATTGGCACCGATTTCTATTAATCCTTAGGATGGAACACTGCTGGTTCTTGGTGCAGGGCCTGTACTGGATCTTCTGCTGGATTGATCGGCGGAAGAAGCCCTGGGGATCACAGCTGCAGTTAGAGTCGCGCTCGGGGTCGCTCTCGTCGCTGGAGCAGCCCGAGTCCGTGGACTCGCGCCGCGCCTCCAGCATGCTCACCAGCACCGAGTGCCGCTCGCGCAACTCAGCGCCGCACGCCATGTCCAGCACCATTCACAGACCGCACGTTAGCACAACCGACACGAGCACCGTCGCGAGACCCACTCACTACGTTTCTGAACGATAAGTCGCTAGAGCCGTGACGCCAGAGGTACGCTGCACCGACACGTGCGACAGCCGACGGCGGACTGTGCGGGCGCTGCGGCGCGGCGCAGTTACCCGCGCGACCTACTTGCCGGCCGCCGACCCAACCGAGAAAGTGAGAGTGCCCCGCGCGCCCCGCCGCCCGCGCCCCGCGCTCCTCCGCGCGCTCCTAACGGTCCGCGCCGCTCTAGAATGTGCCGCTGCCGCTGCCGCTGCACCGGTGCGCCGGATATAGGCCGGGCGCATCCCAGCGGCGTCGCGACGCGAGGGCGTTCACCCCGGGTCGACGGCCACTCGATTGCACAATAACGATGCACCCCTCCCCCGCGTATTCGCACAGCCCGGGAGCTAGGACACGACCCGCGCGGGGCAACGACCGCCTCTACACCGGTGACGTCGGCTATGCGTCACGGCCTACCTCAATGCGCGCGCGCTACTCTAGGGGTGCATCGATTAAATTATTATCGCTAGTGTACACGAGTAGGTGCAATAGTAAATTTTGTTTACAGGTCTATACGCGTAAATTTTTGTAATTCTGAAATACGGTTACGGAGTAGCTTGATACTAATTTTACTCTGTCATATTTATTTACACAAAGCTCGGTCATTGGTTGCTACTAGCTCCAAATTAAAAACCTAATTACTGCAATAAAATAATAACTTATATATTATCTGTGTACTTTTGTAATTATAAATAATCTATCATTAAAAGGCAGATTTATCGCAACAATACTAAAAGTCCATTGGTAGTATTATTGTTATGTCATTATTGTATAATAATAATAAATAATAATATTATGATAATAATAGATCGGATAGTGCATGTAAGGCAGGTGCGGGGCGCGGGGCGAGTGGCCCAGGTCGGTGGCCCAATTCGCGCTGCCATCGATCCATTGTGCGCTGTACGAGTGGCCCATAATTGGTCGCAGTTCGGGCAGTGACCGGCCGCGCGGTCGTCGACCCCGTGCCGCGAAAACAAAACCTTTTGAAAACGCTTGCACCGCGCTATATAACGCTTATGTGAATTCTCTCATTATGCGGAGGCGTCATATTGACACAAATACGACGTTATACTAGCGATTCGTGTTCATTTTAGTTTTAAATGCAAACGTATCAAAATCGTAAATACACAAATATAGCTCCGACGAGGTGAACGACCACGAGCGACTGACCTTATTTCGTCGCTATAATGTGTTATACCTTTCTAAAAAATATCATTATAGAATTATGATCTTTTAGGCTTATTATGAGTATATTTTTGGCCTTTTTCTTTTACTGCTATTTGTAATATTTTCGTTTAGTGCCGCGTCAGTTAGGGGTGATGGTGAAATAAGTTTATGAGATAAAATGATCATTTCGTAATTACAATCTAGGCCGGCTCTATCTGCGTTTGTAACGTAGCCAGTGTAGCCACCCGCGGTAACCGGATCATTTTTTGTAATCATTACATTGACATACTTTTGTATACATGTGTACATTGTATTTTATAAATACAAATGAACTCTTTAGTTACCTATGTATCTTTATCACGTTTACGTATTAATTTACATATTAGAATAAACCCGAATTTTCTAAATAGCACACAGCGTGATTACGGCGATTTGTTTGTGTATTTTTCCTTGTAACTCGGTTATCCTGATATTAGGTACCTAAAGTAGGTATATTTATTTGGTACAATGGGTGTATTTATTTGGTACGACAGTTAATTCGCTAGTCCTTATTAGTGTTGTGCTTGGAATCTGTGACGGTATTATTCGCGACTCGAGTAACGGTCTGGGGCGATGACTGCCTTCAGCATGTTGACGCACGGCTTCCGAGGAAGTGACCAGGTCTTGCACAGATGTTATAGATAACAAAGCCGCTGACTCACGCTGACTCATAGCGAATACACTTCATATCAGGAGTGTTCACGAGAATCACGACCTACAAATCGGTTTTAGTCACTTTTATGGGTTTTCCTGTTGGTACGCATAGTTTAATATAGGTTCCATAAATAACTCGCTACTCTATTTTGGACTAAGCTCTTGACGCTCGAATTGGCTTTTGCAATTTCTATATTATTTCTATATTTTATTTTTATATTATTTTTAAGTAATATTTACAACAAAATGACAGTTTCAACTTTTAAGTTACAGTTACTGCACGAAAAAAGACCGATGTAAAGACTGTTATCAGCTGTAAATGATACACGTTAACATCTGCAGGAAATCATCAGACGTGGGATGTTCTCGATAAATAATGATCGCGGGATCAACGAACCTAAAGCTGACAGTTCAAATTGAATGTGGGTTACGTTCATGTTGCGTACATACGTCGACCATAGCTACGGCTGGGAGAGGCTGTGCTAGCGGTCGCTGACCTCGCGGTGCCGAAAATGAGCGACCCACAACCGGGAAATATGTCGGCCACCGCGAACAAAGAAACCGCTCTGCTACAGATCGTATCGAACGAAAGAGGTTTTATTTTGCAAAAAAGTACCGTTTCGGTTTATTTTATATTTCCTTATATGTGGAGGTGAATTTATGAATTTGAATGCTCAGCCTCGATTGTGTTCTAGAAAGTATTCCAGCACAGAGTAGGTTCGAAAATATTTTTCCAAGAAAATCACTTCAAAAGACAAGGAATAAAATAAAATGTATGCACCGAGAGAAGTTATTGATAAGTAATAAAGTAAGAGAACGTATGTGTTAAATTGGTAAAAGGTTAATGAGAAATAGATATTACCTATTTGGTATAAATTATTTTAATAATTAAATGTGGGATTACATTTTTAAAATACTACATTAAATTAATTAACAAGGGAAGTTTACTTTTATACACATTTTATAGATACATATTTTATTGTTAAGCAAGACGCAGATGCGTTAGTAAATTTTTTATTTAAAAAGTTAAAAATACTTCTTTAAAAAATATAACAATATTTGAAATAACTAAACGTATTATTCTACGTTAATTAGGGCACGTGGACACGTACGTGTAAGACCTCATACTCAATTATTATTGACTTTTAAGTTATAAATAGTTACGACAACACACAATAAATCAGAAAAATAAAATCAATATTAAATAAAACTAAAATCATGTTGATCTCAATAAATTACATTATTAAAAAACTTAAAGTAATAAACAAGAGGTCGTTGACACCGTAGCGCATACAAGTAACGTAAACGCCGCGCTCGTAGTGGGCCGTAAAACCATTCATTCAACATTTTACGTCGGTGTAGAGACAAGTGCTAGCATTAGTACAGCGCCACCTAGCGGCGAATAGCTGAACTACGTCCTATGTTTCGTTTTCACGTCACTAGTTGGCGCTGCTGTCGTGCGATAAGGTTCAGGTCGTATTTTATGTAGAGCGTAGAGCTCGTAGAGGCTTTATGTTTTGATATTATTACACTCGTAGTAGACGGAGATTTTTCATAACAGTTGAATAAAGTCATTAAATGTGTGGTAAATTTTAAATTATATTTTGAATTAAACATAAAGTATTTTGAATATTGCAACTTTTTTAAATACCTATATAGATAATTACAATATGCATACATCACTAGAACATGTTTCGTTATGATTATGGTAAATAGACATTGAGACACACTTTGCACATTATACTTTACGAGAAGACTACGTAACGATAATAACTTTAAACAAAGATTTTATGTCGGCGAAAAGAAAGCCCATTTCTCTAGCTCTTACGTAAGTCTGACGCTCATTTAGAAAGTTGTTTACATCTGAATATTATAGCCACATTGTTGCAAGATTGATATTGGATATATTTAAAAGTCGACGCCATCATCAGTAACCCACTAAGGTCAACCCAGTTAGGATTATAAACCCGGAAAAGGGAATTCTTACATTTAGTTTCTAATTATGTGATTTATTGCATTATATTGCTTCCACTTATAAATTTAAAAAATGTCAGGAACAGGCCCTCTAGTCTATGCATTCGATAATTTCGATGGCGAAGTTCGGAAACTAAATGTATGGGATTTGACATAAAGCATCGCAAGCGACATGTCACATAACGATGACTTATGTCAAATCCCATAAATTTTTTAATTCGAGGTTCGCCGTCGAAATTATCGAATGTATCTCGACTAGAGGCCCAGTACCTACTTTCTCCAGAGGTGAAGAGATCTAACAGAGTCCAGACGTCTTGAGAATACTTATTGAACGTAATGCATCTCACTTAACAGTATGCGGGACACGAGTGTCTGGGAGCTCGGGACGGCCCGCATGTGACGTAACAGGCGGGAACCAAACACCAATGTTCTAATGTAGAACAAACTCGAGACAATCTTTTAAAGTTATCGCCTTACAAATTCCACAACAATAAAAATAAAAGCGAAGGTCCTCGAGGACGACCCGTTCCCGTGTGAGTTTTGGACAGGTACAAAAAATAGGGCGCCAGGGTCAACGCGAGGACGACAGGTACACGGCACCCCTAGAAATTCGAAACCATTTTAAAATCGATACGTTAGCACTCATACCCAAATAATGCGTGCACGCAAAATTACGTCACTTTACAACTGCACGATAGGAGTTAGTAATGCACGAGGACTGATTTTGTCCAAATATAAATGTCAGAATGATAAATCGAGGCAATGAATATTTGGATATGAGCAATACCAGGGCCGCACTTTGTTATCGAGAGACTGTCTTCCGCATGATCGGCCTTGCTCACCGGCTCCACACTCTAGGACACGAATCACTTCAGTTTCTCTGTAGTATATAAATAATAAGCCAAAATACGAGCAGTATAATCTAGATAACAGATTTCCGTTGACAATTAAATGCTCGCGTAAATACAATATCCCACAGGAACACTGTACTTTTTCGGGATAAAATGTAGCATATATGTAAATCCAGGGTTTAAACTACTATCATAACAAATATCATCGAAATCGATTCAGTAAATTTTAAGTGAAAGAGTAACAAATATCCATCCACCCATCCTCGCAAACTTTCACATTTATAATACTAGTAGGATATAGATTATAAAAGCCTATTACCTAATTAGTTTGTAAGCGAACAAGGCAGCGACGATTTAACGCGGATTGCCGATATTTAACACTACATTTTATATGTTTATCATTAGAGATATAACCTTCACCTTCTGCATTATTTATTCAATATAAATATGTGTCCGATATTCACGAATGGTACGATGTTTGCGGTTTGTGCTGAACATGGCATTAAACGATTTGGTGAGCATGCTGTAATGACGAAAGTGTTACGAAATAAACTTAGAACTACATACTTGATAAGAACTCTCAAAAGTAATATTTACAATTATTATTATTAAATGTTTGT
Organism: Glaucopsyche alexis; assembly: GCA_905404095.1. Taxonomy (NCBI): domain Eukaryota; kingdom Metazoa; phylum Arthropoda; class Insecta; order Lepidoptera; family Lycaenidae; genus Glaucopsyche; species Glaucopsyche alexis. Next base: position 11,804,218 of record FR990053.1, read on the forward strand.
GAACAAAAAATAATATTTAAGATAAACTATTTTAATAATTGTTAGCAAATAAATTTATCTCTAGTTGATATAAATAGTTATTATATAGAAATTTACCTTGCAGCCTTCACAGGAATGGACGCCATAGTGGAACCCGCTGGCCTTATCACCACAGACGCGACACAGCACTGTCGTGCCATCGAACTCTGTAACAACACAAAAAAATTGTTAAAACTCTCCTTGTTACATGTACTACAAGATAAAAAACTAAATTTTCTTCAAGATCCTATTAATTATCTTTATTATTTATTTATTTATTGATAATAATAAATAACAATAATTTATATAAAACAAAAAGTTAATATTAATTTTATCTTCAGGTACGAATTGACAAAATAAGGTTTTAATTAATTTTCAAATCGGGCGCACGGTAGCGCATAAGCCAAGTGACAAATTATGTGAGTAGTTTTTAACACTAAACAGGTTTTCGGAAGGAATTATTGACGTTTATTAAGTTTACGTATGTGATTTGTGATAACAAATCGACCTTCATTAACTGCGAAATATCAGCCATTGTAAAAAAATATTTAAATTCTACAAACACATTCTTCCCTTCATCCTTAATACTTTTTGGTATGTATTACAGTTTATAAAATTCTTACATAACATGAAGTGTTATGATTAGTTAATGTGCGAATATTTCATTATTATGTTAGTATGATCAGTTGATAGCAGATATATTCCAATGATGTAAGCGCTTCAGTTGCGTGCTGTTGATATTGAATAGTTATTTTAGAAAGCGTATGTCTCTACACTTAAATAAAGTCATTGCCCTTTTAATTGTATTCCAACATTCACATTCAGCTGACACAATGGTCGTGTGTTACCTTGTGGATCAGACAATGTCTATCGGGCAATAAAGGGAAAATCGTATTACACTTACAAACAACGAGTATCGAATTACATAAATCGCATAACATGAATGCCCATCTACTAACCGATGACCACATTTGCAACTCTAAACTACAATAGTATTATCAAATTATTAGTTGATTAAAACATTTTCTAATCATATAAAAGGTAAAGGACAAACGCAAAAATTAATGACCTTAACACTTTTTACACTAGGTCAGTGATTACATGTTTGTGTCCGTGACAGGATTAGACGGAAAGCGAGGAGAGGGCGGGGCCAACAGGAACAGGTTCGAGTCGCGCTCTCCCGTCTGCTCTCACTTTCCCTTTATTGATATATTTTGTGTATTTCAAGGAGCTCGGCATTTAGGAGGAACTTTCTATTTCTGATTTCTCGGGGTTAACGCACGAAACGATCGCTTTCTATGGCGTTACTTTCTATTTAGAGACTGTTCAGCAGCTGGAGATTTTAGGGTGATCGAGGGTGAACTAGAGCATTAAAATTAAAAAAATAATCGTACCATTTCTCTAGTTGTGATGCAACTAGCGTTTTTTCTGATTGCGCGTGAGAGTTGCTCGTTACGTCAATTAAGAGCGCAAGGAAAGTGCGAGAAAGTACGAACACGTAACGCAATGGTAGCGTGCCGTGTGGTGGTGTAGCGCTCGGCAACTATGTCACAGCGTCATTTGTTTGTGGCTAATTATATGTTCATTATCAAACTATCACGTAGTGTCAGCTACTTGAATGAATTTATCACATTTTCTTACGTTGGAATTTTAATAATACTATCAACAAAAGTAATCTAAACGTGACCAATTTTATTATAAAATTGGGACTAATTTTTGTTTTCGAGTAATGTACCTATTCGTTCGTGATACATAGACATACGGATTACGACTAAATAATACATTAGCTACTGTAAAAGGTATATTATATATTAAGTTTAAATTTTGTAGAGTACGTTACGACTAGTGTTAGTGAACAAGTTAAGAGGAAAGTAAAAGTGGTGTACAGACGGAAGTAGTCGTTTGTTGAACCCAATATAACGACTCTGATGCGCCTTTGTTACATCCACACAAAATGTTATTAATGATTCGATAGCCGTTTTTGACTGTTAACTCTTTTATTGAATTCAATAGACATTGAAATAATAATCAATAAACGATAAGATCATTAGGAATTGAAAGCAAATATAAGGATCCCTGCAGTTTGTACCGAACCCCATCGATTTACACGGGAATAAACGACTTCCACATTATTCGCCTGAGTACTACACATATTTTGCACAAAGCCAAATTAATTGTTTTCTACCAGCCCTCGCCAAAAACTTTAACAATCAATTCATCATACATTCGTTCTACAAGTATTTTTAAGCTCTGTGAACACACATTAACCCCTTTAATACGGTAAACAATATAAAGCAATACAAATCATTTATCAAGATTTTGACCATTAATATTTTTAGTTTCGCTCAATGTACAACTTTTTTAACAAGCATTGAAATGCTAGAATTATTTTTTGATGCGTGAACGACTACAATAATTTGATAGAAAGAATTACAACATTCATATTATTGTTTAAACTTTGTTCTTTTTTAAGATCTTTTAATTTAGATGCTATTGCAGCTGTTACAAAGTTAATATTGTGATTTAAAAAAAATACCTGTATGAAAATTATGAATGTTATGAAATCAATATCTATTTTTTAATACAATATTCTATATGTACTTCAATATGGAAAATAATTTATTTTCGGATGTGGTTATTCTAAATCCAAATTCTAGGATCTTGGCTTCGGAACAACCGTGGAACCATGTTAAAGTTTGGAATATTAAAATACATTATTTTCACATTGCGTTAAAAGTATCATTAAAAATAATAACATAATTTCATGATTCAGTTTAACAGTAGTTTTTTTTATCTATTGGTTTACTGATAAAAGCTATACCTATATGGAGTTCTGGTTCTCGTTCCTTATGTGCCGAACCCATCATATTGTCTACTGATGGCGGTGCATCGTATCGCCCGTAACTGCTGTCCGGAGACATCACTAACAGTCATATAATATTCTAAATAACAAAACAACAACAATTGTCTTTTTCACACTACACAACACGTAAGCCACATCCAAGCCTTTTCTCTCATACAGGTGTCCCTTGCACTTCTTCACTGTATACAGAATATGAGTGCATAGGCCGAGCCGCGGCCGGCACGTCGCGAAGGATGAAGGTCGCTGTCGCGCAAAACTGTCACCACACGCGCCGCGTGCGCTTTACTCGAGCTCGATCGACGAACTGAGCTCGGGCCGCGCACACTCCTGATCGTAACCGCGCGAGTCTCCCTATAAGAGTGAAAGTCTGCAAAATGATCAACGCTCTACGCGATACAATCGCTTTGACAGCGCGTCCGAGACCGCCAGGCGAAACTAGGCTCTATCGATACTCGCTGCCTTTTCGTTTATGTTTCGAAGCGAGCCTCGCCGCGCTTCGAACTCCGGTCCCCGAGGTCATTGCCGCGTTGCCGTCGGACCAATCGCGAACGCGCATAGTCGTGCGCGGCCATCCATTGGAGGGTTCCGTACCTCTCGCCCCTCGTCCCTCTTCGCGCGCTGAGTTCGAAGACCCGAACCTTGCGGGCGCACCGCGGCCAAGGTCGCGCGAGAGTGGCGCGGACTGAGAGCCGGGCTGAGCGTTCGAGTGGGACGCAGCGGCCGCTGGTTGCGTCACACTACTAAAATATTTTTGGTGATGGAACGCGAGTGAACTTGAACACAAAATCGAGCTAATGGATGGCGGGCGCTGTGTAGGTCGCCGCGTGTCGGACTGACCCGCTGCCATTTCGGCCCGTTTGCCTCATAGCCTAGCCCGAATAAAGCCTGAACGTGGTCCAGGAATGAGTTCATCGTGTAACGTGTTCACTAAATAAATTATTTTTTATTATGTAATGATTACTTTTTATTGGTAAACGCACAGGACTGGTGGGTATTCTTTGTCATAATATTGATTATTACACTTATTACTTGGTATACCAAGACGTAGAGGATTAACAATACAACTACTCTTATTCAGATTCCCACTACTTACATGCTTTTAAAATTACTTTAATAGATCACTGTTACCTTATAGCTTTGCGTTTTGGTATATCATCATAGAGTTGATAAACGATAAGCTTTGCATTTAAAAGAAAATTAGGATTATTGATAATATAACTAATACTTTTAAAATAACTGAAGTCAAATTTAAGCAACTTTCTTAATGGAAATTCTAAATGATCACCTTTATAAAACAATAAACAAAAACAAGTAAAATTCGTAGTAATTTCTAAAAGGGAGCACTGTATGCCTTTTATCTACTTAGTACTTACCTTCGTAATATAATTTTATATAACAACCCCACTTTACAAGGACCAATTCAATTTGAACTCTATGAGAAGAATATAATGTCGAAATTAGCCTAAATGTAGAGTTATTTATTTGAGATAAAGACGCGTATGTGTGGGCGTGAGGGTGAACGACCTGTAAATTTTGGCGCAGGCCGGTCAAGGCCACCGCCCGCGCAGGCGCGCTACGACACTCAACACTCGTATCTACCATCTCTACATTACCAGTATTCACAAACCTTTGTAAATTTAAATTAAAATAACCGACTTGTCTACATTTTTTATATTATTTCTACTACACGTACCGACTAAATATCTGATGTCTTCTTATTACATAAAACAATAACCCTCAAAAAGTGTTCGTTTCTGTAAACAAAGTTTTAAGGGTCGCTTGGCAGTTGGCAGTGGCACCCACTTTCTCTCGAAAGGTGCGTCCCTTTCGCTTTTTTTGTTTTTATTCAATTGGTAAATATTGTTTCATATTTAATATTGAATTGCTTGTATGCACATAATTTTTTATTTTTAAAATACACCTACAACGAGATAAAATAATATTGGCTGTTTTAAACAATAATATTTAAAGACGTATACAATACATACTTATAATTCAATACATGTATTTGTAGATACAATTTTTATAAATATTTTTATTTAGCAGGAAATATAGTGAACTTATGAACAACGTTAAAACTTATAAAAACATTTTAAAGTTAAAAAGACAGCGTAGAAATATTATCAAGCCATATGAGGTCAATAATAATATTGCGTGAAAGTGGATGTTATTTTTTTTACTTCCTTCCTATGCCCTCACTTTTTAATACCGGGGCGCGAATATCAAATTACTGCGTAGATTGTTGTTTACCAGTAGCAATTGAAAAAAAGCTTTATGCTTTAGTTATAAAGTTGAATTCGGCTTGATAGATTGATGCAAAAAATATCCATAGTCAGTCGGTAGCCACATGTATTATTTGGCATTGTTCAAGTGACGTGGCCATTAGGATGGGACTTTTAACCATGTCGATATATCGGATGTGTTTTTTACTTCTGCACAAAAAGTTTTGCGCACCCTGTAAGTTATGGCTTCCGGATTTAAGGTAAATCCATGGCTTTTTTTGTTCTTTACTCGTAACTCACAAAAAGTACTTAATACTAAAAATATGAACTATATGCATATACTTTTCAACGTGGCCACAAAAAAGCTCTCATCATGAGCAAACAATCCAATAAAGTCGAATTGATATTCCCATACAAATAGGACAATGGTCAGGGGATCAGACGACCTTCCGCGCCGTGGTCCAAGGACAGGACACAATGGGAGCGTGCCGCCCCACAAACGAGTTACTTTATCACCCGTGAGTAATCACTTATATTTTGTATTTTATTATGTATACACAAGTTACCCTACTTAAAACTCGGATGTTTTAACAGTGTATCATCGCAAAAATAAGAATTTTTTATGCTAATTGGAATATAGTCTTGAAGTATAGTCTTGGTGCGCACACTGTCGTGCGCCCAAACGTACTTTCGGTACTCGTACTTAGTACCGAAAAACAGAGCCTTATAGTTTGTATTAACACATTGTCTTTTCGTTTCCAATGAAAATACGTGTGTATAAAATAAATATGAAACCACTGGTAGGGAATGTTGTGAGAAGTCACGTGGAGGGTGTTGGTTGAACGCGCAAGCGCTGCTTCGGTCAAGGCCTCGCTGAGGCATGCGCGATGTGATGTACCACCGTACAACCCAACTCCCACCGCCCACGTAATAATGATCATCTTTCAATGATTCAATTGAAAAGTCACGTAACAAGTTATCGTTACATTTATCTATTAACAAGTTATTGTTATTTTAAACTATATTAAGAATTTTGAGTGCATGCGGTGGTAGGCATCACGTAGGCACATTTCCGTGAGTATTATTTAATAACCTATATGGAAATAAATCTTTTTTGATTTTGATTTTGCAAATTACCATGTTGGTGACAATTTAAAACCTGCACGCTAGCTTTGAAACTTATGAATAATATTTGATTTAAGAGCTAGAAAGCTCTTATACGCTATTTATATTCCTAAAGGGTCATAGATCCTAAACATGAAACCTGAATTACGCAGTCGGATAGTATTTCAATAACAAAATCTGCGTAGTTATAAAACTACTGACAAAGCTGACTGGAGTATTAGGAAATGCTGCTCTACATTAATGCCGTTTGCTCTACCTAAGACTCGGCGCAGACGGGCTAGAGTCTGGCCAACGAAAGCTGTCCAAGAAAAGGCGGGAATTTAAAAAATCGAAGTTGATACCTACTACTTATTATTCAGCAAGAAGTATCAACTCTATTTCTAGTATCAACTCCGTTTAAGCAGTGTATAGGTAAGCAGCTCTTGATTTTTTTTTAATTCCCGCCTTTTTTCTTGGACAGCTTTCGTTGGCCAGACTCTAGTTATGCCCGATCCCCGGTCGCCACTATGCAGTTGAAACATTTTTGACGAGTCGCTTTTATTGCTCGCGGCAACGCGGTGTAGCTACTACAAAGTATGAAAATGTAGCGGTGGCGACAAGTCGCGATCGTCGTAGTCCGTCTGCGCCGACCTTAAAATGATACACATTGACAAGTGATACGTTGTCAGTTTTGAGGGACGCGGCTGACGCAGCGACGCGCGCCGAACGGCGGCGAGTAGTGCCGAAGCGCGCGAGGTCAGCCGGAGTCAATTACCCCGTGGGCTTTTGCGCAGCGATGGTGACATCGTGGCGTTCGCTATACCTACTCGCTAATTTAACCATTTGTCACAGTCATAGACTAAAAATATAATACTCTACATTTTGAAAGTTTTGAGCTCTGAATAATGGATATTTTTCATTTTCTTTAGTGGTAATTGGTAACTGATGAAAGTAGGCTCTATTTAAGGCTCTATACCTGTTAATTAAAAAAAACGAACTTCGTATTACAATAACCAACACACCAACATAATATGATGGACTCTACCATATGAGCGCAGATATATCCATAAAGGTTTAATAATAGTCATTTGTTTTTATTATAACATTTCGTAACTGCGTAGTTAAGGTAACAACAATAATTTCATAATACAGGTATTAAGTACACAGTGACGTGGCAGTGTGAATATAATCGCAAGCGACACACAACCACTAGCGGAGCGGCCGCCGGCCGGACGCGCTCAATCGCGGCGAACTCGTGATTCGGCAACACCAAGGCCAAGGTCGCTGGGCTCGTTACACCAAGTGGGGCCCCTAGTCCAAAACCATCAATCAAAAAAGCTTTTTGATGAAAATTCAGTTTACGTAATCTAATTATCTTTACCTGGATAGTTTGCATATTTTTATGGATATATTAGTACAGGTCTATCATTTGTTTTTGCAGAATTTTATCGCTCCAAATGTTTGGGTTTAGTAAAATCACAATATTATAGGCTTTTAATAGTTGTTAAGTAGTTTAATAAATTCTTCCTCATGTTTTCCTCATCATGAGCGGGTAGCTGATATAAAATGTTATTGCTGGTTTGGCATAAAATACTGTAGACAGTATGTGAACAATGTCACGTAATATGTTTCTTTTTTGCCGATTGCTCGAAGAGAAAACGCTATTCCTTCATGATGAAATAAATGCATTATTTTAGTCAGCCTTATAATTATTGAATCCAAGACCATGGCTATATGGCTGGCTAACCTTTCCACTATCTGTCAACCTTTAAATCTGCGTGGGCTAAAAGATTAATCGGTTATAATTGTATTTTTTATTTATTCAAATTTCGAATGTCTTCACGAGATGATTAATTTAGTTGTGATTTGTGAAACCTTAACACACGCGAACTTCCTCGTGGCTCGTATAACCTGTCAGGCGTCGATTGCCGACGGTCGGTGAGTGAAAGCTATATGCTCAAGCGTCGCTTGCCGACGGTCGGCAAGGCGGGAAAGCCCATAGAAATGTATTTATAATTTGTAAGTGGTTTGTTTGTACCGCGTAATTTTAACATTTATGTAATTAATATTAAGTTTTTTATGCGTATATTAAGTATTTTCTATAATTCTACAATAAATTACTTCGGAAAATCGATCGAAAAATTGACGTTTTTATTGAGATTTTTATCATAGTGAGTTTATGATTTTCTTGTAAAATGCATTTTGAATTGAACATTTTACTAGAAATTTTATTAGAACAGTATTTATTGTAGAACCTAGGAATAGAATTTATGGATAATAATAAGTAAATTATTTACTATGATTGTTTTTGTAAGACATTTCCGTCAAAATAGGACTATTTTCGGAGGGTTCAATCAGTTACTATTTACATTGTGCGTTGTAAAAAATTAATGTGTTATTGTAATATTTAACATCCTGAACTGCATAAAAATATAAATATAATTATGTCCCAGTTACAGTTTATTGAGCAATCAAAACATGTACTATGTCAGATATTTTTCATAGTAATTGTAATTAGTTTTGCTCCAATCCTTGTTAGTACAACAGTTTTTGTATTTAAATATTTTGTATTATATATCCAATTACGTAAATAAAGCAAAATTCACTGTATAGAAACATACATTTTATATTTAATTGAGTTTTGAAACAATATATGAAAAAAAATAAAGTATATTTGTTTGCATCAAGATTTCATTTAATAAATGAGTATATTTCTAAATTCCATTTACGTCATCACTTAGGAAATCTATTCTACTTTTTAAATATATATAATTTGCATAGGTTTTACATACATTATAACAATATAATTTGGAAAAATAAAAATCGCGGGAATCGAAATTAGACTGACAATTTTATAGTAGGTAACTGTAATTTGTTTTATATCTGTTTTTCTATTTAAATTTTTTGTATAATGTGTGCACCTACGTAAATTAAGCAAATTTCACTATATAGAAACATAAATTTGGCCTTACTTTAGGTTTGCAATGAAATATAAGAAAAAGTCGTGTGTGTTGTGTTTGGATAAAGATTTCTTTTATTAAACTAGTATTTTTCTTAATTCCAGTTATATCATCAATTAGGAAATTTAATCACCTTTCTAAATATATATAACATGCATATGTTTTATTCACATTAAAACATTATAATCTCGAATAAAAACACGCCCGCGTCACCGCGTAGTAATTGTAATTTGATTTTTAAAGGTTGGTACTCAGTGCATCTGTCATGAGGGAATGAGGTACTCCTCCTCCTTCCTTTACCTCCGTGAGTGTTCTGTGATGAGGTCTCATTTGGCATGTTCCCAATTGAGTCAGTCAAAAGTAAACAATCAGTGCAAATGTTTACGTTAAGTGGAATGTTTACTTTCAAGTGGATAGGTACTTAATTATACTGAATCTAATAACTGTAATTTTTTATAAATCTATTTTTATGTTACGTAATCACTTAGAAAATTAATTCAATTTTTTAAATATACATAATACGCATAGGTTTTATTTAAATTAAAATATTGAAATCCTGAAAAATATTATTGCGGGAGAAGGCGGGAAGAGTGGGGGGGTATTGTTTCTTGGCGCGAAAAAGCTTTCGACGCTTGAAGGGGGTAACTGTCAAAAGTTTGACACGCCGGACAGGATAAACAACGGATGTGTCAATGTCAAACAGTACCAAATTAACCGCAATGTCAGCAAAGCCAAGGCGAAACCCGCGAGGAAACAGCATTGAGCCAGCCTCTACGTAAATAAATCTCTAGGATAGAGTCATTGTAGATATTTGAGAGTTTTAAATATCGAGAAAAACTTTCCAAGGCAAAACGAGAAACTACAGTCGTTCAATATCCTCTCTCTTGCAATTTCAATTCGCACTTAATTCACCTTGATATTTATTCCAAAGTGAGACTTCCTGCTCCTGATTGGATCGACCACACGCGGAAAACTAAGAGATAATTAAAATAAAAGTTATGGCCTCCTAACCGATTTCGGTTACGCCGACCGGTTTCCATAGAAACAGCCACGACTACCTACAATTGCGCGTAATGTAGAGTACTCTCTGCCTTCGAAAGTAGATAGGAAATACTATTATTATGACCAAATCTACAGAGATAGAGTTTAAATTAAACCACTTCGTTGATAAAATGAACCAATTTTAGAAGGTTTATCAGGAACATGAAAAAATATTTACCCAATTCTTTCAACCGATTCACAGTAGAACGCGATCGAGCTAACTAGAGCATTGAAATTGGCCATTATTCTAGAATCCAGAGCCCAGTGAATTATACAAACAAAAGCATGCAACACGGTGTAAGATGGAGCAAGTACGTAATAGCTTCGGCGTTAATGATGCACACGATTGTATAATGCGTTGGTTTGGTGCACTGTACAGCATTACTCACAGCTGCGAATCAGTGACAAGAATGAGGAAGTGTGTTCGTTTCCTACTGTTACATTTACTCGCCCTCATTATTTATTGGTTTCCAGATAATGAATCGCTTTTATTATGCGTTGACAGATCTGACACCCACTACAGTTTTACCTCAAAGATGGGGATAAAAAGTGACAAGGAAATCGAGGAATACGCAAAAAAATTTGATGCCCTCAATTCGGACGTTTTCCTGGAACAGCCGTAAAATATTTTACATTGTTCCGAATACTTGGCAAACGCCACGATTCATAGTTTCCTATAAACAAAAATACACTTGAACTCGAACCAAATACATTTTGATCACTTGTTTTGCGAACGCCTATGGTTGTTTTTCAAAACTGGAATATTAATGGTGGGGAATTTTTAAATCACATTCGTCCGCTCCGTTTTTTATGCTCCATTGGAAATGTAATGGGGCTTTGGCGGGCTGCGAGAATATTGCGCAGCGTTCTCTCCTGAAAACGTGTTTGAAGAAAGTTCACGGCCGCGCGTTGACGCCACCACCTGCCGCCCCCGCGACCCGCCGCCCGCGCTTCCGCAAGCCTCCTTCCGCGCTCTCACCTCCCGTGGATGAGCTATCAGCTACGCCCCCGTTCACCCGGGCTCTTCGTCCTCGATCCTGGTTTATTTATATTATTTCATGGTCATTTATCTTTATAAGGTACGGTATTTTCCTGTATTTTTTTTGGAACAAAATTTCCATATGGGACATTGCGCAGGGGCAACCCTAGTCGGCAAAAAACGTCCGTTAAAAAAGCGTGAATTTTTATGTATTGTCTATGTATGATGGCTATACAGTGTCTAATGTATAGTCTACGTAATGACTGTTATTATTATTATAAATGTATTTTTATAAACCATTGTTTAAATAAAATAAAGGTGTTAAGATAATTTTGTTTTTTTTGTTTTTTTATCGATAAAAAAATCATATTAAAAAATTTATACCCGAAGAATTATTTTCAACACAGGGTTTTTTATTTATTAAATAAATGAATAGTGCTCTGAAAAATAAGACACACACACAAAATTAAGATAGAAAAGGAATAAATACAGTAAACATCAATATTTTCAAAGATATTGCGGACTGTTTGAAGCACATAAACTGTTTCTTACGTATGTGTTTAAAATATGTGAGAAATGAATTACCATTATTTTTAAAATAAGAATTAATGCCTATAATTTGTAACGAAAATATAATAACCTAGCATGGCAGGACATGTCTAGAGAGGGAAATACCAACGCGCAAAATGTTTTCTAAAAATTACTTCAAAAGAATAATAGCTCTACCGTTTTGGCGGGCTTTGCTAAGTTTACGGATGAAATTAGGTATTGAAAGAGGAGATGGGGCGCGAAAAAGACGAGGACAAGCACACACCATGGCCTTGGCTCGTCCGTTCACCGCACCGCGCGTGTAGCCCGCGATAATTTCGGCGGGTGTACTGACCCCGTGTTTGCGACGCAAATGATCCTTGACTTTATTTAAATTCTAGGTTTTTTTACAGTATATAACTCAGTATATAGCCACCGTGGCATTTTTATTGTGTATGTTATATATTATATACTAGTATTTATTGCCCGCGGCTTCGCCCGCGTGAAATTAAGTCTTAAATTTTTATCCCATATTTTACCCCCTTGGGGGTTGAATTTTTAAAAATCCTTTCTTAGCAGATTCCTACGTCATTACAACTACCTAATTTCAGAAAAATCCGTTTAGTAGTTTCGGCTGTGCGTTGATAGATGAGTCAGTCATGTTTGCCTTACTAGTTCAACTTTATCTTCAGGAAGGTACCTACTCTTAATAAGTGGTAAGTAGTTAATACGTACGTTTTTAAGGTAACATTTTTCGCTTTAGTTTAATTTAATTAATGCGCGTTATTGCTTTGTTTTGCGTATATTAAAACATTTAGATAACTTTTTTTTTTTTTAATTTCGAAGCAATAAAGTTTTTGAAAAAAATAATGTTATTTTTTGCAGTCTACACAATAATACTTGTAAAATAATATATGGAAGTACGAATAACTATTAGGTTTTCCTATATTTCAAATACTTTAATATTATTATGTTCGACTTTTTGATTTAGTAGTTTAGGAAGTGAATATTGTGAAACTTGGCAAGCAGTTTATAGTCGTTAATGAGTACTGAATAGTGACAATAAGAGGGTAATGTTTAATCTAATAATTTGAGATTTAAATATTTAATTGTCTCGCTTTGAGATATTAAAATGAACGAAATATGTAAAAGAATAAATAAATTCAAGTTAACATTTTTTGTAAAATAAAAAGTCTGTGGGCGTCAGTAATATTGGGTTTGTATTTTTGGCAATCGGTTATTACAATTCGCGGTCGCTATTGTGTGCACACTTCCTCATTTTCCAGCTGCCGCGAAACTCAACTCCTGTATTATCAGCAAAAGTGAAACTTGACATGTGCTCACTTTTTATACTTTTTGGGAAAAGGCGGAAGCATTTAAAAGCATGATGCATGCATTTATCCCCACGTGCCACTGTCACTGCTGTTCTATCGCATGAAATGTGGTTACTTTTTGAACAATGCCGTCCTCGGTCCGAGGAATAATTATGTTTTTCAGCTGTCTCTCGGTCGATTTTTAGGGTTCCATAGTACTATAAGCAACCCTATAGTTCCGCTGTCCGTCCGTCAGTTTGTTTGTCCGTCTGTATGTCTGTCCACCCTTCTAAGTAATATAAATGGATGAAATTTGGTATAATTATAGATTGTATCTAGATCTCGGTTTTGGCATCATAAAATAAAATAATTTTGTATTTTAGGGGTGGCTCTCTATACATGTGAAGTGAAGATGAAAATTATTTTTTTTATTCTAGAGATAGAGAATCGTCGACGAAATAGATATTTTTAAATAATAATAGCATGGTTTGATGCATGACTTCTTTACAAAGTCAACCATTTTCTAGTGGTCGGCTGTCGGCATCTAATGTGCTTGCCCTCCTGACATTTATAAACTATAAGATATAAAAACTTGTACGTTTTCACGCTGATTTTGAGCGTAATCAGACAATAACTTTTGAAGTAATTTTTCGAAAACCTATTGCGCGTTGGTAATTCCCTCCCTCGACATGTCCTGCCATGCTAGGTTTATATTTTTGTCTACAAATTATAGACTCGTAATGGCTTTCATTTATCACATATTTTAAACACATACGTAACAGTTTATGTAACTTTTGAGTATTTTCTCTTCAGCGACGCCGGTGGCGCGATGGCGGGCTCTTGGCGGTGGCTCGGTTCGGCGACCGCTGGCTCGAGCACTCAACTCGCCGAGTACATTTAACGGTGCCCAATCTTTACGGTGTATCACTTATGTATAACATAATAAATTATTATATAAAAGTTATCTTTGTAACCCAGAATAGTGTATCCGTATTAAAACAATAGCATTTAAGCTGAGTCATTTTGAAGCTGCTTGTATTTTTTTAATCATTCCGCAGGTCCGTGGATTGTTTTCGAGTTTTGGGTTAAAGATGAAATAAGACTTACATATAAACCTATTGTGATATAGGCCATTTTTTGTGTTCGCGTGGGTTAGGGGATAATTAACTAAGAATCGGTCGGCCTGACCCATATTATTGTCGGGAGCAGAGAGCACACATTTTCGTACCATCTGCTGCGTCAACAATAGATTAAAAGGAAACTTCTAACCCTTAGCGACTTCCTTTCAATTTCGCTTTTTAGAGCGTCTTTTTTGTATATTTTGCAAAAAAGCAGGTAAAGCGCAAAAAATAGAGATGCGAATTAATCGACCTACCCCTTCTTTTCATCTCAGATTTCGAGAACAGGTAAAGTCCAACTTTTTCACTCGAAACTTCACCTTTGTGCACGTTTGCGATTCAACTCTTCTCTGACGATGGAAAAAATAAATTATTGTTTAAATAAAAATTTTTGGGACAAAAACCGGAGATGGAACTTTTTTAAGACGGGTGCATTTTTTATTCCTTTTGTCGGGACGGTCTGCGAGCTCAACCGATATTCCCAGATCGCGAGTTCTTTGTGTTGCAGCTAAACGACGCAGGACGAGGGTCGCGTCTTCAAAATAGTCAAATTATACGAGTGATAATGTTCGCGCACCAGCGGGGCGTCCGTCATATTGCCAAACATTATATGCTACGATAGCAAAATACATCGCTAATACCATTAAACAGAAATGATAAATTACTTTAAAAAATCGTTACTTCCTGCTAATGGTATTTACAATTTAGCAATAAACTTTTACTACTGTAATTACGAGTATAGAATTTCTTATTGTTATAAAAGTACTAGGAAATAGTTTCTGAAGTAAAATGTGTACAATGTCATGCCTATTGTAAAAACAGAACAATTGGTGACATTTAACATCTTAAATAATTACTATTTAAGATTGGGGTCCACTCGGACGTCCTTTGGTCAGGGTTTTTTATCCATACCATAATGTGGCCACAACAATGAGGTGGCGTGTCGAATCGCGCGGTTTGCGAACACCAACACAGCGGGAACATATTTTGGACATCATTAGAGTCGGTAGCGGACAATTACCTACATTATTGATTTGAATTTTGTGTGAATTTAGTCGGGTGCCGCCGCGCGCCGGGGTGGTGTGAACCGCGGCCGAGGCATTACGTATGCATTAGATGTACGCTTTCCCGCATTAGTAAGCGATTGCACGACAATTGCGATGCGATGACGGCAGTTCGCGACTGCGGCTATAGGGCGAGCCCCGTTACCCGGGGTGACTGACTCCACCACTGCAGCCTGGTGCATTGTGCTCTAACGAGAACGCATTGCGTGCGATCATAACTCGCGCCAGCACCGCTTTACCGTTTCCCTGAAAACCTCCGGCGCATCAGCCCCCGGTGACCGTCATATCGCACAGCAAATTTTTGCAAAGTTTTTCATATCGACGAAGCAAAACACTCGAGTGACTAAATATGGTGTGACTCATGTACCAAAATTAGAAAGACGATTGTCGAATTTCAATCACTACCTATATAATTCGATCGCAATTAGTATTCTAATACGCATTGTTTTCATGTCGCTCGACGGTGGGGGCTTTAATATCGGTGATTTACAGTGCTGCCGGCTAATCGAAATACAAATTTATTTGCCGCGCAGGAAATGTATAGGGTCAACGCTCGTAATGGTGTCGTTCACTGTTAAAAGTGGCTACTGAACCTGAACTCGCCGTCCTTGAAACTGCCACAAATCGCCAATCACGCGCATTAATAAATTTAGTACCAAACCCGATTTCATAAATTGATTACAAATAGATCTATTCGACTGGTAATTTTGCTAAATAACGATTTTGCTCTATTGACATAATAGAGTCAGTAATATCAAGTGCTACATTTTTAATAAATTTTTATTTATAATTTATTCTTTTTAACTCTTCTCCCCTCTACTCCCAAAAATATCTAAAATTTTATCAATTAGAGGTAGTGTCAGATTAAATGTTCGGTTACGGTTTCGGTCATGTTTCGGCAAAAAAACAGGTTTCGATTTAGTTTCGGTTTCGGTTGAAAGCCTGCCGAAACTACGACCGAAACCGAAACTGCATTCGGGAATTATGGCGCTGTGATCGGGCATGTTCGACGCTTTTAATTCCATCTAACCGAGGAAGTTATGCCAAGCTTACCTATAAGCTTGGCTTAACTAATTCATAAAAGATAGACAAACAGACGGATGGAAAGTGCGAAACTATAAAGGTTCCTTGAATACTACCGGACCCTAAAAATACTGGCTGATTATACTAACGTTTTCTTTATTTTTCCCTCAAAACAGGATCCTTGTAAGTTTCGGTTTCGGTTTCGGCCGAAACTGAGACCGTTGCCGAAATTCGGTTTCGGTTTTGGTCGTAAAAACCAGAGTCGGTCGGACACTAATTAGTGGACAAGCTTTCTTATGGGTTTACCAACTAAATAGGTACACTTGCTACACTTACAGTCACATACAACAAGTAAGCTAAAACCGTTACTTCTTCCTTATCCATGTTTATTTACCCTGCTTACTCACCACCCAGAAACATGTGTCATGTGTTATGACGTCATCATGTTACAGCCATTATCTCATGCAGGTAGATGGCCGACGGCCGTATCGGTTTGTAGCTCGCAAGATGAACACAAAATTACAGATAATATAAAGGTATGCTTCTTTTTGTAGCCGAAATAAAATTTTACAAAACACTAAGCGACGACGAAGGAATGATAAAAAATTATATGCGCGCTCGGGCCAGTGACCGCTGTCGAATCTCAAGGTCTGCACACAGCGCGGTAAACAAGTGCCAGCGTCAGCTCCGTATAAATATACTCACTAGGTTTTGCGCGCGATTTCGTCCGCGTGGATTCTCATAATACCCCAGTCCTTTTTTCCAAAAATCCCTTTCTTTAACACGTAGAAATACGTCATAAAAACTATCAACTTGCCAATTTTCCGCACAATTCGTCCAGTGATTGATTTTCACCATACATACTTTGACCCCCATTTCACCAAAAATTCAAAAACTTTATAATTCATACTCAATAATTTGTATTTACCTCGGATATTAAATGTCATGAAAATCGGGACCTATTTTTTTCTTCATACAAACTTTCAACACCTATTTCACCCCTTTAAATATAGAATTTAAAACTACTGTCTAAATTTCACATTTCTGTCATTAGCGGTTACAGCTTTGCAAGCGTCTATATTATGTCAGTCAGTGATGACATCTTTTTTATATATATTATATTGTATTTATTGATAAATATACAAAGACTAAGTAAATGCTCAGATGTAACATACGATAATTTTTCAGCGCCACAGTACTGACTACTGTCTAAACTCTAAGTCCATACTCCATATAGGACAGTGCCCTTGCATGAACAACAATTCATATTACGTTTATTAGTCACCCTTAATTTTTGTGGTGGCAAAATCATTCCACGTGACCATGTTCGTTTAGATCTGTAATATATTTTGTTAGTATTAGTTCATTACTTGATTGAAAAATTATACAAGTACTAGCTTTTTCCCGCAGCGGCAACACTACTTTTTTGGGATAAAAAATATCCTATGTCCTTTCCCGGGATCCAAAGTATATACCAAATTTCATAAAAATCGGTTCAGCGGTTAAAGCGTGAAGAGGTAACAGACAGACAGACAGACACATTTTCGCATTTATAATATTATAGTATAGAAGTACAGATGGGGATTTGGATGGATCATCGAGGTATCCAAAATATTTTTGTTATTGTATTTAATAAAAAATATTTATCTTTTACAGACAGCAAATATTTCTTAGTATAGGAACTTACCTACTTAATTTAAAATGACTCACAAACCTAAAAAATAAATAAATTATTTTGAATTGTACTCTACCCTATATAAATAAATAGGACGTAGACGATAACAATTAATAGTCTAATACAGTGTACCTAACTACTTAGTAGTCAGGCTAGAGTACTAGAACAAAAGCACTAGAATTAGGCATGTAAACTTATATGTCTACATGAAAAGTAGGTTTTCATTTATTTTAATATATCATAAACCTAGATAAAAATTTAGACAAATAAATTACTTGTAATAGTTTTAAAGGACATTGACCCCCAGATAATGCGGTCAAACGAGCAACAAGCACATTTTTTTAATGACGAAATAAAGGCAAATTTCTTTGTAAGATATTCATGACTTAATGTTTTGTTTCTTAGAAGTTAATAATTATAAAAAATTAGCAAGAAATAATTACAATCGAGCATCATATTATATGCAATTGTGGGGAATGGTGTGTGGCGTTTTTTTTTTGTTTAATCATAACGAAAAAGGACTTTATTTTTCTACGATAATGTCGTCCTTGTGTGTATACAATTCATATTTTAATAATAAATCAGAACATCAGTAGAACTGATATTTTAAGTACCATGAAACATTCTGTTGAAGAAAATTGTATATTTTATATTGACTAATAAATTGCTACGAAACTCGTGCTACGGGTTACGAGCGTAGCACTAGCTACGTATGATAATAATAGATCTTATTGCTATAAACTTCAAATTTATAATATATCTTGACGATTTTTTTTATTCTGATATCGGCATTGAAATGAAAAGATAATATTATGTCTTCATTTCCTTCAGCTAATAATGATATTTTGTTAAGAGCTCGCTCAATGTGTTACTTCCTACAATAGATATAAAACGTTAGCAGTGTGATAATAATAGATAGGGGAAGGGTCAGTGTAGATCACTATATATTGACGTCCCTTTCATGGCAATTGGTAACTTGCCATAAAATACTTTACATAATTTAACTAAATCATTCACAAAGGGTCTTGACAGACAGACGGACGGACGACAAAGTGATCCTATAAGGATTCAATTTTTTCCTTTTGAGGTTCAGAACCATATAAATAATAATTGGGCAGTGACTTAATACATAATCGCCAAATGACAGTAGTGTAGTCGCCTATTTAAATTTATTGTCGTGCTGTTTCCAATTAAATTTCTCTTTATCAAGTTCAACGACACTTAATCTGTTACCTTGAAATTATCGCGTCTGCGCGTATTGACGTTTACTTGTTTTTGATAATGGAACAAAGAAAGTTTTTGTAGGATTTGACGTTTATCATAAGATGTATTGCCAAGGATTATAGGTTTTTGACTTTCATCGAATATTCAAATTTTGAACATTAAAAACGTTTACTTATCGCCATATGAAAAAGTTTTTATCATTCTTACCTACGTACGTTTTCTGGCAAGTTCCATTATTGCCATACTACTTAATATATTTTTGTTTCGCGTCCTTCATTTTTTTAACACGCATCGTTTGCCAAAAGAAGCAATTATTTCTGATGGATTTTTCCACAAGTCTCCACTCTGTGGACGTTCGCCAAAGTTGTAAGAGTTCGTTTCATCCGTTTTGAATTCTATGGGTTGCGTTCTCATGAAAACTATGGTTGATAAAAAATTTATACACGTATGTAACCTTAGCTGATCTATCTCTTCCTGGTTCAGAAGCGCTCTGCACGCAATCAAGTGTCGTGCGAATTAACTCGATTTTCTAGCGACTGAACAGCAAAGCACCCGCCGCCGCACTAGAGTCGATGCCCCGTTTGAACTTTCCTCTCGGTAAACTTGATTATTGACATATGGGTAACTAATAGCATAGAAAACGTTACGTAATTGACTTGACAAGTTTACGGCCCTCGCTTTCTTGTGAGGAGCCCTTTTAAGCATGCTCGCACGCAACTTATTTAAAAGCATAGCAGCTCTCATTACTCTAGGCTAGAGGGCGGTAAAAAAAATATGCAAAGTTTGAAACAATGCATGAAAACTTGAATCCTATTCTATCTTTCATCAGCATTATGTAGCTGACTGGGTTCTATGAAATGAGGACCTCATTATGACTTTGAAAGAAAACGTGGTATCTATTCGAACTGGCAATGAACGCAACAAAAAAGATGGACATGAAAGGAGAATGCTTACGCGCATAGATATGTATAGATCGGGTTATACGCATGCGTAGCGCGTAATCGGGCAGGATTCGCACGGTGGCGTGCGACCGATGCATCGGGCTGCAGTGTGCGAGCGGGTTCAATGGTATTTGATGTAGTGCACCCGAGTTCTTTAACCCCATAGCCTACCTGCAGTTCCTGCGAATGAGGCGGCCCGGCCTGCCGGCCGTTGTCCCTGCCCTATCGGCCACGTCACTTATTAGGTCGGTCTATGTAACGACAGCATCGTAGTGATGCAACAACTCGTTTCTTATATAACATTTCTTTTATTTTTAACACATCTTTGTTTATATTTTTACTTTAATATAATATTATCTTTGTTGATAGTATATGTTTACTCAAAGATGTATAATTTTTTGTTGATTTTGCTATTGTATTTATCAAGATCAGCCCACGTCTACCAGATATTTTTGGACATTAAATCCCTATTATCTTTTTTTATACAAATTAGATCAACAAAAAAAGCTGAACTAAAACAACATATTTAAATATTTATTAATAGTCTTATTTAAATAAGGCTGATAAGATGTATGTCTAAAAATAATATTTTAAGAAAATTTTATGTTTTGCAAGGGCTTAAAATTTTTGTTAACATGAGTTAAATTTTTGATTTATGATAACGTATTGTGACAGTCGTTTAAAACATTTTTACATCAGGCATTACGTAGCTAAAGCAGCTGTCAAAGTGACATTTCAAACGTGTTTGATAATTGCTCATTCGACCTTGTGCTGTTTAGGTGGATTAAGTTCCCTTCAGTGGGTTTGAAAGTAAATTGGCAGTTCCTGAATATGTTTTGAGAATTTTTTATGTAGACTCATGCACCGATGATATAACCAGCGTGCATGCCGGTCACGTCATAGCTGACCACTCTGACGCATGTCAACTATAATCTAGGATTTAAAAATTCGCAGCAGGTGTGCGAGGGGGAGGCGAGGGGAGTCGTGTGCAGCGCGGGGGAGGGGGCTGGACTGGTTTCCGTTGTTTCGCAATAACACGGGTTCAATGACGCCTCCGCGGTAGTAATTGTTGGTGTGTCACGGCATACCTCGAGCCCCTTCACTCGGCCGTGTGTACGGGCCTTTATGATCCGTTAGTTTTTATGGTTACTGAGAATATCAAATGCAAGATAAAATTCGGAAAAGAAAGATAATTGGGTGGATGCGTTTTAGATGATATTTTAAATATCAATGTTTTTAATTCAGTTCAACCTTGGTTAGTAAAAGTGCAGTAAAAGTGCAGCATGCAAAGGTAAAATTTTAAAAAGTAAAAAAAAATGAAAACAAGAAATAGGATGCCCGCAGATTTTTAAGATCTCTTCAATCCGCTCATTTAAATAGATTTCTATTTAAGATTAATAAGAAAAACCCAATCCTTCATTTTCTCAATGTATGTTACTCGTAGAAATGACTGGATTGTTCCAGAACCGGCGATATGACTTCGGTGACCCACTTAAGTGATAGCGATGAAAGTAAATGAACTAGCTCCAATAAATAATTCATACCCGAAATAAATGATAATAATGTTTTGATATTGACCTCGATATACTTGGAATATTTCCATTCACTTATCATAATATTTTTGTCACTTCAGCTTTGGAACACTAGCGTGACAAACAGGAAGAACGAAATTTTAAATAAATTGTACCCAATCCTTGGGAAAAAGAAACTATAGAGTATTCTTTATATTAAAAAATACTATTCAGTACACTTTTTACGTAATAACATATTAATGAGGCTGGCCGACACAAACCGTCACAGTCAGTTGGCCTATTGTCTTCATATTCAAAGTACCTACCCACATACCTTTTTTAAATAATTACGTATTCACCCAATTCGGTTTCAAATTTAAATATTTTACATAGCACGCGCTCAATACATGATTGTTTACTGGACCTGTGTCTCTCAATACAAGATAGAGATTTGAGTGAAGTAAAATTATTTTTATATCACGACTCTATTATGACTTAACGATGCTACCTATGGGATGTTTTTACTTACAACCATGTAGCAATCAAATCAACACGTAGGTTGTGTTTTTATCAAAGTTAACATTTTTCTAAAAAACTGACTTTACCTGAAGAAAAAAAAAGATATCGTAGGTCAAGTCTACAATTTTATTAAAACTACTAAGGGATTCTTAGAGGTAAATGTTATGCAAAGCCCAAAAATGTTTAAGTTACTTTTGCCAAACAATTTTCTATAACACTACTATTAAAAAAGTAATTAAAATTGTACGTCGCGAGAATGTGTAAATAGACGCGATAAAATTCGTTAAAGTAGTTTTATTGCTAGTGAAATTCGCGTAAACGTTGTTTACCTCGTAGTAATAATTAAAATAATTACTTTTAATTTTATTTGGCATAAAATTTTAAATATCGAACTTTCGTTTCTATTAATATAGTATCTAATATACGAGTAATAGGTTGGTTTCCATTGGTATTAATATAGAATATCTAATATAATAGGTTAGTTTCTAGTGGGTTCGCGGCGATGACCTCCGTCTGCGAGCGTCGACCCAGCCTCGCGCCAGCCTCGGCGGGACCATACGAGCTATCTGCGCTGTCAACGGCCATGCGATACTTTATACTGATATAACCAGACCGATCCAGCTAAATCTTGATCATCTTCTATTACATACAAGGATATTTTCTGCGGCAAAAACTGAGTATCAACTAGTTATTTTTAACCTACTAGCTGGCCCGACACACGTTTTGTCTTGAGTATAAACCTCAAATATTTTTCACCGTTTAAACCTTCCCTGAACCTCTACAATTATTTCAAGACCAAAATTATCCGAATCGGTCGTTCTCGAGTTGGGCGTTAAACATTTTTTGATAATGATGATGACAATAAAAAGTAGCTGCCAGTGAAAGTTCCGTGAAAATCGGTCCAGCCGTTCCAGAGATTAGCCGGAACAAACTGACAGACAGACAGACGGACAGGCAAAAATTTAAAAAATTGTTTCTTTATTGTTAATACCGTATATACTTTCATATGAATTAAGTGAAAGCTGTTGATTTAAAATTACAGACACTTCAATTTTATTCATTTGTATAGATGTAAAAAAGTTTCAAGCAAAAAAAGAACTGGCATTCTGCATATACTACAATAAATCGTCCAAACATTTGAAACTCGAAAGTAATTGAAATAAAACCGTGTCCTTACTACCGAATTTATTAATATGTATTTCGAAGTCGGAGAGTGCGAAGAGTGTCGTAAGCGATTTTGTGGTCGTTGACTTCGAACGTTCCAGTACATCTCTCTGCAGTTACGTAAGCGCGAGAAAGTTGACATGCTCACCCGCCGGCTTACAGAATTCTATTGGACTCGTTTACGAGTGGGTGATCTTCTAAATGCCTCCGTTTTGTTATCTTTGATGTAAAACTAGGAATAAAAAATCTCAAATGCGTCTGTAGATTTTATACTCTTTATTTATACCTAAGCTAATTAACTTAAAATGTTTAGTACTCGTTATTCCTATGTCTAGGATTTTATTTCTTTTTATAATATGTTTGCACTTTTAGCAATGAGTGGTCTACATTTTGAGCTATATATTGAAGTGAGCCAAATATATCCGCGATAAACCGAATTCGATAAAAATCATATGACCAGTGGTGTTTACAGATCCGTAACAGATTTAGCATCAACAAAAAGTAGTCAACAAATGTCATTGTCAGCGTTATCGTCGGTTTTTATATAATTGTAGGTCAACGTACCGTGAGCTTATCGGAGCTCCACTATCGTGAACTATGTATGTCACTGATAATAGGGCCAGAACTGTTTTGTTTGCCTTATTAGTTAGGTTAAGACGTTGGTTACTTTACGAAAGTTTTAACTAGAGTGAAATAAAGTAATATTTTGTTGTTAAAATATTTAGGTAGAGTGATATAGATAGTAGAGAATATTATTGAAGTTATCAGTGGCGTAGGGTTCCTATAACTCCATTCCTATCGGCTTCCCTTGTCACTAACCTTTTGCAAACCTTCATAGAAATCCCTACCTATTATACAGGCTCCGGCTTCCCTATGATGGAGAAGCAGCCTTCGCCACTGGAAGTTATACTTCTTTTAGCGCGTTTGATGAGAGTGAATTTGTGACCTGCGCGCGCACTATGTAACGAAAAAATTCACATGATGAAGTTGGCTACAGAATGGAATAAATAATATATTCCTTTAAATAGGTATCAAGATATGATTGACGTTAAACAAGTGTTGTTACCATAGCAAAACTAGTTCGTACGATAATACAGCATCAGTAATATGGTAAAATAGATAATATCTTGTAATTATAGAAACGCACCTACATACTTATATAATTATACAAAATAATATATTATATTTTTGAATAATACGTATATTTATTATATAAATTTGTCAGTTACAAAAACTGTAAAAATTCTGAGAGAAAAGAAGAAAAACCAAAGAAGTATAACTTCTAACGCGTGTACTTATGTACACACAAATATTTTTTTTATGTGATACACGGTGGGACGAAAAAGTTACAACGCTTTCAATTTACAATGTTAAAATTAAAATCAAAAGGTAAAAAATGTTAAATATTTCAAAAGACAATTAGCGAATAACAAAAGTTACGAGTTAAAAATAAAGTAAACATGTTATCGTAACCGTCGATCATAAAGCCTGATAGGTCGTTACGGAAGGGCATCGCCCTAGCGGCCGCGTATTACCGACATATGCTGTGTTAAATCACTCCACAGCACACACGAGTTACGGCACGCAGAACAATTACCATAGATATTGACTTAATAAGACCTTAACTCACTAAAGGGTCAGCGACACGCATTTGAATAAGCTATTATTTGCAGTTTTTCAAGTCAAGGACGCGCTTTACGTCAGTAGATGGCTGATAAAGTAATAATATAGAATTATTACTTCTTTACTGTGAAAAATATGCATATTCAATTTACTTAGCATGCTCGTTCCTAAAGTATATTTAAAGTTCGTTCACACGAAATAAAAAAGAAAAATAAAATTATACGTTCGCTTGCACTCTTTGTTGTTTATTCATAATAATCTTATTAACCCACATTAGAACATTGTTAGAAAAATATTATTTCTTTAAATTTATTTCTTTCAGGTTTCATGTTTAATTCAAATGCAGTGAATGTTATCTCGATTCAGTTTTATTAGACAAGATCAAATTAAATATCATCTTTAACAAATCAATTATGTATCTTTATTCTATTTTATAAAATATATGAGGTTTAGTACCGAAGAATAGTACAGTCTTAATATAAAGTTCTTTCTTTATAAACAGGATTAATATATATTTAATGAGAAATAAAGTAATGCAGGTATGTATTAGGTAATGTATTCATGATAATTCAAGAAAAGTAGAGCTTTTTAAAGAAACTTTTCTAAGCTTTTCGATTTCTTCATGTAGTGGAGCAAAATCTCACGACCCTAGGTAGATGGAGTGATATAGATAGGTGGAGTGGTATCTAAGGTAGATGGAGTGGTAGTTAAGTGGAGTGGTATTGGAAGGTGGAGCGGTATAGGTAGGTGTTACGAAAATGCTCATCAATTCAGGACGTGTCGCCCGATCCTATCGCCCGCGCCGGGCCCGCACAGGATTGTTCTAGACCAGACCTGTACAGTTACCTAACGGCATTAACCGTTTCCGCGTTCACGCATTCGCCTCGCATTATTATTATTTACTCATATTTGTTAAGATAATCTTATTTTAAACTCCGGATATTCCAGTTTCGAGGGGCTCTAATAAAAATAGGTTGTTAAGTGCGAGTGGCGTGTGCGACATGTGGCTACGGGTCAGGGCTGTCGAGGTTGTGGCTTTTGTTCGTCGTATGTGAAGATATCGTAGGAGAAACGTCGCGTGGTCGGCAGCCCTGGGCAGGGCGATTTCCGCGGCACAGTTAGCCGATATAGGGGAGTCGCACGCACCGGGCAGGCGGGCAACGACCGGGGGAACTTGTGCCTACATCCGCGCCTGCCGCCCGCGCCGCGCCGCGCCGTGCACCTAGCGCTTTGAACTCCAGTCGTGCCACGAGCACTCCTCGCGGTATCAATAACCCGATCGTAATTAAACTTAATTAGAGCATGCTCCCACTAGCTTTAAGAAATCTTACGGATGGAATGATTAATTAGCTAGCTCTGTTAGGATTTGTTTTTTGTATTAGTCTAAAGTTTTAGTGCACATTTATAGTTAATAATAATTTTAATTATTGAAGAGATTTAAGTTATGTAAAAATGTAGTTTACTAAATATACATATTGAAATTATATAAAAGTATTAATTACTATACATAAATGCCTAAATGGCTTCTATTTTTAACAATGTCGATAATGTAATATCAATAAAAGAAATTGTATAATAATCAACTAAACCATTTAAAATAACATATTAAGTGGCCGTAAGTTTCCTAATTTAATGTAGGAATTTTATGTTACTCCCCATAATTGTATAATACGCAATGCGGTGTCTTATAAAAACTACCATACGACTACTCGTATTCACTGACTACAACCAACAAGTAACCACTTGATAATCTGACATAATAAAAAAGAAACTTAAATGGTTTCATAAATTTCAAAGGGATATCGTACCTACTACTATCAGCTATCAGCCACATAAACCGTCACAGTATCATGACCACGCTACTCGAACGAAGATAAAATTTCAATTTCCCTTTGCGGTGTGCCCTTTGACGGAAGACGCGGAGAAAGGGCCAGGGAAATTGTCAGCATTACGACATCGCGATGCACCGAACTGAAATTAGCTAGCGACGATGGAAATGGAAAATCGCGAGGCGCTAGGCGGGTGCGCGGGGGGTGCGGCGCGGTTGTAGGGGGGGCGTGCACTGGCCTATATGCAGTGCGACGACACGCGGCCGGGAGCGATGCACTCTAAGTACATAGTACTAGACGCACACTAGCACACCTATTTTTTGCCGCCAACGTAGATTCTTTACAATTTCTTTCAAAGGAGCCCTCGTGGAGATTGGAACCATCCTATGCAACATGTCGTCTTTATATTTAAGAAATTTACACTTGAAAGCCCGAGATTGTGGACCGCACTATAAGCCATGCAGCCTTCTGCGGCGTAAAGACAGTATTGAGGTTTTTTGAATTTATAATAATAAGAACAAAAAACATCAGACAGCGTTCTTGTATAGATACAAAAATCTCGAAAACAAATTACCACGAGACTAATTAACCACGTGATTGCGACTCAAATTATTACATAGGACGTAGATGTTCGTAGTATATGGAATAGTAAATAGTAATGCAGTAGTAGTATAGATCCCCACCACCAATTTCGATGACGGTGGCCAGTCAATAAAACCAGACTACGCAGAAGTTATTTTAAAGGGCCCAATTGTGTGCGCAATACACAAGAGCACTCTAATATTTTCCTTTACTCTCGTAGCCCAGCAGTACAGATGACATTATACATTCCGACGCATAGATCATATTTCTTGTCACTTGAAAACAACATTTTTATCTAGAGCCAAACTCTAAACCACTGGCCCACGAAGCTCGTAAATTGTAGTATACATTTTCTATCCAGAGAAACCTTTTCTCTACATACGAAACCCCCACAAACATTTGGTGGAGCACTATTTTATTTTTATATTTCAAAGAACATGAGACATAAACACGACCTAAAACTGTCACAAAGTAACTAATTAGCACCTAAGAAATGAAATGCTAAAAACAATGCGTACTTAGAAGTTAGCAGTTCGCAGGAAGTATCGCATATCGGGCGGATCATATTCGTAACGTTGAACTGTATTATGCAGTGCATAGACTCGCGGAGGATATGCATGCAAGTGGAACGGATGTGCAGTATGCAATATGCATGCGGAGCGGGGTGACCGCAGGCTGTGCATGGCCTTTTCCTTTCCGCCAACTCACTGCCCAAACTCGAAAGTTGTTACGTAAGTCGCTACGCTTGTTACTCTGTATTATTTTTATATATTAGATTTAATGAATAGATTAAGAATGATAGAAAATATTGTTTAAGATATTTGTAGGTACTAGATGTAATTGACATAAAATAAATACGATTTAACTAATTGCAAAACACCATTTTAAACATTAACATGGAAGATCTCTACAGTGCTAAGAATAGTTATCCACCCACATAAGGGTTTCAAGTTTTCGTAGATTTTTTTATAACATCTCTTAAAATGAACTAAATTTATCACAATGAACTAGATTTGTAAGAAATCTAAAAAACACGCATATACACTTCTTAAACAAGATTTTACTTTTGTAACTCTTATCTTAGTTATGCAATGAAGTTGAACAAAAACAACAACACTAAAACAAGCGTTACGTAACAAAACTAAGAACTGTTTACACACAAAATTTACGGCACGAACTTACCTGGTCGGTCGGGTGGTAGCATATCGTAAGCCTGCATGGTGATGGGTGAATGAATGAGGTTATAACCGGCGCGGGTTGCTGGCGAGGGCGGTTTGGCGCGTAACCGGCCGGCCGGCTCCCGCGCGCCTGCGCGTGACGTCAGCAACCCCCTACACCTAAACTACACCTACACTAATTAATAATAATGAGTCCACTCTCGTGCCTCTAGAAATCTTTACTGCGTTTCAAATGAATAAGAATGAGAGGGTAACAGTAAGTAAGTATGTTAAGCAAGGGTTGAAGAGGCTACTGATTGTATATTTTGAAGCTATTTATAGATTCTCGTATCGTTTTATATTCAAATAAAACTCTAAAAACTACAAATAATTTCTTCTACAAATTTCTGTCGAAACGATTATAGTTTCATAATTTAACACTCACATAATAGAAAATTAGACCTATACGTCACAGCGCAAGCTCTAAAAACACCTATTGCGAATTCAAAAACATTCTATGAATAACAAAAAATATAAAAATAGCTATTGTGATGATGAGTTATGAGGCATCGTCGTGATAGCAGCGGGTTCGCCCGAGTTCACGGTCACTCGCCCCACCGCCCCACCCGCCCCACCGCCTCACTCGGCCCAACCGCCCTACCACCTGCCTCTGTATCACGTAATATTGTTATAAATATTTGCTCATATCAATTATATATCGGGAATTTCTATTATCTATTTAGATTAAATTGGCGCGTGCGAAAAATGTGATTGAAATTGAAAATTTATATAAACTACATAATATCATAAAGTATTGGAAATAACAAGTATTTAATAACGAAAAACAGATAGTAAAATATTTATATACCTGTAAAGCGTGAAATGAAGATTATGATGATTGATGATAAAGGCGATCAATTGTGATCGAATTACTTTAATTAATAATGTTATATGATCAATAATTATATAAGAGCATGCAAAAATGAAATTACCGAGTAAAGCACCGCTCTACAAAATAGTAACATTGAATGGACCAACTAGTGACATCTATGCAGGGGCGAGGGCCATGTCTACTCAACGCCAGATGGCGCTTATACGCGTCGCTCGCTCCAATGAATATAACTTCCCAACACCATTTTATACTATTGAAAAAATACTTTGTATCACTGAAAAATGCATTAAGTAACATATTAAAATATAATAACATCAATCGTAAAAAAAATATGCAAATCTTATTGTTATGAGAACAATAAAAGTTAATTTTAATTAATAATTGTTATGGCTGGTATTTCAATTATTTTGCGCTGCTAAATATAAAATAAATGTATTTACATAAAATCGAATAACAATGTTTGTAGCTAGGGGTCGTTGACATAATAAGAGGGCAAATAAGGGGGTAGCGATAACCGTAATCTTTAAAAGGTGTCCTAAAAGGCTGTAGCCTGGAGGTGATGAACAATAAGGCACGTAGTTGACCCTCCGGCCGGGGAGGTCGGGGAGGGCGGGGAGGGCTGAGGTCGTCGACCCGCTCCCTAACCTACTGACGATATTTGGAGCACGCCACATCTGGGTCACGCTGACTCAAGCACACTTAATCATCAACCTCACTTCACTGTAATCGTACAAATTACCTACGCGTAACATGCCTTTTGGTTTATTTAAATTAATCAAAAAACAATTTGTGTGTCAATTATTATGTTTAACCAAACAAAGAAAAAATTAAATAAAATTTTCTTGTATGTATGCCAAATTTATATAATTGAATAAATGGAAAAGAAGCTTTTTTTTATAATTATTTTATTATATTTTTCATGTCTATAGTTACATGAAAAACATATAAGAAGCGACCAGTTACAATTTTATTTTATCTATTGACTAGTGTTCCCGCGACTCTTTGCGCGCAAAAATTAATCTTGCGTTAACCGTACATTTTTCCGCGATAAAAAGTAGCCTATGTCCTTCCCCGTGGACTACTTTATATCCTTCTCAAATTTCATCAAAATCGGTCCAGTAGTTTCGGAGCCTATTTAAATGCAAACAAACAAACATACAGATGAACAAACAAACTTTTCCTCTTTATAATATTGTGTATTGTATATATATAGTATAGATTAAAAGCATTCTATTAATTTAGGATCGCGTATTGTATAAAGAGCTTTGTCACGCGTTGATGTCGCTTCATTGGTAATTACGATTAAAACTTTCTTTTTTTTTATTCACCAATTCCAGTATGAATAATTTGCACATAATAAGGGTATTGTAAACAATTTAATTTATTAATTATTCACTATCCTGTGGTTTATATGTCAGTTTCAATAATTGTAAACAAAAGACATTGCGAGTTTTTACCCGCTTTAAAAAACAGTCGCGAACATAAATCAAAATACTATTAGATTGTATCATTTTCGTTCACATTTCATTTTCCCTAATTCTTTTCAGATCCGTGAAGAAGTAGAGATATTCAGTTAATTGTTAATCCTATTTGATATGAATATTTGTTGAAATGAGTTAAAATATCACAGTATTTAACTCACCTCTTGCAGATATGCAATCTATAATTTTGTCTTTGGTCGTTGTGGATAATTGTTCCATTGTAAAATTCCTAATGTCCTTTTTGTATGAATATGTTTTACATTAAAAGTAACACTATAAATTCTGGACTCGGATTTCCAAACCAATGTACTGTACAAAAAGCGCAAAAAGCGACAGCGTAAATTGTAGAAATAAGTAACCCGAGTGTAATAAATATCTATAACCAGAACATCAATAAGAATTAGAACATTTCGTACGTTCAGTAGAACGGATTACAAACATGGTTGCATAAAAAATGAGGCAATGGTGATTTTACACTCAAAGACGCGCTACTTGGTTGCCTAGGTAACCGGGTTACGAGGAAAATATAGAAATAATAATACAATTCATCAGATAAGGTCAGTGGGCTAGTGCTAAGTGGATTGGTAACAGTTGGCCCACAATCACAAGGCCTCTGGCCCACCCTCTTTATATAACCTGTCCTTGAGTTTCTGAATTAAACTTTACTCATGTGACTCTCATGTATTCAAATTAAACCAATTTTCTGATATTCAATAAGCACGGTTATAAAATGGTAGTACCTAAATGTTATTTTCAACACAAAAGTTGAAAAAATGTTTTCAATTTGGATTCTTACCCAAGAATTCTAGTTTAGATATAAATTCATAGTTATTAGTATTATGCTTTATATTCTAATATCATATTTATTTTATAGCAAACTAAATGTTGCCCGCGACTTCGTGTGCGCAAAAGTTAATTTCGCAGAAACTGTACATCTTTCTGCGATAAAAAGTAGCTTATGTCCTTCCCGTAGTCTATCTACATCTGTACCAAATTTCATCAAAATCCGTGAAGTAGTTTCGGAGCCTATACGATGCACACAAACAAACTTTTCCTCTTTTTTTTTTTTTTTTTTTATGAAACATGGGGGCAAACGAGCAAACGGGTCACCTGATGGAAAGCAACTTCCGTCGCCCATGGACACTCGCAGCATCAGAAGAGCTGTAAGTGCGTTGCCGGCCTTTTAAGAGGGAATAGGGTAATAGGGGAGGGTAGGGAAGGGAATAGGGTAGGGGATTGGGCCTCCGGTAAACTCACTCACTCGGCGAAACACAGCGCAAACGCTGTTTCACGCCGGTTTTCTGTGAGCCCGTGGTATTTCTCCGGTCGAGCCGGCCCATTCGTGCCGAAGCATGGTTCTACCACGTATTATATTAGTATAGATTATAATACTCGTGTGGACCAAGCACGGATTAATTAATAGTTACATCCAAACGTAGATAATGTGTGTATGTACTGCGCGGCTAATCTTGCAATTGTTTGCCAAGGAGCTGATGTGTGATGATGATGGTGGACAGCCGCGCTATTTACAGGCTGCAAGTTATTCATGAAATGTTCAAGTGACGTGTTGTTGTGTTGCAACTATCAATGGGTTTTTTCCGCTTAGTGTGCCTGGACGAGAGGTCCGCGCTCTGCACAGTATGACTAGTGTCACCACACATTTTGCATCTTATAGGACATGTGCAAAAAATATAGTGATATTTTTATGATTAACTGTTCAAGCCGCAAAGTAACGCCTGATTCTATTAACTAATTAACTAGCTGTCTTGTTCTGTATTAATCACTATTAACAACTGCACCCCTATACGTTCTACAAATACAACCTGTAGGTTGGAGTTGCAGGTTGTATACACCTACACCTATACCTACATCTGCAATCTATGCCTCCAACCTACTGGGGCTGTCCGATGTAATATACCACACTTTTAAAATAAAATAATAAACATCTCAACAAACTAAAGACACTTTTAAATATTTGAATTTTTTACGTTACCGACAAAATGAACATATCTTTTTTTATTGTTATAGTTTGACAGGTAAAAACAATAAGTATGGAAAAATGTTAAATGTAGTTTTAAGTATTTTCCTTGAAAATTCTGACTCCTTCCCCTAACTTCTACAATTATTTCAAGATCTTTAGCTAAATCCTTGGCTTGGCTTGGCTTCATTTGATCGAATTTGATCCTTTCTCAAGTTTTAGCGAGACTAAGGAATTGCAAATCATTTTTATATTTAAAAAAGAAGGTTTGAATGTATTTATTTAGTCAAATGGTATATGAATTAAGTATGGGTATTTGTTACTTTGGTAATCTTTCTCTAACTTTCGAGTATGGTTTTCGATAGGTACAATGTTAAACAATTATTTTCGACTAGTTATATATTTGTTATTGAAAATGTTATATACTATAAATAGATTAACAACAACACCAATATTATGATCCTCTCTTAATTTGCGTGCGATATTTTAATTGAACATGGCTATGCTAAATTCCAACTACTTTTTGGATTAAAAAGTAAAATTCTTAAATTTTATTTTAATTTTTTTTTGTATCTAAAACAAATCAAATGTCTCGACATGTTCTACGTCAACAAATAAAATAATAATTAAAAAAAAATACATGTCCCGATAAGTTAGTCGATATGGTCACAGCTCGTATGACGCGAGCGCAAATCGGATTGAGGTCAGGGCGGCGCGGGCGTCGACCTGTGCCGTGTAGCCTCGCGCCCGCCCCTTCACTCCTAACCCCTCGCACCCCGCGCGCTATCCTGACTTACTCACAACACAATGGGGGCCAGAATTACCCCAGTAAACATAAACATTTGATTAACATTGTAATTCCTGTGGATAATTTTTCATACCGAATTTCATACTTAGCACAGCAACGATAGAGATTAATATATTTTGTTTTATTTGTTTAAAGTAATTGAAAGAAAATGGGGGCCAGAATTACCCCAGTAAACATAAACATTTGATTAACATTGTAATGATCCTGTGGATCATTTTTACATACCGAATAGTTGATGATTATTTTACATGATTTCTGATTATTATTCTTGAGATTATAATGCAGTTTAATTTGCCTAGCAGAGTAACGATAGAAATTATACATTAATCTGTATCGTCTTTTGTTTTATTCGTTTAAAAAGTAATTGAAAGGAAACATTCTATTGCGTAAAATAAATACAATTCTTTTCACATTTATTAGTAAGTAAATTTGAATGTAACAAAAACAAAAATATATATCTTTGTGCATTAATTCATTTTGATAATCCATTGATTGGATCAAGATGATACAAGATGCCAACCCTTTCAATACAAAGCAACTTTCACTGAGAATCTATTACCTCATATTAATATAAGTAATTTTCTTTGGGTCATTGACGTGAGGTACCGAATGTGCATTTGTGCAGGGTCGGAGTTAGTGCACAGTTAGGCGAGGGGCGCGGGGTGTGGGGCAGGACGCCGCGTGACCTAATTCCGCGCGGGTGAACGAACTGGAGGCCTTGATCGCAATACGCCGCCGCCCGCCGCCCGCCGCCCGCCCCGCGCGCCTCGCTCGCCTCGCTCACCGATATACGTCACCGCTCGCATTGTTTCACTATTTTATATTTATAATAATAATCCATGCGTTTGTCCGCAGATTAATAATAATTTGTAGTATTATTAAAACTGGGCTAATTTTCGCCAAGAATTAGATTTTCTATATTTTCTATACCAATGGTTCTATTTTTATGAATTGAGACGAAAACTGGAGTTAAGCCTACTGAATTGTTTCAGAATTGGGCCAACAGAGTAGTTCAAAATGAACAAAGGGAACGAGCACAAAAATAATTTACTTTTATACTAGTACATAATTACTGAATATTATATACTACATACGTACATATTAGGAATTGAGGTGTTAAAGGATCAAATTAAATTTATCATCATCATCAGTCCTTATCAGAAACTTTGAAATTTAAATGCATGTTTCTTTAGTATCAGGTCATGTATAAAATAATTGATATAATAATTAAATACTATTGTACTAGTTGATATCTTGAACCGTATGAGATTCACTTGCAAGATAGAAAGAGATAGTGACATCTAGTTAGCGGCCGCCCGCGGGAGTTGCGAAACGAGTATTGTCGCTATTTATGCGAGCGGGGGCTCAGCGAGCGAGAGCGGGACGACAGTACGTCTCAAGGCTCTCGTTAGATTATTATTAGAGTATCGGCGCTAGGTTATTCTGAGGCGACCTAGATAGCGCGCGGGGCCGTTGACCGCGGGCCCTCTGCGCGCGCGGCCTCCAAAATAAAATGGCATTCAGCGATGGGCTCACTTGCGAAACGCGCCCGCGGCCCGACCGTGATGCCGACACCGCAACACCGCAACACCGCCAGCTCTCTTTGCGAATAATGCAATCCGAACAGATTGACTAACTTGTTATGTGTTCGATTAACACATGCAGTTTACGCACCATCGCCGTAAACAACTCTCGTAACGTAAAAATGGTCTCTGTATATAAAAAAATATTTAAATTTATTAAGTCACCGACATTAAATAATTGGTCATCGCATCTATTGCTGCCGTATAAAAAATTTGCATAATCTGGTCAAACAAGAACATCTCATTATTCTTCAATTATATTAAAGACCAGGTGCACTCCGATGAGGTACAGGTGGCCGCTTTTGTTGATGTTTGACGTTAAATACAAATGTTTGATGTATTAACATAATACTCGCGGCGTGCGGCGGCGGCGATTAGCGAGCGACGTCAAATATAGCCGGGAAGGCCGAGGGCAACGAACTTTGCTTGACCCAGATATGCGGCCTACCCCGCGCGCCGCGCGCCCGCCCCGCGCCCCGCCATCGTCCGTCTCGTATCGTAGGAAAGTGAAAAGACAATAATTATAAACTATTCTCCGATAATCTATTTCTAATCGAGCGATACGTAAACTGCTGTTATTTAATAAAAATAAATAAATATATCAAAACGCAACGAATGACAGCACACGTGGTGCACCACTGTCAGTGAAAAAAATTCGCGCCAAACAATGGTCGATCAGCTGATCGGGTCAGCGGGAGGAAGCAGTGGGGGAGAAAGCAACTCACCTGCCAGCACCCTGCCCAGCAGCACGTCGGAGTCGCTGGGGGTCCTGGGCCGCTCGGGCAGCCGGGAGCACTCGGTCACAGTCATGTCGGGCAGTCGCATGGGCCGCGGCGGGGCGCGTGCGGTCGGCGGCGGCGGCGACGCGAATGGCGGCGGGCGCTCCGGCGCGCGGCAGGGGCGCCGCCGCCGGCCGACGTAGCGCCTAGCCGCCCGCCCCTACGACTCCCCGTAGCCGCTCAACTTGTGCACTATTTTAAGCACCCGAAGGATGTATCGATGAGGCGCTTATCGTTTTCCGTTGTTATTATCATTTTCCCGACCGACGTTACGAAAACGGCGGACATGAAACCACGAACTGGCCTTTACCCAAATGTAAGGTTTTTAATAAAACGCGTTAGCAACCGACGTGCATCCATTAAATAAATTTACACTTCGTGAACATAAAATTGTTCTTAAATATTTTACGAAATATTATTGTTAGTTTTTAAATAGGGAATTAGGAATTAATATTTTAATCGCATGATCACAGAAAATAACGAGATAGTTTAAATTGGAAAATAGTTAAATTAAGATCGACTTAAAAATACATAAATTGTTACTAGTCGTTACGTACTCATGGTTCAATACTTGTTTGTTTTTTTTTTCTTTTCAAATTACTTTAAAGTTATTGCCTGAAGTATTTCGCTCAAGATAATTTTCCTTAATAGTATTGAATATCCTATCAGCACTGAAATTTGCAAGTTTCTACCTCTTATAGTTTAGAAATGCCAGCGACCAACTTGTAAACACAAGTGAAGATCAATTATGTACTCGAAAAAGGTTTACATTATAAAAAGTTATGTATGAAACCTCGCCTTTATTTAAAAAAAAACCTATTCAACGATACCCCACACGATGATGTAGAATGAAAAAATTTAATCCTCGCTTCACATGTATCGGGAGATACAAATATTATATATAAATAAAATTAAAATACAAAATTATAATTATTTTATTATAGTATAAAATATAAAACGTACATTATTACCGAAGTTAAGAGAGGTTCGATAGAGCGAAACTATAAGGGTTCCTTGTAGTTACTATACTACCCCTAAAAATAAACATTTTTATATAACATTGTTAAGGTCTGATATTAAAATAAATATTTTAGCGTTCGAGTCGAGTCCAACCCACTGAACTGAAAACCTAAATCTAAAATTGACGAATCGGTGGGTGAGCACACGTTTAATAGGCCAAGGCGACTAACTTAGTACGGAGCCTACGACCGGCGACCGTATCTGACGTGCTGAAATATTTTTGTGATATTATAGGAACGGGTTTCTCAATTATCAAAATATATAGTCCTTTAGGCCTAATCTCGGCCACCGACCACCGTACTCTAGTTTACTATAAACATTTTATCTATACTAATATTATAAAGCTGAAGAGTTTATTTGTTTGTTTGAACGTGCTAATCTCAGGAACTACTAATTCGAATTGAAAAAATATGTTTGTATTGGAAAGTCCATTTATCGAGGAAGGCTTTGGGGCTATATAACATCACGCAGCAACCAATAGGAGCGAAGAATTAGTGGAAAATGTG
This sequence comes from Glaucopsyche alexis, assembly GCA_905404095.1. NCBI lineage: Eukaryota > Metazoa > Arthropoda > Insecta > Lepidoptera > Lycaenidae > Glaucopsyche > Glaucopsyche alexis. The sequence goes on from FR990053.1 coordinate 11,841,723, forward strand.
GAAAAAACGGGGAAAATTATACATCTTTGAGGGCTTCTGTTGTTTGTTTGAACGCGCTGATCTCAGGAACTGCTGGATCGAATTGAAAAAATATTTTTGTGTTGGATAGTCCATTCGTCGAGGAAGGGTTTAAGCTATATAACATTACGCTGCGACCAATAGGAGCGAAGCATCAGTGAAAAATGTTGCAAAAACGAGGGAAATTAATCTTAATTGAGGGATTCCGTTGCGTCCGCTGCGTAAACGGTTCAAGTTACCCAAAAATGTGTATAGAAGAATTATTTTTCTTTAAATCATCTAAAAAAAAAATCCGCGACAGTATATGTCTATCTTTTAAAATTGACTCATTATAACCTTTTTTATGGTAATCAAAAGAGATGTTCTAGAAATGTATGAGGCGTGGGCGAACACTATGTATACTATATGTACCATCTACAATAGAGCTGGCCCAAAATCAAACAGATCTTTTGGTCGAATATTATTGCGCCATCAGATGACGCGGACGAAGTCGCGGGCAACAGCTAGTATACTTATATAGAATCAGCTTTAATTTTCCTCATCTGACGCGATGCGACGTTTGGATAATTTACTGGGAGATTTTTTATTCCGTTTCGAGATTAATAGGTACATGAAATAGAGTGCTATGGCATGTGGTAAAAACTAAGTATAGTTGACATATGGAATAAAAATCATCCAGTATAAGGAAATTGATCAAAAAAAAAATTTACTAACATTTACCTATGTAAATGTTCGTACTAATGCAAACATTAATTTGAATTTGTTTTAATTTCTAAACAATAATTATAGAAAACTCATAGCTGAAGCTTTGCGTGACACATTTAACTGAATTTTATATACCTAGTAATACTAGTAAGCTACACTTGCAAAAATTATTTTCTACAAATTTATCTGTAACTAGCTCCGCCCGCGTAAATACAGTATCCCTCGGGAACACCGGTTTTTTACGGGATAAAAAGTCATGTGTTTCTAGTCTATGTATCCAGAGTCTAAACTACTAAGATACCAAATTTTATCAGAACCCATTCAGTAGTTTTCCCTTAAAGAGTAACAAACATCCATCCATCCATCCATCCATACATGCTCACAAACTTTCACATTTATAATATTAGTAGGATAGTAGGAAGTAGGATTTAAGGACGCAGCTGCTAGTACTGAATCTATAAACAAAATTTCCTCAGATATCATATATGTATTATTATGACTTCGTGAACATAAAGTTTAACATCCCTTTCAACTTTGTAGAACTTTATGGTCACAAATACGATACTGGGTCGGGTTTCATGCCACAGATACATATAAAGGCTTTGATTTTTAGGTCATAGTTCGGGTTAAGCTCGCACCAGGCAGCATCAGGTCGCGCTGACGTCACTGCAGGTCGTTGCCCTACTCTCACCCCACAACCCTCGTTCCATATTCATGCCGCAGTCACATACTTTCACTAACATCTACAATTATATTTCTGGAAAATTCGAGAACAAAAACTTTTCTTCTCTCTTCTACAAACAAAATGTTTTGAATTCGATTGTTTTCTTTTTCACCCATTGAAAATTTCACCCATTTTGTCATTCAAATTAAAATTTGACTTTGCCAGCACTTTTATAAAGGCTTTTAAGGCTTAGTGTTAGCTGTGGTACATGCTACTCGTATGCATGTACGAGTTGAGCTAATTACAAAAATATGTGATATTATTTTTTATAAAATTTTTATACGTTCATTAAATACAATGTTTTTTTTCTTTTATGCTTTTGCGTTTCTAAACGTATTTTACTCATGGGTTTATGTTAGTGAGTGACAACGAAAAACAAAACAAACGATATCAATCTAGCCGGCGATGGATTGTAAATAATTCATAGTTGTCGTCAATTAAATCGCTAAACCATAGACATGACGCGGGGTTTTTGACCCCGCATGGAAAGTGGACCATAATGACACACCACTTTCATTTTCGCGTAACTCTCACCGATGCGAGTCGAGATCGAAAGTGTACTACTTTTGGTGCGTGCGCGCATGCCCCTACCACAGTCCCCTGCTAACTTTCCTACGTCGCTTTCTTCTGATACAACTCGTTCTCGATGAAACTCGCTGAATTTGCTTTCTAATTGCACTGTAATAATGACTTATAACAATAGGGAATATGCACGTATTTTTTTTATTTTTTTATATAGATCTATCTTGTTTGGTAAATCGTATGGTAAAATCAGTTTTTTGATATCATTAAAAATAACTAAGATATGAACGTTTAAAGTAGTCTGTTAGACAGAGAGATCGGACGTGTATCGTGACGTCACGTAACATGATTTTCATAGAAAGTTCATACTAAATTTCGTTTTGCTAGAAAGAGATAGAGAACAAACTTTGACCGCTCATATCTTGCTTATTTATCAACAGATATTGAATTTTTTTTCGCCATTTCCTTTATTTTTCAGTCTAGTATCATATTATTATGTTTTAAGCTATTTTTATATTTTATGCATATTCCCTATTGCAATTGTTTGTTTGCAAGTAAAACACAATTCTACTAAAATAATACGAGAGTTTATGAGGGTGGATGATGGTTGTATGTGTATAGGTATTTCAGGCTTAAACTGCTGAAGAGATTTGAATAAAAATTGCCACACATATAGTCTATAGCTTGTATTAGAATATACACTACTCGTATATTTTATTCCAGCAAAAATGGCGGCGCTCTTGAAATAAGTAGAGTTTCATTCTACGCGATCGAAATCACAAGCATAATTAATTATTAATATTTTAATATACAGGTATGTAGCTATTCAAAACAAAAGTAAGGCAACAAGGCGTGTGTTCAGTATTGTCGAACCTCGTTCCAAAAAAACGATATTCCAAATTATCCTGTAAAATAAGCCGTTACTGCGGCAGTTGGGTGACCTTCAAAGCCGGCGCGGCATAGGGCAGTATTAAAAGAGGGTATGGACATGAGATGGAGGGTTTATTTATACAGGATGTATATATAAATATACATTCTGTATAAATACATTATTTATTATTTCTAATATACCTACCTATACATAATAAGAATATTTTTGGGCAATTTGTTATTGTTTTATTTTGGTCTGATTCAGTATTTTGCAAAATTTTCCTTTCATTTTTACCATTACAATGAAACAATTACTGGTGGCTGACCTCATAAACTCTTTATATTTCTGTGGTAATATTGGCTTCAAAATCAAAAAGGGCCTTTTGTAATTATCCTCAGAAATGTGATCTTAAAAAAATTCTAATTTAATCGAAAAGTAAAGCTGATCAGCAAAATTACGTAATATTTACATTTACTGAAAGTCCGTATTAACTATGAGCCTCTAAGGCGTTAAAATAAGGCTTTATTTATGCATACGATACAAAGCCTAGCAATTTCCCGCTCATTATCACTTCGTATTACAAAATATATAACGAGGTCGTCGACATTAATGCCGCCGTTATGTTCTTTATCAATTTATTTGTTTCACGACAACCGAATACAGATCAAACCTCGTGCATCATCATCATTATCATCATCGATAAATATTAACAACAATACAATAAACAACACAATTTCTAACAAATGTTAGTATAGACAACTATATATACTAATATAATAAAGAGGAAAAGTTTGTTTGTTTGCATTGTATAGGCTCCGAACGTACTGGACTGATCTTAATGAAATTTGGTACAGATATAGATTAGACCACGGGGAAGGACATAGGCACATTTTTGTCGCGGAAAATTTGTATGGTTACTGCGGGATTCCCTTTGAATCGATGTTTCATTGCATATATTTATTAAAATATTAAAAAATACGACTTGTTAGCTAATTTACACCTTGTATCATTCCATTCTATTGTTTTCAAGCAAAGGCGGTGATGATGATACTGTCATCCTAATAAGAGCTGTGTTTGTTACTTCATTCTAGGTCGATGTGTCCGCAATAAATTAAATGGAATACACGTAATAAACGATGAAGTCTATTTCCAACATACATTCGCTTTGTTAAGGATTCAGGGTCGACGCACAGTGGGCATCGTAAAAGTTTATTGTTGGACAGCCAGGTTACATTTACGTAATTTACGACTACGTAAATATTCACTGCTTCTAGATTTATCGAGCGTCAATAATAATAATTACACACGTTATTTCTGTCTAATTCTAAATGTTCTGTAATTTGGTGAATTTAGAGGCCCGATGATTTTGTATTTGGAATTGGGTTAAGTATGTTTACTAAATTTCAGTTGGCTACTATTCCTTTATTCCTATTCCTTTATTAACAATGTAAGTGTATTTTTTTTATTATTGTATCTTCTTTAATATAATTTATATATGTAACGAATCGAAGACTGACGCGTGGGCTGAAAGACCGATCAATAAAAACATAATACAAAGCTAAAGTTGCTGGGTAAAAAAACATGAATTTTTCACAAATTTTCCTCGAATCACGAATTTGTGCACATAAGATTTCGGAATCTGTACCTAAGGAACGAAGACGAGGGCTCAAAGTTTTTACGGCACTTGTATAGTTTGAAATCATAAACATAAAAAAGTTATGTGTATTTTGAATATTATGTACTTCGTTTACGGTAATATAGTATAAAGTTTCATTAATTCCACTACTCTAGTGCCCTTTACGAAACAAAAGCTTCAGTTTTTTTTTTAATTTTACAACTTTTGCAAGGGTTGACTTAATGCCTACTGGCATTCTCTTTCAGTCAACCCGTCATACAATTTATTACTGACAGTTACTGTATCATTAAATCGCGAACAGCTTTAATTAGCAAAGCTTAGAAACTAGATATGATGCCTAGGCATTTGTATCAATTATAACGTGTGTCTGCCTGACACAGTCCCAACGGTACGAAGATGAACGAGCTGGCAGGGCGCCATCGGTTGACGGTTCTCAGTTACAGTTTACAGTAGACACTCTCGACTTCGACAAGCTGAGCCCCAATTCTCGTATTTAACTAAGGCCCACTTGCGCCGATCCGGGTTAAAGTTAACCCTGGGTTAAAAATCATGTTATCTCTCTCGTTCTTCGTATTTGTGACAGAGAAAGCATGATATTTTAACCCAAGGTTAATTTTAACCCAGATTGGCGCAAGTGGACCTTAGACTTTAAATTCACTTTCAATGAATTATAAATGATCATCTTGATATGACAAACTGATTTTGGAGTTTGGACCAAACAAAACGCATCAAACCAACGTCAACAGTCAAACGCATTTTAACTGGTACAAACTCCAAAAATCAGTTTATGACTTCAAGACGATTCATGTATGATTCATTAAAGCTAATTCGAAAGTCTTAGTTAAAGACGAGATTTGGGATTTCTTAAACAATTTCTTCGATTTCGCGCTGAATTGAAATGCACTAAAGCTGAAAATAAAGCTTAATTATCATTAACGCTAAGCACAATTTTTTGTTATTTTAGGTATTCATAATTTACGTTCTTGTTAAGTAATTTGTGTTATAATTAAGCGTTTAGTATTAAGTAAGAGTACTATTGCTACACTCGCTCACAATGTTCAGCTTTTCCTGTAAAATGTTGTGAAGATCCAGTCGGTCATGAGTCATGACGTATTTAAAGACAAAGGAAACCATAGATTCTCCTTTTTTAATGAAATGTAAATAAAAAATAATTTATTGTAATTAATAAATATTTTACATTAATTAAATGTAAAACGATTCCAAGATATATCCATTATCTACCCTTCGCTTTGTGAATGAGTAAATCAGATAAACTAACTAGTAACCATGTCGTTAGACGGGATCTAGGTTTCGAGAACGTAATTTTGTAGGTATGCATAAATGTATGTGTGTCAAAATGTATTGAGGCCAGCGGCAACGGCGCGCTCAACATTATTTTTTGTCCTCTCTACTACAGAATACTTGATGACAAATTGTATGACAAAAATATTTTGACAAATCTTACGTGTTAATGTGACTCACACGCCCTTATCAATTTAATTTGGTGTAAAACCAAAGAATATATATTACTAACGTAGTAAAACTAGATAACGGCAAACAACACTTTCAAATTAAAACACTACAGTGGACCCGTGAGAATTGTTTGAACTTTTCCACAAAATAATACAACGTGACAATAAACAACGTGTAAAGTCAATGTCACTATCAGTGAACTCCTGTTTTAATGAATAACTATTCTATACTGTTACAGTGCAGTATACATTAACAAAATAAAAATCATGAAATCAATCGCCAAAAAAGCTAATGGAATTGAAATTCCATTTTTGAAAAAGCTTTTCGATCATGGCGCCTACACTACGGCCGCTGTATCTTGACGGGTCTGAACATAGGCTCTGCGAACTTTAGCGCACGTACAACTCGTGAAGAAAACTGTTATTGTATTATTTTTATGTACCTATGTACTAATAAAATTTCCCTAATACAGTTGACCAATTAGTACAAATAAAATAAATACGAAAACACTTAGAAACAGTTATTGCGCAACCTTCTGCGCGAAGTTCAGACTCGCCAAGATACATTGGCCGTATTGTACATACGCTACGGTCTATCGTACAGCAATGAGCAAGTAGACCTGTTTGGTCACCTGCGGAGATCCCACTTATTCCAAAACTGCGCATCCATGCCATGTCTTTGTGTTCCAGTTTACCTACGCAGGTACAGGTCTACCGTACGGACCGTAGCGTGAGTGGCCTCACTTGTGTCGTTCTATGTATAATTGTTTGTTAGTATGTTTTTATCTCATATTAAAAAACAATTGCACATTATGTCAAAAATGTATTGTATAATAGATAGAGGTACCAGGTTGTCATAAATGTGTAAAAGTAAGAAGGTTGCCGGGGCAGCCTTGCGCTGTAAATAAATTGGCAATATCCTGGAGCGCGAGAAGCCGGGCTGGCGAAACCTTGTGGCGTGCAAACTCGGTCGACGACCCGCCAAGGCCGGCCGCCGCTTTCTTTGTTCGCCTGTCGCAACACGGACCCGGACAGCACCCGACAACCTCGCTCACCCATCAGCCGTTAGCCCCAAGGAAACATCCATATTAAGTAAATTTAAAAAAATTAACAGTTTTTCTTATCGATGGCATGGATCCAGATTTTAAACTGTTAAGAAAAGGATATTTTGACGTCTTTGATCAGTTTATAATAATAATAATAATATCTATGGACGCTTCACACCACGTCAGTCTGGCCCCGTGGTAAGTATCCGAAGAACTTGTGTTACGGGTACCAGACAACGGAAATATATTTAATACTTTTTATACTATACTTATATTTAAGATTTTTATTATATTATACATATATTTAATACACATCCATGACCCAGGAACACAGAAAACTTTTTGTTCCCTGGCGGGATTCGAACCCGCGACCTCCGGCTTAAGCGCCACTGCGCTCACCACTGAGCCACGGAGGTCGTCAAACAAGTTTAAATTGTTTAATACTTGAATTAGTAAAAAAAGAAGTCCCACTTTACTAGCCATACCTAATACATTTAATGTAAACTTTATACTATACTAGATGTCGCTCGCGACTTCATGCGCGCAAATCGTACATTTTTCCGCGATAAAAACTAGCCTATGTCCTTTCCCGTGGTTACTCTACATCTGTGCCAAATTTCATCAAAATCGGTCCAGTAGTTTCGGAGCCTATACAATGCAATCAAACAAACTTTTCCTTTTTAATCAATTAGTATTGATTATATTATTGGCATTGCCACTTGTAACATTCCATTCGCATTGCAATAAGATTTATTCTTCGTTCTCAACCTAAAACTCTACAGATTCAGGTGTGACCACATATTGCACATACAGGAACTCCTTCGCCCCAATTTCGATATAAAACATTAATAACAATAGACCGCTTATGTACATCAGTTACATAAATATCTGCTAGTACGTTTGCGTCGGCGTTGTGCAACGTACCGAGTTCTATTCAATCATTAACTACCGTCTGCCGGTTATATAAAGAAGACTAGTCTTACACTATATGTGTCAATTTTTTGTTCTTCTTGTGTTACTTTCATAAAGTATTTTATAAGTTGATCTTATACCCTACATACAGATACTAATCTAATTAATTTCATCGCCGCTTGTTTCAATTTCTTTTAATTATTTCAAGAGTAATAAAATGTATAGTTTATTCTTCAAATATTATAAAATATTTTTTATAAAAACTATAACCCAACTGCGTAAATTGCACAGCCTATGTTACCCAGGCTATTATTACAAATCTATTTGCACCTAATTTATTAAAAAATAATCAGTAGTTTTGTCGCTATGTTGGAACAAACATACATACATATACTGCTAAAATCATTACCCTTAAAAGCTTCGTCTTTATTCTTATTGTAACATGGCATCAAATAAATTTTTAATATTGAAGCATATTATGTTTAATTAATGATGCACATAATCTTTTAACAGCTGTTTTAATTATTTTTTAATTAAAATCTTAACAAAGGTAAAATTTTAATGAGTTTTCTTTTAAGTCATAAAACTGGTTATCATTGTGTATGATAAAATAGTAAAAATATGACTACGATATTTTCTTGGTACATTGAATAGCATCGGGGCTCATTTGGTTTGCAATAAAAACACATTAGCAGTAGAGCAGTTTCGTAGTACGTTATAAGAGCCATGGCCAAGTTGCAAAAAGCAGGCGCGTGCGCAGGTAAGTTGTTGACGCGCTTTACTGCCGCGGGTGGGGGAGGGGGGGTCACTTTCACCTGACGAGGCTGCGCGGGCGTCGACCCCCGATGCCCTACTCCATTGACCTACTACGGGCCGAACGAAACTAAACTTTCGTTTTTTATCCGTCATTAGGTACGAGGATGCATCTTACGTAGCCCCGAGCCGCGGCCATTTCTCGCTATGATTTAGACGACGGTGCTCGGAGATAGCGAGCGAGTAGAGAGTTGTGCGACGGCCGCTTGCGTAACGCCGAGAGTGAAAGTTCTCCACGCTGTCTCCATACTAATAAGCGCGAAATGGGTGCGTCGCACCTCCACCGGAATTCACAACACTGGGTTAAAGTGTCACCACACTACTTTCTTACGCGTTACTGGTTACATCATTGTTTTACCGGAGATGCTCTAACGTAAACAACTTTTCTTTTTTCAAATAACGTTAATCAATTGGAAAATTACATTGAAATAAATTATTTAACAAAAAGTTGTCTGTTTAATAAAAGTAAGTTTCTCATAATTACAGTTACATGTTAATAAATAAAATATACCCTGATATTTATGTTATTCAATTTCGTTGTTTCAGTAACTTCTTCAAAAGTGCGAATAGTTGTCTTAACTTAATTTTTAATTCCTATGACGCTGTGGTCACACATATAATGTTAAAAGCTGATTTAGTGAGCAAATGTTAAGCTCAAACCTTGATCACGTTTATCTTAATCTTTTGTAAAAAAATATCTGCAGTTATCTACTATCCAATAGATTTTTGGAAAATAAAAGTATACTGCATTAAACTTAATAAATAATTTGAGTGTCACCAACGTACTTATTGAATATTTGCGTGTTTACTTAGCTTGAGCAGTTATTTGGTATTTTCGAAAGGGAGTCGACAGAAATCGTGCAGTATGGATCCTTCACCACGACTGCTAACTCCTAACATAATTCTTCGTATTGGCTTTAAATGAACAATACGAATCGTAAATGAACATACTGATATGCGTTTACATTTTAGACAAATTAAATGTGTTTAGTTTTTTTGTGGGAGCTATTTTGAAGAAAAAAATTAATTGTTGATTTCCATCAAGCCACAAAAAGATTCTGATACATCGTTCTACTACTATTATAAATGTGAAAGTTTGTGAGGATAGATGGATGGATGAATTTATGGATGGATCAGATGGATGTTGTTAGTCATTCACACAAAAACTACTGAAAAGATTTTGATGAAATTTGGTATGGTAAAAAGGTAAAACTCTAGAATAACATATCGACTTTTTATCCAAAAGTAGTACAGTGTTTTCGTAGGATACTGTATTTACGCGGGCGGAGCCGCGGGAGAAAGCTAGGCACTGATGAAAAATCATCTCTAGATAATGTTTACTGCATTTCATGATACGTTTTTTGAAGTAGAACGTTGGTTCATATATTCTGTTTATTTTACCCCAGTTTTTCTGCATTAGTTAGGTAAGCGTAAGTTTTAAATGAGAATGATTAACTTTTATAAAGTTGGAATGTAGAGCGAGGCCATCCGTGTACAACAATAAGCTCTTTTAGACCAATACACTTATTGAAATTGAAAGCTCAAGAGCGTTATAACAAGCTTAATAATGGCAAGAAAATCTATAATCTAATATGGTTAAGCTAATCTGACGATTGGATATAAAGGGTAAGGGTAATTTTCTAGCAATTTTATAATTTAAGGTCGTATAATTATTGAAACGATAAGAAACGATCCAAATTCTAGATATTTCGATTTGGTTCATTCTGTCAAGTGGAATGTTCCAGGCTCACTGGGCTCGCTCGGCTCCCGCTATTGTGCCACGAGGGGACAATAGTGCAACCTGTGCACAATAAAAATATGTATTGGAATAACGCTGACAAGTCAATCAGCAATTTCCGCTGGCATTCGCGCGCTCAGCGCGGCGCTGCCGCCCCGACCTCGGCGCGCGGGGCAACGCTCGCTGACTAGGCCGAACGTATTACAAAGTCCAACTCGACCGCTCCCTGCCTCTGAGATCCTAGTACCTCTTACTAAACCGATATCTAAAGCTTGCCGTAACTCATACCATCAAGGTGAAGCTTAACCGATACTGGGTAAGTGGTAGCCGTTTACCCGCGCCGCGTCGCCGTAGCATTGACTGCAGCTGCCTCAATGCGAAACTTTCAATGCAAAATGCAATGTGATCGCGCTAAATACGATTCATTTGTATTAATGGTTGTATTTGTATACAATCATAGTAAATGAGATTTCGGTATATATTTTTCAAAACTTTTCGGATAATTGACTAAACTTTTTTGGACAAATCACGTACGACCAATATTCGTAGCATTAATCCAATATTAATTAATTAATTACTACTTAAATTACTCATTAGAACCTTATTAGGTATTGCTGACGAATCATAAAATGTGTCCTATTATAGTTGTCACAAGCTATAATACACATTTTATAATTCGTCATTTGTGGTATTGTTAGTCAGTACTCGGTACATAATATTTTTCATTTGCCTAATGTGATATTTTATGTACTGACTAATACCACGAATAACACAGGCACACTGGGTTTTCCGTATTTGACATACTTTTACTAATACATTTAATGATACAATTGTTTATATTTAATTACGTAAATTATTATATGAATAATAAATGTCCTTCTCCAACAGTATGTACCATCGGTTTTCCGCATACTGATATTATTTAATAACTAATATTTCTGATGTATAATATATATTATTATAAAATTTACGGCTGAAATTCTCAAAATAATTAATTTAGATAAATTTTGTATTGTTTTTTAATATCTAGTTCTTTTTGGTATTCCAACATGTAGTATGTAGAATTCGGCTTTATTTTTTTAAATCGTAACAGAATGATAAGTTAACTCTTAAGTTTTGCCAGCATTAGAATGCGAATTTGCGCGCGGCTCACGTTCGCAAGATAAGTCAGTCAGGGTCGGCGCGGTGCCGACGGCCGGCCGTGCACCCGCCTTGCGACACCCGCCCGCCCCGCGCCGCACCTCACCCGCCCGCGCCCGCCCCGCGCCGCGCTGCACCCAGGGCATGGGGAGAACTTTACCCATGCATATAGCTTCAGACCCAGGTTCTAATATCTGCCTGAAGAATGAAGAACTGAAGTATTCATCAGCACGTACATGATAATACGAAAGTCCGTTTGAACTGCTGTGAAAAGACCTCTATGAAGCATATGTGATATAACTTACGTTTTGAAATTATGCATTCAAAACTTATTTTAAACTACATAATATATTGTTACTGTTTATAATATATACTTTTCTATAGCTAACAAAAAACCTATGGAGAAGGATCTTACAACCATGCAGTATGTCAATTTTCAATCTACAGTGATATAATATGATTTGATAAATGTGAATACAATCTGTTGAAACATCTTTAAAAAAATAAGTAGATTGTACAAATTATGTACAAAAAACAGCCCACTACTGAAATGAAAGTCTTAAAAAGAGGAATTTACGTAGGCGCGTAGCCTCGTAGCTTCGTAGATGTATGCAGTAGAGGCTTATCCTACAACTATTATAAATGTGAAAGTTTGTGAGAATGGATGGATGGATATGTATTTTAAGCTCTGGAATAACATATAGACTATATTTTTATCCCGAAATAGAGTTCCCGTAGGATACTGTATTTACGCGACAAAGCTAGTATAAGAAAGGCGCAAACACTATAAAATAACTAAAAATAAATAACAAATAAGTACAAAGAATATCGTTTTTCCTAGACCGAGTTTTATTTATTGATTTTATGTCAGAACCTCACCGTTAGTACCTTGAGTTACTCAGTATGAATAATATATATAGATTAGCATCGACCATAGAAATATGGAAGCGTAATATTATACTGTCTTTATTGTATAGTCCATAAAAAGCCTTCACGACTTTAATACATACAATACTAGCTATTGCCCGCGGTTTCACCCGCTTAAATACAGTATCCCTCGGGAACACTGTACTTTTTCTGGATAAAAAATATCCTATGTCCTTTCCCAGGACTCAAACTATGTCTGTACCATTTCATCAAAACTGGTTAAGCGGTTGAAGCGTGAAGAGGTAACAGACAGACAGATGGACAACACACTTTCGCATTTATAATATTACTAGCTGTTGCCCGCGGCTCCACCCGCGTAAACACATTGTCCCGCCGGAACACTGCTTTTTTGGGATAAAAAATATCCTATGTCCTTTCCCGGGACCCAAAGTATGTCTATACTCTATACCAAATTTCATAAAAATCGGTTCAGCAGTTAAAGCGTGAAGAGGTAACAGACAGACAGACACACTTTCGCATTCATAATATTAATATAGAAGTATAGATAGTTAGATTAAACGAATTCTCGAAAAATATTAACTTTATAATAAAATAGCTCCCCACGCCGATTTCGGTGACGGTGGCCGATTTTACTGACAAAACACGCCACGCAGGATTTACACACACGCACCATTTCATAGTGCCCAAATGTGTGCGCACTACACGTCAAGAGCACTTCTTTTCTCTCTAAACCTAGTGGGACAGATAACCGACACGACCATAATAATTCATATATATTTTTTAAGTTTGAACTTTATAAGGGTTCTTTTGCCTCTTAGATGGAGAAAATAAAAAAATTAAAATGTTGTAACAGATTGACAAACGCATGGTAGTGTAAGTTTAATGATAATGATCTCAGGTACATACTTCTAGTTGTTGCTATTTTTATATATTTCTAAGTATTTAAAAAAAATATTAGCTTTCTACACGCCTTCCTCCTCATAAACTTCATTTACCAGCCAAATTTCATAGTCCTCCGGTTGCATTTTATTATTGGCTACACTGTACAGACGACCACGACTTGGTTTCCCGCCAATTTTCTAGAACATTCTATTGTATTTAATTCACTTAAAACTCCGATAAAGCGAAATGAATGAATTCTAAGCTGATAAACTAATTGGTTAATGGAGTAACAACTTGTAACATTTGTTTAATTAACATCGTATTTCACAGCGGTCTCGTTAACACGTAAATATTGTTATTGTTTGGTTAGACTCGGTTTTTTCATTTATTTGAATAGTTTAACGTTTCTATGTATGAAATAGTTTCGCATACTGACAGATGGGGCAAAATGGTATATAATGCCACACGAAAAGTATCTTACTTTTCAGCTGACAGCCTCCGTGGTCTAGTGGTTAGAGCATTAGCTCTCGACTCGGAGGTCTTGAGTTCGATTCCCGCATTGGAACAACAAAATTGTTGTTTCCAAGTTTGGTTAGGACAATGCAGGCTGATCTGGTGGTCTGACTATGAAAGATGATCCATGCGTCGGATGGGCATGTAAAAAGTCGCACCTGCGCCTGATCTCTCGTCAGTCGTCAGTCGTGTCGGCTATCCGTCCCACTGGATTATGAGAGTTAAGGAAAAGTGAGTGCTCTTGTGTACTGCGCACACACTTGGGCACTATAAAATTACTCCTGCGTAACTGGCCTGGTTTCAATGAAATCGACCACCGTCACCGAGATCAGTGTGGGGAGTTATTATATATCTTACTTCTTTACCAAGAAAAAAGTATGTCCGTCCGTTTTGCCGCAACTAATCCTAAACATTAAAAAATGTAAACTAGATGTTTCTCTCAATTTCGTACGCGTAAAAGAAAATTCGGCGGGAGATGCACATTTTCCCGCGATAAAAAGTAACCTATGTCCCTCACCCTGAGACTGTATATATATTTAAATATATAAGTACAGTTTTAAATATCTCCTCTTTATAATATAAGTGTGGATAAAATATGTAGTGCTTACTATGTATACTTATTAATTTTACTAATATATATGTATACTTACACTAATTTTACTAATCGGTCATTTATCAACTGTCGGTTAGTCATGAGAACAAAATAGAACTTAAACTAAATTCAATAACATCCTTATAAGTTATTTACCACTTAAACAGAACCTGCGACCTTTAAGATCCGTCACTTGACCGCAGCTTCTGACTCTTCATCTGACATTTTCGCATTGTCGAGATACTGAAAACCTCGAGACAAGTACTTAAACTAAATTTAATAACATCCCTATAAGTTGTCTACCACATATACAGAACCTGCGACCTTCGAGATCCGTCACGAGACCGCAGCTTCTGACTCTTCATCTGACATTTTGGCATTGTCGAGATACTGAAAACCTCGAGACAAGTACTTAAACTAAATTCAATAACATCCTTATAAGTTGTCTACCACATATACAGAACCTGCGACCTTCGAGATCCGTCACTAGACCGCAGCTTCTGACTCTTCATCTGACATTTTCGAATTCTCGAGATACTGAAAACCTCGAGACAAGAATGTATTCAATTCTCACATATTTTAATTTATATTTGATACATTGGTGTGGGGTGGCGCGGGGGTGAGGGTGGGCGATGTAGGGAGGGACCCAGTTGGGGTTCGACGACCGCGTTATATTTAGCCCCGGCTCTACCATCGTTCATTTATTTTTCAATGGTTCGTTATCGCGATGCACACACGTAATTGGATTTCACAATAATCTTCTAAACAATGATCTCGGAATATCTGAAGGAAATTGGCGGCAACTAGGCCAAGAATTTTCGTCGAAGTGATTTGACACCATTTCAAAATAATGTTAAGCGAACGTTAGTGAATGTAAGATTTTAAATTAGTGTTTAGTTCTCATACCTCTTCGAGTGAAAATGCTACGTTGCCATGCAAAATTGAATTACCTGAAACAAACGATATAGTCAAATTAATAAAATTCAATTAGCCATTTTCCTATAAAAAGCTTTGAACAGAACGTAAGAATTGTGATTTATATAAACATTTTTTTTTATTTAAAGTGAATAAGATTGTCAAAATACAACATAATATTAATATCATGTCACAAATACGTTTTTTTGTTGATGTAACGTTTTGTAAATCAAAATATTTTTACCCAGGATACAGGCTAATTACTATAAGATTATACCTACATTCACAGTTTATATACATAATAATTAATATTATCTACAGCCTGTTCTCATTAAATATTTTAAAAGATTTTTAATTTTAAACACAATATATTTTCTTTGTTTGGAACGTTAAAATTAGTTTCAAAATATTTAATTACAAATAAAATATAATTTACATAAAAAAGCTGTTCCAAATTTAAATAAAATCGAAAAAGCTATAAATTCTAAAATATGAAGTTACTTTCTATGTTATCAATGGAACTAGACTACTAAGGCTGCAGAGTGTAGGCATTGGAAAAATAATATAGTACAATATCAATATTCTAGAATCTAGTCTTAAACACTGAGCTAGCGCTGTACTGAAGTCAGCGTATTTGCCTAATTGATCAAATATATGTAGTTCAGTTCGACGCTCTAACGCACAATGAATCATATTACCATCAGTGCAGAGCTTAAAATTGTGTAATGCGAAGTGGCACTGGTGTCGTTACGTTGTCATCGTCCTAATTTTGCAGTGTCCTCGTTTTTGAGGTCAGCCTGTATCGGAGCAACGAACTCGTGCCCTTATCGCGGGGAGGGGCGGAGGATACGGCGCGCGGTTAAAAGTTTCTTGCCATGAACGCCTGGTACGACTATTCTACGATAGATGGCGCTTTCACAATATTCAACTTTTATGATTATCACTTTATTTTATTTCTGTTTTTAAAGAATAATTATTAATAGTTGCAAAATTTAAATTGGCTTCACCAATTTAAACCTTTGCAGCTATTAATTATTTAAGAATGTTGCAATTTTAAAATGTGTTGGATATGATTAAATATAATATATAAATATGATATTTTAGTTTAGCCTCTTAAAAATATCGCTGTTGGTTTTTTAATCTATCGTGTACATAATATCGTGTACCTCTTCTTAAATTCTACTGAGCTATGTAATATTTACGGGGTACAATTATAATTTATAACAATCTTAAGTCCTCTTTTTATTCCTTACAAATTTTATTTTACCTTAAATTAAGGTAAAATGAAATTTGGCATTTGACATCAAACAATTGGTGATATAAGCTACCCACAAAGGTTTATCAGTTAGCGTACGCAGCGAGCGAGCGAGCGAGCGGGCGAGCGGACGAGCGCTCACACGTACGCGGCACGCGGGTGAACGAACGGCAACCGGGGCAGCCTTGCTCTGTCCTCCGCGCCCTATTTCTGTCGCCTCGCTCTCCCCTCTCGCCTCTCCCCTCCGCAACCCTCTTTAAATTACCTCCAGAATATGCACCTTTTATGCTAACAAAAATTTTGAAGCAACCAGTTTGTTTTGCTTTTAGTCTTGTAAATTAAATGAGAATGTTTTTTCTTAAAAGTCCATCTGGGTAATAGGTAGTTTTTATGAAGCTTTTATTGTGAATTGTTACTAAGGCTCGTTAATTACGAGCGATGTATTTGTTTTCGGTTAAGCGTAACGTAATAGAATGATAACGTTACGCTTACCAAATTGTAAAAGCAAATATTATAAAAAAACAAGTAATGATTAATAAAAATTCTTCATAATTTCGTTTTTGCATTTCATTGGCAGGATTAGATAGCAGAAATTAAATAGTTCTAACGAAAGTGAGCCTTAACTTAACCATTAAGATATCACCAATGATAATATAATCTATACTAATATAATAAAGAGGAAAAGTTTGCTTGTTTGCATTGAATAGGCTCTGAAACTACTGGACCGATTTTAATGATGTTTGGTACAGACGTAGAGTAGACGACGGGAAAGGATATATATTTTATCGCGGAAAAATGTACGGTTTCTGCGAAATTAACTTTTTCGCGCACGAAGTCGCAGGAAACATTTAGTGTAATATAATGATACATTAAATAATGATAGATGTGAATCGAGATGAGGCTGCGATGGCCATGTGGAATTACGAGGCTGGACATTATCTTGCACAGCAGATTTGCAGAAGGTCGACAAATAACAGCTAGTCAATAACTTCAGGGCATTGCATTGGCTTTATTTAAAATCACACAGTATCTTTTTCAACTTTCAATACGGGATTTCTACTTTTAATAGTTTCCCTCATTTTAACCGATTAAACCGATAAACCGTTTGTATTGCAAGTGTCGTAGTTTTTGCATTTTTTTAGATTCATTAAACTTTCTTAAATAATAAATGCCTGAATATTTCAGTAAAACGGACGAACATTACTTTTTTAAATCTAATATTTTATAAGTGTTATTGTCTATAATACATGACAACCCCATCGTATCCACCGTAAAGAAATTCACCCATAAACTTCAGTTTCCAATTTTTACACAGCGCAAGCTGCACTTGACGTAGGTTTGCACAAATAGCTCTAAGATTTGCTGATGAAAAAGCTCTACCAATTACCAAGTATAAAAAAATTACGATAACATTGGAATATGTTATCGAGTTTAACACAAGCTCATTTGTATAACATCCAAAATAAAGATCATATTTATTTTTTATTTTGTTATTATTATTTCATGTAAGTTTAGTGTGCAACAATTGTAAACAACTGTAAAGACACTGCGCTGTATTCAAAAGTATTGACCTGAAAAGTCTGACTTAACGAAAGCTATTACAAATTCTACGTAATAGTTAAAATATGTAAATACTTACAAACCTATTGTTACTATTCACCGCTCAGGGCTAAAAGTTAAAATTTTAAAATTCATTACTGATATAATGTGCTCGTTTTACTCACAAACAATAAACAACATGGGGTGCTTAATTTTAATGAAAATGTGTTAATAGGTTGTTTTCGACCTATTTTTACTTTAATAGGATATCAAGAGGAAACTTGTTGAGTGAAAACTTCGGTAATTACATTCTTTGGCAAAGTTTCATGAAACATAAAAACAACCTTATAAGCCTCAGCGTTTCTTTTTTTTTCTTGGAACATGAATAGGAAATTAAAATAAATATTAGACGCTGAAAATACTGCCAGAGATCAAACGTGTCTATACACTTAAACAAATAAATGAAATTGAACTGTTTGTAATTTAAAATTAACAGATTTCGCTAACGCTAAATTCATATCAAAGTATATACGGTACTTACAATAAAAAAAATGTCTGTCTGTCTGTCTGTCCGTTCCAGCTAATCTCTGAAATGGCTAGACCGATTTTCACGAGACTAGTGACTTTTTAGACTAAAATAACTTAAGAACAGGTTTTTGTTCCCGTTAGTTCTACGCAAACAAAGAGTAGACAATATAATAAAAATGTAGAGCTAAACATTGACTTTTATTGCTTCCATTGATTAGCCAAGACTCACGAGTTCGCGCGCCCTCATGAATTATTGTGATTGTGCCAGAGCAGAGCCTAAATACTTTCTAACGTATGCTAATATGTTCGTAACTGCTTATATTATTACTATTGAATAATACGTTTGATTGTAATCGGGTGTCGTCAATGCATGACACGTCTGCGTATGTAGCGCAACGTACACGTATATGCGTGTGTGTGTGTGCGAGTCTTTCTCTATGTACGTACGTACGTGTGTATGTGTATGTGTGATGCTATAACGACCGCGAAGTGACTCTGCGCTCGCGCCTGTTGCGTCAACTTTTACTCGCACTTTCTCATGCGCTTGCGCAACCATCTCCGGCGCAGCGCAATACTGGTTCACTGCTCGCTGCGGTGACAGCATTTCCCTTGGAGCTCACTACAATGATGTCACGGACTTGTGTCTTTACGATTTTGTTGATAAATATATTTTTTATTTCTTCACTTGTTTTATGTCGGGACTCGGGAGGCATAAGTGAAAACTCTGAAACTACTTTCGATGGAGCTCGAAACGTTCTCACCGTAAAAAATATTATTACGGCATTTATTATCGTAGTACGAGATATTTTGCGAGTAATTTAATAGTAGCATTTCAATGAAAGCTAGTGGCTGTAACGGGACGGGTGAGGGATGCCGCTCGGCGCGGGGCGGGGGGGCTGCGCAGGTGCGGGGCGCCGAGGTACGTGCCCCAGTTCCGCGCGGGTGCATGAACTCTAATGAGGTAAGGCCACCGACCGACGCCGCCTTCACTCGAAACTCTACCTTATCGCTAGAGGATAGACTCTACATTTGTTTACACCCATGTTGACCAGTATATCGTCACCGAATAGCTATTGATATCTCAGGAGTTGGGCGTGTAAGGCTGAATCCGTTGCGACCTTCACAATTTCTGTCATCGTGAAACACGATTTTATCGTTGCCTCACTATATTAGCCCAATTAAAATCAATTGTTTTTGTAATAAAGTCCATCCGATATGCGAACCCATTAGTGGGGGATCATGCTTACTCCAACGTTTAAACATTTAAACATTTGGGTAAATGTTTGAAAATAAATTAAAATCTATATTGATAAATAAAAATAAATAGGTATTAATACACCAACTTAAAATATTTCCATAAAAAGGAATGCAGAATGCTAAGTTTTTGTGTGAGTATAGTATCAACATGAGAATTGACATAAACAGAAGTTGAGGTGAATTTTAAATCAATATTTAATTAATTCGTTAATTTATTGAGTGTGATTTAAAATTATATAATGTTTGAATTTCATTCAAGAATATTTATTTATAATGAACCCTGACCCAAATCATTAAATGAATATGCAAAAATAAAAGCAACATGTTCTAAATAATTTAAAAGAACAGGGATGTATGACGTATAAATTATATGATTATAACATACATAACATACATTTATGACGTGGTAGAGCCATGCTTCGGCACGAATGGGCCGGCTCGACCGGAGAAATACCACGGGCTCACAGAAAACCGGCGTGAAACAGCGTTTGCGCTGTGTTTCGCCGAGTGAGTGAGTTTACCGGAGGCCCAATCCCCTACCCTATTCCCTTCCCTACCCTCCCCTATTACCCTATTGCCTCTTAAAAGGCCGGCAACGCACTTGCAGCTCTTCTGATGCTGCGAGTGTCCATGGGCGACGGAAGTTGCTTTCCATCAGGTGACCCGTTTGCTCGTTTGCCCCCTTATTTCATAAAAAAAAAAAAAAAAAAAAAATACGGTTGGTTTTTAATCTGGCTGGTTTGTGAACGTTAACTAAGAAAAAACCTTCAATGAAACTGTTACTACACCAGATTCCACAGATTTTATCGTTTTTTGGTTAAATATAATAAAATAAATGAAATAGTCTACTGGCCTTAAAAATAATATGTTCTAAATTAAAATATTAATTGCATTGGCAAAGCTCTCTCGCAAGTCGTAAATAGCAATATAACAAAAGAAAATCATAGTTATTTCTGAAAAACGGGGAGACTTGTAAGTTATACCTAATAACTTACAAGTCTCCCCGTTTTTCACTTATTGAAACTCGACATAACAGGCTTACTAGCAAAACTACAATATAGTTAAAGATTAGGTACAACCGTTAGTTATAAAGAATTTCATTTCGAAAATCCTTTGCAAATTGGTCCGAAAAGCAAAAGCCAATCGTCGGCAATGAGTCAATTGGTCAAGTCAGTTGATTTAGTTAAGTGGTCTAGTGGTAGATTTTTCTACAAAACTCATTGTGTCGTCTCATTTGTCAATAAAAATCAAAATGGCTGCCAATCTTAAACTGTAACATCTTTAAATAGCTACGAGATGGCCACGTCCGCCGTACGAAAGTGAAGCCATCCCGGGCCCATTCAGTTGAAATACATGAAGACAAGTGCGTCGTTATGTCGTTTAGCTGACTAGACTGCATTGAAGGAAACTCAAAGTATTTTCCTTGAGTTTTATGTCCAATTAGAGTTTAAACTTTACGGCCTAGAACTCAGACGCTACATACTTATTTTTAATGGCAGCTTTAAGTGTTATGTTAAAAAGGCTGGAAAATAGATTTTTTGTTGAATTTTTCGACACGGTTTTTCTAAATCTTCAAGTCTAAAGTCGGGCTTAAATAAATAAATCGTCTGTGCAGTCAATAAGTCAGTCGATTCAGTAAATTGAAACCAAGACGCTTTACTAAAACTTCGTAGAGAGCTTTGAAGAGAACACAAAATAGCACGCTTTTGAAGTTGTACCACTTTCCCACCTATGTGCATTTAACGAATATTTAGTCATCTATATTCTACCAATATTATTTTTAAACTAAAAATTTAACCGACTTCCATAGCAAAATATACAAAAATGTATGAAATAAAACTTATTTTCTAAATAATTCCCCTTTTAAATTTTTAAAATAGTTCTATAAAATATTGTAGGATATTCCCAATATCCAACAATATTTTATAGAACTAACGTTCAAATTTACTGGTACCGACTTCAAAATTAAAAAGATTGAGTAGGTAGTAGTAGTTTAAATTGTAGCCAAATTTAAAAGGGGAATTATTTAGAAAATAAGTTTTATTTCATACTTTTTTGTGTATTTCAACGTCTAAAATAAACAATCGAATGTATAATTGAATACGCGTCAAGCTTCCATTAGGTATTGTTAATAACATAATGATGATGATGATTACAGTAAGTTACATAGTGGCAAATGCTTGCAGTCCTTTAAATAATGCTAAAATTTCCAAACGCGTACCATTAAAGACTGAGGAGTTCTGTTCAGTACTTTTGGATCCAGGGTATACCTTGGTAAAAAATCTTATTTTTTGGTAGCATATAGCTTGTGTTACTTCAGAAAAAGACAAAATTACTATATGTGTCGATATAAATTTCGAGGAGTTCCCTCGATTCCTCATGGATCGCATCATCAGGTTTCCAGTTAAGTGACTAAAGGACCAATTTCGAATTATACCATTTACATCAACAAAAGAATTTTGCAAATAGGTCCATCAACGGCAGAGTAATGTTCAAAGATATCCGTGACGAGTGAAAAATACTATGCGAAATCATCATAATATGATGACGTATGGTGTGATGGTGGTGTTAATGATGATGATTACCGTAACTGATATAGTGGCATATGCTTGCAGTTATTCACACAATGCTGAAATCCCCAAACATGTATCTATAATGAGTCAGGAGTTCTGTTCTGTACTTTTGGATCCAGGGTATACCTTGGTACAAAATCTTACTTTTTGGTAGCATATGCTTAGACTACTTCAGAAAAAGTTAAAATCACTATATGTGTCCATATAAATTTCGAGGAGTACCCTCGATTGTTCATGGATCCCATCATCAGGTCACCATTTTTTTAAAAACAGGACCAACTTCCGATTATACCCTATAAATCAAAAAAAGAATTTTGAATATCGGTCCACAGATGGCGGGATTATCGTTGAACATACAAAAAATATATATCTATATATACAGCCGCCTTCCTTTTTTGGAAGTCGGTTAATTCAACATTAAGAACTAAAATAGCCTAAATTAATGGAGGAGATACAAAAACGACACCCTTTCACATCCCCGCCAAAACCTTACAGTTTTAACACAGGCCGTCTCTACCTCTGCTTAGCAGAAAGACAAAGACTGCAAGAGACTTTAGAGCCTCTTAACTTAAGAAGCATTTAAAAAACTCTCTAATAACTGTCTTTTAACATCTCGTTGCGCGTTGTAAAACAATAGATATTCCTATTAATATTACGAAAAGATTTATAATATATTTAAAGCTAAATAAAAAAACATCTACAAATAATCGATAAAATTAGTGCAAGTACTTAGAAATAATCTTATCCAAACTTTTAAAATGCTATATTTTTAACATGTTTTCAGCCAACATACGACCATTCGAAAACAATAAAAGTGCACACATTTGACGTTTAAAACGCTTCGCAAGTTACAATTGTTATTCGTCGGCTCTCGTTACATGCACGCTCGAGCGAGTAGCGACGAGCGACGAGCACCCGTAGCTGGTAGTAAACAACCTATATCTGGAGCAATAAACTGCATCAAGAACACTCGATATTAGATTGTTAAATCAGCTATCTTATTATGTCTAATAGACGCGGTGCAACAATATTCCACATTGATCATCAGCAGTGGCAGTATTAAGATGGTAAAATTGTGCAAAATATGGTAGATAGCATTGTTAAGCGAAGTTTATAAAATAGTGCTTACTAATTGTACCTTATTATATGGATTTTCAAAGTGGGCTCCGTAAAATAGTCATCAGGGTTCCGCCAAATTTATATTGAACTGTTATTTAACAATACCACGGGTAAAAACATTATTTTGAAATAGAGCTTTTTTGTTTGATATTGAACCCCATAAAAAATCATTTATATATACCAAGAGCATATTAGGGCATGTCTAAGGAGGGTTCCGTAACTATAACCGCGTAAAAGGTTTTTTTTTCTTTTTTCAAATTACTTCAAAAGTTACTGTCCGATTTCGTTCAAAATGATTTTCTAAGGAGTTTAATAGCATGGTCTATCAGCATGGAAAATTGCAAATTTCTAAGTCTCATAGTTTAGAATTCCCAGGGGCGGGGACCAACTTTTATACCACTTTGAATGCCGATTACTCGTAAATGGTGGACTTTGTAAAAAGTCATGTATGAAGCCTTGCCTTTATTTTAAAAGACCTATTCAATGATACCCTACATAGGGGGGAGGATGAAAAAATATTTTTCATCTCCACTTCACATGTATTATAAAGTACTCCAAAGCCAATACTAGCCAAACCTAAAGTATATAATTATTATATTTAATATAAAAATTTATAAAAAAATATAAAATTATTACAGATCTATACAAAATCTATAACTATACCAAATTTCATCTATTTATATTCATAATTACATATGCGTGGACAGACAGACAGACGGACGGACAGAGCGAAATTATAAGGGTTCCTTAAGTATTATGGTTAAATAAAATTTATAATGAATCGACATATCGACTATCGAATCGACATCGGTTCCATAAAATAAAAGTTATTTGTTTGGTTTTCCATTGTCTTCAAAGTTTAGGAAGCCCTACCTTACTATATGTATAATTAAGTGAAAAAGCCTCATTTTGAAACAACTGGAGTTAGTATACTCTATCACAGAATCAATCTTAGTAACAAGGAATTATTATGGAATAATTCTATCTGAACAGCAAAAAATCTTAAAATATAACACATTTTGGCATCTAAAATTGATCTTAAAATGATTTTATTTCTTATAAAACCGTTTGGCTAAATAAAATGAAATACGATGGAATTACACATTAGAGATTTTTAAACTTATAAACATCTAGAAAATTCGAACCACATCAAATTAGCTATGACAAACAAATAGGTTTATGCTTATTTTTCGATATCAAGAATATAGTATGCAAATATTCGACCTATTCTTATGCAGTTAGCAGAATAAGTGCTAATTCATCAGGCCACAGCGCCGAGAATTGCAGGAGCACGTCACTGGAGGTTATAGGCTAGGGTTGCCAACACTAATTGTTTTCAACACTAATTTAACTGACATAGAAGCGTATTTGTACGAGCGGTTTTTCCTCGGCGGCAGCCCTGCGAGCCCCCCGCGCTGCCCCGCTCCGTCCCGCGCCGGAGCAACAAACTCTGCAAGGTTGCATCGCGACTATCGTTAGCTACAGTTACGATATCGCTCGCCCTTCTCCGGACAAACCGTTTTATTTTATTGCTATCGTATTGATATTGTGCTAAAAGGTCACTTGGATTATTGAACGTTTGTAGCTATGCTGAAAACTTTTTTCAATTAGTAAAAGATCAAACAGATACCAGATTACTTTACATAACTGTCTATTATAAGTTATTCAAATGTTTAGAAAATTATAACTACTAAATTGCATTTTTTAAACAAAAACAAAGCATTTATAATAAAATAATATATGTATAACAAATGAAGACATTTTCATCGATATGTTCAATTTATTAATGGAATTTTTTAAAATGTCTCTTGTTGTTATATTTAATAATTCTATAACTTAAGAGAGTCTACTAAATTCTTCTAATACTTAATTAAACATAAATATGTATTTTATTATGTAACTTTCAATGCCTTGGCTTGTCGTTTGCAAATTAAAATCAGATATTGCAGTCAGTAGCGCCATCTATCTACGAGTAGCATAACTGCATTTTCGTTTATTAAAAAATATTTTTAGATACCACCAGCTAGCTATATTAGTTATTGTTTTTTAAAATATATAATTAATATTTATCTACTGCATTTAAGGTTTGTTTTGTTACTTATTTTCTCAGAATTTGCGCTAACAAAAGATTTAACATTTTTTATAGAAATAAGAATACACATGAAAAATCAGTTTAAATATTTAAAATCAATATTTAAATAATTTCGTTGTCATTGTAAATGTATGTGCAAAAATAATTGTTGTTAGCTTTTATTTACTCAAATATTATGAATTAATATTTTTAGTTATTGTTATTGATGGCAAATGGGGTTATGAGTTTATATGCATTGGCACTAATAAACAATCGGCAGCTTGCGCAAGCTTGTGAGTAAAAACGTAAACAACTGCATATTTCTGTTACAGAGGACTTTGGAGCAACGACCTCTCGCGGTGGGTTTGTGCGTCACAATAATTCTCAAAACTGCGCTAATTTCTCATTCATTATGAATTCCTCAGAATTATAAACTAGTCTTTTATTATTTATATTTAACTGGTGTAGGATTATATTAATGCACGGTTGAATTTACTAGAAACAAGATGAATTTTAAATATTTTTCTAACACATTGTCTGTGTACGATTTTAAATTAATAATATAGATATGGGGTAGGTACTAATTTTTTTTTAAATTATTTAGCAGTGAGTTGCCATTATGAGTCATTGTTAGTTTATTAATCTTTTTATTTACGCACGGTTCGCACATGGTCTGTATTTCAGCTCCCAGAGCCCTTAGTCAAGATCCCTTCGCTAATTACAATTTACAATGACGAAGTTCGAAAACAAAAATGTATGTGATTAACTTAACCACGAAGTAGACATAACGTTTGATAGGTAACATAGGTGACATGTCATTGATACGACATTTTTTTTTTATCTCCATCATCGTTGTTAGACATGGCATATTGGCTAAGCCCTCTGTTCTCTAGAAACTTAAAAAATAATGTGCAGTAATAAAGCGTACCTTTTGAACTAAAATAAGCTTAAAATAAGAAAGTAAAAATTATAAAAAAAATAGATTATTATACCACTTTTTAATATTATATATCTATGTTATAATACTATCCTGAATTAAAATGAAAAAAAAAATACTATGTAGCAAGTTATATTTTTTGATAATAATAAATAAGCAAAATAATATATAATTATTAATAAACTGTTACCTTATTGTTTAACAATCTATGTTTAATAACGAAAATAAAATAAATCAAAAGCTTAGTAGAAAAACTGGTTTAACAGCGCCATCTGGTGTGAAAACTTGTGTTGTAATATTTTGCAAAGGCTTTGAAAACGCCATCTTGCGAAAAGTACGTGAACAAAGACACCCTATGAAAACGTCGTTGTCACGCGAAGACGAAGTCCGATGAACTTTGTATAGATGGCGCTTTTACAGTTTAGATTTTTGATAAATTATTTGAATAAAGTCTAATTTTTGTCTAATCAAATAATTTCTAATAATAAGGTCTAATCATTAGACCTTACCTACTTAAAAGATAAAATAAAAAATAAAATAAAAATATCCATTTCTCTTATGTGCCAGTTAAGAATAATATATACTTAGTCCTGTTTTTGCTCTTTGGGAACAGAAACCTAAAAAAATTGTAACAAACAAATAAAGAAGCATGCGGAAAAATTCAGCTTGACGTGGTAGTCTAGAATATGATCTTAAGAGCTCACAAAAGGATCAAACGGTTTGACTCAAACACGTAAATTTTGGTTTTGGTGGTGAGTCAAACCAATTTGATCGTCTACAAAGCCTGTTTGAACGTTTTGTCAAACATTTACAGACCTACGGGCTTGAAGCTCATCTATTAGAATTACAAATTTTTGTTTTGTTTGACAGCGAAGAGACTGTGATACTCTTTGGTGAAACTAAACAGCGCCGCAAGCTGATTATCTTGCAATAGCAATGCGACAGGAGTAAATTGTAAAATATCGTTGTCAAACATAATATTTGTATTACGTATTAGCAATAGCGACGCGACAGCGACTAATCGATGGAATCGCGATCTAGTGAACAATTAGTATTAATTAAAAACTAAAAATGCAATCGATTCTCCTTGTAACAACAAAAATTGGTATTACTTTTGGACATTTGACAGCAACGCGACAGCAGACGGCACAGTGTTCTATTTGACTCAAAAAATTTCCCTATGCTGTTTATTGCATAAATCGATGAAGATATGCATTTTAAATGCAAGAGTAAAACACCCACGTGTCTATTTCAAATACTTTTTTTTATAAAAAATAATTTATGTTTCGTGACCTCGACGTAAAAAAAAGACTTAATAAATTCTGTAAGCGTGTCTGATCAATATATATTTTTTTGATTAATATGGTTTAATGAAGGACCATTAGGCGCATATTTTCCATGTTTTATTTTTTGAAGATCACTTCTGGTTACCGAGTTATTAATTTTTATTCAGTTTATTGTTTTTATTTTTTTTTCTCCCAAAAAACTCAAAAGTGCGACTTGTGACTGACACTGAAAGATTGACCTTTAATGCGTCTATCATTGATAAAAAAATCAAATTGCACTATGGAAGTGTTTACGAGTAATCGAATTTCAAAATATTGTGTTAGGGGTGTCATTCAACTTGACCTTTCATTTTTGCTCAAATTAATGAATTTTTTTCTTTAACTACAAAATTGTATATGATTTACAATTATGACTATGGTAATAAATCTTTAGACATATTTTTTACAATCTCTTGAGTTATTTTACAATTTTACGGTGACATAATATACAAACCTTTTAAAATATTGACTTTTGATATTCTATTTCTTCTGAGAAATTACTCATATTTAAGAGTACTATACGTTTATACACTAAAAAAAAAGTCTGATCGCCTACTTTTTGACCTTAGTGATAACCCTAAAATGTACCATTTGACCTTTATTCTAACTCCCAAACGCTTCCATAGTGCAACTTGATTTTTTTATCAGTGATAGACGCATTAAAGGTCAATCTTTCAGTGTCAGTCACAAGTCGCACTTTTGAGTTATTTGGGAGAAAAAAAATAAAAACAAAAAACTGAATAAAAGTTAATAACTCGGTAACCAGAAGTGATCTTCAAAAAATAAAACATGGAAAATATGCGCCTAAAGGTCCTTCATTAAACCATATTAATCAAAAAAATATATATTGATCAGACACGCTTACAGAATTTATTAAGTCTTTTTTTTACGTCGAGGTCACGAAACATAAATTATTTTTTATAAAAAAAAGTATTTGAAATAGACACGTGGGTGTTTTACTCTTGCATTTAAAATGCATTTCTTCATCGATTTATGCAATAAACAGCATAGGGAAATTTTTTGAGTCAAATAGAACACTGTGGACGGCGAGCAATTTCAATTGTCAAAGAGTGGCAACCCATTTAGATTGTTGTTTAAAGATTGCTAGTGTTATAAATCGCAATCGGCAGTGTTTTCGACCCTAAATTAAAGTGAATTATATGTAGTGTATCAATATGATATATTATTTACATGAAAGAAATAATAAATATCGTACGTTTCTATGATTTTTAGGTTAGGTTTTTTTTTCACAGTAATTGCAAGGCAATGAGACAATTAGTGCTCAGTGCCAATTATATAATATATAATAGGCTTACAATAAGTCGAAATTTACCTGACGTAATATGTGGATGGCCCCATTCTATCTTAACTTCGTCCCATTTTTGTTTATAAGCGGCAAAGAATCCATTATGTAAACATAACACTTGATACTTCATATCAGTATATAGTTTGTGGAACTACATGATTGCTAGTGGCGCTGTTTATACCGCTAAAAATGCATTTAAAAGTTATCGAACAACAGCAAAGAAACAGACGTACGTAATACGATTTTTCCCTAAAATTTTACGTCAAGTTCTCGAAACAGGTATGAGCTGCCCCCCCCCCCCCCCCCCCCCCCCAGCTGAAATCCTGGGTACGCCCTTGAGCTAGCCAATCAAAGCAACGTCAAACGGTTGCATCAAACACGTAAGTTGAGTCAAACCGTTTGATCGTCTCGGGGGCCCTAAGAGCTTGAGGAAGAAATCTTTCAAATCATTATGTACCTTTTTTTTTTTTAGGAAAAGCACTTCTAAAATCCAGTGGTATATAACAATGCGCGTAAATTCAGCTGCTCTAATAAGCCTCCTAAAAAGAAAGCTAATTAGAAGTTTTTGGTTACACTTGTCTTATATTACTCTGATTCAGAAGTTGCGAACGCAAGGCGTATATTAGGGATGTTGTCTAGTGTTTAAACACTAGACATTCTATTTCTTTTCCAATGAAATTTTAATTTTTTTGGAAAGAGATAAGTACATAAATCTAAGAGATATTTATTCAAGTTGACGCTATTAAAATTATAAGCATAAAAATATAGCCAATCTCATTCTCGCGAAAAATTGTTATGTAGCAATTTGCTACCTTCATATATTGTAAATTAAGTTGTTGGTATCTTCGTTTTTTTTTAGATTTAAAAAAATGGGTTTTAAATTGCTTTATTAATATAATATTGTCGTCTAGCAAGAATAGGCGAAAAAAAATTGTTACACTTATTCGATTTCGTAATGGTATCAGTCCTATCAAAGCAACGAATAATCGTTCTTCCCGTAGGCCTGGCCATTTTCGCAATTAAAATAAAAATAAAAAAGTAATAAATGAAAAACTTGGATGGAAGAATTCCTTCTTCTTAAGGGCCATGGGTGGTGATCAAGCATGCAAGCCCAAGGCCGCGGACGTGTAGGAAAAAAAAAAAGATTAACAATATTGACATTAATGACGGCTAATATACAATTCGTATTGGTCATCACTTCTTTTTCTTAAGCCACTGACATCGCTCTCCAACTCACATTAATAAAAGCTTGTAATTAACGCGTCCTCCCTCCTTAGTCCTCACCGTCCTCCCGTCTAAACCGTAGTAACTATTTATTAATCTGTATCTAAACGCAATTACACCTTAATAAATAGCTTCCCAATTAGAACGAACAGAACGCTGAATAATATAGTCAGTCAGAATATGTACTTCTTCCGATTTAGTATGCTAATTAGGATCGTAACTTGCTAAATGTTTATTTTACTTAAAATATAAAAAAAGGTATTCAGAAGTCAGAAGTGTTGTGAATATTTAGAACCCTCTCTCAACATAGGTACTCTAAATTTGAACAAAACTTTTTTACTAAACGCCTTTACTTTAAACTTGATGATTTCTGCGATTTACTTAGATGCAAGAATCCTTATTCTTGCATCTAATTATCGATTCCCAACTAAACTTAAAATTAACGAAATTTTTGGCGTTTGGAAAAATAAATTCAGTCATGATCTTGCGGAATTACTATAAAAAGTGAAGTACTTATCGGGCAAATGGCAATATTACATTGGTAGCAAACTGCAAATAAAAAAGTTTGAGTCTGCGACCGGGTAGATGTATATTTAAATAAGTATGTACTAGGTATGTACCGAAACACAAATAGCCGGATGATGTATCGTCATATTACCTGATATAAACAGGCATAAATACGTTCTGTAACCTCCAGTCGACTTTCTGACTATCGTCCGGAACAAACACACGACTGACCTACAAACAGTCGCGTACACAGAAAGAATTTGCTTCGTCCTTGTCCGACGCACGCGGCGCGGCGGTGTGGGATAGGGACGCCGAATCTCGTTACGATGACGAGCCTCTGCTCTCAATGTCAAGTTCACCTATTATTATTAGTTCTCAATGCCACTAAACATACTCAATTATAAAACGGTGGCGCTGGTCACGCAAACATTCGTACATTTATATTATCTCGATGACGCAATGCTCATTAAACTGTGCAATATATTATACTAGATTTGGTAGTTAAATGTAAATAAAATAAATGAAACAGTTAACCAAAACTTTATTACGTTTTAAAGAAAATAAATGTTGGTGAGTTTTGTACGATCGAGTACCTCCTTACATAATGACGTGTTTGTTTACTTTATTAAGTGATTTTACTCGTATACACTAGTACAGTTATTGTTTGTTTTTATTTTGTTATAGTTTTTATATAGCCTCCACACCGATTTCGGTGACGGTGGCCGGTTTCATTGAAACCAGGCCAGTAACGCAGGAGTTATTTTATAGTGCCAAAGTGCATGCAGTACACAAGAGCACTCTCTCTTCCTTTACTCTCGAAACCCAGTGGGACGAATGGACCGACACGGCTCGCGAGAGATCAGGCGTCGGTCTTGCGACTTTTTACATGCCCATCCGACGCATGGATCATCTTTCTATATCGTAGTAGTTTAAGCTTTGGAATAACACATAGGGAAGAATATTCTTTATTTTTACATTGAAAATTTAATATTATGATAATTTACTTTTAACTTAGTTAATATAAAACTAACGCTTAATAAAATTGGCTGTGTATATTACAGTTTTAACTAACTGAATTTAATGTAAAACAATATTTTAAAAGGTTTACAAAGAACATTATAAGTCGTAGCTCGAGAAATGTAATGTTATTTATTATGTTTATGGTTCACAAGCTGAATATTGTTCAGATGAATTAAAAAAAAAACAAATAAAAATATTTATCTGACTGAGATTCGAACCGATCACATTCCGAATTTTCGAACCAAGCAAAAGATGCAAACCAAACTGCAAATCAGACTGACACTATAATAGTATCGAAATTATTATATATTGCACGACGAAAGAAAAAACTTTAAAATGCGCTGTTTCCCAGGGATACCTAGCTAGATCAAGTTTTCTTCCACTTCTTCTTTTCCAAGTTTTCTTCAAAAATAATACGTACTCAATCTCTCAGCATATTATAATATCTCTAGTTATATTACAATCTAACGGTTTTTACAATTTTACGGTGACATACTTCTACAAGATTTTAATTGTTATAATATATTATATACAAGATTTTAAAGTATAAGATTTTCTATTAATTATTTAATAGCATTCAATAATTAAAAAAAAAAAAACAAAAATTTCATTTAGGCCATTGCAATTTGTCGCTGTAATTCTTTAGGAAGTCGGATTGAAAATATTTTTCGTCTATTTGCGTTCTACGATACGTCTACGTCGCTACGCTCGCAGCTACGGCGCAAGCGCGCGGCGCAGGGTAGGATGGGTATTTTCCTACATGTAAAAATTTACTATTTTTTAAACATTCAGAAATAATTAGATTTTACAATTAAATAAAAGTAAAAATAATTAAAATTTTACTGTAGTTTTGTAGTTAAATTCAATTTTAAAAGTGTATTATTTTTATTTTTTTTACAACATTAGTGTAAAAAACCTACACAATTAGGTAGTTTACTAACATCAAATACAAAAAGATTTAGTATAGTGAGTATGAACATAAACGCGAAAACTTCGGAGACATCGGAAATTTTATACATATCACATTTCGTTGCAACTTACGACTTTTGTATGCGTTTTCACAAGACTCACAAAAGTGTTCCAAACAATTCGCAATTACTTGGTACCTACATATTGATCTTTAGTATATTTTATCTTCTTCTTTACTATTCATTTTATCAACTTCTTAATTTTCAGAGCACTATTATATTATATTTACTTATGTAATAATAAAAAAAAAAACAGGAAAATACCGTATTGTCACTTAAGAGTTAAGACTACGACAATATTTTTTTACCTGTTAATATTTATTTAATTAATTATTATTTAATCAATTTGTGTGAAATATTACCTATTGAAATATATTTTAACAAAAGACACAATGTATCAAATGTTACATTTTCCAAAG
The DNA here is from genome assembly GCA_905404095.1 of Glaucopsyche alexis. NCBI lineage: Eukaryota > Metazoa > Arthropoda > Insecta > Lepidoptera > Lycaenidae > Glaucopsyche > Glaucopsyche alexis. Next base: position 11,875,158 of record FR990053.1, read on the forward strand.
TAGGTAGGTATTATTACAAATTCAGTGCAGCAACGAAATCCAGTTACGGGGAAATACAGGGGCAGTGGAGACAGTATCAGTGCAGGAGCGAGGAGGCGCGAGCACGCACCGGCTGCAGTATTGATCGTGGCAGTGACTCACGCCGCCCTTGCCCGACATTCAACTCCGTGACCCCCCGCGACCCCCCCTCGCATACCTCACACCCTCGCGGGGGGGCAGCTACCCTCGGTGCACGTATACCATCCCGTCGGCGAGGAGGATTTCGACCTTCCGATTGCAGTAAGGACGCACCCCGACACTGTTGCGCAATAAAAAGTAATGTCCTTTTATAATAATTGTCAAAAAACAGTGGAGAAATGCACGAGCGAGTGTCGTCACTATTGCAATCTGTTTGTTAATATACCGGAAGAAACGTAATTTCAATGTCAGTCAACATTGCAGTTTGCAGCTTGTTACGCAAAATGACTGAAAGATTTCCTTTATGGCGTAAGATGAAAACTGTGTGGAATATTTTATCATGACTTCAAATGGCTTAGGTGTAAAATTCAGTCGCTATTAAACTAAGTATTTAGGTTGAAAACAATTATTCTACTGAAACTAGCTATCAATTCTAGTTTGACGTTTTACCATACCTTATTAGATTGTCTTGTAAATGAGAAACAAAGATTAACATCAGATCCAGTGTTTATTTTTCAACTAGCTTTTGCCCGCGACTTAGTCCGCGTGGAGTTCGGTTTCCATACAAAGTTTTAACTCCTTTTTCACCCCCTTAGAAGACGAATTTTCAAAAATCCTTATTTAGCGGATGCCTACGCCATTACAACTATCTGTATGCATAAATTTTAGCAAAATCCGTTCAGTAGTTTCGGCTGTGCGCTGATAGATGAGTCAGTCAGGTTTGCCTTATATATATCACAGAATTACAGAAAAAACCAGAAACCGTCAACGCGCTTGAAAGTGAAGCCGTCACGACCATTCCAAATTGGAATGGTTAGATATTTAGTCTGTCAGTCAATGGCCGACGCGCGCCTTGTAAACTTCGTTTGAAATTGACAGTTTTTAATTAATTATGCCGACTTGTGTCGTTCCCACATGTAAAAATGCTGCTGGGACTGTGAAGAAATCACATGGGATCACATTTCATCTGTAAGTAGTACATTTCCAATTCAGTTGAATAAATTATTGAATTTAAATCCACGTCGTTATTGTCATAGAAAATCATGGTTTCTTTTTGTAAGTGTTGCCACAGAAAAACAGGATATTTTACCCAACTTTTTTTCAATTAATTTTTATTGAATAAATAATTGTCGAAACATAATAACGCTATTGTTTTGTAAGTGTTGCCACAAAATAATGGAATATTTTACCCAAATTTTCGTAATTAGTTAATATTAGATTTTACAATAAAATACAATATACTTTACTATATGCGAATTATATATTAACCGACTTCCAAAAAAGAGGCGGTTAAGGTTTTGCACCCAAAAGTACTGAACAGTACTCCTCTGTCTTTAAAGATGCGCGTTTGGAAATTTCGGCAATGTTCAAAGAACTGCAACTATGTAACTTACAGTAATCATCATCATCATCTTATTTACAATACCTAACGAAGCTTGGCGCGTATTTAATAATTATACATTCGACCGTTTATTAAACGTTCTTAAAATGTTTTAATAATAATTTAACTAATTTCACTAAAAAGGGTATAATTAAAATTTTAAACAATAAATTAAACCGACTACCAAATAATAATAAAGTAAAAATATTAAAATAATAAGGCTGGTACCGACTTCAATATTAAGAAGATTGAGTAGACTGTAGAGAAATAGTTAAAATTTTAGCTGAATTTAAAAGTTTATTTAAATTTTAATATTTATTTATTTAAAATTTAAATTTATTTTAATTAAAATTTTAATTAAAATAAAATTTAAATAATAAATATTTAAAATTTAATAATTTAAAAGAGATTCAGTTATTCTTCCCCACTTTCTCCCCCACAACTTTTAAACGGCTTAACCGATTTTCATCAAACATGTCTAAGAACACTCGCAGATAAGTTACCTTTAATACAAAAAAAAACTAAATTGAAATCGCTACATCGGTTCGGGAGCTATGATGCCACAGACAAACAGACAGAGCGACAGACACGTCAAACTTATAACAGACAGACACGTCAAATTTTTGCGTCGGGGGTTAAAAATAAATTCGACTCTAATAATTGGTTTATTGGAGAACAACCGACATTAATTTATTTATTTTTATTTTTCAATTAAATCGTTCCTCCCAAACCTTAAATAAGCAGTTTTAGAAAATTTTGAAAATTTGTTGGTTTTATAAACAATTGCTTTATTACATTCCATGCGAAATCTATGGTTTAAAATTTCTATTTCACTATTTGCAGTCATACATAAAATTTTAATTTACCCCATAAAGAGGTAATGTTGTGTTGCGCTGGTAACCCTACGCGGGGAGGTGAAGTGCGGGCGGGGCGGTGTTTTGTCATAGTTTTGGACACAGTCCGCTACGTACAAATGTGATCGAACACTCATTCTGGTTTTTTCTGTAATTCTGTGATATATATTTAGATTACCAATTTTCTACTTGAAATAAATTATATATGCATACTTACTTTTGAAACACTTAGAAAACGCAAAAACGCATTTTATTTCTAAACTTGCATTAGTTCTAATTAATCTGCGTTACAAGTTTATTAATGTTATCCAGTCAATAAAGTCTCAGCCCGGCAGGCGGCACCCACTGGCTTTAATTTCGTTACCCGTGCTGCCGGGGAAAGTCGGCATGCCTGGGGCTACATCCTATTTCATATTGCATACTTTATAGATAAACATTTTATAATTTTAACGTGAAAACAAGTTACATTTTTTTTCTTTTATTTACCAAAAATAAAGAAGATACAGATTAACTTCAATATAAACAGCATTTAAAACCACTGAGGTTTGCCCAATGCTGCATACAGTCTCATTCGCAATTCTAGTCTAGATCAGTGTTGCCAACTTAGCTATGTATATGACTAGATCTAGCAAGTTTTCAGTGTTAGGCAGCCACAATTTATGAAAACTTGTATCTCAACTTTTAAGCTACTTTTCAGTTAAATAAAAATTACATTAAATTAAAGTTGCATTATCAAGAAGAGAAAATCTATCGGTAATGTACAGTTGTTTTATTTATGTTAAAGGTATTTAATGCAAGAAATTGTAAAAGGAATAAAAAAAGTGGTCGAACTGTAACATATTATTAGCATGTAACATGAAGGTTATGTTACCAAAACAAAAAAGATTTATTTTGTCTGGAAATAGACGTGAGTCAATCTCGTTTTAGCTACTTAAAAATTCTTTAATTAGAATACTTGCTTAGAACTAGCTTTGTAATTAGTGTTTTTATTTGAGCCAAAAACATAATATTATCTAACTTGTACTTCATATCGATTTAAATTCAATTTATGTAATATATTATTATTTTGAATACTACAATAATTACATTTATACTAATATAATAAAGGGGAAAAGTTTGTTTGTTTGTTTGCATTGAATAGGCTCCGAAACTACTGGACCGATTTTGATAGGACAGATATAGATTAGACCACGGGGAAGAACAGGCTACTTTTTATCGCGGCAAAATATACTGTTACCGCGTGATTTCTTTTTGCGCGCACGAAGTCGCGTGCGACATCTGGTCAATTATAAAACGAATTATCCTTGATTCCATAATCCTTCAACCTTTGGTATTACCCCGGAGTCGGCCGCGATATGTCAGAGCTCAAGGCATAAACTTTCTCGTTAAGCGAGGGTATGGCCGCGGCCGCGCGATCGATGCCGCCCTACGTTCACGGTCAACGCCCTCTCCGCCCGCCCTGCGCTTCCGCGTGCCCCCGGCCGCCCCCCGCACTGCCCGCTCCGCCGCCTAAGCCAAATATACATCTGCTACGACCCTTCAGACTGTTATGAAACGTAATTAGCCCTGCTATTTTCAGCCATTCGGCGTTGGCAAGAACTAAACTACTTCGCTTTAGTCATTATGACCATAATAACTCGTAACACGTTAATTCATTTCACGTAAAGCTATATACACGATATGGATTAAGGAACTAAATAAAGGTACATGAAAATTATTTTTAAGAATGAATGTTACGAATTTATGAGATGGATTATGTACGGAAATTACGAGATTTTAACGTGTAGAGATATATTGAGATCGACGATTTAGATTTACTACTCGGAACAATGTCTGATAAAATTTAATATTTTCACAAATTATTACATCTTTAAAAAATACTAAAAAACATTTTACATACTTTAGTTAAATTATTACAGCAAGACACAAATAGACTCGAATTTCTAAGTGATACACGTGAATATCTGTATTAGGCTTGTATTATGTAATCCGGTATCCGGAAGCCCGGGGGAAATTTAGAGCATTGAAAATGGAACTCTGCGCTAATACAATAAAGTCGAAAATCGAATGTCAAGTCAAATGTCAATGTCATTGACAGCGCCAGTCGACACTTCGATTTTCAACTGTATTTATAAGTGCAGACTTCATTTTTCAGTGCTATTAATTTCCCCAAGCGCGCCTGATTCCAGAACGTAATAATATTATAGTCCCAGCTTTTGCTACATTGTAGCGTTACATTATTCGTAGATATCGTATGAAATGATTTATTATTTATACTATTTTAGTTTTACCATGCGTTTAGTTTTACAATACCATGCATTTAAAATTATTCAGGAAGTCCATTCATACCACGGCGGCGGGACAATTATGGTTTGGGAGGGAATTCGTGTTGGTGGAAGAACAGACCTCGTTTGGATTAGAAACACCATGACGGCTGAAAAATACCGTAACGAGGTACTAGTACCAATAATCTACCCCCATCAACTACAAATGGGCCAAGAATTCACGCTCATGGACGATAACGCCCGTCCGCACACAGCGAGAGTGGTGACGAGCTGAAGGTCGATTCTGCTATTTTAATCCAACAATAATGCAGCTTCGTTACTGTTTCGATACAGTCCGGAACCTATCAAACAGCAAAATGGTATTCAACTAAACTTCAAACAAACGTCAAACGACGAATTACACCGCGATGCGATTATCATTGTATCACAGCTTGATTATAGATTGAGCGAACCACTTCTCCATAGAAAATGGTATTCTCGTATGTTTATAAAGTTAACTCCAATGTGACTCGAACCGATCCGTCAGCCGGATATTTTTTTCACTTTGACATGTGGGGATGCCATGACATAAAAATATTTATTTTTCGCAAAAATCTCTTTTTTTGCCTTCCCCTCTTTAACCACGCGGGAAATGTTTTCCGTCCGTCTCAGAAGAGGATAAAATCGTGTATGCGTACACAAATGATTTTGAGTTGGAACAAGTGGACCAAGCTGATGGAGCACCAGACACCCCTGGAGTCTAGCCTAGCCATGCCCCAAATTCGATGATTTTGTGTAATGTTTCAAAAAAACACGAGCAGGAGACGCGCCTTAACTGACAATAATTGGCAACACTGGATCGTACAAACGTCAAGCAACAGCTGTCTTTATACGTGCTTTGTGCTCGCTTTATTTATAAATTGTAGTCAATATCATTGCAAAATGACTGTGTTGGGATTTTAAATTTATGAAAATAGTGTAGTAGAATACCGACTTTCGGTCAATTTATGATAAAAGGATGATAAATTTATAATGAATTGATGGAAAGTTGAAAGTCTAAGTTAATTAAGAGAATTGGGCCGCTGGTTGCAGGAGCACGATGTTTTAAATATATGTAAGGATAAGGAAGATATACGTAAGATTCTATTGTAAGCTATTTAAAAAAACTTTTATATTTTACCTATTTATTATTTTGAACTACTACATACATACCTACATATATTCACGCCTTTTTCCCGTAGGGATAGGCAGAGACCACTTCTTTCCACTTGCTACGGTCCTTACATACATTCGTTTACATCGATTCGTTCACTTTCATTCTTATCATCCATTCCTCCTCTTACATTCAACGTAGCGAAGGGGCTCTCCATGGTCCGCTTTTCGCCTCCACGAGAAACAGACGTGATGGGTGGCGAACCACATCGCCGCCATTTTGGATAATTAAATTATTTTTATGATTATCCATTGCGTTCCCACGGATTAGTGGAGAGGTTACGAATAGGGAAAGGGAAGGATAGGTGGTGTGGAAAGGAAGATTGGTAAGTTAGAGTGGGAAATAGGAAATGTAGGATATTACCGCCCAGGAGGGCATAAGGGATAGGACAGTAATAGCTAGGGAAGCCGGGGTCACATACCCGTATACTATAACTACCGGACAGGTATGTTGGGATGAGTATCCCATGACATTACTGATACCAAGTAATTGTATAAATATATTGTAATATAAATGAAATACTAATACGAGTACCAAGTAAATGCTCTTGCTATTCAAAGTATCCCTTTAGCTAAAACAATTATCGATTACGTGTAAATGCCCCATTGTTGGAAGCCCATGTGCCTATTTGTGGGCTATTACCTATTAGCCCGTAAACGTGCAACAAGAGAACGTGATACACCTAGTATCCGCTGGCAAGTCTAGCCATTGTTATTTTCATGGAATCGCCTGAACTTCTCACTAGATAACTTTATTTCAACTAAACGTTCGATAAACTAGTTCCCATTGTCTAAAATGGCCGGCTTTATAATAAAGTCACCACGTAATTTGTATAATATTCAGTAATTATAGTTGACGCAAATCTATACTAATATAATAAAGAGGAAAAGTTTGTTTGTTTATTTGTTTGTTTGTTTGCATTGAATAGGCTCCGAAAATACGAAACCGATTTTAATGAAATTTTGTACAGACATAGATTAGACCACGGGAAAGGACATGGGACACTTTTTATCGCGACAAAATGTACGGTTACCGGGAGATTTCCTTTTGCGCGCACGAAGTCGCGTGCAATATCTACAGATAGTTATTGAATATAGACAACATAAACTGAGAGCACATTTTGTGGTATCACTCAAATAAACGGAAACTCACTCAGGAAAGGCGATATCCCTCGTTATAAAGGGTTACGTGCGAAAACTACACACTAGTATTCCATATTGTAGTATTCCTAAATGACAACATTATTCCGCTACGAGCATCCTGCGATTAGACACGTGTATTATGAAACTGAAAGACAGACAGCTCTCAGCAACCCTTTTCTTATCTATAGGCAATGTATCTTTGTGACACCGAGCAAATATTTCCCGTCTGTCTTTTTGTCCCACCCCCGGATCTATTGCGACGAGAGTTTTCATTTCGCCGTGAATGTGGGAGCCACGCAAAGAAAAAATAATACAAAACTGGCGTCTGATGCGACGAGGGTCCTCAGACGTATACCTACACCGTACTATAGTGCGCTGTACGTGTATAGTGTTGCGGAGAGTGGGTGACTGCAGCTAAAGCCGGCTGAATCCCGGAAAACTACCGACCCAGTCTAGACAGGGGGGCACTTCCCTCTCCCCCGCCCTGCCTCGCCCGCGCCGCACCCCCGCACACACCCTCGCGCTTTCACCGACGACTTGCAGCTACGCAAAAACAAAATGCATCGACGCCTTTATTTGGAGCGGCGTAATTTGAACAAAAGCTTTCATGAAAAATTCAGTGACCAGACTGGTTTTTGTGCGCGAAATGCGGGTTTTGAAAAAATATATCTACTTTTATTTTGTGATATTCTTCGCCAATGCAGGTAAGGCTAAGTAAATAATGTCTTCTTTAATTACTGAAAAACATATTAAAAGAGATCCTTCGACGTGTAGGTATTGCGTGTGTTAAACTCGTATGCATGTACTTTGTACATAATGCAGTTTTCTATTTCACATCAAGTTCGTTTCTCAAGAAAAAAAAAAAACAATAATTACTATAAAATTCGGAAAGAAAATTTAGTACTAGTTTCTCTTTTGAATCAAGTACAATACTTTAATAATCTTTTACCATAATTTAGTGCACGTTAAATTAAATCATCGTTTGTACTCTAATGTATTAAGTATGACTATGTAATATGTAAGTTACCGCGGGGAGGCAAGTTGTGCTACGCGGTAGAATATCCTTCAAAACTCTACTATCACCTCATGATAAATAGTACTTGATGAAATTCATCTTCAGACGTACCCGCTTCTACATCAGTCTTTACGTGGTAGAATATCCTGCAAAACTACTATATGACTTCATGATAAATAGTTCTTGATGAAATTCATCTTCAGACGTACCCGCTTCTACGTCAGTCTTGATTATCTGCTCGTGATCGCATCGCCTTGAATAAGACAACGATATGCATGATCGAGTGCGCTGCAGTGGGTTAGTGAGAGTGAATTACAGGGGCGCAGCGGGCGCAACGGGCGCTGGGCGCAGACAGGGCGGTCGTGGGGTGGGGCCAGACGGGAGACACGCTTCCGTACGACATACATACACCTGATTACTACTTACGATGTCTGCAACGCCACTGTTACCATTACAAAGCCCGAGAACCTATTGCAACGGAGCTTTTAAGATGACGCTTGTAGTTTTTGTAGCATTAATCCTTTGTGAGATTTCAGTAACAAAGTAGTCTACTCGTAGTTGCGTAGCACGTGTAGGTGTAGCTAGTTATATTTTTGAGGAAATCTAATCTTTGTGATTCACAACATGGAATTACAAGGATTAATGTTTGATGTGAGACTTCTATATACCTACCCCCGTATTGCGATTTTCTGACACGAAATGGATGTAGCCAATGTAGAGCCTAAATTTGGATTTTATTTCGTCGTGTTATACAAATAATATGTCAGTAACTTCGAATACTAATGTCAGATACGCGTAACGCAGTTACGTAGGCGCTTGGATTTTGAGTTTTAAGCAAATTAGTGTTGGGTTCGGATCTCGGCCAGACGAAATAATAATAATAATAATATCTATGGACACTTTCACACCACGTCAACCGAAATATATATATTATAATACTTTTATACTATACATATATTTCAGATTTTTATTATATAATACACATATTTAATACACATCCATGACCCAGGAACGCAGAAAACTTTTTGTTCCCTGGCGGGATTCGAACCCGCGACCTCCGGCTTTAGCGCCAACGCGCTGACCACTGTGCCACGGAGGTCGACAAATATTTTTATTATTTTTCTTTTATAATTATAATTTTTTCCTTCTATCGGCAGTCACTATAAGTGCCAATATATATTTTTATTACAAATGTTTGTTCTTCAGGCACGATGAGATTTTAAATAATGAATTATGTTTCACTTCTACGTGTACTCTGTACATGATATTTCTTTTTTGTGTATTTTTACCATGAAGATGATTTTTACTCACACGTGTTTATACACAGCTACAACCCAAACTACGACCATTTAAAACAGATTTTATTTAAGTATTTGCAAAAAATGGTACAGACTACAATAGAATCGAAATAAAAACAAAACGCTTAACTTTCTACTGAAAAATTGGAATTGTTTGAGCATAAATTGAGATAGCTAGTGTCCAAACGGAAAAGAGCTTAAAGATAAGAAAGTACATTTTCAGTACTGTCATGTAATTAACGAGATAAATTGAATTCGTGACGAAGTGGACGAGTAATTGTTATTGAGTTAGATGGCGCGTCCCTGACCGTGAGGGCCTTGACAGAGGCTAAGAGTTAGCTCCGCGCCCATGCTGCTACCCTAGTACGCTCCTCGAATACATGATCACTTCTCTCACATTTACAGGATGTGATAATAGTGATTATGGCTCTTCATTTCTATCATTTCTCTTCATCCTACTACTAGTAATAAATGTGAAGGATCGATGGATGCATGGATGGATGTTTGTTACTCTTTCACGCAAAATATATTTAACGGATATCGATGAAATTTGGCATGGTAGCAGTTTAGGCTCTGGATTAAAACATAGGCTACGTTGTCGTAAAACCTGTCTAGCGACAACTAAAAAATAAAAAATATATTAAAAGTAAAAAACTTTAAAAAAAAAACGAGCTTTTATCTGAATGCGCAAAAAAGAGTAAAATCTTTTCCTTTAAAAACTTTTACTATCAACGTCATTACACAATTAATTTTTTATATATAAAAATGAAGTTAGTCTCGCTAAAACTCGAGAACGGCTGGACCGATTTGGCTAATTTTGATTAAAAAATTTGAATAAAATCTTAAAATAATCGTATCAGTTCAGGGAAGGTAAATATTGGAAAAATTGTGACTCATAGTTTAAGCAGAACAACGTGTGTCGGTACAGCTAGTATGATATAAAAGCTTGTCGAGAATCAAACAAATCAAACTAGCAAATTAAGTTACTTAATCTGATAGAAATTATGAGATAATTTGTTAGATGAAAAGTTTTAAAGAAAAATATTATTTTCTCTTTTTAGCACATTCAAATAAAATTTATTTGTTATAAAAATTGTCGTGCACCAGTAAGATATAGGTATAGATAGTAGGTGTAGTTTTTGATCTTGAAATTGAAGAAGTATGTGGGAATTTTATTGTATGTAAGTAGGTAGGTTGATGTAGTTATAACTTTTAGGTGTAGATGTATGTGTAGGTTGTAATTGTAGGATTGTATTTATAAATTCCAGTTCATAGTTAAGATGAAAAGAAACAACGTATATCAACTTGTGTTAAATAATTTAGATAAATTTTATTAACCACACCTTTTGCAATTCTCAAGATTAAACAAAAGCTTTTCTGCCATGTGGCTTAAGTTGTTACGTAAGCTTGTATACGAGATTCGTATAAGAATGATTTTTCCGACTCAACTGACCGTCCCCATTGTAGGCATTTTTCAGCGATATCAGGCACAGGCCGAGAGTCAGGGCTCGTGTACCAGGGCCGCAGGGACGCAGGAGGTCAACCGCCGCTGCGCCGCACGGACAGGGCGGGTCGTCGCCCGGGTCGCTGTCATTTTGTATGCGACTTGCGAGCGAGCGCTGCCTATAGCCGTGAATATCTCGCATGCAATAATCTACATTCAGTGGATTTTTTGGGAATTTTAGTTATGAATCATGTTAAGACCCGAATGTGTATAATTAAATTTAAAAAAAATTAGTTTGTTTGTTTTTTCTATTGTCACTTCTGTGACAACACATAAATACGTCAAGAGTTTCAAGACTCAAGACTAATCATTTCAATAAAAATCATTAACAATATTGCTTACATATTATTTACTGTAAAATAAGTGTTCTGTGTAACAATCTGTTCTGATAGACATTTGTTATTAATTTTAAATCCCCTTAAGTTGCTTCCGCGAAAGCAATCGGATACTTAACAGCTCTAATTTAAGCAGATATCGCTTACAAGCTATTCACTAACTACTAAGCACTAAGTAACACTCCAATGCGTATTTTCACTTCACTTCCCCTTCATTAGAAAATATGCCTATCGGCCTAGAGTTTTTGACACTTAAACTACACGTGACTTCTATTAAATGTACAGTATTATACGGAAAGGTATACATAAAAATGTAGACCTAAACCATAAGCCCATGCCAATTTTAGGATTCCGTATTACTCAAGGAATCTTTATAGTTTCGATCTGTGCGTCCATCTGGTTGTCCGCTCTTCTAGCTTCTGTAATTATAAATATAAATGGATAAAATTTGGTATAGTTATTAGTCATAGATAGTGCATAGATTTCGGTTTCGGCATCATAAAATTATAATATTTTTATATTTTGGGTGGCTCTCCAATCTCCATACATGTTAAGTGGAGATAAAAATGTGGAGTGGAGGAAATCTACCCTGTCGTGTGGGGTATCGTCGAATATGTATTTTTAAGTAAATTCAAGCTTTCAGTAACTTTTTACAAAGTCAACTATTTTCGAGTAATCTCCAAAATGGTTTATTAATTGATCTTCCCTTACATTCAAATACAAGAGATAGAAATTTGTAAGTTTCCATGCTCATGCTAAAAACTTTTAAAAAAATATATTTTGAGTGAAATTGGACAAAAACTCGTGAAGTAATTTAAAGAGAACCTATTGCGCGTTGATAGCTACGGAATCCTCCTTAGACATGTCCTACTCTTGGTTAGGTTAATAAAATATTGTTTTCCTATTGCGATAATAATAAAATAATAATTGTTAATTACATGCAAATTGATGATAACATTTTATGCGAATCGTGGGTAAAAATACAGTAAATCGCACGAAATTCGTCATAAACATACAACCATTTACGTAAAAGATGTTGTTTATTAATTCGCACTCGGGTCTGACTACATCGAAGTTCATGACTTCGCGCTCGACGGTATACATTTTTTTAAATATTTATTGACATCGCGAACGCTCGGTCATTGCATTGTATGCGAAGAATTTTGCATATTATGTTAAAATAATCTTGCAAATACGGTTACAAAAAAGTAATTTATTCCCAACGTTGAAGACATCTCTTACACCCTTATTAATAAAAATATTTACACCATGGATAAGCAAATCCAAATCGCTCTCTTTGTCTATCAAGTGACTGTTCCAAAGTATCTGACAGAGACAGCCATGTTGGATTAGCTAATCCGTGGTGTAAATTATTTTATTAATAAGACTGTTAGGGATTACGACTAACATCGGTGTTATAATAAAACTACTTTTACGGATTCTATCGCGGTTTACTTTATAGTTTTTAGAATTCTAACGTTACCGATTCTTTACAGATAGTGTTTGCGGGAGGAATGAGTTATTTGAAACATGCAATTTTTTTTAGTTAGGAAATTATTTTGTGATACATTAGGCAAAGGACCTTTAATATTTGCTGAAGATAAATAATAATGAAATTACGAGAGTACGTATATTTGAAAATATTCCGAATTTGTTACTTCGAAGGTTAGTCACAAGCAATAAAGAGGTGTTCGTCCAATAATGAAATACGCGTAGGCCTAGGGGAGTCATAGCGAAATGACTCATTCATGTTTCGGGATTGTCCAAAGGAATTTCCGATAGTATTGATCTTACTGGTACACTTCATACGGCCTCTTAGTCAGGAAGCTATTAATGCTATCTACAGACACACGAATTTGGTACGGAGCGTACAGCGAACCATATCCGGAGACCAAATTCGGTGTCGCTACACACGCACGGATTTGGTACGGTGCAGTGGACCATGAAGCTCGACACTCGTGTGTTCGATTTTATGCTCTATTACATTAGCACAGAGTTCTATTTACAGTGCTGTTTTTAAACGACGACAATGATTACCACAATTCATTGATAACAGGCAGTGATACCAACACTTTAAAAAATATTTCTCCCCAAATTTTACCCCTGATTACTTATACCATTGACAGGTCTAAGAGATAATAAGCTAGAAAGAAAGGTTATGTGTTTAACATAAAGACTTACGTGTGAATAACATAAAACTAACTTGTCTTAATCTGATTTCACTCCCAATACATTTTCATATCCCTGACTATATACACTTATTACACACATTAAAATAATTTTTATTATTACATACAAATTGATTCATAAGGAGATACTAAACATCCTGTCCCCTAGTAAACCCTCGTAGATATTTTCCCTAATTTTGGGGGGTACATCCCTAAGTTGGCAACACTGATACCGTTTTACGGCCTTACCGCCGGACTGCTCTACACACGTACGGATATGGTTCGGAGCGGACCAGATCCGAGGCGGACAACAGTGAACTCTTCGCCTTCTTCTTATGTTCGCCGGACTGCCCTACACACGCTCGGATCTGGTACGGAGCGTACCAAATCCGCTGTACGCTCCGTACCAAATTCGTGTGTCTGTAGACACCTCGATAACAAACGAATTAATATTGATTGTTTTATTATTTTTGCTTCCATGTGGATAAATCTCACTAGGGTTATATAGGACTGTAGAAAATGCCTATTTGGAAGTTACATAAGTAGCATGTTGAGATGACGTCAATTTTGTTCCTCTTTTTTGGTAATACACTAATATGTATTTTTAATTAAGGTAAAAAAGAATGTGTCATGGGATACTCATCCTAACTTACCTCTCCGGTAGTTGTGGTATGGTATACGGGTATGCGACCCCGGCTTCCCTAGCTATTACTATCCTATCCCTTGCCCTCCTGGGCGGTAATATCCTACTTTCCCCCTCTAACTTACCAATCTTCCTTTCCACACCACCTATCCTTCCTTTTCCCTATTCCTACCCTCTCCGCCAATCCGTGGGAACGCAATGGATAATCATAAAAATAATTTAATTATTCAAAATGGCGGCGATGTGGTTCACCACCCATCACGTCTCGATCCCACGGAGGCGAAAAATGGACCATAGAGAGCCGCTTCGCTACGTTGTGGACGAAGCGTAACAAGTATATGTAAGGATCGTAGCAAGTGGAAAGAAGTGGTCTCGCCTACCCCTAAGGGAAAAAGGCGTGATTATATGTACGTATGTATGTAAAAAAGAAGTTAGGAAATTAATTAATTTAATCATTATTGTAACTGTGACCATAATATATCTGCCGTCCTCAAACTAAAAGGCGGATAAATGACACAAAGAGTTTTTGAGGTAGAGCTAAAAAACACGGGATTATTTGGAAATTGATGTTAGTTATTTTCTTTAAACAATTGATAATGTTGTCATAAGACATTGTCATAAACAATTGTTAAATTGTTTATACAAAATAACTAGCATCGATTTCAAAATAAACCTCTGTTTTTTAGCTCTACCTCAAAAACTCTTTTTGTCATTTAGCCGCCTTTTAGTTTGAGGACGGCAGATATAACGTCATGTGTGCGGGTGTTTTGCGTGCGGGCGGCGCGCTCGTAGGCCGTCGTAGCCGCGCTACGTGCTAGTGCAGCGCAGGTCAGTGGCCCGCGCGCCGGCCGCTGCACCCGACTAGCTTAGATATTTCTAACATTGTAGTTTTTTTTCTATCGCCAACATTCTCAGCCTAGGCGAGTTCAAGACCCTCCGTGCCGAGTAATTGCATATAAAGAGTCCGCATAAGGCTTTACGCGAGGAAAATGTGTCGGTTTTTTACAAAAAGTTTATATTTGTTAACTCCTTCCACTCATAAAAATGTTTTCATTTAATTCGTCATCCATATTTAGATTGTTATTTACTAGCTGCAATTAAAGGAAACGTAGAGGTCATACAGCATTGTTATTTTAAAACAGAATGGGCAGTGGGAATAAAATACATATTTATTTTTTGACGACCTCTGTGGCTCAGTTGGTTGAGCATGTTGGTGCTCAAGCCGGGGATCGCGGGTTCAAATCCCGCCGAAGGAATAAAAAGTTTTTCTGTGTTCCTGGGTCATGGATGTGTATTAATTATGTGTATAGTATAAAAAGTATTAAATATAATAATATACGTATAGACGTGGTATGAAGTGTCCATAAATATTATTATTATTATTTTGTGTGTAGTTTAGCTGCTTTTGTTAATATAAGTAATTATTATTTTCATCAAGTTTTCATCACATTTTTATCTAATGCTTTATAAAATATTATAATTATAAGTTGGGTGTGGCTTTACTCGCATTTACAGCAACTGAACATGTTTAGAAAATATTTTTTATAATTGTTTTTTAAATAATTATTGTAAAATGTAGATATTGCATTTAAGTGCCAAAAATCATTATAATCCTATTTCTATACGTAGTACGTAGTACCTACATATTAATTAATTATAAGTTCAGTGTGAACCATAGATTATACAGATATATACTAGTATAGATGCGCAACTCTAAAATTGAAACTGAGTCTTGCAAAAGTTTCGGAATGTCGTTTTTAGATGGCGTTGTACCGTTTTAGTTACTATCAAACCTGCTAGATGGAAGTAGTACCGCGGACCGCCTGATAATTTTTATTGAACTGAATTATGGACAGAAATTAAGTTTTATTGAATGTCGTAGACACAACAACGACCAAGTTTCTCTTTAATAGTGGAAAATGGTTACTGCATAGTAAAATGTTCGCGAGCCCTTATACATACGCCTTGTGTTATCGCTAGCGCGATGTAGAAGTCGCTTAGTGGCATCTGTTGTGACTATCCGAAAACTTTCAAACTGTTAGTACCGGATAGTCATTTTTAGATGTCTCTGTTCTCTGTTAATTTGTGTATGTATGAGAGTTTCACCCCCCTGGTGTGAACGCTCTAGTCTGGCCCCGCGTTTAACATTGAGCCAGTGGTGAATCACTTTCGCATCGTGCGCATGCATTCATTCGGATCTACAGTGCAACGGCCCGGTGAACTTCGCTCCACATTGTCAGCGACTTGTTTTATGCAAGACCATGCTCATTGCCTATTGGGCGTTCGTATTCTTTATAATTCAAATGAAGGCCAATCATTAAAGTTTTTTTTTTTATTCTTTTATATAGCTAAGTGCTTCAAATATTTCGCTAAACTAATTAACAATAAATCAATCTATAGAGAAAGCTTATCCTAACGAATGTTCAATAATGAACGTTTAAAGTAAAGGCATTAGTACCGACTACTATACGCTAGTACTCATTAATATCTGTTCCCAGGAGATATTGCTTATAGAAATTCGCATTTGTTATGAGAGTTTTTTCTCACAGTACCAGTTGGTTAATGTGAGTCGATGCATTGGAACGACTAGTATCTGAGCGAGTGAGTTCTGAAATAGTCAAGACGGGATCTATTTCCCGGGCAGCTGGCCGCGTTCGTTGCCCCTCCGAAGGGCATTAGATGTACACTCCACAACCGTAAACACTTGAGAAAATTGCTCTAGAAAAATCTTGCACTACTCAAGCGGGTACCAATGTACCTGCTTGTATCAGCAATCTGAACTCGAAATAAATGCGTTGGTACTAAAAGTTCACAAACATTAGGTATTTTGATCGTAACAATTATGTTTATTAAAAGCATTTTCGAATGTGTCTATTATAGACAATCATAGTTTTTATTTAAAACTAATATTTCGTTACCTTTCGTATTCGCACCTTAATGATATGTTCAAAACGTATTTTTAGGGAGTCTAGGGTTTAATTTTAGGTATAGATATATATTTTTTATCTTGTAGGTGCTACCATTTTCCAGTACTAACACAGAGAATCTGTCTGCGACTGTACATGTGTACAATTATCGTGAACCCTGTCGCAGTAAACTTGAACTGGGAGCGTGCAGCTCACCTCTAGAAAGCAACATCTATTGCATCTAACGCACACCACACTACACCACACCACGCCACGTAACCGCTGCGTGCTGTAATCGAGTAAAAGCGAAACCAGCCGAGTGTGATAGCTACCAATTAAAGATTTCATTTCAATAATCACACATTTATACGACCCTCATTTGTGATATCATATTAACCGATCCATATGCCTACTTTTCTTTCAGTGTAAACAGTACGCCATTTTATTTTATTGTATGTTTACAACGCATGAAAAAGAAAAACGGAATGTATTTGAATTTTTGAGCTTAACATGCTATATTTTAAATTTAATGTAAGTGTTAGAGTAAAGAGGTACATGGTGGATGATGTCACTTTGAAGAAAATTATGCCTACATGAAAATTTGCTGGCTTAACATTGAGTAATTTAATGGGTAATATGAGAGGTTTAATAAACTCAAAACAACAACTGCATTGATACTGAAAGTGCACAGACACACTGCGATTCTCATGTTGCCCTGGTACCTCGATGCACTAACTTGCATTTTCTCACCGGCAAAAGTACTTGTGCGCGTGCGCACGTTATATTGTAGGAAATTTAAACTTTGAAAAACTGTATCTAAGCTATAATGACGTCACGATAACGTTAAATTCTATTTTTACTATTAGTATTATTTTAAAATCGAGAATATGTAATTTATCTTTTTAATTACGAGTGTTGTTGGATAATAAGTAGGCCAGTAAATAATAATTTATTATTGTAGTGTACCTAGATGCAAACATCAGTCAAATTCACTTTGCTGCGCTCCATCCTACTTAATATTATAAACTGGCTGTTGCTCGGTGCTTCGCCCGCGTAAAAACAGAATCCTACGGTAATACTGTACTTTTTCGGGATAAAAAGTAGCCTATGTTTTAATCCATCCATACCAAATTTTATCGAAATCCGTTCTAATTTATAAATGTGAAAGATTGTGAGGATGTATGTATGGACAGATGGGTGTTTGTTACTCTTTCGCGCAAGAACTACACAACAAGAAACAAAAAAGTACAATATCCCCGTGGGATTGTATTTACGCGGGCGGAGCTTGTAGTAGCAACAAGTTAGTAGCAACAGCTAGTGCGTTATGTATTGCCAGTTTTACTTGATTTCTACCAAGGTAACTGAACTAATGAAGAGATTTTATACTAAATGCACTTAAGTGCATAAAAATGCAATTTAGTTCCTACTACGACATAGATTCCGTAAATTGCAAGTAAAATAAAAAGAGATAGCATGAATGATGTGTGTTTACTTCTACAGCTGGTGACGTAGATCATATTGCATGAGTATTTAAGTTATGCGTTTTCCATTCGTAGCATGCGACTTACTTTCATTACAGTCGAGTCATATTAACCACAATATCTCGTTATTTTTACTATTCTGTAATCTCACTGGTTCAATAGCACAATCCTTCTAAAAAAATCTTTTCTTATTATATCTAATAAGAAAAATATTTTTTTTATTAAACTCTATCGAATGAGTTAATTCAGTTATAAAGCAATACTCTGCATGCAATATTGAACATATTATTTTATATGTATCAGGGATTCAGAACCTCGAAGCTGTAATATTGAGGAGGGCGTATGGTTTTGGTGTCAGTTGGATTTTATTTCGGTGTCACGGTCCGTCAGCGACTGGGTCAACGCACGCGCGGGTAAAAATAGAGCACCCTGTTCGTAAACATTCGATAACATTACTACAGGAACTGCAATCGTATACTTTAATGACGTCTGTTAATTGCTTTAAAATATTTAAAACAAAAATATAGCAAGGGTGGATGTAGAATAGTTTTAACTTTTGAGTCTACAGATGTTGGATTCGGTTCAACATAATTATTTTATTTTGAAAACAAGCCACTATCGGTTATTGCGATAAGTTTATTTTAGATAACGAAAGCAAATAAAATAGTAAGCAAACTTTATCCCATTTTATTTTTTATATCTATTCTAATCTAATCATTTATCATCAAGATATTAACATACTTTTTTCATATTAACCATATTTTAGTTAATATTTTAAAAAAGTATTATTTGTCTCTATAAAACATATTATTGGTTATACGTTTAGTAACAATCTTCAATCTGTTCAAAATCGGTATCTAGACCCGCGCTACTGTGTCCAGCACAGAGAAGGGACAAAATCATATTAAAAACTTTCAATTTATACTAAAACCATCAACAATATCAAAATATACAGTAATAAAAGAATCAATAATAGGGAAGCGTTATTATCAATGTCAGGCTGACCTAAGATAATAAATCGGAAGCTCCTTGCAGGCGGGCGGGGGGTGCGGGGAGGGAAGGGGCGATCGATCGGCCGTGACCATGGTAACGCGCATGCAGTGCGTGGGTCAGGGGCGGGATTCGCCGCGTACCGCCAACCGCGTAATACAGGAACACGCTGTAGCTGCGTCTAGATAAATCTATTCAACGTCATCAGCAGTTTTGTACTCTCGGATATGTATGCTTCCTACGTGTATAAAGTATTGAAATTATTATTTCGTATAGTTGAAATTGCTCAAATTGCAATAGTTTACTAAGCTACGGGCTCTATATTAAATGCGCGATCTTACAATTAAATACGCAATACGTATTTTGAGGGAATATGAAAAAAATACAGTACACATAACACTGTATATCAATATGCGTTTAATTGTAGAAAATATTGGAAATGATGGGAACTACAACATCGACTTAACCTATAACCCTGTATATTACGAATTCAAAACGATTCAGCAGAGGTCTATTATTATAATAGTTATAGTTCCTGTTTTCTGAATAGTTTGTGTTTAGAATGCCAAAAAATCTTGAAAATTTTTATTTGACCTAAATCGTGTATGCCATTGCAAAAAAGAAAATTTAATTGCTCTAAAAACAAATGGCATGTAGATTTTTATTGCTTATTGCGTAGGTGAAGTAGTTCTGTAAAACACGAGATTTCTTATCAATAACCTTCAAGTACAACGTATAACGACAGAAATAAGTGTGCAAATAAAAATACTCAGTTGCTATATTTTGTTTTCAGAAGAACAAAGATTTTGTTTTTTCAGCCTGAAAGTCAGTGTCAACGTCCTATTCATTATGAAGCAGAAACGTGAAATAAGTATAAATGCCAAAAATGTATTCTTCTTGAGACATTTCTACCTACATGGTATAAATTTTAGAGTACCGTAGTATCTACAAGGAATCCTTAACAGTTAGTTTCGCAGTAATCGTCACTTTGTTCGACTATCTGTCTTCCCTTGTTAACTTCGGTAATTATATAATACCTATAAATAAAAGAAATGTTGTATAATTTATATAGATTGGATTAAAATTTTATTTTTGGCATCATATTAAAATAATTATAAATTTGTATTATAGTTATATATGTCAAGAGTAAATGATTTTTTTTTTATTCTACCCCATCGTGTGTGGTATCTTATTTATAAAAACGAAATTTCATTCACGTGGCTTTAAAGTTGATCCCCGCCTAGCATTTCTAAACTATGAGAATTATAAACTTGCGAATTTCGATGCTGATAGGTCATGCAAAAAAATTTCAGGAAAACTTTTTTCACATAATGTGGCCATTTTAGACCGGCTGACATGCCATGGGTAGGTTATAGGTTTTATAATACATAAATACTCGCATATAATGATTTTCGAACGAAATTAATGAACTATTTCATTTCTAACATTTATTAAACAATAAATACTTCCAATGGAATATTTACAAGCTCACTTTGCAAATGGGACTTCTATTTCTTAACGGCCATTAGATATGTCATGATAACTCTCAATGAGTTTTAAGATGGCGGCTCCAACCATAAACCAGCGCTTTAATTAAAATGTGTGTCTAGTAAATTGTAATTTCTCGAAAGAAACAGGTCCACTTACACGTCGGCCCTTAGCATATCGTGCACATCTTTCAACAAATCATATCAACGTGCGAAGTTAGTTCATTACTGAGACTATTTTATTTAAAAATAATGATTGACTAATAAGTAAAGTGGCTAATACTTTTTTTTTCTCCAAGATAGACAAGGGAGGAATGGATAAAATTTTAAGGAGAAACTCAGTCTACGTATATTATTTCTGGACGACTCTATTAAATTGTGTTAAATTGACTCTCTATAGTGTTTTCTTTTTCCTCATAGATTTGTCAACGTAATATATAATATGTGAAAAATATATAATGAATGATTAACCTTACTAAGTCCGGTATTTTGAAAGACAAGATCGATTAACGACCAAATAAAGGAAAGTTAAGGTGACCCTTTTTCCTCGATTCCTAAAAATAAACGAATGTCGCGCACCCACGGTGCGGTTCCTTAATCCGCTGACATTGACCGCGTGTATCCTCGAGCCACGCTACTTTGTTTAGGCGACTAGAACATTCCAGGATTATTCAGTTGTGATGTTCAAGAAATAGTAGTATCTACAATCAACATAAGTGTATTGTATCAATAACATGATGACATAAAACGTATTTATTATTTAAATAAGAACTAGATGTTATTATGTAACAACTTACAAAATAGAAACAATACGTATTTATTATGAAGAAAAAAAATCGTATTAAGGTAGTTTGTAAGTTTTAACTACATATCCCACTGTACAGCGCTTTCGTTAAAAGTCCCTCTTCGCTAATGGATATTTCATAAACTTCTCATTATTTATGCTCGTAAATTAAATATCTACAAATATAAAATTGAGCAAGGTTAAGTTTATAGATGGCCGTGACCCCTTGCTCGGTCATATTAATGAGGGGTGACTCAGGGGGGCAGCGCCGGGAGGGCGGAGGGGTCAAAGGGGTCTGGTACACGATTCCGCTTAATTTCTCCTAATTCGCACAGATTAATAGACATTTGAGTGTATCAAATTGTTGTTTGTTTGTTGCTACTGTTTAACAATAAAGTGTTTGTTTTTGTTTTTATCATCTACTTAAGTATAGTACTTATAAACAGGTCAATTTATCAGATACTCAATTTTACATCATAACATGTATACTATACGGAAGAAACCTGTATTTACTGTTTAACAACAATAAAATATAAGTCGTATGTTTGTTGCGAAACAATTATTTATGTATCGAAGTGCGAGTGAAGTAGCGACCTCCGACAAGGTTACCCGTCCACTTCCCTGTGTATTCTATTCTATGTGCTCGTTAGATTATATAAATGTAAGTGATATTGAGCGCCGACTGCCGAGCGATACATCCGCACTGCTCTATCGCAAATCGCAATCGTGCGAGCCTTTTCGCTTTTCAGCCTCCGAGTAAATTCACTAAAACGTCACACTATTTAAACATTTTTTACAGTACGACCACGACCTGCCACGACCTCATCAATGTTTTTTCGGCAAATGTCATTTTTCATACATCGTCTGTCATAAAAATACGAAGATTGCCGAGGGTCATAAGGGTCCATCCACATATTACGTCACACCTGATGGGGGAGGGGGGGGGGGGGGGGGGGGTTATACTAAGTGTGACAGTACATGTTAAATACAGGTACAGGGATACTAAAAAGCGTGACATGGTGGGGGGTGGGGGTTCAAAAAGTCGAAATTTTGCGTGACGTAATATGTGGATGGCCCCTAAGCAACATAGTTTGAGGGCCCGTGTCTACGCTCCGGTTTCTACACGACGCGGCGTCAGTTATGTATGAAACCGGTGCCCTTGGTGCTTCGTACATAACTGGCACCGGTCCGGCGCCGGGCCGGCGCCTGCCGCGTAGAGACCGGAACGTCGACAGGCGCCCTTATTGTACGTAGACAATACGTACAATAAATAAGGGCGCGTGTCGACGCTCCGGACGGTCCGGCTCTCTAAGTGACAACTTAGAGAATCAAACCATGGATGCTCTATGTATTGTCATGAATATGGGTTATTTTACAGATTTAGTGCTAGAATCGCAATAATATCATCATAGACTTATACTCAACACTAGTCTCTAATCTCTATTAGTACTGTAGTAGCCTCGCTAGCAATATATTTTTTAAGTTCGTATATTTATAAAAAGTTGGTCAATAAAATTGTATTTAATTAATAAAAAATTATTAAAGATGGACCTACACCTTTATTAAAAATGATTGTCTCAACATGTTCGCAAATAACATAATTTGATAAATTTGTTATTAAATAAGAACTATCTGCAATAATTATAACCCTTTAAGCTACATTGATTAAACAAAAATGTTTATATATCTCAAGGGTATATTTGCGAACCAATTAATTTTAAAATTAGCTGTTTAATTATGTGTAGGCTCGATTTTAACATATTATAAAAACACATTTTGGAATCGTCAAAACATTTGACGATAATTTCGTATCGCTTTATCAGTAGGAAGTAATTTGCTCTTGCAGAAGGCTACAGTGATAACGCACTACTACATGTGCCATCTCGCTCTATTTGCTCACATAATGTATGCAAACTGTTTGTCTATAAATATTACTGAAAATCCTTTCAGATTTATTTAAGGCATGGATTACGGCTGTTCGGCCAAACCTACGCAACCTCAAAAAGCTATTCACATTTCCGATGTTTTCACAATTTGCACGAAAATGTACCGCGGAAAACGCATATTTGCCAAAAAACTACCTTATCTGCTAATCCTACCTCTGAAACAACTGAAACGACTGAAACAAAAATCACTTCGCTTTGCTTGTTATAAATCATGCTATTTATATACCGATGACAAACAGTCTCGCCAATGATCAAACAAATGTACGGAAACCTTCCAGTCAACTTGTGAATTGACTAATAGGCAATCGGACAATTTTTTTTTTATTGCATAAATGAATAGTACTTTTAAATATGAGTAACTTCTCAGAAGAAACCGTATATCAAAAGTCAATATTTTCAAAGGTACACCGATTTGTATAAAAAATTTCGCGAGCCTCCTAAAAACGCTCCATACTAAAGTCGACCTACAAATGACGTCACTTGTAGGTTATAGTATATGAAGTAGTATATGAAGTATATGGCCGCAGGAATATATTTGTAAATATCTCCGATATTTGTGCGTTTAAGTTCATACTTACCATAATGAATGTTTTTGTATATGATGTGAGAAAACTAATGATGTAGGTTTTGTTTACCAATTTCGCAAAAAAAAATTTTTTTTTGGTACTTTTTAAATGTATTTTATTAGTAAACTACACATAAAAAATATTTTTTTTTACATTTACCAAGTAGTAATGCCTCAATATTTCTGAATATATTAATGAAACTAAATATTTCAGATGTAGTCCGATCCCCTATTGTGTTAATCTGACGGATGGCTGTCGGGTGTACCACAAGGGTGTTGGGTCGCGCGCACCTGCGCCTGCTTTGACATTGGCAGATAAGATACGACTATTATTTTGTCACTATCGGCCCAATGTCACAGTGACCTCAATGACACGACTGACGCGACGTCACCGCGTTCGTCGCTCTGACCTTGCCATATTTATCTTATCTTCGCAAAAATAATATTAGCACGTTTATGTACATGTACATAAACGTGCATACACTAAAAAATGGTCAAGTGCAGTAGGGTTATTATAACTAGGGTATTATTGTAGTTATACGTAATATTATTATGTATATTTAACTGTTTTAAGTGTTGTTATCGGAACTCAGAAAAGTAATATCTGTAACTCATTCAAAAGAAACATTGTGACTTTTCTGACATAAATGCGTTATTTAATTGATTCATATTTTATCTCATGGTAACTGTACAATTTTTAATTTAATTCATGGCAAGAGTTACTTTTTACTTTAATTAAGTTACTTTTTACTGTAATTTCTAATAATTTCTACGAGACTTCTTAATTTTAAATTATTATTCTTTTTTCACGTTAGCACTATTGTTAATAATGGGAAACCTGTTATTGGCTATATTTTTGTAAAATACTAATCTTGTAAAATTTATTTGTTTTAAGCTGTTGGTTTTCAAAATAAATAAAATAAAAAATAAAATAAATCTCTCGAATTTCCTACTTAACATTTAATAGTTCAACAATATTTTTATTATTATTTGTTTGAACAAATAACCACTTTTACCAAATAAAACTTCAAAATAACCTAACCAAGAGCATGTCAGGACATGTCTAAGGAGGGTTCCGTAACTATAAACGCGTAATATGCTTTTTTTTTAATTACTCCAAAAGTTACTGTCCGATTTGGTTCACAATAATTTTCCTAAAGAGTTTTTAGCATGATCTATCAGCATGGAAATTTACAAGTTTCTATCTCCTATAGTTTAAAAATGCTAGGGGGGGACCAACTTACAAACTACTTTGGAGGCCGATTACTCGAAAATGGTCAACTTTATAAAAAAGTTACGTATGAAACCTTACCTTTATTTTAAAAGACCTATTCTACGATACCCCACACGATGGGGTAGAGTAAAAAAATATTTTTCATCCCCACTTCACATGTATGGAGAGCCACCCCTAAAATATAAAATTATTATTTTTTTATAATCCCGAAACCGTGATCTATACACAATCTATAACTGCACCAAATTTCATCAATTCATATTCATAATTACAGGAGCTAGAGGCGCGGACAGACAGACAGACAGACAGACAGACGGACAGAGCGAAAGCGACGGGTTCCTTAAGTATTACGGAACCCTAAAAAGCAGCTTAGATCTACTAACAATTTAGTATTACATCAAGTTACTGCATCAGACGTATGTTATTATTATTGATATGTTTTAAAAACAAAAGTAAACAACATTACGTATGTGAACTGGTATTTACCTACTGGGCAAAAATTAAAAAATGAAGAAATACATATGAGGAAAAGATAAATATTAACATCACCTCAAATATATAAAATTGTCGTGTAGGTGAGGTATGAGAAGTGTGTTGTATTTTTCATACCCCTAAGTAATAAGGGTGGCCCCCAAGGTTGACATTTTTTAAATTATTTTATGATTTGACATTGAAACTACATATAATAATAACCCACCACTATCTAAGATCTAAGACCAGCCTCCATTGTTTAAAAGTGATATTGGTACTGTAAACATCTTCAACCACCAGTGGTCGATAACCCTTTCACACATCACCTGTAGGTTGGTTGCAGGTGTAGTTGTTGGAGTAAAATGTAGGTTTATGTAGGTGTATGAAGGTAGTTATATATTATTCATTAGAGTTAATAGTTAAAACAGAACAACGTCTGTCGGGTACAGCTAGTTGAACTGTATCTACACGAATCTATATACTTAATATAATAAAGAGGAAATATTTGTTTGTTTTTTTTTTGTTTTTAATTATTTAATTTCTATTTAACAGGACATTCCGCACGTTTAAGTTTAACATCACCCGAGCGAGTAAGTTAAATACATTACAAGTATGTAGCCGTTACATAGTTCAGTAAAACACATAATTTACGTGAGGACTGCGCAGTACATAAAGGTCATCTATTGTATCATCTAAGGACAAACATACAAAGTTAAGAAGACGTTTTTTGTTCGTTGTTGACGCATTTGTTAAATGAATTTGTCTGCCACCTACTCACGTTCTTTATTTTGCGAATCATGGTAAAATATTTTTAACGAATCTCTGACCAAATAAATCTCAAATTGATGAGAGCTATGTTTTAAATTAAAATTATCTTTGATTATAATTTATTGCTTACTAGCTGTTGCCCAAAATACAGTAAATACAGTATCCCTCGGGAACACTGTATTTTTTCGGGAAAAAAAGTAGCCTTTGTTTTAATCCAGAGCCTAAACTACTACCATACCAAATTTCATCAAAATCCGTTCAGTTCAGTAGTGAAGCGTGAGGAGTAACAAACATCCATCCATACATCCATCCATCCATACATCCTCACAAACTTTCACATTTATAATATTAGTAGGACTAGCTGTCCATCGATACGTTGATATATCTTAAATACGAACTGGAAACAATAAATAACAAATACTTAGTCAAGTGAATAAATAAACACAGTGAACAGTTAGTGTGGAAAATTTCAATCGTTGTTTTTAGTATTTTCCCCGCAGTTGTTCCAATATCTGTCAGCGTTTAAACCTTCCCTGAACTACCACAATCATTTCAAGACCAAAATTAGCCAAATCGGTCCGACCGTTCTCGAGTTTTAGCAAGACATTGTATTTGCAATCTATTTTTATATGTAACATAAGAAGAAGGAAGGCAAGCTTGTATTATATAAAAACAGAAATGTATACTTATTTCATTATTTTAATATACTTAAACATGTTTTACATGTTGTATAGTACATTTTTGTAATAAGTATTAGTAACATAATTTAAAAATTAATTTATGAGTAAAATCATCTGCTCTACTTTTAACAACTCTACTAGGAATTATATTAGTAGATATTGATGCCTTCCACTATAGGTGCATTTTTTCAGATTTGCTCAAAAAATGTATCAATCAAAGTACAACTATAATTTTATTTATAGCTTATTTAAATATATTTTTAACTTATCTATCAAAAAAATTAAAACATTAAAAACACGATAATACGTTCTTAATTAAATTGTAAAGTTGTGCCTTGAAATTGTTTTTCTTTTTTTTTTATATGTATATTATGAATTGATTTACATTGTATGTATAAAGTAATGATTGTCGCTTAGCTCGTGTTGCGCGACCTTCATCATCGTCATCACCCGGAAGGTATAACCGTTACAATTTTCCGAACTAGGAAGTATATCTATGGTCAGGGCCACAATATTGTTAACGATTGTACAATAATGGCGGCTATGCCACGTATTGTATCATGAAGGACATCGCTAATGATTCGATGTTCGCCGATAACAGCGATTCGCTAATTAAAATGAATTCTTACTTCAAACGTCATAAAATTGGAAGCCTGTTTCATATTGATCAAGGTTACACCCAATGTTAATATGTGGAGGTTACTGTTTGTCATTGAAATCTCGGGGGTTAATAAATAACGGAATTATATCTTATCTCACATAATATATTGGCTATTAATATCTCGTTTTGCAATATTATTTTTCTCTGGTACATTATCCGGTCCTTGTAATTATATACGAAATTACATATTGTAATAGGAGAATATACACACCTTCATAAGTATACCTTATAATCTTATCTGACATCAATTTGTATCTGATTACTAATGAGTAATGACCCAGTGTAGGTCATCTGTAATTTCCTCATAACATTGTACAATCTTATCTATTCTTACATTGTCATTGTCAAAACAATTTTTGCGGAAATTTATCCATTTATATTTACCCCGCGTACACGGGAGACAAAATTGGCGCCGCGACTTTATACCTTGTTTATCTCCAATGGATAAAGTGGGATTAATAAGGATAACAAAAATATCCTGTTCGGTCGCCCTTATAAGTATATGTTGTGGTGACAACATTTTCTCCCCTGAAAGCGACCCAAAATGAATCTTTCTTCCGACATGGAACTTACTTCTGTATAAACATTTTTTCCCCTTATGACAGCTTCAACATTCGCGATAACATCGTCTAAGTAGTAGAATGGTTTATATAAGCGGTACGTTCATCCCTCTTAAATATATAATAAGTTACAAAATTTTTGTATCGATCCTTCTTTCTGCTCTATGTATTGTATGTCGCCTATTAACAGCCTCCGTGGTCTAGTGGTTCGAGCATTGGCTCTCGACTCGGAGGTCGTGGGTTCGATTCCCGCATTGGAACAACAAACATTGTTGTTTCCAAGTTTGGTTAGGACAATGAAGGCTGATCACCAGATTGTCTGACTGAGAGATGAGAAGAGAGATGATCCATGCGTCGGATGGGCATGTAAAAAGTTGGACCTGCGCCTGATCTCTCGTCGGTCGTGTCGGTTATCCGTCCCACTGGATTAGGAGAGTAAAGGAAGAGAGAGTGCTCTTGTGTACTGCGCACACACTTAGGCACTATAAAATTATTCCTGCGTAACTGGCCTGGTTTCAATGTAACCGGCCACCGTCACCGAAATCGGTGTGAAGAGTTATTATTATTATGTCGCCTATTTTTATATCTTATTTAATAATAATGCAAACAAGTAGAGGATTCATATGGTAGTAAGTGACTCCTAAAAACGTATGGTATCTTTGTGTTGACCACAAAGACATGCATTTTTGCCATCTGCCAAAATATCTCTACTAAACCTCCTGAGATGTTTATAATATCTCGATTTGCAGATAATAAGCCATTTGAATAATTCAATAAGACCTGGGCCTCTAGTCACGAGCATTCGATAATTTCGACGACAAACTTCGAAAATAAAATGTATGGGATTTGACATATTGCATCGCAAGCGACATGTCACATAACGATGACCTATGTCAAATCCTATACATTTTTTATTTCGAAGTTCGTCGTCGAAATTACCGAATGCATCTTGACTAAAGGCTCTGAGAAGTCGTAAATGTAAGGACCTTAATACCAAAACAAGTACGACTATGGTTTACCGTGCATATCTATAAAATTACCATAGAGTTTTACGACTGATTCATAGATTAACGACTGTTTATGACACATATTTCTTGTCGCCAAGGTCGTTCCTTTGTTAATCAGTTACTATTTTTATTTCATCAACACATAGGTACTTCTTGATAACAATAAATCTTTTGGTTTCTGCTCCATTAGATTTTCAAGGGTTTGATAGAATTCCATAGAGATCCATATTGTACTAAATTATAATCTACTCGATAAGTAGCCATTAAAAAATTAAATATAAATTGTGTAGACGATCAATTTAAAAATCATAATATTCAGTTGTATTATTTAAAATTTGTAGCCGGATTGTTTTCTTTCGGATTAAGTAAGTGTATAATATTTCGGAGCGAGGTATCTTAACCTTGCGAGGAGCCGCCGGCCTTGACATTGGCCATGATCTTGTGGCTATAATTGAATACTGGATCATCCACGCCACGCCCAATAACAAAGAATCAAAATATCTAAAATCTACATAAATTAAATATCTGTAATAACTCATTTATTTAAATGTTAATAAACAATCACAGCCTCGAACCAAACAACAATCAATTTTACTATTGTAACTATCATTAATGTTAGCACTGTTTATATTGAAGAATAATCGATTAATCTAAAATTTTAATAGAATAGAATATACTCAGGATAAGCATTTATTAATTTCAATATCATGTTTTTTGGTCAGAAGCAGTCTCCATTAAAATTCCACGCACCTAGGTCAGGGATGGAGCTGGAGGGTTCCTCGAAAGTGGGCGGCTTGTGCAGGCGCGGCGGGGGTGGTGGTGGTGGCGGTGGCGGCGGCCGCATGCACTGGATGACGGAGTGCGGCGGCGGCGGCGGCAGCAGGCTCGGCGAGCGGAACTCCTTGCCCGAGGGCGCGGGCAGCTCCAGCCGCCGAGCGCTCATCATCTCCACTTCGTAGTGCTCCGGTGGCTCCCGCTTCGGCGACAGCTTCGGGTAGCACTGCATCTTCACTCGAGTTCAGTAAAAAAGTTTCCACAAAAAAACGGTATCAAAAAGTCACAGAGAATTCAAAAGTGCAATACGAGTAGTATAGTGTATAATAAATAGTACGCGAGGAGTTTGTCGTACGCGATGTTCGAGCGGCAGAGCGCCGCCACAGTCGCGGATCGTTCGCTCACCGCGGCCAACTTTCTCCTACTGGCGCGCCGTCGGTCGCGGCCGGACGAAAGTGAATCTGCAGCGGCCCCCGCCCCCGCCCCAGGTGTGCACCGCCCGCCCAGCGCCCGGCGCCCGTTGCAAACACGTTAACTTTAACCTTAAATTCTGACCTATCGAGTGCAATGCTCCGCATGAACTTGTTAAATTACATTTTATAAAAGCTATTAAATATTATTTTCATATCATAAATGAAAATGTAATTTCAAAAACGATTTATAGCTATTATAATATCAACGAAGTTTCAATTCTAGAAAATTAGTTTAGGTAAGGTTAGGTTTACCTAATAATTATGTATAATTGTAACATACGTGTTTGTGTACTACATAGTTACAATGTATTGTATTACTGAAGGATGGCCTTGGGAAAGGAAGCCAGTATGTCATAGTTCTACGTGAGGCGGCATGGCTCGTCAGCACAATTATTGTATATCTGCGAATGTTGTATAACGCGTAACCTTCGAGCCGCGTTCTTCCGTGATTGATTCACTGTGAACAATATTTGTGTTATATTGTTAGCATAAAATAAGTATACAAAAGAAGTCATAATTATGAAATGGATCGATTTCAAATTTCGAATAAAAACGACACTTTTTGTCGTTTTTCTTAAAACCCCGTTTTAGGGTTATTATATAACATAACTGTATGGGCTTATTTTAACATATCTATTATATTTAATAAAATGTTAGTGAATAGGCAAGCGGACTGATTTTTTTTATTGCATGAATACTCTTAAATATGAGTAACTTCTTAGAAGAAACCGTTTATCAAAAGTCAATATTTTCAAAGGTTCAGCGATTTGTATACAAAATTTCGCGAGTCTCGTAAAAACGCCCCATACTAAACCTAACCTACAAGTGACGTCACTTGTAGGTTAAGGTAAGTATACGGCCGCAGGAATATATTTGTAAATATCTCCGATATTTGTGCGTTTAAGTTCATACTTACCATAATTCATGTTTTTGTATATGATGTGAGTAAACTAATGATGTAGGTTTTGTTTACCAATTTCACAAAAAAAAATTTTTTTGGTACTTTTTAAATGTATTTAAAATAATCTATTTTTTTACATTTACCAAGTAGTAATGCCTCAATATTTCTGAATATATTAATGAAATTAAATATTTCAGATGTTGTCCGATCAGGGGATCGGACAACATCTAAAATATTTAATTTCATTAAATTTTGTTTCTATTATAAATAGGGATTTATAATAGAAATATATCAGAAGTGAGTTATGCACACTAATAAAATTATCTATAACTAGCTTTTGCCCGCGACTTCGTCCGCGTGGAACAATACTTTGGGATATCGCTGAAATTTACCCGCGACTTTATTTATGACTAACGAAAGCGGAATCCTATTTTTTTAAACGGAACCCTAAAATAAAAGTAGCCTATGTTAGACCCTATAACATCAGCTATCTGCTAGTGAAAGTCCCGTGAAAATCGGTCCAGACGTTTCAGAGATTAGTGGGAACAAACAGACAGACAGACCGACTGACAGACAGACAGACGGACAGACAAAAATTTTAAAAAAATGTATTTTATTGTAAGTACCGAATATACTTTCAGATTCATTATGTAAAAAGCTGTTAATTTGAAGGTACAAACAGACACTTAAATTGTATTTAACTGTATAGATGTATAGATATTATAATGTATTATATTTTAAGATATTATCAATTTGATGTTTATAAAATAACTAAACTATTTAACTAAACTAAACTAAACATTAACCCGCACGCGCACCCCGCCTTGGTGACGCCCACTTCGCAACGGGCCGTGCAGCAGAAATCGTAATATTTTAATTTCGCCATAACTTCAAAACCAAACGTCCAATTTTAATCATTCAAAGACCAAATATTATCTACATAAACTGTACTTAGTGATGAAATAATTTATTTTGATAAGGATTAATAACATGAGTAAAATAAACGCGTTTAAATGTAGTCCAAAAAAATTCAAGATTTCTAAATAAAAAAATGGTTGTTGTGCCTCACTCGACATAGATACGTATAGTGTGTCGCGGACTTTTTTGTAGATATTTATAAGATCTACAATTAATTAGAACATTTTATGGTTCTATCTTTTATAGTTTAGGCAGCGTACGCAAAATAAGTAACTTTTCTGGTTGATTTTTACACCTTGTGTCCGAAAAACCCAAATATCTTACGGAACCCTATTTTTTTCCAAAATAAAATTTAGCCTATGTTACTCGTGGATAATGTAGCTTTCGAATGGTGAAAGAATTTTTGAAATCGGTCCAGTACTTTTTGAGCCTATTCATTACAAACAAACAAACAAACAAACATACAAACAAAGGTTTCCTCTTTATAATATTAAGTCTATAATACTAAGGCGGCGTTTATAATTCTATGACTAAGGCTCACTTGCGCGATCTGGGACAAAGTTAACCATGGGTTAAAATACCATGCCTTATTTTTTGCATATTCGGTCTGAGAATCGGTAGTAATTTATTTTATATAATACGGCAAAACAACGTTTGCCGGGTCAGCTAGTTAAATTTAATAATATTAAATTACTGAAATAAAATTAAAAGAAATAATAAAATATTGTATTATTAGTGTAGCTGTACATATTATAATACCAAGTGTTACTTGGTATTTATTATCGGCTCGTTTCAATAACCCAATCTATCTATAACTATTTGTTAAAAACATCATCATTAAAACATTACCGGTTTTTCGCGATACAAATTTGATGTTTCTAACAAATATTTACATATTTAGATAGATAGGTTATTGAAACGGGCCTCCAATCTACAGTGTACACTATTGACAACGACAACTCGACACGATTCACGAATGACAGGTCCTGATTTACACAAGGAGAGTTTATTGTATTATATTATTATGATTTGGGCGAGAATATCGTATCATATTCTCGTATACGAGATTCGCCATACGATTTTCGCCTTCAAAGGTTGTTTACACTATACAAGAATATTCTCGCCTGACATTGTCGCCTGCACCCGTTCGAGAAACTCTCCTTGTGTAAATGAGGCTTAAGGCTCCATCACACTGGCGCAGAATCGAATCGAAGCGACGCGACGCGTCATGTTTTTCACATGTAGCATAATGTCTATTTTTCTATTAGTAAGGTACAAATCTGTATTATGGAAATTGCATTGTATTTTTACCCGACTGCGCAATGCAAAGGAGTGGTAATGTGTTTATCAGCCTATGTATGTATGTATGTATGTATGTTCCTTTGAAGCACTATAGAGACCAAACGCCTGGGCCGATTTTAATGATTCACACGTCAATCGATTCCTCTTAGTCCGGGGAGTGTCACTAAAGACATGACGTTAGTGAAAATTCAATATGGCGACTACTGGACGCCATATTGTGAAAATGAAAAAAATGAAAGTCAACAAACTATATCGAGTGGGGTATCGTTGAATAGGTATTTAAAAATCATTTTTAGTTTTTTCTCACCATTTTTCGATTTGACTGACCGTTTAGGATCTATATCGATTTAAAGTTGCGTAACAACCATTTTCACATTCCAGTGCAATTGTGATATATATTATTGATGCTGATAGGAAATCCAGCCTGGTAAATAGCTAGCTAGGTACTCATAACTAAAAAGTATAAAATAAAAAAAATAATTTAAAAAATATAAAAACCCGACTGCGTAAAAAGTGAAGCAAACTAAGTAGTACACAATGAAAAACTGAAAAGAAAAAAACAAGCACTTAGATGTCCGGCGGTCTAGAATTCTATAGTATATTATTGAATTAATACTATTGAAGAAAATAAAATATAATCTATTATTGGAACATAACAACTGAACAGTCGGGATCCATTATTCGACAGCCAATCTAATTTTTCAATGGATCCTGACTGTTTAGTTGTTATGTTCCAATAATAGATTATATTTTATTTTCTTCAATAGTATTCATTCAATAATATACTATAGAATTCTAGACCACCGGACATCTAAGTGCTTGTTTTTTTCTTTTCAGTTTTTCATTGTGTACTACTTAGTTTGCTTCACTTTTTACGCAGTCGGGTTTTTAAATTTTTTAAATTATTATTTTTTATAATATTGAGTTGTGGGACCAAATTAAGGCGTAAAAAATCACGGTAAAATTAATAATTAACATAACCCTGACGCAGTTAGGATCAGTTCACACCACGACGATACGCGACGCGACGCTCTATTAGCCGAATGTGCGACGCAATGGAGTGGTAATGTGTTTACCAGCCTATGTATGTATATTTGCACCTGTGGCACTATTTAGATTTTAGACCAAACGCGTGAGCCGATTTAAATGCCGGCGCGAATCACGAATGTCATAGCAAGCTTATCAATTTGTAAAAATCGAAATGGCCGATTTATGACGCCATATTGAAAATGTGACCACAGTGTAAAAAAACAAGCTATAAAGCACTAGTAACATAAACGCTACACAATTTAAGACGTACACTCTACACTTATAGCATACTTAGTTACAATTTAATTCATACATTATTATCGCTTATGCACGTATAGTGCGCGATCGACCGCCGACCGCCGAGACACGCCGCACGTTCGCCGATAGATAACCATCTCGATAGCAGATACAACATGAACTACAATTCCATATCACGCGGAGATAGTACACGCAGCACCTATCACAAGTCACAACCCTGACTAATTCTAATCGGAATATGCAAATGTGGGAAAAATATTCATCGTGCGCAATTAAGTTATAATAATCTAGCCGATAATCATCATGTAATAATCGATAAGCATTTAATCCAGTGCATGACACAAACTGCAATTAATTGCAAAGGTGTTCGATATGTAATTGACGCCCGTAGAAAAATGTGAGCTTAACACAGAGCATCTCGCTATCGCCATGATATTTTATCGTATAGTTTTGATCGTTCTAACGAGCCGATAACGACGAAACCACCATTATATTATGGTTTTGTGTAAATGAAATATACAGTCTGATTATGTTGCATCAAGAATATTTACAAATGCAATTTAAATTTTCACAATTTGTTATTGATATAATATGTAGTATCATAATTATATTACAAATTGCGTGCATTTTTTGCACAAACCTAAAAAATACTTTATAATACTGCGTATATAAAATGTGCAGCCAAAATAGATTTTCAAGGCTGCTTGCATTATCGGTGGTGTCTGGGGTGCGGCGGGCGGGCGTCGGCGGCAGCGGGTCACTGCCACCGACTCACGGCCGCCCCCGCCCGCCCCAGCCAGCCCCAGCCCGCCCGCCTATCATTATTTTGGTGACACTCAATGAAGCCTTTGAATTGTCTATTTTTATAGGCCCTATTATGATATGCGGTTTATAATGTCGGGTGTGAAAGGGTTTATTATTTTGAGTTTGCGGTACATTTGAAATTGTCCGTAGAACCTAACCTAATCTAACGATTTTTTTTTATAATTTTTAGTAGGAGTAATTTTCTAAGTTTATACATTACATTTACTTAACTTGTTAACTTTCCAAAACTAGTTTGTTAAGTTTTATTTGGAAATAAAAATTTTCATTTTCATTTTCTTTATCACACGCATGCGCGAGGTGCATTACGGACTTACAAGGGTTGATCAAAAACAACAATTAACAGAATAATGATAATAATTTAAATGTATTAAAGTGAGGGTAATCAAAATTTTTGGGTGGTGACGGCGCAATGGAAGTCGGAAATGCATTTAGGGCGGGATTGCGTGCACATTAGCAGTTTGCAGTCACGTCGGGCGCGGAGTGAAAGTCCTGCCGTCCCGCCGTCCCACCTCGCCGTCCTGCTGCCGAGGGTACTAGGACAGGGGTGTCCCGGCACGCCGCATGCGCGAACCATGCACATTTATGCGTTAACCGAACTTTTCATTTACACCGAAGTAGGATTATATCATTATATTAATACGAGAAGCAAAAAATGAGTGAAATGGCAAAATTAAAGTTTATGCTGAAGAAGGCATGTGAAAATCTTAAACTTTAAATAATGCTTTGAAATACGTGAAATTATTGAAAATATCAGAAACATCTTTTCATTGCGTTGATATTTAAGAGGAAAAGAAACCTAAAAAGTTGAAACTTTAAAACTATAACATGAACATGAAAGAAAACCTCTAGTTTTTGTTAGTACACCTACTACTGCAACGAAACCTTATTTATGGAGTTGCCGCCGTTAAATTTCCCCATGTTTTAATCCAGATCCTAAACTGCTACCATATCAAATTTCATCGAAGTCCGTTCAGTGGTTTTTGCGTGAAAGAGTATCATCCATCCATCCATCCTCACAAACATTCATGTTTAAAACAGTAGTAGGATTATCCATTATAAGACCATTTATCGCACTGGAATCGTACATTTTACAGTGAAAAGTTATCTACATTTATTATGTCATAATCAAAGGTTGAGTAATTAATGGTGCTGTATGTAATGTGTTTCATATTATAGTATTAGTATGTACAATGAACAAGTACAAGGCGCTAAAGTTGCAAGACATCTTACAGTTCCTAACGAATTGTATCAAATGGTAACAATTGTTAGTAAATGTTTTAGTGTTAGAAAATATTTGTAAACGTTTTCTAACGGCAGTGTGAGAGCACCATAATACAATAATATCTATGGACGCTTTACACCACGTCAACCTGGCCCGTGCTAACTTATCGAAAAACTTTTTATGGGGACTAGACTACGGAGTACGGAAGTATATTTAATACTTTAAACTATACATATATTTAAGATTTTTATTATATTATATAAATACATATTATATTTAATTCACATCCATGATCCTGCCCTAGGCACACAAAACTTTTTTGTTCCTTGGGCGGGATTCAAACCCGCGACCTATGACTTAAATTCTTTGATTATAGTATATTTACCATTTGTTAGTTATTGTACTTCGGTACTTAGTTGTCATATATTTTAAAACTTATATTGCTAACTAGCTGTTGCCCGCGACTTCGTCTGCGTCAATTACTGATGGCCCAATAATGCATTAATTTCGACCAAATTTGATTATAAATTACAATAAAAAGGTTATTGTGAGTCAATATTAAAAGATAGAAATAATATAATACCGTGTCGAACATTTTTTTAAGATCATTTAAAGAGGAATAATTCTTTCATACATATTTTGTAGGTAACTTGAACCGTTTACGCAGCGCACGCAACGGAAGCCCTCAAATATGAATAGTTTTCCCCGTTTTTGCAACATTTTTCACTGATGCTTCGCTCCTATTGGTCGCAGCGTAATATTATATAGCTTAAAGCCTTCCTCGACAAATGAACTATACAACACAAAAATGTTTTTTCAATTCGATCTAGTGGTTCCTGAGATCAGCGCGTTCAAATATACAACGGAAGCCCTCAAAGATGAATAATTTTCCCCGTTTTTTCTACATTTCCCACCGATTATTCGCTCCTATTGGTCGCAGCGTGATGTTATATAGCCTTTTAGCCTTGCTCGATAAATGGACTATCCAACACAAAAATATTTTTTCAATCCGAACCAGTTCCTGAGATTAGCGCGTTCAAACAAACAAACAAACTCTTTAGCTTTATAATATTAGTATAGATATGTCTTAAGAACGTCTAAAATAATCGATCGAATGTTTATTTGAATACGCGCCAAGCTTCCATTAGGTATTGTTATTAAGATGATGATGATGATTACTGTAAGTTACATAGTGGCATATGCTTGCAGTTCTTTAAACAATGCCGAAATTTCCAAACGCATATCATTAAAGGCTGAGGAGTTCTGTTCAGTGCTTTTGGATCCAGGGTAAACCTTGGTACAACATCTTATTTTTTGGTAGCATATGCTTGTGTTACTTCAGTAAAAGTTAAAATCACTATATGTATCGATATAAATTTCGAGGGAACCCCCCTCGATTCCTCATGGATCGCATCATCAGGTCTCCACTTTAGTGACTAAAAGACCAATTTCGAATTAAACCCTTTACAACAACAAAAGAATTTTGCAAATAGGTCCATAAACGGCAGAGTAATGTTCAAAGATCTCCGTGTAAGTGTAAGATACTATGAGAAGTACTTTTTATATCATCATAATGTGATGATGTATGGTGTGATAGTGGTGATGATGATGATGATTACTCTAATTGACATGGTGGCATATGCTTGCAGTTCTTTAAACAACGCCGAAATCCCCAAACATGTATCTATAAGGAGTCAGGAGTTTTGTTCTGTACTTTGGATCCAGGGTATACCTTGGAGCAAAATCTTACTTTTTGGTAGCATATGCTTGGACTACGTCAGAAAAAGTCGAAATCATCATATGTGTCCATATTAATTTCGAGGAGTTCCCTCGATTCCTCATGGATCCCATCATCAGATCACCACTTTTTTGAAAATGGAAACAACTTGGGATTATACCCATTACATCAAAAAAATTTTGAAAATCGGTCCATAGACGGCAGAATTATCGTTGAACATACAAAAAAAAGAATAAATATATATATACAGCCGAACGTATAACCGCCTCCTTTTTTGGAAGTCGGTTAAAATACTGTTAGTTATTTCATGTTCTAATCTACCTTTGTGCCAAATTTTATTTAAATACGTCGAGTAGATTGCCTGAAATAACGTCAAATAGGTAGGTACTGTTTTTTGAAGATCCCATGGGAACCCTTTCGTTTTGCGGGATAAAATGTATCCTATTTTACCCTTCAGATCCTAAGCTGCCTACTTGCCAAATTTTTTTATTATTCCATTCAGTGGTTTCGGCGTGATGTGATAACAAACACACAGACAGACAGACAGACAGACAGACAGAAAGACAGACAGACATTTTTTTCAAAAACGTTATTTTTAGGTTCTGTGGCCTTTATAGACCCCCCATTTTGATTTTCACTTAAATATCTTTAATGTACAGACATGACCCCTCTACAGATTTATTATATGTATAGATAAGAAATTTTTCAACCTTATTATCATTAATTTTCCTTTGGAATTAGTTGATAAATACACTCCCCACACCGATTTCGGAGACGATGGCCGGTTTCATTGAAACCAGGCCAGTTACGCAGGAATAATTTTTATGTACCCAAGTGTCTGCACAGTACACAAGAGCACGCTCTCCTCCTTTATTCTCATAACACAATGGGACGGATAACCGACACGACTGACGAGAGATTAGGCACAGGTCCGACTTTTTACAAGCTCATCCGACGCATGGATCGTCTTCCTTGTCAGACAATCAGGTGATCAGCCTGCATTGTCCTAACCAAATTTGGAAACAACATTTTTGTTGTTCCAATGCGGGAATCGAACCCATGACCTCCGAGTCGAGAGCCAAGCTCTAACCACTAGACCACGGAGGCTGTAGTTGATAAATACGAGCTATCTGTGGAGGCTTGGCTTTTTGTATTCTAATTTCTAACTTACAATACATTGTAATATTGCTAGCTGTAACACACCCAATAGACATAAAATAAATAAATAAATAACAGACAAAGTAATCTGCAGCATTTGTCAATAATAGCTTGTCTAATCTCAACTAGACGAGACGGTCGTAATATATTTTTAAATCACGGATAGCCAATAAAAGTCCTTTAGTGCCATTATCGTGCAGTTTCGGTGTGAGAGACACCCGGCCGGCGGCCCCGGCGCGACCTCCGCCGATCAATATGCACTGGCTAGACGTGTATTTCTTCCCCAGGATGCAAAGGATTATACCCCACCATAAAACTTCATGCTGTGTACCTACTAAAAATATGTCATAAAGTAAAAGCTTTGTTAACATTGTGCACCTAATAGTAGTTTATGCATATAATTAACTGATATGCTTTCTATACATTTTTTGCTATTACTTTTGCAGTCACAAGACAGCCAAAGGAAATAGTAGTTCATATTAATTTAAATTAATTGCATGCAACAGCTTCTAATTGATTTACATCTAGAAGTTTTAAATATAAAATAAGTAAAAATAATGTTTTTTTTTTCACTGTGAGCATGTAGCAGTGCTTGAAAACTCTGTAAGTAACCGAAGATAAGTTTTCGGACTTACTCGTAAGACTGAAAACTTACCTTCGGTTACTTAAAAACTTGTATTTGACACATTAGCAGGTATATCTATACAATATATCTATATACTTATATAAAAGAAAGTCGTGTTAGTTACAATGAACGTTTGAACGTATTTGGTTGAAAATTGGTGAAGTATCTTAAGACCAGGAGAAGGACATAGATAGAATACTTTTTTTCCCGTTCCCGAGGGACTTAAAACTCGAAAACGGCTGGACCAATTTGGCAAATTTTGGTCTTGAAATAATTGTGGAATTTCAGGGAAGGTTTAAAAAGTGAGAAATATTGGCAAAGGTGTTGGTTGTAGGAGTAGGTGTAGATGTAGGACTTGGACGTAGGTTGCATTGTAGGTGTAGTTATTTGTTCATTCGATTTCAGATTTAAGACAGAACAACGTGTGTCGGGAGATCTAGTATTGTATAATATAATAAAGTGTCTTCGTTCCACCTAAGTACCCCAATTTTCTATTTGGACAGATTAATAAGTAGTCTTAATAGAGTGAATGTTCATGTTCGAGTGTGTCTAGGTACTATAAGAATAAAGTATTCGTTAGGGCCTAAATAAATATTGTCATTGATGCTAATTAATAGATTACCAACAATTTCCTAACTTTTAAATAAAGACAAGTTTTACAATTCAGTTTCTTTGAAACAGAGATTACAGAACATAGCTTTTCTCTACAGGTGAATTCATTTCTGCATAGCAATTATTATTAACCATGAAGTTAAGCAAGTCCACACTTAATTTTATCCTGCCACTTATAAGATCGCAGCGCGACCGTTTAATTTAGATAATAAGCGGCGCACGTCTGCGCGGAATATAGATCGCGGTTCGAGTCTCGACCCTACGAGCCTTGAGCACTGCAGCAGTGGAATGCCCTTGCAAGGGTATCTCAATGTCGGACTTTAGGTGGCAGTCGTCGCCCTCGTTCCTAACCCCCCCTCTCCTCCCATCCATACAGCCCCCTTCCCCTCCACCACCTCACCACCTTGCACTCCATTTAAACACAATTCTTTTAACCGAATGCATCTGACTAAATATATAACAATAAGCGACAGTATTGAATGTTGATTCAATCTGCTCAAAAGCGACTTAGGGATTCTATTTATATTCAAAGTCTGTAGGCTCGAAGTCTCATTACATTGAAAGCTCTATGGCTTTTTAATAGATGTGGTACACGTGTAGTAAACAAAAAGGCTCGCTAAGCTACAGGTTCGTATCGATAACTGTTATTAAAAGCTTGGGCCAACATCACTTAATTAGCTTGTTAACCTGACACCTGTATCATTCGATATCTCGTTATTTGCCCAGCAGTTTCACACGCATAACACAAGTAGCAAGGAGAAGAAACAGTTTAAAGAGCACGTTAGGAATTATTGATTTAAAAAATAACGAAAAGCAAAATTACACGTTCGCAAAAGTTATTTATTAAACACAATAGGAAATCCTTGATAATCATTTATACGGATTTGAGGTTGTCCTTGGCAATCCCTTTTGATCCCGGACGAAGTTTGGCAAAAATTGAAGGTTATAGGGCCGCCGTAGGGAGGCGTGCACGCGCGGGCTGTCGTTGACACGGCCCGGCGACCGAGGACGGGCCCAAGGTCGGCCCTAAACCTTGTTGATGTTTCGCCCAGCATCCGAACATGTAATGAAAGGCTGCGAAGTATTTATTTAGATGATTACCAAAATTTATTGTTTTTTATTGGTATTCATTTCAAAATTTCAATCACACCACAAATCGCAATTTGCGGAGTGCACACACGAACACTTAGGGGCGATTTCACCATTCGCAATTAAAACTGCGTTTTATAAAACTTAGTTCTCACTAAGCGCGTTCATGCGTCGATGTCAATCTCGTTTTACGTCAAACGGGTTTCACCATATTTACGCTAATCGCGATAACGAAAACTGAGTTAAAATATTAAAGACGTAAAATATATTTGGAAAAGTGTGTTTTTTTAGAAATTCGATTTGTGAGAACTACCTAATGTGATATTAAACACAAATGAATACTGATTTTATAAATACAAACATGACAACTGTCATCTTATGACACTTCGTACATGATAGCTCTTGAACGCGTTCAACGAAGTTAAACCGACGGTCTTACAATATTTTTCGAGGAATAAAATTTCATTTGGACTTCGGGGGCAACTATTGTTGGTGTTCGTGTAGTTTTTCTATCTCTGCCAAATTTTTTGGTTATTAAACGTTTTTGAGGTTTATTTTGGGTGCCTTTTACGTGTTTGTGTCTGTTTTGTTTATGTGTTTGTGTTTGTAAATCTTTTTAGGTAAGGTTTTTTTTCTTTAATTTCATTTGATACATAGTTATTATAATATAATAACTATGTATCAAATGAAATTAATAACTCCATGGAGGATGACGATCGGCCTTCTGGCCGCCCGCCGGATCCTCCACCTTCCCAGGATGAATTTTCACTACATTCTATTCTATCGGCTCCACTGTCTCGTTTTGAGGCTATGGAATCTGATCTCTTGTCGCAGAAACGAAAGTTGGACAATAGTACTAGTGATACTCCATCAAATAAAAGGGATAGGGTCTCCGCTCCATCTTTGATTGCTCGATCGAAATATTCGAATACAGATTCCACCCCATACTTGGTATATGTTTCTTTAATAGAGTCGGAGTCTAATTCTGGCTCAACAATAAACCCTATTAGATTTGGTCAACTTTTGCAAAATATGAATATTAAAAACATCCTGCAAGATGGTCTCAAAAAAATTGGGAGAAATAGAGTATCTGTTGAGTTTAAAGGCCCTGAGGATGCCAATGCATTTTTAGACAATATTGCTTTAAAAAACAAGGGGTTCTCAATGTCCATTCGCACATTTAATATTACTAGAATGAGTGTTATTAGGGGTGTCCCTACTGATTGGTCAGACCTTGAGATAATTGACAATCTCAGATCGCCATCTGGTCGTATATTAAGAGTTCGAAGATTAAACCGCAAAGTGGTTAATGATGGTAAAC
The DNA here is from genome assembly GCA_905404095.1 of Glaucopsyche alexis. Classification (NCBI taxonomy): domain Eukaryota; kingdom Metazoa; phylum Arthropoda; class Insecta; order Lepidoptera; family Lycaenidae; genus Glaucopsyche; species Glaucopsyche alexis. The sequence continues at coordinate 11,918,937 of FR990053.1, forward strand.
CGGAATGGATCCCTTCCTCCAGTGTTGTCCTCACATTTGATGGTCAAACCCTCCCTCATCGGGTTTTTTGCTGCTTTAACTCCTCCCTGTAGAGATATATAAATTTCCCACTATACAGTGTTTCGGATGCTGTAAATATGGTCATACCAAAGGCCAATGCCGATCTAAACCTAGGTGTTATCGCTGTGGTGGAGATCACTTTGGTGAAGGATGCATGTCTGAGGTGACCAAATGTTTTTACTGTGATGGTTCCCACCCAGCAAATAGCCGTCAATGTCCGGAACATATAAGACAACAAAATATTAAAATGGTTATGGCAGAAAAAAACATCCCTTATTCCGAGGCAGCGAAAAATTTCCCATTGTCCTATAGATTCTTTGCTGATGTTGCAGCTTCAATCCCTACCCGGTCTGGTTTCCAATCATATTACATGAATGATTCTAACCCAACAGTTCCTTCCAGTCTCAACCCCCCCTATACGCCCTTCTACCCGGTCTAATAAAAAAACCATTTCTCTTCCTCCTAAGTCTCATGCCCCTCTTTCCCCTGGGTATGATCGTAGGGCTCATCAGGATATTATTAATAATTTTGCTTTTCCTTCTTCCTCTAATAATAATGTGCTTACTGACAAATCTCCCTCTGATGATAATGTTTCTACTGTTGAAACTATATTATTTCTATTAACTTCATTACTTTCTAATTTTTCTTTACCTGACCACGTTGCCAATAAATTAGTCAATATTATTAAATCTCACAACATTCCATCTTCTGCAGTGGAACACCAGGAGCGTCATCCCAAAGAAACATGAAATTATCAATTTAATAAACTTCTATTACCCTGCAATTTTTGCAATATCTGAGACGTGGCTTACCCCTTGTCTCAGTTTTAACATTGCTAATCATAGCACATTCCGTGATGACCGATCTGACGGTTATGGCGGGGCTGCTATGTTAGTAAAAAATTCCTTGCCCTTCTCTCCCCTCTCCCTGCCTCCCCATGGTGATGAAATTAATGCAGTGGGTATAAATTTCCTTGGCATTAATTTTGTTTTTATTTATATTCCCTCCCCTAACCTTTCCTGTTTTAATTATATTAAATCACTCTGCAGCTCCTTCAATCCTATTATTCTCTTAGGCGATTTTAACTGCCACCATAACCTGTGGGGGTCTGACCATACTGATAGTGCGGGCTTGGACTTAGTAGACATTTTGGATTCTGAGAGATTATGTGTAATTAACGATGGTTCGGCTACTCGCCTGCCTAGACCTGGACAGAATAAGAGTTGTGTTGATCTTACCCTATGTTCAGCTAGTTTGGCTTCCCAATTAGATTGGAAAAGACTGAATTTGACTTATGGCAGTGACCACTATCCAATCTGCACTACAATCAATAATAGAACCTTGCCGTTTAGGAGTAGATGCCCCTTATTAAAATACAACTTATCTGGTGCCAGGTGGGACTTATATTCACAGACTCTTGAGGATATGATTCCAACTTTGCCCCAATTCAACCTGGAAAATTTAAACAGTTGTGCATCGCAATTCTCTGATCTAATTGCAGTAGCTGCCCGTGCTAGCATTCCATTAAAAAATTCAGCTTCGGGTAAAATATCTTCTCCTCCCTGGTGGGATCGGGAATGCTCTGAGATGATCAAAAGCCGGAACAAAGCAGAACGTAATTATATTATTAATATGACTACTCAAAATTTAATTGAATATAAAAGGATTGTTGCAAAATCTCGCCGCCTATTTAAGAAAAAAAACGTGAAGGTTGGAAATTATTCTGTTCTTCCCTTTCGCCCTCTACTCCGTCCTCAGTCATTTGGCATAATTTTAAACGTTTTAGCCGTGGCTCTTCTTCCCGTAGCTCGGTTGCTATACCCAGTGACATAACCACTTCTTTTTTAAATAAACTTGCCCCACCCTATGTCCCTGCCAGAGAGGAATTCTTTCCTCTTTCCTCCACCATCAATACAAATGAACCTTTGGAAGCTCCTTTTTCTCTTCATGAACTCAACTCAGTTTTGAACCATGTTAATGACTCTGCTCCTGGTATCGATGGTTTTCCTTATTCCTTTTTCAAAACAATGTCTTCTCGTAGTCGCCAATACTTGTTAGAATTAATTAATATTTGTTTTTGCTATTCATATATTCCGGACACTTGGAAAACACAATTGATCATTCCAATTTTAAAGCCAGGTAAATCCCCAGATTGTCCGGAAAATTTTCGTCCCATAGCTTTATCCCCTGTCATTACTAAAATCTTGGAACATCTTCTTAAAAACAGGTTGGAATGGTTTGTGGAGAGCCGTGGTGTTCTTGCTAACTCGCAGTATGGCTTCCGTAAGGGATCCAGCACTGTGGATAACTTAAGTATTCTTATTACTGACGCCCGAATTGCCTTCAGCAGCAATGAAAGTTTAATATCAGTCTTTTTAGACATTTTTTCTGCTTATGACAACGTTCCTCTTTCTATGCTCATATGTAAATTACGCCATGTGAGTGTTCCAGAAAAGTTGATATGTTGCATTTTTAACCTATTAAGTGGTCGTAAGATCAAACTCCACGTTTCAGAAGAAGACTATGAGACCAGAACTCTCTGGCTTGGAATTCCTCAAGGCTCTCCTCTTAGCCCGCTGCTATACAATATCTTCACTTCAGATCTCCACGAGTCTCTTAACGATGATTGTGAAATTATACAATATGCAGATGACCTTTGTTTATATATGTCTACTTCCTCTATTCATAGAGATTTAAGATCTATGCAAGTCTCTCTTGTTGTATGTTGGATCTGTTGACCCAGCAGCATTTCTCATAAACTCACGGTGGAGATATTCAATGATACAATGATTCTATATTCTTCTTTATTACATATGTTCTACATATAACATCCATACAGTATATCTTATCATACATATAATATGTTAAGGAGGCCAAATAGACATACACACGTCTAAGCTATACATAGCCTTATGGCTAACTAAATATTCTATCATAGGCATCAAAGTGACACCTGTGAATGACAGATTATCTTTTTTAATAATGTTACATCATTATGCAACACCTCCCTTTTCAAGATAACGCAACTAATACTACAATATGTACACAACTAAAAACATACTACTATATAACTAATCATATTTTTCATGAATATACAGTTTAGGACGTTTTACATTTCTACCAGATCTGGTTACATAATCGGTATTCACTAGACTCTCCATAGGAACACAGCTTTCATCATTATCACAATTTTGAAAAAGACCGTTTCCGAAATTCACCGAACTCATGGGGTTAGCAATGTCCTGTATGGTAACCATACTGTCATTTTTGCCACTGCTTTCGCCATTACCAGAAGAAGAAGGAGGAGTATTTATGTTTTTTAAATCTCTTTTTCTAGGTCTAATGTGTCCTATATTCCTCCTATACACAGCACCGTTTAAATCTACAATATAATACGACCTACCACACGTCAATTTCTCTTTAATTATTCCCGGAGTCCAAACGGATTTAGGATCTTTTTTAAAATATATATAATCTCCTGGCTGAAATACATATGACTTTTGCCTAACATTCCTGTCAAAATAAAAAGACATTCTGTCTCTGCTATGTTTGTGACATTTCTCATAAGTCGAAAATTTAACTACTCTAGGATATAACTTTTTATTTAGTATTGGTAAATTTACTCGTAAGCTTCTAGACATCAATAATGAAGCAGGGCTGGGAAAATCTCCCTTAGCCGTATTACGATAATGTAACAATGACAAGTATATATCAGAGCCATCCTCTTTGCATTTTCTCAAAATGTTTTTTATAATTTTTACCCCGCTTTCAGCTTGACCATTGGATTTTGGCCAGTGTGGGCTGCTTGTTATGTGTTCAATGTCCCACTCCTCAAGAAAGGACTTGAATTTACTGGAGTTAAAAGGTGGACCATTGTCAGATACAAGAGATTTCGGTATTCCATGACGAGCAAAAAACGATTTAAGATTCTTAACAACAACGTCCACAGTGTAATTTTTATGCAAAGAAGCTAACTCAATGTACTTGGAATAGTAATCCATGCAGACAAGGAAACTTTCTCCATGAAAATATAGCAAATCAACACCTACCTGTTGCCAGGGAAGATGGGATATCTCGTAGCACTGCAACGGCTCATTTGTTGTGTTTGGCTTGAACTTAGCACACACTAAGCATTGATCAACTAAATTTTTAATGTCAGCATTTATATTCGGCCAATAAACTGTTTCTCTAGCAATATTAAGTGTTTTATTTATACCTAAGTGACCACAGTGAATTTTATCTAATATTTGTTTTTGCAAAGATTTAGGAACAATAAGCCTATTTCCTTTAAATAGTAATTCATTCATTATATGTATTTCATTTTGAATATTCCAATATGGTTTTACTATAGATGCTATTTTGTCTTTGCTCTTAGGCCACCCGTTTTGAATATAAGACTTAAGCAAAGTTAATGATTCATCTTTATTACTTTCTGTTAATATTAAATTCAAATATGGCTTACTTACAGAGAGGTTAGAAAATATAGTATTTACATGGTACTGTAAATCATGTTCATATGGGGGTATGTATTTTTCAGTAAGTGCTGCTCTAGACAAAGTATCTGCTATATACATAAATTTACCAGGTACATAAACCACATCTAAGTCATAGCCTTGCAAAGAAAGCATCATTCTCTGCAACCTAGCAGGTACTTCATGTAGGGGCTTCTTAAATAAATAAATCAACGGTTTGTGATCAGTTTGCACAGTTATTCTACTGCCATAAATATATTGGTGAAATTTATTACATCCAAAATGTATTGCAAACAATTCCTTCTCAATCTGAGCATAATTTTGTTGTGAGCTGGTCAGTGTTCTTGAGCTGTAAGCCACGGGTCGCTTATTTTGAAATATAGCGGCACCGACGGCATATCTTGAGGCATCTACCGACAAAGTCAAGTGTAAATTACAATCATAATTTGCTAACACGGGCGCTTTAGTTATAATTTCTTTTAATAAATCAAAGCATTTTTGACAATTCTCATCCCAAAGCCATAACACATCCTTTTTTAACAAATTTCTTAAAATATTAGTTTTGTCAGCTAAGTTTTCTATGAATGGTGCTAAAAAATTTATCATACCTAAAAATCTTTGCAAGTCTTTAATATTTTTTGGTATTGGCATTTCTTTTATAGCCTTAATTTTCTCTGGATCAATTTTTACACCATCTTTACTGAAAATATAGCCCAAATATGCGATTTCTTCTAAAAGAAACTTGCACTTGGCCCTATTTAATTTCAAATTGACTTGTCTAGCCCTATCCAGAAACAATTCTAATCTTTTATTGTGTATTTCAATTGTTTCACCGTATATTAAAATGTCATCACACCAAATTATTATTCCCTCAATGTCTCCGAATAAATCTATCATAGTTTTATAGAAAATTTCTGTTGCCGTGCTTATTCCGAAAGGTAATCTCAAAAATTTATATCTACCAAAGGGAGTTTGAAAAGTACAAAGGTCACTGCTCTCTTTAGTTAATTTTATATTATAAAATCCAGAAAATGCATCTAAATGTGAGAAATATGAGGCTCCGGACAATTTAGACCTTACTTCATCAATATTTTTAATGGGATAATGACATCTCAATAAATTTTTATTTAAATTTCTAGGATCTAGGCAAACTCTTAATCCTCCATACTTTTTCATGGTAATAACTAAGCTGCTCACCCAGAGAGTTGGTTCATGGACTTTCTGGATGATCCCCAATTCCTCCATGAGTTCGAGCTCCTTCCGCAACGGCTCCACCAGAGCAAATGGCACCTTCCTGGGTGGATCTATGCACGGCACAGCATCTTTTCTTAACACAATACTGTGTTCATATGGTAAACAGCCTAGACCCTGAAACACATCATTATATTTGGTCACAATTTTGTCACAGGGTTCTTTACACATATTATTTAAATTAAAGTTTTTTATAACTAAATTTAGCTTTATACAAGTGGGCAAACCAATTACAGTAGGACAGTTTAAATTTGTTATAACAAAAGTAACACTTTCAGGTTCTTTTTTGTTTTCAAATATACACCATATGTTTGACACTGACATAATGGGAATTGGTTGTTTACCCCCATAAGCATAGATATTATATTTTTTACACATTTTTTTACTCTGCTTGTCAAACTTAAGATTTAATTCTTTAAACACTTTGTAAGACATCATATTTATATCTGCTCCAGTATCAATTATGCAGTCTACACATTTGTTATTTATTTTTAAATAATAATGCCAGGAATTAATGTCATTTTTACTCAAATTTGAACTGGTACTTTGTGACTTTATATTTTTAATGTTGAACAACGCCCCAATAGTGAATCTCTCAGTAGGAGCATTGCTTGCTAAGCAAGCAGCACTCGGTTCATCATCGAGATGCATATTGCCTACCCCAGAGACTAAACTCCTGACACTATTTTTCTTAAAGCATAAATGAGTAAAATGTCCATATTTAAAACATGACCTGCATTTGTGCTTCCACGCTGGGCAGTTGCGGTGACCATGGACTGTGTTGCACTTCACACACTTTGTTCTGGATCCAGGCGTAGCTGACCTTGGTTGACCTTGGCGCGACGGAGATTTAGATTTTCTTCTCTTCTGGTGTGTATAAGGACTGTTCTGACGACTTCTGTGTAGCTTGTATACTGTGGCTTCTTCTCTTCCATCTGCTGCATTCATTGATTCTTCACTTTTTTGTGCCATTGTGAGTGTTCTACATAGAAGTTTGGCTCTTTCCAGGGACAGATCTTGCTCGAGTAAGAGTTTTTGACGAAATTGCGAGAAATTTGTAGCCATATTCGCAATAAGGATGTCCCTTACCAGCGAGTCGCGGAGCGTACCAAACTCACAGGCATGACTTGCATTCTCTAATTCCATAAGAAAGTTCTCCAAGGATTCGTTCACACGTTGCTTCAGCGTGAAAAATTTGTGTCTTGCTACCGTCAAATTCTTCTTGGGTTCAAAATACTCGACGAATTTTGCCTTGACATCTTGATATGTGGCTTTCTCCAGGTCCAAATTGAAGGAATTATATATATTTAGACCTTTCTCTCCCATGGAATGCAGCATGATTGCAATTTTTCTTTTGTCTTCTGTCTTCTCCATTCCTGATGCCAGCAGGTATATCTCGAATGATTGCGTCCATTTCTTGAAATTTTCAGCATTATTGTTGATAACTTCGGTAGAAATTTCAAGTTTCTGTACTCCGTTTCCAGCCATTGTTAGGTCTTCAGTCTTCACACACTTTTTTCACCGATCGTTCCTAAGTTCCGACTGCCTTCAAGCTTTTTGTGGTTATTCTTGAGTTTTTTGATGTACCCTCTTTTTCGTTCATATATTTTTGTATTTACCTCACACTTCTAACACCATGTTGTATGTTGGATCTGTTGACCCAGCAGCATTTCTCATAAACTCACGGTGGAGATATTCAATGATACAATGATTCTATATTCTTCTTTATTACATATGTTCTACATATAACATCCATACAGTATATCTTATCATACATATAATATGTTAAGGAGGCCAAATAGACATACACACGTCTAAGCTATACATAGCCTTATGGCTAACTAAATATTCTATCATAGGCATCAAAGTGACACCTGTGAATGACAGATTATCTTTTTTAATAATGTTACATCATTATGCAACATCTCTCTCCTCTTTAAGTCTCTGGCTGACCTCCCATGGTCTTAACTTATCTCCCTCTAAATGCTCTTCTGTGGTGTTTTCTCGCAAACGTAGTATTCCCGATGTTCACCTAGAAGTTGAAGGAATTCCTATTAAGGTTGAAAATGAAGTGAAATATCTTGGTGTCATCTTGGACCGTAAACTAACTGGAGTCCCTCACATTAACTATATATATAATAAATGTGAAAAAAAACTCAATATTTTACGTGCGTTATCCGGTGTGTGGTGGGGTGCTCACCCTTTCACTCTCAAACTTATATACAATGCCACAGTAAGAAGCCTTCTGGACTATGGTTCTTTCTTGTTGGGTCCATGCAGCAAAGTCTCAATGTCTAAACTAGATTCCATTCAATCTAAATCTCTCCGTATTGTATTAGGCTGTATGAAATCCTCTCCCATTAATGCTTTGCAAGTTGAGGGTGGTGATTTTTCTTCGCAGACAACATCTAGCGGATAGATTTATTTACAAAAGATATTTCCTTAAAAATCACAGGATACTACAGAAACTATCTACTCTCAATGATATAATTAGTAGACCAAGTGCTTACTGGAGACATAAAGACCCGCCACTAATTTTAAACTCTCTTAGAAAACTCAATATAATCTCAGAAAATTCTTCCATCCTTCAGTATGACCTTCTACCTCTCTATTCGTTTTCATTTGATATTTTAAATTTTAGCCCAAATTTTGTTCCCAATATCAATATTAATAAAGAAAGTCTGTATGCTAATGAATACTTCATGTCCTCTGTTAATTCTCAGTGGCCAAATCACTACAAATTTTTCACTGATGCCTCAAAAATTTCTCCAGAAGGTAATACTGGGATTGCTGTCTATATCCCCAACTCTCAAATCTTCCTTCAATATGTATGTCCACCTGAGACTTCTGTTTTTACAGGGGAATGCATAGCTTTACTTGAGGCTTGCATATTTATTTCATCCCATCCTACTATCTCAAAGGCAGTAATTTTTTCAGACTCGAAAAGTGCTCTTGAAGCTATTGTTAAAAATCCTTTTAAGGATAATCTTCATAACCCAATTTCCTTAAAGATCAAATCAATTCTATATAGCTGTCATAATAATCAACAAGATGTTATTTTAGTTTGGATCCCAAGTCACAAAAACATTAAGGGTAACGAGATTGCTGATATGTCAGCAAAGGGTGCAATTGTTAGTAGCTTTGCAGATAAAAAGTATTTTTCAGTCCAAACTTATGATTTACTCCATAAAACCAAGTCTGACCTTATGAAGTATTGGCAATACCGCTGGTCTGAGTCCAGTATGGCTAAGGGCAAAATATTTGCTTCTATTCAACCGTCCGTTCCTTCTAAACCTTGGTTTTACAAATTTAAAAACTCTCCTAAATCCGCAATATCTGTCATTTGTAGAACTCGTATTGGTCACTGTTGTAGTCCGGTCTTCCTTCACAAAATTAGGGTACGTGATAGCTCCCTGTGTGAATGTGGCCTTGATGATGGCTCTTTGGACCACATATTTCTTAATTGCCAGTTAAATAATCCTCATGCCTTGGAAAGAGCCATTTCTAAATTGAAAATTCAAAAACCGGTTAATATTAGACATCTTCTCTCTTATTTCCCAAACCCTCATATTGTCTCTGCTTTTATTAAATTTATTTCTACTAACAACATTAAGTTATAAATATTAACTTACTACAAATTATAATATTATTGAATTTTTTTGTTATCTTACTAACCAATACTAAAAATCATATTTTGTGTTTGTGTTGTTTCAGGCCCCACAAGAACTTTGGGTTTTTTACTGTTAGATTGCTAACTTTTTTAATAATTTTTTTTTTCACGAGACACTGGCAGGAATTGCTGAAGTCTTCGATTTTGGCAGGTTGCCAATAAATAATTAAAAAAAAAAAAGTTAAACCGACGAAATCCGGAGTTCAGAACCTAAACTCAGCTTAGCTGGAAACGTGTTTCGTTTACGTTGGTGAAATGCAATTCGGAGTTATAAGCGCGTTTAAACGCGCAAAGCGAGTTTATTGTATACTGAGCGCGTTCAATTTCATTGGTGAAATTGCCTCTTGCCATTAGTCTTAGTACATCCTTTAGAATTGAGATATTTAAAAAGGTGTATATCTAACAAAGCAAAAGCAAAAATACGAACGTATGCTCAAATCAGTGCACAATAAAAGCTCTCTTTTAAAAGCCAAACCACAAAAATATAGAATTTAATTTCATTTGAGGGTTCTGTAAGTAAATATAACAAAAACGGGACTCTGTTACTGAGACTTCACAGTCTGTCTTTTTGTATTTTTATCCGTTCTTATATCTATCATCAGGCTGTACCTCCTTAACTATGATAGATATTAGACTAGACTAGACAGTTGAAATTTTCACAGATGATTTCCATTAACAACAAATTAAACAACATATACTAGAATCAGAATAAAATAAATATTTAAGTGGGGCTCCCACACAATAAACGTGATTTTTTGTCGTTTTGTACGGAACCCTTATTGTGCAAGTCCCACTCGTTTTCTTATGTCTTTAGAAGTAGAGTTATTTAATGTAGAGCTTGCTACAGTATGATAAGTTCACGACCTCTAAGTGTTGTAGAGTTCAGTTGAATAGTTCAGAGCACTCTATACACAATTGATTGTTTAAAAGTCAATTTTAGTTTTAATAAAGGTTATTAACCTTAAGTAATACGTAACAAAGATGTTTTTGATATGTATGAGGCGTGGGCCAGCACTATGTACACTATATGTAAATGTAGCTACATAATATGGTAATCGTTTCCTATTCTTTATTTTATTTAATTTCACTTCGTTTCATTGTACATTTAAATTAACTTCGCTAAGAGAGCAACACAACGTATAATAAAACATGGCAGATCAGATCAGAATTAACCAAAGAATGTCATTTTGACAATGACATGATTTTTGGCAAAGAAAGACGTCTCTACCTAAAATTGTCAACTACGTCAAAGGTCATGTCAAAGCAACTGCTATGGCCAATCTAAAAATAGGGTTATCGCATTAAAAAACTTTTCAAATAATCACTTTTGTACGTACGTACGTTTCCCTTCTTTAAATTATTTTTTAAATATTTTTATGTTATACTCCCATATTTTTTTCCTATTTACCTATGTGGTGTACATAGAACTGGCCCAAAATCAAACATGTCTTTTGAAAAAACTGTGTTATAGCACAGAGTAGAAAACATATTACAATATACTTCTTTAATCTGTGGTTATAATCAACACCTCTACCTAATGATGTCACCATAATGTTACAGAAGTCATTAAAATATTCATGATAAAAGTGGGAAGTTAAAGCTGCAAACACTATTTTTTAAGCCTAAAAACCTGAAAAATTAAATGAAACCAAAAAAATTAACAACAAGTGTTTGACAATGTACATAATATGAGCTTAGTTTTGTATACCTAAGGTCACAGAATACAGAAATCGTCACAACCACTCCAAATTGGAATGGTTAACCACACATAATATGTTGCCACAGAATAACGGTATATTTTACCCAACTTTTTTTCAATTAATTTTTATTGAATACCTAATTGTCGTAATATAACAACGCGATTTGTTTTGTAAGTGTAAAGAATAAAAATTAAAAAGTGCGGGCGGGGCGGTATTTCACCATGGTTTTGGACACAGTGCGCTACATACAAATGTGATCGAACACTCATTCTGCATGTTTTGAATTCTGTGACCTAGGTTATATAAACAATGGTAAACTATTGTAGCTGGCACAGGGCGTAGCTAGCTCGTAGCTTCTTTGGCTATCTTGTCACACACTTGTCTTGTCTGTTCCACAAAATGGTAATACCTAACATTAGGTACAAAAAAGTACACGTTTTTGTTTTTCGTATTCCACGCGTATTATAACGATCTTCGATAACATAGCACAGTGATCGAAACTGATAAACTCAGGTACGGAAATGAACGTGTTATGTGTGTAATGTACCTATCTACGTTCTTAGAAACATCACGTACACCTTAGTACTCCTAATAATTAATCGTTAATATTATAAGCGTGACACTTATAATATTAGGTCCTTACATATGGAATTGGCGTTTTGTCGTACTGGCCACTTTTATCTTAATTTGCATTTGGAATTCCTAACCAGAGAAGATATTCTTCTCTGGTTAGGAATTCCAATTTCAAATTTATACCGCTATTTACTCATGCATTTGTGTTTCGAAAACCGTAATTCATTTGTTTTTTCCTCTTTTGGTTTTTTTCTTTGCGTCACTCTGTTTACAAAATGGAATAGGTACTTGAAATGTCGTATTATTTTCGAGTACGAGTTCCACCGTGGCACCAGTGCTGCAGAAACGGCTCGAAGGATTAATTATGTGTATGGCGGCGTTGTCGCAAAAGAAAACACAATGTTCCAACGTTTTCGTTCTGGAAATTTCGACCCGCAGAACAAGCCCCGTGGACAGCTGGAGACCAAAGTTGATAATGAACAATTGAAGGCTATTGTGGAAGCGGATCCATCGCAAACCACGTCCGAGTTAGCTGTGGGCTGCGGTGTTAGGGTTAAAACTGTTTTAATCCACTTGAAGCAAATTGTGAAGGTAAAAAGCTTGAAAGGGTACCTCATGAATTAAGTGCAGCAAACCGACAAACGCGCGTCTACTGCTGCGTTACATTACTCAACCGGCACAATAATGAAGGGATTTTAAATCGAATTACCTGTGATGAAAAGTGGATTATGTACGATAATCGGAACTGCTCATCGCAATGGCTGAAAAAAAGTTACTTGTGAGCGTTTGGTGGACTAGTGCAGGTGTCGTTCACTACAGCTTTCTTAAATCTGGCCAGATGATTACGGCAGATGTCTATTGCCAGCAACTGCAAATCATGATGAAAAAGCTAGCTGTTAAACAACCAAGGTTGGTCATTCGCGGTTGCTTCAGGACAACGCTAGACCACACACTGCACAACTAACAGACGGCTACCAAATTAAAGGAGCTTCAATTGGAATATCTAAGACCTTGCTCCAACAGATTTTTTTTTTTTCTAAATTTGGATATTTTCTTGCAGTTGCAAGGGAAAAAATTCAACTCCGATGGGGCAGTTAAAAGCTTCCGAATGTTTTTTTAATAATGGAATCAATGAACTACCTATGAGATGGCAAAAGTGCATAGATAGCAATAGTATATACTTTGATTAAATAAATATATTATGTTTAAAAAAAATCGACTTTATGTTCTTCCTTTACAGAACGCCACTGCTGCTTCAGGACAACGATAGACTACAGACTGCAAAACAGACGGCTACTAAATTAGAAGAGCTTCAATTAGAACGTCCAAGACATCCACCGTACTTCCCGGACCTTGCTCCAACAGATTACCTTACTATTCTTGCATGGAAAAAAATTCAACTCTAATGGGGCAGTCCAAAGCGCCTTCAAAGATTTTATTGATTTCAGTCCGAATGTATTTTTTAGTAATGGAATCAATGAACTACCTATGAGATGGCAAAAGTGCATAGATAGCAATAGTATATACCTACTTTGATTACATAAATATATTATGTTTAAAAAAAATCGACTTTATGTTCCTCCTTTACAAAACGCCAATTTCATATGTAATGACCGAAAATTTTCATTAGTTTTAAAGAAGAAGGGGCATTTTTGTATGGAGTCCGTCCCCACTACTGTAGCACTACAAAACGTATATCAAATAAAAGGGCTTAAAAAGTGTGTAATTTTATTGTATGACGAAAAATCTGTAAACCATGGGAGAAAAAAGTTACTGAGGGTTTTAACCCTCAGTAACTTTTTTCTCCCATTTATATTATTATTAAATATACCACTTTTATGAAGTTTGCTGTATATCATTACTTCCCAAAAATTGATCCTTATTAGCAACACTATAAAATAGTGCAATAATACAGGGTGATTTTTTTAAACTTTTTTTAACCTAAAGGTATCTGCATCATTTAAACCTAAAGGTTAAAAAAAAGTTTAATAGTGTTAGTATTTAATAGTGTTGCTAATAAGGATCAATTTTTGGGAAGTAATGATATACAGCAAACTTCATAAAAGTGGTATATTTTGTTAAACTGCCTCATATTTTGAAGAAATGTATGGAATAATAATAAAATGCTAAAAAAAGCTATTTCCTTAATTTTTTCGCACATAATTACTTTCCGGAAATTGTTTCTTACTTGCGACACTATCGAATGGTGTAATATACAGGTGTATTTTTTTACAATCTATGGGTTCGAATCCTGGCTAGGAAAATTGAGTTATTAAATATCTAATGATGTGGTTTAAGTTTTCATCAAGTCGGACTCGACACTCCATAGGGCTAAATTGCTATGCCTAATTTGTTTTAGACATCTTTTACAACGCCCACAAGAATAGTTCACGATGTAATATGTTTTTTTTTACTATTTTTGAGTGCATAATCATTTTAAAATAATTTTTGCTTTAATTATACGTATTTTAATGTAATTGTTTTATCTGCATCATTAGATTTTACATTAACCAATTTTCCAGGCCAGGATTCGAACCCGCAAATTAAAAAAAAAATATCTATATTATTGCACCATTCGATAGCGTTACAAGTAAGAAACAATTTCTAGAAAGTAATTATGTGCGAATAAATTAAGGAAATAGCTTTTTTTAGCATTTTATTATTATTCCATACATTTTTTCAAAATATGAGGCAGTTTATCAAAATATACCACTTTTCTGAAGTTTTCTGTATACCATTACTTTCCAAAAATTGTTCCTTATTAGCAACACTATAAAATAGTGCAATAATATAGGGTGATTTTTTTAACTTTTTTTTAACCTTTAACCCTCATTAACTTTTTTCTCCCATGGTTTAGAGATTTTTCGTCATACAATAAAATGACACACTTTTTAAGCCCTTTCATTTGATATTATATGCCCTGTAGTGCTACAAGGGTGGGGACGGTTTGCCCCTTCTTCTTTATTTATTTTATTTATTTACTAGATGTTGCCCGCGACTTCGTGCGCGCAAAAGTTAATTTCGCAGAAACCGTACATTGTCCGCGATAAAAAGTAATATATTATATCCTTCTCCGTGGTCTACAGAAACCGTACATTGTCCTCCGTGGTCTACTCTACATCTGTGCCAAATTTCATCAAAATCGGTCCAGTAGTTTCGGAGCCTATTCAATGCAAACAAACAAACATACAAACATTTCCTCTTTATTATATAATAAGTTATAAGTATAGAATATAGATTATTGTGCAAGACAACAAAAATTCATTATTTGGTATGTATTCATCATCAGAAGCATCAATCATCATATATTATGTTGATGACAACAAACATTTTTAGACGTATCTTAAAATATATGTTTGTTTGTTAAGTCGGCTTACGGATGATAATTTTACGTGGTATGTATTAACGTCATCACAAGCAGAGCGCTTAGGCCGATGGTGCCTCTCTATCGCTTGTTCCGCGCTCTCGCTTGCACGTTTGGCTCAGGCGGAACGTGACAATCACGCGGAACGTAACACTTTTTCGTGTGTGCATCCGACGTTCATCGATTTATAAAACGTTACCACGTCAAAAATAAAAGACATTCCCGTTCAAATACAAATATGTATTATATTAAAAAGAGGTAGATATGGCATTGCGCGTAAACAGTGAAGACCTAAATTGGCCCGACGTCGGGCCAATTTTGGTTAGTGTGTTCTGCGAGTAATAGCGTGTTCTGTATTAGTGTGCGACATTGACACGTTGAACGCGTCCCATGTCAATGTGTGTCGTGGCATCGAAATATTGTCAATTTTGTAAGGATATAACGTATCTATGTAATAATTAATCAAAGTTCAAATATTACAACAATGAAAATAACTTAGATTTAGAATAGAACCTAACCTCAAACTTTAATTGAATTATTAGTAAACATACAGAATGCGTCATAGGTAGTCCTCGTTCATGATACATATAATCCGCCTTTTTGTACATTTATTTGTAGAGGCACTAGTAATGCAAATAACAAAGCATGTGGTAAATGTACGAGTTACAAGGGGGTCAAAAATATTATCGTCCTGTTTGACCCACAGAGCCTCGTCACCAGACCTTGCCAATGTCAGTACCACGAGCACCGGGGCGTTGAGCTCACTCTCGTTGTTATCACTCATCGTATTACTCGTTTGGTTGGTAGTAAGGGAATAAAATATATTATACAATAACCTAAAGTACAACGTGAATGAATAAAATCTGGTTTGTACCGTTTGTGTTTAAATATCATGCGATTGCATAATTATGTAATTAGATTGGGTCTTTGCTATAGTAGATTTTATTTTCTTCTTTCGTTACATAAAGGTACTGTGGTTCTCAGCAAATTTAAGGACTTAGCGGACGTATAATGTATTCCTATTACAGTAATAAATAATAATACAGTGTTCTTTGATACCAGTTAAGCTTTTGTTATTATCTATACTAATATTATAGTTTGTTTGTTTGTTTGAACGCGCTTACCTCAGGAACCACTGGTTCGAATTGAACATTTCTTTTTGTGTTAGATAGTCCATTAACCGAGGAAGACTATATTGTTATATACGCTGTGACTAATAGGAGCGAAGAATCACTGGAAAATGTGGAAAAAAACGGCATCTTTGACGGCTTCCGTTGTTTGTTTGAACGCGTTGATCTCAGGAACTGCTATATGGAATTGAAAAATTATTTTTGCGTTGGATAGTCCATTTGTCGACGAAGGCTTTAAGCTACATAATATCTATTACGCGGCGACCAATAAGAGCGAAGCATCAGTGAAAAATGTTGCAAAAACAGGGAAAATTATTCATATTTGAAGGCTTCCGTTGCGTGCGCTGCGTAAATGGTTCAAGTCACACATAAAAATGTAGGTATGACAGAATTATTCCTCTTTAAATGATCTAAAATGTCCGCGACAGTATATATTATGTCTATCTTTTAAGACTGACTTTTTTATGGTAATCAAATTTAGTCGAAATTAATGCATTATTGCGCCATCACTTAACGCGGACGAAGTCGCGGGCAACAGCTAGTGATGTTATAAAATTAGTTTCACTCTTGATAATAATTGCTATTTTATCTAGCCATTGGCTGGACGCGCGAAACTTCAGAAGTTATATCGAGTCAAAGGCGATTCTGGAACGGCGCGGGGCCTGGCGCAGTAGGGTGGTGGAGGGTTACTCACTGCAGATAACGCAGCCGGGAGCCAGACAGTCAACGTCCCGATGCACCGCTCCCGCACCCCGCACCCCACGCCCCGCACCGCCCGAACCCGTATTCAAGATTCGCACTTTTAACTCCTTAAATTTCGCTGATTTCTTTTGTAATGACTAATGATCTTGATGATAAAATAGTCTTAGATATAGTATTACTAGATATCGCAGTGGTCAATTTAAACAAGTAAGTATTCTCTAAAACATAGATTCAAGTTATTACCACTACATACGTTTTGATCGTTTTAAACTGATGGAGATAATAGTTTTTCAGTCAAATTTTTACAATTTTCCCTATTTGCATATTTTACAGGCATTAAATTATAATAATCCTTGAACAGATTTATAAGCTACTTTTGTACTCTACCTTGATCTTTTAAAATATAATGATAAAGAAAATATTTTAGTAATGCACATAATAATACTTGAACATCTAGTCAGACCATAATTTATATTGTTTGATATTAATGATTTATCTATTTTGTATTTATATAAGAATAGCGCCATCTCTTTAAAACTTTGGGAATTAAAGTATACGCTTATGGCTAATCTTATTACTATGGATGTAATTAAATAATTACATATACCTACTTATCAAATTAATTAACGTAACAAAACGATTCCAAGATGCAAGAAGCAAATGATTTATTTTTCTTCTGAAATCCTTGAAGAGCTTTAAAAAGCTCTTCGTTAAGAACCTTACGCGCCATCTAGTGTCAAGAAATATTTTTTTGATTGGTTTGGAAATAACCTGTAAGAAAAAAAAAAGGTTTTTTCCTTTTCAAAAATACGGCTTACCATAATAAATAAAAGGCTCTATAACTTTATGGGAGTAATGTGTGTTTAACAAAAAAAAACTTAGTAATTTTCTATACAAAACAAAAAGTACAGCTGTATTGAGAGCACTTTAAAAGCTTAAATGCAAATTAATTTCCTACAGGTGCTATTATCGGATTAATTAGTGTTCCCTGCTATGGAATATTCCAGTTCACGGTTCCATTCTTAGCTGTGAGTTTGTGACTGAGCAGATTATTAATAAATAATAAAAACATTGATTGGAAAATCATGTAACCACAAAAGCATGTTTTTTTTAACCGACTTCGAAAAAAAGGAGGCGGTTATACGTTCGGCTGTATATATATATTTTTTATTTTTTTGTCTTTTTTTTTGTATGTTCGCGGATAACTCCGCCGTCTGTTGGCCGATTTTCAAAATTCTTTTTTTTAATGTAAAAGGTATAATCCGAAGTCGGTCCCATTTTTAGAAAATTGGTGACCTGATGATGGGATCCATGAGGAAACGAGGGAACTCCTCAAAATTGATATGGACACATATGGTGATTTCGACTTTTTCTGAAGTAGTCCAAGCATATGCTACCAAAAAGTAAGATTTTGCTCCAAGGTATACCCTGGATCCAAAAGTACAGAACAGAACTCCTGACTCCTTATAGATACATGTTTGGGGATTATGGCGTTGTTTAAAGAACTGCAAGCATATGCCACTTTGTCAGTTAGAGTAATCATCATCACCACCACTATCACAGCATACATCATCACATTATGATGATAAAGAAGGTACGTCTCATAGTATTTTACACTAACACGGAGATCTTTGAACATTACTCTGCCGTTTATGAACCTATTTGCAAAATTCTTTTGTTGTTGTAAAGGGTTTAATTCGAAATTGGTCACTAAAGTGGAAACGTGATGATGCGATCCATGAGGAATCGAGGGAACTCCTCGAAATTTATATCGACACATATAGTGATTTTGACTTTCACTGAAGTAACACAAGCATATGCTACCAAAGAATAAGACGTTGTACCAAGGTATACCCTGAATCCAAAAGCACTGAACAGAACTCCTCAGTCTTTAAAGATTTGCGTTAGGAAATTTCGGAATTGTTTAAAGAACTGCAAGCATATGCCACTTTGTAACTTACAGTAATCATCATCATCATCTTAATAACAATACCTAATGGAAGCTTGGCGCGTATTCAGTTATACATTCGATCGTTTATTTTAGACGTTTTTAAGAAGTATTAATAATAACTTAACAAGATATATCACTAAAAAGGGTGAAATTATTATTTTTAAACAAAAAATTAAACCGACTTCCAAAGTAAAAATACACAAAAAAAGTATGAAATAAAACTTATTTTATAAATAATTCCCCTTTTAAATTTGGCTATTTCTCAACTTAATCTTCTTAATTTTGAAGTCGGTACCAGCAAATATGAACGTGAGTTCTATAAAATATTGTAGGATATCGTTTGGGCTGGTAGCGACTTCAAAATAAAGAAGATTAAGAAGAGAAATAGCCAAATTTAAAAGGGGAATTATTTATAAAATAAGTTTTATTTCATACTTTTTTGTGTATTTTTACTTTGGAAGTCGGTTTAATTTTTTGTTTAAAAATAATTAATATAGTAAATATTATATGTCTACACTCTACATTCGACTGTCAAAAATCGTACCGATAGAGTTCGTCTTGTGGTCGAAATTTATCATTAAATTTAAATTTAATTTATTTAATATAATTTTTAAATTTTACTTTATGTTTGTTTTCCTCTTAGATTAAAACAAAATAAAAAATGTTAATGTTGCGACAGATTGACAATCGTCAACGTGTATCAAAATCCAAAGTAATTACACTGAGTCAAAATCAAACAAAATCATACAACAAACTACCTCTTTTATTATACTCTCTTATAGTAACGAAATGGCCAGGCCACATATTATAATGACTAAGGAGTAGAGTTTGTGAAGTTACGCTTGTAGAGTTAAGGCGTGTAGGGTAAGAAGCTTGGTTTTACATGAGATTTCATAACTTTTTAACAGTGCTAGTCATATGGTATCGTCTTGGCATAATTTTTTTACATGGAAATGTTTTTGGTGGGATTACATATAATACTATATACAGCCGAACGTATAACCGCCTCCTTTTTTGGAAGTCGGTTAAAATTGTTGTAGTTAATTCAGTAAATCATGAATATACTACTTACTCGCGTAGTCGAATATATTTTTATAAATATAACCGAAGAAGATGCTAAGATTTAGTTAGGGTCAGGTTGGGGAAGACCGCCTACAAGGCAAGACCGTCTGCACGCAATATCTTATATTTATTAATAGCTATGCAGCTAGAATTGACAGTCGGTATATCATACTTTGGTAAAAAAATTTAATCATATATGTCGCTGGCAACACTATGATGGGAGAAACATTTGCCGCCATTTTTATCTGGGTTTTGAAGGTCCATTAAATATGAAAACAAGAATTTCATATGACTTTTAACTTTATTATCCTACAGTTAAAGTGCATATTTGAAGGTAAAACACACTTTTTAGATATAAGTTGGTATAAATACATATAACATACCAAGTGACGTGTTAAATGTCAATAGACGGTCT
Source organism: Glaucopsyche alexis (assembly GCA_905404095.1). NCBI lineage: Eukaryota > Metazoa > Arthropoda > Insecta > Lepidoptera > Lycaenidae > Glaucopsyche > Glaucopsyche alexis. The sequence goes on from FR990053.1 coordinate 11,939,287, forward strand.
TGCCTCCAATAGCACGGAAAGACCGTCTGCACGCCGAATTTTAAAAAAGGGTTTGTATTTTAAATATGTGCTATTATATTGTAATTTATGTAGCACAAAATTGTTACTGTTAATATGTTTCAGCACATGGAATACTTAAGATCGGTCTAGAACATACCAAATATTTGTTTTATTAAATTGAGTAAATTTTTCAATAAAGTATGCCGGTCTTTCCCAACCTGACCTTATCTGTTTAAATTTTGCCGCTTTTCACCCCGTTGCATCTTCAGCGCCCCTTATTTAACGCTTTTTACGGACACTTTCATGTATTGGAAATTTTATTTACCGGCCAAAATTCATACTCCTCCGCTTGCACAATTCTCGTAGAACTGTAGATACTAAAAGTTGTTTGTTTTACATAGTAAATAATATATAATAATAAATTATACACTATGCTAGAATAGGCAATCCATACTAATATTAATAAATGGGAAAGTGTGTATGTTTGTCCGTCTTTCACGCCAAAACTACTGAACCGATTTAAATGAAATTTGCACACAGAGAGTCTAGAGCTTGAGAAAGGACATAGGCTACTTTTTATCGCGGGGAAATGTACGGTTCCCGTTCTACTTTATTTACAGTTTCAAAAACTACTAAACCGATTATCATGAAATTACAGAGCACAGCACAGATATAAAGTAGACCACGGGAAAGGACATAGGCTACTTTTTAACGCGGGACATATACGGTTCCCGTGGGTTACTGTACCGACGCGGCCGGAGCCGCGGGCAACAGCTAGTAAAGTCATAAACATGTATGTCAGCCTATTCGTGCAGAAGCATAAAATTTTAAGTACGTGTACACACTACACAATGTGAGTAGGGGCGCTAGATTACCATAAGCGGTGAGTCGCGACGCCCGCCCTTGGGATTCGTGCACTTGATACTAGGGGCGTCAAAAGTTCATTCATTTGCATCATGATAACTACGAAAACTATGAATAGTACATAGCACACATTATTGTAGCAAGACTAAAATAAAATATATTTTATGAAAAGACCGGATAATGAGCAGACAAGTCGCTGAATGGTGATTATTGTTTCCTTTTTTATAAATTTAACCAGGAATAGAACAGACGAATCGCCTGATGGTAAGCCATTACCGCCACCCATAGACACCCGCGGACAGCACAGTTACAAGTGGACCAGCGGTATCCTACTACTACTTTATTATAAATTTATAAATAATATGAAAGTATGTGAGGATGGATAGATGGATTTATGGTTGGATAGATGTTATGCTATTTCACCCAAAAACTACTGAACGGATTTTGATGAAATTTGGTATGGTAGTAGTTTGAGCTTTGGATTAACACATAGGCTACTTTTTATCCAGAAAAAGTACAGTGTTTCCGTAGGATATTGCATTTACGCGGGCGGAGCCCCACGGCTTTTCCCGCGCAAAAGCTAGTTTTTTTTTAATTATTTATGTAATATAATAATAATAATAATATCTATGGACGCTTCACACCACATCAGTCTGGCCCCGTGCTAAGTATCCGAAGAACTTGTGTTACGGGTACCAGAGAACGGAAAGTATATTTAATACTTTTTGTACTGTACTTATATTTAAGATTTTTATTATATAATACACATATATTTAATACACATCCATGACCCAGGAACACAGAAAACTTTTGTTCCCTGGCGGAATTCGAACCCGCGACCTCCGGCTAAAGCGCCACTGGTCTAGCCACTGAGCCACGGAGGTCGTTATAAAGATTTATTATCTTATATATATAATAAATATATAATAATATTTAATAAATATACTGGACTACTGGATAAACTACTGGACCGATTTTGAAGAAATTTGGCAGAGATATAGAGTAGACCACGGGGAAGGATATAGGCTACTTTAACGCGGAAAACCTACGGTTTCTGTGCAATTGACTTTTGCGCGCACGAAGTCGCAGGCAACATCTAGTTGTATAATATGGTCAGAATGAAACTGTAATGAATTTCAATTGTGTAACATCTATCATGTCACTATAACTCAGAATCATCCGTGTAGAAATTTTCTTTAAGGGAAATTGTCCTTCTTTTCCTTCAGAGCCGGTTTCATTTCGCTACAAACAGAATATTATCAAGTAAGTGAAGTAAGTAAGCAAGGAACCCTCGTAGTTTCGCTCTGTCCATTCGTCCATCTGTCTATCTGTCCGCTTTTGTAAACATAGGCCCTTTTCATCCGTTAATTGATGATTTATACAGTATTCTCCGAGCGAAGAAACCGCTCTTGAAATACTGTAGTGCCTGGGTCAGTCGGTTTTTAAATGTCGTATGGTTGCCCAAGCACATACCGCATTCTCACAACATACGCAGCCTATTCCAGAGAAATGACTGGTCAATACATCTGGGGCCAACCATGTGCGGGTTTCCTCGCTAATTTTCCTTCACCATTAGAGCGTCCGTATAATGTACTTGAGATCTGAGAAGTCTCATTGGTACACGCCATAACCTGGGATTCGAACATACACTCTCTCGAGAGCGAATCAAACGGTCTACCCACTAGGCTACGGAGCTCTTATCCGCTTTTGTAACTTCTGTGATTACACGTTGATAGTTACGAACATGTTACGAAATCCTCCTTAGACATATCCTGACATACGGACGAATGGACGTACGGAAGGACGGATGGACTAAATTCTGGTTTTTAATTATCCGTTTCGGAAATGAACAGACAAAAATTATAGAAGAGATTATCATAATAATTACAGAGGCCCAAACATTTTTTCTCTTGTACCTTCAATGTGTACCGCGATGTTATGTTGTATGTAAATAAGTTAAACGAGTTAAGTAATTGTTATGTAAGCTGTAATTGTTACATAACAGCTCGCGGCCCAGGCTTTGCTCTGAGCTCTGAATGTCAGGGCCGCGGCCTTGGCCGTGACCACCCCTCCTCAGTCCTCACCCCACCTTCTCGCTTCTCACGCACCTCGCCAGTACATTTGTTTTGTGCTCAATATTCTGAGGAGATGGGCTCAAATGTAAATTAACAGCAGATATTGCCCGCGACTTCATTTCTGCCCAGGGGTAAATGTTTTACCCTCGGGAGCAAACATTATATCCCTCACTTTATTCTACGGCATGGGCCTACTATAAGTATTAAGTTACTACTTACTAGGTTGCTTTTGGGTAAAGTTTACAATCTAGGTCACTGTATTAAAAAGCTATTGGCTATACGTTAGGTTAGGTCAGCCATACTCAAAGTGTGTTCCGCGGAACCCTGGGGTTCCGCGAAGCCCCTGTAGGGGTTCCGCGAGAATTTAGAAAAAAAATCAACAAAACACCTCTCTCTGGTCGAACGTTTTACGCGTCGTAGAGGCGCAGCCGAACAGTCGCCAATCACAACAGTAACAGCCGATCGGGCCTCGACACTCAGTCAGTCAACGATTAGCGTTTGGAGCGAAAACTACGAGTACTAGCTCAATTGAGAATTTTAAACGAAGTATTTATTGTTCTACTGCTGTATTCTGATTGTATCAGTTTTGTACATTAATTCTTCTTTCTTCAACTCTTTTACGCAGTAACGATCGTGCGTTATTTTGACCCAACCATCCTGACATTTACCATTATTAATAAAGAAGAATGGAACGTTGGAAAGCGTTAAACGTGTTGCAACAATGTCTTCTAACGAAGCCGAATGTTGCTGCTTTTGAAGCAGTGTGCGCGGAGTATTACCAACGGCCATGGGCGTAGCCAGGGGCCATGGGCCAGCCATATAACCCCCCCAAAACCCCAAACCCGGGGGGTTTTGGGGTGTTATATGACAAACCTAACATGATAACTGATAAGTTATTATTTGTCATCTATTTTGCAACATCAGAAATTACACTAATTTTACATTAATTTAAATTACAAAATTATCCTATTTTCACAGTCTTTTAGGATTTAAAGTTGAACATATTTAACCTTTTAAATAGAATAAAAAAATTTGCTAGCTCGCGTTGACCATAAAGAACATATATTATTTAGTACCGATGTTCAATATAGCCGGTTGATTTTATGGTATTTTACCGAAGTTCACCGTTATACAGTGTTTTACTTTAACGTTTGAACAGATTTTGACCTGTATAATGGGAAAAATTTTGCTCGCTCGCTCCGCTCAATCGTGTTTGGCTTAAAAAATATAATATCAATTTTTATGTTTCCGAATTACAGTTTAAATTCAGGGTTTAAAACAGAAAGAAACAGGTAAAAAGGAAAAAAATGGGGGTCCATAATGTGCCCAGGGCTTCTAATAGGTTAAAGACCAGTATTTAATGTACTTTTAGTAGTTTTATTTTATTTTACTTGTTATGTAGTAATTTTCTATTAATATGTAATAAGTTGTAACTGTTACATTGTACTTTTATTATGCTTATTTTTAGGGAATACATTTATAAAATAATTGTTTTATTGTAGGGTTCCGTCAAGTATTTCGCCTTCCAAAAGGGTTCCGTCACCAAAAAAGATTGAGAACCGCTGGGTTAGGTTAATAATATACCTATAATAATTATTATTATTGTTTACTATCTATGCCATAATTGCGTTTGGTATATGCCTCTACTCCGTAGTGTTAAGTGTAGTTTTAAATAAGGTAGGGTAGTATGAAAAATCAACATTGCTGCTGCCCATGACGAACTAATTAGCCTACAAAATAAACATGCAAAGTGTTGGTGTTGGTGACATTGACAACAAATAATTGGTTTATCTCATGGCGATAAAACGTTTCCATTGCAGGAGTGGAGCGGGCCGGGAGATGGGCGCGGAGAGAGTTCGATACTGTTGCCGCCTACGCAGTTTACACGTGTAACGCGGCTCGGTCACCGCGGTGAAGGTCATATATCCCAATTTGTACCGAACCAACTTACCCTGTAATACGAGCGGGTCGTCGACCTCAATGAAAATCTTCCAGGGTACCCGACCTTGACCTTTTACCGCGCACGCGCCGTGCGCCTGCGTGACCTTGTTACTGTACAGCCTGTTATGTACTACTTTAAGCTTTATGTACAATGTAATGAAATCGTCAATCAACACGAGATCATTTTTCGGGAATAATAACACATCCCACTGTTTGGTTTCCATTTCAATGGTGAGAAGTTATCTGCTACTTAGAGGTGCCTAAAGCTCATGCCTACAAGAATATTATACAACGTGTACCACATAAGGTATACCAATCCGAAACCCAGTGATACCATTAGGTATCACTGGGTTTCGGATTGGTATACCTTATGTGGTAATACTTATGTAATAATACTATATATAATAATATATGTGGTAATACTTAATAAAAATACTTGAGTATTAACTCATGAAATTGAACAACTTTCCCCAAGGAATATAGGTCAAAATATGAAAAAAATATTTGGACTTCCCATACTAATTTGATTTGCTGGCCGTGCGGTTTGTATGGGAGGTCAAATTTTTTTTTTCATATTTCGACCTGTGTTCCTGGAGAAAGTTGTTCAATTTCATCAGTATTATCACTGGGTTTCGGATTGGTATACCTTATGTGTTACACATTGTATAGCCTACGATACGAGCTAAGGTCGACATCACCCATCTGGCTTTAATTAATTAGAGATTCAAAATTGAAGTTTTTGTGAAAATTCCACTTAACTATTTTGCGAATAAATTAAATATCAATCGAAGGTAAGAAGCCTATATGATAAAGCTAGGTTAGCAACTTTTTTCCTGGCATAAATACTGGGTTTTATTATTATTACAGAACGTTTTTATGTGCTAATATTCACCCATCTGTTTATTCAATAAATCAAAATGAGCGCTATTTCATCGTGAATGATGATGATATAATCGAAGGTTGGCTGCAAAAAGCCTGAATGCCGGTTAGCGAACTTTGAAAAGTACCTACAATATGAGGGGTAAGTACTTTCTATGAAACCCATTCCCGCTACTGTAGCACTACCACACATGATATTGTATCAAATAGAAGGGCTTGAAAAGTGTATTATTTCATTGTACGACAAAAATACGACCGACGATGATCTAAACCACGGGAGAAAAAAATAATCGGTTTACTACCGTTTTTTTTTCTCCCGTGGTTTAGAGATTTTTGTCGTACAATAAATGATGTTACTAAAAAAATTAAAAAAAAAAGCATCTGTAAGTACCTGTAGGTATTATTGCATCATTAGATAATGTTACTAAAGTAACAACTTCTATGAAATGGGAGGTACCTAATCCTATACATAATATAGCAAACTCAAGGAAAGTGTTGTAATTTGATAAAGTGCTTGGTATTTTAAACAAAAAAATATAAAAATATATACAGCCGAACGCCTCCTTTTTTTGGAAGTCGGTTAAAAAATGTATGGATAAATAATAACATGCTAGAAAAGGCTACTTCGTTATGTCACTTAGGGCTATATTTCACCGGGACGCCATGGCATCGCAACCAGTTGCACCACAGTGGTGTCTGTAAGCTATCAAACTAGACATCATACAGACCCAGGGCCTCTAGTCAAGATGCATTTGATAATTTCGACGACGAAGTTCGACAGTAAAATGTATGGGATTTGACTTATGGCATCGCAAGCGAAATGTCACATAACGATGATGTATGTTAATCCAATACATTTTTGATTACGAAGTTCGCTGCCGAAATTATCGAATGCATCTTGACTAGAAGCCCAGAGTCGCCACGACCTCACCCTGCGGCCACAGTATCAATATGGGCCTCGAAGAGATAGCACTACTGCAGACAGGTATGTACGTAGGAAAATAAAGTTCAAGAGAAAAAAGACACAGTGGTCGAATTTATTAAGGGGGAGGAAATTTTCATTAGTTTTTCAGTAGGATGCACCGTGTCCGAGATAAATAATAATAATAATATCTATGGACGATTCACACCACGGCAATCTGATCCCGTGGTAAGTTCTCGAAGAACTTGTGTTACGGGTACCAAAAAACGGAAATTTAATACTTTTATACTATACACATATTTAAGATTTTTATTATATTATACACATATTTAATACACATCCATGACCCAAGAACACAGAAAATTTTTTTGTTCCTTCGGCGGGATTCGAACCCGCGACCCCCGGCTTGAGCACCAACACGCTCAACCAACTGAGCCACAAAGGTCGTCAAATCGAGACGGGAATCGATCGTCGAGATATACCTAATCAATTTTATAAAAAAATTGTAAATGCTCTACATTTAGATACGAGGGATGTATAAAGTTATAGAAATGTTGGAAAATTCAGGATTTTCAATTTTTTTTCTCCCATCATGAAGAAAATATGTGATTGCGGGGTTATTAAGTGGGAGGAATTTTTTTTTCAGTAGGATATTTCCATGCTAGAATAAATTTTATAAAAAAAATTTATAAATGCTCTACATTGAAATACGGGGGATGTATAAAGCTATAGAAATGTTGGAAAATTCAGGATTTCAAATTTCTTTTTCTCCCACCACGAAGAAAATATGTTGTTGCGGGGTTATTAAGGAGGCGGAAATTTTCATTATTTGAAATCCCAACTCTTCACTAACTTAGGTACAGTAGACGTATCGTGTTTCGGCTCATTAAAAATGCTCCAATGGTGATCGTCTACATCTGATGCTGCAGCATAATACTAGAACTTTTCTTATTCAATAAAAAAATGTATGCAAATTTTATAACTGGTGGTAAAAATATAGATACGTATCTATAGTCCAAGGAAACTTCCACTTATGATCAATTTGTATTTAGTTAACGGTAACGTCATGTGTACCCATGTTACCAGATTCCAGAATATCAAATGTAATGGACTTCGCCAGTCATAAGCAGGTTGTAATTTAAGCCTTGTTCCGTTTTCACTACTTAACATCCTGAATCCTGAGAAGTTTTCAAAAGGGACTTTATTTTGGGTTTTTTTTTCTACTTTAACAACTATTTTCTACTAAAGGCCTTTTTACACTGTCTTAGTAGGACTTACTTTTGTAATTACCATAATATCGAAACTATTGGTATCATTAATCATGCTACCTATCATGTAAAGTTGATTATTTTTTCTTTCAGGGGGTGCGGTTGTTATATGTCAAAATTAATATCTAAGCAATATACTATATTCTGCTCTATTTCTCAAATATTTCTCTATTCTATTTTTAGTGAGGATGTCCCTCATGTCTGTAGTCAATAGTCTACAAATCCAGGAGCCTGTCAATAGTGTCTAATGGAGTATATTTAGTACGTAGATTCTGTAATCTGTATCTCTATATTTTGTCGAGTAGGCTGTACCTACTGTGAAAATTTTAACTAGCTGTCTCGGCTCATGAAACAGCCTTGTGGTGACAGACAGACAAACAGCAGAGTCTTAGTAACAGCAAGTATTATTAAACAAATCGTTTAGAGGTCAATGTATATGCCTATACGATATGTACAATAGAGTCCCAGAAATCGTTCAAAATCTTTCCATCGATAAATTTAAAAAAGTAGTTAAAGAACGTGTGCTGAAGCGATTATAGGGTCAATGGTTTTATTGACGACTAGCGACCCGCCCCAGCTTCGCACGGGTACAATACTGATACTAATACTACAGAATGTCTTTAAACCTCTAACAAAACGGGCGAAATCTAGTCAAAACAAACAGAAACAAATTAATATGGGTACCTACTAAAACTCAATGAAATAAGTAGGTGGGTATATTTTTATCGTATGAAATACCATAGATCTAAACTCCCCCCGCACGCGCACCCCCGCCTTGGTGACGTCCACTTCGCAACGGGCCGTGCAGCAGAAATCGTAATATTTTAATTTCGCTATAACTTCAAAACCACACGTCCAATTTCAATCATTCAAAGACCAAATATTATCTACATAAACTGTACTTAGTGATGAAATTATTTATTTTGATAAGGATTAATAGCATGAGTAAAATAAACGCGTTTAAATGTAGTCCAAAAAAAATTCAAGATTTCTAAATAAAAAAATGGTTGTTGTGCCTCACTCGACATAGATAGGTATAGTATGTCGCGGACTTTTTTGTAGATATTTATAAGTTCTATAATTAATTAGAACATTTTATGGTTCTATCTTTTATTGTTTAGGCAGCGTACGCAAAATAAGTAACTTTTCTGGTTGATTTTTTACACCTTGTGTCCGAAAAACCCAAATATTTTACGGAACCCTATTTTTTTCCAAAATAAAATATAGCCTATGTTACTCGTGGATAATGTAGCTTTCGAATGGTGAAAGAATTTTTGAAATCGGTCCAGTACTTATTGAGCCTATTCATTACAAACAAACAAACATACAAACAAAGTTTTCCTCTTTATAATATTAGTGTAGATTGTACACCCTGGGAATAGGATGGCCACCTATGCAAGGCTTCTATTATGTACTATATTATCCTGACTCCTGACTTTTGTTAATATTATATAGATTACTTTGTAAAAATATATATTTTTTTAAACATACATACATACATATAATCACGCCTTTTACCGTAGGGGTAGGCAGGACCGCCTCTTTCCCGTAGGGGTAGGCAGAGACCACTTCTTTCCACTAGCTACGATCCTTACATACTTCTTTCGCTTCGTCCACTTTCATTCTTACCATCCATTCCTCCTCTTACATTCAACGTAGCCAAGCGTCTCTCCATGGTCCGCATTTTTTTAAAGAACAATTATTTTTCATCTTTTTGCTAAAAAAAGTTAGAAACTCGCATGGGGCCACCACGCGAGTTGTCGTAGTGTAAGCTCTGGGATAAACACTACCCCCCTTACTAATAAACGCTGTATAAGCTTTGAATAGTTATACAGTGTTTTGTTCCCGTCACACAAGTGACATTTTTAATTCGATAGAAGGAGACAAAACACTGTATAACTATTCAAAGCTTATACAGCGATTATTAGTAAGGGGGTACTACTACTAGGATACTTACTTTTTATCCCGAAAAGTGTTCACATGGGAACTGTACCTACTTACGCAAGCGGAGCCGCGGGCAAAGGCTAGTGTACCTATACCAAATACAAATTTTAATAAAAAAAACCGGCCAAGTGCGAGTCGGACTCGCGCAGTGAGAGTTCCGTACAAACCTGTAGTGGTTTTGTTACAGGCTACAGCTTAAAGGTATTATATACCTGAGTGTTTGATATGAATTTCGATTTAATAACTACGCGTTCATGAGGAAAGGGGTAGTAATGTTTAAAATTAATAACAATATTTTTATGATGTACTTAAAAATTTTACGGTTTTCGCAATTTTTCCTTTATCTGTTCTATAAGACGTTGCTTCGTAACAAATTTCAAGATTCTGAGTTCACGGGAAGTCACCCTGTAGGTTTTGATTCCCTTGCGTGTGTCGAAAATTTGCGGCATAAACGGCTGTATCTTTTGATTGCGTTGGCTTAGAAGCTTGATTTTTTCACAGCTCCAAGGGACAGTAGACCTGAGTAGAATACTAGGTACGAGTAATATTACAAAGCTGAAGAGTTTGTTTGTTTGTTTGTTTGTTTGAACGCGTTAATCTCAGGAACTAATGGTTCGAATTGAAAAAATATTTTTGTGTTGGATAGTCCATTTATCGAGAAAGGCTTTAGGCTACATAACATTATGCTAAGCTCAATACGAGCGGAGCATCAATCAATAATGTTTCAAAATAGTTTTTTTTTTCTTTCTTTTGAGAGCTTTCGCTGCGTACGATGCGGAAATTGTTAAAGTTTCGCTAAAATTATGTATGACAGAATTGTTTCCCTTTAAAAGTTCTAAAAAAAAAGTCCGCGACCGTATATGTCTATCTTTTAAGGTTGGCTCACAATAACCTTTTTTATGCTAACAAAATTTGTTCTAAAATTAAGCATTAATTGTGAGGGTATTTTCATAAAGATGATATTAATCCTTATTCAAGTAAATACGTTATTCATTACAAGCATTTAATTTAGAAGAAATTTGCCGTTCACATCATTTGATTTCAATGAGTATTTTAGAAGATATCGCAGTAATAAAAAATCAAGCGCGCAAAAATAATAACTACAAAATAACTGACTTTCAAAGTGGGCGTTAGACGAAATAAGTTTGGGAACCTCTGTTATAAGGGTTCCGTTTTTTCCTTTCGAGGTACGGAACCCTAACTAACATTAGTGGCATATAATTATAACCACTAAAAGCAAACTTTAAAGAAAAACTGGTATGGAGAATTCAAATATTGGAAATTATGATTACGAAATAGTTACCTACTCTGTCCTAAAAGTATTCTCTAAAATAACATGTTTGTTTCCAACTTTCTTGGTCTCCCGCTAATTTGAGTAGGTAGGTGAAACAAGTTAATTGTTCAGTAGAAAACATAGGTGGGCAAGGGCACTGCAGGGGAAGCGAACATTAACCCTTCTGCAGTTCATTCGCCGTCTGGCCTCACCCCTGCAGCCCGCCCACGCCCCCGGCCCGACTGCACCCTAGCCACGTTGCAACTATCAAAAGCTACGGATAAGCAATATCATAATACGCTATTTGAAGGTCAGCTTTAACAGTAAATGCTGAGAGGTGGTTGTGATCTATGTGATATCAGGTTGAGACTACCTTTTACCACTATCAAAGCAGTGTCGGGACTCGGGAGTAACCTTACACATACCCCCTTACTAATAAAAATATTTATCCGGTACATAAGCAATACAATGTTTTGTCCTTGTCTGTCAAGCTAATTTTTCAACGTATAAGACAAGGACAAAACATTGCATTGCTTATCTATTGGAAAAATATTTTTATTAGTAAGGGGGTTAAGATATAACATTTTCATTTTGTAAAGGACATAATAACTAATAAGTATATCATCTGGCATCTACCTACTCAAGAAAATTTGATCAAGTACGGCCTAATGCCCATAATAACCAGATCCCAGAGTGAATTTTGTTCCTAGAGACGACATCTAATCATTGACAAGTAACAAACTCTGAAAAACGACAAAGCATTCCTTTGTACAAGAAAAATGTTAAGTAGCTTTTTAAAAAAAAAAACATTAAAAATTCATCAGAGCCTCCCACATTGCTCCCACATATACATCCATAATAAAAAACCAGCCAAGTGCGAGTTGGACTCGAAAACGTAGGGTTCCTTACCAATATAAGTACCAATGTTTTACATGTTTACCTATTATTTCGTCATTTTTTCCTTGTTAGCAGCTTAGCGCATTCTACCAGTAAAGTGTCTATTACTTACTCCTGAACTAACAAAATTATCTGTCGTTGTAGTTTTAAAATTCATTACATGGACAGCGTATGGACTACCATCATGAATATTTTCAGATTTTTCGAGCCACCCCGTAGCCCTTTAGCTTTTAGAGGGGGCATCCTATTTTTTTACAAAAAAATGCACTTTCAAGTTGAATGTCTCGCAAACGGATACCTATCTAAAATAAAAAAAGCGTTTTAGGAATCTCTTAATGTTTTAAAAGACGTAATGATACCCCACACAATAGGGTAGATGCGAGAAAAAACAATCATCCTCACCTTGGAGTACCTCCCCTACACATGTAGGTAGGTAGGTAGGTACCCCAAAAAATATTTTTCATGATTTTATTTTAACACTTTGTCTCTCTTTCTATCTTCACTATCTTATTACTTAAATTTCCTTCTCATCTTTCGCTCGCCTCATCCGATCACACTTTTCGTAACGCCGCTCTCGTCTGTCGTCACTGATTCACCAGCTTACTTCTCAAGTCAAGCTTACGTAAAGAACTTTGAGTAAGAAGTTTTACTAAGTTTTACTTCAATAAAAATGATTGACACTTTTGACACTTATTACGGCCTTTAGTTTGCCTTTAGTATAAAGTTACTCACGGTCCAGCCTGCAAATCCAGCACCGGTAATTTGTAGGCTGGAAAGTGAGTAATCACTTATAAGGGCCATCCTCACGGTCCTGTTTGCAAATCTAGCAGCCTGCAAAATTGAAATGGACTAGTTGGCGAAAATAATAAATGACTAACGTGATTGATACTAATGCCGGCCATAAGTACTGGCGCTGGATTTGCATGCTGCACGGTGAAAGCTATGTTATGTGTCCCAGGCCCCAACCTTATGTACATAAGGTTGGGGCCTGGGACTATATGCTCCGGAATCCGAAATCCGATCTGATCCGGTCGAAATTCAACTCTATTGCATTAGCGCAGAGTTCTATTTTCAGAGCTCTGAATTTTCACCGGCGTTCCGGATTCCAGAACATAATTATTATAATAGTATCTAATAGTCTAATGTATGATAGATACTCCATTGTGACGGAAAGTTGGTAGATGATACTTCTTATCCTTCATGTATGCCGATAAAAGGTTTCATTAGCCTTTCCGTTTTTCTTTTTCAAAATTCAAATTATTTAATTCAGATTAAAAATCCATAGTGTGTTAATAACAGTTCTATATTTCATTCTATGAAGATGATTTGCAGGCTGGTCGCTGGATGATGAGTAAGGCACTATAATAATCTATACTATAATATAATAAAGAGGAAAAGTTTGTTTGTTTGTTTGATTGCATCGAATAGGCTCCGAAACTACTGGATCGATTTTGATTAAATTTGGCACAGATATAGAATAGTCCACGGGGAAGGAAATAGGCTAGTCTGGCTACCTTTAATTGCGGCAAAATGTACGGTTCCACGAGATTTCTTTTTGTCGCGCACGAAGTCGCGCACAACATATAAAACTAATATAATAAAAAAGAAAAGTTTGTTTGTTTATTTGTTTGTTTGTTTGCATTGCATAGGCTCCGAAACTACTGCACCGATTTTGACGAAATTTGGCACAGATGTAGAGTAGACCACGGGAAAGGACATAGGCTACTTTTTATCGCGGGAAAATATACGGTTTCTGTGAAATTAACTATTGCGCGCACGAAGTCGCGGGCAACATCTAGTATGTATAAAATAAATGACAATGTTGTTTTTTTATTTCTTCGATTAATTTGTGTGATTTCGGTTCTAAGTGTGTAACATTGATAGAATATTATCCATTCATTAATATTCTTTAACGTGCCCACATGTCGTTTTAGTGCACTTTGGACTTTGGACTTGACGATCTTACCATCTGGTCTGAAAATCCAAGGCCGCGAATTGTAGGAAAAACTGATTACACTAATTATAATAAACGATTGAAAATAATGATGGCCATAATAGTACCGTCAGTGGATTTGCAGTCTGGACGGTGAGTAATAAAGGGCCATACTGACCAGATATACTTTTAAGTTTTAGAAATGCCGGGGGGACCAACTTACCAATCACTTAGGAGGCCGATTTATCAAAAATAGTTGACTTTATAAAAAATCCATGTGTGAAACCTTACCCTTATAAGACCTATTCAACGATACCCCACACGATAGGGTAGAATAAAAAATATTTTTCATCCCCATTTCACATGTATGTGAGAGCCACCCCTAAAATGTAAAATTATTATTATTTTATGATGGCCAAACAAAGATCAATACACAGTCTTTAATTACTATACCAAAATACATCAATTTATATTCGTAATTCCAGAAGCGCGGACAGACAGGGAGACGGACAGAGTGAATCTTTATAGGTTCCATAAGTATTACAGAACCCTAAAAATTGGGAGGTTTGCCGGGAATGTCATTCAGCAACGTTGTCATTTGTGTTATTTAGGTTTATAATATTGTGTAATATTGGTAGAATAATATTTATTATAATATTCGTTGACGTGCACAAGTGTGGGCAAGTGATACAACTACAATATAAGTGGTATTTTGGGTTTCCGCCAAAACTTCCTGGGAAGTTTCAGTAAAGCGTCTACTATGATACTTTACTGAATCGACTGACTTGAGTCATTATTTTAACTATTTATTTAACTATTATTATTACTATTACTAAAAAAACTTAGGCCTTTTCATCCCTGGACGATTTATAAGTACCTACAGTATTCTCCGAGCGAAGTAACCACTCTTGATATACTGCAGTACCTGGGACAGTCGGTTTTTAAATGACATATGGTTGCCATGGGACCATGTGCGGGTTTCCTCGTGATGTTTGCCTTCACCGTTAGAACGTCCGTATAATGTACTTGAGATCTGAAAAAGTCTCATTGGTACACACCACAACCTGGGATTCGAACCTGCACCCTCTCAAGTGCGAATCAAACGGTCTACCCACTAGGCTACGGAGCTCTTTTACTATTACTATACCCAGACTAGTTATTTCGACCTTGACTAGTCTTTGGACATGATGATTTTAGAAATATGGTGATGAAAATTTGAACGAATATTCTATTTCCCGCCTATTTAACATCACACTGGCAAATGATTAAAAGCCAACACCATCTAATTAAAAAAATAGTGACTGCTGCCGCCTGTCACTGTCAGATGACAGTTCAATCAATTTGGCCATTGTCATTGAGCACTGTCAACGTAAATGAAAATTTTATGTAATTTATTTATATTTCTGTTAGTCATAAAATTACAATAAAACATGCCGAAGAATAAAGGAAAAGGAGGTAAAAACAGGAGGAGAGGAAAGAACGAAAACGAAACTGAAAAGCGTGAGTTGGTATTCAAGGAAGATGGACAGGAGTACGCCCAAGTCACAAAAATGCTCGGTAATGGCCGCCTAGAGGCCATGTGCTTTGATGGCATTAAACGACTTTGCCACATAAGAGGAAAGTTACGGAAAAAAGTTTGGATAAATCAAGGCGACATCATATTAATCGGGTTAAGAGATTATCAAGATGCTAAAGCGGACGTCATTCTTAAATATACTCCTGATGAGGCAAGAAATCTGAAAACTTACGGAGAATTCCCTGAAACAGTTCGCATCAATGAGACTGTTGTATATTCTGTTGATGGTCTAGACGAGGATATTGAATTTGGTGATGAAGTCAGCTCAGACGATGAAGCTGATGCTGTCGATGCGATATAAACACTTATGACAGCTCTAGTAAGTTAATGTAAATTTACTTCCCTACCTTTTACCTTATTTTGGTTCTGTAATTTTGATTTGTTTCAAATAATACAAACATATGTCTAGATTGCTAGACTCAGTATTCTATAACTTTCGAGGTTGTTATTTTATTTATAAGAAATCCTTAGAAATTGTCACATAACATTCCTCACAATTTGAATTACCTTCTGCTAAATAATAAGGAATGTACATACATTAAAAATAAACAATTATTTTTGGTTTTTACTCAGATTATTTATTAAATACTAAATACTATTGACCATAAAAATGCAGCAACTTGTATGCAGGATAGTTTTGTTTGTATGAGATAGAAACAAAGTATAATAATTATTGTCTGTAGGTAATTACATTCTGTTATATTAAATTATTGTCTATTAATGATTATAAGTGAACAACCACATTGTACTTTATCTCAAAATAAAAGTGATTCTTATAGAACTTACATTGTTAGCCAAGATATCATACATGACATTATCTAAGTTCTATAAGCATAATTTCTTATATAAATAAATTTTTAGTGTATTATAGTTAGTCTTTTTTTTTCTTAGCCTATCTTCTATTAAGTAGAGTGAAATTGGTCTACTAAATTTAATTTTAAACTATGATTACAATTATTTCTTTACTAGAGGCTTAGAGATTTTTCGTGAATATTTTAAAAATTGCTTCATATTTTAATATAGAAAATTTTTTTTTAGTTTTAATAGTTTATTTTCTAAAATAAAATATTATATAATATTATAATAATCTAACCATGAGCTACGGAGGGTTCAGTAACTTATAATACATAATTGCGTAATATATTTTTTCAAATTAAGTTCAAAAGTTACTGTCTGATTTAGTTCAAAATAATTTTCCTAAATAGTTTTTAGCACGATCTATCAGCATAGAAAATTGCAAGTTTGTAAGTCTTATAGTTTAAAAACCGGGGGGGGGGTTGGGTTTGGCAACTTATAAATCACTTTGGAAGCCGATTACTCGAAAATGGTTGACTTCATAAAAAAGGTATGTATGAAACCTTTCCTTTATTTTAAAATACCTATTCAACGATACCCCACACAATGGGGTAGAAGAAAAAATTTTTTTCATCAATTTTTCAGTATGGAGAGCCACCCCTAGAATATAAAATTATTATTATTTTATGATGCCAAATCTGAGATCTATACACAGTCTATGACTATACCAAATTTCATCCATTTACATCCATAATTACCGACAGTTCCTCAAGTATTATGGAACCCTAAAGATGTAATTCCAATGTCTTGCAAAACCTCAAGAATGGTTAGACCGATTTGGCTACTTTTGGTCTTCAAATAATTGTGGAAGGTCAAGGAAAGTTTAAATGATGAGAAAAAGACAGAACAACATGTGTTGTGACAGCTAGTATTTTATATTCATGAACATAGTGATAAAGTAATTATATTAGATAGGTACTTATTGTTACTTTATTATAGCCTACCACTGCCACAGTTACTACAAACAGTCTTTGTATGGATGTCAAAAAGGCCTCTAGAGAAATGCTGAAGTTGTATGTCTAACAGTAGTGGTAGCAGTGGTAGAATATGTGGATTTAACAACTCAAAAATTCATATACTAATTGGTTGTTTTTTGTGAATTCTCCAGACAATTATCTAAACCAGTGATTTTCAACCTGTGGGTCGCGACCCCCTGGGGGGTCGCGAAGCTTCTGTAGGGAGGGTAGGGTGTTCGCCGGAGGTCGAGAGAACTTTAGTAAAAAAACAATACAGATTAAAAAGATTGATTTATTGTACTTATATCCGAATCCTAATTATGGAGACGCATAAAAACATCGTATGGAATGAATATTTGTAACACTGTAACATACACACACATACATGATAATAAAGCAAAGGGTCGGGGGGTCGCGAAATATTTTTTCATACAAGGGGGGTCGCAACATGAAAAAGGTTGAAAAACACTGATCTAAACTATCAGAAATTATATTAGTCCTACAAATTGTATGGTATAATAAAAGAGTCCCCTCCTTCCAACATGTATTGATAACAATAATAATAATAATAATATCTATGGACGCTTCCATGAAAGCCAAGTACCAATTTCCTTTGCAATAGTTATGAGATGTCGTAGGACCAAGTGAGATATTATTAGTTATTCATAAAAATACTTGTAACTGTATGTTGAAAATTTTATTTTTATTATATTATTAAATAGTGACTCTACATCTCATAACTTTTTGCAATGGTAATACTTGGCTTTTTTAATTAATGTTTTTGTGGGATCTCATTTCTTTTTGTAGGTTTCCTGAAGACCAAGGAATTTTGGGGTTTTAAAGACTGTGTATGCACTTATAATTTCTCAGGTGTTGAAAATGTCCACACGAGGAACCAAGTGCTTTCTCGACCCAATGATCTCTCCCCCCCCCCCCCTTAGGCCTACAAATTCTTTAACCAGGGTAGGGTTTGGAGATTTAAAAAAATCTGAACGCACTTGTAACTCCTCTGATGTTGCAGTTGTCTACTTAGACAACTGCAACATCAGAGGAGTTACAAGACGGATCACCTTTTGGTAAGAAATTATTACAACTTCATACCATGAGGTGATCCGTTTGCTCGTTTACAGATCTATTCCATAATTAAAGCTATTACCCATAAACGCATATTATAATTATAGATTACAGACGAGGCATGTTGAGGCAATTTCACACTAACGGGCGATTTGATTGCTTGTGTCCATTGTTAAAACGTTTACCGCCGCTGATGGACATCCGCAACACCAGAAGAGTTACAAGTGCGTTTGCGAGCTTTGCACGAGGAAGGTACCGGTGTCCCAATGTGGGACACCGGTATCTCCTTATGCAGTGAGACACAACGCAAGTACTATCCCACCAAAACATTCTGTAAAAAACTAGCCAAGTCTCGATGGAGCTGCTTGTATAACTCTAAAAAGTAATGAAATCTAGACAAAGTCGTGCCAAGTCTAAGGTTCCTTACTGCAATTCAATTCAATTCAATTCGTTTATTTGCTCTAAAAGTGGTAAGTAACAATAGTTGGTAACAAAATTTATGGGCTCTGGCACTTTTAGCTATATACAAATAGCATGCAAATATTTATCACATTAATTTAAGTTCCAATTATTATAAATTATTGGCATTATTATATTCTGTACCTATTCTAATTATTTCATTTTACATTTCATTAATAATTACATGTCAAAACTGTTAGGAAGTTTAGTAGATAATAATAATAATAAAAAAAAACAGAAAATCACACATAGCACATTTAAATTAATAATAAAATTAGCAAAATATTAGTCAGTACATAACATATTATGATGATGTCAATCGAGTACATTTTTGTCGGTAGTTATAATAGCATGTCAGGATTATATTATAATAGATGTCATAAATCAGTAACAAAAAATACAAACAAAACACATTAAAAAATAATAAATTTATGTTTAAGTTATTGTTAGTCATCCAGGTGATTACAGTTTTAATTAATTAAATTATGCATGTCAAGGTGAGTATTGTTATTGTCATTATATTTTATTAGTATGGATATGTCATCTGCAAAAAGGGTACAATTATAATTTGTTATGTCAGGAAAATCGTTAATGTAGAGCAGGAACAGGAGTGGGCCAAGAATACTCCCTTGGGGTACTCCTACTCTATTAACTCTACATGTAGATTTCACGGCGGTTAAAATATTTTGGTTAATAATAGTCATAATTTCAGTATACTGTTCTCTATCAGATAGATATGATTATAACCAGTTTAAAGCAAGACCTCTGATACCCAGGTTGCTCAATTTCCTCAGCAGCACTTCGTGAGACACGAAGTCAAAAGCCCTTGACATATCAAAAAAGATGCAAGTTGTTGGCTTCCTGTCATTTAAGTATTCAACTATATTTAATACTAATTTGGATGCTGCTGTGATAGTGCTTTTATTACTTTGGAAGCCGAATTGTTCTTGTTTAATTATATTATGCTTTTCTATGAACGTTGTTAGTCGCTTGCACATTACTTTTTCGAAAATCTTTGACAAAACAGGAATGAGTGTTATTGGACGATAATTTTGTAAAAGTGACTTATCTCCTTTCTTATACAACGGTTTTACTACCGATGTTTTGAAAATATCTGGAAATGTGCCGGTTTCGAAAGAAAGATTAGTCAGATAGGTAATTATGGGTGTTATTTCATTTCTGCAATATTTTACAACCTTAGTAGATATTCCGTCATATCCTTCCGACTTGGTATTTTTAAGTGATCTAATTATAGTATTTATTTCGAAGTGGGTACATGGGTTCAGAAAAATGGTGTTTTGAATAAAAGTATTATATAAGTATTAGATAATAAAGTTGCATTTTGTATATTTGTCAGATTAATTAAATAATTTTTAAATTCATTAGCAATGTCAGTAGGATTACATATTATGTCATTATTTTCATTTTTAATTTCATTAATAAGGTCAAAATTATCTAATTTATCATTAACTTGACTGTTTATAATTTTCCACGATGCTCTACATTTGTTTTTGGCGGCTGTTAGTAGGTCATTATTAAATATTTTTTGTGCAATGTTGAAGCTTTTACGTAATATTTTAGAATATATTTGATATTTCGATTTATTTTTATTACTTTTATTTTTATAATAAGTAAATCTAAGATGTCTTTTTGTTTTGCAGCTAGTTTTTATACCGTTAGTAATCCATGTGGGCTTTTTATATTTTATCGTTTTTCTTATTCTTTTCAAAGGGAAACATAGATTATAAAAAAGAATAAATTCATCAAAAAAATAATTTAATGCTGTGTTTATATTATCTTGGCAATTTCTTTTTTTCTGCGATTCTTTATTATTATATCAAGCCTACAATTGACTGGTTATTGAATCAACGTTTTCCAAGTGGCAATTTTCCATCGTCAGTGGGTAGCGGTTCTGGCGACAGATTGGTGCAATGATGTCATGGAGCGCCTGGTTTTGTACCCTTGTGTACCATTCAACGGCCAAGTCACACAACATTAACTATAATAATAAAGACATCGCAGTAAGGAACCTTAGACTTGGCACGACTTTGTCTAGATTTCATTACTTAGAGATAAACAAGCAGCTCCGTCGAGAGTTGGCTAGTTTTTTACAAAATGTTTTTGGTGGAATTTTACTTCTTTTTGTAGAAACGTGGGCATATTGATTTATTTTATTACATTTTAGTGTAATTTGTTTATTTAATTTGTGTAATGTTCGAGTAGAATAAAGTTAATCGTTCAACTATTTCTTCTTGTAAACTTGTAAGTATAAGTATAAAAACCAGTCTAGTCTTATCCAGAGTTTTCCTTTAATTTTATTTATATGCGTATTAAAAGCAGAAGGGGAGGCATTCGCCCAGCAGTGGGACGCTATAGGCTAGATTAAATTAAAAGATGTGTCCCACTACGCTGTATTTTTGCAATGATAATACATTTTTTATGTACCAATAATAGAAGGGGGCATTACCATATCTCTAATACAGCTGAGACCAGCTGAGAGTTCTTCATCAGATACTTCAGGCCTTCGATTTTGACATCAAATGAAGTGGCCCACCAAGTTGAATATTTTTTGTAAAGGCGGTATGTCGATCTCTAATAGTTTGGTTGGGCTCTTGTGTTTTCTAATCAGGGTCACCAGGTACTCCAGATCTTCAATTATCATAGTTTTTATAGTTTTCCCTTTATGTGGCCATTAAACCCTAACTCTGTACCCAGCTCTCTGAGTTTATGGGAAGTACTAGTTCTATTTTGATGATCATGAGTGTGTGTCATAAATGCGAAAATTTGCTTTCGCTTAACTTTGGAACTAAATGACCTACAGACTTGAAATTTTGGATTCTAAGTATGTGATTATTCATTAAAGCTTACTGGATGACGAAAATTTCTGCGTTCTGGTCTTATCCAGAGGTTCTCAAATAAGGGCCTGAAAATGCGGCGAAATGGTTCCAGTAAAGGATGGTACGGCAGCCAGATTTCCTATCGGTTTTCTATAAGGCCGTTTTATTTATCCGGTCGTGTGGACCTATTCGTCCCGAAGCATCTACCATAACCTAAGAATATAACCTAACACTTCTCAGTTTTATGAGATCTGCGAAAAACACCTTTCTTGACAGTCGGGTAAAAAGACAAGATGGTCACAATTAAATAGTTATACCTACCTAGGGGCTAGGCGTGATTTTTTACTATCATTAATATTATATAGGTATTTACCTATATTATATTAATAACTAGCTTTTGCCCGCGGCTTCGCCCGCGTGGAAGTTCTCGTAGAAAAAAACTTCTTCAGCAAGCAAACAGCTATATTAAACTTCTGTATACAATATTGAAAATGTTTTTAGGGTTTCGTACCCAAGGGATTAAAAGGCCCGCAGGACCCTCGGGCTTATTGCGTATCTTGCAATAACCAAGCAATAGCAAAAATTGCGCAATTTTTGCGCAAAAATCGCAAATTCGTATTTACGTATCTGCAAAAACCTAACAGAAGCAACCTAGCGACAGTACTGCTTCTACCGTACAATCGAGGAAGCGAGCGATTAGCAATCGATCGCATAGGTAATACGATTTATTTGACGTTCAGCAATCGACTGCGCGTCTATCGTACGATGATTGCAAGATTTTTGCTAATCGCTATTTTTACGTAGGTAATACGGCGGCCGATCATACAACGCGTCACGCGACATGCGAGACCGCTTGATACCTATTATATTAAGTCCGTGGTCTAGTGGTTAGAACCACGAAGTATAGATAACAAGGAGTCCGAACGTAATGTTAAAATAATGGTCTCAATTACGGGGACAGATTTTTGCCGGTAGAGCGCGCGACGGTCCGACATGCACTCGTTTGAAATTACGCGGGAAGTTTAAAGTTGCTATTGACAGCTCTGGAAAGATTGAAATCATATTATATAAAAGTTTTAGGAAATTCTTAGAAACTGTTCTCGAAAAATAGATACCGTAGAACACGGTAATTGCCTAACGGTAATTTAAAAATAATTGTAATAAATAATAGTATTGGCAACACTCGGTATAATAGTATTGGCAACACTCGGTACTCGTCGGTCTCGCACGCCTAGCGGCAGAAAAGAGAACTAAGATCTGGTCCTATTATTGTGTACATAATTATTATTAAAAAGCCTATACCGTTCGGACTCCTGGTATCTATGCTTCATGGTTAGAACATTGGCTCTCGACTCGGAGGTCGTGGGTTCGATTCCCGCATTGGAACAACAAAAATGTTGTTTCCAAGTTTGGTTAGGACAATGCAGGCTGATCACCCGATTGTCTGACAAGAAAGATGATACATGCGTCGGATGGGCATGCATGTAAAAAGTCGGACCTGCGTCTGATCTATCGTCAGTCGTGTCGTTTATCCGTCCCACTGGATTACAAGAGTAAAGGAAGAGAGAGTGCTCTTGTGCACTGCGCACACACTTGGGCATTATAAAAAAAATACTCCTGCGTAACTGGCCTGGTTTCAATGAAACCGACCATCGTCGTCACCGATATCGGTGTGGGGAGTCATATTAAAAGGATGAGTATATCTTTATGTAGGTACTAATATTAAACCATGGACGTAAAAAAAAGGCGGACGGAAGGTGAGCTAAACATTGAGTGAAGCCCAACAATGGCGGCGACTTACGTTTGTGTGAGATTTACGGATAATTGCCATTGGCGTACTAGCGGGCGATCGTCTTACTTTGCTGTGAATGTGTGCGTGCGCCACGTGTCGCTACGATACGGCCGTCTTACTTTGATGGCTTCACTATTCATATTACTGAAGCGGTGTCCGCCTTTTTTACGTTCATGTATTAAACAGGCAAAAGGTTTGTTTGTTTATGGTTTGTTTGCATTTAATAGGCTCCGAAACTACTGGACCGATTTTGATGATATAGATTAGACCACGAGGATGGACATATTATAAGGCTACTTTTTGGCAAAATGTACGATTCCTGTCGGGAACCATACTTTGCCACTTTCCTTTAGTGCGCACGAAGTGGTGGGAAACACCAAAAGAAGAAAGAATATGGCGAGAAATTTAATAAACGTAAATAATGTCTAATTGATCATTAAATTTACCATTAAAATGTTATTTGACATTCCAACAATACTGATCAATTAACTAAATAGAAAAGTCTTAATTACTGCTGTAGAAAATATTCGTGAGCCTCTATATATTATTATATGTCCAGCGTTTTCGATAGCGCGATGGCGAAGCGCGAACCTAGTACAGCCGCAACACTATGTCCCTGCATTTTAAATCTGAAATATCGTAGAAAATATGCATTTAAATTAAATGCTGTAAAGGGCCATACTAATCTATATTAAATGAACAATGTATTTATAAAGGTACTTAATTGCTTATGGATTAATGCTGTTTTACTTAAAATCGCTTCGTAAATAAGCTATTAAATTTAAAGCAAAGTAATGGATAAAAAAATGGTTATTGTGGGTTTTGCTATCGCGGACTTTTTGTAGATTTTTAAGATGAACAAAACTGTAGTAAATTATTTTGATCTATCCCGTAGGGTTTAGCCAGCGTTTGCAATGTAAGCGCAAAAAATGTGTTTCTTTAGGACATTGGAAACCTCTAAAATTATCTGTGAAAACTATCTGTGTACCTCTACTATGGTGTGCATGTTATATACCTACGTAAAAACCTTCTCACTCTATCTGTTAAAAAAAAACAACATTTATTTAGTTTTGACCAAGGAATTTGTAAGTATTATATACAACAGGAAAGAGTACTTCAAACTTTATTTTCTTTTAATTCAATCAAAAATGATCTTTACTACTCAGACTTAAAGCTTATCACGTGCGCAATAAAAAAACCGGTCCCGGTGAGATAGCTATAAGTTATCCCTGTGTCTCGTTCTAACAAGTAACCTAGTGTAGCCAGTTTATATCTTTCCTTAAATTTTAGGTTTGGTAGATTTTATGTGCGATATAGTGTATAAGAAAGAAATACTAATAAACTCGGTTAAATATTACGTTATTCATAATCTGAGAGAGAAATGTAAAATAAAAATCACTAGTTATTTAGAACCTACCTACTAACCGATAATTAGAAATTTGTTATTTATTTTTTGATTATTTGCATTTTGGTAGAGTAAAATGGAAGAAATGAAAATAGAATAGTTGCAACACAAAACGCCGTGTATTTCCCTTGGAACATTCTAAATGTTCGGGTGACAATATGATTTAATAGGTAATGTAGGACATTTATATTATTTTACCTACCTTCATGATATTGTGAAGATGAAACCATTGTATGTTTGTATGTTATTGATAATTTCTGAAACCTAACAGATTTGAAAAATTCTTTCACTGGTAGAAAAAATCTTAATCCCTGAGTGCTTATTATGTGAGCATAGTTACGTGAGAACCTCGCGGGCGGGCGGGCGACATCAGACAGACAGAGTTATAATATTGGTAGGTTTATCTGTATAGGATGACTTATAATATAATAATAACATTTATGGACACTTCGCACCACATCAATCTTGTCCCGTGGTAAGTTCTCGAAGAACTTGTGTTTAATTTTATAAGCTTTTATTTAGTTTCACCTGTCCCGTTGTCGGTCTGCAATGGATTCTTGCAAGTTAAATTTGATCCACTTTCCGGTTTGCGATTGAGTTGAAATTTTGCACGAATATGTAAACCGCATGACAATGCAATATTATGATGACGTGGAGCTGATCTGATGATGGAGCTGGAAGGTGGCCACAGGAATTCCAAAATAAAACCACATAGTCCCATCGAATTTGGGCTCGTTTAGTTCGTCTTGACAAGTACTTTGATACTATATGGTAACCAGGATCTGATGATGGAGCTGGAAGGCGGCCATAGGAACTCCGTAATTAAACGACGCAACCCCATCAAGTTTTGTCTCGTTTAATTCGTCTTGACGAGTACTTTGATACTATATGGTAACCAGGGAGCTAGAATATGGCCATAGGAACTCTGTAATTAAACGACGATGGGGTTCCATCGAGTTTGGGCTCTTAGAGCGTGGGTATCTTGGTTGGCGTGAATATGCAATCAAATGAAAGGGCTTGCTGTGAATAACTCGAAAATCCAACATGGTGGAACATCCAAGATAGCCGCCAAGTCATTTTTAATGCACTCCTACAATATGGGTATCAAATGAAAGGGCTTGCTGAGAATAACATGAAAATCCAACATGACGGAACGTCCAAGATGGCCGACAGTCAATTTTAATGTAATCCTACAATATGGGTATCAAATGAACGGGCTTGCTGAGAATAACATGAAAATCCAACATGATGGAACATCCAAGATGGCCGGCAAGTTATTTTAATGCACTCCTACAATATGGGTGTCAAATGAAAGGGATTGCTGAGAAAAACTCGAAAATCCAACATGACGGAACGTCCAAGATGGCCGACAGTCAATTTTAATGTAATCCTACAATATGGGTATCAAATGAACGGGCTTGCTGAGAATAACATGAAAATCCAACATGATGGAACATCCAAGATGGCCGGCAAGTTATTTTAATGCACTCCTACAATATGGGTGTCAAATGAAAGGGATTGCTGAGAAAAACTCGAAAATCCAACATGACGGAACGTCCAAGATGCCCGACAGTCAATTTTAATGTAATCCTACAATATAGGTATCAAATGAAAGGGCTTGCTGAGAATAACTCGAAAATCCAACATGATGGAACATCCAAGATGGCCGACAAGTTATTTTTAATGCACTCCTATAATATGGGTATCAAATGAAAGGGATTGCTGAGAAAAACCCAAAAATCCAACATGATGGAACATCCAAGATGGCCGACAGTCAATTTGAATGCAATCCTACAATATGGGTATCAAATGAAAGGGCTTGCTGAGAATAACTCGAAAATCCAACATGGCGGAACACCCAATATGGCCGACACGTTATTTTTAATGCACTCGTACAATATGGGTATCAAATAGAAGTATGGTGTGTTGGGGTTTTTTGAGGTCCTTACTGAGTAGAGTAAAATCTCTAGGAGGTCTCCTGAAGAGCTTGACTGTACTAAATTAACCGGCAAACGACCTTGCAATAATGATGCGTTAAATGAGATCAACAGACTGAGAAACCTATCTAGCGATAACTTAAAAGTAAAAAATAAATTAAAAGTTAAAAAAAAAACTTTTTTTAAAAACAATATTTTATTTGAATGCGCTAAAAAGAATAAAATATTTTTTCCTTTAAAACTTTTACTATCAACTTACAACGTAATAACACAATTTATATGATATAAAAGCTTGTCGAGAATCAAACAAATCAAAGAAGTAAATCAAGTAACTTGATCTGATAGATTTATGAGACAATTTATTTGATTCTTGACAAGCTTTTATAACATATAAATTGTGTAATTACGTTATAAGTTGATAGTAAAAGTTTTAAAAGAAAAAATGGCGGAATTCGAACCAGCGACCGACTTGATCACCAACATGCTCAACCACTAAGCCAATGAGGTCGTCAAACTTTTAATTAGTGCAAAATATACTTTACCACGTGGTAGTGCTCATGATTACAAACTTTCCCAAAGGAACTTTTTTATTTAATCCATCTCAACTTAACATTGGGTAGCGAATTAAATAATAATAAAAAACAACGGGTTGCACTTCGGGAGTGCCGGTAGAAGTGAAAAATTTCAAAAGTGGGGCCATGTAACTAGACACTTTTCTCCTTAGTGTTTTCACTATATGTCAAATTTCAAAATGGCCCCAAAATTTTCAAAAGTGGGGCCATTTAACTGGAGACACTTTTTTCTTCATAGTGTTTTCACCATACGTCAAATTTCAAAATGGCCCCAAAAATCTCAAAAGTGGGGCCATTTAACTGGAGACACTTCTGTTCTCCATGGTGTTCACCATACGTAAAAAATTCAAAACGGCCCCAAAAATCTCAAAAGTGGGGCCATTTAACTGGAGACACTTCTGCTCTCCATGGTGTTTTCACAATACGTCAAATTTCAAAATGGTCCCAAAAATCTCAAAAGTGGGGCCATTTAACTGTAGACACTTCTTTTCTCTTAGATACCGATTCCACCGTACGTCAACTTTCAAAATGGCCCCAAAAATCTCAAAAGTCGAGCCATTTAACTGGAGACAATTTTCGTGGGGGGACAATTGGAGGTAAAGGCCAATGTAAGGGTAAATGTGATGGGGATGATTGGCGGTCAAGGTCAAGGCCAAAGGTCAATAGTTAGGGTCACAAGTAAATACGAACTAAAATAGTTTCATGCTCGCGTAAACCAAGACAGCAAACAATTGCAAGTTGCATTTTATGACTTTTCAATCAGATTCACGTGTCCTGCTCGAGTTTAACAGTTTTTACCCATTCCAAGAAAAATGCACAGTGCCGCTAAAGGAATTTTCACTTATAATAAATGCTCTAAAAAGTTTATTTGGGTAAGATGTTTGTTATCATGAGCATTATCACGTGGTAATGTGTTTTACACTAGTTAAAAGTCACTCTATAATATACGTTTAGCAACTTGTATTATCATTTATGACGTATTATTATTTTTAAACAAAAGATTAAACCGACTTCCAAAGTAAAAATACACAAAAAAGTATGAAATAAAACTTATTTTCTAAATAATTCCCCTTTTAAATTTGGCTATTTCTCTACTTAATCTTCTTAATTTTGAAGTCGATACCAGCCCAAACGATATTCGACAATATTTTATAGAACTCACGTTCATATTTGCCGGTACCGTGGTGGTGGCTTAAAGTTCATATTAAGAAGATTAGGTAGAGAAATACCCAAATTTAAAAGGGAAATTATTTAGAAAATAAGTTTTATTTCATACTTTTTTGTGTATTTTTACTTTGGAAGTCGGTTTAATTTTTTGTTTAAAAATAATAATTTCACCCGTTTTAGTTATATATTTTGTTAAGTTGTTATTAATACGTCTTAAGAACGTCTAAAATAAACGATCGAATGTATAATTGAATACGCGCCAAGCTTCCGTTAGGTATTGTTGTTAAGGTGATGATGATGATTACTGTAAGTTACAAAGTGGCATATGCTTGCAGTTCTTTAAACAATGCTGAAATTTCCAAACGCGTATCTTTAAAGACTGAGGAGTTCTGTTCAGTGCTTTTGGATCTAGGGTATACCCTAGATACAAAAATAAGATGTTGAAACCAACCGAGGCATATGCTTGCAGTTCTTTAAACAATGCCGAAATTTCCAAATGGATATCTTTAAAGACTGAGGAGTTCTGTTCAGTGCTTTTGGATCCAGGGTATACCTTGGTACAATATCTTATTTTTTTGTAGCATATGCTTGTGTTACTTCAGTAAAAGTCAAAATCACTATATGTGACGATATAAATTTCGAGGAGTTCCCTCGATTCCTCATGGATCGCATTATCCGGTTTCCACCTTAGTGACTAAATTACCAATTTCGAATTAAACCCTTTACAACAACTAATGAATTTTTCAAATAGGTCCATAAACAGCAGAGTAATGTTCAAAGATCTCCGTGTTAGTGTAAAATACTATGAGAAGTACCTTTTATATCATCATAATGTGATGATGTATGGTGTGATAGTGGTGGTGATGATGATGTTTACTCTAATTGACAGGGTGGCATATGCTTGCAGCTTGCAGTTCTTTAAACAACGCCGAAATCCCCAAACATGTATCTATAATGAGTCAGGAGTTCTGTTCTATACTTCTGGATCCAGGGTATACCTTGGAGCAAAATATTACTTTTTGATAGCATGTGCTTGGACTTCTTTAGAAAAAGTTGAAATCACCATATGTTTCCAAACTTCAACTAATTTGTCCCCAAATTAAAAATATTGTTGTCACCTTTGTTAATAAGAGACGGAGCGGTTTGTATTGTATCTCCCTCTCGGCACAGATTTGATGCCGAGAGCTCTTTCCAGTTGTATATTATACTTACAAATTCCTTGGTTTTGACCTAAGGTTTTGACAGATAGACCGTGTATGGTGCGTCTATCAATAATAGAAAATTCTATTATCTATGACATTGTGCATTCCACTCGCGGCCTAGTTTTGAATTCAATGTTGCCAACATCTAGATCGCCATATTGGATTTTGTTGTGCTTTGGTGAAAAACATTGAGAGCACGTGGATTGTAAAAATTTTACTAATGACCGAAATTCATTAGTATTTTTAACATTTGTTTATAATTTTGACCTATTAATAGCAGACTTTTCCAAGTGACTATAATAACATTACATTGTGAACGTGAGTATATAATTTTCTTTACTTACCGGCAATGTTGAAAGATTTTTAACACGAGTTTCGAAGAGAAGCTAAGTTATATAGTTTTCGATATTGCTTTGCTATTTGTTAATAAAAATTCGTTTATTTAGATGTTTGAATGTCAGGACTAACAATTTTTTCTATTTTTGTACAAGTAGAAATTGCGTAACCTTCTTTTTTAATTTGGTACAAATGCTTACGTGTTGCCCGTGAAGGTTTCCCCTACGCTCGTGACCCTCACCGACAACGTAACATTTGGCTAAAATAACCAGAAGCACATGTTTTGAATCAATTTCAAAGTTTATGTTATGCGTAAGTGCGGTCCAAATAATATACGTAAAAATATAGGTGGACGGTAGCTTTTTTTATGTGTCCGTATGGTTTGGGCCGGCGATGAAAGAGAATTTTGCGTCCAACTTAAATATACTATTTTATTTCTACATAATATTATAACATCGATTTCATATTTGATAGGTTATGTTTAAAACTGATTATTTAAAATGAACTGTTAAATCAAATCTTAAAGTATTTAGGTTAAACAACGAGGTTAGTGGATACAAACAATAACACAGGAAACCATTATATTGTTCGTGTGATATTAAGGTGATTTAATATAACAAAAAAATCATAAGAGAGTTTATAATATTAAAAGTTCCTTATCTACTTTTATCAGTAATGTTTGTGTCACATTTTTGTGTCTTATCACTCATAAATTGAGGTTAAATCTCGTATAACTTGGTAAATATATCTTTATTTGGAATATTCTTTAGAACAATGTATACTATCTATAAACCTTATTTTATATTTTGTAATATCAAGATTTATGTTTTGGTTACCAACTTGTGTCAAGGATAAACTACTTTCACATTACCTACTCTATCCATAACCATAATCCTTACTTGTATAAAAATGCGAAATTCATTTGGATATGATTTACCATTAAACTACTTCTGATAATGGTATGGAGATTGTAAGTAGCATTTTATTGGGATAACTAACAAAACTTGTATTACATTTTAGGAAAATAGTTTTTGTTCGGGAAACAGTCATTTTTTTAACTTGGTGCTATCATTTTATGATATAGGTAATGCTTGTGCTGATCTTACATTATAACTCTTTATTGTAGATTGTGAAAGTGGCAGATCATAATGGCTCCATGTCGTCAACTTATCATGTGGTCAGTCCCATCAATAGCAGTTTTATTAGGTATATATTGGTTCAAAAAGAAAAGGGAATATGCAAAATCTGACCCTGGAGGAAGAGAGAAATTGAAAACCCTGAAAGAGGAGTTGGCAGAAGCTCTAAATGCTCAACTCGAAGATATGAAAAGATCTCCCATAGGCAAAGCAGACCGTTCCTTGATTAAGTCTGCTCCTATTGATATTGTTCCTAATGGTTATGGCTCACAGCACTCATCGCCTATGACGGATGAGGAGGTTGACATACAAATAGATAGGATCATAAGGAAGAAGTCTCTAGAAAAAGAGAAAAAGTCTGTCCTCAATGGCAGCCAAAAAGAGAATAATAAATGTGTGATTAGTGGATCTCTAACTATAGCTTCTAATTGTACTTTAGTTCCATCATTTATAGTGGAATCTCCTGCTGATAAATTATTTAGTGTAAAAGAGGAAACTGTCCAAGAACCTCTAGTAGTAGAAAGCAAGCATTACGAAGACTCGAATATTTTGCAGCCTCTAGACACGATTAGTTGTGATGTCCACGAAGCTACTGCTGACAGACTGACTGAAAATGAAGACCTTAATGTTAGTAGTGTTAAAGAAGAGTCCTGTGAGAATGCACCCCAAGAAAATGAAGCTCAGTTTTCAAATCCCCAAACTAGGAGGATTTCAGAGAGGGATTCAGCAAACCATAGCCCTGTGGATCCTTTGCTTGCAAGTCCATCAGTTTGTCACTTTTCTGACAGTCACAGTGAGGTAAGGCATTTTTTCTTTTTTTATCTTATCAATACTATTATTATAAATGCGAAAGTATGTCTGTTACTTCTTCACGCTTTAACCACGCAACCGATTATTATGAAATTTGGTATAGACATGCTTTGAGTCCTGGAAAAGGACATAAGATATTTTTTATCCCGAAAAAGTAGTGTTCCTGCAGGATAATGTATTTATGCAGGCGGAGCTGCGTGCAAAAGCTAGTATATGTATAAAATTCTCGTGTGTGGTATTTGCAACAGATCTTCTCCAAAATGGCTTGATAATTTTTATGAAATTTTGCAGGTGTATTTGGTAGGTATTTGGAAGGTAGGTAGGAGAATAGGTGACCCACCCCAAAATTATTTTTTTGAACAATTTTTTATATTTTATGATTTGGCATTAAAAATACATACTATAGCCCTAAATTTTCACTTTCCTTACACCAAAACTCATTGTTTGTTAGCAATATTAGGGGTCGTCCATTAATCACGTGATTCCTAAAGGGGGAGGGGGAGTCCGAAAAAAAATCACTAAGTATCACCAAGGGGAGGAGGGGGTATAAGAAGACATCACGTGTATTAATTTTCGAATCTAGTCTATGCAATATGCATACCGAAATTATTATCAACTGTAAATTTGTAGTGTTGTTTAAATACTTAAGAGACAAATGACTTGTATAGTTTTTAATTGCTTAAATTATTCGATTCAATTGTTTTTTAAGTACAAGTTTTTCTTCAAACATGACCTGCTTACTATGTAAAATAAATACATGTGATCTTAGGTGGGGGAGGGGGGGTAGTATGAAACCTCACCACATATCACCAGGGGGAGGGGAGCAGTCTAAAACATTGTTAAAAACATCACGTGATTAATGGACGGCCCCTTAGTACTGTAACAATTTTCAACCCTCAGCTGTTGTCAATAAAGAGATATCACACATGACCTGTAGGTTGTAGGTGCATTTGTTGGCAGTTATTTATTCCAGCTGGCCGATTCTGTATCGTACATTATGTGAGTTAATCACTGAGTCAGTAACGAAACGGAGGAGTGAGTAACGGAAAGTCTCACTTTTGTATTATAGTGAATACAAAAGTGAGACTTTCCGTTACTCACTCCTCCGTTTCGTTACTGACTCAGTGATTAACTCACATAATGTACGATACAGAATCGGCCAGCTAGTCATAGTTTGGACTTAACAATGTCCCAACACTGCTTAGTTTTGTTAAAAAACCTTATGTACCAGTGGTGAGGGGTTCCTATAACTCCATTCCTATCGGCTTCCCTTACCGCTTACCTTTTGATGATCCTTATCCAAATCCCTACCTATTATACAGGCTACGGCTTCCCTATGAAGGAGAACCAGCCCTCGCCACTGTTATGTACCACCTTTTTTTTTTTTCAACACAAATTATTTGTTTTGTTTCCTAATCCTTATCTTGTAAAATTTCTACTTCGTACGTTTTGAAGAGATTCTGTGCTATAAATCTATTTAACCGTATATATCTGCAG
This sequence comes from Glaucopsyche alexis, assembly GCA_905404095.1. Classification (NCBI taxonomy): domain Eukaryota; kingdom Metazoa; phylum Arthropoda; class Insecta; order Lepidoptera; family Lycaenidae; genus Glaucopsyche; species Glaucopsyche alexis. The sequence goes on from FR990053.1 coordinate 11,972,894, forward strand.
CTAACAAATATATCACATGCTTCCAGGGATCCAGTGATAGTGGGAAAGGATGCTCCGAAGCAGCCAGCCCACCCCCAGCCAATATGAACATGGTTTCTACCGAGGCTGGCTTGAGAATACACCAGTTTTTAATACCACAGACATTAGTTGGTCTATTAATAGGAAAATATGGCTCATTTGTGACCAGAATAAAGGCTAAGACTGGTGCAACTGTGTATGTCAGAAAACACCCAGAACTTATGAAACAAAAAATATGTGCAATTGAAGGTATGAAAAGTACATTACTGATTTTTTTAGATCTTTTTTTACTATTTTTATTTAAAGAATGTCAAGCTACTTTTGAAGTATAGAAAGGTGACTAAAGTCTGCATGGTAATAACATTAAACAAACTGTTATCTTGATATTCTCATAGGTCATGTAAATATGATTTTTTACATATTTTTTATATATGGTTTGAATTGGTAAACTTTAAAAGATTACAAAGTTTTAGTAACCTAATTATTACTGTATATAAAAACATTAACCTAAATACCAATAACTTATCATAAAATATTAAATGTTTTTAAGACTTAATATTTTTTTGTGTCAGGAACCCAGAGCGAAATAGAAGCTGCTTTAGAAATGATAAAAGAAAAATTCCCAGAAAAGAGGTTCCCCAATTTCACAACTCAAGAAATAAGTGCAGAATTATATCAGAGATTAGTACCTTTATTGCCCGAATTTCTTCAAGTAAGTTATTACGATCGAATGTTATAGAAATTAAAATAGTGTTCACTGTTAACGAACAATGTATGCTAATGTGTTAGTTACAGCTTGTGGAGTCGGTGAACAATGACACGATCATGACGTGTCTAGTCAGTGCGGGACACTTCTTCCTGCAGCAGCCGCTGCACCCAACCTTCCCATCACTGCATGCTCTGCATCGGCTGATGGCATCCACATATCAAAATTCGGATGTGCCTTCACTACCACATCCTATTAAAGGCAAGTGCAGAATAAAAAACAGTATAGCTGTGCATTAAACTGGCATTGTTATAAGTTTGTATTCATTCTGTTATACATACATACATATAATCACGCCTGTTTCCCGTAGGGGTAGGCAGAGACCACTTCTTTCCACTTGCTGCGATCCTTACATACTTGTTTTGCTTCATCCACTTTCATTATTCCCTTCATACATGTTATAACATGATATATTATTTTTACATTTTGTTAACTTTACCGCATTACCGATCAGCGATCAATTTCAATTTTAATATTCAAAGCTAAATTTGATATTTATTACTTTTTTTTTTACAGAGGGCTCCATCTGCGCGGCACCAACAGAGAACAACTGGTACCGCGCGCAAGTGATTTCCACCTCGGAAGAGAATGACACATCTGTAGTGAAACTTGTTGACTTTGGCGGATATTTGACCGTAGACAATGACCAGCTGAGGCAGATTCGCTCAGATTTCATGACACTACCTTTCCAGGCAACGGAAGCCCTTTTGGCTTTTGTGAAACCAGCAAACAATGGTTATTCTTATTGATTTATTACTATCACTGTTATTTTCTTCATTCATTATTATTCCTAAATTGATTTCTATGTTCTCAACATAATTTATTTATTAATTTATTGCTTATTTATGCTTGTTCTACTTATCTAAACTTGTAATGACAAATTTAATTCCTTTAAATTTAATTTCATTAAGTCATTATTTATGCAAAAACTGCTCCATTTATATTAATAAATTAATATTTGTAAAATGCTAACAAAGATCTGATTGTTTATTATTGTAATTTGATTCTGCAAAGTAAGATACAAAATAAAAACATTAATTGCATTATTATATAAATGGTGTAAATTTCCAATCTGATTCTTTATTTCGTACTTTGTATAACCTTTTAATTTTCACTGTTTAGTATTAAAGTACTTATAATAAGGTTGGTACAAGCAATTTAATAGTACAGTGATGAGTGCTTTTATGTATACATGCATGATTTCCACAGAAAAGTGAACAATGCAAGTTCCATTGATATGTACTTTAAGGGAATCTAATTTATAAACAGAGTGTTCTCATAATTTATTTGTATTTAAATGATAGCATGCAATGACATGTCAGTCTCATATTATATAAAAAATCATAATACAAACAAATTAGGACAACAGTCAACCTGCTTGTGAATAAGATTCCCTTATAGTACAAATTAAATAATAAAGTAAAGCCGTGTTGTTAACGTTTTTCGGGGATAATCGTTTTTAAACAGAAAAACTATGATTGCCGAGGGACATTATGAAGTTAGCTGCACTGTGTTAATGTGTTAGCGTGTCGTGTCTTTTACGTGTCAATTTAAATTTGTCGGCGCTCATGACTGTACTTTTTGAAATGTTATTATAAATTGTTTTGTAGTAGATGGGTTTGGCCACAGAGAAAGGTCTTTCATTTTTAAGCTTTCCAGCGGTATGTTTCGATCAAAACGCGTCCTATGTATGATCGTTCTGACCGCGCCAAAATAATACAACTAACTACTCCTTCATGTGACCAGACCCAAAACATAATTGCTCATTTTAGATATCCGACTGTGCTAAAATAATACGACAAAACTTACCACTTCCTGTGTGGTTACGAGTCCATTGTCATTGTGGCACTTTGCACGTTGCTTATAAGTTATATTGTGTGGTGTGGTTGCAGAAGAGGATTGGAGCGGCGAGGCGCTGCGCATCATGGCGGGTCTGACGGCAGGGCAGCTGCTGCACGCGCAGGTGGCGGGCTACGACGAGGCCGCGCGCCCGCTCGTGCACCTGTACCTCACCATCAACCCGCAGGTGCGTGGCTTGACAACACTAGACATATGTAGCGTATTGGCGATACAGGCTGTGTGTGCTGATCGCGCCCGCCTCAGATTCGTTCGAAAAATATTTATCTAGACCAGCAGGCTTAGCATGCGCATAGAAGAAACACCGAAGAATAGAAAATATTAAAGAAACATTAATACCATTCTGAGCAAAATAGGTCTATTATAAGGTAGAAAGGTCGATGTATCGTCGTTACGAGAAATAACATTTCTTTTCTTCCCGAGCATGAGCTCACAAAATGGCCCCTTGACAGCTAAAGTAGAAAAGTTTTCATAATTTAATGTCAAAAAGTCTTACATTAATGTCAACCACTCCACATCATGGTGGTCCTAGACAAATAATTACTTTACGTTGAGTCATATGCTTGAATATTTGTTCGTTTTTGACAGAAGATTTCCTGGCAGCCATTTTAAAAATGTGGCTGTTTAGAAATGTTGACCTCTTTTGACGCCCTTGTTATCATGGATTAAGAACTATTTTGCAACGAACTGTTTTGGATAGACTATTTCTTCTTTAAATGTATTTCTATGGATCGCCATGCTAAGCCTGCTGGAGTTACCAACCAGCGGGGCGCGCCTCCCAGCAGAGTCGTAGAGAGATGTCAAGGGGGCAGATTCTTCAGGTAATGATGCTAGATGGAGTGTGTTGTCTTTATAGGTTATTCACATTGTATTAATTGGATGCTGACCGTAAGATCAGGCGCTGGTGACGCAACCGTATGTGGGCGAGAGCCCAATTGCATAGTTAATGTTATTCAGAACTTAGACAAGTATCAGAACTTTATTTGAACCTTTATTCCACAAACAACTTTTGAAACTAGTCTTGAGTTACTTACCAAATAGAAAAACATGATAGTAGATAGATTTTACGCTCCAATTTGCGTAACTGTGTATCAGTCAGTCAATATTTGAGTGTATCTCTACACATACTTAAAAATTTGCTTGTTGGTTGAAATAATAGAGTTAATATTATATAAGGTTCGGTAAAATCAATTACGGATATTTTGGGCATTTGATCTACTGCTTATGTATAGACGTTTAGGCAGAAAAATAATGATCATACTCGAAAAAAAAATTTTACTGTTCGCGTTTTACGGAGAGTCAACCATACATTAGGTGATTTTTTTACTTTGAGTAAGACAAATATTTTGGGCCTAAACGTCTCTACACAAGCAGGGAATCATGTCCCCAAAGTATCCGTAATTGATTTTCAGGGATGTTATATGTATATGTCACCGTAAAATTGTAAACACCGATAGATTGTAATATTACTAGAGATATTATAAAAAGTCGACAGATTGTCAAATAAACATTTCTCCTTACAATAATTGTATGCATTATTTTTCGTTATAATTATTATATTATGAAAAAGCAAACAAATATGGAGGCGCGGGGCAATTGTAAATATTACAATATAACGAAAAATAATGCGTACAATTGTAAGGAGAAATGTTTATATGACAATCTGTCGACTTTTTATAATATCTCTAGTAATATTACCATCTATCGGTTTTTACAATTTTACGGTGACATATATAAAACATGCACAAAGAAATATGAAATAAATCTTAATAATTTCCCTCTTAAATTTGGCTAAAATTTTAACTATTTCTCTACTTAATCTTCATATAATTTTGTAGTCGGTACCAGGGATTGAATAACCGAAAAATATCATTAAAAACGTTAAACGGTATGACACCTTTAAATTACGATTACCGGTACCTACCGTTATTTTAAGGTAATTGTAAATAATTTTTTGATATTGCAAAATTACGGTAGCAATAATTTTTCAGATACCTAAACCTGTAAAATAAAGGTTTTCTTGTACCCTGCTGCCGCCGCACACAGGGCCTTTTAACGTATTTAGCTGGACAAAAATAATTTTAGGTACATGTAAATTTACCTGAATTTTCTTTAGCAAAGGCTTCATTCAACTTTTGACTATACAAAAGACAAAAAAAATAGTCACCATACGCACGGAAAAGAATACAATAGCAGATAGAAACTTGTTTGAGTTAGTTATTTCTTACGACTATTCTGAGCGGTTTTGTTTTCTGTGCTTTTTGAAGTAAAATATTTTGTAGTTGGAACCGAATTATTAAACAATATCTATATGGATAATCAAGCTTGTGGTAAGTACTTTTAATTTCTGTTGTAAGCAACACAACATAATAATTTAATAAACCATAATTCGTAGTTACTATTGATCGCTATAAAAATGGTTACTTTTTGAAACACAATCTTCCCTATAGTTTTTGGTAAAGACCGCTGTAGAATAATTTTACTTTCCATATTTGACAAAATATGTGGGCTATCGATTACAAGATAATTTAGCTGCAGGTACTTGCAGGTTTTTTTTTATTTAACAGGAACTTCGAGGGAAGGGCAGCGTAATGAAACGTTAATCACCCGAAAAGAGTTATTTTTACACCTTCAAACTAATTGATATCTAGAATTAACACAATCACAATGCGTATCATGTCTGATTGACAATGTCATGAACAAGGTACCTGAAAATTTTCAGTGAAAATTCAAAAATCAGGTAAACATTTTTATATAAGTATACCCACTTATAATATTAAGCTGTAACTGAGAACATGGGCTAGACATGTAGGCATGAAGAGTACATCAAAGAAAACGAGGAATGAATGCAAGAATCCTAGTTCAAAGGCTTGCATCATCTCTGATTTCACGATTTTCGATAACTTTAAGCACACTGGCTAGTTGGTATGCAATCAAGATTTCACGAATTCAAAACATATTGCTTAGAAACAGCAAATATATATGTACACATCTTTATATAAATGGTAGATACTTCATGAGCGTCACTGTACACAATACATAGTGTAGATATTAGAAATTCCCAGCCTCTTCCGATAGGAATACTATCGGAAGATATTCAAGGGTCTAAACAAATAACTTTAAAAACTATAGTCTTTTTCATGCCCAAAAGATCTCAAGACTCAATACAAATACCAACGTCTTTAATCTTCTCCTAATTACTTCAGATCCTGTTATAAGTCATAACAAGTCTCAGAGAGAAACCAAAACATGAGGTAGTTCCATTTGCGAAAGAGGTGACAAACTTATTTCAAAACCCTGCCGTTCTGGCAATCAACATATCGTGGTAGACATTATGCTAAGGATGATGATGACGATAAATAATAATTGTAACTCCTCTTCCTCTGAAAGTTTCGCGATTTGTAGCTAAACCTCATATTTTTATTTATAATATATATTATATACTTACGACCGATACTCTGTATTTTGTTCATTATTTAATTAGTAAATAATTTCGTTTAAATGGTTGTTTCTTTTCATACTTACATTACTTATTTATTTAATAATTATTAACATCACATATTAAAAACATTTTTTGCACAGTACTGCACTAAGTTAAGTTGAGCAAAAATGACAGGAACTTAAGTAGGACAGCTCGCTCATCGTCAAATGTTGTTGTAATATGTAAATAAACATAAGTACATACATTACTGCGTGTTATAAAGAAATAATTATTTTTGTCCACCTAAATCTTACAAAAGGCCTTGTGTGCGCCGCGCCGGGGTTTCTTTCGATCGAAATTTACTAACATTCGTGTCCTGAATCCTGCTGTCGCGCCGCACAGGTTTCCAATATTTTTTTTTGTGTGCTTTGTTTAAAACAACAAGTAGACAGACACCAAGGTGGATAATAGTGCGTCGTCACTCTGTATTTTTTCGGTACCGAAATGATTTCGCTTTATTTAGTGGTACCACAACGGTAAATCTCAACAGTTTTGGCTTAACCTTTAAATCAAAGCTATATCGTAATTTAATACCGGTATAAAACCATTATATCGATACCGTTTTTTGCAATCCCTGGTCGGTCCAAACCAGTCCAAACAGTATCCTGCTGGCCGATTCTGTATCGTACATTTTGTAACGGTAACGGAGTAACGGAAAGTCTCACTTTTGTATTCACTATAATACAAAAGTGAGACTTTCCGTTACTCACTCCTCGGTTTCGTTACTAACTCAGTGATTAACTCACAAAATGTACGATACAGAATCGGCCAGCAGATCAAAACAATAATATTTTATAGAACTCACGTTCGAGTTGGCTAGTGTAGATGTAGTTGTAGATGTTGGTGTATGTAGGACTGTAGGTTATAGGTGTAGTTCGCAGTGCAGGCTCACGCGATCCCGTGGACAACCAAGGGCAGTTTTGATTGGAGTGCCGTTAAGTTTTTAGTGGGTAGGTAGTTTTTGGGGGCTGCGCCCATTCACGATCTTCTCGAGCGCAGCAGAGTCTCACATACTCGCGGGTAGGACCCCCATCCCCCGTGGGATGCTTAAATGCATTTTCTCGGTGAAAAAGGATATAAGTGTTATTTTTTAATCCAGTTCATAGTTTAGACATTACAACGAATGAAGTTGAATAAAAACAATAATGTGTTAAGATTAATCATTAATATGTGTTGTATTTTGTTTCCAGCAAGTGATATTCTTAAACCAGGAGCTGGTGGACCGCGGGCTGGCGGAGTGGGACTTGCCCGCCGACTCGTGAGCCCGAGCTTCCTCCCGTACAACCCTAATGTGAGATTACATTCTTAATAGCGTCACACTGCCCCCAGCACACCACAAACACATTAACGTGTTATCTTACATTACGAGTTACGTTCAAAAAAAGTCTTCGCGTTCCTCAATATAATAATAGTAGCTATTTTGTTTGTCACGTCGTCGCTGCATTGGAAAGTATTGTTTTTTTTAATTCCCAGAGTAGATTATTATGTGTTGACTTTTTAGTATACTAAAGTAATATTAAACGACTGATGTAAGTGCTAACATATTCCTATGGAGTTAGAGTTGTAGTTAATTGATACGCGTATAATCTTACGAGTGAGTACATACGAATTATACGCTTAAGTGTTAAGTCGAGCAGTGAATGCTGTCTGATAGTTTAAGGAATTATAATTTGGCACTTTAGGTCGTTGAATGATGGTCAGGATGCTCATTATAATCAATGGAACGCACTGCCTCAAGCATTTTTTTTTTCACACAATTGCCGAGTGAATGGATCCGCAATATTTTTTTCGCCTTATGAATCGTGCCTTGTTGTTCATATTATAATACGATGTAAAAAATTTAAGATGTAGAATTTTTTTTCAGAAGATGTCGAAAACTTTCTGTTAAACTGTTCTAAAAATAAAATGTAAATATTTTTAAATATAGATCTACATATTGTATGTAACCATTTTTTCTGTAACTATATCCCCCATTTTTTGCAATGTGGAAGTGACTTGGTGTGTAACTTATTTATTTTTACAAAGTTACTGCTTCATAAAGTCTGTGACTAAAAGCAGGTTGCTTTTAAAACAGTGACTCGAGAGTCATATTATTATTATGAGTATATTTGGGAACAGGTACCTGCTAGGCTGCTACTTTGCACACTGTTAAATTTGGCACGTTTATACATACTTAAGTTATAATGAGCAGTTGTATGTCCTGACTTTAATTTAATAATGTACATAATGTTAGATTTAAGTAGATACTAAAAGCGATTTGGTACTTGTGTTCTAAAGTTCAGTATTTTTAATATGTTGGCGATTTAGGTGTTTACAATAGTGTTTGAGTTTGTATGCATACTGTGTACTGAATTTGGCAGACTATGTATTGTTTAAGGTTACATTGGTTTGTAGTTTAGCTTCGGGAGTACACTTCTGTATCTGATATTTTATTACAAACCAATGGCGTTTATTTACTGAACAAATACTGGATTAGCTAAATTCTGAGAGATTTGATTGATGTATTCGTAACTAGCTCTCCGTTTGCATATTGTTGATACCCCTATTGTATATAAATTAATATATTTGTGGTTAAATCAATAAATTATCGTTTTTAAAATTATCTGGCATTTTTTTTTTATTACATTACAAAGAAACTCTGTCTATCACATGATAAGACACCACTAATCATAATGTGCATCTTAATGCATATTGCTGGCAGATTGCATCTTTGAACACTTTTGGAGACTTGGAGTTTTTTTTTTTGTGTATTAATTTAGACTTTTAAGAAATTATAATATATTTTCTTTCTAATGTCACATTTCGTATGATGCGTATGCTATTTCCAAAGAAAATAAAATACACAGATACCATCATATGCATATACCTCTACCTCCTTATTAATAAAAATATTTACACCATGGATAAGCAAATCCAAATCGCTCTCTTTGTCTATCAAGTGACTGTTCCAAACTATCTGACAGAGACAGCCATGTTGGATTAGCTAATCCATGGTGTAAATAATTTTATTAATAAGGGAGATAAAGTATATTATGCATGAGCATCGAACGGCGCGGGCGGGCTGATACAAATTACAATGAGATACACAATACCCTTTGACCTGTACTATTTTGGTTTTGATAGTCTGTACTCTGTAGATACGAGAACATCTGCGCTCTGGCAAGCCTATATTTTAACCTTTATTGTAGCTTTGTTCCATAGACTAATACATATTGGTTTCGCTGGGCGCTCTACCAGACCGAGCTGACGTGCTTGTCAAATACTGCAATACATACTCGGCTGAGGTCGGCTTACCCGAGCCAGTAATTTCATTTCATTTTCAGTCATATTGAAAGCTTCATGACACGTGTACATCCCCAATATTTTAATTTATATTATTTATTATCGGGAAAAAATGCCGAGTTGCGTAGTGAAGCTATGTAATTTTTTTTTTCAACAAGCTTTTATTACCCTGGAAACTATCTGAAGACAAAGTACTCATGGGGTTATGTGGTTTTATAACGGAGTTCCTATGGCCACCTAGCTCCATCATCAGATCAGCTCCACGTCATCATAATATTGCATTGTCACGCGATTTACATATTCGTGCAAAATTTCAGCTCAATCGGAAACCAGAAAGTGGGTCAAATTTAACTTGCAAGATTCCATTACAGACAACGGGACAGGTAAAAGATTATTAATTTACATAATTGTAAAACAAACAACAACCAAAAACAGCCAATAATTTTCTACTGTATCCCAAGCCGTACTCAAGTCAAGGTTTGACCATACTCACGAAACCGCGTCTCAAGAAACATTTTGACAGCTTACTTGAGTAGGTACCTAACGAGTTTCGTTTAATAATACGTTCGCACTCACTTGATACGCCGTACCTACAGCTGTACTTAAGTACGATCTATTAATTAAAACAAAACCTTGAGTACTTTCTTGAGAATTGTCTTAACTATAAGAACTTTTTATAAATACGGACCTAAATAAAAGCTTGTAATAATTCGGAAATAAATAAGAAGGACACTCATCAGTAAGTATCGTATAATTTCGAAACACCACAAAATTACCTACATGAACTCAAAACGCCATTCAATTTTTCCACTTAAGCAAGAAACAAGTTCCCCGTAGTTGATATTTTTATGACGTGAATTTATTATAATATACGTTGTATTAGCCTTCACTGGTTCGAACGTTCTAACGACTTTTTAGACGTTCGGTACATACATACAACATACGTTACATATACAAGATACGCGCGAAAAACAATCCTTGACAGTCGGGTAAAAAATAAAATGCGTTCGCAATTGTACCTACAACGTACATAATATTATTAAATTAATTAAATACCATTTATTTCGGGCTGCATAGGCCCATATTATAAATACCTTATAGACTAACATACATATTACTATATTATATTATAATAACTAACACGAACACTAAACACGTACCCCCTTACTAATAATCGCTGCATAAGCTTGGTATAACTAATACAGTGTTTTGTCTCCTTCTATCGAATTAAAAATGTCATTTGTGTGACGTGAACAAAACACTGTATTAGTTATACCAAGCTTATACAGCGTTTATTAGTAAGGGGTGTATTGTCTGCGACGTGAGGCGCGAAGTGTTCGGGAGTCGTCCTCTGAATCTTCTGTAGGCGACTCCAATCGGCCAGAACTCCTCCTTCTCGAATTCTCGAAGGTCGGTAAATGATGGGTTGGAACTCTCACCACAAAAGAACTAAAATTCACTCTATGACGAGATTCCAACCGCTCGACCCTCAAGGCGAAGTTGGTTCTGCTTCTGATCTGCTCTCTGATTCTGCTTCTCGAAGGTCGGTAAATGATGGGTTGGAACTCTCACCACAAAAGAACTAAAATTCACTCTATGACGAGATTCCAACCGCTCGACCCTCAAGGCGAAGTTGGTTCTGCTTCTGATGTAGTCCACGACCTGCTCGACCGTTGCGCGTCGTGAACCAATGCAGCCGGGACACGTACAGTGCTATACGTACAGTATATCAGTGGCGAAGCGTGTATAGAAGCCGATTCCCATCGGCTTCCCTTTTGTGTTGGATACATTTCAGTAACTATGACAAATTATTTCGAAAACTAATTCACTACAGCAATGACTTATTGTACAAGCTATAGCGTGATGTAGGGCCGCGCGAGCGCCATCTATGCAACGGACATCACAATATCACATAACCCGATGAATAACGGCTTATCGCATTGTATAAAAGACCTTATTTCGTTCGAAATAAAGTTGAAATTTAAATATGCCGTCCTATTGGACGGCCAGTTCGAATTTTGAAAATCGCAATACAGTGTCTGAGGGTTTCAGTAATGAAATATATGTTTCATTCTATAATAGTCATTATTTCGTTTGTTTTAAGGTTAAATTTAAACTGTAGGCCTAATGGCTCTTATTACGTTTTGGAAATGAATAACAAAGTATTTGTACAATTTTATTGGTCGAAATTATCATTAAATAAGCCGCTCGGAGACCGGTTATGGTCTCTCATTGGTTGAAAATCCCAAACATTAGAAAATTTCTTTTGCCATTTTTATGCAAACGACATGACAGTCGACTACATTCCATATTATGCGTTGTAATTTCGTTATAAATTATTCGCTAGTTTCTTGTATTATTGTAATTTGTAGTGTATACTGTAGTGTAAAATATTATATTTATATTGTGAAGTTGTGTAGTGTAGGGTCAAGTAGGCAACAGTGACTCAGTCGACTACAGTGGCTCAGTCTCATTTCGACCTGAAGGAATGGAAATATACAGCTGTCTCGCTTAGTGATTCGAAGCGGTTGGTACCCCGACGCGTTCAAACCAACCCACTCGCAGATCGTGCGCCCTATTGAAATGTGAAGCGGTGTTAAGTTTTTTCGCGCCAGAAAAATACTTTTTGAGATAAGTTTCAGTTCTTTTCACGTCTTTGTTTGTTGGAATTGGTGATAACCATTATATTGATTGGGTAGTAGGCATCTTATCAATTAATTTGAATGCATGTTTGGTCACATTTGATTTAAATTTCGATTGTTGAGATGAAATATTTTTAAAATGGTATAAAGGTAATGGTAACGCTCAATAATTTGAATTTAATTATTATATTCGTAAAATGTCGCGACAGAAGACGGATCGAAAAATAGGGAACACTCCACATTAAAAAATCAAAGAAGATTTACGGTTAATAAGGAGAGGTGAATCCATAAGAAAGGCATCAAAGAGTGTCATTAAGATAAGTGATTAATAAAGTTTCTAACTAAATGAGCACAAAATGAGGGTAGTTATATAATATTTTCTAAGAGTATCGGATTATATCAAATCTCTCAAAAGGTCTTAAAGGCTGATAAAAATTGAAAAAACTAAAAGTGTTAATCAAGAGACTGATATTATTGTTTCGCTATGAAAGTCAAGGAATTTGGTGATTTTTTTAGATTAAAGTGTTTATATTTTTAGAATGTTTTTTATGTTTATTTTTTTCTTTGTAATAAAACAAAGTTTTTCGACATTTTACTTTATTTTAAATACTCCTGAGTCACTGTGTACTATTAGAGTCACTGTGTACTACAGTAGTGAGTCAGTGTGTACACCTAGTGGTACACAGTGACTCAATTCCCATTTTTTTGTTTTAGGTCCCTAGTTTCATTTATGTAGTAAATAATAAAGAATCATATATGCTAAATTAAAATACAATAGAATAACTACAATGTGTGCAAATTTTAGGCCCAAACTATGACAATTTCACCATTTTTCAATCTTCTGAAAAAATCCGAGTCACTGTTGCCTCCTTGACCCTACTTATTTGGATTGTAAATTGCATTATTGTGGTGAGTAGATTCTAGTAGGCATAGTATTTACATTATTGAAACGATCGTGAATTTCTTAAAATGGCGTTAATACATATTGAATCAAACGAAACTCTAACTCTGTACCGAAATAGATAGAATCCCACGAAGCAGCCTCTAGGTATGTATTTACTATGTACTTGTTTAATATGCATAAAGACCATAGTGGCTTCCCTCTGCGGAAAAACCACCCTTCGCCACTGCAGTATATTAGGCTAGTGCAATATGTATAACCTAACTACATACATATTAGTAAACACGTATCGTAAGGTATGTACTCGTAGTCTTGTACTACCTAACTAGGTACATTAAGTAGGTATATAGCGAGTAAAATAATTATTTATATTTCCTTTAAGGAAACTTGTGTCATATTTTAATGAGCTATATTCACGCAATAACATAATATTATTTAACGAATACATAAGTAGATAGTATTCGCACAAGTGCCCATGTAGTAGCAAACACTTTTGCAATTTAAAATCATAATTTTAATTGCAAAGTAGGTAACTGGTTTATTTTATAGGTATGACGTGAATCGTGACTTTGACGGCGACGTAAATATTATAACGCGCGTCTGTATTCATTTGTTAGACTATTTAACGTTAAAAATAAAGATGGTGGACAACTAAGTAGGTATAGATAGATACGTATAGATTTGTTATTGCAGGTAGGATAGTGGACACTGACAATGTTGGTACCTGCAGTATATCATGTCATAGAAATTAGTAGAAACCTAAAAATAGCGGAGCAAGGAATTTTTTTATTTTCGAGGCCGAGATGTAATAGCGCCTAAAATACAGTAGCCTAGCCAGCCGAAGTGGCTGTGAGATAGAAATGGTGCCTTATCTTCGTTTATAAAATAAACAATATTGGCATATACGAGTAGGTAGTACTAAAGAGCCGCAGTTCCACATTCAAAGAGCCGCATGTGGCTGGCGAGCCGCAGGTTGCCGACCCCTGGCCTAGCCCCAATAAGACATGTCTACAATATTTTGAGTAAGGTGTCGAATCTTCTTTAAATTGTATGCATAGATGCCTATTTATTGCTATTTTAAGATAACTTACGAGTATATAACCTGAGTGACCTACAGAATACAGATAATTTTAGCCCATAAAAAGGCATTTCATAGGAAGGGGCTAGGTGGGTCTGGGCCTCACTACCTGTTGGCTGTTATTTTCTTTGCATTGTCATTTGTCTGAGAACATTTACCATAGTTATGTATATTTTTACTATTAGAAAGAAGAGATTTCGACGAAGAAAGAGCCCACCAACTTAAAAAAAAAAAGAATTTTCGATTGAAAATTAGGGTTAATTTTTCGATATTTTTTAATTAGTTAATTTTTCGGGTAGTCGGTCGTGAAATGTATGGCCGTGTACACCGGTACGTGTGAAAGCTGTCGTACTTGGCCATACAACTCGCGACCGACTACCCGGCACCGGCTATCCGGCAAGCGGGACGTGAGCAACGGCACTTACACTTTCCGACCTCAAATCGCCCGTAAATTATTTTCCTTTTATTTTTGTTATATTCTCTTCCTTTTCCAATGGATTTCATGCTATATCCTACTAGGTATATTATTATTTTTTTAGGTTTCAAAAATTATCGACACTGGTTTTATTTCAGCTCGTCAACACTCACTGCTTCCCGCTGAACGTAATGACGGGAAGCAGGTACCATAGCAACATTCAGGGCGGGATCATGGGTCAGGAACTACAAAAAATTTCCTTTCCCATAGGTCTCTCAAGCATCAGTGAGTGTTGACGAGTGTAAGTCAGGTTAAAAAGTTTCTCTAATAATATAAATAGTATGTTCTGAAGCCCGACTAGGAATGGCTTTAATTGAGGTCCTGCGTTAGGAATCACCTTCGAATTTCGATAAGACGTATCGCACTTCTATAAATAGATTGGTTGGCGCTCGCGTTTGTCAAATGTCAATTTTCAATTCCCAATTCTCATGTACCTACATGGGACAGCTGTCCCTTGATTCAAGGGACAGCTGTCCCTCTACCCCAAATCCCAATAACAATGTAAATATTTACAATTTGGACTACCGCCTATACCTACTTAAATATATAATTCTGTATCTATAACTTACATATATTAATTTAAAATTCAAATTAGTGTAATATTTTCCGCAAAATTTAAATATTCTTCGAGTCTGATTGACCTTTGTCTTATACAGGATGTCCCAGAAGTCGACGTCGTCCCTTCGAAGACTGATAGACCAGCTCATGACTCACCAGAATATCGTAATATGACCTTAGTAAAAAATCTTTAGTTTTCGAGATATTGGCACTTTTAATAATTTCTTAAAATTTTTAGACTGCCGCAACTACAATTTCCCGTATTGTGGGATACAAATTTGTATTGCGGAATCCTGACTAGATCTGCTATTGACCACGGTTATAAACAAAGCTAATAGAGTTTGAACTTTGTAGAAAAAAAGAAAACTTTTCCCTAATCGTGATTTCAAAAACTTTTTTTCCTAACTTTCACTATTCATACTGAACAAAAAATACACCACACTAACCTGGGTTGTTACTTTAAAAAGTTTCTCAGTTTATGTAGTTTTCAAAATAGTAAAATAGTTGCTATTAAGCTACGTAAAATTTTTTTTTGCTATATTAAGTGCACAGAGAACACATTTTGAATGTTTTTCTTAATAGCAACTATTTTACTATTTTGAAAACTACATAAAATGAGCAACTTTTTAAAGTAACAACCCAGGTTAGTGTGGTGTATTTTTTGTTCAGTATGGAAAGTGAAAGTTAGGAGAAAAAGTTTTTGAAATCACGATTAGGGAAAAGTTTTCTTTTTTTCTACAAAGTTCAAACTCTATTAGCTTTGTTGATAACCGTGGTCGATAGCAGAACTGGTCAGGATTCCGCAATACAAATTTATATCCCACAATACGGGAAATTGTAGTTGCGGCAGTCTAAAAACTGACATGAGGTGTAATTTTTAAGAAATGATTAAAAGTGCCAATATCTTGAAAACTAAAGATTTTTTACTAAGGTCATATTACGATATTCTGGTGAGTCATGAGCTGGTCTATCAGCCTTCGAAGGGACGACGTCGACTTCTGGGACATCCTGTATATCAAGTGTTATTTAGAATAAAGTGTAAAATATTGTGTACTTAGGCACGTAGGACTTTCTGGAAGCAATACTTACTGACATAGGCGTAGCTGGGGGGGGGGGGGGGGTGGCGCAACGCCCACTCTAGAAACTTCTTTGCCCACCCTAGACCCTAGACAGTATTAAGCTGCGCGTTCACTGCATCGGAATCGGAGCGTACGGACTACGGAGCGTACGCATTTGTTGCTTTGTATGGATTTCTATGGTACTGCGTCCACTGGATCGGCATTTCTGCGCCTGCGACCGGTATTTATGCCGATGACGTCATCGGCAGTGAAACCGTCATTCGGATTCCGAACTTTTCAAGTTCTGACGTGTTTGCGACGACGCGACGGCTATACATAAATACTTATTCACGACGAATGACGATATTTTAATTACTTTAGTGGAAAAATATGATGAACTTTACAATCTAAAACATCAACATTATCATAACCAACTGAGGAGAGACGATATATGGGATGAAATTGGGCAAATAATAAATACATACATAGTATATAATCACGCCTTTTTCCCGTAAAGGGGTAGGCAGAGACCACTTTATGCCACTTGCTACGATCCTTACATACTCGTTTCGCTTCGTTCACTTTCATTCTTATCATCCATTCCTCCTCTTACATTCAACGTAGCGAAGCGACTCTCCATGGTCCGCTTTTCACCTCCGCGAGAAACGAGACGTGATGGGTAGTGAACCTCATCGCCGCCATTTTGGAAAATTAAATTATTCTTATGATTATCCATTGCGTTTCTACGGATTGGTGGAGAGGGTAGGAATAGAGAAAGGGAAGGATAGGTGGTGTGGAAAGGAAGATTGGTAAGTTTGTGGGAAATAGGAAATGTAGGATATTACCGCCCAGGAGGGTAAGGGATAGGACAGTAATAGCTAGGGAAGCCGGGGTCGCATACCCGTATACTATACCACAACTACCGGACAGGTAAGTTGGGATGAGTATCCCATGACAATAATAATAAATAAAAATTGTAGAATATTATAGTGAAGTTCAAAAAACTTTTTTCGAGTCATATGAATGTACCCAAAAAATCTATTTTCATCTTCTAATAAATCAGAATATAATGTACGAAATTCTCCAAAAATTATTCTTTTTCAATTTATATTATGATTTAATCTTCGAATCTTTCGTTTCCTCTTGTTTCTCTTTTCCTCTTCTGATAAAATACAGCTAATTACAACCTATTCGGTCTGAGATTACAACAATATATCTCGTCACTATCCTCCATAATGCAAATGCACGTTCAGGCTGACGGACTAAAAAACCCCATCGGCATTTTGTAAATGCCGACGCTCCGTCCGCTCCGATTCCGATGCAGTGGACGCGCAGCTTTAATGAATTACTAACTTAAATAACCCCCAAGGACGGCTGCCCCCCCTAGACAAAATTCCTAGCTACGCCAATGCTTGAGCTTACTGATTATAGTTCCGTCAGTCAGCGTCAAAAGAGGATATATTGTAATTAAATTTAAACGTAAAGCTCAAAATCAATAGGCATTAGGCCTACCTAATACCTATATTTGGTACATTCCAGATTAGTAAACAAGGTAAACAAGTTATAAACTCGCTTAAGATACAATGGGTGACCGAACGGAACAGACCTAATCTGGTGTTTTGCACCATAGTTTTCCACTGAGTGGTTTTCCGTGTTTTTTTTCTAGTTTATAAGAATCTTGCTGATTCAGTTTGATTACTTTTTAGTAGATAATAAACTTATAAATTACGACCTCAACAATGACCTACAAACAATCTCAAGGTTAAAACAAATAACCAAAAACCAGCCAAAAACGAAATCTTTGTTATTTAAAATTTTGTCATCGTTTGAAAATGTATTCTTTTGAAATGTGAATCGCTTGCGTCATTCGGGATTGTCTGAATACGGAATACGGATAGAAGCAAAAGGGTGATCCGATATTGTTATCTTGAACGGAGGTCGACTTTATATTACTTTTAACATAGATTTATAGATATGTATAATTTTCACTGACTTTTAAAAGTTATTATTTTTATCTATGGAGTATGGACGCTTACACCACAATATCTAGCCCCGTCGTAAGTATCTGAAAAACTTGTGTTACGGGGAATAAGAAACGAAGTAAGTATTTTTAATACTTTTATACTATATGTACTTACATAGATTTTTATTAAATTGTAAACATAATATTTTAATACACATTCATGACCCAGAAACATTGAAAAGGTTTTTTTCCCTCGGCAGGATACGAACCCGATTCTGATGCGTTAAATGGAGTTATTTATTAATAAATTGATCGTGTTCGGCGTTCAAGGAATAAACTAATTTGGCCTTCACGCACCACATAAATTAATAATAACTGACGTGAGAGGTAAGAAATAAAAAAGATTAAGTGTATACAATAAATGTATTTTACTTAAATAACAATTATGCGGAAACTAAAAAATACCCATTCCATATTTTCACTTACAACATTATTAACACATATAAGCATTTGTTACAAAATATATAAAGTTACAACTGAACAAATAAAATCTTTAATTAAAAAATATATAAAACGTAGCATATTCTCAACCACAATGATTTTCTTTCAACCATACCATAATACTTACCTACAACATAAATAATTGTACTATTCAATATTTATGATATAATGTCAGATTAATCGATATAAATTAAATAAGTTTATTGATTTTATTATGGTATTTGATCGTTTTGCACGTGGTGTAGGGAGCTTCCCGCAGGAGTGCCACAGGGGACCTACTACGTTTCACGTGGTTTCACGCGCGTTTCATCACAGTCACATGGATCAGTTTAGGGTCCATCCACTTATTACGTCACACCTGATGGGGGGAGGGAGGGGGGGGGGGTCGGGGGAGGGAGGGGGGGGGGTCGGGGGAGGGGGAGGGCAAACAAAGTGTGACAGTACATGTTAAATACAGGTAAGTACAGGGATACTAAAAAGCGTGACATGGGGGGGTAGGGGTTCAAAGAGTCGAAATTTTGCGTGACGTAATATGTGGATGGCCCCTTACACAAAGAATCGATATTATAATTTTATAATATATTACGTATAAAAGCTACAAAATATTTCTAATGTTTACAGTAAAGTATAAATACGACCTTCGACTAACAAAAATATACGACACGTATAACCTACGTAATCTTATATCTGCTTCCGGTTATATAATTCGTGAAGTGATAATTAACTAATTAAATTCGAATTTGCGTCGAATTTGTATCATTTAGAAAAACGTTACAATAAAAATTACCTAATAAAATAGTGAAAATTTAACATTTAAATAACAGTCATCACAATGACGACGCTTATTAACTAACGTCAAAACATTTAGCGCTGACGCACGCACGGCGACGGTATACATAAATACAAGTTACAACACGCATACAGCCTAATTCTGTTTTTCATTCTGATTGATTAAAATATCTCAATTCTCACTAAACAGCCCGTTAATGCTTACGCATATTAATCGCCTTATTAAGTTCGCTCGTTATTTTTGTTGCTACGAGAAAACTAAATCAGCGGGCGATAACATGGAAACGAGCGTCCTATCACATCGTCCGTGGGTGCGGCAACACGGCAGCACTCGCTCTGCTACATCACTATAGTTTAGCTCCAGACATCGGCCGAGTATTTCTTCATGGACTCGAGTTTCTTGATGAACTGGCCCGCCTCGGCCTCCGTGCGCCCTCCCTTCTCGCGGATGGCGCGTACCACTATGTTACGCACATCAACCGCCATGTTCTTCGCGTCACTAAACAATTAATAAAATATTATAATAATTCATAATAATAATATATTATAATAAAAATAATCTATAAGAATAAATATTATAATAAGACGACCTCTGTGGCTCAGTGGTTAACGCATTGGTGCTCAAGCCAGAGGTCGCGGGTTCGAATCCCGCCAGGGAACAAAAAAAATTTCTGTGTAAATATATTTCCGTTGTCTGGTACCCGTTACACAAGTTCTTCGGATACTTACCACGGGGCCAGACTGACGTGGTGTGAAGCGTTCATATTTCGCAGAAACCGTACATTTTTCCGCTATAAAAAGTAGCCATGTCCTTCCCCATGGTGTACTCTACATCTGTGCCAAATTTCATCAAAATCGGACCAGTAGTTTCGGAGCCTATTCAATGCAAACAAACAAACATACAAACAAACAAACAAACTTTTCCTCTTTATTATTAGTATATAGATTATGTGTTATTATTATTATAAATTTATGTCAAGACGGAACCCATGAATCGAGAGTCATAAGGCGAAAAACTTATGTCAAGATCGGATGTATCAGATTATTGATATCTGTGGTCTACCTAATCCCTTCAAGAAATCGGCTTTATGCTCCTAATGCGTCGGCTTTAGGTATTTTTATGCAAATTTAAAAAAGGGGAAACCTCATATTACAGTTACAAGACTCACAGCACACGTTCTAGTCTAATAATCACAACTTTATTAAGGCAATTAAATGTATATTTTAATACTTATCGCTTTTCCAAAACTACATACCCGCAGATGTAGAAGTGTCCGTTTCTATTGCCAATTAGGTCCCAAATTTGGTCCAAGTTCTTCTCGAGTAGGTGCGTGACGTAGATCTTCTCGGGCTGGTCTCGCGAGAACGCCACGTGAAGGGTCACATCTCCGTTCTTCTCGTACTCTTCTAGCTCCTGCAATGCGTATTGAAATCAGAATTTATCTAATGAGTTTTTCGAGTGACGAGTCTACCGACAGTGGAGATCGACGCGACGCACGCAAAGCGCCGCCTGGCGGCAGAAAACTATCAAAAGCCCTTATAAGATAATTCGACCTTTGTGCCACCAGACGGCGTCTCACACGCCTCAAGTGCAAACAGTTGTTAGATACCACCAGTGATGTCTTATCTACAAACTTTTTGTTAGATCTACCTATCTACCACCCTAGACCTAAAAACTACCTATTTTTTAATAAGTTTGACATATCAACACTAATAATAATAATGGGGATTCTGGAAGCATGTTTCATCCATTAAAAAAGGAGACCAGGCTCCAATGTTTCCCCTGATATGCGAATTCGTGAGAAAATTACTCGCGGAAGTGTGGAAGTCCACACTTCCGCGCCAACGTTGAGAGATTATTTTCTGCAATTAATAATATGAAAACCTTCCAGAGAAATAGAATTTGCACGGAGACTCTAGAGTCTAGAGGGATTGTTGCATACTAAAATATTAATCGCGTAATCAAATATTTATCAATAAGGAAGTGATAATTAAATCTGCGTCGTGCGCATTTAAGAAACTACATAATATTTTGATTTTCCTATAAGTAGTTCGTTATAAGTAGGTTAGAATTTAGATAATAACGCTCAGGTAATTTAATTATACTTCCTAGTTCCTAGAACTAAAACATTGATGTTGCGCATTAACCATTAGATTATACGCTCAGAGACTGAAAATGTAATTAAGGAATTAATTAAATAATTAATTACACCTTCCATAAAACTAATTCAGATTGCTTCTTATTATTTTAAATGTCTCCTTAGTGAGTCGCCAATATTAGATTGTGTTGACGAAGACTCTGCCTTATGAGTTTTATGGAATAAGAAGGGTACGGTGAACTGAATAGTCCATTGAAGAAACTAAAACAAACACAAACATTTAGGATTAGTACCACCACCCTTCACAATTTAGCTTGGTTGTGAGTTGTGACTTGACTGATTATTTTGTAGCATTTTCTTTTTTGCGCTACATAGTTGCTGCATAGAATGGGTTTGCCACAAAATTTGCCACACAAACTTTTAAATTAAATTTATGCGTTCAGAAAAGTTAAATCGAAGCCTATGGCTAGCCGCACACACGCCATATTATTGACAATAAAGCTCATATTGACAATAATATTCCTTGTGTGTGGGCCATATTATCGCTTTTTTTTGTATGTGTTGACTAGTATAGACAAATTAAATGTGCCAATAATATCCCAACAAAAACATAAATGTAAAAAAGGAGAGCCAAGTTCAATACAAAAATTATGCTTGGCTGTGGGCTTCACCGCAATTGAGGTCTTTAAATGAGTGCCAAGTTCTATGCAAAATCGAAATATTGGCTGGGAGTTGGGACTATATGATCATCATCATCATCATCATCATCATCATATAGTCCCAGTTTTATACTGCGGCGTAAGTGTAACCATACACCATACTGCCTAACGTCTAATTGGCATGACGCTATCACGCTACCGATTGGGATCAGTTAGAACTAAAATAATATATTTATTTTAATCAGATAGCTAGGCGCCTGATTAATATATAGATTTATTATTATATTATAAAGACGAGGCATGTTGAGGCTAAAACTGTCCCCATTTAAATAGCACTACTTTTGGAGGTTTTGAGGCCATTTTGTCATTTGAAGTATGGTGAAATCAAGATCGCTGACATTTGAGGTATGGTGAAAACCAAGATGGCGTAACTTTTACTTGTATGAAGATTTGTTCTGTCAAATGTACTTCATACCTATCCTTAGTTTTGAAATGACTGTTTGGCCGGCGTGGATTGGTACGACAATTAAACTGATTATATTATGTCAATAAGGAACTGATCCAATCGGTAGCGTCATGCCGATTAGACGATAGGTAGTATGGTGTATGGCTACTGTAACAAGTTTCATTCAAATAAGATCACTTCTAGTAGTGAGTACTCAGGACTGGGACGTTAGTTGTCGATCATGATAGCTTCATCAGTACAATAAGAAATGACCTTCTGATAGGTAGTATGTTTTTAAATGGTATCAGGCAATGTGTACATTTATTTGACATTACTTGTGCACCTTTGAACTTGGACTTGAGACGGTCGATTGCCTGAGGCAATAGGCATAAGTCATATTATTACGTGATAATGATTAATGATACTTAATATGTTCAACGCGACAATAGGAATCTTATCTATTCGTTGTTGTTATCTGACATTGTGGAGTAGGATACAAAAGCAAATTACTTTACGTGCTGATAACTAAGTAGAGGTACAGATATAAATTCTAAACTTTCAAACTTCTCGCTACTCATCGTGACTGTTTGTGAAGTTAACAAGTGTTTACTTCCTAGTCACAATGAGTAGCGGACTAGCGAGATAAGTGTGAAAATAATCATTATTTTACCCGTTCTTTATTGCAAACGGCCAAATAGATAAACAGTACCCCAAACAGGAACATTTTTCGGTATCGTTACGTGTATGTAAACGAGAATTATTAGGAATATTGTATGAAAATTTTAGTTACCTTACGTCCGCTAGAGACGCTTTCATGGTTTTCATACAATATTTTTCGCTTACGTACACGTAACGCTACCGCAAAATGTTCCTGCTTGGGGTACTGTACTATTTGATAAGATTTTGTTAAAAACCTACTCAGTTCTCACTTATGATGTACTTATTTTTTTTTTAAAGTAAACCATACGAGCATTATAAATTCATAATATGCTATTAATAAGCAAATAGCAATATGTAAGTAAGTGTTACTTTTGTAGAGAAGTTTCCAAGTCTAGAGTTAGACGAAAGGACAGACGGACGGAATAAAATATCGTAGACCGTAGTGTTAGGTTTCATAACTTGTTACAGAGGTTTGAATTTATAAGTATAATGGAAAATAAAAATTAAGTATCTACGAGTACATAATATTATTCTACAGGTTGATTAGACACATTGTATTAGATTTCCTGAAAAATAAATTATTTTGTTCACATTCATTGACCGTAGCGAGACACTAAAATATTATAGGCAATTTTAAGTTGTATATTAACCTACGTTATTGTGTTTGGTTTTTATTATAGGAAACCAAAAGGAGGTTAAAACTAAAGTCAGGTTGATTAGATTTCCTGAAAAATAAATTATTTTGTTCACATTCATTGACCGTAGCGAGATACTAAAATAATAAAGGCAATTTAAAGTTGTATATTAACCTACGTAATTGTGTTTGGTTTTTATTATAGGAAACCAAAAGGAGGTTTAAACTAAAATACATAAGAAATTATCTCATCTGTAGGTACCTACTAATTATTTTGTATTTAATGACAGAAACTGTGTTGATCTCAGTTAAATGATTTGAAAGAGATTAAAAGAGATCTTCATATCTAGAAGAAATATCATCTTTCTGACTGAGATTGATTGAGAGATCAGTCACCAGAGTATAAAATACTAGTTTTTGCGCGCAGCTCCGCCTGTGTAAATACATTATCCCGGGGAACACTACTTTTTCGGGATAAAAAATATCCTATGTCCTTTCCCGGGGCCCCAAAGTATGTATATACCAAATTTCATAAAAATCGGTTCAGCGGTTAAAGCGTGATGAGGTAATAGACAGACAGAAACTTATTGACATCATAAATTAATTGACAGTAATATGTTATTGGATGGTATTTAAATTAGAAAATTACTAAATTGTATGGGAAATTGTTTAAAATGAAAATAAGGAAATTGTTAGGTATATTGGCATTGTAAAAGAAAGTATTAAATTGCGTAACATAAATTGGAAATGTTAAAAATACAATAGAAATGAAAAATGTACAATATAAATACATAAATATAGATAATGTATAGAAACTAAAAATATCAAAACATTGAAAGAAACCATTAAAAGAAAAAAGTTAAGAAAAAGAAATGAAACAGCCCTGATTATGTTAGGGGGACGAAAAAAAAAATAGACAGACAGACAGACACACTTTCGCATTTATAATATTAGTATAGATTGAAGCTCTTATTGTGCTCTTATCGTGTACCTGCCTGCTGCTTATGTAAAGACGTTTAAGCAGAAAAATAATTGTCATACTCGAAAAATTTTTTTTTTATAGGGGCGAGCTTGCGTTTTGCGTTTTTACAAGAGATGATTTTTTACTTTGAGTATGACAATTATTTTTTGCCTAAACGTCTTTACATAAGCAGCGGATCATGTGCCCGAAGTATCCGTAATTGATTTTCGGAGACCTTATATTATATTCGTGCGCGAGTGAAAGAGACAAGTAGCGATGAGTCAACGTACGAAATTCAACGTGCTCAGAAACGAAACTCGACACTATTGGGTATGTTCCGATATGCACTGCGAGTCTGCGACCACTGTACTGTGTGACGTCAATTCAGTATACTGTGAAGCCGTTCCTTTATAGCCAGTTAAACTGCTGCCCTATTACCTAATTTTATGGACTTCAACTGACAACTAGGAATGGTCTTCATTTCGACGTTTGAACTTTTTAATCACGTGATCAAAGTACTGCGAGTATCTTACCAAAAAGAAAACAATGCTCACAGTAGAATATGGCGGCGATTTATGACGTCATAGTGTACTGCGACAGTATACTGCCTATACTGGCAGTCCATAACGGAACGAATTTTTCTACAGTGATAGCACTGTGCACTATGCAGTACTCGAAGTGCATATCGGAACATACCCTATTTCTTTATATTGTGATTCTATGGTCCGTAGATTATTTACACCAAGGTGATCTTAATTTTATTGTAGGACGTAGGTATGTAATATGATGATAAAATTAAGATCACCTTTGGTGTAATAATTTAGTGTTTTTGCATGTAATTTTTTAATTATGTAATCAAAAGATTTTTTGATTACCTACTACCTACTGATTACTGACACACATATTATTACGTTATCAAATAAAAAAAACCCGTGACGAGCAAGGACTTATGTAGGTTTTTCCGATTAAAAACAACTTTCTAATCCTAATAAGATCATAACATATATTTACATAGCCTATTATCAACTGTTTTGTTATGTACAGTACAGAAATCCGGTTGAGTAATCAGGGTTTCTCGTTAATACGAGGAAAAATTTAAACTAACTAGGTACTATTATAATCACAGTTAAAAGACGTGTACTTAACCTCTCAAGCGTCCCTTGCTGCCTTGCAGCAAGTGACAGCATGACTCTCAAGCGTCGCTTGCTGCCTGGTGGCAAGCTGGGCACGCCCATAGAATAAATTTCTAATTTATAAGTGGTTTGTTTGTACCACATAATTTATACATTTATGTAATTAATAATAAGTTTTTTATGCGTATACTAAGTATTTTCCATAAATCTACTACAAATTACTTCAGAAAATCGAATGAAAAATATACGTTTTTATTGCTATTTTATTTCATAGTGAGTTTATGATTTTCTTGTGAAATGCATTTTGAATTGAACATTTTAGTAGAAATTTTATTAGAACGGTATTTATTCTAGAGTCTACGAATAGAATTTATGGATAAGAATAAGTAAATTTATTACTATGATTGTTTTTGTAAGACATTACCGTCAAAATAGGCCTAGTTTCGGAGGGTTCAATGAGGGAGTTCCCTTATTGTACATTGTAAAAAAATAATGAGTTACTGTAATATTTAACATCCTGAAATGTATAAAAATATAAAAATATGTATTTAATTATGTCCCAGTTACAGTTTATTGAGCAATCAAAATATGTACTATGTCAGATATTTTTCATAGTAATTGTAATTAGTTTTGCTCCAATCCTTGTTAGTACAACTGTTTTTGTATTAAATTTTTATGTATAATATATCCAATTACGTAAATAAAGCAACATTCACTGTATAGAAACATACATTTTATATTTATTTGAGTTTTAAAACAAAATATTAAAAAAGACGAAGTTTATGTGTTTGTATCAAGATTCCATTTATTAAATGAGTATTTTTCTAAATTCCATTTACGTCATCACTTAGGAAATCTATTCTACTTTTTAAATATAATATATCACATGCATAGGTAGTACATAAATTATAACAATATAATTTGGAGAAATAAAAATCGCGGGAATCGAAATTAGACTGACAATTTTATAGTAGGTAACTGTAACTTATTTTATATCGGTTTTTGAATTAAAATTTTATATATAATGTGTGCACCTACGTAAATTAAGCAAATTTTACTATATAGAAACATAAATTTGGCCTTAGTTTAGATTTGCAATAAAAATATAAGAAAAAGTCGTGTGTTGTGTTTGGATCAAGATTTCTTTTATTAAACTAGTATTTTTCTTAATTCCAATTATATTATCAATTAGGAAATTTAATCACCTTTCTAAATATATATAACATGCATATGTTTTATTCACATTAAAACATTATAATCTTGAAGAAAAACACGACGGGAAACGTCATATTATGATTTATAGAGGTTGGTACTCCGTGCATCTGTCATGAGGGAATGAGGTCGTCCTCCTCCTTCCTCTCCGTAATGTGTGTTCTGTGATGAGGTATCATTTGGCATGTTCCCACTTGAGTGTCAATAACGAAGTCAAAAGTAAACAATCAGTGCAAGTGTTTACGTTAATTGAAATGTTTACTTTCAAGTGGATAGGTACTTAATTATACTGAATCTAATAACTGTAATTTTTTATAAATCTGTTTTTATATTACGTAATCACTTAGGAAATTAATTATATTTTTAAATATATACATCATCCATAGGTTTTATTTACTTATTAACATTAAAATTGCGAAAAAAAATCGCGAAAAAAATTGCGGGAGAATGTACGGAAAATTAATTTTTGGTGGCAAAAAGGCCCGACGCTTGTTGGCATAATCTGTCAAAGAGTGTCAAGGCGCTTGACAGGTTAACCTGTCAAGCGTCACTTGCTGCCTTGCAGCAAGTGACAGCATGACTCTCACGCGTCGCTTGCTGCCTGGTGGCAAGGTGGGCACGCCCATAGAATAAATTTCTAATTTATAAGTGGTTTGTTTGTACCACATAATTTATACATTTATGTAATTAATATTAAGTTTTTTATGCATATACGAAGTATTTTCCATAAATCTACTACAAATTACTTCAGAAAATCGAATGAAAAATATACGTTTTTATTGCTATTTTATTTCATAGTGAGTTTATGATTTTCTTGTGAAATGCATTTTGAATTGAACATTTTAGTAGAAATTTTATTAGAACGGTATTTATTCTAGAGTCTACGAATAGAATATATGGATAAGAATAAGTAAATTTATTACTATGATTGTTTTTGTAAGACATTACCGTCAAAATAGGCCTAGTTTCGGAGGGTTCAATGAGGGAGTTCCCTTATTGTACATTGTAAAAAAATAATGAGTTACTGTAATATTTAACATCCTGAAATGTATAAAAATATAAAAATATGTATTTAATTATGTCCCAGTTACAGTTTATTGAGCAATCAAAATATGTACTATGTCAGATATTTTTCATAGTAATTGTAATTAGTTTTGCTCCAATCCTTGTTAGTACAACTGTTTTTGTATTAAATTTTTATGTATAATATATCTAATTACGTAAATAAAGCAACAATCACTGTATAGAAACATACATTTTATATTTATTTGAGTTTTAAAACAAAATATTAAAAAAGACGAAGTTTATGTGTTTGTATCAAGATTCCATTTATTAAATGAGTATTTTTCTAAATTCCATTTACGTCATCACTTAGGAAATCTATTCTACTTTTTAAATATATATCACATGCATAGGTAGTACATAAATTATAACAATATAATTTGGAGAAATAAAAATCGCGGGAATCGAAATTAGACTGACAATTTTATAGTAGGTAACTGTAACTTATTTTATATCGGTTTTTGAATTAAAATTTTATATATAATGTGTGCACCTACGTAAATTAAGCAAATTTTACTATATAGAAACATAAATTTGGCCTTAGTTTAGATTTGCAATAAAAATATAAGAAAAAGTCGTGTGTTGTGTTTGGATCAAGATTTCTTTTATTAAACTAGTATTTTTCTTAATTCCAATTATATTATCAATTAGGAAATTTAATCACCTTTCTTAATATATATAACATGCATATGTTTTATTCACATTAAAACATTATAATCTTGAAGAAAAACACGACGGGAAACGTCATATGATTTATAGAGGTCGGTACTCCGTGCATCTGTCATGAGGGAATGAGGACGTCCTCCTCCTTCCTCTCCGTAATGTGTGTGATGAGGTATCATTTGGCATGTTCCCACTTGAGTGTCAATAACGAAGTCAAAAGTAAACAAGCAGTGCAAGTGTTTACGTTATTTGAAATGTTTACTTTCAAGTGGATAGGTACTTAATTATACTGAATCTAATAACTGTAATTTATAAATCTGTTTCTATATTACGTAATCACTTAGGAAATTAATTATATTTTTAAATATATACATCATCCATAGGTTTTATTTACTTATTAACATTAAAATTGCGAAAAAAAATCGCGAAAAAAATTGCGGGAGAATGTAAGGAAAATTAATTTTTGGTGGCAAAAAGGCCCGACGCTTGTCTGCATAACCTGTCAAAGAGTGTCAAGGCGCTTGACAGGTTAAATGTAAATATCAACAAGTCATCGTGACAGGCGTGTTTTGTTTTCTCGCACAAGGATCTAAATATTTTGCCCAAAAATATTTTTATGTATTTTCCTGAAAATCTGTTAAAAATTTACCAACTATGTAACAGTGCTCCCGGCTCCCACAATGCGTCTAGATTTTTTTTTAGCTTATCGCCAAAATAACAAAAACCTAGTATCCTAACTTTGATTAATAATATTATATATCTATGTATCCTAACTAGAGATGGCCGTTTAAACGTAAAGCGTTTAAAAAAGCGTGCTTTTATAAATAAGTTGAAAAAACGTTTAAAAATTTGAGCGTTTATCACTTATACTTATCGTTTATATCGTTTATAGTCATAAAGCCATAAGTGTGGTATGAGTAAAGAAAAATAGTTCTTATACAGCGCAATAAGAGTGAAAATTCTTTAATGTAGCTCATCACTTATTTAAACGGCTTATTTTTTGTACTTATAACTAATATGCTTTTTCGTGTTTATTCACTTTTTGTTAGTTGCGCTTTGCAGGTTGACGAAAACACGTTATATTACGTTACGCAAAAATTCGTATTTTAATCGTAATAGTGGTGTTTTGGTGGCTTACCGTTAACTTTTAATGTAAATAATAAATATAATAATGGTCCATATGGACGTAATATAAACTTTTCGTGTAGTGTTTTAGTATTAAGTTTATTAAGTTTTTGTCGTAAGATGACGACTAAACGACGTGAATTGGAACAGTAATTTATGGAACTACTTTGAAAGAAATGAGGTGGAAAAAGTGGCGATGTGTAATGTTTGTTATCCTATAAATCAACTATTACTAATGATAAGCAACATTTAAGATTAATGCATATTATCAACATGTAAGAACATTTTTATGAGTTCATATTATTATATTAATAATTATTCAGATTTCAGACAGTCCTAAGCCTGCAAAGTACGTAGGAAAGTAATTTAAATCAGTTTAAGCGATCGAAAAACGTAACATAAGCGCAAAAAACATTATAACTTATAAGTGGCAATAAGTTGATAAGCAAATAAGCAACTAAGCAAATAAGCGGTTAAAAATTTGCTTTTGAATATTTAATAACGGATAAGTTAACTTTTAATTTTAAGCCGTTCATCACATCTCTAATCCTAACTATACTTTCAAGGTCTAGATTCAAACATTTTTTTAATAAGAATAAAATTTGAATTATGCATGCATATTATGCAGAGACGATATACCTACCAGGCGGTCTAAAAAGGCCACTTTAGGCACAGATTAATGAATACTTACTACGTAACTTTAGGTGAACGTGTTGAACATCTACCTAAATGAGTCATATGGAATTCATATCAATGTGCGTCATTTTACGAAATTCTATTGAAAACTGTCAAAATTTATGTTTTCTGTCAAACTGCAACTGCACTGCGAAATTTTTAATGAAACTTTTACCAGGTAGTTAGGTACTTAGCCCGTGCTTTTTTGTACCTACTGTTGTACGTGTAGGTAATTTAAATTATAATATAACATCTAATATTGATCAATATAAATATTGATCACAATAATTATGGATTAATATTTATAATATACATAGTCTCTATAGATATTTTCTATAATGCGTTTCTATATTCTATGTTCGAGTTATTTTTTCTTAATAACATGGATATTGTGATTTTTGTAATGTACCAGTGTAAGTCTTTGTATTATTTGTAATGAATCTCATTGTGTCACATACATAAATGTTTATTTATTTATAATGACGATATAATCATTAATCATCAAATAATAAATAAATAAAACTAGTTAGCACTTTTATATTGTTTCGCACTCTAGTTTTCACCTCACCACTAATAATGCTAGGTACGTACCTACCTAAGTTTTTATATTTTTCACTAGTAGATAATTTTGAACACCACTTTAAAGTCGGTAATAAAATAGCTCGTAAAATATTTACTTGTGTGTTTTATTGCCATTTAATTATTATTATTTATTTTCTGTTACACTCCTTTGGGGCAGTCCAAAAAAATCTTAAAAACAGTTTAATAAAATAACTTAAGCACTTAAAAACTATACGAGTAATATTTTGTCCTTTAAGTAGGAGTTATATTATATTTTATACAACACTGCGAATCTACAACCGATAAGAATTACAGCATGCATAGAGTAGATTCGAAAATTTAGCTTTCTTTGAAGGCTTCCGTTGTTTGTTTGAACGAGCTGATCTCAGAAACTGCTAAATCGAATTGAAAAATTAATTTTGTGTTGGATAGTCCATTTGTCGAGGAAGGCTTTAAGCTATATAATATGACGCTGCGACTAATAGGAGCAAAGAATCAGTGGAAAATGTTGCAAAAAACGGGGAAAATTATTCATATTTGAGGGCTTCCGTTGCGTGCGCTGAGTAAACGGTTCAAGTTACCCAAAAAATATGTATAAAAGAATGATGCCTCTTTAAATAATCTAAAAAAATGTCCACAACAGTATATGTCTATCTTAAAAGATAGACATATTGCACATTTGTTTACCTTTTTATGGTAATCAAATTTGGTCGAAATTAATGCATTATTGCGCCATCAGTTGACTCGGTTGAAGTCGCGGGCAATAGCTAATGTTTACATAATATACTTAATTATCATTTTAGTTTTTGGTAAGAACCATCAGAATGCAATTGATATAAAATATCATTTATTTATAGAAAATAAAATCAATGACACTGCCGGAGGACCGACGTTACTCTGTAGTTTGTTTATGATAATTATAGTCGGTAACAGTGCAAGTGGCGTGAGTCCAATGGTTTTTTTTCCATCACAAAAGCTCCCAAAGCGCCTAAAAAAGTTTTCACTTCAATAAAAAGGGCTAATACGAACAAAATTATCAATGTGCTTTTCAAACTCCAGGCTGTAGTCAGCATTGAGATTGTTGATCGTATGGAAATTAGCTTCCTGAATGTTTATGTAAAATATGGATAATAATTTGTCTAATATTTTTCGTCTCGTTATTTTAAGTGTCAACAATTTTAAAGGTCGGCAACGTAGCTCCGTCTCTGTCACACTCTTTTTTACTCTCACTAACGCAGATATCTGCGAGCCACCACTGTCGCCCAGAGACGGATTTAGGCCAAGATTTTTTAAGATGGAAGGATTTTTTAGCCTAATATAAACTAAATGAATTCAACAGGCGTTACGCACCTCTCTATAGATGTAGTCCTGGTCGCGGTGCCGGCAGCCGAAGTACAGGATGGTGTCGCCGACGGGTTTGCCAGCGGCGCGCGCGATGGCTCGCTCCTGCAGGAATCCGCGGAACGGCGCCAGCCCCGTGCCCGGACCGACCATCAGCACCGGCGTCTGCGGCTGCAGCGGCAGTCTGCGTGAACACGTCCAGATTTTTATGATATAGGGGGTAAACGAGCAAACGGAACGAAATGAACCGGACCCGGGGCCACCCACGAACACCCGTCACACCGAAGGAGTCGCCAGTGCTGCGTGAACAGATTTAGGAGGCAAACGAGACATACAGATTTAAGGGGCAAACGAGCAGACGGATCGCACGATGGAAAGCGACTACCATCACTCATGGACACCTACAACACTTTGCGTTGTCGGTATTAAGCTTGTTTGAAATCTTCAGCTTTTGAGGGTTCCTTAATATTTAGATAGAGTGAATCAATTAGATGGTTTATATGTATATAACATGCATAATATAGTAAAGAAACACTGATAATTTAAGAGGTTTCTTATGTCCTTATTAAACACATACTTTGTGCTTACATTGCAAACGCTGACTAAACCCTAAGAGATAGATCAAATAATGTACTACAGTGTTGTACACCTTAAAAAGGTCTCCAAAAAAGTCCACGATGGTATATGTCTATCTCTTAGGGATTATCCACAATAACCATTTTTATCCTTTACTTTTTTACGAGAAATAATGGCTTATTTACGAAGCGATTTAAGCAATAGAACATTAATACTTATCCAATTAAGTACCTTAAATACATTGTGCATTTAATATAGATAGATTTGACCTTTTACAGCATGTAATTTAAATGAATATTTTCGAAGATATTACAGATTTAAAATGCAGAGACAAAGCGGTTTACTTAATAAAACTAGCTGCCCGTACCCAGTTGATACTTATTATTATGTATGGTATTTTCAGAAGCTATTTATTTAGACGGATACAGCATACTGTATGTATATTAAATTATTATATTATCAAATTAAATACGTTACTCACTTTTATATTTTTATACACATTATAGTAGCCCTTTAAACCATACAATTTAAATTAATATCTTATATTTAGAAGATATGTATTGTAAAATTTATATTCAAGCGCGAAAAAATATATTATTTATATCAAGCGGTCGCGCACGTCGCGCGTCGCGTCGAGGCGGTCGAGGTGATTGGGTCCCTTTTTTAATTTTTACCCATTGGGTACGAAACCCTAAAAAAATGTTCAATGTTGTACTTATACAGAAGTATATTGCAGTAAATAGAGTTATTTGCTGAAGAAGTTTTTCCTCCAAGATCACTATTCCACGCGGACGAAGCCACCGGCAAAAGCTAATTTAATATATCTATTCTACAAAACTGGTTTTGCCGATAAAGCTTAATTAGGTAATTAACTTTCAGGTGGAGGTAATTATTAATTTTATATTTAGTGAAACAACCACTTTATCAGTGTGATAAGACTAATAAATACAAGACAATTTCTTCTTTTAATCACAAATATGAGCCTTAAGGCTGTCTGATTTTTTAATAAGTATTAACGGTAAGTAGGTATAATACTTTTTACATTAGAAAATATATTTATATAAGTACGATATTAAATTGTATTGATTAAGAATATTATTATAAAAACACGACGTCACCTCGTGACTTGACGATTTAAAAAACATGGATAGCATGAATAGGTCAATTATTTATTAATTCGATAAACTACTACTTACATATAAAGCGACATGACGTTAATACTTATTGTAATCTTTTAACAAAAAAATATTGTCTTTTGTAAGTTTGAAATCAGTGCATTAGAAAATAAATATCAGAAGTAGACCTAGTCCTATTATAAAACTGAGTTTTAGAGGATGGATAAAATATAATGAAATTAAGTACCAATTAATTTAGGAACACTCTGAATACTGAATTACTATGTCATGTTTAATTCTTTTAATAACCAAGAATATGTATCTAATAAATATTAAAAGAATAAATAGTTTTTATGAAGATATTTACCTGAACTGTGACTTGCGGATGAACACTGGGACACGAGGTAGGGGTTTTCCGGGCTCGGGTTTGTGGTCTGCCAACCAAGTGGTGGTCACTCCCTTGTTCACTCTGCCTGTTGCTGTCTTGTATTTCACTACCACGGCAGTCACGTGAACAGTCTCCGGGTGGACCTAAAATATTTTATTTTTATTTTACTAAATTCATTATTGCCTGACATTTAAACTTTCAAGAATATAATATAATAAGAAAGTTTTTTTTAATTTCCTACTAGCTGTTCCCCGCGGCTCCACCCACGTAAATACCTACAGTATCCCACATGAAAACTTTACTTTTTCGGGATAAAATGTAGCCTATATCTTTATCCAAACTACAACCATACCAAATTTCATAAAAATCCGCTTAGTAGTTTAAGCATAAAAGAGTAACAATCATCCATCCATCTTTTCATCCTCACAAACTCACATTTATAATATTAGTAGGATAAAAGGCTCAAATCAGATATTACAAAGTATACTATAAATGAGATATATACTATAAATGAGATAGATAATAATTTAGAAGGTAAGGGTAGGTACCCTTACTTATAAAAGTATCAACTGATTAGCTATTCAATGTGGTGTCTTTGTCCGTCATGTGACTTTTCGCAACGTATTAGACATCTTACCTTTGGACTTGATGATATTGAATAATATCTAGGCTGGAGTCTAGGCAAGAGTTCACAAATATGATCCAAGGGTGGTTTACATGACTTAATGTCTTCCAGTATGTGTACAATATTCCTACAGGCGTCAGCAACAAATGATTGATACAGTGCTTTGCCCTCTTGTGAGTTTGTACACATTAATAATAAATTCTTCTTGT
The DNA here is from genome assembly GCA_905404095.1 of Glaucopsyche alexis. Classification (NCBI taxonomy): domain Eukaryota; kingdom Metazoa; phylum Arthropoda; class Insecta; order Lepidoptera; family Lycaenidae; genus Glaucopsyche; species Glaucopsyche alexis. The sequence continues at coordinate 12,008,406 of FR990053.1, forward strand.
CCTAAAAATGGTATTATTTTATTAAAATTAGTTTTTTGTGTTAATTTAATTTAGTTAATTTAAAATTAACAATGTATCAGGGAAACAAGGTATTCTTCTCTTTTAAAACTATTATAAGTTATAATTTACACCTTGAGCATACATATAAGTGAAATTAGTGACCAAAAACATTAACAAAATTTAAGTGTTTGATTACAATGCAACATTTACCTCTTCATCAGTACAGTATTCTGCTAATTCTCTTAAAATATGTGTCCTTGGTATTGCTGTTATTTCTAAATAATGTGATAATGCCGTACGGTAAGATGTAGGGCATGGGAATGGATGTTTCTTTGTGCTCTCCAAGTCCGTATTAATAAGTGAGAATACTTCGTCTAAATCTGTATTCAACAATTCACCTAACCTATCTACTAAACTACTATCATTAATAGGATATACTGCAACATGGTCACCTGAAATATATTTATTCTATTAATATTGTAGTACAAATTAGGTATACCTGTTATATTTATGTCATTTTATTTTGTTATATGTTATTTTTTTATTTTATTTGTTAAAAAAAAACTAGTACGTAGCATAGCATTTTTGTATTAAACATACCCGCTTCATATTTCATTTTAGAGTCTGATATATCCAACTCAATATGTAAACATGATCTGTCACCGCCTTTGTGTAGCTCCCTGTTGACTTTTATTTGTGCTAAGAATGGATTTTTGGAGTCAAATGGTCTAAAAGAAAAAGTTTTGAAGTTTTAATAGGGCCATTACAAGCAAATAAGTATAAATTTATAAAATATATACAAATAAATTTATATCTTTAAAATAATATTCTTTAACTACAGGGTTTTATGTCTTTAGTTTTTGATAAAACTGTTTTTATATTACAGCACAGCCATAAATTAGTTGATTTTATTCTTTCTGTTTTCTGGAAAATGAGCATGTATATAGAAATCTTGAATAACTTACGGTCTTTGGTTTTGTAGTGAATGTAATCTGGCAATTTCACCAGTGAAGATTTCATTTGGTGCTAATTCACCAGCAGCATGTTTCACTAAAGTGAACTGTCTTGTTAATTCCTCCTCCCCAGTATTTTCAATATTGAACTTCTCACAAACCGTTGGCCAAAACTTTTCTTTCCATGTGATAAAGTCATCTTCAATACTAAAAAAAAAAACAAAACATGAATAATAAAATGTTTAATAAAATTAAGTGGCACATTATAACATACTATTAATAAAAAGGTATACTTACTTAGCATCATCATCTCCTAAACCTAGTTCATAAATTCTTGTTGCGCCCAACTCTTCAAGGCGTTTATCAACATATATTGCCACGGAGTTGTAGTGTTCATATGTTTTGTTTCCCAGGCCAAAAACCTAGTGAATAAATAAAAAAGAAAACATAAGAAAATTAAAATGTTGGCGGTTTAAATAAACATAAAAAATTGATTAAATACTTCACAAACTTATACAATTGCAAGACCTGTAACAAGGTTAATTGAACTTAAATCTTCAAATTTATGTTATAAAATATTTCATACCACATATTTAAATTTAAACAATGAATTAAATACGTATTTTTGTCGTATAAAATCATTTATATAACGCGGTAGAAGTCTTCTTGCAAAAGATTCAAGCACTGACAACATTATTTAAATTGGAAATAATGTTATTATGATTCGGAATTAATTACAATTTAAAAAAAACATTTATTGAACAACATCTTCACTATCTCATGTTCTAAAGCCACAATTAAGTTAAATTTTTATTAAATAAAAAATCGAGAATTCAACAAAGTTCAAACTCTAAACATAACCTTAAAATGGAATGTCAAAGCTGTCAAAATAAATCGACCAAATGTCACAATTTGACGCTATTATTTTTTTATTGGGCATGCAAGGCACAACAATATCAGTGCCTTGAATGGTGCCTTGCCCTTTAGTAGAAATAGATTGGAATTCGCAAATATATGACGGCAGACGGCAGTGCAGTGGCCATAATTATGTAGGTAGTTAGTTGTTATGTAAACTTTACAAATATTATTTCTCTACATTTTCCTTATGATCGGGCGTTGGGAGTTGTGGTGAATGGCGTAGATTTTCAAATGAGTTACAACTTACACACCGAAATATTATGTAAATTTAATTAAAAATCAATTTATGTAAGTTGGGTAAAATAATAAGCTAGAACAATAAAAAATGTAGGTACTTTACTACAATGATCGCATCGCTTAACTAAGTACGTAAGTATTTTCTATTTTTATGTACAGACACTGTAGGTAGTTTGTACATAAAAATAGAAAATACTTATATAGCCTACCATAATAATTATATTAAAATTATCTATACCTACTACACTACCTATTTAAAACAGAATCGCAAATAGGTAACCGATGACGTAATAACCAGTTTATGTAATTTTCCACATAATAATTCGATCTCACCTACTTAGTAAGCTGTATTGTACGATCTTTTAGACAGTGCGAGTCATATGGTATCGTCTTGGCATCACTATACATGAAAATGTTTTTGGTGGGATTTCACTTCTTGTTGAAAGTTGTTATGACAATATTTTTATTTATTTTTTAATTTGCGTAGGTAAGTCTCATAAAATTTCATCTTCTAGTTTAAGGGGTTGGAGAATAGAAGTTCCAAGTTTGGCAATTTTTATGTTGTTTATGCGCTAAAACTAGCTTACATACCAAATTTCAGCTTTTTAGGACATTCGGAAGTACCATATAATTTTGTTAATCATCAGTGAGTCACTGACGAAATCAGGTGTTTTGAGATAACTTTACATGTTTAATTAGTCGTGTATATTCTGAAAATTTCGTTTATCTGGTATATATTCTCGACGGGCTAGTTTCTTTTATATGTATTTTAACTGTAATTTTTTAAATGTGTTGAAGTGAATGAAGAATGTTTGAAACATCTACTTAAATAAAAAACTATTTACTTTTTTGATATTGTTTAATTTTTAATATAATTTCATTTTATTGTTTAATTTTTATATTAAGAGAAATACCTACCCTACCTAACAGTATTAATAGTAAGACTTTTTGGTGGTTTATGCTTGGGCTACTTCAGAAAAAGTCAAAATCACCATATAAGTTTCGACGAGTTCCCTCGATTCCTCATAGATCCCATCATCAGGTCACCACTTTTTACACCCATAGGAACCCTTTACATAAAAAAAACAATTCGAAAATTGGTCCACAGACAGCGGAATTATCGTTAATTTTAACAAAATTACTAGGTATTTGAAGCCATTAAACCATACAAATTGTATCTTTTTCTTTTTATTATAACCCCTAATAATAATATATAACTAGCTGTCTCGACACACGTTGTTCTGTCTTAAACATGAACTGAAATGAATAAATGACTTATAATGCATCCTACGTCCTAGTCCTACACCTACAACCTTTTTCATTATTTTTAAGTTCAAGCCTTCCCTGAACTTCCGCAATTATTTCAAAACAAAATAAAATGTGCCAAATTGATCCAGCCGTTCTCGAGTTTTGAGTCCCTTGTGAACGGGATAAAAAGTATCCTATGTCCTTCTCCTGGTTTCAAGATACCTCACCAATTTTCAGCCAAATCGGTTCAGCCGTTCATGAGTTAAAAATAGTTTTACCACGTTCATAATATTTTTTTAATATATCTATTACTTTCGGTCTTGGCCTAGAGTTTACTTAATAATAGGTGTCGATCGAGACCAAAGACTTCTAATCGAGACTGAAAATCCAGGTACGATTGTACTTTAATCGCATGTTTTCTTAAAACCTCTGACTCATAAAAAAATATCTAGAACAATTTAATCGCCAGTATTAAAATATTGAAATTTACTTATTTTAATAATGAGTGGTGTAAGGGAAAACTCGTTTTACGGTTCTTGTTTATTACTGACTACGACGAGAAAACTTACATGTGCATCCTAAGATCAAGACAAAAATACCACAATTGAAGGCTATGTTTGTACATGGCAACACATAGTGGGTGAGCGAGATGCACTCTAGTGGTTACAAGTGTTGCGTATCTAAGGGTTCTTAATCTTAGGTTTTATCAATGGTTAACCTGCCAAGCGCCTTGACACTCTTTGACAGATTATGCCAACAAGCGTCGGGCCTTTTTGCCCCTTAGATTATATACTACAAGATAAGGCACGCGAGGAAATTTTCAAACAAAACTTTCTGCCAATTTTGGTGCGGGGAGGGTAACTCCCACAATGAAAACAAAATCACACATTCACAAAAATATTGTAATCGTTACAAACTCACACATTTATAAAACTGCAACACTAGCTTATTTATTTCACACAAATAAGACTCGCGCTAATATAACAGTGTAGCGTACGCACTAACACACTGACATGTTAAGTGATGTTACCAATACAAATTATATCGATATATTGTCGATATGAATTTGTATTGGTCACATCTTCGTTATTTGAAAATAATGTATTTTGTTGAAATAAAACCATTCCGAATAATTCCGATATACATATTATATTATATTACACGTAAAAGTTATGGCAGCAATAGAAGACTTCACATACATAAGTAGTAAATACAGTCTATTCACATTAAGTTTGCAATGAGTCGTCAGTACAAATTACAAATGTTAAACTGGCTTACCTTTATTGTCAAAAGTGAACACGAGCTAAGCGTCATTGCTTTCTAGACATTTGCACTGATGACTCACTGCAAACTTAACGCGTACCTATAGGCTGTATTTACCACTTATCTATGTGAAGCTTTTTAAAACCGCCATAGCTTCTACGTATACTATAGACTGCATATACGCACATACATACGCTAATACTCACATACGTAGATATTATTATGAACACTAAACATACAACTCTCCTTTTTTGCAAACATCAAAGAAAAAATAACCTAACCTAATCAAGAATATATCAGGACACGTCTAAGGAGGGTTCCGTAACTATAAACGAGTAATATTTTGTCAAATTACTTCAAAAGTTACTGTCTGATTTGGTTCAAAATATTTTTCCTAGAGAGTTATTAGCATAATCTATCAGCATAGAAAATTGTAAGTTTTTAAGTCTTATAGTTTAGAAATGCTAGGGGGGACCAACTTATAAATCACTTTGGAGGCCGATTACTCGAAAATGGTTGACTTTATAAAAAAGTTATATTGTATGAAACCTTGCCTTTATTTTAAAATACCTATTAAACGATACCCCACACGATGGGATAGAAATAAAAAAAAGTTCATCCCCACACCTAGAATATCTTATACGTTTAAACGAGCAATTCTTGTATATTTATGTATATGTATATAACCATGATCTTGGAAACGGCTCTTAACGATTTCGCTGAAATTTGGTATATGGGGGTTTTCGGGGGTAAACAATCGATCTAGATTAGTCTTATGTTTGGGAAAATGCGTGTTCGTGTTTTAATGCGTTTTTCTTTCCACGCAGAATATGGTCGCTAATTTCGTCCTGCCGGCCACTGTCCGTTTGGTCCAGCGGGTTAAGACGCGAATGGCAAGAAACGAGTGTTACGGGTTCGAAACCTGCTCGGTGCCTTACTTTTGTTTTTTTTATATGTTCAAGTATATAATTATAATTTTTTTATTTTTTATAGTTTTTAGACAAGTTTAAAAAAATGTAGTTAATGTTTGAGATTAAACACCTAATCTACACAGAAATCGATTGTAAATAATAATAATTATCAGTTCACGTTTTACTTTTTAAGTTTATGTAGATTATCACCTAAACACCACCCACCATATTACAATAAATAGTCACCCAGGTACTAAAATTATTATTATTTTATGATGCCAAATCCGAGATCTATACACAATCTATGATCTAGCTACATAATACTAATCTGTGATCTATGACTGTACCAAATTTCATCCATTTATATTCATAATTAGGCTAACGGTAGAAGCGCGGACAGACAGACAGACGGATGGACAGAGCGAAACTATAAGCGTTCCTCAAGTGTTACGGAACCCTAAAAATGAACTGCGCTTCAAACAAGGAAAACTTGTGTCCCTCTGGCTGGGAACATCTTGATTTTATAACGATACCCCATAGTCCATATTTCAAACATCCAAATAAACTGTTCAGCCTTTCAAGTTTCAAAGTTGCGGTAGGGTAAATAATAAACATCACATACATATATGCATTGCTTGATCTGTCGTATAAAGTGTAAAAGCAATCCAATATTTTTACATCACAAAATATAAAATTAGTTTACCAAGAAAAAAATTAATTTTTATCGACATCGTTATTCTAGTGATTGTCACGTCACTCAAAAAGTAATAAAAAAGTTCCGCCATGTTTCGAGAATTAAGTGCCATAGTAAAATTCGAATCTATTGCATAGGAAATAAAGACTAAAATTCTATATCTAACAACAATAGTCTCGTGGGGAGTACGATCGAATATTCTACGATTATCTGTCTCGTGTACACCGCTATTCGATACATGGTCGATTTTTACGAAATTACATTTAAATAGAAATATACAATAATTAAATAAAAAAATACTCATAAATGAAAGGTTATTCCATCTTTTTTAAGATTCGACGTGTTGGACTTGTTTTTACAGGACATAAGAGCACAAATCGGCATTTTTAGCGGAGCATTTCGGACGTCCTTTCGATGCTATACCGATGCACATAATGATTAAAATCGATTACGCAAATAGTTTTTATGAACGCATTAGATTCAAAAATCTTATACCTCGGCAGAGGGGAAAGCTCATGTAAGGCGTATCCCGTAGTATAAGATCTAAGTTTTGCCCCCAAAAATTAATTTTCCTTACATTCTCCCGCAATTTTTTTCGCGATTTTTTTTCGCAATTTTAATGTTAATAAGTAAATAAAACCTATGGATGATGTATATATTTAAAAATATAATTAATTTCCTAAGTGATTACGTAATATAAAAACAGATTTATAAAAAATTACAGTTATTAGATTCAGTATAATTAAGTACCTATCCACTTGAAAGTAAACATTTCAATTAACGTAAACACTTGCACTGATGTTTACTTTTGACTTCGTTATTGACACTCAAGTGGGAACATGCCAAATGATACCTCATCACAGGACACACATTACGGAGAGGAAGGAGGAGGACGAACTCATTCCCTCATGACAGATGCACGGAGTACCAACCTCATGAAGCATAGATACCAGGAGTCCGAACGGTATAGGCTTTTTAATAATAATTATGTACACAATAATAGGACCAGATCTTAGTTCTCTTTTCTGCCGCTAGGCGTGCGAGACCGACGAGTACCGAGTGTTGCCAATACTATTATACCGAGTGTTGCCAATACTATTATTTATTACAATTATTTTTAAATTACCGTTAGGCAATTACCGTGTTCTACGGTATCTATTTTTCGAGAACAGTTTCTAAGAATTTCCTAAAACTTTTATATAATAAGATTTCAATCTTTCCAGAGCTGTCAATAGCAACTTTAAACTTCCCGCGTAATTTTAAACGAGTGCATGTCGAACCGTCGCGCGCTCTACCGGCAAAAATCTGTCCCCGTAATTGAGACCATTATTTTAAGGTGGTTCGTTTCCTATACAAAAAAACAATGGACATTATTTAGGTAATTTCATACTATTACTACATAAATTTATATGCACATCTATTTATTCTGCAATACAATTGTCGCAAAATATATTTAAAATACTTTATTTCACACAGAAGTCACATTTTTATTGAATTTTCGACAAAAAGTGACATTTGTAACTTATGTCACTTTTTGTCGAAAATTCAATAAAAATGTATGTGAAAAATAAATAGATGTGCATATAAATTTATGTAGTAATAGTATGAAATTACCTAAATAATGTCCATTGTTTTTTTGTATGGGAAACGAACCACCTTAACATTACGTTCGGACTCCTTGTTATCTATACTTCGTGACCAACCTCTATAAATCATATGACGTTTCCCGTCGTGTTTTTCTTCAAGACCTCTAGACCGTCGGGCCGAAAAATGGCCGAAATGAGCTGGCGTCGGGCCATCGCGGGCCAATTTGGCGAATCACGGGCGCGACTCCCGCCTTGTAGTTTTTCAAGATTATATTGATAAATTGTAACTTAAACCTATATATATTATACATATTTAGAAACTAGATTAAATTGCCTACGTGATGACGGAATTATAATTTTAAAATAACTAACTAAATAAAAGGAATCTTGATGCAAAAAATACACGAGTTCTTTTTTTTTCAAACTTATTTATTTCAGACCCCAAATAATGCCATATTTATGTGTTAATATTGTAAAATTTGCTTTATTTACATAGGTGGATACTTTAGAAATTTAATTTCAATACAAAACATCTTGTACTATTACTACGATTGGATCTCAGAGATATAATACAAATTACAGTTTTTATGAAAAACAGGACATGGTTTGTTGCTCAATAAACTGTAGCTGGGACATATTTATTCACATGTTTTTGTATTTTTAAATAGTTCAATATATTTTAAATCAATTTTGTGCCACTTTTGTTTGTTTTCAATGCACAATGAGGGAATAAAAACCCTCGGAAAAAAGGCTTTTTTGACGGGACTGTCTTACAAAAACAATCATTGTAACTAATGTACTGAATTCTATCATTAATTAATGACATTCCTAGGCACTAGAATACATACTATTTCTAATAAAGTGTTCAATTTACATTCCTATTTGAAATTATTGAAATTTGAATTTTTTTTCATACTAACCGAAAGCTGTCAAGTACTCAGTGTCGCGTGCCGGGTGCCGGCACGACGGTATGTCGCAGAAATTTTTAAAATTCCCTCTAAAATTTTTATTAAATCTATACGCAAATGCCCAATATCTCCTTCTTTTTTATTTATGTCCAGCGTGGTGTGGCAAAAAAATTGTAAAAATTGTAGGGTTTTAAATGAAAGAAAAAAATATAACTACTTACTACCCGCAAAGGCGGCACCCGGCCCCTGACGCTTCTTGCCCTAGCTCTCAAAGGCGGCACCCGGCGTCTGACACCCAGGAGGTTATAAGAATGTGACGTCATGACAATTGACAAGACATTTTAGGGTTTTGGCGGCTTTATTGATTAATAATATTATTTTTCAAAAACATGGAAAATAACATGTTGTTATTTGTTCGCATTACTTTTAATTGTAGATTCCTCCGCGATCCAGTGGTTTAGAGCTTCGCTCTCGACTCGGAGGTGTCGTGGGTTCGATTCTCGCGTTGGAACATAAAAAAAAAAGTTGTTTCCAAGTTTGGTTAGGACAATGCAGGCTGCAAGTTTGTCAAGAATCCATATGTAAAAAGTCGGACTTGCGCCTGCTCTCTTGTCACTCGTCGTCAAGTCGTCAGTCGTAAATTGTGAGTCGTTGGCCACTATAAAATAACTCTTGCGTAACCTGGTTTCAATGAAACCGGCCACCGTCACCGAAACCGGTGTGGGGAACTATGTATTAGAGTTGTGGAACATCCACTCATCCACATTTAATAAGAAGGAATAGACTTGAATTTTAAAATAGTAACGGACATAGCGTCCTGTTTTTAATCGATTCGCGGAACACAAATCGTGTGAATATTAATATACTAACGCAACAAGTTGTTGAAACATATTGTAGCCTTCCGTTAATGTTTACTTTGAACGAAAGAGGACTTGAAGGTGAGCTCGTAATAAGCGGTTTCCTTTTTGCTCTATGAAGGTCAAAGTACACTTGTTTTAAATAATGCAACATAATTTTATCATTCGTATAGGACGATGACGATGGAGATTTTTAACCCCCGACAAAATAGAGGGGTGTTATAAGTTTGACGTGTGTCTGTCTGTGTGTCTATCCATGGCATCGTAGCTTCTAAATGAAAAGTCCGATTTAGATGCGGTTTTACTATATGAAAGCTTATGTTATGAATTATGATCGAAAGTGCTCTTGAATATCTCTGTTTCTATTCGTTATAGCCAAAATATTAAATAAACTATGTATATTATGTATTATGTAAATGTTTCTAGGCTTCCGTACCCAAAGACCGTGAAAAATCATAAGCAAAACAATCCCACCATACATTGTTTTGTTATATTATCTCCAACGGAGTAGGCAGCGTTATTGACGAAAGCTGGAAGACGGTTTGATTTTTGACTGTTTTTTTTCATTTCTTACGACACCTTCAACAATTATCGTCATGTTTTAACCAATTTTATGCCAAAAGTTTGTAGTATTAATGTTAGTGTAATTAGCACTTGTTTTTTGCCTGAAACAGGTTTATCCTAGTTCAGGCGCTATTGTTAACTTTATGTAGATTAAGTATAAATTGTTACCTACTTTTGACCTACCTGTAACTTACAATATTGTATTTTTACTGAATAAAATTTAATTTAATTTAATTACTACAAAATATTAATAATTACTTCCTCAGGAACCGCATGAAAATTCGTTAAGTAGTTTTTGAGATTATCGCGAACAAACAGATAGACAGAGGTGGTCGTGGACGGGTGACTTTAATGTACATAATATTTAATTAATAATTAAAGATCTCAGATTACTGAAACATCACACTTACTGCGTAATTTAACCCGTTTAAATCGCCATCTCCAGATTTGAGCCACTCAAAAAACTCCATAGCATTGTCTGTAGGATCACCTTCTCCGTACGTTGCCAAACAAAATACGGCAAGTGAATTCGTTATATCTTTCAGTTGCGTAAGTTCTTCCTGAAAAAGGGTCGTTTTTTAAACATCGTTGTATGTAAAAAGATTACGTCATGCAAGAAACATTTTATGTAGTAGCGTTAAAAACGATACTAGCGTAACTTACCATATTGCATTCCTCTGGATCAGCAACCATTCCTTTCATTTTATATCTTATACCTTCTTTGGCTAGCCTACCCGCAAACTCTTCGGCTGTGCCTGTTTGCGACCCATAAAATACGACAAGACTTCTTCCAGAGGTCTGTAGTTTTTTTATGAATGAATTTTCTGTGACTTGAATTGAACCCGCTGGCCTACAAGTAAGATTTTAGTTTACACATAGGTATTATGTACTACAATATTAATTACAAATATTGTTTTAAATACTCTTTTTTTTTACTGTTTACCTATTTGTATTTCTAGTTTCTTTAACAATAATTTTGTGGGGTTTTTAATTAACTGTTTGAGACTGAACGCTCAATAGTCAACTCCAGACCATTTTAAAGTCTCAGAATCATCGGCATACGAAAGAAGTCTTGCCTTTCTTCAAGATTACAAAACAGTCAATACTTTTGGAGTTAACTGTACATTTACAACAATAATAATTATAATCTTATGCCAGTTGCCACACAAAATAGTCACAAAAAAAGAAGGCTCAGAAGACAATATCAACACTATACATTCTCCGTAGATAAAATATTATTGAACAGGGCGGTACGTGAACTCAAAAAAATGATCAAAGAGCACGATAATTTCAGATTCCATCAACAGCTCTCTTCACGTTCAGTAACTAAGCAGGACCCTGTGGAAAATAACAAACAAATTCCAGAGGCCACAGCAGTCGGTACCACCATTCAAAACGCAAGCAGGAAATTGGGCAAGAAAGCCACTTGAAAAAGCTGAACTACAAAATATTTGCAAAATTTTTAAATTTTTAGTTTATTTTGAATTTGTACATGGTCTTTATTAATACCTCACATTGATTGATTTAAGTACTTAAAAATATATAATTTTATATGTTGGTTAATAATTCTGAGCTTGCGTTCCTTGGCCCGGGGCCCTCTAGGGTCCCGACCCGAAAATGCCATGGGCCCCCGGGCCCGTGGCATTTTGCCAGCCCAGCCACCCTGTAGTTACGCCACTGTCAACTATGACACAGTTTGAAGATGAAGTAGATACTGTACTGAATAGCGACCAACAGTTGTCATTACCAATAAAAATGGTAACTCCTAGAGAACTGACAGCAGGAATTAAAAGACTGGGAAGGAGAAAAGCTCCTGGATATGACTTGATAACAGGGAAAGTATTAAAACATCTACCAAGGAAAGCACTTGTATTTTTCGCAATGTTGTTTAATGCCATACTAAAATTGCATCACTATCCAAGGCTACGAAAGATCTCACAGATCTGCATGCTACCTAAACCAGGATAAGCACTAACAGATCCTCGCTCCTATCGACCTGTAAGCTTGCTGCCAGTCAAAGCTATTTGAAAAGTTACTACTAGAAAGGCGCAAACCAATTTTAAATACAGAAAAAATAATTCCTGACCACCAATTTGGGTTCAGACAGCAACACTCAATGGTGGAGCAAGTACAACCTGATGTAAGAAAAATAAGGCAGTTCTTGGAGAAAATATTTTTTTGAAAAGAACCAATTTTTCATCTTTTTGCTTAAAGGTGGCCCTGTGCGAGTTTCTTACGCCGGTTCTTCTCGACGGGCTAGTTTCCAAACTGGTGGTAGGCATCATGTAGGACAATTCTATAAGTGTTATATTATAATCTATAACCTAAGTACTTATATGGAAATGAAAATGTTGAGTTTGAAAAAAGAGTACTGTGCCGCAGTGTTTCTCGACATACAGTAAACTTTTTACAAAGTGTGGCACAAATGACTTTTGTTCAAAAACAAAAATAAGTTACCTAACTCTTACAACATGCTTTATAAATCGTACCTTAAAGGCAGAAAATATAAAGTAAATAAAGTATGATGATGAAATATCAACACTGTATGATATAATAGCATCTGTTCCACAGGGTTCAGTCCTAGGCCTAATATAATAATCCATATATATAGCTGACCTACCCAACAGCAGAAATGTAGTCACAGCAACATAATATGCTGATGACATTGGATGAAACTGCCTGTCTTACTAGTGATGTAAATCCAACCATAGCAGCACAAAAACTACAAGACGATCTGAATAAGGGTGATCAGTGGCTTGAGCAGTGGAGGATTAAGCCAAGACTCTGTACAAATTACCTTTGCCCTGCGGAGGCAAGACTGCCCACCAGTCACCCTAAAAAGAGAAATACTACCGTAAGACAAGTGTTAAATACTTGGGAATGCACATTGATAGACAACTTATTTGGGCGAAACATATTAAAACAAAGAGACAGCAAGCAGATATCCAATATAAGAAATTGTACTGGCTTAAAGGACGATAGTCACCTCTGACTTATTAACAACAAACTACTAGTTTATAAAGCAATCATCAAGCCAATGTGGACATATGACATCCAATTGTGGAGCTCAGCAAGCAACAGCAACCTAGAAATATTGCAACGATTCCAGAATAAATGTCTAAGAATGATATCAATTGCACCCTATAAATATATAAAAACTGAAAACATAGAAGAAAAGACTAGAAAACCACACCAATGAACTTGCAAGGGACCTGATAATTGATGATGACATAAGAAGACTGAAACGTCTGCATATTCTAGATCAGAGAGAATGAGGCATTGCCCTCTATGATAATAATGGTAACACATCTCTTCCATATATTATAAGAAAAAGTTATGCTATGGCTATCTTGATTTTAGAAGATTTTGTCAAGATGACAGGTGTGGACACTTTTAACATGCCTCCGCCCTCCTCTATAATAATTTAAGGGTCTATCACAGGTGAGGCGTGCATACAAGCCGGTTTCCCTTATGTATATATTTTTTAAATACGGTACTAAACCAAACCAATATTTTGCGCTCAATGCACCCAAAAATTGCGCTAACACTATGTGACGAACCAATTCCGTATTTCAAAAATCCATACTTCCATACTAATATTATAAATGCGAAAGTGTGTCTGTCTGTCTGTCTGTCTGTCTGTTACCTCTTCACGCCCAAACCGCTAAACCGATTTTGATGAAATTTGGTATAGGGATACTTTGAGACCCGAGAAAGGACATAGGATACTTTTTATCCCGGAAAAATGTACGTTCCGCCGCGATAAACGAATTTTGGCGCAACGGAGTTGCGGGCGTCATCTAGTTATTATATATATTACTTAAATAATAGATTTAAAGTAAAAATAAAAGGATAAAAATCACTGGAAAGAGCTGGAGGGGGCCTTTGCCAATAGGCACATCGAATTAAGAGACTTCATTTAGGGATGAGATTTTTTTTCTTCACTACCACAATAAAAATTCGGAACAAGGGCTTTAATAATAATAATAATAAAAGTAATAATACATAAGGGAAGTCGCCTTGTATGCACGCCTCGCCAACGAAATCATCTCCGTTGCCAGTGTGCGCACACACTTATACATATTAAGATATTTTATAACTTTAATAAATAAGAAATGTTGATTTAACATGTTTTTTTTTTAAATAATTTTAATAAAGACTAATAATAATTATTCAGATAAAAGTATATTTTTCTACTTAACCTTTAATTATTCCACCTGAAAATAACCCGGTGAGCTCTGAGTCGGCGATCGATAACAATGGGTTCTCAATTATTGTTTTTTAGCTTCTTCTATTTCAAATTATTTGAATACAAAGTGTCAATTTTATTTATGCTCAGTGATTGGGCATTTATTGGGCATTAAAATATAAATGCCAGATGTTTGCCAGGCATAAAAACTTTGCCCAACTCTACTTTAGACAATAGTCTGAACATAAAGTTACATGGTAAAAATCTAATCTAATATTAAATTATCTTTCTGAACTCTTGTTCCGTAAGACTTCTAACCAAGTATATACTTAAATTATTTACATTTATTTAATTATTAATTACATATTAAAGTAAAAGTATAAACCTTAATAAACTTTAGTTTTTAGACAATCGGTATAAACAGCCTACATGTTGGTAAGAAAACATTTAATTATTTTCAATTCATTAAGCTTAATGAATGAATAAAAACTATACAGTCTCTCAATGTATTCATGATTATAAAGACAGACATATTATATATTATAGATGAGGCATGTTGAGGCAAAAAGTGTCTCCAGTTGAATGGCCCCAATTTGAAATTTTTGGGGCCATTTTGACATTACGAGTATGATGAAAACAACAACAAACAATACTTCAAAATATGTCAGCCACATTTGAAGTATGGTGAAAACCAAGATGGCGTAACTTTTTCTTGTATGACGATTTGTTCTGACAAATGTATGTCATAGCCTACCTATATTGAGTTTTGAAATCTTAGTATTTAAAGATGATTGTAAAAAAGAAAAAAATAGGGCCCTATTATTCTAATGTGCCCAGGCCCTCTAATAGGTTAAAGATGGCCCTGACATTGGATCTAAAAATACAACAGTGACATAATATTGTTTCTTTGATGTAAAGTACCAATTTTACTTAATACTAAATATGTTTCTGGAATACGGCACAGTCCAAAAAATTGTGCAGTATTCCAGAAGCTTTTTGAAACTGGCAACTGCTGTGTCATATTCTTTTTTTTCAAACTGACACAATTTAAAGAACACAACAGCTATAATATCACATAAGGCAACATTTTAGAAGGAATGTTAGAAGTGCATAAAACATTTTAGACAAAATATTAGAAAAAGACTAATCCAGGCTTTCCTAATGTTTTGTCAAAAATATTAAGTACTATACTTTAGGCATTTTTTTTCAATAGTTGTGATTTCTATTATGATTAGTGTTGCCAGGTGCGACTTGATTAAAATCAGGACAGGAGGCAAAAAAAATGGGACTGGGGTACAGAAATCAGGACTGCCAAAAATGTTTAAACTCATATTGGGCAAAATATGATTATGTTGTCACTTTCTAGCTTTTTACCTATAGACTATAATTAAGTAAATCCCTATCTGAATGACAGCTATTTTCCACAAATAAGAATAAAACAACAGCGCAAAACAGAACATCGTCACTATGCATTATTTTGATTTTTATATTTTTTCGGGACACTTAGCGTCCCGATCAAGTGCAAAGCCGGATGCATTAACAGACCCCTTGCAATCAGAACATCCCATACAAATGGGGACACCATTTGTATACCTAGCAAATTCTTATTATTTTCTTATACTGGCATCATTATGTTTTAAATATCTATTTATTTATAATATCACAAATCTGTAAAAATGTTTAACTGCTACATGAAACCAAGTTTTAAGAAATTGTTTTGTGCAAAACATGTATGATTTGATTTTTAAATAGATACTTTTTAAGTACATAAGTACATCAAATAGGAATATTTTTTATAAAAAAAAGAGTGGTGTAGTTTAGTGGTATTCATGTACATTTTATGATACATATAATGAACATTTAGATAATATTAATACAAAAACATTAAAGAGTACTTACTGTATAGAGTATTTACTCAATAGTAAATCATCCTTTTTATTGTCTTTGCGAGAACTATAAAGCCACCACACTGCAGCACCAAATAAGATAACAAGCATAATTATATCGAATGTACTAAAAAGCGATCCACCGACAGCGGCAGCCGCCGCTGCCTCCTTAAGGATTTCCTGCGTATTATCAGCCATATTAAAAAACTAAATACAGGCTCAATATTTATTTCACTTTCACTATTATTAGTTCAGTTCTATCACTAATACCGTAATTAATTTACACGATAGGAATGAGAACTATACATTCGTATTTTATACAACGTACTGGTTTCATCAGCAAAATGACACTGATCAAATCGAGTTGTCCCAACAAGCTTCACAGTATACGTAATCACTTGCACCGAACTACCACGTGAACAATATTTAATTCAAAGGCGCGGGCGCAGGCGTCACGGCGCGGCGCGTTCGTTGTTACTCGTAGATATTTATTAATGCAAATACAAAAGTATTATAAGCCTAATGCAAATCATGAATGCCACGACTTTGACATTGAATTCTAATGTTGAAATGTAATAAAATACACCCTTTCATTTATGTAATTGGCTTTTTAAATTGTATGATAAATAAATAAAATCGCAATTCAATTAATTACTTAAAAATAATTGCAAATAGGTACATTATGTACAAAAATAATTGTTGTAAAAAAAGTTGTAAAAAAGATATATAACCTCTCTAGCGTGTCAGAGTTTTTTGACAGTTACCCCCCTCACGCGTCGAAGTGTTTTTCGCGCCAAAAAACGATACCCCCCCACGTCTCCCGCCTTCTCCCGTGATATTATTTTTCAGGATTTCAATATTTTATTTTAAATAAAACCTATTCATGTTATGTATATTTAAAAATAGAATATATTCCCTAAGTGATTACGTATTATGAATCGAAGCAGACAGATTTATAACAAATTACACCACACTCCTCTCGAAGCACTTGAAACTAAACACTTCAACGTAAACAATAACCCGACCTTTGAACCCGATACTCATTCACACATGTTGATTGTTATTAGTACGGTCTACTAATGATAATGGATAAGATTTATGACGGTCTCAAGTACTAACACGAATGTATAAACGCAATTTCACAGAATGACAAATGAAACAGCTGATGGCGTCCGTCACCCTGACGCAGGCAACTCCCGTGTTTTTTTTTTTTCAAGATTAAATTGTTAAAGTGTAAATAAAACCTATTCATGTTATATATATTTAGAAAGGAGATTAAATATCCTAATTGATGATATAACTGGAATTAAGAAAAATACTAATTTAATAAAAGAAATCTTGATTCAAACATAACACACACGTATTTTTTTAATATTCCATTGCAAACCTAAAGTAAGGCCAAATTTATGTTTCTATATAGTGAAATTTGCTTAATTTACGTAGATGCACACATTATACATAAAATTTAAATAGAAAAACAGATATAAAACAAATTACAGTTACCTACTATAAAATTGTCAGTCTAATTTCGATTCCCGCGATTTTTATTTTTCCGAATTATATTGTTATAATGTATGTAAAACCTATGCAAATTATATATATTTAAAAAGTAGAATAGATTTCCTAAGTGATGACGTAAATGGAATTTAGAAATATACTCATTTATTAAATGAAATCTTGATGCAAACAAATAAACTTTGATTTTATTTTCATATATTGTTTGAAAACTCAATTAAATATAAAATTTATGTTTCTATACAGTGAATTTTGCTTTAATTACGTAATTGGATATATAATACAAAATATTTAAATACAAAAACAGTTGTACTAACAAGGATTGGAGCAAAACTAATTACGATTACTATGAAAAATATCTGACATAGTACATATTTTGATTGCTCAATAAACTGTAACTGGGACATAATTATATGAATATTTTTATATTTTTATGCAGTTCAGGATGTTAAATATTACAATAACACATTAATTTTTTACAACGCACAATGTAAATAGTAACTGATTGAACCCTCCGAAAATAGTCCTATTTTGACGGAAATGTCTTACAAAAACAATCATAGTAACTAATTTACTTATTATTATCCATAAATTCTATTCCTAGATTCTACAATAAATACTGTTCTAATAAAATATCTAATAAAATGTTCAATTCAAAATGCATTTTACAAGAAAATCATAAACTCACTATGATAAAAATCTCAATAAAAACGTATATTTTTCGATCGATTTTCCGAAGTAATTTATAGTAGAATTATAGAAAATACTTAATATACGCATAAAAAACTTAATATTAATTACATAAATGTTAAAATTACGTGGTACAAACAAACCACTTACAAATTATAAATACATTTCTATGGGCTTTCCCGCCTTGCCGACCGTCGGCAAGCGACGCTTGGGGATATAGCTGTCACTTACCGACCGTCGGCAATCGACGCTTGACAGGAATGTAGGTTTGACAAATGACAATTTATTGACATTTGACAGCTGTTGAATTTATTTATTTTTTTAAAGCGGTACAAAATTAACCTTTGCCAGTGTGAAGTTAAAAAAGCGGGAAAAAGAATTATTTTCATTTTTCAACCCCTTGTTCAAAGCCCTTGTTATTACCGGACATGACATATGATGACATATGGAGCCGAAACGTGGTCATTCACAACGGGACTTATTCAAAAGCTTCGTGTCGCTCAAAAATTTATGGAGAGGGCTATGCTCGGAGTCTCTCTACGTCATAGAATCAGAAATGAGGAAATCCGTAGCAGAACTTCCGTAGCAGAAGTTACTAACATAGCCCAGCGCCTAAGCCCAGCGCAAAGAAATAGGATACTCTATGGCCCAGCGCATTAGCAAGTTAAAGTGGCAATGGGCTGGACAAATAGCCCGTAGAACCGATGCCCGCTGGGGCCGAAAGGTTCTTGAGTGGAGACCACGAACTGGACGTCGCGCGTCGAAGCGATGGACGGCCAGGTGGACAGATGACCTGAGAAAAGTCGCAGGGAGCCGTTGGATACAGGCCGCGAGTGGCCAGTGGCACTGGAAATTTATGGGGGAGGCCTATGTCCTGCAGTGGACGTCACTAGGCTGAAACGACGATTACCGGAATAGAAACTGGGACTATTTTGTCCGGAATCCGGTAGGCTTGGAAAAATTCAGACCACTAAAAATAGAATTCTGCGCTAATACAAAACAATACAATTAAAAGTTGAAAATCGAAAACACTTAAGTCGAGTCACTCGGGAGTCGAGTCGAGCGTTGGACAAACGGACGGGCCGACGGAAGGACAGATGGATTCCATATTTTGTCGTTTACCGCCTTATTTACCAGGAACGTTTTAATTTCAACAATTTTTCATAAAATAAGGAGATGGCATATAGTCTGATTCACAAGATCCATTTCAGTAAATTTCTGTCCAAGGGCATCGAAAATTATGATCCAGGGGGCTCATTCGATTCGGAATCATAGAAAAAAAGGTATCAATATATAGAGATTCGGAATGACCTCTAGAAACTTGTTGGAAGGTTGTTCAGTATGCTTCAGTTCGGGCCAAGGTGCGGACGTATTTATGAAAATGGATGTTGAGTTACTAAGGGTACTTTTTACAGCGATAATGTATGGTTCATGTGGGATACTGTATTCATCGTTGTCCACGTTCATCATTGTTAATATAGATTAATTATTAGTTACTACATAATTGTTAAACTAAGCATTTTTATTACTAAATATTAAATTACGAAAGTTTCAACGATGAAAACAAAAAAAGTAAGCGTGCGTTCACTGTCGGAGCTCGTGACGAACTAAGTATGTGCCAACGAGTGGACGGAAAGCCATAACTGTAGCCACAAGTGACACAACCCTTTGATCTTTCGTCGAAAAACCGACACCACACGGATCTTGGCCAAGTAGCGTCACAGTTGTGGCCCAACATTCCAACAATGTGCCAACCCCTAATCCACACGATGGCACAGTTATGACACACACCGTAATGGCCATTGATAGCCAACGTGTGGAGCCGGCATTAGGAACATTTTTTCGCCAACTTGGTACCTAATTTACCTATTCATTTTTCACATCCAAAATATGACAAAACATGTCGCAAGTTTAAATACATGCCTTACTAATACAACGTGTAGCATGTTAGGTAAGTATATCAATCCGAAACCCAGTGTTAAAGCTGCGCGTCCACTGCATCGGAATCGGAGCGGACGGAGCGGACGGATTTGTTGCTTTGTATGGATTTCTATGGTACTGCGTCCACTGGACCGGCATTTCTGCGCCTGCGACCGGTATTTTTGCCGATGACGTCACCGGCAGTGAACCCGTCATTCGGATACCGAACGTTTCAAGTTCTGACGTGTTTGCGACGACGCGACGGCTATACATAAATACTTATTCACGACGAATGACGATATTTTAATTACTTTAGTGGAAAAATATGATGAACTTTACAATCTAAAACATCAACATTATCTTAACCAACTGAGGAGAGGATATATGGGATGAAATTGGGCAAATAATAAATAAAAATTGTAGAATATAGTGAAGTTCAAAAAACTTTTTTCGAGTCATATGAATGTACCCAAAAAATCTATTTTCATCTTCTAATAAATCAGAATATAATGTATGAAATTCTCCAAAAATTATTCTTTTTGAATTTATATTATGATTTATGAACCCATATCTTTCGTTTCCTCTTGTTTCTCTTTTCCTCTTCTGATAAAATAAGCTAATTACAACCTATTCGGTCTGAGATTACAACAATATATCTCGTCCATAGATCTCGTCACTATCCTCCATAATGCAAATGCACGTTCAGGCTGACTGACTAGAAATAACTATATATAATACTAGTGACGAGATATATTGTTGTAATCTCAGACCGAATAGGTTGTAATTAGCTTATTTTATCAGAAGAGGAAAAGAGAAACAAGAGGAAACGAAAGATATGGGTTCATAAATCATAATATAAATTCAAAAAGAATAATTTTTGGAGAATTTCATACATTATATTCTGATTTATTAGAAGATGAAAATAGATTTTTTGGGTAGGTACATTCATATGACTCGAAAAAAGTTTTTTGAACTTCACTATATTCTACAATTTTTATTTATTATTTGCCCAATTTCATCCCATATATCGTCTCTCCTCAGTTGGTTAAGATAATGTTGATGTTTTAGATTGTAAAGTTCATCATATTTTTCCACTAAAGTAATTAAAATATCGTCATTCGTCGTGAATAAGTATTTATGTATAGCCGTCGCGTCATCGCAAACACGTCAGAACTTGAAACGTTCGGAATCCGAATGACGGGTTCACTGCCGATGACGTCATCGGCAAAAATACCGGTCGCGGGCGCAGAAATGCCGATCCAGTGGACGCAGTACCATAGAAATCCATACAAAGCAACAAATCCGTCCGCTCCGATTCCGATGCAGTGGACGCGCAGCTTAATACTCATGAAACTGAACAACTTTTCCCAAGGAACATAGATCGAAATGTGGTGGAAATATGAAAAAAAAATTGAAATTTGATTTGCTGACCATGCGATTTGTATGGGATAGTAGGGATACAAACCGCATGGTCAACAAATCAAAGAGATCCAATTTTTTTTTCATATTTCGACCTGTGTTCCTTGGAGAAAGTTGTTCAGTTTCATGGGTGGATCACTGGGTTTCGGATGGATATATCTTAATATGTTATGTTACACGGACTGTACATTATAAACTTTTCACTGGAGTTTGTTTTGTTTGGTTGGCCGCCCGCGCGCCGTTAAAATTATGAAGAAAAAAAATTATACTTGAATTAATTATAAGTCTTGACCATTTTTAAGGGGTTGCCTCATGGTTGCCTAATTAAATTAGGTAAGGTCCGTCGGGGCAAGTGCACCTACGGGGTAAGTGCCCCTATCTCAAAAATATCGAAAACTACAAATATTATACAACTAACGACATCTTATATACACGCAAGAAACTAAACTACAGTTCCACTTTTAAACACAGATGGCTCTGTTCACCATAACTTGAAATATCTGCCATTTTAACTTTAGTGTCATTTATACCGGCTGCCTAAGATGATCTCGTGTCAGTAATCAGTTCAAATCTGGAAAATTTTGACTTGTTTCTGTAAACTATTGCGGTGAGTAAAGAGTTTAAATGTTTTTCCTTACTTCTATGTTTGTGTTTTACTTCTAAACGTTGATATTAATGATTTTTATTTAATTGAAAATCCTAACCTCAAAATAGTTAAGTTGAGGCAAGTGCGCCATAGATGACAGAAGTATGGCGCACTTGCCCCCACCCAGAGGTCGCCAACCTTCACGATTTTGGCGATGTTTTTAACCCATTTAGAAAGGAGCAAGTTGTCGAGTAACTGTTTTGTGTGTGTGTGTGTGTTTAAGTGTATTTTTGGGCTCATTTCAAAAGAAGACCTTTGATTTTTTTTTCAAGTTGTTTCAGTGCAGATGGTAAAACTATGTACGGTGGAGAGCACGTCAAGCTTTACATAACCAGTATAAGCTGAGCTCTAATTCATACTTCAATGATTTTCTCAGTAGACTAAACTTTTGTTTTAAAATTCTTTGTGCAACTTAATTTAGGCAATAGTAACAATAATAAATCAGAGTTCAGCTTATAATGGTTATGTAAAGCGCTCTCGACTGTACTATTTATTCCTTTTACTCTATAGGTGTCCACATTTCATACTTACCTTACATTATGATCTTGTGCATTGTTTTTCAGATGGTTCGTATATACCAAAGAAAGACCGAGGGCCTTCGTGGTCAAAAGAAACTTTATGTCAGGCAGTTGACGCTGTCAAAGCCGGCCTATCGGGATATGAAGCAGCTAAACTGAATTGCTTTATATTTTTATTTGTAAGTTCCTGCGTGCCATCCACTAAATAAATGTTTACGTTCTATCTAGCCAAAGGAAAAAATGTTACCTATATTTGTATTACTTAAGCAAATAAATAAAAATATTATAATTTAAAGTTTGACCTAATTATTAAAAATAAATATATATTTTATATCCAATCAAACAGTTTTAATTCATTTATAATTTAAAAAGTACCATTAAAGGTTTAGAACCCCTGATTATTAATCTATGGCGCACTTGCCCCACATTTGCGAAGAAAGCTGTAGTAGCTCTATAAGATTAGATAATAATATGAAAAAAAAGGAATGTGCTTAGTGGTCAATATTCCATAGAGTAAAACTATTGTTTTTATTGTTACGCATTACTTTGGCGCTTTTTTTTGAATAGGCGCACTTGCCCCGTTTTGAGGGGCAAGTGCGCCTAAGGCCATGTTTTTAAATTTCTTGCAAAATATCGTTAAATTTATGATAGATTTGACTGAATTGATAGTTATTGCAGTAACAAAATACCAAATATTGTTAATATAATAAATATACACTCGTACGTTGATATTTAAATAGAATATTTTGCATCGAAATCATCTATGCAAAAAATATGGCGCAATTGCCCCGACTGACCTTATGTTGAGAAACTTATTTCATAAAATATCACTTTCATCTGGTTGACACAACAGTGTAGACAACCCAAGGAATTTGTAAGTATTACAAATTCCTTGAGACAACCTTAGTCCTTAGCCTTAGTTCGTATCCTCTACTATAGGGGGATTTATGTTTCGTGTATAAAATATAAGTCCCCCTATAGTAGAGGATACGAACTAAGGTCGTCTTCACTGTTGTATCAACCAGATGAAAGCTAGCTGTTGTACCTATAATATTAAGTACTAGCTTTTGCACGCGACTTCGTCCGCGTGGAATAGTCACTTTGGGATATCGCTAAAATTTACCCGCGACTTCATTTACGTAGAAGGAGGAGCGCTTGCCCGCGATTCACGACTGCCCGCAACGCGCCGCACATCATTATTGCGCGCTGATTATTTTATTACTGCGATATCTTCTAAAATACTTATTGAAATCAAATGATGTAAATGGCAAATTTCTTCAAAATTAAATGCTTGTAATGAATAACGTATTTATATGGATAAGGATTAATATCATCTTTATGAAAACACCCTCATAAATAATGCTTAATTTTAGAACAAATTTGGTTAGCATAAAAAGGTTATTGTGAATCAACCTTAAAAGATAGACATATACTGTCGCGGACTTTTTTTTAGGACTTTTAAAGAGGAACAATTCTGTCATACATAATTTTAGCGAAACTTTAACCGTTTCCGCAGCGTACGCAGCGAAAGCTCTCAAAAGGGAAAAAAACACCCAGATTTTGAAACATTATTGATTGGAGCTCCGCTCGTATTGAGCTTAGCATGATGTTATATAGCCTAAAGCCTTCCTCGATAAATGGACTATCCAACACAAAAAGAATTTTTCAATTCGAACCAGTAGTTCCTGAGATTAGCGCGTTCAAACAAACAAACAAACAAACAAACTCTTCAGCTTTATAATATTAGTATAGATATCTCGTCTAAGAGTATATTATTTTATTTATTACAGTTTGTAATAATTTTGCAGCCTTTTACATTGCAACACTGACATCTATGATGTCTAATGTGAAACCTAAATTCCCCCACAGCAGTAATATATTATATTATATTCTCTGCCCACGGGGCACTCAAAGTGTGGACACTTAGCCTCGACATGCCACACCACATCCCTACTATACAAAATGTCTATCCCTAATTCCTAGAAGACAAGTCTTGATAATAATAAGGTAGTAAGTAGGTAAATAAGACTAGTCTTTTAATAAATTGTTAGATTTCCCAGTATTAGAGTCAATTCATATAATATTATTATATACTTATGTATACTATAATATAATCCAATTTAATATAAACATTTAACAACAACATAAATATGAGCAATGACCATAATAATGTGTATTTCTTTATTGAGTGACATTTGAATTGGTAGTTGAGTGTTATGTTGTTCTTTTAGTTTGTATCAATTAGATCTGAAATAACAGCTATAGTATAGCACAGAGTCAAAGCGCACAGTGCGGCATAATAATATAATAATATTCTGAAACATAATAATATTACCTAATAGCAAATTCACTCTTATATCCACAAAAGGATGTCATGTACGTGACCAGTACAGACAAGGGAATTTACCTCTTTGTTATTTTATTTAGACTTAAGTTTTTGGAAAACCTTGGATAAAAGTTAAATAATGAGGATAACATAAAAACATGTGCCACTACAAAACAGCAAAAAAATATTTTATTTATTTAAGTTGTACCAGCAATGTTTAATAATATTGAAATTTACAAAAAAAAAAAAAAACAAATCTAGAAATAAATTTACTATTTATAAATGCCTATGCAAAATTGCAAATATGTAACATATTAAAAGAAATAAAAAAAACAAACCAATAAGAAAACTATTAGCTTTAATTATGACCTCAGATTTATAATATTGTTTTGTTAGTTTATCTTTTACTTCATAAGTAACTTATTTGTTTAATCATCAAAATTTTGAGACAAAAGGAAATTAGCTGCAAGGTTCTCATTTTTTTCACAAGCAAAGTATGCTTGGATAACCATATGTTCAGGAAAACCCAGAGCCTTTAATCTTTCAATAGCTTCTTTGTCTTGAGGTGACACTTGAATAACATTTTGTGGTGCCTGAGCCACTGGGTTATCTGCGGCGGCTTCATCAGATACAGCAGCGGGAGCTACAGCTGGAGCACTGACATCAGATGGATTTACCGGTTCATTAAGCATTCTTACAAATGCTTGTTGATGTTCGCTTATTGCTTGTAAAAGAGCTGGGTTACTCTGTCCAATCTGCTGTAAAACTGTATTAAGTAAACTGGGGTTTTGCTGAATAACAGCACGCATCTGCTGAAACTGAGGCTGGTCACGAAGAAATCCTAGAGGATCATCATCAGTGTTTTCGTCAATTTCTTGTTCTAGCAATAATTCTTCAGGTATGCCTGTAATAAGATATTCAACCGCTCTTTCTCGATTATTAAAGGAGGCACGCAGTGCTTGTTCAACTTGCTGTCTATTGTAGCCCATGTCCATGATACTCTGAACTGTTGATTCAAAATCAGGTTCAGTAGAAGCAGTCTGTGGTTCAGAAGTATGTTCAGGTTCTACGGGAGTGGGAGTAGGTTTAGGTTTACTCTCATCGGCAGCTTTACTTTTAGCATCACCACTCTCAGTTGAAGCACTTTCACCAGTTACAGTTGATGCGGTAGACGCTTGCGGAGCTTCAGGCAGTTTTGGCTTTGTCACCATTATAACTATAAACTTCTTTTCGTCTATATTATACGTACGCAGTTTGTTATCATCGAGCAAAATTTTTCCTGCATAAATAAGCTTTTGGTTGTCTGCAATATATTCTTTCCCCTTTTCAACTTCAATTTTAAGTTTTAATGCTTTTACAGTTTCCTCAGGATCGATTTCGATTTGGAAAGTTTGTTGTTGTAGTGTTTTTAACGTTACCAACATATTGTATTCTTTTGTAATTGTGATAAAACGGTACCTATTCTGACTCGACAAAATTATCCAGTAAACATAACCTCAACGTAAAATTGGCCTACGAAATGTCAAGTTTTTTTTTCTTTTTGCCAACTTAAGTAACGACCAAAGATTTCTAAAGTAGTAAACAAAATATAAAAACTTTTTTTGATTAAATAGTAAATTCATGCTATTATAATTTAATAGTAGCAACAAGTAGCAAAATATTATAATATACTACTATTATAAATGTGTAAGTTTGTGAGGATGGATGGATGTATGTTTGTTACTCTTTCACGCAAAGACTATGTAAGTAGGTACCTATGAACAGATTTTGATGCATTTTGGTATGGTAGTAGTAGTTTAAGCCCTGGAATGACACAAAGGCTACTGTATATTCCGAAATAGTACAGTGTTCCCGTGGGACACCGAGTATATAGGTACCTACCTAATATTATGATTTATGGGTTATATAATTGACTTAATTCCCTAGGATCAAGTATACCTAAGATACCACACTAACGTTAGAAGTGCTAACGAATAAGCGCACCTACCTGGGCTTGCAATCATTGCACTCATGATTCGAGAATCATTACATTTCAACTTGCGAGCGTTCGTGCGGTAGATATCTTCGGTATTCTTGACTTAATTAGCTACTGAAAATAACCGGAGAATATAATATTATAAATAACAAGGTAACGCAAAACAGCATACCTACATCAAATTTATTAGAATTATTACGCATTGGACACAATCCAGTCTGTATAGACGACACTCTCATACTCTCCTTGGCAAGAGTATTTTCCTCCTGTGTTAAGGATGCCCAAGCAGATCATCAGGAGTAATATTTGGCCATCCCTCGTATCCTGACGTTTCCTTTAGTTTAGCATATCGTTCAGCACAAATTTTCTGGTTTATGATATTATGATCGACGTGCTGCAATTGCTCCACTGTAGAACCACCAGACTGGAAGTAGAAAAAGTAAGTATCTACCTAAGCAAAGTAGCGGTTGGACTAACAAGTAGGTATGTAACAGACGCGTCTTATTAATTTAAATACGTACGAGTATAGTACAAGAATAGTAAAAAAAAAAAACACCCCCACCTTCCTCCTCGCCGCCCTGTGACGGGGCCACGGGAACTATAAACACAACCGCGACCCCGCCGGCGGCAGCCGCTCACAAGCGGCTCCATTCAAGGCCCGAAGGCCCCAGGCGCACCAGATGGTAAGGTGCGCCTCCCTCCTCGGCCTCCACCAGTACTGTAGCAGACTCCCCCCGAGTCTGCTACTAGGAGGCCACGGATACCAGCCTCCACAACCGGTACCCGGTGGCAGATCTGAGCTATGGTTCTGCCACCGACCACACATCGGCCGCAGAGGATAGGGCAAGCGGCGCACCGTAATACCAACTTGCCTCTTCCTCTGCGGCCCCACCAATGCCGTTAACATACGGTACGGCCCCGCCAGCTCGCAGGGAGGTAGGGAGAGTGGCACAACACCACCACGCCTCTCCCCCTGCGATTCCTCCACTCTTCTTCTGCGGTCCCACCTCCAAGCGCGTCCGCAGCGGATTCCTCCAGCCCGCTGGGAGCGCCCTCCTCGGGCCAGCCGGCGGCAAACAAGCCGGCCCTGGTTACCTCTTCGCTTCACCGTGGGTGTCCAGTCCACGGTTACTAAGCCCCACCGCCACCACGAGGCGTGCAACCATCGGGGCGACAAGAATAGTACCTGTACCAAATTGTGTTGGTCAACTTTAATAACAACATAGGTACTTATTTACTTAAGTACGTAAACTTGAACTATATTAGCTGGCAAGCTAGCCAACGGCGAGTTAACTGAGCCAGTTTGATTCCGCTTTTTTTCGGTAACTTAAAGTAAGTACTTAGGCCAGTTATCAGATTGACATAATATTAGGTACTAGCTGTCCCAGCGAACTTCGTACCGCCTTATAAATTTGTTGACGTACTGACAGTAGCGCTACCTACCGGGTCCAATTGCAAATCTAAAACATTCTCGAATCCACTTGAGCACACACAAAAAAAATCATTAAAATCTGTCCAATTTGAATAATGTTTCGAAAACGAGGAAACCGTTATTGCAACATTTTCCACTGATGCTTAACTTCTATTGGTCGCAGCGTGATGTTATCATGGATATAGTACCTATGGATAGAAGACTCCGAATTTTGTAATTGCTAAAAAGAACTGTATTACCTTAGTAATAGAGTGTATTTCACAATGTACGTATCATAGAGGCAAATCCGAGCCGAGCGAGATAGCCAGAAGAGAGGCTGTGTGTCTCGTTCTTGCATGTTGCCAACCAGAAAAATGTTGGTATTTATAAAAAGTAACTTGAAAAATCTTAGATAAAACGAGTGTACTATATTATTATTTTAACAAATGTTTATAACTATATCATATTCTAATTAAAAAAGTTAGAAATAGTCATATAATACTAAATAAAAATGCAGTTTACATTAAATCCTTTTCCTTCTTTTTTTATTAGATGGTATCATTCGCAAGACAATAGATACGCCATTACACATATTTTATGCTGAACACCGGATAATATTAAATTTGAAAATAGTTTTTATTTCTTACTTCATGTATCTCCGTAACTATGTTTTTATTATTTGTTTGATGATTTAACAGTCAAAATGGTGAAAAAAATGTTGTATATATTCTTGTCGAAGTGAAAGTTCTGCTGGTTGCAATATTTCGTTTATTAGTAACATTAGTAAGTTAATTGTTAATGTTAATCTAGTTATTCTAGTATAAAAGTGTTAACATTATAGCAACTGACGTTATTAAGAGTTATAATTGTACTACGTTTTGTTATAAACTAGTCAGTAGCGATAGCGACTCGCCTAGAATCGTAGTAAGCTGTAAGTACCTAGTTACTGAGAAAAAACGTGTGAAGTCGAGTAATGCCTTTAATGATAATATAATACAGTTTTTATAGATTTTCCAACAATGAAGAAATGCGACAAATTGGCTCAATCGTGTTTAAGTAAGGCAGAGAATTACATAAAAATCTGTTACATATTAATGCAGCCGTCACTTCAAACCTTCTTGATTTTACACTATTCAATCTAGTCGACTTTTAAAGCCTCAGCTGTATGTCATTCAGTGTTTCACAATTTGTCTCACACAGCTTTGCAGTTTGCCACAGCAGAAAATATTATTGTCACCCTACTAGAAAGGGACACACGGCCTCTCTTCCAACCTCTCGCTCGGCTCGTTTTTTTGCTCACAGTAGTCTGTCCTGTTGTTATACTAGGTCCATTGATGTTATACATAACACGTATTCACTTTGATTAGTGCGAGTGCTAGTGTCAGGGGGGTGAAACTCTCATACATGCACAAATTAACAGAGAACAGAGACATCTAAAAATGACGATCCGGTACTAACAGTTTGAAAGTTTTCGGATAGTCACAACAGATGCCACTAAGCGACTTCTACATCGCGCTATCGCTAACACAAGGCGTATTTATAAGGGCTCGCGAACATGTTACTATGCAGCAACCATATCCCACTATTAAAAAGGAACTTGGTCGTTGTCGTGTCTACGACTTTCGATAAAACTTAATTTCTGTCCATAATTCAGTTCAATAAAAATTATCAGGCGGTACTACTTCCATCTAGCGGGTTTGATAGTAACTAAAACGGTACAACGCCATCTAAAAACGACATTCCGAAACTTTTGCAAGACTCAGTTTCAGTTTTAGAGTTGCGCATCTATACTAATATATATCTGTATTATCTATGGCTAGTGTGTAGTGCGCAGTGATGTGACTTATCTAAAGGCGTGACTCCTGTTCGAAACATTACACAGAAAACATGAAACAAAAACATTTGTTTTCATACACAAGCTGTCTCCAGCTACAGAAAATGTTTTTGATCGAAACAAAACATTTTGTCCAGACACGATCTAAGTTACGACGAGGAAGACGTATTAGCGCTCGCAGTTTTAGTGATTGTAGGTGTAGAATCTAGGAGAAAAGAGGGGTTCTGAAAAGGCCACTTTAGGTGTTTCATAAAAGTATTTTTTTAACTCATAAATATGTGCGCCATTTAACGCATTTCTATTGAAAACTGACAAAATTGGTGTTTTTTAATTAAGTCAGCCATATATTATGAGCGATCACAAAAACAAACACAAAAAACACAACAAGCAAAACTATAACCCTAAAAAACCTGTACCTAGCTGTCATGTGAACGATGTGAACACTAGGTAAGAAATGAAACATTTCTTCCCCTCTCTACCCGCGCGGGAATGTTTTCCGTCCGTCTCCGAAAACAAAAACATTGTCTATTCCTAGACAAATGTGTATAGCCACGCCCCAATGTTTCGTGTTTTCTGTGTAATGTTTCGAACAGGAGTCACGCCTTAAGATACAAGTATTTGAAATACAGATACAAGATACAAAATACGTATTTTCATCTTGTATTTAAAATACTTTTTTAGAAAGGATTTTGTATCTTGTATTTAAATACTTTTCTTTAGTATCTTAGTATTTTATAAATACTTTTTCTGATAAAATACTTTCAGTCTTTTAGTAAACGCGTAAAACTGTAAGTACGTGTCATTACTCATTATTAGTCCTACATCACATTGATAGATAGCGACTCTTTTTAGGGTTCCGTCGTACAAAACCCTTACGGTAAGGAACTCTTATAGTTTCGCTTTGTCCGTCCGTCCGTCTGTCTGTCCGCTCTTCCTGCCTCTGTAATTATGAATAGAAATTAATGAAATTTGGTATAGTTATAGTATAGGTTGTGTATAGATCTCGATTTTGGCGTCATAAAATAATTTTATATTTTAGGGGTGGTTATACATAAATGGGGATGAAAAAATTTTTTCATTCTACCCCATCGTATGGAGTATCGTTAAATAGGTCTTTAAAAATACAGGCAAGGTTCAATACATGACTTTTTTTTACAAAATCAACTAGGTATTTTTGAGTAATCGTTCTCTAATGTGGTGCGTAAGTTGGTCCCTAACTAAATTTACTAAATTTAAAAATTTACTAAACTAAATTTCCCCAATTAAAATCACAACTACTTATTAGATTTCGAAAATTCGAACTAAAGACATTTTCCGCAAACCGCCACTAGGGAAATTCATTGAACAATAGGTTAGGTTATATTTAATCAATTATTATCTTTTATCCCCTGAGTTTGATGTATAATATTATTGCTTTTTAGGGTTCCGTAGCCAAATGTCAAAAAACGGAACCCTTATGGATTCGTCATGTCTGTCTGTCTGTCGGCCGCTTTTTTATTTTTATGTTTGAGTTGATTGAATGAAAGGTTGAATTGCGGTTTACGATTTATGACGTATTAATAAAAAAAAAACTACTTACTATATCTCGTTCAAACCAATTTTCGGTGGAAGTTTGCATGGTGATGTACATCATATAATATTTTTTTTAGTATTATCATTCTCTTATTTTAGAAATTACAGGGAGGGGGGCATATTTTACCACCTTGGAAGTGTCCAAGGTGGTAAAATGTAATTCCCTCCCTGTAATTTCTTCTCTCTTCTCTCGCGCAAACTATACTGTTGAATAATAGATATTAGAAACCTTAATATCATTTTTGAAGACCTATCCATAGATGGGTACCCCACACATGTGGGTTTGAAAGAAAAATAAAATTGAGTTTCAGTTCTAAGTATGGGGAACCCCCAAAATTTTTATTTTTTATTTTTGTGTGAAAATCTGAATGCGGTTCACAGAATACATCTACTTACCAAGTTTCAACAGTGTAGTTCTTATAGTTTCGGAAAATGGTGGCTGTGACATACGGACGGACAGAGAGAAAGACAGACAGACTGACATGACGAATCCATAAGGGTTCCGTTTTTGCCATTTGGCTACGGAACTGGGCCATTTTGGGCCTCTAATAGGTTAAAGACGGCCCTGGGCCTCTAGTCAAGATGCATTGGATAATTTCGGCAGCGAAGTTCGAAAACAAAATATATGGGATTTGACATAAGCCATCGCAAGCGACATGTCACTTAGCGATGACTTATGTCAAATCACATACATTTTTGTTTTCGAACTTCGCCATCGAAATTATCGAATGCATCTTGACTAGAGACCCTGGTTATTAAATGTACTTGTAGTCGTTTTATTTTCTTGAACCCCCCCGAAACTAAAACCTGGCTATACCCATGCTAAATAGAGCCACTCAACAGTATTGGACACTACTCCCAGTTCCCACTACACACCTGCACTAAACACTAATCACTCGTACTCGCACTAATCAAAGTGAATACAGGCCTTAAAGCCTTCCTCGATAAATGGACTATTAAACACAAAAATAATTTTTCAATTCGAACCAGTAGTTCCTGAAATTAGCGCGTTCAAACAAACAAACTCTTCAGCTTTAAATTATTAATTATTATGCATAGATATTAATATCTGTGGATACTTTACACCACCTCAATCTGGTTCCGTGGTAAGTTGAAACGCGGTAAGTTCGAAGAACTTGTGTTACGGGTACCAGACAACGGAAATAATGTATATTTTGATACTTTTATACTATAGGTAAGTACATATATTTAAGATTTTTATTATATTATAAACAATACACATATTTAATACACATCCATGACCCAGGAACACAGAAAAAAATTTTGTTCCTTCGGTGGGATTCGAACGACTCCGCGACTCCCGGCTTGAGCCAACTTGAGCACCAACGCGCTGAACCACTGAGCCACAGTGGTTGTCAAACCGATACGAACAACAAACTGATTGACGATCAAAGAAACAGGCATGTAGAATGGTGCAAAAAGATGCATAACAAATTTAAAACCGGGCGTTCTTCTGAGGTGTCTCCAATTGTGACAGGAGATGAAACTTGAAAAGAATTAACCAAAAGGACGCAAGTTTCCCTCAGACGAAGAGATTCTGACTGCTTGGAAAGAAATCTGTTCTTCCATCCCCGAAGAGAAGTGGAATCTCTGGTTTATGAGTGGTTTGAGCGCTTGAATGAGTGTGTGTTAAGTGACAGTAGCTACTTTGAAAAACAATAAAATTTAGAAATAAAACAAGACTTAATCGAGTGACCTACGTACCAACCATACACATACCAGCCTCCTTGGTCTAGTGCAGTGGTCCCCAACCTTTTTTTCACGCGGGCCACAAACCCGTTGTACTCTTGGTGTCGCGGGCCGTAACCAAAATTTTTAAGGACAAAAAATACGGTGTTTAAATTTAAAGATTTAATAATAGAAAAACACAAGGTAGTTAAAAGAGTGAAACTAAACATTTAAGATGAGATAACGACACAAACTAAAATAAAATAACAAATATGTATAATAATAATTATGTTCACTCAGTGAGATTTTTGGAATTGTGAACGCTTTTTCACAACTTTATCTAGAGCTGGCTTGTCGCTGCATGCTATCCTTATTACATCGTAGGCTGTATTTCAAGAACCACTTTAGCTAGAAAGCTGATATTTTCATGTCTTAATTCTGATGCCGCTATAACAAGATATCATATCTAAAAAACAAGATAAAACAAATAATATAAGGAGAAGCCCTTTTTATGACAACAAAACGCGATTTTTTGTCCTTTCTTTAGTCGATGGCAATACTTTAAATATTCACAAGATACTAAATTGATGTCTACTCCAATATATAATTCAAAATAAAAATTAATATAAAAGGGGTTTTCATAAAAAATACAATTTTTGTCTATTTTTTTTCCTAAAATGGCTTTTCCTTGGCTGATTTTTAAGTTACAGATTTCACGCGGGCCGCAGATAAAGGCCCGGCGGGCCGCATGCGGCCCGCGGGTTGGGGATAGCGGGTCTAGTGGTTAGAGCATTGGCTCTCGACTCGGAGGTCGTGGGTTCGATTCCCGCATTGGAGCAACAAAAAATGTTGTTTACAAGTTTGGTTAGGACAATGCAAACTGATCACCCGATTGTCTGACAAGAAAGATGATACATGCGTTGGATGGGCATGTAAAAAGTCTGACCTGCGCCTGATCTCTCGACAGTCGTGTCGGTTATCCGTCCCACTATGTTATGGGAGTAAAGGAAGAGAGTGCTCTTGTGTACTGCGCACACACTAGGGCACTATAAAGTTACTTCCTGCGTAACTGGCCTGGTTTCAAGTTTCAATGAATCCGGCCACCACCACCGGTGCGGGGAGTAATTATTTAATAAGCATGCGGTAAAACTATAACATCCATAGATATATAATATTAATAAGAGGATAACATCATTTTTTTGGTTATGGTCTTTGATTAATTATTACATAGATACGCTATATCCTTACAAAACTGACAATATTTCTGTGCGCACACATTGACATGGGACGCGTGTCAATGTCGCATAGTAACACAAAACACGCTATTACTCGCAGAGCACACTAACCAAAATAGGCCCGACTCGGGCCAATTCGAATCTTCATTTTTACGCGTTTATAACATATCTACCTCTTTTTAATATTATATATCTATGGACTATGGTTATGGTATAATAGAGATTTATCGCCATACAATAAAATTACTAGACTGATTTATTTGGTATACGTGTGGATTGAGGGACCCACCTGAATTTCCCCAAAATAAGTTTAGCAAGTTTTAGTAGAAGTCTAAACAAAATTTCTAAAACAAATCTGGGAATTCGTAAAAAGATAGTTTAAAAGATATAGCCCTCAGAGTGTGGTCCCTCACTCAAAAAATGATATATACTCAGTGATAACTAAGGATACGTTATACCCTTACAAAACTTTGTGCCGCACACACAATGATAATTTCAATTCCTGTTTAATTAATGTCTACCATATATTTTTTTTGTAAAGTTAAAGAAAACATCTGTAGGTAGGTGTATGTAAGTATGTCTTTGAAAGCTACAAATGCTACTTCATGTGTTTGGATTTGATGAGAGACATAAGATATTTTCATATCATACCATAAATTTTCAATGTAATAAAACAAAAATTATCAATTTTTAGTTGGTCTTATATTGATAAAAATATTATAAATGCTTATATGATGCCTATTTTGTTGGCAACGTCTAGGGCATCGTAGTCTCTCGCTAGACGTACATACGCTTTCTTCTTGCCGTCGGGTCTGGAAAGTAGAAAAAAAAAGAGTTTGAGAATATGCTTATACAATGATAAATACAAAATTATAATATTAAAACAGTCAGATATGTGTATTTTTTATTTTCATCCTCAATCAAAGAGATTCCCACTAGAACTATCATCATTGTAAATAATGAAAATTTATATATTTTTAAAGCATTATTAGCTGCTAACATACCTGATGAGAGTGTTCACTTTAGCAACATTGATGTCATACAGCTTCTTCACTGCTGCTTTAATATGATGCTTATTAGAGCTGGTGTGAACAATAAATACCAAGGTATTGTTATCTTCAATTTTCTTCATGGCGGCTTCAGATGTCAAGGGATATTTGATGATATTATAAGCATCCATTCTGAAATAGTTATTTACAATATTACATTAAATCAGAAAAAATCTTCCTTTTTTTTTTTGTTTTTTCCTTTTGGTGTTTCTCCCAAAACATAGATTACAGCTAGGTTTTTAGAAATGTATGATGTAAATACAGGTATGTTTTACAATAAGTGCCGTTGCACATGTCCCGGTTGCTGGGTACTCAGTCGCAAAGTGTATGATGATGTATCAGTTAGCTGGCTACCGGACTCACAGTAATGTATGGAGCATGTAGGACGCTTTCATACGCAGCGGCCGGGCGGTCAGTCATCCAGTACGCCGACTGTGAATGCTACACAACAATAACGTGTAACAAAACAACTACCCGGCAAACAGGAAGTGTGCAACGGCACTAAGTTTATACTGATTTTTATTAAAAAATGATATACGAGTTGTACATCAAGAAAAATAATTAAATATTATGTCTATGGAAGGTTTCACACCATGTCAAGAACTTGTGATACAAGTACCAGACAACGAAAATATAATATTTGATACTTTTTTAACTATAAAACAGCTAAAATTTTAGATTATTATTATACACATATTTAATAAACATTAAACATCCATGTCCCTGAAACACTGATTTTTTTTTTGTTCCTTTGGTGCATTTACAAAAAAAATTACCTAACACAGTTCAACTTAAGTGCCCATACAGCTTTTATGTGTATCTCAGCACAAAATGTGACTGACTGTGCTTAAACTTATTTCACCTTGTAAGAATATTTTCAAATTCTGAATAGTGAATATACAGAAATATTGATTCCGATGTCTACATTCAAGATGTGACTTACTGTGATTATCACAAGGGTGATAGTATTATCTAATAACCTGCATGTAAGTGTTCATCTCTTATTTTGTTTTACTGACAAGTTAATAATATTATGTATGTTAAGAATCATGAAAATATAGTAACATTAATTTTATCCAAACCAAATTGGTATTAGCATGCAATCCAACAAGTCAAGTAGAAAAACAACTAGTTTTGAATAGGTAAAACTTACCTGTTTCTTTTAGGAAGTGACTTCCTCGGGTATTTAGGATTGCGTGGTGCTTCAAAAGTCTTGGGCCTTCTGAAGTGCACTGATGTGCGAATCTGACGTACACGTTTTCCATGTTCACCCTTCACTACCTTCAAAATTAATACAATTTAACATGTCAATAAACACAACAAAAACAGTTTATCACTATTTTTTATTTTAACAAAAACAAAATCTTTGCACACACACACACACATCTAAGCAGTTAGACATCAAAATTGTACCACATTTAGAGCTTACTGTTTGCAACTGTTACATAAATAGTACATAAATTATAAAAATGATATTTATTATAAGTTCTAACAAAAGCAATATTCCATACCTTCCTTTGAGTCTTGAGTGCTTTAGTTACTGGTTTTACAACTTTTTTTTGCCCTTTGATGCCAGTTTTTTTGGGTTTTGGTGCAATCTTAAGCTTAGTCGCAGCTGGCTTTTGCTTGGATTTTGCTGCTGATGCTGCTTTCTTTACTGAAGGTTTAGCACTCGACTTAACTTTCAGGGCAGCAGCTTTAGCCGATCCAGCCTTAGCTGCTGGAGCAGAAGCCTTCTTTTCAGCGGGCTTAGCTGCTGCCTTAGCAGGCGCGGGCTTAGGGGCTGCGGCAGTCTTAGGAGCTGCGGCAGGTTTAGGAGCCGATGCAGCTTTAGGGGCTGGCGCTGGAGTTTTAGCAGTAGCTGGCTTGGGAGCAGCACTGGCAGTAGCGGCTTTAGGAGCCGCTGCCGGAGTTTTAGAAGTTTTCTTCTCTGCGGGCTTGGCCCCAGAGGCTGTGAAATATTTAATTTATTAATATAAACAACCAGCTTTAAGCAATTAATGCCACACTCTGTTTAGTTCTAACGAGAATTCAATATTGTATTTTTATAACCTCAACAGGTTATTTTCAAAAAGTTATCGGTATAACTTTACTATTGCTAAGAAAAATATGATTTACACTGTTTATTTAAAACAAAACTAAGTTATAAGCGTTTTAATTTCGAAACATCGATCTGAATTATCAGCACACCATGCCTACCGCGTGGCGGATATCAACAAGATTTTTGTCAACACTAATTATTATACGTACGGGACACGAAGTATGATTTTGAATTGTTAACTTAAGCTTTGTTTCATATTTCACAGTTTAGATTGTAAATTGTGCGAGTAAATTCTTTAATTACAAAATTGCAATAAATACCTGATTTCTCTGGCTGCTTTTTAGGAGGCATCGTGACAGAAAAGAAAAGATGGAGTTATTTCTGTAGAGTGTGGTCTATGGTTGTGACGACAATGGTTTTTATGGTATTGCCATTATGAAAAATAAACCAAAAATATTTTTAAAGAGACAAATGAATAATTTAAA
Organism: Glaucopsyche alexis; assembly: GCA_905404095.1. NCBI lineage: Eukaryota > Metazoa > Arthropoda > Insecta > Lepidoptera > Lycaenidae > Glaucopsyche > Glaucopsyche alexis. The sequence goes on from FR990053.1 coordinate 12,046,945, forward strand.
AATTTAAATAAAATCATCTAACCAACACTTTACATCGATTTTTTATAGTTGCTGTATTTCTGTTGTCGCATAAAGCACTATAACAACAAAATACAAATATTAAAAAACAGAATACATAAAATAAATATTTAAGTGGGCTCCCCATACAACAAACGTGATTTGTTTGCAGTTTTGTATGATAACGGTACGGAACCCTTCGTGCATGTGTCCGGCTCGCACTTGGCCGGATTTTCTATTCTTTACTACCTACTGCTTTAGAACCTAACGTTGCATAAAAATATGAAGAGAGGTTCTCTGTTTTAACTTTTATCACTAGACTAGCCGACCAAAGCCCAACAGACGTTGTTCTGTCTTAAATATGACCTGAATGAATAAATGACTACACCTACTCCAACTCATACACGTAGGTGTATGAGTTGTAAGAGTAGTCTTACACATACTCCTACTCCTACACTTACTCAGTACAGTCGGACAAGGATCTTTTGGCACTTGGATGGGGGCGTGAGTGTCGGAAATAAGAACAACATTTATTAATAATTAAGTGAAATTTTACAAGACGGCGATGTTAGTACTGATTTTATCCACGTGCCAAAAGGTAAGTTTCGCAACTACAAAACAATACTTATTACTAAAAGTGGCATTTTACAAGACGGCGATGATAGTTCTGATTTTGTCCACGTGCCAAAAGATCCTTGTCAGACTGTAACATCGCCGTCTTGTAAAATGTCACTTTTAGTAATAAGTATTGTTTTGTAGTTGCGACTGTGCGTTATGTACACTGTGCGTTATGGACTGCCAGTATACTGCCGCAGTTCCATAGGGAAATGACGTCATAAATCGCCGCCATATTTTACTGTGAGCACTGGCGTTACGAAGTATAGAATACCAGGAGTCCGAACGGTATAGGCTTTTCCATAGTACCTATTTTTGTACACAATAATAAACCCAGGGCCCCGATCTTATTTCTCTTTTCTTCCACTGGCTGCGCTAGAATTTTGGACAATTAAGGAGCGCCATATCAGCGCACATTCCTGAATTGCGCTTGGTAGGTACTTCTTGAACAATGGCGCGCTCTACCGGCAAAAAATCTGTCTCCTAAATTGAGACCATTATTAATTTAACATTACGTTTGGACTCTTATCTGGCTATAAAGGAACGGCTTCACAGTATACTGAATTGACGTCACACTGTACAGTGGTTATGCAGTGGTCTATTAAAGGTTTATTTGGCTATATAAATTTACTAGCTGACCCCGACAGACGTTGTTATGTCTTAAATATAAACTGGAATGAATAAATGACTACACCTACTCCTGCTCCTACACCTTTTCCAATATAAAAAAAAGGTCCAAAACATCTGGCTCATGCACAAAAACTTAGGCCTTTTCATCCGTTATTGGATGATTTATACAGTATTCTCCCGAGCTCTTTCTGCCTGGGACAGTCGATTTTAAGCGTCGTATGGTAACCTAAGCACATACGACATTCTCACAACACAGTCAGCCTAGTCCAGAGGAATGAATGGTCAATACGTCTGGGGCCAACCATGTGCGGGTTTCCTCACGATGTTTTCCTTCTCCATATAATGTACTTGAGATCTGAAAAAGTCTCATTGGTACACTCCACAACCTGGGATTCGAACCTGCACTCTCTCGAGTGCGAACCAAACGGTCTACCCACTATTAGGCCATTGAGCACTGGGCTCATGCACAACTTTGGTAAAGATCATCACATGATCAAATGCATAGTTTACGATTCTATTAAGGACATACAGACAGACAGACATTCATTTTTAAATAATAGATAGATGTGCGTATATGGACAGTCCTTCTCAAATGCCTTACGTTTATAAAATTGGCTTCACTCTTTTCGTAGCATGCGTTCCATCTGCCTATTGTTTTTAATCTGAGGTTCATATCAAGTTCATATTATAAAATACTAGCTTTTGCCCGCGGCTTCGCCCGCGTGGAATAGTGTTCTTGGAGAAAAAACTTCTTCAGCAAATAACTTCACTCACTACTGTATACTTCTGTATACAATATTGAAAATGTTTTATGGTTTCGTACCGAATGGGTAAAAACAGGATCCCATCATAAAGACGCGTCACGCGACGTGCGGGACCGCTTGATATATTATTATATTAAAAGGATGAGTATATTAGGATCTATAATGGATCTATACTAATATTATAAAGAGGAAAGGTTTGTTTGTTTGCACTAAATAGACTCCGAAAGTACTGGACCGATTTTGATGATATAGATTCTTAGATCTTATACTACGGGATACGCCTTACATGAGCTTTCCCCTCTGCCGAGGTATAAGATTTTTGAATCTAATGCGTTCATAAAAACTATTTGCGTAATCGATTTTAATAATTATGTGCATCGGTATAGCATCGAAAGGACGTCCGAAATGCTCCATTAAAAATGCCGATTTGTGCTCTTATGTCCTGTAAAAACAAGTCCAACACGTCGAATCTTAAAAAAGATGGAATAACATTTCATTTATGAGTATTTTTTTATTTAATAATTGTATATTTCTATTTAAATGTAATTTCGTAAAAATCGACGATGTATCGAATAGCGGTGTACACGAGACAGATAATCGTAGAATATTCGATTGTGGCGTACACCCCACGAGGCAAGCACTCGTTGTTGTTAGATATAGAATTTTAGTCTTTATTTCCTATGTATTAGATTCGAATTTTACTATGGCACTTAATTCTCGAAACATGGCGGAACTTTTTTATTACTTTTTGAGTGATGTGACAATCACTAGAATAACAATGTCGATAAAAATAATTTTTTTTCTTAGTATACTAATTTTATATTTTGTGATGTAAAAATATTGGATTGCTTTTACACTTTATACGACAGATCAAGCAAGGAGTATAAAGTGTGCATGTATGTACGTGATGTTTATTATTTACCCCACCGCAACTTGAAAGGCTGAACAGGTTATTTGGATGTTTGACATATAGACTAGGGTATCGTTATAAAATCAAGATGTTCCCAGCCAGAGGGACACAAGTATTCCTTGTTTGAAGCGCAGTTCATTTTTAGGGTTCCGTAATACTTGAGGAACGCTTATAGTTTCGCTCTGTCCGTCCGTCTGTCTGTCTGTCCGCGCTTCTACCGTTAGCCTAAGTATGAATATAAATGGATGAAACTTGGTACATTCATAAATCACAGATTAGTAATAGGTAGCTAGATCATAGATTGTGTGTAGATCTCGGATTTATAATTTTAGTACCTGGGTGACTGTTTATTGTAATATGGTGGTGTTGAGGTGATAATCTACATAAACTTAAAAAGTAAAATGTGAACTGACAATTATTATTATTTACAATCGATTTCTGTATATCAGGTGTTTGATCTCAAACATTAACTACATTTTTTTAAACTTGTCTAAAAACAATAAAAAATAAAAAATATATATAAATATATAAACTTGAACATATAAAAAAAAAAAACAAAAGTAAGGCACCGAGCAGGTTTCGAACCCGTAACACTCGTTTCTTGCCTTTGGCGTTGTAGCATACGCTCGAAGTACGTGAAACAAGAACATCGCTCTGATAAGAGCGTTTTTACGTCGTTTGTCGACTGAAACAAAGAACACGACATTCGTACGAATGAAACGAATATCCGAGTAGTAATCCACGACTGGAAACATCTTCATTCATCTTGACAGCGTTGCAGCCCCGAAAAGGACTTTTTCTAATAAGAACACTTTGAAGCACTACACATCACGAACACTCTTCATTCTTCACACGGCAACAGTCGGTGCGCCGAGGTCGGAGGTACTGCGTGACGTCGTGTTCCCGCGGAGGCCCGATCCGAAATGAACGACGCTCGGCGTCGCGGGTTATATTTATACCCAAGCGTCGCGTGTCGCGACACAGAGGCTGTGGAGTAATGGCGCAGGAACATGCACAGGCGAACAGCCAATAACAAACAACCTTTTAAGGTTGTAAACAAACAACCAATGAAAAGCGATTTTTAAGTCTGTAAATTCTTAGTTTAATAATAATAATAATAATGTTAATTTTTTGTATAAATACGTGTACATTTTGTAAATAAATAATTCACTTCAATTCACTTCACAACTGTAGATCGAGTTTTACTCTCTACCTAAACTGCCTCGACAAGACCTCCAAAGTGGAGTACCTACCTCCAAAGTGGTGACCCCGAAGAACAACAAGCGCCTTCAAGAAGAGGAAATACTGCAAGAATGGAAGCCAGAAGTGAATCCCTGCCCGAAAATTCTACACCATCTCAAGAAATCGCTGGTATCGCGCTCTCCATGCGAACACCGCCCTTCTGGAGGGACAAACCGCGACTATGGTTTGTAACATTCGAGGCAGCCACAAGCAACCTACAAAAGAACCAGAGTCAGCTATCCCAGATGGTCATCGCACGTCTTGAGAAACAGGACATCGAGCAAATCGCCGACCTGCTGTACAACCCGCCAGAGAATAACGAATACCAAGCTCTCAAGAACAGACTAATCTCGGCGTATGAAGAATCCGACAGCAGACAGTTCCAGCAGCTCCTGTCAGAAATGGAACTCGGGGACCAAAAACCGTCACAACTACTCAGACGAATGCGTAACCTGGCACGCGACAAAGTTCCCGATTCCACACTCAAACTCATGTGGACCAACCACCTACCTACATCTGTTCGCTCTGTCTTGGCCGTCAGCGAAACTTTCAGCGCGAAGACCACACTAGACGAGCAGGCAGCGATGGCCGACAAGATTCTGGAAAAAAACCCTGTAAATAGTGTAAATAGCATCAATACTCCTTCAACATCATCAAACATGGAAAACATCCTCATCGCGGAAATAAGAAAATTGTCACTTGAAGTCGCAGAACTCAAACAAAATCAAGCTCACTTCAACAATCATAGAAGAAATCATCAGCATCATCAACGTTCCCGATTCCGGTTAACAGCAAGATACCGCCAATGTTCATCATCACGCCCACGAGTCCAGTCTCCGTCACCATTCTGTTTTTGCCACAAAACATATGGTAAAGAAGCCAGAAAATGTACACAACCATGCACGTTCAACCAGGGAAACTAATTGAAACGCTGGCAGCGGCGGAATCCGGCGTTCACAACAAGCAATACTGCCTTTTCGTCACGGACTAGACATCGAAACTAACTTTTTTGGTAGACACGGGTGCCAATATATCCGTCATACCTAAGAAGAAAGGCACACATCTTTAGCTACCATTTTAACTGTACGCCGCCAACAACACCGTCATACCTACATACGGCGAGAAAACACTAGAACTTAACATCGGACTTCGCCGGCCGTACAAGTGGAAGTTCATCGTCGCTGCAGTCTCGAAACCTATCCTCGGTGCCGACTTTCTTCAACATCACGAGCTAATCGTCGACTTGAAAAATAGAAAACTCATCGACGGAAGAACAAGCCTACAAATCAACGCACTTGGAAGCTACACGGACATACCTACAGTCCGAAGTATCGACGTCACTCAGTCGTACCACGATATACTGGCACAATTCCCCGGCATCACGAGACTAACAGCTATGAACATAACTCCGAAGCACAACGTCGAACATTTCATCGAGACATCTGGCCCACCTACACTGGGACTGGCTACACTGTCGCGCCAGACCCATTCAACCACATCGCTACAATCAAGTCAAAAAAGAATTCGAGAACATGATGCAGCAAGGTCTCTGTCGTCCCAGTAAGAGCTCCTGGTCCTCACCCCTTCACGTCGTACCAAAAAAGAATGGCGACATAAGGGTATGTGGCGACTACCGGCGACTCAACGCGGTCACAAAACTCGACCGCTATCCTATACCACGACTACGGGTTTCACTTTTCAACTCGCCGGAAAAAAGATTTTCTCGACTATCGATCTAAATCGAGCCTACCAACAACTACCAGTTCACGAGAAAGACATCGAGAAAACCGCCATCATCACACCATTCGGACTATTCGAATTTCCGAGAATGTGTCCTGGCCTTAGAAACGCAGGTCAGACATTTCAACGCTTCATACACGAAATTCTACAAGGCTACGACTTCGTATTTTCATTCATCGACGACCTACTAATAACATCGAGCAGCGAAGAAGAACATCGCGAACACCTGCGGTGTGTTCTACAACGCCTGGAAGAAAATGGAATCACTATCAATCCCGCCAAATGTGTACTCGGCAAACAAGTAGTCAAGTTTCTCGGTTTCAACGTCAACTGCGACGGAATCAAGCCGCCACAAGACAAATTACAAGCCATAGAAGATTTCCCATTACCGAAGAACATAGAAGAGTTACGACGTTTCCTCGGTATGCTAAACTTCTACCGAGACAGTATACCGAACGCCGCTACACTCCAAGCTCCGCTACACGCATATCTTCATAATGCGAAGAAAAGAGACAAAACACCGATCGAGTGGAACGAAACATCGAAACAAGCATTTACCGTTTGCAAAAATAGCATCAAAAACGCTGTTTGCTTGCGCATCCAAACCACAAAGCGCCGATCGCCATTTTCTCCGACGCATCCGACACCGCAGCTGGAGCCGTAATACAACAATACATCGACAATAAGTGGCAACCTCTTGGCTATTTCTCGAAGAAATTCACAACAGCGCAAATGAAGTACAGCACCTACGATCGCGAACTTCAAGCTATCTACATGGCAGTGAAATACTTCCGTAAAATATTCGAAGGCCGAGAACTCATCATATTCACCGACCACAAGCCACTCACATTCGCCCTACAGAAAAAATCATCGTCTACAGAAACTCCACGAAGAGCCCGCCAACTACTTTTCATCTCTGAATTTACGCACGACATACGTCACATCAGTGGAAAAGATAACATCGTCGCCGATACTTTCAGTCGTATCGAAACGATAAACACGCCATGCGCTATAGACTACAAGGCCCTATCCCACGCGCAAGAGCGAGATAGCACGCTACCTGCACTCTTCACTCAAGAAAACTTAAGTTTCAAGACAACAACATTACCAAACTCCGATATCAAGATTGTATGTGAAACATCAACAAATTACGTCCGGCCGTACCTACCACAAGACTTTCGACGTGCCGTGTTCGACTCAATTCACAACATGAGTCATCCCGGAACAAAAGCTTCAAGAAAAATTATCACACAGAAATTCTTTTGGCCGTCTATGAATACCGACATCAACAACTGGACGAAAACCTGCATACAATGTCAGAGAAGCAAAATACAACGTCATACATCGAGCGCCGTGTCAACATTTCCACAAGTCGACCGTTTTCAACACACTCACATCGACATCATTGGCCCGCTACCTACAACAGCGAGCGGTCATAGATACCTACTCACTATGATCGATCGAGCAACCAGATGGCCGGAAGCTGTACCACTCACCGATATTACAGCCGAAACTGTGGCGAGAACATTCTACGAGCAATGGATAGCGAGATTTGGTTGTCCTACAACAATAACAACTGATCAAGGACGCCAGTTTGAAAGCCAGCTGTTCGTCAACCTAACACGTTGCATGGGTATCGATAAAACCCGTACAACACCGTACCACCCGCAATCCAACGGAATGATTGAACGCTGGCACAGAAGTTTGAAAAACTCGCTGAAAACAAGACTAATCAACAACAATACGTCATGGATCGACGAAATACCTACAGTTCTACTAGGACTTCGCGCCGCTATCAGGGATGTCAGACCGCCACTTGGAAATCCTTGTACCGAGCTGGCTGAAAACTGGTATTGGAGATGGCAAACTGGTACGCCTGCGCTCCGCTCTAGCGCTGCAAACAGTATATATCTGTATAATCTATGCTGCAAACACTGATAGATAAACTGTGTCGGAAGTCGCATCCCAGTGAATAAAAATAATATTTTAATTTCGTATACTCTTAATAGAGGGCAGTAATTGTCGAACGCACGGAAGAAATATCATTTTAAACATATCTTGCTGATATTATATTGCATTTCGGGTATAAAATGTAAAATATATTGAAAAAAAAATATTAAAAAAAATATAAAAACCGACTTCCAAAGTATAAGCAATAACATTCTTAAAATCACTAAAAAGTATAAAATAATTCTTAATGTCGAAATAGTTCCATTTTAAATTCTGCTAAAATTTTACAATTTTTCTACTCAATCTTCTTATTTTTGAAGTCGGTACCAGCCAATTTGAACGTGAGTTCTTTAAAATATTATTTGTACTTATATACATATAAGGACGTAGTTGTGTTAAAATTAATGATCTGTTTTATTGAAGGATTTATACAATTATTTGGGCTGGTACCGACTTAAAAAATTACCGAATTAAACAGAAGATTGAGTAGAAAAATTGTAAAATTTTAGCAGAATTTAAAATGGAACTATTTCGACATTAAGAATTATTTTATACTTTTTAGTGATTTTAAGAATGTTATTGCTTATACTTTGGAAGTCGGTTTTTATATTTTTTTTAATATTTTTTATTTTTTTCTTTTCAGTGATATTATAATATTATTAACTAGTACCTGGGAGACCGAGCTTTGTTCGGAGTTTTCGTAGGACGATGAAATATTTAAAAATAAATAAAATTGAGAAAAGAAATAAAAAGGATCACAAAAATTTTTATTGACCGGGTTTCGAACTCGAGGCCAATTCGTAAACAACGTATACATTACCATTCTACCATCCAGCTGAAGCTACATTTTATGGCGGCAAAATGTACGGTTCCCGCAAGATTTCCTTTTGCGCGCACGAAGTAGCGAGTAACGTCTACTATAGTTTAAATTATGTGTTTTCAATGTCAATTTTAAGCACTTATGCATATAACATCTCCATGAAGTTGTAGTGACACCTTCGCGGGGGTAGTCAGGGAAGCTTCCTGTGACCTCAGAACGTCGAGATCTGATGAGAATTAGATTTTTGCAAAACGGGGTAAAACCAGTATCTTCCCGATTTTTTGAAAATCTTAGATTTTCTTAGCGGGAAGTTAAAAATAATCCCCTTTTGTCTTTGTTCATTCATTGCATGAACTACTAGACAAATTTTCATAAATCTTGTGTATTGTATTGACAGAAAAAGTTGCGGGGAAATTAAAAAAATGTTTAGAAAATCATAAGCATTGCTTTTAAGAGTTTCCTTGATTCCTCGTGGATCCCATAGTTATCATTATCCTTATTATCATTATCCAAATGTAACACTTTTAGTAGGAAGGTATATAAGCTTGGCACAACATTTTACTTTTGAGTAGGTCTGAATCTGAATGTTCAAACAAATCGATATCACTTTAAAATACTATGAGAAATACCTATATCAACATAATATCATGATGTATGGTGTGATGATGGTTGTGGAGATGATGATTATTTAATAGTGACATTTGCTTGCAGTTCTTTTAACAATACGGAAATTTCCAAACGTGTACCTTTAAGGACTGAGGAGTGCTGTTGGGCCTTTTTGGATCCAGGATATACCTTGGCACAATATTTTACTTTTTGGTAGCTATGAATGTTCAAAGGAATTGACATCGGTGTAAAATACTATAAAAATACCTATATCGTCATAATGTTTTCATTTTGTATGCTATGATGATGATGATGGTGGTGGTGGTGATGGTGATTATTATTTAAAAGTGGCATATGCTTGCAGTTCTTTAAACAACGTTGAAATTTCCAAACGTGTATCTTTAAAGACTGAGAAATGCCGTTCAGTGGTTTTTTATCCAGGGTATACCTTGGCACAATATTTCACTTTTGGTAGCTGTGAATGTTCAAAGAAATCGATTTCGGTGTAAAAAAAACTATGAGAAACACCTAGATATCAATAAAATATCAAGGTGTATGGTGTGATGATGCTGGTGGTGATGATTATTTAATAGTGACATTTGCTTGCAGTTTTATAAAAAATACTTAAATTTTCAAACGTGTATATTTAAAGACTGAGGAGTGCTGTTCTGCCCTTTTGGATCCCTGGATACCCTGGTATACCTGGATACCTTGGTATAACATTTCAATTGTTGGTAGCTGTGAATGTTCAAAGAAATCGATATCGGTGTAAATTACTATGAAAAATACCTATATCATCATAATTTATCATGATGTATGGTGTGATTATGATGGTTGTGGTGATGATAATTATTATTTAATACTGAAATTTGCTTGCAGTTTTATAAACATTGCTGAAATTTTCAAACGTATATCTTCAAAGACTGAGAAATGCCGTTCAGTGATTTTGGATCCAGGGTATACCTTGGCACAACATTTCACTTTTTGGTAGCATTTGCTCTAGTTACTTCAAAAAAAGTCAATATCACTATCGGTGTCCCTATAAATTTTGAGAATTTCTCTCAATTCCTCATGGATCCCACCACCAGATCTACCATTTGATGACAATGGGACCAATCCAGGAGTCAATCCTTTACAACAAAAAAAGAATTTTGAAAATCCATCCACAAACGGCGGAGTAATCGTGTAACATACACACAAAAAAAAAAAAAAACATACACACGAATTGTAAACCTCCTCTGGAAGTCGGTTGAAAATAGATATATATTTTTTTTAATTTAAAAAAATTAAAAAAAATATATGTTCGAGGGATTTGAACCCGGGACCTCTAGATTGAGAGCGGAGCACCTTACCATTACACCATCAAGCATATTTTAAATTACTCATGGATAATGGTAAGTGTTTATCGAGACTGCTTGCTATAAAAAAGTTTTATATTATGAGGGAAATCTGATTGGATTTATTTTTTTTACATGCATCTTTGAAATTTGCCGGTTATTCTATATGGTCAGTGTATTTTTGTCGGTCAAGGGCCAATCTTGGTATTTTTGCGTACAAGGACTGAGTAGTCTTGGTACATGGTACGTGGAACCAAAACCTAGTATGTATACCAAGAAGTTGGTACGTCTGACATCCCTGGCCGCTATTCGTGAAGACACCGGAATTAGCGCCGCCGAACTTACCTACGGGTATAACCTACGCTTACCGGCGACTTCTTCGAAACATCATCAACATCAGCAAGTCTCAACCACACCTACGTAGAACAGTTAAGAAAAAACATCAATTCACTCAAGCCAAATAAGCAAGTACATCGCCACGGGAATCAGCGAAGCATCTTTGTACATCGCGACCTTCACACATGCGATTACGTATTCGTACTGTTATACGGGATTACTATTTTCCCTTTTTAAAAAAAGATTTATTACAATTAACTGAAATAGTACTTCAATAAAACAAAGAAATTAGAATTGAGACAACTGTCGCGGTCAGGAGTCAGAGATGGAGTGCCCTGAAGGGGCCTGGACTGAAGCGTAGGACGATAGGAGAAATGCGGCATCAGCAAAGTCGGAAAGCTAGGGTGAGCATGATAGGGTACAGATGCGGGATATAACACCTCCCCGGGGTAGACTAAACTTCGGGGTCGAAGTTTATGGAAAACGAAATAAAGGAAATTAAACATGGATTCTAAGGCTGGGAGTAGGAATAGGTTTAGGTTTAGCTTTGTCTTTAGATAGGTCTTGAAGAGGAATGGAAGGAGGAGAGGAGCCAGAAGAAGAAGCAGAAGAAGATTCATCTTGGGTTTCCTGTGTTGGAGATGGATTGACGGAAAGAGTTTGGGAAAATCGTGGAAGAATATAAGGATGGCGACAGTTGTACCTTTTTATTAAAACTAAACATTTAAAAACACAAAATACAAAAATAATCAAAGAAATAACTATAAGAGTGGAAGAATAATGTGCTTCATATTTAATGAAGCTGTGTTAATTAATGATTTTGTCAGTTTCTTTTGTTAATGATTTCAACTTTAATATATTTCCATTACTAATCGTGTCTAGATCGAAATTTTGTAAATCTATAGTATGCAACTCACTATTCTCTCCATTATTTATCTTAAAATTACAACATGAATCATTTATTATATTGACATTAGAAAATATCTTATTTACTCTAAATTTCGCAGCTTGAGATTTAGGTATTAATTTTGTATGTTTAGAATAACCAATACAATTATTGGGTACATAAACAATTCCTGTACCTATTACATTTAGATCAACATTTGTTTTGTTACGACATTCAATTAACACTTTAGTGTAAATGGATTGTACAAATATCCATTTATTGTTCGAGATAGATTTCCAAATACCTATCGATTTGGCCGTTAACACTTTCGGTTTTGCACTGCACTGGTAGAGCTTTTATGGTATTCACTAGTAATTCACTTTCACAACTCGGATGCTCGCTGATGGAGAAGATCGTGGTCACGTCGCAGATATAGGTTCGGGCATTCATCGCTTTGCATTCCCGTAGTGAGTCTAAGTTACAATATGCACTTTTGTCATTGGTCATTACAATATATTTACTACTAGGTACAACATAAGTATAATAACTAGGTTTAGATACATCATGTGGTGTCGGAAGAGCAATATTATGATATAGATTATATTCTTTTAAGGATACAAGAGGAATTCTAAGGATAAACACAACTTTATTGCTAACACTATAACTAAATACACTGAAGACATTAATGAGAGTAAACATTTCATTTAATTCTAGATTTACAGGTAATTTCGCATCAACAGGTAAGTGACGAAAGTTATCGACAAGCTCCTGGTATAAATGACTAGGCGGTAATATAGCTGGATGTAGTATATTCTGGCTACTAAACATAATTGCATTAACAATATCCTCCATTTGAAATGATAAAGTTATAATACTTGCTTCTAGACTATTTAATATAGTAATCATATTAGTTTTCATTATTAAGCTTTTAGACATCGTAGATATATTATTTATTTTGTTAGAGAAGTTGTCGATAGCTTCATTAAGGTTGTCTTCATTAACTTTTATTTTTCTTAAAGTAACGTTAATATTTGTTAAAGTAGTAGTTGTTATGAGAATATTATCTTTGATTAATGAAGCCAACTCTTTTTGATTTGATTGTACATTTCGTATAGCTTCATCGTATTTGATGGCGTCATTTTCATCAAGAGTACCAAAAATGGTTTTAAAAGCAGAGCCTACACCACCAAACCATGCAGATCTACGGAATCTGTGATCAATTAAATGTGATATGGAATTATAATCTTTTACCAATTCGTCATTTCTAATGGTAAGTGGTTGTAATACATTATGACATTCTAGGGTATCGTCAAATTCTATTTCTACTTTGTTGCATAAAAATCGTAATGTGCCAAGAATTGAATTTATATTGGTTATATGCGATTGAAAATGCGATATGTCTATTGGAGTGACAACATCTAAATAATCTGAACATATTTTTAATTGTCCTATTGGATCAAAGTAAATTCCCGGACTTGAATTTATTTGTTGAATAGAGTCTTGAGCCGCTAAGGCTGAAATGCTGAAATAGAAATAAATTTACTTAAAATTATTTTACTTTAACTATTCTTACTATAAAGATTGAACCGATGCTGGTTTGATTTGATCAACATGATGTTTAACATGTCTACGGTTAATAAGCAGAGAAACAGTATTATAGCCATGAACTTTAACAATTTTGTATGGACCTTTCCATTGAGGGGATAAGGCCTTCCTTAAGCGTAAATGATTTTTTAAATAAACCAAATCTCCAACCTTATAAGACACGGGTCTCGTTTTGTTATCATAATAGGTTTTTGAATTTTGTTTTGACTTAATGATGTTCTCAATCGCTTTCTCCCGAGCATGCTTTAATCGATGTTGTAACATTCTGACATATTCTGGATACGTGGCGTCATTGATGTTTGAATTATAAACTGAATCTGGAAGTTACGGCTTATGGCCAAATACGAGTTCGTAAGGTGTGAATTTTGTAGTGGTATGAACAGCCGTATTATAAGATAGCATAGCTGTGTATACATATCGGGACCAATTATCTTGATTTTCATTTACGAAGGATTTGAGATACTCCTTGAGTGTAGAGTGACTACGCTCAAGTGCTCCTTGAGTTTGAGGATGGTAAGGAGTTGACCAGATTTGTTTTATTTTCAGAAAGTTGCAAGTCTTTTTGAATAAATCAGCAGTAAAATTTGTTCCTTGATCGGTAAGTATTGTTTTTGGGATTCCGAATAGCGAGATAAAATGAAGCAGACATTCGCTGGTTTCTTCAGCTGTTATTGTTCTAATGGGATACGCGACTGAATATTTTGTAAGATCGTCCTGTAGAGTCATAATAAATTTGATTTTTGCGGTGCCTACTTCCGGTAAGGGTCCCACAATGTCAAAAGATATGCGTTGAAACGGTGCGGTAGAAGTTGTAGTAATTTGCATCGGTGCTCTATTTATTTGTCTGAAAGCTTTGTTTTCTTGACAAAGAGTGCATGATTTAACGTAATGTTCGACATCAGCACGCATACGTTTCCAATAATACTTTTCTTTTATTCTGTCATACATCCTATTTGCTCCTAGATGACCGGAAATAGGTAAATCATGGTTATCCTTTAATATCTTTTTAATTTCGCTTAATGACGGATACATAATGTTATTATGATATATGTGTAATTGAATATTTGTGGAGTCAAAAAGATATCCTATTATATTATATATTTTAACAAAAGAGAACTTATCAAATGGACTTTTAAAATCAGTTATAGCGACTTGATGTGATGTAGGGTAAGACATAATTATTTGATCTCGTGTATACTTCAACGCTTTGAATAAGTCTCGGTAAGTGCATTCATCAAAATGATTCACCTTAAAATATAAAAAGAGATAAATTTTATCTTCGATGACTAAAGGGTTAAAAGTATACAATTCTCTTTCCATTTTCAGAAATTCCTCGATAATAGGATTTGAACAACTGCTTAACAAATCTTGCACATATGGTACCGACTCGTCTAAGTCTATTGAAGTAGGTACAATTATTAATTTTTGCGATGATTTTAGAAGAGTTTCATTGTGTTCATGGATTATGGTATTGTAAGATCTAGTAGGTGATTTTAAGAATTTAGAATAATTTTCATCGACGACAGGTAAGTCAGGCGTAGGAGGTTTATCGACGATCACAGGTAAGTTAGACGTAGGAGATTCCAGTGGTATTGAAGATCCTGGTTCGGGGTAAGTAGATACGTTTTCATCAATGTTATCAGGAATAGGAATATCAACAGGTATAGAAGATTCCGGTTGTGCTGAAGTTCCTGGCTCAGGGTGAGTATTTACATTTTTATTATTAGAATCAGTGTAGGGAATAGGATTTTCAGTGTCTGTTACAGGTTGAACCACTTGTTCTTCGACAACGGGAAGTTCGTGATCAGTCATAGGTAAGTAATCTAGTATGTCATGTTGGAATTCTGGAAAATCGATGTTAAAATCAATGGGAGACATAGATAAGTCACGCGCGTCGTTATTTGCGTCAGCAGGCGATGTTGGATTCGGTGGAGTAGATAATAGCTGGGAATCATTATTAGGATTGGTAAGTTCTGTATTTTCAGGATAAATCGGATTAACTGGGTACCTTGAGAGTGCGTCAGCCGCTGAATTAAGTTTGCCTTTTCTGTAAATAATTTCATATTCGAATTCTTCTAATTTTAACCTCCATCTTTGCAGTTTACTACTAGGATCCTTGTGATTAAATAACCATTTTAATGGTCTATGGTCTGTGACTATTTGAAATTTACGTCCGTAAAGGTAAGGTCTAAATGTTTTGCAGCCAAAAAGTATGGCGAGCAATTCTTTTTCGGTAGTACTGTAATTACATTCACTTTTGTTTAAGGTGCGAGATGCAAAAGCTACTGGTTGATCTTTACCAATTTGTCCTTGTGATAGGACAGCACCTACTGCATAATTTGACGCATCACAAGTAAGTATAAAAGGTTGTGTGAAATCAGGATAAGCTAGGAGAGGAGCGGTTGTTAGTTTGGACTTTAATGTCTCAAATGCTAATTGTTGTTGGTTCTCCCAGTTAAATGGAACATCCTTTTTTAGTAAATTAGTAAGAGGCTTGGAAATAGTAGAGAATTCGGGGATGAATCGGCGATAATAGGAAACTAACCCTAAGAACGATTTTATGTCTTTAGGGCACTTGGGAATAGGAAAATTTGTAACAGCTTTGACTTTGTCAGGATTTGGTTTCACGCCTTTTTCAGTTATTACATGTCCTAAGTAGCCTACCTCTCGTCTCAGGAATTCACATTTGTCTGGTTGAAGTTTTAGGTTAAATTTACGCAGTCTTTGAAAAATAGAAGTCAAATTTAAAATATGTGAGTCTAAGTCATAAGAATAGGTTACTATGTCGTCGAGGAATACATAACAGCGGATACCCTGAAGTCCAGTTAATGCTGTGTTCATTAGCCTCTGGAAAGTGGCTGGGGCGTTTTTAAGCCCGAAAGGCATTCTAAGAAATTGGTAGTGTCCTTCTGGGACGTTGAAAGCGGTTTTTGATTTATCAGACTCATTTAAGGGAATTTGATGGAACCCGGAGGTTAAATCCAGTGTAGAAAAATATTTGCTATTGCCTAGTTGATCAAGTATTTCTGTAATTTGGGGAAGTGGATAAGTATCACCTATTGTTACGTCGTTGAGTTTACGATAGTCGATCACGACTCTCCACTTCTGTTCGTTAGATGCGTCTAATTTTTTTGGAACCACCCATATGGGTGAAGACCATGGTGAATCAGAGGGTTCAATGATATTTTGTTCTAGCATTTTTTCAATTTGTTTACGAACTTCGGCCTTGTGGACTTCAGGGAATCGGTAAGACTTAGTATGTATTGGTATATCAGAAGTCGTTTTGATTTCGTGTTTCAGGGCATTAGTATGTGTCAAGCTTTCGTCAGGTAAGTGAAAAATGTCAGAGAAAGTTGCACAGAGATTAAAGAGAGCAGATTTTTCTTCGTTATTTAAGTGTGATACTCTAAGTTGATTAAGAACTCGGGTCGTCCGTCTTAAATTATCCGTAGGTTGTGTTCTATCAATTTTATTTACAGAAACAGTGGGATTTTTGTCAAAGTCTCTTATATCAAATGGTGTCAATTTTAATTTTAAATTTGAGTTGATTGTAGCTGATTCTTCGGAAGTATTAACTATTGTTATATTAATGCGATTATTTGATTTGACTTTTACTAAGCAGTTTGCTACTAATAAATTATTTGAAATGTGCTGGTCTAAAATTAATCCTTCTTTAATTTCGGGGTTTATGACGGAACATTCAACGACGGTTTCACTTCTAGCAGGAATAATGTAGGCTGGATCTCGGAAGTATAGTGGAAGAGACATTTTTGTGAATAACAATAAATTTTTATTATAATCGATTTTGCAGTTATTAGAATTTAGCATGTCCGACCCTATTATGCCATCGTATGGTAAGTGTATATTTTGAATAACATGGAATTGGTGAGTAATACCGGATTTAGCTAATTTGATTTTAAGATTAAAATGTCCTAGAGTTTGTATGGAATCGACTGAGGAATCTATTCCTTTTAAATTAATAAATTCTTTAGTGAGTTTAGGGAAATTGGTTAGGCAAGATTTTTTTAATAGGCTTACAGAGGATCCAGAGTCTACTAATAAGGTAAGTGGGAATTCTGAAACAGGGGAGTCAACCAGGACATATGGTAAGAGTGTTTTTGTAGGATCGTTAACTATCTCAAAAATATTTGATTTGGATTCAGAGGATTTAGGATTAATAGATACAGTGGAATTTGGATTTGACACAGTGGATTTTGAACACGATACAGTGGATTTTGAACTCGATGCAGTGGGTTTTGAACACGATACAGTGGATTTTGAACTCGATACAGTGGGTTTTGAACACGATACAGTGGATTTTAAACTCGATACAGTGGGTTTTGAACACGATACAGTGGATTTTGAACTCGATACAGTGGGTTTTGAATACGATACAGTGGATTTTGAACTCGATACAGTGGGTTTTGAATACGATACAGTGGATTTTGAACTCGATACAGTGGGTTTATGCAACTTGCCCATGTAGCGGGGTTGCGTAGATTTAGTAATTGCACCACTTGTGCGTTGATTTAGTAAGGTGTCGATTTTAGATTGAACTTGTCCCGCACGACACCGGGACGAGACTTTAATTAGTTTTTTGGGACGTCGTCTACGGTATCATAACCTTCTTCGGCATTAATTTGTTCACGAGGATTTTCGTCGTTAAAGGATGTAAAATTAACTCGTTGGTAATTTGGTCTATTAAAATTTTGATTTCTATTATTATTGTACTCCCGTTTCCTACACTCATCTATCGTGTGACCAATATTTTTACAATAACGGCAAACCGGGGGTGAGTTAGTGCCACTCTGATTTTGAACGCGGTTGCTATTATTATTATTGTAACGCATATTGGGATTTGGTAAGCGATTATTATAATTATTAGGATTTTGATTTTGAAATCGGCGGTTGGCGTTAAAACTAGGCCTGGAAGAAAGCGATTTAGGTTGGGGATTTTGTTTGTATAAAAATTGCTGAATTTTCTCTTCGGAAATGGCTATATTTATTGCTTCGTTTAATGTTTTAGGTGACTTGCACCTCACTACGTTTGATATACGAGGTACAAGTCCCATTTGAAAATGATGGAGAGCTAGCTCTTCCATTGCTGCAGTGCGACCTATCATTTCTCTGTTTTTGCTACCGTGTGCAATTGAAATTTCTGTTAATAATTGTGACAGACATGTTTCGACTCTTAGGGAATATTGACTAACAGATTCGTTTATTTGCTGTTTGCATTCTTGCAAGTCTGTTAGCAAATGTGCGTAGTGTTTCCGTTCACTAAATTGTATTTTAAGAAAATCTTTTAGTTGTGACCAGTTTACAAATTCTTTTATTGAACAGGTCGTTTGGGCTCTACCCTGTAATTGACATAGGATATATTTAAAAACGATATCTTTTTGTTGTTCGGAAGCTAAATCGTGGGCGTTACTGCAGTTAACAAGAAAAGAATTCAACGATTCCCTAGCGCCATCGTAGGGTTTTATGAATTTGAGTAAGGTAGAGAGATCTAACTCTACTTTTGGCGAAGTAGTGGTCTGCGTTTTCTTTTTGGACCTGGTGACAGGCCCAGGTTGAGAGGATGGGACTGTTTCGTCCTCGGGTTCGTTTATATTTACTTCAAATTTAGGACTAGGCGCTCTAGATTCCGACATTTTAACTTTATACAAAACACTTCAAATAATAAAGATACAAAAACACAAAAGAAATTGCAATGACCAAAGTAGAATAAATGAACGACTCACAGGAATGCGGCGATAAGGGCTTGTATAAACATCCGTGCGGCGTGCGGCCGGCGTCGGCTGCTGGACTTCGTGGAACTCGGCGCGCTGGACCCGGCGAAATTGATGTACCGAACAGGAACTCGGGAACCGCGGACTCGTTACACTTTCGATTTGTTGAGGATTTAGAATATTGGAATTCGATTTATTGTTCGTGAGGCGTACCCGGGATTATCTTTTAAAATCCCCTTGAGCTGCCACCAATTTGTTATACGGGATTACTATTTTCCCTTTTTAAAAAAAGATTTATTACAATTAACTGAAATAGTACTTCAATAAAACAAAGAAATTAGAATTGAGACAACTGTCGCGGTCAGGAGTCAGAGATGGAGTGCCCTGAAGGGGCCTGGACTGAAGCGTAGGACGATAGGAGAAATGCGGCATCAGCAAAGTCGGAAAGCTAGGGTGAGCATGATAGGGTACAGATGCGGGATATAACAGTACGTAATGACGCAGTAAGGAAGCAATTACAACCACCGTACGACGGACCGTACAAAGTTTTACAACGTCAAGAAAAACATTGCACACTTCAGTTACCCAACCGCACGGCAACGTTATCCATCGATCGTTTGAAGCCCGCCTACACATTTGAAGATTACCTCAGCGAACCAACGAGCAATGTACAACAGTCACCGAGCACCGAATTACCAAGAACGTCAAGTCAATTACCAGATACCTTACCATTTACCATGAAGAAATTACCAGAAGATACCTCAAAACAATTACCTGTTACCTCAAGACCGTTACCTGTTACCTCAGCACCATTACCAAGTACAACACCAATCAAGCAGAAGTCACCAGCAAGTCCAACAACACAGAAGACAACAAGAACAGGCCGTGCTGTGAGACTGCCGGTACGCTTCGCTTGAGGGGCAGCCCTGTAGCATACGCTCGAAGTACGTGAAACAAGAACATCGCTCTGATAAGAGCGTTTTTACGTCGTTTGTCAACTGAAACAAAGAACACGACATTCGTACGAATGAAACGAATATCCGAGTAGTAATCCACGACTGGAAACATCTTCATTCATCTTGACAGCGTTGCAGCCCCGAAAAGGACTTTTTCTAATAAGAATAACACTTTGAAGCACTACACATCACGAACACTCTTCATTCTTCACACGGCAACAGTCGGTGCGCCGAGGTCGGAGCTACTGCGTGACGTCGTGTTCCCGCGGAGGCCCGATCCGAAATGAACGACGCTCGGCGTCGCGGGTTATATTTATACCCAAGCGTCGCGTGTCGCGACACAGAGGCTGTGGAGTAATGGCGCAGGAACATGCACAGGCGAACAGCCAATAACAAACAACCTTTTAAGGTTGTAAACAAACAACCAATGAAAAGCGATTTTTAAGTCTGTAAATTCTTAGTTTAATAATAATAATAATGTTAATTTTTTGTATAAATACGTATACATTTTGTAAATAAATCATTCACTTCAATTCACTTCACAACTGTAGATCGAGTTTTACTCTCTACCTAAACTGCCTCGACAAGACCTCCAAAGTGGAGTACCTACCTCCAAAGCGTCTTAACCCGCTGGACCAAACGAACTGCGAACAGCGGCCGGCAGGACGAAATTAGCGACCATATTCTGCGTGGAAAGAAAAACGCATTAAAACACGAACACGCATTTTCCCAAACATAAGATTAATCTAGATCGATTGTGTACCCCCGAAAACCCCCATATACCAAATTTCAGCGAAATCGTTAGAGCCGTTTCCAAGATCACGGTTATATACATATAAATAAATATACAAGAATTGCTCGTTTAAACGTATAAGATATTCTAGGTGTGGCTCTCCATGCATGTGAAGTGGGGATGAACTTTTTTTTCTTTCTATCCCATCGTGTGGGGTATCGTTTAATAGGTATTTTAAAATAAAGGCAAGGTTTCATACATAACTTTTTTATTAAGTCAACCATTTTCGAGTAATCGGCCTCCAAAGTGATTTATAAGTTGGTCCCCCCTAGCAATTCTAAACTATAAGACTTAAAAACTTACAATTTTCTATGCTGATAGATTATGCTAATAACTCTTTAGGAAAAATATTTTGAACCAAATCAGACAGTAACTTTTGAAGTAATTTGAAAAAATATTACGCGTTTATAGTTACGGAACCCTCCTTAGACGTGTCCTGATATATTCTTGATTAGGTTAGGTTATTTTTTGCTTTGATGTTTGCAAAAAAGGAGAGTTGTATGTTTAGTGTTCATAATAATATCTACGTATGTGAGTATTAGCGTATGTATGTGCGTATGTGCAGTCTATAGTATACGTAGAAGCTATGGCGGTTTTAAAAAGCTTCACATAGATAAGTGGTAAATACAGCCTATAGGTACGCGTTAAGTTTGCAGTGAGTCATCAGTGCAAATGTCTAGAAAGCAATGACGCTTAGCTCGTGTTCACGTTTGACAATAAAGGTAAGCCAGTTTAACATTTGTAAATTGTACTGACGACTCACTGCAAACTTAACGTGAATAGACTGTATTTACTACTTATGTATGTGAAGTTTTCTATTGCTGCCATAACTTTTACGTGTAATATAATATAATATGTATATCGGAATTATTCGGAATGGTTTTATTTCAACAAAATACATCATTTTCAAATAACGAAGATGTGACGAATACAAATTCATTTCGACAATATATCGATATAATTTGTATTGGTAACATCACTTAGCATGCCAGTGTATTAGTGCGTACGCTACACTGTTATATTAGCATTTAGCGCGAGTCAGGGCAGGATAGCTCCTGACGTCACAGCTTGTTAGAGAGAGAACGTAAATTGGCCAATACTTGTGAAGAAACGAGACAAAAATGTTATGTTTTGTCCCTTTCGCTGTAACCGGGTTTTTGGCACAAAGCTGTCAAATTTGACACTCTTGTGCCAAACAAATAACAGCTGTGAAGAGTGAGGTTTCGTATTATTTGAAATCTTTTGTTTTTTGGTGTGTTTTATGTTATATACTCTTTTGAGATAGAGACTCCATGTATTTTTAAGTATTTTAACAATGGGTGGATGCAGTATTTTGAGGTGCAAAAGTCGCAGCGAAGGAAAATGTGCTGCCGTAACTTTTCACTCGTAAGTAGCTATAGCTCGTGTTTTTTTAGTTTGTGATTGCATATTATTTAAGAATGATGATATATGGACGTAAATACAATCATATTTTCCATAGAAAGTGAGATGAAATCTGTGTTTTTTACATAATTCCATGAACGTATAAAAAAGGCGGACCCCGCATCAGGAACATGAATAGTGTAACAATCAAAGTAAGACGGCCGTATCGTAGCGACACGCACACGCACACATTGACAGTCAAAGTAAGACAATCGGCTGCCATTACGCTGCTGCGAGTTGAGTGTGACACACGTTTTTCGAAAGAGAAAAAATGCCGTCCTGTGTCATTAATTCGTGCCGAAATAATAGTGGAATAATTAAGAAACGCGAGGGAATAACCTACCATAGGTAAGTCAGTTAATTATTTTGTATTTAATACTTAAACAAACAAATGCAAATCATTAATAATTTGATAGAAAAATGTTAGCTGACATTAGAGGTGAGACGTATTTAACGTAACAGGTAAAAAGTAACAGGTATTTGAAAATAACACATAACAGTCGATATCCAGTTATTAAAATAACAGTGATTAAATAACATAAAAATATATAGCTATTTGAATAAAACTTGTAGACAAACTCAAATTATGTATCTATGTATCGATGCTTTAAATACACATGTAAAAATAAAATAGATATAATAATATTTAAAAAAAATTAAACATGAATCGTGATAATGTATTCAGTTTTGTTAATAATTTGTTAACAAGCTTTTGCTCGTGACTTCATTCGCGTAGATACCAGTTTTTAACCGACTTCCAAAAAAAGGAGGCGGTTATACGTTCGGCTGTATATATGTGGCAGTATGTTCAACGATTACTCCGCCGTCTATGGACCGATTTTCAAATTTTTTTCTGTGATGTATAGGATATAATCCGAAATTGGTCCTTTTGGCATTACCGTGGTGAATTAATTGCTCGTTCACTTTAACTTAAATAATCTATTATAATATAGTAATCAATTCGGTTTTACTTTTAGGTCGGTCCACAACAGACGCAGGTATTAGTCTTCTATGCAGTATATTTGGGGCCTGAGAGGGATCACATGATGCACTTGGTGTCTTTTGTGATCTATCCAAGGCTTTCGACTGTGTCGAGCACGCTACGTTGGTCAGAAAATTATAAAGGGACACGGCACTTAAACTTTTAAGTTCTTATCTTAAAATTAGAACGCAGAGAGTAGAAGTAAATTCTACAAGGTCTACTGGGACCAAAATAGGACTAGGTGTGCCACAAATTTAAAAAAGTTATTTCATTAATGATTTTATTAACGATTGCACACCTTAGGAATAAGATAGACCCTTGCAAAGCTGCTTCCATGTAATTAAGTTATCTTGACTTTTGCTATATTATATGTCACCGTAAAATTGTAAAAACCGTTAGATTATAAAATAACTAACTAGATGGTAAAAATATGTCGAAAGATTGAAAACTATATACCTATTTATAATCTAACGAAAAACAATGTGTCAAATTATAGACAGAGTATTCGCGTCGGTAGTCAATCAGCATTTTACAATTTCACTAGTTTTATTACAATCTAAAGGTTTTTACAATTTTACGGTGACATATAGATTAAGTTACTACATTGTAAAAATATTTTTGCTAAAAAGTGGCCCCGTGCGTGTTTCTTACGCTGGTTCTTCTTGACGGGCTAGTTTCTTATATATGTATTTTAACTGTAATTTTTTAAATGTGTTGAAGTGAATGAAGAATGTTTGAAACATCTTCTTAAATAAAAAACTATTTACTTTTTTGATATTGTTTAATTTTTAATATAATTTCATTTTATTGTTTAATTTTTATATCAAGAGAAATACCTACCCTACCTAACAGTATTAATAGTAAGACTTTTTGGTGGTTTATGCTTGGGCTACTTCGACGAGTTCCCTCGATTCCTCATAGATCCCATCATCAGGTCACCACTTTTTACACCCATAGGAACCCTTTACATAAAAAAAAAACAATTAGAAAATTGGTCCACAGACAGCGGAATTATCGTTAATTTTAACAAAATTACTAGGTATTTGAAGCCATTAAACCATACAAATTGTATCTTTTTCTTTTTATTATAACCCCTAATAATAATATATAACTAGCTGTCTCGACACACGTTGTTCTGTCTTAAACATGAACTGAAATGAATAAATGACTACACTTATAATGCATCCTACGTCCTAGTCCTACACCTACAACCTTTTTCATTATTTTTAAGTTCAAGCCTTCCCTGAACTTCCGCAATTATTTCAAAACAAAATAAAATGTGCCAAATTGATCCAGCCGTTCTCGAGTTTTGAGTCCCTTGTGAACGGGATAAAAAGTATCCTATGCCCTTCTCCTGGTTTCAAGATACCTCACCAATTTTCAGCCAAATCGGTTCAGCCGTTCATGAGTTAAAAATATTTTTACCACGTTCATAATATTTTTTTAATATATCTATTACTTTCGGTCTTGGCCTAGAGTTTACTTAATAATAGGTGTCGATCGAGACCAAAGACTTCTAATCGAGACTGAAAATCCAGGTACGATCGTACTTTAATCTCATGTTTTCTTAAAACCTCTGACTCATAAAAAATATCTAGAACAATTTAATCGCCAGTATTAAAATATTGAAATTTACTTATTTTAATAATGAGTGGTGTAAGGGAAAACTCGTTTTACGGTTCTTGTTTATTACTGACTACGACGAGAAAACTTACATGTGCATCCTAAGATCAAGACAAAAATACCACAATTGAAGGCTATGTTTGTACATGGCAACACATTGTGGGTGAGCGAGATGCACTCTAGTGGTTACAAGTGTTGCGTATCTAAGCAATGACTAAAGAATTCAAAGGACAGGCCCTACCTATGACAAAAACGTGTCCAATTTATCAGCTGATTATGAGCAAAAAATGGCTGCCGAACTAGAGTTGCAATTATGGGTATCGACAGTATCGATATTTTAAATTTTCATAAGTTTTACAATAACTTACATGTACATGTACGTAAATAAAAAACTTATTTTACTAATGACTTTGTACATTTAACTACTTTTATTAATCGATAATATCTTTTAACGGACATCCAAAAAAGTATTCGATGCGGACGATATATTTAGGTATACATTCTATTTGTTCTAACTGGACCACTTTCAAAAAAGTTTTTGCAATATCTTTATTAATCATGTAAGACTTAGCTTTATTTACCATGGGACAGAAGTGCCATTTCTTTATTGAAGTCAACACGCTTAAGTATAATTATTAGTTAAAAATCTTTTAACTCCTAGGTCCTTATAGGTTATAATATTATAACCTCTAAGGACCTAGGAGTTAAAGTTCCTTAAATATTTATTTGTATACGAGCTGAGCCAACTGTATAAATTGGTTTATGACATGAAATTATGCTTTTTTTATTCTTAATTTATGCATAGGTACGTAAGTAAAAAAACTTATTGTACTAATGACATTGTACATTTAACTACTTTTATTAATCGATAATATCTTTTAACCGACATCCTGAGTATTCTATGCTGATTGCTGAGGATAGTTTTATTCTATTTGTTCTAACTGGACCATTTTTTCAAAAAAAAAATGTAATACCTTTATTAATCAAGTAAGACTTAACTTTATTTACCATGGGAAAGAAGTGCCATTTCTTTATTGAAGTCAACACGTTTATCTTTTATTATTTAAGGATACTTTAACTCCTAGGTCCTTAGAGGTTATAATATGGTTAAATATTTATTTTCATACGAGCTGAGCCAACTGTATAAATTGGTATATGACTTTTGATGTACAGCGTAAGTCAGTCCCATCGTAACCTAATCTTATACATAATGACAAGATGCTTTATTTGGTGAAAATATGGTTACAATTAATAGGTGGTACATTTTTACAGCTTGGAAAATAATTAGTCCTTGTGGCATCGACAGATGGAACTAAAAACTTTTTGAACTATCTAAGGTGGAATAGAAATAAAAGACAAAGGAATATATCCACTTATATTAAAATGAATAAGTCTATCCATTTCTAAATAAAATTAAGTTTGTTCAAAAATTGGCTATGCTATTCTCTTGACTGGGTCCGGGGATTAATATTTTCTTCTCCAGCTTTCAACCATAATTTGCTTATTGTATCACTTTTCGGAAACCTATAAAAAAAAGTATTATTAGTTTTATCATTTGTCAAATAATTTCGGTCACAACAATATTATTAAAAGCTATTAAACTTATATTTTTAAAACCACATCGAATACATTCAGATTGCTTTTTGAGACATAACACAAATGTAATTATTATGTTTTTATCGATGTAATTATTATTTGTACCTTTATCGATAACTATTACAAACGGTAGGTACAACACTTTTCAATTACGTAAATAAATGTAATGACTTAAAATGCAATTTAAAGGACTGTTCTAATGAAATTTAAGTGGATATGAATATAATAAATGAAAAAATCAAACTGCAACGCAATTATTTCATGAAATGTTTATAGTATTGCATAAAACCGGCTACTAACCTGCGTAAATACAATTGAGGTTGATTTATACTCTTTAATGCATTGCACCTTGCAATATAACGTTTAGGCATGTTAATTATCACTTTTACAACATTCAAATAAAATTTTAAAGAATAAGTCCTTATAATCTCTTGGAAATTCATAATTAAACAAAACCTATACAACCTTTTGACAGGAAACCTACCACAGTTAATTGACAGTTAATGAGCACATAATGGCGGATCGTTCCACATTTCGTTAATTGTCAAAGTTTTGAAGTCTAATGTTTCTAAAATGAGCAAAAACAAAAATATAGCTGTTTCTTCTAACATGAAAATTATTGCATTAGATAGAAAGAGACCAAATGATATTTCACCGTCTGTCTCATATTACCATCATATTTGTATAAGCGCTAGTATGTATAGAACTGTAAGGGCCCCTCCATGTATATACCTCAATGTATCTAAGGGTTCTTAATCTTAGGCGCGAGTCTTATATGTGTGAAATAAATAAGCTAGTGTTGCAGTTTTATAAATGTGTGAGTTTGTAACGATTATAATATTTTTGTGAATGTGTGAT
Organism: Glaucopsyche alexis; assembly: GCA_905404095.1. Lineage (NCBI taxonomy): Eukaryota > Metazoa > Arthropoda > Insecta > Lepidoptera > Lycaenidae > Glaucopsyche > Glaucopsyche alexis. The sequence goes on from FR990053.1 coordinate 12,074,342, forward strand.
TTTGTTTTCATTGTGGGAGTTACCCTCCCCGCACCAAAATTGGCAGAAAGTTTTGTTTGAAAATTTCCCCGCGTGCCTGATCCTGTAGTATATAATCTAAGTATAGATTAGGCTACTTTTTGGCGGCCGTTCCTCGCGAGAACCGTACATTTTTTCGCTTCCCTTTAGCGCTCACGAAGTGGTGGGAAACGTCAAAAGAAGAATATTGAATATGGCCACAGAATACTTATTAGTACCACCTAATATGGCGGGAAATTTAAGATGTAACCTACGTAAAGAAAGTCTAATTAACCGTCAAAGTCTTTGGTCAAAACCTTTGAGTATATAGTTGGATACTCAAAGGTCAAAACCATTAAAATGTTAATTGAAATTTCAACAATACTAATAAACTACCAAAGAGAATATAATCACTACGTTTTGTCAACTAGGTACTTCCATAGAAAAATCTTCATTACTGCTGTATAAAATATTTCGTAAACCTTCATATACTTAAAACGTCCCGTGTTTTCGATAGCGCGATATAGGAACGCGAGCGCCCGCGTTACGCCGAAACACTGTCTCTGCATTTTAAATCTGTAATATCTTCTAAAATATTCATTTAAATTACATGCTGTAACGGGCCATATTGATCTATATTAAATTTACAATGTATTTAAGGTACTAAATTGGATAAGGATTAATGTTGTATTGCTTAAAATCGCTTCGTTAATAAGCTATTAAATTTAAATCAAAGTAAAGGACTAAAAAATGGTTATTGTGGGTTATCCCTAAGAGATAGACATATGCCGTTGCGGACTTTTTTGAGATGAACAAAACTGTAGTATCACAGTCTATGGAACTTATATTATTTTGATCTATCTCGTATGGTTTAGCCAGCGTTTTCAATGTAAGTAAGCGGAAAAAAATAATTATTTACGACATCACATTAGAAACCTCAAAAATAACAGTATTTCTCCACTATTTAATGGATGTTATTATACATATAAATCTTCCTCTTCAATCACTCTATCTTTTAAGCAAACCGCATCAAAATCCGTTGCGTAGTTTTAAAGATTTAAGCATACACCCTATGTATGCTTAAATGATAAATCTATATAGGGACAGAGAAAGTGACTTTGTTTTATACTATGTAGTGATAGGTAGTGATAGACAGGTCTCAGACAATTGCGAGTGTGACTTACAGTACGAATACAAATAAAATAAAAATAGATTCTTAAATACTGAAATTTTAATACTATGCTAGTTAAATACATTTGCTTAAATATTTTTTGTAAGTAAATAAAACATATTGTCATTATTAAATATTATGAAGTTAACCTTAGAAATTTTTATATTAACAATTTTATTAATAAAAATTATTACCAAAGTATTTGTTAATAGGTCATATTTTTATTTATATTCACTTTGAGTTTGAATAGAACCACTATTGGAACGATAAAAAGATCCTATACTAAAAGGTGGAGTACAGTAATTTTTGTCTACATTTTGTTGCATAGCAGAAGTAACAACACTATTTGAAGGTTGAACAGGCCTCTTTCCAACAATTAATGGGAAACATTCATCTGGTATACTAGATAGGACACTTTGAATCCTATTCATCCTACTAGAACATTCCTCAAAATGATCTTTCAAATACTGCAAGTTTTTATCATTTGAATTACGTTGATGAGTTCTTGAATATTGATCGATTATTTTTAAGCCTTCTGATAATGTAAAAGTTACTTTTTCTCCATTATAGAAAAACATTTCTATGTCTGTTCCATTTTCCATTAGTTGACACTTTGCTAAATTTGTATAAAGTGTGATTTTAGGGGTTTTAGCTTTAACAAGATCAACAAAACGAGCAGCATATAAATATTTTTTCCAGTGCTTTTGAGGTAAATTATGGTATGAAAATACTTCATCTGGTAGAGGACTGTGTTCCACATTAGCATTTTTTTCCTTGTCCACTGAATATATTATAATTTTCATCCCATCTTTTGAGATTTTGCAAATTTCAACTACTCTTTCTTCTCTTTCTTTACCTTTTCTTTTTATGAATTCAACTACAACACTGTCTTGTTCAATCTTAAGAATTGCATTTCTTGTCCTGTGTGATATACTAGGTAATCTATCAGCACAGAGCGGTGGGACATTTAAAGTGTTAGTGTTTAGGTTGGGCTTTGGTATATTCTCCTTGTTTTGTTCTAAACTTTTACATTGATCAAGATTATTGCTACAAATATCTACTTTTTTTAAGTTTTCCAATACATGTCCACTAGTAGCAGGGCTGCAAATATAATTATTATTTCCAGTAAAACATGGCATGAGGTTATGTTTATCTTGCATATTACTTTCTTTACTCATATTTGTTTCAGATGGAAATAAATTATATGAATTGCGTTGTGTACAAGTACTAGGTACAATATTGCACTCCCTAATGTACTTCAAACAATCGGTATTTACTAAATCATCACTTTTAGTTCTACTACTATGTTGAGTACTGTGAAGCGTTGTTAGAAATCCAGAATCTCTTGACAATTCATGCTTTTGGTAACTACATACATTATTATTTAGAAATGGATGTTCCATAATTCCTTTCAAAGTTATTCTTCTTAGTGGATCTTTACACAATAATTTAAGCAATAAATCTTTTGCTTCAAAAGACAATTCAGAAGGAATCTTGTAATCAGCATTAATCACTTTATTCAATGTAGTTTTAACATGTTGTGTGTGAAACGGAGGACTTCCAACAAGTAATGTGTACAACATGCAACCTAGACCCCAAACATCGGCTGGCAGACCGTGCATTTCTCTCGAAGCCACCTCTGGAGAGATATAGTTAGGAGTGCCACACATAGTAACATGTTTTTCATCCGGTCCATTCAGTTGGGTTGCTAGTCCAAAATCAGCAATTTTTACAAGTAAATCCTTAGTCAGTAACAGGTTGTTTAGAGACAGATCTCTATGTATGATGTTGTGAGTATGGAGGTATAAAACTCCACTCACAACTTGTCTAAATATATCAGCAGCAGCCTTTTCACTTAGACCACAAGTGCCTAATTTAAAGTGTTTCGCTAATTCACCGTTATGTGCTAGTTCTAAAACTAAATAAACATAATGGGCATCTTCAAAAAATGTATACAGCTCCAAAATAGCTGGATGCTTTAAGCGTGAGTGTATTGTAACCTCTTGACGAACACGGCCAATCATACCCGCACTTGCCATTAAGGCTTTGTCTATCATTTTGATAGCAACAAACAATCCAGTCTTTCGACATCTTGCTCTATAAACATGTGCAAATCCACCCTTTCCTAGATGTTCTAATATTTCATAGTCTTCTATCTTCTCGGCAAACATACTTATATCTTATGTTATTTTATTTGTCTATAGAATATAAGATACTTCTTACAAATTCGTTTATGTAGTAATGTAACTAAGTTATCCATCATTTACTGCAATACTGAAAAGGTAAATTACAGTTTTAAATTTATTAATTTAAAATTTTTTGTCTTTAAGCAAACTAAATACATTGTTTATTTATTTTAAGGAATTATTTAATTACCTTGTTTACTATCCATTTAGCATCTTGCAAGCTTTTTACTATAATTTCTTTTATTCGTTCAGGATCACTCTCTGTTTTATGTTGCTTGTAGCTCTAATAAAGTATATAATAAAATTAATAAACAGGATAAATCATTTGATATTACTTAAATGTAAATCGTTTAGTTTTATAAAATAATACCTGTTTGACAGCAAATTTATAATGTTTACAAGCATCTGATGGTAATTTTTCACACTGACGTAACAAGTGTTTGTAAAGTTGAAGAGATGTCACAAATTGTTTAGTATTATTTGTATTATTGCATAAATACCTGCAAAATATGTATCCTAACATTTCCAATTAATTTTTAGCTTATAAAGTGGAGATTAGAAATGGTATTTATGCAAGTAAATACATTTTAATTACGTAAAGTAACCATAATTCATAAAGCAGGGCATAGATTATACAGATATAGAAGCAGGGTGTCGCAATTGGCGTTCGAAATCCAAAACTACCTATACCTGACTATCGTCTGTGCAAACCACATACCTACTTTGCTCGCTCTTTTATCGTGTGTACTCTTTCACACATCGCCTGTGATTGGTTAAACAGAAATAGAGGATTAATTTTTTTCAAACTACGAAATTCTATTCAATTAATTTAAAAATTATTTTCAACTTTTACAAATTTGATAACTCATGTTTTGTTATTTGCAAAAAACTGTAATTTTTAGTGAAGTGACCTCTAAATCATATTTATAATGATGAAACAGTGATTTATATAAAATAGGTTCATGTATATAGGTAACCACTATATAAACATGCTTTAAGTCAAAGAATATCGGTGAGTATTTGTATAAAATTTTACCATATTTTTACTTCTCGTTTTATTGAAAAGAGACATTTAAAGATTATATTTGTTTGACGACCTCTGTGGCTCAGCAGTTCAGCGCTCAAGCTGGGGGTCGCAGGTTCGAATCCTGCCGAAGGAACAAAAAGTTTTTCTGTGTTCCTGGGTCATGGATAAATCTTAAATATACTTAAGTATAGTATTAACATGGTATTAATTAATATACTTCCTGTTTTCTGGTACTTACCTGTAACACAAGTTCTTCGGATACTTAGCACGGCGCCAGATTGACGTGGTGTGAAGCGTCCATACATATTAATATTATTATTATTTGTTTCAATAAATGAATTTTATTGCGTAGTGATTTTAAGATTTTACGATTGTAAAGTTTATCTACTCTGCCGTCGTACGAGAGAAGGGCACATCTATCATTTTGGTGAAACTGAGATCATTGCGATTAAAGTTTTTACCATATTCTGCTTCATAGTGTGGAAACCTATTGCTCAAAAGAAAAAAAAAACTGATGATATATGCGTGAAGGTTAGTACTATTATATTTTTTACTTTTTAGTTTTTATATATTATAATTAATTATTAAATAAATTCAAATTATTCCTTTCAACTTACTTCACCCTTATATATTTTTTTTTTAATTTCTGGACGAAGTTTTTTGTTTTTATTTTTTATAATGTGGCATTAAAAATACATACAACCGCAAAACAACGTTTGCCGGGTCAGCTAGTAGTTTATAAACTTTCTTCACCATGGATATAGTACCTATGGATAGAAGACTCCGAATTTTGTAATTGCTAAAAAGAACTGTATTACCTTAGTAATAGAGTGTATTTCACAATGCACGTATCATAGAGGCAAATCCGAGCCGAGCGAGATAGCCAGGAGAGAGGCTGTGTGTCTCGTTCTTGCATGTTGCCAACCAGAAAAATGTTGGTATTTATAAAAAGTAACTTGAAAAATCTTAGATAAAACGAGTGTACTATATTATTATTTTAACAAATGTTTATAACTATATCATATTCTAATTAAAAAAGTTAGAAATAGTCATATAATACTAAATAAAAATGCAGTTTACATTAAATCCTTTTCCTTCTTTTTTTATTAGATGGTATCATTCGCAAGACAATAGATACGCCATTACACATATTTTATGCTGAACACCGGATAATATTAAATTTGAAAATAGTTTTTATTTCTTACTTCATGTATCTCCGTAACTATGTTTTTATTATTTGTTTGATGATTTAACAGTCAAAATGGTGAAAAAAACGTTGTATATATTCTTGTCGAAGTGAAAGTTCTGCTGGTTGCAATATTTCGTTTAATAGTAACATTAGTAAGTTAATTGTTAATCTAGTTATTCTAGTATAAAAGTGTTAACATTATAGCAACTGACGTTATTAAGGCTGGGACTATATGCAACGGAATCCGGTAGGCCGTAGATAATTATGAGCACTGAAAATAGAACTCTGTGCTAATACAATACAGTTGAAAATGGAAGTTTCGAGTGTCGAGCTGTCATATATGACATTGACTTTTGACTCGACACTCGGATGTCCGATTTTGAACTCTATTGTATCAGTGCAGAGATCTATTTTCAGTGCTCATAATTCTCTACGGCCTACCGGATTCCGTTGCATAGGTATAGTCCCAGCCTAAGAGTTATAATTGTACTACGTTTTGTTATAAACTAGTCAGTAGCGATAGCGACTCGCCTAGAATCCGTCACTTCAAACCTTCTTGATTTTACACTATTCAATCTAGTCGACTTTTAAAGCCTCAGCTGTATGTCATTCAGTGTTTCACAATTTGTCTCACACAGCTTTGCAGTTTGCCACAGCAGAAAATATTATTGTCACCCTACTAGAAAGGGACACACGGCCTCTCTTCCAACCTCTCGCTCGGCTCGTTTTTTTGCTCACAGTAGTCTGTCCTGTTGTTATACTAGGTCCATTTTCTTCACACGATTATTTGTTTTTTTTATATAGATTTTTATATTAAATCAATTTATATTAAAAAGGCGCAATTATCACAATAATTTAAAAAAAAATGTTTTAAAATACCACTTATTACAAAGAAAAGGCATAGTTAACCAAATGTGACCTTTCTTTTTAATATTTCAAGCAAATTGGTCATTGAGTCTAAAAGAAAGGGCACATTTGGTTAACTATGCCTTTTCTTTGTAATAAGTGGTATTTTAAAACATTTTTTTTTTAAATTATTGTGATAATTGCGCCTTTTTAATATAAATTGATTTAATATAAAAATCTATATAAAAAAAACAAATAATCGTGTGAAGAAAGTTTATAAACTACTAGCTGACCCGGCAAACGTTGTTTTGCGGTTGTATGTATTTTTAATGCCACATTATAAAAAATAAAAACAAAAAACTTCGTCCAGAAATTAAAAAAAAAATATATAAGGGTGAACAACCCTTATCACTTAGGGGTATGGAAGATAGATAGTAGCCGATTCTCAGACCTACTGAATACGCATATAAAATTTGGTAAAAATCGGTAAAGCCGTTTCGGAGAAGTATGGTAACTAACATTGTGACATGGAAATTTTATATATTAGAGAAGATATAAAAAAATAAAAACAAAAAATTACGTCCTAAAACTAAAAAAAAAAAAAAAATTAAGGGTGAACAACCCTTATCACTTAGGGGTATGGAAAAAAGATAGTAGCCGATTCTCAGACCTACTGAATACGCATATAAAACTTGGTAAAAATCGGTAAAGCCGTTTCGGAGGAGTACGGTAACTAACATTGTGACATGGAAATTTTATATATTAGATAAAACATATTTATTGTCATGACATTTCTGGTTAGCTTATCCAAATAACTGAAACAAAACTTAACAAATCTTCTTCTAGAATACCAACATTTAAAACGTTATTAATATTCAATAGTTATTTATAAATTATTAGGGATAAGCATCCACCTAAGTACAAATTTTTTTAACAAATATAAAACAAAAAGTGCTAATACTTAAACTCATTTACACTTTTTAGTTAGTTAGATACCTAAGGAAAGTAAAAATTAAATATTTTTAATCTTTTTACTAATAGGTTGGACCCCTAACTTAAAAGTGTATAAAAAAATACAGTCACAATATGAAAAATAAATCAAAATATTCTTAATTCTTAATAGAGGTAGTAATTTTTTGAACCTTTATTAAGCTTACTCTATTAGAGCTTATTCTAATTATTTATTTTTCATTTACAGGAAATAGCTTACATCCGTAATTATTAAAGGCACTCGTAGTTTAATATAAAAAAAAAATATATTATTATTATAAAAATTAAATGTAACTATAACAAAAAACTTCTGTTGTCAGGCATTAGTGGCCCAAGGTTGGAAAGTATAGCTGATTATGAAAAATGCGACGTCGCAGGCACAACAGCTGGCGCGTTTCAATCAAACCCTGCCCTCCTTTCCTCACCCCTAATCGTAAATAATTTAAAGAAAAGGCACAACTGGTTATTTGTGCCTGTTATACGTAAATTAATTGAGACATACATGGATCATTAATTAAGTACACAGGGCACATCTACGTATTTGTGCCTTTTTAATATAATTGTAAATAAATGTGCCTTTTCATTCTATAAAACATTAATATTAGTCTTATTTGTGCCTTTTGAGCCTACTGTATCTCCGAATTCCTTGAAGATAAAATTCTACAAAAAATTGAGCAGATGTGGCTTTTTTTTCTGATTCTAAATATGTATATAACTCAATTTTTACAAAAATGCTAGTTGTGCCCTTTTTTCTTACGACGGCAGTACTAATAATATAAGATTCGAATGTTTATTAAGGCACGCAATATTGTTTAAAACAAAGTCACATTGCTTACCTAATATATTTTGTTATGTCTGCCAGTCAGTAAAAACTTTAAATAGGTACATACCTACCTAATAATAATTATGTAGGTACTTTATTTTTAATACTATTGTACAGTTTTACCGCATACTTTTTACATTTAGTTTAACCTTTGTTAGTATTGCGAATAAGAAGAAATAAGTAAAATGTAATATAAATTCATAATTTGCAGGTATTGGATTCCAATTTCAAGGGCACGCAATAATAAATAAGACAACATGAAAATATTTCAAGATTCTCATTCTTATAAAATGTATTTTATTTTACATAAATACAAAACGCCCTAATAAAATCTTAAACATCGGTAATTTTTGGTAGTATACCTGATATTTTACTCGTATCACTTCAGGTATTCATAACATTTGGTGCAATAATTTACAGGCTAAGTAACATACTTAATTTAATTTAAATATACATGTACCTAATTTACAAAATAGCAGAAAAATTGTGTGTAGCTCGCTTTATGGTCGTTATCTTATCGCCGCCATTTTTTTCGGCCATGACACCATGATATTGTTTATCCCTTTGAGTATATAACCACTAGAGAGAGTTTTAGCCAGCAATCGCGTGTCCTTTTTCTGCTTGTGTGCATTGCAATAGTGTACGTGCAGGGATGTATCGTATATCGATATAATATCGATAAACTACTCGACTATTCTAGTAAAAACCATTAATATTAATATAAAAGCTTGTATCAATAAGGATTATTTGACAAAAACCTTGTTTAATCATTATGTTGACCAGTAATGCCAATAATAAATAAAGTAACATATTGCAAAAAGGTTGGCGAAACCTGAAATATTCACTTGACAATGACATAAGTCACTTTGACACCTTTGACAGTGACGTATCTGTAGTAGCTTTTTTGATCTTGAATTAAAAATCGGAGTTTAAGGGTAGAGATATACGCAACTGAATCCGGAAGGCCGTAGAGAATTGTGATCATTGGAAATAGAAATCTATGCTAATACAATAGAGTTTAAAATCGAAGACATCAGTGTCGAGTTAAACGTCAATGTCATATATGACAGCTCGACACCTGACACTTCAATTTTCAACTGTATTGCATTAGCACAGAGTTCTATTTTCAGTACTCATAATTCTCTACGGCCTACCGGATTCCGTTGCATATAGTCCCAGCCTAACGAGAAAAAATTATCGCCACAGACTAAAAAGCGATACAAAGCAAAGAAAATACAAAGTAATATAAAAAAGTCAAAAACAAAAAAGTACTCTGTGGATACGAGGTACTTGATCTTAGGTGGATACCGTCAAAGAAATAGGAGTTTCATAGAACTAAAACAAAAATCGAAGCCGTAGGCAGTTACGTAGGCAGCTATTTGTCTCACAAAACATCAAAGGCAAAACTTTGAGCCAGACTCTATTGTCTTGCGAATGATACCATCTAAAAAAAAGAAGGAAGAGGATTTAATGTAAACTGCAATTTTATTTAGTATTAAATGACTTTTTTTAATTAGAATTTATTATAGTAGGTAATAAACATTTGTTAAAATAATAATAAAGTACACTCGTTTTATCTAAGATTTTTTAAGTTACTTTTTATAAATACCAACATTTTTCTGGTTAGCAACATGCAAAAACGAGACATACGGCCTCCCTTCTGGCTATCTCGCTCAGCTCGGATTTGCCTTTATCATATGTGCATTGTGAAATACACTTTAAATACTTGGAATACAGTTCTTTTTAGCAAGTACAAATTTCGGAGTTTTCTTTTCAGTTGTTAGTACTAGTTCCATTGCTACGACTTTTACTCATCGTGACAAAAATATTTTGTAAAAAAAAAAACATTGTTTCTGTGTGTCCAATGCAATGTCTGTTGAATGTAACTTTTTTGTAATTTAATCCAATTTATCAATAAATAAAACAAATTTGTAAAAATTTATTAAATGACGCACAGCTGAAATGTTTTTAGTGTTATGTGTCACCCAATTGTAAAAAAAATATGTTATAATTACACTTTATTTCGTGATTCATATTATGATCCGTTTCATGTTAAGTCAATATTATTTTACGTTTTGTGATTGTGTATTGTTCGGATAATGCATCTATTCGACTGATGTGGTATGGCACTTGTAACAATTCGTCGTACTCCGAGTGTGCAAACACCGAAGAAAACGGTATGTTATAAAACGGATGTAACTGTTATGTACATAATAAAAAAAGCAAAGAATTTAACCATCAGGGAATATTTATTTATACTCAAATGGTTTAAAGATTCACTGGTTTAATATAATTAAATTATATCAACAGAAACAAAAAAAACCTTAGTACTTATCTCTTTTCTGGTGTTTTGTCCTGCTCAATACCAACTTATTTGATCTGTAGGTACTTTTAATAATTTAACAATAATATGATTAAACACATATAATTTGCTATACAAATCCGTTATGGACTTAACCAATCTGAATTTACAATCTAATTCTTCTTTCTAGTGTCTCACCCTCTCATTATAATGCATAATTAACAATTAATGTAATACATATTTATTTAAATGAAATCCATTTGAAATTATACATAATTCTAAATTCTCTAAGAACTCTAAACTCAATAATTAATATTGTTTAGTTACTTTTTTATGTAAGCTTGTAATAAATATATAATAAGGGGGCCTCTTCCACAATTTTCTGTTAAGTGTCTGATAGCTTTTTTGCATGTTTGTCTTTGACTTTGAATCAAAACTTCCGAATAAGCTATCCAATACTTATTATAAGATAGTAAAACAGGCTCGTAGCCAATCAAATAGTAATAACCAATATTAGGGTATTTTCCAAGTTTTTGAAAAGTATGCCAAATTGTTCCTAATACCAAAATACATTAGCAGTTTGAACCATTCTTTGTGAATTTCTTTCTTTTCCTTGCAAATTAGCCTAAAAGTTTAAATTAATATTATAGGCACGAAAACGCTATAATGAGTTGTCATGACGTCACATTCTTGTAACATTGTAACTGTCAAGTGTCAAATTACACTAAAAATACCAAATAATAAAAGCCCAGCCCAGAATACCTACTATTTACGTTTTTAAATAAATGTTTTAAGCCTATTAAAAATGCCTTATAAATGGTGCGTAGTGCCAAAATGCACTAATACGTCTATTAAAACACCGGGGAAAATCTTTGTGACCAATATGCATACCAAAGAACACTGAAATGCAGAAAAAGTGGCTATTACTCGCTGACGCATGACGTTAATGATTCTGATGCTGGCTATTCTTTATGGAAATCGGTAGGCCATTAATTAAAAAAGAAGAAGTACAAGAATATGACGTCACATTCAAATCTCGTGCGTTTTTAGTCACGTGGTCAAACGTGAAAAATTCATAATTTTATTTTTGATATTTTATAAAAATCATACATATTTTTGTGTGAAAAGTTGGTTAAATTAGTTTAAATTAATGTTTAGCGATAAAATATCAACAATCTGATGTATATTTTCATCATAGGATAATACCCTATTGTATACATTTATTAAATGAGGTAAAGAAGTAGCTTTTATAGTTTTTTTTAAACTAATTTTTTATTTATTTACTCTTATATCAGTGATGGGCAAAGTAACGGCCCGCAAAAGCATTTAATCAGGCCCGCCAATGGGTCTTTGACATGAATAGTATATGGCCCGCGATTATTATATTTTGTTGGTCTAAAAGTATAAAGTTGATTCTACTTAGTAAAATAATATACATATATAGGTATAGGAGCCAGCTGACTGGCCATGTAGTTATTGTAGTAACTATGCGGCTAGTCTACGCCTATATAGCACCGTAGGTAGGTACAGGTTGAGCCCGCGTATCTCACACGCCTATCATGGCAGGTCTTTCGAATAAAAATTAAATTGTATTTGGTAACATTGTGGAAATGTGTAATGTTTTTATATGATTATAAAAGTTTGAATGTAAAAAGCATTTTTTCTATAATTCTGGCCCTCCTTAGAAATTTCTTAAACTTTCTGGCCCCCCATTAAGAAAGTTTGTCCACCACAGGTATAAACTATGTTCTGATCCAATTGAATCAAAATTTAAGAAAAAAGTGGATCATCATAATACCAGAGTAGTAATGTACATTATACTTATGTAAATTATAAACCTATTCAAGATAGCATTCTGTATTTCTTACATCATTTTATACCTGGAACTGAACAAGCTGTAAACTGTAAATGTAGAAATATTTTTTTAACATTACAATTTTTAATGTAACAAATATAAGTAAAATAATTTTGTTATGTATGATCATTGATCACCAACAGGCCCAGAAAATTCATTCTTATAAGCCTTTTTATGACAATAAAGGCCAAAAGAAGTACAAAGTATTTTGCTGGTACGAATAAGTATTTTTTCTCACAAAATGATAGTGCAAACAGTAATATTTTTTTGATTAATTAATAATATTATAATAATATCTACGGACGCTTCCACACCACATCAATCTGGTCCTGTACTAAGTATCCAAAGAACTTGTATCACAGGTACCAGACAATGGGAATACGTTTAAAAACTTTGAACACATATTTACCCCCTTACTAATAAAAATATTTACACAACGGATAAGCAATACAATGTTTTGTCCTTGTCTGCCAAGAGACTTTTCCCACGTATCAGACAAGGACAAAACATTGTGTTGCTTATACACTGTTTAAATATGCTTTAAATTTTTTTATTAATAAGGAGGAAAGTAAGTTCACATTAGAGACCCAGGAACACAAAAAACTTTTTGTCCTTTCGGCGGAATTCGAACCCACAACCTCCGGCTTAAGCGCCGACGCGCTAACCACTGATCCACAGAGGTTGTCATGAGATTACCATACTTTATTCTGTGACTACAATTTATCCCTAAAGTCTAGAGAAATTTGAAAAATTATAAAAATATACTTACATTTTGTTATACAATGTAAATAGTAAGATTACTACATAAGGCCTCTAATGAGAAGTAATGCAAATTGTGTTTGTTGCAGGATGAAGATAATAAAACTGTTGATGAAGAAGATGCTGCTAACCGCAACAACAAAAGGTATTTTTTTAATATCTTTTAGCAACCATCCAAAAAATACTTATTTTACAACAAAAGCATGCAGGATGAGGTGAAAAATATGAATAAAATACCACATCAATTATAACCATTCCCATGTTCTGAATAATATCCAATATTGTTTATGACATGGGAACACTACTGTAATTGGTGTCCTCCACATTATATAAAATAATAAAATACAAAGGACTATCTGTGGTATAAAATTATGCCCTTTGTCTGTATTATTAATAATGTTCCACGTTAGTTTAAAACAAATATGTACATAAATATTGTAATGCTCTTGGTCACCTCGTGTTCCTGTAGCTACTACAGTGTAATATCTTGATTCTATATTTACGCGCCAGAACGCTTTAGCCAAAAGTAAAATAGTGACGTTGTAGACGGCGTTTGAACGGAACGTCTCGCGCGCGCTGCTAAATTGTTTGATAGTTGTTAACGAGTGTCGGTAACCGTCAGACAATGATGCGTCGAAGTCGGCCGTGTCTTTTTTTAGAGTTTGCATTCGTAAATAAGATATTCATGTACATAAATGTGGTGGCCAGTTTCAAATCGTACTATAGTGTTTTCTAATCACCGAAAATGGTGGCATTTAGGTAATTACCTACTACTCAGATTTATGTTGCCCGCGACTTCGTCCGCGTCAACTGTTGGCGCAATAATGCATTAATTTCGACCAAATTTGATAAACACAAAAAATGTTATAGTGAGTCAATCTTAAAAGATAAACATATACTGTCCCGGACATTTTTTTAGATCATTTAAAGAGGAATAATTCTCTGATATATATTTTTTGGGTAACTTAAACCGTTTACGCAGCGCACGCAACGGAAGCCCTCAAATATGAATAATTTTTCCCTTTTTAGGGTTCCGTAATACTTAAGGAACCCTTATAGTTTCGCTCTGTCCGTCTGTCTGTCCGCGCCTCTAGCTCCTGTAATTATGAATATAAATTGATGTTTGGTGCAGTTATAGATTGTGTTATAGATCACGGTTTCGGGATCATAAAAAAATAATTATTTTATATTTTAGGGGTGGCTCTCCATACATGTGATGTGGGGATGAAAAATATTTTTTCACTCTACCCCATCGTGTGGGGTATCGTAGAATAGGTCTTTTAAAATAAAGGCAAGGTTTCATACGTTACTGTTTTATAAAGTGGACCATTTTCGAGTAATCGGCCTCCAAAGTAGTTTGTAAGTTGCCCCCCCTATCATTTCTAAACTATAGGAGATAGAAACTTGCAAATTTTCATGCTGATAGATCATGCTAAAAACTCTTTAGGAAAATTATTGTAAACCATATCGGACTGTAACTTTGGAGTAGGTAATTAAAAAAAAAGCATATTACGCATTTATAGTTACGGAACCCTCCTTAGACATATCCTGACATGCTCTTGGTTAGGTTATTCTTTACATTTTCCACTGCTTCTTCGCTCCTATTGGTCGCAGCGTGATGTTATATACCCTAAAGCCTTCCTCGATAAATGGACTAATCTATCCAACACAAAAAGATTTTTTTAATTCGAACCAGTAGTTCCTGAGATTAGCGCGTTCAAACAAACAAACTCTTCAGCTTTATAATCTTCTAGTATATAAAATTTCCATGTCACAATGTTAGTTACCGTACTCCTCCGAAACGGCTTTATCGATTTTTACCAAATTTTATATGCGTATTCAGTAGGTCTGAGAATCGGCTACTATCTATTTTCCATACCTTATTTATAAGGCAAAACAACTTTTGCCGGGTCAGCTAGTATTAGTATAAATTAGATTTAAATAAAATAATACTATCATTTACTTATTTTAAAAACATGCCCTAACCGTAGATCTTACTATAGGTACAGCGTATTTAACCATAATATTATAAAAACTAAACTTAAACTTAAACTGATAGTTCGAACTTCGATGTTATGTCAACATAGGCATATGAGGCAGAGACACATCTGACAAGTCCAGTTTAGAGTTTACAGTTTACTGTAAAAAAATACATTAGGTCGCGATACTAAAGCTGGCACGTTCGCACACTTATACATTTTTTTATAAAGTGTGTTAATATTTTTCGACTTTTCACCGTCAATGTTTTGCCGGAAGAACTCATGTAATTATTTTAGAAGGAGTGTATAAAAGGGAAATTATCATCTAATGTCGATTTGACATATCTTAGACGGTAACGGACAAGCTAAAAAACTAGGCCACAGTGTATTCGACAGCCACAGAACTTTTAATAATAAACTAATAAAAATACGAAAAGGCTAGTATTCTATCCTTCGCTTCTCTGGCCGTATAATATGTAGTATGTCTGTATAATATAATTCTAATTATGTAATTGCATTTGTGCATTACTATTTACTTGGTCCCTTGGTACAAGTGATCATCTTATTTTTTATTAGGAAGTAGGATTAACACGGCATCTGGTGCTGTTAGAGAATTCAGAAAAGCCATTTCTATAAAGCAATTACAAAACAATTATTGTCTCCTATCATAATCAACAGCTTGACCAGGCGAGAGACAGAGGGTGACAGAGACATCGTGATGGCACACAGCTCCATAATGTCTGTGTTGTTCGTGCCAGCTTCTAAATATCGGCCTATAAGTCAACAAATTTATTCCCATTTTAAAGTCTTCCTTATTTTAGATTTTGCCTGGCAATATTGTGTAGGGCTTTATTTCCTTTCCGGAAAAGTAGAGAATCCCTGTATTTAGTTTTCCACCACACCACACCAGTCCCCTTGATAGCTAGCTCAGGCTTGTTCCCGGTGACCTTTTACTTTCCAGCTTCCTATCAAGTATTCGACATTTGGTTCCTCATTTATTGCTCTGTACACTACACCACGTTCAGATTATAATATAGATTTTGCCGGAACCTCCTCCTCCTTAATAATTAAATACTGTGGTGGATCACCGACCTGAAGTTGATGTTCGCCTACAACACGAGATTGCGCCATTAGTCCCGGTCACCTCTTTAATAGCTTCAAGTAATTGATGCCCTCTTTCTGGTTCATTCTACTAATTCCGAACTAAACTTTAACGAAAAAATGTATCATCCAGAGATTCATAACTATGAAATAGAGGAAACACCCATAAAAACGAGCCAAATACAGTTCTACTGCTTATGTCAAGACGTGTAGGCTAAAAAATAATTAAAAAAATCGAAAAGAAAAATAGTAAATAAAATGATAACATTGCGCTCTCTACGGCGATGTGGTCATCAACCTCGCAGAAACAGAAGATTTAAAGAGGGAGCTAAGTCTTTGCCTAAGTAACATAAATACATTCAGCTGTGTCATTGACCTAATAACATTACCAGCAAAAGAGTATATTTTTTTTAATTTAATTATTTCTCAGCCTTTATGTCTTGATCAAGTAGATCATATAATCTACTTGATCAAGTAGATCAAGTAGATTATATGGTCAAAATAGTAATTGATTTTGAAGAATCTTAAGTAGCCTGTACACATTGGCCCATGTTGGGCCAATGTGTACAATGCACAAATGTAGGCAAAGATCACTTGGTGTTCGCACAATGGAGCATGCGGTATGGCTCATTGCTGTCTGGCGAAATAATCACGATGGACGTGGAAGTAGTTACGGCTGCGGCTATTTATTTATACACTGCTAACAAGTATTACAGAAGTATAACTAATATTAGGATATTAGGAAAGCAATAATATGACTTTGTTTTAAACATAATGCGTGCATTATTGAACATTCGGAATTCGAATATTATATTATTAATAGAGAAACTTTACAATAGGCAAGCGGACTGATTTTTTTTATTGCATTAATGAATAGTACTCTTAAATATGAGTAACTTCTCAGAAGAAACCGTATATCAAAAGTCAATATTTTCATAGGTACAGCGTTTTGTATACAAAATTTCGCGAGTCTTTATACCAAAAAAATTTTTTTTTTTTTGCGAAATTGGTAAACAAAACCTACATCATTAGTTTACTCACATCATATACAAAAACATTCATTATGGTAAGTATGAACTTAAACGCACAAATATCGGAGATATTTACAAATATATTCCTGCGGCCATATACTTCATATACTACTTCATATTACTTCATATACAAGTGACGTCATTTTTAGGTCGACTTTAGTATGGAGCGTTTTTAGGAGGCTCGCGAAATTTTTTGGTATAAAAAATGTATTGTATAAAAAACCAAAATTCTTATTGCAAGCGTCTACCTGTTGCCATCTTGCCATTAAAGAATCACGCCAAAAACGTCAAAAAATTCACGATTGTTGTGTCTAAGGAGGGTTCCGTTACTATCAACGCGTAATAGGTTTTTCAAATTACTTCCGGTTTGGTTCAAAATAATTTTCCCTGAGTTTTAGCATTATATATCAGCATGGAAACTTACAAGTTTAACCTATAATTTAGAAATCTACCCTACAACTACTCGAAAATTTTGAAAAAAAGTCATGTATGAAATCTTGACTCTATTTTAAAGCGCTATTCAACGTTATGCAACAGAATGGGGTACAATGAAAAAATATTTTTCATCCCCACTTCTCATGTAAGCCACCCTCAAAATATAAAATTATTATTATTTTACGATGCTAAATCCGAGATAATATTATATACAAAAAACTATACCAAATTTCATCCATTTATATTTATAATTACAGAAGCTAGAGGCGTGGACAGACAGACAGACGGAGGGACAGAGCAAAACTATAAGGGTTCCTTTTTATTAAGAAATCGACTATTTTTAGTAAAGGTTATGTAAAAATTTTAACCGTCTAGCTATCAAGAATTATGATCTCATGAGACATAGCCTGGTGACAGACATACAGTTTTTACCCTCTAGATACCTACGAAATAACTTATAGTCTGTAAGTGTTAAAAAAAGCAGTGAATCATGCATACAAATGTCAAAATTGACGCATTAGCTGTGATTAACCTATTAAAGTAAGCCATTTTGACATAGTATGTACGCATGATTCACTGCCTTCATAACGCGAATAGGCTAAAGTATAGACTTTATATAACACGAATAGGACGCCACCGCGTCATTCAATATGCTGCGTACAGTGCAACTAATTTGTTAATGCCCTCGGCAATCATCGTTTTTTTTTTCTACGGAAACGACGGATGTTGGAAAGCATGTGTGGGACTTCCGAAAGATATTAGCAAAGTAGTTTTACTGTATAAAGTATCTTTATAGGTATGTTTTTCTAAATAAGTAATACTTACATATTTGTTATGTAACTTTTTTGATTTTTAACGGTACCTATATATTTTATCGTATTATGTAACTTTATGAAGTTTCGATGTGGCATAAGTACTTTAATAATTATATTTGAGAGTCTTCGCATGCTAGGTAAAATCCACGGGAACCGTACTATTTGTTTTAGGGAGAAATATTTTTTGAAACTTGGCAACTCGATCTTACTACGCTTTCATTGCACTCCAAAATACAGGGGATGACACTTTTGACTATTTCAAATCGATACCAATTGTGTGTTGAAGGTTTTAATATAAAGTGTCTTCAGAAATAATTGGTTTTGACAAAACATTGACAGCACAAAATTTCGGAACACTCTGTAAAGCAAAATTTCACTAGTGTGAGTACTGTGAAAATGCCAAAATTACCAAATGCCGAACGGTGTCAACCGATCTGAATGCTGTGTAAGGAATGGACTGAATACTTCTGTCTCACTCTGAATCATACAATCGGAGCGAGAAAAACATTTTTCTTTCACTTCGTGTCTCGCGCGTACTCGAGGTAGCTGCGTATTACAGCGTAATTGCGTGCAGCAATTACGCTGTAATATACAGCTACCTATTGAGTCAGAAGCGGAGCACCTATACGTGTAGTATGGGCATACCCACAACCCCAACAGCCTTGTGAGCATACTTTCAAGGTTTATTAATTTATAATCAAAATAGGTTCAGTGGGTAGTAGTATTGGTATTGTTAACCTTTTGAGTCTTACCTGGTGCTTTTTGCCTGCTGGTCATACTTATATTATTGTTAAAATACATATTTATAGTAGCGGATTTAGTGTTAAGCGGACCTTTAGTCAGGTAGATTGAAGAAAGCGCAAAATTTATCACCTCTCCATAAATTTTCAGCCCTTTTTTATTTACTAACCAACAGATTTAAGAAAAAATAATGCTTTGATTGAACCGATAGGAATTACTCCTGCCGATGTTATATAATCTATAATTTGTGTATGTTTCTATAGTATATAATATGCATATATTTTTTATTTAATTAATTTATAATCTTAGTTGATGTTAATTTGTCTAAGGTACCTATATTGAAAGCTTATTTTTTTACCAAACATAAAATAATTTTTTTGCTAAATAAGCGAAAAACTTTCTCGCTCACTCCGCGCGTTAGCTTTTAATTAACATAATATTATAAAGAAATTAATACAATTATTTTTTTAAATTCTAATAACCATGTTATGAAGGAAATAATAAAATCAAAATTTTCGGCCCACATCTTCTTTTGAGAGCTGGATCCGTGCCTGAATCAACCAAAGCGGTTTTATAGGTCAATTTTGTACGATACGCGCATAACTAAAATTATACGCACGTAGCTCCTGGACGCAATGTATGGGGCCCTAGTACCTCGACTACGTGCGTAGACCCTACGTGCGTAAGAATACGCAGTTTCTGGACATAGTCTTAGCATTAAAATAAATTTAAATAATATAGGTATGTAGTGACTTCTAAAATTATTATTTTATTATAATGTAATAAAAATAGTAAATCCGTAAATTGTTCTCATTTTCATGACTCGTAACGTGCCACTTAAAACACGTTGTTTCAAAAGAGATGTTTGATTTTGGACCAGCTCTATGTACACTACATAGATAAATAGGAAAAAAATATGAGAATTTCGTAAAAATACAAAAATGATTATTTGAAGAGTTTTTTTATTTCGAGAACCCTATTTTTAGGGCGGCCATGGCAGTTGTTTTGACTTGACTTTTGACGTAATTGCCAGTTTTAGGAAGAGACGTCTTCTTGAATGCCATACTTATTTTTTTGTCAAAAGTTATGTCATTGTCAAAATGACATTATTTGAGTTATTCTTATCAGCGGGGCTATTCGCTAAAATACAAATTTAGTTAATCACTTTGAAAATGGTTATTAACCAGCTTTTGTTAGTAACCCACTAGTTCCATAATTTGTATTCAGTATCTTTTGATGGCATATTTTGATAACTCAATTGACGAAAAGTTCTCGACTGTAATTCGGCTAAATTGAATAGTACCGTCTGTGGAGGAGTACATAAAATGTAAGAATCTTAATTTATTCGGTTAACTGTTTATTTTGATATCTGTGGACTAAGTTAACAACTATTGTTTGTCTTTAATGTTATGTCAATGAGACGAGTAAATATTTTGAATTTAATAAATAAGTTTTTCCTCTCAACTTTTTCAAAATAAATTAACTGGGGCTACTGGCACGTAAAGGTACAGCAAGTGTAACGACTTATTATGTCCGCTATTTAAGTGTTTCAAGTTGAAACTCTCACTCACAACCGGGATCCATAGGGTTATACATATCCCGCAACTTGCACCTTTGGATGCGCCAACACTTTTTTCTACGCGTTTCTTCAGCATATACCATTAATAGAGCGTGAGTCATCTTTGACGTGAAACCAAAAATAGGTTAGAGAAAAATTGAGTGGTATAGTCAACAATGTAAATGTTTTTGATAAGTTAATTACATCAATGTTAAGAGGTACAATTGCTGTAGTAAATCTCACATTATTTCAATTAAAATCTTCAAATTTTATCATCAACGCACGAAAACAACTAGCAGTTGTTAAAAATGGGTTAGTCACTTCATTGAGTTCGTAATGAGGAACTGTCATTTTGCTTTAGTGAATACGTATAGTTCCTAACTATCATTAGTTAGGAACTATCGATAAAAAATATAAGGCAAAATGCATGCTTCTGCCCTAAAAGTTATCAACTAAAATTTGGTTAGAAACCGTAGCAACTCAGTTGGCAACTTGTGCATAGTGAATACAAAAGTGAGACTTTCCGTTACTCCTCCGTTTCGTTACTAACTCAGTGATTAACTCACAAAATGTACGATACAGAATAGGCCCGCTGATCCGCCATGTTTTATTTTACGTTGCGTTGCTCTCCTTGACGATGTTATTTTAAATGTACATAGAAACGAAGTGAAATAAAATAAAATAATGAATAGGAAATAGTTACTATGTTATGTAGCTTTATTTACATATAGTGTACATAGTGCTGGCCCACGCCTCATACATTTCTAGAACATCTCTTTTGCCATGTGGTGAAGATGCAAAGCGCGCGGCCCCAATTTAGGAAGTACAAATTCAAGCAAGCGAACTTCTGATGCGGCGTTTTAATGTACGCTCCACTATAAGCAATAAACAGGCAGCGCGGCTTTGGCAACGCGCCGCTGCTCTATTTTTAACGAACCTTGAGAGCAACCGCCCTTGCTGCCGTATTGGAAGTGACAATATTAATTTTGAAGTGTAACGTAGCGAGTATTGTAATTTTACGGAGGATACGAGTTCCTCATATACATATAAAAAAAAGTTTCCCCATAAGGAAAATAATTTTATGGACGTACGTACCCTCGGGCTACGTACTTCTACTGTGGTTTTAAGAGGCAACTGACGAGTTCTATGGTTAAAAATTTATATTATGTTATTTAAAATTACGTACCTGGGAGACCGATCTTTGTTCGGAGTTCTAGTGTAGTACAGAAAAATAAGAGATGACGATAGGTATCCCACTATCCTACTAATAATATTATAAATGTGAAAGTTTGTGAGGATGTATGGATGGATGGATGGACTCTTTCACGCAAAAACTACTGAACGGATTTCGATGAAATTTGGTATGATAGTAGTTTAAGCTCTGGATTAAAACATAGGATACTTTTTATCCCAGAAAATACAGTGTTCCCGTGGGATACTGTATTTACGCGGGCGGAGCCGCGGGCAACAGCTAGTTACAAATATTCACAAAAATATTAGTCTGGGATTCGACCCGAGAGGCCGAGACACCAATTTGACAATTATTAGAGAGCGAAATAACTTATCTGGGGGCACAAAAACTCTACAAGCCTAACTTCACAAACTCTACACCTAAGTCAATTTATGTGGCCTGACCATTTCACTACATTCGCTTGGGCGTAAGGTGAAATATTTACTGACTGTTTTTCTGTTATACTAATCTTGAAGGAACGAAACGGCCAAGCCACATAAATTGACTAATGTTTAGAGTTTGTGAAGTTAGGTTTGTAGAGTTAAGGTGTGTAGAGTCAGAAGCTTGCTTGGAGATCTGATAACTTTTTGACTGTGCAATCTTGGAATCACTGTACATAAAAATGTTTTTGGTAGGATTTCACTTCTTTTTGTAAGTTGTTATGACAATATTTATATTTTGTTTTTGTTTTTTATTATTTAGGGTATATTTATTGCTCAACAGAGTTTGAAAAAATTGTTTGTTACCTAATATTATGTTTAATTTTTCGTTGAAATTACTACAGAATACTCGGGAAATAATTATTTCAATATTACGTCAATTAGTTTAAAATCCAAGCGACGAACGATGACATAACTAACATAGTTCATAATATACGCGATACATGGCGCTTTTAAACAAACTTAACTTTCATCCTCTAGTTGGGCTCTGATTGGAGGATAAAAGTGTCAACTTTGACAATTTTTACGTACCAAATATCAGCTCCATACTAAATATAACCATATTTCTAGGACATCCGGAAGTACCATTTTGTTGATCATCAGTGAGTCAATGACGAAATCGGGGTTTTTAGATATCACTTCACTACTAGGAACATGTCCTGAAAATTTCATTTATCTGGTATAATCTGAACCCAAGCTTGAGTTCAAAAAAACGACGAAACGCTTCGAGAAAAGGTGGTTTGGTAGTGCCCTTGCGCTTCGCTTGGCTTATCTTGGCCGGGCACTACCGTGCCCCAGATACTAAAAACAAATAAAAATAAAAATTGATACTAAAAACAGAATAAAATAAATATTTAAGTGGGGCTCCCATACAGCAAAAATATTTTTTTTTTCGCTCTTTTGTACAGAACCCTTCGTTCACAAGTCCGACTAGCACTTGGCCTGTTTTTAATATAGTAACATATTGTATTAATAGAGTTTTTAACGCACGAAGAAAGAGCTGTATTATTGAGGCGAGCCCACGGCTAAAGGGCCAGCCAGCGCGTCGTCAGTCGTCATTCGCTATCGATAAAGCTTCACCCTGTAACCAGCATCTTACGCTAAGCTCTGAGCTCCGGTGAAAGGAAGGTAAACGTCGAGTTAAGACGGATTAGCGCAACTTTGCTAAAATGGCGTCATTTATGCTGTTATTATTTTATTGTAAAAAAAATTAAATGCGCTAATTAAATGCAACGAAAACAATAGGGGATCGGACTACATCTGAAATATTTAGTTTCATTAATATAGTTAAATAGTAATCAATTATCTAAACAAATTTAATTATCATAACCAGAATCTAAAATTGTGTTACGTGAACTCTGCGGTTTATTTTATGGTCACTTTTTTTCCAAGTTTAGAGCGTTGCAAAAACAAAATATAAAAAAAAATCGGCTCGCTCGCTCGCTATTGATGAACTCTACATACATGAACTCTACTTTTTCATGTGCAGATTATTCAATATATTATTTTTATAAATAAATAAAAAATCGCTTCATTTCGCCCTGGTTTGATGCGAGTGTCGGCAACACCTAATAATAACAGTAGGTGTTGGTGATGATCGTGTCTGTTGATCGTAGATAGCTGCAAGCTGCAAATAGGAATAAGCATGTGGCCAACCTTTTTTGGAGGCTAGATCTGCCCTTGATATTAGCGCAGAGTTCTATATTCTGTGCTCTGAATTTTCCCCGGTTCTTCGGATTCCAAACAATATAGTTGATATGAAATGAAATGTTTTTTCCAAAAAAAAAATACATACAGAGATGTTTATGCTATGCCCCTGCACTAGGCAGAGCCTATCCCTGGCATAAGACACAATTCACACATATTTGTTTCAGCCTAAGATTGGCTCATGGAAACTCCGATTTGTTTCAGTCTCAATGAGTGCTACTTCGCAAACAAGGGCGCGGCGCTGGTGCTGGGGGGCGCGGAGCACGGCTGCTCGGATCAGCGACAGCCGCGTGCCGTGCCGCAGCCCGACATACACCACCACCTGCGCTCCATGTTCTACCTGGTGCGACCGGAGGAGACGCTCAAGATGGTACGGTTTTTACCATGTCTCAGAAACGATCCAATTATACTGATAGACGATTAGGAAATGCTAGTAAGCCTAAAATATCCCATTAGTATAATGACGCATTAAGTCCCTGAATAACTATCTTATGAGTTTATGTTGAGTTATGGGCATAATTCTTAATTACGTGGCTTTCGCCTATAACGTTTTAATCGTTTGGTTCTCAGTACTAAAGTACAGGGGATAATAGTTTGTTCGGAATGTCTAGGCGGTGAAACTGGAGAGTGCTCACGCGGGCCGCACGAGATACTTGGTGGTCGTGTGCCGATACGACGAGGCGGCCCTACTGGGGATCGACTGCAACGAGCAAACCACCGTAGGCCTGATGCTGCGGGTGCTCGCAGACACTTCTATCAAATTAGACGGAGACGGGTAAGTCAATAGGGAATATGCATAAAATATAAAAATAGCTTAAAACATAATAATATGGTACTAGACTGAAAAATAAAGGAAATGGCGAAAAAAAATTCAATATCTGATGATAAATGAGCAAGATATGAGCGGTCAAAGTTTGTACTCTATCTCTTTCTAGCAAAACGAAATTTAGTATGAACTTTCTATGAAGGTCGTGTTATGTGACGTCACGATACACGTCCGATCTCTCTGTCTAATAGACTACTTTAAACGTTCATATCTTCGTTATTTTTAATGATATCAAGAAACTGATTTTACCATACGATTCACCAAACAAGATAGATCTATATATAAAACTAAAAAAAATATGTGCATATATTCCCTATTCAGGGCCGAGCCGACCCCCGGCAGCGCCTGTGTGCGAAACCCATGAGGCGCCTCTTATTTTTACGAATCTTCCTGTTTTAACGTGCTTTTTTATTATTTGTTAATTTTGACTGAAAGAAAAATGTTCTTCAGTTTAATATACTAGTTTATATATATTATTATTATCTAAATTTTCTTAAAATACGAAAAATAAAGCGCAAATTAAATTGTTACATACTTAGTGTGTATGTATGTGTAAGTATGTAAAACTCTTATAACTTTTGAACGGTTTGACCGATTTTATTGCGGCTGGCGCCATTCGAAAGGGCTTGGCCAAACTTAGATTTTGAATACAATTTGGTCCGATTCGGATAGATTTCAAAAAATCTCAAAAATCTGTAAAAAAAAATTAAGTGGTTTTTTTGGAACTTTTAAACGGCTTTATCGATCAACTCCAAAAATGAATCAGCTCTTAACTATTAACCACGTGGATGACCGCTAATTCGTCAAAATCGGTCGGTTCGTTCGAGAGATATCGTGCAGGAAAGAAAACCGAATAAAGTGTTTTTTCGGAATTTTTCATCTAAAAAAAATTTGTTGTCGATTCTTTCAAAGGACATGGAAAACTGCATCGATTGCCGCCAATCACGTGAAAATTGGTTAATTCATTCCAAAGTTATGACAGTTTGAAATTTCAAAAACTATTTTTTGAAATTTCAAACTGTCATAACTTTGGACGTTTTATTTTACTTTCCAAGGCTGACGAAATAAAATTTTCAGTGAAAATTTTTAGAAGCACTTTTTTTGAGAGCGATAATCTCAAAAATGACGCATTATACCGCGTGTCCCGACACCTATATCGGAGCCTTTAGTGGTAAAAAATATGTATTTTTTTATCGACAAATTTCCCCTCAAATTTTATTTTTCTCTCACGTTTGTGAAATGGCAGCCATTTTATTTTTTGGTAACCAAGACCCGGGCTCTCGTACTAATTCGACCACCACTACTCATGTAAATATCCTAGGAACATAAATAAGGTCTCATTTGATAGCTAAATATGTGAACAATAATTCACAGTTAAAATGTTTTAATTTTCTTTGAACAGAAAAACAAAAAAAGGTAATTAAAAAAAATATATAGTTTTTTTTTTGTGAATTTTTTAAATTATTTGCTTTTTGTGAAAAATCTAGGCCATTAACCTGCTTGTTTTTTATTCTAAAACGATAGAAGAGGACGTTCGCTAAAATAAAATACAAACCCCTTTACTCTCAGTGCAATAGTTTAGAAGTTATAACAATTTGTTGGTATCATCTCAGAGAGGGGGCCAGCCAGTCGTCTTTTTCAAATTGTTATAACTACTTATTATTTTTCTACATCGATAGAAGAGGACGTTTGCTAAAATAAAATACTAAACTCCTTTACTCTCAGTGCAATAGTTTAGTAGTTATAACAATTTGAAAAAGACGACTGGCTGGCCCCCTGTCTGAGATGATACCAACAAATTGTTATAACTTCTAAACTATTGCACTGAAAGTAAAGGGGTTTGTATTTTATTTTAGCAAACTTCCTCTTCTATCGTTTTAGAATAAAAAACAAGCAGGTTAATGGCCTAGATTTTTCACAAAAAGCAAATAATTTAAAAAATTCACCAAAAAAAAACTATATATTTTTTTAGTTGCCTTTTTTTTGTTTTTCTGTTCAAAGAACATTAAAACATTTTAACTGTGAATTATTGTCCACATATTAGCTATCAAATGAGACCTTATTTATTCCCTAGGACATTTACATGAGTAGTGGTGGTCGAATTAGTACGAGAGCCCGGGTCTTGGTTACCAAAAAATAAAATGGCTGCCATTTCACAAACGTGAGAGAAAAATAAAATTTAAGGGGCAATTTGTCGATAAAAAATTCCATATTTTTTACCACTAAAGGCTCCGATATAGGTGTCGGGACACGCTGTATAAAATTTAAGTGGTAAGCGGGAAATTGCACGGATGGCCTTTAGGTCAACTGTTTTCTTAATTTTGTTTTAAAATAGTTTTTTTGGAATAACTTTTAAACGGCTTTATCAATCAACTCCAAAAACTAATCAGAACTTAACCTTGAGAAACCACGTCGAAATCGGTTGGTTCTTTCGAGAGATATCGTGAAGGAAAGAAAACCGAAAAAGTGTTTTTTCGGAATAACTCCGAAATTTTTCATCGAAAAAATTTTTGTTGTCGATTCTTTCAAAGGACATAAAAATCTACATCGATTGCCCCCAATCGCGTGAAAATCGGTTGATTCATTCCAAAGGTCTGACAGTTTGAAATTTCAAAAAATATTGTTTTATTAAACTCCAAAAACTAATCCGCTCTTAACCTTGAAAAACCACGTCGATCGCCACTAATCCAGTCAAAATTGGTTGATTCTTTCGAGAGATATCGTGAAGGAAAGAAAACCGAAAAAAGTGTTTCTTTCGGAATAACTTTTTCGGAATAACATTATGACGGTTTAAAATTTCAAATAACCTAACCAAGAGCATGTCAGGACATGTCTAAAGAGGGTTCCGTAACTATAAACGCGTAATATGCTTTTTTTTAATTACTCCAAAAGTTACTGTCCGATTTGGTTCAAAATAATTTTCCTAAAGAGTTTTTAGCATGATCTATCAGCATGGAAATTTTCAAGTTTCTATCTCGTATAGTTTAAAAATGCTAGGGGGGGGACCAACTTACAAACTACTTTGGAGGCCGATTACTCGAAAATGGTGAACTTTATAAAAAAGTAACGTATGGAACCTTGCCTTTATTTTAAAAGACCTATTCTACGATACCCCACACGATGGGGTAGAGTGAAAAAAAAATTTTCATCCCCACTTCACATGTATGGAGAGCCACCCCTAAAATATACAATTATTATTTTTTTATGATCCCGAAACCGTGATCTATACACAATCTATAACTGCACGAAATTTCATCAATTTATATTCATAATTACAGGAGCTAGAGGCGCGGACAGACAGACAGACAGACAGACAGACAGACGGACAGAGCGAAACTATAAGGGTTCCTTAAGTATTACGGAACCCTAAAAAGAGTGTTTTATTAAACTTTCATGAGACATCTCAAAAGTCTGATGAAAAAAAAATTATCTGTGAAAATTTTTAGAAGCCCTTTTAGCTCGATAGGCTTAGCGAGAAGCTGCACTGATGGCCTTTAGGTCAACTGTTTTCCTATTTTTTTTAATATCTATGGACGCCTCACACCAAGTCAATCTGGTTCTGTGGTAAGTTCTCGAAGAACTTGTGTTACGGCAACGGTACTTAATATATTTATTATTTTTATATTTTACACAAAGATTTCAACTCAAGATAGGCTATCACGTACATTTAGCCGAAAAAATTTTCATACAAGAAAAAGTTACGCCATCTATGTAAAATCAACGGAACTTCGATGTTCCTTTGATTTTACGATTTTACCATTCCGATGGAACAGTCGCTAGTCGTATGATATAACTTTGTAAGGGCGTACAACGCATACATTTTTTTTAAATACATATCTTGACTAAAGAAATGTTAATAAAATTGTCCGGCGTACTTAATATAAGTTTAGCTCGCATTAATACTGGAATTACTAAAATATTAGCAACAATAAATCAATAAGGCTTACAAACAAATATACATTTTAAAGGTACGTAATGTAATTTAAATATTTCATATTTCTTATTACATTACTCTCATTATCATAAAGCATAGACGAGGCGTGTTGAGGCAAAAAGTGTCCATACTTAAACTGCCCCACTTTTGGGGTTTTTTTGGGGCAGTCGAGGTTTCATATTTTGTCATCTTGACATTTCGACATTTGCTTTCCGCAGATTTTTCAGTCCACATTTAGTTGAAAAAATCTTCTGAAATCAAGATGGCGTAACTTTTTCTTATACCTACATTATTTGTCAAATGTATGCCAAAGATCAGGAACGCACTTTTAACTCCTCTGGTGATTAGTACCCATAGATGACGATAATTACATACTAGAATATTATACAGATATTATATCGGTGTAATAGATTAGTGCAATGGCTATTATGGTGTATGGATACTAGATATTTTAACCTAAGCAAGATATTTTAAAGGATTTTACAAGAAAACCAATTTTTTTCTTCTATACGGCGCGGCGTATGGACCTAGACCAGACAACAAATTTTATTTTTACACATGTGCCGTAGCTCCAGCGGCGCCACAGAAGGGGTGGAGCCGTAGGAGCTGTGACGTTTCACAGCCAGCGCTGCAGCAAAAATTACATACAAATCCTAGCACAACAGCACTTAATATTCCTTTATTACCTAGATAAATAAAACAAGACTCATTAAAAACAAAACTAATTATATTAAGTACCATAAAAAGAATATTGGATTATAATTTATAAAAACTTATACATAATCTAATTCAGTTTGAAAGTAATAATCTACATCTACACTAATATTATAAAGAAGAAAACTTTGTTTGTATGTTTGTTTGTTTGTAATGAATAGGCTCAAAAAGTACTGGACCGATTTCAAAAATTTTTTCACCTTTCGAAAGCTACATTATCCACGAGGAACATAGGCTAAATTTTATTTTGGAAAAAATAGGGTTCCGTAAGATATTTGGGTTTCTCGGACACAAGGTGTAAAAATCAACCAGAAAAGTTACTTATTTTGCGTACGCTGCCTATACTATAAAAGATAGAACCATAAAATGTTCTAATTAATTGTAGATCTTATAAAATATATCTACAAAAAAGTCCGTGACACACTATACCTATCTATGTCAAGTGAGGCATAACAACCATTTTTTTATTTAGAAATCTTGAATTTTTTTTGGACTATATTTAAACGCATTTATTTTACTCATGCTATTAATCCTTATCAAAATAAATTATTTTATCACTAAGTACAGTTTATGTAGATAATATTAGGTCTTTGAATTATTCAAATTGGATGTTTGGTTTTGAAGTTCTGGCGAAATTAAAATATTATGATTTCTGCTGCACGGCTCGTTGCGAAGTGGGTGTCACCAAGGCGCGAGCGGGAGGGGAGTTTAGATCTATGAGTAACTTTTTTGTTAGGCTCATTTCGTTGTTCTCGAATAAGGCGAGTCCAAATCTCTTTGCGCTCTGGATTATTGGGAAATCTGTAATTTAAATACTATACATTTCTGCGATGTTTACAACAAATGTTCACTAAATTAGACAAAAGAAAAAAATAATAAACTAAGTATGCCAAAGTACTCTATTTTGTGTAACTATTATACACTGTTTCTCTTGAAACGGATTAAAAAATCACTCGGTATAAAGGTGCTTCCAGTAACATAGTAATATTTCAGAAATATTACTTTTTTTTCTCCAAAAGTGCATAATGTTAAATCGGCTGGCCCCTGAACATTGTAGGTGGTTGTTTAGGAGTAGAATAGACAGTAGGTGCAGGTTGTAGGTGATTTAAATCTAGTAGATGTAGCTTGTAGGTTTTTAGTGGGGTAACTACTGTTTACCTACCAACCTATCACCTACCAACTATAGGTATGTAGTAGGTCTAGATGTAGGTTGTAGGTGTAGGGTATGACTTATGGGTGTAGCAACCTACGCTTACAACCTTCAAGTGTAGTTATTTTTTATTCAATTTCATAATTCACAGAACAACGTCTGTCAGGCCAGATAGTAAATAATATTTTTAAATATAATATGTAAAAATCAAATAAATAGTAAGCCTTAGTTTCATTTTATTTAAATTAATCAAAAATGTGAATACTGACGGGTAAGGTTAGGTTTGGTTAGGTACTGAAATAAAAAAAAACGGAATCTCTTATTTCTGTAATTTACAATAATAAAAATGACGTCCCTACAAAGTTACCTTTTCACTGTTGCGCATACAATAACCAGTGTTATATTTCATAGTTGGCCGCCATTTTTTGAATATTTATTTAAAATTCCATAAGTATTTTAATTGTAACAAACAATATTGTGATAATTACCTGTGATAAGATATCCCGTCTATCTTTTTTACACGTTTGTTTTTACAGTTTTTACAACCTTTAATTACGCAACTACTCGGCATTTTATGAATTATATGCGGACTGGATAAACTGCATATATAGCAAATGTAGAAATGGTAAGATCACAAGTGCCAAACCTCAACTGTCAAAATGGCCCCAAAATTTAAAAATTGGGGCCATTTTTTTGGAGACACTTTTTGCCTCAACATGCCTCGTCTATAATATACGTCTATGATTTTACACTTATTTTCATCATCCATGACCCAGGAACACGGAAAAACTTTTTGTTCCTTCGGCGGGATTCGAATCCGCGTTGAGAACTCAAACCCCCGGGGGATTGCGTTCTCAACTGAAAAACTGTTATATTGTTATATAACTAGTGAAATTTTAAAATGCTCATAGACTTCCGACGCGAATATTCTGCCTATAATTTAACACTTTATTTTTCGGTACATTATAAATATTTATTAATTAGTATCTAATGAATCTTTCGACATATTTTTAATTATATTATTTTACAATGAATAAAAGTAAAATTAAAAATTTTAAAAACCCCCGACACAAAAAATAAACTCTAAAAAATAATAAATAATATTTTAAACCTATTATAATTATATTATCACATATAATATTAAGTAAGTTGAAATAATTTTATTTTCCAATCGTCGCCTCGTCGGGGGACCGCTAAAGTTTATAAAGTATTTTTACAACAACAGCTAATTAATTATTACATTTAAGTAGGTATGAGCAAATTTTTTTCGGAGTAAATTCTTTTGTTCCTTCTGCGACTACACGTGTTTTTTTCACATAGCGGTCCCCCGACGAGACGACGATTGGAAAATAAAATTATTTCAACTTACTTAATATTATATGTGATAATATAATTATAATAGGTTTAAAATATTATTTATTATTTTTTAGAGTTTATTTTTTGTGTCGGGGGTTTTTAAAATTTTTAATTTTACTTTTATTTTATCCTTTTTAAAGTAGGTATAAATAATGATTACCTTACCATATACATACTTTCAACATTATTGAAGTAACATGGTACCAAATTTCGAATCGATCGGACATAAGAAAGTTAGTCAAATCCCCTCATCAACTAGAAAAGAGCTGATCATCTTCAAACGGCTGATCAGGTCATGGTTACATTAGCATGTTCTTTGAATATCGTTGAAGTAACACGGTACCAAATTTCGAATCGATCGGACATAAGAAAGTTAGTCAGATCCCCTCATCAACTAGAAAAGAGCTGATCATCTTCAAACTGCTGATCAGGTCATGGTTACATTAGCATGTTCTTTGAATATATATCGTTGAAGTAACACAGTACCAAATTTTGAATCGATCGGACATTGGAAAGTTAGTCAGATCCCCTCATCAACTAGAAAAGAGCTGATCATCTTCAAACGGCTGATCTTCCCACCACCAATTTTCTCATCAAACGAAGCTACGAACACTGTCGATTAAGTCATCAATATTCTCTTTCAGTGCGCTTTCATTTGAGACCTTACTCGAGTATATTTTCACATTCGGATTTTCTTCCCCGCTTTCACCCCCCACAACTTTTAAACGACTCAACCGATTTTCATCAAACATGTCTAAGAACACTCGCATGTAAGTCACCTTTAATACAAAAGAAACTAAATTGAAATCGCTTCATCCGTTCGGGAGCTATGATGCCACAGACAGACAGACAGACAGACAGACACACCCACAGACAGACAGACAGACACGTCAAACTTATAACACCCCTCTTTTTGCGTCGGGGGTTAAAAATATGATTGTTCAATTGTTTTGACTCTCTCCTACGTTAAAATTGGGGAAATCCCGCGATCCCAACGCCCGCGCACCCGTGCCACCGCGCTTGCGTCGCACGCATCGCATCGGGATTCGGGTTGCTTTCATGGACACACTCAAAAATACTCACGGCGCAGCGCCGCGGGCGGTTATTTTGATTCCCTGAGTAATTAATGTAAAGTAAATGTATTATATGTTTTGTTATTTACAAGGCATATGTTGCGCCTATTGTACCTATTTGTTATCGATACTCCACTACAAACAATATGTTGTTGTGTAAGTGTTAAAGTGTAACATAAATAATTTCGGTGGCGGCCCGCGGCGCCCCCATCGTCTTAGCGCCTGTGTGCGCCGCACACATCGCACACAGGGGCGGCACGGCCCTGTCCCTATTATCAATACACAGGGTTGTAAGCAAAAAAATGTAATCCTAGCAAGAAATAAGCCAGTTGATGATGATGAGATAAGCTAAGGATCATCTCGATCACATCAGCTATCAAACAAAAAACCGGCTAAAGGTGAACGGCGCACCTATATGCGCCACAGGAGCCGCACGCGCCGAAGAAATCGAATTTTATAAATCTTTTTATGAAATCGTATGCAACGCCGCGCTAGGTCCGCGCCGCAGGAATCGATTCCTGCGGCGCGTGTGGCTCCTGCGGTGCGTATAGGTGCGCGTTCACCTCAAGTGTTAGTCCGACGCGCGCACGAAGGGTTCCGTTATAAAATAGTATCGCGGTTAAGAAGATACAGCCTGGCGACAGACAGACAGACAGCGAAGTCTCAATAAAAGGGTTCCGTTTTTACCATTTATGTGCGGAACCTTGAAAACAAGATCAAAATCGGCTCTTCCTTTTGGGAGCTCCGAGCTACAATGCAACAGATAGACATACAGATACAGATATACACACGTACAGAGACATCATGATTTAACCACCCGCGCCCGTCTGTATGCGTTAGGGGTTAAAAATAGGTGAAAAAGTCTTTCCAACCAAATTCGGCAGTGGACCTCTACTGACTACTATGCTAATTACGTCTGCAGCCAAGTGACGTAGATAATGGGGTAACGTACTTTCACAGCTTGTGATGATTCACTGCCCCAGCCGTGGACAACTTGTCACATATAATGTATATGTCACCGTAAAATTGTAAAAACCGTTAGATTGTAATAAAACTAGTGAAATTGTAAAATGTTGATTAGACTTCCGACGCGAATATTCTGCCTATAATTTAACACGTTATTCTTCGTTAGATTATAAATATATAGTTTTTAATTTTTCAACATTTTTTTACAATCTCGTTAGTTATTTTACAATCTAACGGTTTTTACAATTTTACG
Organism: Glaucopsyche alexis; assembly: GCA_905404095.1. Classification (NCBI taxonomy): domain Eukaryota; kingdom Metazoa; phylum Arthropoda; class Insecta; order Lepidoptera; family Lycaenidae; genus Glaucopsyche; species Glaucopsyche alexis. The sequence goes on from FR990053.1 coordinate 12,108,797, forward strand.
GTGACATATATAAACAATGTAAGAGTAGAGGATATACACGATATCTCTGACACACTGTGTATTTTTTTTTTTATGGCGACTAGCGTGAAACTATTGCCAGTGTCAAGTGTTAAAGGTGAGGAAACTGTGTTGTAGAGCAACCAGTCTCTTTATTTTTTATTTATTGACATTGTTTAAAATAAGCTTGATACCTGCATTTGGTTGCGACATTTGAGTTTGCATAGTTTGAGAAGTAATGAGCAAAGTCGTGTGTTCTGAAATACACTTTAAGGTTAGGAAGAACCGGTGATTGGAATGCCCTTGATTGAAATGTTAAGTTGTAACAACCTTCACCATAATCCGTTGTTCCGTAGGTATAATCTCACATTTGTAATCAAAATTAGTTTCATTGTTTTAACACTTTTGTTATCATAATGAAAAAAAAAAACTATGATTAAGACCTAAAATTTTTGAGGACAAAAAGGCCAATCAAGTTATATATCTTCTTATGTATGTAGTATCTTAACTCAATGACATTTACACTTCAAAACTGAACCCTTATAAGCAATACGTAACAAACTAGTGAATTGGAAAATGCTATAAATATGATATTGCCATTCTTAATTTAAATAACCTTAGGCTCAACCCGTCGTACGCTGACCCAAAGTTTTGGGCAGTCTTGGTTTGGCATTTGAGATGAATAGCCGTTGGCTGGATGGCAAATGGTCATGGAGGGAAAATAATTTTGACCGATAACTTTATAGACGGTAATTTTTTTACCTCTTTTTTCTTCCCTTCCTTTCCCTTTTCACCTGAAACTACAAAACATCGCCAACCATTGACCTCATCGTACGCTCTATGTTTGGTCTTTTTATCACCTACGTGACTGTCTTGTCTAGGTATAACTATGAGCAACATAATTTCTTATTGTAAGTTGTAACCTTATCCTACTTATAAGCAGAACGTATTGGAATCTTAAAAAAAAAACAGGGCTATCGAATTATTTGCGATTTCGCAAGACAGTTCACTAAGGCCTGCGCCTGCGACAAAAGAATTAATATGGCCTTGTCACTTTACTAAAGAACCGATCACACCTTTGCAGAAAGTGCAGAAAATGTTCAGTGTACACCCATCCCTCGTCACAAAATCTGATACGTTCATGCGTCCTCAGTTGTGCATTACCCTCAGGAACCTAGAAAGGGACACCCATTTTTATTTTATTAAACACTAGACGTTGCCCGCGACTTCATGAGCGGAAAAGTTAATTTCGCAGAAAACGTACATTTTTCCACGATAAAAAGTAGCTTATGTCATTCCCTGTGGTCTACTTTATATATGTGCTAAATTTCATCTAAATCTGTCCAGTAGTTTAAGAGCCTATTCAATGCAAACAAATAAACTAACAAACTTTTCCTCTTTATTATATTAGTATAGATAAATTTCTGCCATCTGGGTAAATGGAGTTTTGCACGCTCCTTTGTGTTTTTTATGCGCCTTCTGTTCACTGCTTATTATATTTTTAATCACTGACATAATACATTGGGAAAAAAATATGTGCCCATTCTTAAATAAATTGTGTGCTCTCAATTTATTGTCAAGATAGTTATTTGTTTGCCAAAATAATATAATCTTCTCTGCCGGTTTTGAATATTCTCACTGAATACAAAACTGATATTATTAGTCGCCTGGTATTTATTATGCCAACATTCTGTCGCTAAATTAGTAATTCAGTATGCTATGTTTGTTTTTTTCCCCACCCAAAATTTGATTGATTTTCCACAAGTTTTAATACGTGCCAAAATCAAATAGTGGAGGTGGTTCCAGATGTCATTAAATATCAGGACTCACTGAGAAATGAGTGCAAAATGAATTTGAATTTAAAAATTAATCGAATTCGATGAAGTTTCCATTTGCCAGTGAACAGTAATTAATAAGCATGTATTGTCCGCAGGGGTTTCAGTGTTTGCGTATGCAACCGACAGCACATATTCAAGCCGGTGTCTGTGCAGGCCATGTGGTGCGTATTGTTTCCGACTATATTACGTAATTGATAGTTAGATGTTTTTTTAGACAGAGTGAATTTTTCCAGTGGGCTTGCCAAGTGTAATGGAAAAGTATAAGGAATAATTAGCGAAAAAATTGTCATTCTTTTTATGCCCATGTCCATTTGAAAATTTCACCCTGATTATCTACACCAGGACCGGACGTCAAAGAGTATTGTTATGACACTGGAGCTATGGATAAGGATTACAAAGGCGAAATTGCTAGAATGATAATAATTGGTTTATTAATATTACCAAGGGACAGGTCTTTGTTTTCTTAATGATAAGTTGTACTTATTACGAATACGTGACTCAGAAATCAGAATACTTACCACCGAAGTGCATTTTCGGGGACAAAAAGATAGCGAGAATTTTTCTTGTCATTAGTAGGTGATTCATCTTTACAACGTGCAAATTACTAAAAATGTTTGTCTGATATAATTGTTTTAACGATACTATAATGAATTTCTTTTAGACGAGAGATGGCTCTTTCTAAAGTTTGTGCATTTTGCAATTTATTGTCTATTGTGTAAATAGTAAAGCATACCTATATTATAAGCAGATAGATCGCCTGCTAGTGCTTAGCGTCCTTCATGCCATCTACAACTGACAACAGCAGAGGAATTACAAGTGGTTTGTCGGCTTTGTAAAGTTCTCCTTTTAGGGATGGGCCTCTGGCACTCACACAACGCTAGCATCTTTTGGAACTGCTGAACCTTTTTCAATAAACAGCCTTTTGACGAAGTCTAGTTACCATATCCGATCTGTACCTTAGCGGTACCAGTATCCGGATAAATCGGGCAATTATTTCAGGCCGGTTTTCTTCGAGGCTATAATTGCATGCTGATTCTTCGCAGGTCGGCGCTTCAGACGCTGCACCGCGCGAGCGCGCGGGCCCGCGAGCTGAACCACTTCGCGGGCGGGCCGTCGCACGCGTGGTGCGAGTACTACGAGCGGCACGTCGACTCCGACCGCTCCTGCCTCAATGAGTGGCACGCCATGGACTGCCTCGAGTCGCGCCGCCCGCCCTCGCCGGACTCGCTCAGACACAAGTGAGTATAGATTACCATCGCTTGTGAGCATACAAGTAGCCACGCACCGCCAAAGATGCAATAGTCCTGTGGAATTTTGAGTAACAGTTATCAACGGGCGCATGAGCACCCGTCAAGTGAGGGTGGGTGAGAAATGAGCCTATTTTACCGTACCCGGAAGTAGGCGTAAGCATGAGTATGTACGTGACTACACTACATCCTTTCAGTATATCGACGTAAGAAAACGTATTTGCTGTAGCTAGTCGGTGCCTCCCATTGCTCGAAAGATACCGCCATACTCCGAGGCACCGTATTTAAAGAGTGGATTAAAATTGAGGAAAATTGTTTTGCATAATATTTTTGATTGAAAATTTTTTGAGTTTTTCAGTGTCTTCCTTCTTCTAAAAAAGGTATACCCTGGTTCCAAAAGTACTGAACAGAACTCCTGACTCCTTATATATACATGTTTGGGAATTTCGACGTTGTTTAAAGAACTGCAAGCATAAAATATAAGCAGTAATCATCATCATCGCCACCATCATCACACCATACATCATCACATTATATGATGATATAATAGTTATTTCTCATAGTATTTTACACCGACACGGATATCTTTGCACATGCCGTTTGTGGACCTATTTGCAAAATTATTTTGTTTTTGTAAAGGGTATATTTCAAAATTGGTCCCTTAGTCACCAAAGTGACCTGACGATAGCATTCATGAGGAATCGAGGGAACTCTTCAAAATTATATGGACACATATAGTGATTTCGACTTTTTCTGAAGTAGTCCAAGCATATTATACTACCAAAAAGTAAGTTTTTGTACTAAGGTATACCCTGGATCCAAAAGTACTGAACATATCTCCTGAGTCCTTATAGATACGTGTTTGGGGTAAATAAAAGTCAATAGTTGTAAGTAGTGAAAAGCCTACTGGTAATAACTTTAACAAAAATAATTTCATTGCTGTTCATGACTCATGAGTAATATTTTAACAAAACTATGTTCCATAAATCTGTCACTGATAATTAAAAAGATATTAGATTTTTTTAAACAGTAACTTTTTAAACAATTTTTTTAGCTCTGGTGAAAAGTTGAGTTTTGGCTACTTACAGCAAATACGTTTTCTTGCGTAGATCTCAGATCAAATAATAAACCAAGATAGCGCATGGCGTTTGTTTGAAGTGAGGCCTAAAAAACTACGCTACTTCAATTTTACACACGCGCTCACGCACACACAAGCAAAAAAGGACGCTACTTTTCGACAGTATCGAATGAGTCGTCGCGACGACTAATCTATACTGACAAAAAGTAAAGTACTTTTTTGCTTGGTTTTTTATTTCATCTGAGGCATAGACAATATAATATTACCTTATAGTATGTGTAGACATAGACAAGTCATCTGCCACTGGTGGAGAGTCTAATGAACGCGGACCCTTTGTAGGTATACACGTTAAAAATGGCTTCAATTACAATGCAACTATTTTAGCATAACCATAATATTAAGGACTCCATATTTATAGACCTAATAAACATATCACGTCTAATTTTAGTTAATAATGCTTTCCAAAAAAGGAATTACTATATTAGTGACATAACTTATCAAATATAGCTTCAATATATATAAGGTTAAATTGTTATGTTAATTCACTTTCCTTGTTTGTTTTTTTTGATATATATATAATAAGGACTAAAGGATAAATAAGCAACGCGATCTCTTGGGAACTTATTCCTACAGTGACATTCAATGTTCGTAAAAGTCCACGTGTAAATTAATTTTAATGTAAATTTAAACAATCAAATTACCACAAAAATTTGACGTTAAATGAAGCAACTATGTGGGCACTGTTAACAATTTGAGTGTGAACAATTTAATTAACAAGTTAGATGCTCGCGAAATACACCAAAACCTTATTGTGGTTCAGCGACTTAGCACCTAGACCTAGTTTTTTAACCTCGATATGAATTGTTGGCAAATGCGTTAATCAAATGCATCAGCAACGAAACTCAGGGTTAAGACAATTACATGATTTGTGTGCTCTATATAGGATAAATGTAATGTGCTGGTGCGTATTTCATATGTTTTTTTTTATATTAACAGTTTTATTGTTTAGAGACAATGGTTACTGAATTACGCTGTGGGAATTAATGTAGTAAGTGTAACCTTATAGTTTATCGGGCAGTAGATTCAAATCATATTTAACACATCTCCATTTTTAGGGTTCCGTAATACATAAGGAACCCTTATAGTTTCACTCTGTCCGTCCGTCTGTCTGTCTGTCCGTGCTTCTAGCTTCTGTAATTATGACTATAAATGGATGAAATTTGGCATAGCTATAGATTGTGTATAGATCTCGGTTTTGGCATCATAAAATAATAATAATTTTGGTCAGGTTATTATAGCGTTCTCGACAAATTTTATATGACGTCAGATTATAATATAATTTAGAGATGACGGGAATTTTGATAATTCACACAACATTAATCACTCATTACACATTCTAAACAAGAGGGGACTGTGTTATCTAAAACAGAACTTCTTGCCTATTTATTTCCTCCTACTATTAGTAGGCAATATTATTTAATGTCGAATCGGTTGATAAGAGTGTTGTTACATTTTATACCTATCTAAACCAAACTTTTGGTAACGAGTGAATAGTGATCCTTCTGTACGTTAGTACTATTAGTAATTTAGTAATTTTCCTGTGCTAATTCATAGGTAAAATGAGAATAGGAACGTCAATGAACTTTTCTGTCAAATATCACTTGAAAAGTGCGATTTTCAGAAAAACTTATGTACATATATAAATATTAATAGTCTTGCATCGAATTTAAATAAAAACGTTAGATAGTAATCAAATAACTAAACATAAATTTAACTATCATAACAGTCGTAATTCGAAACAATATGGCGCCGACTCGATCCTATTCTCATTTGAATCGCACTATACTATTAGTAATTTTTCTGTAATAATTCATAGGCAATACGTAATGTTCTCAACAAATTGTTACAGGCCTCGCGAAAGGGACGAGACAGAGCGCGTAATAAAATGCACGTTGAAGGAGATAATGATGAGCGTGGACCTGGACGAAGTCACCAGCAAGGCCATCCGGGGTCGTTTGGAGGATGAGCTAGATATGGACTTGGCGGAATACAAGTCCTTCATAGACCAGGAGATGCTGATCATACTGGGTCAGATGGACGCGCCCACGGAAATATTCGATCACGTGTACCTCGGCTCCGAATGGAACGCGAGCAACTTGGAGGAGTTGCAGAAAAACGGGTGGGTATTTTGATATTGTGAGTTGGTAATACAATAGAATATCTATTATATTGTTATAGATCAAGTCGATGTTGACTCTTTAATGGGCCATTAGTTCCCATCATATCCATTACTTTTTACAATGAAACCCGAAAATTCTGAAATTAATATTTTACGACATTTTGGACTTTGAATCTTCTACGAGGACTTCTTTCGTTAGTTAGCTGCATTTATGGTATTACAAACAATAAAACAGCGCATTAGTTACATAAGCGCTATAAAAATAAATAAATTAAAATCACAAAATTATAAAAAAATGGAGAAAAGAGGAAAAAATCGTATTTTTATAAGAAACTCAAAAGTCCAAAATCTCGTAATATAAATTATTTTGGAATATGGGCTTGATTGCAGAAAATATTCGAAATTAGAACTACAAGCCATTAAAGGATCAACATTAACTTATACTATAACTCTGTATAATACATATTATAAAGTTAGTAGTTTCGGCCAGAGTGAGTTGAGTCTTCCCCCTAATACTAAATACTAATAAAAATATTTGCTAACTAATAACATTCAATATTGCTGTCTTTGTCTGTCAAGTGACTTCTCCAACGTTTAGACAAAGACGGCAATATTGAATGGTAACCAGTTATGAAGGTAAATATTTTTGATGAACCACTGTTAATTAAAGCTACTAATTAAAACGTATCCGATTAATGTGTTGAAACGACGTTTATATAGAAACGTTAAAGAGTTTTTTAATCATTCATATTTTCAATAAAAAAAAAATCAAAAGCATATCTCTGATATTATGATTTCTATTTTCGTTTATAGTTTAAGACTTACCGATTTTCTCTACTTCGTTTGCAATGTTGTGATTTATATGTTTCTTTTTTTTAATTCCAGAGTGAAGCACATACTGAATGTTACAAGAGAAATAGACAACTTCTTTCCTGGTATGTTTGACTATTTAAATATAAGAGTGTACGACGATGAAAAGACTGATCTACTAAAGCATTGGGACAATACGTTCAAATATATTAACAAGGCGAGAAACGACGGCTCAAAAGTGCTCGTTCACTGCAAGATGGGCATCAGCCGATCCGCCTCCGTCGTAATAGCTTACGCTATGAAAGCGTTCAATTGGAATTTCGACAAAGCTCTCAAGCACGTCAAAGAGAAAAGAAGCTGTATCAAACCTAATACGAATTTTCTTAACCAACTGGAAACCTATCAGGGCATACTCGATGCCATGAAAAATAAAGAAAAACTGCAAAGGTCCAAATCGGAGACGAATTTAAAAGCTCCAAAGTCGGCAACCAAAATAGAAAATAAAGCAATGGATACTACACCACTAGTCTTGGCTCTGACAGGGTCGTACACGAGGCGGCCGCGGTCGTGGTCGCCGGACACCAAGTTGGCGTCGGAGCTGCTGCCACCGACCTCGGTGTCGCTAGAAAATTTGGCTTCTGAAACTCGTCACAAGCTTATGCCTTGCGCCAATGGAAGCTACAGCGTTTCGCCCAACCAAATAATTAGGTTAAAGGAGGAGGGCTCGCTGTCCGTTAAACATATCGTGAACGAAATAGAGAACGCCGCGTCGAGCGATAGGAAGGAGTATTCCAGAAGAAACCAACGTTTGAATTTCGGTGTTCCGAACGACAGTTCATCGTATAAAGGCAGTGATAATAGTTCTGTAAGTGGAGACAACAAAACGCAGACGTCGCCGGTACGACTCGCGGGACAGAAGGGTCCCGGAGTGGACTCCGAGGGAAACAAATTTTACACCTGGGATCCCGGGGAGTCGCAGTGGACGCTGGCCGACGAGACCCAGAGCGTCGGCGACGGTGATAATATTGTTAAAAGTGATAGTGGTATAATGGACGTAAAGGCGAAAACTAGTGACGCTTTTTTTAGTTCGGTGGAACGAAACGATTCGGACGATCGGAGAGAGGAGGAGGCGCCGCCGCCGAGTCGGCAGAGCTCGTGGAGCTCGTTCGACAGCGCCGTGGTGCCCGATCTATCGCGCCACTCCTCCTGGGGCTCCCACGACACGCGCGCCGCCCGCCCGCACGTCGGTCCGCGCGAAGACGCCAAACGGCCCAAGGAGCGCCCCGACGATCGCTCAGCGGAGCCGCTGAAGATGGCGTCCGACCTAGGAATTATCAGCGAGCACATCGAGCAGCGCCGCGCCGCCGCGGACATCTCCGATAACGTTAGAAAGTTTAACGAAACTTGTGCCATATTGAAGGAGCTCGCGAGCGCGACGGCTCGCATGGAGAGCGCGCGGGACCGCGGCGCGTCCACGTGGGGCGGGCGGCTGTCGGCGTCGGCGCCGGCCGACACGTGGCTGCGGGCGGGCCCGCGCCGGCGCCGACTCGCGGCCGCGTCGCACGGGGACCTGCCCCGCGCCGCGCCGCCGCCGGTCGGCCTCGTCAGTAACCTTAAGAAGGAGTTCGAGGCGCGCTCCGAGAACGAGCCCCAGCGCCGTTCTGCCTCCCGGGGCCGGCCGCCCGCCTCGCCCCCCGCGCAGCCGCCTCCTGCAGTCGAGGACCTGTCCGTTCGCGTCTTGGTCGATCGGTACGACCAGCCGGGGCGGACGCGCAGCGAGTCCGCGGGCGACCCCGCTCGCTCTAAGGCGTTTCACGAGTCGTCGTCTAAAAAGTGTAAGCTGGCGGTGGAGGGCGAGCCGCGCGTACGAGCCCGCAACTCGTACTGCGGCACCGCGGGCGGCGGGACGGGCCCGGAGCGGCCGCCGATGGCGCCCACGGTGCTGGCGCTCGCTCCTCTCGACTATCCGACCGTAGTCAATACGTTGATGTCGAAAGCTCAAAACAAAAAACAAATTCAGCACGGGAAAACTCATCCCCTGACGAGGCTCAACCCGAATCGTTCGAACAATAATCGGTGTACGAATCCTGTATATAATACAATGTAGTGATTAACTTTTATTTATTACGAATTCTTGCCAAACTCGATATTTTACCTTTCTAAGAGTTTTATACTGTATACAAATGAAATCACAGTGTATTTGTCTAACACATAAAACTATTATAAACCGCTGTTTGTGCGTAGAAAAATGTTATAAAGAGAGAATAAATTCGATGCAATGAATGTACAATTTTATATTACATTTTATTTCTAAACCTTATTTTCGAACTTCTTATTATTATAATAATTATGTTTAACCGCAAATATTATGTCGTACTATTTATCAAATGTTAGGGTTTGATTTGGCTCGTTTACAGTTTGATTGCCATCTTCAACTTTAGTTAATCATAAAATTTTTTGGACCAATGCTACATAATTATAAGTCTAATAATAATTTTATTGCTTCATCGTGAATAGGGTTAAGTACAAAAAAAATAATAAGAGATTAAAAGACAAACTTTGTATTATGTAGGTATATAATAGTCACAATTAAAATTATTCCATAATATTTAAGGATCTGGCAAATAAGACAAAGAAAAAATTTGGTGAAAGTGATGGAATTTTTTTTGAAATTCTAGCACCTTTGTTCTATGATCCTATACAGAATTTGTGGATTAATATAACATAATTTTATAATTTGATTTAAAACTTCAGATGTGTGCTTATATATCACTATGTATGTAGGTATTACATTTTAAATGCCGCTTACTATATACAGTGTGGGTATATTGCACATATAAAACATTGTTTATGAGCAATGTTCGTGATTAAGTAAAATTTATAGCCCTTCGGCCAGCATTTAAATATAAACTCTGCATTAAATAATATTTATTTAAATTGACATGAACCATTTTACAATTTATATTATAGATAAAATATATTATACATAGGCATCACGCATAACAATATATTTTATAAACATGCACTATGAAAAAAAACCAACTATAAAATAAGTTATTAATACAAACAAAACCAAGCGAATACTCATATTATATAGATACATATGGTAAAACTAAATCATTTATTAACGTATTTTAATTAAGGTACAAGTACTATTCATATATAGGGTACAATAAATCCGTTCACTAGCTAACCATATTCATCTATTCTATTCTTCACAGTTAATATATTTTTTTGGTACAAATAAGTACTTCAAAATTCAAACATGTTTAAACAAATTGATATCATTCATCTATAGTCCGATTTATAATCTTAGTAAAGTGACAGCCAAAAATCATTCTGACTCAACCGATAAATAGGGAAAGCGAGATGAAGTAAATACGTAAATGCCGTTTCTGAGATTATTAATCAGAGTATGATAGTTAGCGTTGTTCAGATACGTGGGTGTGTTTGGCGGAAAAAAGCGCTTGACAACGCATGCTAGAGCTGAAAAATGGTCTATAAAGTTGTCGGCCAGGCCCAGAACACGTTTACTAACTTCAATAGCGCTGACACAATCCGCCATTTTGCTTATTTATTTTGATTGTTTTGAAATCAGTTCTATTTAAAGTATTATTAAAATTAACAATAATGTCAGCCCATAAAATAGATAGATAGATATATACACTTTATTGCTCACATTAAAGTAACTAAATGTGGGCAAATAGTGAAATATATTTGTATATAATAAATATATAATTGAATTTGAATACTTTATAAACATAATATAAGTTAGGTTAGGTTCCCCGGTTAACGCTAACTTAGCGTCCTAGAGGAAAAGAGCATTTAGCAGTTGACAGCGCTTACTGCTTAGCGATCGCCATACTGCTTACGAGCGCTTTTTCCGCCAAACACGCCCAATATGCGTGTTGATGATTTCTTTTATGAGTTATCAATGTTTCACCATCAATATTCTTTAGGTTATTGGGCTGTGTTGATTTCTTTGTACGTATGGCGTAGTAAGTCTGATTTTGACTGTACTCTTAACAATATTGAATGAATAGGTACCCTTATTACCATTTGATCGATAGTATGCACTTAACAATCTTCTATCGTTGGCTGTGTTTGGCGGAAAAAACGCTCGTAAGCAAAATGGCAATCGCTAATCGATAAGCAAAATGGCGGATTAAGTTAGCGCTATTGAAGTTAATAAACGTGTCATATTACCGATAACTGTATTTTTCGCTTTTTGCTTACGAGCGCATCCGAACGCTTTTTCCGCCAAACAGCCATTTATTCAATAGACAGTTATAGACATAACTATTCGTTTTCACATTCACGTTACTATAAATCCACTGACTGCAAAGTCTCCTTAAAATGATAACGATTTTCTATTTCGTCATAACGATGAGGTATTTAGTTACATAAAAATAGTTTAGTAGGTAAGTATATATTATTTTTAATTTCCACAAAACCTACTTCAATTCACACATTCTGAAAATATCTCATAATTATAATTTGATACAATTTCTTACACCAAGATATACAATATTATAATATAGGTAGGTAGGTCCTATGTAAAATGTAGGGACTCATTTTATAACTTGTGAAACTTACAATTTTTCGTATTACATACATGTACCTAAAATATTTCATTACATTTTGCCAGTTATCTATAAAAAGCCATAAATTATATTTTTCTAATTACTTTTTGAAATGTACATATTAGAAAGAAAAAGTAGCAAATTAAGTGATGAAGTTCACGTTATGATATATAGGAAGGTAGTTCATTTATTTATAGTATCTATGTACCAGCTACATGATTATTCTAATCGCCAGGTTTGGATTATTCATTGAAATTACAAAAATAACAATACTTTACAATGATAATATTATTACTTTAAGTGAATGTTTGGAAAAGTAACAAAAATTTTCAAAGGTTTCTATTTTGGTAGATTTAGCGATAGAGGGTGTGTTTTGGGCGGGGCAACAGACATCACACCCATAAGAGCAAAATAACTCGTCTCTCGTGTTATACTTTTCGCGTGTATGTGTTTGTGGAATATAGGTAGAGGTAAAGTACATTCAACCATCTTCCAGTACATGTTGCAGTGTTTCAGTTCGTAAAAGGTATAGTTATTATTGTTCCTATTTCCTAATATTATGCTTAATATTAGCAAATACCTAGTCGATTGTCCAGCCACAACGAAGGTCTTCAATTTGGACTCCATTTTTACATATTTTATAATATTATGGTAAGTTCGTTTGGATAGCCAGTAGCAAAACTAATTAATGTTATTAAGATAACTGATACCTATTTATAATATTTTTTCATAAGTGCAAGTATAAGCTAACATACGTTTTTCTTTTGTTTAAGTACATAATATAATAAAAACTCCAAATATAAGAAAGGCAATGATGCCACATGTAGATAATATTAATATCGAAAACAGAGCATGTCAATTAAGGTGTTAGCTAGTCATTCGTCGTCGTCGAAGACAATGTTCCTGACATCTTCGGTCATCTCTTATGCGTTTTTAACAAGAGTGAGGAAGGTAGAGAAACACGATACCCGGTGTTGCTACAATATTCAATAAGTTAATATTTTAAATGAAGTAAGTACCTAATCAAAGTTAGTCTGCCATTGGGTCATTTACATTTCCTTAAAACTTGTTCAAAATCAATATATATATAAAAGTCAAATATATATAAAAAGCCGATTGACTGATGTATCAACGTACAGGTCAAACCCTTATACAGCGTGTCCCGACACCTATATTCCGATATAGGTGTCGGGACACGCTGTATAAGGGTAGTTAAGTAATGTAAGTTTTTTTTCGGTGTTTTTTTTAAATTATTTGCTTTTTGTGAAAAATCTAGGCCATTAGCATGCTTGTTTTTTGTTCTAAAACGATAGAAGAGGACGTTTGCTAAAATAAAATACAAACCCCTTTACTCTCAATGCAATAGTATAGAACTTATAACAATTTGTTGGTATCATCTCAGGCAGGGGGCCAGCCAGTCGTCTTTTTCAAATTGTTATAACTACTTATTATTTGTTCCACAACGATAGAAGAGGACGTTTGCTAAAATAAAATACTAAACTCCTTTACTCTCAGTGCAATAGTTTAGTAGTTATAACAATTTGAAAAAGACGACTGGCTGGCCCCCTGCCTGAGATGATACCAACAAATTGTTATAACTTCTAAACTATTGCACTGAGAGTAAAGGGGTTTGTATTTTATTTTAGCAAATGTCCTCTTCTATCGTTTTAGAATAAAAAACAAGTAGGTTAATGGTCTAGATTTTTCACAAAAAGCAAATAATTTAAAAAAAACACCGAAAAAAAACTTTATATTTTTTTAAATTACCTTTTTTTGTTTTTCTGTTCAAAGAAAATTAAAATATTTAACTGTGAATTATTGTCCACATGTTTAGCTATCGAATGAGACCTTTTTTATGTTCCTAGGACATTTACATGAGTAGTAGTGGTCGAATTAGTACGAGAGCCCGGGTCTTGGTAACCGAAAAATAAAATGGCTGCCATTTTACAAACGTGAGAGAAAAATAAAATTTGAGGGGCAATTTGTCGATAAAAAATTCCATATTTTTTACCACTAAAGGCTCCGATATAGGTGTCGGGACACGCTGTATAAGGCTAGAAATTTGAAATTTTGCACACGTATTTCGCTATAAGAATTCGCTTATATGACGTAGGCATCCATTAAGGAAGGATTTTTCAAAATTCAACACCCAAAGGTAAAATTTGGGGGATAAAAGTTAGTATGAAACTTTTTATTCCTTGGACATATTTGCATGAAATTTCGTAACGAATTGAGTATGAAAAAAATGAGTTACGTATTTCAGTGTTTTCTAAAATTCAGCCCCTAATTTCATGCAGGCGAAACCGCGGGTAATTTATGCTATTACGGATATTTTGGGCATATGAGATTTACTGCTTATGTGTCTACATAAGCAGTAAATCTTATTTTTAAAAAAAAATGAAAATGTTGAAAAAATAATAATAGTAATTAAAATTACATTACGATCTTTACGGCGCTGTTAAGGTCATTGACCTCACACAGCTGATTGTATTGAAGCTATTTATGCAAAGTCCGCTTCCTCTTTACAGCAGTAGATCGTATGCCCAAAATATCCGCAATTCATTTTGAACAACCTTATATTCAAACAAAGTTGTAGGTTAATTAAAAAGTTTTGTAAGCTCTAGACAAAACTTACCTATGCTCAATCAAGAAATAGTACATATGTGTACTTTTTACAGTTCTTGTTACATAAAATAAACATAATGAGCAACATATTATTGAAACAATCTTATTATTATTACAATTTTATTTCAGTTGGCAACTATAGCTGGCAACACAAACTAATATACCTTTTGCATCATATTAAAAATAACTACACTCACAAGTCACACATAATGAAATCAACTAAGTTTAATAATATGGTCATGATAACAAATAGATTCTTAGTTAGAATTTATTATAATAGTGACCAAAAGGTGACATTCATGGTAATTTTCATAGGAATGATTTTTCATATTGATATAAATTATATAGTTTCAATATTTACTACTAAAAGTGCACAATATGTCAGGAAATTCCTATAATTTTTCATAAATAGTTACATAATTACTCAAATCTCAGTATTAGTAACATTATTTTTATATTTGAAATAAATATTATCACTTTATACTATACACATTCTGTAATTATTTACAGTCTTAAAATTTGTACCATTATCTTTAGTTTGATCTGCATTATGTACACTTCTATAAGCCAGTGGATTTACTTATGCTAAAATAGGTACCCATTCAACAAACACTACTTTGCCTTTGTCACAAAAATATTTTATCTTCCGTTTGTCAAAAATAGACATCCACAATAATTATAAGCCACATTTACTGAGGAAACATGCATAATAAATTTATAATATTCAACGTTATTGGATAAACAATGATAACAATCAATAGACTTCTATTTTTCTCTATACATTTATGAACATTCAACAGTCTGTAGTAAACATATACCTATTAATGTACAAAGCACAGAAGTACACTTTATCTATTCAAGGTACAACTTACATTTGGGATTTTAAGGTTTAACCTCTTGGAGTAGAAAACTTATGGATATAAAAATAAACTGCTATTTTACTTGGTCATAAAGTAATAAAGAACACTACGACCAAATAAATTTACGTTTTTATGAAGTTAAAATAACAATTTCGATAAGTTTCACATTTTATACGTATTTAATATGACACAAGATTGATGTTAATTACAATATTATATATTTTTATACCTTCACAATCTCATTTTATACCAGGCCAGTCTACAATACAAATATGTTTCAAATTTACATTAGAAATAAATAAAATTGTGTTTCTGAATATTATTAAAAAGGATTATGCAAAATGAAGCAGTATTTACTTTCTAAGCTGGAGATGTAAGGCATCGCTGCATTAGTGGATTAAAAACTATTCAATGATTTGTGTCAAGGATTAAGCACACCAACAATTACATCATAATCATAAAAAAACAGAGAACTAACTACTACAAAAATCTTTCTCATCATTAACTATGCAATTGTAACAATAAAGTGTCAAGAAAAACAACAAACACAAGCAAATCCATAATAAATTAATAACATCAGCAACAAACCACTCTTTACCAGAACAACCCATCAGTAGTGTAGATAATGACAAATAATTATCTAATTCTTGCTACAATCACAGAGATTATTGTGAGCTTATCAAATCAAACTCTGGATCAAACAGAGTGGCCTTGTGATTGATGTCTCTGCCCCCACTGACTAGAAGGTCCCTGTGCAGAATTACCTTGTTGCATCCATGACAAGAAATTGGGCGGTGCAGGTGGAGCAGAAGACGCCGGTCCTGCAAAAGCACCCTGATCCGAGCCCCCCGATGGTATATTGTTAATAAGACCCCATCCAGCCTGGTTCAATGCTGCTGCTACGAGTGCTTGATTTACTGGTAATCCGCCCATTCCTAACGGCATACTGCCACCTTGACCTTGGCCACCCCCACCAGCTACGGCTGTCTGTCCATGCTGACTAGACAAGCCCAGGGCCTGCATATTTACCATATCCATGTTACGGTTGCTCCACGAGTTATTATTCGAAGCACTATGAGGGTGTCCTTCGTCATAGTTGCGGCTGGGCAAATTTCTCTGGTTAGAGCCACTTTTATTTTGTTTTGGAGATGCATTAGAGACATTCACTGATACACCTTTTATGATATGATCTTGGCCACACAAGCTTTGTGCTACTTCAGGGTCTAAGAAAGTTATAAAGCTGAAGGCTCTGAACGGTTTAGGTATGAATACATCTGTTACTTCACCAAATTGGGAAAAATATTCTCGCAAATCATTGGCTGATAAATCTTCGGTACACCTTCCAACAAAAACTTTGCATGGCAATGATGTCACAGACCCTTCTTTAGAGTTTGGTATTCGCACATCACACCAACGACCATCTATCATATGTCTCTGAGCCAAGACTCTCATCTGAGACGTATATGATGAAAATCTAATAAAGGCAAATCCTTTGGACATACCGGTTTTCGGGTCTCTCTTCAGTTGCGCCATCAATACTTCACCAAACTTCTCGAAGTATTCGCGCACAGTTTGTTCGGTGGCTTTCCATGGCAATCCTAAAACTATTAAATCGGAGCAGAGATTATCGTTTCTTTTACTTTTGATAGAGGACGTTTCAGAATTTTCACCAGATTTCCGTTTATTTTCCTTAGGAAAACTGCAGATGTACAGATGATTACCCCAACCTTCTGGTGGTGGATACAGTCTGCCATCTCTAAGCCTGATACCCCGAAATGTTTTAGTTTCGGGATGGCGATATTTAAGACCACAACAACCAGGAAATTGCGCAGATACCGTGGTTAACATCAAAGTCCCATCTTCTTCAATTGGAAGTTCTATGGGTTCTTCATTTTCGTCTTCAGCTACAGGCAAGTACTCGAATGACATTATTTTAAATTCATGAACTATTTTTAATAATATTAAATAAAAATAAACACTGATATTATTCTTAGAGCTTTAAATCTGTACAATTTCTATTTCATATAAATATAAAATACGTCAGCTACGGGTTAGGAACCCATTGCAATTTGATCATTGAAAACATAGTCAAACTCTTAGGTTTTGATCCATTTCCTTAATACTGATTCAAAACTATATGAATTGTAAAGTATCAAAACACAATAGGCGTGCTAGATTCTTCTGTTCGATCTTCTTTCTCTGTCTACGCTTGACTATCTTCAGTCAAAAGTCAAAACGTCAACGAATTTGCAACATTGAGGTATATACATGGAGGGGCCCTTACAGTTCTATACATACTAGCGCTTATACAAATATGATGGAAATATGAGACAGACGGTGAAATATCATTTGGTCTCTTTCTATCTAAAGCAATAATTTTCATGTACATTAAACTATACAGGTTAATATTAATCTATAGCTAGCTATTAAAATATTTACAAACTATAAAAGTAATACTAAAAAAAAATAATTAATAACTACTCCAAAACTTAAAAGGCTACAAAAAAAAGAAATCTCCCAGGTCGTCCCCACCAGGCAGAGTACCTAGAAGGCTCAGAGAGTTTCCTCGCTGGATTGCGATAC
The DNA here is from genome assembly GCA_905404095.1 of Glaucopsyche alexis. Classification (NCBI taxonomy): domain Eukaryota; kingdom Metazoa; phylum Arthropoda; class Insecta; order Lepidoptera; family Lycaenidae; genus Glaucopsyche; species Glaucopsyche alexis. The sequence goes on from FR990053.1 coordinate 12,126,597, forward strand.
TCACTCTCTGGGCCACGTAGGTGCCGGCTCTGGGGTCTCGAGTGGCTTCAATGAGTTTTTTGGAAATTTCTCTGAAAAGTTTGTGCGCACCCGGACCCCATGTACCTAGGGTTTCAACCCCAAAAGGTTCAAATATGAGATCCCCACTAAGGTTCTCATATTTGCGCCGCTTGAGGTTCTCCGCCTGATTGGCGGCCGCACCTGCAGTACTCGAGGTGCCCTGGACATGGGACGGAGCAAGTGTATCGACGCAAGTAGCGTCCCATACAAGAGCCCGTCCCACTTAGTCATGTTAGAAGAAACAGCAATATTATTGTTTTTGCTCATTTTAGAAACATTAGACTTCAAAACTTTGACAATTAACGAAATGTGGAACGATCCGCCATTATTTGCTCATTAACTGTCAATTAACTGTGGTAGATCTCCTGTCAAAAGGTTGTTTATGTTTTGTTTAAAGGCGTGACTCCTGTTCGAAACATTACACAGAAAACATGAAACATTGGGGCGTGGCTATACACATTTGTCTAGGAATAGACAATGTTTTTGTTTTCGGAGACGGACGAAAAACATTCCCGCGCGGGTAGAGAGGGGAAGAAATGTTTCATTTCTTATCTAGTGTTCACATCGTTCACATGACACCTAGGTACAGGTTTTTTAGGGTTATAGTTTTGCTTGTTGTGTTTTTTGTGTTTGTTTTTGTGATCGCTCATAATATATGGCCTGACTTAATTAAAAACACAAATTTTGTCAGTTTTCAATAGAAATGCGTAAAATGGCGCACATATTTATGAGTTGAAAAAAATACTTTTATGAAACACCTAAAGAGGCCTTTTCAGAACCCCTCTTTTCTCCTAGATTCTACACCTACAATCACTAAAACTGTGAGCGCTAATACGTCTTCCTCGTCGGAACTTAGGTCGTGTCTGAACAAAATGTTTTGTTTCGACCAAAAACATTTTCTGTAGCTGGAGACAGCTTGTGTATGAAAACAAATGTTTTTGTTTCATGTTTTCTGTGTAATGTTTCGAACAGGAGTCACGCCTTAAGAATTTCCAAGAGATTATAAGGACTTATTCTTTAAAATTTTATTTGAATGTTGTAAAAGTGATAATTAACATGCCTAAACGTTATATTGCAAGGTGCAATGCAATAAAGAGTATAAATCAACCTCAATTGTATTTACGCAGGTTAGTAGCCGGTTTTATGCAATACTATAAACATTTCATGAAATAATTGCGTTGCAATTTGATTTTTTCATTTATTATATTCATATCCACTTAAATTTCATTAGAACAGTCCTTTAAATTGCATTTTAAGTCATTAGATTTATTTACGTAATTGAAAAGTGTTGTACCTACCGTTTGTAATAGTTATCGATAAAGGTACAAATAATAATAGGGTATTTTCCAAGTTTTTAAAAAGTATGTCAAATTGTTCCTAATACCAAAATACATTAGCAGTTTGAACCATTCTTTGTGAATTTCTTTCTTTTCCTTGCAAATTAGCCTAAAAGTTTAAATTAATATTATAGGCGCGAAAACGCTATAATGAGTTGTCATGACGTCACATTCTTGTGACATTGTAACTGTCAAGTGTCAAGTGTCAAATTACACTGAAAATGCCAAATCCCAGAATACCTACTATTTACGTTTTTAAATAAATGTTTTAAACCTATTAAAAATGCCTTATAAATGGTGCGTAGTGCCAAAATGCACTAATACGTCTATTAAAACACCGGGGAAAATCTTTGTGACCATACCAAAGAACACTGAAATGCGGAAAAGTCGCTATTACTCGCTGACGCATGACGTTAATGATTCGATGCTGGCTATTCTTTATGGAAATCGGGAAGACATTAATAAAAAGAAGAATAAGTACAAGAATATGACGTCACATTCCAATCTCGTGCGTTTTTAGTCACGTGGTCAAACGTGAAAAATTCATAATTTTATTTTTGATATTTTATAAAAATCATATATATTTTTATGTAAAAAGTTGGTTAAATTGGTTTAAATTCATAGACGTATATTATAGACGAGGCATGTTGAGGCAAAAAGTGTCTCCAAAAAAATGGCCCCAATTTTTAAATTTTGGGGCCATTTTGACAGTTGAGGTTTGGCACTTGTGATCTTACCATTTCTACATTTGCTATATATGCAGTTTATCCAGTCCGCATATAATTCATAAAATGCCGAGTAGTTGCGTAATTAAAGGCTGTAAAAACTATGACAAACGTGTAAAAAAGATAGACGGGATATCTTATCACAGGTAATTATCACAATATTTTTTGTTACAATTAAAATACTTATGGAATTTTAAATAAATATTCAAAAAATGGCGGCCAACTATGAAATATAACACTGGTTATTGTATGCGCAACAGTGAAAAGGTAACTTTGTAGGGACGTCATTTTTATTATTGTAAATTACAGAAATAAGAGATTCAGTTTTTTTTTATTTCAGTACCTAACCAAACCTAACCTTACCCGTCAGTATTCACATTTTTGATTAATTTAAATAAAATGAAACTAAGGCTTACTATTTATTTGATTTTTACATATTATATTTAAAAATATTATTTACTATCTGGCCTGACAGACGTTGTTCTGTGAATTATGAAATTGAATAAAAAATGCTCGGGAGAATTTTCTTTCTACGGGAGAACTACACTTGAAGGTTGTAAGCGTAGGTTGCTACACCCATAAGTCATACCCTACACCTACAACCTACATCTAGACTTACTACATACCTATAGCTGTTGGTAGGTGATAGGTTGGTAGGTAAACAGTAGTTACCCCACTAAAAACCTACAAGCTACATCTACTAGATGTAGATCACCTATAACCTGCACCTACTGTCTATTCTACTCCTAAACAACCACCTACAATGTTCAGGGGCCAGCCGATTTAACATTATGCACTTTTGGAGAAAAAAAAAGTAATATTTCTGAAATATTACTATGTTACTGGAAGCACCTTTATACCGAGTGATTTTTTAATCCGTTTCAAGAGAAACAGTGTATAATAGTTACACAAAATAGAGTACTTTGGCATACTTAGTTTATTATTTTTTTCTTTTGTCTAATTTAGTGAACATTTGTTGTAAACATCGCAGAAATTTATAGTATTTAAATTACAGATTTCCCAATAATCCAGAGCGCAAAGAGATTTGGACTCGCCTTATTCGAGAACAACGAAATGAGCCTAACAAAAAAGTTACTCATAGATCTAAACTCCCCTCCCGCTCGCGCCTTGGTGACACCCACTTCGCAACGGGCCGTGCAGCAGAAATCGTAATATTTTAATTTCGCCATAACTTCAAAACCAAACATCCAATTTGAATAATTCAAAGACCAAATATTATCTACATAAACTGTACTTAGTGATGAAATAATTTATTTTGATAAGGATTAATAGCATGAGTAAAATAAATGCGTTTAAATATAGTCCAAAAAAAATTCAAGATTTCTAAATAAAAAAATGGTTGTTATGCCTCACTTGACATAGATAGGTATAGTGTGTCACGGACTTTTTTGTAGATATTTATAAGATCTACAATTAATTAGAACATTTTATGGTTCTATCTTTTATAGTATAGGCAGCGTACGCAAAATAAGTAACTTTTCTGGTTGATTTTTACACCTTGTGTCCGAAAAACCCAAATATCTTACGGAACCCTATTTTTTCCAAAATAAGATTTAGCCTATGTTCCTCGTGGATAATGTAGCTTTCGAAAGGTGAAAAAATTTTTGAAATCGGTCCAGTACTTTTTAAGCCTATTCATTACAAACAAACAAACATACAAACAAAGTTTTCCTCTTTATAATATTAGTGTAGATGTAGATTATTACTTTCAAACTGAATTAGATTATGTATAAGTTTTTATAAATTATAATTCAATATTCTTTTTATGGTACTTAATATAATTAGTTTTGTTTTTAATGAGTCTTGTTTTATTTATCTAGGTAATAAAGGAATATTAAGTGCTGTTGCGCTAGGATTTGTATGTAATTTTTGCTGCAGCGCTGGCTGTGAAACGTCACAGCTCCTACGGCTCCGCCCCTTCTGTGGCGCCGCTGGAGCTACGGCACATGTGTAAAAACAAATTTGTTGTCTGGTCTAGGTCCATACGCCGTATAGAAGAAAAAAATTGGTTTTCTTGTAAAATCCTTTAAAATATCTTGCTTAGGTTAAAATATCTAGTATCCATACACCATAATAGCCATTGCACTAATCTATTACACCGATATAATATCTGTATAATATTCTAGTATGTAATTATCGTCATCTATGGGTACTAATCACCAGAGGAGTTAAAAGTGCGTTCCTGATCTTTGGCATACATTTGACAAATAATGTAGGTATAAGAAAAAGTTACGCCATCTTGATTTCAGAAGATTTATTCAAATAAATGTGGACTGAAAAATCTGCGGAAAGCAAATGTCGAAATGTCAAGATGACAAAATATGAAACCTCGACTGCCCCAAAAAACCCCAAAAGTGGGGCAGTTTAAGTGTGGACACTTTTTGCCTCAACACGCCTCGTCTATGCTTTATGATAATGAGAGTAATGTAATAAGAAATATGAAATATTTAAATTACATTACGTACCTGTAAAAATTATATTTGTTTGTAAGCCTTATTGATTTATTGTTGCTAATATTTTAGTAATTCCAGTATTAATGCGAGCTAAACTTATATTAAATACGCCGGACAATTTTATTAACATTTCTTTAGTCAAGATATGTATTTAAAAAAAATGTATGCGTTGTACGCCCTTACAAAGTTATATCATACGACTAGCGACTGTTCCATCGGAATGGTAAAATCGTAAAATCAAAGGAACATCGAAGTTCCGTTGATTTTACATAGATGGCGTAATTTTTTCTTGTATGAAAATTTTTTCGGCTAAATGTACGTGATAGCCTATCTTGAGTTGAAATCTTTGTTTAAATTATTGTTTAGCGATAAAATATCAACAATCTGATGTATATTTTCATCATAGGATAATAACCTATTACATCGATAAAAACATAATAATTACATTTGTGTTATGTCTCAAAAAGCAATCTGAATGTATTCGATGTGGTCTTAAAAATATAAGTTTATTAGCTTTTAATAATATTGTTGTGACCAAAATTATTTGACAAATGATAAAACTAATAATACTTGTTTTTTATAGGTTTCCGAAAAGTGATACAATAAGCAAATTATGGTTGAAAGCTGGAGAAGAAAATATTAATCCCCGGACCCAGTCAAGAGAATAGCATAGCCAGTTTTTGAACAAACTTAATTTTATTTAGAAATGTATAGACTTATTCATTTTAATATAAGTGGATATATTCCTTTGTCTTTTATTTCTATTCCACCTTAGATAGTTCAAAAAGTTTTTAGTTCCATCTGTCGATGCCACAAGGACTAATTATTTGCCAAGCTGTAAAAATGTAACACCTATTAATTGTAACCATATTTTCACCAAATAAAGCATCTTGTCATTATGTATAAGATTAGGTTACGATGGGACTGACTTACGCTGTACATCAAAAGTCCCTAAGTAAAGAAAAAAAAAGCACCATTTCATTTCATATACCAATTTATACAGTTGGCTCAGCTCGTATGAAAATAAATATTTAACCATATTATAACCTCTAAGGACCTAGGAGTTAAAGTATCCTTAAATAATAAAAGATAAACGTGTTGACTTAAATAAAGAAATGACACTTCTTTCCCATGGTAAATAAAGTTAAGTCTTACTTGATTAATAAAGGTATTACAATTTTTAAAAAAAAAATGGTCCAGTTAGAACAAATAGAATAAAACTATCCTCAGCAATCAGCATAGAATACTCAGGATGTCGGTTAAAAGATATTATCGATTAATAAAAGTAGTTAAATGTACAATTTCATTAGTAAAATAAGTTTTTTTACTTACGTATGCATAAATTAAGAATAAAAAAAGCATAATTTCATGTCATAAACCAATTTATACAGTGGGCTCAGCTCGTATACAAATAAATATTTAAGGATATTTTAACTCCTAGGTCCTTAGAGGTTATAATATTATAACCTATAAGGACCTAGAAGTTAAAAGATCCTTAACTAATACTTAAGCGTGTTGACTTCAATAAAGAAATGGCACTTCTGTCCCATGGTAAATAAAGGTAAGTCTTACATGATTAATAAAGATATTACAAAAACTTTTTTGAAAGTGGTCCAGTTAGAACAAATAGAATGTATACCTAAATATTATATCGTCAGCATCGAATACTTTTTTGGATGTCCGTTAAAAGATATTATCGATTAATAAAAGTAGTTAAATGTACAATGTCATTAGTAAAATAAGTTTTTTATTTACGTATACATGTAAGTTATTGTAAAACTTATGAAAATTTAAAATATCGATACTGTCGATACCCATAATTGCAACTCTAGTTCGGCAGCCATTTTTTGCTCATAATCAGCTGATAAATTGGACACGTTTTTGTCATAGGTAGGGCCTGTCCTTTGAATTCTTTAGTCATTGATTTGCAACGACAATGGAATCTGACATTAATTTTTTGTTAGGTTCCCGGGTTTTGGCTAAGTTTCTAATGGGTTTCTATAGTTTTTTTTACATATTCTTAGCTTTTCTATTTTTCAAACTAAATAAATTTATGACAAAATAAAATATTACTACAAGCGTGAAGCGATAGATTGAAAAAGCGTTAAATAAATAAATATTTTAATGCAGTGATCAGTTGCATTACGGCCGGGCCACACGGCGCGGCGCCGCACCGCACCGCAATAGGTCCTCCGCACCGCACTGGCGGCCACACGATCAATGCGGCGTCGCAATGTTCTTACGGCGTCGCTGCGGCACCGCAATGTTCTTACGGCGCCGCTGCGGCACCGCAACAGGGTTGACTTGTCTAATGGCTTGCCCTGTTGACGACAGTCACAATAACTTTTTTATAATAATTGTTTTTAAAATTCTCATGAGACTTGTCCCACAGTATTTCCCGTTCTTGAATTAACGAAATGAGGTAGTCCACGTCTATTGATTCCATACTTGTACTCATTTTTTTGTATAGGTAAGTAATATAAATATAAATGTAATATAAATAATATAATAGGTATCACGTAATTAATCGTTGACCCTAACGAGCGTACACTTAAAAACATAAAACTGGGCGGTGCAGCTGCGGCACCGCAATGCTTGCACCCCTCCCCGCCTCATCTGCCTCGCGCCGCTGTCCGGTGCGCCTGCGGTGCGGCGCCGGAGCGGCGCCGGACGCGCCGTGTGGCATACCATACATTTTTATATGTAAAAGACCCGTTGCGATACCGCTCAGGCGCCACGCCGCAGCCGTACCGCACCGTGTGACCTGGCCCTTATGGATAATATTATGTCCATTTTAGGTTTTCGTTTTGCAACCATCAGTCTTATTTGAAACAGAGGTGCGCAAAATAATTGTTAACAAGTGTTAACAATAACAAGTGATAGTCTTAGCTCGTTTTTTTATGATACTGAGTATTTTTAGGTTTGATAGCTGTAGGCTAACTCTAATTATTAGTGCTATTGCACACGTTCCGTTTGCCAGGTAGTCGGTCAATATTAACAGTAGGTGTCGTAGTCGGTGCCAAGTGCCAACTGTCTAGTATCATCTTTCACACCATTTCACACGGTCCGGTTTTGTTACCACTTACCAAGTTACCAGTAGTGTCGTTGCACATGTTCCGGTTTCCGGGTGCCGTGCCGGTGCGGGGTGCCGGGTAGTTGGTCGCGAAATGTATGGCCATGTATACCGGTGAAAGCTATCGTACTATGTCCATACACTTTGCGACCGACACCCGGCACCAGCTACCCGACAATTAGCGTTCACAGTCGGCGTACGGACGACTGGACCGCCCGGTCGGTGCGTATGGAAGCGTGCTACGTGTTCCATACACCACTGTGAGTCCGGCCGCCGGCTAATCGATATCCGGCGATCGGACGCACAGTGGTGGACCCGGGGGCTACCCGGCGAGCACCCAGCGCCGGACCAGCCGAATGATTATGCCGGTATGTGTGAAAGCTAACGTACATGGCCATACACTTTGCGACCGACTACCCGGCGCCGGCTACCCGGCAACCGGGATTGTGCAACGGCACGGGTTCGGGGTTTGGTAAGACCAACACAGATTAAAAATTAAAAAATATAGTTTATAGTCTATTTCGATTTCCTACTTTTAATTCTATAATCTATGCATAATCCAATACAAGTAATTTGTGAATACAAGAATTTTATTTTGTAAATGTTTGTTTATTGTAATAATTTCATCGTAATAAATTTTTAATATTCTCAGTACATAATGCTCTCATTGCAAATTTTTTTTTATTTGTGTGTCTTGGTATGAAATATATAAAAATATACAATTTTTTAAACTAAAATATAACCTTTGGGGTGTCACCAAGAACTTGAATTGTCTGTTTATCTCAATAAATTAGTTTTCTGTGAAGATGATATTTTGAAGACAGTAATAAAACACTGATATTGCTATGGATGATGATTGTAAGGATTACAGGAAAAACAAACCACAACAAAAACTTTACAAACCAGGCAGTGGACCTTTAAGACGTTCTAGATATGGTTTAGATTCTAAAATGGATTACAATTTTGACAATTCTCAAAAATATAAAGATAGAAGTTATTATGGATCTCAACAGTCTATTAATGGTGAAGATTCTACAAGCGAAAGTAGAGAACAAGTTATCTCTAGGCACAGAAAGCCTGAGCAACAACTCTATGTACCCAAGTCTGGTGAATCTTCTTCTGAAGTAGATAGATCGTCCAAATCGTGTATGAGGTATAATAATTCTAGTCAATATAATAATCGACAGATATCTAATACACAACACAATTATTCTTCTGTAGGTAATACAGGGTCCCATAAGAGTGCATCAGGAAAAGAATTTTCTCAAAGAGATGGAGTAGCTAGTGACTTTAATTCTAATAGGCACTATAGACAAGGTTCAGAAACTAGATCTGTTTCCCCGGGTCATTTTAATCAGGATTACAATTCTCTAGATAGAAATAGAGACAGTCGTAGTATGGAGACTTGGGCTGGGAGAAATAAGCAGGGATCTGGTGGTAAACCTCCTTCTGGTAGGAGAAATTCTGCTGGCTATGCATCAGTCAATTTAGACAATATTCCACCTCGATTCAGAAAAAAATATTTAGAAAAAGCTGGTCACCAAAGCTTCGATAATGTAGATCAATTGCACCGAGATCAGCAAACAGCTAATGAGTTTATACATGGCTACAATTCTGGGCAATTCTGTAACTCTAATACAAATTGGTCCCAAACTTTGCCATCTCGAGGAAGGGGTCGTTTACGGGACAATGAAAATTTTGATAGAGAAAAGTTTATGAATTCATATTTGAGAAGCTACGAGGCTCAAAATTCTAGAAGATCAACACCCAGTAATTCATACCTTAATTTATATGAGTCAACTGTCCTGGAAAATAAAATTAATAAAAGTAACAACAGCAATGAAAAGACAAAAGTCTTAGTAAATGATAATCAACAAATTTTACATGACAATGGTAAATATATTTTATTATTCTACTGTAAAAACTGATTATAACAATACTAAAGGGACCAGAAATTAAAGGAAGGGAAATTGTGGTTGTAATAGTAGATACTTGTTAAAACCGATGGTAAAATGTTCATACTTTAACATGACAGACTCTTTGTTTTTATTTTGACTTTGTTATTATCAGTGATGTAGTTATAAAAGGTTTTTACTGTATTTCTAAACTGACTATCATTTAAAAAAACTATTATAATTTGATTGTAAAAAATTTAAGTTATTGTTATTGCATTTAGTGAATGTTTTGTAATATTTTTTTGTGGTACTTTGTTGAAATGTTATTACTTAATATAATTTTGTTTTCAGTAACAAATGGGACTAGCAGTTCAAATAATGTGAGTGATGAAAAGGATAAAAGTAATCAGGATAGTGAGAAATTTAATGAATGTGAAACTGCATCACATAATTCTACAAATCTATCTGATTTAACAAATTTAGTAAGTTTTAGCTACTTACTCAGTTATTTTCTTAATACTTATGTTTTAGTAATATACTGGTACATGTATTTGGAAAATATGTATAATATATAAAATTTGTTGAAATATATCTATCTTAAATATATATAGTGTAATCAGTTTTTATATATGATTGAAAATAACAAAGATATCAACATTTAAAGTAGTCAATTAGACAGAGAGATCTGATATGTAACGTGATGTCACATGACACAACTTGCATAAAAAGTTCATATAAAATTTCGTTTTGCTAAAAAGATATAGATTAAAAACTAACCGCTCATGTCTTCCTCATTTTTAACAAAAATTGGTGATTTTTTGAAAATGTTTTATGTAAATTTTCTGTTTTATGCATATGATTTGTATTCCATTCCCTAAAAATATCTTTTAAATAATAATATATGTGTATTTTAAATTTATATTATATTTAATTCTATCTAATACGCTTCTTAGGATTGGACAGAAGAAGTAGAGAAAAACATTAAACTGGATGATTTATGTAACACAGAAATAAGTTTTTCAAATGTTACACTAAAAGAAGAAGTCAAAATTGAACCACGTGAAAGTAAAAGATCTAACCGGTCCCGGCATAAAGATAGGAGGTTAGTTGTAACTGTCTTAACTATGCACTACCAACATATTATACCTACAGTTTCTACACCAACTATAGTCTATATCTACTATACCTACATACACTACCTAAATCTACAAGTACCTACACCAACCTACACCTTCTACTTACACCTACTATCTACACCTACCTACGCCTTCTACCTACAACTACTATCTACAGGTGTTTTTTTTTTTTTTTTTTTTTTTTTTTTTTTTTTTTTTTTTTTTTTTTTTTCCACAGACTCATGTGGTCCGTGCCCTTATTTATTTTCTTTTATTTTTATTTGCTTACATATTTGTGCGTCAATTTCTAACAATGTTTATTTTTGTGCCCTGAGGGGGCCTTTTGCCCTGAGGGGGCTTGTACCCTGAGGGGGTTTTTTGCCCTGAGGGGGCTTGTACCCTGAAGGGGTTTATGTTTTCTTCGCCACCGGTTGGTGGCTGATGTCGTCTTTTCGGATGTCATCTTTTTGAGTTGGTTGTCATCGTTGGCTTGATCTTCCGAGGTGGTGTCATCTTCTTCTTTCTTGGAGCGTCATGGAATTATGGCCGAGACCATTTTGTTGATGGTGGTATGGTCTCTGTTCTTGATTGCCATTTGCATGTTGTATTCCATGACGGTCTTTGGTGACACATTTATTACTCCCTTTATTAGTGTGCCCAACGCGTCATCAGTGGTATCTGCGAAGTAGATGAATTCCTTCGTGTGACGCGTTAGGGCAACCACCGCATGTGAGGCGCTGTCGTGTAGTTGTATCTTCTTCCTCTGGTGTTTTACGACGTAAACTCTTTCGTAACACAATCCCTGTGCCTCGTGTATGGTGAGGATTTTGGAACCTTCCCCTTTCCCGTACCCTAGATCTTTTAGGGTTTTCTTCTCTACTTGGGTGTAGGTTAGAAGTAGAGTGTTGGGCTGGTTCTTAGGGATCTCCTCCCCCGTCATGGGTTTTATCGACAGGGATTTGATGATGTTGCTTGAGGAGTAGATGCCTTTGTGGATTTGTTTAAGAGCGAACGCTGCATCTTTTGGGCATCTATGTGTACATAGTAGTTCTTGGGTTACGTCTGTGAGGTGGTTTGGGCGGTAGTAATAGAGGGTGAATAGATTATCTCGATCTATGTAGGGCAGTTGGTTGATATCCCCTATGAGAAGCAGGTTTTTGGCCCCGATGATACGCACAATCATTACAATTGATCCGAAGTGATTCATTAATGCCTCATCCGCGAGGAGCCTGGTGCATTTTAGGCTTTCGAATCCCTTTCGTCCATTTGCAAGGACTGATGCCATGGTGCGTATTCTCTTTTTCGCCTCTTGTCCTGCTCTCTGTGTGATCCTCTCTATTAGATCCTTCTTCGCCTCTATTGTTGTTGTTACAACTACATCTTCCTCTGCGTTGAAGTTGTTTATTATCCACGTCGTTTTCCCACATCCCGGAACTCCGTTTACCCAGCTTATTTCCGGGATTTCCCAATTGTCGGGGGGATCTACTTCGGACAGAGTATCTGCTGTTTCTAGTATTCTGTCCTCCAGCCATATTTCGGTCCCTTTGGTGGTGATGACAATTGGGTCTTTTGGTGGGGTGTCAAAGACGGGATTTCCTCTCCTCTTGGTCCTGTCCTCGTTTAGAAAGACAATACCTGATGTGGCGCTGTACGCTGCCATGTGGTGTGTCATTTCTTCTCCTCTCAGAACGGTCGATGTGGTGTTGTTGTAGACCGTTGCGTTTGACTCTTCTAGTTGGATGTTGAGGAGTCCTTCCTTCTTGAGTTTGAACGACTTCATTATGTCTTCGCATTCCTTGGTTTTCACAGTTTTGGTAGCCGTTATTATGGCTATGTACTCAAGGAATGCGTTGATCATGTGGTCCTCCAGTCGTTCCGCTTTTCTGAGGGAGGGAGGTTTGACCAGACCAAGTTGGGCTTGTGTTGGTTTTGCGGTGGGTACTGACTTATATTTCTTCGGGGCTCTGAGAAATTCGTTTAGCGCTGCCGCTTGCGTATCTGGGCTTCTGAAGGTTTCCGGTCTTAAGGGTGCTTCTTCTTCGAGATCTTCTTGAGGCTCTCTTCTGAGGGATAGATTTTCTCTTGTGGCCAGCCGGTGTAATTGCTGGTCTACCCTTGAGCTGGTTGCCTCGAGGTGCGTGGATCTTATTACGCCTTCTCGCTTTTCAGCTATCCTTTGTTTCCGTTTTTCCTTTTCTTTTTCGGCCCAGATATCTGCGCTTGATTTTGGTGTCTCAGTTGATGTTGATGGCCCTGGGAGTGTTGTTGTTTTGTTCTCGGAAGATTTAGGTGGAGATGGAGATTTCCACTTCGTCAGTTTGTTTATTTTGTCCTTTATTTTATTAATTATATTAAACCTGGAGTTGGGGTTGAGATTTTTCTCTGTCTCCGAGGTTTCAGCATTCGGCTCTCCGATCTCTTGGTGGCTTGTTAGTGGGATCCGTTTTGGTGGTGAGTTTGGTACGAGGAAGCTAAGGTCTTGTGTTCTTCCTTCGTACATTACCACTTCGTGTCTCTCGGATGCTCTGACGCACCCGAGGTAATCCGCCACTTCTCCTCTGTCGAAGTCTACCGTCATGGTGTCTATGCTGATTATCCTCGGCCCGATGGTAGTGGTGTTGGAATCTGCTATTTTGGTTAGGAACGAGCATGCTCGGGCGAATTGTGTCTCTTCAGGTGTCCTGTCGAACAGCAGCACTGATTTGTTTTTTGTGCGTACTATCCGACACCTTAGCCCGTCGATCTCCGCCTCGCCCAGTTCTTCGTACTTCTTCCGTTTCATGCTCGTTCTGGTGACGCTTCCTTTGAGCAGTAGAGCCAGCCCGGGTGATATGGCTACTCTTTTTGTTCCAACACTAGAGCAGAAACTCAACCCCAGTCTCTCGTAGTTGTTGTTCATAAACAGAACCACTTTCCTCGTTCTTATGCTCGGAGTTCCCTTTTCTCCGTCACTTAACCATTTAGGTATATTGAAGTGAGGAGTATCCGGTCTTCTTTGATTTGGAGCAGTGAGTGTAGTGGTGTCTGTTTCTGTCTCTGGTTGATTTTCCGGTTGTTCGCGATCTTTATGTCTTTGTCGCGCGATTTTGAAGATGTTTTCTAGATAGGTCAGGAACACTTGTTTAGACCTCTCGTCATCCAGGAGTTTTGGTATGTCGGCTTCCTGCAGATTTGTGTTGAGGTGGTGTTCAACGTCATGTCTTTGGTGCAGGAAGCGTGGACAGTCGAAGATGATGTGCCATACCGTTTCTTCTATTTCTTGATCGCACTCACATCCAGGGTTGTTTACCAGTTTAAAACGGTGCAAGTAATGTGCGAATGCACCGTGGCCGGTCATGGCCTGTACGTGAGTGGGTGTTAGTTTGGTTGTTCTTGTGAAACGGTACGACTTGGTGATGTTCGGTAGAAATTTCCTTGTAGTTTCTCCGGTTTCCGCTGCTGTATATCTGTCCTGCCATCTTTGGATAGACTCTTGACGGATCTTCTTCTTTATGTAGGACAGAGGTGTTTGGTTGTAGTCCGGGTGGTCTTTATGGGTGAGAGCGGCCTGTTTCGCCAGCTCGTCAGCTCGTTCATTCCCGGACGTTCCCACGTGCGCGCGTAGCCAGAAGAATCTAATTCTTCTACCTTGATCTTCGATTTCTTTAATATTTCTTTTGATGTCCGCCGCCAGTTGAATCTTCGGTTTTGGGTTTCTTATCAACTCCAGTGAGGATCTGGAATCACTTAGGATGTTGACCTCTCTGTGGTTGCTCCTCTTTACCATTTCAACGGCTTTGTGTAGGGCGAACATTTCTGATTGAAACACTGTGCAGGTTGGATCGAGCGACAGTTGGACGTTTTCTTTTTCGATACCGTTTTCCCACCATGTCACGGCGGCCCCTGTTTTGCCCTCTATTTTACTTCCGTCTGTATAGACTTGAGGGCCCTTTATTTGGTGTTCTTCTATTGTTTGGGGTTCCATGTTTTCCAACTTCACGAAGGTGGTTGTTATGAGGTCGGATGGGTGGGGTAGGGTAAGAACATCGCATGGTGTTTGTAGGTTCTTACCAGGTGGTATGTAGTCACTCGATATACCCTTCTTGGTTTTGTACAGGGCTGCCGCTTCTTGGATTCTTATGTCTAGCGGCAGTAGACCTGACAGTGTTAGGGTTGATGTTAGTGATGCTGTCCTGTATGCCTTGCAGATCTTGATTGCAAAGCTCCTCTGGATGGAATCGAGTAGGGTTTTTGTTTTGTTGAGTTCTGTGGCCGGGGCCCAGACACTTGCCGCATACAGAATGATCGGCTCTATTACTGAGATGTAGATGGTTCTTATTATTTCTCCGTTAAGTCCCCATGTCACCTTTGCCGAGTGAGCTATCTGCTTGTAGATGCCCGCGGCTTTCTTGCACACAGATGCTACGTGTGATGAGAAGGTGAGGGTGCGATTGATGGTTACGCCTAGAAGTTTCATCTCTTCCACGAGGTTGATCTTAACTCCGGACATATGGATTTCTGGGAGGTCCAGCTTCAGCTTCCTTGTGAGCAGCATTGCATTTGTTTTGTGTGCTGCGAATTTCAGCTTGTTCCGCTTTCCCCATCTTTCTACGGTCCGGAGTGCGTGGTTTGCTTTTTCTTCTATGGCTTGTACGCTCGTTTCGGAGAAAAGTAGAGTGATGTCGTCGGCGAAGGCTTCGCACTGTACTTGACTGTTGGTGAGTTCGTCAAGTAGTGGGTCCAATATTATGTTCCAGAAGGTTGGTCCTCCGATTGATCCTTGGACGCAACCTTTGTTGGTTCCCTTTGTGCTTTTCTTGCCGGCGTAGTTTACCTCTATACATCTATCCTGCAGGTATGAGCAGATCATTCTGTATATGTTGGAGGGGCATCCTTTCTTTATTAGTTGGTGTTTCAACGTTGGCCACCACGCATTGTCGAATGCGCCTTCTATGTCTAGTGAGACTAGGAGTACTATTCTCTTTTTGCTTTCAACTTCCTCCTTGATTTGGTTCACTAGATTATACAGCGCATCCTCCGTACTTTTCTGTGGGATGAAGCCATATTGGTTTTTGTTTAACGTCGGGAGTATGTGCCATTGGACTCTATTGATCATCAGTTTTTCAACTATTTTTCCCAATATTGATAGGAGTCCAATGGCACAAAACAAACAGGTGTTCAACGGAGTCGAGGAAAAAGAGCAGACGTTAAGGATCAAATACCGGAAACGGGCACGAAACACCCAGGAGTGCCACGTGGTATTGGAGGTGTCTCCGATACTCCATAAAAATTTCCTTGAAGTGGGTAAGGTCTACATAGACCTCCAAAGAAGACCAGTGGAGGACCAGTCACCCCTCATACAGTGTGCTAAATGCCTAGGCTACGGGCACACGAAGAAGATCTGTGAGGAGGAAAAAAAGTCGGTGCAGCTACTGCGGAGACAACACCCACGATTGGAACGAGTGCGGAGACCGAAAGGCAAACAAACCTCCCACGTGCTACAATTGTAAAACCATATCAAAACCAACGGCGCCTCTAGACACTGCGCACATAGCATTCAGCAGCGAGTGCACAGAAAGGCACAAATGGGACAATATAGCACGTGCAAAGATATCCTATCTCTGCTAAGGTTGACATCACGGAAACCGAGACAGAATCTCCTTCGAACAACCAACAACACCTAAAAGTCATCCAAGCCAACCTGCAAAGATCCAAAACGGCCACACTTGAGCTAATGAAGCTGGCCGCAGAACAGAAGATCTCAATCGCCCTACTACAAGAACCATACGTAGGAAGTGCAGGTATACTTAAACAACACCAAGGTACACAGATCATCCAGTGTACCGTAAATAGAGAAGGGCCAAACAAAGCCGCCGTCGTGATATTCGGTGACACTATGGAAGTGTTGCACGATCCACAACTGGTCACGGAGACCGAGGCAGCGGTGAAGATCAAAGTGGCCAACATCGAGCTTGGACTCATATCGGTGTACTTCGAAGGAGAAAAGAATATACAACATAACATAACAAGAGTCAGGAACACCATAGAGAAACTCGCCACCAACAACATCATAGTGGCAGGTGACGTGAATGCATGGAGTCACTGGTGGGGCAGCGCATCCGAAGACCAAAGAGGACACGCCTACTCCACCTTCCTCGACGAAATGGACTTCCACATCCTCAACACTGGAGACACACCTACCTTCGAGACGGACAGAAACGGCAGAATGTACACAAGTATAGTGGACGTCACGGCGTGCAGCCTGCCGTTACTAACAAAGGTAGAAAACTGGACAGTGAACAGGGACGCCACAACATCAGACCATAACGCCATCACTTTCCGGGTAAGGCTTGAAGGGAAACCACAACAAACCCAAAGGCCATCCACCCGGAAATACAACACCAAAAAGGCAGACTGGCAGGCGTTCAGAACATCTTTCACTAAGTCTCTAGTAGAAACAAACATCAACAAAGAGGAAATAAGAAAAAACATAACAACCAAAACAAAATTGGAAGAAACCATAAATACCTACGTCAACAACATCCAGGAAACTTGTGAAGCCACAATTCCGAAAATAGGTATTTACCGAGGAAAGCCAGTGCCGCAATGGTGGAATAAGTCTCTAGAACTCCTCCAAAAGGACGTTCTCAGGAAGAAGAGACGAATACGAAATGCGGCACCAACCAGAATGCAACACGTCATCGAAGAGTACAGAGCCGTAAAAACGGAGTATAAAAAGAAGATGGAGGAGGCACAAACGAAGAGTTGGAAGGAGTTCTGTGCGACACAACAAAAGGAGAGTATGTGGGACGGCATCTACAGGATCATCAGGAAGACAGCAAGACACCAGGAAAGCGTACTACTAAGAGACACAGAAGGCAAAACGCTCAGTCCGCAAAAATCCGCGGACCTCCTGGCCAAAACCTTCTATCCTGATGATACGGAAGAAAACGATTCCCACTACCACACACAAGTAAGATCACACTACCCAGAAGAACATCTTCAAGAGAAAGACCCACCCTTCACCATGGCGGAGCTAGAGACCATCCTAATGGCTCTAAACCCAAACAAAGCTCCAGGCCCAGATGGACTCACATCCGACATCTGCAGTGAGGCCATAATGAGTGCCCCGGAGGTGTTCCTAGAACTGGCGAACAAGTGCCTAAAACTAGAACACTTCCCAAAGCAATGGAAAAAGGCACATGTGGTCATCCTCAAGAAACCTGGGAAAGAAGACTACACACAACCAAAATCGTACAGACCCATTGGACTCCTATCTACAGGTGTAGGTGTAGTTAGGTACCTACACCTTCTACCTACACCTACCTAAGCCTACTATCTACACCTACTAACTACAGCTTTCACCTACAACTTACAGAGTTATTGACCACTGAGGGTTGAAGATTATAAAAGTTATATTGATATTAAGGGTTAGAGTTAGAAGGGTAAACATTGAGGGTTATACTATGTATTTTAGTGCCAAATCATAAAAAAAATGTAGGGGGCCATCCTTATCATTGAGGGGTATGAAAAATAGCTTACAACCTATTCTCATATCTATTGAATGCAAGGTTTCCTAAAAATCGGTCAAGCAGTTTTGGAAGAGTTCTCTAACAAACACTGACACAAAAATTTATATATGAGATGTTTGTATCTTTGCAGGAGCTCTAGTAGAGGCCATAAGAATTCTGAAAGGAAAGAAAGAAATAGAAAGGACAGTAACGTGAGCGTAAATGAAACAGAACGCACCAGGAAAGATAGCAATGTTAGTGTTCAGTATGAATCCATACCATCTAACCAAAAACATCGTGCACGGGAAAGACGCGATAGTCACAGGAGTAACAGATCTTCAACTATTGGAAATAGTAGGGACGACTTAGATCGTTGGAGATCCCTGAGATCTTTCAGTAGAGAACACAGTACTGAAAGGTATTTTTTTCTTCAGCATTACTTTATTTAGCTTTAATAGATAAAATATACTTAAAGGGTATTTTAAAATTTCAGAAAAATAGTCTCTCAATGCAATAGTCGAGATACATCAATTAATCGAGCAACAAGTCCAAGGGATCATGATGGCTTCAGGGTCCCAACAGGCTCCACAAAGTCTTCTATGTGGTCATCAGTAAGTAAAATAAAGAGGTTTTATTACCTGACATTGTAATCATTTACTGTCAATTTTTTAAATAATAAACTATTACATACCGTAATAAATAGTTTAATTCAAAGTTACAAAATCAAAAAGATTTAATAAAATTGTGACCCTAATATCAATTTGAAGTGTAAACTAAAAATGACTCCAACATAATAACTTGTGATTGAGTAAGTATATTTTTTTTATAGAAGAAAAACGATTACGGCAATAGAGGTTCGAGTACTGAAAGAAGACAGCTGTCACCCGCCGCGAGCGTGGTGAGTGTGAGCGAGACAGGAGACGCGCCGAGTGGCGGGCGGCGGCGCGAGAAGCGGCGGCGGCGCGGGCGCAACGCGGAGAACGTGCAGCCGCCCACGCGCCAGCCGCCCGGCGCGCACCCCGCGCCCGCGCACAACTGGCGCGAGGAGATACTCGAGTCCAAGAAACACGAGAGGTGAGTTTTTGAAAATATTATAATACTAGATGTTGCCCGCGACTTCGTGCGCGCAAAGGCTAATCTCGCGGAATCTGTACATTTTTCCGCGATAAAAAGTAGCCTATGTCCGTCCCCGTAATCGACTCTATATCTGTGCCAAATTTCATCAAAATCATTCCAGTAGTTACAGAGCCTATTCAATGCAAACAAACTTTTCCTCTTTATATTATAACCCCTTTACTAATAATCGCTGTATAAGCTTTGAATAGTTATACAGTGTTTTGTCTCCTTCTATCGAATAAAAAATGTCACTTCTGTGACGTGAACAAAACACTGTGTAACTATTCAATGCTTATACAGCGTTTATTAGTAAGGGGGTTAGTATAGATTATAATGTAATTTTCTTGGGCTAGTCTTATTTACAGATTTTGTACTTACAATTAGGCATGTTAGTAGGTAGTGCAGTTAAATATTATGTAAAATCACGAAAAAGTTTGTTGTTGTCAAGCTTTTATGTATGTGTGGCACTTCCCATGGATGGGGAGATCTACTATCTATAACTGTACCAAATTTAATCAGGTTATTTTCATTGAAACACATTACATTGTGATACAAAAGAGCACGAACGGACTTAGAGAAGGTTGCTATGTGACGTCACTGCCCATTGAAAGCAAGAAGACGGCGCGCGCGCGCTCCTTTTAAAATTAAATATACGTTAATTAGTAATATATTAATTATCGGAAAAATTCTTTCACTAGTATTTTTTATTTTCAACGGAGAATACAGAGAGAGAGATTAGGAGAGCTTACATTTAAAATTAGTGAGCATTCTAAATTCGAAATGTGAACACATGTGAACAATAATATGCAATGACCGATTATTATGACTATATGATGTTACCTGTCTTGAATATGCTACCCCACGTCATTAAAATCGCCTAGCCTTCTGCTGTTAGTTTGATTTCATTAATTTATTTCAGACATCCTGAAAGTACTCACCAGAGGAATAGATTGAATAGCGTTCTGTCAGAAAAATCCGTAACCGAGCCGGCGTCTCAACCTGGCTTGATTATTTTGCCACAAAGTTCTAAAACACATTTACAAAAGGACCAGAGGTAAGGCCTAAGATATTTTGAAACATTGTGCAAAAATTCTTATCACAATTCCCAATAAGGGTCCACATATTACCTACGTCAGAGCGGATGGGGGGGGGGGGGGGGGGGTCATACTAAATGTGACAGTACATGTTAAATACAGGTACAGGGATACTAAAAAGCGTGGGGGTTGGGTTCAAAAAGTCGAAATTTTGCGTGACGTAATATGTGGATGGCCCCTAATGAAGGTTGATAATTTTGTCTTTTGCAGGGTAACAGAAAATCAGAAAACTTTATATGACTACAACAATCCCTCCAAACCAATCATCGTGCAGACGAGTCAATCCAAACAAGATACGAGGATGGAGCGAAGTAAGTTGATGATTCATCGGTATCATAAGATTAAAAAGAAACTTATATTCCAGTAATTCAAGCATTTGGTTTGGAAATAAAACACACTATAGTGCTATTCAAATGAGAATAGGATCCAGTCGGCGCCATATTGTTTCGAATTTAGACTGTTATGATAGTTAAATTTATGTTTCGGTAATTGATTACTATTTACCGTTTTTATTTAAATTCGATATAATATATTCAAATTATTAATATTTATAAGCACTTAGGTTTTTCTGAAAAGTTTTCAAGTGTTATTGCCAGAAAAATGTCATTGACGTTCCTATTCTCATTTGAAACGCGTTATATATTCCTTACGTTTAACAGATAATAAGGAGTCATCGGGCCGCAGTGGTTCCAGCTACGACGCCAATGATGCGGCGCGCGCGGCGCGGCACACGGCGCTGTTACACAAGGTCGACCGCGCGGACGCCATCTTGAAAATGCACATTTTACGCGGACCAGCCGCCCTCGCGAACACCTGGTCAGATGTGGTCGAAACAAGGTAAGTTCGTTTAATAGAACGCCATACAATTTGTAAAATTTTTAATATACAATGCAGGAATTATTTTTAATTTAATAATAATTTGTTTTTTTCAGAAAATTCTTACAATCCGCTTTAGAAAAGCTCTTATTATCAGATTTAAAATTTTGTCAGTCAGATAATATCGAGCAGCAGTTTTGGAAAATATTATATTATCACTTTATAGAAACGTTGCGGAAAAGTATTCCGCAAGCTACTCCCGAAGAGAAAGCAATAACGGTCAAACTACTCAATACTATTATCGAGGAGGGCACAATATTTTTCGAGAATCTCGTTCAACAATTAGAGAAGTATTATAAGTTTAATACGGATGATTTCATAAACGATAACCACGTCCTGCCTCCGAAAGGTCTCGGCTACGTCGGCTTAGCCTTGATCTCAGTACAAAAGTTGTATGTTTTTCTCGGCGATCTATCTAGATATAAGGAACAAGTCAACGAAACTAATAACTACGGCAAAAGCAAACATTGGTACACAAAAGCGCAGCAAATAAATCCTAAAAACGGTCGGCCATATAATCAGTTAGCGATCCTAGCCATCTATGCTGTAAGTATTTAGAGCCGTATATTTTATCACTTATGTCTCTTAATGAAAATTATTACGTTAAAGTTTTTTATTTCAGAGGCGAAAGCTTGACGCTGTATACTACTATATGAGAAGTCTCATGTCGTCTAATCCTTTTCAATCAGCACGAGAGAGTTTATTATCTCTTTTTGATGAAAATCGAAAAAAGGTTAGTAAATTTTGAAGTTGTACTTGTTGGGCAAAAAAACAAGTATTTTTTAAAAAGACAATTGAGTAAAATTGTGACAATGCGTGGGAACACCCGACAGCCATGAACAAGATGTTAACTAATAACTGTCTCTCAAGTTTCCGTGAAAACTCGTAACTAACTTCAAATTCGTATAATTTCTTACGTCTTGCGTACATACACACATTTTTAATTGGATATTATAATCATATAGCCCATTCAAAGTTACAGATTTTACTTGTTTAACAAAAAATCTTCACATGAGCATGGCGTTGCAGTACGAGACAGCGGAACGTAAGCGGCGTGCGGCAGCGGAGTCCCACGAGGCGAGCGAGGCGGGCGCGCGGGGGGCGGGGCTGCGGCGCGAGGTGTGGGTGCGGCCGGGCGGCGGGCGCACCGCCACGCTCACGCAGCCGCACGCGCCGCGTGACGAACACCTCGACACCATGACGCCCGTCGAGGTATCGAAAACTCTAATTTTTTAATCTCGGTACAATCACCGCCAAAACATAAGTCTAAGGGGCCCCATACATGGTCCGGTCTACCTTCAGTTCGGCCTGAACGGATGCAAAATCGTATCGTGTGTGTGCAATTTCGAGATCGCATCAGGCGGCCGTACGGACTGAAGCGATTCGTTCCAGTGTTGCCAGCTCTTTTTTTGTGAAACTACTAAACTCGTATCGATTTCTACTAAAACTACTAAAAAAACTACTAAAGAGGCTACTTAACTTAGGAATTCCTGAAGCCCCCCAAAAACCACTGCATTTTAGGTTTTATTATATTAAATTTTTTTCATTAATTGAATTTGATTATAAATTTTATCATTAAATTAAAATATACTAGGAAATATTACGTATTTAGTAGCTATTTTGCATATCATTACTGTCTGGCTCTTTCCTACTTAAACACTACTAATAACTAAATTTCTACCAAGGAGGGAATAAAATACTCAATTTAGTAAAATTTTGTAAAATAACTAAGTTGGCAACATTAATTCTGGCCTGACCGATCGGCCTGAACGCGCGGCCTGTCCTGACCGTGTGTGGACAAATCGCTTCAGTTCTTGCCCGAGCCGCGGCCGTGCGGGCGTGTATCTTGTACAAGCGTTGTATGAGTTTTCGCGGTGTTTAAATACAAAATTGATAAACACGACCGTAGCGCGCGGCAAACCAGAATGGACTGATGCGACTGTTCCGTGTGTGGGCACGAATCAGATCAGGCCGAACTGACGTAAATTGGATTGGATGCGATTTTTTCCGTGTGTGTGCTCGAATCCGTTCAGGCCGAACTGACGTCAGTTCCAGCTGAAACGATCGGCCTCTCGTCTGTGGGAGCCTTAAGTAATAGGCTACTCGACACATATTTAATTTCATACATTGAAGGAGTATTTCGTTTAGTACTTGGCTTAGGAAAACATATTCTAGCGATATCATAAACTAAGCTTAAGATTGTAAATTAAAGATGAATTAAAAAATACGTATTTTTGTTTTTTAATTTCTACTGATGAAAACACATCGAAGTAACTTCCGGCAAGGATGTGACGACACAAACACAATAAACACATACGTAGTAGTGAAACGGAATGTGTTTCTGTAAATAAATGGTTCATGACAGCTTCTAAGTTATTTATCTGTTTACGCCAAAACGTCAAACGGAACATCACTCTGCCATTTTGTCTAAGAAGACTATAGCACAGATTTGAGATTACAAATAGTACTAGTATGACGTCACAGCACAGATAATCTATCAACCAACATAGCGAATAGTGTTTTCGTCGGTTTTTAAAAAGTGTTTTTTTCAAATATTTATTTTGTAGGTTTTTAGGTTTCATAATAATGTATTATGTAATGGAACAATTATGAAGCGTTTCGGACATAAATAAAAACAAGGTCAAGTAGCCTATTGATTTAGAAAGTGAGATAAAGCTAATCAGAATATTATTTTACTGATTTAGATTACAATAGTCGACAGCATTTTTGCGCACGGGTTATACATACATTATTTTTATTGCTTTTATACCTAGAAATAATAATAAGAACAAAAAATTGTTCTGTATTTGCTTTTAAGTGTAAAAAATGAAAAAATTCAAATCAATTAAAATACATGAAAAATTTACATAGAGGTGATTTATTAAAAGACACTGAGCATCAATTTTATGATATAATCTTACAAAATAAGTTTGAAAATAGTGTTAAAATGTTTAAAAATTAACAGTTGTGCTTTTTGTGTCATGTTCAGTAGAAGTTATCTTATTAACCACCAAATAAAGTCCCTCAATCCTCAACATGCTTTCAGTATGTATACTGGCTTTGGGAACGTCTCTCAAATTCCAACTATATCTCGATGGAATCCCTCCCCTTGTTCTTCCGATTAAGCTCCCATATTATCTTTAAACTTATCAAAATAAAAATGGAACATTTGCCTCTTTAGAGACATCCTATAGCTAACGATGAAAAAAATCTTAATCATCTCGTTAGTTTATTCATTGATTTATTTCATTAACCCATTTTTGGTCTTGATTTGTAACAGGTAGATGGAAGTAAGCTTGTTATGCCTCGCAAATCTTTAAATCTGTAGTTAAATAACACTTTTTCTCTCTCACTTTAATAAATCCACCACAAATATAGCAAAACGAGTTACCATCTCCTTTTCAACTTCTCGAAGCTATTTTGTACAAGATAATACAGCGAAAAAAATAATTAAACACGATATTTCTTTATAATATGCGAGGTCATACCGTCGTACACAAGGAGGGATGTAAGAAAGACAACCCTCATACCATACCTCTCTTTCGCCAGAAATAGAGCGCAAAGACCGACTTTAACTGGAAGCAAAAATCATAAATGGTCAAATCGCTATAACTTCTTATAAAGCAAATATATTCGATTTGTAATCGAACTTTTTTATAAATATCTACACTAATATTATAAAGAGGAAAACTTTGTTTGTATGTTTGTTTGTTTGTTTGTAATGAATAGGCTCAAAAAGTACTGGACCGATTTCAAAAATTCTTTCACCATTCGAAAGCTACATTATCCACGAGTAACATAGGCTAAATTTTATTTAGGAAAAAAATAGGGTTCCGTAAGATATTTGGGTTTTTCGGACACAAGGTGTAAAAAATCAACCAGAAAAGTTACTTATTTTGCGTACGCTGCCTAAACTATAAAAGATAGAACCATAAAATGTTCTAATTAATTGTAGATCTTATAAATATCTACAAAAAAGTCCGCGACACACCGTACCTATCTATGTCGAGCGAGGCACAACAACCATTTTTTTATTTAGAAATCTTGAATTTTTTTTGGACTACATTTAAACGCGTTTATTTTACTCATGCTATTAATCCTTATCAAAATAAATTATTTCATCACTAAGTACAGTTTATGTAGATAATATTTGGTCTTTGAATGATTAAAATAGGACGTTTGGTTTTGAAGTTATGGCGAAATTAAAATATTACGATTTCTGCTGCACGGCCCGTTGTGAAGTGGGCGTCACCATGGGGTGTTTAGATCTATGAGTAAGGTACCCGCGCGGCTCATTTTAAATTAATTAATATTCTTAAGCATTTCATGCAGATTATTTTACCCCTACACTACATACTTTAAATGAATAACTATTATTGTTTGTTATAAATACTATTATGTTATCGTAAAATAACAGCGCGTGTTTTCGCAGCACAGCGAGTGAGTTAGGCCGAATGCGATTATGCGCGATCGATCCTTAAGAATTAGTGGGTAAATACTGTAATACCTATTTATTTAGTGTTTGTTGTATTGTTAGTCCTGAAGAGTATAGGTATTTCATACGATAAAAGTATACCCACCTACTTATTTAATTGAGTTTCAGTAGGTACCTATATTAATTTGTTTTGACTAAATTTCGCCCGTTTTGTTAGAGGTTTAAAGACATTCTGTAGTATTAGTATCAGTATTGTACCCGTGCGAAGCCGGGGCGGGTCGCTAGTTTGCTTATATATTCAGAATAAATCAAGTAAAACCCATGCGCAAAAAAAATATTTTTTTTGTTAACCGGTGTTATAAATCTTACTTTTTAAATAGATACAAGGACCTCGATTTCATCCATTAAAATTTAAATATTTGTTGCAGTTGAACAAACACTTCATAATGAGCTACTTGCATGTCAATGGGAAGCTCATCACTAAAATTGGGTAAGTCATTATACTTCTATCAATTGTGTGAGAAAATACATAAGAAGATTAGGTATAATATTATGCTCCCGAGTCCCGATGCAAGTGTAATATGATAATATAAAAATTTAAGATTTTTAACACAATAGGCGATCGGACTTTTTTTTTTATTGTATAAACAAATAGTATTTATAAATATGAGTAACTTTTCAGAATAAATAGTATATCAAAAGTCAATATTCTCAAAGGTACAGCAGCATTTCAAAGGTTAAATTTTGTATACAAATGTATACAAAATTTCGGAAGTCTCGTTATAACGCTCCATATTAAACTCGTGGTACAAGTGACGTCACTCTTGGGTTAAAATATATGAAGTAGGTATGAAGTATACGGCCGCAGGAATCTATTTGTAAATATCTCCAATATTTGTGCGTTTAAGTTTATACGTGCCATAATGAATGTTTTTGTTTATGATGAAAGTAAACTTATTTTTTTGTACTTTTTAGATGTATTTAATTAGTAAACTACACATAAAATAATATATTATTTATATTTACTAAGTAGTAATATTAGCCTCAAAATTTCTGAGTATATTAATGAAACTAAATATTTTAGATGTAGTCCGATCCCCTATTATCCATTACCCATACAGAGTTTACAACAAACTTTCATATTTGGCTCTCCTAAAAGATTCGTTTGTAAATGCGATATCAGGCTATGTGATGGTTTGTTCGCAGTATGGAGAGTTTCCACGAGGCGGCGGGCGCGATGCTGCGGCAGTTCCGCGCGCTGCTGCACCGCGCGCCGCTGCCGACGCCCGCGCCGCGCCTGCTGCAGCTCACCGCGCTCAACATGTTCGCCGTCGAGACCACGGCCGCCGCCAACAGAGGTACACATTACATACGGTTTCATTTATTTTAATTACATTAAAGATGTCATGGGATACTCATCCCAACTTACCTGTCCGGTAGTTGTGGTATAGTATACGGGTATGCGACCCCGGCTTCCCTAGCTACTACTGTCCTTTCCCTTCCCCTCCTGGGCGGTAATATCCTATATTTCCTATTTCCCACTCTAACTTACCAATCTTCCTTTCCACGCCACCTATCCTTCTCCTTCCCTACTCCTATTCTCTCCGCCAATCCGTGGGAACGCAATGGATAATCGTAAAAATAATTTAATTATCCAAAATGGCGGCGATGTGGTTCGCCACCCATCACGTCTCGTTCTCGCGGAGGCGAAAAGTGGCCCATGGAGAGCCGCTTCGCTACGTTGAATGTAAGAGGAAGTATGGATGGTAAGAATGAAAGTGGACGAAGCGAAACATGTGTGTAAGGATCGTAGCAAGTGGAAAGAAGTGGTCTCTGCCTACCCCTTCGGGAAAGAGGCGTGATTATAATAGGTTGGGGAAAAAGTCTTTTCGCATTATAGTATGTATGAACTTGTCATAAAATATCTTGGGCTATACCAATTGTATCTGGCTGATTTTGGTATCATTAAAAAGTTTTAATTTTACAGAAGACAATTCCAAATTCAAATTAGGTAAATTTGAGATTTTCATTTGTTTTTCTTATTGTTAAAATGAGTGATTCTTATGAAGAATTTCGATACATTTTAAAATTTTATTACAAAAAAGGTAAAAATGCAACACAAGCCGCGAAAAAAATTTGTGATGTTTATGGACCTAATGCAGTATCTGTGAGAGTAGCGCAAATTTGGTTTAAGCGTTTTCAATCCGGAAATTTTGATATCAAAGATGCACGTCGCTCTGGTCGCCCTGTTACGGACAAAACTGTTGCCATTTTTGAAAAAGTGGAGCAAGATCGGCATATTAGTAGTTACGATGTAGCTGAAGAACTGGGGATTGACCACAAAACGGTTTTGGCGCATTTGAAAACAGCTGGGTACACAAAAAAGCTCGATATTTGGGTGCCTCATGAGCTCACTGAAAGAAACTTAATGAACCGTGTACTCATTTGTGATTCTTTATTACGACGTAATGAAACCGAACCATTTTTGAAGAAGCTGATAACTGGTGATGAAAAGTGGATCACGTACGACAAGAACGTGCGAAAAAGATCGTGGTCAAAGGCCGGTCAGGCTTCACAGACTGTGGCGAAACCCGGGTTAACTCGCAACAAGGTGATGCTGTGTGTGTGGTGGGATTGGAAGGGCATTATTCATTATGAGCTGTTACCGCCAGGCAGGACCACCATTTCTTAACTGTACTGCGAACAACTGATGAGATTAAAGCAAGAAGTTGAGAGAAAGCGGCCGGAATTAATCAACAGAAGGGGTGTGGTTTTTCACCATGATAACGCTAGACCTCACACATCTTTAGCCACTCAGAAAAAAATACGGGAGTTTGGCTGGGAGGTGTTAATGCATCCGCCGTATAGTCCTGACCTTGCACCTTCAGATTTCCACCTGTTTCGGTCGCTGCAGAATTCCTTAGGCAGTGTCAGGTTGACATCACAAGAGGACTGCCAAAACCACTTGTCGCAGTTTTTTTATCAGAAGCCCCAAAAATTTTATAGCAATGGGATCATGTACCTACCAACAAGATGGCAAAAAGTTATCGAACAAAATGGCACCTATATACTTTAGTCACTTGTAAATAAACTTTATAAAAAAACCTTTTGAATTTTTATATAAAATGCGAAGAAACTTTTTCCCCAACCTAATATGTATGTATGTATGTAATTACATTAAAGTAAACAAAATTACTACATTAAAGCCAACAGAGGTACACATTACATACGGTTTCTTTCATTATAAGTAATGCAGCATACTGATTATGGATCTACCATAGTATACAATACCCCGCCCAAAAAGAACGTACATCGACCTTTGAAAAGATTTCGGGTAGTAGTCTGATTCACAAGATCCATGTCAGTGAATAAAAGCGGATGATGTGCGGCAGCGCGCGGCGCGCGGCGCGCGGGTCCGTACTATCGGTAAGCGCGGGACGCGCATCACCCGCTTCTAGCACTATGTTTACCTCTAAATTAAAATTATAAATATTGGTGATAGAGTTCCGGGAGGAGGGACTTTCTTTTAGGAAATTTCCTCCTCTTTATGGATTTTTTTTCAAAATTCGGATATCGTTACTTAATAGTTTTCGAGATATTTTCATAAAACTATAACACCTTTTTTATGCACTTAACATGCTTTTTTCTTCAGTTAGTAGATGATGATTATTATTTAAGTGTGGGTGTGTAAGTTTTTAAGCGATTTTTTGAAATGGGAAAATTTGTGAATTATAGATTCTGGTGAATCTTTGTTGCTTAACTGTAAGTCTTGTTTTCTATACTGAGATATAGCATGAATTCTAACAACGACAGGTGTAATAGAATTAACCGGTACGTGTCTAGACAAAATATAAAATCATTTTTGTACCCTGCCCGATCATCTTCCGACGTGACAACATTGAAAGAAAATGTAATATTTTATTTTTAACATCATTACTGCGCTCGACTATAAAATACCTATTTATATTTTTTATACTGTTGCGCAACGATAAAATCTGTAAATTTTACTACAGTGAACATTATCTTCATAGCGGAGTCATGTTGAAGATTATTTATTACTTATGCAACGTATGTTAACGTCGTCAGCGAGTAGCGACTACTGCAAGTTGCAACTGATGACCGATCCCTATCGCTCTGCGGCGGCCGGCGGGACGACAGAACGGTGCAGTGCAGACTCGCAAAATAAAGCAAAACCCACGTCTGTATATACGACGCGGAGACCACACATCCTTTTTCACACAGAAAAATGAGTCACCGCAATTGGTCACGCAACGCCACTTTATGCACGCCGAAATAAACACATGGATCAGCGTTCGGACACGGATCACGGGGTCATTGCAGAAGCTACACATGTGCGCAGTATGCACTCAAGTGCTGACGACATTTATAAACGATCTAAATTGTAAAATAAGTAGATGTTGCCCGCGACTTCGTGCGCGCAAAAGTTAATTTCGCAGAAACCGTACATTTTTCCGCGATAAAGGAGCCTATTCAATGAAAACAAACAAACTTTTCCTCTAACTTTATTATATTTGTATAGATAAATAGTTAATAGAATCAAACTTTGCGGAAATCCATAGCATACAATTTAATAAATATTTTTTTAGATAAAAAAATTCGGAGTATGTTTTTTCGGATTTCCTTTCCTTTACGATATCTCTCGAACGAATCAACCGATTTTGACCGGATTAGCGGCGATCGACGGGGTTTTTTAAGGTTAAGAGCTGATTAGTTTTTGGAGTTGATCGATAAAGCCGTTTAAAAAAAAACACTTAAAAAAAACACACATTTTTGAGATATCTTGAAATCTTTCTGTCCGAATCGGTCCAAATTGTATTCAAAATCTATGTTTGGCCAAGCCCTTTCGAATAGCGCCAGACATACAGGGTAAAACCAATAACTTCCCGATTTTTGAAAATCTATGATTTTCTTAGCGGGAAGTTTAAAACATTTTGGATAAATTTTACCGAAACTATCTGAACCAAATGATTGCTCTAATATATTAATTATTGTAAGAATTTACACAGAGCGTAGAATAATTATTAATAGTTAAATAAATAGGCTTAAATTAAAACATTTAAAAATTTATCATTTGTATAAAAACACTGCAGACATTATATTTTTAAAACACTCTTTTTAATTTTATATGTGCAGTTTTATTTGTGGAATTGGAGTTTTTTAAATGTTCTCAGGCAAGTGGTGCGAGACGAATACAATTACCGCAAGAAATTATTGCACCGATAAAAAATGGAGCTGTGTTGGTGCTCTTGTATTATGTAATTATACCTTCTTTGATTGCTGGCAGCTCACACCGCCGATGATAGTAGCTGACATTACCGGTTTATTATCTTATAAATAAAAATGTTATGTTGGTTTGTGTACGCTTCAAAAACTCAAAAAGTTCTGCACCGATCGAGCTCAAATTTTGATATATAATCCGCATCAAGGATTGTTTTTATCTATTTTTTATCCGCGACCGCGAAAAAAACTATATTTACGCGGGCGAAGCCGCGGGCAACAGCTAGTTATACATGATATTATATTACTTGCATCACGTACCTATATACAAATAATATACACTCTGCATCAAATATTTCCAAACTAAAGATATGCTATGACGTACATTTGACAGAACAGATCTTCATACAAGAAAAAGTTACGCCCTCCTCGTTTTCACCATACTTTAAATGTCAGCCATCATATTTCCAACATAATGTGAAAATGGTCCCAAAAATATGAAAAGTGGCCCATTTAACTGGATATACTTTTTGCTTCAACATAAGATATATATGTCTATGCTCTGCATCAAAATCGCAAAGAAAGCCAAAGTTAATATTTTGTTGTAAGAACTTACATAATAGGTTCCCTAGTGTGAAATATATTAGATATACCTGTACAACACAGAGTAACCCCTTTTATTATCTTGTCAACCATTTCTTCAATAATATTTCATTATTGGATTGCATATTAAATACTTTATTAAATACTAGCTGTTGCCCGCGTCTCCACACGCGTAAATATAGTATCCCTCGGGAACACTTTACTTTTTCGGGATAAAAAGTATCCTATGTCCTTTGCCAGGACTCCACGTATGCCTGTACTAAATTTCATCAAAATTGGTTCAGCGGTTAAAGCGTGAAGAGGTAATAGAACAGACAGACAGACAGACACACTTCGCATTTATATTATAAGTTATTTTATACTAGTTATATTATAAAAGTTATGATATTAGTATAGATATAGATTTATGACGTCATAATGTTTTTAATATATTAACTGTACCTATATGAGTTAAGCTCGCGTAATCGTAAAATGTTATAATTACCGGGCGAAGGTTTTTGCCCCGCAGCCGCAGGGTTGGCGCCGCGGTGCCAAGTGCCATGCTCAGTGTGCACTCGGCCGAGGTTCAACAAACTGCCTCCGCCCTCCGCGCGAGGTCCCGCGTTATTTTTTAGCGTTTAGAGAATAATTCTGCCGTCCTAACGAAGAGTGCAGTAAGTCGAGTTTTTGGGCAAATTGGATTAAGACCTTATATTATGGTATAATATGGTATTAACTCGATTTGCCCAAAAACTCGACTTCCTGCACTCTTCGTTAAGACGGCAGAATTGTAGACCCCGAAGCCCTCTGTTACGGTGTTATAATGACACCGAACGTGTAGCCTGATAAACAACAATATCACTAAAATGCAAGGATTTTATATATGATATTGTATGAATATACATTAAGCCCTTAAGTTAATGCCATAAAACATTACTAATTTAAGATTAGTACCTATCATAAATAATCGAGTTGCTTCGAGTTCAACTCCGGAGAGATCTTATCTGACGGCTCAGCAAATTGTTTGTTGTTACAAATACTTTTAGGACCGGAGACAAAATACATATTACATTAACATTTTGTAATCAATTGTTAATAAGTGTTTTTTATTCCTTCGTGGGGACAATAGGGGATCGGCCTACATCTGAAATATTTACTTTCATTAATATATTCAGAAATATTGAGGCATTACTGGCTTGGTAAATATAAAAAAAATATTTGATGTGTAGTTTACTAATTAAATACATTTAAAAAGTACCATAATTTAACTTCATTAGTTAACTTACATCATATAAAAAAACATTCATATACAAAACAATATCGGATATATTTACAAATATGTTCCTGCGGCCGTATACTTCATACCTACTTCATACACTAATCCAAGAGTGACGTCACTTGTAACCCGACTTTAGTATGGAGCGTTTTTACGAGACTTGCAAAATTTTGTATACAAATCGCTGTACCTTTGAAAATATTGACTTTTGATATACTGTTTCTTCTGAGAAGTTACTCATATTTAAGAGTACTATTCATTTATGCAATAAAAAATCCGCTTGCCTATTGCCATTGTATAAAGGGATATCGGGATAGTAGCCGTGAATATGCAGGTGCGACCCCCGCTGTATATTCTTAGACGGGCATATTTATAGATAACCAGCCTGATAACCGTCGGCTAAACTTAACTCAACGTTATATTGAAAACATGTTATATTTTAAAATGTTGCATGTCGCAATCGAGCAAACAAGCATTGATCTTATCCAACATACACGTTAAGGATTTATTGTCCTTCTGTTAAATGGTCTTTGATGGAGGGCTACAAGATTTTGTAGGTATTCTATACGGAACTTTGTAACTAGGTACCTTATGAGCTCCGTGGCCTAATGGGTAGACTGTTTGATTCGCACTCGAGAGAGTGCAGGTTCGAATCCCAGGTTGTGGCGTGTACCACAGACTATTTCAGATCTCAAGTACATTATACGGACGCTCTTACGGTGAAGGAAAACACCGTGAGGAAACCCGCACATGGTTGGCCCCAGACGTATTGACCAGTCATTCCTTAGGCAGCCATACGACATTTAAATAACCAACTGTGCTGAAGTATTTCAAGAGTGGTTACTTCACTCGGATAATACTGTATAAATCATCCACTAATGGATAAAAAGGCCAAAGTTTTTATAAGGTATTAGACATAAGTTCCATCTAAAAAAAATATTTACGGAACACTCGCAGTGATCGCACCTGACTCAACAGTTTTTATTAAAAGAAGTTACATTTATTACGGCAAATTATCTGTTTTAACTGGCTTAATTTTATTGCCTATAGCGGATAATCGTCCTCGCAAATGCATTCACCACGCTTTTTGAGTGCAGACCGCGAACTAGTTCGGCTAACTGATACGGCAGGACGACTCGTGTGATGTCGTCGTGGTGACGATGACGTCTATTTTTAGTTCGTCAGCAAATAGAACCTTAGACGTGCTTCTCACCGAGTTACAACTGGATCGATGACATATAAATATTATGTTTATGTCCCGGAGAATCCGGTGGAACACGCTGACGCCGCCCGCGCCGTCGCGCCGGAGCGTGGCGTTGGAAATTGTATATGTGCACTTGAACAAAGATAACCTGTACTCGTACCGATGCTTTTTATTGCAGCTATTAGATTTCTTGCGGAGACGCGTATTTTTATTGTTATGGCTACATTTTCTTTTTTTGGTCTTCCTTGTTTTTCGATCTGTGAGATCTTTTAGAATTATTTCAATGTAAACTTTAGTATAGTAATTCTGTTATAAACTTTTTTCATATCACAAATTGTTAATTTGCACCACATAATTTAGTAACAAAGAATTTATTTATCTCATAGAATATGACCAATAAAAGCAAAGTTTAAAGCGAAGCTTTTGATTACGTCACGAAAGTTGAACGTACACATAACACCGTGCATAATCAATTTGCTGCATGTATAATGTATCTCCTGTCGGCCTCGAATATCCTGGGACCGTTTTTATATTTGCAAATTATTTATCTATTCTAGGTTACATCGTGTTATATGCTAAAATGTTTTTCTCAGGCTCATGAACGTGTTATTCCTAGGTGTATACTTATTCTTGATTAGATCATAATTTTATTTACTTTATCCTTACGATTTATTTTCCGATTATTATTTATCCTTACGATTATACGTGCGATACTTTTGTGTCAGTGCGTTTTAGCGGTACAAAGAAATCTTGCTTTCTCAACCTTTTTTTCCATTCGTATATTTAAAACTTTCGTATACAATTTTGTGATAAAATAAAGTTAACCTCATTTTTGTTACACATAGATAACCCAAGCGGCGAACGGTCGGCGTGGCTGGAGTGCGCTCTGGGCGTGTCGCTGCTGATGTTCGGCGCGCTGCTCGAGCGCTGCTGCTCGCTGCTGCCCGAGCCGCCGCACACGCAGCAGTTCGCGGACGCACTGCTGCTGCTGCCCGCTATCAAGGTACACACAGACAATCCGAACGGTGAGCGGTCGGCGTGGCTCAATTGCGCTCTGGGCGTATTGCTGCTGATTCTCGGCGCGCTGCTATGCTCTGTTGCCGTACACGCAGCAGTTTGCGGACGCGCTGCTGCTGCCCGCTATCAAGGTACACATAAATAACCCAAGCGGCGAACGGTCGGCGTGGCTGGAGTGCGCTCTGGGCGTGTCGCTGCTGATGTTCGGCGCGCTGCTCGAGCGCTGCTGCTCGCTGCTGCCCGAGCCGCCGCATACGCAGCAGTTCGCGGACGCACTGCTGCTGCTCGCTGTCAAGATACACGCAGACAATCCGAGCGGCGAATATTTTGTTAATCGTTTATGTATTTTTTTGTAGACCTCTGAACTTTGCCTTTATACGAGCTAATGATTGTAACTAGCGCACTGTAAAAACTTATATATTTTATAGGTGTGGTCTGACTGGATGCTCTGTCACAGCAGCATATGGAACCCACCACCATCCTTAGACAACTTCGAAGTAGAGTGAGTGTTTATTGCTAATATTATTTGTAGTTTATGTACAAAATATTTAATAGTATAAAATTTATAAGTTTTTGATTTAATGATATCTTGTTTTCCTATTTAGAGCCGATGGCGACCCTTGGGACTGGCTCGCCAAATTAATGAACATTCTCGAATCACTGGACGACAAGTCTGTAGAACTGGAAAGTGAACAAAAAGAAGGTATGATTTCTTAATTTTCATGACGTTATAATCATTTACGGTGTAGGCCAATTTTTTTTGTATTTCTAGTATTATTTAAGTAAAGTTCTCGGCCGTAAACAACCACACCTGCCTTTGAATTTGTTTGGTGTCGATTTTGTAGAACTTAATTTTTGTCAAACACTATTAATGTGAGATTTGTCGCTGGTCCGCGCATTACTGGCTACTGTTTTGTTTCGCCGAATATCTTTTTTCATTCTCTGCGGCCGGTTGCAGTAACACCTTTTTTAGGGTTCCGTAATACAAGAAACCCTCATAGTTTCGATCTGTCCGACCGTCTGTCTGTCTGTCCGCGCTTCTAGTTTCTGTAATTATGAATATAAATGGATGAATAGCATTTCTAAACTATAGGAGATAGAAACATGTAAGTCTCCATGCTGATAAATCATGCTAATAACTCTTTAGGAAAATTATTTTGAACGAAATCGGACAGTATCTTTTAAAGTAATTAAAAAAAAAAAAAAACCTATTACGCGGTGATAGTTACGGAACTCTCCTCAGACATGTCCTGACATGCTCTTGGTTAGGTTATTGTTATAGACAACCTTTAACACCATCTGACAATAATATTTGGGTGCAGGCAGCACGTGCGTGCGGCTGCCGGAGGACCAGTCGCTGGGCGGGTTCACGCCGCTCATGTACATGGAGCCGGCGGGCGCGTGGGCGCCGTCCAGCGTGTCGCACCACGCCGCCGAGCACGCGCTGCGCCTGCGCAAGCTGCTCTTCTTCGGCACTGAGTGAGTGTCACCATAGAATATGTAGTATCATTCAACATACTCTTTTACAAAAGTCACATATTATGATGTAATAAATATACGTATACTAGTGTTGCCCGTGGCTCCGCCCGTGTAAATACAGTATCCCAAAGGAACACTGTACTTTTCCGGGATTAAACGTAGCCTCCTATGTTTTAATCCAGAGTAAACTACTACTATACCAAATGTCATCGAAATACGTTCAGTAGTTTTTGCGTGAAAGAGCAACAAACATCCATCCATCCG
Organism: Glaucopsyche alexis; assembly: GCA_905404095.1. Taxonomy (NCBI): domain Eukaryota; kingdom Metazoa; phylum Arthropoda; class Insecta; order Lepidoptera; family Lycaenidae; genus Glaucopsyche; species Glaucopsyche alexis. The sequence continues at coordinate 12,163,347 of FR990053.1, forward strand.
TCCATCCATCCATCCTTCCGTCCATCCATCCTTCCGTCCATCCATCCTTCCTCACAAACTTCCACATTTATAATATTAGTAGGATTTGCCAAAGCAGGCAAAAATGTATGCGCAAGCGTGACGGAACGAGACTCGGGACGCGCACGATAGCCCATTGTATAGAAAGACCTGCTAACCGTTCCCACGCCAAATGTACCTGTTCTCTGTTCAGATGCAATTTAATCCAAAAGTAAACAAAGATTGCAATATAATGCTATTAGTTTAAATGTAACTTATTTACCGTGCAATAAAGAGATACAATGACATAATATTCATTAACGGTCCGTTTCAATAACCTATCTATCTATAACTATTTGTTAAAAACGTCGTCATTCTATCATTTGCCGGTTTTTCGCGATACAAATTTGACGTTTCTAACAAACAGTTATAGATAGATAGGTTATTGAAACTGGCCGTTAGTCGATTTTAATCATTTGTTTACATTTGGAATTTGGATAAATTTAGAAATTATAATTTGGAACAGAGTGTACAGTGTACACTTCGAAGTGACACCCCCTAGTGTCACGCAATGTGTGTGTGGTCCAGCAAGAGGCAAACTCCTGTGCTTTCGATTTGTCAATAACAAGAAAGAACTTGTAATTTCTATGTGGCCCCTTTAATTAAATTCATAAATTTCAGTAAAATACTACTTTAATTTCCACTTTTATTACGAGTGTTGGCGCCTCTTACTCACGTCTAACATAAATCTTTAAGGTTCAAATTTATATTGAAACTAATAAAGTTTCTTATGGTGATTAGAATCGATTTCCGGGTTTGAAGTCTTAAATATTATAATCGTAAAGGAGGTTGTAACTTCTAATGTCTGGATAATACCTATGCACCGATGTGAAGTAGCGGACACTGCTCCTATTAAACTAATGGCACGTTCGACTGCAGATGATACACTTATCACGTGATTGCAGACGGCTCAGTTATGTATATTACAAATATTAGAAGCATGTCTGATGCAAATTACAAATCGGTCGTCAACAACTAGCAATTACTCGTGAATCGAAAATAACTCACGTCTGAGACAGTTGTAACCTGGCGCCACGAGCAGGTGCAAATCGACGTAAAATATATTAGGTTTGGTAAAATCAATAGGCAAGCGGACTGATTTTTTTTATTGCATAAATGAATAGTACTCTTAAATATGAGTAACTTCTCAGAAGAAACCGTATATCAAATGTTAATATTTTCAAAGGTACAGCGGTTTGTATAAAAAATCTCGCAAGTCTCGTAAAAACGCTCCATACTAATGTTGACCTACAAATTACGTCACTTGTAGGTTATGGTGTATGAAGTATAGCCTGAAGTAACGCACAAATATCGGAGATATTTGTAAACGTTTTTGTATAATATGATGTAAGTAAACTAATGATGTAGGTTTTGTTGACCAATTTCGCAAAAAAATATATATTTTTTTGGTACTTTTTAAATGTATTTAATTAATAAACTACACATAAAATAATATATTTTTTTACATTTACCAAGTAGTAATGCTGCAATATTTCTGAATATATTAATGAAACTAAATATTTCAAATGTTGTCCGATCCCTTATTACGGAAACTTTGGGGACGTGATTTACTGCTTGTGTAAAGACGTTTAGGCAAAAAAAAAACTTTTGAAACTCGTGGAAAAAAACAATATACAAAATTAAATTATATTGCAAGAAATTAAATCTATTGCATTATATCGACCGCGCGCGAATATAATAGCTGTTCAGATATGAACTCGAATGACCTTTCCTGGTGTATGTAATATGTATCGCTGTCTCTTTCGTGCTACATCAGCTGTCCTTGTCGCACGCGGACGCTTTATGCAATATATTTAATTTCTTGCAATATAATATTAATTTGTGTAATTATTTTTCCACGACTTTCTATTTTTTTTTGCCTAAACGTCTTTACACAAGCAGTAAATCACGTCCCCAAAGTTTCCGTAATTGATTTTACCAAACCTTATATAACAATATTATTTTATTAAAGTATGTAATCAACACACGTAATGCTATCTACAGACACACGAATTTGGTACGGAGCGTACAGCGAACCATATCCGGAGACCAAATTCGGTGTCGCTACACACGCACGGATTTGGTACGGTGCAGTGGAGCGAAACGCTCGACACTCGTGTGTTCGATTTTATGCTCTACATTAGCACAGAGTTAAATAAAATAAAATAAAAATATATTTATTGAACACACATAAGGGACATAAAGACAACAAAAAAAAAATGAATCGAAAAACGAACAAAAAAGCCCTACACCATATGTTCAAAGGGAATCCACTCAGGCATCGACCACGGCAATGCCGAGGCGCCTGATCTTCCGTGGTCCCCTATCAGTTTGAGATCTCACATCAGCACATTATTTTTTTTTTTTTTTTTTACTTTACAAACCATACTATAAATAATTATTATATGATTTTCTATTATTAAAAACATCACATAAACCCAGAACAAACAAAACAATTACAGTCAGACGCCACTGTTTACAGCTTTATCTCGCAACACGGGATACTGGACCACAACTCACTGCGCGCGCGCCGCGCCGCCGTGAAGTTCTTTCAGTCGGCGCGGTGACGCGTTAAGTGCTACAGCCTCAGCACCCACACCACAGCTACTATTTTATCGCAGTATCCTACAACTACATGCCATATTGCTAACATTATGTACAATTAATTAAGTGTATTTTTATACAGACGCTAGCTATTACAAAGGTTATGTAAGTGATAAAGACATTATACTTAGTAGTAATTAGTACCTAAGTAGTACCTAGTAATGGACGCAGTCAGTAGTTCGTGTGTTGTTTACAATCTTGTGCAGCTAGTAGCGACGAAAACTTGACCTTGACCTTATTGTAAGGGAAAAATACCGCCAAGGCTTCGGCTAACAAAACTATCAGTGAGTATAAATTATATAATATGTAATAGTAATCTTATATTTTATATTATTTTATTGGCTTATATATCATAGGCAAATTATGTAAACATCCTATATACAATAATAAAATATAATAATTATTAAAAATAAATAAATAGAATAGTATTACATTACAATATACATATTTAACGGTAGCATAGCTAGTATATTTAACGGGCAGTTATAATATAGCTAGAAGCAGCTTGTTGCTGCAGTAAATACGCTTTATATTTTGACTTAAACCCTTGCGTTGTTTGCAGAGCACGAAATGGTGGCGGCAGATTGTTCCAGACCTTGCTGGATAAATACCGGAAACTACCCCTGAACGCGGAAGTGTGGTGCAACTGAGTGACTAGAAGATAGGAAGAACCTCTTGTAGTGATAGCCAGCTGTTTATCTCCTGCCCACAGTAATTTGCTATGGAGATAGGTCGGTGTTTTAAATTTTATAACCCCAAACAATAACGTAGCAAAATGTAGTTGCCTTCTATAATCCATCTTAAGCCAACGGGTTTCGTTAATGTAGGGTGTTACATGAGCACGAGGAGGGACGTTGTGACAAAATCTGGCGCAAGAATTCTGAACCTTTTGAATTAGTTTTTTCGACCTGGATAGTAAACATGGGCCGATGACTGAATCCGCGTAATTTAATTTGGATAATATAAGTGACTCACACAGAATAACACGCAAATTGGTCGGCAAAAAGTTTCTAATTTTATACAGAACTTTTAAACGATAGAAACAATTGCTAACAGTTTTAGTTACGTGCTTCTCAAACTTCAAACCTTCGTCCATTAATATACCTAGATTACGAGCCTCTTCTACTCTTTCGATTAACTCTCCATCTACATATATTGATGGCTGCGCTACTTTTATTTTATGAATTTGAAGTTTCGAACCTAATATCATGTATTTAGTTTTCATCGGATTCAGAACAAGGACATTGGCTGAAGACCACTCCGAGATCCTAGCAAGATCAGAGTTCAATTTAATCACAGCCTCGTGGACTTGACTCGGCTTGAAAGATATGTACAGCTGTATATCGTCTGCGTAGATATGGAACTTGCAGTGTTTTATAACTCGTACAATGTCGGCACAGTACAACGCAAATGCCTCTGGCCCAATAACCGACCCCTGAGGCACTCCTCTTATCACTTCACATGGCGTTGAACGCATCGAAGTACCGTCTAAATCGTTACGTAACTCGACTATTTGAGTACGATTATTAAAATAACTTGCAAACCAATTTATAGCATTCTGATCGAAACCGTAATATTTCATTTTAGCTAGTAGCAAGGAAATATTAATCGTATCAAAAGCGCGCGAAAAATCGAGTAGCACAAGTATCGTACCCTCGCCTGCATCCTGCGCTGTGAGAATATTATCTACTACATCCATGAGAGCGGATGTGGTGCTGTGTCTTTTTCTAAAACCCGACTGAACCTCAGGTAATATACGATTGGCGTCAAGGTATCGAGTCATCTGGTTACAAACAACCTTCTCCAGTACCTTTGATACACAAGGAAGTATACTTATAGGTCTTAGCTCCTTGAGTTCGCTAACATTGTTCTTTTTTGGTATAGGTTTTACTAATGCAAGGCGCCACGCGTCAGGAAAAGTACAAGATTCTATAGACAAATTAACCAATTTTGTTAGGCTATTTAGACATATTGGATAACGACAGATAGCCAATATCATATCCAGCGTTATGAAATCAGCACCCATAGCGTTAGACTTGAGTGAGTTTAAGATTTTATTTATGTCATCGGCGCCAACGGATGTAAACATGAAAGTGGAGGTGTTAAATCTATTAGCGACAAAGAAAGTAAAAGTAGATAAAGGCACAGAGTTACTGCCAGGGATGTCTAGAAAATGTTTATTGATCATAGATGGGTTACTAAATTGTGGTGGAAGAGAGAGATTAGATTTTGCATTGCTTAAATTAATATTATCCTTAAGATGCTTCCACATTAGTCGCGGCTGTTTGATATGCGAGTTTATATATGTTTCAAAATAAGCAGCTTTCTCCCGTGACAAAGCCAGTGCCACTTTTCGTTTGAGGCTTTTATAAAATGATAAATGTAAGTCATTATTACTTTTTCGTGCCCGCCTGTATGCCTCATCCCTTCGTCGCATCATTAATTTAATGTTATAAGTAATCCATGGGTATTGCTTTTGCTTTATATTTATAGTTCTAACAGGTGCCAGTACATCAAATACCCATAAGACATTGTTATTAAAGTCTCGCACCATCTCGTTAACGTCTGCATGCTGCTGTATATAATTCCAATCTACAGAACTAATTGTGGATTCTAGGTCATGTGCATCTATTTCCTTTATAGGTCTGTACTGAATCATTTTGGGTGTAAACTTTTCCTTACGGATGTTTATAGTAAAGGATATAAATGCATGACTACTAAGGTCAGGGATATGATCAACACAAACTTGAATTTGATCTGCATTCGAACAGACCAAGTCAAGTAGGGTTTCCGTACCTGACGTGAAATGAGTAGGCTGGTTTGTAAACTGTCGCAACTGATGCACGGTCAGGAAGTCATCCAACATTCTATATGCGCCATTGATATTTAAAAAGTTAATATTAAAATCGCCTATTAAATATATGTTGTCGTAACTATTCAGGGCAGTAATGCTGTCAGTTAGGGCGTCCAGAAACACTTGTATAGACAACCATGGAGGGCGATATGCCGTGCCAACACAAATAATCCTACCGTTGGCCTTAACAGACAGCCACATTTGCTCCACATTACTAGTTACTGGGTGTTTAAGAATTTGTGTTTTTAAATCGTTTTTTAAATAAAAACCTACACCGCCCCCGCGAGCTCTAATACTCACAGGCCTAGGAATGTGGATTAGGCGATAGCCTGGAACTCGGGGCGCACGGCCGTCCTCGCCAGTACGTAGCCAAGTTTCATTTATAGCTACTAAATCACAATTATGAACATTCATAGCCACTAAGAATTCATCGTGTCTAGAACCAAGAGATCCGGGATTTATGAAACCAAATTTAATATTTTTGAAGTTAATCATTTTATAAAGTTATGCAAATTGTATTGTTGTATAATAATGTAGTATGTAGTTAAAAATATAGTAAATATAGTGAAATAATAATTAATTACTAATAATAATAGGGCTTGTATAGGATTAAAAATATTATAAATATGTACAATTAGAACAATATATAAAAATACATGTGAGATAATATGAAAGTTATAATATTGTGTCGTGTGACTGTTATAATATAGTAGCTGCGGATCAATTATCGTTACAGCTATATGAACATAGCCGCGATTTATTTTTACACCAACACAAATACCTAAGATTATATCTAACAATACATAAATATTAAAATTAAAAAATTCTATCGAAGTGAAAATGTAATTTAAAGTATAATAAACAATCTGTATATTACGTAATAGCATGTCTAAAGTCCTTGACCAACAGATGAGACACCAAAAACCCGACTAAAGTCCCCCTCCGTTCGTATGCGGTGTACTGTTGAAGTAGGATCACGCCTGGCGAAAATAACCCCGCCACGCGTCCAGACATATTTCCAGCTGTGGCGACGTCCCTCCTCCCGGGCTAGGTGGAATATAGTTCGGTTTATCTTTGTAAGGTGCTCGTTTATATATAAGCGACGAGGTGCACCATCTACCACGCCAGATGTATCCACGCTACGACGAACCCGAGCAGCCTTCAGGACATTGTCGCGTACCGATTTTCGTGAAAACCTGACGACAATAGGCCTGGAGGTATGGCGCGCATTATCCTCGGCGTTAACGGCCACTTTTTTGATGCCCTTGCGAACAGCGCTCACGATCTCATGTTCGCCAATGTCGACACCTATCTTTTTGGTCACCAGCCCCACAAGGTGGATAATATTTTCCCCATTTTTTTCGGGCAGGCCCGATATTTGTACGTCGCATTGTAGGCTCTGCTGGTCGCGATCATTCAGTTCCAGTTTTAAACGCTCGATCACTTCAGTAACGTCCGGGCCCGGTTCGCAAGTGCATGTGTGCGCGTCGATTTTCTGCTCCACTGCAGCTATACGCGATTCGACTACGTCCACACGTTTGTGGATCTCCGCTATGGTTGTACTGAGTTTTGTGACTTCATGCCTCATGGACACCATCTCTGACCGGAACTCACTGATGACCTCCCTAAGTAGTTTTATCTCTTCGGCCAGGGGGTTTGGCGAGAGACTGTCGGAACTATTGGGCGTTGCGTCAACAAAAATGTCCTTAGGAGAGTTTTGTTCGTGAAGTGTGGGAGACCTGCCATCAACTTTACAAGTACGACAAAAAAACTTTGCTGTGTTTTTGGGGTCGGATGGTTTGGCACAGGTTCGATGGTATGTATTATTACATTTGTTACATTTGATGCTGTCATGTATGCTCAGGAATTTTGCACATTGGAAGCACTTTAGATTAGGCATATTTATTTAGAAAACAGTAACGATATTTGTTAGACCAAAATTAGTTTATAGTTATAAATATTTAATAAGTTTGTGACACTGTAGATGTGTACGAACGAAACAGCTGACTCACTCTGTCATACGATAAATTACTTTCACTGTTAAATAGTTGTAGTTCACTTTTTATATAACGTTTGAAATGTTTTTTGGTTAATTGTTTATCACTGTTTAATAATATATATTATAAAACACTTAATATGCACTGTTTTATTTTTTAAATAATAATTACGAGGAGCTGTGTGAGATCTGTCAAACTGACGTCACTAGACTAGAGAGTTCTATTTACAGTGCTGTTTTTAAACGACGACGATGATTCCCGCAATTCATTGATAACGGGCAGTGATACCAACACTTTAAAAAATATTTCTCCCCAAATTTTACCCCTGATTACTTATACCATTGACAGGTCTAAGAGATAATAAGCTAGAAAGAAAGGTTATGTGTTTAACATAAAGACTTACGCGTGAATAACATAAAACTAACTTGTCTTAATCTGATTTCACTCCCAATACATTTTCATATCCCTGGCTATATACACACATTAAAATAATTTTTAGTATTACATACAAATTGATTCATAAGGAGTAAACTCTAAACATCCTGTCCCCTAGTAAACCCCCGTAGATATTTTCCCTAATTTTGGGGGGTACGTCCCTAAGTTGGCAACACTGATACCGTTGTACGGCCTAACCGCCGGACTGCTCTACACACGCACGAATTTGGTACGGAGCAGACCAGATCCGATGCGGACAGCGGCGAACTCTTCGCCTTCTTCTAGCGTACTCTTCGCCTTCTTATGTTCGCCGGAATGCCCTACACACGCTCGGATCTGGTACGGAGCGTACCAGATCCGCTGTACGCTCCGTACCGTATAAATTCGTGTGTCTGTAGACACCATAACACGCATTTGACAATTTATGACAAGCAATAAGCTTACGGGAAGCTACGATAGCGATGGAAAAGGCTGCATTGACCTTCGAAGCTCTACAAAGTCCTTATATTAAAAAAGCGGTCAGGCAAAAAATATCTTTATAGAACCAGATTATTATGTCACCGTAAATTGTAAAATCCGTTAGATTGTAAAATAACTAACAAGATTGTAAAAATATGTCGAAAGGTTAAAAACTATATATTTATAATCTAACGAAAAATAATGTGTCAAATTATAGGTAGCATATTCGCGTCCGAAGTCTAACAACATTGTACAGTTTCACTAGTTTTGTTACAATCTAACGGTTTTTACAATTTTACGGTGACATATTATATAAATATGTTTGACGCAGGTACCTGGTGGGCGTGGACCCGCCGGTGCTGAAGCTGGAGTACCCGAGCGACGCGCAGCCCCGGTACGTGAGCGCCGTGCAGCGCACGCAGCCCGCCTACCCGCCGCTCGCGCAGTTGGTACGTAATGCGTATACGTGTATATATTATTATAGACAAGGCATGTTGAGGTAAGAACTGACACCGCTTCGATGGCCCCATTTTTAGAGTTTTTGGGGCCATTTTGACATTTGAAGTATTATGAAATCAAGATGGCTGACATTTGAGGAGGAGGTTGAGGTGAGATAAGTTAATTTTTTGCCCCATTTTGTTACCTGACCACAGCGAAGCCTAAAGGATGGTTAATGAATTTGGCCGTCTATGTAGGAAGGTATGTATGTAAGTTTGTTCCAGTGTAGAGGCTAAACTACTGATCCAATTTTAATTATTGAGGTTGTAGTATATTTTGCGTAGTCAGATAATAGTTTTTAACTTGTTAACTTTAAGATTATTTATATCTATTGATAGATTTGATATCTACGTGTTTAATCAGATGTACAACTTATAATTTGTTATAAAGTCTGAGGATTCTGAGGACGAGGACAATGCAAGCGGCGCGACGAGCGGGCCGACCAGCCTCTGTGAAGAGTTACCCGAGGGCGCAGACGAGGCGACAAAGAAACTTCTAAAAAGGAAAGAACAGCTCGAGTCTAGAAATGCGACTCTAGAAAGACGCCGGAAAAAAATGCAGGTAATATATTTTATTTAATTATTTTTAAACAAAAAAATTAAACCGACTTCCGAAGTAAAAATACACAAAAAAAGTATGAAATAAAACTTATTTTCTAAATAATTCCCCTTTTAAATTTGGCTATTTCTCTACTTAATCTTCTTAATTTTGAAGTTGCTACAAGCCCAAACGATATCCTACAATATTTTATAGAACTCACGCTCATACTTGCTGGTACCGACTTCAAAATTAAGAAGATTAAGGTGAGAAACAACCAAATTTAAAAGGGGAATTATTAAACCCTGTTTACCCTTTAGATCAAAAAAGAATTTTGAAAATCGGTCCGTAGACGGTGGAATTATCGTTGAACATACAAAAAAAAATAATTATATATACAGCCTAACGTATAACCGCCTCCTTTTTTGGAAGTCGGTTAAAAATAGCTCCGAAGTAATTTTGTGTTTAAAATAAATACAACTTTTTTACTAAACTTTTTTTTAATGCCTCCCGTTATCACAAAAGACTACATTCGAGAATGAAGCTGGATTTAAAAAAAAATTGTCAGCCATTACAACACATATCATACCCACAGGAGATGCTGGGCAGCGACTGGGTGAGCGTGGAGGTGGAGGTGCGGCCGCGCTGGCTGGTGCCCGACACCAACTGCTTCATCGACCACCTGCCGCTGCTGCGCGCCGTGCTCGCCCTGCCCGACCAGCCCTACCAGCTCGCCGTACCGCTAGTAGGTGCGTACACTCGCACACCGATGATGCTAGGAGACGAGTTCATAGGGAACTAAATACTCGCACCTATTTGGAGACTTTTTGGGAGTTCGGATCATAGATTGATCTATAAATATCTGTGTGTTGTTAGTCTATTTCGTAATGATAATATTTCTATTGATATTGAACATTTTATATTTGTGTGCAGTGGTTTCCGAGTTGGAAGGTCTGCAAAAGTGCGCGCGCGTGGGCTCGTGCGCGCGCGCAGCTATGGAGTGGCTGAGCGCCGCGCCCGCCGGCGTGCGGTTTGCGACGACGCGCGGCTCCCTGCTGGCGTCGTGCGCGTTCACCGCCGAGCGCGACACCGCCACTTGCAACGACGACCGCGTGCTCGCCACCGCGCTCGCCCTGCACGCCAACCTCACGCCGCAGCATGGTAACATAATATATAAAACTAGCTGTTGCCCGCGGTTCCGCCCGCGTAAATATAGTTTTTTCGCGGTCGCGGATATATGACTGATGCAAAAAATAGATAAAAACAATCCTCGATGCGGATTATATATCATGTTAAAATTTCAGCTTGATCAGTGCAGAACTTTTTAAGTTTTTGAAGCGTACACAAACCAACATAACATTTATATAGATATACATACCTATGTATCTATTCCTTCTTTATGTACATTTTTGAAAAGTATATATATTAAAATAAAGTGGCTTCTGCTGTCTGTTCACTTAGATTTTTAAAGCACTCATAGGATTTTAATGCAGTTTTCAGTAATAAATAGAGTGATTGGTATGTTATGTATACCTGCGCGAAGCCGAATAATCTAAATTAATACACTGATGTGCTTATCTCTTTAAAAGATGGACACGCTGATCTTTTATAAACTTTTGATTTTACAAGCAAAATCGATAAATTTTACATCTTTTGCCATACCTTTTTCATAATCTGCCTCGTAGTGGACTCGCTTGATCAAATTCTTCAACACGTCAATCGCCAGTATGATAATAACCTAACCCCTCTGTCCAGGCGCGCGGGGCGCGGAGGAGGCGGGCGGGGGCGCGGGCGCGGGCGGGCGGCGCGCGCGCGAGCTGGTGCTGGTGTCGGACGACCGCAACCTGCGCGTGAAGGCGCTGGCCGCGGACCTGCCCACGCGCGACCTGCCCTCCTTCGCGCACTGGGCCGGCCTCGACATCGCCACGCAGGTAAACTATCTAAAACAGATCTATAAGGTTCGGTAAAATCAATTAAGTATATTATGGGCATATTTACAGAAAAAATATTGTTAAACTAAAAAAAAAATATATCTTCCTTTATATATACGGAGAGTGTGCATTGAGCGGAGATTCACCCATTATGAGATGATTTTTTATGATGAGTATGACAATAATTTTTTTGTCTAAACTTAACCAAACCCCAAGGTATCCGTAGTTGATTTTACTAAACCTTATATGATAGTAGTCGCTTTCAGATCGATTATATTATTGCAAGTGGATGCTTTAACAACATTTAAATCTTTTTTCAATAAACGAAGTCAGTATTCAGTAAGAATTAACCTTCTCGCGATTTAATTTTTAGCTTAGCTTAGTCAGTCATTTGGTGTTAAGCAGTAGAAATTAAATATAGGCACACACGTGTTAAACTTGTTGATAGCGGTTTGGTGCGAAAATTCTTACAAGTTCAAGAATTAACTGCGAATCATTAAAATGTTTTAAAGGCAGAATTTTCACAGCATTCATTCGCTGCTCTTATTGAAGAGCAGCGAATGAATGCTATACGACGAAGCTTCGACCACGTAAATGGTTATCTTATTTAATGACTTGATTTCGCTGTTTTGTGTTTAATGAAAACTTTACGTTTCGTCATTTTCGTATTGTATCTTCGTTTGCGTCGAAGTATTGTTGTCTCGAAAACAGTCACATCCGCGTTTCGCATTCAACACGATGTTAATTTAAAAAAAAGTGTGTTTATAAAAATAATATATAATTTACGAAAATAAATGAGGTGTAATTAAGTTACAGATGATTAAACATAATTCAATATAGTGTGCGCGGGTCAAGGGGAAGGTTAATTAATTACTTCACCTCTGACTGCGGTCGCGGTGGCACGATTTTTTCCGTGTACCCGCGAGTCTAGCGAAATGACAAATTGTTAACTTTATTGACAGCTTTTTTTATATAGAGTCCAGTAAAACTATTGTTTTACTGTTATGGTGTCTACAGACACACGAATTTGGTACGGAGCGTACAGCGGATCTGGTACGCTCCGTACCAGATCCGAGCGTGTGTAGGGCAGTCCGGCGAACATATGAAGAAGGCGAAGAGTTCGCCGTTGTCCGCATCGGATCTGGTACGCTCCGTACCATATCCGTACGTGTGTAGAGCAGTCCGGCGGTTAGGCCGTACAACGGTATCAGTGTTGCCAACTTAGGGATGTACCCCCCAAAACTAGGGAAAATATCTACGGGGGCTTACTAGGGGACAGGATGTTTAGAGTTTACTCCTTATGAATCAATTTTTATGTAATAATAAAAATTATTTTAATGTGTGTATATAGCCAGGGATATGAAAATATATTGGGAGTGAAATCAGATTAAGACAAGTTAGTTTTATGTTATTCACGCGTAAGTCTTTATGTTAAACACATAACCTTTCTTTCTAGCTTATTATCTCTTAGATCTGTCAATGGTATAAGTAATCAGGGGTAAAATTTGGGGAGAAATATTTTTTAAAGTGTTGGTAGTCACTGCCCGTTATCAATTAATTGCGGGAATCATCGTCGTCGTTTAAAAACCGCACTGTAAATAGAACTCTGTGCTAATGTAATAGAGCATAAAATCGAACACACGAGTGTCGAGCGTTTCGCTCCACTGCACCGTACCAAATTCGTGCGTGTGTAGCGACACCGAATTTGGTCTCCGGATATGGCTCGCTGTACGCTTCGTACCAAATTCGTGTGTCTGTAGATAGCATTAGTATGTGACAATGTTTATGTCATGTTCGACAATTATTAATAATATGAAAATCTGTGTTTTTATTGATGCTAGTCTCTAGCTCTGCCTACTACCGAATTCTTCTCGTTATACTAGTGATTATTCGCTAATAATATTAATTTAATTCGTCGGTTTTTAATATGCAAAATAATTCGGAAAAATAGATCAGAATATATTCTAGCTGGGCACCAGCTAGAATATATTCTGATCTATTTTCAGCAGCTTCGTTTGCTTAAACAAATAAATGAAAACGGGACGATCGAATAGATTTTTTTAATGGAACCCTAAGGCACACCCCACACTAGCGTCTTTCGAGCGTCGCGGTCGTCGTCGTCGTGTCAGCGTCTGCCGAACGCCCCGGGCTTACGCGGCGCCAGCAATGCGTTCAGTAGCCGGCCAGCGCCGGCGTCGACGCTTCGCGGACGCTGCCACGACGACGACGCTCGAAAAACGCTAGTGTGGGGGTTGTCTAAAATAAAATAAAATAAATGCCTTAGTTACGCCTTAATTGCAAATTTTTAATTAATTTGTAATTTTACATATTTATGATTTTGATTTTGATAATATATGTTTTTTATTATTTTCTGCTACATTGTTCATTCGTTGTATAAAAATAGATGATACAATAAATGCTGATTCGATTAATGAGATGTATTAAAGAAATATATCCAGAGTAATTAATGGGGAATTCAACGTATTAAAAGTGAGGAAGTAACTCGTGTTGCCAATCACTGCTACGTCCATCAATATCGATGCGATTCGGCACTTAAGTTTTACGAGGGATGTTATATTTGGAGATTACTTTGTGGCGGCTCTCGCCGTAATCTTGGCAGTAATTAATGAAGCTGCCATTGCTTTATGACATTAACCATTAGACGTTTCTTTAGAAGCTCGTATAATGTATGTATTTTACAGATATTTTTTAAACAAATTATTACATAATAATCAATACGGTTTTACTACGTGGGTCGATCCACAACGGATGCTGGTATAGGTCTTCTTTGTAGTATCTTTGAAGCTTGGGAGGGGTTACAGGCTGCATTAGGTGTATTTTGCGATCTCTTGTCTTTGATTGTGTTGAGCATGCTACATTGATCAGAAAATTGCACCACTATGGCATTCGGGACTCTGCACTCAAACTTTTGAGTTCTTACCTTAACAATAGAACTCAAAGGGTGGAGATAAATAGTAAAAAGTCCACTGGGACCAAAATAGAATTAGGTGTCCCACAGGGATCTATTTTGGGCCCGTTTCTTTTTCTCATCTATATAAATGATTTACCTTATCTTGTTAAAGATAATGATAACGAGATAGTACTTTTTGCCGATGACACTTCACTAATTTTTAATGTGAAGCGACAGCAGTCAGACTACGACGAGGTAAATAGTGCTCTCTCAAAAATAGTACATTGGTTTAATGTTAATAACTTACTTTTAAATTCCAAAAAAACAAAATGTTTAAAGTTTACATTGCCCAATGTTAGGCAAGTTCAAACCAATATACTATTAAATGATGAGAAAATGAATCTTGTGGACACCACTGTATTTCTAGGTATAACACTAGATAGTAAATTACAGTGGGGTCCTCATATTGCTAATCTTGCAGATAGGCTCAGTTCTGCAGCATATGCAGTCAGAAAAATTAGAGAAATTTCTGACGAAGACACGGCGCGACTTGTTTACTTTAGTTACTTTCATAGTAAAATGTCTTACGGCATCCTTTTATGGGGAAGTGCCGCAGACATTAATACGATATTTGTGCTGCAGAAGCGAGCAATACGTTCAATTTACAAAATGTCCCCCTTTGAATCTCTGAGAGAAAAGTTTAAAGAAATAGGTATTCTGACCGTCGCTTCTCAATACATTTTGGATAATGTATTATATGTTAGAAAGAATATTAGTAATTTTAAAACTAAAAGCGACAATCACTGTAGAAACACTAGAAATAAGCACAAGCTAGATATACCGGTGATCAGACTAAGTAAAGTAAGCAAATCATTTAAAGGTCAATGTATACGCCTATACAATAGAATTCCAGAAAACGTTCAAAATCTTTCCATTAATAAATTTAAAAAAGTAGTTAAAGAACGTTTGTGTGCAAAAGCCTATTATAAGGTCAATGATTTTATTGACGACCGCACACCTTGGGAATAGGATGACCACCTGCAAGGCTACTTCCATGTACTATAATATGTATCTGACTTTTGTCAATATTATATAGACCTAAGTTTTCACATTGTAAACAACTTAATTTTTTTTTTAAAAGAACAATTTTCCATCTTTTTGCTAAAAGATGGCCCCGTGCGAGTTTCTTACGCCGGTTCTTCTCGCCGGGTTAGTTCCCGAACCGGTGGTAGGCATCAAGTAGGGACAATTCTTTAAGCGTTACTTTGTAACCCATATGGAAATAAAACTTTTTTGATTTTGATTTTGATTTTGATTTTGATAGGACGGTAATAAAAGTAAATAGGTAAATAATATATTTAAAATTAGTAGTTTGTACTATCGAAACGCATAATACATGTTTAATGATATTTTTTCAGAGCTCCCCGTCGAAGACGCCCAGCGACTTACCTCCGGGAAACAAATGAAGCTTTTGTTACGACCTGCCAGCGGGCGGCTTAGTTGTAACTTGACAAATTAACGTTACGTACGAGTACATAGTAGTTAATTAACGAAATAACATTTTCTCTGCCAGTTTGTACTGGGCGACGCTCACGCATGTCACTCTAGCATAGGAATTGAATAGGGATAAGTAAAATAATACACCAATAGAGAGATGAATATTAATAACTTTGTTAGAAGCTTTAGGATTCCACCTTCGTGTTCCTGGGCCACGTTTTTAATTGTTAACATTTTTTTTGTGAAATGAGATATCGATATTGCGGTACTCGCCGCCGAGTTATTTTTTTTACTTATTTTTGTAATATTTTATTTTTACATTATAGTTTATAATTTTGATTGGTCCGCTTCAATAGTTGAAATGGTTTTATGTATACGATCGCCGAGGTGTTCCCATACAGAGTAGAGCGTGCGGTGCCGGCGGCCGCGAACGTCTCTCGTTCTAACTCAGTATGTCTAACAGATCTCTCGTGATTGAATTAGAATATAGATAGTGGGACATAAAACGAATAAATAGTGGTAGTATGTAGGTAAATGTGGTCGCGGTACCGCAAGCGCAACAGGGCCTCTAGTCAAGATGCATGCGATAATTTCGACGGCGAACTTCGAAAACAAAATGTACGGGATTTGACATAAGTCATCGTTATGTGACATGTCGCTTGCGATGCGTTATGTCAAATTCCATACATTTTGTTTTCGAACATCACCGTCGAAATTATCGAATGCAACTTGACTAGAGGCCCTGTTCTATTGTGGTGACTCCTCGGCGATATCAATCTCTGTGTCTCGGCCGTCGGCCGCATTTGGCGCGAGGTTCTCTATTCGTTTACCGCAACACCTGATCGGTCGCCAAAAACGACTCGTGCCATTCGAAGCGGTGTTCGCTTTGCGATAAAAGAATTAGTTTGTTTTTAAAAATTGACTGCATCGTAGTGAAATTTAGCAATAAGAATAAAATAGTGAACAGAAAATATTCCATCACGATTATATTGCACTATACACATACATATACTTTTGTTAAACGTTTAAAAATATACAAACTTTTACTATATCTATACTGAAATCATTTTATTGTAACATATTCCACTAAGAAAATGTATTCTTCTATTGATTTCTCGCAAAATATCAGGGAATATTTTAAAGGTACTCTAACGTGTCGTTACATTATTTTATAGTTAGTTGTTAACGATGAAATATTATACCTAAACGATCGATCGTAGCGAAAGAGGGATATCGTGAAATTATCATTTTAAATGAAATGTCGATGTTACTTTTGTGATTTGTCTTAAATCATGTTTTAATAAACATTGATACTTCTGAACGATCTTTCAATCAGACCTTCCTAGTTCCCGAACGAGGTGCGCCGGCTGGCGCGAGCCGCGATGTCACGAGCGGGTCGGCCGTGTCTCTATACTGGTTTGTATCACGAAAACCTAGCAATTACCTAGTGTCATAGATTATACAGATATATAGGTACTAATAATACTTAGTGTTATCGAATTCACCTCCAACGACGCATTGCCGCAGCTGAGGTCGGCGAGTCTGCAAACGGCCTCAATCAATAGATTTCCTCGATCGTACGATGTTACCATCTTTTCGATGGCAATTAGATGGGACCGACAACGCACGCGGCAACGAAATAAAGGCCACGAAGGAACCATAATGGTCGTCCGCGAAACAAATTTCAAAGGACTCCAGCGCTATTATATTCGCGCGTATACTGTAATGAATAGTAAATCTATTTATGGTCGAACAAGTGAGAAATTCCAATGTTTAGAGTTGAGCAATGGGAATTGGCAATGTTCCGAGGCGAGGCGGCACCGGTGCGGAGGTTGTAAAAGCCCCGTTATTCTTATTTACCGTGCGCATCTCGCTTTGGGCGCTCCGTGCTGGCTTATTTACATTATGCGTTATACATATTATATAACGTGGATGCACTTGAGTACGGTCTACGACATATATTACAATGGCGGACATTTAGGACGCTGGATTTTAACGTGTGCGTGTGGTTTGAGGGACCTACCTGAATATCCCCAAAATAAGTATAGCAAGTTTTAGTAGAAGTCTAAAAAAAATTGTAGAACAAATCTGGGAATTTGTAAAAAGTTTAAAAGATATAGCCCTCAGAGTGTGGTCCCTCAGTTCACACACCGCTATTTTCCAGATCTCGAAAAGTATGTGGAAAATTATGGTTTTTTCACTACAGAATTTTAGTAGAACTTTTGTAAAAGTTTTTACAAATTTATCAGATACATAGCATTAGAAATAAAAAAGCTACAACCACCGAAGTGTGGTCCCTCAGTTCACACAAAAATGACATACTCATTTCGCGATATATTACTGACTTTTTTAATTATTTTTCTACGTAGAGTTTTAGTAGAAAATTTGTAGAATTTGTAGACAAAATTTCAGCAAAATCTATCGGCGCATTCGAAAGATATATACCATTATGTTGGGTCCCTCAGTTAACACACTTGTGTATAAGAAAAACTCAAATAACTAATAAACGAGAAAACTAACAGAAAGTCTACTATACTTAAATTTTAGTAGAAGTTTTTTTCTCTTGGATTAGCACATAAAATATTTAATTTCTTGCTTCCTAGCTGGGATAATGTTAATTTTTTGATTGTATGAAAATGCAGAGTAGGTTACCACACAAGAGGCAAAATGAGGACAAGTCGTAATATTATTGTGTATGTTATACCTTATTAAATTTACGTTTTGCTCGCGGTTTCGCACCTTAACACTATTTTAGGGATTCATAGTACTACAAGCAACCCATATACTTACCAATTATTAACTATGTACCTATTTGTGGTTTTGCTCTGCCCGCCCTTTTCTCTGTCCGTTCTTTCTAACTCCTTATATGTAATTACATATGTATTATATGAATAAAAAACTGGCCAAGTGCGAGTCAGGCTCGCGCACAAACGGTTCCGTACAAAACGGCAAAAAAATCACGTTTGTTGTATCGGAGCCCTCGTCCTAGTCTCGTCGTCGTCTCGCCCCCAGCACCAAAGATTATACATACTCAATGTAATATTATGACTGCACCTAACATTTTTGTTAAATTAGCTTTTGCTCGCGGCTTCGCCCGCGTGGTATAGTGTTCTTAGAGAAAAAACTACTTCGGCGAATAACTCTCTAAGTCTCTACTTACAGCAATATACTTCTGATACAATACTGAAAATGTTTTTAGGTTTACCCAATGCAAATGGTTAAAAATTGGACCCTTTCGAGTTTCGCCTCGACACGATATGAGCGACCGCTTGATATATACATAATATTATATTTGTCGCGCTTGAATATACATTCGTTGCGTCATGCTTTCGTTGTTGGACATCTACGAAGTGGTAAAAAATACTAAGACCACTCGTGAACTGTATTTTAAAAGTGGAATGCTATCGTGTGTTGGTGTACCTACAAAAAAAATGCACACAAAAAAGGCACACACACTTAAGAATAACATTATGTACACCGTACATCCCACAAATTAACTTTTTCCTTTTCATAAAAGCTTGACATTAATTTGAAGACCTAAGATTTCTATATTTTTTTTATAGAAAATAGGTAGGTATAATAAAAATATGAAATTTCATCAATGAGGGTTCCGTACCCGAAGGGACCCAAAATATTATTAAGACTTCGCTGTCTGTCCGTCCGTCTGTCTGTCACCAGGCTGTATCTCAGGAACCGCGATAGCTAGACAATTGAAATTTTTACAAATTATTTATTTCTGTTGCCGCTATAACAACAAATACTAAAAACAAAATAAAATAAATATTTAACGAGGGCTCCGATACAACAAACGTGATTTTTTTTGCCGTTTTGTACGGAACCGTTTGTGCGCGAGCCTGACTTGCACTTGGCCAGTTTTGTATTCATATAATACATAATATGTAATTACATATAAGGAGTTAGAAAGAACGGACAGAGAAAAGGGCGGGCAGAGCAAAACCACAAATAGGTACATAATAATAATATATAATAATATCTATGGACGCTTCACACCACGTCAATCTGATCCCGTGGTAAGTTCTTGAAGAACTTGTGTTACGGGTACCAGACAACGGAAATATATTTAATACTTTTATACTATACACATATTTAAGATTTTTATTATATTATACACATATTTAATACACATCCATGACCCAGGAACACAGAAAAACTTTTTGTTCCTTCGGCGGGATTTGAACCCGCGACCCCCGGCTTGAGCACCAACACGCTCACTCAACTAAGCCACAGAGGTCGTCAAAACATAGTTAATAATTGGTAAGTATATGGGTTGTTTGTAGTACTATGAACCCCTAAAATAGTGAAAAGGTGCGAAACCGCGAGCAAAACGTAAATTTAATAAGGTATAACATACACAATAATATTAGGACTTGTCCTCATTTTGCCTCTTGTGTGGTAACCTACTCTGCATTTTCATACAATCAAAAAATTAACATTATCCCAGCTAGGAAGCAAGAAATTAAATATTTTATGTGCTAATCCAAGAGAAAAAAACTTCTACTAAAATTTAAGTATAGTAGACTTTCTGTTAGTTTTCTCGTTTATTAGTTATTTGAGTTTTTCTTATACACAAGTGTGTTAACTGAGGGACCCAACATAATGGTATATATCTTTCGAATGCGCCGATAGATTTTGCTGAAATTTTGTCTACAAATTCTACAAATTTTCTACTAAAACTCTACGTAGAAAAATAATTAAAAAAGTCAGTAATATATCGCGAAATGAGTATGTCATTTTTGTGTGAACTGAGGGACCACACTTCGGTGGTTGTAGCTTTTTTATTTCTAATGCTATGTATCTGATAAATTTGTAAAAACTTTTACAAAAGTTCTACTAAAATTCTGTAGTGAAAAAACCATAATTTTCCACATACTTTTCGAGATCTGGAAAATAGCGGTGTGTGAACTGAGGGACCACACTCTGAGGGCTATATCTTTTAAACTATCTTTTTACAAATTCCCAGATTTGTTCTACAATTTTTTTTAGACTTCTACTAAAACTTGCTATACTTATTTTGGGGATATTCAGGTAGGTCCCTCAAACCACACGCACACATTTTAACGTCAAATTAAATTTGTCTCCAATTAAGGAAACTTATAGAAATATACATCTGAAGAAAATATTAAGCGTAGGTAGGTACCTACTAAAGTAGATAATAGGTATCTATATTTATTTCCTTTCTTGGTTTACGCGAGCATGAAACTATTTTCACTTTGACCTTTACCTCCAATCGTACCCCCGTAACCCCGTTTTTTTTATTAATTTTAATTGAATACCTAATTGTCGTAACATAATAACGCGATTTTTTTTGTAAGTGTAAAGAGTAAAGAGCGGGCGGGGCGGTGTTTCGCCATGGTTTTAGTTACATTTTAGTTACAGTGGATGTTCTGTATTCTGTGGTAGATCCAAAGTTTCTTTCTTGTGGTCTAATATTTTGTATTAATCTAGTATCTTAAAAAGTTTAGAGAAATAATGTTAAAATTGTACATGCCGGTCATCTTTTTATTGAAGATCTCAGTAATGTTCTACATTAAGTTATTTATTTGTTAAACTCATTTCCGTCACCTACTTCCTCATCGTGTTTTATAAAGATTAAAATATGAAATACCGATGAAAGTAACAGGAATGAAAAAATGTTAAAAAGGTGTGAAATGAGATGACACCTTGTCTATCTTTTAGACCGTGAATAAGTAATGAACTAAAAACACTGAAAAGTCGAAAAAGTACAGTTCAGCAGGTTTTTGTGCCGCGTAGGTACGTTTTGCAGTGGGTAGTTACCTACTTGATATACATTATCCATGGTAAGTATATTATATCTAAATGCTTGACGTAGGTAGATAATCTTGTAACTAAACAACCTCGAGCTCGTGGCTCAGTGGTTAGCGCAGTGGCGCTTTAGCCGGAGGTCGCGGGTTCGAATCCCGCCAGGGAACAAAATAGTTTTCTGTGTTCCTGGGTCATGGATGTGTATAATATAATAAAAATCTTAAATATAAGTATAGTATAAAAGTATTAAATATATTTCCGTTGTCTGGTACCTGTAACACAAGTTCTTCGGATACTTACCACGGGGCCAGACTGACGTGGTGTGAAGCGTCCATAGATATTATTATTATTTATTATTAACTATTAATTAATAATTCGACCTAATTTATTTTTGCTAAAATACATAATAGGTACTTAAATAGGGTACCATTATTGAAACTTCTTGTTTTCTAAGAGAAAAAAGAAAGAAACGATAAGATATTGAGTCATTAAGGGGCAAATAGCCCCTAAAGCTTAAAAATCGCTTAGTTTGAGTCGGAACTACTCCGAAAAATGGGAATAAAGAAATTCAAAAAAATATACATTTCACACTTCAATCCTTCATCTTTAATATCATCGTTAATTTTTTTAATAAGACGAAGATTAATATTAAATAAATTAAAATTAAAAAGCCCTGTTTTCAGATTTCTTTTTCTATCTACTTACTACCTACTACGGCTATAAAGATGGTTCTTTTACGAAAATGTGAAGAATATATTTATCTAACATTTCATCGTTGGGTTTTTCGAAATACCGTTTTGTTTTCAAAATATACGTAAATAACTATTATTTTGTGAAAATATTTGTAAGCGGTGCGTGCGCGGGCGCGCGGGACAGTGAGCCGCTGACTTTCGTACGAGGAGGTTGTGTCACTCTCCGCGGTGCCGCTATTTCGCAATCGTTTATTTTACTCTTGAAATAATAGGGAACAACATGACGTAAAAAATAAATTATGAAAACCTTAGCGAGCACTCTGCCTGCGATAGAATGAAAATGTTCGATCGTTGAATGTACTTTTTTGTTCCTTCAACTTCTTACTTGAAATTTTAATAATATATTAATATAATATTATGTAGTATATATTATAGTATAATATTTTATTATATAATAATATTATTTACAAGTACATATTATGTACTTGTAAATTTCATAGAAAGTGTATAGTTCTATTTCTATGACGACCTCTGTGGCTCAGTTGGTTGAGCGTGTCGTTGCTCAAGCCGGGGGTCGCGGGTTCAAATCCCGCCGACGGAACAAAAAGTTTTCTATGTTCCTGGGTCATGGATGTGTATTAAATATGTGTATAATATAATAAAAATCTTAATTATGTGTATAGTATAAAAGTATTAAATATACTTCCGTTATCTGGTACCCGTAACACAAGTTCTTACCACGGGATCAGATTGACGTGGTGTGAAGCGTCCATAGATATATTATATTATTTCTGTTTTAATTGTCTATTTAGTATATCAACGTTTTGAGGTATATAGTATATGAGGTAAAAATGCCTAAGCGACATTTATTTATTTATTTAACACACATACAACTACCATTACAGACAAAATCCAATTCGATAGCGTAGGAGAGCAAATTCTTATTTTATATAATACATATTATGATATTTCCAGTTTAAATAATAATAATTGATAAAAAATAATAATTAAAGAAAATATAATAATTAAAGAAAGACACATATGACGCATAAATTTAGTAAACTTTATAGAAGAGTGATTTAACGTTAAAATTTTTAGAAAAAAATAAATCATTAAAAATCACAAAATAGTCGGATTTAGATGGTTTTAACATACATCTATATATCTATATATCAATAAGATACAACGTGTATCTTATTTTATAGCAATTTTTGATATTAAAACGAGTCATATAGCT
Source organism: Glaucopsyche alexis (assembly GCA_905404095.1). Classification (NCBI taxonomy): domain Eukaryota; kingdom Metazoa; phylum Arthropoda; class Insecta; order Lepidoptera; family Lycaenidae; genus Glaucopsyche; species Glaucopsyche alexis. The sequence goes on from FR990053.1 coordinate 12,186,840, forward strand.
TTCGAATTACAGGCAGTTTATGTCGCTTAGGTAAAAAAGTCCTAATTCGAAAAATAGGTAAAATTATCTAAGCTATCAACGAAAGTTAATAACTTTCGTTGATAGCTTAGATAATTTTACCTAAAATATAACTTAAAATGACGTTAGTATACTTGAGCATTTAAAGAAACAAAACAAAAATGAATTAAGTGTACACGTATTAGATATGTAATTTTCGATAATTTTGTAAAAATAGTTCTTTTTTGTATCATAGCGACTTAGCACATTTGTGCACGCACGAAAAAATAGGAGCATTAGATTCGTTTTTGTATTAACTGCACTTACAACATTTGGATTGTCTGTAATATGTAAGATTAGATGTCGTAAAGGTACTTAATATTTTTGTGCGTTAACTAGTACAGCGGGAGGGAATATTAAAATCACTTATGGACTTCTCGTAGCAAATTAGTAAAAATAAAGGATTTTAATACTTTTGGGCATAAACTGAGCTTACTTAATACAACCGTGACACTGGGTTTTTGATAGAAAGAGAAGTAATATCGATACGTGGGTAAGTGCAAACGGTAGAGCACGTCAATTAATACAGTTTTCAGTCAAAAAGTAAAAATCGCAATTTTTGTAATTAGTACAAGTGTGCTCTAAGCCATCGTTATGTAATAGCAAGTAAAATTGCCTACATTTTATTTTAAAGGTTTTCAGCAACATGTAAAAATAGATAAGCTATAGATACATTTTCTGTAATAACAGGTAAAAATAACTAATTCCAAACACTTTAAAAAAATATAGGAGTATTCATCTAAATGGCCTAAGAGTTTATAAAATAAAACAAGATAAGTTACATAAATGTTGCTTACATTAAGAATTTTCTACGGCTAAAGTTATCTTAGTAAATTTATTATTTAATGACATTGTAAATTTTTGCTCCTAACTGACAATATTCTCCTTCTTCTTGTTTATAAAAATTATTTGCAGTTCCCTTGTCTGACTAAAACGAGCTAAAACGTTAGCTAATTTTGATCTTGAAATAATAAAAAATATAGAAGTAAAAACTCAAGGCCTAGGATTTCAGCCCATTGCTTTATACTTAAGCTGCGGCCCCATTCCTTGAGTTCTCTCTTGGTAGTGCTGGGAGATATTCCACATACCGATTCTGGGCATGACACCGTGACACAATTGGCCAAAAGCCTACCCAGCTCATCCGCGGTTTTGTTGCCGGAGATATTGCCGTTGCCTAGAAACCATACCAGACTGATGCTGTTATCTCGTCCTAGCATGTTTAGCGTTTGAACACAAGCCATAACTAATTTAGATGAAAGAAGAAGGGGCAGAAAGTCCCCATCCTTGTAGCACTATAAGACATATATCAAATGAAAGGGCTTAAAAAAAGTGTCATTGTTTTGTATGACGAAAATCCTCTAAACCATGGGAGAAAAAAGTAAATAAGGGTTAAAAAAGTTTAAAAAAATCATTCTATATTATTGCACCATTTCATAGTGTTGCTACTATGGAAAATTTTTTGGAAAGTAATGGTATACACTCAACTTTAGAAAAGTGTTATATTTTGATAAACTGCCTCATATTTTGATGAAATGTATGGAATGATAATAAAATACTAAAAATAAGCTCTTTCCTCAATTTTTTCGCACATACCTAATTACTTTCTGGAAATTGTTTCTTACTTGCAACGCTATCGAATGGTGCAATAATACAAAATGTATTTTTTTCCTAATTTGCGGATTCGAATCCTGGCCTGGAAAAGTGGTTTATGTAAAATCAAATAATTCAGATAAAACAATTACATTAAAATACATATAATTAAATAGCAAAAATAATTTTAAAACGATTAGGTACAGAAAAAAAGTAAAAAAGATATAGTACATGGTGAATTATTCTTCTGGGCGTTGTAAGAGAAGTCAAAAAAAATTAGCAATAGCAATTTAGCCCTACGGAATATCGAAGCCGACTTGATGAAAACTTAAACTGTATCATTTTTGATAACTCATTTTTCCTAGACAGGATTCGAACCCATAAATTATGAAAAAAAAAATACATCCTGTGTACTGCACCTTTAAATAGCATCGCAAGTAAGAAACAATTTCCATAATGTAAGTATGTGACAAAATTTAGGAAAGAGCTTATTTTAGCATTTTATTATCATTCCATACATTTCTTCAAAATATGGGACAATTTATCAAAATATAACACTTTTCTGAAGCTTGCTGTATACCATTACTTCCCGAAAATGGTTCCTTATTAGCAACACTATGAAATGGTGCAATAATACAGGATGATTTTTTAAACTTTTTTTCACTTATCACTCTCATTAACTTTTTTCTCCCATGGTTTACAGATTTTTCGTCATACAAAAAAATTACACGCTTTTTAAGTCCTTTGACATATGTCTTGTAGTGCTACAGTAGTGGGGACGGGATCCATACAAAAATGCCCCTTCTTCTTTCTGCTGCTCTCAGTGCCTTCAGCGCAGTGTGATTGTTCTGACAGACTGCGCTGAAAGCATTGACAGTAGCAGAAATATCATCTAAATTATCCTAATCTTCTCTATAAGATTAGGATGTTTTATGGACAAGGACAATCTGTAGGCTCTGTAGTGAACAACTCATCACAGCCTCAAACATGGTTGTAAATTGTCCTAAGCAAGTATATAGGCAAGCCTGTAGGTGGCATGCCCCCGTAGGAGATCCGTCCACCCGGTTGTCTTTCCTGGATCCGTCCGTGTACCAGACTATGTCATTGGAGTGAACATTGATTCCTATCCTCTACTCTCCCTAGACGATAGGAAAACCTGGTGTTGCTTTGAGAAGCTATGCACCTTGATCATATCGTCTGATGGCATGGCCATGATAGGTGTCTTAAGAAGAGACTATTGCATCTGTCCATGAAGGGTGGAAGTCCATTTGGCTTCCTGGCCTTGAAAAACGCTACTACCGCCATACATTTGTCATTAAAAATGTACGGTGATAGCAGCTTTTGATGTAACAAAAGAGATGACCAATATTTGTTATATTCTGATAATTTTTTTATGAACATCAACTTGGCAAAATCGCTTTAAAATTTTATCATAGTAACATATTTTGTCGGCAGCGTTAATTCGTTAATCGTTGAAGTTAATTCTTAACCCCAGTTAACGTAATTTTTCCAAGGAATCCACAGAAAACTTTTTATTCTCTTATGGATTTGAACCCACGCCCTCTGGCTTGAGCACTAAAGCGCTAACCACTGAGCCACAGATATCTTCATCTAAACTGATTCAATTTAAGTCTCTATAACTCCTGAATTTATGAAGTTTTTTGGACCGTTATAGTTTTCGTTCAAAGTTTATTACATGGACTACCATCATGAATTTTTCACATTTTTAGAGCCAGCCATTTGGCTTTTAGAGGGGGGGACGCCGTATTTTAACAAGAAATGCGCTTAAAAGTGGAATGTCGCTCAAACGGATACGTACGTACATCAAAATATAATCTCAGAAACCTCTCAATGTTCTTATAATGTCTATGTACCTAATTATATCTCCCCTTTTCGTGTAGGTGTAACCAAAAATTATCTTCATTTATTTTAGCACTATGTCGACGTGATAAATAAACTTATCCATTCAAAGTTTAATATTTCAAGCACCACCGTTTGGATGGACAGACGGACGGGCGGACGGTCGGTCGAACGGAAGGACATGACGAAACTATAAGGATTCCGAGACATGAACTACGGAACCTTAAAAAAGGAATAATAATGAAACCACACCGATTTCAGTGACTGTTGCCAATTTAATTGAAAATAGACCAGCTATAGGAGCTATTTTATTATGTCCAAGTATGTGCGCAAAGTTTACTCCCATAACCTAGTATATTGATATTTTCTACTACCGACAGGACTAACTAGCGAAACATTAGGCGCATAAATATAGAAATATATTTAGCAATGTTTGCGTTCATTAAGGTTCCCACACACTGTAAATTTAATACTTTTAGTTACATTTTATCTAACCGACGACAAAAAAAAAATATCTAACCGACAAACTTAAAAACAAAAGTTTTCAAGTAAAAATATCTACATTGCACGAATAGTTATTGTGTCAAATATGTAAAACTATCTTTACGCCAATATTGTTTTATTTCACTATGGGTAAAATTCTACAAGTTGCACTTTCGTAAAATAATGGTATCAAATTAAATGCACTGTAAGGACAATTCACAAATAATTTGTATGGAGAAAATGTACAAAGTGTTCACGAAAATAATTTTTTAAACAAGTAAAAATATTTTTGTGCAAACAAAAGAAAAGTAAAAACATGAAAAATAGACTAAGTAGATTTTTAAAATTCTTCAAAATATCCAAATTAATTTTTTTATAAATAGCTTTTTGTTGTCGCTTAGTGAACATAACATTCATGATTTTGTATAAATTTTACTATATCTAAGCGACAAAAAAATCGTCGTAGGAAGACGACGATTAGACCAATCGACGCAGAAAAAAAAATACAAACTCATTGATATAACTCATTTTCGGTATTTTTGTCGCTTAGGAAAGCGAAAAAACACCTAGTGGATATTTTAGTGATTCTGTCAATAGCACTAAGTATTGCATTTTGGTGGGCGTAGAGGTGGAAAATGAAATCAAAAGTGATGGGTTGGAAGCCGCATTGCCTACCAAATAATTTCTAGATTTCGGGAATAGCCTCGACCGGCTTCTACAGAAGAAGGAGAAGCGGCTTATACATTCTACGTTTTTTCTTTGCTCATAGACCAGAAATAAATTAATATTTTCAAGTTGCGTTTTTAAATCAATCCTAAAGTCGTATAAAAGGGCCGTTCCCACAGAACACTATTACTCGCGGAGAAGAAGGTCGACTACATACAAAAAAATTGGGACCAAATAGCGCCTCTAGTGAGCTGCCCCCTCAAACTTTTAACCGCCTTCCAACAAAGGAGAATTATATATTTGATTATGTGAATAATATGGCGGTAAATTGAGGATACGTAATTAAAGTTTAAGTTAGCGTTAAATTTCTCTTTAGAGTTAAATTTTACATTCCAACAAAATCGAGCAACCACCTCCACGCACAAATCATAGCTACTACGTCACAAAATGTTCGTGAGCCCTGATATACATACGTCTAGTGTTTTCGATAGCGCGATCTAGAAGCGGGATAGTGTCATCTGTTGTGGCTTTTAAGTAACTTTTATGTAATATTAACCATGTAAGACAGAGAGCGATATATTGAAATATAACCATTCTTGTCGCACCGAACTGCCCCCTTTTTGGTCCAAGGTCATTCATACAAAGTCGACCACCCCTGGCCGTTCCTCAGTTTATAATTTGAGTCGCGGCGCGGCAGCGTGCGGAGATCGCGTGCGCTGCGGGGTGTATGCGGGTGGCGCGGCGGGAAGTGTTAGGCCACGCCCGAATCTGTGACGTCATCTACGTATATTTTCGCCTTAAAGTGTAGGGAAGATGTACGGTCGAGGTCAGATCCGGTGTACCACTTTTCGACCTTATTGCCAAGTAATAAGGTCGAAAAGTGGTACACCGGATCTGACCTCGACCGTACCTACGTAAGCTAGCTACTCTAAGAAAATATATTACAGGGGTTCCCAGAGAAACATTGACTTATTGGAAATTCAAATCTGAGTTGGCGAGATGCTTAAGGAATAATGACAAAATAACGGGTAAAGCCTTGACGAGCCATTTGGCTCATATGTTTGGTCTATTTCCTAGAGGGTTGCTACTACTGAGAATTTAATCGCAGCTGCTTATTAGTACTGCTTAGTCGTAAATTAAAATTTTTACGCACAATTATCGGAAAGTGAGTCATAGCGCGGAGATCGGGACTTCACACGTGTGAAGACTGCAGTCCGAAGTTTCCTTAACCGCTTGAGTTTTGCGAAGGATCGAAACATTCCGCACCGGGTATTTATTAACAAGAACTTTGCTTTGTTTTGTTTTACTAAAGGGGTTTAGTTACCTTTAAAACAACATAAAATAATTATAGTGTTGGCTGAGGACCTAGGTTCTAGACAATTTAATATTAATTAGGTATATTTGAATGTTCTGCACGCATGAGTAACCAGCTCGTTGATGGTGTGAAACAAACTTGCACATTTATATTCAAGCGTTTCGACTAATTCCCATTTCCTATGTCACACAAGTTCGACGTCTAATTCTACGTATAACGTAATAGTTAATGAATGCCCTAGATGCAGTCTTAAGGCCCTAGGGTCCAGACAGAGAACATGCGGCATTAATATTAATGGAGGGCACCTGTCGCCACTTCGTCGTTTAGTCGCAGGCTCGTTGCATGGGACTAGAGAATCTGCCTGCCAAAATGCAGCAAACTGCAAATTCGAGAATGTTCGGAAAAATCTTTGCTTCTGGAATCTTATAAAATATACATTAAAAATATTGGTAACATTGATATAACGCGTTTCAAATGAGAAAAGGAACGTCAATTACCTTTTTCTATCAAATATCACTTGAAAAGAGCTATTTATATAATCTTAAAGGTAGCTATTTTAAATATTCAGCGCCGCGTAGCGTCGTGTATTGTGGCGGTGTGACCTGACCCTAAGCTGGCACGAGTTTTGACATTGGAAATGTCTTTTCGATCGCTTCAGTATAGGGGCTGAATTCACGAAAAAGTGCGATTCCGTTATATCTCGGAGAATTGTAAAGATATGATAATAAAAAATATTCATAAAATACTTACGCGTATTCACGAGATCTGTAAGGTGCGAAAAGAATTTTTCGAGAAAGTCAAAAACTAAAAAAGTTAAGGCCAAAATACTGAAAAAAATATTCAATTTTTTCCGAATTTTTGATTTTGGCGCTCGATATTTTGGAAACGAAGAATGATATCAAAAATTTGAGAAAAACTCCTCTGGACAGTTAAGTTGGCTACAATTTGAGCCTAAAACAAATACGATCGGGTTAAGGGTTTGCCCTGTAGCCTAACCTTTTGAAACAAAAAAATATAATATTTTATGCTTTAAACGAGACTATCTTGTATGTTTATATTCAGAATCTCAACAACGGCTAAAAGTATTTACATGAAATTTAGTACGTAGTGAGTTTTGGGTGTGAAAAATCGATCTAACTAGCAATAGGTACATGTTTATTTTTATTTTGACGTGCAACAATATAATACCTATCAATAATTTCGACTTTCTTACGTCAGTCTGATTGGCAGCTTGGTATGCATGCCTACGTATAGTTTTTGCTGCATTGTTTGGAAATTCAGAATGTGATGGGTTCGGTTTCTTTTTATTTTATATTTATTTTTTTTATTAATTTTTATTTTTTTATTGTTCTACAAAAACACCGGGCAAAGCTCGGGATCCCAGGTACTGTACCTATACTTATGCGTCACGGCTACAATTATTTAAACTTCGATACGCGTGTGGAAATTTTGCAATTTGTTTGTTCATACGTGTTATGTCGAGGATACTTATGTTAATCTATTAATTTTATGATCTTCTACTAGCTGATCCGGCAAACGTTGTTTTGCCATAATATATAAAAATAGATTACTGATTTTTAGACCTACCAAATGTGCAAAAAAAATCATAAGAATCGGTCAAGCCGTTTCGGAGGAGTGCAGTGTCCCCGAACACTATAACACGAGATTTTTTTAACCGACTTCCAAAAAAGGAGGCGATTATACTTGTGTGTTCAACGATTGAGTACCGTCTGTGGACCGATTATAAATTTATATTTTTGATGTAGAGTGTACAATCCCAAAACGGTTCTTTTGACCTCAAAGTGGTGACATGACGATGGGATCCATGAGTAACCAAAGGAACTCCTCGAAATTTATATGGACTTATACGGCGATTAAAATTTTTTTCTGACGTAATCCAAGCGTGTGCTACCAAAAAGTAAGAATTTGCACCAAGGTATAACCTGGATCCAAAAGTAATGAACATAACTCCTGACTCCTTATAGATAGATGTTTTGGGGCTTTCGGCGTTTTTTAAAGAACTACAAGCATATACACCACTTTGTCAATTACAGTAATCATCATCATCACCATCGTCATCACACGAAACACCAACATAAATTAGGATGACATAAGCACTCACTACTTATCAGTTTTGTTTACCAGTATCAATGTCTTTGAAATTGTACTATTGGCAAAATTATATTCGTGATCATCATCATCATCACTATAATATTATATTAATTAATGCTTATTGCTACTTACATATTAGAATTAGATTAGAATATTATTATAAAATATGTGTCACAATCCCCCTTTTAAATTTGGTTAAAATTTTAACTATTTCTCTACTCAATCTTCATAATTTTGAAGTCGGAACCAGCCAAACTGAACGTGAGTTCTACTTTAAATATTGTTTAATCAGGATGTTATTCATGAGGACAGAATTAGTAAAAAAATATAAAAGGAAAGAGGGGTAGGGGAAGGCCAAGGAAAAACTATAATATTAATTTGTCTAAGAAAAGCTACAACTTGTAGAAAATGTAAATGTAATGTCCTATAAAGAGCTGAGTACTAGTGGAGGGTAGAGAAAAGTGGCGGAAGCTGCACCTTCAAGGGCCCTGACCTTAAATTAAAAAAGAGAAGAAGAGGACGTTGTTTGGGCTGGTACCGACTCAAAAATTATGAAGATTGAGTAGAGAAATACCTAGTTAAAATTTAACCAAATTTAAAAGGGGAATTATTTAGAAATTAAGTTTTATTTTATACTTTTTGTACAAGCTTTGGAAGTCGGTGTTTGTTTTTTTTTAATATAGGTATATTAGTTAGATTACGAGTATAATATTATATTATGGTAACATGTCCTGAACTCCTGACTGACTGATTAATCAACGCCGAGGCAAAACTACTGAAGCTAGAAACGAATATTTGGATTATGGCTTCATTTTGTGACGTATAGGTCCACTGAGAAGGGATTTTGCGAAAATCACCCCTAAAGGATTAAAACAGTGTATCAACGTTTGTATTAACTTTTTTGTTTGCGGTCAAATTTGTTTGAAATTTCGTGATATTGCTACTACTAAAACCCTAATTAATTTTTTTTAAATAATTACATTTATTAATTGGTAAAAAGGGGTATTAAACTTTGTGCGGGGAAAAATATTAAATGAGCATTTCGGCTTGGAACTTTGGAAATGTAGTCCTAAAATAAAATAAGTAACCACTATTTCACGGTTTTCGATATTCAACCGCTAAAGGGGTGAACAGGGGTATTAATGTATTTTTATCACAATCAGACTCATACTTGACTATATTTTTTGGAATGTTCTCTTCAAGGTCTTTATTTTGATACCCGTAGTACCCAGTGGCACACGAGCGATGAGTAAGAGTCGTGTGCGGATGTCAGCATACAATATGAGGAGTCACAAAAGCTCGTTTTAAGAATAAACATAAGAGTCAGATATATAGTAAGTATTAATAAAAAGAGGCACTGAAGAGTCCATTTCAGAGGTGAATAGTCTGCTGAACAGTTTAAGAATTGTTGCTTAAAATAGAAAATGGCGTTATCCCTACAATTAATGGTAAAATTACTATTCCGCAAAGTTTTGGCAACAGTGTTGCCATCACCATTTGTAGATATTTACTCTTTGCCATCACTTACAAAAGTCATTAACGCTGTTTACCTTGATTACCTTTCTATGAGCTCAGTAATCTCATTACTAAGCTCATAGAAAGGTTTGTGAGCGTGCCATTTTGCCCCTAAAAAATGAAAACGAAAATATAGTAAACTAGCGACCCGCCCCGGCTTCGCACGGGTACAATACTGATACTAATACTACAGAATGTCTTTAAACCTCTAACAAAACGGGCGAAATTTAGTCAAAACAAACAGAAAAAAAAAATATAGGTACCTATTAAAACTCAATGAAATAAGTAGGTGGGTATACTTTTATCGTATGAAATACCTATACTCTTCAGGACTAACAATACAACAAACACTAAATAAATAGGTTTTCAAGTATCTAACCATCATAGTTACAACGAACACAAAACAAAAAATTTACTCATAGATCTAAACTACCTCCCGCACGCGCACCCTTATTGGTGACGCCCATTTCGCAACGGGCCGTGCAGCAGAAATTGTAATATTTTAATTTCGCCATAACTTCAAAACCAAACGTCCGATTTTAATCATTCAAAGACCAAATATTATCTACATAAACTGTACTTAGTGATGAAATAATTTATTTTGATAAGGATTAATAGCATGAGTAAAATAAACGCGTTTAAATGTAGTCCAAAAAAATTCAAGATTTCTAAATAAAAAAATGGTTGTTGTGCCTCACTCGACATAGATAGGTATAGTGTGTCGCGGACTTTTTTTGTAGATATTTATAAGATCTACAATTAATTAGAACATTTTATGGTTCTATCTTTTATAGTTTAGGCAGCGTACGCAAAATAAGTAACTTTTCTGGTTGATTTTTTACACCTTGTGTCCGAAAAACCCAAATATCTTACGGAACCCTATTTTTTTCCAAAATAAAATTTAGCCTATGTTACTCGTGAATAAAGTAGCTTTCGAATGGTGAAAGAATTTTTGAAATCGGTCCAGTACTTTTTGAGCCTATTCATTACAAACAAACAAACAAACAAACAAACAAACATACAAACAAAGTTTTCCTCTTTATAATATTAGTATAGATTGACTTTTACTCAAAGTCATTTGAAGTAAATGAAGTACAATATATTATAAGGTTCAGTAAAATCAATTAATACGGTTATTTTGGGCGCATGATCTACTGCTTATGTCTAGACGTTTAGACGGAAAAATAATTCTCATACTGGAAAAATAAAATCTTCCTATATATGGGCGAGTTTGCGTTTGTAAACTAATAATTGTTTTATTTTATTTAAATTATTAATTAAATTTTTCGTCATGTCAAATTATTTCAGTGCATATAAATATTGAATCATAGTATCTGTAATTAAACGAATAAGTAAATTTACGGCTCTAAGAATTCTTTATTCTTTAAATTTTTTAATTATAGTGTACTATAGTATTTTAATACTCTTGTTTGCTAGCCTATTTTAGCTCTCTTACAGATCGATGATATTATGTTTAACATTTTATGTGTGTCGGAACCTTATTGTATATTTTCACACACATACAGTAAGTACCTATTATTAAGGAAAACAGATGTCTTGGGTTTTTTTTATCAAAAATAAATCTCTGATGATTCCGATAATAATATCGTGGGATACTTATTCATTGCGTAAAATAATTCCTATTCTTGATGACTAATTTAATTTAATTTATTTTTAGCATAATAATTAAGGTCTCTTTCTAAAAATAATAGGAAAATTAATCACCTCAATATATATACGCGTACGAAGTCGCGACCAAAAGCTAGTCTAGGTATAAAATAATTATCATTTAACTTTGTAGTTTTATTGTAACCTTTTCCTATTATCCCGACTTTCTAGTCACTCAGCGACAATATTTTTTCGAATTCCGTAGATTCATTTCCAATTTGCTCGATAGTCGTGTGAGGCACGAAATCTGTGAATTTTTACAGTAGGTAGGATTTTTACAGTTCGAGCGTAGCGTTTTTACAGTGGGATCTTACCCTATATTACGAGTAGGTAGGAAAATATAATAACATCCCACACCGATATCGGTGACGGTGGCCGGTTTCATTGACTGGTATCAATGAAACCCGCCACCGTCACCGATATATATGGGGGAGTTATTATATTATGGTGGCCAGTTACGCAGAAGTAATTTTATAGTGCCCAAGTGTGTGCGCAGTACACAAGAGCACTCTCTCTTCCTTTACTTTCAAAATCGAGTGGGACGGATAACCGACACGATTGGCGAGAGAACAGACGCAGGTCCGATTTTTTACATGCCCATATCCGACGCATGGAGCATCTTTCTTGTCAGACAATCAGGTGATCAGCCCGCATTGTCCTAACCAAACTTGGAAACAACATTTTTTGTTGTTCCAATGCGGGAATCGAACCCACGACCCCAGAGTCTTGAGCCAAGCGCTAACCACTAGACCACGGAGGCTGTTAAATATACCATTCCATCAAATACATATACCTACGCTACAGCCTACGCTTAGAGATTTAACTTGATTGACAGAGATTTTAAATAAAGTTTAAGACTAGGATAACACGGTCAGTCTGGCATCAGTTCAGTCCATCAGTCTCAGACTGACGCCAGAATGATGGCCGGAAAGTACATAATAGTGATGTAACGAATGTCTTTTTTTTAGCATTCGCGAATGCGAGTATCTGCTACCGACATTCGCGAATGCGAATATTCAGTTTTTGTTCATATTTGGCGCCAATTTGTCTATGGCTTGGCGACAGTCGCGTTCGGACAAGGGCCTCTAGTCAAGATGCATTCGATAATTTCGACAGCGAAGTTCGAAAACAAATTGTATGGGATTTGACATAACGCATCGCAAGCGACATGTCACTTAACGATGACTCATGTCAAATCCCATACATTTTTGATTACGAAGTTCGCTGTCGAAATTATCGAATGTATCTTGACTAAAGGCCCAGGTTCGTTATGGGTTCGTTACGTTCGTATCTTCCGAGTATTGCCGAGTTCATACAAACTCATCTATGATCTAAATAAAGCGTCATTCATTCGGCTCCGCTCACTCAAACTTAAACTCAAAATTTTTATTTCCATGTAGGTTATGAAATAACGCTTATAGAATAATTATTGTCCTACATGATGCCTATCACCGGTTCGGAAACTAGCCCGGTGAGAAGAACCGGCGTAAGAAACTCGCACATTTGCTTTTGTTTTCTGATATTCATATTCGCAAAACATTCGCAAAAATTTTGCGAATGCGAATGCGAATATACAAAAATGTGCGAATATTCGCGAATGCGAATATTCGTTACATCACTAGTACATAATAAAAAAAATATCAGTCCGTCAATCACACGGTTACACGATCATTCTTTCGTCAGTCTGGATCAGGCTGATGGACTGAACTGGTGCCAGACTGACCGTGTAACCTTAGTCTTACAGTTTTAATTCCGAGCCCCACCTGGTGTCTGGTTCAATTGCCACATCCGTCAATTCCAATAAAATTATCCGCATTCGATAAAATATATTTCACACATAAAAGTAACTTTTAAATATGTATTTCACAAAATTTACAATTTCACACTCTATTAGATAGTTATAGCATAAAGTTGCCTCCAGGCTCCAAATGAAAACCGATTTAATAAACTATCTTTTTATCGTACCTTCCTATCTGTAGGTAGGTACGGATAAAAATATTGTTTATTAAATTATTAAATCAAAATGCGCTTAAATATTGTTAAAAAACCATGTCTAAAATGATAATTGCGTTGTAAAAATATAAAACAGATCAGTCCATAAAACTTTAATCTCATCTTTCGCGAATAGGTTCATTTACCTCTGCAAAAATCTCACAGCTCCTATTCCTAAACGAAATTTTGTTTACAGTAATTGAAACGACTAATTAAAAAAAAAAACAGAAGCAGATTTGCTTTTAGATATAAGTTACTAGGTACTAGATACTACTAAATGAATTAATATAACTACTAAATAAATTAATATAAGTATTTTATAACACTACTAACCTTTGCCCGCGACTTCGTCCGCGTAGAGTTCGGTTTCCATATAAAATGTTGACCCCTTTTTCACCCCCCTTAGGGGACGAATTTTCAAAAATCCTTTCATAGCGGATGCCTACGTTCTTACAACTATCTGTATGCCAAAATTCAGCTAAATCTGTTCAGTAGTTTCGGCTGTGCGTTGAGTCAGTCAGGCTTGCCTTTTATATATTTAGATATTTATAAATCTAGAACCATTCTATATTATCTAAAATCTGTTCATATTGATTAAGTAAGTACAATAATATAATAATATCAATGGACGCTTTTACACCACATCAATCTGATTCCGTGGTAAGTTCTCGAAGAACTTGTGTTATGGGTACCAGACAACGGAAACATATTTAAACCTTTTTATACTATGCATAATATATTTATTATTTAACTTATTTAAAGATGTATAGATATTTAAGTTATATACATATTTAATACGTATCCATGACCTGAAAACTTTTCGTTTCTTTGGCGGGATTCGAACCTGCGACTTTCAGTGCTTCTTGAGTGCCGACGCCGGACGCGCTAACCTTCTTGAGTGACGATCTCTCTGGCTCAGTAGCCAGAGAGATCGTCAAGCAATTCAAAATATGTATATTCTTTCACAGAGCTGTGCTTATAAAACGTGGCCGGGGAAAAGTGAATGCGCTACTGCAGGAAGTTGTCTCCGCGTCGAATAATCGCCGTGTTGATTTGAGTCCGACAACGAGTTTTTCTTAAGTATCAGATAGAAATTATATTGCTGGTTGTTTTTGTTCGCATCACCCCGACATTGATGGCAGGGCTTCCATGGAAGGCGGTCGTCAGTGTCGGCCTGTTTCCGCGCAGACTTATTGAATAATCATTATTCATTACGCTCGTGAATCGTGCGATTTAAATCCGTACCTAGCTAAAACGAACACGTAACTTTCCGAGTAATTAATAAATTAGCATACTTTAGCCGGCCCTATCAAGTATCAAGTAGTACTTATGACTCATTCGGTGTGTGAAAAGTTAACGCTAATGCTGACATTTACATGTCAAGTTAGTTGTAGTAATATAAATATTGTACTGGTTAAAGATCTCGAGGCAGTAGGAAATAAGTTACTTCACTTATATGTATTTTTATAGCATTCCGTAATAAGCAAGTATCACTTTGAAATCAATCCAGTGGAACTATTTCCTAACCTGGGTAGGTATTTTCAATTCTAGCATTCCTGTAAGCTCAAACTTTATGAATAATAAAAAATGCCTAGTGCGAGGCGGAATTGCGGATGAAGGGTTCCATACAAAATACCAAAAACACGTATGTTGTATGGGAGTTCCACTTTAGGTTTTGTATAAGTATTTACCGCAGCAACAGAAAAACTTATAGAACAGTGAAAATTTCAATTGTCTAGCTACGAGTATAACGGTTCATGAGAGTCTTAGAGATAATATGGTTCCGTTTATACCATTTGAGCACGGAACTCTAAAAAAGGAGAAAATAATGATTTCGTATTGCCGATTCGACATACTACTTTTTAATTAACATATATATCCTTCCGGGGGAGGAATTTCCGTGGGATTTTGATATTAATATTCCACCATTTTCATCTCATATGAATGCATCTGCAGTAGCTTTGCCCTACATCCATCAATAGACAGGGCTCGAGTTGAATAAGTCCCTTTATCTCTATATGATCCTCGGTTCTCCAACATTATATTGATAGGGAATTACCTCACTTGCCTATAACCAATAACCGTTTCATAGTTTATTAAATGACGTTGTCGTATCAGATATGTCGCCATTTTATCAACCGGTTACATCGAAAACTAGTCTCATTAGAGTCTAAGTGCGTAGAAATGATTCATCTTGGTGAGATAGTTTAAGTAGATTGCGGTAGATATGGTATACTAACAAATATTTTTCCAATAATATCGTCTGCCTTGAATTACTTTAACACTTAATATACATTATACATAAAATAAAATACTTAAACATTTATCGAGCCTCGGTACTTGTTATTTGTATACTGCTCAGGTAGGTAAACAACCTCCGTGATCCAGTGGTTTAGAAGCTGGCTCTCTACTCGGAGGTCGTGGGTTCGATTCCTGCGTTGGAACAACAAAAATGTTGGTTCCAAGTTTGGTTAGGATAATGCAGGGTGATCCCCTGATTGTCTGACAAGAAAGATGATGTCCGATGCATGATCGGATGGGCATGTAAAAAAAAGTCGGTCCTGCGCCTGATCTCTCGTCAGTCGTGTCGGTCATCCGTCCCACTGGGTTTCGAGAGTAAAGGAAGAGAGAGTACTCTTGTGTACTGCGCACACACCTGGGCACTATAAAATAAACTCCTGCGTAGCTGGCCTGGTTTCAAACTAGTCACCGTCACCGAAATCGGTGTGGGGAGCTATTAGGTACACTAGTTTTAAAGACTACGGTAAGGTAAGATTACCTCTGCAATTTTCAATAGGTTGTTGCGCTAGAATGCGGTACTGTTTGAAAATAGTCGGAACAAAGTAGAAGTGAGATAACGTGTCCGAATTCCTGAATATCCCCTTTTGCTACAATGTGTCGTACGCAACAAAATAGTCAGGCTGTGCCGTTACTGTGAAGAACCTGCAACTTTACACGCGCGTGAGCTTTGGGCTTCGGCTACTAAATTCTAACATCATTATGTACTGTCAGGGAATCTAATTCCGAAGCAGCCTGTCTATTCTGTAAGAACATTTTCAAATCTCGACAGCTGAATCCGCGGTGAGTGTCAAATTTTATATGATATTTGACACTTGTCGCGGATTCAGCGGTCGAGATATTTGAAAATGTTCTTAGAGAATAACACTGCAGTACTGCCTGTCTATTCTCTAAGAACATTTTCAAATCTCGAAAGCTGAATCCGCGGTGAGTGTCAAATTTGTATATGATATGTGACACTCACCGCGGATTCAGCTGTCGAGATATTTGAAAATGTTCTTAGAGAATAACACTGCTGTTCTTATAATTTATTTGTATTATAATGAGGACATGAGACATGCAGTCACAATGCAATTGTCTATAACATATTAACTTCGATATCATAATTTTTATTGTAAGGCATGTATTTAAACTTGCGACAAAACAATTAAATTTTGGATGTGAAAATACCCAATATTGAATACTAAATTACTAGGTTGGCAAAAGAATGTAAGGAACAAAAAAATTACAAATCTGGTGACTAAATAATACCACTGAATTTTCCAAACTGGCAGACAGATTATATTTTAGCGAACAAATAACCATCTTGGCGACAATTTGTGAGTACACATTTAATTTAAGAATAGGCACATATATTTTCCCTGATGTAGGTAACTCAAAAACCATACAAGCAGCAAAACGAGCGCTCACAAAAAAAACATAAAGGAGCGTATAAAATTCCCAATTTTAAATTTTTCTCGGTTTTAGGGGGGTGTAGATTATTGTGTAGATTAATTTCGAAATTTAAAAATGGCGGATATTTATTTTTCGTAAAATTGATATGGGTGTCGTTTACCAGGTTTGTGAAAGTGCTGGATACGAAAATGAGATTCGTTTTGAAATTCCAATATGGCGGACATACTTAATTTTATAAAAATAATATGGGTGTCCTTTTATTAGTTTCTGGGGTTGATTACAAAAAAGTCATCCATTTTAAATTTCCTTAGTAACCCTACAACCTCATATTATCGTCATGATGGGAGGAAAAGAAATTTGAAAATCCTGAATTTTCCAACATTTCTATAGCTTTATACATTTCTAGCATCTCAATGTAGAGCATTTACTTCTTTTTTTGTAAAATTGATTCTATCTCGGAAACGGTGCATCCTATTGAAAAAATAATGAAAATTTCGTCCCCCTTAGGAACCCTCCAACATCATATTATTTTCTTCATGATGGGAGAAAAAAAAATTCGAAAATCCTGAATTTTCCAACATTCCTATAGCTATAAACATCCGTCGTATCTCAATTACAGCATATTTTACTTCTTTTTTTTTATAAAATTGATTCTATCTCGGAAACGGTGCATCCTATTGAAAAAATAATGAAAAATTCGCCCCCCTTAGAAACCCCGTATCATCATATTTTCTTTATTATGGGAGAAAAAAAAATTCGAAAATCCTGAATTTTCCAACATTCCTATAGTTATAAACATCCGTCGTATCTCAATGTACAGCATTTATTTCTTTTTTTATAAAATTGATTCTATCTCGGAAACGGTGCATCCTATTAAAAAAATAATGAAAATTTCGTCCCCCTTAGAAACCCCATATCATCATATTTTCTTTATGATGGGAGAAAAATTTTTTCGAAAATCCTGAATTTTCCAACATTCCTATAGCTATAAACATCCGTCGTATCTCAATGTACAGCATTTACTTCTTTTTTTTATAAAATTGATTCTATCTCGGAAACGGTGCATCCTATTGAAAAAATAATGAAAATTTCGTCCCCCTAAAAAACCCCGTATCATCATATTTTCTTCATGATGGAAGAAAATTTTTTTCGAAAATCCTGAATTTTCCAACATTCCTATAGATTGATACACCCCTCGTATCTCAGTACAGCATTGCCATATTTTTTTCTATAGGCGCTTCTATCTCAGAAACGGTGCATCCAACTGCAAAAATAATAAAAATTTCCTCCCCCTTATTAACCTAGAAATCGCATATTTTCTTCATTAATGGCAGAAAAATTCATGAATCCTGAATTTGGAAAAATTTCTATACATAGCTGGTACCTTGAACTACATAACATACTGTAATAATAATCATCAATCCTAATTAACATCCCCAAGATCTTTTAATTTAGTATTCATATTCATTTTACGAAGATTGAATATTCTCCATTTTGGAAAATGAAATTGGAAGACAATTATGTAATCAGAACCCCCAGAAACCTGGAAAAGGACAACCTTATTAATATTAATAACAAAAATTTACGCCATTGTGGAATTTCAAAACAGATTTTATTTTCATATTATTCTGCACACCCAGAAACCTAGAAAATGACACCCATGCCAAAGAAAAACATACTCCAACAGTAGGTATCCAAAAATAGGATTTTCCGTAGCCTGCAAATTGAATTTTTAGCAGCTATTAATTTATCAACCAAATCTGGTTTTATAGCTGCTTATATGGTATAATGGTCACATGGTTTGAATTTTTTGTCACCCGAGTGTTTTCGCCAGTTTAGTAATTTAGTCGCCAACATATTAATTCGCTGCCAAATTCAGTAATACAGTATGCTCACGTGCAGCCGCCAACTTATTTTTTGTTCGCTCGATTAATTATATCCCTTATTGTAATACGAACAATTTATGACAACGATCAACTTGCATACGAATTAGATTCCCTGATAGTACATTGTACCCCGCTGAGATGTAGTAAGTGCGATGTTTAGTGAACTCTCGTGGTCCAATGTTCTTCTTCTTGAGTAATGAGTTGCATATAAGAAGCCTCAGGTCTAAACCTTGAAACTAGGTAGGTATGTCATAGTATTGTTTAAATTGAGAATGATGACAATGATTATGAAACGATAGCATATTTACCTTAGAACATTAATCCAACTGGATGCTCTAAGCTATTTACTGGACTACGGCGAAGCCAAAAGGAAGGGTTTTTGTCAGTCTATGTATTGTATGTTTGTTCCAACATAACGCCTAAACTACTGATCCGATTTTAATAAATTATGGTGTCAATGGATTCGTAATAATAGCCCCGGTAACATAGGATATTTTTTATACTTCACGTAGTCGGGTTATAGTTTTTTATATAAAAAATATTTAGTTAATTATTGTAAATTATTAATGGAAGAAAAGAGGGGAGGCCTTTGCCCAGCAGTGGGATACAACAGGCTAGCATAATAATAATAATAATAATATTGTAAACTGTTTTTTAAGAACGCTAAATCTTCTTTTTAATTTATACCCATTACTTTTAATCTATACATACTACAGATAAATAAAATTGAAGTGTCTGTTTGTAACTTCAAATAGACAGCTTTTCACTTAATGCATCTGAAAGTATATTAGGTGCTTACAATAAAATACCATTTATTTTAATTTTTGTATGTCCGTCTGTCTGTCTGTTTGCCTGTTTGTTCCGGCTAATCTCTGAAACGGCTGGACCGATTTTCACGGGACTTTCACTAGCAGATAGCTGATATTATAAGGTCTAACATAGGCTACTTTTATTTTATTTCCGTTTAAAAAATAGCGTTCCTTTAGTTCTGCGCAAACGAAGTTGCGGGCATCAGCTAGTTCATCAATATATTCGTTGATAGGTACCCATTTACCTACTACCTATAATATTAGCACTATACGAGTGATGAGTTGTAAATCCATCAAATTATCGTATTAAGTATGAAGAGATTTATCCATTCCGAGAATTGGAAGCTCCGGTTCAACATTTAAAGTTCCCTGATCCCAGAAAACAAACAAAAAACAATTTTGCGTGATTCATGTGCGTAAAATGTCGAATTTGGGTTCTCAAATCTCAACTAGGTGTATTGTAACCGTTTATGTTATTAGTTAGCACTTTATCACTAAAACAGGGGAATATAACTATCAAATGTTAATAGCCACTATAAAAATGTATCTTTTCTAATGTTTAATGCGTGAATTTTGCGTATCATGAAATGGATATCTAATAATTTGTATTTATTATAGGAAGAATAAAATTAAGTACATCTCATTTTAATATTATATTATTTATTTACGACTAGCTGACCTGAAACATATTGTTCAGTCGGACCTATACATAATTTACATATTATATTGTTAATATTTTCCCTGAAATTTTTGCAAAATACCTATCTCACCGTTTAAACCTTCCTTGAACCAATACGATTATTTTAATTTTCAGATCAGATTTTAGCGAGACATTCAAATTGTAATCCATTTTTATATAATTATTATAAGATAAGTAACATTTTTTTATGAAAATCCATTGTTTACAGTCCTCATCAATCATAAGCCTGATATCACAATCGGAACCTTACATCTTCCATTAACATCAAAACATAATTAATAAAAAATCTCTTGCAAAGTCTGAATCAAAAGACATTGAGATTTTTTACAGACACCATCCAGTCCTGCAGATATGCGACCTGTCACCTGTGCCATTGTAATCCGTAATAACGCTTATGCTATCTACAGACACACGAATTTGGTACGGAGCGTACAGCGGACCATATCCGCAGACCGAATCCGGTGTCGCTACACACGCACGGATTTGGTACGGTGCAGTAGACCGTAAAGCTCGACACTCGTGTGTTCGATTTTATGCTCTATTACATTAGCACAGAGTTCTATTTACAATGCTGTTTTTAAACGACGACGATGATTCCCGCAATTCATTGAAAACGGGCAGTGATACCAACTGTCGAAAATATTTCTCCATAAATTTTACCCCTGATTACTTATACCATTGACAGGTCTAAGAGACAATAAGCTAGAAAGAAAGGTTATGTATTTAACATAAAGACTTACGCGTGAATAACATAAAACTAACTTGTCTTAATCTGATTTTACTCCCAATACATTTTCATATCCCTGGCTATATACACACATTAAAATATTTTTTTATTATTACATACAAATTAATTCATAAGGAGTAAACTCTAAACATCCTGTCGCCTAGTAAACCCCCGTAGATATTTTCCATAATTTTGGGGGGTACATTCCTAAGTTGGCAACACTGATACCGTTGTATGGCCTAACCACAGGACTGCTCTACATACGCACGGATTTGGTACGGAGCGTACCAGATCCGATGCGAACAACGGCGAACTCTTCGCCTTCTTCTTATGTTCGCCGGACTGCCCTACACACGCTCGGATTTGGTACGGAGCGTACCAGATCCGCTGTACGCTCCGTACCAAATTCGTGTGTCTGTAGATGCCATTACATGTAACATAATTATTTATTTTTTCGCCGTGGGTAATTGTTCCTTACTTAAATCAATGTCCTTTAAATGATGCGGTATTAAAGGTTCGTTACTTATCTACAGTCGAGAGGGGTAGTTTCGATCTCAGATTATTATAATATAGCGATAAGCAGGTAGGTGCGCGAATCAACTTTTACGAGGCCAATTTGAAAGAGGTTTCAAAAAAGTTTTTTAAAAATTATTATTTTGTCAAATTACTGATTATTAATAACAGTGGCGTACGGATAATTGATTAAATTAACTTATTCTAATATCAACAGCGATATCAGAATGCTATTATGTGAGTTTTAACCACATTTTGTTGTTCATAGTCGGAAATTCTCTTGCGTTACGTTGTCTAGATTTTATCATAACATAGGAATAAAAATTTGAAAGCCCATTGAAATCAATATAGATACTTTCCGCAATTAAGGAGCTCAAAATGAGAGGTTTTTTAAACATCATCCACATTATTACGGTAATAACTGGACTTTGCAAGTCCCCTGCGTTACTATAGTAATTTAAGGGGTCGTATTTTTCGAATATTTCTTCTTTTGTTAGGATTTGGCTTAAATATTAAATATCTATAACAGGGGAAAGTTAATACGATATAACTCACCGAGTCATATCCATCAAAAACGATCCTGGTAAACAAAAAAATTAAAATATAGTAGAATTTTTTCTATCGAGGACAAGGAAATTGGCCTCGTGAAAATGATTCGCCCAGGTACCAATGTCCAACACCAATTATATTTTTATTGACATTACCTATAAAGAACCACAAATGCCGATTATAAACATTACTAGGAAACCTGGAAGTCTGCGAAGGCAAACAGTTTTCGATGATCGTGAACTCAAACTCAAACTGAGCCCCGTCAGTTACGTTAGTGGTCGCTGATAATGATAGCTCTTGACTTTGTAGGCATACATTGCAATTACTCACACTACACTCATCCTCGTACAACCTTTAACACCTGTATCTCTTTATATTAATAGTAAATTTATTATCTATACAAAAAATCGTGTGCTCAAAGCATCCATTCAGCCGTGATGATATGAGGTCGTGCAGACGTCATGGCGTTGACATCATCCTCATTATGTGCAGACATCCGGCACCGGTCCCTGCCAGAGCTCCTCCCGTGAGGATGATTCGAATCATTTCAATATGCCAGCAGATGCGGTAAACATAGTCAAATGCGTATTGAATTCCTAATGACTCATTAGGAATTTATTATCAATTTGTATTTTAAGATCTGATTCAACTCTTTATCCTGTATCTGATGTTTTTATCGATATATTTTTTTGACTCGATCATCACCGAAAAAAGTTAAGTTATTCATGGAAAATGAAAACGTATGAATCACATTTTACCTATATTCTTTTGGTATGTTCTCGTTCTCTACATATTGAACACTAGCGGCCCGCCCCGGCTTCGCACGGGTACAATACTGATACTAATACTACAGAATGTCTTTAAACCTCTACCAAACGGGCAAAATTTAGTCAAAAGTTCAAAACAAACAGAAACAAATTAATATAGGTAGGTACCTACTAAAACTCAATGAAATAAGTAAGTATACTTTTATCTAAGTAGGGTATACTTTTATAGTATGAAATACCTATACTCTTCAGGACTAACAATACAACAAACACTAAATAAATAGGTATTCAAGTAACTATCCATCATAGTTACAACGAACACAAAACAAAAAAAATATTCAATAATCTAAACTCCGCACGCGCACCCTTGGTGACACCCACTTCGCAACGGGCCGTGCAGCAGAAATCGTAATATTTTAATTTCGCCATAACTTCAAAACCAAACATCCAATTTTAATCATTCAAAGACTAAATATTATCTACATAAACTGTACTTAGTGATTAAGTAATTTATTTTGATAAGGATTAATAGCATGAGTAAAATAAACGCGTTTAAATATAGTCCAAAAAAAATTCAAGATTTCTAAATAAAAAAATGGTTGTTGTGCCTCACTCGACATAGATAGGTATAGTGTGTCGCGGACTTTTTTGTAGATATTTATAAGATCTACAATTAATATATAATAATTTTTTACACCTTTTGTCCGAAAAACCCAAATATCTTACGGAACCCTATTTTTTTCCAAAATAAAATTTAGCCTATGTTACTCCTGGATAATGTAGCTTTCGAATGGTGAAAGAATTTTTGAAATCGGTCCAGTACTTTTTGAGCCTATTCATTACAAACAAACAAACAAACAAACAAACAAACATACAAACAAAGTTTTCCTCTTTATAATATTAGTGTAGATATTACAGTTTAACGTGAGCCAAGTTTGAATGTATTATCGAATAAGTTGCCGCTCGACCAGGCATAAGATGAAAATGGCTAAACAGCGCCGTTGAATCGTACGCACGGACACATATTCACGTGTAAATAAGTAGATCAACAACATCTGCAGGCGTTGCGGTCACTTCTTTTGTCTATACTAATATAATAATGAGGAAAAGTTTGTTTGTTTGTTTGCATTGAATAGGCTCCAAAACTTCTGGACCGATTTTGATGAAATTTGGCACAGATGTAGAGTAGACCACGTGGAAGGACATAGACTACTTTTTATCGCGGAAAAATGTACGGTTTCTGTGAAATTAACTTTTGCGCACACGAAGTCGCGAGTGACATCTAGTGTTTAAATATTTTGAGGCGTCCTAGTGCAAAGGAAAATGTTTTATTAGAAGCATTAGTTTTATAGTTATAGTTATAGTTTTATCATGAATTTTGTCGATATTGTAGGTACATAGAAAATTGCATTTTAACACAATTTAGTAAGTAAACATGTTATAAACGCGGAAACCGAACGCACGAGTAGCGAACGTTTAGCTTTAGCAGATAGCATCTGCAGGAACTAATCGTGCTGTAGCCGCTATAATAGGTTATTACTTATTTCGCTAGAAACAATAATTTTGTTCGATGATTGATTTTTTATCAGGTAAGTAATGAACGAGTCGTGTTTTGGACGGGGCGGGTTAGCTCATCCGGCAAACATTTCGGTTTTTGTGGTATATGCGCTAGAAGGCCTCAATAGGCACGATTCCAAACAAATGATGCCATGATAGTGATGTAGTGTTGATTAAATTTGTTTTACACTCGCCGTAGGTATTAATTATGGACGTTAGAAAATCATAAATGTATTGATTCCTTGATTTGCTTTGAAGGTTTCGTTAAATTTTCTGCAAGACCTTAGACGTGTATTCAAGTAAAGTTTCCATTTACTTCTATAATAATAATTGTTGATTACAAATTAGGAGTAAGTATAATGTAAATTTAATTAAAATATGTATTTTTAGAAGCAGATTCGCATATAGATTTTATATCAGTATTCAAATACGCAAATAGCAATTGGTACACTACGATGTTCCCATAGACTTCCCAGTAACATATTCCCGGCTTACGGTAGTATTAGCATGTGTTTATACGGGTTTAATCGCAGGCTTCATTCAAGGAGTTTTCGTCTGAATATTCATACGGGATCGGAGTGCGGCGCGTGCAATGGCAGGTCACGCGCCCGCGCATTAGACATCAACGCATACTCGATAGTTCGATACGTAGAAAGCGCGTGATATCGCCAAACGATAATTCTAAGTTGTAATAAACTGTAAGTTCTAAGTCACGAATTTTCAGTCTCGTCGTTTAAAAAATCTTCAAAAATTAACAACTAGCTTTTGCCCGCGGCTCTGCCCGCGTAAAACATTATCCCGCGAGAACACTAATTTTTCGGGATAAATCCTATGTCCTTTCCCGAGACCCAAAGTATGTCTATACCAAATTTCATAAAAATCGGTTCAGCGGTTAAAGCGTGAAGAGGTAACAGACACAGACAGACAGACAGACACACTTTTATCATATTCGTTCATTAACGATTAAATATAATTATAAATAACAGAATCACATTTTAATTTGTTCCTGCACTAGGCGTAGTCTATCCTGCAGGTCAATTCCGCTAATTAGATATTATATCTAAGAAGATATAATACCTATATAGATATATTATAATATAGTTTAATCACCCAAAAATACTTATGCATCATATCTTGCTATTAATTTGTTATTGTCGACCTGCTCTTAAGATCTTTACAATATTTTTTAGGGTTCCGTAGGCGGCTGGAAACTTTAGGTAGTAGATTTTCACTCTGTCCGTCCGTCTGTCCGGATGCCATTTTAGCTGTAATTATGAATATAAATAGTTGGGTATAGTTATAGATCGTATGTAGATTTGGGTTTCGGCATCATAAAAGAATATTATTTTTATTTTTTGTTACCATATTCTAGCAAATAAAGATTATGATTATGATTTTAGGGTGGCTCTTGTATGTGAAGTGGGGATGAAAAATATTTTTTATTCTACCCCATCGTGTGGTTTGTAAGTTGCACTTATCGGTATGTCTAAAATTCTTATAAATGCGAACGTTTGTGAGGATGGATGAACGGACGAATGAATGTTTGTTACTCTTTCACGCAAAACTACTGAACGGATTTCGATGAAATTTGGTATGGTAGTAGTTTAGGGTCTGGATTAAAACATTAATTAACATTACTTTTTATCTCAAAAAAGTACAGTATTCCCGTGGGATATTGTTTGTACGCGGGCGGAGCCGCGGGCAAAAGCTATTATAAGATATAGAAACTTGTAAGTTTCCATGCTGATAAGTCATGCTAAGAATTCTTTAGGAACATTATTTTGAGCGATATCGGAAAATAACTTTTAAAGTCATTAGATATGTCACCTATAGCTACAGACCCCTTCTTAGTAATGTCCTAATATGCTCTTGGTTAGGATTTTTTATTAGTATAATCTTTTTATAGGAACTTATTTATCATTAATAGTGGCATTTAGGTGATACTTAAAATATAGGGTTTTTGAAATATATGTTATTAAAAACTAATTTATATGTGCGAGTAATTTAAAAAGCGGCAAGGTTATATGATTCATTTTAAGGATATAGGACATTGCTACTACCTAAATCATCTTAAACAGTAAAAATGTTATTGACGAACAACGTAAACAGTAGGTAGAACTTAAACAAAATCTCTTCAAATTTTTACCTATGTTTAACCGACTTCCAAAAAAGGAGGCGAATATACATTCGGCAATATAAATTTTGAAGTCGGTGCCAGCAAATTTGAACGTAAGTTCTATAAAATATTGTAGGATACTGTTTGGGCTGGTAGCGACTTCAAAATTAAGAAGTTTGAGTAGAGAAATAGTATAATAAAAATTTTAGCCAAATTTAAAAGGGGCATTATTCAGAAAATAAGTTTTATTTTGTGTATTATTACTTTGGAAGTCGGTTTAATTTTTTGTTTAAAAATAATGGTGTGTAGTATGCTACAATTTACTAAATAATCAGCTATACTAATAAGCAATTTACAGCAACATTTTTACTATAAAAGTGAAACAAACAAAGTTCGCCTGGACAGATAGATGTGGAATGTGGAATGTGGATTGTGGATTGTGGATTGTTTAACGACTTTAGAACACATAAGAGGAAGTGTTATTAAGCATCTGGAGTTGAGAAAATTTATACTTAAAATTATATCCACGACTGATTTCACCTCGGGCATTAATATAATTGTCAATTTAAATTTACAAAGGTTTATGGTACTATAACCGGGAACAAGGCGCGTCGTGCGAACATAAAATATAGTAAAACAGGGAAGACATTTATAAGGAACTCGCGTTTGCAATTCTTCAACTTTGCCTATAAATAACTATTACGGACGCCGACCACGAAAAGCAATCTCGCCGGGTGGCAGTTAAGGGTCCTCAAGTTATTTTATAACGAAGTTCATTAATGACTAGCCGCCGAGCCCCGGGAAAATGCGCTTAAAACCCGCACCCGAGAGCGCCTTACCTGTTGCGCGCTTGCCACTACTTTGTATAATTATTACTTAATAATGTAAGGCAACGGTTAAGCAGAGAGCTTCACAGTTTAATACGACTTCGCCTATTGTTATTATCGCAGGATATATCACCACGAACAATTAATCTGACACTACGAACTTTGTTGCTTCCACTATTGAGCCAAATATATTACACATAATATAAGTAATGTCTTTAGCGTTATTTACATTTTACGCAAAAATCGATTTACAACTTTTACAACTTAAGTTTATAACACACATCGAAGTACTAAAAGAATTGTCGCTAGGTCTTTGCTTAAACTCTAAACTCTAAACTCGTAATAAAGACACTGCATTTTCAAAAATTTACAAATTGTTCAAAAGCAAGAATGAGTGTGTGAAAGGACAAAAAATGTACAAAGATTGCAAATAATTTTGAGCTTAAGATTTATATATTTCAAAAGATTTTTTAATCTTATAAGAACTTAACTCAAAATGGAGTTTTGTTATTTAAAGAACTTAAGTCGAAATGGAGTTTTGTATGGTATCACATAAATTTTCCTTATAGACGGACATCACGTTATCAATTTGCGATAAATATTAAACCTGAGTTGCCTGCCTCAAATTCCCTTTTTTTTATTTTAATTTAGATCCAAAACCCTTTTTTATCTGGTACCAGTTTGGTAACTAATTAACAAGAAAAAAGTAAAAACTAAGGGAAAGGAAATTGAAATTACGAAACGAGGATAAAAAAAATATTTGGTGTCGTCTATTTGTTCAAAAATTTAGTAGGTTTCAGTTACAAATTTAGTAGTATTTCTTTTATTTAAGTATTACCTACAAATATAGGTAAAAAACAGTTTCATGTGGAGTGTTTACTTAAATATCTTACCCATGTATGTTATGTACACATCATGCTTATATATAATATATGCCTATGTATATTGCTAAGGCAGAGAGGGCTTAAGAGAACGTTAATGGAAAAGTGTTAAAGAGTGACACACGCCTGTGAGACTTGAGACATGTCTGTTTCTAGGCTTTCGACACAGAGCTTAAAAGCTCTTAAACTTTACTATATTTTGTAAAACAAACGACCACAGAAATATTGTAACTATTTCAATTAATAAGTTGATATAATAATCTTCGTTTGTTGATAGAATATGTCTCATCGCAAATAAAAGGTTATTTTTATTTTCCGAGGAAGTGTCGAACCTGACCAGAACCGAACCAGGTTTAACATAATAGATATGTACCTACGTATCGGCGTGGCGTCACGTCGGTAGCCACTAATAACATCATAATCCTTGTTTTTGCGTGGCCAATAAATGTTATTACGCGTAATACAAAGTGAATATCTAATAGAAATAATGGGCTTAACACCACCCTGGGTGACGACAAAATAGGTAACGCGGGAGACGTGAGAGCTCGCTAATGATACGAGTAACGAGACGCGAGCGCGGCTCACATAGCGCCTTTTGCCTAGTAGTTAAATATTTCTAAGTAAAAACTGACGCATTGGGAAATTTTTTAGATGGGAAAAAAACCATTGAACTCGCGACACTGTTACCCACACAGCCTCCATGGTCTAGTGGTTAGAGCATTGGCTCTCGACTCGGAGGTCGTGGGTTCGATTCCCGCATTGGTACAACAAAAAATGTTGTTTCCAAGTTTGGTTAGGACAATGCAGGCTGATCACCTGATTGTCTGACAAGAAAGATGATCCATGCGTCGGATGGGTATGTAAAAGTCGGACCTGCGCCTCATCTCTCGTCAGTCATGTCGGTTATCCGTCCCACTGGATTACGAGAGTAAAGGAAGAGAGAGTGCTCTTGTGTACTGCGCACACACTTGAACACTATACAATTACTCCTGCGTAACTGGCCTGGTTTCAAGGAATTCGGCCACGGTCACCGAAATCGGTACGAGCGGGCAGGGTAAGTCGCGCGCCGCATGCTTGCCTGTGCGCTATTGTTTTCACTTCTTTTTTATACACATCACGTTATATATTATATTCAATGCGAATTAATGTAATCACTTTTTTATATGTAATACAAATTGCATGACACCACTCTTCTTTATTGGACAAGGGACATTTCCTTCGCTTTTCCTTTTCATATTATTTCCGTTCACCTTGAGTGAAGTGCAGATCATAATAGATATAATTATTTATTATACATAATATTGGACAATGGACATATAATATGCGTCTGACCATGATACACTAGTCACTACTAGTCATTAATAATTGTGAAATGTCAAATTGATTACTAATAACATATTTATGTTATGCGTATTGTTTTTAACATTAAACTAAAAAAATAAAAATTAACACCTTATTTTCTTGAGTAAGGTTTGAGTTTTTGAAGTTTTTTTATCGATGATGTATTCTGGTAATCAAAGTGAAAACTTTATCACCTGTTAGGTACATAAACCTTACAATCTGAGATTACATTACAAGAAGATTATTTAAATAAATGCTTATTGAAATATTTTTTTTCTGTATTGGTAAAATTTCCGATCAATACCTGTACATAAAGGTTCGCGGACCAAACGTCGATAGATGGATATTGACGTCCCCTGTGGCTCAGTGGTCAGCGCGTTGTCTGTTATCCGTAAGTCGTAACACAAGTTCTTCGAGAACTTATACCACGGGACCAAATTGACATGGTATGAAAGCGTCCATAGATAAAAAATAGTAGGAGATTTAAAATTTTTTGCAATTTAATTACGCTCTTATGCCAAAATAAAAATATTTCACCATCACATTATATTATTATTAAATAAGGTTATTTTGTTCAAATGAAGCTTCTGGCCTAAATATTTCATAAAATTAATTAATTTTATAACCGAAGCACGTCGATATATGAAGTTTAATTAAATTATTTAAAACAAGCTTAATATCTTTTACCATCAAAGCTTTTCCTAAAATCTGTTCCCATTATTATAATGACATTTCTAAACTACGGGAGCTCAGATTATAAAATAATATATTAAGGTAGAAACTTGTAACTTTCCATGCTGAAATATC
The DNA here is from genome assembly GCA_905404095.1 of Glaucopsyche alexis. NCBI lineage: Eukaryota > Metazoa > Arthropoda > Insecta > Lepidoptera > Lycaenidae > Glaucopsyche > Glaucopsyche alexis. Next base: position 12,217,271 of record FR990053.1, read on the forward strand.
ATGCAAAAACTCTTAAATAAAATTATTTTGAGTGAAATCGGGAATGTAAGTTACGGAACCCTGACATGCTCTTGGTTAGGGTTTGAAAAAAAATTAATGTAAAGAGAAGGGAATAAATGCAGTTACTATTATGTAAAATTGATATCAGAAACTAGTTTGTAAAAAAAAACTGAAAATGTAATATCATGTAAGCCCGGCTTCCGTACCCTTGAACCAGCGCAGCAGGCCGGCAGCTCGCGGCTTGCCAATGACCCCGGCGGCCGGCGCGCACCTCCCGCCCGCGCTAGCCCTCGCTAATTGTTACGTAACTGTCGGTACTGCACAACTATATGCTAACACGTCGCCACATGCCGTCCTAACATACATAATATAATTCCGTTAACATTTTTCGGACAGTTACAGTCAAAATTTCAGCCGTAAAATTGTAAAAAACCGTTAGATTGTCATATTACTAGAGATGTCGACAGATTGTCAAATAAAAATTTCTCTTTTCAATTTTACACGTTTTTTTGTTATATTGTAATATTAACCGTGCCGATTGGTTAAACGGAAAGCGCCGCCGTATTTGTTTGCTTTTCATAATAATAATTGTAACGAAAAATAATGCCTACAATTGTATGGAGAAATTTGTATTTGTCAATCTGTCAGCATATTATAATATCTCTAGTAATATTACAATCTAACGGTTTTTACAATTTTACGGTGACATATGCATTGCAAGCATGAAATCATCAGAATGCAGTTATTGGCGGGCGATGAGACGAAAATGATCCTATGCACGGGTAATATTAGGGTGCGCAAACGAGAAACAGGTTCTGCAAAGGCGAATATAGCTTCCTGTCAAGTCGGAGGAGGTGGAGTCACTGAACTTGCACGTCGCTTCTTTCTCCGTAGGCTTATGATCGCTATGCAATCAACTTAAGTAATATGCGACGAGGTAAAACCAGGCAGAAGAAAAGCATCATTTACTACGTGTTCGTTAGGATGTAAAATAGTAACTTTTCATAGCAATTTGCAATTTAGTAAGTTACAAATAATACGTCTCAAACTGCCCTCAATAATATATTTATAATTTCAGGACACACCTAAGGCTGGGACTATATGCATCGGAATCCGGAAGGCCGTAGAGAATTCTGATCATTGGAAATAGAAATCTATGCTAATGTAATAGAGTTGAAAATCGAACACATGAGTGTCGAGTTAAACGTCAATGTCATATATGACAGCTCGACACCTGACACTTCAATTTTAAACTCTATTCTATTAGCGCCGAGTTCTATTTTCAATGCTCAGAATTCTCTACGGCTTTCCGGATTCCGATGCATATAGTCCCAGCCTAAGGGTCAGTCACACCTCGACGATACGTTATGTTTTTTTAAGATAGCTATTCAAAATTGAACTTTATTTATTTCACAAATGTTACACTTTAAGTTACCTATGACATCAGTCTTTCTGCAACTGCACTGTGCACCGCGGTGCAACCTGACATTTAAACTCTTACAATGAAACGTTTATCTTCTTGTGTATTGAATACAGAATAAAGTTCAATTTTGTATGGCATTCTTAAAAATGCAGTGCCATATCGCGTATCGTTTCGTTTCGGCGTGAATTGGCCCTAATGCGCGAACATATCAGCAATTTTCATATCGCTCATATAATATCTTTTTGAATTTGCATATCACCTACATAAAAAAAGTATTTATCGAGTAACATATTATATCAATTAAAAGGTAATTAAATTAATGAACGCTCCGATCGTGATTGACATTTGATTGTGCAAAATAGCCATAGCTCTTTTTATATTTTAGACTAGCTGATGCCCGCAACTTCGTTTGCATAGAACTAATGAAAACGGAACCCTATTTTTTAAACGGAACCCTAAAACAAAGTAGCCTATGTTAGACCTTATAACATCAGCTATCTGCCAGTGAAAGTCCCATGAAAATCGGTTCAGCCGTTTCAGAGATTAGCCGGAACAAAGAGACAGACAGACAGACGGACAGACAATAATTTTAAAAACTGGTATTTTATTGTGAGTACCGAATATACTTTCATATGCATTAAGTGAAAAGCTGTTAATTTTAAATTACAATCAGACACTTCAATTTTATTTATCTGTAATGTAATAGATGAAAAAATACAGTAACATTTTTTACCGCTATGTTTACAATTTACATAATGTATTTAACTATTTACAGACGGAAACTCTAAAGCACATACTGTGTTTTCTATTTGATACTCGTCGCGAGTTATATTTATTGACCCAGAGGTAGAGCGAGCGGGCGACCGGACCGCAGCGCGGCGCGGGCGCGTCGGCCGCCGCGGGCGCATGTGCTAGAATTTTGATTGATATTTTTTGTCAGATACTCGGCCACAATAAAATGACAACAGCAACAAGAGAAGTGCAAAATGGTCGTCGTAACTGAAAGTACATATCAAGGTTAGCCGGCGGCGAGCCGGCGAAACTCGGCTAAGAGTAACAGTACACCCACGAACCGGAGAAAAAAACGGAGCACTCGGCTCGATATTAAATTTGCTGTCACTTTTGTGCTCTACCATTTAAATTAATCAACATGCAAACGGACAGGCGAAACTCGGGCCGATCTCGTGCCCCCAATGAATCGCAAGATTCAATTTGATATGAACAAATAAAATGTACCAAATTATCCGTTCATTCATCGCGGGCCGCTACCGAGTTTTTGCGCAGCGGAGAAAGTTCGCCAAATTAAATCTGTTCATGAGACAATCGATCCGAGTGGATATAAATTAATGTGCTGCAAGGCCGGTATCATGAATTCTGGGGTACCGGGGAGATTTGGAATGGAGCAGCGAGCGCGCACGTTCGGACTGCGACCACTTTCTTGGCCCCGATCTCCGACATGAGTGGAAGTTGCCGAGTTCCCATGGCTAAAAAACTAATGTATCTATGTCGATGGTTCGACGGTGGCCTTGAGCGGCTGCCATCAATTCGAGTGCGGACGGCGGAGTTGCCTGTGCCATGACGGACCCGTTATATTGAGAGCCCAAATTTTGAACACTTACTACAACTTGAGCTATAATTACCTACATACGTTGCTAAACATAATATTAAAATACATTAGTCATTTAGAAAAGTTAAAACAATTTTACACCGGCATGAGATGCGTTATAAATAAACTATTTTATGGCTATTTTGGGTTCCGTAGTAACTACAAGGAACCCCAATAGTTACACTCTAACCGAATTTTGTATAGTTAAAGATTGCATTTAGACTTTATTTTTGGTATGATATAATTTTGTATTTTGGCTGTATATTTTGTATTATACCTACATGTGAAGTGGGCTGTGGGGATTCCATCCCATCGTCAAATAACACTATTAACACTCAAAAAAAGTTTACATTATAAAAAGTCATAAATATAAAGACTATCTAGTCTTTATATTTATGACTTTGACTAGTCATGACTATTTTATAATGTCAAGTGAGTCAACCATTTTCAAGTACGTAATCGACCACCAAATTGGTTTACAAGTTAGTCCCCCTGGCATTTCTAAACTATGATACTTAGAAACTTTTAATTTTCTATGTTGATAAATCATGCTAAATACTCTATAGAAAAAATATTTTAAACGAAATTTATATGAATAAAATCAAGTTTACGTCAGTCTACAAACACTACTTAAATACGTTTTTAAATTCTATTCTTATCGTAACAAGAACCAGCTGCAATGCCATGAAAAATGTTACCCACTTCTGAGACATACTCGTAATCTGTTGCTTAGTTGTAAAATGTAGAGTTAAGTCTTGATTTAAACATCAGACACGAAAGTCACACAGTTAAGTGTATCAAACGATTTCAAATGGAGTAGTCGAGTGAGATTGTCCGACGCCTCGAAGGTGTGATCAGAATTTGTATCGGTGCCTGGGAATAGCTGGTTCTTTTGGTCTGGTTCGGGTAAACCTTTGCGTTTTTGCACGGAACGTTTTGCAAATACAAATAAAGCTGTGAATTTTAAAGCTCGGTAGGAATTTGCACGGATACTAAAATGTTATTTGAGTATTTTGTTTTCCAAGTGTATATTTATTTTCGAACGAATGTAAAATTATACGATGATATTTGCTTAATACAGAAAAAGGTTTGTGATTTTTTTCGATGGAGGGATTTTTTTTAATGAAAAAGCCATTCTAATGAATCATTATTTTTCGTACAATAGTTTTGTTAAAAGATAACATATTTGAAGGGGCCAAACCGCGGTGTTACCCTTCCGACTTCGACAAAAGCACTGAGAAATTTTAGGCGTCTAAATGTTAGGGGTTTCATATGGAGTTTACCATTACTATTCCACTTAGAACATGTGCAGACGTGACACAGCAGTCTCGGCGTCGCGTCACAGCGCAGACGTGAGACTATTGTTGTCGCTAATAGATAATTAGCGAGGTGCCGTTAGTGCGATTGACGACGAGATCGGTCGTATCTCCCGACCCGCATCTGCGATCGTTAAAGCACTTGTCAATGAAGTCACATACCTGCAATCTTATGGAGATTGCAACGTAATAAACTGGGATCTTGACACGTCTTAAAATTACATTCAAGGGTTTGAAATAGATTTGGCTTTTGTCCCAGCATATTGCAGAATGTGCAGGATAACAGACATATAGACATATGATTTGCAAATCTCAAACTAACAATTCTAAAGCATCGTTTATCAACCATTTTTATGTCGCGACCCACAAAAAAGCCAAAAAATTAAGTATAAAGTCTTGCGCCCCCTCACTATAATATTATAATAAGATGTACCTACATAGCGCACTATTTTAATCAGCTAAAGATAACTTGTACGTTGAATTAATCTTTACTGGTTCGAATGTTCGAATGCTTTCGTTCGAAAAACGAATTTTTGTACCAATATGTAGTTTGTATTTATTATTTTTCAACAGACAAAACAAACTGACCCTTAAAAACAAACTCAACCCCCCTAAGGGTGGCGACCCACCGGTTGAGATACTATGCTCTAAAGCATCACAGTTTTTAAAATTAACTGGTTTTGGTATTTTCATTCCTATGGATTATTTCAACTGACTGAATACATTAAAAGCCACTAGAATAATTTATACAATAAATTCGTCTGCTTCAGCGACTCCTGAATATAGTTTCTACAAATAACCTTTAGTAAATCGATAACTTAGAATTCCCGCGTTTTAAGAATAGCTTCGCCTGCTTTTGTTAGTTTTATATATGTTTTCATAAAATGTTTTTATGGAGTTCGGTCCAATCAGAACAAGTTTCACGTTGGTTTAACGTTTACGAGTATACCGTTTGGCAGTTTTAACGTATTGGGACTTGATTGTAATTGTATTATTGCAGGTTTTATTTAGCACAATTTACCCTCTGGTCCGATTTAATAAATGAGGTGTGAATAGATTCGTAATAATAGCCAAAGTATATGTTACTTAGTCGTAACATATACTTTGGCTATATAGTTTACGTAGTCGGTTTATAGTTTTTTTTTAAAACTGTAGATAAATAACAATATATTTCCATTGTGTTATACAAATATGTACAAACAAAGATATGTAAACGATAAACATTTACATTAAGATTTTATGTATTTATACGAAATGTTTGCGAACTCGGAAAGCTCTGTTTAATTATTCATAATGTAATATGTATGTGACGCGTTCATGCAGGGAGTTTTCCTTTCTTATTATTTTCGTTACTTACGTACCTAAATAAGTAATTCCGATCGATCGCTTTCCATGAATGCATGAGGTACGTCAAGTCTATAAATATATTTAGGATTTTCCGCGTTAATTAATATAATAAAATTAGATGCGTTCCCAGTATAATCATTAGTAATAAATGTTTTGTTTAGTCACGGCGAAGGTTGCGGCGGAGTGCGGACCAGTAAACAAAATCCGCGCTGCGGGTCACGAACCGACTGACTCACAGCACGAGGAACATCTACCAGTTTGCAGCTATGGCGTCAGCGGCATCGTCCACCGATAGGTGCCGATAGCCTACATCAGTGTGGCGATCTATAGTTCAAATTGAGATTCAGCTTTACTCTGTACTTATAATGGAAATATTTGTTTGTTTGTTTGCTTGCAATGAATAGGCTACGAAAATACTGGACCTATTTTGATGTAATAGGCCAATAGGGGAACGGACTACATCTAATATTTAGTTTGAAATATTAGATGTAGTCAGAAATATTGAGTTTACTTGACTTACATCATATACAAAAACATTCATTATAGTAAGTATGAACTATGAACTTAAACGAACAAATATTGGAGATATTTAGAAATACGAGTATGTTCTTGCGGCCTTATACTTCATACACTTCTTCCCTTTGGGTGGGTACGACTTTAGTATAGAGTGTTTTTACGAGACTTGCGAAATTTTATAATAGCCTATTTGACACAGATATAGGGTCTAGCATGGGAAAGAACAGAGACTACTTTTTACTGCCGTAAAATGTATGGTATCTAATAAATAGATTATTATCTCTAAAAAGTAAAACTCTTATTATAATATACCTTATTGCCCTTAATTCTTTAATGTTTAAACACAATATATTATTAGGCATTTGTTAAAAAATTAAAAATAAATGAAAATGTAATTTGAAAGTATTCTTTCACTTTCAATTATTCATCATTCATTAGATTTTCACTTTTGCCTGTGCTATTGTGTATGACAATATATTTAATCATGTTGCCGATACATCTGTAATGGCTAATGAAAGTTTCATTAATGCTATTTAGAGTTCTTTCTCCTGGTACAAAGACTTTTAATTCAACTTATTAAAACGAGTCTTCGTTATAGTAATACTCGTGTTGATTCGTCACGCGTTTCAAAATTTAGTTGCCATCAAGGGAATAATTTAAATATGCAGAAACCTGAAGGCTGTGACGTCTATTTAATGAGGTCATCTGACCCGTTATAGACGAAGCTTAAAGACCGTATAAGTAAAGATCATGAAAATTGTATCTACCTAACGATACGTTAAACGCGACACTTGTGGTGCCCAAAAGCGCAAACCATACCTATTGGTTATTCTTAAATTGTTCAACAGACTAAGTGAAGAATATGTTCTTAAAATTCTTTAAGTTAAAAAACTCGTCAAGCGATTTAGTCAGCCAGATGTAGAGCTAGTTTTATACATTTTCATATACCTCATGACATATACGAGATATCTCAGGTTACAAAGTCGGCCTTTTTATAGCAATCAATATAAAATGTCTCACCATTATCTTAGTCATACCTATGTAATATACGCAAAGAATTTAACCGGAGCTCGAGCGTAAAAAGGTTACAAAAACTTTTAAACTTCCCGCAATGTGACATCATAATAAGACTTATCTCTAGACACTTTGATGTTCTCAACTTAAAACATCTTAGAACAATAACGTTTAAAAAAATACAATAAGTACACAATAAATATAAACGATAAAGTATGACAAGGCTATTACTATTATTGAGATAGCTGAAGTCGGAACTAATTCGGTCATAGGTTAAGATTACATCGTTTCATGATAGCTGTTTTTCTTAGCCGCAAATGCATTGCCTTGGCCATTGGCAAATGGAACTTTTGCAAAGTCAACATTGAAATATTTAGTGATTTAACAGCCTCCGTGGTCTAGTGGTTAGAGCATTGACGTCTCGGAGGTCGTGGGTTCGATTCCTGCATTGGAACAACATAAAATGTTGTTTCCAAGTTTGGTTAGGACAATGCAGGCTGATCGCCTGATTGACAAGAAAGATGATCCATGTGTCGGATGGGCAGGTAAAAGTCGGACCTCCGCCTCATCTCTCGTCAGTCGTGTCGGTTATTCGTCCCACTGGATTACGAAAGTAAAGGAAGAGTAAGTGCTCTTGTGTACTGCGCACACACTTGGGCATTATAAAATTACTTCTGCGTAACTGGCCTGGTTTGAATGGAACCGGCCACCGTCACCGAGATCGGCGGGGGAGTTATTATTTTTATTATTATTATTATTTAGGGGCCATCCATTAATCACGTGATGTTTTAATAACTTATTAGACCCCTCCCCTCTCCCTGGTGATAAGTGGTGAGGTTTTATACTACCCCCCCCCCCTCCCCCACCTAAGATCACGTGTATTTTTTTTACATAGAAGCAGGTAATGATTGAAGAAAAACTTTAACTTAAAAACAATTTAATCGAATAATTTAAGCAATTAAAAACTATACGAATCATTTGTCTTGTAAGTATTTAAACAACACTATGAATCTACAACCGATAATAATTTCGGTATGCATAGAGTAGATTCGAAAATTAATACACGTGATGTCTCCTTATACCCCATCCTCCCCTTGGTGATACTTGGTGATTATTATTCGGACCCCCCCTCCCCCTTTAGGCATCACGTGATTAATGGACGACCCCTTAGTGATTGAGTGACTACTGACTATTTGTAAACTTAAAATTAGTTCAAAAAATAATAATGAAGGTCCTGAAAAAAATAGTGACTCAAAATTTTTAGTATGTAATGTTTTTTTAATATTCAAAACATTACTAAAAATATATCCCCTACTAACAATTCCAATTTATTCAAAAAAGCTCCATAGAACTTTGGCCCTTTGCGGCAGTACAATCGAATTATTCAGCGATTGTCGCGCGATGGAAAAAGTGAGTTTTGCTTTGTGCTTTTGAACGCGCGCCGCGTGTGACAATATTTTTTGTACGTCTGGGACGTAGGTACTTTATGAAAGCTTTGAAATGATAAATCGAATTTACTCTTGGTGTACCTTAGTACACTGTTGCTGAAATATTCAGAAGAGATTGAATCGCCACCTTATGAAATGTGATGATATTTTCTATTTTCTACAATCTAGTCTTGCTAACTAACCTTTATTTGGTTTCATGTAGAGTATTCTCCCTACATCAATAAAATAAATAGCTCCTCCCTTTGCACACTGCCTCTGAAGAATAATTATTATGCGGATGTAATCTCCTGTTTAGGATTATTCCGCCGTAATACACTTCTTATAATATTGGTAAGTAAAGAGAAGCGTATCTACGGCGTACGTAAATTATCATGAAGGTATTATTATGGGAAGAGTACGGAGATCCATCGCGTCCGATATTTAAGGAAGAGGCCTATTACGTGTGTCCGATGAGGGGAATTTTTATAGCACGTTTTATGAGTAATGGCTTTATGAAAGGAAACCAGAATTAACATCAGTCGAAGCTCGTGCATCGTCGAGATAAAAACGATTCGCAGAAACGGCGCAGGTTAATGTACGTCCGCGTAATTGGAACCACCTTTATTATTTATCAATTACCTCCCCGCACTTAACATTTCACTAGATGAATGGACACATTTTAGTCGACAGTTACGTAGCCTTATCTAGGAGGAGAAAAGTGTATGTCAATTTCGTGGAAACAAAATAGAGCCGCAAATTAAACGTCGTGAAAGTCTACGGCACGTAAAAGTGAATCCAGTTAGTTTTACACGTTACAAATGTACGAGCACACGACCTAGACATTGATTCGGCAAATATATCATCACGATGCACGGTACACCATTACGTCCATTATAAACTCATTAGCATACCGGGCAACGGCACTCCGGGCGCCAAATTACCGACATTATCAATTTAAACCGACCAGTACACAAACAAAAAAATCGAATGTAGATGAGTGTTTCCCGTTAACGAAATCGTATTGTGCAATGTACGAGAAAAATTGTGGCGCGCGTTCTTAGTACTCCGTGGTAGGGTCCGATACCGCTACGAGGTTCGTGCGCGGAGGCCGGGGACTTGGTGCTTTCACTGCGCCTGTCCGCATCCATCATCTCCGCTGCGGCCTGCGGTCGAGCTCCAGCCTTTACGTACTTATATAAGGTTCGGTAAAATCAATTACGGATATTTTTGGCATATGATCTATTGCTTATGTAAAGATGTTTAAGCAGAAAAATAATTGTCATACTAGAATTTTTTTGTTGCGTTTTGCGGAGAGTCAAAGTCAAGAGCGTTTCAATATATGAAATAATTTTTTACTTTGAGTATGACAATTATTTTTTTGCCTAAACGTTTAAATTACATAAGCAGTGGATCATGTGCCCGAAGTATCCGTAACTGATTTTCGGAGACATTCTATTATACGAGTATTCATTGAAAGTTCAATTTTACATCAACTCCTAATTGATGACATGTTATTAATGTTTTCATTAGATGAGCGAGCTTCCTGAGAGGTGAGTATTTATCAAAGCTTAAGCACATGCGAAAATAGAACCTCAAGAGCCGCACTCGAGATATGTATTAATTTGCTAGCTTTTGCGTGCGACTTCATCCGCGTGTTGCATAGGTGAATTTTACTGGAATGAATTTAAAAAATCCTAAGATATTATTGATACGGTTTTTTAGATATTAACATAGTAGGATTGTAGTCGTTTCTCAATGGGCAAATGATACAAAATTCTCTAAGTACTTTAGCATAAAAGTACTGTAACTGACTGCATAATGTTCACGTAAAATTAAGACGCAATATGAACTGCAATGTTTTCGCTTGGTGTCTGGACCTTTATATCATTTAAGTATCATACAGATAGCAACACAACAGGTGGGTGCCAATGTCACAAGTTGCACGGAGTCAGGAGTGTCATCAAGTAATGTGTAAATCAGAATTATAAATCTATCTACAATAAGCCAGAAATGGTAAAAAGCGAAACTCTCTTGTCATATTAAACAATATCGAAACTAATAGCAAAGCGACACAGTTGTACATATTATAATAATAATTTATAAAAATTTATAATTATATCGTAATATAGTGGAAAAGTGCACGAAAAATTGTGTTTTATTAGTGTTCAACATGAATTTCCATCAAGAACCGACAGTACAATCAATTACATATACATATTATATTGATTCATTAACTTATCTGCACTGTTGTATCTGGGGGCACGGCAGTGCCCCCGCCAAGTCGAGCGCGAAGCAAACACTGCCGTACCATCCTTTACTGGAACCATTTCGCCGCATTTTCAGGCCCCTATTTGAGAACCTCTGGATAAGACCAGAACGCAGAAATTTTCGTCATCCAGTAAGCTATAATCACATACTTAAAATCCAAAATTTCAAGTCTGTAGGTCATTTAGTTCCGAAGTTAAGCGAAAGCAAAGTTTCGCATTTATGACACTCACTCACTCACTCACTCACTTATACACTCACTCATGATCATCAAAATAGAACTAGTACTTCCCATAAACTCAGAGAGCTGAAATTTGGTACAGAGTTAGGGTTTAATGGCCACATAAAGGGAAAACTATAAAAACTAGGATAATCGATCTGGGGGCACGGCAGTGCCCCCGCCAAGTCGAGCGCGAAGCAAACACTGCCGTACCATTCTTTACTGAAACCATTTCGCCGCATTTTCAGGCCCCTATTTGAGAACCTCTGGATAAGACCAGGACGTCGATCTGGGGGCACGGCAGTGCCCCCGCCAAGTCGAGCGCGAAGCAAACACTGCCGAACCATTCTTTACTGGAACCATTTCGCCGCATTTTCAGGCCCCTATTTGAGAACCTCTGGATAAGACCAGAACGTCGATCTGGGGGCACGGCAGTGCCCCCGCCAAGTCGAGCGCGAAGCAAACACTGCCGTACCATTCTTTACTGGAACCATTTCGCCGCATTTTCAGGCCCCTATTTGAGAACCTCTGGATAAGACCAGAACGTCGATCTGGGGGCACGGCAGTGCCCCCGCCAAGTCGAGCGCGAAGCAAACACTGCCGAACCATTCTTTACTGGAACCATTTCGCCGCATTTTCAGGCCCCTATTTGAGAACCTCTGGATAAGACCAGAACGTCGATCTGGGGGCACTGCAGTGCCCCCGCCAAGTCGAGCACGAAGCAAACACTGCCGTACCATTATTTACTGGAACCATTTCGCCGCATTTTCAGGCCCCTATTTGAGAACCTCTGGATAAGACCAGAACGTCGATCTGGGGGCACGGCAGTGCCCCCGCCAAGTCAAGCGCGAAGCAAACACTGTCGTACCATTCTTTACTGGAACCATTTCGCCGCATTTTCAGGCCCCTATTTGAGAACCTCTGGATAAGACCAGAACGTTGATCTGGGGGCACAGCAGTGCCCCCGCCAAGTCGAGCGCGAAGCAAACACTGCCGTACCATTATTTACCGGAACCATTTCGCCGCATTTCAGGCCCCTATTTGAGAACCTCTGGATAAGACCAGAACGTCGATCTGGGGGCACGGCAGTGCCCCCGTCAAGTCGAGCGCGAAGCAAACACTGTCGTACCATTCTTTACTGGAACCATTTCGCCGCATTTTCAGGCCCCTATTTGAGGAGCTCTGGATAAAACCAGAACGCAGAAATTTTCGTCATCTAGTAAGCTATAATCACATACTTAAACACCAAAATTTTAAGTCTGTAGGTCATTTAGTTCCGAAGTTAAGCGAAAGCAAAGTTTTGAATTTATGACACTCACTCAGTCACTCACTCATGATCATCAGAATAGAACTAGTACTTCTCATGAACTCAGAGAGCTGAAATTTGGTACAGAGTTAGGGTTTAATGGCCACATAAAGGGAAAACTATAAAAACTAGGATAATCGAACATCTGGAGTACCTGGTGACCCTGATTAGAAAACACAAGAGCCCAACCAAACTATTAGAGATCGACATGCCGCCTTTACAAAAAATATTCAACATGGTGGTGGGCCGCTTCATTTGATGTCAAAAATCGAAGGTCTGAATTATCTGATGAAGAATCCTCAGCTGGTTTCAGCTGATTAGAGATATGGTAACGCCCCCCTTCTACTATTGGTACATAAAAAAATCGACTGTCATTTCAAAAACCTAGCGAAGTGGGACACATCTTCTAATTTAATCTAGTCCGTAGCATTCCACTGCTGGGCGAATGCCTCCCTTTCTGCTTTTGATACGCATATAAATAAAATTAAAGGAAAACTCTGGATAAGACTAGACTGGCTTTTATACTTATATTTACAAGTTTACAAGAAGAAATAGTCGAACGATTAACTTTATTGTACTCGATCATTACACAAATTAAATAAACAAATAACACTGAAATCTAGTAAAATAAATCAATATGCCCACGTTTCTACAAAAAGAAGTGAAATCCCACCAAAAACATTCTGTAAAAAACTAGCCAAGTTTCGATAGAGCTGCTTGTTTATCTCTAAAAAGTAGTGAAATCTAGACAAAGTCGTGCCAAGTCTAAGGTTCCTTACTGCGATTTCTTTATTATTATAGTTAATGTTGTGTGACTTGGCCGTTGAACATTCTTTATACGTTACAAGTGGGTACAAGTCAATTTTGTTTACACGTATATCTGTTGTAACTACCTATGTTTGTTAAGCGAGATAATAGCCCATACTGGTATTGGTAATTGGACGCTAGTGAGTAGTGTCTCATTTTAGGCTGTTGTTGATTGTAGAACACATGTATTGGAGCAATGGTGTCATGGAGCCCCTTTTGTACCATTGTGTACCCTTCAACGGCCAAGTCACACAACATTAACTATAATAATAAAGAAATCGCAGTAAGGAACCTTAGACTTGGCACGACTTTGTCTAGATTTCACTACTTTTTAGAGATAAACAAGCAGCTCTATCGAGACTTGGCTAGTTTTTTACAGAATGTTTTTGGTGGGATAATATTTACAGGTAGTGTCTTTGATATATCGTATCTTAATTCTTATTGATATTTTCAAGGCTAATTTATATTTTTTATGAATAATTGGAAAATGTTTGATTAATTGATCGATCGTAGTCATGCATGTCAAATTCAAAAAACACTAATATCTGTATTTATTTGTTCAGTGTCAGAAGGTCATTTCCTCATCGTACTGCTGGTTTGCGTAATGTATCGTCAGGTCTCGTCACGTCTCGTACTGTACGGTAATCACTCGTTCTATAAATAACAGGTAAATGGTCGGCCTTAACAAGGACGCTCGAGAGCCCGAGAGCTTCTACAGCCGGCGCGCACGATGTTGTTGATGCTCTTGAAAACAACACTATATAGGGTTATAATTATGATATTAGATGAGACGACAGCCTCCGTGGTCTAGTGGTTCGAGCATTGACTCTCGACTCGGAGGTCGTGGGTTCGATTGGAATTGGAACAACAAAAAATGTTGTTTCCAAGTTTGGTTAGGACAATGCAGGCTGATCACCTGATTGTCTCACAAAAAAGATGATCCATGTGTCGGATGGGCATGTAAAAAGTCGGACCTGCGCCTGATCTCTCGTCAGTCGTGTCGGTTATCCGTCCCACTGAATTATGAGAGTAAAGGAAGAGAGAGTGCTCTTGTGTACTGCGCACACACTTGGGAATTATAAATTACTCCGGCCGAAATCGGTGTGGGGGGAGTTACTTAGGTGGGATATCTATTAAAATTGAGACATCCACCTTAGAACCTAAAAAACATGACATGTACAGTGCACACGTGGCTAAAGTGAGGCTTCGTTCATCATTTAAAATTCAAAAATACTGCATCATGAACACCACTTCAAAAAAGAATATAATTTTTTTAATTTGTGCACCTAGCGTGTAGAGCCGTACTTAAGAAAGTGAAGTTGTTATGTGAGAAGTATAAGTAGCTTCCGACGGACGTTATAATATCCAAAATCGTGTCGTGAGACTCGTGACGCGACCTTGAAATTTCACCCTCAACGCCGCTAAGCAGTTTCACGTTAAAAATAAAGCTTTCATTAATGCTTAATTTCATATAGTAGTTAATATTGTTAGTACAATATTAACGTAAATATCATAGTTAATATTGAAGCGAATGTCAGATTCATATTAGCATTAAACACTCGATACATCATCCTCCGAACAAATACAATAATACAATGATTTTCCAAGTGCTTTAGAGAATTATCATCGATAAGTAGAGAGACGTGTGTTGTTTATGCACTTATATACTTATTTAATGATCAATGGCCTATAATAAGTTTCTATAAATCATACAATTATGGCGTAAATAAGATGATCACGAGATAAATGAATATTTTTTTGCAATTCGCCTAAGCAAATGTAGCTACCTATTTGTATTAATAAGCCTTGATACGTGTTAGATTATATTTTTAATTGAACAATACACAGCAGAGCAATCTATAATTTTTTTAATACACTGCCGGAAATATTTTTAGATATCAAAGAAAAACAAAAACACGGTGTAAAAAACTTAATCTTCTTTATTGTGGGAATATTTTGGCTATATCCACAAACACTTGTGCACACGCACACACGCACACACGCACACACTCACAATTTTATCACGTTTTAGCGCTATGTACTTACATAGCGCTAAAACGTGATAAAATTGTTTAATTTAACTTGGAGCTTTAGCTAGATTTGCCACATAGATATCAAAGAAAAACAAAAACACGGTGTAAAAAACTTAATCTTCTTTATTGTGGGAATATTTTGGCTATATCCACGAACACTTGTGCACACGCACACACGCACACACTCACAATTTTATCAAGTTTTAGCGCTATTTACTTACATAGCGCTAAAACGTGATAAAATTGTTTAATTTAACTTGGAGCTTTAGCTAGATTTGCCACATCGATGGCTTAGAGCACACTTGTTCTAATTACAAAAAGTTGATTTTTCAGGAGAGCATTTTAAAGTTTAAGCATGAATTATACAAAAACTGTATATGATATGTAATTCAAATTACGTTTATTCATAAGACTTATTCTTTGGTTCTACAAAAAAGTAAATTTCATAACGAAATTACGTCAAATTGATAACAAAATCAGCTTAATTCCTAGCTAACCCCCCTTACTTAGTACATTTGAACCCTCAAATTTAGTAATTTGAATGCACGAATGTACTAAGTGAGCGGGGTTAGTATTCTAGTAGAGAAACAGGTACCTACATATCAAAATAAAAATATTAGATATATATATTTTATAAAATACCACAGAATACCGACACAAGATATTTTTTGTGCACGTTAGAACATAAAATAATAATAATATTGTTAAATAGCAAATCAGTAAAACATTGCATAATAGGAAATCATTTATTAAAGTTTTGTTCTACTACAAGTACTCATTAAACCAGTCATTCTTAAACACTTATAAAATTAGAGAAAGTATTTATCCAAGTTTCGTTAAATCCGTATGTAATAT
Source organism: Glaucopsyche alexis (assembly GCA_905404095.1). Lineage (NCBI taxonomy): Eukaryota > Metazoa > Arthropoda > Insecta > Lepidoptera > Lycaenidae > Glaucopsyche > Glaucopsyche alexis. The sequence continues at coordinate 12,233,406 of FR990053.1, forward strand.
AGAATAAATAATGTATTCTTATAGAATAAAATATAGGTTATTTGACCATCAAACTTTAATTTTAGAAACTCTTAGATTTTAAAAACTCCACGTTTAAGTCTATCACATGACTCGTGAGATTAGAAGTTGACGAAAAATTGTGAACCAAAGACTCTATTTACATTTCAAAGCTATATATTTATCAGATTATAAACTAACGAGTAACTAACGTAAACGGTTTGTTAAGTTTCCAAATTTTCGCCAATATATATTTTTACTTGTTCGATCATAATCTAAAGTTTTTTCAATCTTGGGGTAACTTACTTTCATTACTTATTTGTACCTTTTAGGTAGACATAAATTATAATTCGATAACATTTAAATTTATTCAATATTAATATTCACGAGCTCCTTAAACTATTAGAATCTGTTAACTTGAACAAAGGCGCCGGCCCTGATGACGTTCCACCAATATTTACTCAAAAATATGCCAAAAGCCATGTCACGCCACTAAGTATACTTTTTAAACGCTCATTGAACGAAGGTTACGTATCAAACACTTGGAAAGCTGCTTTCATAACTCCAATACATAAAAATGGCGATAAAACTAATATTAAGAACTACAGGCCTATCTCTAAACTTAGCATTTTTGCCAAAATTTTTGAAAGAATTGTATATGTATAAGCAGGTCTATGCTACAATACAGTCTTGGTTTATCCCAGAGCAGCATGGTTTCTTGAAGGGACGTTCAACCACTTCAAATCTTCTCCTTGCGTATGACTTTGTTAGTAGCAACCAGGTTGACATTATTTATACTGATTTCTGTGAAGCTTTTGATCGTATCATTCATTCTGTTGAGAAGCTCCAACAAGCAGGAAAGGAAACCTGTTGCGGTTGTTCTCCTCCTATATAAATAACCGATCTCAGACAATAGCTTTAAGCGGATACGTATCATCCTGGATGTTAGACCCCTCTGGAGTTCCTCAAGGCTCGCTACTCGAGCCTCTTCTATTTGCTATATTGAACGATGTATCATCTTGTTTTGATCATGCTTGTTTCTTATTATATTCCGATGACACTAAAATAATAAAACGTATCACTTCAAGTGATGATAGTAAACTAAGATGACCTTAATAGGTTTAGTGAATATTGCCGTAACAATAAACTGGATCTTAATGTATCAAAATGCTTTGTAGTGAATTTTACGCGTAAACTCCATGTAATTAAGTACAATTACACCCTTAACAATCAGGCCCTACTGCATAAAAATAAAATCAAAGACCTGGGTGTAATTGTTGATCGAAAATTATTATTCGATGAGCACCTTGATTATGCAGTGAAAAAGGCCTCTAGGGCCCTGGGGTTTGTAATCAGGCACTGCAAAGACTTTACAACGTTCAAACCTATAAAAGTGCTTTACTGTTCTTACGTACGTAGTGTACCTACTTGAGTACTGTTCTGAAGTCTGGAACCCTGCCTACGATATTTACAAAAACAGGATTGAATCAATACAGAAAAGGTTTCTTAGATACTTACAATATAAATGTGGTGATAATCTAATTAGTTATAAAACAAGATGTAAAAAATATCATTTCCTTCCCTTAGAGCGCCGTCGTATCATCTCAGATTTGATCTACTTGAATAAAATTATTAAAAATGTCATAGACTCCCCCGACGTACACAATAAAATTAAAATAAATATACCCTCTAGATTCTTTCGCACTTTTGTCCCACTTTACATCCCACCCTATAATACTAATTATTATCATCGCAATTCGTTTATCTGTAGGTCTACCGCACAATTTAACGATTTCTTACGCGATCACTCTAATGCAGATGCTTTCTTGATTGAATCTTCTTCTTCGGCTTGTAACTACAGAATATTTCTGTTAATTAGTATCAATTAGGTATGTGTGATCAGTTCAGTGATCCAAAGGTTTGATTGAATTTTTCTCGATTATTTTTGTTTGTTATTATTTCATTCCCTTTTCTTTTTCATTTGTATAAAGCTAGCACTCACCTTAATGTTTGTTACATATATCTGTAAAAGCTTGTCAATGGCTATCTGTTTCAATTATGTTTAGCTGTAAGTTTATCTATAGAAATAAAATAAAAATATAATAAAATACAAATAAATATGCACTAGTAAACTTGATCTGACACTAAGAAAACCTGTCGCTGCCGGCGCGCGGAGCTAGTCCAGTATTTTCAGAAGAAAATACTGGACTAGCTCCGCGCGCCGGCAGCGACAGGTTTTCTTAGTGTCAGATCAAGTTTACTAGTGCATATTTATTTGTAATGGCGTGGCAGAAGCCAATGGCAAGAACATATTCTATCTACCCTCGTACGTAATACGTATCTACCCTCCCCACGCTCCCCAACGGCCGCCAGAAACAACAGAACAAAAACAATCACCCCACTCACCCACACTCGCCAATTGGCTTCCACAACGGCTCTAGGTCTATTACTCTGGCGCGTACAGAAATAACGCGCCAAAACGATTATTGAAGGCACACTTAACTTAAAATGACGTTAGTATACTTGAGCATTTAAAGAAACAAAACAAAAATGAATTAAGTGTACACGTATTAGATATGTAATTTTCGATAATTTTGTAAAAATAGTTCTTTTTTGTATCATAGCGACTTAGCACATTTGTGCACGCACGAAAAAATAGAAGCATTAGATTCGTTTTTGTATTAACTGCACTTACAACATTTGGATTGTCTGTAATATGTAAGATTACATGTCGTAAAGGTACTTAATATTTTTGTGCGTTAACTAGTACAGCGGGAGGGAATATTAAAATCACTTATGGACTTTTCGTAGCAAATTAGTAAAAATAAAGGATTTTAATACTTTTGGACATAAACTGAGCTTACCTAATACAACCGTGACACTGGGTTTTTGATAGAAAGAGACGGAATATCGATACGTGGGTAAGTGCAAACGGTAGAGCACGTCAATTAATACAGTTTTCAGTCAAAAAGTAAAAATCGCAATTTTTGTAATTAGAACAAGTGTGCTCTAAGCCATCGAGTCATAGAGCTAAGGCACATTTGTTTTGATGCTGGTTATCAAAAATGTTTATTGAGCTTATTGAGAGGGCTTTACAATTGAGATTGATAATTATGTATTTACTACCTTTCGCCCGCAACTTCGTCCGCGTCGATCAGTTACTTTGGGATATCGCTAAAATTTACCCGCGACTTCATTTACGTAGAAGGAGAAGCGCTTCCCCCTCACGACTGCCCGCCGCGCGCCGTACATGATTATTGCGCGTATTAGATATGATTATTTTATTCTGCGATATCTTCTAAAATACTCATTAAAATCAAATTATGTAAACGGCAAAATTCTTCTAAATTTAATGCTTGTAATGAATAACGTATTTACGTGGATAAGGATTAGTATCATCTTTATGGAAACACCCTCACAAATAATGCTTAATTTTAGAACAAATTTGGTTAGTATAAAAAGGTTATTGTGAGCCAACCTTAAAAGATAGACATATACAGTCGCGGACTTTTTTAAAAACTTTTAAAGGGAAACAATTCTGTCATACATAAGTTTAGCGAAACTAACCGTTTCCGCAGCGTACGCAGCGAAACCTATCAAAAGTAAGGAAAAAAAAATGATTTTGAAACATTTTTGATTGGTCCTCCGCTCGTATTGAGCTTGCATGATATTATATAGCCTAAAGCCTTCCTCGATAAATGGAGTATCCAACACAAAAATAATTTTTCAATTTGAACCAGTAGTTGCTGAGATTATTAGCGCGTTCAAACAAACAAACAAACTCTTTAGCTTTACAATATTAAGTATAGATGACTAGCATTAATTGCCCGCGGCTTCGATCTCGTGAAATTAGATTTTAAACTTTCATCCCCTATTTTACACCGTTGGGGGTTGAATTTGAAAAAATACTTCCTTAGTGGATACCTACGTTATATGAGATATATGTTTATAATATAATAAAATGTTACTTATATGACGTGGGGTGGAAGTATGGAATCCATAGATAATAACACCGGTCAACAAAAATTTTTTTTTTTTGCGCATGGGTTTTACTTGATTTATTCTGAATATATAAGCAAATATTTATAAAAAAAAAATGCAATTACAAATCGAAAATATTTGCTTTTTAAGAAGTTATAGCGATTTGACCATTTATGATTTTTGCTTCCAATTAAAGTCGTCTTTGCGCTCTATTGCTGGCGAAAGAGAGGTATGATATGAGGGTTGTCTTTCTTACATCCCTCCTTGTGTACGACGGTATGAGCTCGCATATTATAAAGAAATAACGTGTTTAATATTTTATTTCGCTGTATTATCTTGTACAAAATGGCTTCGAGAAGTTGAAAAGGAGACGGTGACTCGTTTTGCTATATTTGTGGTGGATTTATTAAAGTGAGAGAGAAAAAGTGTTATTTAACTACAGATTTAAAGATTTGCGAAGCATAACAAGCTTACTTCCATCTACCTGTTACAAATCAAGACCAAAAATGGGCTTATGAAATAAATGTATGAATAAAATAACGAGATGATTAAGATTTTTTTCATCTTCGGCTATAGGATGTCTCTAAAGAGACAAATGTTCCATTCTCGTTTTGATAAGTTTAAAGATAGTATTAGAGCTTATTCGGAAGAATAAGAGGAAGGATTCCATCGAGATATATTTGGAATTTGAGAGACGTTCCCAAGGCCAATATTCATACTGAAAGCATGTTGAGGATTGAGGGACTATATTTGGTGGTTAATAAGATAACTTCTACTGAACATGGCAGGAGAAGCAAAACTGTTAATTTTTAAACACTTTAACACTATTTTAAAACTTATTTTGTAAGATTATACGATAAAATTGATGCTCAGTATCTTTTAATAAATCACCTCTATGTAAATTTTTCATGTATTTTCATTGCTTTGATTTTTTTCATTTTTTACACTTAAAAGCAAATACAGAACAATTTTTTATACTAATTATTATTTCTAGGTATAAAAGCAATAAAAATAATGTATGTATAACCCGTGCGCAAAAATGCTGTTGACTATTGTAATAGAAGAATATTGTAGAAGCGTAGACGTTTAATAGAGCTACGAGGCAGAGCTACACTAAAAGGATATACCAGAGATAAAGCCGCCCAGATATCACAAACGTGATGATTAATAAAAAATATTTAAATTAAATTTCTTTTATTTGCATAAAAGTATAATATTTTCTTCGTAGTTTTTCATGTATGATACACGTGAACTTAGATAAACATGAGCTCGAACCGCTTGATTACATTTTGAGCTTAGCCCACTCGTGTAATGAAAGTTAATAATTGTACGGATCAAAGGTATGATCTTAATGCGCATGCGTAGATAGAAACAAATACAAACTTGATAAATGACCTCGTTACTATAACGGTCGGGTCTGCTGCTTGATTTTCATTTCTGGGTCACTATTTATATCTTTGTGAAACATGTTACTCGTTTTTAGGCTGCCCACAACATCATTGTGTTTAATTACAGGCTAATGAACGGTAATATGTCCGATCGTATAAGATGATTGGCACTCAAAAACTGACAAGGTACAAAAGTGTCAACGTTCTTGAAGTCTTGACATATCACTGCTGGCACAAGCCTGGCGTCAAGTTGCAAGATGCGACCTTTGTACTCAGGAGAACTTAGTACAAAGGTCGCAATTTGCAATAAATCATTTTCTATTCGAAATTATAATAACCAACATAACCAACCGAACCTTCGTCATTTATCGTACACAAATAAATATCTAATTACAGGAAGGTCGTAACATTTCCAATTTTTTATTCAGAGTGTGAATATTGTTTAATTACCAATTTAAAGTTTACGATAGATTTACGAAATACGAGGAGGCAGTATTGTGTCGCTAAGCCAAGGGTAATAATAATAATGCTGGTCTTGTTCGATTGATCTTCGGCTTTCGTAATAAGTTGGACATCAACGCGACAACATAATGCGTCTTTGTGTCTGCACTGTGTCCATTTAAATTATATGAAACATCGAGGGTTCAGTTTCGCGAGTGGCGTGGAACAGTGTGAGTCAGTCCCTGACGTTCCCACAAGGTATTCACGGGAAGCGGTCATTAAGTCATTGCGATAACGTCACCGTGAGATCTGAAACTATTTAAACGCACACACAGTATAATATTTAGGTGCAGCGAGATAGATTTGATACAATTACGAGCTTCATGCTCCGTAATTACGCACACGCGAGAGGAAAACAACGAAAGAGTGTTTTCAATTGCCAGCTTAATTTAACTCTGAACCAGAATTCTCGACATAGAAATATAACCTACATAGAACACGAAAGCGCACATAACTGTTGGCATTTCGATATAAATACAGGGTGCCGGTGCTAATGTCGGCCGCGTTAGAATTCGGTGGTCCGCCGAAAGAAGGCCGCGCGACGACCTTCCGAATGGCTGACTTGGTGCGTTGACCGCGGACGAGCGAGTAGGCATGGCTAATTATGGACCCCTTTTGCACTCATCGCATAACAGGTTGAAGGAATTTTTAATACTTCAAATTCGATTTTTTCGAATTATACAATATATCGCGATGCGATAACGATTCGATGAAATTAAGGAAAATAAAAGTCGGACAGAACGACGTACATAAACAATTTATTTTAAACCAATTTAGACTAAGTATTATGAAAGTTGAAATTGATTTGCTAAATGTTAACGTATTAACTCGGACTAAGTCAGCACCGAGCTTTAATGTTTTTAAATGTTAATGCGATTAATCTACTTTCAGCTTAAATTGTATCACATAACTGTAATTTCTACTCGATCTTAATGAATTATTAAGAATTGAGATGTGACTAACACTCACGTCTTAAAATAAAGTAAAATAAGATATTGAAAAGTAATCGTTTTATTATTGCCAACTTAAATTTTAAAAGCTAACAAATAACTCATTAAATGATTTTGAATTTGTGTAATGTGAAAGGCGGCGACCGATTTAGTGATATTTTACGAGAAATTAAAATGAGAAGAGGTTAACTCGTTAAATTAAACAGTAATTTGTTTTAAAATCGTGAACGAGAATCGATGGTTCCCCGGGTAATGTTTGTGTTAGGAATTCCCAAACAATGTTGAACGCAGTTGACCCACGAAATGATCGGAGATCTGTGCTCTCGGTACATTAGTGTTTGCATAGCGAGTGGATGTCTACACGAGATCAGCATTTTTTAAACCTAATTAGATTGGACACTGGACGGCTTTGTGAATTTTTTGGCCTAAGTTTTCGAATTCGAGTCGCATACGAGAGTAAATTTAGGCGCAGTTTATTTAGGTACTTTAAATTAGTGCATTTAAAATTAATGTCGTTTAAAGGTTTTATAAAACTTTAAACGTCTTTTAAATGTAAATTAATTACCCTTTTCCTTTGCAAACTGCGCTTTATTTGTTTTGAAGACGCGATTTGTTTTCGAAATTTCAGATTAAAATATTTTCCTTAGGCTTGATAATTATATTCTTCTCTGAGTAGGTAGTTGAGTACCTACTTAGTCATATATATACGTCATCGGTTTACTTCAAATGACTTGCATTGATGTACTCGTACAAACTATCGACACAACACTTATTTCTTCAGAATCAGCACTGACATCAAAACTTTTTATTGCAAATTCGTGATACAGGCCAAGTCCCTATAGGAATTTTAACGCCAATCAGATTAGTAGGTAGAGGTAACTAGGTAGGTAGGTAGGTAGGTAAGCTAAGGTACGCATAAACGACACAGATATTAGACAACCTACTACTAGACTACTGTTATCCCAAGATAACGAAATGCCTAAAGTAGGAATGGATGGTACCTATTTTTATCGCAAGGTAGATAATAAATTTCAAAGCTGCCTTTAGAATATAAAATATTTATGTTATACATAATAAGTATTTTTTTTTATAAAAACTAACTCGACTACATAAATTATTATCGCCTATTTTACCCGAGCTATTATTACGAATCTATTGACACCTCATTCAATAAAATCCGATCAGTACTTTAGGCGCTACAGTGCAACAAATATACGTACAATATGGTACAATATATACATAGACTGCCAAAATCATTACCCTTCCTTTTGGCTTCACTGTAGTCGGGTAAAAAATTACAAAAGCATAATATGTCACCGTAAAATTGTAAAAACCGTTAGATTGTAATATTACTAGAGATATTATAAAATGTCGACAGATTGTCAAATAAAAATTTCTCCTTACAATTGTACGCATTATTTTTCGTTATAATTATTATTATGAAAAAGCAAACAAATATGGCAGCGCGGGGCACTTGTCGTTTAACCAATCGGCATGATAAATATTACAATATAACGAAAAATAATGCGTACAATTGTAAGGAAAAATTTTTATTTGACAATCTGTCGACATTTTATAATATCTCTAGTAATATTACAATCTAACGGTTTTTACAATTTTACGGTGACACATATAATTGATGAAATATTTCGTACAGTAACAACCATTTTTCCATCGGGTTTTCCTGTTGTGGAGAACCGCGTAATGTAAAATAGAACAGGTTAATATTGATAGCTATAAAATGAAATAAGTAATAAGTAATCGTATCAGATGATCGTGGTCAGCATTGTTTATGATAAAACAACAATTGGAAGAGTTTTTATATCGATGTTACTGGCCACAACTCTATGTTATTCCTTTGTTATTATTGGATATGATTTTTTGCTTCATAACAAAAATACAATTACATTAGAATTATCAATAAATTTATTAAATAAAACTTAGTCTAGCTTAGTACCTTTAAGCTCGATGACGTGTCCTTAGAAGCTTTTAAATATCGTTATAAATTTCAAATACATTAAAAGTTATCTAATTTTATTTCTCTGCCTCTAATTTACTGTGATATATCTGGACAATATTTTTAAAGAAAATACGACCAAAAATTGTAAATTTTCTAAAAAATAACCATTAAACGTGTAAATTTTATAGAATGTGGCTACCGTTAAAGATTTTAGTGTCCAATAATATTAATTCGTGAGATAAGTCTCAGCGATATTTAATTCTTACTTTATTTAGAGAAGTTCCCGTTACTGGTAGGGTTGTCAACTTTTTTTTCCGGCTTCATGTTATTCTCAAATTAATAACCATTACCATGTTATGGCTATTGTACTATATGCTGGCAAGTACCGTAGTTATTCTCTTTGAAAATATATTGTCGCGGTCGTTATGATAAAACAGTTAATTGTTAGGATTTGAATAGCTAATTAATTTTTTTCTTTGGATTGTAATGATTTAATTCTCTGCAATATTGTCACTAAGGTATAGTTTTTTTACTTACGTAATATGTATATGGGTAAACCTTTTTAATATTATGGTAATTTGTAATGTTACTTACGTTACTTACGCTATATATTTTGCCCGCGAATTCGTCCGCGTGGAGTTCTGTTTCCATACAAAATTTTAACCCCTTTTTCACCCACTTAGGGGGCGAATTTTCAAAAATCCTTTCTTAGCGTTACAACTATCTGTCTGCCAAATTACAGCAAAATCCGTTCAGTAGTTTCAGCTGTGCATGGATAGATGAGTCAGTCAGGACTCAGGTTTGCCTTTTATATATTTAGATACGGTCAGCAACACAAGGCGTAATTCGTTTGATAGTGACAGACGCGAGGCATGTCCTCGCATATTTCTTGTCCTGTACCGTTAGCATATTTACATAATTGGGTATTAGTCTACATGGAAAAAAATGTTTTATAAACATTTAGAAAGAATAAGGTATTAACCGACAACTCAATAAAAGTAAATATGTTGTATGTTTCGAGATTTTATGTGTATATTTGTAATGGGTATTTTACAACAGTAGGTACAGTAAAAAACCTACATACCTTATTAGTTACTTACATCAAAGATTACATTACAATACATACAGACAGATTACATACAGATTACAAGAAGATTACATTATTAGAGTTTGATAAACGCGAAAACTTCGGAGACTTCGATAAATTTTGTTTATATAAGGTCTCCGAAAATCAATTACGGATACTTCAGGCACGTGATAGACGTTTAGGCAGAAAAATAATTGTCATACTCAAACTAAAAAAAAAATCATCTAATGTATGGGCGACTCTCCGCTAATCGCAACCTCGCCCATATAAAGACAAAAAAATTGTTTTGAGTATGACTATTATTTTTCTTCTTAAATGTCTTTACACAAGCAGCACATAATATGCCCAAAGTATCCGTAATTGATTTTACCAAACCTTATATATATATATATATATATATATATATATACAACCAAACATTTCATATAGCAACTTACATGACGTCACCTGCTGGTACGATTTTTGTATGGGACGTTTTCGCAAGACTCACAAAAGTCCTTCAAACAATCCTAAATTTCTTAGACAATATTTATTTACTTCCACTATTATTTTGTTTAGGTACTTGCTTATTTTTCAGAGCACTATTCATTTATGTAATAGAAGAATTACAGGCAAATATCCTATTACATTTAATTATTGTATCTTGTGTTTTTATTTCATTCAGTTCAGTTGTCCTTTTATAACTGTAGCCGGCAAGAAACCTTTATAATATTTAGTATTCATTCATATTTTAGTGACAATTAAAATAATACAACAAAGATAAAATTAACAACAAAACTAGAGTAAAAAAAGAACGAAAAATTAGTACTAATATAAAGAAGACTTATCTACAAAATATAATCTAGGTATCTTAAAAAAATATTTCAGTACTTATTTTTTAAGCTTAATTTATTGTCATGATACTGTCGAGTATGAACAGCAAATATTTTCTAATGCCTGTTACGATAAAACTGCACAGTTCGGTCACAGTAGACGTATCGTTGTGGCATGTAGTATGTATTAGAACAAAATTATTATTATTTACTAGCGACCCGCCCCAGCTTCGCACGGGTACAATACTGATACTAATACTAAAGAATGTCTTTGAACCTCTAACAAAACGGGCGAAATCTAGTCAAAACAAAGAGAAACAAATTAATATAGGTACCTACTAAAACTCAATGAAATAAGTAGGTGGGTATCCTTTTATCGTATGAAATACCATAGATCTAAACTCCCCCCGCACGCGCACCCCCGCATTGGTGACGCCCACTTCGCAATGCGACGGGCCGTGCAGCAAAAATCGTAATATTTTAATTTCGCCATAACTTCAAAACCACACGTCCAATTTAAATCATTCAAAGACCAAATATTATCTACATAAACTGTACTTAGTGATGAAATAATTTATTTTGATAAGGATTAATAGCATGAGTAAAATAAACGCGTTAAAATGTAGTCCAAAAAAAAAATCAAGATTTCTAAATAAAATAATGGTTGTTGTGCCTCACTGGACATAGATAGGTATAGTGTGTCGCGGACTTTTTTGTAGATATTTATAAGATCTACAATTAATTAGAACATTTTATGGTTCTATCTTTTATAGTTTAGGCAGCGTACGCAAAATAGATAACTTTTCTGGTTGATTTTTTACACCTTGTGTCCGAAAAACCCAAATATTTTACGGAACCCTATTTTTTTCCAAAATAAAATATAGCCTATGTTACTCGTGGATAATGTAGCTTTCGAATGGTGAAAGAATTTTTGAAATCGGTCTAGTACTTTTTGAGCCTATTCATTACAAACAAACAAACAAACAAACATACAAACAAAGTTTTCCTCTTTATAATATTAGTGTAGATTAATGCCACCTTAATAAATAATAAAAATTTTGTTCTAATTAATGAAACCATCTGCTTTTTGCCTCGCAATATGCCAATTTTTGGAAGCTGTTATTATGTATATTTTCGAAGCCTATCTAATCTTCTGCTTTAAATAAGCGAACAACAAGAAAAAATATGAATGTCGAGCAGGTAGTTTTGAGTTCAGGACGTTGAAGGACAACAATAAAACTTTAGTGTTTTTAATATCTGCTGCTAAAGCTGGCGCTTCGAGGAATTTTTTCAGTACTGAAAACGTTTACAAAAAGTGTTTGACAGATTTTCGAGTACGGAGAGCAAATATATGTTTTGTGTAACAAATCCAGACGGTGATCGAATAAAATAAACCTTATTGCCACGTATTAAGATTCATGCAAAATGTACCGAAAAACAGCAAATTTATGTCAAATTCGCAATTATTGTAAGTCAAACATGAAGGAAAACCCGTACTCTACATACGCTATGTCGGTCGTAGATACAGGCTCAAGCATACGGTGTTGGACACACCGTATGCTTGAGCCTGTATCCTATAGCTATAGCTATACCTATAGCCTGTAAAATCAAATGTGTGGAAAAATTGTGGGTGTGAATTTTTTTCAAATTTAGATAGTTTTGGTTCGTTCTATGGAAGCTGTTTCTCTGTATATTCCACATTCTCTCTCTGCAGTTGTACGGGTTCCCTTTGTGTTTGTCTTCACTAGTTTTCATTAATGAAAAATCCATTTCTTTGTTTACATAGGTACTTTTTTATTTATATAGCTAAATAAAAAGTACCTAAACGTCCAAGCTGAAAGTTGATTACAATCGATATTTTTTGCGAAGTTTAAACCGAAATAAATACAAGGAGCTAGAAGGATCAGCGAGATGTGTTCACATTAGCGTAATAAAGGTTTTGCACGTAAATCACCTGCTTGATCCTATGGATTTATAGTCCTCGTTCAGGAGCCGCGAGTATTACCGACCATCATAACATCTTAATAAATCAAACTGTTAATATGCAGCAAGGGTCGGGTTTGTTATTTTTATATCTATTCATAATTTGCTGTTGTTACATACCTACATTAATAAAATGCATTTTTAACTTATAAAAGTATAGTTTGAACAGTTCCTTTACATACAAGGTTTGTCATAGGTATTAGCAATGCGGTATCAAATAAACGACAAAAAAAAAAACAATTATACATCAATAGTTTTTAATCGACCCAGCTATGGACTATTTGAACTCTACATCACCAAAGAATATGATAATAATACATATCCATATGTCAGTAGCCCCATTTTCTCCTCCAGCAGTTAAAGTTACGGAGAGGTGAAAATTTCTCGGCCGACATCTTGACAAGAAGTCTCTTTGGTCAAGTCATTATAGTGTTTAGCGTTTTGATTTTGCGCGCGAGTGCATCGCGACAATTTAATGATTGTGTCACTCGTCCGAGCTCTCACACGCGTGTCGGTGACGAGTTATTTACCCAGAGAGTGTAACGCCCTTTGTGTTCCTTGTTTTGTTACAAAATATTGAACACCGTTTTATTTAACACTAACCTTCAAATTACGTATGTATTGACAGACGGCCGTTAGAAATGGACCTCGGCTACAAACTCGACACGTAAAATGTCGACATTAAATGTATCGTCTGTTAAACGATGTAACGTGTTGTAAAACGAGGTAAACAATATTATAATATAACACGATGCTCTATAGAAATACTATGAAGGAGAATAATTTGAAAACGGCAATTTTTATGCACTAGGCATTTGCTTTCTCCTATTAAGACCAGGTAGACCAAGCGAAATAGGCATTTAACGCTTCCAAGAGTTGCCCGCAATTGCCGCAAAGCGAGCCGCGCGCCTACGTCGCCGGCGTGAACTTACATGAACCCAAAGTGTTACAGTGTAGTCGTGTCGGCAGTAGGTCATCTTATTTTATTATTTGTATTGAAAAAGATAATAAAATCCATATGTAACTGTTTTAATGCAACACATAGCACACATAATTTGAATAGATATTATAGGTAGGTACCTAAGTAAAAAATGCTTAAATTTTATTCAATTACTAGCTGATGCCCGCGGCTCCGCCCGCGTATGTACAGTAACCCATGGGAATCGTATATGTCCCGCGATAAAAAGTAGCCTATGCCCTTCCCTATGGTCTACTTTATGTCTGTGCCAAATTTCATGATGATCGGTTTAGTAGTTTTTTCGTGAAACAGTAAATAAAGTATCCCACGGGAACCGTACATTTCCCCGCGATAAAAAATAGCTTATGTCTTTTCTCAGGCTCTAGAATATCTATGTACCAAATTTCATTTAGATCGGTTCAGTAGTTTTGGCGTGAGAGACGGACAAACACACACTTTCCCATTTATAATATTAGTATGGACTAGCTGTTGCCCGCGACTTCGTCCGCGTCAACTGATGGCGCAATAATGCATTAATTTCGACCAAATTTGATTACCATAAAAAAGGTTATAGTGAGTCAATCTTAAAAGATTTTTTTACATCATTTAAAGAGGAATAATTATTTTATACATATTTTTTGGGTAACTTGAGCCGTTTACATAGCGCACGCAACACGCTGTGTTCGATGTGTGCATGGAGACGAGTACCTATCGTTAGCTCGTGTGGTCACTAAAGTACGTGTTGTTTCGTGAGATAAAAATACTGTATCAGGTACATAGGTGCTGGCGATTTGATGGTAACTACTTAGGCAGACACTTGCAAAAAATGTATTCCTACTGCCGAGTCCGCACGTTTGCCACTTGCCGCAAAATCCAAACCTCCACAAACGTTTGACTTTTTGAAAATCCGGATTTCCGAATTTTTCTCCCAAAAATCCGGATTATCCGGATAATTCAATTTTTTTCATTTTTTTTAAATTTGTTGCATAATTTATAAAACTTTAATGTTAATTTTACTACTATGTTGTAGCAAAACTTATTTATTAGTAAAAAAAAGAGTTACTTTTTTATAATTTAATTTAAATAAATTCTTATTTTAAGTTGTAAGTATTAGAATTACAATCTGAATAAATAAAAACATAATGAGATTTTATCAAAATTATATACTTAATTATATTTATTTTTTCATTTTTAGAAATATTTTTGATAACGTTTCAAATCCTACAATGTTCAGTTTTATAGTTAGTATATTATTTTAAATAAGGTATGTATATATTGTTATTTACTAAATGTTCCAGCAGAAAGAATTATAAAAAAGTGGAATAGCCTGTGATCTTTTTAACGCTTTTTTTACATATCTACGCCACAGTTCACCACTACCGTTTTCGTAAAGTTCCATTTCTATGTGAAAGTACTAACGTACGAAAATTAATACAGTTTAATAAAACGTAGGAAACTGAAAATCCTTTAAATCGAGATCCGGGGAGTGAAGACAAATCATTTGAAAAATGGGGCTGGATAAATAATTTTGTATGGATGAAATTGGACTACTTTCGAGTTATTGAAATTAAAAACCACCCACCTGTTTGGGTAATAATTAAACATGTAAATGGTGCTTTTAATTCCCTCGGAAACTAACAGAAGTATAATAAGCAATTCTAAGCACAATTTAAAATCTATAACTGTTGTAAGATCTTTATTTTAACATTTTACTTACAAATAAACAGTAACATCTTACTCTTCATTGCACTTTGAAGTTTCCGCTATAAGATGAAAACTACATTACTTAAAAAAAAAAAATAACAGTGGTTTACACAAATCGTTGGTGCTATTTTTGACACCTATATCTTTAAAATATTATCTAAAAATAATTATTTCTACGCAAAAACAGGAGCGTTGATTTTCATTTAGTTTTGCTACTGACTCGTTAGTTTAGGTTAGTTTAGTTCAATCAAATTAATTTTAATAATAAAAAAAATATTACCTTCATTCATTCGGCAAAACTCTCTCTAATCTTAAACCAACCAGTCAGGTATTATCGACTCCAAAACTTCTTCCTGATATCATAGAGATAAGATTTAGGTATTTGGACTTAGATATTCATTATTTAGAAGATAATTAAATATAGTTAAACCACTACATTTCTTTTTAAGCTGTCATATTAATTTGGCATTCTATGATTGCAGAAATTAAAATTGCAATAATATGTTTCGACTTTCGTTAGTAAGAATTCAATAAATATAAAAATACAAAGCTTTAATTGGGTTTGGATTTGCTTATTATACTTCTTACTACTTGTGCAAGTGAAACTGAAACCATATTCAGTGTTTTTATAAATTGGATCACCTATTACTGAACTGTACTACTACTGAAAAAAATATAAAATGGTAAGTATCTTAGAAACAGTCCATACATATACATATATTTAAAATATTATCTAAAAATAATTATTTCTACGCAAAAACAGGAGCGTTGATTTTCATTTAGTTTTGCTACTGACTCGTTAGTTTAGGTTAGTTTAGTTCAATCAAATTAATTTTAATAATAAAAAAAATATTACCTTCATTCATTCGGCAAAACTCTCTCTAATCTTAAACCAACCAGTCAGGTATTATCGACTCCAAAACTTCTTCCTGATATCATAGAGATAAGATTTAGGTATTTGGACTTAGATATTCATTATTTAGAAGATAATTAAATATAGTTAAACCACTACATTTCTTTTTAAGCTGTCATATTAATTTGGCATTCTATGATTGCAGAAATTAAAATTGCAATAATATGTTTCGACTTTCGTTAGTAAGAATTCAATAAATATAAAAATACAAAGCTTTAATTGGGTTTGGATTTGCTTATTATACTTCTTACTACTTGTGCAAGTGAAACTGAAACCATAGTCAGTGTTTTTATAAATTGGATCACCTATTACTGAACTGTACTACTACTGAAAAAATATAAAATGGTAAGTATCTTAGAAACAGTCCATACATCTATACTAATATTATAAAGAGGAAAACTTTGTATGTTTGTTTGTTTGTTTGTTTGTAATGAATAGGCTCAAAAAGTACTGGACCGATTTCAAAAATTCTTTCACCATTCGAAAGCTACATTATCCACGAGTAACATAGGCTAAATTTTATTTTGGAAAAAAATAGGGTTCCGTAAGATATTTAGGTTTTTCGGACACAAGGTGTAAAAAATCAACCAGAAAAGTTACTTATTTTGCGTACGCTGCCTAAACTATAAAAGATAGAACCATATAATGTTCTAATTAATTGTAGATCTTATAAATATCTACAAAAAAGTCCGCGACACACTATACCTATCTATGTTTACGCGAATATTGTTCATTGTTTTAAACACTTACGGATTTTGTCGCACAACACGAAACACTTACGGAAAACAATCACGACAAAACAATTAAATTTTGGATGTGAAAATACCGAATATTGAATACTAAATTACCATGTTGGCTAAAGAATGTAAGGAATAAAAAATTACAAATCTGGTGACTAAATAATACCACTGAATATTCCAAACTGGCAGACAGATATTATATTAGCGAACAAATAACCATCTTGGCGACAATTTGTGAGTACACATTTAATTTAAGAATAGGTACATATATTTTCCGTAATGTAGGTAACTCAAAAAAACATACAAGCAGCAAAACCAGCGCACATAAAAAAACAAAGGAGCGTACAAAATTCCCAATTTTTAATTTTCCTCGACTTTAGGGGGGGTGTAGATATTGTGTAGATTCATTTTGAAATTTAAAAATAACGGTAATTCATTTTTTTGCAAAATTAACATAGGTGTCGTTACCAGGTTTTTGGGGATGCTGGATACGAAAATGACATTCATTTTGAAATTCCAATATGGCGGACATACTTAATTTTATAAAAATAATATGGTTGTCCCTTTGTTGGTTTCTAGGGGTGCTGATTACAAAAAAGTCATCCATTTTAAATTTCCTTAGTAACCCCGCAACCTCAAATTTTCTTCATGATGAAAGAAAAAGAAATTTGAAAATCCTGAATTTTCCAAAATTTCCATAGCTTTATACATCGCTCATAATATCTCAAAGTAGAGAATTGCCATATTTTTTTTCTATAATCACTTCTATCTCAGAAACAGTGCATCTTGAAAAATAATGAAAATTACCTCACCCTTAAAAACCCCGCAACCATATATTTTCTTCATGATGGGGAAAAAGAAATTCGAAAATCCTGAATATTCCAACATTTCTATAGCTTTATGCATCCCCGGTATCTCAATGTAGAGCATTTATATTTTTTTTATAAAATTGATTCTATCTCGGAAACGGTGCATCCTAATGAAAAATAATGAAAATTTCCTCCCCCTTAGAAACCCCGCAACATCATATTTACTTCATGATGGAAGAAAAAAATCTGAAAATCCTAAATTTTCCAAATTTTCTATAGCGTTTTACACCGTTCGTGTCTCAAAGTAGAGCATTATCGTATTTTTTTTCTATAATGGCTTCTATCTCAGAAACGGTGCATCCTACTTGAAAAATAATGAAAATTACCACCCCCTTAATAACTCCGTAACCATATATTTTCTTCAAGATGAGAGAAAAAGAAATTCGAAAATCCTGAATTTTCCAACATTTCTATAGCTTTATACATCCCTCGTATCTCAATGTAGAGCATTTAATTTTTTTTTATAAAATTGATTCTATCTCGGAAACGGTGCATCCTATTGAAAAAATAATGAAAATTTCCTCCCCTTAAGAACCCCGCAACACCATATTTTCTTCACGATGGAAGAAAAATAAATTTGAAAATCATGAATTTTCCAAAATTTCTATAGCTTTATACACTGTTCGTGTCAAAGTAGAACATTGCCATATTTTTTTTCTATAATCGTTTCTATTTTAGAAGCGGAAAAATAATACTATTACTGGAAATATAATAAAAATTTCCTCCCCCTTAACCCGGAAATCGCATATTTTTTTTCATGAATGCCAAAAAAAGAAATTTGAAAATCCTGAATTTCGAAAAGTTTCTATACCTTACATAGCTGGCACCTCTACAAACTACATGTTAATTTTACGAAGATTGGATAGTCTCCATTTTGGAAAATCCAATTTCATTGGAAGACAATTTTATAATCAGCATATGAAACATGAAAAAAGACATCCATTTTTAATAAAAAAAAATATACGCCATTTTGGAATTTTAAAACGGATTTTATTTTCATATTATTCTGCACCCCCAAAAACCTTGAAAACGATACCCATACCAAAGAAAAAAAACCTCCAATAGTATCCAAAACTGGGATTTTCCGTAGCTTGCAAATTGAATTTCTAGCAGCTATTAATTTATCAATCAAATCTTCATTAGCTACTTACATGGTATAATGGTCACCAACTCATCGTTGCTAATTGGATTAAATTTCGCTACTTTTTATCTGCCGATTTTTGTATTTTTTGTCACTTGAGTGATTTCACCAGTTTGGTAATTTAGTCGCCAACATATTAATTCGCTGCCAAATTCAGCAATACAGTATGCTCACGTGCAGTCACCAACTTATTTTTTGTTCACTCGATTAATTATATCCCTTATTCAAATATTGTACGTCTAGAGTACATACTAATTACAATAATTAAAATATGTAATATTCATAGTAGTAACCAAGATTCGAAAAAATCGAAAATCCGGATTTTTAAATGAAAATCCGGATTTTTAGAATTTTTAGAATTTCGAAGTATCCGGATTGCAACCCCTACTTGCGAGTGACTTGGTGTGTTCTGCAAAGGCAAGCATGACGGATGTTGAGCACGTATCCTTATATTTTATTGTAAATAGAACAAACAGCCTCCGTGGTCTAGTGGTTAGAGCTTGGCTCTCGACTCGGAGGTCGTAGGTTCTAATTTCGATTCCCGCACTGGAACAACAAAAAATGTTGTTTCCAAGTTTGGTTAGGACAATGCAGGCTGATCACCTGATTGTCTGACAAGAAAGATGATCCATGCGTCGGATGGGCAGGTAAAAAGTCGGACCTGCGCCTCATCTCTCGTCAGTCGTGTCGGTTATCCGTCCCACTGGATTACGAGAGTAAAAAAAAAGAGTGCCTTTGTGTACTGCGCACACACTTGGGCACTATAAAAATACTACTGTGTAACTGGCTAGGCTACAATAAAACCAGCCACCGTCACCGAAATCGGCGTGGGGAGTTATTTATTATTATTATTGTAAAAACAGAAATCGAAATAAAAAGAAACGAAAAGTACGGCAAAGAAGATGGTAGATGTTACAAATTCATAAAAACTGTTTACTGGCTTATTCAATAATGTACTAAGGCTACTCCACGCATCAGCTACTTTTTTCTCATAATACACAATAATATATCTATGGACGCTTCACACCAAGTCTATCTGGTCCCGTGGTAAGTTCTCGAAGAACTTGTGTTACGGGTACCAGACAACAGAAATATATTTAATAATTTTTATATTATACACATATTTAAGATTTTTATTGTATTATACACATATTTAATACACATTCATGACCCAGGAACACAGATTTTTTTTTGTTCCCTCAGCGGGATTCGAACCCGCGACCCCCGGCTTTAGCACCAACACGCTCAACCACTGAGCCACAGAGGTCGTCTCATCTAGCAAAAGCAACGACGTGGCGACGATAATGTTATTGTGTATGGTTATATGTACCTATAACTAGCCGATGCCCGCAACTTCGTTTGCGCCTAACTGACGAAAGCGGAACCCTATTTTTTAAACGGAACCCTAAAATAAAAGTAGCCTATATTAGACCTTATGACATCAGCTATCTGCCAGTGAAAGCCCCGCGAAAATCGGTCCAGCCGTTTCAGAGATTAGCCGGAACAAACAGACAGACAGACCGACAGACAGACAGACAGACAGACGGACAGACATTTTTAAAAATTTGTATTTTATTGTAAGTACTGAATATACTTTCAGATGCATTATGTGAAAAGCTGTTAATTTGATGTTACAAACAGACACTTCATTTTTATTTATCTGTATATTATCTGTATATAGGTTTAGTTCAAAAATAAAAAGAAGCATAAAAAAATACAAAACAAACTTTCCTATAGATTTTTATTGTATATTATATTATGTCCATGACCCGGGAACACAGGAAACTTTTTGTTCCTTCGGCGGGATTCAAACCGGCGACCCCCGGCTTGAGCACTAACACGCTCAATCACTGAGCCACAGAGGTCGTCTCATCTGGCAAAAGAAACGACGCGGCGACGATAAAATGTAACATGTTATTGTGTATGGTTATATGTATAACTAGCTGATGCCCGCAACTTCGTTTGCGCAGATCTAACGAAAGCGGAACCCTATTTTTTTAAACGGAACCCTAAAATAAAAGTAGCCTATGTTAGACCTTATAATATCAGCTATCTGCTAGTGAAAGTCCCGTGAAAAGCGGTCCAGCCGTTTCAGAGATTAGCCGGAACAAACAGACAGACAGACGGACAGACAAAAATTTTAAAAATTGGTATTTTATTATAAGTACCGAGTATACTTTTAGATTCCTTATATGAAAAGCTGTTAATTTGAAGTTACAAACAGACACTTCAATTTTATTTATCTGTATAGAATTAGTTCAAAAATAAAAAGAAACATAAAAAAATACAAAACAAACTGACTTTCCTTTAGATTTTTATTGTATTATACATATCCATGACCCGGGAACACAGGAAACTTTTTGTTCCTTCGGCGGGATTCAAACCCGCGACCCCCGGCTTGAGCACCAACACGCTCAATCACTGAGCCACAGAGGTCGTATCATCTGGCAAAAGCAATGACGCGGCGACGATAAAATATAACATGTTATTGTGTATGATATGTATAATTTAGTTCAAAAATAAAAAAAAAACAAAACTGACTTTCCTACACTGCGTTAGAAACGAAAGAATTGTTCGATAAATACGCGGGTAAGGCGTGCGCTAGCAAAACTGACATAGGTCTGTCCTCGTCAACGCCTAGCGGGCGACTGTGGGGCGACTCTAGCGGCTTACGCACGCTGCATTTCAATATTAATTTATTGTTAAAATAATTAAACCAACATGCAAAATGTAACCAGAAATTATTCTTTTTTAAGTTATTAGCTTTTCGTAGATATGATTTTTGAAAGTAAAACTATCATGAACTTCATGAACAAAAAGAAAAATATTCAAATTTAGCCTCCTCTTCGGAATTATTTTTGATCGAGTGAAGTTTTCAATATTATGTTTCGAACCACAAATTGTAAAAGAACATTAAGTAAACAACAATGTGTATTTTTTTTGGCTTTTTAAAGTTACTATTTGTTTGTTTATTATCGATTCAAAGTCATGTAAAATTGGGTCTACGCGGCCTTAAGGTGTTGATGCACTCATGCCTACATGAGCTTTCTCGTATTGAGCCTTTGATGCACTAGACAAGTGCTTTATCCTATTGAGCTTTTGATGCACTAGACAAGTGCTTTCTCCTATTAAGCTTTTGATGCACCAGGTAAGTGCTTTCTCCTATCTAGCTTTTGATGCACTAGGCAAGTGCTTTCTTCTATTGAGCCTTTGATGCACTAGGCAAGTGCTTTCTCCTATTGAGCTATTGATGCACTAGGCAAGTGCTTTCTCCTATTGAGCTGTTGATGCATGTTGAGGCATGTGCTTACTCCTATCGAGCTTTTGATGCACTAGGCAAGTGCTTTCTCCTATTGAGCTGTTGATACATGTTGAGGCATGTGCTTACTCCTATCGAGCTTTTGATGCACTAGGCATGTGCTTTCTCCTGTTGAGCTTTTTGTAAATAATCGTTATTTGACCTGCTGTGTAGAAAAAAATAGGACTTTTGATACCTTTTTACCTTGGCTTGTAATAATTCAAAAAGGCAATAAATAATAACCCTGTAAACAAATAGTGCGTGAATTTTGAATATTAAGCCCCTCTTTTTAATATTATATATCTGTAGAAGACATGGGATAAACATGCTTCAAATATCGCACTATATTAAAGTACTGGCTCTCAAATTAACACTGTGGGCTTATCGTGGGTAATGTTGGTTACAAAATGAGGAGAAACAGCAATACTTCGCCATTATTCTCAATAGTACTAAAACTAATAACTTCACACTGTTTTAATTACTTTCACTGTCTATTAAAATAATAACGACTCCACTTATTTCATTACTTAGCACTTATATTCACTATCACTATCTAACAAGAACACCGATAGTCCCCGAGGCGAACCTGCCGCCACGACGGTTGGTAGCATAATAATCTATGATCATTCCTTGGAGGGAAAACGTGATCACAACTCCCACCACACCGAGCGCGCAAACTGGTCGACCGGATTCTATCAACACCAAACAACATGGCGCTAGTGTTCCCGTCGATTATACTTCCGTACTATTGACTTGCTTGTCAATTCAGCAACAAAATATTAACCTCTTCGACACGGCCATCCTGCGTGACTCACGTCCTCGTGAGTAAATCCTGTAACCAAACCTAAAACCAAGGTATTAGCTTTACCCTAGCTCGGCCAACCTGACCATTTTTATCACATCACGTGATATGACATTCTATAACCCTCGATTCAAACTGAACGCTATCTTAATTCATAAAGCTGACTGTACTTTGTTTGATTTAGACAATCTTTTACCAGATTATCTCCCGCACATAATGGCTAGACCCAGGTACAACATTACGGTAACCGAATGAGAGATCAATTGCTCACTCATTTGCTGTTGCTTAAGTCCAATTAAATCCATTATTTCATATACACCTAAGGACAATGTTTCCTATCCAGTTATAGCACCCATCGCATATCTTTTATGCCGTAGACCAACCGCATTAAAAACATTCGAATTTAGGATGTTAACGTAATTCTTTGACGCAACGCAAAACATGTGACCGTTACTATATCCTCATCACTAGGTACGTGTCATTTAAAACTTGTCACTAAGTGACAATAGAAACCCAAACATAATACCATTTCTCATCTTTGTATTAAACAGCAAGTAATAGCGTTGTACCGTCAACAGCAACATCATTACTATGTAGTAACGACAAACATACCTACATGCCATCGTCACTACACAGCAATAGGATACCAATATGAACCGCATAATACTATGCCTTTGTCACTACTCAATGTGTATTAATAAGTAGTGACAGGATACCACCATCAAAATCATTATGCCTTTGCCACTACTCAATGTGTATTAATAAGTAGCGACAGGATACCACCATCAACAACATCATTGGTGTGTAGTAATGACGTACATACTTGACATCATTCTTACACAGCAACGGAATTCCATCATCATCAACTCATTACTATGTAGTAATGGGATACCATCAACAACAACATCACTACTATGCTGTAATGGGATACCGTAAATACTGTGTACTCGTATAACGCATAGTGCAAATTACGTTTGAAACGGGCGTCACCACACCATATATTTCCACCATTGTAACTCTTGTAACTGTTGTAACTTTAGGATCAACAGCTGTAACCACCAAATAAAAACCTGTTGATGTGATCTCAGGGGTGCCCTAGGGGCATGCTAAAGCTGTTTTAAGATACTCGATGAAACTAGAAGAAGATTATAGGAGGAGTATGTACGCACCACGTTGCAATGGCAAAAAGCCAAAGAACATTCTCGTGGTGCTTACCACGAGAATGAAGATAATTGCTGTTTATTAAGCTGCTACCGGGAAATCAAAATGCTAATTCGATTAAACTTCTTTAAATCGCGAACGCTTTTTTTTAACCTCTTTTTTTTTTGTTGTGAATTAAACTCAAACTCAAAATTTCCATTTCCATGTAGGTTATAATATAATGCTTATAGAATTGTCCTACATGATGCCTACCACCGGTTCGGAAACTAGCCCGGCGAGAAGAACCGTCGTAAGAAACTCGCACGGGGCCACCTTTTAGCAAAAAGATGGGAAAATTGTTCTTCTGTCTTGTTTCAATTAAGCTTTGATGTCCGATAGTTAATGTAACCCATCGTGTGTATACTCATGGATGTACCATACAAACTATTGTAATGTTATGATCATTGAAATTAGCATTGTCTAAAAGTAGGTATGTAAGATTCCAAATTCACAGTTTACAACAAGTTTTAGCTTTTCTTTAACTTACAAGCAGACACACTGTGCTTTAACAGTATGTCATACGGTAGACCGTAGCGAGAGTGGCGACCATAAGCGATAAAGTGACAAAGTTCCTTAACACTCTTGGAAAAAGTTCCAACATACACGATGTTCTTTAAAGTCCACTTTTGAAATTGATAATCAATTATTATTTTGTGTTACTACATGTGTAGTACCCCAATAAAGAATTAAAACTGTATGTCTATGCTTCAAAAGTAAACAGCAAGTTTGAGCTTCATTAAAGTAACTGCAGGCGCCGGTGGCGGATTATCCTAAAGGCGAACTAGACATGTGCCTAGGGGCGCGAGGGTACAAAGGGGCGCTCCGACCAGGCGAGGTGGTATACCCGGTAAGGCCGAAGCCCTGGGCGATCACCCCCCGCCCCCAGGGGCGCCGATGACATGTTTGCCTATGGAGCTCTCAACATTTGATCCGCCTCCGGTAGGCGCCTTACAATTGTAACAAACAACCGGTGTAAACACCTAACCGCAACATGTATCATACCGTCAAAAATCAAACGTTAAATTCTTATTTGTCATCTTTACCGATTCCGCCTGATATAAAAAGATTTATAGTGTGTCCAATAAATAGGTTGTAGTTTGTTTAAGGACCAACTTAATAATCACTGAAGTCTGTTAAGTCAGTATCGACTCGACAGGTGTTATTCACTTTCTTATAAGATCAGTATGAATGTATGACACACCCAAAACAAAAAGCATTGGTAATTTAATTATGAGAAATTGTAAACTGAAAACTATAGTCGTCTCATTTATCATCTATTACCATGTTACAAATTATTTGATATCACGAAATGAAATCTCGATAATGACATGTAATTACCAAAAGATAAAGTAATTAAACTTTAGTACTGTATTTTCCGGTGTGACCTTCAGCGGTCATTCAAACAATAATAATAATAGGCTTTAAGATGTATGTACTATGTACTAGTTTTTACTTTACGTTCCTTTTTACTCATTTACTTGAACTTCTAAAAACCTTTGCTTATAAATCCAGCATAATTAAGCACCACTAATTATGATACAAAAACAACTTCACCAAGTATCTCCCATCATTGTGAAGCGACTAGACCAGTCCACTAAAGATGTGCACTTGGCGCTGTCGCCCAAGCTGCTCGGTCACACAGCGCTGCTCGCTGCATACCTTGGAGCGCCCATTGGTACTCGGTTGCCGTTACCGCTCGAACGTCGAACTTCCATCTGCACATAAAAATAACGGCACGACAATAATGTTCTACTAAAGAACTTCTTTAACTTTAACGGGAAAATGTAGAAATCATTATTCAATAAATTGAATTTCAATTTAACGATCTAAGATTTTCTAAAGAAAATGTAAGTACTGTTAGACCCTCATAATACCAAAGGAGAATACAAGTGCGTTTACAATTTTTTACAAAGTAACCAAGTTCACCGGAGTCCAATGCTGAGCTTTCCGACCCGCCGCAGTCACGGCCACTGGACCGTCCAGAGTGCGTGACACCGCCGTCGTCACGTATGCATACCATCACCACCAGCCACGGTTTATACCACTATCCCTCGTTTGTAATAAATACAAAGCAGCTACACCTGCACATATTAAAAAACAATAAGTCAGGGGCCCCGCGGCCCATCTTTGAGCTTACCGAGCTATTTCCTCTACTACATCGCAGTCTGCCGCTGTCACGGCACTGCAGCAGTTATAGTAGAACTCCCGGCACGATCCACTCTTTTCGGCTCTCGTTCCGCTGCTGTCCCATCTTTCCGTAACTACGCCGTACATATAGCGTGCTGCCATGGTTGCACACACTACCAAACTTGATCCACATTATTAGCACTGATTATTATCACTTTTGTAAGTCGCACAAAGGATTACACTTTTTTTTCACTACCCTCACTTTTTTTTATCTTGAACAAAGACTTGAAATTCTCATCTTGAACCAACATGAATCCCACTTTCTGATGTAGAAGACATGGGATAAACATGCTTCAAATATCGCACTATATTAAAGTACTGGCTCTCAAATTAACACTGTGGGCTTATCGTGGGTAATGTTGGTTACAAAATGAGGAGAAACAGCAATACTTCGCCATTATTCTCAATAGTACTAAAACTAATAACTTCACACTGTTTTAATTACTTTCACTGTCTATTAAAATAATAACGACTCCACTTATTTCATTACTTAGCACTTATATTCACTATCACTATCTAACAAGAACACCGATAGTCCCCGAGGCGAACCTGCCGCCACGACGGTTGGTAGCATAATAATCTATGATCATTCCTTGGAGGGAAAACGTGATCACAACTCCCACCACACCGAGCGCGCAAACTGGTCGACCGGATTCTATCAACACCAAACAACATGGCGCTAGTGTTCCCGTCGATTATACTTCCGTACTATTGACTTGCTTGTCAATTCAGCAACAAAATATTAACCTCTTCGACATATCTATGATTAAGCCTATCTAAATGTCTACGCAAGCAGGTAAGTAATGGTTGAGCGAAAACATCGAATCTAAATTGTATTTCATATTTATATGGCTATTAGTAATTGGTACATACTGGAGGTAATTATCGTTATTTTAATGAACGCATAATGGGCTACGAATACTCGTCTTGCAACTTGCACGTCAAGAGGCTGGCCGGGCTTAGCTGGATCCACCGCCGATGGGCTCGCCGAGTATAATTATTTTTTGTTTAACGTGTCAACAGACTAATGGCATGCCGGGGCTCACGTTACTCCGCTGACTAGTTTGGGTGGTCAGTATCGATCGTGTGCAGGTACTGCATAAATTTTACGCAATGTATGCGCTAAAGTAGGAATGCCAATGAACTTGGGACGGCTATTGACAGCTATTGCGTTAAGACAAATAGACGTTCCGGCGGCTCAGACAGACCTCCGTTCACTTGACCTGCCTACCACGTACATGTGTAGAACCGCATACAGTTGTATGCGGTACGACCGCATACGACCACAAGCGTCCTAAGAAATTCTATGTAAACATACAAAGCTCAAAGCAAATAAATCATTCCCACATCATTCCTCAACTCTAAGCATACTAATAACGATGCATGCAATTTTAATGTTTAGTATTACTAATGCATTATTTAATTGCATACATAGGTAATATAAACGTTATCGGCTTCATGCTAAAGTTCAAGTTTCATTGTCTTTTAAGTGCTAGTTTGTTTTCGTTTCCTTATAAAAGAGTGTTAAGTAAATTTTGAAAAGCGCGATGCGATTGCAGGAGATATTATTTTTCAAGCGGAAATTAAATACCTAATTGTGTTTTCTTTCTGAACAAATTTAGTTATCCTTTTCTATCTATCTTTTAAATATTAAATTTTATAGTTATTGAAATTTATTGGATAAAATATATGATTGCCGTTGAGGAGAATGCTATTTATATGGATCTTTTTACATATATAAGACCCAAGTGCACGAGGAAATTACTTACGGTACCTACCTATTTATACGACTTTGCGTATTTCTACGAGCCATTCGTTGGCTATAGGTTTATTATCGGAAGACCGCCCTCTGTGCTACTTGTAATTTAAGTACCCTTTACTATTTCTTGTTTTTATGACGCCAACCTAGAGTTCCTATTTGTGCCTATTCATTCGACAAATTACTTAATGCCGCTGTTAGGAAAGATTAAAATTATAACGACGGATTCGATTTTCGAATCACTCGTAGCGTTATTTAGTGATAGTAAAAATCTAGTGGACGATTGCTTCAAATTGCATCTTAATTTTTATAAGAGCTCTAGTCTAGCTTTTTGCCTTACTTTTATTGCATCTGCATCAAATTAACGAAATATTTAACTAGATCTCGTCGCGTTATCATCGTGAAATGAGTTTGTAGGTAGAGCGCGATACAATCGGCCGCCGGTCTCCGATCGGAATCGCTCTCGGCCATTTATTTCCGTCGGATCGTTTGACGGCCGCTACATTGTAAGATAAAAAAGGATTTAGAAATTTTATTGGTCAGCTGCCAATAGACGGTAGGATTAAACTATGATTTACAATATACTCTTTCTGGAGAATTACAGAGATGAGCTTTGGGAGGATATTTGCTTCATAATTTATAAAGGAGACTTGTATTTATCTTCTATAGTTATTAAATTTAATAAAATTAATTAATATGGAGCTTATACTTAACACAAATATTATAGCTATAGTTCTATTCAATAAGTTCAAGTCAGACACGATTTGGCAGGTGTAAAATGAATCCATAAGTCTATGAGAATCTAAATCTAGTTAAAATGTTAGTTGCGTTTTAAGGTGAAAGTGTAGTGAATATCTGAAGCTTTGAGTTCAGGGGAAATAAGAATAAATTTGGAAAAATTCGCCAACGTTTCATCTTTCATATTATTTTTTCAGAAATGGCGGTCACTCAAGTTGGCTACTAATGGACCAGTAGAACAAATAGGTTAATTCATCAGCGAGCGAGGCTCGGCGGGCGAGGCGAGCGAGGCGAGTGTGTCGGATATTGATTGTGACACGGTAATGAGCAAGCCTATACGTGACGATAAATCACCTGCGTCAAGTGAATGATGAGCGAATTACACACGTCTAGCGCAGCTGACAGAGCGAGCCACGAGCGAATGAGCGAGTGAGCCGCTTGCGCCTATTATGTCAATTACACACTTTAATTAAACTTGTTCATATTTTAATCATAGTGTTTAATTGTTATTTATGTCTGTAAATTACTATTTTGGTCAATAATATTTAAAATAAGTGGATTTCCAGTGGAATAGACTACTTTAATACTTACGAAGACAATATTGTGAAAGACTAGGAGAAGCAGCCGTAGCTGTCTATAATAATAAAACACTGTGGCAATCGAGGGAGTTGCTGATCAGATTTTCTCCTCATCCCATTGATGTCAAACCATTCACAATATTCTAAATAAAAAAATATTTTAAATCATGTATGCCTGGACTCTTAAAGGAGTCCGCAGCCACCGTCATCCGCTACAATACCTTTAGGCACAGTCCGACCACAATCTTAATAGCTTTCGGCAATAGTCGTTTTTCATACATTATCTGTCATTGCCATAGAAAAACCTAGAAAAACGACGATAGCCGAGCACCATTCGCAAAACGGTTTTATTGTACCTACTACCTACTCGTACTTTCCGCTAATTATGATTTCTTAAAAATGGCTCGCATTAGTTGACGCAGCTTTTGTTTATCATAAGTAATTAAAAACCTATAAAAAATTATCAAAATAAATATTACAAGCTGCGCTTTTGAATACAATTTATTAATTTAAATCACTTTACAGGCATTTCATTTAATAGCTAATTCAATTTGTTAAGCAATAAATTAATACGAATTTATAGCCAAGCCGGGACTATAAATTTTATTTTTTATAGATTTTTTTTTGTTAAAAAGCTTTGCAAAATGCATATAAGGTATTTGCCAATTTCATAACAGTACAGTAAGAGCGAGCGCTCATTTGTGACTCGACAGTCTCAAGACGGTCTATTGCATTACAATTTACTACTAACTAAGTGGGAGCGACACAACGACACAACTCTCTTAAAACTGTAGGTGTTAGTTTAGGGCAATGTTTTTCAACCTGTGGGTCGCGACCCCCTGGGGGGTCGCGAAGCTTCTGTAAGGGGGTCGCCGGAGGTCGAGAGAACTTAAGTACCTATTTTTTTTTTATAATTTATTGATTTATTTAGTTAGAGAATTTTAATAAAAGGATATACTCATAAATCGATTATCGATATCATCGATGTATGTAATTGTAAAATAATGTGTTTGACGTACTATATTACGTACTTATATCCGAATAATAATTATGGAGACGCATAAAAACGTCGTATGGAATGAATATTATTTGTAACACTGTAACATATATGACATACCTACATGATAAAAAAGCGAAGGGTCGGGGGGGTCGCGAAATATTTTTTCATACAAGGGGGGGGGGGGGGGGCGCATCATGAAAAAGGTTGAAAAACACTGGTTTAGGGTATATGTGTTCTGTGGGTGTTAGTCGTAACACAGACTTGTCTATCTGATACAAGACTGTCTTAAGACTGTCGTGTCGTCCCAAGTGAGCGTTCGGCGGGCTTATTACGTATCTTGCAAAAGCCAAGCAATAGCAAAAAATGCGCAATTTTTGCGCAAAAATCGCAAATTCATATTACGTATCTGCAAAAATCTAGCAGAAGCAACCTAGCGACAGTACTGCCTCTAGCGAACAATCGAGGAACTATAAATTCCAATCAATCGCTCGATCTCTTCACTGCTGTCTAATTTTTCGTATTACGTAAGATCGCTCGCTGGTTGCGATTTGAACCGTCAGTTAGCAATAATAATCGAAAATGAAGCAAAGTGCATTCAAACACAATTAGTCAATTAGCAATCGATCGCATAGGTAATACAATTTTATTTGACGTTCAGCAATCGATTGTGCGTCTATCGCGCGATGACTGCAAGATTTTTGCTAATCGCTATTTTTACGTAATACGGCGGCCGCTTTGCAGTTTCTAATTATTATCTATTACAACAACACATATTTATGTAGATTTAACAATTTCATGTCGGAACTACCAAGTTTTCAGGCTCGTAATAATTTGTGGATAATTAAAGTAAAGTAGGTGTTTTAGTCGTAAGACACACTTGTCTATAACAAACTTATATGTCGTGTCCCAAGTGAGCGCTCGCCATTCTAATTACGACAAAAACGTATTTATGTTGGTTTTACAATTTCATGTCGGAACTACCAGGTTTCCAGACTCGTAGTAATTTGTGGCTAATTAAAGTAAATCCGTAATAAGCTTCTACCGTGAATCATGTCCGTGAACAAAATTTATTGTAGAGGAGGTCATAGCGGAGACTGGGGGCGCTTGCGGTACTTTGGCATTGTTCGCTGCGGTCACTTGGCGACTGTAGTCTATACTATACAGGATAATTTTTTCACCAGTAGAATAAATCGACATACGTAATAGTTGTCAAAAATAAAAAATACTAGCGATTTTTGTTACTACCCCTTTGGAACAAAAAAACAAAATTATCAATCCCCGAACTTATCCGCTAAACTAATACAAAATGTGGATGCATTACGCATCTATCGATGCTTTGTCATTGTCTTTGTACGTTAGTAATATATATTCTTTGGCTTTGTTGCCAACTCGTGCGCCGGCCGCTCGGCCGATCGCTTACCCCAGCCCGCCGCCCCTACCGCGTACCGCACCCGTTGACGCCTTGTAGTTAGTGCGCCCATGCGGTATTAGATTGGTTATAGGATAAATTAATTGAAATAAAAAAAAAAAAAAAAATTGTGAAATGTACTCTATTATCGATACCAATGACGTGGTAAAATTTATTGTACCGATAAAAAAGTATTCCTATATACACCAAGTTAGCCTGTACAGTTCCATATCACCCCTATATTAATATAGGCATGTTACTACTTTATTTTAAAGCTTTTCCTCGTATATGAGCCGATGACCCGCCGCGACGGGATTACGGTACTATGCGAGTATGTGCTATTTACACTCCCACCACATTGTGTGTACTTCGTGTAGTCGAAGGATGAGAAATATCAGAAATGCAATCAAATATGACACGACTCGATCATTCTACTTTTCGAACTAGTAAAGTTCCCATTTTAGGGTTTCGTAGGTACCCAAAGAGTAAAACCGGGACCCTATTACTAAGACACTGTCTGTCCTGTCCGTTACTCTGTGCTGTCCATCTGTCACCGGGCTGTATCTCATGAGTAACAGCCCGGTTGGTTCATGAACCATCACGATAGTTAGACAGCTGAAATTTTTACAGATGGTCTTCTTCTGTTAGCGCTATAACAACAAATACTAAAAAAACTGAATAAATATTGAAGGGGGCTCCCAATTCCCATACAACAAACGTGATTTTTAGCCGTTTTGTACGGAACCCTTTGTGAGCGAGTCAGACTCGCATTTGGCCGGTTTTTAATGTGAATGATGTTTTTTTGCCTCTTAAATTGAAAACAAATAATAAAATTAAAGAGGCAGATTGTTTGTCAAACTTTCAACGTGTGACTATATTGAATGTTCTGTCAAATGCTCGGTAGTGTGTGTTAACAATCGGAAGTAGTGTGTGTTGTCGTTATTTTTAGTAATTTTATGTATTTCTAATTATTTACGAAAATAAATTGTAATTTACAGGCCAAATTGTATACTTCTCCTGTAATACAATTCTCGCAAAATTACAGTAATGAAATTTTATTTACTTATTACTTAATATAATAATGTATGTATTGTGTAACACGTAATGTTTAGCAGATTGTCAAGGAACTTCATTATTTTGTATCAAGTTATCTAAGCTTCTATTTTTAAAATTTTATAGTAAAACAAAGTTTAAAACTGATCTATCACGATCAGATGAACTTTTAATTTATCATGGTAATTAGCTTCGTTCAGAAATCAGGAGCAAACTATTACCGACGCTTCTGTGCACACAAAGTGAACAATGTATTGTCGTATCACTGGACGACCACAATTCCGCTCGTTTGACAATTGACTGGAGAATATCCGTTTGTGGTAGATTGTGCTCTCTTGGTGACTTACTTCCCTGCAAATGACAAAACACTGATGGTTATTTACTCGGCAATAATAACTAGATTTCTGAATTGACTGTTCGGTTATTTTCACATAAATGGTAATTTTGTGCGATATATCAAGTTTATTTATTTATAATTATAATTTAATTATCCAAAATGGCGGCGATGTGGTTCGCCACCCATCACGTCTCGTTTCTCGCGGAGGCGAAAAGCAGACCATGGAGAGACGCTTGGCTACGTTGAATGTAAGAGGAGGAATGG
Organism: Glaucopsyche alexis; assembly: GCA_905404095.1. NCBI lineage: Eukaryota > Metazoa > Arthropoda > Insecta > Lepidoptera > Lycaenidae > Glaucopsyche > Glaucopsyche alexis. Next base: position 12,267,014 of record FR990053.1, read on the forward strand.
ATAGTAAGAATGAAAGCGGACGAAGCGAAAGAAGTATGTAAGGATCGTAGCAAGTGGAAAGAAGTGGTCTCTGCCTACCCCTACGGGAAAGAGGCGGTCCTGCCTACCCCTACGGGAAAAAGGCGTGATTATATGTATGTATGTACGTACTTGATTATTAGTTTTAGAATAAGGAATATACAAAAGTCTAGGCTTGTTATCAATATGTTATAAAGCCACAAGTACCAAATCATATAATTATGCGTCAAAGTGCAATAAAATACAATAATATACATTGCATCGTCATCAAAAAACAAAACTGACGTTTTGTTCAATATTAAAAGTCACTGTCTAGGACTACCTATCAAAAATATAATTTAATAATAAAAATATAATATAATCAAAAATAGTTTAGGTACCTACTAAGGTACCTAAACTATTTTTGATTGTTTACGTCTGAAACAAAAGGAGAAAATCAACAAAATACTCGTTCAGTACTTACCTAATTTGGAATTTATTATAATCGCTTCATAAAAGTAATAAATAGAGAGTTATAAAAAAAATACTACTAACAGTCAACAGAAGTATTTAAAACGAAACTGATGTTATGTAGGTTAGTATCTAATTGAGGTCTAGTACTAGGTTAATAGAACCTGGCTATATAATCAAATGTCATAAAAATACTGAACTCATATCTATTTGATAGAACCTAGTTTAGAATTCATCGTTCTTATAATTATATATGACTAGCTTTTGCGCGAATTCGTCCGCGTAGATTCCCATTCGTTTCAAACGTCGAAAAATCGTTTTAAACGGATTTATATATCATAATAAATGTGTGACAAAATTCAACACCATCAGTTCAATTGTTGATATTTTCCCATTTGGGCTCGCGATTTCAACCATTTAGGGGTTTTTTAAATTTAATTTCACGGAAAACAGGACAGATTTTAAATATTTTTCATATAAACTTTCAACCGTTATTTTAGATACCCTCAGAGGGTGAATTCCCTGAAAGATATATTTATTAAATATATTTAAGAGCATGAATTTCAATTTTTATCGCAATCGGTGCAGATTAAAAAAACTCCAAACAAACTTTCAAGCCCTATTTTACTATTTTAAATATCTACTAAATGAATCGAAAGTATCACCAGTAGACCTTTTTAACTACTCCCTACCTTATATATGTCACCGTAAAATTGTAAAACCGTTATATTGTAATAAAACTAGTGAAATTGTAAAATGTTGATAGACTTCCGACGCGAATATGCTGCCTATAATTTAACACATTATTTTTCGTTACATTATAAATAATATATAGTTTTTAATCTTTCGACATATTTTTACAATCTCGTTAGTTAGTTAGTTCCTGCCTTTTAACTTGATATTTGCCAGTGTCAAGTTATAAGGCGGAAAATAGAATATTCTTTCAATTTTTTCTCACCGTATTTCTAAATCGTCAAGTCCAAAGTGTCGTCAAAGTCCAATGAAATAGTCAGGGTTTGATTGACATGACGTTGACGGGCCAATTTGAGTTTTAGAGTCTTTAATTTTTACGCGCAATACCATATCTACCTCTTTTTAACATAATACATCTATGAGGACAACGCAAAATATATCTAATATATATGTCAGATATTTACTAACAGTAGGCTAGATTACTGAATTTTTATTGCGTAGATGAATAGTACTCTTAAATATGAGTAACTTCTCAGATGAAACAGTAGGTATATCAAAAGTCAATATTTTCAAAGGTACGATTTGTATACAAAATTTCGGAAGTCTCGTGAAAACGCTTCAAACTAAAGTCGTACCTACCTGTGTATCATAAAATCAGGCCTAGGTAAAAGTGTATAAAGTGTAAGGCAGCAGGAACATATTTGTAAATATCTCCAATATTAGTGCATTTTATTACCATAATTTAAATTACCATAATGAAAGTGTATATTAGGTTTTGTTTACCCATTTCCGTTTCAGCCTGGTGACGTCCACTGCAGGACATAGGCCTCCCCCATAAATTTCCAGTGCGACCGGTCGCTCGCGGCCTGTATCCATCGACTCCCTGCGACTTTTCTCAGGTCATCTGTCCACCTGGTGGAAGGCCGTCCTACGCTTCGGCGTACAGTTCGTGGTCTCCACTCAAGAACCTTTCGGCCCCAGCGGGCATCGGTTCTACGGGCTATATGTCCAGCCCATTGCCACTTTAACTTGCTAATGCGCTGGGCTATGTCGGTAACTTTAGTTCTGCTACGGATTTCCTCATTTCTGATTCTATCACGTAGAGAGACTCTAAGCATAGCCCTCTCTATAGATCTTTGAGCTACACGAAGCTTTTGAATAAGTCCCATTGTGAATGACTACGTTTCGGCTCCATATGTCATCACCGGTAACACACACTGCTCGAAAACTTTTGTCTTCAGGCACTGAGGAATTTTTGACGAGAATATGTTTCTGAGTTTCCCGAACGCTGAACAGCCGAGCTGGATTCGACGGTTGACCTCTTTTTCGAAGTTGGACCTACCTAACTGGACTTTATGCCCCAGGTATATATAGTCGTCAACAACTTCGAGCGTAGAATTTCCAACGGTCACTTGGGTGGGTACAACATGGGCATTACTCATTTAGCAAAAAAAAAAAACTTTATTGTACTTTTTAGATGTATCTAATTCAAAATTACTAAACGATACATGAATTAATATTATATTTTTTTACTAAGTAGTTTACTACTTAGTAAAAAAATATATTTGAGTAGGTAGGTATATTAATGAAACTAAACATTACATATCTATAGTTGGTAGAAAAATTCGTTCTCTAACTACCTATAGGCACGGTTAATGTTCTCATTATTACAAATAATGTAAAAATGCTTTCCAAAAAGAACATTATATTTTTGTGCATCAGTAGCGTGTAATAACCGTAAGATTGATAATGACGTAAATATTTTGCACGAAATGGTTTCGTATAAATTTTTCGAAAAATATTAAGTTGGATTATTACCCAAAGGCTAAAAAGCGGAACCCTATTACTGAGACTTCGCTGTCCGTCTGTTCTCTCACCAGGCTGTATCTCGTGAACCGTGATAACTAGACAGTTAAAAAAATTCATGTATTATGTTTTTGTGTTGCTGCTTTAATAACAAATACTAAAAACAGAAAGAAAAAAAATTTAATAAAGGAATTAAATATTTTAGGGGGGCTCATATACAACAAACGTGTTTTTCGTTCGTGCGCGAGTCCGACTCGAACTTTTTTCTCGAACTCGAACGGCCGGTTTTTTGATTATAATTCAGATCAAGAAAAATATATATTTGGATTGTTTGCTTTGATCGTTAGTTAATTTTTTATTTAATTAGTCATTGCCCTCAAAGGTTTCATTACAAATTTCCGAGAACTCTGGACAAGACTGAACCGAGAGAAAAAAGTTGACGACACGGACGGAAGTCAAAACCATTACCAAGTGTGGATCAAGCATTCGAAGAAACAAGCAACACGCTTGTTTAAAATTTTAATTTTTCTTTTATCACTTTTAATCAGCTTCACTTGGCTTAAGCCAATGTAACGAGCTTTCGGCAAGTCAGATAAATGTAAGTATATTATTCACAAAATGATTCCAGCAAATCCTGAAAATATATATTACGGATATTTTGGGCATATGATCTACTGCTTACGTAAAGACACAAAGCAGAAAAATAATTATCATACTAAAAAAAAAAAATTATATGGACGAGTTTGCGTTTTGCGGAGAGTCACCCATACAATAGATGATTTTTTACTTTGAGTATGACAAATATTTTCTTGCTTAAGCGTCTTTATATAACCAGTGGATCATGTGCCCGAACTATCCGTACCTAATTGATTTTTTACGATTTACGAGGTTCATTAGGAGAAGTAGAGAACTGTAAAAACTGTAAAGTCTTATTGGGAAATTAAGATCTTTAAGCCGAACTGTACTTGGCGACTACTTAATATTATGTACCATTTATGAGTACTTCGGTAGGGAATTAGGGATATCTAGAGTTTAGTTTCTACTTTCTACACGGACACTCATGTAGAAAGTTGTAAACAATTTGGAGTATTGATATTGATTTACAGCAGATAAGCCCGTGTTCTAGACCGTGAAATTGGAGCGTTAGTGCCGACTGCCGACCCCTAATGGCCGCAGGCAACGACACATTTCCTAAATTAATATTGTCATTCTCAGACCCTCCTAGTCCTACACTTCGACTATTATTTTCTACGCTTATAGATCAGTTCACATCGCGACGATTTTTAATTTAACATAGCTATTTAAAATTGAACTTTATTCAATACCTAATTAGATACACGTTTCATATAACATCAGTCATACTCTGCATAGTGCTCGTGCGCTATGAAGCAAATCAAAAAAGCAAAGCAAAAAACGGTGCAACCTGACATTCGAACTCTGACAATGAAACTTGTATTTTCTCGTGTAATGAATAAAGTTCAATTTTGAATAGCTTTCTTCAAAAAGCGCTATGTCGCGTATTGTTTCATGTTGGTGTGAATTGACCCTAGTGCCTGTTTCAAAATCTACTGAAGTGTCAGATAGCTGTCACTCAGTATTGAATAAACAGCGACAAAACTTCCAAATAAGCTATTCGACACTCATTATTAGGCAATTGTAAAACAGGCCCTTATTGTTTTAACTTTTATTGTGTATTTTGCATTAAATCCAAACGCACAATCCCTTGTCAAAGTCCCTTGTACCCCGACTTTCTTTTGTTTCAGTATTTATCGTGTCTCGAACGCCGTTTCGTCCCCCGACAACAATATTTTCCGGAGTTTACTCATAAAACAGTCTAATTCCTAACTTATTTTTGGTTATTTATTGTTGCTTTATTTTCTTATTCAGATAATAAAATAAATTGACTCTCAAAAACCTGTTTATGAAATGTGTACTTTCAAGATTTTATAAATATAAAAGAGCGCTCTGGGATTGTTATCTCATGTTACAGTTGTATCAATTTTTCAAAAAACCAAACGAATAAAAGTCTAATAAAGTGAATCAGTAATCGTTTTGTTCGATATTTATTTCGCTAAATTGCTATTTTAGTGTTCAGTAACGTCCGTTTGCAAGTTAATTAATTTTTATTATACCTATTATAAAACGAAATCAAAATACCTTATCCGTGTATTTTTGGCTTATGTAGTCAAAATTACACGGGTAAGGTATTTTGGTTTCTTGTGTGTCGTGTGCCTTCTTTTAGCTGAATTAAATCAGTGAAGGAAAAAGGTTTATGATTTTTATGTAGAAATTATAACCTCCCCTGATAATTCGTTTTTTTTTTATCACCCAAGATAAAATATAAGTACAATTATTTTTTTGATGATAGTCATCATCAGAAGCCCTGCCATCAGGGGCTTATATTATGTTGATGACTTAACAAAAAATGTTATATTTAAACTAGCGCACTGAGAAAAAAGTAAAAAAAAAGTAAGATACATTTTAAAACAAATGCTGCAGTTAAGCACAATGAATTGTTGAGTCAAATCTAATCAAAATTAATCTTCATGTTCTCTCCGAATTACGTGGTATAGACCTTAAATTGCACTTACCATGCACTTTGTCTTATGAATGGCCAAAATGACGGCAGGCAGGCCTCAGGTGACTACATCCAGTTTTTGCTGGCATACCTCAAATAAACTAAACCGTTAACCGGCTAAGTTTTACAAGATCGCATCTTTAGTTATAGCAAGCCCGAATATGTCCTTATAGTCCGGGGTACGGGGAACATTTTGAATTTTTCGTGAGTGACTTCATATTGATGAGACGCTCAACTTTATTTACAACAACATTGGATGGTTGTAGCTAACAGGGGTAGCAGGGGTAAAATATGTCGATTTAACGACTCTCAAAAATTAATTACTAACTGATCGTTTTTTGTTAAATCTCAAGATAATTATCTAAATTATTAGAAAAAATATTAGTCCTACAAAATGTATGGTTTAATTAAAGAGTCTGTTGCTTAATTTATATTTATATAATTTAACAACCACAATACACATTGTCCTATAAATTGCGTGGTAGGCTATCTCGGTCCTACGTTCAATAGTTGTAAGACAGATTCTGGATGTAAAAATAACTACTACGAGCTAAATCCACGTGAATAGCTATGTTACGATGAGATGCCTAACAATTTCCTGTACAAAAATCTTGATTGTGGTAGCTGAAATATGCTGATTTGATGATTCTCAAAAATTCCTTATGTTACATTTTGGTATAACTAACTGGTTACTGTTTGGTAAAACTCAAAATAATTATCTAAATTATTCTAAAAAATATAGTCCTACAAAATGTATCGAAAACGTGGTCATCAAAAATGATCACCCGGCTATTTCTAGGGTTCCGTACAGTAACTATATTATACTTACCCTTATAGTTTTGCTCTGTCCATCCATCCGTCCATCGGTCGGACCGTCTGTCCTCCCTTGATAATGTCAATAATTATGAATAAAATAAAATAATAATATTATATTTGAAACAACATACGATTATAATAATATCTTATTAACAAAAGCAAGATATAATGGTATGTTTATTTTTTCAAAACATTTATGTGTCGCTTACCAATATCTTTTTATTATTTATTAATTATTGTGATTCCAAAAAAATTTCAAATACCATTATATCTTATTATTGTTGATATATTATATGCATAGTAATTTACTATGACAATAACAAAAAAATAATATAAACTGATAAAAAATGTTAATAACAAATTGTATTTATTTTAATTATTAATAACATTGCTCTCTTTAACAATCTCGATAAAGTAAATAGTATATAAGATAAATAAAAGAGACGCATACTTGTGAGCACGCGAAATTTACAATTGAAAAATATGTTTTTTTTAAATCTCAAATGAAATTAAATTTAAAAACCACAAATTTTTGCTTCACGACCAATATAAAAACCTGGGAGTTCTGATAAATTAAAATAATAAAAAGAATCACAAAAAATCCTAATTCATCCATATCCATAAATTGTAAAAACCGTTAGATTGTAAAATAACAAATTTAACGAAAAATAATGTGTTTAATTATTATAGGCGTCCGAAGTCTATCAACATTTTACAATTTCACTAGTTATTTTACAATCTAACAGTTTTTAACAATTTTATGGTGACTTTATATAGGTACTCCGGTTAATTTAGACAATTGAAATAACAGAAATTCCAACAGAACCAAATATTGGTGGAGACCTTGGGTTTGCCCTAATAAATAAAAATATAAAAGTCCCCATCAATCCCATGTGAGCTTACTTAGTTATGCGGGGTCAAAGGTCAACATTTCAGGTTTTTTGGGGTTTTCTCGAAAATGGTAAGTTTTATCAAAAAATACTTCAGCCCAAAGTTGTAGATCTCAAAATTATCTACAAAAATGGTTTTTATATTTTTTTGTCTAACTATCAATATTACTGAGATATCAGGTGCGCTCTAGTGTGAGGTGGACTTACTTTTGAAGTACTGGCTTGTTCATCCTCGCGTTGCTTTTGAACTTTTTTGCTGTTTGAGCGCGCTAATCTCAAGAACTACTGGTTCGAATTGAAAATTTATTTTTGTGTTGGATAGTTCATTTATAGAGGAAGGCTTGACGCTATATAACATCACGCTGTGACTTATGGGAGCGAAGAATCAGTGGAAAATGTGGAAAATACGGGGAAAATTATTCATCTTTGAGGGCTTCCGTTGTTTGTTTGAACGCTTGATCGATTTAAAAAAATATTTTTGTGTTGGATAGTCCATTTGTCGAGGAAGGCTTTAAGCTATATAAGATTAACCTGCGATCAATAGGAACAAAGCACCAGTGAAAAGTTTTGCGAAAACGGGAAAAATTATTCATATTGAACAAATTTTAATGATTTTTTTTTGTGTTTGTTCAAGTGGATTCGAGAATGGTTTAGACTTGCAAAATACTTCAACAAATTTAATTTTAAGGCAGTACGAAGTTTGCCGGGACAGCTAGTATGTATATATGTAGCAAATATGTGCATATTATGTAGAACGCGATACTTACAATCACGATATCTCAGGAACGGTGATACTTAGAGAAAAAATCAGCAGGACCATTTTTGTACAGAATTTTGAGATATACAATTTCAGTCTGCGGTATTTTTTGATAAAACTTACCGTTTTTGAAAAAACCCCAAAAAACCTGAAATGTTGACCTTTGACCCCACATAACTTTATTAGTTCACATGGGATTCATGGGGACTTTTAAATTTTTATATTTTAGGGAAAGCCCAAGATCTCCATCAAAATTTGGCTCTGTCGGAATTTTTGTTATTTGACCACTATTTTCATGTCTAAATTGCCCGGAGTAATATACAAGATTGTCTCGAGTTTCTAGGAAGCGGGTTTCTTACGCCGGTTCTTCTCGGCGGGTTAGGGGTCTTTGATATTGATTATTTAAAAGACTATATTAAAATATAATAATAAATAAAATACTGTTAGGACGTTTCTTTTTCAATTTTTTACTTACACGAAAATAATTGTCGGAATTCGATGCGCTTCAAAATAATTTGGGCGATAAAGCAAGTTATCCTTTACATGGTGGGGCTAAGGCCGGTCGTTGCACCTCGTCGTATGTTATTTTGGCGACCACAAATTATGCGGAGATGTTTATGCGCATGCTGTGCTTTAGATAGAAAGTCTTGTTTTTTAAAAAACAATGCAGAACAGTTAACTTCATGTTTCCTTTAGTATTTCATCTTTTCGACACATAACTTACATATTGTGTCGAAAAGATGATATACTAAAGGAAACACAAAATAAATAATAATAATATCTATGGACGCTTCACACCACGTCAATCCGGTCCCATGGTAAGTTTTCGAAGAACTTGTGTTACGGGTACCAGACAACTCCATATTAGATATTTAATACTTTTATCTATACTAATATTATAAAGAGGAAAACTTTGTTTGTATGTTTGTTTGTTTGTTTGTTTGTTTGTTTGTTTGTTTGTAATGAATAGGCTCAAAAAGTACTGGACCGATTTCAAAAATTCTTTCACCATTTGAAAGCTACATTATCCACGAGTAACATAGGTTAAATTTTATTTTGGGAAAAAATAGGGTTCCGTAAAATATTTGGGTTTTTCGGACATAAGGTGTAAAAAATCAACCAGAAAAGTTACATATTTTGCGTACGCTGCCTAAACTATAAAAGATAGAACCATAAAATGTTCTAATTAATAGGCTAGACGACTGAATTTTTTTTATTGCATTAATGAATAGTACTCTTAAATATGAGTAACTTCTCAGAAGAAACCGTATATCAAAAGTCAATATTTTCAAAGGTACAGCGATTTGTTTACAAAATTTCGCAAGTCCCGTGAAAACGCTCCATACTAAAGTCGTACGTAACTATGACGTCACGTCCATGTTAAAGTGTATGAAATATACGGCCGTAGGAACATATTTGTAAATATCTCCGATATTTATGCGTTTAAGTTCATACATACCATAATAAATGTTTTTGTATATGATGTAAGTAAACTAATGATGTAGGTTTTGTTCACTAATTAAGCAAAAATATATATATTTTTTTTGTACTTTTTAGATGTATCTAATCACTAAACTATACATAAAACATTATAATTTTTTACATTTACGAAGTAGTAATGCCTCAAAATTTCTGAGTACATTAATAAAACTTAATATTTTAGATGTAGTCGTGTAGCCTATTGTAGATCTTATAAATATCTACAAAAAAGTCCGCGACACACTATACCTATCTATGTCGAGTGAGGCACCACAACCATTTCTTTATTTAGAAATCTTGAATTTTTTTTGGACTACATTTAAACGCGTTTATTTTACTCATGCTATTAATCCTTATCAAAATAAATTATTTCATCACTAAATACAGTTTATGTAGATAATATTTGGTCTTTGAATGATTGAAATTGGACGTTTGGTTTTGAAGTTATGGCGAAATTAAAATATTACGATTTCTGATGCACGGCCCGTTGCGAAGTGGGCGTCACAAGTGCGCGTGCGGGGGGGTTTAGATCTATGGTATTTCATACGATAAAAGTATACCCACCTACTTATTTCATTGAATTTTATTAGGTACCTATATTAATTTGTTTCTGTTTGTTTTGACTAGGTTTCGCCCGTTTTGTTAGAGGTTTAAAGACATTTTGTAGTATTAGTATTGTACCCGTGCGAAGCTGGGGCGGGTCGCTAGTATTATATACAAATGTAAGATTCTTGTTATATTACTCACATATTTAATACACATCCATGACCCAGGAACACAGAAAAATTTTTGTTCCTTCGGCGGGATTCGAACCCCGGCTTGAGCACCAACACGCTCAACCATTCGTCATCAACATCGTCGTCATTAAATAAAATATGTATTAAATAAATTATAGTTTGAACATATTTAATTAAACATAGCAGAAGATACAGTGTGTGTCGTCTCGAGGTAAAAAAAAAAAACAACAGCCGATAGGTTTAATTTTATCACAACTGTAAGTATCTATAATCACATAACCTTTGATTGCGATTCAACACTAGCTTACTGATGTCAGTTTTTAGGGTTCCGTACTCAATGGGTGAAAACGGCACCCTATTACTATGACTTCGCTGTCCGTCTGTCTATCACAAAGCGAATAGAATAAATATGTAAGTGTTGCTCCCATACAACATATTATAACACGTTTTTTTTGCCGTTATGTATGGAGCCCTATGTGTGCAAGTTCGATTCGCACTTGGCCGGTTTTTAAAAAAACTATCCTTGACTCCTTTTGACAGTGCTTAAGAAGCTACACGTGTGCTTGTTTGTTTCCTTGTCCATCTTGAGCCATTTAATTTTACTTTTCCATTCCGTATGTTTATGTTCACCCGAACCTCAATTCTCGTATTTAAAGTAGACTTTCATTTTACTTTGATTGTATTGTAAGTCAAGCGACATGTTATCATAAACTAATTTTGTGAAGTTTCGACCAATCAGAGCGCGTTTCACGTTGGTTTGACGTTTATGAGAATACCGGTTTGACAGTTTTAGCGTTTCGGGACTTGATTGTAATTGTATTCATGCAGGTTTTATTTAGCAGATTTGACCCTCATAGCTTTACCCGGGTTACACTAGGGGATAGAGCGGTCGACAACGCGCGGAGGCTGTAGAGTAGGTACATAAGAGCGTACGTGACCTCAAACACGTTCTTAACTTTTTATACAATTAAGTACTTAATCCTACTATTATTATAAATGTGAAAGTTGGTGAGGATGGACGGATGGATGGATGTATGTATGGATGGATATTTGTTACTCTTTCACGCAGTAACTACTGGACGGATTTTGATGAAATTAGGTATGGCAGTAGTTTAGGGTCTGCATTAAAATATAGGCTACTTTTTATCCCGAAAAAGTCCAGGGTTCCTGTGGTATATGTTACGGCGGATTTCTATATTTACGCGGGCGGAGCTGCGGGAAAGAGTTTTACTGCTGTTTTAATAAAAAGGAAAATATATTATGTTTTAATTATTGTGTTCTTGATTTGATTTGATTATAATATCCAAAAATATTAATATCCAAGATAAATATTCTCAAAGCAGTATGCTGCAGCTGAGCTTTCTTTATGATTTAATAATTGTACAGATGTTTTAAATTAGCCAAACGAATTATCGACTAGATACCTACTACCTACTACCTAATAACCTTCACTTAGTACCTACAGTTCATACATTTTATTTTAATTAATATTAGAATAGTTACTAGCCTACACCTACAGCTGTTATTAAATCGGTTACAAGTAAAGATTGTCCAAAGCAATATCACGACCCTTCTGATAAAATATTCCATTTCCTTGGTCTATCTAATAAAAGGGAACGAAAAACACAGAACTGAATAACCCCAGAACCTTGTTAGGTACGGTGTTTATTTTATATTACAAGTGTATTTTCATAACGAATATAATATTCTTTTAGAACAATAAGAAAATTTCCGCCTACGCCACGGACGCTCTTGTGCGGTGGGTGGTGTGTAACGGGAACATTAATAAGAGTTTAGTATTTATTGTTGTAAATAAATTACTCCGTGGTATCATCAGGCACCCGTTATTATTATATGGAGCCCGCCTAGAACATGGGCTAAAAACTTTAATTAGCACTGAGAATTTTTGAGAGTAATACCTTCTTTAAAGTCCAAAGGGAACTTTATATATTTTTTCACGGAAGTATTCAGAATATTTAAGTATCTCATTTGTACATTTCGAGTTCTGAGACGATATCTTACAAACCGCCTCGTATGCCTCAATATAACTGATCACTTCACCTTCTCAACTTCTTAGATCGGCACTGAGATTGCTGTTTACCTGTCAGAGTTTAACGAACTCTTTTTGGACATATTTTCTGGCTAATTCAGACGATTTTGGAAAGAATTCTTTTCGGGTGATTTAGTAAAAGAAATTCTCACCAAAAGCTCTTTGGTTGGGATTTAATGGTTGGGAGTTATAGGTAATTCACAAAGAAACAAAGTATTAAATGGTTTTAAATAATACTTGTAATCATGAAAAATTAATTTCTGATCTTCTCATTAAATATAAGTTTTCCTATGAACTATTATTACTCGTCAAATATTACATTCATTATGCAAACAAAATACTTTTTTATGTTTTAAGCTTTCAAACTACGTATAAAGCTTTTTAAAGGAGTTATCAATATAAAATAGAATTTATAATACCTTTTTATACAAATGTCGAAAGTTATAAAAGAGGAATTAAACATTCAATAAGGTTTATAAGGTACTCAATATAAAAGAAACAGTGGCAGTTTCTGTCTAGACGGGGATAATATAAAATCCTTTGAAAACATTTTCGCTCTTCAAAGCCTTTGAATTCCTCTTTAAGGTATTCCGATTGGTTTTATTGAAATAGCAAATTTGCGTTGCGCTCACATGAGTGTCTTGTTTTGTTCTGTTACGTGATTCCCGAACAGTTATGCTCGTTACCTCGATATGTACTCGTCTGTTTGTTCTCTGATGAAGCTTTAAATAGGAAGCAATATCATTGTTCCATCTCCGCCGTTACCGTCCCTGGGATTTCTATTAATATTGAAATAACAATACGCCATTTGTATTCAAAAGTTGAAGTAATTTGCCGTTAGTAGAGACAATTTCGACAACGGAACATTTTGCGCTAGCTTTTTAAATATATTTCCAACAAAAGTCGATTCAAATACTTTTATTAAGGTGTGTATTCCTCTTAACATAAAGGTCTAATGCGAAGTTAATAGTTTTTTAATAGGTATTATATTCCCTTATGTCTATTTAAGTCCCCTAAGTAGGTATATGTTTATTTTTAGTTTTTGCAGCGGGTTTGCATGCCACAGAGATATAAAAATGGAATGATTCCCATTAAAATCCCGTCTTGCAGCCGAGGGCCGTATATAGATACCATTCTTAATTGTTTATTTTCATTCTACTCCTTAGTCCTTACTTATGTAAGTCCTATTCTTATTTTTATTCAGCTTTTGCTTTTTTAATAATAAATAAACAAGAGACAGAAACCTTGTTAGTAGGTACAGGTGCTTTAAAGTAATGATGATAACATAATATAGTATTTTTAAAGTTTTTCAATGCCAAAAACGTCTAGCCCTACAATAGAGCCTGGTGACCCCTTAACACAGGGCAACCTAGTTAGGGCACCAGTCTCCTACCATATCTTTTTTCTGTAACTACATCGTTTTTTTGTATGCATTTTATTGAGATGTTAGAAGAAATAAAAAAAGATTTTATATAAAAAAAGAGAGCCATGGTATTTGGATATTCCGATTGTACCTACCTATTTAAACTTGATAAAAATTATCCAACTCCGAAACAAAAGTAATTTCCGTTTGGAGAAGTCAATATCAATATGATAGCAATTTATCACGGGCACGGCTCGAGTCATCCGACTTATTTGACTATTGATTACATCGGCGAGCAACAGATGGGGTATCGAGCCGTTTGACATCGGCGGCTAATGTCGTCCTTTGTCGACGCTAATGACGTTCCCTCGACGACGTGCCCTCCCAAAATATTTACAAGGGAACCGCCAAATCCGTCGCGCAAATGTTCGCCGGCCTGTCTCGTTGCCCTCATAAACGAAAATTGCGGAAACTTAATATAAATCGCATAATCTACTCCCGGGCAGGGGACGTTTCGGAATAAATCTCAATCGGGGGTGAAGCAGGCCGGTGCGGCGGGCGGCGGCCGGCGGGCGGGGGGGTCTGCCCAGCCGCCGACCGGCCATCTGCTGCGCCGGATAATCGATATTATTTAGGAGCTACCATTCGATGCCAATGTTGCATTCGTCCCAAATCCTCGCATTACCGATGCAACAATTAATATCATCTATTACTGTTATTAGATGCTACTATTGTTGCCACTGTTAGGGAATTGCGTTATGTAGGTATGTGAAAAATTTATACTGGACGTCGACAGTAATATGAGTATTTTCTGTTCGACTTGAGCAATGAGCGATATATTTAAAGTAGGGCTTGGAAGAAATGATGGGCATATATACTTAGATAACCAACGATGCTACTGGCTAGACTAAATAAATAACATTTCCGAGTGGCTAGATATTTTGATACGCATAAAACTTTTATAAGAAATATTTATTCATGTTTCATAATATAAAAGTTTTTCCTATTCTCGTAGCAATAAAGACTTTTCTCAACTTAACTTGCTGCAGTAAAAGTTGAGAAAAGTGTATTACCGTAATGAAATACAACAAAAGTTGGGATTAGTTACAAACCCCGGCTGTTAATAAGCTCTATATCGAATGAATGGATTTCAAATTTTATGAAGGATTAGCAACGATAGCAAGGTCATGGTGTCAATAGAACAAATGTTTTTTAAAGTTTTAAATGCAGGGCCTCTAGTCAAGATGCATTCGATAATTTCGACGGCGAGGTTCGAAATCAAAAATGTATGGGATTTGACATAAGTCATCGTTATGCGACATGTCGCTTGCGATGCGTTATGTCACATGCCATACATTTTGTTTTCGAACTTCGCCGTCGTAACTATCGAATGCATCTTGACTAGAAGCCCTGGTCTTGAACCAAGGCAGCTTACTGTCTGATAATATATTGTTAAAGAGTATAAGAAAATATTTTTCGTGTCTTTAGCATTAATATAAAATATTATAAATAGCCTATATTTGATTGCAGTGTGCACTGCATAAAGCACAATGTCGTTAACCATTAGTGATTACTTGGCAGGCTCTTCTAGTGACGTCAAGGGGATCAGATGTGACAGTGTTCACCCTCAGGCGCAACGGAAGTAGAGTTTCTACCCCTTTGCCTTGTCAACTTTAATCGCATCTCCACGACTTTCTCGTTATTGTTTACAGGGAAAAGAATACTTTTTAGCAAAACGTACGCGGTACAAAACGTTCTGCAACACATAACCAATTAATTCAGTTTATAATAATAGTGGCTTTTGTTTAAAAACATATATTTTTTAAGTTGTGTAAAAATGCTCTTTTAAAATCAAATGCTCCGTTTCCTTTCGAAACATTTCAAATTAAATGTATTATATTATGTATGTTATGCAAATAAGTCAGTCACTCAACTTTTGCCTTGTAATAGGATAATATTAAACTAATGAAACATTTGAAGGTCGATTTTGTTTACTTAAATGGTCAACTTAATAACTGTTTCATATTTGAACTATTAATAACAGTTAACAACTTTATATCTCAACGAATTTTATTTTAGAATGCCTATACTAGACATCAAAATTTACCTTTTAATAAGAAATAAAATATTTTGTAACATTTGTGAAATTAGGATCACTTAAGTTCGTTGCCCTTCGAGATATAAATACTATAAACCTCATTCACCTTAAATTTGTATGCAATTAGGAAAGAAAACGAGGTGTTGAAAATTGCTTTGATACCGTTATAAGTATAGTGTCTACGTATTTGAGCAAATACGATCAACTATTCTACGTATTGATAATGTGACCAATAGGAAAAAACTGGTGAAGAGGGAAACGGTACATTTATGTGGGTCTCGAGACCCAAACTTGATTAATCATCCGGCAAACATAACCTCTACGAGGCTGTGACGCGCCGGCCGCCGCGCGATTCGTATCACGTGAATCACTCGATAGGGAAACACAGTTAACTAAATATTTTTCTTCGCGAATATCTTACGCTTTTTCCGACAAATATGTCTTTGGGAAAACAAATACAAGTAATAAACTCTATAAAACACTCGTCAAATATTTCCCTCGTTCACTTTTATGATTGTTCTCTTCTTTGCTTTTATATAGCGACAATTTCTGTTCTTGCTAAAATTGCTGAACACATTAACCTATTTTTACAATTTCAGGATATACATGTGAATCTCTATCTGTGTTTAACTGTCTATTACATACCTACTCTACCTTACTTCAATTTCATACTCGTTCAGCCTATGTGAGTGAATGCAATAATATTTACCTACTTTAAAAAAATAAGGTCATCAACAAGTTTGCAAAACTTTTTCTGTACAAAATCTAAATATATACAATGCAAACCTGACTCATTCATCTATCAACGCACAGCCGAAACTACTGAACGGATTTTGCTGGAATTTGGCATAGAGTTGTAATGACTTAGGCATCCGCTTAGAAAGGTTTTTTGATAATTTTCCCTCTAAGGGGGTGAAAAAGGCGTTAAAATTTTGTATGGACACCGAACTCCACGCGGACGAAATCGCGGGCAAAAGCTAGTAATAGAACATTTTTGAAATATTAGCGTCAAGTAAAACTGCAGGAACCAAGAGACACTTGACGACGACTACGCTTTTCATTTTTCGCATTTAAGTGATAAAATAATTAAGTCCGACGGGGAATTCACTTTCCAATTTCAAATTCCTACAAAAAATATTTTCATCCCACCTCTGCTGAGTCATAATATTTTAAGAGCAAAGAGAAAAAACACTTTCAACGTGAGATTCCGACGAGGTAATGTCAATCCTCCAATATTCATATTATTCGCAAATAATATGAATATTTTTGTCCTTTGAAAAATATTTTATTGAAAAATAGTTTTTCATAGAGACCTAACGCTAAATAAGAATTTAATAAGAAGTAAAATTAATGTAAAATTATTATTTTTAAACAAAAAATTAAACCGACTTCCAAAGTAAAAATACACAAAAAAGTATGAAATAAAACTTAATCTCTAAATAATTCCCCTTTCAAATTCGGCTAAAATTTTTACTATTTCTCTTCTCAATCTTCTTAATTTTGAAATCGGTACCAGCCCAAACAATTATCTACAATATTTTATAGAACTTACGTTCATATTTGCTGGTACCGACTTCAAAATTAATAAGATTGAGAAGAGAAATAGTAAAAATTTTAGCCGAATTTGAAAGGGGAATTATTTAGAGAATAAGTTTTATTTCATACTTTTTTGTGTATTTTTACTTTGGAAGTCGGTTTAATTTTTTGTTTAAAAATAATAATTTCACCCTTTTTAGAGATATATTTTCTTGAGTTATTATAAATACGTCTTAAGAACATCTAAACTAAACGATCGAATGTATAATTGAATACGCGCCAAGCTTCCATAAGGTATTGCTATTAAGATGATAATGATGATTACTGTAAGTTATAAATTGGCATATGCTTGCAGTTCATTAAACAATGCCGAAATTTCCAAACGCATATCTTAAAAGACTGAGGAGTTCTGTACAGTGCTTTTGGATCCAGGGTATACCTTGGTACAATATCTTATTTTTTGGTAGCATATGCTTGTGTTACTTCAGCAAAAGTCAAAATCACTATATGTGTGGATATAAATTTCGAGGAGTTCCCTCGATTCCTCATGGATCGCATCATCAGGTTTCCACTTTAGTGACTAAAGGACCAATTTCGAACTAAACCCTTTACAACAACAAAAGAATTTTGCAAATAGGTCCATAAACGGCAGAGTAATGTTCAAAGATCTCCGTGTTAGTGTAAAATACTATGAGAAATACCTTTTATATCATCATAATCTGATGATGTATGGTGTGATAGTGGTGATGATGATGATGATTACTCTAACTGACAGGGTGGCATATGCTTGCAGTTCTTTAAACAACGCCGAAATCCCCAAACATGTATCTATAAAGAGCCAGGAGTTCTGTTCTGTACTTTTGGATCCAGGGTATACCTGGGAGCAAAATCTTACTTTTTGGTAGCATATACTTGAACTACTTCAGAAAAAGTCAAAATCACCATATGTGTCTATATAAATTTCGAGGAGTTCCCTCGATTCCTCATGGATCCCATCATCAGGTCACCACTTTGATATCAAAAGGACCAATTTGGGATTACACCCTATACATCCCAGAAAAATTTTGAAAATCGGTCCACAGGCGGCGGAGTAATCGTTGAACATACAAAAAAAAAAAAAATATATATACCTACAGCCGAACGTATAACCGCCTCCTTTTTTGGGAAGTCGGTTAATAAATCTCTATTTTTAACGTGGTAAGTTTTTTGAATAGGTACCTATTTACTTAAAATGCTTACTATGTTGTTATAACTTATAAGTATACTTTCTGTAGATTCAGAAAGTTTACTTATAAGTATTTAAAGCTTATCTATACATATAAAATCCTTTGTCCTGAATGACTGACGGATCAACGCACAGCCTAAACCGCTGATCGTAGAGACCTGAAACTTGCAGGGCTTGCTCTTTGTAATGCGTAGGGATCCGATAAGAAGGGATTTTTCGAAATTCAATTCCTAAGGGGGTGAAAAGGGGTAAAACAGTTTGTATGGGGCAACGTGATTCCTTGGTCCAATCTACTTCATATTTTGCACAAACATTATGTAACAGAATTAATGGAATTCGTGTATCATAGTTTATTGAAATTCGTCCGCTAACGGGAATAAAAAGGGAAAGAAAGTTGCTTGGGAGCGATTTGCTTTTAAGTTGATATAAATACTCCTTAGTGCTTTTGATATAAAGCTCCCCACACACGAGCGATCGATCGATTTAGTCTTTACAATTTAAACATTTACTGGGTTCGTAATTACAAGTAAATCGGTTTAGATAAAAATTAAATATAGTCTGAGATCCTAGGACCACCTTACTATACTTTTTATATGAAACTCGTA
Source organism: Glaucopsyche alexis (assembly GCA_905404095.1). Taxonomy (NCBI): domain Eukaryota; kingdom Metazoa; phylum Arthropoda; class Insecta; order Lepidoptera; family Lycaenidae; genus Glaucopsyche; species Glaucopsyche alexis. The sequence continues at coordinate 12,286,115 of FR990053.1, forward strand.
TATATACGGGTAAATTTTGTTCCACTAGCTGGTAGGTCTTACACTAATCATTTTGTGTAATAGTTTGTCGTTAGCAATTTACTTTCAAATACGAATTATTTTCCAATTTGATCGAAGCAATCGATAGCCCGTGAGTGGGAAGCTTTATTTTTATTTTGACATAATATATTGTCATCATGTTGAAAAATAAATCTGACAAGAATGCCAAAGTTAAATTTGATAATACTTATTATATTACATACTATTTCAGTCCTCTTTTTAATATTATACCTATATCTATGAGTGTAGGTATTATATTTCTTTCTCTTTTGTTGTTATAATATGTAATATTTAATTTATTTGTGCTTCATTTATCAGTGTTTAATACATAGGTTTTTAGTTTTTAACCCAGATTTTTGATCTGTACGTTTGTGCGCGCTAATCTCAGAAACTACGGAACGGATTTTTATAAAATTTGTTACCGTAGTAGTTTAGCCATTGGATAAATATAGGTCGCGCAACGGTTTATGAGCGCTCAGTGAAAGTGGAGGGGATCGTTCGCGCATGTGACCAATAGCAAAAAATATATTACTAACGAACCAATAGCGTGTCGGCAGCCACGTTCGGCATGCGTTCGGCGCATCCACTCCTCCCCGCCCGAGCCCGCTACCGCTAAATACACCCAAAAACTAACTTCTGCGCATACCCCCTCTACTTTTGTCGAAAGATCTTAATTCGTTGCGCGACCTGTACATAGGACTCGCTTTTTATCGCGGAAATTTTTTGGGTACCTAACTACCTACGGATTCCACGCGGATAGGAATTAGGCTCATTAGGATAGCTCTGCTTATAATTTTGTGTAGATATTTCAATTCAATCGGTTCATACCTACAAAAAGTTTTATCAATCTAAAAAATAACGTAGTATAAAATGCTATAAAATAACCAGATATTTGAATTGGTTAAAACTTTACCTAGATTAATCCTAATCATGATTATTATATGAGGAATAAGTGAGAAGCTAGATGGCTTCGTGGTCGTACTGCTAACTCATCTCTCTCTCAAACTCTGTCGTGGTCCCAACTAGGATGGGCGATCACAATCCAAATTATTTTTATTAAGTTCAAAGTCCACAACGTCTTCCCATTGAAAATATTTTCGAAATCGTTAAAATACTAATTATCGGCTACAAAGAAATCCTTACTTAATATTATACCTAAACGCGAAAGTTTGTATGTACTTACATAATAATATGTTTAGTTTTACATGCAATAAAGTATAGTAAAGAAAACACGTAAAGAATTTTGATGAAATCAGGTATGGTTGTCCGTAGTAGGTTAAGCAGAATTAACACAGAATACTTTTTGCAGCTTATTAAATTTTATTTATGGTACAGTTCTCGGTAGATTTCTTGAGCGTACCTACGAAGTCGCAGGAAACATTCAAATAAAATACAACTGATACGGCTATGCAGTGCCTACACCATTGTGTATTCAATTTTGGTATTGGTATTTTCCCGAACAAGCTTTCCCTCTGACGCGAGCGAAGCTGCGGGCAAAAGCTAGTATTATAATATAATTGATAGATTTATCGATATTCAATTACAATGGAGAAAAAATATCACGTAACCGAACATAATACGACAATAATTTTTCCTACGTTCATCTCTGAAACCACTGAAGTCTGAACACACATTCCGGTTTCCCGGGCTTGTGTGTGCGTCAGCCTTTACGGCTGCCGCGCACTGCACAGGCTGTAGCGGGCGGGACTTCGCCGTCGATTAGAATAATTTTGGGTTGCCGTGAAGATTTGAGGTTTCCCCGTAAGTCTTGACGTTGATTAGCGGTCAGTTTCCAGGGCAATTTAGTGCGTATTTCCCCGTGCGCGGTGGCCGCGTGCTGAGTCACGGGCGCGAGCGGACGCGGGCGGTGGAGCGTGTCCTGCGCTGGCGGCGCGGCGGCGGCGCGTCGACATTCCTCGCGATCGTTGCCTCGCCCGCGAAACCGCTCTGATGCAATATTCAACTTTACTTCGTCCTTGCAATGCCGTAATTCGTTACAACGACTGTAATCGCCACCTTGTCTTTATTTTTGCATCGTGGTGCTCGTTTTCAAGGCCTTATAGGCGCCCAGAATTACGCTACGTCGCGAGTCGCGAGATAATAGATTATTCTATTTAACCGGTGGACAGTACTACGACGGTGCGGCGGGAGTCTTTTTTATACGTTTATATACTTATCGGGGACATAAAGGACTAGTCGCATCTAGTGTTGCATATTAATTTGACACAAATAATATGGCGAGTGTCCATCTTGTTGAGTGGCAAATTGGCGTCGTCTCCGCATTCGTTCCACGCCGACGGTCGTCAGTCGCCGCCGCCACCGCCGCCGGTCGCTTCGTGAGCCTTGCGACTGGTTTTATTGCAAGAATGTCTATGTCAATGCCGTTCATTCCACTTTATTTGATAAGATGATTATACAATTTATTTAATTACTGTAGTATTCATTGTTTATTTATAATGATTTTCGGCTACAATTTCTTTTGAACGAAGTATCTCTATTATTAGCTTTATAAGGAATTGCGTAGGTAATAGGTGTGGTATATAATTTTCTGTAGTTAAAATGATTATTTATATTTCATATTATTATAAGAAAGGAGCCATAGGCAATTCGATAGGCGATAACCTCTCACGTGACCGCGGGTACCTCGCCCGATAGCTTCGTTTGGATTTGCCGTTACTCGCAAAATTGCGAAAATAATCCTTCTCGTGCCGTATGCTGCGTCTAGTATAAATCGTCGCCCATTGTATATTAATTCTCCGTTTAATAAGAACATGTCATAAAAATGAATGGCTCTTTTGACGACATAGCTGCGCTGGAATCGTATTACATCAATACAAAGATACTTTTCAGATAATTTAGCAAAAACGGCAGGATGTGAGGCGGGAGGCGCGCGCGGGGCGCGGGGCGCGGGGCCGCGGACAGGCTGCTGCGACTGCGAGTGTCCGCCACTGTCGGCCGGACTAACCCGTCGCTCCAGGTCAGCGCTCCAGCCGGCTATTTATAGAGGTGCCCCTTAAACAGAGTAATTATTCATTGATTAGCACTGCGAGGAATAGAGGATTGCGTTTCTGATAGCCATCGCGCAAACGAGAATCGTCGCCGGCGCCGGCCGCCCCGCCCGCGCCCCGTGCGCCGCGCTGGCCTGCCCGGGCAAACACTTTACATGTCAATTTTGTGCTATATATTGCCATAATCAATCAATACTCTTTTTACAGCTTGCGGGAGAGTGTTCTATTATAAGCGACGCCGCAATGTCGCCACTTTTGAAAAACATGATATAGACATAAAACCTTAAGTAAGAGACAAACGTCTGTAAAACGTAAGTCTAATGTTAATTCTAATGTAATGCTACAGTAATATCATTTTTTATTATTCGAAAAGTCCTTGTTTACACAAGCGTACCTTTTAGGTTTATTAATTTAATATTGTGTTGGTATTGAATTAATAAATAGATAGATAGATAAACATTTAATTTCTCCCATTACAGTACGTACTACGTATAATCAATTGACTTAAAACTAAACAGATAACCTAAAAGCAATAAGGTCATTATTGCTTTAGGCGACCTCTTCCAGGAAACCCTGTTAAGGAGAGGTAAATAAAATAGACAAATAGCGGGGTAATAAGAAAGTCAATAATAAAATGTACTGCTAAAACTATTGTTTTCGATAAGATTTTTCTTACAGAACTGAGCAAAAGCCTTTATTTAGATTAGAAGTAAGAGTTTTGGGGGGAGAAAAATCGATTTGGATAGGTTTCGATTTCCATCGATTTCCCTGGGAAACTACGCCCTTTTAAATTATATATATTTTTCTTTCTACGCGCAATAAGATAACAATATGAGTGATTTAAATTTTTTATTGTCAAATCCGGTTGGCGGCTTGGATAGCGTTAGAATTTTTTATTGTAGGTAAATTGGTCTCTCACAATTGGTGTCTCAGGTTCGAGTCCCGATCAGACGAATAATTTTGTCATTCATTTTATTTATTTTATATTTTTTTATTTATTTTTAATTATTTCGTTGTACTAAAACTTCGACTATAGCTTATCTCCCAGGTGCTGAAACTTAGTTTCGAAAATAGCAAGTGACTTTGATTTTCGAATGTCGTGTCAGTTGTCACCAAGTTGTCACACGTGGTAGATCATTCCACTGTGGGAGAGCCACGCTTCGGCATGAATGGGCCGGCTCGACCGGGTAAATACCACGATCTCACAGAAAACCGGCGTGAAATAACGCTTGCGTTGTGTTTCGCCGAGTGAGTGAGGTTACCGGAGGCCCAAGGAGGGATTGGGGATTTTAAGGACCAGGAACGCAAGTCGCAGCACCAGAGGAGCTACAACTGTAACTCCTATGGTGTTGCGAGTGTCTATGGGCAGTGGTAATCGCTTACCATCAGGCTATCCGTCTGCTCGTTTCCTGGTTCATTATATAAAAAAAATAAAAATATATTAAAGCATAAAAATCCCTAAAGTAATCGGAATTAGTGAATGGCGTAAGAAGTTTGTCACTATATTCAGAGGCTTTGCTCAACGCTCTGAAAACGATCCTTTAGATAGGGGGAGGAGTGAGGAATGAGGATCAAATGGGACATTGGACATGAATACAAGTACATGCTCATCCTGACGGAGCCTGATCGGCAGCCAACCAAGTCTCCTACGATAGTCTAAGACATGGTCGAACTTGCGCAGTCCATACACGTTATATCAAAAGGCTTTTAGGGTTCCGTACCTCGAAAGGAAAAAACGGAACCGTATAGGATCACTTTCTTGTCCGTCCGAATGTCTGTCAAGACCTTTTTCTCAGGAACACGTGGAGGTATCAAACTGGAATTAATATCAAATACTAAGGTCTACGGTCCCTTAGAGCTGTGAAAAATCAAACTTCTAAGCGAACGCAATTAAAAGATAAAGCCGTTAGGGCCGCAAATTTCCTCAAATTTTCGACACTCGCAAACTCAAAACCTACATGGTGCTTCCCGTGAATTCAGAATCTTGAAATTTGGCACGAAGCAACGTCTTATAGCACAGGTAAAGGAAAAAATACGAATACCGTACATTTTTAGTTACATATCATATATTAAAAATATTTTTAATAATTTTAAACTTACTACCTCTTTCCTCATGAACGCGCAAATTGAAATTAATATCAAATACTCAGGTCTATAATACCTCAAGCTGTAAAAAAAATCACTATAGGTTTGTACGGAACCCTCGGAGCGCGAGTCCGACTCGCACTTGACCGTTTTTAGGGTTCCGTAATACTTAAGGAACCCTTATAGTTTCGCTCTGTCCGTCTGTCTGTCTGTCTGTCTGTCTGTCTGTCTGTCTGTCTGTCTGTCTGTCTGTCTGTCCGCGCCTCTAGCTCCTGTAATTATGAATATAAATTGATGAAATTTGGTGCAGTTATAGATTGTGTATAGATCACGGTTTCGGGATCATAAAAAAATAATAATTTTATATTTTAGGGGTGGCTCTCCATACATGTGAAGTGGGGATGAAAAATATTTTTTCACTCTAGCCCATCATGTGGGGTATCGTAGAATAGGTCTTTTAAAATAAAGGCAAGGTTTCATACGTAACTTTTTTATAAAGTTGACCATTTTCGAGTAATCGGCCTCCAAAGTAGTTTGTAAGTTGGTCCCCCCCCTAGCATTTTTAAACTATAGGAGATAGAAACTTGCAAATTTCCATGCTGATAGATCATGCTAAAAACTCTTTAGGAAAATTATTGTGAACCAAATCGGACAGTAACTTTTGGAGTAATTAAAAAAAAAGCATATTACGCGTTCATAGTTACGGAACCCTCCTTAGACATGTCCTGACATGCTCTTGGTTAGGTTATTTATTTTTAACTGTGTGGTTTTGGCTCTACGCCATACGTGAACAAAGTGATGGAGTCTTTATGTGGTCATGACTAATTACTGATTATACCATTATATAAAATCATTTAAACGAAAATTTTTCAACACAGAAGCTTAAACAACAATATGAGAAACAAAAAAAAATATTTATAATTTTTATTAATTATAATCATAAATAATTAATTGACAGGAATTTATTATATTCGCGTGACCAATGATCATGTAGAGCTTATCAAAATTGTAGATATTTAATTAAGAATAACTTTATGTTTCATATTATTCTTAGAATAAATATGATGTAGGTAAATAGTCAACACTTTAAAGGCGATATAAGAAAACTGTAATTCAGCTACACCCGTCACTTTTAACGACATGCAGTTCCTACATGCAATTGAATACAACCTGAATCGTAAAAGACATAATCGTAAAACACGACTCGAAATATCCTGTAATTACAAATGATCCTACTAATATTATAAATGTGAAAGTTTGTGAGGATATATGGATGGATGTTTGTTACTCCTTCACGCAAAAACTACTGAACGGATTTTGATGGAATTTGGTATGGCAGTAGTTTAGGCTCTGGAGTAAATCATAGGTTACTTTTTATCTAGAAAAAATACAGTGTTCCCGAGGGATACTGTATTTACGCGGGCGGAGCCGCGGACAACGGCTAGTATAATTATAATTTGAACACGTTAGTATATTAAAATACTCGTACAGTTATATGAAAATTCAATTAAGGAAATTCTAACATTTACCTAATCATCGTGCAACCATTTGAACAACGTAAGACAATCCAGTTACAAACAAAAATAAAAGTTTTTTTAAATATTATTAAAAAGAGAATTCGCATAGGAATAGCTCGTACGTGTAATCCAGTTTTATAACCGTTCTCGCGAAATTATGCGAACTGTGTGAATGATCAAATTTAATGAATATATTAAACAGCTCCGGAAATAAAGGGGACCGTTATACGAGCCTCGTTAGTAGCTAAGTAAATATATGAATTGAAGTAATCTTTTATTGTACGAGTATATTATATTATTATGTAGGCGCTAGCCCGCAGTATAGTAACACTAGTAGTCGCGTTAAGGAGATATCGGTAGTCCGGTACACCAGTAGTGAGGACCTTAGAGGTCTCGCGTTGGGGAGACACCCGTATTCCAATAGTGAGGACCTTGGAGGTCTCGCGTTGAGGAGACATCCGTACCCCAGTAGTGAGGACCTTAGAGGTCTCGCGTTGAGGAGACACTCGTACCCTAGTAGTGAGGACCTTGGAGGTCTCGCGTTGAGGAGACACTCGTACGCCAGTAGTAAGGACCTTGGAGGTCCCACTTTGAGGAGACACCCGTACCCCAGTAGTGAGAAACTTGGAGGTCTCGCGTTGAGGAAACACCCGTACCCCAGTAGTGAAGAACCTTGAAGGTCTCGCGTTGAGGAAACACCCGTACTCCAGTAGTGAGGACCTTAGAGGTCTCGCGTTGAGGAGACACCAGTACCCCAGTAGTGAGGACCTTAGAGATCTCGCGTTGAGGAGACACCCGTACCCCAGTAGTGAGAACCTTGGAGGTCCCACTTTGAGGAGACACCCGTACCCCAGTAGTGAGGACCTTAGAGGTCTCGCGTTGTGGAGACACCAGTACCCCAGTAGTGAGGACCTTAGAGGTCTCGCGTTGAAGAGACACCCGTACCCCGGTAGTGAGGACCTTGGAGGTCCCACATTAAGGAAACACCCGTACCCCAGTAGTGAGGACCTTAGAGGTCTCGTGTTGAGGAGACACCCGTACCCCAGTAGTGAGCACCTTAGAGGTCTCGCGTTGAGGAGACACCCGTACCCCAGTAGTGAGGACCTTAGAGGTCTCGCATTGAGGAGACACCAGTACCCCAGTAGTGAGGACCTTAAAGTTCTCGCGTTGAGGAGACACTCGTACCCCAGTAGTGAGGACCTTGGAGGTCCCACTTTGAGGAGACACCCGTACCCCAGTAGTGAGGACCTTAGAGGTCTCGTGTTGAGGAGACACTCGTACCCCAGTAGTAAGGACCTTGGAGGTCGGTGATGATTGTTTAATATTAAGAAACGGAAATTACAAACTCATCAACACTGCTATTTATTTATTAATCAGTTGTATGTTTATCTTAAGATTTTAGATGATAAATGGAGACAAATTCAATAAATGTTAAAATTCTAGATCAGTTGAAAGTATATATTTTCAATTGATGTATGAAATTACCTTGAATTATGATAATTTACAATGGCAAGGAATGAAATATACAATTCATAGACTATTATGTTATGGTTAATGTAACAAATATTTAAACGATCGTATAAACAAGGGTTATTTATTGCAGAATATAGCATCGTTATAACATTTTATTAAATATAATTAAAATGGTTTGTTGTTTTGATGCGACACGACAAGATCCGCTTGAGAAAAATATTTTATTATGCATCACCCCTTCTGTCTTGTTTCCTTAATTGGTACCAAGTTCAAAAGGATACATGATTAACTTTGTAAGCTTTTTGTAGAACAGAAATATTAAACAACTAATTTAGTTGAGAAATTATGATTAAATTTTGATTCTTCCTACAGAATGATACATTGGATCACTAAATTAGTGATCCAATTGCGTATAACCAATAATGGTTTCCTAGAATGCTACATGCAGATTTTTTAGGGTAAAAACTCTGACTCGAAATTATTTGGTTATTCTGTCCTCTATAATATCCTGTATAATGTAGTAAGTAAGATTTGACTAAGAAAACCCAAAATCTTCAGATCGCTAAGCTTTAGATAACTGGGATTTAATGTTGGGTAATTTATGATTAATCTATGCCATTTGATTGTACAGTAGAAAAAGCTTATATAAATCATTATAAAATACGTAGACCTATTGGTACTTCGTGGGTACTACGATAACCGACTACGGCGAAGCCAAAAGGAACGGTAATGATTTTAGTTATCTATGTATGTATGTTCGTTTCACTCTAGCGTCTAAACTGGAGGGCTAGACAAGATGCATTAAATAATATCGACGGCGAACTTCGTGAATAAAAAATGTATGGGATTGACATAAGCGTGCGTTAAATGACATATTCAGTCGTATCGTTAAAAAAATTGGTAGCCAAACAGCCACTTTGAACGAATACGCTAACGATGCACCCATATAACGAATTGCTCTAACGCGTTTCTCCATACAATGCCTAGACAAGCGGCCGTAAGTGACATTTAGCAGATCGTGATCTTTATCTTTATCGACCTAACGATAAAGATACCCAGATAGCTACCTTTATCGCCTCAACGAACAATATGGCGGATTTTTATTGATCAGCTGTTATTTGTAAATAATAATGATTTGCCTAAAGTTGCCTAAACGGTCTATAAAACACCTTCTGCTAGTAGTCTATATTGCAAAAAGTCAAAAGAATTCAATCTAAAGTATTCAATAAATCACAATTATTGTCAATACCTAATATGTAATTCATTGTATTCAAGTATAATTCAACACTTTGTTAAAATATAAATTTCTTAATTTGTAGCTTACTTGCAGTTTGTAATCTTTACACGCTACTATATCAGCTGAAAGCAATCTTTAGGTGTATAGTAGGTACCTAAATTACTACTATAATTTAGGTACCAAATGGAGTTCATAATTAAGCAAGTTTCTCTGAAACTTCCTTCGAAATAAAGATTTGTATTTAGTAATTAAAATTTATAAGTTTTTCAATGTAATGATATTTTATTGTCATCGATGCTCAACACCTTCGCCTTATAAATGGGTTAGAAGGACACAAACACCTCATAAAAGTTTTGAAATATTTGCTATTATACTTTGATTAATTATTACAAATTTAATATTATATATCTATGCTATTATACACCTATTATAAACAGTCAAGTAGTGTTAACCAATTAAATACTTAATATTTAATCTCTATAGTATATTTGTGACTAAATAATTCGTGCCGTATCAAGTGTCCGTATTAGGATTGATTAAATAATAACAATACAAGAGTATCTACATTTTATTTTACTTTTTAAAGTAAGTTTTACATGGTTTTAGTAAGAAAATAAACTTAAAATGTAAAAATACTTTTATTTCTTGCAAAGGAATTACATAATGCAGATATTTCTTTAAATAATTAGTTTTATCTCAAGTCACATAACCAATAATAACATTATACAATTTAAAAATCAACACAGCTAATAATTATTATTATTTACAGCGGTTTTGATACATTAATAATTACATTATGATTTATATCACTTCTCACTATCAGTGGCGAAGGCTGCTTCTTCAAAGGGAAGCCGGAACCTGTATCATAGGTAGGGATTTCTATGAAGGTTTGCAAAAGGTATGTGACAACTCTACCGGTGAAGGAAAACATCGTGATAGTGGTGGGTCGTCGACGCTTTTTCGATCAACGAAACGAGACCGTTTATCGTTCATCGTAAACTAGTTGAAAAAACAGTTTTTTTTTCGACTAGTTTACGTGTTCGACGAATACTGAACTGAGCAATAAACTATGACAAACAAAGTAGTTTTGTTGAATGAACGACTTTTTGCATTAACTGTTTTGACAAACTTGTTGATCGACGCGACTAGTGATGACGACGAACGACGAGACGGTTTAATCTGTGAGCGGTGGAAATTGTTAGCTTACTTTAAAGTTCATTTTTAACCCCCGACGAAAAAAGAGGGGTGTTATAAGTTTGACGTGTCTGTCTGTCTGTCTCTGTGTGTGTCTGTCTGTGGCATCATAGCTCCCGAACGGATGACGCGATTTCGATTTAGTTTTTTTTTGTATTAAAGGTGACTTACATGCGAGTATTCTTAGACATGATTGATGAAAATCGGTTGAGCCGTTTAAAAGTTGTTGGGGGTGAAAGCGGGGAAGAATAACCGAATGTGCAAATATACTCGAGTGGGGTCTCAAATGAAAGCGCACTGAAAGAGAATATTAATGACTTAATCGAGAGTGTTCGTAGCTTCATTCGATGAGAAAACTGGTGGTGGGAAGATAGCCGTTTGAAGATGATCAGCTCTTTTCTAGTTGATGAGGGGATCTGACTAACTTTCCAATGTCCGATCTATTCAAAATTTGGTACCGTGTTACATCAACGATATTCAAAGAACATGGTAAGGTAACCATGACCTGATCAGCCGTTTGAAGATGATCAGCTCTTTTCTACTTGATGAGGGGATCTTACTAACTTTCTTATGTCCAATCGATTCGAAATTTGGTACCGTGTTACTTCAACGTTATTTAAAGAACATGGTAAGGTAACCTTGACCTGATTAGCCGTTTGAAAATCATCTTTTCTTTATTATTTGATGAGGGGATCTGACTACCGTCCACATGTCCTATCGATTCGAAATTTGGTATCATGTTACTTCAATGATGTTGGAAGTATGTATATAAACTAAAATTATTTCAACTTACATAATATTATGTGATAATATAATTATAATAGTTTTAAAATATTATTTATAATTTTTTAGAGTTTATTTTTTGTGTCGGGGGGTTTTTATATTAAAACACCGCCCACTCAATGAATGTAATTATTACATAGATTAGAGCACGTCGTCGGTTGTAAAGAACAGAGATAGACGTATTGCTCGTACCGAGTCGTCGTGCCCCGCGCCCGTCCGTCGATCGTGTCGTCGCGTCGCGAAGAAACGGTCTCTGTCGCACGCACCGTTCCGGCATATGGCAACCGTTCACGCATAGACTAGTTTATCAGTAGACGCTAAACTAGTTTACCCGTTCATGACAAATAAACAGTTTAATAAAACAGTTCGTTCATTCAACGCCCATCCCTACATCGTGAGGAAACCCGCACATAGTTGGCCCCAGACGTATTGACTAGTCATTCCTCTGGACTAGGGTGGCTATGTTGTGAGAATGCCGTATGCGCTTGGGAAATCATACGATATTTAAAAAACAACTGTCCCAGGCACTACAGTATTTCAAGAGTGGTTACTTCGCTCGGAGAATACTGTATAAATCATCCATCATCGGATGTAAAGGCCTAAGTTAGGTAAATTGTTATTTTGATAACAAACAAAAATAATTGTACTTCATCTTCTTCTTCTTCTGGCCAGTTTTTTTTTTTACCAGGACATGGATATAGTCCTAAGGATAGAAGACTCCGTATTTTGTAATTGCTAAAAAGAACTGTATTGCCTTGGTAATAGAGTGTATTTCACAATGCACGTATCATAGAGGCAAATCCGAGCCGAGCGAGATAGCCATAAGGGAGGCCGTGTGTCTCGTTCTTGCATGTTGCCAACCAGAAAAATGTTGGTATTTTTAAAAAGTAACTTGAAAAATCTTAGATAAAACGAGTGTACTTTATTATTATTTTAACAAATGTTTATAACTATATCATATTCTAATTAAAAAAGTTAGAAATAGTCATTTAATACTAAATAAAAATGCAGTTTACATTAAAACCTTTTCCTTCTTTTTTATTAGATGGTATCATTCGCAAGACAATAGATACGCCATTACAGTCGGACAAGGATCTTTTGGCACTTGGATGGGGGCGTGAGTGTCGCAAATAAGAACAATACTTATTACTAAAAGTGAAATTTTACAAGACGGCGATGTTATTACTGATTTTATCCACGTGCCAAAAGGTAAGTGTCGCAACTACAAAACAATACAATTTAATACTAAAAGTGACATTTTACAAGACGGCGATGTTAGTTCTGATTTTGTCCACGTGCCAAAAGATCCTTGTCAGACTGTACACATATTTTATGCTGAACACCGGATAATATTAAAATTCATAATAGTACCAGTGCTGGATTTGCTGGACGCACCGTGAGTATGGCCTTTAGTGTAATCTCTTAAAATCTGTTTATAATGTGTGTCCTATGACCATTTGGCAAGAAATCTGTATAAAATCTGTATTATCAATGAAAACTAGAAGATAATTAATTAAATAATGTATTATATAATATAATTATTCAAAATAGAACTCTGGAGTCATACAATAGATAAACAGTTATCCAATTGTGTGTCTAATTTATAATCCTCTGAATTTTTCCCGGTGTTTCGGATTTCGATGCATATTGAAGTTCCAGCCCACGAAGTATAGTTAACAAGGAGTCCGAACGTAATGTTAAAATAATGGTCTCAATTACTGGGACAGATTTTTGCCGGTAGAGCGCGCGACGGTTCGACATGCACTCGTTTGAAATTACGCGGGAAGTTTAAAATTGCTATTGACAGCTCTGGAAAGATTGAAATCTTATTATATAAAAGTTTTAGGAAATTCTTAGAAACTGTTCTCGAAAAATAGATACCGTAGAACACGGTAATTGCCTAACGGTAATTTAAAAATAATTGTAATAAATAATAGTATTGGCAACACTCGGTATAATAGTATTGGCAACACTTGGTACTCGTCGGTCTCGCACGCCTAGCGGCAGAAAAGAGAACTAAGATCTGGTCCTATTATTGTGTACATAATTATTATTAAAAAGCCTATACCGTTCGGACTCCTGGTATCTATGTTTCATGTTCCAGCCTTACAACCGTAATAATCGGCCTTGTTAAATAAGTACCTACTTTATTGTTATTGTAAATATCTACACTTGAAATTTGATTCCATTTTATACAAAACACTCTAGGAACTTTCAATAAAACTTCTAGGTACCGTTTTACTGAATCGACTGACTTGCACTGACTATTTGTATCAAAATTTGTATTTTGAACTTTGACTAGACATTAGACTTGAAAATAATACGGTGTTGAAATCATATAGGTACCTACATTAAATCTAGTTGTCTGCCTTTTTAACTTGACACTGACAAATAGTTTTATGCCGTAACGCCATCAATAATTAAAAAAAAAATATATGACATTTGACAACTTCACAACTGACGGCTAAATTCTTGAAATCATAAACAACTAACGTTTGAGCAATTCGTTGTTGCGATTCGAACAACAGTGTGCGTTTGTCTAGGGACAAAATGTCGTGATCTCAAAAGAGAAGTCGATACGACAGATCTTTCCGAATTTTAACGAAGGTAATTTGTCTAGGCGCCCAGGGTCCTATTTTAGATAATGATGTGTGAAAAGATTCGCAATAATGGTCCGGGTCACAAAAGCTATATATTTTACGAACTCGTGTTATTGTTTAAAAAAAATGTAGTTATTAAGTTGACCAAACACTAACGCAAGTGTTATTTTAGGCCTGTTTTTGGCCGAAGATATCTCTCCGAAGCTGCCATTTGATTCTACAGTAGAAAAAGCTTATATACACCTTTTGCCTTTGAGGTATATTACGTTTACCCACCGACACTGTGCGTACTGTACGGGTTAATTGACTATAGACTCCGCCACTACATGATTTAAACTTAAATTCTCGTGTCACAGTGTTTATTACTGAACTCCTCCGAAACGATTACACCGATTTCTGTGTCGATTTTGCAAATATATCCGGTAGGTATGAGAATAGCTTATAAGCTATTTTTATACCCCAAAGTCATAAGGGTGGCCTACCCAAAAAAATAAAAAAAATTGTCATTTTTGACGAGATAACGTCTTATAAATCCATTAACGCCAGCTGCACGCATGAAAAATTGTCACGTTCCGCCTGAGCCGAGCGTGCATGCGAGAGCGCGAGATAAGCGATAGAGATACACGATCGGCCTATGCGTTAGAGTTGTGATCACCTAAAATTATCGTCCCTAAACCGACTTACAGACAACCATTTTTTATTTGGCATTTAAAATACATAACTCTTAATTTCCAAGTTTAATAGCGACTGTTCAGTGGTTGAAAACTCTTTCACACACCACATGTAGGTGTAGAAGATATTGGTATATGTAGGTAACTATTTATTCATTACAGGTCATAGTTGAGACAAAACAACATCTGTTGTGTTAAATTATACATATAACACAATCTAAAAACAATTTTACGGTTATGGCCTATATACTTTACAGTTGTATTTACGGGACGGAAATAAAAAGTCAAATGATTTTATGATACCAGGACTGGCTTTGTACGAGTTAGTTGTGATAGCCATCAAACACTGATGTGTTTCTGGTCATAATTTACCGTTGTCTGGCTGAACGACCCGCTCGTCCGCAAGTTCGCAACCTGTCCGAGACAACCATGTTTGGATAAACTACTAATTAGTATCGTAATATCCTTTTTTGGCGGATGAAAGACGAATACAAATCAATTTGTTAGCTGAATTATGTTATAAATAAACAATCTTTTTTACTTGCGACAGTTCTATATGAATAAAATGAGGTTGTTTTATAACCATATGAACTTAAATAAAACAAGATAAAAATGAAACAAGGTAACGATATTTTGCCTTCTTATTTAAAAAATTCAAATGTAGGAGATTTCATTAAAATTAAAACCATTAACTTACTGACTTGTATAGTGGATGTGGGACCTAAAATATTGATAAGGTGTATCTGTGTTATAACTTAATATAACAACAAGATGTCTACTTCTGCGATAGAGGTAAGAAAAACTGCATAGTTAGCAGAACGTATTGGCAGTTCAGTTCTTCCACCCACATAACCCTGACCGCAGGTAAATTGTGATCTGGGAGCACGGTAGTGCTCCGCCAAGACGAGCTAAGCGAAGCGCAAGGGCACTACCAGACTACTTTTTCTCGAAGCGTTTCGTCGATATTTTGAACCCTTATAACTTGGGATTAGATTATACCAGATACACAAAATTTTCAGGATATGTTCTCAGTAGCGGACTAATGAAACATGTAAAGTTTTGATTATAAAGGTCTAATAATTTAGGTTTTATTGATATCCAAAAACCCCTGATTTCGTCACTGACTCACTGATGATCAACAAAATTATAGGGTACTTCCGGATGTCATAGAAAGCTGAAATTTGGTATGTAAGCTAGTTTTAGCACATAACCAACATAAAAATTGACAAACTTGGAACTTTTATCCTCCAACCCCTTAAACTAGGGGATGAAAATTTGTAAGAGACTTACCTATGTAAATGTTTACACTAGAGGTCTGAAAATTGTCTTTCAAAAAGAAGTGAAATCTCACCAAAACATTTTCATGTAAAGTGATGCCAAGACGATACCATATAACTCGCACTGTCAAAAAGATATTAGATCTCATGTGAAACCAAGCTTCTGACTCTACCAAACTTCTAACTCTACACGCCTTAACTCTACAAGCCTAACTCTACAAACTCTATACTTTAGTCAAATTATGTGGCTTGGCCATTTCGTTCGTACAAGAATAGTATAACAGAAAAACAGTCCGTAAATTTTTCACCTTACGCCTAAGCGAATGTATCGAAATGGCCAGGCCACATATTTTGACTAAGGTGTAGAGTTTGTGGAGTTAGGCTTGTAGAATTATGGCGTGTAGAGTTAGAAGTTTGGTAGAGTCAGAAGCTTGGTTTCACATGAGATCTAATATCTTTTTGACAGTGCGAGTTATATGGTATCGTCTTGGCATCACTTTACATGAGAATGTTTTTGGTGAGATCATATTATTACATTAAATAACATTAGTCATAGCTACTTGAAGAAAACTTATGGTTTTTAGTAAATACTTAAATTAGTTTGGATTTTCGGAAGTTAGTCATGGAGCGATTACTTTTTTTGTTTATATGGCGTCGATTTACAACCATTTGCCAATGTCAAGTTAAAAGGTGAGAAATAGAATATTCGTTTAAATTTTCATCACCGTATTTCTAAATCGTCAATTCTAAAGTGTTGTCAAAGTCCAAATTGATAGTCAGGGTAGTCAATCAGTCAAGTCAGTCGATTCAATAAAACGATAGACGCTTTACTGAAACTTCCTAGGGAGTTTTGGCGTGAAACCCAAAAAAGCACGTATTTTGTAGTTGTATCACTTGCCTACACTTGTGCACGTCAACGAATATGTAATGGTTAATAAAGTACCAATATACCACATTAAGAACCGAAATAACGCAAAAAAAAAAAAAAAAAAACACAAATACACAAAACGTCGCTGACTGACATTCTCGACAAAACTCGACTTGAGACGAGCGATGTCTTTGAGCGATGAATTCCCAATATGTTCGTAGGTACTTCACGAAGCATTGTATTCTGCCATATATGTTGTCATCTTTTTTATTATATTATATATAGCCACATACATAATATTATACAAGACACAGAAATTCTATTATTACTTATACATTATAAACATAGGTACCTACTTACCTACCTATATTACACGACGCAAAAGTTTTATTCTACCTATATGCACAGAATAGATATAAGTTACCACTATACGTTAGTTTATTACTCTTAGTGTGAGACATTTCCGTGTTATTTAAATTTAAAAAACTTGATAATAAATAATACCTACTCCACAACTATTTTGCCAATATGCCTAGAGCAGCAATTCGTGATATACCTGTATTAATTTAGCGTAGTAGTATTTAAGAAAAGGTTGCTCAATCCATTCACGTATCCGGTCGAAAAAATTGCAACGATTTAATTCTTAATTAATTTATAGTTAGAAAAATATATCATATATCCGTAGACGTGAAATCAATCATTCATATTGCGGACTGTAATTAAAACTGTAATTTTGGATATAGTTATAGATTTTATCAAGTTAGAGCCGACTCTACGAGATCTTATAAGATATTATCCGTATCATCACGTAGACAGTAGAGTGTAGAGCTTTCGTAGACGGCGTGCGACTATGCCTACGGCAGCACTAGTGCTTGTTAGTTGTTATAGTTCGTATAGGTATAGGTAAAACTATACAAATTTATTATATAATAACTTTAATTTAGGTCAACTTTTAACATGTATCATCATAATCACTATAAGATAGGTAACTGGAAAAAAATGGTCTAAAAGCCGATGCCTTTCTTTAGATGCTAGCTGTCCCGCCACACGTTGTTAAACCTCCAATATTTATCACCGTTTAAACCTTCCCTGAACTTTCACAATTATTTCGAGACTAATTTTCAAATCGGTCCAGCCGTTCTCGAGTTTTAACGAGACGTTGGAATTACAACCCATTTTTATAGTATTTTTCATCTCCTATCCTGTGTGTTTTTTTCATTTACAATCACCTGCCTAAGAAAGTAAAATATTGATACGATATCAAAGGTATAATTGTGCTACAAGTTCGGGTGGGCGACTGCGGCGGGCCGGGCTGGGGTCTGGGGTGGACAAAATCAATAGTCGGCGAGCCCACCACATCTACGGAATCTGCACACACTGCACTTCTTTATTTGGGATTTATTGGATCACGTACGCGAGATATTTACTCTCGATATTATTTTATGCGGCTTTCCCTTTTTTATTTTTTTTACTAAAAAATAGTCGCTAGTATAGGCAGTGCGGGTGCCTAATTGTTTGTTTTATCCAGTATGCGATAGCTTGCATAACGAACTCTTTGACAAGTGCATCACTAAGCTCATATAATGTTTGTATAAGTTTAATATAGTATTGCCATTTTAAGATAATATAACAAGATTGCAGTAAAGTATACATCACAAACCAAATAAAAATATGTATGAATCAAGTTGTACAATAGGCTTGATGACAATTTTTTTTATTGCATAAATGAATAGTACTCTTAAATATGAGTAACTTCTCCGAAGAAACAGTATATCAAAAGTAAATATTTTCAAAGGTACAGCGGTTGTAAACAAAATTTCATAAGTATCGTGAAAATCCTCCATACTAAAGTCGTGCCTAGCTGTGACGTCACGCCTAGGTTACAGTGTATTTTTTTTTTTATATAGTGCGTTTAAGTATGAACTTATCATAATAAATATTTTTGTATATTATGATGTACTTAAGTAAATTAATGATGTAGGTTTTATTTGCTAATTTAGCAAAAAAGAAAATATTTTTTTTGTTAGATAACTACTAAACTACACATAAAATATTATTATTTTTTTACATTTACCAAGTAGTAATGCCTCAATATATCTGATTATATTACTGAAACTAAATATCTTAGATGTAGTCATCATCCCTATTATGAGAAAATATTAAGTCGTAATTGCAATTGAATCTCGTAGTGACACAAGAATGTGTTGATGGTTCTACCTGACGAACAATTATTCTACAATGTTATTATACGACATATAGTTCGTTCCGAGAAGGTACCGTCAACTTGTACAATTAATGTCGAAAAGCCCCGCCCAGTGTTTGACGAAAAGAAGGTCGTTTATTTATTATTCTCATACAAAAAGCCTTCTCATTGCCAAGATGTATATAAAATTTTGTTATAAATATATGCAATAGCCCGTTTATTCACTTCACTGTTTTTAATTACGTTGCTTTTTTTTACGTTTGCCATTGTAAAGGAAAATTGTAATTTTGTAAAACCTTTAGCAAAAATTAGATTCTCTATTTTTAAGATATTTTTTTATAGCATGGAAGTATACGAGTAAAATGAATGAATCAAAATTCATTCCACTTTCAAAGATCATCGAACCCAGCGTTAGAGCTTAAAGTAATGCAATTTATTAAAGTCCAGAAACTCATAAAAGCGGCATTCATTTTCTTTTCCTGTCTGAAGGGACCTTTTTACCCAGATTCCGATAACACAAAGTTCATGACACCATTTTGTTCATATCTCAAGCCTTTAATACTATAGTGATAAGGAGAATATGCACACCTAATGAAAGCTTAATTTAGACTAGGTATATTATCTATACAGGTTGTTTTTCAGTCACTATCCAAACTTTCAAGAGTTAAAATACGCTTATATATAAGCAACTTTTACTATAGAATCAACTTTTCTACTTTGAAAAAAAAAACTGTTGTTTTCTACAGAAGTGCTATCAATGCGTAGTACAGTTGATTCTATAGTAAAAGTTACTTATATTCAAGAGTATATTCACTCTTGAAAGTTTGGGCAGTGACTGAAAAACCACTCTGTATAATAATATAAAGGTCACAAAAACAAATAATTCAGTTTATTTGTGCTCCTCTCCAGCGCTTGTTGTTTTAAATTCATATCTCATTAATCTTGTATCAATATTCGTTTGGATATTTTCCGCTGAAAACAGTCCGCGCCTAAAATAACATTGTTCGATATCACTTTGCGATTCAGTACATGACCTCAAAGAACCTTTCGGCCCCTTGCAAACGTGAGAGATCTCACTCCTTAGGGTTAGTGGATACAACATTCTAATTAATTTAGAAAGGGAGATCTGCAGGTCTAAAAAGGCCGTTTTGTTATGAATTACTGTACGAAAGATGACAGCGACCGTAAAATGGCCACTTGAATTGCAATTCATAATATGATTTGGATACAATTCATATGCAAAAATTGGCTGAAATGCATTCCTTTGACAGATTTACAAGCAGAATTGCTTTAGTGTCAAATAGCAATATTGCGATGATATTGCGCAAGTGGCCTTTTTAGACCCGCAGTATTATAAAAGTGACACCTGACAACTTAGTAAAAACACACGAAAAGAACAAAAAGTTTGACGGTACAATATGTATTTAAGAAGTGAAACATTTCATAATGTCCGGCATCATATTATACTTTAAAAAATCGGCAATAGTCGCAGAAAACGTGGGCTGTCAGAGGGGCAATTCTGCTAAATAAAACCTGCATTAATATAATTACAATCAAGTCCCGACACGTTAAAACTCTCAAAGGTGTTTTATGAACGTTAAACCAACGTGAAACGTGCTCTGATTGGTCGAAACGTCATAAAATCCGTTCATGGTAACATGTCGCTACACATTCAATCCAAACAAAGTAAAATGAAGTCTACTTTAAATACGAGAATTTAGGTTCAGACTGCTTGTTTTGTATTCCATCCTCACCAATATTGTGGCGGACTAATTAGCGCCACGATTGAATCGCGCGCTATCGAAGTTATCACAGCTCGGCGCTCGCGCTATAATTATAATATAAACAACATCGATATTCTTACAAGTGGGTTTTAACCTGGCCGAGTATACCATCAGCGAGATGGAGATCGGAGATGGCGGTCGGAGATCTCCCTTTGGGGCTTTCCATTATTCCCACAATGTTATAAACAGATTTTGATGAAATTTAACATGGTTGTTGTCGGAGTTTAGGTTCTAAATTAACACATAGGTTACTTTTTATCACAGCAAAACGGTTTTCGGGAGATATATTTTTGTACATACGAAGTTGTGGGTAACATCTAGTACAAAATAGTGACATGCCTGCATATCGTACTAAAGTTTACTCTACTTAAAACAACAGAACGTGTGGCAAAAAGAGTAGGATACAAGTTTTTATTGGACAGTATAAAATACTTAAAAGTACATTTACAATACACATTGTAACGATTATGAATGAATTTTAAAAACAAAATAAATGGATAAAAGGTAAAACATTCTGTTTACTGTTTTTTGCTTCCAATTCTCACACGTACTTAACCGGTCAACTATCAATCATTATCAAGTCACTTTAAAGCACTATATCATCACTATATTAATATATCTGTGTCGTGTAAATACACAAACAATCAATTTACATATTTATGATCTAAAAACGACCACCACGCGGTTGTATATATAGTCGTAGTGAATTAGGATTGTAACAAAAAAAAAACAATATAGGATAATAAAGACTTTATTTGATACTATAATATTATAACTGTCTTCCAAACAAAATCTAAATTATAGCTTATTGACTCGTATTAAATTGCAATTATGCAAATATTTTTAATGATTAATTTTTATGAGGAGGATGATCACACGTTCGCCATTCACGGCACCACACCTCGAGCTTTCGATTATTATTAGAGGAAGAGCCATCCCGTTATTTCCGTACAAGATTGAAACTATTTCAAAGCTGACATAAGTTTACACAAGAGGAAAAATATTTACCTAAATAAGTTCCGTTAGGTATATTTTCTTCGCTTTGAAAGGATTTTCCAATACGAAAAAAGGATAATAATCGGTTAAAAAGTTAATAAATAATAATAATCTATAATCTAGAAAAATAAAAGTGTCTATTTGTAATTTTAAATTAACAGCTATTCACCTAATGCACATGAAACTATATACGGTACTTACAATAAAAAATCAAATTTTATAATTTTTGTATGTCCGTCTATCTGTCTGTTTGTGTTGGCTTATTTCTGTAACGGCTGGACCGATTTTCACGGGACTTTCACTGGCAGATAGCAGATGCTATTACTAGTAACTTAGGATCCTAGGATGAGGATAACTCATCATTATCATCAAACGTGTTTAACGCCCAACGAAGTGGCCAGGGGTGAGCTAGTCTATCTAATATCTAAACTAATATTATAAATGCGAAAGTGTCTGTCTGTCTGTTACCTCTTCACGCTTTAACCGCTGAATCGATTTTTATGAAACTTGGTATAGACATACTTTGGGTCCCGGGAAAAGACATATATAGGATATGATTTTTATCCCGAAAAAGTAGTGTTCCCGCGGGATAATGTCTGTCCGTTTGTTTGTTCCAACTAAGCTCTGAAATGGCTGGACCGATTTTGACCGGAATTTCACAGCAGATAGCTGATGTTATAAGAAGTAACTTAGGGTACTTTTATCTTAGGGTTTCACTTCCATTAGTTCCATGCAAACGAAGTTGCGGGCACGTATTATATACAAATTGAAGATCGGTAGAAGTGGAGAAGTTATTTTCTATGATCATTTTTTATAATCTGCATACTGCAAACAGGCTTTAAGATGTACAGTCGAGATAGACGAAGGGGGACAAATGGAAAGTCGCAGGAAACTACGCCCAGACCCGTTCGCAATTCGCTGGTGGCGCGCTCAAAACGACGTGAATCGAGTGTCACTGGCCTTATGTTTGTTCAAATAAAAAAGTTAATAATCAGATCAATTTTTTACGACACTAATCCCGTCTTTATCTAATTAGTCAATGCTATTGGAGTTATTCTAATTGATTGGTTTATAACAGTTCCAAAACGAGTTACGGCTTGAATAGCTTGCGAATAAATTTACTTCTAGCCGAATGAATCGGACGCTGATCGGTGACCCGGTTTATGAATTGAAGAATGTGTATAGTAATAATAATCATGATCGAATGATGATATTTATTGCGACCACCAAAGCAGATTTCCTGTAATAACATGACATTTTTTTTTCTTAATACCCAAGACATGCAAAAATTTTTTTTTGGTTCACAGTCATCATCAGAAGCCTGTAGGGCTTTTAAGTTAGTAAGTAAATAGTACTCTGCAAATCAAGATTAATGTCAAACTTACCTACTATAAATCAAAATTGAAATACAAAAGAGATTCAATAAAAGTAATTATCAGTTCCAAATAAGTATTCAAGAAAATTTAGAATGCTCTAAGTTGAAATAAGGGAAATGGCGTGAAATGTAATGGCGACATAAATAAAATTTGTCGCGTAGTCCGGAGGAGCGCGCTGCGCGGCGGGAAACAACGGGGAATCGGCTCGGCGTAACTTTCGGTGTTAACGACGTAACTTAGTTACACTCGGACACGCCAATTTACCTCGAAATAGAAGCTTTCATCTTATATCGTCTTATGTTTGAGTAACATAATGTCGTATTGTTTAACAATGTTAACATATAACACAACTTTAATAACCAATTAAATATCATAGAAGATTTGATTTTTTAACTATTTTCAACAGGAAAATCTAACGTAAATGCATCATAACCACATAAGGAAATTTCAAATAAAATTTCTGAGTATGAAGTTGGGGTTCGCTTAACCCGGGGCATCGTGTACGTGGTGTAATAGCACGGTCAGTGGGGTTATAGGACAATCATTACTGTCAATGCCTGTCGTCGCCACGCTCATGCATTTTAGATAAATTGATTTAGTAATCGCACAGCGCGAGAGTGGGGTCGATACATGCACTCTCATTACATTGTATCAACGGCTGTGTTTTCGTTCAAGTGACATTACAATGAGGGATATGATTTATTGATAGAATTGTATTTTCGTAAAGTGATTTTGGTGGTGCTAAAATCTTGGTAGAGGTAAATTTCATGTGGCTAGTAATAGTAAAATCTGTAGTAATATACTCATACTTAGCAGTGGCGAAGGCTGATTCTCCTTCATAGGGAAGCCCTGGCCTGTATAATAGGTAGGAATTTGGATGAGAATCTTCAAAGTGTAAGTGATAAATGAAGCTGATAGGAATTTAGTTGTAGGAACCCCACGTCACTGATACCTAGTATTATGAATTATCACTCTTATTTCAATATAAATATAGAACCGTTATTAGTTCGAATTTAGCTCCAGCTTGGTAGAGCTATCGAACATTTATAATGAGCTATTTAAAAGCACGCAGATGAATATTGATTACACCAATAAAAGTTTTTGAGCCAACATCCCAATTAATAAAACGCAATTTGTTACTCGATTTATATAAATTTAAAGTAAATATTTTCTAATAAGAGAACATTAGCATATTGTATAGAATCGATTGCTTCTAAATTAATAAAGAAATAATCTATTGACACACATTTCAGTAAAAATTTTAATAGAGTGCTCGCTCTGTGAACAAATTAAGACGACGTGATTTCTTAATTAAAATATGTAATTACAATCAATAAATTAACTACTACAAATACAAACTTAAATAATTACGCTTGTGTAATAAAAATTGGAAATTATAACTGGATGTTAGTTTCAAAGGTGAGAGGAATTGGAAAAAACGACTTCTCACGACGTCATCACCATACAATTTATATACGGTGTCTGTATATTATGGAATACGTAATTATATTGTGCTAATGTTATAATTCTATTTTACGAAGAAACTCTAAAATCTTTTTTTTTTTTCATGAAATATGGGGGCAAACGAGCAAACGGGTTCCATAGTATGAAAATAAAAAAATCAACATCATATTATATAAATATATTATATAACGCGTTTCAAATGAGAATAGGAACGTCAATGACCTTTATCTGTCAAATATCACTTGAAAAGTGCGATTTTCAGAAAAACTTTTGTGCACATAAATATTATTAGCATTGCATCAAATTTAAATAGAAACGTTAAATAATAATCTATTATCTAAACATAAATTTAACTATCTTATCAGTCTAAATTCAAAACAATATGGCGCCGACTCGATCCTATTCTCATTTGAATCGCACTATAACATTAGGTACTACTCAAATCTGGTTATAAGAAACCTTCTACGAACGTTGGTTATTTCAGTGACGTCAGGAGATTAAACAGAACTGCATCAAGTTTGATGCCTATTTTTAAAACGCACAAAGCGCCGTGTCATATATTTAGAGTTTAGCTATTATGAATATGGGTTTTCCTCGGGGTAATATTAATGAACGATTATTCATACTGGTCTCGGAATGTCTAGTAGTTTAATATGTAAGCAAGTGAGTATGCAGATAATATAGGTTAAGAACACATCAAAAATTATTATTATTAGTTATGTAGGTTTTATGCACTTAATTTATTTATTGAATAATTTATGTATGTACACACAATAATAAACAATGAAATCTTAAAACTAGGATACAGTTTAGTACAAACGTAGGTACTACATATTCCAAAGTTGGAATTTTTTCCAGTAGACAGGAGAAAATAAAGAAAAGTAACAGTATCTGGTGGCATACAATTATTAACAATAAGCTCTTTAATATTATACAAATACTGTCATAAAAATATTATTACAATATACGTACTAATATATACAATAATTTATAATAGTATAATAAAAACATAATATAATATTAATAACATATCATCGTATCTTTATTATCAGGCTAAGCTAAGATAATTACAATGCTCATGCAGTCTTCCAATTTCTTTTTCTCTTTAATTGGCAATTTTAAAATCAAGTTTCAATGATTGTAGAATTTTGTTTGTTTTGTAAAGTACGGAACTGTAAAAGGCTAAATCGTGATCGTTTCAAGTACTTATTGGCAATTAATTGATTGTTATTAATTGGTCATCATTATAAGTGGCAAGGCTTTCGTATAGCGGTAGTCGTTCCAATGTCCAATCAAAATGTATGATAATTAATTATAATATGAAAGTCCCCTGCGCTGAGCTCACCAATCTATACATATAAAATCCTTTGTCCTGAATGACTGACGGATCAACGCACAGCCTAAACCGCTGATCGTAGAGACCTGAAACTTGCAGGGCTTGCTCTTTGTAATGCGTAGGGATCCGATAAGAAGGGATTTTTCGAAATTCGACTCCTAAGGGGGTGAAAAGGGGGAAAACAGTTTGTATGAGACATCGTGATTCCTTGGTCCAATCTACTTCATATTTTGCACAAACATTATGTAACAGAATTGATGGAATTCGTGTATCATAGTTTATTGAAATTCGTCCCCGAACGGGGTTAAAAAAGTGAAAGAAAGTTGTTTGGGAGCGATTTGCTTTAAAGTTGATATAAATACTCCTTAGTGCTTTTGATATAAAGCTCCCACTCACAAGCGATCGATCGATTTAGTCTTTACCTACAATTTAAACATTTACTGGATTCGTAGTTGCAAGTAAATCGGTTTAGATAAAAATTGAATATAGTCTGAGATCCTAGGACCACCTTACTATACTTTTTATATGAAACTCGTATATATACGCGTAAATTATGTTCCAACGTTTGACCCCCACCGCAAAAACTAGCTGGTAGGTCTTACACTAATCATTTTGTGTAATAGTTTATCGTTAGCAATTTACTTTCAAATACGAATTAATTTCCAATTTGATCGAAGCAATCGATAGCCCGTGAGTGGGGAGCTTTATTTTTAATTTGACATAATAATATATTGTCTTCATGTTGAAAAATAAATCTGACAAGAATAATTTAATTTAAATTTGATGAAAATGTCTTTGAAAAACTAGGCACATAAATATTTGCGATTGCTGCATTAAAATATATTCATAATACATAAGTATTATATTACATATTTTGTATACTATTTCAGTAGAATATTTTAAGTGTAGGTATACCTAATTAAATTTATTTCTCTTTTGTTGTTATATTATGACGGGTTCCACGCGGATAGGAATTAGGATAGCTCTGCTTATAATTTTGTGTAGGTTAGTTATTAATATTATATATCTATGGTGTAGGTATTTCAATTCAATCGGTTCATACCTACAAAAAGTTTTATCAATCTAAAGAATAACGTAGTATAAAATGCTATAAAATAACCAGATATTTGAATTGGTTAAAATTTTACCTAGGTTAATCCTAATCATTATTGTGTATGATTATTGTATGAGGAATAAGTGAAAAGCTAGATGGCTTCGTGGTTGTACTGCTAACTTGCTAAGTGCTAACTCATCTCTCTCTCAAACTCTGTCGTGGTCCCAACTAGAATGGGCGATCACAATCCAAATTATTTTTATTAAGTTCAAAGTCCACAACGTCTTCCCATTCAAAAGATTTTCGAAAACGTTAAAATACTAATTATCGGTTACAAATAAATCCTTACTTAATATTATAAGTACCTAAACGCGAAAGTTTGTATACCTACAGTATGACCTACAGTACATAATAATATGTTTAGTTTTTCATGTAATAAAGAAAACACGTAAAGAATTTTGATGAAATCAGGTAGGTATGGTAGAAGTTTATCCAGAATAACACATAATACTTTTTGCAGCTTATTAAATTTTATTTATGGTAGAGTTCCCGGTAAATTTCTTGAGTGTACGAAGTCGCAGTAAACATTCAAATAAAATACAACTGATACGGCTGTGCAGTGCCTACACCATTATGTATTTTTTCAATTTTGGTATTGGTATTTTCCCGAACAAGCTTTCTCTCTGACGCGAGCGAAGCTGCGGGCAAAAGCTAGTACTGTAATAAAATGAAAAAAAAAAGTATTTTAACGAAACACGACTAGTATGTGCCTATGAGCTTTTTTGTGAGAAGAATAGGCGTAATGATAACTCCGCATACTACAGATAGGTTTTTTATCCTGTAAGTGAAAATTGTAACTGACGTTTATTATTTAAATTATGAAAAAAACCACAATATTACATCAAAGTTAATAAATATTTATAATAAGGTCAAGTTGGTACACAATTTACTTAAGGACACTCATCTGAAGACGTCCCGTATCCGATTTCTGAAGAAATCGAGATCAGAAAAGATCGAGAATACGAAGATCCTAAGAAATATGCTTAGAAGTAAAATATTTTCATGTAGGTACTACCTATTTGACCCGAGACCCGGAGCTTAGGAACATCATAAAAGGTGTTCAATCTCTGATACGCCCGCTCTGCGGTCTCGGGGGGACGGTGCCATCTGCTACATTTATAACCAACCCGATTTCGTACCGATATTGATTTTTCCTACTTGTTTTCCAGGTTAACGCTACCTACCGCTAGATAATCCTCATTAGAAAAAACTAAGGCCTTTGCATCCGTTAATGGATGATTTATACAGTATTCTCCGAGCGAAGTAACCACTCCTGAAATACTGTAGTGTCTGGGACAGTTGGTTTTTAAATGTCGTATGGTTGCTCAAGCACATACGGCATTCTCACAGCATAGTCAGCCTAGTCCAGAGGAATGAACTGGTCAATACGTCTGGGGCCAACTATGTGCGGGTTTTCTTACGATGTTTTCCTTCACCGTTAGAGCGTCCGTATAAAATGTACTTGAGATCTGAAAAAGTCTCATTGGTACACGCCACAACCTGGGATTTGAACCTGCACTCTCTCGAGTGCGAACCAAACGGTCTACCCACTAGGCTACGGAGCATTAGAAACCTTAGTAAATTTTACTATGGTTTAAAAAAAAAAAAATTTAAAAATTTAAAAACCCGACTGCGTAAAAAGTGAACCAAACTAAGTAGGTACATAATTAAAACTGAAAAGAAAAAAACAAGCACTTAGATATCCGGTGGTCTAGAATTCTATAATATATTATTGAATTAATACTATTGGAACATAACAACTAAACAGTCAGGATCCATTGAAAAATTAGATTGGCTGTCGAATAATGGATCCCGACTGTTCAGTTGTTATGTTCCAATAGTATTAATTCAATAATATATTATAGAATTCTAGACCACCGGATATCTAAGTGCTTGTTTTTTTCTTTTCAGTTTTAATTATGTACCTACTTAGTTTGGTTCACTTTTTACGCAGTCGGGTTTTTAAATTTTTTAAATTATTATTTTTTATTTTATACTTTTTAGTTGTGAGTACCTAGCTAGCTATTTACCAGACTGGATTTCCTATCAGCATCAGTCCTACATCATAATTGCGCTGGAATGTGAGAATGGTTTTTACGCAACTTTAAATCGATATAGATCCTAAACGGTCAGTCGAATCGAAAAATGTTGAGAGAAAACTAACAATGATTTTTAAATACCTATTCAACGATATCCCACTTGATATAGTTTGTTGACTTTAATTTTTTTCATTTTCACAATATGGCGTCCAGTAGTCGCCATATTGAATTTTCACTAACGTCATGTCTTTAGTGACACTTGCCGGACTAAGAGGAATCGATTGACGTGTGAATCATAAAAATCGGCCCAGGCGTTTGGTCTGTATAGTGCTTCAAAGGAACATACATACATACATACATACATACATACATACATACATACATAGGCTGATAAACACATTACCACTCCTTTGCGTCGCGCAGTCGGGTAAAAAGTCATACACGTTCATAGCAATTAAAAAGTAAACACTCAACGGCTCTTATCTTTATGTTAATACGAATAATTTCATGGAAAAATTGATTGCGACTTGTTTATATTGCGTAATAGTTTGTGACTTTGAAATATACCTAATTAATGGTATGAGCAACGGATGTGCACGCATTATGTATGTAGAAGTGAAACCTGCTTAAGATTTTGTAGGAAAAAACAAAAGAAAATGCTTTAATTTTTTCTGAACTAAAATTATTACTTACTAAAATGTCCTGCAGTGGCGAGGGGTTCCTATAACTCCATTCCTATCGGCTTCACTTGTCACTTACCTTTTGCAAACCTTCATAGAAATTCCTACCTATTATACAGGCTCCGGCTCGCCTATGAAGGAGAAGCAGTCTTCGCCACTGATGTCCTGCAAAAATTATATCTGATCATTGCGCTACAATTTCGATATAGTTTCGATGCATGAATAGAGTTATATGAATGGATAGAGTTAATTACTAAAGCAAATAAATTGAGCCATCATCTAGTACACATGTAGCGTATCTCCTGAGATGACTCCATTACTGTCTCTTAAAGAGTCAGCGGTAAAGATAAATAATAATTATCAGATAAGAGGCTGGCGGCTCTTAGCGCTGTGAGATGCAAATACACCATTCCGCCCGTTGGACACACTCAGCGTCACTATCTGTCGGGTAGTTTAATGTTAATTTCATTTTTACTAGAGGTGGTCGAAATTCGCCAATAATCCTGCTAATATTATAAATGTGAAAGTTTGTGAGAATGGATGGATGGATGTTTGTACTCTTTCACGCAAAAACTACTGAATGGATTTCGATGAAATTTGGTATGGTTGTAGTTTAGGCTATATATTTCTAAGCATTATTTAAAATATTGGCTTTCTGCATACCCTCCTCTACATAAACTTTAACTGTGCCATAATATCATACTCCTTCATTCGTACAACTGTCGGAAAACTGTACTGAAAGTTTTTGCCTCACGTATTAATAATTAATATCTTTATAGGTATTAGGTATATACATTTAATATGTTGATGAGCGATTTTTGCTTTGACAAATGTATTTTGAGAAAGATCTTGAAAAACTTATATCGTCGATAAGGACAGTCACGATTTTAGATAATAATTAATAGATACCTGCCTATTGCCTGTATCTTTATGACATTATATTATTATATTGTACGTGCAGATATTTTAATGTTTTTTTAAGAATCCTTTTGTCTCAAACAAAATTCCTGATTCGTTATGTAGGTAGCTTTCACACGCGAAATTTATACTATAAAGTTGTGAAAAAGCTATTTCTACAGGTACATTTCCTAATTATTTAACTTTTCCGGTGTTTTTGATGCTTTACAGCGAGACAACAACGCCAACAAACTTAGACAACTTTAAAAAAGTTTAGTTTAAAAGAAATCTTACATATACATACTACATAGGTAATACGAGTAGAAGTTGACGGACAAGTTAAATTAGATAATGCATTCGAGGTGCCAATCAGTGATAATTTCATCGTAAAACTAATTACAAAAGTAAGGTGCTATAAATAAGGTAGTTGTATTTATGATATTAAATTATACGTAATTATTCATTTAGATGATGAGAAATGCCGTAAGATGCTAATTCAATCAACATTTCGACGTATATTTACAAAATTACAACTCGTATTTTATTGGGCCAATAAACAAAAACAGGATTATATACTCAATATGTAATCTGTACCTAATCAAGTTCCATTCAAATAAAATTATTACAAAATCCCGGACTTGTTTATACCAAAGCACGAAAGTAAATTGTTGATGACAGACGGAAGCTATGAGTAGTAAATGGAGTATCAAATATTTTTAACCCCCGACACAAAAAGAAGGGTGTCTGTCTGTCAGTCTGTCTGTCTGTCTGTGGCATCATAACTCCCGAACGGATGAAGCGATTTCAATTTAGTTTCTTTTGTATTAAAGGTGACTTACATACGAGTGTTTTTAGACATGTTTGATGAACATCGGTTGAGCTGTTTAAAAGTTGTGGGGGGTGAAAGCGGGGAAGAAAAACCGAATGTGCAAATATACTCGAGTAAGGTCTCAAATGAAAGCGCACTGAAAGAGAATATTGATGACTTAATCGACAGTGTTCGTAGCTTCGTTTGATGAGAAAATTGGTGGTGGGAAGATCAGCCGTTTGAAGATGATCAGCTCTTTTCTAGTTGATGAGGGGATATGACTAACTTTCTTATGTCCGATCGATTCAAAATTTGGTACTGTGTTACTTCAACGATATTCAAAGAACATGGTAAGGTAACCATGACCTGATCAGCCGTTTGAAGATGATCAGCTCTTTTCTAGTTGATGAGGGGATCTGACTAACTTTCTTATGTCCGATCGATTCGAAATTTGGTACCGTGTTACTTCAACGATATTTAAAGAACATGGTAAGGTAACCATGACCTGATTAGCCATTTGAAGATCATCTTTTCTTTATTAGTTGATGAGGGGATCTAACTATCGTCCATATGTCCTATCGATTCGAAATTTGGTACCATGTTACTTTAATGATGTTGGAAGTATGATACCTACTTTAAAAAGGATAAAATAAAAGTAAAATTAAAAATTTTAAAAACCCCCCGACACAAAAAATAAACTCTAAAAAATAATAAATAATATTTTAACCTATTATAATTATATTATCACATATAATATTATGTAAGTTGAAATAATTTTATTTTCCAATCCTCGTCTCGTCGGGGGACCGCTATGTGTAAAAAACAGGTGTAGTCGCAGAATGAACAAAAGAATTTACTCCGAAAAAAAATTGCTCATACGCAAATGTAATTCGTAATAATTAATTTTCAGTGTTTTATTATGATCCAAAACGGGCAGGTCACCACTTTTGAATAAAATACAAAATGGCGAATATCTCAGAAATATCGGCCATGTAAAGGGGGGTTCAAATGAGACTTCACCCTTCGGATCTGTATGCTATAGCTAATAGCTGAGGCAACTCTTACTCACTATGTAATGACGCGCCGGCTTTAAAGGTAACGCCACCGTCACACAGTATCGGCCGTGCGATTATGAATCGACGGCAATTATTTTATAGAAATCACGCTCCTTCTTCATCTATTTTTGTTTTGAGTACATTCTGTAAAAATATCGCATGCTTTAAACTAATGCTAGGCGCCCATGTGTAGTTCCAAGATAAAAACTCGAAGACATTATGAATCACGATAAAAATATATGCACGATAATAACATACCTACGTAATTGTGTATTTACATTTTTTGTGGGCTCAAAACTAGGAATATAAATTCACAACTCATCCAACTAAAGGATAACTTAATTAATTAACAGAAACTACTTTTTAAGTAATCCCCTTCTTGGAAAGGATTATCTTCAGTAATTGCAGTGAGCTAGTGAGGTACTTTGCGTACAATGTTGCAGACTTAAGGTAAGTTCCTAGAAAAAATATATATGTACGAGATACAACGACGGCGCGACGGCGATAACCTGAAATTTTTATACTATTACCTCAAAATGTCTGTCGCAAATAAATAGTTTTTTAACTGCTGTTTCTACCTCTATTTTTAACTGGACATTTCTTATTTATTTTAATGCTGTTAATGAAAGTTAATTGTTCTATTATAATGAAAAATCACTAAACTAAAAACTAAATTGTATTAGTTCTACACGCTTCTTCACATACGTACAGTATGAGAAGAAGCATGTAGAGCTATGTAGAGCTTTTCTTGACGTGAAAATTTTATATATAGTCTTTTAATTGGAATTGCATATTTTACTTTCATTAACACTAAGTAGTAAGTACCTAGTCGGTGTAATATGCCACAGATTAATGGAGATGTATAAAATAAAACTTGTAACCATATCTTATCGTAAATAGTAGCTGTTTTAAGTAAATACACGATGTACTGGTTTAGAAGTAGGTAAGTGCATTGACAAGTAAAGAATCTGCTGATCTATTTTACATAAAATTAAGATTCTAGTTTCAAGAGAAGATTGCTTATATTACTAGCTTAGAGCTGAATTAGCGCGATTATAAAATGTTTATAATTATACAGTACTATTTAAATTAAGCACGCTAAGAAGTGAAAACAATGAAGAGGAGTGATAATGGGATTGGAAGAACCTTTCTATATTAATGGGTTTCAGTGTTGTACCATGAAAATGTTTTAAGAGAAAATAATATTATCGTTGATCCATTGCGTAGGTTGTCTATGCAATTCAATATGCGTTCCACTGGTCAAACAAGTGTCCAGTACTCGAGACGACTGGTTCGGAGACAGTAAATAGATTCGGGCAATACGCTCGTAATTACAGTCTACACCCTCATCCTATTACATGCACTCGAAGGATTTATGTAATTAATATCTTCAATGTAAAAGCGTACTGCTATTCTGAATATCATATCCATAACAATTAGTGAGCCGGCTTCGGGATACCGGTGCGAAGTATAGAGTACGGGCGGTACAATATTCACGGCGAGTATACGGAAGTCTCCACGGGGTTCAGGAAGCGACCTTCTGCTAATTGGCTGCAACTGATAGATAAGCAATAAAATCAATTGGGAGGACGACGCCTGCATCTCGAATTTATGTCGATGTGGATTCGCGATGCGTCGCAGGCCGGCGCCGGCCCCCGCCACCGGGCTTCATATTTATACGTTAAGGCGGGCACCGAACGGAGTTCAAATGTCCGACGGACGCTCGGAACGGTAGACGAGAGAGAATCGCAAAGCGTGGGTAGAGGCGAGTGCAGTGTGCAGTGCGTGCGGGTCTTGTGTCGCTGAAAGCTCGCGCTACGAAGCCTCCGCCGTCCGCTCGTGGCGGCCGCGCGAGCGCCCACTACGCGTCAGTGCCGGCCCGGCCGTGCCGTTGGAATCACGTTCCGGTAAACATTTCACTGACTATTATTTTCTGCTGGACAGTGACAGAAGTCCTCCAACGATAACTCCGATCCTGAACCGCTTGCAGAGAAGTGTTTGCGGAGTTTTTATTTTAGAAGAGAGGTGAGTTAATTTATTTTTATTTATTAAAAAATATTTTTAAACAATCCTGCAATAACTTACGTCTGTTGAAAAGTAACGTGCGAAGCCTGAAAAAGCCGGTGCCCCAGCTTTTGTAGTCATATCGCGACGTTACAATGCGTACATAAGTTTACAAGATATTTTATTTTCTTTTGTAGATTCTGAATATTTAATTCGTATTTCAATGTTCAAATTATAATTATTTACCGTCTGAAGAACCACGAAGACTGAATGTTTATAACATGTGTAGATTCTGAAGATTTAATAACTGAAATTTAATTTAATATTCGAGAAAAATATGGTAATTCTCGAATATTTTAATAGATACGTCAAATAGAAAAAATATAACTTAAAATATATATTATAATAAATTCTACCGCAAGTAATTAGTTGGTTCGTTTCGTATTTGTTTAAATTTTATGTATTTATATATTATTCCGCAGGTGTATAGCGAAAAAATAATTCTGTAGCTATTTCAAAAAATAGCAACATAATATTAAAATGGGCAATTGCGTGTTATAGCATTATATTATGATAACAATGTAACAAAATTGATGAAAGAAATTATAAAAAGTCGAATTTGGCGTGAAAAGTTGAATAGCTGTCTGCAGTCCGCGTGCTACGGGCGCGAGCGCGGGCGTGTCGGATCCGATATTATACGCTCACTACTTATAATAGTCATTGTATTAAACAATAATTAATAATCAATATTTAATCGTCAATATCTGAGTATGTGAACAAAAGAAATCTACGATATGTCCAAATTATTATTAATGTAAACTTCTTATGTAGTAAAGCTAGGCTAAGAATTTATAACGTAAGCTAGCTTTATAAGTAAAATAACTCAACTCTACATAACTTAAGTTATTTTATTTTTCTAAAGACAAGGGGAATATCAAGAAGTGATTGGTTATTTATACAAATATGTAATGTAGGTATTCTATACAATTAAAATATCACGAATGTAATGCTCAGGTAAATTTTTTAATATTATCGAAAAAGGCCTCAAAAATAAATTTAAAATACCCATTGAACTAACGAAAATATTAATTAAGGTCGACCTTTAGAACCTCAATTATATTTTATTATTTTTAAATCTACAATGTTTTAGACTTTTTGCAAATACGTATTTAAACATTTCCTGCGGTTTTTTTTCGTTGAGTTCTTTTTTTTTTTGTTGAGTTTTGAAACCTTTCTAGGAATTTTATCAAACCTAGATCTTTTTGTATCCTAAGAAATTGACACCCGATCACTCGGTTTTAAGTTTTAACAAGTTAATCCTAAACTAAAACGCGTGTCGAATGTCTTCCTGCTATTAGTGTTTTTTATTTCTTCGTGCATATTTTTTGTTCATCAAATTCAAATTGTAGAGACGAGTAGTAATGTAACTGAGGAAAGAAACACTGGTATTGTTTTCAGACACTCGTCTGAAAAACAAAAGCTATTTCGAGTGCCGTTAGCGTCGACTTTAATTTGGTTTCAGTTTAATTAGGTAACAAAAATGTTTTAATAAAAGTATTACGTTTAAAAAAATATGATTAACAACCTAATTATATAGGCACTAAAAATGTATAGACCTCAATAAAAAAATAACGTGAAACATCATACAATAAATTAAATTTTATAAATTACAAAATTATTCTACTTATTTTTTTCAACGACGTCTTCCAAATTCAATTTTTTTTAAATTACGACCACTAAGTCAGCACTCGGAAAACCGGCCAAGTCCCCCACTTCTACAGATTCGCGAATGGAGGGCAAAAACGGCAAAAATAAACGTTAGTTATATGGGGTCCACTGAAATATTTATTCTGTTTTTAGTATTTGTTGTAACTAAACATCTGTGAAAATTTAAACTGTCTAGCTATGACTGTTCAAGAGATGAGCTTGTTGACATACGTTCGGACGGACATCGGAGTCTCAGTAGTCCCGTTGTTACCTTTTAGGTACAGAACCCTAAGAAACGAAAATGCGAAATATTTTTACTAGTCCGGAAACTAACAAAAGTTTAATGGTGTGGTCTAAATTCGTGGACAGTCATTCGAGTGCGAATCGCCGCTTTCGCTCCGCTTGATCGCGTCCGCGTCGGTGCGACGGCGCGCGGCGGCGGCGCGCGAGTTCAAGTGCAGGGTGAAGGTTCCATTGTCGCCCTCCGAGAGACAAAGTGAAAAGTCTCCGACGACCCTATCATCCGAAACTTGCCTTTACAATTTTTATTGTAGTTGAGCCTTCCCTTTTAACGAAACTTTTGCGAGAGCTTTAACATTTCTGCGCTTTTTATTTCTAACTTTAGAATGCACTTTGATATTCGCCACTTGACAGAAATACGAAGCAGCAGTCAAACGGAAAAATGAAGTAAATGTTTTTATCCTAATAAAGGTAATAAAGTTAGGTCTACAAAATAACAATGACTATCAAACTTTTGCGGTTTAAACATTGGAGATCGCAATCATAACTATTGTTAAATTCCGATTAGTTTGAGACTCTATCGCGGTATCTCTTTTATTTAATTCTATTTATATTATTTTGTTTTGTTTTTTATCTAGATGGAAAAAGTTGTAAAAAGCAGACCCGCTTTAATAAATGTATAAAGCCGTTTCTTCTTTACGTTTTGAAATAAAACAGGCAAAATATTTTTCTTCTGATTTATATCATCTGGGGGCTAAAATATTACTCCGAAGAGAATTGATATAAATTGGCGAGACTACCAACGGGTCGGATAAGGAAATAGTTGTTTATAAATAACTAGCTTTTGCCCGCGACTTCGTCCGCGTGGAGTTCGGTTTCCATACAAAGTTTTATACCCTTTTTCACCCCTCAAAAATCATTTCTTAGCAGATGCCTACGTCATTAAAACTATCTGTATTCCGAATTTCAGCAAAATCCGTTCAGTAGTTTAGAGTTTTAGATTTTATCGGAAGCATAACTTTATTTAATATTTCGGTTATATAAGCTGTACGGGTGTAAAATAGGCTTCTATATTTAGTAAATCGCTACTTAACATTTTTATGCGACGACGTTTTATGTAGCACGTATGATTTTTCGATCGTAAATTCGTATCTGAGTAGGAATTAAACGAAATGCCATTCAATATGATAACAATTTATTACTCCTCTAAGTACTTAACATGATCTTCAAAGCTATAAGTATCAGGAAATCTGAATAAACTTTATTAAATTAGTTTTTTTTACAAAGCAAATGATAAATAAATTAAAATTGTGGGTAATTTTATAGGTCGATGTTAAATTAAAATCAATTTAATATACACAAGTAGGTACATACATGAGTGTTATTTAAGAAATTTTTTAAATAAAAATCATTTCTTGTAGCGTATAGCATAATTAATGTGTCGACATA
Source organism: Glaucopsyche alexis (assembly GCA_905404095.1). Classification (NCBI taxonomy): domain Eukaryota; kingdom Metazoa; phylum Arthropoda; class Insecta; order Lepidoptera; family Lycaenidae; genus Glaucopsyche; species Glaucopsyche alexis. The sequence continues at coordinate 12,324,019 of FR990053.1, forward strand.
ATATGACAGTGATTTGATGATTGTTGATAATAATCTTGTGACTCAGTCTTTAAATTGAGATGATTAGTTCTTCTTAAGCGTCTAGCACATCTCAGGCAAGGTCAATTCGCTTCCGATTTCTTTGTTTTAGACGAACACATCAAAGCACGGAATTACGCTCAGCTGGGGTCTAAATGGCTGCATGGCGTTTTTTCATGGCCCTGATGTGTGCTTTTTAGTGTTATGCAAAAACACGAGGCCAATACCAGAAGTATTGTCTCGTTTACGGATGATAAAGAAGCCACTTAGTTCTGATCGTGCCGTTTATTACACGACTATTATTATCTAACGATGTAATTTTTTATGTTTAACATACACAACCAATTTGTTAGACTGTTAAATGAGATATAAAAAGCCTATACTTAGAAATTAGCTCTATAATAATATAATAAAAATAATATCTATGGACGTTTCACACCACGTCAATCTGGTCCCGTGCTAAGAACTTGTGTTACAGGTACCAGACAACGGGTAGTATATTTAATACTTTTATGCTATACATATATTTAAGATTTTTATTATATTATAGGTACACATTTTTAATACACATCCATGACCCAGGAACACAGACAAACTTTTTGTTCCTTCGGCGGGATTAGAACCCGCGACCCCCGGCTTGAGCACCAACGCGTTGAACCATTGAGCCACAGAGGTCGTCAAACTCTACTCGTGTTTTAATTTTAACAATCTGGAGAAAATCTTTAAAATTAAAGTTTTTTTTAATTAGAAATAAATTTAAAGTAAGTACCTAATATTTAACTAAGCATTAAGAACATGACATAATTCGAATATCTAATAAAAGCACTTTGTTTAACCGAGCTTAATATAAGTAGTAATTTGAATGCAAATGTTACGGGTTCGGGGTCTCAATGTAAGTGTCACTTAGTCAGGCTTACTTATCGTATCCTGCGTACAATTGCACCAAGAATATCAGTACGAAACAATAACGAAGGATTTTCCATGAATGAGACGCGTCAATATGCGCGCGCAGGCCCGGCGTGACAGAATGCGCCCGCGCCGCGCCCGCCACGCGCCGCCGTCGCTTCCTGAGAAAATGGCAACTTATGGGGAAGTGAATCTGGGCCTCGCAGGTGCTATTGACCCGCGCCACACATGATGCACCGAGCCCTACCTACAGCGCCTGCACCGAGCGCTGCATGCCTCAAATTTATTACCTAAGCCATCACACGCCGATAACTTATTATTTTTGCACGTAAATTCAAATAACGAATTGTTCGTAACTTCACAAGGAACGTATTTCGGATGGTATTATGATGGACTTTAACTTTTCTTTTGATACATAATTTAAATACATGTGTAATTAGGTACTGAATTAAAAAAAAGGAAATCGGAAAGGACGCTTTGTCAAAATGTACTTCTTTGAAACAATAATTTTACTCGTAATTTGTAATTGGGTTTTTCTTTTACGACAAAAACCGCAAACATTAAAGGTATATGAGGCGATCTCGTTCGCGACTCGCCGAGGGCGACAACCGTTACTCGCACTTACAAAAACTCCCAACCGTTCCTGTTTCACTTGTTATAATCAGATAAGTCGAGACGTGACTTCGATTTCACGGTGTATTCAATAAAATTTCACCAACAATAGTCAACATTCGCTTGCAATTATATAACTACTGAAGCGTGGTGTTCGTGATAACTTAATCAAAGTTCATATCATGAATACACTTTTACATTGACAATATGAGATATCCTATGCTTCGTCTTACTCAATTATCTGTAATGCAAATTACGAGTTCTGCAAATTACTTTCTAGGTGCTTCGATACAAGTTCATATCGACTTCGAGTTTATTTTATTTATTTCCAAACGTCTGCCATATTCAGATTATTTATTCTAAGAGGTTTTCGTAATATGTTGCTGGGCTACCGGAGCGCGGGGCCGACGCAGGCCGACGTGTGACGAACCTTGGCCGGCGGCCGCCGCGTGCATATCAATACCGGAGTACCTATAGCTGGTCGCGATGCCGGTCACAATGCCCGATAAAAGAGAAACACACGATTATGGCCCTAACTCGACTTCGTTTAAAATTCACATCGGCGGCGGCGCCCGCTCTCGCCGCCGCCGAAAGGAATGTAGGTTACGATGTTATTTACCTTCGGTTTTTGCCGGTTTGAATTTTTTATCATACTACTTATCTCCTTCCGTGTCAATCAGATTTTATTGGGCGTGAAAGTTCCGACGTCATCGCGCCGAATATTACTCTCTTAATAAGTCTTAACCTCGCAATTGAACTCGCGTTTCGAGCTTTAGGTACGTGGGAATGGAAAGCTATGGGCCGCTTCGCCGGGTCATTTGGTGCGATCCTTTTACATACAGTTTGATATCTTGATAATTCAAAATGAATTTTCTCGGCGAGTACCTTTATAATACAATAAAGTCAGCCGAATGGAGCTAATATAAACTATGATTTAGTGCGACATAAAAGCGAGACGGGCTTCAGCGTCGCACAAAGGATACGTTTATGGTGACGCCTACATAAAAATAGATTAACATCAGTGAGATGCTTTATTGCAGTACTTGGAAAATGATTCGCATGGGTGTTTTAATTGTCCTGCATCCTGTGTAGCTCATAGGGAGAGATTTATATCTGTACCGGTGGAGATGGCCCACGAGCTCCGATAATTCGAACGGACGTCGCGCGGCGGAGTACTCTTGACCGCTTAGCGCTCGCAGTCATGGCACCCACACTCTAAATAACAAGACAAATAGACATGTCCACTTTACCATTTACTGAGTAAAAATTCTCATCTCGTGTTTGTATAGGTCTTTTACCAATTAGTATTTGTACCGATATATATGAGTTTGTGTTAGTGAGGTGTGTCTGTTTCATCCACTCCAAACTTTGTCTAGGATCCGACGCGGCACTCGGCGACTCGAGGGCGTGTGGGAATGAAAGCGCTACATAACAGTGAACGCTTTATGTTTGTTTCAACTGTTTTTCTTTTAAATTGGCATATGTTTATTGCTTTTTTTAAACACTTTTAAGACCAATGTAACAATTTAAGTTCTTAAAGCCTGTTCTAATAGTATCTATAAGGAATTCACACACTCGCCTGATGGCAATCTTTATTTTAATGTCATCGTAACTTAAATCATTTACCGACCTTCGAGAAGGAGGAGTTCTGGCCGATTGGAGTCGTCTACAGAAGATTTAGAGGACGACTCCCGAACAATTTGCGCCCCACGTCGCAGACAATACGTGTTTAGTGTTAGTGTTAGTTTAGGTATATATTATAGTAATATGTATTTTAGTCTTTAAGGTATTTATAATATGGGCCTATGCAGCCTGAAATAAATGTATTTATTATTATTATTATTATTATTAAAAAGAAACCTACATCGGTTTGCTATTAATAGGCAATTAAATTCCTCTCTCTATGGATGCATTACATGCAAAGCTAAAAATAGACGGCTATGATAAAAATAACATAATCAGAAATGCAAGTTACCTCGGCTCCGTCGTGCATAAGCGCAACTTATGTCATTGTCCTTACAGGGGTATGCACCTTCACTGGAGTCCGCCAGGTACGGCTGACCTTCGAATAACGATTAACATTACGTAAAATGATCAACAATATTTGTGGTAAACAAAAATTATTTCCGCTAGTCGATCATACTCATACAAACGGTGAATAAATTTGTAATTCACCTTGACTTTAATTTTTGTGATGCTTATTTTCAGAAAATCATAAAAGCTGTAATGAATTAATTTTCACGCCTCAATCAAAATTTCAAGGATCTGCCTATCTATAATTGCTGTAATAATTAAAACTCAATATTAATTAGCTGTCGCTAGGTAGCTCCATTGATACTATCAATTACTTCTGGCTACTATGCGTAATTTACCATTTGGTAATGCAAAATTTAAATGTTTGTTAGGTACATATAATTTAATCTAAAAATCTAAATTCTAACGTAAGATCTTGGGTAGTTGCTAGAACATTAGAGTCTGCATTTTCAACGAGCATTATACGAGTACATTTTCTATTACCTTAATAACACTATAATATTGTTCTTATGTTTATATAATTGTTACAATGTTTTAAATATGTTTATTTCCAATCTAAGTGATTAGAGGTTTTTAAAATTTAAAACAACTATATTTAAGTGCATAAATTTTATTCATAACCTTCTTATTATCCCACTATTTGTCTATTTAATTCACCTTTCCTTGTCGTATAGGGTTGCCTGGAAGAAATCCGCCCTTGGCCCCATTTAGGTTATAGATTAGTTTTTAGTCCATTGATTGTACCTACTTTAATGTGAGCAATTATGTGTTTATCTATATTATATCTATCTTATGTTGGGTTATATGACCTGTCATATAACTCAACGTTAGACATACAACATAAGAAACTTTTTTTCGTTTCTTATTTGTTGAGGCAATAGCAGTATTATGAGCCATCGCCACTGAATTTCTTTAATAGTATTAACCGTTACGTCTATAGTCTGCGTAGTACCTAAGTTCGATGATTTTGTCTACGCTGACAAATTTCTATATGGAAATCGTTCATTTTCATTTATCATTATTATCCTAAAATGTGCTACCGCTAAGTCTACCTAATCTCTTTTCAAACCCTAATGCAATTTTAAAGATCTGTCTCAATTTACCCTCCGCGAGGGGTGCGCAAAGTAAATTTTCCCTCAGCCTTACATATATACCACTACCCCAAAATAATTTACTCTCCTTGTATACGACTATTGCTTTGCGGCCTCACGTAGCCGGATATTTTATTATTAAGCAGAAATATATGAGTATGACCTTCATTCCCACTGACATACAAATTCTTACTTTGAAATAAACCAAAAATTTGCAATTTTCAGCAATTCTGAATTGCTCTCTGTTATTATGTAGTTGTGTTCGTTTAAAATTAATTTATAATATTATACTTCGAATTTGAATACAAAATAAATTATAGCGGTAACATTAATCTAGAGAACCATCAGTTATAGTTTGTGAAAACGCAATGGTCATTAGGTACCTACTACGTTTGCTAATACAAATCTGAGTAACGGGATTCGCGGTGATACACCAGTATACCAGTACCTATACCAGTACGCCAATACGCCAGTACACCAGTACACCAGTACGGGTTGTGCAGTATACAATGTACAGGCTATGAGAATATAAAGTGTCTCATCAAACAAGCGCTTTCATTTATACAACAATTACAATATTTTATTTTGCACTAGTTGACTCGACACACGTTGTTCTGTTTTAAATTTGAAATGGAATAAATAAACAACAACCTACACCTACGTCTATAATTACACCTACAACTAAAAATAAACCTACACCTACAATTTATTTTTTTAATGAAATAGAACTGTTTTGCAGTCCAACCAAACAGATAAACTGATCGCACCTATAAATATTCGCCAATCAAGTGACACTGGAGGCCCAAATTTACGCTACCGACAACGGAACGAACATCAAATGGTAGATAGGTAGGAACAGTTTGTATGAAAAAAAAACTGAATTTTAGTATTTTTCTTGCAATTATTACAATATCTCCCACCGTTTAAACCTTCTCTGAACTTCCACAATTATTTCAAGATCAAAATTAGCCAAATCGGCCTAGCCTCAAGTTTAAAGTTTAAGGAAACAAAACAACTGCAATCCATTTTTATATATAAGAAGAAGATGTAGTAATGTCGAGAATATATGGCAACATAAAATCAATTTAGCTTCGTAGTTAATTTCTCTCCCATAAACATGGGTCCGGTCGAAATGCAATGTAACGGTATCAAACCACCTTTAATGCGTGCTGTTGCATAAACCGACCGTAAGTAAAACAAGTTAATTTCCGGTCCCAAGCCCTCTTTATATCTCCTCGCATTAAAATCACATATTTGATCAATTCTTTTGTTTTTAAAACCTCAAAACTTCTAAAACTTCGAAAGCTGCAATCACAACAAAGCTTTTTACCGCTTAATTCTTTTCGTAAACACCTATTTATATCCGTCAAACCTAGTCATTGCACTCAGTCCGTTCATATTAATTAACGTTAATAAAACTAAACATTATACACGGTACAATGAATTCGATGGTTGAAAAAGACTTTATTTCAAAGAAAGTTCCAATAAAAATTACCGTCTTCTACAGTATTTTTTTTTTGCAAACGGCACCGGATAGCATTTAATAAAGGATGGATTGGAAAACTATTAAATTGCAACCGAAAATTTGTTGAAGCCGTTTCGCGCCGTGTCGATATTTAAGCCTTAATAGCCTGTCCCGTCGGTGATTTATTCCAACATGGAAACCGAAGCGTATAATTTTTATTTATTAGTTTACGCGAGCCCCGATTGGACAGTAATTTATGGGTTCATAAAAATACGCGGGTAAGGTATATGGCAGTTGTCTCTAATATAACAGCAATCCGCGGAAATGTGTGTGCGACGTGTGGCGAGCGCGGGCGGCGCGGCGGCGCGGGCGCGGCCCCGCCATTGTAACTCCACTAACTAAATCAATATTTGCGCAGATGTCGGTAAGAGCATACTATGCTTGTGGCGACCTAAAATTCATATAGCTTATATGGCAATGTTAGCGGTAAATTTTCTCGGCAGCTACTTGTAATCCTTCAAAAGTGGGTCGTCGCTGCACGCATTACTCGACCCCGGTCGCGGTGGGCATAGGAAATTTCATTAAAATCAAACCTAGATAGCGATCCACAATTTCGATCGTTTCTATCGAATCTCGGTCCTCCTTTTAAAACAAAACCCTGTCCGAGTGATCGACCTCACTCGACACTGTATACTTTTTTATTTTACAATTTCAGCTTCAGCGAGCATAAACTTAATAGCGGGTTATGACTTACAACACGGCCGCATCTCTTGCGTTTTAAATTGCGGTCGTAAACATCGCTCATAACACGACTTCATAGAAAATCAAAAGCCGGCGACAGCACATCGAATGCGATGACTTGATTGGCTCTTAAATGAGTATAAAAAGCCCCGAGCTTTTTGTTACAGCTCGAGACCTATGGCTAATAATGCGAGTGTACGGCGTGGTCAGTTTTATTTTCTCGCCGGTTTCCAATGAAATCGAAGTGAATAATTTCCGAAGCTCCGACCACGATTCCCATGTAATATGATAATGTATTGTATAAATATTTCATGTCTAAACTTTTTACCTTTTTGCTATAAAACCAGTTTCGCTCTTCCAATGAAAGTGTTGCTAAAAGCTATCTTTTCATACTATGCTTTTTATACGTTACTAGAAAAGTATTTCACAATAAATTTTTAGCGTGCATATTACCGATACAGAGTGGCTTATGACAAATCTTTTTGAATAAAATGCGGAACAAGGTGTAGGTTACTAGACTTTTTTGCTCGCAGTAAGTAAATGATTTACATGATAATTATACCAAATGTCAACGTTACGGCCTTATTTTACCTTCCGAGTCAAATTATTACGTTTCAAAAAAATTACCTAATGTCATTACACCTTTTTTCCTATTAATGACTACATAATAATCACAAAACTGTAGCCCCCTTACTAATAAACGCTATATAAGCTTTGAATAGTTACACAGTGTTTTGTCTCCTTCTATCGAATTAAAAATGTTACTTGTGTGACGGGAACAAAACACTGTATAACTATTCAAAGCTTATACAGCGTTTATTAGTAAGGGGGTAGGAGTATAATATAACAAGCTTTTGCCCGCGGCTCCGCCCGCGTGAATACAGTATCCCTCGGGAACACTGTATTTTTCGAGATAAAAGTCTATGTTTTAATCCAAAGTCTAAACTACTACCATAGCAAATTTCATCAAAATCCGTTCAGTAGTTTTTGTGTGAAGGAGTAACAAACATCCAACCATACATCCTCACAAACTTTCACATTTATAATATTAGTAGGATATTTCTTACTTAAAAAGTTAAATTAATGTGCTCCATTGATCGCCAGTCGCCTCATTCATTGATGCCGGCCTCTCAAGTCTCACGTGAGTGTTCTTTACATTTCTCGTGATGTGTTCTCGGCCAGTAAACTACCAAACTCTACCTGATTAACGTTAAAACAATGTGTACTCTTGTCGTTCTAAGGCTCGAATCCTGTACAAATACCGCCCTCGGCAACAGAATCAATAGGAAGTCTGGGATATTTAAACATTACCCGTGTTATTGTACTCGGAGTTCGAAGCTGTAAAACGGCTAACGGAAAATGTATGTGAAGTTAAATCCCCTACGTGCCCGGGCCGCTCGTTTAGCGCTAGGTTCGACGCCGGCAGTGCTTTCCATTCATTCCTCAGAGAGATATGGCCGGTAACGACCGCGCCGCCACCTCGTAAACACACGACTCGGACATGACCGCGAATACGCTAATACACAAGTCACACGTCGCATTCACTTCCTACTCTTAATTTTGCTTAGAGAACATTAGCATCTGGAACTTATATATTCCTAATTCAGAAAATATCGTACTAGAAGACAAACTCTAAAAGCCGTAAATGATATCAAACATGCATTATCTAAATATATAAAAGGCAAACCTGACTGACACATCTATGAACGCACAGCCGAAACTACTAAACGGATTTTGCTGAAATTTGGCATACATGTAGTTGTAATAACGTAGGCAGTTAGGCACCCTCTAAGGAAGGATTTTTGAAAATTCGCCTCTTAAAGGGGTGAAAAAGGGGTTAACATTTTGTATGGAAACCGAACTCCACGCGGACGAAGTCGCGGGCAAAAGCTATGTTAATTTAAAACGCTAATCGACCATAATTATATCATAATTGGCAATCACAAGCGGGAGTATATCTGCGAACGCGTGGAGCGTGAGATAGCTTAATAAGTTTTTATATGAAGAATCATTGAATTTAAATGAGATTTCATGTAGTACCGGGCAAGAAAATTGCCGGTCGAGCGCTCGGGAGGGCGCGTTATGGATCACGGATCCGATAGCTTGTATCGAGCCCGTCATTCCCCAAAGGGCGCAAGTTCGGGCGGTTAATTAACTGATACGGGGTGATATTTTGAACTTGATAAGTGATGACAATGTTTTGTTGCGGAATATAAATATAATCCTTCATTACAATAAGGACTTTTAATGATATTACAGTTGCTAAAGGTATACATTTTTCATAATAGAAAACAAAAATTTGGATCACAGACAGTACAAAACTTAAGAAGTGCTTATTGATTTAGTACTTTAGTATTAAAAATTGCATTATTAAAGTTTTGGTAATAACCGATATAATTATATTCATTACCAATCATAACATCTATTAAACTTTTAATATATTTACTCATTATTACATTAATATAATACACATTATAATTAATTCTATCTATACAGATAAATATAATTGAAGTGTCTGTTTGTAATTTCAAATTAACAGCTTTTCACTTAATGCATATGGAAGTTTATTCGATACTAACTATAAAATATCATTTTTTTTTAATTTTGTCTATCCGTCTGTCTGTCTGTCTGTCTGTCTGTTTGTTCCGGCTAATCTCTGAAACGGCTTGACCGATTTTCACGGGACTTTCACTGGGAGATAGCTGATGTTATAAGGTCTAATATAGGCTACTTTTATTTTAGGGTTCCGTATAAAAAAGGGTTTCCTTTCCGTTAGTTGCGGGCAACGAAGTTATGCAAACGAAGTTGCGGGCATCAGCTAGTTAGGACTATAAAAGTCGGTGTACTGGCGGTCGTTGGTCAGCGTACCAACGCGACGCTCGGCGTGTGAGTTCATGTGAGCTTACGTCGCGCTTCGCTTGACCGAGCGCGCTGCAATCGTGAAATCACAAAAAGTATAATATTATGCCCACTATGGACGCCCGATGATTACATTTATAATCACTTTTGTAAACCGTTTACCGGAGGCCCAATCCCCTACCCTATTCCCTTCCCTACCCTCCCCTATTACCCTATTCCCTCTTAAAAGGCCGGCAACGCACTTGCAGCTCTTCTGATGCTGCGAGTGTCCATGGGCGACGGAAGTTGCTTTCCATCAGGTGACCCGTTTGCTCGTTTGCCCCCATATTTCATAAAAAAAAAAAAAAAAAAAACATTAATTAAGTAAATACTGTAAACTTAATTATTTTATATGAATGTTGTTTTCGGTATTCCAATTTCACATTGGACTTTAATATCAGTGATTCGATAGCTTATATTTGTATGACTTTGCTCACATCATAAAGTAAAAATATATACTATGCTGACATAATAATATCTATGGACACTTTCACACCACGTCAATCTGGTCCTGTGCTTGGTTCTCGAAGAACTTGTGTTACAGGTACCATCCTCATATGACCCAGGAACACAAAAAACTTTTTCCCTGGTGGGATTCGAACTCGTAACCTCTGGCTTCAGCTCCAACACGCTAACCACTGAGCCACAGAGGTCGTCAAATACACGTATATTTGACGACCTCAGTAGACGACGACATTTATTTTGTATTTTGTATTTTTTTTATATTCAAATGGCTGCAAGAGTTTGATTGATATAAATAAATTAAATTGATTCCACAATCAGTAACTCATACCTGTAACCTACCGCATGCATAATATCATCAAGTAATAACTCCTTGGGTTTTTTAATAATCGTGCATAAATTTTCCAGTGAGTGGTCGTATGTTTTATGCGATGCCAATGCTCTGGAGCGGTCGGGACAGGGGTATTATTACGTCACTTTTTACTTGTTCCCATAATATTCATTACGTAGATAAGAAAAACCATAATAACTTAGAACTAATAATGTTGGTTGTCGTAAATTATGATGATAAGATATAAACAAAACTATCTCAAAACTCGCGTTATTATGTGCAAATTCTATTTTCTTTAATAAATTATGTTAAATTAACAAAATATGGAAACATAATAAATGAACAAAATAATGGTCTTTAAATAAAAATAGATATATAAGTAGCGTAATCAGTATTAGATTTTCGTTTCAAAAATATTTTACATACATAACATATGACTTCAAGTTCTGACCAGATTGTCCTATTATAGAATAAAAAATTATAGTCTTGCATACTAATATTAGGTACTTACGTAATATTGTAGCCTGTTAGGTTAAATATTTAATTCGCAAAAATACATCCTTTATATTAGGATAGCTATTGATATTAGGATATTGATATTAATAATTCAAGTACAAAATTTTCAATGTGAATATTCGATGAGTGGAAATTTCGAGGACACGTACGCAATGCTAATATGGAGTTCAGTGAACATTCGCTAAACTGATATATCGCAATCACGGAACATAGAAACAAGATAATTGTGGGCAGGTCCGCGCGGAATGCTAAGCGCCTAACGGTGAGGAGTCTAGCGCAGATTTACCTAAATTATTCGGAATACGTTTGCGTGCACTTCCATTTCGCATCCAAATACATACGATGTGGAGCGTGAGATATTCTTATATCCATGAATTTAAGCTACTTTTCCGTTCGACTTTCACTGGGTCACCTCATTGGAACAATTGTAGGCAAATTAAATACGATCGACAACTACACGTTCGTAGCTCTACGACCGCGTAGCACTATTTAGAAGTTTGGGACGATTATCTACAAGGATTTTGTTTGCTCATTACAAAATTCAGCTCTGATTGCTTCTATAGCTCTGCCAGTAGTCTACTTGTATTTAAATAGTGTTCTTAAATAAAGTAGAATTTTACGTTTAATAAGAATTGTAGAGTTTGAAGTATCTATGTTTGTAGAGAAAAATTAATAAGGCACGGTCCAGCGCGTCGTATTAACTGATTTAAATAATTATGTGTGTTTTATACAACAACAATTTATTTAGTTAGCAAGTTACGTTGGTATTACGCGTAAATTTGCTAAACTTACTGTACAAATAGCTAGTTTTTATATTTATATAGTTTTGAGTAGCAACTAGCAATAAGGCGAATGAATTATAAACAAGCAACAACATTAGAAAAATATTATACTCAAGTATATTCAAATTGAATTAGGTACCCAATTAAATTGTTACATTTTTATTTATCTATATACCTAAGCCATAGGTATGTTTCAAACAAAAAACACTGTTTTAAAGTTACAAAGTATGTAAGTTTCATAGTCCCAATGTGAGTTAGTTATATTCGTATAAAATCGCGCGGGTCGTTGACCTGCGAATGTGTCGCGAGGGAAACTAATATTTGCTCTCCTTCCATTTCCCTAAGAGGCCGTACCTCGTCGAGTGATGTTCCTTACACTCGACTGCCCTATATTGAATCCCTTTGTATCGATAATGGTGTAGCTGTATGTCGATATACATTTATCTCGCCCTGATACATTTGGGTTCGTAGATATTTATGAGTGCGATCAAAAATTGATGATTTTACTAAAGTAGTAGGTAAATATTTATATGTTCGTAAGGATCTAAACAAATGGAACAAAATTCGAACAATTATCAAAGTATTGATCCAATTCGTCAAATCTAAGTTTTTCCTGTGTTGGATTACTTTTATTTTAGTTAGGTGCTTCATAATTAGTTGTAATGTAATTACTTTCACATTACATTCGAACTTTATGAACGTCTTATCGAATAGTATTTGTTATGCATAAATAATGCATTCGATAGCTTTCTTCGCACGATTTCCGAACACATTCAGATATGTTAAGCATGGCCCATGGCCCGTGCTTTGTATGCGCATGCCCTCCTCATTCCGTTAATCGGCCGCCTCGCTAAACGACAATTATCGTGCAATAAGTGCGTCGCCCGCGGGCCGTGTCGACTGTAATGTGCTGTAGGCCATATAGCAGCTATAGCAGTCACGGGCTCATGGCAGAGACAACGCTATGCTAATCACTGGTAATTTACGACGCCAGATAATCGCGAGTGTACGTGAGCACTGAGCACCACCGGCCTGGATGTCTGAGCGTGCAGACCACGCACTACGCTTCACAATGTGACTCTTCGATTGATATTAAACATTATACTATTTTAGCTGCCTGCCGTGTTCCCAGAAGTTAGACTTCTGCAAAACTTTCGAGCTACTTCCTGAATACTAAATGGCAGTACACGCGATGTAACTTGGGAATAAATTTTAATAAACTGTTCCAATATAACATTATATAGCCATAACAGTATGCGGTTTGTATATTTTAAATAAATAAATAGGTATACTTATTACTTTTTTTTATTTTTTTTTTATTTTTTTATTTTACATGAAGTTTATTACAAGATTAAACAATTAATGAAATTATTAATGAAAACATGACGCAAAATATTGTGGTTTATTTCAATTGCGTAATTTATTGATATGAAACTTTATTGTTACTTAAATAGATACATCGGACGTCAAGATTGATTTTTACATCTTGATCGTGTCGAATCATGACTACATCACAAAAAATAGTGTAACCTGTGAGGTATATTGTAGGTAAATCGATCTATATCACGATATTGGGCCGCTCGTGTCCGAAATCGGTGTCAATGTTCGCTGTTGCAATGTTCCCAAATTATGTGAAGCAAGATCTCGGATGCGCCCGCCAGCCAGCGGGCAGCGACCCTAAGCCGATCGCTTAGCGCCCTTTCATCATAGCCAATCTGCGACCGCAACGAACGCAATAAAAATATCGCGCTGCTTTTGTTTCCGAATGTGGGCCGCAACGGGTCGAGCTTATCAATGATTAATATCGGTGATAGACTTGGCTTATTTTACTGTTTTTCTGTAGCTGTTATTTGATAGACTTGGCGTATCTTATGGTTTTTGTGTACCTGGTATTTTGAATATTGAAAATCATTTTAATTATGAAAAATACTTCCTTCCTGAAAAATACTTACTGTTTTATTCAAAGAGAATATAATCACTACGTGTTTTATTTATATGTTATAAATATAACATATAAATAAAACAGTAAGTACTATTTAGTAATTGAATGATTATATTACTATGTACATAATAATATTATAAACATAAAATTATAACGTTAATTTACTGACGTCAAATAATAATAATCATCGCTTTATATCTACTTATTACTAACGCACAGAAGTTTCTTAGCTCATAATCATTTTAAAGCAATTAAAAACTGTTTAATCTTGCGTCTACAAAGCGGTACCGTAATTTGGTTAATAATTTCTGTGTTATAACGATTAGAATATGTCGTCCATTTAGAAAATTAGTCATCTGCGTTTTATTGCTCGTTTTACTATCTCGGAAAGGCATTAAATTGTGCATTGTAATTAGATTAACTGTACCCGGCCTCTCGCACCTTCGTCACATTTCACCGGGAACAACGGTATGCCAAATTATGCCTGAGAATTGGGCTCCCATTGTGTTCATGTAAATACCTACTGTTACCCATTTTTATGTTGGTTAATCGCGATAGCTCAGGAATTTCCAACGATTACTGTGATAGGGTATTTAATTTATTTCGTTATTCTATTTTCTAGGTCAAGCCGTAATTATATCAAACGTATGTTGATATGTTCTGCTTGGTGCATCGTCAAATATTTTTAAGAATAAGCATGTTAATTGCTTCTGAGTTCTGACGAATGCTATGTTATTATGTTAGAATAGGTATTGCATTAGAAGTATACAAGATTATGTAGTCTATTTTGACGCATCGTCGTCCAAGAAAGGTTATTTCAATATCCTCAACTTCTAAGATGTCCTCTTAACGTCACTAACACGTGGTATTTTTAGTAAAGCAAATAGATAGTGCAGAGTCCTCCGCTCCCTCACCCTCGCGGGCGACTCGCGAGCGTCTAGACGGAGGGACCCCCTATCGACGAATAGAATGACGTTACATTTATCTAAGATGAACTTAAATTGAGTTAACCGAAGAGTTAGCAAAATTTTCTTCCGGCGCTTGCCGGCGTAAATACATGCGAATTTCACTGGCAAGTTATACCGCTACTCTCGCTCCGGTGAAAAAACCGCTTTTACAGCTTAAAGTCGTAAAACATTAGCGAGATAGACGATAAAGAAAGGCGAAATACAAAGGCACTCTCCTTTTGTATTACACGCTCGAGCGAAGGAGGGAATTTCGCATAAACATCAGTGCCGTAAGCGATATGTAAAGAATACGTACGAGTAGGTGGTACTCATAAGCGCAGGTACCGGCGGTACGAGAGGTGCGAGTGCACGTGTGTAGAACTGGCCCGGGTGCGTTCCCACGGTAACGCGAACGAGCTTCGGACTAACAATAATTTGCTACGTAGTTATTGACTCTCGAAGTATGAGGAATAAATACTAGCCGCGGAGCGAGGTGCACGATCGTATTGAATGGGCACACTATCTAATGATACAATGCCTAGCACTTTTATGATCTTTAATAAACGCTTTACGAATGCTAATAAAGGGATTTCTATTTGAATTTACGATTGATTGCGAGCCTATGGCTCTCTGTTATTGCACGGCCATTAATTCGTTCTTTATTTTGATAGGACTCTAATGAAATGAAGTTATTAAAGCCAACATAAAATGCAGTGCCACTACAAAGAAAACATTTAATTATAATTGGAATTATTACATGTCAATGGAGTACGTACCAGGAAAAAATTGGACATTGCTTACTTTTATAACTAAAATCTTTTAAAATCTTTGTGTGTTAGAGGTTTATGAAATTATCATGATAATTCATAAGTCTAATACGTTGTTATTCGCTAAAATTTTGTAATAATTAAATTACTAACAGTACGTAAAGTTAATTTCATAAGTACTTATTATAAGTGGTTATACCACTCGTATAATATCAAAACAACGTTAATAGGAACGACAAATTCAACATTTTCGTTATTGCTCCTTCAATTTTCATAATACGCCTCGAGCTTACGTAAGGGCTCTAAAGCTCTCCTTACGTGAAGTATTTACTTAAGAAATGTATTTTAGGTATTTATATTCATTAGCTTGCTTTTAATAAGGTTATTTCTTTATTCGTATTGAAACTATTTATAATAACTTAATAGTTTTACAGTGTAGTGAGTAGCTACCAACTTCTTATTATTCTGATCCATAAGATTTATTACTTATGACTCTTATGAGAAATTAGATAAAGTGGGAATTCCATTTAAAATAAAATCTATATTCGACGAATATTTTCTTGACCAAAGAGAAAGTTTTCGGAATAAGTAATGAGTGTACACAATAAACATCAATTCTAATATCCGGTGCTCATAACCATATAAACATAATCCCGCACTAATGTATTTGCGCGTGTGTGTGTGTGTGTGTGTGTGTGTGTGTGAGCGTGTGTGTGTATATGTGTGCATGTGCGTGTGTGGGTGCGGCGCACACGCGCGGCCACCCTCGCTCCCTCTCGAGAGCACTCACAGCCGCGACACATATTTCTGTCGCCCCAGCCTCCGTTATTACGTCTAAACACAAACATTGCCAACGAAGAACACTTCACGAGTCCTGCGAGGCATTCTCCTGACCCCGTGTCTAGCCTCTTAATCAAAATAAAATATAATATTTATTCTTATTTAGTACTTTAGGTCAGTTGGGGAGGTTCAAGTTCAACTATGTTTTGATGAAAAGTTTTTTATAACGTCCAATATTTAATAGGCATACTAATTGATAACAAGTCTTAGTTTTAGGGTTCCGTACCTCGAAACTTTTATAGGATTACTTTGTTGTCCGTCCGTGTGTCTGTCAAGACCTTTTTTCTCAGGAACGCGTGGAGGTATTAAGGTATCAAGCTGGAATTTATATCAAATACTCAGGTCTTCTGTCCCTTGGAGCTGCGAAAAAATCAAATTTCTAAGCCAACGCAATCATTTCTTTTTTTCAGAATTTCAATTTAATATCTGTTAAGAGTTATTAATTTGAAATTCATATCAGATTCTCAGGTATAGTAATAACATATAATAACATGCATTAAGCTGTAACAAAATCACTACAGGTTAATACGGAACCCTCGGTGCGGGGGTCCAACTCGCACTTGGCCGGTTTTTCTTTTCTACAATAGCTTGTATCTTACTATTTTTATTTTCTTACCAGAACAATGCTTTAAAATATTTTTATATTGACGTAAATTGTAGGATAAAGTATCTGATAAATATTAGGAGTTATGTTTTTTACTTATTCATCTCATTACATATTTAGTAATAGACAGGCGACACAACACACAGCATTCCTTATAATCCTATATATTGTAATAACGTACAAAATATCTTCCGCATATATCACGCAAGTAATGGGTTTTACATGTAAATTATTTTTATATTTCATACGTATTTTGAATACAGAATCCACTCTAGTCGTACATGTTTCATATTATGAAATGATATAGTACTTCTTCTATACAGAGTGTGTTTCAATAAATAATGGATTAAGGACCTGCTATTACCTAATTTTATGGCCTTCAACTGACAACTAGGAATGGTCTTCATTTTGACGTTTGAACTTTTTAAAACACAATTTAAAAAGTTCTTATGTCAAAATTTTGACATTTTAACTTTTTAAAATGTGTTTTAAAAAGTTCAAACGTCAAAATGAAGACCATTCCCAGTTTTCTGTTTCACAATCTTCTATTATGTGTTGGATAGCATAACTGAAGTTTGGTCGCTGTTAACTTTATATCGAGAGACAGAGACGAAACATGCGAAAAAGCTATCTGATACTTATCAGCAGATTGTGAAACAGGCCCTAAGCCTCAACCTACTGCGCGGTAGGACGAAAAGAGGAAAGGTTAACTTAACATAATTAGTAGTAAGTAGAGTAAGTTACGCTTCTAAGAAAATAATATCAAAGGTTTTAACTTTTATATTTATGCATTCTTTTAGAATTTAACTTTTATTTTACTTTACTTTATTACTAGAGGTCGAAATTAATTTAATATAATTCCAAGCAATTCAAAGTCAAAAGCAGCAATTCGAACATTCCTCTCAAAACTGTACTCAAGGTTTTTGCTTCACGTATTAATCTATAGTCTATACTAATATAATAAAGGGGAAAAGTTTGTTTGTTTGTTTGTTTGCATGGAATAGGCTCCGAAACTACTGGACTGATTTTGATGAAATTTGGCACAAATGTAGACCACGGGGAAGCTAATAGGCTACTTTTTATCGCAAAAAAGTGTACGGTTACTGCGAAATTAACTTGCGTGCGCGAAGTCGCAGGCAACATCTAGTAATTAATATATTTTAGGTAGGTCTATGCATATTAAAATACATAATATTATAATAATGTGCTATTCTACGATTTTTCCTTTGACAAATGTATTTTGAGAAAAATTTAATATATGATTTGTTTTGTTACAGTCGGAGGGTGGCAGATGGATCGAGGGCGCGCGGCGGCGGCGCTGCTCGCGCTGGCCGCGTGCATCGCGTGCTCTAATGCAGGTAATATTCGTTCGCAACTCATGGGTACACCGCCATCGTAGGTACACCGCCAATTTTGATGATAGAACTGAGGGCCTAGTCAAGATGCATTCGATAACTTCGACGGCGAAGTTCGAAAACAAAATGTATGGAATTTGACGTAAGGCATCGCAAGCGACATGTCACTTAGCGATTATGTCAAATCTCATACATTTTTGATTTCGATGTTCGTCTTCGAAATTATTGAATGCATCTTGACTAGAGGCCCAGTTTCATTATTGCAACGTAACAAAAATATGTGCCATTCAGCATACTTAATACGTATGCTGAATGGCACACATTTTTACAATACGAATAATGTAGAATTTTTTTTACTGACAGTTAAGAACCACCTCTATAAAAAAAATAATACATAAAAGTAATAAAATCGATCTCGTAATTTTAACAGAAAATAATAAGTTCACGCGGTGAAAAAATCAACACAAAATGCTAACGAGTTTAGTCACCAATAAAGCGGTCGATCACATCCAAAAGTTCAGCTGAATTCGGGTCGATTTAAACTTATACTATCAATATTTATGGCAATACACGACCATCAGCGTCGATACGAGTCATTCGTATATCAACATGGAGCTAGTCTCGGTATTACACTGTAACGGTATGTTTTATAGTGGTGTTATTGCAGCACTATTAATTACTATTATTTAAATCCGTGCCTAATTTTCGATATAAATAACACATCATAGGCGCTTATTCTCAGCAATTAAATTTTGTTAACCAAAAATATGGTAATTGGTAAGCTAAATAAAATACTCGTAAATGCATCACGGTAGTTCCAATAGCAACTATCGACCTTATTGGAAAGACTCACTTTAAAGGAAATTACTCTAAAATCTTCTTAAAATAACTTTGAAGTTATCCAATGGTATTCGCCCACATATCATTTAAAAGTTTACCGTTAAGTAAATCTAGGTTATAAAAATTAAAAAGTTGTCTGCTAAAATCACACGCTGTATAAAATATTTTTATGTTTAAATACAGTAGTTTTATTTTCCTTGCAGACATTATAAAGTCTTATGACTAAAATTAGAATCACTGAGGATTCTAATGCCGGTGAAATAGTTAGTAAATATAAAATCTTAATGATAAAAAGTTCACCACTCGAATATAGATGTGTGGTTTGTCGGTTTTCCCAGATATTAACGAAATACCTGTACGTAATAAACGGCGACCGAGAGACAGCCAGAACCGTTGGTTTGTCTGGTGACCTAGAATAGGTCTGGCTGGTCTAGAGATGTTCGTGCGTGATAGCCAGCCGCTGTCCAGCTTTTATCACATCAGCATCGCACTATATAACAATTACCTATCAACCCCAGCGCACTACTCCACTTTATCATATTTTTGTCTTAGTCTGTCGTAGAAATTCATGTTTACTTGCACGACTTATATAAATTGGCATCAAGTCAATTACTGAGCAAGGTTTATCTAACTATCTATTGTTGACAAGAAGCCGCTGCGGCCGTGCCGTAGCAAAGCGAATGACGTGTTACCTATGGGTTTTTATTGGCTGTCAATCTTGCAGTAGCTCGGTCGAAAATAGACATGAAATCATAGATATATAATATTAAAAAGAGGTAGATATGTTATAAACGCGTAAAAATGAAGACTCGAATTGGCCCGAGTCGGGCCAATTTTGGTTAGTGTGCTCCGCGAGTAATAGCGTGTTTTGTGTTACTATGCGACGTTGACACATTGACACGCGTCCCATGTCAATGTGTGTAGTGGCACAGAAATATTGTCAGTTTTGTAAGGATATAACCAAAGATATAACGTATCTATGTAATAATTAATCAAAGCATGAAATCAAACTTAATGTCTAAGCTGGTAGCTACAAAGAAGTTAGAAAAGTCTTCTGTAAAATCTAATGACAATAAGGCCATTTTTTTTTTTCTTGGAAATTGGGAGCGACTTTTAATTTTGCAAATATAAAATTATTAACTTTGAACAATACGATGAACGTACTTAGGAAACATAATATGAGAATCTTAATATTATTGTACGAATTTTATTAATATTCAGCTCGTGGCGCTTCTGATAAAAGGCATCTAATTGGTCGGGCCCGAGAAGGCTCGGATTGGCACGAGAGCCGAGAGCGCAGCTAACTGTAAACCGTGTGCACGTCATTAGATAATGCTATTTTAGTCCGGCGAGATTTAGTATCCGCAGCACGGCTCCTTCAAAGAATTCCTACTGAATTTATGTTGTACGTAGGAAGTATATTCAAATGCGGCAGGGACGGGTCTACCGTGTGAACTTCATCACGCATGGCGACCACGCCGACTTCATTCATTGAAACGACGATCCATATTAATGCAGTGCAAATTTTGAATTCATGCTGCCTCCTCATTTCGATCGCTTCGAACCATGTTTCTAAGCGCACGGTTTTGCATAAGTAGTTTTTTGTTCGTGCAAAGCCATTTATAACGTCACGGTTACATGTAAATACGACATTCTATTGAGTGACATGGGAATCGATCCCGTACATCAATTGTCTTGCTGTTAACTTATACGAGTATACCTGCACGCCGCACGCCGTTCAGTTAAAACAATATTCAAGTAATATTATAATTCTTTACTATAATATAGGTCAAAAAGTTTATAAGCGAAGATAGTTACTTATTTTTTTTTGTTTTAATAACACATGAAATCATAATTTTACATGAGTATGGGAGCCTGTTGTTCAATTCAAACCTCAGCCAGTTTTTCAATTACTTATTCGTCATTTATTCCAATTTGACTTAAAGTCTAAACTATGATCGTATATTTTGAAAGATAGGTTATTAGGATACTTAAATACTTCACCAAAATATGAGATACATGTACATAACACGCTGAAATATTTTTAATAAGTTTTAAAAAAATAAGAATAAAAAAAAATAAGAACATATTATGTACATGATGTACCTTGGCCAGTGCCATGCTGTATCTTAAAATTCAACACTGGTCAAGATACAAAACTGTGTCATTTTGAGCAGAACGGCGGATCTTAAATATTTAAAAGTAACTTATCAAGGAAATTTATTAATGCATTTATACTTGAATCTTGATAAATGATATAAAATTACTTGAGAAATAAAGAATTCAAAAGCTCAAGAATAACTAGAAAAAGCCAACTGGCCAAGCTGCAACTGGCTCCGAGGTACAAAAAATTCCCCTACTAATATTTTAAGCTTTTGCTAAGTATGAAAGCAATACTAAGATATATTCATAGTTTACGACTACCGGGATATATTGGCGGCTCTACGCGCCGTTACTTTAATTGCGGATTTGTCACACAGTTAATTACCCTGTAAAAAGTCGTGGAGACTACAGTTTTTATGTGTTTTGTAATTAATTCGCAGGCATTATCCTCCCAGCACATTAAACGAAACATTTGGTGTTTTTCGGAGGTAGACACTTCTTAAAATGGCATTTAAAAAAAAAAATCCTCGTCTAGGTAAACGTTAATTATAGTATGATGTCATTAACCTCACAATTACAACTGCAAGATATATTTTCATTAATTACCTGGAAAGCTTATTTACTTAGCTTATTTATAAATAATATAAGGAATATTTTCACTTTTATTTATTATAATATTTTCTAAGTTTATTTTTTAATATGAATCCTTTCAGACAGTTTTCTAATCTCCGGTAATATCTAATTTTATTTTGATATACGCTCAGTAAAAAGAATAATGAATATAGGGTATTTTTTATGAAAACCCAAGAGAGTAGTGTATGCGTATGCAACTATGCACCTATGAAAGGCTATGAATCACGAAACTTCATGCACTCAATAATTATATTCAATACAATCGGGATCTAGTAATATTTAGTTTAGGAACTAAGCAATATTTAGTTTCATTAATATATTCAGAAATATTGAGGCATTACTACTTGGTAAATGTAAAAAAATATATATTTCATGTGTAGTTTACACATTAAATACATTTAAAAAGTACCAAAAAATATTTTTTTTTTTTGGGAAATTGGTAAATAAAACCTACATCATTAGTTTACTTACATCATACACAAAAACATTCATCATGGTAAGTATGAACTTAAACGCAAAAATATCGGAGATAATTGCAAATATGTTCCTGCAGCCGTATACTTCATACCTACTTTATACACTTTAACCCAAGAGTGACGTCATATTTTGTAGGTCGACTTTAGTATGAAGCGTTTTTACGAGACTTGCGAAATTTTGTATACAAAAAAATATATTGACTTTTGATGTACGGAATTTTTTCTGAGAAGTTACTCATATTTAAGAGTACTATTCATTTATGCAATAAAAATCAGTCCGCTATTTTTTTTTACTATAAACAATACAATATATTTTCTATGGTGAGGGTGGATAGAACTACAATTAAAATAAAATAAAAGTTATTGTAGGGATC
Organism: Glaucopsyche alexis; assembly: GCA_905404095.1. Taxonomy (NCBI): domain Eukaryota; kingdom Metazoa; phylum Arthropoda; class Insecta; order Lepidoptera; family Lycaenidae; genus Glaucopsyche; species Glaucopsyche alexis. The sequence goes on from FR990053.1 coordinate 12,346,756, forward strand.
GTACCTAGTTTTCTGTAAATAAATAAAGTACTAGGTTTTGTCCACGGCTATACCCGCGTAATTACAGTATGCCACGGGAACACTGTACTTTTTCGGGATAAAAAGTAACTTATGATATGGTAATCCAGAGCTTAAAGAACTAACACACAAAATTTTTTCTCCAAATCCGTTAAGTAGTTTTGTGTGAAAGAGTTACAAACATCCATCATTACAAACTTTAATATTTAGTAGTAGGATAATATATGTTAATGTATGTCTAACTTGTGCTTGAAAACTACCGTAAATAGGTAATATTTGGTTAAGCTTTATCGCAATACCAATACATATAATTTTAAATATATTTTTCCCTTTTCAGCACCCACATCGAGTGATCAAACGGCGCTCGAAGTTTCTGAAGGTATGTGTTTTCTAACTTGTTAGACAATACCTAATATGTCTTTTTAAAATACTATTTTTGTATACGACATTGAAACATTTCTGCATACGACAATAGAACTAAAGTCAAAGATTTCAAAACTCAAGATAGGCTATGACGTATTTACATTTGACAGAACAAATCTTCAGACAAGAAAATGTTACGCCATCTTGGTTTTCACCATACGTCAAATGTCAGCTATCTTGTTTTCACCATATTTCAAATGACAAAATGGCCCCAAAATCTTGAAAGTGGGGCCATTTAACTGGAGACCCTTTTTACCTCACATGCCCTGTCTATAATTTATATGTCTATGACTAAAGTGACGAAACGCCCATTTCAGGACCGTCAAGCGGCTGCTACTACAACTTCCAGCACTATGGCGAAGGCGACCGCATCATGACGAACGAACCGTGCCTCAACTGCACCTGCCACAACCGAATGCTGATGTGCTACCTACGGGTGTGTCCCTTCACCAAGCCGATCGGCCAGGACTGCACGATAGAGAAGCGGGCTGACCAGTGCTGCCCAATCGTCACATGCCCAGATGGTAAGCTATTCAAATTAACTACTACTTTTATATGCCAGTGAACAAATTGCCTAAAAGTTCACTGAAATGTTTTAGTCTTCCTCTCTTTGTGTTTTTTTTTTTAATATAATAATATAGACTAGTGAGAAAAGTCTCGAATCAGAAAAGTTCATAAAATTCTCGGTTATGACAATTTAATACTTTAATTATAACTATTTTAAAAGATAACATCTATTTAAAAAAAACTTTTCTAGTTCCAGTTAACCTGCTCACATCTACGTCGACGTCTTCGCCAGCTGAATATGGAGCAACTGGACTTGGCAGACTTGACAAATACGGATGCAGTATCAACGGAAAATACTTCCCCGAGGGTTCGAAGGTTCCGCCGTCGCCGAACAAACCATGCGAACATTGCTATTGTATTCGAAATATGACGACGTGCGTTATGCAAGAATGTACTCTTCACGTCGATGGCTGCACTCCGATATATCACAAAGACGTGTGCTGTCCGGTGCGATATTCTTGCGGTAAATATTGCTTGAGTTTACCTATGTATATTTTGTAAATTTCAGTATAGTGGTATCATGAATTTGATATTAATCGCACATTCTTTTTTTCTTTTTAGATCATCCTGAAGATGAAATACCGCTTTTGGATGACATGACTACAACGATAAGGCCGACACCAGGATTTTTGTTAACCACTACAACATTAATGCCTGTAACACAACCTTCTCAAAATTGTGTACACGACGATCAAATAGTTCCAGATGGCGCTCTTATAAAAACTGAAAAAGCATGTGAACATTGCTATTGCATGAAAGGCGACATTGTTTGCGTAGTGCAAGAATGTGGTACCCCAATGGAAAATGAAGGCAAAAATTGTACATCATTACCACCTCGTCAAGGACAATGTTGCCCTGACACATATATTTGTGAAGGCGATGAAGCAAGCACTGAAGAAACTACAGAAATGCAAGAACTAACGACTGCTCCCCCAAGAAGATTTAGTGTAGAAGGCAGTGGATACAGATTAGAGCCTGATGAAACGTATACTGAAATACCATCGTTTGGAACAGAAGAAGAAGGTAGCGGAGAAGAACATTTAAGTACTGTACCTGTAACAGAAGTTTCTTTTGAAAAACCAACACAAACAAAGGAGACTTCAACCACACATGATATTTTATATGAGACAAGTACAGAAAGTGAGCAAATAACGTATACTCCAGAGTTAGACGATTTTGAAAAACACAAAGATCAAATAACTACTGAACTAATTTCAATTGACGAAGGAGAACAAGTAACTACATACCCCAAAGAATATGCAACAAATTTGAGAGAAGACGATCATTTGACTACTACTGCTTTCGTTACATTATCAGAAGAAAAGTTAAGTACAGAAACGCCTGCAACAAATGTGAAAGAAGACGATGATTTGACTACTAAAGATTTCATTACATTATCAGAAGAAAAAATAACTACAGAAACACCTACACTACAGGATGTTGTTACAACTAAAGTAGAGAAAACGACTAGAGCGGAAGATATACTGGATGAGGCAACATTGAAGGAAGATGATTTAGTACCTGAAAAGGAACACAAAGTACCATTAGAAAATGAGTATGTTTCTACTACACCAGCAATTGTCCAAGATAAAAAGACAACTCAATCACAAGAATCTACTACTTTGTCATCAGTAGAAAAATTACATACCGACGAAATTGTTACACCTGAAGTTGAGACACAGACTTTAATTGATGATATAGGCTCTGATACATACACTACTACGCCTCCAGACAAATTCGATGTGGTTGATACAACGTCAATAAATCCAATTGAAAATGAAATACAGGAATCAGATTTACCGATTTATTCGCCAGGAAGGATACCCGGAGAAGGAGATTGTCTTCTTAATAGCATAACATATCAAAACAATTCAGCTGTACCAAGCTCGAACAACTGCCATACTAGTTGCAGATGCATTAGTAGTATTATAAAATGCGAGCCTATAGTTTGTAGTGCGCCACCTGAGTATATGAGTGATTGCCAGCCCATTTATGATTCGCCAGAATCTTGCTGTCCGACATATGTTTGCAGCACAAAGGAAACGGTTCCACCAGAATCACACAACCAGATGTCAGAATCAGAAAGTGCCAAACCTGTTCTAGCTAGTGAATGCAGTTCTCCAGATTGTCAGTCATTAGAAAACAAAATTTCACCGTCAGATTGCTCTAATAATGAGTGTGTACCTAAAGATAAGGTTTCAAGTCAAGATACAGCAGTTTCCTGTGATGGTGAAAAATGCAAGGTAGATTCGTCACTTGAGATACACCCTGACTTGCACCACGATGCGCCCGTAGAATGCTCAGCAGAAAACGGATGCACTAAACCTGTAGATACTCAAACAGAAAACGATTGTTCTAATGGAAACTGTAAAATAGAACCAGCTCCAGAATGTACTGGGTCCAATTGTGGTCAAGAAATCATGAAAGTTACGACATCTGGAGTATCGATTACAACAAGTTCTGAATATCTTGCAAATGAACTAACAGAAAAACCAGATTCAACAGATAAAATTGAAACACTACACGATTCCGAAAAAGAGACTGATATGTCCACACAAGGATTGAATATCGAAATTCAACCTATGGAAGAATATATAACGGTACCAATAAAATCGAGCACCGAACTAAGTCAAACTGAATCCTCGCAATCACATGATATGACCTATAGTCATGAAATAACTGAGACACCAGAGCATTACACAACTTTAGTTGATAATGTTTACACAACTGCAGTAAGTGAAACCGAATCTGATTTGCATCAACAACAGCAAAGTACATCGGGACCAGTGACAACCGAATTTGATGAATCCAATAAAGATGTTTATCAAGCTACATCCGGTCAAACAACAACAAGAACCAATGAACAAGCTGTAACTGAAAGTCAAACAGTGACAGTAGGTTCATATGAAACGAAACCTACTGAGCCAATAACGGAAGAAATAGGTGTAACATATTCTTCAGAACCAAATAAAGAAACAATTATTTCTACGGATGATCAGGTTGACGAAATTAATGAAGATGTTACAAAACTTCATACTGATAACATAGCAGACACAACAGAAAACGTTCTTAAGGAAACCATTACTGGCCAAGAACCAACTTCATCCGAAGTTGTCCAAGATACTAGTATGACCGATATAAGTGGATTGACAATTTCTGATAGCACAATAACTGAAAAAATAGAAAGTAGTACATTATCTTATTCTACGGCTACCGAAAGCGATCACAAACTAATTACCAAATTAGACGAGCATTATACCGAAACTACAAGTTCACTGGAATACGAATACAAAGACAAATCAACAGAATCAGTATCAGTTATAACAGAATCTAATATAAAAATAACAGATGCAGATGTCACAGAATCTGATAAATATAAACCAGTTTCTGAAGACAGTGAAAATGTGATGACTGATGAAATGCACACTGAATCGCCAATAACAGAAGAAACTAAATTAACGGATTCCAAATTGGATACAACAGTTGTACCTGAAGTAACAGAAAAATCTGATCAAGATCGAGCAACTGAAAGAATTGAAGAACAAACTGAAATATCTCTCGATGAACATAAAGAAGTCACTACTGAGTCTATTACTACTGACGCTAAAATTATACACGAAAAACAAACAACCGAAGCCCAGTTTGATTCTGTAACATCCGCCGTTTTACGAGACAAGGAAAATGAAAACATAAAAACAGAGGCAATTCCCACTGAAAGAATAGTAGGAGGCGATGTAACTATAACAGAATCTTCAGAGGGTGTACAGGAAATGTATACTAGTATACCAGAAATTGAGACTACTGAAATTAAAACTAGCATGGAGTCTGGATATCATTATCCAACTACATCTCCCGTTTTTGATGAGAAGGTGGAAACAACTGTTCTTTCTGTTGATGAAGTACCAATAAAGATTACAACGGAAAGCGAATTAGATGTCACAATTAGACCAATTGCCCCAGAAATCACAGAAAAAGAAGTGCAAGATTCTAAAGAATTAAGCACCACAAGACCTCAAGAAGATGAATCGAATACACAAGATAGTGAGCATGAATATTACACAACAGAAAAAGGTTATTACGCTTCTTCTCAGCCGTCTATTGACCAAGATTTATCAGAGAAACCAGATATTACAACAATATCTCCAATAGAAGTAGAAGAAATTGCAACGACACAAAATCGGGAAGAGCATTCTAGTACCGTAAAAGTTGCCTTCGAAACAACTAAGAACGATGAACAGCAAGTGTTTGTTGAAGTTTCGACTGCTTCCTACACAGAAGCAACAACGAATATAGTATCTTTGACTGATACAATGTTACCCACGGTTAGCTCTGAAGCTATTTATCCATCTGTAAATACTCAACCAGAAACGGATACTAAAGTGCAAACAACTGAAGCCAGTATAAAATATGAAGACACTCAGACTACAGAAACAGAAATAAAAGTTAATATGGACTTTGACGATACACTCGGCACGAGTACTGAGCCTCATACTTATGATGTCGAACCACATACCGAAAAAATTGAGGCTGATATAACAACAAATGAAGTAACCTATACTGAAGAAGCATCTACAAGAATTCCTAGTGAAGAAATAACAGAAAAACCATCTAAGGAAGAGGAAATAGAACATGAAAAGATCACAGTAATGTCTGAACCTGTAACTGCAGTTCCAGAAAAGGCAGATATTACAACTACGCGTGTCATTCAAATAGATAGTGAAACTAAAACTCCTGAAACATACACGACATCGATTCAAGATGTTGTTCCTGATGTTTCCACAGTTGTTCCAGGTACAAGTGAGTACGGTACAAAGGAACCAGAAACTGAAACGCCATATATTTCAACAACTCCGAAAGCCATAGATCATGTTGTAGAAATAACCACTGTAAAAGGAGTTAAAGAAGAAACTTATATAGAACCACACACTGAAACTGATTCTAGTAAAGAAGACACTGTTACAAATTCACCTACACCTAGTGGAGCACAAGACTTTGATTTGAAACAAGAAATTACTACTTCAGAAATATTGACGTTATCATCAGCCACGGAAACACCGATAGAAGAAACACCAACTACTAAAGAACGTATAGAAACTACACTGGCAACATTCGAACGCACAACGCAAAGTAGTGTTGATATACAAAAAGAAACCTCTCCACCCTCCGAAATAGAGTCGGCAACAGCTAAACAAGATGCTCACGGTGAAAGCACAGAAACAATACCTGGCATTGACGAAAATACTTTACAAACTAGAGAACCTGAAAGATTAAAACCAGAACTTAGTACTGAAAAGACTATAGACAGCACTGAGTCACTGCTAGAACATGATGACCAACAAAGTGAATATCCACTAGAAGCCTCTACGCCAACTACTATACATGAGATAATTTCTACTCCTGAATCAGCATTATCTTTAGTAACTGATGAAACCGAAAAAGAGCACATAAAGCCTCACACAGACGCATCATCATCGATTCCAGTACAGGAAAAGGATATGTCTACCACAGAATCATTATTAGTTGGTCAAGGGTTAGCTAGCACCGAAAGACTTGCAACAAAAGAACCAGAAATATTAACTACTTTCCATCAAGAGCCTTCAGAACATAATGGACAAACGACATCGTCAGATGAAAAAATATATACCACTGACTTGACTGAACAACCAGAAAAAACGACAGCTGGTCCAATTACAAATAAGGATAATGAAATATCTTACTCACCTATTACAGAAGTGTCTCAAACAATATTACCGGAAACTACATACGAAAGCCAATCAGTAACAAAAGAATCTACACCTAGTCAGAACTTATACGAAACGACAACACAAAAATTATTTGAAAAAGAAACTGAAAAGGAAGCTGGTCTTGAGGAAACTACGAAATCACCAATCCGTTATGCCGATGAATATGAAACTACAACTACCATATTATTAGAAACGGAAACAGAAAAGCAAACAACTAGGAAAGAAACATTATCAGATATTGGTGTATATGGAACAACATTAGCAGAAGAAAGTGACAGTGAAAAAGATGGGCTTGTTACAAAATCCCCAAGTATTTTCACGACAAAACCAATAACAGAGTTACCAGAGCAAACAGAAAAGGTGACAGGTACACCAACAGATACTGACGTCTCACAAGATGCAACAACAAGTATATCACCGAATAAAATAAGCAATAAGAATGTAGAAAGCCAGTCACCAACTGAACAATCAATACCAAGCAAAGACCACGATATAACTACCACGGTCCCGATAGAAAAGGTGACTGAAAAAGAAACTGAAATCGAAGAATCAACCAGTTCGCAAGTCTCCTCAGTATCAATAGAGGAACAAACTGAGAAAGAAATTTTGAGGGAACCAAATAAGGATATACTTGAAACTACAACATTCGTAACAATTGACAAACAAGAGGGTATTGAAGATACATCAGTAACAGAAGAGTCTACCGATATTAGCTCGTTTGAAAGCACGACTTCAAAATTACTTAAAGAAGTCACAGAATATCCAACTATCACACAACAAACAATGCAAGAAGAAAACTTATACCAACCAACAACGTTACGATTACCAGAAAAAGATAATGAAAAAGAAATTGATTCTGGAATTCAACTGAATGACACAACTTTAGACATATCATATACTACATTAAGTGTATCATCTTCAACACCTACCAATAAGTTACCAGAATCTACAGAAGGTGCTCAAAAATCAACAGAACCAGCAATGGAATATAGTGAAACAACTCCATATCTTATAGAACTACAAGAACATACGCATCAATCAATTGACGAATTGTCTTCAAAAATGCCAATTGACGGAGAATCAACAACAGAACAATACGTTTCTGAACATCCAGACCGTGGAGATATTCCTCATAAAGACGATGTGAATGTAACACCGACCAGCCACGATGAAGGTATGGATGTATCTACACCTAAGGATGATAAATCTTCTACTACACCCAAATCAATCCATGATGAAATACCAACTGAGACCGATCAAACAACAACTCAATCTCCATCGGAAATACCTAAAGAAGAAGACAGATATACCGTCTTACCAATTGAAACAGAAAAACCCTTAACAACCCTTGAGATTGAAGCTCATACAGAAAAGCACATACCGGGTGATCACGAATCACATAAACCTGATATTATTGCTGATATTATAACATCCACTGAGGAAGTTGCGAAGGTTACAATGCCTCCTGTATTTACTAAGCCTTCTGAAGAATCTACAATTCACACTGAAGAATTAGATAAACCCGAAGAAAAACCTACAGAAGTTTCTAAGCCAGAATTGAACGAACCTTCTGATGATCTTCCATCTCCAGATTTTCCACCCAGTGGAGCTGGTGGTTATGGACAAGAACCTGATTATGGAGATAGTGAAGACCAAGCCTTCGGACCAGGAACTTGTCGATATGGTGGAAAAGTATATGTTTCAGCCCAACAAATACCAAGAGATGATCCTTGCGACTTTTGCTTCTGCTTTAGAAGTGATATTATATGTTTGCAACAAAGTTGCCCGCCACCTATCCACGGCTGTCACGAAGAGCCCATACAAGGATTCTGCTGTCCACGCTACGAGTGTCCAGTGTCCATGGCAACTACTCTTAATGTTACTACAACTACTACAACTACTACTACAACACTACCGCCTCATTTCTTACCGCATGCATACAAAGGTGCTGCGCAGAGAAGAGGATGTCAAATTAAGGGACACACATATAAGGTCGGAGAAGTGGTACGAGCTTCGTCAGGGCCGTGCTTACACTGCACGTGAGTATTTTAAACAATAAGTAATAAAAATATAAAAAGTAAATTTAAACTTAAAATATTAATGTGTAAAATATTAATAGTAATATAATAGGTATAGTAATAGGTATAATATTAACTATTGTAAACTTAAAATTAACATATTTATGAACATACGTGAATTTTCTTAAATCCTTAAATACGAAGCTTTTAAGATAATAATATAGAGATTTTTGCATAAAATAAAACTTGAATTTTTACAATTTCAGATGTGGAGGAGACGGACAAATGAAATGTGATCCTAAAGCGTGCACGCCGGAGCCAATGTTGAGGCAAATGATTGCTGCCGCGGTATCTGCGAAAAGACGAAGGTGAAATACTTTTGAAGAAAAGTCAAATTAGTACAGCATATCATCACAAGAATAAAAGTCTATGTGATGGTAACATTCATGTATTCTTTTATGCACAAGAAAATGCTCAAATTTCGCGATAAATTAGATTAAGGTTTCGTGTCATATATAGTAATGGTACTAGTATTTTTTTAGTTTTCATAGTGTCATGGCACGCACAACTCATATCTATGAAAAAAACCATGACTGTGATTGAAATTTTATTTAATATTTTTGAGTCAAGATATTATAATGAGCAATTTATTGTTTGTTTACAAAAGTTAGTGCCAAACGATAGAACTAAGTGTTTATGCAGGTAAAGAAAGACATTCTAAATTTTAATCTTTAAAATATTTTTTTGTAAGTATATTTACTTTGATGACCGAACGAAGCTCAATTTAATTTTCAAGCTTCACGGGTCAGTTTAGATCGCCGAAATCTTGACCATTTATAACATTATTATTATACTTAATTAATTGTTTTACCGATTTAAGCTTAGTCAAATATTTTGTGCTTACACGATGTTACATGCGAACAATCTAGTATCGTGTAAATATGAAAATAAATAAGAAACTCAGATGTTGTAAATGCCTTATATTAATTTGTAATAATTTATATATTTTAGGTGTATAGTACTTAAGCCATGTTTTGAGACCAGTGACTATTTTAATTTAGGAATAAAGGCCCTTTACATGAAACAGAAAAGTAGTAGTCGACGTGTCGGCGTTTAGCGGAGCCTCGGCTGCTACTTTTCCTCCTTCCAATCTTAGAGGAAACGACATGACGTCAATCTTGTTTTCTTTAATTTTGGAAAAATACAATTTACACTAGCACTTAAAAGTGAACGTGGCCGGTAGTGAAACGGTTTTGAGAAAAACTTTTACGATGTATCAAAATGTTGTAGACCTTTTGTAAGTTTTGATATGAACGTGCTGGTAGACTCTAGAACAGACGGCAGGTCGAGGTCGGTACAGAGGCGATGCCATTGCGGTGGGCGCAGGCGCAGGGGGCCGGCTGCATTAGTTTGTACAGACCTCCTCCTGTACGGACGATTTGTAGTTATATTATACCTCTATTTATTTAAAGTTATAGCAATAGTAATAAAATATTTGTTTATACCGGTGATAAATTGTAGTTTCAGCCGATACGATGTTAAATACCAACGTACGAAATAATATGTCAATTAAATTTATTTCCTCTCGTGTTTATTTCAATTAACTAAAATAGTTGATACCTGGCTCTACATAAAACTGTAAATCTCAAATTAAATTAAAATATTTGAAACAACTATTTTGTTTTATGAAACCTTTTATTTCCTTGTTGTTTCGCCTCTAACCCAGTTCACAGATAATTATTAGGTAAATTATTATGATTCATGACGTGCTTCTGGATACCTGAGGTGATTAAAAATAAAGTTATGAAATTAACTACACGATATGGCTAATGAATTAAATTTACATGTAAAGCTAATTATCACAAATTATATATTAAATGCTACATACATCTACAACTACCTACACCGACCTACACCTACATCGACAACCTACACCTACACCAACTACCTACAACTTACACATACTACCTGCACCTACAGATGATGTGTGAAAGAGTTATCGACCACTGAGAATTGAAGATATTTACAGTACTAATATCTCTCTTAAACAATTTTAATGATCCAAATCATATAATAAGAAATTTAAACCGACTTCCGAAGTAAAAAACACAAAAAATATGAAATAAAACTTATTTTCTAAATAATTCCCCTTTTAAATTCGGCAAATATTTTAATAATATTTAAAGCCCTTGCCCAAGTTACCAGCCCAAACAATATCCTATAATATTTTATAGAACTCACATTCAAATTTGCTGGTAGGTACCGACTTCAAAATTAAGAAGATTGAGTATCTACAGAAATAGTTGAAATTCTAACCGAATTTAAAAGAGTTGTAGAATCCAGAGTATAAATTGGTGCAAAATCTTATTTTTTGGTAGCATATGCTTGTGTCACTTCAGAGAAAGTTAAAATCACTATATGTGTCCATATACATTTCGAGGAGTTCCCTCGATTCCCCATGGATCCCATCATCGGGTTTCCACTTTGGTGACTGAAGGACCAATTTCTAATATACCCTTTACAACAACAAAATAATTTTGCAAATAGGTCCATAAACGGCAGATAGATATCCGTGTTGGTGTAAAATACTACGAGAAATACCTTTTATATCATCATAATGTGATGATGTATGGTGTACTGATGGTGGTGATGATGATGATTACTCTAGTTGACATAGTGGCATATACTTGCAGTTCTTTAAACGACGCCGAAATCCCCAAACAGGTATCTACAAGTAGTCAGGAGTTCTGTTCAGTACTTTTGGATCCAGGGTATACCTTGGAGCAAAATCTTACTTTTTGGTAGCATATGCTTATATGTGGATAAACATTAAACATATCCGTTTTGGTGTAAAATACTATGAGAAATACTTTTTATATCATCATAATGTGGAACTTCACGTTGGAACTCACTGCCTTTGGAAATACGTCGCGCTGATTCAATTTATATTTTTAAAAATAAATTAAAACAATATTTTCTTAATAATCTATAAATTTGTTTCTGTCGTTATTGTATATCTTTTACTATGTTAAAATTTAATGAAGCTTTCTTAGTTTGTACACCTACAGTATTTTTAAATTTCCTATGACCAATCTCAAAAACAAAAGGTTGGCTGGTAGAGATTGCTTATTAGCAATAAGTTCGCCTTTTGTACATCATATTATGTAAAATTTATTGTAAAATTTTTGAATCTTGTATTTTTTGGTGTGCAATAAAGTGTTATTGTATTGTATTGTATTGTAATGTGTCATGTATGGTGTAATGATGGTGGTGATGACGATGATTACTCTAGTTGACAACACCGAAATCCCGTAACAGGTAACAAGGAGTCAGGTGTCAAGAGTTCTGTTTAGTTTTTTGGATCCAGGGTCTTGGAGCAAAATCTTAATTTTTGGTATCATATGCTTGGACTACTTCAAAAAAGTCATAATAACTATGTTTCCATATAAAATTCGAGGAGTTCCTCGATACATCATGGATCCCATCATCTGGTAACCAATTTGATGTCAAAAGGCGGTACGAAGTTTTATAATATAAGGCGGTACGAAGTTTTCCGGGACAGCTAGTCTGTATATAATATAAATTAAGTTACGTAGGAATAATTTAGTAAACTGTGTTAATAAGGTAAGGTTGTAATTTGTATGAAAAGTAAAAATGTAGATTGAGACAAACTCTCATAGACTGAGATTCCAATTTCCAGCCCGCCTGAACGCTTATCTTTAATGATAATAGAATTATAGAGAAATGTTGTAGAGCTTGATATAAGTTTAAAAAGTAGTTTTTTTTTATATTAAAAAAAATAATTTAAACCGTTAGGGTCATTGTAGGTTTTTTAGGGTTCCATAATACATAATAATAACTTACGATTTTCCATGCTAATAGATCATGCTAAATTTTACTCTTTAGGAAAAATCGGACAGTAACTTTTGAAGTAATTAAAAAACCTTTTATGCAGTTATAGTTACGGAACCCTCCTTAGACATGTCCAGACATGCTCTTGGTTAGGTTTTCTTTCATATACATAATACAACATGTCAATCTATTTAGTAATAAATTGATTTATCAGCAAGAAAATTCTATTTAGATTATAAGTTCCATAGGCTGTGATAATATTGTGTTTCCTTATCTCGGCTTGGAACTCTTGAAAGACAATATATTTTGGTTCCAAATAATAATATTAATAATGTACATCTCATATAGCATACGGAGTAGTTTTGAATACCTAATTAAAATAAACATAATTTATTCAATTTTAATGATTTCACTATCTCATTTGAAACCCGTCAATAAAGCAATTTACACAGCTAAATATATGCAGTTAAAATACGTGGGTGACACTGAAAATATTTAGAACTGGCCAGTTAGAAACATTGCTAATGAAAACTTTTTTTAATTTAAATTTTAGAACTCTTTGATAACCTAATGTCTTTGAGTATCCAACCAAGTAGCCTAATTATGTAGTATATTGCATTCATTTGTCACTTGTTTTTGTGAATTGGCGGCAAATCTAAAACTCTTGTTATACGTGAAAATTAACCTACAAGAAATTTTTCGGTCAATAACTTTCGTTGTGGGCTTACTCAACAACAAAAGCTATGATAGGCTTAGGCTGCGATTAGCATTTCTTAATGAAGCCCCATCTCGTGCCACTATTTACAATGAGCTAGATGAGTGTAATTATTTTATAATGTATAAAAATCAAAAATAAAATCTAAAAAATATTAGTGAAAGAATTTTTTCGATATCTCAAAAACTGAATTTTTTATTAATTTTTAAAGTTGGATGTTTTTAAAATCAGCGCGAGCTTGACCGCTCAACGCGTGACGTCATTTCGCCGGCTCTGACCGCCGCGGTAAGGAACTCGTGCAGTAATTTTGAAGTTTTATTGAAATTTTTGGAATTATGGTGATAAAATAACATATAGATATAATTGTATAACACCTTTATGTATAATACAACGGTTAACACTCCAGAAAAATACTTTTTTCATGTGCCCAACGACAAAATCTGAGAAAATTAGTTGTGTAAAGTGTTGAAAAAAGTGTTATAGCTACAAAAATCAGTAGACATTTATTGCGAAGAATATTTTAATGTGAGTACTGAGTAGGTACCTAAATAAATACGAAACATCTACCTACATTTTTTTTTTGCATTACTAAATGTTTAGTTTATAGAATATGCTCAGAATGAATTCAGTATTTTAGTGACAATGTATTTTAAACAATGGGTTTTACATAGAGAAATAAAACACGAGTCACGCAGATATGTTAGGTACCCACTTAAAAAATATATTTAATCTATTGAATGAAACTTAAAAGATGAAATAAGACAATACAAAAAACTCCCTACCTACTTTTTCCCTCGCTTATAACTATGTTTATGGTGTAGTCACTTGTTTCAGATCTCGACAAAAAACTTTATGAACAAAATGTCATAGATTGACTATTATATTTTAGTATTTTTTAACCGACATCCAAAAAAAGGAGGCGGATATACGTTAGGGCTATATATGTATATAGCCCTAACGTATATATATTAATTTCTCACCTTTTGAACTTTCCCTGAACTGATACAATTATTTTAAGATCAAAATCAGCCAAATCGGTCTAGCCGTTCTCGAGTTTTAGGGGCCATCCATAAATTACGTCAGACGAATTTCATGATTTTTGACCCCCTCCCCCGTCCTTGTCACATTTGTGAGACCCCCTCTCCCTAGCGTGACGTCACATTTTACAATTTTACATCTAGAAATAATTATTCAATTAAAACAGCAGTTCCGAAATTTGTTTAATTTGAATTTGTGGGACGGATGACCGACACGACTGTCGAGAGATTAGGCACATGTCCAACTTTTATATGCCCATCTGACGCATGGATCGTCTTTCTTGCCAGACTCTTATGCCCAGGCTCACGCGATGCCGTGGCCCGCCAAGGGTGGTATGGAGTGGAGTACCGCCGAGTTTTTATTGAGTAGGGGCTGCGCCCATTCACCATCTTTTCGGGTGCAGCAGAGTCTCACATACTCACGGGTAGGACCGCTATCCCCTAGTGGGATGCTGAAATGCATTTTCTCGGCGAAAAAAAAATAACTTATGTAATAAAATACAACATTATGATCTCTTAAACATCACTGGGGCTGGGGGGTCTCGACACTGGGGCAATAGCTATCATAATATCATATAGCTATTACTTATGATTACTATATTAACACTTAGATTAAAATAGATTTTGAAATGTGACGTCACGAAAATTAGGACCCCTCCTACCCCCTTGTCACACAATGTCACACTTCGTCGACCCCCTCCCTCCCCCCTAACGTGTGACGTTATTTATGGATGGCCCCTAATTTGAAATTGGCCCTTTTAGACTTTAGTCACTAAAGTGGAAACCTGATGATGGAATCCATGAGGAATCGAGGGAACTCCTCATACTGCCTTATTAATAAAATTATTTACACCACGGATTAGTTAATCCAACATCGCTGTCTTTGTCAGATAGTTTGGAACAGTCACTTGATAGACAAAGACAGCCATGTTGGATTAGCTAATCCATGGTGTAAATATTTTTATTAATAAGGCAGAAAATGTATAGGTACATCTTTAAGAATTTGGCCAATATGAAGTAAATTAAGCATATCATACCAAAAAGTAAAATTTTGTGCCAAGGGTATACCCTACATCCAAAAGCATTGAACAGAACTCAGTCTTTAAAGACACACGTTTGGAAATCGCGTAATAGGTTTTTCAAGTTACTTCAAAAGTTACTATCCGATTTCGCTTAAAATAATTTTCCTAAAGAGTTTTTAGCATGATCTATTAGCATAGAAGCATACAAGTTTCTATCTTTTATAATTTAGAAATTCTAAGGGAGGGGGGACCAACTTACAAACCACTGGAGGCTGATTACTCGAAAATAGTCGACTTTGTAAAAAAGTAATGTTAAAAGAAACCTTACCTAAATTCTAAAAGACCTATTCAACGATACCCCCACAAATGGGGTAGAATGAAAAAATATTTCATCCCCCCTTCAGAGCTACCCCTAAAATATAAAATTATTATTATTTTATTATGCCAAACCTAAGATCTACACACAATCTATAACTGTACCAAATTTCATCCATCAATATTCATAATTACGGAAGTATAACAGACGGACGGACGGAGCGAGTGAAACTATAAGCGTTCCTTGTGTGCCCTAAGTGGAGCCCTAAAAATGGAAAACATTATAATTTTGAAACAAAAAATGAAAACAGACTTCCAAAGTAAAAACGCACAAAATAGTATGAAAAAAATCTTATTTTCTAAATATTTCTCTCATAGACGTATACTATCTCCAGTTAAATGGTCCCATTTTTGAGATTTTTGGGGCCATTTTGACATTTGAAGTACGGTGAAAACAAGATGGCTAACATTTGAAGTATTGTGAAAACCAAGATGGCGTAACTTTTTCTTGATAAAGATTTGTTCTATCAAAATAATGTACTTCATAGCCCATTTTGAGTTTGAAATTTTTGGTTTCTCTACTCGATTTTCATAATTTTGAAGTTGGTTGCCAACTTAAATGTGAGTTCTATAAAATATTGTTTTATCAGGATATTGTTTGGGCTGGCACAGACTTCAAAATTAAGAAGATTGAGTAGGGAAATAGTTAAAATTTTAGCCGAATTTAAAAGGAGAATTATTTTTAGAAAATAAAATTTATTTCATACTCTTTTGTGCGTTTTTACTTTGAAAGTTGGTATTAATTTTTTGTTTAAATTTAACAATTTTCCCTATTAAGTCATATTAGTATAATAATATATAAAAATGAATCGAAATGAACGAAGGTAAGTTTACAGAGCGCGTGTCAAAAACATACTGTACTATGCACATTGCATAGTTAGCTAGCTACGCACGGCGATGTGACGTCACAGCCATTACTCGACGGGCGCAATCAGTTTTCGCGCGTTCCCATATTGATTTGCTTATAAAAAACTCAATTTTCGTGATATCAACACAATTTTTTCACAGTTGGTCTTATTATTGCTTAAATTTTTTGTTAGGGCTGAAAAAGGGGAATAAATTTTGATTTACATCTTCCTCATTGGTTTAACGAGTTTTAGCGTGGACGTAGCAATCTCAATGATGATCCGCGTGAGGGACGTACTTTAACAGCGACTACCTACTGAAGATAAGATCAGTGCTATGCGACGCATGATAGAGGAAGATAAAGTGACCTATCAGCAGATACGGGCAATACCTAGGCATTGGTATGACCCAAGTTCAAAAAATATTACACGAACATTTAGGCGTCAGGAAGCTTTGTACCAGATGGATTCCCCATACTTTAACCGACGACCAGAAACACCTTCGCATGTACTGGTATCGGCATCGCCAAATGTTAGATAAGTTCAACGGCGGTGACTCAAATGCTGTATTTGACATCGTCACAGGTGATCAACGCTGGATATATTGCTACGAACCCGAAACCAAGAGACAATCAGCTCAGTGGGTGTTTCCTTTCGAGGATCGGCCAACTAAGGTAAAGAAAGGAAGAAGTCAAGGAGAAAAGATGATTGCCTCATTCTTTTGTCGGAAAGGTCATTTCGCGACAGTTGTGCTAGAAGATGGAAGAACAGTTACTGCAGACTGGTATGTCAATCGCTATTTGCCTGTTGTCTTGGAAAAAATTCGACAGCAGCGCCCTCGAAGCAGGATCCTCCTTCACCACCACAATGCTTCAGTGCACTCCGCAAAACAGACTGCTCAATATTTGACTATGGCAGGTGTCGAGATAATGAGACATCCGCCATACAGTCCTGACCTGGCACCCTGCGACTTTCATTTATTCCCAAGAACTAAAGATAAAGTTCGAGGTATTCGCTTTACGAGCTCTGAAGATGCGGTGAAAGCGTACGAAAATGCCATAGAAGAGACCCCTAAGGAAGAATAGGCCCACTGCTTTTCTCAGTGGTTCCATCGAATGCGACGATGCACAGTGTTTTATAAACCCAAAAAAGTGACATTGTTTTTTTATTGCAGTTCTTTAAAGATTAGATCAAAAGAAATGCGAGAGTAGAATTCCCGATTTTCTAGTGTGCCTAAATCCGGAGATAGAAGCCTTCGAAAATGCGAAATTTTTCACCCGGATTTACAGATAAAAATTAATTGAAAATTACTGGTGCATATTAGCATCAACTGGATTTATTTCATCGATGAAGACATTAAAGACGCACATAATTCAGTTACAAAATTTATTTTAAGTTTATTAGAAAATATTTTACAATCATTTTTAACATTTTAGATTTTATTTAATAACTCGAATAGTCCGCAAAATCTACACTTCATTCTAATTTATAAATATAGGTATTAACTTGGTCTACACACATAAAAAAAATCAAAGGTCGATCCCGTGAACTAACAGAGTTATGACGATTATACGCACACCCGGCGTATTACCAGGTCGGATTGAGGTTAGGGTTGTCAAATAGCAATGCGGATTTTGTAGTCTTCGGTTTCGGTCGGCCATAAATCAAACATTGTTTTTGGTTTTAGACTGATGTAAGAAATCAAATTTGCTAAAGCCATTGTTCTTTAAACTCAGTATGAACGGGGATATTATAGATTGAAAATCACAAAAAAGTTTTAAAAAATATCGTCCTATATTATTGTGCTATTTGAAAGTGTTGCTAGCAAGGAACATTTTTTTGTAAGTGATGTTATATTATGACATTTTTTTGTAAGTGATGTTATATAGAACATTTGATAAAAATAAATTTATGCACGATATTTTTCATAGAGCTCATGTCATCAGATCCAATAATTGCTGCACACTCATAGCTCAATAAAAAATAAAAATAAAACAGCCATTGCCTGCTGCCGTTCTAGCTTTACTGAAAGCCAATGAATATAATATGTTGGGATTTATTGACGAGATATGATCAGAAAATATTGTTAACTGAAGATGAATAGTAGACTTTATTTAAATTAAATTTCCCGCCATATTCATTACATTCTTCTTGTTTCCCGTCACTTTGTGCGCGCTAAAGGAAAGCGGCAAAATGTACGGTTCCCGTGAGGACCTTACATTTTGCCGCTACAAAAAATTGCCTAATATGTCCATCCTTGTGGTCTAATCTATATCATCTAAATCGGTCCAGTAGTTTCAGAGCATATTCAATGCAAACAAACATTCCTTTCCTCTTTATAATATTACTTATTAGTATAGATATACTCATCTTTTTAATATAATAATATATCAAGCGGTCTCACACGTCGCATCGTTATCGCATTGATATGATAGGGTCCTGTTTTTACCCATCGGGTACGAAACCGTAATAACATTTTCAATATTGTATACAGAAGTATACAGCAGTGGGTGAAGTTATTTGCTGAAGAAGTTTTTTCTCCAAGAACACTATTCCACGCGGGCGAAGCCGCGGGCAAAAGCTAGTAAATATAATGAGATGAAATGTAATATTTAAAGAATTGTAAAACGATGTCACATTTTTGGGTTTATAAATTAGAGTTTCATAAACGAGTGGGACGTCTGTTGCAAAAAAGTGGTCGAAATGCATACAAATAAGTATAATAAGTAAACTAAAAACAATTCTTCCTATGACAGACGTTTATATTAAATAGTTACAACTTACCAACAAAAGATAATATGTGAGTTAACAAAAAAAAAATATATATATATATCATTTTTAATTTACTCGAATTATTCATAAATTGTGTTAAATTATGCGTAAATATTCGAAAGACATTATAGATCACCATATTATATGAAAATGACGCAATCCCTATAATATCAAATTGATAATCTCTTTTTTTTTTTGTTGGGTAATATAGCATACAAGTGTTATGATAATATTGGCTCATGCATAAAGTTTTAAAATTTCGTTTAAAAAATTACAATTCATAATATTATCAAATCCGGGTGTAAGTGACAACCCTACGAAAAATATTTGAATGCTTTTAACTCTGTTAGTTCACGGGATCGACCTTTGATTTTTTTTATGTGTGTAGACCAAGTTAATACCTATATTTATAAATTAGAACGAAGTGTCGATTTTGCGGACTATTCGAGTTATTAAATAAAATCTAAAATGTTAAAAATGATTGTAAAATATTTTCTAATAAACTTAAAATAAATTTTGTAACTGAATTATGTGCGTCTTTAATGTCTTCATTGATGAAATAAATCCAGTTGATGCTAATATGCACGTCATTTTTAATTAATTTTTAACTGTAAATCCGGGTAAAAAATTTCGCATTTTCGAAGGCTTCTATCTCCGGATTTAGGCACACTAGAAAATCGGGAATTCTACTCTCGCATTCCTTTTGATCTAATCTTTAAAGAACTGCAATAAAAAAACGATGTCACTTTTTTTGGGTTTATAAAACACTGTGCGATGTGTAGAGAGAGAGAGGAACGGAGATTACTTCGAAAAACAATAAAAGTATTGGCAACTTTCTACATTAAGCCGTTTTTCATTTTCTAAACATTTTCAGTGTTACCTAGGTATAAACCTCCTTTTGGCAGTAAGGAAATAAACCATATCACTCAATATGAACCCAACCACAATCATAATATTTTCATCATAAGTAAAAATGTTAACCGCCCAACGAAGTGGGCACGGGTCAGCCAGTCTTGTAAATAAATTGACTTGAGAATCTTTGTAATTTCTTATGTACGTTGGTAACATATTATATTCTTAGCCTTAGGGCCTTAAAGCATTTAAAGGTTTACGTATTATTTTTTATTTTTATGAAATGAACCAGGAAACGAGCAGACGGATCGCCTGATGGTAAGCGATTACCGCCGCACATGGACACTCGCAACACTAGGGGAGTTGCACTTGGAAACTTCGCTGGTGTTGCGATTTGCGTTCCCAGTCCTTAAAATCCCCAACACCTCTTGGACCTCCGGTAACTTCATATCACTTACTCGGCGAAACACAACGCAAGCGTTATTTCACGCCAGTTTTCTGTGAGGCCGGGGCATTTACCCGGTCGACCCGGCCATTTCATGCCGAAGCGTGGCTCTCCCACAATTTAGGGTCATTTCGCCTGTTCGCGTCCACTTAGTGCAGTTGGCAAGTTTGAAGGCGAAAATAAAAATGTTCCAGCCCTAATTTCAATGAAAAGTTTATGTGACGTGTTTATTATAATAGTCTATTTTAATGTAACTTTTAGTTTTGTTCAAAAAATCTTGTGTGTGTTTTTTTAAAAGACAAAACTTAAAAATTAGGCGATTTACCCACTTTGCGTCCATAAAATCCAATTTGCGTCCTGCTGGACCACTTGGCGTCCACCAGCTTAGAAAAGGAATTAAGGGTGATATTTTCATGATAATGTAAAGAGAGATTGGATTTTAATAATTTATTTATTAAAGGATTATAGTTATTTAAAAATCAACATATTAACATTAATAAATCAATATAAATAAAATAAAAAAGGCCTATTTATTTTTCTAAACATTGATAGAACTTAAAATTTAAAAACAAATTAGGTTAGGTTTTAAAGATTAATTTCACCTTTCAAATTCAAAAATAATCTGTTCTGTTAATTTTACCCTAAAATCAGAAGGAATGTAAGTAAGCTAAAGATCAGCCTTGATTAATAATATTAATAAGTTTTTGGCTATATTGTAGCAACAAAACAATACAATAATTTAGTCTTTTTTTTTTTTCACCATCTAGGTGACCTAGGTGACCTACTCCTAACGCAGGTTCTGGGCCCGGTTTCTTTACTCCATCTGGTCTGGACGCAAACCAGATTGAGTAAAGAAACCGGCACTGATTTTGTCCAATATTTTATATTGTGATCTCGGGAATAGCATGTTCTTTGAATATTTGTCTTACTGATTTCTTTTTCTCTCGAATTTCATTTAACGCTTTCTTTAAATCATCTTCTGTGTATGTTCTTTTTTCCTTCTTCTTTGTTATCTCCAAAGAACTCATTTTAAATAGAAAAAAATAAGAAATAAAGATATTACTCATTTCATTCAAAGTAGAAAAGGTATTAAACTTGTAGTCATAATCAAAAATGTGCTAAAGTACATTTTGTATTAAAAATACAAACAAATTAACTGTAAAGTATTAATTAAAAAAGTGGACGCGATTTGCTTTTGTTATTATTTCCTGTAAGTATAGTTTGCGTTCATTGCGGACGCAAAGTGCAAGTTTTATAAATTCGGTGTAGTAATTCGCGTCCACCTTATTTTAACTATTAACTATAAAAAAAATAAGTAAATTCATAATTAATATGATTCCTTCTATCATTACCAACGTCTAGAAACTGCTATGTATCCAAAATACACATAAAATAATAAAATACTTAACTTCCAACGCACCTCTGCCCACTATTTTTGTCTTATAATCCAGCGCATATCAACTCTCTTGTTGAACAGCCGTCACTAAACATTTTTTTACACAGGATTGGTTGGGTGAACGGAATTTTTCTCTATATATGCGTGCCTCTTATACATTGAGGTATTGGCCATAATAACTTTTCGACTTTTTGGTGTGTTAGTATACTTAATTTCGAGAGTTTTCAAAGGGAGATCCGTAAAATGGACGCGAATTGGGCGATGGACGCGAAAAGGCGAACTTACCCTATATTACTTTACAACTGGCATTAAAAAATTACCGCGTTGAAGAAAAAGATCATATTGTAACAACTCTCTTACAAAGACAACGCTGCTAATACTGAAAAACTAAATGCAAAACAAAAAAAAAATAGTCTACTAGCAAAAAAAACTAATTTTAAGAGAAATCCAGCGACTAAATAAAACTGCATCTACACTCAACACTCTACAGTCCATAGATTTAAAATATTTTTCGATGACATAGTCTACAGTCTGCGTGCACTCAGAAAGGTTAAATAGTATCTATGCTATACACTGAAAAATCTAGCAGAAGTTATCTATACTAATATTATAAAGAGGAAAACTTTGTTTGTATGTTTGTTTGTTTGTTTGTTTGTTTGTTTGTTTGTTTGTTTGTTTGTTTGTTTGTTTGTTTGTAATGAATAGGCTCAAAAAGTACTGGACCGATTTCAAAAATTCTTTCACCATTCGAAAGCTACATTATCCACGAGTAACATAGGCTAAATTTTATTTTGGAAAAAAATAGGGTTCCGTAAGATATTTGGGTTTTTCGGACACAAGGTGTAAAAAATCAACCAGAAAAGTTACTTATTTTGCGTACGCTGCCTAAACTATAAAAGATTGAACCATAAAATGTTCTAATTAATTGTAGATCTTATAAATATCTACAAAAAAGTCCGCGACACACTATACCTATCTATGTCGAGTGAGGCACAACAACCATTTTTTTATTTAGAAATCTTGAATTTTTTTTGGACTACATTTAAACGCGTTTATTTTACTCATGTTATTAATCCTTATCAAAATAAATTATTTCATCACTAAGTACAGTTTATGTAGATAATATTTGGTCTTTGAATGATTAAAATTGGATGTTTGGTTTTGAAGTTATGGCGAAATTAAAATATTACGATTTCTGCTGTTGCGTAGTGGGTGTCACCGAGGCGCGTGCGGACTGCGGGATAGTTTAAATTTATGAGTAAATTTTTTGTTTTGTGTTCGTTGTAACTATGATGGATAGATACTTGAGTAACTATTTATTTAGTGATTGTTGTATTGTTAGTTCTGAAAAGTGTAGGTATTTCATACGATAAAAGTATACCCACTTACTTATTTCATTAAGTATTAGTAGGTACCTATATTAATTTGTTTCTGTTTGTTTTGATTAAATTTCACCCGTTTTGTTAGACATTCTGTTATCTGTAGTATTAGTATCAGTATTGTACCCGTGCGAAGCCGGGGCGGGTCGCTAGTTAGTAATAAAGATAATCCCTTGATAATCATGCTAAATTTTGAAATATTTTTGAACCAAAGCATGTAAAGATAAATCGAAGTAATCAGCAGTAAGTACAATAAAGGTAGATCGCGAAATGAACTTCATAATTGTCTACCAAAATAATATAATGTTTAAATTACATACGAGCATAATCCTAAAAAATAAGTGAATTCAAATCAATCAATCATTTTATTATTATTATTATACTCGTATAAGATACATTTCTTAGATCTAACACTTTTAGCTACACAATAGCATGCAACTACTGTTAAATTAAAGTCTAATTTAAATTACATAATTTACTGTTAATTGTTTAAATTTTATAATTACCTAATACAATAATGTTAAACATTTCATTACTAATAACTATAAATATTAATAATAATAAATATAATTAATTACATAGGGATTTTATGACAACTTACAACTAAAAACAGAATTCATGTCAAATTATTTTCTTTATGCTAGTCCATCTAAATTAATCGATTAAAATTATTATCATTATTCTCGTTTCTTTACAATTTACAAATAATATTCTAGGTTTCTAGCAATACATTTATAGAAAAAGTTTTACATTTAAGTCACTTAATAATTTCCTTTTTTTTAATATAAGGTAACTCTTTTATAATTTTTGGTATAGCATTGCGCATAGGATGGTATTGTTTTTGATATAATGTTATTCTTGGAATAGGCAAGCGGACTGATATTTTTTTATTGCATAAATGAATAGTACTCTTAAATATGAGTAACTTCTCAGAAGAAACCGTATATCAAAAGTCAATATTTTCAAAGGTACAGCGATGTGTATACAAAATTTCGCTCCGCTCCAGTACCAAAAAATTTTTTTTTTTTTGCGAAATTGGTAAATAAAACCTACATCATTAGTTTACTCACATCATATATAAAAACATTCATTATGGTAAGTATGAACTTAAACGCACAAATATCGAAGATATTTACAAATATATTCCTGCGGCCATATACTTCATATTATACTACTTCATATATACTATAACCTACAAGTGACGTCAGTTGTAGGTCGACTTTAGTATGGAGCGTTTTTAGGAGGCTCGCGAAAATTTTTATACAAATCTGTACTGTACCTTTGAAAATATTGACTTTTGATATACAGTTTCTTCTGAGAAGTTACTCATATTTAAGAGTACTATTCATTTATGCAATAAAAAAAAATTGTCCGATTGCCTATTGTGTCGAATACCAATCTGTCAGCTTTTCTATTGCTAAGCGAGTAAGTATCACGCGCTTTTGAGAAATGTTTATAATTTAGCTTTACAAAATTGGATAGCTCGAATCATATAAGCAAGGTAATATAACTAAGTATTCCTAGTCTTTTAAAAAGTAGTCTACATGATTCATAAGGTGGTCTACCAAAAATCGCTCTGACACATTTCTTTTGCACTATAAACACCTAACTTATTTCTATGGAGTTTCCCCATAGTATCAGGCCGTATCTAAGTACTGATGCTACGTAAGCATGGTACGCCGAGAGAACAGTCGGTAGGCCGTAGGGCGCATACTTACTTGTCAGTCTTGTCAGTCTGTAAAGAGCGTAGACAAATCTATTTAGCTTGCTACATACATACTCTACATGTGCCTTCCATTTTAAATTTTCGTCTATATAATTATACTCCCAGGAATTTTATTTTTCTTACTTTTTGTATTACTTAATGTACTTAATATTAAAATTATTTATTTTATTTCCACGGTTTATAAATTTAATGTAAAATTTTGGTCAGATTAATGTTAAGATTATTATTTTGCATCCATTGTATTTTTTTGTTTCATTTATTTTTTATGTCATTTATATTATTATTAGTATTCATAATTATTGATTCAATCATCCGTTTGTCAGGAAAGTCGTTGATGTAAATAAGAAACTGTAATGGCCCTATTACACTTATATTGCAAATATTATTATAAAACTGTAATATAATGCTTCATTATAAAGCAAAAAATTTTATATCAACAGATTCCAATACTCATCACAAGGCAAGTGCATTTGCAGTGAACTACCTACCTACCTTGTTAAATAAAGAAATAGTTGAAAACTTTTTAACTGACTTATTTTAAAATTAGCAACTTACTACAAAATTCTCTAGATGGCGTTGATCGTAAAAAAAGAACTCCATCTAGTGATATAAGAATGCACCACAACGCGTCGGAACGTAAATTGTATTACGCTAGTCCCTTTCAAGCATTCTCAAGCTTATGAATCGTTCGTTTTAGTGTGACTTTCGCTCGCTAGATGCCGCTTGTTACTTTTTCTGAACCCTAGTTTTTATATACCTACTTTAAATCTAATAATTAATACTTAATATTTATCTAGGTTTCTGACCAAAGAACATACAATTTATATTTTTATTAGAGGTTTGTTTGTAAACTGTGTTACAAAATAAATGAATTGTATCTATAGCCATGTATTTCCAATTATATTATCAAGCAATAATTTAGAGATAGCTTCACAAAGTAACTAAAAATTCCAGGCATATTATGTCTATATTCCTATAATTACTAGTCCTAAATGGTTGATTTTATTCACGTTACATAACGTCATCTCTCAATACAAAATAATATTTAAATTGATTGCTTCTATAAATAAGTAATTACAAACTCTTAAGTGATTTTCAAATAAATTAAACTATATAAGTAAGTACCTGCACAGCCTACATATTCAAACAGTGTAAATACCTGTTCTTAAAGTTGCTCCTGCAACTCTCTTCAACTTTTCTACTTTTTGTTCAATATCATAACATGGAAATGCCGCTAACTTAATTTACTTCATTATATTTTACATTGGAGAAAAGCAGAATTTAATTAAAATCCAGGATTTGATTTGGTTTTATTTTCTATTCCTCCTTATTACGAAATAAGACTGTAGGAAACATTTGCTACGAATTACGATTGATACATCATCCGTCGCGTCGCGTCGCGTCGTAGCAAATTACTTGTTTTATTGATAGCAACACCATACTTGTTATTAAATTATTAACTGTTATTCTCCTTTGCTTTATTAATTAAATCTATTTTTTTAAAGGAGCTTAAAATGTTGTTATAGACCAACATTAGAATAAATAAACTTTTTGAAATATAGGAATTTTAATTTTTTTTTACATTTTTAACCTTATAATGAGCGAAACTTTTTACATTTCATTTGATTGAATGATTGAATATTATTTTTTTCTAACAATTTTTTTTTAGGATTAGTGTCATTTTGGTTACTCAAAAAATAAATACTTTTTATAGCTGGTGTTACTAGATAGTTAGATACTTATTTAAAATGATTCTCATTTTATTGAGTATAATAATAACCTAATAACCACATATATTTTCAAATTTAGCTGATGTTTCTAGATACTTATTTAAAAATGATTCTTATTTTATTAAGGATAATAATAACCTAATAACCGCCTATATTTCAAAATCATCTACTTAACTCCACGTAGTGATTAGTGAGGTATAGTAGATATGTGTTCTTTTTTCGGAAAGCTTATATTAATAAAAAAACATCATTGCTTAATAACTGTCATTTTCACATATTAAAATTTAAGTATCACTTTATATAATTGAAGCTATTTTGGCTTATCCACATGTCTTCAACGAGCTATTTGTTACCTATGTAGAAATATGTACCCTCAATTTGAATAACTTCGTCTCTCTCGCACCAATATTAGTCCTCGACATCCATTTCTTTCTTCTCCATTACTTTTATATTGTTCGCTAACTTTCTTGTTTGTATTAGCAAATACTCGTATTTGAAAGTTTGTATATTTGTAGGTTGTATTGTTGTTACAATTCTTTTGTATAGAATAATGTTGTTTTGTTACGTATGTATTAATTATTCAATGTAGATTCTCTCTCTTAATGTAATAAGGTATTTTTATTATGTTTTAATTTTAATTTTTATTTACACTATCTAGTTAGTTATAGGATCACTTTGTTGTCGGTCCGTCTGTCTGTCAAGACTCTTTTTCTCAGGAACGCGTGGAGGCATCAAGCTGGAATTTATATCAAGTCAATTACCCCTTGGAGCAGTGAAAAAATCAAACTTCTAAGCCAATGTAATCAAAATATACAGACGTTTATGCCGCAAATTTTCGACACTCGCAAGGGAATCAAAACCTACGTAAAACCTAAAACCTAAAATTTGGTACGAAGCAACGTCTTATAGCATAGATAAGGATATATGTGTAACAAAAAATTAGTTACATCATATAATAAAAATATTTTTAATAATTCTAAACTACCCCTTTCCTCATGAACGCGTAGAGGTATTAAATTGAAATTAATATCAAATACTCTGGTCTATAATCCCTTTAAGCTGTAACAAAATCACTACAGGTTTGTACTGAACCCTCGGTGCGCGAGTCCAACTCGCACTTGGCTGGTTTTTTAGTTTCATTTACTCTTCAGTTCATGCCTATGATGTACCTATACGCAAAAAACTAACTACCCAAATCTAGCAATTAATATTTCGTTTTAAAAATTGCTTAAATAATGATTAATGACTTACTATATTATTATCTTAAAAAGACTTACTGGTGTAACGAAATATGCAGGAATAGGGAAAGTCATAATATCAAACCTGGATAAAGTTTCAAGAGGTGGTGTCAAAAATGTACCCAAGCTGTCCAACTTTACGTGGCAATAACAAAATGTAGGAGGAGTATAATATGAATAATATTTTTATACTTCTATCATTTTTAAACAAAAAATAATCACTTGCACTGGAAAAGGTTCCAGACCAGTTCTGATATCAAGTGTTCTGTAAAGTTCATATTTAGTTTTGTATTTTAGATGGACTCTACATTTTTAATTCCGTAAAATGGGAGGAATGAGGAGGAATTTTCGAAATTTGACATAAATTTTCATTGCTTTTTTTCTGTTCTTATTTTCATATTCTAAAAATCTTATTTAGTTGCTTCCGGTAGTCTTTACTTTTGTTTACAACGCATTATTGTAATTGTAATTTTTAAACAGAAAATCTAAAAAATTTAAAAACTACCTTGACCTGATTCACCAATTAACCCCAGAGTGATTTTTTTATTTTTTTATAGATTTTCTGTTTAAAACTTAGTTGTAAACAAAAATACAGACTACCGGAAGTAATTAAATAAGATTTATATTATATACTGGCTGGTGCCCGCAACTTCGTTAGCATGGAAATAGTAAATGGAAACGATACCCTCTTTTCCCGACTAAATCGAAGTCAAAAGGAAGGAAGGAAAATTTTGGCTGCTTATGTATGGTATGTTATTACCTGACTTGAAGAGACCATTCCAAAAATATACAACACACATAGTAAAGTGGTTAAGCATGAGTCTGAACCTGGAAAAAAATATTCATCCCCCCCGTTCATCCCTTCAGGGATTAAATATCGAAAATTTGTGAAACATGTGCTTACTTATTTTCTTTTAGATCTACATTTACAATGTTCCAAGCCGAAATGCTCATTTAGTATGTTTTCCCCATACAAAGCTTAGTACCCCTTTTTACCCCTTAAAAATTGAATTTTAGTACATTTTGAATTATTGTAAGTAAATTATCACAAAATTCCAAACAGATCTGACCACAAACAAAAAAGTTAGATACAAAATATGTTAACACCCCTTGTTACCCCTTTGGGGGGTGAATTTCGCAAAATCCCTTCTTAGTGGACCTATACGTCACAAATGAAGGCACGTTTCAAATATTAGGTTTATAGCTGCTACAGTAGTTTTGCCTCGTCACTTTAGGGGTTGAATATCGAAAAATCATGAAACATATTTTGCTTACTTATTTTCTTTCAGGACTACATTTACAAAGTTTCAAGCCAAAATGCTCATTTAATATTTTTTCCCCATACAAAGTTTAGTACCCCTTTTTATCCCTTAAAAATCGATCTTTAGATAATTTGAATTAAAGTTGTAGGAAATCATGCCAAAGAGTCACGAACTGATCTGACTACAAACAAAAAAAAGTTACATACTCCTTTTTACCCCTTTCGGGGCTAAATTTGGAAAAAATCCCTTCTTAGTGGACCTGTACGTCACAAAAGGAAGCCACGGTGAAAATATTACGTTTCTAGCTTCAGTAGTTTCCTCGGCGTTGATGAATCAGTCAGGCGTTGTTACTTTATATAATCCCGATCCATTTTACGGTACATATTTCAAATGTAGAGTCCATCTAAAATACAATACTAATTATGAACTTTACAGAACACTTGACTAACACATACCCACATGTGAAGTGAGAATGCCATTTTTTCCTCATTCAACCCCATCGTCTTGGTCTACGAATAGGTTTCTTTAAATAATGTTGAAGTTTCATACTCGACTTTTTTATAGTGGTTCACAAGTTGGTCAAATTTGGTCTCACGTCTACCCCATTTTTATGAAATTTTTGATGAAATTTAGTATGGTAGTAGATAAGGCCCTAGATTAAAACATATGCTACTTTTTATCCCGGAAAAATACAGTGTTCCCGCGAGATCCTCGATAGTATATTTACGCGGACGGAGCCGCGGGAAACAGCTAGTAAATAATATGTGACATTCATATTAACCGATTAATGAAAATTATTATTTTAACCAAACATTTTTTATATAAATAAAAACTATTTCCTTTTTTCCGCGAATTATAAACAGCCCCTTTTTATGTGTGCTTTGTTACGATAGGATAATCGTTATTTACGGTAATCTAAGAGGCCTATTCTCTTACAAGATACTCGTGTAATCCACAACACAATCCCCAAATGAGAGTACGTACTACCTAAGCTCACTGCCCAGTACTATGTTACCCGAACTGAGATTCCGGAAAACGGAATTTAGCAATCAAATTCCGTAATCGAAGCCTCTACTTAGCTCTCCATTTGTACCTTTGTCATTTCAACGTATATCCTAATCGTTAATATTATCCCTCTTTACATTGATTTTTTTTTTGCAGTAAAACAACATCAAAAATTTTTTTCTTCTTTACAAAAAGTAAGTGTTATTTGTCATCAAAACTACATATTTTTATGTTAATAATTTAATTTTAACGTCAATAAGATTGTCAAAAGCAACTCTAAGAATCACAAAATAGATACTAAGGGTCAGTTCACATCGAAACGACACGATACGCTACGCGGCGCTGTATTTGTAAGATAGCTATTCAAAATTGAACTTTATTAACCAGACAAAAAGATACACGTTTTATTGCAAGAGCGGCGCAGTTTTTGTGTAAAGAATAAATTTCAATTTTGAATCGCTATCTTAATTAAAAAGCAGTCTTAGTTTTGTTTTTACGTTTCGGTAAATCAAATTATTTGTGGCGCATTTTTATTTTTCACATTACGCGATACGATGTCGCGGCTATTGGGTCCGATAGTGACAAAGGCATGAGAAATACAAGAAATCTTTACAATGTTGTGTTGTGTTCATTGATGTATTTTAAACATTGATTTTAAATATTAATACCAGTGATAGCAAACTATGCCACGCGTACCATCAGTGGCACGCGACACAATATTTTGGGCACGTCACTAGTCAAAAAATGTTGTAATCATGTACTGCGAAAAAAGTGTAAAGTACTAAATTATATTTAGCCTGTTAAATAGGTAAAAAAAGTTTAATTTTAATATTTAATATTAATAAATTATTGTATTATTTAGTACCTATTAATGTTCTGTTTTATCCGGTTGATTTTATGTATTTTTCCGAAATTTAGTTTTCAGTGTTATAGTTTAAACAGATTTTTGACCTGTAAAATGGGAAATAAATGCTATATCGCTACGCTCACTTGTGTTTGGCTTATAGAACATATTGTTATAATATGTATTTAGTACTGACGTTCAATTTCAGACTACTGATATAATTATTGTTTTTTTTTTTTCTTCGAAGTACACAATATTTTAGGGCTTAAAGTTTAAATAGGTAAAACAGAAAAAAGTTTTGCTCGCTCGCTCCGCTCACTCGCGCTAACATATTAAATTAATTAGTATCAACGTTCAGTTGTAGCCCACTGATTTTTATGTATTATGTCATTAAATGAAATTGGCGTTTTTTAAAGGAGGAACTTTTTATTTAACCAAAGTATATACCATTGCTATCTATGCACTTTTGCCATCTCATAGATAGTTCATTGATTTCTTTACTAAAAAAACATTCAGACGGGAATCAATAAAATCTTTGAAGGCGTTTTGGACTGCCCCATCGGATTTGAATTTTTTTCCTTTGAAGTTATCTAAGCTTCGAAAAAAATGGTAATCTGTTGGAGCAAGGTACGAGGAGTACGGTGGATGTCTTAAAAATTCCAATTGAAGCTTCTCTAATTTGGTAGCCATCTGTTGTGCAGTGTATGGACTAGCGTTGTCCTAAAGCGAAGCAGCAGTGGCCTATAGCGAATGACCAACCTCGGTTGTTGAGCAGCTAGCTTTCCGTCATGATTTGCAGTTGCTAGCAATAGACATCTGCCGTAATCTCCTGGCCAGTAAAAATCAGTAAACGACACCGGCACTAGTCCACCAAACTCTCACAAGTAACTATTTTTGAGTAAATTTTCGCTTGGAGCAGGCTTTGGCTGGTTATCACACTATCCACTTTTCATCAGCGGTAATGATTCGATTTAAAATCCCATCATTTATTATGCCGGCAGAGTAATGTAACACAGCACTCGACGCGCGTTTGTCAGTTTGCTGCACTCAATTCATAAAGTACCCACCTTTCAAGCTTTTTCACCTTCCCAATTTGCTTCAAGATTTAAACAGTTTTATCACTAACATCGCAGCCTGCAGCTAACTCGGACGTCGTTTGCGATGAATCCGCTTCCACAATAGCCTTTAATTCTTCATTATCAACTTTGGTCTCCGGCCATCCACAGGGCCTGTTCTGCATGTCGAAATTTCTAGAACGAAAACGTTGGAACCAAAAACGCACTGTGTTTTTTTTTTGCGACACCGCCGCCATACACATAATTAATCCTTCGAGCCCGAATTCCTAACTACAGATATAAGAATTTAAGATCAAATAGGTCAGTACGACAAAACGCCAATTTAATATGTAAGGACCTATTATAAAGTATTATATTTACTTCCCGTTGTTTGATACCTGTAACGCAAGTTCTTCTGATACATAGCACGGGGCCCGATTGACGTGGTGTGCCGTGTGTGAAGCGTCCATAGAGATTATTATTATAAAATGTTCTATCGCGAGGTTCATAAGTTTTTTGTAGTAATTCCATTTCTTGACAGAATTGAATTTGGATGGTTGGATTGGCTTGAAGTGCGAATTACTCGCACGACTGAACCGTTTCCTTACCAATTGGTCATCATTAACTTGCCACGAGAATGGGCTTTAATAAATCTTTAACTTCATGATTTGAATATTAGGGAAATGGGATTTAAATCATGGTTTCTGACAAAAATCATAAATTATTATGAAATAAATCTTGTTTTCTAAATAATTCCACTTTTAAATTTGGCTAAAATTTTAACTATTTCTTTATACAATCTTCATTATTTTGATGTCGGTACCAGCCCAAACAAAATCTTGATAAAATATTTTTTATATAATTCACGTTTAGGTAAGTTGGATTATACCGACTTCAAAATTATATATTATATACACCCTGAGTATACCTTGGTGCAAAATTTTACTTTTTTGTAGCATTTGCCTGGGTTACTTCAGAAAAAGTCGAAATCACTAAGTATGAATTTCTAGCAGTTCCCTCAATTCCTCATGAATCCCATAATCAGGTTACCACTTTGATGTCAACGGGACCAACGCCGGTTTATACCCGTCACAGCAAAAAAAACAACGGGGTGCACTCTGGGAGTGCCGGCAGAAGTGAAAACTTGAAAATTAACGTCCGTCTTATGAATTTTCGATCAGGTCACGTATCCTGACGCAAGTTTAAAATTTTTCCCAACCCAAATAAGCCATACCATTGGAAATTCGCCATCTAGGTTAAAATATACGAACTAAAATAGTTTCATGCTCGCATAAGGGAACTAAGACAGCAAGCAGTTGCAAGTTGCATCTTACGAATTTTCGATCAGGTCACCTGACGCGAGTTTAACATTTTTTACCCATCCCAAGAAAAGTGCACAACGCCTCTTAAGCAGTTCTCACTTCAAAAATAATTTAAAAATTGGTCCACAGACGGAGGAGTTATCGTTGAACATACATACCTACACCCGAAATTTATACATAATGAAATATATACATCCGAATATATAACCGCTTTCTTTTTTTGGAAGACGGTTAAAAACACAACTACCCCACCAACCTATCAAAAGAAATCATAACCAATTAAATATTAACTGAGCCATAGATAAAAACAATAAAAAATATATATTCTAATTTATTATATTAAAATAAATCGTTTAATAAAAGAAGGTTCCTCTAAATGGCTGAAACACTAAAACTGAAAAAAATTTAGTATTGAAAATAATATATGTATTTCGAAATGAACTGTGTTTATATTACCTTTCATTGTACAATACTATAAAAAGTATGAGTACAATTTAATTATTGTAACAGATCTTTTATTAGATAGGATTGGGCTCCGCTATCGCGACAGGAGTCGCAGGTTCGCGGGCCCGCGGAGTCCCGCGCGAGTCGCGGCGGTGGCGGCGCCGCCCCGCTCGGTTCGCGGTCTCCATGACGACCAGCTCAAATGACGTATCGATCCCGCGAGGGGGTGGGCCGCTCGCGGGGTGGCGCCGCTCCACCCGGCGCGCCACCCCCCCACCCCCTTCCCCGCACTCGACCACCGGCCCATGCAAAATGACGGATGTAAAGTTTGGATATACCGTCTTGGAAGGAAATGATATTTTCATTAAAATGAAAATGAGATAATGTTTTGTGATTTATATTTGTGTGAGATCTTCAGAGGCTTAGATACGCCTCTCTAGGTGTACTCTCAACTTAGAGTACAGGTACCTACACCTAAGAGGTTTTCCGTGAAAATGCAATTTCAAAATAATTAAAATTTTATATATTATTTAATCTTGTTAGGTTTTTGTTTGGATTGTGATGGCATTTTCTTTTTTGTTAGTACATACCTTAATAAACTCTACCTTTAAAAAAATTCTAACCATGTGCAAAAAATTTTACTATTTTATCCTTCATCAAATGATACGAGAAAATTAATTTAATTTGTGAAAAAGACTTTCCTTCTATACAGATTACCCAGGATCCAGACCAAGTTACTGAAAGTTTACAATTCTTTCCAGAGTTACCTTATTTATAACTTCATTAATTAGATATTTTTTTATTAA
This sequence comes from Glaucopsyche alexis, assembly GCA_905404095.1. Lineage (NCBI taxonomy): Eukaryota > Metazoa > Arthropoda > Insecta > Lepidoptera > Lycaenidae > Glaucopsyche > Glaucopsyche alexis. Next base: position 12,381,648 of record FR990053.1, read on the forward strand.
TCAACTTAAGTAATGTGTATTTACAAGAACTATACTAATAACCCGGATGTAATACGAGTAGAACCCTCTTGTTCCGCGGGTCGCGACCAGCCCGAGCCCGCAACGCTCGGATTTAGTATTTCAAGGGAATTGAATTGGGAGCGCTCTACTCTCTTTTTATTGGACCATAAATCGTATTTATTGTTACTTATATAATATTATTTCGGTACGAAATAGGAACATATTTTAATGATTCTCAGTTGCAATATAATATAACGATGTTTACGTTTGATAGGATTTGTTATTTTTTGCTAGGGTTTCCCGTTACTTTTTTAAGTAAACCACATGTTACATTTAGAAGTCTATGAACTAATGGTGTCATTCTCTATCTTCATCATCCTGAATTTTTGACACACATTTTAGGGCCGCTTCGAAACCAATTCATCCCGAAAACAGAAAAACAATATACGTGACCATCGAACCTGTTAAAGGTAAAGGTTCCAACCCCAAGTGTCAAGGGTAGCCAAAAGCCAAGGCCCGACGTAAAATCGTCGGGCCTTCTTGGCGAGGCTGGGGGCGGGTCATGTCGTTAAGAATAATGTTAAATATGTATACCTATAGGAATAAACTTTAGGGTTGTTCAAAATCAAATTTTCTGCACATTATCTACCGCTTATGTAAAGTAATTTAGGTAGAAATATAGATAAAAGTTAACAAAAAGTATAAATAATAAGATAACAGTGCGCTGTTTACAGCTCTGTTAAAGTCATTCACCTCCCATATCTGATTGTATTGATGTTGTTTAGGCAAAGTTTGCTTCCCCTATAAATCAGCTGTTTCTGTGAGGTTAATGACCTCAACGCCGAGAGAGCAATGTAATTTTATTTAGTTTTTTTAAATTATTATTTTTCGCCCAAAATCTCTACAAGGAAACACATTAGTACTGCTTGTTTTATATTTCAATAAGAACAAAAAAATTTGTGAGTACGCAAACCTATTTACTCGTTGTAAAATAATGAAGCAAAAGCAGCACTCAAATGACAGGTCGTATTCGTGGCATCATTTGATCAGGAACGCAAACAATGGTCGCATATTTTAATATTAATTGCCATTTAGTTTGTTATTGTAAGGAATTTACATAAACATCAAAACCACGTTCGTCTATTACTACCCCACCGCGCTGGTGCTGCGTGCAATTATTTCAAAACAATAATTACTACTTAAAATAATAAATAACAACAGTTAAATGTAATTAAATAATTTCCTGTGAATTACATGCAGTAATACGCCGTCGAGTTATATAACGCGTGCGGTAGGAGAAACGCCGAAGAAACTTTAATTAGTTTCAATATTCGTTCGGCGAAATTAATTTAGTGTATTCAATTAAAAGTTTAATTTTATAGGTATTGCATAATTTATAATGTGTTTATTAATATTGGATTCGAAATTATTACCAATGTTTTAAATATAATTTAACGATAATTATCTAATAATGATATTGTATAGCCAAGGGCTATAATAATGAGAAATAATTGCTGTACCTTAAATGTAATACACAATTACACACATTACACACAATTACAACTTTGCCATTTGACTATTTTCCATAGGACTTGTAGTTTTTCCGGAAATCGAGATAAACCGTTTTCTACCCTTAAAAACTCACCCTCTTCACTTCCCGACCTCAAATCGCCCGTAAATTATATTTTTTCCTTTTACTTTTGTTATATTCTCTTCCTTATCCAATGGGTTTCATCCTACTATACATTTATTTTACTTTTGACCATTTTCAGAGGTAAAATCACTAGTCGTCTGCGTAGTTTAGATGTACTTATCTATAAATACAAAAAAGTAAGTATAAAAAAATATTGTTAATAAAACCTTCATCATTAGTTAACTTCCATCATAATATACAAGAATATTAATTATAATAAGCATGAACTTAAACGCACTTTTAGAGATATTTACAAATATGTTTCTACGGCATTATATATTTTCATACACTTTTAACTAATAGTGGCGTGACCGTTAGTAACGACTTTTGTATGGATCATTTTTACGAGACTTGCGAAGTTTTGTAAACAAACCACTGTACCTATAAAAACATTTATTTTTGTTATATTCTCTTCCTTTTCCAATGGGTTTCATCCTACTATAAATTTATTTTGTTTCAAAACCTATTGGCGCTGGTCTATATTTTTTTTCTGTTTATCAAGTAGGTATATAATACCTCAATATTTCTGAGTATATAAACAAAACTAATGATTTTACATGTAGTCGTCTCCCTATTATTATTGATGACATTGAAACTAAAAAAAATACATAATATAAGTTATAATTATATTACTAATTGTATATTAACTATATCATGCAGCCACCAGTAAAACAAACCGAAGTTCGATAATCTAACATAATATATTATATTATGTATTTGAATATCTATAAGTTTTTGTATATAAACGTCGAAATAATGGTTGTGTAGATATTGGCAACCTGCCAGAGCCCAGAACCCATAGTTGTGTTGACACATTGTTCATGTTCCATATTTCCTACACAAACTTTGAATTCGTTGTTTTTCTTATACTATCGATCAAATCAAAATTTCTTCAATCAAATCAAATCAAAAAATTCAAAACTGATTTGTTAGGTAACGTAAAACTAGTACCTTCTACCAAAAAAGTAATAATGATTGTAATAATAATAAGCCTATTGTATCTTAGTCAGTTTTTCAGAATCTGAATTAAATAATGATTACTAGAAATGATGTGTCATTAAAAATTGTAAAAGCTAATAGTAATTTGATTCGTTTTAGGGTTCCGTAATACTTGAGGAACCCTTATAGTTTCGCTCTGTCCGTCCGTCTGTCTACCTGCCCGAGCTTGAAGCATGTGAAGTGGGGATGATTTCTTTTATTTTTGATTGATTGATGATTTATTTTACAAAGTAAACCATTTTTGAGTAATCGGCCCCCAAAGTGGTTTGTAAGTGACCTTCTACAATATATAGAGACAACTCTAATCGAAGCCATAAGCTTTACGACCATAATATGAAAGTTCTCCAAGGATTTAGAAATAAAACGTTAAATCCGTAGGTTTAATAAGCGAGTATTTTTTTCAGTTCGTGGAATAACATTTTTAGACTTCAAAGAAATTCAATAACGAAATATAAATACTCGTTAAAAATTTCATATATTTTTAAATTATGTCATTGCCGTGTTTAAACGTCGCTCCTAAAATTTTGTTTCAAACATTAACATAATTAAGTGGTTCTCAAAGTTTTCCCATTATAAACTTAGCGAGAAATTTTATTTTTCCCTCAAGTCACGCGTGGCTGTGTGCGCGCGTGCTCACGACACGGCGAATTGGATTTTCGTTGGTGTGGGTGAACCTACTTTTGTCGACAGAACAGGAGCACAGTGGAGACTTCATCACAATTTTCCGTATTTTAATATTGATTCTTAAGTCGATCATTTAGGTATCTACTCTATTTTCAATTGCTGTCAAATTACGGCGGCTGTCTTTGTCCTAAATGTATGTTAGTGTTCTGTTCAATTCCTTGACATTTAGAATAATTTTACGTTTAGTAAGTACATAATCATTTTTTACCGAGTCCTACTAACATCCTACTGCTGGGGCTCGAGTTTCTCCTCAACGCGCAACGTGTAGAGAGGTAGCTGGCAGACTTTCCGGGCCTTCAAACTTCAAAGATTACACTTTGCAAAAGAAAGCAAAAAAAAGTTGTCCTGTTTTTTATATTCTATGACTTTTTAATGCATTATGCTCTAAAAGTGGGTGGTACAAATATTTCTTAAGAAGTTTGTTTTTGTGGAAGTTATGAAAATAATATGTTTTCTATGAACACCCTTTATAGTTTATAAGGGGATATCCCTTATAAAAATAAAAATCTTATGGGGTTTATCGTATCGTATAGCTGTTTAAAAAATTCCGCAAATATATAAAGAAGCTTTAACCATCACAACATCTATAGATGTTACTTTCATTATTAATAAAACAATTAACTGTTTTCTTTACGGCTGAAAGAGGTTAATAGTGTTAGGACTGTCAGATGTCGGTTTTCACTAGTACAGAATTAGAAAACTTTTTCGCCTGAGCCTTCAATAAATTTCTTACAATGGTTAATGGTTGAAATAGATAATTATAAAATCGTATATCAGTGTCTGCATTTTTGGAGTAAAAGAATACTATAATTTTTACATGTGTGATGTCGAAACCTAGTTATTTTAACATTAACACTACAAATATAATACAAGAAAATGAAAATTTTATAAAATCATTTGGACTTTGAGAGAGAAAATATGAATGATAAATTATCACTACACCAAAAGCTTTTTACGTAGGCTTTTAGTGTAAAAAAACTTTGTTTGTTAGTGTTTGTTGCTGCAATTATAATAAAAGTTCTATCTCTACAATAAACCTAGGATAGAGAAAGAAAGCTTACATTAGTTATTAGCAACAGCGATTAGTAATTAGCAACTTCACACTGTACACTGTATTCTGCGTTATATTTATATTCTTCTAATCTATTTTATAACTTTATCCGATCGACAATATTTTTCAAGATGAAAAAAATATTTTATGTAACCACTTTCAGCTCCATAGCTTTGACTTTCAGTCATAACGTCTTCCCCCGATGCGAACCAAGAAATATAGATCCACGAGAGCAAAACCTGTAGTAAATCACTAGTATGTAATATACATGCATAATAATATCAATATAAGCACGAATGTTGTAAACGTTTTTAAGATTTGATGTTTGTATAAAAGAAAAGGTCTTGTGGATTCTGAATTATATTATGCTTTAAGATTATCTTGTCATAAAAAAAAAATTGTGTGCATTAATACATTGTATAAGTATGCGATTACTTATCAAGGATTTTATTACCAACCGTAATGAAAGCTTTACGTATATGTAGCGATACTCCTTAATATTTTTCAGAAGAGATTTGTTTGTGATATAATTACAGTTTGATTTCAAAAACACTTTGTTTATAATAAGAAAATAAAGTATACAAAATTTGCCTCCAAATCAAAGTATGTTTTAAAAACAAGTAAAGTCGTTTCAACGACCTAAGTTTAGTAGAATCCTGGGAAGCTTTTGGCTTTTGACAAACAATTTGACAGCAAACAATTGATTTTTTTGGCTTTCAAGTGTATTATTGATTGAAATTAAAACTGCTACCTACATTACAATACAAGAAATTACGAATCCAGTGAATACAAATTCTGTGTTTAATTGTATAATAATAATTAATCAATAATGTACTCGTATAGTCTGGAGTCTAGAGAAAGGTGCCGTACACATCTAGTATGTAAAATTGTCTTTGGTACTGTAATAACAATTTCAATAATTACGTAATTTGTAATGAGCCGAACTATACCCTGTAATACACATTACGTTTAGTTACGAACTCATTAAGTACAGTTAACAATTTCTCCACCAAACCGGTTCTTGGTCTGAACAAAGTTACATTGCATGCTTTATTGCCTCAAACTGGTTGGGCCGAGCTTACGATGGATAAAGAACAAATCATAATGTTAAATAAAGATTATTTTATAGATAATAATAAAAGATAATTTCATTAATTGATTATTATGAATATAAATAACGATTTAGTAAGATGTATGTGAGAGGTTTAGGTTGTTTGTAATGTACTATGTACTTATTATGTTTCAACTCACCTTGGTAACCATGTTATCTTGAAGCCAAGTAGTATGGATTCGAGACAACGAAAACCAAGACAAGGTTCCTATAAACCATACAGGAATTTAATTTTTGATTCGGTTTTCTTATCTTTGTATTCTTATAGACTTATCATCTTGTGTCAATAAAATTAAATTATCACATACGCATAGACATACAATTCAAACGCTAAATATTTTAAAAGAATTATCACAAAAGAGTAGTTTAAATAACAAAAAACAGGCAGGAGTCAGACTCGCACACCGAGAGTTCCGTCGAAAAAGATTTTGTTACAGCTTAAAGGTATTATAGACCTGAGTATTTGATATGAATTTCAATTTAATACCTCTACGCGTTCATGAGGAAAGGGATAGTAAGTTTAAAATTATTAAAAATATTTTTATTATATGATGTTACAAGTAAAAATTTACAGTTTTCGTAATTTTTCCATTATTTGTTCTATAAGACGTTGCTTCGTACCAAATTTCAAGATTCTCAGTTCACGGGAAGTACCCTGTAGGTTTTGAGTTTGCGAGTGTCGAAAATTTGCGGCATAAACGGCTGTATCTTTTGATTGCGTTGGCTTAGAAGTTTGATTTTTTCACAGCTCCAAGGGACCGCAGACTTGATTGATATAAATTCCAGCTTAATACCTCCACACGTTACTGAGAATAACCTAACCAAGAGCATGTCAGGACATGTCTAAGGAGGGTTCCGTAACTATAAACGAGTAATATGCTTTTTTTTTTAATTACTCCAAAAGTTACTGTCCTATTTGGTTCACAATAATTTTCCTAAAAAGTTTTTAGCATGATCTAACAGCATGGAAATTTGCAAGTTTCTATCTCCTATAGTTTAAAAATGCTAGGGAGGGACCAACTTACAAACTACTTTGGAGGCCGATTACTCGAAAATGGTCAACTTTATAAAAAAGTAACGTATGAAACCTTGTCTTTATTTTAAAAGACTTATTCTACGATACCCCACACGATGGGGTAGAGTGAAAAAATATTTTTCATCCCCAATTGGGTACACGACTACATCTAAAATATTTAGTTTCATTAATGTACTCAGAAATTTTAAGGCATTACTACTTCGTAAATGTAAAAAAATATAATATTTTATTTATAGTTGAGTAATTACATACATCTAAAAAGTGCAAAAACAATTTTTTTTTTTGCTAAATTAGTAAACAAAACCTACATCATTAGTTTACTTACATCATATACAAAAACTTTTAATAAGGTATGTATGACTTAAACGCACAAATATCGGAGATATTTACAAATATGTTCCTGCGGCCATATACTTCATACACTTTTAACATGGACGTGACGTCATAGCTACGTACGACTTTAGTATGGAGCGTTTTCACGGGACTTGCGAAATTTTTTAAGCAAATCGCTGTACCTTTAAAAATATTGACTTTTGATATACGGTTTCTTCTGAGAAGTTACTCATATTTGAGAGTACTATTCATTTATACAATAAAAAAAATTCAGTCGTGTAGCCTATTCACATGTATGGAGAGCCACCCCTAAAATATATATATTTTTTTATGATCCCGAAACCGTGATCTATACACAATCTATAACTGCACCAAATTTTATCAATTTATATTCATAATTACAGGAGCTAGAGGCGCGGACAGACAGACAGACAGACAGACGGACAGAGCGAAACTATAAGGGTTCCTTAAGTATTACGGAACCCTAAAAAGGGTCTTGACAGACATTTGGACGGACAACAAAGTGATCCTATAAGGGTTCCGTTTTTTTCTTTCGAGGTACGGAACCCTAAAAATTAACATACAAATTTATAGGGTGACAGTACATCTGCAATATTTGCAACTTTTCCATAAGTAACTTCCCATAGTTAAGAATTTCCCATAGAAACTCTTAGCGTAAAAGTTACGGGTACATGCTTAAAATGTGTTCTATCTTATAGTTACAACAAACATACAACAACCATTTCCCAGATAGCAATCTTTAAACGACGTCGATTGTCAATAAATCTGATGAAAGCTAAAGCGTAATAGGCTTTACATCGTAAAATACAATGTGCAGGACCAATTGGTTTGTTATGTAATAATAATAGAAGATATAAGGTTCTGCGCATACGTGAGTCCTCTGCCCAAGCTTCTAGAATAATTATGACCAAATTCTCAATTAGGTACTTCTAAAAGATAGGAACTACTAAATCAAGGGCTGTGACTGTCTACACTTGACAAAATGACAAGGACAGCGTGTAACTTAGGAGCTTCCTAATTTAAGAAGCTTTTGTGTATTCGGGCGTCCAACTCAATTTTGTTGTCATATTGTGCTGAATGTGAAACGTAAATGCGTGTTACGTTTTGTCGACATAATATACGCTCAACTCCTTAAGAGCATTGATCGGCGCGAGACTCAGATTTCACGAAAAACGCTACTTTTCAAATGCGTCTATATCTAACAAAAACTGGTTATTCTGATTTTTACATGTAAAAAAACACTAGAAAATATTGTATTCTAATTTTTCACTTATCATTTATTTAAAAATAATTTCAAACTTTTGAATAAAACTGACAAAACTAACCAGAAGTTTTTACAACTTTAGGTTCAGGGGCAATTTCAAAACATATAATAGCTAAAACCGCTTACATTTTTTAAAAACAAAAAATCTTTACAAACTTTTTGGATCCTCTTCTAGATTATCTATTTGTCAGATTATTTTTATATACGTTTGTATCTCATAAAAATAAAATTTAAAGAATGCGATATTATCAAGAATTATAGTTATTTTTAAATTATGATATTTATATATTTTACTTGCTCCTTTTGTTTCTTACTTACATAATCTATGAGAAGAACCTTTTATCTTTAATATGCTATTTAAATTTTTAACTAAATTAGTTTGACGAATTTTATATGAATTTTTAAAACTACTAAATAAATTGAGGCGCACGAGCGTTTACAACAGTATTTGTAAGGTAAAAGGAGCAAGTAAAATACATAAATATCATCATTTTAAATAACTATAATTCCTGATAATTTCGCATTCTTTAAATTTTATTTTTATGAGATAGAAACGTATATAAAAATAATCTGACAAATAGATAATCTAGAAGAGGATCCAACAAGTTTGTAAAGATTTTTTTGTTTTTAAAAAATGTAAGCGGTTTTAGCTATTATATGTTTTGAAATTGCCCCTGAACCTAAAGTTGTAAAAACTTCTGGTTAGTTTTGTCAGTTTTATTCAAAAGTTTGAAATTATTTTAAAATAAATGATAAGTGAAAAATTAGAATACAATATTTTCCAGTGTTTTTTTACATGTAAAAATCAGAATAACCAGTTTTTACCCGACTGCGCGACGCAAAGGAGTGGTAATTGGTTTATCAGCCTATGTATGTATGTATGTATGTATGTATGTATGTATGTATGTATGTATGTATGTATGTATGTATGTATGTTCCTTTAAAGCACTATACAGACCAAACGCCTGGGCTGATTTTTATGATTCGCATGTCAATCGATTCCTCTTAGTCCGGCGAGTGTCACTAAAGATATGACGTTAGTGAAAATTCAATATGGCGACTACTGGACGCCATATTGTGAAAATGAAAAAAATTAAAGTCAACAAACTATGTCAAGTAGGGTATCGTTGAATAGGTATTTAAAAATCATTTTTAGTTTTCTCTCAACATTTTTCGATTCGACTGACCGTTTAGGATGTATATAGATTTAAAGTTACATAACAACCATTCTCACATTAAGCCTTTAAGTTAGTGTTCGTATCATCGTATTTTTGCTTTAAATCGACCAAACGTGTGTTGGTTAAACTAAAAAATCTAAAATAAAATAAATAATAAATATAATTAAAAAACCCGACTGCAAAAAAAAGACATATCTACCTAAGCAACGCACTAATAAAAAGACCGAAACAAGATTGAGAAAACAGACTACACTATGAGCTGAAAGCCTAAGTGAAATATTTGACGTTATGTTTGTTAGCAGGCGGGGCCCATATATTTTTGTACGATTTATAATTTGCGAATGGGTCCCGCCTGCTACCAAATATAACGTCAATTATTTCACTTAGGCTTTCAGCTCATAGTGTAGTCTCAATCTTGTTTCGGTCTTTTTATTAGTGCGTTGCTTAGGTAGATATGTCTTTTTTTTGCAGTCGGGTTTTTTAATTATATTTATTATTTATTGTTAGATATAGACGCATTTGAAAAGTAGCGCTTTTCGTGAAATCTGAGTCGCGCGCCGATCAATGCTCTTAACAATTTACCAAAAAACATAAAAGTAAAGCTCTAAGTATTAGCATGAAGCTATATTCGACTGACTTAATTATATTGGTGCTCTACTTAGCTAATTCAGCGCTTTAAAGTCTACTCGTCGGTAATACCCTTTCTATACTAAAGTATAATTTCTTACTTTGTATAAAAAAAAACTCCGAAGTAACATTAAAAGAAAGCTAAAATAATTATTATCTTGTTTTAAGTTAAATTAAGTTTCTTCTTTTATATCTTCCTCCTTGATCTTTTAATGCCTTTTTATCGTAATGGCGTTTTTTCGTATAATATCTAAATATTTTAATAATATCTTGCAAATATCTTTTTATTTCATCAATATATTTTTTTCGAACGCCTATAATAAAAGCTCAAAGCTGTTTAATTTTACTTTTTTTGTTTTGTCAAATAGCAATTATTTATAAAGTAGGAGGAAATTCAAATTAATATCTATCTTGCATACTCGTAATATATAAAAGGCAAAGCTGACTGACTGATTAATTATTATCAACGCACAGGCCAAACCATTAAGGCTAGAATTCTGAAATTTTGCACACGTATTTTGCACACGTATTTTGCACACGTATTCCTCATATTATGACGTAGGCATCCAGTAAGGAAGATTTTTTTAAAATTCAACCCCCAAGGGGGTAAAATACGGAATGAAAGGTTAAAACCTAATTTCGATCGATCGATTTAGTCTTTACAATTAAACTGGAAACATTTACTGGATTCGTATTTGCAAGTAAATCGGTTTAGATGAACGATGAAGTTATAGCCATGAGATCGGTGGCCCGCTTAATTAACGACACTTGTCACATACAAATACAATTTTTACGTACATTTGGCGCTCACTGCAGAGAGCGGGTATGCATAGTTCACCAAATTTCCAAACCAATTTTCCAGGCCAGGATTCGAACCCGCAAATTAGGATAAAAATACATCCTTTATATTGCACTACTCGATAGTATCGCAACTAAGAAACAATTTTCAGAAATAAATTATGTGCAAAAAATTGAGGAAAGAGCTTATTCTATCTAATCTAGTTTAAAGTCGGCTTTCCGTGAGGCTATGGTTATTTATGCTTGGTACTTAAACCTTTTTTAGTAAAACCCAATTTCACGAGGGTGAAGCCGCGGACTAAAGCTAGTCTATACATATAAAATCCTTTGTCCTGAACTACTGACGGATCAACGCACAGCCTATACCGCTAATCGACAATCGTAGAGACCTGAAACTTGAAGGGTATTCTTTGTATGTCGTAGGCATCCGATAAAAAAGGATTTTCTGAAATTCAACTCCTAAGGGGGTGAAAAAGGTGAAAAAAGTTTGTATGGGGCAATATGATTCCTTGGTCCAATCTACTTCAAATATAGCACAAACATTCTGAATACGTGTAGGTATATCAATACTTTATTGAAATTAGTCCCCTAACGGGGTTAAAAAAGGGAAAGAAAGTAGTTTTAAAGCGATTTGCTTTCAAGTTGAAATAAATACTCCTTTGTGCTTTTAATTTAAAGACCTCCTTTCACGGGCGATCGAACGATAGTCTTTACTACAGTTATCACTAGTGATAACTATAGTAAAGACTATAGTTATCACTAGTGATAACTATAGTCTAGTCCTTACAATCAAACTGGAAACATTTACCGGATTCGTATTTGCAAATAAATCGGTTTAGATGCGCGATGATCGATTGATTTAGTCTTTACATTTTTACGCTCTTAGTAATAAAAATATTTATACAGTGAATAAGCAATACAATGTTTTGTCCTTATCTTATAGGAAAAGTCACTTGACAGACAACGACAAAACATTGTATTGCTTATCCACTGTGTAAATATTTTTATTAGCAAGGAGGTTAATGGATTCGTAGTTGCAAGTAAATCGTTTTAAATGACATGACATGATATAGCCAGAGATATAACTACATTTGTGATACAAGTACAATTTTTTCGTCTTTCGGCGCCCATTGCAGAGTAGCAGGCATACATATACACTAATAACTTTGTGAAATAAGTTCATCGTTTACAATTTATCTGTAACTACGAAATAAACTTGACGACCTCTGAGGCTCAGTTCGAATTCGAATCCCGCCGAAGGAACAAAAAGTTTTTCTGTGTTCCTGGGCCATGGATGTATATTAAATATGTGTATAATATAATAAAAATCTTAAATATGTGTATAGTATAAAAGTATTAAATATATTTCCGCTGTCTGGTACCCGTAACACAAGTTCTTCGAGAACTTACCACGGGATCAGATTGACGTGGTGTGAAGCGTCCATAGACATTAAGTTAATTTTTAAATTAATTGTAACAATCGATTTACTCCCGGCTGTGGCTGTGGCTACTGTGGCATATTTTTATTTGTTTTGACTAAATGCCGTTGCACACGTTCCGGTTGCCGGGTAGCCGGTGCCGGGTAGTCGGTCTCGAAGTGTATGGCCATATACGATAGCTTTCACACGTACCGCTACCGGTGTACACGGCCATACACTTCGAGACCGACTACCCGGCACCGGCTACCCGGCACCGGCTACCCGGCAACCGGAACGTGTGCAACGGCACTCATTGTTGAAAAATAATTCTGACAAGAATTTGAAATTTTCATTAGATGAAATCTCCCTCTTTGAATACTTAACTAAGATATATGCGATTACCTAATTACACTTTTCAAAAGTTCATTTCATAATTTTTTGTTGTAAAAGTAACTATATTTGTTGTGTATAATGTATACATATACATACACATAATAAAACTGGTCGCTGTCTGTACATGGAAGATTAAAAAAAAAACTATTACAAGAGACTTTGTGAATGAAATAGAACCCAAAACAACGACTTTTTTTTCTGTTTGTCTGTACGTTTTCATGCGCTTAGCTCAGAAACTACTGAACGGATTTTAATGAAATTTACATACACATACCTAGGCTACTAATTTTTATCACGGAAAAATGTACGGTTCCCGCGAGATTTACTTTTGCGCGTACGTAGGCAACGGCATAACCAAATGAATTGCGGTTTTCACCAATGCGTAAACGCAAAATTTTGTGTATTTTGACTTTTGTGTATTTGTTTTTCTTCTCTTCTTCTATTACAAATTTATTAATTACCTAACGTAAAATACATTTGACTTACAAATTTCGCTTCGATGGATCGTCTGATGGCGAACGTCTAAGCAATTACCACTGGTTATGAAGACCAGCAGATCTAAAAAGGCCGTTTTGGCAATTCATTTTCAATTCTTGTTATGGATTACTGTATGAAAGATGACAGCGATCGTAAAATGGCCACTTGAATTGCAATTCATAATATGATTTGCATACAATTCATATGCAGAAATTGGCTGAAATGCATTCATTTGACAGATTTACAAGCAGATTCAAATAGCAATATTGCGATGATACTGCGCAAGTGGCCTTTTTAGACCCGCTGTAACACCAAAGGAATTGCGTGCGATAGATAAGGCCCTCTTTATGCCTATTGCCTATGCCCTATGGTATTCTCACTTAGTAGGCGAAATCATGCGGTTTTAAAGCTGGCTTTCCGGGAGGCTATGGTATTTACCCGAACATGATTCCCCTCTCACTTAAATCTTTTTTTATTAAAACCCAATTCCACGCGGGCAAAGCCGCGGGCAAAAGCTAGTAAAAATATAAAATGTTGTCGAAAAAATAAAAACATATATTTAGTGAGTTAGTTAGGGTGAGTCGCACCCATATTGTTTAGACTTTTGAAAAATTAGATAACGATTGAATCTCAGACCTACCGAATATGAAAAAAAATCATATAAATCGATCAAGCCGTTTCGCAGGAGTGTGTCCCCGAATACTATGACATAAAATTATATATATTAAAAAGTATTTCTTTATTATATTATTTTAATAGAAGGTACCCTAGGTATCTGATACTCATGAAGGCAATGTAAGTTTCAACTTAACATAACTTAATTCAGCAGTATCTATCATAATTATATATTATTACTAGCTTTTGCCCGCGGCTCCGCCCGCGTAAATATATTATTCCGCGGGAACACTACTTTTTCGGGGTAAAAAAAATCCTATGTCCTTTCCCGGGACCCAAAGTATGTCTATACCAAATTTCATAAAAATCGGTTCAGCGGTTAAAGCGTGAAGAGGTAACAGACAGACAGACACACTTTCGCATTTATAATATTGGTATAGGTATTGTAAAAACTTTTGCGGTTAGCTGCAGAGTAGGCATCTACAGACACACGAATTTGGTACGGAGCTTACAGCGGACCATATCCGCAGACCGAATCCGGTGTCGCTACACACGCACGGATTTGGTACGATGCAGTAGACCGAAAAGCTCGACACTCGTGTGTTCGATTTTCAGTTCTATTGCATTAGCACAGAGTTCTATTTACAGTGCTGTTTTTCGACGACGCGATGATTACTGAAATTCATTGATAACAGGCAGTGATATCAACTCTCAAAAATATTTCTCCCCAAACTTTACCCCTGATAATTATACCATTGACAGGTCTAAGAGATAATAAGCTAGAAAGAAAGGTTATGTGTTTAACATAAAGACTTACGCGTGAATAACATAAAACTAACTTGTCTTAATCTGATTTCACTCCCAATATTATATTTTCATATCCCTGACTCACACACTGAATTACACACATTTAAATAATTTTTATTATTACATACAAATTGATTCATAAGGAGTAAACTCTAAACATCCTGGCCCCTAGTAAACCCCCGTAGATATTTTCCCTAATTTTGGGTGGTAAATCCCTAAGTTGGCAACACTGACACCGTTGTACGGCTTAACCGCCGGACTGCTCTACACACGCACGGATTTGGTACGGAGCGGACCAAATCCGATGCGGATAGCTGCGAACTCTTCACCTTCTTCTTATGTTCGCCGGACTGCCCTACACAGTACACACGCTCGGATTTGGTATTACGGTACTGTACGCTCCGTACCAAATTCGTGTGTCTGTAGACACCATTATCCGTAATAAGATACCTACCAAGCTTCAAGTTCAACCTAATATACAATTACTTAGTACCTATAATATGGTAGGATACTCAAAGATATAACATCAATTTAAAGTTTATTTCACTAAAATTAAAGAAGACGAATGTTATAAAAGTTGAAAATATTTTTTCACAGAATAGAATAGTAAGTATTTGAAATTATTAAACAGTTATTCTTCTATTCTGCTCAGTCAATATCAATACGGTAAAAAGACTATGGCTGTATTCCGACGAAAATAGAGCTTGTTAGCGCTTGCTAGCGCTAAAAAAACAGATTATCCGCCAGGGCACATATTTTGCTAACTTCAATAATGCTAACATAATCCGCCATTTTGCTTATTTTATACCAGCGGTTGCCATTTTGCCTACGTTTTATTTTCCGCGGAACACAGCCTATGTATGCGGTTTAATTTTGAATTTCGAACGCAAATATTTCAAGAGCCTGAACGAAATAATATCAAGGTACATTTTTACCGGCTAAAAAAATAGTAGGTAACTTAATAAAGACCACCAAATAGGTTGACCTCTCGCTCAAAGCAAATTCTTAGTTTAAGTAGATCTTGTACTATTGGTTTACTCCTTCGCTATTTATTATTTGTGTTGAGTAGGATAAAAAATAGATTTATTTTTATAATTTTAATTTAATAGTTTTATTTCAAGAGAAAACATGCGAAAAATGATGATTTATTTCGGTTTGTGAAGCAAGTTCAAAAATACAGTTTTTTCATGATCCCGTGGGAACCGTTTTGGTTTCCAAGAAAAAAAAAATACTGTTAGTTATTTCATGTTCTTATCTACCTTTGTGCCAAGTTTTATTTAAATACGTCGAGTAGATTGCCTGAAATAACGTCAAACAGGTAGGTACAGTTTTTTGAAGATCCCATGGGAACCCTTTAATTTTGCGAGATAAAGAGTATCCTATTTTACCCTTCAGGTCCTAAGCTACCTACCTGCCAAATTTCATTTTATTCCATCCAGTGGTTTCGGCGTGATGTGATAACAAACACACAGACAGACAGACAGACAGACAGACAGACAGACAGACAGACATTTTTTTCAAAAACGTTATTTTTAGGTTCTGTGGCCTTTATAGACCCCCCATTTTGATTTTTACTTAGATAACTTTAATGTACAGACATGACCCCTCTACAGATTTATTATATGTATAGATTAAAACTTGAAGCAAAAAATTTATATTCCGTTTTACGATAAAAATGCGAACGGAGGAGAATGAAATTTAGCACATTTAAAGTTAATGTTAGTAAAGTATGTAGTGTGTTTGCTGATATTTAAGTATAATAAGAATGAAACTAATATAAGTTTCTACATAATAAATAATAATCAAAGTTTTAAAAGCAAGAAAAGTAATGTTTATAAATAATATAAAAAAGTAATAATGTTGCTTTGAATGCAAATCGAAACAATCCCCACTTTGATAGAGGACAAGTTTGTTTAAAATCTCATTATCTTGTATCGTGTCTTCTTTGTACCATTTCCATATTCATCGACGTTTTCAAACATTTTGAATTCATTTCATCTTTATTAAGAAAGGTAAATGGATATTTACATTGACAATATAATGAAAGTCTTCTTCGCTTGATAAATGCTTTATTATTTCTTTTTAGATGAAATCATGAAATAGAGAATTACTCTGAAGGAATGTTTTTAATTTGAGTAAACTCAAATATAAACAATGTTTTCAATATTATGTTCTGTATGCGACAATTAATAGACTATGATTAATAGATTAGGCTACAATACAATAATGTAGAACACCAACATAATTAAAGCAAACTTTTAAAAAACCTAAAAAATCTTAGTAAGTGTTGTCCTCAAGACCTAGTATGAAAACTTTTTACATCTAAAACATGAAATAGGTTTTTTTTTCAGGCTTCAATAAATATATTCCTGAAGAAATCCGCTGATTTTATTTAACTCTCTTAACTCTTGACATATCGTCGCAAAATGCTATTTTACACAAAATAACCTAAACGAGCTCGTGAATTCTTACAGTTTTTCGCCAAGTAACTTCAATTATGCAAAGCAAATTACAACAAATGAAGCAATTAATTGTTTACGTTATGGAAATAAATAGCTTCATGTCGGGACATTGTGTGTCGACTGCCGTGATAGCCAGCGCCCCCGCCGCGGCCGTCGCCTCACCCCCGCGCCCGCCCGCCCGCTATGGAATGCCCATTGTCCCACCGATATGATGTTATGACTTGTGAGACACTCATATCAATATCATTTGCTCAAGAAAAACTGAAATAAAAAGCTCGAATGCTAAAAGTGCAATATGTGGGTAGTTGTATAATCGTTTAGATTTAGTAGGTAGCTAGATAAAGTTTTAAGAACTACCTTCTTGCAAAATAACATTAACAAATCTAACTTTGCAACAGTTCCATTTTACAAGCTGTGCGAAGGATATTAATGAAAATATTCTGTTCTTCATTTACAAGAGCAGAGAGCTACTTTATTATTAAATTGCAATATGACTATATCTTCAAATCCTACTTCAGAGCTTTTAAGCTCTACCTGCTCTGTAAAAGCTATCGTCGCAAATGACTTAGTTATGACGATGTCTGACCATGGTTATTTTATGGTGTGCTAACAACTAACACGTCCCGTGCGGGGCTGTTGTAAAGATATTAGTGGTAGAGTCAATACCGCGGCCGGCTTGGTAGAGTGAGCGCAGCTGTCAAGGCCAACTGAGGTCACTCCTCCGACGATCTCCGAGCCACGATGCCAGAGACCGGTTCTACGATTTTTAGTCTCTTTTTATTTTCATTTTTGTATACACAGAGCGGAGACTAAACAATATTTTTATAGCTTAGGCCTTTGTCGAATTAACTTAATGTTACAAACGTGTTCCCGAGTAATTTATTTACAAATTACTCACTTAAATCACGGCAGACAAATTTTAAGCGATTGATTGATAAAATAAGTAATATAAATTGTTTAAATTAATTCAAATGTCGTCATTTGTCTGCTCCGGACTTACACATTCCTCTTTACCTCTGAGCTTTAAACGACACATTTATACCTCATGTAATTCAAGTCGGTTATTATACAATTCGGAAAATGTCCATTATTCGCATAATATAATCAAAATGAGTTTTCCTTTTTCAAGTTCCATCAGATAATTTGAAAAACTCATCACAGCATTAACCACGCATGACTTTGTTTTATTATGTCAAAGATTGTTATTAAAACAGGGTTCTATTTTAGTTGGCGTTGTTTATTTTTACCGTCAGTTTATTTTTCAACTGGCTGATAGGGTCCAGATGGCGCGCTCCCCGTTCGGTGGTGCTCGGTGCACGCTAGCGCGGAATGTACACGCACAACAACTCCATAAACCTGGACAAGTGGAATGATTGGGACTTAAGGGGTTTCCCAACACCAGCTTGCCTCTTGTGAAACTATTTTGCAGGTATTTTGTTACTTTCATGACCCATTTTTATTTTTATGTCATGCAATTATTTTCTGTACTTACATGAGTTATATAGAAAATATTAGCATGACAATAATAATAATTAACGTGGGTCATAAAAGTATAGTATTCTAAAGACTCATACTTTCTTATTAGTCGTTGCCAATATAACCTGTGTGGCTCAGTGCTTAGCGCGTCGGAGCTTAAGCCGGAGATCGCGGGTTTGAATCCTGCCGAAGGGACAAAAGGTTTTTTTGTGTTCCTGGGTCTTGGATGTGTATTAAGTATATGTATAATATAATATAAATCTGAAATATGAGTAAAGTATAAGTGTTAAATATACCTGTGATGGTTCTTCAATCTTCGGATACTTAGTACAGGACCAAATTGACGTGATGTGGAAGCGTCCATAGATAAAAAAGTATTTCCCGTAAATGTTTTCTGAGACTCTACAAACATACGTTTCTACATTAGAGAAATGAAGTATTTTCTATAGAATTCGTGTACAGAAAATAATAGCATGAAGTAATTAATAATTAACATGGATCACGAAAGTAGTAGTGTTCTAAAGATTCAGACAGACTTTCAACTTTAATATTTCTGATGAGTACCTACACAGTACACACAATAGTTAATTAACTCTCTGAGTTGATGCATATTACTTTTAACCGACTTTCAAAAAAGAGGCGGTTATTACCGAACTATAAGTACCATATTAGTGAGTAAATAGTTATACTATTATTTATTAGTCTATGTAACAATAATAATAATTATAAACGAAATCTAAAAAGTAGACTCGCGCATGTGGGGTCATTAGTACGGGAACCCTACGTGTATATTAATATCAATATTTTACATGTTTAGTAATTTACTTGTCATTGCGTTTTTCAACCCTCGATGCAAAAAGAGGAGTCTTATAAGTTTGACGTGTCTGTATGTGTTTCTGTCCGTGGAAACGTAGCTCCTAAACGAAAGGTTATTTTGTACGTAAGCTGACATGATTAACACCCGGTTTCTGAAAGGCTAATCAAATAGTTGATCAACTAACCCGTATGTTAAGTTAACAAGATAGTTAAATCAATTTGCGTTTCTGAAACGCTAATTAGAGAAAAATTTATTAATCACTAGCTTTTGCCCGCGGCTCCGCCCGCGAGAAATGGGGTTTTTTGGCCACTTACGACTGTACTCTAAGTTAAATCTGTATCTTCCTTATCTTACGTTCTCTCTTTAATTACTAATTGTTTGTCCGAAGCACCATCATACCATATTTCATTTCAATGGTTTAAACACTTAAGCCATGAAAGACATTAAAAAATATACACAATAGTACATTATCCCTCGGGAACAATATTATATATCTTTTTGGGATAAAAAGTAAAAATACACAAAAAAGTATGAAATAAAACTTAATCTCTAAATAATTTCCCTTTCAAATTCGGCTAAAATTTTTACTATTTCTCTACTTAATCTTATTAATTTTGAAATCGATACCAGCCCAAACAATATTCTACAATATTTTATAGAACTTACGTTCATATTTGCTGGTACCGACTTCAAAATTAATAAGATTGAGTAGAGAAATAGTAAAAATTTTAGCCGAATTTGAAAGGGGAATTATTTAGATATTAAGTTTTATTTCATACTTTTTTGTGTATTTTTACTTTGGAAGTCGGTTTAATTTTTTGTTTAAAAATAATAATTTCACCCTTTTTAGAGATATATTTTCTTAAGTTATTATTAATACGTCTTAAGAACGTCTAAACTAAACGATCGAATGTATAATTGAATACGCGCCAAGCTTCCATAAAATATTGCTATTAAGATGATGATGATGATTACTGTAAGTTATAAAGTGGCATATGCTTGCAGTTCATTAAACAATACTGAAATTTCCAAACGCATATCTTTAAAGACTGAGGAGTTCTGTACAGTGCTTTTGGATCCAGGGTATATCTTGGTACACTATCTTATTTTTTGGTAGCATATGCTTGTTTTATTTCAGTAAAAGTCAAAATCACTATATGTGTGGATAAAAATTTCGAGGAGTTCCCTCGATTCCTCATGGATCGCATCATCAGGTTCCCACTTTAGTGACTAAAGGACCAATTTCGAACTAAACCCTTTACAACAACAAAAGAATTTTGCAAATAGGTCCATAAACGGCAGAGTAATGTTCAAAGATATCCGTGTTAGTGTAAAATACTATGAGAAATACCTTTTATATCATCATAATCTGATGATGTATGGTGTGATAGTGGTGATGATGATGATGATTACTCTAACTGACAGGGTGGCATATGCTTGCAGTTCTTTAAACAACGCCGAAATTCCCAAACATGTATCTATAAGGAGCCAGGAGTTCTGTTCTGTACTTTTGGATCCAGGGTATACCTTGGAGCAAAATCTTACTTTTTGGTAGCATATACTTGAACTACTTCAGAAAAAGTCAAAATCACCATATGTGTCTATATAAATTTCGAGGAGTTCCCTCGATTCCTCATGGATCCCATCATCAGGTCACCACTTTGATATCAAAAGGACCAATTTGGGATTACACCCTATTATACATCACAGAAAAAACTATGAAAATCGGTCCACAGGCGGCGGAGTAATCGTTGAACATACAAAAAAAAAATAACCGCCTCCTTTTTTGGGAAGTCGGTTAAAAAGTACACTGCGCGTTTGTCCAAAGCATAAACCACTGCCATACCAAATTTCATTCAAATCAATTCAACCGTTTAGCAGTAAAAGACAATCAAAGTACACATAATAATAATACATTATCCCACGGGAACACCGCAAATTTTTGGGACAAAAAGTATCCTATGTCCTTTCCCAGGACTCAAAGTATCTCTGTACCAAATTTCATCAAAATCGGTTCAGCGGTTAAAGCGTGAAGAGGTAACAGACAGACAGACAGACAGACAGACAGACAGACAGACAGACACACTTTCGCATTTATAATATTAGTATGGAAGTATGGATTGATCATCTTGACATAACACGAAGTTTGATTTTTAACATAATCACACGTGTGTCGCGTCCAATTTTACGTTTAAATATTTCGTAAAAAGAGTGAAATTAATGTAAGCAAAGTTTAATGAATTACCTACTTATTTACAATACACATTATTATTCAATTAGATTAATCATATCAGGCATAGAGCATTAAAGAAATCTAGTTGAAGCGTTTATAATATAATAATAATAACTCCCCACACCGATCTCGGTTACGGTGGCCGGTTTCATTGAAACCAGGCCAGGTAGGTGTTATTTTATAGTGCCCAAGTGTGTGCGCAGTACACAAGAGCAGCACTGATATTGTTTACAGAAGGTATTTAAAGTGTGTTTACTAAGTTAATTTGGCGCATTTACCTACATTAGGTATGTAGGTATATATTATAAATATATTTAATAACTCCCCCACCGATTTCGGTGACGGTGGCTGTTTTCATTTAAAACCAGGCCAGTTACGCAGGAGTAATTTTTTATAGTGCCCAAGTGTGTGCGCAGTACACAAGAGCACTCTCTCCTCCTTTACTCTCATAACACAGTGGGACGGATAACTGACATGTCTGATGAGAGATGAGGTCAGCCTGCATTGTCCTAACCAAACTTGGAAAAAATTTTTGTTGTTCCAACGCGGGATCGAACCCGCGATCTCCGAGTCGAGAGCCAATGCTCTAACCACTAGACCACGGAGGTCCCACTGGATTATGAGAGTAAAGGAAGAGAGAGTGCTCTTGTGTACTGCACACACACTTGGGCACTATAAAAAATTACTCCTGCGTAACTGGCCTGGTTTCAATGAAAACAGCCACCGTCACCGAAATGGGTGGGGGGAATTATTAAATATATTTGTAATATATACCTACATACCTAAAGTAGGTAAATGCGCCAAATTAACTTAGTTAAAATACTTTAAAGACCTTCTGTAAACAATATCAGTGGAAAAATGGGAAAAACTCATAGAAAAACTAATATTTTTAAAAGTTAATTCACCGAAATACATTGATCAGTTGACAATAAATTTGACATAAGATTAATCTATGATTACGCCATAAATAGCTTTCCGAAACCGAAAACAGCGTTTGACATGAGGTTTGGCATTAGTTTTTTTAACTAACACGCTGATCAAATCAAACGACTGATCTGACTGATCAAGCTTTTTGCAACTCAATTTACACTTAACAAGAGATTTGACCGCTGATTAGTTAATTTTGGCGTTGATCAATCAGTCTTTCAGAAACCGGGTGTAAGAGTGTTCTTAGCTATAGCTGTAATATATAACTTAATTGTTACAAATCTGTAAAAACTTATAAAAGGCTTTTTGTCTCTATTTTGTTATGATATTGTTATATGTATAGCTGTAAATTTTTCTGTATAAATAAAATAAAATAATTCATCATCATCAGCTCGCTCACTGCCGGACAATACGGGGGGGGGGGGGTTATCTAGTTGATGAAAGGTTGTAAGAAACTTCTACGGGTCTGATGGGTTCAATATTTCATTTCCTGACACTAACAATATTGCCTACACTTGTTAACGTTAAGCTGATGCTGCATTCTGTAGGATACTGTAGGATACTCCCTCCCCTCCCAAACTAACAGCAGAGGTTTGGTCTTGTTTAGTCTTATTTTAGTTATCTCAATGAATAGGACATAGATAAATAGTGATCATTTGCACCTGATGATGCAGCATTACTTGTAATCTGCAGAAAATAATATAAGTACCAATATTTCGAAGATACATGACTGTGTTAATTTTATTCAGACGTTAGTTATTCTGACGTTAGTCTAACTACGACTAACTCTATTTTCTTACCTAATTAAATAGAGAGATATAGGTAGAGACGTATCGAAATCCCTGAGCATTGGAATTTAAAAGCTCAGAAATACTCAGAAAAAGCCAACTGACCAAGATACAACTAACTGGCTCCGAAGTACAACAGGTAGACCTGTATATTACTAGTATGTATATGAGTTTGCCATTTTTTAGGGTTCCGTAATACTTAAGGAACCCTTATAGTTTCGCTCTGTCCGTCTGTCTGTCTGTCTGTCCGCGCCTCTAGCTCCTGTAATTATGAATATAAATTGATGAAATTTGGTGCAGTTATAGATTGTGTATAGATCACGGTTTTGGGATCATAAAAAAATAATAATTTTATATTTTAAGGGTGGCTCTCCATACATGTGAAGTGGGGATGAAAAATATTTTTTCACTCTACCCCATCGTGTGGGGTATCGTAGAATAGGTCTTTTAAAATAAAGGCAAGGTTTCATACGTTACTTTTTTATAAAGTTGACCATTTTCGAGTAATCGGCCTCCAAAGTAGTTTGTAAGTTGGTCCCCCCCCCCTAGCATTTTTAAACTATAGGAGGTAGAAACTTACAAATTTCCATGCTGATAGATCATGCTAAAAACTCTTTAGGAAAACTATTGTGAACCAAATCGGACAGTAACTTTTGGAGTAATTAAAAAAAAAGCATATTACGCGTTTATAGTTACGGAACCCTCCTTAGACATGTCCTGACATGCTCTTGGTTAGGTTATTTTTTAATAAACTACTGCATTCAGATATTTTTGACTTCAGTATTTTGCGGTGACACTTTTAAGTTTTTTAGGAGATACATATACTATTATGTGTACGCAAAACGTTTAAAAGCTAATTAACATAATTTATTTTAATAATATGGCGCATAAAATATATTTTCCTACGCTGAAATAAGTAAAAGATTTGTAATATTAAAAATGTCGTTTGGGCCCTCACAAAGAACAATGGAGTATTATGTGGTAATAGTGGAAATATATTCGTTTGCTTTTGCGAAAGAAAAAAGTATCTAAACAAATCGTGGTATTGTTATACTGAATATAGGAATAAAACGACCACCAGTTTTTCATATCGTTATGGTCATACGTTCCATAATATATTGTTGGCGACTTGCATTATACACTATAGATTTATTGATCGCATTGTATACTTAATAAAATGACATTTATTTCTTTAATACAACTTCGTTCGATGAAGTCCAATTTGGTATTTTGATACTATACAAAATATGATAAAAACATGTTCCTTAAGTTTTGGGTCCTCCTCGTCCTTTGTACGTTAAAATTATTTCTAAAATTGATTAAATCACTAAAATAAGAAGAAAATAATAATAAAATATACAAATATGTCAATTTAAAAGTTTAATCAAAGTTTTAGTCAAAGAAGTTTACATGAAGCATAGATACCAGGAGTCCGAACGGTATAGGCTTTTTAATAATAACTATGTACACAATAATAGGACCAGATCTTAGTTCTCTTTTCTGCCGCTAGCTGTGCGAGACCGACGAGTACCGAGTGTTGCCAATACTATTATTTATTACAATTATTTTTAAATTACCGTTAGGCAATTACCGTGTTCTACGGTATCTATTTTTCGAGAACAGTTTCTAAGAATTTCCTATAATTAGATTTAAATCCACGTTTCTCTTAATATTTTCTTCCAGAGCTGTCAATAGCAACATTTAAACTTCCCGCGTAATTTCAAACGAGTGCTTGTCGGACTGTCGCGCGCTCTACCGGCAAAAATCTGTCCCCGTAATTGAGACCATTATTTTAACATTACGTTCGGACTCCTTGTTATCTATACTTTGTGGAAGTTTATAAAAATTTTAAGTATTTTTATTTTTTATTTTAAAGACGTTAGGAATTTAGACGTTTTGCTTAAAAATTTCATTTCATTTCATTGACAAGTAGGTAAATAAAAAAAACTGAAAAAAAAACTTTTTTTTTTTCAGTTTTTTTGAGCGTTAAAACGCGTACGCTAATAATTAATATAAGCAGACTACCACATCGATGGATACTCGGCTGTTTACAAATGGTCCCATATATTTCTGAATGGTCCTGAAAAACTTGCATAGATATCTAATTGTCTACCAGTATTCCGTTCTAAGAACGTACTATGTGGCTTACATTATATGGTAGGTGCAACAGCTACACGTGTAATGGTTATTTTTGCTATCGGGTTGTATCGTATTTACTTGCGCTGATTCAATATTCATTCTAAAATTATTTTTTATTTTATTTACTTAACAGAAAAAAATGCAATTATTAATTAGATTATTACTTGTTTAAATGTACCCATTAGGTACTTAACAGTGAAGTAAAATATTTAATGAATAATAATATCGTACGCTACATAATGTTTTTATACTCGAATAGTGGCTATCAATAAATAAAATACTTTGTTTCTACTTTTAATTAGTACATTTACCGTAGAAGATTAAAGGTTTCATATGTTCGAAACCCTATCACGAAGCATTAAATTTCCATCGGAAATATCGGAATAATAGGAATATTACCGAATTATTTGTACCTGCGTCATAATGTCATTTATTTTCAATCTCATCGCAGCCGCGAACGAAAGAAACAAGTCAATGTCGTGGCCAGCGTG
The DNA here is from genome assembly GCA_905404095.1 of Glaucopsyche alexis. NCBI lineage: Eukaryota > Metazoa > Arthropoda > Insecta > Lepidoptera > Lycaenidae > Glaucopsyche > Glaucopsyche alexis. The sequence continues at coordinate 12,407,486 of FR990053.1, forward strand.
CGAGGATCTGCCATTCCTCAGGGTTGAGCGGTAAGGCAGGGTAGCAGGGGGTATAGCGGCAGGATAGAGAGGTCTACGTTCCTGGTCCTAGTCGCTCTGGGCGAGTCACTTGTCGGGGTCATAACCTGTTTGCGACCCCTCCCTCCGGGATTGGAGAGCTCATATTAGTAACATTTAAACTATGACTTTTTTCTCATTTATATCATCTATACCTAGAGGTATTTATAGATCTATAATATATATATATATATATATATATATATATATATATATATATATATATATATATATATATATATATATATATATATATATTTAGGTATGTCTAAAAACAATGCAAAAAGTGATTAAATATTTTAATTATAAGTTTTATAACCTATACTCGTGAAGATATTAATACACGAAACGAGTACATTTGCTTCGGATATATCGTGAAACGACTAGACGTGAAAGACCAGCATTTATTATTTATGCATTATGCATTTATTATTTTTATTTTTATCTTCAATGATTCCGAATACAATAGAAACGATAGAGGTTAAGATTAGTCATTTTTTTTGGTGCGTTTTAATATACCAGCCAAAATCTTAAACCCACTAGCCTAAATATATAAAATACTAAGTCATCATATAAACATCGTATTTACTTGCTGATAATTTGATTTGTATAATCGATTGTGGCTATTGTGGACAGTGAGCAGGGTAGTGGACCTTTAGTCAGGTGCATTAGATAATTTCGACGACGAAGTTCGAAAACAAAATGTACGGGATTAGACATAAGCCATCGCTAAGTGACATGTCGCTTGCGATGCCTAAGTCAAATCCCATACAATTTGTTTTCGAACTTCGCCGTCGAAATTGTCGAATGCGTCTTGACTAAAGGCCCTGGGCCTCTAGTCAAGATGCATTCGATTATTTCGACGGCGAACTTTGAAATCGTTAGGTGACCATTTCGCTATCGATGCAATAAGTCAAATACCATACATTTTGTTTTCGAACTTCGCCGTCGAAATTATCGAATGCAACTTGACTAGAGGCCCTGGGTATGCACACAATGGGAGTGCAGCAGGCCGTTGCGCCTTGTGAAATGTTGCGCGACTACTTTTTTCGTCTGGATTCTGTACTCGTGTTTGTCGTTTTTTTCGAACCCCGAGCTCGAGATGTACAGGTTTATCTGTTTAAAATTTATTAACATCGAGAAACAATTTAAACCCTTTTCTTTGGATTGCCCACGAGAGATTCACGATGAAAGAAAGAACGTTGTTATAACTTATTTTTATCTCGTTTTGACTTTTTAAAGAAATAATGAATTAAATGGTAACGGGATAAATAAATGTATTTGCAAAGATGTTGATCGAATTGAATACATTATAAAGATCAAAATTTGAACAAACTTTTTAATTTTTTTTTTTTTGCAATGAAGCATTTATCTTATATTAAGGGCTAACTTTCCATATGACTATTAGGTAATGATGACACTTATCCTCGTTTGATATAAATATAGATTTGTTTAATTAAATAAAACCTATATTAAACGCTAAAAACCTTAATAAAGTGCTATAAATTTTAATTAATATATCACATATCGGTAGACCGTCTAGTAATAGAAACACATCTGTCACTGCTAAATACTACCACTAAATTCTACTTATATGGAACATATCAATCACAATCCACCAGCTAATTGGAATGGTAAAATACCAGAAATATTCCACTCCTATGATACAATTATCATCATGAACGTGAAGCAAAAATATTTTTGAAGAGAATTGTGGGAACGGAGGTGTATGATATTTGGCACAGTTATAGTTTATGTGGAGAAAGATGTGTAGAAAGCCAATATTTTTTTAATAATGTTTAGAAATTCATCTTCTATATCTAACTATATAAAAGGCAAACCTGACTGACTCGTCTATCAACGCACAGAAGAAACTACTGAACGGATTTTGAAGCTGAAATTTGGCATAGAGATAGTTGTAATATTGTAGGCATCCGCTAAGAAAGGATTTTTGAAAATGAAAAAAGTGAAAAAGACTTTTTATGAAGACTAAATAACATTAAATGCCTAACTATTCACATTCGCTTTACACCATATAATCAAAACTTTTGATCTTCGTGAATTTTTGTTGCATTTAATACGAACAGATTGATGGGCCGAACTTGATAATGATTAATGAATGTCGCAAAATGTATATAGATTTCTATGCACTGTACTGATTTTTAGTATCAACTAGCTATTGCCCGCGGCTCCGCCCATGTATAGTATCCCTCGGAAACACTGAACTTTTTCGGGATAAAAATGTTTTAATCCAGGGCCTAAACTACTTCCATACTTACCGAATTTCATCAAATTCCGTTTAGTAGTTTTTACGTGAAAGAGGACCAAACACCCATCCATACATCCTCACAAACATTTATTTCACATTTATAATATTAGTAGGATAGTCGCCGTTGGATAAAAAAAATCTCCTGATCAGGCCAATAGAATTCCGACCCTACAACTCCCTGATATTATTTTAGTAATCGTAAAACAAATAAAAGTCAAAACAATGCGAGGCTATAAACAGATAAATTAGAAATGTGAAGCATCCAAACCTCATAATTTTTTTATAAAGCTACCAATCCCAAACAATCCCTTTTCAACGTAATTAAATATTCAGTCACTCAAACTCCTTTAAATTTATTCCAATTGGAAATTTATTTTTCTAACATTTTTGTTACTTATATAAAAAAGCTGTATTAAAAATATTTGTAAATGAAAACTTATACATGTATGTTACTTACCTCAGTGTTCAGGTGAGTTCAGATAATCTTACGCCTTCGATAATATACGCCTTCTAATTATACCTCAGTATTAAATACCGTAGTAAAATTTTATGTTTTTTTGTTTGAAATATATTTTTCTAACATTTTTGTTATATACAAAAGGAGGAAGTATTAAAAATATTTGTAAATGAAAACTCATACATGTGTGTTACTTACCTGTGTTCAGGTGAGTTCAGATAATCTTTAATATGCGCCTTCTAATTATAGTTCAGTATATTATACCGTAGTACGTTTTTATGTTTCCATAGTACTACAAGGTACCCTTTAGGTTTTGCTCTGTCGAATAGGCCTTTTTTAAATTAAGCCATGTTTCATACATGACTTTTATTTTCGATTAATCATCTTCCAAAGTGATTTATAAGTTGGTTTTTTCTAAACTATAAGATATATAAGTTAAAATTATAATAATTTTAATAATAATAATAATTTTTAATAATAATGTATTCGTATGTTTTTACAAAATACAAAACCTGTAAGTATTTAAGGTTTTATAGATGTCAATCGATCACTTAACTTTTAAAGTGCAATAAAAAGTAATCGTGACGTTACCGTTGTATTTTAGTAAAAACATTAATTACAAAACAAAAAGCTCCTAAAAGCTTGCCCTTCCAATCGCTGTACAGTTGGGGTGGCGGCTGGCGCCCTCCGTTATTTTATTAGCAACCTAAATTTCACGTTCATTTCTTTTACCTTTACATGTTATGAATTTTATATTACGTTAAGAGCACTCTATACGTATTTGAATTTAATTAAAAATTCGTATCGGGTAATTGGACAGATTCTATGTAATCTGTGTCGATATAAGAACGGAATTTAGTTTTGCTCATCATAAATACAAAAATCATAATTATAATAATATTTTTAACCATTTCACAGATAACGAAGTCTATTCATTTGTAATAAATATCACTTTTGTGGTATCGGAACCTACCCAAAATATTTATTTTATTCTGTTTTTAGTATTTGTTGGTAGAACGGCAACAGAAATAAATCATCTGTGAAAATTTAAATTGTCTGTTTATAACGGTTAACGAGATACAGCCCGGTGACAGACAGACACACGGACATACGGACGGTCAGCCAAGTCTCAGTAATAGGGTTCCGTTTTTACCTTTTGCGTACGGGACACTAAAAAGTAAATTTGCTAAAGTTTGCTGGTATCGTATACTATAGTAATAACTCCCCACGATCTCGGTGACGGTGGCCGGTTTCATTGAAACCAGGCCAGTTACGCAAGAGTAATTTTATAGTGCCCAAGTGTGGGCGCATTACACAAGAGTACTCTCTCTTCCTTTACTCTCGTTACCCAGTGGGACGGATAACCGACACGACTGATGAGAGATCAGGCGTAGGTCCGATTTTTTACATGCCCATCGGACGCATGGATCATCTGTCCGACAATCAGGTGATCAGCCTGCATTGTCCTAACCAAACTAGGAAACAACATTTTAAGTTATTTCAATGCGGGAATCGAACCCACGACCTCCGAGTCGAGAGCCAATGCTCTAAAGTCTAACCACTAGACCACGGAGGCTGTTTATCGTATACTACCGTACTACTATCGATACTAATAAGGTATAACATGCATTGCCCATACAGACTCCGCCAAGACTCCGCAAATTAAGTGTATCTAGTCTTCCATAAAGATCGAGTGTCCTAATCTCATTCCGTCTTTAAAAAGAACCTTTTTAACTTCATTTTAAATAAAGTATTTTCACAAGTGGATAAACTAAACTAAATTTTAAATTATTTAACTACAGGAACAGCTTGGATTAGATATAAATTGTATTTGCCTCTAAATAATTATTTCCCTAACATTGAATTGAAAATGAACATGGATTTATTCAATTTAGGTTGAATACATTAAGGTTTAATTAAATTTGCAAGAGAAAATTAAGATTGCGAGGAATCACAGAGTACTGGTTGCGCAGAATTATCAATACTAGATAACATTCTGGCATCTACAGACACACGAATTTGGTACGGAGTGTACAGCGGACCATATCCGGAGACCAAATCCGGTGTCGCTACACACGCACGGATTTGGTACGGTGCAGTGGACCGAAAAGCTTGACACTCGTGTGTTTGATTTTATGCTCTATTACATTAGCACAGAGTTCTGTTTACAGTGCTGTTTTTCAACGACGACGATGATTCCCGCAATTCATTGAAAACGTGCAGTGATACCAACTCTCAAAAATATTTCTCCCAAAATTTTACCCCTGATTTACCATTGACAGGTCTAAGAGATAATAAGCTAGAAAGAAAGGTTATGTGTTTAACATAAAGACTTACGCGTGAATAACATTTAAAAACTAACTTGTCTTAATCTGATTTCACTCCCAATACATTTTCATATCCCTGGCTATATACGCACATTAAAATAATTTTTATTATTACATACAAATTGATTCATAAGGAGTAAACTCGGTTGTACGGCATAACCGCCGGACTGCTCTACACACGTACGGATCTGGTACGGAGCGTACCAAATCCGATGCGGATAGCTGCGAACTCTTCGCCTTCTTCTTATGTTCGCCGGACTGCCCTACACACGCCCGGATTTGGTACGGAGCATACCATATCCGCTGTACACTCCATATCAAATTCGTGTCTGTAGATGCCATAAAAAGACAATAATCAGGTAGCAAAAGAGTGTGTTTTTAATTAGTAAAAAAAATGTTTATGGACACTGACCAATAAATATCAATTTTAATTTTTTTACTATAAAACATAAATCGACCAAGGAGTTTCGAAAATAATTATTTAAAACATCAAATTTTCGCAAATTGCAGCGTAGCAAGATTTGAAAATCGCGCGGATTCGCGCTACGGAATGTGGCGTAGCGCGGCGTAGCAGCGGCGTAGCGTCGTAGCTTGTTGCAATTTGCAATCTACCGCCGCGTAAAGTGGCGTAGGGTGCTTGGGAAAGTATTGCTCTAGCTCTGGTGCCATGGTATCTTATCCAGCAGAGATCGTATGCTGAAGTACCACCGTCCGTACCGTCATATGTGGGATTAAACGGATAAAATAATTATGGAAATCTATCCTTGTACAAAATTAACATGAATACCAAAAAACTAATACGACAACTTTTAACTTACGTCTCGATACTTGTCAATAGATTTGGATGTTAAAAACATACACAAAACAACTTATAATCTTCCCTAATATTACATAATAAATCCTAATAGATCCCTCAAAATGTTATAAACAAAGTAAAAAGGCAATAAAAAATAATATTTTCGCAATAAAATATGAATCTAAATTAAAAATGGAGATTTAATTTACAAAATGTTTGTTTGAATTTTTTCAGTTGTAAATTGAAGTAAAATGAAGGAGCGTCCCGGCGCGGGACGGAGTGGAGAATAACACATGGGGTGCAGCGAAGGGTGCGGCGGGCGGCCCACTGAAAAGTGCGCGGGTGGGGCTGTACAAACTCGCGGGGACATACAACTGCACCGCTCCACGTTTTATATATTTTCTCTAATAATAATCTCAAAAATTTTATTAAAAAGTAATACTTTTGTTTTATTTATAAAACATTTAACTAGAAAAACCAATAACACGGCACACGTAACTATTACGCGCAAGTGTTTTATCAAAAACACCTTATCGACCAACGGTTTAAAAGTAGATGTGAAAATGTTACAGATAACAATAGAATACAATAGAAAGTGTGTCACATACCTATAGAACATACTGTATCCTGTCGTAAATTAACGTAAACATGCGATAAGTAATGTAAGAATCGAATATGAGAAAATTTTGTTTAGCCGCGTCTCGCGTTGAACGTCCCACTAGTATGTACTCTCAAATAGGGGAACAAGCATTTTAGCATTACCCCCGTGCACAACTCTTCCCGCGGGGAGGGGGTGGCCCACGGCGACGTAAAAATCAATATGCTGGAGTTGTTAAATCACGCTTATAAACGAGCACTCGTCTTCATTTCGTTCTAGAAGCAGCCATATGTGAAGATTAGGTATGCTGATTGCTTAATGACAAAACTCTTGACTGTGGTCACTATTCATCTCTCGAAACGAGTACGTCAGTAATGTAATTTGTCAGCCAGGGACAGGCATGATTAGTGTCAGCAAAAAACCATACCTTATAATGTATAAAGTTTTCTTACTGTAGAAAACGGAAATTTCTATCTTAAAGGGTATCTTATATAAATAGACCCTTCAATTAAATTTAATTCACAATTCGTTGTCTATAATCATACATGATATACTCTTATATGTAATACAATAAAACCTATTCATTGTTTATGTTCGTCTCGTTAACTCAATTCTACATACTACAAGTCGAACGCTTGTGGTTAGAGATAACTAAAAACCACATACACAAGAGTATGTACGCTCACAGAACCCGTTCCCTCTATAATAGCTCTATTCATTCCTTCACTATTCAACGATATTCAATAACCCAAAACATAAACATTTCCTTACAAATTGGAAGGCAATATCTTTAATGAAAAGCATAAATATGTTATTAATAAAAGTAATAACGCGATAAAACGTGAAATAGTTACCTAAAAGTAAAAAGTAATATTACTTGTCCCGTTAAAGTGGGTCACCCCGGGCCCTCTCCCCCTGTACCTCCCCCCTACCCCCCGGGCGCCCCACCCCCGGCGCCGAAGCCGCCCGCGCCCGCCCGCCCTCGCCCACACCACCACCCGACATTCATTGTGCCGCAATATATTTCTTTTTATGTGCAAACAGAAAAGTCATTTATTTAAATTTTCTCACGAATTCGCATAGCAATTTTATTTTATTATATTATCTATATCGCATTTGGATTCCTCAAAATATCGTTATAAGGACTTCAGGATGTACTCTGATATTCTAAGTACGTGTACTTCTCATGCAAAATCGTATAAAAACAATAATGGTAACGCAAATTTGGCAATATAAATTGGCTTCGCGATACAATAAATGTTAGGTCGATTGAATCCCAGTGTTCCTTATCCGTTCGTAGCTTAGTCTCATCGCTTTCGTGTCCAAGAATAATTAAATTGAAAGCCCTGGAGGACGACTTTGTTGAAAATAATATTCAACTCAATCGCATTATAAAGATCCTTTTATACTGTCGGCCATTATAAAACAAAACTTATTGTTTCAGCATTAAATAACAGATTGCGAAATTAATTTCTACCTTATTTCAAATATCTTTCATAAAATTGTTATAAATAGTTATTTTAAGGACAGATATTTTTATTTTGGATGTAAAAAGAGGGTTGACTTAAACGCATCTGTCTTCTTATGTGTATGTGTGTCTGTCTATGTGCCCATGGTATCGTGAGCACAGACCAATGACTTATTAAAATTTGAACGTTTTTTAATAAATAATTAAATTTATTAAAAAACTTTAGCTTTTAGTTTTTTAGGGTGACTTTGAGTGTTTTTTTTTTTTTTATTTCTTCAATAAATTTTAGTACCATTCAAGTCAATATTTAAGTAATAATGGCAATATGTCGTGAAATAGAAATACTTCTGGTGTTCTTTTATTACTTAAAATTAGAAAATTAATTCATAAGCGTGTTGTCATAATTTACTTAGTTGTACTATAATTATGTATTTTTACTATTGTGACTATATGCAGTCACTGTACAATAATTATTGTCAATAATACTATTATAATACGAACAAATTATGACACCTGCTTATGAATTAGATTCCCTTAAAAAATCAAATTTACTCTATCAAAGGTTTCACTTTTTTGTTTGTTTGGACTTATGTACGCTATAACCAGTATTAATTAACTATAATATATTACTACCAGCTTTAGCGCGATTTCGTCCGCGTGGTTCCTTATTGCACCCGCGTACTGGTGTATTTCGAAAAATCCTTTTTTTAACGGATTTCTACGTCATTATAACTATCTGCGTTCCGAAATTCAACGCATTCCGACCAGTTGTTGATATTTCACTATACAAGCTATGGAACTTCAAAGGTTTCATCCCTTTAATAAATTTCAAAAACTATAAAATACGTACACAATAATTTGTATTTATTACCCCGTATATTAAATTTCATGGAAATCGGTAAAGATTGAAAATATTTCTCATACAAACTTTAAACCCTTACCTTACACCTTCAGAGGGTGATTTCTAATAAACCCTATAATACGTATAAAAAAAAATAGATTAATGCTCTTAAGTACATTGGACCAAATGGTCCAATGTATTTAAGAGCATTAATCTATTTTTTTTTTGGATTGAAGGTGATAATTTTCAAAATCCCCTCTTAGTGCGCGTCTGCCGTCTACAATGTAAATTAAAAGTACTGTCCAAATTTTACGTTTTTACTTTTAGCGGTTGTGCGAACGTCTATACGCCAGTCAGTCAGTGCCGACATCTCTTTTAAATATACATATTATATTAATTTTTATTAGGCATAGCGTAATTTGCCTAGCGTAACGTAGTACGAGCTCGTGTGACGTGGCGCAATGCAAAATAATATAATATAAAAGTATTTGTAATAATGCATTTAAAATCAAAGCAGTTTTAAAAGGAAATGATTAAAAGAAGATACCTAGATCTTTTATTATTCGCTAATTACGCCTGTAGTTAATATTAACTACTCATTTAAAAATCAAAACCGGCGCTATTAATGTAATTACTTATTTTTTTAAAGATTTAAATTTTAAAAAAGGAGAGAAGAAAAGAAAAGAATTAGGTATGTCCTTAATGCGATTTAAACGCTAATGTGCTTTTCATGTTATCGTGTTAACTAAATACTAGTTTTTACATTTTTTACTAAACAAGCTAACCCGATACACGTTGTTTTGTCATAACTATGAACTGGAATAAATGCAGCTACATTCACACCCAGAAGTATATCTACCTACAAGTACTAACTTACCTAACTACCCTACGTATATGTATACTTAACATTTCAACACCAAAATCTACACCTACTACCTACACCTAAAAATTGCTATCAAATGGTGTAGTAAATAGAACAGGCTGTGTTTTTTCCGCCAGTCTGTTCAATTCCCGTCTAATAATATTGATGTAGAAAATTTTAAAGATGCAATTTTGGTTAATATACCTACAATTTGAGCTCGCAACTTATTTCAGCATTGAAATGAAATTAAATGATGCTTTGTTTTGTGAAAATATAGTTATACTTTGGTTATACCTATATCGTCTGCTTACTGGTCAAACATGATAGGTGCACATTTTGTCAAAAATGAGTTATAAATGCAGATATACGTAATTTTTGACACTCTATCTACTGGTAAAATTAAATAAGTGCTAGGACTGTTATAACGCATAGAATCTGAAATTAAAAATACGCTAAATGGCAATATAATCTAAAATAATTCTATTCAACAAAATTAAATAAACTTATTACTGAATTCGAGCTGAACAGATACAAGTGAGAAAAGATATGTAATCTTATTTTTTTTTATTTGAAGTTGGGTATTTATTTAAGTAAGAAGTTTGTGGTAAGGTCAAGTATTATAAACTCATTTATTTCATATTATTCGGTAAAAGTTACAGGTAAAGAGATATAATTGTATTTAACATATTATTTTAAAACTCCATTATAGAAAAAAGTATTTATTATTTACTGGTAAAATATGATATATGCACATATCATTCTTTCCCAGTACTTCTAAACACGCATTTCCTGCAAATAGATGTATTGCTAAGTATAATAAATGTATTTAAAACTTTTGACCTGTAGGAAGCTGAAGCTGCTCTACCGAATAACGCTTATTGTTTTACTTGGTCTGAAATAAATGGTTATATCACTTCTTGTCAAAACAAGTGCCACATGAGGTATCTGAAGTGTGCTTTTACTCTGACACATGCAGAGAGCAGAATAGAAATCAATTTGTTACAACCTTATTGCTTTTCGCCGTTCAAAACATAGACATGATATCTGACTTTAAGTACAGTTTTGAAAACCCACTTTGCTTCTCCTGAAAGTTGCAGATGTTGTATCGCACCCGGTAAATGAATGTGAGTACAGGATGTGTTCATATCCATGTTGCTGCATCTCTTGGGTGGATAGTGCGATTGTTTTAGTTTTTCCTCGGCCAGGTTACCAAACTAACCAGCTAATCAAGGAAAACTAAAACTATCGCAGCAGGATGTCTTGGGTGGGAGGAGTGGAAACCATCAAAAGCACAGCAAGGTCCATCCCTTGATGGATGGACATCCAAGGATGCATCCCTTACATCTTTATAAATTGTTTTAGCTCAAATAATCTTTTTGGCCTTGTGGCTGCACCTCTGCATTACCGGGTAGGCTACTGCCAAACAGGTTAAAATTAGGTAGATGAGAGACAATCATAACATAAGCACGAAGGCATGGATCATAATGGGAATGTTTATAGTTTTCAACATCAGGTAATGCCATTCACGCTGAAAAACATTCATTTTCACTAAACCCGATGAGAATTTCGAAAAAGTGTATAGGATAAAAGTTGTAGGAAAATTTATTAGCTTTCATTACGTAGAAGACACTTTTTCTCTACGACGCACCGTTTTAAAGATATTAGAGAAAAACTAAAAAATGGGAACTTTAACCCCCTCCCCCAACTCCGGCGCCCCTCCTAGAGGCGGGGATTTTTAGTATGTATACTCACTAAGCATCCTGAACAATTTTCTGAAGAAATTGCTTAGGTCCCAGCTCACGCACTCTACACCTACTTCTTTAAGTGGACTAGTAACGGACAACAGGTGAAGTGGCTAAAAATAAAGAAGATGAGATACCTGAAGGCAGAACCTTCAAAAGTATTTTTTTCTTATGACATGTTAGACGAATTTCTTTTTATAGATGTTTCAGGCAATGCACAGGTTGCAAACAAGTCAAGTAACAGACCAAAAAGGCGTAAAAACAATGAACAATTGCATGAATTCCCACCGCAAGTACAGCTTAAACAGCTTTATTTTAAGACCTTGCCCATAACTAAACAGAAGAAAAGCGACCTCATGACGTTGTGTCAGAAAGGTGTTATCCCTGAGGAATACCATGGTTGGTTCTCATCTCTATCTGATATTGATAAGCCTGAGAGACTGCCAGAACCCGCAGTTGATGAAAGAGTCTGCAGAAGAATAAAAAACTCATAATGTTGTACCTACTTACCATTATTACTTACCTTTTTAGTTTTGATATCGACACGGTAATAAATGTTGTCTATTCAGATACTTGGAAGTTGTTTTTTATTTCACAAACACTTTAAAGGATTTAAACTTAACTGTATGAATAATTTTATAATAAGTAAATAGTTTCTTTTAAATCTTACAGGTAAAATCAAGTAAATACAGAGCTTTCTTTGATTATTCCCTAAATTCATTCTATATGCATATTATTTTAATAGTTAATATCCGAATATTACCAATCACTTCTCATTTTCATTAAAATTACTTAAATTTAGTGGCAAATAAAGGTTTTATTTCTATTTTTTTCAATTACAGGTAAAATCAGTTAAGTGCATACCCTTGGTCATTTAATACTAAGTTTTAACAACATTTTCTAAAAGTACTCTTACTTCAGATACACACAAAGAAAGTTGAATATTTTATATATTAATTAACATTTAAAAAATATATATCTTTAAATTAAATCATACTAAAAAATCAATCTGAACTTTCAAACCTCAATATCTCATTTTGGCAAAATGTGTACTTATCATGTTTGACCAGTAAGCAGACGATATAAGGTTTGGTAAAATCAACTACGGATATTTTGGGCATATGATCTGCTGCTTATGTAATGTCATACTCGACATTTTTTTTTCTTTATATGGGCGAGTTTGCGTTCTGCGGAGAGTCACCCATTATGAGATGATTTTTTACTTTGAGTATGACAATTATTTTTTTGCCTAAACGTCTTTACATAAGCAGTAGATCAGGTGCCCGAAGTATCCGTAGTTGATTTTCTGAGACCTTATATAGGTGTTCAATTTTTATATTAGTGCGCATATTTTATCGCAGTTAACGATATCCAAATATTTTGTTTATTGTTTACACGTTTATAGTTATTATCATTATTTATCATACCTATATGTACCTTATTACATTTAATTATAAAATCTAATTGTCAATGATTAATTAGTAAACAAACGTCATTTATTAAGTCAATAAACAGAATGTCATTTTTCGCTATTTCTAATAGTTCCGATTTCGCCTACCATGCCCACTTGAAATAATCTATCCAAGACCATATCAGGTTCACATGTCTAAGGAGGGTTCCGTAACTATCAACGCGCAAAAGGTTTTCTTCGAATTACTTAAAAAGTTACTGTCCGATTTCGCTCAAAATAATTTTCCTAAAGAAATTTTATCATGATCTATCAGCATCAAAATGTACAAGTTTCTATCTCCTATAGTTTAGAAATGCCAGGGGGACCAACTTATGCTATAAACCAATTTGGAGGCCGATTACTCTAAAACAATGTATGAAACCTTACATTTATTTTAAAAGACCTATTCAAATGGGGTATCCCACACGATGGGAAAATTTTTCACTGCCAATCGTACGGATTGTTTTAGGGACTCCAAATTATCATGGCGTTTAGAGCAAGCCGTACTCTCTAAAACTAACCATAAATCATAATCCAGCGGATTAAGATCGGGACTAGAAGACAGCCAGTCTTCAGTTTTGATAAAGTCCGAAACGTTCGTTTCCAACCAAAACTGCATAGACCGAGCTTTATGACCCGGCACCGAGTCTTGCTGGAAGGACCATTTTTGGTTAATGAACATGGTGTTGTTAAGGGGCTTCACTACCTTCTCAAGACTGGTATCTTGATACACTTGTGCCGATGTCGACTGAGACATACTATTGTGAAAAAGGTACTTATCAACTTTTTCACAAAAGTATGTCTCAGTCGACAGTCACTCCTTCATAGCTAATACCCCACCAAACCATCACTGAAGTCGGATAGTACCTACGTTGCACTTTGTCGAGCTGTCGACTAATTGGGAAGCTTCCTTAGAGCTTTGAGCATAAATACGGTCATTTTGTTTTTTAAAATATTGCTCAATTGTAAAAAAAATCTCATCCGTAAACAAAAATTTTCTGTGACCTCCCTTTGCGTACCGCTTCAGTAGTTGTTTCGATTTTACCACCCTATTTTTTTTAATTATCAGTTAAGAAATGACCAGTACATCTCTTATAGGCTACAAGTCCTAAGTCATCTTTTAAAATACGCGACATGGTTCTAGGTGCTATCTTCATCTCCCGAGATAAAATCTTTCGCTTTCGGACAGGATTTCTTCGAATTCTTTCCCTTACTACTTTGACCACCTTTTTCATACGAACACTACGTGGATGGCCAGATCTTTTTCTGTCACAAACAGAGGTCTCATAACTATTAATAGCCCGGTACACAAACATTTTACTAATACCAAACGTATGGAGAGTTTTAAAAATTGCTTTTGGTTCCATACCTACTTTGTATAATGTAATCACAGCGATTCGGTTCTCTTTATCACCCACTCCATTTTAATATCACAAAATATTGTGCAATGTATTGGCGCCAAAATGAAAAAACACAATGAACAATCACATAAAAATGACAGATTCTAAATTCAAATGTAGGTATATATTTTGTTTATTTTGAATTGTAACAGTAATTATGGCCAGACTAAGTAATTATTAATCAAAATTTAAGATTTAATTAAAAGAAAGGCTTACTTAATTAATAAAAATAAAATCTAAAGAAAGATCGAACTATAATTACAATAATTAAAACAGGATTATAGAGCATAACTAAATAAGGTACGCGCGTACTGTTTCTGCATTTGGAAAATTTGGAATCCTACACAAAAAAAATATTATTTAATTTAAACTAGTAGTATATAATATTGTGGTGGAAGTGAGTAACATTTAAAATCAAATTCAAAATTTTATATTTTAAGATAAAGTTTGTATACCTACTAAAGTCAAATTGACGACAATGTGATCATCAATGAATTTCATCAATAAAGATTATAAATTACTCTTTCGCTCGTGGCACTGTATACGCACGATAATCAGCCGTAGTACTACGGCTGAACGAATGTTTACGTTATTCACAACTACCAAAGCAAATTACAGGTGTTGGCAATCAAATCCTCATATCCAACTAAGTGGCGATAAAAAGCGAGTGGGCGCGTTCATTCATTCGAAGCTCGTCTGACATACGCCACGCGATGCTCCGCGTTACGTCCAGGGCTGCCGGCTGCACGAGGTTCACTCGTACAAAAAGCACGTGTTCAAGTAGAAATCGTAGCAAAGTTGGCAACCCTCGCGGGCGCTGGCCGCCGGCTGCGGACGGGCCGCCAGCACACGCATTCTTTGACAGCTGATAATCTTGTTTGCGTTCCGAGTTCCAACCATTCAATTAATACTCTAGTACGGTCACGCACTACTGTAGCAATGTATTTTTAACACATAGGTATGCCCGACATTCGAATAATTTTGATTCGAGCTCTTTTTCTTATCATTTTCAATTAGAATTTAACAGCGCCCAATTATGTGCCTTGTAAGTATTAATTACCACTTGTTAGGTTTTATCTTAATTGTGTAGCTGTTTATTCACTTCCACCTTTAGCTTGAGTTAGTTATGAAGCATCACATAACGCATCGATAGATAGCCTCCTGCGATCTCTGTGAGCCACCACGGTTACAAAACACGCAAGTAAGCAGCCCATAAACCGTAGCAGAAGAAGTGTCGAGCCGATTCGTTTGTGTTTGTTTTACGCATCTCACAAGTTATTAGGGTAAGAAAAAGGAGCTTCGAAAAGTGGAGCAAAGGCTTTAAAAAGCGATACACAAAAAGGGTAGGTTTCATTGAGTACGGCGAGTACGGGCGAGTACGGGCGGGGTCAGTTAGCTCGGGGGCTGAGCGCCCGGCCCCGCGGCGACCGCACTCGACACGCCGCACCGCACGTCGCCGAACCTCGGATAAGCATTCACACGGTATCAAGATGTGGACATACCGATTTTTTTTTTTTGTTTAATATAGGCGGCTGTCGTGCATATCTCAATTTTCATACACTACGTTACCCAGCGGTAGCTAGAGTTGAATGTAAATTATAGATTTTAAATAATATCCTGATATTAAATATAGCTATTTTTCTCAAAAGTTATTAATATCTGCCATGTGGATCTTCTTAATTACGTTAAAGCCAATGTTTAGCTAATGTATTTGTTTCTATGGCTTCGTTAAAACGATTGATATCTTTTACTAATTTTAAATATTCAATCATTTTTATGAGCTATAAACTATACCGCAATGGTATAGTTTTTAGCTCTACGCTCTAGAGCGTAGAGCTAAACTAGTTATACGCTATAAGCTGAATATGTAAAATGTGACTTATATTTTAATAGTGTCCAAACCTTAAGAGATATTGATGTTTTAATCTACAAATACAAAACACACCCCACAGTTTTCAAATTAAATCTTGCACCAAAAAAAAACTGAAAGAAAAATTGTAGTTACAGACTTATCCACATTTGACTCCCCTGGGAAAGGCGGCGGCGGCGTTCCGACAACAGACAGCGGGTGTCAGCCGCCACGTGCTACCCAAGGCCACTCGCTTAGTGTCAAGGTCATTGCCACTCCAGCCACGCCGCACCCACGCTCCTGTCACCACGAATAGACCTGCCCACTCGCAACCTGCAACGCTACATTACGCTCGTCAGCGTAAACGACCTGCCTTTTCACTTCCTTACACACGCTAGACGCTTCAAATGTGTTTATCGGCACAACTCATCTCACGTCACTGTTTATCACTGTCACGAATGAGCTCACACTTCTTAGGTACGCAAGTCACACTGCTACAGCTCCATTCGCGTATGTAGAATCTTAACTGCAAACTCAACTCGGCCTATATGGTTTGATCAACATCGGCCATGACCTGTTTTATTTGGGAAGCATCCGTTTAGGAGCATTCTTTCTTCAACTGGGATAATTTTTCCTTGAAAGTTGTCGCAAGTAAATCGTCCCTCTATAAGGATCATTTTGCAGCTTGATAACGTTAAATATAAAATAATACCTCACATGATTTCACTACCTAATTCCAACTGGCACCTCCACCAAATCTTATTATGCAACTTGCACCTCCACCAAATTTAGTATGCAGGGGGTTTTGGGGGTGAAAAATCGATCTAACTAGGTTTTATCCCAGGAAACTGCGAATTCTAGAGTTATATATTTTTTACTTTCGTTGCGTAATAAGATAATTGTACGAGTTATTTCGCTTTCAGCTTATTGTCGAAGCGCGTGACCCATCTGGGTTTACTCTATACATAAGACTTTTTGCGTTATTCGCAATTTTGTTTTTCAAGTTCGAGTCTCGGTCAGACTTTGCGGAATTTACACGGACTAAAGTCGCACGGCGAAAATTGACCTCCTAAATGGCAATTTTTCACAGTCGATTATCACCGTTCCGCGGATATCGTGCGGCTTGTTTCCGAACCGGTGGTAGGCATCATGTAGGACAATTCTATAAGTGTTATTTCATAACCTATATGGAAATAAAAATTTTGAGTTTGAGTTTTGAGCTTGTCACCCGTGTGAATCCCACGTGACATTTTCGTGATTCACTTTTTAATGGCCGTCTAGTAATTTTAACCGTCTTACTAGAACTGCGAGCAAGGTACTGTACCTTATATTATGATGTCTAAGATCCTATGGAATTTCGCTGGACAACGCTTTAAGGTTGTACGACTCTACCTTTGTAGAGTACGGTAGGTAGTATCTGCTTATTTTGAGAATTTGACGACTATCGTCTCTTAGTATAAAAATAAATATGAAAAGGTTTTTATTATCTAGGCAGTACTTACTAATATAATTAAACTAAAACATTTTAAAAATGCAATAAAATGCATGTCAGTAAATGAAAAAAAATATAGATATATTTAAATGACTACAGTTTTATAAAACAAAATGGAAAACAATAATTAGGGGACTCTCCAAATGGTACAAGAGATTACTCCATACAATAATTGACGTGCAGTATGTACTACACAATACGTACTCACGTACGTACAATGTCTGTGTTCACTGTTCCGCGAAAAATAGCGCTAACAAACGTAAGCAAAATGGCGACCGCTGGCGTTAAATAAGCAAAATGGCAGATTATGTTAAGAGTATTAAAGTAAGCAAACGTGTCCTAGCCGATAATAATCCGTTTTTTTCTTTAGCGCTAGCAAGCGCTAATAAGCGCGATTTAGATTACATTTTCAGCAATTTTCCCAAATAACTTATCTTTATTCGTTAATTAAAATCACATGATATTAAAAATAGCTTAACTGTGGGCTACAAAAGCTATAAATTTTAACTCCTAAAGTACGATGGACTTCCTGTATGGGCCAGAGCCACGTAACAAGTTCTTTAGCGAAATGTCAACGTATTCTTAGACACTTTAGTACTTACCGCTTATAACTTAAATTACGACTTGCAAGTATTTATTAACATTTTTAACAGTCCTTTAATAAGTATATCTATATTAAAGGACTGTTAAAAATCAGAGTTAAACTGTGTTTATTTAAAAAAAACCAGCCAAGTGCGAGTCGGACTCGTACCGAGGTTTAATAGTAGCGTAGAGGACGCATTCATGAGGAAAGGGGTAGTAAGTTCAAAATTATTAAAAATATTTTTATTATATGATGTAACTAAAAATTTACGGTTTTCGCATTTTTTTTCCTTTATCTATGCTATAAGACGTTACTTCGTACCAAATTTCAAGATTTTGAGTTGAGGAAGTACAGGGGTAGGTTTTGATTCCCTAGAGTTCGCGAGTGTCGAAAATTTGCGGAAATTTGTGGCATAAACGGCTGTATATTTTGATTGCGTTGACTTAGAAGTTTGATTTTTTTCACAGCTCCAAAGGGCAGTAGACCTGAGTATTTGATATAAATTCAGCTTGATGCCTCCACGCGTTCCTGGTCTTGACAGACAGTCAGACGGACGGACAACAGAGTGATCCTGTAAGGGTTCCGTTTTTTCCTTTCAATGTACGGAACCCTAATATGCATATGTGTATACTTAATATTATAAAGAGGAAACATTTGTTTGTTTGTATGTTTATTTGTTTGCATTGTGTAGGCTCCCAAACTACTGGACCGATTTTTTTTAATTTGACACAGATTAGACCACAGGACCACATCGGCTACTTTTTTCGCGGCAAATGTACAATCACCGCGGGATTACCTTTGCTAGCACGAAGATGCGGGCAACATATTATAGTGTTTAATATACACGTGTATATATACATTAACTTATTGAACATACACAATGTTTTTTTTATTTTTTCACGCTAAAGCCGCTGAAAGTTTATGAATTTGATACCCAGAACAATCATACCTACTAAGGAGGCTATATTTTGTTTTCGAAAAGATTAAATTCAATTGCAACTCGGTAACGATTATGCGGCATGACAAGTGTTACTTAAATTTGTAGCAAAAAATATATATTTTTACCACAAGTACTGTGTTTAATTTAAATTCATTATAATTTTACTTTCGTGATTTATTGAAATGTATGTAAAAATATTTCTGAATTGATTCGAAACAAAAGCTAACTTAACATGCGAAACCTTGGCATATTGGCCCTGATTTTTTTGTATTCAACGACCAAACATAATAGTATAATATTCTAATTCTTGATAACTATATTTTTTTTTAAGTTGTATAAAATTATTTAACGTAAGATTGCATGAGAAAACGAATATGTACTGTGTTCAGAGCCTCTAGTCAAGATGCATTCGATATTTTCGACGGCAAAGTTCGAAAACAAAATGTATGCGATTTGACATAACATATCGCAAGCGACATGTCACTTAGCGATGACTTATGTCAAATCCCATACATTTTTGATTATGAAATTCGAAAATTATCGAATGCATCTTGACTAGAGGCCCTGATCTAATTTAATACAAATTTAAATTATTATTTTTAGTGCTGATTTTTCAATCAACAGTCAATTATTTTAATTTGAGGAATAAATATGTGACTTTGACAGATTTTGTATGAATAATTATTCATACAAAATCTGTCAAAGTCACATATTTATTGCTCAGGCAAGAGTCTGTCAACTGAAAAATCGGGCCATAAACATAAAATTAAACCGACTTCCAAATTTCAATTGATGATGTTTCATGATACGATTCACTTAATATGGCCAGTTTAGACCTGCTGATAACCATTATCCATACTCTGTATCCAATTCTATCAATCAAAGACTATTTCAGGAAATGGTTGACTTCATTATACTAGGCTATCAGGGTCAGGTGCTAGTGGACAGGGTACCTGGGACTATGGCATATGTGGGATACGATGTGATAACGTCCATCATAAAGTTTACAGACTGTGACACAGGAGTTGGTGGTAGGAATGTGACTCACTGAATGTTTGAAATGGGCCCACCGCGCCACACGCACGGTGGACCAAGGTGGCAACATTTACAGAGCGGCTTGAAGCCAAAGAGATGTTACTGTACTTTAAACACCCCCTCAGAGAGTCGCCCACTCACCACTTACGATCCACATACTCCCTCCGAGCACGAGGCTATCGCGACAACACTGTGACCGGCCAGAAAGGGTAAACCGAAGATAGAGAACAGGAACAAGAACCTTCTTTTGGAAGTACTCGGGTGTGTGGAGTCGCTACTCCAACTGCTCATACCCCTATAAGTTTATAGGGATATAATCGCTTGAAGTTTTCACAAATCTATATATATATGTAGAAGCAGTTAATATTTTGTTGCTGAATTGACAAGCTAGTCAATAGTACTTATTTATATAATAGTATTTATTCCCTTGTCTTCGTTATATATTATACTAGCTGATGACCGTAACTTCGTTTGCATAGAACTAACGGATACGGAACCCTATTTTTTAAACGGAACCCTAAAATAAAAGTAGCCTATGTTAGACCTTATAACATCAGCTATCTTCCAGTGAAAGTCCCGTAAAAATCGGGCTAATCATTTCGGAGATTAGCCGGAACAAACAGACAGACCGACATATAGACAGACGGACAGACAAAAATTTAAAAAATTGGTATTATATTGTAAGTACCGAATATACTTTCATATGCATTAAGTGTATGCTGCTATGCTATGTAAAAGCTGTTAATTTGAAATTACAAATATACACTTCAATTTTATTAATCTGTATAGATGTATAGATGTATAGATAAAAGACAAAGCTGATTGACTGATGTATCAACGCACAGGCCAAACCCTTGAGGCTAGAAATTTGAAATATTGCACACGTATTACTTATAATATGACGTAGGCATCCAGTAAAGGAAGGATTCTTCACATTTCACGTAAAATAGGGGATGGAAGTTTAAAACCTAATTTCACGCGGACGAAGCCGCGGGCTAAATATTATACTATTTAATAGTTAACTGTAATTGTGATAGCACTTAATAATTCAGTAAATATTGCAATGTATTTCATGAAATATAAAAAAGCATCTTTAATATTATCAAAGGAAAGTAAATTAAATTGGAAAGTACTTATACCTTAGTAATTAAGTATGTCGTGCTTTTGTGTATCCCTTGTTGTCTGGATGCTGCGAAACCGGTCCGTGAATATCGCAAGGTTTTATTGCAAAAAGCTTCGTTTTGTTGCCCATTCTATAACAACTTGTGCCTTTCATATATTATTAAGGATGCTATGGCCACTTTCTTACTCCTTATATATTACTTTTTTTTTATATTACTCAGCTTAATTGTAAAAAACCTAACTCCAAATACACTCTATTTGCTTAATTTTTGTGATAAAATGAATGTTATACATATAAAGAGATAATAATATCAGAGATAAACATTTTATCACTGTTACGTTTATCTAGTTAACGATCATCATCACACTGCCTCATGGTCATACAATCCATGCATATTGTATACAATACTCATTTCACATATTAAAAGAGCTCGTCATGATAAGGTTAGAGAGAACTGCTTGCAAGTAGATAAATACTTTCCGATTATAATCGGAAAGTATTTATCTACTTGCAAGCAGTTCTCTCTAACCTGCTAAACGATTCGTATTGTAATCTTAAATCATCTTCTCATACAAGAAAACTTCTGATTAAAGACAAAAATGAATGGCATCAAATGAAGCACTAAGCTCAACAGTAAACATTTCTGGAACCTTAATTCGCGATTAAGGCGAGCATAGCATGCGGGGTGAGGTGGAGGCTGGTGCATGTTCGGGGCGCGCGGGGGGCGCGGGGCGGGGGGCGGCGCGCCGCGGGCCGCCACTTCTCTGTGCTCGAGGAGCTCCGGTACACCTCGGTTTCCGGCGGGCGCTCCCTCGCGGATTTGCGACTGTGTCCCGGACGGGCCCGCGCGCTGCCTCAACCGGCCACGTGCTCGGACCGACAGTGACATCTCGCCTGAAGCGCCACGCGATCCTCCTGCTTCCCAATACCACGTAATTACGCGATTAACGATACATAAACTTCCGTACGGTCCGCGGCTTACGATTTTATTTGAACCCGAGTAACTGATTGAACAACGAATTTTTCGTTCAGATTTTTTAATAATTTGTCATTTATTGCTTGAGGTTGAATCTCAATTGTTAGACGCGGTTTTCTACTAGCTAGTCAAGGAGACCTACCTCAATATAGCCTGATGTTTCCCTTCCGAAATTCGGCTCGTACCGGCGTCGGATTGAATTGCCATTGAATAGAATATTAAAGATCAGAGTTTGATTCAAGACTATATGATTAGGAACGGTATAATTATTTCAAACTCATTTTGATCACTTAATTTCTGATACTCAATAAACAGACATTAATTAATAATTAATTAGACAGCAATAGCTTTTTAGAAAAAAAATTTAAAGCATTTATTTTTTTAGATTTAAGAAAATGCAACGATCTTAATAATCCATAAAATTTAAAGTGACTAGTGAGCAACTATAGTATCTCAGTAATGGACCGAATGAATTTCAATGCAAGTGGGCCCCAAGTTGTATAAGTTCAGGATGGAGTCGCCACAAATTCCTGTCCACGATGACGACAGATCATACAAGATCTACAACATGTATAAGGTAAGTTTTAGTTAAACAAAGATACTTCTCTCATTAGTTGCTCGTAAAAATTGTATGACCCACGAAGTTGGCAGAAAACAAGTTTTCATTTGTAAGTAGTGTATAGTAAAAAACATATAATAGAAATTGTACATATGTTACTTTGGCTGTGTGCATATTTTCATTTCATATTCTCTACAATCTTACTCTTACCAAGGTTTACGTTGAGATGTTGCACCAAGATGCCCAAAGTAGGTACACTCGGTAAAATGACATTTTATTACGATAGTTTAAAGTTATGAACTTTTGAAGCAATTTGAAAAAAAAAACTATGGCGCATTGATATGTACGGATCAATTCTATAAGACGTGTCTTGGATAGCTTTTATTCGTTATAAATTAGAAAATGTGCATCGTAAAAAAGAAATAAAATATATTTTAGAATGCACACATCAAGCACTTTCGATACCCCATTCGAAATAATAGTAGCTACAATTTGTAAATTCTAATAATTCTAATAATTTATACTTTAGACTAGGGTTGCGATCCGTCCGGATTTTCCCGGATTGGTCCTAGTTTAGAAGGCGTCCGGGGAGCATCCGGGCCTGATTTCATTCATTTGCTGTCTGTATTTGTAGGCAGATTTAGGGAAGCGTTATTTTTTTCGATTTTGTTTTGATTAGCAGTATAATAACCTCAAACGGCGCAAATATGAGAACCTTAGCGGAGACCTCATATTTCAACCGTTTGGAGTGGAAACCCTAGGCACCAGTGGCGAGGGGTACCTAACACTCCATTCCTATCGGCTTCCCTTACCACTTACCATTTGAAAACCCTCATCCAAATCCTTACCTATTATGCAGGCTCCGGCTTCCCTATGAAGGAGATCCAGCCTTCGCCACTGCTAGGCACATAAGGTTTTTAAAGAAATCTTCAAAAAGCTTACTAAAGTCACTCGAGACCCCAGAGCCGAGAACTACCTGGCACAACGGATAGCCATTGCTGTCCAACGAGGCAATGCTATCAGTTTATAGGTAGGTAGTCTGTCAGATAGGGACAACCTGGAGAAGTTTTTCTATTAGACTTTTTTAGAGATAGATTATTTGTAGATAAGTCTTCTTTCTATTAGTATTAATTTTTAGTTTTTTATTGTCTCTAGTTTTGTTGTTAATTTTATGTTTCTTGTATTATTTTAGTATACATTTTGTATTTTTGTCAGATCTAAAATATTCATATATCTGGGTTTGGGTTCCAAAATCCCGAGGTTTACGCTTATTGTCCTAGATGTGAAATTTTAGAGATAATAACCAGAGCTAATTTGTTTACAAATGTGCAGTTTTAAGATTTTTTCTGTTTTTGTAGTATAATATTATAACGATAATATTATATGTACTTACTTGCCAAGTTGCCAATAGTTCCAGGTCTATGGGATGTACCCTATAAACTTTGATTCCCTAGAGTCTAGGGCCTAACTCTAGAGCGGAGGTTCCCAAACTTATTCTGTCTAACGCCCACTTTGAAAATCAGTTCTTTTGTAGCGCCCCCCATCTTTTTTCACCATAAAACCTCAATAACATATTAGTCTCGCCTGGAGAGTATTTTTATCTCTTCAAAATTGACAAATCAACATTGAGCAATAATAATACTGCTTACTGATGTAATCAGCGCCCCCTCAATTTTTTCTGGATCCAGCTTCCCAGCTCTAGGCTTTCAGCGCCCACAGGGGGGCGTTATCGCCCACTTTGGGAAAGATTGCTCTAGAGAGTGTCGAATTATGCTTTTACAGCGTTAAAGTAAAGGATATAAAGTATTTTTTTTTACGTTAACTTAGAAGTTTAATTTATTAACAGCTTGAAAGGACGGTAGACCTGTTACAATACGGTTTTAATTTCAACTCGTTACCTCTAAGTATTCCTGAAATAAAGAGTAGATATTGATAGACAGACAGACGGACGGATGGACGGCCAGACAGATAGACACCTATCTGATCCTACAAGGGTTCTGTTTTTTCCTTCTGGGGTACGAAACCCTAAAAATAATGTTAGCTAGAATCTGTACCGTTAAAAACAAGTGCACATGAAATAGTAGTACATTTTTAGACATTTTAATATTGATTTTTTAAATTGCTTTCCAAAATAAAGTATACTGAACATAGATATTATATAATGTTATCACTGACACTGAAAATTAAAGTCTCTGAACTCTAAAACACAATAGTAAAATAAATTGTCATGTTTTCAGGACAGGTTACATATTAAGTATATGGTTATACTTAATTTTCTTTAAAAGCCTCCGTGATCCAGTGGTTAGAGCATTGGCTCTCGACTCGGAGGTCCTGGGTTCGATTTCCGCATTGGAACAACAAAAAAAATATGTTGTTTCCAAGTTTGGTTAGGACAATGCTAGCTGATCACCTGCTTTTCTGACAAGAAAGATGATCCATGCGTCCGATGGGCATGTAAAAAGTCGGACCTGCGCCTGATCTCTCGCCAGTCGTGTCGGTTATCCGTCCCACTAGGGTTATGAAAGTAAAGGAAGAGTGAGTGCTCTTTTGTACTGCGCACACACTTGGGCACTAATAGGTAAAATTACTCCTGCGTAGTTACTAGGACAGTTGTCCTAGTTTCAATGAAACCGTCACCGAAATCGGTGTGGGGAATTATTATATGATTATTATGTATTTAAATAAATTTAAATTTTATAATACTGTACAGTACAGTACAGTACTGTACAGTAGAACATTTATGGAAGTTGTGGTGGAGCAGTAGGTACTTAAAGATTCAGGAACTTGTGACTGACGATTTTGACACGTGAGAATATTAAAATTATAGGTGGCCAGTTCGATTTTCGAATAAACTCTCAGCAATACCATATTATTATTGAAAAACTCTATGATAGATACGTATCTACTAGGAATTTTTATACGAATTTTAACGTTCCAAATTCAAATCACTTTAATCCCTTGGGAGTTTCATACAACATTATCTCCCTTGGGAGTCAATGACATGCTTTACGTTGAGTTTGCGTGATATATAATCGAACATTGTCGAGCAGGTGGTATGAAAAATAGTTTACAACCTATTCTCATACCGGCCAAATACACCTGAAAAAATTGCTAGATTATTAAGATAATTTTATGTATAAGATATTTTCGAATCACGCATTTTCAAAAATAGTAGATAGTTTTTTGTAAATTGTAGAGCAACAGTAAACCACAACAGCCGTTGAAGTTTCTCCTTAGATTTGAATTCAGTTAGCCTCAAACACCGAAGGCTTTGAATTTAGTTGTTCAGTTCAGCGACGCCAGCGCCCCCAGCGTCGGTCGGCGAGTGCGGGAACCAGCGCCCCCTCCGCGGCGCTCGGCCGACCGCCACGCAGTCTTCCCGCGCTATCCGCACGTGTGTCTAGCGTGTGCGTGCCTCTACATCCAACTAAACTAAACCTTTCCGAACTCTACAATTTTTGTACTGTCGTACAAAAAAGTTTGTGTCGATCTGTGCTCAAAGTGGACTCGCAATTACGTGAACTCGAGTGGTCTCCGGATTATTACTGTAATTGTTTAATTTATATTACCTACGAACATTAATTATCTCTTACATGGAACCGGAACGTGTTTAATTAAAGCTAATAATTTAATAATTCTGCTGTTACAAATTCAATAGAATGAATCATCAGTAGCCGAATGAATGGTAGGTATGTACTTTCTTTTGCATGAGTTTTTGTTTAGACGACGCATGGAATAAGGTACCTACTGCCTACTTACCTATAAAACGATTGAAAAATATCCATCATAATTGCGTCGTGGAATGTTACCGATGTAATAAATTATTCTTCACAATTAACATACATGAATAATTAATTTTTGTTTTTCAAAGCAATGAAACTTATTTAAATATTAAGCAACTAGTTTATGCAATTTATAATTTTCTGATAGCAATTCTCTTATCAACAATACTTTTGCAATGCTATCAACGTATCTTTAAGGTTTATTTATTATTAACAACTACATAAAATATATGCAATTGAAATACATATTATATATGTCACCGTAAAATTATAAAAACCGTAAAATATATTGTAAAAAAATATTTATGTATAATATATCTATAGTATAATAAATTTATATATTACCATTTATTTATAATCTAACCGAAAAATAATATGTTAAATTATAGGCAGAATATTCGCGTCCGAAGTCTATCAACATTTTACAATTTCACTAGTTATAACTAGTGAAATTGTTGTTATTGAAACCATTAGTTAGCAATATATTTCAAACTAACGGATTTTACAATTTTACGGTTACATATACATATTATGCATTCTAACAAGTACATCGATTTTTGAGCCTATAATTGTATTAAATCGCTAAAAAAGACATACCAATTTTATTCAATATTACAAGCAACAAAAGATATCTAATTTAATTAAAAAGAACAATACATTTGATAAGACAGAACAAGATATCTACGAAGTAGGCCATAATATTGATAATACGTAGAGATAAAGTTACACTGAGATTATTATTTAATTGTATTTGTTACTTGTACTATACTAGGGTACTTGTACTATAGGTACTCTATTGCATATTTTTTTTAAATTGGCTGCGACATAATGGAGAAATTAGATTTCTTAGAAAAAGATACCTATAGGTAAATAAAATTACCGAGACCAACAAAGTAACTAATTTAACCTTCTCATTTAGGTTGTGATGATATTAAAAATCGAAAATAATAAATACGGATTGGGTTTTTGTCTTTTATAAATTATTATACAGCAGAATAGCATATAAACAATAACATCAAATATACATAACACGATAAAATCGAAAGTTGAAAAATATAATTTGAATTTGTTGACTCTACATTTTAGGAGCAATCACAAACAAAAAAAAAACATTCACCTGCGTCCCTTTTTTGTCCGCATCTAACCCGAACCTCCCCACATAATACGAGCAGGTTACGACGAAAGATGCGTTCCAATTGTAATAACATCAATTTATTTAACGCTATTTTAGAAGAGGAACTAAACGGGGTCACTGACCGACAATTATGTCCTCCTAAAGAATTCTCTACGAACGTTTGTAATAGATGCTTTCTAACGATGTAAATATGAACTAACGATACAAATATGAAGGGACATCCAGGAAATGTGAATTTAAACAATTATTATTATTACTAGAGGTCGCCCTGTGGCCGAAATTTGCCCTTAATACTTCATATAATTTTAAGTTTGAACTTTATAAGGGTTCTTTTGCCTCTTAAATAGAAAAAAAATGTAAATGGACAAAATATGTCAACGTGTAAGTTATATAATATATCGAACCAAAGACTTCTATATCGAACGCACGGTCGCGGTAGTGTGGGTTCTCTATATATACTGTATTATTTATGGTGTGGGTTATTATTCTGAGGTAATGTGTGTTGTTGTTATTTTTACTAATTTTATGTTTTCTAAGGATTATAAAAAAAAATAGAAGCTTTTTCTTTCTTCCTGCACATAAACTTCAACTGTGCCAAATATCATACTCCTTCAGTTGCATATTCTCGTATAAGTGTACTTAAAGTTTTTCGTATTTAAAATATTAACGATATTTAATATTGTATGACTTAATTCCATCGATGTCACTAGTATTGAATGTAGAGCTTATTATAATGTAATATAATACATTTTGTTATATCATTTGCTTAAATGTCATGTATAATTAAGTACGAGAAGTTTATATTAAATTTAATATTCGCTATTAAATTCTTGTTCTTAAACAAAATAAAACATAATATTATTCTCAGCTATTTTAAGGTACAAAAGCTATGTAGAGCTAAAGAATTCATACCAAAGTCAATTCCAGGAAAAGTAACTCGTCTTTGATACCATGAACCAAATGAAGCAAAAATAAAAATATTGTAAACCGCAGATATACTTAGCATGGTAAGTAGGAATAATAATATTATTATGAAACAATAAAAACACTGAACAAGAAAGTTCAAATATTATTATAAAATTCTCGTATTTCACACTTTACAGAACCCCTCCGAAAAGGCTTGATCGATTTTTATGAAATTTTGTAAGTGTATTCGATAGGTATTAGAACAGGATGTAAGCTATTTAACTCAATATTCATACTTTTAACACCAATTGACCAATCCCCATTGTTATGTAGCGACGTTAACACCGTAATACTCTGTAACTCTTTCACATATTATATCACCTGTAGGTTTTAAGGGTAGGTAGTAGGTCTAGGTTGTAGGTAGTAAGTGTAGGTAGTAGGTGAAGGATTTAGGTGTAGGTTGTAGGTGTTAGTAGTATATAGGTAGTAGGTGTTGGTTGTATGTGTTGGTAGTAAGTAGGTAGTTGGTATGTAGATAGTAGTTGTAGGTTATAGGTGTAGGTTGGTGTAGGTAGTTGTAGATGTAGGTAGTATATTATGTAGTATATATGTGTAGTTGTTGGCGTAATAACAGTAGGTAGGGTTGGGTTATGTGGGAAGTAGATATGAGCGCCGATGGGTGATAGGTCGGCGGCGGCGCGCCGGCTTTTTTGGGTCGGCGGCGGCGGCGTCGGCGGCGTGACCTTGAAAGAGTTGAAAGGTTTACTTGGTAGTAAAAAAAGTGTAGTTCATTCATAGCTGTAAAATACTTTTATTTATTCGGTTACATTTTGTTTATGACACATTTATGACACTTTTTGTAGTGATGAAAAAGACAACGTAATAATACAATTTCAAAGTAGGAACTACTTTGAAAAAAGACGGTAATCACTGTTATCTTTTTCTATTTTCGTTTTATAAACGTCCACATTTTCAAGAACTGACGTCGAAGCTGTGGGAATAGGTGGCAGCCCCAAAAGGATCTCCGATTGAGCGAGATGGTATGCTCGGTCAGGCCGAAGCCCACTGTAGTAGTATTCAGATGTTGTACATATGTCGCCGATCTTAGAAAACTTCGATAGCGCGATTCAGGACTGTACGCTGATTGGTCCGCCACATCACGCCCCCCGTAAGACCGGAGGTCGAATTTTAAGTTTTCTGCTTGAGTTGCCAGTACCAGAGAGTTCCAGTGAGTCGGAACTGTTGCTGCTGCTGCATGGGCTCCAGTGAGTTGGAGTGCTGCCGTGCGGGCCGTTGCTACGTGCTGACCAGGAGAGATGTGCTCTGCTTGCTGACCGATCGTTGTAGCTACGTGTGACGACCAGGAGAAGTGTCGCGATCTCTGCTTACTGATCGTGTAGCTACGTGTGCTGACCAGGAGAGGTGCTTCATGCTCTGCTTGCTGACCGGTCCGTGTAGTGAGAGTGCCCGTTGAAGCCGATGAGGGTTCGACTAGGCCGCACTGCATTGCTACTGGTGGTCGAGGTACGCGAAGAGGCTGAAGCTGGCTGGCGTAGTGCGGAAGGGTGGTGATGTTGTCCAGAAGGAAGCGTGTACTGTCGAGGGTCACCAATGTGGGAATGTGGTGGCAAGCCCCAAAGGAAGATCTCCGACCGAGGGAGGTGCTATTCTCGGTCAGGCTTCGGCCCACTGTGTTGGTATTCAGATGTCGTATATATATCGCCGATCTTAGAAAACTTCGATAGCGCGATTCAGGACTTTGTGCTGATTGGTCCGCCACAAAGCCATTTATATAACTGACTGCGTAGGCTCTCTAGTGAACAACCAATAGCGGAGATCTCAGCCTGAAACACGGTGCAAAATCTCTCAAACAAGCATATCTGCCTGTAGGTGGCACGCCCCCGTAGTGCCACATATGCGTAGTGTGGCATACCACACTACGCATATGTGAAATTGCCTCACTATAGCTGTGTGTATAACCAAGCAAGGCAATGCTGCCTTCGACCGAAGGCCTCATTTAGACCTGACAAGTCTTGGGCAGGATCACAGAGCACATGTAGCCTTTTTCATAATGTCCTCGATGTGCTTTTTACAAGTAAGTCCCATAATATCTAGGTGCAAACGTGGTAGTTTTTCCGAAGAGTGTTAGGGGTTTTAGTCCCTTCAACTTCCTCTTCTTATTGGTGTTAGGTATCAAAACTGTCTTATTAGCGTTGACTGTTAGCTTGACCCTTTTGCACCAATTTTGCACCTGATTGCATTAGCCCAGCAACTACTGATGTGCATTTGCCCACCACTAGTATGGCTAGGTCGGATGAGAGCTTGGCTCCCGACTCGAAGGTCGTGGGTTCAATTCCCGCATTGGAATAACAAAAAAAAGTTGTTTTGAAGTTTGGTTAGGACATTGCAGGCTGATCACTTGATTGTATGACAAGAAAGGTGATTCATGCGTCGGATGGGCATGTAAAACGTCGGACTATAATAATAACTGCTGGCCTGGTTTCAATAAAATCGACCACCATCACCGAAATCGGTACGGATAGCTATTATATTAGGTCGTCAGTATTCTTGAGCATAGAAACTTCTATTATTCTGTTCTTTTAGCAGCCCATTCACTACCAGGGACCACTCCAGAGGCTACAGTACCCCACCCCTCCCTGTGGGCGCGTCCTTGGGGTCAACCTGCTCCTGTCAAGCCAATAATAGTTTATGACACTGCTATGTTATTTAGCGTAGCTTTGATCCACTCTATAGTAATTCTTAAAGCCAGGCTTTGAGGGTAATAGATCTGGTTGAGTTTTTGCCGAACATGCCTTCAAAATCTAGGAAGGCCCTTAGCGCAAACTTCTTATCCTCAATGGCTTTATCAATGCGACCTACTATCTCTCTACTAGCTCCATCAATTCAGTAGATCTGCCTTTCTAGTTGTCTTTTATGTAGAACTCTTTCGATGCGATATGTGTCACTTATGTGGATGTTCTCCTCGTTTAAAGCATGAAGAAGTAAGGCTTATATGGGTAATTGGGTATATATGACTTGGATAACATGAATGCTCATAGTTACTGACTGAAATTACACATTATGACTATTTCTCTCGCTCACTCGGCGCGCCGATGTATTTTCGCGGCGGCGGCGGCGCGGCAAAATCGGCGGCGGCGGCGGCGCGCCGGCGCGGCGCTCATATCTAGTGGGAAGTTATTTATTTATTCCAATTTGTACTTATACAATTTTTTATTTTCTTTATTACCATACCAACAACGTATTACATTACAAAAATTAAACAATTAATATTGCATTATGATAAAACGTTTGTTGGGTAGAGCTAGTAGCAAATAGCAATATAATTACCCGAAAATAGTATCCATAATAATTGAAATAACTATATTATAGTACTCTATGGTATAAACTAGATCTGTCTGACATACTTAACTTATTTTCTCATGGTCCACGTCATGTAGAGCACTTAGTGCTGCAATACCTTACGTCCAGCTACAGCTGTATACTCTATTCAAATACAATTTAATCTAAACGTAAACAAAAAGTTTAAAATGGAGAGAATTAATCCTACTATTATAAATGTGAAAGTTTGTGAGGATGGATGGATGGTTGTTTGTTACTTGCTCACGCAAAAACTTACTGAACGGATTTCGATGAGGTATGGTACTCGTAGCAGTTTTGGCTCTGGATTAAAACATAGGCTATATTTATGTGGGCAGAGCCGCGGGCAACAGCTAGTATTATATTCCTTTATTACATTTAAATTTGATAGCATTATAATACATTATACACCGGATGTTTACCGCGATATCCTATTGGAACCGTACATTTTGGCGCTGTCAAGTATAGCGTAAATGTAAATGCATATTATGCAAAGCCTAAACCACTACCATACCAATTTTCATTTGAATCGGTTCAGATTTTAAGATTCAAAATTCTAAATAAAAGATTACTTTTTAAACTCTAAATGGAGAACATACAGTTTTTTTATTGTATTTTCGAAAAGTACATAATAATCCAGGAAATATTGTCTTTGTAATGGCATATCTACGATCAACTGTTGACGAAATACAGTAATCACAAAAGTGAGATCGTTAGAGAGCATCAAAATCGCTCTATACAAAAAATGTAGAAGAAGTGACGTCACAGAAATGTATGAAGATACATACAAAATTGATTTTATTAACTTAAATAATACGTTTATGTATATCATTGTACTAACAAAAATGTTACAAATAACATAAGGATTTGAACAGTTATTATCGTTTTGCGATCAAAGCAAAAAAAAATCGTCGTTTTTTAAGTATTTATGTTGCCTTTCGGAAAACATAAAAATTTTGCTGATTTAAAACAAATGTATTTTCTCTATTGGTCCATAGACCATACAATACTTCTTTCGATATATTTATGATGGCTACCTACTTTTAACTAAACTAAACTTTCTACTTTTCACGCTCTAAAAACATATTAGAAACATACAAATAGTGGCTCTATTATGACTCTCATTATTGAAACATCAATCATCTGAACACAAAAGTTACGAAACGAATTTTTAAATGTCCATAAATTACGTGAGGTGCGGGGGACAGAGTCCAGCCTAATCTCACGAAATCTCACTTTTTTTTGCATAGAATAATCTCATAATCGAGAAAATTTGGTTAAATTAGAGATGCCTATAAATGGCACGTCGAAGGCTGCGCTTCGTCCTATAACACTTTTAAATTATAATTGTCGAAGTCCTATACTACTTTAAGTTTAGCAGCGATCGCACGCGTTTATCGGAGCTAACATAAATCTAAAAAAATTCGAAGACGTGGTCCCCGATTTTTGACGTGATAACATCTTTTGATGATCGCCGGCTGCACGCACAAAAAATTGTCACGTTCCGTCACGTTCTGCCTGAGCCGAGTATGCAAGAGAGAGCGCGAAACAAGCGATAGAGAGGCACGATTGGCCTAAGCGTTCGGCTTGTGGTGACGTTATCACGTATAAAATTATCGTTCGTAAACCGACTTAACAGACAAGATTTTTATCGATAAAAAAATTAGGACACTTAGTTTAATTTTCTAGTAATATTTATCGTGGTTATCCGAACAAGTTTATTGTAAACACTAGACTTTACAACTAAACTTTGCCCTAACTTTGTTCTAACTCGACTAGATATCATAACGAAGAACGAAAATAATAATTTGATGTTATGATATAAACCCATTACCGAAAACTGCATCAAAATCAATTTTTACTGCAGCGCACCATAATGAGTTTTTAATGTATTATTAATAATATTATATTATTAACCAAACATTCACAAACCAAAACCTTCAGTGAAAACCGTATCAGAATCTACTTCGGACTACTACTTTTGGAGATACATGGCAACATTAAATGCTTCAAACATAGTCCCACCCCAAAACGCATATACCGACTCGTACATATATAATACCTGAAATTTGACATAACTATAGATTTTACTTTTTATCACGAAAATATGTATAGAATGGTTTCCTTTTGCGAGAAGATATTGTATTCAATATTCATTAATAAATAACATTCATGAATTACGAGCTTTAGGTACTATGTAGAGCCACGTAGAGCTAAGTGTAGAGATACGAGAATGAGCGAAAATTTTGAAGAAATATAACATCTTACATGTCCAATATTTTATTATACTTACTAATAAACGCTGTATAAGCTTTGAATAGTTATAAAGTGTTTTGTTCCCGTCACACAAGTGACATTTTTAATTCGATTGAAGAAGACAAAACACTGTATAACTATTCAAAGCTTATACAGCGTTTATTAGTAAGGGGGTATAAGTCTAAAAACCTTTTATTTGCTTTTTATAAATTACATTCTTACAATATTATTTAATTTAATTGTTATTAAGTATTGTAATGTAATTTTACATGTATGGTAAATAACAAATATTATGTAATTATTAGATATAATTAATCCTACGGGCTACTATATTATTAAAATGTGAAAGTTTGTGAGGATAAATGAATGGATGGATGGATAGATGGATGTTTCTTACTCTTTCTGCACGTAAAACTACTGAACGAATTTGTTATGCTAGTAGTATAAACTACTAAAAAGTTTAAAAGCTCGGGAATAAAACATAGGCTACTTTTTATCCCGAAAAAGTACAGTGTTCCGTGGAATACTATATTTATGCAGGCGGAGCCGCAGGAAAAAACTAGTCATTAAAATGTGAAAGTTTGTGAGGATGAGTGAATGATGGATGGATTGATGTTTGTTACTCTTTCACGCAAAAACTACTGAACGGATTTTGGTGATATTTGGGTTTGTAGTAGTTTGAGCTTTGAATTAACACAGGCTATTTTTTATTCCAAAAAAGTACAGTATTTCCATGGGATCCTGTTACTCGGGCGAAGCCGCAGGCTAAAGCTAGTACTTAATAACAAGCTTAAGTACTCGTATGACATCTAAATATCTAAATATAAAGTTAGTTTCCTTTCCAATAAACCTACATGTGCCTTTAATTTCCACATCATTCATTACGATTTCATTATGTTATTCTTGAGTAACATAACCTCTCGTCGTGATCATAAATAATAATACTTACTTTGCTAATAGTAATAAATTATAATAATAAACTGCAATAAAATCTAATCAAAATTATAATAAGAATAAATTTTAGTTGGACGTAGGTATTACAAAATACAGCTCGAAAGCAATTACAGTGTCCTTTCACTTGCTAGTTGCTGGTACAGACCGTTCCGAGTTATTTTACCTCTGACAGGACCTTTATTACAACGGCATAAGGATCACTCTCATGTAAACTCCGTGGTAAAATAACTCTGAACGGACTGTAGTGTGGAGCTTGGGAGCAGCCGGTGTACAAACCGGTCCCGAAATGGGACCAACTTGCAAGTCAAGGCGCTATAGACTTAACAATCGATTTTTATTGAACATCGCCCGTGAATCGTGAATGCTCTGTTAAAATCAACATTTTGCAAAACACATCGTGATTCTAAGTAATCCTACTGCTATTATAAATGTGGAAGTTTGTGAGGATGGATGGATAGATGGATGTTTGTTACTCTTTGAAGCAAAGTAAGTTACAACATTGTAATTTTTTTTTTTTTTGAAAAGAACATCATTCCCATCTTTTTGCTAAAAGGTGGCCCCGTGCGAGTTTCTTACGCCGGTTCTTCTCGCCGGCTAGTTTCCGAACCGGTGGTAGGCATCATGTAGGACAATTCTATAAGCGTTATTTCATAACCTACATGGAAATAAGAATTTTGAGTTTGAGTTTGAAATACTGAACGGATTGCGATGAAATTTGTATGGTAGTAGTTTAAGCTGTAGAATAACACATAGGCTACTTTTTATCCCGAAAAAGTAGTGTTCCCATGGAATGGGACGCGGGCGGAGGCGCGGGCAAAAGTTATAGGTGTACCAGAATCTCATGGCATTTAAAAAAAAAATGTGATTTTCATATGGCAATGTCAAGTATGACCCGTCAAATCAAAGTACGTGATTTGTCCAACCAATTTTTGTGATTATGTTCTTGGAATTTGTTGTTTTTGTAAAAAATGTCGAAAAAGGCAATTCGATCTCAAGAGAGAAATATTGTTTTCAATGTCTATAGCAAAATACAGAAAGAAGAATGTGTAAATCGAACTCAATCTTATAATTTAAAGCTCGTGGTAGAGTTGACCGGTAAGTTAGAGTGAGTTGTTTTGATACTTTTAGTTTTTTTATATTTTCTTAGGTATATAATTATTGTGAGTTTTTTAAAGGTGTTTCCAGTACTACTATACGATGAATCGTAGCTGATGGCACATCGAATGATGGTTTATTTTTCATGCCTGGTAAAAGGAGGGCAGGAGGGAAGAAGAAAATCAACTTAGAAAGTTTCGATTTATAGTTGATTAGGAATAAAGTAAACGAGTTCTATACAGTTCAGAAGGAAATTCGAACATTAAATAAACTGTTGCCAATTTAATTGTATGTTATTTGTATTAAATAAGTGTATAAAGTATTTCACGATTGATTTATTTTTCATTACATATTTTCTATATTATTATCCCGATCAATAAGAACATTCTTATTATAATTCATGTTCAATAATACTAAAGACATTATTAAAAATTAACCAGTATCAAGATCGTTTAAACCAATTTCCCCAGTATTGCACACTACAAAATTTTATTTCCCTATTTGCCATGAGATTCTGGTACACCTATAGTAAAAAAATTCTACACGACGATTTATGTCCGAAATTAACAATCTCATTTTAGCTATAGAGATCAAGATTTCAATACATTTCAATGACGAGACGTTTACGTCAATTTTTGTTTGAGAATCTAAGATTGAAGTCAATCTAAGATTTTATATACGTTATTAATTTTAGGTGTTAGAAAGGTTTGCTGATACCCACTACCGAAATAGCCACTGTAAAAGAAGGTATTGCCCATAAATGCCCCAGACTCTGTAAATTGAGTGTACCTACCTATTGCAGTGGCGAAGGGTTCCTATAACTCCATTCCTATCGGCTTCCCTTGTCACTTACTTTTTGCAAACCTTCATAGAAATTCCTACCTATTATACAGGCTCCGGCTTCCCTATGAAGGAGAAGCAGCCTTCGCCACTGACCTATTGTGTCCCCTTAGAATCAAGTGTCCCTCTCCTCCTGTAATGAGCTATTCCCTAGGGACAGTGGCGGCGCTAGGCGTCGGCGACGTCGGCCACCGCCAACGGCCTAGCACCTGAGGGGACCTTGCAAAAAGTGTAACAAATTACCTACTTATTTTTATTTCGCCAATCATCCTGGCTAAAATTAAATAACCTAATCAAGAGCATGTCAAGACATGTCTAGCGCCGCCACTGCCTACGGATTCTTTTCGTCGTAGATACAGCGATGTCTTTTTTAAGTCTACAGCCTACATATGTTGTCAAGCAAACATATAACTGTTATCATCATCATGATCATATCTAAGTACTTTAAATGAACAAATATTGTATACATATAAACATAGCTGGGCATTAACTCGTTAATCCGTTAATCGTTAATTAACGAAGTTAACATTTTGATTAACGGATTAACTTTTAAGTTAACTTTTAAAAATGTTAACGGATACGTTAACTTCCGTTAATACGAACAGAAGTCCGTTAATCGTTAATCCAATGCCTACTATTTACCGCACGGCACCGCGGCGCGGGCGCGCGGCGCGAAAAACAGGTTCAAACGGGCGGCGCGTGGCAGCGAGTGAAACAAAAAAAACTAGATAATATATTTTGCCGGCGCGTTCGAGTGAGAGAACTGCGAAGAGATTTATTTCGTTTGATCATTTCATTATTTAGCGCCGGTGCTTAGTGACGAGTGTTATGTTTGTTGTTATTATCTAGACACGCGGTAGCGTGTCAAGCCTAGTTCAAGTAACAGAACTGGCGAGCAGTACGATGTATAATATTACACAAACCATATGGAGCCACTTTTGACCCCCTCATAACTCAATAACTATTCCACATAAACGTGTCAAATTTGGCTCATATATTGAGACTTGCGAGATACATATGTGCTCCAAATTTCATAAACAGATCTCAAACGGTTATTTAGATATTAACGTCCAAAACTCGACATTTTTATCACTGACTGACCTATAGATCAAAACTCTAACCCAATTCCAGATGACCTAGAATGTTCAAATTTGGCATGCAGATAGGTAATTTGGTGAATACACAGGAATAAATCATAAACTGGTAAATTTTTATAATTTCATTATAATTTTTCACTTAATTGGTTATATCAGGAACACTTAACTTTGGTATTAATTTTGTTATAAATAAGTACCTACTAATAATTTATGTACAAAAAGTAATGATATTCTATTAAAAACATAAATGTTTAATGAGAGCCAAGTTCAATAATATGATATAATATGCCTTGGTTGTTGACTCCAACGACAAAAGAAGTGAGATCTAAATGGGTGCTAAGTTCAATGGCCAGTCCTGAAATTTATTTATAACAATATAAAATATCATTCCTTCTTATAAATTAGGAAACTATATTGTAGGCTAAGGTCTGACTTGGCTAGTTTTCATATACGAATTATATTATAGCCTTCGGAAGTTCTTAACCTGTTACTTGTCGTTTCTTATTTTCTTATTCCGAGGCTTGCTGGTAGAAACTAGCCATTGAACACAATAATTCGTATATGAGAATTAAGAACTAGCCAAGTCAGACCTTAGGCTACAATATATTACCTAAGTTATGAGAATAAATGATATTTTATGTTGTTATAAATAAATTTCAGGACTGACCATTGCACTTGGCACCCATTTAGATATCACTTCTTTTGTCGTTGGAGTGAACAACCAAGGCATATTATATCATATTATTTATTGAACTTGGCTCTCATTTCACATTTATGTTTTTGATAGGATAAATTACTGTCAGTGATCATTTGCGTGTTAATAAAGAAGAGTGCAGTGTAATATTTTAGTTACATGGAAAAAGTGTACTGTGCAGTGTAGTAATTAAAACTATATAGATTCCAGCGGTCCTGATGAGAATCTATGGCCACATTTGACTACAACATGTTAATGTTCATGAACGGGAATGTTATGTGAAAGGGAATGAGACCTTATGTCTGACAATTAAATTTCACATTTGAATTATATAAGTATTTTGTTTTGTTCCTAACCTGTTAACTTCCAGAACCTAAACCAACAGGTTTTATAAGTTCACTCACTAACACAACGATATAAAAATGCAATTTTACACATATTAACGGATTAACGATTAACGTTAACTTACGTTAATTCTTCCGAAATGTAACGCTTTAACGTTTAACGAAGCTAACTTTTTTTGTAGCGGATTAACGATTAACGAAGTTAACTATTTGATTAACGGTGCCCAGCTATGCATATAAATAATCGGAAACTCGGAAACAGCTTCAAGTATTTCCATGTATTAGGGATAATACATCAAAATACTTGAAGCTGTTTCCGAGATTCCGATTATTACGCAAAATTGCGAAACTGCGCATTTTTAAGTTATATATGTTTTTTCTTTCGTCGCGTAATTAAATTAATTAAATTAAATACCATTTATTTCGGGCTGCATAGGCCCATATTATAAATACCTTATAGACTAACATACATATTACTATATTATATTATATAACTAACACTAACACTAAACACGTATTGTCTGCGACATGGGGCGCGAAGTGTTCGGGAGTCGTCCTCTGAATCTTCTGTAGGCGACTCCAATCGGACAGAACTCCTCCTTTTCGAAGGTCGGTAAATGATGGGTTGGAACTCTCACCACAAAAGAACTAAAATTCACTCTATGACGAGATTCCAACCGCTCGACCCTCAAGGCGAAGTTGGTTCTGCTCCTGATGTAGTCCACGACCTGCTCGACCGTCGTAGACCAATGCATCCGGGACACGTACAGCGGTGTCGCGGGAGTCTCACACCGTAACAGCTGCTCGGGTCCTCCGGGTGCAACTATGACTTGAGAGTGATTTCGATTTCTAGATGTTAAATCCGTTTGGTGGCTTGGTTAGCGTTGGAATTTTTGCGTTGTTGGTAAATTAGTGTTTCGGGTTCGAATCCCAGTCAAACAAATATTTTTTTTTCTTTATTTTTTTTTCTATCGTTCTACTAAAACTCCGAGCAAATCTCTGTCTCCCAGGTACTTTATATATAGGTACGTAAAGCACAAACTTTCAATACAATTTCACGAGAATTGTGCGAACGGAGGATTATGATATTTGGCACAGTTAAAGCTTCCTCTACTATATAGAGGTTGTGTCCAGAAAGCTAATATTTTTTTTAAATAATGCTTATAAATAATACTAAATACATCAAATTAATAAAAATAACAGTAACACTCACTACCTCAGATTATTAACATCGTATCGTGCCTTTGATCAAATCATCAAGGATAAAAAAAATTACACCTTTTGTACTATCTAAGAGGCAAAAGAAAAGTTCAAACTTAAAAATTATATATATGGCAATATCTAGATATCACCATGTGGTCGAAATAGGCAAGCGGACTGATTTTTTTTTATTGCATAAATGAATAGTACTCTTAAATATGAGTAACTTCTCAGAAGAAACCGTATATCAAAAGTCAATATTTTCAAAGGTACAGCGATTTGTATACAAAATTTCGCGGGTCTCGTAAAAACGCTCCATACCTTTTTACCAAAATTTGTCCGATTGCCTATTATAGACAAGACTAGTCTCTAGAAGTTTATTATTAATTATTACCTACTAATTAGATAATTATTAATTATTACTAATATAACTTACATGAAATTAAAAATTGTTGCCCAATAAACACAAATGTTAATAGGTATTATAAACTAGTTCCAGTTAATAAATTCGAGTCTTTAGCAAATTGGCAAAAGTTCAAATTAGTTTAGATTTGGAGCTCCGACTCCAGTGTAATAACAATATTAATTTCTTGCGATTGCAGAATAAATTCTCGTTCCAGTTGATATTTCTTAAGATTGCAATATAGAAATGCAGTGTTGCGATCGAGTTTATCCGCTCTCCACAGGTTTATTTGCGTTTATTTGGATTTACTAAGGGTCTGCTTCGCAATCCTCTGATGAGTGACGGATAGCTTATTTGCATGTTTTGTCTCTATCGCTCAAAATAAGCTTGTCTGTCGGTCGACAAAACTTCCAAATAAAGCTACCCGACACCTAAGAGACAATTGTGTAACGTCCCAAATACTCGTACTTAGTAAAAATATATTACACAAAATTGAAAATACACAGTTCTTACTGTGTAATCTAGCTAATCTGTGAAATAACGATATTTGAGATAAGAAGAATTTTAAAATAAGCTAGCCGACAAACCGACAAACAATCGAAATGTGGTATACCGATACCACATTTCGATTGTTTTTTTTTTTATTATTATATATACTTTTTATCATGGACAGGGCTCGTTTTTTGCCATTTTTACATAAAAATTAATAGGTACTAAATACAAAATAATAACGCAATAGCAATTTACGATAAATAATACAAAATACATTTAATTAATACAAAATAAATGGTGCATTAGCAGTAAATACACAACATTCCAATAAAAATAAATACCCTACAAACAAATATCACAGCTTTCAATATCACCACTTCATTTTATTTTATTTACAATTTTCACAATTTCAATACACTTTTGCAGGAACACCTCCCTGCTCTTTTCGCTCACTATGCCCTACTGTTAAATATTCTCTGACTATGCTAGGCAGATTCTCACCCGTCATCGCGGTGCCCAACTTCTGCTCAGTATCATAATATCTACTGTCGGCAAAAATCGGGCACTCGAGACAGGTCAGAAAATGTCTCCGCAACACCAGGCTGACACAGGCACGACGAGTTCTCCCTCAACTTGAATCTATTCAAGTAGAAGGCAAACCCGCCATGTCCAGTCAGTAGGTACTTGTGTTATGTGGTGTGTTATGTCTATCTTACCTTGTGTTATTTTGTATGCTATGGCTGTGGGGAAGAAGAGCTTCGTAACTCTGGTCATCTCTGTGACACCGACTCTTTTATTCGCCCTAAGCCCTGCGTGCGCCTCAATACAAGACAGGGAGACCTCCCGCCTCTGCAAAGCTGCTTTACGGGAGGCCCCCTTGTTTGCACTGCCAGAGGAAGAGGGGAATCAATTGTAACCGCCTGAAGGGCCGATCTGGAGTCGCTGAGGATGCCAACCTTCGTGACTCCACTCTTGCAGGCTATGGTTCTATTGAGCGCCAAGAGTTCGGCCTGGTAGACCGTGCAATACAACGGCAAGCTTGATAGCCTTAGTCTCAGCCTCGCCTTCCCAGATGGAAAGCGCGGCTCCGACACGACTCTCAATCTTGCTGTCGTCTATATATATTCTATGTTCGTGGTTATATTAACCACGTCTGAATATGTATTCTCGTCCACTAGTCCGAATTCCAGCTTTACCTGCTCTGCCGTATGGCCTCGATCGCCAGAGCCATTCGCTCTATCTCCGTCTTTAAGTACCGTGTGTGACGCTTCCTTCTTGATCTCATAAAGTCTCGCTACTTCGAGTATTCTGAGATCAAGAGGGAGTATCTCAGCCAACAGTAATATCTGTAAT
Source organism: Glaucopsyche alexis (assembly GCA_905404095.1). Taxonomy (NCBI): domain Eukaryota; kingdom Metazoa; phylum Arthropoda; class Insecta; order Lepidoptera; family Lycaenidae; genus Glaucopsyche; species Glaucopsyche alexis. The sequence continues at coordinate 12,450,239 of FR990053.1, forward strand.
AACACCTATGGACGCTTATACCACGTCAATCTGGTCCCGTAGTAAGTTCTCGGAAGACTTGTGTTACGGGTACCAGACAACGGAAATATATTTAATACTTTATGTTAGACATGTTTGGGATTTTTATTATAATATACACATATTTAATACACATCCAGGACCCAGGAACACGGAACTACTTTTTGTTCCTTCGAACTCGCGACCCCCGGCTTGAACGCCAACACGCTCAACCACTAAGCCACAGAGGTCGTCAAACAGTAGAGCAGACTTCAGGGAGATAGATATTTAATATTACGAATACACACTTTTATTTATTTGTATAGTTGTAGGTGTAGCTGTAGGGCTAGATGTTGGTGTAGGTTGTAGGTGTAGGTGTATATTAATTTTCAGTTCATAGTTGAGACATATAAACGTTTGTCGGGACAACATAAACAGGTTGCAGTTACAGCATAAATACTACCTACACCTAAAACCTACCTATTTATTTGGATAGGGATTAATATTAGATATTAAGTCACTAAACAAAGCAACGTTTTTTATGCCCATAATTTAATTAACTTTAAGGAGACAAAAGCTGTTTTACTTACTACCTTAGCTATAGTAGACTCTTTTACAGATATTATGTAATTAGTATGTTTTATAATGTTGTAGAACATTATTTTGTTCTATCTCAAACATATTTTATGTTTATTTTATTTTTTCTCTTCTTGATTACTTTGGATATTAAATTTCTTCGAAATCGAACTAGATTTTAAATATTTTTCATACAATCTTTCAATCCTTATTTTAGACCCTCAGAGGGTGAATTAAATCCTGAAACAGTATGGGCTGATTCAGTGCGCGTAGGTCATCCGCGTCGCACTGAATCAGCCCTAACTAATGAAATGTACCTATTTAAGAGCATGAATCGCAATTTTCATCGAAATCGTCTTAAAGATTTTCTATACCTACTTTATACAATAATATATTCTAATAATAGGTACATAGGTACATAATATACCTAATATTATAAAAAATAACAGCCTCCGTGGTCAAGTGGTTCGAGCATTGGCTCTCGACTCGGAGGCCGTGGGTTCGATTCCCACATGGGAACAAAAAAAAATGTTGTTTCCCAGTTTAGTTAGGACAATGCAGGCTGATCACCTGATTGTCTGATAAGAAAGATGATCCATGCGTCGGATGGGCATGTAAAAAGTCGGTCCTACGCCTGATCCCTCGCCAGTCGTGTCGGTCATCCGTCCCACTGGGTTATGAGAGTAAGAGAGAGTGCTCTTGTGTACTGCGCACACACTTGGGCACTATAAAATCACTCCTGCGTTACTGGCCTGGTTTCAATAAAACCGGCCACCGTCACCGAGATCGGTGTGGGAGTTATTAATATTATAATACTTTATACATACAAACTTTCAACTCCTATTTAACTGGAAGGATTTTTTTAAAATCCCTTCTTAGAGCGCGTCTACATCGTAAATTATGTCTGTTTTTCAAGCTTCTACTACGAGTAGGTATTAGCGTAAAAAATTTCAGGTTAGGGAAGTAAATTAGAGATAAAAATCTAAATTAATTTAAAAGTTATAGGTTATTTTAGGTTCGAGGTAATGCTCCGTCACGAATGGGCTGACCCGACCAGATAGACCTAAGAAGGCCTCACAGAAAACCAACGTGAAATAGTACTTGCGTTGCGTTTCGCCTTCGCCGCGTGAGGAAGGTACCGGCGGTGACCCAAGGTGTTTGGTGGTTTCATAGATCGGTAAGGCACTTGTAACTTCTCTGGTGTTGCAGTCGATGTCCATGAGCGGCGGTAACCGCTTTAATTATTATGGAATATCTATATCGGATTGTAGTAATTTCCTTCCATCAGGCAATCCATTTTGCACACTTAGACATTTCCAACACCAGTTAAGTTACAAGTACGTTTCTGATGTTTTAATATCGCCATGGTAAGAAATTAAAACCCCTAACCCCTCCATACGTTGTGTTTCGCCGCGTGTCGGGCGGTGGCCCAAATTGACATACTAATTAATAATTACGTATTTTGGTACCACAAAAACATAGGTGGGGACGAAGTATCCCCTAGGAGCTCACAGATTTTTTGTACGGCCAGCGTGTCAATTGATGGCGATACCAGAGGACATCAGGTCTGGTGGTAGAGCCACCAACGGACTAATCTTAACGTTTCTGCTAAGATAATTAATTCACAATCTACAGTGAATATTGTACGCCGTATAAGAACGATTCATCTTCCATAGAATTAAAGTCAGTCAATTTGTTCTCAGGACCATGTTTACAGGAAATAAATAGGGGCTACGTCGTTATAAATGTAACATTGAGATAAATGTTGAACGTTTACTGGACAGCGACCTGCAATCATGATTACGAAACCACTTTACTGCTTATTATATAAGGCATCCGCCATAAAAGTAATGACGGTACCTAATATAAGATTAGGTACGGAGAATAAATAACTAAATTCCATAATAACTTGCAAAGTTATGTTGTTATATTATGTTTTTAAAAGCCGATTAGAGGTTCATGCTTTTTGTGACAGACCTAGCTACCACGTTAATTATTTCTATTTTAGTGATATAGCGTGCAGCTTCTAGGTTTAGTACACATTGGTTAGTTTAGTAGGTTTAGAAGACAAGCAGAAACAAAACTAAAAGTATTATTTTTATTTGCAGAGGCCTGAAAATCTGGAGACGGGTCTATCATCTCGCGACGCTAAGACTGTGTACGCTATGAATGATCAGGTATGTACTTATTCAAAGTTGGTAATAATCTGACAATAACTTATACTCGTAATTATATTGACGTATAAATTAAGATAGATAAGTTTCTAAAAACCATCGAGCCTTACTCAAACCTATATGCGCTCTTAAAGGCTTGTTGGCTTTTTGCGACTCGCTAGTCGCATAATATGATGTGTAACATTTTATGAAAATATTCAAAAAAAAACACAATCGAGAGAAGGCGGTCTGGTGGTGCACTTGCGCTTCGCTTGGCTCGTCTTGGCTATGCTTAGTACGATTTTCTAATATTATGATAAAAAATACGAAAACTTTTCCATTAAGCAGTGATAGAAATCAACCTCAAAATTTAAAAAAGCTAAATACCGAATAGTAATAATAATAATAAATAATAATACTAATATAGGTACTGAAATATTTAATCGAATTTGACGGCCAATAAAACTCTACCACTTCGAACTCGCATTTGTCAAATCAAATAGTTCAAAAGTTTGTGAGGATGGATGGATGTTTGTTACTCTTTCTCGCAAAAACTACTGTACGTATTTCGATGAAATTTGGTATGGTAGTAGTTGAAGCTCTAGACCAGTATCTCCCAAAGTGGGCGATAACTCACCCTTGTGGACGCTGGAGGCCCAGAGTACCCCTCTGGGGCCCAGAAAAAATTAGGGGAATATTATTATTGCTCAATGTTAATTATTATTGGTTAATTTTGAATAGATAAAAGATACTCTCCAGGCGAGACTAATATGTTATTCAGGTTTTTAAGTTGAAAAAAAAATGGGGGGCGCTACAAAATAATTGATTTTTGAAGTGGGCGTTACACGGAATAAGTTTGGGAATCTCTGCTCCAGACTAAAACATACTTTTTATCCCGAAAAAGTACAGTATTCCCGTGGGATAGTACATTTAAACGGATAGAGCCGCGGGCAATAGGAAGTTATGTATGTAATAAGTATATGTATAAAGTATAATCCTACTACTATTATAAAATATGTGAATGTTTGTGAGGATGGATGGATGTATGGAAGGATGGGTGTTTGTTACTCTTTCAAGGATTTACGGAATGCAATGAAAGGTAGGTAGTAGTTTAGGCTCTGGAATAATAAAACATAGTCTACTTTTTATCCCGAAAACATACAGTATTCCCGTGGGATTCCCGACACTATATTTACGTGGGCTGAGCCGCGGGAAATAGTTAATCTTAATATAGAAGTACTTATAGATTAATTTAGTTATTATATATTATGTAGGTATAGAAGAATAGGTTTGTCAAAACCGCTTTATCCTACTGGCCGACTCGTGTTATATGTAATGTATTTTAACCGTAGCTTTATTATTTTTAGACCTTTCACACGCCATCTTTTGGAGATGAAGAGTTCGACATCCCACTGATCCACGGCCAGCATGCAGCCAGCACAGGGGGACAGAATCCGCACCTCCAGTACACACAACTACACCACTCCGCCCCACAGGTTTGACAAATTACATACCTACCTAATGTATTTTTTTTAATAAATATTATTATTTTTAAACAAAAAATTAAACCGACTTCCAAAGTAGAAATACACAAAAAAGTATATAATAAAACTTACTTTCTAAATAATTCACAATTTTAAATGTGGCTAAAATTTTAACCATTTCTCTACTCAATCTTCTTAATTTTGAAGTCGGTACCAGCCCAAACAATATCCTACAATATTTTATAGAACTCACGTTCTTATTTACTGGTACCGACTACCGACTTCAAAATTAAGATTGAGTAGAGAAATATTTACAATTTTAGCCAAATCTAAAAGGAGAATTATTTAGAAAGTAAGTTTTATTTCATACTGTTTTGTGTATTTTTACTTTGGAAGTCGGTTTAATTTTTTATTTAAAAATAATAATGTTATCCTTTTGAGTGATATTTGTTAAATTATTAATAATCTTAAAAACGTCTAAAATAAACGATCGAATGTATAACGCGTTTCAAATGAGAATAGGAATGTCAATGACCTTTTTCTGTCAAATACCTATCACTTGAAAAGTGCGATTTTCAGAAAAACTTATGTGATTATAAATATTTATAGACTTGCATCGAATTTAAATATAAACATTAAATAGTAATCAATTAACTAACCATAAATTTAACTATCATAACAGTCTAAATTCGAAACAATATGGCGCCGACTCGATCCTATTCTCATTTGAATCGCACTATACCAATAATTGAATACGCGTCAAGCTTCCATTAGGTATTGGTAATAAGATGATGATGATTACTGTAAGTTACAAAGTGGAATATGATTGCAGTTCTTTAAACAATGCCGAAATTCCCAAACTCGTATCTTTAAAGACTGAGGAGTTCTGTTCAGTGCTTTTGGATCCAGCTGTGCAAAATCTTACTTTTATATGCTTGTGTATACTTCGGAAAAAATCAAAATCACTATATGTGTCCATATAAATATCGAGAAGTTCCCTCGATTCCTCATGGATCCCATCATCAGGTTTCCACTTTGGTGACTTAAGGATAAAATATTTCGAATTACAACCTTTTCAAACGAAAGAAATTTGCAAATAGCTACTTAAACGGCAGAGTTAGTACAAAGATATCCGTATCGGTGTAAAATACTATGAGGCATCATCATAATGTGATGATGTATGGTGTGACGATGGTGTTGATGATGATGATTACCGTAATTGACAAGTGGCATATGCTTTCATTTCTTTCCACAACGCCAAAATCCCCAAACATGTATCTATAAGGAGTCAGGAGTTCTATTTAGTGCTTTTGGATCCAGGACACCTTGGTGCAAAATTTTACTTTTTGGTAGGTAGTTAATACTTCAGAAAAAGTCGAAATTACTATATGTGTCTATATAAATTTCAAAGAGTTCCCTTTGGTGACTATGGGACAAATTTCAAATTATAGGTTTTACAAAAACAAATCATTTTTTCAAATAAGTAGGTTCACGTGCGCCAAAATAATGATTTATGTTCAAAGATATCCGTGTCGTTGTAAAATACTATACTTCAGAAAAAGTCGAAAGCACCATAATTATGTGTCCACATAAATTTCAAGGAGTTCCCTCTATTCCTCATGGATCCCATCTTCAGGTCACCACTTTGGTGAAAACGGGACCAACTTGAGATTTATACCCTTTACATCAAAAACAGAATTTAGAACCGCCTCCTTTTTTTTTGAAGTATATTAATAAGGCCAACAGCTGTGACTATTTTACTATAATAATACGTGTATAAAAATTAATTTAGATAAATACAATTACTAATTAGCTTTCTGTACATCTTCTTCCTCTGTTTTCATAATTTTCGTAAAAAAACGGTTAAAGGTATTAACTATAATATCTAATAATATTATTATAATCATCCGTGGTCTAGTGGTTCGAGCATTGGCTCTCGACTTGGAGGTCGTGAGTTCGATTCTCGCGTTGGAACATCAAAAAATATTGTTTCCAAGTTTGGTTAGGAACAATGCAGGCTGATCACCTAATTGTCTGACAAGAAAGATGATCCATGCGTCGGATGGGCATGTAAAAAGATGGACTTACGCCTCATCTCTCGCTAGTAGTGTCGGTAATCCGTCCCATTGGCAAAGAATATATTATATTACTAACGTACCACTGGGTTATGAGAGTAAAGGAAGAGAGAGTGCTCTTGTGTACTGCGCACACACTTGGGCACTATAAAATGAAACCGGCCACCGTCACCGAAGTCGGTGTGGGAGTTATTATAATGACTTATTATTGTGAATAAAATGTTATCTACACTAATATTATAAAGAGGAAAACTTTGTTTGTATGTTTGTTTGTTTGTTTGTTTGTTTGTTTGTAATGAATAGGCTCAAAAAGTACTGGACCGATTTCAAAAATTCTTTCACCATTCGAAAGCTACATTATCCACGAGTAACATAGGCTAAATTTTATTTTGGAAAAAATAGGATTCCGTAAGATATTTGGGTTTTTCGGACACAAGGTGTAAAAAATCAACCAGGAAAGTTACTTATTTTGCGTACGCTGCCTAAACTATAAAAGATAGAACCATAAAATGTTCTAATTAATTGTAGATCTTATAAATATCTACAAAAAAGTCCGCGACACACTATACCTATCTATGTCGAGTGAAGCACAACAACCATTTTTTTATTAAGATATCTTGAATTATTTTTTGGACTATATTTAAACGCGTTTATTTTACTTATGCTATTAATCCTTATCAAAATAAATTATTTCATCACTAAGTACAGTTTATGTAGATAATATTTGGTCTTTGAATGATTAAAATTGGATGTTTGGTTTTAAAGTTATGGCGAAATTAAAATATTACGATTTCTGCTGCATGGCCCGTTGCGAAGTGGGCGTCACCAAGGCGGGGGTGCGCGTGCGGAGTTTAGATTATTGGGTATTTTTTTTGTTTTGTGTTCGTTGTAACTATGATGGATAGTTACTTGAATACCTATTTATTTAGTGTTTGTTGTATTGTTAGTCCTGTAGAATATAGGTATTTCATAGGATAAAAGTATACCCACCTACTTATTTCATTGAGTTTTAGTAGGTACCTATATTAATTTGTTTCTGTTTGTTTTGAACTTTTGACTAAATTTCGCCCGTTTGGTAGAGGTTTAAAGACATTCTGTAGTATTAGTATCAGTATTGTACCCGTGCGAAGCCGGGGCGGATCGCTAGTAAATTATAAAGCTAAATTAATCGTATTAATAAAATATGTGTGTTATTAATACCTCCCTAATCGAAACTATACACAAAAATATAAATTGTCCGCATTTATTATTTTGTTCGCTCCTAGGTAGCATAAATTAATTCCTTATGAAATTCGTCCTCAATCGAGTGCTCTACTTTTTAAATTGCTCTCATTGAAATAAAATTGTTCGTTAAATCAACGTTAAATGAAATCTGTTGACCACCAAAGAGAATGTATAACACACTACGTTATTGCCCATCTTTTTAGTATTATATATCTATGATTGCCCACTAATTGAAAAAGTTTTTTTATCTAGTACTAGATGATGCACGTGACTTCGTGCGCGCAAAAGGATATCCAGAAGTAACCGTACATTTTGCCGCTTTAAAAAACAGCCTCTATGTCCTTCCTCGTCGTCTAATCTATATCTGTACAAAATGTATAATATTAGGGTATATAGATATAGATTAATACTATTTACGTAGCCTAAGTACCTATATTATACAATCTCGTATTTTTGGTAAGCTAAACTTACCTACCTACCTAGAGATATTACAGTTTTTTGCAAATAACAGATTCTCTGAATCTGTTATTTATAATTATAACATAAAATCTGCTCGCCAAGACGAGCTAAGCGAAGCGCAAGGGCACGTCTACCAGACCACCTTTCGATGCGTTTCGTCGATTTATTGAACCCTCATAACTTGCATTTAGATTAGGAGGTCACGACATTTTTGGTAACGATATCCAAAATGACTTATTTTAGATTGACAAGATAGAGAGCAACTCTCTGATGCCAAATATGTCGGTCTGCCTGCGTAAAGTAGTTGCGTTCTCTGTATAGGGCGCCTGAAAACCCAGTTATCATGACCAAAAAAAAATTATAAGGTAAATGGCTGAGTAAGTTATATTAGGTAAGTACTAGTTGTTCTCATATCAGTAGCGTAAAAACTGACCAAATATTCGGTTGCGTTATGAAGCAACGAGCGTTCAAACGTGATTTATTGTGACCAAAAAAAATGATAAGGTAAATGGCTGAGTGAGTTATATTAGGTAAGTACTAGTTGTTCTCGTATCAGTAGCGTAAAAACTGACCAAATATTCGGTTGCGTTATGAAGCAACGAGCGTTCAAACGTGACTTATCGTGACCAAAAAAAAACGATCAGTTAAATGGCTGAAAACAACATAGTGTAAAGCAGCGGTTCTCAAACTTTTTTTGTGACGGAACCCTTTTGGAAGGCGAAATACTTGACGGAACCCTACAATAAAACAATTATTTTATAAATGTATTCCTTATAAATAAGCATAATAAAAGTACAATGTAACAGTTACAACTTATTAGTATGTAATAAGTTAGTTACTACATAACAAGTAAAAGAAAATAAAGTCTTTAACCTATTAGAAGCCCTGGGCACATTATGGACCCCAATTTTTTTCGTTTTTACCTGTTTCTTTCTGCTTTAAACCTGTAATTCGGAAACATAAAAATTGAAAAAAAAGAAAAAGAAAAATTTTCCCTATTTTACAGGTCAAAGTCTGTTCAAACGTTAAAGTAAAACACTGAATAACGGTGAACTTCGGAAAAATACCATAAAATCAACCGGCTATATTGAACATCGGTACTAAATAATATGTTTTTTATAGTCAACGCGAGCGAGCGAAGCGAGCGAGCAAAATTTTTTTCCTAAAAACGTTGTTGCAACTCGTTTAACGCTTTTAAGCCAACGTTCCGTTCTTCTTTATTAATAATGGTAAAAATCAGGATGGTTGGGTGAAAATAACGCACGATCGTTACTGCGTAAAAGAGTTGAAGAAAGAAGAATGAATGTACAAAACTGATACAATCAGAATACAGCAGTAGAACAATAAATACTTCGTTTAAAGTTCTCAATTCGCTGGTACTCGTACTTATAGCTATTCTTAAGTACTTATCGCTCCAAACGCTAATCGTTGACTGAGTGTCGCTTCATCGCCCGATTGGCTGTTACTGTTGTGATTGGTGACTAAGTTTAGCTGCGCCTTCATACGACGCGTAGAAACGTTCGACCAGAGACAGGTGTTTTGTTGATTTTTTTCTCTAAATTCTCGCGGAACCCCTACAGGGGCTTCGCGGAACCCCAGGGTTCCGCGGAACACACTTTGAGTATGGCTGGTGTAAAGTATCAGTATGTGCTAGCTTAGTGACACCAAAAACTGACCAAATATTTTGTTGCAATTCATGGGTATAAGGTTGTTTAGGTAACAGTTATTTTTATCACTATCACTGCATAGTATGCAGTGCATACCTACCTAATTTAAAAAAAAACTCCCAATTACTTACCAGAGTTTTCTTTTTCTACTACCGTTTCGTAGTCTAACAAATAAGAACAAGCTAAGTTTGAAAACGCAGACAAGATTACGTGTCATTGTAAAGAATCTAATGGCGTCAGAGGGGGAGCTGCAAAGTTGCGCGTACTGGTGCCTATTTAGTAGGTATAGATAGGTAACTAGCGTTATCAAAATTGACGGTTCAGCCTTTTTACGTCTTAATGCTGGGATGACCTATTCTGATAAAGTTGATACATGCAGGTGTAGCATACGCTCGAAGTACGTGAAACAAGAACATCGCTCTGATAAGAGCGTTTTTACGTCGTTTGTCGATCGAAACAAAGAACACGACATTCGTACGAATAAAACGAATATCCGAGTATTAATCCGTGACTGGAAACATCTTCATTCATCTTGACAGCGTTGCAGCCCCAAAAAGGACTTTTTCTTATTAAGAATTTCACTTTGAAGCACTACACATCACAAACAATCTTCATTCTTCACACGGCAACAGTCGGTGCGCCGAGGTACTGCGTGGCGTCGTGTTCCCGCGGCGGCTCGTTCGAAATGAACGACGCCCGGCGTCGCGGGGTATATTTATACCCAAGCGTCGCGTGTCGCGACACAGCGGCGGTGTGTAGAGATGGCGCAGAAGCATGCACAGACGAACAGCCAATAACAAACAACCTTTTAAGGTTGTAAACAAACAGCCAATCAAAAGCGATTTTTATGTTTGTAAATTCTAAGTTTAATTATAATAATTAGGTTAAATTTTTGTATAAATACGTGTACATTTTGTAAATAAATTATTCACTTCAATTCACTTCACAATTGTAGATCGAGTTTTACTCTCTACCTAAACTGCCTCGACAAGACCTCCAAAGTGGAGTACCTACCTCCAGACAGGTTTTCGTCACGGTGCTTTCCTCCACCGTAAGAGCGTCGCACAGTGGTCCCGATTTTGACGCTCCATACTCATAGAACTCGATTCTTAAAAATCGTTGTTTTTTTCGCTCAGGAACGTTTCAGGGCATTGTTTGAGTATAAATATTAGGATATAAAACTCTTAGGTTTATCTGTGTGCGTAAAATGAACGTTTAATTTTTTTTTTCTATGGACGAAATCATTCAAATTCATTTTATTCGAAACTGATTGAAACTGACACCTTGGGTTTCACAGGGATTGTTGTCCTACACGAGATGAATCCTATAATCTATAATACTATCTATAATCTATAATACATGTACTAGTTTTTGCCCGTTTGGACGTGGAATAAACGGGAAAATTTTCTATGGACGAAATCATTCAAATTCATTTTATTCGAAACTGATTGAAACTGACATCTTGGTTTTCACTCGGATTGTTGTCCTACACGAGACGAATCCTACAAGCTACAATACAAGTACCCGTTTTTGCCCGTTTGGACGTGGGAATATAAATCAGTAATTTTTCTATGGACGAAATCATTCAAATTCATTTTATTCGAAACTGATAGAAACTGACACCTTGGTTTTCACAGAGATTGTTTTCCTATACGAGACGAATCCTACAAGTTATAATACATGTACCCGTTTTTGCCCGTTTGGACGTGGGAACATAAAGCGGTAATTTTTTATGGAATAAATCATTCAAATTCATTTTATTCCAAACTGATTGAAACTGACATCTTAGTTTACACAGCGATTATTGTCCTACACGAGAGGAATCCTACAAGCTATAATACATGTACCTGTTTTTGCCCGTTTGGACGTGGGAATATAAATAGGTAATTTTTCTATGGACGAAATCATTCAAATTCATTTTATTTCAAAGTGATAGAAACTGACATCTAGGTTTTCACAGATATTGTTGTCCTATACGAGACGAATCCTAAAATTTATAATACATGTACCCGTTTTTGCCTGTTTGGAAAATAAAACGACTCAAGAGTGATTTCATCTATAGAAAAATTTTCCATTTATGTTCTCACGTTCAAACGGGCAAAAACAGGTACATGTATTATAACTTGTCGGATTCGTCTCGTATAGGACAACAATCCCTTTGAAAACCAAGATGTCAGTTTGTTTCAGTTTCGAATAAAATGAATTTGAATGATTTCATCTACAGAAAAATTTTCCATTTATGTTCCCACGTCCAAACGGGCAAAAACGGGTACATGTATTATAACTTGTAGGATTCGTCTCGTATAGGACAACAATCCCTGTGAAAACCAAGGTGTCAGTTACATTCAGTTTCGAATAAAATGAATTTGAATGATTTCGTCCATAGAAAAATTACCCATTTATGTTCCCACGTCCAAACGGGCAAAAACTGGTACATGCACTGTAGCTTGTAGGATTCGACTCATGTAGGACAACAATCGCTGTGAAAACCAAGATGTCAGTTTCAATCAGTATCGAATAAAATGAATTTGAATGATTTCGTCCATAGAAATTTTTTCCATTTATTCCACGTTCAAACGGGCAAAAACGAGTACATGTAATAAAGCTTGTAGGATTCATCTCGTGTAGGACAACAATATCTGTGAAAATCAAGACGTCAGTTTCAATCAGTTTTGAATAAAATGTATTTGAATGATTTCGTCCATAGAAAAATTTCACGTTTATTCCACGTCCAAACGGGCAAAAACTAGTACATGTATTATAGCTTGTAAGATTCGTCTCGTGTAGGACAACAATCCCTGTGAAAACCAAGGTGTCACTTTCAATCAGTTTTGAATAAAATGAATTTGAATGTTTTCGTCCGTAGAAAAAAAAATTGAAACGTTAATTTTACGCACACAAATAAACCTAAGAGTTTTATATCCTAATATTTATATTTAAACAATGCCCCGAAACGTTCTTGAGCGAAAAAAACAACGATTTTTAAGAATCGAGTTCTATGAGTATGGAGCGTCAAAATCGGGACCACTGTGCGTCGGTTACTATGATAAGAATGAATATAACTTCTGAAAAACTTATTGGTACAAGGTCCGGGTTGGAATTCGAACCCACGACCCTACGATCACGATTATTGGGATCATGATAAGTACATATGTAAATCGCTACACTTGGTTGGTGGTGAGAGTCTGATGACGGAGCAGGGTGAGATTTCAGATTTTTTTAGCGATTAGATATTTTAATCATCGATGAAAAGTTTCCTCACTGGTCATAAAAGCGTGTGTTTTTCGTTTTTAAAGAATATACGTTCAGACATAGGTCGCCGATAACTATGAATTGCAACCAAATATTTGGTCAGTTTTGGTGCCAATAAGCTAGTACGTACTGACAGTTTACGATTTGTAATTTTCAGCCATTTACCTGATCATTTTTTTTGGTCACAATAAGTCACGTTTGAACGCTCGTTGCTTCATAACGCAACCGAATATTTGGTCAGTTTTTACGCTACTGATATAAGATCAACTAGTACTTACCTAATATAACTTACTCAGCCATTTACCTTATCATTTTTTTTTGGTCACAATAAATCACGTTTGAACGCTCTTTGCTTCATAACGCAACCGAATATTTGGTCAGTTTTTACGCTACTGATATGAGAACAACTAGTACTTACCTAATATAACTTACTCAGCCATTTACCTTATCATTTTTTTTTGGTCATGATAACTGGGTTTTCAGGCGCCCTATACAGAGAACGCAACTACTTTACGCAGGCAGACCGACATATTTGGCATCAGAGAGTTGCTCTCTATCTTGTCAATCTAAAATAAGTCATTTTGGATATCGTTACCAAAAATGTCGTGACCTCCCGTAATAATTTGGATGATACCAGATAAACGAAATTCTCAGAATATGTTTCCAATAGCAGACTAATTAAACATGTTAAGTTTTGATTACTTAAGTTTTATACTTCAGATTTTATTGATATCTACTTATAATCCCCTGATTTCGTCAATGACTCACTGATGACCAATAAATTTATAGGGTACTTCCGGATGTCCTAGAATGCTGAAAATTGGTATGTAAGCTAGTATTTGAACATGAACAACATAGGAATTGTCAAACTTGGAACTTTTATTCTCCAACCCCTTAAACTAGGGGATGAAAATTTGTAAGAGACTTACCTACGCAAATTTTAATTCTAGAGGTCTGAAAATTGTTGTAGGGGAGTAGGGAAGGTTGTAAGACGTAATAACAATAAAATAAAAAAATGTTATGACTTTGAAAAAGAAGTGAAATACCACCAAAAACATTTTCATGTAAAGTGATGCCAAGACGATACCATATGACTCACACTGTTGAAAAGCTATGAGATCTCACACATTGCGAGTCTGAAGGTATCGTCTTTACATGAAAATGTTTTTGGTGCGATATGAGTTTACGAATTTTGTAAAAGATGAATTTTGTAAAAAAATATTCACAGTCATGCCTGTAAATCCAGCACCGCACCGATACTAATGGCCGACATTAGAATGGGACTAAGGCTGGAACTATATGCTCCGGAATCCGTAACGCCGCGTGCCGCGACGGTGAAAATTCGAAGTATTGAAAATAGAACTCTGCGATAATAATATTATACTAAAGCTGAAAATCGAACTCGCCAGTGTCGAGTCAAATGTCAATATCATAAATGACAGCTCGAATACTCGAAACTACAATTTTCAACTCTATAGTATTAGTACAGAGGTCTATTTTCAGTGCTCTGAATTTTCTACGGCCTTCCGAATTCCAGTTCGTATAGTCCCAACCAAAGCCCAACACTCTCAGCTTTAGTGTCAATGTTGTCAATCATTTACAATGTTTGCCTACAAGTCCGCTTCAAGGCCGCGGTATTGGATTTGCAGGCTGGACGGTGAGTATGGCGCTTTATAGAAGTGTTCCGCAAAGTGTGTACCGTGTCACACTAGTGTACCGTGGTCATTAGTTGGTGTGCCTCGGGAAAATACGGTTATCTTATAAACTTATTTTTATTGTATTATTAAACCTAATAAGTTTTTCTCTTAGAGGTTTTTCTGCAAACAGCACTTTCAATTGACATTGGCAAAAAGCTATGGTTGGCCAATAATAATAAAAGAAGAAGAATAGTGACATTTGACAGATTGACAGTTGAAACGCGTATATAGGTATATAAAAACAAACAGGGTTTATATGTACCTACTAGAAGTTTTTAAAATAATTATTTCATTAAATTTTTGGTATATAATGCAGACATATTTTTGCAAATAGGTTGGCATGATGAATCCTGCGCAAGATGGATTAGCTCCACCTGGTGGGGCCCCGTCCTATCAACAACCGCTGTATTTGCAAGAGCCTCATACACCCGTAACTTCGCACAGGTTCGTAATTATTATAATAACATTCCATTCTTTATACATTTTAATTACCACAATACGTATCGTACGTGTACCTAGTCATAATTATTTGTCTTAGGTCCTATTTATCTAAATGAGTCCTACCTCTTGTCTTATCTCATTCTTTATTGACCTTACATTGATAACAAGATCAAGCCATTCGATGTTTTATTGGGAAAGAAAGGTCAAATATTTCTAGATATTTTTGATGTTTCTTTGTCATCAACAAAAACCATGTACATTATATGAAATTTTAAATAAAGAGGGTATTTATTTCACTACATTAAAAAAAAATACATTTTTCTACACTATAATAAAAAAATACCGTTTTTTTCTCCTCTGCTGTACAGTGCTGGTGCACCTGCAGGAAACTACATCATTCAACAACAACCAGGTGGTCAGCAACAGCTACTGATGATGCAACCAAGTCAAGTTTTAAATGGACCTCCAACTCCTAGTACTCCAACTCAGCCTACTCCCGTGTATGGATCACCACAAAGAGCCTCTCCCCCCGGCACAACTAGCGATGACTCGGATGACAGTGTACCTTCACATTCACAGGTGAGTTTATAAAAATAAATTATTGTATCAATTTATGTTTCATGGAGCTCTTGCCACTTAATGATTAAAAGTGTTTAATATAACAGTAAAGTACAGTGTCTAATTTATTCTTATATAAGCCTCAAAAAACATTGGCAACTTATTGTAAATATTAATTGTCTCTAATTTTTAACTTTGCTCTTTAGTAATAAAGTGCCTATAATTGCAATTTTCAATCAATTTTAATTTATCAGTATAAATTATTATAATAATTAATTATTTTAGTTAGAAGTTGATCATAGTTTTTTAAAAGCTTATGATAAAATATGAATAATGTGCATATTATTATGAATAGCTCTGCAATGCCCAAGTGCCCGGAATAGTTCATTGGCATATACAATTCTAATTATTATTTATGTAGTAGTTCATTGTTCTAGTGCTGAATTCTAATAAATACATTGTTTGTTGGTAGTTGCCTGGTGATGCGGAAAGCCTTCTGCCTATCCATTATTGCTCAGCGAGCCGGCAGCAACAAACCACGCTTCATCAGGTATAGGCAAATTTTGTCACAATACAGCCTTTCAATAGAAATCATATTAGTGTTGTTTTGTATAGCCAATGAACTATTTAAATACTGTTACAAATCATTTATGTCATATTATTTGATACAGATGGGTGTGTCCAATATGGGAGTGAAGAGGTCATCTCCAGAACCAATGGAAAATGGAATGAACAGAGGACAAATGCAGAAAAAACCTAAAATCCAAAAGAAAAAGAAAAAACGAGACCCAAATGAACCACAAAAGTAAGTTTTTTTTTTAATAATTATAATAATTCCTAATTAGTTGTTAATAAAAAGTTGAAATTTTTGACAATTTCAATGTATTAATAATTTTATATATTTCATTTCAGGCCAGTATCTGCATATGCTCTATTTTTTCGAGATACTCAAGCAGCTATTAAAGGACAAAATCCAAATGCAAGCTTTGGAGAAGTTTCTAAAATTGTAGCGTCCATGTGGGATGGATTGGATTCTGAACACAAAAGCGTGAGTAAACAAAATTTTTCTTACATAACCTCATGTTGACAGTGTTATAATTTTTTATTGTCGGCCTATAACCTTGAGTTCTGGGCCCGAACTTGTATGGAGCATGTTAATACAAATATGGAGATATATTTTGTATAAAAAAGTACAATTAATATAATGTTGCAATGCTACACAAAATAAAAAATGAGTGGTTCCTTGCAGGTATATAAACAGAAGACTGAAGTTGCTAAAAAGGAATATTTAAAAGCATTAGCAGCTTATCGAGCAAGTCTGGTGTCAAAGGTAAATTTTAAAATGTTTTACAGTTCGACTACTTTCTTAATTTCCCTTGATAATCATTACATTTCTAAAATATTTAAATTCTGTATTTGAATTTTAATTCGAAACATAGACAAAACATAATTATAACAAATTCGAATCATAGTCCTTAGAGTTTGTACCACAGAACTTATGATAATAATATAATCGAAAAAGCTTTTTCACTCACAGTACACCTGACGCCAAATCAACCCTAGTCCTTGCAAATAATGCATAAAATTATAATATGCAAATGACTTGAATGACACCCTTAGAGCCACCGCGCACTTACGATTTTTAGTCGTCCGACAGTTTGATCGTAATGGGAATCAGTTAGGGGATGTAAATTGAAAATTGAAATAAAATATAAATAATGTAAATAAAATAAAAATAAAATTAAAAATACATCTCCATACTGATTCCCATGACGATCAAACTGTCGGACGACCAAAAATCGTTAGTGCGCGTCGGCTCTTATACAGTCTGACAAGGATCTTTTGGCACGTGGACAAAATCAGAACTAACATCGCCGTCTTGTAAAATGTCACTTTTAGTAGGTAATAAGTATTGTTCTTATTTGCGACACTCACGCCCTTATCCAAGTGCCAAAAGATCCTTGTACGACTGTAGTAGCATTGAAAAAAGACCTCAGTGGGGTAAGCATGAATAATTGACAGTGGTATATTCGTAACATCTAACCTCAATGTTCAACTCTATTGTATGAGATGGTTAGACTACAGGAGACCGATCGCTACGTGCTTAAAGCATTGCCCGCTTATCCCTGAAAATTTATAGAATTTATAATTCGCAGCATTGGTGGGCCTCTTTTATTAAAACAACTTGACTACCCCGACTATTTATTTCGACTTTGATTACACTTTGGACTTGACCAAAATTTGAACCCATGTATTATACTATAGTTTCCCGCCTTTTTTTACTTGACACTGGCAAATGGTTATAACCTTAATGGCCGACGCCACTAAAAAAAGTTTGAATGTCATTGTCAAATTCGAATTTGAACTGTCAGGTGTCAATCACTGTGCGGCATTTGTATCGTGCTTTTCTTTGGTGCTTTTGCTGTTGCGAAATTAATTTTTCACGCGATTAATACAACTCTATATAAATGGATATTAAAGTAATTGTTAATTAACATTAAAGTTTATAACTTGACTTAGTACTACGCTAACTATTATGTTTCCTGGAAATAATTTTTTCGATCAGTTTGATCAGGTAAGCTCCTCAATTAGCAAAGCTTTTGTGGAGTCAGTTCAAGTCAGTTTCATTTTATTCTTTTGTAAAACATCTTTAATTCCTATTAATATAAAATAACATTACATATGATGGTATTCATTGTAAGTAATTCATAAGAAATCTTAATTTTAAAACAAAATGGGTTAAACATAACATAACCATTTTTTTGTTTTATTCTGTATCTAAATAAATTATTACTGTGACATAATGAACTCTGTTTTATCTTTTTAAAATTCTAAATTATGCTAGTTTATTAAAAGGTACGGATAGTTTGAGAAAAGCATATGCGATAAATGGCTCCATCAACAACCACAGCCACAATTAGCAACCTTTTGACTTTTTAAATTGATTAATGTTAAAACACACAAGTCTTATTGAGCTTCTTATTATCTATACTAATAATAAAGAGGAAAAGTTTGTTTATTTGTTTGCATTGAATAGTCGCTGAAACTATTGGAACGATTTTGATGAAATTTGGCACATATGTAGAGTAGACCACGGGGAAGGACATCTAGGTTACTTTTTATCGTGGAAAATTTATGGTTACTGCGCAATTAACTTTTGCATGTACGAAGTCAAGGGCAACATCTAGTTATTAATAAGCTTAAATAATTATTTTCAGAGTGGTGAACCTGAAAATCCAGTTATGTATAATCACAACAATGCAAACACGAATTATGGGAATTATTATGCGGGTCAAGGGTATGGAAATGGTCACTCACCTCAGGCCTTTGGTCCAAATTCAACACCTCAAGGATACTCTCCACAAAATTTCCAAGGACAGAATCAAAATACTTATGCTGGTGGTCCATCTCAAACATATCCTACTAATCCTCAACAGTCACCACAAAATTATCAAGGAAAAATGCCTCATCCAAGTGGAAATTATCAAGTAAGTTGTACCTTTTTAGTCTAATACAGGGTTATAGGTTAAGTTGATGTTGATTATTTAAGGATATATAATTCCCATCATTTCGAACATTTTTCACAAATAAACTCATATTCCAAAAATATTATTTTATGATATTTTGCATTTGTTTTTATAAAAATTGACAATATTTTTCTCTTTTTCATTTTTTTTTTTTTTAAATTGTGTTTTCAAATTATTTGTTTTTGTAGTTTTTATGTATCTAATGAGTTATATTATAATTCTTAATACCATTATCCACTATATCCACATAATACCACTATCTATGAAAACCAAGTAAACCAAAAAAACAATATTCTTAATTTTTTCTAGCATTTTCTTTATAGGCATATATAAAAAAATATTGCATTACGGATACTTCGGGTGATCATGATTACTGCTTATGTAAATACGTTTAGGCAAAAAAAATAATTGTCATCCTCAAAGTAAAAAATCAACTCATGTATGGGTGACTCCTCGCAAAACGCAAACACGCCCATATAAAGAAATTTTTTGTTTTTCTAGTATGACAATTATTTTTCTGCTTTAACGTCTTTACATAGGCAATCGATCCTATGCCCAAAATATCCATAATTGATTTTACCGAATCTTATATATTATAATAATGTAGAAAAACATCTAAGCATAACAGCTATCCAACGAAATATAATATTAAAGGATAACATTAGAATTAATGGTAACAAGGAAAAATTCACTTTTTTTTTAAAGAATGTGTATGAAATTGCCTCAGATTTTTTTATAATTGAACTATTATAAATATAAAAGTATAACTTTATTTTTTAGGGTGTTCCATCACAGACTCCACAAGGATATCAAATAAACCCTGCAAGTTCTCCTCAAAACTGTCAACCCAACATGGCACAATCACCCCGTAACTATCAAAATGCACAATCTCCGAGCTATGTTGCAAGTGCTGCAATATCACCGCAGGGCTACAGACAGGTTCAGTCGCAGTCTCCTCCTATGGCACCAGTTCATCCACCTATGCAATATCATCATTCTCAACAGGTAATTACAACTAACCCATTGATAACCCAGTGAACAAAAGTAATTAGAGTTTTTAATAAACATAATAATTTAACTAACCATTAAATGGCTCCTTCCCATCTGGCCACTTTCTTATCTTGTGACCCTTATTAAATTTTGATAAAAATTGGTGTGTCACCAAAAATATACCTTTATATTTGAAGTTTAGGACAGCTTTCAAAATATGGAAAATTTGAATGATAGTAGGGTTGAAGAAAACCATTAAAATTATTAAATTATAAGCATTTAGCATATACTATTTTTGGGGTACCTCCCCTACACATAAAGTGGGATGATATTTTAGTCTCGTGTCTACCCTATTTAAAAACATTAAAGCGGTTCCTAAAACGATTGTGCCTAACTGGTAAAATATGCTTCCTTGGAAAACTTTGTACAGATAATAATAAGTTGACTATGGAAACCTATTCTATTCAAGGCCTGACACACTCTTGGTTGGTTTTTATTTATAACTAATTATCTGAAATAATTTTTGTTACTTGTTTACCATGAATGTTTAATAATAAAAGCTGTATATACCTAGATACTTTTTTCTACATACCTATATTATGTAAAAATAGCTGCCACAACTGAAGACCAATGTAACTGACTGTACCTTACAATAAAACTAGATTGTCCAAACAACAGTTAATGTATGAAAGAATATAAAGGTAGCACGCCGATTTTTATCAAAATTTAATAATAGTTGAGAGATGGGAAAGTGGCCAGATGGGAATGAGCCCATTAAACCATAGTTATTTCTGAGAGTTTCAGAATTGAGCTTTTTTGTGTGTGTGAAATTTGTGGAACTTATTTATTAATAAAAAAAATTTATTGATAGATGCAACAAGCTCATCAAGTCCAGCAATACCAGCAACAGCAACAAATACAAAACCAACAGCAAACCCAACAGCAACAAGCACAAATACAACACCAGCAAACAACACAACAACACCAGCCCCAACAACAACACCAGCCCCAACAACACCAGCCCCAACAACACCAGCCACAACAGCAGCAACAAAATCAACAACAACACCAACAACCACAACAGCAACAACAGCAGCAACAACAACCACATCAGTCTCAGCCACCATCGCAAAATACATCTAATTCAAATGACCAGCCATCACCAAGTGGAAATGGAAATCCGGGAATGCCACAACAGACTTCTGAGGTTTGTTTGCCATAGTTTATTAGGAGAAATCAATATATTTGTCATTTACCTAATAAAAATAAATCCAGTTTATTGTGTTAGAATTGTTTAACTTTTATTTCGATTGAAACAACTTATAGTGCGATTAAAATGAGAATAGGATCGAGTCGACGCCATATTGTTTCGAATTTAGACTGTTATGATAGTTAAATTTATGTTTAGATAATTTATTTATTTAACGTTTTTATAAATTCGATGCAAGACTATTAAAATTTATATGCACATAAGTTTTTCCGCAAATCGCACTTTTCACGTGATATTTGACAGAAAAAGGTCATTGACGTTCTTATTCTCATTTGAAACCCATTATACTATTTTGACTGTAAAAAATAACAAACAAAGGGGGATTCTGTATTAACCTCATCCCTACCCTTCAACAATCATTGGATATGTGTCATTTTGTTCATTAGGACCAAAAAAAAACCTTAAAGTGTCAGTTTTAGTTGCAAAAACCATGGGGTTTATTATAATTAAAAGATAACTTTTCGGCAAAACTTCCTTTTAAAATAATAAACAAAAAATCATAATTCACATTCTAAACGTGAAAAAGTCGCGTTTAGGCTCGACAGGATAATTAATACCACGGCCTCATAGAAAATCTACTATACTAGAGGCCTCCAACCTCTAGTCAAAGCTTGGTTACCCGGATACAGGTATTATTAATAATAAATAATTTTTTCAATACCTACATAAAAATTAAAAACTATAGTAAAAACAAATAAATTAAAAGCACAGATTTTTAAAAGATAGAATAAGGGGTCGTCCATTAATCACGTGAAGCCTAAAGGGGGAGGGGGGGTCCAAAAAAAATCACCAAGTATCACCAAGGGGAGGAGGGGGTATAAGGAGACATCACGTGTATTAATTTTCGAATCTAGTCTATGCATACCGAAATTATTATCGGTTGTAGATTCGTAGTGTTGTTTAAATACTTACAAGACAAATGACTCGTATAGTTTTTAATTGCTTAAATTATTCGATTAAATTGTTTTTTAAGTTAAAGTTTTTCTTCAAACATGACCTGCTTACTATGTAAAAAAATACACGTGATCTTAGGTGGGGGAGTATAAAACATCACCACGTATCACCAGGGGGAGGGGAGGGGTCTAAAAAGTTGTTAAAAACATCACGTGATTAATGGATGGTCCCTAATAAGGAGAATAGAGAAAACAATCATATTTTTTTAACTTAAAAGTTCTCAACCTGTTAAAGGATCGACATCGATTTAACCTGTATATGAATTTAATGAACAATAATGATGAACTATTAAATGTATTAGGTACTCTATTCTTTATTAGTAATACTATCAAATGGTTTTTTCAAAATCGGGCACGCAACTCCTTCCAGCATTTTTCGCAATTTCTTCACCATATATATTATTACTAGCTTTTCCCCGCGACTTCGTCCGCGTGGAGTTCGGTCTCCATACAAAATTTTAACCCCCTTTTCACCCCCTTAGCGGATGCCTACATCATTACAACAAATCTGTATGCCAAATTTCAGCTAAATTCGTTCAGTAGTTTCGGCTGTGCGTTGATAGACGAGCCAGTCAGGTTTGCCTTTTATATATTTAGATAATATATAAAACAGTAACTCCTCGTTTTCTTAATTATATCGCCAGAGTAAAATGTTTTCTATTCTAATACATCTTTCAAATGCCACCTGTTTCAAATGTTGGGTGGTGGGGATGTTTCTTCCCATTGTCCGGGTAAATAAATCTTAAAACCTAAAAACAATATAAGACGTATTTTTTTATTTGTTATAAACAATTCTTTATATATTTTTTCAGCAAAGTGAAAACCGAACCGCGCAGTCCTGCATCCGGCAAGGATGTAAAAATCCTGCAATAGCAAACAGCGGTTGGGAAGATGAATATTGTTCCAATGAATGTGTGGTCAATCACTGCAGGTGATACATATTATTATACTAGCTTTTGTCCGCGGCCGGGCGTAAGTACATTATCCCGCGGGAACACTACTTTTTCGGGATAAAAAATATCCTATGTCCTTTCCCGGGACCCAAAGTATATCTATACCAAATTTCATAAAAATCGGTTCAGCGGTTAAAGCGTGAAGAGGTAACAGACAGACAGACACTTTCGCATTTATAATATTAGTAAGTATAGATTCATCATATAAACCATAACCGACCTATCTGTGACTGTTAAGTAGCTTAGCTTAACTAAGAAATAATATGTGTTGTTCTGCAAACTAAGGACGAAAATTAGCCCAAATTCGGGCCAACATTTTTGTTACATTCTGGTTGCCAAATCCAGTTTATCATAAAGAATAGGACCTACACCTTTTATCCTGTGTTAAATGGAACAGTCAAAATATTTTTAAAGTTTTTAAGTTATAGCCATTTGAAGAAATACAAGAATTTGATTTTGACGCAACTGCCTTCATCAACTGGGCCCGGCTGACTTAATTACGCGCTAGGTACAAACAGATATGTGGCATTCTTTGTCTCTTTCGTATGCTCTACTGACTCAGTCGAACGGCAACGTCTCACGAGTCCAGGGGTGGTCGACTCTGTATGAATGACCTTGGACCAAAAAGGGGGCAGTTCGGTGCGTCAAGAATGGTTATATTTCAATATATCGCTCTCTGTCTTACATGGTTAATATTACATAAAAGTTACTTAAAAACCACAACAGATGGCGCGCAACAGACACTATGCCGCTTCTAGATCGCGCTAGCGAAAACACTAGACGTATGTATATAAGGGCTCACGAACGGTTTGTAACGTAGTGACTATTTGGTCGTGGAGGTGGTTGCTCGGTTTTGTTGAAATGTTAAATTTAACTCTAAAGAGAAATTTAACGCTAACTTAAACTTTAATTACGTATCTTCAATTTCCCGCCATATTTATATAATCAAATATATAGTCCTCCTTTGTTGGTAGGCGGTTAAAAGTTTGAGGGGGCAGCTCACTAGAGGCGCTAATTTGGTCCCAATTTTTTTGTATGAAGTCGACCTTCTTCTCCGCGAGTAATAAGTGTTCTGTGCACGAGTCACGGTTAATAAATTATTGGCAATACGCGTGTTTTAGCTTGAACAGGATCCTGACAAAACTGTGGGGACAAATTTCGGAACTAGATTTTATAATATTTTTGGTACAATACAATAATATGTATTACAGATACGAAAAAATATTATTTTAATGTATTTTATGGCCTTTAATGGATTAAAAATATAATTTAAATAATATTTTAAAAAATCATTGTAAATAAATCACGGTACATTTTAGTATCGATTTTGGTTGAGGGACACCCCAGGATACTGAAATTTTGGCGTTTGAATAGAAATTCCATCAATTTATTTTTTATCTACATAATTTTTTGTGACCAGCTAGACATATAAGTAGATAGAGATTTGTACGTCCTACAGTTTGTAAAACTTAAAAAAAATAGTTGGTAACAAAGGACACTGGGAATTTAGTATGAAATTTGCTACGGTGACCAAAGACAAAATTAGTTTTGATGTAAGCGTACACCTGGATTACAATGATATATATGTAGGTCGCATATCTGTGGGATATGGGGTTTATCGCGACTTTCGTAAAGCGGGTCAAAAACTCCCAATGTCTTTTGCCATGATTCTAGCTAAAGCTGAGACACCGAAAATTCCTTAGTTTGTAAAACGACCCATATAAGTAATAGAAATATTTCAGCCGAATTCTTTAACATAGGTCATATTTTTTACAAAAAAGTGTATTAATTGGGTGATCCAAATAAGTGTCGCGGGCGAAATGAAACTGCACTGCTGATGCCAATCTCACGCATGTGTGTACCTATACTTTAATTTCTGGAAGCTTATATTGTTTACTTATATATGTTTTCTTATTGTTGCAGAGATGTTTTTAGTTCATGGGTAGCATCAAATACAAATAGTCAAATGCAAAATTTCTCAGCAGTGAAGTAAATAAGACGTGCAATGGAGAATTGAAATTTTTAATAAAGAAAAACAATATTTCGCTTTAATTTGTGTGCGTTTTTGTTATTGTATTATTTTGTATCTAATCCTGTACAATTGAAGAACTGAATATTGTAATACTATTAATTTATAACCGAAGAGACAGTATTATTATTAAAATTAATTATTATTCATTGGAGATTTTTGTATGACTCTTTTTCATTGTCAAAATGATTTTGATACCTAATGTAACAAAAAAACTTAAGCAATATATCGTAATATTATTAGTGTATTCAATCTAAAGTTACATTAAGGTCTAATATACAACTATAAGTTATGCATGTTATGCTCTAGACATAATAATGGTCTAAAAGTGGTTTTCTTTCTTTCTCTAGAATATATAAATTATAAATTGTTGAAAATATTACAAATTTTGTTCTTGTTTTAATTAAATCTACTTTTTCAATGTGTATATGGACATAAAATTTGCCTTATACATTACAGTAGAACTAAATTAATAGTTGTAAGTATTATACTTGCTATATAAAATTACATGCCGCTATGTGCATTGGAAGAAATAGTAATAAAATTAAACTTTAAAAGTGCATTTAAAAGTTTTCGTTTATGAAGATAATAATTTCAAAACAAGTGTATATAATTTTGTATGTAGTTTATTGCTTATTGTATGTTACGAATTTTTATCATCCTTATTTATTTTATAAAATACGTGAGTCACAATCATATCTCATACTTTGAACACTTAGAGAAAGTTGTGCTTTAGCAATAGGACTTAGCTGGACCAAAATTTCTTTTTTAATTCAGTAAAAAAATAGATTAGGATGGTAATTATTACTGTTTTGTTGAATGAACTACATATTATGTATTGTATATAATAAAACCTTGCAATAATAGTAGATAATAATAAAAAGCAAATATATAGTACCTAATCAACTTTTAAGTACGTAAGTATATCTTTCTTTAGATAAAATATCTCTATGATTGTAAATAAGGATTTGTAAAAATTGTAAGTAGAAATATACAAATAAATTTCTTAAACATAAAGGTTATAATTTTTTCAATAATATGGTCAGTCCAGGACTCGTTTTGAAGACAATGTCCTGAGGGTCAATTCTACTAAATAAAACCTGCATTGATACAATTACAATCAAGTCGCGCTCGCGAGTCGCGACACGCTAAAACTGTCAAACCGGTATTCTCGTAAACGTCATACCAACGTGAAACGCGCTTTGATTGGTCAAAACTTCATAAAATCAGTTCATGTCATAAAATACAATCAAAGTAAAATAAAAGTCTACTTTATATACGAGAATTAAGGTTCTGATCTTGGAGTATTTTAAAGTATATTATTGCACCATGAAAGTCTACATGGCATCACACACCTCTAGCTCAATAGTTAATTGGTTGGTTCGACGTTCGAACACGAGATGTAGTTAGTTTAATTATTAAAATGCCACATATTTTATGAAGAACAAATGAAAAATTGTCATAAAATTATAGGTATATTGGTTTTTCATTATTTCATGAAGAAAAAAGTTTAGAATTTTTCGCAAAATTACTCCCACCGCGCCGGTCGATCGGGTTGACTCGAGCGCCATGTGCACACGCGCTCGAATAGGCGAACTACAACGTTCTACCTCGCCCTAAGATTGCACGATTGCAGAAGTGCGAAAAATGAAAACTAGCGTTGTTTTGTATTATAATAGATATTATTTTATTAGCTAACACAGGTTTAGACTAGGCTACCTCATCGCAAAACTCAAGCAACACCTTACACCACGTCATATAGGTAGGTGAAGAGCGAGATTTTGCCGTCCCCTTAAAATTAGTGCCGCCCGGGGCGGTTTAGAGGTTTGACCACTCAAACTAGTTTAACCTGAGTGTTCTGGGAAAGGCATTTCAGGAGCAGATGTCAAATTTTTGAAATATAGGGAAATTTAAATTTAGCACGGAAGGGGTTAGCAAGTATAGCCTGAAGACAAGAACGAGAGTCAGAAAAAATAACTCAGACGATGGGACTCAATGAATGATAAAGCCTTGAGTACAGCAATTGCTTCACTGCACCGGTAAGCGTCTGTATAAATATGATACCAGTTCTCATACTTGGTATTAATTATTTCAGATCCAAATCAAAATATGAATTTGTTATGTTTATCAGCTGAGTTAAGTTATTACGGAGAGTGTTGGATATACACATCCCAGAGTCGCTGAAACGGGATATTAGATTAAGTAAAAGGGAAGAAAGAAGTTCAGGACAACTATAATTAAAGAACAATGAATTGTTATTTGAAAAAGCGACACCATTATGTTGTTGCAGTGCTCTTTATCAGAGGTGATTAATACTCGAATGTGTTCGAAGGAATGAATGTTTATTTACAGAAACTTATCCTATTTATACAAAATTTTCTATATACAATAACCAATCAGATACAATAGCCAATCAGATACATCAGCCAATCAGATAATTCAAGGTCGTGCGCAGAATTCCTAGTTGTCCGGTAGAGGGCGCTGCTTGTATTCTCCCATAGTACTCCCCCTCAAGCGAAGCGTACATTCTTTTTGACGACTCTGCCACTCCTCGTAACAATACGAAGAATATTTGTTTCTTCATTAATGTTCGTCTGCGATGTACAGCTCCGCGCCGGCGTATGCGACACCACTGTTGAAGTATTTTCAGGTTCACTTGATTCTTGATTGAGTAAGTATGCGGGTTTCAGTCGATCGAGTGAGACGACTGTGGTTCGCAGTGGCAACTGTATCTTGAAATATTTTTCGTTGCGCTTCAATACTTCGTAGGGTCCATCGTACGGTGGTGTCAGCGGCGCGCGAACTGTGTCGTTTCGTACGAATACATGGCTGCACGTTAGTAGATCTTTGTGAATGAACGTAGATCTATTTTCACAGGAACGTTGTCGCGGTTTTAACATGGCCATTGTTTCAGTGAGTTTCCGTACGAATTCTGCATCTTCAATTCTTGATGTTGTCGGTACAAAGAAATCTGATGGTACTCGTAACGTAATTCCGTATGTCATCAGTGCGGGGCTCACGTTGGTATCTTCCCGGAGGGCTGTACGTAGGCCAAGAAGTACAGTCGGCAACTCGTCTGTCCACTGTGGCCATAAGCGCTGTCTTCATAGTGCGATGCCATCTTTCTATTTGACCGTTCGATTGTGGATGAAAGGCAGTAGTGCGTATTCTTGTTATTCCAAACTTTTGTAGGAGCGTTCTGAATAGCGATGGAGCAAAGGAACACCAAAACGAGCGATCCAGTTGTCGTAGAAAGCTTTTGCTACTGGTATTGCTTCTAGCCATTTCGTACATCGATCTGTGATAGTCACACAGTATCGGTAGTCTCGAGATAACCGCAGCGGTCCCACGATGTCGATGTGTACACTGTACATGTTCGAATCGCTGCGACTGCGGTATCTGTTGTAGCGGTGTTACGACGTGTCGCTGAACTTTAGCGCGCTGACAGCTGATGCATGTTCTTGCCCATTCTGTGACTTCTTTATTCATTGACGGCCAAAAATATTTTGATTGCATTAGTTTTCTTGTAGTTCGTATTCCAGGATGACTTAAGTCGTGTTGCGACTTAAATACAGCGTAGCGATATGCTTGCGGCAGGTAGGGACGGGGCATCGAAATAGATAACTCGCATGTTATTTGTCGTTCGAGTCTCGGCAAACTTATTTCGCTGAATTTTAAGTTCGGTTGGCTTCTTAATTTTTTTAGTTCTTCATCTCTGCTCTGGTCGATGATTAGTTGACTGTAATCCATTGTAGACGGACATTCTATGTCTTCAATGCGAGATAAAGCGTCGGCAACAATGTTTTCTTCTCCTTGTATGTACGGTCTACTTGATTCTCGAACAAAATTGACTAATGAAGTGTGTCTGTCTCTCTCTTCGCGGTGTATCGCTGCTGCTCGATGTTTTTGTAAGTGCATATATGAGAGGCTTGTGATCTGTATATATTGTTACTTCGCAGCCTTCTATTAATCTTCGAAAATGTTTCACGGCAGTGTACATCGCTAATAATTCGCGGTCATATACACTGTATCGTTGTTGTGTAGCGCTCATTGCTTTTGAAAAGTATGCTAGCGGTCTCCAAACATTGTTAATACGTTGTTGTAGCACAGCGCCGATCATAGATAATACAGATATATATTAGGCGCCGATGCTGTGGTCGGACGCATCGGTCATTATTGCGAGCGGGCAGCTAGGTACCGGATGACTGAGTGTTGTAGCTTCTAAAATGCTTTGGCGGCATTTTTCGAAACTTTCTTCAGCGGCGGGCGTCCATTCTACTGGTGTCTTGTCGTTTTTCTTTCTGTTGTGCAGATACTTGTTGAGTTCGTGTTGAAGATTCGCTTGTTGTGGTAGGCAATCACGGTAATAATTGATCATGCCTAAAAAACATTGAGGTATATTCTTTAGTCATTGCTAAAAAACGACGAAGTTCGATCACCGTCTTTGGTTTTGGATAACCTGATATAGCAGATGTTCGTTCTTCTGTGGGTTTTATTCCGTTTTCAGACACTTCGTAGCCCAAAAAGTCGATTTTCTTAACACCGAATTGACATTTTTCTATATTATTGAGTGTTACGCCATACTTGTTAAGGCGATGCAGTACTTCGTGTAATAATTTCTTGTGTTGTTCTTCATTTTCCGTGTGAAGTAAAATATCGTCGACGAAACAGAAACAATCTTCGATGTTCTTTAGGACTTCGTGCATAAATCTTTGAAACGTTTGGCTGGAGTTTCGTAACCCGAATGGCATACTTGTGAATTCGTATAGACCAAACGGGGTTATAATTGTAAATTGCTGTCTTCTGTGCGTCTTCTGGGCTTGCCATTGGTATACAGTAGTAAGCCATCTTCAAATCCAGCTTCGTAAAAATCTTCTTATTATGTAGCGAGTAGGTGAAGTCTTGTATTCGAGGTATTGGATAGCGATCGGGTTTTGTTACTGCATTCAGTCGTCTGTAATCGCCGCATACCCTTAACCCGCCGTCTTTTTTCTTCACTATATGCATTGGATTTGCCCACGGGCTATTTGAAGGTCTACAGATGCCCATCTCCATCATGCGCTTGAATTCTTCTTTAGCGGCTTTATATTTGTCGGGGGGGAGAGGGTGGGCGCGGGCGAAAAGTGGCGGTCCGGTTGTTTCTATGTGGTGTACGACGTCGTGTTTGATCGGCTTCTTAAGGCCGTGTAGACCCAATTTTACATGACTTTGAATCGATAATAAACAAACAAATAGTATCTTTAAAAAGCCAAAAAAAATACACATTGTTGTTTACTTAATGTTCTTTTACAATTTGTGGTTCAAAACATAATATTGAAAACTTCACTCGATCAAAAATAATTCCGAAGAGGAGGCTAAATTTGAATATTTTTCTTTTTGTTCATGAAGTTCATGATAGTTTTACTTTCAAAAATCATATCTACGAAAAGCTAATAACTTAAAGAAGAATAATTTGTGGTTACATTTTGCATGTTGGTTTAATTATTTTAACATTAAATAATTATTGAAATGAAGCGTGCGTAAGCCGCTTGAGTCGCCCCACAGTCGCCCGCTAGGCGTTGACGAGGACAGACCTATGTCAGTTTTGCTAGCGCACGGCTTACCCGCGTATTTATCGAACAATTCTTTCGTTTCTAACGCAGTGTAGGAAAGTCAGTTTGTTTTGTTTTTTTATTTTTGAACTAAATTATACATATCATACACAATAACATGTTATATTTTATCGTCGCCGCGTCATTGCTTTTGCCAGATGAGACGACCTCTGTGGCTCAGTGATTGAGCGTGTTGGTGCTCAAGCCGGGGGTAGCGGGTTTGAATCCCGCCGAAGGAACAAAAAGTTTCCTGTGTTCCCGGGTCATGGATATGTATAATACAATAAAAATCTAAAGGAAAGTCAGTTTGTTTTGTATTTTTTTATGTTTCTTTTTATTTTTGAACTAATTCTATACAGATAAAAAAAATTGAAGTGTCTGTTTGTAACTTCAAATTAACAGCTTTTCATATAAGGAATCTAAAAGTATATTCGGTACTTATAATAAAATACCAATTTTTAAAATTTTTGTCTGTCCTTCTGTCTGTCTGTCTGTCTGTTTGTTCCGGCTAATCTCTGAAACGGCTGGACCGATTTTCACGGGACTTTCACTAGCAGATAGCTGATATTATAAGGTCTAACATAGGCTACTTTTATTTTAGGGTTCCGTTTAAAAAAATAGGGTTCCGCTTTCGTTAGATCTGCGCAAACGAAGTTGCGGGCATCAGCTAGTTATACATATAACCATACACAATAAGATGTTACATTTTATCGTCGCCGCGTCGTTTCTTTTGCCAGATGAGACGACCTCTGTGGCTCAGTGATTGAGCGTGTTAGTGCTCAAGCCGGGGGTCGCGGGTTTGAATCCCGCCGAAGGAACAAAAAGTTTCCTGTGTTCCCGGGTCATGGACATATAATACAATAAAAATCTATAGGAAAGTTTGTTTTGTATTTTTTTATGCTTCTTTTAATTTTTGAACTAAATCTATATACAGATAAATAAAAATGAAGTGTCTGTTTGTAACTTCAAATTAACAGCTTTTCACATAATGCATCTGAAAGTATATTCGGTACTTACAATTACAATAAAATACCAATTTTTAAAAATGTCTGTCTGTCTGTCGGTCTGTCTGTCTGTTTGTTCCGGCTAATCTCTGAAACGGCTGGACCGATTTTCGCGGGACTTTCACTGGCAAATAGCTGATGTCATAAGGTCTAATTTATTTTAGGGTTCCGTTTAAAAAATAGGGTTCCGCTTCCGTCAGTTAGGCGCAAACGAAGTTGCGGGCATCGGCTAGTTATACATATAATCATACACAATAACATTATCGTCGCCACGTCGTTGCTTTTGCCAGATGAGACGACCTCTGTGGCTCAGTGGTTGAGCGTGTTGGTGCTCAAGCCGGGGGTCACGGCTATAAAAATTATTAAATATATTTCTGTTGTCTGGTACCCGTAACACAAGTTCTTCGAGAACTTACCACGGGACCAGATTGACTTGGTGTGAAGCGTCCATAGATATATTATTGTGTTGTGTATTATGAGAAAAAAGTAGCTGATGCGTGGAGTAGCCTTAGTACATTATTGAATAAGCCAGTAAACAGTTTTTATGAATTTGTAACATCTACCATCTTCTTTGCCGTACTTTTCGTTTCTTTTTATTTCGATTTCTGTTTTTACAATAATAATAATAAATAACTCCCCACGCCGATTTCGGTGACGGTGGCTGGTTTTATTGTAGCCTAGCCAGTTACACAGGAGTATTTTTATAGTGCCCAAGTGTGTCCGCAGTACACAAAGGCACTCTTTTTTTTACTCTCGTAATCCAGGGGGACGGATAACCGACACGACTGACGAGAGATGAGGCGCAGGTCCGACTTTTTACCTGCCCATCCGACGCATGGATCATCTTTCTTGTCAGACAATCAGGTGATCAGCCTGCATTGTCCTAACCAAACTTGGAAACAACAATTTTTGTTGTTCCAGTGCGGGAATCGAAATTAGAACCTACGACCTCCGAGTCGAGAGCCAAGCTCTAACCACTAGACCACGGAGGCTGTTCTATTTACAATAAAATATAAGGATACGTGCTCAACATCCGTCATGCTTGCCTTTGCAGAACACACCAAGTCACTCGCAAGTAGGGGTTGCAATCCGGATACTTCGAAATTCGAAAAATTCGAAAAATCCGGATTTTCATTTAAAAATCCGGATTTTTCGAGTTTTTCGAATCTTGGTTACTACTATGAAAATTACATATTTTAATTGTAATTAGTATGTACTCTAGACGTACAATATTTGAATAAGGGATATAATTAATCGAGTGAACAAAAAATAAGTTGGTGACTGTACGTGAGCATACTGTATTGCTGAATTTGGCAGCGAATTAATATGTTGGCGACTAAATTACCAAACTGGTGAAATCACTCAAGTGACAAAAAATACAAAAATCGGCAGATAAAAAGTAGCGAAATTTAATCCAATTAGCACCGATGAGTTGGTGACCATTATACCATGTAAGTAGCTAATAAAGATTTGATTGATAAATTAATAGCTGCTAAAAATTCAATTTGCAAGCTACGGAAAATCCCAGTTTTGGATACTATTGGAGGTTTTTTTTCTTTGTTTTCAAGGTTTTTGGGGGTGCAGAATAATATGAAAATAAAATCCGTTTTAAAATTCCAAAATGGCGTATATTTTTTTTTTATTAAAAATGGATGTCTTTTTCCATGTTTCATATGCTGATTATAAAATTGTCTTCCAATTTCATTTTCCAAAATGGAGACTATACAATCTTCGTAAAATTAACATGTAGTTTGTAGAGGTACCAGCTATGTAAGCTATAGAAACTTTTCGAAATTCAGGATTTTCAAATTTCTTTTTTTGGCATTCATGAAAAAAATATGCGATTTCCGGGTTAAGGGGGAGGAAATTTTTATTATTTTTCCAGTAATAGTATTATTTTTCCGTTTCTAAAATAGAAGCGATTATAGAAAAAAAATATGGCAATGTTCTACTTTGACACAAACAGTGTATAAAGCTATAGAAATTTTGGAAAATTCAGGATTTTCAAATTTCTTTTTCTTCCATCGTGAAGTAAAGGTGTTGCGGGGTTCTTAAGGGGAGGAAATTTTCTTTAATTTTTTCAATAGGATGCACCGTTTCCGAGATAGAATCAATTTTATAAAAAAAAATGCTCTACATTGAGATACGAGGGATGTATAAAGCTATGGAAATTTTGGAAAATTCAGGATTTTCAAATTTCTTTTTCTTCCATCATGAAGAAAATATGAGGTTGCGGGGTTACTAAGGAAATTTAAAATGGATGACTTTTTTGTAATCAGCACCCCCAGAAACCAACAAAAGTACAACCATATTATTTTTATAAAATTAAGTATGTCCGCCATATTGGAATTTCAAAATGAATGCCATTTTCGTATCCAGCACCCCCAAAAACCTGGTAATGACACCTATGTTAATTTTGCGAAAAATGAATATCCGTTATTTTTAAATTTCAAAATCAATTTACACAATATCTACACCCCCCTAAAATCGAGGAAAATTAAAAATTGGGAATTTTGTACGCTTCTTTGTTTTTTTTTTATGTGCGCTGGTTTTGCAGCTTGTATGTTTTTTGAGTTACCTACATTAGGGAAAATATATGTGCCTATTCTTAAATTAAATGTGTACTCACAAATTGTCGCCAAGATGGTTATTTGTTCGCTAATATAATATATGTCTGCCAGTTTGGAATATTCAGTCGTATTACTTAGTCACCAGATTTGTAAATTTTTATTCCTTACATTCTTTAGCCAACATGGTAATTTAGTATTCAATATTCGGTATTTTCACATCCAAAATTTAATTGTTTTGTCGTGAGTTTAAATCCATGCCTTTGGATAATTTGATATTATTATTTTTTTGTCCTGTTGTAATTGTTGACACATTTTTCCATTTATTCAAGTTATTTGGTAGAACATAGTCAATCCATTAAATGGAGATGCGAGGGATGAAGATCTGCTAAAATATTATGGTCGCTATATATGTATATGTATGGACTGTTTCTAAGATACTTACCATTTTATATTTTTTAGTAGTAGTACAGTTCAGTAATAGGTGATCCAATTTATAAAAACACTGAATATGGTTTCAGTTTTAATTGCACAAGTAGTAAGAAGTATAATAAGCAAATCCAAACCCAATTAAAGCTTTGTATATTTATATTTATTATTAATTGAATTCGTACTAACGAAAGTCAAAACATATTATTGCAATTTTAATTTCTACAATCATAGAATGCCAAATTAATATGACAGCTTAAAAAGAAATGTAGTGGTTTAACTATATTTAATTATCTTCTAAATAATGAATATCTAAGTCCAAATACCTAAATCTTATCTCTATGATATCAGAATAAATTCTTAAAAAGTTAGGGAAGAAGTTTTGGAGTCGATAATACCTGACTGGTTGGTTTAAGATTAGAGAGAGTTTTTCCGAATGAATGAAAGTAATATATTTTTTTTTATTATTAAAATTAATTTGATTGAACTAAACTAACCTAAACTAACGAGTCAGTAGCAAAACTAAATGAAAATCAACGCTCCTGTTTTTGCGTAGAAATAATTATTTTTTAGATAATATTTTAAAGATAAGATATAGGTGCCAAAAATAGCACCAACGATTTGTGTAAACCACTGATAACAGTGGTTTACACAAATCGTTGGTGCTATTTTTGGCACCTATATCTTATCTTTAAAATATTATCTAAAAAATAATTATTTCTAAAATAATCTTTTAAAAAAATAATTTTTTAAGTAATGTAGTTTTCATCTTATAGCGGAAACTTCAAAGTGCAATAAAGAGTAAGATGTTACTGTTTATTTGTAAGTAAAATGTTAAAATAAAGATCTTACAATAGTTACAGATTTTAAATTGTGCTTAGAATTGTTAATTGTACTTCTGTTAGTTACCGAGGGAATTAAAAGCACAATTTACGTGTTTAATTATTACCCAAATAGGTGGGTGGTTTTTACTTTCAATAACTCAAAAGTGGTCCAATTTCGTCCATACAAAATTATTTGTTCAGCCCCATACTTCAAATGATTTGTCTTCACTCCCCGGATCTCAATTTAAAGGATTTTCAGTTTCCTACGTTTTATTAAACTGTAATAATTTTCCTACGTTAGTACTTTCTCATAGAAATGGAACTTTACGAAAACGGTAGTGGTGAACTGTGGCGTAGATAATTATGTAAAAAAAAGCGTTAAAAAGATCACAGGCTATTCCACTTTTTTATAATTCTTTACTGCTGGAACATTTAGTAAATAACAATATATACATACCTTATTCAAAATAAAATACTATAGGTGTACCAGAATCTCATGGCAAATAGGGAAATAAAATTTTGTAGTGTGCAATACTGGGGAAATTGGATTAAACGATCTTGATACTGGTTAATTTTCAATTATGTCTTTAGTATTATTGAACATGAATTATAATAAGACTGTGTGAAGAATGTTCGGTGTATAATATAGAAAACTAGCTTTTGCCCGCGGCTTCGCCCGCGTGGAATAGTGTTCTTGGAGAAAAAACTACTTCGGCGAATAACTCTACCTACTTACAGATATATACTTCTTATACAATATTGAAAATGTTTTTAGGTTTGCCCAATGCAAATTGTTAAAAATGGGAGCCTATCACCTCGACACGACATGCGCGACCACTTGATAATATACTTACATAATATTACATTTATTGCACTTGAATATAAGTTTTACCATAATCTTAAAGACTAATTATACTTAAAGACTATTATTTTAAAAACTCGCATCAAAATCCGTTGCGTAGATTTAAAGATCTAAGCATACAAGATTAAGCATACAATATACTATACCTACATAGGGACAGACAGATAAAGCGATTTGTTTTATACTATGTACTATGTAGTAAGTAAAGTTATTTGACATTCCAACAAAACTGACAAACCACCTCTGGAATCCAGAGTCTGGATATTCCATAAGAATTAAGAACTGCAGTTACTATGATGTATTCTGTGCTGCAGTTCAAAATATTCGTAAACCTCTTTATACTGTATAAGTGTATACGTCCCGCGTTTTCGATAGCGCGATGTAGAAACGCAAGAGCCCGCGCCGCGCAGCAACACTATATCCCTGCATTTTAAATCTGTAATATCTTCGAAAATATTCATTTATAAATTACATGCCGTAAAGGGCAGTATTGATCTATCTTAAATGCAATATATATTTAAGGTACTTAATTGGATAAGGATTAATACTATATTGCTTAAAATCACTTTGTAAATAACCTATTTAATTAAAATCAAAGTAAAAAAATGGTTATTGTGGGTTATCCCTAAGAGATAGATATATGCCATCGTGGACTTTTTTGTAGGCTTTTTAAAGATGAATACAACTGTAGTACATAATTTTCATCTATCTCTTAGTGTTCAGCCAGCATTTTCAATGTAAGCGCAAAATATGTGATTTTTTAGGACTTTAGAAACCTCTAAAATTATTTGTGTACCTCTACTATGTTATGCATGTTATATACCTAAAAACCTTCCCGTTAAATCACTCTATCTGTTAAAAAACCGGCATCAAAATCCGTTGCGTAATTTTAAAGATTTAAGCATACGTAGGGGACAGACAAAAAAGGGACTTTGTTTTATACTATGTAATGATAATGATATTTCATGAAAAATAAATCAATCGTGAATTACTTTATATACTTATTTATTACGAATAGCATACAATTAAATTGGCAACAGTTTATTTAATGTTGGAATTTCCTTCCGAACTGTATATAACTCGTTTACTTTATTCCTAATCAACTATAAATCGAAACTGTCTTATGTTGATTTTCTTTTTTCCTCCTCTCCTCCTTTTACCAGGCATGGAAAACAAACCATCATTCGATGTGCCATCAGCTACGATTCACCTTATAGTAGTACTGGAAACACATTTAAAGAAGTCACAATAATTACCTAAGAAAATATAAAAAAACTAAAAGTATCAAAACAACTCACTCTAACTTACCGGTCAACTCTACCACAAGCTTTAAATTATAAGATTGAGTTCAATTTACACCTTCTTCTTTCTGTATTTTACTATAGACATAGAAAACAATATTTCTCGCTTGAGATCGAATTGCCTTTTTGGATATTTTCACAAAAACAACAAATTCCAAGAACATAATTACAAAATTTTAACAGCGGTTGACAGATCACGTACTTTGATTTGACGGGTCATACTTGACATTGCCATATGAAAATCACATTTTTTATTTTTTTTAAAATGCCATCAGATCCTGGTAGACCTATAACTATAAAACTGAACATTCTAGGATTTCAAACGTAATCAAAAATATTTATAAAAATGAAAAAATAAATATAATTAAGTATATAATTTTGATCAATCTCATTATGTTTTTATTTATTCAGATTGTAATTCTAATACTTACAACTTAAAATAAGAATTTATTTAAATTAAATTATAAAAAAGTAACTGTTTTTTTTTACTAATGAGTGTAATTTTTGCTACAAAATAGTAGTAAAATAAACATTGAAGTTTTATAAAATATGCAACAAATTAAAAAAAAATGAAAAATCTGAATTATCCGGATAATCCGGATTTTTGGGAGAAAAAATTCAAAAATCCGGATTTTCAAAAAGTCAAACGTTTGTGGAGGTTTGGATTTTGCGGCAAGTGGCAAACGTGCGGACTCGGCAGTAGGAATACATTTTTTGCAAGTGTCTGCCTAAGTAGGTACCATCAAATCGTCAACACCTATGTACCTGATACAGTATTTTTATCTCACGAAACGACACGTACTTTAGTGACCACACGAGCTAACGATAGGTACTCGTCTCCATGCACACATCGAACACAGCGTGTTTTTATACTTGTAACAGAACACACTGCATAGAAACTGTCAAAATCTATACTAATATTATAAAGCTGAAGAGTTTGTTTGTTTGTTTGAACGCGCTAATCTCAGGAACTACTGGTACGAATTGAAAAATTCTTTTTGTGTTGGATAGTCCACTTATCGAGGAAGGCTTTAGGCTATATAACATCATGCTAAGCTCAATACGAGCGGAGCACCATTCAAGAATGTTACAAAATCGGGGGTCTTTTTTTCCTTTTGAGAGCTTTCGCTGCGTACGCTGCGGAAACGGTTAAAGTTTCGCTAAAATGATGTATGGCAGAATTGTTCCCCTTTAAAAGTTCTAAAAAAAAGTCCGCGACAGTATATGTCTATCTTTTAAGGTTGGCTCACTATAACCTTTTTATACTAACCAAATTTGTTCTAAAAGTAAGCATTATTTCTGAAGGTGTTTTCATAAAGATTATATTAATCCTTATCCAAGTAAATACGTTATTCATTACAAGCATTTAATCTAGAAGAAATTTGCCGTTTACATCATTTGATTTCAATAAGTATTTTAGAAGATATCGCAGTAATAAAATAATCATACGCGCTATAGTACGGCGCGCGGCGCGGGCTGGTAGTCGTGAGGTGAAAGCGCTTCTCCTTCTACGTAAATGAAGTCGCGGGTAAATTTTAGCGATATCCTAAAGTAACTATTCCACGCGGACGAAGTCGCGGGGAAAAGCTAGTAATTGAATAAAATTTAAGCATTTTTTACTTAGGTACCTATAATATCTATTCAAATTATGTGTGCTATGTGTTGCATTAAAACAGTTATCTATGAATTTTATTATCTTTTTCAATGCAAATAATAAAATAAATTGACCTACTGCCGACACGACTACACTGTAACA
Organism: Glaucopsyche alexis; assembly: GCA_905404095.1. Classification (NCBI taxonomy): domain Eukaryota; kingdom Metazoa; phylum Arthropoda; class Insecta; order Lepidoptera; family Lycaenidae; genus Glaucopsyche; species Glaucopsyche alexis. Next base: position 12,489,878 of record FR990053.1, read on the forward strand.
CTTTGGGTTCATGTAAGTTCACGCCGGCGACGTAGGCGCGCGGCTCGCTTTGCGGCAATTGCGGGCAACTCTTGGAAGCGTTAAATGCCTATTTCGCTTGGTCTACCTGGTCTTAAGTGAAAATGGGCGAAGAATGTCTGGATACTGCTTCAAGATGTCGTGATATACTTGCTCGGAGTTTAACAGGCGAATACTTTCGACGGGACTTGCGATTTCTATTGTCTTCACTGATAGTTCTCTGACGCTGTCGGTTAGTTTATTCTTATGTAAATCGACTAACTAGTAGTTGATAGTGGCGAAGAAAATCAGCTCCTAATATAGATGTCTTAACGTCGGCGATTATGAATGTCCATGTAAATGTTCTTCGTAGCCCCAGGTTCAGTTTGATAGTTTTCTCGCCGTATGTCTTGATTTGAGTGTTGTTAGCGGCGTACAGTGTGTACGGACTTGCTTTCTTCATTCTTGTTTTCTTAGTGGCGGCTAACACGGAGATATCTGCGCCTGTGTCCACGAGGAAACATTCGTTCGTGTCGCGGTCGCGGACACAAAGGCGATTAGTCGTCTTGGGGCAGGGATGTCAGACCGCCCGCGCCACTTGGAAATCCTTGTACCGAGCTGGCTGAAAACTGGTATTGCAGATGGCAAACTGGTACGCCTGCGCTCCGCTCTGGCGCTGCAAACACTGATAGATAAACTGTGTCGGAAGTCGCATCCCAGTGAATAAAAATAATATTTTAATTTCGTATACTCTTAATAGAGGGCAGTAATTGTCGAACGCATGGAAGAAATATCATTTTAAACATATCTTTCTGATATTATATTGCATTTCGGGTATAAAATGTAAAATATATTGAAAAAAATAGATAAATGATTCATAAAGAAGATTTTTATCGGAAACGAGGTTTTTTGATGGGGGATGTGGTATTTATCTGGTGAACTATATGAACCGTGTGAGCAATTTTACCTTTATTCTTTATCGAATGATATAACAAATTATTAAAATATATATGGAAAAAACGCTGAATAAATATAGATTTTTTTTTTTCGAACAATATTTGCACTTTCAATGCGGTATCAAAAAAATATTCGAGGGATTTGAACCCGGGACCTCTAGATTGAGAGCGGAGCACCTTACCATTACGCCATCAAGCATATTTCAAATTAACTCATGGAAAATGGTAAGTGTTTATCCGAGACTGCTTGCTATAAAAAAGTTTTATATTATGAGGGAAATCTGATTGGATTTTTTTTTACATGCATCTTTGAAATTTGCCGGTTATTCTATATAGTCAGTGTATTTTTGTCGGTCAAGGGACAATCTTGGTATTTTTGCGTACAAGGACAATGGACCTAGTATAACAACAGGACCGACTACTGTGAGCAAAAAACGAGCCGAGCGAGAGGTTGGAAGAGAGGCCGTGTGTCCCTTTCTAGTAGGGTGACAATAATATTTTCTGCTGTGGCAAACTGCAAAGCTGTGTGAGACAAATTGTGAAACACTGAATGACATACAGCTGAGGCTTTAAAAGTCGACTAGATTGAATAGTGTAAAATCAAGAAGGTTTGAAGTGACGGCTGCATTAATATACATAACAGATTTTTATGTAATTCTCTGCCTTACTTAAACACTATTGAGCCATTTTTGTCGCATTTCTTCATTGTTGGGAAATCTATAAAAACTGTATTATATTATCATTAAAGGCCTTACTCGACTTCACACGTTTTTTCTCAGTAACTATGTACTTAACTTACTACGATTCTAGGCGAGTCGCTACTGACTAGTTTATAACAAAACGTAGTACAATTATAACTCTTAATAACGTCAGTTGCTATAATGTTAACACTTTTATACTAGAACTAGCGACCCGCCCCAGCTTCGCACGGGTACAATACTGATACTAATACTACAGAATATCTTGAAACCTCTAACAAAACGGGCGAAATCTAGTCAAAACAAACAGAAACAAATTAATATAGGTACCTACTAAAACTCAATGAAATAAGTAGGTGGGTATACTTTTATCGTATGAAATGCCATAGATCTAAACTCCCCCCGCACGCGCACCCCTGCCTTGGTGACGCCCACTTCGCAACGGGCCGTGCAGCAGAAATCGTAATATTTTAATTTCGCCATAACTTCAAAACCAAACGTCCAATTTCAATCATTTAAAGACCAAATATTATCTACATAAACTGTACTTAGTGATGAAATAATTTATTTTGATAAAGATTAATAGCATGAGTAAAATAAACGCGTTTAAATGTAGTCCAAAAAAAATTCAAGTTTTCTAAATAAAAAAATGGTTGTTGTGCCTCACTCGACATAGATAGGTATAGTGTGTCGCGGACTTTTTTGTAGATATTTATAAGATCTACAATTAATTAGAACATTTTATGGTTCTATCTTTTATAGTTTAGGCAGCGTACGCAAAATAAGTAACGTTTCTGGTTGATTTTTTACACCTTGTGTCCGAAAAATCCAAATATTTTACGGAACTCTATTTTTTCCAAAATAAAATTTAGCCTATGTTACTCGTGGATAATGTAGCTTTCGAATAGTGAAAGAATTTTTGAAATCGGTCCAGTACTTTTTGAGCCTATTCATTACAAACAAACAAACAAACAAACATACAAACAAAGTTTTCCTCTTTATAATATTAGTGTAGATAACTAGATTAACATTAACAATTAACTTACTAATGTTACTAATAAACGAAATATTGCAACCAGCAGAACTTTCACTTCGACAAGAATATATACAACATTTTTTTCACCATTTTGACTGTTAAATCATCAAACAAATAATAAAAACATAGTTACGGAGATACATGAAGTAAGAAATAAAAACTATTTTCAAATTTAATATTATCCGGTGTTCAGCATAAAATATGTGTAATGGCGTATCTATTGTCTTGCGAATGATACCATCTAATAAAAAAAGAAGGAAAAGGATTTAATGTAAACTGCATTTTTATTTAGTATTATATGACTATTTCTAACTTTTTTAATTAGAATATGATAAAGTTATAAACATTTGTTAAAATAATAATATAGTACACTCGTTTTATCTAAGATTTTTCAAGTTACTTTTTATAAATACCAACATTTTTCTGGTTGGCAACATGCAAGAACGAGACACACAGCCTCTCTCCTGGCTATCTAGCTTGGCTCGGATTTGCCTCTATGATACGTGCATTGTGAAATACACTCTATTACTAAGGTAATACAGTTCTTTTTAGCAATTACAAAATTCGGAGTCTTCTATCCATAGGTACTATATCCATGACAAGGACTGAGTAGTCTTGGTACATGGTACGTGGAATCAAAACCTAGTATGTGTACCAAGAAATTGGTACGTCTGACATCCCTGCTTGGGGACACCGACATCCGCCACAGTCGGTGTCGGAATTAGTTTTCCGACGTTTTGTTTCTTCTGCAGCATGGCGATTCGCATCTCTTCGCTTTATCGCCATATCTGAAGTGATATTTACATTCCCACGTCGATTCATCTTTCATAGCAGGCTTTCGGCGGGCGGACTTCGAGCGTGAGCGAGAGTAGCGCGAGTGAAAGGGACGGCGATAGTGCGGCCGCGATGAATGAGTGCGTAGTTCGGCCACTTGTAAGGTAAGTTCTTCGATTTTCTTTGACATATATTCTAGCGCACTGTTTTCGTTACTGCTTGATGATGATGACGTTGATACTTCAGCTACAGTGTTGTTGTTGTCACCGGAATATTCCATCATCTTGTCGGCCATCGCTGCGAGTGTGTCAAGTGAAGATTCTTTGTTGACGGAGAGCACGCAACGTATGTATGGTGGTAAGTGGTTTAGCCATTCTATTCTAAGGCCATTTTCAGTTATCATGCCGCCTCCAAGTTCTCGCATCTTTCGGAGCAGCTGAGTTGGTTGCTGGTCGCAGAGTTCTAGGCCGCTGATGAGCTTCTGGAAGTTCTGTACTTCTGACTTCTCGTATACGGTAAGTAGACGGTTCTTGATCGTCGTATACTTATTTTTTTCTGGCGGGTTGTAGAGGATGTCTGTGAGGTGCTGGAGGTCTGTAGCTTGAAGGTGTTGAAGAACGTAGCGGAATTTCTGGTCGTCCGATGTCTTCAGAGGTTCGACGACGGCTTCAAATTGAATGAACCATGCTCGTGGAATTTCGCGCCAAAATGGTAGGAGTCTTGATTGTATGGAGACAGCGGCGAGTTCGTGGCTTGATTCTTCGTATTTTCTTACAGGAACGTTCGATGCTTTCAGGGCCATAGTTTCTGCTTGATTTTTATTTGCAGGAATATTCGATGCTTCCTCGGCCATAGTTCTTGCTTGATTCTTCCTTTTTCTTCCAGTGCGGGGTCACCAATTGTTGCAGTGCTCTTTTGTCAGAGGTGATTAATACTCGAATGTGTTCGAAGGAATGAATGTTTATTTACAGAAACTTATCCTATTTATACAAAATTTTCTATATACAATAACCAATCAGATACAATAGCCAATCAGATACATCAGCCAATCAGAGACAATAGCCAATCAGATAATTCAAGGTCGTGCGCGGAATTCCTAGTTGTCCGGTAGAGGGCGCTGCTTGTATTCTCCCATAATGTGTTTCCGAAATAGGGTCTCGGACAATGGCCTGATGGGCAACTGGCAAGACGGTCGTAACCAGGTTGGGGAGTAGGAATTGTATGACGAGGGGTGAAAACAGTTTTTCTGTATGAGACAGTACGAGGAGGAGAAGGAGTTAGCGGGAACGAGAGGGTGTGGCTGTAGGAGTGGCTACGACGTCAGTGAAAGCTCTGCGCACACTAGGGAACCTAGCCGAAGCTTCAGCAGATGAAATATTTTGTTCCGACATAACAGCCTTTTTTTCCTTCTGTCTTATAAATTCAGTACAACTAGGGCTGTTAGCCATATGAGATCCCGAGCAGAATAGACAAGTAGCCACTTGAGTATTATAATTTATAACACCCTCATGTCACCCTCATGTGGTTGCGAACACTTGTAACACCTAGGGTACACTAGTACAGATTGTCTTGACATGATCAAACCTGCAGCACCGGTTGTAGGTAGGTACTGGATGATAGGAAGTTTATACAACTCTACAGGTAGAGATATATAAAAAAGGTAAGTATGAGGAGGTAGTTTTTGGCCGTTAAAAGTCACAACGACTGTTTAGTTGGGTATCCATGTTACATTTACATTATACTACGGGAGGTAGCGCTATAGTTGACAAAGTCATTTTATACCGGCTGAAAATCATAAGAATAATAGTTTTCCCCTAACACATAACAGCTCTGAACGTCAGCTGCTCCGATAGCGGTGGAGCTAAAGGAGACAGCATGACAAAGTCATTGGAAAAAAATCTGCTCCGAGGAATTTTATACCGAGCGAAAGTTGTATTAAATTATTGTTTCAATCATATTTTTTACAAAAATTATCGTCAGCTGTAAAGACGAGGGGGGGTTCAATGTCAGTCACGTGCATAAACCTCATTTAAAATTTAAAAAATAAAGTTATTTTATACCTTATGAAATTTATATATCTCAATTTTCATACTTTTAAAATAATAAAAAAAAATAGTCAGCTGTACGTTTGACGGGGGTAACACCGTCAGTCAGCGTGTTAAACATGTCGCGCGCTCAACGCATTCGAGCGTTTTTGGAACATAAACTGACAACCTTTACACCCACAAAAAATCAGCTGGCGACGATTTTTAGTTTCTTTAACATTTTAATTATCTTATACTTAAAAGTTAATAAATATAACATCAATTTAATTTAAATAACACCACAGTAGGTACATTTATTAATTTTGTGTCGGTTCCAAATTATATTAATATGTACTGTAGCATCAAGGAATTTCAAGCTGTAAAAGTCTCACTACTTCAACGTACCTTTCCTAAAAAATATTATTCTGGCCTCCACTAGAATAACCTTTGGTAGTAAGTATACCCTATTCTCCTGGGTGTCGCGCGTAAACTCGCGTTAACTATCTAAACAAGTCTCGTGTCGAGCCATCGCGAGCTAACTCGGCCGCGTTTCCCGCCCTTTTATTTTTCAAGGTTATATTGATAAATTGTTAATATAACTTATGCATGTGACATATATTTAAAAACAAGAATAATTTCCCTATATGACTACGTAACTGGAATTTTAAAAATACTAAATGAATACGAGCAAACTTGATGTGTACACAAAAAACTGTCGCGCGCCAGTATACGGCGTTTGTTTTTTTACAGCTCGTCTTTACAGCTGACGATAATTTTTGTAAATAATATGATTGAAACAATGATTTAATACAACTTTCGCTTGGTATAAAATTCCTCGGAGTTGATTTTTTTCCAATGACTTTGTCATGCTGTCTCCTTTAGCTCCACCGCTGGTGCGACAACTGACGCTCACTTTAGTAATTTCCGAACATTAAACAACTGTTTGAAGTAAAATTCATTCGGTATAAAATTACTAAAAAAATGTAGCGCTACCTCCCGTACTATTAGATTCTGTTGACTTACGGCACATACGACGTGCCTTTATAACTTCACGATATCCAATAGGAACTACGCAAAGAAGGGTAAACTCTTTGATCTTTCATTTCAATATCTAAAGCGACATTTCTCACTATTCCCATCCGCGACACATTATATGACGGGATGGAAGCAGTGAAACCAGCGTTTACAAGTATTGAGGAATCCAAAAAGTTGTTAGCGTCTTCTGCATTCTTAAATTCAACAGATACCTCGGTTCCTACCTATACGCTTTACGCCACCGAGGGAAACTGCAATAACGTTATTTTGATACAGAAAACGGCCAAACTCCATAGGACGCATTATACTGTTATTAGGACCTACTTTGGACACATGTACAACAAATGTGTTAGCAGACAGAAGCATAAAGGTCGTAGTTGACGGCGAACGCTCGGAAACTCAGTCAGTTGATGCTGGTGTCCCTCAGGGCTGTGTGCTATCGCCTACCCTATTCATACTGCATATCAATGACATGTTACAGACCAACGGCATTCATTGCTATGCGGATGATAGTACAGGTGATGCTGTATATACCGGCTCCCCTAATATTTCTCGGCTAAATGTCATCGAGAGTCGAAACGAACTTGTGTTTAAAATAGAGAATTCATTGGAGAAAGTCTCTGAATGGGGTAGACGTAACTTAGTCCAATTTAACCCCGCCAAGACACAAGTCTGCGCGTTCACCGCTAAAAAGTCACCTATGGTCGTACATCCTCGTTTCGAGGGCACATCTTTAACCATCTCCCCTAGCATTGAAATACTTGGCGTTAGCATATCGTGCGAAGTCCAGTTCCGATATCATCTAGAGGGTAAGGCCAAGTTAGCCTCGAAGAAGCTTGGTGTTCTCAACAGAGCGAGACAGTACTTCGGTCCGGACCAACGCCTACAACTCTACAAGGCGCAGGTTCGGCCTCATATGGAATATTGTTCTCATCTCTGGGCAGGAGCACCAAAATACCAACTGCTCCCTCTGGATCGTATCCAACGAAGGGCCGCTCGAATTGTTGACTGTCATTATGTTTCAAACAGCTTGGACCCCTTGGAATTACGCCGAGATGTAGCTTCACTCTGCATCCTCTATCGGTTGTATCACGGGGAGTGCTCTGAGGAATTGTTCGGAATCATACCACCTGCAACTTTTCGCCATCGTCCCACGCGAAAAATATTCCATCCTCATCACCTTGATGAGTGGCAGTCTTCCACCGTGCGTTTCTCGCGTAACTTTCTGCCGCGCACTATAAAACTCTGGAACGAACTGTCACCAGCAGTATTTCCGGACCTATACGACCTACAAACCTTCAAGAAGAGAGCGTATTCCCTCTTAAAAGGCCGGCAACGCACCTGCAGCTCTTCTGATGTTGCGAGTGTCCATGGGCGACGGTAGTTGCTTTCCATCAGGTGACCCGTTTGCTCATTTGCCCCCTTATTTTATTAAAAAAAAAAATGGTGAGGAATCAGTCAAGGAATATTTACGCCTATAGAGGATTTATAGAGGAAGCCGGGCTGTTGCCATTTTGTGTAGGAAAATTGTGTCTGGGACGCTTATTTGGGATATTCTCCATGTCCACGTCTGAAACGGCACTTAGACCGTTCGGCGCGGCTGAGTAACACAGACATAACCTCCTCGCGTTCCACCGGGATCCGGCGGATCATTAATCATTATCCATTATAAAAGTTTAACTACGCTAGTTACGTAAATAAAAACAAACGACGAACGAAACCACGAACGAGTACGAAAATCCTTATAGAAACTTCAAAAACAGCCGAACACCGAATCGCAAAGTCTCCTAGGGGCTCGCCACCAATATTTTCCCGTTATTTTAAATTGACACTGGCAATAGTTTTATGCTATACTACCTTGAAAAAAAAATGGCGATGACATCGAATAGTGATTTGTCAAATTGTCATTCATTTGTCATTGTCACAAAATCCTAAAAAATCGCTCGAAACTGTACAACTAAAATCCTAATCGCTCGGTGACGTGAAATGAAAATGTAAAGATAAATATCTAATTCGAGAAATACCTTTAACAAATTATTTGTAATTGTCCTAATATACAAAAGCTCCTAGTGGTCATTGTAATTGGCAGTACATGTGTTTGATACTTTTAATAAGATGATGGATGCTAATGACCTAGCCTCTGAAACTAACAGAAAAGGTGTAGTATCACAGGCATGGACCCGCTCATCCCAGGTAAATATCTGATTTTCAAAAATTTATAGTTTTGCAGCAAGAAACAATATTATATCGTTTCATCTGTTTTCATACATTTTGTCACTTTTTTGTTATAATGGCATTGCATCTATAAACTTATAATTAATTAGATACTATGTCCTTGCAGATATATCAAGGATTACTTGACAAATGGACTCCCCACACCAAAACTCGATGGGCTACGGCTATTTTCCTTTTATGTATATTTATTCTTCGGGTAGTGTTGAAGCAAGTAAGAAGAGATTTTTAGTATATTACTAATAATGATAATAATTTTGTTTAGTCAATAATTCCTGTGTATTGTCTTGCAATGGCTCTAAGCACTTTATACATTTTGAGCTCAACATTGCATGACAGGAACTACAAATAATTTAATCAACAAAATATAAATATTAAAGGTTGTAAGTCAATTATTGACTACGCTAAACCTATAAACAAAACCTAAAAAGAATTTTACTCAATGACAATTTTCTAAACCAAAATTTAATTGTTAATATTATAGAACAAGCACTTTTTTTCATGGTCTTTTCTATTTTCAGGGGTGGTACATAGTAACTTATGCCTTAGGCATCTACCATTTGAACTTATTCATTGCATTCCTTACACCAAAAATAGATCCAGCTATGGACTTTGATGGTAAGTAAACTGTACTATTGTTGAAACATTAAGTTCATCATTTCCTGAATAGATAATATGACTCTTAATGTTTAAGTCACTGGAAAATAACAAGAACCACAAACTTATAAATTTCCTAGGAAATTTATAAACCTTCGTAGGATTCTAAACAAGAGATAAATTGTATTATTTTATGCCCACATTTTTGAAATAATGGATTACTACAGTATTTCAAGAGTGGTTATTTCGCGCGGAGAATACTGTATAAATCATCCACTAATGGATGAAAAGGCTTAAGTTTAATTGGATACTGTCAATCATTTCACATTGAATAAAATAACATGCCTTAAATGATGTGAAATGACAATAATCCAAAATGATTAGACAGGCTCTGATTATGGCTATAATCATATTAAGCCGATTGCAGATATAAGAAGGAGAAAAAAAAAATGATGTGAAATGTTTGGTTGATATTCATTTTATTTTAAATAAATAGAAATCAACTAAGAATGACGACTTAAACCCTAACTGGGAACTGCAAACTTCATAAACACCTCGGCAGAATGGGCATGGATGATGGTGGCAACAACTCGCAGATTCTGTGAGGAAAAGGATGAGATACCCCCGCATCTTATCTTCTTCCTGACATCTTGGGCAGCACAAATATTCTACCTTGAGGTTTGCAGCAACAACCCCAACCATATCATTCAGTTCATTAGCAGCATAGGACTTGGGAATGTACTATCATACGAAGGAGTCACAAAAGTGAATAGATCCACATGTGTTTCCATTCCTTTGGTTTAAGAAAAATACCATACTTAGCAAAAGTGAATATTATGTCTCTATTGCAGGAGAAGATGACAATGGTCCAGCATTGCCAACAAGAGCCACAGAAGAATTTAGACCATTCATTCGGAGATTACCAGAATTTAAATTTTGGCTTGCTGTTACTAACAGCACAACCATTGCTTTTGGTTGCACATTTATAGACGCCTTTAATATTCCAGTATTTTGGCCTATACTAGTTATGTACTTTATCACATTATTCTGCATAACAATGAAAAGGCAAATAAAAGTGAGTAACATACTACTATGTACTATTATAAATGTAAAAGTTTGTGAGTGTGGGTAGATGTATGTTTGTTACTCTTTCTTGCAAAAACGAATGATGAAATTTGGTTTGGTGGTAGTAAAAGCTCTGGATTATCATATAGGCTACATTTTATTCCGAAAAAGTACTGTGTTCCCATGGGATACTGGGTGGAGCCATGTGCAAAAGTTTAATATATTTCCTTAAAACTTTCCTTATAAATAATATGGTTTCTACAATATTACCTATTTTAAATTATTTTAATCTTATTATTCATTCAATTATTATCATTGTTATTAAAGTACAATAATAAAAACAAAATTAAAAATGTTATTTAACCCCTGAATTGTCCAGATGTGAAAGAGCTGATCATAATGAATGCTTAGTACACTCTCGATGATGTCAGCTTTAAAAAAAAAACAGATCAAAATCGGTTCATCCCTTTGGTAGCTATGATGCCACAGACAGACATATCAAACTTATAACACCCCTCAGTTTGATCATAGACATCTGTTGACTAGACCATGCAAGTCTCATCTTCTGTATAGAAACCAAGCATGCCATTATTTTTTAAATTACTGTGATGTCACAAGATGTGAAGTCCTAAGTAAACAATACAAAGGCCGTAGCCGCGCGCCGCCTTGTCGCGATTTTTAGCTTTTTATTTTCGTTTGGCGTTTGGCACTGAGAATATTTGAGAGGAAATGGTGCTGAAGGAAGTGAATTTCACTCCGCTTTACACGGGAAGTTGGGGGCCATCCATAAATTACGTCACACGTTAAGGGGGAGGGAGAGGGTCGACGAAGTGTGACATTATGTGACAAGGGGGTGGGAGGGGTCCTCATTTTTGTGACGTCACACATTTCTAAATATATTTTAATCTAAGTGTTAATATATGTAATAGCTATGATATGATAATTATTTCTAGATGTAAAATTGTAATATGTGACGTCACACTAGGGAGGGGGGGGCTCACAAATGTGACCAACTGTAACAAGGACGGGGGAGGGGGTCAAAAATCGTGAAATTCGTGTGACGTTATTTATGGATGACCCCTTACATGTGAAGTACATATACTTGCGCGGTCTAGTCAATAGATGCTGTGGTTAAATTACACATTTGTTGCATTATTAATATTTTATATAAAATGTATGTATAATATTGTTTTTTAATTATAAAGGTAATGAACAATTGAATTTTGTTTGTTTCAGCACATGATCAAGTACCGGTACTTACCATTCACTCACAATAAGCCGAAGTACAGACCTGTGGATGCGTCATTATCAGTGAACTGACAATATATGTCCACTTTTAAGTACATTAATTTGTGTGAAGAGTAAAGTATATTTAAAACTGTTGTATGCTAATAATTTTAGAAATACAGTTTATATTATGTTTCTATTGTATTTATTGTGTTGGTTCATATATTTACTGCTCTTAAATCAATTGTTAGATGAGGCTAGATTTATAAGTATGTAATTCTATTAACTATTGTAAAAATATTCAGTAATTTATTAGCCGCAATTGTTTTAGAATAAGATTTTCTAGACAATATGATTGCAAAATGTTAGCAAAATATTTTTTTGGTCTTCAATATATTTTTTTTCATTTCATTATTTGATTTTTTTACAATCTATTTTCAATAATATTACATACCTAAACTGAAAGATTATTATTTTTATAAAAAATATTGTGGTAGTACTGGTTTTCCATCAGTAATGAAGCTTACATAATTGTAAATCAAGTCACAAAAACGTTAGTTGCCTACAAAAAAAATTGGTGGCGAGAAAATTTCGTGGCGGATTTCGTAACTATCCTATGACTGATATTTCTCTCTACATCAAAAAAAGAATTTTGAAAATCGGTCCACAGACGACGGAACTTTTCGGACGGAATCGGTTCTTGTTACTATTTTACTCTTACTACTTACTACTTTGGGTTATTAGTTATTACTCAGAGTGTACATAAAAGCCACGAAGTATAGATACCAGTACCCCAAGCAGGAACATTTTGCGGTATCGTTACGTGTACGTAAGCAAGAAATATTGTATGGAAACCATGAAAGCGCCTCTAGAGGACGTAAAAGTAACTAAAATAATCATACAATATTCCTCATATTTCTCGTTTACGTACACGTAACGATACCGCAAAATGTTCCTGCTTGGAGTACAAAGAAAACAAACTTTTAGCCATTTCTTTGCAACAAATGGCTAAAAGTTCGTTTTCTTAATTTTTATCAACAAAAGTAGATAATAGGGACGTCAACATTATCCAGGGGAGCAGCTGCTGGCAGTTTTTAATTTGTAATATACCACCCATCACGTCTCGTTCTGGCGGGAGGCGAAAAGTGGCCCATGGAGAGCCGCTTCGCTACGTCACGAATGCCGAATGTAAGAGGAGGAATGGATGGTAAGAAAGAAAGTTGACGAAGCGAAATAAGTACGTAAAGATCGTAGCAAGTGGAAAGAAGTGGAAGTGGTCGGTTGAACCGATTCAAGTAGAAGGCGAACCGCCGTGTCCAGTCAGTATTTGTGTAATGTGATGTGTAGTGTATGTATTTTACCTACTATTCTGTGCGCAGCGACGGCGCTGGGAAAAAAGAGTTTCGTTACTCCGGCCGTTCCGCCCGACACATATCTCCTGTCCCATTCCTCAATCGTATCCTGCCTTAAGAGGTTCCCTATTTTTTCGCATAAAATCATATGTCATAATTTTACTTGGCATAATTTCATTTAACCTAATAGTAGTTTCGCATAATATTCATTTGTCATAACTTTCTTAGCATAATTTTTTTTCGCATAATTACTAAAAGCATAATAATTGTTAGGCATACTTATTGTAAGGCATATATTTTTTTACGCATAATATTCATTAAGAATAATATTTTTATGCATAATATTAAAAAGCATAAATATATTTACGCATAATGATATTTAAGCATACTATTATAATATTTACGCATACATCTTTGTAGCATTTTTTTTCACATACTAATGAATGATAAATTCTACTGGGTGTGCGAGTTAAGACGAAATAACAATTATAATTGTAATTTTCGACTAATTACGAAATTAAACTCGGACAAAAAATACGAACTGATATCTAAGAACATGCCGAGCTAATTATTTTAAACATGTCAGCGGCTTACGGGTGGCCCAAGGGCCACCCCGCCGCAACTTAACCTACTGTTACACATTTTACACTAGGTATATGAGTGTAATACCTGCTTTTTATGTTTTATAAATATGCGTTTAATTACCTTAACCATGTTTTCATTATGTCGTTCCATTTTATGCATATTTGTGCCTTGTGACAGAATGCCTTGAATTTATTATGACAAAAAAATATGCCTAACGAGTTTATGCCAAAAAACAATTATGCCAAAGTATTATTATGACAAGAAAAATTATGCCTTACGAGTTATGCCTCATTAAATTAGGATAAACAATATTAGTCTAAATGATATTTATGCCTAATGATGTAGTATGCCAAGAAACCATTATGCCAAAGTATTATTATGCGTAGTAAAATTATGTCAAGTGAGGTATGCCAAATGAAATTATGACAAATAAAATTATGCGAAAGAAGAGGATCCCGCCTTAAGATACGCTTAACGAATGACACAGGACACTGGTGGTAATCAGGTTTCCTCTTCAACCTCAGTGCAGCCTCCTTGGCTAGTTGGTCGACGCTTTCATTCCCCCTAAGCCCTGTGTGCGCCCTTATCCAAAACAGGGAAACCTCCAGACACTGCAACGCAACTTTCCGAAGGGCCCCCCTTGTTTGCACTGCCAGGGGATGAGGGGAATCAAGAGTGACCGCCTGAAGGGCCGATCTGGAGTCGCTGAGGATACCAACCTTCGTTATTCCACTCTCATAGGCATAGGCCTTTACGGCTCTGTTTAACGCCAAGAATTCGGCCTGGTAGACTGTGCAATACGTCGACAATGCAAGCTTGACGGCCTTAGTCTCGGTGTCGCCTATCCAAACGGAAAGCGCGGCTCCTCAATCTTGCTGCCGTCCGTATATATTCTAAGTTCATGGCTGTTAACCACGTCTGAGTACCTAATGAGTATATGTTCTCGTCTATACCAGTCCTAATTTCAGCTCCACCTGCTCCGCTGGATGAGGGGCCGCGATCGCGGGAGTAATTTGCTATACCTCCCTGTCCTTAAGTAGGTACCGGGTGTGACACCCCCCTCTTGATCTCAAAAATACTAGCTGCTTCGAGTGAATCCGAGATCAAGTGGGAGTATCCCAGCTAACAGTAGGACAGAGTTCAGGGAGACAGTTCAATACGCTCTGCAGATCTTCAGGGCAAGACCACGCTGAACGGTGTTTAGCCTCATTCGGACCCCCACCTTCTCCGCTGTTGGAGCCCATGCCGCCGCGGCGGCGTACAATATAGTAGGTTCTGCAACTGCAGTATAAATTAATTTAGTTACCTGGGGATTTAATCCCCAACCTACTGGGGCTGTTCTGGCCAGTAACTTGTATTGGCTTATTGCTTTTTTGCACACATTCACTACATGGGTGTTAAAAGTTAAACCACCATCTATAGTTAATCCTAGGATTTTAATATTTTCATTATAATTGATATCAACCCCTCCCATCTTTAGGAGAGGCTTATCATATTTTAAATGTCTAGTTGATATCATGGCACAAGTATTATGTGGTGCAAATTTCAATGTATTAGCTTGGCCCCATTTTGGAATTTTACTGCGTTTGCTTAACATCCATCTCCTCTAGCATCCATAACAGGGGGTCCAACAGGAGGTCCCATAGGAGAGGCCCTCCAATGGACCCCTGCACGCACCCCTTGTCGGTCTCCCTGCTCACTTCTACACCAGCATACCTCACACGTCTTTCGTTCAGGTAGCTGCCGATCACTCGCCTCAGGTTCACCGGACACCCAACTTCGGCTAACCGAACCTTTATGGCTGGCCACCAAGCAGTATCGAAGGCCCCCTCTATGTCCACCGACACCACAACAGAAATATTTTTCTCCTTTCTCTTATTTCTGATGTAGTTCACCAACCTATAGAGGGCGTCTTCGGTGCTTCTTTGGGGCATGAAGCCATATTGGTTAGGGCTTATTTTGGGTAACAGGAAGAACCTGAGTCGAGAGACCAGAGGGCCTAATCAAGATGCATTCGATAATTTTGATGGCGAAGTTCGAAAACAAAATGTATGGTATTTGACATAAGGTATCGCAAGCGACATGTCACTTATCGATGACGTATGTCAAATCCCATACATTTTTGATTTCGAACTTCGTCGTCGAAATTATCGAATGCATCTTGACTAGAGGGCCAGCATCTTCTCGAACATTTTGCCGAAAATAGGTAGGAGGCCGATAGGTCGATAGGCTTTTGGTACCCTGTATGATTCCTTGCCCGGCTTCCTCAATACTACCACTGTTGCCTGCTTCCACTGTTTGGGGAAGTAAGCAAGAGTGATACACTTATTTAGCAGTGCAATGAACCATTCAGGGTCACATTCCACAGCGTGCTGGCAAATGTCAGCCGTGAAACCATCCATTCCGGGGGCCTTTTTGGGGTTAAAGGACCTTATGGCTCTCTTTAACTCCTCCATGTAGAAAAGAGGGTCCTCCGGGCCCGTCGGCAGTTCGGCGTCTAAGACTCCGCGCGCCGGCGCGTCCGTCGATGTTCCTCGCTTACATCACTTTCCTGGTCAGTGGGATAGAACATCAGCTAACAGTTCCGCAGATCTTCATGTCATCTACAGTCAATTGTCTGTCTGGCATCAACTAGGTCAGTTTCTCACGAAATTGACCCCAGTTTGCCTTGTGTGTGTTGAATATTCGCTTGGTTCGTATTATGTTCGTGCCTGTGGATTCTGTTGTCTGATGCCAAATGATATGCCGTTGTGGTCCGAGCTAGTGAGACCCTCCTCAACTCTCCAGTTGATCGATGGAGCACGCTGTTACATCCACATAGCTAGAGTATCTTTTTCCCCCTCTGACGGTATCGAAAATTGGAATGTCTCCGGTGTTAAGTATTTGCATACCCATTGCTTCCAGTACCTACATCAGACACTTCCCTTCCTCGCGAGTTTTCCACGCTGACTCTAGCGCCATTATATTCTCTTTGGCCTTAGCTTTGGCCATTATGGTCAGTTTTGGAACTATTATTTGGTTACTTTTGTCGGACACTTTTTAGCTTTTCTGCCCTAGAGAGATGATGCTCCTTACTTTTATTCTCCATGGTATGAAGCATGGATATATTGGAATAACAACTGGACTGTGAGCCAAAAAACGATCCGAGCGAGAGGCTGGACGAGAGTCGAGACGCCGTGTGTCCCTTTCTTGTAGGGTGACAATAATATTTTCTGATGTGTGAGACAAACTTCAAAGCCAATATTGTGAATCAATGAATGACATATAGCTGATACTTTTAAAAATCGACGAAATTGAACAGTGTAAAAGCATGAAGGTTCGAAGTGACGGCTGCTTAATATAACAGATTTTATATAATTCTCTGCCCTACTTAAACACTATTGAGCCACCGTTGAAAAGTGCACCGCGACAAAATCCGTAGTTAATTGTTTAAAACAATGAACAATATTCGCGTAAACATAAGAAATCAATATATGAGCCATTTTTGTCACATTTCTTCATTGTTGGGAAATCTATAAAAACAGTATATACTGTTTTCAATTATGTTATCATTATCAATTAGGGCCTTACTCGATTACACACGTCTTTTTCTCAGTACTCACTAGTCACTACGATTTTGCTACGATTCTAGGCGAGTCGCTACTCACTAGTTGATAACAAAACGTAGTACAGACAGTGCCGTAGCGTGGGTGTCTGCCGCCCGGGGCGGACGTCAATTTTGCCGCCCCCTTACTTGGGTTTTGCCGCCCTCTTACTTAGGTTTTGCCGCCCCTTCCCCCGATGGTTGCACGCCTTGTCGTGGCGGTGGGGCTTAGTAACCGTGGACTGGTCACCCACGGTGAAGCTAAGAGGCAACCGGGGCCGGCCTGTTTGCCGCCGGCTGGCCCGAGGAGGGCGCTCCCAGCGGGCTGAACATGTCCGCAGAGGACGCGCGTGGAGGTGGGACCGCAGAAGAAGAGGAGTGCCGGTATTACGGTGCGCCGTTCTCCCTATCTTCTGCGGCCGTGGAGGGATCGCAGGGGGAGAGGCGTGATTGTATTACGGTACGCCACTCTCCCTACCCCCTGCGAGGCCTGGCGGGGCCGTTCCGTCGAAACGGCGTTGGTGGGGCCGCAGAGGAAGAGGCATGTCGATATTGCGGTGCGCCGCTTGCCCTATCCTCTGCGACCGAGGTGTGGTCGGTGGCAGAACCACAAACCTGATCTGCCACCGGGTACCAGTTTATCTGGTACCCATGGCCTCCTAGTAGCAGACTCAGGGGGAGTCTGCTACAGTACTGGTGGAGGCCGAGGAGTAGTGTCCGACCGAAAGTTCGGTTTCGGTTTCGGCCGAGTTTCGGCCAAAAATCAAGTTTCGGCGGCAGTTTCGGTTTCGGCCAAAAGTGGCCGAAACTTTTGCCGAAACCGAAACTGATTTCGGAAGTTGTCGTGCACGCTCGCCGTACTTCGTTTATTGCGGCAACGCTTTGGCGGACGCTGGCGGCCCTGTTCGGGAATTGTCGTGCGCCGTTCGGATAGCTCTGTAGCAACACAACTTAATGGTGTCGACAGACACACGAATTTGGTACGGAGCGTACCAGATCCGAGCGTGTGTAGGGCAGTCCGGCGAACATAAGAAGAAGGCGAAGAGTTCGCCATTGTCCGCATCGGATCTGGTCCGTTCCGTACCATATCCGTGCGTGTGTAGAGTAGTCCGGCGGTTAGGCCGTACAACGGTATCAGTGTTGTCAACTTAGGGATGTACCCGCCAAAATTAGGGAAAATATCTACGGGAGTTTACTAGGGGACAAGATGTTTAGAGTTTACTCCTTATGAATCAATTTGTATGTAATAATAAAAAAATATTTTACTTAATGTGTATATATAGCCAGGGATATGAAAATGTATAGGGAGTGAAATAAGATTAAGACAAGTTAGTTTTATGTTATTCACGCGTAAGTCTCTATATTTTAAACACATAACCTTTCTTTCTAGCTTATTATCTCTTAGACCTGTCAATGGTATAAGTAATCAGGGGTAAGATTTGGGGAGAAATATTTTTCAAAGTGTTGGAATCACTGCCCGTTATCAATGAATTGCGGGAATCAACGTCGTCGTTTAAAAAGCGCACTGTAAATAGAACTCCGTGCTAATGTAATAGAGCATAAAAACGAACACACGAGTGTCGAGCATTACGGTCCACTGCACCGTACCAAATCCGTGCGTGTGTAGCGATACCGGATTTGGTCTGCGGATATGGTCCGCTGTACGCTCCGTACCAAATTCGTGTGTCTGTAGATAGCATTAGTCAGTGCGTTATCGCCCGACGCAAACATTCTTTAGAGGTTGTTTTGATGGAACTGATTACACGTAAGTTTTTGTTTCGTTTCTGTACTTGAATGATTTATATAGTTAAATATTGAGTCAGTAACTTTGTTTTGTTGTTACTAACAAAACAACTGAAAAAAAGAGATTGTAAATGAAAAATGTGAAGTGTTTAATTTCTTAAATTACGTTGTATAGGTAAACTTAATAGGCTAGTTTCATCTATCAAAATCAAACGATATAAATTTGTTATTTATATAGTTTCTATCGTAAGAAATGCGAATACAAGACTATTTTGTTATATAAATATGCGATTTATTTATAATTTTTTCGAAAATAAAACTGTAGTTTTACTAACTGTATGTCACGTGACCGAAAACGCCAGCCGCCATATTTTTCTAGTAAGTGACGTCATAAGAACATAATCAAATCGAATAAAGAACAGCGAAAGTTAAATCTGAAGTTCATGCACTACACACGACTTATGAAAAATTTATTTGTTTCTGTTCTTATGACGTCACGAACTCACGATAATGGTGGCTGTCGTTTTGGCGCAAAAAAATATCGTTTAAATTTTAATAATTTTTTCTTTGCATAAAGCGATATTATTTCCAGGAAATATAAATACTAGTTGTTAATCGGATCGTTACGAACATTTTGAAATATATTTGAAAAAAATATAGAATAGCCTATTCAAGATTTGTTTTTCATTCCGATGACCTATTGATATAGTTTTGCTGTATTAGGGTTATTATTACAGTTTTATTTTTATTTTTAATTGTTTCAGACTAAAATGTCGCAAAGAGAAAAAAATTGTTTCCATTTCATGTCCTAATTAATGCAGAATAATGGATAAAATGCACCAAATTTCAGTATTTTAAGGAATTTTCTACTTGACCACGTGAGTTTCGGTTTCGGTTTCGGCCGAAACTGAAGCCACGGCCGAATATTCGGTTTCAGTTTCGGTTTCGGCCGGAAAACCAGTTTCGGTCGGACTCTACCGAGGAGGGAGGCGAACCTAATACCATCTGGTGCGCCCATCGTGGAGGGCCTTCGGGCTTTCATGATGGAGCCGCTTGTAGGCGGCTGCCGCCGGCGCGGCGGGGTCGCGGATGTGTGTATCGTTCCCGTGGCCCCGTCAGAGGGCGGCGAGGAGGAAGATGGGGGGGGGGGTTTAGTGGGTATACCATGAGTCCCACATCACCACTTGGGTGCCCCCTGCGCCTGGGTGGTATGCTAAAAGCATTTTCCCCCCCGGAAACAAAAAAAAAAAGGTTTTGCCGCCCCCTTACTTAGGTTTTACCGCCGCCTTAAAAGTGCTGCCCGGGGCGGGCCGCCCCTACTACGCTACACCTCTGAGTACAGATAAAACTCTTAATAACTTCACTTGATGTAATGTTAACACTTTTATACTAGAATAACAAGATTAATATTACAATATTTTAACTTACCTACTAATATATGTAGAAGACATGAGATAAACATGCTTCAAATATCGCACTATATTAAAGTACTGGCTCTCAAATTAACATTGTGGGCTTATCGTGGGTAATGTTGGTTACAAAATGAAAAGAGGAGAAACACCATTACTTCACCATTATTCTCAATAGTACTAAAGCTAAACACTTCACACTGTTTTAATTACTTTTCACTGTCTATTAAAATAATAACGACTGCACTCATTTCATTAATTAGCACTTTTATTCACTACAAGAACACCGATAGTCCCCGAGGCGAACCTGCCGCCACGACGGTTGGTAGCATAATAATCTATGATCATTCCTTGGAGGGAAAACGTGATCACAACTCCCACCACACCGAGCGCGCAAACTGGTCGACCGGATTCTATCAACACCAAACAACATGGCGCTAGTGTTCCCGTCGATTATACTTCCGTACTATTGACTTGCTTGTCAATTCAGCAACAAAATATTAACCTCTTCGACACGGCCATCCTGCGTGACTCACGTCCTCGTGAGTAAATCCTGTAACCAAACCTAAAACCAAGGTATTAGCTTTACCCTAGCTCGGCCAACCTGACCATTTTTATCACATCACGTGATATGGCATTCTATAACCCTGGATTCAAACTGAACGCTATCTTAATTCATAAAGCTGACTGTACTTTGTTTGATTTAGACAATCTATTACCCGATTATCTCCCGCACATAATGGCTAGACCCAGGTACAACATTACGGTAACCAAATGAGAGATCAATTGCTCACTAATTTGCTGTTGCTTAAATCCACTTAAATCCATTATTTCATATACACCTAAGGACAATGTTTCCTATCCAGTTATAGACCGTTTTATGCCGTAGACCAACCGCATTAAAAACCGCATTAAAAACATTCGAATTTAGGATGTTAACGTAATTCTTTGACGCAACGCCAAAACATGACGTGACCGTTACTATATCCTCATCATTAGGTACGTGTCATTTAAAACTTGTCACTAAGTGACAATAAAAACCCAAAAATAATACCATTTCTCATCATGACTTTGTATCAAACAACAAGTAATAGCGTTGTACCGTCAATAGCAACATCATCACTATGTAGTAACGACAAACATACCTACATGCCATCGTCACTACACAGCAATAGGATACCAATACGAACCGCATAATACTATGCCTTTGTCACTACTCAATGTGTATTAATAAGTAGTGACAGGATACCACCATCAAAATCATTATGCCTTTGCCACTACTCAATGTGTATTAATAAGTAGCGACAGGATACCACCATCAACAACATCATTGGTGTGTAGTAATGACGTACATACTTGACATCATTCTTACACAGCAACGGAATTCCATCATCATCAACTCATTACTATGTAGTAATGGGATACCATCAACAACAATATCACTACTATGCTGTAATGGGATACCGTAAATACTGTGTACTCGTATAACGCATAGTGCAAATTACGTTTGAAACGGGCGTCACCACACCATATATTTTCACCATTGTAACTCTTGTAACTGTTGTAACGTTAGGATCAACAGCTGTAACCACCAAATAAAAACCTGTTGATGTGATCTCAGGGGTGCCCTAGGGGCATGCTAAAGCTGTTTTGAGATCCTCGATGAAACTAGAAGAAGATTATAGGAGGAGTAGGTACGCACCACGTTGCAATGGCAAAAAGCCAAAGAACAAAAGAGTAAAGCACCACGAGAATGAAGATAATTGCTGTTTATTAAGCTGCTACCGGGAAATCAAAATGCTAATTCGATTAAACTTCTTTAAATCGCGAACGCTTTTTTTAACCTCTTTTTTTTGTTGTGAATTAAACTCAAACTCAAAATTTCCATTTCCATGTAGGTTATAATATAACGCTTATAGAATTGTCCTACATGATGCCTACCACCGGTTCGGAAACTAGCCCGGCGAGAAGAACCAGCGTAAGAAACTCGCACGGGGCCACCTTTTAGCAAAAAGATGGGAAAATTGTTCTTCTGTCTTGTTTCAATTAAGCTTTGATGTCCGATAGTTAATGTAACCCATCGTGTGTATACTCATGGACGTACCATACAAACTATTGTAATGTTATGATCATTGAAATTAGCATTGTCTAAAAATAGGTATGTAAGATTCCAAATTCACAGTTTACAACAAGTTTTAGCTTTTCTTTAACTTACAAGCAGACACACTGTGTTTTAACAGTATGTCATACGGTAGACCGTAGCGAGAGTGGCTACCATAAGCGATAAAGTGACAAAGTTCCTTAACACTCTTGGAAAAAGTTCCAACATACACGATGTTCTTTAAAGTCCACTTTTGAAATTGATAATCAATTATTATTTTGTGTTACTACATGTGTAGTACCCCAATAAAGAATTAAAACTGTATGTCTATGCTTCAAAAGTAAACAGCAAGTTTGAGCTTCATTAAAGTAACTGCAGGCGCCGGTGGCGGATTATCCTAAAGGCGAACTAGACATGTGCCTAGGGGCGCGAGCGTACAAAGGGGCGCTCCGACCAGGCGAGGTGGTATACCCGGTGAGGCCGAAGCCCTGGGCGATCACCCCCCGCCCCCAGGGGCCCCGATGACATGTTTGCCTATGGAGCTCTCAACATTTGATCCGCCTCCGGTAGGCGCCTAACAATTGTAACAAACAACCGGTGTAAACACCTAACCGCAACATGTATCATACCGTTAAAAATCAAACGTTAAATTCTTATTTGTCATCTTTACCGATTCCGCCTGATATAAAAAGATTTATTGTGTGTCCAATAAATAGGTTGTAGTTTGTTTAAGGACCAACTTAATAATCACTGAAGTCTGTTAAGTCAGTATCGACTCGACAGGTGTTATTCACTTTCTTATAAGATCAGTATGAATGTATGACACACCCAAAACAAAAAGCATTGGTAATTTAATTATGAGAAATTGTAAACTGAAAACTATAGTCGTCTCATTTATCATCTATTACCATGTTACAAATTATTTGATATCACGAAATGAAATCTCGATAATGACATGTAATTGCCAAAAGATAAGGAAATTAAACTTTAGTGCTGCATTTTCCGGTGTGACCTCCAGCAGTCATTCAAACAATAATAATAATAGGCTTTAAGATGTATGTACTATGTACTCGTTTTTTACTTTACGTTCCTTTTTACTCATTTACTTGAACTTCTAAAAACCTTTGCTTATAAATCCCAAAGAAATTGGAGTTTCATAGAACTAAAACAAAAATCGAAGCCGTAGGCAGCTATTTGTCTCACAAAACATCAAAGGCAAAACCAATAAGAGTGAAAGAGAAAGCCATCTCTATGTCTTTACGTTTTTTTCGAAGGTTGCTCCAATTTGGAGTCCAAATTGGAGTCCAATTTTAGACGTTGGAATTACGACTTTATTGCTTTAACAATAAGTGACATTTTGAATTAGTAGCAGTAGATGTGGCCTGAAGTTAGCCACTGACAGCTAATGTCATTTGTTTACGTGTGCATTATGATACAAGAAGAAGAAGAAGCAAATCATGAATTTATAGTATGTTATTTGGTAAAAATCTCAGTTTATATTAAAAAGTCTTATTAGAAAACAAAGCTGTGCTCAAATTAATATGGCCCGTTTGGTGGAGGGCTGTAAATCACACTCTGCGAGAAAAGAAAATCGTGAAGAAGTGTTAACTTTTCACCAGTATGTTGAGAATTGTTTCAGGTTATATAAATACAAGCAATTACACTGAAGTTATTATATTCTTGTAAATAAATGTGTTTATTGTCCATTATATGCGGATTTCAACAATATATAATAGAAATTTTGTATAAATTTCAGAGGTTGTGTATTTACATAGTGATGTTTTGGATATCGATAAACCTTCGAAAGAGAAAATATGTTAATCTGAAAGAAAAATGTTTTGCCTACTTTATGTTTACCAAACACCATACAATTATACAAATTAGTAAGATCCAAAATATAAACTAAAGTGATAATATATAATATAAAATAGTGTGGTGTATTTTTTAATTATTATAATTATTAATTAATAATTCCTGTATATTATAATGGAGTTACGGTTGTACATAATCACAAAAACATGTCACAAATTTTCAAATTTAGCTTTGCTTTTTGGTTTTGCAGGGAATTAGGTGGCCTTTTGCAAGGATACTTCTATGTACTTTTTTAATTGACCAGAAAACGCCAGATGGAGAGCGATTATCGCCACCTATACATACTCGCAATAGGAGGAGCCACAAGTACGATCCTGGTCTTAAAATCCGCAACTACTCCTTGAGTACCCGGAGGCCGTGGTATTTATCTGGTCCAGGTGGACCGTTCGTGCCAAAGCATGGCTCTCCCACGTAAACGGACTGCTGTGCTCTATTTTCTTCACATATTTAGCTCCATGCTGACAATCTGAGAGCTTTTTGGTGTTGTCGTAACGTGTAAGCTAATAAATGATGTCCAATTGTTAATAAATAATAAATATATCTATTAGAATTTCCTTTTTTCATTTGTCTTTCCACGTAGGTACCCCAACTCAAGGGAGAAATGCATAAAGACATAAAAAGTCTATACATCTACTGTTTATATATTTACCAGCTGTATCCAAGGAAAAAGTATCCTATGTTTTAATCCAGAGCTTAAACTACTGCCATACCAAATTTCATTGAAATCTGGTCAATAGTTTTTGCGTGAAAGAGTAACAAACATCCATCCATACATCCAGCCATCCTCACGAACTTTCATGTTTATAATAGTAGTAGGATATAGAACTGACAAGTCGATCGGACGATAGCCTGCATAGTGTGTGTGTGTATAGTTCAAGAGACTAGCTTCCCCAACATACTTCTGTTTGTTGTAGACAATATAATAATTTATAAATCACAAAGGTGCATAGATCATTACGCATAAATCTTCCACTTTAATCATTCTATCTATTGGCTGCAAACTGCATTTAAATTCATTTAATAGTTTAAGATCTAAGAAACCATAAAGCGGAATAAAAGACTTCATTTTATGCTATGAAAAGATTAACATTTTCATCATTATTTTGATTTTTATCGACACAAAATGCCGACTAGGGACTTCACTGGCGGACGGGAATATATTTACATATGAAGTTGCTGATAAATACGAGCAATGCAACTTGTAACAAACTTCAGACAGCTGATCTGTCTGAAGTTGGTTACATATGTTCAAAACCTGTAACCGTCTACAAAAAACGAAACTAACGAACAACTAGATATCTCTTTCTTTCTCATTGGCATGTGTCATATAGGGGGATAAGGTACGATATATAATTTTGCTCTTGCTAATAGCCTTTACTCTTTATACTCTATGATAAATCCAGCATAATTTAGCACCACTAATTATGATACAAAAACAACTTCACCAATTATCTCCCATCATTGTGAAGCGACTAGACCAGTCCACTAAAGATGTGCACTTTGCGCTGTCGCCCAAGCTGCTCGGTCGCACAGCGCTGCTCGCTGCATACCTTGGAGCGCCCATCGGTACTCGGTTGCCGTTACCGCTCGAACGTCGAACTTCCATCTGCACATAAAAATAACGACACAACAATAATGTTCTACTAAAGAACTTCTTTAACTTTAACGGGAAAATGTAGAAATCATTATTCAATAAATTGAATTTCAATTTAACGATCTAAGATTTTCTAAAGAAAATGTAAGTACTGTTAGACCCTCATAATACCAAAGGAGAATACAAGTGCGTTTACAATCTTTTACAAAGTAACCAAGTTCACCGGAGTCCAATGCTGAGCTTTCCGACCCGCCGCAGTCACGGCCACTGGACCATCCAGAGCGCGTGACACCGCCGTCGTTACGTATTCATACCATCACCACCAGCCACGGTTTATACCACTATCCCTCGTTTGTAATAAATACAAAGCAGATACACCTGCACATATTAAAAAACAATAAGTTAGGGGCCCCGCGGCCCATCTTTGAGCTTACCGAGCTATTGCCACTACTACATCGCAGTCTGCCACTGCCACGGCACTGCAGCACAGTCATTGTAGAACTCCCGGCACGATCCACTCTTCAGAGAATTCGGCCCGCTGTTGTCTTATCTTTCCGCAATTACGCCATACATTTAGCGTGCTGCCATGGTTGCACACACTACCAAACTTGATCCACATTATTAGCACTGATTATTATCACTTTTGTAAGCCGCACAAAGGATTACACTTTTTTTTTCACTACCCTCACTTTTTTTTAACTTGAACAAATACTTGAAATTCTCATCTTGAACCAACATGAATCCCACTTCTGATGTAGAAGACATGAGATAAACATGCTTCAAATATCGCACTATATTAAAGTACTGGCTCTCAAATTAACATTGTGGGCTTATCGTGGGTAATGTTGGTTACAAAATGAAAAGAGGAGAAACAGCATTACTTCACCATTATTCTCAATAGTACTAAAGCTAAACACTTCACACTGTTTTAATTACTTTTCACTGTCTATTAAAATAATAACGACTGCACTCATTTCATTAATTAGCACTTTTATTCACTACAAGAACACCGATAGTCCCCGAGGCGAACCTGCCGCCACGACGGTTGGTAGCATAATAATCTATGATCATTCCTTGGAAGGAAAACGTGATCACAACTCCCACCACACCGAGCGCGCAAACTGGTCGACCGGATTCTATCAACACCAAACAACATGGCGCTAGTGTTCCCGTCGATTATACTTCCGTACTATTGACTTGCTTGTCAATTCAGCAACAAAATATTAACCTCTTCGACATATAAGTTATGAACCTAAGATAAAGTACCTATAGATTCGCAGCTCTTGTAACCACTAGAGTGCATCACGCTCACCCACTATGTGTTGCCATGTACAAACATAGCCTTCAGTTGTAGTATTTTTGTCTTGATCTTAGGATGCACACGTAAGTTTTCTCGTCGTAGTCAGTAATAAATAAGAATCGTAGATCGAGTTTTTCCTTGCACCACTCATTATTAAAATAAGTAAATTTCTATATTTTAATACTGGCGATTAAATTGTTCTCGTTATTTTTTATGAGTCAGAGGTTAAAAGAAAACATGCGATTAAAGTACGATCGTACCTGGATTCTCAGTCTCGATGGAGACCTATTAATAAGTTAACTCTAGGCCAAGACCGAGAGTAATAGTTAAATTAACAAAATATTATGTACGTGGTAAAAATATTTATAACTCAAGAACGGCTGAACCGATTTGGCTGAAAATTGGTGGACTATCTTGAAATCAGGAGAAGGACATAGGATAATATATCTTATATATATATATATATAATATATATATATATATATATATATATATAAGCCGCACAAAGGATTACACTTTTTTTTTCACTACCCTCACTTTTTTTTAACTTGAACAAATACTTGAAATTCTCATCTTGAACCAACATGAATCCCACTTCTGATGTAGAAGACATGAGATAAACATGCTTCAAATATCGCACTATATTAAAGTACTGGCTCTCAAATTAACATTGTGGGCTTATCGTGGGTAATGTTGGTTACAAAATGAAAAGAGGAGAAACAGCATTACTTCACCATTATTCTCAATAGTACTAAAGCTAAACACTTCACACTGTTTTAATTACTTTTCACTGTCTATTAAAATAATAACGACTGCACTCATTTCATTAATTAGCACTTTTATTCACTACAAGAACACCGATAGTCCCCGAGGCGAACCTGCCGCCACGACGGTTGGTAGCATAATAATCTATGATCATTCCTTGGAAGGAAAACGTGATCACAACTCCCACCACACCGAGCGCGCAAACTGGTCGACCGGATTCTATCAACACCAAACAACATGGCGCTAGTGTTCCCGTCGATTATACTTCCGTACTATTGACTTGCTTGTCAATTCAGCAACAAAATATTAACCTCTTCGACATATAAGTTATGAACCTAAGATAAAGTACCTATAGATTCGCAGCTCTTGTAACCACTAGAGTGCATCACGCTCACCCACTATGTGTTGCCATGTACAAACATAGCCTTCAGTTGTAGTATTTTTGTCTTGATCTTAGGATGCACACGTAAGTTTTCTCGTCGTAGTCAGTAATAAATAAGAATCGTAGATCGAGTTTTTCCTTGCACCACTCATTATTAAAATAAGTAAATTTCTATATTTTAATACTGGCGATTAAATTGTTCTCGTTATTTTTTATGAGTCAGAGGTTAAAAGAAAACATGCGATTAAAGTACGATCGTACCTGGATTCTCAGTCTCGATGGAGACCTATTAATAAGTTAACTCTAGGCCAAGACCGAGAGTAATAGTTAAATTAACAAAATATTATGTACGTGGTAAAAATATTTATAACTCAAGAACGGCTGAACCGATTTGGCTGAAAATTGGTGGACTATCTTGAAATCAGGAGAAGGACATAGGATACTTTTTATCCCGTTCACGAGGGACTCAAAACTCGAGAACGGCTGGATCGATTTGGCTCATTTTGATTTTAAAATAATTGTGGAAGTTCAGGGAAGGCTTAGGCAGTGAGAAATAATGAAAAAGGTGTAGGTTGTAGGTGTAGGACTAGGATGTAGGATGCATTATAGGTAAAGTCATTTATTCATTCCAGTACATGTTTATGAAAGAACAACGTGTGTCGAGACAGCTAGCTATATTATATATTTATTAGCTGGCCCCGACAGACGTTGTTCTGTCTTAAATATGAACTGGAATGAATAAATGACTACACCTGCTCCTACACCTGTTCCTACTCCAACGCCTACTCGTACATTAACTCATACACCTACTCCTACCCATACTACTACACCCAATCCTACACCTACACTTGCTCTTACACCTACAAATACTCCTACACCTACTCCTACAACTTACACCTTTTCCAATGTTAAAAAAAAAGAATTTTTGAAATCGGCATAGTAGTTTTTGAGTTTATTCATTACAAACATACAAAAATACAAATCTTTCCTCTTAATAATATTAGTATAGATTAGGGGTTATAATAAGAAAATATTTGAATGAAATGAATGAATTACTTTACATAAAAGATCTATGAGGAATCGAGGGAACTCCTCGAAATTTATATGGACACATATGGTGATTTTGACTTTTTCTGAAGTAGACCAAGCATAAGCTACCAAAAAGTCTTACTATTAATACTGTTAGGTAGGGTAGGTATTTATCTTAATATAAAAATTAAACAATGTCAAAAAAGTCAATAGTTTTTATTTAAGTAGATGTTTCAAACATTCTTCATTCACTTCAACACATTTAAAAAGTTAAACAGTTAAAATACATAATATATCAATAAGAAAGGCCCGTCGAGAAGAACCGGCGTAAGAAACTCGCACGGGGCCACTTTTTAGCAAAAAGATGGAAAATTTGTTCTTTGATTAATTACCTATGTATCCAAAATTTATGTTTAGTGAGGTTTGCGGTTAGGGTTAGCTGTCACCCTATTACTCCCAACCACTCAACTATGTTTACCACTCCAAATTACAACTAAACTAGTCGTTTAGTTTATAACCCTAAAACTTCAACCACTAAGTAATATCTCAGTAACTGTGGGTTTCCTGATGAGGGGAGTGGGGGTTCAACCCTCCCCCTCCCCTTCCCTCTTAACTCCCTCCTCCCCAAATCGTGGAATCGTGGGATATTATACTAAATTTTTACCGAAAGAACTTTAGTCAGTATATTTTGGTACTAAATTAAATAGCAACACTAAGACAAATATGTTTTTAGAATATGTTACGAATTATGTAAAAAATACAGATTTCATCTCACTTTCTATGGAAAATATAACTGTATTTACATCCATATATCATCATTCTTATGTTATATGCAATCACAAACTAAAAAAACACGAACTATAGCTAATTACGAGTGAAAAGTTACGGCAGCACATTTTCGTTCGCTGCGACTTTTGTACCTCAAAATACTGCATCCACACATTGTTAAAATACTTAAAACTACACAGAGTCTCTATCTTAAAAGAGTATATAACATAAAACACACCAAAAAACACAAAAGAGTTCAATTATCACGAAACCTCACTCTTCACAGTCATTTGTGATTTGTTTGGCACAGGAATGTCAAATTTGACAGCTTTGTGCCAAAAACCCGGTTACAGCGAAAGGGACAAAACATAACATTTTTGTCTCGTTTCTTCACAAGTATAGACCAATTTACGTTCTCTCTCTAACAAGCTGTGACGTCAGGCGCTATCCTGCCCTGTTATGAACGAAATCATGAAGCATAGATACCAGGAGTCCGAACGAGTATAGGCTTTTTAATAATAATTATGTACACAATAATAGGACCAGATCTTAGTTCTCTTTTCTGCCGCTAGGCGTGCGAGACCGACGAGTACCGAGTGTTGCCAATACTATTATACCGAGTGTTGCCAATACTATTATTTATTACAATTATTTTTAAATTACCGTTAGGCAATTACCGTGTTCTACGGTATCTATTTTTCGAGAACAGTTTCTAAGAATTTCCTAAAACTTTTAAATAATAAGACTTCAATATTTCCAGAGCTGTCAATAGCAACTTTAAACTTCCCGCGTAATTTCAAACGAGTGCATGTCGGACCGTCGCGCGCTCTACCGGCAAAAATCTGTCCCCGTAATTGAGACCATTATTTTAACATTACGTTCGGACTCCTTATTATCTATACTTCGTGAACGAAATATTGCAACCAGCATAACTTTCACTTCGACAGGACATAATATAAATACACAACATTTTTTCACCGTTTTGACTGAAAAATTATGAAAAAATTAATAAAAACATAGTTGCAAGCAAGAAATAAAAACTGTTTTCAACAAGTTTTCAATTTAAATTTATCCGATGTTCAGCGTAAAATATTTGTAATTTGGCGTACAGTTTATCTATTGTCTTGCGAATGATACCATATAAAAAAAGAAGGAATAGGATTTAAAATACACTGCATTTTTATCTAATAAATGTCTAATAATATATGACTAGATCTGACTTTTTAATTAGAATATAATATAGTAATAAACATTATTTTGTTAAAATAATAATGAAATACACTCGCTTTATCTAAGATTTTTCAAGTTATTTTTTTATAAACACCAACATTTTTCTGGTTGACAACATGCAAGAACGAGACAATCATACGGCCTCCCGGCCTCCCTTCTGGCTATCTCGCTCGGCTCGGATTTGCCTCTGTGTTATGCCGCGTCCGCACGTTTGCCAAACTTCGACAAGCTCTCACAAATTCAAACGTGCGGATAGAGCGTTTGCCTTGGTTTGTGTAGGTTTGCAAGCGCTTGCAGCTGTTCCGATCGAGTGTCGGTTTTTTGACACAAATCAAAGGGAATTTGTCGCAAGCGCTTGCGATGCATCCACACGTTTGCGCGCGCTCAGTCTGGTTTGTGTACTGGAGACGGGCAGACGTGCATACGCTCGCACAAAATGAGTGGTGATTGGTCAAATATTAGACATCTTGTTTTTTCTCGAATGTTATCAGGCTGAACCATGCATTTGGGACCCGAAAAACAAGCATAATTATTGTATCTAAGTGTATAATACACTTAGATACAATAAAAATCTTAAATATGTATATGTCACCGTAAAATTGTAAAAACCGTTAGATTGTAATAAAACTAGTGAAATTGTAAAATGCCGATAGATACAATAAAAATCTTAAATATGTATATGTCATCGTAAAATTGTAAAAACCGTTAGATTGTAATAAAACTAGTGAAATTGTAAAATGCCGATAGACTTTGGACGCGAATATTATTTTTCGTAAGATGTAAAAATATATAGTTATAAATATTTCGACATATTTTTACAATGTCGTTAGTTATTTTACAATCTAACGGTTTTTACAATTTTACGGTGACATGTATAATATAAAAGTATTAAATATATTTCTGTTGTCTGGTACCCGTAACACAAATTCTTCGAGAACTTACCACGGGACCAGATTGACGTGGTGTGAAACGTCCATAGATATTATTATTATTATTATTAGAAAAAAGTACCCGATGCGTGGCTAAGTACATTATTGAATAAGCCACTATACGGTTAATTTGAAACTTAATCCACCATCTTCTTTGCCGTTTTATTTGTTTCTTTTTATTTATGATTTTTTTTACAATAATAATAATAATAACAATAACTCCTCACACCGATTTCGGTGACGGTGGCTGGTTTTATTGAAACCAGGCCAGTTACGCAGGAGTATTTTTATAGTGCCCAAGTGTGTGCGCAGTACAAAAAAGCACACTCTCTTTTACTCTCATAATTCCAGTGCGGGAATCGAACCTTCGACCTCCGAGTCGAGAGCCAAGCTTTAACCACAAGACCACGGAGGCTGTTGTTTTTACAATAAAAATAACTCAAAGCAAATGCTATAGCCGATACCTACGAGCTCAACGTCCGTCATGCTTGCCTGTTCAGAACACACTAACTCACTCGCAAGCGTGCGGATGCCGGATGGCGACGTTTGATTCCCTTTTTCAAGTCAAGCGTTTGTGGAGGTTTGGAGTTTGCGGCAAGTGGCAAACGTGCGGACGCGGCATTACGTGCATTGTGAAATACACTATAATACCTTGGAATACAATTCTTTTTAGCAAGTACAAAACTCGGAATATTCTATGCAGTTATAAGCACTAGATCCATTGTATGAAGTCTAAGGGATCCTATACACGGTCCTGTCTGCCTTCAGTTCTGCCTGAACGGATGCAAAATCGTATCGTCTGTGTCCAATTTCGAGATCGCATCATCAGTCGGCCGTATGGACTGAAGTGATTCGTTTCAGTGTTGCCAGCTCTGTTTTTGTGAAACTACTAAACTCGTATCGATTTCTACTAAAAACTACTAAAGAAGCTACTTAACTTAAGAATTCCTGAAGCCACCCAAAAACCACTGCGTTAAAGGTTTTGTTATATTAAATTTTTTTCATACATTGAATTTTATTATAAATTTTACCATTAAATTAAAATATACTAGGAATTATTACATATAAAGTAATTATACGGGTAGTTTTAAGAAAATTACGGACGAATGTCTTAGGCCATTTTGCATATTATGATTACTGTCTGGCTCTTTCCTACTAAAACTAATAAATTCCTACTAAGGAGGGAATAAAATACTTAATTTAGTAGTAAAACTTTGTAAAATAACTAAGTTGGCAACATTAATTCTGGCCTGAACGGGCGGACTGAACGGACCATGTGTGGAAAAATGTGGACAAAAATGTATCGTGTACAAGCGTAGTATGAGTTTTCGCGGTGTTTAAATACAAAATTGTTAAACACGACCGTAGCGCGCGGCAAACCAGAATGGACTGATGCAATTTTTCCTTGTGTGGGCCCGAATCCGTTCAGGCCGAACTGACGTCAATTGGGTCGGATGCGATTTAATCCGTGTGTGTGCTCGAATCCGTTCCGGCCGAACTGACGTCAGTTCTAACTGAAACGATCGGCCTTTCGTCTGTCTCCCACAGACGAAAGGCCGATCTTTTCAGTTAGAACTGATTTTTTTTATTTTATTATTTATTGTTATTTTTATTAGTTTATTGTTATTTCCGGAAGTCGGAACTCCGGTGAAAATGGAAGTTGTATCATAAACGAGAGTATATAACAGAAGGTGTTGCATAAACTCGATACTTCCATTTTCAACTCTATTTTATACGTGGAGAGTTCTATTTTCAGTGCTCTGAATTTTCCCGGAAACGCCGATTTCGGCTGGGACTATAGTCTATAATATTATGTTCCGGAATCCCGAAGGCCGCAAAAAATTCTAAGCATTGAAAATAGAAATGCTACCAGCTACAGAATCCGTAACGCCATCTCGATACTCATGTGTTCGATTTTTAACTCTATTCAAGTATCAGATTGTATCGTGTATTTTTATTGTGTTGTTGTGTGTTGTTCTATTGTGCAGAGTTCTATAATTTTCAGTACTCTAAAATATATTCTCCGGTGTTCCGGATTCCGGAGCATATAATCCCAGCCTAATATAATAGAGTTGAAAATCGTGTAAAATCTGATATTTGACACTTGTATTTGTAGCTTTGGCCAATTTGGCAGAGTTCTATTCAGGGGTGTTGCGAATATTCACATCCGCATCCGCAATTGCAGATTTTGGACATCTTGATATTTATGATAAAATTTATTAACAAATTTCAAATATTTTTATATAAATCGTTATATTATAAACTATATTTTACTAATTAAATAAAAACTTTAGTATATGTGTCGTAGTATTTCGACATAATTTAGCTTCAAAAACCAACACAAAAAATTTCATTCCCGGTGAAATCATATTATTTGATAGGTATTTTGCATGTTATCGCACAGTTTTATATTCACAGAATTTTTATTTTTCGCGACCACAGAAACGTTCGTGGAAACGTAGCCAACTTGTGCAATTTTGGCTGTCACATGGTCACGACTATGTCACGACTCACGACAAAACTCACGACTTACAACCACAAAAAAAAACTCGTAGGTATGAGGAGTCACTCTATTCTGATAGCTACTATCACGAAGTTTAGAATACCAGGAGTCCGAACGGTATAGGCTTTTCAGTAGTATTTATGTACACACATAGAATTATAAATACAATGATGAATTGTTCCATTATAAAATCTACTTAAAACCAGCATTATTTAAAAATTATTGGTCACTCATACCTTCATACATTTTTTTATACCCATAATGTTTAAAATTCTATGAATAAATAAATTATGAAATTTTTCTTAAAATAAATCAACTTGCATACTTACATTTTTTAAAAAAGAGTGCAATAGCTAGTGATACAATTTATTTTCTATCTATCAGCATAGCTAAACTACAATATGAAAACAATAGAAAACCGATGTAATTCATTCATTTCTGGTCATAGTGTTCAAAAAACTAAGAAATAAGGTAAGAAAATTGACTTTTCTCTAAAAATAACTTATCTTAGGTAGGTACTAATTATGATAGATTTTTTTTGTATTTTTTTTTTTTGAACGGCCATAAGTTCTACTATTTCAAGGTTATCCATTAATTACCGGACACGCTGTATAAATAAATACCTATTAAATATGTATATTTTTTTATTTTTTTATACTGTATATTTGCCGGTACCGAATTTACCTAAGATTTACCTACATAAGTTTTATTAAGTGCTACTGAAACCAAAATATTTTAATGTTTTTATAATTTTTAGTATAATTTATAACTGTATGTACTGGCAACTGCCTGTGATATCACCAGTGTTACTAACTTAATGATATGTTCAAAAGTAATAAAACGCGCTCGATATCCCTGTTTATTTTATTGACCACTCGCCAGATGTCTGCGCATTGTTTTCCAGTGCGCAGTAGGTTCTCTGTCGTGAAATCGGGATTCTGTTTTAGTATTACATCTATTCTGCCATTTTGAAAATAGTGGGGTGTATGGATTAGACCTAGTGTTTTTTATGTGACAAATATGTCCGGGAGCAATGATAAAGTGTCGACTACGCAACGTATGATCCAAAGTGTTGCTTTTCCACCCAGCCATAAGCTCACTGTATCTGAAGTATTCGATGAAAAAACTGGAAAACCTATACCAGATGTACTGAAGCAACACTTTATCTTAGAGGGTCGAATTGAGGAAAATGCAGCCTTACGAATTATTCAAGATGGTGCCACCTTATTACGATCTGAAAAAACTATGATCGAGATTGATTCACCGGTGACCGTGTGCGGAGACGTCCATGGCCAGTTTTACGATTTGATGAAACTGTTTGAGGTGGGAGGCTCTCCCTCATGCACCAAGTATTTATTCTTAGGTGATTATGTCGACCGAGGTTATTTTAGTATAGAATGTGTCCTTTACCTGTGGGCTTTGAAATTATGTTACCCGAAGACATTATTTCTATTACGCGGCAATCACGAATGCCGACATTTGACAGAATATTTTACTTTTAAACAAGAGTGCAAAATTAAATATTCCGAAAAAGTGTATGATGCCTGTATGGATGCATTCGATTGCTTACCCTTAGCTGCACTTATGAACCAGCAGTTCCTATGTGTACATGGCGGACTTTCACCTGAAATTAACAACTTAGATGATATTCGAAAACTAGATAGATTCAAAGAGCCACCAGCGTTTGGAGCTATGTGTGATCTGTTATGGTCAGATCCTCTTGAAGATTTTGGCAATGAAAAAAATGCAGAACATTTCTCGCACAACTCAGTAAGAGGTTGTTCCTACTTCTACAGCTATGCAGCATGCTGTGACTTCCTTCAGAGAAACAACTTATTATCTATTATACGCGCTCATGAAGCTCAAGATGCAGGCTATCGTATGTATAGAAAAAGCCAAACCACTGGATTTCCAAGTCTTATCACCATTTTCTCTGCTCCTAACTACTTGGATGTGTACAATAACAAAGCTGCTGTCCTTAAATATGAGAACAATGTAATGAATATCAGACAATTCAATTGTTCCCCTCATCCTTACTGGTTACCTAATTTTATGGATGTCTTTACATGGTCTCTGCCATTTGTGGGTGAAAAGGTCACAGAGATGTTGGTGAATGTTTTGAATATCTGCTCTGATGATGAGTTGATAGCAGAGGGTGATGATGCATTGGAGGAGGCTAATCTCAGAAAAGAAGTCATACGCAACAAAATACGTGCTATTGGCAAAATGGCACATGTATTTTCAGTACTCCGTGAAGAGAGTGAGTCAGTTTTACAACTAAAAGGGCTTACACCTACAGGTGCCTTGCCATTGGGGGCACTATCTGGTGGCAAAACTTCCCTCAAGAATGCTTTACAAGGTTTTTCACCAAACCACAAAATTACATCATTTGCAGAGGCTAAGGGCTTAGATGCTATCAATGAGCGTATGCCACCACGTCGTGATGATCAGCGTACACCAGATTCACAGGACAAGAAAGGTCATGTGAATAGCAACACCCACTCGTGAAGTGTTTGTTGTTACTTCTCTTCGATCCTTACTTTACGGCCCACTAACGGAGTGGTAGTGAAATATTGTGAAGGAGACTCAGCTATGGAATGTATGATATTTCACATTATAACAAAATGGGTGGATTTGAAGGGAATTGTCATTATAGATACTAAATATTTTTAAATTTGGATTTAAACTTTTTTTCAATAGTTGAAATTAAAATTTCTCTTTAAGATATTACCTCTCGATATTTAAAATATGTCAGATCTGCAGGCAACAAATTTATTTAGTCAATTAAATATTAAGGTATGCACATTAATTTACGATGCGCTGCACTGTTTAATTTTTGGTAATGTAATTTTTAAAATTTCATATGAAAAGACATGATATTGTAATGTAAATTTATTCAGATTGTCTACTTATACTCTACATTGTTATCTACATTAGTGAAAATTAGACATGTCTATAATTTTCAAAGCATAATTAGCTGTGATATTAAGCGATCATATGTTATTTAATAGCGATCAGCTAGCAGAAGTATGGGCATGTTCATTGGCTAATCATGCATTGAAATATGTAAAGTGGTGAGGTTCTCAGCTTGGGCGTGTCTTTATATTCTATTAAGTAATAAAATTAATTATGTACTATAGTGTGCAGCACGTGGTGTGTTATTGCCGTGCGTGTGTGCTGTGTAAATATGCCTTGTGCGTACACACACGTTATTGCAGCTTTAACACTTGGGATAAATATTACTCTCTTTAATATCTTTGCTACAAGTTGTACTTAATTGTATTTTATTGTACAAAATATATTAATTACTATCTATAAACTATACTTAAAAATTAATTTATATACTTGGGTGTATGCTGGCCTCTTGTTGCCTGCATGCAGCTGAACTTGTATGCTGGAACATCACATTAATAAATTTTCTTAGTCATAATGTTTCGGTATATAAGGTGTAGTGGCTAGTCTAATTGCAGATTTTCTTACAGCTTCTATTCCAAGTTTCACTTATATATTTAAATAGGTTTAATGACCTTTGCACTGTTGGAAAATCTCTTTTGGTCTGCCAAAGATTATTTATTAATCAATGCAATAACTTCTTATTGTGAAAACTAAAGTGGCTTACATAATTTTCAAAGTCAGTTCTGAGAATTTTATCTCAATTCAGTGTGTAGTCCTTCATATGTTCTGTATTTTTAAATAAATTTTACCTATGTAAAGAAAACTAACAATATATCTTATTTTATTTTGTACTAATCATGGGAAGTGTTGTTTTTATCCTTATAAAATATATTAACATTGAGCTCTATGTATTATAGTTTCAATAAATAAATCCTAATCTAAAAGAATCCACTAAACAACAAAAATAGACTATAATATAAATTATGGCCTTGACTACATTTTTAATCTGTATGTTATTATGAAAACTAAAAGAATTTGAGGTCTCACGACTTCATATTTGTCCTCGTAACAGAAGCAAACCTACGTTTTATTTATATGCTATTGTTTTTATTTGTAAAGTTACATGACAGAGTTCTGCTAAACGTAGTTTCGCATATGCATATTAAAAAATACCTGTGAAAGAATTGTGTTACAAGTAAACAATATACACTTATAAATAATTAACATAATATTAGTTCTCTGTAATTATATACATTCTGTTCACAAAGCGTTCTAGCTTCGAACGCGCAGGTGTTATTTTGTGTTGAAATCATCGCTATGTTAATATATTAATATGTATTTGATATGCTGTCAATATTAACTTCATTAACTTAAAATCTAGCATAAAATCTTTTATTCCAGTAAACTGTCTTTTTTAATGTTATTTGCAGTTTTACCTACATAACATATATAGGTATTTAAAGTATTTATACTAGTATACTACTAAATAATGAGAATTATGAGTAACTACCCCATGGGCGTAGCCAGGGGGGTGGTTTAGGGGGTTCAAACCCTTCCCGAAATGGGCCGGCTGGTATATATATAATACAGAGATCTGACCAATATACAGAGGCGTATTTAGAAATTTTACGCCCGAGGCCAATTACTTAACATATTTTGCTGCCCCGTTAACCCTATCTGAAAGATAATTTTTG
This sequence comes from Glaucopsyche alexis, assembly GCA_905404095.1. Lineage (NCBI taxonomy): Eukaryota > Metazoa > Arthropoda > Insecta > Lepidoptera > Lycaenidae > Glaucopsyche > Glaucopsyche alexis. The sequence goes on from FR990053.1 coordinate 12,529,253, forward strand.
AAGTTATTTTAGAAAAATAATCAACAGCCTAAATCAGAACTTTGATACTAAGTAGTCGTTTTATTTTCTTGAACCCCCCCCGAAACTAAAACCTGGCTACGCCCGTGAACTACCCTCGTTCTTGCAATTAACACCAAAGATCAACACGTTACATGCAATAAGCTACTACGTTTTGTAAGTACCTACGTTCTGAGTTTATAGTAAACTAGCTTTTGCCCGCGGCTAGTGATACTATAGATCACTCTCAAAAAAAACTCCGTGTTCTGTGAAAATTTCATCACTAGCTATCACGGTTCATGAGATACAACCCTGTGAGTAGTGACAGACAGACGGACGGACGTTTTCACGACCGTTTTTTATTGGTAATCTGACACTTGACGCTTCGATTTTCGACTCTATTGTATTAGCGCAAAGTTCTATTTACAGTGCAGTTTTTAACCGACTTCAAAAAAGGAGGAGGTTCGCAATTTGACTGTTTTCTATTATTAACTGAGAACTTTCAACTGGATGACTCGAAAAATCTGAAAAAATTCATGATTTTAGTACATGTGATATTTATAAGAAGTCAGGAGTTCTGTTCTGTACCTACTTTCGGATCCAGGGTATACCTTGGAGCAAAATCTTACTTTTTGGTAGCATATCTTGGACTACTTCAGAAAAACCAGAAATCACCATATGTGCCCATAGAAATTTCGAGGAGCTCCCTCGATTCCTCATGGATCCTATTATCAGGTCACCACTTTGGTGAAAACGGGACCAACTTCGGATTACACCCTTTACATCAAAAAAAGAATTTTGGAAATCGGTCGACAGACGGCGGAGTAATCGTTGAACATAATTTTCATAAAACTGGCTGGTGCTTGCAACTTCGTTTGCTTGGAATTAATGTAAACGGAATCCTATTATTAAAAGGGAACCCTAACATAAAATAAGACGTCATTTAAATAGTTATTCGTTAAAACACCATCTATCTACCAGTAAAAGTCTGATCAAAATCGGTTCGGCCGTTTCAGAGATTAGCTGGCACAGACAGACAAAAATATAGAAAATAGATTATTTGGTGTAGGTACCATATTGCATAGATACTACCAAATGCATATTTAGTGTAAAGCTGTTAATTTGAAATTACAATCAGACAGTTCAATTTTATTATTCGTATAGACTAGCTGATCCCGACAGACGTTCTGTCATATTATGTATCAACTATGAACTGGAATAATTTAGCTACGTACTAACAACTACACCTGCCTACCCCTACGAGTCCTACAGGCTACAACCTAAACCTTTTTTTTGTTAGATCGAAGGCAGGTCACTATCGACTTATCGAGCCCTGACGTCACTGCAAGACTGCAAGTCGATCTATTGAGACTCCTTCGCGTTATAGTAGATAGGTACTGGCCCCAGCCCAATGCTGCTCATATAAAATTGAACGATGTGGCTGGGGTTGGCGCTGCGAACTTTCTTTCTGGCAGAGTATTCGTGCTGCCCAGGGTACCTATGAACCAGGAAACGAGCAGACGGATCGCCTTATGGTAGGCGATTACCACCGCCCATGGACACTCGCAACACCAGAGGAATTACACTTGTAACTCCTGTGTGCTGCGTTTTTCGTTTCTGGTCCTTAAAATCCCCAATCCCCATGGGCCTCCGGTAACCTCACTCCCTCACTAACTGGTCGAGCCGGCCGTTGTTTCTATACTGTTGAGGCTGACCCCACATTAGGCGTGCGCGTTCCTCAGGCGTGTGAGTGGTGCGACCGTGAGGGCAGGGCCCAGGGTTCAGTTCAAGGAGAACGTGAAGGGGCGTCTCATCCTTTTCCTCGCAGAATCTGCAACCCCTATTTTGTTGGGGTTTTTGTGAAGCTCGCAGGGCCCAGTTAGAGTTCTAGTGAGGATTCTTAGTTGATTCCTAATACTCATAGTAAGCGCCAATTCTGCGAGCCTTTTGTTAAATTCCGGAATTAACGCTTTGGAATGCTCAAGGCCTGGGATTGCAGCCCATTGCTTTGAGCATAAAGCAATGGGCTGCAGCACAATTTCTTGAGTGCTCGCTCGGTAGTGCTGACTGCTGGGAGATAGGTATTCCACAGACCGGTTCTGGGCCGTAAAATGTAAATGAGGCTTTCGGCCTCCAGCCTAGCCAGGTAATCCGCGGTTTCATTGCCGGGGATGATGCTGAGGCCCTGAAACCATACCAGACGGATAGTGTTGTCACGTAAATCTAATTTAGATGAAATTTCTACTACAGTCAATACCTTCAGAGTAGCCTGACTCAGAGAAGATTAGGATGTTTTTCTGGTCTAACAAGCTACAAAGCTACCTACCCCTACAACCTTCAGGTTGTAGGGGTAGGTAGCTAGATTGTCAATAACTCTTTCACACATGAGTTATTGACAATAGAGTTGAAGATTGTGACACTACTAATATCGCTAACAAACAATGGGGGTTGGTGTTGGAAGGGTGACAATTTAGGGATACCTATATGCATTTTATAATGCCAAATCATAAAATAATAATAATGTGGGCCATCCCTATCACTCAGGTGTATAATAATAGTTAAATAACCTATTCTCATAAGTCATACATAATTGCAGGTGTATATAGGTGTATTCTATATACACCTGCAAAATGACATAAAAACAGTCAAGCAGTTTCTGAGGAGTTCTCCTGAGAAACGGCTTTGATATATCAAGGTAGCTGATCTAACAGACATAAGACTACAACCATGTATTGTGAAAAGTAAAATAAGACATAGGTACAGTTAATGTGTTAAATTTTTATTCATTTCTATTTGGAACAAAGTTTTGTATAAAATTACAAAAATACATTTAAATACCTAGTACACATATAGAGCAAGCATATTTACTTGAACTTATTATTAAGGTACAATTTCCTAGATACCAATCGTATGTCTAAATCTAAAAGTGGTGGTACTGTGTTTTTTTTCAGTTCTTTACATGAGGCAACATATTTATTCTTAAAACATACTTTATCCTCCAAGCATACACATTTATTAGAACTTGAATAAGTAGGGGCACTATTTACACTACTCGTTTGAGAGTAATCATCGCAAAAAGTATTAACACTGTCTATTCCACAAGTTAACATAAAATTTGAGCTAGGATATACAAAGAAGGCAAACATGGTAAGTGCCACCAAACATTGAATAGGTATCGCTGTGGCCCAGTATTTTTGTGGATAATAATAAATATTTAAATAATGTAGATAATTATCTGGAGTAAATGCCCATATACAGTAAGTTACAAGCATCGTTTTACTAAATAAATACATAAAAAATCCATATAACGATCTTGCGGGTGTCGGGGCAGGTGTGTGTTCAGGCATGATAACTGTTCTATGCACGATTACTGAGGCATTCAATAGTTTTAACAATTAATGTTATATTTTTCAAGAAAGAGTTTACAGATGTTCTTAATTTCCTCAAATCAGCTCCTTTAAATTCACTGTAATATAAAGCACAGAATATGATAAAGTGTTATACATAATTAACATTAGACAAAATAATAGTTATTACATTGATTTTATACATACTTACACAATTAAATTGAGACCATCAATGTTAATATTCCTTTTAATTTTACTTTTTTCTAGCTCTTCATCTATACTCACAACATCATATGCCATCATAGCATGTTCATTCTTAGAAAATGGAATATTTAAGTGGCTGAAATTATTATACCTATTAATAATTATTTTTAAGTACATAATTATTATGTTTCATAACTTTTTTATAGGTTTATAGCCTAGGTATAAAGATGTTTAGTCTTGAATTAAATCAAAATAGCTATTTTAATTGAAATCTAAGCTTTGTTTCAATCTTAAGTAACATCAATCAATACATCCACGAAGTATAGATACCTTCGTCTGTCTGTCTGTCTGTCACCTCTTCACGCTTTAACCGCTGAAACGATTTTTATGAAATTTGGTATAGACATGCTTTGGATCCCGGGAAAGGACATGATATTTTTATGCCGATAAAGCAGTGTTCCCGCGGGATAATGTATTTACGCGGGCAGAGCCGCGGGCAAAAGCAAGAGCATTTAGGAAGACTTACACAGATTTTACTTGGTTATCGCCCATAACAATTATTTTTTTATGGATATCACCTGCTTTGTAAATTTAAGAGTTCATAGTTCATAGATTCTAAATAATAGTACCAAATCTACTCAAAGACCAAATCCCAAATCATGGAGTTTAAAGAGTAAAGGCTATTAGCAAGAGGAAAATTATATATCGTACCTTATCCCCCTATATGACACATGCCAATGAGAAAGAAAGAGATATCTAGTTGTTCGTTAGTTTCGTTTTTTGTAGACGGTTACAGGTTTTGAACATATGTAACCAACTTCAGACAGATCAGCTGTCTGAAGTTGGTTACAAGTTGCATTGCTCCAGGGCAGGATAGCTCCTGACGTCACAGCTTGTTAGAGAGAGAACGTAAATTGGTCAATACTTGTGAAGAAACGAGACAAAAATGTTATGTTTTGTCCCTTTCGCTGTAACCGGGTTTTTGGCACAAGGCTGTCAAATTTGACATTCTTGTGCCAAACAAATAACAGCTGTGAAGAGTGAGGTTTCGTATTATTTGAAATCTTTTGTTTTTTGGTGTGTTTTATGTTATATACGCTTTTGAGATAGAGACTCCGTGTATTTTTAAGTATTTTAACAATGGGTGGATGCAGTATTTTGAGGCGCAAAAGTCGCAGCGAAGGAAAATGTGCTGCCGTAAATTTTCACTCGTAAGTAGCTATAGCTCGTGTTTTTTTAGTTTGTGGTTGCATATTACTTAAGAATGATGATATATGGACGTAAATACAATCATATTTTCCATAGAAAGTGAGATGAAATCTGTATTTTTTACATAATTCGTAACTTATTCTAAAAATATATTTGTCTTAGTGTTGCTATTTAATTTAGTACCAAAATATACTGACTGAAGTTCTTTCGGTAAAAATTTAGTATAATATCCCACGATCCCACGATTTGTGGAGGAGGGGGATAAGAGGGGAGGGGAGGGGGAAGGTTGAACCCCCACTCTCCCCATCAGGAAACCCACAGTTACTGAGATATTAGTGGTTGAAGTTTTTAGTTGGGAGTAATAAGGCGACAGCTAACCCTTACCTCCACAAACCTCACTAAACATAATTTTGGATACATAATCAATTCAAATAGAAAATAATCTTAAATTAATTGCTCGTTCACTTTAACTTAAAAAATCTATTATAATATAGTAATCAATTCGGTTTTACTTTTAGGTCGGCCCACAACAGACGCAGGTATTAGTCTTCTATGCAGTATATTTGGGGCCTGAGAGGGATGCACTTGGTGTCTTTTGTGATCTATCCAAGGCTTTCGACTGTGTCGAGCACGCTTCTTTGGTCAGAAAATCATAAAGGGACACGGCACTTCAACTTTTAAGTTCTTATCTTAAAATTAGAACGCAGAGAGTAGAAGTAAATTCTACAAGGTCTACTGGGACCAAAATAGAACTAGGTGTGCCACAAATTTAAAAAAGTTATTTCATTAATGATTTTATTAACGATTGCACACCTTAGGAATAAGATAGACCCTTGCAAAGCTGCTTCCATGTAATTAAGTTATCTTGACTTTTGCTATATTATATGTCACCGTAAAATTGTAAAAACCGTTAGATTATAAAATAACTAACTAGATGGTAAAAATATGTCGAAATATTAAAAACTATATTCCTATTTATAATCAAACAAAAAACAATGTGTTAAATTATAGACAGCGTATTCGCGTCGGTAGTCAATCAGCATTTTACAATTTCACTAGTTTTATTACAATCTAAAGGTTTTTACAATTTTACGGTGACATATAGATTAAGTTACTACATTGTAAAAATATTTTTTGAAAATAACAACTTTTCCATATTTTTGCTAAAAAGTGGCCCCGTGCGAGTTTCTTACGCTGGTTCTTCTCGACGGGCTAGTTTCTTTTATATGTATTTTAGCTGTTTAATTTTTTAAATGTGTTGAAGTGAATGAAGAATGTTTGAAACATCTACTTAAATAAAAAACTATTTACTTTTTTGATATTGTTTAATTATTTTTATATTAAGAGAAATACCTACCCTACCTAACAGTATTAATAGTAAGACTTTTTGGTGGTTTATGCTTGGACTACTTCAGAAAAAGTCAAAATCACCATATAAGTTTCGACGAGTTCCCTCGATTTCTCATAGATCCCATCATCAGGTCACCACTTTTTACACCCATAGGAACCCTTTACATAAAAAAAATAAAATTCGAAAATTGGTCCACAGACAGCGGAATTATCGTTAATTTTAACAAAATTACTAGGTATTTGAAGCCATTAAACCATACAAATTGTATGAGAGGCTCAGTAACTATGGTAAAGGCCTTTTTATCATTTTCTTTTTATTATAACCCCTAATAATAATATATAACTAGCTGTCTCGACACACGTTGTTCTGTCTTAAATATGAACTGAAATGAATAAATTACTACACTTATAATGCATCCTACGTCCTAGTCCTACAACCTTTTTCATTATTTCTCACTGTTCAAGCCTACCGTAAACTTCCGCAATTATTTCAAAACAATATAAAATGTGCCAAATCGATCCAGCTGTTCTCAAGTTTTGAGTCCCTTGTGAACGGGTTATAAAGTATCCTATGTCCTTCTCCTAGTTTCAAGATACCTCACCAATTTTCGGCCAAATCGGTTCAGCCGTTCATGAGTTAAAAATATTTTTACCACGTTCATAATATTTTTTTAATATATCTATTACTTTCGGTCTTGTCCTAGATTTTACTTAATAATAGGTGTCGATCGAGACCAAAGACTTCTAATCGAGACTGAAAATCCAGGTACGATTGTACTTTAATCGCATGTTTTCTTAAAACCTCTGACTCATAAAAAATAACTAGAACAATTTAATCGCCAGTATTAAAATATTGTACTTATTTTAATAATGAGTGGTGTAAGGGAAAACTCGTTTTACGGTTCTTGTTTATTACTGACTACGACGAGAAAACTTACGTGTGCATCCTAAGATCAAGACAAAAATACCACAATTGAAGGCTATGTTTGTACATGGCAACACCTAGTGGGTGAGCGAGATGCACTCTAGTGGTTACAAGAGCTGCGGATCTAGAGGTTCTTAATCTTAGCATTGCTCGTATCCATGGCTATAGTACCTATGGATAGAAGACTCCGAATTTTGTAATTGCTAAAAAGAACTGTATTACCTTGGTAATAGAGTGTATTTTACAATTCACGTATCATAGAGTAAATCCGAGCCGAGCGAGATAGCCAGAAGAGAGGCTGTGTGTCTCGTTCTTGCATGTTGCCAACCAGAAAAATGTTGGTATTTATAAAAAGTAACTTAAAAAATCTTAGATAAAACGAGTGTACTTTATTATTATTTTAACAAATGTTTATAACTATATCATAATCTAATTAAAAAAGTTAGAAATAGTCATATAATACTAAATAAAAATGCAGTTTACATTAAATCCTTTACCTTCTTTTTTTTATTTTTATTAGATGGTATCATTCGCAAGACAATAGATACGCCATTACACATATTTTCATAGAGTATAAAGAGTAAAGGCTATTAGCAAGAGGAAAATTATACATCGTTCCTTATCCCCCTATATGACACATGCCAATGAGAAAGAAAGAGATATCTAGTTGTTCGTTAGTTTCGTTTTTTGTAGACGGTTACAGGTTTTGAACATATGTAACCAACTTCAGACAGATCAGCTGTCTGAAGTTGGTTACAAGTTGCCATACTCGTATTTATCAGCAACTTCATATGTAAATATATTCCCGTCCGCCAGTGAAGTCCCTAGTGTAGTGTACGTAAGAAATCTGCAATGGTCTCATCCGATTTAAGTGTAGATTTTAGAAGTATGTATCTGGCGTGAACCTTATTCTTTTCTTTGAGATAAATTTTATCTAATAATTGAATGGTCGAGACATAATCTTTTGCTTCACGGATATGCGTATACACATTGTAATAACCTTAGTTTATTTTCCTCTGAAATCGTTTCTTTTCCTATCCCTTCACTGAGATAATTTGAGAACGTTGTTTTCCAGTATTCGTACTTTAATTCGGCTGCCAGTGACCCAGGTTCGACGTCGAATTTTTCTGGCTTTAGTAATTGCGCAATAGTAGACATCGAGGTTTGTAATGGTATTTATTGTTATTTGGAATAAATTGTTATGTAATAAAAAGACAAAACCAAGGAATATTTGGTTTTATTTCAAATAAAATGCTACTTAAATTAGTAATACATGTCAAGCTATGACAACAACATGAGATCAATAATATGAGACATCTAAAGATATAAAAGAGGTCTAAATGTACACTACACCTAGTCGGCATTTTGTGTCGATAAAAATCAAAATGTGGATGAAAATGTTAATCTTTTCATAGCATAAAATGAAGTCTTTTATTCCGCTTTATGTTTGCTTAGATCTTTTAAACTATTAAATGAATTTAAAATGCAGTTTGCAGCCAATAGATAGAATGATTAAAGTGGAAGATTTATGCGTAATGATCTATGCACCTTTGTGATTTATAAATTATTATCAGTCGATCAAAAACGAATTTACGCAGTAGGTATTGTCTACAACAAACCGAAATATGTTGGGGAAGCTAGTCTCTTGAACTATATATTGGTATCTACAAAACTCCAATTAATAAAACCTCTGTATTGTTAACAGTTTAAAAAGTGAATTAATACTTTGACATATAATTGTCAATAATTTTATCTTGATATATTGGAATACATATTCTAATTCGAGCTACACGTATTTTTATTTCTCGTCCTTACTACAGGTTATGTGCCCTACGTTTCTGTAAAACGTATCTCGAAATTCAGTAAAAGGAAAATTTTCAGACCCGAAATCGGGAAACCATTTTTTTTTTTTCAGCCCAAGATCTTTCAGCACCATTTTCAGTTTGTGGCTTAAAAAACAGTATCTACCCATATCCAAAATAACAAGCAGAGAGAATAACGTGGAAAAGCAACCGAAAATTTGGAGTTACCATTACAAGGATACTTTGTGAGCATTGGGATCGAAAGGAATCACGTTAGAAAGGATTAACACAAGAGTTGAATTTTTGCAACGAGAAGCTTAAAGCTCTACTGCTCATCAGAATCACTCGTTTCGAGTCAACAACAACAATCAGGAGAGTACCGTGTGATGTTCTAGCAATGTTAGTTGCGCAGTCAAATTAACACTAATATTCAGAAATTCTGTTTTAGATCCCGGAGCAACCAATAATATTGTCAATGTGAAGGACGTCTGTTAATCTTCTGTTGATACATTTGCTCCCAAGTATAACTAAAACAATTTTTACCCTAATCTGGATCATCGGTATCTACTATCTACATGGAAAAGTACAAAGTCCTATTAGTGCATCCAGCCAACTGAGGAGCGCAGGGCCACAAAAGGATTTTATAATATTATGTGCACCGAGGTATCACATAGGTATATACTATACTATATTGTATATATTTTTAGTATATACAATATAGTATAGTAGAATGCAATAAGCAGGAATATACTAATTGTTTTTAATACACAATAGAAAATACAATATTTATAATGAATTTTAAATAATATAACCCAACAAGCAAAAATGCTATATAAAGGATGATTAATTATAGGGTTAAAATTCTTGTTTATATTTTATAAAAGCAATAGCTTAATATTTTCCCTTTATAATTGCATGCTATAAGTATTCTTTTGCTAATAATAGTATTATGGGTCTTAAAATTTATATTAATAGTGTATTTAAAAGCATAATATTATGGCTATTATGGTTGAAGCAAACATTTCAAAACTAAGTTGAAGTCTCATAAGATCAGAAATATTACCTTATATGACAATTAAAAACTATTATAAACCTTTACCTTTGCAATGTTTGATAAAATGCACATAATGCAAAAAGCAAGATATGTCATAGCTTTTATAATCAATATTTTTTTTTGGCTGGTTCTGTGGTTGTGCACTACAAAAACCAGTATTGTTATACATTTGTTTAATTGTGCCATTATGTAACTTCATCAGCCAGAAATGGATTTAAAAACATGTGATATTAAACGGTGAAAACCAATTTTGATACAAATCCATCTATAAACATTATGTTTACTTGTTAATGATGCAAGAAAAAAGGGGTTTTAAGCAATAGATTGTGGAGACTGAACCCTAATTTCTTCAATATGGCTGAATAGGCATCTTATAGTCTCAACTATAAGAGAAAATTACTTTTATATAAAAGCATTGTACCAGATAATTCTTATTATAATATAAATTATCAGACGCCTAAAAATGAAATAAGAACTGAAATGCTTAATATAAAGATATCAAGTAAAATAACGGTCAGAGTATGAATTACTGAGATCATAATTTTTTAATTGTCGGTAAACGCTGAAAGCCATACATTCCTTGTCCATAGAAAGATTATCCGTTTTTATTTTTACATGGCAAGATGAAAGATTGCTTATCGTAATATGATAAATTGGTAACAACAAAACGTCTACTACGATTTAACACATAATTTGTGCCCATAATACGTTTAATGACTGTTAATTAAAGAACTACTGTAAAGCAAAGAAATATTGTTTTCATAGCAATTATAAAGTAAGTTTTTGCTAGTTGGGAATATCGCTTTCAAATGAGATGTACAAAATATGTTGTATTACAAAATACAAGCAGATGTCTTTGTGGTGTAGTCTGGTAGCCCCGACTACTACTTACAAATAATAATAATTTGTTACTTAATAATTGTTGTTTCTAAAGCTGATTTTTATTTTTTTTTTGTCAGCTACTACATGAATGTTTTATTTTTAATGGTCGATTACAATAATGAAATTCTGTAAAAAATGAGCAGTGATGTTTGTAAGGGAATAACATAATTAGTTTAATCGCTGAAGTTCCCCGATAAAATGCGGTGGCCAAACGCATAATTCATACGTTTAACGTTTACCTAATTCACTATGGCGCGGGCGTCAAGTATGAAATTAAATAAAAATCGAGGCAACAGCATATGGAAATCAATTAATTTATTATTTTATTTAAGTAATAAAAGAAAAGAAAAAGCTAATAAGCGATGTGACATGGTATAAACCCGAAAAATATTTAATATGTATTATAATAATTATTCCTGCAGAAGTTTTACTGCAGAAGATTTGTAATTGAAAATATTCCCGCCGAAATCAACAAACCAAAGATGGTCAACAGGCGAAGTTGATAGGCAATAAATTAGAAACACAATAAGCCAAAATCAACAAACCGGCGGAGTTGAAAGGGAAGAATATTACAATAGGTATACATACTTCCTAAGATTTTAAGCAACTGATTCAATATAGATTATTCAAATGTCTAATTAAATAATACTAAGCTGTGAATAACTATAATTATTATCATTGATAATAATAATAATTTCAATTACGTTAATGAATTGGCTAGATAGAGAAAAATGGTCAAACACTCAAAACAAATTGGTTCGTTACAAAGTAGACCATAATATGTAATAAAACAAATAAGTACCTAGGTATTTAGTTGATAATTCTAGTAATGTAAATATCGATTCTGGAAAATGGATCTTTATATTTTATAATAAATATATTAAATTTTAAAATGTTAATTTATATATATTTTTTATTATTTGTTACTAAGTGTACAATGGCATTGAATACACGGAAACAAAGTGTATATTTTTGTCTAAGAAACATAAGCCAGGCATGTACACAGTTTTGTGAAGCTATAAAAGAGCATAAATGTTTATATTATTATGTATAATAGCTAGAAACTAAAAGCTCATATTTTAGCAGCATAATTAATATTATTTATATGAATGAACCATGACAACAGTTGTTGCACATTGGTATAGAAGGAAACAAAGAAATTAATAATTAAGATATATTTAGGTACCTACAATAATATAAAGTAACTAATTACATGAAGTTCTATCAAATCCCATTCAGCATTATGTTGCAAACAGATTTGCGATGCTGGTTTTTAAATAGGCATGAAACAAAATTGTATTATTAGTGCATATCTGCTTATAGCAAATATTTTTATATGTAATTTTTAATATGTAAGATAATTTAATGATTGGATAAAAATCCTAAACAGCTGATAATATACTAAAATTAATGTAATATTTTCCACAGAATAATTACTTTTAGATATCTTCAGAAAATACCATGGAGGAATTATATAAAGACATTGTAGTTCCTTAATTTCAAGGAACAACATGGAAAATATAAATTAATATCATCGTGTTAAAAGATGAAATATTATCAGTTACTTATTTTAATGTTTGCCTATACATACTGTTAAAGCATTATTTACTTAATTGTATTTTTGAGGGGGTGTATTGGTATCTACAAAACTCCAATTAATAAAACCTCTGTATTGTTAACAGTTTAAAAAGTGAATTAATACTTTGACATATAATTGTCAATAATTTTATCTTGATATATTGGAATACATATTCTAATTCGAGCTACACGTATTTTTATTTCTCGTCCTTACTACACTATACACCCACACACTATGCAGGCTATCGTCCAATCGACTTGTCAGTTCTATATCCTACTATTATTTTAAACATGAAAGTTCGTGAGGATGTATGGATGGATGTTTGTTACTCCTTCACGCAAAAATTATTGACCAGATTTCAATGAAATTTGGTATGGCAGTAGTTTAAGCTCTGGATTAAAACATAGGATACTTTTCCCTTGGATACAGCTGGTAAATATATAAACAGTAGACGTATAGACTTTTTATGCATTTCTCCCTTTAGTTGGGGTACCTACGTGGAAAGATAAATGAAAACAGGAAATTTTAATAGATAAATTTATTATTTATTAACAATTGGACATCATTTATTAGCTTACACCTTACGACAACACCAAAAAGCTCTCAGATTGTCAGCATGTAGCTAAATATGTGAAGAAAACAGTGCACAGCAGTCCGTTTATGTGGGAGAGCCATGCTTTGGCACGAACGGTCCACCTGGACCAGATAAATACTACGGCCTCCGAGTACTCAAGGAGTAGTTGCGGATTTTAAGACCGGGATCGTACTTGTGACACCTCCTATTGCGAATATGTATAGGTGGCGATAATCGCTCTCCATCTGGCGATCAGTCTGCCCGTTTTCTGGTCAATTAAAAAAGTACAAAGAAGTATTTTTGCAAAAGGCCACCTAATTCCCTGCAAAACCAAAAAGCAAAGTTAAATTTGAAAATTTGTGACATGTTTTTGTGATGATGTACAACAGTAACTCCATTATAATATACAGGAATTATTAATTAATAATTATAATTTAATAAAAAATACACCACACTATTTTATATTATATATTATCACTTAGTTTATATTTTAGATCTTACTAATTTGTATAATTGTATGGTGTTTGGTAAATATGAAGTAGGCAAAACATTTTTCTTTCAGATTAACATATTTTCTCTTTCGAAGGTTTATCGATATCCAAAACATCACTATGTAAATACACAACCTCTGAAATTTATACAAAATTTCTATTATATTATATTGTTGAAATCCGCATATAATGGACAATAAACACATTTATCTACAAGAATATAATAACTTCAGTGTAATTGCTTGTATTTATATAACCTGAAACAATTCTCAACATACTGGTGAAAAGTTAACACTTCTTCACGATTTTCTTTCCTCGCAGAGTGTGATTTACAGCCCTCCACCAAACGGGCCATATTAACTTGAGCACAGCTTTGTTTTCTATTAAGACTTTTTAATATAAACTGAGATTTTTACCAAATAACACACTATAAATTCATGATTTGCTTCTTCTTCTTCTTGTATCATAATGCACACGTAAACAAATGGCATTAGCTGTCAGTGGCTAACTTCAGGCCACATCTACTGCTACTAATTCAAAATGTCACTTATTGTTAAAGCAATAAAGTCGTAATTCCAACCAAAGAAATAGGAGTATAATAGAACTAAAACAAAAATCGAAACCGTAGACAGCTATTTGTCTCACAAAACATCAAAGGCAAAACCAATAAGAGTGAAAGAGAAAGCCATCTATATGTCTATACGTTTTTTTCGAAGGTTGCTCCAATTTGGAGTCCAAATTGGAGTCCAATTTTAGACGTTGGAATTACGACTTTATTGCTTTAACAATAAGTGACATTTTGAATTAGTAGCAGTAGATGTGGCCTGAAGTTAGCCACTGACAGCTAATGCCATTTGTTTACGTGTGCATTATGATACAAGAAGAAGAAGAAGCAAATCATGAATTTATAGTGTGTTATTTGGTAAAAATCTCAGTTTAAATTAAAAAGTCTTATTAGAAAACAAAGCTGTGCTCAAGTTAATATGGCCCGTTTGGTGGAGGGCTGTAAATCACACTCTGCGAGGAAAGAAAATCGTGAAGAAGTGTTAACTTTTCACCAGTATGTTGAGAATTGTTTCAGGTTATATAAATACAAGCAATTACACTGAAGTTATTATATTCTTGTAGATAAATGTGTTTATTGTCCATTATATGCGGATTTCAACAATATAATATAATAGAAATTTTGTATAAATTTCAGAGGTTGTGTATTTACATAGTGATGTTTTGGATATCGATAAACCTTCGAAAGAGAAAATATGTTAATCTGAAAGAAAAATGTTTTGCCTACTTCATATTTACCAAACACCATACAATTATACAAATTAGTAAGATCTAAAATATAAACTAAGTGATAATATATAATATAAAATAGTGTGGTGTATTTTTTATTAATTATAATTATTAATTAATAATTCCTGTATATTATAATGGAGTTACGGTTGTACATCATCACAAAAACATGTCACAAATTTTCAAATTTAACTTTGCTTTTTGGTTTTGCAGGGAATTAGGTGGCCTTTTGCAAAAATACTTCTTTGTACTTTTTTAATTGACCAGAAAACGGGCAGACTGATCGCCAGATGGAGAGCGATTATCGCCACCTATACATATTCGCAATAGGAGGTGTCACAAGTACGATCCCGGTCTTAAAATCCGCAACTACTCCTTGAGTACCCGGAGGCCGTGGTATTTATCTGGTCCAGGTGGACCGTTCGTGCCAAAGCATGGCTCTCCCACGTAAACGGACTGCTGTGCACTGTTTTCTTCACATATTTAGCTCCATGCTGACAATCTGAGAGCTTTTTGGTGTTGTCGTAACGTGTAAGCTAATAAATGATGTCCATTTGTTAATAAATAATAAATATATCTATTAAAATTTCCTGTTTTCATTTATCTTTCCACGTAGGTACCCCAACTAAAGGGAGAAATGCATAAAAAGTCTATACGTCTATTGTTTACATATTTACCAGCTGTATCCAAGGGAAAAGTATCCTATGTTTTAATCCAGAGCTTAAACTACTGCCATACCAAATTTCATTGAAATCTGGTCAATAATTTTTGCGTGAAGGAGTAACAAACATCCATCCATACATCCTCACGAACTTTCATGTTTATAATAGTAGTAGGATATAGAACTGACAAGTCGATTGGACGATAGCCTGCATAGTGTGTGGGTGTATAGTGTAGTAAGGACGAGAAATAAAAATACGTGTAGCTCGAATTAGAATATGTATTCCAATATATCAAGATAAAATTATTGACAATTATATGTCAAAGTATTAATTCACTTTTTAAACTGTTAGAGGTTTTATTAATTGGAGTTTTGTAGATACCAATACACCCCCTCAAAAATACAATTAAGTAAATAATGCTTTAACAGTATGTATAGGCAAACATTAAAATAAGTAACTGATAATATTTCATCTTTTAACACGATGATATTAATTTATATTTTCCATGTTGTTCCTTGAAATTAAGGAACTACAATGTCTTTATATAATTCCTCCATGGTATTTTCTGAAGATATCTAAAAGTAATTATTCTGTGGAAAATATTACATTAATTTTAGTATATTATCAGCTGTTTAGGATTTTTATCCAATCATTAAATTATCTTACATATTAAAAATTACATATAAAAATATTTGCTATAAGCAGATATGCACTAATAATACAATTTTGTTTCATGCCTATTCAAAAACCAGCATCGCAAATCTGTTTGCAACATAATGCTGAATGGGATTTGA
Organism: Glaucopsyche alexis; assembly: GCA_905404095.1. Taxonomy (NCBI): domain Eukaryota; kingdom Metazoa; phylum Arthropoda; class Insecta; order Lepidoptera; family Lycaenidae; genus Glaucopsyche; species Glaucopsyche alexis. Next base: position 12,545,416 of record FR990053.1, read on the forward strand.
TAGAACTTCATATAATTAGTTACTTTATATTATTGTAGGTACCTAAATATATCTTATTATTAATTTCTTTGTTTCCTTCTATACCAATTTGCAACAACTGTTGTCATGGTTCATTCATATAAATAATATTAATTATGCTGCTAAAATATGAGCTTTTAGTTTCTAGCTATTATACATAATAATATAAACATTTATGCTCTTTTATAGCTTCACAAAACTGTGTACATGCCTGGCTTATGTTTCTTAGACAAAAATATACGATTTGTTTCCGTGTATTCAATGCCATTGTACACTTAGTAACAAATAATAAAAAATATATATAAATTAACATTTTAAAATTTAATATATTTATTATAAAATATAAAGATCCATTTTCCAGAATCGATATTTACATTACTAGAATTATCAACTAAATACCTAGGTAGGTACTTATTTGTTTTATTACATATGGTCTACTTTGTAACGAACCAATTTCGTTTTGAGTGTTTGACCATTTTTCTCTATCTAGCCAATTCATTAACGTAATTGAAATTATTATTATTATCAATGATAATAATATAGTTATTCTCAGCTTAGTATTATTTAATTAGACATTTGATGAATCAGTTGCTTAAAATCTTAGGAAGTATGTATACCTATTGTAATATTCTTCCCTTTCAACTCCGCCGGTTTGACATCCGGTTTGTTGATTTTGGCTTATTGTGTTTCTAATTTATTGCCTATCAACTTCGCCTGTTGACCATCTTTGGTTTGTTGATTTCGGCGGGAATATTTTCAATTACAAATCTTCTGCAGTAAAACTTCTGCAGGAATAATTATTATAATACATATTAAATATTTTTCGGGTTTATACCATGTCACATCGCTTATTAGCTTTTTCTTTTCTTTTATTACTTAAATAAAATAATAAATTAATTGATTTCCATATGCTGTTGCCTCGATTTTTATTTAATTTCATACTTGACGCCATAGTGAATTAGGTAAACGTATGAATTATGTGTTTGGCCACCGCATTTTATCGGGGAACTTCAGCGATTAAACTAATTATGTTATTCCCTTACAAACATCACTGCTCATTTTTTACAGAATTTCATTATTGTAATCGACCATTAAAAATAAAACATTCATGTAGTAGCTGACAAAAAAAAAAATTAAAAATCAGCTTTAGAAACAACAATTATTAAGTAACAGATTATTATTATTTGTAAGTAGTAGTCGAGGCTACCAGACTACACCACAAAGACATCTGCTTGTATTTTGTAATACAACATATTTTGTACATCTCATTTGAAAGCGATATTCCCAACTAGCAAAAACTTACTTTATAATTGCTATGAAAACAATATTTCTTTGCTTTACAGTAGTTCTTTAATTAACAGTCATTAAACATATTATGGGCACAAATTATGTGTTAAATCGTAGTAGACGTTTTGTTGTTACCAATTTATCATATTATGATAAGCAATCTTTCATCTTGCCATGTAAAAATAAAAACGGATAATCTTTCTATGGACAAGGAATGTATGGCTTTCAGCGTTTACCGACAATTAAAAAATTATGATCTCAGTAATTCATACTCTGACCGTTATTTTACTTGATATCTTTATATTAAGCATTTCAGTTCTTATTTCATTTTTAGGCGTCTGATAATTTATATTATAATAAGAATTATCTGGTACAATGCTTTTATATAAAAGTAATTTTCTCTAGTCTAGTTGAGACTATAAGATGCCTATTCAGCCATATTGAAGAAATTAGGGTTCAGTCTCCACAATCTATTGCTTAAAACCCCTTTTTTCTTGCATCATTAACAAGTAAACATAATGTTTATAGATGGATTTGTATCAAAATTGGTTTTCACCGTTTAATATCACATGTTTTTAAATCCATTTCTGGCTGAGGAAGTTACATAATGGCACAATTAAACAAATGTATAACAATACTGGTTTTTGTAGTGCACAACCACAGAACCAGCCAAAAAAAAATATTGATTATAAAAGCTATGACATATCTTGCTTTTTGCATTATGTGCATTTTATCAAACATTGCAAAGGTAAAGGTTTATAATAGTTTTTAATTGTCATATAAGGTAATATTTCTGATCTTATGAGACTTCAACTTAGTTTTGAAATGTTTGCTTCAACCATAATAGCCATAATATTATGCTTTTAAATACACTATTAATATAAATTTTAAGACCCATAATACTATTATTAGCAAAAGAATACTTATAGCATGCAATTATAAAGGGAAAATATTAAGCTATTGCTTTTATAAAATATAAATAAGAATTTTAACCCTATAATTAAATCATCCTTTATATAGCATTTTTGCTTGTTGGGTTATATTATTTAAAATTCATTATAAATATTGTATTTTCTATTGTGTATTAAAAACAATTAGTATATTCCTGCTTATTGCATTCTACTATACTATATTGTATATACTAAAAATATATACAATATAGTATAGTATATACCTATGTGATACCTCGGTGCACATAATATTATAAAATCCTTTTGTGGCCCTGCGCTCCTCAGTTGACTGGATGCACTAATAGGGCTTTGTACTTTTCCATGTAGATAGTAGATACTGATGATCCAGATTAGGGTAAAAATTGTTTTAGTTATACTTGGGAGCAAATGTATCAACAGAAGATTAACAGACGTCCTTCACATTGACAATATTATTGGTTGCTCCGGGATCTAAAACAGAATTTCTGAATATTAGTGTTAATTTGACTGCGCAACTAACATTGCTAGAACATCACACGGTACTCTCCTGATTGTTGTTGTTGACTCGAAACGAGTGATTCTGATGAGCAGTAGAGCTTTAAGCTTCTCGTTGCAAAAATTCAACTCTTGTGTTAATCCTTTCTAACGTGATTCCTTTCGATCCCAATGCTCACAAAGTATCCTTGTAATGGTAACTCCAAATTTTCAGTTGCTTTTCCACGTTATTCTCTCTGCTTGTTATTTTGGATATGGGTAGATACTGTTTTTTAAGCCACAAACTGAAAATGGTGCTGAAAGATCTTGGGCTGAAAAAAAAAATGGTTTCCCGATTTCGGGTCTGAAAATTTTCCTTTTACTGAATTTCGAGATACGTTTTACAGAAACGTAGGGCACATAACCTGTAGTAAGGACGAGAAATAAAAATACGTGTAGCTCGAATTAGAATATGTATTCCAATATATCAAGATAAAATTATTGACAATTATATGTCAAAGTATTAATTCACTTTTTAAACTGTTAACAATACAGAGGTTTTATTAATTGGAGTTTTGTAGATACCAATATATAGTTCAAGAGACTAGCTTCCCCAAAATATTTCGGTTTGTTGTAGACAATACTGCATAAATTCGTTTTTGATCGACTGATAATAATTTATAAATCACAAAGGTGCATAGATCATTACGCATAAATCTTCCACTTTAATCATTCTATCTATTGGCTGCAAACTGCATTTTAAATTCATTTAATAGTTTAAAAGATCTAAGCAAACATAAAGCGGAATAAAAGACTTCATTTTATGCTATGAAAAGAATAACATTTTCATCCACATTTTGATTTTTATCGACACAAAATGCCGACTAGGTGTAGTGTACATTTAGACCTCTTTTATATCTTTAGATGTCTCTTATATTGATCTCATGTTGTTGTCATAGCTTGACATGTATTACTAATTTAAGTAGCATTTTATTTGGAATAAAACCAAATATTCCTTGGTTTTGTCTTTTTATTACATAACAATTTATTCCAAATAACAATAAATACCATTACAAACATCGATGTCTACTATTGCGCAATTACTAAAGCCAGAAAAATTCGACGTCGAACCTGGGTCACCGGCAGCCGAATTAAAGTACGAATACTGGAAAACAACGTTCTCAAATTATCTCAGTGAAGGGATAGGAAAAGAAACGATTTCAGAGGAAAATAAACTAAGGTTATTACAATGTGTATACGCATATCCGTGAAGCAAAAGATTATGTCTCGACCATTCAATTATTAGATAAAATTTATCTCAAAGAAAAGAATAAGGTTCACGCCAGATACATACTTCTAAAATCTACACAAAAATCGGATAAGACCTAATGCCGCGTCCGCACGTTTGCCAAACCTCGACAAGTCTTCACAAATTCAAACGTGCGGATAGAGCGTTTGCCATGGTTTGTGTAGGCTTGCAAGAGCTTGCGGCCGTTCCGATCGAGTGTCGGTTTTTTGACACAAATCAAAGGGAATTTGTCGCAAGCGCTTGCGATGCATCCACACGTTTGCGCGCGCTCAGTCTGGTTTGTGTACTGGAGACGGGCAGACGTGCCTACGCTCGCACAAAATGAGTGGTGATTGGTCAAATAAGACATCTTGTTTTTTCTCGAATGTTATCAGGCTGAACCATGCATTTGGGACCCGAAAAACAAGCATAATTATTGTATCAGTGTATAATACACTTAAATAAAAATCTTAAATATGTATATGTCACCGTAAAATTGTAAAAACCGTTAGATTGTAATAAAACTAGTGAAATTGTAAAATGCCGATAGACACAATAAAAATCTTAAATATGTATATGTCACCGTAAAATTGTAAAAACCGTTAGATTGTAATAAAACTAGTGAAATTGTAAAATGCCGATAGACTTTGGACGCGAATATTCTGCCTATAATTTAACACATTATTTTTCGTAAGATTATAAATATATAGTTATAAATATTTCGACCTATTTTTACAATGTCGTTAGTTATTTTACAATCTAACGGTTTTTACAATTTTACGGTGACATGTATAATATAAAAGTATTAAATATATTTCTGTTGTCTGGTACCCGTAACACAAGTTCTTCGAGAACTTACCACGGGACCAGATTGACGTGGTGTGAAACGTCCATAGATATTATTATTATTATGAGAAAAAAGTAGCCGGTGCGTGGCTAAGTACATTATTGAATAAGCCACTATACGGTTAATTTGTAACTTAATCCACCATCTTCTTTGCCGTTTTTTTTGTTTGTTTTTATTTATGTATTTTTTTACAACAATAATAATAATAACTCCTCACACCGATTTCGGTGACGGTTTTATTGAAACCAGGCCAGTTACGCAGGAGTATTTTTATAGTGCCCAAGTGTGTGCGCAGTACAAAAAAGCACACTCTCTTTTACTCTCATAATCCCAATGCGGGAATCGAACCTTCTACCTCCGAGTCGAGAGCCAAGCTCTAACCACAAGACCACGGAGGCTGTTGTTTTTACAATAAAAATAACTCAAAGCAAATGCTATAGCCGATACCTACGAGCTCAACGTCCGTCATGCTTGCCTGTTCAGAACACACTAACTCACTCGCAAGCGTGCGGATGGTGACGTTTGATTCCCTTTTTCAAGTCAAGCGTTTGTGGAGGTTTGGAGTTTGCGGCAAATGGCAAACGTGCGGACGCGGCATAAGATTAAGATAAGACCATTGCAGATTTCTTACGTACACTACACTAGGGACTTCACCAGTGTTGCCAACTCTTTCAATCAAAATTATCGGATTTTGGGCTCAAAATTATCGTACAATTATCGTACATTCATGTTTATCTTTCGGGGGGGGGGGGGGGTAGGTATTTCAAGATAATAAAACGACTAAAAGAACATTACTTTCCGAGGGGTGGTTCAAGAAAATAAAACGACTTACTGTTAAGTACGTATCGACGTATTAAATACTGCTCTTTAACCCTTTAGAAGCTCTGGGCCTCTAGTCAAGATGCATTCGAAAATTTCGACGACGAACTTCGTAATCAAAAATGTATGGGATTTGACATAAGTCGTCGAACTTCGTCATCGAAATTATCGGATGCATCTTGACTAGAGGCCCTGGGCACATTACTGGGCCCTAATTTTTTCGTTTTTACCTTTTTTAGCTTTAAACCCTGAAAGACTGTAATTCGAAAAAATACAAATATCAATAGCCTAAAACTGAACGTCGGTACTGAATTTTATAATATGTTCTTTAAGCCAAACACGAGTAAGAGAAACGAGCGAGAATTTTTTTTCCATTTTACAGGTTAAAATCTGTTCAAACGTTAAACTAAAACACAAAATAACGTGAAATTTCAGCAAAATACCATAAAATAAACCAGTTAAAACAGAACATCAGTACTAAGTAATATAATATTATGTTTTTCATGTTAAACGCGAGCGAGCGAAGCGAGCGAGCAAAATTTTTTCCTATTTAATAGGTTTTAAAATCTGTTCAAACTTGAAACCCTAAAAGACTGAAAATAGGATGATTTTATAATTCAAATTAAAGTAAAATTTGCGTAATTTCTGATGTTGTAAAAAAGATGTCAAATAACCTATTAAGCTAGGTTTGTCATAATTATAATGCCTATTTCACGCTTTTTTCTTCGTACATAATTACACAATTTTGTGATCAGTGACGTGCTCAAAATATTGTGTCACATGCTTTAAAAAATTAGGTTCGAGGATTCGATGGCACGCGTGCCATAGCTTCGCATTTTCTGTTTTAGGCTATTGGTTTTATTGTTTTTTTCCAAAGAACAACAATTTAAATTTTAAAAAGATTTTTACAGGCAAAATAATAAAAAGCATTTGCTCGTTTTCTCAATTTGAACGCGTTTAGCATAAAGATATACCTAATAAATGTCATGGGATACTCATCCCAACTTACCTGTCCGGTAGTTGTGATATAGTATACGGGTATGCGACCCCGGCTTCCCTAGCTATTACTGTCCTATCCCTTACCCTCCTGGGCGGTAATATCCTACATTTCCTATTTCCCACTCTAACTTACCAATCTTCCCTTCCACACCACCTATCCTTCCCTTTCCCTATTCCTACCCTCCCCACCAATCCGTGGAAACGCAACGGATAATCATAAAAATAATTCAATTATCCAAAATGGCGGCGATGTGGTTCACCACACATCACGTCTCGTTTCTTGCGGAGGTGAAAAGCGGACCATGGAGAGCCGCTTCACTACGTTGAATGTAAAAGGATGAATGGATGGTAAGAATGAAAGTGAACGAAGCGAAACGAGTATGTAAGGATCGTAGCAAGTGGCAAAAAGTGGTCTCTGCCTACCCCTTTACGGGAAAAAGGCGTGATTATATGTATGTATGTATGTTATACCTAATATCATATACTTAGTTTCAACATTTTGTTTTAGGCTGTTGATTTTTTTTTCTAAAATAACTTTAAAAAATCATCTTTCATATAGGATTTGAAGTATAATTAGATGTTAACCTGTAATAAAGATAATAAAAAAGTCCGCCTCTGCTTGACGGGGCGGCAAAATATGTTAATTGGCCTGGGGCAGCGCAAATTTCTAATCTAAATACGCGTCTGTATAGGGGTCATCCACATGGACCAGCCGGATCCAGCACCGCAAGCTTGAAGCAAAGTAGTAGACTAAAATGATTGTCACTTTTGCCAGTTGACACAAATGGCGGCCATTTTTGTATGGGTGAACCCCCTGGCTATGCCCATGTGGTAGAATATTTAATAAAAGTCTCATGTCTTTCAAAATTATCGTATGAATTCAAAAAATATCGTACGTAGTAGTGAAATTATCGTACGATAATACCCTAAGATTAAGAACCCTTAGATACGCAACACTTGTAACCACTAGAGTGCATCTCGCTCACCCAATATGTGTTGCCATGTACAAACATAGCCTTCAATTGTGGTATTTTTGTCTTGATCTTAGGATGCACATGTAAGTTTTCTCGTCGTAGTCAGTAATAAACAAGAACCGTAAAACGAGTTTTCCCTTACACCACTCATTATTAAAATAAGTAAATTTCAATATTTTAATACTGGCGATTAAATTGTTCTAGATATTTTTTATGAGTCAGAGGTTTTAAGAAAACATGCGATTAAAGTACGATCGTACCTGGATTATCAGTCTCGATTAGAAGTCTTTGGTCTCGATCGACACCTATTATTAAGTAAACTCTAGGCCAAGACCGAAAGTAATAGATATTATATTAAAAAAATATTATGAACGTGGTAAAAATATTTTTAACTCATGAACGGCTGAACCGATTTGGCTGAAAATTGGTGAGGTATCTTGAAACCAGGAGAAGGACATAGGATACTTTTTATCCCGTTCACAAGGGACTCAAAACTCGAGAACGGCTGGATCAATTTGGCACATTTTATTTTGTTTTGAAATAATTGCGGAAGTTCAGGGAAGGCTTGAACTTAAAAATAATGAAAAAGGTTGTAGGTGTAGGACTAGGACGTAGGATGCATTATAAGTCATTTATTCATTTCAGTTCATGTTTAAGACAGAACAACGTGTGTCGAGACAGCTAGTTATATATTATTATTAGGGGTTATAATAAAAAGAAAAAGATACAATTTGTATGGTTTAATGGCTTCAAATACCTAGTAATTTTGTTAAAATTAACGATAATTCCGCTGTCTGTGGACCAATTTTCGAATTGTTTTTTTTTATGTAAAGGGTTCCTATGGGTGTAAAAAGTGGTGACCTGATGATGGGATCTATGAGGAATCGAGGGAGCTCGTCGAAACTTATATGGTGATTTTGACTTTTTCTGAAGTAGCCCAAGCATAATCCACCAAAAAGTCTTACTATTAATACTGTTAGGTAGGGTAGGTATTTCTCTTAGTATAAAAATTAAACAATAAAATGAAATTATATTAAAAATTAAACAATATCAAAAAAGTAAATAGTTTTTTAATTAAGTAGATGTTTCAAACATTCTTCATTCACTTCAACACATTTAAAAATTTACAGTTAAAATACATATAAAAGAAACTAGCCCGTCGAGAAGAACCAGCGTAAGAAACTCGCACGGGGCCACTTTTTAGCAAAAATATTTTTACAATGTAGTAACTTAATCTATATGTCACCGTAAAATTGTAAAAACCTTTAGATTGTAATAAAACTAGTGAAATTGTAAAATGCTGATTGACTACCGACGCGAATACTCTGTCTATAATTTAACACATTGTTTTTCGTTAGATTATAAATAGGTATATAGTTTTTAATCTTTCGACATATTTTTACCATCTAATTAGTTATTTTATAATCTAACGGTTTTTACAATTTTACGGTGACATATAATATAGCAAAAGTCAAGATAACTTAATTACATGGAAGCAGCTTTGCAAGGGTCTATCTTATTCCTAAGGTGTGCAATCGTTAATAAAATCATTAATGAAATAACTTTTTTAAATTTGTGGCACACCTAGTCCTATTTTGGTCCCAGTAGACCTTGTAGAATTTACTTCTACTCTCTGCGTTCTAATTTCAAGATAAGAACTTAAAAGTTTAAGTGCCGTGTCCCTTTATAATTTTCTGACCAACGTAGCGTGCTCGGCACAGTCGAAAGCCTTGGATAGATCACAAAAGACACCAAGTGCATCATGTGATCCCTCTCAGGCCCCAAATATACTGCATAGAAGACTAATACCTGCGTCTGTTGTGGACCGACCTAAAAGTAAAACCGAATTGATTACTATATTATAATAGATTATTTAAGTTAAAGTGAACGAGCAATTAATTTAAGATTATTTTCTATTTGAATTGATTAGGTATGTATCCAAAATTTATGTTTAGTGAGGTTTGTGGAGGTAAGGGTTAGCTGTCGCCTTATTACTCCCAACTAAAAACTTCAACCACTAATATCTCAGTAACTGTGGGTTTCCTGATGGGGAGAGTGGGGGTTCAACCTTCCCCTTCCCCTCCCCTCTTAACCCCCTCCTCCACAAATCGTGGGATCGTGGGACATTATACTAAATTTTTACCGAAAGAACTTTAGTCAGTATATTTTGGTACTAAATTAAATAGCAACACTAAGACAAATATATTTTTAGATTAAGTTACGAATTATGTAAAAAATACAGATTTCATCTCACTTTCTATGGAAAATATGATTGTATTTACGTCCATATATCATCATTCTTAAATAATATGCAATCACAAACTAAAAAAACACGAGCTATAGCTACTTACGAGTGAAAAGTTACGGCAGCACATTTTCCTTCGCTGCGACTTTTGCACCTAAAAATACTGCATCCACCCATTGTTAAAATACTTAAAAATACATGGAGTCTCTATCTCAAAAGAGTATATAACATAAAACACACCAAAAAACAAAAGATTTCAAATAATACGAAACCTCACTCTTCACAGCTGTTATTTGTTTGGCACAAGAGTGTCAAATTTGACAGCTTTGTGCCAAAAACCCGGTTACAGCGAAAGGGACAAAACATAACATTTTTGTCTCGTTTCTTCACAAGTATTGGCCAATTTACGTTCTCTCTCTAACAAGCTGTGACGTCAGGAGCTATCCTGCCCTGATAATACCTAATTATTTTTTATCGTACCGCACCTCAAATTATCGTACAAATACGATAATTATCGTACGGTTGGCAACACTGGACTTCACTGGCGGACGGGAATATATTTACGTATGAAGTTGCTGATAAATACGAGTATGGCAACTTGCAACCAACTTCAGACAGCTGATCTGTCTGAAGTTGGTTACATATGTTCAAAACCTGTAACCGTCTACAAAAAACGAAACTAACGAACAACTAGATATCTCTTTCTTTCTCATTGGCATGTGTCATATAGGGGGATAAGGAACGATGTATAATTTTCCTCTTGCTAATAGCCTTTACTCTTTATACTCTATGATTCCAACGTCTAAAATTGGACTCCAATTTGGACTCCAAATTGGAGCAACCTTCGAAAAAAACGTATAGACATATAGATGGCTTTCTCTTTCACTCTTATTGGTTTTGCCTTTGATGTTTTGTGAGACAAATAGCTGTCTACGGCTTCGATTTTTGTTTTAGTTCTATTATACTCCTATTTCTTTGCATATTTTATGCTGAACACCGGATAATATTAAATTTGAAAATAGTTTTTATTTCTTACTTCATGTATCTCCGTAACTATGTTTTTATTATTTGTTTGATGATTTAACAGTCAAAATGCTAAAAAAATGTTGTATATATTCTTGTCGAAGTGAAAGTTCTGCTGGTTGCAATATTTCGTTTATTAGTAACATTAGTAAGTTAATTGTTAATGTTAATCTAGTTATTCTAGTATAAAAGTGTTAACATTATAGCAATTGACGTTATTAAGAGTTATAATTGTACTACGTTTTGTTATATAATAAACTAGTCAGTAGCGACTCGCCTAGAATCGTAGTAAGCTGTAAGTACCTAGTTACTGAGAAAAAACGTGTGAAGTCGAGTAATGCCTTTAATGATAATATAATACAGTTTTTATAGATTTTCCAACAATGAAGAAATGCGACAAAAATGGCTCAATCGTGTTTAAGTAAGGCAGAGAATTACATAAAAATCTGTTACATATTAATGCAGCCGTCACTTCAAACCTTCTTGATTTTACACTATTCAATCTAGTCGACTTTTAAAGCCTAAGCTGTATGTCATTCAGTGTTTCACAATTTGTCTCACACAGCTTTGCAGTTTGCCACAGCAGAAAATATTATTGTCACCCTACTAGAAAGGGACACACGGCCTCTCTTCCAACCTCTCGCTCGGCTCGTTTTTTTGCTCACAGTAGTCGGTCCTGTTGTTATACTAGGTCCAAAGAAATAGGAGTATAATAGAACTAAAACAAAAATCGAAGCCGTAGACAGCTATTTGTCTCACAAAACATCAAAGGCAAAACCAATAAGAGTGAAAGAGAAAGCCATCTATATGTCTATACGTTTTTTTCGAAGGTTGCTCCAATTTGGAGTCAAAATTGGAGTCCAATTTTAGACGTTGGAATTACGACTTTATTGCTTTAACAATAAGTGACATTTTGAATTAGTAGCAGTAGATGTGGCCTGAAGTTAGCCACTGACAGCTAATGCCATTTGTTTACGTGTGCATTATGATACAAGAAGAAGAAGAAGCAAATCATGAATTTATAGTGTGTTATTTGGTAAAAATCTCAATTTATATTAAAAAGTCTTAATAGAAAACAAAGCTGTGCTCAAGTTAATATGGCCCGTTTGGTGGAGGGCTGTAAATCACACTCTGCGAGGAAAGAAAATCGTGAAGAAGTGTTAACTTTTCACCAGTATGTTGAGAATTGTTTCAGGTTATATAAATACAAGCAATTACACTGAAGTTATTATATTCTTCTAGATAAATGTGTTTATTGTCCATTATATGCGGATTTCAACAATATAATATAATAGAAATTTTGTATAAATTTCAGAGGTTGTGTATTTACATAGTGATGTTTTGGATATCGATAAACCTTCGAAAGAGAAAATATGTTAATCTGAAAGAAAAATGTTTTGCCTACTTCATATTTACCAAACACCATACAATTATACAAATTAGTAAGATCTAAAATATAAACTAAGTGATAATATATAATATAAAATAGTGTGGTGTATTTTTTATTAAATTATAATTATTAATTAATAATTCCTGTATATTATAATGGAGTTACTGTTGTACATCATCACAAAAACATGTCACAAATTTTCAAATTTAACTTTGCTTTTTGGTTTTGCAGGGAATTAGGTGGCCTTTTGCAAAAATACTTCTTTGTACTTTTTTAATTGACCAGAAAACGGGCAGACTGATCGCCAGATGGAGAGCGATTATCGCCACCTATACATATTCGCAATAGGAGGTGTCACAAGTACGATCCCGGTCTTAAAATCCGCAACTACTCCTTGAGTACTCGGAGGCCGTAGTATTTATCTGGTCCAGGTGGACCGTTCGTGCCAAAGCATGGCTCTCCCACATAAACGGACTGCTGTGCACTGTTTTCTTCACATATTTAGCTACATGCTGACAATCTGAGAGCTTTTTGGTGTTGTCGTAAGGTGTAAGCTAATAAATGATGTCCAATTGTTAATAAATAATAAATTTATCTATTAAAATTTCCTGTTTTCATTTATCTTTCCACGTAGGTACCCCAACTAAAGGGAGAAATGCATAAAAAGTCTATACGTCTACTGTTTATATATTTACCAGCTGTATCCAAGGGAAAAGTATCCTATGTTTTAATCCAGAGCTTAAACTACTGCCATACCAAATTTCATTGAAATCTGGTCAATAATTTTTGCGTGAAGGAGTAACAAACATCCATCCATACATCCTCACGAACTTTCATGTTTAAAATAATAGTAGGATATAGAACTGACAAGTCGATTGGACGATAGCCTGCATAGTGTGTGGGTGTATAGTGTAGTAAGGACGAGAAATAAAAATACGTGTAGCTCGAATTAGAATATGTATTCCAATATATCAAGATAAAATTATTGACAATTATATGTCAAAGTATTAATTCACTTTTTAAACTGTTAACAATACAGAGGTTTTATTAATTGGAGTTTTGTAGATACCAATACACCCCCTCAAAAATACAATTAAGTAAATAATGCTTTAACAGTATGTATAGGCAAACATTAAAATAAGTAACTGATAATATTTCATCTTTTAACACGATGATATTAATTTATATTTTCCATGTTGTTCCTTGAAATTAAGGAACTACAATGTCTTTATATAATTCCTCCATGGTATTTTCTGAAGATATCTAAAAGTAATTATTCTGTGGAAAATATTACATTAATTTTAGTATATTATCAGCTGTTTAGGATTTTTATCCAATCATTAAATTATCTTACATATTAAAAATTACATATAAAAATATTTGCTATAAGCAGATATGCACTAATAATACAATTTTGTTTCATGCCTATTTAAAAACCAGCATCGCAAATCTGTTTGCAACATAATGCTGAATGGGATTTGATAGAACTTCATGTAATTAGTTACTTTATATTATTGTAGGTACCTAAATATATCTTAATTATTAATTTCTTTGTTTCCTTCTATACCAATGTGCAACAACTGTTGTCATGGTTCATTCATATAAATAATATTAATTATGCTGCTAAAATATGAGCTTTTAGTTTCTAGCTATTATACATAATAATATAAACATTTATGCTCTTTTATAGCTTCACAAAACTGTGTACATGCCTGGCTTATGTTTCTTAGACAAAAATATACACTTTGTTTCCGTGTATTCAATGCCATTGTACACTTAGTAACAAATAATAAAAAATATATATAAATTAACATTTTAAAATTTAATATATTTATTATAAAATATAAAGATCCATTTTCCAGAATCGATATTTACATTACTAGAATTATCAACTAAATACCTAGGTACTTATTTGTTTTATTACATATTATGGTCTACTTTGTAACGAACCAATTTGTTTTGAGTGTTTGACCATTTTTCTCTATCTAGCCAATTCATTAACGTAATTGAAATTATTATTATTATCAATGATAATAATTATAGTTATTCACAGCTTAGTATTATTTAATTAGACATTTGAATAATCTATATTGAATCAGTTGCTTAAAATCTTAGGAAGTATGTATACCTATTGTAATATTCTTCCCTTTCAACTCCGCCGGTTTGTTGATTTTGGCTTATTGTGTTTCTAATTTATTGCCTATCAACTTCGCCTGTTGACCATCTTTGGTTTGTTGATTTCGGCGGGAATATTTTCAATTACAAATCTTCTGCAGTAAAACTTCTGCAGGAATAATTATTATAATACATATTAAATATTTTTCGGGTTTATACCATGTCACATCGCTTATTAGCTTTTTCTTTTCTTTTATTACTTAAATAAAATAATAAATTAATTGATTTCCATATGCTGTTGCCTCGATTTTTATTTAATTTCATACTTGACGCCCGCGCCATAGTGAATTAGGTAAACGTTAAACGTATGAATTATGCGTTTGGCCACCGCATTTTATCGGGGAACTTCAGCGATTAAACTAATTATGTTATTCCCTTACAAACATCACTGCTCATTTTTTACAGAATTTCATTATTGTAATCGACCATTAAAAATAAAACATTCATGTAGTAGCTGACAAAAAAAAAATTAAAAATCAGCTTTAGAAACAACAATTATTAAGTAACAAATTATTATTATTTGTAAGTAGTAGTCGGGGCTACCAGACTACACCACAAAGACATCTGCTTGTATTTTGTAATACAACATATTTTGTACATCTCATTTGAAAGCGATATTCCCAACTAGCAAAAACTTACTTTATAATTGCTATGAAAACAATATTTCTTTGCTTTACAGTAGTTCTTTAATTAACAGTCATTAAACGTATTATGGGCACAAATTATGTGTTAAATCGTAGTAGACGTTTTGTTGTTACCAATTTATCATATTACGATAAGCAATCTTTCATCTTGCCATGTAAAAATAAAAACGGATAATCTTTCTATGGACAAGGAATGTATGGCTTTCAGCGTTTACCGACAATTAAAAAATTATGATCTCAGTAATTCATACTCTGACCGTTATTTTACTTGATATCTTTATATTAAGCATTTCAGTTCTTATTTCATTTTTAGGCGTCTGATAATTTATATTATAATAAGAATTATCTGGTACAATGCTTTTATATAAAAGTAATTTTCTCTTATAGTTGAGACTATAAGATGCCTATTCAGCCATATTGAAGAAATTAGGGTTCAGTCTCCACAATCTATTGCTTAAAACCCCTTTTTTCTTGCATCATTAACAAGTAAACATAATGTTTATAGATGGATTTGTATCAAAATTGGTTTTCACCGTTTAATATCACATGTTTTTAAATCCATTTCTGGCTGATGAAGTTACATAATGGCACAATTAAACAAATGTATAACAATACTGGTTTTTGTAGTGCACAACCACAGAACCAGCCAAAAAAAAATATTGATTATAAAAGCTATGACATATCTTGCTTTTTGCATTATGTGCATTTTATCAAACATTGCAAAGGTAAAGGTTTATAATAGTTTTTAATTGTCATATAAGGTAATATTTCTGATCTTATGAGACTTCAACTTAGTTTTGAAATGTTTGCTTCAACCATAATAGCCATAATATTATGCTTTTAAATACACTATTAATATAAATTTTAAGACCCATAATACTATTATTAGCAAAAGAATACTTATAGCATGCAATTATAAAGGGAAAATATTAAGCTATTGCTTTTATAAAATATAAACAAGAATTTTAACCCTATAATTAATCATCCTTTATATAGCATTTTTGCTTGTTGGGTTATATTATTTAAAATTCATTATAAATATTGTATTTTCTATTGTGTATTAAAAACAATTAGTATATTCCTGCTTATTGCATTCTACTATACTATATTGTATATACTAAAAATATATACAATATAGTATAGTATATACCTATGTGATACCTCGGTGCACATAATATTATAAAATCCTTTTGTGGCCCTGCGCTCCTCAGTTGGCTGGATGCACTAATAGGGCTTTGTACTTTTCCATGTAGATAGTAGATACCGATGATCCAGATTAGGGTAAAAATTGTTTTAGTTATACTTGGGAGCAAATGTATCAACAGAAGATTAACAGACGTCCTTCACATTGACAATATTATTGGTTGCTCCGGGATCTAAAACAGAATTTCTGAATATTAGTGTTAATTTGACTGCGCAACTAACATTGCTAGAACATCACACGGTACTCTCCTGATTGTTGTTGTTGACTCGAAACGAGTGATTCTGATGAGCAGTAGAGCTTTAAGCTTCTCGTTGCAAAAATTCAACTCTTGTGTTAATCCTTTCTAACGTGATTCCTTTCGATCCCAATGCTCACAAAGTATCCTTGTAATGGTAACTCCAAATTTTCGGTTGCTTTTCCACGTTATTCTCTCTGCTTGTTATTTTGGATATGGGTAGATACTGTTTTTTAAGCCACAAACTGAAAATGGTGCTGAAAGATCTTGGGCTGAAAAAAAAAAATGGTTTCCCGATTTCGGGTCTGAAAATTTTCCTTTTACTGAATTTCGAGATACGTTTTACAGAAACGTAGGGCACATAACCTGTAGTAAGGACGAGAAATAAAAATACGTGTAGCTCGAATTAGAATATGTATTCCAATATATCAAGATAAAATTATTGACAATTATATGTCAAAGTATTAATTCACTTTTTAAACTGTTAACAATACAGAGGTTTTATTAATTGGAGTTTTGTAGATACCAATATATAGTTCAAGAGACTAGCTTCCCCAACATATTTCGGTTTGTTGTAGACAATACCTACTGCGTAAATTCGTTTTTGATCGACTGATAATAATTTATAAATCACAAAGGTGCATAGATCATTACGCATAAATCTTCCACTTTAATCATTCTATCTATTGGCTGCAAACTGCATTTTAAATTCATTTAATAGTTTAAAAGATCTAAGCAAACATAAAGCGGAATAAAAGACTTCATTTTATGCTATGAAAAGATTAACATTTTCATCCACATTTTGATTTTTATCGACACAAAATGCCGACTAGGTGTAGTGTACATTTAGACCTCTTTTATATCTTTAGATGTCTCATATTATTGATCTCATGTTGTTGTCATAGCTTGACATGTATTACTAATTTAAGTAGCATTTTATTTGAAATAAAACCAAATATTCCTTGGTTTTGTCTTTTTATTACATAACAATTTATTCCAAATAACAATAAATACCATTACAAACCTCGATGTCTACTATTGCGCAATTACTAAAGCCAGAAAAATTCGACGTCGAACCTGGGTCACTGGCAGCCGAATTAAAGTACGAATACTGGAAAACAACGTTCTCAAATTATCTCAGTGAAGGGATAGGAAAAGAAACGATTTCAGAGGAAAATAAACTAAGGTTATTACAATGTGTATACGCATATCCGTGAAGCAAAAGATTATGTCTCGACCATTCAATTATTAGATAAAATTTATCTCAAAGAAAAGAATAAGGTTCACGCCAGATACATACTTCTAAAATCTACACTTAAATCGGATGAGACCATTGCAGATTTCTTACGTACACTACACTAGGGACTTCACTGGCGGACGGGAATATATTTACATATGAAGTTGCTGATAAATACGAGTATGGCAACTTGTAACCAACTTCAGACAGCTGATCTGTCTGAAGTTGGTTACATATGTTCAAAACCTGTAACCGTCTACAAAAAACGAAACTAACGAACAACTAGATATCTCTTTCTTTCTCATTGGCATGTGTCATATAGGGGGATAAGGAACGATGTATAATTTTCCTCTTGCTAATAGCCTTTACTCTTTATACTCTATGACTAGGTCCATTCTCGTATCATGAAGCATAGATACCAGGAGTCCGAACGGTATAGGCTTTTTAATAATAATTATGTACACAATAATAGGACCAGATCTTAGTTCTCTTTTCTGCCGCTAGGCGTGCGAGACCGACGAGTACCGAGTGTTGCCAATACTATTATACCGAGTGTTGCCAATATTATTATTTATTACAATTATTTTTAAATTACCGTTAGGCAATTACCGTGTTCTACGGTATCTATTTTTCGAGAACAGTTTCTAAGAATTTCCTAAAACTTTTATATAATAAGATTTCAATCTTTCCAGAGCTGTCAATATCAACTTTAAACTTCCCGCGTAATTTCAAACGAGTGCATGTCGAACCGTCGCGCGCTCTACCGGCAAATATCTGTCCCCGTAATGAGCTAGATGAGTGTAATTATTTTATAATGTATAAAAATCAAAAATAAAATCTAAAAAATATTAGTGAAAGAATTTTTTCGATATCTCAAAAACTGAATTTTTTATTAATTTTTAAAGTTGGATGTTTTTAAAATCAGCGCGAGCTTGACCGCTCAACGCTTGACGTCATTTCGCCGGCTCTGACCGCCGCGGTAAGGAACTCGTGCAGTAATTTTGAAGTTTTATTGAAATTTTTGGAATTATGGTGATAAAATAACATATAGATATAATTGTATAACACCTTTATGTATAATACAACGGTTAGCACTCCAGAAAAATACTTTTTTCATGTGCCCAACGACAAAATCTGAGAAAATTAGTTGTGTAAAGTGTTGAAAAAAGTGGTTTAGCTACAAAAATCAGTAGACATTTATTGCGAAGAATATTTTAATGTGAGTACTGAGTAGGTACCTAAATAAATACGAAACATCTACCTACATTTTTTTTGCATTACTAAATGTTTAGTTTATAGAATATGCTCAGAATGAATTCAGTATTTTAGTGACAATGTATTTTAAACAATGGGTTTTACATAGAGAAATAAAACACGAGTCACGCAGATATGTTAGGTACCTACTTAAAAAATATATTTAATCTATTGAATGAAACTTAAAAGATGAAATAAGACAATACAAAAAACTCCCTACCTACTTTTTCCCTCTTGTGTAGTCACTTGTTTGAGATCTCGACAAAAAACTTTATGAACAAAATGTCATAGATTGACTATAATATTTTAGTATTTTTTAACCGACATCCAAAAAAAGGAGGCGGATATACGTTAGGGCTATATATGTATATAGCCCTAACGTATATCTATACATATAAAATCCTTTGTCCTGAATGACTGACGGATCAACGCACAGCCTGAACCGATGATCGTAGAGACCTGAAACTTACAGGGCTTGCTCTTTGTAATGCGTAGGGATCCGATAAGAAGGGATTTTTCGAAATTCGATTCCTAAGGGGGTGAAAAGGGGTAAAACAGTTTGTATGGGGCAACGTGATTCCTTGGTCCAATCTACTTCATATTTTGCACAAACATTATGTAACAGAATTGATGGAATTCGTGTATCATAGTTTATTGAAATTCGTCCGCTAACGGGAATAAAAAGGGAAAGAAAGTTGCTTGGGAGCGATTTGCTTTTAAGTTGATATAAATACTCCTTAGTGCTTTTGATATAAAGCTTCCCACACACAAGCGATCGATCGATTTAGTCTTTACAATTTAAACATTTACTGCGTTCGTAGTTGCAAGTAAATCGGTTTAGATAAAAATTAAATATAGTCTGAGATCCTAGGACCACCTTACTATACTTTTTATATGAAACTCGTATATATACGTGTAAATTTTGTTCCACTAACTGGTAGGTCTTACACTAATCATTTTGTGTAATAGTTTGTCGTTAGCAATTTACTTTCAAATACGAATTATTTTCCAATTTGATCGAAGCAATCGATAGCCCGTGAATGGGAAGCTTTATTTTTATTTTGACATAATATATTGTCATCATGTTGAAAAATTAATCTGACAAGAATGCCAAAGTTAAATTTGATGAAAATCTCTTTGAAAAACTAGGCACCAAAATATTTGCGATTGTTATATTAATTATATTCATAATACTTATTATATTACATACTATTTCAGTAGAATATTTTGAGTGTAGGTATTATATTTCTTTCTCTTTTGTTGTTATACTTAGTATGTAATATTTAATTTATTTGTGCTTAATTTATCAGTGTTTAAAACATAGGTTTTTAGTTTTTAACCCAGATTTTTGATCTGTACGTTTGTGCGCGCTAATCTCAGAAACTACGGAACGGATTTTTATAAAATTTGTTACCGTAGTAGTTTAGCCCTTGGATAAATACATAGGACTCGCTTTTTATCGCGGAAAATTTTTGGGTACCTAACTACCTACAGATTCCACGCGGATAGGAATTAGGATAGCTCTGCTTATAATTTTGTGTAGGTATTTCAATTCAATTGGTTCACACCTACAGAAAGTTTTATCAATCTAAAAAATAACGTAGTATAAAATGCTATAAAATAACCAGATATTTGAATAGGCAATCGGACAAATTTTTTTTTATTGCATAAATGAATAGTACTCTTAAATATGAGTAACTTCTCAGAAGAAACCGTATATCAAAAGTCAATATTTTCAAAGGTACAGCGATTTGTATAAAAAATTTCGCGAGCCTCCTAAAAACGCTCCATACTAAAATCGATATACACATGACGTCACTTGAATATGAAGTAGTATGAAGTAGTATATGAAGTATATGGCCGCAGGAATATATTTGTAAATATCTCCGATATTTGTGCGTTTAAGTTCATACTTACCATAATGAATGTTTTTGTATATGATGTGAGTAAACTAATGATGTAGGTTTTGTTTACCAATTTCGCAAAAAAAAAATTTATTTTTTTGGTATAAAGACTCGAAGAAATTTTGTATACAAATCGCTGTACCTTTGAAAATATTGACTTTTGATATACGGTTTCTTCTGAGAAGTTACTCATATTTAAGAGTACTATTCATCTATGTAATAAAAAAAAATCAGTCCGCTTGCCTATTGGTTAAAACTTTACCTAGGTTAATCCTCCTCCTACCTAATCATTAGAGTGTATGATTATTATATGAGGAATAAGTGAGAAGCTAGATGGCTTCGTGGTCGTACTGTAAAACTCAAAAACAAACTGTCGTGGTCCCGACTAGGATGGGCGATCACGATCCAAATTATTTTTATTAAGTTCAAAGTCCACAACGTCTTCCCATTCAAAAGATTTTCGAAATCGTTAAAATACTAATTATCGGCTACAAAGAAATCCTTACTTAATATTATACCTAAACGCAAAAGTTTGTAAGTACATAATAATATGTTTAGTTTTACATGCAATAAAGTAAAGTAAAGAAAACACGTAAAGAATTTTGATGAAATTTGGTATGGTAGTAGTTTATCCAGAATTAACACAATACTTTTTGCAGCTTATTAAATTTTATTTATGGTACAGTTCTCGGTAGATTTCTTGAGCGTACCTACGAAGTCGCAGGAAACATTCAAATAAAATACAACTGATACGGCTGTGCAGTGCCTACACCATTATGTATTCAATTTTGGTATTGGTATTTTCCCGAACAAGCGTTCCCTCTGACGCGAGCGAAGCTGCGGGCAAAAGCTAGTATATATATATATATATATATATAAACTCAAAAACAAACTGTCGTGGTCCCGACTAGGATGGGCGATCACGATCCAAATTATTTTTATTAAGTTCAAAGTCCACAACGTCTTCCCATTCAAAAGATTTTCGAAATCGTTAAAATACTAATTATCGGCTACAAAGAAATCCTTACTTAATATTATACCTAAACGCAAAAGTTTGTAAGTACATAATAATATGTTTAGTTTTACATGCAATAAAGTAAAGTAAAGAAAACACGTAAAGAATTTTGATGAAATTTGGTATGGTAGTAGTTTATCCAGAATTAACACAATACTTTTTGCAGCTTATTAAATTTTATTTATGGTACAGTTCTCGGTAGATTTCTTGAGCGTACCTACGAAGTCGCAGGAAACATTCAAATAAAATACAACTGATACGGCTGTGCAGTGCCTACACCATTATGTATTCAATTTTGGTATTGGTATTTTCCCGAACAAGCGTTCCCTCTGACGCGAGCGAAGCTGCGGGCAAAAGCTAGTATATATATATATATATATATATATATATATATATATATATATATATATATATATATATATATATATATATATATATATATATATATATATATTAATTTCTCACCTTTTGAACTTTCCCTGAACTGATACAATTATTTTAGTAGTATGCCGTACCGCCGAGTTTTTATTGAGTAGGGGCTGCGCCCATTCACCATCTTTTCGGGTGCAGCAGAGTCTCACATACTCACGGGTAGGACCGCTATCCCCTAGTGGGATGCTGAAACGCATTTTCTCGGCGAAAAAAAAATAACTTATGTAATAAAAAAACAACATTATGATCTCTTAAACATCACTGGGGCTGGGGGGTCTCGACACTGGGGCAATAGCTATCATAATATTATCATATAGCTATTACTTATGATTACTATATTAACACTTAGATTAAAATAGATTTTGAAATGTGACGTCACGAAAATTAGGACCCCTCCTACCCCCTTGTCACACAATGTCACACTTCGTCGACCCCCTCCCTCCCCCCTAACGTGTGACGTTATTTATGGATGGCCCCTAATTTGAAATTGGCCCTTTTAGACTTTAGTCACTAAAGTGGAAACCTGATGATGGAATCCATGAGGAATCGAGGGAACTCCTCAAAATGTATAGGTACATCTTTAAGAATTTGGCCAATCTGAAGTAAATTAAGCAGATCATACCAAAAAGTAAAATTTTGTGCCAAGGGTATACCCTAGATCCAAAAGCATTGAACAGAACTCAGTCTTTAAAGACACACGTTTGGAAATCGCATAGGTTTTTCAAGTTACTTCAAAAGTTACTATCCGATTTCGCTTAAAATAATTTTCCTAAAGAGTTTTTAGCATGATCTATTAGCATAGAAGCTTACAAGTTTCTATCTCTTATAATTTAGAAATTCTAAGGGAGGGGGAACCAACTTACAAACCACTGGAGGCTGATTACTCGAAAATAGTCGACTTTGTAAAAAAGTAATGTTAAAAGAAACCTTACCTAAATTCTAAAAGACCTATTCAACGATACCACACAAATGGGGTAGAATGGGAAAATATTTCATCCCCCCTTCAGACCTACCCCTAAAATATAAAATTATTATTATTTTATTATGCCAAACCTAAGATCTACACACAATCTATAACTGTACCAAATTTCATCCATCAATATTCATAATTACGGAAGTATAACAGACGGACGGACGGACGGAGCGAGCGAAACTATAAGCGTTCTTTGTGTGCCCTAAGTGGAGCCCTAAAAATGGAAAACATTATAATTTTGAAACAAAAAATGAAAACAGACTTCCAAAGTAAAAACGCACAAAAAAGTATGAAAAAAATCTTATTTTCTAAATAATTCCCTTTTTAAATTCGGCAAAAATTTTAATTATTTCTCTCATAGACGTATACTATCTCCAGTTAAATGGTCCCATTTTTGAGATTTTTGGGGCCATTTTGACATTTGAAGTACGGTGAAAACAAGATGGCTAACATTTGAAGTATTGTGAAAACCAAGATGGCGTAACTTTTACTTGATAAAGATTTGTTCTATCAAAATAATGTACTTCATAGCCCATTTTGAGTTTGAAATTTTTGATTTCTCTACTCGATTTTCATAATTTTGAAGTTGGTTGCCAACTTAAATGTGAGTTCTATAAAATATTGTTTTATCAGGATATTGTTTGGGCTGGCACAGACTTCAATTTTGAAGTCTGTGCCAGCCCAAACAATATCCTTCATTTGAAGAAGATTGAGTAGGGAAATAGTTAAAATTTTAGCCGAATTTAAAAGGAGAATTATTTTTAGAAAATAAATTTTATTTCATACTCTTTTGTGCGTTTTTACTTTGAAAGTTGGTATTAATTTTTTGTTTAAATTTAACAATTTTCCCTATTAAGTCATATTTATTATAATAATATATAAAAATGAATCGAAATGAACGAAGGTAAGTTTACAGAGCGCGTGTCAAAAACATACTGTATGCACATTGCATAGTTAGCTAGCTACGCACGGCGATGTGACGTCACAGCCATTACTCGACGGGCGCAATCAGTTTTCGCGCGTTCCCGTATTGATTTGCTTATAAAAAACTCAATTTTCGTGATATCAACACAATTTTTTCACAGTTAGTCTTATTATTGCTTAAATTTTTTGTTAGGGCTGAAAAAGGGGAATAAATTTTGATTTACATCTTCCTCATTGAGACCCTTATTTTAACATTACGTTCGGACTCCTTGTTATCTATACTTCGTGGCTCGTATCACGAAGTATAGATTATATTCCTATTATTGTGTACATAATTATTATTATTGTGTACATAATTATTATTAAAAAGCCTATACCGTTCGGACTCCTGGTATCTATGCTTCATGGCTCGTATTTACAGCAACTTCATATGTAAATACACGAAGTATAGTTAACAAGGAGTCCGAACGTAATGTTAAAATAATGGTCTCAATTACGGGGACCTTAGATTATATACTACAAGATAAGGCACGCGAGGAAATTTTCAAACAAAACTTTCTGCCAATTTTGGTGCGGGGAGGGTAACTCCCACAATGAAAACAAAATCACACATTCACAAAAATATTGTAATCGTTACAAACTCACACATTTATAAAACTGCAACACTAGCTTATTTATTTCACACAAATAAGACTCGCGCTAATATAACAGTGTAGCGTACGCACTAATACACTGACATGTTAAGTGATGTTACCAATACAAATTATATCGATATATTGTCGATATGAATTTGTATTGGTCACATCTTCGTTATTTGAAAATAATGTATTTTGTTGAAATAAAACCATTCCGAATAATTCCGATATACATATTATATTATATTACATGTAAAAGTTATGGCAGCAATAGAAAACTTCACATACATAAGTAGTAAATACAGTCTATTCACGTTAAGTTTGCAATGAGTCGTCAGTACAAATTACAAATGTTAAACTGGCTTACCTTTATTGTCAAAAGTGAACACGAGCTAAGCGTCATTGCTTTCTAGACATTTGTACTGATGACTCACTGCAAACTTAACGCGTACCTATAGGCTGTATTTACCACTTATCTATGTGAAGCTTTTTAAAACCGCCATAGCTTCTACGTATACTATAGACTGCATATACGCACATACATACGCTAATACTCACATACGTAGATATTATTATGAACACTAAACATACAACTCTCCTTTTTTGCAAACATCAAAGAAAAAATAACCTAACCTAATCAAGAATATATCAGGACACGTCTAAGGAGGGTTCCGTAACTATAAACGAGTAATATTTTGTCAAATTACTTCAAAAGTTACTGTCTGATTTGGTTCAAAATATTTTTCCTAAAGAGTTATTAGCATAATCTATCAGCATAGAAAATTGTAAGTTTTTAAGTCTTATAGTTTAGAAATGCTAGGGGGGACCAACTTATAAATCACTTTGGAGGCCGATTACTCGAAAATGGTTGACTTTATAAAAAAGTTATGTATGAAACCTTGCCTTTATTTTAAAATACCTATTAAACGATACCCCACACGATGGGATAGAAATAAAAAAAAGTTCATCCCCACACCTAGAATATCTTATACGTTTAAACGAGCAATTCTTGTATATTTATGTATATGTATAATATAACCATGATCTTGGAAACGGCTCTTAACGATTTCGCTGAAATTTGGTATATGGGGGTTTTCGGGGGTAAACAATCGATCTAGATTAGTCTTATATTTGGGAAAATGCGTGTTCGTGTTTTAATGCGTTTTTCTTTCCACGCAGAATATGGTCGCTAATTTCGTCCTGCCGGCCACTGTCCGTTTGGTCCAGCGGGTTAAGACGCGAATGGCAAGAAACGAGTGTTACGGGTTCGAAACCTGCTCGGTGCCTTACTTTTGTTTTTTTATATGTTCAAGTATATAATTATATTTTTTTTATTTTTTATAGTTTTAGACAAGTTTAAAAAAATGTAGTTAATGTTTGAGATTAAACACCTAATCTACACAGAAATCGATTGTAAATAATAATAATTATCAGTTCACATTTTACTTTTTAAGTTTATGTAGATTATCACCTAAACACCACCCACCATATTACAATAAATAGTCACACGGTACTAAAATTATTATTATTTTATGATGCCAAATCCGAGATCTATACACAATCTATGATCTAGCTACATAATACTAATCTGTGATCTATGACTGTACCAAATTTCATCCATTTATATTCATAATTAGGCTAACGGTAGAAGCGCGGACAGACAGACAGACGGATGGACAGAGCGAAACTATAAGCGTTCCTCAAGTATTACGGAACCCTAAAAATGAACTGCGCTTCAAACAAGGAAAACTTGTGTCCCTCTGGCTGGGAACATCTTGATTTTATAACGATACCCCATACTCCATATTTCAAACATCCAAATAAACTGTTCAGCCTTTCAAGTTTTAAAGTTGCGGTAGGGTAAATAATAAACATCACATACATACATGCATTGCTTGATCTGTCGTATAAAGTGTAAAAGCAATCCAATATTTTTACATCACAAAATATAAAATTAGTTTACCAAGAAAAAAATTAATTTTTATCGACATCGTTATTCTAGTGATTGTCACGTCACTCAAAAAGTAATAAAAAAGTTCCGCCATGTTTCGAGAATTAAGTGCCATAGTAAAATTCGAATCTATTGCATAGGAAATAAAGACTAAAATTCTATATCTAACAACAATAGTCTCGTGGGGAGTACGATCGAATATTCTACGATTATCTGTCTCGTGTACACCGCTATTCGATACATCGTCGATTTTTACGAAATTACATTTAAATAGAAATATACAATAATTAAATAAAAAAATACTCATAAATGAAAGGTTATTCCATCTTTTTTAAGATTCGACGTGTTGGACTTGTTTTTACAGGACATAAGAGCACAAATCGACATTTTTAGCGGAGCATTTCGGACGTCCTTTCTATGCTATACCGATGCACATAATGATTAAAATCGATTACGCAAATAGTTTTTATGAACGCATTAGATTCAAAAATCTTATACCTTGGCAGAGGGGAAAGCTCATGTAAGGCGTATCCCGTAGTATAAGATCTAAGACGGGGACAGATTTTTGCCGGTAGAGCGCGCGACGGTTCGACATGCACTCGTTTGAAATTACGCGGGAAGTTTAAAGTTGCTATTGACAGCTCTGGAAAGATTGAAATCTTAATATATAAAAGTTTTAGGAAATTCTTAGAAACTGTTCTCGAAAAATAGATACCGTAGAACACGGTAATTGCCTAACGGTAATTTAAAAATAATTGTAATAAATAATAGTATTGGCAACACTCGGTATAATAGTATTGGCAACACTCGGTACTCGTCGGTCTCGCACGCCTAGCGGCAGAAAAGAGAACTAAGATCTGGTCCTATTATTGTGTACATAATTATTATTAAAAAGCCTATACCGTTCGGACTCCTGGTATCTATGCTTCATGTGTAAATATATTCCCATCCGCCAGTGAAGTCCCTAGTCGGCATTTCGTGTCGATAAAAATCAAAATGATGATGAAAATGTTAATCTTTTCATAGCATAAAATGAAGTCTTATAGTCCGCTTTATGGTTGCTTAGATCTTTTAAACTATTAAATGAATTTAAATGCAGTTTGCAGCCAATAGATAGAATGATTAAAGTGGAAGATTTATGCGTAATGATCTATGCACCTTTGTGATTTATAAATTATTATCAGTCGATCAAAAACGAATCTATGCAGTATTGTCTACAACAAACAGAAGTATGTTGGGGAAGCTAGTCTCTTGCACTATACACCCACACACTATGCAGGCTATCGTCCGATCGACTTGTCAGTTCTATATCCTACTACTATTATAAACATGAAAGTTCGTGAGGATGGCTGTATGTATGGGTGGATAATTGTTACTCCTTCACGCAAAAACTATTGACCAGATTTCAATGAAATTTGGTATGGCAGTAGTTTAAGCTCTGGATTAAAACATAGGATACTTTTCCCTTGGATACAGCTGGTAAATATATAAACAGTAGACGTATAGACATTTTATGTCTTTATGCATTTCTCCCTTGAGTTGGGGTACCTACGTGGAATGATAAATAAAAATAGGAATTTTTATTAGATATATTTATTTTTTATTAACAATTGGACATCATTTATTAGCTTACACGTTACGACAACACCAAAAAGCTCTCAGATTGTCAGCATGGAGCTAAATATGTGAAGAAAACAGAGCACAGCAGTCCGTTTACGTGGGAGAGCCATACTTTGGCACGAACGGTCCAACTGGACCAGATAAATACCACGGCCTCCGGGTACTCAAGGAGTAGTTGCGGATTTTAAGACCGGCGGGCTTATTACGTATCTTGCAATAGCCAAGCAATAGCAAAAATTGCGCAATTTTTGTGCAAAAATCGCAAATTCGTATTACGTATCTGCAAAAACCTAGCAGAAGCAACCTAACGACAGTGCTGCCTCTACTGAACAATCGAGGAACTATAAATTGCAATCAATCGTCTAACTTTTTGTATTACGTATAGTAAGACTTTTACAGCAAAGCGAAAGCAATCAGCGAGCGATTTGAACTGTCATTTAGCAATAATAATCGAAAATGAAGCAAAGCGCATTCAAACACAACAGCGAGCGATTAGCAATCGATCGCATAGGTAATACGATTTTATTTGACGTTTAGCGATCGACTGCGCGTCTATCGCGCGATGACTGCAAGATTTTTGCTAATCGCTATTTTTACGTAATACGGCGGCGGGATCGTACTTGTGACTCCTCCTATTGCGAATATGTATAGGTGGCGATAATCGCTCTCCATCTGGCGATCAGTCTGCCCGTTTTCTGGTCAATTAAAAAAGTACAAAGAAGTATCCTTGCAAAAGGCCACCTAATTCCCTGCAAAACTAAAAAGCAAAGTTAAATTTGAAAATTTGTGACATGTTTTTGTGATGATGTACAACCGTAACTCCATTATAATATACAGGAATTATTAATTAATAATTATAATTAATAAAAAATACACCACACTATTTTATATTACATATTATCACTTAGTTTATATTTTAGATCTTACTAATTTGTATAATTGTATGGTGTTTGGTAAATATAAAGTAGGTAAAACATTTTTCTTTCAGATTAACATATTTTCTCTTTCGAAGGTTTATCGATATCCAAAACATCACTATGTAAATACACAACCTCTGAAATTTATACAAAATTTCTATTATATATTGTTGAAATCCGCATATAATGGACAATAAACACATTTATCTACAAGAATATAATAACTTCAGTGTAATTGCTTATATTTATATAACCTGAAACAATTCTCAACATACTGGTGAAAAGTTAACACTTCTTCACGATTTTCTTTCCTCGCAGAGTGTGATTTACAGCCCTCCACCAAACGGGCCATATTAACTTAAGCACAGCTTTGTTTTCTAATAAGACTTTTTAAGATAAACTGAGATTTTTACCAAATAACACACTATAAATTCATGATATGCTTCTTCTTCTTCTTGTATCATAGTGCACACGTAAACAAATGACATTAGCTGTCAGTGGCTAACTTCAGGCCACATATACTGCTACTAATTCAAAATGTCACTTATTGTTAAAGCAATAAAGTCGTAATTCCAACGTCTAAAATTGGACTCCAATTTGGACTCCAAATTGGAGCAACCTTCGAAAAAAAACGTATAGACATAGAGATGGCTTTCTCTTTCACTCTTATTGGTTTTGCCTTTGATGTTTTGTGAGACAAATAGTTAATAGCTGCCTACGGCTTCGATTTTTGTTTTAGTTCTATGAAACTCCGATTTCTTTGATAGAGTATAATAGTAGCCCTCTCGTGGATTCGTTCCTCTCCACACCGCTGGCATACCTTTGTCGCAAACCGCGTTATGAGGATAATTGAACTTATCGACTTATAAAATAAACGACGGCGCGAAAAACAAGCGGGGGCCGCTTGTTTTACGCGCCGTCGTTTATTTTATAGGATTTGGGTTATTACCTAACGGGACTTTTATTTCAAATTCCGATCTTGAATTAGAGGAGTATAGATTAATACGCACCGTACAGTGTTTATACACAGATAACCGCAATTGTTTCGTGGGTGCAAATTCGTATCTACGCGACCTTTATAATTTCCTTAATAAGGAGTACCGCACGCATCTGCAGGACCAGGAAGAGCTTTCTACCAATCGTATTGATGTGAAGTATTTTCCGCCGGCTTCACCACATTTTGGGGGATGTTGGGGAAGCATGGTTAAGGTAATTAAACGCATCTCTTCAAGGTCATAGGACAACAAATCCTTTCTTATGAAGAGCTTTTATTATATCTATCTCTCCGGGACCGGTTTTTTTATTGCACACGTAATAAGCTTTAAGTCTGAGTAGTAAAGATCATTATTGATTTAATTAAAAGAAAAAGTTTAAAGTAGGTACTCATTCCGGTGGTTTACTTACAAATTCATGGGCCCCGCGAAAGACTTATGCGGACGTGCACAAGTGTGGGCATGTGATACAACTACAAATTACGTGCTAAATTGGGATTCCCGCCAAAACTCCCTAGGAAAGCGTCTACCACTTTACTGAATCGACTGACTTGACTCATTTACTACGCCAACTATTTGGACTTTGACTAGACTGGACTAGATGATTTAGAAATACGGTTATGAAAACTTGAACGAATATTCTACATACACACAGTAGGTATGTATGTATGTAGAATATTCGTTCAATTTTTATATAATCACGCCTCTTTCCCGTAAGGGTAGGCAACTAGGCAGAGACCGCCTCTTTCCCGTAGGGGTAGGCAGAGACCACTTCTTTCCACTTACTGCGATCCTTACATACTTGTTTCGCTTCATCCATTTTCATTCTTACCATCCATTCCTCCTCTTACATTCAACGTAGCGAAGCGGCTCTCCATGGGCCACTTTTCGCCTCCACGAGAACGAGACGTGATGGGTGGCGAACCACATCGCCGCCATTTTGGATAATTAGATTATTTTTATAATTATCCATTGCGTTCCCACGGATTTGCGGAGAGGTAGGAGGAGTAGGAGAGATAGGAATAGGAAAAGGGAAGGATAGGTGGTGTTGAAAGGAAGATTGGTAAGTTAGAGTGGGAAATAGGAAATGTAGGATATTACCGCCCAGGAGGGCAAGGGATAGGACAGTAATAGCTAGGGAAGCCGGGGTCGCATACCACAACTAAAACGTAGTGATTATATTCTCTTTGACCACAACTACCGGACAGGTAAGCTGGGATGAGTATCCCCTGACATATATTCTAACATATATAAATATTCTATTTCCTTGCCTTATTACTTTTTTCAAAGTACTCTTTTTAAAAGAGCCGAAAGACGTACTCATTCTGCAAAACAGCAACAATATTCCACGCCGGTTTTGTATGAGGCCGTGGTATCTCTGCAGTCGAGCCGGCCCCGTGGTATAATGTAAAGTTTAAAACACGTTAAGATAATAATATGAGGAACTGGCGAATGATTTTTACAAATGGTACTAAAAGACAAATGTATTCTTGTAAAAGATTTTATTAATAGTTCAAACACAATTTACTATGTACAAATTATTTTTGTAAAAATATTCATTCTTGTCTTAATATTTAATTATAGGCAACGCTTAAAACATTACATGTAAAAAAACAATTATTATTATGCATTCATTGTTATTAAAATCAATAAGTACAAGGTCATATATAAGTTCGAAGAACACATTTGAAGACAAAAACTAGACATTCGGTATAGACGAACCTAGTATTAAGTATAATTAAGTGCAATGTGAGCATTTTAATTTATAAGCTAACTGGGATAATGTTGTTTCCATATCCGAGGGACCAATTATTGTTATTAGTAACCTTAAGTTAATAAACTTGTATACTTTTATAAGACCTTTTAACAACATTACTAGTAAATTAAAAAAGAAAAACAATAAAATCATCAATCATGTAAGTTTACACGAACATAATATTATCATGTTTTGAACAACATACCGAGTAGTATGTTTAAAAGAACTATTCTAACGTAATATAAAAATATTTAGATATGTACTATACCCTAATAAAAACAAATATTATGATAAACATAATAGGTTTACGCATGCATCTAATATAATAGATATTTTTTAGTAAATCGTTGCAATGAAATGAAAAAACATTATAAAAATAAAAATATTTAGGCCACTTCAAAACAAAACAAAATTAATATCATAAGCCATGATTGCAAATAAAATAAATTTATCATAACACCGTTAATATAATTAACCTAGATTATGAATATTATAATGTTCACCTAGATATGCCTATTATTTTGTGTAAGTTCTGGATTATCAATTTCCATTAGTATTTTTCTTTTGTAAAATAAGAAGAGGACTCCATATTATGTAACCAGTAAAAAAACTGGGAAAGAAAATTGAATAACATTTCAGGAGTGTATAATGTATTATTAGGAGCCTATACATGATTACGGCTGTATAGTAAATTCATTAAACTGGCAAATATGTGATGTTCGATATTTTGACAAAAATAAGCTATTTATTGAACGAGATGAATAGTGTTTTGAATAGGCCACTAGCGACGGGGGCCCCAGGCGGCGGGCGCGGCGGGGGTGGGGGCGGGCGCGGCGCGCGGGCCTGAGGGCATGCTGGGGAAGTCGTGAGTGGACGCCGTGTCCGGAGCCCGTTGCTCCCAGGGCCCTCCCTTGACTACGAAACCGGCCGAGTTTTGCGCACCGCCGCCACTGGCGCTCTCCCCACTGAGCACATCACCGAAGTCGAGGGACGGTGCAGCTGGCCTCTGGTATCTGTCCGCGACGTCTTGCAACTGAGGAAAGTAGAAAAGACATTGTAATAATAGTAAACATGTTGGGCTATGTCCAGAAAGCGCGTAATTACCGCGTATTCATATGCACGTAGAGCCGACGCGCGTGTTGAGCTACTTATAGGGACCTATTACATTGCGTCCAGAAGTTATGCGCGTATTTTTTTACTAATGCGCGTATCGTACTAAATTGCCATATTAAACCGCTTTGGTTAATAGGCAATCGGACTAATTTTTTTTTATTGCATAAATGAATAGTACCTACTCTTAATATGAGTAACTTCTCAGAAGAAACCGTATATCAAAAGTCAATATTTTCAAAGGTACAGCGATTTGTATAAAAAATTTCGCGAGCCTCCTAAAAACGCTCCATACTAAAGTCGACCTACAAATGACGTCACTTGTAGGTTATAGTATATGAAGTAGTATATGAAGTATACGGCCGCAGGAATATATTTGTAAATATCTCCGATATTTGTGCGTTTAAGTTCATACTTACCATAATGAATGTTTTTGTATATGATGTGAGTAAACTAATGATGTAGGTTTTGTTTACCAATTTCGCTAAAAAATTTTTTTTTGGTATAAAGACTCGCGAAATGTTGTATACAAATCGCTGTACCTTTGAAAATATTGACTTTTGATATACGGTTTCTTCTGAGAAGTTACTCATATTTAAGAGTACTATTCATTTATGCAATAAAAAAAAAATCAGTCCGCTTGCCTATTCAGGCGCGGATCCAGCTCTCAAAAGAGGATGTCGATGGATTGACTAAATATTATTAGACATCTGTATGCCTTCCCAATTAGCATGACTGTGTCGAAAGGACAGTTAGGAACGATATATTAGCAGGGTTTCAAATCAAATCAAAAACTTACAAAAGGTATTAAGTATTTAGGAATAAAAAAAATATAAACACAACGACGTATTTTATATAAATATCCCTATTGGCTATCTCCTTCCCCTTTTCATAGAGGTAGGGGGCCAACAATTGGCTGTTTACCCTAATTTATTTTGAAACCATAAGATTACATTGATGCACTACTTACATATTCTTCAGCCAAATTCAAAAGATGGTCCTTAGCATCGAGAACATTGTCTTCGTCGCCGGTGATCACGACAATGCTGTCATCGCCTTGTTTAGGGAAGCGAATATCGACCTTGTACTCGTCCATAATACGCCTGATATTTTTGCCCCGGAGGCCTATGAGCCGCCTGTGCACGCGAGGATCGATATCAACCTCGTCCCTGAACTGATTATCCTGAAAAATAAAAGGAAATTGTTAAAAAGCTTCAAGCGTCTCCACTGTAACTCTTATGACTTCTACCAAGACTAAATGAATATGTAATTTATTTTTATTGGTATTACCACCGAGTCTGAGTCAAAACATAAGGCGACGGTTCCTATGTATGTATATGTCGCAGTCATCTGGTTGAATCTGGTATTTGATTGAATGACTAGCGCGTTCTTTGAATGACAAGGCCGAACGTTAATTGAAAATGCGTCACTCAACGTCCAACTAGTTAGCGGATTGTAACATAGCCCTTTGAACAGAGTGGACGTAAAATCAGTCAGGTGATTGAAATTTAGTTCCTTTTTTTCCACGGCAGCGCTAGTAGTCACCAAAACAAATATGGCGTCAAACAGCTCGCACAGATAGCACACATTCTTTTAATTCCTTGAATTAGTTGGTGAATATAGTCAGTATTGCCTATCTTAAGACTTAAAATACAATATAAAATCATAATAAGGTGTGTCATGTCATCATGTCCTCACTTTTGTTATCTAAAGTAAGTTACATTTTAAGTTGCGAACTTATGGTCACCCTAACCAAACATTACAAAGTCGGCTATATCCCATTCAACGACTATGCTAAATGACGTCAAGACGTTGAACGTTACATTAAACAACTTGACGAGTTATCCTTTAGTCATTCAATGAACGCAGTAGTCATTCAATCAAATAGCAGATTCAACCAGATGACTACAACAAATATATATAATTAGTCAACAAAAATTTTTCACAAATGTACTTTTTTATATTTTCAGTACAAACAAATCATTTCCTATCTGTACGTCCGTTCCGTTTGGTTCAGCATGATTATTGTTATGATTTACGTTAACGTTAGCGTTAGGGGATGGCGGTAAGGGCATCGTGCACCTCGCCTGGTAGCCGACGAGAGACTGTATTAGGCGTGTTTTTATTATTTTTTGGCTCATAGAATCTACCTTAAAAGTTTTGGTGTAAGTTGACTGAAGCATGCTTTATAATATTACAAGCATTAATTTCCCGCGGCTTCTCCCGCGTGAAATTAGGTTTTAAACTTTCATCCCCTATTTTAACCCCTTGGGGGCTGAATTTTAAAAAATCTTCCTTAGTGGATGCCTACGTCATATGAGAAATACGCGTGCAAAATTTCAAATTTCTAGGCCTAACGGTTTGGCCAGTGCGTCGATACACCAGTCATTCAGCTTCGCCTTTTATATACATAGATAGATAGATATCAGTGGCGTGGTGTTCCTATAACTCCATTCCTATCGGCTTCACTTACCACTTACCTTGTCCCTCATCCAAATCCCTACCTATTATATAGACTAGGGCTTCCCCATGAAGGAGAACCAGCCTTCGCCACTGATAGATATATGCAACAAATATAATTTCAATAGGCTAACACAACAAATAATAATAACTCACCAGTTGATGGACAATTGCCATTATAGCTTCCTTTGCCTGGTGCGCCTTCTCTTCGTAGCCCTGAATAGTGATGATATCATCGTCGGGCTCCCCACGTTTTGGCAGGTTTATTTGTACACCATAGTCAGCCCTGATTTTTGTTATCACTGCACCTCCTTTTCCAATCACAAGAGGATGATATTCAGGATCCACTTTGAATTTTAATTCGTATGAACTAAAAATAAAATTTAATATAAACAACATTATCACTAGTAGCAATCACACGTCTTGTTATGTATTAGGTCATTAGTCTTACATAATATGAAATTGGCGTTTTGTAAAGGAGAAACATAAAGTCGATTTTTTTTAAACAATATCTTTATTTAATCAAAGTAGGTATATACCATTGCTATCTATGCACTTTTGCCATCTCATAAGTAGTTCATTGGTTCCTTTACTAAAAATTAAAAAACCATTTGGACAGGAATCAATAAAATATTTGCAAGGCGCTTTAGACTGTCCCATCGGAGTTGAATTTTTTCCCTTGCAAGAAGTTATCCAAATTTCGAAAAAAAATGGTAATCGGTTGGCGTATGGTGGATGTCTTAGACATTCCAATTGAAGCTCTTCTAATTTGGTAGCCATCTGTTGTGCGGTGTGTGGTCTAGCGTTGTCCTGAAGCAGCAGTGGCTTAGAGCGAATGACCAACCTCGGTAGTTTAGCAGCTAGCTTATTCATCATGATTAGCAGTTGCTAGCGAAAACGTTGGAACCAAGAACGCACTGTGTTTTCTTTTGCGGCACCGCCGCCATACACATCATTAATCCTTTGAGCCGTTTCTGCAGCACTGGTGCCACGGTGGAAAATAATAATATCGAAAATAATACGATATTTCAAGTTTTCCATTTGCAAGAGTGACGCAAGAAACAACCAAAACAGGGATGTCAGACCGCCACTTGGAAATCCTTGTACCGATCTGGCTGAAAACTGGTATTGGAGATGGCAAACTGGTACGCCTGCGCTCCGCTCTGGCACTGCAAACACTGATAGATAAACTGTGTCGGAAGTCGCATCCCAGCGAATAAAAATAATATTTTAATTTCGTATACTCTTAATAGAGGCCAGTAATTGTCGAACGCACGGAAGAAATATCATTTTAAACATATCTTTCTGATATTATATTGCATTTCGGGTATAAAATGTAAAATATATTGAAAAAAATAGATAAATGATTCATAAAGAAGATTTTTATCGGAAACGAGGGTTTTTGATGGGGGATGTGGTATTTATCTGGTGAACTATATGAACCGTGTGAGCAATTTTACCTTTATTCTTTATCGAATGATATAACAAATTATTAAAATATATATGGAAAAAACGCTGAATAAATATATAATTTTTTTTTCGAACAATATTTGCACTTTCAATGCGGTATCAAAAAAATATTCGAGGGATTTGAACCCGGAACCTCTAGATTGAGAGCGGAGCACCTTACCATTACGCCATCAAGCATATTTCAAATGAACTCATGGAAAATGGTAAGTGTTTATCGAGACTGCTTACTATAAAAAAGTTTTATATTATGAGGGAAATCTGATTGGACTTTTTTTTTTACATGCATCTTTGAAATTTGCCGGTTATTCTATATGGTCAGTGTATTTTTGTCGGTCAAGGGCCAATCTTGGTATTTTTGCGTACAAGGACTGAGTAGTCTTGGTACATGGTACGTGGAACCAAAACCTAGTATGTGTACCAAGAAGTTGGTACGTCTGACATCCCTGAACCAAAAGAGGAAAAAACAAATGAATTACGGTTTTCGAAACACAAAGGCATGAGTAAATAGCGGTATTTTGAAATTGGAATTCCTAACCAAAGAATATTAATTTGAGATCAAAGTGGCCACTGGCCAGTACGACAAAACGCCAATTTCATATGAAAGGACCTATACTATATTTCGAAAATGTGACAATAAAGGTGGGTTTAGACCAAGCGAGCGAATGCTCATTCTAGTAAAGCTCTTTTGATGTAAACAAACAACGAGCATTCTTTCGTTGTTCTAGTGTATTCGCCGCGTGTTCGCCGGTAATTTGGTAGAATGCTCTAAGAACACTCGCTCGTTTGGTATAACCGACGCAAGAGCGCACAAACAATTGCTTAGAGCGTTCTTTCGTGTTCGGACGTGCTCGCTACTTGAGGCGGTCTCTTCAAAGGGATTCTAGTGTTCTTGAATTCTTGTACATTTTGGCGGCTAGTTTTAGGTTTATTCGTAAATATGGATTGGAGCAACGAAAAATGTATGATAGAAATGTACCATAATATAAGGTGTTTATGGGATCCAACTTATGTTTTATGAACATTATAAAAATAAACTGTACACGGAAGATGTCTGGAGGCAAATTGCAACAGCAATCGTCACCCACCAACGTCTCTACCTTCTTTTCTTTTTCATTAATTACGTATTATCAATAAATGAAGCACTTGAAATCACAATATAGTCGCTATCACACTCAGACATAGTGTAGTGTGAACAGTACTACTTATCATTGGCAAATGAGCAATGAGCATTCGCTCATTTGGTCTAAATGATTCTCATATAAAGAGCAAAAATTCTTGTTCTTATTCGGAATGTTTAGTGTAAATGATGTAAACTATGTCTTAACGAATTATCGTTTACATTAAACGAATACAAAAGAATGTTCTTGTGTAGTTCTTGCTCTATGTTCTTTTGGTCTAAACCCACCTTTACATGTACAAAATTTGTTTCATAAAATTATTCCTTTACATGGTATATACATGTAAAAATTTAAATTAATATCACTTATTAACTTATTCAATATTTGTGGATTATTGGAAATATAATATTACATATATGTATAAACACTTACCGTAGAAGTCTGTCTTCTTTCTCTTTTTCCATATCAACAATCTTATCGGCAAGAGCTACTTTTGCTTTTTCAACATTGGTTGGTGTTCCTGTTAGCTGTAATATTAAATACAAATAAAATTAGATTTCAAACTACCTTGAATAATGTATTATAAAAGTTCTTGCGATAACAAGTATTTTTAATCAGCAAAAGAAATTTATTTAGAGATAGTCAGAGCTAAAATTAGGCGAACTTTATATCCATACATTTACATCAATAAAAATATATTTTACACAACTATATGCTGAGTGCGAGCTTTTGCCACTACACGCCGCGCCGTAAAGAAGTTAACTACAATTTGTATGGCATCGACAAATTTTACTATTCAAATAATTCGAATATTGGCTAAACATTATTCGAATAATACGAACATTTGTAATAAACTTTAAATAATGTTTTTGATAATATTAAAATGTCTTCGGATTTGGTTGCCAACTTAGGGGTTTCTCCCAAAAATTAAGGAAAAAATCTAGAGGAGAGGATTTTTGGGGTTTGTTTCAGAGGTTAGTATTTTCTTGTTTTTAATTTAATTAAGCTAGGTAATGATCGATTTAGCATAGACAAGCGATTTAAAAAGTCAGACTGTAGAAGTTAAACTTTTTGAAGTATAGATAATTTAATGTATAAAGGACAATAATATTACAGAACATATTTTATTATTTATTCATCAGTTTATTTAAGTTTGGGGAAAAATATTTTTGAGAGTTGGAGCACTGCACAGAAGTCGGAATGCACTATAAATAGTACTCTGTCCTAATACAATAGAGCTTAAAATCAAACACACGAGTGTGAGCTTAAGTAAACAAAATAACTTCTTCTAACTTCATAGTTAGATAAATTATTTAAAAAGTGGATGGAAAATCTTTCAAAACAAAAATAATCTTTTTCCATTTTCAGCTTTAATTTTCAACCATATTTTTTGTATCTCTTTATGTTTTCAAATTTTTTATTAGCGATGAGTCTTGTTACAAAAGCGAAGTTACTCAACATAAGATTCAAAAATTGTTAAATGTGCTGATGATCTTTCTACAACTATAGGCATCAGTGTATGCGTACTGCAAGAACGGAGTGTGCGATGTTACGAACCGTTTAGAATATTAAGCGATGGTACGAAGAGACTGAAAAACATCTGACAAGACTTTGTAATGGCAGACCCAGGTAATAGCGCCCGAGAATACCGTTAAATACAGGTGACGGCTAAGTACCGGTAGGCCATATCTTCAAGCCTACTTTACAGAAAGAATCCAGTATGCTGGAGCAGAGTACTTAAATATGTTCCAGTTGGCGTTCACCTGTATCTTGATTCAAGTACCGCCATTAAATCTTTGAATTCACTGCCTAATGTAGGCAGCGCCTTCAGAACCGATAAAGCAGAGCCTTTGAGCGCCACAATGAGAACCATGAAACATTGCTCGTCTGTCCACCTGTTAGCGGTAGCTAGTCTGGAACTGCTGCTTATAAGAACATCGAAGCGCCGTAACAATATTTTTATTAGTAAGAGGAATAACAGATGTTCTTCTTAACTACTAACTTAACTATGAACTGGAATAAATAACTACGTATACCTACATTCTACAGTTTCTACACCAACAACTATACCTACAACCCTTCAACCTACTCCTACATCTATTACCTACACCTAGTATTCCGCCTACACTGCCCTACAACCTGCAGTTTTACAAAAAAATTTAGGGTGGTATCACTCAGGGAGTTTAACAAATATATAGTTACAAGTTACAACCTATTCTTATACCTACAGAATACACCTACACATTTTTGCAAACCCAGTTCACTAACAAACACTGTGACAGAAGAATTTTATATTTTACAAGATAATATTTTTTAAATTTTACCTTTACAATGTCACTGGTATCATCATTAGGTGGCATTAAGATGTGGACATCATAAGTTTTCATCAGGTCTCTCCTCTTTTGACCAGCAAGAAGACGATGCAATTCATTTGGAACCTCCACATCAATTGTTATTGGCACCTAAAACACATTAAAAAAAAAAAATAACATTTGTAAAATTTTATTTGAAACAATTTAGTAGCAAGAAAGAGTTAGAAATTTATAACATAGTTTTGTCAAATTATTATTATTAACATAATTATTAGTTTTTTAAAGCAACTTACTTGATCCAGTAAAGCTTTCTTTGCCGCTTCGCAATTCTCAGGGCGTCCTGAGATTCTAATAATGTCATTCGACGTCGGTTCGGAGCTGTCCTCATTTCTCGCGGGAATATCAGCACCTTCTGTCATGTCCCGTTCTGGGAACTTGATTTGTACATCAAACTCAGTTGTGATGTCCTGGACTTTAACTCCGCGTGCTCCCATCACTGTCCTATGGTGTCTTTGTGGAATTATGCATTCAATCGTAACCTGAAAAATGATTTATTGATCACGATCACAAGCAATTTTTTGATTTTTTTTTTACTTTTTTAAAAAGTGGTAAAATTACTTTTACCACTTTTTAAAGTTTTTATAAAATAGTAAAAGAAATATAAGCATTACTTTAGCTTCTAGATCTTCGATAATTTCGCTGATACGCTTTTTGGCTGCATCAATGCATTCCTTTGGGCCCTTGAGGACAACACGGTCGCTATTGACACCTTGACGCGGGAAGGAAATCTGAACACCACCGCAGTCGTCGGCGATACGCCGCAGCACCTCGCCGCGCCTGGCGACAAAGTGTCGGTGGTGGCGGGGGTCAACGGCCATCTCGCCCTCCGATACGTTGCTGATTTCCGCCACAGCCTTTTCCAACTGCTTGCGAGCTGCCTCTACTTGTTCCTCACGTCCTGAAAAATACGGTCATATTAAAAAACTAGCCTTTGCCCGCCATTTCGTCCGCGTGGAGTTCGGTTTCCATACAAAATTTTAACCCCTTTTTCACCAATTTTCAAAAATCCTTTCTTACGGATGCCTACGTCATTACAACTATCTGTATGCCAAATTTCAGCAAAATCCGTTCAGTAGTTTCGGCTGTGCGTTGATAGATCAGTCAGTCTGGTTTGCCTTTTATATATTACAAATATAACATTAAATAACTACATAATATATTGAATGATGTATAAACTAACCAATAATGAAAATAGCTTCCTTATCTTCATCCTTTTCCGTGGGGAATATAATACGAGCGCCGGTTTGCTCGCGAATCTTTTTAATATTAGCACCGCTTTTTCCGATTAAGAATTTGTGGTGTTCGGGCTTCGCTCGCACGGTGGCCGTATGTGACGTCAGCTCACGTTCCGAAGCATGGGCGAGCAGCTGTTGCTTAGCCTTTTCTACATCCTCTACCGGCCCTTTGATGACTACTTTGTCACTATCGCTGTCTGTGGGTGGGAACTTAATGAGTACCCCACCGCATTCCTCCATGATAGAATGAATGAGCTTTCCGCCTGTCCCAATTAGTGAATTGTAATATTTGGGTGCAATAGTTACTTCCTCTGTGACAATATTGGCCTTCTCGTTATGGATCTGTTGTATTCTTTTAACGGCCTCTTCGACGTTTTCGCGTTTACCCCTGACTGTTATTACATCACTGTCATCCCCTTCAGCTGGGAGATCGATATTCGTTTGTGTCTCATCGCGAATTTTTCGTAAATTAGCACCGCCTTTACCGATAATAAATTTATGGAATTGCTTAAATATGGGAACTTCTTGTACATATGAGGACTCTGCTATTTCTTTCATAAGTTTGTGAAGGTACTTCTCACATTTTTCGATGTCTTCCTGAGGACCCCTCAGTTTGATG
Source organism: Glaucopsyche alexis (assembly GCA_905404095.1). NCBI lineage: Eukaryota > Metazoa > Arthropoda > Insecta > Lepidoptera > Lycaenidae > Glaucopsyche > Glaucopsyche alexis. The sequence goes on from FR990053.1 coordinate 12,587,961, forward strand.
GGGCTTCGTTTTTGGCCCTGATCTGGCAAACTGATAAGAACACGATCGAATTTTTCACGAATTTCTTTAATCTTGTCGCCTCTAACACCAATCAATGACTTAATGTATCGATGATCCACAAATACTTCTTTTGTTCTTTCATTTTCTAGTTTATTCACCATTTCTCTCAGCTCCATTTCAGCTTCCGCTACACCTTCCTTTCTTCCTTCAATTCTTATAATATTATTTCCATCATTTTCAATTATATTTATTACTACATTAGTCTCAACTTTCAGTCTGTTAACTGAAAAAGAAAAAACAATTTAAACTTTTATCTTTTAAAATAATTAAATTACATACGAAAACACATTACTATAAATGAGTTGCAATCATATCATGACACTGAAGCATTTTATCAATGTGGGGTAAAATATTCAAAATAGATAAGATTTAGTGACTGTTTTAGTATTTGTTACTCTTTTCATGCGAACATGTTACGACCATTGTATTAATTAATACAAAAAAATTGTGACTTACTGTTTGATCCGCTTTTGCCAATAATATGCTTGAAGAACTTTGGATCAACAGAAAGTTCAACATATGTGAGTGTTGCGAGCAGATTCTTTACAAAGTTATCCAGTTCCACTTGCGCGCGCTCGACTTCCTCGGGGGGTCCGTCAATCTTAACTTTGTCTTCAGAATGAGTAATGTCGACGTGTACCTGTGAAAATATATTTATTAGAATGTGCTCTAAACAAATAACTTATGCAAAAGCATCATGACATGTATAAGGCGGCTTCTGTAACTATCAACGCGCAACAGGTTTTCTTTAATTTTACTTAAAAGTAATTGTCCGATTTCTCTCAAAATAATTTTCCTAAAGAGTTTTTAGTATGATCTATTCGCACGGAACTTTACAAGTATTGGGGGGGGGGGGGGGGGGGGTCCAGCCAAATTTCTTATTAGTTGGGATCTGAGCAAATATCCTGTAGGTAACTTTTTTCTAGTACACAATAGTCTCAAAATGCCAGAAAATTTGGTAAAACTTAAAAGTTTGAAAAATCTAATTGTGCATTGCCACTTAAATCAATCTAACAAACGCAACTGAAAACCGCATTAATACTGCAGGTCTTATAGATAACAAAATTCATGAACATGTCTTGTTTTATTTAAAATGATTCTCCTATCTACCTTGGGGAAATCTTGAGTTATTTTCTTGATGTTAGAGCCTTGCTTTCCAATAATATATTTGTGGATCCATGTGGGAGCATCAACAGTTGCAGTCTTAACAGAGTTCGCTTTTTCGCACACCTTTGATAGAGCTGTAAAAACATAAGCAACTTGGTTAATTAGTTAATAAATAATAATGAGGAAGATGTAAATCAAAATTTATTCCCCTTTTTCAGCCCTAACAAAAAATTTAAGCAATAATAAGACTAACTGTGAAAAAATTGTGTTGATATCACGAAAATTGAGTTTTTTATAAGCAAATCAATATGGGAACGCGCGAAAACTGATTGCGCCCGTCGAGTAATGGCTGTGACGTCACATCGCCGTGCGTAGCTAGCTAACTATGCAATGTGCATACAGTATGTTTTTGACACGCGCTCTGTAAACTTACCTTCGTTCATTTCGATTAATTTTTATATATTATTATAATAAATATGACTTAATAGGGAAAATTGTTAAATTTAAACAAAAAATTAATACCAACTTTCAAAGTAAAAACGCACAAAAGAGTATAAAATAAATTTTATTTTCTAAAAATAATTCTCCTTTTAAATTCGGCTAAAATTTTAACTATTTCTCTACTCAATCTTCTTAATTTTGAAGTCTGTGCCAGCCCAAACAATATCCTGATAAAACAATATTTTATAGAACTCACATTTAAGTTGGCAACCAACTTCAAAATTATGAAAATCGAGTAGAGAAATCAAAAATTTCAAACTCAAAATGGGCTATGAAGTACATTATTTTGATAGAACAAATCTTTATCAAGTAAAAGTTACGCCATCTTGGTTTTCACAATACTTCAAATGTTAGCCATCTTGTTTTCACCATACTTCAAATGTCAAAATGGCCCCAAAAATCTCAAAAATGGGACCATTTAACTGGAGATAGTATACGTCTATGAGAGATATAATTAAAATTTTTGCCGAATTTAAAAAGGGAATTATTTAGAAAATAAGATTTTTTTCATACTTTTTTGTGCGTTTTTACTTTGGAAGTCTGTTTTCATTTTTTGTTTCAAAATTATAATGTTTTCCATTTTTAGGGCTCCACTTAGGGCACACAAGGAACGCTTATAGTTTCGCTCGCTCCGTCCGTCCGTCTGTTATACTTCCGTAATTATGAATATTGATGGATGAAATTTGGTACAGTTATAGATTGTGTGTAAATCTTAGGTTTGGCATAATAAAATAATAATAATTTTATATTTTAGGGGTAGCTCTGAAGGGGGGATGAAATATTTTTTCATTCTACCCCATTTGTGGGGTATCGTTGAATAGGTCTTTTAGAATTAAGGTAAGGTTTCTTTTAACATTACTTTTTTACAAAGTCGACTATTTTCGAGTAATCAGCCTCCAGTGGTTTGTAAGTTGGTCCCCCCTCCCTTAGAATTTCTAAATTATAAGAGATAGAAACTTGTAAGCTTCTATGCTAATAGATCATGCTAAAAACTCTTTAGGAAAATTATTTTAAGCGAAATCGGATAGTAACTTTTGAAGTAACTTGAAAAACCTATTACGCGATTTCCAAACGTGTGTCTTTAAAGACTGAGTTCTGTTCAATGCTTTTGGATCTAGGGTATACCCTTGGCACAAAATTTTACTTTTTGGTATGATATGCTTAATTTACTTCACATTGGCCAAATTCTTAAAGATGTACCTATACATTTTGAGGAGTTCCCTCGATTCCTCATGGATTCCATCATCAGGTTTCCACTTTAGTGACTAAAGTCTAAAAGGGCCAATTTCAAATTAGGGGCCATCCATAAATAACGTCACACGTAAGGGGGGATGGAGGGGGTCGACGAAGTGTGACATTGTGTGACAAGGGGGTAGGAGGGGTCCTAATTTTCGTGACGTCACATTTCAAAATCTATTTTAATCTAATTGTTAATATAGTAATCATAAGTAATAGCTATATGATATTATGATACATGGGCGTAGCCAGGGGGGGGTTTAGGGGGTTCAAACCCCCCCCCGAAATGGGCCGGCTGGTCCATATGGATGACCTATAATAACATATACAGAGGCATATTTAGAAATTTTGTGACCCATGCCAATTAAAATATTTTGCCGCCCCAATAACCCTATCTGAAAGATGATTTTTTAAAGTTATTTTAGAAAAAAAAATCAACAGTCTAAAACAGAACTTTAATACTAACTTGTTCTAGTAGGTATGTGTTTATGTTAAATGCGTTCAAACTGAGAAAGCGAGCGATATTTTTACGCTTTAATCTGTTAAAATCTTTTTATACTTTAAGCCCTGAAAGAATGTTGTACATACTTTAAAAAAACAATAAAATCAATAGCCTGAAACTGGGATCGCGAATCGCTATATGGCACGCGTGCCACGAATCCCTTAACGTATAGCATACGACACAATATTTTGGGCACGTCACTGATCACAAAATTTTGTTTTTACGTACTACGAAAAAAGTGTGAAATAAGTAGGTATTATATGACAAACCTAACATAATAAGTTATATGTCATCTATTTTGCAACATCAGAAATTACACTATTTTTACTTTAATTTAAATTACAAAATGATCCTATTTTCACAGTGTTTTAGGGTTTAAAATTTGAACAGATTTAACCTATTAAATAGGGAAAAAAATTAGCTCGCTCGCTTCGCTCGCTCGCATTTAACATTATATTATATTATTTAGTAGCGAAGTTCTGTTTTAGCCGGTTCATTTTATGATATTTTTCCGAAGTTCACCGTTATTCAGTGTTTAAGTTTAACGATTGAATAGATTTTAACCTATAGAATGGGAAATAAAATTTTCTCGCTCGCTTTCCTCACTCGTGTTTGGCTTACAGAACATATTACTATAAAATTTAGTACCGACGTGCAGTTTTTAGCTTTTGATATTTGTATTTTTCAAATCACACAGTTTTTCAGGGCAAACCCTGAAAAACAGTGCTTAATAGCTTAAATAGATTAAAACGAAAAAAATGGGCGCCTATTATTCTAATGATATATTATAAAAAGATCCTATTTCCACAATCTTTTAGGGTTTAACGTTTGAACAGATTTAACCTATTAAATAGGAAAAAAATTTGCTCGCTCGCTTCGCTCGCTCGCGGGTAACATAAAGGCCATTATATTATTTATTATCGATGTTCTGTTTTATCCGGTTGATTTAATGGTATTTTTACGAAGTTCACCGTAATTTACTGTAGTGTTTATATTTTAGTTTTACGTTTGAACAGATTTGATCGTTTGAACCTGTAAAATAGGAAAAAAAATTTGCTCGCTCGCTTCGCTCGCTCGCGGGTGACATAAAGGCAATTATATTATTTATTATCGATGTTCTGTTTTAGCCGGTTGATTTAATGGTATTTTTACGAAGTTCACCGTAATTTACTGTAGTGTTTATATTTTAGTTTTACGTTTGAACAGATTTGATCGTTTGAACCTGTAAAATAGTAAAAAAAATTTGCTCGCTCGCTTCGCTCGCTCGCGGGTAACATAAAGGCCATTATATTATTTACTATCGATGTTCTGTTTTATCCGGTTGATTTAATGGTATTTTTACGAAGTTCACCGTTATTTACTGTAGTGTTTATATTTTAACGTTTGAACAGATTTGAACGTTAAAACCTGTAAAATAGGAAAAAAATTTGCTCGCTCGCTCGATTTTTGCTTAAAAAACGTATTATAAAATTTAGTACTGATGTTTAGTTTTAGACTAAAGATATTTCTAGTTTTCCGAATTACCTACACAGTCTTTCAGGGTTTAAAGCTTAAACGTTGGTTGGTAAAAGATGGTTATTTAATGTACTTGTAGTCGTTTTATTTTCTTGAACCCCCCCCCCCCCCCCCCCCCCCGAAACTAAATCCTGGCTACGCCCATGTTATGATAGCTATTGCCCCAGTGTCGAGACCCCCCAGCCCCAGTGATGTTTAAGAGATCATAATGTTGTTTTTTTATTACATAAGTTATTTTTTTTTCGCCGAGAAAATGCGTTTCAGCATCCCACTAGGGGATAGCGGTCCTACCTGGTACCTGAGTATGTGAGACTCTGCTGCACCCGAAAAGATGGTGAATGGGCGCAGCCCCTACTCAATAAAAACTCGGCGGTACTCCACTCCATACCACCCTTGGCTGGCCACGGGATCGATCGAAAGACGATCCATGCGTCAGATGGGCATATTAAATTGTAAAATGTGACGTCACGCTAGGGAGGGATGGGGTCTCACAAATGTGACAAGGACGGGGGAGTGGGTCAAAAATCATGAAATTCGTCTGACGTAATTTATGGATGGCCCCTAAAACTCGAGAACGGCTAGACCGATTTGGCTGATTTTGATCTTAAAATAATTGTATCAGCTCAGGGAAAGTTCAAGAGGTGAGAAATTAATAAATAAATAAATAAATAAATATATATATTTTTTTTCTGGAGTGCTAACCGTTGTATTATACATAAAGGTGTTATACAATTATATCTATATGTTATTTTATCACCATAATTCCAAAAATTTCAATAAAACTTCAAAATTACTGCACGAGTTCCTTACCGCGGCGGTCAGAGCCGGCGAAATGACGTCACGCGTTGAGCGGTCAAGCTCGCGCTGATTTTAAAAACATCCAACTTTTAAAATTAATAAAAAATTCAGTTTTTGAGATATCGAAAAAATTCTTTCACTAATATTTTTTAGATTTTATTTTTGATTTTTATACATTATAAAATAATTACACTCATCTAGCTCATTAACAATTTATTACTATGAATAGGCTATTGTCCTTTGATGAAAATATACATCAAACTATTGATATTATTATACTAAACATTTTCTAAAACCAATTTTACTACAAAATATACGATTTTAATACAATATAAAAATAAAATAACTAATTTTTCACATTTAACCACGTGATTAAAAACGCACAGTCGTAAAACGCGAACGTGACGTCGGATACTTGTACTTCTTCTTTTTTGAAAATGGCCTCCCTAATCCTATCATTACCATTAGTAAATGTCATTTAAAAAAATTGTGTCACTTGTCGAAGTTTAGTGGAAGTTTTGTGCGGAATATCTGCAGTAGTTACAAGAATGTGACGTCATGACAACACATTTCAGTGTTTTGGCAGCTTTATTAATTGAGCTTTTATTTTGATTTGCAACGAAAGGAAAGAAATACACAACGAAGGGTTCCAGATTGCAAATGTATTATGTTATGAACAATTTTACTTATTTTTCAAAAACTTGGAAATTATCCTATTCTCAATATACAAAAACTTCAATATTTATATTAATAACTAGATGTTGCCCGCGGCTCCACCCGCGTAAATATAGTTTGCTCGCGTTCGCGGATATGTGACTGACGCAAAAAATAGATAAAGACAATCCTTGATGCGGATTATATATCATGCTAAAATTTCAGCTCGATCAGTGCAGAACTTTTTGAGTTTTTGAAGCGTACACAAACCAACATAACATTTTTATATATATAGATATAACTTTTTATTGTTACTGACCTAATCCAATTTTATTATGAGGGCCATGGAGCGTAATTGTTCCAGTAGGAGAATCAGGTGGTGGCATTTCCACTGACACTCCAGTTTCCTTCAATATTTCTTGAATAGTTGTACCACGGGCGCCAATAACGTATTTATGCTGAGACTTAGGAACCTCCACGCGCACAGTAGAACACTTCTTTGCCTGAAAATAATTATCATCAGTAAGGTTAACTTCCTAATAAATTTACCTTTTTTTTTAAGTTTTAAAATAAGGGATTACCATTTCTTCGTGTATTTGCACAATCTGAGCTTTAGCAGCTAAAACGCCATTTTTCTCCCCGGCAATCACAATTTCGTCGCTCTGGACGGACGCTGGCGGAATATGGATACGGGCGCCAGTTTCTTCACCAAGAGCTAACACGCGTTCTCCAAATGGCCCTTGGATAAATGGATGATAAATCTTGGGGACCGTTACACGCTCCAAAGCCTTGCGCGACTGTTTGAAAGAAAATATATTTTTTAAAACTAAATGCTTAATAAATCAAATGCCACTAAAAACTCTTCATGATGTATAATTTACGTATATTTACGAAAAAAAAATTGTGGGTTTGATATTTATACACACTGATAGACATTTACTGAAAAAAATTAAAATTAATTTAATAAAATTAGCCGCTAATTGTATTTAGTTGCTTTTGTAGTCAATAACAAGACATTATGTAAAAATATGATATGTAAAAATCCCCCCCATGGGCCTCCGAAAATTTCACGTAGGATTTCTGTGAGGTCGTGGTATTTACCCGGTCGAGCCGGCCCATTCATGCCGAAGCGTGGCTCTCCCACAGTTAAAATTGTTTACAGAAACAAAAACTAGTGAATAATTTTACCTGTTCTTCAGAACAAACACGTATATCGTGTTCTGCCTTTTCTATTCCCTCCTTGGTACCGGTAATCGTAATAACTTCGCTACTATCAGCTATACTTGGAACACTGATTTTAGTAGCAGTAAGCTTTTCCAGTTCCTTCAATTTCTGACCTTGTTTTCCCAAAATCCAACGGTAATGTTCCTTAGGGATGTTTATTTGCTTACTTGCCTAAAATTATTTATAACTCATTATTATTATGTTAATAAGTGAAGCAAAAACTTTTAGTATAATTTCGAGAATTGTGCAACTGGATGAATGTAAAATTGGGCCAGTAAGTTAATTTTATGTAGAGGATGTGTGAAAGCTAACAATTTATTACTCATTATTATTATGTTAATAAGTGAAGCAAAAACTTTTAGTATAATTTCGAGAATTGTGCAACTGGATGAATGTAAAATTGGGCCAGTAAGTTAATTTTATGTAGAGGAAGGTGTGCTGAGAGCTAACACTTTTTGAATTAATGCTTAGAAATACATAAAGTTAATAAAAATAACAACAACACAACATAATCAGATTATTAACATACACTGCCATGCATTTGATAAATTATTATGTTAACGTTTGTCAATCTATCACATTTAAATTTTTTTATCTAAGAGGCAAAGGAACCCATAAAAAGTTCAAACTTAAAAATTATATAATACTAGATGACGCCCACAACTCCGTTGCGCCAAAATTCGTTTATCGCGGCGGAACGTACATTTTTCCGGGATAAAAAGTATCCTATGTCCTTTCTCGGGTCTCAAAGTATCCCTATACCAAATTTCATCAAAATCGGTTCAGCGGTTTGGGCGTGAAGAGGTAACAGACAGACAGACAGACAGACACACTTTGGCATTTATAATATTAGTATGGATTATGGCCGAATTTCGACCACAGGACGATCTTTTTAATTAATTAGACTTATAATAGTTAACATAATACAAAAAAATTAACAGTTTAACCATGTCGCTAGCACAGCCTATAGAACTTACCTACAGTCGTCCAACGGACACGTCTAGACAGAGCAATCGTGCGGGGCGTGCGGGGTGAGAGAGGGGCGGTAGCGAGCCCAAGCTGCCATATACTCGCTTGGGACACGTCAGCCGGGGTTGACGCTTTTTAATTTGATTGTTTTAAGTGGTTTGCGACAGTGTTTCGTTTGAGTTGTATGTAGGTACTTATTTACAATGGTCAATTATATGAACAGCTAAAGAAGATTAATTTTAATACAAAACCATGCGCCTGTTTCCCCGTCAGAATTTTTAATAAAATTGTATCTACGTATGAGAATTTACTAACTACATCGTCAAATTCAACAATCGCAATCTAAAAACTAGTAAATCCAAATGTCGAAAATAGTTTCAGTTTCGCATTTGTAGCTTTTGCAGGGTTCGTAAATATCCGATATTTATAATAAATATCAAAATATCAGATATCTTTGATATATATCCGATATTTTTGATTTTTTGATATTTTTGATATTTTCAAAATTACATACAAATTTCATACTCTGATATGTTTTTTCGTAATAGTTGAATCGAAATAATTTGTATCTCTGCTAATTTGAAGATAGGGAAGTAAAATTAAACTCATTTAATTTTACTTCCCTTTTATATAATATAATATTTAATTTTACTTGATATTCAAAGTTTTCAATTAAATTAAAAATCAATGATAGGTACTTTTGAGTATCAATTTAAGTCTTAAATCCATAAAATGACTTTTGTTTATAACCAGAAGAAAAAAAAGTGTATTAATTTTATCAGTCGAATTAATTTGACACATGGTATAAATGGTATAACAATAGTATAATAACAAACAAGGAATTTTCTTCCGAAAAACAGGGGGTCACGTGGGTGTATAAGCCTAATGATTAGTTAATGTCGTGTCAAATATCAAGTTTTTGATGACCTAGGCTTGTGAAACTCTCGGAAAATAGGACCTGTGTATTTAGACTATGACTTGATGTAAGATTTTTTACATTTAAAACATTATTTTACATTTTTAAACATAAATATCAATTTCGATATAGGTATATCAAGCATAAATATCAATTGATATAATATATCATGATATATATCCGATATATATCAATTGATATATTATATCATGCGAACCCTGAGCTTTTGTATACGCATTTGTATTTTTTATAATAAAACTCTTCATTAATACTTATATATTTTTTTTTTGTTTTATTCCTAGTACTCTACATACACATACTACGAATACACAAAATGTAGAATAGATTATAATAAAACACATTATTGTGACAACCCTGCAGCGATGACGAATATTTACACAAAAGCGGCATTTCGCGCGACTTCAAACGCGTTGGACCACTGTATCTCTTCATTACACTGTGTCGCTAGTATATAGCAATATTTTTACATTCTACCCCATCGTGTATCGTTGTTTGTATTGTCTTTAAAAAATAAAGGCAAAGATTCATACATGACTTTTTTAAAAAGTCAAACATTTTCGAGTTATCGGCCTCCAAAGTGGTTTTAAGTTGGGAAATTATTTTGGGCGAAATCGGACAATAACTATTGCTCATTGATAGTTACGGAACCCTCCTTAGACATGTGACTAGGGTTTCCAGACGTCCCGTATTTTAGGTATTATTTAAACAACGGCGGGACACCTGCGCCGGGACAAGCGCTGTCCCGAAAATCGAGTGATCTAGGGTTATCTACACAATGCCCGCAATATACCTACTATACACATCAATACGAGCTCAGACAATAAAACTTATAAACAATGCAAAAACTCACTCGATCCTCAGTAAAATCAACAATTTATCACAAATTATTTTTATTTGCCCTGGGTAAAAACTTAAATCTCGTATTTTTTGGCTTATGTAAGCATTTGTCCCTTAAATACTGAAAAAATATCTAGCAACCCTACATGTGACTGGTTCTTGGTTAGGTTATTTTATAGAAATGACAGATGATGTATAAAAACGACTATTCCCGAAAGCCATTAAGATCGTGGTTGTACTGTACCTGTTGTTGGAAATGAGAAAGTATGAGGCGCCTGGCATCAAGCACAGCGCTATTCTTGCCAGTAATCAAAAACGTTAAACTTCCATCTTTAGCCGTCGAGATCTCAATATGGGCTCCGGTTTCCTTGGTAATAGACTGACAGGTCCTCAAAGATTCTCCTTCACCAAAGGTGTTAGCGTTGTCCAATTTTCTTTCTTCATATGGCACATGGAAAACCTGTTAGAAGCACATGTTCAGATAATGTTAAAATGTTTATATACATAATTCACAAATAAATAATTTAAAACGTTTTTTTTAATTACTTGTAATCTGTATTTTAATTAATTATAAGTAGATAGGTAGGGGACCTAGCTACCTACCTACTACATACTTTTCAAGTATGTAGTAGGTACTTCATAACTACCTATACAGTTTTTTTAAGTAAATAAATAATATTTACTTCACCGCCCACCGGACCGTGACTGTGGTAGTTCACGGTCCAGGATGAAGATCCAACACGTCCAACAGAAATTGACTATGTGTAATGTGACGAAAACAAAACCCCTCCCTCCGTCGGTGACTAAGTGTAACTTTGAAGACCCCCCCCCCCCTCCTAAACAAGTCACGTAGTAAGGGGTTTGTTCCCTAAAATTAAGAATACCACAGGGTGGTTATATTACGTCTTAAACTCTTAACATAACCAGCCACCCTGTGGTATTCTTAACAGTTAAGATAAAACTAGCATATGCTTACCTGCGTATGCAAAGACGATCCAACACGCATTTTATTAGTAACTTGTTGGATGTTACGTTGCACAGGTGGTTGAGAATGAGGAAGCGCCGGAAACAGGTCGTCGTACGCAAACGAGTTGCTATTGTCGTATGCCACATTGTTCATCTCTTCAGTATGCACGGGTATTTCAGAGTGTACGGGAATCATATCGCCAACCATCATGGATTGCTGATGCATCATTTTCGCCTCCTATTGCAGTCCTTGTCCGCGCCAAGTCGTTACAGTACTACAAATGTGTAAAAAAATGACATGTAAACATATTTTATAGTATACTTTTCATATACTTACACTTGTATAAACATAACATTAATTAAGAACTTTTAAAACACCTATTTTATATTTTGCTTTTAACATTTACAAGGGGAATTTTTATTTTCGTGGAATGGCTCCCTTGGTTTTCACAATACGAGTGCTCTCGGACCGAGTGCGCTCGTACGAGCCTAATCGTATACGAGCCCACTCGGAATTTGGTTTTCACAGTTTTGGTTTTTTGAATCAAAGTAGCATTTGATTTCTAAACACACAAGATGACGACGACTGACTTGTTGCTTCGAAGTGTAGAAATTGTGACAGATATGTTATTGGCTGAAATAGAAAATCACGGGAGGGAAATAAAAAAATATAAAATAACGATTTCGACTCGGAAAAGGTTTAGTTTCACGTTCTGTCCACTTTTTCTTTAGCTCCGTTTTAATTTTTTTAGTTGACGCCATTTTGTTTTTAAAATTTCATCCGAGTCAACTCGTAAAAGTAGAGCCGCGCCCGAGTCGACTCTGATCGGATGCCATCGTCCGAGTGTGCTCGGATCACCTGTTTACACATTACGAGTAGCGTCCGAGTAGCCATCCGAGCGCACTCGGTCCGAGCGTACTCGTATTGTGAAAACCCGGCTTTACGAGTAGCGTCCGAATAGCCATCCGAGCGCACTCGGTCCGAGCGTACTCGTATTGTGAAAACCCGGCTTTAGGCTTTATAATAAATTTATAATACCAAGGGGTCAAATCTTGACTATAGGATAAGTGGGTAAAATATCGAAGCTAAGAGCAGCCAACGCAACGCACGGATCTGGTGAATAGAGAATGTTGTAGTGCAAGAGCGTCAACACTTTCGTCAATTTTCAGCGACTTTTTTTGCCTTTACAATCTTGCCTAGTATTTTCCGCCTATAGAAACACCTTTGGATTTGTAATCCAAACGTAAAATTAGATTTGAGACCTAAAAGACTGTCTTTATGAACTGACTTCGCCTTACAATTGGGCGGCGCTGAGCCATTTTTATGCCACCGTATAACGTATTGAGTGTTATTTTGTCTCAAGTTTATAATGGTTAACCCTGGGGGTTAACATTTAATCCAAGTTTCGTTTCCAGAAGCAATCAAATTCAAAACTTTTTCCTTTTCATCACCACAGAAGCCCAAAGAGGCGCGCGAACACCAAGAGTGTTCGCAAGTGTACGCGCCCTTTTTTAGGGTTCCGTAATACTTAAGGAACCCTTATAGTTTCGCTCTGTCCGTCTGTCTGTCTGTCTGTCCGCGCCTCTAGCTCCTGTAATTATGAATATAAATTGATGAAATTTAGTACAGTTATAGATTGTGTATAGATCACGGTTTCGCGATCATAAAAAAATAATAATTTTATATTTTAGGGGTGGCTCTCCATACATGTGAAGTGGGGATGAAAAATATTTTTTCACTCTACCCCATCGTGTGGGGTATCGTAGAATAGGTCTTTTAAAATAAAGGCAAGGTTTCATACGTTACTTTTTTATAAAGTTGACCATTATCGAGTAATCAGCCTCCAAAGTAGTTTGTAAGTTGGTCCCCCCCCCCCCCCCTAGCATTTTTAAACTATAGGAGATAGAAACTTGAAAATTTCCATGCTGATAGATCATGCTAAAAACTCTTTAGGAAAATTATTGTGAACCAAATCGGACAGTAACTTTTGGAGTAATTTTAAAAAAAGCATATTACGCGTTTATAGTTACGGAACCCTCCTTAGACATGTCCTGACATGCTCTTGGTTAGGTTATTTTTTGCTCTTTATGTTCCCGATTATGTTGCTTGATCGACTATAGCTTAGGTTCTCCGTCCTACTAGTAAATCTGATATTTATTCTAATTATGAGTCAGAGAACAGATTAGGTTCCTTGAGCCTATTTACTGTCCTTTTTCCGGGAAAAAGAATCCCCTCGTATGAGTACCTACTGATCTAAGGTAATTTTACTAAAGAAAAAAAATAAACACCTATAAAAAGTAGACACCTATAAAATACATTGCAAATTATTCAAACTGATAAAATTTACATAGGTCAAGTTAAAAGGTCAACATAAAATGTAGTAAGAAATCAATGTTTTTAAACTCCATTCTTATTCGGTCTAAGGTTTCAAATTGATAAATAATAATAGTTAACTTAAAAAGGGAGAAATTGTACATTTAAATTTTATAGACTTTTTCTTTAATCAGATTTTATCACTAACGAAATTTTAATTAAAAGTTATCAAGAAAAATTACAACTATTTCATATCAATTTGATATTGTTAATTATCAATTAATAACAATAAGATCAATTATCATATTACATTAGGTTATTTATTATTGACTAGCTTTAGACAGCGGCTTAAATAAAATTAGCCTATGTTTTAACCATGGAACTGATACTTCCATTGTTTTAACCCAGAAAAATCGCAATTCATGATTGTGTTGGTATCTAATATTTTATTTTAACAGAAAAAGGCTTGTTTAAATGATAATTTATTCTATAGAGATATCTCATTTTAAAGAATAACATTAATATTGTTACGAACACACAAAAGCGCCATCTAGCGTCAACCAATGACACCACTTGGTGTGAACAGGGACAGCGTGGGGCCCCCTACTCAGTACTAGATGGCGCTACTGTGTAAACGTTCCAGAATAAATCTAACGCGGTCATGCGACTCGGGAACCTTCGGGAGTCGTCTGGGACTCGTATCGACCGGTATAAATACGTCGGAAGAATGCGAGCGAGTCGAGTTCAGTTTGAGCTTCATCCGAAGCGATACGGGCGATACCAGCGAAAACTAGCGATCGGGAGTTCGATTTGAACAGTGATGTGGCGATATCGATGTGAATACTAGTGATGTAATGATACCGTGAGTGTAACCCGCGACTTGGCTACGATTAAGGGACACCGTTAATGCTTAGTGTTTGGACTTAGTGTTTAGTGTTTGGACCTAGTGCTTAATGTTGGACTAAGTGCTAGTGAATAAAGTCTTCAAAGGAGTCAGCAGGTCTTTATCTCCAAATCCTTCGAACCCTAACACGTAACAACTGGTGTCAGAAGTGGGATTTGGAGATGCCATTGACTCTGAGAGAAGATTTCAAGAAGTGCGGCGGGAGGAGCAGCCCCCGGGTGGAGGAGCGACCCCCGGGTGGAGGAGCGACCCTCGGGCGAAGGAACGACGCCCGGGCGAAGGAGCGACGCCCGGGCGGAGGAGCGACTCCCGGGCGGAGGAGCGACCCCCGGGTGGAGGAGCGACCCCCGGGCGGAGGAGCGACCCCCGGGCGAAGAAGTGCGACCCCCGGGCGGAGAGGTGCGACCCCCGGGCGGAGAGGTGCGACCCACGGGCGAAGAGGTGCGACCCCCGGGCGGAGAGGTGCGACCCCCGGGCGGAGAGGTGCGACCCACGGGCGGAGAGGTGCGACCCCCGGGCGGAGAGGTGCGACCCCCGGGCGGAGAGGTGCGACCCCCGGGCGGAGAGGTGCGACCCCGGGCGGAGAGGTGCGACCCCCGGGCGGAGAGGTGCGACCCCCGGGCGGAGAGGTGCGACCCCCGGGCGGAGAGGTGCGACCCCCGGGCGGAGAGGTGCGACCCCCGGGCGGAGAGGTGCGACCCCCGGGCGGAGAGGTGCGACCCCCGGGCGGAGAGGTGCGACCCCTGGCGGAGAGGTGCGACCCCTGGTGGAGGTGCGACCCCTGGCGGAGAGGAGCGACCCCTGGCGGAGAGGTGCGACCCCTGGCGGAGAGGTGCGACCCCTGGCGGAGACGTGCGACCCCTGGCGGAGACGAGCGACCCCTGGTGGTGTAGAGCAACCCCTGGCGGAAGACTGCGACCCCTGGTGGTGGAGAGCGACCCCTGGCGGAAGACTGCGACCCCTGGCGGTGGAGAGCGACCCCTGGCGAAAGACTGCGACCCCTGGCGGTGGAGAGCGACCCCTGGCGAAAGACTGCGACCCCTGGCGGTGGAGGGCGATCCCTGGCGATGGAAAGCGACCCCTGGCGATGGAGAGCGACCCCTGGCGGCGGAGACGTGCGACCCCTGGCGGCGGAGACGTGCGACCCCTGGCGGCGGAGACGTGCGACCCCTGGCGGCGGAGACGTGCGACCCCTGGCCGAGAGGTGCGACCCCTGGCCGAGAGGTGCGGCCCCTGAGGTGCGGCCCCTGGCCGAGAGGTGCGACCCCTGGCCGAGAGGTGCGACCCCTGGCCGAGAGGTGCGACCCCTGGCCGAGAGGAGCGACCCCTGGCGGAGACGTGCGACCCCTGGCGAAGACGTGCGACCCCCTGGCAGAGGTGCGGCCCCCTGGCGGAGACGTGCGACCCCTGGCGGAGACGTGCGACCCTTGGCGGAGACGTGCGACCCTTGGCGGAGAGGTGCGACCCCTGGCGGAGAGGAGCGACCCTTGGCGGAGGCCACACCCACTGGGGACCAAGCTCCGCCCACTGACCACGCCCTTCAGGCTCCGCCCACTGTGGGCCAAGCCCCGCTCACTGGCCCCGCCCACCGGGCCCCGCCTGCTCAACTCCTTTGCGTCTCTGGGAGGAATGATGCTATGAGGCAGGCTCAAGACAGAGATGACAACCTTCGACACATCGTCACGTGCAAGAAACGGGGCGACGTAAAACTAATCTGGAGTGAGGTTGCACCCACTGGCGCTATCACTAAGGCGTACTGGGCGCAATGGGACAGTCTGATAAACGGAATACCCTACCAGAAATAACGGCAGAGAGTTCCATCTTCAGATAATCGTCCCAAGAACGAGAGTGCCAGATGTTCTCCGTGAAATGCATGATGGCGTATCAGAAGGTCATCTGGGTGTCAAGAGGGTCATTCAAAGTGGTGCACATAGATCGTCTAGCGCGGTACCATGGCAGTGGCAACGATGCTCGGGACGAGCATCTCTAAGAGGAGAGTAGTGTTACGAACACACAAAAGCGCCATCTAGCGTCAACCAATGACACCACTTGGTGTGAACAGGGACAGCGTGGGGCCCCCTACTCAGTACTAGATGGCGCTACTGTGTAAACGTTCCAGAATAAATCTAACGCGGTCATGCGACTCGGGAACCTTCGGGAGTCGTCTGGGACTCGTATCGACCGGTATAAATACGTCGGAAGAATGCGAGCGAGTCGAGTTCAGTTTGAGCTTCATCCGAAGCGATACGGGCGATACCAGCGAAAACTAGCGATCGGGAGTTCGATTTGAACAGTGATGTGGCGATATCGATGTGAATACTAGTGATGTAATGATACCGTGAGTGTAACCCGCGACTTGGCTACGATTAAGGGACACCGTTAATGCTTAGTGTTTGGACTTAGTGTTTAGTGTTTGGACCTAGTGCTTAATGTTGGACTAAGTGCTAGTGAATAAAGTCTTCAAAGGAGTCAGCAGGTCTTTATCTCCAAATCCTTCGAACCCTAACACGTAACAATATAAACTAAGTTTATCTGGCACTGAGACCTAAAAGATTCATCTAGTGGTCACTAGATGAATCTTTTTCGAATTCGAAGATAAGATATTTTGTTTTACTATAATTTGGCAATGTAACTAGTTTTATGGAAAACATTACTTACTTTGGGAGTGAAACAGAACTACTTTATTAACTTTAATCATTTACTGTACAGTTTAATTAATTCATTTGTGTCAGCGACAATGTCATTTACAAGTTATAGAATAGATAAACTGACCTCATTGGTCAGTCAAACTTAGTTCATATACTTTACTCTTTTGTTCAGAAACAAGTTATCAAACCAATAGCTGTAATGTATAGATAAACTACCGACAAATTGGCCTCACAAACCGGGAGATTTTTATCTTGATATTGATTGCTAAGCTAAATAAAGATAATACAGTATTTACGACAAGTTATTTTGCATACAGAGTATGGAGGGTAGAGGAAATGGGAACTGTCTCATATGGGGGCAACTTGAAAAACTGTCCAGCTGTATGCAGTAAATAGCAGTTGAAAATCATCCATGAGTGCTAGCAGTGGCAAAGGTATGGAATATATGTAGCATAATATATTGACAAAAATTGAAGCCTGTCCCGAGTTAAAGAAATTAACTTTTTTGTGACTAGAGTAGTTAGTAAATGTCCAATATACATTTTATTTACATAGTCAAAAATAACTTTAATCCTGTTGCTGCTGTGCCGTCACCATAGTTTACCACATTTCAAAGGACACTTTTTACATAGGTACAGAGACAATTCTCCTGCCAGTACCCTGCATTTGACATTTTACTGAAGTCCTATATAAATTTATAATATATAAATTGGATTTACAAAGTGATAAGAAATATATTATGTAAGTACAATTTAATATTAAGATATAATGTTTGTTTTAAGACAATATATGTAGTGAAAACAAAATATGAATAATATAGGTAATAAACTTTCTACATCTCTCAAACTTTTATTCAGCTAATTCATTATTTCATTATTGTTAATGAAATATCAGATATTTAAACCGCAATTTCAAGTTTACTTAATTTACGCCGAGTGGCATCCACAGGATTTTGATAGTACGTGTCACCTTTTTCCAACACATTTGACGTGGAACATGTCGAACATAATTTTTATTTTCTTACCTTATGTACTGTAGCAAATCAACCAGGATATCTATCTTTAAGACGCCACGGTCGATTTTTCTGTCTCCTATAGAAAAAATACAGTTAAAAACTACTTATTTTACACAAAAAACAAAATAAATTCCTTTAGCACACGTACCCAGTGCTGCCGTGAGCGACGAGGATGTGACAGATTATTTGACAGTTATGTAAAACGTCAAACAACGTTTTTAGTTTATTTTTTTATTTAGATAAGGCAAGGCGTCGGCTTATAATCATTTGCCAGTGTCAAGAAAAGAGGCGGGAAATAGAATATTCGTTCAAATTTTCGTCACCGTATTTCTTAATTGTCTAGTGCAAAGTCTAGTCAGAGTCCAAATAAATCTAAGATAAAGTACCTATAGATCCGCAGCTCTTGTAACCACTAGAGTGCATCTCGCTCACCCACTATGTGTTGCCATGTAGTTACAAACATAGCCTTCAATTGTAGTATTTTTGTCTTGATCTTAGGATGTACACGTAAGTTTTCTCGTCGTAGTCAGTAATAAATAAGGATCGTAGAGCGAGTTTTTCCCTGCATCACTCATTATTAAAATAAGTAAATTTTAATATTTTCATAGTGGCGATTAAATTGTTCTAGTTATTTTTTATGAGTCAGAGGTTATAAGAAAACATGCGATTAGAGTACGATCGTACCTGGATTCTCAGTCTAGATCGAGACCTATTAATAAGTTAACTCTAGGCCAAGACCGAGAGTAATAGTTAAATTAACAAAATATTATGAACGTGGTAAAAATATTTATAACTCAAGAACGGCTGAACCGATTTGGCTAAAAATTGGTGGGTTATCTTGAAACCAGGAGAAGGACATAAGATACTTTTTATTCCGTTCACGAGGGACTCAAAACTCGAGAACGGCTGGATCGATTTGGCTCATTTTGATTTAAATTGAAAATAATTGTGGAAGTTCAGGGAAGCCTTACGCACTGAGAAATAATGAAAAAGGTGTAGGTTGTAGGTGTAGGACTAGGACGTAGGATGCATTATAGGTAAAATCATTTATTCATTCCAGTTCATGTTTATGACAGAACAACGTGTGTCGAGACAGCTAGCTATATTATATTACTAGCTGACCCCGACAGACGTTGTTCTGTCTTAAATATGAACTGGAATGAATAAATGACTACAACTGCTCCTACACCTACTCCTGTTCCTACTCCTACTCTTACTCCAACACCTACTCGTACATTAACTCATACACCTACTCCTACCCATACTCCTACACCCACTCAGACACCTACGCCTACACCTGCTCCTACACCTACTCCTACAACATACACCTTTTCCAATATTTAAAAAAAAAAAAGGTCCAGCCCGCGCCCATTACGCCCGCGTAAGCACAGTAATCCACGGGTATATATCCCATGATATAAAGTAGCCTATGTCCTTCCCCATGGTCTACTCCAACTCCACTCTGTGCCAAATTTCATCATAATCGGTTTAGTAATACTTACGTGAAAGCGTAAATAAAGTATCGTTATACAGGAACCGTACATTTTTTCGCGATAAAAAGTAGCCTACGTCCTTTCCCGTGGTCTAATTTATATCTGGGCCATATTTCATGATAATCAGTTCAGTAGTTTTAATATAAAGTATAATCCCAAGTTAGTACTGTTTTCATTCAAAAAAGTAGTGACCTGATGATGAGATCTATGAGGAATTGAGGCAATTTCTATGGACACATATGGTGATTTTGACTTTTTCTGAAGTAGACCAAGCATAAGCTAACAAAAAGTCTTACTATTAATACTGTTAGGTAGGGTAGGTATTTCTCTTAATATGAAAATTAAACAATGTCAAAAAAGTCAATAGTTTTTTATTTAAGTAGATGTTTCAAACATTCTTCATTCACTTCAACACACTTAAAAAGTTAAACAGTTAAAATACATATATCAATAAGAAACTGGCCCGTCGAGAAGAACCGGCGTAAGAAACTCGCACGGGGCCACTTTTTAGCAAAAAGATGGAAAATTTGTTCTTTGATTAATTACCTATGTATCCAAAATTTATATTTAGTGAGGTTTCCGGTTAGGGTTAGCTGTCACCCTATTACTCAACTATGTTTACCACTCCAAATTACAACTAAACTAGTCGTTTAGTTTATAACCCCAAAACTTAAACCACTAATATCTCAGTAACTGTGGGTTTCCTGATGAGGGGAGTGGGGGTTCAACCCTCCCCCTCCCCTTCCCTCTTAACTCCCTCCTCCCCAAATCGTGGAATCGTGGGATATTATACTAAATTTTTACCGAAAGAACTTTAAGTCAGTATATTTTGGTACTAAATTAAATAGCAACACTAAGACAAATATATTTTTAGAATATGTTTCGAATTATGTAAAAAATACTGATTTCATCTCACTTTCTATGGAAAATATGACTGTATTTACATCCATATATCACCATTCTTATGTTTCAAGCAATCACAAACTAAAAAAACACGAGCTATAGCTAATTACGAGTGAAAAGTTACGGCAGCACATTTTCGTTCGCTGCGACTTTTGCACCTCAAAATACTGCATCCACACATTGTTAAAATACTTAAAACTACACAGAGTCTCTATCTCAAAAGAGTATATAACATAAAACACTCCAAAAACACAAAAGAGTTCAATTAAAACGAAACCTCAATCTTCACAGTCATTTGTTTGGCACAAGAATGTCAAATTTGACAGCTTTGTGCCAAAAACCCGGTTACAGCGAAAGGGACAAAACATAACATTTTTGTCTCGTTTCTTCACAAGTATTGACCAATTTACGTTCTCTCTCTAACAAGCTGTGACGTCAGGAGCTATCCAGCCCTGAAATAAATAGTCGGAGTAGTCAATGACTCAAGTCAGTCGATTCAGTAAAGTGGTAGACGCTTTACAGCACAGCTCACTGGGACTTTCTCCACTGGCACTGGTGACTCAAGGACAAGACTCATCAAAAATGGTTCGACCTCCGGTCTTCGGGGGGGGAGTGATGTGGCGAACCAATCAGCGCACAGTCTTGAATCGCGAAATCGAAACGAAAAGGTGTTTTTGGAAAATATAAGTTTTTCCAACAACACCAACATTTTTCTGGTTGGTAACATGCAAGAACGAGACGACATACCTCCTCCCATAGAGTATAAAGAGTAAAGGCTATTAGCAAGAGGAAAAATTATATATCGTACCTTATCCCCCTATATGACACATGCTAATGAGAAAGAAAGAGATATCTAGTTGTTCGTTAGTTCGTTTTTTGTAGACGGTTACAGGTTTTGAACATATTATGTAACCAACTTCAGACAGATCAGCTGTCTGAAGTTGGTTACAAGTTGCATTGCTCGTATTTATCAGCAACTTCATATGTAAATATATTCCCGTCCGCCAGTGAAGTCCCTAGTCGGCATTTTGTGTCGATAAAAATCAAAATGATGATGAAAATGTTAATCTTTTAAATGAATTTAAATGCAGTTTGCAGCCAATAGATAGAATGATTAAAGTGGAAGATTTATGTGTAACGATCCATGCACCTTTGTGATTTATAAAGTCAATTTCAGTCAATCAAAAACGAATTTATGCAGTATTGTCTACAACAAACAGAAGTATGTTGGGGAAGCTAGTCTCTTGAACTATACACCTACACACTATGCAGGCCATCGTCCAATCGACTTGTCAGTTCTATATCCTACTACTATTATAAACATGAAAGTTCGTGACGATGGCTGGATGTATGGATGGATGTTTGTTACTCTTTCACGCAAAAACTATTGACCAGATTTCAATGAAATTTAGTATGGCAGTAGTTTAAGCTCTGGATTAAAACATAGGATACTTTTCCCTTGGATACAGCTGGTAAATATATAAACAGTAGACGTATAGACTTTTTATGTCTTTATGCATTTCTCCCTTTAGTTGGGGTACCTACGTGGAAAGATAAATGAAAACAGGAATTTTTAATAGATGTATTTATTATTTATTAACAATTGGACATCATTTATTAGCTTACACGTAACGACAACACCAAAAAGCTCTCAGATTGTCAGCATGGAGCTAAATATGTGAAGAAAACAGAGCACAGCAGTCCGTTTACGTGGGAGAGCCATACTTGGCACGAACGGTCCAACTGGACCAGATAAATACCACGGCCTCCGGGTACTCAAGGAGTAGTTGCGGATTTTAAGACCGGGATCGTACTTGCGACTCCTCCTATTGCGAGTATGTATAGGTGGCGATAATCGCTCTCCATCTGGCGATCAGTATCCTTGCAAAAGGCCACCTAATTCCCTGCAAAACCGAAAAGCAAAGTTAAATTTGAAAATTTGTGACATGTTTTTGTGATGATGTACAACCGTAACTCCATTATAATATACAGGAATTATGAATTAATAATTATAATTAATGAAAAATACACCACACTATTTTATATTATATATTATCACTTAGTTTATATTTTAGATCTTACTAATTTGTATAATTGTATGGTGTTTGGTAAATATAAAGTAGGCAAA
The DNA here is from genome assembly GCA_905404095.1 of Glaucopsyche alexis. Classification (NCBI taxonomy): domain Eukaryota; kingdom Metazoa; phylum Arthropoda; class Insecta; order Lepidoptera; family Lycaenidae; genus Glaucopsyche; species Glaucopsyche alexis. The sequence continues at coordinate 12,610,672 of FR990053.1, forward strand.
ACATTTTTCTTTCAGATTAACATATTTTCTCTTTCGAAGGTTTATCGATATCCAAAACATCACTATGTAAATACACAACCTCTGAAATTTGTACAAAATTTCTATTACATATTGTTGAAATCCGCATATAATGGACAGTAAACACATTTATCTACAAGAATATAATAACTTCAGTGTAATTGCTTGTATTTATATAACCTGAAACAATTCTCAACATACTGGTGAAAAGTTAACACTTCTTCACGATTTTCTTTCCTCGCAGAGTGTGATTTACAGCCCTCCACCAAACGGGCCATATTAACTTGAGCACAGCTTTGTTTTCTAATAAGACTTTTTAAGATAAACTGAGATTTTTACCAAATAACACACTATAAATTCATGATTTGCTTCTTCTTCTTCTTGTATCATAATGCACACGTAAACAAATGACATTAGCTGTCAGTGGCTAACTTCAGGCCACATCTACTGCTACTAATTCAAAATGTCACTTATTGTTAAAGGAATAAAGTCGTAATTCCAACGTCTAAAATTGGACTCCAATTTGGAGTCCAAATTGGAGCAACCTTCGAAAAAAAACGTATAGACATAGAGATGGCTTTCTCTTTCACTCTTATTGGTTTTGCCTTTGATGTTTTGTGAGACAAATAGCTGCCTACGGCTTCGATTTTTGTTTTAGTTCTATGAAACTCCTATTTCTTTGCCTCCTCCCAAAGAAGCGTCCTCCCTTCATGGACCTAGGAATAACAACAGGACCGAGTACTGTGAGCAAAGAAACGAGCCGAGCGAGAGGTTGGAAGAGAGGCTGTGTGTCCCTTTCTAGTAGGGTGACAATAATATTTTCTGCTGTGTGGACAAACTGCAAAGCTGTGTGAGACAAATTGTGAAATACTGAATGACATACAGCTGAGGCTTTTAAAAGTCGACGAAATTGAATAGTGTAAAATCATGAAGGTTTGAAGTAACGGCTGCATTAATGCACACGCCATTTTGATGGCAGAATGTAGGATCTTTTTAAATATTGTATTTTTGTAAGACCTTATGTATACCTACCACATTCTTGCAATAAATGATTTGATTGATTGATTGATTGATTAATATGTAACAGATTTTTATGTAATTCTCTGCCGTACTTAAACACTATTGAGCCATTTTTGTCGGATTTCGTCATTGTTGAGAAATCTATAAAAACTGTATAATATTATCATTTAAAGGCCTTACTCGAGTACACACGTTTTTTTCTCAGTACTTACTACGATTCTAGGCGAGTCGCTACTGACTAGTTTATAACAAAACGTAGTACACTTATAACTCTTAATAATGTCAGTTGCTACAGAGTTAACACTTTTATACTAAAGGTCTACCAGAATCTGATGGCATTTAAAAAAAAATAAAAAATGTGATTTTCATATGGCAATGTCAAGTATGAACCGTCAAATCAAAGTACGTGATCTGTCAACCGCTGTTAAAATTTTGTGATTATGTTCTTGGAATTTGTTGTTTTTGTGAAAATGTCGAAAAAGGCAATTCGATCTCAAGCGAGAAATATTGTTTTCTATGTCTATAGTAACATACAGAAAGAAGATTAAGTAAATCGAACTCAATCTTATAATTTAAAGCTCGTGGTAGAGTTGACCGGTAAGTTAGAGTGAGTTATTTTGATACTTTTAGTTTTTTTATATTTTCTTAGGTAATTATTGTGACTTCTATAAAGGTGTTTCCAGTACTACTATACGATGAATCGTAGCTGATGGCACATCGAATGATGGTTTGTTTTCCATGGCTGTTAAAAGCAGGGGAGGAGGGAAGAAGAAAATCAACTTAGAAAGTTTCTATTTATAGATGAACTAGCGACCCGCCCCGGCTTCGCACGGGTACAATACTGATACTAATACTACAGAATGTCGCCCACTTCGCAACGGGCCATGCAGCAGAAATCGTAATATTTTAATTTCGCCATAACTTCAAAACCAAACGTCCAATTTTAATCATTCAAAGGCCAAATATTATCTACATAAACTGTACTTAGTGATGAAATAATTTATTTTGATAAGGATTAATAGCATGAGTAAAATAAACGCTTTTAAATGTAGTACCAAAAAAAATCAAGATTTCTAAATAAAAAATGGTTACTCTACCTACGTATCTATGTCGAGTAAGTATTACTAAATAAGTAATACTTACTCGACATAGATAGGTATAGTGTGTCGCTTCCAATTTCCCCAGTATTGCACACTACAAAATTTTATTTCCCTATTTGCCATGAGATTCTGGTACACCTTTAGAATAATTACTATAGGTGTACCAGAATCTCATGGCAAATAGGGAAATAAAATTTTGTAGTGTGCAATACTGGGGAAACAGGATTAAACGATCTTGATACTGGTTAATTTTTAATTATGTCTTTAGTATTATTGAACATGAATTATAATAAGACTGTGTGAAGAATGTTCGGTGTATAATATAGAAAACTAGCTTTTGCCCGCGGCTTCGCCCGCGTGGAATAGTGTTCTTGGAGAAAAAACTACTTCGGCGAATAACGCTCTACCTTCTTACAGCAATATACTTCTGATACAATATTGAAAATGCTTTTAGGTTTGCCCAATGCAAATTGTTAAAAATGTGACCCTATCACCTCGACACGACATGCGCGACCACTTGATAATATACTTACATAATATTATATTTATGGCACTTGAATATAAATTTTACCATAATCTTAAAGACTAAATACTTAAAGATTTGCGTAGATTTAAAGATCTAAGCATACAAGATTAAGCATACAATATACTATACCTACATAGGGACAGACAGATAAAGCGACTTGTTAAAACAAACTTTACTTACTACATAGTACAAAGTATAAATACTATGTACTATGTAGTAAGTAAAGTTATTTGACATTCCAACAAAACTGACAAACCACCTCTGGATATTCCATAAGAATTAAGAACTGCAGTTACTATTATGTATTCTGTGCTGCAGTTCAAAATATTCGTGAACCTCTTTATACTGTATACGTCCCGCGTTTTCGATAGCGCGATGTAGAAACGCGAGCGCCCGCGCCGCGCAGCAACACTATATCCCTGCATTTTAAATCTGTAATATCTTCGAAAATATTCATTTAAATTACATGCCGTAAAGGGCAGTATTGATCTATTAAATGCACAATGTATTTAAGGTACTTAATTGGATAAGGATTAATACTGTATTGCTTAAAATCGCTTTGAAATAAGCTATTTAATTAAAATCAAAGTAAAGGATAAAAAATGGTTATTGTGGGTTATCCCTAAGAGATAGACATATGCCATCGCGGACTTTTTGTAGGCTTTTATGAATACAACTGTAGTACATAATTTTGATCTATCTCGTAGTGTTCAGCCAGCATTTTCAATGTAAGCGCAAAATATGTGATTTTTTAGGACTTTAGAAACCTCTAAAATTATTTGTGTACCTCTACTATGTTATGCATGTTACATACCTAAAAAACTTCCCGTTAAATCACTCTATCTGTTAAAAAAATGGCATCAAAATCCGTTGCGTAGTTTTAAAGATTTAAGCATACATAGGGGACAGACAAAAAAGGGACTTTGTTTTATACTATGTAATGATAATGATATTTCATGAAAAATAAATCAATCGTGAATTACTTTATATACTTATTTATTACTAATAACATACAATTAAATTAGTAACAGTTTATTTAATGTTGTAATTTCCTTCCGAACTGTATAGAACTCGTTTACTTAATTCTTAATCAACTATAAATCGAAACTGTCTTATATTGATTTTCTTTTTTCCTCCTCTCCTCCTTTTACCAGGCATGGAAAACAAACCATCATTCGATGTGCCATCAGCTACGATTCACCTTATAGTAGTACTGGAAACACATTTAAAGAAGTCACAATAATTACCTAAGAAAATATAAAAAAACTAAAAGTATCAAAACAGCTCACTCTAACTTACCGGTCAACTCTACCACAAGCTTTAAATTATAAGATTGAGTTCGATTTACACCTTCTTCTTTCTGTATTTTACTATAGACCAGTGTTTTTCAACCTTTTTCATGATGCGACCTTTTTCATTGTATGAAAAAATATTTCGCGACCCCCCGACCCTTCGCTTTTTTATCATGTACTAGCTTTTGCCCGCGGCTCCGCCCGCGAGAAATTAGGTTTTTGACCACTCCCGACTGTACTCTAAGTTAAATCTGTATCTTCCTTATCGTAAGTTCTCTCTTTAATTACTAATTGTTTGTCCGAAGCACCATCATACCATTATTACATTTTAATGGTTTAAACACTTAAGCCGTGAAAGACATTAAAAAAATACACACAATAGTACATTATCCCTCGGGAACACTATTATAGTATATCTTTTTGGGATAAAAAGTAGACTGCGCGTTTGTCCAAAGCATAAACCACTGCAGTACCAAATTTCATTCAAATCAATTCAACCGTTTAGCAGTAAAAGACAGTCAAAGTACACACAATAATAATACATTATCCCTCGGGAACACCGCAAATTTTTGGGACAAAAAGTATCCTATGTCCTTTCTCAGGACTCAAATTATCTCTGTACCAAATTTTATCAAAATCGGTTCAGCGGTTAAAGCGTGAAGAGGTAACAGACAGACAGACAGACACACTTTCGCATTTATAATATTAGTATGGATAGTATGGATATGGAAGTATGGATGTACACAAATTAAAACATTATCCCTCGGGCACACTGTATATTTTTGGGATAAAAAGTAGACTGCGCGTATGTCCAAAGCATAAACCACTGCCATACCAAATTTCATTCAAATCAATTCAACCGTTTAGCAGTAAAAGACAGTCAAAGTACACACAATAATAATACATTATCCCTCGGGAACACCGCAAATTTTTGGGACAAAAAGTATCCTATGTCCTTTCCCAGGACTCAAAGTATGTCTGTACCAAATTTCATCAAAATCGGTTCAGCGGTTAAAGCGTGAAGAGGTAACAGACAGACAGACAGACAGACACACTTTCGCATTTATAATATTATATACTAATATACTATATACTATATACTATACTAGTATACTAGTATGGATGTTTGTGTATGTTACAGTGTTACAAATATTCATTCCATACAACGTTTTATGCGTCTCCATAATTAGGATTCGGATATAAGTACATAATATAATATTAGGTCTTTACCTATGAAATTGCCGTTTTGTATGAAAAAATTCAAACGAATATTTTTCACGTATTTTTTATTTGTATTAATCGAAGTAATCACCCATGCAATCAATGCATCCTTGCCAACGCAGTGGCAGCTTATTGATGCCCTTCTTAAAGAAATCAGCTGGACGGGAGGCAACAAATTCATCAAAGGCATTTTGTACTGCCTCTCGGGTATTGAATTTTTTCACGCCAAGAAGTTATCCAAATTCTGGAAAAAGTAGTAGTCTGTAGGCGCAAGGTCTGGTGAGTAGGGCGGATGACGGAGAGCTTCCAACCCCAGTTCCAGCAACTTGGAGACCGCCTGCTGTACACTTGTACAGTATGAGGTCGCGCGTTGTCGTGCAGGAGCAGCGAAGACGAGCGATTGACCAATGTTGATTGGAGATGTGCCAGCTTCTCCATCATTGTGTTCAGTTCTTCACAGTACACATCTGCAGTAATGCTCACCACGTTTGGTAAGAAGCTGTGATGAATCACACCGGCGCACTATGTGGACTTAAGGCCATTTTCGTGTCATAAATCTGTAACTTTTTTGTTTTTCAAGATATTTACATGATTATTTTTTTATTTTACTCATGAATACATTCACTTTCAAATGACGTTCACTTTGATCATATAATTTTTTTATTAAATCCGTTAAATAATACGCCAAAATAATAAAGTGAAAATTTGAATAATCTCATACTTATTTTAAGCTTATTTTAGATAATTTTACAAAAAAAATATATAAAAATGAAATTTTAAAAGATACTTTAGGTATGAAGTGACAAAAAATTTATACTATTTTGAAAACAATCATGAAAACATGAAAAAACATACAGTCTGTTGTGCTATGTTTTTCGAGTTTAATACAATAATTCCTAGTAAATATGAAATTATTTAAATTTTATATGATATTCTAAGAAATAAATATAACAAAATAGTCGCTCAAAATTTATCTAAAAGTTCTACAACTTCATCTTGAACTCTGAGTCTAATAAACTAAATATGATTCTTTAAACTCGATGTATAAATATACGAAGTATAGTAAAGTATGTGTAAAACGATTTCGTTAGTGACTTATTTCTTGCATTTTCTTATGTGGTAAAGTTCAGACTTTAGTTTAGACCTATTTTAATCTTTTTTCCGTAACTCCCTGGGCGCCTTCAGAGAGTTGCCCAAAGGGCAACACAGCAAAATTAGGTATTACACTTTCGTCGTGAATTAAGACTTTATACATAGAAGAAGGCTATTTACCATTTATAAACATAATAAGTATACAATTGTGTTATTTCTAATGCGTAATGGCCAAAATTTGGTAGGACTGATATTTTTTCATACATACATTCACATTTTAATGTATAATATTATAGTTTACGCACTGAAACTGCAAAAACTATTGTATTCTGTAAATCTGCATTACATTTACTACAAAATAAGACTATTATCAGAACTTTAGCAAATTTCATTAAATGTCAAGTCGAAAATTGAAGAGAAGACAAAACGATACAGTACCTACGTCTCTAGAGGTGTAATTTACTGAAGAAAAATATATTGATCCTATCTACCGTAAATAACATATTTCAAGCATTCTAAAATAGTATATACTTATATGATTCTCTTCAATTAATTAGACAATAAACAAAAACTCTTCATTTGCACCCTATAAAGAAGGAAAACATACCTTCACATTTTTACATATTAACACATGTTGCGCACCGATGCCGCAACAAAAAAATTCACCATGTAAATCTACATTAAATTTGCTATAAAATAAGTGTAATTACAGAACTTCGGCAAATTTCGATAACTGTCAAAACTCTAATCGAAAATGAAACATAAGAAAAAATGGCATACTACGAGATGTACGTCTCTAGTGGTGTCATATATGCAAAAACCCAATATTTAATTAGTTTATAATAAAGAACATATTTTAAGGTTTCCAAAATGGTATAATACTTGTATATTCCATAGAGGAAAGCTACTATAAAATCAAAGTTAAATTTCTACATTACAAGAATAGTTTTCAACAAATTTCCATTCAGCAATTTTGAGCGTATTTTTTTCAAAAATAGGGATAAACAGAAGTGTTTATCGTTTGTATTTATGTAGATTGGACCTTTGTCTACAATTTGAGGTATAATACATGTACCTCTGCCACTTTTGGAAAAAGCATTTATGGCACGGCTTTCTTAGGAGTGTCCACATAGTGCGGCGCTAGACCACCAAACAGTGACCATCACTTTTCTAAGGGTAAGTTTTCGTTTAGGGCATTGTTTAGGTGCTGAACCAGGATCCAACTGACTTGCTGAGCGCTTGCGGTTATCAAACAGAATCCATTTTTCATCGCAGTTAAGAATGCGGTTCAAAATTCCTTCATTTGTGTGTCTGTTGAGCAGTGCAAGGCACGTCTCGACGCGTACTTCGCGCTGGCGATCATTAAGTTCGTGGGGCACCCATTTGACAAGCTTTTTACCTTGCCAATTTGACGCAAATGGACCAATATTGTTTTGACGCTAACGTCGAAAGCTGCTGCTAATTCAGCCGTAGATTGTGTATCATCAGCTTCCACAGTCGCCTTTAATTCGTCATTGTCGACCAAAGTCTTCGGACGACCGCGAGGTTCATTTTTCAGGTCGAAATTTCCAGAACGGAAGCAAACAAACCAATAACAGGTGGTGCGTTTGTTTGTAGTGTTAGCTCCGTAAACGTCGTTGATGTTGCGTGCAGCTTGTGCCGCGTTGCTGCCACGACGGTACTCATATTCCATATTTACTCGAATTTTTAACGTATCCATGATGACGAAAAATATTGAAATGCGATGAAAATGTAACACTAATAAATAAACAAACGACTACTTTTAGAAAAAGAATTCCATGCTTTTAAAATAAAATTAATATGAAATTAGAATTCTTAGCCAAACTGAAATTTTGATTTGAAATGGCCAGTACTGCAGAATTATGAGTAACTATATCCTTTTGTTAAAATTCTCTTACTTAATAAATCAATATTTTTAATCTTTATTGTTTTTTTACTAAAGTTCTCTCGACCGCCGGCGACCCCCCTACAGAAGCTTCGCGACCCCCCAGGGGGTCGCGACCCACAGGTTGAAAAACACTGCTATAGACATAGAAAACAATATTTCTCGCTTGAGATCGAATTGCCTTTTTGGATATTTTCACAAAAACAACAAATTCCAAGAACATAATCACAAAATTTTAACAGCTGTTGACAGATCACGTACTTTGATTTGACGGGTCATACTTGACATTGCCATATGAAAATCACATTTTTTATTTTTTTTTAAATGCCATCAGATTCTGGTAGACCTATAGACTAACATTACAATAGGGAATATGCATATGACACCAAAATGGATAAAATATTTTTATTTGTAATCTTTATCGCTAAAGAAACATACCCGTACAATAGGGTATTATCCTATGATGGAAATATACATCAGATTGTTGATATTTTATCGCTAAACATTAATTTAAACCAATTTAACCAACTTTTTACACAAAAATATGTATGATTTTTATAAAATATCAAAAATAATATTATGAATTTTTCACGTTTAACCACGTGACTAAAAACGCACGAGATTGGGATGTGACGTCAAATTCTTGTACACCTTCTTCTTTTTTTAATGGCCTCCCGATTTCCATAAAGAATAGCCAGCATCGGAATCGTTATGTTACATAAAAAAAAAAGTTAGTTGTTAGATTGTTGTCAATGGTGGTTGTTGTTGCATAAAATCACCATAAAATAGTTGATAATAATAATTGAACTGTCGAAGTTTAGTGAAAGTTTTGTGCGAGACCTAGTTACATCTTTTTTATTCTTTATACTACTCTAGGTTCTTTACTTCCTCCCAGTAATAGAGACTCAACATACGATAGGTATATCGCCGACTAACCCAGTGTATTGCTTAACGACCTTATTACCAAGTAATAATGCTGACATATGGAGCACCGGGTTTGTCGGCGACCGTACCTCAACTGGTCGTATGTACAGAAGAAAGAAATATCTTATTTAAGATAAGATGGACACCAACTTCGTCAAAGCAGATAGTGGAAGTGGTGGTCGGACTCTTTTTCAAAAACAATCTTAATTTTTACGCTGCCGAATTTAAGAACGTAAAAACAGCAATGTAAGTATTACAATGAACGTTACGAAATTAACTTTAAAGTGATTATATAGATTAGAATATGCCTATAATATAAAAAATTGTGGTGGTTTACAAACATACAGCATAAACATAAAGGTTATGTTGACAAATTTGTCATGCGATTCAGTAAGTACCTTCTTTATTTCATTTTTATTAAGAAATAAAGAAGGTATTTGAATGTATATAAATTTTATTAACTAAATTAGCTTTTTGTGAACCAAACTATTTCATTACACTCACTTTAATTTTACCTAAGTATGTACATGTAACAAGCAAAACTACTATTATGATTTTTTTACAGATCCTCAAGGGAATCTTACGGAGATGATGCTGTTGAACACAAAGTAAGAGCTAAATGTTATTCTGCGACTGGTTGTAGATGAAAATAGTGGCCATATTGTAAGCTGCCAGTGTCATGATTATGCAGCTGCAGCTGGAGGCTGTAAGCATGCAGTGGCATTTTTGTTGTGGGTTAATAGGCACAATGAAGAACCTTCTTGCGCTTCAACTGAGTGCTACTGGAAGAAGCCTTTGCTATCTCAAGTCGGCACGAGTTTGAAGTACATTACTGTGGACCAACTAGTTAAAAAAAAGTGTATTATGATAGTGACAATAGACTTTTCTCAGATTCATCAAGAAGCAAAAAAAGGAAAATTGTGAATTGTGAACTTCTAAAATATAAACATGATTATGTATGAAATGTGGACAGTACATTTAAAAACTCACATATTTAATATCATATTCTACTACTATTACAATAACAAGATACATTATTGTGTCTCATCTTGTCATATTGTCTCATTATAATAATACAAAAATTAGGGTAGGTATTTGAAATAAATATTCGTTGTTTAATTTGTTGTTTTATTTTGCATTTATATTTTCTTACTTTGTTGGGGACAGTAATTTTCCATAGATTTTCTTGAATCAGCGCTGATTCAACTCGAAACTGGAAAAAATAACTCAATGTTACATTATACATGTAACATTGAGTTATTTTTTACTTTTGCACATACATAATTAGTACAATATAATATAACAAAGAAATTACTTACTTATCACTTATAACAATATAACATTCACATTCATGTTATGGTACATCGAAAGCTGAAAACTATGAAAAAATAATTTAGTCTATAATAAACTTGCAAGTTTATCATATAAAATAAATGCTCATAACTCATTTTATAAGGGAATTTTGTAAGTTTAATAAAGCAGCAGCTATAACAATACAATCATCAATTACTCCAACAATCTTAGTATTTATTACTGCATGTTGCTTTAACATGCTAAACTCTCTTATACGTCTCATAACTCTTTCTTTGGCACCTGCAGCTACACTAGGTGGTCTAAGTAATTTTATACCCTTTTCAGCTAGCATGTTTGAAACCTAAGCTAAAGTTTAAATCCTAGGCTTAGACAAATCTTCCAGGCTCTGAAGTTTCTAAAAAGGTGCATATTTCTATAATAGTTACATCACTTGTTCAACCACCAAAACCAGGTGAAATATAGTTAATAAAAGTATTATTGTAGTCCGACCAAGTTAGGGATTTATGAAGAGCTTGTCGGAATGGAATAGGTAGAGTGTAAATATTTATTTAATTGTGCAAGGAATGGACATAATATACAGGCTATTTTAGGGTACATTTTTGACAAATAATTTACTGCACTATGAATTATGATAGTGATAAAACTATCTTCTAATTTAGAAAAGGAACTGTTTAATCTGATTTTTTAAAACAAATTAAGATAATATGTTCTATACAAAGATTTCAACTAAAGATAGGCTATCACGTAAATTTAGCAGAAAAAAAATTCATACAAGAAAAAGTTACGCCATCTTGGTTTTCACCATAACTCAGATGTCAGCCATATTGTTTTCACCATTAATCATACTTCGAATTTCAAAATGGCCCCAAAAATTTAAAAATTGGGGCCATTTTACTGGAGACACTTTTTGCCTCAACATGCCTCGTCTATAATATACGTCTATGGTTCTATAGGTATACTTGTATGTTTATGTATTAACTGTATTATAAAATAACATTTTTTAGGAATTTTTACATACATCATTGGTTTTTTGTTAATCAGATGCAAAATATTATTCAAACACTGTTCTTTTTATTAAAAAATCCTGTTTTAATCTGACCTGATAAGGAAGGAAATTTTTGATGGCATGTTTTAATTTTAAATGGAGATGTCATGGTCGATGTAGTGTGTAGTTTGTAAGGAGAAAAGGAAATATCTCGGGTAGTTGCTTTTGTCTGTACTCCTTTACTTCTAAAATTCACTTTTATTTTAGCTTGGACTTATTTTTCCACACAAACAACAGTATTAGCTTGGACTTCCTTTTCTGGGTTAATAGGTTCGGTTGACACTCCTTTCTCTGAATATGTTGGTAATGGTTCTGAAAAGACAAAACATTTATTAATTTTACACAATCAACTAACTCACTTAATAGTTATAATAGTCATATTACATACTTATGATCTCCACAGCAGTTTCAGGCATGTCATTGTAATCTTTTAGTGTGCTGGTTCCGGACATATCTGCTACAGCTTGAGTTTCTTCAGCAGTTTTTACACGTTTCTCATAGGCTGTTTGAGTTAAGGTAGTATCAGATAGCCTTTTCCTGCCATCTTCCTAGCAATAAAACTTAGATAATATAGCTCCTTTGACCATGAGTATAGTCTGGCTGAATCCCATCTTATATTATATACATATAGTTTGACATGTCTTGTTCAATCTGCAATCACATAGTTTAATACATTACAGATGTATTCTTTTAAATTCTCTAAATTGAAAAAAAACCCCAAAGTATATAATAATAATATTATTATTATTGTATTATAATTATATTATTATTGTATAGTAATTATGTATAGAAATATTATTCCATACAAAATGAACCACTATGTAAGTACCATATAAACAACAAACTAACCTCAATTAAGTATGATGCAAGAATTTTATAATTACGTACATAGATGTATATTATATATTATATTAATATAATTAATCAAAGCTTACGTTAAAATGATCTTCACACATGAAAGCATGAGTACTTGCTGCTATATCTTGCGAATTTAAACCATTTGCTATTACTAGCGAGTAATAGCCACTTTTTGCGCATTTCAGTGTTCTTTGGTATGGTCATTGGCCACAAACATTTTCCGTGTTTTAATAGACGTAGTATTAGTGCATTTTGGCACTACGCACCATTTATTTAAAGGCATTTTTAACATTTATTTACAAAAGTAAACAGTAGGTATTCTGGGATTTGGCATTTTCAGTTTAATTTGACACTTGACACTTGTCAGTTACAATGTCACAAGAATATGACGTCATGACAACACACTACAGCGTTTTCGCGCCTATAATAATAATTTAAACTTTTAGGTTAATTTGCAAGGAAATGAAAGAAATTCACAAAGAATGGTTCAAACTGTTAATGTATTTTGGTATTAGGAACAATTTGACATACTTTTCAAAAACTTGGAAAATACCCTATTGTTTTTTTTATTTATCGGGAATTAATAGTGAAAATTAATCATCAAAAAGTATTGTTTTTGAAAATGCCGCGCAAATTTCAAAAAAGGATATTATTGGCTGAACAAAACGTGACGTCATAGACCGCACGGACGTGTGTCAACTTTCAAAACTTTTTTTTTATTTATGAGGGAAGGTATAAAACTATTACCAATGTAAAAAATTTCATTGTGTCAAGTGAAACAGAAATTTCATATAAGGCTGGGACTTTAATATGATCCGGAATCCGGAAGGCCGAAGAAAATTCTGAGCATTGAAAATTTCTGTTTTCAATTATAATTTTGTATTATTTTTTTAAATTCATGTTATTTCCGTTTTTATTGTGTAATATTGGTGGAATATTAACCCTTAATTAATTATTATTCGATGAGGTGCACTAGTGTGGAAAAGTGATACAATTACAAAATGCGTGCTAAATTGGGGTTCCCGCCAAAACTCCCTAGGAAGTTTCAGTAAAGCGTCTATCACTTTAATGGAGTGGACTGACATGACTGATTGACTATCGTGACTATTTATTTGGACTTTGACTAGACTTTGGACTTGACGTTTTAGATTTTAAATACGTTGATGAAAATATACTTGACACTGGCAAATGGTGATAATCCGACGCCATAAATCACGAAGTATAGATAACAAGGAGTCCGAACGGTATAGGCTTTTTAATAATAATTATGTACACAATAATAGGACCAGATCTTAGTTCTCTTTTCTGCCGCTAGGCGTGCGAGACCGACGAGTACCGAGTGTTGCCAATACTATTATTTATTTATTACAATTATTTTTAAATTACCGTTAGGCAATTACCGTGTTCTACGGTATCTATTTTTCGAGAACAGTTTCTAAGAATTTCCTAAAACTTTTATATAATAAGATTTCAATCTTTCCAGAGCTGTCAATAGCAACTTTAAACTTCCCGCGTAATTTCAAACGAGTGCATGTCGAACCGTCGCGCGCTCTACCGGCAAAAATCTGTCCCCGTAATTGAGACCGTTATTTTAACATTACGTTCGGACTCCTTGTTATCTATACTTCATGCCATAAATAATAAAAAAAGTATAACAATGATTTTATCTGTCATATGTCATAGTCCACAACTCAAGCCACACTCCACGAAGTATAGATAACAAGGGGACTTTTGGCGGGAAGTCGAAAAGAGCGGGTGTTTAAATTTTTCACTGTTTTGTAAAATATAATTTTCTAGTTTATATTACTGTAAAATTGTTGTAAATAGTAGTTTTTAATTGAATTAAATTTATTATAATAAAAATGAGTGAAGATAGTGACGGGGGTCCGCCCCCTAGAGATACTTCCAAGAAAAGAAAATTGGAGGAAAGTACGGTGGATTTCAGAATGTTCACAAAAACGAATTACAAAAGACAATTCCCAGAAAATTATAGTGGAGATTGTGTAGTATATGTGGAATCGATGAATAATGAAAAATTGGGAAACAAAAATCCCATTACTTTAACAAAATTATTCACAGAAAATGTAAAGGGTATAGTAGGAGTACATCGAGTGAATGCATATAAAGTTGGTGTAACTTTTAAGAAGCCTGCGCCAGCTAATTGTTTTTTGAAAATGGACCATTTCCTTATTAGAAATAAGCTAAAAGCTTTTGTACCGGCCCACCAGTCGGAGATTACAGGAGTTATTAAATATGTACCAAAAGATCTCTCAAATGAAGTTATATACAAAAATATTACATGTGACACAGAAGTTATTTCAATTAAAAGATTTTTTAAGAAAGTTGAAGGAAAACTTACACCGTTGGGTACAATAGCAGTTACTTTTGCTGGTACAATTTTGCCTCAACATGCCTATATACAAATGTTTAGGTATCCTGTACATTTATACATACCACCATTACTACAATGCTTCAAATGCCTTAAATTCAACCATTCTGCAAAAGTTTGTCGTGGAGAGCAAATGTGCTCCTCATGCGCTGGACGCCATTCCTACAAAGAATGTGACGTAGAAGAAATTGTATGCATTAATTGTAGCGGTAATCACTTGGCCATCTCGAGGGACTGTCCAGTGAAGCAGAAGAAAATGCAAGAAAAGAGGAAAAAATATGAGAATTTTAACCGTAATTATGCCACTGTGGTGAGTAGTGTCCCATTGCTCACTGACCCCAAATCTTTTCCAACTATTTCACGACCAGTAAATGTACCACCTGTTAGTAATACCAAAACAACTTTTAATGTAGAACAAATCATAAACAATGATATAATATTAAATGCTTTAGTAAAGTCTCTTGTAACCCTCGGAAATGACAATAGCAATAGTCCAGTAACAAATAAAAGAATTAAAGATATATTATTATCTAATTTAATTAATTAATGGATACATATCTAAATATAATACAGTTTAATATACAAAGCTTGCAGAATAAGAGAGCCTTATTAAAAACATTTCTTTGTGAACATAATATAGACATATGTTTGTTGAATGAGACATGGCTTAGGAGCTCAAGTTTAATTCCAGATTTTACACCATACAATTTTATACGTAAGGATTCAGTTAATTCACATAACGGTGTAGGTATATTAATTAAACAAAACTTGAAATATAACATTATAAATACAAGTTTTTATGAAACAATTCAAAATCTTTGTATATCCATAGAAACTTCGATGGGAACAATATACATTCTTTGTGTATATTGTCCTCCTAATAACAGGTTTGATACAAATAAATTAAAAAAGGTATTACTTGAAACACCTAAACCATGCCTCATCATGGGCGATTTTAATGCACATCACTTATTATTTGGTTGTCACTCGAATAATAATAGAGGTAACAGTTTGTTCAAAATTATAGATGAATTTGACATGTGTATATTAAACGATGGGAGTGCCACCACTATTCAGGTTCCAAATAGAAATCCCTCTGCAATTGATATAGCTCTTGTTAGCCCCACATTGGCTCCACTCTGCGAATGGCGTGTCCATGATGATCCAATGGGCAGTTACCACTATCCAACTCAGGTAACCCTTAATGTGAAGCCGTCAATATATGAAGTACGTCCTGTGGAAGAAAAATATATTTATAGTAAAACAGATTGGACTAAATATAGTAAGTTATCAGAAACCTATTTTTCACAATTAAATATAGATTGTAATAATTTAAAACCAATCAAATTATATGATAATTTTATCAGTATTTTAAATAATCTAAGATCAGTAACAGTCCCCAAACAAAATCCGAAAACAGTTTCAAAACCAATGAGAAAACCAGCCCCTTGGTGGAACCAAATATGCGATGATGCAGTGCGAAAGTCCAAGGAAGCTTTAGTTAATTATCGAACTACACCCAGCATTAATAACTTTATTCATTATAAAAAGATAGACGCTCAAAAGAAAAGAATATTAAAAGAGGAAAGGGTCAACTCATGGCATGATTTGTGTAGTAGTTTTAATAGAATGACACCTGTTTCTAGAATATGGGGATATATTAAAAGATTTAAAAGAATAGGTACTTCTCATAATAGATTTTTAAATGATGAATGGGTACCACGTTTTTTGGATAATATATCAGATTCATCTCAGATCAATGAAAGCAATTTAAATAATATATTGAGCCATGCCATTGAAAATGATAGTAACTCCTTTATAAATAGACCATTTACACTGAGCGAATTGTACATATCTCTAAAAAGTAGGAAAGATACAACACCAGGTTTGGATAATATACCATACATTTTAATTAAGAAACTACACCCTAATGTTTTAGAAATACTTTTAAATATTTATAATAGGTTATGGAATAGTTTAGTTATACCAGAGTCATGGAAAACTCAATGTGTCATTCCCATCTTAAAACCAAATAAATCTGCTAATGACCCATCCTCATATAGACCTATTTCTCTATCATCATGTTTGGGTAAACTTTTCGAGAATATGCTAAAACTGCGGTTAGATTATTTTGCTGAATCACAACAAAAGTTACCAGATATTCAATTCGGATTCAGAAGAGGGAAAAGTTGTTCTGGAAGCTTTGTATCGTTTACACATGATTTAAAAAAGGCAAAACTTAGTCACTGTAATGTTATAAGTGTATTTTTAGATGTAAAAGGTGCCTTTGATAATGTAAACATTGAACCATTAATTAAGGTTTTACAAGAAATGGGATTTCCGATGAAAACTTTGAAATGGATTTTTAAATTTTTAAATAATAGAACAGTTTATGTTAAATATAATAATAAATTATATGGGCCCAAACAGGCCAATAAAGGCACAATGCAAGGTGCCACACTCTCGCCGTCATTGTACAACTTTTATACATCTCAAATCCATAATTTTGTAAATATACCTGGAGTAAAGATTTTGCAATTTGCCGATGACTTGCTTTTGTATAGTGTAAATCAAAACTTAAATATGGCAGTCAATCATATAAACAGTGCATTACATCAATTACAACATTATTATAATAATATTTTAAAATTAGAAATCAGTACAGAGAAAAGTTCAGTGTTAATATTTAGTAAAGATCAATCCATAGAGCCTGTTAACATAACTTATAATAACAACATAATTCCTATTGTGAATCATCACAAATTTTTAGGGGTTATAATAGACCATAAACTTAAATTTGATAAACACATAAATTACATTTGTCAGAATGCCATGAAGAGCATAAATATAATGAGAAGTTTAGCAGGAACATTTTGGGGCTCTGACCCAAAAACTCTAAACATGTTATACAAAAGCATAGTCAGAAGTCATTTTAATTATAGTTCGTTAGCTTACATGAATGCAAACACAACATTACTAAGAAAATTAGATGTTATACAAAATATGGGTTTGAGAATTATAAGTGGAGCCATGCGCACCACACCTATTGTGTCCATGGAAGTTGAAAATTGCATACCTCCACTGTCCTTGCGCCGCCTACAACTGGCTGAGAGATTTTGTCTTAAGGAATTGTCTTGTGATGATAATTTTATTGTTGATAAAATTTTACATTCTACAGAAATTGCACAGTCAGCTGCAACATCCAACATCACACCTAATAATCTCATTTCTGCTTCCTTACCTGAAATATCAATATTAATGTTATCAACAAAAAATCTTACCAAAAATATGTATACTAGTAAAAAGTGGCCAATTTACCAATACCCATATGAAACTATTCTTAACTATATTGATGTTAAGTGTCATTTAAATTCTGTTACAAATAAGTTCGACTTTTTACAATTTTTACAACATAAAAGGGATTTTTACACATTATATACTGATGGTTCCAAAAGCGAGCATGTTAAAGCTGCCTACTATGACCCACAAATGAAAGTAAGTAAATGTTTTAAAATCCCGCATAATTGCAGTATTTATACAGCAGAGGCTTGGGCAGTATTAGCTGCTTTAACTTATATACATACCCATGTAAATAATGTAAATATATTAATTATAAGTGATTCTAAAAGTGTTCTATGTTCTATATGTAATAATACTTTTTCCTATAAACAAAATTATATTGTGTTTAGAATAAGATATATGTTATCAAAGCTGATAGAAAAGAAAATAGAATTTGTATGGGTTCCCTCCCACAGTGGCATACTGGGAAATGAAGTAGTAGACCAGGTCACCCGTAGAGACCATGATGTGGATCTTCTAGACAGTTTTAAAGTGCCTTTTACCGACTTCTATCAACAATTTAAATCTTCAAAAAAAATGTTATGGACAGAATATTGGAAGACTGTCGCAGCTGAAAAGGGAAGATGGTACGCGGATATTCAAAGGGACTTACCTACAACACCATGGTACTATAGATTTGAGTACGTTAACAGGAAGTTCATAGTTTGCATCAACCGCTTGCGATCAGGCCATTGCCTAGTCGCGGCGCATCTCCACAGAATGAATATTTTGGACGATAGTAGATGTAGACATTGTTTTGGAGATGACGAGAACATTAATCATCTGATGTTTGAGTGTCCAACGTTTGCCATACAAAGGTTGTTGTTAGACAATGCGATTAGTGGCATAGCAGAAGAAAACTCACTAAGTGTCCCCCGCCACATTGAAGGATTATTAAAAAATTCTGTTTATTTTGTTCCCATTTTTAAATATATTGTCAATACTGTTGGAAAGGTTTAGTTAAACCAAAGATAAACATATTGTGTAATTTATAGGTTATATTTAATGTCATTTTGTAAAATGTTATACTTCTCCTACTTGTTATTAATGTTATACTTCTCCTACTTGTTATTAATGTCATACTTCCTCCTACTTGTTATTAATGTCTTTTAAATATGTATGTCAAAATTCAAAATGTATCCGACTGAAGGACTTTGTATCCATGGTCATGAATAAATTAAAAAAAAAAAAAAAAATATAGATAACAAGGAGTCCGAACGTAATGTTAAAATAATGGTCCCAATTACGGGGACAGATTTTTGCCGGTAGAGCGCGCGACGGTCCGACATGCACTCGTTTGAAATTACGCGGGAAGTTTAAAGTTGCTATTGACAGCTCTGGAAAGATTGAAATCTTATTATATAAAAGTTTTAGGAAATTCTTAGAAACTGTTCTCGAAAAATAGATACCGTAGAACACGGTAATTGCCTAACGGTAATTTAAAAATAATTGTAATAAATAATAGTATTGGCAACACTCGGTATAATAGTATTGGCAACACTCGGTACTCGTCGGTCTCGCACGCCTAGCGGCAGAAAAGAGAACTAAGATCTGGTCCTATTATTGTGTACATAATTATTATTAAAAAGCCTATACCGTTCGGACTCCTGGTATCTATGCTTCATGCCCAAAGATTTCAACTCAAGATAGGCTATCACGTACATTTAGCCGAAAAAATTTTCATACAAGAAAAAATTACGCCATCTATGTAAAATCAACGGAACTTCGATGTTCCTTTGATTTTACGATTTTACCATTTCGATGGAACAGTCGCTAGTCGTATGATATAACTTTGTAAGGGCGTACAACGCATACATTTTTTTTAATACATATCTTGACTAAAGAAATGTTAATAAAATTGTCCGGCGTAATATAAGTTTAGCTCGCATTAATACTGGAATTACTAAAATATTAGCAACAATAAATCAATAAGGCTTACAAACAAATATAAATTTTACAGGTATGTAATGTAATTTAAATATTTCATATTTCTTATTACAGGACGTATGTAATGTACCTAATTTAAATATTATCATAAAGCATAGACGAGGCGTGTTGAGGCAAAAAGTGTCCACACTTAAACTGCCCCACTTTTGGGGTTTTTTGGGGCAGTCGAGGTTTCATATTTTGTCATCTTGACATTTCGACATTTGCTTTCCGCAGATTTTTCAGTCCACATTTATTTGAAAAAATCTTCTGAAATCAAGACGGCGCGGTAACTTTTTCTTATACCTACATTATATTTTGTCAAATGTATGCCAAAGATCAGGAACGCACTTTTAACTCCTCTGGTACCCATAGATGGCGATAATTACATACTAGAATATTATACATATATTATAACGGTGTAATAGATTAGTGCAATGGCTAATGGTGTATGCATACTAGATATTTAACCTAAGCAAGATATTTTAAAGGATTTTACAAGAAAACTAATTTTTTTCTTCTATATGGCGTATGGACCTAGACCAGACAACAAATTTGTTTTTACACATGTGCCGTAGCTCCAGCGGCGCCACAGAAGGGGCGGAGCCGTAGGAGCTGTGACGTTTCACAGCCAGCGCTGCAGCAAAAATTACATACAAATCCTAGCGCAACAACACTTAATATTCCTTTATTACCTAGATAAATAAAACAAGACTCATTAAAAACAAAACTAATTATATTAAGTACAATAAAAAGAATATTGAATTATAATTTATAAAAACTTATACATATTCTAATCAGTTTGAAAATAATGATCTACATCTACACTAATATTATAAAGAGGAAAACTTTGTTTGTATGTTTGTTTGTTTGTAATGAATAGGCTCAAAAAGTACTGGACCGATTTCAAAAATTCTTTCACCTTTCGAAAGCTACATTATCCACGAGTAACATAGGCTAAATTTTATTTTGGAAAATATAGGGTTCCGTAAGATATTTGGGTTTTTCGGACACAAGGTGTAAAAATCAACCAGAAAAGTTACTTATTTTGCGTACGCTGCCTAAACTATAAAAGATAGAAACATAAAATGTTCAAATTAATGGTAGATCTTATAAATATCTACAAAAAAGTCCGTGACACACATCTATGTCGAGTGAGGCACAACAACAATTTTTTTATTTAGAAATCTTGAATTTTTTTTGGACTATATTTAAACGCGTTTATTTTACTCATGCTATTAATCCTTATCAAAATAAAATATTTCATCACTAAGTACAGTTTATGTAGATAATATTTGGTCTTTGAATGATTCAAATTGGATGTTTGGTTTTGAAGTTATGGCGAAATTAAAATATTGTGGGTATCACCAAGGCGCGAGCGGGAGGGGAGTTTAGATCTATGAGTTAATTTTTTTTAGGCTCATTTCGTTGTTCTCGAATAAGGCGAGTCCAAATCTCTTTGCGCTCTGGATCATTGGGAAATCTGTAATTTAAATACTATAAATTTCTGCGATGTTTACAACAAATGTTCACTAAATTAGACAAAAGAAAAAAATAATAAAGTAAGTATGCCAAAGTACTCTATTTTGTGTAACTATTATACACTGTTTCTCTTGAAACGGATTAAAAAATCACTCGGTATAAAGGTGCTTCCAGTAACATAGTAATATTTCAGAAATATTACTTTTTTTTCTCCAAAAGTGCATAGGTAATGTTAAATCGGGGGCCCCTGAACATTGTAGGTGGTTGTTTAGGAGTAGAATAGACAGTAGGTGCAGGTTGTAGGTGATCTACATCTAGTAGATGTAGCTTGTAGGTTTTTAGTGGGGTACTACTGTTTACCTACCAACCTACCACCTACCAACTATAGGTATGTAGTAGGTCTAGATGTAGGTTGTAGGTGTAGGGTATGACTTATGGGTGTAGCAACCTACGCTTACAACCTTCAAGTGTAGTTATTTTTTATTCAATTTCATAATTCACAGAACAACGTCTGTCAGGCCAGATAGTAAATAATATTTTTAAATATATGTCAAAATCAAATAAATAGTAAGCCTTAGTTACATTTTATTTAAATTAATCAAAAATGTGAATACTGACGGGTAAGGTTAGGTTTGGTTAGGTACTGAAATAAAAAAAAAACTTATTCTCTTATTTCTGTAATAAATCAATAATAAAAATGACGTCCCTACAAAGTTACCTTTTCACTGTTGCGCATACAATAACCAGTGTTATCTTTCATAGTTGGCCGCCATTTTTGAATATTTATTTAAAATTCCATAAGTATTTTAATCTTATTTTAATTGTAACAAACAATATTGTGATAATTACCTGTGATAAGATATCCCGTCTATCTTTTTTACACGTTAGTCATAGTTCTTACAGCCTTTAATTACGCAACTACTCGGCATTTTATGAATTATATGCGGACTGGATAAACTGCATAAAGCAAAATATGTAGAAATGGTAAGATCACAAGTGCCAAACCTCAACTGTCAAAATGGCCCCAAAATTTAAAAATTGGGGCCATTTTATTGGAGACACTTTTTGCCTCAACATGCCTCGTCTATAATATACGTCTATGTTCATGCCACACTCAATCGCTCGAAAATGGCGTTTTTAAGTCGCCCAAAAATGATTGTGATTTTAAAACATTTTTTCCAGAATAATAAATAATATTTTAGATGTGTTATATTTATATTTTGAAATGTTATAACTAGTAGAAACATTTAAAAGAATAAAAAAATACATGCATATTCCCTATTAACTTACTAATGTTACTATATAATAAACGAAATATTGCAACCAGCATAACTTTCACTTCGACAAGAATATACACAACATTTTTTCACCATTTTGACTGTTAAATCATCAAATTAATAATAAAAACATAGTTACGGAGATACATGAAGTAAGAAATAAAAACTATTTTCAATTTTAATATTATCCGGTGTTCAGCATAAAATATGTGTAATGGCGTATCTATCGAATGAAAAAATAAGGAATAGGATTTAATGTAAACTGCATTTTTATTTACTTATTATTATTATATATATTTTTTTTACTATTTCTAACTTTTTTAATTAGAATATAATATAGTTATAAACATTTGTTAAAATAATAATAAAGTGTACACTCGTTTTATCTAAGATTTTTCAAATTACTTTTTATAAATACCAACATTTTTCTGGTTAGCAACATGCAGGAACGAGACACACGGCCACCCTTCTGTCTATCTCGCTCGGCTCGGATTTGCATCTATGAGACGTGCATTGTGAAATACACTCTATTACCAAGGTAATACAGTTCTTTTTAACAATTACAAAATTCGAAGTCTTCTATCCATAGGTATAGGTCGCGCAACGGTTTATGAGCGCTCAGTGAAAGTAGTGGGGGTCGTTCGCGCATGTGACCAATAGCAAAGAATATATATTACAAACGTACCAATAGCGTGTCGACAGCCACGTTCGGCATGCGTTCGGCGCATCCACACCTCCCCGCCCGCACCCGCTACCGCCAAACACACCCAAAAACTGACTTCTGCGCATACCCCCTCTACTTTTATCGAAAGATCTTAATTCGTTGCGCGACCTATACTAGATCCATTCCTCCCTTTTGGCTATCTCGCTAGGCTCGGATTTGCTTCGGTGTTACGTGCATTTTGAAATGCACTCTATTACCTAGTCATACAGTTCTTTTTAGCAAGTACAAAATTCGAATTGTCTATCCAGTTGTAAGTACTAAATCCATTGTACTGACACATAAATCATAATAATTAATAGTCTATGACATAGAGCACTTCAACAGAAAATGGAGATTGTTGGTGTGGTTCATGTTTAGATCATATTTTAGCTTTGATTATTTTCTTTTAGAAATAATCATACCAATTTCTATTCTTACTTCTAATGACTCAAAATGGATAAAATACCAAGAACGCACGAAGGTAATTTTACAAGAGAAGTGTATTTAAAAAATTTACGCTTCCTATACCTACTCGCATACAATCACTGAGCTGCGTGCTTTCTACATTTTGCACAATTATTAATTAATAAACAGTTCAATCCTAGTCAAGTTATAGCTTACCATTATCAAAACGAAATTATCACTAGTAATTGAAATACTAAATAATATTATGAAACGAGTTTGACTTGCATCTAACCTTAATCCTAATTTGTTTTTGTTTTAGCAATTGAAGCTCAAATCAGAGAGATACAATCTAAAAAGAACGAACTTCCTGAAAATGGTTCTGGTAAAGGTGTTTCTTTAGGTGAAACATATTACGATTCTGATATCTATGATAGTACTGGACAAAGTGGCAAATCTAGGTACGATGGATATGTTACATCGATTGCTGCAAATGATGAGGTTGAAGATGAAGATGTGGAGAATGTATCAATAAATCAAAAGAGGCCAGGATACACGGCTCCAGCATCGTTACTAAATGATATTGCACAGGTAATTATTATTGCTCAAAGTAATTTTTTTTTTTAAATCAACACTTACTGAACTTCATGATTTTATAAAAATAAAATATTTAGGGCCTTTTTACAATCTACTAATAAGCTTATTGATAAGTGTTG
Source organism: Glaucopsyche alexis (assembly GCA_905404095.1). Lineage (NCBI taxonomy): Eukaryota > Metazoa > Arthropoda > Insecta > Lepidoptera > Lycaenidae > Glaucopsyche > Glaucopsyche alexis. Next base: position 12,635,222 of record FR990053.1, read on the forward strand.
TCGCTATTTTATTTATATTGAGCAACAGAGACAAAACATGCAAATAAGCTGTTACCTGACACTTAACAGTAGATTATGAAATAGGCCTTTAGTGAAATAAAAAAAGTATGTGTGTGTGTCATCTCCGACGCACGACTGGAGTTTCCTTCTTACGAACTATATTTATGATATATATCAAATAGAAAGAGGGTAAATGAACGCATCTTCTAAAATGATAAGAGAAACAAACATACATGTATCTGTAGTTATTCGGATTATTTATATTACTTCAATAAAAGCGTATTACATAAAGTATGTTACAAAATTGTATGTATTATAATAGTAGGTAATAGTGATAAAGCTGATGGTAATAACGAGCTGGTTTCAGGACAGTGAATGAACAAATTCGGACATTTAAAATTCAAACATATTTAAATTTAAAAAAAGAAATGGGTTATAATAAGATACGCTGTGTAATGTATTCCATCTCATTCTTTTGCACGTTCAATCCTACAGATATATATGTTTGTCTCTTTCTACATAACGCCTCAACTTTTCGTGTTACACTTGATTTTACTCCTCATAAAATTTCCGTACCAGGCCTTATAACTCAAATCGTTTCTTAAGGAGTAAACTCCAAAAAAGAACATTTCTATCTTACTATTATAAATGTGAAGGTTTGTGAGGATAGATATTAGTGGCTCTTTCATGCAAAAACCACTGAAATTATTTTGATGAAGCTTTACAGTAATATAGCTTGTACATCAGAATAAATTGTGTGAAACCCAATTCAATGCAGGTGAAGCTACAGGCAATTATAGCTAGTAGTAAATATAAGTACAAATAGGAAGAAGTAAATATATTGATTATTGAATGTATTTACTAATAATAATTAAAAGAGAATAGAGAAGCAATTTGTCTTGAATTAGCAAAATTCGAATGTTTTCCTAAAGGCAACATAAATATGGACTGAAAAATGCAAAAAGTATAGTAATTAGGTAGTTCTAAATTAAAAAGTTACAGGATTAAAAAAAAATGAGGATCTTTTTGCTTTGATTTCAAAACGATAATAACTGTTCAAATCCTTATGTTATTTGTGTCATTTTTTGTTATTACAATGTTATACATAAAGTATAAGCGCAGTATATAAGTAAATAAAATTAGTTTGTTATTTATCTTCATACATTTTCATTGTGACACAACAGCTGTGTGTGTCACTCCTGCTACATTTTTTGTGTATAGCGTTTTTGATATATATAGCTCTACAACGATTTCACTTTTGTGATGACTGTATTTCGTCAATGGTTGATTGTAGACATGCCATTGCAATGACAATATTTCCTGGCTCATTATGTACTTTTCTAAAAGCCAATAAAAAAATTATATATCTTCTCTATTATAAGAAATTATGTATCTATTACTAAAGTACCTTTGTGTATTCTCTTCTAATGCAAATATTACATTTTTTTCTCTGTAATTTTAATAATTTTGCCTCTTACATTCTTTTTTTGTAGAGTGACAAAGACTATGACCCTTTTGCTGACAAGAGAAGGCCAACTATAGCAGACAGGGAAGATGAGTACCGACAAAAAAGGAGAAGGATGATTATATCTCCTGAACGTTCAGATCCATTTGCAGAAGGTATAAATTTATTTTAAATAGGTAAAATTTTTCATACATACTATACTGTACCGACACAATGCAAAAAGAAAAAGAGGGAGACCACGAATGAGATGGTCATATGACCTCAAAGGGGTTGCTGGCTCACTGTGGGTCAGGCTAGCAAGAGACAGGTTCAGATGGAAGGAAAAAGAGGAGGCCTTTGTATCAAAAGGACATGCTGATCAAACATAAATATATAATAAACAAAGTGTGTATTGTGTAGTAATTATATTGTATCAGCAAATAAAGGCTTTGAAATTGAACTATACTGTAGATAGACATTACTTATGAATTTTTTTTACTTTTAGGTGGAAAGACACCAGATGTTGGATCAAGAACTTATACAGAGATTATGAAAGAACAATATCTTCGAGCTGAGGAAACTGAGGTTAGTATTTTGTTCTAGTTTGCAGAAGAAGTCTGTATCATTTGATATTGTGTTATGATAAATATACAATCATGTTTTCTTTGATTGTAGCTAAGGAAGAAGTTATTAGAGAGAGCAAGAGAAGGAACTCTAAAGCCAGTGGCCCAGTCAAATGGAGAAGCTGCAAAACCAGCTGCATCAAAACGTAAAGGCCGTTGGGATCAAAGTTCTGACGAAACTCCAACTGTGAAGAAACCAGTTTTATCTGTATCTACTTCTGCAACCCCCAGCTCTCAAGCTACACCGTCTTGGGAAAATGAGGTTATGATTAATTACAAATTAATTGGCATTTTGTTACAATTATTATTATAGGAATGACATTCCTTCACATTATTGAAAACTTGCAAATAAGTCACTTATTAAAGTGATTATGAAATTTTTATTACATCTGTCTTAAGACAAGTTACAACTTAATGAATAATGGGACATTTGGAAAATCTTTTGCATAATTATTTCGATTTCTCATTTAAATTTTAATACAATGCAGTGATTAATAATTTTTTTTTATCATAGCGTGGTGCATGGGAGGAGACTCCCGGTGGAGGCGGGCGCGGGGGCGAGACCCCCGGGGCGACGCCCTCGGCCCGCGTGTGGGACGCAACCCCCGCGCACCTCACACCCGGCCACGCAACACCCGGGCGCGAGACACCCGCGCACCACGCCTCGCGCCGCAACCGATGGGACGAAACACCTAAGACTGATAGAGGTTTGTTTATAAATTCAATCAGTCTTATCAATTTAGTTGTAGTAACATAGGTATAGTAATGTTGGCTTGTATATTTAAAAGCATTATAATATTTAAATATATATTTATAGCATATATTTTGATATTTTTTTGATAATATTAAGTCTTAAAAGTCTGTAAAACTAGCAATGTAAAATCAGCAAAAATTAAAATAAATATATTCTGAATTTGTTGCTAATTAGTTGCCAAAGAATCGATTTTGTTGCTCTTGCCGATTTAGAAAAATCGCCGCCGATGCTAGCTTAACAATATGGTGGCATGCAATTTTATGAAAAATCGGCGAAAATTAAAATAAATATTTTCTGAATTAGTTGCCAAAGAATCGATTTTGTTGTTCTTGCCGATTTCGAAAAATCACCGTCGATGCTAGCTTGACATAAGCTGGCATGCAATTTTATGAAAAATCGAAAAATTTTATGAGAAATTTAATATACAGAGACTCCTGGCCATGCCAGTGGATGGGCAGAAACTCCAAGGACAGATCGCGGTGCTGGTGTAGACACCATTCAAGAGACTCCCACTCCCGGCACCAAGAGACGGTCACGATGGGACGAGACGCCCGGAGCCACGCCCGCCGCAGCCACGCCCACACCCTCACACGCCACTCCGTCTCACGCCACACCATCGCACGCCACGCCCTCGAGTGCTACCCCTACACCACATACCCCTATCTTTACACCTGGAGGAGTAAGTTGATATTTTCTTAAATGTAATATAACAATATGTTGGTTTTTGAAATGCAATATTAACTACTGCTTTTTTTTTCAGTCGACTCCTGTGGGTGTGAAAGCTATGGCTATGGCCACGCCTACTCCTGGCCACATTGCAGCTATGACACCTGAACAACTTCAAGCCTATCGCTGGGAGAAAGAAATTGATGAAAGAAACAGACCTTTCACAGATGAAGAACTTGATGCCATGTTCCCAGCTGGGTACAAGGTTTTGCCTCCGCCGGCGGGTAAGTGCGACCTTATATGACTCATGCTGTAATCATATTTTTTATTTAGATTGTTTAATTAAAAAAAAACGTTATGGTGATCAAATAGTAACCACTCACCACTTTAGTTTCAGGACACATGTATTAAATGAGACCATCAATTTACAACAAAGGGAGTCGACACTTATTATTATTTTACATACATGTGTTTCAATATTAACATTCAAAAAGTACAAAAATTTTAATGATAAATTTTTCTTTCAGATGAATCTTGAAGTTTTTCGTTCATGCTGTTGAGTAGAAACCCGATTGCGTTTTTAACATCGTCATTATATGAGACTCAACATAATAAATTATGTGCTCCATATGGATTGCTGAACTTATTTTTTTTATACAATTTTTGATACAAAACTTCCAACTAAAATATGCAAGCAAATACAAACCGGAAAATTTTTTATACATCTCATTTACTTAACACCAACAACACTTGCCTCTAAATTTACACACAATAGCAATATTAATTACGCTTAAAATATATTCTTCTCCAGGGTAGCAATCCGTATGTCACATACGTACATTTTGTCTTCTGCTGTCTGACCATTTCCGTTGTTGTCCAGGTTATGTTCCTATTCGGACACCGGCTAGAAAGCTGACCGCGACGCCCACGCCTTTGGCTGGTACCCCAATCGGCTTTTTCATGCAGCAGGAGGAAGTGGGGGGATCCGCGGCGGCCGCGGCGCGCCTGCTCGACCCGCAGCCCAAGGGTAGCCAGCAACTGCCATTCATGAAGCCCGAGGACGCTCAGTACTTTGACAAACTGCTCATTGACGTAGACGAGGAGACGCTGTCCCCCGAAGAGCTCAAGGAGAGGAAAATTATGAAATTGCTGCTCAAAATAAAAGTATGTTAACCTTTTTTCACAAAATCCAAACCCTGCCATAGGTATCACATTTGTTTTCACATTCTTTAGTGATTTTATAATTATCCTTATCTAAATAAATAGCTTACTGATGAAGAGTATTGTTATAGTTATTAAATAGTCTTTGTTTTATCAAAATCGGACAAGTTTGGAAGTTATCACAACAACTCACAAGTTAAAAATGCATAATTTTTAGTTATAAGTGCATAATGTTGAATCATTGACCCCGTCTCTACAGCTAGTTTGACTAGTTAGTAGTTACTGTAGGTGTAGGTTGTAGTGGTTGGTAGTAGAGGTAAGTTTTAGGTGTAGATAGTAGGTGTAGGTAGTAGGTGTAGTTGTTGGTATGCTAACACCTACATGGTATAAGTTATATTTTATTTATTCTAATTTATATTTAAGACAGCACAAGTTTATAAAATACATACAAGCTTTGGCCTGCATTTAAATAGGCTTCTTTTGATTGTTTTTTGTACGTAAAAGCTGGTGATTATTATAAATAAACTACCTCAAAGACAAATTTCATGAGCCCTTTTTCTAGATTTCTCCATACAAATTCTCAACCTCTTCCTATAAATTCATGGATGTATGGATGGATGTTTGTTACTCTTTCACGCAAAAATTACTGAACGGATTTTGATGAAATTTGGTATGGTTTTAGGCTCTGATTAAAACATACTCTACTTTTTATCCCGAAAAAGTACATTGTTCCCGAGGGATACTATATTTACGCGGGCGGAACCGCGGGCAACAGCTACTAACTAAAATATACTTCTTAACCTTAATGTAAAAAAAAGGTACTTAATGTAAGAAAATAAGTATTTTGTTAAAAAATTAGCTCTTTTCTCAAGTTGCCATACAATATTATTAATTTCCAGAATTCAATACCCGGTCGGAGATATTAATTAAGAAAAAGTAAAGCTCTCGAGCTTTACTTTTTCTTAATCGAGATCAAGATCGAATCCCTTGAGCACCTTTCGCTAAAATTCAGTTTTAGACTTCGCCTTACAAGTCCATTCAAAAACTATCACCTGTATATTTTTTGAACCAGTGATTATAGAGAGTAGTTGTCATATGAATTGTTGGCTGGCTACTTGTTATAAGACTTGTGGCCTAAAATGATCCCTCTACTTTCATCAAAATTCATTCAGTAGTTTTTGCGTTTGCAAAAAGTAACATTCATCCATCTTCACAAACTTTCACATTTATAATAGTAGTAGGATAGTATAGATTAGCGATTTTTTTCCAAAAAGTTAATTGAAATATTTTACGCAGAACGGAACACCGCCTATGTGTAAAGCAGCGTTACGGCAAATAACGGATAAGGCGCGGGACTTTGGCGCCGGTCCCTTGTTCAACCAGATTTTGCCCCTACTCATGAGCCCCACACTTGAAGATCAAGAGAGACATTTGCTGGTGAAGGTCATAGACAGAATACTTTACAAGCTTGACGATCTTGTCCGACCGTATGTACACAAAGTAAGTATTACGATTTCTTATAGAATAAATTTATACCAGTATGTGCACAAATCTAATTAATTTACTTACTAATTACGACTATTGGTAAAGATTACTTTTGACAAGTACATAGTCAAAAGTAGTCTTTATTGATAGTCTTTTCAACAATCTTTGGTTCACAATTCACTTTATACACTGATAAAATTACAATCTACTGTTTTCAGATTCTTGTAGTTATAGAACCACTTCTTATCGACGAAGACTATTACGCTCGTGTGGAGGGTCGCGAGATTATATCTAATTTAGCCAAAGCTGCTGGGCTAGCCACTATGATTTCAACCATGAGACCTGACATAGACAACATTGATGAGTATGTCCGTAACACTACGGCAAGAGCATTCGCAGTTGTGGCCTCAGCTTTAGGTAAGTCTTCATTGATTTTAAACAATGTGGTAAATTATGAAACATGGATACATGGATAATTATACCTATAACAATATTTTCGAATTGATTTATTCCTACAAACATTTATTTGACACAATCAGACATTACACCACAAATAATACAAAGACTTACACAATACATTACAAAAATCACAAAAACAGGAAAGAAAAATCAATATAACATTTTATGGAAATATGTGGTTTATTCTAGGTATACCATCGCTGTTGCCTTTCTTGAAAGCTGTGTGTAGATCAAAGAAATCTTGGCAAGCCCGCCACACTGGTATCAAGATTGTTCAGCAAATCGCTATTTTGATGGGATGCGCAATTTTACCGCATCTTAAGTCACTTGTAGAAATTATTGAGCATGGTAAGTTTTGTAAATTTTATAGCAATAACTATTAATCAAAAATAAGTTACCTAATTAGACACAACTGACCTGTAAGAAAAGAATACATTTTGTATAATAAAATAGCCTCCATGGTCCTGTGATTTAGAGCTTGGCTCTACTTGTAAGGATAATGCATGCTGCTCACCTGATTGTCTTGACAAGAAAGATGATCCATGCGTCGGATGGGCATGTAAAAAGTCAGACCTGCGTCTGAACTCTCACCAGTCGTGTCAGTCATCCGTTCCACTGGGTTACGAGAGTAAAGGAAGAGAGAGTGCCCTTGTGTACTGCGCACACACTTGGGCACTATAAAATAACTCCTGCGTAGCTGGCATGGTTTCAATGAAACCGGCCACCGGCGTGGGGAGCTATTATTATAATAAAAACATGCTATGTGTAAGTCCAACTTATAGCTGAAACTACGAATTTTTTTCAACAGGTCTCGTAGATGAACAGCAGAAAGTGCGTACAATCACGGCGTTGGCGAGTGCCGCTCTGGCCGAGGCAGCCACGCCTTACGGTATCGAGTCCTTCGACTCTGTACTCAAACCCCTGTGGAAGGGTATCCGTACTCACCGTGGCAAAGGTCTGGCTGCCTTCCTCAAGGCCATCGGATACCTCATTCCTCTCATGGACGCCGAATACGCCAACTACTACACCAGAGAAGTGATGCTTATCCTGATTCGTGAGTTCCAGTCGCCTGACGAGGAAATGAAGAAAATTGTTTTAAAGGTAAGTAAAACATCAGTCAAAGAAATAATGGAATGATATTTAGTTTATCAATTATTAAAAAATAAACTAAAAATTATTTTTTTATAATAGATAATCCTTTAAATATATTTCTAGTATATCTCACTGTTCGTTATTAATTTCGTGTCCTAGGTAGTGAAGCAGTGTTGCGGAACTGACGGTGTGGAGGCGCAATATATTATGGACGAGATTTTGCCGCATTTCTTCAAACACTTCTGGAACCATCGCATGGCGTTGGACCGCCGTAACTACCGACAGCTCGTAGATACTACAGTCGAAATAGCCAATAAGGTTAGTGAAAAAAAAAAATTAAAGAAGAGAAAAATTTCTTTTATAAATTACCAGTTAAGATAAATTACCAGACTTACATTATTAAACATATTTATTTATATGCTAGTAAATCTGTCTAATAGTATTTTGTATTATAAAATAAATTATTTTATTATATCATCCTTCTTTTTAGGTGGGGGCCTCAGAAATTATAAACAGGATAGTAGACGATCTTAAAGATGACAATGAACAGTATAGAAAAATGGTAATGGAGTCTATTGAGAAAATTTTAGCTAACCTTGGGGCTGCTGATATAGACTCAAAGCTGGAAGAGGCTCTTATAGACGGGATACTTTATGCATTCCAAGAACAGACTACAGAGGTAAGGCAAATGTTTATATTTTATTTTTGAGGTCATTGCGTATTTCTATAATCAAGCTGGGATGTAGAAATGAAAAAGTTTTATTAATAACTAGCTTGTACGCGCGGCTCCGCCCGCGTAAATACATTATCCCACGGAAACACGCCTTTTTTGGGATAAAAAATATCCTATGTCCTTTCCCGGAATCTTTAGTATGTCTTAGATACCCGATTTCATAAAGATCGGTTCAGCGGTTAAAGCGTGAAGAGGTAACAGACAGACAGACACACTTTCCCATTTATGATACTAATAAAGACTAGTAAAGATTTTTATTAACACTAGTCCATATTTATTATAGGAATCCATAGAAAATGGTTGTAAACGTTATTTTTACCTTTACTTATTTTAAATTCTATGTACTAATTATAAATTATATTTCAGGATGTTGTTATGTTAAATGGTTTTGGCACAATAGTGAATCAACTAGGCAAACGCGTGAAACCATATCTGCCTCAGATTTGTGGTATAATATTGTGGCGAATGAACAACAAGTCGGCTAAAGTGCGACAACAGGCTGCTGATTTAATATCGCGTATTGCTGTGGTTATGAAAACTTGTCAAGAGGTAACGTTTTAATATTATGAATATAATAGGAGTAAGGTTATTGTAATAGGAATGCTTTTTATTAAGGTTCTGTTTCCAAAGTTTTAGTCAACATCCCTATTAAGCTACTGTTCGATATTAGTACGATATAGATATAACTTATTGAGTATAATGCTAGTTCGGGTACGTTAGTAATATATATTCTTTGGTTCGAGCGCGAGTTCGACTCGCACTTGGCCGGTTTTAGCTTACAATTTTATAGTAGATATGTAACCGAGTTTTATTTGGAATAGGCAATCGGACTAATTTTTTTTATTGCATAAATTAATAGTACTCTTAAATATGAGTAACTTCTCAGAAGAAACCGTATATTAAAAGTAAATATTTTCAAAGGTACAGCGATTTGTATAAAAAATTTCGCGAGCCTCCTAAAAACGCTCCATACTAAAGTCGACCTACAAATGACGTCACTTGTAGGTTATAGTATATGAAGTATATGGCCGCCGGAATATATTTATAAATATCTCCCATATTTGTGCGTTTAAGTTCATACTTACTATAATGAATGTTTTTGTATATAATGTGAGTAAACTAATGATGTAGGTTTTGTTTACCAATTTCGCAAAAAAAAAAATTTTTTTTGGTACTTTTTAAATGTATTTAATTAGAAAACTACATATAAAATATATTTTTTTTTACATTTACCAAGTAGTAATGCCTCAATATTTCTGAATATATTAACGAAACTACATATTTCACATGTAGTCCGATCCCCTATTGTAGTAGATTTAAAAAAAATTAAACTTACCACATTTCGCATTTCCAAACTACTAATCGAACTGACAACATATGAGAGACGAAATTATTGATATATTGTTGTATGACGAAATAAAAAAACATACATACTTAACTTAAAACTATGCAGTTTCCAGGGATAATACCTAGCTAGATTGATTTTTCTCCCCCAAAACTCCCTGTAAACTAAATTTCAGTGTAGCCATTTCCGAGATTCCGATTATATAAGGTTCGGTAAAATCAATTATGGATAATTTGGGCTTACGATCTACTGCTTATGTATAGACGTTTAGGCAAAAAAATATTATCATAATGAAAGTAATAAAATCATTTCATGAATGGGTGAATCTCCGCTCATCGCAAACTCTCCCATATAAAGGATTTTTTTTTTCGAGAATGACAATTATTTTTCTGCCTAAAAGTCTATATATAACCAGTGGTATCATATGCCTAAAATATCCGTAATTGATTTTAGCAAACCTTATATATAGGTACAAGATTAGCTTATGGTATAAGATTAAAGTGTCACGTAAATATTTTTAAAATATGTTTTTTATAAAATAAGAATATCCTAATAAACTAAAATACACAATGCTTGCTTTATAAACTTTTACAGGAAAAACTTATGGGACATCTTGGTGTAGTGCTTTATGAATACTTAGGAGAGGAGTATCCCGAAGTGTTGGGGTCAATATTGGGCGCACTTAAGGCTATTGTGAACGTCATCGGTATGACGAAAATGACACCCCCTATAAAAGATCTGTTACCTAGGTTGACTCCAATATTGAAGAACAGGTAAGATCAGACTTAAATAATTATCGGCTAGTGAATCAAACAGATGCAGCAATTTTTCATGGAGTAACTAGAGTGTGCGTGCGGTTTGAGGGACCCACCTGAATATCCCCAAAATAAGTATAGCAAGTTTTAGTAGAAGTCTAAAAAATATGTAGAACAAATCTGGGAATTTGTAAAGAGATAGTTTAAAAGATATAGCCCTCAGAGTGTGGTCCCTCAGTTCACACACCGCTATTTTCCAGATCTCGAAAAGTATGTGGAAAATTATGGTTTTTTCACTACAGAATTTTAGTAGAACTTTTGTAAAAGTTTTTATAAATTTATTAAATACATAGCATTAGAAATAAAAAAGCTACAACCACCGAAGTGTGGTCCCTCAGTTCACACAAAAATAACATACTCATTTCGCGATATATTACTGACTTTTTTAATTATTTTCCTACGTAGAGTTTTAGTAGAAAATTTGTAGAATTTGTAGACAAAATTTCAGCAAAATCTATCGGCGCATTTGGAAGATATATACCATTATGTTGGTAAAACGTAAATTTAATAAGGTGTAACATACACAATAATATTAGGACTTGTCCTCATTTTGCCTCTTGTGTGCGCTTGAATATACATTCGTTGCGTCATGCTTTCGTTGTTGGACATCTACGAAGTGGTAAAAAATACTAAGACCACTCGTGAACTGTATTTTAAAAGTGGAAAGCTATCGTGTGTTGGTGTACCTACAAAAAAAAGCACACACACTTAAGAATAACATTATGTACACCGTACATCCCACAAATTAACTTTTTCCTTTTCATAAAAGCTTGACATTAATTTGAAGACCTAAGATTTCTATATTTTTTTTTATAGAAAATAGGTAGGTATAATAAAAATATGAAATTTCATCAATGAGGGTTCCGTACCCAAAGGGACCCAAAATATTATTAAGACTTCGCTGTCTGTCCGTCCGTCTGTCTGTCACCAGGCTGTATCTCAGGAACCGCGTAGCTAAACAAATGAAAATTTCACAAATTATGTATTTCTGTTGCCGCTATAACAACAAACACTAAAAACAAAATAAAATAAATATTTAACGCCCTCGTTGTAACGCTCCGATACAACAAACGTGATTTTTTTTTGCCGTTTTGTACGGAACCGTTTGTGCGCGAGCCTGACTCGCACTTGGCCAGTTTTTTATTCATATAATACATATGTAATTACATATAAGGAGTTAGAAAGAACGGACAGAGAAAAGGGCGGGCAGAGCAAAACCACAAATAGGTACATAGTTAATAAATTGGTAAGTATACCTATGGGTTGTTTTTAGTACTATGAACCCCTAAAATAGTGAAAAGGTGCGAAACCGCGAGCAAAACGTAAATTTAATAAGGTGTAACATACACAATAATATTAGGACTTGTCCTCATTTTGCCTCTTGTGTGGTAACCTACTCTGCATTTTCATACAATCAAAAAATTAACATTATCTCAGCTAGGAAGCAAGAAATTAAATATTTTATGTGCTAATCCAAGAGAAAAAAACTTCTACTAAAATTTAAGTATAGTAGACTTTCTGTTAGTTTTCTCGTTTATTAGTTATTTGAGTTTTTCTTATACACAAGTGTGTGAACTGAGGGACCCAACATAATGGTATATATCTTCCAAATGCGCCGATAGATTTTGCTGAAATTTTGTCTACAAATTCTACAAATTTTCTACTAAAACTCTACGTAGGAAAATAATTAAAAAAGTCAGTAATATATCGCGAAATGAGTATGTCATTTTTGTGTGAACTGAGGGACCACACTTCGGTGGTTGTAGCTTTTTTATTTCTAATGCTATGTATTTGATAAATTTATAAAAACTTTTACAAAAGTTCTACTAAAATTCTGTAGTGAAAAAACCATAATTTTCCACATACTTTTCGAGATCTGGAAAATAGCGGTGTGTGAACTGAGGGACCACACTCTGAGGGCTATATCTTTTAAACTATCTCTTTACAAATTCCCAGATTTGTTCTACATATTTTTTAGACTTCTACTAAAACTTGCTATACTTATTTTGGGAATATTCAGTTGGGTCCCTCAAACCACACGTACACGTAACTAGATACGTAATATAATAATAATTAATTCATTCATTGTAAAGCCTATCATAATATATTATTGTTAATAATAATTTACCACAGTTTTTATACAATTTTCACTTAAATATTATAATTTGCATTTGCGGCATATTGTTGCAGCAACATTTACCTGGTAATTTACTAAGCTATGTTACTATGGATTAACTACTATTGATTAACTACTATGGATTCTATGTGTCAGCAAGTTGAGTGTTCTAATTTTTCACATATTTGTTATGTATTTTCTAATCGAACATTTGTGAATTCATAATGATTGCAGACATGAGAAAGTACAAGAGAATTGCATTGACCTAGTGGGTCGTATTGCAGACAGAGGGCCCGAGTTTGTGTCGGCTCGCGAGTGGATGAGGATTTGCTTTGAGCTGCTCGAGTTGTTGAAGGCGCATAAAAAGGCGATCCGCCGAGCCACCGTCAACACTTTCGGTTACATCGCCAAAGCTATAGGACCACACGATGTGCTCGCTACTCTACTCAACAATCTCAAAGTACAGGAGCGACAGAACAGGTATTTATATGAGAAGAGAACAAGCAGATGTTTATCTCTTAAGTTAATATTGATATCATTAGGAATCAAAATCAGAAGAATAGTGCAGGGTAAAATTTGAGGTACACTAGCTATAATTCCTTTTAAATCTTTACAGGGTTTGTACCACAGTGGCGATCGCTATTGTCGCTGAAACGTGTTCGCCTTTCACAGTATTACCGGCTCTTATGAACGAATACAGAGTGCCAGAGTTGAATGTACAAAATGGCGTACTCAAATCCCTGTCGTTCTTGTTTGAATATATCGGTGAAATGGGAAAAGATTACATTTACGCCGTGTGCCCGTTGTTGGAAGACGCGCTTATGGACAGGTTAGTCATAAAATGTTGATAAAGAACATAATTCGTATTGACGTATAGCTGCAAAACATTGTCTTAAGATGATGTTGTTTAATAAAAGACGAAGTCTGTTGACTTGACCCGAAATATATTGCTGCATGTGTTTTTATAACAGACTCCGTGGTCTAGTGGTTAGAGCTCGGCTCTCGAGGTCGTGGGTTCGATTCCCGCATTGGAACAAAAAATGTTTCCAAGTTTGGTTAGAACAATGAAGGCTGAATGCAGGCAACCTGACTGTTTGACAAGAAAGATGATCCATGCGTCGGATGGGCATGTAAAAAGTCGGACCTGCGCCTGATCTCCCGCCAGTCGTGTCGGTTATCCGTCCCACTGGGATACGAGAGTATAGGAAGAGAGAGAGCTCTTGTGTACTGCGCGCACACTTGGGCACTATAGAAATTACTCCTGTGTAACTGGCCTGGTTTCAATGAAACCGGCCACCGTCAGCGAAATCGGTGTGGTGAATCTATACTAAAATTATAAACGCGAAAGTGTGTTTGTCTGTCTGTTGCCTCTTCACGCTTTAACCGCTGAACCGATTTTTATGAATTTTGGTACTTTGGAAAGCATACTTTGAGTCCCGGGAAAGGACATAAGATATTTTTTATCCCGAAAAAGTAGTGTTCCCGCGGGAGCCGCCACGGGCAAAAGCTAGTTTATTATAAATATGTTAACTTTATTTCAGAGATCTGGTGCACCGTCAGACGGCGTGCGCTGCTATAAAGCACATGGCGCTGGGCGTATATGGGTTCGGGTGCGAGGACGCACTCGTGCACCTGCTCAACCACGTGTGGCCCAACATTTTCGAGACCTCGCCGCATCTTGTCCAGGCCTTCATGGACGCCGTCGAGGGCATGAGGGTCGCGTTGGGGCCCATCAAAATACTGCAGTATGCGTTACAGGTACTTGTTTCAATGTTTAGCTATTTTTAAAGAAAAATTGATATTTTTCTTTACGTATTAAGTTACCTCTTTAAAAATTTTATTGTCAAAAAAAATTACCATCTCTTGCAAAACGATTTTGTTTTAGAAATATGGCTCTTTCTGTTTGGAATTTCAAATCGTTTGTAAGTTTTTTGGTTGGTTTTATTACATATAAAATTTTGTTGTGCATTGTTCATCACTATTGCTAGCAATGATTGGACGTAAAAATATTTTAATCAATACAGTATGTCGTTAGTTAATACTTGGCACCTACAACATGTACACATGTTAAGTTGTGTGCTGTCTATGTATAGTCATGACGTAACACGTCACATAATGTTTATATTCACAGACGACACACAACGTTACATGTGTACATGCTGTAGGTGCCAAGTATTAACTAAACTAACGACCTATATGTATATATTATTTTTTCAGGGTCTGTTCCATCCGGCGAGAAAAGTCCGTGATGTGTACTGGAAGATTTACAACACGCTGTATATCGGGGGACAGGATGCGCTGGTGGCCGGCTATCCCCGAATACAAAATGATCCAAACAATCACTTTATAAGATATGAGCTAGATTATTTGTTGTAGTTATAAGCAATTTCGTCGGTCGTACCAGTCATACACTTGCAATTTCCGATTATCATTCAATACTTACACAATATTTTTGGGTTTGTTAAATTTCTCTCTGAAAACCTCTAATCTTATCAAATACGACTTATATTTGTTTTTTTTTGCACATACCTGGTTGATTTAGGCATTCACAATTATATATATTTCTTAAATATTTGTGACAAGCAGTAGATATGTGGAATCTAATTAAAATATTTATTGACGGAATATTATCTTCTTTAACATTTCATTTGAGCCTAAGTGCACTTTAAATTTTCATTGTTTATTTTTTACTGAAGTTAAAATATCATTAAATGTTTCAGAAATCCAAAAACTAAATGTAGTGTGGAAATATAAACTCTTGCGTTATAATATAATATTTTGTTTTATTTATAAAATAAGTATTATAATGGTAATAAAAAACCTGGAAGATTTCACTAATATATTTGCAGTACATTTGAAGCTAACATTTTTAATACAATATTAATATAAACGGCTACCTTGTAAATACACAAAGGAACTAAGTATTTAACGTGACTAGAATACCTTTAAACATTAAAATATTAAATATTAAAAGGAAAAATAATAAATTCGTAACTATTTGGTGTTATAGCCAAAAAATAAATATAATGTTTTTTTATTCTAAATTTAAACGTCTTATAAAGTCTTTTTTAAATAATGAAGTGAGCATCAAAATGGAATGTATTTAGATTGTTGAGAATTTTGTTAACTTTGTGCCTTTTGTTTCTTAAACCATGAAAAATTGTATACTTACCCCGTTACTAATAAAAATATTTTTATTAGTAAGGGGTTAATACTTACTGTATAAAATTTTCTAAATAGGTAATTTTACACAACGGATTTGTCCTTAACTGATACATTATAAAAGTGGCTTGGCAGAAAAGGACAAAACTACACAATAGCTTATCCATTGCGTAAATAAGTAAGAGGGTTAATGTAATGCAAAAAAATAATACAAATCTTGATAAATAAGTACCTACGTTGTTTTTTATGGTTCTGTAATACTCAAGGAACCATTTAAAAGTCAACCATTTTTGAGTAATCGGCTTCCAAGTTTTGTTTAGGAAAATATTTTAAGTGATATCAGACAAAAACTTTTGAAGTATGTAATTCAAAGAAAAGCTACTGCGTGTAGATAGTTACGGAATCCTTAGACAACCAAAAATATGTCAGGAACAGACATATTTTTGGTTAGGTTATTCAACTTATTTAGCAGTTTTTTTTGGAATGCTCCATATCACAAAAAATTGGAAAAACTAAAATATGAAGTAATTTTATTTAAATTTCATATAAGTAAAAATATAAAATAATAAAAACTAATAGTTTGTCTACATTTCTAAGGATATCGTTTTTAATACTAAAATAAGTCTAGAAAATAAATAGACTTAACGAAAGATGAGCATCTTAAATAGTTAATACTTAGCAATAACAGAGATAAGATTACTTATTCCTCTTTATTTTAAGCGACTTCGCTTTATAATTTCTGCCTATTTATATTTTGCAATAGCATTTTGCCCTGTGGCTTTTTTTAGGCAGTGATATTAAAATTTCTAGCCTCTGCTGTTGACCTTTTTGGCATCTTTATAATATTAAATTAGATAAAAATAAATCGCCGAGAAAATGTTTACAAAAAAGCATTGCATTAGAATGCGACTGCGCCAAATTGGATAATTTATTGTTGTTACTTGTTTGTTATCATCACAACATTGTCTGAGTAAAAGAAAATATAAGGTCGACGTAAATTCATTGAAAGGAGTTGCTAAAGAACGCTCATTAGTTAAGGGAACGTACCCATACTGTGACCAATTTTTAACCCCATTCGTTTCACGTAGTACTAATGGCATTAGCGCGAGATTTTCCCTGATGTACGTACTACGTGACAAAAACATAAACCTCTTCTCCCCACCCGCTGACCATGCTTAGGACTTTGAAGCACTATGCATGCTCACCCTAAACAGATTACGTAATAGGTATGTTCCCTTATGCGCGTGACCTTCGTTACCATCTGTGACCGCGCGACTGACCGCTGTTTATTGACCAATGAGCTACGAGCATTGTATATTTCTTCCTTAGGAGCTCGTCTCCTGCACGCTTAAGCTTTGGTTTCCTAGGATAGCGTTGCTGTTATATAGCGGCCGTAATACAATTGTGAATTAAAGTTTTCTATGTGAACAACGGTGACAATTACCCCTCTCTAGGAAACCGCGCCATTTTGTTTACATAGAAAATGTTCATTCACCGCTGTATTACGGCCGCTATATGACGGCAACGCAATCCTAGGTAAACGAAGCTTTAGCATGACCCCCAGAGAAACATGTTTGATCTTCACAAGAATAGACATACAGATAATATGGACAAAATGACAGCTTTCCTTTACCAACCTGTCATTTTGTCTATTCTATCGTACAAAGAAACCATTCTACACTTCTTCAGTGGTTACGGTACGCGTGCTGATATGGTCTATAGACGTTATGTTTCTAAAGAACACCAGTATTACTCAGTACGATTTGAGGACATCGGTAGCCAGCATACTTCTATTGCGTTGCAAAAGTACATGTACTATACTGGTCAGTATAGCATTCGACGCCATATTGGATTTTTAGTAATGAACAATAATAGAGAAATGCGCTTTCCATTTCAATAATATGCAGACTAGTTGTGACGTCAAACCTTATCGGCCAGTAATACTATAGTTTTATACGCATATTTAAGAGCAGGCCCTGGCCGTGACGTGCGCAAGAGCAGCGGCGAGCACCGGTTGCCAGGCAACGCCGTGCGGGCGTGCCGCCGTCACGCCGAGTCGCCGCAACAGCGCGCCGTCCGCACGCACCGCCCATACGCACCCTCCCATCGCAGACACCTGCTTCAGACTCTCGCAATCTGAAACAATATTATGCAGAATAATTTTCAACACACATTATATTATTATGTATTATACTGAGATATCAATAAATAAATTCAAAACGCAAAAAGATAAATTTGTACTTATAGACACGCATCCGTGTATCATAAATAAAACAATTTCGAAATACGGATAAGCTAAGCTTATTGAGTAAGCGATTAACAAAGTGTCGAGAGTATGTTCTGATTGAGTCCTTTAATTACCTGTCAAATATTTCCATTGCTTGCCCTCCTGTTGTTCCTTTGATACCTCGGTTCTGACAGCTAGAAGGCCATTCGAGAGTAATACCCAAGCTGCATTCATCGTAAGCGTTAACGATTTGGCTCCGATGGTAGACTTATGCGTATAGGCGATTGGATATTTTGGAGCTTCGATCAATTTCCAGTTTGAACCTCCAGGGTTCTCTGGGGTAACGCCGTCTCGATAGTAAAGTTCCCCCTTCCGCCCGACGGCCCATACAACATTGTTACATGTAGATATAGCTACCAGTGGATGTGGGCTGTTAACATGTTCCCAATGGACTCCCTGAAATTAGGTTTTTAAAATTAGGGTCAAATGTGTATCAGTGTGACTGTGCATGTCGTGAGTTATTTTTTGTGGCACAATGGGGTATTTTACAAGTTTTTGAAAAATACGCCATATTGTTAATAATAACATAATATTGTACATATTTTGCAATCTGGACCATTTCTTGTAAATTTCTTTACAAGGGACAGACAAAAAAGGGACTTTGTTTTATACTATGTAATAAATAATATTTTGTAAAAATCACACATATTTTATAGTAAAGTGTTGGTTTAAACTGGTTTTAAATAATGTTTAGTGATAAAATATCAATAGTTTGACCATAGGATAATTGCCTATTATTCATTTTCAGATAACATAATATCAGCTTTTTAATCTATACTTCTATACTAATATAATAAAGAGGAAAAGTTTCTTTGTTTGTATTGAATAGACTCCGAAACTACTGGACCGATTTTGATGAAATTTGGCACAGGCTACTTTTTATTGACGGACATAGGCTACTTTTTATTGCGACAAAATCCCGAGGGATTTCCTTTTGCGCGCACGAAGTCGCGGGCAACATCTAGTAATCAAATATTTTAAAATTGTAAAGGCTAATTTGTAGTGTTTTAAGTAAATATGGTACTTACGGCAGGTGTAGCTACAGTTACACCCGTCCTGTATATTGCATCTCCGGCCAATGTAATAGCCCATGCTGTGGTTTCTTTATTATTTCCCTGAAAAAATAAAGATTTTAAAGTGGGGAAGCCTGTTGTACCTCGGATAAATTTTCAGTTATTCTTTATTTATACCAATTTAACTTACTGCAAAATTTGACTTACCCACAATGAAATATCTAAAAGTGCAGTGCTTCCTGCTCGGACCCATGGACCTTCAGTAATTATTTGGGCTTTTCTATACCATCTTCTACGTCTTACGCAGTCCGTAAAAACTTTTTTACCGTGATAAGGAGCGGGAAAATCTGTCGCATACTGCCAGCCATCACTGTCTACACCACCTGGAGTATTGTAGTCTATCATCCACTCTGAAATCTGTAATAGTATTAAAAATGGACTTACTTTTTTTTATCTAGTTTTTTACAGAGGCTTTTAACACTTAAATGTTAATGCCAGCCTCATAGGTTCAGTCATTGTTCCCTACACAAGGGAGAGATCTATAAAGTTGTAAATTTTGCTCGCCTCTGGGGACAACGGCTCAGAAAGGATACAATTGATCTGTCCATTGTGCAAGCAACCTAAGTCTCCTAAAATCCTAGACCTCAAGTCTGCAGTTCGAGGACACTCCAGCAATACATGTAATAGGTCCTCCGGCTTCTGGCACACATCACAATTAGGTGAAGGCTTTATACCAACTAAATGACAAAACTTGTTTGCTGGAATGTGCCCAGAGCACAACCTTTTCTTAATTAGAAATAAAATATATTGTATTATAAGCAGCGTAGCATGCAAAAGTGAGACAAAACACCAAAATATACCTACTGCAAACTATCATACCATCTACTTCTAATAATTCAAATTTTAATGTGCCTTGTCTAGAATGTCTACTTGTTCACAGCATTATGTATTAATATAATAATCTATCTATACGAATAAAACCAATTGTAGTGTCCGTTTGTTATTTTAAATTAATAACTTTTCAATAAATGCATAGGAAAAGAAAATATAGTCTGTCTGTCTGCCTGTCAGCTGGATCGATTTTCACCAGCAGATAGGTGATGTTATAAGGAGTAACATAGGCTACTTATCTTAGGGTTCTGTTTAAAAAAATATGGTTTTGCTTTCATTAGTTCTATGCAAACAAAGTTGCGGGCTGGCTAGTTGTTAATTAAAATACAAACCCAATGCCAATGTCTACTAAGTAGTTTGGTGTGTTCTCTCGTCCTCTTATGTTTTCCAGTAGCATCACTCCACATATACCGATCTGTCGGTAAACCTGTAGACGTGTAGCCTGTCAAGGGATTCCACCTTTGGTTCTCATAAACACAGTAGGTCTGAGTGTCAGACATTGAGTGAATACCATCAGTACTACTTATACCTACAAAGAGATTTTGTTATAATTCAAGCATTAAAAATAAATGTCAAGATTTTTTATAATAATTAAAACTAAATTACACCATCCTTACACAATCAAACTAAATTTTTTGAATCACCTTTCAAAGCTCCTCCACCCCATCCTCCCGTATAGACCCAAGCCCGATGGTCATGTGACACTCCCCAAACAATGCCATTTTGGCAACTTTCGACTTTTCGCAGATAGCCGCCCATTAATCGCCAAATCATTTCATCGGGGCCAATAATAACACTGTTAGAAGTGTATTCCAAATTAAACAGCCTTAATGGTCCTAGTACTAGAGCTGAAGTAACACTTTCTGGACTTAATCTATGTTTAAAGTAGCAGAACTTTTTATCATTTACATAAATTATGTAACCTTCATCATCACAAACAATCTTTACAGAAAATTCTTGTCCAGGTTTAAGGGGTAGCTCGTGTCGTTCTTCTACACTCCACTGACCAGACTTTTTGCTATTGCAAACAACAGTACACTCATCAAATCTTACATTGAAGTGTAGTGGAATCTCGGTAATTTCAGTTTCAAGTTTATGTCTTTGTTTCTGTATTTCTGGTCCTTGAAGATTGATATGGAAGCGGTTTATTTCATCATATAAGCAACCGGACATTTTTAAGATACAACCAGGAGAAAAATTGTTGTTTAGATTAATTGTGAATCCATTGATAATGTCTTTGCCAAATACTTGAAATTCTTTTGTATAAATACCATTTTTTTCAGCAATCATCTTAGCTGGTGTAGGATCCCAGTTAAGAATATCACCTGAGGACGAAATAGCCCATATAGAATTAGGTGAAGGCTTTCCAGACAAATTATTTATTTGTGATACTATGTCAACAATGATATTCAACCATTCTTCCTGTTCCATTTCAGATATAAATTGTACTTTTATTATATTTTTATTGTGTTGGGGTATAGTAAAGCTTAATCTGGGGCTTCCTGGTTCGGAGGAAGTAGTTACACTTGTTACTTCTCCTAAATTAATAATAAACTTGATAGTACCATCTGGCTGAAAAACTGATAATGTTCCTGTATTTTCTGAAGCATGCCAGTAAAGAGATATGATGCAGTCTTCACTGATATTACTCTCATTTACCATTCTGGCCTCACAACTACGTGTCCATCCCTTTTCTTCGATTGCTAATTGATACACATTAGTATCTAATTCCTGGTTGTAACGACACTTGAGAGATTCTAATATTTCTAAACGCCATTTTGCAGACATGTCACTGTTGTAAGCACTGTGGGAATCAGAAAACCAATGAGGGACTTGAAGGCAATCAATTGCACATGCACCAGCATTAACAAATGCCCAAGTAGTGTCACAGGATCCCCAAGCGGCCTGACTTACTTCTTCATCAAAGAACATTCCAGAATCGACATCAAACACACTACTGTCACTATCTGGTTGAGCTTCCATTCCAACAACTGAGCCAACACTTCTCACAGGACTCCAGGCTCTGGGATTCTTCAGAGTAGTTTCATAGCTCTTACCTGTTAAATCTATGCTTTCTACATTCATTGTTTTCTTTGGTCTAACTTCTTTGGAAGGCTTAAGAGGTAAAGTATTTTCTATAGGCGCAGAATGTGATTCCTCCCAAGAGTTTCTTAAATGATGTCCAGTTTTTAATTCAACAATATTCTCATTTAAAAGAGTCAAGCTTCCATGTTTTGGATTAGATGCTGTGGATATAAGACTAGCTGAACTGGATGTCCTGCTAAGCTGCATATTTGCTTGTACTATTCTCCACCTCTTGCCGGTCAACTCTGAAGCTGTTATACCACTTCTCCAATAAATACTTTTACTAGAATCACCAATAGCAAACACTTGATCATTGATACCGACAGAGATATGTGTCATGTTCCCATTCATCTCTAACCATCCGCTCCCCATGGCAGCTGCTTCTGTATTCCCTGCCATGTTTCCATCAATACCTTTTCGAAACCAAACTCTGGTGTCAGAGCTAACAGCCCACACTACATTATATCCCACTGATAAACCAGAGAGCTTTGTTTCTGCAGGAGATTTAACTTCCAACCATGCTTCTCCTGAAAGATTATCTTTTGTAATGCCTTTCCTTACTATGGCTCTTCCAGTCCAAAGCAAAGCCCACACTAAGCCAGTGGGCCCAACCGAAATTTGTTTAATGTCACAATTTGGAGGAATACTCACATTGATCCACTTTAACCCCTCAGGTGATGTGGCACTTACTCCAGCTCGAAACATTACTCTACCTTGCGCAGTGATGGCCCACACAGACAATGTACCAGCAGAAGCATAGGGAATTTGATTTCCCCCTATGCTAACATCTATGAACGGTTCCTGGGTCGGGTCTTTGTGGAGCGGAGCTATTGCGCACCATGAATTCATGGCACTAAACTTTCGGTAACGTATCCATTTTCTCCGTCGAACACACGATTTCCATTGTTTTACTGGACCAAATTGTGCCGGAAAGTCAACAGCATAGCTCCAGCCGTCATGATCGAGGGGCTCGCCATCTAAGGTTAATTCAAGCTGCCAATCACCTTCCCATTGCCATGCCATCGATGGTAATCGTATGCGATCAATTGATCGGTCGACAGTTCCATCTTGAGAAGAAAAATGATAGCGGTCCGTTGGAAGAAGACGCCCACTAAAGCCTTCTAATGGAAGCCACCTTTCGTTTTCGTAAGATTCCTCCTTAACGCGTATGGGTATTTCTAATCCGTGAACATGAAGGTAAATTTGTCGGTCTCCACCGACGGCCCACAAAAAGTGAGGAACTGCCGATAGTGTTTTAAATTCAATTCCCAGGTACATGAACTCTCTCCAGCACGATCCACTCGTCGGAAGAGCGTACACTTTACCTTCATTATTGATAGAAAACAAAAGCGAATTGCTACTCATTTTTTCTCAGAAGTTAGTCGATTTCTTACATCTTTATCCCTAACTTTTACTTCTAAACCTATCGAACTATCACTAGTAAAACAAATATGTGTATTAATACACCTATTATTTAAATAGCCAAATTCAAATTCAAAAACTACTCAAAAACATAATTTTCTTCTTCAAAAATCAAAGTTTTAAAACCATTTTTCTTCTTCTTCTTTTAGTATATTTTTTTATATATATGGCGTCGGCTTATAACCATTTGCCAGTGTCAAGTATATTTTCATCACCATATTTCTAAATCGTCAAGTCCAAAGTCTAGTCAAAGTCCAATTATGAATTATATATTATAGTCACAGTAGTCAATCAGTCAAGTCAGTCGATTCAGTAATGTGGTAGACGCTTTACTGAAACTTCCTAGAGAGTTTTGGCGGGAAACCCAATTTAGCATACATTTTGTAGTTGTATCACTTTTCCACACTAGTGCACGTCAACGAATAAGTATACTGTATAACACGATTCAAATGAGAATAGGAACGTCAATGACCTCTATCTGTCAAATGTCACTTGAAAAGTACGGTTAGCAGAAAAACTTATTTGCCAATAATAATAGTCGAAATAATTCTTTCTATACTCGACACTAGCATAATAGTGCAAAACTATTGCAACCGCGATTGCCATAAATAAAAGAAGAGGAATAATAGTCTTATATCGAATTTAAATAATAACGTTAAATTATCTAAACATTTAATTATAATAATACATATTCATAATTCGTTTTTAAAATCATAAATTAACATTTTGTTTTTCATTGTTGGTGCAAGCAACTTGCCAAAATTATATTGTTTTAGTTATTATCATACTCATTTTGCTCGAAAATGAGTAAACGAGCCGCTGTGTTACGTAGACGACAACGACTACTCGGACAGTAATACAGAGATGAGCGAAATTGAAGAGCTAGATTCAGATTACATTTTTTTCACTCAATTTTGTAAATAAATTATATTAAAAGAAAAAAAACTTTTTTTGCCCACCCTACCCAATTGGGTAAAACTGACAGCTATGACGTCACAATATGGCGCCGACTCGATCCTATTCTCATTTGAATCGCACTATAATAGATAATATTCCATCAATATTACTTATTAAAAACCGAAATAACACGAATTTAGAAAAACACGAAAAAACAACAGTGCTAATTGACATTCTCGGCGAAACTAAAAAAAATAACTTGTCAAAATGAAAATGTCAAGCATATGTCAATTGTCAAGAATCAAAAGAAATATGAAAACCAGGAAATTCAAAGATGAAAAGCGATGTTCTTGTTACGCGATTATAAAACCGTTAGAGGAAGAGTTAGGATACTATATATAAAAGTTGTGACTTGTGACCATGAAATATAAATTATATAATTCAAGAAGGTCAAGTTTAAAACGACATGTTCAATAAACAAGATAGAAAACTTCATAATTCTTCCGAGTAGAATAGTGTAATGTATTACCGATTCTTTGAAGCAGATGTAAAGTTAGTAAAAATAGGATGTTATTTTATTATTTCGTTTAGCGATTAAATGCACGTACTTGGCACTTTATCAGCTATTCGTTAGTACCACGGAAAATAACGTATGTAATTTACTTTCTTGTTGCTTCCCTTTTAAAATTTCTTCAATATGACTGTTTTAAGCAAATCATTAAAAGTAGTTTTTAGTAAATACCCCATACTAAGAGGTATGGTGTCTTATGGATTTATCTGGCCTATTTCCAGTTTCATCCAACAAACAGTTGAAGGAAAACGTTTCAGTAAGTATTTTTTTATTACGCTGTTTCCCGCGGATTCGCTTGCGTGGATATAGTATCCCACGAGTATTAGCCTATGTAAAGTTTAAATCAACTACTACCATACCAAATTAAATTGAAATCCGTTCAGTAGTTTTTGCGTGAAATAGTAACAAACATCTACTTATTCATCCTCACAAACTGTCATATTTATATAATAGTAGTGGGATTAACATAAAATATTTTTGACACTAATGATGGCCATTAGTAGGTACCAGTGCTGGATATGCAGCCTGGACAGTAAGGTGTTTAAACCACTTGACCAGCATGGTTGATATCCATGGGAACGGGACTATGTCCGTCTCCTGTTTCTGAGCTACCTCTCCACAAATTTTCTGCCAAATCGGTTCAGCCGTTTTTGAGTTATAAATAGCGTAACTAACACAACTTTCTTTTATATATATAGATGAAGATCATTAAATTTTTTAAACCAAAATATTATATAATTAATAAAAATGTATTGTTCATTGTAGATAATGAAAACAGTTATGATTGGTGGAGATGCATACGTTTTGGTTTATATGGGTCCTGTTATGTGGCACCAACACTGTATTGTTGGCTGACTGTGGCAAGCTTAGCCTGGCCAGCCACAACCTTAAGAGCAGGTTTAGCTAAGGTATTTTTTATCATTTTAATTTATTTCAAGAAAATAATTTAAAATTTGAGAATTTTGAAACTTTAACCGCTAGGGCGTCGCGCGGCACATAAATACAAATAAAAACCACACGGTTTTGCGTCGGCCGGCACATTTGCCCATTTTTATTGCTATATTTTCTGTTTATTCTCATTTGTAAATATCTGGATTTTTATCTGTGATTGAAATTTATTTACTTAGTACAGGGATAAAACAAAGCTGTTATAGTTTTTTGTCTTTGCTGTTGTACTCAATAATAAAATAAATAATTGTTTGTCTCAGAGTAAAGAAATTTGACACCAATTTCACTCCACTCCACTAATCATTGATGTTTGGTTAATTTTGTGCACAAATCACGAATTTTTATATATATATCGTTATTTGAACACGTATTTATTTAATTAAATAAAAACTTTCGTATGCGTGTGATATAAATTTTCGCCATAATTTAGCTTCAAAAACCAACATTATAAAATTAATTTCCAGTGAAATCATGTTTGATATTTTGCATTATGTAGTTTATATTTCTTTTAATTTTTGTTTTCATTGTGTAGAACGATTCTTCTAATTTCTAAAAATGTATAATGTGCCAAGGTTTTATTAACAACTCAATAATAAAAATCGAAAAAACAAGCGCGGGTGCCTTCTGGCGTATAATACCGCGTAACGCTCAAGGGGGGTCATGGATTTTTTTTTTACATTGGCCTGTTTTGTTATTAAATAATATGAACAATATATCCACAGAATGTAATTAACGCAAAATCAAATTAAATATGTTTTTTATTGAGTTTAAAAACTAAGAATTGGGAAAAAAAAAACAATTCTTTTGTGTTCACATCATGATTGCTTTTATTCGTTAAGTTTTTTTTAAATTCCAGTTACATCATCATATAAGAAATTTATTCTATTTTCTAAATATATATACCATGCAATAGTTTTAAAATCAATTGATTAATATAATCTTGAAAAACCGGAACCGGAGAAACCGCGCGAACGCCTTCAGTGCCGGACGCCGGACCCGCTGACACCACCCGGCTTTTGAAATTTTAACAGTCCGACGCCCGAGAGGTTAATATTTTCTATCGTGTATGTAAGTTTTTTTTACCTGACTAAGGCATTATGTAGTTGGGTTATAGTTTTTGCTTCTATAATAATTATTTAAATAACATTTTGACAATTTTGATTTCTTTCAGACATTTTTTGAAACAATAACGTACACTCCGTTTGCAATGTGCAGCTTCTATTTTTTTATGAGCCTCTTGGAATGTAAAAGTTTCAAGGAAGCAACAGCGGAAGTAAGCACTAAATTCTGGGCAACATATAAGGTACTTTTTTTTTTACATAATATTATATATCAACAACAATGATGTTTATACAGGTTTTCCCTCTAACTCAGTGTATTTCAATCTTTTTCATGACACAACCCCTTTATTATGAAGAATATTTTATGTTTGTTTTTAACATTTTGGTTACATTTTATGTTAGAAAGAACTTTCAAAATTTTACTGACTTTCCATGAAAACTATGAGCTCAATTTTATGGCTTTTAATTGATAAATATTACACTTTGTTTTCTTTAAGACACATTATAAATAAATACTTAAATTTAATAATAGTAACAAACATGTACACCTTTTAGTTAAATTTAAACTCCATCCTACTAATTCCTACTACTATTATATTATATAAATGAGAAAGTTTGTGAGGATGGATGGATGGATGGATGAATGGATGATTGTTACTCTTTCACGCCAAACCTACTGAACGGTTTTTGATCAAATTTAGTTTGGTAGTAGTTTAGGGCTCTGGATTTAAACATAAGCTACTTTTTATCCCGAAAAAGTAGTGTTTCTTTGGGACACTGTATTTACGCGGGCAGAGCCCCGGGCAACAGCTAGTTATTAAATACGAATAGTAGACGAAGTGTCGAAGGTTAGTATTAAGCATCGAAAAAATATAAGGTTGGTGATCTAGGCTTAAAGGGTTTAAAATACTGAAATTTATGTTACATGACTTAGATAGTAGGTACTCAAGTCTCTGATTATGTATTGTAAGAAAAGTATTTTAAATACAGATTTCAACTCTGTTGAGGAATGTACAACACAAACTATTACAAAAACTTTGAAAACGCTGTAGTTATATTTTTGCAATAAACAATTTTTATGATTAAAATTTTATGCATTTCCTTACATAATAATAATTAATTTGTTTTTGTTTTAGTAACATACTTAGTAAAAATTAATGCATTTACAGGTGGGGGCTTCGATCTGGCCTGCAGTAGCACTCTTCAATTACACTGTGGTTCCACCAGAAAACAGAGTTCCATTTATAAGCATTTGTAGTCTTATATGGACATGTTTCTTAGCATATATGAAACATCTAGATAAAGAAGAGGTGGGTAAGCTGTCCCACTCTAGTCAATTAATTAAGAAATAATTATTATTTAAATGACAACTAAAATTGTAATGATCTACTATTGTATACACACAGATAGGAAAGATTAGCAGCGAGAAATTCACATAGATTCTTCCAGATCTGAATTGATCATTGAATCATAATAATATAAATCTATTATTCTAAATATTTTAAATACCTACATAGAGTATATGAGTCTATTATTACAGGCCATAGAGTATGAAAAAGACAGAAATAGAGTATGAATGCATACATCATTTATGATAAAAACCTTAATTAGAAAAAATATTAACTACCTTTAACTTTAAATATAACAAACATCCAATGTTCATAAGATACACGGTTCTGTGATTGTAAAGTATTTTAGAATTATTTACAAAGCTAAGCACAAAGTTTGTAGTTATGACTATGAAAAATATTTATATATCTATTTTTTTTTTATGTTATAAAGACACAAAGTGCCTACCTACATAATATTATAATAGTCATGTTACTAAATATTCTTTCATTATTAATTTAACTAGGTTAAGATTATTTATGTTTGAATCTATGACACTCTGATGGGTAGTCTAACTACTCTAAGATTATACTTATTTATAAATATAAAAATCTAATATAATTATATAGATCAATTGATCCCATGTGCAATATAGTAATGTATATACAATTACATTGTACTTTTCTATTTAAAACTAAAATAGAAAATTGCTTTTAGTATCTATTAGAAAATCTATTATATACAATTACATTGTACTTTTCTATTTAAAACTAGGTAAAATAGAAAATTGTTTTTAGTATCTATTAGAAAATCTATTTTTATAAAACATTCATTCAGGTACAAATGGCATTGTTGTGTGACGTAAATGTAAATTGCGTCTCATTACGTGTTATCTGCGTATATATTTAACACGAGTGAAGAAGGTCACGCGACTCGACAGTCCATGTGTCTAGTAGAGTATAAGTACTGAGTGTTTGCCAGAATCTCAAGAGGTATTAAATTATTCACTTCTGACTTTCTGAGCTCTTTTGTACAAATTTTAGTTTTGACTTTGAAATTGCCAATAGGTTTTAATTTCGTTGCTGCCCCTGCCGACGCCGCACAGTGGTCCCGATTTTGACGCTCCATACTTATAGAACTCGATTCTTAAAAATCGTTGTTTTTTTCGCTCAGGAACATTTCGGGGCATTGTTTAAATATAAATATTAAGATATAAAACTCTTAGGTTTATTTGTGTGCGTAAAATTAACGTTTCAATTTTTTTTTCTATGGACGAAAACATTCAAATTCATTTTATTCGGAACTGATTGAAACTGACACCTTGGTTTTCACAGGGATTGTTGTCCTACACGAGACGAATCTTACAAGCTATAATACATGTACTAGTTTTTGCCCGTTTGGACGTGGAATAAACGTGAAATTTTTCTATGGACGAAATCATTCAAATTCATTTTATTCGAAACTGATTGAAACTGACGTCTTGGTTTTTACAGAGATTGTTGTCCTACACGAGATGAATCCTACAAGCTTTATTACATGTACTCGTTTTTGCCCGTTTGAACGTGGAATAAATGGGAAATTTTTCTATGGACGAAATCATTCAAATTCATTTTATTCGATACTGATTGAAACTGACATCTTGGTTTTCACATCTCTGTAAAAACCAAGACGTCAGTTTCAATCAGTTTCGAATAAAATGAATTTGAATGATTTCGTTGAATGAAATGAAAAAATGAATTTGAAATACGCACACAAATAAACCTAAGAGTTTTATATCCTAATATTTATACTTAAACCATGCCCCGAAACGTTCCTGAGCAAAAAAAACAACGATTTTTAAGAATCGAGTTCTATGAGTATGGAGCGTCAAAATCGGGACCACTGTGCGCCGCCGCGTCGCGCCGCTTGCCGCGAAATTCGAAGAAATATACAAATGTTATTAAACTTGTGGGTGCATTACATTTACTAAATGTACCTTTTTTATAAATATGTTGATCGGCAATATTGTTGATTTTAGGTCTAAGTTATATTTTATTAAATTATGTAGGTATGTCAGTATTACAGGGTATTTACAAGCCCCAAAAGTTTCATTAGTATTTAAATTATGTAAATACTTTTGCTATAACTAGTTGGGGCTTGGGAGTTGCATCTGTGCTCCAATATGAACTATTGATTAGCTAATAAGCTATCTTTGGTTTGAATTTTTTAAAATCATGTTTTCATTATTGGTTGTTGATTTATTATAGTGAGAATAATAATTAGGTATGTGAATTAAAATAGTATTTGATTGAAGTATTTATGATCAGTATAATTTATTAGCAGAAAATATGATCTAATATGTTGTTAAGTTTAATAAATTATTTTGATATACCTATTATAATTTTGTATTTTATTTTGGTCAAAATTTCGCACACACGTGTGTTTATGAGTAGTAGTAGCGCTTCTAGAGATAAACTAAAAGCCTTAGGCCCACTTGCGCCAATCCGGGTTAAAGTTAACCCTGGGTTAAAAATCATGTTATCTCTCTCGTTCTTCGTATTTGTGAAAGAGAAAGCATGATATTTTAACCCAAGGTTAACTTTAACCCGGATTGGCGCAAGTGGGCCTTAGTGCCGTTGCACACGTTCCGGTTGCCGGGTAGCCGGTCGCGAAATGTATGGCCACGTACACCGGTACATGTGAAAGCTATCGTATAGTAGTCATACACTTCGCGACCGACTACCCGGCAACCGGAACGTGTGCAACGGCACTAAGGCTGGGACTATAATATTGTTCGGGATCCGTATAGTCATAATATAGTCCCAGCCTTACACGGTAGGTACACTTGGCAAACAAGGTGAACAAGAGTATGACGCGGTGACAGGAGAAACTAAAAACATTTTCGGCTGTATAATCTTTTAATTTAAATATACAGGTTTATCTTTTTCGACTTAGATCCGTTACGGGGATGTAGTTTATATATTTTTTTTTATGAAATATGGGGGCAAACGAGCAAACGGGTCACCTGATGGAAAGCAACTTCCGTCGTCCATGGACACTCGCAGCATCAGAAGAGCTGCAAGTGCGTTGCCGGCCTTTTAAGAGGGAATAGGGTAATAGGGGAGGGTAGGGAAGGGAATAGGGTAGGGGATTTCTAATTGATTGGACTATGAAACACCATATCCTAAACCCAACGGTTTTCAAGAGATAATTTTAAGTACTTTTAAGCTATTGCATAGATTTTATCGCAGGCTTTAAGCGCGGCGACCGAACCAAGAAATTCCGTAACGAAAAAAAAAACCTAACACCGCTGAGCTGGGGTGGGGGTCTGATTAATTTGGTTACAATCGAGCTGCTGGTACTGAATCGCTTTCCGTCTAGTGTATCGTGAGCTATGTGTTGAATTATTTCAATGGTTTCGCCTTCTATGTGTTCAAGCTTAAACTACGACGTGTGTATGTTCCCTACACATTGCTGAAGATAATGAAGTACTTGATTGGTAGATGGCGTTGTACTTTTAAATAATATGTATTTTATTTTAAAGTACAACGAAAGGTACAACGGAATGGAAAAAATGCTATACTACAGTGATACCTCTTTTCAATATTATATATCTATGCTATACTATTATTGTATTTATATTTTATGCAATAGCTTTACCGCGGCAATCCCCGAGTGCCACACATCTTTTTTATAAAAAGTAGTTTTTTTGTCTTTTGTTGCAAATATCTCTTTTTAGGGTTCCGTACCCAAAGGGTAAAAACGGGACCCTATTACTAAGACTTCGCTGTCTGTCCGTCCGTCTGTCTGTCACCAGACTGTATCTCAAATATCGCAATAGAAGTCTTTGCGCAATAGCTAGATAGCTAGACAGTTGAATTTTTTTTTGTTAGGTAAATTAGGTATGTATTTTTGTTGCCGCTATGACAACAAATACTAAAAAAAAATTAATAAATATTTAACGAGGGCTCCCACAACAAACGTGAACCCTTTGTGCACGAGTTTGACTCGCACTTGGCCAGTTTTATTTGTAATTTGAGCTTCTGTTAGGTTAGTTTATTCGTTTTTTTTTAGAAGATGGATTGTCCTATCCATTTTAACTTCAAATATCGGTTTTGCAGAATAAAATGAGACGTAGAAGATTATGAACAGTGAGAGATGAAAAACGGAGGGGAGGCGATTTGTGGGGGGGTGATTGGAGGTAAAGGTCGCATAACGCAGCAAAGGTCACGTGTCCTATCGCGACTTTAACAGTATTATTACCCATCCCAAGAAAAGTGCACAACGCCGCGCAGCGTTTGATCTGAGACGCAGCGGTGGCAGCGACGGCCGCATTAAATGTGACATTTGAGCAAAAGTGGATGAAGTGTAATAAACATAGATATTCTTCCGATTTAGAAGGCTAATTAGGATATTATCCACAGAATTACAGAAAAAATCAGAATGAGTGTTCGATCACATTTGTACGCAGCGGACTGTGTCCAAAACCATGACGAAACACCGCCCCGCCCGCACTTCACCTCCCCGCGTAGGGTTACCAGCGCAACACAACATTACCTCTTTATGGGGTAAATTAAAATTTTATGTATGACTGCAAATAGTGAAATAGAAATTTTAAGCCATAGATTTCGCGTGGAATGTAATAAAGCAATTGTTTATAATACCAACAAATTTTCCAAATTTTCTAAAACTGCTTATTTAAGGTTTGGGAGGAACGATTTAATTGAAAAATAAAATAAATTAATTAATGTCGGTTGTTCTCCAATAAACCAATTATTAGAGTCGAATTTATTTTTAACCCCCGACGCAAAAATTTGACGTGTCTGTCTGTTATAAGTTTGACGTGTCTGTCTGTCTGTCTGTGGCATCATAGCTCCCGAACCGATGAAGCGATTTCAATTTAGTTTTTTTTTTGTATTAAAGGTGACTTATCTGCGAGTGTTCTTAGACATGTTTGATGAAAATCGGTTAAGCCGTTTAAAAGTTGTGGGGGGTGAAAGTGGGGAAGAATAACTGAATGTCTGCAAATATACTCGAGTGGGGTCTCAAATGAAAGTGCACTGTAAGAGAATATTGATGACTTAATCGAGAGTGTTCTTAGCTTCGTTTGATGAGAAAATTGGTGGTGGGAAGATAGATCAGCCGTTTGAAGATGATCAGCTCTTTTCTAGTTGATGAGGGGATCTGACTAATTTTCTATGAACGATCGATTCGAAATTTGGTACCGTGTTACTTCAACGATATTTAAAGAACATGGTAAGGTAACCATGACCTGATTAGCCGTTTGAAGATTATCAGTTCTTTAATAGCTGATGAGGGGATCTGACTATCTTTCATATGTTCTATCGATTCGAAATTTGGTACCGTGTTACTTCAATGATATTGAAAGTATATGGTTAAGGTAACCATTATTTACACTGACTTTAAAAAGGACAAAATATAAGTAAAATTTAAAAATTTAAAAAAACCCCGACACAAAAAATAAACTTTAAAAACTAATAAATAATATTTTTAACCTAATATAATTATTATCGTTACATATAATATTATGTAAGTTGAAATATTTTTATTTTTCAATTGTCGTCTCGTCGGGGGACCGCTATGTGAGAAAACGAGGTGTAGTCGCAGATTGCAACAAAAGAATTTAATCCAGGAAAAAATTCGCTCGTACCTAAATGTAATTCGTAATAATTAATTACATAGCTGTTGTTGGAAAAACACTTTATAAACTTTAGCGGTCCCCCGACGAGGCGACGATTGGAAAATAAAAATATTTCAACTTACATAATATTATATGTGACGATAATAATTATATTAGGTTAAAAATATTATTTATTACTTTTTAAAGTTTATTTTTTGTGTAGGTGGGTTTTTTAAATTTTTATAAATGGTTTGAATTTACCACCAAAATGCTCGATTCGATGACATGTACTGTGTGACGTCAACTTTGTGTAAATTACTAACTCGATATAGCAAGTAGAAGAATCTAGCAAGCTTAAGGACTTTTGTTTCTGGATAATGGATAATCCACCAACTCGCAATAGGTCAGCGCGGTGGATTATGAATCGAACACCCTCAGTAGGCTGTACTCCTGCAGTGGAGATATTGGATGGTGGAGATATTGGATGGTGGAGGTAAGAATATAATATTATTTAAATGAACAAAGTAGTAAACCTTATTTGGAAAAGCTGTTTTTTTTAATCTTTTCAAACCACTTTTCGTGTAATAAATGTATTGCTCCTCAAAGTGATTTGAGCAAATTACGCTGTTCTTTGATGATTTCCAGAACACATCTAGTCGTGCTTTTTGAATTATTTTTGTCCATTGCGACTTTCTTTCTTCGTCAGATGGAAAGCTAAAATTACAAAATCACATATTTTATGACGAAGTTATACTGATTGCTAATCATTTAAGTACTAATTAAAAATTATTTTTAAACAAAGTAAAAATAAACAATAAAGTATGAAATAAAACTTATTATCTAAATAAGTCACCTTTTAAATTCAGCTAAAATTTTAACTATTTCTCTACAGTCTACTCAATCTTCTTAATATTGAAGTCGGTACCAGCCTTATTATTTTTACTTTATTATTATTTGGTAGTCGGTTTAATTTTTTGTTTAAAATTATAATTATACCCTTTTTAGTGAAAATAGTTAAATTATTATAAAACTTTTTAAGAACGTTTAATAAACGATCGAATGTATAATTATTAAATACGCGCCAAGCTTCGTTAGGTATTGTAAATAAGATGATGATGATGATTACTGTAAGTTACATAGTGGCAGTTCTTTGAACATTGCCGAAATTTCCAAACGCGCATCTTTAAAGACAGAGGAGTACTGTTCAGTACTTTTGGATGCAAAACCTTAACCGCCTCTTTTTTGGAAGTCGGTTAATATATAATTCGCATATAGTCGTTATATAACGGCCACAAAACGACTTTAAGTATGTGCTGTGTGAGTATGTAATTATAAAGAAGAATTTCCCATCAAAATCATGAAGAAAGTATTCTCCGTGTTATTAAAATTTCGCTTAATGCGCAATAAAGTATATTGTACCTATTTTATTGTAAAATCTAATATTAATTAATTACGAAAATTTGGGTAAAATGTTCCATTATTTTGTGGCAACACTTACAAAACAACAGCGTTATTATGTTTCGACAATTATTTATTCCATGAAGCATAGATACCAGGAGTCCGAACGGTATAGGCTTTTTAATAATAATTATGTACACAATATTAAGACCAGATCTTAGTTCTCTTTTCTGCCGCTAGGCGTGCGAGACCGACGAGTACCGAGTGTTGCCAATACTATTATACCGAGTGTTGCCAATACTATTATTTATTACAATTATTTTTAAATTACCGTTAGGCAATTACCGTGTTCTACGGTATCTATTTTTCGAGAACAGTTTCTAAGAATTTCCTAAAACTTTTATTTATTAAGATTTCAATCTTTCCAGAGCTGTCAATAGCAACTTTAAACTTCCCGTGTAATTTCAAACGAGTGCACGTCGGACCGTCGCGCGCTCTACCGGCAAAAATCTGTCCCCGTAATTGAGACCATTATTTTAACATTACGTTCGGACTCCTTGTTATCTATACTTCGTGATTTATTCAATAAAAATTAATTGAAAAAAAGTTGGGTAAAATATCCTGTTTTTCTGTGGCAACACATACAAAAAGAAACCATGATTTTCTATGACAATTACGACATGGATTTAAATTCATAATTTATTCAACTGAATTGGAAATGTACTACTTACAGATGAAATGTGATCCCATGTGGTTTCTTCACAGTCCCAGCAGCATTTTTACATGTGGGAACGACACAAGTCGGCATAATTAATTAAAAACTGTCAATTTCAAACGAAGTTTACAAGGCGCGCGTCGGCCATTGACTGACAGACTAAATATCTAACCATTCCAATTTGGAATGGTCGTGACGGCTTCACCACAGCCTATGGAACTTACCTACAGTCGTCCAACGGACACGTCTAGACAGAGCAATCGTGCGGGGCGTGCGGGGTGAGAGAGGGGCGGTAGCGAGCCCAAGCTGCCATACACTCGCTTGGGACACGTCAGCCGGGGTTGACGCTTTTTAATTTGATTGTTTTATGTGGTTTGCGACAGTGTTTCGTTTGAGTTGTATATAGGTACTTATTTACAATGGTCAATTATATGAACAGCTAAAGAAGATTAATTTTAATACAAAACCATGCGCCTGTTTCCCGTCAGAATTTTTAATAAAATTGTATATACGTGTGAGAATTTACTAACTACTTACATCGTCAAATTCAACAATCGAAATCTAAAAACTAGTACCTAAATCCAAATGTCGAAAATACCTTTCAGTTTCGCATTTGTAGCTTTTGCAGGGTTCGTAAATATCCGATATTTATAATAAATATCAAATTTAAGATTTGTTGATATTTTTGACATTTTCAAAATTACATACACTGATATGTTTTTTCGTAATAGTTGAATCGAAATAATTTGTATTTCTAATAATTTGATAATTCTTATTGATATTCAAAGTTTTCAAATAAATTAAAAATCAACGATAGATACTTTTGAGTATCAATTTAAGTCTTAAATCCAGGTTATGAATTTTGTTTATAACCAGAAGAAAAAAAAAAGTGTATTAATTTTATCAGTCGAATTAATTTGACACATGGTATAAATGGTATAACAATAGTATAATAACAAACAAGGAATTTTCTTCCGAAAAACAGGGGATCACGTGGGTGTCATAAACCGTTACACGCCGCGTCGACGGCTATGATTAGTTAATGTCGTGTCAAATAGCAAGTTTTTGATGACCTAGGCTTGTGAAACTCTCGGAAAATAAGACCTGTGTTGATGTAAGATTTTTTACATTTAAAACATTCTTTTACATTTTAAAATATAAATATCAATTTTGATATATATCAAGCATAAATATCAATTGATATAATATATCATGATATATATCATGCTAACCCTGAGCTTTTGTATACGCATTTGTATTTTTTATAATAAAACTCTTCATTAATACTTCTATATATATATTTTTTGTTTTATTCCTAGTACTCTACATACACATACTACGAATACACAAAATGTAGAACAGATTATAATAAAACACATTATTGTGACAACCCTGAAGCAATGACGAATACCTACACAAAAGCGGCATTTCGCGCGACTTCAAACGCGTTGGCCCACTGTATCTCTTTATTACGCTGTGGCTTCACTTTCAAGCGCGTTGACGGTTTCTGGTTTTTTCTGTAATTCTGTGATATTATCTTACTAAATGCTATTTCACTTGACAAAATTTTGTTACTAAATCATTTAGAACTTCTAAATTTAGTCTAGTGGATTATGTGCTTTTACTGAATGATTAATCGACTAACGAATTGAATCATTGACTGCACTTGGACTGCACTTGGACTGCACTGACTATTTTTTGGGCTTTGACACCTTTCTAAAGTATTTCTTTACTCAAAGATTTAACAAGACTTTGAACTTGACGACGTAGAATCAATTTAGAATAGATTTATAAGATAAATACGGTGTTGAAAACATAAAATCATCATAAAATTAACTTGACACTGGCTAATGATTATATATCGCAGTGTCACATAAAAAAAACAAAAAGTTGACAGTATACGTCAAAACCAAGACGAAGAAGATGTAAGTACAAAAAAAAGTCTTTTTGAAAAAAC
This sequence comes from Glaucopsyche alexis, assembly GCA_905404095.1. NCBI lineage: Eukaryota > Metazoa > Arthropoda > Insecta > Lepidoptera > Lycaenidae > Glaucopsyche > Glaucopsyche alexis. The sequence goes on from FR990053.1 coordinate 12,673,271, forward strand.
AAATCAAAATAAACGAAAATATTTTAGAAAATATTAGTTTTTTGATATTGTACAGTTCATATCACTATTTTATTTTTTCATTGGAATGCAATAAGGCATGTAGCCTAACAAATATGAAGTGTTTTCATGACTATTTGGATAAAATATAGGTGTGAAACGAAATCTGAAACATTTCTGATTAGAAGGCTGTTTCAAAATAATATTATTACATTTAGGAGCAATTATTGAGCTAATTCTATACATATTTTTTCACGTACACAACAGTACATGGTAAAAACCAAGATGCCATCCTATAATTGGTAAATATATTTATTTGTTTTCAATCCATAATTTTATGAGGGAATCGATTTTACTGAATGTTACCTTATGTACTATCAGGAAATCAAATACTTGTGCATGTTTGACTTTTGTTATAATTTATTAAAATGTATATCATATTGTAGTATTAGTGTGAACACTGTACAATAAATGTATACATACATACCTGGTAGTTTGTGAAGTTGGCCAATTTTTAGGTACAAGTGGAAAATTAATGACTAAAATACAAACTAATAACAATGGTCCAACCGCTCAGCAGTTGCTCAGTTTGGTTATTGTTTAAAATCTGTATTTTTATCTGCTTTCTTAGTCAATACAACTTAATTTGTGTTGCCGCATTGTGTTTCTTGTGGTACATAATATAAACGCATCCCAATTGTATTGTGACTGTATGCCGTCAATACAATACAAATATATTATGAGAACACTATCTGCATTAACATTGTCTGACAGCACTTTATTATTTTTTAGGCACTTTGCTAAAAGACCAGCGATCAATCATGAATGTCCAAGTTTAGAAGTTAATAATCATCCTCTCAAAGTGGAACTAAATAAAATAATAAATGTAAGTATAAAGTAACACGGGACTGGCACTTCCCAGTGGGAGTCCATACATTTTGTATAGTTGTTGTATTTGGTAAAAAAATTGTATTTGTAATAAATGTGTTAAGCAAATCCACATTGTAAAGAAATTTATTGGGTAAATATTTGCTTATATATCTAGATATATATAAAAGAATGTTGTGTTAGTTACACTATTTATAACTCAAGAATGGCTGAACCGATTTGGCTTAAATTTGGTGGGGAGGTAGTTTAGAACCAGGACACGGACATTCTAGTTCATATTTAAGACAGAACAACATGTGTTGGGAGTGGGACAGGTAGTAAATAATAAAGTAAGAGATGACATTTTAATGTATACTATCTATATTTAATATAATAAAGATGAAAAGTTTGTTTGTTTGTTTGCATTGAAGAGGCTCCAAAACTACTGGACCGATTTTGATTAAATTTGGCATAGATGTAGAGTAGGCCACGGGGAAGGACATAGGCTACTTTGTATCGTGGTTTTCGCGAAATTTACTTTTCACATCACAAGTCACATCTAGTAATAAGTATCGGTAACCGAGCTTTGCTCTGTGTTCTAATGAATTTAAAATAAAATAAAAAGAATCACAAAACTATTTATCTGACCATGATTCGAACCCACCGTGTCACCGTAAAATTGTAAAAACCGTTAGATTGTAAAATAACTAATGGGATTGTAAAAATATATCGAAAAATTAAAAACTAGGGTCAGGTTGGGGAAGACCGTCTACAAGGCAAGATCGTCTGCACGCAATAACTTATATTTAAGAATAGCTATGCAGCTTGAATTGACAGTCGGTAAGACAGTATCATACTTTGGTTAAAATTTATAATCATAGATGTCGCTGGCAACACTATGATGGGAGAAAATTTGCCGCCAGTTTTATTTGGGTTTCGAAGGTCCCCTTGAGTGTCAGCTGCACACACGGGTGTGCATAAACTTTCATGTCCTTGAGTGTCGCGTGCACACCCGTGTGTGCATAAGCGAAGAGCTCTCATTGGGTGTCCATTTGACCGTCTAAGGCGAGTCTTATTTACTTTATGCCTTGTTATTTTGTATCTGTGCATCCTTAATTTTGAAATTCATAAGTTATCCACGTGACCTCAGAAAAAAAATAAAAAACAAACGAAGGCGAAATAAAATTATTTGATTTTACGCGCCATTTTGAAAATACACGTAATTCGCCGTGCGTACCAAAGTGATTAAAAATGTTTTCTCGTAATTAAAGGTGACTAATATTGTTATGATTCATATACAAAATTACTGTTATTAAAACGAAGATTACGATTAAATTATTAGTTAATAAAATATTTTAACAGAAGTTATTGAAAAAAGTTAGAAAAAAGTATATAACTTTTATAGCGAGTAAAATTCCATATGTCGCGTGCCGTAATTTACTTATAATTCGATCAAAAAATTGATATAATGGTTGTAATTGCTAAAATATGTTTAAATATACATGATTACAGTATTATGTAATCAGAAAATCCAAGTTTTACAGTATAAATAGATTGATTTAATCGCTATTATAATTGTGAGCGCGCGAGTAATTGCTAGGGTTCAAGGACAGGTCATACAAACAGTAGGTAGTAAGCGGTCGGCGGGCGCGCCATGAAGTGTCGAGTGTTTGTTTACGCGCGGGAGTTTTTATAAACTTAAGAGGTCATTATCGTGTTTTGAAGTGAATAATTTATGTGACAGTATGTTGATAGTATAAGCTTACTGTTTTAAACAAATGTTAAGTGGTAGTGAATGTTTGTGTAGTGTTATTGTGGAGAAATAGTGTAGCGTCAGTACAAAAATTAGCTGGCCTGAAAATTATTTGCAGTCTACAATTAAAGGTAAGTTTATATTTAGCGTACAGATTATTAAATTAGATAGGAAATTTATTATAGATTACTATAATATATGATTATTAAGATATAATTATGTAGGTTTCTATAAATAACTCATTATTTTATTGTCTGACAACAAATATTTATACGGGCTGTCAACACACATCATTTGCGGGAAAATTCAAATTTCGAGCTCTGGCGTTCAATAGGTTAAATATGAAAACAAGAATTTCATATGACTTTTAACTTTATTATCCTACAGTTAAAGTGCATATTTGAAGGTAAAATACACTTTTTAGATATAAGTTGGTATAAATACATATAACATACCAAGTGACGTGTTAAATGTCAATAGACGGTCTTGCCTCCAAATTCGGCGTGCAGACGGTCTTCCCGTGCGGAAGACCGTCTGAACGCCGAATTTTAAAAAAGAGTTTGTATTTGAAATATGTGCTATTATATTGTAATTTATGTAGCACAAAATTGTTACTGTTAATATGTTTCAGCACATGGAATACTTAAGATCGGTCTAGAACATACCAAATATTTGTTGTATTAAATTGAGTAAATTTTTCAATGAAGTATGCCGGTCTTTCCCAACCTGACCTTATATGTTTATAATCTAACGAAAAATAATGTGTTAAATTATAGGCAGCATATTCACGTCGGAAGTCTATCAACATTTTACAATTTCACTAGTTTTATTAGTAATCTAACGGTTTTTACAATTTTACGGTGACACATACACATACACGAAACTGACAAACAATGTGACATAATTGAGTCGAAATTGTTTCCCGATGAATGAAAAAACCATTATAGCTTAAAATGCGCAGTAAGGGATCAGACAGCTAGATCGATTTTTCTCGCCCAAAACTTCCTGCATACTAAATTTCATGGTAATACTAATTAAAGAGTCAATGAGGTTAATGTTTTTTAGAAAATATCGACTTTTATATTGTCTAATATTGGGTCTAAATTTTGTATGTAGTAGGTTAGTGACCCAAACCCAAGCACTGCACCTTGACTGCACCAGATTATCAGCACTCCACTCAAATAGTAGAATTATAATATTAAGATTTTCACTTAAGTAAGTACTAATTTTGGTTCCCATTTAATAAAACCAAAAATTATATATACATAATTACATAGTACCAACACCTACACCTATCAGTTACTGCTACTGCCTATACTTACACCTACTACTACACTACGGCCGATGTATCTTGACGGGTCTGAACATAGGCTCTGCGAACTTTAGCGCATGTACAACTCGTGAAGAAAACTGTTATTGTATTATTTTTATATACCTATGTACTAATAAAATTTCCCTAATACAGTTGACCAATTAATACAAATAAAATAAATACGAAAACACTAAACAGTTATTGCGCAAATTTCTGCACGAAGTTCAGACTCGCCAAGATACATCGGCCGTATTGTACCTACAACTATCCCTACAATTTACAGGTGATGTGTGAAAGAATATAAAGACACACAGAATTACCAACCACTGAGGGTTGAAGATTACATTCTAATATTATTTTTAATGCCAAATCTTCTTCTTGTCTTTTTAATATATAAAAAGTATACAAGAAAATACTTAAAACGACGATCGCCGGAATCCATACTGTCTCGTGGACTGCCGATATGTCGAAGTGTTGAGAACTTTGTACAAGGCCGCATCAATAACCGTCCAAGTACAAGAACTGAGCACAAAATTAATTCAACGAAAGGGGTCGAAGAGTGAGACAGGGAGATGTTATTTTCCGGAACTGTTTACTTACGCATTGGAGGACGTTTTCAAGACGCTTGATCTGTGGTGGATAAAATTCGGAACGATGTCATTCGCCAGAGAACATAAGTCACCAACATTGCTCATGGAATTAGCACGCTGAAGTGGAAGTGGGCCGGCCATGTCTTCAGACGGACAGACGGTAAAAGGAGCAGACAAGTGTTAGAGTGGAGACCACGCTTAGGCAAACGTAGTGTATTAGGACGTCCTGCGGCATTACGGACCGACGATTTTAAGAGGGTGGCTGGCAGCAGATGAATGAGGGCTGCCCAAGATCGGGATGGTTGGCGCTCATTGGGGCAGGCCTACGTTCAGCAACAGGTGCTCACCGGGCATGGCAGCTTCGGTGCGTACCTGTGTAAGGTTGCCAGGAGGGAGCCAACGCCAGCCTGCCACCAATGTGGCGCTGCGGAGGACACGGCCCAGCACACCTTAGAGGTGTGCGACAGATGGGCCGTGCAGCGCCACGATCTCGTGGCAGTGCTTGGGTGAGACCTCCTGCTCTCGAGTGTGGTGCGCTGCATGCTCGAGAGCGATGAGGCCTGGCAGGCGGCAGTCTCCTTCTGCGAAGCCGTCATTTCGCAGAAAGAGGCCGCGGAGCGGGACAGAGAGATAGATCCATCCTCTGCTCCACTCCGCCGGCGTAGGACGGGAGCGAGGAGACGTCGCTATGCGAATCTCCTCCAATAGTCTCCTGTCCAACCGGGGCTCCGGGAGAGGATGGGAACCCGCCCCTGCTTAGCTAGTCCCGGTGCCGAGGGGGACACTCCAGGTTGTCAGAGTGGCCCCTAATTGTGGTGGAAGTCCGGTCCCTATACAGGTAGACCGGCCGGTCGCGGGAGGTGTCATGTGTTAGACAGATCCGGGACACTCCCCATTATAGCGGCTGATGTCAATCCGCAGGTTAAGTTTTAGTGGGTAAACCGGCGAGTCTTTCGGGAGTCCCACATATCCCCGGGATACCCCTCCCGGGGAAGGCGTAACGACCTTTCCCCTGCGATATCAAAAAAAAAAGGCCTACGTTCAGCAGTGGACGGCAATAGGCAGATGATGATGTCAAAGATTTAGCCTAAGCGCGTACTGCCGGCCACCGAAATGTATACATTGTATCACCAGTGCGCGCACTTGGCCGCTAGTGGCTGCTTGCATACATTTCGGTGACCGTCGCTGCAGCTGACCGCCAGTGCGCGCTAAGCCTTAATGTTCGTTCTGTCGGAAGCGTAAATTCGGAACTCCAGTGTCACGTGACTGTCAAATATAGAAGCGCAAGGCTCTGTTTGGTTGGACTTCAAAATACTTCTATTTCAGAAAAATCTGCCGGCCCCAGTGGGTTGTAGGTGTAGGTAGTAAGTTTAGCTTTTGGTGTTGAAATCTGTAGGTGTGGTGAATGAATGGAAAATTTTGTTTGTTTGTTTGCATTGCATTGGCTCCGAAACTACTAGACCGATTTTCATCAAATTTAGTACAGATATAGATTAGACCACGGGGAAGGACCACGGTTACCGCGGGATTTCCTTTTGCGCGCACGAAATCGCGTGCAACATCTAGTTGTAAATATTTTTCCAAAAAAACTTAATAATTCTTATAATACAACAATAACATTTAAACCAACATTTTTTTTCAGAGACCTATTGGTTCAAAGAAGAACTTTTTAGAATGTCTTCAAAAGTGGAGTTTCCCTTTGGAAGAATTAGATCCTTTGTTAAGATTTGAACAAATGAATTTAGAAGAGGTAATAAAATAAAACTGTAAAATTAGCTAAGTTATTGATTTATTTCATTCTAAAACTATAACTTTGTAATTCATTTGTAGGAAAATTTAAAAACAGCATTTAACATTTTCCTTTGACAAATTTTACAAAAGTGAAAGCACGTTGCTTTGACTCTTGTAAGATTTGTCACAGAAAACATGATATTTTGCTGCTGCAGGATTTTGAGCTTATATTTTTTTAAGAGTTTTGTAATATTGTTTCTATTGTATTGTTTTTTTGTTGTTTTTAAAACAGAGTCATATTTTTATTTCCAGGATTCTATAGCTTTAGAGGAGGATGTGGTGAACTATATAAAATTATGGCAATCGAAACGTACAAACATACTGAACAAGTATACAACTGGAGAAAAACTTACAATTATTAGCAGTTTTTTGCCAGAAGAAGAGAAAGGTTAGTAAATAAAATTGTTGTGTACCACAAGGAATATTATGGTTCACGAATCATGGGTAAATGAGTTATGTATCAAATGAAGTGGTGAATTTTTTTACCTGGATTAGCATTTCATGGGCTACCTTTTATCTCGGAATAATTTTAGATCCAGGTCCAGAACACACGGTTGGAACCGCCCGTGCGTAAAAATGAAAAAAGTACATAAACACGGGTGCTTTTTTCATTTTTGTTTGTTGGGTGTACCACGGGGTATACCCGGGTGAACCACATAGGCAGACCAAGGGGTACAAACACTTAAACTTTTAATTCATTTAAATAATTAATGCACTTTCATTTTATAACTAATCTGTATTTTTTTCTTTTTTTTTTCTTTTTTAAGTTAATTCTTTTTCAGCCCTAATCAGACAAGTTTCAAACTTGAATGAAAAAGTTAAGCATAGGTTAGAACAGTTGGATGAGTTTGATGAATCTTCTGTTAGAAAAACAATGGGATTGAGCCAACAAGAATTTGTCACAAAAATTCATATGCTTGATGATGAAATAAAAAAGGTAATTTAAACATGATTTTCACTTGATCTTATATAAAATTTTGCATTTGTAAGATAATATAAAAGTAACGGTAAGTACAAATAATCTACTTTCCACATCTTGTCCAGGCATTATTTTTGGTCACTAAATAAAATACCCTAACCAAGAGCATGTCAGGACATGTCTAAGGAAGGTTTCGTAACTATAAACGCGTAATATGCTTTTTTTTTAATTACTCCAAAAGTTACTGTCCGATTTGGTTCACAATAATTTTCGTAAAGAGTTTTTAGCATGATCTATCAGCATGGAAATTTGCAAGTTTCTATCTCCTATAGTTTAAAAATGCTAGGGGGGGGGGACCAACTTACAAACTACTTTGGAGGCCGATTACTCGAAAATGGTCAACTTTAAAAAAAAGTAACGTATGAAACCTTACCTTTATTTTAAAAGACCTATTCTACGATACCCCACACGATGGGGTAGAGTGAAAAAATATTTTTCATCTCCACTTCACATGTATGGAGAGCCACCCGTAAAATATAAAATTATTATTTTTTATGATCCTGAAACCGTGATCTATACACAGTCTATAACTGCACCAAATTTCATCAATTTATATTCATAATTAGAGGAGCTAGAGGCGCGGACAGACAGACAGACAGACAGACAGACGGACAGCGTGAAACTATAGGGGTTCCTTAAGTATTACGGAACCCTAAAAAGAACTTTTTTTGTTTTACTACAACGAGGATGGGCATATGGCAAATATAAGAACGCTGATCTATGCAGGGTGTTTTTTAATCAGTGTCCAAACTTTCAAAGCTATCTATGTCGTAGCCCTTTTATAGGAAACCGCTGTTTTTATTTTCAAATAGGAAAGTTTATTCTTAGATAGTAAAAGTTGCTAATATTCTAGAGTATATTCACTCCTTAAAGTTTGGACTGGTAATTGGTATAATTGAGGACCATACAAAGAAAAAGGTACAAATAGACCTTACAAAGGTCAAAAGTCATCGCTAAGTGACACGTCACTTCCGATTCCATAAGTCAAATCCCATACATTTTTGATTTCGAACTTCGCCGTCGAAATTATCGAATCCACCTTGACTAAAGGCCCGCCCTGTCTTGCACCATGAATAATGTTAGTATTAAATTCCTTTATTTAATATTTGAAACTATTTGCTTTCAGGCTTGGGAATCTGAACAACGTGTTAAAGCATTTAAAATTGCAATACAGTGCTCCAAACTGTTAACTGATATTAGTGTAATGCAATTCTACCCAAGTAAATTCGTATTAATAACTGACATTCTTCATAAATTTGGTAACTTGGTGTATGATAGATTAAAGCATAAAAGCTTTGGGTAAGATAAAAATGTGTTTCATATTGGTAATTTTATTTATGCTCATTTTTATATGAAGTATGTTTCCTTAATATACTTCGCTGTTTGTGTTTTTGATCAAAGTCTTGTTATATATTCCTCCTGATTTATTAATAAATGAAGAAGGCAATCGATAATAATATACCTAATATGTTTTAAAGTTAACTATTTTAATAAGAGTTGCTTCTTTCAGGAATACGGTAATAGAATTTCAAGATATACGTTCAGAGCTAGTTCCAGAAACGGCAAAAGAGACATGTCAGAATTGGATGTTTAAAATGGCTTCCATAAGAGAGCTTTTGCCGCGACTTTACATGGAGATGACGTTACTAAAGTGCTATGTATTTACCTCGGGAGATGAGATAAAACCAGCCATAGACAGAATTACAATTATGATCAGGGGCATAGGGAATCCTTTGGTGGCGGTATATTTGAGGGTGTATTTGTGTAACACGTCTGCGAAGCTTTTCAGCAGAGACAGTGAGCAATACTTTGCTAAAAACTTTAAAGAGTTTATTGATGACTATCAACAGGTGAATGACCAAAAAACTTAACAGAATCATATAGGCGATTAAGAAAAAATATATGATACATTTTTAGTACAACACCTTTTACTCATGTTTTAGGTATTCAGTTCAAACATGAGTAAGAAGTTTGGTACTCAGCTACTGACACCAGATCAATATCTTAGTCTTTATATACCAGCAGTGGAATGGTTGTTGTGTGGGACAGTAAATTCTAGCAACGACAAAGTAAAACTTTTGGACGAATTGCTGCAGCTATGTAACAATATTGAAAATAAGTAAGTTTATAATAATAATAAATGCGATTCAAATGAGAATAGGAACGTCAATGACCTCTATCTGTCAAATGTCCCTTGAAAAGTACGGTTAGCAGAAAAACTTATTTGCCAATAATAATAGTCGAAATAATTCTTTATATACTCGACACTAGCAGAATGGTGCAAAACCTTTGCAACCGAGATTGCCATAAATAAAAGAAGAGGAATAATAGTCTTACATCGAATTTAAATAATAACGTTAAATTATCTAAACATTTAATTATAATAATACATATTCATAATTCCTTTTTAAAATCATAAATTAACATTTTGTTTTTCATTGTTGGTGCAAGGCAACTTGCCACAGATCAGAAATTAGTTACTACGTAACAACTTGCCAAAATTATACCTACTGTTTTTGTTATTGTCATACTCATTTTGCTCGAAAATGAGTAAACGAGGCGCTGTGCTACAAAGACGACGATGACTACTCAGACAGTAATACAGGGATGAGCGAAATTGAAGAGCTACATTCAGATTACATTTATTCACTCAATTTTGTAAATAAATTTTATTAAAAGAAAAAAAACTTTTTTGCCCACCCTACCTAATTAGGTACCCAATTGGGTAAAATTGACAGCTATGACGTCACAATATGGCGCCGACTCGATCCTATTCTCATTTGAATCGCACTATAATAAAAAATAAGTAATGTTTTCTAACTTTACAAATTAAATACCCCTGCTTGTCATGGGCTGTACTAATTTGATGATATTTATTTCAGCGAGCTGTTGCTCTATTGCGTGTTATCTACCTTTGATTCACCGAATATAATAGAAAAGTCTTCGAATATTTTGGAAATAATCAAAAAATCCGCTGATAACATGGGTAAGTCTAAAAGTTTTACATAGCACAAATAAGTGTTATGAATTACCGGCTGCTAACTACTAATCAGTAACGACTTATACCGACTATTTTATCTATACCTATATTTCTAAATTTATAATAAGGAGGAAAGATTTGTTTGTCTGCATTGAATAGGCTCTGGAACTATTGGACCGATTTTGATGAAATTTGGCACAGATATAGAGTACCACGAGGAAGGATATAGGCTACTTTTTATTGCGGAAAAATGTACGGTTTCCGTGGAATTTCCTTTTGCGCGCACTATGTCGCGGATAACATCAACATCTATCTAGATTATAGTAAATTATAAGACTATAAACTAAAGAATGTCGTAGTGACTAAGACAGGGGACCCTAATGTTTTTGCGCGAATTCGATTGTTCTCTTGTTTTACTACTTTGTTGTACTTGACTCAGTGATGCTGAGCGGCGTGCTATCTCTGCTGGGCGGGCACCTGTGCAAGTCCGAGGGGTACCGCGCGGCGTCGTGCGAGGCGCTGAGCCAGGCGTGGTGGAAGCTGGCTGCGGGCATCCGGTCCGCCCCCGACTTCCTGCACCAGCTAGAACCCTGGCTGCAGTTCGTGTGCATGCAGCTATCGGTTAGTTTTTTGCAGCTATAACCTGATCTGTAATACAGTCGACTCTCTTTAATTCGAAACTCGGGGGACTCGTAAAATATAACGAACTATCGAGAGATCGAAATATCAAATGGGTCGATAACGAAAATAATGCGTGCAAAAGTGTGTGTCAAACTAATCATTACAAAAACTGAGGCTCGTGCACGATTATTCGAGTTCGGACTTGTCTCAAAATGTACTTATGTACCTACGTCTGCAAGTTCTGTAATCATTCTATCGCTTTCCCTGTGCCACTTTGAATTGTCGAGTGTTTGACGCCGATGAGTTTAGTTTGAATTATAAAGAAATTCTTACAACTTACCCGTGCCAAAAATTGGTTATCAAGGGGTTGTTGAACAATTCTTGGCAGGTGTAGTGATTTCTGTCTTAAGGGGCAAATAGCCCCTAAAGCTTAAAAATCGCTCAGTTTGAGTCGGAACTACTCCGAAAAATGGGAATAAAAAAATTCAAAAAAATATACATTTCACACTTCAATCCTTCATCTTTAATATCATCGTTAATTTTTTTAATAAGACGAAGATTAATATTAAATAAATTAAAATTAAAAAGCCCTGTTTTCAGATTTCTTTTTCTATCTACTTACTACCTACTACGGCTATAAAGATGGTTCTTTTACGAAAATGTGAAGAATATATTTATCTAACATTTCATCGTTGGGTTTTTCGAAATACCGTTTTGTTTTCAAAATATACGTAAATAACTATTATTTTGTGAAAATATTTGTAAGCGGTGCGTGCGCGGGCGCGCGGGACAGTGAGCCGCTGACTTTCGTACGAGGAGGTTGTGTCACTCTCCGCGGTGCCGCTATTTCGCAATCGTTTATTTTACTCTTGAAATAATAGGAAACAACATGCCGTAAAAAATAAATTATGAAAACCTTAGCGAGCACTCTGCCTGCGATAGAATGAAAATGTTCGATCGTTGAATGTACTTTTTTGTTCCTTCAACTTCTTACTTGAAATTTTAATAATATATTAATATAATATTATATAGTATATATTATAGTATAATATTTTATTATATAATATGTACTTGTAAATTTCACAGAAAGTGTATAGTTCTATTTCTATGACGACCTCTGGGGCTCAGTTGGTTGAGCGTGTCGTTGCTCAAGCCGGGTTCAAATCCCGCCGACGGAACAAAAAGTTTTCTGTGTTCCTGGGTCATGGATGTGTATTAAATATGTGTATAATATAATAAAAATCTTAATTATGTGTATAGTATAAAAGTATTAAATATACTTCCGTTATCTGGTACCCGTAACACAAGTTCTTCGAGAACTTACCACGGGATCAGATTGACGTGGTGTGAAGCGTCCATAGATATATTATATTATTTCTGTTTTAATTGTCTATTTAGTATATCAACGTTTTGAGGTATATAATATATGAGGTAAAAATGCCTAAGCGACATTTATTTATTTATTTAACACACATACAACTACCATTACAGACAAAATCCAATTCGATAGCGTAGGAGAGCAAATTCATCCATACTATATATTATATATATTATTATTATTATAAATGCGAAAGTGTGTCTGTCTGTCTGTCTGTCTGTCTGTCTGTCTGTTACCTCTTCACGCTTTAACCGCTGAACCGATTTTGATGAAATTTGGTACAGAGATACTTTGAGTCCTGGGAAAGGACATAGGATACTTTTTGTCCCAAAAATTTGCGGTGTTCCCGTGGGATAATGTATTATTATTATGTGTACTTTGATTGTCTTTTACTGCTAAACGGTTGAATTGATTTGAATGAAATTTGGTATGGCAGTGGTTTATGCTTTGGACAAACGCGCAGTGTACTTTTTAACCGACTTCCCAAAAAAGGAGGCGGTTATTTTTTTTTTTTTGTATGTTCAACGATTACTCCGCCGCCTGTGGACCGATTTTCATAGTTTTTTCTGTGATGTATAGGGTGTAATCCCAAATTGGTCCTTTTGATATCAAAGTGGTGACTTGATGATGGGATCCATGAGGAATCGAGGGAACTCCTCGAAATTTATATGGACACATATGGTGATTTTGACTTTCTGAAGTAGTTCAAGTATATGCTACCAAAAAGTAAGATTTTGCTCCAAGGTATACCCTGGATCCAAAAGTACAGAACAGAACTCCTGGCTCCTTATACTAATATTATAAATGCGAAAGTGTGTCTGTCTGTTTGTCTGTCTGTCTGTTACCTCTTCACGCTTTAACCGCTGAACCGATTTTGATGAAATTTGGTACAGAGATACTTTGAGTCCTGGGAAAGGACATAGGATACTTTTTGTCCCAAAAATTTGCGGTGTTCCCGTGGGATAATGTATTATTATTATGTGTACTTTGATTGTCTTTTACTGCTAAACGGTTGAATTGATTTGAATGAAATTTGGTATGGCAGTGGTTTATGCTTTGGACAAACGCGCAGTATACTTTTTAACCGACTTCCCAAAAAAGGAGGCGGTTATTTTTTTTTTTGTATGTTCAACGATTACTCCGCCGCCTGTGGACCGATTTTCATAGTTTTTTCTGTGATGTATAGGGTGTAATCCCAAATTGGTCCTTTTGATATCAAAGTGGTGACTTGATGATGGGATCCATGAGGAATCGAGGGAACTCCTCGAAATTTATATGGACACATATGGTGATTTTGACTTTTTCTGAAGTAGTTCAAGTATATGCTACCAAAAAGTAAGATTTTGCTCCAAGGTATACCCTGGATCCAAAAGTACAGAACAGAACTCCTGGCTCCTTATAGATACATGTTTGGGAATTTCAGCGTTGTTTAAAGAACTGCAAGCATATGCCACCCTGTCAGTTAGAGTAATCATCATCATCATCACCACTATCACACCATACATCATCAGATTATGATGATATAAAAGGTATTTCTCATAGTATTTTACACTAACACGGATATCTTTGAACATTACTCTGCCGTTTATGGACCTATTTGCAAAATTCTTTTGTTGTTGAAAAGGGTTTAGTTCGAAATTGGTCCTTTAGTCACTAAAGTGGGAACCTGATGATGCGATCCATGAGGAATCGAGGGAACTCCTCGAAATTTATATCCACATATATAGTGATTTTGACTTTTACTGAAGTAACACAAGCATATGCTACCAAAAAATAAGATATTGTACCAAGGTATACCCTGGATCCAAAAGCACTGTACAGAACTCCTCAGTCTTTAAAGATATGCGTTTGGAAATTTCGGTATTGTTTAATGAACTGCAAGCATATGCCACTTTATAACTTACAGTAATCATCATCATCATCTTAATAGCGATATTTTAGTGAATCTGTCAATAGCACTAAGTATTGCATTTTGGTGGGCGTAGAGGTGGAAAATGAAATCAAAAGTGATGGGTTGGAAGCCGCATTGCCTACCAAATAATTTCTAGATTTCGGGAATAACCTCGACCGGCTTCTACAGAAGAAGGAGAAGCGGCTTATACATTCTACGTTTTTTCTTTGCTCATAGACTAGAAATAAATTAATATTTTCAAGTTGCATTTAAATCAATCCTAAAGTCGTATAAAAGGGCCGTTCCTCAGTTTATAATTTGAGTCGCGGCGCGGAGATCGCTAGCGCAGCGGGGTGTATGCGGGTGGCGCGGCGGGAAGTGTTAGGCCACGCCCGAATCTGTGACGTCATCTACGTATATTTTCGTCTTAAGTAACTGACTTTTTTAAATATTCACTAAAAAAAACGATGGTACTCGTAATCTTGTGTTCCGCTTATTTTATAATGCAAATTTCAGACGCAGCACATCAACATGATACTGCGCGGGACGATCCGCTACATGATCAAGAGCGGCGCGCCGGCGGACGAGTACTGCGCGCAGGTGCAGGCCGTGCTCAAGCGCGTGCTCAAACACGTGCCCGATGTCGAAGAGCTTTTCCTCATGGTATACACTATACATTACACAGGATTATTTTTTTCACCAGTACAATAAATCAACACACGTAATAGTTGTCAAAAATAAAAAATACTAGCGGTTTTTGTTACTACCCCTTTGGAACAAAAAAAAAAAATTATCAATCCCCGAATTTATCCGCTAAACTAATAAAAAATGTGCATGCATTACGCATCTATCGATGCATGGTTGCCAACTCGTGCGCCGCCCGGCCGATCGCTTACCCCACCCCGCCGCCCCCTACCTCATACCGCACCCGTTGACGCCTTGTAGTTAGTGCGCGCATGCGCACAGAACACATAATACTCGCGAAGCGCATGCGGTATTAGATTGGTTATAGGATAAATTAATTAAAATGAAGAAAAAAAATATTTGTGAAATGTACTCTATTATCGATACCAATGACGGTAAAATTTATTGTACCGATGAAAAAGTTTTCCTGTATAAAAGTTAGGCCTTTTCATCCGTTAATGGATGATTTATACAGTATTATAATATATAGAGCGAAGTAACCACTCTAGAAATACTGTAGTGCCTGGGACAGTTGGTTTTTTTAAATGTTGTATGGTTGCCCAAGCACATACGGCATTCTCACAACATAGCCAGCCTAGTCCAGAGGAATGACTGGTCTGGGGCCAACCATGTGCGGGTTTCCTCACGATGTTTTCCTTCACCGTAAGAGCGTCCGTATAATGTACTTGAGATCTGAAAAGTCTCATTGGTACACGCCACACCTGGGATTCGAACCTGCACTCTCTCGAGTGCTAACCCAACGTTCTACCCACTAGGCCACGGAGCTCTTCGGTTTTTTCCTGTATAAGGTTTGGTAAAATCAATTACGGATACTTCGGGCATTGCGAAGCTACACGCGAAGTACGTAGGTACACTTGCGTGGTCTAGTCAATAGATGTCAGTGTTGTAAATGTTGTTTACGTGTAGCACTAGCAATTGAACTTAAAATAAATTAGGTAGTAATTAATGATTTTTTTTCAGGATGCTTTTATGCCGTTAGTGGAATTGGTGCAAAAGACCACCGCGAGAACTGCAATGGCTAAGACGGTCCTGTCGATATTTTTCGAAAGGTTCAACGCTATCCACATTGACGATCCGATTGTCATATCCGGACTTATGAGACTGTGCTGTATACTTCACGACTCTATCAAGTTAGTACTAATCTATATACATATATAATACATATAATGTCTCTGAAAATCAATTACGAATACTTCAGGCACATGATCTACTGCTTGTTTAAAGACGTTTAGGCAAAGAAATACTTGTCATACTCAAAGTAAAAAATCATCTCTTGTATGGGTGACTCTCCGCTAAACGCAAACTCGCCCATATAAAGAAAATATTTTTTTCGAATATGGCAATTATTTTTCTGTTTATATGTCTTTACATAAGCAGTAGACCATATACTCAAAATATCCGTAATTGATTTTACCGAACCTTATATATCTACATATTTATACATCTATATACAGATAAATAAAATTGAAGTGTCTGTTGTAATTTCTAATTAACAGCTTTTAACTTAATGCTTATGAAAGTATATTCGGTACTTACAATAAAATACCAGTTTTTATAAATAAATATTTGTCTGTCCGTCTGTCTGTTTGTTCCGGCTAATCTCAGAAACGGCTGGACCGATTTTCACAGGACTTTCACTGGCAGATAGCTGATGTTATAAGGTTTAACATAGGCTACTTCCGTTTTTATTAGTTTCAAACAAAGTTGCGGGCATCAGCTAGTCTATATATATAAAATAAAGTCGTTTTAGTTACACTTTATAACTCAAAGAGAGGCTGAACCGATTTGGCTGAAAATTGGAGGGACCTCCTGACCAATTTCTTTCCATCTTATCCAATTTCCATCTTAGAAGACAAGACTTAGAAGGACATAGGATACTTTTTATACCGTTCTCGAGCGACTCAAAACTCGAGCACGGCTGGACCGATTTGGCTCACTGGTCTTGAAATATTTGTAGAAGTTCAGGGAAGGTTGAAACAATTGGAAATATTGGAAAAGGTGTAGGTTGTAGGAGTAGGTGTATGAGTTATGTATTTCAGTGTTTTATTAACCCCCGACGCAAAAAGAGGGGTGTTATAAGTTTGACGTGTCTGTCTGTCTGTCTGTGGGTGTGTCTGTCTGTCTGTCTGTCTGTCTGTGGCATCATAGCTCCCGAACGGATGAAGCGATTTCAATTTAGTTTCTTTTGTATTAAAGGTGACTTACATGCGAGTGTTCTTAGACATGTTTGATGAAAATCGGTTGAGTCGTTTAAAAGTTGTGGGGGGTGAAAGCGGGGAAGAAAATCCGAATGTGCAAATATACTCGAGTAAGGTCTCAAATGAAAGCGCACTGAAAGAGAATATTGATGACTTAATCGACAGTGTTCGTAGCTTCGTTTGATGAGAAAATTGGTGGTGGGAAGATCAGCCGTTTGAAGATGATCAGCTCTTTTCTAGTTGATGAGGGGATCTGACTAACTTTCCAATGTCCGATCGATTCAAAATTTGGTACTGTGTTACTTCAACGATATATATTCAAAGAACATGCTAATGTAACCATGACCTGATCAGCAGTTTGAAGATGATCAGCTCTTTTCTAGTTGATGAGGGGATCTGACTAACTTTCTTATGTCCGATCGATTCGAAATTTGGTACCGTGTTAATTCAACGATATTCAAAGAACATGCTAATGTAACCATGACCTGATCAGCCGTTTGAAGATGATCAGCTCTTTTCTAGTTGATGAGGGGATTTGACTAACTTTCTTATGTCCGATCGATTCGAAATTTGGTACCGTGTTACTTCAACGATATTTAAAGAACATGGTAAGGTAACCATGACCTGATTAGCCGTTTGAAGATCATCTTTTCTTTATTAGTTGATGAGGGGTCGTCCACATGTCCTATCGATTCGAAATTTGGTACCATGTTACTTCAATAATGTTGAAAGTATGTATATGGTAAGGTAATCATTATTTATACCTACTTTAAAAAGGATAAAATAAAAGTAAAATTAAAAATTTTAAAAACCCCCGACACAAAAAATAAACTCTAAAAAATAATAAATAATATTTTAAACCTATTATAATTATATTATCACATATAATATTAAGTAAGTTGAAATAATTTTATTTTCCAATCGTCGTCTCGTCGGGGGACCGCTATGTGAAAAAAACACGTGTAGTCGCAGAATGAACAAAAGAATTTACTCCGAAAAAAATTTGCTCATACCTACTTAAATGTAATTCGTAATAATTAATTAGCTGTTGTTGTAAAAATACTTTATAAACTTTAGCGGTCCCCCGACGAGGCGACGATTCGAAAATAAAATTATTTCAACTTACTTAATATTATATGTGATAATATAATTATAATAGGTTTAAAATATTATTTATTATTTTTTAGAGTTTATTTTTTGTGTCGGGGGTTTTTAAAATTTTTAATTTTACTTTTTAAATTCAACCTGTAAGAAGGTAAAATAGGTGATGAAAGTTTTTTTATTTTAAGATAGCGTTTAAAACCAATTTCACGCGGACGAAGCCGCGGGCAAATGCTTGTATTAATGTGAGTTTGTAGTTAAATTGGCTTGACATTTTTGTATAAATTTGTAGTGCCGTAAGCGTGGAAGCCGAGAGCAAAATGTGTGCAGATTTGATAGTAAAGTTTATCCAAGCCGTGACCTATCACGACGACTTAGAGCAGCAGTTGAATTTCTACGTCGAGTGTCGAGCCTCGTTCATCAAACTGGACGCAGTTCTTCTAGCACTAGTGCAAGTAAGTAACTTTATTGTCTATGGATCAAGTTTTTGGTCTATTGTTGCTAGGTAGATGCAATGCGGTGTATCATTTACCTATAATTATTTATTTTTAACGCTGTATTTAATTTACACCTGTAGTGTGTATAAACATTTAGTTACAATAATATCAAATGGAATATAGATGTTCTATACAAAGTAACGTCATAAACTCATAACTATTTAGTATTTAGTAATCTACAGTAAGGTACGAAATGACTTTCCACCTCTTTTGTATGTCAATGTCGAAAATAACATGGGGTTTTCCGCGTATCCGACTTTTCTTAATGCCCGGGTATCGGTTATTATATTTTATCATATAACCGGGTATACCTACTCTTACTCGTGTACTACGTGTACTCAACCGGGTTGTTAGCAATAAAAAAAAAAAAAAACTACTCATATATAAACATTTTTCTTATCACTTTCCTCCACTTTCTTTAAAGTTCTGCAAAGGTACCTAATGGCTCATAATCTTACCCGGTTCAAAAAGTTTTTGTACAAAAATAAAAATGGTGGTAAATAACTGAATACAATAAAAATGTAAACCATTGAATTATTAAAAAAATAATTCGATGGAAATGTACTTGTAGTAAATCAATAAAAAATGTACAATAATTAGCTACACCAGCGGTTTTGCCCGTTCGTAAATAAATGAATGTAATAAAAATGTAATCCATTGAATTAATAAAAAAATATTCAATGGAAATGTACTTGTAGAAAATCAATAAAAAATAAATAATAATTAGCTACACCAGCGGTTTTACCCGTTCGTAAAATGATTTACCCCACAGAAACACTCATGCAGTATAATCATTTGACTTTTATTCTAGCCATATATCACTTCTGTACGCTGTGGCCCGCTCTCATTAGCGTACCCCATTACATTAAAGGCTCATACTAGCTGGAGGTACTTATATCAATATGTAATTATGTAAGGTATCTTCCCTAATATTAATCTAACGCGCTCGAGCAAATCCCAAAATCTTCGCTTCGGTTCCTTATCCCAAACCTAAGAAACCCAAACCGAACCTTCGGCTGGTCTCCAATTATCATCTTTTTGCTTGCGGTTCGAGGGCATCGTTACCTAATTGAACAATGAATACATAATTTTTTACCCATACATATTTTAATGAATAAATAAAAAAAACAAAAAAAATTGAATTTTTAATATCCCTTCCAGGCGGTGAACACATTAGGCGCGCGAGCCAGTGCGCGTGGCATGGCGCGCGCGTGCGCGGCGTACGCGTTCGTGACGGTGCCGTCGCTGCGGTGCGTGCTCGTGCGCGCGCCGCTCTACCTGCTCGGGGCGCAAGTCGCGCTGCTCAACAACTGCGTCGGACAAGGTGATTATTTTTTTCTAAATCTACTTACCCGCGTCCGCGCGCGATTTGTATGCAGTCAGGACCTGAGGTCCCCCGGAGGGGTACCTCCCTGCCGTCCGCACACTACTTTTGTATAGTGTCCTTGATAGCATTACATTCCTTAGCTCAGCGTTCAACTCGCGTACGGAATATACATAATATTCTTTTTCCAAAGGACCATGCGAAAAATCGTCCCCACCCACCAACAGATTTAAAACCTATCTCAGTTAATAGTTCTTGCCAGGCTAATTATTATTTAATATGGCGATATTCACTTCAGGAGTGGAGTTTTGACAGTAATTGGAATTAAAATTTTTATTGTTTTATATTAGCGACCCACTCCAGATTCTCACGGGTGCGATGTATCATACATATAAAACTTCCTGTTAAATCACTTTATCCATTGCTAAAAACTGCATTAAAAACTGTTGTTTGGATTAAAAGATATAAGCGAACAGGGAACTGAGCGACTTAACCACGGACCATGCAGGTCCTTTGGCGGGTGATAAGCAATTGATTTATTAATATGTGAAAAAAAGAGCAATGCCCAAATTTAAGTTTGCGTAGTAAATTTTTTGGCCTTTTTTTCCAACAGCTGAGGCCAATCTGAAGGCTTTTGTCGGCCTTATACCAGACATTCCTCTACACATTCAAGAAGACGGACAGAATAAGTCTAGCCATGATCGAGTTTTAGGATTGCTGAGTAATTTTCTCTCTACATTGCTGGTGTTGCCGGTAAGTAATTTCGTTAACTGCATTTATTCGCTTTTTATTTTATAATAATAATTGTATCCGTTACCAACACCATTGTTAAAAAACTAAAAGATGTCCGAAAACCAATGTGGTTCAATTACTAGAAATATTTTGTAATATTGAAATCGCTTATATTTAACAGGATAACATGGAAAGCAGTAACAAAGCTTACATATTAAGTGGATTTATGAAAACAATTGAAATAATACATTGGAAGAAAACAGAGCCTCTTCACTACAACGTGCTTCTAAAAGCTCTGGATTTGACGTGTGAGATGGCTCAAGAGACATACGCTTACCGGATAGACTCAGGTTTGTGCAGTCCTCGTTAAGACAGTTTTTAAGTTAAAACGGGTTTTTATTTAATGTTTCTGTAGCTTAACTAGCCCGCTTTATCCTTCGATCAATATAAATAGTTATGGATGGGCCGTATCGAACAAGTGTTTTAATCCGCGCAAGGAGAGCCCCGGCGAGTGACCATGCTCAGTCGGCTTTGCGCCGCCTTGCGAGAACGCGTTGCGGCGCGTCTATTGAAGCTCAGTAATTATCATAAAGATGCCGTCTTGTGCGTTGTTAAAATGTATCAACAATACAAATAACACTAGTAAAGCATGGGACATTACCTTTAATGTGTAAGTAATCGTATTTTGTATTAAATTCTAATAAAATCTTCGAAAAAGTCGAATTGGTTATTGACGGCCATTGCCGTATGAGCGGATCGGAAGAGTTCGGACACATTCGGGGGATGCCGTGCAACAAGCGCGTGAGTCTGACATTTGCTATCGCGTTCGCACTTCGCACTACAGTGCGAGTACGACTCTCTATCTCTGTCCTTGATCGTGTATACACGTTGTGATTAGAAGGACTGTAGTTGTACGCGTGTGTTTATACAGCGTGTCCAGTAAATAGTGCGACATACTACAGGGGGTGATAGCTGGGATCAATACCTACCAAAAAAACACAATATATGTTCAGCAAAATGTTACGGAATTAAAGTTACACATCATTTATAAAAAATCGATAAATCTCTACCTTGAGACAGATTTATTAGCATATCGCCATGAAAAATTCTTTTTCTAGTATTTTTTTTACATCAAATTATTCGTGAATAGTTAGTCTACTTATTGATAAGTCGTTTTTTAATATTTATTTTTTTATAAATATTTATTTTTTAAGATATACTATTTTATTGTTTTAATTTTCGCAGAATGAATTTGAAAAAGTTATATTAGACAAAATCCAGACGTTTGTTTTGTCTAGTGGTTTACTATGCAATGAACAATTTGGTTTTAGAAAAAATAGTTCAACAGCCCTTGCCTGCTTTAATATAGTTAAACATAATAGGTTGGGGAAAAAGTCTTTTCGCATTATAGTATGTATGAACTTGTCATAAAATATCTTGGGCTATACCAATTGTATCTGGCTGATTTTGGTATCATTAAAAAGTTTTAATTTTACAGAAGACAATTCCAAATTCAAATTAGGTAAATTTGAGATTTTCATTTGTTTTTCTTATTGTTAAAATGAGTGATTCTTATGAAGAATTTCGATACATTTTAAAATTTTATTACAAAAAAGGTAAAAATGCAACACAAGCCGCGAAAAAAATTTGTGATGTTTATGGACCTAATGCAGTATCTGTGAGAGTAGCGCAAATTTGGTTTAAGCGTTTTCAATCCGGAAATTTTGATATCAAAGATGCACGTCGCTCTGGTCGCCCTGTTACGGACAAAACTGTTGCCATTTTTGAAAAAGTGGAGCAAGATCGGCATATTAGTAGTTACGATGTAGCTGAAGAACTGGGGATTGACCACAAAACTGTTTTGGCGCATTTGAAAAAAGCTGGGTACACAAAAAAGCTCGATATTTGGGTGCCTCATGAGCTCACTGAAAGAAACCTAATGAACCGTGTACTCATTTGTGATTCTTTATTACGACGTAATGAAACCGAACCATTTTTGAAGAAGTTGATAACTGGTGATGAAAAGTGGATCACGTACGACAAGAACGTGCGAAAAAGATCGTGGTCAAAGGCCGGTCAGGCTTCACAGACTGTGGCGAAACCCGGGTTAACTCGCAACAAGGTGATGCTGTGTGTGTGGTGGGATTGGAAGGGCATTATTCATTATGAGCTGTTACCGCCAGGCAGGACCATCAATTCTGAACTGTACTGCGAACAACTGATGAGATTAAAGCAAGAAGTTGAGAGAAAGCGGCCGGAATTAATCAACAGAAGGGGTGTGGTTTTTCACCATGATAACGCTAGACCTCACACATCTTTAGCCTCTCAGAAAAAATTACGGGAGTTTGGCTGGGAGGTGTTAATGCATCCGCCGTATAGTCCTGACCTTGCACCTTCAGATTTCCACCTGTTTCGGTCGCTGCAGAATTCCTTAGGCACTGTCAGGTTGACATCACAAGAGGACTGCCAAAACCACTTGTCGCAGTTTTTTCATCAGAAGCCCCAAAAATTTTATAGCAATGGGATCATGTACCTACCAACAAGATGGCAAAAAGTTATCGAACAAAATGGCACCTATATACTTTAGTCACTTGTAAATAAACTTTATAAAAAAACCTTTTGAATTTTTATATAAAATACGAAGAAACTTTTTTCCCAACCTAATATATCTGAAGGACTTGACAAAGGTATTTCCGCTTTAGCGATATTTCTAGATATGAGCAAGGCTTTCGATTGCGTAAATCACAGATTATTGCTTCAGAAGCTTGAGAGATATGGAATAAGAGGAATAGCATTAAACTGGATAGAAAGTTACTTTACAAATCGCCAACAAAGGGTTGAAATAACTACCATAGAGAACAACTCCAAGAAAACGTATACATCTGACTTCCTCACTAGTATTTGCGGTGTTCCACAAGGAAGCGTATTAGGACCTCTATTATTTCTGATATACATTAATGATCTTCCAGTTGTTACGGACCAGGAATGTATTCTTTTCGCTGATGATACAACGCTTCTAGTTAAATGTAAAAACAAAAATGATTCAGAGACTATTGCAATAACAGAGTTTAGTAAAATACTTAAATGGTTGAATAACAATAACTTAATTAAACATTACTATTAGTAAAACTAAATATATAAAATTTGAAACCTAAAAATGAAGATCGAATTGACATAACATGTAATTTTAATGATAATAATAATATAATAGAAGAAGTTACTACGACCAAATTTTTAGGAATAACTATTGACAAATACCTTAATTGGAAAGCACACATTAACGCAATTGTAACAAAATTAGACAAATTTGTTTATGCTCTAAATAGTATTGGAAATAATTCAACACTCACTTTTAACACTTTATTATTTTATAATTTATACACTTCACAACATTTATGACTGGTGTATTTCTTGAAGGTTGATTTCCAACTGCTTTCCCTCCGTTATGCCGGGCTCTTACCCCTACTCTCCCCACTTACTCACCCCACTACAACGGATATGGGCTCACTTTTAATCAATTTTATCACTAAAATCAACCTTCAGGAAATCAAAACTATTTGACAATATTTTCACATTTTGCAATTAAAATATATTTATAACAGTGAGAAATAAACATAAGATTTAACATAATAATGAAATCATTAGAATAACTTATGACACCTTACGATTAATTCTATAATATGCTTACAACTCGGCCATCTGGTGAAGGGTACGTCCCCGTGCCTAGCAATATGAAATTATTTAAGCAAAAATAAAAAAAAACTTAAAACTCAAAAACATCATAATATTCAACTCAAAAACATTATATTAACTTAAACACATCATAATCTTTTCTTAGAACTTTAAAAAATAAAAATAAGTATTTTTTTATAGTTTGTAGGAACTTCTATAAATTTTTTCAAAACAAGACATCGATTTCATTCTAATGACTATATTAAATTCAATTAAAATATTAAAATCAATCTGCAAAAAAATATATATTTATTTACTAATTACTTATTATTAGAATGATTTATATACCTAGATCTTAATACATATTGTCGAACAACTAGGTATAATATGTTTTAGGTACCTAAATTCATTTGTCGTCGTCACTGTCATCATCATTGTCCGTAGAGCTATTTAAGTCAGTTGTTAGATTAAAGGCGTATCTTCTATCAAAAATCTATCATTAGGTAAAAGTTTTATAATACGGTAAGGTCCTTGAAATTTAGGTAAAAGTTTTTTTGATTTGCCATTGTTAGTACCAATTTCACGCTCAACTCGTATGAGATCACCGACTTTATAAACACTACCCATTTTTCTTTGTCTGTTAAACCTTTCACTATCTTTTTCTTGCTGCAGTCTAATAAGTTCTCCCGCCTTATCTCTCATTTCACTTAATTTTTCAGAGGGGGTTACTTTAATCGTTTCATTAATAACATCATGTAGCATTCCTTCTGTAGTACTAACTGCTCTAAAGCCAAATAACAGTTCAGAAGGACTTTTTTGTGTCGTTTTATGTATTGATGTATTAAGAGTGCGCTAGTCAACGGCTCGAACACAGTGCTGCGCGCGGGGAAAATGTTTGTTATTTCACCTAATATTGGGGAAAAAAGGATATACCCATAAAATAGTAATCTATACTTATAAGAGAAGCTATACTGCACACATTTATGCAGCTGTGTAAAGTATTTTAGAAAAGGCGTCTTCAAATTACTCAAATCGACACTCGGCTGTTGGTGTTTTATGAAAAAACTATATAATATTTTTGTCTGAAGTAAAATTACCTCAATTGCTGAATATTCGAACTGTGTCGGTATTTGCTTGCTTTTTTATTATCATTCTTCGTTTAATTTTTATTTACGTTCAAAGTTGCGCTAAAAATGCGATGTTTGGAGGCTATTATCTTCTACACTAATTTGAATTTTAGAAATATAAGCAAATACCGACCTAGATAAGTGTCATAAAAATCGATATTACGCTAGAATTTGGGTCTACAATGTTTGACTTTGGAGTAAATCACCAACAGCGTTTGTATGGAGAGAAAAGCGACTAGCGCAGCCTTAAGACCAATTTGTATATCCTGTACAAATTCGTCCCAAGATCTGTCACTTTTCCCATGAGTTTTTGTTGACAAGGCATCTAAAATCGTCCTATTGAAACGCTCGACCTGTCCATTTGCACGAGGTGTAGCGACAGCATTAAAAATATGTTTAATCCCGGTTTCTTTTATAAATGCTTTAAAAGAGTTACTCGTAAAAGAAGAGCCTCTGTCAGTAATTAACCTAATTGGAACTCCAAAATAACTTATATGATCTTTGATAACTCGAATGGTTGTAGAGGTTTTTACATTTTTTACGGGCTTTATATTAACATATTTAGTGAAACTGTCTACTATAACCAAAAGATAGCAGTTACCACGTTTGCTTTTTATAAAGGGGCCTAGATAGTCAGCGTGAACGGTGTGAAAGGGTTTGTCGATTTTGGGTATGGGATGAAGAAATCCTTCACGAGGTCCTCCTGATGTTTTGTGGTGGGCACACTCTAAGCATGCACCTACATATTTTTTTACGAATCGACGCATTTTTGCAAACCAGAAAGAATCCTTTACTCGAGCTAAAGTTTTGTCAAATCCGAAGTGACCTATGTCGTCATGATTTTTTTTAAGAATTTGCCACCGCATAGGTTTTGGAACTAACCATTTAAGACCAGACTCAGTTTTCCGATAAACCATGCCATTTTTAATTTCGTAATTATTTAATATTTCTATAACATTTTTGCTATCTGGATTACTTAAAATATTTTTAATTGATTGAACTTCTTCATCTACTGACTGGACTGTGCTTAACCAATTACTATCGGACTCTATATTTAATACGTCTAAAACATGCGTTTCTATTACTTCCGAGCTAATAGGATGTCTACTAAGCGCGTCGACGTGAGCCATTTAATCGCCGGGTCTATACTCTATCTCGCAGTCAAATTCCTGTAACTGAATCCACCAGCGTGCTATTCTAGGGACAAGATCTCGTTTTATAAGAGTAGCTCGTAAGGCGTTACAGTCTGTGTAAATTTTAAATGATATTCCTAAAAGATACACCCGAAACCTATTCAGCGAAGCTATAACGGCTAGCGTTTCTAACTCGTAGGAGTGCATTTTCTGTTCGTCTATGGTAGTTTTTCGACTATAGTATGATACGGGACGTAAAATGCCGTCTTTGTTTTTTGTAACAGTATCCCAGCTACACCTAACTTACTTGCATCGGTATGCAGTTCGGTTACTGCGTGTGGATCATAAAGAGCTATAACTGGACGCTCTGTTAACTTTTCTTTAATAGAATTAAAAGCGGTAGCTTGTGACTCTGTCCATTTCCAATCACAGTTCTTACGCAGAAGATCCGTTAAAGGCCTAGCGATAATAGCAAAATCTTTAACGAACCTTCTAAAAAAACTAGCAAGACCCATGAACTGTCGCACCTCGTGTTGGTTCTTGGGGATTGGGAATTTTTCTACTGCATCAGTTTTTCTACTGCCGGGACGAATGCCCGCAGAGCTTACCTCAAAACCCAGAAAATCTATGGTTTTAAAGAAGAAATTGCATTTACTTAGTTTAAGCGTCAAACCACCCTTTTTGAGCAATTCGAGTACCTCCCTCAATCTTACAATTCCTTCTTCAAAGTTATGCGCTGGAATAAGAATATCGTCCATATATACGACCGCGTATTTAATTTTTGCTTCTGACAATATTTTATTGATTGTACGCTGGAAAACCGATGGGGCGTTAACTAAACCAAACGGCATTCGAAGGTACTCGAATTGTCCTTCGGGTGTGACAAAAGCCGTTTTGTTCCGCGACTCTTCCGCGATTGGTATTTGGTAATACCCTGACGCAAGATCTAATGATATAAAATACTCATGACCTGCAAGGAGATCAAGTTGATCTTCTACTCGTGGAATTGGGTAATGTTCTTTGACGGTTTTCCTGTTTAGGGCTCTATAGTCGACACATAATCGTTTGTCCCCAGTTTTCTTTTGTACCAAGACAATAGGACTTGCATAAGGCGACGTAGATTCCTGTATGATTTTAGCATCGAGCATTTCCTGAATCATACCTTGAACCTGATTTCGTTCAGCCAATGACAAACGATAGGGTCTATACACTACTGGATCAGAGTCCTTCAGTTTAATCTCCATTTCAGTTACCGTCGTAAAACCGAGGTCTTTAAGACTTGTAGAAAAACAATATTTAAATTCTTCTAGCAAATTCTCTAACTTAATTTTTTTATGTGGGAGTAATGTCGTCACCATGTCTAATTTCGTAAGTATCTACTGAGTCATGAATCGTAGTAATTCTGTTTACGTCAAAAGTCCTGTTAAAGGGGATTGCTCGAGTTAATAACGAATCTTTAGCTAATCTTAATTGATTTGTTGTAAGATTTTGAACAAGAACATTACCAGCTCCATCTGCAATCAAATACACTCCAGGAAGCAAACAATATTGACTTGCTACACGCCCTCTAACAGAACCGTTGAGATAAATATTGCCATTAAAATTCCGATCTGTATTAACAGGTATTGCCCTAATACTTAAAGGTTCAACGCAAATTTCAGATTGAAGTGTAAGGAATAACTTTGTATCTTCTTTTATACATGTAATGTGTCGAGCTTGCGAACGGACGCGCTCCGCGTTATACACATGCAGCAAATATTAATTATTTAATTAATATTTTTGCGAATCGCGCGGCTGATTGCCGCTGCACGTGATCATGGCGCTCGTGGTCAATGAGTTGCTGGCGTTTATCCAGCACGCCATCGACACCATGGACGAGGTCAGCATAATGCAGATCTGCAAGTCATCGTTCACCAGCGAGGAGATTTGCGAAGGGAAGCATTTGCTGTACGAGACGCTCGGCCAGAGCGCGAACATGCCATCGCGACGGAGAGATGGAACCGAGAGAAGCGTGCAGGACATCATCTCCCTGCTGAAGCAGACGGATCCGGATGAGGTGCCAGCTTTTGTAGCGAAAAATCTGCATAAGCTGCCGCCTGTGACACTGGACCACGTCGACGTCGTCAGCCTACTGAAGGACATCAAGTTCCTGAAGGAAGAACTGGCCGGAGTTCGAGGTAGATTGCAGGCATCAGAGTCTACCATAAGTGATCTACGTAGTGAATTATCACAGCTAAAAAGTGTTAATTCAATATGTAGGTCACCTGATGCAGCAAACGTCACTCGTCGTCGAGGCGCGCAGGCGGTCACGTTTAGCCCGTCAGCATTATCCGACGGGTCAACGAACATCGTTGCTGCCGCCCCCGCTGCCCGCTCCCCGCCCGCTAAGGAGCCGGTGCCGAGTTACGCAAGTGTCGCCGCTAGCGAACCCCCGCCACCTCCCCCGCGTTCGAAAAACAAAGGGAAGAAGGAGGCCCCTGCAAAAGAGCGTCCTCTTTCTAAAAAGGACCGAACGTGCGATGATGACGGGTTCATCAAGGTCGAGAGGAAGAAGAAGAAACCTGTCGTCCGCAACCATCGCGGCACCGCACCCGGAGGACCCGAGCAGCTGTTGCGGTGTGAGACTCCTGCGACACCGCTGTACGTGTCCCGGCTGCATTGGTCTACGACGGTCGAGCAGGTCGTGGACTACATCAGGAGCAAAACCAGCTTCGCCTTGAGGGTCGAGCGGTTGGAATCTCATCATAGAGTGAATTTTAGTTCTTTTGTGGTGAGAGTTCCAACCCATCATTTACCGACCTTCGAGAAGGAGGAGTTCTGGCCGATTGGAGTCGCCTTCAGAAGATTCAGAGGACGACTCCCGAACACTTCGCGCCCCACGTCGCAGACAATACGTGTTTAGTGTTAGTGTTAGTTATATAATATAGTAATATGTATGTTAGTCTATAAGGTATTTATAATATGGGCCTATGCAGCCCGAAATAAATGGTATTTAATTTAATTAAATTTTTATACTCTCAAAAATTAAACGGGTTGATGTTTTTGTAATAAAGATACCGGGCTGCTCAGTAAAGGAGTGTCCAAGTAAAACGGGGTATTTTAGTACATCGTCGTCAACTAAAAAAATCTCAATAGAAGGAACGGCTATTCCTTGTACTTCAATTATAGCATTAGTTTTTCCTATTGGCGCAACTAAATTCCCACCTAACCCTCTCATTAGTGGCAAGTTATCAAAAGTAACTGGCAAGTTTAATAATTCAGCATTAGAACGTCGTATTAGGGAACACTCGCTACCAAGATCTACATAACACTTTAATGGATTATTATTTAATTTAATTGTTACAATATATTTGTCATGAGGTGGATCAGTCTTAGTCATTTCAGTGTAGGTATTATTTTCTTTAGTTTTTGCGGATTTAGTGTAATTTTCCTTATATTGATTACATAAATCTAATTTTAGTACCGTTTTCTCAACATTGGGCTTATCTTGTAGTGTATTTTGGCTTTTAGACAAACTTGGACAAGTTACAACATGGTGACCCAATTTATGGCAGTTGTTACACTTAATTAATGGTTTCGGACATTTAAAACTAACGTGTCCTTCTACGTTACAGTTAAAACATTTTATAGGGGGCTTGTCAGTATTCAATTGGTTAGCTTTATTAGAGTAAGTCGTCTGTGGTCGTCTGTCATTTCTTGTTCTAGAAGTAGTATTAGTTGTACTTTTTAACTGACCCACCTTTACCGATTTAAAGTACTTTAAAACTTCTTCTGGTGTCTTGAATTGAACAGCTTGAGCTCCTACTTTTATAGCTCTATCCTCAATACCATGCAAAATACAGTCTACTGCTTTCTTCCCAGTTATCTGACATCGGTTAAGGAAGTTCAGCTTTGAAAAGTAATACTGCTCTAAAGGTTCGCCGTACTTAACTCTTAAGGCTAGCATTTCTGTCAACAATTCTGCATAATTATCACTACTTGGAAATGACTCAGTAAGCTTAATTTTCCATTCACTCCAAGAGAACTTGACACTAGGAAGACTCTCATACCATGACTTTGCTAAACCCACTAGTTTTGGTATAGCATAATGTATAGTTTCGCGTTCGCTCCATTCATAAATTTCAGAGCATTCGTCTACCTTCCCTATCCAGTCAGTTATGGTCTGAGTTTTATTCATAGGGTCAAATTCCGGGATTACGTTATTGACAGAACTAAGTTTATTTCCACCCTTACTAAGACATTTTAAAGCATCTAAAAACTGACTAAACATATCATTAGATTGTCTATTATCTGGTACTAAATCACCCCCGCGGTCCGGTATATTGTGTCGAGAAATCGAAGCTCGGTGCTCGGTTAGTCGGCAACTCGGTGTTCTTGAATTAGAACTGACAGGTCGAATCACCAGCTCACGATCTCTATATTCATTACGTCCCAGTTGCGATCGGTCGCGATAGTCATTCCTCGAACGTCGCTCAAGCTCATCGTTCGGGTGATGATATCTCGTAGTAGGTGTAGAGATCGGTCGTCGCTCAAGCTCACCGTCCGAAACTCTACCTCTACGTCTCACATCCCTAATCAAATTGTCCCTAAGACGTTGCTCAAGCTCATCGTCATTAGGGGTGGGTGTACGTAAAGACCTTCGGTTAGACTCACGATCACGAGTGCGTCGAGCTTCTTTTGGTGCGCCAGAAGCACGTGGTCTGTGTTCCCAAGGGCAAGGCAGCGCAACACTTGGACTTCTCGACCGCTCTCGGGAACGCGCACTCGCCTCTCTCGTCCTTGATGCGGACACTCGCCGCGAACTGCAGCCAGGCTCATCATGATCCATCTGAAACTTGTAATTATTTGTGTTAGGTCAAATATATTTATATCTATTGTCTTTAAAAAAATATGATAATTAATACAACTTATTCGTTGTTACATGCAAAAAACAGAATTAAATGAAAAGTATATTTTGTTTATAATATTTTAGATTTGTTTCAAATCCAAAAATAAATAAAGCTAAACAAGTAAATATCACCAGTGTCACTTAGATTATTCTGTAATTAAAGTTCATTAATTAACTTATAACATGTAATGTTATACCTACACTACCACATAATACTTCTGTGGTAAAATAATTATAGATCAACTGCACAACATTTTGATAGTTCTCAATATTATTAAATTGAATTACTTTTACTGTAGTAAATGATCTAAAATTATAATATTTTATATTATTCTTTAATACCAAATAAACTAAATATAAAAATTCATATTATGTTCAAAATGGATAAGTAATAATCGCTACATTATGAAATGAAAATTCATTAGTCATGCGTTTACCAATAGAAATAAAAATAGAAATCCAAACAACAAAACAACAGTTCAAAAATCCCTACAATGTTTTTTTTTCAATAATATACTTTATCTATCTTGGGAAAAATTATAAAGAACATTATAATTGTAATATATTTTTTTGTCGTCTAAAAACTTAATAAAACATCGTATTCAAGCCATTATAATAGATAAAATGACTAATGACGTCATTTAAAAATGAAAAAGCTATTACATTGGATATAGAATATTTTGAAATAATAGAATAATTTTAATACTAATTTCTATATCCTAGTATTTTGAAATATTAAATATTTTTAAAGTAGTTAAAGTTTTAAGTTTAAGGAATCATCATATTATTAATCACTGTACTCAGATCATCTAAAAACCAAAAACATACAGAGAAGAAAAAAGAAAAAAAAATAGGGAATCAAATTGCATTAAAATAAGATTTACTTACGTTTTCCGTGCTAAGGGCGTCGTAGTGAATCCCACTTGCTGAAGATATTGGAAATAATTCAACACTCACTTTTAACACTTTATTATTTTATAATTTATACACTTCACAACACTTCATGACTGGTGTATTTCTTGAAGGTTGATTTCCAACTGCTTTCCCTCCGTTATGCCGGGCTCTTACCCCTACTCTCCCCACTTACTCACCCCACTACAACGGATATGGGCTCACTTTTAAGGGGCAAATAGCCCCTAAAGCTTAAAAATCGCTCAGTTTGAGTCGGAACTACTCCGAAAAATGGGAGTAAAAAAATTCAAAAAAATATACATTTCACACTTCAATCCTTCATCTTTAATATTATCGTTAATTTTTTTAATAAGACGAAGATTAATATTAAATAAATTAAAATTAAAAAGCCCTGTTTTCAGATTTCTTTTTCTATCTACTCACTACCTACTACGGCTATAAAGATGGTTCTTTTACGAAAATGTGAAGAATATATTTATCTAACATTTCATCGTTGGGTTTTTCGAAATACCGTTTTGTTTTCAAAATATACGTAAATAACTATTATTTTGTGAAAATATTTGTAAGCGGTGCGTGCGCGGGCGCGCGGGACAGTGAGCCGCTGACTTTCGTACGTACGAGTAGTTTAGAACGTGGTAGAGCCATGCTTCGGCACGAATGGGCCGGCTCGACCGGAGAAATACCACGGGCTCACAGAAAACCGGCGTGAAATAGCGTTTGCGCTGTGTTTCGCCGAGTGAGTGAGTTTACCGGAGGCCCAATCCCCTACCCTATTCCCTTCCCTACCCCCCCCTATTACCCTATTCCCTCTTAAAAGGCCGGCAACGCACTTGCAGCTCTTCTGATGCTGCGAGTGTCCATGGGCGACGGAAGTTGCTTTCCATCAGGTGACCCGTTTGCTCGTTTGCCCCCAATTTCATAAAAAAAAAAAAAAAAAAAAAAAAGGAGGTTGTGTCACTCTCCGCGGTGCTTCTATTTCGCAATCGTTTATTTTACTCTTGAAATAATAGGGAACAACATGCCGTAAAAAATAAATTATGAAAACCTTAGCGAGCACTCTGCCTGCGATAGAATGAAAATGTTCGATCGTTGAATGTACTTTTTTGTTCCTTCAACTTCTTACTTGAAATTTTAATAATATATTAATATAATATTATATAGTATATATTATAGTATAATATTTTATTATATAATATGTACTTGTAAATTTCACAGAAAGTGTATAGTTCTATTTCTATGACGACCTCTGTGGCTCAGTTGGTTGAGCGTGTCGTTGCTCAAGCCGGGGGTCGCGGGTTCAAATCCCGCCGACGGAACAAAAAGTTTTCTGTGTTCCTGGGTCATGGATGTGTATTAAATATGTGTATAATATAATAAAAATCTTAATTATGTGTATAGTATAAAAGTATTAAATATACTTCCGTTATCTGGTACCCGTAACACAAGTTCTTCGAGAACTTACCACGGGATCAGATTGACGTGGTGTGAAGCGTCCATAGATATATTATATTATTTCTGTTTTAATTGTCTATTTAGTATATCAACGTTTTGAGGTATATAATATATGAGGTAAAAATGCCTAAGCGACATTTATTTATTTATTTAACACACATACAACTACCATTACAGACAAAATCCAATTCGATAGCGTAGGAGAGCAAATTCATATTTTATATAATACATATTATGATATTTCCAGTTTAAATAATAATAATTGATAAAAAATAATAATTAAAGAAAATATAATAATTAAAGAAAGACACATATGACGCATAAATTTAGTAAACTTTATAGAAGAGTGATTTAACGTTAAAATTTTTAGAAAAAAAAATCATTAAAAATCACAAAATAGTCGGATTTAGATGGTTTTAAAATACATCTATATATCTATATATCAATAAGATACAACGTGTATCTTATTTTTATAGCAATTTTTGATATTAAAACGAGTCATATAGCTTTCGAATTACAGGCAGTTTATGTCGCTTAGGTAAAAAAGTCCTAATTCGAAAAATAGGTAAAATTATCTAAGCTATCAACGAAAGTTATGTAATAGCAAGTAAAATTGCCTACATTTTATTTTAAAGGTTTTCAGCAACATGTAAAAATAGATAAGCTATAGATACATTTTCTGTAATAACAGGTAAAAATAACTAATTCCAAACACTTTAAAAAAATTATAGGAGTATTCATCTAAATGGCCTAAGAGTTTATAAAATAAAACAAGATAAGTTACATAAATGTTGCTTACATTAAGAATTTTCTACGGCTAAAGTTATCTTAATAAATTTATTATTCAATGACATTGTAAATTTTTGCTCCTAACTGACAATATTCTCCTTCTTCTTGTTTATAAAAATTAATTGCAGTTCCCTTGTCTGACTAAAACGAGTAAAAACGTTAGCTAATTTTGATCTTGAAATAATAAAAAATATACCAATAAAAACTCAAGGCCTAGGATTTCAGCCCATTGCTTTATACTTAAGCTGCGGCCCCATTCCTTGAGTTCTCTCTTGGTAGTGCTGGGAGATATTCCACATACCGATTCTGGGCATGACACCGTGACACAATTGGCCCAAAGCCTACCCAGCTCATCCGCGGTTTTGTTGCCGGAGATATTGCCGTTGCCTAGAACCCATACCAGACTGATGCTGTTATCTCGTCCTAGCATGTTTAGCGTTTGAACACAAGCCATAACTAATTTAGATGAAAGAAGAAGGGGCAAAAAGTCCCCATCCTTGTAGCACTATAAGACATATATCAAATGAAAGGGCTTAAAAAAGTGTCATTGTTTTGTATGACGAAAATCCTCTAAACCATGGAAGAAAAAAGTAAATGAGGGTTAAAAAAGTTTAAAAAAATCATTCTATATTATTGCACCGTTTCATAGTGTTGCTACTATGGAAATTTTTTGGAAAGTAATGGTATACACTCAACTTTAGAAAAGTGTTATATTTTGATAAACTGCCACATATTTTGATGAAATGTATGGAATGGTAATAAAATACTAAAAATAAGCTCTTCCTCAATTTTTTCGCACATACCTACTTACTTTCTGGAAATTGTTTCTTACTTGCAACGCTATCGAATGGTGCAATAATACAAAATGTATTTTTTCCTAATTTGCGGATTCGAATCCTGGCCTGGAAAAGTGGTTTATGTAAAATCAAATAATTCAGATAAAACAAATTACATTAAAATACATATAATTAAATAGCAAAAATAATTTTAAAACGATTAGGTACAGAAAAAAAGTAAAAAAGATATAGTATATGGTGAATTATTCTTCTGGGCGTTGTAAGAGAAGTCAAAAAAAATTAGCAATAGCAATTTAGCCCTACGGAATATCGAGGCCGACTTGATAAAAACTTAAACTGCATAATTTTTGATAACTCATTTTTCCTAGACAGGATTTGAACCCATAAATTATGAAAAAAAAAATACATCCTGTGTACTGCACCTTTAAATAGTATCGCAAGTAAGAAACAATTTCCATAATGTAAGTATGTGACAAAATTGAGGAAAGAGCTTATTTTAGCATTTTATTATCATTCCATACATTTCTTCATAATATGGGACAATTTATCAAAATATAACACTTTTCTGAAGCTTGCTGTATACCATTACTTCCCGAAAATTGTTTCTTATTAGCAACACTATGAAATGGTGCAATAATACAGGATGATTTTTTAAACTTTTTTTCACTTATAACTCTCATTAACTTTTTTCTCCCATGGTTTGATTGTTCTGACAGACTGCGCTGAAAGCATTGACAGTAGCAGAAATATCATCTAAATTATGCTAATCTTCTCTATAAGATTAGGATGTTTTATGGACAAGGACAATCTGTAGGCTCTGTAGTGAACAACTCATCACAGCCTCAAACATGGTTGTAAATTGTCCTAAGCAAGTATATAGGCAAGCCTGTAGGTGGCATGCCCCCGTAGAAGGTCCGTCCACCCGGTTGTCTTTCCTGGATCCGTCCGTGTACCAGACTATGTCATTGGAGTAAACATTGATTCCTATCCTCTACTCTCCCTAGACGATAGGAAAACCTGGTGTTGCTTTGAGAAGCTATGCACCTTGATCATATCGTCTGTTGGCATGGCCATGATAGGTGTCTTAAGAAGAGACTATTGCATCTGTCCATGAAGGGTGGAAGTCCATTTGGCTTCCTGGCCTTGACTTGACGCTACTACCGCCATACATTTGTCATTAAAAATGTACGGTGATAGCAGCTTTTGATGTAACAAAAGAGATGAACAATATTTGTTATATTCTGATAATTTTTTTATGAACATCAACTTGGCAAAATCGCTTTAAAATTTTATCATAGTAACATATTTTGTCGGCAGCGTTAATTCGTTAATCGTTGAAGTTAATTATTAACCCCAGTTAACGTAATTTTTCCAAGGAATCCACGGAAAACTTTTTATTCTCTTATGGATTCGAACCCACGCCCTCTGGCTTGAGCACTAAAGCGCTAACCACTGAGCCACAGATATCTTCATCTAAACTGATCACATTTTTAGAGCCAGCCGTTTGGCTTTTAGAGGGGGGGACGCCGTATTTTAAAAAGAAATGCGCTTAAAAGTGGAATATCGCGCAAACGGATACGTACGTACATCAAAATATAATCTCAGAAACCTCTCAATGTTCTTATAATGTCTATGTACCTAATTATCGGGGAGATCCCCTTTTCGTGTAGGTGTAACCAAAAATTATCTTCATTTATTTTA
This sequence comes from Glaucopsyche alexis, assembly GCA_905404095.1. Taxonomy (NCBI): domain Eukaryota; kingdom Metazoa; phylum Arthropoda; class Insecta; order Lepidoptera; family Lycaenidae; genus Glaucopsyche; species Glaucopsyche alexis. The sequence goes on from FR990053.1 coordinate 12,710,458, forward strand.
GCACTATGTCGACGTGATAAATAAACTTATCCATTCAAAGTTTCATATTTCAAGCACCACCGTTTGGATGGACAGACGGACGGGCGGACGGTCGGTCGAACGGAAGGACATGACGAAACTATAAGGATTCCGAGACATGAACTACGGAACCTTAAAAAAGGAATAATAATGAAACCACACCGATTTCAGTGACTGTTGCCAATTTAATTGAAAATAGACCAGCTATAGGAGCAATTTTATTATGTCCAAGTATGTGCGCAAAGTTTACTCCCATAACCTAGTATATTGATATTTTCTACTACCGAAAGGACTAACTAGCGAAACATTAGGCGCATAAATATAGAAATATATTTAGCAATGTTTGCGTTCATTAAGGTTCCCACACACTGTAAATTTAATACTTTTAGTTACATTTTATCTAACCGACGACAAAAAAAATATCTAACCGACATACTTAAAAACAAAAGTTTTCAAGTAAAAATATCTACATAGCACAAATAGTTATTGTGTCAAATATGTAAAACTATCTTTACGCCAATATTGTTTTATTTCACTATGGGTAAAATTCTACAAGTTGCACTTTCGTAAAATAATGGTATCAAATTAAATGCACTGTAAGGACAATTCACAAATAATTTGTATGGAGAAAATGTACAAAGTGTTCACGAAAAGAATTTTTTAAACAAGTATAAATATTTTTGTGCAAACAAAAGAAAAGTAAAAACATGAAAAATAGACTAAGTAGATTTTTAAAATTCTTCAAAATATCCAAATGAATTTTTTTATAAATAGCTTTTTGTTGTCGCTTAGTGAACATAACATTCATGATTTTGTATAAATTTCACTATATTATCTAAGCGACAAAAAAATCGTCGTAGGAAGACGACGATTAGACCAATCGACGAAGAAAAAAAAATACAAACTCATTGATATAACTCATTTTCGGTATTTTTGTCGCTTAGGAAAGCGAAAAAACACCTAGTGGATATTTTAGTGATTCTGTCAATAGCACTAAGTATTGCATTTTGGTGGGCGTAGAGGTGGAAAATGAAATCAAAAGTGATGGGTTGGAAGCCGCATTGCCTACCAAATAATAATAACTGTGGGAGAGCCACGCTTCGGCATGAATGGGCCGGCTCGACCGGGTAAATACCACGACCTCACAGAAAACCGGCGTGAAATAACGATTGCGTTATGTTTCGCCGAGTGAGTGAGGTTACCGGAGGCCCATGGGGGGATTTGGGATTTTAAGGATCAGGAACGCAAGTCGCAGCACCAGAGGAGTTACAAGTGTAACTCCTCTGTTGCTGCGAGTGTCCATGGGCGGCGGTAATCACTTACCATCAGGCGATCCGTCTGCTCGTTTCCTGGTTCATCACATAAAAAAAAAAAAAAAAAATAATTTCTAGATTTCGGGAATAACCTCGACCGGCTTCTACAGAAGAAGGAGAAGCGGCTTATACATTCTACGTTTTATCTTTGCTCATAGACCAGAAATAAATTAATATTTTCAAGTTGCATTTAAATCAATCCTAAAGTCGTATAAAAGGGCCGTTCCTCAGTTTATAATTTGAGTCGCGGCGCACAGTGTTCTATTTGACTCAAAAAATTTCCCTATGCTGTTTATTGCATAAATCGATGAATAAATGCATTTTAAATGCAAGAGTAAAACACACACGTGTCTATTTCAAATACTTTTTTTTATAAAAAATAATTTATGTTTCGTGACCTCGACGTAAAAAAAAGACTTAATAAATTCTGTAAGCGTGTCTGATCAATATATATTTTTTTGATTAATATGGTTTAATGAAGGACCTTTAGGCGCATATTTTCCATGTTTTATTTTTTGAAGATCACTTCTGGTTACCGAGTTATTAATTTTTATTCAGTTTTTTGTTTTTATTTTTTTTCTCCCAAATAACTCAAAAGTGCGACTTGTGACTGACACTGAAAGATTGACCTTTAATGCGTCTATCACTGATAAAAAAATCAAGTTGCACTATGGAAGCGTTTGGGAGTTAGAATAAAGGTCAAATGGTACATTTTAGGGTTATCACTAAGGTCAAAAAGTAGGCGATCTGACTTTTTTTTATTGTATAAACGTATAGTACTCTTAAATATGAGTAATTTCTCAGAAGAAATAGTATATCAAAAGTCAATATTTTGAAAGGTTTGTATATTATGTCACCGTAAAATTGTAAAATAACTCAAGAGATTGTAAAAAATATGTCTAAAGATTTATTACCATAGTCATAATTGTAAATCATATACAATTTTGTAGTTAAAGAAAAAACTTCATTAATTTGAGCAAAAATGAAAGGTCTAGTTGAATGACACCCCTAACACAATATTTTGAAATTCGATTACTCGTAAACGCTTCCATAGTGCAAATTGATTTTTTTATCAATGATAGACGCATTAAAGGTCAATCTTTCAGTGTCAGTCACAAGTCGCACTTTTGAGTTTTTTTGGAGAAAAAAAATAAAAACAAAAAACTGAATAAAAATTAATAACTCGGTAACCAGAAGTGATCTTCAAAAAATAAAACATGTAAAATATGCGCCTAAAGGTCCTTCATTAAACCATATTAATCAAAAAAATATATATTGATCAGACACGCTTACAGAATTTATTAAGTCTTTTTTTTACGTCGAGGTCACGAAACATAAATTATTTTTTATAAAAAAAAGTATTTGAAATAGACACGTGTGTGTTTTACTCTTGCATTTAAAATGCATTTATTCATCGATTTATGCGATAAACAGCATAGGGAAATTTTTTGAGTCAAATAGAACACTGTGCGGCGCACAGTGGGTCGAAAATCGGCTTTCATAGACATAGAAATGAAATCTCGAAAGTGATAGATTTTTTGATGGATATTGCTTCAGTTTAGTATTACTATGTAGAAAAATAAGTTTGAGATAATTTGGCCCAAAAATGAGGGAGTAATAATTTTTTTTAAGAAAAACTTGTATGGAGCCAACATGAAAAATTCAAATATTTCAAAAACGGCAAGTTTAACCGTAATATCCTGACAGATGGTTAGAGTACCAATTATTCATGATTTTTTGGCATACATCATATAACGGTTTTAGCTGCTCTTTTTTTTTTAAAAATCGTCAAAATTTTTGAAAAAAAGTCACCCTGTATTATTGCACGATTCGATAGTGTTACTATTAAGGAACAATTTCTGGAAAGTAATGGTATACGGCAAACTTGAGGAAAGTGTTGAATTTTAATAAACTCCTCCATATTTTGAACAAATGTATGAACAATTATATAAAATGCTAAAATTAAGCACTTTCCTTAACTTTCTCACATATAGTTACTTCCCAGCAATTGTTATTTACTAGCAAGACTATCGAATGCTGCAATAATACAGGGTGACTTTTTTTTCAAAATTAACGGATTCGAATCCTAACCAAGGATGTTGACTTGGCTATAATCTGATAATGCAGTTATACTCGTCGTACACTGTGAAGTGAAGGAAAATTATGTCAGAGTAATTGCTTCCCAAATATACTGGATTTATAACTTTTTTATAGAAAATTTATATGAAGCCAATGAGAAAAATCCAATTATCTTCAAAACGGCAAGATAAATCCTTATATCCTTAGATGCTGTTATAGTACTATTGATTCGTGTTTTTTTACACAGTTCATGAAACGGTTCTATTTGCCATTATTTTTAAATAATCGAAATATTAATTTTGAAAAAAAAAAGTCAACCTGTATTAATGCACAATTCGATAGTCTTGCTAGTAAAGAACAATTTCTGGAAAGTATTGGTATACGGCAAACTTGAGGAAAGTGTTAAATTTCAATAAACTTCTTCATATTTTGAACAAATGTATGAAAAATAATATAAAATGGTAAAATTTAGTTATTTCCTCAACTTTCTCATATGTAATTACTTCCCATCAATTGTTCTTTACTAGCAAGACTATCGAATGGTGTAATAATACAGGGTGACTTTTTTTTTCAAAATTAATATTTAGATTATTTAAAAAAAAATGGCACAAACCGTTTCATGAACTATGTAAAAAAATCACGAATTAATAGTACTATAACAACTATAACAACTATAACAGTAAGGATATAAGGATTTATCTTGCCGTTTTGAAGATAATTGGATTTTTCTCATTGGCTTCATAGAAATTTTCTATAAAAAAGTTATAAATCCAGTATATTTGGGAAGCAATTACTCTGACATAAGTTTCCTTCACTTCACAGTGTACGACGAGTACAACTGCATTATCAGATTATAGCCAAGTCAACATCCTTGGTTAGGATTCGAATCCGTTTATTTTGAAAAAAAAGTCACCCTGTATTATTGCAGCATTCGATAGTCTTGCTAGTAAATAACAATTGCTGGGAAGTAACTATATGTGAGAAAGTTAAGGAAAGTGCTTAATTTTAGCATTGTATATAATTGTTCATACATTTGTTCAAAATATGGAGGAGTTTATTAAAATTCAACACTTTCCTCAAGTTTGCCGTATACCATTACTTTCCAGAAATTGTTCCTTAATAGTAACACTATCGAATCGTGCAATAATACAGGGTGACTTTTTTTCAAAAATTTTGACGATTTAAAAAAAAAAAAGAGCAGCTAAAACCGTTATATGATGTATGCCAAAAAATCATGAATAATTGGTACTATAACCATCTGTCAGGATATTACGGTTAAACTTGCCGTTTTTGAAATAATTGAATTTTTCATGTTGGCTCCATACAAGTTTTTCGTAAAAAAATTATTACTCCCTCATTTTTGGGCCAAATTATCTCAAACTTAATTTTCTACATAGTAATACTAAACTGAAGCAATATCCATAAAAAAATCTATCACTTTCGAGATTTCATTTCTATGTCTATGAAAGCCGATTTTCGACCCACCGTGCGGCGCGGAGATCGCGAGCGCTGTGGGGTGTATGCGGGTGGCGCGGCGGGAAGTGTTAGGCCACGCCCGAATCTGTGACGTCATCTACGTATATTTTCGCCTTAATCAATTTTATCACTAAAATCAACCTTCAGGAAATCAAAACTATTTGACAATATTTTCACATTTTGCAATTAAAATATATTTATAACAGTGAGAAATAAACATAAGATTTAACATAATAATGAAATCATTAGAATAACTTATGACACCTTACGATTAATTCTATAATATGCTTACAATAGGTTAAGACAAATTGCATCCAAACAAGCCGCCCTAACTGCTTATCACGGATACGTGTCATCACATTTACGATATGGAATTATACTGTGGGGTAATTCAAGCGAGACTATTAGAGCATTTAAAGTACAGAAAAAAATGTATAAGATCGGTATGTGGTGCAGGGTATTTAGACAGTTGCAGGCCGCTATTTAAAAATTTAAATGTGTTGCCACTGCCTTTTTTATACATTTATGAAACGGCGATTTTTGTTTACAAGCATTCATATCTGTTTCCTAAAAATAAGGATTATAAATATAGAGGTAGAAAAGGAGACCAATTATATATTCCTGAACAAAAGCTTACAATGTTTTCAAAAAATGCATACTGTATGGCTATTCGCATAATATGTAATAAACTGCCAAATATCCTAAAAGGTTTGACATTAAATCAATTTAAAAATAGATTATTTAAGTTATTAATAAACAAAATGTATTATACTGTTGATGAATTTATTAATGATAAAAGCTGATTATGACATTTATTAATTTTCAATATTGACTTATCAAACTTTTGACAGATGCTGACATTTAATTTAATATTTTTTAATTATCTACTCTTTTATTTCATTTAATTAATTAATCGTACCTAACATGTGATCATTATAATTTAATCTTTACAAATTATTTTAACAAATTAAGGACAAATTATTGTCCTTAATTTGTTTAATACATAATATCTCTATGTTAATTATTATTATCTATATTAATTTCACAAAATATTTGCACGTCGAGGTAAATCCGACAAAATATGAGTGTCATTTAACATTGTACCATATTTTTGCAAATAAAATAAAATATTCTTATTCTTATACAGTACTGTCGAACGACCAGCTGTACGGATGCGAGGAGGAGTTCGTGTCGTGTCTGAGCGATCATGCGAGCGCCGCGTGCCGCGAGCTGCTCAAGACGCTGGCAACACTGGGCGCCGGGGGCGGGGACCAGCGGCGGCAGAGCGCGCTCGCGCTGGAGCTGTTCTGGCGCGTGTCCCGCCGCGCGAGCCTCGACGACCCGGCCACGGCGCAGCTCGCCGCCAATCTGTGGACGCTGGCGACCAAACACCAAGATCACAATCATAAACTCGCCGTAAGTACTTACTAACCTAGAGTTGTATAAAGCGAACGCATGGACGTAATTAATAATATAATAAAAAAATAGTTTGCTCGCAAGTGCCCTAAAAGTGAAGGCGCACCTAGACGCGCCGAAGAAGCCGCACGCGCCGCAGTCATCGCATTTTATAAATCTTTATATGAAATTTTATACTCTACACTACACAACCGTGTTCGAATGCGGTGACGTCATCCGCGCCGTCCGTAGCGCACTCGCCGCATTCGCCGCATGCATTGAAAGCGCTGATGACGTCATCCGCAAGCGCTGGTGGAATCAGTATACCTACAGCATTTACTGAAATGCGATTTGTGCGGCGCGGATAGGTGCGCGTTCACCTTAAGTGTTCTAACCACGAAATATAGATACAAACCTATGAATGTTTTGTGATACTAATGTAATGGTATCTCCAGACACACGAATTTGGTACGGAGCGTACAGCGGATCTGGTACGCTCCGTACCAAATCCGAGCGTGTGTTAAGCAGTCCAACGAACATTGTTATTTATGTTATTAACATATTATTATTAATTTAGTTCGCCGTTGTCCGCATCGGATTTGGTCCGCTCCGTACCAAATCCGTGCGTGTTTAGGCCGTACAACGGTTGACACCATTGTATTGCGAACTTAGGGATTTTCCCCCCAAAATTAGGGAAAATATATACGGGGGCTTACTAGGGGGGGCAGGATGCTTAGAGTTCCTTATGAATATTTTTTACGTAATAATAAAAATAATTTTTATATGTCTAATATAGCTAGGGATATGAAAATGTATTGAGAGTGAAATCAGATTAAGAACACGTTAGTTTTATTTTATTCACGCATAAGTATTTACGTTAAACACATAACCTTTATTTCTAGCTTATTATCTCTTAAACCTGTAAATTGTATAACTAATCAGGGGTAAAGTTTTGGGAGAAATATTTTTGTGAGTTAGTAATACCAACCTGGTACCACGCCCGTTATCAATGAATTGCGAGAATCATCATCGTCGTTGAAAAACAACACTGTAAATAGAACTCTGTGTTAAATATAATAGAGCTGAAAACCGAACACACGAGTGTTGAGCTTTCAATTCGGTCCGCCACTGCGACACTGGATTCGGTCCGCGGATATGGACTCCGGACCAAGTTTGAGTGTCTGTAGATACCATAACTGTATAACAGTTGTAGGAGCATTTAAATCTTTTTGCTGTATCGTGTTGACTTCAAGTTTTCTATTTTTTTATCACTTTTTTTAGCTATCGATGCTGAGTGATTTGAAGACTTCCGGTGATCCTACGAGCGAAAAACTTTTCGCGCGACTGAAAGACGACTATTGAAGGTGAAATATTATTGTTAGTACTACTTGTATGACGTTATACGATATGGTTAGGTAAGTATATTTATTCAAAAATAATAACATGTATCCAAGATATCACGTTTCATTTCTTCCTTATATTTTAAATAATTTTTATTGTTATTTTAAAGGGTCGATTAGTTATTATTAATCTGAAGGAAAATATTTTTTGAATTTAAATGAAAAATATCACTCAGTTACAAGATTTGCAAAGCAGACAGTATTTAGGCGCGACTCATAAAATGTGTAACAAGAAAAACACACTAGGTTCAATAAACAAGACCTACATTCTCTAAATAGCCAGCTGATATCACTAAATACGTCTGTATCTATAATATGAAAATCCGTCATATTGGCAAATAAAACATTCTAAAATAATATTGTTTTAACGGTTCATTGGCTGGAAGCCAAACTATCAACATACAAAGACGGAAGTTGAAATGCGTACTTTTTTCATATACGGGCGAGTTTTTCATGAGTTACTTCCCAGCAATTGTTATTTACTAGCAAGACTATAGCGAATGCTGCAATAATACAGGGTGACTTTTTTTTTCAAAATTAACGGATTCGAATCCCAACCAAGGATGTTGACTTAGCGATAATCTGATAATGCAGTTATATTCGTCGTACACTGTGAAGTGAAGGAAAATTATGTCAGAGTAATTTCTTCCCAAAAATACTGGATTTATAACTTTTTTATAGAAAATTTCTATGTAGCCAATGAGAAAAATCCAATTATCTTCAAAACGGCGAGATAAATCTTAATATCCTTACTCTTTATTATAGTACTATTTATTCGTGATTTTTTGACATCGTTCATGAAACGGTCCTATTTGCCTTTTTTTTTAAATCATCGAAATATTAATTTTGAAAAAAAAAAGACACCCTGTATTATTACACCATTCTATTCTTGCTAGTACTTAATACATATGAAAAATTTGAGGATTTGGAGTTTTTGAATTAATTGAATTTTTCATTTTTCATGTCCGTTTTCAGGCTCCATACAATTTTTTCGTAAAAGAATTATTACTCCCTCATTTTTGGGCCAAATTATCTCAAACTTCATTTTCTACATAGTAATACTAAACTGAAGCAATATCCATAAAAAATTGTCACTTTCGAGATTTCATTTCTATGTCTATGAAACCCGATTTTCGACCCACCGTACGCCGGATAAACACGGGAAAAATCCCGGACATTTAGGCGGAATATGGTTTTTTCCCGGGACACCTTTGAAAACATATTTTTTGCAACAAGAATATCGTTATAATTTTTTTTATTCATTTATACAGCTTGTTATTAAAATCGAACTATGTACGTATGCAACCGCAACAAATAATAGACATTTTTAATATAACACTGTTTCTGAGGTAGTATTGTAACAAAAATAATTAGAAACGTTCTTTTTTTGGCATTAATCAAATAATTATATGATACTACTAATAACTAACTATAATAATATTATACTTTGTAGTTTTAAAATAATCTAAGTAGTTAGGAAGCCAAATTCCTATAATATTTATTGATTGTAAATTAAAAGTACTTTAGTAGCTGATAAAACTTTTAATTTTAAGGAGATTAATATTTTTACTTATTTTGATATTTTTCAGTCTTCCCAATTTTCGCTAAAATATCTTGCCGTGCCTTCTTGAATGTGGGTTATTATGAATGATTTTTTTTTTACATTTATTTCAATTTACCGCTTATCTATAAAAAAAATTGGAATTCCCATGACAATAAAAGTGTCCCCGGACAGAAAGGGACACCTGGACACTTTTTAAAAACTCCTGCCGGACGGCCTCCGGACGCCCTTCAAACTAGGACAAATCCAGGGAATTCCGGATGGATGGCAGCCCTATCTATAACCTACTGTTCTCACTTTACCGTGACTGTCTGTGGTGTAGAACTGTAGTATGAAAAACAATGTACCCTAGTTACCCGACTGGGTTATGTTTTTTGCGCGTATCTTCCAAATGGCTGGATGGATTTCGACAATAAGGTACGTTAGATATCAAAATCCCAAGTGTCCTTAGAGAGGTAATTTTATGAAAAAAAAAATACAAAATGGCGGATTTTGGTGCCAAATTGTTTTTTTACCAAACCTATCGAGTAGGGTATCAAAATAAAGGAAATTATAATGAGACTAGCTGTTGCCCGCGACTTCGTCCGCGTCAACTGATGGCGCAATAATGCATTAATTTCGACAAAATTTGATTACCATAAAAAAGGTTATAGTGAGTCAATCTTAAAAGATTTTTTTACATCATTTAAAGAGGAATAATTCTTTTATACATATTTTTTGGGTAACTTGAGCCGTTTACGTAGCGCACGCAATGGAAGCCCTCTATATAAGGTCTCCGAAAATCAACTACGGATACTTCGGGCACATAATCCACTGCTTATGTAAAGACGTTTAGGCAAAAAAATAATTGTCATACTCAAAGTAAAAAATCATAGCTCTTGTATGGGTGACTCTCCGCAGAACGCAAACTCGCCCATATAAAGAAAAATTTTTTTTTCAAGTATGACAATTATTTTTCTGCTTAAACGTCTTTACATAAGCAGCAGATCATATGCCCATAATATCCGTAGTTGATTTTACCAAACCTTATATATAGCTCTCCTCTAACCTCTATAATAAAGCTCAAACATGAATAATTTTCCTCGTTTTTGCAACGTTTTCACTGATGCTTCACTCCTATTAGTCGCAGCGTAATGTTATATAGCTTAATACCTTCCTCAACAAATAGACACAACACAAAAATAATATTTCAATTCGATTTAGCAGTTCCTGAGATCAGCGCGCTCAAACAAACAACGTAAGCCCTCAAAGATTTTCCCTGTCTTTGCCACATTTTCCACTGATTCTTCGCTCCTATTGATCGCAGAGTGATGTTATATATCTTTAAACCTTCCTCAATAAATGGACTATTCAACACAAAAATATTTTTTCAATTTGATCTAGTAGTTCCTGAGATCAGCGCGTTCAAACAAACAACGTAAGCCCTCAAAGATGAATAATTTTCTCCGTTTTTTTCCACATTTTCCACTGATTCTTCACTCCTATTGGTCGCAGCATGATGTTTTATAGCCTAAATCCTTCCTCTATAAATGGAATATCCAACACAAAAACAATTTTTCAATTCGAACCAGTAGTTCCTGAGATAAGCGCGTTCAAACAAAAAAAACTCTTCAGCTTTATAATATTAGTATAGATAGCTGATGCCCGCGGCTCCGCCCGCGTAAGAACCGTATACCTATTTCCTGCAATAAAAAGTAGCCTATGTCATTCCTCGTGGTCTACTTTATATCTGTGCCAAATTTCATGATAATAGGTTTAGTAGTTTTTACGTGAAAGTGTAAATAAAGTTTCCCACGGGAACCGTATATTTCTCCGCGATAAAAAGTAGCCTATGTCATTCCTCGTGGTCTACTTTATATCTGTGCCAAATTTCATGATAATAGGTTTAGTAGTTTTTACGTGAAACTGTATATAAAGTATCCCACAGGAACCGTATATTTTCCTGCGATAAAAAGTAGCCTATATCCTTTCTCAGGCTATACTTTCTGTATCTGTGTACCAAATTTCGTTTCAATCGGTTCAGTAGTTTTGGGGAAGACGGACAAACAGACACACACTTTCCCATTTATAATATTAGTATGGATGTATTTTGAATATAATATTAAATGCAGCATTCGCAAATATTTTTCAATATGATGACAATATATTATGTCAAAATAAAAATAAAGCTCCCCACTCACGGGCTATCGATTGCTTCGATCAAATTGGAAATTAATTCGTATTTGAAAGTAAATTGCTAACGATAAACTATTACACAAAATGATTAGGGTAAGACCTACCAGCTAGTTTTTGCTGTGGGCGTCAAAAATCGGAACAAAATTTACTCATATATACGAGTTTCATATAAAAAGTGTAGTAAGGCGGTCCTAGGATCTCAGGCTATATTTAATTTTTATCTAAACCGATTTCCTTGCAACTACGGATCCAATAAATGTTTAAATTCTAAAAACTAAACCGATAGATCGCTTGTGAATGGGAGCTTTAAATCAAAAGCACTAAGGAGTATTTATATCAACTTTAAAGCAAATCGCTCCCAAACAACTTTCTTTCCCTTTTTATTCCCGTTAGGGGACGAATTTCAATAAACTATGATACACGAATTCCATCAATTCTGTTACATAATGTTTGTGCAAAATATGAAGTAGATTGGACCAAGGAATCACGTTGTCCCATACAAACTGTTTTCTCCTTTTTCACCCCCTTAGGAGTCGAATTTCGAAAAATCCCTTCTTATCGGATCCCTACGCATTACAAAGAGCAAGCCCTGCAAGTTTCAGGTCTCTACGATCAGCGGTTTAGGCTGTGCGTTGATCCGTCAGTCATTCAGGACAAAGGATTTTATATGTATAGATTTCGAAAATATACATACCTATGCCATGTATTTAAATTTCATCAGGACTAATTACAACCATTTTAATCAAATAATTCGAATAAATTTGTAATCAATGCGTTCAATAATAGACAAAGTGTGTGTTGGATAAACTAAAAAATCTAAAATAAATATTTATTTTTGTACGATCTACAATTTGCAAATAGGTCCCGCCTGCTACCAAACATAATGTCAATTATTTCACTTAGGCTTTAAGCTTAATCTTGTTTCGGTCTTTTTAGTGCTTAGGTATGTTTTTTGCAGTCGGGTTTTTTATTTTTAATTATTTATTACTTATATTTATTAGATATGTGTATCCTGGCTGAATATAAAAGTATTCCAAACTTTAATTTATTATATTTTTTTAATAAAAAGTACATAAGTAATTTACTAGAGCACCAATCCTACTCCATTATAGTTCCCTTTCTGGACGAGGCCAAGGACGCCTGGATCGCAACTAGTGCTTGTAGTTGTTTGTTGCTTGACAACGTTTTTTCCCAAAGGCTCTGGGACGAGCCACTCTGCAGACTGGTACGGAATAATGAATAATCCCCTTAATACGTCCTCCAGTCCTGTGGAGCAGACTCGCCTCTTAGCTACGGAGAAATGGGAGTCGGGCCTTTGGCTACAAGCCTTGCCGTCACCCAATACGGGCACATTGCTGGATCGAACCGCTTTCCGAATAGCCACTTCCCTGCGTCTTGGCACCCCCCACGTCGTCCCCCACCGCTGCGTTTGTGGCGCAAACGTGGACAGCCTCGGACACCACGGTCTGTCCTGTCAGCGAAGCGCCGGCCGCATCTCCCGACATCACTGCCTGAACGACCTCATCCGTCGGGCTCTTGTCACCGCCGGAGTACCAGCTGTGCTGGAACCCTCTGGCTTGGCGTGCGACGATGGCAAGAGACCAGACGGTATGACCCTGGTCCCTTGGAGAGTGGGACGGGCTCTCTATGGGACGCTACTTGCGTTGATACACTTGCTCCGTCCTATGTCCAGGGCACCTCGAGCACTGCAGGTGCGGCCGCCAATCAGGCGGAGAACCTCAAGCGGCGCAAATATGAGAACCTTAGTGGGGATCTCATATTTGAACCGTTTGGGGTTGAAACCCTAGGTTCATGGGGTCCGGGTGCGCACAAACTTTTCAGAGAGATTTCCAAAAAACTAATTGAGGCCACCCGAGACCCCAGAGCCGGCACCTATCTGGCCCAAAGAGTATCGCAATCCAGCGGGGAAACTCTTTGAGCCTTCTAGGTACTCTGCCTGGTGGGGACGACCTGGGAGATTTCTTTTTATTTGTAGCTTTTTAAGTTTTTCTAGTTTTAATTTTTTAAGTAGTTAGGTATTAGATATTATACTATAATTGTTATTTTGTCGAAATAAGTTTTATTTCACATAAGTAATAAGTACAACTATGTATCTAACTCAGGAATCAGGACGCAGGAAAACAATAATTTCCAATTCGTGGCAAGATTCAAATTCCACTGGTTATACAAGGCCAGAGAATCGACATAACTGAATTACCTAACCAGTAAGTTTTTCAAATACTGAGACTTTGATTAATAAGTAATTATTTGAGTCTAAATGAAGTGACCTATAAATAAATTAGAATTTATCGCATGACGCTTGAATTTTACGACTACGATAGTCCAGATGTGAGCAGTGGGATATATTAAGATGCACTTACGAGTTACGACGAACAACAAGCCATATTGTGGCTATAGTGCGGTTCAAATGAGAATATGATCGAGTCGGCGCCATATTGTTTCGAATTTAGACTGATATGATCTCGCCATGATATTAAATTTATGTTTAGATAATTGATTACTATTTAACGTGTTTATTTAAATTAGATGCAAGCTCAGATCAAATAAAAAACCAAGATAGTGCATGGCTTTTTCAGTGAGGCCTAAAAAACTACGCTACTTCAAGTTTACACACGCGCTCACGCACACACAAGCAAAAAAGTACTTTACTTCTTGTCAGTCGTCAGTAGTCGTCGCGACGACTCGTTCGATACTGTCGAAAAGTAGCGTACTTTTTTGCTTGTGTGTGTGTGAGCGCATTTGTTTACTTGAAGTAGCGTAGTTTTTTAGGCTTCAGTTCATACAAACGCCATGCGCTATCTTTGTTTATTATTTGATCTGAGGATGCAAGACTATTAATATTTATATGCATAATGCACATAAGTTTTTATGAAAATCGCACTTTTCAGTGATATTTGACAAATAAAGGTCATTGACGTTCCTATTCTCATATGAAACGCGTTATATCGAGATTTGCTAGCTTTAGCTACAATACTTAGTTATAAATTATAATATTATGATTAAAGATTGTACCTAGTTGTTTTAAAATTTTCTTATTTTGTTTTGAACCATTAATATAATACCTAAGTAGGTACAGTATTCCCAAATTAATAATGCGCATGCAGATCTTCGCTAATGGTCGTATTTCCGGAAACACCCGAATCATTGAATCGTAAGAGCCCTAAACAACGCACTTGCATTTTCCACTTTGTTCGAAAGGAATAGGAGTCAATATCATGTGTACACAATCGAAAACAATTCGAGCGGTCGGCAGCGGTCGCCGGTCAGTTAAAGGTCCGTCAGTCGTCTTTATATATTGGTGGTGACTGCACGTGTTCTTTCTGTGTGGAATTATATAGAGCTGCTACTACTACACACCCTTCTTGGTTTTGTTTTCATATTTTAGAACAAAACACACTACTAAATTATGCATGAATGCACTTAATCACTCTATATATATATCGTTTTCCGACGCTCGGGACATACGACCGTTGCCGAACAGTGACGAAGATTTCTATGCGCATTATTACTTTGGGAGTACTGTACTCGTAATAATATCAAGATGGTTGATTAGAAATAGTTAAAATTTTAGCTTAATTTAAAAGGGGAATTATTTAGAGAATAAGTTTTAGTTCATACTTTTTGTACATTTTTACTTTGGAAGTTGGTTTATTTTTTTTAAATATAATTTACCCTTTTCAGTGATATTTATTAAATAATTATTAATACATCTTAAGAACCTTCAAAATAAACGATCGAATGTATAATTGAATACGCGCCAAGCTTCCATTAGGTAGGTATTGTAAATAAGATGATGATGATTACTGTAAGTTACATAGTGGCATATAATATTATATGCTTGCAGTTCTTTAATCAATGCCGAAATTTCCAAATGGAGGGATTCTGTTCAGTGCTTTTGGATCCAGGGTATATCTTGGTGCAAAATCTTATTTTTTTTTGTAGCTTATGCTTGTGTTACTTCAGAAAAAGTCAAAATCACTATATGTGTCCATGTAAAATTCGAGAAGTTCCCTCGATTCCTCATGGATCCTATCATCAGGTTTCCACTTTAGACTAAAGAACCAACTTCGAATTATACCCTTTACAACGACAAAATAATTTTGCAAATAGATCCATAAACGGCAGAGTAATGTTCAAAGCTATCCTTGTTGGTGTAAAATACTATGAGAAGTAGGTACTTCTCTTAAATAAATGTTTATAATATCATCATAATGTGATGATTTATGGTGTGATGATGGTGGTGATGATGATTACTCTAATCGACATAGTGGCATATGCTTGCAGTTCTTTATACCACGCCGAAACCCCCAATCATGTATCTATAAGGAGTCAGGATTTCTGTTCAGTACTTTTGGTCCATACTGTGTGTCCATATAAATTTCGAGGAGTTCCCTCGATTCCTCATGGATCCCATCATCAGGGGGTCTAAAAAGGTGTTTCACTTTAGGTGTTTCTATGTTAAATGTGTCATATATTTTGACAGAAAACATCCATTTTGACAGTCTTCAATAGAAATGCGTAGGTATAATATAAAATGCCTAAGATAAAGTACCTATAGATCCGCAGCTCTTGTAACCACTAGAGTGCATCTCGCTCACCCACTATGTGTTGCCATGTACAAACATAGCCTTCAATTGTAGTATTTTTGTCTTGATCTTAGGATGTACACGTAAGTTTTCTCGTCGTAGTCAGTAATAAATAAGAATCGTAGAACGAGTTTTTCCCTGCACCACTCATTATTAAAATAAGTAAATTTCAATATTTTCATACTGGCGCGGGCGATTAAATTGTTCTAGTTATTTTTTATGAGTCAGAGGTTATAAGAAAACATGCGATTAGAGTTCGATCATACCTGGATTCTCAGTCTAGATCGAGACCTATTAATAAGTTAACTCTAGGCCAAGACCGAGAGTAATAGTTAAATTAACAAAATATTATGAACGTGGTAAAAATATTTATAACTCAAGAACGGCTGAACCGATTTAGCTGAAAATTGGTGGGCTATCTTGAAACCAGGAGAAGGACATAGAATTCTTTTTATTCCGTTCACGAGGGACTCAAAACTCGAGAACGGCTGGATCGATTTGGCTCATTTTGATTTATATTGAAAATAATTGTGGAAGTTCAGGGAAGGCTTACGCACTGAGAAATAATGAAAAAGGTGTAGGTTGTAGGTGTAGGACTAGGACGTAGGATGCATTATAGGTAAAGTCATTTATTCATTCCAGTTCATGTTTATGACAGAACAACGTGTGTCGAGACAGCTAGCTATATGTATTATATATTACTAGCTGACCCCGACAGACGTTGTTCTGTCTTAAATATGAACTGGAATGAATAAATGACTACACCTGCTCCTACACCTACTCCTAGACCTGTTCCTACTCCTACTCTTACTCCAACACCTAGGTACTCGTACATTAACTCATACGCCTTCTCCTACCCATACTCCTACACCCACTCAGACACCTACGCCTACACCTGCTCCTACACCTACTCCTACAACATACACCTTTTCCAATATTAAAAAAAAAGGTCCAGCCCGCGCCCATTACGCCCGCGTAAGTACAGTAATCCACGGGTATATATCCCATGATATAAAGTAGCCTATATCCTTCCCCATGGTCTACTCCAACTCCACTCTGTGCCAAATTTCATCATAATCGGTTTAGTAATATTTACGTGAAAGCGTAAATAAAATATCGTACAGGAACCGTACATTTTTTCGTGATAAAAAGTAGCCTACGTCCTTTCCCGTGGTCTAATTTATATCTGGGCCAAATTTCATGATAATCAGTTCAGTAGTTTTAACGTGAAAACGTTCAGGTTTACTCTTTCATTTTTACGTAAAGGGTATAATCCCAAGTTGGTCCTGTTTTCATTCAAAAAAGTAGTGACCTGATGATGAGATCTATTAGGAATTGAGGCAATTTCTATGGACACATATGGTGATTTTGACTTTTTCTGAAGTAGGTCGCATAAGCTACCAAAAAGTCTTACTATTAATACTGTTAGGTAGGGTAGGTATTTCTCTTAATATAAAAATTAAACAATGTCAAAAAGTCAATAGTTTTTTATTTAAGTAGATGTTTCAAACATTCTTCATTCACTTCAACACACTTAAAAAGTTAAACAGTTAAAATACATATATCAATAAGAAACTGGCCCGTCGAGAAGAACCGGCGTAAGCAACTCGCACGGGGCAACTTTTTAGCAAAAAGATGGCAAATTTGTTCTTTGATTAATTACCTATGTATCCATAATTTATGTTTAGTGAGGTTTGCGATTAGGGTTAGGTGTCACCCTATTACTCAACTATGTTTACCACTCCAAATTACAACTAAACTAGTCGTTTAGTTTATAACCCCAAAACTTAAACCACTAATATCTCAGTAACTGTGGGTTTCCTGATGAGGGGAGTGGGGGTTCAACCCTCCCCCTCCCCTTCCCTCTTAACTCCCTCCTCCCCAAATCGTGGAATCGTGGGATATTATACTAAATTTTTACCGAAAGAACTTTAGTCAGTATATTTTGGTACTAAATTAAATAGCAACACTAAGACAAATATATTTTTAGAATGTTTCGAATTATGTAAAAAATGCTGATTTCATCTCACTTTCTATGGAAAATATGACTGTATTTACATCCATATATCATCATTCTTTTGTTATATGCAATCACAAACTAAAAAAACACGAGCTATAGCTAATTACGAGCGAAATGTTACGGCTGCACATTTTCGTTCGCTGCGACTTTTGCACCTCAAAATACTGCATCCACACATTGTTAAAATACTTAAAACTACACGGAGTCTCTATCTCAAAAGAGTATATAACATAAAACACTCCAAAAAACACAAAAGAGTTCAATTAAAACGAAACCTCAATCTTCACAGTCATTTGTTTGGCACAGGAATGTCAAATTTGACAGCTCTGTGCCAAAAACCCGGTTACAGCGAAAGGGACAAAACATTACATTTTTGTCTCGTTTCTTCACAAGTATTGACCAATTTACGTTCTCTCTCTAACAAGCTGTGACGTCAGGAGCTATCCTGCCCTGTAAAATGCATATTATGATTCATCAAATTTTCACCCAAAGACACCTTTTTAGACAGCCAGGCAAAGATTTCAAAACTCAAGATAGGCTATGACGTACATTTGACACAGGCCCGCCGCTAGCTGTTTTGTCGCCCGCGTGCAATAGCGATTATGCCGCCCTACGATTACTTAATTACTCTGAGTTTTGTCAAAAAAAGTTAACAACATAATATTAGAGGCCCTATACACATAAGAATTTTTTGTTTTTACCTGTTTAAGCTTTAAACCCTGAAAGACTGTGTAAGTAATTCGGAAAAATACAAATATTTATAGTCTAAAACTAAACGTCGATACTAAATTTTATAATATGTTCTTTTTTAAGCCAAAAACGAGCGAGCGAACCCATCGAGCAATTTTTTTTCCTATTTTACAGGTTAAAATCTATTCATACAATAAACTTAAGCACTGAATAACGGTGAACTTCGGAAAAATATCTAAAAATCAATCGGCTAAAACAGAACATCGCTACAAAATAATATAATATGTTCTTTATGTTAAACGCGAGCGAGCGAAGCGAGCGAGCAAAATTTTTTTCCTATTTAATAGGTTAAATCTGTTCAAATTTTAAGTCCTAAAAGACTGTGGAAATAAGATAATTTTATAATTTAAATTAAAGTAAAATTAGTGTAATTTCTGATAACAATGACTGTTCGTGCCGAAAAGTTATCTAGAATTACAGTTGTAGGTAATGTACTGTATACTTACAAAAAACCTAAATATGAGGACGGCAAGACCTAAGTAAGGGGGCGGCAAAATTGTCATCCGTCCCCGGCAGCAGACATCCACGCTACGCCACTGGAATTCGAATGTATACAAGTAAGGAAACTCAAAGGCCGGCCCTTAGGCCGGCCACATACAGCCGGAATGTCTTAGATCTTAATTCAATTATAAACACTTTTTTTTAATGCGTCTCATAATTTAAGAAAACTGCATAGAGAAAAATCCATTCAGAATCTGTACTTTCAGAATGTTTGTGGGAGGCCAAAGGGGATTCCCTAACTTCGCTATCCTGTTTTTCATAGGATTACAATATAATATGGAGGTGTTTTTCAAAGAATGACACACAGCGTTTGGTATTGCATCTCAGTTTTAACGGATGCCAATAGATGGCGGTGTTAACGTCATTCGGTCGGATTTTTTTTCCAAATTATAATGATTGTATGTATTTTCTTAAGGTTATTATCATTGTCTTGAATTAGGTAATACGTGATGAGTCGCTCGATTTGCCGCCCCCCTGGGCGTGCCGCCCTTGTGCGGTGCACGCTTTGCACGCCCGCTTACGGCGGCCCTGATTTGACAGAACAAAACTTCATACAGTAAAAAGTTACGCCATCTTGGTTTTCACCATACGTCACATGTCAGCCATCTAGTTTTCATACATATAAAGAATCACGCCTCTTTCCCGTAGGGGTAGGCAGAGACCACTTTTGTCCACTTGCTACGATCCTTACATACTTGTTTCCCTTCGTCCACTTTCATTCTTACCATCCATTTCTCCTCTTACATTCAACGTAGCGAAGCCCATGGAGAGCCCACTTTTCGCCTCCGACAGAACGAGACGTGATGGGTGGCGAACCATATCGCCGCCATTTTGGATAATTAAATTATTTTTATGATTATCCATTGCATTCCCACAGATTGGCGGAGAGGGTAGGAATAGGGAAAGGGAAGGATAGGTGGTGTGGCAAGGAAGATTGGTTAGAGTGGGAAATAGGAAATGGGGCATTTCACGTCAAGCGGACAACCAAAAAAAGGTGAGGTCGTGAATTTTGTTTAAGTATATTCTGGTCAGTTATATTACTAGGTGACGTAGATGTGTACACACAATATTTTTTTTTTGTATCATACTTTATTGCTGAGTTATGAGTACTACTTCACATACTATACCACAACTACCGAACAGGTAAGTTGGGATGAGTATCCCATCTTGTTTTCACCATACATTAAATGTCAAAATGGCCCCAAAATTTCAAAATTGGGGACATTTTACTGGAAACGCTTTTTTCCTCAACATGCCTCGTCTATAATAGGTATAATGCGATTCAAATGAGAATAGGAACGTCAATGACCTCTATCTGTCAAATGTCACTTGAAAAGTACGGTTAGCAGAAAAACTTATTTGCCAATAATAATAGTCTAAATAATTCTTTATATACTCGACACTAGTAGAATGGTGCAAAACCATTGCAACCGCGATTGCCATAAATAAAAGAAGAGGAATAATAGTCTTACATCGAATTTAAATAATAACGTTAAATTATCTAAATATTTAGTTATAATAATACATATTCATAATTCGTTTTTAAAGTCATAAATTAACATTGTTTTTCATTGTTGGTGCAAGGCAACTTGCCAAAATTATATTGTTTTTGTTATTGTCATACTCATTTTGCTCGAAAATGAGTAAACGAGGCGCTGTGTTACATAGACGACGATGACTACTCGGACAGTAATACAGAGATGAGCGAAATTGAAGAGCTAGATTCAGATTACAGTTTTTTCCAAAGATTCAAATATCAAGATCCAAAGATCTGTCACTCAATCGAAGCAAATATATGAAGAGATGCTAAGTAGCCGCGTTTTCAGAGTCCCAAATATTCATGTAAATACAACTTTTGCCTACAGATTCGGTATTTTCCTATTCCCTTTTATATACAATAAACTAGTTAATATTTTCAGCTTAAAACATCATTCCGTACGAGAAACAAAAAAACATTTGACTCAATCTCTTTTAGATTGGACATACATCGAGTCTGAAAATCTTATGAAAGTAGACAATTAACACAACACACTAGTCACAAACTAACACATTCTTATTTACATTACACATATATAAACACACACACACACACATACGCACGCATGCTCCCACACATACACACACATACACACACACACGCACACATGCACGTACATAGTACATACGCACTGCACACCAAATTACTGTCACACAGTATTTAATTAATACTAATTTCACAATTTAATAACTATTTTCTAATTTTAATAGTAACGAGAACTACTGTTTAAGTTTGTTATAATTTTAATCCCCTAACTTCCCCCATAGGACAGGCTTCGCCTAGTTTGGGGGACAGAAAAGATAATGTTTGTAAAGTTTCTTGAAAATAAATGATTTATTTATTTATTTATTTATTTATTTATTTCAACCAAAGATTTCAACTCAAGATAGGCTATCACGTACATTTAGCCGAAAAATTTTCATACAAGAAAAAATTACGCCATCTATGTAAAATCAACGGAACTTCGATGTTCCTTTGATTTTACGATTTTACCATTCCGATGGAACAGTCGCTAGTCGTATGATATAACTTTGTAAGGGCGTACAACGCATACGGTCATTCAGGGTAACTTTGAATCACGAGGGTAACTTTGACAGTTTGTTCACAAAATTCTTTTCTATTGTTTTATGTGGGAAACAATTGGCGCTTAAAATTTAATAACAATTCGTGTACGTAACATACTTCGTAAACGAAATCTAAAAAAAAAGCAGCTGTCAAGAGAAGATAATACCAAAAACTTTTGTTTTTAACCGCGCGCAACATAATGAGTAAAAATCAGTGCAAAACTTTGTTTAAAAATCTCGTTAACTTTGCTGCTATCAAGGTATATAAAAACATATTTAAATGTAATAACTTTATGGTTTTTTTGACTTGTCTATGACCCCACTGCATCAATATTTAATAAAAACATAAATTATTGTCACTCTGAAGCTGTAAATTAATTAAAAGTTAGTTTGTGTCAAAGTTACCCAAGTTAGGTGGTAACTTTGACACACGACAAAATTGCCAGTTTTTAATATAATTAGTCATTTTTAAAGACGTTTTATAACTTTATAGCATGAAAACCAACCTGAGAGCACAGATTAACTAAACTCTTTTGACTAATTCTTAACATAGTAAAAGTTTGATTAAAAAATATGTCGATGATGATTCAAAGTTACCCTGATTGACTGTACATTTTTTTTTAAATACATATTATCTTGACTAAAGAAATGTTAATAAAATTGTCCGGCGTACTTAATATAAGTTTAGCTCGCATTAATACTGGAATTACTAAAATATTAGCAACAATAAATCAATAAGGCTTACAAACAAATATAAATTTTACAGGTACGTAATGTAATTTAAATATTTCATATTTCTTATTATATTACTCTCATTATCATAAAGCATAGACGAGGCGTGTTGAGGCAAATAGTGTCCACACTTAAACTGCCCCACTTTTGGGGTTTTTTGGGGCAGTCGAGGTTTCATATTTTGTCATCTTTGCATTTCGACATTTGCTTTCCGCAGATTTTTCAGTCCACATTTATTTGAAATCAAGATGGCTTAACTTTTTCTTATACCTACATTATTTGTCAAATGTATGCCAAAGATCAGGAACGCACTTTTAACTCCTCTGGTGATTAGTACTCATAGATGACGATAATTACATACTAGAATATTATACAGATATTATATCGGTGTAATAGATGAGTGCAATGGCTAATGGTGTATGCATACTAGCATGGACGAAATATAATACTAGATATTTTAACCTAAGCAAGATATTTTAAAGGATTTTACAAGAAAACCAATTTTTTTCTTCTATACGGCGTATGGACCTAGACCAGACAACAAATTTGTTTTTACACATGTGCCGTAGCTCCAGCGGCGCCACAGAAGAGGCGGAGCCGTAGGAGCTGTGACGTTTCACAGCCAGCGCTGCAGCAAAAATTACATACAAATCCTAGCGCAACAGCACTTAATATTCCTTTATTACCTAGATAAATAAAACAAGACTCATAAAAACAAAACTAATTATATTAAGTACCATAAAAAGAATATTGAATTATAATTTATAAAAACTTATACATATTCTAATTCAGTTTGAAAATAATAATCTACATCTACACTAATATTATAAACAGGAAAACTTTGTTTGTATGTTTGTTTGTTTGTAATGAATAGGCTCAAAAAGTACTGGACCGATTTCAAAAATTTTTTCACCTTTCGAAAGCTACATTATCCACGAGTAACATAGGCTAAATTTTATTTTGGAAAGAATAGGGTTCCGTAAGATATTTGGGTTTTTCGGACACAAGGTGTAAAAATCAACCAGAAACGTTACTTATTTTGCGTACGCTGCCTAAACTATAAAAGATGGAACCATAAAATGTTCTAATTAATTGTAGATCTTATAAATATCTACAAAAAAGTCCGTGACACACTATACCTATCTATGTCAAGTGAGGCATAACAACCATTTTTTTATTTAGAGATCTTGAATTTTTTTGGACTATATTTAAACGCATTTATTTTACTCATGCTATTAATCCTTATCAAAATAAATTATTTCATCACTAAGTACAGTTTATGTAGATAATATTAGGTCTTTGAATTATTCATTGTTTATGTTTGGTTTTGAAGTTATGGCGAAATTAAAATATTACGATTTCTGCTGCACGGCCCGTTGCGAAGTGGGTGTCACCAAGGCGCGAGCGGGAGGGGAGTAACTTTTTTGTTAGGCTCATTTCGTTGTTCTCGAATAAGGCGAGTCCAAATCTCTTTGCGTTCTGGATTATTGGGAAATCTGTAATTTAAATACTATAAATTTCTGCGATGTTTACAACAAATGTTCACTAAATTAGACAAAAGAAAAAAATAATAAACTAAGTATGCCAAAGTACTCTATTTTGTGTAACTATTATAAACTGTTTCTCTTGAAACGGATTAAAAAATCACTCGGTATAAAGGTGCTTCCAGTAACATAGTAATATTTCAGAAATATTACTTTTTTTTCTCCAAAAGTGCATAATGTTAAATCGGCTGGCCCCTGAACATTGTAGGTGGTTGTTTAGGAGCAGAATAGACAGTAGGTGCAGGTTGTAGGTGATCTACATCTAGTAGATGTAGCTTGTAGGTTTTTAGTGGGGTAACTACTGTTTACCTACCAACCTATCACCTACCAACTATAGGTATGTAGTAGGTCTAGATGTAGGTTGTAGGTGTAGGCTAAAACTTATGGGTGTAGCAATCTACGCTTACAACCTTCAAGTGTAGTTATTTTTTATTCAATTTCATAATTCACAGAACAACGTCTGTAAGGTCAGGTAGTAAATAATATTTTTAAATATTATATGTAAAAATCAAATAAATAGTAAGCCTTAGTTTCATTTTATTTAAATAAATCAAAAATGTGAATACTGACGGGTAAGGTTAGGTTTGGTTAGGTACTGAAATAAAAAAAAACTGAATCTCTTATTTCTGTAATAAATCAATAATAAAAATGACGTCCCTACAAAGTTACCTTTTCACTGTTGCGCATACAATAACCAGTGTTATAATTCATAGTTGGCCGCCATTTTTTGAATATTTATTTAAAATTCCATAAGTATTTTAATTGTAACAAACAATATTGTCATAATTACCTGTGATAAGATATCCCGTCTATCTTTTTTACAAGTTTGTCATAGTTTTTACAGCCTTTAATTACGCAACTACTCGGCATTTTATGAATTATATGCGGACTGGATTAACTGCATATATAGCAAATGTAGAAATGGTAAGATCACAAGTGCCAAACCTCAACTGTCAAAATGGCCCCAAAATTTAAAAATTGGGGCCATTTTTTTGGAGACACTTTTTGCCTCAACATGCCTCGTCTATAATATACGTCTATGATTTCAACTCAAGATAGGCTATCAGATACATTTAGCCGAAAAAATTTTCATACAAGAAAAAATTGCGCCATCTATGTAAAATCAACAGAACTTCGATGTTCCTTTGATTTTACGATTTTACCATTCCGATGGAACAGTCGCTAGTCGTATGATATAACTTTGTAAGGGCGTACAACGCATACATTTTTTTTAAATACATATCTTGACTAAAGAAATGTTAATAAAATTGTCCGGCGTTTTGTTTTCCGATAATAAAATTGTCGCATTGATACTGGAATTACTAAAATATTAGCAACAATAAATCAATAAGGCTTACAAACAAATAAAAATTTTACAGGTACGTACGTAATGTAATTTAAATATTTTATATTTCTTATTACATTACCCTCATTATCATAAAGCATAGACGAGGCGTGTTGAGACAAAAAGTGTCCACACTTAAACTGCCCCACTTTTGGGGGTTTTTTGGGGCAGTCGAGGTTTCATATTTTGTCATCTTGACATTTCGACATTTGCTTTCCCGCAGATTTTTCAGTCCACATTTATTTGAAAAAATCTTCTGAATTGTTTCTTTCTTTTTATTTATTTGAAAAAATCTTCTGAATTTCAAGATGGCGTAACTTTTTCTTATACCTACATTATTTGTCAAATGTATGCCAAAGATCAGGAACGCACTTTTAACTCCTCTGGTGATTAGTACCCATAGATGACGATAATTACATACTAGAATATTATACAGATATTATAACGGTGTAATAGATTAGTGCAATGGCTAATGGTGTATGTATACTAGATATTTTAACCTAAGCAAGATATTTTAAAGGATTTTACAAGAAAACCAATTTTTTTCTTCTATACGGCGTATGGACTTAGACCAGACAACAAATTTGTTTTTACACATGTGCCGTAGCTCCAGCGGCGCGACAGAAGGGGCGGAGCCGTAGGAGCTGTGACGTTTCACAGCCAGCGCTGCAGCAAAAATTACATACAAATCCTAGCGCAACAGCACTTAATATTCCTTTATTACCTAGATAAATAAAACAAGACTTATTAAAAACAAAACTAATTATCTTAAGTACCATAAAAAGAATATTTAATTATAATTTATAAAAACTTATGAATATTCTAATTCAGTTTGAAAATAATAATCTACATCTACACTAATATTATTAATTATTAGAGGAAAACTTTGTTTGTATGTTTGTTTGTTTGTAATGAATAGGCTCAAAAAGTACTGGACCGATTTCAAAAATTCTTTCACCTTTCGAAAGCTACATTATCCACGAGTAACATAGGCTAAATTTTATTTTGGAAAAAATAGGGTTCCGTAAGAAATTTTGGTTTTTCGGACAAGGTGTAAAAATCAACCAGAAAAGTTACTTATTTTGCATACGCTGCCTAAACTATAAAAGATAGAACCATAAAATGTTCTAATTAATTGTAGATCTTATAAATATCTACAAAAAAGTCCGTGACACACTATACCTATCTATGTCAAGTGAGACATAACAACCATTTTTTTATTTAGAAAGCTTGATTTTTTTTGGACTATATTTAAACGCATTTATTTTACTCATGCTATTAATCCTTATCAAAATAAATTATTTCATCACTAAGTACAGTTTATGTAGATAATATTTGATCTTTGAATTATTCAAATTGGATGTTTGGTTTTGAAGTTATGGCGAAATTAAAATATTACGATTTCTGCTGCACGGCCCGTTGCGAAGTGGGTGTCACCAAGGCGCGAGCCTCCCGCGCGAGTTTAGATCTATGAGTAACTTTTTTGTTAGGCTCATTTCGTTGTTCTCGAATAAGGCGAGTCCAAATCTCTTTGCGCTCTGGATCATTGGGAAATCTGTAATTTAAATACTATAAATTTCTGCGATGTTTACAACAAATGTTCAGTAAATTAGACAAAAGAAAAAAATAATAAACGAAGTATGCCAAAGTACTCTATTTTGTGTAACTATTATACACCGTTTCTCTTGAAACGGATTAAAAAATCACTCGGTATAAAGGTGCTTCCAGTAACAGTAATATTTCAGAAATATTACTTTTTTTCTCCAAAAGTGCATAATGTTAAATCGGCTGGCCCCTGAACATTGTAGGTGGTTGTTTAGGAGTAGAATAGACAGTAGGTGCAGGTTCTAGGTGATCTACATCTAGTAGATGCAGCTTGTAGGTTTTTAGTGGGGTAACTACTGTTTACCTACCAACCTATCACCTACCAACTATAGGTATGTAGTAGGTCTAGATGTAGGTTGTAGGTGTAGGGTATGACTTATGGGTGTAGCAACCTATTGAACCTACGCTTACAACCTTCAAGTGTAGTTATTTTTTATTCAATTTCATAGTTCACAGAACAACGTCTGTCAGGCCAGATAGTAAATAATATTTTTAAATATATGTAAAAATCAAATAAATAGTAAGCCTTAGTTTCATTTTATTTAAATTAATCAAAAATGTGAATACTGACGGGTAAGGTTAGGTTTAGTTAGGTACTGAAAAAAAAATCTCTTATTTCTGTAATAAATCTATATATATATATATGTCGGAGCGTGTTAAAGCTAAGATTGTCTTTGATTGGAAACGTCAAGTAGTTTTACTATTTGGACTTGGTCGATGTCAGTATTGACAGATGTCATAGAAAAATAAGGGTTGTCATGGAGACTGGGGTATTATTGGCCTGAATTTGGAAATGACTGGATTATAAAAGCTCAGGAATCAGGATAAAATACGGAAGTCGTGGAATACGTGGCATCGAACTTGTCACGTTTCTGATCGGTCAGCATTTGGGCTATTCGATAATATTGTAATAAATATCTAAACTTGGAATATTTCAACCGTTCGCCATCTTATCCTAATGGAGTCTTTGACATCAGAACTGGTATGAACATCACGACCCACATAGAAAGACCCTTCGGAGCATAACGTGCAAAGGGCAGAATGAGCATGACACGCAGGATGAGCAAATTGCTTAAATCGCAAATGAACAAATGCGTAGAGCCCAAAACGTGGAGAAAACTAAAAGTTGTCCGACGAAAGTAATACCTAGATTAATAGATCGAAACCGATCAGAATGACACTAGGTTCAGAAGAGTGTATTACATGCATTTAGCATGGGTGAATCTTCATGGTGTAAAAGCAAGATGAAATAATCAGACTGCATTCACTTTCCAATTACAAAGGATATTGGGTACACTTACAGCAGGAATTAAAATTAGTAGGCAAAGACTATATGAATTATATGCTGAAAAAAGTATTAATAATAATGAAACATTTAAAACATATGTTAAAAACTATTCAAAAACCTTCAAAAAAGTATGTAAAGCTGCTAAGGCTCTTTATATAAAGAATAAAATTAAATATTCTAAAAATAAAATTAAAACTACATGGAAGGTAATAGCTGGTGAGACTGGAAACGTCACCTGTCGTAGCTCTGAATTTGAACTTTATTTTGAAAATAAAAAAATTAGTACTGATTTGGAAGTTGCGACGGTCTTTGAAAAGTTTTTTGCTGACATTCCGGTCTCAACTACAAAAAATTTAAATTCCTCACCTGCAGCTGCTGAAAAACTACTCAGAGATAATGTAAAGGAATGTGATGTCAATTTTAAATTTAAAGAAATTGACTCCAGAGATATTATTAACACATTTAAATTGTTGAATATTAAAAATACTGCTGATCTCTGGGGCATGTCTACAAAAGTTATTAAATCAATAATTGACATCGTAGCTCCTTATCTAGCGACAATATTCAATGAATGTATAAAAAGTGGTGTATTCCCTGATTTAATGAAGCATAGCAAGGTAATACCCTTATTCAAAGCAGGAAATAAATCTGATCCGACAAACTACAGGCCTATATCAATTCTACCGACTCTTAGTAAAATATTTGAAAAAATTATTTTAAGACAGTTATTAGTGCATTTTAATTTAAACAAATTATTACATAATAATCAATACGGTTTTACTAAGGGTCGATCCACAACGGATGCTGGTATAGGTCTTCTTTGTAGTATCTTTGAAGCTTGGGAGGGGTTACAGGATGCATTAGGTGTATTTTGCGATCTCTCCAAGGCCTTTGATTGTGTTGAGCATGCTACATTGATCAGAAAATTGCACCACTATGGCATTCGGGACTCTGCACTCAAACTTTTGAGTTCTTACCTTAACAATAGAACTCAAAGGGTGGAGATAAATAGTAAAAAGTCCACTGGGACCAAAATAGAATTAGGTGTCCCACAGGGATCTATTTTGGGCCCGTTTCTTTTTCTCATCTATATAAATGATTTACCTTATCTTGTTAAAGATAATGATAACGAGATAGTACTTTTTGCCGATGACACTTCACTAATTTTTAATGTGAAGCGACAGCAGTCAGACTACGACGAGGTAAATAGTGCTCTCTCAAAAATAGTACATTGGTTTAATGTTAATAACTTACTTTTAAATTCCAAAAAAACAAAATGTTTAAAGTTTACATTGCCCAATGTTAGGCAAGTTCAAACCAATATACTATTAAATGATGAGAGAATGAATCTTGTGGACACCACTGTATTTCTAGGTATAACACTAGATAGTAAATTACAGTGGGGTCCTCATATTGCTAATCTTGCAGATAGGCTCAGTTCTGCAGCATATGCAGTCAGAAAAATTAGAGAAATTTCTGACGAAGACACGGCGCGACTTGTTTACTTTAGTTACTTTCATAGTAGAATGTCTTACGGCATCCTTTTATGGGGAAGTGCCGCAGACATTAATACGATATTTGTGCTGCAGAAGCGAGCAATACGTTCAATTTACAAAATGTCCCCCTTTGAATCTCTGAGAGAAAAGTTTAAAGAAATAGGTATTCTAACCGTCGCTTCTCAATACATTTTGGATAATGTATTATATGTTAGAAAGAATATTAGTAATTTTAAAACTAAAAGCGACAATCACTGTAGAAACACTAGAAATAAGCACAAGCTAGATATACCGGTGATCAGACTAAGTAAAGTAAGCAAATCATTTAAAGGTCAATGTATACGCCTATACAATAGAATCCCAGAAAACGTTCAAAATCTTTCCATTAATAAATTTAAAAAAGTAGTTAAAGAACGTTTGTGTGCAAAAGCCTATTATAAGGTCAATGATTTTATTGACGATCGCACACCTTGGGAATAGGATGACCACCTGCAAGGCTACTTCTATGTACTATAATATGTATCTGACTTTTGTCAATATTATATAGACCTAAGTTTTCAAATTGTAAACAACTTCATTTTTTTTTAAAAGAACAATTTTCCATCTTTTTGCTAAAAGATGGCCCCGTGCGAGTTTCTTACGCCGGTTCTTCTCGCCGGGTTAGTTCCCGAACCGGTGGTAGGCATCAAGTAGGGACAATTCTTTAAGCGTTACTTTGTAACCCATATGGAAATAAAACTTTTTTGATTTTTTTTTTTTTTTTAATCCGTAGCGGAGACTTAGTACACAAGATTCTTGAGTTGAAGTTGAATTGTATTGCAAATGCTTTGTTTGTGGTTGATAGGGACACAAGTCAATTGATTGCCCTGCATGAGGAAAAGTTTTGTTAAAGACGTTTAGCTGCATCAGAACATCAAAGCTAGTTTAATAGCAATTCTGAGATATGTCATGTATTGTTTATTTTTATTTTACAGCGGGAGACAAGGACACTATGTATTGACATACTTGGAGGAAATTGACGATAAATTACGTGACAGATGCAGTTTTGCTCTCTTAACTTGGTAAATGATAATATATTGGGCATAAAGATTCCAACTTGGACACTCAATAACTGTGGTGAGCGTATTCCTTCCATTACGATATTTTTTTCGAAATATTGGTAGAATTGATCTAGTATTGTTTATGAAGTCTCTTTCATTTGATACACATAGCGAAATTACCTAGCTAATAAAGATCATAATATAAGATGTTGCTTCTCTTGATGCTAATGGCTTCATGGTCTAACCGAGTTAGCACATCTCAAACTAAGATTTAGGTTAGATACTAGTTTGTGTATCGAACGACCGCATATGTGTGTACCTACCTACTTATATAGCGACGCGTAGCCTGCTGAAGTCTGAGACGATGTGCATGAGTGTAATAATTTACTTCTTACAGTGTACTGTTATTTTGTAAATGATGCTATAAGAATGTATGACATAGTTGTTAAATTTTGCAAATTTAAGTAATCTTTGTTATGATATAGAAGGAGCGTGATCTTGCGCGTTCTCACGAATGACATTATTATTTGAGTACATAATAACTCATAATTGATTTCATGAGACAAATATAAAAAGAATATTTAAAACGAACATAAAATTATAGTACTTCGCAACCTTTGGATCAAATTGAAAATACAGTTTTGTCCGTTTGTCAAAATCTAACTTTGCAATAAGAATTCGCATGATACTTTAAGATAGTAGTTGAAAATTCATGTGTCAGGCGCTAGATTATTATCTAACCAAGTGAAATTGTTTATTAATTTGGAATGATACGTATGTACTTTGGGATGATTTTATTTTGACAGATAATTATTGATTGCATAAATTATTTTTTCTCTTGGTTTTAGTATTAGGTACAAGGGGGCAGTTCGGTGCGACGAGAATGGCGACGTTTCAATATATCGCTCTGTCCTGCAGGGTTAATGTTACATGGGGGCTGCTTGAAACCACAACAGATGACACTATGTCGCTTCTGCCTTGCGCTGTCGGGAGCGCTGGACTTATGTACATGAGGCTCACGAATAATTAATATATTGTACCATAAAGACTAGCCAAATGGCAGTCACCAGTCCGATTAAGTTGGAACAACTTAAATGACATTAACGTAGCCCCATTTGAAAAAAAAAAAAAGAAACAGAAAAAAAATGAATATATTGTTCTGCAGTATTAATGAATAGTTTATGGAGATGGTTAATCGGTTTTGTTGGAATATCAAATTGTATTCGAAAGAGGAATTTAACGATATCTTAAGCTGTGATTACGTATCTCGAATTTGTCGCCATATTGATATAATCAATTAAGTGGTCCTCCTTTGTTGGAAGGCGGTTGAAATTTTGAGGGGGCAGCTCACTAGAAGCGCTTATCTGGTCCCAATTTTTTTTGTATGAGGTCGACATTCTTCTCCGTAATAAGCGTTCTGTGATTAGGTAGCGTAGTAGACTGATCCAACTTTCAGTTGATGAGAGATCGGAGTCCCAGCGTTGGGAATGTTAGTGATCAGAGCCGAGCCATTGAAAAAATGTTTACTTAGAACAAAGAAATAACAACTTATTTCGATACGATACGAATGACTAAATTTTTTTACTATTATATATCGAAATGACGAATCATCTATCTTCTGAATATAGGTTACTGTTTTAAGAAAAAGCAGGCATAATGAAAAAGTCAATATCCGATTTTGGTAATAATAATTGTTTTCCTAAGGTCTATGGAGTATTTGGTATAACGGCCCCAAACCTTCAGAAAAATGAACCACTTGAACCTAACCGGAAATGTCAAACCTATGGCAACGTCATCATATATACACAACATACATACTCTAGTTTGCGAAAACGGACATCAAACCAAATCACCAATCTTTGTCCTGATCTTACTTTTTTGATATTTATGAGCTATTTGATCTTATAAATATTGTCAATTAATTATTGATCGGTAAGGTTTTAAGTAGAAAGTAATGGCAAAGTTTCAGAAGCCTGAATTTTACTTGCGCATATTAAAACCGTGGACTTAAAATTGCAGTTACTTCCAATGAAGTTAAAGGATATCGACCAGAAAGTAACAGATGTAGAAGTAAGCTTATGAAATGTCAGGAGGAGGTTTTTCACTACTGGTATATTCAGTCATCTCTGTGTCAACTATCAGTTATTCTGAACCCCAATTCTCGTAGTTGACTTACACTTTTAGTTTGCTTTTGTTTAGTTGTGAATGACTAGTCTTGACGTCAGTTGGAGTCTTTTGGAGTTGTGC
Source organism: Glaucopsyche alexis (assembly GCA_905404095.1). Classification (NCBI taxonomy): domain Eukaryota; kingdom Metazoa; phylum Arthropoda; class Insecta; order Lepidoptera; family Lycaenidae; genus Glaucopsyche; species Glaucopsyche alexis. The sequence goes on from FR990053.1 coordinate 12,743,651, forward strand.
CCAATCAAAACGGGTTTGACGTTGGTTAGACGTTTGTGAGAGTGCCATTTTTGCAGTTTTAATATATTATCAGGATTGGATCGTAACTGTATTGTTACGGAATTTGATTAGTAGAATCGACCTTTTGGTTTACTTTGTGGGCTTCAAATGTATATTGTTACACATGCTAAAATCAAATTGCCTAGAATATTGTGGTACTTAGGTAAAACCAAAAATACTTAAAAATTGTGCGACAGGAGACCTAAGATTATCTTAACGACTAGCAACGCATTTATGACTCTTTTGGTATGGTAATAAAAGCGACGGCTATGGTTATTTTGCATCAACAATCCGATTGCTCATCTGTAAACGTGAAAATGAACCTCGAGTTGAATACCCTTGTCGTTCGTTATAAACGCACCAAAGTTGCTTACGACCAAACGATTATTAAATTTATGAGAAAGAAACGTATAATTTCCATCAGAAACTTTGAAAATTCAAAAGTTTTATATTGATATCAATCTTTAGCGTAATCGTCCTAATATGTGTTATGTTAACTTAGTGTAACAAGTTACAACTGCTTACATTCGGCGGGAGTATTGTGAAACACCTGACCCTTCATCATTAATTGTAGTGTGTATAGCTAGAAAAAATACGAAATACTTTTGACATTGTAACTTTCTTTTCGTTCGCTCCAGTGCAAGCTCCGATTTCATGAAAAACTAAGATTCCCTTATATCTCGGAGAGTTGTGAAGGATATGATATTCAAAAAAAAAGCTCAAAAGACGCGTATTCACGAAAAAAAACGAAAAAAGTTATGGCTGAAACAGTGAAATAAAAATTAAATTTTATTCAGATTTTTTTTATATTTTTTGGAGCGCGATAATTTGGAAACGGAGAATTATTTCAAAATTTGCGAAAAATTCCTCTGGACAATTTAGTCAGCTACAATTTGAGCCTAAAACAAAGACGATCGGGTTGCCCGGTCTAACGTTTTTGCGACAGTATTTTTTTTTCGAATTATGTGGAATAATTTTTAAAGTACTCGATAGTCATGTGAGGCACTAAATCTTTATTTATTTCTTGTAAATGTGCTACCGGTTCGGTCAATGTTTTTTTTTTTGCTCGCCCGTCTCTGCTTCTGGATGTATTTATTAAAAAAGTTAAATGCAAAAATATTTTGTTAAAAGTTCGTGACGTGTATGCAATACGACGGCTCTGTTTAGCACTAAAGTAAAATGATATTAGCTTTTGGTTTAATAGTAGGTTTAGTTATTTCACCAAGATGTTCGGCGCGCTCAATCCGGTAATAATCTAAGCGGTCCAAAAGACATTAAGATTTTGAAGTACATTGTAAACTGTTTGTTAAAATGTAAACTGTGAATATTTTTGTTTGCACATGGTAATTGCAACTGTAGATTGCGAATGTGAATTGCGACTGCGGATTGCGAGCGAGAATTGTGATTGGGTGCCGGACGGAGGCATCCCATTACTTGATGAGAGTAGGCACCGGAGAGAGGTGGCCTTGTCAGTGGATGCCGGATGGAGTCAGCCCATTGCTTGATAAGAGTAGGCACCGGATAGAGGTGGCCTTGTGACTGGGTGTCGGATGGAGGCAACCCAGTGGTTTTTTGTAGTGAGGTGCACTGGATGGAGGTGGCCTTGTATTGTACATGATGGGAATATAACAGCATCGTTTTTCGATATTGAGATTGGTACATGTAAAGTGTGAAGTGTGTGGTAAAGCATGTCATGATTTATTTGGTAGCAAGATTATGGTTGATATTGTGTTGTATCTGTATACTTCATGTGTGTTTAATCTGAGAGTATAAAATGTAAATTAAAACTTAACTCTGAGAACACTAGATAGAGGTTAGATGAAGGATGTTAATTAGAGTGTAATTGACACAGGAGGGAGGTATTGATGTGTTAGAATATGAGAAAATGAAATGTTATGTCCATGGATTAAAGCAGTTCTTATTAATTTTCCGAGGTCAGGTTGACCGAGTGAGAACCTTTTACTGTGCTGTCAAATGTTTTTTTCAGAAACTTGAAACGAAGACGTGAGACGCTTCACACCGGGACGTGTGCATGGACAGAATAGCCGTATCGGAGCGTTGATGCACATAAATATTCTTCACACAAGGATCTCAGAGTCACCAGGGTGATCTTGTCGGAGTGTCAACGGATTTGTTTCGCACAGGGACGTGCGAATTGTCAGAATGGCCGTGTCGGAGCGTGTTAAAGCTAAGATTGTCTTTGATTGGAAACGTCAAGTAGTTTTACTATTTGGACTTGGTCGATGCCAGTATTGACAGATGTCATAGAAAAATAAGGGTTGTCATGGAGACTGGGGTATTATTGGCCTGAATTTGGAAATGACTGGATTATAAAAGCTCAGGAATCAGGATAAAATACGGAAGTCGTGGAATACGTGGCATCGAACTTGTCACGTTTCTGATCGTTCAGCATTTGGGCTATTCGATAATATTGTAATAAATATCTAAACTTGGAATATTTCAACCGTTCGCCATCTTATCCTAATGGAGTCTTTGACATATATATATATATATATATATATATATATATATATATATATATATATATGTCGGAGCGTGTTAAAGCTAAGATTGTCTGTGATTGGAAACGTCAAATAGTACTATTTGGACTCGTTCGATGCCAGTGTTGAGGGATGTCATAGGAAATCGTTGTCATGGAGATGGGATTATTATTTGTTTGGATTTGGAAATGACTGGATTAGAAAATCTGAGGATAAAAAATACGGGATACGTGGCATCGAACTTGTCACGTTTCTGATCGTTCAGCATTTGAGCTATTCGATAATATTGTAACAAATATCTTACCCTATAATGGAGTCTTTAATATCAGAAGTGACAAGAACATCACGACCCACATAGAAAGACCCTTCGGAGCATAACGTGCAAAGGGCAGAATGAGAATGACACGCAGGATGAGCAAATTGCTTATATCGCAAATGAACAAATGCGTAGAGTCCAAAACGTGGAGAAAACTAAAAGTTGTCCGACGAAAGTAATAGAATATTAGATCGAAACCGATCAGAATGACACTAGAGTCAGAAGAGTGTATTTACTACTGTTAATCCGTAGCGGAGACTTAGTAGTTAGTACACAAGATTCTTGACTTGAAGTTGAATTGTATTGATCGCTAAAAATATAATAATAACAAACATAAGAGATGGAAAGCCAAAACTAGAGAATATAAGATCCTGTGGTCAACACACTGCTCGCAAATACTTTGTTTGTGGTTGATAGGGACACAAGTCAATTGATTGTCCTGCATAAGGAAAAGTTTTGTTAAAGACGTTGAGCTGCATCAGAACATCAAAGCTAGTTTAATAGCAATTCTGAGATATGACATGTATTGTTTATTTTTATTTTACAGCGGGAGACAAGGACACTATTTATTGACATACTTGGAGGGAATTGACGATAAATCACGTGGCAGATGCAGTTCTGCTCTCTTAAGTTGGTAAATAAGAATAAAGGATAATGTATTGGGCATAAAGATTCCAACTTGGACACTCAATAACTGTGGTGAGCGTATTCCTTCCATTACGATATTTTTCTCGAAATATTGGTAGAATTGATCTAGTATTGTTTATGAAGTCTCTTTCATATTTTGATACACATAGCGAAATTACCTAGCTAATAAAGATCATATAAGATGTTGCTTCTCTTGTTGCTAATGGCTTCATGGTCTAACCGAGTTAGCGCATCTCAAACTAAGATTTTAGGTTAGATACTAGTTTGTGTATGGAACGACTGCATATGTGTGTACCTACCTACTTATATAGCTACGCGTAGCCTGTTGAAGTCTGAGACGATGTGCATGAGTGTAATAATTTACTTCTTACAATGTACTGCTATTTTGCAAATGATGCTATAAGAATGTATGACATAGTTGTTTAAATTTTGCAAATTTAAGTAATCTTTGTTATGATATAGAAGGAGCGTGATCATGCGCGTTCTCACGAATGACATTTTTATTTGAGTACATAATAACTTACAATTGATTTCATGAGACAAAAGTAAAAAGAATATTTAAAACGAACATAAAATTATAGTACTTCGCAACCTTTGGATCAAATTGAAAATACAGTTTTGACCGTTTGTCAAAATCTAACTTTGCAATAAGGATTCGCATGATACTTATAGATAGTAGATAGTAGTAGAAAATTCATGTGTCAGGCGCTAGATTATTATCTAACCAAGTGAAATTGTTTATTAATTTGGAATGATACGTATGTACTTTGGGATGATTTTATTTTGACAGATAATTATTGTTTGCATAAATTCTCTCTTGGTTTTAGTATTAGGTACAAGGGGGCAGTTCGGTGCAACGAGAATGGCGACATTTCAATATATCGCTCTGTCTTACAGGGTTAACGTTACATAAAAGCTACTTAAAACCACAACAGATGACACTATGTCGCTTCTGCCTCGCGCTATCGAAAACGCTAGACTTATGTACATGAGGCTCACGAATAATTAATATATTGTACCATAAAGACTAGCCAAATGGCAGTCACCAGTCCGATTAAGTTAAAACAACTTAAATGACATTAACGTAGCCCCATTCGAAAGAAAAACAAAAAAAAAATGAATATATTGTTCTGCAGTATTAATGAATTGTTTATGGAGATGGTAAATCGGTTTTGTTAGAATATCAAATTGTATTCGAAAGAGGAATTTAACGATATCTTAAACTATAATTACGTATCTTAAATTTGTCGCCATATTCATATAGTCAATTAAGTAGTCCTCCTTTGTTGGAAGGCGGTTAAAATTTTTAAGAGGCAGTTCACTAGAGGCGCTTATCTGGTCCCAATTTTTTTTTGTATGAGGTCGACAATCTTCTCCGTAATAAGTGTTCTGTGATTAGGTAGTGTAGTAGACTGATGCAACTTCCAGTTGATGAGAGATCCGAGCCCCAGCGTTGGGAATGTTAGTGATCAGAGCCGAGCCATTGAAAAAATGTTTACTTAGAACAAAGAAATAACAACTTATTTCGATACGATACGAATGACTGTTTTTTTTTACTATTATTTAACGAAATGACGAATCATCTATCTTCTGAACATAGGTTTCTGTTTTAAGAAAAAGCAGGCATAATGAAAAAGTTAATATCCGATTTTGCTAATAATAATTGTTTTCCTAAGGTCTATGGAGTATTTTGTATAACGGCCCCAAACCTTCAGAAAAATGAACCACTTGAACCTAACCGGAAATGTCAACCTATGGCAACGTCATCATATAGACACAACATACATACTCTAGTTTGCGAAAACGAACATCAAATCAAATCACCAATCTTTGTCCTGATCTTACTTTATCTGATATTTATGAGCTATTTGATCTTATAAATATTGTGAATTATTGATCGGTAAAGTTTTAAGTAGAAAGTAATGGCAAAGTTTCAGAAGCCTGAATTTTACTTGCGCATATTAAAACCGTGGACTTAAAATTGCAGTTACTTCCAATGAAGTTAAAGGATATCGACCAGAAAGTAACAGATGTAGAAATAAGCTTATGAAATGTCAGGAGGAGGTTTTTCACTACTGGTATATTCAGTCATCTCTGTGTCAAATATCAGTTATTCTGAACCCCAATTCTCGTAGTTGACTTACACTTTTAGTTTGCTTTTGTTGAGTTGTGGATGAGTAGTCTTGATGTCATGAACTGATTTTTGGAGTTGTGCCCAATCAAAACGGGTTTGACGTTGGTTAGACGTTTGTGAGAGTGCCATTTTTACAGTTTTAATATAATATCGGGACTGGATCGTAACTGTATTGTTACGGAATTTGATTAGTAGAATCGACCTTTTGGTTTACTTTGTGGGCTTCGAATGTATATTGTTACACATGCTAAAATCAAATTGCCTAGAATATTGTGGGACTTAGGTAAAACCAAAAATACTTAAAAATTGCGCGACAGGAGACCAAAGATTATCTTAACGACTAGCAACGCATATATGACTCTTTTGGTATGATAATAAAAGCGACGGCTATGGTTATTTTCCATCAACAATCCGATTGCTCATCTGTAAACGTGAAAATGAACCTCGAGTTGAATACCCTTGTCGTTATAAACGCACCAAAGTTGATTGCGACCAAACGATTATTGAATTTATGAGAAAGAAACGTATAATTTCCATCACAAACTGAAAATTCAAAAGTTTTATATTGATATCAATCTTTTGCGTAATCGTCCTAATATGTGTTATGTTCACTTAGTGTAACAAGTTACAACTGCTTACATTCGGCGGGAGTATTGTGAAACACCTGACCCTTCATTATTAATTGCAGTGTGTATAGCTAAAAAAATACGAAATACTTTGACATTGTAACTTTCTTTTCGTTCGCTCCAGTGCAAGCTCCGATTTCATGAAAAACTAAGATTCCCTTATATCTCGGAGAATTGTGAAGGATATGATATTCAAAAAAAAAAAAAAAAAGTTAAATGCAAAAATATTTTGTTAAAAGTTCGTGACGTGTATGATAATGCAATACGACGCTCTGTTTAGCACTAAAGTAAAATGATATTAGCTTTTGGTTTAATAGTAGGTTTAGTTAGTTCACCAAGATGTTCGGCGCGCTCAATCCGGTAATAATCTAAGCGGTCCAAAAGACATTAAGATTTTGAAGTACATTGTAAACTGTTTGTTAAAAGATGTAAACTGTGAATATTTTTGTTGCAACTGTAGATTGCGAATGCGAATTGCGACTGCGGATTGCGAGCGAGGATTGTGATTGGGTGCCGGACAGAGGCAGCCCATTACTTGACGAGAGTAGGCACCGGAGAGAGGTGGCCTTGTGACTGGGTGCCGGAGGGAGGCAACCCAGTGGTTTTTTGTAGTGAGGTGCACCGGAGGGAGGTGGCCTTGTGACTGGGTGCCGGAGGGAGGCAACCCAGTGGTTTTTTGTAGTGAGGTGCACCGGATAGAGGTGGCCTTGAATTGTACCAATGCTGCAGTGGTTGAACATAGTTAGCCCGCATGGAGTCGGCTCTTTAGCTGCCTACCGGATGGGAATATAGTAGCATTGTTTTTCGATATTGAGATGGTACATGTAAAGTGTGGAGTGTGTGGTAAAGCATGTCATGATTAATTTGGTAGCAAGATTATGGTTGATATTGTGTTGTATCTGTATACTTCATGTGTGTTTAATCTAAGAGTATAAAATGTGAGAGTATAAAATGTAAATTAAAACTTAACTCTGAGAACACTAGATAGAGGTTAGATGAAGGATGTTAATTAGAGTGTAATTGACACAGGAGGGAGGTATTGATGTGTTAGAATATGAGAAAATTAAATGTTATGTCCATGGATTAAAGCAGTTCTTATTAATTTTCCGATGTCAGGTTGACCGAGTGAGAACCTTTTACTGTGCTGTCAAATGTTTTTTTCAGAAACTTGAAACGAAGACGTGAGACGCTTCACACCGGGACGTGTGCATGGACAGAATAGCCGTGTCGGAGCGTTGATGCACATAAATATTCTTCACACAAGGATCTCAGAGTCGCCAGGGTGATCTTGTCGGAGTGTCAACGGATTTGTTTCGCACAGGGACGTGCGAATTGTCAGAATGGCCGTGTCGGAGCGTGTTAAAGCTAAGATTGTCTGTGATTGGAAACGTCAAATAGTACTATTTGGACTCGTTCGATGCCAGTGTTGAGGGATGTCATAGGAAATCGTTGTCATGGAGATGGGATTATTATTTGTTTGGATTTGGAAATGACTGGATTAGAAAATCTGAGGATAAAAAATACGGGATACGTGGCATCGAACTTGTCACGTTTCTGATCGTTCAGCATTTGAGCTATTCGATAATATTGTAACAAATATCTTACCCTATAATGGAGTCTTTAATATATATATATCTATATATATAAAAGAAAGTCGTGTTAGTTACACTATTTATAACTCAAGAACGGCTGAACCGATTTGGCTGAAAATTGGTAGGGAGGTATCTTAGAACCAGGAAAAGGACATAGGATACTACTTATCGCGGGAAAATGTACGGTTCCCGTGGAATACTGTATTTACGCTTTTACGTAAAAACTACTTAACCGATCATCATGAGATTTGCCACAGATATAAAGTAGACTACGAGAATTAACATAGGTTACTCTTTATTGCATAAAAATGTACGGTTCCCGTGGAAAACTGTATTTACGCTTTTACGTAACTACTTAACCGATCATCATGAAATTTTGCACAGATATAAAGTAGAGCACGGGAAAGGACATAGGCTACTTTTTATTGCAGAAAATGTACGGTTCCCGTGGAATACTGTATTTACGCTTTTACGTAACTACTTAACCGATCATCATGAAAATTTGCACAGATATAAAGTAGAGCACGGGAAAGGACATAGGCTACTTTTTATTGCAGAAAATGTACGGTTCCCGTGGAATACTGTATTTACGCTTTTACGTAACTACTTAACCGATCATCATGAAATTTTGCACAGATATAAAGTAGAGCACGGGAAAGGACATAGGCTACTTTTTATTGCAGAAAATGTACGGTTCCCGTGGAATACTGTATTTACGCTTTTACGTAAAAACTACTTAACCGATCATCATGAGATTTGGCACAGATATAAAGTAGAGCACGGGAAAGGACATAGGCTACTTTTTATTGCAGAAAATGTACGGTTCCCGTGGAATACTGTATGTACGCTTTTACGTAACTACTTACCCGATCATCATGAAAGTTGCTATAGATACAAAGTAGACCACGAGGAAGGACAAAGGCTACTTTTTATTGCAAAAAATATACGGTTCCCGTGGAATATTGTATTTACGCTTTTACGTAAAAACTACTTAACCGATCATCATGAAATTTTGCACAGATATAAAGTAGAGCACGGGAAAGGACATAGGCTACTTTTTATTGCAGAAAATGTACGGTTCCCGTGGAATACTGTATTTACGCTTTTACGTAAAACTACTTAAACGATCATCATGAAAATTGGCACAGACATAGAGTAGACTACGAGGAAGAAAAAAAAAAATAAAATGAGAATCGACTACTATCTATTTTCCATACCCCTAAGTGATAATAGTTGTTCACCCCTACATTTTTTTTAATTTTGGACGAAATTTTTTGTTTCTATTTTTTAATAGTGTGGCATTAAAAATACATACAACCCTAAATTTTTACTTTTTTATCACCAACCCCTATTTTTTTATAGCCATTTTAGTTATTTTATCATTTTTCATCCCGCTCGATAACTGATCAATTATAGTGTTTTTACCTTTTTATAAGGCATAACAACGTTTGCCGGGTCAGCTAGTCTATATCTATATATATATATAAAAGAAAGTCGTGTTAGTTACACCATTTATAACTCAAGAACGGCTGAACTGATTTGGCTGAAAATTAGTAGGAAGGTAGCTTAGAACCAGGAAAAGGACATAGGATACTATTTATCGCGGGAAAATGTACGGTTCCCGTGGAATACTGTATTTACGCTTTTACGTAAAAACTACTTAACCGATCATCATGAAATTTGGCACAGATATAAAGTAGACTCCGAGAAAGAACATAGGTTACTCTTTATTGCATAAAAATGTACGGTTCCCGTGGAATACTGTATTTACGCTTTTACGTAACTACTTACCCGATCATTATGAAATTTTGCACAGATATATAGTAGAGCATGGGAAAGGACATAGGCTACTTTTTATTGTAGAAAATGTACAGTTCCCGTGGAATATTGTATTTACGCTTTTACGTAAAAACTACTTAACCGATCATCATGAAATTTTGCACAGATATAAAGTAGAGCACGGGAAAGGACAAAGGCTACTTTTTATTGCAGAAAATGTACGGTTCCCGTGGAATACTGTATTTACGCTTTTACGTAAAAACTACTTAACCGATCATCATGAGATTTGGCACAGATATAAAGTAGACTACGAGGAAGAACATAGGTTACTCTTTATTGCATAAAAATGTACGGTTCCCGTGGAATACTGTATTTACGCTTTTACGTAACTACTTAACCGATTATCATGAAATTTTACACAGATATAAAGTAGAGCACGGGAAAGGACATAGGCTACTTTTTATTGCAGAAAATGTACGGTTCCCGTGGAATACTGTATTTACGCTTTTACGTAAAAACTACTTAACCGATCATCATGAGATTTGGCACAGATATAAAGTAGACTACGAGGAAGAACATAGGTTACTCTTTATTGCATAAAAATGTACGGTTTCCCGTGGAATACTGTATTTACGCTTTTACGTAACTACTTACCCGATCATCATGAAATTTTACACAGATATAAAGTAGAGCACGGGAAAGGACATAGGCTACTTTTTATTGCAGAAAATGTACGGTTCCCGTGGAATACTGTATTTACGCTTTTACGTAAAAACTACTTAACCGATCATCATGAAATTTTGCACAGATATAAAGTAGAGCACGGGAAAGGACATATCGTCGGTGATACTGCAATATGTTCCATGTCAAGAAAAATCGATTTTTGTTTTTTTATTGCAAATGATCAAGTGCGTGTATCCGAACGCGCTTGCAAATCGTTCTAAGTCGTCGACCAATCACAAGGCCGTTTTCAATGTGTTGCAATGTGTAACTGTCAAGTCTTGTCAGTTACCTGGGTATTGCAATATGTTCTATGTCGACACAACGGTTTTTCGCAAGCCGAAAATTGTAAATTAAATGGTTTTGAGTAAATATTTTAAGGTAAGTTGACATAAAATAATAATTTAATGTTATTTCATTGTACTAGCACTGAAAATAACGTAGAAAGCGAGTAAGAAAACTCATATTTAGTGTAAAACCAGCAAAAACATTTCTTTGCGTATCAGCTTTCTTGTTAAATACATAACGTGTAGTGTGCATTAGGCGTCAAGCTTTGTGTTCCTTCATATTATTTATTAGAATGTTTTGGTAATAATTTAATAAAACAATATTTTAAATTGGGAGATTGACATAGAACTTATTGCAAATAAATTATTTTTGGTTTTGGATAACATAACACGTATTGCAACCTATTTTATTGGTATGTTTTTTGTAGAAACAATGGATCGTGTCCGTGGAAAACGTATGGTCCAATTAGCACTCCAACAAAACAAGTCTTCGATCGGAGAGTCAAGTTCGGGATGTTCGGGAACTATTTTGGACGAGAAAACTGGAGAACTTTGCAATGTTGACTGTTTGAGTTCTCAAAGTAGCACAGATTTATCTAATTGTTCTTTAGATTATTCTAAATCAGACTCTGATTATGTTCCTAGTGAAAATAGCGACATAACATTTTGTGAAGATCTAGATAATATATCCGGTGACGAAATACTAGATCCTGCTACTGGATTGTTCACTGTGGCACAAAATGTTGATGGTCGAGCAAAAAAACGTCGCAGCAGAGGGCAAGGCGATCGATCGCAATGGAAACGGCAGAAAAATGCAGAAGCAAGATTAAAAGGTGAAGCATACACAGGTTTTAAAAAAGATGAAAGGGGGAAGTATGTACAAATAGCGTGTAAACCAGCAAAGAGTTTAGGACAACGTTGCAGAGGGCATATTCGCGTTCAAAGACAACGTGGACCTAAGCAGTGTTTCACTTGTGATGATATAACGGAGCTTCAACGGGAAACAATATTTAATGACTTCTGGAAGTTGCGATCTTGGGAAGCTCGGAAAACTTTTATACGTAGCCTTGTTTTGAAAAATGAACCGCAGTATCGCCGAAAATCTGCACAAGATGAGACTAAAAAGAATATTACTATGAAATATCACTTGATTTCACAGACCAGTGCATGCTGCGCTAAGTTTAATGTCTGCAAAGAAATGTTCTTGTCAACATTAGGGATTGGGAAGAGACAGTTACGAGACTGGTTGCTAACCAACACTGACAATACAACGATACCCAATAATAATCTTGCAGGTGATAAAGAAATGTCTGTAATTGCGTTTTTGGACAAACTTGCCAAAGTAGAATCTCATTATTGTAGGGCGTCTTCTAGGAAATTATATTTGGAGCCATGTTGGGATAGTTATAACCATATTTTTGAAGTATATAAAAAGAGTTGTGTAGAGGAAAATAAAACTTATTGCTCAAGGCGCTATTTCTTGAAGATTTTTCGTAAACTCAATTATGATATTTTTAGTCCTAGAAAGGACCAATGCAATAAATGCATTAGTTTTAAACAAGGTCACTTGTCTCAAACTGACTATGAATCTCATCAAATTAAGAAACAGAGCGCGAGAAATGAAAAAGAAAATGATAAATGTAGTAGTGACAACCTGACATTAGTTTACTCTATGGATGTACAAGCTGTTCTACTTAGTCCAAATCTTCAAGCTTCGGCAACTTACTATAAGACAAAGTTGAAAGTACACAATTACACTATTCATAATATGAAAAATAAAGAAGCTGCATGTTATATTTGGCACGAAGGAAATGGTGGTTTAGAAAGTGATGCGTTTGCTACTAATTTGTCTAAACATCTTAAGCACGATATTGATAAGTTTAAGCCGACTAAAATCATACTTTGGAGCGATGGATGTGGTTATCAAAATCGATGTTTGACATTGGCTAATGCTTTGCTTGACTTGGCAATCGAAAATAATATTATAATTGAACAAAAATATCTTGAAGTCGGCCATACGCAAATGGAAGTAGATTCAATTCATAGTGCAATAGAAAAGAAATTGCGTGGCCGAAAACGAGATATTTTTGTACCCGCCGACTATGTGAGCATAATTAGGTCAGCAAGGCAAAATCCAGAGCCTTATAAAGTGTTTTATTTAACTTACAAGGACTTTCTTAGGTTTTCCCAGGGTAAATATAAAAGTTTAAGACCGGGCAATAAAAAAGGCGATCCTTATGTTACAGATATTGTAGCATTACAATACGATCCCAACGGTTTATTAAACTATAAAACCGATTTCAATGAGTCTTGGAAAAGTTTACCCAGGAGACCACTGGTAACTGCTCCACTTCGCCTGAGTGAACGCCCTTCCCTGTATCAGAAGCCACTTGCTATAGAAGTAACCAAATTTGTGCATCTTCAGGAAATGAAGAACCTCATTCCTTCAGATCATCATGCATTTTATGATTCTCTAGAACATGGCTGTTCAGACATTGAAACATGTCCACATGTTCGGAAATTCATTTAAGTCATTATCATCATGTGGGTAGACATGTTGCAACAGCTGGACAGTCATTTTCTAGCTAGTAAATTAGTTTAAGTGATACTTGTTAGCGTAAGTATTGTAAACTTATTAATAAAGCCAGCATTTTTTTTAGAATTGGATTTTTTGTTTGTTTATTTAATACCCAATTTTGTGCGTTAATTACGGTTATAGTTATTTTACTATTTCATTAGTTAAGTACCATTATTATAACATTGTCACCTTTTTTTAAAAATCAATATGTTTCATGTCAAAAGAATAGGTGAGAAGAATTCGTTGCAATATGTGCCAAGTCGAATTATTTCCACATTAGAGTTACGCTCAAAATTCATTCATAATATATTATTTAATAGCTCTTACGATCGATAAAACACCACGTACTAATCAAATACTCAGCGACATAAACAAAGAAAAGAAACAGTTTTTTCTCTATACTGTAAAATCTGTTTTAGCTGACATAGCACGATTTGCAGTATCACCGACGATATGCTACTTTTTATTGCAGAAAATGTACGGTTCCCGTGGAATACTGTATTTACGCTTTTACGTAAAACTACTTAACCGATCATCATGAAATTTGGCATAGATATAATGTAGACCACTGGGAAGGACATAGGCTACTTTTTATCGCGGAAAATGTACGGTTCCTGTGGACAACTGTATTTACGCTTTTACGTAAAACTATTTAAACGATCATCATGAAAATTGGCACAGACATAGAGTAGACTACGAGGAAGAGCATAGGCTACTATTTATCGCAGAAAAATATGTTTGGATATTTAGTAATTAACGGATTTAGAGATTTACAAATAATGTGATTTACGCGACGATACTCAAAGGAAAATTCGAAGGTGAGGAAGTTCTCATTCCGAAGATCCCGATGATCCCTACCGAATACCGATATGCCGTTTGAGTTCAAACGACTTCAATTTCCGATCCGTCTTGCATTCGCCATGACCATTAATAAGTCACAAGGTCAATCCTTGACAGTTTGTGGTCTGAATCTACAAAATCCATGTTTTTCACCTGGTCAATTATATGTGGTGGCATATTCACGGATCGGAAGACCACCTGCGTTATTTATTCTTGCGCCTGTTAATAAAACGAAAAATGTCGTCTATTACAAGATGCTTTACTGAAGATTGCAACCCATGCAACAAAATACATGGCCCATTCTAACGATCATTAAAATAATTGATTTCTTTTTAATTATATCTATTATCCTAATGAAAAATTGCACTTAATGAAATCCAAAATCTGCTCATTTATTGCCTCTAAGGTAGAACAAAGTTTGCCGGGTCAGCTAGTAAATTATATTTAAAGAAAAACAACTTTTTTTGCTCACCCTACCTAATTAGGTACCCAATTGGGTAAAATTGACAGCTATGACGTCACAATATGGCGCCGACTTGATCCTATTCTCATTTGAATCGCACTATATACGTCTATGTCCCAGGTCACCACTTCGATATTAAAAGAACCAATTTGGGATTTTAGCTTATACATCAAAAAATCGGTCTACAGACGGCGGAGTACTTAATCGTTGAACATACAAAAATATATATAGCCGAACGTATAAGCCTCCTTTTTTGGAAGTCGGTTAAAAACAAAGTCGCCTTTTGTCTCTGTCCATAAGTATGCAACGGATTTTAATGCGGTTTTTTTTAAATAAATACAGTGATTATTGGCAGTTTAGTATGCGTATGATGTGTAATTTTTACTGTGTTCGAAAATTTGGAATGTGGTAGATTTGAATTCAGATCAGATAAATATTTGTTGGTTCTTTTTATTCTTTTTGAAGTCCAAGCAAGCAAAGCTCGGTTACCCAGGTGTGTATACTTAGGTAATTATAATAATACAAACAAATTATGACAACGGTCAACCTGTTTTTTCATTTCAAAATTCATAAGAATTAGTTATGTAGTACATACCTATGGGTCTCAAGCTCGGCTCTCGATGTACGAGGCGCGGCTGAAAAGTTCTAAGCCTCGGTTAGGTAAGGTACCTACAATTACTTAGGAATGACCTATTACTGTGTAACATAAATTATTTAAATTGCTAGCTTATAGGTACTCCCGAAACCCGAATTTTATGTAATTTAGGTAGGTATCTACTTCATGCATAACTAGATTTTGTTGAGAGAAATTGAAAAACGAACAAAAGAAACGGGAGATCAGCGCATTTTCCAACAGCGTGCTGTGATTATTTCAATGTCTTGAAGAAAGTAAATATAATAAATAAGTAGGTAACTTTTTGTAAACATTTTCAGTGGTTTTAAAATATATGAACTTTCGTAAACCATGATATTGATAAGAAAATAAATTTTACTATGCAACAATTTTACTGCAGCGTTTTCTAAACTAAACTAAACTGAGCACAGTTTCGAGAACAATTTGATTATATTTTAGCGCTAGTTTTCAGTTAACATAATGTACGAAAACGAAGATATACCTACGGGTGTCACTGAGATAGGTGGTCGTAAAGTGCCATTTGTAGAGTAATCTTAAAACATATCTTTTTTTTGTAATAGAATGTAGCTATACATACCTAATATTAATTTGAGTAGCACAAATGACTTATAGGTAGATAAAAGATCAAACTTAAAATAAAAGAATAGGACTCTGTCATGCAAATTAAGTAGTTGAGACTCAGAACTTTTCAGCCACCCCTCGTATATTGGAAACTTGAAAGGACCACATTATAATAGGTAATCTCTATGTATGGCTGAGAGCTCAGACCAAATAAAAGCTGAGAGTATAATATTCGGCTGAAAGACAGAACGCTTTCGTCCTATTGACGATGTGTCTGTTTGTGTATGTGTACTGTGTGGTCAGTGGTGCAGGGTTGCCGTCTCTTACATATGACTCCCCGGACATAGGGTTACCATATCTCAGGATTTGTCCTGAGATTTCAGGATTTTTCGACTCTTCTCAGGATTCCGGCCGGATTTAGCAAATCTAGTGATAGCGCAGGATTTTCAATAAAACACAGGTTACATTTTAAAGATCTCTCTTATTAAACTACTAAAAATAATTTTCTTTTAGTAACAATTGCAGTTAAAATCAATACTTATTTATCAAAGTGAAACAAACTAAAAATAATCTTTTGTTAACAATTGCAGTTAAAATAAAAAAGTCGCGTAAAACGCAAGATAATAATACGTTTTTGAGAGAAAATTCTCAAGCTGTAGAAAATCTCAGGACTTTTCCATGGAAATCAGGCCTTTCTCCGGACTTTTGATTTTTTCATCTGGTAACCCTACCCGGACAAGACGCGTGAAAACCCCGGATTTTGGAGTACGAAACCCGGACATAGAACAGTTTTTACCCGACTACGGCAATGTCAAAAAGAAAGGAAGATTTATTATTGCTGCAAATCAAAAAAAAAACTTAGGCCTTCCTAATTCTGCCAACAAAAACCCGGATAGCAAATAAAATCCGGCCCGGACGCTCCCCGGACGCCCTTTAAACTAGGACAAATCCGGGGAAACCCGGACGGATGACAGCCCTAGGTGTACACCTCTTAATTTTTGTACAAAACGCGACATACGCATTGTCCATAAACTGGGGCTTTCTTAATTTAGTCAGAAAAGGCGCCACTAAATTTTGCCCTGATGGATAAATATTTTGTACATAGGTACCTAAACTTTATGGTTTATCTATGAATTTATAAGTGATCATCCAAATAGCTGATGCGTTATCTACTTAACCGTTTGAGAGTAGGTACCTATTGCACACAATTTTAATTAGTTTTCTCTAGGTTACCTAAACGGATTTCAAAACTGTAGCCTTAAATTGATGTTAATCTTTGTAGGATCGTTCGTTTGTTCAAAGCCGATGGTTAATGAAGATGACTTTCAGATTTTGCGCAGAAACTTATTTTCTATGTTACGTACCTATAGTTAAAGGGTTAGGTTGGATATTCGGTCAGGGACACCGTATATCACATTTCGTTGTCACTATGTCCAAAAGTGGTACCTTTTTCGCGATTCTCGAGGACCGTATCTACTTACACAATACAAAGATACTTAAGTATTTCTTAGAAAATTAAATATTAGTTAAAACCTAATTATTGACATTGAAAATCTCTTACGGTAACTCCTAAATAGGTAGGTACTTACTTTTAAGATGTAACACGTATGTCGTATAATTAAAAGGTTTCATTCGCTCCAGCACAAAAATACGAAATGTTTGGTGACTAGCAGCGGAGGCTGTTGCAGATCTGTTGACCCCATCGCCGGGTCTCGGATGGAGCAAGCGGACATTGTCCGTTGACACGCTTCAGTGGTGCCCCGCTCTGTTGCACAGATCTTTCACCTTCGCAATATTGACGCCTATAAAACCTTGTTATTGTAAAAATATGACGTTACTTTCATCCGCAGCAAGGAAGCAATAATACAAGACCAGTGAGAAGTTGATAAGCCTACAGAAACGCGGTTTGGGTGTTTACCCATTTTATAATGTACAAATTTAGCTGTCTGGTACGAAATTGTGGTCACAAACTTTTGGTCATTAGCAATTATTATTTAAATACTTTTTTTTAATTTTTAAATACAATTGCAGTTGATACTCTGGATGGTGTGTATAGGCCAGTCTAGACGAGAAGATGGATTCGTTCAGGAATTAGATTTCGGTCCTATTTTCAACTCCGAAAATTCTGGTAAGAAGCGATCAAATGTTATCTTATTACTTACTTGCATTTGTTTTCCTGGGACCCAAAGTATGTCTATAGCAAATTTCATAAAAATTGGTCCAGCGGTTAAGCGTGAAGAGTAACAGACAGACAGACAGACACACTTTCGCATTTATAATATTAGTATAGAAATATAGATATTGTACCTAAGTATGCTTCAGCTTTTAAAGCATATTTCATTAACAATAAACAACGTTGTGTCTTACAGGCATAGCTTCGTTGGCATCGAACCCAGTTAAAAGTGCAATTCTTAATGTTGATAAAAGCCAATATCCACATTTGTTTGATACGGTTGTCAGTAGCTCTATTGATTCTTTGCAAAGGCGAGTAGCACCTAGAGATCACACGTTCGATGCCTCAAGCTTTGGGTTTAATCCCATTGCGAGTCAAGGCTTCCTGCCGTATGGGAAATCGGCAAAATTAGTTGCACAACCGGCCAACTATCATGAACCTAGTCAACATAACGCCCAACTTTTAGCTACAGAACAACAACATAGCCCCTTGCGATACGATATAAGAACTTTACATGACCCTAATTACAAGGTTTACAAACCCGAAGATAACGAAGAAGGAAAAGAAATTCTCGCGGCTTTGAAGAACAATCCTACAGTTGCAGCTTATTTTCAACCAGCAGTGAATGTCGAAGTGAATCATCCTCTAAAATATCGCAAGGAGGAACTTATTGAAAATCTTAATGAAGATGAGAACTACAACGCTAAACCTTATATTGCAGGACCGGCCCGTATTCGTCGCTATACGGGGGAAAGGAGAGAAAACATAAGAAGATCGGACGACGATGAAGAGGAAGATGATCCATATGACTATAAAGCTGAATATATTTCTAGGCCCAAAGAATTTGATGAGAGCCCCTACAGCAGTCCTTATAAAAAGAAAAAAAATTCTGAAGATTCCTACGACTATCCCTACAGCTACGATTCCGGTTATGATCATAAAGCATATGAAAGGATAAAGGAATTATCTGATAAACAGGCAGCAGAAATTAAACAAAACCCGGGAAATTGTAAAGAGGTTCAGAAAGATGGAATGACTTGCATGAGCTGTAAGGATCCTAAAACAGGTGGTAATTACGAGTCTTGTTCGTATGTAACCGAACCAAAAAATAACAAATACGCTTATTCTAAAGAAAAAAAGTTTGACAGCAATGACGAGCCCGATGAACCAGAACAGAACTCACAAGGTAAAAAGAAAGCTGAAAAATATCAAAACGCTAAGGAAGACGAAACTGCGCCACAAAAGTTCAGTAGCTCGGAGGAAGAAAAACCCACTAGTGAATATAGAAATGCTGCAAGCCCTGATGCTGATTCTGATGATAAGTATAAGGCATATTACATACATACCTCGCGACCAAAAACTAGTGAGGCCATTCGTGAAGCCAGCGAAGAAGGTAGCGCAGAAGACACTAAAGCTAAATCCTATGATTACAAAAAAGCACTGCCAGAGTTTTATACTGACAATGAACCCAAAAAGGACGTGGAGCACGTCTTAGCTGAATTCAAAAAGAAGGATAGATCTGCATGCAAAAAAGTACACAAGAACGGTATGACGTGTTTCCAATGCATAGATAAAAACGGCTTAAAGAATGAAGAATGCATGTTTGTATCCGAGTCCGCGCCTAAGCAAAGCCATCTGGCATATCAAGAGGTCAAAGAGTTCACATCCAAACCGGCCACTCTCGACGGCGCAGACGGCGCTGAGAGCAAAATAGTGACAACAAGTTCACCGCCTGCACAGAGATCCGCAGCATATGTGGTATCTAATTCCAATTACGGCAAGAAATTAAAAAGGAAGAAGGCCGCTCAGTCATCACTCGCAGCGACCGGGACGAGCCCAGTAGCTAAAGTTCAACACGCACCTAAAGTTAAAAGAAGCGAAGGATCCGAGGCCGAAGCGAATGCACAAATAGTGGACGAAACGAATATCGCTTCTCCTGAAGAGTTCGCCGGCGCTAATTCACAGGGTGCATTTTGGGCAGAAACTATGCCCAGGTACAGCGCCGACTTGGGTGTCACGCTGCCTGAATACATGCTCTCAAGGTCGGAGCACGAACAATCGTTCGACGAAGCAGTCGCAGGAGCGTAGATTGACACCAGCTGTTAGTCAACACGAATCACAAATAGAGCGTGGCGATTGTTCAACTCTTGAATAAACTCTTAAGTAGATGTTTATTGCGTAACTATAATTTCGTAGACGAATGTTTGAAAATCAATTTGTATCAAAAAGAAATCAATTTGTTAACAATAACTCAGGCGAATTAAGGTTTTCTCATTTGTCCAAACGTATTACATACTTTGCTTTGAGTTGATTCCGAAAATTGCAATTTATTTTAGTAATTGTTGTTGAAGTCTGACTGTAGTCAGTCTTTATTTCTTGTTAACTAGTTCTAGTATTGGATTAAAGAAGTAATTTTTATAAAATAATTTCTTTATATTGTTCCTCTCCTAGTCACATCTTAGCCATGAATCCTTCAATCAATAATAATAATTACTATTAATTATTATTAATATCAAAATAAATGTTAAGCGAACCCCATTGTCACGAAGTTTACAAAAAATATGTTTTTAAACATCCGCGTTGAATATAATAAGTAATAAATTTATTATAATTTTATTTAAAATGATAAATAGGAAAATGATCGATAGGCTACTTACTACTTCCATAAATATTAATATTAGTAAGTGAACCGGCAAATGATGTTTAGCTAGCTTCTTTCCAGTCCCAAATATTAATTTAACATTTAAATAAAAGTACAATTTGTCTATACAATATTAAATATATTAGGTTGTCTGGAATAGGGTTAACAGCCCCAGATTAAAAAAAACAGGATTTGAAGTTGAAAAAATCAGGATAATTCAGTTTAAAAACAGGACACAGTAAATAAGTTGCAACAGTTAATTTAATAAGTAAAATGGAATACAGGTAATGCTAATAATAATCATATTTTTAATAAACGTATTTGAATAAAATTAAATTACAAAGAACTCCCCACACCGATATCGGTGACGGTGGCCGGTTTCATTGAAACCTGGCCAGTTACGCAGGAGTAATTTTATAGTAACCAAGTATGTGCGCAGTACACAAGAGCACTCTCTCTTCCTTTACTCTCATAATCCAGTGGGACGGATAACTGACACGACTGACGAGAGATCAGGCGCAGGTCCGACTTTTTACATGCCCATCCGACGCATGGATCATCTTTCTTGTCAGACAATCAGGTGATCAGCCTGCATTATCCTAACCAAACTTGGAAACAACATTTTTTGTTGTTCCAATGCGAGAATCGAACCCACGACCTCCGAGTCGAGAGCCAATGCTCTAACCACTAGACCACGGAGGCTGATTTTCTAAGAATATGCGTAGAGTATCTATGTCTCGCGAAAATAAACACATCTATTACTAATAATATTATAAAGCTGAAGAGTTTGTTTGTTTGAACGCGCTAATCTCAGGAACTACTGGTTCGAATCGAAAAATTGTTTTTGAGTTGGATAGTCCATCGAGGAAGGCTTTAGGCTATATAACATCATGCTAAGCTCAATACGAGCGGAGCACCAATAAAGTATGTTTAAAAATTGTTTTTTTTTTCCTTTTGAGAGCTTTCGCTGCGTATGCTGCGGAAACGGTTAAAGTTTCGCTAAAATTATGTATGACAGAATTGTTTCTATCTTTTAAGGTTGGCTCACAATAACCTTTTTATACTAACCAAATTTGTTCCAAAATTAAGCATTATTTGTGAGGGTGTTTACATAAAGATTATATTAATCCTTATCCAAGTAAATATGTTTTTCATTACAAGTATTTATTTAATTTAGAAGAAATTTGCCGTTTACATTACTGAACCGATTTAAATTAAATTTGGTACACAGATAGTCTAGACTCTAGAGCAGTGTTTTTCAACCTTTTTCATGATGCGACCCCCTTTGTATGAAAAAATATTTCGCGACCCCCCGACCCTTCGCTTTTTTATCATGTATGTATTGTGTATGTTACAGTGCTACAAATATTTATTCCATACGACGTTTTTTTGCGTCTCTTTAATTAGGATTCGGGTATAAGTACATAATATATAATAGTACGTCAAACACATTATTTTACAATTACATACATCGATGATATCGATGATCGATTTATGAGTATAACCTTCTGTTAAAATTCTCTTATTTAATAAATCAATCTTTTTAATCTTCATTGGTTTTTTACTAAAGTTCTCTCTACCTCCGGCGCCGGCGACCGAAGATACAGAAGTTTCGCGACCCACAGGTTGAAAAACACTGGTCTAGAGCCTGACAAAGGACATATATACTTTGTATCGCGGGACATATACGGTTCCCGTGGGTTACTGTACTTACGCGGGCGGAGCCGCGGGCATCAGCTAGTTAGTAAATAAAAGCGTGTGAATGTATCCTGAACTAAATAGTAAATGTATTTATGATTGAATAGAAATTGTTGGCATCAAAATCGGTTAGCGTCCTAGATGTCGATTGTATTGTGTTGGTCTTATTTTCGCTGGTAATTGTCCAAGATACGTCACGCTCGCTCGTGAACCACGACAATCGAAGGCTCTCCGAGGGGAGAGAAAGAGTAATAAATTTCAGTTTCAGTTTAGACACACGCTCGCCAACTGTTCCTTTATATTTTTACCAGCGAACCTTAGTGCAATAAAATTATTAATTTATCTATATCGTCAAAACCGTGATATTGTTTTTTTAAGCTGTTATTTTTCTAAAAGTACTCTACTACCTATTGGTAAGTGTTTTTATAATTTAGTTGTGTCTGGGACCTATGTTTAAATTATAAATTAGTTCAACTGACTAACAAAGAACAAGTGTATAGGACCTAGGTACCTAGGTATATTATGATTTTACTAAAATCTAAAAATTGGTTTTAGATTTTAATGGTTAATTCTTGAAAAATAATTTCAATGCTGCAAATGGCTGTAATTTAGCTATAGGTACTAGGCTTGGTCTAGTGTGGTCAAGTGTTATGTTAGTTAAGTTTTTTTTTTAATTTGAGGAATTTATAATATTACGGCCTACGGGCGCATAAATATATATTTTTTTATATAAAATCTTAAATTATATAAAAATTAAAACATACTTAAAGGTAATCAAAGTATAGTCGTGAGCGGAAACATTATTACTTGACATTTTAGAAAAGCACGTAAACAACAATATGGCAATAAGCTACTGTACCTACTGTACTGTGCAAGTATGTATTCCAAAATTGTTTACAGATTCGGATGTTTCAATTATTAGTGCATACATAATATTATGTAAGTATGTAGGTTCGTCGTTTATCGCCAAGTGAACCATATTGCCCAAGTAATAAGGCCGAAAAGTGGTACACTGGATCTATTGGCGACCATATACTTTTAATACAACTATCGCATGTTTTTTCACAAAGCAAGATGGGTGACACAAAAGTTAACAACTTTACTGTTCCGGAAACATCTGTTATCCGCTGTAAACAGCCAAATCGTTTACAATGTCTGGGTAAACACATTTTCCTGTCTCAATAGCATTTCAATACCTCTTGTCTCTGTGCCAAGAAAACGATCTATAAAACGGTCAAGTGTGCGTCGGCCCACAATTACAACTGATTCCATTCCTTAAGGTCTTTTAATCCTATCGACGACGACGCGATGTTAATATAAAGTTTGATTTGATATTTGTGACACAATAACACTGACTCAGATTAATTTGGCAAGCATATTTAATTGATTGCAAGATTACCTTAACTATATCATTGATCGCGGTAAATACCAGTTTTTAACCCACGCGGAGGCTGTATGTATATATTTTTTGTATGTTAGACCACAATTCCGCCGTCTGTGGACCGATTTTCGAAATTCTTTTTTTGATGTAAAAAAATTGATGATGGGATCCATGAGGAATCGAAGGATCTCCTCGAAATGTACTCTCCTCCTGACCTGGTAATTTTAACTTTTTTCTGAAGTACCGAGTCCAATATATAATATGCTACCACAGTGTAATAAAGAGATACAGTGGTCCAACGCGTTTGAAGTCGCGCGAAATGCCGCTTTTGTGTAGGTATTCGTCATTGCTGCAGGGTTGTCACAATAATGTGTTTTATTATAATCTGTTCTACATTTTGTGTATTCGTAGTATGTGTATGTAGAGTACTAGGAATAAAACAAAAAAATATATATAGAAGTATTAATGAAGAGTTTATTATAAAAAATACAAATGCGTATACAAAAGCTCAGGGTTCGCATGATATATATCAATTGATATATATCGGATATATATCATGATATATTATATCAATTGATATTTATGCTTGATATATATCAAAATTGATATTTATGTTTAAAAATGTAAAATAATGTTTTAAATGTAAAAAATCTTACATCAAGTCATAGTCTACGCAGGTCTTATTTTCCGAGAGTTTCACAAGCCTAGGTCATCAAAAACTTGCTATTTGACACGACATTAACTAATCATTAGGCTTATGACACCCACGTGACCCCCTGTTTTTCGGAAGAAAATTCCTTGTTTGTTATTATACTATTGTTATACCATTTATACCATGTGTCAAATTAATTCGACTGATAAAATTAATACACTTTTTTTTTCTTCTGGTTATAAACAAAAGTCATTTTATGGATTTAAGACTTAAATTGATACTCAAAAGTATCTATCGTTGATTTTTAATTTATTTGAAAACTTTGAATATCAATAATAAATAAATGAGTTTAATTTTACTTCCCTATCTTCAAGTTATCAGAGATACAAATTATTTCGATACAACTATTACGAAAAAACATATCAGAGTATGAAATTTGTATGTAATTTTGAAAATATCAAAAAATCAAAAATATCGGATATGTCAAAGATATCTGATATTTTGATATTTATTATAAATATCGGATATTTACGAACCCTGCAAAAGCTACAAATGCGAAACTGAAACTATTTTCGACATTTGGATTTACTAGTTTTTAGATTGCGATTGTTGAATTTGACGATGTACCTAGTTAGTAAATTCTCATACGTAGATACAATTTTATTAAAAATTCTGACGGGAAACAGGCGCATGGTTTTGTATTAAAATTAATCTTCTATAGCTGTTCATATAATTGACCATTGTAAATAAGTACCTACATACAACTCAAACGAAACACTGTCGCAAACCACTTAAAACAATCAAATTTAAAAGCGTCAACCCCGGCTGACGTGTCCCAAGCGAGTGTATGGCAGCTTGGGCTCGCTACCGCCCCTCTCTCACCCCGCACGCCCCGCACGATTGCTCTGTCTAGACGTGTCCGTTGGACGACTGTAGGTAATAAGTTCCATAGGCTGTGATGCTACCAAAAAGTAAGATTTTGCTCCAAGGTATACTCTGAATCCAAAAGTCCAGAACAGAACTCCTCTGACTCCTTATAGATACATGTTTGGGGATTACGGCGTTGTTTAAAGAACTGCAAGCATATGCCACCATGTCAATTATAGTAATCATCATCTTCACCACCACTATCATACCATACATCATCAATCATCATTCATCAGTCATCACATATAAAAGGTACTTCTCATTTCTACCTTGAACAACTCTTTACACCAACACGAATATCTTTGAAAACATTACTCTGCCGTTTATAGACGTATTTGCAAAATTATTTTGTTGTTGTAAAGGGTAAAATTCAAAATTGGTCTTAGTCTTTTTTTTATGTCATGAACCAGGAAACGAGCAGACGGATCGCCAGATGGTAAGCGATTACCGCCGCCCATGGACACACGCAACACCAGAGGAGGTCTTATTATCCCCATGGGCCTAAAGTGGTAATTTGATGATGGGATCCATGAGGAATCGAGGGAACTCCTCGTAATTTATATCGACACATAATATAGTGATTTTGACTTTTACTTAAGTAACACAAGCATATGCTACCAAAAAAATAAGACTCCTCTGTCTTTAAAGATACGCGTTTGGAAATTTCGATATTGTTCAAAGAACTGCAAGCATATACCTAGTACTTACAATAATAATCATCATCATATTATTAACAATATCTAATGGAATCTTAGCGCGTATTCTATAATTATACATTCGAGCGTTTATTTTAAACGCTCATAAGATGTTTTAATAATAATTTAACAAATATCACTGAAAAGGGTAAAATTATTATTTTTAAACAAAAAATTAAACCGACTTCCAAAGTAAAAATACACAAAAAAGTATGAAATAAAACTTAATCTCTAAATAATTCCCCTTTCAAATTCGGCTAAAATTTTTACTATATTTCTCTACTCAATCTTCTTAATTTTGAAATCGGTACCTCAAACAATATCCTACAATATTTTATAGAACTTACGTTCATATTTGCTGGTACCGACTTCAAAATTAATAAGATTGAGTAGAGAAATAGTAAAAATTTTAGCCGAATTTGAAAGGGGAATTATTTAGAGATTAAGTTTTATTTCATACTCTTTTGTGTATTTTTACTTTGGAAGTCGGTTTAATTTTTGTTTAAAAATAATAATGATATATTTTGTTAAGTTATTATTAATACGTCTTAAGAACGTCTAAACTAAACGATCGAATGTATAATTGAATACGCGCCAAGCTTCCATTAGGTATTGTTATTAAGATGATGATGATGATTACTGTAAGTTATAAAGTGGCATATGCTTGCAGTTCTTTAAACAATGCCGAAATTTCCAAATGCATATATTTAAAGACTGAGGAGTTCTGTTCAGTGCTTTTGGACCCAGGGTAATAATAAAATGCATATCTTTAAAGACTGAGGAGTTCTGTTCAGTGCTTTTGGACCCAGGGTATACCTTGGTACAATATCCTATTTTTTGGTAGCATATGTTTGTGTTACTTCAGTAAAAGTCAAAATCACTATATGTGTGGATATAAATTTCGAGGAGTTCCCTCGATTCCTCATGGATCGCCTGTGTATTTTTACTTTGAAAGTAGGTTTAATTTTTTGTTCAATTTTATAGTTCTTCACATCAATAAATTTACAATAATTAACAATTTTCTCAGAAAATGAGCAGAGAGCAGGAGTTCGATGAGGACGTATATGTGGACGTGCGCTCGCTGCCGCTGAGGCCGCCGCAGCCCGCGCCGCAGCCGGAGCGGCACGTGCGCCGGTGCTGGCACCCCGTCATGTGGGACGACTCCATCGCCGGCATCGTCGCACCAGCCGCCGACGTTGCCGAAGAGGTTTGTGTGACGTCACACGAAATGCAATGAGGCTGTCGAGTTTGTGCGAACACTTGACAGGATCAGAGGTGTCCGAGGAAGTAAATAGATATCTCTCCCGCCACTATCTCTTTCATTCTTTGTCACTCGGTATACAATAATAATTTACTGCCGCTTTAATGCTGCTTATTCAATAAAAATTGGGAGACCGAGCTTTGCTTGGAGTTTTCGTAAAATGTTAAAATAAATAATTTAAAAAAATAATAGAAAAATAAATAATAAGTAATAACATAGGAATCACAAAAATAGTTATTTGATCGGGATTCAAACTTGCAAAACAATGCAAAAATTATTCGTAGGTATGTAGACCAAGCTGCCAATCAGACTGACGTAAGAGAGTCGAAATTATTGATAATTATTGCACAACGAAAGAAAAAACATACATTGCTTAAAATGCGCAGTTTCTAAGGAATAAGACCTAGGCTAGATCAATTTTTCTCCTCCAAAACTTCCTACATACAAAATTTCATGGTAATAAGTACTTGTAGCCGATGCAGAGATACTAATTATATATACTTATACAAGATTGTCTCGTTTAAAGTATAAGACGCTTTGTATCTTTAGATATAACAAACTTTCCCTCGTAACTTTTCAAAAAATTAAAAACATTATTTTGTTTCAGAAGCGGCCATCTTCCAAAGAATATCCTCATAAGCAGCGTATAAGAAATTTAAAAAGGCTTATAGCAGAGGGTAAAGTAAAGCCATCGTCAGAAACTGTTATATTCTTTTTGTGTAACAAATTTGCAATTTCAAAAGAGCGTCAGTCAAAACTAGATATTAAGTGAAATATGTACCTAGACCAAAACAAAATGTTGTGATGTCCATTGTGTTTAGTGTTTAAATAACAAAATATTTTAGGTTTAATTCATGTTTCTATGCTATTTTATTAAGGCAATGTCCGCATACTATCTTAACTGAATTTTATATTACAAATAAGTGCAGCAAACCAAATAATCATTTTTTGTATTTATTTAATTAATTTCTAATATTTTAGTTTAAGATTTTTACAAGGTAATGGTGTTTTAATAAAAAAATAAATATATATTGTCATACACTAACGTTTAAATAAATGAAATCAATAAAAGTATTCAACAAGTTTCCATTCACAACAACTTTGTGTATTTATGTAAATATTTAATATTCCTTCCAATTTAGTAACAATCGGAAGCTGTAAATAAAAAAGAACAGAGCAGGGTATAAATACAAAGAAATATAAAATATCTATTCATCTTATTATTATTATTTTATCGAAATGCAATTTATTGCGGCTCCCTCCATATCAACATATATCTTCTGTTTCTATATTACATAGAGGCTAATACGTATAAAAATTATGCAATTTACTTCTCCCAGTTGTGAGACTACACAAAATACGAAATTGACCTAATATAATTTCGCTTCAGTATGATACGAGCCAATCATCAAATTACATATTAAAAAAAAATACTTTCGAAAGATTCAAGTCGAGTGTTGGTACATATAATTTATATTCGTCATAAAAATTTTCTACACACAAGACTCACGAAACAAATTCCAATTTTTGAATATAAATAAAAGAGCGCAAAGCGCCAGTTAATAAATTAACGAATCGAGAGAAGGTTCGGAAGGACGTCGACGGTCCGCACTGCACTGTGAGTGTCCGCGGGCCGGCAACCCATCGCACTGTACACGTCCGCACCTTGAACATACGCACTGTCCGCACTATAAACGTACGCATTGTCCGCACTATGAACGCACGCACTGTCCGCACTATACACGCACGCACTGTTCGCACTATGACCGTCCACACTAGTGGCGGCCGGCGTCGCTGGCCCGTCATCGGCGCGGGCGCGGCGGCGACGGCTAGGTGGCTGGTGCGTCGGCGGCGGGCGCGGAGCTGGTGCCGGCCGACTCGCCGCCCGCCGCCGTCGACGTCGGCGCCGCGCCTGCCACTGCGTCCTCGTCATCCTCTTCCGGATCGAATTTCAGCATCAGCTGCTTGAACTGCAAAAGGATTTTTAAAAATACATACAGCGCAACACCTGAGAGGATAACCATTATAATAGGTTGGGGAAAAAGTCTTTTCGCATTATAGTATGTATGAACTTGTCATAAAATATCTTGGGCTATACCAATAATTGTATCTGGCTGATTTTGGTATCATTAAAACGTTTTAATTTTACAGAAGACAATTCCAAATTCAAATTAGGTAAATTTGAGATTTTCATTTGTTTTTCTTATTGTTAAAATGAGTGATTCTTATGAAGAATTTCGATACATTTTAAAATTTTATTACAAAAAAGGTAAAAATGCAACACAAGCCGCGAAAAAAATTTGTGATGTTTATGGACCTAATGCAGTATCTGTGAGAGTAGCGCAAATTTGGTTTAAGCGTTTTCAATCCGGAAATTTTGATATCAAAGATGCACGTCGCTCTGGTCGCCCTGTTACGGACAAAACTGTTGCCATTTTTGAAAAAGTGGAGCAAGATCGGCATATTAGTAGTTACGATGTAGCTGAAGAACTGGGGATTGACCACAAAACGGTTTTGGCGCATTTGAAAAAAGCTGGGTACACAAAAAAGCTCGATATTTGGGTGCCTCATGAGCTCACTGAAAGAAACCTAATGAACCGTGTACTCATTTGTGATTCTTTATTACGACGTAATGAAACCGAACCATTTTTGAAGAAGCTGATAACTGGTGATGAAAAGTGGATCACGTACGACAAGAACGTGCGAAAAAGATCGTGGTCAAAGGCCGGTCAGGCTTCACAGACTGTGGCGAAACCCGGGTTAACTCGCAACAAGGTGATGCTGTGTGTGTGGTGGGATTGGAAGGGCATTATTCATTATGAGCTGTTACCGCCAGGCAGGACCATCAATTCTGAACTGTACTGCGAACAACTGATGAGATTAAAGCAAGAAGTTGAGAGAAAGCGGCCGGAATTAATCAACAGAAGGGGTGTGGTTTTTCACCATGATAACGCTAGACCTCACACATCTTTAGCCACTCAGAAAAAATTACGGGAGTTTGGCTGGGAGGTGTTAATGCATCCGCCGTATAGTCCTGACCTTGCACCTTCAGATTTCCACCTGTTTCGGTCGCTGCAGAATTCCTTAGGCAGTGTCAGGTTGACATCACAAGAGGACTGCCAAAACCACTTGTCGCAGTTTTTTCATCAGAAGCCCCAAAAATTTTATAGCAATGGGATCATGTACCTACCAACAAGATGGCAAAAAGTTATCGAACAAAATGGCACCTATATACTTTAGTCACTTGTAAATAAACTTTATAAAAAAACCTTTTGAATTTTTATATAAAATGCGAAGAAACTTTTTCCCCAACCTAATATTAATTTGAAATGATATGTATGATTTGGAAACTCTATAATAAGATAAATGAAACTCCATAATTCAACAAATACAACGTTATTTAAAGATTAATGAATTTAAAAGTCTTAGCAACCGACCTCAAGATAGTCGTCGACGAGTCGCCGCCGACCGCAGTCGTCGAGTTCTTCTTCGCAGTCGTCTTCTTTGAGTTGTGCGATTGTTGCTTTTGGCTCGAATTGTGGAGCGTGCCGTCTAGATATTGCCTTTTCGTACACTTTTACACTCTCCGATGGTGAATACTGATTTATTTTTCTGTAGTATAAAAGTTATTTTAAATATTAATATTTAAAAAAAAATTGTAGCACTTCTTAAAAAAACATTATCAAACGATTTTGTTACAGAGACATGCATTATAAAATAAAGATGTTTGATTTTGGGCCAGCTCTATGTACACCACATAGGTAAATAGAAAAAAATATATGGGAATTTCATGAAAATAAAAATAAAATATGATTATTTTAAAAGTTTTTTAATGCGATAACCTTATTTTCAGAGCGGCCAGTAATAACGTAGGTAGTTAACAGTTTTAGGAAGAGACTTCTTGAAAAAGCCATGTCATTGTGAAAATGACATTCTTTGGTTAAATAAGATCTTATATGCCATGTTTTATTTTCGTTGATTTGCTCTCCTTGACAAGTTAATTGAAATGTACCACCGACAAAGTTCCCGCTCGACCAGTCTCTAAACATTCACCTTTGCACTAGGACGCCTCAAAATATTTAAACGCAAAGGAAGTAACTGTAACGACCGCAGACGTAGTTGAACTACGTATTTACAAGTGAGTATGTTTGCGAGCCCACTATTCAACGGCGCTGTTGAGCAATTTTCATCTTATGCCTGGTCGAGCGGGAATTTGTTCGATAGTACATTGAAACGATGTGAAATTAAACAAAATAAAGAATAAGAAACGGTTACTATATTATATAGCTATATTTACATATAGTGTACATAATGCTGGCCCACACCTCATAGATTTGTAGAGCATCTCCTTTATATAAATTTATAAAATAAACGATCCAGACTGTACTGCTGTTTTATAAATATTCCCAGTTCCTATTTGTCCGTATCTATCTCAGAGAGCAATACTCACGCGTCCGTGAAGCCGTACAGCTGTTTGAGGTGCTGCTTCAGCACCAGCAGCAGCAGGCATCCGCGCGCCTGGCGCATGGCGTCGCGCAGCGGGCGTGTTGTGTCGGGCAGACGCGCCACCAGCGCCGCCGCGTCCTCCTCGTCCTCCTCCTCGTCGAGACCGTCGCGTTCCTCCGTGTTCGTCTTTATTAAGCCCTGGGACACGAATTAATACACTTATTACAACATAGATTTTTATTGTTAACATTGGCCTGTTTTTTATGAAATAAAAACAAAAATATTTGCGGATAAATTTTTAGGTCATTAACTCAGATTTAAAGTAAACAAAAACATAAACATGGTTTTAGTTTTGAAAGTTAGAATTGGTAAAAAAAAATATATTTTGTGTTCACATCGAGATTGCTTTTATTAATTTAGTTTCTTTTTAATTTCAGTTACATGACCATAATATAAGAAATTTACAAAAAACGTGTATATTGTGTTCTTATGTACACACTACGCACATAAGAAAGTTAATAGCGAGTTTACCCAGAAACTTGAGAGACAGTTATCAGTTAACTTCATCATATCGCTTTAAAATATAATCAATTGTATCAACTTACCTCACGAAAAAGCTGCAATAAATTCGATCCCGACGTAGAAATAATAATATTAATGTGGTGTATTATAAAAAGGGGTTCATCTTGAACTTGATATGGAAAATAGCTTAAATTATCTGCCAGGTACAACATTTGATCTAACGGAGCATTCTGAAACAGATTAAAATAATTTGTTATTATAATTTACTATGAACAAGCAAAATATTTACAAAATGAAAAGTACAATTTTTCTTTTGGTTTTATAGGCAATGGTAAAAACCGAACATTCTAAAACAATAAATTAAAACTTACAGAAACATCATCAAATTGCTTCAACAATGATAAAACCAGGGCCCTCCGTTGCGGCCGCGTGTTTCGCAACAGCGAATATAGAAAACCGTTAAGTGCAGTTGGAATGTCATCTTGTTCTTTTTTCCTGCAAATTTATCAAAATTAATATAATACCTAGTTGACAAATATTACAGCATATATAACTTAAGGCTAAATTTCAATTAAGTATTGACCTGAATCCACGTATAACGCCCTTGGAATCTGTTTGTAAAATCTTTTGCAGTTGATATGACAACCTGATACCCAATTGTGCCTTCATGTGTATAAATCCAGGATACTTCTTATCTATATCTTGTAAGTTTTTGTCAGCGGTATGCGATACCGTCACCTCAATATCCGTACTCATACATATTAAATATGGAACAATCTGAAAATTATTAAAAAATTTATATTCATAACATTTTACTCGTTTGGTACAGTAATTTATCAGTATGCTATGTCGATCTCCATTCGTCAAAACGTTTACAAGCCTTCTTTATTATCTTTAGATGGTACAAGGACAAAAACAGTGCCTATTAATTAAATTCTTTATACCTGTACTTTTTTAATTAAAAAAATAAAAAAAAAAACATTGGAAGAAAGGGCTAATAATAATACCTGTACTGGGTGAACCAGACCCTGCGCTAGTACCAGCTGTACAACCTTCATTGCACTCGACCGGACGAATGTGCTCGGATGTAAAAATGCACCCAAAATCTCTTTCAAATACAACTGAATAACTGTTGAAGCCATGCCAGATGATACATCTCCCATTTCTTTTAAGTTTTCGTGCTTCGATCGCTTTGACCCTATAAAGACACAAAAAAAATATTAAGTTAATATAGTCAAATAGCAAACAATAACGCCAATTTTAAGCTCGCAAGAAAAATAAAATCATAATATGGTGGACCAATTAGCTCCACAATGCTGAATCGCGCTATCGAAGTTTCTGTAGTTCGGCGCTATATATACAACAGCTGAAATGACTTCAAGTGGGCTTCGGCCTGATTGGGCATACCACCTCCTCGGTCGGAGATCTTCCTTTGGGGCTTCCATTCATTCCCACAATAACATAACTTTATATAACTTTCACGTACATTCTTTATCCTGCCTTATCATCCTCTGTTCCTCTTCTTGTAAGTACATTTCTATATTTCTAAGAACATCAGCCTTCATCTCTATAGGAGCCAGTTCTGAGGTCAGCAGTTGGTGATAGAACTCCTTCA
The DNA here is from genome assembly GCA_905404095.1 of Glaucopsyche alexis. Lineage (NCBI taxonomy): Eukaryota > Metazoa > Arthropoda > Insecta > Lepidoptera > Lycaenidae > Glaucopsyche > Glaucopsyche alexis. The sequence continues at coordinate 12,777,380 of FR990053.1, forward strand.
GATCTGGCCGCAGCATGAACTCATAATGCCGCACGCCCACCGAGCCTAGCGCTTTTAGCGTATGCGATACGAAATCCTCGTCCTCTAAGCTCACGAAAAACATTAACGTCGAATACACTTGCTCTTTTATATCACTCTGCAAAATAAAACAATTTGATATTAGTATATCTAATTAAGTCACATTTAAGATAATCAAGTTTTTAAAAATACTCACCGATAAACCTTCTATCACAGTGTTGTCCGTGAAATCGAAATATCTGAGTAGCAGGCCTACTATGAATAGTGCACGCCTGAATTGCGGCCTCGTATTCAAATTTCGCGTACCTTCTGGATTCCGCTGCCAAGCGCTCTTCCATTGTAACAAAATACCTGAAATAAATGTAATGTTTGAGAAATACAATAACATCTTCTATTGTAACTTCAAAACCTCAATAAGCCCCAAAAGTGCCTCTTGCCATCTTTCAATAAACGTTTTAAAGCCAGGTATTTTAAAGCCCGTGTTGAAATGTCACTAATGTCAAATCTTTTAGAATAAACCAACCACAACCCAATTTTGGATTCAGTGCAGGTTTTATATAATATATCATAACAGACTTTACAACAAAACACGCAACTACTCACCATGGTACTTATTGAACACGTCCCGTATGAGCTTGTAGTTGTGCGTGAGGGAGTTGACGATGGCGGCGAGGCAGGCGATGCAGGCGGCTATGACGAGCTGGCCGCGCTGCAGGATGAGCTTCACGGCGTCCTCCTCCAGCTGCGCCAGGAACGACTCGCTGGGGTGCTCCATCAGCGGCACCACTAGCTCCAGCGTCATCGCCACCGTCGACATTATCTGCTGCTCACACTGGTTCTGCACATGAGTCACAACATAAATGGAAATATACTCTTAAACTCTCCAACGACCAGAAATATGTGTGTGCTTATGTACAATGCGTTTCAAATAAGATTAGGAATGTCAATGACCTTTTTCTGTCAAATATCACTGGAAAAGTACAGAAAAGTAAAAAAAAAACCTCTGTGGCTCAGTGGTTAGCGCATTGGCGCTCAGCTGGAGGTCGCGAGTTCGAATCTCGCCAGGGAACAAAAAAGTTTTCTGTGTTTCTGGGTCATGGATGTGTATTATATATGTGTATAATATAATAAAAATGTAATAGTATAAAAAGTATTTAATATAATATGTATTTCCGTTGCCTGGTACCCGTAACACAAGTTCTTTGGATACTTATTATACCCGGGACCAGATTTAAAGGCAAAATGAGCAAGAACAGAATTTAAACAATTTACCTACATTAATAAATGTTATCTATCTATCTACATACCTGGCATTTTAAACTGAGATACGGTTGAAGCGTTAGAGCATGATTAACGAGCAACTGCGGCCTGATTTTTGCGAATAAATGCAATGTAGAAAGGCACGCTAGAATGCGTTGTGATGAGCCAGCACCTGAAAATATAATAATTTTATAAGATAAATCATTTTCAAATTAAATACAAAAATTACATTGAACAAAATGTATTATACTGTATAAAATCAGCTTTATACACAGTTTTCTCAGTTCTCACCATCAGTGTTAGTTTCTTCCAACTGCAGCAAATGTTCTATGAGGCAGTCCACTATCTGTTGACACGCTAGTAGTAATGATTTGGGCGGTTGATAAATAATTTTCGTAGAATCGTCTTTGTCCTCTTTAGGTTTAAATAACTGAAAATAGAAGCACTCATTAACTTTTGTCCTTTAGAACAAAATATTCCAAAATACTATACTGCTCGTTGTTCTAACAGTAGCCATATAGCTAGTCCAATCGGCATGATGCTGCAGGCTTGATCCAATCGGCAGTTCGTCCATATAGACCACAAACGTATAACTTTCATGCCGATCCACGCCCATACATGGTCAGTTTTAATTGATTCAATCAGCAGCATCGTGCCGATTGAACAATAGGCAGTATCGTCTTTACTTTATACTATAAGTTTGTCCGTCGATATAAATAAATAAATTAATTAAACATCATAAATCTATTAACTTACTAATATAATCTTAGATACTGATCATAGTCATATCACTTACGCTCATAAGCAGCTGCTGAAACCATTCGAGACCCATATCACGCGAGGAGACAACCACGTCGGTGATGTTGAGTACTTTCCGTGTTAGCGGGTCCGCGGTGGCGGCCGCCGCGTCCAGCGCGCCACGCCCCGAGCCCGCCCCGCAAGGGCTAAACCACATGTTCTGGAAAACCTCCATCACCAATTTGCGTATACCCTCCTCGTCGTTAACCCGCCTGATCATCTTCACGCAGATTTCGGGTATCTTTGGAAACTCGGGACACTCTATGCAAATGTCTTTTAGAATTTTTATGACCCGCTTTCGTACGGAGACGCCGGTGTCCTGTAAATTATTTAAAAATTGTAAATTATGGAATGTCACGTCTGAACATTAAAACCTCGGCAACGTGCTTGTGATTTCGTTAGTATCGCACGTCTATAGGCTACAGATACGGCTTACCATCAGGCAGATTATATACTTATTTGTTACCGGATGTTGTAAAAAAAAAAAACAGAAAGATACTAACCAATATCCTATTGGAGAGCATCCCGTAGTACTTGTCGATGAGGTCAGGGCGGCTGAGCACGAACTTGCCGACGAGGTCGACGGCGGCCTCGCGCACGGCCGTGGACTGGTCGAGGAAGGAGCGGTTGACGCCGATCTGCATGTCCGGCCGCGCCAGCACCGACGGGTCCGCCTCCACGATCATCGTCAGACACTTCATAGCCTTCGTCCGAATAGCGATCGTGTTCTCGCACAATATCACCAGAATCTTCCTCAAGTACCTGTCGAAACTCTGCGAGAACGATCGCTTCGAGGCCAAATACTGCGAGATCAGTTCCGCGCCGCCGTAATCTATGTACGACTGCATGACTTGAATCTGCGACCCGCCCTGGTATCGAAACGGCCTTATCTTCTCCAAAAAGAAGCGTTTCCGCCTCTCTATCGTTTTAAACTTCTCTGCGGAGACGATAGCACTCTGAACTTGTTTCTTTTCGGCTTTCTCTTTCCTTTCGGTGTCGCTGTCCTCGTCCGGCTCCGATTCCTCTTCGCTGCTCTCGTCTTTGTAACGTTTTTTTGATTTATTTTTTGGCCTCTTGGTCGGCGAGGGGCTCTTCGGCTGGACCACCATGTCTCTATACCACTGCGTGATATAGAAGTGCCTAGCACAGTTCCACGCCTGATCCTTTTGACCGTTTATCGCCAAATAATCTAGTAGAACGCGTTGAAGGAATTCGGTCCTTTCTTCATCTTCGTCCAAGCCCGAGGTTATTGACTGTCAAATATCATACATTTTGTTTAATATAAATTTACACCCAAATTTAATTTCGAAAAGCAAAGCCTTCTCATTGATAATAAGACAAAAAATTACTCTGATTGTTGCATCAGAGCCTTCCTGTCGATTAAACGAACTATTTATTCATAGAAAATGGTATTCTGTAATATTTGACTCGAACTTTATCATAACTATCATACAATCATAACTATGAGTTAACTTAATAGGTAGTTCGTACATACAACATATACAACCAAATTCACATTCTAGTACAAAAAGATTTACCCTCAAAGTTACTATTTAGATTGAATAATTAGGTTTTGTGCATAAAAAATAGGTTATGACGTCTTACATTGATTTTTTCCCAATTTAATATCTTGGCGGCTACAATATACAGTTTTATTTATATATTAAATTTAGAACATTTACGTGTGTAATTAATAAAGTCAATGTTATTTCAAAACGATTATGAGAATGAGTTGAGATTTCAAGTAGACTTATAGAAAGCGCAGTAGAATATGAACTTTGGACTAGTTTATGATAACACGAAAATTAATAAATAAAATTTTAAATTAAATACGAGATTTGGGCTTCAGGCTCATCGGCTTTGAGAGAGCTCGTACCTGTGTCTGCGTGCCGTCCTTCTCCTCCTCGGCGCGTATGTCGCGCACGACGGCGTCCATGGTGGAAAGCTTGGCGCGCGACGTGACGCTGTCGCGCCGCAACCGCGCCGCCACCAGCCCCAGATACTCCAGCGACGCCACGCGCACAGACATCTCCATCGACTTGTCCGACATGTACTTCACCTAAACGGATATACGTGTGTTTATGAATATTTTAAATTTACTTTATATGTATAGAATATGTTGAATATTATATTTAAAGCATAAGGCAGATTGCGATAGATGTGAATAATCATCGTTTCTATTTATCATAGATTTAAACTCGCACGCAAATCTATACTAATATTATAAAGAGGTATTATTACCTCTAACAAATCTTATGATTAGTTTGTTTGCATTGAATAGGCTCCAAAACTACTAGATCGATTTAGCTGAAATTTGATATCAGGTATAGATTAGAAATCAGGGACGGACATAGGCTACTTTTTATTGCGGCAAAATGTACGGTTACCACGACATTCCCTTTAGCGCGCACGAAGTTGCGGGCAACATCTAGTCATTGATATGATATCAGCCTTACATAAAAATATTTTTACTGTTACAAAATCTTTACAGAGAATTGTATAATAATTAAACTGTAAACTTACCAACATTGTTCCAAGCAAACTGAGTAACAGCTCAGTTGCGGGCCATTCTGGCTTGTTCACCGTTGTTAAGAGGTCGTGAACAAAATTCTCAAAGAGAGGCCTGAAGTCAACCTCTTCTGAACGAGTCCGGCACTTGTTTAGAAAGGAAGTTAAAAATGTTCCACCTACACTAATTGCTGCTTCATACCTAGATATTATTAACAAGTCCTTATCTACATGCTGGAAAAATGTCACACTTTAGTAAAACATCTCTTTAAATTTAATAAATCTGAACCGATTGAGGCACTTGAGTATAATTTAAATACATATCACACTTACTTTTTTATTTTCGTTATCTACATCTTTGTCTTTCTCTTGTGATTTACACAATGTCTCGGGAAGAGTCACCACACATTGAACTAACTGAAGCACTAGCGCGGTGAGCATCTGAATGTGCTGGTCTGAGTTGAGTTGAAAAGACCGCAGATTGTGTTTCGAGCTCGGTATTCGCGCTATAGAAGCTAAGATATCTTCTAGTAGCAGCCGCCTATGTTGATCGTATTTAGTAAATATCTGCAACAAAAACAAAACAATATTATGAATTCTGGAAATTATCATAATATGTACTACCGAACAAGTTCCCGCTCGACCAGGCGTAAGATGAATATAGCTCAACAGCGCCGTTGAATAGTGGGCTCGCAAACATACTCACGTGTAAATACGTAGTTCAACCTCGTCTGCAGTCGTTGCGGTTACTTCCTTTGCGTTTAAATATTTTGAGGCGTCCTAGTACAAAGGTGAATGTTTAGAGACTGGTCGAGCGGGAACTTTGTCGGTGGTACATTGTTGAGATTCTATTTTAGTTATTAAATTGGAGAACCACTGGCGTTGCCTGAAAATAGTCTAAACACTCACAGTCGTGACGAGTTTGAGTGCGGAGAGTTGCAGTTCACTGATGTTCTCGACAAAGAACGGCGATACGCCAACGGTGGAGGCATGCAGGACCGTAGTATCGGTGAGCTGGTGCGCCGCGAACAACTCCGCCAATAGTCCTACGCTCTCGTGCGCGTGCGCATACAGCTCGCGGGTCGCGCGCGTCGATCCGCCGCCGCGCGCACGCGTACTGCCCGAACCCCCACCGCGCCGCCGACGGCCGTCTACTGCACATAAGACATTTAATTTTTAAATTAAAAAGTTTTAAGGATATTTAGGAATTTTAAAGTAATTTTATAGTGTTTGATCCTATAGTGACTTAATAATATAATCAGTGTTTTAATTTAGATGTTATTATATCTATTGCAGCCATCTAGGTTAAATGAGCCAGGCAATTTGACGCCTACTCCGTTCATTATACGCCGGCATCCAATGAAATTAGTAGACCGATAGTTATTTAAACTTGAATCACTCAACGTTTGAACACTTGACGTATATTGAACACCTATTGATTTAAGTGGAAGATTTATATTAATATGAATACATATTGTAACCGTGAACAGCCAGTATAAATAAAACTGTCCTGTCCGTATTTTAATGTACACATCTCATTAAAACTCATTTATTTATTTATAAATATTTCATTATTACTTAGTGATACAAATTATGTAGGACTTCTTTTTACTAATACAATAAATAATAGCTATACATAATTTGTGAGCTCATGGTCACTCTAACCAAACATTTAAAATTATCAATATGTAATTTAACTAAATGACTACACAGTACACGATAAACAGTCATCTGGTTAAATGTTGCACTTAATGAATGAATGAATTGGCAAGTTGTTATTCATACATTTCATGCAAGGGCGGATCCAGCTTTGGCGCCAGGAGGGGGTCACATCATGGGCGTAGCCAGGTTTTAGTTTTTTGGGGGTCATGAAAATAAAACGACTACAAGTACATTAAATAATCAGGACCGTCTTTAATCTATTAGAGGCCCTGGGCACATCAGATTTTTTTTTCATTACCTGTTTAAACTTTAAACCTGAAAGACTGTGTATTTCGGAAAAATACAAATATCTATAGTCTAAAACTAAACGTCAGTACAAAATTTAATAATACGTTCTTTACCGAGCGCCAAAAACGAGCGAGCGAAGCGAGCGAGCAAATTTTCCTATTTTACAGGTTCAAACGTTCAACTCTGTTCAAACGTTAAACTAAAATATAATAAAATACCATAAAATGAACCGGCTTAAACAGAACATCGGTAATAAATAATGTAATGGCCTTTATGTTAACCGCGAGCGAGCGAAGCGAGCGAGCAAATTTTTTTCCTATTTAAGAGCTTAAATCTGTTCAAACTTTAACCCCTAAAATACTGTGGAAATAGGATCATACATTAGAATAATGGGCGCCCATTTTTTTTTTCGTTTTTACCTGTTTATGCTTTAAAACACAGTATTTCAGGGTTTCCCCTTAAACACTGAATAACGGTGAACTTCGGAAAATATCATAAAATGAACCGGCTAAAACGGAACATCGCTACTTACTAATATAATATTATGTTCTTTATGTTAAACGCGAGCGAGCGATGCGAGCGAGCAAAATTTTTTCCTATTTAATAGGTTAAATTTGCTCAAATTTTAAACCCTCAAAGACTGTTACCCTGAAAAACTCTGTAATTAAAAAAATACAAATGTCAAAAGCCTAAAACTGAACGTCGGTACTAAATTTTATAGTAATATGTCTATATTATAAGCCAAACACGAGTGAGAGAAGCGAGCGAGCATAATTGTTTTCTCATTCTATAGGTTAAAATCTATTCAATCGTTAAACTTAAACACTGAATAACGGTGAACTTCGGAAAAATATCATAAAATCAACCGGCTAAAACAGAACATCGCTACTAAATAATATAATATGTTCTTTATGTTAAACGCGAGCGAGCGAAGCGAGCAAGCAAATTTTTTTTCCTATTTAATAGGTTAAATCTGCTCAAATTTTACACCCTAAACGACTGAAAATAGTATCATTTTGTAATTTAAATTAGAGTAAAATTAGTGTACCTAATTTCTGATGTTGTAAATTAGATGACAAATAACTTATAGTCATATAATACCAATTTACACTTTTTTCGTAGTATATTATTACAAAATTTTAGGTATAAATTAATAATTGACGTGCCCAAAATATTGTGTAGCATGCTATACGTTCGAGGATTCGATGGCACGCGTGCCATAGGGTCGCGATCCCTGTTTTAAGCTAGTGATTTTATTGTTTTTTCCTAAGTACAATATTCTTTCAGGGCTAAGATTTTAACAGGTTAAAGCGTAAAAACATTCGCTCGCTTTCTCAGTTTGAACGCATTTAACACAAATACATATAGCTACGCCCATGGGTCACATAGTCGTGGTCAAGTCAAGAACTTATAATTTAATTTTGATAACAATAGGTACAAGTAAAATGTACTTATTTTATGGATGTACGTAAGTACTGTACTTAACAATATTTATTATTTATTGTACACTTGAAAAACTTAACTTAATAACTTGTACAGACATAACTACATACACGTACATATTGCCATCTTCTCTTGAAGACATCCAGAGAAGCACTATCACGCACGGAATGAGGCAGCCTATTTATATTCCATAACCATGGTGAATGATTTGTCATAAAAGCTAGAGGTATATCGAGGGGTATAACGCGTTTCAAATGAGAATAGGAACGTCAATGACATTTTTCTGTCATAAATCACTTGTACGATTTTCAGAAAAACTCATGTGCATATAAATATTAATAGTCTTGCATCGAATTAAAATAAAAACGTTAAATAGTAATCAATTATCTAAACATAAAACTATCATAACAGTCTAAATTCGAAACAATATGGCGCCGACTCTCATTTGAATCGCACTATATTATGACGCAAAACTCCGCAAAAGTCAATGGGTACGTTTTTAATAACGTGGAGAAATGCCAGTCCGGTTAGGCGATCTTCAACCATTGAAGATCTTACTTCCACGATTTAAATTTTAAATTTTCGATGCGTTCGTTCCCAAACGTTTGCCATCATACAAAGTTATTATATTATATTAAATTAATTAAAATTAATATTGAAGGTAGTTACAAAAAATCTGTATGGTGACAAAATCATTATGTTCAATTAAATTAGTGATCCACCTAAGTCCTGGAACCAGCTCAGGGGGGGGGTCATGACCCCCATGACCCCCCCCCTGGATCCGCCCTTGATTTTATTTATTTATTTATTTATTTATTTTATTTTCCATAATTATTTCTATCATTACAGGTTTTCCCCAATGCGATAGAAACTACATACTAAACTTAAGAAAAATCCCAGTTACATAGGTACTTACTATTAATTATTACTAATCAATAAAAATATTAGAACCTTACAGACAGTAACTTATTTTAAACATAGCATTCCTTGTGAGTTCACTCTTAGCACAACAAAAAATGTCGGTATCCGATGCAATAAGATTAATGTGGCGAAGTGCACGCGTCAGCGGCGCCTCCTTCAGGAGGTTGGTGCGGGCGCGCGGCTCCGCCAGCAGCTTAGGTGGTCGTCGCCGCCATACGTACTTGTCCGGCACGTTAAGGTCGATCCGCGCCAGAATATCCGGAATATATAGCAGACCCCTCATAATTTGAACCACGAACAAGACAAGTGACAGTTCCCTCCTGACCCGCAGTTCCGTATACCCTACCATGCCCAGCACGAATAGTGTCGGATAAGACAGAGGATAAAAGGGACATACACCGTATAACCTTAGGTACAGAAATCTAGCAAACTTGTTCTGTATTTTCTCTAACATCTTACAATATTTTATCTCGTAAGGCGACCAGATAACAGAACAAGTTTCCAGGTGACTTCTCACCAACGTATTATACAGTACCATTATAGCGTTAATATTTTTAAAACCACGCACCGTCCGCAATATGAAGCCCAGATTTCTATACGCCTTTGTGCATATATTACTAATATGTTCCTTAAAATTAAACGCTCCGTTCAGTCTAACACCCAAGTCTCTTACTTCCGATACTCTCTCTATATCTTTTCCGCCGATCCGGTAGTTATATACAACTGGAGATAGCACCCGAGTAAAAGATATAGCCACACACTTCGTGATATTAAACTCCAAGCGATTTTGTGTGCTCCAACTCAACACCCTGTCTATATCTGCCTGAAGTCTAATACAGTCGACCCTATCTCTAACCAATAAATACAACTTAAAATCGTCAGCATACAACAAATGTTTCGCTTCTTTTACCTTCTCTGTTAAGTCGTTTATCATGATAATAAACTGAAGAGGACCTAAATTACTGCCTTGGCTTACTCCAGACCACGTAAAGTAACAGTCAGACATATAACCACCGTAATCTACGTATTGTCGTCTATCTTTTAAATAACTAGCGAAAAATTTAAGAAGATGCAACGAGAAACCGAATTTCGCTAATTTAATTAGTAATATGTCATTATCAACCAAATCGAAAGCTTTTTTATAATCGAAATACACAGCATCGATTTGCGCCCCACTATCGACCGCCGGTATTATGTCAGACATGTAAGACATAAGGTTAGTAGTGGTACTTCTGGTAGGCCGAAATCCATGCTGTGCGTCCGACAGTCGCGACTTCACCTGTGCAAATATCCGTGCATGTAATATTGCCTCGAATATCTTAGCCGGAGACGATAGAACTGCCACTGGTCTGTAGTTTTTGATTTCAGATCCCGTAGTGGTTTTGGGGACCGGAACTACTCTAGTAGTTTTCCATCTTTCTGGAAATGTGGCTGTGTTTAAGCACTGATTGTATATGTGTAGTAATGGCATTTCGAATACAGATCGACAATCTCTAAATATGTAAGGTGGAATTCCATCTGGGCCTGCGCTCTTTTTCGGTTTTAATTCTTTAAGCGCCTTACGCACATCGTCTAAACCCAACTGATTTATAAAAACCATATTAGCACTGTCATCCACCGCCTCCTGAATAGCTTTATTTATATTTAACTCAGGCCGTTGAGTGCTGTAAACTGAATGAAAATAGTTTGCGAACTCCTTTGCACAGTCTTTTTCACACAATATAATTCCATTTTTTAATATATTATTTATTATATTTTTTAATATATTTCATGGGAAGCCGTCGTGTGATGAATTTACTAGGCGTCCAAATGGCTGGCTTATTTACTAGTTGCTGCGACATATCTAAATTAAAACACTAACCAAATGGCCCAAACCGAATCAAACAAACACTAAGTGAATTTTTATGACATGAGTACAAATGGAAATGTTTCATCTTGTCTTATGTGTAAAACCTTTTACCTTTTTTCTTAGAAGTACTTTGAATGCTGTATACCGGATCGTATACACAGTAGATTGTGTTGTTTAACTGAAACTTTATGAACATGATGATCCTATCTATCACATCTTCGAGAAATATCCTTTTCGGCATACTGGGCGATGTCATTATGTACAATGCCGTCAAGCAAGCATCCGACGCACACATGACCCTTTCTAATGCAGATTCTAGCCATATCTGCCTCATTTCTTCAGAATCGTCCTAAAATTGCAAGGAACAATATTAGGATATTGACTTTTGCCTAAACCAATTAATTACACGTACTTTACATTTGTTTTCATACCGGGTCACCAACTAATGACATTTTTTCTGCAGCTCTTATATTCTTCTCTAATATGCTTAGCAGTCGTACTAGCCGATCTGCAGGAATGGCTTCCATTGCACCCAAAGTTTTAAGTTTAGCTGCTTCGGAACACAGCTCCTGCAATTGATAGCGCGGTAACAGCAAATCTTGAGGAATATCGGCGCCCTCTGTAAAAAAATGTTTAGATGTAGTATTAGTTTTCAGTTAACGGCAGTCTAAAATAAAAGTTAGATTCAAATATGTTACCTACCCATCTCATCCGTAACAAGTATGTCGTCATCAATAGTTTCAAAGACGGCTTCAATAAGCTTGTTGAAACGTTGGTAGGTGTTTGTTTCCATGAGTTCGTCAACAGATAACATCTCTATCACTGGAACCAGTCTTCTCTCTACTTTACGTAATTTAGGTCGCACTGAAAATCGCAATTGTGTAATTTTATACATTGAATTAATCTTATAAGTACTTTTTTTTTTATTTTTGTAACCTATGAATAGATTATAGCATAAACTTTAATAACATGCATATTAGTGAACTATATGAATATTATATTATACCATCAAAAGAATAGAATTCGACATTTACCTATGGCAGCCTCTGTCTCCTCTCTTTTGCTAGCTTCTTCATGCTTCCTTTTAACGGCTTCCCAGTTCTTTTCTCTAGCTATATCTATTGCTTCTTTTTCCTTATCTACCACAGGTGTGGGCACATTCGACTTGGGTTTGAGAGGTACATTATCGTCCGAATCTGATTCCATTGCACTGATTTTCCGTGTTCTGTCTTCACTTGGAAACTCGTGTTTCTTTAACAAGTTCTCCTATTAGATAAGTAGCAATAAAGTAACTTATTATTATAATATAATGATATGGAAAATAATTGTTGGAGCCACCAGAGGGATAGGATTTAAAATATAATTGATATAAAATAAAGAGAATAATAAAAATAACTACAGTACTTACAGATAGTCGGCCAATTTTTACAACTGGGTACTTATTATTCATTACTTGTGTGCCTTTATTCGAGTCCTGTTTATCTGGTGCAGTGTTCTGGGCAGGGGGGACAGCATATGGGGCACCCATAGACGGCTGGGGCACTTGGGGCTCCTGGCGCAGAGGAGAGGGCGCCACACTCGCTTGTGCCGGGGATTGCCCAGGCATGACATTGCCAGCTAAAAATATTATAACGCATAATTAAAGAAACTCATTGTGTTATGACTGTAAAAGTAAGCTGAAATTGAATCTTACCATGCTCGAAGGATTTATCATGTGGCTTCATAAGTGATCCTTGCTGCTCATTCATATTGCCGGGTGACATCGATAGAGGATCTTTGTCACTAATATTAGAACCAAAACTTCTATTCTCCTGAACTAAGCTATTATAAAACCCTCCATTTTGTGGATTGGTAGCGTTTGACATGGGGCTCGCATAAACATTTGCTTGATTTGAAGTACTCCATGGGGGTGAAATATGATTTTGGGCAGTGATATTGACAGTTCCCGGCCGTGCCTGTGAGGGGGGCGAGCCCATATTCACATGAGGCGAAGATTGACAAGGGGGAGCCAGTAGTTGCTGGTTTGGAATAGGTGCCGACTGTACAGTTGTGCCATGTGATGTGGGACTCGAGTGAATGTCATTATGTGATGTATAATTGTATGTAGTGGTTGGTGACATTCCATTAAACTTAGCCGAATTTATATGATTTCCCCAATGGTTCCTCTGTTGCTGGTTAAAAATATTAGGATTGACATGTAATATTGCTTTTAAAAGTTCCGGTGTAGCTTGCTGTGGAGCTGGACTAACTGCATTTTGTACACTTTCATCTTTGAGATCTCTGAAATATAAAATGAAGACATAATTAAGCATGCATGAATATGGCACTATGTTTGTCACTCAATCTTTTATGGCAATTCGCTACAGAGTCATATATAAAGATTAATCCTTAATATTTTCGTGAAACATGCAATATAGTTATGGATGTAAAGTTACACACACTAAAATAGATATGGCCAAATTCATCAAGAAATGTAATATTGTTACTTAGCTTAGTAAGCTCAGCTTATACTAATGTTACTTAATCTAAAAAGTAACGAAACAAACAGTATCATTAGATGTAAATATGTTTAATAAAATAATCTATATATGTTTAAAATATGGATGATTCTATGATCCGAGATCGAGTAAGAGGAGAGGAGTTTTTACATTAAACTTGGTGTATGACTTTATGCATATTTTACTACGAATAACAACACTATAGAAGCGAATTGAGCCAAAAAAAAAAAATGAGCCCACGATTTATCAACCGCGGTGGACGGTTCTAAAATATCAACCGCGCGGCCATTAAGTCTGCTGCCACACGCGTCGCCGGAACATTGCAATGGAGATAATAACGTTTTTAAGGTTTTTAATTTTGTAAATAAAAATAAATTCAAATACTTTCACGATGTTTATTTTATTTTATAATTTTTGTGGTATACAAATTATTCCTAAAAAATAAACACAACGGAGCTTACTTAATGTAGCCGTAATCCTATTACTACCATAAATTTTAAAGTTTGAGTGGGTAGATGGATGTTTGTTACTCTTTAACGCAAAACTGAACGAATTTTGATGAAATTTGATATGGCAGTAGTATAGGCTCTAGATTAAAATATAGGCTACTTTTTATTCCGAAAAGTACAGTGTTCCCACGGTATACTATATTTACGCCGTGGGCCAGCTGGGGCTAGCGAGTTGCGACCAATCGCAACGCAACGTAGGTGATCATGCACTGAGGTTGTGCCGAGTGTTTCGTTGTAATTGCAATTTGTTTGTGTGCGTAAATGAAAACAAAATCAAAGCGGCAAACGTTAACATTACGTATAGTTTTTTTATTCGTAGATATTTTATCATTTTCTATATGGCCAGGGTAAAGAAATTGGCAAGGGTTGACAAATCGGTAAAACTCGTAAATATAATATTTACGAGTTATACCAAAATACCAAAAAAAGTAAAACAGGTGGAATTATAATTTGGTGGATTTTACAGGATTAAAGGTGAACGTCTATTCGTATCAAGCGTATCCGCGTGGATAGGTGCGCGGCGTTGCATACGATTTCATACAAAGATTTATAAAATTCGATGACTTCGGCGCGTGCGGCTCCTGCGGCGCGTATAGGTGCTCGTTCACCTTAAGGAAGTATATTTTTACTAAAGTCAAAAGCAAACATTTTTGTTAAAATCTGATGACAATTTCAATAAATCCTTTTGGTTTTAATTGAATTAAACATTACACCATGATAGTAAATAGTGTGTCTACACACGTACGGATTTGGTACGGAGCGTACCATGTGTAGGGCAGTCCGGCGAACATAATTATTATTAACTAGCTGTCCCGGCGGACTTCGTACTGCGTTAGAATTAAATTTGTTGACGTACTGACAGCAGCGCCACCAGTACTGGGTCCAATTGCAAATCTAAACAATTCTCGAGTCCACTTGAACACACACAAAAAAATTCATTAAAATATGTCCAATATGAATAATCTTCCCCGTTTTTGCAATATTTTTCACTGAAAGCTTCGCTCCTATTGGTCGCAGCGTAATGTTATAGCTTAAAGCCTTCCTCGACAAATGAAATATCCAACACAAAAATAATTTTTCAATTCGATCTAGTAGTTCCTGAGATCAGCGCGTTCAAACAAACAGAAGCCCTCAAATATGAATAATTTTCCCCGTTTTTTTCCACATTTTCCACTGATTCTTCGCTCCTATTGGTCACAGCGTGATGTTATATAGCCTAAAGCCTACCTCGATAAATGGACTATCCAACACAAAAATAATTTTTCAATTCGAACCAGTAGTTCCTGAGATTAGCGTGTTCAAACAAACTCTTCAGCTTAATAATATTAGTATAGATGAGTCCGCCGCTGTTCGCATCGGATTTCGTACGCTTCGTACCAATCATTATTATTATATTATTATTATTAATATAAATAAATATACATATTGTAATAATACATTTAAAAAAACCTAATTAAAATAAAAAATATATATTATTATAAGCAAAATTCCGACAGCAAAAAATAATCTACACTAATATTATAATATTAGTGTAGATTATTTTTTGCTGTCGGAATTTTGCTTATAATAATATATATTTTTGAGAGGAAGAGGAAAACTTTATTTGTATGTTTGTTTGTTTGTTTGTAATGAATAGGCTCAGAAAGTACTGGACCGATTTCAAAAATTCTTTCACCATTCGAAAGCTACATTATCCACGAGTAACATAGGCTAAATTTTATTTTGGAAAAAAATAGGGTTCCGTAAGATATTTGAGTTTTCGGACACAAGGTGAAAAGAAAACAACCAGAAAAGTTACTTATTTTGCGTACGCTGCCTAAACTATAAAAGATAGAACCATATAATGTTCTAATTAATTGTAGATCTTATAAATATCTACAAAAAAGTCCGCGACACACTATACCTATCTATGTCGAGTGAGGCACAACAACCATTTTTTTATTTAGAAATCTTGAATTTTTTTGGACTACATTTAAACGCGTTTATTTTACTCATGCTATTAATCCTTATCAAAATAAATTATTTCATCACTAAGTACAGTTTATGTAGATAATATTTGGTCTTTGAATAATTGAAATTGGACGTGTGGTTTTGAAGTTATGGCGAAATTAAAATATTACGATTTCTGCTGCACGGCCCGTTGCGAAGTGGGTGACATTCTGTAGTATTAGTATCAGTATTGTACCCGTGCGAAGTCGGGGCGGGTCGCTAGTTAGGTATAAAGAGAACATATTGTGCTGAAATCTCCTATAAGTATTTAGAAAAAATGTGTTAATTATTAGGTATAGGTAAATTCACACGAACACTTCCCGGATTTGTACTGTACTGTGTACACTGAACACATGTAATGAATTTTGTCCCAAAACAAATTATAATACTGACTTCACAGTAAGTATATGGGAATAATAAAATACCATCTTCTACAGGTTTTTGCAGACCAGAACAATTTCATAGTTTAAAAGAAATCACAGAAGTAATTGAAGTATTAAAAGCGATATTAGTACCTATTTCAACCATCAGTTTACGATAACTACTAATCTAATCACCGGAAGGTTGTATGGGTAGTGTAGGTGTAGGAAGTAGGTGTGGGTGTAGGTCGTAGGTGTAGTTATAAGTTGTAGATTAGGGTGGAGCGAAAAATCATTTTAGCATTTCGAGAGTAAAAAGTTTATGCCTTTTATGCTCAAACATACACCTGTAAAATATTATTTGATAGACGTAAGTATAACTACCTCCGAAAGGTCATTGAACTTTTACAAAACTCAGAATTTACGCAGGAGTTGGTAATTTATTTTTTCTATAAAATCTTGATAAGCTTCATCTTTTTATTATCTCAATTAATCGGAAATACATTGTATTTTGATAATAAAATACCAGACAAGTGCGAGTCAGACTCGAACACCGAGGGTTCCGTACATAAGTATATTTAAGTAAAAGTTCACCCATCACGACAATCGAGTCATAGTAGGGGTAGTAAGTTTAAAATTATTAAAAATATTTTTATTCTATGATGTATCAAAAAATTAACGGTATTCGCAATTTTTCCTTTATCTGTAATATAAGATGTTGCTTCGTACCAAATTTCAAGATTCTGAGTTCACGGGAAGTACACTGTAGGTTTTGACCTTGCGAGTGTCGAAAATTTGCAGAAATTTGCGGCATAAACGGCTGTATCTTTTGATTGCGTTGGCTTAGAAGTTTGATTTTCTCACAGCTCTAAGGGACAGTAGACCTGAGTATTTTACATAAATTCCAGCTTAATACCTTTACGCGTTCCTGAGAAAAAGGGTCTTGACAGACAGACGGACGGACAACAAAGTGATCCCATAAGGATTCCGTTTTTTCCTTTCGTGGTACGGAACCCTAAAAATAAAAACAAGGCAAAAAGTACCAACAAGGTTCAAATCGGGCAATAAAAAATAAAGGAATAGTATTCTCGATTACAGCATTTTTAGAACAGTAAAGTATAAATTCCCAAAACAGACCGTTATGGCAATCGGTTGTGACAGAACTAATGTCTATA
Organism: Glaucopsyche alexis; assembly: GCA_905404095.1. Lineage (NCBI taxonomy): Eukaryota > Metazoa > Arthropoda > Insecta > Lepidoptera > Lycaenidae > Glaucopsyche > Glaucopsyche alexis. Next base: position 12,794,657 of record FR990053.1, read on the forward strand.
TTGGAAGAATGGAGGTATTACAAGGCTGCTCGAAAAATAGATTAATAAACCACTTTGTTGGTGTAAAGTGGATAATTTCTCTCTCTAATAAAAAGACTCCCGGTTATAAAGTTTAAAATAATTGAAGGAGATTTGCTACCTGAAATGCCCGACTATCTAAGTACAGACCAAAAGTTCTTGCATAGAATTCTTTCAGCAATCATTACAGGCACTTTTCCTGACGATTTAGGACACAAGTCTCCAGAAAAAATTATCTCATGCGGGCTGGCTCACGCGTGCTAATAAATTTTTGCATTTTTACATAGAATACTTTTTATCCCGTTTCCGTGGGACTAAAAAATCGAGAACGGCTCTACCGATTTGGCTAATTTTGCTCTTGAAATAATTGTGGAAGCTTAGGAAGGTTTAAACAATGAGAAATGTTGGAAGAGGTGTTGGACTAGGATGTAGGTTGCATTGTAGGTGTAGTTATTTATTCATTCCAGTTCATATTTAAGACAGAACAACGTGTGTCGAGACAGCTAGTTAAGAATAAACCTTATTGTAAAGATAGTTCCCGCCACTTATTCAAGATCATATTTTCGTCACGATTCTTACCAGATAATTTGTAAGGTATCGTAGACACTGTAATTGAAAAGAACGGATATTTTGCGCATGCTGACAACTTATTAGTGCCTATGATAACTGATGAACGAAAACGTGAGGTGGCTACCCGGCTTATTTTGAAGCAGTTGCGTATAAACTCAAAGGTTTTTTGACGTACCAAAACTATTTTTAATGCATCAAATTATATCGACATAATAAATTGGCAAAACGAGATAACTGAACCACTAATTTTTAAAACTTGTCGACGACGAAATTTCCAATATTGTTCAGTCTGGTGGCGAGGGTCAGCTATCATTTTTGCGTCTTCTGTGCTATACCCAGACAGGTGAAGATCACAACAGAAGCAGCTATGTCCCAATGTACGAAGAAATCGCGGCTAGGTGCCATAAAGGCAAAATTAGAATCAAGAGCCAAAATGCCAAAATTTGATACAAAATTGATCATTTTAAACCAAACTAAAGGTGTTCCTACTATTTTTTTTACGTTATATTTATTTCTTTTTGCATTTATTGTATACTTACTTATCTGATTATTGCATTGTGCATTATTTCACATCCATATTTCCCTAACTTACAATAAATATAGATTTGAACAAAGAAGTCAGTATTTTCAAGAATTTCGGAAATTTAGAAGTGATTCGGAGGTAGAAATCCGTTTTCAATTATTACTAAAATTGGCATATGTTTATATTTTTACATAAGGCATAAATCCCTCGCACTTAGAAATCAAAATAATAAAAAAAAATTCGCCATACATTCGTGCTCCACCCTATTGTAGATGTAGATCGTATGTGTAGGACTGTAGGTACACATACAGCATACTACATACATTTTTAATGATAGTAGGTAATGTTATTATTTATTCATTTTCACAGTAAACACAGAACAAGGGTAGATTTCGGCTAATATTTTCAAATCAATAGCCTCAATAAACACCTCAATAATATCAAATGAGCATGTTGATATTTTCTTCTGAAAAATTTTCTATTTACATAATTGAGTATTATTTAAAAGTTTGCACATATTTGCAGCTTAAATTAATTAATTAATAATTTTAGTTAGTGAAGCTATTTTTATTACTATATTAGAAACCGAGGATCCTCGAGGAAAAAAATCTATAGTCAATTGAAAGTTATATTTAGGTGAAAAAATTATCAATTGCGTAAAGCTCAAAAGTTTTTAGGTAATTTAATAGAAATGACAAATATTATTTCATTTACAATAACACTATATTATATGCTCCTTTAAAACTGTAAAAAAAAGTTTCTGAAAAAGTGGCTACTTTTTGAGAGGTATCCTCTGCAAGGCACGAGTTGTTTGAACGCTTATTTTGAACGCGTTCAATTGTATGACTTTAGTGGTCAAATTTATTAACAAAAAAAATTAACTAACTCGAAATCTGTTAGACTAGGGTTATACCTAGTATTTTTATAGATATAAAATAAAAGTTTTGACTTCAGTCAACCACCTCAAAATTTAATTAATTCCGCGCTTGAACCGCTGTGCGCCGCGGCGTTTGAGCCGGACAACGATCTCAGTGTTGCCAACTTAGGCAATTTCCCCCCAAAATTAGGGAAAAATATCTACTGGATTTTACTGGGCAGGATTTTTAGAGCTTACTCCTTATGAATTATAGAATAAATTTTTATATGTGTGTATATATCCCGGGATATTATGAAAATTTACAGGGAGTGAAATCAGATTAAGACACGTTAGTTTTATGTTATTTACGAGTAAGTCTTTATGTTAAACACATAACCTTTCTTTCTAGCTTATTATCTCTTAGACCTGTCAATGGTATAATTATCAGGGGTAAAGTTTGGGAGAAATATTTATGAGAGTTGGTATCACTACTCGTTATCAATGAATTGCAGGAATCATCGTTGTCGTTGAAAAACAGCACTGTAAATAGAACTCTGCGCTAATGCAATAGAGCATAAAATCGAACACATGAGTGTCAAGCTTTTCGGTCCACTGCACCACACCAAATCCGTGCGTGTGTAGGGACACCGGATTCGGTCCGCGGATTTTTGATTGCGTCCGCGTCGCGACGCGCGGATTGCGTCCATAGACATTATTATTATTATATGGTTCGCTGTACGCTCCGTACCAAATTCGTGTGTGTGTAGACCCCATTATAAAGGGCATTTAGATGTTATATAAATAATAGGGATGTTGCCTTCTGTGGAATATCACAGTTTTACAAATTAAATTTTATAATTGTTGATTAAAGATACATAAATCTGAAAGAAATAGGTATTTAGAATGACGCGATTAGAAAATATAAGCAAATAAAAAATATTGTCTAACCCTTTCTCGCAAAACGATTCGTGACGTCACAGCCTGCTACCGCCATACATTTTGCGATGACAAATGTATGGCGGTAGCAGGTTGTGACGTCACAGGCCGATATATCGCTCTCTTTCATATTGTAAATTTCAATGGTTTGTATCTACGTTATTTTTTCAGATATACAAAAATGGGTTCTGGATTGTTTATTAACATGTTGACTAACATCGAATAGACGAAAAAAAATTTTTTCGGCAACATGCCTATTGTGAAAAAACTAAAAAGTCAACATGTGAAATGAAAAAGCTATTTTAGGCTAATGACCACAACATTTCCAACTTACATGTGTTGTACTGAAGTTTGCATCAATGATTGAAGTAAAAGGGTAACCAAGTTGTCATCTCGAGTCGCTAGCAGTATAGCTGCTTCCTCAGCAACTCTAGGATGAAACAACTGCGACTTGTTGTTCAATGTCGATGGTAATGGTGTTGGTAATGGAAGCACTGGTAACACTGAAAAGAGACATTAATTAATATTATAATAAATCATTTCATAAACTTGTAATTTTGAATAAGGTTTGGTAAAATCAATTACGGATATTTTGGGTATATGATCTACTTATTATAAAGACGTTTAGGCAAAAAAAATTTGTCATACTCAAAGCAAAAATATTATCTCATGTAAGGGAGAATCTCCACTCAACGCAAACTCGCCCATATAAAGGAAGACTTTTTTCCAGTATTACAATTATTATTATCCATACTAATATTATAAATGCGAAAGTGTGTCTGTCTGTCTGTTACCTCTTCACGCTTTAACCGCTGAACCGATTTTGATGAAATTTGGTACAGAGATACTTTGAGTCCTGGGAAAGGACATAGGATACTTTTTGTCCCAAAAATTTGCAGTGTTCCCGAGGGATAATGTATTATTATTGTGTGTACTTTGACTGTATTTTACTGCTAAACGGTTGAATTGATTTGAATGAAATTTGGTATGGCAGTGGTTTATGCTTTGGACAAACGCCCAGTCTACTTTTTATCCCAAAAATATACAGTGTGCCCGAGGGATAATGTTTTAATTTGTGTACATCCATACTTCCATATCCATCCATACTTAATATTATAAATGCGAAAGTGTGTCTGTCTGTCTGTCTGTCTGTCTGTTACCTCTTCACGCTTTAACCGCTGAACCGATTTTGATGAAATTTGGTACAGAGATACTTTGAGTCCTGGGAAAGGACATAGGATACTTTTTGTCCCAAAAATTTGCGGTGTTCCCGAGGGATAATGTATTATTATTGTGTGTACTTTGACTGTCTTTTACTGCTAAACGGTTGAATTGATTTTAATGAAATTTGGTATGGGAGTGGTTTATGCTTTGGACAAACGCGCAGTGTACTTTTTATCCCAAAAAGATAGAGTCTTCCCGAGGGATAATGTATTATTTTGTGTACTTTGACTGTCTTTTACTGCTAAAAGGTTGAATTGATTTGAATGAAATTTTGTATGGTAGTTGTTTACGCTTTGGACAAACGTGCAGTCTACTTTTTTATCCCAAAAAGATATATAATAGTGTTCCCGAGGGATAATGTACTATTGTGTATATTTTTTTAACGTCTTTCATAGCTTAAGAGTTTAAACCGTTTAAATTAAATATGGTATGATAGTGCTTCGGACAAACAATTAGTAATTAAATAGAGAACGTAAGATAAGGAAGATACAGATTTAACTTAGAGTACAGTCGGGAGTGGCCAAAAAACCTCATTTCTCGTGGGCGGAGCCGCGGGCAAAAGCTAGTCCTTATATAATTATAGACAAGACTATTTTAGTTCATTTTATTTGCATTTAATACAAATATTTATTTTAATTTTATTTGTACCTATGTTATAACAGCTATTAAGTGATGAAAGTGTAATTTTTAAACTCCTTATAAACAAACAAACACAAATCTATACATATAAAATGCTTTGTCCTGAATGACTGACTTACAGTTCAGACTGACAGACAGACAGACAGAGTTCTGAAACTTTAAGGGTGTGCTATTTGTATGACATAGGCATGCGATAAGAAGGGATTTTTTGAAATTCGACTTCTAAGCGGGGGTAAAGTTTGTGGGCAATGGGCAACATGATTCCTTGATCCAATCTACTTAAAATTTTGCACAATCCGTCGACGGCGACCCTTATAGCCTCCTTGCATGAGCATGTGTATGGCTGGAGATACGTAGTTTAGTTTAAAGACTCAGTCACACGTTTTGCAGTATAATTGTCCAGTTTCATGTAATAACTACTTAACAGATTTAGATGAAATATGGTATGGTAGTAGTTTGGGCTTTGGATTAATACATAGGCTACTTTTTATCTGCAGCCGACGACGCAATATTCCTCCTCTGGGGACACTTTGCCACCAAAAACGGTAAAAATTTAGGACCATGCCCCCTTATTTAGGGGCGAAGGGGTGGTGAGGAGGGTAGGGGGGAGAGGGGTGAACCCCCCCCGTACCACTCTCCCCTCTAGGAGACCCCCTGTTTAGAAGTTATTAATGGTTAAAGTTCGAAGTTATGTCTATGTTTAAGAGGTGTTATTTCACGCCGGGATTTTGTGAGGCCGTGTTACCACTCCGAAGACGTTTTGAACAAGATAAAAAAGTTCTAACCTAACTAACCTAACCCAAAACTACACAGACGTTATTTTACGCCGGGTTTTTGTGAGACCGCGTTATCATAAAAATATTTTTTTATGATAATGTGGTCTCAGGTCTCAGTTTTTGTGAGGCCATGTTACCACTCCGAAGATGTTTTGAACAAGATAAAAAAGTTCTAACCTAACTAACCTAACCCAAAAGTACACAGACGTTATTTTACGCCGGGTTTTTGTGAGACCGCATTATCATAAAAATATTTCTTATTCAAAATATTAATATCAAACTAACATTTAGAAGACCTTTCTGCCGTAAAATTACCATAAACCTACTAATAGGATAAATGTGGGGCATGACTCTAAATTCTAGCCGATAATATTTTCAATTTTTTCATTCAAAGTTTTAAAACACAGAAAAAAATATATAAAAGATACCAAAAACCAATGTCAGCTGTAAGACCACCAATTCCTATATTTTTTATAACGCGTTTCAAATGAGAATAGGAACGTCAATGACCTTTATCTGTCAAATATCACTTGAAAAGTGTGATTTTCAGAAAAACTAATGTGCATATAAATATCAATAGTCTTGCATCGAATTTTAATAAGAATGTTAAATAGTAATCAATTATTTAAACATAAATTTAACTATCGTAACAGTCTAAATTCGAAACAATATGGCGCCGACTCGATCCTATTCTCATTTGAACCGCACTATATAAAGTAGGTACTCCTGATTTCTAGTTTGTTTGTAATGAATGACTTTATAAATGTAACAATTATAAAAATCTAAAAAATAAATATAGAAATATGCCTGAATTGTTATAAAGACCTTATTATTTGTGATGTTATTAATATCATTAATTATGATTTAAGATTTAAAAAATCATACATTAAAGCTATGGCAGTTTGTTGAACCCAATTATGCAAGGTTGTTAGTACCAATTAATAATGATATAATGACTATACTTAATTCACTAGAATATATTAATTTCATATAATATTACTATAGTTTAAGCTAAATGATAGATAACTGAAATCATCATTTAACCCAATACACTCTCTTAAAGTTAACAGTAAACATAAACTGTACTTACAATCAGTCAAGCTAGCTACTCCAGCTAGTGTAGTAATAGGGACACTTGGTATATCCCTTTCGTTCATCTTGTAGAATTTTCAAATTATATTCTGGGGTATACTAACGCTGTCCTAAAATTTAAAAAGAAAGTCTTTGGTGTGGCAATGTAACATACACCAATAAAAGTTGTTTGCGTAGTCGCCGTTCCCATCATGTTATTTCCCATTTAAGAGGCACTTTTCACATCAAATTTCACCATAGCACGTTGAAAGTTTATCACTACAAACATGTTTATTGGAAATATCGTAGCAATAGATTGTAAGATTGTTGTGAAAATAGGGCAGCCGTCAATTTGATGCTTTGTTGTGCGTTGTGCATCAAAACGAAGGTCAGCGCATCTGTACGACACTCTTAGTAAAACGCAGGAAAAGGAATCAATGTATTCATTGGTGTTATCAGAACGTAATTTATTCATAAATACTCACTGATACATTGTGTTAACTATCTTTATCGTGAACAAATAGATACAATCCTAACATTTAGACAATCAAGGAAATGTAATTCAGTATTGCCAAATTATTAAGAATGTTAGTCTATGGCATGTCTATGGAAATTTTTAACCCAACACAGATAATAAAATGATAGTGGTTCGAAAAATGTTGGTCCTCGCCAAGGAATTTGTAAGTATTATATACAACAGGAAAGAGTACTTCAAACTTTATTTTCTTTTAATTCAATCAAAAATGATCTTTACTACTCAGACTTAAAGCTTATCACGTGCGCAATAAAAAAACCGGTCCCGGTGAGATAGCTATAAGTTATCCCTGTGTCTCGTTCTAACAAGTAACCTAGTGTAGCCAGTTTATATCTTTCCTTAAATTTTAGGTTTGGTAGATTTTATGTGCGATATAGTGTATAAGAAAGAAATACTAATAAACTCGGTTAAATATTATGTTATTCATAATCTGAGAGAGAAATGTAAAATAAAAATCACTAGTTATTTAGAACCTACCTACTAACCGATAATTAGAAATTTGTTATTTATTTTTTGATTATTTGCATTTTGGTAGAGTAAAATGGAAGAAATGAAAATAGAATAGTTGCAACACAAAACGCCGTGTATTTCCCTTGGAACATTCTAAATGTTCGGGTGACAATATGATTTAATAGGGAATATAGGACATTTATATTATTTTACCTACCTTCATGATTTATTGTGAAGAGGAAACCATTGTATGTTTGTATGTTATTGATAATTTCTGAAACCTAACAGATTTGAAAAATTCTTTCACTGGTAGAAAAATTTTTAATCCCTGAGTGCTTATTATGTGCGCATAGTTACGTGAGAACCTCGCGGGCGGGCGGGCGACATCAGACAGACAGAGTTATAATATTAGTAGGTAGGTTTATCTGTATAGGATGACTTATAATATAATAATAACATTTATGGACACTTCACACCACATCAATCTTGTCCCGTGGTAAGTTCTCGAAGAACTTGTGTTTAATTTTATAAGCTTTTATTTAGTTTCACCTGTCCCGTTGTCGGTCTGTAATGGATTCTTGCAAGTTAAATTTGATCCACTTTCCGGTTTCCGATTGAGTTTAAATTTTGCACGAATATGTAAACCGCATGACAATGCCATATTATGATGACGTGGAGCTGATCTGATGATGGAGTTGGAAGGTGGCCACAGGAATTCCAAAATAAAACCACATAGTCCCATCGAATTTGGGCTCGTTTAGTTCGTCTTGACAAGTACTTTGATACTATATGGTAACCAGGATCTGATGATGGAGCTGGAAGGTGGCCATAGGAACTCCGTAATTAAACGACACAACCCCATCAAGTTTCGTCTCGTTTAATTCGTCTTGACGAGTACTTTGATACTATATGGTAACGAGGGAGCTAGAATATGGCCATAGGAACTCTGTAATTAAACGACGATGGGGTTCCATCGAGTTTGGGCTCGTATGATTCGTCTTGACGAGTATCTTGGTTGGCGTGAATATGCAATCAAATGAAAGGGCTTGCTGTGAATAGCTCGAAAATCCAACATGGCGGAACATCCAAGATGGCCGCCAAGTCATTTTTAATGCACTCCTACAATATGGGTATCAAATGAAAGGGCTTGCTGAGAATAACATAAAAATCTAACATGATGGAACATCCAAGATAGCCGGCAAGTTATTTTTAATGCACTCCTACAATATGGGTATCAAATGAAAGGGATTGCTGAGAAAAACTCGAAAATCCAACATGACGGAACATCCAAGATGGCCGCCAAGTCATTTTTAATGCACTCCTACAATATGGGTATCAAATGAAAGGGCTTGCTGAGAATAACATGAAAATCTAACATGATGGAACATCCAAGATGGCCGGCAAGTTATTTTTAATGCACTCCTAGAATATGGGTATCAAATGAAAGGGATTGCTGAGAAAAACTCGAAAATCCAACATGACGGAACGTCCAAGATGGCCGACAGTCAATTTTAATGTAATCCTATAATATGGGTATCAAATGAAAGGGCTTGCTGAGAATAACTCGAAAATCCAACATGATGAAACATCCAAGATGGCCGACAAGTTATTTTTAATGCACTTCTATAATATGGGTATCAAATGAAAGGGATTGCTGAGAAAAACTCAAAATCCAACATGATGGAACATCCAAGATGGCCGACAGTCAATTTGAATGCAATCCTACAATATGGGTATCAAATGAAAGGGCTTGCTGAGAATAACTCGAAAATCCAACATGGCGGAACACCCAATATGGCCGACAAGTTATTTTTAATGCACTCGTACGTGGGTATCAAATGAAAGTATGGTGTGTTGGGGTTTTTTGAGGTCCTTACAGAGTAGAGTAAAATCTCTAGGAGGTCTCCTGAAGAGCTTGACTGTACTAAATTAACCGGCAAACGACCTTGCAACAATGATGCGTTAAATGAGATGAACAGACTGAGAAACCTATCTAGCGATAACTAAAAAGTAAAAAATAAATTAAAAGTAAAAAAAAAACTTTTTTAAAAAACAAGCTTTTATTTGAATACGCTAAAAAGAATAAAATATTTTTTCCTTTAAAACTTTTACTATCAACTTACAACGTAATCACACAATTTATAATTATGATATAAAAGCTTGTCGAGAATCAAAAAAATCAAAGAAGTAAATCAAGTAACTTGATCTGATAGATTTAGGAGACAATTTATTTGATCTGAATAAAATATTGAAAATAAATCGATATAACCAATTTACGTGACGCCACAAGGAAATAAATAAACATTTTTAAGTATTTGGAATTAGAACCAATATAATTTATAGCGCCCCAAGTGCGCCAAACTGAATAAATATCCCAAGCAATCCGCCCATACAACTGACAAGACCCGCAACGAAGGAAGGAACGAGGCAACTTTGGGAAGCCGTATGATGTTTTTTCGAAATCGAGCCCAGGAGCTGTCCAAAGCAATCAATGAAGTGTACCGTTCTCCTATCCAATCCTACATTATTTTTTATCTTAGATAAGCGATTTATTTTTTTATATTTTTTTGTTTATAGTCTATTTTATTATTTAAGTCAGTTTAGTCTTATCAACATATGACAAGAAGCCAGGATGCAGGGACCTCCACCGATATTTCGACCGTGTCCTTGGGAAATCTGCAGCAATGCTCCCACTGTTCCCGATATTTTAAAAGCCAGCGAGGTTTGAACATTCATGTAGGCACCACTTCACTTCCGAACCCCATCTATCAAACCAATTTCTGGCAAGAAATAACCCTCTGGCTTGGCGCGCGACGATGGCAAGAGACCAGACGGTATGACCCTGGTCCTTTGGAGAGTGGGACGGGCTCTTGTATGGGACGCTACTTGCGTCGATACACTTGCTCCGTCCCATGTCCAGGGCACCTCAAGCACTGCAGGTGCGGCCGCCAATCAGGCGGAGAACCTCAAGCGGCGCAAATATGAAAACCTTAGTGGGGATCTCATATTTGAACCGTTTGGGGTTGAAACCCTAGGTTCATGGGGTCCGGGTGCGCACAAACTTTTCAGAGATATTTCCAAAAAACTAATTGAAGCCACCCGAGACCCCAGAGCCGGCACCTATCTGGCCCAAAGAGTGAGTATCGCAATCCAGCGGGGAAACTCTTTGAGCCTTCTAGGTACTCTGCCTGGTGGGGACGACCTGGGAGATTTCTTTTTATTGTAGCTTTTTAAGTTTTTCTAGTTTTAATATTTTTTAAGTAGTTAGCTATTAGACAAGCTTTTATATCATATAAATTGTGTAATTACGTTATAAGTTGATAGTAAAAGTTTTAAAAGAAAAAATGGCGGAATTCGAACCAGCGACCGGCTTAATCACCAACATGCTCAACCACTAAGCCAATGAGGTCGTCAAACTTTTAATTAGTGCAAAATATACTTTACCACGTGGTAGTGCTCATGATTACAAACTTTCCCAAAGGAACTTTTTCATTTAATCCTCCTCAACTTAACATTAGGTAGCGAATTAAATAATAATAAAAAACAACGGGTTGCACTCAAGTGGGGCCATTTAACTAGACACTTTTCTCCTTAGTGTTTTCACTATACGTCAAATTTCAAAATGGCCCCAAAATTTTCAAAAGTGGGGCCATTTAACTGGAGACACTTTTTTCTTCATAGTGTTTTCACCATACGTCAAATTTTAAAACGGCCACAAAAATCTCAAAAATGGGGCCATTTAACTGGAGACACTTCTGTTCTCCATGGTGTTTTCACCATACGTCAAATTTCAAAATGGCCCCAAAAATCTCAAAAGTGGGGCCATTTAACTGGAGACACTTCTTTTCTCTTAGATACTGATTTCACCGTACGTCAACTTTCAAAATGGCCCCAAAAATCTCAAAAGTCGAGCCATTTAACTGGAGACAATTTTCGTGGGGGGACAATTGGAGGTAAAGGCCAATGTAAGGGTAAATGTGATGGGGATGATTGGCGGTCAAGGTCAAGGCCAAAGGTCAATAGTTTGGGTCAAAAGTAAATACGAACTAAAATAGTTTCATGCTCGCGTAAACCAAGACAGCAAACAATTTCAAGTTGCATTTTATGACTTTTCGATCAGATTCACGTGTCCTGCTCGAGTTTAACAGTTTTTACCCATCCCAAGAAAAATGCACAGTGCCGCTAAAGGAATTTTCACTTATAATAAATGCTCTAAAAAGTTTATTTGGGTAAGAATATGTTTGTTATCATGAGCATTATCACGTAGTAAAGTGTTTTACACTAATTAAAAGTCACTCTATAATAAACAATGTTTCAGCAACTTGTATTATCATTTATGACGTATTATTATTTTTAAACAAAAAATTAAACCGACTTCCATTAGAAAATAAGTTTTATTTCATACTTTTTTGTGTATTTTTACTTTGGAAGTCGGTTTAATTTTTTGTTTAAAAATAATAATTTCACCCGTTTTAGTTATATATTTTGTTAAGTTGTTATTAATACGTCTTAAGAACGTCTAAAATAAACGATCGAATGTATAATTGAATACGCGCCAAGCTTCCATTAGGTATTGTTGTTAAGTTGATGATGATGATTACTGTAAGTTACAAAGTGGCATATGCTTGCAGTTTTTTAAACAATGCTGAAATTTCCAAACGCGTATCTTTAAAGACTGAGGAGTTCTGTTCAGTGCTTTTGGATCTAGGGTATACCCTAGATCCAAAAATAAGATGTTGAAACCAAGGTATACCTTATTTTTAGGAGCATATGCTGCATTGTGTTACTTCAGTAAAAGTCAGAATCACTATATGTGTCGATATAAATTTCGAGGAGTTCCCTCGATTCCTCATGGATCGCATTATCCGGTTTCCACCTTAGTGACTAAATGACCAATTTCGAATTAAACCCTTTACAACAACAAACGAATTTTTCAAATAGGTCCATAAACAGCAGAGTAATGTTCAAAGATCTCCGTGTTAATGTAAAATACTATGAGAAGTACCTTTTATATCATCATAATGTGATGATGTATGGTGTGATAGTGGTGGTGATGATGATGTTTACTCTAATTGACAGGGTGGCATATGCTTGCAGCTTGCAGTTCTTTAAACAACGCCGAAATCCCCAAACATGTATATATAATGAGTCAGGAGTTCTGTTCTATACTTCTGGATCCAGGGTATACCTTGGAGCAAAATATTACTTTTTGATAGCATGTGCTTGGACTTCTTTAGAAAAAGTTGAAATCACCATATGTTTCCAAACTTCAACTAATTTGTCCCCAAATTAAAAATATTGTTGTCACCCTCGTTAAAAAGAGACGGAGGGGTTTGTATTGTATCTCCCTCTCGGCACAATTTTGATGCCGAGAGCTCTTTCCAGTTGTATATAATACTTACAAATTCCTTGGTCCTCGCATAATAATAACGCTAAGTACACACCAGCATATTTAGCGGAACACAAAAAAAGGTCCATTATTAAAAAATATGGTTGTATTTTAAAATCTACTTACTACACTTTTCTAATCTATTATTTAAAATTTCATTTGTTTTACTTAAAATGAGATCACATTAAGAACAGATTTTGCGAGTAAAGGCTATTTGTGAAAAATGGTACATTTTTGAACTTTTCATGTAACCGGGAAAAGTGAAAATTAATATTAAAATAACAATTAATTAAATTAGAAAAATGGTGATTAATATCGCGTATTTCCTCCACGTGCTCTTATTAAAGTTTCTACAAGTCTAGGCATACTGATGTTATCGATGGTCTCCTGGGATAGCTTCCGCCATTCCTCAACTACGGCGATTCGAAGTTCCCCAGTTCCAGTGGCGTAGCGTGGGTGTCTGCCGCCCGGGGCGGACGTCAATTTTGGCCACCCCCTTACTTGGGTTTTGCCGCCCTCTTACTTAGGTTTTGCCGCCCCCTTACTTAGGTTTTGCCGCCCCTTAAAAGTGCCGCCCTGGGCGGGCCACCCTCCCCGCCCCTACTACGCTACGCCACTGCCCAGTTCATCAAAGGCTGCGGCCACGAAGTATAGATACCAGGAGTCCGAACGTAATGTTAAAATAATGGTCTCAATTTAGGGGACAGATTTTTTACCGGTAGAGCGCGTCCCAGTCCTAGAAGCACTCGTTTGAAATTACGCAGGAAGTTATGTTGCTATTGACAGCTCTGGAAGAAAATATTATGAGAAACGTGGGTTTAAATCTAATTAAATAAAAGTTTTAGGAAATTCTTAGAAACTGTTCACGAAGTATAGATACCGTAGAATACGGTAATTGCCTAACGGTAATTTAAAAATAATTGTAATAAATAATAGTATTGGCAACACTCGGTACGTCCTAAATTCCATAGAGTATAAAGAGTAAAGGCTATTAAGGTCCGGACGCACTAGGCGGAACTGCACTTCGGCGGAACTGAGCGACACGTCGCGTCAAAATATTCTTTATATGAAATTATATGAGATAATTGGAGATAACACAAAGGATAACACGCACTAAGCGGTAACGGAACTACACTGCAGCGAACTGCGCGACAAACTTGATCAACTGACAAAAAGTGTCGCGGCCTGCAGTTCGGTTTCGCCAACTTCATTTTCATAGTCAGTCAACCGAGATACTTGGGAGCGCGATAATCGTTCGTCAAAAATGTCGATAGATGAATAAAATTTATATTATATACATAACTAGCTGACCCGGCAAACGTTGTTTTGCCTTATAAAAAGTTAAAAACACTATAATTGATCAATTATCGACCGGAGAGGAAAAATGATTAAATTACTAAAATGGCTATTAAAAAATAAGGGTTGATCGTAGAAGGGTGAAAATTGAGGATTGTATGTATTTTTGTATGTTGTATCATAAAAAAATAGAAATTAAAAATTTTGTCTAAAAAATAAAAAAAAAAATTAGGGGTGGACATTTAGGGGGATGAAAAATAGATGTTGGCCGATTCTCATAGATACCGGATAAGCACAAAAAATTTCATCAAAATCGGTCAAGCCGTTTCGGAGGAGTATTGCAACGAAAACTGTGACACGAGAATTTTATATATTAGATAATATTATGACGTCCAGCATAAAAAGTACATGACATGATATACACTTCTATGAAAAAAAAAACCAACTTCGGAGTGAAACGACCTCTGTGGCTCAATGGTTAGCGCGTCGGCGCTCAAGAAGCCCGGTCGCGGGTTCGAATCCCACCGGGAGACAAAAAGTTTTTTATGTTCCTGGGTCATGGATGTGCAATAAGTGTGTATAAAATTCTTAAATATATGTATAGTATAAAAGTATTAAATATATTTCCGTTGTCCACACCGTTGGTACCCGTATCACAAGTTTTTCGAGAAATTACCACGGGACCAGATTGACGTGGTGTAAAAGCGTCCATAGATAGATATTATTATTAAATAGTTCAAGAAATGGGAATAAATGGTAAGTTAATTTTTCTATTTCTTTTTCCAGTGGATGAACGACGACCTCTCCAATGTTAATTGGTTTCATAGTGAAAATTATAAAAATAATAATATCTATGGACGCTTCACACCGCGTCAGTCTGGCCCCGTGGTAAGTATCCGAAGAACTTGTGTTACGGGTACCAGACAACGGAAATATTTTTAATACTTTTTATACTTTACTTATATATAAGATTTTTATTATATTATACACACATTTAATACACATCCTTGACCCAGGAACACAGAAAACTTTTTTGTTCCCTGGTGGTATTCGAACCCGCGACCTCCGGTTAAAGCGCAACTGCGCTCAGCACTGAGCCACGGAGGTCGTATGTAAATTATTTAGATTGTAGGTATGTAGGTACATATTTATTAAAAAAAAAACTTTTAAATTTCAATTGTCCATTCGTCCATCTTGCTCGGAGGTTGCCTAGCTACTAAATATATTTTTGTAGCGCCTTGGTAGCGCCGCTGCAGTTGCAGTGCGACTTACCAAAACGTGTCGCTCAGTTCCTCTGAAGTTCAGTTCCGCCTAGTGCGGACCTTTAGCAAGAGGAAAAATTATATATCGTACCTTATCCCCCTATATGACACATGCCAATGAGAAAGAAAGAGATATCTAGTTGTTCGTTATTTACAATTTTTGTAGACGGTTACAGGTTTTGAACATATGTAACCAACTTCAGACAGATCAGCTGTCTGAAGTTGGTTACAAGTTGCATTGCTCGTAAAAAGTTATATTTATCAGCAACTTCATATGTAAATATATTCCCGTCCGCCAGTGAAGTCCCTAGTCGGCATTTTGTGTCGATAAAAATCAAAATGATGATGAAAATGTTAATCTTTTCATAGCATAAAATGAAGTCTTTTATTCCGCTTTATGTTTGCTTAGATCTTTTAAACTATTAAATGAATTTAAATGCAGTTTGCAGCCAATAGATAGAATGATTAAAGTGGAAGATTTATGCGTAATGATCTATGCACCTTTGTGATTTATAAATTATTATCAGTCAATCAAAAACGAATTTATGCAGTATTGTCTACAACAAACAGAAGTATGTTGGGGAAGCTAGTCTCTTGAACTATACACCCACACACTATGCAGGCTATCGTCTAATCGACTTGTCAGTTCTATTTCCTACTATTATATTAAAAACATGAAAGTTCGTGACGATGGCTGGATGTATGGATGGATGTTTGTTACTCTTTCACGCAAAAACTATTGACCAGATTTCAATGAAATTTGGTATGGCAGTAGTTTAAGCTCTGGATTAAAACATAGGATACTTTTCCCTTGGATACAGCTGGTAAATATATAAACTGTAGACGTATAGACTTTTTATGTGTTTATGCATTTCTCCCTTTAGTTGGGGTACCTACGTGGAAAGATAAATGGAAACAGGAAATTTTAATAGATATATTTATTATTTATTAACAATTGGACATCATTTATTAGCTTACACGTTACGTCTACACCAAAAAGCTCTCAGATTGTCAGCATGGAGATAATATGTGAAGAAAACAGAGCACAGCAGTCCGTTTACGTGGGAGAGCCATACTTTGGCACGAACGGTCCAACTGGACCAGATAAATACCACGGCCTCCGGGTACTCAAGGAGTAGTTGCGGATTTTAAGACCGGGATCGTACTTGTGACTCCTCCTATTGCGAATATGTATAGGTGGCGATAATCGCTCTCCATCTGGCGATCAGTCTGCCCGTTTTCTGGTCAATTAAAAAAGTACAAAGAAGTATCCTTGCAAAAGGCCACCTAATTCCCTGCAAAACCAAAAAGCAAAGTTAAATTTGAAAATTTGTGACATGTTTTTGTGATGATGTACAACCGTAACTCCATTATAATATACATGAATTAATAATTATAATTAATAAAAAATACACCACACTATTTTATATTACATATTATCACTTAGTTTATATTTTAGATCTTACTAATTTGTATAATTATATGGTGTTTGGTAAATATAAAGTAGGTAAAACATTTTTCTTTCAGATTAACATATTTTCTCTTTCGAAGGTTTATCGATATCCAAAACATCACTATGTAAATACACAACCTCTGAAATTTATACAAAATTTCTATTATATATTGTTGAAATCCGCATATAATGGACAATAAACACATTTATCTACAAGAATATAATCACTTCAGTGTAATTGCTTGTATTTATATAACCTGAAACAATTCTCAACATACTGGTGAAAAGTTAACACTTCTTCACGATTTTCTTTCCTCGCAGAGTGTGATTTACAGCCCTCCACCAAACGGGCCATATTAACTTGAGCACAGCTTTGTTTTCTAATTAGTTTTCTAATAAGACTTTTAAGATAAACTGAGATTTTTACCAATTATCACATTATAAATTTATGATTTTCTTCTTCTTCTTGTATCATAATGCACACGTAAACAAATGACATTAGCTGTCAGTGGCTAACTTCAGGCTACATCTACTGCTACTAATTCAAAATGTCATTTATTGTTAAAGCAATAAAGTCGTAATTCCAACGTCTAAAATTGGACTCCAATTTGGACTCCAAATTGGAGCAACCTTCGAAAAAAACGTATCGACATAGAGATGGCTTTCTCTTTCACTCTTATTGGTTTTGCCTTTGATGTTTTGTGAGACAAATAGCTGCCTACGGCTTCGATTTTTGTTTTAGTTCTATGAAACTCCTATTTCTTTGCCGACGAGTACCGAGTGTTGCCAATACTATTATTTATTACAATTATTTTTAAATTACCGTTAGGCAATTACCGTGTTCTACGGTATCTATTTCTCGAGAACAGTTTCTAAGAATTTCCTAAAACTTTCATATAATAAGATTTCAATCTTTCCAGAGCTGACAATAGCAACTTTAAACTTCCCGCGTAATTTCAAACGAGTGCATGTCGAACCGTCGCGCGCTCTACCGGCAAAAATCTGTCCCCGTAATTGAGACCATTATTTTAACATTACGTTCGGACTCCTTGTTATCTATACTTCGTGGCTAATACAATAGAACTGACAACCGGAGTGTACAGCTACTAGCTAGCTACGTTTCACGTAGTTTTGCCGGGAATGTCAATCAGCAGCATTCTAAATTAGCGTTATTTCGTATTGTAATGTGTAATATTGGAGGAATAGTAACCATTAGTTATTCGTTAATGTGCACGAGTGTGGAAAAGTGATACAACTACAAAATACGTGCTAAATTGGGTTTCCCGCCAAAACTCCCTAGGAAGTTTCAGTAAAGCGCCTACCACTTTACTGAATCGACTAACTTGACTGATTGACTACCCTGTCTATTTATTTGGACTTTGACTAGACTTTGGATTTGACGATTTAGAAAATATACGGTGACGAAAATTTGAAGGAATATTCTATTTCCCGCCTTTTATATTGACACTGGCAAATAGTTATAAGCCGACGCCATATAAATAAAAAAAAAAAAAAAACGTCTCACGTCAATCTCACGTCACTGCCAGGTGCCAGCCATTTTTGTCCAAGTTCAAACTTCAAAGGTGTTTTCGTTTCGTAGTATAATTTACGAGAAGCTATACCTAACATTTTCTAACCATTCTAGCTATAACATTTTCTAGCCTTTCTAACTTGAATTTAAATTAACGAAAAGTTTTTCTGTCATAATATCTGCAGTCATTTTTTAATATATAGTATAGTTCATAGTTCATTCTTTCATCATGTTTAACTTGCCTTCCCGGTATCTAAGTTATATTGGTTTATCGTTATCTGTCGGTTATGTCCTATACCGTTTACAATGTCGTTTTATCGAGAAGAAGAGACGAAACGCTTTGCATGGAAAGGTAACAAGAAGAGGCACCTTTTACGTGACTAGAATGAGACATATGGACGAAGTTATATTAATGGTAATACTGACTGATATTTTAGATTGTGGTAATTACTGGAGCTAGTTCAGGGATTGGTGAAGCATTGGCTCATGTTTTACATGAAAATGGCTGTAAAGTAGTTCTTGCCGCTAGAAGAAAAAATGAACTGGAAAGAGTAAAACAAGATTTAATTTCAAAAAAGCAGGTAAATTATTAGCTCAGTAGTAACAATAACCTATTTCTCTAAAAACCTAATAATAAGAGAGTTGATTATGTTTCAGGTTAAAGCCACTTTTGAACCATTTGTATTAGAGTTGGACTTGGAGAATTTGGAGCAATTGGAACCTTTTGTGAAAAACGTTTATGATCAGCATGGACACATTGATATACTTATTAATAATGGTGGTGTTTCACACCGTGGATCCATATTACATACATCATTAGAAGTTGACAAAAAAATTATGTTTATAAATTATTTTGGTTCAGTTGGACTAACAAAAGGTTAAATTTGAAGTTTACTATTGAGCTTATGCACTGTACTGTATATTATAGAACAGGCATTGTGTGGAGTACAATGCTTTAGCTTTTTTTTATTTGTTTCAGCTGTATTACCAAAGATGGTAGAAAGAAAAAGTGGACAAATTGTGTTCATAAGTTCTGTACAAGGTCTAGTAGCATTACCAGATCGTTCAGCATATGCTGCTACTAAACATGCTCTCCAAGCTTTTGGTGATTGTTTGCGATCAGAAATGGCCCAACATAATATAAATGTATCAGTTGTTAGTCCTGGTTATGTCAAAACTGCTGTTTCTCTAAATGCATTGACTGGCAGTGGAGATAAACATGGAGGTAAATAAAAGTATTAATCATAAACTACATGCAAAATCTTGTGGCAGACAATACCATACATCTTAATCACGAGTCTACTACTATAGCTTTAGACTATATTATACTATCTAATTAATTCAAAGTAAGACAGAAAAAATGAAGCATATTTTTTAAATTGTTACAGTTATGGATAAAACTACAGAAGCTGGATTCTCTGCAGATTATGTGGCTCAAGAAATTGTCACAATGATGATCAACAAAAGGAATGAATTAATAATAAGCCAATTTTTACCAAACTTGGCTATATTTGTCCGGCACAACATGCCATCATTGTACCATTACATTATGGCTAAGAGAGCAAACAAAACATTGTAAATTAATATTTAAATTTAATCAGACAAACATTTTATCTTTGCTTCGCCTCCGCTTTGTTAAGCGGGCGCATGGCGCATGCGTCCGCTCTGTGTGCTTGTTTAATGTCATCCCATAGTGCGCGGCGTGAGGGTCAGCCGTCTCACGCGGCTTTGTCAGGGAAGCCCGCCGCGGCGACGGGGCACGCTCGTGTGTACGTGTGTTGCACGGCGCAGACACCCGCGTCGGGCGCCTGCTTAGCGCAGTGAAGGCCCTCAGAATATTGTGATTTTACTAATCTAAGCCTATGTTTATAATATTTAACATTATAAAATGCTACAAGGCATTACATTACATTTATAAAACATTTCTGTGTTTGATTTAAGTATGAACTTTAACATTGCCTTTCGGCAAAGAATATAATATATAAGGTTTGGTAAAATCAACTATGGATATTTTGGGTATATGATCTACTGCTCATAGGCAAAAAAAATATTGTCATACTCAAAGTAAAAAAAACATTATCTCTTATTGGGCGAATCTCTGCTCAACGCAAACTCGCTCATATAAAGGATTTTTTTTCTAGTACAACAATTATTTTTCTGCCTAAACATCTATAATAAGCAGTAGTTCATATGCCCAAAATATCCGTAGTTAATTTTACCGAACCATAAATATTACTAATGTACCTTCAGAGCAAAAATGTTGTTTCCAAGTTTAGTTAGGATAATGCAAGTTATGTTATAAGCTGATCATGTTATTGACTGACGATAAAGATGATTCATGCATCAGATGGGCATGTAAAATGTCGGTCCTGTGCCAGATCTTGTGCAGATTCCAAAATGGGCACATAATTAGGGGCCGTCCATTAATCACGTGATGTTTTTAAAAAAATTTTAGACCCCTCCCCTCCCCCTGGTGATACATGGTGAGGTTTTATACTAACCCCCCTCCGTGGGGGATAACGAACTCGACTAAGATCACGTGTATTTTTTTTACATAGTAGCAGCATAGCAGCATAGCAGGTCATGTTTGAAGAAAAACTTAAAAAACAATTTAATCGAATAATTTAAGCAATTAAAAACTATACGAGTCATTTGTCTTGTAAGTATTTAAACAACACTGCGAATATACAACCAATAATAATTGCAGTATGCATAGACTAGATTCGAAAATTAATACATGTGATGTCTCCTTATACCCCCTCCTTGGTGATACTTGGTGATTTTTTTCGGACCCCCCTCCCCCTTTAGGCATCACGTGATTAATGGACGACGCCTTATGCAGAATGTGCAAAAGCAAAATTATTATCAAATGCAAAATGATTGAATTGACCTAAGGCCTCATACACGACAGCGCCATTGCAAGGTTTGCAATGTATAGTCCTGTAACGGTGGACTTGAAATTACGAAATACCATAATCAGAAAACTATTTCGAATGAACTAAGTGGTTCGTTCAACCTACAATTGAACCATCGGCCATTAAATTTACTGGCTGACTTTATGCTGTCTTTACTATAAACCTGGATTAAATAAATAAAAAAACGACCTAAACGACATAAACCTACATCTATAAAATATTTTATTTTAATTAAAATAATGTTTTTGACACTGACCTCTATTTATCTATTAGACTGGACTGTCTTATCCAATGTGTTGTTAAAGTTAAGTGCTAAATAGTGCATAAATGGTAACTTGGAGTAAAAATTACAACAGTAAAGTCTGCAGGGCAGCTTGTCAAGAGTTGAAATAGTCCTATACACCAGAGAAAAAGATACATACATACATACATACATATAATCACGCCTTTTTCCCGTAAAGGGGTAGGCAGAGACCACTTTTTGCCACTTGCTACGATCCTTACATACTCGTTTCGCTTCGCCCACTTTCATTCTTACCATCCATTCCTCCTCTTACATTCAACGTAGCGAAGCGGCTCTCCATGGTCCACTTTTCACCTCCGCGAGAAACGAGACGTGATGGGTGGTGAACCACATCGCCGCCATTTTGGATAATTAAATTATTTTTATGATTATCCGTTGCGTTTCCACGGATTGGTGGAGAGGGTAGGAATAGGGAAAGGGAAGGATAGGTGGTGTGGAAAGGAAGATTGGTAAGTTAGAGTGGGAAATAGGAAATGTAGGATATTACCGCCCAGGTGGGCAAGGGATAGGACAGTAATAGCTAGGGAAGTCGGGGTCGCATACCCGTATACTATACCACAACTACCGGACAGGTAAGTTGGGATGAGTATCCCATGACAAGAAAAAGATAACGAAAAAAATATTTCTTATATGAATGATGAAATGAATGATGAACATAACATAAATGTGTGCGTTACGATTGCTCCGCCAAGTTATCTAAACAGAAGAAAATTTCGCCAAAAAAATTGTCGAAATTTGTCAAAATCGAAGAGAACAAACCAAAAATTTGATAACCTTCTCATTTTGCGTGTTTTGCTCGTTTTGAAATTTGCTCGTGTCACATTAATTTTATGTTTTGCACATTTTGGTCTGAAGGGTGACATTGTTCCATTCTTTAAAATTTCTTTTTCAAGAAGTGGTTTGTCCTTTTCTTTTTATCAAAATGCTTGGTCAAAATAAGAAAAAAATATCTAAGGTTTGATATTTGCATATTAATAATGTCTGTTTTTGTAATTAAATAATTAACCTTCAATAATCATGATATTTTATTTTCTCATAACAGTAATGTCTAGGTAAATACAATTTATATATTTCACCATAACATGTTAAAATAGAACTATTCAACAACCTACTATTACTGACTAAAAGCTTGTATTACAATATTATTTATATAGTTATTGTACATAAAATATTTTTAACAACTACTATCTGGTTATATTAACACAAACAATTACAAGCTTATGTTATGTCTAGAACATAAGAATTAACTATTTTGATTAAGGTATTAACCAAAAATATTTCAGTTTGTGCACACTTTACAGTTTTGAAATGAATCTGCTTGCATAGTTTTTTTTAATTACATTCATTAAGTCCATTTAAATGCTTATTGTAATATTTTAAAATGAGTAATTTATATATTATATACTACAGCTGTCTACGACCACTCGTTTACCTACAATATATTACTACAAAATCCTGTCTAGAATAAGGTTTGAATAGAATATATATACAAGTTTTTGACATTATTCATTTAATTAAAAATAATTCATTTACTCAGACTGCAGCCTTTTTATGGGCCAATAGCTTAATTGGAAATTTCAACATCAGCACAAAGATGTATGCACACCACACTAAACTATCAGCACACAGAGTCCTGAACTCTGAAGTGTGTGACAAATAGTTGTCACAGACTTTGTGTGCTGATAAAAAAACAATAGTGTTTAACTACCTATATTATATGTTTCTAATATTTTAAAATTTTAGAAGACTCAAAATTAATCTTCTATAGTGTAGAAAATTTAAGTCGAGTCTTCTGAAAATCTACACTATTTCAATTACAGCAGTATTGTGCATGTGTTTATTACTACTTTGTTTACCAAGCAGTTGATACGTCTTGTGCTAGCTGCATTATCATTAAAAGTTTGAAAACAACTTGTTATCACATTTTCTTAGTGATTTTAAAGAAATGTGATTGAAAATGGCCTCTTAGTAAGTGTTCTAATAAGCATGTTATTTGAACGTATTATAAATTCTCCATAAACAAATTGCAGTAGCAGCCAACGAAACTGTGCTATGAAATATGACTTTTCTCTTATTATCTTTACGCACTAATACAACCGGTGAGGCAGAAGTAAGATCACTTAAAATCGGCATTTTTGCAAGGTGGTGTAGATCTTTTTCTTCTTGATACTTACAACAAGGATCCCATTGCCATGACAAAGTGTAACAACCAGCACAAAGGACTGACACAATACCAAAAGGTGTACACATTAAAGAATTCCATGTCAACCCTGAAATTATTTCAAATTTAGTTAAAAATGTAGTTAATGTAGTGTACGGAAGTACTAAGACATTTTAAATATGAAAGAGAATCAATGAAGATTACCTGTGGCGATACTACAAAGTCCACTGTATAGGGATACTTTGTGTAGGAGGTTTCCAACATAAATCCAACGAGCAGTTTCTTCCCCAAGTGGTTCTGGCTCTATTACGATAACAGACACCCCAGCCTCAAGTGCTCTTTCCAATTCCATCTCAAATTTGATGTGGGCATTTTCACTGTCATATACTTCTCGTATTATTGCTACACTAGAGGGCTTTAAATCGCTAAAAATTTGTAACACGATTATAAATATATGTTAAATTGTAAGCTATTTAAGGAGTATAGTTTAATATTTCAATCGTAAGTCTCATAATTATTATGAATTTCTAAAATAAAATTAAAACTAATTTCTTTATTTACAAACCTGTCACTTTCATCCCCCGCCATGTTAATTTTAAGTAAATGTCAGTTGTCATTCAGCTGTCATTGAAATAGTTTTTTTTAATATGCCGTTCGGCTTAAAACTATTTGCCAGTGTCAAGTTAAAAAGGCGGGAAATAGAATTTTCACTAAAGAGTTTTGTCGGGAATGTCTGTTAGCGAAGTTGTGTATTTCTTTCAAATGTTGTGCTAT
Organism: Glaucopsyche alexis; assembly: GCA_905404095.1. Lineage (NCBI taxonomy): Eukaryota > Metazoa > Arthropoda > Insecta > Lepidoptera > Lycaenidae > Glaucopsyche > Glaucopsyche alexis. The sequence continues at coordinate 12,819,340 of FR990053.1, forward strand.
TACGGTTTTTAATGTGTAATATTGGTGGAATATTATTTATTCCACCAATATTAGATATTTGTTGACGTACACAAGTATGGGCAAGTGATACAAATACAAAATACTTTTTTGGTTTACCTGCCAAAACTCCCTAAGAAGTTTCAGTAAAGCGCCTACCGCTTTACTGAATCGACTGACTTAACTCATTGACTTCCCTGACTATTTATTTGGACTTTGACTAGACTCTAGACTTGACGAAATTTTTGAACGAATATTCACTTTCCCGTCTTTTTAACCCCCGACGCAAAAAGAGGGGTGTTATAAGTTTGACGTGTCTGTCTGTCTGTCTGTGGGTGTGTCTGTCTGTCTGTCTGTGGCATCATAGCTCCCGAACGGATGAAGCGATTTCAATTTAGTTTCTTTTGTATTAAAGGTGACTTACATGCGAGTGTTCTTAGACATGTTTGATGAAAATCGGTTGAGTCGTTTAAAAGTTGTGGGGGGTGAAAGCGGGGAAGAAAATCCAAATGTGCAAATATACTCGAGTAAGGTCTCAAATGAAAGCGCACTGAAAGAGAATATTGATGACTTAATCGACAGTGTTCGTAGCTTCGTTTGATGAGAAAATTGGTGGTGGGAAGATCAGCAAGATGAGGGGATCTGACTAACTTTCCAATGTCCGATCGATTCAAAATTTGGTACTGTGTTACTTCAACGATATATATTCAAAGAACATGCTAATGTAACCATGACCTGATCAGCAGTTTGAAGATGATCAGCTCTTTTCTAGTTGATGAGGGGATCTGACTAACTTTCTTATGTCCGATCGATTCGAAATTTGGTACCGTGTTACTTCAACGATATTCAAAGAACATGCTAATGTAACCATGACCTGATCAGCCGTTTGAAGATGATCAGCTCTTTTCTAGTTGATGAGGGGATTTGACTAACTTTCTTATGTCCGATCGATTCGAAATTTGGTACCGTGTTACTTCAACGATATTTAAAGAACATGGTAAGGTAACCATGACCTGATTAGCCGTTTGAAGATCATCTTTTCTTTATTAGTTGATGAGGGGTCGTCCACATGTCCTATCGATTCGAAATTTGGTACCATGTTACTTCAATAATGTTGAAAGTATGTATCCCACCAAAAACATTCTGTAAAAAACTAGCCAAGTCTCGATGGAGCTGCTTGTTTATCTCTAAAAAGTAATGAAATCTAGACAAAATCGTGCCAAGTCTAAGGTTCCTTACTGCGATTTCTTTATTATTATAGTTAATGTTGAGTGACTTGGCCGTTGAACATTCTTTATACTTTAGTGGGTACAAGTCAATTTTGTTTACATTTGTAACTACCTATGTTTGTTAAGCGAGATAATAGCCCATACTGGTATTGGTAATTGGACGCTAGTGTCTCATTTTAGGCTGTTGTTGATTGTACAACACACGTATTGGAGCAATGGTGTCATGGAGCCCCTTTTGTACCCTTGTGTGCCCTTCAACGGCCAAGTCACACAACATTAACTATAATAATAAAGAAACCGCAGTAAGGAACCTTAGACTTGGCACGATTTTGTCTAGATTTCATTACTTTTTAGAGATAAACAAGCAGCTCCATCGAGACTTGGCTAGTTTTTTACAGAATGTTTTTGGTGGGATTTCACTTCTTTTTGTAGAAACGTGGGCATATTGATTGATTTTCCTAGATTTTAGTGTAATTTGTTTATTTAATTTCTGTAATGTTCGAGTAGAATAAAGTTCGAGTAGAATAAAGGGGCCTGAAAATGCGGCAAAATGGTTCTAGTAAAGAATGGTACGGCAGTGTTTGCTTCGCGCTCGACTTGGCGGGGGCACTGCCGTGCCCCCAGATCGACGTTCTGGTCTTATCTAGAGGTTCTCAAATAGGGGCCTGAAAATGCAGCGAAATGGTTCAGTAAAGAATGGTACGGCAGTGTTTGCTTCGCGCTCGACTTAGCGGGGGCACTGCCGTGCCCCCAGATCGACGTTCTGGTCTTATCTAGAGGTTCTCAAATAGGGGCCTGAAAATGTGGCGAAATGGTTCCAGTAAAGAATGGTACGGCAGTGTTTGCTTCGCGCTCGACTTGGCAGGGGCACTGCCGTGCCCCCAGATCGATTATCCTAGTTTTTATAGTTTTCCCTTTATGTGGCCATTAAACCCCAACTCTGTACCAAATTTCAGCTCTCTAAGTTTATGGGAAGTACTAGTTCTATTTTGATGATCATGAGTGAGTGAGTGAGTGAGTGAGTGTCGAAAATGCGAAACTTTGCTTTCGCTTAACTTCGGAACTAAATGACCTACAGACTTGAAATTTTGGATTTTAAGTACGTGATTATAGCTTATTGGATGACGAAAATTTCTGCGTTCTGGTCTTATCCAGAGGTTCTCAAATAGGGGCCTGAAAATGCGGCGAAATGGTTCCAGTAAAGGATGGTACGGCAGTGTTTGCTTCGCGCTCGACTTGGCGGGGGCACTGCCGTGCCCCCAGATATGGTAAGGTAATCATTATTTATACCTACTTTAAAAAGGATAAAATAAAAGTAAAATTAAAAATTTTAAAAACCCCCGACACAAAAAATAAACTCTAAAAAATAATAAATAATATTTTAAACCTATTATAATTATATTATCACATATAATATTAAGTAAGTTGAAATAATTTTATTTTCCAATCGTCGTCTCGTCGGGGGACCGCTATGTGAAAAAAACACGTGTAGTCGCAGAATGAACAAAAGAATTTACTCCGAAAAAAATTTGCTCATACCTACTTAAATGTAATTCGTAATAATTAATTAGCTGTTGTTGTAAAAATACTTTATAAACTTTAGCGGTCCCCCGACGAGGCGACGATTGGAAAATAAAATTATTTCAACTTACTTAATATTATATGTGATAATATAATTATAATAGGTTTAAAATATTATTTATTATTTTTTAGAGTTTATTTTTTGTGTCGGGGGTTTTTAAAATTTTTAATTTTACTTTTTAACTTGATACTGGCAAATGGCAAAAAACGAAACCCATAAGGGTTCGCCATGTCTGTCTGTCTGTCTGTCTGTCCGTCCGTATGTCACAGCTACTTTTTTCCGAAACTATAAGAACTATACTATTGAGAGTTGAAACTTAGGGTGTTCCGATATGCACTGCGAGCACTGCATAGTGCACATTGCTATCATTGTAGAAAAATTAGTTCCTTTATGGACTATATACTATATACGATATATATATATATATACTATACTAGTATAGGCAGTATACTATGACGTCACAAATCGCTCCCATATTCTACTGTGAGCACTGGTTTTCTCGAGGTAAGGTACTCGCTGTTGGTACTTTGATCACGTGATTAAAAAAAAACCATTCTTAGTTGTCAGTTGAAGTCCATAAAATTAGGGTAATAGGGCAGCAGTATAACTGGCTATAAAGGAACGGCTTCACAGTATACTGAATTGACGTTACACAGTAGGTACAGTAGTCGCAGTGCATATCGGAACATAATCAATCAAATCATCGTGCAAATTTTGCTTAAAAGACAAAAACCTTCACGTCACACATTGATATTTCCGGCAGAACTCAGATCTGTTTCTATATCTTCTTTTTTACAGGTTGGCAAATCGAAATAGTCAATGATTGATGCAGTGGGTACCTACCTACTCTACTACAATTCTGATCAAGCGTAAACAAATCGAATTCACCATAATTCTCATTTTTAAAGGCTTAATGAAAAAAAAAATGAGTTTCAGTTCTAATATTAGTACCGGTGTCGCAACTTCCTATCGTAAATATTGGCGTTCGAAATCCAAAACTATACCTGACTATCGTCTGTGCAAACCATGTACCTTGCTCGCTCTTTTATCGTGTATACTCTTTCACACATCGCCTGTGATTGGTTAAACAGAAATAGAGGATTAATTTTAAATTTCAAACTACGAAATTCTATTCTATTAATAATTTGAAAAATTATTTTCAACTTTTACAAAATTTGTTAACTCATGTTTTGTTATTTGCAAAAAACTGTAATTTTTAGTGAAGTGACCTCGAAATCATATTTATTATGATGAAACAGTGATTTATATAAAATAGGTTCATGTATATAACCACTATATAAACATGCTTTAAGTCAAAGAATGTCGGTGAGTACCTATTTAAGGTATTTGTATAAAATTTTACCATATTTTAACTTCTCGTTTTATTGAAAAGAGACATTTAAAGATTATATTTGTTTGACGACCTCTGTGGCTCAGCAGTTCAGCGCTTTGGTGCTCGTGCAGGTTCGAATCCTGCCGAAGGAACAAAAAGTTTTTCTGTGTTGCTGGGTCATGGATGTGTACCTATATATGTATGTGTATAATATAACAAGAATCTTAAATATACTTAAGTATAGTATTAACATGGTATTAAATATTAATTAATATACTTCCTGTTTTCTGGTACCTACCTGTACAACAAGTTCTTCGGATACTTAGCACGGCGCCAGATTGACGTGGTGTGAAGCGTCCATACATATTTTTATTATTATTTGTTTCAATGAATGAATTTTATTGTATAGTGATTTTAATATGCATGCTAAGATTTAAGATTGTAAAGTTTATCTATTAATAATATAAGATTCGAATGTTTATTAAGGCACGCAATATTGTTTAAAACAAAGTCATATTGCTTTACTAAACTTTAAATAGGTACATACCTATTATGTAGGTACCTACTTTATTTTTAATACTATTGTACAGTTTTACCGCATACTTATTAATCTAATTTTAACATTTAGTTTAACCTTTGTTAGTATTGCGAATAAGAAGGAATAAGTAAAATGTAATATAAATTCATAATTTGCAGGTATTGGATTATAATTTCAAGGGCACGCAATAATAAATAAGACAACATGAAAATATTTGAAGATTCTCATTCGTATAAAATGTACCTATCTATTTTGCACCAAAGGATAACCGCTGAAGTTAATCAGGCTATGTCGTATAATTATGTGGTAATCTGAAATTTTTTGGTAACCAACTTTCAGCCCTCGTATCCACGAGAGTTTTTTTGTGGTCGCGAGTCGTGACTTCGTGAGTCGTGACGCGACAGGAAAAACTGCACTGTAAATAGAACTCTGCACTTAATCTACAATAGAGCTGAAAATCGAAGTGTCAAGTGTACACGATTTTCAGCTGTGTCATACGACACTACTATAAATAGAACTTTGCGCTAATACTAGCGCAAAGTTCTATTTATAGTGTAGTTTTATCAGTCGCGATCACATAAAAACGCTCGTGGGAATGTAGCCTTACTTTTGTATTTCTATAATGCAATAAAAACGATCGGATTATTGTTGTTTATTGTTTTATTTACCTTTTTAACCTAATAATTGGGTCCTAAAAATAAAATTGAAAACAATAACCTACGTATAGTTTTTTTATTTTTTTTTATTGTAGGCTTGAATCTTTTGCACTTTAGAAGATATAAATACGTAAAAAAGCTACGGTATAATTTTGAATTTCGAAATTATTATTTTTTATTCGGAGTGCCACCTTTTAATACGTAGTATAGCTTTACATTCTCTTTGATTAGCAGGACCGATCCGACCCCCGGCAGCGCCTGTGTGCGAAACCCACGAAGCGCCTCTTAATTGTACGAATCTTCATGTTTTAACTTTTCGGTGGCGACCCGCGGCGCCCCCATCGTCTTGGCGCCTGTGTGCGCTGCACACATCGCACACAGGGGCGGCACGGCCCTGTTGATTAGTACCGTCCCCATACTTAGGTAGAACTGAAACTCATTTTTTTTCAAGTCAATATTTATCTAGTATAGTGCGGTTCAAATGAGAATAGGATCGAGTCGGCGCCATATTGTTTCGAATTTAGAGTGTTGATAGTTAAATTTATGTTTAGATATTTGATTACTATTCAACGTTTTTATTTAAATTCGATGCAAGACTATTATTATTTATACCTATGCACATAAGTTTTTCTGAAAATCGCACTTTTCAAGTGATATTTGACAGATAAAGGTCATTGACGTTCCTATTCTCATTTGAACCGCGTTATACAGTTTGTGTGAGCACTTGAGTCTTTATATGACATTTAGTCCCTAGGCGCCTACATAAAAATATAGGTATACCTAAGCCCAGGCCCGGCTCTAAAATCCGATTTCCGAATTAGGCAAAGGTGAATGTTGCAAACATTAGAAGCAAATAGATATAAATTTACAATGTATAAACTTAAAAATTAGATTGTAGTTCGTTTAGTGATAGAGACGAAATTGGCATGTTCCTTTTTCATAATTGAAAACTTATAGTTTTCTGTGAGTGATATAAAATACTTATAAAGCTTGTGTGGGTGCAAGGCTGACCTTACATTGCGCCCACAGGTTAGCATTTGAATTTCTCAATAAGACGAAACTGACATTATAAGAATTAACAGATAGGTAACCAATAACCTTAAATAATAGTTATTATTAATTAAATTATTATTATTTATTGATGAAGGATGTTTGGTACTCGGTAAAACTATTTCAATCCGATTAAAGGAGTTCCCCGGATCTTATGTGAATACATTTGGTGCGCATTGATCTAATTTTAATCCGAATAGCGCATATTTTAAGATATTTTCCATTCTAAATACGGTAGGTAGCAAGTAGGTAGGTACAATTTGTTAGCACAGGTGGTGAGCATGTAGAATTAAAAATAATACTATGATAACAATAATAAGTTCTTTAGATATACCTGTCGCCGTAAAATTGTAAAAACCGTTAGATTGTAATAAAACTAGTGAAATTGTAAAATGTTGATAGACTTCCGACGCGAATATGCTGCATATAATTTTACACATTATTTTTCGTTAGATTATAAATATATAGTTTTTAATCTTTCGTCATATTTTTACAATCTCGTTAGTTATTTTACAATCTAACGGTTTTTACAATTTTACGGTGACATATCCATATTACAAAAATTATGTAGGTAGGTACTACATTTCCAAATTTTACGAATTTGATATTACTATCTATATATCTACATAATTCTCTTGAGAATGATATTATCTATGAATTTAGATATTATTTAATCAAGCTATTTATTGGTGCTTTAAAGCTAATTCTATACTAATATTATAGAGAGGAAAAGTAAGTACTATGTTTGGACTTTGTTTGCATTGAATACATGGGCGTAGCCAGGATTTAGTTTCGGGGGGGTTGAAGAAAATAAAACGTACAGGGTGGGGGGTTGTGTTTCAAGAAAGAAAAACTAAAAGTACATTAAATACTAGTCTTTAACCTATTAAAAGCCATGGGCTCATTAGCTAATGGGCCCTCATTTTCTTTCGTTTTTACCCCTTTCAGCTTTAAACCCTGAAAGACTGTGTAATGCGAAAAAATACAAATATCAATAGCCTAAAGCTGAACGTCGGTACTGAATTTTATAATATGTTCTTTAAGCCAAACACGAGCGAGCGAAGCGAGCGAGCAATTTTTTTTCCCATTTTACAGGTTACAATCTGTTCAAACGTGTAGCTAAAACAGTAAATAACGATGAAATTTAGAAAAATACCATACAGTCAACCAGTTAAAACAGAACATCGGTTCTCAATAATTTAACATATTTTTCATATGAACCGCGAGCGAGCGAAGCGAGCGAGCAAATTTTTTTTCCTAGTTAATAGATTAAATCTGTTCAAACTTTAAGCCCTAAAAGAGTGTAAAAATAGGGTGATTTTTGTAATTTCAATTTAAGTAAAATTGACGTAATTTATAGGTGACAAAATTAAGTTAGGTTTGTCATATAATACTTATTTCAAACTTTTTTCGTCGTACATAATTACAAAATTTTGTGATCAGTGACGTGCCCAAATTATGTCAAAATATTGTGTATAGGTTCGAGGATTCGATGGCACGCGTGCCATAGGTTCACGATTCCAGTTTAGGCTATTGATTTTATTGTTTTTTTAGAACAACAGTCTTTCAGGGTTTAAAGTTTAAAAAGATTTTACAGGCAAAGGAGTAAAAAACATTTGCTCGCATTCTCAGTTTGAACGCATTTAACATAAACACATACTTATAGTACAAATTAGTATCAAAGTTCTGTTTTAGGCTGTTGATTTTTTTTTAATTTTCTTAAAAAAATCATCTTTCAGTTACGGCGGCAAAATATGTTGATTGTCAAAATATGGGTCAGATCTCTGTATATACATACCAGCCGGCCCATTTCGGGGGGGGGGGGGGGGTTTGAACCCCCTAATTGAATTGAATATACTACGCCCATGATTGAATATGCTCTGAAACTACTGGACCGATTTTAATAAAGTTTGGCAGAGGATATTTGTAGAGTGTAGACCACGGGCGTAGCCAGGTTTTAATTTCGGGGGGGGTTCAAGAAAATAAAACGACTACGGGGGGGGGGGGTTGTAGTACCAAAGTGCTGATTTAGGCTGTTGTGTTAATGGGGCGGCAAAATATGTTAATTGGCCTCGGGCGCAAAATTTCTAAATACGCCTCTGTATCTCTATATTATATATACTTACCAGCCGGCCCATTTCGGGGGGGGTTTGAACCCCCTAAACCACCCCCCTGGCTACGCCCATGGTGTAGACTACGGGAAAGGACTTTCTTATCGCGGAAAAATGATCGGTTGCCGCAAGATTGACTTTTGTGCGCACGAAGTCGCGGGTAACATCTAGTAAAGAATAAAGAAAATTATTTTTCTATGCCATGTAATTAAAAAACTTATGTTTTTAGTCTGTTTTTTACGGTTTGACGAGACACTTCCGAAGTGGAAGGCTTGCATCCCATTGTGAAGCGCGGCGGGCGCGGCTATTGAACCCTGGCGGCCGTCTCGAGGGCTCCGCGCACCCTCCCCCGCCCGCGTCCCACCGCACCCCTCCCCACCCGCGCCGCACGAACACTCCTTAGGGCAATTCCGACCCTCTATCGATATTCGATACGCTTATTTACGACCCATAGTAAAGTAATATAAGCTAATAGCAACAATTGAATCTATTCGAGTTATCAATTTTACTATAGGTAGGTACATCGTTTGTTTGTGTTTGCTACTCTCATTGAAATATAATACAAAAAGATAGCCACCGGCCAACAATACAATGAGCCAGGAATGGCTATCTCGGTAGGAAGCAAACAAACGAACTGGCGTAATATGACTGTCATGTCGTGGCCAATCGACAGCCACATGGAATAGTAATGACTAGGTGTCATTCGATATTGCTTTTGTTTGTAAAGCCAATATAATGGCCACTGACACACGATCTGACGTCAAGCACATATACAGAGGGGTGGATAGTTGGGATTTATCCCACCCCGAAATCTACCTGAAAAAAAAAGTTTTTAGCCGTCTGTTTATCCAAAACCACTGGCCAGTAGTATTGTCAAATCTGTTTTTGTGAACTACTTAACTACCATAGCTGGGCACCGTTAATCAAATAGTTAACTTCGTTAATCGTTAATCCGTTACAAAAAAAGTTAGCTTCGTTAAACGTTAAAGCGTTACATTTCGGAAGAATTAACGCAAGTTAACGTTAATCGTTAATCCGTTAATATGTGTAAAATTGCATTTTTATATCGTTGCGTTACTGAGTGAATTTATAAAACTCGTTGGTTTAGGTTCTGGAAGTTAACAGGTTAGGAACAAAACAAAATACTTGTATAATTCAAATGTGTAATTTAATCGGCGGGCATAAGGTGCATATTCCACTTCATGAACATTAACATGTTGAAGTCAAATGTGGCCATGGATTCTCATGAGGACCGCTGGAATCCGATTCCATGTCTTCCATGATATGGTTTTAATTACTACACTGCACAGTACACTTTTCCTATCTAACTAAACTACACTACAGTCTTCTCTACCAACACGCAAATTATCACTGATAGTAATTTATCCTATCAAAAACATAAATGTGAAATGAGAGCCAAGTTCAATAATATGATATAATATGCCTTGGTTGTTGACTTCAATGACAAAAAAGTGAGATCTTATTGGGTGCCAAGTTCAATGGTCAGTCCTGAAATTTATTTTAACAACATAAAATATCATTTCTTCACATAACTTAGGTAATATATTGTAGCCTCAGGTCTGACTTGGCTAGTTCTCATATACGAATTATTATGCTCGATGGCTTGTTTCTACCAGCAAGCCAAATTTTCGGAATAATAAAATAAGAACCGGTAAGAAACAGGTTTAGAACTTGCGAAGGCTATAATATAATTCGCATATGAAAACTAGCCAAGTCAGATTTTAGGTTACAATATATTATCCTAAGTTATGAGAAGTGATATTTTATGTAAATAAATTTCAGGACTGACCATTGAACTTAGCACCCATTTGGATTTCACTTCTTTTGTCGATGAAATCAACAACCAAGGCATATTATATCATATTATTGAACTTGGCTCTCACTTCACATTTATGTATTTGATTGGATATCATTACTTTTTGTACATAAATTATTAGTAGGTACTTATTTATAACAAAATGAATACCAAAGTTAAGTGTTCCTAATTGAATCAATTAAGTGAAAAATTATAATGAAATGATAAAAATGTACCAGTTTCCGATTTATTCCTTTGTATTCACCTAATTACCTATCTGTATGCCAAATTTGAACTTTGTAGGTCATCTGGAACTGGGTTAGAGTTTTGATCTATAGGTCAGTCAGTGATAAAAATGTCGATTTTTGGACGTTAATATCTAAATAACCATTTGAGATGTGTTTATGAAATTTGGAGCACATATTATGTATCTCGCAAATCTCAATATATGAGTCAAATTTGATACGTTTATGTGAAATAGTTTTTGAGTTATGACGGGGTCAAAAGTTGCTTTAAATGGTTGGTGTAATATTACACACGGTGCTGCTCGGCAGTTCTGTTACTTGAACCTGTTTTTCGCGCCGCGCCGTGGTGCCGTGTGTAAATAGTAGGCATTGGATTAACGATTAACGGACTTCTCTTAATATTAACGGAAGTTAACATGTCCGTTAACATTTTTAAAAGTTAACTTAAAAGTTAATCCGTTAATCAAAATGTTAACTTCGTTAATTAACGATTAACGGATTAACGAGTTAATGCCCAGCTATGTTAACTACTTAATAATCTCGCGTCATTTCCTACTAAAAAAAGTACTAAAAGAGATCAAAAGTCATTATATTTTCGGATTCATTATGTCATAAATATAATAATTTTACCGTTTTAAAGAAGTGTATAGTTATTTATTTGGAATATTGCGAGCATTAGGTGTACAGTGCGTACTGTGCCGGGACATTTTTCGGGACATTGGCAAAGATAATATATAATGCCTCCGAAAATCAATTACGAATACTTCGGGCACATGATCCACTGCTTATGTAAAGACGTTTATGCAAAAAAATAATTGTCATACATACTTAATCAAATCAAAAATATAGTGACTCTCCGCAAAACAAAAACTCGCCCCTAAAAAGATATTTTTTTCTAGTATGACAATTATTTTTCTGCTTAAACGTCTTTACATAAGCAATAGATCATATGCCCAACATATCCGTAATTGATTTTACCGAACCTTATACAAGGTGTAACAAAAATAAGTGATAATACTTTAGGGTGTGTACGTGTTCCTTATAGAGAGTTCACTGTGAAAGTAGCAGCGCTGAATGAGCAATTTTTTTTTCAGTTTTGTATGGGGAAACTCGCGACGCTGGAGCGCTTTCCCATACAAATCGCAAAAAAATTTTGCTCTTTCTTTTTCACAGTGAACTCTCTATAAGGAACACAAACACACCCTTAAGTATTATCACTTATTTTTGTTACACCTTGTATATTACTATGACATGGACCATTGCTTGCCCCGACGAGATGGGACGTTTTCAATAACACCTAAAATACTGGACGTACCCGTATATACGGGACGTCTGGCATCCCTAGTCGGTTCCTAACTAAGGTACCTACCTACTCGTAATTTAAAAATATGTACCTACTGTGTATACCATAGGTGAGTAGGTACTTAAAATATTGTACCTAGTATCAATGCAAAAATAACGTACATCTTTGTTACATTTGTGCTGTGCTACATACTACCACTAAATAAATTATTCAAAAGATGTGTCTGAGATAAAATTTATACAAACGCTTTCTCGAACCATGTTTAAAATTTTAATATGGTTACGACTACGCTTCGATCGCTTACAGAATGATTAACAACTTACATCTTTCAGTAATTCAAGCTTAAATACTTAAAATTTAAGGCAAGTTTAAAGGCTTATTTAAGGCCTATAGGTAGGTACCTATAGGCCTTAAATAAGCCTTTTTATAATGGACTTAAGTAGGTACTTAAGTCCATCATAAAAAGTCATTGCGAGTTGGTTTGGTACCAATTAAACAGAATATTTTAATATCAGTACCAGTATCTACCATTTAATATCAGTAGGTACCTACCTATTTAGGTACTAAAATTAAATGTAAATTCTGTTTAGTGTAATAATATTTAGGTTTTAAAATACCATGCTATAGGTGTAGGTTGCTAAAATATGGTATACACTATACAGAGTCCTACATTATAATAATAATAAGCCTTTTTTATTCCAGTAGCTGCCTATACAGTTATTGGAACCCTATTCTGGGTATAGGCCTCCTCCAGCTTGCTCCAAGCAGTTCTTTCCAGGGCTTTCCTTTGCCATTATTTTCCTGCTATTATAGTAATTTCGTCGACCCCTCTATTTCTTGGGCGCCGTCTAATTCTTTTACCACTTGGTCCATCCCATGTTGTGATTTCTAAGGTCCATCCTATCCAGCTACACAAGTCCTACATTATTGGTCCGTAAAGGTTAAAAAATCTTGATTAGCAATGGTGCTCGGCGTTCGTTGACGGGTGACCTGCGGTGCGCACAAGCGTGTTCAAGGATGGTATTTAAAACGGACTCCGGAAAGTTGTTTCATAGTAGCCAGTAGGTACTTTGCAGCAAAAACCGCAAGTGCCACGGTTAATTATGTAAGCTGGAGCAATTTCCGCGTGTAAGACCGGTAGGACATGGCTCTATTGAAACGTCGGCAAATTTAATTGGCAAATCGTAGGGATGAAGTAGCCGGGTACATTATCTCATGTACTTAGATACGGCGACCGTTATACTTGCCCCGGGCCTGAAACGGAAGCGCTTATATCCTGAGCGGACCGCTCGCAGTTTGCATATAATTACAGTGGTAATAGCACTTCGCAGCCTTAACTCAGTAATTTTATAGTTTTTCCAATACATCGTAGAAGTCTTAACAGTCCGTTCAGCGTTTTAACATTCAGATAGCTGTAATTGAAACAAGAATAATCTCGAAGAAATATACTAAGCTGTACCATCATCCACCAAATTATATAGACGCGACGATATCTTTTTTGTGCAAGCTGATAGTAATAAATACAAAAATTGGCGAATCTAGCCTAATCTTTTTTTAATAAGTAGGTAAGTATTATACCTGTAACCCGACTAATAAGATTTTTATCAAACGGTGTTTAGAATTTTTGTAATATGCGTGTAAAATCTTAATATTAATGAAATACAACTTTATTGCGACACAGACCTTGGACAGTAAACCATTATTATTAAAATTAAAATTCACAATATTATTTCATTCCCACGATTCTCTTAACAAAAGATTAATAAAGACCAAAATTCAAACAATTATTAAGTACAATAATGCAATTCTTAACTATCGTAGCTTCGTATCATTAAATACAATCACATACAATGATATAATGTTTATGTATCTCTGATTTTAATGCCGGGTTGAAAAAAAAAACATGCTATGTACAAAAACCGGGTACGGTTGCAGGTAGTTTCCGTCAATAAAAAAATTTCATCTAGAATTTTAAAAATTTACTCATTATGAATTTAATTTAACTGGACGTAATTAACCGTAAATTAAAAAAGAACAGAGTTGATTAGACAACGAATGCTCGCTTCGATTTTTCTCCATCCCCAATCCCCCCTTGGGCCTCCGGTAACCTCACTCACTCGGCCAAACATAATGCAAGCGTTATTTTACGCCGGTTTTCTGTGAGGTCGTGGTATTTATTCGGTCGAGCCGGCCCATTCAAAGTCGGCTCTCTGACAATTAGGCCAAAAACATGGAGACTTCAGCCTTTGCTGGTTTTGACGGAACCAGCCAGCTAATAACAATGGAGGTCACGTTATACCCTTCGAGATTATATTTTCTTTACACGTCATCAGTTGGTGCTCTCTTTTCCCCGCACTTCGCCACGGCCACTGAGCACTCCGACCTTTTGTTAACACCCATATGCATTTTTATGCTCGTCAAATGCCTATTTGCAGACACTTGGTATACTTGCTCATTATTATTAGGTATATTATTAAAGTCAATCGCATTAAGAATGCGGAAAATTATTAGCACAAACGTCAAAATGGCTTAATTTAATTAGATAATATGAACACGGCTTATACGTCATTAGTCATTTTTGACATTTGTACTGATGATTCACTGCATTCTTAACTCGAATAGACTACAGTAACATAAGTAAGCTTACCTTTTTGTTTTCATCTTAAGCTCTATTTAAAAATAATATATATGTATGTATTCTGATAATAAAAAGTGCAGACTGGCAGTCTACTACTGGTTTTTCTAAATAATGTTGCTAAATTCATCTTAGATCACATTAAAAGTTTATAATATAACGTTTGGTCTTAATTTCAATATTAAGTACTCAGCATTTCAATGCGGCATAAAAACTCGGATAAAAACAACATCCTTTATGTTCATTATAATTTGTACATTCTAATAATTGTTTTAAAACGAAGCGGGTGAATGAATAATAATACTGCATTTTTTATGTAACAATATCATTTTATACTTAATTTTAACAAAATCTTCATATTATAATATTATTAATTATTTGTCTCATTTTTTATCTAATGACTAGATGTTGCCCGTGACTTCGTGCGCGCAAAACGAAATTTCGAGGGAACCGTACTTGTCATAATAAAAAGTAGCCTATCTTCTTCCTCGTGGTCTATATCTGTGCCAAATTTCATCAAAATCGGTCCAGTAGTTTCGGAGCCTATTCAATACAAACAAACAAACAAACATTTCCTCTTTATTATATTACTATAGATTGTTATTGTAACTAACCCGTCTAACTTTTCTTGCACTAAAACTCCTGTAATGTTGATAACAGGAGTCACACTCAAACTAAGGCAATAATAAATATAGTCCAGTTTGTCAAATGTCAATTTGCCATTGACATTTGACTCAACGCTTGTGTGTTCTATTTTCAGTTCTATTGTATTAGCGCAGAGTTCTATTTTAATTGCTCTGAATTTTACCGAGCCGGCCGGATTCCGCATTATTTAGTCCCAGCTTAATTGGCAACAAAAGTGACCGGGAAATTGGTAATATTAATTGTTTAAAAATGTTTTAGTAAGTTAAACGTTTAATGCAATTGACCTGTAATTTACTTACCAACCCAAGTATAAATGGTAATTTTAAATATACCTACGTAAAGTCAAATCTCAGTTCGGAAAAAATTAAATGGATACATAATTTAGAGAAGTTGAAGTAAATAAGTAATAATGATAAGAACACACGTCAGCGCATGATAATTTAATGAACACAAAAACTTTAACCTTGGCAAAGCTACAAAAATATATAATTTGTCTATACATTAGTAGCGCACCATTAATTATTATTATTAAAAAACACTAAAAGCCCCGATTACGGCTTCATTAGGGTTACTGAGAGTATGTGGTTTCTCGTATAAATATTATGTAAAAAACTTCCATTGTCAACCTTAAAGTCCAATTACGATTAACAAGTACCTGCTAAGCCCCATTATCTAAAAAAAGTCTGTTAAGCGTTCTTACATGTATCTGTACCTATCTATAATTATGTTGTAGAAAAATAAGAGTATTTTTTTATTTAGAACAGAAAATTGCTTTTTTCTGTAAGATAGAAATTATCTTACAGAAAAAAAAACACAATTTAAGGAACTCGTTAAAACATCGCACTTTTGTTATGAAAACTTCCTTATAGTAATTATACGATCCTTTAAAAAGATTAGCTCCACGATTTACATAATACGAATTTGATGAGTCAAATCGTTTTCCCCATAACAATGGCGTGGTAGCGTTATTCGCCATGGCACAGGTGCGGAGTAGCGGGACCGGCGGACGTAGCGCTGTTATAAAAGACATCAACGGGAACGCGGCTCACGCTATTAGATGACATCAAACTTTATAGTTGATTAATAATAATAAATCGTTAAAGAGTTCTATGGAAAAATTTAAACGTTATAGTTTTCGAACTTTATTATGCCGAACGATTTCTTAGCTTAGCGTTATTTGTTATTTAAAACAACCTCCGTGGTCTAGTAGTTAGAGCATTGGCTCTTAACTCGTCGATGGGTTCGATTCCCGCATTGGAACAACAAAAAATGTTTCCAAGTTTGGTTAGGACAATGCAGGTTGATCATCTGATTGACAAGAAAGATGTTCCATGCGTCGGATGGGCATGTAAAAAGTCGGACCTGCGCCCGATCTCTCGTCAGTCGTGTCGGTTATCCGTCCCACTGGATTACGAGAGTAAAGGAAGAGAGAGTGCTCTTGTGTATTGCGCACACACTTCGGGACTATAAAATTACTCCTGAGCAACTGGCCTAATTTCAATGAAACCGGCCACCGTCACTGAGATCGGTGGGGAGTTATTATTTGTTATTTAATTTCCTTATAACAATAATCGCAATACTTTTCGGTCCGTCTGTTGACCCTGCAAACATTTCGTATATTTAATATTTATACAGCATAAAATGTTTGAATATGAAATGAATGTCTGGTTTTAAATACCTTCTGTTTATTGTGCTGTATGTGTGTACGAGGAATTTATATTTATAAGTCGGTTCTCCCTCGCGCTATCTCGAGATATAATTCCATTTTTATTGCCGCTCCCTGCGGGGTTTAAATTTATAATAAGGTGTTACATTGTGGAATAAAATATGCCTCCATTGATACTCTAAGTTGCATTTGTGCCGCCCGTGGACTGCCTTGGAGATCTTAAATGCTCAATTATTATGTAAATTGAATTATTTTATGTACCTACACTGTTGTGTAACAGCAAAACGTCGCCTCGAACTCAGTTATTAAAGGCTCATTATAAAGAAATGTGTGTGCCAAATGACTATTTTATTTTTGGTGACTTTTAAAGGGATTAAAGTTACGAAGAATTCCATTGCCAACCGAGTAATTTGTTCTTAACTGTACAGTGAGAGGACAAAGAGCATAGGCTCCTACTAATATTATAAATGTGTAAGTTTGTGAGGATGTATGGATGGATGGATGTTTGTTACATTTCATAGAAAAACTACTGAACGGATTTTGATTTGGTATCTTAGTAGTTTAGGCTCTGGATTAAAACATAGGCTACTTTTTATCCCGAAAAAATACAGTGTTTTCGAGGGATTTGTATTTACGAGGGCGGTGCCGGGGGCAACAGCTAGTATAATATAACCTACGTATAATGTATCAGTGATTAGCATTTCTAGGCGGTAGTAGGTGTCGTTTTATGTGAGTGAACACTTGAATAGTATAAACGATTACACTTTTCAATTGTCATGATTTAAATTACGAATAAATTAAAGCGCCAAAATTCCATGGAAGACGTATGCAAGAAGTTTGCGATCGATGTATTTAGGGTCCCATACCCAAAGGGTAAAAACGGAGCCCTATTACTGAAACTTCGCTGTCTGTCTGTCCCACGGGCGTTGCCAGGTTTTAGTTTCGGCTGTTGATTATTTTTCTAAAATAACTTCAAAAAATCATCTTTCAGGTAGGGTTAATGGGCGACAAAATATGTTAATTGGCCTGGGACGCAAAATTTCTAAATACGCCTCTGTTTATTGGTCACATCTCTGTATTATATATACCAGCCGGCCCATTTCGGGGGAGATTGAACCCCCTAAACCACCCCCGCCCATGGTCTGTCCGTCTGTCTCCAGGCTGTATCTACAACAAACGTGATTTTTCGCCGTTTATACGGAACCCTTCGTGCGCGAGTCCGACTCGCACTTGACCGGATCTTTATGTCATTGTTTAACAATAATGTTTTGTACATTTGATGTGACAAATTATATTTTAAAAGTTGGAATTTATGATTTTTTGTAATACCTCCAGCGTGCAGTGTGGTATAATTAATTATTTGTATTTTGTAGATAACTACTAGTGTTCGGAATTTCGACCGTAAGGTAATTTTAATTTTTAAGTTTGAACTTTGTAAGGGTTTTTTTGCCAATTAGATAAAAAAAAAAAAAAAACTATGTCAAATTTCATATGGAGGCATTTGCATAATTTTTTGTAAAAGCAGAGTACAAAGTTCTTGCTTCACAAATCAATATTATAATAGGTAATTAGGTATAATATGATATTCAAAACGGACTACAGGGAACTATTTATTATGATCCCTTTATCTAACTCTAGCATTCGAATAAAGTCGAGATGCTCTTGGGCATCACGATTCAGAGATAGAGAATCGAAAGATAAGATATTTTCAATAGTATCGAAGGAACTGATGGTAAATAAAATTTTGGATAGGAGATACCCATGTTGAGAAAATATTGGATGCTTAATTCCATACAATAATTTTAAGCAGTATAGTTTTATTTTGGTAAGGTAAATAAAATAACACAAGAAACATAAAATTAACAACAAAACTAGAGCCAAATAAAAAACTATAAATTAATACCTACTAATAAAAAGAAGACATCTATAAATAATCTATCTCTAAAAAAGTCTATAAATAGAAAAACTTCCCCAGGTTGTCACCATCTGGCAGAGCACCTAGCAAACTGATAGCATTGCCTCGTTGGATAGCAATGTTTAAGCAGTTGAATAAAATATAATATTGAGATTCAAGGCAGACTCGCTACTAGCGCTTTATAATAATCTCTTATAATAACAATTATTTATAATACTTATAACCGACGGGCTTGTAACTTCTTATATTTATATCGATGACATAGTTATAGTCACTATGTCCTCAGAATGGCATCCTACGCATGCAGCCTATTACAGTTATTAGTATGAGTTATTAAGAACTTTATTTTAACATCTTAGCATTAGGTATGTAATAAATATATAAATATAAATAATATATAATAGAAGACACCTAATTATATAACAGTACATATACCTAAGTTACAGTTTTATATTTCAATATAATCTAAAAGATCGCTATGAACTATTAGAATATTACAGGTGCTAATTTTACGATCTAAGCCTTTAGCCATTTACCATCGCTAATTACGATGACGAAGTTAGAAAACAAAAATGTATGGGATTTGATATATTATAAGCATCGTTAAGTTACTTAAGCAATAAGCATCGCTATGTCACTTAGCGAAGCTTAAGTCAAATACCATACATTTTTGTTTCCGAACTTCGTCGTCGTATTCGGCGATGGCAAATGTCTCAGGAGCTTAAGTTAACAAGCCTTCTTTAATTACAATGAGGAAGTTCTAAAATAAAAATGTATGGGATCGACATAAACGCGTGCTAAATCGCGTGGTTACTTCTATAGGTACTTACATTTTACTCTTTATGATAAACTGTATCATGAAATTGCATACATCAACAAAAATTTGAGCATATAGCTCCTTTACACACGCTTAGCTTTTTATTTTAGCACAGGCAGCGCTACCGGATTTTGTATAGGTTTTGCCGCCGCCGCCGCCGCTGCACTGCCGCGAACGCCATCAGAGATACAACGGCAAAAAATGACAAACAAATCTGTGGAAGGAATCTTCGCTGCGGAAGCTACGGCGCGTGTATAAGCGTACTTAATATAATGTTGCATTCTTGTTAAAGTACCGTTTTACAGTTGTCAAAGTTGTTTTTTCTCAGTCAATAATTTCTACGTCGATGTGTCGAGGTCGTCACGCAGGAAATTAGCACGTCAAAGTGATAATCACAAGCCACAACAACGTTTCAGGCGGAGTAGGTGGTACGTTATTAATTGGCATACTTTTATTTTTCGTCGAGCGCGGTGTGGGCGGTATGAGATGTGATTTGGATCATAGATGCCTACTTTTAACATTTTAGGCTTCTAACATTCTTCTTTATTTTTTTCTTTTAGTTTTCAGTTTACCGAAACGGGAAACCATGATAGACTTCGTAAACAATTAGGTATATATTGTAAAATAATTGTAGGAAAAGATGAAGAGATGTTTGATTTTGGTCCAGCTCTATCTACCCCACAAAGGTAAATAATAAAAAAATATGGGAATTTCATAAAAATACAAAAAAAAAATGAAGTAGGGAAAATGCGTACAAAAATGACTACATATTTGAAAAGTTTTTAAATGCGATAATCCAATTTTAGGTCGGCCATGGCAGCTTTGACATGACTTTTGACGTTGTTGACAATTTTAAGAAGAGACGTCTTTATGAATGTCATACGACAAAAGTCATGTCATTGTCAAAACGACTTTCTTTGGTTAATTACGATCTGATCCCCAAGTTTTGTTTTACGTTGTGTTGCTCTCCTTGACGAAGTTAATTTAAATGTATATTGAAACGAAGTGAAATTAAACAAAATAAAGAATATGAAACGGTTACTATATTATGTAGCTATATTTACATTAGTGTACATAGTGCTGATCCACGCCTCATACATTTCTAGAACATCTCTTTTCTAGATATCCTGAGCATAACAATTGTCATATCTGGGTAAACAGGCTACGCCGTACGGCCAAGAATAAAAAAAACATTCTTCTTTGACTTTAAATAAGTTATCTACTGATATTGAATAAAGATAAGGTTAAACTACTTGGTTAGAATTAAAAATCTGTAAGATAGTTTTACTATAAATAAACGTATTGAAGCCTTTGAGTTTTTTGAGGTTTTAAGTCGTCGAAAATGTCATTTAACACTTATGACACCTAATGAGCACATCACGTTTTAAAATACGCGATTAAAGGAAACTACACAAAACCGGCCAAGTGCGAGCCGAACACACGCATGAAGGGTTCCGTAAAAAATGGCAAAAAGTCACGTTTGTTATATGGGAGCCCACCTTAAATAATTATTTTATTCTGTTTTTAGTATATTATTTGTTCTTATAGCTACAACAGAAATACGAGTACTTACATAATTTGTGAAAATTTCAACTGATTAAAGCTATTACGGTTCACATCTCAATCTGGTGACAGACTTGGATAGACAGACAGACGGACAGACAGACAAACAGACCGACAGATAGGCAGATAAACAGACAGCGATTTGTCAGTAATATTTCCTTTTGATAGGGAATCCTAAAAACTAAATCTGACTACAGTCATATATTCTAGGATGTAGCTCGCCACGGCCATTAAGCGCCGTAAAAAATATGAAGCGCATCTCCATAAGCCATAAAAAGTGAGACTCTCAGCTGATGTTGTGAGAACGTTCGGGGAATAAGGCGATTAAATCGCTTTATCCTCGAATTACCGCATCCACGACACTTGGCGTTACGTAATAAGAGCAACAAGAACCTTACACAGACGGACCATTAACATATTCAACATATTCAAAAGGAATGTAGGGTCATCTTATTTAATTTACGTAAGCAACGAAACTGAAAATGACATCTATGTATTAAAAATAAATGCATGTTAACCTTAGACGGCAAAAACACACGGAAACGGGAAAACAATAATTAGCTTTGTCATTTTTTGTGAAGTTCGTTAATATTTTAAAATGTTGTGTAATTTGTACATAATATTATGTAGGTATTGGTACATACGCGAAAATCACAAAACTAATATTTAGAATGAAATATGACGCAGTCACCAGTTATTATAAAGATATACATTCTGTAAACAACACAATTAAAGCAATTTGTAGCCTTCCTTATTAGTTTATTAAAAGTTAATAAACATTTTATAAACTAATAAAGTTAGAATCGAAGAGTTAAGGAACTACCAATACAAAATTAATGATAAGTACCTGGGTAACCGAGCTTTGTTCGGAGTTCTGATGATTTAAAAATAAAATAAAATAATAACAAAACTATTTATCTGATACATACGCATACCAAACTGCTAGTTAGACTGACATAATAGAGTCGAAATTATGAATATATTGTCAAAATTATGTACGATGCAAGAAAACACATATATAGCTTAAAAATGCGCAGTTTCGCAGCGATAGGATCTAGCTATATCGATTTTTCTCCCCCAGAACTCCCTGGATTTTCCAGAAACCGATTATATATCTACAAGATAAATCTAGCATTGAATAATGCTTAGTGTGTAGTATGGATTCAGTAAGAAATAGTCTTTTGGAACTCGGTAAAAGTGGTCAAGGCTGGAGTCAGTCACGACGTTTTAAACAGTAATGATTACTTATTAAGTGTTAAATTGCAAAAGTATTTGATAACGCATTAGTTTATCAAACACAACAGTTTGCGTATCCCACCACTTCGGTGTCGACACGGCCGCGCCGCGCCGCATCTGCGCAAATATCAGACTGTTGAACTACTTTCAAGTCCGTTTTAACGTAAACTCGTATCCCTTAGAGTTAATAACCTCATTTGTTTCCATTGTTTAAACTCATATTGCGTAAATGAGAAATTACTACGCAAATAAGGCCTATAGGCTATATATTTACATTTTATAACATTAACAGATCTAGCATTTTACTATGATGAACTGTATTTTTAACCGCGGTTATATGTTCGTACGTACGTATATATATGTTCAACGATTCATGAGGAATCGAGGAAACTCCTCGAAATTTATATGGACATATTTTCTATAGTAACACAAACATATGCTACCAAAACATAAATTTTGCACCAAGGATCCAAAAGCACGGAACAGAACTCCTCAGTCTTTAAAGATATGCTTTTGAAAATTTCGGCATTGTTCAAAGAACTGCAAGCATATGCCACTATGTAACTTACAGTAATGATCATCATCATCTTATTTACAATACCTAATAGAAGCTTGGCGCGTATTCAACTATACATTCGATCATTTATTTCAAACGTTCTTAAAATGTATTAATATTAATTTAACAAAATCACTAAAAAGAGAAAAATGATTATTTTTAAACAAAAATTAAACCGACTTCCAAAGTTTTTTACACAAAAAAGTATGAAATAAAACTTATTTTCTAAATAATTCCCCTTTTAAATTTGGTCAAATTTAAAAGGGGAATTATTTAGAAAATTTAGAATATTTCTCTTTTCTCTTTGACTCTACTCAGCCATATGACTTTATCTTCATAATTTTGAAGTCGGTACCACCCAACTTGTACGTGAGTTCTATTTTAAATATGTATTGTTTTATCAGGATGTTATTGGGGCTGGTACCGATTTCAAAATTATGAAGATTGAATAGAGAAATAATTAAAATTTTAGCCAAAATTAAAAGTTGAATTATTTAGAAAATAAGTTTTATTTCATACATTTTTGTGCATTTTTACTTTGGAAGTTGGTTTAATTTTTTTGTTTATTATCTTTATCGTTCAACCATTAGTCCGGTTGTAGGCAATTTGCTATGGGATTTTTAAACATAATTGGATGTGAATTTGGATGTGAATTGTTGAGTGGAGTCGAGCGACAGGCTCGTGGAATAGCGGTCGAGGTCCTTCACCCAGTCGCCCTAATACGATATGTGACCAACATTGTTACTTGCTAGTTGCTATACCATTAATGTGCTCGAACCTACTTTTTGTAAAGCGCATACTTAATATCATACTATCCTACTCCTATTATAAATGTGAAAGTTTGTTAGGATGGATCAATAGATGGATGCATGGACGGATGTATGTAACTCTTTCACGCAAAAACTATTGAACGGATTATGATGAAGTTTGGTATGGTAGGCAGTAGCGTTAGGTTAAGATTAAAACATAGGTAATTTCTAATCCGAAAACGTACAGTCGCCCCGTAGGATACTATATTTACGTGGGCAGAGCGGCGGGAAAAAGTATAGATTCTTCATTTAATTATGACGTTATGTTTGCAGTATTATTTTCCTGTTTCATGTAGTTCTTTTGATAATTTAAGAACGAAACAACTTATAAATGTCTAACTAGGTACGAAACGCAACAAAACAAACAAAATATATAAAACTCAAAATGGGCGGTTTCCTGGAATTTATAGCTATATCGATTTTCACCCTCAAAACTATAATAAATTTCATGGAAATTGTTAGTTTCTGAGATTCTGATCATAAATATATAAGAACACTAGCTTTTGCCCGCGACTTCGTCCGCGTGGAACAATACTTTGGGATATCGCTGAAATTTACCCGCGACTTTATTTATGACTAACGAAAGCGGAATCCTATTTTTTTAAACGGAACCCTAAAATAAAAGTAGCCTATGTACCCTATAACATCAGCTATCTGCTAGTGAAAGTCCCGTGAAAATCGGTCCAGCCGTTTCAGAGATTAGTCGGAACAAACAGACAGACAGACCGACTTACAGACAGACAGACGGACAGACAAAAATTAAAAAAAAAATGTATTTTATTGTAAGTACCGAATATACTTTCAGATTCATTATGTAAAAAGCTGTTAATTTGAAGTTACAAACAGACACTTAAATTGTATTTAACTGTATAGATGTATAGATATTATAATGTATTATATTTTAAGATATTATCAATTTGATGTTTATAAAATAACTAAACTATTTAACTAAACTAAACTAAACATTAACCCGCACGCGCACCCCGCCTTGGTGACGCCCACTTCGCAACGGGCCGTGCAGCAGAAGTCGTAATATTTTAATTTCGCCATAACTTCAAAACCAAACGTCCAATTTTAATCATTCAAAGACCAAATATTATCTACATAAACTGTACTTAGTGATGAAATAATTTATTTTGATAAGGATTAATAACATGAGTAAAATAAACGCGTTTAAATGTAGTCCAAAAAAAATTCAAGATTTCTAAATAAAAAAATGGTTGTTGTGCCTCACTCGACATAGATAGGTATAGTGTGTCGCGGACTTTTTTGTAGATATTTATAAGATCTACAATTAATTAGAACATTTTATGGTTCTATCTTTTATAGTTTAGGCAGCGTACGCAAAATAAGTAACTTTTCTGGTTGATTTTTTACACCTTGTGTCCGAAAAACCCAAATATCTTACGGAACCCTATTTTTTTCCAAAATAAAATTTAGCCTATGTTACTCGTGGATAATGTAGCTTTCGAATGGTGAAAGAATTTTTGAAATCGGTCCAGTACTTTTTGAGCCTATTCATTACAAACAAACAAACAAACAAACAAACAAACAAACAAACAAACAAACAAACATACAAACAAAGTTTTCCTCTTTATAATATTAGTGTAGATAGGTACGAGACACAAGTAAATATTTGGCGCCATTTAGATGAGGAAAATGCTCATTTCAACGTAGAAAGGCATGTCCTTGCCCGATGGAGTGCAAATAGTTATAGGTATGAATCACAGGTTCCATCATAACATATGACACCATCTTTATTAGGTACATACTGGGAAAATATGTGGTTTAACTAATACGAAGCCACGATTCAGGCATTTGCTGTGTTAATAAGTTGAGATGAACGATGACATCATCTGTCGCATCACCACGCAGTTTCAGTCCACAGTCCCATGACAAGGTTAGCACGTCTAGCCATTAATGAACACAATTTATTGATTCGTTCTATTTTCTACAATGTTACACACCAACTACGAAATGTTAACTATTTGAGATATACCACGAAACACTTAAAGACAAATTGTAGTTTAACATAAGTGCCCTGTTTTCTTTAAATTACGTAATTTACCATCTATTTTATGTAGTGACGGCGCTACGCGGCGGCGACGCTTACGTGTAATAATGGCATAATAACCTTGATGATTTAATTTATCTTACATTTAAATAAATTAAGGACGAATAATATATACAGCTACCATGAATAAATACATTAGCAGCTTCAACATTAATGATAATAAATAAAAGGTAAAACGGCTGACTCGAAAAATCTAAAAAAAAATCCATGAACTTTAAAGGAAAACTATAACAGCTCATATAACTTTGTTAGTTTAGGAGTTATTTTACCTAACCTTACTTGTAAAATACGCTTAGTTATAAAACTTCGTATGAACTATTATATACATGTTTACTTATTATATATCGTTATATAATAAGTAAACATGTATATGGTGGTACGAAACCCTACATGCGCGAGTCCGACTCGTACTTGGCCGGTTTTGATTAAGGTATCATTTTGTGAGCTATTCAACTTTAAAGCGCCTTTTTTGAAAAATCAGAATAAAAATCATGATGCTATAACGGCTTAGGTAACTTTCTTATAGAGGCCTAACTTGTAAAGTGCGCTTACTTGAAAACCTTCGTACTTGAAGAATATTATTTGAAGAAACTTCGTAAAGAAATAATAAGTTGACCCTATTATAAGCGTGGCATGACACGCACTTGGTCTGTTTTTTCAATATGAACTTAACGAAATAAGAATTTTTTTTGTATGTTCAACGATTACTCCGCCGTCTGTGGACCGATTTTAATAGTAGACTAGCTGTTGCCCGCGACTTCGTCCGCGCCAACTGATGGCACAATAATGCATTAATTTCGACCAAATTTGATTACCATAAAAAAGGTTATAGTGAGTCAATCTTAAAAGATTTTTTAGATCATTGAAAGAGGAATAATTCTTTCATACGTATTTTTGGGTAACTTGAGTCGTTTACGCAGTGCACGCAACGGAAGCCCTCAAAATAATTATAAAGCTTAAATATGAATTTTGTTTCCCCGTTTTTGCAACATTTTCACTGATGCTTCGCTCCTGTTAGTCGCAGCGTAATGTTATATAGCTTCAAGCCTTCCTCGACAAATGGACTATCTAACACAAAAAAAATTTTTCAATTCGATTTAGCAGTTCCTGAGATCAGTGCGTTCAAACAAACAACGTAATCCCTCAAAGATGAATAATTTTCCCCGTTTTTTACACATTTTCCACTGTTTCTTCGCTCCTATTGGTCGCATCGTGATTAGGGAATGTTATTATTCGACAAATTTTACTATTCGAATAATTCGAATAATGGCAAAACACTATTCGAATAAATTCGAATAATTCGAATAATACGAATATTAGTAATAAACTTTAAATACAAGTAATATAATGCGTTTATTTATACCTGCATATTTAATAATATCAAAATGTGACGTGTTTCACAAATTACTCTAAAAAATCAACGTATTTTTGATAAAAAAAATCTTCTTTTAAGTTTCAAACTTAAAATACTAAATCGCAATTACTTTTTTAAAACTTTTAACACATGAACGGCTTAGGTCTGGAGCAGACCATAGATTTGGTTGTCAACTAAGTGGTTTTTTCCAAAAATTAAGGGAAAGATCCTCTAGGGGAGAGAATTTTTGGGATTTGTTTTAGAGGTTCGTATTTTCTGGTTTTTAATTGAGTTAAGCTATTGATCGATTCAACATAGTCAATCGATTTAAAGAGTCAGACTTACAGTCTGACTTTTTAAATTAAGCTTTTGGTACCTTTAATTTAATGTACCTATAAAGAACACGAATATAACAGAACATATTTCTTTATTATTTATATACCACTTTGTTTAAGATTGGAGAGAAATATATTTGCAGAGTTGGAACACTGCACAGAAATCGGAATGCACTGTAAATAGTGCTCTGTTCTAATATAGTGTAGCTGAAAAGTCTAAACACATGAGTATCGTGCTGTCATAATGGTCTGCTCCAGACCTAATCGGTACATGTGTATATAAACCGTAATAAGTAAACAAGATCCCACCAAAAACATTCTGTCAAAAACTAGCCAAGTCTCGATGGAGCTGCTTGTTTATCTCTAAAAAGTTATGAAATCTAGACAAAATCGTGCCAAGTCTAAGGTTCCTTACTGCAATTTCTTTATTATTACAGTTAATGTTGAGTGACTTGGCCGTTGAACATTCTTTATACTTTTGTGGGTACAAGTCAATTTTGTTTACATTTGTAAACCTATGTTTGTAAAGCGAGATAATAGCCCATACTGGTATTGGTAATTGGACGCTACTGTCTCATTTTAGGCTGTTGTTGATTGTACAACACACGTATTGGAACAATGGTGTCATGGAGCCCCTTTTGTACCCTTGTGTGCCCTTCAACGGCCAAGTCACACAACATTAACTATAATAATAAAGAAACCGCAGTAAAGAACCTTAGACTTGGCACGATTTTGTCTAGATTTCATAACTTTTTAGAGATAAACAAGCAGCTCCATCGAGACTTGGCTAGTTTTTTACAGAATGTTTTTGGTGGGATTTCACTTCTTTTTGTAGAAACGTGGGCATATTGATTTATTTTCCTAGATTTTAGTGTAATTTGTTTATTTAATTTGTGTAATGTTCGAGTAGAATAAAGTTCGTGTAGAATAAAGGGGCCTGAAAATGCGGCAAGATGGTTCTAGTAAAGAATGGTACGGCAGTGTTTGCTTCGCACTCGAATTGGCGGGGGCACTGCCGTGCCCCCAGATCGACGTTCTGGTCTTATCTAGAGGTTCTCAAATAGGGGCCTGAAAATGCGGCGAAATGGTTCCAGTAAAGAATGGTACGGCAGTGTTTGCTTCGCGCTCGACTTGGCGGGGGCACTGCCGTGCCCCCAGATCGACGTTCTGGTCTTATCTAGAGGTTCTCAAATAGGGGCCTGAAAATGCGGCGAAATGGTTCCAGTAAAGAATGGTACGGCAGTGTTTGCTTCGCGCTCGACTTGGCAGGGGCACTGCCGTGCCCCCAGATCGATTATCCTAGTTTTTATAGTTTTCCCTTTATGTGGCCATTAAACCCCAACTCTGTACCAAATTTCAGCTCTCTAAGTTTATGGGAAGTACTAGTTCTATTTTGATGATCATGAGTGAGTGAGTGAGTGAGTGAGTGAGTGAGTGAGTGAGTGAGTGTCGAAAATGCGAAACTTTGCTTTCGCTTAACTTCGGAACTAAATGACCTACAGACTTGAAATTTTGGATTTTAAGTACGTGATTATAGCTTATTGGATGACGAAAATTTCTGCGTTCTGGTCTTATCCAGAGGTTCTCAAATAGGGGCCTGAAAATGCGGCGAAATGGTTCCAGTAAAGGATGGTACGGCAGTGTTTGCTTCGCGCTCGACTTGGCGGGTGCACTGCCGTGCCCCCAGATACACCGTCATAATAAAAAGCACTCAAAAAAGATTTTAATGTTATGTTATCATAACAAAAACTTCATAGTTGGTAAAAAGTGGGAGGAAAATCTTTAAAACAAAAACATTTTCAAGTTAATCATGTTTTTGGTAATTCTTTATGTTTTCAATTTTTCTTGAACGATGACCCTTATTATAAAAAGAAAGTTAGAAAACTTGTATCATAGTAGATTTAAATTTTTTTATCATAGCCTGAAGAATGTGTTGATGGTTTTTCTGAAAGTAGGCATCAGTGCAGAAGTAGGCATCAGTGCAGAAGTAAGCATCAGGCGCTGTACTGCAAGAACAGAGTGTGTCATGTTACGAACCGTTCAGAAAATAAAGCGACGGTACAAAGAGACTGAAAAATATTTGACAAGGCCG
Source organism: Glaucopsyche alexis (assembly GCA_905404095.1). NCBI lineage: Eukaryota > Metazoa > Arthropoda > Insecta > Lepidoptera > Lycaenidae > Glaucopsyche > Glaucopsyche alexis. The sequence goes on from FR990053.1 coordinate 12,848,897, forward strand.
TGCAAGACTTTGGATTGAATGGCAGACTCAGCGCTCGGCAAAACCGTTCAATTGTTTCCACTTGTTGAAAATCAACACTTAAATGTAGTTAAGTTCAGAAACAACTTCTTCAGACTCGAGGGAACTATGTTACTGACGGCACAGTGAAGAAGATTTGCTTAAGTTAATCTGAATCCCTTAAGACTGAGGCAAAGGGCGAGTGGTCTCACCTCGAGACCAAACTCGAGAGCCCTAGTATTGAGTAGCAACACTATGATACGTCCGTGAACACATACTAAAGGATGAACGAGAATGGTCCAGAATTTTGGTCCCAGATGAGTGGATTTACGCACTAACTTCACAAGTTAAAGTGAACTTCTGAAGGGAGGCTAAGTAAACGTGACCTGGTAAGGGATATCTTCAAGCTTACTTTTCAGATAGAGTCCAGTATGCTCAGGTAAAGTACATATACAATGGGCTGGCATACTTTCAGGAATCCGCGCTGAGTATGTGGCCACATAATAACAATTGGACCTCTACCCGGAGAAAGATATGGCCAAGCGATTCTTAAAGATTCTTTTTAATGTCCTCACTTCAACCCGATTAAGTATACTCTGAGAAGAGCTTAGAAGGCTAGTCAGAAGCCGCAAATATCATTTACAGTTAGTACCCTCACAGCACTAAAACACGCCCTGATATAAGAATGGGAGAGAATATTGCATAATTCAGCTCTAAAACCTCGTTTTCAGTATGACAAACCTCCTCCAAGCTGTTGTCAGGCCTCGAGGAGTTATTCAAAACTGCAATTTTATATAACATGTCATTGTCTTTAAGACTAAGATTAAAATGGTTAATTTTTGTTTATAGATAAAAATAATATACTGATATATTATTATATAATTTATTACTTTTAAAGAAAGCTGATAAATCTTGTTATAATATTTTGAAAAGTATGAAATTTGAAACGATCACACACATCACACATCTTCACATGTATGGAAAGCCATCCCGGCTTTTCATACATGTGAAGTGTGTGTTGAAAATCGAAAATCGAACAGTAAGATTAAGAAACTAAAATCGTATTACGTTTAAGACTATGTCCAGAAACTGCGTATTCTTACGCACGTAAGGTCTACGCACGTAGTCGAGGTACTAGGGCCCCATACATTGCGTCCAGAAGTTACGTGCGTATTATTTTAGCTATGCGCGTATCGTACAAAATTTCGTCAAAAGAAACGATAAGATAAGAATCTCTACGTGCGTAGGTTTACGCAGGCTTACGCACTTTCTGGACAGAGTCTTATAGTCACATAACCCTCCGTATACACGTCTTAACACGCTCTTGGTTAGGTTATTTTGACAAGCGTGTGAGTATGGATTTCTTTCGCAGAGGCCTGTAGGAAATATTCACCATAAATATTATTTTATTTAAAAACAGTTTTGTATTCTTTCACAAAAGTGTAGTAAAATCTGTTTAAGGATATTTATGACGACAATATTAATAAATAATAAAAATAATGTATTAAATAACGAAACTTTTCCGGTTTATGTACAAGTTTATTACTATTATTAACATATTTTTGATAAATAAATAAAATATTTGTATTATTCGTTTTATTCGAAATATTCGAATATTGAACCCAGTCATATTCGAATAATAAAATCGTCGAATATTCGAATAAAACGAATATTCGAATATTCGAATAATATTCCCTAATCGTGATGCTATATAGCCTAAATCCTTCCTCTATAAATGGACTATCCAAAACAAAAATAATTTTTCAATTCAAACCAGTAGTTCCTGAGAATATCGCCTTCAAGCAAAAAAACTCTTCAGCTTTATAATATTATAGTATAGATAGCTGATGCCCGCGGCTCCGCCCGCGTAAGTATAGTAACCCACTGGAACCGTATATGTCCTGCGATAAAAAGTAGCTTAAAGTTGTAAACCACGAGGAAGAACACTTCCTCTTGGTCTACTTTATATCTGTGCCAAATTTCATGATGATAGGTTTAGTAGTTTTTACGTGAAACTGTAAATAAAGTATCCCACAGGAACCGTACATTTTCCTACGATAAAAAGTAGCCTATATCCTTTCTCAGGCTGTGCTGTGCTCTCGGTATCTGTGTACCAAATTTCGTTTCAATCGGTTCAGTAGTTCAGTAGAAGACGGACAAACAGACACACACTTTCCCGTTTATAATATTAGTATGGATGTATTATGAATATAATATGTATTAAATGCAGCATTCGCAAATATTTAAGTGCCTACTTTTTCAAGAGTAAGATGATCTTTAACATTTTAATTCTTGTCAGTTTTATTTTTCAACATGTCAATGACAAATATATTATGTCAAAATAAAAATAAAGCTCTCCACTCACGGGCTATCGATTGCTTCGATCAAATTGGAAATTAATTTGTATTTGAAAGTAAATTGCTAACGACAAACTATTACACAAAATCATTGGTGTACGACCTACCAGCTAGTTTTTGCGGTGGGGGTCAAAAGTTGGAACAAAATTTACGCGTACATATACGAGTGTCATATAAAAAGTATAGTAAGGTGGTCCTAGGATCTCAGACTATATTCAATTTTTATCAAAACCGATTTACTTGCAACTACGAATCCAGTAAATGTTTAAATTGTAAAGACTAAATCGATCGATCGCTTGTGAGTGGGAGCTTTAAATCAAAAGCACTAAGGAGTATTTATATCAACTTTAAAGCAAATCGCTCCCAAACAACTTTCTTTCCCTTTTTATTCCCGTTAGGTGACGAATTTCAATAAACTATGATACACGAATTCCATCAATTCTGTTACATAATGTTTGTGCAAAATATGAAGTAGATTGGATCAAGGAATCACGTTGTTCCATACAAACTGTTTTCCCCCTTTTCACCCCCTTAGGAATCGAATTTCGAAAAATCCCTTCTTATCGGATGCCTACGCATTACAAAGAGCAAGCCCTGCAAGTTTCAGGTCTCTACGATCAGCGGTTTAGGCTGTGCGTTGATCCGTCAGTCATTCAGGACAAAGGATTTTATATGTATAGATTATGCAACAAGGGGATAAAGCAGTGTCTTACGTCACGGGCAGCATATTGGACCCTGAGCGTAACGAGGGACTCTAGAGTTAAGTCCCGAGTGAAGCGAGGGAGTTATGTAGAGTCCTGAGTGAAGCGAGCAAGCTGCCCATGGGCAGCTTGAACCCCTCGCTTTATCCCAGAGCGAAGACAGGCTTTATCCTAGAGGTGCATACTCTACTTTTCATACCTACTGCGAGGCAATAAAAACCCAGGGCTACAAAAATAAAACATTTATTTTGTTAAAAATTAATATTGATATTGGACACATTTGTCCAGTTATGGAGGGACAGAGTAATATTTTTATTAGGAACATTTATGGAAGTTGTGGTGGAGTTTATTTGAGCAGTACTTAAAGATTCAGGAACTTGTGGCTGACGATCGATTTTCGAATAAACTCTCAGCAATACCATATTATTATTGAAAAACTCTATGATAGATACGTATCTATTAGGAGTTTTCATACGAATTTTAACGTTCCAAATTCAAATCACTTTAATCCCTCGGGAGTTTCATACAACATTACCTCCCTTGGGAGTCAATTACATGCTTTACGTTGAGATTGCGTGATATATATCCGATACATTGTCGAGCAGGTGGTATGAAAAAATATTTTTTTGATGTAAAGAGTATACAATCCAAAGCTAGTCCCGTTTTTACCAAAGTGGTGACCCGATGATGGGACCCATGAGGAATCGAGGGGACTCCTCGAAATTTATATGGACACATATGGTGATTTCGAGTTTTTCTGAAGTAGTCCAAGCATATGCTACCAAAAAGTAAGATTTTGCTCCAAGGTACCCTGGATCCAAAAGTACTGAACAGAACTCCTGATTCCTTATAGATAAGTACATGTTTGGGGACATCGGCAAAGATTTCAACTCAAGATAGGCTATCGCGTACATTTAGCAGAAAAAAAATTCATACAAGAAAAAGTAACGCCATCTTGGTTTCCACCATAACTCAAATGTCAGCCATCTTGTTTTCACCATATTTCTAATTTCAAAATGGCCCCAAAAATTTAAAAATTGGGGCCATTTTACTGGAGGCACTTTTTGCCTCAACATGCCTCGTCTATAATATACGTCTATGGACATCGGCGTTGTTTAAAGAACTGCAAACATATGCCACTATATCAATTAGAATAATCATCATCATCATTTTCACCACCATCATCACACTATACATCATTACATTCTGATGGTATAAAAGGTACTTCTCATAGTTTTTTACACAGACACGGATATCTTTGAACATTACTCTGCACTGTATGGGCCTATTTTCAAATTCCTTTGTTGTTACAAAGGATGTAATTCGAAATTGGTCCTTTAGTCACTAAAGTGGAAACCTGATGATGCGGTCCATGAGGAATCGAGGGAACTCCTCGAAATTTAAATGGTCTAAGCATATGCTACCAAAAAATAAGATGTTGTACCAAGGTATACCCTGGAACCAAAAACACTGAACAGAACTCTTTAATATTTAAAATTACGCGTTTGGAAATTTCGACATTGTATAAAGAACTTCAAGCATATACCACTTTGTGACTTACAGTAATCATCATCATCATCTTATTATTTACAATACCTTATGAAAACTTGACGCATATTCAATTATACATTCGATTGCTTATGTTAAAAGTTATTAAAATATTATATTAATAATAATAATTTAACAAATATCACTAAAAAGAGCAAAAATATTATTTTAAAACAAAAAAATAAACCGACGTCGAGAGTAAAAATACACAAAAAAAGTATGAAATAAAACTTATTTTCTAAATAATTCCCCTTCTAAATTCAGCTAAAATTTTAACTATTTCTCTACTCAATCTTTTTTCTTCGGTTTTGAAGTCGGTACCAGCAAATTTGAATGTAAGTTCTATAAAATATTATAGGATACTGATTGAGCTGGTACCGATTTCAAAATTAAGAAGATTGCGTAGAGAAATAGGTACTTAGTTACAATTTTAACGAAATAAGTAATTTTGTTAGTTAGTATTTATCACTCTAGTATTTTTAATTAGATTTGATTCTGTATTTTGCGTTGTCAGTCGTCTGATGCTCATTCCTTATGAGCCCCGACTCAATAGGTTATTTAAATAAGCTGCACCATCAAGCTCGTAGGAAACAGTGCTAATTAGAATTCTCATTGTTCAATAAGTTTGTTTAAAGACTGGGAAGCGTCTCGTTCTGCAGTACCATCAGATACCGAGAACTTGGCGGATGCTCATCTTGATTATTATTCTTGTTTACCCACTGGAACAATGTCGAGGTTGTCCGGCCGACCGCTTGCCGCTTGCGTGCTGCATGACAATATTCTCCCCAACACTAATATCGATTATTATTTTTAAACAAAAAATTAAACCGACTTCCAAAGTAAAAATTCACAAAAAAGTATGAAATAAAACTTAATCTCTAAATAATTCCCCTTTCAAATTCGGCTAAAATTTTTACTATTTCTCTACTCAATCATCTTAATTTTGAAATCGGTACCAGCCCAAACAATATTCTACAATATTTTATAGAACTTACATTCATATTTGCTGGTACCGACTTCAAAATTAATAAGATTGAGTAGAGAAATAGTAAAAATTTTAGCCGAATTTGAAAGGGGAATTATTTAGAGATTAAGTTTTATTTCATACTTTTTTGTGAATTTTTACTTTGGAAGTCGGTTTAATTTTTTGTTTAAAAATAATAATTTCACCCTTTTTAGAGATATATTTTCTTAAGTTATTATTAATACGTCTTAAGAACGTCTAAACTAAACGATCGAATGTATAATTGAATACGCGCCAAGCTTCCATAAGGTATTGCTATTAAGATGATGATGATGATTACTGTAAGTTATAAATTGGCATATGCTTGCAGTTCATTAAACAATGCCGAATTTCCAAACGCATATCTTTAAAGACTGAGGAGTTCTGTACAGTGCTTTTGGATCCAGGGTATACCTTGGTACAATATCTTATTTTTGTTGGCAATTTTAGAAGAATCATACAACTAGCGCCACCTATTTGATTAACCGGATGTAGTGAGAATAAAAGATGGCAACATGGAAGCTATAAGATGGGCGGCATCAGTTTTATTCGGGTCTTTTGCCGCCAACCGTTGAGCTAGCAAGTTCGGATAAAAGAGTACTCTGTTATAATATTAAATTAAAAATAGTTATTAAATAATTATTAGTAAATTCTAAAGTTATTACGTCTACATTAAATTTAAAAGCTAAAATAAATTATTATTAAAAGTTATTTGATTGTTGAGTGAGTTGTGGACACTATAATAAACTTTGTTTTGTATTAGCGAGTTTTCCTTTAACATCAGAAGTGGGATGAATCCACTTTTTGTATTTTCACAATGGGTAAACGATCGAGACGAAAAAGGGCGCGATCGATTAGTTCTAGTAGCAGCAGTAGTAGTACGCGAACACCATCGCCGCCATCCAGAAGGAGTAAGGTATCACGTAAGGCTGATACCTCTACTGTGAGTACGAATAATAGTTTTATACTCAACAACATTATACCCGAATTTGACCCACTAAGAGATGATATTAATGCTTGGCTTGGTATATTAAAATCTTACTCTCAAACGTTTAATTGGTCGGATGAAATGATACGTTATCAGGCGCTAAATAAATTAAAAGGTTCTGCGAAAGTTTGGTATGATTCTTTGTTGCGTACAGAGCGCGAATGGCCTTCGTGGAAATGGAGGGATTGGAAAAAGAGATTAGCATCGAGTTTTAGAATACAACGTAATATGTTCGAACATTTAAAGGAGATATTAGAGAAAAACCAACCGAGAATCAATCTTTGTACGAATTCTATTTCGATCAAAAGTGTAAAATTGATAGACTCGCCTTAGATTTTTCAGAACAGGATATAATTTCAATAATTATCGGTAATATCGGTGACAGTAACATAGGCGCGTCCGTTGAAGCGAGTAATTTTGTAACGTGTGACAGTTTAGCAAGCTTTTTGCACGGTCGTTATTATAAGTCTAAAACGTCTAGTAAACAAATTAATATAAACCCACGAGAAATCCCTAATAAAGTAAACAGTAATCAATTCGTAAAACAGTCGATATCTTTATCGTCACCGAATGTGTCAAGTCAATCTTACAAGTCGGAATCGAACAAAGATTCCGGTCAGGTGCTCACGCGTAAACAAATTAAATGTTTCGCTTGCGGCGGCAATCATAAGAGGAGTCAATGTGAGTCCAATAAGTGCGACTTTTGCGGTAAACGAGGTCATTTAGAGTCCGTATGCTATCATAAGTTAAATTCTGTTAAGGTAGACAAACAAGAGACGAAAAATATTTCGACAAACGATTCCCGTAATAAATTCATTAAATTAGTTAATATTAATGATTTTAGTTGCGAAGCCTTTATAGATACTGGTAGCAGCTGCTCGTTAATATCGGAAAATTTAGCAAAAAAATATTCGCTAGAATTTTTACAACTACCCACACCTGTGCATTTACAAGGTTTTTCAAAACAAAGCTCAAAGATTATTTCCGAGAAAGTGACAGTAAATGTAAGTATTGATTCTGTTTCATTATCATTGATAGATTTCTATATTATTGACGACTTAACAGATTGTGAAATTTTGATAGGTAGAAATATAACTGAACGGCCTGACCTTATGTACTCGCGGGTGGGAAACGTTCTTAAGTTTGACTATGCAAACAAGTTTACAGAATTTACTAACGTGATAAATCATCTCGATATCGATACAAATGTCCGCCAAAATGAATTAATAGCTTTGTTTCGTGAATATAGTGACTGTGTTGCGTCCAACATAAAGGAATTAGGAAAGGTTAATAATCACGAATTTACAATTAAATTGACTAGTTCTCAACCGATTCAATGCAGACCCTACCGGTCTTCACCTGCTAATAGACAAATAATACGAGAAATGATTAATGAATTGTTGGAAAATAAAATCATACGCGAAAGTCACTCGCCTTATGCGAGTCCTGCGCTTCTAGTTAATAAAAAGAACGGTGAAAAACGGCTCTGCATTGATTATCGGCAATTAAATAAAATAACTATCAAAGATAAGTTCCCCATGCCACGTATTGAAGATCTTATAGATCGTTTGCAGGGTCGTAAGTGTTTTACAAGTTTAGACTTAAAATGCGGATATTACCAAATTATTATTAACGAGCACTCCATAGAAAAGACCGCGTTTATAACAGAGGATGGGCACTATGAGTTCCTTAGACTTCCTTTCGGTTTAGTAAACGCGCCATCGTGCTTTCAACAGATGATGAATAAAGTCATGGGTAATCTTAGATTTGAAGATATAATTTTGTACTTGGATGATGTTTATTTAGTGACTGAAACAATAGACGAAAATTTAACATTGTTAAAAAAGGTATTAAAAATATTAAAAGAAAATGGTTTAACTTTTAATTTAAAGAAGTGTCACTTCTTTAAGACAGAAATTGAGTTTTTAGGGTACAAAGTGAAACCTGATTGTGTGATGCCTAACGAAACTAAAGTAGATGCAGTCCAAAATTTTCCAAAACCCAAAACAGTTCACCAACTTCGACAGTTTCTGGGCCTCATCAGCTATTTCCGCAAATTTATTAAAAATTGTGCAATGATCTCGGCACCTTTATCGAAACTGTTGAAGAAGGACGCTGATTGGGTTTGGAACATGGAGCAGGAAAATTCTTTTCAGTCGCTCAAAAATAAGTTAACCTCAGAGAGTGTACTTTCTATTTTTGATCCCAATAAAGGTAGCATTCTGTATACTGACGCGAGTAGAAACGGCATTGCCGGGATTCTTATGCAGCTTACTGAACACGGCGAGAAACCCGTACATTATTACAGTAGGCAAACTACAGCTGACGAAAAGAGTTAGAACTTTTAGCCATAGTATGCTCACTGCAAAAATTTCGCCTGTACCTTTTAGGATCACCGTTCAAAATTGTTACGGACTGCAATGCAGTAAGATATGCTCTTACTAAGAAAGAGATTATTCCCCGAATAGCACGGTGGGTTCTAGCCACACAAGAATTTTCCTATGAGATCGTTCACAGGGAGGGCTCACGAATGCAACACGTTGATGCATTAAGCAGAAACCCCGTGTCATCCGGAGAAAAATCGGAAGTAGAAATTATATTGGCAATAACTGAAGCGGATTGGCTTTTATCTGTTCAGCTACAAGATTCTGATTTGCAACGCATTCGAACCATTTTAGAGTCCGGTGACATTGATAATAATAAAGACATTTTTAATAAATATGATCTGTTAGGTGCGAAAGTTTACAGAAGAACGTCCCAGGGGCGACGATGGGTAGTACCGAGAAAATGTTTCTGGCAAATAATTAAATATAATCATGATGACTTGGGACATTTTTCTGTAGACAAAACTGTTGAAAGAATAAGTAGTCAATACTGGTTTCCCCGAATGCGCCACATAGTAAAAAAATATATAAAAAATTGTTTAAGCTGTATTTATTACAAAAATAAGGGGGGTCCGAAAGAAGGAGAATTATATTCATTGCCAAAGTATGCAGAGCCATTTCACACTATTCATTTGGATCATTTAGGTCCGTTTGTAGAGACCAAGGATGGATATAAATATTTATTGGTCGCGGTAGATGCGTTTACAAAATTTGTATTTATCTCTGCTGTGGAATCAACTAAAACATCGTATGTAATTAAAGAATTAGAAAATATAACGAAAATATTTGGTAACCCTAAACGGATTATAACAGATGCGGGGGCTGGTTTTACAGCAGAGGAATTTTCTCGCTATTGTAAAGATAAAAACATACGCTTGCATACGGTGGCAACGGGTATGCCTCGCTCGAACGGCCAAGTAGAGCGGTTTAACAAAACTATTTTAGAAGCCTTAAAAGCTATAGGGGCTAATACCACTGACGATAATTGGGATTCCTATGTTAAAGTATTGCAACAAGGGTTAAATAGTACATTACATAAAACCACAAAGGCCGTTCCTAGTGAGATTTTCTTCGGATATCGTTTGAGATCTGACAGTGATCGCCTAGCTCCTCAAATGGAAAACGATAAGATTTTTGACGTGACTGGTTTACGTGAGAGAGTAAACGAAAACATAAAAACTAATGCCAAGCTGCAAAAGCAAAGATTTGACAAGGGTCGAGCAAAGGCTAGAACATATTCTGAGGGTGAATTGGTGTTAGTAAAAATTCAGAGTCAAAGCAATGACGGAAGGAGCTGCAAATTACTACCAGCCTTTAAGGGCCCGTTCAGAGTTAAGAAAGTTTTGGGTAACGATAGGTATGAAGTGACAGACATACAGGGTAGTGAAAGATGTAACAAAAAGTACAAAGGAATATCCGCTGCAGAAAATATGAAACCTTGGATACGGATAGATGATTGGATGTCTGATTAGACTACGTTTATCTATTTTTAGTTTTATCCGTGTTGGCAAGGTAATATTCTTTTGTTTTATACAACAGATAAGTATGTACATATTTATTTATATTTAAATACCTACTAAATTAATTTTATTTTTATTAAAATGTATTCTTAGTTAATATTAAAGTGATGTTATACAACACACATTACACGCTTAATATACATATATATGTAAAAAGAAATGAGTTTGGGGTTGCGAGTGAAGATAAAATTCTTCAAGTTTTGATATGTTAGTCAGATACTGTACCTGCCTCCGTTATAAAATAAGCAGCAGGCTTAGAGCGAACTTGGTACGCTCAAGTGAGGCACGGTGTGCCCTTTGAGTGCAGGTGGCTTTAGGACCTGGGAACCATTTCGAACTTGGGCTCTTAAGTGAGGCATAGTCCCTTTAAGTGCAAGTCGTCTGGTGAAAATCTGTGCATGGATGAGGCGCAGGTGTCTGATGGCGATAACAAAACTTGAAGGCATGGAAAATGGCGATATCCTAATTACGATTAACTGTTTCAGCATTTTATCTAGACTCGTGAGGTGCCTGGGACAGTCACCGAGCAGAATGGCCGTGTTGGCAATTTTAGAAGAATCATACAACTAGCGCCACCTATTTGATTAACCGGATGTAGTGAGAATAAAAGATGGCAACATGGAAGCTATAAGATGGGCGGCATCAGTTTTATTCGGGTCTTTTGCCGCCAACCGTTGAGCTAGCAAGTTCGGATAAAAGAGTACTCTGTTATAATATTAAATTAAAAATAGTTATTAAATAATTATTAGTAAATTCTAAAGTTATTACGTCTACATTAAATTTAAAAGCTAAAATAAATTATTATTAAAAGTTATTTGATTGTTGAGTGAGTTGTGGACACTATAATAAACTTTGTTTTGTATTAGCGAGTTTTCCTTTAACATTTTTTGGTAGCATATGCTTCTGTTACTTCAGTAAAAGTCAAAATCACTATATGTGTGGATATAAATTTCGAGGAGTTCCCTCGATTCCTCATGGATCGCATCATCAGGTTCCCACTTTAGTGACTAAAGGACCAATTTCAAACTAAACCCTTTACAACAACAAAAGAATTTTGCAAATAGGCCCATAAACGACAGAGTAATGTTCAAACATCTCCGTGTTAGTGTAAAATACTATGAGAAATACCTTTTATATCATCATAATCTGATGATGTATGGTGTGATAGTGGTGATGATGATGATGATTACTCTAACTGACAGGGTGGCATATGCTTGCAGTTCTTTAAACAACGCCGAAATCCCCAAACATGTATCTATAAGGAGCCAGGAGTTCTGTTCTGTACTTTTGGATCCAGGGTATACCTTGGAGCAAAATCTTACTTTTTGGTAGCATATACTTGAACTACTTCAGAAAAAGTCAAAATCACCATATGTGTCCATATAAATTTCGAGGAGTTCCCTCGATTCCTCATGGATCCCATCATCAGGTCACCACTTTGATATCAAAAGGACCAATTTGGGATTACACCCTATACATCACAGAAAAAAAATTGAAAATCGGTCCACAGGCGGCGGAGTAATCGTTGAACATACAAAAAAAATAAAAAAAATAAAAAAAAATATATACAGCCGAACGTATAACCGCCTCCTTTTTTGGGAAGTCGGTTAAAAAGCATATAATGACGTAACGCAATGAAGCAAGACATGTGCCATATCCTTGTATTACAATAATTAGAAGGATGACCTAACTGCTTCTCCGCTATGTATAAGATATAATAATGGATTTTTTTCTTTACTTTCGTCAAGGTTACTGATGTCATGAATTCAATTGCGGGACGTTTTTATTTACTATATATGTTAATTATATATCATTATTATTTGCGTGTTTCGAATATATGTATAAAGAAAATATTTTGGGGTTGTATTTATTTTTAATAGCTTTTAAAAAATCTTGGCCGTTTTAAGGTTATACCACTAGGAAGGATTACAACAGCATTGAAAATAGAATAATATGTAATCGTTTGGGCCTTTTCTTTGTTTCAAACCCGCATCGATGTAAATTAGTTTAAGTGTTAAACATTTGTGGGCAAAAAAGGTAGTTAATTAAGGCTCACTTAAAACTAAGGAAGCCAAAACTACGAACGCCCATTACGGCGTATCCGGCAGTGTAGGTGCTTCATATTGTAATGACTCATATTGTTCAAAATTTTGCTTTAAGAATCATAAAATCTTAAAAGGTTAGACTGTCTCGAGGTATATAAAATAATATTTTATAAACTAAAATAAAAATAACAAAACGTTATGCACTTAAATTAAGGATACGTATCTATTTCTGACTAATAATATACTCGTAGTTAGTTGTAAACAAATTGGATGCATATGTGAACGGACTCATGGGAAAAGTAACTCGTTACACCAATTGTATTTAATTTGTCAACGTAATGTATTCAAAGTTTACAGTTAAAACTGTAGTATTCTCAGCAATTGTGGAGCAAACGCATTATGTATTTTTTATTAAACCGCAGATAGCCAAACACCTTTGAAATGTTTTCGTTTGCACTTTGCTGCAAGCCTGCAACCACTGCACGTCCATTGCTGAACAAAAGGCTTTACAGCGCGACTGCGCGACTCGAAATTTCTTCAACATAGGTATACTTTATAACATTATTATAAGGTAGATTAGAACATTACATACATTTTAAAATGAGCTCATGTCTATGTTAGGTCTGTAGTTACTCGACAATACCTGCTGCAGTATTGTAGTCAATTAATATTAATAGACAATTATATATTTACATCAAATTCCTTATTAATAATCATATAATACGAGTCAATTCTATTACATAGGAATAACAATAATAATGTTATTTTTACAATGTGTGAAGATGCTGTTTGATGTCACGACTGGAGAATAAATTTGTGTGCAATCGTCGTCATCGCCTCATCTGCATGGAACATTAAGTTACCAAGGTAACAAACTCCTTCCGCGATCATTAGCAATCACATAATTGACAATTGAATACCTCGCACATGTTCACATGGCCGTGGAAGACGTGAGCTCGGAGAGTACGTATTTACCTGGAAATGCTAAGTACCGTGTGCTGTTCACTACACTTTATATTTCTCGGTTGTCATGTTATGCAGACATGAGCACGACCTCTATTCTGTTTGGTTACGACGATGTTATGCGAATAACTACAACCTTGACATTATCACCCAAGTTTGGGTAAATAAAATACGAAATGTTTAAAATTTATTATTTAATATTAAAATTTTTGGTTTATGTCAAATAGGAATTATTGTTTTACGTTGCATAAAGCAAACTAAGCACAAGCAAAGCATTTAAACACCTACTGCGTGTAGGGTGTATCTTTGCTTGAACTGTACATATAGTGGGTATATAGTAGGTAAGTAGTATTTAATTAAATGAAATACATATTGTCTTATTTCATAATTCATACATATTATGTACCACTTGATGTTCAACGCCCTTAACAATATTTATGTTGTAGTCTGTTGGAAAAAATATTTTTAAATGTCACTTTCTTCGATCGTGCCGCGATCATCTTCACCGATAAAAGAAATAAATTGCCTGTCGTGACTCTACCAGTACGAAACGCAGTGTAGTGTGCTGTGTGCATAACTGCATACCTGCGAATTTTAAAATTTATATTATTGACTAGCCGATGCCCACAACTTCGTTTGTGTAGAACTGACGGAAGCGGAACCCTATTTTTTAAACGGAACTCTTAAATATAAATAGCCTATGTTAGACCTTATAACATCAGCTATCTGCTAGTGAAAGTCCCGTGAAAATCGGTCCAGCCGTTTCAAAGATTAGCCGGAACAAACAGACAGACAGACCGACAGACAGATAGACAGACGGACAGACAAAAATTTTAAAAATTGGTAATTATTGTAAGTACCGAATATATTTTCAGATGCATTATGTGAAAAGCTGTTAATTTTAAGTTACAAACAGACACTTCATTTTTATTTATCTGTATAGAGTACTGTATAGAGTATATAGATGTACCCGATGTAATCTCTGAAACGGACGTAGAAAAGTTTGACTTACCTATATAATCTGTGACTAATGGGTTAACTACCTTAAGCAGCGGGTAAGTATTATGTGACACAAATGTGACCATATCGTCTAAAGGCGCCTTACGCAAGCGCCATTTCGACAGAGCGACCGACGGATATGGCACGTGGCCATTCTTTCGCAGCCAACACCTACACTAGATACACATCGTTTGAACTGCACACGCTAAACACTTATGCAAACACTGAGACCCAAAAAACGCGCCCAGCCTCTCTAACCACAAAATATATATCGAATACTTTATTCTAACACAAAACGGAAACGTTTTAGTAAGAATTAGTGTGAAAAGTTTGTTTAGAAATAACAAATTATAATATATACAACATATTAACAATAATGCATATAAATCTTACGAATCGAATACTTAACAACATTGTTTTTTGTGGTTCAACGGCCAAGGCCTAAAATGTAATTGTTTGATTAGTTTAGGTAGGTACATAAAATAAAACAAAACCGGGCATTTCCAGTGATGATATCACAATTGGGCCATATTGATTTCATTGTGTACGAAAATACACATCTTATCGCGATTGTTTCGTTAGAATAAAAAAAAATCGAATGAACGACCGTGATGTGACTCAGTCGTTGAAGCAGGTTCGAATCCCGCCGAAGGAACAAAAGCTATTCTATATTTCAGGGTCATGGATGTTCTAAATATTTGTATAATATAATAAAGATATAAAATAATATAATATGCCTAGTCCTAAACTAACTGACTCATCTATCAACACACAGCCAAAAATACTGAACGGATTTTGCTGAAATTTGGCATACAGATAGTTTTAATGACATAGGCATCCGCTAAGAAAGGATTTTTGAAAATTCGCCCCCTAAGGGGGTGAATAAGGGGTTACAAATTTTGTATGGAAACCGAATTCCTCGCAGACGAAGTCGCGGGCAAAAGCTAGTATTAAATATATTTCCGCTGTCTGGTAATAGTTACACAAGTTTTTAGAGAATGGAACCAGATTGACGTGGTGTGATGCTTCCACACCATAGATGAAAAAAAAAAAGATGCAAATCTTATTACATGCAATGAGCTTGCAGTACATGTACTCGTATAAAAATATTTATATATTTCTAAAATATAAATTGCCATGAACCTTGAGATTAATTTACATAGCTCTTGCTGATTCTGCTGTCGGTTATGGAGTCAGTAGTTATGGAAGGACTAATATATAAGCTACCTAAGTGACATATTATATGATCTCCAAGTAAGAATGCTGAAGACAATTGTACCAAAAAATCTAAAGTTAAAATACAAAAATGACACAGAAGGTTTGTTTAAGTTTTGTAAAGTGATGAGTGTTTTTGATAAAATGAAATTCGCTGTTCTAAATGAATGTAAAAATAAAGATATACTTATACAAAAAACAAGACCAGTTAAGGTACGTGAGATTGCATACAAAAAAAAGTTTACTATTTTAAAGTCGAACAATGTATGGTTCTCGAATGTTAGGAAATATAATACCAACAATTGCTTACCCCCAAAATTGCAAGATAAAATTGTTAGTCAGCAGAATTTTCGTAAAGATTTAAAAAAATATTTAATCAATATGGACTATAAAGAAAAAGATATAACATAACTCAAAATGTAAATGCTTTGTATGTCATTGTAAGTTTAAGCCTTATATGTTAGTAATTTACATAATAATGATTTAAATTTTGTAAGCAACTCGTACATGTTTATGTGAACTATAGTGCCCAGATAAACCGATTCGGTTTGTGGCGCACATATAAAG
The DNA here is from genome assembly GCA_905404095.1 of Glaucopsyche alexis. Lineage (NCBI taxonomy): Eukaryota > Metazoa > Arthropoda > Insecta > Lepidoptera > Lycaenidae > Glaucopsyche > Glaucopsyche alexis. Next base: position 12,865,184 of record FR990053.1, read on the forward strand.
GTTAATTCAATATTGTATATTAAGTTTTGGAAATAAATAATTAAAAAAAAAGTGTAACATATTGTGATAGATATAGTTGCCTGATATCTCAACACCAACAAGACAAAGCTCATCGTAGAGAGTGCCACATAAATATAACGAAATATTTACTATTTTATAGCGAAAGTCAAAGTGTCAAGAGTGTTTTGTTACCCGACTGCGCGACGCAAAGGAGTGGTAATTTTAAACTTTGATTTTATTTTAATAACTGATGCTTATTATTAATTATTTCCATCTCTTTTTTTGCGGCACATCGGTATAGCAGTTTGGCAGTTTTATTCCTAATTTCAACAGTCGGCCAGAGACTAGTGCTCCAAAATAACATACAATTGGTCTTTACATTATGCATGGCTAACCATAATATTATGTCTGCTTCTTTTCTAGGTTTGAACAATTACCTTACCTGGTGCCCGATGAGTCAGGGTATAACGACCCGGATAGACATAAATCAATCAAATTATTCCCTGGTTTAGGCTGATCATCAATTTAGTCACGTCACGTTAGCAAGTTTCCTTTTGAGATATATTTAGGTATACAGAAAATGTTTAAGGAAACAATTATATTGCTGACTAAAATTGAACATCAATTTAAGGAACGATACAAAGAAGATTTAGAATCGTATATTTTTTGTCAGTCTCTTTTTTGTGAAGCTCTAGCTTGTTTATTGGAAGCAACTATAAAAGCAAATATTAATTTTTATTCATGAACTACAAAAACATAAATAAAACGATCAGGTTTTGGTGATTTCATTACCAGAAAAGTCCTTTATAACTTGTCAAGTGATTCTGATTAGGTATATATTTTAAACGGTGATATCATTGTCAAATAGTGAAAAAATTAAAAGTAAGAAAACACAAAACCATATTATGCATCATCAGATGTTTTGTATTTTTTTCCTTTGAAAATCTATACGGTCTACCTATTTATTATAGATACTAAAAAGCATGACAGGGATTGGTTCAAAAAGTTGTAATTTTGCGTGATGTAATATGTGGATGGCCCCTTACAGGAGGATTTTATGAACAAAAATTCTAAAAATCGTTGTTAACTAAAAACAATGACTTTTAGAAGTTATGTCTGTTTGTCTGTACGTTTGTACGCGCTAATCTCAGAATCTACTGAACAGATTTGATGAAATTTGGTAGGGTAGTAGTTTAGACTCTGTATTAACATATATAACTTTTTATTGCGGAAAAATCTACGGTTCCTGCGATATTAGTTTTTGCGCGTACGAAGTCAACGGTTTGAATGCAGTTTTTACTTCATATTGCGTTTTGCTTTGCTGCACTAAAATTCAGTGTTGTTTCATTTTAATCGGTTCATAAATATGAATATAATAGACATTATGTCAGTCTAAAGAATGTAACATATAAAATGCTATATAAAATAACTGATCAGTTGAATTGGCTGAAAGTTGAAACTAAATATAAGTATTTATATCTATTATATATATAATATTTAGATGTATATTAATAATACAAATTATAAATATACATCTAAATATAATAATAGATACAAATAAAACAAATCAAGGATTCAAAAAGTAAAAAAAATGAAAAGTATTTTTTTTTGTTTTAAATCAGCATTTATTAAGAAAGAAAATAAAATTTTTAAGGTAAAATAAAAATCAGAGATCAAAATCTTCATTTGTACAATTTATTAGACTTACAAGTCCACAGAAAAGATAAAAGGTGTACTTAAACTTTATATAATTAAATAAAAACAAAAAATAAATAATTAAAAAATAAAAAAACCCGACTGCAAAAAATACATATACCTAAGCAACGCACTAAAAAGACCGAAACAAGTTTGAGAAAGCTGACTACACTATGAGCTGAAATCCTAAGTGAAATAATTGACGTTATGTTTGGTAGCAGGCGGGACCCATTCGCAAATTATAAATCGTACAAAAATATATGGGCCCCGCCTGCTAACAAACATAACGTCAATTATTTCACTTAGGGTTTCAGCTCATAGTGTAGTTAGTTTTCTCAAACTTGTTTCGGTCTTTCTAGTGCGTTGCTTAGGTATATGTATTTTTTGCAGTCGGGTTTTTTTATTTTTTTAATTATTTATTTTATTTCAGTCTTTTCAGTTGCTTTTGAATTGTAGTTATCTATGCAGGCGGGTTTTTGTTTTTTATTATTATTATTTATCGTTATATTTAATATAAAACTGCAAGTTATATACATATTTAGAATCAGTGTTTAAAATCCTTCATTTTGATACCCCACTCGATATACTTGGTAGATATTTTTTTTTACCTCACAATATGGCGTCAAACATCCGCCATTTAGTTTTTTTTTAATGTCACCTATCTAAGAACACTCGGGCTATTAAGACGAATCTAACGATACCTCAAATGTGAAAATCCGTTGAGCGGTTCTGAAGATACAAGGTAATAAAGAATATTACATACATACATACATACAAGATACGCGCCAAACACATAACCCTCCCGGCAGTCGGGTAAAAAAACAAGTACCTACTTCTTAAAAACATAATAATCTAGTTCTTTTTATAAAAAAAATAGCATAAAAATCTTCTCCTTTTTAAAAAACTAGCTTTTGCACACGGCTTCGTCCGCGTAAATACATTATCCCGCTGGAACACTACTTTTTCGGGATAAAAAATATCCTATGTCCTTTCCCGGGACCCAAAACGGTTCAGCGGTTAAAGCGTGAAGAGATAACAGACAGACAGACAGACACACTTTCGTATTGTTGGGGTTCAAAATTACTAAAAACTACTGAACAGATTATCATGATATTTGATATAATAGTAGTTTAGGCTTTGGATTAAAACATAGGCTACTTTTTATTCTGGAAAAGTACAGTATTCCCGCGAGAAATCCGATAGTAGGTATATTTACGCGAGCGAAGCCGCGGGAAACAGCTTAGTACCTAATAATAATAAATAAATTATTATAATATTGTTACGTGCTGGGGTTCGAAGGATTTGGAGAGAAAGCCTGCTGACTCTTTTGAAGACTTTATTAACTAGCACACACACTACTAAAGCACTAGGTCCAACATTAAACACTAAGTCCAAACACTAAGCACTAACGGTGTCTTAAGTCGTAGCCAAGTCGTGGGTTTCACTCACGGTATCATCACATCATTAGTATTTATATCGATATCGCCTGTTTCGCTGTTCAACTCGAACTCCCGATCACTAGTTTTCACTTATCGCCTGTTTCGCTTCGATGGAAGCTCAAAGTGAACTCGCTCGTTCCCAACCCCTCAGGCGTATTTATATCGGATAACACGAGTCCCAGACCGTTCCAGAAATGATCGCAACTCGCGTGAACTGGTTGGATTGTTCCGGAATATTCGCACAGTAGCGCCATCTAGTACTGAGTAGGGGACCCCACGCTGTCCCTGTTCACACCAAGTGGTTTCATTGGTTGACGCTAGATGGCGCTAGTCTGTATGTTCGTAACAATATGTATAATATTATAATATCTATCGACGCTTTCATATCACGTCAACCTGGTTCCGTGCTAAGTTCTCGAAGAACTTGTGTAATGGGTACCAGATAACGGAAATAAATTTCATACAAAAGTATAAAAATACTACACAGGTACTTTTAAATTTTCTCTTTTTCATTATATAAAATGAACACCCATGACTCAGGAAAACAGAAAACTTTTTTGTTCCTTTGGTGGGATTTGAACCCACGACCTCCGGCTTGAGCATCGACGCGTTTAACCACCGAACCACATAGGTCGTCAAATACCCTACATTTGACGACCTATGTGGTTCGGTGAAATGATAGGGATAAGTTTTATAGATCACTAAAGAGATCCATAATGTTGCATCGTAGATACTATGAAATATCAACTATTGAAACAAAATAGATGATATTTCATAGTACGATTCATTTAATGGGAGCATTTCAGGCCCGCTTTTAAAGTTAATTTAGAAATATAATATTTGTAAAAATATCATATTTTTATGCTTTATTAGATTCTTTAATTCAATGTTATTGACCTGCGTTTTTTGCATGAATGGCGATGCGGATATTAAGTTATAGTAAGAAATATTTTTATTGCTAAAATATGCACGTCCTGTCGGACATTAGCGGTTCTCGCTCATAAACCTAATCAAATTGGAGAACATCAATTTGTTACCATTCTGTGTAGAGAGAATCTAAGTAATTACATAGTTTAAGAAATTTTCAAACGGATTAATCTGTAGGTACTAATTCACCTTGTTTAATGTTTGCTAAAGAACAGTAAGATTAATATTTTGAGGTTGTAAAAGTAATCGGGTGACTTTATATTCGCGGAATTGTGACCAGAAATAATTTCCTGGGGCTGTATTGAAAAAACAAAATAATTGTTCAAGGTAAAATAGCTCTATAAAAATTACATACCTACTATGTCATCACTAAAAATAACCTCCAATATTGTTATCCTCGATAATTTCCAATGAGGGTGTTTGATATTTTTGCTGCCCCTTTATCCCTAACATGTGTGTGTGTGTGTTTGAGTTTGGGTTTGGGTTGGATCTGCCCCCGCAGACCCAACTCACCCAAAGCGTCATCTTGTGGCGTAAGTGGTATTAAAAACGGTCAATAAGAATTTTCGATTCTTCTTCTGTCACCAGGTGGCGCTTGGTAGCACGACGGTCCTTATTGTATCAAATATAATGTCACGAATTTAAAAACCCTCATTAGAACATTATTACATACTAGTTATAATATAGTCCAGAGTGCCAATAAATAAGGTTCTTCACTCTTGAATGTGTTTTACATGCTATTACATAGTTACGAATCACATATCGTGCAATTTAATTTTAATCGTACAATTTCTGCGGCCCCATAAAGGTCAGCCGCGAAAGTTGTCCCCTGAGGTTGTCAGGAAAATAACATACCTAGTACCTAGTACCTACATAAGTACATACTTGTTTGCACCCTTTTGTTACTACAACATTGCGTTTATGGATGAATTACTTTGCAGCTCATTGATGCCGTGCATAATATTATTATAATTATTGTTACAGATGTGAAAAAGCTAAAGCAAATAACACGTAGATAGTTTTATAATGTTATCGAAATAAATAATTCTTAAAAATATTAACTACTCAAATGACGAAGATACACCTGTACGTAAGTTAATTGAAATCGGTTTTACCAAAAATATTTCTAAGTTTCTTTCCCGTAACAATACGGTCAAGATACGGTAGACATAAAAAGACAAACACATAATATTTGACATCAAAATACAATTAAAGAAACAATTCAAAACGCAAGTCGCAAACATCATCTACAAAACCGGCCAAGTGCCAATCGGATTCGCGCACGCAGGGTTTCGTACAAAACGGCAAAAACAATCACGTTCGTTGTATGGGAGCTCCCACCTTAAATATTATTTTTGTTCGGTAACAGTATCTTCTGTAAAAAAAATTTACTGTCCAGTTATCACGGCCTGGTGATAGACGGATAGAGACAGCAAAGTCTCAGTAATATGGTCGCTTTAAAAAAAAGCGTCTGCGGGAAAAACCCAAACGACTAATATACTTACTTACTTAAATATTTCGAAGTATTGTTTTTATTTCTTTTCATAAGACAGGTCTTTCATAAATCAGTGACAAAACATTTCAGCCGGTCCAACAACAAGAAAGCGAAAATAACTGCCTTTAAAATTGTACAAAAGTCGAGTGGTGCATTTCGTTCTCTGTCGAACGCCCGTCGAATATTAAGCGAAACCAGTCGAATCAGTGACATCATCTTCCTGTGCCATCTGAGGTCACGTCCTTTTCAAATGATTTCCAATTGCTAATATTCAATTTTAAAAAGGACGTTACATAGGTGTAATTTTAATTTATTGTCGGTTTATTTTTCACTTAATTTAACAATTGTATGAAAATATTTTAAATCATCTTCTAGTAAGTAGTAAGTTATAAAGTTCTGTAGAATGTGTAATTTCAAAGTCTACGAAATTTAATGTATCCAATGATGTTTAGATTAACTATTTAAAAAAAAAGACCCTGATTGATGTTGAAGAAGAAGAGATTAACCTAATTTTAAAAAAAGTAAATAAAAAACATTCTTTTATAAATATTCAAGATGTACACTACAATTATATCAAAACTTTACGATGACTTCAAACAGTGTCATCTCCATGTCTCGAGTATGTACAATGTAGTACATACATACCTACATTTCGTCTGAGAATTTTAAGCAAGCTGTTTTTGGAAAGAGAAAGTTTAAAAAGCATTGTTGATACACAACCTTCTCAACATTTGTAAGATCACTACAATATTTCAGCAAAAAGTACTTAAATCCACTTAAATCAGTAAAAGTTTTTTCTTTATTTAAATAAAGTTAAGAATTTATAATGCTTCAGATGAACACATGAACGCTAAGCAAAGAATGCAGATTTAACGTGGCGATGCAAATGCTGGAGGCTGGTAATATAGTTAAAGGCTCCGTTCTAGATAAACCAGTTTCGTTTATCGCAATTAAAATTGCGAGCCACATGCGATGTTGACTTGGGGACTGGGGAGTGATTCCTTTTTCTACGCCGAGGTTCAAGCCCTTGGAAAAATGAAGGTTGAAAAAATTAAACTCGATTCGTTGCGTCCTTGCCATATCACTAAAATTCTTGTCGGCTGCGCTCTGGGAATCGACAAAATGGCGCGTGGGGATACTAGGGAGCCGCGGGGCAGGAGGGGGAGAAGGGGGGAGGTCGGACAGGACAGGTCTGGCTGCTGAACCCAGCCGCATCGCGGTGCCTGGCCCTGAGCCTCAGCTCTATTTATAGCGCTGTGTCACCGTTCGCTTAACGTCCAGTGAATAAACGCATACAAAGTTAGAAAGTAGCAAATATATGAAAAGGGTTTGACTGTATTTTCAAACACCTATGAACCATATACTGTCTTCGTTAATATTACCACAGACTGTTGACAACCCACATTTTTGACGGTTCTTTTGTTATTTTAATTTTATTGTTAAGAGACGAGATACTTGTTGCTTTGGCCTGTGACAAGTGTAACATTCAAATGTTAGTGGTTTTTGGCTTAACAACTTTGATTTTGTCCACTATTTTATATTCCACCAAGTAGGCTCGAAAAAGAAGTATTTCATAAGGTTTGTTAATATTTTATTTTCAGATCACGTTCTGCGGTGTATGTAACAGTTAGTGGCCGTCGTGATGTCATTGGCATGCGATAACCACTGTCCTATAATATGACGTACGTTATGTAAGTAGCGGTAAAGCAGCCTGCTCGAAAAATATTTCAAATACATACATAGACACAACATGCAAAAAGCTGTAGATACCTAATAAATAGGGGATCGGACTACATCTGAAATATTTAGTTTCATTAATATATTCAGAAATATTGAGGCATTACTACTTGGTAAATGTAAAAAAATGTATTATTTTATGTGTAGTTTACTAATTATTTATACATTTAAAAAGTACCAAAATATTTTTTTTGCGAAATTGGTAAACACATCATATACAAAAAAAAACATTCATTATGATAAGTATGAACTTAAACGCACAAATATCGGAGATATTTACAAATATATTCCGGCGGCCATATACTTCATATACTACTTCATATACTATAACCTACAAGTGACGTCAATTGTAGGTCGACTTTAGTATGGAGCGTTTTTAGGAGGCTCGCGAAATTTTTTATACAAATCGATGTACCTTTGAAAATATTGACTTTTGATAATATACGGTTTCTTCTGAGAAATTACTCATATTTAAGAGTACTATTCATTTATGCAATAAAAAAAAATCAGTTCGATTGCCTTTTGTATACTTATTGTAATTGTTAATGCTTCTCGTAAACACCGTCGTAACAAATGTAAATTGATCATTTATTGAATATCTGCAGTGTTGTAACGTTGATTTTGAACCATCGCGTGACTTCTGCTCGCGTCCTTGTAAATCCAGTTCTTCTATTAGAGCTCTCGGTGCCTTTGAACCCAATTCACGGTTGGTAATAATTGCACATGCCTAAGTACAGAATAATAATTATTACTCGCATGGAACCTAGTTGGCAATTATTTTCAGATAATATTATACTTTATATTTATGTTCTAGTTTAAGAAGAATATTATTTTTAAGAAGAAATTATGCAACATTTCAAGGGTTACCTCTCTAAAACGTTTCTCCTCAAACTTAAGTCAAAAATCCCCCAAAATCGCAACAATTAATTGAAAATCGCCACTTTTTTATTAGTAAGAATATTATTACTGTTATGTAATATTATTCAGTCCCTTATACATTATTTTATATATCTAAAATATTATTATCTACAGGTTGACTTTTCACATCGCTTGTCGATATAACAGTTCACTATAATAAAATTTGCCTGCAATTGACACAGTAGGTACACGTGTGTACTGTGTCAATTGCAGGCAAATTTTATTTTATTTAATTTTTCAAGGAAAACTTACAGCTAGGTAGTACAAAATTAACAACAGAGTAACAATATAGAGCCTTTTACAAGTTTTCACGATTAACTTATAGATACTATAATGTTGAAGTCAAAGGTGGACATAATACATGGACGAGCAAAAGATAAGGAAAAAGATTTGACTTAAAATAAAATACAATATTAGCAATTATTACTAAAGGAATAGTCTGTTAGAGATTTTCTTACAATTTTTGTGCTAGTGATAAACAAATCTATGTCGGTACTCCGAGACGTTGGATTGTACGCTCTGCTAGCTCGCACGATGTACGAGTTCTGACGATAGGTGGTAGGAGCACTTTTTTGTTATTATTAAATAATTACTACTCTGCTAAGTAAGAGTAGCAATTGCTACTAATAGCATGTTTTTATGCTAGATTTGACAATGTGTAACTAAACAAATTGTAAGAGTAAGAGAGTCATTGTTGTAAGTACCAAAGAGTACCTACCTAATTAATAGTTTCATACGATTCCTCGCGGTCGCGGTCGGTTCCGAGACAAACGAATGCTCTCATAATCGAATGTAAAATCTAGCTTATTACAATGCTAATTGTTGCAATTATTCTAGCTAGTGAAAGTGTTAAGCCGCGTGAAAATAGTTTGAATATTTTAGTCTCATTCATAAACTAAGTACGTAATTCAAAGTATTCAGACGTTTTGAAAGTGCGTGTAACATCACATCGTCAGTTTTCGTTGTTGCTCGTACGGGTAAAACTTTTTTGGGTAACAAATGTAATAGTGTGTTTTTGCCAAATAAGAAACCCTAGGAAAAAAACATTTTCCCAATGTAGCTAAATACGGCTTATAATTATCCAAACTTAATTTAAATAAATGTTTGTCATTTATTATCTTGAAAGTTCCTCTTAAAATTTTATAAAAATTAAGTCATGAAACTGTGTTAAATAACAGTAACGTGAGTATTTGTACAGAAGGAAGTAGGTTGGTACTTTCAATTATTCAAGGAGTTTTTATTCACGGATACGTGTACGACACCTACGTTATCTGGTGATGACGGTATTGGCACTTCAAAGCTCTGCCCACACGGCGCCGCTCACTCGAGGCCTCTACCCACGGTTTATTTTTACATAATATGAAAATATTTTGTGCAATCAACGTTCTACTGACAAAACATCAAGAATCTTAATTTTGATTTTGCGAGAAGGCGTATATTGTAAATCATTTTTATTTCTCGCAGGTATTACATACGATAGTCATGATATACTCATCCCAACTTACCTGTCCGGTAGTTGTGGTATAGTATACGGGTACGCGACCCCGGCTTCCCTAGCTATTACTGTCCTTTCCCTTGCCCTCCTGGGCGGTAATATCCTACATTCCTATTTTCCACTCTAACTTACCAATCTTCCTTTCCACACCACCTATCCCTCCCTTTCCCTATTCCTACCCTCTCCGCTAATCTGTGGAAACGCAATGGATAATCATAAACATAATTTAATTATCCAAAATGGCGGCGATGTGATTCGCCACCCATCAAGTCTCGTTTCTCGCGGAGGCAAAAAGCGGACCATGGAGAGCCGCTTCGCTACGTTGAATGTAAGAGGAGGAATGGATGGTAAGAATGAAAGTGAACGAAACGAAGCAAGTAAGTAAGGATCGTAGCAAGTGGAAAGAAATGGTCTCTGCCTACCCCTACAGGAAAAAGGCCGTCCTCAAACTAAGAGGCGGTTAAATGACAAAAAGAGTTTTTGAGGTAAAACCAAAAAACACGGGATTATTTCGTTATGACAACATTAACAATTGTTTATTTCTATAAACAATTGTTAATTTTCTAATCACTAGCATTAATTTTAAAATAATCTCGTGTTTTTTAAGCTCTACCTCAAAAACTCTTTTAAAATTATAGTTGGCAGTTTGGCATCGTGGTTCAATTCAGTCGTTTTGAGGCGATAATATTATAAGCTTACGTACCCAACTACGAGTACAAACATTATTAAATACTGATCTTATGTTAATAACTGGCTAGTGTCTAAATTCGTTTTAAATCTATAAATAATACTGAGGTATGTGAATTATGATTAAAATATCTTAAACAACCTCATTATACTTATAAAGATATAACCTAAAACTCGTAACTAAATTGAGGAGTAGCAATACACCTTAACATTTTAAAGCCTCAGTCACCCTATAAAGGTATAATTTGTAGATAAATTGTAATGCAAAATGAAAAAATAACAGTTATTATACACGTTACTCATTATTTCTGCATAAAATTTACATTTCAAAACCAAATTTGATAAATAAATATAAGTTGAACTGTTAAACTGGCTTTAACCATGACGCAAGCAATTGTATCATTCGCTATTTTTGTGTTAGATAGATTTACTCTGATCATCGACGTTAGAGATAAAATAAAATACGTAGAGCTTAAACAAGCGAAGCTATTATTGCAATGAAAAATACGGTATAAAAATTTTAGGAATAAAATTTTAACGTAGATTAAACCGAAGTACAATTAAGTTTATAATTAGAAAATATATTTATAATTAAATATAATTTTTACTTAGGATATCTAAGTAACTTTACAATAAATTTAAAAGAAAACCTTCGTATTCGTATGAAATGTAGAAACGCTATCGAATATGTTTTTTAAATAATAAACTAGTGGGAACTGGGTAGGTAGGTTAAGTTACATTAATTAGGTTAAACTATTAGCGTGTTCCATACGGCACTAATTTTACCCAGAACGCTACGATAATTTTTACCACAAAATGGTGTTTCTTTAGCGAAATAACGTTATTATAGAAAATTTCGTTTTTAGCAATTTTTGTGACTAGTGGAACAACTGACAGCTGTTGACAACTGACGTTGAAAACGTCAAAAAGTGCTAATTTTAACCCAAGTAGGGAGCTGGGTAAAAATATGTAAATGGCGTAATCATTCTTAGCGTCTTTAACAGTTTTTGACAGATCGCAGTCGCGTGTGGAACAGGGGTGAAAACAGTTACGAACGATCATAGTGGCGCTAAAGAAACAGAATGTAAATGAAAATAACGAAATTTTTGTTCTGACCGTGCTAGTGGAACGCCCTATATGTAGTCTACTGAAATCAGAAATGGCAGTTAAGTATTTCAAATGATATACCTATCTTGATATTAGACCAAAATATTGCCTAATATTTTATAATAGGATTTAAATGTAGTCGAATAAATAATATATTTTTATATCTCTGCAATTAAATACTGACTTAACAAATACATAAAATTAATCTTTAGCGACTTAAGGCGATAAACAAGTTTCCTAATTTATGTAACTCCTCCGCACAAATGAATCATCTAAAATGGTTTTCAAGAAAAATATAACTACCTTTTATATAGATTTAACTCGACACACGGTCACCTTGATATTTAGTCCTTTTTAATTGAAATGTCAGGTTGCATACGGCGAGCGGACGAGGCGGCCGGCGCGGCGGCGGTTAAGCCGTGTTGCAACATAGAGAGAGCCGCGTGTCGTTGGTGAAATCACACCCACGATCGTGCCAAATCTTCCAATAATAATGAATGTCCTCTCGCACGGTACCCACTACCTACTGAAACCGAAAGAAGAGTAAAAGTTGTTTGAGTGCGGACAAGCGAGTGCGTAATCATGAATAGAAGCGCCATGCAATTATTGTAACGATGACCTTGTTGTTGGAATTCTAATTAAACTTTGCATCTAATATAGCATAAAAAAATTGGTTAATTGCTATGCACAGATTCAAGGTTAACGGTTGTCTGTGTTGTTCATTAAAGTTTACCTAGAATTTATTTTTGGCTGCAAGTTATACGTTTATATTATAATTATTCTAATTCCTGGACATAAATTGTAAATTCTTTGAGGGAATAAATAATAATCCTTAGTTTGAGATGATCACACGGCGAAAGCGATTATTTATTAATAAATTTAACTTGTGGGTAGAGTTAAGACTCCAATTCAAAGACTAGATTCTAGAGATAAGACTAGAGTTCAAATTATCCTAAGGGATAAAGTTTTGCAGTCTTAAGTACGTACTTAAATTTTTATCGCCTGATAGTTTAATCAGGCTGTAACTCAGTATGAAAATTGTCGGCCAATATCAAATGTTAAAGATAAAACTATCGGCCGATAAAAAGTTTTCAATTTGCGGGGGCTCTTAGGATAGAGGTTGAACAACTTAAGACTGCACTCTGCAGAACGCACAATGCGGCCCCACACGCACAAACCTTAAGATAAGTTAAGAAAATGATTAGATAACTAGATAAATTTACGTTTACGGTAATAAAATGTATTAAAATCTAATAACCATACATGAAAACGTACACGTCTGCAACCTTGCGCGATGGCAGCCCATGATTACGGTGGCAGCCGACCGTGACACTGACTCGGGTCGTATAGTTAATGACGTCTTCATCCGTTGCCATACCGAGTATAGTCGTCTTATACTATAGTCACATTGTTTAAAGATCAAAGTGCGCTTGACTTATTACATTTTTATACAGTTTGCCGTTAAAATTGATCCAGATTAGTAAACGTTTTACCGTTATAAAACTAGAAACATCAGCTATCAGATCAAAACTGTACATGGTGAATCGTAATCTTGAGGTTATCTTTACGGAATTTAGCATTCCATTGTCAAAATACACAACACACAATAAAAGGAATTCATGGTGATTATAGAAAACATTTGCCCATGGTTTCTCATTTTCCCATGGGGGGGATTGGGGATTTTAAGGATCAGGAATGCAAGTCGCAGCACCAGAGGAGTTACAAGTGTAACTCCTCTGTTGTTGCGAGTGTCCATGGGCGGCGGTAATCGCTTACCATCAGGCGATCCGTCTGCTCGTTTCCTGGTTCATTACATAAAAAAAAAAATGATGAGAAAGCTTATAATTTAGGTATAGTAGATACTTATCTAGGTAGGTAGTTATTTTAAGTGTACATTTTTAAAAGCATGTTTAAATTACAGGCTTATTAGGTAAGAAAAAGTTTTAGTTATGGTAGTAGTAATTGTAGATTTACAGAAATTAAAGTTTTGAACTTCTATCTAAATAAAAAAGCCTCAAAAACTAAAAAAATACGCTTTTGCTTTTCTTTACTTTTGATCCAAATTTTGAATAAACAGTTAAATTAACATAAAATGTAGTTAGCATGTTCAAACGTAAGTAGCTGCTGTAATTAAATAATATCTTTAAATTCCAGTTGATTATATTCTCAAGTTGAGGTCAATCAAATAGTTATGTAAGTAGAGTTTGCCCTGCGCTAGTAGTGCGCTAGTACCGCGCTAGCACGACCGTTATCCGGTCACCGCTAGTCGCACGACGCCGAACACAAACACTCGCTGTTTACAGACACGGATTAACCTTTTACGTGCTCTTTTGTTGTTAAATGTATTTACTTTAAGAAGTTTTTATAAAATTTTCCTTTATCTCAATAAACATTTAATGTAACGCGATGACAGTAATCGTAATATTTTAAGGGATGATTCTACATTTCTACCCTTAAAATACTACCTACTACTACTTAATTCTATGCACCAGTCCTGCACCTTTTAGCAACTACCTAGTACCTTAAAAAAAGTATACTTAACTATTTTCAACAAAATTAAAAATCAACTTATTAAGCTATCACTTATCATCATCATAATGTTGAGTAGGTACACTTTTACAAGAATTGTGTGAATAAAAAAGTATGAAATTTTGCACAGTCAAAGTTTGTAGAAAGGTAATATTATACTGTATAAGATAAAAATTTAAATGCGAATAAGGGCGACCTCTTGTTTAAATTATTAAGTTATCTTATTGGTAAATTGAATTACCATTGCATCAATGCAACATAATAATTAACAAATTAACATTCTGAATGAACAATTGAAGGGTAGCCAAGATGGATGGAGGTAAAACGAATTTGATTAATAATGTTGATGATGTAAATTGTGTGGAATAAGCGACCCTGACTTTCAAATGTCAAAACGTTAAGTTTTATGAATAGGAGTTTAATCAATTCGAGAAGGTATGTAATGATCGAGCCGACCTAATCAGGTCATATGACTCAGTAGCCATGTTCCAATCCTACGACACTGTTAATCTCACATTTACACCTATTAAAATAAATTGAAATATCTAGAACAGGAATAAAGCTACACGCATATTTACCTCAGATTAGTAACACACAATCATGCGTTTGTAAAACTACAATTTTATATAAAAAAATTAAAACCCGACTACGTAATTAATTATATAGCCTATATGTTAGCCTGTGTTCTCAGAAGAAACCGTATATCAAAAGTCAATATTTTCAAAGGTACAGCGATTTGTATAAAAAATTTCGCGAGCCTCCTAAAACGCTCCATACTAAAGTCGACCTACAAATGACGTCACTAGTAGGTTATAGTATATGAAGTATATGGCCGCCGGAATATTATATATTTGTAAATATCTCCCATATTTGTGCGTTTAAGTTCATACTTACCATAAGGAATGTTTTTGTATATGATGTGAGTAAACTAATGATGACATAGGTTCAGTTTGCCAATTTCGCAAAAAAAAAAATTTGGTACTTTTTAATTGTATTTTATTAGTAAACTACACATAAAATAATATATTTTTTTACATTTACCAAGTAGTAATGCCTCAATATTTCTGAATATAATAATGAAACCAAATATTTCAGATGTAGTCCGATCCCCTATTATAGAGAGCACGCATTAATATTATATATAGACTGCCAAATTCATTACCCTTCCGTTTGGCTTCGCCTTAGTCGGGTAAAAATAATTGGGCGATAGAATTATGTTAATGACAAATAAATAATCAAAAATGCAAAACCCGTCCACGGTCTACGTAAATTAAAAATCCTATGTTACCCGGGCTGTTATTACGAATCTATTGACACCTTATTAATTAAAATCGGATGAGTAGTTAAGACGCTACGGTGGAACAATTATATACATATACATAGGTACATACATACATACATAGACAACCAAAATCATTACCCTCCTTTTTGGCTTGTTTTCAAATTTCTTGTAATTTATGTGGTGGAACAATTATATACATATACGTAGGTACATACATACATACTGTAAGTTTATAGTTGAAGGTTTTATAAAATACTTCTAATTAATAATATGTAAACGTGCAATGAATGGTTTAAATGTGCATTAATATATAATTATTGTTATTTGGTTATGAGATGAAATGATTTTATAGTTTATTTCTTAGGCATAAGAAATAATATTCAGTGCCATGTTCAATTTGTATAAAAAATGCAAGATCAGTATCGTCGCTTGTTTGGTATGGACGCCGGGTTTGGCATTATTACCGAGAGACGGCCATGGAGGCACATGTTATGTTAATTTATGGAGAATAAATCCTGTATATTATTTATTTGAAGTTTTAATCACTGGATATGAATAAGGATTTCAGAGAGGACTTTACATTTCAGAAGTGGGATCGGCGAAAATTATATTTTTTTTCGCTCTGAGCCTACGTAAGTATCGTTGTTTATATCGACATTTATTTTGAAAATTTTTCTTTGTTTTTGTGGTACCTAACTACCTACCTAATAATGATTAATGTAATGGTAAACTATAATTAATTGCTTAGATAATAGTAAAGTGAAAAATCGTAATATTATCTAAAGGGATTAAATTAAATTTTTGATGCATATCGTGAAAAAGGGGCATAGAGAATCGGAAGAAATTTGAAAATGGAATACATATTTTATTCTCGAACGTGCTCATGAGTCATGACGTCATATGAGTGCAAAAGAGATAGAATGATGATGGAAGAGATAATATTATTAAAATAATAATTTAAATAGCAGTTAGTTATTAATAAATAGGTTTTGCAATTTTATGATATTATATCAGATACTTTAATCGTGACGATATTGTTTATACATAATTATTGTTTATTAATATGTAAGTACAATTGGTTTTTCGAAAACAGTTGCAAGTATTACCTACCATGAAATTTGCAGAGAAATGTGGGGGAGTAAAATCGATCTCACTAAGGCTTATATCTGGAGAACTGTGCATTTTTTTGCTACATTATGTATATGGTTTTTTTTTTATCTTGTAACAATGTAATATAATTATTTCTATAATTTTGACTATTATAATTTATAAATGTTATGACAACTTGATCGAAATAGAACTCAAAATAATAATATGGGTTTTTTCGACTGGAGCAAAAGATTTGTATTTATGTTTAAAAGAGCATTTATTAGTTGAACTTCAATATATATGATTTATTAATTTTAATATAGAATAACGCTTAAGATTCTTAATTTCTTTTTATTTGGAGTGACATGGTATTAAGCTGTATTCTGTCAGTTTCAGATCAGATGGAATTCCGATTACGACTATCTATTTTGGGTATTTAAGGACCCAGGGAGCCCAAAATGAGAGTGAAAGTCAGGAAGTTCCTAATACCATTAGAAAGTACTAGGTGAGAAATTAAATGCCAAAATTAATATGCCAGTTGACCAGGACGACCCGGGTGTAAGCGGTCAGGTCAGCCGGTGGAGCAATACAGAGTGATACCCAGGGAGCCCAAGGTTAATGGGACAGGGTCAGGAAATAGACTTCTGCCGGTTGCTCAGGACGACCCAGGTGTAAGTGGTTAGATCAGCCGGTGGAGCAATACAGAGGGATACCCAGGGAGCCCAAGGTTATTGGGACAGGGTCAGGAAATAGACTACTGCCGGTTGCTCAGGACGACCCAGGTGTAAGTGGTTAGATCAGCCGGTGGAGGTGAGTGGTCAGGGGTGGCGCAGGAGAGTAGCGCTACCGAGACCAGAATTGTAGGGGGATCGGTGGAGGCCGATCCCAGGATTGGTGGAGGCCAATCCGAGACGAAACAAATTGTAAGGGGATTGGTGGAGGCCGATCCGAGACGAAACGAGACGAGGACTGTATTGACGGAGAGCACCTATCAGAGACTATTGGTGGGTGCCTATTCAAGAGCATTGGCGGAGAGCGCCTATTCCAGACGAGATTTGAGGATGGGATTAATGGAGGGTGTCGATCACGAAACGTTTTGATTATTCATGGAGTATGAGGAGTGAGGATGGTGTATTTTTCTGCCGTAGCCAGGCCAGATCGTGGGTCTACCGTGGAACACCAAAAGTGTGATAGAGATCAATCATAATTATTTAAGAGCACTATATAGTACTTTCGACATAACAGTTCGAGTAGAGTGGAGAGAACGATATAAAAAAAAAATGAATTTGAAACGAGGTGTAAAAGTGAGAGAAGTAAGGTACAAATTTTGTTTGTATCAATTTTATAGTAAGGGATTATATATGAGATTTAAATGAATTTACAGAATCAATTTAAAGAACAAGGTTTTGACAACAATAGTGTCAGTCAATGGTTTGGGTAGACAAAAATTTATTAACCTACTTTTACCACAAATATTGAGTTGACCCTATGTCTAAAGAGCAGACAATGTTAATGTAGCTTATAGTAAGAGATTATACATATATGAGATTTAAATGAGTTTACAGAATCAATATAGAACAAGGTTTTGACAATAATAGAGTCAGTCAAGGGTTTGGATAGACAAAAATTTATTAACCTACTTTTACCATAAATATTGAGTTGACCCTATGTCTAAAGAGCAGACAATGTTAATGTGGCTTACAAGTAATATAAGTATTAGTTATTGGAATGAAAGTTCCTATGGGGCGTTGCGGAGAGGTACTCTAGTCGGCAAAAAAAAAAGGGTTTGTAACGTTAAATAAAACCGTAAGATTTTTATGTATTAGTAAAAAGCAAAATTCGATCGATCGATCAATTGACATCCTACATTATGGTCTAGTGGCAAGGATGCCTGGATTGTCACCCAGGAGGCTCGCGTTTGATTCCCAGTATTGGAATTAAACTTTTACATTATTTTAACTCAAATAAGTATTTATAATTATCACTTATTAATAATAATAATGTGACCTACACAAACTTTCTTCACATAAAAATAATATTTTTGCAAACAATGTTACGTAAAACGCCACCTGTGATCTAGAAACGGTACTTTATTAGGGTTCATATCGGAAGCGATCGTAGTTCTTATCGAGACAAAGTACAGTTTTAAAAGGTAAAGCTGATCGACTGATGTATTAATGCACAGACCATTGCTAGAAATTTGAAATTTTGCACATGTATTTCTCATAATATGACAGGAATTGGTTGCAGGGTTATTAGGGCGGAGGTAATTTTCATTATTTTTCAAATAGGATACACCGTTTCTGAGATAGAAGTATTATAGAAGAAAAAAAATACGGCAATGCTCTACTTTGAGACACGAACGGTGTATAAATCTGTAGAAAATTTGGAAAATTCAGGAAGGATTTTTCAAAATTCAACCCCCCCAAGGGGGCAAAATATTGGATTAAAGTTTAAAACCTAACTTTACGCAGGCGAAGCCCCAGGAAATTAATATTGTTTTCTATAAACCTCAAATAGAACTTGAAATCAAAATTTTATAATGAGGAACTTCGTTCCTATCTGGTGTCCAACGACACCACACGGCTTATTGTTCTAATGAATCGAATAGAACGACTAGGTATGTAAAAAAATTGTTAAATCGATGTAAGGTTGTGAGCTGTAGATTTTTAACAGCTGTACGGTATAAAAAATAGGGTGATAAAGATATGACGTGAGGCACTAGTAAAATTTTAAAGACTAAAATTCTTTTAAACATGTGTACTTGAACGATTACAATTTGTAAAACTTAAAGAGATGAAACTTTGGATAATTGTCATTCTGATTTGAATAGACAATAACTACTTATCTAAAATGAAAATTTAACTAAATAATAATTATAGTTTAATATTTTCTTTGGACTTTGGCTTTGAATATGGGCTTCTGACCGAAATAATAATCGAACTTGAGGATACCGAGCTGGCTGGTTAAAAAAATAGACAAGTGATAGAGAAAGTATATTTATAGTATACAATATAAATAATAACGTTTTCTTAGGTTTTTACAGTTTAAATATTTGACCTTGCGGACTATGATAGGTACTAGATGCAAAGATTCCACTTTCTTCCCCTGCATTATCGTAGGAACATCTCCGATCTAGTCTACTTATGTAAAATTATTAACAAAATAGATGTTCCTGACTTACTAATTTGATACAGTTTAACGTTCCCACTAGGTAATCATAGTTTTATGCCTTTTTATGTCTCACCATTTAACACCTATTATCGTCGAAACTCTTTCATCCTTAGATCAAGCGCTCAAATGAATACATTCCTTAATGAAAATCCACTTGAAGATATATTTTCATTAAATCCACCTAAAATTAGGAGACTCCTAACTGATACCCTTCTTCAATTGTAACTAATAAACCATTTTAAATATTAATCTTAATTACTAAACAAATATAAGACTATCAAATAATTATGTGTACGAGTGTAGTTTTGAATTTTAATATTAACATTCATTCGGTTTATTATGTTTGTGGTTATGACTGCTTTTACTTTAAGGTAAATATGGATATTTTTTTGACACATTCAGGGGCTTAACTTGAGCTTTGCTAATTTGTTTTGTAGTTGTGAAAACTTATCATTGGTACTTTATTTTTTTAATATGTTAATTTATTATCATTGTATTTGTTGCTGTAAGCTTTCATAACAAAATAAAAAAAATCGCCCAAGTGCGAGTCGGACACGCGCGCCGACGCGAGGGTTCAGTACAAACCGGTAGTGATTTTGTTACACCTTAAATGTACTTTAAAGCTGAGTGTTTGATTTGAATTTCAATTTAATATCTCTACGCGTTCATGAGGAAAGGGGTAGTAAGTTTAAAATTATTAAAAATATTTTTATTATATTATGTAAAAACTAAAAAGTTACGGTTTTCGTAATTTTTCCTTTATATGTGCTATAAGACGTTACTCTATGTATTTCAAATTTCAAGATTCTGAGTTCACGGGAAGTAGCCTGTTGGTTTTGAGTTTGTGAACTTCAAAAATTTGCGAAAATTTGCGGCATTAACAGCTGTATCTTTTGATTGCATTGGCTTAGAAGTTTGTTTTTTTCACAGCTCTAAAGGACCGTAGACCTTACCTCTACGCGTTCCTGAGAAAAAGGGTCTTGACAGACATTCGGACGGACAACAAAATGATTCTATAAGGGTTTCGTTTTTTCCTTTCGAGGTACCCTAAAAATGAATAAAAATTAAAATTAAAAAAATAATTATAGTAGTAGGAAGCGCAAGTAGAGAGGCAGATTCCCCACGATGCAGATGGTCAGTTTCAAAATTACTACTCAAATAAGTCCCTATCGGGGAGTGTACTGCAAAGTAAATGTAAATTATGTCATACTAGATGTTCATACGCGCAAAGAAAATTTTGTCACGAAAAGTAGCCTATTTAGATACTAGTGGTGACGATGATGTTTCTGAGAATGAAGAAGTGGTCCTAATAGTTATAAATATATTTTAATAACAATAGTCAGTAAGAAATTCATAGTTGTTATCTTTGAGTATATAACCACGTTGTTAAGTATATCTCTACGTCTCAATTGTCAAAAGTGTCCATTTTGTATCTGTCGGACTAGATTTCGGCCTAGGTCTAGAAATAGCGCCCCGACGCATTAAAATGACGAAAACTTCCTAATTTTGTATGAAAGATATAATTATATAAAACATATGTTGTTAGAATCTGTGCAATGTAAACTAACAGAATTAATACAAGTTATATTCTTTTACCCTAAAATATTTTGTAATCCTAAGGAGAAAATAGGTGAAAGTAAGTGAAAGTATACGCGAATATTTCGAGTGATAATATAAAAAAAAATCATTCATTCAAATTTCTTATATTCTTCGTACAAATGGATATACTGTTTTACAATAATTCATTAAAAAAAACAACACCTTTACATACTGTGTTTTTTAAACCACAAGCTTTTTAAAAATATATATTTGGCACATCTATCGATACGCCTGTTTATAAAAACGCCATGAGATGGCATTCGACAGACAAGGGGATATTTCATTAAATTGAGCGTGTTTTTTTGGTAGTTTCTCACTAGAGAAACTACCAAAAAAAATAGTTAGTAAACTATTACTAACTATTGTTGTATGTTATAATATTATGATTGTGTGTAGATAAAGTGTTATCTATCTATATAACTGAAGCGAAGGGACTCGCTTCTTGCAGGAAGGCCGAGCTGTAAGTTTATAGTTGAAGGTTTTATAAAATACTTCTAATTAATAATATGTAAACGTGCAATGAATGGTTTAAATGTGCATTAATATATAATTATTGTTATTTGGTTATGAGATGAAATGATTTTATAGTTTACTAGCTGACCCGGCGAACTCTGTTCCGCCTTAAAGGCAATAAATAAGCAGATTTTCGAATTTTTTAAGTTAATTTTTTTATTAGAAAACTTAGATCTATATATAATATTAACAAAAGTCAGATACATAATACCTATATAGTACATAGAAGCAGCCTTGCAAGTGGCCATCCTATTCCCAGGGTGTGCGATCGTCAATAAAATCATTGACCTTATAATAGGCTTTTGCACACAAACGTTCTTTAACTACTGTTTACTACTTGTACTTGTTTCTGCATTTCAGTAGATAGGTTGCTCTTCACATAAGTACCTTGTGATAGACGACATTTTTTGTTTTCTTATCAGGCGCAAAAACAAACAACACAGATGGTCTTCCGACCCGTGAACATGCCACATATAATTGACCATGGGAAAAACATGGATGTTCTAGATTCAAACCACAAACTTTTAAGGATTGGCCTTGTGATCGGGAACCGTACATTTTTATGCAATAAAGAGTAACCTATGTTCTTCCTCGTAGTCTACTTTATATCTGTGCCAAATTTCATGATGATCGGTTAAGTAGTTTTTACGTAAAAGCGTAAATACAGTATTCCACGGGAACCGTACATTTTTATGCAATAAAGAGTTACCTATGTTCTTCCTCGTAGTCTACTTTATATCTGTGCCAAATTTCATGATGATCGGTTAAGTAGTTTTTACGTAGAAGCGTAAATACAGTATTCCACAGGAACCGTACATTTTTATGCAATAAAGAGTTACCTATGTTCTTCCTCGTAGTCTTTTTTATATCTGTGCCAAATTTCATGATGATCGGTTAAGTAGTTTTTACGTAAAAGCGTAAATACTGTATTCCACGGGAACCGTACATTTTTATGCAATAAAGAGTAACCTATGTTCTTCCTCGTAGTCTACTTTATATCTGTGCCAAATTTCATGATGATCGGTTAAGTAGTTTTTACGTAAAAGCGTAAATACAGTATTCCACGGGAACCGTACATTTTCCCGCGATAAATAGTATCCTATGTCCTTTTCCTGGTTCTAAGATACCTCCCTACCAATTTTCAGCCAAATCGGTTCAGCCGTTCTTGAGTTATAAATGGTGTAACTAACACGACTTTCTTTTATATATATAGATTTCTTAGGCATAAGAAATAATATTCAGTGCCATGTTCAATTTGTATAAAAAATGCAAGATCAGTATCGTCGCTTGTTTGGTATGGACGCCGGGTTTGGCATTATTACCGAGAGACGGCCATGGAGGCACATGTTATGTTAATTTATGGAGAATAAATCCTGTATATTATTTATTTGAAGTTTTAATCACTGGATATGAATAAGGATTTCAGAGAGGACTTTACATTACATAGACAACCAAAATCATTACCCTCCCTTTTGGCTTGTTTTCAAATTTCTTGTAATTTATGTGTTATTAATAAATTACGAGTATTATACAATAAAATAATTAAACAATCACATTATGCAATAGGTATGATAAAGTTCAAAGTGCATTGTGCTTTTTGTTTTTAATTCTAATT
Source organism: Glaucopsyche alexis (assembly GCA_905404095.1). Lineage (NCBI taxonomy): Eukaryota > Metazoa > Arthropoda > Insecta > Lepidoptera > Lycaenidae > Glaucopsyche > Glaucopsyche alexis. The sequence goes on from FR990053.1 coordinate 12,888,485, forward strand.
TATTCGCAAAATGTCGTTGACATCCCCTTATTAAAGCATAATACCGTTAATTATTTAGATTTAATTCAATGTTTCAAACGAAAGCGATTAATAAGTATAATAATCATATTATTATAATAAAATAGAATAAGTTGAATTTATAATGGTACAACGAAAAAGTTGATTTTCCAGATTTTATGTTACTAATCCTACTAATATTATAAATGTGAAAGATTGTGAGGATGTATGAATGGATGGATGGTTGGATGTCTGTTACTCTTTCACGGAAAACTACTAAACGGATTTTGATAAAATTTGGTATCTTAGTAGATAAGGCTCTGGATTAAAACATAGGCTACTTTTTATCCCGAAAAAATATAGTGTTCCCGAGGATACTGTATTAACGAGGGCGGAGCCGCGGGCAACAGCTAGTTACTACATATTCAGAGCCTGTTTCACGATTGCCTAGTAAGTGACGAATAGCTTATCCGGAACTTTTGTCGCTGCTTACCTAATACTGAGCGACAGACAAAAACACTTATCAGTAGATTGTGAAACGGGCTCTTAACATTTCAATTGGCCCAAGCATATTTCCGTCCCCATCACTAAAATGTCCAATAATTATATGTATTACATTTTAAGTTCATACGATACGTAAAACATTTTAGGTAAGCGAAACTTTGTCTACAGACTCCTAGGTAGCTATCAGATAATTAAAAAAATATATATTTAAAAATTAATTCCGTTGAGGTATAATTTACAGGATGATAACTACACTAGTGCGGTATATAATGTCTCCAAAAATCAATTATGGATACTTCGGGCACATGATCCACTGCTTATGTAAAGACGTTTAGCCAAAAAAAATATTGTTATACTCAAAGTAAAAAATCATCTCGTGTATGGATGATTATCCGCAAAACGCAAACTCGCCCATATAAGGAAAAAATTTTTTTTCTAGTATGACAATTATTTTTCTGTTTAAACGTCTTTACATAAGCAATAGATCATTTAATTTCAAAGCTTTTGTTAACCAAGATCTTATAATTAATATAACATGCTTTAGCCATATTATGTATTTTATTTATCTTATTTTATATTTAATTTTTCCCTTGGTCTGCTTCTCTAGCACAGGCCTCCTCCAGACTTTTCCACTATTTCCTTCCTTGAGCTTTTCTTAACCATTATGATACTGTTGTTATTCGTATATCGTCTTCCTATTTAAGATTTGGACGTCCTCTCCTCCTTACGCCATTTTTTCCCATTCCACCATTCCAGTACATACTTGTGCCACTTTCCTGTGTCTCTGGCCATGTATCCCGTCCACTGCCATTTGAGCGCTTGTATTGCAGTGGAGATATCGTTTACCTTTGTTTTCTTTCTAATAGAACTCAGTCTTAATTTATCTGTCTTTTTTGCTCCAACTAGACTCCTTTCCATGTAGTGTTGACAAACTTTAAGTGAGTTCATCAATTTTTGAGTCAGAGCCCAAATTTGACACCCATAGGTGACACAATATGGCAGCATGCACATATTGAATGTCTTTATCATACACTCCATGGGAAGGTCTTTGTTTTTCATGATATGCTTAAGGGACCAGAAAGACTTCCAAGCATTTGTAATTCTTTTTTCGACTTCTTTTAGTGTTGAGTCTGTGGGAGATATTACTTGCCCAAGGTATATTCCTCTACATAACTGATATTTTTTCCGTTAATGTTTATATCTCACATTGTTATTAGTCATGGATTTTTCCGTGTTCAGCAGTGGCGAAGGCTGTTTCTCCTTTATAGGGAAGCCGGAGCCTGTATAATAGGTAGGGATTTCTATGAAGGTTTACAAAAGGTAAGTGACAAGGGAAGCCGATAGGAATGGAGTTATAGGAACCCTACGCCACTGGTGTTCAGAATACTGCACCTATACCTAAATCATACAATAACGAATGAAAAGGCCTAAGTGTGACAAAGTACCTATGGCAGTATTATTGGTACCTAAGTACTATCTAGTAGGTACCTACCGTCAGCTCTAGTCACGGTGCGCGTGCGCACGCCGCGGCGGATGTGCATGTGGGCCGACCCCGGGCCGCCGCCGCCTGCGCCGTGCTGCGCGGTCAAACGCTGAATACTAACAGGGCGCCTAGACAAATTACCTTCGTTAAAATTCGGAAAGATCTGTCGTATCGACTTCTCTTTTGAGATCACGACATTTTGTCCCTAGCCAAATGCACGCTGTTGTTCGAATCGCAACAACGAATTGCTCAAACGTTAGTTGTCTACAATTTATAAGAATTTTTCCGTCAGTTGTGAAGTTGTCAAATGTCATAATTTTTTTTTTAATGATGGCGTTACGGCTTAAAACTATTTGCCAGTGTCAAGTTTAAAAGGCAGAGAAATAGATTTATTGTAGCCTGTATATGATTTCAACACCGTATTATTTTCAAGTCTAATGTGAAATGTCTAGTCAAAGTCCAAAATACAGATAGTCAGTGCAAGTCAGTCGATTCAGTAAAACGGTACCTAGTAGTTTTACTGAAAGTTCCTAGAGTGTTTACAATAAGAATTAAGTAGGTACATAATTAACACAGGCGATTATTATTGCATTCTAAATCAGACACACAATTTGACAACTGTTTATTATTTGACATTGACATGTGACTGACCACTCGTGTGTACGATTTTCAACTCTATTGTTTGACTCCCGAGTTCTATTTAGAATTATATTCTATTAAAATACATTATTTAATTAATTATCTTCTATTTTTCATTGATAATACAGATTTTACAGTCGGACCACGGGCGTAGCCAGGTTTTAGTTTCGGGGGGGGTTCAATGGGGCGGCAAAATATGTTAATTGGCCTCGGGCGCAACATTTCTATATACGCCTCTGTATATTGGTCAGATCTCTGTATTATATATACCAGCCGGCCCATTTCGGGGGGGTTTGAACCCCCTAAACCACCCCCCTGGCTATACGCCCATGAGTCGGACAATGATCTTTTGGCACTTGGATGACGGCGTGAGTGTCGTAAATAAGAACAATATTTATTACTAAAAGTGAAATTTTACAAGACAGCGATGTTATTATAGTATTGATTTTATCCACGTGCCAAAAGGTAAGTGTCGCAACTACAAAACAATACATAATACTAAAAGTGACATTTTTCAAGACGGCGATGTTAGTTCTGTTTTTGTTCACGTGCCAAAAGATCCTTGTCAGACTGTATACGGATTGCTTGCCAAATGGTCATAGGAAACACATATTAACATTATACAGATATTAACATGTTACACTAAAGGGCCATACTCACGGCGCGTCCAGCAAATCCAGCACCGGTACTAATAAAGGGCTATTATCTTTGAATAATTATTACATAGATACGTTATATCCTTACAAAACTGACAATATTTCTGTGCCACGACACACATTGACATTCTATATCTATGGCTATTATAATATACTCACGGTGCATGATGCATCTAGCAAATCCAGCACCGGTACTAATAATAATAAATAGGATTTAGGAATAACAAGTAGATCCATTCATTAGTGTCAATCATTAAAAATTTTTGCCTACAAATCCGCGGCCTTGAGCTTGCAGGCTGCATGACCTTTTACAAATAAATAGTGTAGGTAATGATCCTGGTAACACTGGGTAGAAAAAGAAGAAGATGAAGTACAATAACTTTTGTTTGATTATTGATAACAAATTAACAATTTACGTTAACTATTATCCCTAAGTCTATGAGGTAAACACAGATGAGAATAAACAACCTAAATAAGTTGGCTTCAAGTCTTCATATTGGTGGAGAGGTGAAACGAGGAAGCTCGCCGCGAAGCAGCACCGCGCCCAGCGAACTCGAGTAGAGCCTAGTCCACCTCCATCTGCACTGGTCCATGAAGGTTGAGGACGTTGTGGACTAAGTACATCCTAAAGAAGACGTCTTTCACTTTTAGGGTCAAGCGTCTGGAGTCTCGCTACAACGTCAACTTCAGTTTCTTTGCGGTGAGAGTACCGACGCATCTTCTACCGACCTTCGAGGTGGAGGAGTTCTAGCCGACGGACGTGTTCTACCGAAGATTTCAAGGAAATGAAACAAAGCGTGCCTCACGTCGTCTAAAAAGTAGCATTTTAATCCAGAGCCTATGTGAAAGAGTAATAACCATTCCACCATCCATACTCACATACTTTTATATTTATAATATTAGTAGGATTTTTGACTACTAAAACATTACCATTACCTTATACATAATATAACATAAGTAAAATGTGTTTTAAATCTTTATAATTTGTAGGAATTGTAGGTATACAATAATGTTGTTCGTTAAGTAGTTTAACCATAGTGATATAAAATCTTCATAATGTACAATACGGCCGATGTATCTTGGCGAGTCTGAACTTTGCGCAGAAGGTTGCGCAATATCTGTTTCTAAGTATTTTCGTATTTATTTTATTTGTACTAATTGGTCAACTGTATTAGGGAATTTTATTAGTACATAGGTATATAAAAATAATACAATAACAGTTTTCTTTTCAGTTCGCAGAGCCTATGTTCAGACCGCTACTAACCGCTACCAACCTAAGTTAATTTGTATTCATTCTGTGACAGGCTCAAACTAGTGCATGTAAATAATAATAATTATTAACTGTGTTGATTTTTAAATTGTATAATGTTATTATTGGCTATAGCCATGACTTATGTAATTCCTTTGCAAGAAATAAAAGTATTTTTTACATTTTAAGTTTATTTTCTTACTAAAACTTAGTTAAAAAAGTAAAATAATTGTGTCGTATCAGGATAAAGCTCCACCGACAAGAGCGAAGCTCTTAAATTAGAATGAATGAATAATTCTAGCAAGACAATGCCTATAACAAATTCAAAGTGTTATGGCCGCTTGTAATATTTTGTATACAATATGTAGTAACTGTTAGGTTTTTTCTGGCAATAGTACCTCCAGCTAATAACACTTCCTTTAAAGTTATAGTTCTTTAAAATTGCAAAGAATATTTCAATTATTTAGTCACAAATATACTATAGAGATTAAATATTATGTATTTAATTGGTTAACACTACTTGACTGTTTATAATAGCAAATATTTCAAAACTATTATGAGGTGTTTGTGTGCTTACATACCATTTATAAGGCGAAGGTGTTGAGCATCGATATATACAATACAATAAAATATCATTACATTGAAAAACTTATAAATTTTATCTACTAAATAGAAATCTTTATTTCTAAGCAAGTTTTTTAAGAACTCCATTTGTTACCTACTATAATTTAGGTAGGTACCTACTATAGGTACACCTAAAGATTGCTTTCAGCTGGTATAGTAGCGTGTAAAGGCTACAAACTGCAAGTAAGCTACAAATTAAGAAATTTATATTTTAACAAAGTGTAGAATTATACTTGAATACAATGAATTAAATATTAGGTATTGACAATAATTGTGATTTATTGAATACTTTAGATTGATTTCTTTTGACATTATGCAATATAGACTACTAGCAGAAGGCTTTGTATAGACCCTTTAGGCAAATCATTATTATTTACATATAACAGCTGATCAATAAAAATCCGCCATATTGTTCGTTGAGGCGATAAAGGTAGCTTCCTGGATGTCTTTATCGTTAGGTCGATAAAGATAAAGATCACGATCTGCTAAATGTCACTTACGGCCGCTTGTCTAGGCATTGTATGGAGAAACGCGTTAGAGCAATTCGTTATATGAGTGCATCGTTAGCGTATTCGTTCAAAGTGGCTGCTTGGCTACCAATTTTTTTAACGATACGACTGAATATGTCATTTAACGCACGCTTATGTCAATCCCATACATTTTTTATTCACGAAGTTCGCCGTCGATATTATTTATTGCATCTTGTCTAGCCCTCCAGGTTCATTATAGCGCCTGAACCACATCATACCAGGTTCATTTTATGACCCCATAATGCTTTTTATGTTTCATATAAGAATGGTTTAGATTTTTTTTTTTGAATTTAAGTAGAAAGGGTATTGTAAGTACCTATTCAAAAGATACTTTTGAGAATGTTATAAACTTCGATTGGTTGCAACAATCTGGGGAACATTTCTCGTAATTTTTAGGGTTCCGTAATACTTGAGGAACCCTTATAATTTCGCTTTGTCCGTCCGTCTGTCTGTCTGTCTGTCAGTCTGTCCGCGCTTCTAACGTCGGTAGTTATGAATATAAATGGATGAAATTTAGTACAGTCATAGCTTGTATATAGATCTCGGATTTGGCATTATAAAATAATAATATTTTATATTCTAGGAGTGGCTCTCCATACATGTGAAGTGGGATGATTTTTTTTATTTATACCCCAACGTGTGCGGTAGGTATCGTTGAATTATAGGTCTTTTAAAATAGAGTTAACATAACTTTTTGGTTTTACATAACTTTTTTATAAAGTCAACCGTTTTCGAGTAGGTAATCGGCCTCCAAAGTGATTTGTAAGTTGGTCCCTCTCTAGCATTTCTAAACTATAAGACTTAGCAACTTGTAATTTTCTATGCTAATAGATCATGCTAAAAACTCTTTAGGAAAATTATTTTGAACCAAATCGGACAGTACCTAACTTTTGAAGTATGTAATTTGAACAAAAAAAAAACATTACGCGTTTATAGTTACGGAACCCTTCTTAGACATGTCCTGACATGCTCTTGGTTAGGTTATTATCGATTAAATCAAATGTGAGTTTTCATACTTACATTCCTTTTTTATAAAATGAACCATTTTTATTAATCGCCTCATAAAGTATATATAAGCTATAATAAATAATAAGCTGAGAAAGGTAGGAACTAGTTGCTTTCTATGCTGATAGGTCATGCTGTAAACTCTCAATTAAATATATTTTGAACGAAACTAACAATAGCTTCAGAAAGTAATTTGAAGAAAAAAACAAATGAACACAGCTGATAGTTACGGAACCCTCATTAGAAATGGCCTGACGTGCTCATCGTTGCATTTTTAACCATTATTAAATAACTATAGCCCCTTACTAATAAACGCTGTTTAAGCTTTGCACAGTGTTTTGTCTTCTTCAATCGAATTAAAAATGTCACTTGTGTGACGTGAACAAAACACTGTATATATTTATCAAAGCTTATGCAGTGTTTATTAGTAAGAGGGTTAAGGTATTAATAAGTTCAAACCGAAACAAGTAGCGTACCCAAGTGATAACTAAATACATAAATAAAGCCAAACAATAAAATCTCCATGCATACTCGTAGTGCTAGCCTCAAAGGTAACGTGGATTAAATTTCATAACAAGGGGAGCGCAGTGCGCGTTGATGTCTTTAATATGGGTCAAGAGCTTTTGTAGCGGGAGTGAGATTTTCGCCTCCCAAAACGTCAATTGCCAAATATTACAGTGAATTAGTAATAAATTACGTTACTGTATATTATGATGATACAAGCTGTTTCCCGTGACTCCGCCCGCGTAAATATAGTATCGGGTATCCCGCGGGAATACTGTACTTTTCTGGGACAAAAAGTAGCCTATGTTTCAATCCAGAGCCTAAACTGTTAGGTACCATACCAAATTTCATCGAAATCCGTTCAATAGTTTTCCGTGTAAGAGTAACAAACATCGATCCATGTATTCATCTATCCATATCCATCCATCCATCCATCCTCACAAACTTTCACATTTTTAATATTATAGTAGCATAAGTAGGATAAGTAACAGAATCATGAGATAAAATATACAATGAACAATCAATACAAATCATCGCCATAAACATTATTTAAAAAAAGAAAAAACAAAATGTCAACCAGTACCTACCAGTAGTATTTTACATTTTGCTTACAGTAAACATATAATATATTATTACTACTATGTAGATAGATATCTTATGCATATTTTTAATACCTAAGTTTCACACCATATAAAATATTAAATTGAAATAAATAAAAGAAAAAGCTGTGGGAAAATAATTCAGTTCAGTAATACCAAAAAATGAAAACAAAACACTTTGAAGGTATAAATGGAATGAAAAAAAAAAAACTGGGTAAGTGCGAGTCGGACTCGCGCACGAGGGGTTCCGTACAAAATGACATAAAATCACGTTTGTTGTATGTGAACCCCACTTAAACGTTTCTTTATTCTGTTTTTAGTAAGTATTTGCTGTTATAGGGGCAACAGAAATTATACATCATCTGTGAAAATTTCAACTGTCTAGCTATCACAGTTCATGAGATACGGCCAGGTGACAGAAAGACATACAGACGGACAACCGTCCTTCTGTCTGTCGGACAGTAAAGTTTTAGTAATAGGATCCCGTTTTTATACTATGTGTACAGAACCCTAAAAAACGAGAAGCTTCCACAATAGTCTGGCGCGGGCGCGAGCGCGCTGCGTTCGGGCAGCTCCGACCCGGACCTTAATAGTCGCACAAAAGCCACATATTACTAGGGTTTTTTATTGATTGATTATTTTTATTTCATTCAAGGGAACTTTCAATTGGAAATTATTATTGCTTCAAATAGAGGTGACTGTGCTTTAATTCAAAAGCTATTATGTGTAGCGAGTTACTATTCTAAGCGTTACACAACACTTTCGAGAGGTACGCTCGATCGAAGCGAGTGCAAATAATTAATCGATTTTTACTTTTGCACTAAACCCGTTTTTGACATAACCGGTTAGCAGTCGCTATTGCACCCTTGAAGTTATTAAATAATACAGAGTAAAGCATGCAAAAGCTTCGGCAGGCGGCGCGGGGTGTCGCGGGGCGGGCGGGGCGCGCGGGGGCGGCGGTCGAGTGCGCAGCCTGCGCCAGCGCCGTCGCCAGTCCCCGTCCGACCGCCGCCCTGGTCGAACATACGATCGGTTCGTGTCGCTAGTCGGTCGCCTACGAGTGTACTGCTCCATTGGAGTCGGGTGCAGTGTTGTGATAGTGCGATTTGAGTCATACAAGTATATTGTGTATCGCTGCAGAATAACACTATCGGCCGTGCTCGGAGTCCGCGGAGAGACCGTTCGCCTGTGAGGGAAGGCGGACCGCTCGCACCGGGAGGAATGAGCCCCGTACTCTACTGCTCCTACACATACCGATGATCTCAAGGTTGGCATCCCGCGCTCGACCGTAGCGCAATTGCTCTACAGCGGGCCGCAGCAGCCGCTAACTACACTAACATTCTCCTCGACTACTTGCTAGTTGACGTTTGATCTCATTGAAATTCTTCTAAAGTCAAACATTCACTTCCCGCGCTACTCATGTGGGCCTAGCAGGAACATTTGATGGCGTAAACGCTACGTTATTGAATGAGAATTGTATGAAATTCAAAATTATGACAGGATCCATAGCTTCACACGATATCGTTACATTTACGCCACAGTCAAATGTTCCTGCTAGAAACCCGGATCTCATTGAAATACTTCTAAAGTTTCTAAAGTCAAACATTCACTTACCTAATGCTACCAGCCGTACCGCGCTACTCATGATTTCCGCTACTAACTTTAACTTTATAGTTTTTTACAATACGAATAAAATGTTCATTGTATTAACTGCTTTAATGAATATTTAATTTGATACGAAGAGTAACTTTCAGTCGATATGAAGGTCATTACACCTGAAAATACAATATCATAAACAACCAAAAATAAGTATGTTTTTGTTATGTAATTAATACTTTACATATTTGTCCTTTGTAGACTCTCACTCTCACTAAAAGAATATTAAAAATAGCTTAACGAGAGGTAACGTAAAAAATCTGAAAATACACACTATTATAAAAGTTACCTATATTATGTTACTTAGGTTTTGCAGAGAGCGCTCAGACTCAATTTATGTAAGCGGGGTCTGCGGTCTGCCCCTTCATCTCCATATAAAGCAAAGTGGATTTCTTTACTTGTAATCGCCTGACACACACATAAAATCTGTTATGCAATTAAGCGTGCAGCAACGGGGCAAATGGCTGACTTACTCTGTACTTTCCTGATCATCGTCATCATTAACCAGATCATCAAGCCGTGAGCTTTTTTCAACATGATTAAATACTTCGAGCATAGCAAACGACGTTGTTGTATGTTTCAACTAAGCTATTCTATTAAAACCTTTTCCTCCTTATTAGACGATTTATACACTATACGTATTCTACGAATGAAGTAACCACTCTTAAAATACTGTAGTGCCTGGGACAGTCGCTTTTTGAAATGTCGTATAGTTGCCCAAGCACATACGGCATACTCACAAAGTCACAACATAGTCAGCCTAGTTCAGAGGAATGACTGTCAAAACGTGTGGGGCTAACCATGTGTGGATTTCCTCACGATGTTTTCCTTCACCGTTAGAGCGTCCGTATAATGTACTTGAGATCTGAAAAAGTCTCATTGGTACACGCCACAACCTGGAATTCGAACCTGAACTCTCTTGAGTGCGAATCAAATGTTATACCCACTAGTACCACGGAGCTCTTAGTATAATATCTAATAGGAGGATAAAAATAGATTATATTGGCTTTGTGAATCTTAAATTCTGACCAAACTACGTATAAGGGTCAGTTCATACAGCATTTTTAAGATACTCGTAGTTATCCAAAATTGAACTTTATTCACGACACAAAAAGATACACATTTTATATGAAATCAGTCATACACTGCACATGCACGCGCAATGCATCATGTAAGCTAACATTCAAAATTTTACAATAAAATGTGTATCTTCCTGTGTAATGATGACTAATGAGTAAAGTTCAATTTTGAATAGGTATTTTTAAAATACTCATCCCAACTTACCTGACCGGTAGTTGTGGTATAGTATACGGGTATGCGGCCCCGGCTTCCCTAGCTATTACTGTCCTATCCCTTGCCCTCCTGGGCGGTAATATCCTATATTTCCTATTTCCCACTCTAACTTACCAATCTTCCTTTCCACACCACCTATCCTTCCCTTTCCCTATTCCTACCCTCTCCACCAATCCGTGGGAACGCAATGGATAATCATAAAAATAATAATTATCCAAAATGGCGGCGATGTGGTTCGCCACCCATCACGTCTCGTTTCTCGCGGAGGTGAAAAGTGGCCCATGGAGAGCCGCTTCGCTACGTTGAATGTAAGAGGAGGAATGGATGGTAAGAATGAAAGTGGACGAAGTGAAACAAGTATGTAAGGATCGTAGCAAGTGGAAAGAAGTGGTCTCTGCCTACCCCTACGGGAAAGAGGCGGTCTCTGCGACTCTGCCTACCCCTACGGGAAAAAGGCGTGATTATATGTTATATGTATGTATTTTTAAAATCTTTTCGGTGTAAATTGACGATGGAAATTAAGAGATACATGACAATACTTAGGGAAAATTTATATTCGACGCGATGAGTAGCTCTACCAATCTCAATATATAATTTGAATGTAGGTACTATATTTTATTCTTGGTAACTAAACGATGACGCGATGGCCGTCAAACAGCAGTAGGTAGATTATGAATGCAGAATAATTAAAGGCCCACTCCGAGAGACCCTACATGTAGCACATTAATAGTTCATGATATTAATGAATCTCATTAATTATTATTCACCTATAGAACGTATGAAAACTGATATTGAGCTGGTAAATTTAGTTTGCAATCAGAATGAGTCAATGCAAACAATTAACCAGACTTTAGATTACTTAAGAGTTTTTAATTTAATACTTTTTCAATCTGTTCAGACTTCAGATCCAAGTTCAATTTTTTTATTCGACCAAATTTATGTTTTGTCACTTCACTGCACGGCTAATAAGTGACATTAAAATTGGTAGTGTAGTGGCTTTTCGTCTACAAAGTGGTTAAATTGATTCTGAAGAGAGTACAGTCAGATGTTTCGGGTCTTTACTAAAATACGGTTAACTAAATCGTTCACCGTGTCGCTTTTCCTCTTGTAAGTGAAACACCTCAATACATTTTTTATGAAATTGAAATGGCTTTCTAATATTAATACAGTGGCTGCTCTCATTAGCATTAACGAAGTTTTAAAATTGCATTAAACTGCCTCTATGCCAGTCATATTATGTGTGTAGTCGAATATTTATCGAAAAAATAACTAGCCAAAACTTAATTTATTTCGGAACATTTGATTATAAACAATTAATAGAATATTTTGTTATTAGTAGTAAATCAACGAATTATATAAAAAATAGCTCTTAATTCAATAAACACTTAAATTCTTAAAAATATTAAAATATCACAAACTTATAAGATCAGATCGATTATTTTTATTTAAAAAGAATATTTTCTCTCAATCCTGCCATAAAAAGTTTTTATAGGTATTGCAAAGCTATTGCAGTATTATTAAATAATAATTGCGTGGTCGTTTCGAAGAAAAAATAGAGTGTAGGTGGCAGTATAATGATATAGAAAGCGAGTTTACCTTCAACGAATGATTCACGATGAAGGTTACGTGGTGGAGTGGCACTTTGGGATTCGTTTAATGATTCCGAAATATCTCTATTTCATTAGAACGAAACATTAGAAGTCATCGAGTAGGAGTAAATTAAACTTCCCACAAAAGAAACTCGCCTAAAAATAACGTAAAAAGTAAAAAGAAACGATAGGTAAAAATATAGTTCTGTTCTCTATCTTCGTATGTTTTATTAATAAAAACATGATCAGGAGAAGGTATCGTTTGTGTAGCTATATAAGTTTTTCGAAATTTGAATCCGGCTAATAAATTACGTCACAATTTTTGTCAAATACATTAAATTAAAAATATTAGATTTAATAAGTGATTGTCATTGTTAATTACAAATACGATGCTAGATTTTAATTGATTGGCTTCACTTTTAGAAAACCCAATGCACTTGGGTTCTTGAGTCTCATTAAATTTATAGTTCTTTATTCCACAAAATTAGACCAAATACTGTTTACTTTAGTTATCGAATAAAATTTATAAAACAAATATTCCGTCATCCATAAAAATCCGTTTATAAATGACGGAAACTTCTGTCGATTCGTAAAAACATACTTACACGGTCGGCGAATACACAACTTCCTCCTTTTTCAAGTCGCGTAAAGTAAATAAATTTAGGAGTAAAATAATGTGAAGAATTTTTCTCACACAGAGTAAAACTATTATCCTATACACTCACAGTAATTGGCCACGCATCGCTGACACCGACTACGAGTTTGAGAGGAACAACAAAAACAATAACTAACTACAAGTTTTTAAATCACGACATGTCACGTTACGTTAGCCTTGGTAACGATATTTTTAACTCAAATATGTGTTTACTTAACATATTTAAATGTTTTAAGCAATCAGTAGCGATTTGAGTATCAATATGAAAAACGTACGAGAAAAGGTTGTAGCATTTTGAAGCATGCGCATTTTTGTTTTTTTTTCTCTCTTTTTATCTTTTGTCGAAGTCGAAGTATTTATATTTAACAGGCTAACCATTGCAAAGAAATTCTTGCAGAGAATGAAATCAAGTTATCTCTGTATTACCGATATTTGGTGCATGAATAATGATGGTAATTTATTACACTCTTAAGCTACGTAATTTTGTATTCCATCTGAAACCTTTAGCCTTCCCTTTGTACTTTTACGTCATTACATAAATGATGAGGTTCTTTGTTGTTCCTGCTATTTATAATTACTCTAACTAATATGATAATATGATTGATGGCATTCAGCTCACGTGCAATACAGATTGTGATAGGGAGTGGCGGGAGCTTATGGAAATGAATTCACTCAACTACAGAAACTAAATAGAGTATGCTTAAATAATTAATGATAATAATATAGTAACGCAATATAGTAGACGTATGTTGCTATGTCGAGGATGTAGGTAACACTATATAGTTATAAGTTACATACTCTGAGATCAGAATCTCATGAAACTTTTCCTACTTTTAGAGTTTTTTAAAATTTTATTAATGAGCTATTTGAAATAAATCTAGGTCTTAGACTAAGTAAAAAAGTGATGACAGAGTACTGCGATCCATACAGGGAGGTGAGGAATTACATTGGCTTTTGTTTGACATAGTTCTGTCTTCACTTTTTCATTTGGTCTGAGATCTAGGTATAATTACTTAATAGTAAAAAAAAGTTTAAATATTAGCATTAAATAGACTGTAGTTTAAAACAAGTGTATCAATGTATAATTAAGAAATAAACATTGACTGAATTACCAATTGAAATATTAAAAGCATCCTTGTTTCTCTGCTTGAAATATTCTGTAATACAGTGAATACCAGTTATAACGACACTGAAAGGACCGATTTAAATTATAGCCGTCATAGGCGATAGTCGCTTAAACCGATATTAAAATATTCATATTGTTCCATTACAGACCTCAAAAATACGTCGTAATACCCGGTTTTTAGCTATAGATGTGTAAATGATGTAGTTAATAATAGGTTTTGTCTGTAGTTCCAATTCTAAGTTATTATAATCGGTTTTTAAGTGGCCCATGGAGAGCCGCTTCGCTACGTTGAATGTAAAAGGAGGAATGGATGATAAGAATGAAAGTGGACGAAGCGAAACAAGTATGTAAGGATCGTAGCAAGTGGAAAAAAGTGGTCTCTGCCTACCCCTACGGGAAAGAGGCGGTCTCTGCCTACCCCTACGGGAAAGTGGCGTGATTATATGTATGTATGTTTAAGCAAAGCAAATAGAGTACACGTGGCAGAAGTGATGATTCATTCATCATTTAAAATCCAAAAATACTCTCATTGTGCCTATAAAACATCAATTACTTATAAAAGAATAGAAAAATTAAAATTAGTAGTACCCTTAGCGCCCTCTGTTTATTGAGCCGTACTTTAGAAAGTTAAGTTGTTATACAGTAAGAATTATAAGTAGTTTCCGACAGATGGCGTTTTATCAAAAATCGTGTCGTGACGTGTCACGTGACATAACCTTTAAATTTCACTCTTATCGCCTTATATCTTAAAAAAGTTTTACTTGAAACTTAAACTTCTTATTGTACATTATTGTTACCTACATAATTGACTAGTAAAAAGTAGTAGTCGAGTGGAAAATTTCAATACTAAACCTAGGCAGCAAAAGTGACGATTCATTCATGATTGCTGAGCACATAGACGTACTTATATATTATAGATGAAGCATGTCGAGGCAAAACTATCCCCACTTAAATGGCCCCACTTTTGGGGTTGTTTGGGTCCATTCTAACATTTGAGGTATGGTGAAATCAATATGGCGTATCTTTTTCATGTATGAAAAATTCTGTCATTAAATCTACGTCATAGCTATAGCCCATCATAAGTTTCGAAATCATTGGCTGAGAATAAAAAAAATATCAATGAATATTCTGCCTCTTCTCTTTAGTATTTTTATACAAACAAATGGAATATTAAATAAAAGTCAATATTTTAAAAAATACAATAAGTAGGTACAAAATCAATGTAGGTAGAAATACATTTTGTAAAGTTAAGTTTGAACTTAAAGAGGTAAATTTCAAACATAAAGAGCGTAAAATTCATTTGTGAGAAGTGTTCAAATATTTACAGTTCTCATTCTTTATTTTTTACCATTTACTTATAAAGCCCCTGAGAGCGAAAACTCTCCGTAAACAAAGCTTTGCCCGAATGTAAGGGAGCCAGTAGAATGTTACGAGCCGTCGCACCGCGCGCGTCGTGTATCACGTCGCTGACCGCAACTTTGGTAAATAATATAATAAAACCAATATTTATCGAGTTCCCTGCAAATTGCAAGAAAAACGGGAACTGATATCTTGATCATACTATCTTCTTCTTCTTTTATATAAAAACGGATAGCAATTTCAATATCTCGCTAAAACTCGGGAATAGCTGGAACGGCCGATTTGGCTTATTTTAGTCTTGAAATAATTGTGGAAGTCATAGAAGGATTAAAAGGTAAGAAATATTGGAAAAGGTGTAGGTTGTAGGTGTAGGAGTAGGCGCATGTTCTGCAGTGTATGACTGATGTTATGAAACGTGTATCTTTTTGTGTAGTGAATAAAGTTCCATTTTGAATAGCTATATTATAAATGCAGTGCCGCGAGCGTCACGTATTGCCGCGGAGTGAACTGATTTGTGGCGGACCCCGACGTGATCACGTCGGGGTCACCAATGTGGGTATATGGTGGCAGGCCCCAAAGGGAGATCTCCGACCGAGTGAGATGGTATGCCCGGTCAGGCCGAAGCCTACTGTAGTGGTTTTCAGATGTCGTATATATATCGCCGATCTTAGAAAACTTCGATAGCGCGAATCAGGACTGTACGCTGATTGGTCCGCCACAGATTAAACAAAACAAAATAAATATTTAATGATACAGCAAACGTGATTTTTTCCGTTTTGTACGGAACTCTTTGTGCGCGAGTCTGACTCGCACTTGACCAGTTTTTAATTACGATTACGATTATTACTTATGAACATACTGTATACCTGCTCGACCGGGCGTCGCGTCGGGTGTGTTGACGTCTACATTTCCCCATTGGAAAGACCCCATTACAAAGCTAAACAAATGCCGCCGCTGGTACCCAAGGCCCCTTTGTTCTTATTGCAATCTATTCCCACAAAGCGGTTAATTAGTATTGCTATCATCTACAGATCGAGAAGGTTTTTTTTGCTATTTCGACACAGTCTTTATTCTCTGAATGAGAAAAGGTATTATAGTATTCCGTTCTGTACGTTGTTTACGTTTATTGTTATTAGAATTTATAAAATTTTAATTTCACTATTGTCGCTCTTCATGTAACTCTACGATTCTCAATGAAATGAGCAATGAAAGTTTGTCGCAAGCGACATACTTACAGTTAATCCTAATAAACTTCTGTTTTACACAATAAATAGAATCACAAAAATATTTATTTGACCGTGATTCGAACCACCAAATTCTGAATTTTTGAATAAAAATAAAGATTATACATACGCATACCAAACTGCCAAACAGTCAACAGACTGACTTATTACAGTCGAAGTTATAATGTGTTGTTGCACGACGAAAGAAAACACATATATAGCTTAAAAATGCAGTTTCCCAGGCATAAGACCTAGCTGGATCGATTTTTCTCCCCCGAAACTCCCTGAATACAAAATTTCATGGTAATACTTGCAGCTGTGTGTAATGTGTATCATATATAAAAAAACCATTATTCATTATTGTAGAGTTTTGAAATCAGTTCGTTTGAGTAGCTCTTATAGAGTCAATATTTTAGATCCATCCATATTCCATTTGGATTAAAGTATCTAGTATCTAAATATTTTTTTCAAAATCATCTACATTTAAAGTACCTATTTTAAGTATATATTGCACCAAACTACCGAAATCCGAATTGAACCAAAGAACCTCTAGAAACATCACGTTTTTAACCGACATCCAAAAAAGGAGAAGGTTATTGGTTCGACCCGTGGATTTTTTTAACTGAAAGTAGGACAAGGTAAAAGCTTTTGCCTAGTTATAAAAATTATAAGAAATTCATTTAGACAGTAGGAAATGTTTTGTATAAAGCAATTAAATTTTCACGTACCTAAATAGAAATCTATAAACTATTTCCAAGTTTGGTTAGGACAATGCAGGCTGATCACCTGGTTGTCTGACAAGAAAGATGATCCATGCGTCGGATGGGCATGATTTCTTACCAATCGTGTCGGTCATCTGACCCACTGGGTAATGAAACCGGCCACTGTCACCGAAATCGGTGTGGGGAGTTATTATTTATCCACATTCCACTACTACCTTTACCTTTTTACCTTTTACCTTTTATATGTCAGCATAACTACTTGCTAGAATGTATACAGCGGCACGAAAGTCATGGACCATTACCATAAAACGTACTAATTTGGAGAATGTTTATTGTTTCTTTGATAATAACCATAGTTAACGGTAAATTGACATAGTCACATGACTTTTTATATGGCAACTTAGCAATTAGCAAACGTTGTTTGCAACGACTTTCTTAGTATGAAGTAAAATATGTTTCTAAATAACACCAACATACTATTATATTTAGGTTTCTTTAGTGAGTGTCATTGTTCTTAATGTTTCCTATTAGATAACCTCCGGTATATTCTTAAAGTGAGTGGCTTTATGTCAATTGTCTATGTACCTAAATCAAATTGTAAAACACAAATGTACCTAATAGTTTTTCTCCACTAGTCCGGAGCAAAGTTAGAAGTAGCTATTTCCCGCGGCTCCGCCCGTGTAAATATATTGAAATATCCCAAGGGAATATTGTACTTTTTCGGGATAAAAAGCAGCCTATATTTTAATCCAGGCCCTAAACTATTGCCGTACTCAATATCATCGAAATCCGTTCAGTAGTTTTTGCGTGAAAGAAAAACAAACATCCATCCATCCATCCTCATAAACTTTCACATTTATAACAGTAGTAGGTTAGGGGTTGTCCATTAATCACGTGATGCCTAAAGGGGGAGGGGGGGTCCGAAAAAAAAACATCAAGTATCACCAAGGGGAGGAGGGGGTATAAGGAGACATCACGTGTATTAATTTTTGAATCTAGTCTATGCATACCGAAATTATTATTGGTTGTAGATTCGTAGTGTTGTTTAAATATTTACAAGACAAATGACTCGTATAGTTTTTAATTGCTTAAATTATTCGATTAAATTGTTTTTTAAGTTAAAGTTTTTCTTCAGACATGACCTGCTTACTATGTACAAAAAAATACACGTGATCTTAGGTGGGGGAGGGGGGGTAGTATAAAACCTCACCACGTATCACCAGGGGGAGGGGAGGGGTCTAAAAAGTTGTTAAAAACATCACGTGATTAATGGTCGGCCCCTTACCTTGTACATTGTACAACAATAAAATATAACACGTACATAATAATAATCGTAATCTTGAATTTCCTATGACAAATTGATCTCCTTTATAGCAAATCGATATTGTACCTACTACATATGATCTATAATATTACATCTCAATAACATTTTTTGTCGGTGTTTTTTGTGGTTTGAAATAATCCACATACCGCTCGGTCGCATAACAATACATAAAGGGGTCGACGATTTATACCGCAGATGACGGTTTGATTCACGTTGATTATACACCTGTTGTCGACCGTGTGTAGGGTTGTCGATTGCTCAACGTATCTGTCTTGTTCGAGCTCGTGTTCGTAGGAGGAATCTTGCGGAGTCGCCGGCCCTAGGCGTGGGCACTCGAGCGGCGACAACGACCCGTTATGTCATTCCACACCACGTAGGGCCTTCCATACTCTCACGCGTATGTCATCAATCTCCCACGTCCTCTACTTCATATAAATGACACTTTACGTTTCCTTGTACTTATGTTATTGTTATGTCCTCAATGATGTTTTAATGCATGCGTTTTTATTCCTAGTTCATTAAAATAATATGGTGTTAATAGTCTAATGACTAATTTATTTTCAGCTCGAATAAATTGCAAGACTTAAGCGCTGTCCCGATTATTGGAATGAAGTTCCTTATCGCGCGTTGTGAAAGGGGGCTAGACGGAAAAAATTCTTACGAAAAGTTGTCACGACACTTTTTTAATTACAAAAGATAATTTTATTTTTTATAAAAATTAAATATTTACGCGTATACATTTATTATATTGATGTATGTATGTATGTATGTATGTATGTATGTATGTATGTAATGTATGTATGGATAATATCGGTTCGGATATTGTATTATTATTTATTTTATATATACATGTACAATTGTCTGTCTGTATGTTTATTTTTTTGCTATAGTAAGCTATTGTAAGCTGTGCGGCGTCGCATGTTTCTCTGTCTGTCTCTCTCTCTCTTATAGAAAGCAAGCCAGATATTTTCATCCGGAACTTCGTTCCACCGGATGTCCCTTGACACCTCTCAAGTTTTATTTTTTATTTCAATACGACGACCTTAAATAAAACTAACATTGTGCATCTGCAGATAAATTTTTTTTAATCGTGATACAAAGTTTAAGTGTAAATGAAACAGTTATAAATGCCAATCAATTAATTCTTCAAACCCGTTATTCAAGTTCTAACAGAGCTTTTGCAAATAAAATTCTACCAAACAGCGCTTATAGGTTTCTAGTACACACTAATCAGTATAGAATAGGGGAAAAGAGGGACACTTGATCCCCCTTTTTTGTTACCCTACTTTCAATAAAAAATGTCCTATTTGAAAAATTTTGACATTAGAATACGTAAAATTTATCTGGCTACAATAATTAACAGAATAATAATGAAAGGAATACTAATTTATCCACTAAGTACAACTAATTGCAGCCATTTAATTGTACCAAGTGTAGGTACCTACCATAAATAAGGGAGACTTGATCCCCTATAGTATAGTTCTATACCTACTTATCTAACCTACGAGATAATTTTAAAAATTGTATAACATTATTTTATTTGCATAAAAGACCACTAAAATATTAGGCAATATCTTGTGAACAGTGAAACTAGATATTGTTCTTTGTAAATTGAGTGTAGGTACCAACTACCAAGTCCACGTCCACACACACATACACAGTCCACGTTTCTGAACATGATCTAATAGTACATTACGATACGCGTGCAGTAATAGACAACTTAGGCCACAAGTATCGTATACTATTTTATAGCAAGTGTGACATAAACCCGCACTTTACGCACGAAACCCGTGCTATAAACAATGTTTACTAGTGACAGTGCTATGTCTAAGTGGAGGCTAATTAAATTAAAATTAAATCTTTACCTTGTTTTGTAAGGTGAGCCAATCAACAAAATATGAAATACAATACACATCTAGCTACGTTCTTAGTATAAATAATTAGTAGTAACGTTCATTCATAACTTATTCTCATTCATAAACTACATAATATTATCCATGTTTAGCATTATATCGCTATTCGCTGGCATTCCGAAATCTATGAACGCTCCAAGGTTCTATCGATTAACTGTTCAACGTCTGTATCTTATTAAATTACTTAATTATTTTCAAAATAAGCAATTGAATGCGAGCTAATGTACGAGTAGGTATGTAGCTTCTTTATAACAGTTTGCTTTGTATGATTATAACAGTTCTCTGCATTTATAACCTACTGATGTCCTCAGTAGCTTTGCTTCAATGTTATAATGTTTTATGTTATATCTTGAACAATTGTTATTTGAAACGAAGAAATAGTTGTCTTTGATTTATTTAATACTAGCTGTCCCGACACACATTATTCTATCTTAACTATGAACTGGAATAAATAAATAACTACACCAACCAAACAGGCACAACCATAGTGCACCTTTATATATTATCTACTAGCTGTCCCGGCAAACTTCATACCGCCTTAGAATTAAATTTATTGACGTACTGACAGCAGCGCCACCTACCGGGTCCAACTGCAAATCTAAACCATTCTCGAATCCACTTGAACAAACACAAAAAAATCATTAAAATCGGTCCAGCCATTTAGGAGCAGTTCAGTGACATACACACGCACAAAAGAATTATATATGAAGAGTCATCTGTCAAGTGACAAATTGAATACAGTGAACAATCAGTATGAGAAAATTCAATCGTCGTTTTTATATTTTCAGCACACCTTTTTCCAATATTTCTCGCCGTTTAATCCTTCCCTGAACTTTCACAATTATTTTAAGACCAAAATTAGCCTAATCGATCCAACCGTTCTCGAGTTTTAGCGAAACATGGGAATTGCAATCCAGTTTATATTAGGAAAAGATAAGAGAATAATATTATTATTAGGGTTTAATTATATATGAAACATTTATATAATTTTCCATATTTTAGCAAAAGTATAGAAAATTATATAAAACTGCTGATATTTTTAATTTATGTTAACTAAAGAAAATAACTCAGTAGCAGTATTTTATCTACGTGTTGACGTTTTCACAACTGTATTGTAAATTGAAGTTGAATTGGAATTGGGACCTCTATTATCTGTGTTTTGTACTTTGTTAATGTAGGTAGCTTTAACGTTACACAATAAACAACTGTTAGGATGTACTTTTTAATTTGTTGAAAAACCAGGAAAATGAAAATGTCATAAAATTCGTAACTTAAAAAATTAATAGAGTAGCGAATAGTCGTTGTTCTGTCTCTATGAACTGGAATAAATAAATCTACACCTACATGTACCAACAGTGTCTATACCTATAACCCACACCTACAACCTACACCTACACCTACAACCTACCCCTACAACCCACAGTTGATGAGTAAAAGATAGCTGTTATCGACCGCTGAGGGTTGAAGTCAATGATGTAACAGTTTCGAAATTACTACCTAATTACCTATATTGTCTAGGTAATTATTTCATATATTTTTGCTATTATTGATATATCATTAAACAGTATCATAATCATTAAACGGTAGGTAGATACAAATAAAACACTTTCTCCTTAAATAATGATTGAGATTGCTCATTATTTATGCCACTCTAGTGCGTTCTGTGCGTATATCGAAAGGCAGATGACCTAGCGACCGGAAAGAGTCGCCGATTAAAATCGTGAGATATTGGATTGGAAGTTACCCAGGACAGGAGACCGGTTTTGTTACCTTTAGAACCAGAATGCAGATAAGCGCCTAGTATTTCTGCGATTAAATCAAGTGATGCTAATAAAATGCATCTAATAGTGCATCCGTAGTGATTACTTTAATAGACCATCATACTCTTCTTTGCCGTTAAGAACGTTGACCATCTCTGTATAAAGATTAGGCCATGTACTATCAAGGGATCTTAATCGTAAGCAGGTAGAGTGCTCTTATAATATTTTATTCGTAATATAATGACGGCATGCAGTCCCAATACAATTATTATCGTCAATGGCGTGTCAGTTTGATATCTGCATCTAGCCAGTCAGGCTGAATCAGATCTATGTACCTACAAATTTTTAACGCGGCTGGATTAGTAAAATTTTTACACTTAAAACGTACGATTAATCCAAAATAATAGGTCGATGAAGTCTAGTCTTGTCTCAAAGGCTTTGAGTGGCGTAGCTATCGTAGGGCTAGGTGGTGCAGTGCACCAGGGCCCCGGAGCTCAAGGGGCCTTCTAGCCTCGGCTTTGAAAAGAGAGGAGCATATAAGAAAAAAGGAAAAAAAAATCTTGTGAGCAGGCTCGAGACTCGAATTTTTTTCTTTTTTTTATGTTGTTAAATGAACAACAACAATTACAAGACTTCTGATTTAAGATTTTCAGCACATGCGCTAAGCGTCCTCGATGAGCATGTGCTGTTTGTTATCGTTATCTCAGTTATTTGGTATTTGATAGTTGGGATGAGTACGCCCGTAGCAAAGAATATATATTACTAACGTACCCGTAGCACATTGGATCAGCGATAAGCTCACGTGCTTGACGGTCGTGAGATCAATTCGACAATTCCATACTCCACCCATATTATCTTTTTCGTCAAGTTTCCATTCCCTCTTGCCTTGCATCAGTTCTCATTTATGATATTCATTGCGATGTTTTCAACTTTCTGGGGTCTGGATGCACTATAGTATATAATAGTTGACGCTAGGTCGACTAGGTGTGTCACAGACCGTTGCAATTCATTTTCCCTACTACTAGCACCAGCCTTATTTTATCTTTCATCAAGTATCGCCACTAATACAAATGCTATGGTGCCAGATGGATGAATGTGCGGAATAGAAATAGTATTTCTATTCCGCACATTCATCCATCTGGCACCATATTCTGCTAGAACTCATTTTCGCTAAAAAAATTTCCGATGACAAAACACGTATGATACAGGATACAGGTTGCAGCACAACGGTATTCGTATAATCTGTAATAACTCTCAAACTTATAACTTGATCGACAACGAAAAATAAAAAAACGTTTTTCTAAACTCAAGTTGAAATTGAAGAATGAGTGTGAGAATGAGCTACTATTTAAGACCAAATAAAAAGTATAGACGGACTTCTTTGTGTGCGTGAGCCGGTGTTGCCATACTAAATTTTCATTTCCCTAGATATGTTGGCTAAACTTTAGAATAATATCCCACATTTGTACTATTAATTGGTTTATGGTAATTTTACCCAATATAATTTTACCGCTTAAAGTTCTTTTACTGTCGCAGTAATTTCGCAAGTTTTCAAAATTATATGATCCGTAGTTTTCGAGATAAAAATATAATAAAATTTCGAAAATTGTATAGGAATTCGGCCATGTTAGCGTTTCTGTGACATTTACGTTTCGTTTTCCATAGCTTTATGTCAAAAAACTTTGCAGAGCTCTATTTTACATAAAAGTTGTAACACGGCCTCACAAAAACCTGCCGCGAAATAACGTTGTCACATCTCTCCCCAACTACGGAATTCTAAAAATGGGTTACATTAGAACATTTTTATTGCGTTTAAAACGTCTTTAAATATGAAAAAACAGAAAGAGATAATTATTCTGTTTATTATATATTTATAGATAAATTTAGATAAAGGATAGGTAAAGATGAAAAGTTTAAAGAAAAAAGTAAAAACTTTATTATTTAGTAACAAACTTTATTTTTGGCATCAACATACAAACGTACACTTAACTCTAAAATCAACTCCCTTTGTTCAGTAGCGATATTAGTAAGGTACATGCCCCCTTAGTTCGGAATCGTAAGGCTCTTCGGATTTTAACATTTTTTTATTACAACACTATCGAGAAATAGCGTCCAAGAACTCATGAATTAAAGCGCGCAAGAGATTGTGAATTGGACGGGCAATTCTATTAAAAATAGTTTTTCCCTTTAGTGATCTCATCAGTCATCTGTATAATAAATATTCTATATCGTCATGTATGTGCGTCGTTGTTTATTTATTCCCATTTTCCTCCATTTAACACAGAGATTCTACCCCTCATAGAGACGACGTATGGATTTAACCTACTAGGGATAAGTATAACTCACTGTTTCCTATTCTTATTCCTATGACTAATTTTAAAGGTCAATATAAGTTCAAGCTATGAGGAAAGAGGGGCATGAGGGCCCGATTCTACCCTTATGCACCGGGGCCCTTGTCCACCTAGCTACGCCACTGCTCAAAGCAGCAAAATATTAAGCTCAAATGCCTATTAGTTTCTTACTAAGTAACTGTGACTAATTATTATACTGATCAACAGCCTCTGTGGTCTAAAGCTTGGCTCTCGACTCGGATTTCGTGGGTTTGATTCCCCCCAAAAAATATTGTTTCCAAGTTTGGTTAGGTTATGCAGCAATGCAGGCTGATCACGATTGTCTGACAAGAAAGATGATCCATGCGTCGGATGGGCATGTAAAAAGTCGGTCCTGCGCCTGATCTCACGCCAGTTGTGTCGGTCATCCGTCCCACTGGGTTACGATAGTAAAGGAGTAAAGGAAGAGAGAATACTCTTGTGTACTGCGCACACACTTGGGCACTATAAAAAATAACTTTTGCGTAGTTTCAATGAAACCGGCCACCGTCACCGAAGTCGGCGTGGTGAGCTATATATATGTATTACACTGATCGTTGTAATTTGTGATTGTTACCTGTTAGTTGGATTCGGCATTAATTTGATGAGTAAAGTAGTGATTAGGTATTCAGATAGCGAAGTCCCGCCATATCGCCGTCCGCCGCACCGGAACCTTATTATACAGCAACCGTTCCATCTCCTTTAATAGATTTTAATCGTTACCACCAGCACTACACGCACACTTTATATTTATTAGATACTTAGCCATTTTCTATACTACGTAACGAGTTCCTTCTTATAGTTGTAGAAGCAAGTACCTAGTAGGTAAAATTTCGTTACAAGCTTCGACATCACGATGTTCATGCGTTTCATATTTCAGGAAAATATTATCATTTCACTACGCTAATTTACAATTCAAAATAGTTTTCGGTACCGGCTTCGGGCTACTTACTGTAATGTTTTAGATTGACAGTAAATTATTATTTTAATTATAAATATAATAAAATATATTAGGCTTATACTTATAAAAAATATTTATTAACGTAAAGTAACATTGGTACGACAATTTTTAATGAATATAAATACATAGGACGTAATATGTATGTGTAAAGATAATATGAGTCATAAACACGCGCACAGGCTGCGATTGTTTAAATAGAGGCCGGCGTGTAACAAGCACATTGTCACCGCACATTCGTTGTTTAAAATCCTACTAATCCTACCAATATTATAAATGTAAAAGTTTGTGAGGATGTATGGATGGATGGATGTTTGTTACTCTTTCAAGCAAAATCTACTGAACGGATTTTGTTGAAATTTGGTAGTTTAGGCTCTGAATTAAAACATAGGCTACTTATTATCACGAAAAAATACAGTGTTCCTGAGGGATATTGTATTTACGCGGGTGGAGCCGCGGGCAACAGCTAGTATATTATAATTTAGTATAATGTATAACAAACAAATAGTCAACAGAATGATAGTCAAACATGGAAGGTTTTGAAGAGAAACTACTTTAGCAGCGTTGAGACTGAAATTTCAAGGTCGCGTCACTACAGGATTATGGATATAACGCCATCTGTCAGAACTTAGAAGCTACTTATAGTTCTTACTTAGCAATTTAACTTTCTACAGTACGGCTCAATACACAGATGGCGCTTGGTGTATAAATTTTAATTTCTGTATTTTTTAAATATATACTCTCATAATACCTAAAGACACGATGAGTGTATTTCTTTTGGATTTTAAATGATGAATGAAGTTACACTTTGTCTTTCTTCAGAAGTATTAGACGCATTGATTATTTCTACTATTATAGTATAATAGGTAAGTATGATTCCTCAATACCCGTTACCGCTGTACGTGATATTTCGATCAGCTTCGTCCTCTGCTGGAATCCAGCACAAACGCAAGTACCTACTAACCTTCAATAGAACCCCGCTACAACAGTCGTATTGTCCCGCTACCATTACTACTGGTACCGTTTCAAATAATGTGGTGTAATTTGTTTCGTTCGATTATTATCTTTATCTATTTATTGCATTCTGATCTACTAAGATCGAGGAGACCACCATGAGAAAATCTCATACGAACTCATTTGTAACGGACGCATGGATTTCATGTTTATAATAATTTACCTTTTAGCTTATTTTTACACTTCTGTATAATATTCTGAAGATTTAATTTCAAGATTTATTGTAAATAATGATCATCCCAAATTGGTTAATTTGAAAAACATAAATTTTAATTAATAAAAAACCTTAATGAGCTCTACTATCTGAGGAATTTAATGTTACTCATCATGTGATGGTAACTAATTTTTAATTAACAGTTCAGACAAAATATAGATAAATTCTTTGGATTTATTGTAACTTTTATTTTTTTAATCTCATTTTATAAATTTTAAAAGTTTTTTTTCTTCCAAAAAATATTTTTATTACTTGTAACAAATTATGAAATAAAAATACTGAACGTCAGATAAACTAAAATAATAATAAATCGTTTCATTATCCATAAAAGTAGTTTTATTAGCAATAAATTATATTCACATGAACTAAAGAAATCAAAATTGTTCAATTTAATTTTCATTAAAAGATTGTTTTAGGTATTTAGTAAGACAAATTCGGAAATTGAAAATTGAAGACAAATTCGGAAGCTGTTTAAATAATACATAAAGTACGAGTAGGAGTGCAGATCAGGCTATTTAAGACTCTTTTATTTTTTATGGCAAAATATTTTCTACGTTTTCATAATTTCAATAAAAAAAAAACTGTTATTTCAATTTAGGTTTCTAGATGATTAGTTGATAAAATAGTAGAGCCTAATAGTGAAGAATCTTTCCCAAGAGAGAAACTGGCATGTGAGCATTGTTTGCAGCCTACTTCTCGTACCCATCGTTAGCTATCGAACGAGAGACGTGAAAGTGAATGGCGCAAGCGAGTTCGTACGGACTGGACGTATTCTATTCACGCTTGATTTAAGCCGTACACGCAAATCTGTTACCGATATTATGTTACACATTTTTGACAAAAACTTAATTGCTTAGAGAGGTAGGTACAGTACAATATTTTTACCAAACATAAAAACGCTATAGGTTTATTATGTATTATAAATCTGACATTCGATTATTTAAATAAAATTTCTAATTTATTTATTTCTTTTAAAAATGATTATTTGCATTTAAATTACGGCAGTTAAATTGCATACCTAATAGAAAAAAATATAGACACGAGAAAACAACAATTAGAATATTTTGGATGTGAACAACAAAGTATTAGAGACGGAAACTTTTTACAGGTAAATACCTATCTATGGTGAAACCGAGCTGCACGCGAATAATTTATTATAGCTATGGCCTATGGGGCAAGAAACATAGAGAAATAGAGATCAAATTGAGTTAAAACTAACACTTCAAACCAAACGATATTAATAAAAAATTAACGTTTATTCAAACGTAAACAACTATTTGATTTATTACGCTACTGTTTGTTACACAAAAGACGTGTGTATTAAAAAGCAATTAAACTCAAAAACCATACATGAAAATAAAATTGTGTGTTACGACGGCTAACCACTTGAGATGTCAAGGTTTTTGACTATTGAAAACAAAGTAAATAAGTTTCCGAGCATCAATCATATGTGTCCTTACTGCATTGCGTCATAGTCGATAAACACTTGGCAGAAAATCTATGTCACCAATGAGACCTTACTTTTACGGCTATACCAGCTCCCCTTTACAACTAGATAGGTACATACAGTAAAACCAAATTGCTAATGGCGCTTTGCAGTCATTATTTTCCTTGGAAATTACAAACTATGTATGAATAACTATAACAAAAAAATTATAACCCGACTATGTAAATTTAATGATATCCAAGGTTACCCGGGCTATTATTATGTATCTATTGGCACCTAATTTATTAAAGTCGGATCAGTAGGGACTAGTGACTACGCCGAGCGTAACCCTCGGGCACTCTATTTAGGTAGGATAACTTGACCGCTAGTCAAGATGCATTCGGTAATAACGACGGCGAAGTTCGAAAACAAAATGTATGGGATTTGACATAACGCATCTCAAGCGACGTGTTACATAACGATGACTTATGTCAAATCCCATACATTTTTGATTTCGAAGTTCGCCGTCGAAATTATCGCATGCATCTTGACTAGAGGTCCTGCTGAGCCCGCGCGACGTATATTTAAATTGACTCGCGGCCGACATAGTAATTTATGGGGAATTTAATGCACTTATTGATAAATATTTATCTTATATTATCTGACAATAATTTAACTATTTAAGACGGGTAAACTGTAATATACTCTTCCATGTTTTTGTTTCATCTAAAAATTGTTAGATTTCTACTGTTTGATATAAACTATTACTTAACGGCAGCTTATGTTTTTACAGTTTTCGACTATCTTTACGTAATTCTGTAGGCATACATTTTTATTATTTTGAGTTTTTTCCACGGGGTAATTATTAACATATTCTTAGTCATGGTAACTGTATTTTTATGTAGCTATATATTGAACGAATACTTTTGATTTTATCAACTTAACGGTGAGTGCCTCTTTCGGCGCTACGGTGGAAGAAACATCCTACTATTATTATAAATGTGAAAATTCGTGAGGATGAATGTATGGATGTGTGGATAGATGGATATTTTGATACTCTTTCACGCAAAAACTAGATACTGAACGAATTTCGATGCAATTTGGTAGTTTAGGCGCTGGAATTAAACTAAGCTACTTTTTATCCCAAAAGTACAGTATTCCCGTGGGATAACCGATACTATATTTACGCAGGCGGACTCACCGGAAAATGCTAGTAGATACATAATATATTGCCAAAGCTTATACCCTTCCCTTTGGCTTCGCCGTCGTGGGGTAAAAATGACGATTCTCGAAAGACATTGAGATCATGGCCGTATTGTACGTGACTTATCTTTACGCATACACGTTTCGATAATAAAATAGTTTTTACTTTTTAGATATTTACTTACACAAAAGTGAAAGGTTCTACTTTCTCTGCTTAACTATTTTTTAAGATAAAATATGTATAATATTAGTGTGTAATATTGTATTTTACCTGATATAATTATCTTATGATGGTAGGTGGATCTCATTATCTGTTTATGTATGTGTCACCGTAAAAATGTAAAAACCGTTAGATTGTAATATTACTAGAGATATTATAAAATGTGGACAGTTTGTCGAATAAAAAATTCTTCTTACAATTTACACGTTATTTTTCGTTATATTGTAATATTTACCGTGCCGATTGGTTAAACGGCAAGTGCCCTGCGCCGCCATATTTGTTTGCTTTTTCATAATAATAATTATAACGAAAATTATTGCGTACAATTGTAAGGAGAAATTTTTATTCGACAATCTGTCGACATTTTATAATATCTCTAGTAGGTAATATTACAATCTAACGGTTTTTACAATTTTACGGTGACATAATAAGTATGTATGTAATACAAATTGTGAAAGAGTTTATCCATAAAGACCGTTTAAGGGATTGAAAATGAACAGTCAAGCACGGAGAAGGCGAAAACTAATTATAAAGTCATACTACGGTCATTAACCCACCTGGCACTAGACCGCGACGAACGTTTCTCACTTATCGCTGGAAGTACGCAATTTGACAGGTCATGGAGACCTTCAGAGTTCAGCTACTTACATAATATTTTCAAAATTTCAATAAATAAATAAATCCTTTATTGAATACTAGCTTTTGTCCGCGGCTCCGCCCGCGTAAATATAGTATTCCACGGGAATAGGTACTGTAGTTTTTTGGGATTAAAAGTAGCCTATGTTTTAACCCAGAACCGTAACTACTACCATACCAAATTTCATCGAAATCCGTTTTTGTGTGAAAGAGTAACAAACATCTGTCCATCCATCCAGCCATCCTCACAAACTTTCACATTTGTAATATTATTAGGATTGTGTACAACCAGGAAAAATAAATGTTAATGTTTTATTGTCCTCCTTTTTCGTAATTGGTGTTGCTTTTATTTCTCTTTATTAACTTTTATGTGTTATTATAGTTTTTCTATATTATTATAATATGCTAGATGTTTCGTACTCGCAAAAAGAAACGAAAAGTAACCTATGTGTTAATCCAGAGCCTTAACTACTACCATACAAAATTTCATCAAAATCCGCTTAGTAGTTTATGCGTGAAAGACTAATAAAGAATAAAGATCCATCCATCACCCATAGATCCACACAAACTTTCACATTTATAATATTAGTAGGATAACATATGCTTGCAGCTCTTAAAACAATGCCGAAAGTTTTAGAAATTACCTGGTGATATGAATTACCTGGTCCATTATAAATCGAGGGAAGTCCTCAAAATTTATAGGGACACCTTTAGTGATTTTGACTTTTTTGAAGTAACTCATTACTCAAGCATATTATACGTGTATCTTTAATGACTGAGGCGAATTCTGTTCAATACTTTTGGATCGTAGGTTTTGTAAGCATATGCTTGAGTTACTTCAAAAACGTCAAAATCACTATGAATTATCCTATAAACTTAGAGGACTTTCCTATTATTTATCATGGATCCCATCACCAGGTCTACTATTTGATGATAACGGGACCAACTTCATGACAGAATAAAAAAATATATAAATAAAAAATGCGGGATTTCTCAGTCGGACCAGTAGTCTGACACTACGGTGGAACAAACATACATACAAATCCAAAGGGAAGGGTAATTATTTTGGCAATCTATGTACATATACAGTAGGTATGTATGTAACATACTGTATAAATACATAGATTGCCAAAATCATTAAGTACCCTTCCCTTTGGATTCGTCGTAGTCGGAAAAATATTACCACCTTTGTTATTCGTGTTTAACATAAGGGTTCCTAAGGGTCAGTTCACATCGCGACGATACACGACGCGGTGCGACGATGAATTTTTAAGATAGAGACGTTTCATTAGTCATACACTACACGTGCGCTGTGCAGCGCAGTGCAACTTGACTTTCGAACTGTTACAATGAAACGTGTATCTTCTTGAGTATATCGTTTTTAATATACTGAAGCTAGAAGCGCGGACAGTCTCAAGGAACCCTTATGGTTTCTGTCCATCCGTCCGTCTGTCTGTCTGTCTAGACAGACAGACGGACGGATGGACAGAGCGAAACCATAAGGGTTCCTTGAGTATTACGGAAACCTAAAAAGCTCCTACGCACGACTGGAGTTTACTCTAAAAAGTAAAATTTGGTGTGCAATGGAAAGTGACCGACGCATCTTCGGCTAACATCGTGTGACACCGTCGGTACGGTCACACGGTTGTGACCGTGTGACATCGTGAATTCGATTTTACAGGCATAGAGAGATTTTCATACCCCGGGCTTATAAATGAAAATCTTTTCTTTAGGAGTAGAGTGAATTGTACCTTTAGCCATAGGTAGATCTACCTATTATGATTCATGACCATTCAAATTATACGACTGAGAAATAGTCATTAACGCTATTTTTTTCTTTTCAGGGACAATGTATATAGAAACCCTACCTCTTGTGGTCTGGACACTCTTAACAACTGCGACACATGTAAGTCTTTATTATTTTTTACAACTATCAACTATTTAAAATTATAGTCTAGTATCTGTAGCTGAGCTGTTTCCTGCCGCTACGCCCGCGTAAATATACTGTCGAGTATCCCGCGGGAATACTGTACTTTTCCGGGATAAAAAGTAGCCGATAGGTATTTTAATCCAGAGCCATTTATCGTACCGAATTTCATCAAAATCTGTTTTGTAGTTTTTGTGTGAAAGAGTAACAAACATCCATCCTCACAAACTTTCACATTTATAATATTAGTAGGATGCACTCGTAAGTAAAATTTGTAATGGTTAATTATTTTATTTTAGGATTACAAAATTTATTTAGATTACTAGATGACGCCCGCAACTCCGTTGCGCCAAAATTCGTTTATCGCGGCGGAACGTACATTTTTCCGGGATAAAAAGTATCCTATGTCCTTTCTCGGGTCTCAAAGTATCCCTATACCAAATTTCATCAAAATCGGTTCAGCGGTTTGGGCGTGAAGAGGTAACAGACAGACAGACAGACAGACAGACAGACAGACAGACAGACACACTTTCGCATTTATAATATTAGTAAGGATTATTAGGTAGGCAATTTTATATAAAAAAAATTACATATAAAGTTTGCTTTTGCATGCCGATTGCAGGGATTTTCATTAATATTATAATGAATAAAGTGTTAATACAATTATAAATTAATAAGTTTATACTTATTACAGAATTTGATTTTAGTATCGTTAATATTACCTATCTCAATCCTATTTTTATTTTAACTGTTAGAAACATTGCAGGGTCTTGTCGTTTTAGTGCTAATTTATTTATTTTAAGATTATTTAATGAGATGAATAGGTACAGTTTCTATCTCTTGGAATTATACTATTATACTATATGTATATTATATAATAATATTATGATATAACATCATAATATTATTATAACTACGCGTGTTTCACTAATTTTAGGTAGCTTAACTTGTTTTAGGTGTACCTATATAATTGTGTGTTTAAAATATTTTAGGTAGCGACGCAGAACCAATATGGAATAGGTTTAGGAATAAAACGAGAAGTATTTTTCTTAAATTTAGAAGACGGCTACTTTGGCTGTCAAGTTAACGAATCGACGCAATTATTGCAATTATATGAATTATCAAAATTATGCGACGGTGTGCCAGACTGTTATAAGGCATCCGACGAACTAAGAACGGAACTAAAATGTTCTGGTGAGTACTCATTTGAATACTGTATATTAATATTTAAGTTACGATAGTATGTATTTACAAGTAATAATAACAGTTAAGGTATCATACCATAGTACTATTGTTATGATAAAGTAATTTAAAATACTTCTCTCTAAACGAAGAAAAAATTATTTTTAGTACACTATCCTTGTTTGTAAGCTTTCGTATTTTCAGAACACTAGCCATTTATGTTTTAAAAAATTACAGTTAAATACCAATTGTACAAAAACTTTATAGTCAAAATATAACATTTTTATAGCTCTATTAGCCAACAAATTGACAAATCCCATATACCTATTGGAGTAGCCAACAATTTCTTAAATAATACTTAATAAAAAGTTTTTTTTAAGATACTTGTACCAAAGAAGATGGCGCTCAATGTATAAATGGCGCTTGCCTAAACGGTGTCTGTTATTGTAATGATGGTTTTGGCGGATGCAACTGTCAAGAACCTGGTAAGTTTACACTTGTCAATTAGTAAGCAAATTATATTGACCTCAATTCTTCACTAGAAGTGGTTAGCATTATGTTATTTTTGTTCTAGATATAAACGAATGCAAAGACAGACCATGCGACGTTTTTGCTCACTGTACAAACACCGTCGGCAGTTTCCAATGCTCATGTTTTCCTGGATATATTGGCGATGGATTTACTTGCAGAGGTATGTTGTAACCACCTGTGTCTTGTATTAATTCTGATTTCTTATTTTGTTTAAAGGCACATTGAGTGGTATTTTATCTGAATTTTTATTTACTTATATTAGACATCAACGAGTGCGAAGATCCGGCGATTGCTTCACGTTGCGTAGAGAACGCCGAATGTTGTAATTTGCCAGCTCATTTCATCTGTAAGTGTAACCGAGGATTCGAAGGTGATGGTGAAGAGGAATGCCGAGGTAAGAGTTGTGCTTTCATTTCGATGCATAGACGAATTCATCACTTTTTATAATATTTAATCCGTATTGATATTTTCTCCTAATTACATTCTAGATATAAACGAGTGCCAAAGACCGGGTGCCTGTGGGGTAAATGCGGTTTGTCATAATTATCCAGGAAATTACACATGCGCTTGTCAAGCAGGTTACACCGGAAATCCATTTGATGGAGTAAGTATGCCTTGGTTGAAGTTATTTGTTTACTTAGGATATTCTTGCCGTTTAGTTGAGATCCGATTTTTAAAGAGAACATGAGTTTTGTATTTTATAATTGTACATAAATGGAACAATAAATTGAGTATTATTCTTTTTAGTGCGCAGATATAAATGAATGTGCCAACGAAGGAGCTTGTGGAGTTGGAGCCAATTGCAACAACGTCGACGGCGGTTACGAATGCAGCTGTCCACCTGGCTCCGAAGGAGACCCTCGAATCGCGTGCCACACTAACGATGAATGTTCGAGGGTATCTTGCGGCCGGGATGCGCATTGCGAGAATTTGCCTGGGGCCCATCGTTGCGTTTGTCCACCAGGTTTTCAAGGCGACCCCAATGTGCAATGCACTGGTAAGATTTACACCCTGCCGTCGTAGTGGGTGTGACTAACCTACGTTTTAAACTAATGCTTCGGTTTACACTGTAACTTATAATTAAGCGCTAAATATAGCCGCAATATACAAGCGGTGGCTTTATGCTTTTATTAACCACTGACGAAAAATATTATTTCAGCCTTTTTCGTCGAAGATCCTAAGTTCATTCCATATGTCCATGAAGATTCGATAGAAGACTAGGTTTCCTTAGGTTTAATGTTGTCTATCAATCTCAATATACTTCTCTTCGATTTTGATTCTGTCTGTCGCCTTTTTTGTGTGCCTTCTTCTTCATAGTGGCTGTCGGAGTATCTTCTGCGTACGTATTTCACAATTCATTATTGCGTTTGAATTAATTAATAAGACTATGAGTTTTTTTACACCAGACGTGGATGAATGTAAGAATGATCAATGCGGACCACATTCAGTCTGTACAAATACATTGGGGAGCTACGTTTGCATCTGTGAGCCGCAGTACACAGGAGATGCCAGTTCGTCCGCTGGCTGTCACGATATTGACGAATGTAAAACAATTGAGAAGCCTTGTGGATTGTATGCCATATGTGAAAATGCAGAGCCAGGTTATAATTGCGTGTGCCCTCAAGGGTATAGAGCAAAACCAGATCCACAAATTGCCTGTGAGCAGGTACTTAAAAATTTACTAATATACCGAATATTAAAATAACGCTAGTATTTATTTTTTAATTACAATACATGTTTCTTGACTCACAGGTAGATGTAAACATACTGTGCAAATCCAATTTCGACTGTACAAACAACGCTGAATGTATAGAAGACCAATGCTTTTGTAAAGAAGGATTTGAAGCAAAAGGTTCTACGTGCATAGATGTAGATGAATGTAAAAACAATACACGATGTGGGGTAAATGCTATGTGTGTCAATACACCTGGAAATTATAAATGTGAATGTGCATTGGGATATATTGGCTCTCCGCCAAAAATTGCATGTAGAGCTCCATGTGAAGATGTCAAATGTGGCGATCATTCCTTTTGTAAGGCAGATAGTTATGAAGCATATTGTGTATGCGAAGAAGGTTGGACTTTTGACCCTAACGACATATCAGCTGGATGCATTGACATAGATGAATGCGATACTTCACTTGGGTCTTCTGGAGGTTGTGGTAAAAATGCTGTTTGCTTTAACATACCTGGTGGTTTTAAATGTCAATGCCCAGAAGGTTTTACTGGAGATGCCAAGAAAATTTGTACTGATGTAGACGAGTGTCAAATTGAAAGCTCATGTGGGATTGGATCAGTGTGCAGTAATCAACCGGGATCATATTCTTGTCAATGCCCTGAAGGATTTTTACCAGATCCTGAGCCACATATAAGGTGTTCTGAAATTTTAACATGCAAAGTAAATAAAGACTGCCCAGGAAATGCTTTATGTGACTCTAACTCAAAGTGCTACTGCCCTGATCCAAATATTGGTAACGAATGCAGACGTAAGTTATTTAAATCAGCTTAAATTATTAACACTTAATTGTTCTTCTATTCAGTATTTAAAACAAGTATAAATTAAATCTTTTCCATTCTTTATATTATTTGTTCCCTACAAATTATAATAAGTATATTTGTTTTTAGATCCTTGTGAAGCTTTACAATGTGGAAGTAATTCTGAATGTCTTTTGAGTGATCAAATTGCTCAATGTATGTGTCAAACAGGATTCACAGGAAATCCATTATCCGCTGCTGGATGCCAAGATATAAATGAATGTCTGGGAAATCCATGTGCTGAAGGAGCAGTTTGTAAAAATCTTCCAGGTCATTTTCAATGTGAATGCCCAAGTGGCTTTAACGGTGACCCATATTTAAGTGGATGTATAGTAGGCAATAAACAAAATGCATGCAGCCAAATTCATCCCTGTCCAGCTGGAGAACAATGCATCTTGCATGGCGACGACAATGTTTGCGTTTGTTCACAAGGATTTTCACGTAACAAGGAAACTGGTATTTGTGAAGATATAAATGAGTGTATAGAACAAGGTAGAATACCATGCGGTTTAAATGCAATTTGTAAAAACTTACCTGGTAGCTATGAATGTAAATGTCCAACAGAATATAGCGGTAATCCCTATCAGCTTTGTGAAATTTGTGACGAAATAAGTTGTCAGTGCCAACCTCCCTATAAAGTTGTAGATGGAAATTGTGTATTATCTGGATGTTCTAATGAAAAGAAATGTGGCAAAGGAGCAGAATGCATAGTCATATCTGACGGTTTTAGTTATTGTGCATGCCCAGCAGGATATTCTCAAAATCCGGATGGGGTGTGTGAAGACATAAATGAATGTAATTTTGGGCATTCTGTTTGTGGCTTTGGCGCGGAATGTTTAAATACCCAAGGATCGTTTGAATGTAAATGTCCACCTGGTTACGGTAAAGACCCTATTTTAGGACATTGTAGCCTTAATCAAAAACGTTGCATTAGTGACTCAGACTGCTTTGCAAATGAAAAGTGTGTGCAGCCTGGGAACTGTATTTGCCCTCCACCATTCTATTTAGACGTTGAAGATGGTCAAAAATGTAAGAGCCCATGTGAAAGATTTATTTGTGGTATAAATGCAAAATGTACTCCTAGTGATCCACCAAGATGTATGTGCATGCCTGGTTTTGAAGGCGATCCATACACGGGTTGTACAAATATTAACGAATGTCATAGTTCACCCTGTGCTTATGGTGCGATATGTCACGACGAAAAAGGAGGATATAAATGTAGCTGCCCCGAAAATTACGTCGGAGACGCTTATAAATCTGGCTGTAAGTATTTTATGAAAAACATGATTGTGTGTACCTACCTAATTTCGAGTTCTTATATAAAAGTTTTTTTGTCTAGGTACTACTGAAGAACCTATTTCTCAGAAACAATTATGCAGTCATGATGATCAGTGTCCAAATAACTTGGCTTGTATAAATCAAACTTGTGCCTCACCGTGCGCTTCAGTATCTTGTGGACCTAACGCCTTCTGCGAAGTTGATGACCATGCTGGCTGGTGTCGTTGTAATCCAGGATACACAAAACCGGAAAGTGGAAAATGCATATCAGGTAATATAATATTTTTTTTATTGCAAAGCGTGTAAATACGTTACAAATGTTTGTAGTAGATATTTTATTTTCGTTGTCTGGTGCCCGTAGCATATCTTTGGAAGTATTCTATAGCTATTTAAATTAATTTTTGAATACATTTTTATTAAATCTTTTTGTTAAATTTCAGGATGTGATAACTACACATGTGCTCCTGGAGCGCAATGTATAATATCAAAAACGGGTCCTATATGTGTCTGTCCAGAAGGAATGGCTGGAAATCCGTTTCCAGGAGGAGTATGTAATAGAGATTTATGTGGACCAGGAGTCCCGTGCGAAGATCATCTCACATGTGTTTCTGGACGTTGTCGACAACGCTGTGAGAATGTGGTTTGTGGTGTTGGTGCTCACTGTAACGAGGAAAGTGGGCGATGTGTTTGTAATACCTTCTTTGTTGGCAATCCTGATCTTCTGTGCATGCCTCGTAAGTGTTTTTCTTTAATATTAATGGTATTATTATATTTGACGCATGTATGATAATATGTAAATATTATCTAATTAATAATAATATTTGTTTGTTTATTAAAGGTTATTAGTTTCAATTGACAACAATTATTAATTAATAGTATTGATAGTTAAACAGATCATAATAGATAATTTGTTTTAAAATTTTAATCATACTTAATAAGTATACCTATATTAATTTTTAGTTTTTCATTTGCCTTTAGTAGTTCAGTTAAATTGTATTTTTGCTAGGAAAGTTTTGGGGTAGTTCTGATTTTTTTCATTCTATATGTGTTTTGGGGTGCTAAATCCGAATCTGAGGTTTGCGGACAAAATTTCGTGACGCAACATTAAGAAAAACAGAAAAAAACGGTTTTTTTTTTGCTTTTTTCCGGTTTTTTGCTTAAAACTCGAAAACTATTAACTTTTGGTAAATGGTCTGTTTACAGAAATTAAAGTACTTGAAATTCTCTACAAATAGCAGTATTTAGTTTTTTTTTCAGACGAATCGTTCGGTTTCTAGTGCGAGTTGAAAATTGTAAATTTTTAGCAGTTTATGCAAAACCCACTTTTTACATTTCAATATTTAATTTTTATGGATGCTGTCATTTGATAAATGTCACCTGGTTTTCCACACAAGTAATTAAAAAGAAAAAAGGCAAAAATAATGCAAATTCAGTAGGTATCAAAAAAAGGTAGAACTCGTAACAAAATAAAACTTAAAATCTCGTTACTTATGATCATATAATATTATTATGATTATAAATTATAATATGCAAAATTTATATGAGCCGTTGTCTTTTGAAAGGCCCTGGCTGAGGTTCTTCGATAACGATGAGTCCTGGTTCTGCTTGTTCTGGAAAATAAAAGTTTAAAGTTAAGTCATTTATCAAGAAGAGATGAAGATTGCAAAATAGATTGTGAGATTAAACATACCTTCCGCATCGTACTGAGGTTCTTCGATGGCATCGGGTCCTGGCTAAGGGTCTGACTGCTCCATCGTCAGCGTCGGGAGTCGTTCTCCTGGAAAATAAAAAGAGGTGAGACACATATCATATATCAAGGAGAGATTAATGACTACAAAATAACTTGTGAGATCCAACATACCTCTCTCTCTTTCTTCAGTTTCTTCTACGTCTATGTCAGAGCTGATTTTTACTGATTTAAACTTTTATTTTTCAGAACAAGCAGAACCAGGACTCATCGTTATCGAAGAACCTCAGCCAGGGCCTTCCAAAACACAATGGCTCATATAAATTTTGCATATTATAATTAATAATCATAATAATATATGATCATAAATAACGAGATTTTAAGTTTATTTTGTTACGAGTTCTACCTTTTTTTGATACCTACTGAATTTGCATAATTTTTGCCTCTTTTCTTTTTAATTACTTGTGTGGAAAACCAGGTGACATTTATCAAATGACAGCATCCTTAAAAATTAAATATTGAAATGTAAAAAGTGGGTTTTGTATAAACTGCTAAAAATTTACAATTTTCAACTCTCACTAGAAACCGAACGATTCGTCTGAAAAATAAACTAAATACTGCTATTTGTAGAGAATTTCAAGTACTTTAATTTCTGTAAACATACCATTTACCAAGAGTTAATAGTTTTCGAGTTTTAAGCAAAAAACCGAAAAAAGCGAAAAAAAACCGGTTTTTTTCTGGTTTTTTTAATGTTGCGTCACGAAATTTTGTCCGCAAACCTCAGATTCGGATTTAGCACCCCAAAACACATATGGAATGAAAAAATCAGAACTACCCCAAAACTTTCCTACTAGGGTCACTTTACAGTACAAATTTACTGAATTATAGGTTTAATTAAATAAGTTAATAATGTAACATAATGATATATTTGCTTAAACTTTATCAATTTCATTATTGTTGCAGCTGTTGCACCTCCAAGTTGTACACCAGAATGTGGACAAAATGCTCACTGCTCATACGGACAAACTAATGTATGCAAATGTGATAAAGGTTACACGGGAAATCCTTACACCAAATGTTTGAACAGAAAATACATAACATGTGCGAAAAATTCCTGTGGAGCTAACGCCGTATGCCAACAGACTAAATCACATGTTGAATGTTTATGTCCACCTGGATATGTCGGCAACCCGAATTTACAATGCATAGATATAGATGAATGCTCTTCAAGGCCATGCGCTGAAAATGCCTTATGTATAAATACTCCCGGCAGTTTCAGTTGTATCTGTAAAAGTAAATATGTCGGAAATCCATACGAATTATGTACTGAAATTGCCATACCAAAATGCATTAATGGAGACATTTGCACATGCTCTCATAATGCGACATGTCCTGATGGCTACGTTTGCGAGAAATCAAGATGCGTCGATGTTTGTCGTTCTATCACATGTGGTCCTAAAGCAGTTTGTGAAGAAGGTAGATGCTTATGTCTTCCAGGTTATACAGGAAACCCAAATAATTTACAGCAAGGCTGTGGACTAGATGATAAATGCGTTGTTGATGAAAATTGCAAAGACTCTGAAATTTGTTTCCAAGTTAGTAAAAATATTCGAAAATGTGTTGATTCCTGCAGCAAAGTACAATGTGGACCTAATTCTCTATGTGTTAGTGCTAATCATCAAGCTAACTGTGTTTGTACAGAAGGATATATCGGTAAGCCTAATGATATAAAATTAGGCTGTCACTTAAAACAAAATGAGAGAAATGAAGTTGAATGCAACGTAAATAGCGATTGCACGGAACCTAAAATTTGTGTTGCAGTCGATGGAATAACAAACAGATGTCTTGATTTATGCTCTACTGTAGCTTGTAGTGCCAATGAGGTATGCAAGGTTGTTGATTCAGCTCCTCGCTGTGACTGTAAAGATGGGTATTTGTGGAATCCTATAAATTCTATTTGTGAACAACCCAGCACACCAAACTGCGAAAAGGATGATGATTGCGATGATGGAAAATCATGTCACCAAGATGCTCTCGGAGTTAAAAAATGTGTTGATGGTTGCGTTGTTTTTATGTGCCCGGAAAATTCTAAGTGCATTTCTAAAAACCATAAAAGTGAGTGCAAATGTAGCCCTGGATATATTGGAAACCCAAATAATCGTGATGGATGTGTTTCTATCAATAAAGACGACTGCTTAGATGATAGTCAATGCAAGGAAAGTGAAATATGTAAAAATGTTGTGAATATAAAAAAATGTGTTCCAGCTTGTCAACAGATAACTTGTGGACCAAATGCTATCTGTGTATCAAACAACCACGTTGCTCAATGTCAGTGTCCTATGGGAGCGTATACTGGTAACCCCAATGATTTACATTTAGGATGCCAATCTGTACCCTGTGTCTATAACATCGACTGCCAATCACATGAAATTTGTAATCGCTTAACATATAAATGTATCAATGCTTGCAATGAAAATTCATGTGGCGAAAATGCTGTTTGTTTAGCAGACAACCACAAATTTAGTTGCCAGTGTCCAGCTGGTTATGTAGCAGATCCCTTGCCAGAAATAAGTTGTAAAAGATTAGATATGTGTAATCCCAATCCATGCCACCCAACTGCGATATGCGAACAACAAGCCGCATCCTACATATGCAAATGTCCAGCAGGGCATGTAGGAGATCCAATACAAGAGGGATGTAGAAAGCAAGAAGAATGTCCTAACGGAAATATCAATTGCCCACAAGATTCTATCTGTATTAATGGACACTGTAGAAATCCTTGCGAAGACGCATGTGGAATTAATTCCGTTTGCAAGATAGTTGACAGAAAGCCAATTTGTTTTTGTCAAGAGGGCTATGAAGCAGTACACCCAGGAATCGATTGTAAGAAGCAAACAGTAAGATGCGCTGAGGACAGAGATTGTAACGGCGATGTTTGTCATAATCAACAATGTTTTTCAGCTTGTACAAATTCTAGTAATTGTGATCAAGGTGAAAGATGTATAAAAAATTTATGCATATCACAATGTAGTAAACATTCACAATGTAGTGTTGGACAGGCTTGTATAGCCGGTCAATGTTTAATTGGATGCAGACATAATGAAGACTGCGATGAAGATCAATCTTGCGTCAATAGTCAGTGTATAAATCCTTGTCTTGCAACAAGAGCTTGTGGACCTAATGCTATTTGTTCCAGAATAAACCATAGTACTAAATGCGAATGTCCTGTAGGGTTCGAAGGCTCTCCTACGCCACAACTAGGATGTGTTCGTAAGCCAGCAGTATGTGATCGAACTTCGGAATGTCCACCAGATCATATGTGTATTGGACGTCTTTGTCAAGTACCTTGTAAGCATAACTCTCACTGTGCTATAGGAGAGACTTGCAGTGACAATAAATGTCATAAAATTTGCCATACAAGTAGTAATTGCCTGCATGGTGAATATTGTGATTCAGGAGTCTGTATCGCTGGATGTAAATCTGATTCTGATTGCCTCAATAACCAACTATGCCAATCAAAAACTTGTGAATGCCTCCCTGGCTACAAGTTAATTAACGAAGAATGCGTGAACATAGTAGAATGCCTCAACAATCCATGTCACCCTTCAGCACAATGTATAGACTCAATCGGATCATATAAATGCGTATGCCCAATTGGAGCATTAGGTGATCCTTATAAGTCTGGCTGTCTTTTACCTAATAAATGCGCGCAAGACAGCCAATGTCAAGACTCATTATCATGCGTAAAAGGGGAATGTTTGAATCCATGCCTATCTAATTCGTGTGGAATAAATGCCGTCTGTAACGTGGATAAACATAAAGTCACTTGCAGTTGCAAAAAAGGATATTTAGGTAATCCTTTAGATAAAGAAATTGGATGTTTCAAGGTTGAATGTGTTGACGATACGGACTGTGCTAATGATAAATACTGCGATACTTTGAGCAATAAATGCACTGGTAAGAAAATAAAATAATTAAATTTAAAGTAATGTATGTAATTCGTCATTGTATACAATTCCTAGGTATTGTATAGGAACAATGCCTAAAACGCCAGGAAATGTGTGAAATAAATTATATTTGACACATTGCTCTGGCAATATACTCGTATATAAAGCCTAAAGAGTTTAAGGATTAAGTAGTAATTTCATCAAAATCTCTTCAGTTGTTTTCGCGTGAATCAGAACAATGAACAATCATATAAATCACAGTTATCTTTTCTTATGTAATAAAGAGGAAACTCTTTATTACATTAGAAAAGATAACTGTGATTCTCAGTTTAACAGCGTATTATATACATTTCCTAATTTAATTGTATATTGAAACAATATTTAATAGGTACGTTGCCTAAAAAGCTTCCGAATTGTATATGATCTCTAAATTTCATACGTTGCCTGTAAACACTGATTTTGCTATTTAGTTATAGGTGCAGTAAATACTAACCACACTTTTTTTTTTTCAGATAATTGCGAATCTAATATGTGCCTTTATGGAAATTGTAAAATAGATAACCATAAGCAGTTGTGTACTTGTTTACCAGGATATAAATTGTATAATAATCAATGCGAAGATATTAACGAATGTACAAAAAAACCTTGTCCATTAAATTCTAATTGTAATAACACCTTGGGTTCTTTTATGTGCACTTGTACTAATGGCACTATATTAGACACAAATACTGGCACTTGTAAGATGCCTGGCGACTGCTTTTCAGACGATGAATGTTCTGAGAAAACAAAATGTTTGAAAAATCGATGCGTTAATCCTTGTGATAAAGTTACATGTGGGCAGAATGCTATATGTTCGGTCTCGAATCATAAACCTATTTGTGAGTGTACACCAGATAGCCAAGGAGATCCGTACAAACAATGTGATAAATTTGAATGTGTAAGAGATGCAGACTGTTCCTTAGAGGAAGCATGTGTCAATAATAAATGCATCGATTCATGTAGCCTGCCACGTGCTTGCGGAAAATATGCTGTTTGCTTATCTAGAAACCACGTTGGTCACTGCTCATGTATGTCCGGTTACACAGGAGATCCAGTTTTAGGTTGTGTTCCTATTCAATATTGCGAAGATGATAGCAGATGCTCTTCGGGAACAAAATGTGTAGATAACTTATGCGTCGGTAAGTTTCAAAAGCAAATAATTACTAATAAATATTTTTAATTGTGTTTATTAATAAATATAGTTTTGCGCAATATACAATTTTTTTTCAGGTGTCTGCAAAAATTCTAGAGACTGTTTTGATGATCAAGTTTGTGTTCAAAGTACATGCAGGTTGAAATGTAATTCCAATAATACA
Source organism: Glaucopsyche alexis (assembly GCA_905404095.1). Lineage (NCBI taxonomy): Eukaryota > Metazoa > Arthropoda > Insecta > Lepidoptera > Lycaenidae > Glaucopsyche > Glaucopsyche alexis. Next base: position 12,933,376 of record FR990053.1, read on the forward strand.
TGCCCTGATTCTTATTTTTGTTCTAATAGAATATGTACAAAAGATCTGAAATGCATTTCAAATGAAGACTGCACCTCTGATGAAGAATGCGTGCAAACTACAAACAATATTCCAAAATGTGTAAAACTATGTAAAACACGATCTTGTGGTAGAAATACAGACTGTACAGCTATTTCCCATCGAACTGTTTGTTCATGTAAAGACGGATTCTTTGGCGATCCAATAAAAGGATGTAGAAAAAAAGAATGTGACAAAGATTCAGATTGTTCGAGCGACAAGCTATGCAGAAGTAATCTGTGTAAAGTTGTATGTTCTGTTGAAAACAACTGTGGAGAAAATTCTATTTGTATATCAGAAAATCACGGGCATTCTTGTTCCTGTCATCCTGGTTTTACCGGTGACCCATCTAAAGGATGCGTTAAAATTAATTGGTGTGAACCAAATCCATGTGCTTTTGGTGCCGAATGCAAAAATATGATAAATAGTCCACATTGCATTTGCCCACCAGGAATGGTTGGCAATGCGAGCACTGAAGGTTGCAAAAAAGCCGGAGAATGTAGATTTAATAGAGACTGTCCATTAAGTGCCCGATGTACTGTTATTGATGGCACAAGGAAATGTACAGGTATAAATTATTATTACTTTAAATTATATTAAAAGTTGTGATTTTATTAAATAAAAGTTTATAAAGAATTGTTTCTTTTTGTTGTAGATGCATGTGAAAATATAAAATGCGGTCCTAATGCAGAATGCATAGCAGAAAGACATGCAGGTCAGTGCAGGTGTAAAGAGGGTTATACAGGAGTTGCTTCTAGTGATAAAGGATGCCGCATACGTGAAGTAACTTGTACTAAAAAAGCTGATTGTCTTCAAGAACAGTATTGCAATAATGGAATTTGCGTTGGTATGTACCTAATAAATGATAACAAAATATTAAGTGCCATTTAATGTAAAAACATAATAAATAATCGTATCGTATTTTGTTACAATAACCTTTTTTCTTTTCCTTATTTCAGGACTATGCCTTTTAGACGAAGAATGCAAATCAGATGAAAAATGTATGAATGGACAATGTATAAATCCATGTCAGATGGAAAAAACTTGCGGTCTAAATGCAGTATGCCGCACCGGCAACCATATTGTGCAATGCACCTGCCCTTATAGTTTTACAGGAAACCAGGATGTTGAATGTGTCAGAAGTACGTATTTATATAATTTTAAATATTTTTTAAATCAGACTACCAAAGCCTACTTATACTTATCATAAAATTTTAGTGCCGAGATTGTGTGGATCTTCAGGAGAGTGTGAAGATGATTTCGTTTGTCAGGATTCAATGTGCGTTCCTGGATGCAAAATTGATGAAGATTGCGCTGTAAATGAAAGATGTTCAAACAGCGTATGTCTACGTAAGTTAACTATAATATATTTTTTTCTCAAACGGTCCTTTACTGCTATAAAGTTAAGTATTTGTAAACTATTAATTAGTAGTACTTCTAGATATATAGGTACTTACTTAAGTAAATATTAGAACATATTATAAATGTACTATATATTTTATTAATGTTTATAAGTAAATATTTATTTTCAGTTACGTGCCGTGTTGACAACGATTGTTTCCTTGGACATATATGCTTATCGAATAGTTGTCATTATGGCTGCCGACATGACGATGATTGCGGACAAGAAGAAGTCTGTAAAGAAAATTACTGTCAAAATCCGTGCTCAAACAATAACAATCCATGTGGCCCAAATGCAATGTGTTCTGTAGTTGACCGTAAAGCTTTATGCTCTTGTGGAGAAGGTTTAATACCTTACCCAACTCCAAATATTGGATGTATTAGAACTGTATCAACATCTTGCTCCACACACACTGATTGTAGTCCTGGATGGCGATGTATGGACGATAAGTGCCGACCAGCTTGTACGACGGAAGGATCAGAATGTCTTCAAGGCGAACGATGCGATTCAGGTGTATGTCGCTATGCCTGTACTTCAGACGATCATTGTTCTAATGATGAAGTTTGCGACGGCCGATTTTGCGTAACTGGATGTAGATCAAATTCTAATTGCCCTAATAATTTGGCTTGCATATCAGGACAATGTACAGATCCTTGTAGTGAACCAGCTACGTGTGGAGCAAATGCATTATGTGCAACAGAGAATCATTCTCCGAAATGTACTTGCCCACAAAACTTAATAGGAGATCCAAAATATATATGTAAACGAATAAGAAATGTTTGTGATAATAATAAGAACTGTCCAGGCGGATCTGTATGCTACGGTGATACATGCCATCCTTCTTGTAGAAGGTTTGTTTTTGTACAATTGCAATTTTCGAATTATAAAATAATCTTGAAGCAAGAAATAAAAATATATTATAACTTAATTTTTTAGTGACAGCGTCTGCTTGGCAAATGAAAAATGTATTCGAGGCATATGTAGAGTAGTTTGTAACAGCGATGACGCATGCAGCGAAAACCACATTTGCGAGAATAGAATCTGTAAACAAGGATGCCGTGATGATACTGCGTGCGCTAATAACCAAGCATGTATAAACGGCCAGTGCAAAGGTAAATTTTAACATAGGAAATAATTTATATTTTATTTATACACTTTCTGTACCTATTTGTGTTGATTTAACGCCTTCGAAGTTCAGAGCTTGGATCTCGACTCCGGGTGTTGCGGGTTCGATTCCTACGTTAGAACAACAAAACATGTTTTCAAGTCTGGTTAGGACAATGCAGGCTGATCACCTGATCGTCTGACAACAAAGATGATCCATGCGTCGGTTGAGCATGTAAAAAGTCGATCCTACGCCTGATCTCTCGCCAGTCGTGTCAGTCATCCATCTAACTGGGTTACGAGAGTAAAGAAAGAGAGTATGCTCTTGCGCGCACACTTGGGCACTATAAAATAACTCCTGCGTAGCTGGACAGGTTTCAACGAAACCTGCCACCGCTACCAAAATAGGTGCGGGACCTATTATTATATTATACTTGTATCACCTTAAACACAAAATGTTTTTCTTTTTAGACCTTTGTAATGAACGTCAAACATGTGGAACTTGTTCTGAATGTAAAATGATAAACCATCGAGCACAATGTAGTTGTTCCAGCAATTATAGTGGAAACCCCTTGGTTGAATGTAAAAAGAAGCTATCTCAATGTGATGGATTTTGCCCCTGCGATGACAGTGGATATTGCATATCTCTATGTGAACATGATTCTGATTGTGCATGTGGTGAAAAGTGTTACAATGGTGGTTGCAGATCACTATGCTCAGCTAATAAAAAATGTCCTGAAAGGCAAATATGCACACAAGGAGTCTGTGTACCCGGTTGCAACAGTAACAAGGACTGTGGAGATGATATGACATGCTCCTCAAGACTTTGTGTAGCAGTTTGCAGGGAAAATTCCTGCGGAAGAAATGCTTTATGTTTAGCTACTCGACATCGAGCTGTTTGCAGTTGTCCTAGTGGGTTTTCTGGAGATCCATTAAAAGATTGTAAGGGATACGATTGCTTAAAAAACGAAGATTGTGGGTCTGATGAAGAATGTACAATAGATGGTTTATGCAAAAATATATGTCTTCATGCCTGTGGTAATAACGCGATATGCCGATCAATCAACAGGAAGCCCCAATGTTCTTGTCCGCCTAATTTCATAGGTAATCCAAAAATAGAATGTTCTAAACCATCAGAGGGTAGTTGTTTGCGAAACCCATGCGGTGTCAATGCTAGATGCAGGGATCTAGATGATGGAAGTTTTGAATGCACTTGTCCAAAAGGATGTTCTGGGAACCCAGAAAGGCAATGTTTTTGTGGCACTATGGCACCGTGTGCAAACAAAGTTTGCGGTACTAATGCTCAATGTCGAATAGGATTAAATGGAAATGCCCAATGTTATTGTCCAAGGAATTATCCCAATGGTGACCCTAATATAGAATGTAAGTGAAAATACTTAAATATGCCTTAAATATACACATACATACGCCATTTTACGTAATTTTGTAAATTTAATATTATGTTAGTTGGGGCAAGATGGTCATTGGGTAAATATTAAAAAGGAAAATAAAGCCACTCGAACCTAAAATAAACAAAATGTACATACTACGTAACGAAAATATATTATTATAATTTAAAAAAATACCTACTTACTATTTTTTGTAGGTGCTGAAGAACCCAGCATAGTCGATTGTCGAACAACAGGATGCGGTACAAATGGAGAATGTTTGAGAGAGGGTGCCGAATTTGTATGCCGCTGTATACCGGGTACTGAAGGCAAAGCTGATGAGCAGTGTCACACTAGTGAGTATTACAATACAGTATTGGCGCGTAAAATGTTATATATCCATTATACTTATAGTGATTCTAAAGCACAAAAAATTATAGTAATAATTAGAAATATAACATTCGTTATTGTTTCAACGAAAATATTATGTATAATTGTTGGGTCAGGAGGTTTATCTGATCAAGATAGACTTTGTGTAAATATGTATCCTTAATTATACACTTAATGTAAATCACTAACTTTACTACTTAAGGCTGCGCTAGTCGGTTTTTTCTCCATACAAACGCTGTTGGTGATTTACTCTAAAGTCAAGCATTATAGACCCAAATTCTAGCGTAATATCGATTTTTATGACACTTATCTAGGTCGGTATTTGCTTATATTTCTGAAATTCAAATTAGTGTAGAAGATAATAGCCTCCAAACATCGCATTTTTAGCACAACTTTGAACGTAAATAAAAATTAAACGAAGAATGATAATAAAAAAGCAAGCACGTACCGACACAGATCGATTATTCAGCAATTGAGATAATTTTACTTCAGACAAAAATATTATATAGTTTTTTCATAAAACACCAACAGCTGAGTGTCGATTTGCGTAATTTGAAGACGCCTTTTCTAAAATACTTTACACAGCTGCATAAATGTGTGCAGTATAGCTTCTCTTATAAGTATAGATTACTATTTTATGGGTATATCCTTTTTTCCCCAATATTAGGTGAAATAACAAGCATTTTCCCCACGCGCATCACTGAGTTCGAGCCGTTGACTAGCGCACTCTTAACAATTTTCTCTATTCTGAAGGGTATTTGATTCCCAAACAGTAAAATATTATGTATAATAATTAAAATCGCAAAATATACTTCTCTTATTTGTAAAAAGTTAAATATTTGTTAAAAGTTTTCTGGCACATTATTTTTATTTTGTACAAATATGTGAATTTGATTTTATCGATATACATATATGTACAACATGTTTTGATCATTTTTGATCGAAATTAGTGGAAGCATTCTCACTGTTCGTGCTTAAATGCAATCTGTAACATTTTGTTCGGCTTCATGTACATATTGCTTGTTTATAATAATTTAACGTTATATAATATTTTCAATCATAAACTATCAGTTTCGAAAAGCATGCACTGTCTCGTGAGAAAGTTTCCTCTTCGTGGCTGAAGGTACAGCTCTTTCGACTATGCTTTCTTCTTTCACATCTTCCTAGGTATCGAATGTACGAGCGACAAGGACTGCCCAGTAGACAAAGCGTGTTTGAGCTTGCATTGCGTAGACCCTTGTACAGTTCGAGGGGTCTGCGGAGAAGACGCACTTTGTGAACCAGTAATGCATAAAGCCCAATGCTCATGTCCGCAATGCTATATCGGACAGCCGCGGCTAGCGTGTCGCCTGGATCCCAATTGTAAAACGACTACAGATTTTAATACGACATTTACATGCTCCGATACTAAACCGTGTCCTTCGAAATTGTCTTGCGATTTAAATACTAACCAATGCCGCAATCCATGCTTGGGTTATCAAAACTGCCGACGAAATCAAAAATGCGAAGTTCGTAATCACGTACCTGTTTGCGTTTGTCGCAATGGTTTCGCTTTAAATGAAAGAGGTGAATTGACATGTGCACCAGATAATGCAGAATGTACAAGGGATGAACAATGTCCTTCAAATACCGCATGTAAGGATTCGAAATGCGTCAATCCCTGTTTGGCATCAAAACAATCTATATGCTCGAAAGGAAAGCAATGCGCAGTGGTAGAGCACCGTGCCGTGTGTGTATGTGTGGAAGATTGTCATCCAACTGTATCCATTTGCTTGAGAGATAATGGGTGTCCTCAAAATTTGGCTTGTAAAGACTTCCAATGCCAGGACCCATGTAAAGACGCATGTGGTGGTACACCATGTTCAGTGGAAGATCACCATCCTGTTTGCAAATTTTGCCCGAATGGATTTGTACATGATGACAAGCACGGCTGCATTAAAGGTAATTCTGTCGTTTAGCAAAAACATTAAAAGTTAGTATAATATAGTATATTTTGTCTTATGCATATCTTATTAATTTTTTTTCTTCATATTCCAGGAATTTTGATAGAACTTTTTCTATGACTTCATGCAGCTATTTCTATTCTATTTCTGTATTTCTAGCATGATCATTTTTCTTTTTTCACAGTTGAACTTCTTCTAGTGCAGGTAGTTCTTACTTGTAATGTATACTTATTACTTATGACTTATTTGTGTACATAATGTTTTCGCTTTGTTATAACTTTGCATCAATATAATATAAAGGGTGACGGAGCTAGTAATTTATCATAATGCTTACAAATGCTTGGACTAACCTATGAAAGCAAAACAAACTGCCACGAGACAGAGTTTGCAATAAATCATTTGTTCATATAGAAGTAATATAGATAATTAAATTATTTATTATTTACCTGTGGATAAATCTGTACAGTTAAATATTTAGCAGGTGTATTATAATGTACCTATCCGTAGAAACTTAGTAGATTTTTATTCTATTTTAATGTTTTTTATTCAGTTCATATTTTATTTTGCATTACTACTCTTAAGCAAAATAATAGTTTTAATGTACCTAATTATAATAATAATCATTTGTCATCTGGAGGCCTGCAACTATAATAGTTTGGGTATTTAGAAAAAACAAGATATAAATTTGTAATAAAAATAAAATTTAAATAAATTTCCAAACGTGATATTACGATTATTAAGATTTTTTTGAAACTTTCACAATTTAACAACTAGGATGTCAAGTATAAAATAGTCAAAATTGTATTTTGTCATCACAGCATTAGAATGTGGTGCCCACGAACACTGTGCGCCTGAGTTAGCATGCATGGAGGGACGATGTGCGGACCCTTGTGCTCTCGGCGGCCCTTGCACTGCTGGACAACATTGTGCTGTAGTCAATCATCAACCAGTCTGTTCAAAAGGTACTTTTTTTACAACATGAATTACATAAGTTCAAAGATTTCAAAACGAAAGATATGCTATGATGTACATCTGACAGAACAACTCTTCATACGATAAAAAGTTACGCCATCTTGGTTTTCACCATATCTCAAATGTCAAAATGGCCCCAAAACAATTAAGTGCAGACAGTTTTTGCCTCTACATGTCTCGTATATAATGATTGATTTTCGCGTTAGACATTTCCTGAAATGCTCTTTGTAATATTTATTATACATAACTAACGTTTAGTTCCCAATTACCATTAATGAAAGCAAATTAAGCAATTCATGTCTACAATACCAATTTATGTCATTAGGTTTTGCGAATGTTAATTAGGCTATTCCGATCTGTTGCGGACGGAAATTAGAAATTCACCTTCCTCCCAATTTATTTTGGGCACCGCTGTCAATCCAAGTTACACTGGGGTTGTTGTGTACACAACAACTAATTGGTAAGAATGTGTTGTGACTTGTGGCTATGGCCAACACTTTTTTTGCGAAAAATTATAAAATATTTTGTTACATTTTAAAGTATAATCAATACTAATATAATAAAGAGAAAAAGTTTGTTTGTTTGCATCGAAACCACAGGACCGATTTTGATAAAATGTCGTACAGATGTAGACGGGGAAGGGTAGCTATAGGTGTACCAGAATCTCATGGCAAATAGGGAAATAAAATTTTGTAGTGTGCAATACTGGGGAAATTGGATTAAACGATCTTGATACTGGTTAATATTTAATTATGTCTTTAGTATTATTTAACATGAATTATAATAAGACTGTATGAAGAATGTTCGGTGTATAATATAGAAAACTAGCTTTTGCCCGCGGCTTCGCCCGCGTGGAATAGTGTTCTTGGAGAAAAAACTACTTCGGAGAATAATTCTCTACCTACTTACAGCAATATACTAATACTGATACAATATTGAAAATGGTTTTTAGGTTTGCCCAATGCAAATTGTTAAAAATGGGACCCTATCACCTCGACACGACATGCGCGACCTCTTGATAATATACTTACATAATATTATATTTATCGCACTTGAATATAAATTTTACCATAATCTTATAATATACTTATAAGACTAAATACTTAAAGACTATTATTTTAAAAACTAGCATCAAAATCCGTTGCGTAGATTTAAAGATCTAAGCAATAACTATACCCACATGCATAGGGACAGACAGATAAAGCGGCTTGTTTTATACTATGTACTATGTAAAGTAAAGTTATTTGACCAACAAAACTGACAAACCACCTCTGGATATTCCATAAGAATTAAGAACTGCAGTTACTATTATACGTATTCTGTGCTGCAGTTCAAAATATTCGTGAACCTCTTTATACTGTATACGTCCCGCGTTTTCGATAGCACGATGTAGAAACGCGAGCGCCCGCGCCGCGCAGCAACACTATACCCCTGCATTTTAAATCTGTAATATCTTCGAAAATATTCATTTAAATTAAATGCACAATGTATTTAAGGTACTTAATTGGATAAGGATTAATACTGTATTGCTTAAAATCGCTTTGTAAATAAGCTATTAAATTAAAATCAAAGTAAAGGATAAAAAAATGGTTATTGTGGGTTATCCCTAAGAGATAGACATATGCCATCGCGGACTTTTTTAAGATGAATAATAAAACTGTAGTACATAATTTTGATCTATCTCGTAGTGTTCAGCCAGCATTTTCAATATAAGCGCAAAATATGTTATTTTTTAGGACTTTAGAAACCTCTATAATTATCTGTGTACCTCTACTATGTTATGCATGTTATATACCTAAAAACCTTCCCGTTAAATCACTTTATCTGTTAAAAAAAAACGGCATCAAAATCCGTTGCGTAGTTTTAAAGATTTAAGCATACATAGGGACAGACAAAAAAGGGACTTTGTTTTATACTATGTAATATAATGATATTTCATGAAAAATAAATCAATCGTGAATTACTTTATATACTTATTTATTACGAATAACATACAATTAAATTGGTAACAGTTTATTTAATGTTGGAATTTCCTTCCAAACCAGAGGCGGCTCGTGACCTTTTTTTTTGGGTGTTCAGAAACAAAAAGGGTTGCTTACCATTTATTTGTATAAAAAATCCATTCGCCGGTCTTGAGCGAAGACCTCTATCACTTTTTCGTGAAAATCGGATATGGAATTTATCTAGCGTTTTTATATGCTTATCAATTTATCATACACAATGCATGCAAACAATTTATTGGTTTCTTCACAACCACACATCCAAGGTGTTTACTGTTCGGGTTTAAACACACGCGTAAAAGTTTGTTTTTTAGCACATTTTGGACCTTTTGCTTTTAGTTCGAGACGCTTTTCTATAGTCTTTTCACAGTATTTAATAAAATATACATTGTATTGTTGCATTTTTACAAATAATGCACATAAACTATTTTTTTAATAACGGAATATCACAAAACTGCCGTATTCGCGCGAGTACCTAGTGTAGTGACCGGTGACGATGAGACGCAATGTTTGTTTACATAAGATAGGCAACAGCGCATAATTAGCCACACGGCACACCATGATAATTGTCATCTCGCCGCGATCTGGCAACGTCGCGTCGAGGAGCGGCGCTCCAAGTTAGGCTAATTTCTCATACGAAATCTTTTGTTTCACGTACCGGGCCGTGTCGATGTTTCTCTTTCACACTCATTGATTTCAGCACTAGGCGTTGTATTGAAATTTTTCTCATAGGAGCGCAATCGCGAGCGCTCCCGTGAGTAACGACTTAGCAAATCTTGAAATATGCTTGAAAACATTTTAACTTCTTACGTAGTTAATTAATTCTAGTAATTAATAAATACTATTATGTGTGCATGTGTATGGTTAAAAATATATAAGTGGGTAGCAGATTAAAAAATACTTTTTTATTATGTACTTAGTAACTATTTTGCAAAGTGGGAGGAGTGGGAGTGCAATGCACCAGCGCTCTTTAGGACGAGCCGCCTCTGTTCCAAACTGTATAGAACTCGTTTACTTTATTCCTAATCAACTATAAATCGAAACTGTCTTATGTTGATTTTCTTTTTTCCTCCTCTCCTCCTATTACCAGGCATGGAAAACAAACCATCATTCAATGTGCCATCAGCTACGATTCACCGTATAGTAATACTGGAAATACCTTTAAAGAAGTCACAATAATTACCTAAGAAAATATAAAAAAAACTAAAAGTATCTAAACAACTCACTCTAACTTACCGGTCAACTCTACCACGAGCTTTAAATTATAAGATTGAGTTCGATTTACACCTTCATCTTTCTGTATTTTACTATTGACATAGAAAACAATATTTCTCGCTTGAGATCGAATTGCCTTTTTGGATATTTTCACAAAAACAACAAATTCCAAGAACATAATCACAAAATTTTAGCAGCGGTTGACAGATCACGTACTTTGATTTGACGGGTCATACTTGACATTGCCATATGAAAATCACATTTTTTATTTTTTTTTAAAATGCCATCAGATTCTGGTAGACCTATAGATCGATTTTTCTCCTCCAAAACTTCCTGCATACTAAATTCCATGGTACTTAGGTAATACTTTCAGCCGTTTTCCAGATTACGATTATATACAGGATTGTCTCATTTAAAGCACAAGATAAACCTTTTTATTCATTGAAATTTTCAATTATTACAGTGTGTCAGTGTCAAACATCCTCGGACTGTGCTAGATATCCAAACACCGAGTGCGATGGTTGTGCGTGTATAAGACGTAAGTTCCACAATATACTTACATAATATATTTATAATATACCTAAATAAATTCTAAACAAAGATGAACTTGACGCTTAGTTAGCCATTTTTATTCATTAATCATGATAGGTTCAATGATAGGTACATTTTTTTCCTTTTTTAGTGTTCCGTACCTAAAAAATATTGTTGTCTGCTGTACCTCTGTCAAGTCCCTTTATTTCGGGAAGGCGTAGAGGTATCGACTTAAAATTAAAAAATATACTCAAGTCTACGGTCTCTTGAAGCTATGAAAAAATTGATAACGCTGTTTCGCCTCAAAAAACGCATATTTCGATACTCTTAAGGGAATCAAAATTCATTCCGCTGAGTTAGAGCTATGAATTTAGCAAGTAACATCGTTATATACCTACTATAATTACAAGAAAAAAATTAAGCGAATTCACTAGTTCAAATTGGTAATCATATGAAAGGGCTTAATCTATACATATAAAATCCTTTGTCCTGAATGACTGACGGATCAACGCACAGCCTAAACCGCTGATCGTAGAGACCTGAAACTTGCAGGGCTTGCTCTTTGTAATGCGTAGGGATCCGATAAGAAGGGATTTTTCGAAATTCGACTCCTAAGGGGGTGAAAAGGGGGAAAAAAGTTTGTATGGGGCAACTTGATTCCTTGGTCCAATTTACTTCATATTTTGCACAAACATTATGTAACAGAATTGATGGAATTTGTGTATCATAGTTTATTGTAATTCGTCCCCTAACGGGAATAAAAAGGGAAAGAAAGTTGTATGGGAGCGATTTGCTTTAAAGTTGATATAAATACTCCTTAGTGCTTTTGATTTAAAACTCCCACTCATAAGCGATCGATCGATTGAGTCTTTACTATAATTCAATGTTACATTCAATTATAGTTTTAGCATCTCCATAGTATTTACAAGTTAATTTTATTTGGGACACACACCAATAGATAGGCAATTTCATAACCTAGGTATTTTATATTTTTTTTTGGTCAATTTTGAACTAAGTTATGTGAAAAATTTTGAACTGAGTTATGCGGCTGACCGCGTCAAGGTCTTTTGCTCGGGGGAGGGCCTTAAGTTCAAAGTCCACAACTTCTTCCCATTCAAAAGATTTTCGAAATCGTTAAAATACTAATTATCGGCTACAAAGAAATCTTTACTTAATATTATACCTAAACGCGAAAGTTTGTATGTACATAATAATATGTTTCATGGGCGTAGCCAGGGGGGGGTTTAGGGGGTTCAAACCCCCCCCGAAATGGGCAGGCTGGTATATATATACAGAGATCTGACCCATATACAGAGGCGTATTTAGAAATTTTGCATCCCAGGACAATTAATATATTTTGCCGCCCCAGTAACCCTATCTGAAAAAGGTTTTTTTGTAAAAAAAAAAAAAATAAAATTAACAGCCTAAAACAGAAATTTGATAACCTATGGTACGCGTGCCATCGAATCCTCGAACCTATAGCACAATATTTTGACATAATTTGGGCACGTCACTGATCACAAAATGTTGTAATGAAGTACGACGAAAAAAGTATATAAAATAAGTATTATATGACAAACCTAACTTAAATACAAAATCATCCTATTTTTACAGTCTTTTAGGTTTAAAGTTTGAACAGATTTAATCTATTAACTAGGAAAAAAAATTTGTACCGATGTTCTTTTTTAGCCGGTTGATTGTATGGTATTTTTATAAATTTCACCGTTATTTACTTTCTCGAAACACAACCCCCCCCCCCCCCCCCCGAAAGTAATGTACTTTTAGTCGTTTTATTTTCTTGAACCCCGCCCGAAACTAAATCCTGGCTACGCCCATGATATGTTTAGTTTTTCATGCAATAAAGTAAAGTAAAGAAAACACGTAAAGAATTTTGATGAAATCAGGTATAGGTTAAGCAGAATTAACACAGAATACTTTTTGCAACTTATTAAATTTTATTTATGGTAGTTCTCGGTAGATTTCTTGAGTGTATCAACGAAGTCGCAGGAAACATTCAAATAAAATACAACTGATACGGCTGTGCAGTGCCTACACCATTATGTATTCAATTTTGGTATTGGTATTTTTCCGAACAAGCTTTCCCTCTGACGCGAGCAAAGCTGCGGGCAAAAGCTAGTATGAGTATAAAATAATAGCTTTTACATACAAACTATAATTATAATTAATCAATTCATCACCCATTTACAGGCTTGACAAAAACTGCGAGGATTCCTAAACTATTTAATATGATGTTCCTACTTTGTACGGAATCCTCGGTGGGCGAATCCTATTTGCTCTTGTTCGGGTTTTTCTTATATACACATATATGTAATAATATATGCATTATTCTGTTTTGAATGTTTTAATTTTTTTAGGTGATAAAACAGCCACAAATTGTGTGCATTGTCGACCTGGAGTTCCTTGTGATCCGACCACTGGAGCGTGCCTAGAGAGTGAGTAAATAAACAATAATTTACACGCACAACTTTTAATTTAAAAATGTAAAAAATGTGGATAATTATTAAATAATTGTGTCATAATATTACACTTAATTATATGGGTAATGATTAATATGGGTAATATTAATGATAACATAAAATATTATTTTTATATGTCTATTAGTCTTTTAGTAGGAAAATAAAAAATACTCTTACCTACTTATGCAATATTTACCTTTGTGATAGTATTCTACATTACTACAGGCTTCTATTATAAAGCTAGACAGTCTGTGTTTTGTATATCTAGTGTGAATAGCAAGACTAACTCCAAAAAAACTGGCTATTGCTATAAACAATATTATATTTTTATCATTTGTCCGATAAAACGCCACAAAATACTGGCATTGTTCTCTCGGCAGACCCGACTGACAATCTTTTTATATGACTTATTTTGCAGCGTAGATAGTGTTTAAGTAAACACCTACTACTTCCGGACAGGTGTTGTACTTTTATACTTCGTAGTTATTACTCTATACATGCATCATATACACACAACATGACATTATGTATGTATTTGCATTCATTACATACCCACCTTTTTATTTCATTTGGTTTTGGCTACCTATCGAAATATCCGAGGTATTGCTTCGAAAGGAGCTTCATTCACAACTTTCCTAGTCTATTTATTCTTGACGTAAATATAGACTATAGCTTGGACTTTTACTATCTTCTTCTAGGTTGTTTTTCATCGAGTGAACTATATAATATTATATTTGAATATTTTTATCTATACTTTTGCAAATTCGTTTTTATATCATAAACCAAATATGTAATTAATAATAATACTTAAAAAAACTTGAAAATTAAAGCGTTTATTATTCCTTTCTTATAACAGATGTTCGGCCTCTAAATGTCCCACTAACCGAATCATACTCCGATACTTTTACAGTATCATCGAAAACACCTTCAACGACTACTGACGCTACATTTTCTATGATTACTGACGTCAATATAGATGAATATACTGATAATATTTTCGATAAACAGACTGAAGTAAGCGTAGAGTCAGCAACTATTTTTACACCTACAATGGTCGATACAACTGAGTTTATTACTAGTGAAATAATATCTGGCAAAGAGCTTTCAACTCAACCTCATACTTCGAATGAAGGTTCAGAAATCAATACAGAAAATATAAAATTAGTATTAACTGAAACAGAACGTATAACTGTGAATAAGCCTTTACTAATTCCAGAGACAAAAGATAAAAGTAGATTAGACAATATAGAACTCATGCAAAGTAGTAGTACTATTGATACTGAAAGTACAATTAAGCCGCATGTAAAAAGCCCAGAAACGAATACTTCCAAGCTGTCACCAGAGAAAAAAAACATGAAAACTGCTGAAAACCAAAGGCAATTGCATAATAAAGAAAATGATAAGCCATTTATTGAGTCAACAGTGAAATACACATCAATGGAAAAAGTAACATCATCGCCTACCAAAGCCATTACACGAGAATCATTAACGATTAATACCGAAAGAGGCGATCAAAATGATTTTGAAAATATTTCAGATTATACTGAGTCAACAACTGATATAGTGACACAATCGATAAATACAATATTATTTACTACAAGAGCAGGAGTCGATAGTACACATAATTACAACGAAGATTTTAAAGTAAAAGTTGAAGAAAATACGTCAACGGAAAGTGAGAAATATAATGATTTTAACATTAATGGAAATCAGATATCTACGATATCTATGACAGGTGAAATAGCAACAACAAGTGATGACCAATATAGTTCTGAAAATATATTTGCGTACAATCAACCAACAACTGAAATCGAGTATCATTCAAATAATAAATTAACGACTAATACAAATACGAATCTTGAATATGATAGTGTCACAGCTAATTCTAGAGATTATACGTCAACTATGAGTAATGAAGGAAATGAAAAAACATATTTTGATAACTTGTCAACTACAAAAAAACCGCACGTTACAACAGAGAATACAAATGATGATAGAATTACAGATACAAATCTTTACAAAGATCATGCATCGCTAACATCTTCTTTTAATGATTTAAATTCAGAAACAATGGATAATTCAACCAGTGACTATTTTGAAAATGAAGTAACTACAGAAAGCTTTACAAAATATTTTGATCAAAAACAAAATACATTAATTTCTAGCTTAGAATCAACAACTGACAATGACATCAGTGATATAAAATTATCAAATAAAGCAGAAACCATAGTTAAAATTGGTGATGTAAGTGACACAACAACTATTACACCAAATTATCAAACAACTGAAGCAAATATGAATTTGCAAGATAATAGTAGCACCACAACCTTAGATTATTATTTAGATGAAACAAAAAGTATTTTAAATAAAAGTGAATTAATTAATAATATTAGAAATACCTCAAAGCAGTTACAATCTCTAAATGAAATAAAAACACTCGATTTACCTTATACTACAGATGCTAATAATATCTTTGAGGCCGAATCTAGCAAAAAGTCTATGGTTTTAGTCACTGATAAAAAATTAAATGTTTCTGATGAAGCAAAGCTTTCAACCACTGTCAAACTAACCATTTCTCTTGATGATAATAGTTCTACAGATTTAACAACCGAAACATTAACAACTACTGAGAAAGATATTACTACTGAATCAATATTTAACCCAAAACTTAATACTCAGTCTGAAACTGAAATATCGGAGACACAAACATATTTAACTAAAAGTTCTACTATAACTGATTTTAAATCAGATAAAGATAAAACTATGTTAGTAAGAAGCTCCACAGAACCAATAACATTTCCAACAATTCCCCACTTTGACTCAATTAACAAACAAACAACAGAAGGGATACACTCAGATGAACCTTTAAAAGAAAGTACTGTTTCTACATTAATTAATTTTTCAGAGATAGAAATGGTTTCTACCATAAAAACAACGTCTCTATACGAAAAAACAAACTTCGCCACCACCACTGACTACTACCCAAAAGTTATGATCCCAGATACAACAACACCACTAATTTCTTCAACTGATTACTTTAAGGAAACTTCAACAAAACATAAAGTGGATGACAGCAAGACGGTTATTGATATTACAAGTAGTAATTATTCTTTCCCACCTGTGAATGTAGACAATCGATCAAATGATAGTTTTCAAATTCAAGTATCTAATAAGCAAAAAGAAATCGAAACAACAACATTAAATAATTTTCTAATTGGTAAAAACGAAAATACCGTCAGTAATTTAGATTTTACCACTGGAACCATCAGCACAGAAAATAACGATATCCATTCTCAAAAAAATCTTGCCATGACGGAAGACTATAATTACATGAAATCACAGCCATCGGTAAATTATATAATAGACATTACTACTGATAAATTTAGTGTAAGTAATAGTAATAACTTTGATGCGCCGTATGATACAACTACTGATGGTAGTTTCTACGAAATAACAAATAAAGACAATATTTTTTCGGATAAAGTAAAGCAATCGACTAACAATTACTTGACTACTGAGAGCTATACCTATACTGACACCACCTTAAGAGATTTAGAATCAAGAACCGATACGACAAAGCATACAACAATAATTTCAAACAGTTATAATGACGCCAATACTTACGAATCAGGTGAACCTATAACTACTACCACTGGCTTCTACCCAAAAAGTGTGATCTCAGATACAACCACACCTCTAATTTCTTCAACTGATTACTTTAAGGAGACTTCAACAATACATGAAGTGGATGACGGTAGAACAGTTAATGATGTTACAAGTATTTATGTAAATAATTATTCATTCCCAAATGTGAATGAAGACAATCAGTCAACTGATACTCAAGTATTTAAAAAAAAAGGAGAAATTGAAACAACAACATTAGAGAATTTTACCACTGAAACAATCACTACGGAAAAGAACAATATGTTTTCTCAAAAACATACTGCCGTGACGGTCATGTTAAATTATGAGGAATCACAGCCAACTGCAAATAATATTTTAGACACCACTACAAATAAATTCAGTATAATCAAGAGTAATGACTTTGATGCACCGTATGATACAACTACTGATGGTAGTTTCTACAAAATAACAAGCAAAGACAATATTTCGATGAATAAAGCTAAGCAATCGACTAGCAATTATTTGACTTCCGCGGGCTATACCTATACCGACCCCTCCTTAATAGATGTACAATCAAGAACCGATACATTTACAACAGATTCAACAATTACTTCAAACGCTAATGATAACGCCAATACTCGCGAACACGGCAATAATTTTGATACACTTACTACACAGTCCATTAATTTAGACAAATATATTTTAAGTACAACTGTATCAGAAACATTCACGACATTTACCCACAGAACTCTTCCACAAACAGCAAACAAAGACACTACAAGTAATATAGTTATTGAAAGCGATATAACAGAAGCGATCACTTCAAGTGAAACACTCGAAAACAAAGAAACTCATGACATAAATCCTATTTCAACTACTGAATACGCAGATATTACAAATAGCGATGTTTTTGATTCCGTCACCAATAAAATAACAGATTACGTAGAGCAGACACACAGAGTTTCAGATATTAATGAAGAAAATACCAAAAATGTTTTGGAAAATGGTATGACAGAAGCGCCCACTTCAAGTGTAACACTCGGAAACAAAGAAACTGATGAAATAAAACCAAGTATAACGACTGAATATACGGATATTACAAATAGCGATATATTTTATTCCGTCACCAATAAAGTAACAGATTATGAAGAGCAGACAAACAGAGTTTCAGATAGTAATGAAAAAAATCCCAAAAAAGTTTTGGAAAATGGTATGACAGAAGCGCCCACTTCAAGTGTAATACTCGAAAACAAAGAAACTGACGAAATAAAACCAAGTATAACGACTGAATACACAGATATTACAAATGGCGATATATTCTATTACGTCACCAATAAAGTAACAGATTATGAAGAGCAAACAAACAGAGTTTCAGATAGTAATGAAGAAAATATCAAAAACGGTTTAGAAAGTGATACGACAGAAGCGACCACTTTAAAAGTGACGTTTGAAAACAAAGAAACTGATGAAATATCTCCAATTTCAACTACTGAATACACATATATTAAAAATGGCGATATTTTTGATACCGTCACCAATAAAGTAACAGATTACAAAGAGCAGGCATACAGTGTTTCAAATAGTAATGAAGAAAATATCAAAAAAGGTTTAGAAAAAGATATGACAGAAGCGACCATTTCAAGAGTAACAATTGAAAACAAAGAAATTATTGAAATAAAACCAAGTTCGACGACTGAATACACAGAGATAATAAATGACGATGTTTTTATTACCGTCACAAATAAAGAAACATATCACGAAGAACAAACATATAGTATTTCAGATAGTAATGATGAAAATATTAAGAAAGCAACTAATAATATTCAAGAAAATATAGTAACGGATACGAACTTGTTTTCAACAACACAAAGTATCGCGCAGCAAACAGAACAGACAACCTTCCAATATCATGACGATAGAACTGTTAAGGAAATAATGGAAATTACAACACCAAGATACCCGATCAATCTTCACCAACACAATTTAATTACCACAGATGAACCATTAATAAGTACTACACATAATAATATTATTACAGCTGAAACTGATTCATACTCAACGTCAAAAACAGAAAATATAGGTAGTACAGTGACGGAACCAGAAAATGATAAAACAGATGTAAATACAAGGGAAATCGCTAGCACCACATTGCGATACTCTGATATAGATACAATGCAGAATATTATTTCCCAAAAAGAATCACAAACCGAAAATGAATTTATTTCAGTGCCAGAACTAGATGACAATGAAAAAACAAGTACAACTGATAAAAACAACGAAATCACAAAAAGTACTACATATCATGGAATTGCACAAGAAACAAAAAATGATGCAGATTCAACCACTTTGTCTAGTAGGATGTATAGTACAACAAATTCTGATATAATAAATAGAAAAGAGGAAGTTTTTGACAGTAGTGGACCCTCAGTTAGTAGTACATTTTCACCTGATAGGGATATACATACTACATTAAATACAGTTTCTAGTACGTTTACAAATAATTTGTCATCGCGAAGAAAAGACGTTGATATATTAGCTTGGACTGACTCTACGCCTTACTATGACACTACTTTGACTGATTTAAGCATGACTGTTGAAAATCAAATCACACATAAATGTAACTTTAACGCTGACTGTTTATCTGACGAAGCTTGTGCTATCGGAGTATGTAAAAACCCATGTGAAGTTCGGAATCCATGTACAAAGAAACACACCTGTAAAGTTGTTGCCCATGTTGCTGTTTGTCAGTGCAGTAATGCCGCTGAGAATATATGTACAGAAGGTATGGTACTAAAATTTTTCTTCGCCACTAATTTTTTTTTATGGTTTAAAAGAACATTCGAAAAAGTTTTATCGGACAAATGTAAATAGTTTTAATTTGTACATATAACTTAAGTATTTAAATATGTCTATAAATTATAATACAATATAATAATAATTTAAATTAATAAAATATAACAATTCATTCTAATACGACTAATATTAATCTAATAACATGTAATATACTAGAATCACCTGGGACTCCTAAAATACCAGAACCATGTCAGTCTGACCGGGACTGTATAGAAACGGAAGCGTGTTTTATGGAACAATGTCAAAATCCATGCGAATTTGGCAATGTATGCGGTATAGGAGCTAACTGCCATCCAATTAAACAAAGGCCCATGTGTTCGTGTCCTGCGGGATATGATGGAGATCCCGCTGTAAAATGTTCACCTAAAATATGTACGTGTGAGACTTAACACATAATAATAATCATAATTAAGTTAATATCCATTTAATAATATTATGCATCTCAGCTATTACACAAGGCGACATTTCACAGCAAAATTGTCGTGACGTGAAACGAAGTAGTTAAATCTTACATTTTGTTTCGTTTGTTTTTGGCGATATATTCGTAATTAATTGTTAAGCTGTGATATGAAATGCTTATCTTTGTCTTATAGTTTGAGATGGAAGTACAACAGATTTTACGACAAACTTTTAAAAATAATAAGGCTAATAAGGCTAAAATAATAATATATATTATCTCTGTAGATATAACAAGCAATTTAAACCACATTATTATTACTACATTTTCTCAAAGGAATTTCACAACATGAATAAATTAGATAGTCCAATAGTTGTGGAGCCCGTTCTACCTTACGTCAGTTTTTCAGTTATTCGTTTTTATTCCAATTTGCTACACTTATTCCAGCATAAGGTATTTGCATATTTTGAAATATCGGCTATTTTAGTATACCTCACCAAATTATGAGAAATGTAAATAATGAAACGTATTCCTATTCTTATCTATCAAAAAGTGCCCAACGCAGCTAAATCAGTGTTCACTTCAATAACACTTCTAAAACCTAAAAAGGTTAAACATCGACAAAATCACAGATCGGTATAATAGTGGTAAAATGATTTACTCTAGACAAGCTGGTCGGTAGAGACGAAACAAACACCTATTGGACCTGGGCATTAGAATTAAAAAGCTTTGGAATACTTAGCTAGAGCCAACTGGCCAAGGTACAACTGGCTTCGAAGTAGAACATATTCTTCTGTATGGTTATTTCTACTTAGATAACTAAAAAAATGTTATGTAAATATTTTAACTTTTTATGCAAATAAGACTGCAAATATTTACTGTATTTAGAAACAGCAATGTAAATAACTTATTTGTATTATACAATTATTTTTAAATTTCACTTAGCTGGTTGTACTCGAAATGAAGACTGTCAACTGACCGAAGCTTGTATAGATAATGCATGCCAACATCCTTGTGACATACACAACCCGTGTGCACTTAACGCTGTTTGTATAAACACAAACCATGGATCGGACTGCAGCTGTTTGGATGGATTTAATGGAAACGGATACGTCGGGTGTGTTCCAGGTAAGCTATTAAAAAAAGGTGCAATAATAATTTATAGTTTGCTAAATGT
This sequence comes from Glaucopsyche alexis, assembly GCA_905404095.1. Classification (NCBI taxonomy): domain Eukaryota; kingdom Metazoa; phylum Arthropoda; class Insecta; order Lepidoptera; family Lycaenidae; genus Glaucopsyche; species Glaucopsyche alexis. The sequence continues at coordinate 12,954,906 of FR990053.1, forward strand.
TTAATTACATACTATATTTTAGTTATAGATTCACATTCTGTATGTCAGTATAATGAGGACTGTCCACCTGAATTGCTATGTGATAGACTAAACAGAGTTTGCATTAATCCTTGTTCAATAAACAAGTGCGGAGAAAACGCGGAATGTTATCCGGAGAATCATAGTATTAAATGCAAGTGTTTCGAAGGTTTTACCGGAAACCCATTTTTAGAATGTTACCAAGGTACGTTTTTATAGCAATTTATGAATGACAAAGTTATTATTATCAATGCTAATAATGTATCAAAATTATAATAATCTATCTTACTCAATATGACCAGAAATAACTAACCAGTTTTATATTTTACAGTTCAAGGATGTAGATCCGATAACGAATGTCCAAATTCCGAAGCATGTATAAATGGGAAATGTAACTCCCCATGTAGATGTGGTGTAAATGCTATTTGTGATGTGTTAAATCATCGTGCAACCTGCAAATGTTTAGCTGGATATACTGGTAATCCTTCATTAGGATGTGAGCCACCGTCGAATCCATGTACTACTAATCCATGTGGTGTAAATGCTTTATGCGAAATAGATAATGGAAATCCTATCTGCTATTGTCCAAAAGGATTAACTGGAAATCCATTCCAAAATTGCAGTAAGTAGAAAATAAATATTAGTACGTTTAAGATAGGTACATATTATTACTATTACAAATATTTAAAAAAAATTTATTTAATCTATACTACTATTTAAAGAGGTAAAGTTTATGACTTTATATTTTGTGACTTTGTTCTCTGGAACTGAATTTGAAAATTCTTTTACCATCTTTTATACATTATATTTGAGGCTATATTATGTTTACCCTAAAAATTAAGATTTTTCCGTGTTCGATACATTTTGTTTTCGAACTTCGCCGTCGAAATTATCGAATGCATCTTGACTAAGGGCCCTGGTCGTATTAACTCGCATGATAGGCTCCTTACGCAGCGGAATTTGAAGAAATTTAAATTTTCGAAACATTTTCTACTTTTTTATATTATTGGCTAACAGAACACTAAAATAATTTAATTACAAGTAAAAATGTTTATAATTTTGTGCCTGTATAACTCAGATCTCATAATTACATGAATACCTTTTATTTTCAGTACCTGAAGGTAATGAATGCGAACCGAATACTTGTGGACCAAATACCGGATGTAGGATGATAGATAATAAACCAGCTTGTTTCTGTTTGCCAAACTTTGAAGGAAACCCTCCACGGCAGCCATGTCAATTGCCAAACAACCCATGTAATCCTTCTCCTTGTGGACCTAATACACAATGTACGGTACTGTCAAATGGATTTTCGAAGTGCACTTGTTTGCTAGGATATGTAGAGAGTCCCAACACAATAAGAGGTTGTATAGAAGCGCGCAATCCATGTGAACCTAGTACGTGCGGTATAGGAGCACGGTGTGATCCTAATAGAACTCCGGTCTGTTATTGCCCTGATAATACTTTAGGCAATCCTTATAAATCTTGCGAACCTCAAACATATTTGCCACCACCAATACTATGTCAGCCTGGTAATTGCGGAGATAATTCAGAATGTTACGTCAGCAATAATAGAGAAATGTGTTTCTGTAAAACTGGGTATACCGGTGATCCATACATTGGATGCTACCCACAAAAAAATGCGTGCTATCCAAATCCCTGTGGACCCAGAGCAGTATGCAGCCTTAATTACGATGGTCAGGTCATATGTACTTGCGCCGGCGGCAGTAGTGGAAATCCTTATGGTTTAGAAGGCTGTCAGTCACGTGAATGTGAAGTTGATGATGAATGTAAATTTGAGCAAGCTTGCATAGGCTACACGTGTCGAGATCCTTGTCCAGGTGTATGTGGGCTAAATGCTAAATGTTTCGTTGAAGCCCATCACCCTGTATGCGTTTGTGAAAATGGATTTGTGGGCAATCCTTTAATTTGTTGTTTACCACCAGGAGAATTAAAAATAGTAGCGCCATGTAGCAAAGCAAAATGTGGTATAAATGCCTATTGCCAAGAGGTAGGAGGTGAAGCATTATGTTACTGTCCACCCAATTTCTACGGTGATCCTATCAAAGAGTGTAAACCAGAATGTATGATGAATTCTGACTGCTCCTCTAATGAAGCCTGTCTTAATCAAAAGTGTATTGATCCATGCTCCGAAAATAATATATGTGGATTAAATGCTGTGTGCTTGTGCGCAGATCATACAGTTTCTTGCTTATGTCAAGAAGGTTACGTAGGGGATCCATTAATTCAGTGCATATACAGACGTAAGTATGAGAAACATAAACAGCGTATATTTATTTAAGTTGATAAAATAATAATAAAAATAATAATATGATTTGTTTTAGCGATCGTCATAACTCCTGATAATACTACAGTGCAACCGTGCACTCCAAACCCATGTGATCCAAATATGGCATGTGATACTTTCGGTGACAAATTTGCAGTATGCGATCCATGTGTTGGGTCCAATTCTATAAATAATCCTGCATGCAGACCAGACTGTATTGTTAACTCTGATTGTCAGTTTAATAAATTATGTTTAAGAAATAAATGTATAGATCCATGCCCTGGCTCATGTGGCGTTAACGCCGATTGCGTTGCATACAACCATGCCCCTATATGCACATGTCGAAATGGTTTCGACGGTAACCCATATGATAACTGTAAGCCAGTTCAATGTAAGTAATAGTATTAAAATAATAGACATCTTATTTAACCACTTATACTATATTATATTTTATCGAAAATAATGGACGCATTAAAATATATTTTCAGATACTCCACCCGAAACTTGTGATAGCGTAAATTGTGGTTCTAACGCCGAATGTCGTAATGTCAACGGAGCACTTGGATGCTATTGTTTGCCAAATTTCTTCGGAAATCCATACCTGTCGTGTCGGCCAGAATGTGTTGTTAACAGTGATTGCCCATCAAATTTGGCTTGTTTTAATAATAAATGTCAAAATCCATGTTCTGATATTTGTGGAATCGGTGCAACTTGTGAAACAGTCAATCATCACGCAGTATGTTATTGCGCTCCAGGATTAGTAGGTGATCCATATGTTAAATGCCAAGTTACTGAAATTATTTCGACATCTGTATCAACATGTGAACCATCACCATGCGGCGCTTATAGTCGGTGCATGGTATCATCGAATGGATTTGCAATTTGCTCCTGTCTACCTGGATTCAGAGGCGTTCCACCGATGTGTCAACCCGAATGTGTCAGTAATTCTGATTGTCAACAGAAGGAAACTTGCGTCAACCAAAGATGTGTAAATCCTTGTCAAGGAAGTTGTGGTGTAGGAGCTCGATGTGTAGTAATTAACCACAATCCATTATGCAGCTGTGAACCAGGCGAAACTGGTGATCCTTTTGTTGCTTGTTATAGTTTTACCGTTGATAAAACGCCAAATCAAAATCCATGTCTACCTTCACCATGTGGGCCAAATTCCGTTTGTGAAATAAAATCTAACCATCCTGTATGCTCATGCCGACCTAATTATTCAGGAACACCGCCAAACTGTCGACCAGAATGTGTTATAAGTCAAGAATGTCCTTCAAATCAAGCGTGCATAAATGACAAATGTACAGACCCTTGTATAAGTGCATGTGGAAATAATGCTAAATGTGATGTGATTAACCACACTCCTTTATGTAGTTGTTTACAAGGTTTTCAAGGAGATGCATTTATCGGTTGTATCGCCATATCTAAATCTGAAACCAGTACACCATGTAATCCATCACCATGTGGCGAAAATACAGTTTGTTCGGTAGTAAATAATGCCGCAAGATGTTCTTGTATACCTCCTAATATAGGAAATCCCTACGCAGGAGGCTGTCGCCCTGAGTGTTCGATTAATTCTGACTGTCCAAATCATCTAGCTTGTCTTTCAAGTCATTGCCGTGATCCATGTAAAGATTTATGCGGAACTAATGCAGAATGTATTGTAACAAACCATATACCAATTTGTTCCTGCTTCAAGGGATATGAAGGCGATCCTTTCTCATCTTGTCATCGACAATATGTTCAACGTGAGTATAATAAATAAATCTCTCATAAATGTAATTTTTTATGTATATGAAATTACGAAATTACGACGAGACATTTGCACCAAAATTTTTACATAACGGCTAAACGATTTTTTGTATTTTTATTTTTTGTTCGACCTATAATTCTCTTATCTATTTTATTTCATATTCTCCTACCTAATGAGATAGGTAGGTTAATCAGAGTCAGATCGACAGTGAAACTATTATTAGTCACTGCTTTTAGCTAGTACTTCCTTCTGGAAAAGATGCGAAATTCGCACAAAATACAAAAGTATATTGGATTTTAATTGTTGAAGCTTTAAGTTTTTTTAAAGTATGATCTATTTTTACAGCAACGCCGCTTAATCCATGTGAACCATCACCATGCGGTCCCAATAGTGAATGTCAAGTTGTGAGCAACCGCGCGGCATGTTCATGTCGAACTGGATATCACGGTACTCCACCATCTTGTAGACCAGAATGTGCAGTAAATTCTGACTGTCCAATGAATCGAGCATGTATCAAGCAAAAGTGTCAAGACCCGTGCGTTCAGAGTTGTGGCCTCGATGCTCGTTGTCACGTTGTTGGTCACAATCCAATCTGCGTATGCCCTGAAAATTATCCCGACGGAGATCCATTCATTCGCTGTTACAAAAAAGGTAAGTTAAATAAAAGTAGTAGTGACTTTCAAATAATTGTATACATTCGTTGAGAGTTACCTACTACTACTTTTACTAACTTTAGTAACTCTAGTCTTTTACTTTTACTAACTCTAGTCTTTAAGAATAAATACTAAATAGTATCGTAAAAATTAACTATTCTAAAGAACCTTTGTTTTGAAAAGAATGGATGAGTTTCCGCTGATTACATGTCTAAAGTATATTTAGAATTAATATGATCCGCGGAATGTACGTATTATTAACTATTTACACTTGTATATTTAAACTAATTAATAATAATAATTTTATTGTACACCACAAAAACATACAATTATGATAACAACAGTAACATGATATAGTACAATTTTGGCTATTTATCTATTATTTATATTAACTATATTTATATTTATCTACATATATATATTAACTAATTCATCTTTATATTTTTATTGTCTAATTCAAAGGGCGCTCGAAAATTGTTTTTCCGCAACCTTTTTTAACCTCAATCAGATGACAGAAACACTCTAAATTCTATTAATTAATGACATTGGTAACATTAGTACATTACGATACGCGTGACCTAAGCTGCAAGTCAAACTCTAAAAAGAAACAATTCCGGTTCAGATTACTATTTTGAAAGTATATTTCAAAAGGAAAAAATCAAATATCATTACAACAAAAATATATTTTACTATTTTTATTTCAACAGCTATTGCGTTGCCTGTACCGAATCCATGTATGTCGGCACCTTGCGGACCACATGCAACTTGTCGCGAAGAAGACGGTCGTGCTGTTTGCGCTTGTGATCCAGGAACTTTAGGAGCGCCGCCTACTTGTCGTCCTCAGTGCGTTATCAATCAGGACTGTCCATTAGCACTAGCATGTGTTAGTGGAAGATGCGTGAATCCTTGCGTTGGATCATGCGGTTTCAATGCCCGATGTGTAGTTCAAAATCATCAACCTATCTGTTCCTGCGACGAAGGCTACTCTGGTGACCCGTTTGCTGGATGCAGCCCGTTCGAAAGTAAGTAAAAGTATTGCATGCTAATTTATGTGCACGCTTTTGTAGATGTGCGTTTTACATTTTGTACTATTTCAGCTCCCAAAGAAGTACCTCGTCATCCTTGTAATCCATCACCATGTGGACCTAACGCTATTTGTAAAGAGAAAGATGGTACTGGGGCCTGTATATGTGTAGATAATTTCTTTGGTGACCCTTATTTGGGATGTAGACCAGAATGCGTTATGAACACCGACTGTCCATTTGATAAAACCTGTTTTAACAACAAGTGCTTAGACCCCTGTCCGGGAACATGTGGACAAAATGCTGAATGTAAAGTCTCACATCATGCACCATCATGTTTTTGCTTGCCTGGACATACTGGAAATCCACTTCATGCATGTACACCTGTTTTATGTAAGAACTTCTATATTTCTATTTCTATTCTGTTTTTTTCTATATTCTAGTTTTTATTCTTAAACTCTTTTTCTTTCTACAATGTAGCTATACCAGAACCAATTGACCCATGCCACCCTTCACCTTGTGGCCCGTATAGTAAATGTCGTTCGTTTAACGGCCACGCTGTTTGTACGTGTCTTGATATTTGTGTCGGTTCGCCACCAAATTGTAGGCCAGAATGCATTGTTAGCTCGGATTGTTGGCCAAATAAAGCGTGTATCAAAAATAAATGTCAAGATCCCTGCCCTGGTACATGCGGAATAAACGCTCAATGTCAAGTTGTAAACCACAACCCAGTATGTAGTTGTTTCAATGGATTCACCGGTGATCCGTTTGTGCGATGCTATATAGAAGAAAGTGAGTTATTTTTTATAAATATAAATAATAACATATTTTAATAAATACCTACTAATTTTATAAATATTACTTATTATAATAATATCTTCATGTGTTTAACAGAACAAATGACGCCAATAAATAATTGTATTCCGAATCCTTGCGGTCCGCACTCTCATTGCAAAGAATTAAACGGAGTACCAGTATGTTCGTGTTTAAATAATTACGTCGGTCGACCACCAAACTGTCGACCAGAATGCGTTATGGATGTTGAATGTCCAGGAAACTTGGCATGCATATCAGAAAATTGTCAAAATCCTTGTCCAGGATCATGCGGTTTTCATGCCACTTGCAATGTTGTCAAACACATACCAATATGTACTTGTGATTATGGATATACCGGTGATCCTTTTTCGGGGTGTTCAATTGTTCCACGTAAGTCCAGAATCTTCATAAATATTAATTTATGGTACTCAATAAATTTAACAGAAAATGTTTTTGAATACATAAAATAATTATTTTAGCTATCGAGGAACAAATCACAAGTCCCTGCTCACTATCGCCATGTGGAGTAAATGCAGTTTGCAAGGAAAAGCGTGGTATTGGGTCATGTTCCTGCCTTCCTGAATATTACGGTGATCCGTATGTTGAATGTCGCCCAGAGTGTGTATTAAACTCGGACTGTCCAAAAGATCGATCGTGCATAAATAATAAATGTAAAGACCCTTGTCCGGGTGTTTGTGGCATGAACGCAGAATGTCGTGTCGGCAATCACGCTCCGGCTTGTTCTTGTATACCTGGATACGAAGGAAATCCGTTTACATCTTGTTACATAAGTAAGGCTAATAATATATTTCATAATATTATAATTATATAACGAATATTATAAATTTTAATTAAGACCGCATTATTTTAGGACAAAATGTAGAACCCGTGGATCCTTGCATACCTTCTCCTTGCGGACCATATAGTGTATGCCGCGCAAGTCATAACCACGCCATTTGTTCTTGTCAAGAACAATATTTCGGGACACCACCTAACTGTCGACCAGAATGTATGGTCAGCAGTGACTGCATGCCAAACAGAGCCTGTATAAATCAGAAATGTATAGATCCATGCATAGGATCATGCGGAAAAAACGCCAAATGTACCGTAGTAAATCATAACGCTCTTTGTAGCTGCCCTAACGATCATACTGGAGATCCATTCGTCAATTGTGTATACAAAGAACGTGAGTCTTCATTTTTTTCAAAATGATACATAAACATTTGGTAGATATTATATATATTTTTTTTATTTTAGGGGTAGAGCCCAAACCATCGGTTAACCCTTGTATACCTTCACCATGCGGTCCTTATTCTCAATGTCGAGTAGTAGGAGAAACTCCAGCTTGCTCTTGTAAAATTGGATACATAGGAAGAGCTCCTAACTGTCGACCTGAATGTATTTATGATGAAGAATGTTCTAGCAATTTAGCTTGCGTACGTGAAAAATGTGTTAGCCCCTGCGATGGTTCTTGCGGCTCAAACGCTAATTGCGTTGTAATATCACATAAGGCAGTATGTCACTGCCGTGAAGGCTATACTGGAGACCCATTTAGTGGTTGTTACTTTATAGGTAAGTCGTCATAATAAGACGTAATACGATCCCAATAATTTGCTAATGTTATAATTAATTCATAATATTTTAGTAACTGTACCAAGTGAGGAAGAAACAAATCCATGCAATCCGTCTCCATGCGGGCCAAATTCATTATGCACTGAAAGAAATAATGCTGGAGCTTGTACTTGTTTACCGGAATATTTTGGAGATCCATATTTAGGCTGCCGACCTGAATGTGTTACAAATAATGATTGTGCTTTCGATAAAGCCTGTTCAAATAACAAATGTATAAATCCATGCGAAGGAGCTTGTGGAATAAATGCACAATGTAACGTGGCACACCACTACCCAGTTTGTCTTTGTATTAACGGATTTGAAGGAAACCCGGTTGTATCATGTTACCCACAAAGAAATCGTTAGTAAACAATATTAAGTTTCAATATTTTATTCTTGATAGACTCGATTTTTACATTGACTTATGTAATTTTTAGCTCCAGCGGAGGAAATTAATCCATGTTTGCCTTCGCCATGTGGACCTTATAGCCATTGTAAAGTTATAGACGGACACGGAGTTTGTTCTTGTCAAGAAGGATATATTGGTTCTCCTCCTACTTGTAGGCCAGAATGTGTTACTAGTACTGACTGCTCACAACACCAGGCTTGTATAAAACAAAAATGTAAAGACCCTTGTCCTGGAATGTGTGGTATTAATGCCCGATGTCAAGCAGTAAACCATAATCCTATTTGTACCTGCAAAGCAGGTTTTACAGGCGATCCATTTGTAGCTTGTCAACTAGAGCCAAGTAAGAAAATTCTCTTCGATTTTTTTGCTACCGTGATAAAGTTAAAAATAAACAGTGAAAATTTAAAAAGATTTTTATTTTGTGAATATTTTTCTTTTTTTGCATGGTATCTTTGAATCTATTTCTTTCATTTCTTTCTTTCACTTTATTCTATATTCCGATTTATTTATTTCATTATTTTCTTTCTTTCTCTTAGAACCTATTTTCACGGGACCTAAAGGAAATCCGTGCATACCATCACCATGTGGGCCATATTCTCAGTGTAAAGTAGTTGGAGAAGCTCCTGCATGTTCATGCTTACCAAATTATATTGGTGTTGCTCCAAATTGTAGACCGGAATGCTCTATAAATGCAGAGTGCCCTGGTAATCTTGCATGTCAAAATGAAAAATGTGTAGATCCATGCCCGGGTTCATGTGGCTTCAATGCAGAATGTTTAGTAGCAAACCATGTAGCATTGTGTAATTGCCTAGCAGGATTTACTGGTGATCCCTTCAGTGGATGCTCGGTTATTGAATGTAAGTTTTTTGCAAATGAGCATTTAATTGCCGAGTCGGTATAAAATATAAAAATTGTTTTTTTTTTTTTTTTCACGCAGATACTTCCGAGCCTCCTCCAAACCCGTGCAACCCATCACCTTGTGGAGCGAATGCACAATGTAAGGAGCGGAATGGGGTTGGCTCCTGTTCTTGTCTACCAGAATACTTTGGAGATCCATATACGGGATGTAGGCCAGAGTGTATTTCTAACTCCGATTGCGATCGTAGTAAAGCTTGTTCGAATAATAAATGTAAAGATCCTTGCCCAGGATCCTGTGGCATTAACGCTGAATGCAGAACTGTAAATCACTCACCTACGTGTACATGCTTATCAGGATATACAGGAAATCCGTTGCGAATTTGTGAAAAAGAAGGTACGTTTTTTATTTCTAGTTTACGAATTATTTTCATTTCATACAAAGTTTATAGTATTATTCTTATTTTTGCAAATAGACATACCACCAACGCAGCTGGATCCTTGTACTCCGTCTCCTTGTGGACCTAATAGCCTTTGTCGAGCCGTTAATGGGCATGGCGTATGTACATGCGAGGCTAGCTACATTGGAACACCACCATCTTGTCGACCTGAATGTATTGTAAGCTCTGAATGCTCTCAAGATAAAGCATGCGTTAATAAAAAATGTGTCGATCCGTGTCCGAATACCTGTGGAACAAACGCACGCTGTCAAGTAGTAACTCATAATCCGATATGCAGTTGCACACCCGGTTTTACTGGAGATCCATTTACAAAATGTATTCCTGAAGAAAGTAAGTTTTTCATTAATGAATAGTAGATTTAGACAATTTAAGAATATTAATCATTTTTAATTACGAGAATTGGGCTTCATGCCGATAGTAAAGAAGCTTTTAAGACATTAGGAGAAGGGAGGAACACAAAAAACAAAAGGGGCGATCCTTTTTAGTTTTTTTACAAAAATGTAAATGTTTATTTAATAGTGTATAAATATATATTTGTATATATTTATATCCAACATCGTGACGTGACGCGTCGTAGAAATTTTACTCTAATTGTCCCTAAAATATTCACTTCAAAAAAAATCATAAGATTGAGTTGAGAAAATGTTAAAATTTTAGCTGGATTTTAAATGGGGAATTATTTAGAAATTAAAGATTTATTTCATCCTTGTTTGTGTATTTTACTTTGGAAGTCGGTTTAACTTTTTGTTTAAGAATAATATTTATTCATACTATGATTTCGCACTATGAATTTCGAGTAAAGCTCGGTCTCCCAGGTACTAACACATTAGAAAATAAAATATACCATAAATTCTGAAAAACATTCCAGGTAACATTTAACCCTTTAAAACAGCAAAATGCATTTAAAATAAAAGTTTTTTTGTTGTTTAGAAACGGTACCTACAAATCCATGCGTTCCATCTCCTTGTGGGCCAAATTCAGAGTGTCGCGTTATTGGAGATCAAGCGGCTTGTTCCTGTCTACCAGATTATATAGGAAGAGTACCAAACTGTAGACCAGAATGTACCATCGATGCTGAGTGTCCAAGTAACACAGCATGTATTAATGAACGTTGCCGCAATCCTTGTCAAGGGGCTTGTGGACTAAACGCACTCTGTCTAACTATTAATCATCGACCAATATGTTCATGTCAACAAGGATATACAGGTGATGCTGGAAGTGGATGTAATCAAATTTTAATATCAAGTAAGTGTTATAATAATGTAATATATAATACATAAACGTCTTTTCTGCATGTTACCTTTAAATATAAAATATATGAACCAACACCTGTCTCATAGCTTATAAGTAGAAAAGTCTTTATTAGACGTTATTCCTCGTATAAATGAAATTATTTTTTTTATTATTTCATTATTTACAGCAACTGAAATGACTCCGACATCCAGTCCTTGCACCCCATCACCATGTGGACCTAACGCCGAGTGCCGTGAATTTAATGGGGCTGGCGCTTGTTTCTGCTCAGAGGGCTACGAGGGCGATCCTTATGGTTCACAAGGCTGTCGAAGAGAGTGTGATAGTAATGATGACTGCGCTCCAAATTTAGCCTGCACTCGTTATAAATGTATAGATCCATGTCCAAGAACGTGTGGCCAATTAGCACAATGTACTGTAGAAAAGCATATACCTATTTGCACCTGTCCCAATGGCTATACCGGCGATCCATTCTTCCAATGTAAACAAATCTTGATGGAACGTAAGTACAAAACTAATATCACACATAAACTGATTTAAAGTATAAAATACTAAATTCATTAAGTATAAGCAGTGGCGTAGCGTAGGGGGGGGGGGTAAACTTTTTTCTATGAAATAACGAAAAACCAACATTTTAAAAATTAAACTACTAACTACGTTACATGCGTCGAACCAATTATTTTTTATATCTAAAATCTAACCTGTATACCTAATGCAAAATAACGATGACTGTTTATGCCGAAAAGTTTTCTAGAATTAATGTATAAAGTTAATATATTGTATACAAAAAAACCTAACTAAGGGGGCGGCAAAACCTAAGTAAGGGGACGGCAAAATTGTCATCCGCCCCGGGCGGATACCCACGCTACGCCACTGAGTATAAGGTCCATCAATATTAATTAATTAAGTGCGTAAGGATTTCTAAAATACAATTACTATTTTTCAGCACCTCCAATACAGAATCCTTGTGAGCCAACACCTTGTGGACCCAACAGTCAATGTCGACAAGTAAATTTGCAAGCTGTATGTTCCTGTCTACCAAATTACATAGGATCACCGCCATCTTGTCGACCACAGTGTGTTGTTAATAGTGAATGTGATGTTTCCAAAGCTTGTATTAATCAAAAATGTGATGATCCCTGTCCTAACACATGTGGACTTCGAGCACATTGCTTAGTGAAAAATCACAATCCTATATGCACGTGTCCTACAGGCATGACTGGAGATCCGTTTACTCAGTGTTACAGTAAGCACAATTATTTTTCTGTCGTGTCTGGCATTAAATATCATAAAGTATAAAAAATCATAGTAATTATGTTTGATTTTAGCTATACCTTCAACAACTGAACGCCCCCCATCTTGCACTCCGTCACCATGTGGTCCACATTCGCGTTGTCAACTTCTCCCAAGTGGGCCAGCCTGTTCATGTTTAGCAGGCTACATTGGATCGCCACCATCTTGCCGGCCAGAGTGTACAATTAATTCTGAATGTCCAGCATCATTGGCATGCGTGCGTCAAAAATGTGAAGATCCATGTCCAGGTTCATGTGGTGTTGAGGCAAATTGTCACGTATTGAACCATGTGGCTGTTTGTGTTTGTAATGAAGGATTCACTGGCGATCCCTTCTCAAGATGTTCACCAATAAGCGATGGTACTTGTACTAAAATTATCCATTCAATTCTTTTATTTCTTTGAAATATGTAGTTTTTAAACTATGCTATTGTATATGACATGCCTAATAATAACACAAAATTATTTCATTTGCAGCACCCACAACACCAACACCTTTGGACCCATGTAATCCGTCGCCTTGTGGACCAAACGCACAATGTGAAAACGGGTTCTGTACTTGTTTACCTGATTATAGTGGTAATCCTTATGAATCGTGCAGACCAGAATGCATTGGAAGTCAGGAATGTCCAAGAGATAAAGCTTGCTTCAGAAACAAATGTCGTGACCCATGTCCAGGTGTATGTGGTCAAAATGCCAAGTGTGATGTTATCAATCACATACCAAGCTGCTCTTGTATTGCTGATTATACTGGAAATCCCTTTACACAATGTCAAGCAATAGAAACTCCTCGATTGCCTCCGAAAGATCCTTGCCACCCTTCACCGTGTGGACCAAACAGTATTTGTAAAAATATTGACAATACTGCAGTTTGTGCATGCGTTGAGGGTTTCAGAGGATCTCCACCAGCTTGTAGACCAGAATGTGTCGTAAGCTCAGAATGCTCATCTACAAAAGCATGTGTCAATCAAAAATGCATAAATCCATGTATCAATGCTTGTGGTTTGAACGCACGTTGTGAAGTAATTAACCACAGCCCCATTTGCAGTTGCAATACTGGTCAAACGGGAGATCCCTTTAAAAGTTGCTATGATATTGTAATGTCGCCCCCAGAACCGACTGATGTCTGTAACCCATCACCTTGTGGTCCAAACGCTCAATGTATAGAGAGAAATGGCAAACCAAACTGTAGGTGCATGGATGATTATGTAGGCCAGCCTCCTAACTGTCGGCCAGAATGTGTTATTAACCCCGATTGTCCATCTAATCAAGCATGTGTCAGAAACAAATGTGTGGATCCTTGTCCGGGTTCTTGTGGAGTTAATGCTGATTGTGTGATTGTCAGTCATACAGTTTCCTGCATATGTCGACCAAAATATACCGGAAACCCATTCCTTCAATGTGTTCCAGACGAAGGTAAATTTATAAATTAAAAAAAAGTATTATAAACATGCTAAATGCAAATTTATTCAGTGGTTATTATAATTTAATTCGCTATGGATGGCACAATCACCATTATTATGTAGTACTTCGAATATATGAGTCCATAATGCTAAATGTGTTGGTCAAAAATTTACCCAATTAACAGTCGACAGCAATGAAAAATGTTGTTGCCAATATGTTCACCTTAAATCACATTCGACGTCACCAAAAGGGTAATCCCGAAAAACGCCGGATATATAATTTATGAGCAAGAATAAAATCAGTTTTTGCATGGGGATTCCTGAAAGATATTGGTCGGTGTCAGTATGTGTAGTTTTTGGTGTTGAAATTGTAGGTATACTGGTACATACTTTCACCTACAGTTTCAATGTACGGAGGCTCGATTTGTCACGGAAGTCCCGCAGCGTGAGACGGAAACCTACACTTACCCATCTACAATACGTACATAACTATATTCTCCTACAGTTCATACACCAATAAATACATCTACACACCTACATCTCCATCTACTATATTTTTTTATTTTATTCTTGCTCATAACTTCTATACCCGGCTTATTTTATTATTAACCCTTTGGTGACATCAAATATGATTTAAGGTGAACCCGTTATCAAACATTTCATTGCTGTCGGCTATGGTTTTTTTTATGGTTTGGACCATGTCTTTTATAGTTTCTTGAGCGTTCTTACATAATACAAAGAAAAAGGGTTGTCAAAGTTGATTATAATACAGAATTTACAATTTAACAACATTTTCAGATGTTACATTATTAAGTCACTGACGTAAAATTATAATTAATTAAACTTGTGTATTTTTTTTTTCAGAAGTAGTAGTAAAACCTTGCGATCCATCACCATGTGGCGCTAATGCAGTTTGCAGTCATAGAGATGGTGCTGGTGCTTGCTCATGCTTAGAAGGCTACCAGGGAAATCCGTATGAAGGCTGCCGACCAGAGTGTGTACTTAGCTCCGATTGCACCGCTGATAAAGCGTGCATAAGAAATAAATGTGCTGATCCATGCCCAGGAATTTGTGGAACATTTGCAGAATGTACTGTAGTGAACCATGTACCAACGTGTGCATGTATAAGGGGTTACTCTGGTAATCCATTTGTACAATGTCAAGAAAATAAGCCAATTGAAAAAATTAGACCCTGTCAGCCGTCACCTTGTGGCCCTAATAGCATTTGTCGAGAAAATGGAGAGTTAGCATCTTGCGAATGTCTTCCAGAATATATAGGCGCTCCTCCAGATTGCCGCCCAGAATGCACAGTCAGCAGCGAATGTCCATCAGATCGAGCATGTCATAAGCTTAAATGTGCCGATCCATGTAGAGGAACTTGTGGTTTAGGCGCTCATTGTCAAGTTGTGAATCATAGCCCGTTATGTAGCTGTCCAAGTGATCAAACTGGAGATCCATTTACTAGATGTCATGTAGCCCCTATAGAATTAGAGCCACCTCAAACAAAAGAACCATGTCAACTTAATACTTGCGGACCGTATAGTGAATGTCGAGCAAATAATGGAAATCCTTCATGTTCCTGTATACCAGGCTATATAGGAGCACCACCAAATTGTCACCCCGAATGCTTAGTAAATACTGACTGTCCATCTAATCAAGCTTGTATTGCAGAAAAATGTACTAATCCTTGCGAAGGTTCATGTGGCTTCAAAGCAATATGCAGAGTTCAAGACCATATACCTATTTGTAGTTGTCCTAATGGATTCTCAGGCGATCCATTCATTCAATGCACCGAAGTTATTGGTAATATTACAAGTTTTAAACAAATATTAAATTAAATAGATTTAATTTAATAGTTATGACATGAAATACAAATCACCGTTTTCATTTACAGAATCCACGCCTCAAGCTTATGATCCCTGTAACCCATCTCCTTGTGGCAGTAATGCTGTGTGTGAATCAGGGTCCTGTTCATGTGCTCCGGGTTATTTTGGAGACGCATACACTGGATGTCGATTAGAGTGTAGTACGAATGGCGAATGTGCTCCAACTCGATCTTGTCAAGGAGGGAAATGTGTAGATCCTTGCCCTGGAGCTTGCGGCACTGGTGCAACATGTTCAGTTAATAATCATATACCATCATGTTCTTGCCCACCAGGAACTTCCGGAGATCCTTTTTCATTCTGTACAGAAATAAAACGACCTGGTAATTATGGTTTAATATTTTACACAAAATATAATGATTATTTTAAATCACTTCCTATTTACATTTTTTTATACATTAAAATTACAGATTTGCCAAAATCACCATGCAGCCCATCACCTTGTGGCCCTTATAGTGAGTGTACAGTAAGTTCTAACGGAGCTGCTGCATGTTCTTGCCGCGCTGGTCATATCGGTTCTCCGCCGTCATGCCGGCCAGAATGTCTCGTAAGCTCTGAATGCAAACTTCAGATGGCTTGTATAGACCGTCGTTGCCGTGATCCTTGTGAAGGTGCATGTGGGCGTGGTGCAAGATGTCAAGTAATTGCACATTCACCAATCTGCACGTGTAATGAAGGATTCACTGGTGACCCATTCAGTTATTGCTACCCTGCGCCTGGTATGTTACATTTTAAATTAATTTGATACATAAGTTACATTTTAAACATAATTAATTTGATGCTTTGACAAAAATATATTCGTCTTTTTATGTTTGCCATAGAGTGAATCAAAGAAATAAAGAAATAGAGTTTATAACAATATTATGATAAAACTGATGTTTGTTCTGAAATCAATATATAACCGGTTTTTCGAAAACGGCTACAAGTATTAGGTACCACGAAATGTAGTATGCAGGGAGTTTAAGGAGATAACAACCGATCTAGCTAGGTCTTATCCCTGAGAAACTATGCATTTTTAAGCTATATGTGTTTTTTCTTTTATCGTGCAACAATATATCAATAATTTCGACTCTATTATGTCAGTCCGGTAGGCAGAGTGTATTTATGTATAATTTTTGCTTTGTTTGAAAATTTGGAATGTAGTGGGTTTGAATCCCGGTCAGATAAATATTTTTGTAATTCTTTTTTTTTTTTAATTTATCATAACTCCGAGCAAAGCTCGGGTGCCCAGGTACTTTAAGAAACATTGCATTCATTTACTTTTTGTTTTTACATGACATTTTAGAAATCCATTTGGACCCAATAGACCCGTGCCAACCATCGCCATGTGGGCCTAATTCAATTTGTGTGAAAACCGGAGAAACACCAGCATGCAGTTGTCAACCAGGATTCATTGGATCTTCGCCGAACTGCCGCCCAGAGTGCACCATTAGTGCAGAGTGTCCCGCAGCACTTGCTTGTATCGGGCTACGGTGTAAGAACCCTTGCGCTCAAGCTTGTGGTCCAGGTGCAATTTGTTCCGTCGTTGACCATCGCGCTACGTGTGCTTGTGAGCAAGGCCTGGAAGGAGATCCATTCCAGGGATGCTCATTACCAAAAGGTAAGAGATATTCTATATTTTTCAAAACGAATTATAAAAACATATGTACTTGTGATATTACAAATGTACGTATCAATTATGAACCCAATTGACAAACAAATATGTAATTTGAATTTGGAATTCAAAGATAAAATAAAACGATAAGCAGGACAGTACCTATTGTGACTTAAATTAGCGTTTAACCCTTTGCTTGGCAAAGCGTTAATATTCATGCTATTTATTTTTATATGCTTCCCAAAATAATAATTTAGATACGCCTTACATAAGACACTAATTCTAAAATAAATTTATGTAATATATTTTGGCTTTATTGCGGTCAGGTGACCATGCCCACCTTTCTGTATGAAGGTCATTCTATTATTACAGAATTTATTTAAGCGCTTATAAAACAGGAGATAAAATGTGGTATTGTTTAATCGTTTAGTTTTACCGAGTGCTTTACAGGAAATATAACTTTTAAATAACTCTATGTGAAATTAATGCCTTGCTTATGATCGGAGCACGCGGAGATAACAAAGCACTTACAGCATAAGCTTAGGCCGTTGCTGAGGCGGCCGCTTCTGGATAGGCGAATAAACAGCGATTTCGGCGAATTCACGAAGTCATTTAACGTCACCGAGTCTGGTAAGCTTCGACTAACGCTTCGGAACAAGGAAGTGCTTCTTCGGTGAATAATATTTTAGCGGTGAGTAATTTTTACTGTATTACTTTTTTGATCATATTTCAGCTCCCCAAAAATTTGAATACTTGAATCCTTGTGAACCATCGCCATGTGGCATGAATGCTGAATGTAAAGTACAAGGAAATGCTGGATCCTGCACATGTTTACCAGACTATTTTGGTGATCCTTATCAAGGCTGTAGTCCTGAATGCTTATCCGACGCAGAATGTCCGTTACTCTTAGGTTGCTATAAGAACAAATGTATTGACCCATGCCCAGGAGTATGTGGCTATAACGCAGATTGCTTTGTTACGAACCATAAACCAACTTGTAATTGTAAAATAGGCTATACAGGCAATGCTCTTTCCATGTGTTCTCCTATACGAGGTGAGTGTAAACTGTAAATATTATGTATTAGTATAGAACGAAAGTGTGTTAGTAAAGAAATCATGTAATATATAAACGCATTTTACACAAATTTCAGGTGACAGTATTGCAGTTATTAATATTTGTAATCCATCACCGTGCGGTGTTAATGCACTATGTAAGGAAATAAATAATCAACCGGTTTGTTCTTGTTTAACCAACTACATTGGTGCACCTCCGAATTGTAAGCCAGAATGCGTCGTTAATTCGGAATGTAAGCCAAATAGAGCATGCGTTAATAACAGGTGTATTAACCCTTGTCCTAAACCATGCGGTACAAATACTGATTGTAAAGTTATAAATCATAGCCCTGTATGTTCGTGCCGACAAGGATATTCTGGAAATCCATTTACAGCATGCAGTCAATTACTGCGTAAGTATTTATTTGTGCGCCTACTCTGTACTAAAAACCACAAGAGATAATAATTTATGTAAACAATGATCGTCTGTCAATATGCCGTCAAATTAAAAATAATTCTTAATTCAATCAACCCAAAGTAACATAGTTTTGATAGTGCCATTCGAAACTAATTATAATAAGTCATATCACTTGAACAGATCTATAACACACATGAATTGTCAACCATCGGTATAGTCCCATTTTAAGTAAATTTGACAGATTTGTTATTCAAGTCTACTTATGACGATATGATAAAACTGTTTCTCAATTTGAACCAAAGGTTGCGAGCCCCTAAATATTTGTTTACATGTTTTATTTTGACTCGTGTATTTGTCTGTATATTTATTAACATAAGTATGTGTAAGTGATGTTTTCTTTTTGTCCAGAAATTACTACGGGTTTGTCGCCTTCAGCCGATCCTTGTAACCCATCACCGTGCGGTATATATGCTGAATGTCGCAATATAAACGAGTTGGCTTCATGCTCTTGTTTACCAAACTATCTTGGTTCACCACCATTTTGTAAACCAGAATGTACAATTAATTCCGATTGCCCGAATGACCAAGCATGTGTATCGGAAAAGTGCAGAAATCCATGTGAAGGTGCTTGTGGCCTTAATGCAAACTGTTTTGTTAGTAATCACATACCAGTTTGCTTATGTTCAGAAGGATATACCGGCGATCCATTCAGGCAATGTATCTTAAAACCAATAAAAGGTAATTTCACAAAATTTAAGTTAACTACAATGTATCTACTTTTTATTGGTATTTATTTCCAAACGTTTATTTAATAATATGATTTTAGATACTATACCCCAAACGCCAAGTAATCCGTGCGTACCAAATCCATGTGGAGCCAATGCAGAATGTAACGGTGGTATATGTACATGTATATTGGATTACCATGGTGATCCATACTTAGGTTGCCGACCGGAATGTGTGCACAATTCAGAATGTTCTCAGGATAAGAGTTGTCAACAACACAAATGTGTCAATCCTTGCTTAGGCACTTGTGGAGTAAATGCTATTTGTGATGTGCATAATCATATACCCATGTGCGTTTGTCCCAAAGGCATGAACGGCAATGCGTTTATTGAATGCAGACCTTCTACAGGTATCTATATATTTATTTAAAATAAATTATACCAAAAACACAACAGAATTAACAATATTGACATAGGTATATTTTTATTTACTTTTACAGTGGTAAATTTGAATCCATGCAATCCTTCTCCTTGTGGACCAAACAGCCAGTGTCGGACGTCCAACGGGCAATCTGTTTGTTCGTGTCTTCCTGGCTATAGAGATAGTCCACCAACTTGTAGGCCTGAATGTGTAGTTAGCTCTGAATGCCCGTTGAAGGAAGCATGTCAAAATCAAAAATGTATTAATCCATGTGTAGGCGCATGTGGTATAGCAGCTATATGCGATGTCATTAATCACAACCCAGTTTGCACTTGCCCACAATCATTCACTGGCGACCCATTCGTCAGGTGTATAGTTATTGGTAAGTGCTTAAGTTATTTTTGTTTACTCACGTCTTTAGCGCTCATCAGTTAGACGTTGCGCGCAAACACCGCGCGGCCAGTGCGAATTAAGTTTTATTGACTAGGCAATAAGTACAACTATGTGTACGTTGTAGCCTAGTCAAAAAAGCTCAATTTGCGGTTACCGCGTTGTTATTCTTGTGGTCATATTATAAACGCGCTTTAAGCCTGTCTTAAATTTAATGACCCTATAATAATCTTTATCTATCTTCTATATATAAATATAAAAGGCAAAGTTGATTACTCATGTAGGTACGTTTTTACACGTACATTACACGTAGTACGTTACATTTCTAGCCTTAAGGCTTTTG
This sequence comes from Glaucopsyche alexis, assembly GCA_905404095.1. NCBI lineage: Eukaryota > Metazoa > Arthropoda > Insecta > Lepidoptera > Lycaenidae > Glaucopsyche > Glaucopsyche alexis. The sequence goes on from FR990053.1 coordinate 12,975,563, forward strand.
GTTTGTGCTCACAAACCAAAAGCCTTAAGGCTAGAAATTTGAAATTTTGCACACGTATTTCTGATATGACGTAGGCATCCTACTAAGGTAGGGTTGCCATATCTTACATATGACAGAACAATTTTTACCCGACTACGGCAATGTCAAAAAGAAAGGAAGATTTATTATTGCTGCAAATCAAAAAAAAAACTTAGGCCTTCCTAATTCTGCCTACAAAAACCCGGATAGCAAATAAAATCCGGCCCGAACGCTCCCCGGACGCCCTTTAAACTAGGACAAATCCGGGGAAACCAGGACGGATGGCAACCCTATACTAAGGAAGTATTTTTTTTAATTCAACCCCCAAGGGGATAAAATTGGTGATAAAAGTTTGTATAAAACTTTGTATTCCTTGGACATATTTGCATGATATTTTGTATGTATTGAATACGGAAGAAATAAGGAGTTACGTATTTCAGCGTTTTATAAAATTCAGCCCCTAGGTGGCTAAAATACCTTTATGAAACTTTAAAACCTAATTTCACGCGGGCGAAGACGCGGGCACCTAATGCCGGTTATGTATAATAGTGCCCCAAGTAAAATAGAGAACTTTGTTAGTAAAAATTGTTGACTATTAAAAAAGATGTTAACATAAATGTAACTTTATTTACAGTTGAGTCGACGCCTCAAAGAGATGTTTGTGATCCGTCTCCATGTGGTCCGAATTCTATTTGTAGAATAAGTGGGGAAAGCCCTGTATGTGCCTGCCAAGCAGATTATAAAGGATCACCGCCTAATTGCAGGCCAGAATGTATAAGCAACAGTGAATGTGATTATAGTTTAGCGTGCTTTAATCAAAGGTGCAAAGATCCATGCATAGGTACTTGTGGAGTAAATGCTGAATGTAGAGTTGTTAGCCATTCTCCCATGTGCATATGTGCAAGCGGCTATACGGGTGATCCTTTCTCACAATGCGTTCCCCAGAATTTGGAACCTATTGAATTATTAAATCCGTGTAGTCCAAGTCCGTGCGGATCTAATGCAATCTGTAAAGAGAAAAATGGCGTTGGCGCATGTCAGTGTTTAGATGGCTACTTTGGCAACCCATATGAAGGATGCCGACCTGAATGTGTCGTTAATTCTGACTGTCCACTTAATCGCGCTTGTTTGAGGATGAAATGTGTTGATCCTTGTCCTGGAATTTGTGGGCCAAACGCAGTATGTTTAGTTAACAATCACTTGCCAAATTGCATATGTCAATCAGGATATACTGGAAATCCATTTAGTCATTGTAGTTTAATGATCGAACGTAAGTAACTTAATAGCGCCAAATTATAATTTATAATAATCTGTAAAATGTTTGAACTTATTTTTTTAAACCCTTAGGTTTTAAAAAAACTCTTTTCTTCTTTCAGCCGTAGTTATAGAAAAGAATTTATGCAATCCATCACCATGTGGGGCAAACTCACAATGCAAAGAAGTAAACGGACAGTCAGTATGCTCTTGTTTGCCTGATTTTATCGGTGCTCCACCAAACTGTCGTCCGGAATGTGTAGTCAGTTCAGAATGTTCGACGGAACTAGCGTGCATCAACCAAAAGTGCTCAAATCCATGTATAGGAAGTTGCGGAGATAATGCCTATTGTAACGTCATACATCACAGTCCCATTTGCGTCTGTAAGCAAGGATTAACTGGAAATCCGTTTACAAAATGTTATCCTATAAAAGGTACTATACATACTGTTAGTAGATAACTATTACATACCTACTGACGAAATTGCATACAACGCTTTATAAGACGTATTTACTATTTAATATTAATTACAATTATTATTATAGATATTTAACATGCTCGTCATCATTATTTTCAGTATTTGCAATCCAAGATCCCGTAACGGATCCTTGTTTACCGTCTCCATGTGGAATGTATGCTGAATGTAGGAATATTGGCGGATCCCCGTCTTGTGCGTGTTTGCCTGCCTACTTTGGAAATCCACCGAATTGCCGGCCTGAGTGTACTATAAATTCAGAATGCCCAAGCAACAAAGCATGTATAAATGAACGGTGCCAGGATCCATGTGTAGGTGCCTGCGGTGTAAATGCTCGATGTGACGTCTTTAACCACATTGCTCAATGTAACTGCAACGATCGGTACAGAGGTGATCCCTTCGTACAATGTTCTCTTGTCGATAATGATGAAGGTTTGTATTATAAGCGGAGAAATGGTTATAAAATATCTTAAACATATTTTACTTATAACCATTTCTTTCTCCACAAAATAGCTTTTGTCGAATGTTTATTACAACTATAGTTATAATATTTTGGTTCTTCTTTAAACACTTTCAGAGCACGATGTCATAGACTTATGTAACCCATCACCTTGTGGGTCGAATACTTTATGTAATAATGGAGAATGTAAATGTCTACCCGAATATTTTGGAGACCCTTATTTCGGATGTAGACCAGAATGTCTTCTGAACAATGATTGCTCAACTAATAAAGCATGCGTTAGAAATAAATGTATAGATCCATGTCTAAACACTTGTGGAAAGCAAGCTGTCTGCCAAGTATATAATCATATCCCCATGTGCACTTGTTTACCTGGACATTCGGGAAATGCTTTTCTGGAATGTAGGAAAATACAAGTAACAGAAATTGTAAACCCTTGCAACCCTTCACCATGTGGTCCTAACAGCCAATGTCGGGAAATAAATGGACAGGCTATTTGCACATGTCTGCCTGATTATAAGGGAGCGCCACCAACTTGCAGACCTGAATGTACAACGAGCGCTGAATGTGCACTGGACAGAGCTTGCTCCGGTCAAAAATGTATCAATCCATGTATTGGCAATTGTGGAATTGGTGCTCATTGTCAAGTCATTAATCATAATCCAATATGTTCATGCCCACCTGAACTTACAGGCGATCCTTTCTCTAGATGTGTTACAAAAGGTATTTTTATTTCAATGCAATACACTTAACATAATTAGTATTTTAAGCAATCATATTCTGTAAAGGATAAACTTATTTTGTTTTAGATATAGAACCACCAGTTTTCATCAATCCGTGTAACCCATCTCCTTGCGGGCCAAATTCAATTTGTAAAGAAATATCTGGTTCACCGTCGTGTGCTTGTATTGAGAGTTTCATTGGTAGCCCGCCAACATGTCGACCAGAATGCATCACAAATTCTGAGTGTCCTAATGATATGGCGTGTATTAATCAGAAATGCAAAAATCCATGCATTGGGTCTTGTGGGAATCAAGCTGAATGTAGAGTGGTCAGTCATGCACCTCAATGTATCTGTCCTGCTGGATATACAGGCGACGCATTTATAGAATGCCGGGTAATAGATGTCCCTCTAACACCATGTTCGCCTTCCCCATGTGGCGCTAATGCGATATGCAAAGAGTTGGGCGCTGCTGGATCATGCGTATGCATGGCAGATTATATAGGAAATCCTTACGAGGGCTGTCGACCAGAGTGCGTAGTTAACTCAGACTGTGCAATGAATTTAGCATGTATTCAGAGTAAATGCAAAAACCCTTGCAACAATATTTGTGGACGAAACGCAGTTTGTAATGTAATCAACCACACGCCAAAATGTGAATGTATATCTGGACTAATAGGTAATCCATACCAAGAATGTACAGAACGGCAAGGTTTGTATTACTTAATTTATTTTTAACGTTTCTAATAATAATCTGTAATTTTCTAATACTTCAAATTAAATTTTTTATTGTTATTTTTCAAACAGCAATATCAGTGGTGATTAATCCATGCACGCCTTCTCCTTGCGGACCAAACAGCAATTGTAAAGTGACCAACGATCAAGCGGTATGCACATGTGATACAGGCTTCTTAGGATCACCACCGTTTTGCCACCCAGAATGTGTTGTAAGCTCAGAATGCTCCCAACAGCAAGCTTGTATAAACAAAAAATGCGTAAATCCATGTGAAGGGGTATGTGGTTTGAACACTGAATGCAAAGTAATTAATCATAGCCCGATTTGTACTTGCCGAACAAAATACACCGGTGATCCGTTTAGTCGATGTCATCAAAGTAAGTTCAAGTAACAAAATAAAGTACCTACTTAACTTTATAATTTTACACGATTTTCGTCAAATTGTAAAATCTAATATTTATACTGTTTTTTCTATATTTTAGTTCCCATTGCAACGGAAGTCATGCCTAGTAATCCATGTCTTCCATCACCTTGTGGACCTTTTTCACAATGCCGTGACGTCGGAAATGTGCCATCTTGTTCTTGTATGCCAGAATACACTGGAAGCCCACCAAATTGCCGCCCAGAATGTACAATTAATAGTGATTGTTCTAGCGATAAAGCATGTATTAACGAGAAATGTGTTGATCCGTGTCCCGGCTCATGCGGTGTAAATGCTGAATGTCATGTCCAGAACCATGTATCAATTTGTTCTTGTTACAACGGATATTCGGGAGATCCGTTTAATAGATGCTCAATTAAACCAGTAAAAGGTAAAAAATGTGTTTACTAAACAGTAATTCATTATTATGTTACCACTTTCCTGGAATATATTTTGATGATAAGTTGACAAAACGTTTATGTAGTCATAGTAAGTAAAACATTAATGTCTATTTAAGATCCTGAACCAACTAATCCCTGCAATCCTTCGCCATGTGGGTCAAATGCAGTTTGCGAGAATGGTGTATGTTCATGTTTACCGGAGTACAATGGTGATCCATACTTTGGTTGCCGACCAGAATGTACTATCAGTTCTGGATGCCCAATGAACAAAGCATGCGTACAACAACGTTGTGTTAATCCATGTATTAACACTTGTGGCAAAAATGCCCTATGCGAAGTAGTCATGCACATGGCTATATGCACTTGCCCTCAAAAGATGACTGGAAATGCCTTCGTTCAATGTGAGCCAATTAAAGGTATATAAATTTTATGTCATTAATACAAATTTCCATATTAAAATCCATCTACATTAATAAAATGTTAATAAAATATAATTTTATAGGTATACCAGAGAGGAATCCATGTTTACCGAGTCCTTGTGGAGCTTTCAGTCAATGCAGGGAATACAATAAACAAGCAATTTGTTCATGTTTACCGGGTTATCGTGGATCACCGCCGTCTTGCCGTCCAGAATGTGTTGCAAGTTCTGAGTGCCCGTTAAACAAAGCTTGCAGTAATCAGAAATGTATAGATCCATGCCCGGGGGCTTGTGGTACTAGATCAGAGTGTCAAGTCATTAATCATAATCCTATATGCTCATGTCAATTAGGAATGACTGGAGATCCCTTCACCAGATGCGTGCCTATTGGTATGTTTAATAGTTCTGTTTAGTTTTGCAGTCTATAAGTAAGCACTTAGTACTAAATTTATGTTTTTATTTCTACATGGTTTTGTATTTATTTTAGTTGCCGTTGAGCCTTCAGTCAATGCGGATCCTTGCTTACCGTCACCATGCGGACCTAACTCAATTTGCCAAATAAGCCAATCCGAAACACCGTCGTGTCAATGTATGCCAGAGTTTATTGGTTCACCGCCGAATTGTCGCCCAGAATGTATTTCCAACAGCGAATGCGCCCCACAACTGGCTTGTATAAATAAAAAGTGTCAAAACCCTTGTATTCAAGCATGCGGAGTAAACGCAGAGTGTAGGGTAGTGAGTCACACTGCAACGTGCGTTTGCCCTGAAGGCTACAGTGGCGATGCTACAATTCAATGTACAGTTAATGCTTTGACAGTTCATGAAAAGTTAACACCGTGTTCACCTTCGCCTTGTGGACCTAACGCTTACTGTAGAGAGCAATCTGACGCTGGAGCTTGTATTTGTCAGAAAGGATACTTTGGAAACCCCTACGAAGGTTGTCGTCCAGAATGCTTAGTTAATTCTGATTGCCCAAATAACAGAGCTTGCACTAGAAATAAATGTATAGATCCTTGTTTGGGCACCTGCGCTTTTAATGCCGATTGTCAAGTTGTTAATCACTCGCCATTATGTACTTGTCGGTCGCAATATACTGGAGATCCATTTAAAATCTGTGTTATTATCCGTAAGTATACATTTATATCTTATAACATAATATTTTTAACTGCAAAGACTGTTTTTATTCAAATAATGTTTTTTTATAGAACAAGAAGAAATAAAAACAAACCCCTGTCAACCGTCACCATGTGGTCCTAATAGTCAATGTCGAGATTCTAATGGACAAAGTGTTTGCTCGTGTTTGCCTGAATACCGCGGTTCTCCTCCTAATTGCAGACCGGAATGCGTCGTAAGCACGGAGTGTGCAGCGGATAAAACTTGCAAAAATCAAAAATGTATTTCGCCGTGTCCTGGTACATGCGGTCAGAATTCTGAATGTAGAGTTGTCAATCACAGTCCAATTTGTACTTGTAGAGATAAGTACACCGGCGATCCCTTCTCTAGTTGCTTTAAATTACAAAGTAAGTAATAGTCTTACTCGACATTGTATTAAAATTATATAATAATGTAGATATTAAATTACAAATTTTATCATAAATGTATGTATTTTCCATATAGATTCTGTGCAGATAGCGCCCGTAAAAAATCCATGTCAGCCTTCACCGTGCGGACCAAACTCTATATGCCAAGACCGCAATGGTATTCCTTCGTGCTCTTGTTTGCCTAGCTTTGAAGGAAATCCGCCCAATTGTCGCCCAGAATGTACAATTAATGAAGACTGCTCTGGAGATTTGGCGTGCATAAATCAAAAATGTAGAGATCCTTGTCCTGGATCGTGCGGAATCAATGCAGAATGTCATGTTATGAAGCATATAGCTGTTTGCACCTGCTCAGAAGGATATACCGGAAATGCATTTACATCGTGTAATCTTTTACCGCCAAAAGGTATAAAAAATATTTTTTTGTTTGAAATTAGTTTATTCAGAGAATTAGTTTTTTATATATTTTTTTTTATTATTTAGCTCAAGATGACCCATGTAATCCTTCACCATGCGGCGCAAACGCGGAATGTTTTAAGGGAGAATGTAAATGTCTTCCTGAATTCTTCGGTGACCCATATAATGAATGCCGTCCGGAATGTGTACAAAGCTCTGAATGCGAGCGAGACAAAGCTTGCATTTCTAATAAATGTCAAAATCCATGCCCCGGTACTTGTGCAGCAACAGCTATTTGCAATGTAGTGAATCACATACCTATGTGCAGTTGCCCTGAGCGCATGACTGGCAATGCGTTTGTAGAATGCAGAGTTATTTCAGGTAGGCAACCTATTTAATCTGCCTAGTGAAAAATATTGTTATTTTTATTACTTTTTAATACATACTTATAGTCTATTATTTTCTTTTGCTGACATAATAAATTTTAATAGGTATGATATAAGGCTCCGATTTCAAAAAGCAATTATGAAGCCTGCCGGCACATCATGTAGGTACTGCTTATATAAAGACGATGCTTTTTGGAGACGTTATATTATTGTAATATATTCAAAAATACTATAATACCCATGCCACTTTTATAATACTTAGTTAAATATTTCATTGTTTCATTTCGATTGTACTTTCAGAACCGGTTGTAACAAACCCTTGTCATCCCTCTCCGTGTGGGCCTAACAGTCAATGTAGAAATGTCAATGGTCAAGCTGCATGTTCTTGTGCTCCAAACAATATCGGAGTACCACCGACATGTCGACCTGAGTGTACTATAAGTGCCGAATGTACTCTAGCCGAGGCTTGCAGCAACCAGCGATGCATAAATCCGTGCATAGGAGCATGTGGTGTTAATGCCGTGTGTAAAGTAGTCAACCATAACCCAATTTGTACTTGCCCAGCACTATTTACGGGAGATCCGTTTAACAGATGCATAAGACAACGTAAGTACTATTAATACCTACAATTAACGCTTAATTTATTCTAACTAATGAAATGAAAATAAAACAGCCAGATCCAAATAATCCAGAGTGTAAATATTTTATTTCAGCGGAAAAAATACCAGAACAAATTAATGTATGCTCGCCTTCTCCTTGCGGACCCAATTCGCTATGCAAGGATATCAACAAAGTTCCATCATGCACATGCTTAGATGGTTTTATCGGTCAACCACCGTACTGTAGAGCTGAATGTACCAGTAATGAAGAATGTGCGACAACTTTATCATGCGTTAATATGAAATGTGTAAATCCTTGTGAAAATGTATGCGGTTCTAATGCGCAGTGTACAGTAGTAAGCCATTCTCCTATATGCACTTGTGCTCCTGGTTTTACTGGCGATCCATTCTTCGCATGCGCTCGAGAAGTTTTACAAACGGAGGTTATTTCCACTCCTTGTTTACCGTCACCATGTGGTGCAAATGCCTTGTGCAAAGAGAAAAATAATGCAGGATCATGTGCTTGCTTTGAAGGGTACCTAGGCAATCCTTATGACGGATGTAGACCGGAATGCGTGGTTAATACTGATTGTCCTTCTAATAGAGCCTGTGTTAATAATAAATGTAAAGATCCATGTCCGGGTAGTTGCGGGTCACAAGCAACATGTCAAGTAATAAATCATTCTCCTCGTTGTACCTGTTTGAGCGGATATACTGGCGATCCATTTAGATACTGTGTCTACCAAGGTGCGTAAAATTTTATCATTAGTTCCTATTTTCTGTTTGAATTTTACTTACTTAATTTTATTTTGTCATATTTCAATAAATATAAATTACATTTAGCTTACCTTATAAAATACTTGTACTTATAAAATACGCAATATGAAATTGGTTTATTATATTTTTTAGAAACAACGCCATCAGTAACGAATGTAGACGTTTGTTACCCATCGCCGTGTGGACCGAACAGTCAATGTCGTGAAGTTAATAATCAAGCAATATGCTCATGTTTACCGGATTACTTCGGAACACCACCTAATTGCAGACCAGAGTGCCTAGTTAGCTCAGAATGTCCGCAAGATAAAGCGTGCATAAATAACAAATGCGCGAACCCATGTCCCAAACCTTGCGGTAGAAATACCGATTGCAAAGTTATTGGTCATAGCCCGATATGTTCCTGTAAGAGATCATTTACTGGAGATCCATTTACTTTGTGTACCCTTATACAGCGTAAGTACAATTATTATTTATTTAAACAATTTAACATAAAATACGTAGGTACCTACCTAAATTCCTTCATTTACCTATTACGTATTGTTTTAGATGAACCACCACCTGTCGTTCGCGATCCATGCATACCGTCGCCTTGTGGTCCGAACGCTCTATGCAGAAATATCGGAAATACCCCGTCTTGCTCTTGTTCTCCAAACTTTATAGGTAGCCCACCAAACTGTCGTCCGGAATGTACGATCCATTCAGATTGCCCTAGTGACAAAGCATGTATAAACACAAAGTGCCAAGACCCTTGTCCTGGTTCTTGTGGCATATTGGCATCATGCAACGTACTCAATCATATACCAATTTGTACTTGTATTGAAGGGCACATTGGTGATCCATTCACTAGCTGCAGACCACAACCCTTAAACGGTAATGAAACACAAATTTAAGCTAATATAATACTATTTTTTTGTAAATATGATGTTTACGTTTATCGCATTTTACTTTTTTTCTTTTAGTGGAACCAGTGATAACAGACGCATGTAGTAATGTGCGATGTGGATCTAATGCAGAGTGCCTTAATGGACAATGTCAATGCTTACCTGAATACCATGGTGATCCTTACTATAGCTGTCGTCCAGAATGCATATTTAGTACAGATTGCGATGAAAAGAAGGCATGCGTTCAAAAAAAATGTGTAGATCCATGCATTGACACGTGTGGAGTGAACGCTATTTGCACAGTTGTAAATCATATACCCATGTGTAGTTGTCACAACGGATTTACTGGAAATGCTTTCGTAGTTTGCAACCCAATAAAAGGTAAGATATAAAATTGCCCTAGCTAACAAAATAAATATAATACATACATACATATAATCACGCCTTTTTCCCGTAGGGGTAGGCAGAGGACCGCCTCTTTCCCGTAGGGGTAGGCAGAGACCACTTCTTTCTACTTGCTACGATCCTTACATACTTGTTTCGCTTCATCCACTTTCATTCTTACCTTCCATTCCTCCTCTTGCATTCAACGTAGCGAAGCAGCTCTCCATGAGCCTCTTTTCGCCTCCGCGAGGAACGAGACGTGATGGGTGGCGAACCACATCGCCGCCATTTTGGATAATTAAATTATTTTTAACGATTATCTATTGCGTTCCCACGGATTGGCGGAGAGGGTAGGAATAGGGAAAGGGAAGGGTAGGTGGTGTGGAAAGGAAGATTGGTAAGTTACAGTAGGAAATAGGAAAAGTAGGATATTACCGCCCAGGAGGGCAAGGGATAGGACAGTAATAGCTAGGGAAGCCGGGGTCGCATACCCGTATACTATACCACAACTACCGGACAGGTAAGTTGGGATGAGTATCCCATGACATGAAATAAATATAAAACCTAACTATTACTACAGACAAACTATTACTAGTTATTTAAAAATATATATTATTATTATTATGTCCTAGTTACTCAAAAATATTAATTTTCTACAAACTACAAAGTAAACATAATTTTTACATCTATTAAGTATAATTCGAAAATAACTATGCCTGTCTCTCTTTTACACCGAAACGACTAAACGATTGTCGCGACAAATTTTACGGTTTCAGCGCGACCGAACCGACCGAAAATGTTTGTATAATTTTGCCGAGGTTGTGCACTTTTTCTAGCCCATTAACGATCATAGGTTCCGAAAAATTTACATCTCTTCTTTATCACAACACTCCACTACTACGGAATTCTAAAAATGGGTTAGGTTAGGTTAAAATATTTTATTATGTCCAAAACGTTTTTAAATATGAAAAAAAAACAGAATGTGATAAATCATTAGTTTTAATAGATCGACTTGAAACTTATAATAATAATAATAATAAAAAGTTTATTTGCAGCTACGTACACAGATTATTACAAAATAAATTAAAAATAAAACTTAAATCTAAACAGCAGCCGCAAATTGGCTCGAGCTCGGCATGAGCTGGCATACCTACCTTAGGCATACTCAGCGCCGGTCATAGCAACGTCAAACATACATATTATATATAAAAAAACCAAGCAAATAATCTGAATTACAAGAAGAAGAAAAGAAAGCAAAAAAAAATTAAATACTAAATCTACGATGCGACAGTATCCAACAGTCGCTGGTCACGCGGACGACAAACGACTGTCGTTTATTGTCGCGCTTATTGTTGCATAGCCGGAGACAACTTGTACATCTAGCTGTTGAAGCGAGAAAGAAAGTAGAAAGTAGAAACAACAAATTATTACATAATTTAAAAAAAAGTAAAAGAAATAAAAGTAGGTACCCAACACCATTGATACGTATTATTATTAATATTAGTAACAACCCACAGAAAATATAATAATTATAAGGGTTCACTATAAGGGTTCCTTTTAGTTACTACAGATATCCTAAAATGGGTTAGGTTAGGTTACAACATTTTTATTGCGTTCAAAACGTCTTTAAATATGAAAAACAGAAGGTGATAACCTAACCAGAAGCTAGAGGCACGGACAGACAGACATAAAGACAGACGGACAGAGCGAAACTATTTTTAAGGGGTTCCTTGAGTATTACGGAACCCTAAAAAACAGAAGATGATAAATCATTACTTTCAATAGATCAAATGATAATATTAAATAATATCCAATTACAATTATATAAGGACCATTTCTCATTTAATTATTCAATATATATGAATTAAATATATTTTCTGTGGAACAATAGATTAAATAAAGACCTACATGATTTATTCTGAGGCTTAGAAAAAGATGATCAATCATTAAAGTAGATAGCCATTTAGATTTTTTGATAACTATTTTTGCAATTAAATAGGCATCAGTCAATAAATAATAATACATGCCTTGAACTACCAAATTGTTTTTACAGAAATTAGATAGAAGTTAGCATCTTGTTTAGCAAAGCATATTGTTTATTGCGTAATCATATTTTTTTATTATACGTACCTACTATCGAACAAGTTGCCGCTCGACCAGGCATAAGATCAAAATCGCTTAACAGTGCCGATGAATCGTGCGTACGTGCACGTGTAAATACTTCAACCAAGTCTGTAGTCGATGCGATCACTTCCTTTATTGAACACTAATAAAACACAATTTTTCGTGCACTTTTTCCACTATATTAAGATATAATTATAAATTATAATTATATCTTAATAAAATTATATTTTATTTAAAATTTTCGAAAATTTTTAAATAAATTTATTTCGAAACCGGGCATGTTATTTATTAAAATTTATAATTATATCATAATATAGTGGAAAAAGTGCACGAAAAATTGTGTTTTATTAGTGTTCAGCACGAATTTCCACCAAGAACCGACAGTACAATCAATTACATACACTTCCTTTATGTTAAAATATTTTGAGGCGACCAAGTGCAAAGCAAAATGTTTAGAAATTATCGTAATATTGCACATACACATTATATTCATTTGTTTCAGTACCTACTGTGGAACATCCTTGTAGCACGGCAATTTGTGGTCCTAACAGTCAATGTCGTGAAATTAATGGCCAGGCTGTGTGTTCATGCTTGCCAACATACTTGGGCGTACCGCCGGCATGTAGGCCTGAATGTGCTGTAAACTCTGAATGTCCACAAAATAAAGCGTGCATCAAACAAAAGTGTGTCAACCCGTGTGTCGGTGCGTGTGGTATTAGAGCAACATGTGAAGTGATTAATCATAATCCGATATGTGCTTGTCCCAATACATATACTGGCGACCCGTTTGTTAGCTGCGTGTATGCTGTTGGTAAGTATTTTACAATCCATAAATAAATGGCACAATTGATAAGTAAAACACGCTCTTTTTCTTATAATTAATTGTTAAAATAACTTTTTATTTTTAGATATAACACCTACAACTGTTAATCCCTGTCAGCCTTCGCCGTGTGGTCCAAACTCTTTGTGTCAAGAAACAAATGGGAATCCTTCATGTACTTGTTTGCCAGAATTTAAAGGAGAGCCTCCATACTGTAGACCAGAATGTATTAGCAACAGCGAATGTCCACCACTTTTAGCGTGTGTTAATCAGAAATGCAAGGACCCTTGCGTTAGTACTTGTGGCAGAAATGCAGAATGTAGGGTTGTCAGCCATTCTGCAATGTGTTTATGTCCGACTGGATATACAGGCGATCCATTTACGCAGTGTTCCTTACAGACAATAGTAGAAAATTTAACTCCATGTTCACCTTCGCCGTGCGGTTTGAATGCAATTTGCAAAGAACAAAATAAAGTTGGCTCATGCACTTGCGCAGAAGGATATTTTGGGAACCCATATGAAAGCTGCCGACCAGAGTGTGTTAGTGATTCTGACTGTCCCGGGAATCAAGCTTGTATTGGTATTAAATGTCAAGATCCATGTCCAGGCAAGTGTGGTTTAAATGCTGAATGTGCAACTGTTAATCATGCTCCAATATGTAGCTGCATTAACGGATATACTGGAGATGCGTTCAGAAGGTGCAATCCAATACCTTGTAAGTATTACTAGATTGTTTTGAATTATCTACACTTAAATTATAAATACAATATAAAATTAACAATATTTTTTCTTTTTTTAGTGAAGGACAAGACTCCCACGAATGTATGCTATCCAAGTCCCTGCGGTCCAAACAGTCAATGCAAAGTTCTGAATGACCAAGCAGTTTGTAGTTGCTTGCCAAACTTTATTGGTGAGCCACCAATATGCAAACCCGAATGCGCCTTAAATTCTGAATGTCCTTTAGACAAATCATGTATAAACCAGAAATGTATAAATCCTTGCCCAGGCACATGTGGTCAAAAAACAGAATGTCGTGTTTTTAATCACAATCCAGTATGCAGCTGTTTACCAGGTTTAACTGGAGATCCATTCGTCAGATGCTTCCCTAAACCAAGTAAGATACATTTTAACAAAGTTTTATTTAAGCAGATCAAATAACTTTTTTTAATACTAGGCGTAGAGATGAAATGACACAACACGCTTTAATATGTTACAACTAAGTACGCTGTAGTGAGGCTGTAGTACTCGTACTCGTATAATTCGAGATATATTTTCACGTAAATTCCCGTAACGAGAAGTGGGCTTCAGATTTGTTGCGTGTCCCTATAATTGGGAGTCGGCCCTAGAATTAAGAATATCGGTCCGTTTCAATAACCTATCTATCTATAACTGTTTGTTAGAATTGTCAAATTTGTATCGTAAAAAACTGTCAAGTGATTGAATGACGACGTTTTTAACAAATACCTAGTTATTGATAGACAGGTTATTGAAACGGGCCGTTAGCCTAGCCCTATAATATATTAAATACGTTTAGAAGGCTGTAATATTATATATATAATATTACAGCCTTCTAAACGTATTTAAACAGAATATAATACTACTATGTCTACTAGTTATGTCAGATTTTTATCTTATCAATTTGATTACTGGAGGTTGGTAGAGATAAAACACGAATTTAAAACATAATATTAAAAATTTTCGATATTAAGCTCTTTTTTTTTTACATATCTGATTTGTAATTCTTCTTGCAGTTGAACAACTACAAGTAAATGAATTCGTTGATCCCTGTATTCCTTCACCGTGTGGCAATAACGCTGTATGCAGAAATATTAACGAACAGCCATCTTGTTCATGTTTACCGAACTATTTTGGTAGCCCACCACACTGTAGACCAGAATGTACAACAAATCAAGATTGCGCCAGTTCATTAGCATGCGTGAACGAGAAATGTCGCAATCCATGCTCTGGGGCTTGTGGTCAACATGCAAATTGCTTCGTAATAAATCACCTCGCTATTTGTACTTGTACAGAAGGGTACAAAGGAGATCCATTTACGGGGTGCATTCCCAAACCAATTGAAGGTATACTTTACTTGCTTATAATTCAGTTACTAAGTCTTCTTTTTGTGTGACTGTAATAATATAAAACCATACTTTTTATCCTGACAGACGTTCCAATCGATTTATGTAATCCTTCGCCATGTGGCGCCAATACTGAATGTAACGAAGGCGTTTGCACCTGTCTTCATGATTACAATGGAGACCCCTACGTTGGATGTAGACCAGAATGTTTATTAAGTTCAGATTGTCTTCAATATCAAATATGCTCTAACAAGAAATGCGTAAATCCCTGTCCGGATACTTGTGGTACTGGTGCTAAATGTGAAGTGGTAAACTATATACCTATGTGTAGTTGCCCTGATGGATATACTGGTAATTCTTTCGTAGCTTGCACACCAGTTCAAGGTAAATCTATTTTTAAGTTTTTAATAGGTATGTACTAAAAGAGAGTAGAAATATTATATTTTAAATTTCTTTTATTTTGCAGCTCAAATGGTCTTAAATCCTTGTAATCCGAGTCCATGTGGTCCAAATAGTCAATGCCGTGAAATAAATAATGTAGCTGTATGCTCCTGTGTACCTGGATATTCTGGCAACCCTCCAGCATGTAGACCTGAATGTACGACAAGTGGTGAATGTCCCTTACACAAGGCCTGCAATAATTATAAGTGTGTAAACCCTTGCGTAGGAGCATGTGGTACTAATGCCTTGTGTGAAGTTGTGAATCATAATCCGATTTGTACTTGTCCAAATGATTATACAGGAGATCCATTCACAAGATGCATACCGAAAAGTAAGCAATGCAATGCTTAGCTGACTTTTAATAATAGATTCATTGGCTTAATAACATACTAGAATATTATATTATAGTAATTTTTATTGATATTTTGATTTGAAATGTATCATTAATTTATAATATTATTACAATTCAAAGTAAAATTATTTTCAACCAGACAATAAAATTAAAATATTACTTTTTAGGACTTGAAATAATACCACAAGTAAATCCATGTACACCGTCACCATGTGGACCGAATTCTATTTGCCAATCCATTAATGAACTACCTTCTTGCTCCTGTATGCCTGAATTTATAGGGGCTCCACCAAACTGTCGCCCAGAATGTGCGAGTAACAGTGAATGTCCAAATCATATGGCATGCATAAACAACAAGTGTTCTGATCCATGTGTAAATGCCTGTGGTTCGTTAGCACAATGTAGAGTTGTCAGTCACACGCCCAATTGTGTCTGCCCGCCTGGTTATACTGGAGATCCTTTTGTCAATTGTAGAGAACAACCTGTTTTGGCATTAGAGCATGTAACACCTTGCACGCCATCACCATGTGGAAGTAATGCTATTTGCAAAGAACGTAATAGTGTTGGTTCTTGCGTATGTTTCCCAGGATATTTCGGTAACCCATACGAAGGATGTCGTCCAGAATGTGTTGTAAACACGGATTGTCCCTCAAACAGGATCTGTCAACAAAATAAGTGTCAAGATCCTTGTCCTGGCACTTGTGGTCTCAATGCACAATGTGAAACTATTAACCATGCTCCAATGTGCAATTGTATATCTGGTTATACAGGAAATCCTTACCAATCTTGTGTCTACATTCAAGGTATGCTTTAATGTTTAACGTGATAACAATAACAACTGTGTCTTTTCATAAAACATTTTTGAGTAATTGCAATTGTATTTAAAACTCTTTTTTTTAGCTTTAGAGGTGCCCACTGACCCATGTGCTCCGTCACCATGTGGGCCTAATAGTTTATGTAAAGTATTAAACGAGCAAGCTGTATGTACTTGCAAACAAGATTACCACGGCGCACCACCAAACTGTAGACCTGAGTGTGTTGTAAGTGCCGAGTGTCCGACAAACAAAGCATGCGTAAATAATAAGTGCATTGATCCTTGTATTAACCAATGTGGACAAAATGCTAAATGCATCGTAATCAATCATAGTCCAATATGCAGTTGCAAAGAACATTTTACTGGTGATCCGTTCTCTCGATGCTATCCTATACTCTCGCAACCATTGGAAGTTCCTAAAAACCCATGTTCGCCGTCACCCTGCGGACTGTTTAGCGAATGTAGAGATATTGGAGGGATACCATCTTGCACTTGTTTACCAGATTATCTTGGCGCACCACCAAACTGTCGCCCTGAATGTGTGATAAATTCGGACTGTTCAAGTAATTTTGCTTGCATCAACCAAAAATGTCGAGACCCCTGTCCTGGATCATGCGGCATAAATGCTCGATGCCATGTCAAGAACCACATTCCAATTTGCACTTGTCTTGAGAACTTTATCGGTGACGCTTTTACCGAATGTAAGCTTCAAGGTAAATAATAATAAGTGTACATTTTTATTTTAAGTGTACATTTTAACCATATTTAGAAATTGATTTATTGAGATGGCTTATTTTTTTCAGTTGAACCGATTAAGGATGAGGTAGATCTTTGTAATCCTTCACCGTGTGGATTGAACGCCATTTGCAATGACGGTGTCTGTTCTTGTTTATCGGAATACCAAGGCGATCCTTACTTTGAATGTCGTCCAGAATGTGTCCTTAGTTCAGATTGCTCACAAAACAAGGCTTGTTATAAAAATAAATGCGTAAACCCCTGCAATGGTAGAGTTTGTGCACCAAACGCTATATGTGAGGTAATAAATCACGTGCCTATGTGTAGATGCCCAGAAGGAATGGCAGGAAATGCCTTTGTACAATGTTTACAACAGGAAGGTACGAAATTATTTTGCTTTAATTTTGTGATGTATACATCTATCTTCTTAAAATACACTAATTTAACCGTTGCAATATAGGCGATATACTATATTTTAAACATTTTTTTCTAGTTGTGACCCCAGAACCATGTACACCCAGCCCATGTGGACCTAATAGCCAATGCCGCGATGTTAATGGACAAGCAGTTTGTTCATGCTTGATCGGATTTATTGGAAACCCACCATCGTGTAGGCCAGAATGTATTGTCAGTACAGATTGCCTGCCCGATGAAGCCTGCAGTAATAGGAAATGTATAAAGCCATGTCTTGGAGCTTGCGGCGTAGGTGCAAAATGTCAAGTTATAAACCATAACCCCATATGTTCTTGCCCCATTTCTTACACGGGAAATCCATTTGTGAGGTGTATTAAACAAGAATTCATCCCAGAACCAGTAAATCCTTGCATTCCATCGCCATGTGGACCTAATTCTATTTGCAAAGAAATATCTGGCTCACCTAGTTGTTCGTGCCAGACTGGATATTTTGGTGCACCGCCATATTGTAAACCAGAATGCATTTCTAATACTGAATGTCCAAATCAACGAGCCTGTATAAACCAGAAATGTGTAGATCCATGTGTGGGAAATTGTGGCTTGAATGCTGAATGTCACGTCATAAGTCATTCGCCATCGTGTACTTGTATTCAAGACTATACTGGCAATCCATTTATTGAATGTCATAGAATCCAAATAATCCAGGAAATAGCAACACCGTGTTCGCCATCTCCTTGCGGAGCAAATGCTGTTTGTAAAGAATTAAATAATGCAGGATCGTGTATATGTTTGCCGGATTTCTTCGGGAATCCTTATGACGGATGCAGGCCAGAATGTCTTTTAAACACGGATTGTCCATCGAATAAGGCTTGTCTCCAAAGCAAGTGCAGTAACCCATGCCCCGGTGCGTGTGCACCTAATGCTATTTGTCAAGTTGTTAATCACGCACCATCCTGTTCTTGCAATCCTGGATACACCGGAGATCCTTTCCGATTCTGCGCACCATACCGTGAGTTTTTCATTATTTATATTATTATTTTCTTACATCGGCAATGTATACAGAAACATAAAAATGTATAACTAACAGAACAGTTAATACAAATAATTGATCAACAGTAAATTGATGTTTCCTTTTTCGTTATTGTTTCATCCTTCGTTGAATGGATATAAAATAATTAAATCATTTTTTTAGAAATTGTGGACACTCCGATCGATGTATGTCAACCATCACCATGTGGACCGAACAGCCGTTGCAAGGAAGTAAATCAACAAGCGGTATGCTCTTGCATGCCGAATTTCATGGGGTCTCCTCCTGGCTGTCATCCAGAGTGTGTTATTAGTACAGAATGTCCAGCAAACAAAGCTTGCATAAATCAAAGATGTGAGGATCCTTGTGTTGATGCTTGTGGAAGTAACACAGAGTGCAAAGTTATTAATCATAGTCCAATTTGTAATTGTAAGTTAGGATACACTGGAGATCCATTTACAAGATGTAATCCCATGCCACGTAAGTCTTAATTTATATATAAATATGTATTATAATATTTATTTATGTAAAAATTTCGTTATTAATTAAGTTTTAATTAATTATATTATATAATGGTATTGTCAGCCATTCATTTGCTAATTAATGTTATTATAATTTTCAAATATAAAATTCTTAAAATGTTTACAGCTCCGGTAGCTAATGCAATATTGGAACCTTATAAAAATCCCTGTGTGCCATCACCTTGCGGGCCCAATTCTATATGTCAAGAAAGAGGTTCTATACCATCTTGCACTTGTATGCCAGACTATGTAGGAAATCCACCAAATTGTAGACCGGAGTGTATTGTGAACTCTGAATGTCCCCCGACTAAAGCATGTATGAGGCAAAAATGTCAAAATCCTTGCATAGGTTCATGCGGCATCAATGCTGAGTGTACAATTTCTAGACATACGCCACTATGTACATGTCCAGAAGGATATACTGGCGATGCATTCACATTATGTCTACCAAAACCACCTAATGGTATGTATTGCTTCTTTCATAGTATACAACTTTAGTTGATTCACTTTTAAGACTGTTTCTTATATCTTAATTTTTTTCTAGAACCAATTGAGGCCGATAAATGCAACCCTTCGCCATGTGGTAGTAACGCTCAATGTAATGATGGAGTATGCACTTGCATATCAGAACACCAAGGAGATCCTTACATAGGATGTCGTCCAGAATGTGTTTTGAGTACAGACTGTCCACGAAACCGAGCTTGCATCAGTAATAAATGCATCGACCCGTGTCCAGGTACATGTGGCGCATCCTCAATTTGCGATGTAATCGACCATGTACCTATGTGTAGCTGTCCTCAAGGAATGACAGGAAATGCTTTTTACAGCTGTGAGCCTATAAGAGGTGAGTGTCGAGATAGTTTATAATCAAATACTTTAAAAACAAAGTTTACATGAGTACTTAATCTTGTCACAATTATACACGTTTTTAAAAAAATGTTTTGTTTAGTTCCAGTTCATTCAAATCCGTGTAATCCAACTCCATGCGGCCCTAACAGTCAATGTAAAGAGATCAATGGACAGGCAGTATGCACCTGTGCACCAAGTTATATAGGAAGCCCTCCATCATGCCGACCAGAGTGTGTTATTAGCTCAGACTGTGCATATAACAAAGCTTGTAGTAATCAAAAATGCATAGATCCATGCAAAGGATCTTGTGGTGTTAACGCAAAATGTGAAGTTATTAAACATAACCCAATATGCACATGTCCCCCTAAATATACGGGTGATCCGTTCGTAAGATGTATACAATTTAGTAAGTATTGTTACTCATTAATAATTTTATATTTTTTCAATACATAAGGACAGTAAAAATAAATAAAATAAAAATTTGCAGATCCAGTTGCTGATGTAACACCATGCATACCATCGCCATGTGGTCCTAACGCTATTTGCAAAGAAATATCCAACGCGCCTTCTTGCGCTTGTTTGGCAGACTTTTTCGGTTCTCCACCATTTTGCAGACCAGAATGTATTAGTAATAGTGAATGTCCAACAAATAAAGCATGTATCAATCAAAAATGCAAAGACCCTTGTGCAAACGCTTGCGGCTCGAATGCACAATGTAAAACAATAAGTCATTCGCCGATGTGCTTCTGCAAATTCGGATATGTCGGAGATCCATTTTCGAGCTGCTATATTCAAAACGAAATTATCCCAGACAAATCTTCTCCTTGTGAACCTTCACCATGCGGTCCCAATGCTGTTTGCAAAGAACAAAACTCAGTAGGCTCATGTTCTTGTTTACCCGACTATCTTGGAAACCCTTATGAAGGCTGTCGCCCTGAGTGCACTGTTAGTACCGATTGCCCTCCAAATAAAAATTGCATACGTAATAAATGCCAAGATCCCTGTCCAGGCACGTGTGGAGTAATGGCAGAATGTGCTGTAGTAAATCATGTACCTATGTGTTCATGTTTGCAAGGGTATACTGGTGACCCGTATCGCGGATGTCAGATACAAGGTAAATAAATAAAAGTAACTTTATGTAAATACTAAATACATTACAAAGATATAATAATAACACAATACTTACATACGTATATTATTATGATTACAGAAATTGTCTCGGAGCCAGTAACGCCATGCACACCAAACCCTTGCGGTCCCAATAGTATTTGCAAGCCTATCAATGGCCAGAGTGTTTGCTCTTGCATGCCTAATAATATAGGCACACCACCAGGTTGCAGGCCAGAATGTACTGTAAGCTCAGAATGTTCTATTGGCAGGGCATGTGTTAATCGTAAATGCGTTGACCCTTGTCCTGGGCCTTGCGGAACGAATACTGAATGCAAAGTCGTCACTCACAGTCCTATTTGTACTTGCCGTTCAGGATTTACCGGCGATCCGTTTACTATATGCTATCCACAACGTAAGTTAATTTAATTTTAAAAGAAAATAACGTAAGTAAAGAACGCATCGAATTAAAAAAGTTTATTACATTTTTTTACAAAGAATATAACTTTAAATCTAACATCAATTATTTAAGTGTACTAGAGATCGCCCAGTGGTCTAAATTCGGACTTATTTCATATTTTAATTTATAAGTTTCAACTTTTAGGCTTCTTTTGCCTAATATTGAAACAAAAGGTATCAGGAAGATATGCGCTGTAACCGCTTGCCGGATATATTTGAATATAAATATTCAAAACTGTCGGTTTCTCGTTTTAATTAATACTTAATGAGTTTTCACTTCATTCAAATTTTATGTTTCAGCTCCAGTACAAATTCTTCCTGACGTACAGAGAGACCCATGTTTACCCAACCCATGTGGAGAAAATGCCTTATGTAGAAATGTGAATAATTCACCATCTTGCGCATGTATGCCAGGATTCCTAGGCCTTCCTCCTAATTGTCACCCAGAATGTACAATTAATCAAGATTGTCCCTCGAACATGGCTTGTATAAATATGAAATGTCGAGACCCTTGCCCAGGAAGTTGTGGTCAAAACGCTATGTGTAATGTTTTCAATCACTTCCCAGCCTGCACATGTCCATCAGGATTAAGTGGAGATCCATTTACAAGATGTTTCGCAGCTCCTCCAGTACAAGGTATTCTAAAGAGATTTTATCATACCGTGCCATTTATTTAAATCTCATAATAATAATATGTTATAATACAATTTCCTCTTTTATAGATGAAAAACCAAAAGATCCATGTAATCCATCACCTTGTGGCTTTAATGCGCAATGCAATGACGGAATATGCTCATGTTTACAAAATTACTTCGGAGATCCATATTTAGGATGCAAACCTGAATGTGTAAACAATATGGAATGTGCACTTGACAAGGTGTGCGTTGGCAACAGATGTGTAAACCCTTGTCCAGGCTCATGCGCTCCGACAGCAGAATGCAATGTTTATAACCATGTGCCGATATGCACATGCCCTGCAGGAACTACTGGCAATGCGTTCTCTGAATGTCATAAAGTAGAAAGTAATTGTCATGTTTTATCATAAGATCCTTTTTCTAATAATTTTATTTTCTTATCATATAATTTATTAATATTTAATTTATTTTCTCATACAGTCGTTCAGGTGATACCATGTAATCCGAGTCCATGTGGTCCAAACAGTCAATGCCGAGCGGTAAATAATCAAGCTGTGTGCTCATGTTTACCTTCATACGTCGGAAGTCCACCTGCATGTCGCCCTGAATGCACAATCAGTGCTGAATGTCCATTAAATGAAGCGTGCAACAACCATAAATGTATTAACCCGTGCAAAGGATCTTGTGGATATGGTGCCAGATGTGAAGTTGTGAATCATAACCCAATATGTTCTTGTCCAGATCAACAAACTGGAGATCCATTCTCAAGATGTTATCCTATTGGTAAATACATATTATAGCTAAAATTAAATAAGTTTAAGTTTTAATATCCAAGATGGATTTTATCTATTTTGTTTTTATTTGTATTCTTCTACTTTATTCTTATAAACATTATTTCAGTTTCAAGCCCGCCAGAACCGATCAATCCTTGTACACCATCACCTTGTGGCCATTATTCGATATGCAAGGTTATTGGAGAATCTCCCTCATGCTCATGTCAAAATGATTTCATTGGATCACCACCTAACTGCCACCCTGAATGTATCAGCAACTCAGAGTGTCCAAGTAATCAAGCATGCATCAATCAAAAATGTAAAGATCCCTGCCCAGGACCTTGTGGCTACAACTCGGATTGCAAAGTGATAAGCCATGCTCTTGTATGTACTTGTCCTTATGGTCAAACTGGGGATCCACTTTCGTCTTGTACTCCAATTAAAGGTATATCTTACTACAATATAATATATTTATTTTAAATAAATAACTTTTATTATTAAAAAAATGATACATCCTTTATGAATTATTGTGCTCGTTATTTTACTTATAACTTATAATAACAATTAATACCAAAATATTATATTTCTAGATGCTATAATTGAATACAATTCCCCGTGTGAGCCATCTCCTTGTGGACTCAACGCAGAATGCGTGGAAAGAAATGAAGCTGGATCTTGCCGTTGTATCGAATCTTATGTCGGGAACCCTTACGAGGGATGTCGTCCTGAATGTGTCATTAATAGCGATTGCAGTTCAAGATTAGCTTGTGTTCAAAATAAATGTAAAGATCCCTGTCCCGGTACATGCGCGCCGAATGGAATATGCCAAGTCATCAATCACGTACCCTCGTGTTACTGTCCTCCGGGACTTACTGGTGACCCATACTCATACTGTAGAGATAAAGTAGAAGGTAATAAATATAAAAAAATCTATAAAATATTTCAGAAAATTTCATACAAAATTCTTTACAAAAAAAATATTTATTTCAGATACGCCTATTGCTGCCTTCCCTTGTTCGCCATCACCCTGTGGTCCAAACAGTATTTGTCGTGAAGTGAATTCTCAAGCCGTGTGCAGTTGTCAAGAAAGTTATATCGGAGTTACGCCAAACTGTCGTCCGGAATGTACAATAAACAGCGAGTGCCCTAGTGACAAATCATGTATAAATAGAAAATGTGTTGACCCATGTATAGGTCAATGCGGCAGAAATGCTTACTGCAGAGTTATTTCTCACAATCCAATTTGTTCATGTCAAGAACGATTTACAGGAGACCCATTCTCATATTGCACACCACGTAAGTTCATTTCTGTTTTTATATATTGAAAAGTACCAAGCTTTCTCCGTGATTGGAAAATACTTCATAAATAAACTTCAAACAAAAATTTTATTATTTACCTTAAATTCTAGATATCACAGCAATTTATACGGAGCCCCAGTTGGTTAATCCTTGTGTACCATCTCCGTGTGGACCTAACTCACAATGTCAAGAGCATAACGGTGTAGCACGTTGCACGTGCATGCCCAACTACATTAGCTCTCCGCCACGATGTCGACCAGAGTGTACGATACATTCCGAGTGTAGCCCTACGAAAGCATGCATAAATAACAAATGTGCTGACCCATGTCCGGGTGCTTGCGGCCTAAATGCCTTATGCTCCGTCTTCAACCACATGCCGTCATGTTCATGTATGTCAGGGTATACAGGAGATCCATTTACTAGCTGTATTTTAGAAATTCATGGTAAGATTATCCTTTCTTCTCTTTCTCTTCGTGATTTTGTTGTATCAGTTTGAATTATGTATTTATAATAATTTGTAATTTTAGACGAGCGACCAATAAATCCGTGTTCTCCATCTCCATGTGGGCCAAACGCTGTTTGTGATAATGGTATTTGCACATGTCTCCCTGAATATCAAGGCGATCCATACATCGGCTGTAAGCCTGAATGTATATTAAATTTCGACTGCATAAAAACAAAAGCATGCATTAATAATAAATGTCAGGATCCGTGTGTGGGAACTTGTGGCAGTGAAGCCATTTGTGAAGTATTTAATCATATACCAATATGTAGCTGTCCGCAAGGAACAACTGGATCACCATTCAATTACTGCACTAAAATAATGGGTATGTCAAATAATTTTAAAAACCAATATAATAAATATCTGTGCGTAGGTACCCAATAGATGACACAAAATGTTTGTAATGTAACCTAGATAAAATTGAATGAATGAAGCAATAAAATTATTATTTAATTTGTACTACACTAACTAGGTACATTGATTTTTTTTCAAAACTATAGAAGTTGTAGATTTTAAATATAAAACGCTTTTCATCAAATTTTATCAGCTTTCTACATTTTATCAGTCTCAGAAAACTGATATTTAATATAAAAGTTTATATTTAAAATTTGTTACTTATATATACCTAGTAGTTTAAATAAATTAAAATGTAAAGATGTAGTAAGTACTTTTTTGCAGGTCTGTATATTTTATATGAGACCGCGGTAGCGAACTTTTTATTAAATATTATTCTTACTTATATTTTTGCAGATGTTCCAATCACCACCAATCTTTGCGAACCGACACCATGTGGACCATACAGTCAATGTCGTGAACTTAACGGCCATGCTGTTTGTACTTGCATTCAGGGATATATTGGTAATCCTCCAAACTGCCACCCAGAATGTACAGTTAGTTCTGATTGTCCATTAACGAAAGCTTGTTCCAACCAAAAATGTATAGACCCATGTCCTGGAGCATGCGGTCGCAACACTCATTGCATTGTAGTCAATCATAATCCAATATGTACGTGTTTAAATGGCTTCTCTGGAGACCCATTCTCAGTTTGTCAACCAATAGGTAAGTTTTATTTTTATCTATAAAACGTCTCTCTTTTCAAAATCCTTATTTTGACATTAAATTCTAATATTTTTATGTTATTTTAGCCGCTACGCCACCTATTAAAATTAATCCGTGTTTACCATCACCATGTGGACCTAATTCAGTATGCACAGAGAAAGGAGACGATGCGCAGTGTAGTTGTTTACCGGACTTCATTGGTTCACCACCAGGCTGTAGACCAGAGTGTACAAGTAACACTGATTGTAGCACTAATATGGCTTGTATTAATAAAAAATGTAGAGATCCTTGTGTTGGCTCTTGTGGCTTAAATGCAGAGTGCAGAGTTGTAAGCCATACACCTATTTGTTTATGTCAACCCAAATACACGGGTGATCCCTTTATATCTTGTCATATAGAAGCAACACCAGTCATTGTAGAAAGACCGACGCCATGTATACCATCACCTTGTGGTACGAACGCTATCTGTAGAGAGCAAAATGATGTTGGGTCATGCACGTGTATTCTTGGGTATTTTGGCGATCCATACACAGGGTGTAAGCCGGAATGTCTTTTAAATTCCGATTGCTCATCAAATCTAGCTTGTATTCAAAATAAGTGTCGTGATCCATGCCCCGGAACATGTGGAATAAATGCCCTGTGTAATGTGGTCAACCACATACCGAGTTGCGTATGTCCAGATCAACACTATGGAGATCCATATAAAATCTGCAACTATCGACCACAAAGTAAGTATTACCAAATAATTAAAGGCATAGCATTAATGTTGGCAAGGCATAGCATAAATAAGGCATGGCCATAATATTAAATCGTTTACTACATATTAATATATCAAAATATACATCATGACATGGGATAAAAGTTTCTGGTACAGAAAAAAATAAAGCCTTGTTGATGCCAAAAACAAAGTATATTTAACACATTTCATATTTAACAAAAAAGCATATTCCATTTTTCCTTCTTAAAAAATTAAATATTTTTATTTTTTCCAGTTGAAAAAACTGATCCATGTAATCCTTCACCCTGTGGACCAAATAGCCAATGTAGAGCTCAAAACGAATTGGCTATATGTACTTGTCTGAGCGAATACCTAGGGTCACCACCAGACTGTCGTCCCGAGTGCTTATCTAGCTCAGAATGTACACTTGACAAAGTATGCGAAAACTTCAAATGCGTGAATCCTTGTCCCAAAGGTTGCGGTCTAAATACGGAGTGCAGAGTAATAAAACATAATCCTATTTGCTCTTGCAAACAAGGATATACCGGTGATCCATTTTCTCTTTGCCACAAAATTATCGAATATCAACCAGTCGACATTGAACCAGTAAATCCATGTGTACCATCACCTTGTGGACTGAATTCTGAATGTCGAGAAGTTAATAACATGGCTTCGTGTTCATGCATTCAAGGATTCTTTGGAAGTCCACCTAATTGTAAGCCAGAATGTCTGGTTAATTCTGAATGCACCAACAATAGAGCGTGTATCAATATGAAGTGCCAGGATCCTTGTATTGGATCGTGTGGGTTTAATGCCATTTGCAGTGTAGTAAGTCATGTGCCAGTATGCTCATGTCCGGAGTCATATGGAGGCGATCCATTTACAGCTTGTACTCCTAAACCACCAGGTATATTTTAGAATTCTTTATTAAAATAAATTACAATTATTAATAAAATAATTAAAAACATATCATACTTCATGGTTTCGTTATTTTCAGAGCCACAAAAAGACTTGAATCTGTGTAATCCATCTCCTTGTGGATCAAATGCTGTTTGTAGCAACAATGGGACTTGCACATGCCTACCTGAATTCTTTGGAGATCCATACTTTAATTGTCGCCCGGAATGTGTTCTGAATTCTGATTGTCCTTCAACAAAAGCGTGTGTACGAAATAAATGCGTCGACCCATGTATAAACATGTGTGGTACAAATGCAGAGTGCAATGTCTATAACCACATCGCCATTTGCAGTTGCCCCAGTGGAATGACTGGAGACGCATTTACACAATGTATTAAAGTAGAAGGTAATTATTTTTTAAATACAGCATTACTTTCTATAAGAAAATTTTAATATAAATGACCAATTACATTTTAAATGAAGATTCAAAATCGTGTCGATTTACCTATACTGCGAAAGAAACCAGCGACTATAACTCATTTATGTTTCAGAACCTGAAATTATGCCATGTGAACCCTCACCGTGTGGACCAAATAGCATATGTAGAAACAGCAACACTCAAGCTGTCTGCGCATGTATTAGCGGATTTATAGGAAATCCGCCGAATTGTCGACCAGAGTGTATTCAAAGCTCGGATTGTTCACCATCTTTGGCCTGCATTAATAGAAAATGTCAAGATCCTTGTCCTGGATCGTGTGGTTCCAATGCAATCTGTAATGTAGTTAACCACAATCCAATATGTTCGTGTCCTCCAAAATACACCGGATCGCCATTTTCACATTGTTATGGTAAGTTTCTTTTCTAAATATTTTTTGTGTAATCAATTATATTAAAGTTTAAATCAACTTTCATTTAAAGGACAATATTTAATTTTATATTTAATCAACTTTTTTGTAATTTACAAGTACATTAATAAATCTAATGTTACATAAAAAAGGACAATATTGATATCAGAAAACTTATTTACAGTTATGCAGAATATTATTGAAGAGCATCCTAGCAATCCTTGCGTACCATCTCCGTGCGGACCGAATAGTATCTGTAGAGCATCACCCGACGGTAGCTCTCACATTTGTTCTTGTTTACCTACATTTGAAGGAGTTTCACCTCAATGCAGACGAGAATGTTCATCGAATGAAGAATGTTCTTCAGATAAGAGTTGCATTAACTACAAATGTCAAGATCCGTGTCCAGGTTCTTGTGGTCTTAATACATTATGCGCAGTCAGAATTCATACAGTAATGTGTTCTTGTCAAGAAGGCTATTCTGGAGACCCATTCGTGTCATGTTATCATGTACCTCAGATGATAGAACCACAAGACCCGTGTAATCCGACGCCGTGCGGACCTAATGCTCGATGCAAAGTTTCTAATATCGGCGCAGCTGCATGCATTTGTGAACCAGGATACTTTGGAAATCCTTACGAATCTTGTAGACCCGAGTGTGTTACAAACAATGATTGTCCGTACATTAAATCGTGCATCAGAAACAAATGTGAGGATCCATGCCCGGGTACATGTGGGTCTGTAGCAGAATGTCACGTGATAAATCACCTACCTTCATGCTCTTGTCCAAGCGGATACACTGGTGACCCATATTCCTACTGTCACAGAATTATAAATGAACCAGGTAAAATAATTATTGATGATTATGGTAAAACCATTATTAATGATAGAAAAATTGTTTCAAACGAAGTTATTGTTTTTTTTTTTCAGAGCCTAAACCGCAAAATCCATGTTTACCAAACCCATGCGGAAGTAATTCTATTTGCAAAGACAACAACGGCATCGCTTCTTGCTCTTGCATGCCTGAATACTTCGGAACTCCTCCAAGTTGTCGACCCGAATGTACTGTTAATTTCGAATGTGATGCCACAAAGAGTTGTGTAAGGCATAAATGTGTCGACCCATGCATTGGTGTTTGCGGCCAAAATGCTATATGTAGAGTTGTTAATCACTCGCCAATATGTTCTTGCAAACAAGAATACGAAGGGGACCCATTCATAAAATGTACCTTTATACAAAGTAAGTGCAACGAATTTAAAGTATAGTATAATATGCATATAATAACTATCATTATATTTAATGAGTGCTGGACAATAACTTATAGTCAATATACACCTTATGTTTTAATTTTATAATTTAATATAAAATTAAAACGTATTGACGACTGAATTTACATTACGGTCTAACCAGTATTTTAAAATATTTAATTAGCGAAAAACCAAACACCCATTTTTTCATCTTTGAATTGTTTTAAAAAAAATGTATGTGCTAATAAGTGCTTAAAGTAGGTACGTTTTTTGGGACGAGATTCGGAATCCAAAAACACATATTTTAGAACTAACACTAACTATCCTATAATTCTCTATTTTTAACCATTTTCAACTAGTCTAGTAGAGTATAGTGCTAAGGTAATGTAATAAATTGATTGAATTCTTTGTGGGAGAGCCACGGTTCGGCATGAATGGGCCGGCTCGACCGGATAAATACCACGACCTCAAAGAAAACCGGCGTGAAATAACGCTTGCGTTGTGTTTCGCCGAGTGAGTGAGGTTACCGGAGGCCCATGGGGGGGATTGGGGACTTTTAGGACCTGGAACGCAAGTTGCAACACCAGAGGAGTTACAAGTGTAACTCCTCTGGTATTGCGAGTGTCCATGGGCGGCGGTAATCGCTTACCATCAGGCGATCCGTCTACTCGTTTCCTGGTTCATTTCATAAAAAAAATGTGGTGACTTAATCTGACTAAAAATATTTTCTTATAATTATTTTAGGAACTCCAATTGCCGAAGTAAATCCATGCATACCCCCACCATGTGGACCGAATTCACTTTGTCAGTCTGTAAATCAAGCTTCTGTTTGTACGTGCATGGAAAATTATATCGGATCACCGCCAAATTGTAGACCAGAATGTACAATTAACTCTGATTGTCCGTATAGCAAAGCATGTGTAAACCAAAAATGTAAAGACCCATGTATTGGCTCTTGCGGATTACACACTGTTTGTCAAGTGCAACAACACACTGCTATATGCAGCTGCCTAGAAGGATACACCGGCAATCCTTTTGAAAATTGCTACATCAAGGAGGTTATAGGTAAGGACCACTGCTTATAATTTTTTTATAGTTATAATAAGGTGAAAACCATATATAATAATAATTTAATAATTTATTTTTAGAGCATATTCCCGAAGTTTTCGACAAATGCAATCCCAGTCCGTGCGGAGCTAATGCTGAATGTAATGATGGTATATGCACATGCAAACCAGATTACTTTGGAAATCCTTATCTCAGCTGTCGGCCAGAATGTACCCATAGCTCTGACTGCCCACCCAATCTAGCATGTGCAAGAAATAAGTGTATCAATCCATGTATCAATCTCTGTGGTCAAGGTGCAATTTGTGAAGTATACAATCACATACCAATGTGTAGTTGCCCACAAAATACAGTCGGGAGTGCTTTCTTTTCGTGCACACCTGTGAAAGGTAATTATTATAATTTATTTTTCTCGTATTACTTTTTTTCTCTGTATTTTCCAAAAATACAAATTAACTTAATATAAACAGCATTTAAATCCACTGAGGTTTGTCCAATGCTGCTTAGTGGTTTTTAATGATATATGATTTCATTATGTATTGAGGTATGATTTTTTCGACAATTAAACATGTTTTTATTCTTTCTCAGATGAAGTTGTTAAAACGAATCCTTGTTCACCGTCTCCGTGTGGCCCATACAGTGAATGTCGAGCGATCAACGAGCAGGCGATGTGCTCGTGCTTGTTAGGTTACATTGGAGCTCCGCCTTCGTGTAGACCCGAGTGCGTAGTAGATTCTGAATGCACACTTTCATTAGCTTGCTCGAATCAAAAGTGTATCGATCCATGTCTTGGTTCTTGCGGTATAAATGCAGAATGCAGAGTCCACGTACATAAACCAATATGTTATTGCCGAAAAGGATTTACAGGAGATCCCTTCTCTCAATGCTCATTTATACAATGTAAGTAATTATTTTTTTTAATGTAAAAACTTTTTAAAGTATCGTTGTGATTTTGAGTTGATGGAACGTGAAAACGATCGTTCGCAGTTATTATAAGGTCTACTGCGTTATAGGTTTGGACACCAGTAGGTCAATTGATTGTACTGTGATGTATTTGTGGGGGCGTAGTCGCTCTGATGGAAGCTCGGTCTACTTATTTAAAAACACAACACTTTGATAAACACTTCTTTATTTATAATAATAATACAGACAGGAACTAAAACAGCCTACATCCTACGCGCTCTAAACCGTTCTCCCAGTTTTATCTTATCTTTTGTGACGTGTCGTAGCGGATGACACATCTAGTTCTAAATATAAATATTCAAATATTGTGTGCCTGGATCCACCAAAGAGTCCAGCCACAGTTATCCGCTACATCCCCCCTGTGGCGTATTTATGGGGGCGTAGTCGCTCTGATGGTGGCGAGGTCTATCAATTTCAACACACAACACGTTGATAAGCACTTATTTATTCATATAATTATACAGACAGGAACTATCATATCTTATACCCTACGCGCTCCGAACCATTCTCCCAGTCCTTAACTAAAAACTCCCAAGTCATAGCGAAGTGAAATAAGGATTTCACTTAGGTGTCTATCGGAACAAGCTGTAATTTTTGTAAAAACCTTTATTTTATTTTAACCAATGTTGACCGAAAAGTTGCAAATTCCAACGTATATATATACCTATAATATTATAACTCATGCAAATAAATGAATTGAATTGAGGGCTGAGATATTCAAGGTCAAACGGCACAAAAATCAGTTTTTTGAGAATATCTCGTATGCCTCCTATCGTATTTGCATGTATTGTAGAGAATAAAATTCTCTACAAATTTTAGGCAAAACTTTTTTTACGTCGAACGGATATCCGTCGTCCGCCGTCAATCAATATCTAGAAGGGTTTTTTAGAAAGGACTTTAGTTTTCAACAAAATTTGTAATGCAAAAATAAAGATTTGTAAAAAAATTTAGCTTATTCCGTTAGAATCCTAGGTTTTTACCCCTTTATCTGACTAAGATGACTGCGCTACCATCATATTAAATGATTTACATCACATCGCATACGAACTCAAGTTAGCTTTTATGCTGTGAAGATTTTTACTTTTTTCGAATATAATTTAAATTTCTTATTACAGATGAACCACAAACAAAACCAACACCATGTGAACCATCACCTTGTGGACCAAACTCTGTATGTAGAGCAGCCGGAGAAACTCCATCATGCTCTTGTATGCCCGGTTACTATGGAAATCCACCTTATTGTAGACCTGAATGTGTCACTAATAGCGACTGCGATTACAACAAATCTTGTATGAATAATAAATGTATCGATCCTTGCATAGGAGCATGTGGAGCAAATGCTGAATGTCGCATTATCAGTCATTCGCCTCAATGTTATTGCCAGACTGGATATGAGGGAAATCCATTTGATCAGTGTGTTCCGGTTAAAGGTATATCTTTATTTTATTGATATAATAGTCATTAATTAGTAAAATACTACACACGTCTACTACACGGGGTGTTTGGAAAAAAGTAGTCAATCCATGAAATAGAGATGCAGGCTTAAATAATGCGTCTTTCCCCAAGATTTACATTAAACGGATAACTACGTTATATTAAACATCCTGTACAAACAAAATAGAGCTTGCCTAGATCTTAAATACTTACCCCCTTACTAATAAACGCTGTAAAAGCTTTGAATAGTTATACAGTGTTTTGTCTTCTTCACTCGAATTAAATATGTCACTTGTGTGACGGGACAGGGTTAAACTATAAAACTAAAAAGTAATGTAGTTTTAGAATGATATCTAAATCAAATTACCATGTAAACCAATTTTCATAAATAAAAAAACCGTTACTAATAAATGTTATGTTGTTATTCTTCAGTCGCTGTCACAACTCCACTGGAAAAAAATAAACCATGCTTACCAAACCCATGTGGTGCAAATGCTATATGCCGTGAGCGAAACAACGTAGCAAGTTGTATGTGTATAAGTGGATTCTTTGGTAACCCATACGAAGGATGTAGACCAGAATGTGTGGTAAACTCAGACTGCTCCTCAAGCTTAGCGTGCACCAACAATAAATGTCAAGACCCATGTGCAGGTTTCTGTGGTTTTAATGCAGAATGCATCACAATCAACCACATACCACGGTGTAATTGTTTATCAGGATTAGTTGGGAATCCTTATGAACGCTGTATCCAAAGAGAAGGTAATCGTCGTCTCTTTAGAAAATATAACATATTATATAAAATAATTAATAAATAATTATGTAAGTACATTTTCTTATATAAGTCATAATTTTTGCAGAACCACCAACTAACCCATGTACACCTTCGCCATGTGGACCTTACAGTACATGCCAGACTTCAAACAATCAGGCAATATGCACATGTTTGTCGGAATATATCGGCAATCCACCAAATTGCAGACCTGAATGTGTCACGAGTTCAGAATGTCAATTAAATAAGGCATGTGTTAAACAAAAATGTGTAGATCCATGCATTGGTATGTGTGGTGAAAATTCCCAATGTCGAGTACATCACCATAGCCCATATTGCACTTGTCTTCTTGGATACGAAGGAGATCCATTTATTAGATGTACTCAAGAGAAGCAACAATCACCGGCGATAAAATCTCCTTGTGAACCCAATCCATGCGGGCCATTTGCATCATGTAGAGACGTCGCTGGAACTGCATCTTGTTCTTGCTGGCCAGGATACATTGGCATACCGCCACAATGTTCTCCCGAATGTACAATTAACGAAGATTGTCCTATGAATAAAGCTTGTGTAAGGGAAAAATGTGTTGATCCTTGCATAGGTTCTTGTGCTGCTAACACGGAATGCCGTGCAATGAATCATTTAGCTATGTGCACATGCCGTATAGGATATCAAGGCGACCCATTCATAGGTTGTTCCATTGCTGCAGGTATATTTTAATGAGGTTTTATTTTTATTTTAACTTTTTTTCTTATATCTACTCAGCCTAAAACAAATGATTTGTTTTTTTTTTTTCAGATGTAGTCATACCCCATTTAGATCCATGTGAAAGATCACCATGTGGTATAAATGCAATATGTGACAATGGAACTTGCTCATGTATTCCTAACTATCATGGCAACCCGTACTTTGAATGTCGACCAGAATGTACAAGTGATACGGATTGCAATAAAAACTTAGCCTGTGTCAATTACAAATGTATTAATCCATGTATTAATGCTTGCGGTCATAACGCAGTTTGCAACGTATACAATCACTTGGCTATTTGCGAGTGTCCCAGCCCACTAAGTGGAGATCCTTTCATCTCGTGCCGTATTGTAACAGGTATTGCATGCTTCACTTATTTTTAATTTTGATAATAGACAAATACATAACCTTTTTTAATATAATATAATATATACTATTTCAGCTACAGTTGTATCTGACCCATGCACACCAAACCCATGTGGACCAAACACAATATGTCGCGCAGATGGTACGGTAGCACATTGCTCTTGCCGACCCACAATGTTGGAAGAATCGCTAGGATGTCGGCCGGAATGTCGCATTGACTCAGATTGTCCATCAGACCGAGCTTGCCGAAATAGAAAGTGTCAAGATCCTTGTCCCGGATCGTGTGGAGCCCATGCAATATGTCAAACTCGCTTACACTCGCCGATATGTAGTTGCCCGGTTCTCTACACCGGCGATCCATTTACTCGTTGTTTGCCAGGTAACATCATTACTTTATCAATTTCTATTAAAAATAAAAACTATAAGTATTTTTAATGTTAATAATCATTCTCTCATTTATGTTAACAGTATCCCAGACAGAAATCGAAGAGAAGTCGAAGTGTTCCAATTGCGGACCGAATGCTGAATGTGTAAATGGCATATGCAAATGCCGCATCAATTATCTTGGCAGCCCACCATTCTGTCACGTTGAATGCATTAGATCTAGCGATTGTGACTGGCGCCATGCATGTTTAAATAGACGTTGCGTGGATCCGTGCCCAGGCGCTTGTGGTCAAAGCGCGATTTGTACAGCAGTAGCTCACGAACCACGATGCAGTTGTCCCTCGGCCTCTACCGGCAATCCCCTTATAGAATGTCATCCCATCGAAAATATTCGTAAGACAGATTCAACTGGAAGATAGCTTGTGACGCCCTGAACTCTAACAAATAAATGTATTGCTATAAACGACGTAATAGGGAAATCTAATTAGACGAACTTGTGTATTCGCATTTAAAACTTAGGCATGGGTTTTTTTTGCGAAAGCGAGTGAGTCTACGTTTTCAGATTAGGCCATCGGATGAAATTAATATAGCTTATCGCATTTGCTTTGTTGTATTATTATGTGTAAAATCATGAAATAATTAAAATATAATTTTACAGCTAAACCACCTAACGACCCATGTATTCCGTCACCATGCGGTCCCGGTGCAATATGTCGCAGCAGTGGGTCTGGAGCCACCTGTGAGTGCGAACTCGGCTTAAGGGGTGACCCGTACACAGGCTGTCGCCCCGAATGTGTAGCAGATTCCGATTGCGCACCTAGTCGCGCGTGCATTCGATCACACTGCCGGGATCCATGTGAGAGTACTTGTGGAGTTGGAGCAGAATGTGAAACCGTAAATCATATTCCTCAATGCTCGTGTCCATCTGGAACGAGAGGCAATGCTTTTGAAAAATGTGAAGTCGTTATTCCAGGTACATAATTATTTATTATTTATTAATCAACATAGTTATAGTTAAATATACTAAATGCTAACAATAACCTATGTATATTTTATAGTTCCACCGTGTACACCATCCCCTTGTGGACCTGGTGCTCTATGTACAGTAGCCGGTAACAAAGCAATATGCTCCTGCCCTGTCGGAACCAGTGGCGACGCATCATCTACAGGCTGCAGGCCAGAATGTATCGTTAGTTCAGAATGCCCAAGAGATCGAGCATGCGTGCGCAACAAATGTATAGACCCATGCATTAATACATGCGGCAGTGGAGCAATGTGTAGAGTTTTCGACCACGCACCGATATGTTCATGTCCTCCATCCACAACCGGTGATCCATTTATAGACTGCAGGACAAAAGGTTAAAATTCATTTACTAAACAATACGCTCTCTAATAAATAAATCGAAAGGTATAATTTTTTATTTTACGTTTTTATTATTTTACAGTACCACCTACCGGGACACCATCCGTATATGATCCTTGTGATCCCAACCCCTGCGGTCCGTATGGTACATGCCGAGATGGTTTCTGTACTTACCCTGAATGTATCGTCAACGACGACTGTCCTGGTGATAGGTCTTGTATCAACAGAAAATGTGGAGATCCTTGCATAAATGCATGTGGAATTAACGCAATTTGCACCGGGGTTAGACATGCAGCAGTATGTTCCTGTCCAGCGGGCTATACGGGCTATCCGTTCGTACGCTGTGAACGTATTTCTATCAGCACTCCCACTCCGCCAGTGGTCGAATGTACGACCGACGACCAGTGCGCCGACAGTGCAGCTTGCATCGATACAAGGTGCTCTCCAGTGTGCGGACCTTCCAATTGCGGGTTAAACGCCAAATGCATCGGGCGACAGCATCGTGCTAGTTGCACGTGTCTACCTGGATTCGAGGGCAATGCTTACACAGGATGCTATTCCGGTATTTTTTTTTTGTATATATGTCATATAATATAAGTAACTATTATTAAAAAGAGAGTTTAAACTGTTTTTTTTTTTCAGTTCAATGTCATAGTAACAACGATTGTCCAGACGATGAAAGTTGTGAGAGTGGTTCTTGCATAAAGGTATGCTCAAGAGTGCAATGCGGATCTGAGGCTCACTGCGTAGCTCGTGGTCACTCTGCATCTTGCGAATGTGACTCCGGCGCTCGTGGTAACCCATGGACGGGATGCCACCGCGATGAATGCACCATCGACGAGGACTGCCCGGCGTGGCTGGCTTGTAGACAAAAAACTTGCCAAAATCCTTGCATCGGTTCGTGTGCTCCAAACGCACTTTGCAATGTTGTACGACACACACCAATTTGCGAATGCCCACGTGGTACTCGTGGCCATCCAAGAACAGAATGTCAACCAGGTTTGTACGGAAAGTTTTAAATGTTCACTGGTAAATTACGGTTTTTCTTATTACTACTGCCTGGTAAGAATGTTATATTTTGTAAAGTAATATTTTTCTTGGCAGTTAATACTCACATTTTAAATTGATTTTGACAAAATCGATTTAATAATCTTAATATAACTCCTTCAAATTTGTTGTTTTAGATAAACAATTGGACACCGAATGTACAAGCGACGCTGCGTGTGGACCTGGCCTCGCATGTTTACAAGGAAACTGTAAAAATCCTTGCGATGCCACGTCGTGCGGAACCCGAGCCATATGTCGCGTAGCTAACACCTTACCGTTCAGAACACTCGTATGTGAATGTCCGAAACCATTAACTGGAGACGCTTCCGTACAGTGTAATCCAAGTATGTATTGTACATCGGCACCAGTTGTTAAACATTATATAACGTAATAAATTTTTAGTTTTCAGCAACCAGGATATGTATTTTTGCGTAACTTAATATTATAACTATTTTAAAAGATACGCAGATTGCTCATGGAACAACCCAAATCAACAAACTAGAATTGATGCTTATCGGTATGTGACTTCATATCCCTGGTCCATGGGATAAATAATATTATAAAGGAGAAAATGTTTTCTCTTAGTATATACACATACTGGCTACACTTTAAAATATGTATATACATACCTACTCTATCAGCACAGTACTTAAGGCATGATTATAAATTTTCAAAAATAGTCTTATACATTATTTTTTTAATAATTAAGACTACATATTAACATTATAAATATTTACAATGAGAACTTACATGATCCCCTCGTATATGCTAATTTAAATTTGTATTACAGAAGGCGAATGCAGAGAGGATTCAGAGTGCGGCGATGAGGAGAAATGCGCCAACGGTCGTTGTACGAGCGCGTGTGCAGGTGCGTGCGGTGTGGGTGCCGAGTGTCGCGCTAGCGGTCACCGCGCCTCCTGCACTTGCCTACCACCACTACAGGGA
This sequence comes from Glaucopsyche alexis, assembly GCA_905404095.1. Lineage (NCBI taxonomy): Eukaryota > Metazoa > Arthropoda > Insecta > Lepidoptera > Lycaenidae > Glaucopsyche > Glaucopsyche alexis. The sequence continues at coordinate 13,014,230 of FR990053.1, forward strand.
GATCCTAATATCGCTTGCAAACTAAGTAAGCCTAATATTATTATATTATAACGTTGATAGACATATTTAGAAAATTATTATTTATAGTATAGGTCGATAGTGAATACTTGGCGCCTACAACATGTACACATATAACGTTGTGTGTCGTCTGTGAATATAAACATTATGTAATATGTTACGTCATGACTATGCATAGACAGCACACAACGTAACATGTGTACATGTTGTAGGTGCCAAGTATTTACTATCGACCTATACCTAATTGTACCTATACATGAAAATATAATGTAAGATACCAAGTACAATAAAATCGGAAGTAATAAACTACTTACCCCTTTTTAGACGTAACCAGTGGCGTCTGCACATCAGAAGCTCAATGCGGGCTCGCTGAAGCGTGTGTAGGTGGACGCTGCACGACAGCCTGCGCGGGAGCCTGCGGAGCGGGAGCGCTGTGCGAGCCTCGCCTTCACCGCGCGCACTGTCGCTGCCCGCCCGGAACTGCCGGAGACCCAGCCCGTGCCTGTTTCACACGTACTTATATTTTTATAGTATATTCTTAACTTTTGTAATACACTAACCCCCTTACTAATAAACGCTGTATATGCTTTGAATAGTTATACAGTGTTTTGTCTTCTTCAATCGAATTAAAAATGTCACTTGTGTGACGGGAACAAAATACTGTATAACTATTCCAAGCTTATACAGCGTTTATTAGTAAGGGGGTTAAGTTGTAGTGGCAATGGGTTGGACATATAGCGTAGGACATATGGCCGTTGGGGCCGAAAGGTTCTCAAGTGGGGACAAAAAGCTGGGAGTCGAAGCATAGGACGGCCTTCCACCAGGTGGACGCTACCTGAGTAAGGTATCAGGGAGTCGGTGGAGACAGACCGCGAGCGACCGGTCGCACTGGAAATCATTATTGTTATGCTCCATTTTATATACTGTTACGCTCTATGTGAATTAACGTATGCCATGCATGAGAGGGCACGGCCTCACCAAGTCTTTATTTAATCTTATTATTTTCTTTTAGCGGAGTGCACAGCCGATGACAACTGTCCCTTCGACAAGAGTTGTCTTAACGGCTATTGCCAAGACCCCTGCGCCCTAGGACGACCTTGTGGACGCGAAGCCATCTGTGAAGTTGTGTCTCACGGCGCCACATGCCGGTGTCCAGCGGGCACGCAAGGTGATCCCCGAGGAGCTTGCATATCTGGAGTATGTCAGTATAACGAAGATTGTGATGAAAGCCAAGTATGTGATCGACAAAATAGAGTTTGTCAACCGGCGTGTTCTGATAATTCTTGCGCGCCTGGTGCGCTTTGTACGGCTAGGCTTCATAGACCGATATGCACATGCCCACCTGGACTTACTGGAGATGCATACGTCCGCGGCTGTTCTACCTTACAAATCACCCAGGAGTGTACAACGGATTCTGATTGTCCGAGACTTCTGGGCTGTGTCAATACAAAGTGTGTGGACTTGTGCTCTAGTCAACCGTGCGAAGTTGGACTCAATTGCAAAATAGTAGACATACTGCCTTTACGCGCAGTTGCATGCGTGTGTCCCGATGGTGGACGTGTGGCACCTGACAACGGATGCAGAGCTCCACCGGAAGCAGAATGCTCAGCAGACTTGGACTGCCTAAATAGTCAAATATGTCAACGTGGAAACTGTATAGACGCTTGCAGAGCAGCCCCCTGTGGATATAATGCACTATGTGAATCAATCGATCACGCATCTCGTTGCACATGTCCGACTGGGTACATCGGAAACCCTCGATTTGAATGTAATCCAGGTAAATTGACAATACCTTAATTCAAATGATAGTAAATCAACGAGGTTAACAAAAATTTAATTAAATTTTTATATACACAGAGTCAAGACAGCCAGCTATTTGGGAATGCTATAACGACGATGAATGTGGAACTGAACAGGCGTGTGTTGATCGTAAATGTATCAATCCTTGTATCGACACTTGCGGTATAGGCGCTCTTTGCCGAGTAATAGACCACAACGCCCAATGTACTTGCCCCAAAGGTTACACCGGTGATGCACTGAAACGATGCAGCCCACGTAAGTTTTCTAGGACAACAAATTCAAAACTATATTTAACACTAAGATATCACTTATATTATAAGTAATCACCTTTTTAATATACCTATTGAAATATTTGCATCATATTCATTTTTAGCGTCTCAAGACAAACAAACACCAATTGGATGTCAAGTAAATTCAGACTGCCCACTATCACAAGCCTGTATTAACAGTGTTTGTGCTGACCCATGTGCGTGCGGTGGAGACGCAGAGTGTACGGTCAACAGACACCATCCAGTTTGTTCTTGCAAAGCAGGTTTTTCGGGAAATCCGTATATCGGCTGTACAAAGGGTACGTAGCTATAACGTTTAGGCAGAAAATTAATACAAATTTTGAAAAAAAAAAAAACATACTTAATAAAATTACCTATAGTACGCTCTTAACGACGCTGTTAAGGTCATTGAATTTACATGTCTGATTGTATTGTTGTTTTTCAGGCAAAGTCTTTGCTTCTCCTTTAAATCAGCTGTTCTGTGAGGTTAATGACCTCAACGCCTTAGAGAGCGCAATGTAATTTTATTTGGTATATTTTGCAATTATTTTTATACCTAAACGTTTACTCGTAATTGATTTAGAACAAACTTATATAAGGTGTAAATAAATAGCCATGTAACAACGTTTTATGCTAATGCGTATTTTTTTATTTTAGGTGAATGTTCATCGGATTCAGAGTGTTCTAACAGCGACACATGTTACAACGGTGATTGTGTTAACCCTTGCTTAGTGGAAGCCCCATGTGCTATAAGCGCTGAATGCTACGGTAAAGACCATAGACCTTATTGTCGCTGTCCATCAGGAACAGTTGGAGACCCCTACACAAAATGTCGAGCAAGTGAGTGTGAAATCGACTCGGATTGTAATGACGACAGCGTTTGTGTGAAGCAAGTTTGTCAAAAAGCTTGCTCTGTTGATGGGCTGAACCCTTGTGCAGTTAATGCAATTTGTTTTGCTAGAAACCACATTGCCTCCTGCAAATGTCCATCATCTTTACCAATAGGAGATCCGTTGACGCACTGTGAAAAACCAGTAGTCTTAGAACAACCAGAATGTGTAATGGATAATGATTGTCCAAGTGGTCAAGCTTGTCTGAGAAATGCATGCCGGGACGCTTGTTTAGAACTGAAACCATGTAAAGGAAACGCACGTTGTAGTGTATCGAATAGTATTCCTTTCCGAACAATGATTTGTCGCTGCCCTGAAGGCTTCATACCTGATGAAGACGGCACTTGTAAATCGGCTCAACTACCACCACACAGTTGCTCGTCAGACCAAGATTGTACTGAAAAAGATTCTTGTATTAACAGAATTTGTCGCAATCCTTGTAACTGTGGTGAAAACGCTGAATGCTTTATTAGAGACCACAGACCTGTTTGTTCTTGCCGAGAAGGCTTTGATGGTAATCCATATACAGCATGTCGCATTGTTGGTTGTCGCACAGACTCAGAATGCAGTTCACAGGACGCATGCATTAACGGTAACTGTATAAGCCCATGTCTGCTTAATAGCACCTGTGGTTCGAATGCCGAATGCTACGTCGAAAGGAATCGTCCACTTTGCCGTTGTCGTCCTGGATTTGAAGGTGACGCTTATATAGGTTGCAATAGTATTGAATGTAGATCCAATGGAGACTGTCCACAAGACAAACAGTGTCGAGCGCATAGATGCATTAATCCATGTCTCGCTAATAACATTTGCGGTAATGAAGCAAACTGTCTTGTAAGAAACCATATGGCAGTATGTAAATGCAATCCAGGACTGATTGGAAATCCATATATTGAGTGTAGACGAGAGATTACCGCCGAATGTTACGTTGACGGCGATTGTCCACATAAATTAGCTTGCTTATCGTCAAAATGCGTTAATCCATGCACAACTTTACATCCATGCTCTTCACCTGCTCAATGTGAAGTATCGCCGACATTACCGGTTCGCACAATGCTTTGCTCTTGTCCACCGGGATATGTTAGTAGTGGAGGAGGACTATGCCGACCAGCAACACCGATTTCTGATATCGCTTGCGAAATAGACAAGGACTGCACATCAAATCATGCATGTGTGTCATCGGTTTGCAAAAACCCTTGTGACTGTGGACCAAATACAGACTGCGAAATTAAGGACCATAAACCTATTTGTGCTTGCCGGCCAGGTTACATCGGCGATCCTCGAACAGGTTGTTACGAAGTTAAGTGTCAAAGTGTCAGTGACTGTGAAGACGACGAAACGTGCATAAACAGCAGGTGTGTTCCAGCATGCGCTGTCGAGCCAGACATTTGCGGCAAGTTTGCTGAATGTTACGGCATTGAACATCGAGCATCTTGTAGATGTCAAATAGGAACATCAGGAAATCCAATTGCGGCTTGCACTCCGATAAGTTGCCGCGCTAACTCTGACTGTCCAACTGACAAATCTTGCATAAACGCTAAATGTATAGAACCTTGCGTCGCTGATACTTGTAATGCTCCGGCCGAATGTCGCGTGCATGTTCATGAAGCTTTCTGCGTTTGCCCACCTGGATATGTGAGCTCAGAGAATGGTTGTAATAAAACAGATACACGGTGCAATTTCGATATTGACTGCCCACCAGCTACCGCCTGCTACAATGGCAAATGTGTAAACCCCTGTTTGGACAATCCATGCGGCACTAATGCAGAATGTAAAGTAATAGAAACATTCCCAGTCAAAACGATGACCTGCGAATGTATAGCTGGTTATAGGGGAAGTCCTCTCGTGGAATGTACACCATACAAACGTAAGTAATTTAAGTAATATAGTAAACAAACAACTCTTACAACTCACAGTAAACAACATTTAACATGTATGTACAATTAAAAATAACAATTTGAATTTTCAGCACCAATCACCAAATGTATCCAGGGGCAAGGTGTAAACGAGTACGGTGAATGTATACCTTGCATCGAAATTGAAGGTCGTGTCGTAGATGGACGAGGTAGATGCGTCTGTGATGCGGACCGAGGATATACGGCCCGCGGGGAAGTATGCATACCTATCGGATGCCGAAGTGACAACGAATGTGAGGACGCCTCGCAGTGTATTAATGGAAAATGTATAAATGCATGTGAAGCATCTCCATGTGGCGTACATGCAACTTGCAATGCCGTAGGACACAAATCTCAATGCACATGCATTACCGGATATACTGGGAACCCACGAGTTTACTGCAATTTCACTACGCCTAACGTGACCTATCGCACAGACTTCCCATTACCGGATATGCAGGTGATTAATATTATATTATGTACAATTTAAAAAAATAAAAAAATAATTAGTACATATTTTACTAAAATGTTTTATAGTAAAAATTTGGTTACTCTCACTACGAAACTCTAATTTGATCTCGTAATTATTATAATATAATGTTATTTTAGGTTCGCTGCTTAGCAAATGGTGTGAGTGTCAACTTAAAGATACAAGATTTTAATGGAGTACTGTACGTGAAAGGATACAGCAAAGATGAAAAATGTAGACTCATTGTCCATACATCCGAAAAGGCGGAAAGACCTGTGGACTTCACTGTTTACTTCGGAGACTGTGGATTAGTTCATGTCAATGTAAGGACGATTTTATTCTTTAAATTGAGCGTGTCATATTTTTAACTGATTTAAAAAATGGAGAGTAAAAAATTCTGACTTCAAAATAATGAAAATTGTATAGAGAAATAACTAGTTAAACTTATAGCCGATTTAGAAAATTACATTTTTTTTTTAATACTTTTTTATGCATTTTTACTTTGGAAGTTGGTTCATTTTTTTGTTAATTATTTTATCGTAAGAGCAATCACTAGAAAAAAAATACAACTGTCGTATTATACAATAATGTTTAATGTTTCAGGGATTAGCGAGCTTCGTACTTGTAATGCAAAAACATCCTAAACTAGTGACATCTAATGCTAAAGCCTTCCACATTAAATGTATATACCAGACTGGAGAACAGAATGTGACCCTAGCGTTTAACGTGTCTATGCTCACCACCGCCGGTACCATAGCTAACACAGGCCCACCCCCAACATGCTCGATGAGAATTGTCTCGCGAACAGGAGACGAAGTTAGTTCAGCGGAAATAGGAGAAAACTTGGTTTTACAAGTGGATGTGGAGCCATCAAGTAAGTAGTAATAAATAAAAATTGAAAATCATTTATATTCCTTAATATTGTAAAATTACCGCATCTTTACAAAGAACATTTATTATGAAATAATTACCGCGAATAAAGATAAAGTTAGGTTAGATGTGAGCGAATAAGTGATATCCCATAAGTCGTATCTGGAATGCAACTACGCTGCAGGAAATGGGGGATAAAATATGATTAACAATTTATAGATTATCTCCACTTCTCCATTGAATGTGTGAATAAAGATGAAAATTGTACAATTTAATAGCATTTTATTTTGTGGTCACCACTTTTGTAAGGAAAAATGTTAAGTTTTAAGACAAGAAAAGCTGAAGATATAGATAAAATAAATTTGTAGACAAAACAATAACGCAATTACTATATTGTAGGTATATACGGCGGATTTGCACGAAGTTGTGTAGCAAAAACTAGCGAAGTATCGACAAACACAGAAAATGAATATACAGTAACAGATGAAGATGGATGCGCCACTGACGCTGCTATCTTTGGGGAATGGGAACGAAGCGAAGACGGTATGTCCTTAAGGGCGGCTTTCAACGCTTTCAAGTTCCCCAGCAGCGATAATATACGATTCCAATGTAACATACGTGTCTGCTTTGGAAAATGTCAACCGGTGAGTATTATTTACTTGCGGCTAAAAACAAGTCTCTCAACTCGTAACTTTTTAAACTAATATTTTTTTATTTTATGTAATGCAGGTAAATTGTCGAGGAATCGATGCGTTTGGAAAACGCAAGAAGAGAGAAGCGATCGACACAAGTGGGTCCTTAACTGGACAACTCCGAGAGGAAGTGATGGTCGAGTCTAATCAAATACTGACGCTAGAGCGACGCGATCCGTCGAGAGCGGCCCGCCAGCGAGACGGTGGCGTCGCGAGTGCAGGCGTCGGAGGCGCTGGCGCCGGGGACGTGTGCGTGTCAGCCGCGGGCTTAGCCGTGGCGCTGGCGCTGACGGCGCTGCTGGCGCTGGTAGCGGTGGCGGCGGCGGTAGCGTGCTGGCTGGTGGCGTGGCGACGAGCGAGGCCGCCCCCCGCGCCCCTGCCGCACCCGCCTGACTTCCCCAATCCACTGTTCCAGCGCTAAGCTGGCCCTAGTCCGCGCCCCGCTCCTCCGTCGGCGCCGGGCGGTGTCGGCTATTTCTTCACTCTTCGGCTTTTATCTGTAGCGCCGCCGGAGGACCGCCGGGCGAGGGCGCCGCGAGCGCCATCCCTCATGCTCTCGCCGCGCCCTGCTTTAACTTTAAACGTAACTTAACTTGTGTCATTTTTAATTAGATTCGTCGTCTCTTTTTAAGCTTTGTGATAGATAATCGAATACACCATGAACTATGTATAAAATAATTATTGACTTTAGTATTTAAGGAAATATTAATAAAAAAATAATAATACACGATGTTTTAATTCCCTTAAACATTTTGATTAATCACATCATTCGAAACATTTTATTTTATGCACCCACGATAACAGAGTAATAAGAGATCATATGTACCTACCTAAAACCAAGAGTAACACAATGAGTTACTTAATTTAAAAAACCTGTTATGGTCTTAAAACCTCTTAATACAATCGATATCAGGAATATTTATAAAACTAGCTGCTGCCCGCAGCTCCGCCCGCGTAAATACAGTAGTTATCCCAAAGGAACACTTTACTTTTTCGGGATAAAAAGTTGCCTATGTTTTAATCCAGAGCTAAGCTAGTACTACCATACCAAATTTCATCAAAATCCGTTCAGTAGTTTTTGTGCGTGACAGAGAAACAAAAATTCATCCATCCATCCTACTAATATTATAAATGTGAAAGTTTGTTAGGATGGATGGATGGATAAATGTATGGATGTTCTTTAATATTGTAGAACATACTTTTGTTCTTTCATCAATAGTTACCGCTGCGCATGCGACGAAAGGTGTTTTAGGGCGCTTTTTAAACGACTTCCAAAAAAGGAGGCGGTTATACGTTCGACTGTATATACATTTTTTTTTTGTATCTTCGCCGATTACTTCGCCGTCTGTGAACCGATTTTCATATTCTTTTTTTGATGTAAAGGTTATCATCCGAGATTGGTCCCATTTTCAAAAAAGTGACCTGATGATGGGATCCATGAGGAATCGAGGGAACTCCTCGAAATTTATATGGACACATATGGTGATTTTGAGTTTTTCTAAAGTAATCTAAGCATATGTTACCAAAAAGTAACATTTTGCTCCAAGGTATACCCTGGATCCAAAAGTACAGAACAGAACTCCTGACTCCTTATAGATACATGTTTGGAGATTTCGGCGTTGTTTAAACAACTGCAAGCATATGCCACTATGTCAATTAGAGTAATTATCATCATCACTACCATCAACACATCATACATCATCACATTATGATGGTATAAAAGGTAATTCTCATAGTATTTTACACCGACATGGATATCTTTGAACATTACTCTGCTATTTATGGACCTATTTGCAAAATATTTTGTTGTTGTAAAGGATATAATTCTAAATTAGTCCTTTACCCAACAAGCAAAGTAATCCTATAACGAAAGATTATAAGTCTACCTCTTCTTATAATGTTCTTATTAAGGCATTGGTGCAGACTGTGTCTCTTATAATAGCATAAGATAAGCTCTAACATACTCAAGAGCATTAGGATTTATATCTCAGTCTTATAGTTTGCTACACGACTACTTACAAAACAGTTATAGGACTTTTTTACTTATAATAACATTTCACAAGCGTATATATTCTCAAGAGCATTTGTTTTTATTACTCAATCTTATAGTTAACTACAAGATTACCTTATAAACCACAAATAGGAATATGTATCCTATAATTGTCTGCAGAAAGATTAAATAGTCTTGAAATCTTATAGTAGCATTTTGTAAGAAAGGATGATGTTATAACACTCTTAGCGAAGATAATTATAAGTTAGTCTCGTTAAGACTCTTTTAAATGTAATAGTGCTTAATAAGAGCGTTATAAAATCAAACAACCTTATAAGCTACTTGATCAATCACATAATTAATAAACATTATACTTCTAGCTGTTCTAATTTGTCCTGAGAAAATAGTTTATTATCAGTTTATTATAGATATGGAATTGTTTTCTAGCAATGTAAATTGAAAAATTAGTAAGTAGTCCGAATACATGAGGAACCCTAAACTTGTTTAAATATGGAGGAAATGTATCTTAATCGAAACTACTATAAGTACTAATTTACTTAAAATTGTTCTATATCATACTCAACGCAGAGTATTTAAAGAAAATGGCGAATGTTTGTAAAAATCATTGAAATATTATTTTACAGTAAATACTATAACTGCTAGTTTTCAAAGCGCGTTGTAAAATTAATCAAATCTTAGCCCACATTTACAATAAAATGTCTTCCCCGTCGAGTTCCCACATCGTAGGTATATATATTATTACGAGTGTTAACGTTATGCAGTTACTATAAATTAGAATGAAGAATACTTACATATTTAATATTTCGTTTTATCACAAGCAATAACCAAAGTTTATAAAATGTCCTTATAACTAATAACTTAACTAAGTATATTACAAGAGCATTACAAACAAGATTGCTTTAGATATTTATGTCAGATACTAATAAGAGTGTTTGTACTTAAAAATGAGTAGTCTCAGAACATTATAGAAATAATTGCGCTTCCTTAAGTATACTATAGGGCTAATTGACAATCTATAAGTTGATTATAAGAGAGTTATAAGAAAACAATGCTCCTATAACTGCACCCAAATCCAGCAATGTAGTAAACTATAAGTATCTTATAAGCACAAGAAAAAGTAGTGTTGGAGAATACTTCAAGTACTGATTTTGCTTGTTGGGTAGTCACTAAAGTGGAAACCTGATGATGCAATCCATGAGAAATCGAGGGAACTTCTCGAAATTTATATCGACACATATAGTGATTTTGACTCTTACTGGAGTAACACAAGCATAGATATGCTACCAAAAAATAAGATGTTGTACCAAGGTATACCCTGGATGTAAAAGCACTGAACAGAACTCCTCAGTCTTTAAAGATATGCGTTTGGAAATTTCGGCATTGATTAAATAGCTGCAAGCATATGCCACTTTGTAACTTACAGTAATCATTATCATCTTATTAACTACCTAATGTAAGCTTGGCGCGTATTCAATTATATACTCGATCGTTTATTTTAGACGTTCTTAACATGTATTAATAATAACTGAACAAAATATATCACTAAAAAGGGTGAAATTATTATTTTAAAACAAAAAAATTAAACCGACTTCCAAAATAAAAAATCACAAAAAAGTATGAAATAAAACTTATTTTTTAAATCATTCCCCTTTTAAATTTGGCTAAAATTTTAACTATTACTCTACTCAATATTCTTAATTTTGAAGTCGGTACCAGCAAATATGAACGTGAGTTCTCTAAAATAGTGTAGAATATCGTTTGGGCTGGTAGCGACTTCAAAATTAAGAATATTGAGTAGAGTAATAGTTAAAATTTTAGCCAAATTTAAAAGGGGAATGATTTAAAAAATAAGTTTTATTTCATACTTTTTTGTGATTTTTTTACTTTGGAAGTCGGTTAAATTTTTTGTTTAAAAATAATTTAAACCTTGGGTTACGGTTACTATATTTTTTAATTTTTCGACATATTTTTACAATCTCGTTAGTTATTTTACGGTGAAATACCCATACACTGACAGCCGCGATGTTTTATCTTCGTTTTATATTTGGCTTAATACACTAGGCAACAAGTGCCATTTTGGTCAACTTTTTTCAGCAGTCTCCGAAAATTATGATTGAGATATCATTCGATTCGGAATGGCATCTAGATGATTTTTGAAAAAAATGAAGTTCCGCTTGTAAAAATTGCAAATGTTATTAACAATTAACTAAAAACAAAAAAAGGGGTTTAGTTTTTGCAAATTTCTCAAAAACTAATAATTTTTTTTTTCAAATTTGAAAAGAGTTTCAAAAAAGGAGGATATTTCCTAAAAAAAGTTCTGACTCCCGGAATTGTAGGATAAATATTTATATTTTTCCCAGAGGGTTGAAAATGCGCCCGAAAAAGGGGTACTCCGGCTTCGCAAGCCACGCTCCCTTTGGACCTTTAATGATATTTATCATTTAAACTTATTAAATATGAAAACTAAAACAGGACAGATCAATGTACAATAATCTGTGGTCAAAAAAAATATCGTGATTTTTCAATAAGTTATCCATTAATTAATTAACAATTTTTTGTAGCATGAACATTAACATTGCAAGTGCGATATTTGATAAACTATTAATCTGAGTTATTTTTTCTTTCGTGGAGCTATTTCTCAAAGGTCTTAGAATAAATTCCCATTGGAAAAATTCTTTCGTGGAGCTATTTCTCAAAGGTCTTAGAATAAATTCCCGTTGGAAAAATTAAAAAATGTTAATTTTCGTTTTTTTATAAACAATTTACTAAGATGAAAAATTATAAATCTTTATTAAACATTGAAAAAAAATATTTTTTTATATTATCTATTATTGTTTTGTTTTCTTATGATGAAGCTACTTAAAAAAGATTTTTAATATTTTTTATCTCCTATTGTTTAAATAATTGTTATAAACAAATGCGTTGTTTATGAAATATTTTTTTTTTGATAACATAATCTTTAACGATAATTATAATTAAAAAAAAAACCGTTTCTTAAAAAAAACAATTTTTATTGCTGAAAAACGCATTTGTTGATTTACAATTATTTTTTCCCACTTCTAATTAATATTAAGGAACCATTTTCTTTCTTAAATCATTATTTATTTTTCTTTTTGATATAATATACATATTTAAAAAATGTTTTATTTAATTTATATGTTATCAAAAAAAAATTGAAATTATTTCATAAACAACGCATTTGTTTATAACAATTATTTAAACAATAGGAGATAAAAAATATTAAAAATCTTTTTTAAGTAGCTTCTGATCATAAAAAAACAAAGCAATAATAATATTATAAAAAAATATTTTTTTCAATGTTTAATAAAGATTAAAATTTTTCATCTTAGTAAATTGTTTATAAAAAAAAGAAAATTAACATTTTTTAAATTTTTCCAACGGGAATTTATTCTAAGACCTTTGAGAAATAGCTCCACGAAAGACAAAAAATCTCAGATTAATAGTTTATCAAATATCGTACTTGCAATGTTAATGTTCATGCTACAAAAAATTGTTAATTAATTAATGGGTAACTTATTGAAAAATCGCGATATTTTTTTTTTTTGACCACGGATTATTGTACATTGATCTGTCCTGTAGGCGTCTGAATTTATTCAATTTTTAATTTTCATATTTAATAAGTTTAAATGAATAAATATCAATAAAGATCCGAAGGGGGCGTGGCTTGCGAAAGCCGGAGTACCCGTTTTCGGGCGCATTTTCCACCCTCTGGGAAAAATATAAATATTTGTCCTACAATTCCGCGAGTCGGAACTTTTTTTAGGAAATATCCTCCTTTTTTGAAACTCTTTTCAAATTTGAAAAAAAAAATTATTAGTTTTTGAGAAATTTGCAAAAACTAAACCCCTTTTTTTGTTTTTAGTTAATTGTTAATAACTTTTGCAATTTTTGCAAGCGGAACGTAATTTTTTTCAAAAATCATCTAGATGCCATTCCGAATCGAATGATACCTCAATCATAATTTTCGGAGACTGCTGAAAAAAGTTGACCAAAAAGGCACTTGTTGCCTAGGCTATAAGTCATAACTCTGATGAAAACAACAAATGAAAAAGAAGCAGCCCACTCTTGTCAAGAGTATAAAAAGCCATAGGATATTATTAAACTACTACCTGACCCGACAAACATTCTGCTTAACTATGAACTAAAATAAAAATACATAACCTACACCTAACCTTACCTACCTACTTACCTCCCTACCTAGTACCTACCCACGTACACCACCTAAACCCAAAACCTAGTTACAACCTACAATTTTCAAACTAAATAAATGTAAAATTTTATGGTACGAGTATATTAAACGTTTGTGTCTAAATCTATTAAATAAGAAAATCTGTCTACCTCATAAATACCTCTACCCTCAACTTCTTAAACCATTTATTAGGAATTAAAAATTGCCGTTTCATGTCTAGTGGTCGTGGTTAGAGCATTAGCTATCGACTCAGAGGTCGTGGATTCGATTCCCGCATTGGAACAACAAAAAAAATGTTGTTTCCAAGTTTAGTTAGGACAATGCAGGCTGATTGTCTGACAAGAAAGATGATCCATGCGTTGGATGGGCATGTAAAAAGTCGGACCTGCGCCTGATCTCTCGTCAGTCGTGACTCGTGTCGGTTATCTGTCCCACTGGATTATGAGAGTAAAGAAAGAGAGTGCTCTTGTGTACTGCGCACACACTTGGGCACTTTAAAATTACTCTTGCGTAACTGGCCTTGTTTCTATGGAACTGGCCGACGTCACCGAGAACGGTGTGGGGAGTTATTATTATTATTAGGTATTAAATAATATTTCATTTCAATCCGGAAATAAATACGACAATTTCGTTAAAAATAAATTCTTCTGAGTTAATTTACCTACATAGACATTTTACAATTGACGTTCGAGTTGACTATTGAACATGATAAATTAAAATAAAATGTACGTAATCCTACAGTACTTTAAACAGTTAAATAGGTCGACTTATCTGTTTCAATTCATAAGCAGTTTAGACTTGGTCAATCCAAACGATTAAAAAGAGTCATAACATTTGTATCGTTGTACTTTTGTACCTTGACCATAATATGGTTATGTTATATTATAACACTAGCTTTTTCCCGCAGCTTCGCTCGCGTCAGAGGGAAAGCTTGTTCGGGAAAATACCAATACCAAAATTGAATACATAATGGTGTAGGAACTGCACTTCGTAGGTACACTCAAGAAATCTACCGAGAACTGTACCATAAATAAAATTTAATAAGCTGAAAAAGTATTACCATACCTGATTGCATTAAAATTCTTTACGTGTTTTCTTTACTTTACTTTATTGCATGAAAAACTAAACATATTATTATGTATGTACATATTATGTACTACATAATATAATAATATGTTTAGTTTTTCATGCAATTTGTATGTACAAACTTTCGCGTTTAGGTATAATATTAAGTAAGGATTTCTTTGTAGCCGATAATTAGTATTTTAACGATTTCGAAAATCTTTTGAATGGGAAGACGTTGTGGACTTTGAACTTAAAAAATAATTTGGATTGTGATCGCCCATCCTAGTTGGGACCACGACAGAGTTTGAGAGAGAGATGAGTTAGCAGTACGACCACGAAGCCATCTAGCTTCTCACTTATATTCCTCATATAATATCATACACATTAATGATTAGGATTAACCTAGGTTAAGCTTTAACCAATTCAAATGATGATGTGGTCCGACCGATTTCGGTCACGGCGACCGCTTCAGTTAGTCCGATTCTGACGTTGTCGATCGTGGGCTCGCATGTGGCTTATGTAGCCAATCTTATTTGCAAAGATCCTCGCACATTGCGGGCATGTGAGCACACCATTAATAAGGTTATAGTTTGTTTGTCCAGGTGGTCGGGCTTTTATTTCATCGCGCTTGGCATCATCCTCAGCGCGCCGGAGAATCTCAAAGTCAAAGATTTGCTGTTAACCAAAGCCCTCCACTCCGGTCTTTTGGCGGCTTGTTTTTCCCACTGAGAAGGGTCAATGGCGCAGTTTTTCATGTGCCGCTTCAGCACGTCTTTGAATCTGAGGAGTTGTCCGCCATGCTTGCGTTTGCCCTCCTCAAGTTCCGCGTAGAAGACTTGCTTCGCAACCCTCTGCTCTGCCATCCTTGACACGTGTCCGCACCACCGAAGCTGTCGCCGCATGAGGTAAGCTTCAATGCCACCAACATTGGCTCGTCGCAGCACCTCGGTGTTTCGCACGCGATCTAACCATCTGAATTTCAAAATCTTACGTAAGCATCTGAGGTGAAAACGGTCTAGCATGCGTATGTGGCGGCGGTACACGGTCCATGTTTCCGCAGCATACAGGATGTTAGGCAGCACAATCGCCATGTACACTGAGACTTTTGTGGCTATTTTCAGATCATGCGAGCAGAATACCTTGGAATCAAGCTTGCCGAATGCTGCAGCTGCAGCTCCGATCCTGCTATTAATTTCGGATTCCATGTCGCACTTGGATGTTAAAGTGCTCCCCAAATACCGGAACTTATCGACCTGCTTCAGCTCGTCCTCGCCAAGTTTAATATTTAGCGCCTCGGGACCCTCGATGTCTAAAGACATTACCTTTAGGCCAGGCTGTGAAGTCCCGTCCTACTCTGGCATTGAAGTCCCCCAGAAGAAGGATATGTTCACGGGGACGTACCTGTTCGATACACCGCGTCAGCTCTTCGTAAAACCGGTCCTTGATGTCATCAGGCTTGTCTAGTGTGGGTGTATAGACACTGATGACATTAAGGTAGTTATTATTGTCCAGATGCTGGCGCAAGGTTGTAAGTCGGTCTGAAATGTGTACCGGACACTCTTGCAGCTGATTTACAAGCTGATTCCTGATAGCAAAGCCCACACCTGAGCGTCGGTGTTCAGAGAAAGCGAGACCTTTCCAAAAGAAGGTATATCCACCACCGTATTCCACCAGCTGCCCTTCATCAGCAAGATGTGTTTCGCTGATAGCAGCCACATCCACGTTATAGCGAGAAAGTTCGCGGGCTACGATGGCGATCTTCCGTTCAGGACAGGTATTACCTTCTCGATCGAGGAGTGTTCTTACATTCAATGCGCCGAAAGTCATTTCCAGATTTCTTGATGGTTTATGAGTATTTTTATTGTTGAGTCGACCACGAATTGAATGATGCGGAGGCAGCCGCGGTTACTACCATCCCTATTGGTTGGGGTGAGCAATTTTTAGGGCACCTTTTCTAGCCCCCTCCAAGGCTGAGCAAGGAGAGCAGTGCACTCCCTAAAAAGGGCTGCTCTGTCGCTCCAGGTGCTGCCGAATCCTCTCTGTCACCCCTTATGCAGAGCGAAAAGGACCATGGCATTCTAGGAATACCCCCAGAGCCACCCATGTGCAGGCCTCAGACAAAGCTCGGTCTGCATCGAACCGAACCTCTCTACTTCGGCCCATCGCCACGGGACTTTACGTCATCGGAGTCCAGTATCTGAAGCAGTCAATTACGCAGGAGTATTTTAAAGTGCACAAGTGGTCGCGCCGTCACAGATGCCCTCTCTCGTCCTTGTCTCCCGTAACCCAATGGAACGAAATCCGCTACGACTGGCGGGAGGTTCGGATGCAGTCTCTGGCCGGAAGTCAATTCTTACCTCAACTACCGCCCTAGGCCATCGACATTGCCTTGCTAACTCGCCAGATCTGCCAGGATTCGGAGCTTATCAGCGTGAACTGCCTTCACCACCGAGTTAGACTTGTGAACCTTGTGGGAGGTATCCGCTTGAAAAACCCTGTCTGCTGGCGCATTCAGGGCCCCTCACCGGGTTTAGCCCACGAGCCAACGTGGTTTTCCGGGGTGTGGCCGTTGTGGGTACAACAACTACTTGGAGCCACCGATGAGAGTTTGTAGGCTGCTTGCCGGTGCGATTCATCACCCTTTGAGTTGTAGGGTCGGCTGGCAAATCCTGCAAGCACCTTACTACACCCCTCAAATTCAAATATCTGGTTATTTTATAGCATTTTATACTACGTTATTTTATTTTTTCGATTGATAAAACTTTTTTTAGGGACATATGAACCGATTCAATTGAAATACCTACGCAAAATTATAAGCAGAGCTATCCTAATTCCTATCCGCGTGGAACCCGTAGGTAAGGTACCCAAAATTTTCCGCGATAAAAAGCGAGTCCTATGTGTTTATCCACTTGGGCTAAACTACTACAGTAACAAATTTTATAAAAATCCGTTCCGTAGTTTCTGAGATTAGCGCGCACAAACGTACAGATCAAAAATCTTTTAAGAAAATCTTAAGAGTAATTGTTGTGGGTTAAAAACTAAAACCCTTTGTAAAAACCTATGTATTAAACACTGATAAATCAAGCACAAATAAATTAAATACATATTACATATAACAACAAAAGAAAAAGAAATTTAATTATACCTAGGTATTCAAAATATTCTACTGAAATAGTATGTAATAAGTATAATAAGTATTATGAATATAATTAATGCAGCAATCGCAAATATTTAGGTGCCTAGTTTTTCAAAGACATTTTCATCAAATTTAACCACAGAATTACTGAAAAATATTTTTCTGTATTCTGAGAATTTAACATAGATATATATAATATAGTTATCACTGAACTTTCGCATTCTTGTCAGATATTTATTTTTCAACATGATGACAATATATTATGTCAAAATAAAAATAAAGCTCCCCACTCACGGGCTATCGATTGCTTCGATCAAATTGGAAATTAATTCGTATTTGAAAGTAAATTGCTAACGACAAACTATTACACAAAATGATTAGTGTAAGACCTACCAGCTAGATTTTGCGGTGGGCGCCAAAAGTGGGAACAAAATTTACGTGTATATATTAGTGATGTGCCGGATCGTTAAAAATGTATATCCGCGGATACGGATCTAAATACGGATATTTGGTGTCAAGATCCGCGGATACGGATACGGATACGGATCTTAGTTTCTTACTCAGTCGGTGTCGGTGCGCGCGACCTTCACACATGTTTCGACTTGCATTGCACGGTGGTTCTTTCTTTTGTTTTGTTTATAGTTTTTTAGTATTTATAGTTTAGTGTGACACTGGACAGCATAGATAACACTTGTTTGGTAATGGTACATGAGTTTTAAAAAATGCCTACAAAGAAGTTTAGTAGTGTAATTTGGAATTATTTTGTGTTAGTAAATTATGAATGTGCAAAGTGTAAAATTTGACCAACTGTGACAAGGAGAGGGGTAGGGGTAAAAAATCGTGGAATTCGTGTGACGTTATTTATGGATGGCCCCTAAGGGTAAAAGCACAACTCTTTAAAAAACCATTTACAAAGAAAACATCCTCAAGAATATTATCTGTAGGTATTGAATTTAATATTTTTTATTTCTAGTCGCTACCTTAAGGTGGTTCGTTTCCTATACAAAAATACAATGGACATTAATTAGGTAATTTCATACATTACTACATAAATTTATATGCACATCTATTTATTTTGCAATACAATTGTCGCAAAATATATTTAAAATACTTTATTTCACACAGAAGTCACATTTTTATTGAATTTTCGACAAAAAGTGACATAAGTTACAAATGTCACTTTTTGACGAAAAATCAAAAGCACTAAGGAGTATTTATATCAACTTTAAAGCAAATCTCTTCCAAACAACTTTCTTTCCCTTTTTTAACCCCTTTAGGGGACGAATTTCAACAAACTATGATACACGAATTTCATAAATTCTGTTACATAGTGTTTGTGCAAAATATGAAGTAGATTGGACCAAGGAATCACGTTGCCCATACAATAATTTTTCCCCCTTTTCACCCCCTTAGGAGTCGAATTTCGAAAAATCCCTTCTTATCGGATGCCTACGCATTACAAAGAGCAAGGCCCTGCAAGTTTCAGGTCTCTACGATCAGCGGTTTAGGCTGTGCGTTGATCCGTCAGTCATTCAGGACAAAGGATTTTATATGTATAGATAGATATTAACATTTTTTAAACTATCCGGATTAAAATACTTAAGTACATTACTGTAATTTAAATATAAGAAAAAGATCATAACAGGCACCTTGCTCGTTATATTTCAAAACTATTGCTCTACATTCCACAACCACGACATAAAGAAAATTATTTTATTTAAATAGGTAAGGTGATATTAAAATCATTAAATATGAAATATTAATTTAATAGAATAGGTACCTACTTATATTTAATTCTTATAGAATAAATAATTAATTAGGTAGATATGTACGCGTAGATACTCTATGTTTATTATAGAATATAATTGATAGAATAACATTAAGAAAATTGTTAAATAAAATTACGTGATGATTGCGTTAAGAATACGTATATAAAATCTATCCATACTTCTAAAATAAAAAGGAAAAGTTTGTTTGTTTGCATTCAATAGGCTCCGAAACTAATAGACCGATTTTGATGAAATTTGGTACATACCTATAGATTAGACCACGGGGAAGGACATAGGCTACTTTTTATCGCGGCAAAATGTACGGCAACCACGGGACTTCCTTTTGCGCGCACGAAGTTGCGTGTAACATCTAGTATTACATAAAATCGCAGGCGCAGCGTAAAGTAATTCTGCCGCCATAGCGCATGCGCGACCTCCTATCTGTTCCCCCGTCCCCTTCCTGTCCTCCCCCACTCCTTGCTCGCAGAATCACATTTTGTTTACCAATTGCCACGATTGACGAACCAGTCGGCCGGCCCGTTTAGCCGACCTCGCTCGTTCTCACTCGTGCGCATTGCTCGTGCAATCGCGCATTAATCACCGCGGCATGACCCTGTGACGTGAATATGAGTAGAGCCGATAGATCGGCGGAAGCCGCCCCACCGGCTTTGGCGATACACGTGGACCGATACGAAGGAATGGACCGAGAAGATTCCAGACTGCTGGACCCGCACACCCTGGTACCGACCTTAACGCCCTCTGGTCAAATGCGTAAAGTGAAAAGCTTCACAGATACTCACAGGATCCGAGATGTGAACGCCGCTTCTGGTGCAGCTTCGGCGCGGAGCTTACGACCTTACGATCAAGTAACTACTTTCCCAGAAGGGTCCGAAAACGGCACCAGCCAGTATGCTCCTTCGATAAGATCTTTGGCTTCTATTGGAATGGGATGCACCGATGGCCGAAAAATGGTCATAAGAAGAGTACCGACGT
Organism: Glaucopsyche alexis; assembly: GCA_905404095.1. Lineage (NCBI taxonomy): Eukaryota > Metazoa > Arthropoda > Insecta > Lepidoptera > Lycaenidae > Glaucopsyche > Glaucopsyche alexis. The sequence continues at coordinate 13,034,317 of FR990053.1, forward strand.
CGCCCACGGAGTTGTTTCATCTCGTGCGTCCTCCCACGTGAGTATTTTTGCGGATGTCACATCCTCCTGTGGCGATTATTCAATTGCTTGAACTGCGAACCATCACACATTCACATCCGATTCGGTTCAGATATTGTCTAACATACATTTCAAACTTTTAACCACATCATGCAAGACATAAATAAAAACATAATATTCTACAGCATTTGCAAATTGTTATACCTAAAGTATTTAGTTATGGTCTTGTCAGCTATAAATTACTTATGAGATGTTGATATTTGTTGGGAGTCCGTAGTTTGTATTCAGAAGGTATTTAAAAAAAGGAATTACCAATAAAATTATTAGAGTTAAACAGTACAACAAACAATAGCTGTTAAGCCAAGGGATATAAGTAATATGTAGATGTAGGTATAATATTATAATATTAAACCTATAAGTTAAAACTTAAAATACTAGCTTACAAAAGGGCAACGAATATGATATTCTATATTATAGCTGTATCTTATTATAATATATTAAAAATAATATCAACAGACGAATAGAGTTTACTTTTTGTTATTAATAGATAGTGATAAGATACCTACTTACTTAATTTTAAATTATTTCTGCGTTACCTTATCGTATAAAATTTTCCAAAGATTCTTACACGGTATGCACATAACAGATTATGTACGACCCTCGACGTAGTTACGTTATTAAAATATTAAAGTAATGAAATAATATTAAAATCTTTGTCATAAAAATCTCTCAGTATCTTATTCTTATTTATTATATTTAATACTAGCTTTTGCCCGCGACTTCGTCCGCGTGGTATAGTTTGGGATATGGCTAAAATTTACCCGCTACTTCATTTACGTAGAAGTAGGAGCGCTCGCCCGCGACTGACGACTGCCCGCAGCGCGCCGCAGATCATTATTGCGCGCTGATTATTTTATTACTGCGATATCTTCTAAAATACTTATTGAAATCAAATGATGTAAATGGAAAATTTCTTCTAAATTAAATGCTTGTAATGAATAACGTATTTATTTGGATAAGGATTAATATCATCTTTATGAAAACACCCTCACAAATAATGCTTAATTTTAGAACAAATTTGGTTAACATAAAAAGGTTATTGTGAGCCAACCTTAAAAGATAGACATATGCTGTCGCCGACTTTTTTTTAGAACTTTTAAAGGGGAACAATTCTGTCATACATAATTTTAGCGAAACTTTAACCGTTTCCGCAGCGTACGCAGCGAAAGCTCTAAAAAGGGAAAAAAACACCCCGATTTTGAAACATTATTGATTGGAGCTCTGCTCGTATCGAGCTTAGCATGATGTTATATAGCCTAAAGCCTTCCTCGATAAATGGACTATCCAACACAAAAAGAATTTTTCAATTCGAACCAGTAGTTCCTGAGATTAGCGCGTTCAAACAAACAAACAAACTCTTCAGCTTTATAATATTAGTATAGATAATTCAATTATAACCTAAACCTACGTTATGGACTATCCTATAAAGTGGCGAGTGGGGTTTTCGCTACTTCTGACGAACTGTCCAATATTTTATACGTTACTACTTACTAGCTGGCTCCGACAGATGTTGTTCTGTCTTAAATATGAACTTAAATTAATAAATGACTACACCTACTCCTACACTAACTCATACACCTACTCCTACGCCTACACTGCTCCTACACCTTTTCCAATACATATTATTGTAAGTCCAAAACCCTACACCTATATTTATACGATACTACTTAACGTCACTCAATTGTTTTACCTTCCCGGAACCTTTGCTTATTGGTGCCACTAACACTTGAACTCTAAGGTATGATATTAAAGTTCAAATTGACTTTTAAGAGCATTGAACGGCGCGAGACTCAGATTTCACGAAAAACGCTACTTTTCAAATGCGTCTATATCTAACAAAAACTGGTTATTCTGATTTTTACATGTAGAAAAACACTAGAAAATATTGTATTCTAATTTTTCACTTATCATTTATTTTAAAATAATTTCAAACTTTTGAATAAAACTGACAAGACTAACCAGAAGTTTTTACAACTTTAGGTTCAGGGGCAATTTCAAAACATATTATAGCTAAAACCGCTTACATTTTTTAAAAACAAAAAAACTTTACAAACTTGTTGGATCCTCTTCTAGATTACCTATTTGTCAGATTATTTTTATATACGTTTCTATCTCATAAAAATAAAATTTTAAGAATGCGAAATTATCAGGAATTATAGTTATTTAAAATGATGATATTTATGTATTTTACTTGCTCCTTTTGTTTCTTACTTACATAATCTATGAGAAGAACCTTTTATCTTTAATATGCTATTTAAATTTTTAACTAAATTAGTTTGACGAATTTTATATGAATTTTTAAAACTACTATATAAATCGAGGCGCACGAGCGTTAACAACAGTATTTGTCTACATGTAAAAATCAGAATAACCAGTTTTTGTTAGATATAGACGCATTTGAAAAGTAGCGTTTTTCGTGAAATCTGAGTCTCGCGCCGTTCAATATTACGAATCGTTTGTATGGGAGTATAGAAAAGTGTTGTTTTTTAAATTTTTTCCGGCAATTTTTAAAATTTTTCTTGCCATCATCGTACTACAAGGAATATTCTAAAAAGAATTAGCGTAATCGGTTCAGCTGTTCTCGAGATTTGCGCTAGCAACACATTTAGCGATTCATTTTAAAATTATAGATTCATTTAAATTACCATTTAATAATTGAAAATATCTTATGTATTTAATACTGAAAAACATCGTCATATTTTTTATCAAACATCAAAAGACTTTGGTTTATTGTATTTTATTTTATGGTTCTTAATTATAGTTACAACTTAGGTACCTACAAGATTAACATGCACAGTACTCGGAACTTACTTACTGCTTGTAAATTGTAAAATTACAATTGTGAAGCATATAAGTATTATGCATAGTGAATTTATACCGATGTTGAGGAAAAACTTCCTCGTGTGTTCCTTATTTGACCATTACTCACAAGTTTCGGTAAAATCAATGACGGATATTTTGAGCAAATGATCTATTACATAAGTAAAGGCGTTTGAGCAGAAAAAAAAATGTTTATATAGGCGAGTTTGCGTTTTGCGGAGAGTCACCCATACATGAGATGATTTTTACTTTGATTATGACAATTATTTTTTTGCCTAAACATTTACCCCCTTACTAATAAACGCTGTATAAGCTTTGAATAGTTATACAGTGTTTTGTTCATATCACACAAGTGACATGTTTAATTCGATAGAAAGAGACAATAACACTATGTAACCATTCAAAGCTTATACAGCGTTTATTAGTACGGTGGTGTATATATACTTTTTCGAAGCAGCTCGACATAATTTCAATTTTAACGTTTTTTATGGTTCAGTAGTCCCGAAAATATACTTTAAAGTACCTTTTATATTCCAACCCTCATCCCAAATTTAAATTTGCATTCAGAGAAATCTTACGAATGTATACGGTTTGTACTCAGATTAATTACTCACACCTCATATTAAATAAATAATAGCTAATATTATTTATTTAATGTGAGAGTTGGAAAGAATCGGAACTAATGAAGTATTATTTAATATTTTTATGTAACACAGTAACTACAGTAAGAGTAGGTTTATTTTGGAAAATCAAAGGGTTTTTCCAGTAAGAAAACAGAAAAAACGAAAATGTATCTTATTAACAAAAAAAGTAAATGTTTCATATTTGATACTTAAACTCAAACGAGAAAAGAAAATTTTACCAATAAATTATAATATTATTATAAACTATAAATAATGTCAATATATTATTGTAAAAATTCAATGAGTTGAAGTGTTTTTCGGAAAATGAGTCACCCCGGAAGTTGGTGGGCGGCCAACTGTGACAAAAATGATATCTCATCTATTGATAAACATTATATAGATACCTAGAGTATTGATACTATTGGTCTATTTTATAGTTATTACCCATCAGCATCCTGGTTCAAATCAAATAAACTTACAACCTCCTAAAATTTACTTTAAAACATGAATAACTCTACATTAATAACTCCCCACACCGATCTCGGTGACGGTGCGGTGGCCGCTTTCACGGTTGAAACCAGGCCAGTTACGCAGGAGCAGCAAGCAAGAGTAATTTTATAGTGCCCAAGTGTGTGCGCAGTACACAAGAGCACTCTCTCTTCCTTTACTCTCATAACCCAGTGGGACGGATAACCGACACGACTGACGAGAGATCAGGCGCAACCCCGACTTTTTACATGCCCATCCGACGCATGGATCATCTTTCTTGTCTGACAATCAGGTGATCAGCCTGAATTGTCCTAACCAAACTTGTAAACAACATTTTTTGTTGTTCCAATGCGGTGATCGAACCCACGACCTCTGAGTCGAGAGCCAATGCTCTAGCCACTAGTCCACGGAGGCTGTTAAAACATGCTATATTATAGCAATCGCAACACTTCATTGAGTAAGAAGTAAGATCATATAATTATTATAATAATATTACGTGACACAAAAACTTTCAATAAGAACTAAGAACAGTTTTACGAGAATCGTGCAACCGGAGTGGTAGGAATTTTGGCCCGCAAATTAAAATTTATGTAGAGAAAGGTGTGCAGAAAGTTCATATTTTTTTAAATAATGCTTACAAATATGCTCTAAGTTACAAATACATAAAATAATTAATAAAAATAACAGCAACAATGTACTCTACCTCAGAAAAATTGTCCTCACTTCACGTGTCGAGCTGAGTTAAGTGACATCTAGCCCGGTCGAAATCTTGCCTGTCCTCTCTGAAAAATGTTTACAGTCGTGAATTAAACATAAAAATAATCAGATACTAGCTTTTTCCTGCAGCTCCGCCCGCATCGGGTAATCCAATGGAACACTGTAATTTTTTGGGATAAAAAGTAGCCTATGTTAAAATCCAGAGCCTAAACTACTACCGTACCAAATTTCATCGAAATCCTTTCAGTAGTTTTTACTCAAAAAAAAGTAACAAACATCTATCCTCACAAACTTTCACATTTACTATAATAGTAATAATAGTAGTAGGATAGGATGTGCCGATAATGATTATGGCCGCCTATTCGACTAGATCACTAGACGATTAGTCGGTTGCAAAGAGCCGATCACAATTTTGGGGATTGCCGTAACGCTTCGATACGATATCTAGCGCTCACTTGAGACACAATAATCATAATACATCGAAAAATATATGACGATGCGCACACTCGAAAAAAAACATTTCATAGACGAAACTATCTCATAGCGACAAAAATTGCACATACATAGATACATACATACATATAATCACGCCTTTTTCCCGTAGGGGTAGGCAGAGACCACTTCTTTCCACTTGCTACGATCCTTACATACTTGTTTCGCTTAGTTCACTTTCATTCTTACCATTCATTCCTCCTCATACATTCAACGTAGCGAAGCGGCTCTCCATGGTCCGCTTTTCGCCTCCGCGAGAACGAGACGTGATGGGTGGCGAACCACATCGCCGCCATTTTGGATAATAAAATTATTCATATGATTATCCATTGCGTTCCCACGGATTGGTGGAGAGGGTAGGAATAGGGAAAGGGAAGGATATGTGGTCTGGAAAGGAAGATTGGTAAGTTAGAGTGGGAAATAGGAAATGTAGGATATTACCGCCCAGGAGGGCAAGGGATAGGACAGTAATAGCTAGGGAAGCCGGGGTCGCATACCCGTATACTATACCACAACTACCGGACAGGTAAGTTGGGATGAGTATCCCATGACATGAAAAATTGCACGACAAGTCTAAATAACGTCATGCAAATACATACAAAAGAAACAATCATAAATATATACGTAGGTACATCTCGTCAAAATAAAATAAAGGAATAACAGAAATCACACTATTTTACTTTATTTTAAATTATAAAATGATCATTCTTTTTGCAACATGTTCCCTTTTTTGTAGTAAATGAAGAGTTTTGAGTTGATAGTAAGTAAAGAAAATGCTTGCTTCGACTGCCTCTATTATCTACCTCTAAACCTTAATGTTTTATTTTAATGTGCACAATCTTTTAAAGTTTAAAACTTGAACAGATTGAATCAGTAAAATAGGAAAAAAATTTGCTCGCTCGCGTTTATTATAAAGAAAGTATTAATATCATTTATTATTGATATTCTGTTTCAGCCGGTTAATTTAATTGTATTTTCCGAAGTTCACCATCTTTCAGGGTTTAAAGTTTGAACAGACTTTAACCTGTAAAATGTTTGACCTAAAGACTTATTAATGTAATATTTGGTACTGACTTTCAGTTTTAGTCTATTATTGATTTTATTGTATTTTTCCGAGTATAGTGTAAGATTCAACAGGTTTGGACAGGTAAATTAGAAAAAAGGTAGATTCTTATTAATATATCCGACTGTTACTTGGTACATGCATTAAATCGTCTTAGTGCATGTACCAAGTAACAGTCACTAACTGTTAGCAGAGGGTCCCCTCTGCTCTGCTGAGATGTCCATCTCGCCCTATTTCGACCGGGCACGGGCGAGATATCACCTAGCTCATTTGTGAGTCAGTATTAATTATGCATCATCCGGATTCCACGAGGTGTTGAAAAATGACATAACCCTAAACCCAATTTGTACTATTGTCTATTTGTGACCCGGTAGTAAATTATGAATCAACCACAAATACGGGTTGATGAAAAATTACATTTTATCAGATACATTTCGATGCATTTAAGAGCATTGTCAATAGGAGGATTTAGAATATGACAGCAATTCGGATAATCCAAAAATCCCTCATCTTAGGGGAGTTTGTTCGAATCGACCTTCGAGGTGAATGCTGATAAGGTGCCTGGTGCACGACGTATCTGCTGCGTTACGCGTATCGCCCATCCGCCGCCCGCGATTGACGCTGTGCCCGGCCTTATCGCTACTTTTTGATAATGAATTTAAAATACGTTTACATACTTATACGTTGACAGCTAAGGATTAGCACTTTTTTCGAAATTCCTTCGAACGATTATTTATTTATGAGATAACGTGAACATGGTGTAAACAAGCACTTTTACGTCATGTGACATCAATTCAAATATTAGGTCATTACATATGAAATTGGCGTTTTGTAAAGGAAGAACATAAAGTTGATTTTAACATAATATATTTTACTTATTATATATAATGGTATACCATTGGTGTGCGTGTGGTTTGAGGGACCTACCTGAATATCCCCAAAATAAGTATAGCAAGTTTTAGTAGAAGTCTAAAAAAAATTGTAGAACAAATCTGGGAATTTGTAAAAAGATAGTTTAATAGATATAGCCCTCAGAGTGTGGTCCCTCAGTTCACACACCGCTATTTTCCAGATCTCGAAAAGTATGTGGAAAATTATGGTTTTTTCACTACAGAATTTTAGTAGAACTTTTGTAAACGTTTTTACAAATTTATCAGATACATAGCATTAGAAATAAAAAAGCTACAACCACCGAAGTGTGGTCCCTCAGTTCACACAAAAATGACATACTCATTTCGCGATATATTACTGACTTTTTTAATTATTTTTCTACGTAGAGTTTTAGTAGAAAATTTGTAGAATTTGTAGACAAAATTTCAGCAAAATCTATCGGCGCATTCGGAAGATATATACCATTATGTTGGGTCCCTCAGTTCACACACTTGTGTATAAGAAAAACTCAAATAACTAATAAACGAGAAAACTAACAGAAAGTCTACTATAGCATATAAAATATTTAATTTCTTGCTTCCTAGCTGAGATAATGTTAATTTTTTGATTGTATGAAAATGCAGAGTAGGTTACCACACAAGAGGCAAAATGAGGACAAGTCCTAATATTATTGTGTATGTTATACCTTATTAAATTTACGTTTTGCTTGCGGTTTCGCACCTTTTCACTATTTTAGGGGTTCATAGTACTACAAACAACCCATATGCTTACCAATTATTAACTATGTACCTATTTGTGGTTTTGCTCTGCCCGCCCTTTTCTCTGTCCGTTCTTTCTAACTCTTTATATATAATTACATACGTGTATTATATGAATACAAAACTGACCAAGTGCAAGTCAGGCTCGCGCACAAACGGTTCCGTACAAAACGGCAAAAAAAAATCACGTTTGTTGTATCGGAGCCCTCGTTAAATATTTATTTTATTTTGTTTTTAGTATTTGTTGTTATAGCGGCAACAGAAATACATAATTTGTGAAAATTTCAATTGTCTAGCTATCGCGGTTCCTGAGATACAGCCTGGTGATAGACAGACGGACGGACAGACAGCGAAGTCTTAATAATATTTTGGGTCCCTTTGGGTACGGAACCCTCATTGATGAAATTTCATATTTTTATTATACCTACCTATCTACACTAATATTATAAAGAGGAAAACTTTGTTTGTATGTTTGTTTGTTTGTTTGTAATGAATAGGCTCAAAAAGTACTGGACCGATTACAAAAATTCTTTCACCATTCGAAAGCTACATTATCCACGAGTAACATAGGCTAAATTTTGTTTTGGAAAAAAATAGGGTTCCGTAAGATATTTGGGTTTTTCGGACACAAGGTGTAAAAAATCAACCAGAAAAGTTACTTATTTTGCGTACGCTGCCTAAACTATAAAAGATAGAACCATAAAATGTTCTAATTAATTGTAGATCTTATAAATATCTACAAAAAAGTCCGCGACACACTATACCTATCTATGTCGAGTGAGGCACAACAACCATTTTTTTATTTAGAAATCTTGATTTTTTTTTTGGACTACATTTAAACGCGTTTATTTTACTCATGTTATTAATCCTTATCAAAATAAATTATTTCATCACTAAGTACAGTTTATGTAGATAATATTTGGTCTTTGAATGGTTAAAATTGGACGTTTGGTTTTGAAGTTATGGCGAAATTAAAATATTACGATTTCTGCTGCACGGGGCGAAGTGGGCGTCACCAAGGCGGGGTGCGCGTGCGGGTTAATGTTTAGTTTAGTTTAGTTTAGTTAAATAGTTTAGTTATTTTATAAACATCAAATTCTTAATTTTTAATTAAAATTAAAATAAATTTAATTAAAATAAATAAAGTCGCGGGTAAATTTCAGCGATATCCCAAAGTATTGTTCCACGCGGACGAAGTCGCGGGCAAAAGCTAGTTTTCTATAAAAAAAATATAGAAATCTTAGGTCTTCAAATTAATGTCAAGCTTTTATGAAAAGGAAAAAGTTAATTTGTGGGATGTACGGTGTACATAATGTTATTCTTAAGTGTGTGAGCTTTTTTTGTGTGCATTTTTTTTGTAGGTACACCAACACACGATAGCATTCCACTTTTAAAATACAGTTCATAAGTGGTCTTAGTATTTTTTACCACTTCGTAGATGTCCAACAACGAAAGCATGACGCAACGAATGTATATTCAAGCGCGACAAATATAATATTATGTATATATCAAGCGGTCGCTCATATCGTGTCGAGACGAAACTCGAAAGGGTCCAATTTTTAACCATTTGCATTGGGTAAACCTAAAAACATTTTCAGTGTTGTATCAGAAGTATATTGCTGTAAGTAGAGACTTAGAGAGTTATTCGCCGAAGTAGTTTTTTCTCTAAGAACACTATTCCACGCGGGCGAAGCCGCGAGCAAAAGCTAATTTAACAAAAATATTAGGTGCAGTCATAATATTACATTGAGTATGTATAATCTTTGGTGCTGGGGACAAGACGACGACGAGACGAGGACGAGGGCTCCGATACAACAAACGTTATTTTTTTTGCCGTTTTGTACGGAACCGTTTGTGCGCGAGCCTGACTTGCACTTGGCCAGTTTTGTATTCACATAATACATATGTAATTATATATAAGGAGTTAGAAAGAACGGACAGAGAAAAGGGCGGGCAGAGCAAAACCACAAATAGGTACATAGTTAATAATTGGTAAGCATATGGGTTGTTTGTAGTACTATGAACCCCTAAAATAGTGAAAAGGTGCGAAACCGCGAGCAAAACATAAATTTAATAAGGTATAACATTCACAATAATATTAGGACTTGTCCTCATTTTGCCTCTTGTGTGGTAACCTACTCTGCATTTTCATACAATCAAAAAATTAACATTATCTCAGCTAGGAAGCAAGAAATTAAATATTTTATGTGCTAATCCAAGAGAAAAAAACTTCTACTAAAATTTAAGTATAGTAGACTTTCTGTTAGTTTTCTCGTTTATTAGTTATTTGAGTTTTTCTTATACACAAGTGTGTGAACTGAGGGACCCAACATAATGGTATATATCTTCCGAATGCGCCGATAGATTTTGCTGAAATTTTGTCTACAAATTCTACAAATTTTCTACTAAAACTCTACGTAGAAAAATAATTAAAAAAGTCAGTAATATATCGCGAAATGAGTATGTCATTTTTGTGTGAACTGAGGGACCACACTTCGGTGGTTGTAGCTTTTTTATTTCTAATGCTATGTATCTGATAAATTTGTAAAAACTTTTACAAAAGTTCTACTAAAATTCTGTAGTGAAAAAACCATAATTTTCCACATACTTTTCGAGATCTGGAAAATAGCGGTGTCTGAACTGAGGGACCACACTCTGAGGGCTATACCTATCTTTTAAACTATCTTTTTACAAATTCCCAGATTTGTTCTACAATTTTTTTTAGACTTCTACTAAAACTTGCTATACTTATTTTGGGGATATTCAGGTTGGTCCCTCAAACCACACGCACACTACCATTGCTATCTATGCACTTTTGCCATCTCATAGGTATTCCATTGATTACTTTACTAAAAAATCAATTCCGACAGGAATCAATAAAATCTTTGAAGGCGCTTTGGACTGCCCCATCGGAGTTGAATTTTTTTCCTTGCAAGAAGTTATCCAAATTTCGAAAAAATGGTAACCTATTGAAGCAATGTCCGGGGAGTACGATGGATGTCTTAGAGTCTAAGACTTCAATCGAGCTTAAATTAGAATGTCTAAGACTTAGACATTCCAATTGAAGCTCCTCTAATTTGGTAGCCGTCTGTTGTGCAGTGTGTGGTCTAGCGTTGTCCTGAAGCAGCAGTGGCCTAGAGCGAATGACTAACCTACCAAGCAGCTAGCTATTCCATCATGATTTCCAGTTGCAGGCAATTATAGACATCTGCCGTAATCGTCTGGCCAGACTTAATAAAGCTGTAGTGAACGACACCGGCACTAGTCCACCAAACACTCACAAGTAATTTTTTTGAGTCAATTTTCGCTTGGCGCAGGCTTTGGCTGGTTCGTTAGGGTTCAGGAATTATGATGAGCGTTTCCGGTTATCGTACAGAATCCACTTTTCATCACAAGTAACGATTCGATTTAAAAATCCCTTCATTCTTATGCCGGTTGAGTAATGTAACGCAGCAGTCGACGCGCGTTTGTCGGTTTGCTGCACTCAATTCATGGGGTACCCACCTTTCAAGCTTTTTCACCTTCCTAATTTGCTTCTAGTGGATTAAAACCGTTTTATCACTAACACCGCAGCCTGCAGCTAACTCGGATATGGTTTGGGATGGATCCACTTCCATGATAGCTTTCAATTCTTCATTATCAACTTTGGTCTCCGGCCGACCACGGAGCTTGTTCTGCAGGTCGAAAATTCCAGAACGAAAACGTTGGAACCAGAAACGCACTGTGTTTTATTTTGTGACACCGCCGCCACACACGTGTCACATCATTATTCCTTCGAACCGTTTCTGCAGCATTGGTGCCACGGTGGAACTCGTACTCCAAAATAATTCTATATTTCAAATTTTCCATTTTGTAAACAGAGTGACGCAAATAAAAAACCAAAAGAGGAAAAAACAAATGAATTACCGTTTTCGAAACACAAATACATGAGTAAACAGCGGTATAAATTTGAAATTGGAATGCCTAACCAAAGAAGAAGGACCTAATATTTGGTTTTTCATATTTTAATGTAATTAAAAGTGGTACCTAATGTAACTCAATAAATATATCGAAACTCGAACCTACTGAGGCTGAAACTACGTATTAGATAATGTATCTGGGAGTACGATAGTGCCCCGCCAAGACGAGCTAAGCGAAGCGCAAGGGCACTACCAGACTACTTTTTCTCGAAGCGTTTCGTCGATATTTTGAACCCTCATAACTTGGGATTAGACTATACCAGATACACAAAATTTTCAGGATATGTTCCCAGTAGCGGACTTATGAAACATGTAAATTTTTATTATAAAGGTCTAATAATTTAGGTTTTATTGATATCCAAAAACCCCTGATTTCGTCACTGACTCACTGATGATCAACAAAATTATAGGGTACTTCCGGATGTCATAGAAAGTTGAAATTTGGTATGTAAGCTAGTTTTAGCACATAACCAACATAAAAATTGACAAACTTGGAACTTTTATCCTCCAACCCCTTAAACTAGGGGATGAAAATTTGTAAGAGACTTACCTACATGTTTTCACCTTACGCCTAAGCGAATGTATCGAAATGGCCAGGCCACATATTTTGACTAAGGTGTAGAGTTTGTGGAGTTAGGCTTGTAGAGTTAAGGCGTGTAGAGTTAGAAGTTTGGTAGAGTCAGAAGCTTGGTTTCACATGAGATCTAATATCTTTTTGACAGTGCGAGTTATATGGTATCGTCTTGGCATCACTTTACATGAAAATGTTTTGGGTGAGATATAGTAGACCCTATATATCTGTAGCATCCCTGCAAGTAACGTTTACATCGATTGGACTGAAATCATTTATTATAATTAGATGTTTAGTTTTCACTATATGATTTTCTTTAGTTCGGCGTCGAAACTATGGGTTCGTGGGGCCCCAATGTTAAGCTTCTTTTTAAGGATTTGGCCAAAATACTGGTCGACAAAAGGAATGATCCTTAGGCTGGCGCTTACCTCAGCCCACATATCAGTTTGGCCATACAGCAAGACAATGATGCCAGTCTTGCTTTGCTTTATGGCCTGTTAATCATGATGGTAGTTCATGTGATGAAGGAAAACTATACGTGTAGGGGAGGTACCCGAAAAAAATATTTTTTCATGATTTTATTTTAGCACTTTGTCAACGTGTTAAATACCTACACATATCCATGCAAAGTTTTATCTTTCTACCACTAACCGTTTGGATGGTAAGCCGAAGACGGACGGACGGACATGACAAAACCATAAGAGTTCCGAGACGTGAACTACGGAACCCTAAAAAGTGTATGAAACCTCGCATTTATTTAAAGACCTATTCGTAGATACCCTGCACGATGAGGTAGGTATAACGAGAAATAAAAATGTATCTCCAGTCCCCACTTAACATGTAGGTATTTCACACGTCTATATTTTTTTTTATTAATTTATGCTACCAAATGTAAAGTCTATATGCAATCTATAACTATACAAAATTTTGTTTAATTGGATTCATAATTAACGAAGTTAGAAGGGGAGGACAGACGGACGGACAGATGGACGAACATAGCGAACATGAGGTTTCTATGTATTTACTGCGGAACTTACTATGGAGCTGCATGTATAAAGGATATAGAAACTTACAGAACCGATTATGTTGACACAGTTGTCTGCTTTCTTATACATAACCTGGTTACTGTTTTTCTTTTATTTGCTTCAGCTTGGTTTTTTTTCTTTTATATCACACAGATGTCATACCTAAATAAAGAAAAACATCAACTAGCAAACAAGCAAGTCGATAAGATGTAATATAAAAGCGCAAATAATTTATATCAAATTTTATATTCAAAATTAAGCTTTCTCGCCACTTAGATTAAGCATTAAAATAATAATGCCACTTTTATGAACCAAAAAAACACACTTTGCGCCCCGCCAGCGCCACCCCCCAGAGTATGGTGACCTAAATTCAGCATTGCAATACTTGAGCTTTGATAGAAATGCTTTTATTAATATATTCTATTTTTGATATACAACAAGCACGTTTCTCTCGAAACGGAATAAAAAATCACCCAATATAAAGTTCTAGTGTCCAAGACCACAGTGTTTTTATTAGAAAAATCTTCCGAAACGGCTTGATCGATTTTATGAAATTTTGCAGGTAGGTATGAAACATAGATAAATCATTTAAGGGTTGTGTTTCATGATGAGGGTTGTGATTCTCGACAAAGCCTAAATCTACTAGCCGAGTCGCGTGCAAAATGAGTAATGACGTATGTAATTATTAATACATACTTATATCCCGTTTACAGGTGTGTATATAATAATATGATATTTGTCGTACTCGAATCGTAAATGATAATCTTACGTACAATCTGTTTATTAAGTCACAAATATTTTTACACATTTCTACTAACTCAAGGTCAATTAGCAATAATATATATTCAGGAAACACGCATGAGGCTTTTAGTATACTTGTCGCTCTCAACCGACCACAACTAGGAATAAGAAAATAAAAGTTCTTAAGAAATGAAGTCCAGGCTAATAAGGTTTGTGGGGTTTCCTTTTGCAGTGAACGTTTTGTGATTTACCATAAGTTCTTTGAAAAAACACTGTGTATATTTAAGTTTTTGATTTACGTATTATTCATCTGTAAAATTAATATGTAACGAGAGAGAATAGAGATATGCATTTTAAAATAGTTAATAATATTATATTGAATTAAAATATTAGATAAAAAGTTGTTTAGAATAAATAGAATTAATAATATTCTAATAGAGAAGTGTATATTTCAATTTAAATACTTTATTTATGAAAATAAAATTTACAATAGATAATATAATATTTTATTTACATTTTATGTATAATTACATGTAATACACTGACACGAGAATTTATATAAGCCTAGCTGTTTCTGTAATATAGTATCGGGTATCTCGCGGGAATACTGTGCTTTTCCGGGATAAAAAGTAGCCTATGTTTTAATCCAGAGCCTAAACTACTACCATACCGAATTTCATCGAAATCCGTTCGGTAGTTTTTGCGTGAAAGAGGAACAAACAAACATCCATCCATACATCCATTCATTTATAATATTAGTAAGATTTCAAAGATGAAAATGTAGTATTCCTTACTGGTTAAAATAAGGTTAGGTTTTTTTTCCTAGACTTTTAAGTTACTAATTCATTCTACAAACTTAAACTTGTTGACTCTACATTTTTATCGAACCTTCATTAAACATCACGTACCTACCTCTACTTCTAAATGTTCCTTAATAATCGTTAAAAAAGTTAATAGGGGAGATAACTACCTACAGCAAAAATATTTAGTTTCATTAATATACTGAGGAATATTGAGGCATTACTAATTGGTAAATGTAAAAAAATATAGTATTTTACGTGTAGTTTAGTAATACGGTATTTTCCTTTATTTATTTTTAATACTTACTATAATTAATAGTGCTCTGAAAAATAAGACAGCTTACAAAACCTTTCTTAAGTCTGGTCAGACGATTACGGCAGATGTCTATTGCCAGCAACTGGAATCATGATGGAAAAGCTAGCTGCTTGGTAGGTTAGTCGTTCGCTCTAGGCCACTGCTGCTTCAGGACAACGCTAGACCACACACTGCACAACAGACGGCTACCAAATTAGAGGAGCTTCAATTAGATGTCTAAGATATCCATCATACTCCCCGGACCTTTCTCCAACAGATTACCATTTTTTTTCGAAATATGGACAACTTCTTACAAGAAAAAAAATCAATTCCAATACGGCAGTCCAAACGCCTTCAAATATTTTATTGATTCCTGTCCGAATGTTTTTTAATAGACGTAGGGGAATCAATGAACTAAAGTATGAGATGGCAAAAGTGCATAGATGAGAGTTTATAACAGAAGGTGTTGATAGATAGCAATGGTATATTCTTACGTCGATACGGTAGGCGTGACGTCATAGCTAGGTACGACTTTAGTATGAGGCGTTTTCACGAGACTTGCGAAATATTGTAAACAAATCGCTGTACCTTTGGAAATATTGACTTTTGATAGACTGTTTCTTCTCAAAAGTTTTATAAGATATTTAAGAGTAGGTACTATTCATTAATGCAATAAAAGAATCAGTCATCTAGCCTATTCCTTTGAGCTATTCATATCTATTGAAAGCTCAAAAAATGTACGTTGGATAAGACTTGTTTTAACATTTAAGTCAGTTGTAACGTCCCTAATAAACCGCTTTAAATTCTCAACAAGTGCTCTGCTACTTGCTAGTCAGTAGTCATCTGTCTGAGCATGATATTTTAAGACTCATTTATTCATAGGTAATATTACAGTGCGGTTCAAATGAGAATAGGATCGACTCAGCGCCATATTGTTTCGAATTAGACAATTACGGAAATTAAATGTTTAGATAATTTACTACTATTTAACGTTTCTATTTAAATTCGATGCAAGACTATTAATATTGATATGCAAATTAGTTTTTCTGCAAACCGCACTTTTCAAGTGATATTTGACAGAAAAAGATCATTGACGTTCCTATTGTTATTTGAAACGAATTGTACAATCGATCATTCTTTTTTAAAATTCCAAAAAGGCTTCTTTCTGAACTACGTTTTACATTTATTATATAATCGTCTTGGCTTATTAAAAACCTACTAAATACCTAGATGTCGTCCTGTAGCCGAAATTCAACCATAATCTCATGTTCACGTTTTAATTTTAAAATTTAATTTTTTTTAGGTTTCTTTTGTCTCGTTAGATACGCAATAAAAATGTGTTACATGTAAATATTGTTTATAGTCCTGCAAGGATCTTCAAGAAAAAGGAAGAACAATACTTAATACTAAAAGTGACATTTTACAAGAGGGCGATGTTAGTACCTAGGTACTGATTTTGTCCACGTGCCAAAAGATCCTTGTACGATTATAAATGGAATGGGAAAGAAAGATTGACACTCATTGACAATGAAGGTTTTTAAATTCGTAACATCTGACAGCTTTTTGTCATTACAAGGACCGTCGGGCTAACAAGCGCCGCCTGGTGACAGAAAAAGAATCGCCACCTGATGACGCTTTGTGCTTTGCGTTAGGTCTGCCCCCTAACGGCAGAAAAAATATCAAACACCCTTATTGTGTCAAACCTACTGTAATATAAACTAACATGCTAGTAAGAGTGAGGTAGTGTGTGTTGAGGTTATTTTTATAAATTTAATGTATTCTGATGTACTTAGGTACTTGAAATTTCTGCTTCACGTATTGATAAAACGTATGATCTTATGACTAGTTGCCTAAATTAGTGTTAACGCAGCATGATGTACGTTGATTTATATTAAATTAATATCTATGTACGACAGAGCAGCATAGGAAGCCAGCGTGATCTAAATCTAAGTAAGAATTTATACTTTATAGCGGTGGTCGTCGTCTGTCGCCCGCACAGCCTTAGGGTCAAAAGGGCGGCTGACTCTGAGTGGCGTCGTAGCCGGCCCTCGCGGATTTGTCTTAGTGCTAATTGTCGTCAAACTCCATAATATATTATAATATGTAACGACACCATGACTTAATTGTTTAATCACTTTAATGAGCAAAGGGTCAGAATCGACTTTGCAACACCACTTATATAAGTAAACAAAGGGACTATTAACATTATTGTCCATTAAAAAAACAAAGAAAAAATCTGATCGAATAATTTGTCTAATAATGAGAGCTTCGTTCGTTCGTTTTAGTCGTGAGAGTGACACCGGGTCACACTCTCACGACTAAAACGATTATCTCAAGCTGAAATGCGACAAGCCTCTAGAACGTGCCAAATAAATATACAAATACATACACTCGAAAAACATAACCCTCCTTCTGGCGCAGTCGGATAAAAACTATATTGGAATCTGAAACGAAACATATTATTTTCAGTCCGCCAGACGAAGACACCGCTTCCCACGAAAGCGACTGCGGAGAAGAGGAAGAAGATGCCGAGACAGTACATTTAAAACCCCGACGGCCTTTTTGGGCGAACAAAATGCAATTTGTTCTGGCTTGTGTTGGGTACTCGGTGGGTCTCGGTAACGTGTGGCGCTTCCCGTATCTTTGCTACAAAAGCGGTGGAGGTAAGAAAATAGCAATTTTCCTATTTTGCACACATGCACAATTAATGCTATCTACAGACACACAAATTTGCGTATTCGGATCATGCGGATTCGGTCTGCGGATATGGAGCGTACAGCGGACCATATCCGCAGACCGAATCCGGTGTGGCTACACACGCACGGATTTGGTACAGTGCAGTGGAACGTAACGTAACGTCATAAGGGGTCGTCCATTAATCACGTGATGCCTAAAGGGGGAGGGGGGGTCCGAAAAAAAATCACCAAGTATCACAAGGGGGAGGAGGGGGTATAAGGAGACATCACGTGTATTAATTTTCGAATCTAGTCTATGCATACTGAAATTATTACGGTTGTAGATTCGTAGTGTTGTTTAAATACTTACAAGACAAATGACTCGTATAGTTTTTAATTGCTTAAATTATTCGATTAAATTGTTTTTTAAGTTAAAGTTTTTCTTCAAACATGACCTGCTTACTATGTAAAAAAAATACACGTGATCTTAGGTGGGGGAGGGGGGTAGCATAAAACCTCACCACGTATCACCAGGGGGAGGGGAGGGGTCTAAAAAGTTGTAAAAAACATCACGTGATTAATGGACGGCCCCTAAGGAGTAAACTCTAAACATCCTGTCCCCTAGTAAACCCCCGTAGATATTTTCCCTAATTTTGGGGGGTACATCCCTAAGTTGGCAACACTGATACCGTTGTACGGCCTAACCACCGGACTGCCCTACACACGCCCGGATTTGGTACGGAGCGTACCAGATCCGATGTACGTTCCGTACCAAATTCGTGTGTCTGTAGTCTAGACACCATAAAATGTCTTCCGGAGTGAAAGCCTCGAGATTAACAGAGATATTATTTTGAAAACATCATAAAAACGAGAGGATCATTTTACTATGCAAGATTTAAATAATCCTCCTTGTTTGTTAATCTGTTAATTGTTATGCAACCAAAACGATAACACTTTAGAGTTGTTGATAATTCTAGGTACAGGTTGATAATAAATTGGTCACAATTCTTGTAATTTTAACTATGGAGACACGCCCATATTTTATCTATTAGCATATTTCCTATAATTACTCGAGTGTCGCATGCAGAATAAATATTATTTTTTGTATTTGCAAAATCGTGATTCTCGTGGCATTGACTCCACAGCACACTAGATAGTCCGTTTAACAGACAATTCCGGCTGATGCGTCGTAAGTGGCTCATGAGTCACACACACTTAGCTCAATTCGCCATTGTAAAAATAACAAACGCTAATAGGTGCTTCCAAAGATATTTCAATCAATTATAGTAATTATTGTTTTTTTTAGTAATTGATCATTCCGTGTAGTTTGCATTGTACTATTTCAAAAGCACAAAGCAAAAAACTTCGCGATTAAAAAGTAAAAAAACTATATTTTTCAACTCATTAGGTACTAAAAAAGAATAATGTTATTTAAAAATATTTGTTTGTCATACTTAAAATGATTTATTACAAACTAAAAAATACATATAATTGTTTCACAAATATTTGCCTACTCGAAAACTACTTAATATGTACTAGGTTACTGAGCTCTACATACATCTTTATATATCGTAAGTAACTTAGAGCCCAAAATTATCCACTATTTATCTTATTTATACAACTATTAATAAATAATAAACTTACGTTTTTACTATTTTTAACAGACTTCGAAAAAGGAGGCGGTTATACGTTCGGCTGTATGTATATAATTTTTTTTTGTATGTTCAACGATTACTCCGCCGTCTATGGACCGATTTTCAAAATTCTTTTTTTTAAGTAAAGGTTATAATCCCAAATTGGTCCCGTTATTATCAATGTGGTGATCCATGAGGGATCCTGATGATGAGATCCATGAGGAATCGAGGGAACTCCTCAAAATTTATACGGACACATATAGTGATTTGGAAGTAACCCAAGCATATGCTACCAAAAAGTAAGTTTTTACACCAAGATACCCTGGATCCAGAAATACTGAACAAAACTCCTGACTCCTTATAGATACAATATGTTTGGGGATTTCGGCGTTGTTTAAAGAACGGCAAGCATAATATGCCAAGTGTTTACACTGACACGGATAACTTAGAACATTACTCTGACATTTGTGGACCTTTTTGCTAAATTCTTTTGTTTTTGTAAAGGGTATAATTTGAAATTGATCCTTTAGTCACAAAAGTGGACACCTAATGATGGCATCCATTAGGAATCCAGGGAACTCCTCAAAATGTATAGGGACATCTATAGAGATTTGACTTTTGTGAAAATAAAATTTTATGCCAATGCCCTGAATCCAAAAGCACTGAAAGCCTCCGTTTTTAGAAGTCGGTTAAAAATACACAATAAAGTATGAAATAAATGTTATTTTCTCAATAATTCCCCTTTTAAATTCGGCTAAAATTTTAAATATTCCTCTACGCCGTCTTTATATGATTACAAATCATTATTTACCGACTTTAAAAAATGGTGTAGAGAAATAGTTAAAATTTTAGCCGAATTTAAAAGGAGAATTATTTAAATGGAAGTCGGTTTAATTTTTTGTTAAAAGTAATTGAGTAATTGAGCATTCCGTGTAGTTTATATTGTACTACCTATCAAAAGCAAAAACTATACCTAAACTAAAACAATACCAAAAAATAAAAACTATACCTATTTTTCAATTTATAAGTTAAAGGTACTTTAGTTTAAAGAATAATGTTAAATAAAAATATTTGTTTGTCATATTTGAAATTATTTATAAGAAACTAGGTAATAATTGTTTCGCAAATATTTGCCTACTCGAAAGCTACTACGTATCCAATGAGCTCTACGTATATCTTTAAGCCCTCATAGGTAACTTAGAGCGATTTATCTTATTTTTACAAATAGAGTAGGTAATGAACTTACATGTTTTTACTACTTTAAATTAAAGATCTTTCATGCATCGTTTTGTGAGCATCGCTGCATTTAAATTCTGTTACTCTATAAAAAATTTATGATCCCTGATTGACCCTTTTAAAGGGCGAATTTTGGATAATTTCTTATCAGCGTATGCTTACGTATGATAACTATCTGCGTGCCAAGTTTCAGCGCATTCAGTTCAGTGGTTGGAGTTATACGGTATGTTACTAACAGTTACAATTGCCTTTTGGCTTTTATACCAGATTGTAAGTCAACCCGTCTTTTATTTCGTGTGGGCCGTGACTCGTGAGAGCGCGCATAATAGCGCATGGGAGTATATTATGGACTGAGCTCTACTCAGCACGCGTCACATTTCATCATGTAGTGTCGCATTTCTTCAATAACCGGCCAAGTGCAAGTCGGACTCGCGCACGAAAGATTCCGTAAATCCGTACCATTATTTATACTACTATTAGTACTAATATTGATCACTACTAGTAGTTAGAAAAAAACAGCAAAAATAAAGTATTTTGTATGAGAACAATTTTAATATAAGTGTGTTTTTCCAAGAACTCTATATTGATTTTATCAACGGGTATAATACCCGTTATTATTATTGAGCAAAGAAACGGGAATAAATCACGTTCGTGTTATGGGAGTCCCGTTTTTTTTTGTATTTTGATTAAAGCGAGTAGCAACAACGGAAACACAAATACAAAATCTGTAAAAATTTCAACTGTCTAGCTATCACGGTTGACGCGTGATAGACTAACGGCCAAAATTAATAATGTATCTACAATCTTAGATTGATTTCAATCTTAAATTCTCAAACAAAAATTGACGTAAATTGACGTAAAGTCAATCTTAGGATCGTTGAAATGTATTGAAGTCTTGATCTCAGATAGCTAAAATGAGATCAAGATTGATTATTAATTTCGGGCGTTACATAACAGCAAAGTCTCAGTAATGACTAATAGGGGAATAATAAGACTACCGTTTTGGTACAGAACCCTAAAAACGATAAGATAGTCTAGAGACGCGGATTTAAAATGTGTATTTATGCTGTCGTGCTTCCATAATTTAAGTAATGTTTGTGTCGTATAGCGCTAAACGGCACATATTGTCACCGAGACACAAACGAGCAGCGCCAACACTGGCTGTCGGTGTGAATTACATCTGTCGCCCGCTGTAATTGAGACGTCACGCGACGCGTACGTCCTCTCGAGATATCAGATGATGAATCGCCGTGATTTATTGACGTATCACCGTTGTTTAATCATATAACATCCATAAAATAACGATCCTACGAGTACTATAATATTTGAATGCGCTACAGTTATAATTCAAGAAAAACATTAAGTTTGTATCTCCAAAAAGTAGAATCATATTAAGCAAAAAACTGAAAACCGACTTCGTCTAAAATTCAGCTATATTTCTACTGAATCTTCATAAATTTGAAGTTAGTATCGGTTAATTTAACCCCACTATTTATCCCAATATTATGAAACAATATTTTATGGAACTCGCATTCAAGTTGGCTGGTACCGTCAAAATTAAGAAGATTGAGTAGAATAACCGCCTCGTTTTTTTGGAAGTCGGTTAAAAATAGTAAAATGTTAGCCGAAACGAAAAGGGGAATTATTAGAGAACTAGCTGACCCAACAGACACACCCTACACCTACAACCTACGCCTACTACTTACTTCTACTTCCTACTCCTAATACATACCTATATCTCTACCACCTACATCTACTTCCTAAACTTACCTACACCTTAAGCCTACCTCTACTACCAACCTCTAGAACTGTAGTATGTAAGAAAAACTGTGATATTTTGTGTGATAATAGTTAGGTTCTATATGTTAGGGTTAGCTGTGATATTAGGATAGTCTCTGTATTTTTGTGCCGTTGTTTTATTTTTGACATTTGGAAATGTATTTTTATTGGAATTGTTATTTTATTGAAGTTAATTATTATTTTGAACGATTTTATTGGAATCATTATTACTGGAATTATTTTTATTAGAATTATTATTTTGGAATTATTATTTTATTTAAATACTTATTTTATTGACATGACGTTTTAATTGGTACTATTATAAGTTTGACATTACTATATTTTCATGAATGGTATTTGAACAGGAAAAATTATTAAATTGTATACCTATATTGACCATTATTGGAAATTGTTAAAAACGAAAGTTAGAAATGTAGAATATAAGTATAAAAACGAATGTATACAATCCAAAATAATGTAAAAAAGGAAAAATGTAAAAAAGAAAAAATAGCCAGCAAACAGACCTGATTACGTAAAAAAAACTGAGACACGGAGACGGCTAATTCAATATTAGGCTCTTTTGACTACGATTTTATTTTTGAACTCGTGATAGCTTCCAAACTAAATGTCCGATTCCGATGAAATAAAGAAGGCAGTCCAAAGTGCCTTCAAAGATTTTATTGATTCCTGTCTGAATGGTTCTTTTAGTAAAGGAATCAATGAACTACCTATGAGATGGCAAAAGTGCATAGATAGCAATGGTAGGTATGTACTTTGATTAAAAAAAATGTTATGTTTAAAAAATCGACTTTATGTTCCTCCTTTACAAAACGCCAATTTCATATTATGTATAATGATCTAATGTTATTATACCTAATGATGATGATCGCGAATATAATTTTGGCAATAACAAAATTTCAAAGATATCGATATCGTTGTACAAGACTATGAGGAGTAGAACATAATTTATTATGACATAGTACTACTCGTATAATAATATCATCATAATGTGATGCATGTATGGTATGATGATGGTGGAGATGATGATTATAAGTTTACACACTCGCCTCGCGACTCACTTCGGGCCTCGCCTCGCCACTCGCGCGAGAGTGTAAATCTAGTATTACTGTAGGTTATCGACACTGGCATATAATTGCAGCTCTATAAACAACGCCGAAATCCCTACCTGTTAGAGATTTGTACCTAAAATAAAAATTAATAGCTATCTCCATGAAGCATAGATACCAGGAGTCCGAACGGTATAGGCTTTTTAATAATAATTATGTACACAATAATAGGACCAGATCTTAGTTCTCTTTTCTGCCGCTAGGCGTGCGAGACCGACGAGTACCGAGTGTTGCCAATACTATTATACCGAGTGTTGCCAATACTATTATTTATTACAATTATTTTTAAATTACCGTTAGGCAATTACCGTGTTCTACGGTATCTATTTTTCGAGAACAGTTTCTAAGAATTTCCTAAAACTTTTATTAATTAAGATTTCAATCTTTCCAGAGCTGTCAATAGCAACTTTAAACTTCCCGCGTAATTTCAAACGAGTGCATGTCGGACCGTCGCGCGCTCTACCGGCAAAAATCTGTCCCCGTAATTGAGACCATTATTTTAACATTACGTTCGGACTCCTTGTTATCTATACTTCGTGGCTATCTCTTAATTTCTTTTTTTTTTTTTTTTTATGAAATAAGGGGGCAAACGAGCAAACGAGTCACCTGATGGAAAGCAACTTCCGTCGCCCATGGACACTCGCAGCATCAGAAGAGCTGCAAGTGCGTTGCCGGCCTTTTAAGAGGGAATAGGGTAATAGAGGAGGGTAGGGAAGGGAATAGGGTAGGGGATTGGGCCTCCGGTAAACTCACTCACTCGGCGAAACACAGCGTAAACGCTGTTTCACGCCGGTTTTCTGTGAGCCCGTGGTATTTCTCCGGTCGAGCCGGCCCATTCGTGCCGAAGCATGGCTCTACCACGTCGTTTTCGTCGTTTTTCATACGTCTACCATTTCCATAGAAAAAAAACTATAATTTCCGAGGGAAATTAACAACGTGGTTGTAGTGTACAACGTCACTTTAAAATGTATACAATATACACATAGCCACACGCTTGATTAGCATTAATTGATTTGATATCGAAATTGTGATACAAACTATAAAATAATATAGATAATATAAAGTATTATGGCTACAGCTACAAATATATGCAATAGAAACAGCATTGTATTTTAACAATCAAGTGATATTGCGAAATTCATGAGTAGGTATAATAGACAAGTTCAATAAGTATACCAAACAAACAGTGATAAGAACTAAACAGTGCCTACAATTAAATAACATTAACAATGTAATATTTTATCATAAAATTTAATTAACTTATCTATAGATTGGTATTGTACATAGCGTAGTCGGCTAAATGATACCACCATGCCGATATGGAACAACACTCCCAAGAATAATGAAAGTACTTTTCATGGTAGAGCTATTTAAAATTAGGTAATTATTTACGAATAATACTCGTACGTTACAAATTACAATTTACAATAAAATCAAATATACCTCATGTAGGTTTCCGAATAGTATTTTAAACTTGAAAGTTACACTACCGAACAAAACAAAAATATATTTACAAAATTAATATAACTAAAAATGCCAAATATATGATTCACGACTGCCTGGATCATATATTTTTCAGTTATATCTACTGGATATAACTGAAAAATATCAAACATTATATCATTCCTGCATATTGTGTCGGCGTTCAGAGATATGAAAGAACACGGATGATACGTAGATTACCGTTTGAGCCATGATTAGGTTAATTACAGCAATTCTTCTAGGTCAAGCTAGTGATAGCAAGGGCATAACACACGCTCGATGTAGGTCGTTTGTCATCACTCCTCTAAAACTGTTACGGTGATTATAATCAATAGTTTATTATACCGCAACCGGAATGCAATTGGCATCGTTTAGCTTCTTCCTTTTGTCTATTTTTCAATTCCAGTATATTTAGAACCTACATCATACACATAGACTTACAAGTTTATATATGTATGAATTTTGAAGTAGTTTGTTTATGCGAAAAAACTTGAAGCTTACGCGATAAAGAAACGTTTAAAAAATAATCTTAATGTGTGTTTCTTTTCAGGTGCATTCCTGATACCTTACTTCATAATACTTTTAGTATGTGGAGTACCAATGTTGTTCATGGAACTGGCGGTCGGCCAGTACACAGCGCATGGACCTATTGGCGCACTCTCACAAATATGTCCATTGTTCAAAGGTACAGACTACAGTTTACAATTACGCAACAAAGCCACCCATTACCCGCAAGGTCAACGGTGTAACGCTACCGGTTAAACCCTTTATTCGAATAGCTTATAAAACTATGATTGCATAGAAACGGTAGCTATTTTTCTTAACTTAAGCAATTAAGTAGTCAAAGAGTATAGGTTCTATAGTTCTATACCATTAGCTCGGTGTTGGTTTATTCACTGAGTTTCTGACTTGAATACTGGTGTGTTTTAAACTTTAGTATACCCTTTTTATATACTTTTTAGTATACTTTAGCATATTAACCTACTTATTAGGTACATTTCAATTTTAACCCATTAGGTATTCAATGGACATAATGTATTATTTCAGGCGCTGGACTCGCAAGTGTAGTAATCTCGTTTTTAATGTCCACCTATTACGCTGTTATAATAGCGTGGGCGATATATTATTTCTTCACCTCATTCAAATCGGAAGTTCCGTGGGCAAGTTGTTCCAACCGCTGGAATACACCGCAGTGCTGGGTACCCAATCACAACATGACTAAACCAAATGGCTCTCAAACCCCCACCGAGCAATTTTTTGAGTAAGTAGATAATTTTTATATTATGTAAATATGTACCTAACTTAATATTTTTTACAAATATCTATTCATACCCGAGTCGAGACCCTAAAATTTAATATGCTTATGTTAAATTGCCAATTAATATTGTGGGCATAGACAGATAGTTAATAATAATAATGGTAACAGTTGTACTAAAAAAAACATAAACATTATTCTAAAATATTAGTCCAATTATACCTTCCTACAAATTTGTACATTTAACTGAATACGTAATGTCGTTCTTAATACAATACCCTAATTCAATGTAAATGCTTTTCTAACAAAACATATACTTTCAGGAAGAAGGTATTAAGCATGAGTGATGGTATTGAGTACCCTGGTGGCATGCGGTGGGAGTTGGCAGCTTGTTTGGTGTGTGCTTGGTTGTTGGTTTACTTTGCCATCTGGAAGAGCATAAAATCCTCAGCTAAAGTTCGATACATCACCACAACACTGCCATTTTTACTGATCATAGTTTTTCTCGGTCGATCGTTAACACTCGAAGGTGCCGACAAAGGGTTAAGGTTCTTTTTCAAGCCTGACTGGGAACTGCTCAAACAATCAAGGCCATGGGTTAACGCAGCGTCGCAGATCTTCAACTCTATTGGAATTGCATTTGGATCAATGATGATGTTCGCGTCGTACAATCGCTTCGATAACAATTTCCTTCACGACACACTAGCTGTGTCTTTAATAAATGCAGTCACTAGTCTAATAGTTGGTATATTTACCTTCGCTACTATAGGAAATATAGCATTCGAACAAAATACTTCAGTGAAGTCTGTTATAGCTGATAGTAAGTACCGATAAATCATACAATATTTGTACCTATACCAAAGATAATTTATGCTTGACAAAAATTTAACAAGAGATAAAAATGTCGAGACCAAATAAAACGTAAGCTTAGTTCAAACGCACCTGCCTTTGTAAAGGATGTTATATCATTAATTAACAGTGATATAAAACCCTAATCAACTGAGTAGTGAACTAGTCACTACTAAAATGGCTAAAATATTTGTTATTATTTTAATATTACCTAAATACTGTAAAGTAGTAAGTAAACAAAACTCTGTATATTCACGTAAGTGTTTTGTTTATTTAAAGCAAAGATATCCTAATTTACTTAATGAGGTCTCTCATCACTGTTCAAAGATAGGTAAGTACCGAATACTTATAGGGTGTGTTATGGTAGGTACTTACTAAGAATTTTTACTTTATTTCTCAAGGATTCAACTTGCATTACGGACAAAAAATCTCTTTTCTATCTTCATTTGCTGTAGTATAAAAGCTATGTATTACTTATATCATTTAATCAAACCTAATGTCTTTTTTTAGGTCCGGGATTGCTGTTTGTGGTATACCCCCAGGCAATAGCGAAAATGCCCGCATCTCAATTATGGGCTGTTCTATTCTTCTTTATGTTCCTTTGTCTGGGCCTAAACAGTCAAGTATGTTGATAATCATTTTTATTCCTATATAATTTTGCTATAGTACCTACCTAATTGTTATTACTTCTAGTAGGTAATTGGCGTAAACAAGGATTAGGAAGATGTAATTTTATTGGATGGTAGTAGTCTAATCTACAAACTTATGTTCGTGTCAAATAGAGATACTGAGCCTTTAGTCAAGATGCATTCGATAATTTCGACGGCGAAGTTCGAAAACAAAATTTATGGGATCATATGGATTTCGAATTTCGCCGTACACAACGAAATTATCAAATATTGACTAAAGGCCCTGGTCCTACAACTATGTGTGATACCTCGTTTGATTCGGAATCACGTGTAGATAATGTGTTGCTTTACAACTAAAGAAACAACATTTAATGCCAATATTTTACAAATATTTTCAAACATAAATTCATGGACTAATCATTGGTCTCGCTGGGCGTCAAGCGAAGTGAGACCAATCAAATATCTTTGCATAGGTATATTATTTATTCCAGTATCAATTTCAATATAAAAGTTTGTCCTAACATTTACTGTCAAGACTAAAAAGTGTACTGTCGAGAAATGAAGCATGCATTTTATTTTCAGTTTGCCATAGTGGAAGTGGTCGTAACTTCAATACAAGACGGTTTCCCTGACATGATTCGAAAGCGGCTTGTGTACCACGAGTTACTAGTACTGTGCGTCTGCGCAGTCTCCTTAGTATTTGGATTGCCTCATATCATACAAAGTGGCATCTATATGTTCCAACTGATGGATTACTACGCAGCTTCCTTGAGTATTACGTACCTCGCCTTCTTTGAAATGGTTGCTATAGCCTGGTTTTACGGAGTCGACCGACTATCGAAAAATATAAAACAAATGACTGGTAAGAATACAAAAATCACATGGTGTGTTACTGATAGAATCTGAATGTACCTACCTTTACCTTAATTACTTGATGTAAGAAAAAGTCCAAATAAGAATTTTCCTCCGTAGCTTTCGAGCTTATCGGTTATTCAAACACATACATTAAATTAGGCAAATATTCGCTTACTAGTAATAATACAGGTTTGACTAGATGGATTAGACTGTATGGAAAAAAACTGTATAGTATGTATAGGTAGTTGCCTAATATTTAAATCTATGAGCAATATATGAGACCCAAACGTCACTGATGCGATGTAAGGTCACTGATAAAATACATGGTTGTAATACTTGGAATTAATTATATTGATATGATACCTATCTAAATAACAGTATTGTAGAGTAATTGATCGATTTTTACTGGATACCTGTAGGTATCTATAAACTTGTAGGACATTATCACATTTTCTGTTTGATTACCTCCGTACCTACTTTTATAACATCTAAATTAACGTGATTCCCGATCACAATGATCGAAATATATACGAGTAAAATGTTTTTTTCAGTAATCTGGGCACGCCCATGTAGCATTACCTAATGTGCGTTCTGCCATATCAAATGGTGCCTTAGATAAGAGATTAACGGGAACAATACATACTAGATTTATCATTTTTACACATCCAATTATGACCACGAAGGTCACATTATTAGTAAAAATTTAGACATGCTATGGTAAAACTCGAATAAGTAATTTGATGTTTGATATTTGGTTTGATATATTGGGTATTAATATGACTTTTATTAGGCAGCGTTCTGTAAAATATTTAAGACCTTTTATCTATGTTTTACCTACCTAAAACCACACCACAACTAGTGCGAAAAAAATTCAGACTTCATTCGTATCTTGGTATAATAGTACGTAAGCCTACCTTATTTTTCAATGCTCTCTCATTTTCTAATATATATTTTTCTGCAACAGGACAAAGACCGTCGCTGTATTTTAGATTCTGCTGGTTGATAGCTGCTCCAGCCCTACTACTAGCGCTCTGGGTTGCGAGTTTAGTAGACTACATGCCGCCCAGCTACAGACAGTACGAATATCCAGCATGGGCTCAAGTTTTAGGCTGGACTATCGCTTCCATGTCATTACTGTGTATACCAGTGTACGCTGCAGTCGTGGTTGTGAGATCTCCAGGAAATAGTATAAGAGAAGTAAGTGCCTCCAACTTTTACTAATACCGTAGCTGAAATGTAGACTGTAGATTTAGGTTTAGAATAAAACTTAAATAACAGAGAATATACAGGCATGAATAATTATATATTTACATTGATTATGGGACTAGAACTTAGTATTTTAACAATTTTCGAAAAAAAAACGATATAATAAAACCTGTAAAGAGATGACATGATATAGCATGATACGCTCGTTGGTCTATTTCTAATCTATACTAATATAATAAAGAGGATAAGTTTGTTTGTTTGTTTGCATCGAATAGGCTCCAAAACTACTGGACCGAATATGATGAAGTTAGGCACAGATATAGAATAGACTACGGGGAAGGACATAGGCTACTTTTTATCGTGGCAAAATGTACGGTTACTGCGGGATTTCCTTTTGTCGCGCACGAAGTCGCGCGCAACATCTAGTACAATATAATATTAGATTATTACGTCTACATTATGCAAATTTTAGATACTTAAAAATTCCTATTTTATTTTACAGAAATTCCAAAACTCCATACGTCCGACGTCTATGTGTGATTGTGGAGTCAACGGTTGTGATTTATGTTGTTCAGACACCGAAGCCGACGATAAGGACACCAACGTATCTGCCTGAATCAAACCCAGACACTAGTCTTATGATCTAACTACCTATTATCCATATTACAGATGTCAGTCACCTACTGATATCTAAAATACACAAACGCAAAAAGATAAAACGAGACAGAGCTCTAATTATAAATTATCAAGTTTTGTTCTCGACCTCAAAAGTGTTGTAACAGTGACATAGTTAACTACACTCAAATCTAAAGGTAAACATTTGACAAGTACTTCTCTGACCTTGAGGCACTTACAAGTGTAGATTGATAAATAACAATTACCGTATTAAGTATCTATTATAAATGGATAATACATTTAGAGAGATTCTACAATTTTGTTTCATTACATTTACTTTTACACCTACTTACAATAAAATAAATAATAAATAAAATTAAAAATCCCGACTGCAAAAAAAAAGACATATCTAAGCAACGCACTAAAAAGACCGAAACAAGATTGAGAAAACAGACTACACTATGAGCTGAAAGCCTAAGTGAAATAATTGACGTTATATTTGGTAGCAGGCGGGACCCATTCGCAAAATATAAATCGTACAAAAATATATGGGCCCCGCCTGCTAACAAACATAACGTCAATTATTTCACTTAAACTTTCACCTCATAGTGTAGTCTGTTTTCTCAATCTTGTTTCGGTCTTTTTAGTGCGTTGCTTAGATATGTCTTTTTTTTGCAGTCGGGTTTTTTAATTTTATTTATTATTTATTTTATTTTAGATTTTTTAGTTTAATCAACACACGTTTGGTCGATTTAAAGCAAAAATACGATGATACGAACACTAACATATAGGCTTAATGTGAGAATGGTTGTTATGCAACTTTAAATCGATATAGATCCTAAACGGTCAGTCGAATCAAAAAATGTTGAGAGAAAACTAAAAATGATTTTTAAATGCCTATTCAACGATACCCCATTTGACATAGTTTGTTGACTTTGATTTTTTTCATTTTAACAATATGGCGTCCAGTAGTCGCCATATTGAATTTTCACTAACGTCATGTCTTTAGTGACACTCGCCGGACTAAGAGGAATCGATTGACATGCGAATCATAAAAATCGGCCCAGGCGTTTGGTCTGTATAGTGCTTCAAAGGAACATACATACATACATACATACATACATACATACATACATACATACATACATACATACATAGGCTGATAAACACATTACCACTCCTTTGCGTCGCGCAGTCGGGTAAAAAGGAAATGTCTATCTTAGAAGATGCTTTGCAGTAAAACAATTACATCAAATGTTTTGATCGTAGACTAATTTGGTTGTTACCACTTTTCCTTTATCTAGTGCAACTAAGATTTAAGAAGTACATTTAATGTATTAATTGCTGTGATTTATAACATTCCATGGAAGATAACTATTTATTTTGCTATTGTTTTAAGGTAATATTTTTGTGAACTTTACATTTAGAGTTGAAGATATATTGTAACAATCAACTATATTGTAAATAAAGTGTATGTAAATATGACTACAAAAATAGCATAAGTAATAAAACAATTGAAAAATATAACAAATGTTTTATTATTATCATCAAATTATTATTACCCCTTAACAAAGTAGGTAAATTTTGTTTCTTAAATACATACATAGAGTTAAATATGAATACTTTTCAAAGAATAAAGACATGCAGGTGGGTATTTAAACCAAAGGCAAATTGCAAAAGTCGTATGAGTTAGCACTGTTTTGCATTACATTTTTGAATACTTCTTTACCAATAGGAATACACTCCGCCATCAAGATGGATAAAAGTAGGAGGGTGTGCCACATGGTTGTTCTTAGGTCACCTATTAAAGTATATTTCCCAGGATAAAACATAGTGCACAATAATCAGATTTTAGATAAAACTTATTTGATTTGCTGCTTTACTGCAATATTTATTTGGAACCAATATTTTTTGTATAATAAACCTA
The DNA here is from genome assembly GCA_905404095.1 of Glaucopsyche alexis. Classification (NCBI taxonomy): domain Eukaryota; kingdom Metazoa; phylum Arthropoda; class Insecta; order Lepidoptera; family Lycaenidae; genus Glaucopsyche; species Glaucopsyche alexis. The sequence goes on from FR990053.1 coordinate 13,066,908, forward strand.
GTTTCTAAATGTGTGTCAAACACTTTTAACATGTCGTTGCGTATCATGAACATCATTAATGTCTTATTTACTTCTTTCTCTTCTTGGGACTTACAGCCTCGACTACTTCTTGATCACTCCCGCTATCATCTTCATCTGTATCATCTGGAAATGAATTACAAAAAGAAGTATTATGAAGTCTTTTTTACAATATTTTACACATATATTTGTTAATATTTAAAATCCCTTACCACAGAAAACAAGTGTTTTTTTAGGTTACAGTAAATACATCCTTATTCATTCCTCAAATCTTCAATATGTATTAGCACAAGCAATAAAAGATGCTTTGATAAAGTAACAAATAAAATAACTTTATGTGCATTTTTATTTTTTAAAGCTATTAAATTAATAAGAATTTCAAGTTTAATATTTTTAATGGTGTTTGTAGTCAGTAGGTACCAATTAGACTCAGTAAAGAGCCATTTGCAAAAAGAAGAACACAAGGGCGGATCCAGGGGGGGGGGGGGTCATGGGGGTCATGAACTCATGACCCCCCCCTGAGCTGGTTCCAGGACTTAGGTGGGTCACTAATTTAATTGAACTTAATGATTTTATTTATATATTTTGTCACCATACAGATTTTTTGTAACTACCTTCAATATTTAATTAATTTAATATAATATAATAACTTTGTATGATGGCAAACGTTTGGGAACGAACGCATCGAAAATTTAAAATTTAAATCGTGGAAGTAAGATCTTCAATGGTTGAAGATCGCCTAACCGGACTGGCATTTCTCCACGTTATTAAAAACGTACCCATTGACTTTTGCGGAGTTTTGCGTCATATAGTGCGATTCAAATGAGAGTCGGCGCCATATTGTTTCGAATTTAGACTGTTATGATAGTTATATGTTTAGATAATTGATTACTATTTAACGTTTTTATTTTAATTCGATGCAAGACTATTAATATTTATATGCACATGAGTTTTTCTGAAAATCGTACTTTTCAAGTGATATATGACAGAAAAATGTCATTGACGTTCCTATCGTTACGTGTTAGGGGTTCGAAGATTTGGAGATAAAAGACCTGCTGACTCTTTTGAAGACTTTATTCCCTAGCACTAGGTCCAACACAAAGCACTAGGTCTAACACTAAACACTAAGTCCAAACACTAAGCACTAAGTCCAAACACTAAGCACTAACAGTGTCCTTAAGTCGTAGCCAAATCGCGGGTTTCACTGGTATTAATCACTGGTATCACTTTTACTTATCGCCTGTTTCGCCTCGAAATCGCCCGAAGGTAGCTCGAAACTGAACTGACTCGTTCGCATCTCTGTGGCGTATTTATATGGGCCGAATCGAGTTCCAGACCGTTCCAGAAATATTCGCTAGCCGCGTGAACTGGTTGAATTGTTCCGGAATATTCGCACAGTAGCGCCATCTAGTATTGAGTAGACGTGAAAACGTTGTCCCTGTTCGCACCAAGTGGTTTCATAGGTTGACGCTAGATGGCGCTAGTCTTATTGTTCGTAACACTACTCCCCTCTTAGAGATGCTCGTCCCGAGCATCGTTGTTACTGCCATGGTACCGCGCCAGACGGTCTATGTGTACCACTTTGAATGTCCCTCTTGGTTGCTTTTGGATCCTATAAGTCACATCATTTATTCGGGTAAGCACTTTGTATGGTCCGTCCCACTTGGTCTGTAACTTTGGAGATTTCCCTTTCCGGCGAGTTGGGTTATGCAGCCACACCAGTGACCCTTCCTCGAAGCCGCTCGTGTTCGATTTCCGGTCGTACCTGGTTTTCATGTTCTTACTTGACTGTAACCCATTTTCCCGAACCAAGGCGTGTATATAGCGCATTTTTTCCCTTAAATCGCAGACATAGTCTTGTACGGTCTCTGGTCCCTCCGGTGACCCTCCTGTCAATAGGTCTACTGGTATTCGTAGTTCTCTACCGTAGTTGACATACGCCGGGGTAGCTTTTATGCTCTCATGCTCGGCGGTTCGGTATGACAGAAGGAAGAGTGGTATATACTTGTCCCAATCCTTTTGTTTGTCGTCTACCAATTTCGCCAAATGCCTCTCAAGGGTCTGGTTAAATCTTTCTACCATTCCATCAGACTGTGGACGGTACGCGGTGGTCCTCGTCTTATGCATGCCCAAAATTCTGCACACTTCCTGGAACACCTGCGATTCGAAATTCCTGCCTTGATCAGAATGGATTTCTAGAGGCACACCAAAGCGACATATCACTTCTTCGACTAACTTAGAAGCGACTGTTGTAGCTTCTTGGTTTGGTATGGCGAACATCTCGGGCCATTTGGTGAAGTAGTCCATGACGACCATAAAATACTTGTTTCCCGATTCCGTTACTGGAAATGGCCCAGCTACGTCAACTGCAATCCGTTCCCACGGTGCACCGACGTTATACAACCGCAGGTTCCCACGGCTCCTGGTCTGTGGTCCTTTTACAGCAGCGCAAGTAGTACATTTGCGGCACCAATCCTGTACATCATCTCGACAATGCAACCAGTAGAATCTTTCGCGCACTTTTGTTAACGTCCTCTTGACACCTAGATGACCTCCTGATACGCCATCATGTATTTCACGGAGAACATCTGGTACTCTCGTTCTTGGGACAATTATCTGAAGATGGAACTCTCTGCCGTTAGTCTTCTCCCATTTCCGGTAGAGTATTCCGTTTTGAAGTATCAGACTGTCCCATTGCGCCCAGTACGCCTTTGTGACAGCGCCAGTGGGTGCAACCTCACTCCAGATTGGTTTGACGTCACCCCGTTTCTTCCATGTAATGATGTGCCGAAGGTCGTCATCTCTTTCTTGGGCCTCCCTCATAGCATCATTCTCCCAGAGACCCAAAGGACTTGTTCTCGTTAGCTTCAATGTAACTTCATTAGATTCCTGCTTAACACAATGTTTGCAGTCTTCCGAACACGGCCTTCGTGAAAGTGCGTCGGCATTCCCATGCGTCTTTCCGCTGCGGTGTTCCGTCTTGAAGTCATACTCCTGAAGCTGTTCAATCCATCGAGCTACTTGACATTCTGGGTTCTTGAATTGCAGTAGCCACTTCAAGGCTGCGTGATCAGTTCGCAGCAAAAACTGTCTGCCGATGAGATATTTGTTGAAATGTTGTAGCGTCTTTACAACAGCCAAGAGTTCTCTTCTTGTCACGCAGTAGTTTCTCTCTGGCTTGGATAAAGATTTGCTGAAATATGCAATAACAACTTCTCTTTCACCCTGTTTTTGAGATAACACTCCTCCAATGGCCGTGTTGCTTGCATCCGTGTCGACTATAAACTGACCTTCAGTTTGTGGATACCCCAGGATTGGTGTTTCACACAGATGCTTCTTCAGTTTCTGAAAAGAATCTTCACAAGTCTCATCCCAACTAAATTGTCGTTTATCTTCTGTCAGCCGATGTAATGGCTTGGCTATTTCCGAGAATCCTTTAACAAAACGCCTGTAGTATGAGCATAGGCCGAGGAATGCTCGCACTTCGGTTTTGTCCTTAGGGGTAGGCCATTTTTGAACTGCTTCCAGTTTATCCGGGTCTGTCTGGATTCCATCACTGGAGATAACATGGCCGAGATAATTGACCTTACTCCTGAATAAACGACATTTCTTTGGGTTCAACTTTAATTTGGCTCCCTCTATCTTGGCGAAAACTCGCTCCAAGTTTCGTAAATGGTCCTCGAAGTCGCGGCCGACAATGATGACGTCATCTAAGTAGACCAAGCAGGCCTCTCCAACTAAGCCTGCCAGTACACACTCCATGAGTCGCTCAAATGTGGCAGGTGCGTTGCACAATCCGAAGGGCATGACGTTAAATTGCCATAAACCTTTACCGGTCGAGAAAGCTGTCTTTTCCTTGTCCTTTGGATGAATTTCCACCTGCCAGTATCCAGATTTCAGGTCTAGGGTCGAGAACCATTTCATGCCATTCAAGGTATCTAAAGTGTCGTCAATTCTAGGTAACGGGTAACTGTCTTTCTTAGTGACATCATTGAGACGCCTATAGTCCACGCAAAATCTCGTGCTACCATCTTTCTTCTTCACTAATACAACAGGTGAGCACCACGGACTTGCAGACGGTTCAATAATCTTATTCCTTCTCATGTCCTCCAAAAGGCCTTCAACTTCTTTTTCCTTTGCAATTGGTACCCGTCTTGCTCGTTGACGAATTGGTCTCTCGCTTCCGGTATCTATCCTGTGCTGAACTATCGACGTTCTTCCAAGGTCCCCTTCTTGACTGGAGAAGATATTCGCGTAGCGCTGTATAAACTTCTTAGCTTTCATGTTCTGCGAATAGGTCAGATTACTCTTGCAGTCATCGAGTAGCTCAGTCACTAATCCATAGTTGTTGTTGTTTGCTGAATCTGCGCTTGTCATCGAACTACACTTTTTCATCCAGACGACTTCCTCGCACTTTCCAATGACGTCACCTTTGTTCAAGCAGATCTCGCGATCACCAAGATTCAAAACCTTGACCACAGCGTTACTGCTTCCACTAACAAGAGTTCTCGCCGTCATAAGTTTTTGCGCCGATGTCTTGGTAGGTGTGCCTTCGATCAACACGCATCTGTTTGACTTTTTCATTCCAACTGGCGGCAGTTTCACTAGCACCCGAGCTTCCGCTCGTCCAGGTATGATGACTTTCTTTACACATGCGACTTTCCCGCAGGCGCCTCCAAGAATGAAGATTTCTTCTTCACCACACTTGAAAACTCCGTCAGCGACATTAATTTTGCAGTTGTGTTTCTTCATGAAATCCAACCCCAAGATGCAATCATCCATAATCTCGGCCACGATAACGTTATGAGAGTATGAGGACCCCCCTACGTACATCGTGACTGACGTTTCTCCCAGGACGGGTATTGGCTGACCGGAGGCAGTAAGAAGCCGACAGTGAATTTTCCTCTTGTGCCCCCTTGCGGCTTTTACCAGCTTTGGGTTCACTATTGTTCTAGAGGCTCCTGTGTCTAGGGTCATTTTGCAATCCGTTCCGTTAATAGTCCCCTGAATCACAAGACTATTCCCGCTGCATGCCTGGGAAATAACAGTTATCGGGGCTTCTTCCGCGTCAGCCAGTACTCGCCCCTCAGTCCTGGCTTTTATTCGTTTCCCTGATTCCGGGCAGGGCAAGAAGCCCCTTGCTTCTTCAGCTCCTCTATTTGTTCCTCGATCCTTTTCATCCTTGCCATCTGGGTCTCCTTCTGCGGGCAGTTGAACTGAAGATGGCCCTCTCGCCGCACTTGTAGCACATGGCTCCAGAACTTTTCTTCGTAGGAGCCTTAACCTCCTTGACTTCCTCAGAGACCTCGCGGATCTTATAGGTCTGCCGTATGTCATGGCGAACAGCCTCGACCTCCAAAGCATGTGCCAATGCTTCCCTTAGCGAGGTATGGTGACGAAGCCTCACTGCAGCTCTAACCTCCAGGTCTTTGATTCCGTCGACAAATGCTTGAACCATATTCGTGTCTACCATCTTGGTGTCGGCTCCTGGGTGTGCCTTCCTGACGAGTTTTTCAATTTCCAACGCCCATTGTTGTAGTCCTTCTCCTGAGCGTTGGACTCTGTCACGCAGTTGGGCACGGAACACGTGCTCCAGGTGTCGCTCCCCGTATCTGGATTCAAGTGCCTCCATCAGGTCTTGGAACCCCTTACCTGTATGTGGCAGTGCTTCCAGGACCGACAAAGCTTGCCCTCTGAGCGCAACAGTGAGAGCGGTCAGGCATTGTTCTTCCGTCCATCCGTTGGCAGTAGCAACAGTCTGGAATTGCTGACGATAAGCGTTCCAAGAAGTAGTGCCGTCGTACGGCGGCACTTTCACTCTCGGTCCTTGTGCCACACCGGTAGTTCCACTAGACATCGCAACTCCCGTGGTTTCAAGGCGCACTACTTTCTTCTGTAGTTCAGTGAGGCCGGTTTTCACGTTTTCAACATCCAATCCTAACCCAGTAACTCGTTCTTCCACTACGTCGACATCCTTTCGAAGCTTAATCACCGTGTCACTGACATCATTTATAGCCCAAAGCGCTTTTTCTTGAAGGTCTTTTTGTTGCTCTTGCGATTCTCGAATCGCTCTGATTTCAGCCTTTTGAAACTCTTGAATCGTAGTCAGCTTGCGTTCTTGTGATTCTTGCAAAGCACCGAGCTTGCGTTCTTGTGATTCTTGCAGAGCACCGAGCTTGCGTTCTTGTGAGTCTTGCAAAGCGCCGAGCCTGCGTTCGTGTGATTCTTTCATTGCCTGAATTTCAGCCCTTTGCAGCTCCATTAATTCAATTAAACTTCCTAATTGAAGAGCCAAGGTACTGCTGGTGGGCGTGGCTTGTCTGGTGGGCGTGGCCTGTCTGGAAGGCGTGGCAAGGTGGGTGGAGTCAGTGGGCGGGGCTTGAGTGGGCGTGACCCGGTGGGCGGGGCCAGTGGGCGTGGCCTGAGTGGGTGTGACCCGGTGGGCGGAGTCGGTGGGCGTGGCTTGGGTCAAAGTGGGCGGAGCCTGGGGGCGTGGTCAGTGGGCGGGGTCAGTGGGCGGGGCTTGGTCCACAGTGGGCGGAGCTTGGTCCCCAGTGGGTGTGGCCTCCGCAGCTCGTTGTGCCCTTGTTCTGACGCCCTCCTTGAAGTCCTCTCTCGGAGTCAATGGCATCTCCAAATCTCACTTCCGACACCAGTTGTTACGTGTTAGGGGTTCGAAGATTTGGAGATAAAAGACCTGCTGACTCTTTTGAAGACTTTATTCCCTAGCACTAGGTCCAACACAAAGCACTAGGTCTAACACTAAACACTAAGTCCAAACACTAAGCACTAAGTCCAAACACTAAGCACTAACAGTGTCCTTAAGTCGTAGCCAAATCGCGGGTTTCACTGGTATTAATCACTGGTATCACTTTTACTTATCGCCTGTTTCGCCTCGAAATCGCCCGAAGGTAGCTCGAAACTGAACTGACTCGTTCGCATCTCTGTGGCGTATTTATATGGGCCGAATCGAGTTCCAGACCGTTCCAGAAATATTCGCTAGCCGCGTGAACTGGTTGAATTGTTCCGGAATATTCGCACAGTAGCGCCATCTAGTATTGAGTAGACGTGAAAACGTTGTCCCTGTTCGCACCAAGTGTTTTCATTGGTTGACGCTAGATGGCGCTAGTCTTATTGTTCGTAACACTATTCTCATTTGAAACGCGTTATACCCCTCGATATACCTCTAGCTTTTATGACAAATCATTCACCATGGTTATGGAATATAAATAGGCTGCCTCATTCCGTGCGTGATAGTGCTTCTCTGGATGTCTTCAAGAGAAGATGGCAATATGTACGTGTATGTACAAGTTATTAAGTTAAGTTTTTCAAGTGTACAATAAATAATAAATATTGTTAAGTACAGTACTTACGTACATCCATAAAATAAGTACATTTTACTTGTACCTATTGTTATCAAAATTAAATTATAAGTTCTTGACTTGACCACGACTATGTGACCCATGGGCGTAGATATATGTATTTGTGTTAAATGCGTTCAAACTGAGAAAGAGTTGAGCGAATGTTTTTACGCTTTAACCTGTTAAAATCTTAGCCCTGAAAGAATATTGTACTTAGGAAAAAACAATAAAATCACTAGCTTAAAACAGGGATCGCGACCCTATGGCACGCGTGACATCGAATCCTCGAACGTATAGCATGCTACACAATATTTTGGGCACGTCAATTATTAATTTATACCTAAAATTTTGTAATAATATACTACGAAAAAAGTGTAAATTGGTATTATATGACAAACCTAACATAATAAGTTATTTGTCATCTAATTTACAACATCAGAAATTAGGTACACTAATTTTACTCTAATTTAAATTACAAAATGATACTATTTTCAGTCGTTTAGGGTGTAAAATTTGAGCAGATTTAACCTATTAAATAGGAAAAAAAATTTGCTTGCTCGCTTCGCTCGCTCGCGTTTAACATAAAGAACATATTATATTATTTAGTAGCGATGTTCTGTTTTAGCCGGTTGATTTTATGATATTTTTCCGAAGTTCACCGTTATTCAGTGTTTAAGTTTAACGATTGAATAGATTTTAACCTATAGAATGAGAAAAAAATTTGGCTTATATAGACATATTACTATAAAATTTAGTACCGACGTTCAGTTTTAGGCTTTTGACATTTGTATTTTTTTAATTACAGAGTTTTTCAGGGTAACAGTCTTTGAGGGTTTAAAATTTGAGCAAATTTAACCTATTAAATAGGAAAAAATTTTGCTCGCTCGCTTCGCTCGCTCGCGTTTAACATAAAGAACATAATATTATATTAGTAAGTAGCGATGTTCCGTTTTAGCCGGTTCATTTTATGATATTTTCCGAAGTTCACCGTTATTCAGTGTTTAAGGGGAAACCCTGAAATACTGTGTTTTAAAGCATAAACAGGTAAAAACGAAAAAAAAAATGGGCGCCCATTATTCTAATGTATGATCCTATTTCCACAGTATTTTAGGGGTTAAAGTTTGAACAGATTTAACCTATTAAATAGGAAAAAAATTTGCTCGCTCGCTTCGCTGGCTCGCGGTTAACATAAAGGCCATTACATTATTTATTACCGATGTTCTGTTTAAGCCGGTTCATTTTATGGTATTTTTCCGACGTTTATATTTTAGTTTAACGTTTGAACAGAGTTGAACGTTTGAACCTGTAAAATAGGAAAATTTGCTCGCTCGCTTCGCTCGCTCGTTTTTGGCGTTTTTGGCGCTCGGTAAAGAACGTATTATTAAATTGGGAAAATTAACAGCCTCCGTGGTCTAGTGGTTCGAGCATTGGCTCTCGACTCGGAGGTCGTGGGTTCGATTCCCACAAGGGAAGAACAAAAAATGTTGTTTCCAAGTTTGGTTAGGACAATGCAGGCTGATCACCTGATTGTCTGACAAGAAAGATGATCCAGGCGTCGGATGGGCATGTAAAAAGTCGGTCCTGCGCCTGATCTCTCGCCAATCGTGTCGGTCATCCGTCCCACTGGGTTACGAGAGTAAAAGGAAGAGAGAGTGCTCTTGTGTACTGCGCACACACTTGGGCACTATAAAATCACTCCTGCGTAACTGGCCTGGTTTCAATGAAACCGGCCACCGTCACCGAGATCGGTGTGGGAGTTATATTATTAAATTTTGTACTGACGTTTAGTTTTAGACTATAGATATTTGTACCTATTTTTCCGAAATACACAGTCTTTCAGGTTTAAAGTTTAAACAGGTAATGAAAAAAAAAATCTAATGTGCCCAGGGCCTCTAATAGGTTAAAGACGGTCCTGATTATTTAATGTACTTGTAGTCGTTTTATTTTCATGAAACCCCCCCCCCCCCCCCCCCCGAAACTAAAACCTGGCTACGCCCATGATGTGACCCCCTCCTGGCGCCAAAGCTGGATCCGCCCTTGGAAGAACAAGGTACCTACCAATTAATATTATTAAAATCATTTTTTTTATTTCAGTCATTGATCAATAATTATTCTCTCCCTTAAATATCATCATACATATGCTTTAGAATAGAGAAAATGCATATTTTTTTTAATTGGCTTTTCGAAAATAATAATCCAGGAAATATTGACTTTGAAATGGCATAACTACGATCAACCGTTGACGAAATACAGACTACAGAGTACAGTCATCACAAAAGTGAAATTGTTGGAGTGCATTAAAAACGCTCTATACAAAAAAAATGGAACAATAGTGACGCGTCACAGCTGTTGTGTTACAACGAAAATACAAAATTGATTTTACTAACGTAATTACTGCGTATATGTGTATCATTGTAATAACAAAAAATGACACAAACAACATAAGGATTTGAACAGTAATTTTTGCGGTCAAAGCAAAAAAAAATCGTCGTTTTTTTAATTCTGTAAGTTTTAAATTTAGCACTAATGACTGTAATTTTCAAGTAAGTAAGTACTTAACTTAAGTACTTTAATTGTAAGGGTTCAAGAAAATGAAACGATTACACAGTCTTTCAGCTTTCATTTAAAAAACATTTGCTCGCTTTCTCGGTTTGAACACATTTAACATAAACACATACATATGGTACAAATTGTATCAAAGTTCTGATTTAGGCTGTTGATTATTTTTCTAAAATAACTTCCAAAATCATCTTTCAGATAGGGTTAATGGGGCGGCAAAATATGGCGCAAAATTTCTAAATATGCCTCTTAGTCCAGTAGGAATCGGCGCATGAGTACCGAAAACTATTCCACCTCAATTTTTTTATGCGATCCTCTTCAAATTGCCCTCCTAATGATATAAATGCATGTTGCCATTGCGCAACCCGGTGCCATATTGTTTAAACCGAAATTGTTTAAACAATTGCAAGGAATTGTTATTTTTCAACCGGACAATTTTTTTTTTATATTCTTTATTGAAATACCAATAAAAAAGGTCCTATGACTTTTAACGATAAGGTTAATATTTTTAAAGATATGAATTTTTAAAGGTTCGAAAAATCTCAAATTTGGGTACTTTCGACCCATGAAAAATATATTAAAAAAAACATAATGTCTAAGTAATATATTTTTTAAATTCTCTATACAATTGTTAATAATATTGTTAAAAGAGATTTAAAAAAAATTCATTGTTTATATCTTTTTTTTAATTGTTAATTCCGCGCGCTCACAAGTATGCGTCGCTTACCTTTAAGTACAGTTATACATATATGTATATGTATCAGGCTTCGGATTTTTCACTACATCGTCTTCAGTTTCACAAATACATGGTAAGGTATGTGGCGATGTGGTTCGCCACCCATCACGTCTCGTTTCTCGCGGAGGCGAAAAGCGGACCATGGAGAGACGCTTGGCTACGTTGAATGTAAGAGGAGGAATGGATGGTAAGAATGAAAGTGGACGAAGCGAAAGAAGTATATAAGGATCGTAGCAAGTGGAAAGAAGTGGTCTCTGCCTACCCCTACGGGAAAGAGGCAGTCCTGCCTACCCCTACGGGAAAAAGGCGTGATTATATGTATGTATGTATGTAAACAATTAAATGTTTTTAAATCTCTTTTAACAATATTATTAACAATTGTATAGAGAATTTAAAAAATATATATTACTTAGACATTATGTTTTTTTTAAATATATTTTTCATGGGTAGAAAGTACCCAAATTTGAGATTTTTCGAACGTTTAAAAATTCATATCTTTAAAAATATTAACCTTATCGTTAAAAGTCATAGGACCTTTTTTATTGGTATTTCAATAAAGAATATAAAAAAAAAATTGTCCGGTTAAAAATTAACAATTCCTTGCAATTGTTTAAACAATTTCGGTTTAAACAATATGGCACCGGGTTGCGCAATGGCAACATGCATTTATATCATTAGGAGGGCAATTTGAAGAGGATCGCATAAAAAAATTGAGGTGGAATAGTTTTCGGTACTCATGCGCCGATTCCTACTGGACTATCTATAATATATTGGTCAGATCTCTGTATATATACCAGCCGGCCCATTTCAGGGGGGGTTTGAACCCCCTGGCTACGCCCATGCCCCCACAAATACGCCACAGTAGCATTACGGTCCTTGTCGTGTCAAAAAGCTGTCAAATGTCACGAATTTAAAAACCCTCATTTACAAAGCATTCTGTATGGTTGGTTAAGCGCCATATTCCGTCCAGTAGTACTTAACTAAAGAGCGGTCGCGGAGCACATAGAATTTCTTACATTGACGCATTGCTACTTATCTCTTTCACTCACTCACGAATATTTCGCTTCGATATTACAAACGCGATAAGGACGCGATAGCAATATTCGTGCGCGAGTGAAAGAGACAAGTAGCGATGAGTGGTTGCACTTTACTGGAAGACAATAATATTATGTGATTAGCTTTTTCCTAAATGGTACTTTTTATTTTATTTTTCTATGAATAACTGTTTTGTGGCATAATGTTGAAATATTTAATTGTTGTTTTTCAATGGCACATTTAATAATTTGGATGGCAAATCATATTTTTAAGTTTTGTAAAAAAGGCGGCATCTATATATTTTTGTTATAAACTAAAACAAGTCATAATATCCTCAGAGTAATTACTTAAAACAATAATATCTATGGAGGCTTCACATCATGTCAATCTGGCCCTGTGGTAAGTATCCAAAGAACTTGTGTTACGGGGACCAGGGATTTTAATATTATACACATATTTATTACACATCCATGAACCAGGAGCATTGAATTTTTTTTGTTCCCTCAGTGGAACCTTCATTCAAACCCACGACCTCCAGCTTGAGCGCCGACACGCTAACCACAGAGCATATGATTATTAAAAAAATCGAAAATAAAACTAATTATCCCTTTTCATTTTTCATATACCTACCTATTATGGTTTTCAACAATAATTTTCCTTGAATTTAAACCACAAATAGATCTGTATAAACTAGGTTACTAATTATTCCTTATGCTTTGTTTATTAATCACGAAATTTGTTCCCGCCTTAATACTTGGAACAGTCGGAACAATGTAAATCTTGCCTTAAGTTTTAATTTATTTATAAGGCGGTATAAAATGAACACAGAGCTAGTCAGAGGCTTTCCTGAGTTATGGGTAGTTTTCCAGGGTCTTTACCCTGAACACTACTCGGGCGGATTTCAAATTAAAAGTATGTACCTACCTATGTTTACGACAAAATAATTTATTTTTTAGTGACAAAATGTAAAGCATGAACATGGGTAACACAAAAACACATCTCCTTTAAACCATCTTTAAACCATGGACGTAAAAAATCATGCTTTAAACCATATTATCTTTAAACACATACATTTTGCTATGTCAAATATGTACATAATTAAGGCGGCCAACTTTCTAAAAGTGAATGCGGGACTTTTGGTGAATAGATAGAGTTGTGGGGAGGGGGGGGGGGGGGGGGGTTGTTAGGGATTAGTCAGTCAATAACCAAAAATAAAAAACCCAAAACTAAGGTAGAAGTCATTTATTTTTAAAATCATATTTGTCACTGGAGTGACACTTTTTAACAAGCTCAGGTTTTTTATTGAGAATGTCTTAAAATCTTCGCAACTGCCCATATTAAATTTAAGTACAAGCAGAGCTCGTAGTGTTTCCACTTTTAGTGACGACTTTTCGGACGTCCACAGAGCATTCGATACGCTTGTCGCTATTATAGTAATCTGTGTTTCTGCGCTGTTGTGTGGATGTTGTGTAGAAGTGTGGTAGAAAAATAGGAATGCGGGACATGCGGGACGCATACAACGTTTTACGGGACTATTTTACTAATAATTTCAAAGCGGGATTTCGTCTAGCATTACGGGACGGTCCCGCAGAATGCGGGACGGTTGGCCGCCTTATACATAATTGAAGAATCTATCATTTTAGTAGAAAATAAGAATACTCACCAGAAACTCCATTTGCGCTTATTCTGTTTGATAAAAAATCGTTAACCTCCAGTCGGAAATCATTTAACAAGTTTAGAAAATCTTTAAACTGCGACGGGATTGAATTCTTTGAAATACATTTTAATAACTGAGAACTTTCATATAGTTCAAATTTTAGCTGAGAGGACATTGTAATAGGTTTCTAGTACCTATGCAGAAATCAAAATTATTTTTTATAGGTTATAATCTAAAATAATAAATAAATAACAATTTGGTCTGAGGTTGATATATAAAATTGTATTCAAATTTCAAATTTAAATTAATATGTTGTTTTGGCTTTCTTGACTTTGCCTGATTGCCTCCTTCCTCTTTCTGACAGCCCGTCTGTCTACGTGACAGCCCATAGATAAGGCTGGGACTATATGCAACGGAATCCGGTAGGCCGTAGAGAATTATGAGCACTGAAAATAGAACTCTGTGCTAATACAATACAGTTGAAAATGGAAGTTTCGAGTGTCGAGCTGTCATATATGACATTGACATTTGACTCGACACTCGAAACTTCCATTTTCAACTGTATTGTATTAGCACAGAGTTCTATTTTCAGTGCTCATAATTCTCTACGGTCTAACGGATTCCGTTGCATATAGTCCCAGCCTAAGGGTAGAGATATACGCAACGGAATCCGGAAGGCCGTAGAGAATTCTGATCATTGGAAATAGAAATCTATGCTAATACAATAGAGTTGAAAATCGAACACATGAGTGTCGAGTTATACGTCAATGTCATATATGACAGCTCGACACCTGACACTTCAATTTTCAACTGCATTGCATTAGCACAGAGTTCTATTTTCAGTGCTCATAATTCTCTACGGCCTACCGGATTCCGTTGCATATAGTCCCAGCCTAAGACACTATTTTTTTAACCGACTTCCCAAAAAAAGGAGGCGGTTATCATTGAGGTATATACATAGAGGGGCCCTTACAGTTCTATACATACTAGCGCTTATACAAATATGATGGAAATATGAGACAGACGGTGAAATATCATTTGGTCTCTTTCTATCTAATGCAATAATTTTCATGTTAGAAGAAACAGCAATATTTTTGTTTTTGCTCATTTTAGAAACATTAGACTTCATAACTTTGACAATTAACGAAATGTGGAACGATCCGCCATTATTTGCTCATTAACTGTCAATTAACTGTGGTAGGTCTCCTGTCAAAAGGTTGTTTATGTTTTGTTTATATAAGAATTTCCAAGAGATTATAAGGACTTATTCTTTAAAATTTTATTTGAATGTTCTAAAAGTGATAATTAACATGCCTAAACGTTATATTGCAAGGTGCAATGCATTAAAGAGTATAAATCAACCTCAATTGTATTTACGCAGGTTAGTAGCCGGTTTTATGCAATACTATAAACATTTCATGAAATAATTGCGTTGCAATTTGATTTTTTCATTTATTATATTCATATCCACTTAAATTTCATTAGAACAGTCCTTTAAATTGCATTTTAAGTCATTAGATTTATTTACGTAATTGAAAAGTGTTGTACCTACCGTTTGTAATAGTTATCGATAAAGGTACAAATAATAATTACATCGATAAAAACATAATAATTACATTTGCGTTGTCTCAAAAAGCAATCTGAATGTATTCGATGTAGTTTTAAAAATATAAGTTTAATAGCTTGTGTGACCAAATATTGTTGTGATCAAAATTATTTGACAAATGATAAAACTAATAATACTTGTTTTTATAGGTTTCCGAAAAATGATACAATAAGCAAATTATGGTTGAAAGCTGGAGAAGAAAAAATTAATCCCCGGACCCAGTCAAGAGAATAGCATAGCCAGTTTTTGAACAAACTTAATTTTATTTAGAAATGGATAGACTTATTCATTTTAATATAAGTGGATATATTCCTTTGTATTTTATTTCTATTCCACCTTAGATAGTTCAAAAAGTTTTTAGTTCCATCTGTCGATGCCACAAGGACTAATTATTTGCCAAGCTGTAAAAATGTAACACCTATTAATTGTAACCATATTTTCACCAAATAAAGCATCTTGTCATTATGTATAAGATTAGGTTACGATGGGACTGACTTACGCTGTACATCAAAAGTCTACCTGTCTACTGTATACCAATTTATACAGTTGGCTCAGCTCGTATGAAAATAAATATTTAACCATATTATAACCTCTAAGGACCTAGGAGTTAAAGTATCCTTAAATATTTATTTGTATACGAGCTGAGCCAACTGTATAAATTGGTTTATGACATGAAATTATGCTTTTTTTATTCTTAATTTATGCATACGTAAGTAAAAATATTATAACCTATAAATACCTAGGAGTTAAAAGATCCTTAACTAATAATTATACTTAAGCGTGTTGACTTCAATAAAGAAATGGCACTTCTGTCCCATGGTAAATAAAGGTAAGTCTTACATGATTAATAAAGATATTACAAAAACTTTTTTGAAAGTGGTCCAGTTAGAACAAATAGAATGTATACCTAAATATATCGTCAGCATCGAATACTTTTTTGGATGTCCGTTAAAAGATATTATCGATTAATAAAAGTAGTTAAATGTACAATGTCATTAGTAAAATAAGTTTTTTATTTACGTATACATGTAAGTTATTGTAAAACTTATGAAAATTTAAAATATCGATACTGTCGATACCCATCTAGTTCGGCAGCCATTTTTTGCTCATAATCAGCTGATAAATTGGACACGTTTTTGTCATAGGTAGGGCCTATCCTTTGAATTCTTTAGTCATGGGGCGGTTATACGTTCGGTTGTATATTTTTTTTTTGTATTTTTTTTATGGCGTCGGCTTATTACCATTTGTCAGTGTCAAGTATATTTTCATCAACGTATTTCTAAATCGTCACGTCCATAGTCTCGTCAAAGTCCAATTAAATCGTCACGGTCAGGGCAGGATAGCTCCTGACGTCACAGCTTGTTAGAGAGAGAACGTAAATTGGCCAATACTTGTGAAGAAACGAGACAAAAATGTTATGTTTTGTCCCTTTCGCTGTAACCGGGTTTTTGGCACAAAGCTGTCAAATTTGACACTCTTGTGCCAAACAAATAACAGCTGTGAAGAGTGAGGTTTCGTATTATTTGAAATCTTTTGTTTTTTGGTGTGTTTTATGTTATATACTCTTTTGAGATAGAGACTCCATGTATTTTTAAGTATTTTAACAATGGGTGGATGCAGTATTTTGAGGTGCAAAAGTCGCAGCGAAGGAAAATGTGCTGCCGTAACTTTTCACTCGTAAGTAGCTATAGCTCGTGTTTTTTTAGTTTGTGATTGCATATTATTTAAGAATGATGATATATGGACGTAAATACAATCATATTTTCCATAGAAAGTGAGATGAAATCTGTATTTTTTACATAATTCGTAACTTATTCTAAAAATATATTTGTCTTAGTGTTGCTATTTAACCCTTAACCAGGCCTCGGACAAATCCTGTAGTAACTATGATTTTTTTATAGATTTATATGAGCAACAACGTTTAGTTTAGAGATTTCATCGATTATATTTAGAAAACTAGCAAAAAAAACTTAAAAAAAGCATGTGGGAAAACATAATGCCATTGCCGGTTTATTATTGATTATTGTCAAGCATCGTCGTCTAATATCTGTAATAACTGTCGATTTGACATACATTGAATTTCGTAAAATTTTTCGTTGAATGATTTTGGGACATAATCTAAATATACGTCTTCATCTTCATCATTTTCATCATCTGATGAAACCATCTCTTGTAGCATATTTTCAATCTGATAATCTTATAATACCTGTAAAATAAAAATTCAGCTAAATTAGGTAAATACTGATCGATAAATCAAATGTCGACAAAAGTTTACTACTACCCACAATCTATATTTCATTAAAATAAAACGTTATTTCTTCTTTACTTGTAAAATAAAATGACCCTGAGGAAACTAAAAATAAAGCCCGCGGCAAAGAGCTAGTGGAAAAAAAAAACATTTCAACGGGCAATGGACACACAAGTCCCACAATAATCAGGCTTTAACAGGCTAAGGTCGTATAGTTCCCACATGTTTTATTTTGTTATATCATGATATTTTTCAAGTATTTACATATAAACTAGGCATATATCACTAGAAAAACTCAAATTCTACAACATATTAAAAAATTGCACGACTTACCTTTCTCCGATTCGCCATTAGAAGTAAAAATACGATTCACTTTTCAAAAAAAACGACGTTTTCACAGACAACCGCAGAAAAAATTGCCGTAAAAGTGACATTGACATTCCGTTTCAGTTTTTTTTGCTGTGTGACCATAGACAATATTTCTACTTAGACGATATGACAGTTTGTGGTAGATAGCTTTACCAAAACCTGGTAAAAACCACCAAAAATCGATGTGGGAGACGTTCAACCCATAGCCTGGATAAGGGTTAATTTAGTACCAAAATATACTGACTAAAGTTCTTTCGGTAAAAATTTAGTATAATGTCCCACGATCCCACGATTTGTGGAGGAGGGGGTTAAGAGGGGAGGGGGAAGGTTGAACCCCCACTCTCCCCATCAGGAAACCCACAGTTACTGAGATATTAGTGGTTGAAGTTTTTAGTTGGGAGTAATAAGGCGACAGCTAACCCTTACCTCCACAAACCTCACTAAACATAAATTTTGGATACATACCTAATCAATTCAAATAGAAAATAATCTTAAATTAATTGCTCGTTCACTTTAACTTAAATAATCTATTATAATATAGTAATCAATTCGGTTTTACTTTTAGGTCGGTCCACAACAGACGCAGGTATTAGTCTTCTATGCAGTATATTTGGGGCCTGAGAAGGATCACATGATGCACTTGGTGTCTTTTGTGATCTATCCAAGGCTTTCGACTGTGTCGAGCACGCTACGTTGGTCAGAAAATTATAAAGGGACACGGCACTTAAACTTTTAAGTTCTTATCTTAAAATTAGAACGCAGAGAGTAGAAGTAAATTCTACAAGGTCTACTGGGACCAAAATAGGACTAGGTGTGCCACAAATTTAAAAAAGTTATTTCATTAATGATTTTATTAACGATTGCACACCTTAGGAATAAGATAGACCCTTGCAAAGCTGCTTCCATGTAATTAAGTTATCTTGACTTTTGCTATATTATATGTCACCGTAAAATTGTAAAAACCGTTAGATTATAAAATAACTAACTAGATGGTAAAAATATGTCGAAAGATTAAAAACTATATACCTATTTATAATCTAACGAAAAACAATGTGTTAAATTATAGACAGAGTATTCGCGTCGGTAGTCAATCAGCATTTTACAATTTCACTAGTTTTATTACAATCTAAAGGTTTTTACAATTTTACGGTGACATATAGATTAAGTTACTACATTGTAAAAATATTTTTGCTAAAAAGTGGCCCCGTGCGAGTTTCTTACGCTGGTTCTTCTCGACGGGCTAGTTTCTTTTATATGTATTTTAACTGTAATTTTTTAAATGTGTTGAAGTGAATGAAGAATGTTTGAAACATCTACTTAAATAAAAAACTATTTACTTTTTTGATATTGTTTAATTTTTAATATAATTTCATTTTATTGTTTAATTTTTATATTAAGAGAAATACCTACCCTACCTAACAGTATTAATAGTAAGACTTTTTGGTGGTTTATGCTTGGGCTACTTCAGAAAAAGTCAAAATCACCATATAAGTTTCGACGAGTTCCCTCGATTCCTCATAGATCCTATCATCAGGTCACCACTTTTTACACCCATAGGAACCCTTTACATAAAAAAAAAAAACAATTCGAAAATTGGTCCACAGACAGCGGAATTATCGTTAATTTTAACAAAATTACTAGGTATTTGAAGCCATTAAACCATACAAATTGTATCTTTTTCTTTTTATTATAACCCCTAATAATAATATATAACTAGCTGTCTCGACACACGTTGTTCTGTCTTAAACATGAACTGAAATGAATAAATGACTTATAATGCATCCTACGTCCTAGTCCTACACCTACAACCTTTTTCATTATTTTTAAGTTCAAGCCTTCCCTGAACTTCCGCAATTATTTCAAAACAAAATAAAATGTGCCAAATTGATCCAGCCGTTCCCGAGTTTTGTGTCCCTTGTGAACGGGATAAAAAGTATCCTATGTCCTTCTCCTGGTTTCAAGATACCTCACCAATTTTCAGCCAAATCGGTTCAGCCGTTCATGAGTTAAAAATATTTTTACCACGTTCATAATATTTTTTTAATATATCTATTACTTTCGGTCTTGGCCTAGAGTTTACTTAATAATAGGTGTCGATCGAGACCAAAGACTTCTAATCGAGACTGAAAATCCAGGTACGATCGTACTTTAATCGCATGTTTTCTTAAAACCTCCGACTCATAAAAAATATCTAGAACAATTTAATCGCCAGTATTAAAAATATATTGAAATTTACTTATTTTAATAATGAGTGGTGTAAGGGAAAACTCGTTTTACGGTTCTTGTTTATTACTGACTACGACGAGAAAACTTACATGTGCATCCTAAGATCAAGACAAAAATACCACAATTGAAGGCTATGTTTGTACATGGCAACACATAGTGGGTGAGCGAGATGCACTCTAGTGGTTACAAGTGTTGCGTATCTAAGGGTTCTTAATCTTAGGTCACGGTAGTCAATCAGTCAAGTCAGTCGAGTCAGTAAAGTGGTAGACGGGTATTTTATCTTAGGGTAGACGCTTAACTGAAACTTCCTAGGGAGTTTTGGCGGGAAACCAAATTTAGCACGCATTTTGTAGTTGTATCACTTTTCCACACTAGTGCACCACAATGAATTTATAAAATTATTCATTGTGGTGCACTAGTGTGGAAAAGTGTAATATTCCACCAATATTACACATTAAAACCGAAATAACACGAATTTAGAAAAATAATACAAAAAACAACATTGCTGATTGACATTCCTGGCGAAACCCCCATTTGACACTTCGAATTTCAGCTCTATTGTGTACACTGTACAATGATAAATGTTATATATATTAATGTGCTAATGCACAGAGTTACTTAAAAAGTGCAGTTTGTTCTGTCACGACCACAGGATGCATTTACTTCGCCCGCATCCTAAGGGCCCCAAACACCATACCCGGCATCTATCAGGTCACAGAAATCCTGAACATGCCGGGTATCACAATCGAAGCCTGGCGGGACAAAAAAGGCCCCGCCCAATGCCACCGCTGGCTCAAATTCCGGCACTCGAGCATAAATTGTCATTAAAAGGTGGCATGTGCTCAATGTGCCGGAGAACACCACGCGCGGGACTGCCCCCGCCCCTTATCTGAAGAACCGACCTGCACCAACTGCAGGGGGGCTCACCCAGGTAACAGCAGGCAATGCCCTGTCTACCGCAGGCTGGCACGAAATAGTCACAAAGGTAACGACCGTGCCACCCCACCCTCTGACGCCCCGGACACGCCTACCCGGCCTACCTCTCCTGAGCAAGAGGCCCCACCGCCCCCGCCAACAGCCACCTCCCTGATGGCAAAGGCTAACGTCCACCGCCCCCGTCGTTCGTCGGTTTCCGAGCCCAACCCCCCGCCCCCGCAGCAAAGGAGGAAAAAGACGACGAAGAGGAGGAAAGTCGCCGCCTCCCCTGCCGTCGACTCCCACGTTGCTCCACCACCCGCAGCTGTTACCAAGTCCGAGCTTGAGCCGCCCACGTTCGCTCCACCACAGCCTGCCATTCAGGTAGCTCCACCGCCCCGGCGCTCCCCGCGCCCCCTCGTGCATCCAGCGCCTCACGTGGAAGCCGCAGCCCCTCCAGAACCGGCCACCCACATGGCTGCCCCGCAAATTGTGACACCGGCTGCCCCTCCGTCACCACAAGCGTGTGACCTCAGAGAGGCCCCTTTATCCACGGCTGAGCTCCTGCAGTCCCTCCTCTCCCTGGCCTCGAATTTTTGGTATAAAATTCAAGCTGGGGAGCAAATTTAACCGTCCCTTTTGCAGGCCCCCTGGAAGGCGCCCCCATCTTTTCTGCCCTATTAACATTATGGCTCCCCAGACCTTAGGACCGGTTCCGCGGCTAGATATTTACGGCATCCAGTGGCTCCTATTAGAAGAACCAACTGTGAATGCCGGAGATCTACGACGCACACTCCGGACTCAGGACACATTTTTATTTCTCGCCTCAGTGCTCTGTGCGCCCCACAACCTGTTTCGCAGGATTTCGCTATCCCGGGGCAAGATAATTCCTTCCCTCCACCTTACTCCCAGGTCGGTCGTGTCCACGGTCGACAAAAGCGGAGTGGCCTCATACACGTTTCCTGGTCCCCGGACCAGGACCCCTCGCGTCGCCGGAGTCGCCCGCCGGTCTTGGCCGTCCGCGGCCCTCGCCACCAATTATCTTCATTGTTTTACAGCCTCCGCCGTGGTCTAGTGGTTAGAGCATTGGCTCTCGACTCGGAGGTCGTGGGTTCGATTCCCGCATTGGAACAACAAAAAATGTTGTATCCAAGTTTGGTTCGGATAATGCAGGCTGATCACCTGATTGTCTGACAAGAAAGATGATCCATGCGTCGGATGGGCATTTAAAAAGTCGGACTTGCGCCTGATCTCTTGTCAGTCGTGTCGGTTATCCGTCCCACTGGATTATGAGAGTAAAGGAAGAGAGAGTGCTCTTGTGTACTGCGCACACACTTGGGCACTATAAAATTGCTCCTGCGTAACTGGCCCGGTTTCAATTAATCTGGCCACCGTCACCGAGATCGGAGTGTATTAATTGTTTGATTGATCGCCTCGGTTTTCCCATAAAACTTGTTTAAAACACGTCCAGTACTCGTACTGGACGTGTCTCTGGATCTCCCCACGTAGAGGGGCAAAGCCCCTGACCGTGGTTCCCCGCCCAAGCTTCAAGGGCCCGGCGTGAGACGACGTCTTTGAGTATCCAACTATACGGATACGACATGACAGCTAATTTCTATGCGAAAAAGTCTCGCCACTTTCTGCGGGGGGGACGACCGCACCGCTAGTGCTTCACACTATCGATGTTTTACTATCGATGAGTTCGGCTAGTAATAATTATGTGTGGCAAAAGTAAATTTTAAAAATTATATCTATTATAAATAACTACAATATTTAATTTACAGTTTCGCTCAGTATCATAAAGTAAATAAGTATTAAAATGTTGAAACATGCAAAAATGGAAGCGTCATCCAGCGTGAAGAAGAATTTTAGCATTTTAGCAGTGTTGCGAATATCTTAGTTGCGGAGCGGCTGGTGCGTAGGTACAACTAATTTGTAGCATTCCATAATACTCAAGAAACCCTAATAAATTTGCCCTGACCATCCGTCTGTCTGTCCGTCTTTCTAGCATGTGTAATTATGAATTTATATAAATGGAATGTTGTATAGTTTATAGGTATTTTAAAATTGAAGTAAGAATTCATAAATTACCTTTTTACAAAGTCACCGGCACCGCAGCTTACGTAACGGAACTGCGTCTGCGGTGCGAGGTACCCGCGACGCCGTTGTACGTATCCCGCCTGCACTGGTCTATGCAGGTCGAGGACGTCGTGGACTACATCCGCCAGAAGACGTCCATCGCCTTGAGGGTCGAACGTCTAGAGTCTCGCCACAAGGTCAATTTCAGTTCCTTTGTGGTGAGAGTGCCGACGCATCTTTCGTCGACCTTCGAGGTGGAGGAGTTCTGGCCGACGGGTGTGGTCTACCGGAGGTTTCGGGGGAGACTCCAGAACGAAGCGCGGTTCACGTCGCCGTCAACACATGACAAAGTGTAGTTTTGAAGTATATAATATGTACCTATGTTAATCTGTAAGGTATTTATAATATGGGCCTATGTCACCCGAAATAAATGAAATTTAATTTAATTTAATTTAAAAGTATGTTTTACAATATTAAAGAACATCCATACGTCCATCCATCCATACATTCACCATCTATCCATCCTCACAAACATCCTATCCTAGTAATAGTATAAAATGTGAAAATTTGTGAGGATGGATGGATGGATGGATAGATGGTTGCATGTATAGATGGATGCTTGTTACTCTTTCATGCAAAAACTACTAAACGGATTTTGATGAAATTTGGTATAGTAGTAGTTTAGGCTCTGGATTAAAACATAGGCTACTTTTTATATGGGAAAAGTAGAGTATTCCCGCGGGATAACCGATAGTATATTTACGCGGGTGGAGCAGCCGTAATAACTAAAGTAAAATAGATAATAGCTTCAAGAATTAGTCTCATACGTTTTGAAACCCATTATCTAGCACGCTTCACGCTTTTTATTTGTTGTTGTAAAAAAGGAGTCCGTGAATTCCTCATGAATTCTACCACCAGGTCTACCATTTAGTGACAATAGGATGAATTTAGAAGTAAAATCTTTACAATAATAATTAGACGACCTCTGTGGTTCAGTGATTGAGCGTGTTGGTGCTCAAGCCGGGGATTGCGGGTTCGAATCCCGCCGAAGTAAATAAAGTTTTTCTGTGTTCCTGGTTCATGGGTGTGTATTAAATGTGTGAAGAATAAAATAAAAGTATGTGTATAGTATTAAATATATTTCCGTTGTCTGGTACCCGTAACACAAGTTCTTCAAGAGAACTTACCACGAGACCAGATTGACATGACGTGAAGCATCCATATATATTTAAAATATATTATATTATTAAATAAAAAAAATATATTACCAAAAAAGACTTGAGAATCTCCTTCGGTTTTTTGTCGGTTAAAAAGGTAGAGCTAAGTAAAAATGCGGAATCGTTTTGATAACTAGGGTCCACCCTAAATACGTTTTTTTTTGCATTTATAATAGTTCTGCTCCACCTCAATGTTTACCAATGTTCACCATAAGTAGTTCAAAGACTGGTTCAAATTCACGGGCAAAAACTAGTTAATAATAAAATTCACCTTTAATAATTTCAAAGCTGGCAAGGCGCACTGTTTTAATCTCCTCCTGTTGTTCGCCTGAACAATAAAACATGAAACTTCAAAATGCACCGAGCAAATTGTACTCGTACGTTTGGGAGACCAAGAAAAATTATTAGCGCAAGCTTGGAACCAGACATTCCTAATCATCCTATTTTTAGGAAATCTAAAAAAATAATGGTCAGAATAACATACTGATAAAGTCGATATCGATATTTCTTTTACGTTGTCACAACCCTCAGTTTTTATGAAGTGTGGCCTGTTTATAAATTAAAAATGCATAATTTCAGGATAAATTTATCCGCACATATTTTATTGTAATAAATAATAATTAATATAAACAAAAGTTTGTTATTACAATTGGATAATTATTTTATAATAATTTGCAAATTTTGAATGTGTTTCGTGAAATTATATAATGAATAAAAACAAAATTGTAAATAGTGTACTTATTAATTAGTCATGTTTCTTCATTATGAAATAGTAAAAATAAGAACGAATATGAAATAGAAGTTTTTATAAATTACTACTTTTAAATATTACCCTAAATTTGGATGTTGTACGATTTAGTAGCAACATTTATTCATCGAGTAAAATTTTTGGATTTTTGCTAATTTATCGCAATTATTGTTAATATTTAGGCAAAATAATACATACACATGGAAAGTAACACCATCCTTTTGTTTATTTGATGTTTCCGACCTGTTTTGGCAGGAAAAAATACAGCAAGTCGGCATTTTTTGCTCCGGTTCGTTCCGCCTCGCTGTAATTTTCCGAATACGTCAAAAACGCGCAGCAACTAGTTTTATACAACCCTCACGACCGGGGGGTCTAACCTTTGGCAGCGGGGAACGCCTGACAATGCCATCTCCGTATGGTTGGATACTCAAAGGACGACGTAGACCGAATCACGACCACAAAAAATCGCTCGTGAGAACGTTGCCTAGTCTGCAGGGATGTCAGACGTACCAACTTCTTGGTATACATACTAGGTTTTGGTTCCACGTACCATGTACCAAGACTACTCAGTCCTTGTACGCAAAAATACCAAGATTGGCCCTTGACCGACAAAAATACACTGACCATATAGAATAACCTGCCAAAGATGCATGTAAAAAAAAATTCCAATCAGATTTCCCTCATAATATAAAACTTTTTTATAGCAAGCAGTCTCGATAAACACTTACCATTTTCCATGAGTTAATTTGAAATATGTTTGATGGCGTAATGGTAAGGTGCTCCGCTTTCAATCTAGAGGTCCCGGGTTCAAATCCCTCGAATATATATATTTATTTAATATTTTTTAAAAATTTAAAAAAAAAATATCTATTTTTTTTCAATATATTTAACATTATATACCCGAAATGCAATATAATATCAGAAAGATATGTTTAAAATGATATTTCTTCCGTGCGTTCGACAATTACTGCCCTCTATTAAGAGTATACGAAATTAAAATATTATTTTTATTCACTGGGATGCGACTTCCGACACAGTTAATCTATCAGTGTTTGCAGCGCCAGAGCGGAGCGCAGGCGTACCAGTTTGCCATCTCCAATACCAGTTTTCAGCCAGCTCGGTACAAGGATTTCCAAGTGGCGGTCTGACATCCCTGCTAGTCTGTGATAAACTGTGGTGATAAATCAGCTGATTGTAATAATTTGACGTTTGATTTGTTTTTCAATTTGTCAGAACTACGAGATGAAATTTAATTTGAATTAAAATCTCTAATTTTTATGCTGTAATTTCTTCAGAATCAATCGACATGTAGTAAATATGCGAGAATTTGGTAAATTTGGTCCTTTGATAGGTGCAATTGATGAAGGAACGTCCAATGTTAAATTCTTGGTATGAGTGCGCCAATATTCTCTATTTACTAAGATTTTTTTATAATAATTATAATACCCTTTTTATTTTGTGTCTCAAACTTAAAGGTCTTCGCTGCTAACACTTCAGAAGTGCTTACTTACCACCAACTTCCCCTCAAAAGATTTAGTCCACAAGACGGCTGGGTAGAACAAGATGCTTTGGAAATTCTTAATGCTGTTGTGGAGTGTATAGAGGTGTGTATAATAGATAATATGTCACCGTAAAATTGTAAAAACCGTTGGATTGTAAAATAACTAACAAGATAGTAAAAATATGTCGAAAGATTCATTACTATATTATGTTTATAATCTAACGAAAAATAATGTGTTAAATTATAGGCAGGATATTCGCGTCGGAAGTCTATAAACATTTTTCAATTTCACAAGTTATATTACAATCTAACGGTTTTTACAATTTTACAGTGACAGATACATAAAGAATATCCACTTGTGTAGGCTCTTACTTAATATTATGAAAAAGTTTTTTACAGAGATACATAACCTAGGGTTGCCAGGTTGCCAAACTTTGTAGCCGGACAGACCAGCCAGTTTGGCCGGACATTTGGGCAAAAAAGCCGGACACCCTACATTCTTGAGTATTTTGTCTCAGCATTAATAATTACGGCGGTAAAAGCATTAATAATTACGGCGCTAAAATAGTTTCTAAAATGATACCTTTTTGATTTTCACCACAAAAATTATACATTAAAAAAATCGAATGCCTGTTCATTGGCATCGTTTGCGAAATGTAAAAAGCCTAATAAAATCCGGACAAACCGGACACTGTCTATTTTGGCCACAAACAGTAAGCCCAACTACGTCTGGCTCTGTATCCAGATGCCTGGCAACCTATACCTAGAACATACTGCAAACTTAAAGTACCTACCTTTTTACCTTTTTTTTCAAAGGTAACAGTAGACAATTTACGAAAGCTTGATATAAATCCGGAAGATGTTGTTGGCATTGGTATCACAAATCAAAGAGAGACCACCATAGTATGGAATTCCAGGACCGGAAAGCCATTATATAGTGCAATAGGTATTATAAACTTTTTATTAATAATATTATTTTGGAACAGTAAAATTTTAAAATGTTTTCATTTTACTGTTACCTACATACAAATATTAAAAACAAAACCTCCCCATTTTTAAACATTTTTACAGTTTGGTTGGATGTCCGAACATCTAAAATTGTTGATGAACTGAATCAAAACAAAGGAGCAAGATGTATAAATGCGGTAACTCGAACCAGTGGACTTCCATTATCAACATATTTCTCTTCAGTCAAACTTAAGTGGCTTTTGGAAAATGTAACAGAAGTTAAAAAGGCGGTATCTGCAAATGAATGTTTGGCTGGCACTGTTGACTCTTGGTTAATATGGGTAATTCTATCATTCCTATTTATAATAATTGATTGTTGAGATTTACATTTTTATCTTAAAACATAAGATGTAATAATCATTAGGTAATTTCAGAACCTAACTGGTGGCTACATAGGAGGAGTACACGCAACTGACGTAACAAATGCTTCACGAACACAGCTAATGTCATTGAGAAGTTTAGAGTGGGATGATGGATTGCTACGCTTTTTTGATATACCGAAGTCAGTTTTACCAAAGATTAGAAGTTCAGCTGAAATATATGGATATATAGCAACCGGTTCTCTACTTGGTACGCCAATAGCAGGGGTAATATTATTATGCATTTGGAATTTAAATTAATAGAAATGCAAATCAGAAATCATATCACTTTAGGGTGGGTCAATAGGGAATATGCACATATTTTTTTATATAGATCTATCTTATTTGGTTAACTGTGTGGTAAAACCAGTTTTTGGATATCATTAAAAATAACAAAGATATGAATGTTTAAAGTAATCTATTAGACAGAGAGATCCGATGTGTACCGTGACGTCACATAACACAACTTTCATAGAAAGTTCATAAGTAATTTCGTTTTGCTAGAAAGAGATTCAAAACTTTTACTGCTCATATCTTGCTCATTTATCAACATATTGAAAACTTTCTCGCCATTTCCTTTAATTTTCAGTCTAGTATCATATTATGTTTTAAGTTACTTTCATGTTTTATTCATATTCTCTAATTCACACTGAAACAAAACAATGGGCTACACGGAGCAGCATTTTTAAGAAAGCTTTACAAAATGTGACTTTATTTATTACACAGTAAAGTACATGTTTCATTGTAAGAGTTCAAATGTTAGGTTTCACTGTGCTGTAATGTGCAAATGCAGTGTAAGATAATATGAAACATGAATCTTATTTCAATTTTTTTGTGTAGTGAATACAGTTCAAATTTTAATAGCTATCTTAAAAACGCAGCGCTGCCTATTGTTGCGTTGTATACTAATTATAAAGAGGAAAGATTTGTATGTTTGTTTGTTTGCATTGAAACAATTTTTATTTTTTTTGCATTGAATTGAAAATGTACGATTACTGCGGGATTCCCTTTTGCGAGCACAAAGGTTATAATAAAAAAGATATCAGCATTGTAAATATAAGCCCTGTTTATTATTTCAGTGTTTAGGAGACCAGCAAGCAGCCCTTATAGGACAAAATTGTATGAATTTTGGTCAAGTTAAGTGCACCTATGGTACGGGATGTTTCATTTTGTATAACACAGGTAAAAATATTTTTAATTGTTATAACTGGTTAACATATATTGTTATATCAAGTATCAACCTGGGTTTACTTCAATAATACAAGTTACATATTTATTTTCAGGAGAGTCAATAGTACACTCTGAGAATGGTTTGTTGACTACTGTGGCTTACAAACTTGGTCCAACTGCCCCACCGATTTACGCTTTAGAAGGATCAGTTGCAATAGCAGGTATGCCATATGAGTAATATGTGTACAGATAATATAAAAGCATTTTTACAGATTTTTAAATTTTAAAAAACACGTAATTAGCTAACAAATAAGGTAGTCAAAATGTGGTCCATCCAAGTTGTAAATATTGTAAAATAAATCTGTTTTCGTATATGCATTATTAGGTGTTCCGTAATACTCAAGGAACCCTTATAGTTTCGCTCTGTTGTACCGTCCCCCTTCTGTGTCTTTTCGCCCTTCTAGCTTCTGTAATTATGAATATAAATGGATGAAATTTTGTATAGTTCTATAGTGTATAGCTATTGGATTTAGCATTATAAAATAATAATAATTTTCTAAAGTTTATTACGCCGGTGCTTCTCGGCGGTGGTAGGTTACCACCGAACCGGTGGTAGGCATCAAGTAGTAGGTAATAGGCAATCGGACTGATTTTTTTTATTGCATAAATGAATAGTACTCTTAAATATGAGTAACTTCTCAGAAGAAACCGTATATCAAAAGTCAATATTTTCAAAGGTACAGCGATTTGTATAAAAAATTTCGCAAGTCTCCTAAAAACGCTCCATACTAAAATCGACCTACAAATGACGTCACTTGTAGGTTAAATGGCCGCCGGAATATATTTGTAAATATCTCCGATATTTGTGCATTTATGTTCATACTTACCATAATGAATGTTTTTGTATATGATGTGAGTAAACTATAGTGCGTTTCATCGAATAGTTCCTTTGCCGTAAGGTTGGCACCACCAGTGTTGCCATATGTACGGATTTGTCCGTACGCGTACGGAAATTGAACATTCTGTACGGATAAAAGTTGCGTACGGATATGTGTACGGATTTCCTATCTACCGATACGTTTCAATATTTTAGTAAACTACATGCATATTCATTCATCCGTTATTTAAAATAATAATTTAATATTTAATCTACATTATTTCATTTAAATCGTCACACTAAGTGGTAGATGGTAGATTTAAGTAGATTTGTTTCAGACCTTAATTATTTTACCAGAATTATTTCAAAACAAAATAAAATGTGCCAAATTGATCCAGCCGTTCCCGAGTTTTGTGTCCCTTGTGAACGGGATAAAAAGTATCCTATGTCCTTCTCCTGGTTTCAAGATACCTCACCAATTTTCAGCCAAATCGGTTCAGCCGTTCATGAGTTAAAAATATTTTTACCACGTTCATAATATTTTTTTAATATATCTATTACTTTCGGTCTTGGCCTAGAGTTTACTTAATAATAGGTGTCGATCGAGACCAAAGACTTCTAATCGAGACTGAAAATCCAGGTACGATCGTACTTTAATCGCATGTTTTCTTAAAACCTCCGACTCATAAAAAATATCTAGAACAATTTAATCGCCAGTATTAAAAATATATTGAAATTTACTTATTTTAATAATGAGTGGTGTAAGGGAAAACTCGTTTTACGGTTCTTGTTTATTACTGACTACGACGAGAAAACTTACATGTGCATCCTAAGATCAAGACAAAAATACCACAATTGAAGGCTATGTTTGTACATGGCAACACATAGTGGGTGAGCGAGATGCACTCTAGTGGTTACAAGTGTTGCGTATCTAAGGGTTCTTAATCTTAGGTCACGGTAGTCAATCAGTCAAGTCAGTCGAGTCAGTAAAGTGGTAGACGGGTATTTTATCTTAGGGTAGACGCTTAACTGAAACTTCCTAGGGAGTTTTGGCGGGAAACCAAATTTAGCACGCATTTTGTAGTTGTATCACTTTTCCACACTAGTGCACCACAATGAATTTATAAAATTATTCATTGTGGTGCACTAGTGTGGAAAAGTGTAATATTCCACCAATATTACACATTAAAACCGAAATAACACGAATTTAGAAAAATAATACAAAAAACAACATTGCTGATTGACATTCCTGGCGAAACCCCCATTTGACACTTCGAATTTCAGCTCTATTGTGTACACTGTACAATGATAAATGTTATATATATTAATGTGCTAATGCACAGAGTTACTTAAAAAGTGCAGTTTGTTCTGTCACGACCACAGGATGCATTTACTTCGCCCGCATCCTAAGGGCCCCAAACACCATACCCGGCATCTATCAGGTCACAGAAATCCTGAACATGCCGGGTATCACAATCGAAGCCTGGCGGGACAAAAAAGGCCCCGCCCAATGCCACCGCTGGCTCAAATTCCGGCACTCGAGCATAAATTGTCATTAAAAGGTGGCATGTGCTCAATGTGCCGGAGAACACCACGCGCGGGACTGCCCCCGCCCCTTATCTGAAGAACCGACCTGCACCAACTGCAGGGGGGCTCACCCAGGTAACAGCAGGCAATGCCCTGTCTACCGCAGGCTGGCACGAAATAGTCACAAAGGTAACGACCGTGCCACCCCACCCTCTGACGCCCCGGACACGCCTACCCGGCCTACCTCTCCTGAGCAAGAGGCCCCACCGCCCCCGCCAACAGCCACCTCCCTGATGGCAAAGGCTAACGTCCACCGCCCCCGTCGTTCGTCGGTTTCCGAGCCCAACCCCCCGCCCCCGCAGCAAAGGAGGAAAAAGACGACGAAGAGGAGGAAAGTCGCCGCCTCCCCTGCCGTCGACTCCCACGTTGCTCCACCACCCGCAGCTGTTACCAAGTCCGAGCTTGAGCCGCCCACGTTCGCTCCACCACAGCCTGCCATTCAGGTAGCTCCACCGCCCCGGCGCTCCCCGCGCCCCCTCGTGCATCCAGCGCCTCACGTGGAAGCCGCAGCCCCTCCAGAACCGGCCACCCACATGGCTGCCCCGCAAATTGTGACACCGGCTGCCCCTCCGTCACCACAAGCGTGTGACCTCAGAGAGGCCCCTTTATCCACGGCTGAGCTCCTGCAGTCCCTCCTCTCCCTGGCCTCGAATTTTTGGTATAAAATTCAAGCTGGGGAGCAAATTTAACCGTCCCTTTTGCAGGCCCCCTGGAAGGCGCCCCCATCTTTTCTGCCCTATTAACATTATGGCTCCCCAGACCTTAGGACCGGTTCCGCGGCTAGATATTTACGGCATCCAGTGGCTCCTATTAGAAGAACCAACTGTGAATGCCGGAGATCTACGACGCACACTCCGGACTCAGGACACATTTTTATTTCTCGCCTCAGTGCTCTGTGCGCCCCACAACCTGTTTCGCAGGATTTCGCTATCCCGGGGCAAGATAATTCCTTCCCTCCACCTTACTCCCAGGTCGGTCGTGTCCACGGTCGACAAAAGCGGAGTGGCCTCATACACGTTTCCTGGTCCCCGGACCAGGACCCCTCGCGTCGCCGGAGTCGCCCGCCGGTCTTGGCCGTCCGCGGCCCTCGCCACCAATTATCTTCATTGTTTTACAGCCTCCGCCGTGGTCTAGTGGTTAGAGCATTGGCTCTCGACTCGGAGGTCGTGGGTTCGATTCCCGCATTGGAACAACAAAAAATGTTGTATCCAAGTTTGGTTCGGATAATGCAGGCTGATCACCTGATTGTCTGACAAGAAAGATGATCCATGCGTCGGATGGGCATTTAAAAAGTCGGACTTGCGCCTGATCTCTTGTCAGTCGTGTCGGTTATCCGTCCCACTGGATTATGAGAGTAAAGGAAGAGAGAGTGCTCTTGTGTACTGCGCACACACTTGGGCACTATAAAATTGCTCCTGCGTAACTGGCCCGGTTTCAATTAATCTGGCCACCGTCACCGAGATCGGAGTGTATTAATTGTTTGATTGATCGCCTCGGTTTTCCCATAAAACTTGTTTAAAACACGTCCAGTACTCGTACTGGACGTGTCTCTGGATCTCCCCACGTAGAGGGGCAAAGCCCCTGACCGTGGTTCCCCGCCCAAGCTTCAAGGGCCCGGCGTGAGACGACGTCTTTGAGTATCCAACTATACGGATACGACATGACAGCTAATTTCTATGCGAAAAAGTCTCGCCACTTTCTGCGGGGGGGACGACCGCACCGCTAGTGCTTCACACTATCGATGTTTTACTATCGATGAGTTCGGCTAGTAATAATTATGTGTGGCAAAAGTAAATTTTAAAAATTATATCTATTATAAATAACTACAATATTTAATTTACAGTTTCGCTCAGTATCATAAAGTAAATAAGTATTAAAATGTTGAAACATGCAAAAATGGAAGCGTCATCCAGCGTGAAGAAGAATTTTAGCATTTTAGCAGTGTTGCGAATATCTTAGTTGCGGAGCGGCTGGTGCGTAGGTACAACTAATTTGTAGCATTCCATAATACTCAAGAAACCCTAATAAATTTGCCCTGACCATCCGTCTGTCTGTCCGTCTTTCTAGCATGTGTAATTATGAATTTATATAAATGGAATGTTGTATAGTTTATAGGTATTTTAAAATTGAAGTAAGAATTCATAAATTACCTTTTTACAAAGTCACCGGCACCGCAGCTTACGTAACGGAACTGCGTCTGCGGTGCGAGGTACCCGCGACGCCGTTGTACGTATCCCGCCTGCACTGGTCTATGCAGGTCGAGGACGTCGTGGACTACATCCGCCAGAAGACGTCCATCGCCTTGAGGGTCGAACGTCTAGAGTCTCGCCACAAGGTCAATTTCAGTTCCTTTGTGGTGAGAGTGCCGACGCATCTTTCGTCGACCTTCGAGGTGGAGGAGTTCTGGCCGACGGGTGTGGTCTACCGGAGGTTTCGGGGGAGACTCCAGAACGAAGCGCGGTTCACGTCGCCGTCAACACATGACAAAGTGTAGTTTTGAAGTATATAATATGTACCTATGTTAATCTGTAAGGTATTTATAATATGGGCCTATGTCACCCGAAATAAATGAAATTTAATTTAATTTAATTTAAAAGTATGTTTTACAATATTAAAGAACATCCATACGTCCATCCATCCATACATTCACCATCTATCCATCCTCACAAACTTTCACATCCTATCCTAGTAATAGTATAAAATGTGAAAATTTGTGAGGATGGATGGATGGATGGATAGATGGTTGCATGTATAGATGGATGCTTGTTACTCTTTCATGCAAAAACTACTAAACGGATTTTGATGAAATTTGGTATAGTAGTAGTTTAGGCTCTGGATTAAAACATAGGCTACTTTTTATATGGGAAAAGTAGAGTATTCCCGCGGGATAACCGATAGTATATTTACGCGGGTGGAGCAGCCGTAATAACTAAAGTAAAATAGATAATAGCTTCAAGAATTAGTCTCATACGTTTTGAAACCCATTATCTAGCACGCTTCACGCTTTTTATTTGTTGTTGTAAAAAAGGAGTCCGTGAATTCCTCATGAATTCTACCACCAGGTCTACCATTTAGTGACAATAGGATGAATTTAGAAGTAAAATCTTTACAATAATAATTAGACGACCTCTGTGGTTCAGTGATTGAGCGTGTTGGTGCTCAAGCCGGGGATTGCGGGTTCGAATCCCGCCGAAGTAAATAAAGTTTTTCTGTGTTCCTGGTTCATGGGTGTGTATTAAATGTGTGAAGAATAAAATAAAAGTATGTGTATAGTATTAAATATATTTCCGTTGTCTGGTACCCGTAACACAAGTTCTTCAAGAGAACTTACCACGAGACCAGATTGACATGACGTGAAGCATCCATATATATTTAAAATATATTATATTATTAAATAAAAAAAATATATTACCAAAAAAGACTTGAGAATCTCCTTCGGTTTTTTGTCGGTTAAAAAGGTAGAGCTAAGTAAAAATGCGGAATCGTTTTGATAACTAGGGTCCACCCTAAATACGTTTTTTTTTGCATTTATAATAGTTCTGCTCCACCTCAATGTTTACCAATGTTCACCATAAGTAGTTCAAAGACTGGTTCAAATTCACGGGCAAAAACTAGTTAATAATAAAATTCACCTTTAATAATTTCAAAGCTGGCAAGGCGCACTGTTTTAATCTCCTCCTGTTGTTCGCCTGAACAATAAAACATGAAACTTCAAAATGCACCGAGCAAATTGTACTCGTACGTTTGGGAGACCAAGAAAAATTATTAGCGCAAGCTTGGAACCAGACATTCCTAATCATCCTATTTTTAGGAAATCTAAAAAAATAATGGTCAGAATAACATACTGATAAAGTCGATATCGATATTTCTTTTACGTTGTCACAACCCTCAGTTTTTATGAAGTGTGGCCTGTTTATAAATTAAAAATGCATAATTTCAGGATAAATTTATCCGCACATATTTTATTGTAATAAATAATAATTAATATAAACAAAAGTTTGTTATTACAATTGGATAATTATTTTATAATAATTTGCAAATTTTGAATGTGTTTCGTGAAATTATATAATGAATAAAAACAAAATTGTAAATAGTGTACTTATTAATTAGTCATGTTTCTTCATTATGAAATAGTAAAAATAAGAACGAATATGAAATAGAAGTTTTTATAAATTACTACTTTTAAATATTACCCTAAATTTGGATGTTGTACGATTTAGTAGCAACATTTATTCATCGAGTAAAATTTTTGGATTTTTGCTAATTTATCGCAATTATTGTTAATATTTAGGCAAAATAATACATACACATGGAAAGTAACACCATCCTTTTGTTTATTTGATGTTTCCGACCTGTTTTGGCAGGAAAAAATACAGCAAGTCGGCATTTTTTGCTCCGGTTCGTTCCGCCTCGCTGTAATTTTCCGAATACGTCAAAAACGCGCAGCAACTAGTTTTATACAACCCTCACGACCGGGGGGTCTAACCTTTGGCAGCGGGGAACGCCTGACAATGCCATCTCCGTATGGTTGGATACTCAAAGGACGACGTAGACCGAATCACGACCACAAAAAATCGCTCGTGAGAACGTTGCCTAGTCTGCAGGGATGTCAGACGTACCAACTTCTTGGTATACATACTAGGTTTTGGTTCCACGTACCATGTACCAAGACTACTCAGTCCTTGTACGCAAAAATACCAAGATTGGCCCTTGACCGACAAAAATACACTGACCATATAGAATAACCTGCCAAAGATGCATGTAAAAAAAAATTCCAATCAGATTTCCCTCATAATATAAAACTTTTTTATAGCAAGCAGTCTCGATAAACACTTACCATTTTCCATGAGTTAATTTGAAATATGTTTGATGGCGTAATGGTAAGGTGCTCCGCTTTCAATCTAGAGGTCCCGGGTTCAAATCCCTCGAATATATATATTTATTTAATATTTTTTAAAAATTTAAAAAAAAAATATCTATTTTTTTTCAATATATTTAACATTATATACCCGAAATGCAATATAATATCAGAAAGATATGTTTAAAATGATATTTCTTCCGTGCGTTCGACAATTACTGCCCTCTATTAAGAGTATACGAAATTAAAATATTATTTTTATTCACTGGGATGCGACTTCCGACACAGTTAATCTATCAGTGTTTGCAGCGCCAGAGCGGAGCGCAGGCGTACCAGTTTGCCATCTCCAATACCAGTTTTCAGCCAGCTCGGTACAAGGATTTCCAAGTGGCGGTCTGACATCCCTGCTAGTCTGTGATAAACTGTGGTGATAAATCAGCTGATTGTAATAATTTGACGTTTGATTTGTTTTTCAATTTGTCAGAACTACGAGATGAAATTTAATTTGAATTAAAATCTCTAATTTTTATGCTGTAATTTCTTCAGAATCAATCGACATGTAGTAAATATGCGAGAATTTGGTAAATTTGGTCCTTTGATAGGTGCAATTGATGAAGGAACGTCCAATGTTAAATTCTTGGTATGAGTGCGCCAATATTCTCTATTTACTAAGATTTTTTTATAATAATTATAATACCCTTTTTATTTTGTGTCTCAAACTTAAAGGTCTTCGCTGCTAACACTTCAGAAGTGCTTACTTACCACCAACTTCCCCTCAAAAGATTTAGTCCACAAGACGGCTGGGTAGAACAAGATGCTTTGGAAATTCTTAATGCTGTTGTGGAGTGTATAGAGGTGTGTATAATAGATAATATGTCACCGTAAAATTGTAAAAACCGTTGGATTGTAAAATAACTAACAAGATAGTAAAAATATGTCGAAAGATTCATTACTATATTATGTTTATAATCTAACGAAAAATAATGTGTTAAATTATAGGCAGGATATTCGCGTCGGAAGTCTATAAACATTTTTCAATTTCACAAGTTATATTACAATCTAACGGTTTTTACAATTTTACAGTGACAGATACATAAATAATATCCACTTGTGTAGGCTCTTACTTAATATTATGAAAAAGTTTTTTACAGAGATACATAACCTAGGGTTGCCAGGTTGCCAAACTTTGTAGCCGGACAGACCAGCCAGTTTGGCCGGACATTTGGGCAAAAAAGCCGGACACCCTACATTCTTGAGTATTTTGTCTCAGCATTAATAATTACGGCGGTAAAAGCATTAATAATTACGGCGCTAAAATAGTTTCTAAAATGATACCTTTTTGATTTTCACCACAAAAATTATACATTAAAAAAATCGAATGCCTGTTCATTGGCATCGTTTGCGAAATGTAAAAAGCCTAATAAAATCCGGACAAACCGGACACTGTCTATTTTGGCCACAAACAGTAAGCCCAACTACGTCTGGCTCTGTATCCAGATGCCTGGCAACCTATACCTAGAACATACTGCAAACTTAAAGTACCTACCTTTTTACCTTTTTTTTCAAAGGTAACAGTAGACAATTTACGAAAGCTTGATATAAATCCGGAAGATGTTGTTGGCATTGGTATCACAAATCAAAGAGAGACCACCATAGTATGGAATTCCAGGACCGGAAAGCCATTATATAGTGCAATAGGTATTATAAACTTTTTATTAATAATATTATTTTGGAACAGTAAAATTTTAAAATGTTTTCATTTTACTGTTACCTACATACAAATATTAAAAACAAAACCTCCCCATTTTTAAACATTTTTACAGTTTGGTTGGATGTCCGAACATCTAAAATTGTTGATGAACTGAATCAAAACAAAGGAGCAAGATGTATAAATGCGGTAACTCGAACCAGTGGACTTCCATTATCAACATATTTCTCTTCAGTCAAACTTAAGTGGCTTTTGGAAAATGTAACAGAAGTTAAAAAGGCGGTATCTGCAAATGAATGTTTGGCTGGCACTGTTGACTCTTGGTTAATATGGGTAATTCTATCATTCCTATTTATAATAATTGATTGTTGAGATTTACATTTTTATCTTAAAACATAAGATGTAATAATCATTAGGTAATTTCAGAACCTAACTGGTGGCTACATAGGAGGAGTACACGCAACTGACGTAACAAATGCTTCACGAACACAGCTAATGTCATTGAGAAGTTTAGAGTGGGATGATGGATTGCTACGCTTTTTTGATATACCGAAGTCAGTTTTACCAAAGATTAGAAGTTCAGCTGAAATATATGGATATATAGCAACCGGTTCTCTACTTGGTACGCCAATAGCAGGGGTAATATTATTATGCATTTGGAATTTAAATTAATAGAAATGCAAATCAGAAATCATATCACTTTAGGGTGGGTCAATAGGGAATATGCACATATTTTTTTATATAGATCTATCTTATTTGGTTAACTGTGTGGTAAAACCAGTTTTTGGATATCATTAAAAATAACAAAGATATGAATGTTTAAAGTAATCTATTAGACAGAGAGATCCGATGTGTACCGTGACGTCACATAACACAACTTTCATAGAAAGTTCATAAGTAATTTCGTTTTGCTAGAAAGAGATTCAAAACTTTTACTGCTCATATCTTGCTCATTTATCAACATATTGAAAACTTTCTCGCCATTTCCTTTAATTTTCAGTCTAGTATCATATTATGTTTTAAGTTACTTTCATGTTTTATTCATATTCTCTAATTCACACTGAAACAAAACAATGGGCTACACGGAGCAGCATTTTTAAGAAAGCTTTACAAAATGTGACTTTATTTATTACACAGTAAAGTACATGTTTCATTGTAAGAGTTCAAATGTTAGGTTTCACTGTGCTGTAATGTGCAAATGCAGTGTAAGATAATATGAAACATGAATCTTATTTCAATTTTTTTGTGTAGTGAATACAGTTCAAATTTTAATAGCTATCTTAAAAACGCAGCGCTGCCTATTGTTGCGTTGTATACTAATTATAAAGAGGAAAGATTTGTATGTTTGTTTGTTTGCATTGAAACAATTTTTATTTTTTTTGCATTGAATTGAAAATGTACGATTACTGCGGGATTCCCTTTTGCGAGCACAAAGGTTATAATAAAAAAGATATCAGCATTGTAAATATAAGCCCTGTTTATTATTTCAGTGTTTAGGAGACCAGCAAGCAGCCCTTATAGGACAAAATTGTATGAATTTTGGTCAAGTTAAGTGCACCTATGGTACGGGATGTTTCATTTTGTATAACACAGGTAAAAATATTTTTAATTGTTATAACTGGTTAACATATATTGTTATATCAAGTATCAACCTGGGTTTACTTCAATAATACAAGTTACATATTTATTTTCAGGAGAGTCAATAGTACACTCTGAGAATGGTTTGTTGACTACTGTGGCTTACAAACTTGGTCCAACTGCCCCACCGATTTACGCTTTAGAAGGATCAGTTGCAATAGCAGGTATGCCATATGAGTAATATGTGTACAGATAATATAAAAGCATTTTTACAGATTTTTAAATTTTAAAAAACACGTAATTAGCTAACAAATAAGGTAGTCAAAATGTGGTCCATCCAAGTTGTAAATATTGTAAAATAAATCTGTTTTCGTATATGCATTATTAGGTGTTCCGTAATACTCAAGGAACCCTTATAGTTTCGCTCTGTTGTACCGTCCCCCTTCTGTGTCTTTTCGCCCTTCTAGCTTCTGTAATTATGAATATAAATGGATGAAATTTTGTATAGTTCTATAGTGTATAGCTATTGGATTTAGCATTATAAAATAATAATAATTTTCTAAAGTTTATTACGCCGGTGCTTCTCGGCGGTGGTAGGTTACCACCGAACCGGTGGTAGGCATCAAGTAGTAGGTAATAGGCAATCGGACTGATTTTTTTTTATTGCATAAATGAATAGTACTCTTAAATATGAGTAACTTCTCAGAAGAAACCGTATATCAAAAGTCAATATTTTCAAAGGTACAGCGATTTGTATAAAAAATTTCGCAAGTCTCCTAAAAACGCTCCATACTAAAATCGACCTACAAATGACGTCACTTGTAGGTTAAATGGCCGCCGGAATATATTTGTAAATATCTCCGATATTTGTGCATTTATGTTCATACTTACCATAATGAATGTTTTTGTATATGATGTGAGTAAACTATAGTGCGTTTCATCGAATAGTTCCTTTGCCGTAAGGTTGGCACCACCAGTGTTGCCATATGTACGGATTTGTCCGTACGCGTACGGAAATTGAACATTCTGTACGGATAAAAGTTGCGTACGGATATGTGTACGGATTTCCTATCTACCGATACGTTTCAATATTTTAGTAAACTACATGCATATTCATTCATCCGTTATTTAAAATAATAATTTAATATTTAATCTACATTATTTCATTTAAATCGTCACACTAAGTGGTAGATGGTAGATTTAAGTAGATTTGTTTCAGACCTGATATGCTTACCACATTCAAGTGCGGCGGTTGAGAGAATATTCTCCGAAACAGGCAATCAGACTAATATCAAGTCAATATTTTCAAAGGTACCGCGATTTTTATAAAAAGTTTCGCGAGCCTCCTAAAAACGCTCCATACTAAAGCCGACCTACAAATGACGTCACTTGTAGGTTATAGTATATGAAGTAGTATATGAAGTATATGGCCGCAGGAATATATTTGTAAATATCTCCGATATTTGTGCGTTTAAGTTCATACTTACCATAATGAATGATGTTGTATATGATGTGAGTAAACTAATGCAGTAGGTTTTGTTTACCATTTTCGCAAAAAACAAAAAAAATTTTTTTGGTATAGACTCGCGAAATTTTGTATATAAATCGCTGTACCTTTGAAAATATTGACTTTTGATATA
This sequence comes from Glaucopsyche alexis, assembly GCA_905404095.1. Classification (NCBI taxonomy): domain Eukaryota; kingdom Metazoa; phylum Arthropoda; class Insecta; order Lepidoptera; family Lycaenidae; genus Glaucopsyche; species Glaucopsyche alexis. The sequence goes on from FR990053.1 coordinate 13,107,968, forward strand.
CGGTTTCTTCTGAGAAGTTACTCATATTTAAGAGTACTATTCATTTATGCAATAAAAAAAATCAGTCCGATTGCCTATTAATTTGGTGAAAACCAAATTAAGAAATCAACTTTCAACTGAAACTATCGAAGGTCTTCTTCATACGAAACAATTGTTAGGGAATACGCCCTGTTTTAATTTTGAAATTACTTCAGAAATGATTAAAAAAATGAATAAAGACATATATAAATAATAATGTTTTTATTTTCACTTTATTTCATACAGATTTCTTTCAGAGTTTTTAACTTTTTTCCATGCGTACGGACTTTGTACGGATTTTTTTGTGAGATGTACAGATTTTTGGTCTCAGCTGTATGGCAACACTGGGCACCACTGTCTGTCAAAGATATAAACACGCGAAGGGGCTCATGCTGATTTTAACGATTTTACATTGTTTTCTAACCGTTAATCATGCCCAAAACGTTGAAAGATTGTGAAAGAATACTCAATACTCAATACTTTTATTTGCATAAAACATGATAAATTAAGGTGTTACATTTTAAATGTCGAAGTACATGTTTTACCAATTTTGGCATGCAAATATTACAAGCTATAATTATAATAATTAATTGACACGTATAATATTAAAGTTAAACATTTATAACATTAAGGTGGTTCGTTTCCTATACAAAAAAACAATGGACATTATATAGGTAATTTCATACTATTACTACATAAATTTATATGCACATCTATTTATTCTGCAATACAATTGTCGCAAAATATATTTAAAATACTTTATTTCACACAGAAGTCACATTTTTATTGAATTTTCCACAAAAAGTGACATAAGTTACAAATGTCACTTTTTGTCGAAAATTCAATAAAAATGTGACTTCTATGTGAAATAAAGTATTTTAAATATATTTTGCGACAATTGTATTGCAAAATAAATAGATGTGCATATAAATTTATGTAGTAATAGTATGAAATTACCTAATTAATGTCCATTGTATTTTTGTATAGGAAACGAACCACCTTAATTTATGAAACAAATGACATAGGTAATAATTTTAAACATTTACAAAACATTGAGAATGAGTACAATATTGCATTTATTTTACAATTTCAGTTTTAATTGGTATATTATAGAGATTTATTAGGCATTAGGTATACACATAATATTATGAATATAAAGAAACATTATTATATGGCAAATTTTGTATTATTTTTATTTTATTTTTTATAATATGTCGTATAGATATTCTGTTATAGAGTAAAAATTTTTGTCAATTAGAAATTTTATTAAATTATTCTTAAAACTATAAAAATTTTCAATTTGTTTAATATGAGTGGGTAATTTGTTATATAGTTTCGGCATCATAATGTATGTACTTTTACTAAATTTATTTGTTTCGATAAAGGTATTTTCAATTTATTTTTATGTCGTGCACTATTAAAGTTTTCATACATTTGAATATTATTTTTCCTTAAAAATAGTATCGATTCGCAAATAAAAAGACATGGTAGAGTTAAAATCTTAAGTTTTTTAAAATAAGGTTGACAAGATTCTGTTTGTTTGAAGAAGAGTGAAGAAGAATAGTGTTGAAGGTGAAAGACTTTTGTGAACGTGAAAAACATAAAGAGTCGCCGATAATTCCGTTTAGATGTGTTCAAGCTCATGTTGCCGCTTTTAAATAGGGTTACCAGCTGCAGAGAATTTACTCGTTCAGTACCTTATTTACATAATAAATGTTACTAAAATTATTTAGTATTTATTACTCTCCTGTTGGTTAAAATAAACTTTTGAGATGTTAGTTTGTATGAAACTAGTTTTTGCCTGCAGTTCTACCTGCGTAAATATAGTATCACGCGGAACCGTACAATTTCCCGTGATAAAAAGTAGCCTATGTCCTTCCCCGTGGTCTACTCTATAAATGGCTTATTACATACCACTCCTCTTCATAAAAGTATAGATTAATAATTATTTTTTATAAATTATACCTGATATTTTAATTTTATTTAGGAATTTTAATAAATCAAAGTTGTAATTTGATATTTAAATGATATTTTTATACTCGTTAGGAATTTTAATAAATCACAATAGTAATTAAAATTGAAATGCTTTTCCCTAGACATATATTTAATAATAGGTATAGGTAAGATTAAGTTTAGTATGGAATGAGCAACACTGGATAACACCATTACCAACGTAACGGCAAAGGAACTATTTGATGAAACGCACTATAAGTATCATGATGTAGGTTTTTTTACCAATTCCGCAAAAAAAAAATATTTTCTTTTAGTACTTTTTAAATGTATTTAATTAGTAAACTACACATAAAATAATATTAAGTTGGGGAAAAAGTTTCTTCGCATTTTATATAAAAATTCAAAAGGTTTTTTTATAAAGTTTATTTACAAGAGACTAAAGTATATAGGTGCCATTTTGTTCGATAACTTCTTGCCATCTTGTTGGTAGGTACATGATCCCATTGCTATAAAATTTTTGGGGCTTCTGATGAAAAAACTGCGACAAGTGGTTTTGGCAGTCCTTTTGTGATGTCAACCTGACACTGCCTAAGGAATTCTGCAGCGACCGAAACAGGTGGAAAACTGAAGGTGCAAGGTCAGGACTATACGGCGGATGCATTAACACCTCCCAGCCAAACTCCCGTAATTTTTTCTGAGTGGCTAAAGATGTGTGAGGTCTAGCGTTATCATGGTGAAAAACTACACCCCTTCTATTGATTAATTCCGGCCGCTTTCTCTCAACTTCTTGCTTTAATCTCATCAGTTGTTCGCAGTACAGTTCAGAATTGATGGTCCTGCCTGGCGGTAACAGCTCATAATGAATAATGCCCTTCCAATCCCACCACACACACAGCATCACCTTGTTGCGAGTTAACCCGGGTTTCGCCACAGTCTGTGAAGCCTGACCGGCCTTCGACCACGATCTTTTTCGCACGTTCTTGTCGTACGTGATCCACTTTTCATCACCAGTTATCAGCTTCTTCAAAAATGGTTCGGTTTCATTACGTCGTAATAAAGAATCACAAATGAGCACACGGTTCATTAGGTTTCTTTCAGTGAGCTCATGAGGCACCCAAATATCGAGCTTTTTTGTGTACCCAGCTTTTTTCAAATGCGCCAAAACCGTTTTGTGGTCAATCCCCAGTTCTTCAGCTACATCGTAACTACTAATATGCCGATCTTGCTCCACTTTTTCAAAAATGGTAACAGTTTTGTCCGTAACAGGGCGACCAGAGCGACGTGCATCTTTGATATCAAAATTTCCGGATTGAAAACGCTTAAACCAAATTTGCGCTACTCTCACAGATACTGCATTAGGTCCATAAACATCACAAATTTTTTTCGCGGCTTGTGTTGCATTTTTACCTTTTTTGTAATAAAATTTTAAAATGTATCGAAATTCTTCATAAGAATCACTCATTTTAACAATAAGAAAAACAAATGAAAATCTCAAATTTACCTAATTTGAATTTGGAATTGTCTTCTGTAAAATTAAAACTTTTTAATGATACCAAAATCAGCCAGATACAATTGGTATAGCCCAAGATATTTTATGACAAGTTCATACATACTATAATGCGAAAAGACTTTTTCCCCAACCTATTATATTTTTTTACATTTACTAGTAGTAATGCTTCAATATTTCTGAATATATTAATGAAACTAAATATTTCAGATGTAGTCCGATCCCCTATTCCGTATTATTTAATAACTTCTGTGGAATAAAAACTTTTGTGATTTGATTTGATTTTTATATTTTCGGAGTGGCTCTCTTATTAATATACGTGTCAAATGGGGATGAAAATTATTTTTAATTCTACTCCATCGTGTTGGTTATCTTTGAATAGGTATTTTAAAATAAAGGTATGGTTTCATACATGACTTTTTACCATTTTCGAGTAATCGGCCTCTAAAGTGGTTTATAAGTTATAGAGGGGGGAGGGTGGGGGTGACATTTCTAAACTATAGGAGATAGAAACTTGTAGGTACATGCAAGATGGATGAATGGATGGATATTTGTGATTCTTTCACGCTAAAACTACTGGAAGGATTTTTAATAAATTCGTTATGATAATAGTTTAGGCTTTGGATTAAAACATAGGCAATATTTTATCCTGTAAAATTGCAGTAACTTTATACCAAAGGCAACCATTTTCGAGTAATCGGCCTTCAAAGTGGTTTAAAAGTTATAGATGGGGGAGAGGGCGGGGGCTGACATTTCTAAACTATAGGAGATAGGACATATTATACATGCGAGATGGATGAATGGATGGATATTTGTGATTCTTTCACGCAAAAACTACTGAAAGGATTTTTAATAAATTCGTTATGGTAATAGTTTAGGCTTTGAATTAAAACATAGGTAATATTTTATACCGCAAAAATTGCAGTAATTCCGTCGAATACTGTATTTACGCGGGCGGAACCGTGAACAAAAGCTAGTTTGAAATATATTGGTTACAGGTGATATGTTGCAATGGCTCCAAGACAACTTAGAAATACTCCCGGACATATCGGACACGGAACGTCTGGCGACGGAGGTGTCAGACGACGAAGACGGCAGCGTATGCTTCGTGCCCGCATTCAACGGCCTCTACTCGCCGCACTGGAGGAAAGATGCCCGAGGGTAGGGTTGCCAGGGGTTAAATTCAAAAACCCGGTTGCAAGTGTTAAAAAAATCTGATTTCAGTTAAAAAGTCCGGTCCGGTCAAAGATGAGCTGGACCAAGGGGGTAAGACTAAAATCGAAACCGTAGACAGCTACTTGTCTCACAAAACATCAAAGGCAAAAACCAATAAGAGTGAAAGAGAAAGCCATCTTCATGTCTTTTCGTTTTTTTTAAAGTTGGCTGGACTCCAGCTTTATTGCTGACAAGCAGTAAAGTCGAAATTTCCGCGTCGCAAAACTGGACTCCACTCTTACTGGAGTATGGCCAACGATTCGGTTTTAGTTTACCTTCTATGTGTGTTATATTTCTATGAGCTGGACAACCGACAGCAACAGTTACTTGATCAAAGTTGTTATTCAAATTTGTGATCACTTATTGTTACCCACATTTCTAGCAGCCCCTCAAAAATTTATATTAGCGTTATCGCCAGTGAAAGACACGCACTTTTCTTTTAAATTATATACTTTTCTAGTGTTGTCAGTAGATGATTGGCAATGGTTATCATTGACTATTTATTGACATTAAAAATCCGGTCTCGAATGAAATCCGGGCGGAGTCCGGCCTATATCCTCAAAATCCGGTCTAGACCGGATTTATCCGGTCAGATGGTAACCCCACCCGAGGGTATGCACATCTTTATCTCTGTATATTTTTATGAAACCTATAAATTCACTCAAAATTAATCTACTTCTGAATACTATCGAAAGGGCACTAGCTAATTCCTAAGTTACCTGCTTACATTTTAACACTTGTTAGTGGTTATATCTTTAACTTTTTGAAGATAATATTATGTTCCGCCCCGTTTCGTCCTTATTGGCTTGGCCTATACTTATCAGGAGGTATGTAGGTGTGAAAAATAGAAAATGTAGGCGCTCGGATGCGCTAGCTAGCGCTGAAAGAAAGAAATACAGCTATCGGCCAGCAGGCTTAGCATGCGCATAGAAGAAACACCGAAGAAAAGAAAATATGACAGATTGAAGAAACATTAATACCGTTCGGAGCAAAATAGGACTTATTATAAGGTAGCAAAGTCGATGTATCGTCGTTATGAGAAATAACATTTCTTTTCTTCCCGAGCATGAGCTCACAAAATGGCCTCTTTTGACAGCTAAAGTAGAAACCTTTTCTTAATTTAATGTCAAAAAGTCCCACAATAATGTCAACCATTCCACATCATGGCGGTCCTAGACAAAAAGTTTCTTTACGTTGAGTCATATACGTGAATATATTTTGTTCGTTTCTGACAGAAGATTTCCCGGCAACCATTTTAAAAATATGGCGGTTTAGAAATGTTGACTTCTATTGACGACCTTGTTATCATGGATTAAGAACTATTTTGCAACGAACTGTTTTGGATAGAATATTTCTTCATTAAATGTATTTCTATGGATCGCCATGCTAAGCCTGCAGGACACGTATACTAACCATGGAGAATAGAGGTAAGGAGAACCATCTCGTGTATTAAAAAGTGTCCGTTGAAAGGGAGCAAGAAAAGATGGCGCTATAGTAGGTGGAAGAATTTCAAAAAGAGCGCCACAAAATGGCCACAAATTATTAGAGTAGGTAACTAACCAATAACTAACTTTCAAATAACTTCACTCCATCTCTTATTGCTAACTTCATATCATTTCCACCATCTACACTAGCGCTATTTCGGTGAGTTTTCGAACTATAATTTGGTCTTTACGGGTGGACATTTTTTCAAGTTATCCCCCATACAAGATGGTTCTCCTTACCTTTATTCTCCATGATACTAACTTCAATAGCGCTGTCACTTGACTGACGCCAAGGAATTTGTAAGTATTATATACAACAGGAAAGAGTACTTCAAACTTTATTTTCTTTTAATTCAATCAAAAATGATCTTTACTACTCAGACTTAAAGCTTATCACGTGCGCAACAAAAAAACCGGTCCCGGTGAGATAGCTATAAGTTATCCCAGAGTTATCCCTGTGTCTCGTTCTAACAGGTAACCTAGTGTAGCCAGTTTATATCTTTCCTTAAATTTCAGGTTTGGTAGATTTTATGTGCGATATAGTGTATAAGAAAGAAATACTAATAAAATCGGTTAAATATTATGTTATTCATAATCTGAGAGAGAAATGTAAAATAAAAATTACTAGTTATTTAGAACCTACCTACTAACCGATAATTGTTATTATTTTTTGATTATTTGCATTTTGGTAGAGTAAAATGGAAGAAATGAAAATAGAATAGTTGCAACACAAAACGCCGTGTATTTCCCTTGGAACATTCTAGATGTTCGGGTGACAATATGGTAACCAGGGAGCTAGAATATGGCCATAGGAACTCTGTAATTAAACGACGATGAGGTTCCATCGAGTTTGGGCTCGTATGATTCGTCTTGACGAGTATCTTCGTTGGCGTGAATATGCAATCAAATGAATTGGGGCTTGGGCTTGCTGTGAATAACTCGAAAATCCAACATGGCGGAACATCGAAGATGGCCGCCAAGTCATTTTTAATGCACTCCTACAATATGGGTATCAAATGAAAGGGCTTGCTGAGAATAACTTGAAAATCCAACATGATGGAACATCCAAGATGGCCGGCGAGTTATTTTTAATGCACTCCTACAATATGGGTATCAAATGAAAGGGATTGCTGAGAAAAACTCGAAAATCCAACATGACGGAACGTCCAAGATGGCCGACAGTCAATTTTAATGAAATCCTACAATATGGGTATCAAATGAAAGGGCTTGCTGTGAATAACTCGAAAATCCAACATGGCGGAACATCCAAGATAGCCGTCAAGTCATTTTTAATGCACTCCCACAATCTAAGTATCAAATGAAAGGGCTTGCTGAGAAAAACTCGAAAATCCAACATGATGGAACGTCCAAGATGGCCGACAGTCAATTTTAATGTAATCCTACAATATGGGTATCAAATGAAAGGGCTTGCTGAGAATAACTCGAAAATCCAACATGATGGAACATCCAAGATGGCCGACAGTCAATTTGAATGCAATCCTACAATATGGGTATCAAATGAAAGGGCTTGCTGAGAATAACTCGAAAATCCAACATGGCAGAACACCCAAGATGGCCGACAAGTTATTTTAATGTACTCGTACAATATGGGTATCAAATGAAAGTATGGTGTGTTGGGGTTTTTTGAGGTCTTTACTGAGTAGAGTAAAATCTCTAGGAGGTCTCCTTATTGAAGAGCTTGACTGTACTAAATTAACCGGCAAACGACCTTGCAACAATGATGCGTTAAATGAGAGGAACAGACTGAGAAACCTATCTAGCTATAACTAAAAAGTAAAAAATAAATTAAAAGTAAAAAAAAAACTTTTTTAAAAAAACAAGCTTTTATTTGAATGCGCTAAAAAGAATAAAATATTTTTCCTTTAAAACTTTTACTATCAACTTATAACGTAATAATTACACAATTTATATGATATAAAAGCTTGTCGAGAATCAAACAAATCAAAGAAGTAAATCAAGTAACTTGTTCTGATAGATTTATGAGACAATTTATTTGATTCTCGACAAGCTTTTATAACATACTAGCTTTTGCCCGCGACTTCGTCCGCGTTGAACAATACTTTGGGATATCGCTGAAATTTACCCGCGACTTTATTTATGACTAACGAAAGCGGAATCCTATTTTTTTAAACGGAACCCTAAAATAAAAGTAGCCTATGTTAGATCCTATAACATCAGCTATCTGCTAGTAAAAGTCCCGTGAAAATCGGTCCAGCCGTTTCAGAGATTAGTCGGAACAAACAGACAGACAGACCGACTGACAGACAGACAGACGGACAGACAAAAATTAAAAAAAAAATGTATTTTATTGTAAGTACCGAATATACTTTCAGATTCATTATGTAAAAAGCTGTTAATTTGAAGTTACAAACAGACACTTAAATTGTAATTGTACTGTATAGATGTATAGATATTATAATGTATTATATTTTAAGATATTATCAATTTGATGTTTATAAAATAACTAAACTATGTAACTAAAGTAAACTAAACTTAACCACAGAATACAACTAAACATTAACCCGCACGCGCACCCCGCCTTGGTGACGTCCACTCCGCAACGGGCCGTGCAGCAGGAATCGTAATATTTTAATTTCGCCATAACTTCAAAACCAAACGTCCAATTTTAATCATTAAAAGACCAAATATTATCTACATAAACTGTACTTAGTGATGAAATAATTTATTTTGATAAGGATTAATAACATGAGTAAAATAAACGCATTTAAATGTAGTCCAAAAAAAATCAAGATTTCTAAATAAAAAAATGGTTATTGTGCCTCACTCGACATAGATAGGTATAGTGTGTCGCGGACTTTTTTGTAGATATTTATAAGATCTACAATTAATTAGAACATTTTATGGTTCTATCTTTTATAGTTTAGGCAGCGTACGCAAAATAAGTAACTTTTCTGGTTGATTTTTTACACCTTGTGTCCGAAAAAACCCAAATATCTTACGGAACCCTATTTTTTTCCAAAATAAAATTTAGCCTATGTTACTCGTGGATAATGTAGCTTTCGAATGGTGAAAGAATTTTTGAAATCGGTCCAGTACTTTTTGAGCCTATTCATTACAAACAAACAAACAAACATACAAACAACGTTTTCCTCTTTATAATATTAGTGTAGATAAATTGTGTAATTAGTTAATTACGTTATAAGTTGATAGTAAAAGTTTTAAAAGAAAAAATTGCGGGATTCGAACCAGCGACCGGCTTGATCACCAACATGCTCAACCACTAAGCCAAAGAGGTCGTCAAACTTTTAATTAGTGAAAAATATACTTTACCACGTGGTAGTGCTCATGATTACAAACTTTCCCAAAGGAACTTTTTTATTTAATCCACCTCAACTTAACATTAGGTAGCGAATTAAATAATAATAAAAAACAACGGGTTGCACTCCGGGAGTGCCGGTAGAAGAGAAAAATTTCAAAAGTGGGGCCATTTAACTAGACTCGTATACGTCAAATTTCAAAATGGCTCCAAAATTTTCAAAAGTGGGGCCATTTAACTGGAGACACTTTTTTCTTCATAGTGTTTTCACCGTATGTCAAATTTCAAAATGGCCCCAAAAATCTCAAAAGTGGGGTCATTTAACTGGAGACAGTTCTTTTCTCTATCGTGTTTTCACCATACGTCAAATTTCAAAACGGCCCCAAAAATCTCAAAAGTGGGGCCATTTAACTGGAGACACTTCTTTTCTCTATACTGATTTCACCGTACGTCAACTTTCAAAATGGCCCCAAAAATCTCAAAAGTCGTGCCATTTAACTCGAGACAATTTTCGTGGTAATTGGAGGTAATTAATTGTAATTAATAGTAATTAACAATTGGAGGTAAAGGCCAATGTAAGGGTAAATGTGATGGGGATGATTAGCGGTCAAGGTCAAGACCAAAGGTCAATAGTTGGGGTCAAAAGTAAAATATACGAACTAAAATAGTTTCATGCTCGCGTAAACCAAGACAGCAAACAATTGCAAGTTGCATCTTTTGACTTTTCGATCAGATTCACGTGTCCTGCTCGAGTTTAACAGTTTTTACCCATCCCAAGAAAAGTGCACAGTGCCGCTAAAGGAATTTTCACTTATAACAAATGCTCTAAAAAGTTTATTTGGGTAAGATGTTTGTTATCATGAGCATTATCATGTAGTAAAGTGTTTTACATTAATTAAAAGTCAATCTATAATATACGTTTCAGCAACTTGTATTATCATTTATGACATATTATTATTTTTAAACAAAAAATTAAACCGACTTCCAAAGTAAAAATACACAAATAAGTATGAAATAAAACTTATTTTCTAAATAATTCCCCTTTTAAATTTGCCTATTTCTCTACTTAATCTTCTTAATTTTGAAGTCGATACCAGCCCAAACGATATTCGACAATATTTTATAGAACTCACGTTCATATTTGCCGGTACCGTGGTGGTGGCTTAAAGTTTCATACTTTTTTGTGTACTTTTACTTTGGAAGTCGGTTTAATTTTTTGTTTAAAAATAATAATTTCACCCGTTTTAGTTATATATTTTGTTAAGTTGTTATTAATACGTCTTAAGAACGTCTAAAATAAACGATCGAATGTATAATCCATCCATTAGGTATTGTTGTTAAGGTGATGATGATGATTACTGTAAGTTACAAAGTGGCATATGCTTACAGTTCTTTAAACAATGCTGAAATTTCCAAACGTGTATCTTTAAAGACTGAGGAGTTCTGTTCAGTGCTTTTGGATCTAGGGTATACCCTAGATCCAAAAATAAGATGTTGAAACCAAGGTATACCTTGGTTTCAACATCTTATTTTTAGGAGCATATGCTGCATTGTGTTACTTCAGTAAAAGTCAAAATCACTATATGTGTCGATATAAATTTCGAGGAGTTCCCTCGATTCCTCATGGATCGCATCATCCGGTTTCCACCTTAGTGACTAAAGGACCAATTTCGAATTAAACCCTAAAGGTTGCGTAAACAACAACAAAAGAATTTTTCATATAGGTCCATAAACAGCAGAGTAATGTTCAAAGATCTCCGTGTTAGGGTAAAATACTATAAGAAGTACCTTTTATATCATCATAATGTGATGATGTATGGTGTGATAGTGGTGGTGATGATGATGTTTACTCTAATTGACAGGGTGGCATATGCTTGCAGCTTGCAGTTCTTTAAACAACGCCGAAATCCCCAAACATGTATCTATAATGAGTCAGGAGTTCTGTTCTATACTTTTGGATCCAGGGTATACCTTGGAGCAAAATATTACTTTTTGATAGCATGTGCTTGGACTTCTTTAGAAAAAGTTGAAATCACCATATGTTTCCAAACTTCAACTAATTTGTCCCCAAATTAAAAATATTGTTGTCACCCTTGTTAAAAAGAGACGGAGCGGTTTGTATTATATCTCCCTCTCGGCACAGATTTGATGCCGAGAGCTCTTTCCAGTTGTATATAATACTTACAAATTCCTTGACTGACGCAATCCGCCATTTCGCTTTTTAAAGCTTAGAGATCGCCATTTTGCTTACGAGCGCATCCGAGTGCTTTTTTCCGCCAAACACAGCCTTTGTGTGCGTACTGCGTTTGTTGACGCATATACAGGAATACTTTTTCATCGGTACAATAAATTTTACCACGTCATTGGTAACGGTAATAGAGTAGTACATTTCACAAATAACATATTTTTTTTTCATTTCAATTAATTTATCCTATAACCAATCTAATACCGCATGGGCGCACTAACTACAAGGCGTCAACGGGTGCGGTACGAGGTAGGGGGCGGCGGGGTGGGGTAAGCATACTCTATGGGGTAAGCGATCGGCCGGGCGGCGGCGCTCGATGCTTTGTTGCTAACTCGTGCGCCGCGGCGCACGGTGGGTCGAAAATCGGCTTTCATAGACATAGAAATGAAATCTCGAAAGTGACAAATTTTTTGATGGATATTGCTTCAGTTTAGTATTACTATGTAGAAAATGAAGTTTGAGATAATTTGGCCCAAAAATGAGGGAGTAATAATTTATTTACGAAAAACTTGTATGGAGCCAACATGAAAAATTCAATTATTTCAAAAACGGCTAGTTTAACCGTAATATCCTGACAGATGGTTATAGTACTAATTATTCATGATTTTTTGGCATACATCATATAACGGTTTTAGCTGCTCTTTTTTTTTAAAAAATCGTCGAAATTTTTTGAAAAAAAGTCATCCTGTATTATTGCACGATTCGATAGTGTTACTATTAAGGAACAATTTCTGGAAAGTAATGGTATACGGAAAATTTGAGGAAAGTGTTGAATTTTAATAAACTCCTTCATATTTTGAACAAATGTATGAACAATTATATAAAATGCTAAAATTTAGCACTTTCCTTAACTTTCTCACATATAGTTACTTCCCAGCAATTGTTATTTACTAGCAAGACTATCGAATGCTGCTATAATACAGAGTGACTTTTTTTTCAAAATTAACGGATTCGAATCCCAACCAAGGATGTTGACTTGGCGATAATTTGATAATGCAGTTATATTCGTCGTACACTGTGAAGTGAAGGAAAATTATGTCAGAGTAATTTCTTCCCAAAAATACTGGATTTATAACTTTTTTATAGAAAATTTCTATAGAGCCAATGAGAAAAATCCAATTATCTTCAAAACGGCGAGATAAATCCTCATATCCTTACACGTTATTATAGTACTATTTATTCGTGATTTTTTGACATAGTTCATGAAACGTTTCTATTTGCCATTTTTTTTTTTATTATCGAAATATTAATTTTGAAAAAAAGTCAGCCCTGTATTATTGCACCATTCGATGGTCTTGCTAGTAAAGAACAATTTCTGGAAAGTAATGGTATACGGCAAACTTAAAGAAAGTGTTAAATTTCAATAAACTTCTTTATAATTTGAACAAATGTATGAAAAATAATATAAAATGCTAAAATTTAGTTCTTTCCTCAACTTTCTCATATGTAATTACTTCCCAGCAATTATTCTTTACTAGCAAGACTATCGAATGGTGCAATAATACAGGGTGACTTTTTTTTCAAAATTAGTATTTCGATAATTAAAAAAAATGGCAAATAGAAACGTTTCATGACTATGTCAAAAAATCACGAATAAATAGTACTATAATAACATGTAAGGATATGAGGATTTATCTCGCCGTTTTGAAGATAATTGGATTTTTCTCTTTGGCTCTATAGAAATTTTCTATAAAAAAGTTATAAATCCAGTATTTTTGGGAAGAAATTACTCTGACATAATTTTCCTTCACTTCACAGTGTACGACGAATATAACTGCATTATCAAATTATCGCCAAGTCAACATCCTTGGTTGGGATTCGAATCCGTTAATTTTGAAAAAAAAAGTCACCCTGTATTATTGCAGCATTCGATAGTCTTGCTAGTAAATAACAATTGCTGGGAAGTAACTATATGTGAGAAAGTTAAGGAAAGTGCTAAATTTTAGCATTTTATATAATTGTTCATACATTTGTTCAAAATATGAAGGAGTTTATTAAAATTCAACACTTTCCTCAAATTTGCCGTATACCATTACTTTCCAGAAATTGTTCCTTAATAGTAACACTATCGAATCGTGCAATAATACAGGGTGACTTTTTTTCAAAAAATTTCGACGATTTTTAAAAAAAAAAGAGCAGCTAAAACCGTTATATGATGTATGCCAAAAAATCATGAATAATTAGTACTATAACCATCTGTCAGGATATTACGGTTAAACTTGCCGTTTTTGAAATAATTGAATTTTTCATGTTGGCTCCATACAAGTTTTTCGTAAATAAAATATTACTCTCTCATTTTTGGGCCAAATTATCTCAAACTTCATTTTCTACATAGTAATACTAAACTGAAGCAATATCCATCAAAAAATTTGTCACTTTCGAGATTTCATTTCTATGTCTATGAAAGCCGATTTTCGACCCACTGTGCGGCGATAGATGCGTAATGCATCCACACTATGTATTAGTTTAACGGATAAGTTCGGGGATTGATAATTTTGTTTTTTGTTCCAAAGGGGTAGTAACAAAAAACGCTAGTATTTTTTATTTTTGACAACTATTACGTATGTTGATTTATTGTAGGTACTGGTAAAATAATCCTGTATGTATATGGTCGCAGCGTGATGTGCGGGCTGAGCAGCAGCACGAGCGCGGGTCACGTGGTGCGCGCGGCGCTAGCGGCGGTGTGCCAGCAGGCGCGCGGGGTGGCGGACGCGATGGCGCGCGACGCCGCCCCCCTGCGCCGCCTGCTGGCCGACGGCGGCATGGCGCAGAACACCGCGCTCATGCAGATGCAGGCGGACGTGCTCGGGATACCCGTGGTGAGTGAGAAAGTGATATCAGCTACAACTGACACTACTTAGGCCTTTTTCATCTGTTAATGGATGATTTATACAGTATTCTCCGAGCAAAGTAACCACTCTTAAAATACTGTAGTGCCTGGGACAGTTGGTTTTTAAATGTCGTATGGTTGCCCAAGCACATACGGCATTCTCACAACATAGTCAGCCTAGTCCAGAGGAATGACTGGTCAATACTCTTGGGCCAACCATATGCGGGTTTCCTCACGATGTTTTCCTTCACCGTTAGAGCGTCCGTATAATGTAGGTACTTGAGATCTGAAAAAGTCTCATTGGTACACACCACAACCTGGGATTCGAACCTACACTCTCTCGAGTGCGAACCAAACGATCTACCCACTAGGCCACGCAGCTCACACAACTGACAACTGTTAATAAAACTTCACATTTAATCCTCGCTGTGTCAATGGAATTCTGAAGAGAATGAGCTATTCAAATAATACTAGCAACTTTAGCAAGCCACAGAGTGAAAAAATGTTTAAATCAGATTGTATCGAGTTGAAATTATTATTCTACCACATAACTTATGATATTTTGTCTACTTATTTTAAAATCATTTTTGTATTCCCTAACAATAAAAAAATAGGTACCTATCTATACTAATATTATAAATGCGAAAGTGTGTCTGACTGTCTGTCACCTTTTCACGCTTTAACCACTGAACCAATTTTGATGAAATTTGGTACAGTGTACTTTTGAGTCCTGAGAAAGGACATAAGATACTTTTATCCCGAAAAGTACAGTGTTCCCGAGGGATACTGTATTTACGCGGGTGAAGCCGCGGGCAACAGCTAGTAGCAAAATATAAACATGTTTCTATCATCAGATTCGGCCGCTAATGATGGAGAGCACGGCGCTGGGCGCGGCGATGGTGGCGGGCACGGCGCTGCGCGTGTGGCCCGCCAGCACGCCCAGCCCCCCCTCCGACACCTTCATACCAGCCATATCCTCGGACGGTACATTGTGTTTGTGTAGTTTGTTGAGATTTGAAAATAGAAAGTGTTAATCCCGCCCATGAACGTAAAAAAAGGTGGACACTGCTTCAGTAATATGAATAGTGAAGCCGTCGAAGTAAGACGGCCGTATCGTAGCGACACGTGCCGCACGCACACATTCACAGCATATTAAGACGATCGGCCGCCAGTACGCCAATGGAAATTATCCGTAAATCTCACACAAACGTACCTAAGTCGCCGCCATTGTTGGGCTTCACTCAATGCTTAGCTCACCTTCCGTCCGCCTTTTTTTTACGTCCATGATCCTGCTTTGTTTTAATTTCAGGATATTCGTAATAATTTTGCTGATGGCAACAAACAAATTTTTTTATTAATTTACATCAACAGAGCGTGAAATTCGCCGAGCACGTTGGGAGAAAGCTCTAGAAAGATGCATGGGGTGGTCAACCGAGGATAACAACAAAAGTCAAGCAAAAGGCAAGTTCGAATTATATTTAAAGTGGGTTTTTTACAAAAAAAAAGTAACAACAAATATAACGCGTTTCAAAAGAGAATAGGAACGTCATTGACCCTTTTTTGTCAAATATCACTTGAAAAATGCGATTTTCAGAAAAACTTATGTGCATTTAAATATTAATAGCCTTGCATCGAATTTAAATAAAAACGTTAAATAGTAATGAATTATCTAAACATAAATTTAACTATCATAACAGTCTAAATTCGAAACAATATGGCGCCGACTTGATCCTATTCTCATTTGAATCGCATTACATATACAAGTACTTCAACTGCATTAGAGGGGAAGATAGTTCCTGTGTAGTGTTATTCCTCTGGACATAAATAGCACAATAACAGAAAATAAATTGTGATTTTGATTTGCCCTTGATTTTAATAGCATTTTTATGGCACAAATTATATAGAATACAATAATTTTCAGAAGAGGCTGACTACACAACTGCAGTGATTCCATCGGGATTGTTCTTCCTCGGCACAGCGCTGATGGTCGTTATAGCTGATAAATTGAAAATTATATAAACATTGCCATTTCCAATAAACAAATTAATGCAGTATTAATACATTGTTAGTGATTTTTAGTTACCATACAAAGAAATAAATATTGTTACAATTTCAGATAGTTTTTATTTTGCCACAAAACCTAATACCTAATAGGAAATGAAATCACTTAACTTATAGTTTGTCCAATGACATCAAGGACAAGCATATGGATTTCTTTACTAAAAATCTGAATGTTTTTTTTAGTAAAGGAATCATTGAACTACCTATGAGTTGGCAAAAGTGCATAGATAGCATTGGTAAAAGTGCATAGATAGCACTTTAATTAAATAAATATTACGTTTAAAAAATAATAATTTATGTTCCTCCTTTACAAAACGCCAATTTCATATGTAATGACCTAATAAATTAAATAAGCAGACCGTACTGAAGTTTTGATCGGCTAATGTGGAGTCAGCCTAAGACGGAGGGAGAGTAGACCGCCGACGCGGCATAGGAGAGGAAGTAACAGCCTCCGTGGTCTAGTGGTTAGAGCATTGGCTCGGAGGTCGTGGGTTCGATTCCCGCATTAGAACAAAAAATTTTGTTTCTAAGTTTGGTTAGGACAATGCTGGCTGATCACCTGATTGTCTGACAAGAAAGGTGATCCATGTGTCGGAAAAGTAAAAAATGGTAAAAAGTCGGACCTGCGCCTGATCTCTCGTCAGTCGTGTCAGTTATCCGTCCCACTGGATTATGACTGTAAAGAGAGTCTTGTGTACTGCACACACACTTGGGCACTATAAAATTACTCCTGCGTAACTAGCCTGGTTTCAATGTAACCGAGCACCGTTACCGACATCGGTGAGTAGGAGTTATAATACCTTATTATATATAAGAGAGGGGCTCTTTCTACCGAGCGGCGAAAATGTATGCCTGCTCCTGTTGGTTCGTTAAAGCGGCGCAGGGCGCTTGCTTATGGTGAAACACCAGGGCCACGAAATGTATGGAAAAACATACAAACATTTCCTCCCTGGATAATGCCGGTAGAGTAACAATTTTTTTCCTGAATATCTATGGATACTATTAGCATGTCCCTATGATTTCCGAGACCACACTTTGCTCGAACTCCGAGCAAAGCTTGGTCTCCCAGGTACTTATAAGTAAATAAAACCATAATTTCATTTTCATAAAAATTTATTATTATGAACAAATAAAAAATAAATATAAAGTTTATGAATGCATAATTATTATGGCTTAAGTTCAACCTTTGATTACAGCTATAGGTCGTAATTTAACAGTCTTTTTACTTATACCTGCTGCATGACAAGTGTTAACTACATCAGTTACATTTTTGTAAGATTCTGGTGCCTCTTCCATGACCAACTTAGGTGATGCTACTCGTATAGAAATTCCCATGTTTTCAAGCTTATTTAGTACTTCCTTGTAGTCAATATTGCGCCTGGATTTCGCTCGAGAAAGTGCACGCCCCTAAAAAGATATGAAATTAATATAATTACCAAGGACGTTTTTACCATTTTTGTCTTCAATCACAAAAGATTTGGTAAACAGACTTTAGTTTTTTTAAACAGTTTGGGTTTAAACCACCTACTTTTGTACAAATTGCAATAGTCACTTTTCTTCATGGTGTAAAGTAATTGATATTGGCATCTAAAAACAACTGGAAGTACAGTAGAGTAATAACAATTTTACTTACAGCCCCATGACAAGTGGATCCAAAAGTTTCCGTCATGCCCTGGTGAGTACCAGTAAGTACATAGCTGCAGGTTCCCATTGAACCGCCAATTAGAACAGGTTGGCCAGTTAGTTGGTAATCTACTGGTATCAATGGATGATGAGGAGGGAATGCTCTTGTTGAACCCTGCAGAGGAAATACATTCAATTACTTCAATATGTGACATTCTTAATCAAAAACAATTTAAAATAAAAAATCTATACACAATTACATAATAGGACTTTATGATGTAAAAAAATGGGAATCGTTCCTAAATTTTATTGATTATGGATGTAATAAAGCTTAAATAGGTACTTTCTGTTTTACAAAAAAATATTCACTTACCTTTCTGTGGACAAGCAATGTTTTCGCTTTTCCATCTACAACATGTTCCTCAATCTTGGCAATATTGTGTGACACATCATAAATTACATGCATATCTAAATCATCAGGAGCCATTTTGAACTGCTTGGCAAAGGCTTGCCTAGTTAGGAAGGTCATTGAACTACGATTCACCCATGCAAAATTGGCCGCAGCAGCCATAGCCTTGAGGTAGTCTTGGCCTTCTACTGAATGAATTCGGGCACACGCAAGCTGTCTATCATTGACATCAATTTGATCTCTTTTCATAGCTTTTTCCATTTGTACCAAGGCATCAGTGGCAACTTGGTGTCCAAATCCTCTGCTACCCGAGTGTATCATTACACACACTTGGCCTACCTTTTCAATGCCCATTTTACCTGCGGCAAATTTGTCGTAGATTTCATCTACAACTTGTATCTCAGCATAGTGATTACCGGCTCCTAGTGTTCCCAGCTGTGGAAGACCTCTCTTCTTAGCTCTTAAGCTAACTTTAGAAGGATCAGCATTCAACATGCGCCCATACTCTTCGCAATGCTCCTTGTCTTCAGCCCAGACATACCCCTCCCGCAGTGACCAGTCCATACCCATTTCTAAAGCTTCTTCCAGATCTCGAGCATTCATAGGTATTATTCCTTTGGAGCCTACTCCAACAGGAATATGATCAAATAAACTTTGAGCTATCTGTTCCTGAAAGATTTTTAAAAAAATTCCATAATTAACAGTGTTATAAAATCCATGGAATATTAATTAATTGTTTAAAAATAAAAGAAGTTTAAATATGTTCTTATGTGAGCAGTAACAATAATAAGAAATTTTACCTTCACTGGTTGAATATCTTTTTCATATAAGTTTGTCCTCAACAATCTGACGCCACAATTGATATCAAAACCAACACCTCCAGGTGACACAATAGATTTTTTATCAGATACATCAAATGCTGCCATATTACCTGAATACATAAAATGTTTAAGTATTTTTTAAAATAACATAATAACAATACAATACCGAAATGAGAGAGAAGTTCTAATAAATAATAATTTATTGTGAAACCAATTTTAGATTCTTTTATTATTTAATGAACATCTTATACATAACTGGTCGACCACTAGGATAAAGGCAGATGCTTCGGTGACAAATTTGCATCTTGTGCATTCCCATTATTGAATTTTTTTTTCTTTACTTTCTACTGTGGAGGTCTCCTTTGTGGAGGCCCAGGACTGTAGCCACAGTTGCCCTCCCCTAAATCTGGGTCTGATTAAATTTAAGCTAATATTGGGCAACTTTTTGAAATGAGTTAGACACATACATTTTTTGTGACACAGGTACACTATCATAGTGTATGTGTGTCACAAAAAATATACGTACCTAACTCATAAATACAGTATACAAAATAAAAAGCTATACTTGCCTATAGCAAATCCATATCCAGAATGTATATCAGGTAGGCCAATAGACCGACCGACGATTCCAGGTAACGCCGCAACATTAGCAATTTGTTTTACTCCAGGAAGAAAACCTCCTGTCATACCTGGTCGACAAGAGTTTTTTAACTCGTCCAGCATTAGCTTCTCTAATGTGTTGTTCACATAAAATACGCCTTCTACGTTCATATTTGGTTGGAAACCTTTCTTAATCTTCCAACAATGAGGATTAATCTTTTCTAAATACTTTAACTCTTCGTTATATTGCCTGACCACCATCTTCACAAAAGTATCTAATTATTATCTTTCTTTAACTATGTTTGGATAAATTGAATAGTAAGAACTTTTCTTTATAACTAAACTAAATGAATTAGTCAAATCACCCTGAATTCTGCTTGCAAAATATTATTAAAAACTTTATAATAAAAAGCCGCAGACGCCAGACCACCGCCAGACTATCGAAGATAAATGTCAATTGTCAAGTCACCATTCTTCGTCTTCTTCTTTTGGCATAGGATAGATCATGAATTAAGCATAGCCCTCACCGTTCTGCAAAAACTTAGCATCCCATCGAAGGATTTTTGAAATCAAAATGACCTTAATCGATAGGTCTACGTTAGGTCCGGATAGGTCTAACAATTTTCGTTAGGTAGGTTATTTTTAGTATTTTTTTTAAATTTTGAAAAAAAAATGCATCTTAGCACCCCATCGAAGGATTTTTGAAATAAAAATGACCTTAATCGATAGGTCTACGTTAGGTCCGAAGTTCCGGATACGTCCACTACAATTTTCGTTAGGTCCCCCATAGTTTTTATTTTAAATATTTTTTTAAATTTTGAAAATAAAAATATATGCAAGAGTTTCGCCGGGAATGTCAATCAGCAATGTGTTTCTGTGTTATTTTTCAAAATTCGTGTTAATTCAATTTTCAATGTGTAATATTGGTGGATTAATAAACATTATTCGTTGACTTGCACTAGTGTGGAAAAGTGATACAACTACAAAATGCGTGCTAAATTGGGTTTCCCGCCAAAACTCCCTAGAAAGTTTCAGTAAAGCGTCTACCACTTTACTGAATCGACTGACTTGACTAATTGACTACCGTGATTATTTATTTAGACTTTGACTAGACTTGGGTTTGACGATTTAGAAATTTCTAAATCGTCAAACCCAAGTCTAGTCAAAGCAGGGCAGGATAGCTCCTGACGTCACAGCTTGTTAGAGAGAGAACGTAAATTGGCCAATACTTGTGAAGAAACGAGACAAAAATGTTATGTTTTGTCCCTTTCGCTGTAACCGGGTTTTTGGCACAAAGCTGTCAAATTTGACACTCTTGTGCCAAACAAATAACAGCTGTGAAGAGTGAGGTTTCGTATTATTTGAAATCTTTTGTTTTTTGGTGTATTTATGTTATATACTCTTTTGAGATAGAGACTCCATGTATTTTTAAGTATTTTAACAATGGGTGGATGCAGTATTTTGAGGTGCAAAAGTCGCAGCGAAGGAAAATGTGCTGCCGTAACTTTTCACTCGTAAGTAGCTATAGCTCGTGTTTTTTTAGTTTGTGATTGCATATTATTTAAGAATGATGATATATGGACGTAAATACAATCATATTTTCCATAGAAAGTGAGATGAAATCTGTATTTTTTACATAATTCGTAACTTATTCTAAAAATATATTTGTCTTAGTGTTGCTATTTAATTTAGTACCAAAATATACTGACTAAAGTTCTTTCGGTAAAAATTTAGTATAATGTCCCACGATCCCACGATTTGTGGAGGAGGGGGTTAAGAGGGGAGGGGAGGGGGAAGGTTGAACCCCCACTCTCCCCATCAGGAAACCCACAGTTACTGAGATATTAGTGGTTGAAGTTTTTAGTTGGGAGTAATAAGGCGACAGCTAACCCTTACCTCCACAAACCTCACTAAACATAAATTTTGGATACATACCTAATCAATTCAAATAGAAAATAATCTTAAATTAATTGCTCGTTCACTTTAACTTAAATAATCTATTATAATATAGTAATCAATTCGGTTTTACTTTTAGGTCGGTCCACAACAGACGCAGGTATTAGTCTTCTATGCAGTATATTTGGGGCCTGAGAGGGATCACATGATGCACTTGGTGTCTTTTGTGATCTATCCAAGGCTTTCGACTGTGTCGAGCACGCTACGTTGGTCAGAAAATTATAAAGGGACACGGCACTTAAACTTTTAAGTTCTTATGTTAAAATTAGAACGCAGAGAGTAGAAGTAAATTCTACAAGGTCTACTGGGACCAAAATAGGACTAGGTGTGCCACAAATTTAAAAAAGTTATTTCATTAATGATTTTATTAACGATTGCACACCTTAGGAATAAGATAGACCCTTGCAAAGCTGCTTCCATGTAATTAAGTTATCTTGACTTTTGCTATATTATATGTCACCGTAAAATTGTAAAAACCGTTAGATTATAAAATAACTAACTAGATGGTAAAAATATGTCGAAAGATTAAAAACTATGTACCTATTTATAATCTAACGAAAAACAATGTGTTAAATTATAGACAGAGTATTCGCGTCGGTAGTCAATCAGCATTTTACAATTTCACTAGTTTTATTACAATCTAAAGGTTTTTACAATTTTACGGTGACATATAGATTAAGTTACTACATTGTAAAAATATTTTTGCTAAAAAGTGGCCCCGTGCGAGTTTCTTACGCTGGTTCTTCTCGACGGGCTAGTTTCTTTTATATGTATTTTAACTGTAATTTTTTAAATGTGTTGAAGTGAATGAAGAATGTTTGAAACATCTACTTAAATAAAAAACTATTTACTTTTTTGATATTGTTTAATTTTTAATATAATTTCATTTTATTGTTTAATTTTTATATTAAGAGAAATACCTACCCTACCTAACAGTATTAATAGTAAGACTTTTTGGTGGTTTATGCTTGGGCTACTTCAGAAAAGTCAAAATCACCATATAAGTTTCGACGAGTTCCCTCGATTCCTCATAGATCCCATCATCAGGTCACCACTTTTTACACCCATAGGAACCCTTTACATAAAAAAAAAAAACAATTCGAAAATTGGTCCACAGACAGCGGAATTATCGTTAATTTTAACAAAATTACTAGGTATTTGAAGCCTTTTCTTTTTATTATAACCCCTAATAATAATATATAACTAGCTGTCTCGACACACGTTGTTCTGTCTTAAACATGAACTGAAATGAATAAATGACTTATAATGCATCCTACGTCCTAGTCCTACACCTACAACCTTTTTCATTATTTTTAAGTTCAAGCCTTCCCTGAACTTCCGCAATTATTTCAAAACAAAATAAAATGTGCCAAATTGATCCAGCCGTTCTCGAGTTTTGAGTCCCTTGTGAACGGGATAAAAAGTATCCTATGTCCTTCTCCTAGTTTCAAGATACCTCACCAATTTTCAGCCAAATCGGTTCAGCCGTTCATGAGTTAAAAATATTTTTACCACGTTCATAATATTTTTTTAATATATCTATTACTTTCGGTCTTGGCCTAGAGTTTACTTAATAATAGGTGTCGATCGAGACCAAAGACTTCTAATCGAGACTGAAAATCCAGGTACGATCGTACTTTAATCTCATGTTTTCTTAAAACCTCTGACTCATAAAAAATATCTAGAACAATTTAATCGCCAGTATTAAAATATTGAAATTTACTTATTTTAATAATGAGTGGTGTAAGGGAAAACTCGTTTTACGGTTCTTGTTTATTACTGACTACGACGAGAAAACTTACATATGTGCATCCTAAGATCAAGACAAAAATACCACAATTGAAGGCTATGTTTGTACATGGCAACACATAGTGGGTGAGCGAGATGCACTCTAGTGGTTACAAGTGTTGCGTATCTAAGGGTTCTTAATCTTAGAGTCAAAGTAAGTAAAGTAAAGTAGTAAAGTGTTAAGTATATTTTAATTTTCATTTGAAAAAAATTCGGAGATGAAAATTAAAATATACTTAACACTGGCAAATGGTTAAAGGCCGACGCCATAAATAAATTAAAAAAAATGTCAATCAAATGTCAATGTCATAAAATACCAAACGCTCGCAAAAAATTTTTATTTGTCCTGTTTCGTAATCACTCCTATTTGTTTCTGAAAATAATTGTTTTCTACAGTAAATATATAGTGTACAGCTCCAAAAATAATGGCGGCTTTGATAAAGTTACGTCACATGCATGTTGTACAAAAAAGTGTTTTCAATCACTTGCTTCGAAACAGTCGCAACATTTCTACGTCCAAGAAAAATAGTGAGACAGCCACAACAACATGCGATACAACACCTCAAGAGAAAAATTGGGTTAGCTACGGCTTCGATTACACCAGTAAGGAAGAGGACGACAGTGCCCATAACGCTTCATATTTCTTCTCTGTAACCTTGTGTATTGTATTTGGAGGTTTCGCTTGGGCATACGGTCCTGACGTACATTTGCGGGATTGGGCACAACGCGAAGCTTACTTAGAACTTCATCGCCGTGAGAAAGCTGGTCTACCTCCAATTAGTCCTAATTATGTGGATCCTTCAAGTATAACACTTCCCTCAGATGAAGAGCTTGGTGATGTTGAAATTATAATTTAATTTGTATCTGATATCAATTTAATTTGTAGATAATGTAATATATAATATTCAAAAACAAAACTGTGGATTTAACTGTTTGAAATAACTTATTATATTCATAATTCTAAGTAGAAATCAAATTTATGTGGGTGACTGAGCTTTGCTCGAAGTTCTAGTAGTACAAATTGTCTTCAAATAAAATATATAGGTACAGTTTTTTTTTTTTTTTAATTTTTTAATAAACACCAAAGGTAAATAAAATTTTCAGCAACTGTTGCCATTATCTGAAAATTATTACCAAGCTTGCTTACTTTTCTAATCATATTTAATTCCCTCTTAACATATTTTGTTAAACACCAAGTTACTAAAATACAATAAGAAGGAAGTTTCATACATTGTAGCTAGCTGTCATGGAAATGCAATGATTACCGTGAGACCATAAAAAAGTAGTTGTACTGTGTGGGGGGCTTAAAAGTAAGATTTTAAAAGAAGAGAATTATTAAAAACTAATATTTATTTATAATCACATTTAGTCTATAAATCACAATGTTATCAAAGTATCTTTTCACTTTTCATCTCAACTCATCTCACAACGCCAACCCTCATTTAATAATTAATGTGCAAAAAGTTAACAACCACTACCCAGGGCCGAGCCACCCCTATGTGCGATGTGTGCGGCGCACACAGGCGCCAAGACGATGGGGGCGCCGCGGGTGGCTAAAACATGAAGATTCGTAAAAATAAGAGGCGCTTCATAGGTTTCGCACACAGGCACTGCCGGGGGTCGGCACGGCCCTGCCACTACCCTCAGTGGTTGATAACTCTTGCACCTGTAGGCTGTAGGTTTTAGATACATAGTTGTAGGTGTAGCTAATATACATAGTTTTAAGGTGTAGGTGTAGAAATTGTGCATATATAGGTTGTTATTTATTTAATTATTCCAGTTCATTATTATAGTTAAGACAGTACAATGTCTGTTCGGTAGCTGTAGTTTTATAATAATAAGGAACAATATTTTAATAAAAGCTTAAACTATAACTCAAAATCCTTGGCCTTACCTCACTCGAACAGCGTCGACAGAGGGGAAGTCTCATTGAGACTTACAAGATACTGAATAAGCTCTATGATGCGCCCTGCCTCCAAGAACTATACACCCTCAATACTAATAAGCACTTGCGAGGACACCTTTTAAAATTATGCCAAAACCCATGCAAGAAAATGCCAAAGAAATACTTTCTGTCTAACCGAGTGGAGACGGCCTGGAACAGACTTCCTGAAAATGTTGTCATGGCACCATCATTGAATTGTTTTAAAAATCGATTGGACAAAATAGATAATATTATCTTCAAACTATTTGATACACACGCATCAGCTCAATAGCTGCTAGTGTGGTTTACATATAATAATAATAATATAATGATGATAATATAATTTTTAATAAAAAAAATGATAAAAGATAGCTCCCAGGGGTCAAGTGCCTGTTATTAAATTATCACCTAGTTGCAATGACTTCCTATGTCATGTCGTCATAATTTTGTTGAAAGTATAGTAATTTTTTTGTGCTCAGCAGTCTATAAGCTTATGGATTGCAAATTTTACTGTGCAGTTGGACATAACAAAGTACACTATTTACTATTTAGCTGTGATACCTAAATAAAATTAAGCCTTAAGTAAGACAATTTTCCCTCCAGTCAAAAGAGCATACACATTGTCGTTGGATACAGCTACAAGAGCGTTTACACAGGTGCCAACATTTAGTTCCCCAGCAACTTGCAACTGATCTCCAGATATCTTCCATCGACGAACGACGCCATCCCATCCACCAGTCCAGCAATAATCGGTACTTGATGTCAGGCTTGTTATTATCATGTCACTCACCTAGAAATAGGTATGATTTAAAAATATCATAAAACTTGTACTTGTATTGTCAAGATTGTTTGTTACCTTTACATCGTGTAGTTTCTGGAATTTATTTTCTAGCGATAAATCATGAAGTTGTAAATCGTTACCGTTCCTGCCAATACAAAGGAAATGTTTGCCTGCAATACTAAGAGGGGCCCGCCCTTCCATTGTGTGACGCGTTATAAAACGATCCTTTGATTCATCTAAAACATTTATAATAAATAATAGATTACTTAGAGCTTTTACTATTTTTTATGTGAAAGTTTGTGAGGATGGATGGATGTTGGTTTAATGTTACTCTTTTACGTAAAAGCTACTGAACATATTTTGAAGAAATTCGGTACTTAGGTATGGTAAGTGCTATGCTATGCTTTGAAATAACACAGGCTACTTTTTATTCCGAAACAGTACGGTGTTCCCGTGGGATACTGTACGTGGGCGGAGCTGTGGAAAAGAGCTAGTGGGAAATGTTCGTTTATTGTCACACTAGTTTCAGCTATTGCTATTTGCCGTAATAGGCGCATTACATTAAGCTTATAAAATAAATAGGTAATAATACTAAGTATGTACTTATTCTTTGTTTACTTTTGTTTTTTAATTTATGATTGGAGATAGAAGAGAAAATATTTCACGATTCACTTGACGATGCCTAAGTGAGTTTCGACACCCTCTATCTGCATTTCAGAAGTGCGGCCGTGCGGGTTTGCTGCATGCGGTACCTAGGTACCTACTTTAGGTTTACACTTAGGTGTAAGTACTTACTAAGAAGTCCATAATATTATTGTTGATAAGCAAACTTACCAGGTTTAATTTCCGTGACTGTAACATACAGATCTCGAGCCGTAAACATAAAAGGTGAACTTATAACCAGAGATTTAACCTCCTCTAGAACATTGTACTTTGCTTTTAACGTTTTATCTTCGAAAACAGTTATCTGGAATAATAAATATGAAGCTGTACAACGTACTTAACGTGCGAATATTTCATATTGGCCATTGGTAGTTAACAGTTATTATTGTAGTAGGTAGTAGGGTAAATACGCCAAACGTCGGCCCCCCTCCAATCCTCGGCCGTCTGCACATTTTCAGCTTGCATTCATTCAAAAGGTAATTAAGTGGTAATTTTGCCACTGAAATTGCAAGCTTAGTTCATACTCTTCAAGTGCAAACCGTTACTATACGATTACGTCACTTGCTCTTCGCACACTGAGCGTCAGAAGCGATAGAGCCGTTGAAGCATTGAAGTTCGTAGTCAAAGCAGCTTACTTGCTGTGAATACCGACGATTCGGGGATTGATATTACATCGGTAAGACATTTCTTTTCTTGATTTTTAGCTTTGCTATCACTAAAAAGATATTTTTACTATATTTTGAGATAGTTTTTTCAACGTTTTGCGTATTGGTTTTAGGGAAAAATAGGGGCCGCCATTAGAATACCAGTTTCGACTGAAAATCGGAATCTCGGCCGGGGCCGACTTAAGATAAATGCAGTCTATTTTATAAAGTCCAATACTACGAATTCCATTGTCTTAATAGTAAAATTTATAACGCTTTTATGTTAATAAATCTATTTTACGTTCAATCGCCAAATACCGGCCGGGGTGGTATTAGCTGAATCTCGAGAAATAAGCTATACGAAACAGGGGCCGACTTTGGAAATATTAAGGATCGTAATGTCGGCCAGCCTAAGAATCGAGTGCTACTTACAGGCTGATTACTTTTGTATTTTTCATTGTTTGTGTAGGTACAGGGTAGTCATTTTTCAATTCATTTATGAAACTTGCTGTCTCAAAATTGAATTATGTATTAATATAATTTATTAATATTATAATAGGCCCGGCCGACATTTGGGAAAAACGCGACCGACCATTGGGCCGTGAACGGCCGACTTTAAGGTTTTTTCGTTCTCGACGCATTTAAACCTTAATACTTCTTCCGTTCAGTAGAAAAGTCAACCATATGCCTATAAATATAAAATAGATTTATCAACCTGTCTAAAACCGTATAACAAGCTATCCTTTCGTTGCAAACTGATGGATCCGGAGCGTTCTAAAGTGAGAAAATCCGTAAGTGGCCGACATTTAGCGTATTTACCCTAGTATCTACTTATGGGCTATGGCTAAACTAAAATGTTCTTATTATGAGTAGGTACCTAGATCAGCTAAGTACCTATATCTATCACCTGTAGCCTTAACTTTTTTTTTATATTTAAGAACTCCTTCGAGATCATTCTGAACATAAACCCCGTAATAGGTACTTACATTACCGATTTCGTCACCGACGTAAACATATTTATCGTGAACAGTGATACTTCCAATGTCTCCTTCTAACGCCGGTAGTTCTCCCATCTTCTCTCCGTTAGAGCTCCAGACTCTAACGCCTCCGTCATTGGACGCGGAGTACACTTTCCCATTCGCAGCGCTAATCGCAAACAACTGCACCTCATGAGCTTGCCATTTTTCAGTCGGCGCAAGGCGAGCATCAAATGCCTATGTTGAAAGTAATTCATTTAATTCTGATATATAATTTAATAATAATGAATTTAATCAAAGTTGTTCAAAATACTTAAGTATGTAAGTAAAACCATACCAGAAACTTCGGAAATATTTCTGGTACTTATGTGTAGAATTGTAGATCATAACAATAATGGGAGAACTAGTTTCACAATAGAACTCACAAATACATGTCCTGTGTCGGTACCGACGTACAGTTTGTTGTCCCAAGCGACAACGCAGGGATCAGAGTCGATTTTCGTTTCAACTTCAACAGATAATGACATTTTAAAAGTTTATTATCAAACGTCTTCTGCTTGCAAAATTCTGTTTAATACTGAATGCAATGGTGGATGTTAATATCCGCACGACCAAAATAAACTCCAAAAATAACTAATACCTAAGATGCTTGTATCTATTTAAAGTTCCTCTATCGAGAAGGTGATCGAAGCTCTACCAGCTGGAAATTGGAAAATAAACAACAAACAAAGTCACCACTTATTAATTTATTCTACCCGGTACCTACCCCTCGGCCCTCTCAGGCGATTCGTCTGCTTGTTTGCCTCGCCGCTATCACAGTTTAAAGAACCTCTATATAAAAAATACAATCCTGTAGATCCTAAATAGCAATCGCTTGGTAGTGCTAGGTGCTTACTGCTTACTTATATGAAATCGAAGTCTTAAAAA
This sequence comes from Glaucopsyche alexis, assembly GCA_905404095.1. NCBI lineage: Eukaryota > Metazoa > Arthropoda > Insecta > Lepidoptera > Lycaenidae > Glaucopsyche > Glaucopsyche alexis. The sequence continues at coordinate 13,137,692 of FR990053.1, forward strand.
TTGTCGTTAGGCAAATCACGTGTGTCCTCGATAGTTGATATTATAGGCAGGCCGCAGGACCTACCCACAAATCGAGGATTTCGCAATGCAAATCCGAAACAATAAATGCCCTACGTGCTTCGAAATAATTTTTTGATTGACAAATACAACCAAATTAATATCGTTGGTAAGCACTTAACTAGGTACTCGTAACTGACTGTTGACTAATAGAAACCACAATTATGTATTAATTTTTTATTTCGCGCTTTTTATGAAATAAACGAAAGCAAACGAGCAAACGAATCACCTGATGGAAAACGATTCCCGTCCCCCATGAACATCCGCATTAGAAGAGTCACAAGTGCGTTTGCGGCCTTTTATGAAGGAGTAGGTTATATAGATCAGTTATAAGGCTCTTTTCTTATAGGTTTGAAAGTCGTAGTGGTTCGGGAATACCACTGACGACAGTTGTCGCTAAGCTGCAGCTGCTGATGTCTCTAAGTACCGGAAGAGGGGAGGTTATGGCGATTGGTCTGTAGTTGGACGGATTGAAGCGATCGCATTTTTAGGGATCTTGTGTGTGTGTGTGTAAGCTTCCATAGTGTTGGGACTACAACCACAGTATAAGAATACGACTATAAAATCATATCGCGTTTTGATGTACTTAGGGATAGGTACCCAATTGAAATTGATAATTTTCAATTCCTCTGCCAGGAAGTGGCAAAAGATATTCTTAGTACGCGGAGAGAAAATATAGTAAGATTATTATAAAGGCATAATGGTGCCGTGAGACATTTCTCATTATTTCTGTATTAATGTAGAGTGCGGTCTGGTTACGTAATAACGGAAACTAGAGACAATTCCAGAACCACACGCTATTATGTTTCCACTTTTACTAACTTTGAACTTACAGCGAGTATGCATGATAGTCATCAGTCATCAGAGTCCCATACTTATGTGATTGTTGATGACAGATGAATTACTTATACGTACGTAGGTACCTTTAGTGCCATTTCACTAACGCTTGTTAAAGTTAATTGTCGATTAGATATCATGTTATCTCTCTCGTTCTTCGTATTCATGAAAGAGAAGGTAGTTAATAGTTATGATACCTATTAGGTACCTATTTAGACAAACGATTGAAAAAATTAAAATTGGGACTTACAAGTAACAACTAAGTGTCCTTTTGTTATGATCAATCGTAATAGCGTTCTGTTACTTAACCACACTAATCTCATTGTCGAGTTTTCGCTTTTAGCATGTCGCTAACAACCCTCCAGTAGGACGTTAGTTAACATATTACAAAATACTTCCTTGACCTCTGAAAAATATTCTCATATTCGAAGCCGCTTTCACATCATTGAAAAATGTTTTTGTTGTATAATATGCACATTATCTTACAGCGTGCAGCGTCTGTAACCGACACAATGCATTTAATCTTGATTTGGGATTCTTAAGTCTATTAGAACTTTCTATCTTAATACGCATACCTACCTAATTCTTAATGATGTAAGTATAACCTTTAAAAATCTTATGTTTATATATGAATTTGCAAAACTGATTAACTACAACTGGACGGTTTTTTAGACATAGACGTAGATAAAATAGTTTTCAATAAAGATATTTATTTATAATAAGTAGAAAACAATATTTACAAAAAATACAAACGCACGTTATTTTACACTTCAGATACAACAAATTTAACAAATAACTTAAAATCCGTTCCATAAACCTAATTCTTAATCTACTTGAATTAGTTTTATGTTACAGATTTTGACCAATACACATGAACGAGGTGTGAACAAAATGTCGTCATTGGCTTTTTGGTACTGTGCCTAGGGAGCGCCATATTCCGAAGATGGCGCCGAAGCTGGAGGTCCGTACTGTGGGGCGGGGGCGGCTGCTGGGTAGCCTTCTTGCTTCTGAAAATAACATTTAAAATATAATCAAAATCAAAGGACTTTAACGGTTACCGTCGTAAGATTTTTGTAATATTCATTATTGGTTGCAGTGCAGTGGAACTAATCTTAAGAAAAGTTTGAAACCATTTATAAAGCAAGAAGTTGTCGATTTTTAAAATAATCTGAATAATTATGTACCTAGGTATTTATTTCAACATAAATCTGTGATATTGTTTACTTCATTTACTAATAAATTATAACTATAATAACTAAGTAATTTATTCTGACCGAAACAGTAGATACAGATATCGTTACATGCGATTATTTTCTTGATTTTTGTTTTATTATACTATTGTTTTATTAGTCACGGCATTGAATTGGCTAAAGATTATTAATATTGTTATTACATTATAAAATATAACAATTGGCTGTTTGTAGTGGTTTTGCCTGCGTCAAATAGTTAAGCGGTTATTTTCAAAAGGCCTATTTTTATTGACAAAAAAAAATAATAACATTCATTATTATAGCAATATTAAATAGCTTTCTTAGTTTGAACACCTTCACAATCTTTTCATGCTCCATTACTGATCTCATAAGTCATAAACTAAATGTTGGCTGGTAGAGATTGATTATATATTAGCAATGAGTTCGTCTTTTGTACATCATTTTATGTGAAATTTATTGTAAGCATTGTTTAATTTTGTAGTTTTGGTGTACAATAAAGTGTTGTAAAGTTATAAGTATTGTATTGTAAATAACTAAGCTTAAACAGCACATTACTGCAATTAGAATCTTCTTGAATCCTCTTCTAACAGTGCAGTTAAAATTCAGTATTATTTTTCTGGTATTAGCATATTTTACATTTACCTACGCTGTGCTTTTACTATCAAGAGCTTTTCAAGACTTCTTTTGATATAATGGTCTTGTGCTATCGCTAGTAGTAGAACTTATGTACCTACTTAATATTATGAAAGGACCTAAATTGAACTGTCACTTCCTACCTGGGTCTTGTAACGGATGAAGTAGACCTCCGGTTTGGAAGGCTGCGTGGGCGCGGGCGTGGGGATGACGATGTCGGGCTGGTCCTCGGGTTTCTTCACCAGGACGTACACGAGGGTCTTCTCCTCGTTCTGCGGCTGCACGGGGATGATGGGCGCGGTCGGCGTGGGCGGGGTCGGGGCCTTAATGAACACGATCTTGTAGTGCTTCTGCGGCGGCGGCACATATATCTGTTTCTGGGGTCGGGGCAGCTCGTTGTCTGGCGGCGGGACGTGCACGTACACGTGCTTGTGCACTATGGGCTGCGGCGGCCCGTACTGCGGCGCCGGCGCCCCGTACGAAGCCGCCGGGGGCCCGTACGACGACGGCGGCTCCGGCCTAGCGACCACGCACGCTACGATGGCGGCCAACAGCACTGGCCTCATTACCTGTTGAACAAATCTCATATCAGTAATATACACACACTGACGAGCACAATATAGAGCACTGTAGCACTGAACCCGACGAAGCACTTATCACTGAAACCTACCCCTTTGGCACACATGTTGAATACGTGGTTGAATGCAGATTGCAGTCTAAGACGACTTAATGTCCAGCGATCCGGCGGCACCTGTCTTTATAAACAGATGTGCGCTCCGCATACGGGGGAAGGGGCACTTTCGATGGGTGGCGTTATGCAATGTGATGGTGCGGAGCGTCCTCACGATGTATGGCATAGCATTGAAGGTAGGTCATCGGTCTAAGTGTTTTTGCACGTCATATGAATTAAAATATCTATAACTACCATTACATCACAAACTAACTTGAATATATTTCGCACGATTAATTGAGCAAGCACGTCGTTTCGAATCATTTTTATTTAGTAAAATAAAAGTTTATATTTATCACTAACTAGATGTTGCCCACGACTTAGTGCGCGCAAAAGTTAATGTCGCAGAAACCGTACATTTTTCCGCGATAAAAAGTAGCCTATGTCCTTTCCCGTGGTCTACTCTACATCTGTGTCAAATTTCACCATAATCGGTCCAGTAGTTTCGGAGCCTGTTAAATGCAAACAAACTTTTCCTCTTTATTATATTAATTAGGTAGGTATTATTTAAATATACCAATTACATAGGGGTCGTCCATTAATCACGTGATGCCTAAAAGGGGGGGGGGGGCCGAAAAAAAATCACCAACTATCACCAAGGGGAGGAGAGGGTTTAAGGAGACATCACGTGTATTAATTTTCGAATCTAGTCTATGCATACCAAAATTATTATCGGTTGTAGATTCGTAGTGTTGTTTAAATACTTACAAGACAAATGACTCGTACACTACGGCCGCTGTATCTTGACGGGTCTGAACATAGGCTCTGCGAACTTTAGCGCATGTACAACTTGTGAAGAAAACTGTTATTGTATTTTTTTATATACCTATGTCCTAATAAAATTTCCCTTATACAGTTGACCAACTAGTACAAATAAAATAAATACGAAAACACTTAAAAACAGTTATTGCGCGACCTTCTGCGCGAAGTTCAGACTCGCCAAGATACATCGGCCGTATTGTATAGTTTTTAATTGCTTAAATTATTCGATTAAATTGTTTTTTAAGTTAAAAATTTTCTTCAAACATGACCTGCTTACTATGTAAAAAAAATACACGTGATCTTAGGTGGGCGAGGGGGGGGTGTAATATAAAACCTCACCACGTATCACCAGGGGGAGGGGAGGGGTCTAAAAAGTTGTTAAAAACATCACGTGATTAATGCACGGCCCCATAGGTAATTGGTATATTTAAATAATATAAGTATAGATTCATCAGTTGATATGTTGACAAATAGTACTAAAATGCAATTAAAATAAATTTTCTTTCGTTTTTTAAGGTTTTCTATAGTAGTATTTAGGTTAGGACTCCCTAGGTCCAAGGATTAAGAAATGGAGCCTACCAAGTTGATAATTGATATCAGCCTACCTTGGATAGATACGGGGTACCTATAGGTACTTGAATTGAGTCTTGACTAGAGTTGTCAAATCAACTAACCCTACGGCACAAGTAGGTACCTACAGACTCATGGGTTGCGCAATAAATACGCGTAATTAGTTTTTTTTTTTTTTTTCAAATTAGTTCAAAAGTTACTGTCCAAATTTGGTTCAAAATAATTTTCTTAAAGAGTTTTTAGCATGATCTAACAGCATAGAAAATTACAAGTTTCTAAATCTTATAGTTTAGAAATCCCAGGAGACTAACTTATTAATTACTTTGGAGGCCGATTACACGAAAATGGTTGACTTTATAAAAAAGTTTTGTATGAAACCTCGCCTTTATTTGAAAATACCTATTCAACGATACATCACACGATGGGGTAGAAAGAAAAAAATATACCCACTTCATGTATGTAGAGCCATCCCTAGAATATAAAAATATTATTATTTTTAACCGACTTCCCAAAAAAGGAGGCGGTTATACGTTCGGCTGTATATATTTTTTATTTTTTTTTTATTTTTTTTGTATGTTCAACGATTACTCCGCCGCCTGTGGACCGATTTTCAAAATTTTTTCTGTGATGTATAGGGTGTAATCCCAAATTGGTCCTTTTGATATCAAAGTGGTGACCTGATGATGGGATCCATGAGGAATCGAGGGAACTCCTCGAAATTTATATGGACACATATGGTGATTTTGACTTTTTCTGAAGTAGTTCAAGCATATGCTACCAAAAAGTAAGATTTTGCTCCAAGGTATACCCTGGATCCAAAAGTACAGAATAGAACTCCTGACTCCTTATAGATACATGTTTGGGGATTTCGGCGTTGTTTAAAGAACTGCAAGCATATGCCACCTTGTCAGTTAGAGTAATCATCATCATCATCACCACTATCACACCATACATCATCAGATTATGATGATATAAAAGGTATTTCTCATAGTATTTTACACTAACACGGAGATCATTGAACATTACTCTGCCGTTTATGAACCTATTTGCAAAATTCTTTTGTTGTTGTAAAGGGTTTAATTCGAAATTAGTCCTTTAGTCACTAAAGTGGAAACCTGATGATGCGAGCCATGAGGAATCGAGGGAACTCCTCAAAATTTATATCCACACATATAGTGATTTTGACTTTTACTGAAGTAACACAAGCATATACTACAAAAAAATAAGATATTGTACCTAGGTATACCCTGGATCCAAGAGCACTGTACAGAACTCCTCAGTCTTTAAAGATGTGCGTTTGGAAATTTCGGCATTGTTTAAAGAACTGCAAGCATATGCCACTTTATAACTTACAGTAATCATCATCATCATCATCTTAATAGCAATACCTAATGGAAGCTTGGCGAGTATTTAATTATACATTCGATCGTTTAGTTTAGACGTTCTTAAGACGTATTAATAACTTAACAAAATATATCACTAACATTTACAAAACTAATGAAGTAAAATGAAAGTCTACTTAAATACAACAATTGAGGTTCAGGTGATCAGCCTGCATTGTCCTAAGCAAATTTGGAAACAACATTTTTTTATTGTTCCAATGCGGGAATCGAACCTACGATCTCCGAGTTCCTCTCGAGCCAATACTCCAACCACTAGACCACAGAGGCTGTTGAATTTCTTTAATATTTATAAGTTGAAAGTTGAGTTTCTATAATATTACAATCCAGTCTCGATATGTTAAAACTGCACAATGGTAGGTATTCTTATAAACGTCACACAAACGTCAAACCCGTTTTGATTGGTCCAAACTCCAAAAATTAGCGAGATTCAAGACGATAAATTTATAATTTAGTGAAAGTGTAAGTTAATTACGAGAATAGGGGTCGGATAAAACCTAGAGAGTTATGTTTTTAACCGACTTCCCAAAAAAGGAGGCGGTTATACGTTCGGCTGTATATATATATTTTTTTTTTTTATTTTTTTTGTATGTTCAACGATTACTCCGCCGCCTGTGGACCGATTTTCAAAATTTTTTCTGTGATGTATAGGGTGTAATCCCAAATTGGTCCTTTTGATATCAAAGTGGTGACCTGATGATGGGATCCATGAGGAATCGAGGGAACTCCTCGAAATTTATATGGACACATATGGTGATTTTGACTTTTTCTGAAGTAGTTCAAGCATATGCTACCAAAAAGTAAGATTTTGCTCCAAGGTATACCCTGGATCCAAAAGTACAGAATAGAACTCCTGACTCCTTATAGATACATGTTTGGGGATTTCGGCGTTGTTTAAAGAACTGCAAGCATATGCCACCTTGTCAGTTAGAGTAATCATCATCATCATCACCACTATCACACCATACATCATCAGATTATGATGATATAAAAGGTATTTCTCATAGTATTTTACACTAACACGGAGATCATTGAACATTACTCTGCCGTTTATGAACCTATTTGCAAAATTCTTTTGTTGTTGTAAAGGGTTTAATTCGAAATTAGTCCTTTAGTCACTAAAGTGGAAACCTGATGATGCGAGCCATGAGGAATCGAGGGAACTCCTCAAAATTTATATCCACACATATAGTGATTTTGACTTTTACTGAAGTAACACAAGCATATACTACAAAAAAATAAGATATTGTACCTAGGTATACCCTGGATCCAAGAGCACTGTACAGAACTCCTCAGTCTTTAAAGATGTGCGTTTGGAAATTTCGGCATTGTTTAAAGAACTGCAAGCATATGCCACTTTATAACTTACAGTAATCATCATCATCATCTTAATAGCAATACCTAATGGAAGCTTGGCGAGTATTTAATTATACATTCGATCGTTTAGTTTAGACGTTCTTAAGACGTATTAATAACTTAACAAAATATATCACTAAAAAGGGTGAAATTATTATTTTTAAACAAAAAATTTAACCGACTTCCAAAGTAAAAATACACAAAAAAGTATGAAATAAAACTTAATCTCTAAATAATTCCCCTTTCAAATTCGGCTAAAATTTTTACTATTTCTCTACTCAATCTTATTAATTTTGAAGGCGGTACCAGCAAATATGAACGTAAGTTGTATAAAATATTGTAGAATATTGTTTGGGCTGGTGCCGATTTCAAAATTAAGAAGATTGAGTAGAGAAATAGTAAAAATTTTAGCCGAATTTGAAAGGGGAATTATTTAGAGATTAAGTTTTATTTCATACTTTTTTGTGTATTTTTACTTTGGAAGTCGGTTTAATTTTTTGTTTAAAAATAATATGATGCCAAATCCGAGATCTATATACAATCTATGCCTATACCAAATTTCATCAGTTTATATTCATAATTACCGACGCTAGAAGCGCGGACAGACAGACAGACGGACGGATAGAGCGAAACTATAAGGGTTCCTCAAGTATTACGGAACCCAAAAAGTGGTTAACCCCTGCTTACGTTAATACCTACGACCTAATTTAATTATTTATATATTATCGTAGGTATGTACCTAAGCAGGTTTTTCTCTATAATTATCAACAACATCTTGCAAAAGAAATTGCATGTAGGTAAGTATACATGATACATCGAATCGAAGTGAAATTAATATATCGTATGAAGAAACCGTTTGATATTTAGATCGTTATGGCTCATCTTATACAATGCAATACTGCTTATGACGTCTTCTGGTAACCTATACCCATCCTACACCACTCATGTCTAATGGTGATTTCATTTGACACAATCATATGATACAGATATAATATATCCCTGTGACAATAAATATTACCTAATAATATAGTTAGTTATTGTGTGAAGGTTGTTGTAGGGGAGATTGGCATTTGTTTTGGTAGTCTACTAAAATGAGGAAGACGGAGAGGATTGAAATACATAGCAAAAAATCTAATTATCTAAATATATAAAAGGCAAACCTGACTGACTCATCTATCAACGCACAGCCGAAACTAACGGATCTCGCTGAAATTTGGCATAGGTACAGATAGTTGTAATGATGTAGGAATCCGCTAAGGATTTTTGAAAATTCACCCCCTATGAGGGTGAAAAAGGGTCTCAATTATCTGTCCTAGGGTTTTCGAAAATTCAACCACTATAGGGATGAAAAAGGGGTTGAAAGTTTGTATGGGGAAACAAGATTAGTTATAAATTTTATTCGAAGCTTGACAGGAGTACTCCTATGAATAAATGAGTAAACAAGTGTTTCAGGCTCTTTCAGAATTCAACCCCTAAAAGGTGGCAAAGGGGTGCCAAATTCTAAAAATCACCATGAGTATCGTTTTTCTGGTTTATCGGGTCGCTGATTACGAAAACAACAACTATTTCACAAAAATTGCACAAAATTACACCTGAACAAAAAAATAATAATCTAAAATTAAAAAACATTTAAAATAAACAACCAAACCATTTATTTTTTCAAATTAATAAAATGGCAAAACCACAGTGTAATAAAGAGATACAGTGGTCCAACGCGTTTGAAGTCGCGCGAAATGCCGCTTTTGTGTAGGTATTCGTCATTGCTGCAGGGTTGTCACAATAATGTGTTTTATTATAATCTGTTCTACATTTTGTGTAGGTATTCGTAGTACTTATGTGTATGTAGAGTACTAGGAATAAAACAAAAAAAAATATATAGAAGTATTAGTGAAGAGTTTTATTATAAAAAATACAAATGCGTATACAAAAGCTCAGGGTTAGCATGATATATATCAATTGATATAGGTATATCGTATATATATCATGATATATATCAATTGATATTTATGCTTGATATATTATATCAAAATTGATATTGATATTTAAAAATGTAAAAGAATGTTTTAAATGTAAAAAATCTTACATCAACACAGGTCTTATTTTCCGAGAGTTTCACAAGCCTAGGTCATCAAAAACTTGCTATTTGACACGACATTAACTAATCATAGCCGTCGACGCGGCTTGTAACGACTTATGACACTCACGTGACCCCCTGTTTTTCGGAAGAAAATTCCTTGTTTGTTATTATACTATTGTTAACCATTTATACCATGTGTAAAATTAATTCGACTGATAAAATTAATACACTTTTTTTTCTTCTGGTTATAAACAAAAGTCATTTTATGGTTTTATGGTTTATTTAAATTGATTCTCAAAAGTATCTATCGTTGATTTTTAATTGATTTGAAAACTTTTGATATCAATAATAAATAAATGAGTTTAATTTTACTTCCCTTTCTTCAAATTATCAGACATACAAATTATTTCGATTCAACTATTACGAAAAAACATATCAGAGTACCTATGAGATTTGTATGTAATTTTGAAAATATCAAAAAATCAAAAATATCGGATATATATCAAAGATATCTGATATTTTGATATTTATTATAAATATCGAATATTTACGAACCCTGCAAAAGCTACAAATGCGAAACTGAAAGGTATTTTCGACATTTGGATTTACTAGTTTTTAGATTGCGATTGTTGAATTTGACGATGTAGTTAGTAAATTCTCATCCCACCAAAAACATTCTGTAAAAAACTAGCCAAGTCTCGATGGAGCTGCTTGTTTATCTCTAAAAAGTAATGAAATCTAGACTAAGTCGTGCCAAGTCTAAGGATCCTTACTGCGATTTATTTATTATGGTGGGATTGTTTTTGGTGGGATTTCACTTCTTTTTGTAGAAACGTAGGAATATTGATTTATTTTACTACATTTTAGTGTAATTTGTTTATTTAATTTGTGTAATGTTCGAGTAGAATAAAGTTAATTGTTCGACTATTTCTTCTTATAAACTTGTAAGTATAAGTATAAAAGCCAGTCTAGTCTTATCCAGAGTTTTCCTTTAATTTTATTTTTATGCGTATTAAAAGCAGAAGGGGAGGCATTCGCCCAGCAGTGGGACGCTACCGGCTAGATTAAATTAGAAGATGTGTCCCACTTCACTGGATTTTTGCAATGACAGTCGATTTTTTTATGTACCAATAGTAGAAGGGGGCATTGCCATATCTCTAATCAGCTGAGACCAGCTGAGGGTTCTTCATCAGATACTTCAGACCTTCGATTTTTGACATCAAATGAAGTGGCCCACCAAGTTGAATATTTTTTGTAAAGGCAGTATGTCGATCTCTAATAGTTTGGTTGGGCTCTTGTGTTTTCTAATAAGGGTCACCAGGTACTCCAGATCTTCGATTATCCTAGTTTTTATAGTTTTTCCTTTATGTGGCCATTAAACCCTACCTCTGTACCAAATTTCAGCTCTCTGAGTTTATAGGAAGTACTAGTTCTATTCTGATGATCATGAGTGAGTGACTGGGTGAGTGTCATAAATGCGAAACTTTGCTTTCGTTTAACTTCGGAACTAAATGACCTACAGACTTACATTTTTGGATTTTAAGTATGTGATTATACTTTACTGGGTGACGAAAATTTCTGCGTTCTGGTCTTATCCAGAGGTTCTCAAATAGGGGCCTGAAAATGCGGCGAAATGGTTCCAGTAAATAATGGTACGGCAGTGTTTGCTTCGCGCTCGACTTGGCGGGGGCACTGCCGTGCCCCCAGATCGACGTTCTGGTCTTATCCAGAGGTTCTCAAATAGAGGCCTGAAAATGCGGCGAAATGGTTCCCGTAAATAATGGTACGGCAGTGTTTGCTTCGCGCTTGACTTGGCGGGGGCACTGCCGTGCCCCCAGATCGATTATACTAGTTTTTATAGTTTTCCCTTTATGTGGCCATTAAACCCTAACTCTGTACCAAATTTCAGCTCTCTGAGTTTATGGGAAGTACTAGTTCTATTTTGATGATCATGAGTGAGTGTATAAGTGAGTGAGTGAGTGAGTGAGTGTCGTAAATGCGAAACTTTGCTTTCGCTTAACTTCGGAACTAAATGACCTACAGACTTGAAATTTTGGATTTTAAGTATGTGATTATAGCTTACTGGATGACAAAAATTTCTGCGTTCTGGTCTTATCCAGAGGTTCTCAAATAGGGGCCTGAAAATGCGGCGAAATGGTTCCAGTAAAGGATGGTACGGCAGTGTTTGCTTCGCGCTCGACTTGGCGGGTGCACTGCCGTGCCCCCAGATACGTAGATACAATTTTACTAAAAATTCTGACGGGAAACAGGCGCATGGTTATGTATTAAAATTAATCTTCTTTAGCTGTTCATATAATTGACCATTGTAAATAAGTACCTACATACAACTCAAACGAAACACTGTCGCAAACCACTTAAAACAATCAAATTAAAAAGCGTCAACCCCGGCTGTGCAAGCGAGTGTATGGCAGCTTGGGCTCGCTACCGCCCCTCTCTCACCCCGCACGCCCCGCACGATTGCTCTGTCTAGACGTGTCCGTTGGACGACTGTAGGTAATAGTTCTATAGGCTGTGGCAAAACCAAAAGAAATACTTAGGTACCTAACCTATTTTGTATTGATCTTCAAGTTCGCTACTTCTTTTCTTTGCGCTCGCCTACGCAGTTATACGCTACGTTACTCTACGACAGTGTTTTTCAACCTCTTGCATGAAAAAATATTTCGCGACCCCCCGACCCTTCGCTTTTTTATCATGTATGTATGTGTATGTTACAGTGTTACAAATATTCATTCCATACGACGTTTTTATGCGTCTCCATATATAATAATTATGATTCGGATATAAGTAGGTACATAATAGTACGTCAACACATTATTTTACATTTACATACATCGATGATATTGATTATCGATTTACGAGTATATCCTTTTGTTAAAATTCTCTTACTTAATAAATCAATCTTTTTAATCTTCATTGGTTTTTTTACTAAAGTTCTCTCGACCTCCGGCGACGCCATACAGAAGCTTCGCGAGCCCCCAGGGGGTCGCGACCCACAGGTTGAAAAACACTGCTCTACGATATAGGTAACCGAACTCCACGCGGAATTACTCGCGGGCAAAAGTTAGTTCATTATACAAAGGAAACTGTCATGTAGGTATGATTTACTTTTTGTTTTTTCGATATTTGGATTTCAATAAATATGTTTAATTAATGTAATTGAAACATATAATATATTAAGCATACATTTTAAAGAAAAAGATTTAAGAAGATTGATTTAAGAAGATTTCCAAAATAATAATATGTATATAAGAAGATAAAAGAAGAAGAAAAAGGAAAATAGTTTTTATTTAACTGTTTTTATAAGAAAAAATTAATGTTCGTTTTTATAATGTACCCTAAGTCCAAAATATTTTGTATTAAAAACCCTAAGTCCGGCATAAAGTCCCTAAGTCCTATTTAAAAGTCCTTAAGTCCAGTAAGTTTGTACCTTAGTCCAGATTATTTTTTTCACTTTTCTTTAATACTATTAATTTGATTTGTAATACAAAACGTTCAAAAATTAAAATGAGCACTACAATTACATTTTTGCTATAATTCATGATTCTAAGATATAAGGTGTTGTTTTGAGAAGCAAACGAAATGTTTGCCCCTTGAAATCTTTAAAAATGGACTTAGGGATTCAATTGTAATTGAAATTCAAATAACGACAATAATTATAGATTGTAATAATTAGATTGTAAAAATTCTAGTCACTTTCGATAGTTTGGTCAATGAATTCGAAATTCGATTATTTACTTAATAATTTAAAGCTCAAGCACCGTCATTATGTCGTAGTCACGTCCCTTCACGCTTGGCACACGGTGCAGGTGTAAGGGCGAATCAAAAATACTATAGCTCGAATTAAATAAATGTAGGTACCTACTTAGGTATTTAAAAGTGAAGATAAAAATGTTACAATAAATTATTTTTATAAAGTGAACCTATTAGCGACAGAAAGGTTTTAATTGGAGTTTTGCAGATACCAATATTAGCTAACACTAAGGCCCACTTGCGCACGTCTGGGTTAAAGTTATTAATATCATTATATCTCTCTCGTACTTTTATTTATTAAAGTGGCCTTCTCTTTTTTGAACCCAGGGTTAATCCAGATCTTGCGAATGTGGGCCATAATCACAAAACGACTAACTCGCGTTATTAGTTAGGTACCTAGTACCTACTAGGTATATCTATCTATCAAATCACAAAGTAGGCAAATCGAGAGTTAGTCTTATTAACCATGTAGGCCAACCGCGAGATAGGCGATGAATGATGATACATTAAAGCTATAAGTTAGTTAGTCACTTTTAACTTGAATCCTACTAATTCCTTCCTAAATCCTAATAACTAAAACTCAGTCCACCACACGGATTTAAACGTTTCTGAGTGGTGGACTATAACCTGGAGGCACCTTTACAACAACAAAAGAATTTTGCAAAATAGGTCCATAAACGGCAGATTAGTTCAAAGATCTCCGTGTGTGGTGGTGATGACGATGATTACTCTAATTGACATGGTGGCATATGCTTGCAGTTCTTTAAGCAACGCCAAAGTCCCCAAACATGTGATATAAGGAGTCAGGAGTTATGTTGCAAAATCTTACTTTTTGGTAGCATATGCTTGACTACTTCAGAAAAAGTCGAAATCACCATATTATATGTCCATATCAATTTGGACGAGTTCCCTCGATTCCTCATGGATCCACAACATCAGGTCACCACTTTTTTTTAAAACGGGACCAACTTTATATCCTTTATATCAAAAAAAATTTTGAAAATCGGTTCACTGCCGCCGTCTGTCGTTATTATCGTTGAACATACAAAAAAATATATTATATGTCACCGTAAAATTGTAAAAACCGTTAGATTGTAATAAAACTAGTCAAATTGTAAAATGTTGATAGACTTCGGACGCGAATATTCTGCCTATAATTTAAAACATTATTTTACACAGATGTAGAGCGAGCGAAGTTGGCACAACGCGAGATAGGCAAACATCGTGGAAGCCCAATTATTTGAAAATTACGCTTAGGCATAACTCGAGTTAGTCGTTTTGTGAATAAGGTATAACAACCATAAAGGGTCACGTCTACAGCCTACGAGGGCGGCACTGAAAATTTCGGGAATCAAGGAAGTGACACAACATTACTATTTAAAAATGTATTTATTGCTTTTCGAAGTATTCTCCGCGAAATTTGACATATTTTTCCATACGATGGAACTAATCATTGAGGCAAACATTCCATTCGGAAGTTGGGGTCTCCAAAATGGCCGTTTTGTAGGCGTCCACAGCTTCTTCAGGTGATGAAAATCTCTGACCACGCAATTTATTATTTATTTTAGGGAAAGTATAGAAATCATTAGGGCTTAGGTCGGGGCTGTACGGCGGATGGTCTAATAATTCTATGATTTCTTGCTCTAAAAACTCTTTTGTTCTGTGCGCGGTGTGAGAACTCGCATTGTCGTGATGGAGGATGATGCGGCGGTTGCAGTTCTCTTTACGGAGTTCAGACACGACCTGTGGCAAACAAATGTTAGCATACCATTCTGCATTGACCGTTCTTTGTCCCTCAAGAGGAATAGTCGCAACTCGCAACATGGCCGGTTTTGGACACACGTGGCCGGACAAACGTGGCCACCATTTTTTTGCAACACTCCGTGAACGAACAATTTTTGTTGGCTTTAACTCATTTTCGAACACCCAAACTCGTGACTGGTTTTTTGTTTCGGGTTCGTACGCGTATATCCAGGACGCGTATACACCTGATACGATGTTGTATAGGTACAGCATTTGAGGATCCTGCGTTGAATCTTTCGAGAGTTCTGACGCACCAAGTAACGCGAGCCGCTTTTTGCTCTTCACAGAGCAAATGCGGTATCCATCGGGAAAACAACTTTTTTACGCCTAATTGTTCATGCAAGATTAACTTTAGACATTGGCATGAGTCAAATACAAATAATTATTTGTATTTGACTCATGCCAATGTCTAAAGTTGCCTGAATTTCGCGGTATGTCACATGTCGATCTTCCTCAATCAGCTTACGCAGATCATCAACGTTTTCTTGGGTGACTGCAGATTTTGAACGACCTTGACGGGGATCATCACTGAGCTTGACACGTCCACGTTGAAATTCAGCAAACCAGCGATAAATTGTGGTTTTGGACGGGGCTTCATCACCAAATGCAGAAATCATCCGGTCAACACACTGTTTTTGTGTTAAACCCATGTTAAACCACTTCGAAAGTCATAATAAATCAAGGCTAGAATTTTCTCGAGTCAATCTCATTTTCTCAACGACTAAACAAGTTTGACAAGACCTTGTGACAAGACCGAGAATCTTTTTTTAAATAAATAAACGGTATTAGATTTTTAAAACCAAGGAGTTTTAAATTAAAAAGATTTTAATATGACAGGAACAGTGGAAATATTCCATTCCCGATACTTTTAGTGCAGCCTACATACCCTTAAATTATATAATTAATTCGAGTACATTTTTAGAATAAAACAATTTTAGAAATATGAATATATTTATTTAATGAAGTATGTAGCTTTACAGTTTTGGATTCTTTTTTTTTTGGAGGCCTGAGATTGCAAGGGATTACCTAAGGTTAATCAAACCAAACTTTTTTCTACAGAACCCTATTTCTTAATACATATTGCTCAAGCTCAGTATGGGTAATTAGACGATTGTTAATCATAGTATAGCCAACAATTTTCATTTGGGAAACTATTGGCAAGTTTGCCTTAGGCTCGCTTGTTTAATATTATTATACTGTGTAACGCGTAACCATAATATCGTTAATTGACGCACGACGCACGCGAATTGCCAATTACTGTTGACGTTTCCTTGACATTCACATTAGTATACTCTCACCATACAAACGATCAGACGAATGTTAAGGCCGAACTCTTACTTTTCGTTTTTTTTTATATATTTATTGATAAAAAACAAAGTACCTAGGCAAATCAGGCTCAGGGAGAGCTGCAACACCCGTAAGTATTCCTACATCCTAGCTCAGATAGAAGTTGGAATTCGAACGGTCTCTTCCCTTCTCTGAGGCAAAGACGAATGCCACTGTCACTTACTGAATAGTGAATACCCATTAACACACAACTTAAAATATTCATCAAGCTATGGTGTATCAGCCCTTCTGGTATAATTGCCCAATAAGACCAGCGCTTATAACTAAACTTATACATTCTCGATGTAAGGGTTTTAAAGAATAATCACATATGAAATGAAACAAATATCCAAACTTTGTAAGGAGAAACAAATTCCGAATTGAATGTCACCACTTAGGTTCTGATATTCCAACTTGGAATTCCTGGAGGATTGTGAAGAAGCTCATCACAAAACTTTATGAAAAGACTATATTATCGTGCCACTGCACCGGTATCGTCAGCGTATTTGAAAAGAAAGCAATAGCTCAAAAAAACTAATCAAATAATCTAACTGTCTATCTATAGGTATATTATATAAAAGGCAAAGCTGATTGACTGATGTATCAGCGCCAGCCAAACCCTTAAGGCTAGAAATTTGAAATTTTGCACACGTACCTATTTCCCGTATGACGTAGGCATTCACTAAGGAAAGATTTAAAAAAATCAACCCCAAGGGGGTAAAATAGGGGATGAAAGTTTAAAACCTAGTTCACGCAGGGAAGCCACGGGCAATTGCAGCTAGTACCTATCATGTAATAAGTGCATCTTAAAAACCAAAAAATTAAACCGACTTCCAGGGTAAAAATACACAAAAAAGTATGAAATAGAACTTATTCTCTAAATAATTTGGCTAAAATTTTTTTGTTCATTTTCTTATTACGGTTTTGGAATATCTTTAAAAGAAGGTACCTATATTTTATACCACGTTTAAAAAAAATTAAAATCATTGCATTTGTGTCTTTTTCTTAATGCCATTAACGTAGACCCACGTTAATGGCAATTTGGCAAAAGAGCCGCGTTAACTTAGTCGGACTGGTGACTGCCGTTTCCCCCCGATGGTTGCACGCCTTGTCGTGGCGGTGGGGCTTAGTAACCGTGGACTGGACACCCACGGTGAAGCGAAGAGGCAGCCGGGGCCGGTTTGTTTGCCAACGGCTGGCCCGAGGAGGGCGCTCCCAGCGGACTGGAGGAGTCCGCTGCGGACGCGCTTAAAGGTGGGACCGCAGAAGAAGAGGAGTGCCGGTATTACGGTGCGCCGTACTCCCTATCTTCTGCGGCCGTGGAGGGATCGCAGGGGGAGAGGCGTGGTGGTGTTGTGCCACTCTCCTTACCCCCCTGCGAGCTGGCGGGGCCGTTCCGTAGGGTTAACGGCATTGGTGGGGCCGCAGAGGAAGAGGCAAGTTGGTATTACGGTGCGCCGCTTGCCCTATCCTCTGCGGCCGAGGTGTGGTCGGTGGCAGAACCATAGCTCAGATCTGCCACCGGGTACCGGTTGTGGAGGCTGGTATCCGTGGCCTCCTAGTAGTAGACTCAGGGGGAGTCTGCTACAGTACTGGTGGAGGCCGAGGAGGGAGGCGCACCTTACCATCTGGTGCGCCTGGGGCCTTCGGGCTCTGGATGGAGCCGCTTGTGGACGGCTGCCGCCGGCGGGGTCGCGGATGTGTTTATCGTTCCCGTGGCCCCGTCACAGGGCGGAGAGGAGGAAGGTAGGGGTGGGTGGTGACTGCCGTTACTGCTAGTATTTATGGTTGGGATTCGAAGAGGGAGTTTCACCCCCTCCTAAAATGCATCTGCGTTTTTTTTAAACGTATTTTATCGTAATATCCAGTCTGTTCAACCAATACCTACCAACCTAGCTTCCACTTACGCGTAGATGTATTCGTCGCAGACCGCAGTATACTCGCTTAATTTTTTTTCGATTTTAAATTTTACGTGACGTAAATATTTTGTAATAATGGTCATTTTTATATCCAAATAGAAATATAGTATTGAATCGGGCAGAATCGAATACTTATGATGGATGGTCATAATATTAAGTAACGTGAGTCGTAACGTAAGTTCCGGCAAAATATTCCTGACACATACATCGAATAATATTGTAGGTACTATAGGTACGTAGTAGTATAGCTCAATGGATACATAGGTACCAACTACCAACGTAAACAATCGGAATCGGCAGATGCGATATTTTTTATTTATTTATACAGTTCCCTGTATAATATGATCGAAAGTGCTAGTTAAGATTCAGATATGACTATAGATTTCAGAAAAAACAAGTTAATTTACGTGGTCAATATTATATATATATATATATATTATCATGACTCAATTTTCGCAAAATTATTTAAAAGTTGAATTTTTTATTTAAAATTTGGAATCCTAACACATCTAACCAGTAATGTTAAATTAATCGAAAAGTAAACTTTAAATCGATCTACTGAAAAGTTGCATTTTTCAATTACATAGGCGCCGTCGATTTACCAGTGCTGCAATGCCATGCCATAAACTGCCATACGCGTGTAGCGATCTGCGATAGACTATGGTGTATGCGGGTACGGTTGAATGAATTAAGACTTAAGATTGATTCCACGCTTCACAATCATAATATACGGTATAGGCGAAGGGGGACACTCGATCCCCCTTTTGTTTTTTAAGTTTCCTTCTTAAATGTTGCTATAGATAAAAATACTAATTATTCTTGTCTACATTTTCTTATTTACAGGACCTTAGGACTATGGAAATATTCAATAACTAGACGTTGCACGCGACTTCATGCGCGCAAAAGGAATACCGCGGTAACCGTATATTTTGCCGCGATAAAAATTAGCCTATGTCCTTCCCCGTGGTCTAATCTATATCTGTACCAAAATCAAAATCGGTCCAGTAGTTTCGGAGCCTATTCAATGCAAACAAACAAACAAACAAACTTTTCCTCTTTGTTAGTATAAATATAGATGCGTAGATATAGAAATACATAGATTAATCAATTATTACAAAAAGTTTTAGCCAAATTTAATTTTTTAATTATTTAGAAAATAAGTTTTATTTCATACTTTTTTTGTGCATTTTTCTTTGGAGGTCGGTTTAATTTTTTGTTTAAAAATAATTATATTTTTCCCATTTTAGTAATATTTGTTAAATTAATAATCATACATTTTAAGAACGTTTAAAATAGACGATCGAATGTATACTTAAATATGCGCCAAGCTTCCATTAGGTATTGTAAATAAGATGATGATGATTACGTAAGTGGCATATGCTTGAAGTTTTTTAAACAATGTCGAAATTTCCAAACGCTTATCTTGTGTTATTTCAGAATAAGTCAAAATCATATTATGTCCATATAAATTTCGAGGATTTCCCTCGATTCCTCATGGATTTCATCATCAGGTCACCACTTTTTTAAAAACGGGACCAAGTTGGGGACAAACTTACCCTTTACATCAAAAAAAGAATTTTGAAAATTGCTCCAAAGACGGCAGAATTATCGTTGAACAAACAAAAAAAGAAAAAACAAAATATATACCGAATGTATAACCCCCTCTTTTTTTGGAAATCAGTGAAAAATGTTGAAAGGGGCACTTGATCCATGGGGGATCAAGTCTCCCCAAATGCAGTTGTACACTACTCTCGGGGTAGAAAGTTGATTATGATTAGCACTTTTTTTAATAGAACCGAAAGACAGATATGGATTCGTTTTAGGCTGGGACTATATGCAACGGAATCCGGTAGGCCGTAGAGAATTATGATCACTGAAAATAGAACTCTGTGCTAATACAATACAGTTGAAAAAGGAAGTTTCGAGTGTCGAGCTGTCATATATGACATTGACATTTGACTCGACACTCGGATGTTCGATTTTCAACTCTATTGTATTAGTGCAGAGATCTATTTTCAGTGCTCATAATTCTCTACGGCCTACCGGATTCCGTTGCATATAGTCCCAGCCTTATAATTTATATTCATACATATCTTGAACATAGTTTATAAATAACTGTTAAATCGGAATAAAAACTTGCAAAATAAACGTTGATTGCAACAAAAATATTTTTCGTCAATTATTAAAAAAGGGTCATATCAAAGGGACAATTCTAATCATTTGAATAAATTCGCTGACCACTATAAAAGTAGATATTGCCTATACTATACAGGCTCCGTAAATTTAGTGTAGGTACCTACCTAGTCTCCCATAAGAATCAAGTGTCCCTCTCCTCCTCTACCTAAGTACCTACTACCTAATAAAACTTTGATGTTCAGTTGCTTTAGAAAAACAGTTGTATAACGTAGACCGTAGTTTTGTGTCATGTTTGATATAAAAAATAATTGCTGTGCGTTGAGATACTAATTGTCTTAAGGTTAATTGTTGATCTTCTATTGGTTTTAGAGCACTTACGTTTTGTATAAAAACATTTAAGATAATAATTTAATTGTATAATTAAGACGTTGTTACGATAAATATTATTCAATAAATTGGTACCAGTGAACTTTTATCAAAGTTTCGTAAACAAATACGAACACAGAAAAAAGTACCTATTTGATTTTCTGATGCATTGCAAAATATGGAATCACTCCACAGGTGCATAACGTTGGACGAGCGATCGAATGTTGGTTGCGAATTGCGATCGAATATGTTTTTAATCAAGATTAATTAAAGGAATAGGTTCGATTGAAAACAAAATAAGTGTTAATTAGTGTGCATGTTTAAAACGTACGGTCTCACGCGCCCAGTCTTAGATACGACACGTCACACGAGTGATCCCAGCACAAGCTTCCGACATCCTTCGGCGGGCATGTAAACAACACAACTGTTTAGCAAAATATCAACTTGTGAAATGGCGTGCAAAAGCATATTCAGAAGACGTTTAGGGGTGAGTTAGTTTAAAAAATATTACTAAAAGTTATTGGTTATGCGAAAAAGTTATTTTTGCCGATTTCAGTTTAGGTTATTTTAATGTTTTAAATTGCATTAATTACACGACCAGGTCAAAAGCTATTCAGCATTTTGACCAAATAAGAACCTAGACTCATTATTTGACTAAAAGGGTTGAATAAAATCGTTGCTTATTGGTTTATTTAAGATTTTACCGAAAGATTCAGGAATTCAAGATTTTGCTATGTTAATTTTAATCAGGATAAATAAAAATATAATACCTAATATAAGCACAGTTAAATTTTGCAAGAAACGGGCAGAGATAGGTAGGTATACCTAATATAATACATAGGTCATAGGTACATATAACCTAAGTCCTAATAATAAACAATAGATAACCCTACTATCCTACTAATATTATAAATGTGAAAGTTTGTGAGCATAGATGGATGTTTGTTACTCTTTCACGCAAAAACTATTGAACGGATTTCGATGAGATTTGGTATGGTGGTAGTTAGATTAAAATATAAGCTACTTTTTATCCCGAAAAAGTACAGTGTTCCTTTAGGATACTGTATTTACGCGACGGAGCCGCAGGTAACAGCTAGTTGGTATATTAATAATTTAACAATAATAAGGGCCGGTCTTGTCTGTAGACGAACAGACGGTCGATGGAGCAGACAAGTATTATAGTGGAAACCACGCTTAAGCAAACGTAGTGTAGGACGTCCTGCCGCACGATGGACCGACGATTTGAAGAAGGTGGCTGGCAGCGGATGGATGAGGGCTGCTCAAGATCGGGATAGTTGGCCCTCATTGGAAGTGAGTGATAGGCTGATTATGATGATGATCATAATGATTATGGAGATACCGACTACCGAGAGAACGGCCACCAATGCCAAGGCCTGAGCCTGACCCTTTTCCTTCGCCAAACCCTTTTCCTGAATCTTACTACTACAGGTTAACCTGTCGATTTATTTAACTCCCTCACGGTTATCTACTAGTACTTTGTAGTGAGGAGTATCAACAAGTTAATCCCTTACACAAATTCAACCGTTCAATCGAATCGTGAGATTTTACAATTTTAAAGTCCTACTGAGTAGGTACCTACTGACCGAATCCGTAGCCCTTGTTACGTGTTAACGTCTAGAATGCTACTCCTGGGTAGGGATTCTATTTAGATGCTGATTAACGGCCGAAATTTATAATCAATCTTAATCTCATGATTTTTTTGAGAACACTTCAACGATCCTAGGATTGACTTTACGCCAATTTACGTTAATTTTTGTTTGATAATCTAAGATTGAAGTCAATCTAAGATTTTAGATGTTACTAATTCTGGCCGTAAGGCCTTACGAATACAATATCACGTTACTTTCGAGGTGGAGACGTTCTTAGTACCGAAGGTTCCAAGGGAGACTCCAACGAAGCGCGCACCACGTTGCCGAAAAATGACAATACGTGATAAAATATTTTGAATGTGTTTGAGTAGTATGAGAGTGTTTGTAATATTATTATTTTTAAACAAAAAATTAAACCGACTTCCAAAGTTATAAAATAAAACTTTTTTTCTAAATAATTCCCTTTATAAATTCAGCTAAAATTTTAACCATTTCTCTATTCAATCTTCTTAATTTTGAAATCGCTACCAGCTCAAACAGTATCCTACAATATTTTATAGAACTCAGATATTCGAAGATTGTAGGAGGAGTAGGAGGAATTACTCCTACTCCTCCTACAATCTTCTGATTAATTTCGTTGCGGGTTCCAAGACAGATTTAGCATGTCCCCCGGGCACCCCTGAGATCATATCAAAGGGTTTTTGTGGTTGGTTACCACTGTCGATCCTGGCTACACAGGAGTTGCAGTGGTGGGAAAGTGTGGTGGGCCAATTGCCCGTTAAAAAAAAGAGTATTATTAAAAGATATCGGTGTCGGTGTAAAATACTATGAGAAGCACCTTTTGTACCATCATAATTTGATGATGGTGCGATGATGGTGGTGATGATGATGATTACTCTAATTGACATAGTGGCACATACTTGCAGTTTCCCCATACATGTATCTACACTAATATTATAAAGAGGAAAACTTTGTTTGTATGTTTGTTTGTTTGTTTGTTTGTTTGTTTGTTTGTTTGTAATGAATAGGCTCAAAAAGTACTGGACCGATTTCAAAAATTCTTTCACCATTCGAAAGCTACATTATCCACGAGTAACATAGGCTAAATTTTATTTTGGAAAAAAATAGGGTTCCGTAACATATTTGGGTTTTTCGGACACAAGGTGTAAAAAATCAACCAGAAAAGTTACTTATTTTGCGTACGCTGCCTAAACTATAAAAGATAGAACCATAAAATGTTCTAATTAATTGTAGATCTTATAAATATCTACAAAAAAGTCCGCGACACACTATACCTATCTATGTCGAGTGAGGCACAATAACCATTTTTTTATTTAGAAATCTTGAATTTTTTTTGGACTACATTTAAATGCGTTTATTTTACTCATGTTATTAATCCTTATCAAAATAAATTATTTCATCACTAAGTACAGTTTATGTAGATAATATTTGGTCTTTGAATGATCAAAATTGGACGTTTGGTTTTGAAGTTACGGCGAAATTAAAATATTACGATTCCTGCTGCACGGCCCGTTGCGGAGTGGGCGTCACCAAGGGGGGATGCGCGTGCGGGTTAATGTTTAGTTTAGTTTACTTTAGTTAAATAGTTTAGTTATTTTATAAACATCAAATTGATAATATCTTAAAATATAATACATTATAATATCTATACATCTATACAGTTAAATACAATTTAAGTGTCTGTTTGTAACTTCAAATTAACAGCTTTTTACATAATGAATCTGAAAGTATGATATATTCGGTACTTACAATAAAATACATTTTTTTTTCAAATTTTTGTCTGTCCGTCTGTCTGTCTGTCAGTCGGTCTGTCTGTCTGTTTGTTCCGACTAATCTCTGAAACGGCTGGACCGATTTTCACGGGACTTTTACTAGCAGATAGCTGATGTTATAGGGTCTAACATAGGCTACTTTTATTTTAGGGTTCCGTTTAAAAAAATAGGATTCCGCTTTCGTTAGTCATAAATAAAGTCGCGGGTAAATTTCAGCGATATCCCAAAGTATTGTTCAACGCGGACGAAGTCGCGGGCAAAAGCTAGTCTATCTATAAGGAGTCAGGAGTTCAGTTCTGTACTTTTTGATCCAGGGTATACGTTGGAGCAAAATCTTACTTTTTAGTAGCATAATATGCTTGGACTACTTCAGAAAAATCAGAAATGACCATAGAAATGTCCATAGAAATTTCGAAGAGTTCCCTTGATTCCTCATGGATCCCATCACCAGGTCACCAATCTGGTGAAAACAGGACCAACCTCGGATTATACCCTTTACATCAAAAACAGAATTTTGAAAATCGGTCCATAAGACGGCGGAGAATTCGTTGAACATACAAAAAAACCTGATACAGCCGAACATATAACCGCCTCCTTCTTTTTTAAAGTCGGTTAATAAAATATTATACCTCGTATATTTTTTTTAAATAATCTTGTCTAATTGCAATAACAAAACACATTTTTTTGGGATTAGATTGACGTAATGTAAGTACATTAAATATTTATTCTATTGTATATTAATAAATGTGTTTAATAAAGAATTTGAATCTACAGTAAAGCTATTGTATGTATTGAGTCTTGATAAAAGCGTAGAAGCACAAAAGTAGTAAGTATATTTTTTTTACTATAAGTAGTTTGCATGTGTTTGTTTACTGCACCTACAATGTTTCTAAAACAGTGTGATCGTTTTCAAAAACCGCTAAACTACTAGATGTAGCCATAGATATATAATATTAAAAAGAGGTAATATTAAAAAGAGGTAGATATGTTATAAACGCGTAAAAATGAAGACTCGAGTCGGGCCAATTTTGGTTAGTGTGCTCCGCGAGTAATAGCGTGTTTTGTGTTACTATGCGACGTTGACACATTGACACGCGTCCCATGTCAATGTGTGTCGTGGCACAGAAATATTGTCAGTTTTGTAAGGATATAACGTATCTATGTGATAATTAATCAAAGGATGTAGCTTACTTTTCTACTGAAATCTACTAACGTTTTGAAAAAACCTACTGAAATTGTACTGACGTACTTTGTGGCTTAAATTCACATAAATTGATATTTTTGATGAGACGGATATGAAACACAAGTTTAATATTATTAGGTTTTATTAATAAATTATTAGATACACACGTATGTGTACATAATTAATTACCTAGTCATCATTGTCATATTATGTCATGTTTCGATTTTTTTTAATTAGGTACCTAGGTATTTCAACCATATTTTTTTCTTGTTGGAAAACAGATGTTTGATTTTGGGCCAGTTCTATGTACACTACATAGGTAAATAGGAAAAAAATATGGGAATATCATAAAAATACGAAAAAATTTATTTGAAGAATGGTACATGCGTACAAAAATGATTATTTGAAGAGTTTTTTTATTGCGAGAACACTATTTTTAGGGCGGCCATGACAGTTGTTTTGACTTGACTTTTGACGTAGTAGACAGTTTTACGAAGAGACGTCGTTTTGAATGTCATACGTCTTTCTTTGTCAAAAGTCATGTCATTGACAAAATGACATTCTTTAGTTAATTGTGATCTGATCCGCCATGTTTTATTTTACTTTGTGTTGCTCTCCTTGACGAAGTTAATTTAAATGCACATGGAAACGAAGTGAAATTAAACAAAAGAAAGAATGGGAAACGGTTACTATAATATTATGTAGCTATATTTACATATACTGTACATAGGGCTGGCCCAGGCCTCATACATTTCTTGAACATCTCTTTTGTGCAATTACCGCCTTTGTCAAATAAACCTTGTTTTACATATAAAAGCGATGATACATGATGAGTGTTTAAAAACCTATTAGACTAGGGCTAGATAATGGCTAGATAATGGACCTTTGAAAATGGTCTAAAGTGAAAAGAATTTATAGTAGGATGAAACCCATTGGAAAAGGAAGAAAATATTACAAAAATATTATAATTTAATAGGTTTTTAGGGTAGAAAACGGTTTATCGCGATTTCCGGCAAAACTACAAGTTCTATGGAAAAAAGTTGTAGGCTACAATTTTTGTATTGACATTTTTTTTCACATAGCCTCAAAATGTATGTGAAAAATTCAAATAACCAAGTTTTTGGTTTTTTATTTTTATCTTATAATAAATAATAATAAAAAAATCACGAAATTTATTGAAAACTTACCTTTTTATGTTACAAATATACCGTATTTAATTTATTTAAAAAAAATAATTTTTCACCTTATTTGACTTAATATCGAAAAATTAACCCTAATTGTCAATCGAAAATTCTCCCCTCAAAATACCAGCTTTTTTTAAATTATCGGTGGGCTTTTTGTTCGTTGAAATGTCTCCTTTCTGATAATGTTAAAAAATATACATTACCTTATTAGTTATTACATATTCTCAGAAAATGCAAAGAAAAAAAACAGGTAGCAAGGCTATGTAGGTAACATGGTAATGTATGTTTTTTACACAGGAAGAAGATATTTTAACGAATAAAAAGCCCAACGAATTTTTTAAAAAAGCTGATATTTGGTCGGGAGAATTTTCGATTAAAAATTAGGGTTAAATTTTCGATATTAAGTCAAAATAAGGTAAAAAAATAAATATTTTAAATAAAAAAAAATACAGTATACCTATTAGGAACATAAAAATGTAAGTTTTCACCAAATTTCGTAAAAAAAAACATTTTTTTTTTGTAATAAGATAAAAATAAAAAACCAAAAACTTGGTTTGAATTTTTCACATAAATTTTGAGGTTATGTGAAAAAAGTGTAAATACAAAAGTTGTATAGGTACATAGGTTGTAGATCTTTTACAACTTTGCCATTTGACTTTAACTTTTACTATAATTATCAAGCGTCGAATAACCGACGTAAATTTGTTTAGGTACATTTCCGATGTTGCCGTGTTAAGAGAAAAATATTTGCTAAAGTTTAAAATTTTGCCAGGATATTCTACTGAAATCCGCTACTTTTTCGAAAAATACCGAAAATCTACTGCACTACCAATTTTACAACGAAAATCTACTGTTGCAGTAGTCAATCTACCGTAAACGGTCACACTGTAATCTAAAACTAGATGAATATCAATTGTTCAAAGTTGAACGACCAAACTTAGACGTGCGACTTACAATTAATTGTTTCTAGCATCAATATAATATGATCATTTTATAGTGACACAAAATAAACAGATCAACGGCATCTTTTAATTGCTTGGAATGTCCGAGAGCTCCCATAGACTCACACACGCGGCTTTAGTTGACTACATTATAGAATACTAGTCGTAACCGCATTTAGGGAGTTATAATGAATACGAACCGGTATTTTCTGCATCTTTACTTATATCTCTGAGTACTGCTGCACAAGGTACATTAATTTCATGCTTTGTTTTATGGCGTCAATAGGAACGATGTTAATTGGGCGAATAGAAACGCATTATGCGATTAAAAATGTTATTGCAAATCATTTTAATATGACTAAATTGAGCTGAACTAGTTGCTTTAAGGATTTCGTTATCTTAGTAGGTAATAGGTATGTATTAAGTAAAAACTTTAGTCTGTGTAGTCGGAACTAACCCTTATGATTTATGAGATCTTATCTTAAAAATAGAACGCAGAGAGTAGAAGTTAATTCTACAAGGTCTACTGGGACCAAAATAGAATTAGGTGTGCCACAAGGGTCAATTTTAGGCCCGTTTCTTTTTCTCATCTATATAAATGACCTTCCTTATCTAGTTAAAGATAAGCATGAGATAGTACTCTTTGCCGATGACACTTCACTAATTTTTAATGTGAAGCGACGACAGTCAAATTATGACGAGGTAAATAGTGCTCTCTCAAAAATGGTACATTGGTTTAATGTTAATAATTTACTTTTAAATTCAAATAAAACGAAATGTTTAAAGTTTAGCCTCCCAAATGTTAGGCAGGCACAAACCAATATACTATTAAATGATGAGAAAATGAACTTAGTGGACACCACTGTATTTCTAGGAATAACACTAGATTGTAAATTACAGTGGGGTCCCCATATTGCAAATCTGGCAGATAAGCTCAGTTCTGCAGCATATGCAGTCAAAAAAATTAGAGAAATTACCGATGAGGATACAGCGCGGCTAGTTTATTTTAGTTATTTTCATAGTATAATGTCATATGGCATTCTTCTTTGGGGAAACGCTGCGGACATTAATACAATATTTGTGCTACAGAAGCGAGCTATACGTTCTATTTATAAGATGTCATGTTTTGAATCTCTGAGAGAAAAATTTAAAGAAATAGGTATTCTGACCGTTGCTTCTCAATACATTTTGGACAATGTGTTGTATGTCAGAAAGAATTTAACGAATTTTAAAAAGAAAAGTGACACACATTGTAGGAATACTAGAAATAGGAACAAGTTAGAAATACCAGTGATCAGACTTAGTAAAGTAAGTAAATCTTTTAAAGGTCAATGTATACGCCTTTTCAATAGAATCCCAGAAAACGTTCAAAATCTTTCCATTAATAAATTTAAAAAAGCTGTTAAAGAACGTTTGTGTGCTAAAGCTTATTATAAAGTCAGTGATTTCACTAACGATTGCACACCTTGGGAATAAGATGGCCCCATGCAAGGCTGCTTTTATGTACTTAAGTATGTTCTATGTACTTATGACTAATGTTATATAGATTAAGTTACAACATTGTAAAATATTTTTTGAAAAGAACAATTTTCCCATCTTTTTGCTAAAAGGTGGCCCCGTGCGAGTTTCTTACGCCGGTTCTTCTCGCCGGGCTAGTTTCCGAACCGGTGGTAGGCATCATGTAGGACAATTCTATAAGTGTTATATTATAACCTACATGGAAATAAAAATTTTGAGTTTGAGTTTTGAGTTTGAGTTTTGAGTTTGAGTTTGAGTTTGAGAGATGAACAAAAATTATTATTCATGTGTACTTTTATTTTTAGACTTCATCGATGAAGCCTTATGTAAAGCCTTATGTAAAAATCTACTCCGGACAATTTTGTATTTATTAGTAATTAAGTACCTACTAATAATTACAATAGTGACCGGACAACGTTAAACATGGTTAAACCTAATAAATTGTTAATTAATCCTAAACGTTTAGAGTTATTTTCCCACTATTGAACAAGACGCTATTATCGAATTAACGTTAGTTATTTTTCATTAACGACTGACGCCTACACTTTAATTAATCAATTAAGAGTTTAACATCAGGTAGATACAAAAAATTAAGCATTAATAACCCCATTGGTTCTTAGTCCTAACTCCTTACTAATAAGAATATTTAAACTATTGAGTTATTCAGTGTCCTCGTTCCTTTCTGCCAAGTGACTTCTAACGTATCAGACAAAGACAGCAACATTGATCAGTTGTTTATGTAAATATTTTATTAGTAGGGGGTGAAAGTTTGATACAAAATCTTCCTCTATGCTTTGCTTTTGCTGTTATCTTGTAATTTAGTTTGTTCTGGTTGTATTCGATTGGGAAATATAAAATACGGGCAGTTAACACGCCAAGCACGAGCTGCTGGTTTTGAAATTGTTAAGCCGAATGTATTGTTCAGGCGCCTCTTGCATATTTAGCCGTATCATGCATCCCAGCAATCAGCATGCCTACAGTGAATGTGTACTTTGGAAGGTCTTATCGTTTATTACTTAGTGCAATATGCATGTCCTTTCGTAATGAGCTGTTAGGTTAGGTAACAGGAGAATTTTAATAAATTATTCTTAGCAAGAAATGGAATTACCTACTTCATTATTAACTATTAGCTTTTTCCCGCAGCTCCGCCCGCGTAAATACATTATCCCGCGGGAACACTGTACTTTTTCGGGATAAAAATATATTATGAAGGACATTTCATAAAAATCTGTTCAGGGGTTAAACCGTGAAGAAGTAACAGACAGACAGACAGACACACTTTCGCATTTAAAATATTAGTATAGAAGTATAGATAATATTAGACACCTACATTTCAATCCAAAAAATGAGGAGGAAAAATTATTTTATTCTTTACATACATAGGTAAGGCTGGGACTATAAGCAACGGAATCCGGTAGGCCGTAGAGAATTATGAGCACTGAAAATAGAACTCTGTGCTAATATAATAGAGTTGAAAATCGAACATCCGAGTGTCGAGTCAAATGTCAATGTCATATATGACAGCTCGACACTCGAAACTTCCATTTTCAACTGTATTGTATTAGCACAGAGTTCTATTTTCAGTGCTCATAATTCTCTACGGCCTACCGGATTCCGTTGCATATAGTCCCAGCCTAAAGGCTGCTGAGAACCTTTAAAGAGCCCCCAAAAGTCTGGATTTTTATTCGGACAATAATTTAAGCTAGCCGGATCCTTAGTAATTCCAGAATTTTCTTTTCAGGGCCACTTTTTATATTTCTGGATTTTCAACATAGTGACATCAGTTTCATCGAATACCCTTCAACCCAATATAACGGTGTTTGACGAACCTGTAGGAAATGTTACGGACGTGGAAAAATTTCATTGGCAAGACTACACAGTCCTTGCGTCCATGCTGCTCATTTCTTGTGGGATTGGGGTGTTCTACGGTTACTTCGCTGGAGAGAAAGCTACGACAGGAGATGATTTCCTATTAGGAGGCTCTTCGATGGGCACTTTTCCGATGGCTTTGAGTTTAGGAGCCAGGTAATAAAAAAAAAAATACGGGTTGCACTCCGGGGAGTGCCGACAGAAGTGAAAACTTATTATGGCGCGTTAGGCATTTTTAGATGGGTACCAGGGTTATTGGGTTATTAATTTATTTATGAATTGTATTTTATTAATTATTAGAAACTTTAAAATACAGTTAATAATATTATTTTATGAATCATCGTTCACAATTTCAACAACTCTTGTATCATAATCATTATCATTAAAATTATTACAATGTAAAATAGAAACTATAGGTTCATGGTAACTAAAATAGGAAATAAACAATTTTGATTCAAAGTTATTTAAATATCTCGTGAATACCGCATCAATTGTACTTTTATATCTCGTTGTTTCACCATACGTCAAACTGCGTCTCGTAACGGTGTCGCGAGTCCAGAGATTTTATCTCATCTAAAAATATGCGTACCGCGCTAAAATAAATGTTCACTTCATTAATGGACCAAAAATTATCTGCCTATTTCACAATCTTCTAATAGGTATCGGAAAGCTTATTCGAAAGTTTGGGAGCGACTGAGACAAATGATGCAAATAAACTATTTGACAATTATGTGAAACAAGCCCTAAATCAAAAGGACAGCTATAAGTTCATAATTAGTCGATAGTGCACAGCAGAAGACCCGTTACAAAATAGGCATGATGACTAAAAAAAATAGTTTATAGCATAGTGTGACCTAAACCCGCACTTTACGCACGCTGCGTGCGTAAAGTGCGGGTTTATGTCACACTTGCTATAAAATAGTATACGATACTTGTGGCCTAAGTTGTCTATTACTGCACGACGTGAAGATAGCGCCCGAGCGGAGCGAGGGTGCTAAACGCCACTTTAACAACAGGCAACTTAGGTCACGCGTATCGTAATGTACTATTTCGTTTATTATGTAAATGCTAGGACAGCATGATTAACAATCTAAAGTCCATGTGACGTCAGAAATGGTTTTGCGACAAAGAGATGGCCAAAATTGTTAATTTAATTATAATTTTTAATCGCGTCAACCTACTTATCACTTTTGTTTAGATTTATGCATCTCTATTCAACCATTTTAAAAGTTAATTTGAAAAAATGTGATATTTGACACTAGGCAACATGGTTTTATTGTTTCTCTATTACAAAAATTTGTGCATCTCATTTGTTAATTACAGAAATTTATTTCTTATCAATTATTGTTTATCTGTTTCAGTTTTATAACAGCAATAGAGCTGTTGGGAAACCCGGCAGAAATGTACATAGCTGGTGCACAGTTTTGGATGATTTGTTTGGCATTTCTATTTATAATCCCGGTGACAAGTCAATTGTATTTGCCGGTGTTCATGAGACTGCGGCTTACATCGTGCTACGAATACTTGGTAGGTAATGTTATTTTAATATAATAATGGATAAAATATTTCGAAATAAAGATTGCCATCTTTTGAACTTGAGGACTGTCCTATTTACAGTTGTGATTTATCTTAGGCCTTAGGGCGATAGGCATCTTGTAATACCTACCACCTATGTCATTGTTATTATTATTAACTACATATTACCCAATTGGTATAACTAAGGAAGAACTTCGTGGCCTAGTGGTAGACCGTTTGGTTCGCACTCGAGAGAGTGCAGGTTCGAATACTAGTTTGTGGCGTGTACCAATGAGACTTTTTCAGATCACAAGTACATCATACGGACGCTCTAACGGTGAAGGAAAACATCGTGAGGAAACCCGCACATGGTTGGCCCCAGACGTATTGACAGGTCATTCCTCTGGACTAGGCTGACTATGTTGTGAGAATGCCGTATGTGCTTAAGGAACTATACGACATTTTAAACCTACTGTCCCAGGCACTACAGTATTTCAAGAGTGGTTACTTCGCTCGGAGAATACTGTATAAATCATCCATTAACGGATGAAAAGGCCTAAGTTTTTTATAGCTAACTACCTACTTTGGAGCTGCCTGCTGGTTGTGTAAATTGATCTCAAATATGTATGATTCACAGTCGCCGCTTATTGTTGTAACTTGTAGCAAATCGTGAGAGTGGATCAGTGTATCTGCACAACCTGCTGTATTAATAAATATTATCTTTTAGGAAGTACGTTTCTGCAAAAGCATCCGAGTGTATGCGAGTGCGCTTTACATGTTACAAATGATTTTGTACACGGCAGTGGCGGTGTACGCGCCAGCGCTGGCCTTATCTGATGGTGAGTGTAAGATGATAGATCTAAGAGTGTAGTTTATTCAAATACTAAATCCATTGAAAAAAATATTTAGGGACTATGCTGCTACTATTGGTGTTGATTTCGATTTTGACCTGCCTTCGGGGAAAAAAAACAATTAATTCCGATACAGTTTTTTCTTGTTTCTGCAAAACCCGAACTTTGAAAAGTTTCAAAGCTCGGGTTTTGCAGAAACGAGAAAAAACTGTCTACCCTACTAGTCTGGGTCACAAGATCTCTATCAGTGAATTTCTGTCCAAGGGCACCAAAAATGATGATCTAGAGCTCATTCGATTCGAAATGACCTCTAGAAACTTTTTGAAAAATTTCAAAAGGGGCTCGAAAAAAATGCAAAATTATAAACAATTTAGTAAAAAACAAAAAGGGGGTATAGTTTTTTGAAAATATCTCGGCAAGTATGAAAGATATCTGAATTTTGAAAAAAAAAAAACTTTAAAGGAAGAAATTTCCTAAAAAAGTTCCAACTCCCGGAACTCGATGACCAATATTTATTTTAATTTAATTTAGAAGTGAAAATAGTAGGGATGAGCGTTGAATGAACGAACTGTTTTATTAAACTGTTTATTTGTCATGAACGGGTAAACTAGTTTAGCGTCTACTGATAAACTAGTCTATGCGTGAACGGTTGCCATATGCCGGAACGGTGCGTGCGACAGAGACCGTTCGTCGCGACGCGACGCGACGACACGATCGACGGACGGGCGCGGGGCACGACGACTCGGCACGAGCAATACGTCTATCTCTGTTCTTTACAACCGACGACGTGCTCTAGTCTAGTAATAATTACATTCGTTGAGTGGGCGGTGTTTTAATAAAATGAACTAACATAATAAAAGTAAGCTAACAAGGGGGCAATTCTAATGACAAATTCTTAAATAAATAAATCTTTGAACTTTGTTTACGTAATTTTACCTATGACATGATGACAATCAAACAGTCTTGATTTGAATGCGATTTGTCCTAAGCCTGGAAAAAGTATGAAGGGAAGTTCATTTCCACCGCTCACAGATTAAACCGTCTCGTCGTTCGTCGTCACCACTGGTCGCGACGATCAGCAAACGACAACAAGTTTGTCAAAACAGTTAATGCTGAAAGTCGTTCATTCAACAAAACTACTTTGTTTGTCATAGTTTATCGCTCAGTTCAGTATTCGTCGAACACGTAAACTAGTCGAAAAAAAAAACTGTTTTTTCAACTAGTTTACGATGAACGATAAACGGTCTCTTTCGTTGATCGAAAAAGCGTCGACGACCCATCACTAGAAAATAGCGCTAAAAGCGGGTGATGCGCCGCGGCCTACTATCTACGTACCTAACTACCTACTATCTATCGGTAAACGTTTGTAACCAGTGACCTCCAATATACACTAGTATAATGGAGGTCAGTGTTTGTAACATATAGGTCAATTATGAAACAAATTAAAGAAAAAAAAATCACCCCCAAAAGGGGTAAAAAGGGGTATCAACATTTGTATGTAAAAATTTTTGTTTGTGGTCTGATCTGTTTGGGATTTGGCGATATTGCTCTTTGCCATGATTTACTAAGACTCTAATTCAACATTTTCTAAAATTCTGTTAAAAAAGAGGTAAATAGGGATACTAAACTCTGTATGGGTTTTTTAAATGATCATTTAGGCTTGGAACTTTGTAAATGTAGTCCTAAAAGAAAATAAATGTTTCATAATTTTTCAAAATTCAACCCCCAAAGGGATGAACGGGAAATGAATGTAATTTTTTTCATCAACGCCGAGGCAAAATTATTATTTCCACGCAAATGAAGTTGCGGGTAACAGTTAGTTTATTATCAAAAACAAACTAGTATTCTAAATATGCTGCAGTTCCTCTACTTATATAATAAAGAATAAAGTTTGTTGGGTTATTTGTAATGAATAGGCTCCAAAACTACTGGACCGATTTTGATGAAATTTTGCATAGATATTATAGTAGACCACGGGGAAGGACATAGGCGACATCTAGTACTCTACCTATAAAATATAAGTGATAGTTTCGTTACAGTTAGAATTACGGTTATGAGTTTTGCCTTAATAAAGAAATAATTTTTTTAAAGTCTTAGTTGACTCCTTCAATAAAGATTTAATTGAATTGAGCTAAACTACCTCACGAAATACAAGTTACGTAAGCCAATAGGAGTGGTAATTACTTCCACGCAACAAAAAGCAACAAACATCTTCCATAATCGGTACCCACCTCCACTTAATTACAGTGTCTAAAAACATTCACGATCTAAAAAACATTTTTTAATAAATTCAAAGCACGATTAGTACAACGTCTCAGTAGGTCAGCAGTTTACACTCACGGAGAGTCATGGCTAAATGTTAACAAAAAGTTTAAACTTTTAAGGTTTTATTTAAATTATTTTTATTAAATTCACTCCATGCCTCTACGTATACCTATATTATAACAGCCTCCATGGTCTGGTGGTTGGAGCATTGGAACAACAAAAAATGTTGTTTCCAAGTTTGGATAGGATAAGCA
This sequence comes from Glaucopsyche alexis, assembly GCA_905404095.1. Lineage (NCBI taxonomy): Eukaryota > Metazoa > Arthropoda > Insecta > Lepidoptera > Lycaenidae > Glaucopsyche > Glaucopsyche alexis. Next base: position 13,173,629 of record FR990053.1, read on the forward strand.
CCTGATTGTCTGCCAAGAAATATGATCCATGCGTCGGATGGGATGTAAAAAGTCGAACCTGCGCCTGATCTCTCGTCAGTCGTGTCGGTTATCCGTCCCACTGGATTATGAGAGTAAAGAAAGAGAGAGTACTCTTGTGTACTGCGCACAAACTTGGGCACTATAAAAATTACTCCTGCGTAACTGGCCTGGATTCAATGAAACCGGCCACCGTCACTGAAATCGGTGTGGGGAGTTAAATATTATACCGTCTCTGCTCTTTTCGGAAATTAAATTTTAAAGCCCTAATTAAATAATTAATGGCCCGAAATAGTTTATCAGAAGGACTAGGTTCCTAATGCTATTTACTATTGTCAATAAGGTTTAAATCAAAAGTCAAATTGACAGTTGCTGCAAACCGGCGATACACTAATTTCCCTACACAATATAGAGCAGACTAGATCTGAATTGCTACATTAGAAAACTTCTATGTGTTATGAGTCCACCGCATCACAATCGAGGCTTACACAATAGGAGACTGACAATGGTGTCGTAAAATTAATTCATACACTGTATTCTGGACGTAATTTTATGAAGTTTCATAAGCGACATTACTCATATATAATTTTCGTCATTATTTAATATCTTTTCTACAAAACGGTCTTGCGAAATTCTGATTGACCATAATTTTATATAACAAGCCATAATATCTATTAACATTTAACACATTTATTACTTTAAAGTGCTGCATAATTTGATAATTTTTTGTTGTTCTTATAAACCGGATGTTATTTATAAAAATAATGAAGTGGAAAGTGTTAGAAACAAATGTCATTATCAATTAGATTGAGAATTGCGCACGTGCAGAATAATATTTAAATTACTTACAAGACTCTAACGACTAAACTTAACAGTTAACATTAAAGGAGATGAACCTGCACTCTCCCAAACAGTATTCCTCAAAAAATTGTTTATACTTATGCAATGACACTCATACCTTTGATGATGGTTTCCCAATATAGGTCATGTAGGTTTAATTTAATTTAATAGTACCTTTTCAATATTATTTAAAACTGATTAATATCCAGGTTATGGCTAGGGCAATTTTGGACATCTCCTTTCTAATTGCACTAAATTAATAATAATAAACTATTATTCCTAAGGTGTGGTAATGGTTTATCATGCATAACATTTTAGACATCGATACATGAATACAAATTATTTTTGATACATTGTAAATAATTTTTACATTGCATAACTCTACTCCTTGTTATACAGAAGGTTGTTTGTTGTTTTTGGCACCGCATGCACGAGAAATGATTATGTATTTCGCCCATTAATATTTATAAGATTTACTGAAATTGGCAAGCAGCAAACGCAAAAAAGTATCAACGCGTCCTTCATGGATTACGTTGAAAAGTAAAGGAATTCTATCAGTTTACGAAACTTTAAGAACCACAACCAACCAGAGCAGAAGGGATCGCAAATTGCGTTTTACACTAAATAAAGAGATTATTTGGTAGGCTAGTCTAAGTTCTTAGATATAAGCCCCCTTACTCGTAAAAATATTTATATCTACAGTGTTTTAAGCGATATACAATGTTTTGTCCTTGTCTGATATACGTCGGAAAAGTCGCTTGTAAAGATAAGGACAAAATATTGTATAGCTTATACACTGCATAAATATATTTTTTTATTTTTTTATTCAACTATTTATTTATTGTTTACAGTGACAGGACTGAACACATACTTGGCAGTTTCAGTTGTTTACATCGTGTGTATATTTTACGCATCACAGGTAAATAAGACTTAAATCCTACTTAATATTATAAGTGTGAAAGTTTGTGAGGATGTATGGATGGATGAATGTTTGTTACTCTTTCATTACTGAACGAACTTTGATGAAATTTGGTATCTTAGTAGTTTAGGCTCTGGATTAAAACATAGGCTACTTTATCCCGAAAAAGTATTTTTCTTGTGGACACTATATTTACGCGGGCGGAGCCGCGGGCAATAGCTAGTACATTCATAAAACCCATTATATCGAAATTTAAGAAGTAAAAAATGTATAAAGCTATACACACAAACAGATACTAGGGAGATTGGAGTTGTCACAGTTTAACCTAGTGACTCCTAAGTCCTAGTATCTAAGTTTTAATATTTTCTATCATCACGTTTAACGGCCCCTTTGACGACACTTAACTGCTTAAACTAATGATGCTCCATACAACGTAAATTATAGATGTGTCAATAAAATTACGCCAATAATTGGCGCACCTTTAACTTTGGTATGGCATAGGTTCAAACTTGAATGTAGTAATGCTATAACGAAACTGACTGTGTTACCAAGATAGATATCCTAGACCCAACCAAACTAAATTTTATGAATTTGTAATACAACTTTCTAATAAAACACAAAATAATTATTTAGGTCATTTATAGACACAAACAAACTATAGCAAATTTTGAAAAATATTAACTTTTTTTAGGGTGGAATGAAAGCAGTTATTATGACGGACACATTCCAGACCGCAGTTCTGCTGGGGTCGCTGGCTGCAATTTTGGCTTTAGGCAGCGTAAAAGAAGGAGGCTTCGACGCTATATGGAGTTACGCAGGGCGTACCGACAGAATGCATTTTTTCGAGTAAGTTATTCGCGATCATAATTTTTATAAATGTCGTTTGTAGCGAGGGTTTTAACACCACCTAACCTACTTACTCGTTTTTAGAATTATTTCGTTTACATTACGGCGGATTGATCCTTACCTAAGTATTAGTCTTTTACATGGTACCTACAATAGAGGAAGCCTATTTTATTTTTATTGCGCGTCTTTCAGAAATTTGTAAGGTTAACCTATCCAAGAATTTCAATAGTTGAAACCCTATTTCAGTATGAATCCTGACCCTACAGTCCGCCACTCATTCTGGTCAGTCGTGGTCGGCGGGACCATATACTGGATCAGCATGTTTTGCGCAAACCAGGCATCGGTGCAGAAATATTTGTCCGTGGAAAAGATATCGCAGGCTCGAGTTGCTCTGTGGGTGTCTGCCATTGGACTCGTTGTGGTTTACTCCGTGAACTTTGCTACGGGGGCACTGCTGGCCGCTCACTATGCCGGTTGCGATCCGATACAGGTAATAATTGAGATTATTGCTACTTAAGAAGATTTGACGATAGTAAGATGCTTAAGGTATGTACCAACTTACAAATTTTAAGTGTAGGCCGGCTTATTCATCAATTGTATAATGCAGAAGACCTATGTTACATATAAAGCCACCACTACGCTTCTAATGTTTCGTTTAAATTTAAAAAATTGACGACATTATCCCTAACAAAATCTATAGACTCAATGGTCTCTGAATATTAAATGCATCGTAATATTTATTCTGATATCTCAACTAATATACTAATTTTATTGATCAATTAAGAAATTATAAATTCTAGGAATAAAATATTGTTTCAACAAATCTTACAATAAAATCTTAATAACCTACCTTAGGCAGGTCTCGTGAACGGTTCCGATCGCCTTCTTCCACTGTATGTGATCAGCCAACTTGGTGAGTCCCGGGGAATGCCAGGCTTCTTCGTGGCCGGCATATTTGCAGCGAGTCTTGGGTAAGAACATCCAACCATTTCCAGTAATTTTATATTTCTTCCACAGGGCACTTCAAACCTCACATTCACATTTTGCTTACACAATGCAAGAGTTGTCACCTTAGATCATGTTGTCACTAATGTAATCTTGACTTAATGTAAGACTTGCAAGAGCTTCATAATGACTGACTGAAACTCCAAATTGATTTCTGAAATAAGATCTAACTGGAAAAGTCTGGTCTGAATACTGGTTTTAATCTGAGCAATAGTCCCCTAAATTGGTATCTCTCGGCCGCTTATGCGAAATATTATGGCAACATGGCGTTACAAGCTCTAAAGTGCTAAGTCACTTTTTAGGTTGATTAGACATTACCTACAAAGTTTCTAATTGGTTCTATTTTCATGGTTTTAGTACAGTGGCGTCAGCTCTTAACTCCTTAGCAGCCATAGCGTGTCAGGATTTAGCTAACGGAGTTCTTGGAATAACATTACCTGAAGATAAGGGAGCAGCAGTAAGTATTACCTAGTACATACCTAACCTATACCTACTATGAAGGACCAAAAAACACCCGTAGCAGAATATCGGCGGTGATGATCATCAAAAACATTACGCATCTACTAATGATAGCCGTTTATTGACTTTAATTGAATAACGCTTCTTATTCCCACGAAACAATTGCGTATGTCGTCAGTCGTCACCAGTGCCCGGTTCCTACAAATGTCCTACACGTGTCTGCCTGCCTACTGCAAGACTATTTACTAACGGTGTACCCGTAAGGCGAGTAGGGGATAGTGGATACCAGTAAAAGAGGAATGTAATGATTCAATCTTAATATTTACCGACCTGCTGTAAACAACAATGTGTATTTTTTTGGCTATTTTGTTTGTTTATTATCGATTCAAAGTCATGTAAAATTGCGTCCACCCGGCCCTAATGTGATGGGCATAAGTAATGTCGATTAATATTAATATTAAATATAATATAATTTGCCTACATTAAATTGTGATTTAAAACAATTACCTTACATGTTGTAAATTGATCTTGTTTTGTTTTCCAGATAGCGAGATGGGTGTGCTTGGCTTGCGGTGCTCTCTCGTTTGCACTTGTCTTCATCGTGGAGAGACTCGGTCCCGTTTTGCAGCTGGCCCTGTCTTTCAACGGCATGGCGGGCGGCATTTCACTGGGACTGTTCAGTCTTGGAATGCTCTTCCCTTGGGCTAATGCAAAGGTAACTACGGATACTGTTAGTAAAATTGTAAAAAAATATACATTAAGGTAGCATTAATCTGCTATGCTACGTATCGGTGACAAACCGGTGAGTAGAAAATATAAACATGCACGCTTAGCACCATACAAATGCGTACTGTCTACACAAGAATAGACAAACAGGCAAATAATATGGTCAAAATGACAGCTTTCCTTTGTCAATCTGTCATTTTGTCTATTCTTAGAAAGAAATCATTTCTACACCAGTTATGCTAAGCGTGCTTGTCTGAGAAGGATTTTTTTTCTATCCACTAATACACCTTACCTTTTTATCTACATAAGTAACTCACAAAGCACTTGCGTTTCTTCTTGGGCTAGTCCCCAGAGCACCATGGCTGGCATGGCCAAGGTTAGGTTAAAGGTAGTAAGGTGTTCCATTTTCATGCGTCATTTTAATACCACTCTTACTTTGGTTCACCAAGGTGTGTTCAGTGGACAGTGTACTTTCTTGCAGGGTGCGGTAGCTGGCGGCATTTGTGGGCTGCTAGTGGTAGTGATAGTCGGGGGTGGAGCTCAAATTGTACAAATACCGCTGCCTACTCTACCGACTTCTATTGAAAACTGTACAGAAACTTTCAACCTTACTTCGGCGATCGCTCTAAATGCAACGTAAGAATTTCAATGTTTTCCAAATATGATAAAACACAAAATTATCAAAGTACTAAATAAATATACGTAATAAAACTTATTTTATCTTCGAGCTAGTAACAATTGTAATGTGATCTCTTGGTTCCAAACTGAGCAATTAAATTTTTACAATCTCGTAGACATAGAGTTCTTTACAATGTAAAAAATATGTTAGCTGGGTTTTCACCTAGGCATCGCTTTTAGATAGAATAACCATGTTTTTCAGAATTGGCAATTTTTGCATGTGTTTCAGAAACAGTGATCCTCACTCCGTGTTTTGGTTGTTTCGAGTGTCGTACTTGTGGTACACCGGCATCGGTTGCCTGGCTACGCTACTAGCAGGGCTGATAGTGTCAGTCTTCACCGGGGTCACTGACCCGTCGGACGTCCCCATCGACTTGATATCTCCACCCGTCATCAGGCTACTCAATTCGTTACCCAACAGATTGAAGGTAATCTTTACCACTTATCGCATTTTCATGACAAGTAGCTAGTAGAGAATAATTTTAGTCGTAACAGTCTACATATCTTAAAAATAAAAGCAGGACAGTGGCAATAAAAACATGCCAAGAATACCGGTGGTAGACATCATGTAGACTCGACATTCAGAAAGTGTATAAAAATACCTGGGGGTTCAAAAATGCCACTTTAGGTGAATCATATGCAATTCATATTAAGTGCGCCATTTTTCGCATTTCTATTGAAAACTGTCAAAATTGATGTTCTGTCCATATATATGAAACACCTAAAGTGGCCTTTTTAGACCCCCAGTTCTAAATATTATATTATTTACTATTTAATTTGATTTGTTACATATATTCGTAAATAATACACATTACATTATACCCCAGTACCTACCTACTTTTTATGCACCGTTCAATTCTTGTATCAAACCATTAAATGAGCAGTGGAGGTCAGAGCGATAAGAAATTATTTATGCCTATTGCACATAAAGAAGTAAGGTATGACCAAATTATTTCTTTTTCATAGAAAACTTTGAGAATCCCGACTCGTATGGGGTTGGAGCGACGAAGGAGTTCAAGCGTGCGACCACCGAGCATGAGCGACGACAAGGATACGCGAAGACGGCGGCGGCTGTCCGAAATGGCTGGAGGCGTGTTCTACAGCGACGCCCCGCCGCTCACACGAGGCCATGACAATCTCGCCCTAGGTCTGGACTCCGAAAAGCCGCCGCCGCAGGAACACAGCCGCGCCAGCAGCATGAGACTACAATCTGCATCTAACACCCCCCAAACTTCCACATGTTGAGAAGTTAGACTAAAACCTAAGACGCTATTGACCAGATGGTTTTACACTAATTATTGACATATGTTGTTTAAGGTTTATCTCCACTATAGTTACTATAAATGTCAATCATATGGTGCAGACTCGAAGTGTAATTTCAACCCTATGTCGATAACATAGTGCACATAATCTTTCTGAGATATAAAAAATAGCATTCGTCGTACATACTACACATTAAATTTCAGAATTTTGCTTTCCTGTCCCCGGAGTCTGCCCAAGTATGTATTGACTCTACAAAATGTAATAATGTGCATCAGGACAATAGAAAATTATGTACCTTATTTAGTTGATTAAATATTACTTACTTTTGACAAAAGTACCTGAAGCTAACTTGCAATAAATGTTAATGCTTTATGTAGATTGACTGTTAAAAATATTAACCATTAACAATGTTTATTATGATTAAGCTGTGCTTGACTATAATGTGTGTGTAAATTGAATAAATTAGCTTGATGTATGTATCTGGTGCCTTATTTAAATTTATATTGTTATATTTCTGAAAAAAAAATGTTTTTAGATTCATAATATTATCATGTGTGTATTTATTAAATTAATTAGATGTTTGACACTAATTTTTTTAAATACTACCTAGTACCTCTAGAGATTAAAAAAAAGACATTTCATAATTGTATATTGTAATATTTACCTAAATAGTTGCTTATACAAAATATGATAACATAAAGAAATGTAAGGTAATATTTTTATAAGCTCAGTATGCCTAAAACAAAAAAAAATGAAAACCGAAATATAATAATATATAAGGACACATTAAATAATCATCCTTTTTGAATATGTAACAATATAAGTAAATCTGTAAAATAAAATTAAAGTCAAATAACTGTTATGATTGTCAAAAACCAACTTTCAAGCTTATTAAAACATTTAACTATTATTCAATACGATTCATGATAACGTCTGCTGCTGTTGTAACATCTGTTGCTGATGTATCTCCTGCATTGTGGACACTGGCAGAGTAGCACTAACTGTTATCGAAGGCATTCCTGGCAATGATACTGGGGTCACTATTGGCAGGCCAGGATTTAACGGAGGTGGCTGAATTGGCGCTTGATTAAATGTACTCATATCAAAAGTTGGAACTAAATTTGTTGGTACTTGTGGATCTGCCACCGATGGTTGTGAGTAGTTTTGCATTATCGGTATGTAAGGCTGGGGTTGATTCATAGGTATTCCAGGTAAGTTTGGTAGAGGCGCTGGTGGTAGAACATTTGACACAGAAGGTATACTGCCTAATGTTGTTAGTGTGGAATCTGCCAAATCTGCAAAAATTGTAAATTGTTAATTTATTTAATAAGACAATTTAGAATGATTCTAGTAAGAATAATTTTAATGTACAAATTATTTACAAAACTAACATGACTCACTCCCCTTAACATATTATTTTTTGCAATAATCACACAATGTACTTACTGCTAGAATAAGCAGCCATATTGGAGACAACTGACTGGGCTGCTGACATATTCGGTTGAGGGAGCTGCTGTGTGTCTTGTGTGCTGGTCACTCCAGGGTTATACATGCCGGGGTTAACCATAGGAATTCCGGACAAGAACTGTGGCTGAGTAGCTTGAATTGTACTGGGAGCAACACTAACTAGTGGAGTTTCCTCACTTTTGAGACTTAGGTTCTGAACACTTGCTGCAATAGCTTCTTGGTTGATTTCAGTATTCGATTGTGGCTGAAACTGATGATTATTATGTTTTAAAATTAATATTTCATAATCTTTAACTTTATGACTAACTTAAAAAATTTCTTACCACAGTTGACATTGGTGCATTGTATGTTGACTTATTTTGTACTACATTATTTCTAATTGGAATTCTGTGAAGATAGCCATACCCAATACCACAGCCTAGACTACCTTCTCCACCCCAGTTGTGATTTGGTGTAATATGAACTTCCCTGCATGTGTCGTCATTGATGTTATACACAAATAACTTCAAAGCCCGCCCTTCATGAGCTTCAATAAGAGTAAATAAATCTTCACTCTCATGCATAATAGAGTCAGCTCCTATTATATAATCTGAAAATGGTCTTAGGCCGGCTATTTCTGCTGGAGACGTAGGATGAACTTCCTGTAAAAGACACATTTAATTTGTATTTGAAAAGCTAAAATAGTCTCGGCTACTACAATAAAATAATGATAAATTGACATGTAACTTTATAATATTGATAATAAAAATTCTAATATTGAGGCAGGAAGGCAATATTATCAGTTTTTCCCGGATAATACATTCAACTTACCAGAACATGCCAAACATTTTCATTAGCACCTTCAAATGAACAAAATCTAATGCTCACTCCAAGTAGACCCTGTCCACCCCAACTAGCGTTCGGGGTTATATTGACTTCTCGCACTGATTGGGATTTTGTGCTATAAACGAGCATTTTGATGGTTTTATCAATGTTTTGCTTCAGAAGCGTTTTCAACGTGTCATTGTCCTGGTCTAGTCTTGTATTTTCGATAGCTACTATGAAGTCAAAAAATGGTTCGAGATTAGCTTTTTGTCCCGGAGAACCATCCTGGACCTGCAAAACATTGACGTGTACAATATTTGAGAACCTTAGTCACGAACAAACATTGAACGAGTTACCACAAGATGAAGACTGACCCTGAGGACATGGTAGCCTTCGGAACCGCCCCCTGGCACCTCTGCGCTATAGGAAGAACCCATTTATATTAAATATCAACAAATATTATTTTTTATCCGAGGTATTTTGAAAATACAAAATATCTACGCCGACCAGACTGTTGACATTAGACTGAAATCTGAATTGCTGACATTGACATTTCTACGTGGAACCCACAGATAATTTTTACCAAAAAAAATTTTGTTTTGGCGAGGGTGTGGAAGGTGTGGAAAAATTATGTTGTTATTTTTGTGTTTCCTCCTTATATTTGTGTTATTTCGGTTCTTAATGTGTAAAATTGGTAGAATATTAACCCTTAAATATTCATTAAAGTGTACAAGTGTGAGCAAGTGTTACAAATTCAAAAGACTTACTATTTGGTGTTCCTCCAAAACTACTTTTAGTAAAGCTTCGACCACATGACTGAATCGACTGACTTGACTCATTGACTACACTGACAATTTAATTGGACTTTGATTAAACTTTAGACGTGACGATTTAGAAAACTTAGACAAAAATCCTATGTACCCATATATCCGCCTTTTTAACTCGATACTAGCAAACGGTTTTAAAGCTGCGCGTCCACTGCATCGGAATCGGAGCGGACGGATTTGTTGCTTTGTATGGATTTCTATGGTACTGCGTCCACTGGATCGGCATTTCTGCGCCCGCGACCGGTATTTTTGCCGATGACGTCATCGGCAGTGAACCCGTCATTCGGATTCCGAACGTTTCAAGTTCTGACGTGTTTGCGACGACGCGACGGCTATACATAAATACTTATTCACGACGAATGACGATATTTTAATTACTTTAGTGGAAAAATATGATGAACTTTACAATCTAAAACATCAACATTATCTTAACCAACTGAGGAGAGACGATATATGGGATGAAATTGGGCAAATAATAAATAAAAATTGTAGAATATAGTGAAGTTCAAAAAACTTTTTTCGAGTCATATGAATGTACCCAAAAAATCTATTTTCATCTTCTAATAAATCAGAATATAATGTATGAAATTCTCCAAAAATTATTCTTTTTGAATTTATATTATGATTTATGAACCCATATCTTTCGTTTCCTCTTGTTTCTCTTTTCCTCTTCTGATAAAATAAGCTAATTACAACCTATTCGGTCTGAGATTACAACAATATATCTCGTCACTATCCTCCATAATGCAAGTGCACGTTCAGGCTGACGGATTAAAAATAACTAAATTGCCGATGCTGAATCCGGATGCAGTGGACGCACCCCATCGGCATTTTGTAAATGCCGACGCTCCGTCCGCTCCGTCCGCTCCGATTCCGATGCAGTGGACGCGCAGCTTAAGCCGTAACGCCATTATGCAAAAAAAATGTGACGTCAAAAATCAAAAAATGTCAGTTCATACTTCATCAGTTGTCAATTGCAGTAGCAAATTAGCAATTTGTGATTTTGTAAATTTAAAATTTTAAAAGTATTTTAAAAAACAATTTAATGTCGAAAACGTAAATTTTGAAAATATGAACGTGTGTTAATTGAGCACATATTGAGCACCAAAAATACTGATTATTTGATCAACAAACGGCAATACAAACGGTATCAAAATACTTTGCTCAATGTTGAAAGGTTGAAAAAATATTCCATGTTCTTTAGAATTTAACAATTATTCTTTAGGTCAAGGATAAGAAATCTGCTGAGATCGTATAATGTACTCGTTTTACTTACTTTAACCGTTTGTATGAATCATAGACCTCTAACATGTCTGAATGGAAACATTTGATAACAGAATGGCTAAATGAATATGGATCTCTCCAAGAAAATGAAATAAAAAGCTTTGCAGCTGAGCATGAACATAATCATGAAATTGCAACTGCAATATTTAACTTACTGTATGATGAAGACAAGGAAAAAGAAAATGATTTGATAAAGAATATTGAGATGAATCAAGAGGTAAATAATTATTATACAGTGTAAACAAACTTTTATAGTTGTTTGACTTTGGTTGATTTGCCTTGTTTTCTATACATAAGTGCACTGTACATAGTGTCACACTCACTCTTTTTTAAGACAAACAACATCACATAGCAGTACTTTCCATGTTGCAAAAAATGGATAAGTACTAGGTACTGCGTTGTACATGCTTCTGGTTACTCTATAGTTGTTTTACTGTCTACTGCATGTATACCAGTCAAAAATATATAATGTAAAATAAACACATAGATTGTATATTAAATTTATTTTAAAATCTTGTTCACTTATGTTTCAGATGCTAGAGAATGTGTGTGTGCAATTATTTAGTTTCTACAGATCCAAAGAAGTCGAATTGCAAAGATTTACTTTAAAATTTGTTCCAACATTAATATACGTCTATTTGAGTATTGTTGCTCAAGGCAACACAAAACTATGCAGAAGCATAGAAACACTCCTTATAGGTATAAATGTTTATGTTAAAATTTTATTTCATTTATATTCACATTCTTCTAATAAGTGTCAGATAATTTCATAATTTTTGTTACTGCCCCCTATGGCCATCCACATATTGTACCTTCGGTGCAACAATGTCACAACAGCTCATTATTAAATTTTACAGGAGAGAACTTTTAAGATTTTTTTCACGTTTATTTCATGATTTCTGGATCACTTTTTATAGTAGGCTTAAACCTTAGTAGGCTATATATAGTTTAGCCTACAATAAAAATGATTCAGAAATCATGAAATAAATGTGAAAAAAATCTTAAAAGTTCTCTCCTGTAAAATTTAATAATGAGCTGTTGTGACATTGTTGCACCGAAGGTGCGATATTACATAACGCAAAATTTTGACTTTTTGACCCCAATGTCACATTTTTTAGTATCCCTGTACATAATATTTACTGTTACATTTAGTATTAGCCCCCCCTCCCCTCCTCCCCCATGTGATGTGATGTAATATGTGGATGGACCCATACTTTTAAATTCCACAGAGACAAAATTGCAAAAAGGGTTCTTATTATAAGTAGATTGTGATCCCTGGTCCCTTATTATTACATTTCATTTTTTAAAAGATTGATAATTAAGTGAAAGAAAATGATTATTATTGTATGTTTCAGGTTTATATAATTTTGAAGTTGTGGATGAAAATGGGAAACCAAAGGTTGTTTCTTTCAGACTGCCATCATTGGCTCAGGCTTCAATTTATCATGAGGTAGTTATTGAATTCGTGAATTGGTTATATAACTTTGAATGGATCTTGTTATGACACAAAGGTTGCAGCTTATAACATCTAAATATATAAAAGGCAAACCTGACTGGCTCATCTATCAACGCACAACCGAAACTACCGAACGGATTACACTGAAATTTGGCATATATAGTTGTAATGACGTAGGCATCCTCTAAGAAAGGATTTTTGAAAATTCGCCCATTAAGGGGGTAAAAAAGTTGTTAAAATTTTGTATGGAAACGTCCGCGTAACTGCGGACGAAGTCACGGACAAAAACTAGTATAAAATATTTTTGTAAATTATTTTGCATTGGAAATATAGATGAAGTCATTTTATTAAAGGATGTAATTAATTGCAATTCATTTACAAATTAACAAAATATTTACATTTATTGGTATTTTTTCATTGATTTCCATAAAAAAATATTCTATGTTGATGTATTTTATAGCCCCTGTCACTGGGATCACAATTTTTAACTGAGAGCGCATTGAGAAGGTGGGAGGAGTGTAACACAAAGCTGATCAGTTGGGGTCCTCATCCTCAAGTGGAACTTATCAATGCTCAAAATCGGCTGAAAGTTATGGCCGCATTACTCTTCATATACAATAGACAGTTGAGTCTGCTGTCCAAGCTTGCTATGAGACATTTGTGTATTGCAGCTTCAAGGTGACTTTTCAATATTGATTTGTTTTCTTCGAAGAAAAAAAAACATTGCTTAATTAAACATATTTTATTACAAAATTTAATTGAATAGTGAATATGCACGTATTTTTGTTATATAGGTAGATCTATCTTGTTTGGTAAATCATATGGTAAAATCCGTTTTTTGATATCATTAAAAATAACTAAGATATGAACGTTTAAAGTAGTCTATTAGACAGAGAGATCGGACGTGTATTGTGACGTCACATAACACGACTTTCATAGAGAGTTCATACTAAATTTCGTTTTGCTAGAAAGAGATAGATTACAAACTTTGACCGCTCATTTATCAACAGATATTGAAATTTTTTTCGCCATTTCCTTTATTTTTCAGTCTAGTATCATATTATTATGTTTTAAGCTATTTTTATATTTTATGCATATTCCCTATTAAAACACTGACCTCAATAATGCTTTCAGAATAGTAACTCAAGGGTTCTATAAAAGAGGTGCAACACCTGCAAACACCATTCAAAGGATACCAGTGACTTCTAACTTCCTGTTAGAATTGATAGAGGGCACATACTTTGCTATGTTTAATGAGTTTTACACTCTCGCTTTTCAAGCTGTTAACGACATTGACCAGCGAGCGCAATACGAACTTCTACCGGACGTGATGCTAGTCACAAGTGCTGTGATAAATTCACTCAAAAATAATCCTACAGGTACGCATTTTTTTTTTTTAAATATTTTAATGTAATTGAATAAGCAATATTATGCAATCAAGTTAAAACAGCTGCTACGAAAAGTATTCGATGATATATAAATATAGTGTATAAATATAGTTAAAATAGGAACTTAAATCGGATGGGTATCTGGTCCACCTACTGAATACACACAAGTCATTAGAAAGGTATTTTTTATATTTTATTTTTTTGTATGGCCATTAAGGTGTAACTAGTTGGGTTTTTGATTAGACGCCCCAAAAACTAAAAAAATCTGTTATTTCCTTGTGTTTGAGTGTAGTGCATACATATTTCGTACTGCGATAATCCATGCTTCGTCACAAATGGGCCACCCACCAGCCTGTCTGAAAAATAATAAAAATAAAGAAATATATATACACGGGGTTGCATTTGATCATACCTGACGGCTGACTCTTCCTCTCTTCCGCAAATACTGACAAAATATACATTATACAACGTAAAGTTTACTACTTTACTACTTACTCATAATAAGAGAAAGAATATATAAATAGACTGAAGAAAAATAATTGACAATGAAATTATTGTATTTATAAATTTATAAAACAAAAACTCCATTATTGTATAATTTCATTGTCAATTATTTTTCTTCAGTCTATTTGTAAAATATCTGCCTTTAAGAAACCGCTTCAGCAGTAAAGCCACTAATTTGAACTTTTTTGAATTATAATTTTTAGTATGTAGGTACCTATTTCTTTTTAGTTTAAGTTCAAATAAAGAATTCACTTACAGATAATGTGTGTAAGTGAATTCTTCAAAATCAAGGAAATAATGTACAAGAAATGACTTTTCCAATCACACATGGCTTGTCTGTATTGAGTAGGTAGACCAATGTTCATACATTTCTGCCCATCCTCCTTTATTTTTTTTATTCAATTTTCAGGTCAACCATATGATGGTCCAATGGGAATAAGTGTTGCCCTGTCTCCAGCTACAACTACAGTGACTATGCCAAAATCTATGATCACCAACGCCTCATTCAGGACGAAGAAATTGCCAGGTCAGTTTTATAAAAAAAAATGCTGCAATGACAATACAATTTTATAGTTGTTATATTTCCTTAACATATTTATAAATTGCACGGCAAGTTTGACAGCACTGTTAAATGATGTCATAGTGATGTCATCAGTGGCAAATGAATCATGAGTAAAGAATACTTACTAATATTATTTATAGAGGTAAAGTTTGTGAGGTTATAGGGGATAATATCAGAAACTTCTAAAACGATTTTAAAATTTATTTTACGATTTACCTATAGAAGGCTACGTTACTTGCGAGTGAGATAGGCTATATGGATGGATGGATGTTTGTTACTCTTTCACGCAAAAACTACCGAACGGATTTCCATGAAATTTGGTATGGTAGTAGTTTAAGCTCTGGATTAAAACATAGGATACTTTTTATCCCGAGAAAGTACAGTTTTCTCGTGGGATACTATATTATGAACGCGGGCGGAGCCGCAGGCAACAGCTAGTTTTTTTATACAATAATCAAGTTGTCACTTTAAGGATGAGCACCAAAGTCAAGGAATGCAATTATGTAAATGTAAAAATATGAATCGCCACAACTTTTGTTAATACCTATATTAATTAGATAAATCAAAACAAGAGTTCTAAGGACCTATTTCAATTTCGTTTTCAGATCGCTCTACGGCTTAAAAATAAAAAATTTAATGTTTTTTAACATGTGCATCCCATCCCAAATCAATTTATCCTTCTCTTTTTCTATTAGCAAGGTATGCCGTATATCATAATAAAAATGAAGCTATAATTATGTATCTTTTCATGTATTTAAATTCCATATATTATAATCCCTAGTTCTGACTATATTTTAGAGGTTTATCTGTTAATCTTACAATCCCCATGTCTAACTTTGGCATAGATATATTGTACTTACTGGGTATTTTCAGAAATATGAAACTTCAAAATTTTTGTATTATTTTTCAGATGACATTCCAATTCAAGCGGGTCAGGCTGTGGCCACAGATACAGCGGAATTCCTACAAGCCATAACCGAGGAGTGCGAAAACGAAACGGCGCCGATCCAAAGAGGCAGCACCGCCAGAAACTCCAAGCCGAAGCTCAGCGCTTTTCCCGTGCTCAGTAAAAAGAAGGAAGGAAAAGACAAAAGCGGGAACCAGACAGAAAAGAAAGTCACAGTCAAGGAATCCACTAAGGGCATTTGGAACGCCCTGAGCGGCGGCGGCGACATAGTGGACGGCCATCAGAAACCTGACAACTCGCTGGATGCAAACGGTAGTCTGAAGGACGAGATCTCTATGTCGTCCGTACACAATAGCGTGGATAACTCGGACTCGCGGTCGCAGGTTACGACGGATTCTCTCGACACGGACACGCCGCGCTTCGCCGCCATGCAAGTCAGCTCCGTCTAATTCCGTGTACCTACATTTCCGAAAATACTCTTTCTAGTAGTGGTTCTTAGTGGATGTTGTATGGTTTCTGCGGTGTAGGCTAATTTTGGTGCAAACTGTTGTCCTAGTTCATATCTAACTGTTAGTATGAATTTGTTATTCTTTCAATATATTTTATTATGATATGCAGATGATAATATAAATAAAAGGTGTATGATGTTAACTTTTTTATTTAGTTTTAAATATTCAAAAATTCATTTAGGCAATTATATTTAAATATTTTAGATATTAATATACCTACATACTCTAGTGTGTAAACAAATTAAACGAAAGTAAACCGATATCGGCGGTGGCGTATTATAGTATAGTCATACTTAATTAACATATCATAAGATATCGACGTTCGGTGGCGGTTTTTTCGTGCTTTTTCCGCCGCCGAATTTCCGTCGCAGAATCTCCGATGGTGGCGGCTCCGATGAGGTTTAAGATATAACAACTTAAGAAAAACAAAATATTTCACTCTATAGTAAACTGTATGTCGTATAAGAATCTTTTGTCATTATAAGTACAATTAAGTCTCCTTGGGCCTATTCATGCGAATACACGAGTCGACAACACGTATAGAAAATTATTTATTGAAATTCATATTAGGTAAATCTTAGGTAAGTAATAAGTAGGTATAACTACATACTTACTATATGTCACCGTAAAATTGTAAAAACCGTTAGATTGTAATATTACTAGAGATATATAATATGCTGACAGATTGTCAAATACAAATTTCTCCATACAATTATACGCATTATTTTACGTTATATTGTAATATTTACCGTGCCGATTGGTTATACTGTATGTACCCCGCGCCGCCATATTTGTTTGCTTTTTCATAATAATAATTTTAACGAAAAATAATGCGTACTATTGATGGAGAAATTTGTATTTGACAATCCGTCAGCATATTATAATATCTCTAGTAATATTACAATTTAACGGTTTTTACAATTTTACGGTGACATATATAATCTAAGTAGGTATGTCCTATGAGGTAGATAATAGATTATGAAACGTACACGAGTTTCATAATTAATATTATTATAATATTTTTAAAGCAAACATTTTGATTGATGCTTGTTGTTTACCTGCTACCTTTATCATTGTAAGACAACAAGTTCTGAGTAAAGGACAACCTAGTAAGTAGGTACCTACGAGCTAATTCTTAATATCGTGGTAGTATATGACTAGGGTTTGAGATACTACTAGGTATCTACTTTTAACTCTATTATGGGACATCGTAACGTTTAGTATTGAATGTTCGTATTGAAAATGAAGTCCTTAGCTGTAATAAGTTTAGTGATGCTTCTAATTTTTGCTTCATGTGATGCTCGAAATATGTCTGTTGGGTCAACGTACAATACGACGTTAATTTCGCAGCACAGAGCCAACTACATGGCATTCCCGTTTATAAAACGAGTGAAGAGTGTATTTTTTAACGACTCCGCTCAGCGACCAATACGGGTAAGCTTATCTATCTTCTTTTATAAATATCGTAGTAGTAGGCACTGGATTCTCTTGGTCGTAGGTTCAAACTTCAATTACCGTTACTTATGACTATAATATAGGTTAGATTACTACCCAGTCTTGTAAATTGTACCTAAGTAGGACACCACAATACTCAAATCCAGTCATAATTATTATAATGACCTAATTATGACTCTATTGCGTAGGTCCTAATATTTATTGTTATGGTTATTATAAGAATCTAGTATATATCTGTATAATCTATGATAAAAATACTGAATAAGTATTTAATATTAATTGCTAATTTTCGATAGGTATGTATTAAATAGAGTCCACCTAGTAGGTAGCGTAAACTGGGTACGGTTGTGCCAGGGTACGGTAGTGACAGTCGTTATAACAGCGAAACTATACGGGAATGTGGGGATGGTTCAAGGGGAAAGAGAAGCAGCATGGATGTCTAAATATATGTCCCAATATTACGTCAGCCAGCGCGCGACGTTATCGTAAGTAGGAGTCCATACTCCATAGTGCTTTTCAACCCTCAAAAGTAAGTTTTTTGTTCAATTTCTTTTAATATTTACTTGTATACAGATAGATTATACAATATATTTTTATGTTATAAGTTGAATATTAGTAGATAATTACGAGTGGTTATTTTTTACGTAAATTATTTGGCCTAGTCGTGGCGATCTTTTGTTTTCGAAATAGTGCATTGGGTGCAAGTTGTGACAAATGTTGTGGGTACGGTTGTGACATATGTTTATGTATATTTTTGTTTTTAGGTGCTCAGAAAATGCTTGGGGAAAACCGAAAAAGCGCGGTCTGACATTACTAAATACGCTTATGAAGAAGTGAAATGTGGGACTTCTTTAGTGGGATTGTGGGAGAGCTGCGAAAATGCATGAAGAAAAATGGATTATGTGCCAAGAGACGTGTAGACTCTGGTCCCACGTAGAGTACTCAGGTGAAAACCACCATTACATTTGTCACAACTATAATGATGAATCTGACTAGATCTTATTTTATATAATATAATCATAAATATTTACTTTTTTTAATAGTTTTTGTTACAATTTGGTTAAAAAAATTCCAGTTACCTACAGTAAATTTAAGTCTTTATATATTTAATGCTTTAAGTGATTCTAAGAAGGCTGTTATATTACAGTTCGATGTTACAGTTTATGAACATTTGTTTGGTGAACGTTTTGACTGATTTTAAAGAAGCTGAGTATAATAACGTTAGATGTTCAGTGTTTTATTAAATATAAGAATAAAAGTGATCACATATTTTAGTTAATTTGGTATATGAATGTAAACTTGGTATATATAAGGTTTTTTTTTTGTGTTACGTTACATATTTCTAACAATAAAAGTCATTAAAAACCATTTCTGTGCACGTTTATGTCTGTCACTACCGATCCCAACCACTGTCACAACCGTCCTTGGGGTGTGGCCTTTTGTGAAACTTTCCATTTTTTTTCTAATTTGATGTTATAACTAATACAGCGTATTTTGGGACAAAATTGTAGTATTTTTACGTAGGCAAATGTACAAATTACGATTAAAGTTACTTTTCTCCCAGCTAACTAGTAAATTAACAAAATTATTGGCGATCAAACCAAAATTGTCACAACCGTACCCAGTCTACCCTACTACTAGCCTTTTGTTGCCAACGGGTTGGCAACCTTCGAATAGTGAGGGGGACAAAGCCTAGATTACCTAGGGCAAAAGGAAGGGATCGAAATCTGGTACGTAGGAATGAGGGGATAGGTAAGAGGTAGAAGGGTAAGAGGGAAAGCTGGAAAAAGACACGGGAAAATACACAGGAAAATACACGGAAATAACAGATAGGAAATACAATAAAAAGAAAGGAAAAGTGAAAGGAAAATGCAAAGGATTACCAATTACTTCGAGCTGTGGTGAGGCAGGGATTCCTTGTTGACTTGTCGATTTGTCGGAGCGAAGTACGATTTGTATGGCGATTGGCCCTATCTTTATACTAGTCTGACAATCAACCTTCTAGAACATTCCATTCCTCACCCCCTCAGCTCGAAATATCGTTTATTTAACATTAAGATAACAATATTTACATGACACATATTTTTCTTAATATTCTAAGACATATTTACAACATTTTTTAACATGAATAAAACTTGGAAAACTGTCGGGATTTGAGTGAGCGAGGAAAAAAGGTTTTTCCAGTATTTATATTGCCTCGTCCTCCCCTGACTTAACGGGCGTTCGCTCCGTCCCTGTCTAATAGTAAGTCTCTCTCGAGACCGAGGCGCTCCCTAGTAGCAAAAATTTGCAACTATGGACTTTCTTTCTAGATAACTCACTCAACCCCCGCATAGCTAATACCCTTACATTAAACTAGGTCACATTTTATCAATTTTAACAATATTTCACTAATTACTATCACAATGAATTGAGAACAATGGATAAAGTTATATAATCATAAGTATGAGTCTAATAAGAAGGTTAAAACAATGGCTTTTGTGAGACAATGGTATCTAATAAGATTTTACATGTACTATTGTTATTTGTTACGTATTACGCAACGAGTTTCTACTATTTTTACTTTACATTGTAAGCTCTAAGTTATAACGAATTGTTATGTTTTTAAAATTAACTATTTACATGTTTTTACAAGTAATCGGCTACCTTCTAAACGTTCGTCGTGAACATTTCTCCCGCCGGTCGCGCAGGCGACACTACTCCCGGCAGCACGACGATCTTCTTGCAGGGCCGCCGGAGCACGTGGCCGTTGCTGGTCTCGACGTCCACTACTCGTACCACGCCGTCTTGTCCCGGATACGTCTTCTTAATGCGGCCTCTCGGCCACACGTTGCGGGGCAGGTTGGGGTCGCACACTATCACGACCTCGCCGACTTCGGGGGCGGAGCCAATGGAATGGGGCTCCCGCCGGTGTTGGAGCAGGGGCAGGTACTCCTTGACCCACCGCCGCCAGAACTCGTCCGCCAGGTGCTGCGCGCGCTTCCACAGCTGGCGCGCAGTGATGCCGTCGTCTTCTGAGCGCACAGGTGCTGGGACGTGGCAGTTGGACCCCAAAAGAATGTGGTTTGGGGTCAGTGCCTCTTGATCTTCGGGACTCACGGCCACATGAGTGAGGGGCCGCGAGTTCACGACGTTTTCGACCTCCACTAGTAGGGTGTGGAGGGTCTCGTCGCTGGGATGTTTCTCGTGCAGCGTGACTCGTAGGCCTTCTTTGACGCTCCGCACCAGTCGTTCCCAGGCGCCGCCCATGAAGGGAGCGGCGGGGGGAATGAACCGCCAGTTGATGCGGCGGGCGTTGACCTCCTCTTCTTGCGATGAACCTCCGCAGCGCGGCTATGGCTGAGTCCGCGCTGAGGGAGGTCACCACCTCCAGGTGGACGGCTCGCACGGTGAGGCAGGTGAATAGGGCCACCCACCGCTTCTCTCGGTGGCGGCCGACGGTCACCTCGACCGGCCCGAAGTAGTCGAGCCCGGTGAAGGAGAAAGGGCGCGCATGGTGTGTGAGGCGCGCCGCTGGTAGATCGCCCGTGGCTGGGCTGATCGGTTTCGCCTTTCTCAGGCGGCAGACTTGGCAGGCACGGATGACACCTTTAACTGTGGGGCGAATACGGGTTACCCAAAACCGCTGTCGTAGCTCGTTCACCGTCGCCTCGACGCCGCCGTGTAGTAGCTGCTCGTGCACGTGTTGTATGTATTTCTTTGTGTATGCGTGGCCGCCGTCCATAATGATCGGGCAGACGGCCTCTTTACTTACATTTTGCGCGGCCGCGACTCTTCCTCGGAGCTTGATTAAGTTGTTTTCCACCTTTACACTCAGTGAGGCGAGACGATCTCCCGCCGGTGGGGTGCGATGGTCTTCTATTCTTTTCTTCTCTGCGTGATAGCAGTCTGCTTGCATTTTTTGAAGCCAAAGCGTCTCGGCGCGGTCTAGGTACGCCGCGTCGAGACACACGTATCTTTTTTCGCTGCGTGTAGGGATTGCATTATTTTCTTTACCTTGTTTTTTGCGCCGAGGATCCCATGTCGCGTCGCGCTCCTTATTTTTCAGCGTGCGTTTTCTCGTAACGGCAGCGATGTGTTTTCTCGGCCGACACAAATCTATAAACTGTAACACTCGGCCGGTGGCGCGCAACAATACTTGCCATTTTTGTATACGCGTTATGTCTGGTAAGTAGTCGCGTCGCACCTCCGTATGCGTCGCGTGGCACCTTTCTTCGCCGGTAATTACCTTTTCACTTTTCTCCTCGGTCGGCCAGTGTTCCTCTTTGTATTTCAGGAACGCAGGCCCGTGGAACCATCTGTGTTCCCCGTTGAAATCGGCCGGCGTCGCTCGGGTCGCGTCGTCGGCTACGTTTTCTTTTGTAGGCACCCACCGCCACTCACTCACCTTTGTTACGTCCTCAATTTCGGCGAGGCGGTGCGCGACGAACGTCTTGTAGGCCCGAGGCTCAGCTCTGATCCAGGCCAGTACGGTTCTCGAGTCGCTCCAATAAGTTTTTCTTACGAATTTCCACTCGTGTTCGTTTTCTACGGTTTTCGCTAGGCGCGCTCCTAATAAAGCCGCTTGAAGTTCCAACCTGGGGATAGAAATCGGTTTTAGAGGGGCTACGCGGCTTTTGGCCGCCACAAGTGCGATATTGACCGCCCCGTCGTAGCGCTGGCTTCTAACGTAGACCGCCGCGGCGTAAGCCTCTTCGCTGGCGTCTACGAAAGTGTGCAGCTCCCTCGTAGCGATAGACGTGCTTGTGTCGTAGCAGCGCGGTACCTTAATTTTTTCAACTGCGGCCAGCGTTTTTGTCCACGTTGTCCACCTCGGGGCGAGCTCCT
Source organism: Glaucopsyche alexis (assembly GCA_905404095.1). NCBI lineage: Eukaryota > Metazoa > Arthropoda > Insecta > Lepidoptera > Lycaenidae > Glaucopsyche > Glaucopsyche alexis. Next base: position 13,196,373 of record FR990053.1, read on the forward strand.
CCGGTATCGGCTCGTCCCACGCGGTACCGTACCTCCAGGTTTCCTGCATAAATTTCTTTGCCGGCATCGTAACCGGTGCCAGCAAGCCGAGAGGATCGAAGAGGGACATGATAACGCTGAGGGCTTCTCTTTTAGACGGGACTCGCTCGTTATTTATAATAAATGTGGGTACCTTGTCGCGGTTTATTTTGAAGCTTAAATTGTCCTCCCGGACCTCCCACGTTATTCCTAAGGTTTTCTCAGCGCCGGCTTCTCCGAGAGGGACGACTGCGCCTTCATTTTCACTCGCGAAGTGTCGTTGTAGTGCCTCCTTGTTAGACACCCATCCTCGTAGCTCGAAGCCGGCGCGGCGGTGAATGCGGTCCACGCCCTTAGACACCTCTAGTGCCTCCTCCTCGTCTGTAAAGCTAGTTATATAGTCATCCATATAGTGGCTTTTCTTTACCTCCTCCGCGGCCCTCGGGTACTCTTTAACGAAATCTTCGGCATTTCGGTTCTTAATATAGAGTGCGGTGCACGGCGACGACGTAGCACCAAAAACCAGCGATGTCATTTGATATTCTTGAGGCCTTTTTTCCCTTTCGTTGCCTCTCCACAGGAATCGTAGCGCATCGCGGTCCTCTTCGCGTATTTTGATCCTCATGAACATTTCCTTTATGTCCGCTGTTACGGCTACTGGGTACCTCCTGAACCGCATAATTACTCCCGGCAGCGACTGCAGGAGGTCTGGACCGGACAGCAGCATGTCGTTGAGGCTGCGGCCATGGGATCTGGCGGCAGCGTCGTGTACCAGGCGAATCTTTGGTTTCGCCGGGTTACATACCGGGAAGTGAGGCAGGTACCAGGTGCGTCCGGACTTCGGGGCTCCAGGCGCCGGCACAGCATACCCCGACTTCAGCAGGTTTTCTATCCTTTCTTCATATTTACCTTTCAATTCGCTGTCACGGTCCAGCTTTTTTTCCAGGGACTTCAGTCGCTTCACAGCATCATGGTAGTTGCTCGGGATCTCTTCCTCTTCATTTTTCCATAGGAGAGATGTCTCGAAGCGGCCGTCAGGAGTCCTTTTGCTGTTTTTTCTCAGGATTTCTAGGGCCCGCTCCTCAGGATCGTTTCTGGGCTTGCGTGGCTCTATTCCTAGACTTTCCAATTCGAAGAACCTCTTCATCATGTTCTCCATACCTTGTTCCTCACTTGCCGCGACGGTGTGACCGCAGAACGCTACTGGCTTGTCGTAGGACGTGCGATAACCGTGCAGCACCCATCCTAGCCGTGTGCAGGAGGCGACCGGCTGGTTCTTTTTTCCTGTCCTTACCTCGAGGGCTACCAGCATCTCCCAGTTGTCCTGCCCGATGAGTATCCTGGGGCGGGCATCCTGGTACAGCAGCTGGTCTTCTATATCCCTCAGGTGTACGCAGTCCTTGAGGTCCTTCTTTTCGACCGTTTGACTGGCGAACGTCAGCTTGTTGACCGTTCGCGCCCCTTTCATGACGTACTCGTTGCCGCTGTCTCGCCCTTTAATTCTGACGTCTACCTTTTTGCTGTCCTCATGCTTGACAGTCTCGCTGACGCCTTTCACCCACATGTTGTCGCGTGGGCCGTCGAGGTCCAGCAGGTCAGCAAGCCGCTCGTCGATCAGCGTCACCGTGCTGCCGTCGTCCAGGAGGGCGTAGGTATCCACCCTGGTGCTGTTTTTACCTGTGACGGTGACTGGAGCGACCTTCAGGAAGGCTTGCTTGTCCTTGATGTGGCTGGCTATACTTACCACCTCGACCGTTGACGCCACTTCTTCCGTTGGACTGGCTGGTGGTGACGCTGCTGGTGCTGTCGGCGCTGCTTGCGGCCTGGGGTGGTGTAGCAGGCGGTGATGTGCCATGCTGCATCCTTCTTGGCCGCACCTCTTCGCGTTGCAGCTGCCGCGGCGGTGTGTGCTCCGCAGACACTGGTAGCAGATGCGGTTCTTCTTCGCCACCTCCCAGCGCTCCTTCACGGATGTGTTGGTGAAGCGTCTGCAGTCGGCGAGGTAGTGTTCCTGTTGACAAACTGGACAAGATTTTTTATTTACAATCGCGGTTGAGTACGTACGTTCGAATCTTTTCTGGCGGGGCTTTTCCTCGTTTATTTCTTCGGGTAGCGCGTAGGCGCCGCATTTATCCGCCTCTTCATTGAGAAATGACGTCATCTTTTTCAGGTCTGACGTATCATCTTGATTTTTCGCTGCAAAATCATACCACTTATTTCTCAATATAGGTGGCAGCTTCTCTACAATGTTCTTAACCAATTCCGGGTTGAACAAGTAGTGCACCTTTTTTAATGCTTCGATTGTGGCTACAACATTCGCAATCTTGTTTGCGAACACGCACAATTCGCGCGGACTATCGTTAAGTCTGTGTAGCGCCTTAATTTTTTGTATCTCGTTCATTGCCAGTGTGTCCGGGCGGCCAAATCTTCGCTCCAATGCTTGAAGAATAGTTCGCGGCTCCGGCTGGCTAATTAGTAGGCTATTGACCGCTTCTAAGGCCGCACCTTTAAGGCTTCTTCTAAGCCTCGTAATGTTTTCCGTGCTTGAAAACATGCTTTCCGTTTCTTCGTACGCCGCCCTGAAGCCGAGCCAACCTGTAGAATGTCCGGCGAACAGGGGCAACTCTTGCAGGAACCTCGGAGCATCCCTGGACATGCGCACAGCCTGTGTGAGGGCCGCTGCCAGCGAGGCGATGTCTCCTGTCGGCATTTTCCCATTTTCTTCGAGCTTCCGCTTATTTTCCTGAAGCTTTTCCTCGTTATGTCGTACGTCGGCCGGCGGACCTATATTCCGCCCTTGCGGCCATTTTTCCGGAAGGTTTTCCCCATTTTCCTTGGGTTTTCCTTCGTTGTCCTTCAGCTTCTCTTCATTTTCCTGAAGCTTTTCCTTGTTATGTCGTACGTCGGCCGGTGGGCTTGTTTTCTGCCCTTCCAGCCATTCTTCCACCCGGCTAGCCTGGTCTTCCTCTTCACCAGACTGACTGTCCCCATCTTCGTCAGCAGCCAGCGCCCGCTCCTTGGCCAGCCTTGCACGGGCCAGGACGAGGGCTGCCCGGACTTCCTCCAGCTTCAGTTCCGCCAGCTTTTCTTCGGCCTCCGCTATCCTCTTGTATTTCCTTGCACGAGGCGCACGCTTCTCTATAATCGTGTCCTCCTCGTGTCTCGCCGTTTCCCCGCTGGTGGACGTCGCTGTGGTCGTCTGATCTGTCGTTATCATGGTGGATGCCGTGGTGGGCCCTTCAGCAGCCTCTTCTGCCGGTGGTGGTGGTGGCGCGAGACGTGTCGCTTGTGCGCCGCTCCGCGTCAGCACTCCTTGTTGGTGGTACGCCCGCTCTGCCGCGTCGACGATGCTCGATGTACCGGACTTCGACATCTTGATTGCCCGCGCTGGATTTATACTTACGTGGATTTTCTATCCGGCTCGTTAAGGACCATGAAATGAGGGGGACAAAGCCTAGATTACCTAGGGCAAAAGGAAGGGATCGAAATCTGGTACGTAGGAATGAGGGGATAGGTAAGAGGTAGAAGGGTAAGAGGGAAAGCTGGAAAAAGACACGGGAAAATACACAGGAAAATACACGGAAATAACAGATAGGAAATACAATAAAAAGAAAGGAAAAGTGAAAGGAAAATGCAAAGGATTACCAATTACTTCGAGCTGTGGTGAGGCAGGGATTCCTTGTTGACTTGTCGACTTGTCGGAGCGAAGTACGATTTGTATGGCGATTGGCCCTATCTTTATACTAGTCTGACAATCAACCTTCTAGAACATTCCATTCCTCACCCCCTCAGCTCGAAATATCGTTTATTTAACATTAAGATAACAATATTTACATGACACATATTTTTCTTAATATTCTAAGACATATTTACAACATTTTTTAACATGAATAAAACTTGGAAAACTGTCGGGAATTGAGTGAGCGAGGAAAAAAGGTTTTTCCAGTATTTATATTGCCTCGTCCTCCCCTGACTTAACGGGCGTTCGCTCCGTCCCTGTCTAATAGTAAGTCTCTCTCGAGACCGAGGCGCTCCCTAGTAGCAAAAATTTGCAACTATGGACTTTCTTTCTAGATAACTCACTCAACCCCCGCATAGCTAATACCCTTACATTAAACTAGGTCACATTTTATCAATTTTAACAATATTTCACTAATTACTATCACAATGAATTGAGAACAATGGATAAAGTTATATAATCATAAGTATGAGTCTAATAAGAAGGTTAAAACAATGGCTTTTGTGAGACAATGGTATCTAATAAGATTTTACATGTACTATTGTTATTTGTTACGTATTACGCAACGAGTTTCTACTATTTTTACTTTACATTGTAAGCTCTAAGTTATAACGAATTGTTATGTTTTTAAAATTAACTATTTACATGTTTTTACAAGTAATCGGCTAGGTACCTTCTAAACGTTCGTCGTGAACAAATAGCTTTTGATTGAACACGGATCATGGTGTATTTAGATTGCAGCCCAAGCGATCTATCTAGATTCTAGAACCACGGAATAAATAATAGTACAAGTACCTACCTATTAGAACCTACCACTACTCACTAGGTCACAAATCTTCGATCGTGGAGACTAGAATAGAGAATAGTGCCACGTATACTCGTCTTATGAAAAATAGGTACCTACCGTACCTTCATAATGATTGTACCTAGTTGTAATTATTATTTGTTCAAGATACAAGCAATCACCGATCACGTGACTCACTCGGCACTCATTAGTCATACAGCATACGTACTCGTAAATTCCATTTTCAATAAGGGGAAGTCCTTTCTTATGAATCTCAAGACCTTTCTTTCTAAGTTTCTTTCACTGGTTGGTAGCCCGTAACCCCGAGTACCTTGGAGCAACCAACCAAGTAATGCTCTAAGTAGAGTATCGACAGAGTAGAGACAATATATTAATATTTAATATAGGTATACAAATTCTAATTCTACAGTCTAGAACTCTAGGCTCTAGAGCAGTGGTTCCTAACCTTTTCGAAACTGTCATCCCTAAGACCTGTTAGAGAAACTAATTTTGTTCCAAGTTCAAAATGTTGTAGTAGGTAGTATATCAAGGAAAAAAACATATATCAAGGAAAAAGCAACAAAGTACCTACAAATATCTTTATTTATAAAAATATGCACATTTACAATACCAGTTAGTATCGTTTTAATAGACAATTAAAGAAGAAGATATTGTTTTAATTTCCAAGTTTTTTAATATTACGTTATGTATTAGGTAATAGGTTTAGTTACACTCAAAGCGCATCTCATGTCGTCCACGTTCCTGCGCCTGATCTCTCGGCAGTCCGTTCCACTGGGTTATGAGAGTACGGCCACTGTCACCGAAATAGGTATGGGGGTTATTTTTCTCTCTTCTCGCTCTTTCAGCAATAATAGATTATTCTGATTTCTGAAGCTGCTTATCGCCAAAATGTACAAAGTTCGTAATTCTTCTCGCGATTTTATAAACGCGAAAGAGCGCAATGTCGGTTTCCTACTGTTTTTTTGTTGTAAACATAAAATGATATTTTCTCTCTATTCATCTTTTTAGGTACCACCAGTGTTACCCCCATAGAATAGCTGTTTTACGGGGGTTACTATATACCCCCCAGGTTCGGAACCAATGCTCTATAATATAGAGACAACTAACTTACCCAACATTCTGATTATGTTCATATTTATGTTCTGATTATAATATTCGGGCAATAGACATTATTTTAAGTGTAAAATAATATTATATCGATAACAGTTATTGACTTTTCACCTTTGTCCCAACTCCTGCTTGATGTCATCACTCATCACTCATCAGTCATATACATCGCAGTATCGTATCTTCCTGTGAACTGTAAGGGGCAAGGGCCTGCCCACACGTACCACAACCACACACACCGACGCGACGCGACAAAGGGTGGTCAAGCTGTGGTTACGTGTGAACCACATCGAAGCCAAAATGCAACCAGCGACACCGAGTATCTATATGGTAATTCATAATAAACATTAACATTTTTCGGTACGACATCGCTACCACAAGTACCACAACCATTTACGTAACCAGCTAACCACAGCTTGACCACATTTTGTCGTGTCGGTGTGGTGTGTGTGGTACCTACGTGTGGGCAGGCCCTTAAATACAGTCTACATATAACGCGTTTCAAATGAGAATAGGAACGTCAATGACCTTTTTCTGTCAAATATCACTTGAAAAGTGTGATTTACAGAAAAACTTATGTGCATATAAATATTAATAGTCTTGTATCGAATTTAAATAAAAACCTTAAATAGTACCGACTCGATCCTATTCTCATTTGAATTGCATTATACCTACGATACGACTGATGAAGTTTAGTGATGACTGATCATATTAATAAACAGTTGATAGATTCCTACCTACTTAATACTTGTAATAAACGCGCGGTGGCGAGAATCTTAATAGAAATCAATTCTGATTAGATACATTAAAATACATAGTACGATTATTCCAATATTTGTCCACTGGCTATGAGGTTGTTATCGGTGATACTTTGACTTTAACGAGTTGAGATTTCTACGTATTGTGGGGGAGACCGGGGCTTCAATTACCAGAGGGACGCATTATTAGCAAGTATTTTTTAAGTAGGTATTATATACCTGTGATTACTATTGTAAATAGTATTGTAGAACTTAAAGGTTAAACTTTTATAAATAGGAAAGTAGGTATAAGTAGCTTTTAAGAAATTTAAAAAATATAAGGTTCGGTAAAATCAACTACGGATATTTTGGGCACAATTCTACTGCTTATGTACCTATAGTTGTTTAGGCAGAAAAATAATTGTCATATTCGATAAAAAAATTCTTCCTTTATATGGGCGAGTTTGCGTTGAGCGGCGAGATGAGGTGATTTTTTTACTTTTGAGTATGACAATATTTTTTGCCTATACGTCTTTATAATAAGCAGGAGATCATATACCCAAAATATCCGTAATTGATTTTACTAAACCTTATACCTATTCGGTATCTACTTGAGTACATGTAGGTATAGACTTTTCATTAAAAATCTTTGCAACAGCATAGGTAGTTTGTTTGTGGTTTGGTGTTAAAAATCTTACCGTTATTAAATATTATAAAAGATAATATAAGACTAATAAATGTTTATTAACCAACAATTAAAAAACATTTTTGTAAGGATCAAACGCTCCCCAGTCTCCCTCAATTACTTCATAACTGAGTTGTTGATTCATGTTTCGCTGATATGTAGTTCTTCCCCAGTTTAGCAACAGTCGTCGTTCAACCTTTCTCTGAACAATACACATAACTTTATTAAAATGAAATCTTTAATCATTCTAAGTATCATAGTAGTTCTAAGTATATCTTCGTGTGAAGCTAAGGATCTAATCGTCGGCACCACGTATAACACGCGTTTAACTTGGCAACAAAAGGCAGAGTATATGGCTATTCCGTTCAAAAAGCGAGTGAAAGAAGTGTTTTACAATGACCCAGCACAGCAAATGATAAAGGTAAAGAGCAATATTTTCCTTAGTGTTGATTTTTACCCGACTACTGCGAAGCCAAAAGGGAGAATTGTTTGGGCAATCTATGTATGTATGTATGAATGTTTGTTCCACGACTCCACCGTAGCGCCTACTGATCTGATTTTATTGAATGAGGTGTCAATAGGTACGTAGTCGGATTAACGTTGTTATAAAAATATAGTTATTTAGAGAAAGAATCGAACTAAACGTTAAATTACTGGATAGATAATAAGCGGTCGAGGTACTATGTCGCCACACAGTAGGTACTTGATTTATTTTACAAACGCTGTGGTCCACCAGAGGTCTACCTGCACAGGAAAACTTTAGTGTATGATTGTGCAGTTTCCTGAATAAGTAACAGCTGTGAGCTGTAGTAGTAGGTAAGTACTAAGTAGCACCCTTACGTTAGTAGGTAATATATATTCTTTGACCCTGTGCAGGTAAAATACAGACAGCAAAAAGATAATGACAAATAGAGTATTTTAAGATCATAATCAAGAATGATGATAACTTGATGATTTAGTAATTTTTAACAAAATCTTAGTTCTTTGGTTCTATCTAGTTAAATGTGAAACTTATTTAAATTATAAAAAATACAAAATTTAATTACATATACTTCTGCGATTATTTCCATATTCCGTGGTAAATAATTTTCTAATTGCCTATAGGTAACTACTATGGGGAATGGGTATGTTGACGTGGCAGTCGCAGCCCGCAGGTTAGGAGTTAGGACTCCCCTAAAGAACAAAAACTGTTTTTCATGTAGATTCATGTAAAGAATAAACACATAATGCAGGAAGCGTTTTGTGTTTATTCTTTACATATTTTACATACTTTTGAGTAATTTGCTCTACAATTTGACTTTTAATAGACTTTACGTGCAACCTTGGCCCTTACTATAGCCTTGTTAAGGATGAATGAGGGTGTTTGATATTTTTTGTACTGTTAGGGGAAGTCCCAACGCACACAAATTTACGATTTTTTTTCTATCACCAGGCGGCCCTCGGTATTAAGACGGTCCTTGTCGTGTCAAAAGCTGTCAGATGTTACGAATTTAAAAACCCATAAAAATTGAATCATGCGTGCCTATGTCAAAATTAACCAATGGCTCATTTTTTGACATATGAACGCATGATCCACTGAACTCTTTACGCAAATAGACTATAGCAGGGCTTCCCCAAACTTTTTTTATATTTGACGCGCAACCGACGCGACGATGTGCTTGCTTTTCAGAACATAATTTTTAGCTTCACAATACACGGTTCAAGTTTCGAAATTGCCACGTCATTTCTTTCTCTCGTGACGCTCTTTGGTGATCCAATCGCGACACTCCGGGGAGTCGAGCACTGGACTAATAGCATATACATATAAAGCTACAAATCGTATATTCTTTACAGGGAATAGTGGCCCGGGATATCGACCACTCGGACGCCATCGCGACTATCACATCCGGAGGTGTCGGCTCTACATACGCAAATATTCGTTTGAAAAGTGCTCGCGGAAGCAGTCTAAACTACCAAATTGAAATTTATGTTTAATTAATAATTATTTTAAGGTCTATATTAATTTCCACTGTAAAATTAGACACTTTAAATATAAAAGCAATAAAATTAAACCTTTTTAACATTTGAACAGCATTGCCCCGTTACTACCATGACTGGTAAGATAAATGGCTACCTACATAATATGTTAGGCAATGTCCAAATTCAGTTTTAAAGTTAGAGGGTTTAAACATTTGCTAAATTATGAGAGAGACAGCGATATGTTTTAATATGAAACATTATACCTATCCAATATTAAAAAAACGCACATATGCCAGAGACATATTAGAGCATACCTAGTACCTACGCATTGCGCAATGTGAAAACGCTCAAAGCTATGAAATATAAATAAATAATATTCTCCAAATAAATTGTAGTTTAATTTATTATCTCAATTATTCGCCATTGCCTTTCACACTCGCTTTTTCTCTTCAATGGAGAAAGCTTGAGGAGTATTGAGTATCGACTCCGGTGATCCCAGGACCGGTGTATTGAGTTCTAGGAACCACAAACAAATTCGATCTATACCTCGCGTTATAGTCGTCGTCCATGCTCAGATTGGCATAGCCCGGTCTCACGCTCTCTAACATTTTCTCAAGTTTTCGAATGGTGGCCAGTTTCTCCTCCCGTTCCATTTCATTAATAACAATCGGCAGGTTAGCGCTACAAATCCATAAGTAGGATAGACCCACTGAAAGAAATAGCTTTTGTTACAATGGATTTTATATAACGCATTTAATTCTTCATGTTTTTGATTTAACCAACTTCTACATAATGAGATTTTGCACACCTATTATTGTAGCAAAAAGATATTAGATAAGAAACCTTTAAACGTGTTAAAATACCTATCGCCAAGAAATAGACAAACGCACGGCTAGGCATAAAAACTAATAATATAACAGCGTACTATTCTAGGAACATACTATTGTTTTATAATAACATTATGTTATAAGTAAATGTTATAAGTATTAATGGCATTCATCTATACTATACTAATATTATAAATGCGAAAGTGTGTCTGTCTGTCTGTTACCTCTTCACGCTTTAACCGCTGAAGCGATTTTTATGAAATTCGGTATAGACATACTTTGGGTCCCGGGAAAGGACATAGGATAATTTTTATCCTGAAAAAGTAGTGTTCCCGCGGGATAATGTATTTACGCAGGCGGAGCCGCGGGCAAAGGCTAGTAACGAATAACTCACGTAAGCCGAAGCCGACGACGACGCTCGCGCCGATCAGCAGGCCGATATCCATGGTGTTCTGCTTGAGCACCAGCAGCCACGTGACCAGCACGGCCGCGCTCAGCACCAGCCGCACCAGCTCCGCCAGGATGTACGGCACCATGAGACTGGTGCTCATCTGAACCGATGATGTATATAATAGGTTGGTACATTCAAATTTTATACGGCAAAAATAAAACCGGCAAATGATCGATTGCTCGGGGGTAAAAAGGTTAGGTGCTATGAGAGACATTTCTTTTAACTTTGTAGCATTTGACAGCAGTTTGACACGACATGGCCAGACCTATAGGACGCGCCGCCTGGTTGCGGAAAGTTGGCGAAAATTATTGCAGAAAATTCTTCAACCACCAGACGACGCTTTGCCTGAGCCGGGTCTGCCCCCTAGCGGCAGAAAAAAAATCGAAAGCCTTGGCAACTTCTCGACCTTTTAAACTCCACCATGGGCTAACGACACCATAAGTCACTCGGGGATATACCGACAACGCATGCATTACATTACACGCAAATTTTGGCGGCATTTTTATATCTAAACATACGGTCATATACTCACCACATACGCCCCATACATATGAAGTAAACAGGCTGCTATGTAAATAGTTAGAAATGCAATACTGTATGATGTATGTTTTTCTAAATCTGCAAAAAATGTGTTTATGATTTTTGAATAATGAAGTAGGAAAGTAGTAGTAGTAGGAGTAAGTAAAGTAAGTACTAGTTTCAAACTTGTACTTACACCTACATCTTTTTTAGTATTTCTAAAAGTTTATTTATGGCCAAAATATTCTGCTATTTACAAGCTTATATATTTTAGTTTCACCTGCCCCGTTGTCTGTCTGTCGGTCTGTAATCAAATCTTGCAAGTTAAATTTGATCCACTTTCCGGTTTCCGACTAAGCTAATATTTTGCATGCATGTAGGTATAAATCGGATGACAATGCAATATTATTATGACATAGAGCTGATGATGGAGCTGGAAGGTGGCCGTAATTAAACGACGCAACCCCATCGAGCTTGGGCTCATTTGATTCGGCTTGACGAGTACTTTGATACTATATGGTAACCAGGGTCTGATGGAGCTGGAAGGTGGCCATAGGAACACCGTAATTAAGCGACGCAACCCCATCGAGTTTAGGCTCGTTTAATTCGTCTTGACGAGTATTTTGATGCTATATGGTAACCAGGGTCTGATGATGGAGCTGAAAGGTGGCCATAGGAACTACGTAATTAAACAACGCAACCCCATCGAGTTTGGGCTCGTTTGATTCGTCTTGACGAATATCTTGGTTGGCGTGAATATGCAACTCCAACAAATTTGGGAAAAAGTTCGTTCCGTTTGTTATGTGGATTATGTCTGATTGATTAGATGGATGACCCTGTGGGCTGTGACCCAATGCCAAGGTGAGCACGTGTCGAGGGCTGAATGGTATAACGCGTTTCAAATGAGAATAGGAACGTCAACGACCCTTTTCTGTCAAATGTCACTTGAAAAGTGCGATTTTCAGAAAAACTTATGTGCTTAAAAATATTAAGTCTTGCATCGAATTTAAATAAAAACGTTAAATAATAATCAATTATCTAAACATAAATTTAACTATCATAACAGTCTAAATTCGAAACAATATGGCGCTGACTCGATCCTATTCTCATTTGAATCGCACTATATAAACAACAATAATGGGTGTGTAAACATTTTATATCTCTAACGTTGCGCCTCAAGGTACCAGGGCGAACCCTGTTGACTGTTGTACTGAATTCAGCCCTTATCCCTCTACAATGGACCTCTGGGGGGATTGACCGTTTTTGTCCTATACTCGTGGGAACAACATGAACAAAAACTCTAGAATTAAAAATACAAAAAAAATAAAATTAAAAAAATATATATTTTTAAAAACAAGCTTCTTATTTGTTAATAAAATGAACTAAAAAGTTAAAAATAAATTAACTCTGATAAGAAATATAACACTTTATAAGTTCATTGTAACCTCTACCGATAAATAAGCTTCTTCGTCTACGATTAAATAATTCCATATCGTACATAATAATTATATATTTTTAACACTAAAACTTTACACCTTAATTATTTAATCTTACCGTTTTTATCACAGTACCAATTTTATAAATAAAAGTTTGTTATGTTTTGATGGTATAATTAAGAACATTTAGCATTTCTTTTTCCTCTTTCTATCATAATCTATGTAAATATCTCACACGCTTTTATTTATAAAATTTGGACTGTGAAAAACGGAAAGGGAAGATTTAATAAGTTGTACTTAATTATTAAGGTGTAAAGTTTTAGCGTTAAAAATATATAATTATGTAGATACGATATGGAATTATTTTGTCGTAGACGAAGAAGCTTAATATCGTTAAAGGTTACAATGAACTTATAAAGTTTTGTTATATTTCTTATTAGAGTTAATTTAAATTATTTAGTTCATTTTATTAACAAATAATAAAAGCTTGTTTTTAAAAAAGATTTTTTTCTTTAATTTTAATAAGTAAGAAATAATAAAGACATACTTGCTTGTATTAAAAGTAGATAGTCTTTGACATAAATAAGATTCATGTTGTTTATCCATGATGTTATTAGGTCCTTTGTCTGCTCTGGCTTATTGTGTGCTATGCTGAAAACTACTATGCATGCTACTGCTTGACTCTGAAAATATGTGTAATGAGGATTTTAAAAGATTTCAATAAACTTAACCAAGAGCATGTCAGGACATGTGTAAGGAGGGTTCTGTAACTATCAACGCGCATTAGGTTTTCTTTGAATTACTTCAAAAGTTATTGTCCGATTTCGTTCAAAACAATTTTCCTAAAGAGTATTTAACATGATCTATCAGCATGGGGTTTTTTTATTTATTATATATAAAACTAGGGGGGAAACGAGCATACGGATCACCTAATGGAAAGCGATTACCGTCGCCCATGGACACCCGCAACATCAGAGAAGTTGCAAGTGCGTTGCCGGCCTTTTAGGAGGGAAGACGCTTCCTTCTTGAAGGTTTGCAGGTCGTAGTGGTCCGGGAATACTGCTGGCGACAGTTCATTCCAGAGTTTTACAGTGCGCGGCAGAAAGCTTCGGGTAAAGCGCACCGTGGAGGACTGCCACTCTTCAAGGTGATGAGGATGATAAATATTTTGTCGCTTGGAATGGTGGTGAAAAGTTGCAGCAGGTATAAGTCCGAACGTATACCGAACAGACTTACAAGATTCTATCTCCTATAGTTCCTATACTATAATAGGTTCCTTGTATTACTAGGTATCCCTAAAATACTCACTAAACAACATAAAAAATTATAACATCTAAACAGTAATTGCTATGCGGCTGTCTGACAGTTAAACCACACTTTATAATATTATTTTCTGTACTTACGATTGAAAATAACGGAATCAAAATTCCCGCAAGACGCAATGAAAACCAAAAACAGCAACTATAAACGAGAGCCATATTAAATTATATTTTAGCCTTCTATCTCTTGTCCCAGCATAAAGCTTTGCATTACGAACGACAAAGAATATTATAGTATATTTTCATGGCTTTTCGCATCGATCGGTGGATATTTACTTAATTGTCAATTTGTAGTTGTATCTGATTTAAATCACGATATGGTTATTATATAGGTGCACATTATTATGAAAGCAATTACGAACACGCAACTATATATTTTGTTCTTTTGTCTGCCAATGGTTAAATCCAATACAACTCACACACTAGGGATGTTATGCAGGTCTTTAGAGCTCCGTAACCGTAACTGAAACTATCGGATATCCGAAATAAGACTATCCGTAACTGTTAACCCGATTCGAAATAATTCCGGATAAAGTTGGAGTATAAATTTTACTATTGAAATTCTTTAAAAACCAATTATCCTTATCCGAAATATACAATAGATAACATACCTACTGCACGCTCAAAGATTTTATTTGTATTGAAGTGAGAGCACTTCTTAGTTGGAACAATAAATTATAAAATGCTTACTAAAATAATTACGTGAAAAAATGCATTGCTGTTAATGCAATTTTTCGTGAGCGTCAGAACCCCTGGACCAACAGAGATATTGATGTGTAGAATATACCAATATTTAGTACCTTTTTGGTACTATTTGGTACCTCACTTCAAAATTTTAGTACCTCAATAGTTGCCGAAAAATCGCGTAAAGAAAGTGGTCAGACATTCTGACGCGGACGTCAGGTTGTCTGGACCACTTCTGTTTTTCATACTTCGAGACAACACAACTGATTTTTCTCTTTGTAAATATTTAGTACCTTTTTCGTACCTACACATATATTACTTTCAGGTTTTTTTGGCATACCAGAATTTTTTTTATATACGAAATAATATTTTTATAGTGGATATTAAATTTTATACAAAAAGCAAATCTAGCAACTGCTCGAGGCTTTATGTTTAAGCTATTATAATACACCACATACAAGTTTCACCAGAATCCGTTCAGTAGTTTTGTGCGAAATAGCTGAACAAACATATCAGTACAACCCTCACAAAGTTTCGTATTTATATCATTAAGGAATAGAAATAATTCATATTATATTACTACAACATAAAGAAACAAACTGGCCAAGTGCGAATCGAACCCGCGCACGAAGGGCTCCAGTCCGTACCACTATCAATAAACTTTACGTAGTGTTAGATCACTAGTACATATTAATACAGAGCAAAAAACAGTAAAAAAAAACAAGTTTTTTATAAAGAGAATATACAACTCAATATCTTCTAACTATATATAATATATATAAAAAGCAAAGCTGATTGATTGACTGATATATATGCACAGGCCAAACCCTCAAGGTTAAAATTTTAAATGTTGCACACATAGATATATAATAGTTGCACACGTATTTCTCATATGACGAAGGCATCCACTAAGGAAGAAGTTTTCGAAATTCAGTTGAGTAGTTGAAGTTGATATAAATACGAAATTTTGTGAGGGTTGTTCTGATGTTTGTTCAGCTATTTTGCACAAAACTGCTGAACGGATTCTGGTGAAACTTGTATGTGGTGTATTATAATAGCTTAAACATAAAGCCTCGAGCAGTTGCTAGATTTGCTTTTTGTATAAAATTTAATATCCACTATAAAAATATTATTTCCTATATAAAAAAAATTCTGGTATGCCAAAAAAACCTGAAAGTAATATATGTGTAGGTACGAAAAAGGTACTAAATATTTACAAAGAGAAAAATCAGTTGTGTTGTCTCGAAGTATGAAAAACAGAAGTGGTCCATACAACCTGACGTCAGAATGTCTGACCACTTTCTTTACGCGATTTTTCGGCAACTATTGAGGTACTAAAATTTTGAAGTGAGGTACCAAATAACACCAAAAGGTACTAAATGTTGGTATATTCTACACATCAATATCTCTGTTGGTCCAGGGGTTCTGACGCTCACAATTTTTCACGTTATCATTTACACATTATTATTGGGTAACGCCACATCTACGGAACGTTCGGCGCCAATGATTCAGTGGCTAAGTTTCCGTCGTAATATGTTTATTACGTACATACCTAATTTTCATACTTTCGACTGTTGTCATGAGTCATCTACACTAATATTATAAAGAGGAAAACTTTGTTTGTATGTTTGTTTGTTTGTAATGAATAGGCTCAAAAAGTACTGGACCGATTTCCAAAATTCTTTCACCATTCGAAAGCTACATTATCCACGAGTAACATAGGCTAAATTTTATTTTGGAAAAAAATAGGGTTCCGTAAAATATTTGGGTTTTTCGGACACAAGGTGTAAAAAATCAACCAGAAAAGTTACTTATTTTGCGTACGCTGCCTAAACTATAAAAGATAGAACCATAAAATGTTCTAATTAATTGTAGATCATAAAAATATCTACAAAAAAGTCCGCGACACACTATACCTATCTATGTCGAGTAAGGCACAACAACCATTTTTTTATTTAGAAATCTTGAATTTTTTTTGGACTACATTTAAACGCGTTTATTTTACTCATGCCATTAATCCTTATCAAAATAAATTATTTCATCACTAAGTACAGTTTATGTAGATAATATTTGGTCTTTGAATGATTGAAATTGGACGTTTGGTTTTAAAGTTATGGCGAAATTAAAATATTACGATTTCTGCTGCACGGCCCGTTGCGAAATGCGCGTGCGGGGGGGTTTAGATCTATGGTATGGTATTTCATACGATAAAAGTATACCCACCTACTTATTTCATTGGTTTTAGTAGGTACCTATATTAATTTGTTTCTGTTTGTTTTGACTAGATTTCGCCCGTTTTGTTAGAGGTTTAAACTTTAAAGACATTCTGTAGTATTAGTATCATTATTGTACCCGTGCGAAGCTGGGGCGGGTCGCTAGTAACTTATAAGTAACTAGATGTTGTCCGCAACTTGGTGCACGCAAAAGTTAATTTCGCAAAACCGTACATTGTTCTGCAATAAAAAGTAGCCTATGTCCTTCCCCGTGGTCTACTCTACATCTGTGCCAAATTTTATCAAAATCGGTCCAGTAGTTTCAACAAACAAAAAAAACCTTCCTCTTTATATATTAGGTATAGATTATACCCCATTGGAACACACTGCGAGCGTATTCAACCGATCATCCGGCGCCATACCTTCCGGGATGTGACGCTATACTGAAATAATAAGTCCGTATTGTTATTAATTTTGGTTTATTTATCTCGTAGTGCTTATGAGTCGCTCACAATAATTTTAAAGACATAAAACATTGAAAACATCGACATAAAGACCGCGTATCAGTGGCGAGGGGTGCCTGTAACTCCATTCCTATCGGCTTCCATTGCCGCTTACCTTTTGAAGACCTTCATTCAAATCTCTACCTATTATACAGGTTACGGCTTCCCTATGAAGGAGAACCAGCCTTCGCCACTGCCGCGTATTATTCTAGCAACTTATTGTATGAAGAGTACAACGCGATGGCACAACTGCGGTACCGAACATCCGCCCTTATATAAATCCTTCAAAAACTATTCCATAAAATGAGCTTCTATATTCATAACTTCTATAAAATTAAAATTATTATCCTCGAATTAAGTACCTATACTATGGTTTAGCGAGACTTAGACAATAGATACATGAATTTTAAGCATAATTGCTAAAATAAGTCAAAATTACCAAATGCAGTTTACCTGTAAGCTGTTTTAATACTTATTAATTTACTTTTGTTCCGTGATGAGTTATAAACATACATTTAACATACTACGTAGGATATTGATTGAATATTTTAAGTAGTTTAAATATAAATCTAATATTCAGATTTTTACATAAGAAATAAGCTTAATTTTACATAAGGACAAATTTTGAAAAACATTACTTTGTTGTGGCTTTAATGGACTGTATAAACATATAAATATAGTAAGAATTTTAATCCATTTTTTCTATCTATGCCATTACACAAATAGCAATATTTTTTTTCACATAAATACTTTAACTATTGCGATTTGTGTTAAACAATTTTATTTTTATTGTAAAAAGTGGCGCTATTACTTTATACACATAAGCTTTTGTTACAAAAAATTGTAGTAAATGACAAAAAAATAAAATTGACCTGAAATTAAACACAACTTAAAAAATTAACGATAAAAAAATAAAACACAGCGCGATATTTAACTAAACTATTACGTAGACAAAAATTAAAAAAGGAACCTACTCCAAAAATGAGTTGCCTCTATTACTGGCTAAAGGCAGTGTGTCTAGCCGACCAGTGCAGCGCTAAAATTTTCTAACATTTACCTTAAAAAATCAAGCAAGCTAATGTTATATTTGACTAATAAAATCATTTCACTAACGCAAACTCATAAAGCAATTGATGCATCGCGTAACATTCACGAAGATATGTTTGTGACCAGATATGCCATCGACAATAAAGCAAATTCCTTCAAGTCCAAACGTTCTCATAATGGAGATACATTTGTTATATCGTCCCTATGAGATTATTATACAGCTAAAAATATACCTCTTATCTTCTTTTCATAAAAACGCTATCTTATCCTAGTGAGCTTTTTCATCTGGCCACAGTAAACGTATTTTAATAGTGAATTTATTTTGTAATTTAATTTATAACTAACTAATTTTGACAAAGCTACAAATTCGAACTTAGTGAATAACTACTAATAAACTTGGGTAATAGTCGAGCTTTTATACTAAATGACTGAATAGCCGCAGGCGAGGCGTGGATACAAGCCGGCTTCCCTTAAGTTAATTACTTTTAATCTATTATTTAATATATATTAAATTTTAAAATACAGAATTTGTTTGTTACATAGTGTTAGCGAACTTTTTGGGGTGCATTGGGCGCATAATATTGTTTTGGGAAGTAATGTTAGTAAATAGAAAGTTTTTTATATACATAAGGGAAGTCGGCTTGTATGCACGCCTCGCCTGTGCCGAATACAATACATATAATTTACACCGTGCAGAGAATGTTCCTAGAATTGAGATCATACATCTACGGAGCAGTCGAGGTGAGCATTTCGTGTGGCATATCTCAGTGACATATCTACACCATGGTACAGTTATATGCAGAGGCTTAAGACTAAATTAAGTATGGTTTAGATGTTTGCTACACTATCAATTTACAGTGCCAAAACTACATTACAATTAAGCAAGACTAAATTAACATTGGAACTGGTTACTCGCATAACATATAGAGCAAGTTGTCATTTGGATTGTGTTTGGTTATGATATAGTTTTACATATTTAGCTGTAAGTGAGCGACTGAGGTACGCCGTTGACAGTCTTTGATTTTAGAACCCCGTTTTCGTACGACATAACTGTTTCGCGACCGTTCTCCATGACCCTGAAAGGATGAAATTTGAAATATATTAACACTCCAAAATTGTCACACTTCTATGTATAACATTATATAAGGTTCGGTAAAATCAATTACGGATATTTTAGGCATATGATCTACTGCTTAGGGGTCGTCCATTAATCACGTAATGGGTAAAGGGGGAGGGGGGGTCCGGAAAAAAATCACCAAGTATCACCATGGGGAGGGGGGGGGGGGGGGGGGTATAAGGAGACATCACGTGTATTAATTTTCGAATCTAGTCTATGCATACCGAAATTATTATCGGTTGTAGATTTTAGTGTTGTTTAAGTTACAAGACAAAATATGACTCGTATAGTTTTTAAAAGCTAAAATTACTCGATTAAATTGTATTTTAAGTTAAAGTTTTTCTTCAAACATGACCTGCTTACTATGTTGTACGTGGTAGAGCCATGCTTCGGCACGAATGGGCCGGCTCGACCGGAGAAATACCACGGGCTCACAGAAAACCGGCGTGAAACAGCGTTTGCGCTGTGTTTCGCCGAGTGAGTGAGTTTACCGGAGGCCCAATCCCCTACCCTATTCCCTTCCCTACCCTCCCCTATTACCCTATTCCCTCTTAAAAGGCCGGCAACGCACTTGCAGCTCTTCTGATGCTGCGAGTGTCCATGGGCGACGGAAGTTGCTTTCCATCAGGTGACCCGTTTGCTCGTTTGCCCCCATATTTCATAAAAAAAAAAAATGTAAAAAAAATACACGTGATCTTAGGTGGGGGAGGGGGGGTTAGTATAAAACATCACCACGTATCACCAGGGGGAGTGGAGGGGTCTAAAAAGTTGTTAAAAACATCACGTGATTAATGGACGGCCCCTTATGTAAAGATATTTAGGCAGAAAAATAATTGTCATACTCTAAAAAAATATTCCTTTATATGGGCGAGTTTGCATTGAGCGGAGATTTACCCACACACGAGATGATTTTTTTACTTTGAGTATGACAATAATTTAAAGCCTTTAACGTCTTTATAATAAACAGTAGATCATATACCCAAAATATCCGTAATTGATTTTACCAAACCTTAAATAATACTTATAACTCTCTTGACACTAATATGTTTAGGTAACTGTCTCATGGTCTTATGTAAAAAATTGTAAATAACACTTGTGTTTCCTGTGTGCATTTGCACATCTTAACATACAACAAAATAACCTAAAAATTGCGGCGGTTCAATCACCACAAGCTATGAAGATAATTGAATTTTGAATGGAGCAGATTTGTAGCCGCAATACCGAACTGTATTTCGAATTTTGTTATATTACACAAAATTCCACTACTTTTATAGGGGCAATATCAAAACTGGAAATAACAGCCTCCGTGGTCTAGTGGTTTAGAGCTTGGCTCTCGACTCGGAGGTTGTGGGTTCGATTCCCGCGTTTGAACAATGTTGTTTTCAAGTTTGGTTAGGACAATGCAGGCTGATCACCTGATTGTCTGACAAGAAAGATCATCCATGCGTCGGATGGGCACGTAAAAAGTCGGACCTGCGCCTGATCTCTCGCCAGTCGTGTCGGTCATCCGTCCCACTGGGTTACGAGAGTAACTCAGTGGGACAAGAACACTCTCTTTTCCTTTTGGAAAAGAGAGTGTTCTTGTGTACAGCGCACACACTTGGGCACTATAAAATAACTCCTGCGTAGCTGCCCTGATTTTCAATGAAACCGGCCACCAGTGACCGAAATCGGTGAAAGAAAAAACTCACTTCTTAGTGGTGATTTTCTTTCCGTTGACCACACGCGTGGTGGTCGTAACACTCTTCATGTTGGCGCTGCCGGGGCCGGCGAGCGCGCTGTTGAACGTCGAGAATGACGTGAAGTTGCCGTTGGACGCGAATATGTCGTCCAGCCCCATGCCGAACCCGAGCGGACTGAACAGGGATGAAGTTAGCGACGTGCCGGAGTGGTGCCCGCGCCTCCCGTGCCGGTGGCTGTGGCCGTTTAGATCTGAAAACGTAAAAGATTAATAAATACATACAATATATTATAATTATATTCTTACACAAAATAGATAAGAGTGTAGTACTGACTTTTTAAATCTTGCTATTTTACAATCGGATCCAATAATCATTTTTGATGAGACGCCGGCGTTAACGCTTGAATATTGCTTGCGAAGTGTGATAGCGCTCTTATTGCAACCCATGACGTGTTGAAACCCGTCAAATTGTTTTAAATTGAGCGTGCCAAGTAAGCAGACAGAAAAATACGTTACTGACAAGCTTCTTGTCGAAACAAATTTATAACTACAATAAAAACTACTCCGCAAGATGCACACTGTAGTGTGTTCGTACCTAATACTGCCGTCCTAACGAAGGGTGCATTAAGTCGAGTTTTTGGGCAAATTGAATTAAGACCTTATATTATGGTATAATATGCTCTTAACTCAATTTTCCCAAAAACTCGACTTACTGCTCTCTTCGTTAGGACGGCAGAACAGATAAATGTTTGTGATTACTGTGACTCGACAAACACGTTACATATGTAAACGATTTAAATAAATTAATTATGCTAATGGGACATGTTTATACTATATGGTTATTTGAAATACTTTGACCATATAGTAGCGGAAACTCGCCATTAAAAACTTTCACCGACCATACTAAAAAATCTAATTTCGCAAATCTATAAATAAACCATTTAATTATATTTTTAACATAAATGCTTCTAAATTAGTAAATGAAAGCTAATGTTTTTAAAAGCAAGTTTACTATTTATTGAACGCTCTTTAAATTATACATATTAATTAGTTTTTGCTCACGGCTTTGCCTGCGCGGCGTCTTCGCGCCGCCCGCCATCGACCGCTTGTTTTTTTTTCTCGTGCCTACTTTTTAATTTTATGATATCTCCTAAGATATTAATTTAAACTGTATAGCGTAAAGTCCAAAGGGCAATAATTATAATATAATATTAATTGATTAGTGACTAACGTATTCAATTTAATAAGGATAAATATTGTATCCATATACCTAAATAGCTTCTGAAAATACCACATTATTAATTATTTATGATATATTTTTTAAACTTAGAACGGGTATGGTAAGCTATCCGTAAAAGATAGACATAATATGCCATCGCGGACTTTTTTGTGAATCTATAAAAAATAATCCCACCATTTATTTTTTATATTCGCAATGATAGCCGAGATATAGCAATATAAGTGCGTAAATTCGCGCGAAATTATTTAAACAGCGCGTGCGTACGCAGCGTTTGGTCGCGCTGTGACGTCACGAGTCTAGTCAACGCTGGGCGTCGCGTCGGCAGGAATATTTACATGAAAATTATTAATAATGGACGTAATCTAAACTTGACTGTCAAGGAGGTTTTAGTTCAATACTTTCATGTGTAACCCTGATTAGGGACGCCAAGTTAGCTGGTATTCTTTTAAGTAACCAAATTTTATTTATTTACGCATAAAGGCTAGTTTTATTCCGAAAAAACTTATCATTTTCGCAAGATTAATTTTCTTTCAGATCGAACAAAGTCGTGGGCAATATTTAGTGAATTAAAAATAAACAAGAAAAACAATGAGATAAGATACACTACCGCCAAAAAGTTCGCCAAATGCTGAGCCACCAAAGAATTCTCTGAACACCTCGTCAGGGTCCCGGAATGTGAATGGGTACCCGGTGTACAAGCCGAAGTCAAAGTCATCTGTTGCGGCCGACCGTCTGCCTCTGCTACTGCTCAACCCCTCCTTGCCATATTGATCGTACACTTGACGCTTCCTCTCTGCAAGTAGATATGTTTCCGATTACTTGTATGTTAAGGCCACTCATGACAAAATTTGTTTAAAAAAATTAAGCTCTTCTCGACCAACCTCATTAATTAATCTCATAATTGTTGTATTCAAAATACTAGGCATTAATGCAACAAAGAAAATGTAGTAACATATGTTATAGTTAGTGAAATAAATGTTAAAACTCTCATGAAACAAACAATATATTAATTCAACTAAATGAACTAGTTTATTATAACGAAGTCAAAGGCAGATAGATAATAATTAATGCATAATACTCCTGATAACGTCAAATTGTGGGTTAGTCAAAATAGCATAAATAAATTGTAAGTATATCACACAACTCAATTAATTGCAATAAATATAGGTATTATATAGTATATAGTAAAGCTCAATTTTATGCAAGGAAATGATGTTTAGAAATTAACTAAAAAATATAAACAGACAGCAAATACATGCATTAACAACTCTATTTTTAACCTTCATATGACACACAATGATAAGTAAAAAATAGGTATACTGATGAAATCTGTATCCTAGATTTTCATAAATTATCCAGTCATTAGATGGGACTCAACTTTAGACCTATTTATGGAATTTTTTGAATGTAGAACAAAAAAGAAATATTATTATATTAATAACTTGTACCAGCTGAAGGTTAAACAATAACCCCCTTACTAATAAACGCTGTATAAGCTTTGAATAGTTATACAGTGTTTAGTTCCCGTCACACAAGTGACATTTTTAATACGATTGAAGAAGACAAAACACTGTATAACTATTCAAAGCTTATACAGCGTTTATTAGTAAGGGGGTAAACATATTAAAAAGCCCTAAGAGTAGGCATCTACCGAAAAACCGGTGGAATGGTGTATCTCCGAAAAAACCCTTGAAGCTAAAGTGTCGATGCCCATTTACTCCACTCTTGCTCTGATATCTGTGACCATGGTGACTGGATCCCCGTGCATCATACACTTTCCGCTTGTTTTCTACCCAACAACAAAATTCTATGTATACACATACTATGCACACCTAAATAACACAACAGTAGGACAACTAAAACATTATCTAAATCTTATACATAAGTGCTAATTAATTATAGATCTTGCAGACATTAGCAGTGTCTAGATATAATAATAATTAATAAAATATAATATTATATTTAACAGGCAAGATGTTCATATACATTTATTATATTATAAGAAATCTATATACCGTCTGATAAAACTTCATATGCTTCTGATATTTCCTTGAACCTTCTATTAGCTTCATCCGCATTGTCCGGATTCTTGTCAGGGTGCCACTTTAATGCAAGCTTTCTGTAACTGTAATAAATTAAAATTTTAGTATATTTTAGTGTAATTATAAATATCAAACGATCATATTTTTTTAATTATTCACCAAAAACATTACAATTAATTTGAATGCAGAATGTTACTAGATATGTAAATAGTCCATTGAAAAGTTACATTTAGGGTTGCGTTTTTTAGAGGACGCAATTTTATTTTTTTGATGTGAAGGGGGGGTCAGTGTAAAGCTAAAACCAAGTTTGTGGGGTCGCCACCCTTGTCCCACGGCCGCCATCTTGAAAATAGGGGTTGAAATGGTTTTTACGGTATATCTCTTAAACTATTTATTTGATAAAAAAAATTGTAAACATTTTTTGTTGCAAATTAAATTCTCTACAACTTTGGTCCAGTACCTTTTTGTCGTAGAACTATAAATAAAAAAGTTTAAGCGAAAATCTTCAGAAATTCGAGAAAAAAAATTATATTTTTCGATGTAACTTTTTTTTTATCATTTTACGAAAAAAATGATATCTGACCATTTTTCACTTCCTCCAACACAAGACACAGCTCGCTTTCATACTTTCCGAGTCTACCATCAGGTCCAGTCGTGGCTTGGTAATTATAATGATCCTGAAGACTGGGGCTGGAAAAAATGTGGAAAATTATTGATGCCAGTGCAGAACTCTAAATCTCCAGCACCCCCTGAGCTTCTAAAATTGATCTTCTGCAAATGCAAAGGAAACTGTGGAGCGATGTGTGGATGTCGAAAAGCAGGACTGAAATGTTCTGCAGTGTGCTTCCATTGTTCTGGAGAGACTTGCAGCAACGTAATGGAACTCTCAGAATTAATAAATGAAAATAACTTTGATAATGAACCGCCAACATTAACACCCCTTCCTTCGCCAGTTCTTCCACTGGTATTTAATTCAGAAAGCCGATCAGATGCTGAGCCGCAGCCTGGTCCATCGAAACGACTGAGGACGGAGTAGTTCTAATTTAGAAAATCACCGTGGATTATGCCTATTGGGGATACCACGTAAAAAAAACGCGCCTCTAGACTACCTCGTGGGTGGTGGGGAAAAGGGTCAATAATTAATTATTAATAATATTGCAAAATTTGTAATTAAAAAAGTTATAATAACAAGATAAAAAAAAAAATAACTGATGACATATTTTAGTACACACGTACCTTTAATATAGGTATAGTTAAGAGTACTAAAAAATAGTACTCACTTCGGAGTGCTGTAAAACCTTAGCTATTGACTTAATGAAAAAATGATGCAAATAAAAGTTGTTCCTCAAAAAACGATCTACAAAAATGGTCAGATATCATTTTTTCGTAAAATGATAAAAAAAAAGTTACATAAAAAAAAAAAAAAAAATTCTCGAATTTCTGAAGATTTTCGCTTATAACTTTTTTATTTATAGTTCTACGACAAAAAGTTACTGGACCAAAGTTGTAGAGAATTTAATTTGCAACAAAAAATGTTTACAAATTTTTTTAATCAAATAAATAGTTTAAGAGATATACCGTAAAAACCATTTCAACCCCTATTTTCAAGATGGCGGCCGTGGGACAAGGGTTGCGACCCCACAAACTTGTTTTTAGCTTTACACTGACCTACACATCAAAAAAATAAAATTGCGTCCTCTAAAAAACGCAAGGTAAGACCTAAAAAATGTAACATTTCAATGGACTAAAAATCATTTGAAACTTTGTTACTGTGAAGCTATT
The DNA here is from genome assembly GCA_905404095.1 of Glaucopsyche alexis. Lineage (NCBI taxonomy): Eukaryota > Metazoa > Arthropoda > Insecta > Lepidoptera > Lycaenidae > Glaucopsyche > Glaucopsyche alexis. The sequence goes on from FR990053.1 coordinate 13,222,284, forward strand.
AAGTATACAACCACAATAGTTTTTGTGTTATTCAACTAGCTCACGCCCGCCACTTCGTTTGCGTAAAACTAACGGAAACTGAACCCTATTTTTAGGAGTAGCCTAAGTTAAACCTTATATATACTAATATAATAAAGAAGAAAAGTTTGTTTGTTTGTTTGCATTGAATAGGCTCCGAAACTACTGGACCGATTTTGATGAAATTTGGCACAGATATAGAGTAGACCATGGAGATGGACATAGGTTATTTTTTATCGCGGAAAAATGTACCGTTTCTGCGAAATTAACAATTGCGCGCACAGAGTCGCGGGCAACATCTAGTAAGCTATAACATCAGATATTTGCCAGTGAGTCTCGTGAAAATCGGTTCACCTGTTTCAGAGATTAGCCGGAACAAACAGACAGACAAACGGACAGACAAAATTAATAATTTATATCCTAAGGTAGGTACTGTATATACTTTCATAAGAATTGAGTGAAAAGCTGTTAATATAAACTTACAAACAGACACTTCTATTTTATTTATTTGTATAGATATGATATTATGATTTTGATTACTGAGTACTTGATTAATCAAAATTATTTAAAGGACTTTTCGACAATACTACTCTTTATGGGGTAGAATGAAAAAAAAAACCCCACTTCCCAATTCCCATTCATTCCCAAAATATAAAATTATCATTATTTTATAATGTCAAAAATATAATCTATACACTATCTTTAACTGCACTAAATTCATCAAATCATCAATTTTTATTAATTACAAGCAGACCCCTACAGACATTATTCTGTGATCTGTCTTAAATATGAACTGGAATGAATAAATGATTACACAGTACACCTACTCCTACTCCTACACCAACTCATACACCTACTCCTACACATAATTCTACACCTGCTCCTACACCTACTACTGCACCTACTCCTACAACTCCTTTCCAATATTAAAAAAAGTCCAAAAACCTATACCTCCACTAATACTTGAACTTTATAGTATGGTATTAAAATTAAAATTGACTTTTAAGTATTATTAGTTATTACGCATCACTTGTTTGTTTGGGAGTATAGAAAAATTTGTTTTTAGACTTTTTCAGGCAATTTTTAAAAAAATTCTCTCCATAAGAATCATCCTCGTACTTCAAGGAATATTCTCAAAAAAGAATTATCTCTCTCTTGATCATTCTCGAGATTTGTGTGAACATTCTCCATTACTCCAAGACTTAGATATGGGGCTCATGGTGTATTTTTTTCTCACCCTGGAATTCAACTTCTATGAAATAAATAATTATTACCAGAGTACCTGAGAGACTGAATTTTGCTTGGAGTACTAGTACATATTTATTATTTAATAACCAGAATAAAACAAGTTTGCAATAGGAACTTATTACTGTATCTGGGTTATTTTCTTGCACAACTTTCACCTGATTAGTTTTTAAAGATATAACTGACCTTGTAAATTTTACAAATTATTTATAAGTAAGTCATTGTTGTAAATCACAAAAATAATCATCTGACTGCGATTCAAACCCCAGACACCAATTTGCCAGCAATGCAAAAAATAAATGAATGCATACCTAGAGTGCCAAACTGACTGACAATTATACCTAGATAGATCTTTTTTTCTCCTCCTTAAACTCCTTGCTTACTCAAAATGGATATACTTGAAGCCGTTTCCAAAATTCTAATTGATGATCTTGTTTGAAATAAAACATTGTCCGAAATTATTTCATTTTGTGTAGTCTGACTCTAATCATGTAGAAACAATCCCACAGTAAAATAAAAATAGTAAGTTACATACGCCTTTTTTATTTCAACTTCTGTTGCTGTCCGTGACACACCAAGAGTCCTGTAGTAGTCCACCATGTCTAATTTCCGTTTTGCAGGCATATATGATCTGAAATATAGATAAAACAACATAGTAAAATAAATGAGTAAGGAACTTCATCCATCCCAAAAGTATAAATACTTAGTTATTGGCACTAACAAAGGATTTGTCACTAACAAAATATGGAATAATTTCAAATTTCAAAAACAAATGTAATAAAGTTAGTCTCTCACAGAAATAAACTTTTTTTTTTAAAATAAGATTTTAAACATGTAAGTTTAAGTTTAAAATCTTAATTAAAGAGCAAGTTTAAATAGATTTAAAGAAAAACTTAATATTATGTACCGTAATACAACTCAGGAGATGGACATCTGGAACATTGATGCCCCTGAAACTGTATAAGTGGTCGTACTATTTTCATATCACATGGACTATGTATATTAACAACACAAAAGTAACTTTAAAAGTCTATTGTTATTCCAAACATTATTATTTCATACAAATCTGTTGATATTTTGTTTACCGGAAATACGAAAGAAAGCAACTAAAGTGTGTAGTTAAAATATAGCTGTAGTGTTTGTAAAGTATGAAAATAAATGATTTATTTATTACTAGATGTTGCCTGCGACAACCGCAAAAGTTGATTTCGCAGTAGCCGTACATTTTTCCACAATAAAAAGTAGCCTATGTCCTTCCCCATGGTCTACTCTACATCTGTGCCAATTTCATCAAAATCGGTCCAGTAGTTTTGGAGCCTATTCGATGCAAACAAACAAACAATCAAACAAACAAACTTTTCCTCTTTATTATATGAGTATAGATGTATTTGGTGGACAATAAGAGTTTGGACATTCAGACATCATATTTGAAGTTTATTTTAATTGCCTTCAGACATTTAAAACAAGTTTTTATATAGTCAAAACTATAGTCTATATTGAGTCTATATGGTCGACTCACTGATATCAATCCCTATGAGTTCTAACATTCAGTTTTGCCATGAGAAACTTCACTTTTACACTTTTGTAATTTTAATGGAAATAAAAATAACTGGATTGATATTGTTTTCTCTTTATGGTTAGATTTTTTAAAATTATTACTATATGAGATTATGCAGCATAAAATGGAAATTTTTAATCTGTTTAAACTATCATCGTCTACTGAATACCCTATAAAATAAGAATTTATACAGAGGTTAAATGTAAACATCAAAACAATAAATTGCATATAAAGTAAAAAGTCCCAGCTGATTAACATAGGGTTTTTATATTTACCTTCTATTTTGTAGAAAATATAAATTCACCTTTTAGTGAATTCTTAGTATAAAGACAATTTGCCTACATTTTTGTATTTGTTAGAAAAAAATACCAATTTGATAGGTTTTAGTTTTTGTTACATAAAATTTTTTAGCACTTACCTGAAACCTCAAAATACACTATGACAGCGTCAAGAAAATGTCATTTGTTTACACGCCTAACTTTTATCTCCAATTATGAAGTTTATAAAAATGACATAAACTAGGTACTTAATATGGTTAATAATTAGTAATAAATTCCGTTAAATCTTTTTACATGTATGCAATACTATGATGCTTGCAATCTACCTTGCCAAGATCATAATGAGTCAACATTCCAACAATATTTATATCTTTCTATCACTCAAATTATTCTTACATCTTTAATATATTAAGTATACCTCAATAATGTTAGTTTTTATATTCCTAATGTGTATTTAAGGTTTGGCATATTGTTTTAAATCAAAAGTATACCTCAATAATGTTAGTTTTTATATTCCTAATGTGTATTTAAGGTTTGGCATATTGTTTTAAATCAAATTTATAAACAAACAACAGAACTGCAGTATGCTGTATGACTAACAAAATAATAGTGAAGATGGAATAACAGCAAACTATTATAAAATTACAAAACTCAATGCTTTTGTCAAGGCCTTTCGAAATCTTAATTAGTACTTTTGTATTAAGTAAGTACTTTATGTATATAAGTTTTATGTATAGGTACATACCTACCTAGGTGTTGTTTTATTGTAAATTAATACAGATTGATTTCAAATTATAAATATGATTAATCAATCTCCACCGTAGCTAATTCTGTAGAGTTTAACCACCTACACAATAATGAAGCAGGCTTTTATGTATAAAGACGTTTCTAAGACACCTGTTTCGTAATGATACAGGTACAACTCCAACCAAGTTTTATCAATACTAGGACAATTAATAAATATGTACATTACAAACCTTTTATATCATTAATTGTTCTGTTGACGTTACTGAAAAATGTATGTATGTGGAAAAATCCAGATAAACAGTCGATTTAAACACGTCCAGGTTTCTAATTTTCTGTAAAGTTTCTGTAATTACACTGCTAAGAACAACATTTACTATTTTATCACAATCACAACACTTATTTTGTGGTTTTTATTCTACCCAAAACACATGCACAACACGGGCGATTGATTTTATTCGGAGATTTCGGATCTAGATTCTTCACTTGCCCATTGGTCCAATGACACAACCAATATACGGATAAGGATTTAATGAGAATGAGAAGACATGACATTGTAAGCTGAGTAAGCGCTAACAAGGTGTCCGTTCTATCTCATTCTAAATAGGGTGCCAATAATTTAAGCGTAATTTATAAAATATTATGAACATTACGGTATGTATTACAAATCGAGCTAGGTATATTCTTTTGTTTCATTGTCATATATACTAATATTATAAAGCTGAAGAGTTCGTTTGAACGCGCTTATCTCAGGAACTACTGGTTCGAATTGAAAAATTATTTTTGTGTTGGATAGTCCATTTATCGCGGAAGGCTTAAGACTATTTATTATAACATCACACTGCGACTAATAGGAGCGAAGAATCAAGGGAAAATGTGGAAAAAACGGGGAAAATTATTCATCCTTGATTCATCATGATTGATTGATTAATCCTTCCGTTGTTTGTTTGAACACGCTGATCTCAGGAACTGCTAGATAAAATTGAACAATTCTTTTATTTTGGAGATAATCCATTTGTCGAGGAAGGCTCGATAAGTCTATATAACGTTACGCTGCGAACAATAGGAGCGAAGCAGCAGTGAAAAATGTTGCAAAAACGGGGAAAATTATTAATATTAAGTATTTGAGGGCAAAAATGTATGAAACAAATATTCCGCATTAAATGATCTAAAAATTGTCCGCAACACATACGATTCCACATTTAAAGTTTGGAATCTCTGATATAGAAATTCTATTTAGTTCGTAGGTACGTACGTAGGTTCGTACCTAACTCATCGTTGGGCACAGGCGATCGAGTCTAAGGGAGAGGCATTGGCTGTAAGTTTGGACATAGCGAAAGCCTTTGATCGGGTTTGGCACAAAGCGCTTCTTTCGAAGCTTCCTTCCTATGGGCTCCCCGAGAAATTATGCAAGTGGGTCACGAGTACTCACGAGTTTCTTAGCAGACAGAAGCATAAGGGTCGTAGTCGACGGTGAATGCTCGGATACTCTGTCTGTTGATGCTGGTGTCCCACAAGGCTGTGTGCTATCACCTACCCTATTCATACTGCATATCAATGATATGTTACAAACCAATGGCATTCATTGCTATGCAGGTGACATCACGGGTGATGCCTTATATACCGGCCATGCGAACATCTCTCGGCAAAATGTCAATGAGAGTTGAAACAAACTTGTCTCTCAAATTGAAAATTCATTGGAGAAGGTCTGAATGGGGTAGACTTAACTTAGTCCAATTCAACCCCTCTAAGACACAAGTTTGCGCGTTCACCGCTAAAAAGTTACCAATGGTCGTATGTCCTCGTTTTGAAAGCATACCCATAGCTATCTCCTCCAACATTGGAATACTTGGTGTTAACATATCGAGCGAGGTCCAGTTCCGATATCATCTGGAGAGCAAGGCCAAGTTAGCCTCCAAGAAGCTTGGTGTTCTGAACAGGTCAAAGCAGTATTTCAGTCCGGTCCAACGCCTACAACTCTATAAGGCGCAGGTTCGGCCTCACATGGAATACTGTTCTCATCTCTGGACAGGGGCGCCAAAGTACCAGCTTCTCCCTCTGGATCGTATCCAACGTAGGGCCGCTCGAATTGTCGACTGCCATAGTGTTTCAAACAGGATTGACTCCTTAGAGCTACGTAGAGATGTAGCATCGCTCTGCATCCTATATCGGTTATATTACGGGGAGTGCTCCGAGGAATTGTTTGGACTTATACCTGCTGCAACTTTTCGCCACCGTTCCATGCGACAAAATATTTATCATCCTCATCACCTTGATGAGTGGCAGTCCTCCACCGTGCGCTTTACCCGAAGCTTTCTGCCGCGCACTGTAAAACTCTGGAATGAACTGTCGCCAGCAGTATTTCCGGACCACTACGACCTGCAAACCTTCAAGAAGGGAGCGTATTCCCTCCTAAAAGGCCGGCAACGCACTTGCAACTTCTCTGATGTTGCGGGTGTCCATGGGCGACGGTAATCGCTTTCCATCAGGTGATCCGTTTGCTCGTTTGCCCCCTAGTTTTATAAAAAAAAAGGTAGGGTAGACTGGGGACAATTGAAACGCGTTATGTTTGAAACAACGCGTTTTTTCTGGTATACTAATGTACTTACGGCGTTTAACTGACACTTTTTCGACGCACGGCGCACCGAACATGTCCGAACTTTCTCCAGTAACGTCTGCGACATCGCGCGAAGCAGTCGTGCACAAATGAGGTTTATTGATTTTTGTCACCTACCGGCTACCGTGAGTATTTTCAATGTTTTTGATTATTTCATATTTTCGTTATTAAGGTAATTTTTGGTTGATTTATTTTAGTGGTTTGTTTGGTTAGTTGGGTTTCTTTTTATATAATCGGATCCACTTTAAATTCAGTATTTATGTCGATAAAATACCTTCAAATGCAAAGTCTCGTATGGGGACATTTGTTACAACGGTTTGGGGACGATTGAAACGTTTCAATCGTCCACGTGTTTCAAACATCCCCATCGTTCATGTTATTATATTGTATGCACTTTTATTAATATATTATAACTGGCTGTTCTGACAGACATTGCTCAGTGAGTGCACTTTATTCAAGCTACCTACCATCTACTTACACCTTTCAGTTACTTTATAATATTGATTGATAATTTGAATGAAGAAAACGTAAGTAATTATTGTTTCATTAATTTTTAGATGCCACGGAAACGTATAATTTCGACGTACAGAAGTTCTATTTGCCTATATTTACGAAGAGGTTTTGGCAAGTAGAAAATTAAGAAAAACTGCGGATATGTTTAATGTGGATCATAAGTCTCTAAGTAGGTATAAGAAAAAAAAGAGAATCTGTGCCAGAAGACACGCTAATCGCTGAAATTAAAATGGGGTATAATTCAGCAAAAAAAATTTTACAGTGGCTCAAGAGGTGAAATAGCAAAATATGACATAAAAAGTGCCAATATATGTTTTGGACTATCGACCAGAAGTTTGAGGAAGTTAGAGTTTTTGTTGTTGGAGAAGGCGCTGTTCAATTAGAATGAATGAAGATATTATTTGTAATTTTTGAATACAAATTTTATATTATATTAATGTACAGCAAAAAACCATATCGTTAAGATTGAAACATAGTCATGATTGAAACTTACCATTTTGTATGAAACTATTTTTATATTACTTTAGCCATATTTGTAGGTTCTATGATTAACATTCGGTTAGCTGAAAAACACTGCTCTAAGGTATACAGTAATGAGCAGCAAGCATATCTTTTATATTAAAATGTCAGTTCTTTTTTTTTATAACGTTTGTGGTCATATAAAAATTAAATTTATAGCATAGTTTATTTTATATTCTTGAAGAATTACATTTTTTTTTTCAAAATCATTTTTATAATCGTACTTCTAACCGTACTTTTATCAGTCATACGACATTTTATAGTTCTGCGACTTTCCGGTAGGGAATCTGCTCACCGCCAATTGTACTATCTCTGGCTACGACATAAGGTTTACTTTTGCTTGAACTGCAAATGCACTGTGCGCAATCTATTTATTACTCCATGGTGCTAACTACTCAAAGCATGATAAATTTTCCGGTGCCCCTGCGGGCTTTGTGGACCTCTTGTGCCTACCAGACTTAGGCAAGGCAAGACATACTTAGGTTAGGTATCTCTACCCTCCATAGTTAGGTAGGATCTAGGATGAATTGAATCTTGTTTATGGCAATAGAAGTATGTAGGTATCACGGGCGTAGCCAGGTTTTAGTTTCGGGGGGGGTTCAAGAAAATAAAACGACTACCTTGGGGTAGTATCAAAGTTCTGATTTTAAGCTTCTGATTTAACTTCAAAAATCTTCTTTCAGATAGGGTTAATGGAGAGGCAAAATATGTTAATTGGTCTCGGGCGCAAAATTTCTAACTACGCCTCTGTATATTGCTCAGATCTCTGTAAGTATTATATATACCAGCCGGTCCATTTCGGGGGGGGGGGTTTGAACCCCCTAAACCACCCCCCTGGCTACGCCCATGGTGGGTAGGTAGACTTTTTTGTCCTTTGATCCTTTTGGATTACATTCTTACGTTTTTAAATACCAGAAGGCGAGCATGTGCGTGGCCAAAATCAAACTATATATTCAATTAGTAGTGCATAGGTCAGGGAATAATTTTTTACTCCCCATTAAGTAGATCAGCATAGAAACTAGGTATTTAGGACACGACTGGGATCAGTAGGTACCCGGGACAAGAAATAGTTTATTCAACTTCATTATTTTTTAAATATTAACTACTTCCGCGATACAGACCGTGACAATTGATACGAGAAGTAGGTTTGTCTATTTATAATATCTAGGTAAAGAGTTAGAACCTAGTAGCCTACTATTCATATTACGAAATCAATGTTATACGGTTTCTAATAAAAATTAAGTACAAAGCACTAAAAACACGATAATAATCCAAGCCAAACGAAAATTTATGCGTCAAGAGAAGTTAAATTAAGAAGTTTATTAATAGAAAAATTGCCAAGTGTTTGTAGCTCCGTCTATCGTAAGCAGTGTTATTAATATAACACGGAATATCGTCACATGTTTATGGAATTAGGTACAAATTTCGTTTTTGCACTATAAACCTAAAATTGTACCACTTATGTAACTTTATATTTTTCTTTGGGAATATGCAGAAGTATTACTACCTTCTACGTTCCTGCTCAATTGCTAATTCTCATCTTGTCTTTGTAGGAAGCACAAATCTATACTAATATTATAAAGCTGAAGAGTTTGTTTGTTTGTTTGTTTGTTTGTTTGAACGCGCTAATCTCAGGAACTACTGGTACGAATTGAAAAATTCTTTTTGTGTTGGATAGTCTACTTATCGAGGAAGGCTTTAGGCTATATAACATCATGATAAGTTCAATACGAGCGGAGCACCAATCAAGAATGTTACAAAATCGGGGGATTTTTTTTCCTTTTGAGAGCTTTCGCTGCGTACGCTGCGGAAACGGTTAAAGTTTCGCTAAAATGATGTATGACAGAATTGTTCTCCTTTAAAAGTTCTACAAAAAAGTCCGCGACTGTATATGTCTATCTTTTAAGGTTGGCTCACAATAACCTTTTTAAGCTAACCAAATTTGTTCTAAAAGAAAGCATTATTTGTGAGGGTATTTTCATAAAGATGATATTAATCCTTATCCAAATAAATACGTTATTCATTACAAGCATTTAATTTAGAAGAAATTTGCCGTTTACATCATTTGATTTCAATGAGTATTTTAGAAGATATGGCAGTAATAAAATAATCAGCGCGCAAAAATGATGTGCGGTGCGCTGCGGGCAGTCGTGAGTTGGAAGCGCTTCTCCTTCTACGTAAATGAAGTCGCGGGTAAATTTTAGCGATATCCCAAAGTAAATGTTCCACGCGGACGAAGTCGCGGGCAAAAGCTATGTTGTATATAAAGAGGTCCTTCAATTGCATAATAATAATAATAAAACGATCCTAATCCATTTACCATTTAATTTAATTTATTTTTAGCATACCTAATTAAGGTATCTTTCTAAAAATAATAGGAAATTAGTCACCTCAATATCTACGCGTACGAAGTCGCGGCCAAAAGCTAGTAAGAAAATAAAACATAATATAAAATTTTAATTCATAAGTAATATTTATTCGAGCAGAAAAATGTTGACACAATTAGTACTTAAACACTACTTTTACATTATGTATAACTTACAGGTAGAGTCATTTATTGTGGTTTTAATGGAAGACATGCGTTACATATTTTAGGTTTAGTTTTACTACTTAGAACAATAATATCTACGTGGCGTTTATAACTGTTGCGTTTATAAATTACAATAAAAGTAACAAAATAATTAAGACATATAAATAAACAGTACAAAAAATAAATTGTTTCTGATAATACTGCATTGTATGAAGTATCAGTTATCACATACAGAATATTATTAAATGCCAAGAATCAAGATATAAATTTTATTAATGAATGCTCGCGAGTCGCGTATTACATGCTCTTTAGGGTTTTCCGTAGCGCGTCTAAATATATTTCCGCGTGTTTCTTCTGAAACACGAGCGCAGGCCGGAGACGAATAGTGTTCTCTCCGCACACTCCTCCTAAAATACCTGAAACAAATAACAATTTCATTTAACCTTTACCACAATCCTCTAACCTCGAAAACCCCCTTTTTAATATAATATAATACATGTATGATGACAACATAATCTCTTCGTTTTGTTCCTTTAACATAATATTATATATTTAAAATACTTTTTATTTGGTCTGAGTATAAAACGAACATAATATGTACCTAATGTTTGGCTGGGACTATGTATACCTACCGGAATCCGGCGGGCCCGGGTAAATTCAGAGAATTGAAAATAGAACTCTGCGCTTAAATAGAGTTGAAAATCGAACACATAAGTGTCGATTTTCAGCTCTATTGTTTTAGAGCAGAGTTCTATTTTCAGTGCTTAGAATTTTCTACGGCCTTCCGGATTCCGGATCTTCTAGTCCCAGCCTTATCCGGAATCCGGAAAGCCGGTGAAAATTCAGAGCACTGAAAATAGAACTCTGCGCTAATACAATAGAGTTGAAAATTGAAGCTGTCAATAAATGACATTGGCATTTGACTCGATAGTCATGTGTTCGATTTTCAACTTTATTGTATTAGCGCAGTGTTCTACTTTCAATGCTCTGAATTTTCACCGGTGTTCCGGATTCCGGTCTATATAGGTAGTCCCAGCCACGGGCGTAGCCAGGTTTTAGTTTCGGGGGGGTTCAAGAAAATAAAACTACTCCGGGGGGATGGGGGGGGGGGGGGGGGGGTTAGTATCAAAGTTCTGATTTAGGCTGTGGATTATTTTTATAAAATAACTTGAAAAATCATCTTTCAGATAGGGTTAATGGGGCGGCAAAATATGTTAATTGGCCCCGGGCGCAAAATTTCTAAATACGCCTCTGTATATTGGTCAGATCTCTGTATTATATACAGGGTTATTTTTTCACCAGTACAATAAATCAACATACGTAATAGTTGTCAAAAATAAAAAATACTAGCGAGTTTTGTTACTACCCCTTTGGAACAAAAAAACAAAATTATCAATCCCCGAACTTATCCGCTAAACTAATACAAAATGTGGATACGTTACGCATCTATCGATGCTTTGTTGCCAACTCGTGCGCCGCCCGGCCGATCGCCTACCCCACCTCGCCGCCCCCTACCTCATACCATACCCGTTGACGCCTTGTAGTTAGTGCGCACATGCGGTATTAGATTGGTTATAGGATAAAATAATTGAAATAAAAAAATTTTTTATTTTTTTTTATTTGAGAAATGTACTCTATTATCGATACCAATGACGTGGTAAAATTTATTGTACCGATGAAAAAGTATTCCTGTATATACCAGCCGGCCCATTTCGGGGGGGGGTTTGAACCCCCTAAACCACCCCCCTGGCTACGCCCATGGTCCCAGCCTTAGCCCTTAGGTATTAAAACCGACGATACCCGAAAGACGTTAGAAACGTGGTTTTACTGTACACACGTTAATGAATTTCATATTTTTGAAATTGATGACAACAGACAAACACATTTTTGAGACAGTAATAATAATATGAATAAGGATAACGGGCTCGTAAGTCGTACGTGTAACGTGATTACGTGACTCATTCATGCCAAACATGTATTTACTTATTTGATAAAAACATATATATTATAATATTCCATTCAGTAATTCATGAATGTTACTGCTTCATTAGCAAGCGTCTAAAACTATTTCGTAACGCAAAAGGTATCGTTGGGTGTCGATTAGATCATTTAAAGTTGGACAGGCTGTGGGAGCGCCAAGTGCCAACTGGTATTATTTTTTTCACTTTTCTGGAATAAAAATAGTCAACTTATATGCCCAAATCTAAAAAATACAATCCTAATTCCTAGCCATATAATATTACCACAGATTTTACTATATTTACTATGTATTAGGGGCCGTTCAAGTATTACGTAAGCACTATTGTTTGCTTTGCTTATATAATTTTGATGACATGGGGGGTGGGGAGAACTAGATGGTGCTTACGTCAGTAGTAATTATTTACTTTTTTACACGTATGGCAACTAATAAATACAGTCCTCTATTCCAAATCTATTCCTTAATTAAGTCTAGAAGGCTTATTAACTGCTGCTCATGAATCAATCAATTTTACCAGTGTTTACGTAAGCATGGGAGGAGGGGTAAGAGCTTTGCTTCCTTTGCTGACGTGGGGGAGGGGTGGGTTAATAATAGCAAAAAATATGCTTACGTAATTCTTGAACGGCCCCTTATTGTTAATATAATTATATTCAATAACCATGGAAAATTGTACCGTGTGACGTGTCGAGTACGTACAATTTACAAAGTTGTGGCAGTTACTATTACCAATACTTATTGTTTAATAAGTACTTAATAATAAATTGGTTACTTAGTGCTATACCAACATAATATTATGTAAATACATATTTATTTTTTAACCCCCGAGTCCCGACGAAAACAGAGTGGTGTTATAAGTTTGACGTATCTGTCGATGTGTCTGTCCGACTGTCATGTCCGTGACGTCGTAGCACCCAAACGGATGATCCGATTTTGATCTAGATGGGGTTCCGCAGTTCACATCTCGAAACCCTGAATGTCGAAATTCCAAACACAGTTTCGAGTTTCGACATGTCCATCCGTCCGTCCATCTTCGGCTTACCGTCCAAACGGTTAGTGCTAGAAAGATGACTTTGCGTGGATACCTATGTGTTTGTAGTGCTAGAAAGATGAAACTTTGCATGGAAATATTATGTGTACCTATAAACCTACTTATTATCTAGAACAACCTAGAATCATAAAAAATCGGGTTCATTCATCTTCGTGAGATCGTCTCGATACGATAAATGAATGTGAATTTAGCAAAATGTTGGCACTAACTTTCTAATCTATGTGGGACAAAAATGCCGTAACGATAATTACTATACAGTATACACGTACCTCCATAGGTATTGACTATTGAGTATGAGGTATTCCGTATCTGTAATATAGGCCTATGCCGCCCGAAATAAAGATTTATTATGATTATTATTTTGAAACATACCTGTGGGCTTTTAAGATCAATCATCAAGGTAATGGATCCAATAATAGTTATTTCAACTGTGCTAGATACTAATAGTGTGCGCAATGAGTAAAAATTTTAAAAGCGGCACTCGAAATCCCAGGACCCTGCTTAAAAACTATTTAGAATATCCCAAGACACTACAAAAACTAGGACATATCCTGCGAAAACAGGACGGATGGCTACCCTGTCAGTCAACGTACGAAATTCTACGTGCTCCGCGACCGCACTTTAGTAGTAGACAGTAGTACCACAGCCTATGGAAGTAGTACGTAGTGTAGTAGCTGACCGGACAAACGTTGACTTGTCTAATGCCACGTTTCTGAGGTATTATCAGAAACCGGGCTACAGGCATACCGCATAAGGCTATACGCCACCGGAATCCGTAGCTCCGGGGAGAAAACGGTTCCGGTTCCAACCAGTCTGTCAAACAATCGTATGATTTTTTCCGTCATCGACTACATTGCCGCCAGATAGATCCGGTTCGGAAATTTCCCCGGAAGTTACCGGCACACGTTCTGGTTCTTGCCGGGTATTTATTTTTTTGCAAAATAGACATGAGTGACACGGACGTCGCGAGTTCGCGACTCGCGTCGTCAAAAGAGATGTTTTAGAAATGTATGAGGCGTGGGCCAGCACTATGTAGTATGTACACTACATGTAAATGTAGCTACATTATATGGTAACCGTTTCCTATTCTTTATTTTATTTAATTTTGCTTCGTTTCAATGTACATTTAAATTAACTTCGCCAAGGAGAGCAACACAACTTATAATAAAACATGGCGGATCACATCAGACTTAACCAAATAATGTCATTTTGACAATGACATGATTTTTGGCAAAGAAAGACGCATGACATTCAAGAAGACGTCTCTACCTAAAATTGTCAACTACTTCAAAAGTCATGTCAAAGCAACTGCCATGGCCGACCTAAAATAGGGTTATCGCATTAAAAAGTTTTCAAATAATCATTTTTGTACATATTTTCCCTTCTTCAAATGATTTTTTAAATATTTTTATGAAATTCCCATATTTACATAGAGCTGGCTCAAAATCAAACATCTCTTTTTAGGGGCGCTGAATATGAAAAAGACACCCTATTAAAAATTCCAAGATGGCGGACATTTTTTTTAAATTAATTTATATATGTCGTTTTTTAGGTTTCTGGGGGTGTTGATTACAAAAAAGTCACCCATTTTGAGTTTTTTAAGATTTTTTTTTGTAAAATTGAAGAATTTTACTTTTTTGTAAAATTGATATACCTAAATGTCGTTTTCAAGGTTTTTAGGTGTAGGTCACGGTGTAGGTACAGAATATGAAAATGACATCTATTTATAAATTCTAAGATGGTCGACATTTATTTTTATTAAAATTAATATGGGTATCCTTTCATATGTTTCTAGGGGTGCTGATTACAAAAAAATAATCCATTTGAATTTCCAAATGACGATTTTTTTTTTTTTTAAATCGATATAGGTTTTTGAGGGTGCTGGATACGAAAATGATATCCTTTTTAAAATTCCATGATGGCGGTCATTATTTTTTACTAACATTAATATGGGTATCCTTTTATATATTTCTTGGGATGCCAATTACAAAAATATCACCTATTTTAAATTTCATAGATGGCGGATTTTTTAAATAAAATTTATGTGGGTGTCGTCTTCAAGGTTTTTTTAGTGGAACTATCTAGTATCTACCAACCTACATTAGTATGTAGATTTCTATCGCATTAGGGAAAACCTGTAACTAATGATAGAAATAATTATGGAAAATAAATAGATTAACTACTGAATATGAAAATGTCAAAATTACATCAAGTTTACTAGTAAGCACCGTTTCCGAAATAGAAGCTATTTAAAAAACCTAACCAAGAGCATGTCAGGACATGTCTAAGGAGGGTTCCGTAACTATAAACGCGTAATATGCTTTTTTTATTACTCCAAAAGTTACTGTCCGATTTGGTTGACAATAATTTTCCTAAACAGTTTTTAGCATGATCTATCAGCATGGAAATTTGTAAGTTTCTATCTCCTATAGTTTAAAAATGCTAGGGGGGGGGGACCAACTTACAAACTACTTTGGAGGCCGATTACTCGAAAATGGTCAACTTTATAAAAAAGTAACGTATGAAACCTTGCCTTTATTTTAAAAGACCTATTCTACGATACCCCACACGATGGGGTAGAGTGAAAAAATGTTTTTCATCCCCACTTCACATGCATGGAGAGCCACCCCTAAAATATATTTTTTTTTTTTTATGATCCCGAAACCGTGATCTATACCTACACAATCTATAACTGCACCAAATTTCATCAATTTATATTCATAATTACAGGAGCTAGAGGCGCGGACAGACAGACAGACAGACAGACAGACAGACGGACAGAGCGAAACTATAAGGGGCCCCATACATGGTCCGGTCGGCCTTCAGTTCGGCCTGAACGGATGCAAAATCGTATCGTCTGTGTGCAATTTCGAGATCGCGTCAGTCGGCCGTACGGACTGAAGCGATTCGTTCCAGTGTTGCCAGCTCTGTTTTTTGTGAAACTACTAAACTCGTATTGAATTCTACTAAAAAGTACTAAAAAACTACTAAAGAAGCTACTTAGGAATTCCTGAAGCCCCCAAAAACCATTGCATTTTAGGTTTTGTTATATAATTTTTTTTTCATTCATTGAATTTTACTATAAATTTTACCATTAAATTAAAATATACTAGCAAATATTACGTATATAGTAATTAAACGGGTAGTTATAAGAAAATTACGGACGAATGTATTATTATGATAAGTTTTTTTTTTGTGCTTAAACTAGGGCCTAGGCCATTTTGCATATGATTACTGTCTGGCTCTTTCCTACTAAAACACTACTACTAACAAAATTTCTACTAAGGAGGGAATAAAATACTCAATTTAGTAAAATAACTAAGTTGGCAATATTAATTCTGGCCTGAACGCGCGGCCTGTCCGGACCGTGTGTGGACAAATCGTTAATCGCTTCAGTTCTTGCCCGAGCCGCGGCCGTGCGGGCGTGTATCGTGTACAAGCGTTGTATGAGTTTTCGCGGTATTTAAATACAAAATTGATAAACACGACCGTAGCGCGCGGCAAACCAGAATGGACTGTTGCGATTTTTCCGTCATCCGTGTATGGGCTCGAATCCGATCAGGCCGAACTGACGTAAATCGGGTTGGATGCGATTTTTTCCGTGTGTGTGCTCGAATCCGTTCAGGCCGAACTGACGTCAGTTCTAACTGAAACGATCGGCCTCTCGTCTGTGGGGGCCTTTAGGGTTCCTTAAGTATTACCTACGTAATCCTAAAAAGGGTATGGAAATTGTGAACATTTTTTGATTTTCCCATAGATGTATAATATTAAAAAGAGGGATTTTCCTATTTTTTTTTTCTTACATACCTAATGATAAAAATATGTGGTGTTGGGGGTGCTAGGAGAGGCAATTTTTCATTACTTTTTCTGTAGGGTGCACCGGTTCCGAGATAGAAGCGATCATAAAAAATTGATGGATAATCAGGATGTCTCATAAGCTATGAAATTTTTGAAAAAATCGGGATTACATCCACTTTAATTTTGAAATTTACTTGAAATGCCTTGAACTTTTTGTAATGAATTAGTCTTTTGTGGAGCTCCTATCCATTTAACGTACAATAAAATATGAAAGTCATCTTGAAATTAAAAAACTGATGTCATTTTCGAATTCAGCGCCCCCAGAAACTTGGAAAACGACAACTATTTAAATTTTACAAAATAAATGGCCGCCATTTTTAAATTCCAAATGAATGTATTTACAGAAACCTAAATAAAACCTATGCTCTAAAGTTGTTGCCAAGATGGATAATTGTTCGCCAAAATAATGTCTCTCTGCCGGTTTTGCAGATCAACAAAACTAGTATTCGATAGTCGCCGGATTTGGTATTTTTTTGTCTCAATATTCTTTCGCCAATTTAGTTATTTTGTACCGTTTATGTCATTTTCGATTTCGATGCAGGAAAAATTCATACGATTGTTTCACAGACTGATTAGTACCGGAACCGTTTTCTCCCCGGAACTACGGATTCGGTGGGAGTCGGACTGGTGAGAAGGCGGAACACTTCTCGCCAGTCCGACCATAGATTATACAGATATATACTAACTAGTATGTATATATCTGTATAATATCGAGTCCGACTATAAAACGGCAAAAAAAACACGTATGGTTAGCTGTATGCCCTATTAAAATATTTATTTTATTCTGTTTTTAGTATTTGTTGTTATAGCGGCAAAAGAAATACAAATTATACAACATCTGTGAAAATTTAATTTCAACTGTCTAGCTGTTGGTGGCAGACAGAGAGATGGACGGACAGCGGAGTAATAAGGTCCCGTTTTAAGAGGACTTACTTTAAGGTTTAAAACTTATAATTACAATGTTATACTTATCGACAAAGACTTTAGTAACCGGAAAGTAATGCAATAATATAATAATGTCATTATCCTGCCCATACCTACATTTAGGCAAGTAGTTATAATTTATTTAATTACTTTTTGGATAAAGGAACAATAACAAAATTAGTTTAAATGTTTTGTTTAGGTATGATTCATTTCGTACGTCGCAATTTGGGGTCAAGCCGTTAACGACCGTCACATGAGTTAGGTCTTGTCTGCGAGCGAAATAATTTACTATCATCAGTCATCACTATCAAAGTTATTTGATTCATACAATCATAATGGACAGACTTTCTATTTTAACGAGAAATATGCTAATAGGTTGGTAACTTTGTACAAACCAATAAAATTTCTACTCAATATTATTTTTAAAGTAGGTAGTAGGTATCCTTAAAATTAATGATGAAATGATGAATTTAGATTAATTACAGCAAACTTACCGTTTTCTTTTATTTTGTTATTGATTTTGTCTCTGATCTCAGTTTTCGGAGAACTGAAGGCCAAGAAGGTGCCCCGGCCGCGGACGCTGTTGATGAGATGGGGGAACTCGTTCTCCAGTTTGTGGAGGCCATCTTTCAGCACCTTCCCGGTTTCTGTGACCACACGCAAAAGATTCTCCTGTTTAATAACTTGCAACACCCTCTCCAACAAAATCAACTTTCCTGGATCACCCATCCATGTGTTGAAAACCCTGTACGCGTGTGGTGGCCTGGAAAAAAATGTAGGCTTAGAAATAGAAATCAGTTAGGTTTTAACCTTTATGATATGCAAGTGAATTAAATAAAAGCTTATCAAAATATGTGTATGTAATATTAGCGTCATAGCCCGGATATACTATGAACAGCGGCTGATACTCTAGGCAGTAGGTACTAGTTGGATGAATCATACCATGAGTCTTGGTTTACGGAAGTGCAAAAGACCTTTAATGAAATGTACCTACTACCCAATTTCCACGGATGTATGATGAATTGATGACATAACCAAAATAAAAAAAATAAAAAACCCCTGAACCGTCAAGCAGAGAGCGAGCTGATGATAATGAATTATAATAATTATCACACTCTTTGCGCTTGCCCCAACACCAAATTTGTTTTTGCTTGAGAGTGGTTTCGCTCTACTAATACTTCAATTCGTTATTCGGAAAAGAAGTTTAATAAGATAGAACGGTAAACGTACCTAGTGCTTTAAAATTTAAACGACGTGCGAAACGTTCTGACATTTCAGATTTCTTTAACATAATGTTCTCTACGCCACCTATACTCTTTAACTAAACTATTTTTCCTGCTACTTATACTTATTGCACCAATTTTCATTCATATTATATTGTGCCCACTGCCCAGCAACTTCGTTGTTTGCCCTTTGTGTAACTTCAAACCGAGTACCCAGTACCTACTATGATACTATCATTGGATATGCTCTATTTGCATCGGTAAGTGTAAGGACAAACAACAATACAATTTAAATTCAATTTACTTTGTTAAACTATTCCGCATTGAGTGGTATCTGGTAACGTACGTTACAAATATATTGTAGAAAGTATTTCACTTCGATGCTACCTGAGCAGAAAATATTTCTGGTTATCAATGGACTAAGCGTATTGAGTTATCTAATATCTACTAGGTACTTACCATGTGTGATCTTTTTATGCACTACCTAGATACTCACTAGTACTCACTTACAGTACCTAATGAGTAGTGACCGTGGTAGTGACTAGTGCCTAAAAAGATCACACTTTATCAAATCTAGGCTCTGACCTAGGGTCTAAGACATAAAAAAACGCTTTTTAAAATGTCGCGGGCGCTAAATTAAAGTAAGTATATTAAAAATAAACCTAAGGTTTAGTAAAATCAATTACTGATACTTTGGGAATATGATCTACTGCTTATATAAAGACGTTTAGGCAGAAAAATAATTGTCATACTCAAAACTAAAAAAATCATCTCATATATGGGTGACTCCGCAAAACGCAAACTCGTCCATATAAAGACTATTCTTTCGAGTAGGTATGACAATTATTTTTCTGCTTAAACGCCTTTTCTTGAGCAGTAGATCATATGCCCAAAGTATCCGTAGTTGATTTTACCAAACCGTATATATTAATTTAATGGTACCTACATAATATAAGGAAATTTAGAAATAGATAATGGGATATAATTAATCGAGCGAACAAAAAATAAGTTGGCGGCTGCACGTGAGCATACTGTATTACTGAATTTGGCAGCGAATTAATATGTTGGCGACTAAATTACTAAACTGGCGAAAACACTCGATTGACAAAAAATTCAAAAGTTGGCAGATAAAAAGAGGCGAAATTTAATCCAAATTAGCACCGACATTTATAAGTTGGTGACTTAATTTCCGAGTTGGTGACCATTATACCATATAAGCAGCTATAAAATCAGATTTGGTTGATAAATTAATGGCTGCTAAAAATTCAATTTGCAGGCTACGGAAAAGCCTATTTTTGATACTGTTGGAGTATGTTTTTCTTTGGCATGGGTGTCATTTTCTAGGTTTCTGGGGGTGCAGAATAATATGAAAATAAAATCTGTTTTGAAATTCCACAATGGCGTAAATTTTTGTTATTAATATTAATAAAGTTGTCATTTTCTAGGTTTCTGGGGGTTCTGATTACAAAATTGTCTTCCAATTTCATTTTTCCAAAATGGAGAATATTCAATCTTCGTAAAATGAATATGAATACTAATTTAAAAGATCTTGGGGATGCTAATTAGGATTGATGATTATTATTACAGTATGTTATGTAGTTCAAGGTACCAGCTATGTATAGATTTTTTCAAAATTCAGGATTCATGAATTTTTCTGCCATTCATGAAGAAAATATGCGATTTCTAGGTTAATAAGGGGGAGGAAATTTTCATTATTTTTGCAGTAGGATGCACCGTTTCTGAGATAGAAGTGACTATAGAAAAAAATATGGCAATGCTGTACTGAGATACGAGGGGTGTATCAATCTATAGAAATGTTGGAAAATTCAAGATTTTCGATTTTTGTTCTCCCATCATGAAGAAAATATAATGTTGCGGGGTTCCTAAAGGGGATGAAATTTTCATTATTTTTTCAATAGGATGCACCGTTTCCGAGATAGAATCAATTTTATAAAAAAAAAGAAGTAAATGTTGTACATTGAGATACAACGGATGTTTATAGCTATAGGAATATTGGAAAATTCAGGATTTTCGAAAAAATTTTCTCCCATCATGAAGAAAATATGATGTTGCGAGTTTCCTAAAGGGGATGAAATTTTCATTATTTTTTCAATAGGATGCACCGTTTCCGAGATAGAATCAATTTTGTAAAAAAAAGAAGTAAATGTTGTACATTGAGATACGACGGATGTTTATAGCTATAGGAATGTTGGAAAATTCAGGATTTTCGAATTTTTTTTTCTCCCATCATGAAGAAAATATGATGTTGCGGGTTTCCTAAAGGGGATGAAATTTTCATTATTTTTTCAATAGGATGCACCGTTTCCGAGATAGAATCAATTTTATAAAAAAAAGAAGTAAATGCTCTACATTGAGATACTGGGAATGTATAAAGCTATAGAAATGTTGGAAAATTCAGGATTTTCAAATTTCTTTTTCTCCCATCATGACGAAAATATGAGGTTGCGGGGTTACTAAGGAAAGGACATCATTCATTTTGGACCAAAAAATGAAGTGCCGGCCAGAAAGAAAAAAATATATATTCGGATAGAATACACAATTCCTAACATTTTTTACTATGACGTCCAATCTGTGCGCCCAATGGTTACGTCGTAATAAAATAATTTAAAAATAATCCTTTTGTGATAAAAAGGTTGGAGTGTCACTATTAAAAGCATGGATATCTTACGTTATGATATAATACTTGATAGTAAAACACAGTGGTAAGGTTGATAAATAGTATTGGAAAAAAATATTTAGTCATAAAATAAAAATAAAAAATATGTATCAAGTACTAGCTGTCCCGGTGAACTTCGTGTCACTTTAAAACCTTCCCTGGACTTCTACGAATATTTTGAGACTAAAATCAGCCCAACCAGTTCAGCCGTTTTCGAGTTTTAGCGCGACTAACACATTTGAAAATCCATTTTTATATATAAGAAGAAGACTAACTGTCCCGGTGAACTATATGATACAACAACCAAAGATATACAAAAAAAAAAAAATTGGCAATGCCTGGAAAAGATTCTGGTCCTTTAAAGAAATAGTAAAATGCATAAGTATAAACATGAGCACCAAAAGAAAACTATTTAATACATGGATTCCACCCATTCTAACATAAGGGTGCCAAACTTGGGCACTAACAAAAGCTCATACAAGTATGCTGGAAGTTGGGCCGAAGGCTATGGAGAGGAGTATGTTTGGAAAGAAAAGGATAGACAAAATAGAAAACAAGGAGTTGAGAAAAATGACACGTGTAACTGATGTAACATATAAAACTAAAAAATTGAAATGAAACAACAAACAATCAAAACATGTCCGGCCCGGACATGTTTTGATTTTGATAGGGCCAGACAAATGGACAAAAATAATAACATCTTTGTATCCCAGAAGGGCTAAAAGAAAAGAGGGCAGATCTCTAAAAAGATGGGAAGATGAAATGGTACAAATGGCTGGCAAAATGTGGACTAGTGTATGTGGAGTGGCATGTCAGAGATGTGAGTGGAAGCTGTTGGGGGAGGCCATTGCCAAGAGGCACTCAGAAGCAGAGACCGCGCAACGGAAAAATCAATTATTGATTTGAATATTTTGTAATGTATATAAAATAACGTATTTATTTTGGACCGTGGGTTCAGAGATGCAGTTCCCATTCTTGAAGGAAATGGTTACACTGTGAAAATGCCGGAGACAAAGCATCCTGGAGCGACGCAACTAACCACGGAACAAGCAAACAAGTCACGCCTTGTTACTATTTGCCGTTGGGTTGTGGAAGTAGTAAATGGCCGATTTAAACGAGATTTCCGCCTGTTGAGAAACGTTCATATTAATATAACATTGCACTATATGTTTGAATATTTTAGAATCGCAGCAGCATTAATAAATGCTTATCACGTGTTGATAGTAGATAATGTCCATGCTTCTGATTTTTTACAAATAATCCGGGAAAGGATAAACATGCCCAATACACTGGCAGATCTTGTCGCCAGACGTAACTTGAACAGAATGAGAGCACAGTTCCAGCCCATGTCTGCAGATATGGCTGAGTTTAATGACTTTCCTACGCTGACCGAAGAAGAATTAATATTATTTAGCCTCGGTATATATCAGCTGAGACAAGCGAGAAGTTACTATGGAGCGCATGTTCAACCAGATGGAGTTTTTAGCATTGAGCTAAGTGGTGGAATTCCTCTAGAGCTTGTAAGGGAATTGGAGGGAGAGGACTTGTGGTTGATTCGAGGGCGAATACAATCCCGACACATCCGATCTAAAACATACTATGTGTATATTGCTCTGGATAGAACAGCAACCGGGCGTCGAGCAATAAAACATTACTATTGCACATGCCATATAGGAATGAGAACCATCGGATGTTGCTCCCATACTATGTGCATAGTCTGGTACATGGGTTATGCTAGACATGACCCTTACCTCAGCCCACCCGCAATAAGTTTAGATGACGTATTTGTAAGACTAGAAAATGTTTAATTGTACGTCATTAACTTATTATTGTTATTAGCCTTTATTCAGAAGAACAATACATTTATTTTATATACATTACAAAATATTCAAATCAATAATTGATTTTTCCGTTGCGCGGTCTCTGCTTCTGAGTGCCTCTTGGCAATGGCCTCCCCCAACAGCTTCCACTCACATCTCTGACATGCCACTCCACATACACTAGTCCACATTTTGCCAGCCATTTGTACCATTTCATCTTCCCATCTTTTTAGAGATCTGCCCTCTTTTCTTTTAGCCCTTCTGGGATACAAAGATGTTATTATTTTTGTCCATTTGTCTGGCCCTATCAAAATCAAAACATGTCCGGGCCGGACATGTTTTGATTGTTTGTTGTTTCATTTCAATTTTTTAGTTTTATATGTTACATCAGTTACACGTGTCATTTTTCTCAACTCCTTGTTTTCTATTTTGTCTATCCTTTTCTTTCCAAACATACTCCTCTCCATAGCCTTCGGCCCAACTTCCAGCATACTTGTATGAGCTTTTGTTAGTGCCCAAGTTTGGCACCCTTATGTTAGAATGGGTGGAATCCATGTATTAAATAGTTTTCTTTTGGTGCTCATGTTTATACTTATGCATTTTACTATTTCTTTAAAGGACCAGAATCTTTTCCAGGCATTGCCAATTTTTTTTTTTTTTTTGTATATCTTTGGTTGTTGTATCATATAGTTCACCGGGACAGTTAGTCTTCTTCTTATATATAAAAATGGATTTTCAAATGTGTTAGTCGCGCTAAAACTCGAAAACGGCTGAACTGGTTGGGCTGATTTTAGTCTCAAAATATTCGTAGAAGTCCAGGGAAGGTTTTAAAGTGACACGAAGTTCACCGGGACAGCTAGTACTTGATACATATTTTTTATTTTTATTTTATGACTAAATATTTTTTTCCAATACTATTTATCAACCTTACCACTGTGTTTTACTATCAAGTATTATATCATAACGTAAGATATCCATGCTTTTAATAGTGACACTCCAACCTTTTTATCACAAAAGGATTATTTTTAAATTATTTTATTACGACGTAACCATTGGGCGCACAGATTGGACGTCATAGTAAAAAATGTTAGGAATTGTGTATTCTATCCGAATATATATTTTTTTCTTTCTGGCCGGCACTTTCATTTTTTGGTCCAAAAATGTATGAAACGTGAATGATGTCCTTTAAAATGGATGACTTTTATATATTTTATAATACCAATAAAAGGACACCCATATTATTTTTATAAAATTAAGTATGTCCGCCATATTGGAATTTCAAAACGAATGTCATTTTCGTATCCAGCACTCCCAAAAACCTGGTAAACGACACCCATATCAATTTTACGAAAAATAAATATCCGCCATTTTTAAATTTCAAAATTAATCTACACAATAATCTACACCCCCCTAAAACCGAGAAAAATTAAAAATTGGGAATTTTGTACGCTCCTTTATGTTTTTTTTTTTGTGTGCGCTCGTTTTGCTGCTTGTATGGTTTTTGAGTTACCTACATCAGGGAAAATATATGTGCCTATTCTTAAATTAAACGTGTACTCACAAATTGTCGCCAAGATGGTTATTTGTTCGCTAAAATATAATCTGTCTGCCAGTTTGGAAAATTCAGTGGTATTATTTAGTCACCAGATTTGTAATTTTTTTGTTCCTTACATTCTGTCGCCAACTTGGTAATTTAGTATTCAATATTGGGTATTTTCAAATCCAAAATTTAATTGTTTTGTCGCAAGTTTAAATACATGCCATAGATAATTATGAATGACATCATCCACCTGTACACACTAGCCAGTCCAGTGGCGTGGAGTTCCTGATTCTTATAACTCCATTCCTGTCTGCTTCACTTACCACTTATCTTTTGAAGACCCTCATCCAAATTCCATACCTATTATACAGGCTAAGGCTTCCCTATGAAGGAGAACCAGCCTTCGCCAGTGCTAGCCACACTGATTGGGGCATACGATATTAACCCATTTACCGCCGCCGTACGCAATTGGGTACACATACAAATTTAAGTGTAGAGTAAAATTGTTCATAATTAGAGTGATTATTTACAAGTTGCCTAATAAAAGGATAATCTTTTACTTAAACTTCAACAACAAAACAGGAATATATTTATAATTATTGCCACTAGCCACAAACAAAGTTGATAGATTTTGAGCTTGCAGGTGTAAGGTTACTGTTTCGTATTTTGCGGTGCCTAATTTACAATATACGTTAATTTTACTATTAAAATTTATAAAATACACCTGAATCAGTAAAATAAACATAAATTGATAGCTTTCAAACTTATATCTGCAAAGATATTGTTTGTAATACTCTGCCGTACCCAATTGAGTACAACGGCCGAATATGTACAGCATTTTTTTTAAAATATTTTTGTTATTTTTTATATAATTTTGTAATTTATAATAAAAAAGAAGCTGACATAAGCTGTAACAAATGTTATTTAATAATACTAGATAGGTGTTGGCAGTAAAACTACCGAATTTCGATTGTGAACCATACAAATAAATACATTTTCGCAAAAGAAGGTAGGTTTTTGACATATACATAATAGTAAGCTTGTCCAAAAGCCTGGCTTTAATGTGCCATGAGTTGAGGCACGTGTTAGAATATTGGTATTTTTATAGTAATATACCTTTAAAATAAATTTCATTCAAAAGCTAAATTTATCATTTTTATACTTTGACAGTTATGTCACAATATCATTTTATTATTTCCTGTTTTACAATCTACTGTTTAAAATTTAATAATAGTTAAATAATTGATCTAAATTATCAAGCTATTTAATGGCCATTGGAAAAATATTTTGTATGACAATTTTAGTAAATTCTTACCTACTAAACTTCCGGTGTGGTTTTGACCGCCAATTATTTCCTATAAATTGTTGGTCCGCCATTTTAGGCGGCAGTCTTGGCGAAGCTGTGAGATTGATCGTTCAATATATTAAAGATAAGTAAACCTATTTTATAAGTAAGTAGTGGCTAAATTATTATGTACCTATGTGTTTTATATCTTATTTGATGATTGATTTTGATGATTTTTAAAATTATAGTGTTAAGATGCTAATGATGTTAGTTAATACTTATTTTTAGTAATTTGGTTTAATAATTACTTTGTTTTGAATATTTAGAATTCTATTCTGGAATTACATTATAAATAGGTTTATCGAAGTGTTGATATTTAATGTAAATGGTTTAAATTGCTATACTTATCTCGTACAGATATAAAATATCAACTTATCAAAGAATATTATAATAAGTATTTCTTATTGTGATTAAATTTGTTATAACATGTACAGTAAATAAAATACCAATTAGTTATTATAGACTATGATAATCAGTATATCTTTATTTGTATCTTTATTTGCCTATTACCTACATTTGGTTACAGTTTTTGATAAAAGGTAATTTTAGTTGATAAATTAGGTTGTGTTTACTATTATAATACGGAAAACTTTTGTACAATAAAACTATTTAGCAATGCTTTTATTATTTTACTTAGTATCCTTTTGATAGTAGCTATTTTGGTCATTCTGACTTATCCTTTTTAGTTTTTAATTTTCTTATTTTGATCCGATTTGACACACGCGTCAAGGGAAATAATAAAAATATTAACACGCTTTTCGATTTTTTCAATTGAACAGTGTTTTATTTCTTTAAAAGAATCTATATTGATGGTAGAATATGTTTTAAAATTTTTTTTTACAAAAATTACAGTAAATTACTTGCACCCATAAGGCGCCATTGTACACAAATGAGTACACCCCCCTATAGGGGGGAGGTATAATGTTTTTGAGATTTTTTATTATGATTGTGTTTATGTGGCTTATATTAAATAAGAAAATGTACATTTTATTCATTTTACTTTGCTGCCTATAATTTAGCGGTTAATGGGTTAAGCAAAGTTCGCATTCATGCTCTACTTTTATCTACCAAATACCTACATCGCCTTATTCCAAAAATAAACAATTATAGATATTGGGGCTAATGTCATTGTCACGGCCGGCGCGGCGCGGTGAGACAGATCGCAGAACTCGTAGTGGGTGGTGCACGTCATGTTCTTCAGTCCTACGCACTGACCAGAGTACCGTTACAGACGTTGACAATTAAACAGACTCATAAGTCATAACATACCTAATATTATCACGCATAATATGATTGCTAAATTTTCCAATAATAATTTACCGCAAGTTTATACATAAACATAAACAAAAATTATCTCACATAAAAATGATTTACGTAATATAACGATAACTAATTAGTTACTATTTACGATTATAAATTATTCATATCATTATCGTCACAAAGCGATACTTACTTAAGGCGCTGTGAGTAGTCAACTATGAAGTATTCGAGGGGGTGAAGGAGATGAGTGGGGGACGTGCCGCCCCCGTAATACTGCGGGGGACTTCATGCGAAATACGTCAAAGTGATGTGTCTATAATGTACAAAAGCGTAATTTCGATAAAATTGTAATGTGTTTCATAGCCTAGCGGTATTTTGCCCGCCTAAAGCAAAGCGTAGCGTCTAGGTTCAAATCTCATTACAATTTATTATATTTCAAAATGTCTATTTTCTGTCTAGGTCAATTAAAAGAAGTCTATTTCCTAATTTTGTGCCAAATTTAGCCATTGCGATTTGAGAAAGTTAAGTTTTTTAGTAAGTAGTTAAAGGGTAAAAAAAATCTAAAAAAAAAGCTCAATTAAGTCACTGAACTCCTAAACGGCTGTACCGATATTAAGTAATGAAAAATTTTGTGTGTCTTCAGGTTGATTCGAGAATGGCTTAGATTTGCAATCGGAACTGGTAGGTGGCGCTGCTGTCAGTAGTCAGTACGTCAACAAATTTAATTCTAAGGCGGTACGAAGTTTGCCGGGATAGCTATATTATTATAATATGCGGTCGAAGTACTGCGGAATACGCACACTACAACATGTAACACATATTACACAATACACATTATGACATCACACAAATTGACGTTTCTTCCTAGGACGACATTTCAAAATTTTATATATTTCGCATTTTTCAGCGGTTACAAAATCTAAACTTGCTTTTGCCTGCAACTTCGTTCGCGTAGCACAAAGCTAAATTTTATCGACTGATTTTATACAATACATAAATACACAATAAAATTCAATACCAAATATTCCCATTCTACATACATGAAACTTCGGCTATCTGACAGCAAAAAAAAATACAATTTCAAATACCTAGTTTCTAACATTTGTGGTTTAACCAAATAGTCTCTTCGGCTACATCATATTAATTGTAAATATTGTTTTATTTAATCTATTACTAATATAATACAGAGAGAAGGTTTATTTGTTTGTATGTTTGTTTGTTTGCATTGAATAGGCTCCGAAACTACTGGAATGATTTTGATGAAATTTAGGACAGATATAGAATAGACAACGGGGAAGCACATAGGCATACTTTTTATTGCCGAAAAATGTACGATTCCATCGAGATTTCCTTTTGCGCGCATGAAGTTGCGGGCAACACCTAGTCTAAATATATAAAAGGCAAACCTGACTGACTCATCTATCAAAGCACAACCGAAACTACTGAACAGATGTTGCTAAAATTTGGCACAGATAGTTGTAATGACGTAGGCATCCGCTAAGAAAGGATTTTTGAAAATTCGCCCCCTACAGGTGTAACAAAGGGGTTAAAATTTTGTATGGAAACCGAACTTTACGCGGACAAAGTCGCGGGCAAAAGCTAGTAAAAAATAAACGTAGATTACTAAATAAGTACATGTTCCTAATATCTGTTCATGGTGATTAACATTAGAATTTATTATAATAATATGTATAAACTTTACAAACCAACAGAATAATATTTAGGTATATATATATTTACTTATTCTGTTGTCAATCAATGTTGTCAATTTTGAATCAAATATGTTTTTTCTTTCGTCGTGTAATAAATTATATCAATAATTTCGATTATTTTACGTCAGTCTGACTGGCGGCTCGGTTTGCGTACCGACGTTTGATTTTTGGTGGTGAGTTCAAATCCCGGTAAGATAAATATTATTTTTGTGATTCTTATAATGTCTTTGTTTTTCTTTAATATTTTTTATTTATTTTTTATTAATTTTTATCGTTGTACTAAAACTACGACCAAAGCTCGGTCTCCCTAGTACCTACTTATAAAGAGTTTTTGTACCTCCATCACTTTGGACTAAAAATTTGGACTTTCATCGAATACAATCTTTTCATACTTTATATAATACTAGCGACCCGGCCCGGCTTCGCACGGGTACAATACTGATACTAATACTATAGAATGTCGCCCACTTCGCAACGGGCCGTGCGGCAGAAATCGTAATATTTAAATTTCGCCATAACTTCAAAACCAAACGTCCTTTTTTAATCATTCAAAGGCCAAATATTATCTACATAAACTGTACTTAGTGATGAAATAATTTATTTTGATAAGGATTAATAGCATGAGTAAAATAAACGCGTTTAAATGTAGTCCAAAAAAAATTCAAGATTTCTAAATAAAAAAATGGTTGTTGTGCCTCACTCGACATAGATAGGTATAGTGTGTCGCGGATTTTTTTGTAGATATTTATAAGATCTACAATTAATTAGAACATTATATGGTTCTATCTTTTATAGTTTAGGCAGCGTACGCAAAATAAGTAACTTTTCTGGTTGATTTTTTACACCTTGTGTCCGAAAAACCCAAATATCTTACGGAACCCTATTTTTTCCAAAATAAAATTTAGCCTATGTTACTCGTGGATAATGTAGCTTTCGAATGGTGAAAGAATTTTTGAAATCGGTCCAGTACTTTTTGAGCCTATTCATTACAAACAAACAAACAAACAAACATACAAACAAAGTTCTCCTCTTTATAATATTAGTGTAGATAATCTACACTAATATTAACAACAACTTAAAGTAACTAATAATAAAATAAGTACATAATTAACCATATACTTTTATTACTGGGAAAACAAGCATCGCTCGGAGTTTTATAGTGCGACAAAAAAAAAGAAAAAAAATCGACTGACCGGGATTCGAACCCGAGACCAACTGGTCGCAACAACGCAAAAAGCCAAAGGGCTACCAAGCGTCTTACATCAGATTGCGAAATTACGCATATGTTATAAGTATTACACGACGAAAGAAAAACTAATATTGACTTAACCTTTATGCAGACGACATAAAGGTCCATTCGGGGGTAAAATAAATTTGAACGGACTTTCAACAATAAATTCGAATAATTTTTGAGCAGAAAAGAGGGGAAAAATTTGACATACGTCTCATTAGCAAGAGGCCTAAGCCGGTACTGTCTTATTCAATAGATATGAAAGAGAAGGAATGACAGGTCGCCATTTCGCGATGTTTCATTCGACTCGTACGAATTATTTATCATTGAAATAAATTAATACTAACAAATATCACATTCTATACGAAAAATCAAAACAACAATTCCCTTCCTTTTATTATGTTTTACGAAACTGCAAATAATTTTCTCATTTCTGTTCACAAATAATACAGTTACAACTCCAAGAATTTCTATTTTACTGGTTACTTTATGATTTTTTTTTATCGAGAAAATGTTCAGATAACGTGTTTTGAAGACGAAGGTCCCTTAGCAAATATGATCAAAATTAACATATATTTTTTTGCAGCACTAAAATGTATCCATTCGTCTCAAAAAATTTTTGAAAGAAGTGTATTTCTAGGGTAAGAGCGCCTTAAGTTTGTTTAGTCTAGACTCTACTCGTAGACTCTAGTATTTTACCCGTCACAAATATTACGACATTTTTTAAGACTTACTTTAAATCGGTACCTACCAAATTGTAATTACTTTATGTAACAGTCGACTCTCGTTTATTCAAAAATCAAACCTGCGTTAAACCTCTCTTTAAATCAAAGTTAGCACTAGTTCCCTAGAGAATCTCTGTATGATTCGAACTAAATCAATACATTTTTTAAATGCATTTAGTAATTCGAACGAAAAAATCATCGCTACCTAACGAAACGACGCGTTAATTCGAACTTATTATCATCAAACACTCGTCAATTGAAAGTTGCAGAGGGAAAGAGAAAGATTACAGAATTTGCAGAGGTACATACAGACCTAAGTACGTACATTTTGAGACAAATCCAAACTCTTAACTCGTATACTCGTGCACGAGCCTTTGTTTTTGTAATGATTAGTTTGACACATCCTTGCGGACGCATTATTTTGTTTTTGAACCATTTTTTAATCATTATATATTTCGATCTCTCGATAATTCGTAATATTTTAAGAGTCCCCCGAGTTTCGAATCAATGAGAGTCGACTGTACCTACTAAGTATGATAAGTACCTACATAAAGATTAAAGACGACCTACCTATAAATATTGAAAAATAAGTTACTAAAGTTTGGATGATTTTATTACCTATCACTTATCAGTAAAGGGTGGTAAA
This sequence comes from Glaucopsyche alexis, assembly GCA_905404095.1. Taxonomy (NCBI): domain Eukaryota; kingdom Metazoa; phylum Arthropoda; class Insecta; order Lepidoptera; family Lycaenidae; genus Glaucopsyche; species Glaucopsyche alexis. The sequence goes on from FR990053.1 coordinate 13,254,293, forward strand.
GGGCAAGGTTTTCCAAGTCTTTACTAGTCAGAACTCAAATACTGTATTTATAACGTCATTCACAAGTAGTTTTTAATATTTAGGCTGACCCACATTAGGCGTGCGCGTTCCTCGGGCGTGTGAATGGCGCCACTGCGAGCAGCGCACGCATCGCCCGCATCGCTGACACGCCCGAGGAACGCGCACGCCTTATGGGGCCCACATACGCTCCGGTTTTCCTTCAGTTCGGCCTGAACGGATGCAAAATCGTATCGCCTGTGTGCAATTTCGAGATCGCGACTGATGCGATCTCGAAATGGACTGAAGCGATTCGTTCCAGTGTTGCCAGCTCTGTTTTTGCAAATCAACAAAACATGCGTCGATTTCTTACTTAATTTAGTAGTAAAACTTTGTAAAATAACTAAGTTAGCAACATTAATTCTGGACTGAACGGACCATGTGTGGACAAATTGCTTCAGTAATCAGTTCTCGCCAGAGCCACGGCCGTGCGTGTGTATCGTGTACAAGCGTAGTGAGTTTTCGCGGTGTTTAATTATTACACAATTGATAAACAGACCGTAGCTCACGGCAAACCAGAACGAACTGATGCAATTTTTCCGTGTGTGGGCTCGAATCCGTTCAGGCCGAAATGAAGTCAGTTGGGTCGGATGCGATTTTCTCTCGTGTATGTGCTCGAATCTGTTCAGGCCGAACTGACGTCAGTTCTAACTTCTAACTGAAACGATCGGCCTCTCGTCTCTGGGAGCCTTTAGGTGGGGTTAGTGGTCCCTAGTAGTTTTTATCCTGTCTGTGTTTATTATTCTATTAAGAAACTAGGTACGTCATAGGCTGCTAGTGAATCATAATTTGACAAAGATGGTTTCTTTAGAATCTTAGGTTAAGATTCTAAGCTATCCACTCATGAGGCGCGGATTCTATTAAGTTGTAACTTGTGACGTAAGTATTGGCCCACCCCAAATTCTCACTACTGCAACTACTGTGAGCCAGGATCGACAGCGGTAGGTAACCAACCACAAAAACAGGAGTGCCCGAGGGACATGCTAAATGTATCTTGGGTCCCGCTACAAAATTATTCGGAAGAAAGATTGGAAGAGTAGGAACATGCCAAGCAAAGCGGGAGACAGCACAAAGTTGCAATGACCAACAAGTCAAAGTACTAAAGGGAATCACCACGGTGTATGAGTTATGACCATGTGACGTAGCTTTAGGTACAATTTTAAATATTTTAAATTACCATCTATTAAGTAGGTAATTGTAACTTACTTAAAGTCTTCGTGGTAGTAAAATCCTCCGGTCAACATTTTCTTACTGAACGTGACTATATCGGGCGGTGAAGGCAAGTCGAAGTGTTCGTAGCACCACATCTTGCCCGTCGGCCCGCATCCAGTCTGCACTTCGTCTATTATCAACGCTATTGAGTTCTAAAAAAATAATATCAAGTTATACAGTGTGTGTCGTCTCGGGGCTTACTCTAAGAGATGTTAACAGCAGATTAAAGGTTCAATTTTATCGACAAAACACCATTGCGAGCGGTTGCGAGTTGGGGCTCCCAAAAGGGAAGTGTTTTGTCGATAAAAATTGAACCTATTTTTTTGCAGTTAAAACTCTTGGTCTAGAGACAAGATACTGTATAACAATTAATGTTTTTTTATATTTTTCATTTTGAGCTACAGTAGATACCTATTATTAGATAGGCTTTAAAAATGCACATCGGTTATTATCAACGCTTCAAATGCTAGTATCGGCATTGTAGAGATGTTGTAGAGGGGTTTCTCTTACAAACGTCACATTGGTACTGTGTTTGATAGAGATGATACTGAATATGTTTTCAAAGGTCAATGTGCATTATTTATGTGTCACCTAACAACAGCCTTTGTTATGGAATTCGTTGTTGTTAGAACACAAGTCTAAAGCTGCGCGTCCACTGCATCGGAATCGGAGCGGACGGAGCGGACGGAGCGTCGGCATTTACAAAATGCCGATGGGGTGCGTCCACTGCATCCGGATTCAGCATCGGCAATTTAGTTATTTTTAATCCGTCAGCCTGAACGTGCACTTGCATTATGGAGGATAGTGACGAGATATATTGTTGTAATCTCAGACCGAATAGGTTGTAATTAGCTTATTTTATCAGAAGAGGAAAAGAGAAACAAGAGGAAACGAAAGATATGGGTTCATAAATCATAATATAAATTCAAAAAGAATAATTTTTGGAGAATTTCATACATTATATTCTGATTTATTAGAAGATGAAAATAGATTTTTTGGGTACATTCATATGACTCGAAAAAAGTTTTTTGAACTTCACTATATTCTACAATTTTTATTTATTATTTGCCCAATTTCATCCCATATATCGTCTCTCCTCAGTTGGTTAAGATAATGTTGATGTTTTAAATTGTAAAGTTCATCATATTTTTCCACTAAAGTAATTAAAATATCGTCATTCGTCGTGAATAAGTATTTATGTATAGCCGTCGCGTCGTCGCAAACACGTCAGAACTTGAAACGTTCGGAATCCGAATGACGGGTTCACTGCCGATGACGTCATCGGCAAAAATACCGGTCGCGGGCGCAGAAATGCCGATCCAGTGGACGCAGTACCATAGAAATCCATACAAAGCAACAAATCCGTCCGCTCCGTCCGCTCCGATTCCGATGCAGTGGACGCGCTGCAGCTTAAGGGTGTTATAACAGCGGTTTGCGAGTGAGGACGCGCAACGAACTCGGCGCACAACGCACACGCCGCGCATGCGCAGCGAATTCGTTGCGAACGCGCAACTAGATCGTCGCGAATAGCAGAGCGGAGGCCGTATAATTTTCTGTAAAACGCGACAAAAATGTTGCTTATTTGCCACGCGTCCGCGCTGTGTAGTCGTGGTACGTTAGTAATATAATAGTTCTTTGGTGTTTGCGACGGGTGTTTATGAATACTGCGCGCCCGCCTCGCCCCGCAACTGTTCGAAAAATGCTAGTGTATTAACACCTTTACCTCGATGGAAATAGATTAAATACCTCTTGACATATCTTCTGCAGTTTCTGGAAAAACACTGGCGACGCCTCATAGTCCCCTCCCTCAGACTGAATGGGCTCCACTATGATCCCCGCTACGGGGCTCCTCGTCTTGTACTGTTGAATCAGATCAGCAACTTGTTCAAGGCATCTGAAACAAAACAATTTAAGTTAAATTAACATCTAAAGATCGAGTAAAAAGTAAGTTAAGATTTAACCTAACTATAATCGACGGTCGAGCAGGTCGTGAACTAACTACATCAGGAGCAGAACCAACTTCGCCTTGAGGGCCGAGCGGTTGGAATCTCGTCATAGAGTGAATTTTAGTTCTTTTGTGGTGAGAGTTCCTACCCATTATTTACCGACCTTCGAGAAGGAGGAGTTCTGGCCGATTGGAGTCGCCTTCAGAAGATTTAGAGGACGACTCTCGAAAGTCCCGAACACTTCGCGCCCCACGTCGCAGACAATACGTGTAAGTGTTAGTTATAAGTATAATATATAGTAATATGTATGTTAGTCTATAAGGTATTTATAATATGGGCCTATGCAGCCCGAAATAAATGGTATTTAATTTAATTTAATAATAGTAGTTGCTATTAACAGTAATAATATAACTAGACGGCTGTCTAGATGTAAACGTGATAGCAGACAGCAATCGGCTATATTGGGGAGGTCACTTGCAGCTAAATAATCTCCGATGACCCCTATGCAAATGTCAGACCGGTGGCAAAGAATATATACCTATTACTAACGTACCGGTGGCGCAGGGGTCATCGTAGGTGTCGATTATTTTATATGTATTCTGCTACGTGCATTGTTAGTGTGTTTTATTATTCAGTGTTGTGACTTGTGTGGTAAGTATTACTTATTACTATAGTAATAAGGTTCCAAAGTGGTACACCTGTACCACAGTGTAATAAAGAGATACAGTGGTCCAACGCGTTTGAAGTCGCGCGAAATGCCGCTTTTGTGTAGGTATTCGTCATTGCTGCAGGGTTGTCACAATAATGTGTTTTATTATAATCTGTTCTACATTTTGTGTAGGTATTCGTAGTATGTGTATGTAGAGTACTAGGAATAAAACAAAAAAATATATATATAGAAGTATTAATGAAGAGTTTTATTATAAAAAATACAAATGCGTATACAAAAGCTCAGGGTTAGCATGATATATATCGTATATATATCATGATATATATCAATTGATATTTATGCTTGATATATTATATCAAAATTGATATTTATATTTAAAAATGTAAAAGAATGTTTTAAATGTAAAAAATCTTACATCAACACAGGTCTTATTTTCCGAGAGTTTCACAAGCCTAGGTCATCAAAAACTTGCTATTTGACACGACATTAACTAATCATAGCCGTCGACGCGGCTTGTAACGGCATATGACACCCACGTGACCCCCTGTTTTACGGAAGAAAATTCCTTGTTTGTTATTATACTATTGTTATACCATTTATACCATGTGTCAAATTAATTCGACTGATAAAATTAATACACTTTTTTTCTTCTGGTTATAAACAAAAGTCATTTTATGGTTTTACAGTTTATTTAAATTGATACTCAAAAGTATCTATCGTTGATTTTTAATTGATTTGAAAACTTTTAATATCAATAATAAATAAATGAGTTTAATTTTACTTCCCTATCTTCAAATTACCAGACATACAAATTATTTCGATTCAACTATTACGAAAAAACATATCAGAGTACCTATGAGATTTGTATGTAATTTTGAAAATATCAAAAAATCAAAAATATCGGATATATATTATAATCAAAGATATCTGATATTTTGATATTTATTATAAATATCGGATATTTACGAACCCTGCAAAAGCTACAAATGCGAAACTGAAAGGTATTTTCGACATTTGGATTTACTATTAGGGTTCCGTAATACTTAAGGAACCCTTATAGTTTCGCTCTGTCCGTCTGTCTGTCTGTCTGTCTGTCTGTCTGTCTGTCTGTCTGTCTGTCTGTCTGTCTGTCTGTCTGTCCGCGCCTCTAGCTCCTGTAATTTTTAGATTGCGATTGTTGAATTTGACGATGTAGTTAGTAAATTCTCATACGTAGATACAATTTTATTAAAAATTCTGACGGGAAACAGGCGCATGGTTTTGTATTAAAATTAATCTTCTTTAGCTGTTCATATAATTGACCATTGTAAATAAGTACCTACATACAACTCAAACGAACCACTGTCGCAAACCACTTAAAACAATCAAATTAAAAAGCGTCAACCCCGGCTGACGTGTCCCAAGCGAGTGTATGGCAGCTTGGGCTCGCTACCGCCCCTCTCTCACCCCGCACGCCCCGCACGATTGCTCTGTCTAGACGTGTCCGTTGGACGACTGTAGGTAATAGTTCTATAGGCTGTGCCTGTACTGTCAGCGACCGAAACCTACAGGCGGGTTTCCCAATGTTTTCTGTGTGATTTTGAAGAAGAAAAAATGCCACGCTAATTAATTCTAAATATTATGTAGGTAACTATTATATATAAATTATCGTTTTAACGTTAAGGTGCTCCCTCGCCAAAACGTTACATATCCGAACATTACATCATTACACTGTAGGAGGATTACTGAGCATTACAATGCGCACTTTGTAATGATCCCGTCCCGGACGGACTCGGCGCTCAAAGTCGAATCTATAACGTTACATTACACGCGAATGCTCCAGGTGAAGGAGCAACTTTAGAAACGATATAAACGCCTTCTTACATTTCATAGCAATATCACAAGGGTATTCAATCACGGGTGTCAACGAAATAATTTGCCTTTTCTTTTTACAAGGGACTACACTACAAACTTATTATGTTTTAACCTTTAAGGTTAGTAAAAAAATCATTTCAAACAGTTTTGATTATATTCTAATTTCTAATATTAAAATATCTGGGGGAACGGTAGTGCCCCCGCCAAGATAAGCCAAGCAAAGCGCAAGGGCACTATACCAGAGCACCTTTTCTCGTAGCGTTTCGTCGATTTTTTAACCTCATAACTTGGGTTTGGATTATACCAGATAAATGAAATTTTCAGGATATGTTCACAGTAGCGGACTTATTAAACATGTAAAGTTTTGATTGCATAGTTCTTATTCTTTCGATTTTATTGATATCTAAAAAACCCCTGATTTCGTCACTGACTCATTGATGATCAACAAAACCATATTATGGTACTTCCGGATGTCCTAGAAAGGAGAAATTGGGTACGTAAGCTTGTATAAGTAAGTACACAACTAACATAATAATTTTCAAAGTTGGAACTTTTATCCTGCAACCCCTTAAATCTAGGGGATGAAAGTTAATTTTGTTTAAAAGCGCCAATTATCGCGTATATCATAAACTATTTTAGTTATGTCATCGTTCGTCACTTGAATGGGAAACTTATTGACGTAATACAGAATACTGAAACAATTATTCCCCGAGTATTCTGTAGTAATTTCAACGGAAAATTAGACATAAAGGTAACATTCAAATTATTGAAGGAACGTTCGTAGAAATATACCTACCCTAAATAAATAAGAAAAAGAAAATAAAAATACTGTCATAAAAACTTACAAAAAAAAGTGAAATTCCACCAAAAACATGTTCATGTAAAGTGATGCCAAGATCGCACTGTCAAAAAGTTATCTCATGTAAAACCAACCCAACTAGCACACTACATAGTGGAAATAGCAGCCTATTTTGCAACTTTTAGCTGTACAGTAGCGCTTTAGGGGTTCAGAAAGTAGTTTTAAGTTCTACTATTGCTTCCGTAACTGCTCATAGTTATAAATATCACTAGGGGTATCAGAAAGTGAACCAAATGCAACTATAGGCTTCATAAGAGTTCATGTTACAACCCATTTGCTGTCTATAGCTTTTTAAGAGAATTAAAGCATGTATGTTAAAGCTTAAAGCTGCTAAAAAGCCGCTATTGCCGCTGCTGTACGCTTCAGATCTGCACAAAGACTGAAATTGCAGACTTTTTAACGGAACTGTATAAAAAATATATTCATCACTGTTCTGCCACTGAAAGTTATATTGCAGAAATGATTTGTACTTTAGAGCAGACTTAGGTAGCAATTTGATCCACTGGTTTACTAATAGTGACAAGGCTTCACAATAGAAGCAGGAGCGTAACGGACAGGGAGCTGGTAAGGGTTCTGTAGCTTCTTGTTCTGTTGTCTAACAATCTAACATTTCTGTCAACTGCTTGTTGGCTATTTCGAACTACATAATTATAATATTGTTCCTTTTAACAATGCAGTTTATTTTAGTCCAGTTTGGTTGTGGACTTGAATCTTTTAATTTAAATATATTTTTTTGTTCGGTCAGTGTAACACTCCATGTTTTTCCTTGATGATGGACAGATGCAAAGTTCTTGTTGATTTTGTTGTTCATTATAAGTTTAAATTATTTTGAAAGACATTATAAAAACATGGTAAGACATAGTAAGTGTTTAAACAATTAAAAGAGCGAAAAATATAGAAACAGGGTTTTCAACGAGTTCTACGGATCTCTAAATAAATAACCATTCGTGTGATTCGATACCTGCAGTAAGTACGAAATAAATGTGATTGTAAAGACTAGAACTGCATTAGTGCCTCAGGTATTACTTGGACCTTCAGAAGAGTAAAACTTAACGCTTTGACGCGCAGAGAGGAAGTATTAAGGTTGAAGTTGCAAGTTAAAGCTGCTTCTCATAGACGCCATGTTTACAAGACAATTATTTATCATTACTTGAGAAAATTAATGGTTTTATCACAATTTGTAGTAAAATATAACTAAACTAAATAGAGAACCTGCAACTTACTAAATACAAATGTAGTCAAGCATGTAATTGCAATTTCGTGTAGGTTTGTAATATAATATTATTTATATAATAATATTTTAGATATTTTACGATATTCTGAGGTAATTATTGAGACGCGTTAAAAATACTCCAATAATATTAGGTAACTATACGCACGATGAACTGATCTGCGTTTTTTAGCCACTAGCATATAATCTATACATATAATAAATCTGTAGAGGGGTCATGTCTGTACATTAAAGTTATCTAAGTGAAAATCAAAATGGGGGGTCTATAAAGGCCACAGAACCTAAAAATAACGTTTTTGAAAAAAATGTCTGTCTGTCTGTCTGTCTATCTGTCTGTCTGTCTGTGTGTTTGTTATCACATCACGCCGAAACCACTGGATGGAATAAAATGAAATTTGGCAGGTAGGTAGCTTAGGACCTGAAGGGTAAAATAGGATACTCTTTATCCCGCAAAATTAAAGGGTTCCCATGGGATCTTCAAAAAACTCTACCTACCTGTTTGACGTTATTTCAGGCAATCTACTCGACGTATTTAAATAAAACTTGGCACAAAGGTAGATTGGAACATGAAATAACTAACAGTATTTTTTTTTTCTTGGAAACCAAAACGGTTCCCATGGGATCATGAAAAAACTGTATTTTTGAACTTGCTTCACAAACCGAAATAAATCATCATTTTTCGCATGTTTTCTCTTGAAATAAAAATATTAAATTAAAATTATAAAAATAAATCTATTTTTTATCCTGCTCAACACAAATAATAAATAGCGAAGGAAAAAACCAATAGAACAAGATCTACTTAAACTAAGAATTTGCTTTGAGCGAGAGGTAAACTTATTTGGTGGTTTTAATAAGTTACCTACTATTTTTTTAACTGGTAAAAATGTACATTGATATTATTTCGTTCAGGCTCTTGAAATATTTGCGTTCGAAATTCAAAATTAAACCGCATACATAGGCTGTGTTCCGCGGAAAATAAAACGTAGGCACAATGGCAACCACTGGTATAAAATAAGCAAAATGGCGGATTATGTTAGCATTATTGAAGTTAGCAAAATATGTGCCCTGGCGGATAATCTGTTTTTTTTAGCGCTAGCAAGCGCTAACAAGCTCTATTTTCGGCGGAACACAGCCATAGTCTTTTTACCGTATTGATATTGACTGAGCAGAATAGAAGAATAACTGTTTTATAATTTCAAATACTATTTTATTCGCTGAAAAAATATTTTCAACTTTTATAACATTCGTCTTCTTTAATTTTAGTGAAATAAACTTTAAATGTTATATCTTTGAGTATCCTACCATATTATTATAGGTACTAAGTAATTGTATATTAGGTTGAACTTGAAGCTTGGTTAGGTATCTTATTACGAATAATGGTGTCTACAGACACACGAATTTAGTACGGAGCGTACAGCGGATCTGGTACGCTCCGTACCAAATCCGAGCGTGTGTAGGGCAGTCGGGCGAACATAAGAAGAAGGCGAAGAGTTCGCAGCTATCCGCATCGGATTTGGTCCGCTCCGTACCAAATCCGTGCGTGTGTAGAGCAGTCCGGCGGTTAGGCCGTACAACGGTGTCAGTGTTGCCAACTTAGGGATTTACCACCCAAAATTAGGGAAAATATCTACGGGGGTTTACTAGGGGCCAGGATGTTTAGAGTTTACTCCTTATGAATCAATTTGTATGTAATAATAAAAATTATTAAATGTGTGTATATAGTCAGGGATATGAAAATATAATATGAAATCAGATGAAGACAAGTTAGTTTTATGTTATTCACGCGTAAGTCTTTATGTTAAACACATAACCTTTATTTCTAGCTTATTATCTCTTAGACCTGTCAATGGTATAATTATCAGGGGTAAAGTTTGGGGAGAAATATTTTTGAGAGTTGATATCACTGCCTGTTATCAATGAATTTCGGGAATCATCGCGTCGTCGAAAAACAGCACTGTAATTAGAACTCTGTGCTAATGCAACAGAACTGAAAATCGAACACACGAGTGTCGAGCTTTTCGGTCCACTGCATCGTACCAAATCCGTGCGTGTGTAGCGACACCAGATTCGGTCTGCGGATATGGTCCGCTGTACGCTCCGTACCAAATTCGTGTGTCTGTAGATGCCTACTCTGCAGCAAACCGCAAAAGTTTTTACAATACCTATACTAATATTATAAATGCGAAAGTATGTCTGTCTATCTGTCTGTTACCTCTTCACGCTTTAACCGCTGAACTGATTTTGATGAAATTTGGTATAGACATACTTTGAGTCCTGGGAAAGGACACCATAATTTTTCGGCATAAAAAGTCCTATTACTTTTTATGCCGAAAAAGTACGGTGTTTCTGAGGGATAATGTATTATTCTGTGTATATTTGACTGTTTTTCACTGCTAAAAGGTTGAACCGATTTGAATGAAAGTTGGTATGGTAGTGGTTAATTCTTTGGACAATTAACGCGTAGTCTACTTTTTATTCCAAATCTATACTTCCATACTAATATACTACTATCAATATACTAATATATTATACTTCTATACTTCCATACTTAATTTTATAAATGCGAAAGTGTCTGTCTGTCTGTCTGTTACCTCTTCACACTTTAACCGCTGAACCGATTTTTATGAAATTTGGTATAGACATACTTTGGGTCCCGGGAAAGGACATAGGATTTTTTTTATCCCGAAAAAGTAGTGTTCCCGCGGAATAATATATTTACGCGGGCGGAGCCGCGGGCAAAAGCTAGTACAAAATATAGCTCCAAAATATTCACTTCACTTATTATTAATTTGTATTCAGTAATGTCTGACTCAGGAACGACAGATGTATTTTAATAAATGAGAGACAAGGTGAATGATCAGTGATCCTTTATTCGTTCAGTCAAACCGGTCATTCATTCAATAAGCGCCACAAGAACTTTAGTGGGTGTTAATTATTAGTTGCAGCTCCTATAGCGCGTTTATGCCACTATTATGAAGTTCTATTGGAACTGTAGGTTGCAAAAAGTTGTGCCCCTTTGGCTGCAAAACGACTGCTTATGGTCTGCAGTGCATGCTCTGGCGCTTGAGCTTGGCGCCTTTGGGAATAATCGGATTGGCTCCAAAGCTCTTAAGCAACTAGTTTGTGCTACTTGGGAAGCTTCACACTCTCTACACTTCATAAACTCTACACCTTACTCAATTTATGTGAATTGGCCGTTTTGTTCCTACAAGAATAGAATAACAGAAAAACAGTCAGTAAATTTATCACCTTACGTCCAAGTGAATGTAGCGAAATGGCCAGACCACAAAAATTGACTAAGGTCAAGGTAATGGATTGTAGAGTTAATGCATGTAGACTATAAAGTCAGAAGCTTGGTTTTACATGAGATCTGATAACTTTTTTACAGTGCGATCTTGGCATCACTTTACAAGAAAATGTTTTTGGTGACATCTCCAAGTTTACAGGAAGCTATATTTGAGAACTTACAAGTACATAATATAATAATTGTCTCTCATCTCTATTTATTTTACACAACTTAAGTCATTCTTCAATAATTAATAGTAGGTAGGTAACAGTGACTTTCCTTAACCCCAATGAATATGTGTGGTCGCTGCCAATGAATGTTCAAGTTCAACAGGCTCATGTTTATCGATCGACATTTAATTATTTATTATCTTCAATTTTACTTTCAAAATGAAGCATAGTTTAAAACAACAAACAAATTAAAGTGCAAATACGAGTAGTAGAGTGCCATAAGACTTATACCTCTGAATCTAAGGCCAGTTAATAAATCTCAATAACAACTTACGTTTATTTACGTTAACAATCCTTCGTGCTCGTTAGTTAAAACCATCTAGTAAATAGGGGATCGAAAACCGGTCATATTTAAAAAAACCGGGTTTTTCGGTCTCAGCCATCTTCAAAACGGTTTTTTCGGGTATTTCGGGTTTTTTGTTAATTTTGTAGAATTTTGTTAGGAATGTCCTAAAATTAACTTTTATCAGCTGCTTTCTGTTGTAACAACGTAATACTGGTAAAATGTGATCCCACCATAAACATTTTCATGTAAAGTAATTATTAATGACGAAATGGCCATGCCACATAATTTGACTAAAGTGTAGAGTTTGTAAAGTTAGGCTTGTAGAATTAAGGCGTGTAGAAACAGAAGTGCCTTGCCCGCCTTTTAGGAGGGAATACGCTGCCTTCTTGAAGGTGTGCAGGTCCTAATGGTCCGGAAATACTGTTGGCGATAGTTCATTCCAGAGTTTTACAGTGCGCGGCAGAAAGCTTCGGGTAAAGCGCAAGGTGATGAGGATGATAAATATTTTGTCCCTTCGAACGGTGGCGAAAAGTTATACGTACAGGTACAGGTATAAGTCCGAACAATAATTCCTCGGAGCACTCCCCGTAATATAACCGATATAGGATGCAGAGCGATGCTCATCTCTACGTAGCTCTAAGGAGTAAAGCCTGTTTGAAATACTATGGCAGTCGACAATTCGAGCGGCCCTTCGTTGGATACGATCCAGAGAGAGAAGCTGGTACTTTGGCGCTCCTGCCCAGAGATGAGAACAATATTCTATGTGAGGCCGAACCTGCGCCTAATAGAGTTTTAGGCGTTGGACCGGACTGAAATACTGCTTTGACCTGTTCAGAACACCAAGCTTCTTGGCTTTAGCTAACTTGGCCTTGCCCTCCAGATGATATCGGAACTAGACCTCGCTCGATATGCTAACACCAAGTATTCCGATGTTGGAGGAGACAGTTATGGGTATGCTTTCAAAACGAGGACATATGACCATCGATAACTTATTAGCGATGAACGCGCAAACTTGTGTCTTAGAGGTGTTGAATTGGACTAAGTTAAGTCTACCCCATTCAGAGATTTTCGACTCTCAATGACGTTTTGCCGAGAGATGTTCGGGCGACCTGTATATAAGGCATCACCCGTACTGTCGTCATCACATATTATCATTGATATGCAGTATGAACAGGGCAGGCGATAGCACACCAAAGCTGTCTAGGAAGATGCCAGGACTGTGCCATAAGAGCAGGTGAGCCGAAAAAGATGCGTTAAGACCGGTGCCAACTCTGGAGCACACATTTTCAACACAATGGGACGAATTCCGTTAGGCCCACTCGACTTTTGGGCATCATGGGAACGGAGAGCAATTCGCACTGAGTGCTGATGGAACCAAATAATAAATTATACCAAGTTATGAAGGTCCAAAATATCGACGAATCGCTTCGAGAAAAGGTAGTCTGGTCCCTTGCGCTTCGCTCACTCGTCCTGGCGGGGCTGTACTACATACAACATAAAAACATTATAACTATTATTCTAAAATTGTACATTGACAATCACAAGCCACTATAACGTTCGGTTTGTGACTGTAACTGAGGAGCTGGAGAACAAAAGCGGACTTGTCCAGTGTACTCGATTTTTATTTTTTTGCACTCTTTAAGCTCATATCTAAAAAGCAGGCTATTGGTTATGTTGTGACCAACAAGCAGGCTATTGGTTATGTTGTATTATATACTATATTATACTGAAATGCATAAATTTTAGCCCATATTCATATGCCTAATTCAGTTTTTTTGCTCTAGTGTAAAATATAATTAGTTGGACAAATCCGCTTTTGTTCCCCAGCTCCTCAACTGTTATAAACTGTTGTAGAATTTCATAATGAAAAAAAAAAGCTCGAAAAAACCGAAAACCGGTTTTCAATATTTTGAAAACCGGGTTTTGTTGTAGGCCCGAAAACACGGGAAAACCCGGGTTTTCGGTTTCGAGTAAAACCGGTCTCGATGCCCTACTAGTAAATACAGAGCTCTTTATCTGCTCTATGGAAAACATAAAACCGACCGAAGTTAAATGGCCAAGCTGTCAGTTTTTTTTTTGGAGCTTTTATCAATGCATTCCAACAGTCTCTATGACGATTTTTAGATTTACTTACATAATATGTAAGTAAATCGAAAAATTGTACGGCGCTTCACTAAAATCACCAGCTCATATTACTTCGTAACTGCAGTCGAGTCACGACCGCTATTATATAACCTATTGGTATCAATTGAAATAGATAGGGGGTCAAAAAGGAAATACTTATACGTCTATCAATTGGAATCACGATAACTACTGTACTACAGACTCCACACTGTTACAATTATTGTTTGATTCGCAATTGCCTATTCATTACAAAAATGAGTTCTAACTACAATTACTCATTTTTAGGGTTCCGTACCTCGATAGGAAAAGAAACCCTTATAGGATCACTTTGTTGTCCGTCCAAATGTCTGTCAAGACCCTTTTTCTCAGGAACGCGTGGAGGTATCAAACTGGAATTTATATCAAATACTAAGGTCTACGGTCCCATGGAGCTGTCAAAAAATCAAACTTCTAAGCCAACGCAATTAAAAGATACATCCGTTAATGCCGCAAATTTTCGACACTCGCAAACTCAAAACCTACAGGGTACTTCCCGTAAACTCAGAATCTTGAAATTTCGCACGAAGCAACGTCTTATAGCACAGATAAAGGAAAAATTACGAAAACCGTAAATTTTTAGTTCCATCATAAACTTACTACCCCGTTCCTCATGAACGCGTAGAGGTATTAAATTGAAATTCATATCAAATACTCAGGTCTATAACACCTTAAAGCTGTAACAAAATCACTACAGGTTTGTACGGAACCCTCGGTGCGCCTCGCACTTGCACTTGGTCCGATTCGCACTTGGCCAGTTTTTATAATGAGTCCCTACCTAAGTTTTGTATAATATGTCACGTAAAATTGTAAAAACCGTAAGATTATAATAGTATAACTAGGGATATTATATAATATGTCGACAGATTGTCAAATCTATACTAATATTATAATGTTGAAGAGTTTGTTTGTTTGTTTGAACGCGCTAATCTCAGGAACTACTGGTTCGAATTGAAAAATTCTTTTTGGCGCTATTAATCTAAGGGATCGTCCATTAATCACGTGATGCCTAAAGAGGGAGGGGGGGTCCGAAAAAAAATCACCAAGTATCACCAAGGGGAGGAGGGGGTATAAGGAGACATCACGTGTATTAATTTTCGAATCTAGTCTATGTATACCGAAATTATTATCGGTTGTAGATTCGTAGTGTTGTTTAAATACTTACAAGACAAATGACTCGTATAGTTTTAAATTGCTTAAATTATTCGATTAAATTCTTTTTAAGTTAAAATTTTTCTTAAACATCACCTGCTTACCATGTAAAAAAAATACACGTGATCTTAGGTGGGGGAGGGGGGTATTATAAAACATCACCAATTATCACCAGGGGGAGGGGAGGGGTCTAAAAAGCTGTTAAAAACATCACGTGATTAATGGACGGTCCCTAAGGTGGTGGATAGGACTATCCAACACAAAAAGAATTTTTCAGTTCAAACCTATTACCGAATTAATTAAATGGACATTTATCAAGGAAGGCTTTAGCCTTTAGGCTATAATATTATAACATCACGCTGCGACCAATAGGAGCCTGGAGCGAATAATCAGTAGAAAATGTGGAAAAAACGGGGAAAATTATTCATCTTTGAGGGCTTTCGTTGTTTGTTTAAACGCGCTGATCTCAAAAACTGCTAGATCGAATTGAAAAATTATTTTTGTGCATTGAGATGCGTAGTAAATATTACCTCAATGTTTTTGTGTAATGTTGGATAGTCTATTTGTCGAGGAAGACTTTAAAGCTATATAACATTACGCTGCGACCAATAGGAGCGAAACATTAGTGAAAAATGTTGCAAAAACGGGGAAAATTATTCATATTGGAAAGATTTTAATAAATTTTTTGTGTGTTCAAGTGGATTCGAGAATGATTTAGATTTGCAATTTGACCCGGTAGGTGGCGCTGCTGTCAGTACGTCAACAAATTTAATTCTAAGGCGGTACGAAGCTCGCTGGGACAGCTATAAAAATATAAAGGCCATATCATAAACAGAATAAATATATATAGCTCCATAATCCATGCATCATGATTATGCTAGAAAGTAGTAAGTCATATAGAGATTGTTCATTTAAATTACTGTCAGAAGGTATATTTGATACCATAAAATTAATTTTAATCTCTGAATTCAAAGTTTGCCTTAAATGATGTGCAAAAAATCACCTTTCATCCTCTTGCTGATTTTCTCGTTGAAACTGATCCAGGGGATACTTATATCTCGGGAATGGAGCAGCCGGCCAATCAAAAGAAGGACAATCTAACTTATGAATCGGCTTTGATCTTGTGGTGGAGAGGGCGCCAAACGTTCTGCCATGGAAACCACCCTGGAAAAAATATGGAACGGAAAAATGTATTTGCAAATTATTTAGTGATCCGTGCTATCGGTAAATTGTATAAGATCTAAGGTAAATTGGCTCATCTTTCAATAAATAATATAAGATCTAACATAGGCTACTTTTATTTTAGGGTTCTGTTTAAAAAATAGGGTTCTGTTTCCGTTGGTTCTATACAAAAGATGTTGCGGGCATTAGCTAGTAATAGGCACATTTATGGTTGTTTTAAATCAATTACGGGTATTTTGGGCATATGATCTACTGAGTATGTCAAGTCATTTAGCATTTATCACTACTTAGTATAAAACAAAGTCGCTTTTTACCCGACTACGGCGAAGCCAAAAGGAAGAGTAATGATTTTGGCAGTCTATACTCTATAGTGGAGGTGTCAATGGATTCGTAATGATGCCGCGGGTACAGGTCGCGCAACGAATTAAGATCTTTCGACTAAAGTAGAGGGGGTATGCGCAGAAGTCAGTTTTTGGGTCTGTTTGACGGTGGCGGGCTCGGGCGGGGAGGGGGGGATGCGCCGAACATGGCTGCCGACACGCTATTGGTACGTTAGTAATATCACAGTGTAATAAAGAGATACAGTGGTCCAACGCGTTTGAAGTCGCGCGAAATGCCGCTTTTGTGTAGGTATTCGTCATTGCTGCAGGGCACAGTGTATTTTTTGTCCAAAAAAGTGGCCATGCCTTTTTTTTTTTGGAAATCTCATACAGAAATGTTATGTAAATAATTTATTAGTATTTACATGCGTTAATTTCTTATTATGAACAATAAAAAAACACTTTTTTTTTTTTTTCAATAAAATTAAAAATTGCCATAACTTTTTAAATATTTACTTAATTGTCTTCTTGATTATTCTGATCGACAATAATCAAAAAACACACAATTTAACCTGATTTACATATTTCTTAAATAAGTTTTTAAAGATTTATTTACGATTTAAGTTTTTTTTTCTTTAATTTTTTATGAACGTATTTCTAATTATTTGGATTTTATTTTTATACAGAATTGTTACTTAAATATACTAGAATTCGTGTAAAAAAAATTAGGTCCAAATAATAAAGGGCACCGAAGTTAGAGGCTTCTAAAGTTTTCTATGGTAACTATGGCTTTAGGGTTGTCAATATTTCTATACCAAATTTTTTTATTCATTTGAACTTTGTTTTTTTTATTCCTGACTAATACTTAAACAGAAGATTAGAGAAACTGCATTGAGTCACTAAAGTGACTCGATAAATCGAGAAAATATTTAATTAATGCCGTGAAAAAATTTTGAGCAGAAACAAATAAACGATTATTTTTTATTTTAGTTTTTAATATAAGTAAAGCAATATGCTATTACAAAAGCAAATTTGCAATTTTCATATTAATTTGACCCGTCAATCCTACAATAAATAAGTTTTTAAAGATTTACTGACTTGGATTTTTTTTAACAAATTAATACTTTTCTAATGTACACATGGTGACACATTTAAAATCTTTTATATATTTTCGGTATAAAATAGACTCGTATAGGTTTAACTATAACCGGAAATCTATTGTTTAATAGGTAGCCGGTGCACACCGGGTCCGGTTTCGGATTTTATTACCTGGTTTTAGCTGTAGCCTAACGAGGGCGGAACCCTTCCCTGCACCACATATTACCTTTCTACTAATCTCTGAAATGGCTGCATGTATTTTTAACCGTGACTTTCACTGGCAGACCGAATTATCAGCATATTTGTTGTAAAAATATTAGGTATTTACAATGCCGGATAATAATTTGTATAGAAAATATTAAAAATTATCAGACTCTCATTGAACTTAAAATAAATCTTTAGTATTAAAAAAAGGGATATAATTAATCTAGCGAACAAAAAATAAGTTGGCGGCTGCACGTGAGCATACTGTATTACTGAATTTGGCAGCAAATTAATATGTTGGCGACTAAATTACTAAACTGGCGAAATCACTCAGGTGACAAAAAATTCAAAAGTCGGCAGATAAAAAGAGGCGAAATTTAATCAAAATTAGCACCGACATTAATTATAAGTTGGTGACTTAATTTCCGAGTTGGTGACCATTATACCATATAAGCAGCTATAAAACCAGATTTGGTTTATAAATTAATGGCTGCTAAATATTCAATTTGCAGGCTACGGAAAATCCTATTTTTTTTTTTTTTTTAAGATGGTGCAGAATAATATGAAAATAAAATCTGTTTTGTAATTCCACAATGGCGTACATTTTTGTTATTAAAATTAATAAGGATGTCCTTTTCCAGGTTTCTGGAGGTTCTGATTACAAAATTGTCTTCCAATTTCATTTTCCAAAATGCAGAATATTCAATTTTCGTAAAATGAATATAAATACTAAATTAAAAGATCTTGGGGATTCTGATTAGGATTGATGATTATTATTACAGTATGTTATGTAGTTCAAAGTAACAGCTATGTATAGATTTTTTTCAAAATTCAGGATTCACGATTTTTTCTGCTATTCATGAAGAAAATATGCAATTTCCAGGTTTATAAGGGGGAGGAAATTTTCATTATTTTTCCAGTAGGATGCACCGTTTCTAAGATAGAAGCGATTATAGAAAAAAAAAATGGCAATGCTGTACTGAGATACGAGGGATGTATAAATCTATAGAAATGTTGGAAAATTCAGGATTTCCGAATTTTTTTTCTCCCATCATTAAGAAAATATGATGTTGCGGAGTTTCTAAGGGGACGAAATTTTCATTATTTTTTCAATAGGATGCACCGTTTCCGAGATAGAATCAATTTTATAAAAAAAAAAAACGTTAATGCTGTACATTGAGATACGAGAGATGTATAAATGTATAGAAATGTTGCAAAATTTCGGATTTTCGAATTTTTTTTTCACCCATCATGAGGAAAATATGATGTTGCGGAGTTACTAAGGGGGACGAAATTTTCATTATTTTTTCAATAGGATGCACCGTTTCCGAGATAGAATAATTTAAAAAAAAAATGTAAATGCTGTACATTGAGATACGAGAGATGTATTATATCTATAGAAATGTTGGAAAATTTCGGATTTTCGAATTTTTTTTTCGCCCATCATGAGGAAAATATGATGTTGCGGGGTTCCTAAGGGGGACGAAATTTTCATTATTTTTTCACTAGGATGCACAGTTTCCGAGATAGAATCAATTTTATAAAAAAAAATGTTAATGCTGTACATTGAGATACGAGAGATGTATTTATTATATTTATAGAAATGTTGGAAAATTTCGGATTTTCGAATTTTTTTTTCGCCCATCATTAGGAAAATATGATGTTGCGAAGTTACTAAGGGGGACGAAATTTTCATTATTTTTTCACTAGGATGCACCGTTTCCGAGATAGAATCAATTTTATAAAAAAATGTTAATGCTGTACATTGAGATACGAGAGATGTATTATATCTATGGAATGTTGGAAAATTTCGGATTTTCGAAATTTTTTTTCGCCCATCATGAGGAAAATATGATGTTGCGGGGTTTCTAAGGGGGACGAAATTTTCATTATTTTTTCACTAGGATGCACCGTTTCCGAGATAGAATCAATTTTATAAAAAAAAATGTAAATTGAGATACTAGGAATGTATAAAGCTATAGAAATGTTGGAAAATTCAGGATTTTCTAATTTCTTTTTCTCCCATCATGAAGAAAATATGAGGTTGCGGGGTTACTAAGGAAATTTAAAATGGATGACTTTTTTGTTATCAGCACCCCCAGAAACCAATAAAAGGATACCCATATTATTTTTATAAAATTAAGTATGTCCGCCATATTGGAATTTCAAAACGAATGTCATTTTCGTAATCCAGCACTCCCAAAAACCTGATAAACGATACCCATATCAATTTTACGAAAAATAAATATCAGCCATTTTTAAATTTCAAAATTAATCTACACAATATCTAATATTTTATGCTGAAATAAATCTGAACACTTAAATATTTAGATCGATACTTCTAACAAATATGAAACACGGCGGAGGTACATCATATAATATGCAGTATAATAAACATAAATAACCAAAAACAGAAAGGTGCAAACCAAATAGTGACCTTGAGCTTCTCAGTATCTCACTGACTTCAAAACTCAATATAAGAGTGGAACAGCAGTGAAGCAAAGGGGAGCAAAGGTATAACGCGAAAAAAATGTAAACTGTGGATAACATAATGAATTTCCACGCGGGCGGAGTCGCGGGCAGCAGCTAGTAAGTAAAAAAGACTATTACTATTTGTTTTGTTGAAGTTACGAACTTCATTAGAAAAATGAGCATATAAAAACCTACTTCAAATATTATTCAACTATGCGGTGATAACCAAAATAATATAAAATTGAATAACTCCGATGCCCCGCCTCATTTGGATCCCATTTTTTTTTGGTTATAAGTATCAATAAAAAGAATATTTCAGTCTTAGTTTCAAATCCAAATATGAAACGGCATGGCGTTAAAAAAATTAAAACGTAAATTTACAAAATCAGTCATAAATACGTTATCATGAACTAATAAAGCCTGGATGTTTTTCGCTATCGTAGGGCTTTTAAGACACTATTTAGACCAATTAATAAAATCTTAAAAGAATATCAAACTTTTGAGCTATAACTGTTTCTATGTTTTTTCTGGAAACCATAGATTTTTTTTTCAAGTATTAATTTACATTCTTCTATATGAAATTGGCAGTCGGGTGTTCTCGTCCTGCATTTATAATCACAAATCCTATAAAATTAAGTAATAAAAACGGCATGGCCAATTTTTTGGACAAAAAATACACTGTGCAGGGTTGTCACAATAATGTGTTTTATTATAATCTGTTCTACATTTTGTGTATTCGTAGTATGTGTATGTAGAGTACTAGGAATAAAACAAATATATATATATATATATATATATATATATATATATATATATATAGAAGTATTAATGAAGAGTTTTATTATAAAAAATACAAATGCGTATACAAAAGCTCAGGGTTCGCATGATATATATCAATTGATATATATCGGATATATATCATGATATATTATATCAATTGATATTTATGCTTGATATATATCAAAATTGATATTTATGTTTATCAAGTCATAGTCTAAATACACAGGTCTTATTTTCCGAGAGTTTCACAAGCCTAGGTCATCAAAAACTTGCTTTTTAACACGACATTAACTAATCATTAGGCTTATGACACCCACGTGACCCCCTGTTTTTCGGAAGAAAATTCCTTGTTTGTTATTATACTATTGTTATACCATTTATACCATGTGTCAAATTAATTCGACTGATAAAATTAATACACTTTTTTTTCTTCTGGTTATAAACAAAAGTCATTTTATGGATTTAAGACTTAAATTGATACTCAAAAGTATCTATCGTTGATTTTTAATTTATTTGAAAACTTTGAATATTAATAATAAATAAATGAGTTTAATTTTACTTCCCTATCTTCAAATTATCAGACATACAAATTATTTCGATTCAACTATTACGAAAAAACATATCAGAGTATGAAATTTGTATGTAATTTTGAAAATATCAAAAATATCAAAAAATAGAAAATATCGGATATACTTATATCAAAGATATCTGATATTTTGATATTTATTATAAATATCGGATATTTACGAACCCTGCAAAAGCTACAAATGCGAAACTGAAACTATTTTCGACATTTGGATTTACTAGTTTTTAGATTTCGATTGTTGAATTTGACGATGTAGTTAGTAAATTCTCATACGTAGATACAATTTTATTAAAAATTCTGACGGTAAACAGGCGCATGGTTTTGTATTAAAATTAATCTTCTAAAGCTGTTCATTTAATTGACCATTGTAAATAAGTACCTACATACAACTCAAACGAAACACTGTCGCAAACCACTTAAAACAATCAAATTAAAAAGCGTCAACCCCGGCTGACGTGTCCCAAGCGAGTGTATGGCAGCTTGGGCTCGCTCCTCCTCGCTTGGGCCCCTCTCTCACCCCGCACGCCCCGCACGATTGCTCTGTCTAGACGTGTCCGTTGGACGACTGTAGGTAAGTTCTATAGGCTGTGGTAATATATAATCTCTTCTATTGGTCACATGCGCGAACAATCCCCTCCACTTTCACTGCGCGACCTATAACATATACTTGTTTTTTTTTTTCTTTTTTTTTCAGAATTTCGTATTTTGAATATTGGACCTCAGATTCAAACATCTAAAAAGTTAAGCCGAGAAAATCATCACATGTTTGGTATCAAAAAAAAGGTCTTGGCACAGGCAAGCACACCACAAGTATGTATATAGGTATATCTTACATGTATTTATCGTGTGCTTGCACAAATATGTCAAAATGAAAATACACGTTTTTAATACGGTCAATCGGCTCACTCCGCGCTCGTAAAAAAGACATTTTTAATTTCAAGTGTTTTGGTTAGACTATGTCCAGAAACTGCGTATTCTTACGCACATGAGGTCTACGCACGTAGTCGAGGTACTAGGGCCCCATACATTGCGTCCAGGAGCTACGTGCGTATTATTTTAGCTATGCGCGTATCGTACAAAATTGACCTATTAAACCGCTTTGGTTTCATTCAGGCACGGATCCAGCTCTCAAAAGAAGATGTGGCCCGAAAATTTTGATTTTATTATTTCCTTCATAACATGGTTATTAGAATTTAAAAAAATAATTGTATTAATTTCTTTATAATACCTATTATGTTAATTAAAAGCTAACGCGCGGAGTGAGCGAGAAAGTTTTTCGCTTATTTAGCAAAAAAAATATTTTGTTTGGTAAAAAAAATAAGCTTTCAATATAGGTACTTACCTTAAACAAATTAACATCAACTAAGATTATAAATTAATTAAATAAAAAATATATGCATTATTAGTATAGAAACATACACAAATTATAGATTATATAACATCGGCAGGAGTAATTCCTATCGGTTCAATCAAAGTATTATTTTTTCTTAAATCTGTTGGTTAGTAAATAAAAAAGGGCTGAAAATTTATGGAGAGGTGATAAATTTTGCGCTTTCTTCAATCTACCTGACTAAAGGTCCGCTTAACACTAAAGCCACTACTATAAATATGTATTTTAACAATAATGTAAGTATGACCAGCAGGTAAAAAGCACCAGATAAGACTCAAAAGGTTAACAATACCAATACAACTACCCACTGAACCTATTTTGATTATAAATTAATAGACCTTGAAAGTATGCACTCACAAGGCTGTTGGGATTGTTGGTATGCCCATACTACACGTATAGGTGCTCCGCTCCTGACTCAAATAGGAGCAGCAATTACGCAGTAATACGCAGTCTACCTCGAGTACGCGCGAGACACAAAGTGAAAGAAAAATGTTTTTCTCGCTCCGATTGTATGATTCAGAGTGAGACAGAAGTATTCAGTTCATTCGTTACACAGCATTCAGATCGGTTGACAATGTTGGCATTTTGCTTTACAGAGTGTTCCGAAATTTTGTGCTGTCAATGTTTTGTCAAAACCAATTATTTCTGAAGACACTTTATATTAAAACCTTCAACACACAATTGATATCAATTTGAAATAGTCAAAAGTGTCATCCCCTGTATTTTGGAGTGCAATGAAAGCGTAGTAAGATCGAGTTGCCAAGTTTCAAAAAATATTTCTCCCTAAAACAAATAGTACGGTTCCCATGGATTTTACCTAGCATGCGAATACTCTCAAATATAATTATTAAAGTACTTATACCTCATCGAAACTTCATAACGTTACATAATACGATAAAATATATAGGTACCGTTAAAAATCAAAAAAGTTACATACCAAATAATTATGTAAGTATTACCTTTTTAGAAAAACATACCTACAAAGATACTTTATACAGTAAAACTACTTTGCTAATATCTTTCGGAAGTCCCACACATGCTTTCCAACATCCGTCATTTCCGTAGAAAAAAAAAACGATGATTGCCGAAGGTATTAACAAATTAGTTGCACTGTACGCAGCACATTGAATGACGCGGTCGCGTCCTATTCGTGTCATATAAAGTCTATACTTTAGCCTATTCACGTTATGAAGGCAGTGAATCATGCGTATCTACATACTATTGACGACCTCTGTTGCTCAGTTGGTTGAGCATGTTGGTGCTCAAGCCGGAGGTCGCGGGTTCAAATCCCGCCGAAGGAACAAAAAAGTTTTTCTGTGTTCCTGGGTCATGGTTGTGTATTTAATATGTGTATAATATAATAAAAATCTTAAATATGTGTAAAGTATAAAAGTATTAAATATATTTCCGTTGTCTGGTACCCGTAACACAAGTTCTTCGAGAACTTACCACGGGATCAGATTGACGTGGTGTGAAGCGTCCATATATATTATATTATTATAATTATTATATTATATGTCAAAACGGCTTACTTTAATAGGTAAATTAATGTAATCACAGCTAATGCGTCAATTTTGACATTTGTATGCACGATTCACTGCTTTTTTAAACACTTACAGACTATAAGTTATTTCGTAGATATCTAGAGGGTAAAAAATGTATGTCTGTCACCAGGCTATGTCTCATGAGAACATAATCCTTGATAGCTAGACAGTTAAAATTTTTAGATAACCTTTACTAAAAATAGTCGATTTCGTAATAAAAAGGAATTCTTATAGTTTTGCTCTGTCCCTCCTTCTGTCTGTCTGTCAACGCCTCTAGCTTCTGTAATTATGAATATAAATGGATGAAATTTGGTATAGTTTTTTGTATATTATATTATCTCGGATTTAGCATCGTAAAATAATAATAATTTTATATTTTGAGGGTGGCTCTTCATACATCAGAAGTGGGGATGAAAAATATTTTTTCATTGTACCCCGTTGTATTGCATAACGTTGAATAGCGCTTTAAAATAGAGTCAAGATTTCATACATGACATTTTTTCAAAATTTTCGAGTAGTTGTAGAGTAGTTTTCTAAATTATAGGTTAAACTTGTAAGTTTCCATGCTGATATATAATGCTTAAAACTAAGGGAAAATTATTTTGAACCAAACCTGACTGTGACTTTTGAAGTAATTTGAAAAACCTATTACGCGTTGATAGTAACGGAACCCTCCTTAGACACAACAAACGTGAATTTTTTTACGTTTTTGGCGTGATTCTTTAATGGCAAGTTGGCAACAGGTAGACGCTTGCAATAAGAATTTTGGTTTTTTATACAATACATTTTTTATACCAATAAGTGATAGGTCAGCTGTAATTAAATAATAATAGTATATTATATAACTTATCGTCAAGCAAATCAATTGCATATTTAAATAAAACAAGCATAAAACCCCCCCTAATAACCGCTTCAGATACCTTTTCTCCCTAAATTTAGGGAAAAAGTCCCAAGTTGGCATCACAGATAGACCGGCAGACATTTTGTTGTGATAAGATAAGAATCTCTACGTGCGTAGGTTTACGCAGGCTTACGCACTTTCTGGACAGAGTCTAAGACTATGTCCAGAAACTGCGTATTCTTACGCACGTAAGGTCTACGCACGTAGTCGAGGTACTAGGGCCCCATACATTGCGTCCAGGAGCTACGTGCGTATTATTTTAGCTATGCGCGTATCGTACAAAATTGACCTATTAAACCGCTTTGGTTGATTCAGGCACGGATCCAGCTCTCAAAAGAAGATGTGGCCCGAAAATTTTGATTTTATTATTTCCTTCATAACATGGTTATTAGAATTTAAAAAAATAATTGTATTAATTTCTTTATAATATTATGTTAATTAAAAGCTAACGCGCGGAGTGAGCGAGAAAGTTTTTCGCTTATTTAGCAAAAAAATTATTTTATCTTTGGTAAAAAAATAAGCTTTCAATATAGGTACCTTAAACAAATGAACATCAACTAAGATTATAAATTAATTAAATAAAAAATATATGCATATAATATTATAGTATAGAAACATACACAAATTATAGATTATATAACATCGGCAGGAGTAATTCCTATCGGTTCAATCAAAGTATTATTTTTTCTTAAATCTGTTGGTTAGTAAATAAAAAAGGGCTGAAAATTTATGGAGAGGTGATAAATTTTGCGCTTTCTTCAATCTACTTGATTAAAGGTCCGCTTAACACTAAATCCACTACTATAAATATGTATTTAAACAATAATATAAGTATGACCAGCAGGTAAAAAGCACCAGATAAGACTCAAAAGGTTAACAATACCAATACTACTACCCACTGAACCTATTTTGATTATAAATTAATAGACCTTGAAAGTATGCACTCACAAGGCTGTTGGGGTTGTGGGTATGCCCATACTACACGTATAGGTGCTCCGTTCCTGACTCAAATAGGTGCAGCAATTACGCTGTAATACGCAGCAACCTCGAGTAGGCGCGAGACACGAAGTGAAAGAAAAATGTTTTTCTCGCTCCGATTGTATGATTCAGAGTGAGACAGAAGTATTCAGTTCATTCCTTACACAGCATTCAGATCGGTAGACACCGTTTGGCATTTGGTAATTTTGGCATTTTCACAGTACTCACACTAGTGAAATTTTACTTTACAGAGTGTTCCGAAATTTTGTGCTGTCAATGTTTTGTCAAAACCATTTTTTTCTGAAGACAACTTATATTAAAACCTTCAACACACAATTGACATCGATTTGAAATAGTCAAAAGTGTCACCCCCTGTATTTTGGAATGCAATGAAAGCCTAGTAAGATCGAGTTGCCAAGTTTCAAAAAATATTTCTCCCTAAAACAAATAGAACGGTTCCCGTGGATTTTACCTAGCATGCGAAGACTTTCAAATATAATTATTAAAGTACTTATGCCACATCGAAACTTCATAAAGTTACATAATACGATAAAATATATAGGTACCGTTAAAAATCAAAAAAGTTACATACCAAATATGTAAGTATTACTTATTTAGAAAAACATACATATAAAGATACTTTATACAGTAAAACTACTTTGCTAATATCTTTCGGAAGTCCCACACATGCTTTCCAACATCCGTCGTTTCCGTAGAAAAAAAACGATGATTGCCGAGGGCATTAACAAATTAGTTGCACTGTACGCAGCACATTGAATGACGCGGTCGCGTCCTATTCGTGTTATATAAAGTCTATACTTTAGCCTATTCGCGTTATGAAGGCAGTGAATCATGCGTACATACTATGTCAAAATGGCTTACTTTAATAGGTAAATTAATGGAATCACAGCTAATGCGTAAATTTTGACATTTGTATGCATGATTCACTGCTTTTTTTTAACACTTACAGACTATAAGTTATTTCGTAGGTATCTAGAGGGTAAAAACTGTATGTCTGTCACCAGGCTATGTCTCATGAGATCATAATCCTTGATAGCTAGACAGTTAAAATTTTTACATAAATTGTAGAATATTTTTTCCTACAAGGGGGGTCGCATTATGAAAAAGGTTGAAAAACACTGCTGTTTAGTTTCGAAGTTTAGTAAGCATCTTACACTTCAACCTACAATTTTTAAGTAAACATCCGGGTGATTTCAATGTAACGAGTGTTTTTGTTCGAAATTCTAACTAAAGAAAAACATTCAAAATGTGTTCTCTGTGCACTTAAAATAGCAAAAAAATTTTTGACGTAGCTTAATAGCAACTATTTTACTATTTCGAAAACTACATACATACATAATGACCAACTTTTTAAAGTAACAACCCAGTTTAGTGTGGTGTATTTTTTGTCCAGTATGGATAGTGAAACTCCGGACCTTGTGTGGACAAATCGCTTCAGTTCTTGCCCGAGCCGCAGCCGTGCGGGCGTGTATCGTGTACAAGCGTTGTATCAGTTTTCACGGTGTTTAAAATTAAATACAAAATTGATAAACACGACCGTAGCGCGCGGCAAACCAGAATGGACTGATGCGATTTTTCAGTGTGTGGGCCCGAATCCGTTCAGGCCGAACTGACGTCAGTTCTAACCGAAACGATCGGCCTCTCGTCTGTGGGGGCCTTAAGACCTTTCTATTACTATTTATTATCTAGGTTACACTGAAAATGTTTAGAAAATGAAAAAAAGTTGCCAATACTTTTATTCTTTTTCGAAGTAATCTCCGTTCCTCCCTATACATGGTCACATTCGATGTAACCAATGAGAAAAGTAGTGGGCCCATTCTTCCTTAGGGGTCTCTTCTATGGCATTTTCGTACGCTTTCACTGCATCTTCAGGGTTCGTAAAACGAATACCTCGAATTTTATCTTTAGTTCTTGGGAATAATTAATGAAAGTCGCAGGACGCCAGGTCACTACTGTATGGCGGATGACTCATTATCTCGACACCTGCCATAGTCAAATATTCAACAGTCCGTTTTGCGGAGTGCGCTGAAGCATTGTCGTGGTAAAGGAGAATTCTGCTTCGAGGGCGCTGCTATCGAATTTTTTCTAAGACAACAGGCAAACAGCGATTGGCATACCAGTCTGCAGCAGTCTGCAGTAACTGCAGTGGCGGATTATCCTGAAGGCAATTATAATATATATTAAGCCACCTATTTACATCCCCCCCCCCCCCCACGCCACTACTGACAAGTTCTTTATAATATAGGGGCGCCAATGACGTGTTTGCCTACGGCGTTGTTAACGTTTAATCCGCCTCTGACTAACTGTCTTCCATCTTCTAGCATAACTGTCGCGACCATGACCTTTCCGACCAAAGAATGAGACAATTATCTTTTTTCCTTGACTTCTTCCTTTCTTTTCCTTACTTGGCCGATCCTCGAAAGGAAACACGCACTGAGCTGATTGTCTTTTGGTTTCGGGTTCGTAGCAATATACCCAGCTTTCATCACCTGTGACGATATCAAATACAGCATTTGAGTCACCGCCGTTGAACTTATCTAACATTTGGCGACACCAGTCCATGCGAAGGTGCTTCTGGTCGTCAGTTAAAGTATGGGGAATCCATCTGGTACAAAGCTTCCTGACGCCTAAATGTTCGTGTAATATTTTTTGAACTTGACTCATACCAATGCCTAGGCTTGCCCGTTTCTACTGATAGGTCACTCTCTTATCTTCCTCTTCCGTCGCACAGCACTGATGTTATCTTTAGTAGTCGCTGTTAAAGGACGTCCCTCATGCGGATCATCATTGAGATTGCTACGTCCATGCTCAAACTCATTAAACCAATTGTAAATAGTGGCACGAGATGGGGCTTCATTAAGAAATACTACTTAATCGCAGCCTATCATAGCTTTGTTGTTGAGTAAGCTCACAACGAAAGTCATAATAAATCATTGAACGAAAATTTTCTGGCGTTAGGTTCATTTTCACGTGTAACAAGAGTTTTAGATTTGCCACCAATTCACAAAAACAAATGACAATTATAAATGCAATATCCCCTTGACTTTATAGGTACTAGCTGTACATTAGGTTACCAATGAGTTCTAAAATTGAAATTCAAAAAAGTTATCATTAGCAATGTTTCTAACTGGCCAGTTCTAAACATTTTCAGTGTTACCCACGTATATTATACCCTTTGAGTATCCAACTATAACGGAGACGCCATTGTCAGGCGTTCCCCGCTGCCAAAGGTTAGACCCTCCGGTCGTGAGGGTTGTATAAAACTAGTTGCTGCGCGTTTTTGACGTATTCGGAAAATTACAGCGAGGCGGAACGAACCGGAGCAGAAAATGCCGACTTGCTGTATTTTTTCCTGCAAAAACAGATCGGAAACATCAAATAAACAAAAGGATGGTGTTACTTTCCATGTGTATGTATTATTTTGCCTAAATATTAACAATAATTGCGATATATTAGCAAAAATCCAAAAATTTTACTCGATGAACAAATGTTGCTACTAAATCGTACAACATCCAAATTTAGGGTAATATTTAAAAGTAGTAATTTATAAAAACTTCTATTTCATATTCGTTCTTGTTTTTACTATTTCATAATGAAGAAACATGACTAATTAATTAGTACACTATTTACAATTTTGTTTTTCTTCATGATATTATTTCACGAAACACATTGAAAATTTGCAAATTATTATAAAATAATTATTCAATTGTGTTAACAAACTTTTGTTTATATTAATTATTATTTATTACAATAAAATATGTGCGGATAAATTTATCCTGAAATTATGCATTTTTAATTTATAAACAGGCCACACTTCATAAAAACTGAGGGTTGTGACAACGTAAAAGAAATATCGATATCGACTTTATCAGTATGTTATTCTGACCATTATTTTTTTAGATTTCCTAAAAATAGGATGATTAGGAATGCCTGGGTCCAAGCTTGCGCTAATCATTTTTCTTGGTTTCCCAAACGTACGAGTACAATTTGCTCGGTGCATTTTGAAGTTTCATGTTTTATTGTTCAGACGAACAACAGTAGGAGATTAAAACAGCGCGCCTTGCCAACTTTGAAATTATTAAAAGTGCATTTTATAATTAACTAGTTTTTGCCCGTGAATTTGAACCAATCTTTGAACTACTTATGGTGAACATTGGTAAACATTGAGGTGGAACAGAACTATTATAAATGCAAAAAAAACGTATTTAGGGTGGACCCTATTTATCAAAACGATTCCGCATTTTTACTTAGCTCTACCTTTTTTAACCGACAAAAAACCGAAGGAGGTTCTCAAGTCAACACATACTTACGATTATAGTACGATTTTGGTATTTTTTTTTATTTAATAATATAATATATTTTAAATATAATATATGGATGCTTCACGTCATGTCAATCTGGTCTCGTGGTAAGTTCTCGAAGAACTTGTTTTACGGGTATAGGTGTACCAGAATCTCATGGCAAATTGGGAAATAAAATTTTGTAGTGTGCAATACTGGAGAAATTGGATTAAACGATCTTGATACTGGTTAATTTTTAGTTAAATCGAAACTGTCTTAAGTTGATTTCCTTTTTCCTCCTCTCCTCCAGGCATGGAAAATAAACCATCATTCGATGTGCCATCGACGATTCACCGTATAGTTGTACTGGAAACACCTTTAAGGAAGTCACAATAAGTATCTAAGAAAATATAAAAAAACTAAAAGTATCAAAACAACTCACTCTAACTTACCGGTCAACTCTACCACGAGCTTTAAATTATAAGATTGAGTTTGATTTACACCTTCTTCTTCCTGTATTTTAAGATAGACATTGAAAACAATATTTCTCGCTTGAGATCGAATTTCCTTTTTCAACACTTTCACAAAAACAACAAATTCCAAGAACATATTCACAAAATTTTAGCAGCGGTTGACAGATCACGTGTTTTAATCCAGAGCCTAAACTACTACCGTACCAAATTTCATCAAAATCCGTTCAGTAGTTTTTGCATGAAAGAGTAACAAGCATCCATCTATACATCCAACCATCTATCCATCCAACCATCTATCCATCCATCCATCCTCACAAATTTTCACATTTTATACTATTACCTACTAGGATAGGATGTGAAAATTTGTGAGGATGGATAGATGGTGAATGTATGGATGTTCTTTAATATTGTAAAACATACTTTTGTTCTATCATCAATAGTTTCCGCAGCGCATGCGACGAAAGTTGTTTAATGGCATTTTTGACACCTTGGGTTACGTTACTAAAGTTTTAGTAAGAATCCCTAATCTTTTCTAGCAATAAATATAGCCTATTTTACTCAGGGTGAATGTAGCTTTCTAATGGTGAAATAATTTTTGAAATTGGCACAGTAGTTTTTTAGTTTATTCATTACAAACATACACACAAAAATACAAATCTTTCCTCTTTATAATATTAGTATAGATTATTATATACTACCTAGGTATATAAACAAATATTTTTTTAAACGACGTACAGTCAGATTAGACCGCAAATTAATATTTATCTATACTTTCTCTCATTAGTTATTCTATGTGCTAGTTAGAATAGTTAGACATACAGAAACTTATAAGAGAAAATATAGGTAAATATTGAAAAAATCGATTTCGAATTGATTTCGCTCAGAATAATTTTCCCTAAGAGTTTTTAGCATAGTCAATCAACATGGGAACTTACAAGTTTCTATCTCCTATAGTTTAGAAATGCCAGGAGGATGACCAACTTATAAACCATTATGGAGACCGATTACTCGAAAATGGTTGACTTTGTAAAAAGGTAATTTATAAATTCTTATTTCAATTTTAAAATACCTATAAACTATACAAAATTTCATTTATATATATTCATAATTACACATGCTAGAAAGACGGACAGACAGACGGATGGTCAGTGCAAATTTATTAGGGTTTCTTGAGTATTACGGAATGCTACAAATTGGTTGTACGCACCAGCCGCTCCGCAACTATGATATTCGCAACACTGCTAAAAATGCTAAAATTCTTCTTCACGCTGGATGACGCTTCCATTTTTGCATGTTTCAACATTTTAATACTTATTTACTTTATGATACTGAGCGAAATTGTAAATTAAATATTGTAGTTAAGATTGAATAGATATAATTTTTAAAATTTACTTTTGCCACACATAATTATTACTAGCCGAACTCATCGATAGTAAAACATCGATAGTGTCAAGCACTAGCGGTGCGGTCCCCCCTCCCGCAGAAAGTGGCGAGACTTTTTCGCATAGAAATTAGCTGTCACGTCGTCTCCGTATAGTTGGATACTCAAAGATTATACCCCAAGATAGATCAGATACAGACGGCTGCGATTTGACATCGACTGTTCCGAACTTTATAAAGTAGGTGCGACCACGGCTCTACCTTGACCATTTTTTTACCTATGGATTTCTGGATATCTATCTGAATTATTTTCTTGTATCGGCCTTTCTAGACCCCTATTTTACGTAGTCGGGTTATAGTTTTTTAACTTATTTTTATTTAAAAATAATTTCAATGTTGAAATTTGTGTTAATTTAATCTTATCACAAGTACTGAGACTGCAATTGACCTTCGTATGATATTGTTTCGACTTCGACTTATCTATATAATATGACCTTGATAACTTGATACTGACTATTTCAAATGTCAGATTAATTTTATGAGATTCTTAAAACAGGCATGTTGTATTATTGCCAAGCGGAATGCGAGTTGTGACTATTTAATGTAGAGTTTGCAGATTAGGTTTTTTATTTTTATTGAAACCAGTCATATATTTTTAAAAATGTCTGGCCCGCTCCGATTTGAATCTAATATATTTTTAGGCGTCGTTCGCTTGTTCGCCCCACAAAGTTTCGTCTTAATGGGACTAACGAATTTTCATACGTCAGCTCCTCCCATTTTTATTTTCTATTATTTTCTAAAAAAATGCATTAGATAATATCAGCAAAAAATACAATCAGTTGTAACTTGTATCTTGTAGTTCAGTAATAGGCTACTTGACTTATATTTAATTTCAGTATTATAGGAGTATTTTCGTTATTACTTACTTGGCTTAGGAAAACGTATTCTAGCGATATTATAACTTAAAAACTCAAGATTGATAAATAAAGTTGATTTAAAAATATTTATTTTGTTTTTTAATTTCTACTGATAAAAACGCTTCGAAGCAATTTCTGGAAAAGATGTGACGAGTTGACGATACAAACACACATAGCGACTTCAAAATTAAGAAGACTGAGTAGAGAAATATTTAAAATTATAGCCAAATTTAAAAGGGGAATTACTTAGAAAATAAGTTTTATTTCATACTTTTTTGTGAATTTTTACTTTGGAAGTCGGTTTAATTTTTTGTTTAAAAATAATAATTAGTAAAGGAATCAATGAACTACCTATGAGATGGCAAAAGTGCATTAGCAATGGTATAAACTTACCTACTTTGATTAAGTAAATATATTATGTTTACAAAAAATCGGCTATAAGTTCCTCCTTTACAAAACGCCAACTTCATATTATGTAATTGTTGACAAGATTAGAATGTTAATAAATTAAGTACGGCTATCGCCGCGCAGTGTGCGCGCTGGTGGCGTATACGGCGCATGTACACCACGGGCAAGGGCATGTACCTATATCCCATTTTGGAAAAATAAGTAATCTCGCAATAAGTTACGTAATTACTTACCATAAACGACATGATGGAAAGATTGGCAGATCCTGGTGGTTGGTTAGCCATACACGACGACATTTCTTCAGGCGTGAAATCAATTTTTCCTCCGCGTTCTTTTGTCCGATACCGCATGAAGACAGCTTTATACGCGTTCTCGTTTGAGCAGGAACCACACATCATAGTTGCAATGTTGTTAAGTCCCTTGGGGGCAACAGACATCAAAATACTTTGAAGTTTTTCGGGCCAGTCCTTTCCCGGGAATACGCCCAGCGCTGGCCGATTAACCAGAGCACGCTTAAAGTAAAAGGAACGCTCATTAGTCAAAAAATATACTAAATGCACATCCATAGAAGTTAGTAAGTATACACCTAGATAGCCTGTACATCTGCAGGCAGGCAAGCTTGAGAAAAAATCTCGTAGCCCTTGAAGTCAAAAAGCTGTTTTATAATCAAATGACTAACCAGATTATGTTCATCGTCAAAAGCTTTCAAAAGAGCTGGATGATTGTATCCGACCGGCACTGAAGATATTTGTGTGAAAGAGTCCAAAAAAGTGTTGCCATCAGCGTCGACGAAATAATTGCCAATACTCTTGTCATAGTCCGCAAATAACTGTACTGAATCGGCTTGCTGAAAATATAAGTTATTTGTTGAAAAAGTTTTATGTAGCTTATGTAACCGGCAAAATTAAGAGCCGTGTAAATTTCAGAACGCCTGTTATAGTTAATCGTTCATTAAATATCATAAAATCTCTCGTTCTTCGTATTAAGGATAATATTTGGACTAACAGGCGTTAAATCAGGATTATGGCGTTTTATACGTAAGTTGCGTAATCTGTTCATTACTTAAGTATTACCTACTTGTACTTACTTACCTATTAATTTTTAAAATTAAGAAAGTTATTTATAATTAATTACTTATAACTTTCTTAGTTTTATAATAATATATCTAATAATTATTATTATAAATATTTAACCTTTACATGTGGGAGAGCCACGCTTCGGCATGAATGGGCCGGCTCGACCGGGTAAATACCACGACCTCACCGAAAACCGGCGTGAAATAACGCTAGCGTTGTGTTTCGCCGAGTGAGTGAGGTTACCGGAGGCCCATGGGGGGGATTGGGGATTTTATGGACCAGGAACGCAAGTCGCAGCACCAGAGAGGTAACAAGTGTAATCCTCTGGTATTGCGAGTGTCCATGGGCGGCGGTAATCGCTTACCATTAGGCGATCCGTCTGCTTGTTTCCTGGTTCATTACATTTAAAAACAAAACTTACCTGAAGCGATGATAGCTGTTTCAAAAGCTCCTTAGTTTTGGGACCCGGGACAGATGTTTTTATATCTGGGTGTGCAGGCTCATTTTGACAAACAGAAGACGAATTTCGAGAGCCTAAAATATTATTTTTTAATAATTATAAGGTAAAGTAAACATTATCATCCTGTTGGAAATACAATAGGGGATCGGACTACATATACCTACACTGAATTATTTAGATTCATTTATATATTAAGAAATATTGAGGCATTAAGTACTACTTATCAAATGTAAAAAAATATATTATTTTTATGTATAGTAAAGTAAGTAGATATATAAAAATACAAAAAAATATGTTTTTTTTTTGCAAAATTAGTAAACAAAACCTATATCATTAGTTTACTATTACACCATAAACAAAAACATTAATATAGAGTTTCTTCTGAGAAGTCACTCATATATTTTATATTTTATATTCATTAATGCAATAAAAAAAACAGTCCGCTTGCCTATTACCTATAATATTAATTGTAAGTACATTTTATTAGGGTTCGGTAATTATGAATATAGATTGATGAAATTTGGTGCAGTTATAGATTGTATATAGATCACGGTTTCGGGATCATAAAAAAATATTAATTTTATATTTTAGGGGTGGCTCTCCATACATGTGAAGTGGGGATGAAAAAATTTTTTTCACTCTACCCCATCGTGTGGGGTATCGTAGAATAGGTCTTTTAAAATAAAGGCAAGGTTTCATACGTTACTTTTTTATAAAGTAGACCATTTTCGAGTAATCGGCCTCCAAAGTAGTTTGTAAGTTGGTCCCCCCCTAGTATTTTTAAACTATAGGAGATAGAAACTTGCAAATTTCCATGTTGATAGATCATGCTAAAAACTCTTTAGGAAAATTATTGTGAACCAAATTGGACAGTAACTTTTGGAGTAATTAAAAAAAAAGCATATTACGCGTGTATAGTTACGGAACCCTCCTTAGACATGTCGACATGCTCTTGGTTAGGTTATATCAAGAAAGCATTAGCTTCGTCCTCTAAATTTGACGGTAGATACTGGATATGAGAAAGTATTAAGTAGATAGGTATGCACTTATTTATGTGTAGTTTACTAGTTAAAGATTTTTAACCACAATCGAAACTATTTCACTTTATGGACCCATAGAAGTAGCGACGAGCGATGAAATAAGTAAAGACTAAGGAATTTATGAAGCGTGAATTTTTCAAGTAGGTACACAGGCAGGGATCCCTTCTTTTCGCATAATTTTATTTGTCATAATTTCATTTGGCATACCTCACTTGGCATAATTTTGATACGCATAATATTACTTTAGCATAATGGTTTCTTGGCATACTACATCATTAGGCATAAATATCATTTAGACTAATCTTTTTTGTCCTAATTTAATGAGGCATAACTCGTAAGGCATAATTTTTCTTGTCATAATAATAATTTGACATAATTGTTTTTTGGCATAAACTCGTTAGGCATATTTTTTGTCATAATAAATTCAAGGCATTCTGCCACATGGCACAAATATGCATAAAATCGAAGGACATAATGAAAACACGGTTAAGGTAATTAAACGCATATTTATGAAACATTAAAAGCAGGTATTATACTCATTATACCTAGTGTAACATGTGTAACAGTAGGTTAAGTTGCGGCGGGGTGGCCCAAGGGCCACCCGTAAGCCGCTAACATGTTTAAAATAACTAATACGAAAGGTAATGTAATGCAACAACAAAACTTTCTTTATCCTTAAGTACATTGGGCTCGTGGTTATGGCTCGGCATGTTCTTAGATAGCAGTTCGTGTCGTTTGTCCGAGTTTAATTTCGTGTACAGTTGAAAATTACAAATATAATTGTTATTTCGTCTTAACTCGCACACCCAGTAGAATTTATCATTCACTAGTATGTGAAAAAAAAAAATCTACAAAGAAGTATGCGTAAATATAATAGTAATAATAGTAATGTCATTATGCTTAAATATATTTATGCTTTTTAAAATTATGCGTAAAAATATTATTCTTAATTAATATTATGCGTAAAAAAATGTATGCCTTACAATAAGTATGCCTAACAATTATTATGCTTTTAGTAATTATGCGAAAAAAAATTATGCTAAGAAAGTTATGCCAAATGAATATTATGCGAAACTACTATTAGGTCAAATGAAATTATGCCACGTAAAATTATGACATATGATTTTATGCGAAAAAATAGGGAACCCCATTTAAATACGATGTAAGGCTATAAAACCAGATTTGTTTAATAGATAAATGGCTGCTAAAAATTAAATTTGTAGGCTACGGAAAATCCCATTTTTGGATACTGTTGGAGTTTGTTTTTCTTTGGCATGGGTGTCGTTTTGAAGGTTTTTGGAGTTTTACATTTTTTTTATTAAAATTAATATGGGTGTCCTTTTCCAGTTTCTAGCTAAGTAATTACAAAATTGTCTTCCAATTTCAATCTCCAAAATGGAGAATTTTCATTCTTCTTAAAATTGACATGAGTAATAATTTAATAATTCTTGGGGATGCTGATTAGGATTGATTTAAGATTTTCATTATTTTTTTCAGTAGGATGCACTGTTTCTGAGATATAATAAATTTTATAAAAAAATGTAAATGCTCTACATTAAAATGTTGGAAAATTCAGGATTTTCAAATGTCTTTTTCTCCCATCATGAAGGAAATATATTGTGGTTTTGAGAATAATAAGGAAGAGCAAATGTTTATATGTAATTTTTTCAATAGGACGCACCGTTTTCGGGATAGAATAATTTTACAGAAATTAAAATACATCCGGCGTTTATAATTTCGAAATAAATGTTTTTTTTTCGTAATTAACATCCCATTAAATGTAGAAAAGGAGACCTAGATACATTTTATTTAAAAATAAATGTCCGCTATCTTTGAAATTCAAAATCTAATTCATTTTTGTATTCAGCACCCCTAAAAACCTCGAAGACGACACCCATATCAATTTTACAGAGGAATAAATATTCGCCATTTTTAAATTTCAAAATGAATCTATACAATATGTTGTTTTGTAGCATGCCTATAAGACATAGCGAAAGTGCTCATTTTGAAAGTAGGATTATTCACCACCACGACGTCGTCCGCATCAACTGATGGCGCAATAATGCATTAATTTCGGCCATATTTGATTACCATAAAAAAGGTTATAGTGAGTAAATCTTAAAAGATAGATATATATACTGTCGCGGATATTTGTAGGTCGTTTAAAGGGGAACAATTATTTCATACAAATTTTTTGGGTAACTTGAACCGTTTACGCAGCGCACGCAACGGAAGTCCTCAAATATGAATAATTTTCCCCGTTTTTGCAACATTTTTCACTGATGCTTCGCTCCTATTGGTCGCAGCGTAATGTTATATAATTTAAAGTCTTCCTCGACAAATGGACTATCCAACACAAAAATAAATTTTCTATTCGATCGAGCAGTTTCTGAGATCAGCGCCTTCAAACAAACAACGGAAGCCCTCAAAGATAAATAATTTTCCTCGTTTTTTCCACATTTTCCCCTGATTCTTAGCTCCTATTGGTCGTAGCGTGGTGTTTTATAGCCTACAGCTTTCCTCGATAAATGGACTATCCAACACAAAAAGATTTTTTCAATTCGAACCAGTAGTTCCTGAGATTAACGCGTTCAAACAAACAAACAAACTCTTCAGCTTTATAATATTAGTATAGATTATTATACAGTGAGTTTTCATCTTAAAGTCGGCCGTTTCGATCCTGTCCAGGGATATTGACTTACCTTGAGCCCTCATTATAATTTAATACATGTGGCATACATGCAAAAAACAAGAAGCATAAACTTGTTTTTTTTTTTTTTTCAGAACAAGCATTTTCGCTATTTCTTATTATTAAGTAAGATAAGATTTTATTAGTGGAAATGCCTTGAGTCACCTACTTGTACTCGTACTAAAAAAAATATGGAACCCAATATTTATTTTCTAACGTTCTAGTTCTACTGACTACCAAGCACTGAAGTATTAAAATAAAAAATGTACTCACATCGTAAACCTCTGAATTTTGTGTAAGTAGCTCTGTACGAACGTAACATCATGTTTCAAATTAATTAAGAGTCCTAAGTAATTTTATAAATATTTTATGTTGTTTTACTTCAACGGCAAACAATGCATGCTATGTGCAATAATCTATATTATCGTTTCTCCGATTATGCTGTTACAACAACGTTCACCCCTCTGCGCATCAACGACGCGACTTCGGAGTCGATAGTCGATACTCGTAGTAGTGATGGCCAAATCGAGTAACTAACTCGAGTTAACTAAAGTTGGGCTTAACTCGGACCAACTCGAGTTCAATTCTCTCCGACTCGAA
Source organism: Glaucopsyche alexis (assembly GCA_905404095.1). Classification (NCBI taxonomy): domain Eukaryota; kingdom Metazoa; phylum Arthropoda; class Insecta; order Lepidoptera; family Lycaenidae; genus Glaucopsyche; species Glaucopsyche alexis. Next base: position 13,294,035 of record FR990053.1, read on the forward strand.
CTCGAAAACCGAATTTTTCTATTTCTTTTTAGAATCAATTTCCTTTATTGGAACAATTAAGTACCTACAATGTAATTAAGATTAAATTATCGACATAATTTAACTACTGCAAAAATATTATTTGTGATACTGAATTTACTAATTAGCAATTTTTTTTAAATATTGTGATAATAAAACAATTATGAGCCTATAGTGTACAGCTACGTACCTACATATCTACATCATAACATCATAATGTTAGTCTGATTTTATTTTGAAAATACTGCTATGTAAGTAATAACAATATAGTTTTATTGATAACTAGTAGGGTATGGAACCGGGAAATCCCGGTCCCGAAATTCCCGGGAATTCCCGGAATTTTGAATCGCTCTAAGAACCGGGAATCAAAAATTGAGAACCGGGAATTTTGGTACTTTCGGTACCGAACAGATTGTATTAAAATTTTCAAGTATTAGGGTAAACTGTCATCGGTAATTGTAAATATTAGCAGTTCGTTTGATGAGAAAATTGGTGGTGGGAATATCAGGCGTTTGAAGATCATCAGCTCTTTTCTATTTGATGAGGGGATCTGACTAACTTTGGAACATGGTAAGGTAACCATGACCTGATAAGCCGTTTGAAGATTATCAGTTCTTTAATAGTTGATGAGGGGATCTGACTATCTTCTATATATTCTATCGATTCGAAATTTGGTACCGTATTACTTCAATGTTATTGAAAGTATGTATATGGTAAGGTAACCATTATTTATACCTACTTTAAAAAGGACAAAATGAAAGTAAAATTAAAAATTAAAAAAAACCCCCGACACAAAAAATTAACTCTAAAAACTAATAAATAATATTTTAAACCTAATATAATTATTATCATCATATAATATTATGTAAGTTGAAATATTTCTATTTTCCAATCGTCGTCTCGTCGGGGGACCGCTAAGTGAGAAAAACAGGTAGTTGCAGACTGCAACAAAAGAATTTACTCCGAAAAAAATTCGCTCGTACATAAATGTAATTCGTAATAATTAGCTGTTGTTGGAAAAATACTTTATCAACTTTAGCGGTCCCCCGACGAGGCGACGATTGGAAAATAAAAATATTTAAACTTACATAATATTATATAACGATAATAATTATATTAGGTTTAAAATATTATTTATTATGTCCTTTTTAAAGAGGAAAAAAATACATTCTGTATTATTCCAGAAAGTAAACATGTGCGAAAATATTGAGGAAAGAGCTTATTTTTAAATTTTATTATTATTTCATACATTTCTTCAAAATATGAGGCAGTTTATCAAAATATAACGCTTTTCTAAAGTTTGCTGTATACCATTACTTCCCAAAAATAGTTACACTGTGAAATGGTGCAATAATCCTGTATTATTATTAAGTATGTTTATTATTATTATTATTATTATGTAGGTATGGTTTTTTTTTACTTTTTTTTCACATTTAACCCTCATTACCTTTTTTTTGGTAAACCTAACCTAACCTAAACTAAACCATGGGAGAAAAAAGGTAATGAGGGTTAAATGTGAAAAAAAAGGATTAAGAGATTTTTCGTCATACAATAAAATGACACACTTTTTAAGCCCTTTCATTTGATATGTCTTGTAGTACTACAGAAGTGGGGACGGGCTCCATACAAAAATGCCCCTTCTTCTTTAAATTGACGGTTTAGAAATACGGTGATTAAAAAGAGATGTTCAAGAAATGTATGAGGCCTGGGCCAGTCCTATGTACAGTATATGTAAATATAGCTACATAAAACAGTAACCGTTTCCTATTCTTTATTTTGTTTAATTTCACTTCGTTTCCATGTACATTTAAATTAACTTCGTCAAGGAGAGCAACACAAAGTAAAATAAAACATGGCGGATCAGATCACAATTAATAAAGAATGTCATTTTGTCAATGACATGACTTTTGACAAAGAAAGACGTATGACATTCAAGACGACGTCTCTTCGTAAAACTGTCTACTACGTCAAAAGTCAAGTCAAAACAACCGTCATGGACGCCCTAAAAATAGTGTTCTCGCCACGAAGTATAGATACCAGGAGTCCGACGGTATAGGCTTTTCCATAGTAATTATGTACACAATAATAGGACCAGATCTTAGTTCTCTTTTCTGCCGCTAGCTGTGCGAGAACTTGTTACGTACCGAGTGTTGCCAATACTATTATACCAAGTGTTGCCAATACTATTATTTATTACAATTATTTTTAAATTACCGTTAGGCAATTACAGTGTTCTACGGTATCTATTTTTCGAGAACAGTTTCTAAGAATTTCCTAAAACTTTTATATAATTAGATTTAAATCCACGTTTCTCATAATATTTTCTTCCAGAGCTGTCAATAGCAACATTTAAACTTCCCGCGTAATTTCAAACGAGTGCTTGTCGAACTGTCGCGCGCTCTACCGGCAAAAATCTGTCCCCGTAATTGAGACCATTATTTTAACATTTCGTTCGGACTCCTGGTATCTATACTTCGTGGTTCTCGCAATAAAAAACTCTTCAAATAATCACTTTTGTACGCATGTACCCTTCTTCAAATTAATTTTTTCGTATTTTTATGATATTTCAATATTTTTTCCTATTCACCTATGTAGTGTACATAGAACTGGCCCAAAATCAAACATCTCTTTTGAACGAATATTCTATAAATTCCAAGGAATTTGTAAGTATTATATACAACTGGAAAGAGCTCTCGGCATCAAATCTGTGCCGAGAGGGAGATACAATACAAACCGGTCCGTCTCTTTTTAACAAGGGTGACAACAATATTTTTAATGATGGATGGGTAAAAACTGTCAAACTCGAGCAGGACACGTGAATCTGATCGAAAAGTCATAAGATTCAACTTGCAATTGTTTGCTGTCTTGGTTTACGCGAGCATGAAACTATTTTAGTTCGTATTACTACCGGCACTCCCGGAGTGCAACCCGTTGTTTTTTATTATTATTTAATTCGCTACCTAATGTTAAGTTGAGGTGGATTAAATAAAAAAGTTAATTTGGGAAAGTTTGTAATCATGAGCACTACCACGTGGTAAAGTATATTTTTCACTAATTAAAAGTTTGACGACCTCTTTGGCTTATGGTTGAGCATGTTGGTGATCAAGCCGGTCGCTGGTTCGAATCCCTTGTCAAAAGCTTGTCGAGAATCAAATAAATTGTCTCATAAATCTATCAGATCAAGTTACTTGATTTACTTCTTTGATTTGTTTGATTCTCCCGCCCGCCATTTTTTCTTTTAAAACTTTTACTATCAACTTATAACGTAATTACACAATTTATCCATACTAATATTATAAATGCGAAAGTGTGTCTGTCTGTCTGTCTGTCTGTCTGTTACCTCTTCACGCCCAAACCGCTGAACCGATTTTGATGAAATTTGGTATAGGGATACTTTGAGACCCGAGAAAGGACATAGGATACTTTTTATCCCGGAAAAAGTACGTTCCGCCGCGATAAACGAATTTTGGCGCAACGGAGTTGCGGGCGTCATCTAGTATGTTATAAAAGCTTGTCGAGAATCAAATAAATTGTCTCATAAATCTATCAGATCAAGTTACTTGATTTACTTATTTGATTTGTTTGATTCTCCCGCCCGCCATTTTTTCTTTTAAAACTTTTACTATCAACTTATAACGTAATTACACAATTTATATGTTATAAAAGCTTGTCGAGAATCAAATAAATTGTCTCATAAATCTATCAGATAAAGTTACTTGATTTACTTCTTTGATTTGTTTGATTCTCGACAAGCTTTTATATCATATAAATTGTGTAATTATGTTATAAGTTGATAGTAAAAGTTTTAAAGGAAAAATATTTTATTCTTTTTAGCGCATTCAAATAAAAGCTTGTTTTTTAAAAAAGTTTTTTTTTACTTTTAATTTATTTTTTATTTTTTAGTTATCGCTAGATAGGTTTCTCAGTCTGTTCATCTCATTTAACGCATCATTGTTGCAAGGTCGTTTGCCGGTTAATTTAGTACAGTCAATCTCTTCAATAAGGAGGCCTCCTAGAGATTTTACTCTACTCAGTAAGGACCTCAATAAACCCCAACACACCATACTTTCATTTGATACCCATATTGTACGAGTGCATTAAAATAACTTGTTGGCCATCTTGGGTGTTCTGCCATGTTGTATTTTCGAGTTATTCTCAGCAAGCTCTTTCATTTGATACCCATATTGTAGGATTGCATTCAAATTTACTGTCGGCCAACTTGGATGTTCTGTCATATTGGATTTTTGGGTTTTTCTCAGCAATCCCTTTCATTTGATACCCATATTATAGGAGTGCATTAAAAATAACTTGTCGGCCATCTTGGATGTTCCATCATGTTGGATTTTCGAGTTATTCTCAGCAAGCCCTTTCATTCGATACCCATATTGTAGGATTACATTAAAATTGACTGTCGGCCATCTTGGACGTTCCGTCATGTTGGATTTTCGAGTTTTTCTCAGCAAGCCCTTTCATTTGATACCCATATTGTAGGAGTGCATTAAAAATGACTTGACGGCCATCTTGGATGTTCCGCCATGTTGGATTTTCGAGTTATTCACAGCAAGCCCTTTCATTTGATACCCATATTGTAGGATTACATTAAAATTGACTGTCGGCCATCTTGGACGTTCCGTCATGTTGGATTTTCGAGTTTTTCTCAGCAATCCTTTTCATTTGATACCCATATTATAGGAGTGCATTAAAAATAACTCGCCGGCCATCTTGGATGTTCCATCATGTTGGATTTTCAAGTTATTCTCAGCAAGCCCTTTCATTTGATACCCATATTGTAGGAGTGCATTAAAAATGACTTGGCGGCCATCTTGGATGTTCTGCCATGTTGGATTTTCGAGTTATTCACAGCAAGCCCTTTCATTTGATACCCATATTGTAGGAGTGCATTAAAAATGACTTGACGGCCATCTTGGATGTTCCGCCATGTTGGATTTTCGAGTTATTCACAGCAAGCCCTTTCATTTGATACCTATATTGTAGGATTACATTAAAATTGACTGTCGGCCATCTTGGACGTTCCGTCATATTGGATTTTCGAGTTTTTCTCAGCAATCCTTTTCATTTGATACCCATATTGTAGGAGTGCATTAAAAATAACTCGCCGGCCATCTTGGATGTTCCATCATGTTGGATTTTCAAGTTATTCTCAGCAAGCCCTTTCATTTGATACCCATATTGTAGGAGTGCATTAAAAATGACTTGGCGGCCATCTTGGATGTTCCGCCATGTTGGATTTTCGAGTTATTCACAGCAAGCCCAAGCCCCAATTCATTTGATTGCATATTCACGCCAACCAAGATACTCGTCAAGACGAATCATACGAGCCCAAACTCGATGGAACCTCATCGTCGTTTAATTACAGAGTTCCTATGGCCATATTCTAGCTCCCTGGTTACCATATAGTATCAAAGTACTCGTCAAGACGAATTAAACGAGCCGAAACTCTATGGGGTTGCATCGTTTAATTACGGAGTTCCTATGGCCACCTTCCAGCTCCATCATCAGATCCTGGTTACCATATAGTATCAAAGTACTCGTCAACATGAATTAAACGAGCCCATACTCGATGCGGTTGCGTCGTTTAATTTCAGAGTTCCTATGGCCACCTTCCAGATCCATCACCAGACCGGTTACCATATAATATCAAAGTACTTGTCAAGACGAACTAAACCAGTGGTCCCCAACCTTTTTTTTACGCGGGCCACAAACCCGTTGTACTCCTGGTGTCGCGGGCCGCAACCAAAATTTTTAGGGGCAAAAAGTATGTTGTTTAAATTTAACGATTTAATAATAGAATAACACAAGGTAGTTAAAAGAGTGAACTAAACATTTAAGATGAGATAACGACACAAACTAAAATAAAATAACAAATATGTATTATAATAATTATGTTCACTCAGTGATATTTTTGGAATTGTGAACGCTTTTTCACTAACGCGGTTACAGATTTCACGAGGGCCGCATATAAAGGCCCGGCGGGCCACATACGGCCCGCGGGCCGCGGGTTGGGGATAGCGGAACTAAACGAACCCAAATTCGATGGGACTATGTGGTTTTATTTCGGAATTCCTGTGGCCACCTTCCAGCTCCATCATCAGTTCAGCTCCACGTCATCATAATATTGCATTGTCATGCGATTTACATATTCGTGCAAAATTTCAACTCAATCGGAAACCGGAAGGTGGATCAAATTTAACTTGCAAGAATCCATTACAGACCGACAACGGGACAGGTGAAACTAAATAAAAACTTATAAAATTAAACACAAGTTCTTCGAGAACTTACCACGGGACAAGATTGATGTGGTGTGAAGGGTCCATAAATATTATTATTATGTATATTATAAGTCATCCTATACAGATAAATCTACCTTCTAATATTATAACTCTGTCTGTCTGATGTCGCCCGCCCGCCCGCGAGGTTCTCACGTAACTATGCGCACATAATAAGCACTCAGGGATTAAGAATTTTTCTACCAGTGAAAGAATTTTTCAAATCTGTTAGGTTTCAGAAATTATCAATAACATACAAACATACAATGGTTTCCTCTTCACAATATCATGAAGGTAGGTAAAATAATATAAATGTCCTATATTCCCTATTAAATCATATTGTCACCCGAACATCTAGAATGTTCCAAGGGAAATACACGGCGTTTTGTGTTGCAACTATTCTATTTTCATTTCTTCCATTTTACTCTACCAAAATGCAAATAATCAAAAAATAAATTATAACAAATTTGTAATTATCGGTTAGTAGGTAGGCTCTAAATAACTAGTAATTTTTATTTTACATTTCTCTCTCAGATTATGAATAACATAATATTTAACCGAGTTTATTAGTATTTCTTGCTTATACACTATATCGCACATAAAATCTACCAAACCTGAAATTTAAGGAAAGATATAAACTGGCTACACTAGGTTACTTGTTAGAACGAGACACAGGGATAACTTATAGCTATCTCACCGGGACCGGTTTTTTTATTGCGCATGTGATAAGCTTTAAGTCTGAGTAGTAAAGATCATTTTTGATTGAATTAAGAGGAAAAAAAAGTTTGAAGTACTCTTTCCTGTTGTATAATTATAATACATGTTATGTTATAAGTACAATTTTTGGCGACCATACCCACTTACAAATTCCTTGATAAATTCCCGCCTTCTAACTTGACACTGGCAAATGGTTATAAGCCGATGCCTTAATAAAAAAAAAAACACCACTGTCAACTGTCAAGTCACAATTGTCAATGTCACAGATTGTCAAAGTCGCGAATGAACTCGCGAAATACGCGAAACGCGAAAGTTTAAGAATTTTTATTTACGATAATTTACAAAATTATAAATATGTTTAAATCACTTTTAAAGTGGAATTCAAATAAAAGTAATGAAATTAATAAACAACATCAATCATATTTATACGTATTACTGTTAGGGATATTTCAAGATGCAATTTTTTGGAAAAAATGGTGGTTTTCAATAATCTTCTTTTTGTGTTTTAATCTTCTCTTTAGGTACCTATGTGCTATTTTATATTTTGTTTTTAAAAAAAAAAATTACAATATCTTTTAATCAGATTTATTTTCAGTGTCCTTGTTTATCGGCAAGTTAATTTATTGGAACTCACAATCATTTGTATTTTAATGGTTTTATTATTAGACGCATTCGAAATGTGGCTTAAATATAAACACCGTACATCTTGTCTAAAAAGATTAGGCAGCCAAGATATAAACAGAATAAGTAATGTTTATAAATCAACATGTAACTGGAGTGAAAAAATTATAAGGGACTTTCTTTTTCTAAGGAATATGAATCCTACTAAAGTAAGTATAATATTAACAATGTTATTGTTAGAAAGTGAAAAAGAATATTTTGTTTCAGTTTATATTAATTTTTGATATTAATTTATAGCAAAATAAATCAACTGTCAAGTTGTAAGATAACTTGAAGAAAATAGTATGGTCATTCAAAAAACTACATTACTGTTTATATGATAATACTAGTTGACCCGTGCCCACTTCGTTAGGCATTAAACATTTTTTGTTGATGATGATGAGGATAAAAGTATCCTAGTTATACCTTATAACATCAGCTATCTGACAGTGAGTCTAGTGAAAATCGGTCCAACCATTCCAGAGATTAGACGGAACAAACAGACGGACAAAAAATTTTAAAATTGATTTTTATTGTTAATACTGTATACCGCATATACTTTTATATGCTTTATAAGTGAAAAGCTGTTAATTTGAAATTACAAACAGACACTTCAATTTTATTTATTTGTATACAATATATAGATTTAGGCATTGAAAGTAAATTGAACTAAGAGAGAATACACAAAAGGAGCACTTTCAATTGCTACAGATATAGCAAAACAATGAAACCTGTATCATTTTACATAATTGTAGTATATTAATAATTAAAATAAGTTTGTGACTACTAACCTTTTATAATATAAAGAGATGATCATAAAATTTTCCTTTATAGTGGCACGGCACCCTTTTATTGATATTTATTAATATACATTGTTTCAGGCATTCTTACTCCTGCAAATAAGTTTCAGTGTAATGTTCTTAATTGGAAATTATTGCAATGGATACATTTTATCATATGGTGTTTGCACTTTGTTATATTTTGTACCCAAATTACTTCCACATGCTATGAAGATCTTAAAGAGAATTCAGCAAAATGCAGGCAATTTTTTGACAATGTAGCTTAAAATTACTTTGAAACAAATAATTTTAAACATATGTTGAATCAAAATGAATTTTTGCATGTTTGCAATTTTTGAAAACTTGTCAGTTATCATAGGACAATATTTGTTATTTTAGAATCTGATGTGGAATTAGAGGGTCTACTCCCAGAAGCCTCTGAAGAAAATTTACACCTGTTAGCATTTGAGTCAGATATAAAAGCAATACCCGATGATAGACAGAGTTTAGGTAAGTAAAACATTATCCTTTTTTTTCAACCAATACATAAAAAAAAACTAAGGCCTTCTCATCCGTTATTGGATGATTTATACAGTACATATTCTCCAAGCAAAGTAACCACTCTTGAAATACTGTATTGCCTGGGACAGTCAGTATTTTAAGTCATATATAAGGTTTGGTAAAATCAATTATGGATACTTCGGGCATATGATCTACTGCCTTATGTAAATTTAAGCAGATAAATAATTGTCATACTCAAAAAGCAGTGGATTATGTGCCTAAATTATCCGTAATTGATTTTTGGAGACCTTATATATCGAACCTGCATTCTCTCCAGTGCTAATCAAACGGTCTACTCACTAGGCCACAGAGCTCTAAACCAATACATTACACAGTATAAAATTCAGTAAGTTCTAAAAATGTGATATAAATTGATTATGTAAAATAAACCCATCAACATTGTCCTTTGTGTTGTGTGTATTGCATTTAGATTCTAGACCTTATTTTTTCTATTAATGCAGACCTGTGGAAACCGGAAGACATACCATTGGAAGAAATAAGTGATGATAGTTCTGACAATAGCAGCTCTTTAGTAACAAATTTATCGATGGATAAAATAAATTCTCTGACAAAAGATGTTGAAGCAACAGATTCCAGTGAAGATGAATACATTCCTCGCCAAGGTATGGTGACTCAATTACTATGTAAACATTAAACATAATGTAACAAATGTTTACAAATCAAAACAGTGTCAAAAATATTTTAAACAATCTATATTTTAGAACAACCACCAGAAGTCACACCAACTTCAATGGAGGTGTATCCGTCAAGTACATGGAGCAATACTGCTTACAATATGTTCACAAACATTGGTGGAGCAGTTGCTAAAATGGTTTATAATCCTGCCCAAAACAAGGAAAGGAAACGAATAGCTAGTGCTGGTTCATCAGATGGATTTGAAATAATAGATAAAAATGATGTGATACAATAATGATAATATGTAATGATTTTAAGTTTACCTATATGCTTAGGGGGGGTTTAAATAGGTTTTGCTCATAAACAACAAATATTGTACTTAATATTATGTAATTAATTAACTTGGAATGTTTGAAGTATTTTCCAGCTTTGACATTAGTTCTTGGTGCTGTTTCTTCAGAGCTTTTAGACGTATGTTGTTTATTGTATTTCTGGCAACAAGCGTTTCCAACATGGGTCGAGATATCTAAAAAAGTAGAAATTTTTAACACCAGTGATTGTCTGTCTCCCAGGATAATATTATGTAGGTACTAAACCTGACCACTGAATACTAGTCTATATTACTTTAAAACTAGTATATATACTTTAAAACTTATTTATGTATTTTTTAAAGCCCTCACTTTGTATTGCCCAAGTCAATTTGCCATTTCCCAAAGAAATTATAATTTTTTTATCTTAGGTTCCATAAGCCTATCTATTATTTATAGGTTCCATAAGTTCCATAAATATAAAGTTTCAAAACACATTCATGCATTATTTTTGTAAAATAATAAAAATTAAAGTACATAATTATTGATTGATACATTTTATTAAATTGTAAACACAGTCCTTTGTATGAAAGTTGAAATAGAATGTGTCTCTAAGTCCTAACTCCTACCCTACAGGCTGCCATGTTGTAACATTATAGTAAACTACTGATTTACTACATTTTTAGGGTTCCGTAATACACAAGAAACTCATAAAGTTTCACCCCATAATTATGAATATAAATAGATGAAATATGGTTTAGTTATAGATTGTGTATAGATCTCGGTTTTGGCACCATAAAAGAATAATAATTTTATATAATATTAGTGGTGGCTCTCGTATATGTCACTATAAAATTGTAAAAACCGTTAGATTGTAATAAAACTAGTGAAATTGTAAAATGTTGATACACTTCCGACGCGAATATTCTGCCTATAATTTAACACAATAATTTTCGTTAGATTATAAATATATAGTTACAAATCTTAAGACATATTTTTACAATCTTGTTAGTTATTTTACAATCTATGTTCTTACAATTTTACGGTGACATATACATGTGAAGTGGTGATGAATAAAATTTTTTTATTCTACCCTATCGTGTGGATGAATAGATCTTTTATAATAAAGGCAAAGTTTCATACATGACTTTTTTACAAAGTCGATCATTTACAATTAATAGGCCTCCAAAGTGGTTTGTAAGTTGGTCCGCCCCTAGCATTTCTAAACTATAAGAGATAGAAACTTGTAAGCTTCCATGCTGATATATCATACTAAAAGCTCTTTAGGAAAATTATTTTGAACGAAATCGGACAGTAACTTTTGAAGTAATTAAAAAAAATCTAATAAGTGTAGTAATAGTACGTAGTAGTTACAGAACCCTCATTAGACATGTCCTGACATGCTCTTGGTTAGGTTATTATAGCATTGATTGATATTGTCAAGTAAGGGTCTTTTCCTGTCATGCGGTTTCCTCACTTGGTTGTACAGTGCGGATCTCGGTCTCACTTGGCTGAGGATGAAATGATGTTCCAGTCCACGTAATAGGAAAAAAATGACATATGAAATGATAAGATAAGGGAAGCCTGAATGCGGCTGAAACCTGCACGCGAGGCAATGACAGGAAAAGATCCTAACCAAATTATAGGCAATAACTACATAGTGTAAAGCAATATGTAAATACAATGTTACACAAATATACCCACTTTTTCAACAATGTGACCAATTGCAATAGTCCTTACTGCAACATTATGCTGGTTATTAATTATATCATCAATCTCATTGTCACCAACATCATTTTTATACGCTTCATCTTCCTCTTCCTTTAATATTGTTGGCAGCTGCGTTAATATCTTAAAATAAACAAAAAGATTATCTTGTCTACTATAATAATTATAATGTCGAGTTGCAACCATGTGGAGCTTTACTTCTTTTTTTTGTAATTTGTATCAATGACTAGTTGACCCAAGACAGGTTGCCACATCTTTTGTGTTTTTCTTGTATTGTATTTATTACAAATGATATAATTTAAATTTTTGAAGTGACAATGTCTTATAATTCGATGGAGCGGGCTGCACGCACGAAAAAACATGACGCATGCGGCGTTACCTCGCTCTGAGGCGTTCTATGTAAGGCTTGAAGTGCAAGCGAATGAGCGGCAAAGAGGCACAATCGGCCTCCGCATTCGGCAGCATTCTTATGACATTGTCATGTTCAACTATCTTCAGTAAGCTGACTTTACAGACAACCGATTTTATTTTTTGCAAAGAAATGAATTGCAAATATGCCTACACCTTTGGTTACACATAAACTGGTTGTTCAACCAGAGTTTATTCAAAAAAAATCTTTTATATATAGAAACTATGTTCAAATGTTTATTATATTGATACTAATTACTTACCTCAAAATTGTTTAATGTCAATGACTTGTTATTGCTTGTTATATCTAACTCTATTTCTCTTCTACTTTGAGTGGAACCTTCATTGAATGATTGAAAACAGGTAATTTGAATCTAAAAATAAATTGTGATTAATTATTAATTAAGAATTCTGTCTTTAAAAGAGGATCTAGCTGTACTAACAGTAACACATTGCCTACTACAAAAGTAGTTTTAAAAATTATAGTTTAAATTGAAACTTTTTTAAAGTTTTCCTAGAATTTATTTTTAAAAGTTTGTTGAAGAATTTAAATAAACTATTTAGAAATATTACTTACAGATGGTGCCTTTGCCGATTGATCAGTTAGAAAAACAGCAAAAATTATCCCCACAAATGTGGGATCCATGCGTTGGTACATAGACTGTGTTGCAAGATCTTAAACATGAAAGTAAAATTATTATTTTATTACCAACTCATGGAAAAAAGGGTTAAAATGCCTCTAAAGAAGAGGTTAATAAAAGGTTAGAATAACAGTAGGTTTTTTGAGCACTTCACATTTTTTCATATTATAGATTTATAAATGTATAACTCACCAACATGAGATGGCCACACCGTTATGTGTGGGTGAGAATGATACCAACCAACAACTCTTAAAGGGCGACCCACTTCTGTTGCCAATTCTTCTGCCCTAAGAGTAGCTTGGACTAATTGTTCCTCAGAGATTTCTACGCGATCAGGCTTCTTATCAAGCCTTCGTAAAATAACCGACGATACAATAGAAACAAGAGTGCCATCATTATGCACCTAAAAGGAGAATAACAGTAAGAATTGTTATCAATTTAATTTCTTAAAAAGATAAAAGTGAATGCTAATTCAAAACAAAATTCGATGTAAAAATAATAAAAATCAATGCTTTGAAATCGATGGTACTATTTTACCCATTTAAGACATAACCCTGAAAGAAATTAGCTCGTTAATTTTACCTCTCCTATTAGAAGTCCCATTATTTCTTCTTTTTCAGTAGAAAGGGCATGTTGGGTACAAACTAAGGTTACGTCTGTGGATAATTGAACTTTTTGCAACATTTTCTTTCACAAAAATTGTATCACCACAAAATATACTTCTTACATTCTTTAATTTGATAAAATAATACTAAAACTGTTTATTGTTTATGCAATATTCAATCAAAGAGAATGTAAAGCTATACTACGTATTAAGAGGTGGCACTCCGAATAAAAAATAATAATTTCGAAATTCAAAATTATACCGTACCTTTTTTACGTATTTATATCTTCTAAAGTGCAAAAGATTCAAGCCTACAATGAAAAAAAAAATAAAAAAAACCATACGTAGGTTATTTATTTTTACGACCCAATTAATAGGTTAAAAAGGTAAATAAAACAATAAACAAAAAAACAATTACTATAATTCGATCGTTTTTATTGCATTAAAAATATACAAAAGTAAGCCTACATTCCCACGAGCGTTTTATGTGATCACGAGATTCACGACTAATAAACTACACTATAAATAGAACTTTGCACTAATACGACACAGCTGAAAATCGTGTACACTTGACACTTCAATTTTCAGCTCAATTGTAGATTAAGTGCAGAGTTCTATTTACAGTGCAGTTTTTCCTGTCGCGTCACGACTCGCGACCACAAAAAAACTCTCGTGGATACGAGGGCTAAAAGTTGGTAACCAAAATATTTCAGATTACCACATAAATATACGACATAGCCTGATTAACTTCAGCGTTATCCTTTGGTGCAAAATAGATAGGTACATTTTATACGAATGAGAATCTTGAAATATTTTCATGTTGTCTTATTTATTATTGCGTGCCCTTGAAATTGGAATCCAATACCTGCAAATTATGAATTTATAATATTACATTTTACCTATTTCTTCTTATTCGCAATACTAACAAAGGTTAAACTAAATGTAAAAAGTATGCGGTAAAACTGAACAATAGTATTAGAAAAAAAGTACCTACATAATTATTATTAGGGTGACTTTGTTTTAAACAATATTGCGTGCCTTAATAAACATTCGAATCTTATATTATTAATAGAGAAACTTTATAATCTTAAATCTTAGCATGCGTATTTAAATCACTACACAATAAAATTAATTTATTGAAACAAATAATAATAATAACTTGTGTTACAGGTAGGTACCAGAAAACAGGAAGTATATTAATTAATACCATGTTAATACTATACTTAAGTATATTTAAGATTTTTGTTATATTATACACATATATAGGTACACATCCATGACCCAGGAACACAGAAAAACTTTTTGTTCCTTCGGCAGGATTCGAACCTGCGACCCCCGGCTTGAGCACCAAAGCGCTGAACTGCTGATCCACAGAGGTCGTCAAACAAATATAATCTTTAAATGTCTCTTTTCAATAAAACGAGAAGTTAAAATATGGTAAAATTTTATACAAATACTCACCGATATTCTTTGACTTAAAGCATGTTTATATAGTGGTTATATACATGAACCTATTTTATATAAATCACTGTTTCATCATTATAAATATGATTTCGAGGTCACTTCACTAAAAATTACAGTTTTTTGCAAATAACAAAACATGAGTTAACAAATTTGTAAAAGTTGAAAATATATTTTCAAATTAATAGAATAGAATTTCGTAGTTTGAAATTTAAAATTAATCCTCTATTTCTGTTTAACCAATCACAGGCGATGTGTGAAAGAGTACACACGATAAAAGAGCGAGCAAGGTATGTGGTTTGCACAGACGATAGTCAGGTATAGTTTTGGAATTCGAACGCCAATACTTACGATAGGAAGTTGCGACACCCTGTATTCAATAATTTTAGCTGAAATTTAGTTTTTTTTTTTTTTTTTTTTTTTTTATTAATGGCGACTAGCGTAAAGCTATTGCCAGTGTCAAGTGTTAAAGGTGAGGAAACGAATCGCGGTAAATTATAGGAGCAATGGAATGCAAGGACGGAAATTTTGATATAAGGATACCATCAGGAAAATAATATCATAACATATACAAATTATTACGTACAATAATACAAAAATAATATAAAATACTTATTTACAAACTTAAATCATTACTTATTATAAATTCACTTAAAACACAGAAATATTCTACAGGGTTATATAATATACACATCATACAAGTAGGAAAGGGAACATGAAGGGAGCGCAAAGAGGATAAAAACGAGGTGTGATCACGCAAAGGACACGAGAAAAATAAGTGATCTAAAGTTCCCGTATCCTCCCCGCAGTCACACTCATCATTATTTAAAATGCCAATTCTATTTAAATGACTAGGAATACACATATGTCCCAATCGCATTCTTATTATCGAAGAAATTATAAGTCTGGAACTATTGATTTTATTAAACCAAGACTTTTTTGGTATTATGGGCTGCAATTTATACATACGATTACCCTTATGTTGTCCAGTAAATTCCCAATACTTGTTCCAATCATTATATAAATGGATTGTCGGTAAATTTAGAAGGTCGTAGGGATACATTTTAAATGGATGAGTGTCGCCACTCTGCACTGCATCCTTAGCTATATCATCTGCTTTTTCATTGCCTAAGATTCCTGAGTGGCTAGGAACCCAAGAAAATGCTATAGTATATCCCTTTTCAACACACTTATATAGCTTATCTCTAATATCAAAGATAATATGATTATATGGTTTATTACGAAATGGAAATTTTTCAATACCCTGTAATGCACTCTTAGAGTCACTAAATATGATGGAATTTGTTAATTTAAACATTAATATATATTCTAAGGCCTTGAGAATGGCTAAACATTCTCCAGAAAAAACAGAGCTTTGTATAGGCATTTTAATTTTTTGATGAATTTTATACTGAGAGTGATAAACACCAACTCCCACATTTCCTGATATATGTAACTTAGAAGCATCAGTAAAAATGTGATGCCAATTAATATATTCGCTGTCGATAAAATTGTTAATGTTCATGTCTTTAATTTTAACTAAACCAAGATTGTATCTCACATCTGGTTTTA
Organism: Glaucopsyche alexis; assembly: GCA_905404095.1. Lineage (NCBI taxonomy): Eukaryota > Metazoa > Arthropoda > Insecta > Lepidoptera > Lycaenidae > Glaucopsyche > Glaucopsyche alexis. Next base: position 13,310,415 of record FR990053.1, read on the forward strand.
TTAACAGACTTTCAAAACTATATGAAAAAAGAGGAAGCAAATCAGATTGATAAATAGAAGCGGATATTGAAAGAAGTTTACGAAAGCTTACTATAAGACATGGTAAAGACTTTTTATAGAAAGGATATGTCTCTAAGACAGCATTTAATTGATTTAGTTTTTCTAATAATGGATGGGATTTATACTGTTTTAAACGAAAAACAAATCTATCAGACAAATATTGTCTTCTGAGACTTAAAGGAGGATCATTACATTCTACCTGTAGGGCATTAATAGGACTCGACTTCATAGCGCCACTTATTATTCGAAGAGCTTTGGATTGAATTTTATCTATTTTTTTAATGACACTTAAATTATCACCTACTAATAAAAATACACCATAGTCTAGGACGCTTCTTATTATAGCATTATAAATAAGTTTTAAACAGAATGGATGAGCTCCCCACCAAACTCCCGCTAAGCATTTCAACATATTCAAGTTACGTTCGCACTTAGAAGTTACATATTCAATATGGGAATTACCGTTCAATCTGTTGTCTAGAATTACCCCTAAGAATTTTGCTTGTTTTTTAACCGGAATAGATTTATTATTATATCTAATATTTACATTAGGAATCGATAACTTTTTAGTAAAAACTACAACTAATTCAGTAAATTTGTACTGTAAAGTGACCCTAGTAGGAAAGTTTTGGGGTAGTTCTGATTTTTTCATTCCATATGTGTTTTGAGGTGCTAAATCCGAATCTGAGGTTTGCGGACAAAATTTCGTGACGCAACATTAAAAAAACCAGAAAAAAACCGGTTTTTTTTCGCTTTTTTTCGGTTTTTTGCTTAAAACTCGAAAACTATTAACTTTTGGTAAATGGTATGTTTACAGAAATTAAAGTACTTGAAATTCTCTACAAATAGCAGTATTTAGTTTATTCTTCAGACGAATCGTTCGGTTTCTAGTGAGAGTTGAAAATTGTAAATTTTTAGCAGTTTATACAAAACCCACTTTTTACATTTCAATATTTAATTTTTATGGATGCTGTCATTTGATAAATGTCACCTGGTTTTCCACACAAGTAATTAAAAAGAAAAGAGGCAAAAATTATGCAAATTCAGTAGGTATCAAAAAAAGGTAGAACTCGTAACAAAATAAAACTTAAAATCTCGTTACTTATGATCATATATTATTATGATTATAAATTATAATATGCAAAATTTATATGAGCCGTTGTCTTTTGGAAGGCCCTGGCTGAGGTTCCTCGATAACGATGAGTCCTGGTTCTGCTTGTTCTGGAAAATAAGTTTAAAGTTAAGTCATTTATCAAGAAGAGATGAAGATTGCAAAATAGATTGTGAGATTAAACATACCTTCCGCATCGTACTGAGGTTCTTCGATGGCATCGGGTCCTGGCTCAGGGTCTGACTGCTCCATCGTCAGCGTCGGGAGTCGTTCTCCTGGAAAATAAAAAGAGGTGAGACACATATCATATATCAAGGAGAGATGAATGACTACAAAATAACTTGTGAGATCCAACATACCTCTCTCTCTTTCTTCAGTTTCTTCTACGTCTATGTCAGAGCTGATTTTTACTGATTTAAACTTTTATTTTTCAGAACAAGCAGAACCAGGACTCATCGTTATCGAAGAACCTCAGCCAGGGCCTTCCAAAAGACAACGGCTCATATAAATTTTGCATATTATAATTTATAATCATAATAATATATGATCATAAGTAACGAGATTTTAAGTTTTATTTTGTTACGAGTTCTACCTTTTTTTGATACCTACTGAATTTGCATTATTTTTGCCTTTTTTCTTTTTAATTACTTGTGTGGAAAACCAGGTGACATTTATCAAATGACAGCATCCATAAAAATTAAATATTGAAATGTAAAAAGTGGGTTTTGCATAAACTGCTAAAAATTTACAATTTTCAACTCGCACTAGAAACCGAACGATTCGTCTGAAAAAAAAAAACTAAATACTGCTATTTGTAGAGAATTTCAAGTACTTTAATTTCTGTAAACAGACCATTTACCAAAAGTTAATAGTTTTCGAGTTTTAAGCAAAAAACCGGAAAAAAAGCAAAAAAAAACCGGTTTTTTCTGTTTTTCTTAATGTTGCGTCACGAAATTTTGTCCGCAAACCTCAGATTCGGATTTAGCACCCCAAAACACATATAGAATGAAAAAATCAGAACTACCCCAAAACTTTCCTAGCAAAAATACAATTTAACTGAACTAAACACTACTTTTATCAACAGTCAAATCTAACCCGTTATTAAAAAGCCACTCTTTAAGAGCTGCAAGACTTTGATTTAATGAAATACAAGCAATATCTACATTAGCATTAATAGCATAAAGAAGTAGATCATCTGCAAATTGCAAAACTTTTACAAATTCCTTAACAACAGGTTCTAAATCGTATGTATAAATGTCATAAAGTAATGGACTTAGAACTGACCCTTGTGGTAATCCTTTAGTTATAGTACGGACAAAACACTCAGAATCATTAATATATACAGAAATAAATCTTTCTTTTATTATATTTATTATAAACTTAATTAGAATAAGGGGAATATTTAAATTGTACAGCTTTTTCTCCAGAATTGATATTATAACATTATCATAGGCAGCCTGAATATCTAAAAAGACAGCTACAACTTGTTGTTTATTTATAAAGGCTAAACGAATATCTGTAGTAAATATGCTTAAATTATCCATCGTAGATTTGCCCTTTCGAAAACCAAATTGACTATTTGACATTAATTTATTATGCTCAAGGTACCATTCCAATCTATTTTTAATTAAGTTTTCAGCCACTTTAATAAGGACTGAAGATAGCGCTATCGGTCTATATGAATATATTTCATTTGTGGGTTTGTTAGGTTTTAATATTGGTATTACTTCTTGTGATTTCCACGACTGTGGAATGTTTCCAGAAATCATAACCGTATTAATAAGATTTAAGTAGTAATCTAATGCTTTATCACCTAAATTAGCTAAAAACGAATATGGAATACCATCCATACCTGGCGTAGAATCATTTACACTTGATAAAACACCTTTGAGTTCAACCATTGTGAAAGGAGAATTTAGTAAAGAATAAGAATGTTCACTTAAGTAATAAGACGGAGAAGGGGCCGGAAAATATTCTACTACTGAAGATGGAGCTAAGTGATCAACATAATCACATAAAAAGTCTTTAGTCTGTACTGTTGTCTGTTCTTTGAATGCAGATCTAAATCTTCTTATACTTTTCCACACCTCAGATGGACAAGTGGATGGTGATAAGGAAGAACAAAATTTTTTCCAACCCTGTTGCTTCTTTTGTTTTAGAAAAATACGAGTGGATTTATTAGTTTGTGTTAGTTTTTCAAAATTATAATTAGACATATTATTTGCATATTCCTTTTCAATTATTTTCCTTTTTTTAACAGCTTCCGAACACTCGCAATCCCACCATGGTGGGAATGGGACTTTAGTTCCTATAGGTTTTTTAGTAGGGAATTGCTTATCTGCTGCTTCAATTATTGCTCTAGCTAACATTTCAGAAGAAGTTAATTCGTTACCTACTTTAATTTCAGGTAGTTTATCAATTTGAAGCTCTATTTCATCTCTAAATTTAGACCATTCAACTTTATCCAATTTATATTTATGTCTTATTCTTTTAGCACTTCTACTGCTACTTTTATAGGGAAAAGATAAAAGTAAAGGATAATGATCACTGCCATATGAAGAAGATAGAGTCTGCCAGGATATACTTGGCACTAACGTGGGAGAACAGATTGAAAGATCAACAGCACTTTTATTTTCATTTATATGTACAACACGTGTAGGGTCACCTGTATTAATCACACATAAATTGTATTTATCTATAATATCTAATAAATGCTCGCCGTCCCTGTTGGTTATGTCACTTCCCCAACATTGATGATGAGCATTAAAGTCACCCAAGATTAAACTTGGATTAGAAAGAGAACTAAATAAACTATCTATATCAAAGAACGTAGATGATGAATTTTGAGCTATATACAATGACAAAATACAAAAATTTTGATTTAATAGTTGTATACCAACTCTGCTCAAATTGCTACTTTTTTGAAGTGGCAATGTCAAAACTTTAAAAGGAACAGAATTTTTTATTAATATAGCAGCCCCACCATATCCGTCACATCTGTCATCTCGTATAGTAACATAGCCTGGAATTCGAAACGCAAAATTTGGTTTCAACCAAGTCTCTAATAGAGCAATAATTATTGGGTCATATTTATTTATAATATAAATTAAGTCAGTCTTTTTAGGAATAATACTTCTACAATTCCACTGTATTATGTTGGAATCCATAATTGAGAACATCACTTGTATTAATCATTTTATTTAAAGAAGCAACGTTGGACGGTTTTAATATATTATTCTGTTGTAAAGCACTAATAAGTGAAGATAATACATTTAAAATAGTACTTGTATTAATGTCTGATAATCCCTTTTTTGTCCCAGAGTCAATATATGCACAACCATCCTCAGAAGGTGGTAATTGGTATTCATTTATGATCTTATTGTGAAAATTTTTATCATAACCCTTGCCAGGTTTTTGTGGCGCGCGTGGTTTTGAATAAAAAGTTTTTTTATATGAACGAACATTATTATTTTGAGGTGAGGTGAATGAATCAGAATACTGTACATTGGAGGTTAAAACTTCTCTGTATGACCTTTTACCCACCACAATCGGAGGTTGTAATTTACTAGCTTCACCGTATGAAATATTTTTCTCAGCCATACAATTTTTGATAGCTCGCTGTCTATTATATTCTGGGCAATTTTTGTTTGTAGCGTAATGGCATCCAAAACAATTTATACAGTACTCTGATTCACTCGTACAAGAATCAGCCGAATGATCCTGTCCACACTTAAAACATCTTGGAGTAGATCTACAAATAGTCTTAGTGTGTCCATATCTACAACAATTAAAACACTGTATTGTGGGATATATGTACAAATCTACAGGTAAAGAATTAAAACATATATACACTTTTGGTGGTAAAATTTGACCATCAAATGTAATAATAACTGACTGAGATGGTTTCCATTCTATAATATCATTAACTTTAACTTTATAATTAATTCGTCTTATTTTTAAAACTTTACCAAATCCTATTGGAGTTTCCAAATTGTCCAAAATTTCTGCATCCGACCATTCTGTTGGAATATTTTTAACTATTCCCATTCTAGATACACTAAAATTTGGTATAAAAGCTTTTAATTTAATTGCATCTAAATTTTTATTTGTGACAAAGTTGTTTGCATCAATATACGATTTAAAAGCAACTGTGCATCGGTTTCTACCAATTTTTTTTATACTTCCAGGTACAATACTACTCATATTATTAATTTTAAAGAATTTTCCTAAAATAAGGGGGTGTAGGGTGGTACCATCTGAAGGAGAAGATGTGAATTTTTGTACATGGACAACATAAGGGTATGCATCGGTACCAGTGTACATACGAGTCTTATGCAAATCAACAGTCTCAGAATTAATATTGTTCTTAGCACTAGGTAAATTTTCTGTAATTATCTCTTGTGGAAATGTAGTCTTAGGCCGTTTGCGGCTCTTAATCATCTCATTTTCATATTCCATATTATGGTCAATAGTTATATTTAAACCTACATCAGGACCGGGCCCTGGACCCGGCCCCGACGTCAGGTCGGGCGGCTCGTTCATCGAACCGCCCTATAAGTTAGGTAATATAATTATTTTATATACAAAGATCCTAGTATGCAATAATACAAAAAGAAAACTTACCAAATATATACAGCTAACTACACTAAATTTAATTATAAATGTAACAAATTATATAAATACTTATTTATTTACAACATAAACCCTCCTGATCGTATTTTATTAATTTGTTTAAAAATAATTTTCCGAGAAAACACCCGCTTAGTACGAAGTTTCCCGCGCTTTTTTTTTCAAATTTAGTTTTATTTTTGTAATTTGTATTTTGTGTCATTGTCCATAGAAAAAAGTATACATATAGAGATCATTGTCATTTGTTTTTTTTTTTTATGGCGTTACGGCATAAAATGTTAACCTTTTGCCATTGTCAAGTTAAAAAGGTGGCACTATGAGGTGGGTAAAGGGTTTAAAATAGAATCATCTTTAATATTTATTAATATCTTGAAACGCGTTCAAATGAGAATAGGAACGACCAAAGAAATAGGAGTTTCATAGAACTAAAACAAAAATCGAAGCCGTAGGCAGCTATTTGTCTCACAAAACATCAAAGGCAAAACCAATAAGAGTGAAAGAGAAAGCCATCTCAATGTATATACGTTTTTTTCGAAGGTTGCCTTAGCTTGGAGTCCAATTTTAGACGTTGGAATTACGACTTTATTGCTTTAATAATAAGTGACATTTTGAATTAGTAGCAGTTGATATGGCTTGAAGTTAGCCACTGACAGCTAATGCCATTTGTTTACGTGTGCATCATGAAGCATAGATACCAGGAGTCCGAACGGTATAGGCTTTTCCATAGTAATTATGTACACAATAATAGGACCAGATCTTAGTTCTCTTTTCTGCCGCTAGCTGTGCGAGACCGACGAGTACCGAGTGTTGCCAATACTATTATACCGAGTGTTGCCAATACTATTATTTATTACAATTATTTTTAAATTACCGTTAGGCAATTACCGTGTTCTACGGTATCTATTTTTCGAGAACAGTTTCTAAGAATTTTCTATAATTAGATTTAAATCCACGTTTCTCTTAATATTTTCTTCCAGAGCTGTCAATAGCAACATTTAAACTTCCCGCGTAATTTCAAACGAGTGCTTGTCGGACCGTCGCGCGCTCTACCGGCAAAAATCTGTCCCCGTAATAGGGTATTTTCCAATTTTTTGAAAAGTATGTCAAATTGTTCCTAATACCAAAATACATTAGCAGTTTGAACCATTCTTTGTGAATTTCTTTCTTTTCCTTGCAAATTAGCCTAAAAGTTTGAAATAATATTACAGGCGCGAAAACGCTATAATGTGTTGTCATGACGTCACATTCTTGTAACATTGTAACTGTCAAATGTCAAGTGTCAAATTACACTGAAAATGCCAATTAAAAAAGCCCAGCCCAGAATACCTACTATTTACGTTTTTAAATAAATGTTTTAAGCCTATTAAAAATGCCTTATAAATGGTGCGTAGTGCCAAAATGCACTAATACGTCTATTAAAACACCGGGGAAAATCTTTGTGACCATACCAAAGAACACTGATTTGCAGAAAAAGTGGCTATTACTTGTTGACGCATGACGTTAATGATTCTGATGCTGGCTATTCTTTATGGAAATCGGCAGGCCATTAATAAAAAAAGAAGAAGTACAAGAATATGACGTCACATTCCAATCTCGTGCGTTTTAAGTCACGTGGTCAAACGTGAAAAATTCATAATTTTATTTTTGATATTTCATAAAAATCATACATATTTTTGTGTGAAAAGTTGGTTAAATTGGTTTAAATTAATGTCTAGCGATAAAATATCAACAATCGCGTTGACAACAATAAAATATATTTTCATCATAGGATAAAACCCTATCCTAAATATTCAAAACAAAGTAATTATTAAACCAAATTACTAAAAATAAGTATTAACTAACATCATTAACATCTTAACACTATAATTTTTAAAAATCATCAAAATCAATCATCAACATATAGGTACATAATAATTTAGCCACTACTTATAAAATAGGTTTACTTATCTTTAATATATTGAACGATCAATCTCACAACTTCGCCAAGACTGCCGCCTAAAATGGCGGACCAACAATTTATAGGAAATAATTGGCGGTAAAAACCACACCGGAAGTTTAAGAATTTACTAAAATTGTCATACAAAATATCTTTCCAAATGGCCATTAAATTATTTGATAATTTAGATCAATTATTTAACTATTATTAAATTTTAAACTGTAGATCGTAAAACAGGAAATAATAAAATGATATTGTGACATAACTGTCAAAGTATAAAAATGATAAATTTAGCTTTTGAATGAAATTTATTTTAAAGGTGTATTACTATAAAAATACCAAAGAAATAGGAGTTTAATAGAACTAAAACAAAAATCGAAGCCGTAGGCAGCTATTTGTCTCACAAAACATCAAAGGCAAAACCAATAAGAGTGAAAGAGAAAGCCATCTCTATGTCTATACGTTTTTTTCCAAGGTTGCTCCACTTTGGAGTCCAAATTGGAGTCCAATTTTAGACGTTGGAATTACGACTTTATTGCTTTAACAATAAGTGACATTTTGAATTAGTAGCAGTAGATGTGGCCTGAAATTAGCCACTGACAGCTAATGTCATTTGTTTACGTGTGCATTATGATACAAGAAGAAGAAGAAGAAGCAAATCATGAATTTATAGTGTGTTATTTGGTAAAAAATAAAAATCTTAGTTTTTAATAAAAAGTCTTATTAGAAAACAAAGCTGTGCTCAAGTTAATATGGCCCGTTTGGTGGATGGCTATAAATCACACTCTGCGAGGAAAGAAAATCGTGAAGAAGTGTTAACTTTTCACCAGTATGTTGCGAATTGTTTCAGGTTATATAAATACAAGCAATTACACTGAAGTTATTATATTCTTGTAGATAAATGTGTTTATTGTCCATTATATGCGCATTTCAACAATATATAATATAAATTTTGTATAAATTTCAGAGGTTGTGTATTTACATAGTGATGTTTGGATATCGATAAACCTTCGAAAAGAGAAAATATGTTAATCTGAAAGAAAAATGTTTTGCCTACTTTATATTTACCAAACACCATACAATTATACAAATTAGTAAGATCTAAAATATAAACTAAGTGATAATATATAATATAAAATAGTGTGGTGTATTTTTTTATTAATTATAATTATTAATTAATAATTCCTGTATATTATAATGGAGTTACGGTTGTACATCATCACAAAAACATGTCACAAATTTTCAAATTTAACTTTGCTTTTTGGTTTTGCAGGGAATTAGGTGGCCTTTTGCAAGGATACTTCTATGTACTTTTTTAATTGACCAGAAAACGGGCAGATTGATCGCCAGATGGAGAGCGATTATCGCCACCTATACATACTCGCCATACCATAATAGGAGGAGTCACAAGTACGATCCCGGTCTTAAAATCCGCAACTACTCCTTGAGTACCCGGAGGCCGTGGTATTTATCTGGTCCAGGTGGACCGTTCGTGCCAAAGCATGGCTCTCCCACGTAAACGGACTGCTGTGCTCTGTTTTCTCCACATATTTAGCTCCATGCTGACAATCTGAGAGCTTTTTGGTGTTATCGTAACGTGTAAGCTAATAAATGATGTCCAATTGTTAACAAATAATAAATATATCTATTAAAATTTCCTATTTTTATTTATCATTCCACGTAGGTACCCCAACTCAAGGGAGAAATGCATAAAGACATAAAAAGTCTATACCTACGTCTACTGTTTATATATTTACCAGCTGTATCCAAGGGAAAAGTATCCTATGTTTTAATCCAGAGCTTAAACTACTGCCATACCAAATTTCATTGAAATCTGGTCAATAGTTTTTGCGTGAAAGAGTAACAAACATCCATCCATACATCCAGCCATCCTCACGAACTTTCATGTTTATAATAGTAGTAGGATATAGAACTGACAAGTCGATCAGACGATAGCCTGCATAGTGTGTGGGTGTATAGTTCAAGAGACTAGCTTCCCCAACATACTTCTGTTTGTTGTAGACAATACTGCATAGATTCGTTTTTGTTCGACTGATAATAATTTATAAATCACGAAGGTGCATAGATCATTACGCATAAATCTTCCACTTTAATCATTCTATCTATTGGCTGCAAACTGCATTTAAATTCATTTAATAGTTTAAAAGATCTAAGCAACCATAAAGCGGAATAAAAGACTTCATTTTATGCTATGAAAAGATTAACATTTTCATCATCATTTTGATTTTTATCGACACAAAATGCTGACTAGGGCTTCACTGGCGGACGGGAATATATTTACATATGAAGTTGCTGATAAATACGAGCAATGCCACTTGTAACCAACTTCAGACAGCTGATCTGTCTGAAGTTGGTTACATATGTTCAAAACCTGTAACCATCTACAAAAAACGAAACTAACGAACAACTAGATATCTCTTTCTTTCTCATTGGCATGTGTCATATAGGGGGATAAGGTACGATATATAATTTTTCTCTTGTTAATAGCCTTTACTCTTTATACTCTATGAAAAATACCACACGCGCGACAGTCCGACAAGCACTCGTTTGAAATTACGCGGGAAGTTTAAATGTTGCTATTGACAGCTTTGGAAGAAAATATTAAGAGAAACGTGGATTTAAATCTAATTAGGTATATAAACGTTTTAGGAAATTCTTAGAAACTGTTCTCGAAAAGTAGATACCGTAGAACACGGTAATTGCCTAACGGTAATTTAAAAATAATTGTAATAAATAATAGTATTGGCAACACTCGGTACTCGTCGGTCTCGCACAGCTAGCGGCAGAAAAGAGAACTAAGATGGTCCTATTATTGTGTACATAATTACTATGGAAAAGCCTATACCCACGAAGTATAGGAGTCCGAACGTAATGTTAAAATAATGGTCTCAATAGGGTATTATCCTATGATGAAAATATACATTCAGATTGTTTATATTTTATCGCTAAACATTAATTTAAACCAATTTAACCAACTTATCACACAAAAATATGTATGATTTTTATAAAATATCAAAAATAAAATTATGAATTTTTCACGTTTGACCACGTGACTAAAAACGCACGAGATTGGAATGTGACGTCATATTCTTGTACTTCTTCTTTTTTTTACTAATGGCCTCCCGATTTCCTTAAATAAGAATTTCCAAGAGATTATAAGGTCTTATTCTTTAAAATTTTACTTGAATGTTGTAAAAGTGATAATTAACATGTCACGTTATATTGCAAGGTGCAATGCAATAAAGAGTATAAATCAACCTCAATTGTATTTACGCAGGTTAGTAGCCGGTTTTATGCAATACTATAAACATTTCATGAAATAATTGCGTTGCAATTTGATTTTTTCATTTATTATATTCAAATCCACATATATTTCGTTAGAACAGTCCTTTATTTTGCATTTTAAGTCATTAGATTTATTTACGTAATTGAAAAGTGTTGTACCTACCGTTTGTAATAGTTATCGATAAAGGTACAAATAATAATTACATCGATAAAAACATAATAATTACATTTGCGTTATGTCTCAAAAAGCAATCTGAATGTATTCGATGTGGTTTTAAAAATATAAGTTTAATAGCGTTTAATAATATTGTTGTGACCAAAATTATTTGACAAATGATAAAAGTAATAATACTTGTTTTTTTTTAGGTTTCCGAAAAGTGATACAATAAGCAAATTATGGTTGAAAGCTGGAGAAGAAAATATTAATCCCCGGACCCAGTCAAGAGAATAGGATAGCCAGTTTTTGAACAAACTTAATTTTATTTAGAAATGAATAGACTTATTCATTTTAATGTAAGTGGATATATTCCTTTGTCTTGTATTTCTATTCCACCTTAGATAGTTCAAAAAGTTTTTAGTTCCATCTGTTGATGCCACAAGGACTAATTATATTTGCCAAGCTGTAAAAATGTAACACCTATTAATTGTAACCATATTTTTACCAAATAAAGCATCTTGTCATTATGTAGGTATAAGATTAGGTTACGATGGGACTGACTTACGCTGTACATCAAAAGTCCCTAAATAAAGGATAAAAAAAGCACCATTTCATTTCATATACCAATTTATACAGTTGGCTCAGCTCGTATAAAAATAAATATTTAACCATATTATAACCTCTAAGGACCTAGGAGTTAAAGTATCCTTAACTAATAAAAGATAAACGTGTTGATTTCAATAAAGAAATGGCACTTCTTTCCCATGGTAAATAAAGTTAAGTCTTACTTGATTAATAAAGGTATTACAATTTTTTTTTGAAAAAATGGTCCAGTTAGAACAAATAGAATAAAACTATCCTCAGCAATCAGCATCGAATACTCAGGATGTCGGTTAAAAGATATTATCGATTAATAAAAGTAGTTAAATGTACAATGTCATTAGTAAAATAAGTTTTTTTACTTACGTATGCATAAATTAAGAATAAAAAAGCATAATTTCATGTTATAAACCAATTTATATAGTTGGCTCAGCTCGTATACAAATAAATATTTAAAGATCTTTTAATTCCTAGGTCCTTAGAGGTTATAATATTATAACCTATAAGGACCTAGGAGTTAAAAGATCCTTAACTAATAATTATACTTAAGCGTGTTGACTTCAATAAAGAAATGGCACTTCTGTCCCATGGTAAATAAAGGTAAGTCTTACATGATTAATAAAGATATTACAAAAACTTTTTTGAAAGTGGTCCAGTTAGAACAAATAGAATGTATACCTAAATCTATCGTCAGCGTCGAATACTTTTATGGATGTCCGTTAAAAGATAATATCGATGAAAAAAGTAGTTAAATGTACAATGTCATTAGTAAAATAATGTAAGTTATTGTAAAACTTATGAAAATTTAAAATATCGATACTGTCGATACCCATAATTGCAACTCTAGTTCGGCAGCCATTTTTTGCTCATAATCAGCTGATAAATTGGACACGTTTTTGTCATAGGTAGGGCCTGTCCTTTGAATTCTTTGGTCATTGCAATTATCGCATCGCTTAACTAAGTACGTACACTACGGCCGCTGTATCTTGACGGGTCTGAACATAGGCTCTGCGAACTTTAGCGCATGTACAACTCGTGAAGAAAACTGTTATTGTATTATTTTTATATACCTATGTACTAATACAATTTCCCTAATACAGTTGACCAATTAGTACAAATAAAATAAATACGAAAACACTTAGAAACAGTTATTGCGCGACCTTCTGCGCGAAGTTCACACTCGCCAAGATACATCGGCCGTATTGTAAGTATTTTCTATTTTTATGTACAGACACTGTAGTCTGTACATAAAAATAGAAAATACTTATATAGCCTACCATAATAATTATATTAAAATTATCTATACCTACTACACTACCTATTTAAAACAGAATCGCAAATAGGTAACCGATGACGTAATAACCAGTTTATGTAATTTTCCACATAATAATTCGATCTCACCTACTTAGTAAGCTGTATTGTATCAAGATTCACATCCCTATTATTTATAAAAAAAAAAACATTTTTAAGGTCGCGTACAGTCTGACAAGGATACGTACAGTGTGACTCGTACTTATTGTGTCGGACTCGTCGTGAAACGTGTGTCAATTCCTTCCAGTAGTCAGTACACAATGTTATAATTGCTCGTTATACTTTAACCATTTTTGACGATAGGTGTCGTGCCTCTGATGTTGTTTGCTTGCTACGCGGAACTACGTTGACGCTCACCATTCTTTAATTTTTTACGAGACCGTAAACTTCAAACCAATTAAGTTGGTAGGTAATTAATATGTCTATACGCTCAGCAGATGTAAACAGTCGAACGACTACATGTTGCCAAAAATTTCCGGCCATAATTAAACTTCACAAATTACATTTTTTAGCCTTCAAATGACTAACTTTCTTCACTTTTTAGGATTCCGTAGGTACCCAAAACGAGACCCTATTATTGAGACTTCGCTGTCTGTCTGTCCGTCCGTCTGTCACCAGGCTGTATCTCTTTACCCAGATAGCCACATAACTTGACTAAGGTATAGTTTCTGAAGCTAGGCTTGTAGAGTTAGGGCGTGTAGAGTCAGAAGCTTGGTTTCACATGAGATTAAATGAGATCTTTTAGACAGTGCGAGTCATATGGTATCGTCTTGGCATCACTATACATGAAAATGTTTTTGGTGGGATTTCACTTCTTGTTGAAAGTTGTTATGACAATATTTTTATTTATTTTTTAATTTGCGTAGGTAAGTCTCATAAAATTTCATCTTCTAGTTTAAGGGGTTGGAGAATAGAAGTTCCAAGTTTGGCAATTTTTATGTTGTTTATGCGCTAAAACTAGCTTACATACCAAATTTCAGCTTTTTAGGACATTCGGAAGTACCATATAATTTTGTTAATCATCAGTGAGTCACTGACGAAATCAGGTGTTTTGAGATAACTTTACATGTTTAATTAGTTGTGTATATTCTGAAAATTTCGTTTATCTGGTATACTTAATCCAAAATTCCAAACCCAAGTTATGAGGGTTCAAAAAATCGACGAAACACTTCGAGAAAAGGTGGTCCGGTAATGCACTAAACATTATTTAAATCCAATTTAACCAAAAGTTTACTATTAAATATGAATGACTTTTATAATATCTCAAAAAAAGATCACATTTGAAAAACGAAGTATAGTGTTTTTTTTTTTTCGGAATTACGAAATTTTTCATCTGTTCAATTTATCAGTGAAAATTTTTAAAAGCACTTTTATTTTTGAACTAGATATGCTCAAAAATGACGCATTAGATAAAATTTAAGTGTTTAGCGGGAAACTGCACGGATGGCCTTTAGGTCAACTATTTTCCTAATTTTTTTAATTACAATATTTTTGAAATATATTGTAGTAAAATTACCAAAGTTAACACCAAGCAGTCTAGGATTCTACGACATGTTTAGTGTGATTTGATAGTTGACAAACAACAATGACAAAAAATTTGTTTTATCAATAGTATTTAAAGTAGCAGGTTCAGACAATATGACTATTTACAGTCACGTGGCACGTACATAACGCTCTGAATATTGACTTTAAAATACATTGTCTTGTCAATTGTCATGACGTCACATTCTTTTAAGGAAATCGGGAGGCCATTAGTAAAAAAAGAAGAAGTACAAGAATATGACGTCACATTCCAATCTCGTGCGTTTTTAGTCACGTGGTCAAACGTGAAAAATTCATAATTTTATTTTTGATATTTTATAAAAATCATACATATTTTTGTGTGATAAGTTGGTTAAATTGGTTTAAATTAATGTTTAGCGATAAAATATAAACAATCTGATGTATATTTTCATCATAGGATTATTATTCTGGAATTACATTATAAATAGGTTTATCGAAGTGTTGGTATTTAATGTAAATGGTTTAAATTGCTATACTTATCTCGTACAGATATAAAATATCAACTTATCAAAGAATATTATAATAAGTATTTCTTATTGTGATTAAATTTGTTATAACATGTACAGTAATTAAAATACCAATTAGTTATTATAGACTATGATAATCAGTATTTCTTTATTTGTATCTTTATTTGCCTATTACCTACATTTGGTTACAGTTTTTGATAAAAGGTAATTTTACTATTATAATAAGTAAATAAAAATAAATAATTGAAACTATCAGTGTTTACTATTATAATAAGGAAAACTTTTGTACAATAAAACTATTTAGCAATGCTTTTATTATTTTACTTAGTATCCTTTTGATAGTAGCTATTTTGGTCATTCTGACTTATCCTTTTTAGTTTTTTCGTCAGTTTTTCTTATTTTGATCCTATTTGATCTACCGGCAAAAATCTGTCCCCGTAATATTACAAAATTTTGTGATCAGTGACGTGCCCAAAATATTGTGTCGTATGCTATACGTTAAGGGATTCGGTGGCACGCGTGCCATATAGCGATTCGCGATCCCAGTTTTAGGCTATTGATTTTATTGTTTTTTTAAAGTATGTACAACATTCTTTCAGGGCTTAAAGTATTAAAAGATTTT
Organism: Glaucopsyche alexis; assembly: GCA_905404095.1. Classification (NCBI taxonomy): domain Eukaryota; kingdom Metazoa; phylum Arthropoda; class Insecta; order Lepidoptera; family Lycaenidae; genus Glaucopsyche; species Glaucopsyche alexis. Next base: position 13,326,177 of record FR990053.1, read on the forward strand.
AACAGGTTAAAGCGTAAAAACATCGCTCGCTTTCTCAGTTTGAACGTATTTTAAACCCTAAAACCCTGTGAGGGTTTTAGGGTTCAAAATTTGAAGTGAAAACAGATTTAACCTATTAAATAGGAAAAAATTTTGCTCGCTCGCTTCGCTCGCTCACGTTTAACATAAGGAACATATTATATTATTTAGTAGCGATGTTCTGTTTTAGCCAGTTCATTTTATGATATTTTTTCGAAGTTCACCATTATTCAGTGTTTAAGTTTAACGATTGAATAGATTTTAACCTATAGAATGGGAAAACAATTTTGCTCGCTCGCTTCGCTCACTCGTGTTTAGCATACAGAACATATTACTATAAAATTTAGTACCGACGTTCAGTTTTAGGCTTTTGACATTTGTATTTTTCGAATTACACAGTCTTTGAAAATAAACCCTGAAACAGGTAAAAACGAAAAAAAAAACTGTGCGCCCATTATTCTACGCGCCCAATACATTATATTATAAAATAATACAATTTCCACAGTCTTGTAGGGTTTAAAGTTTGAACAGATTTAACCTATTAAATAGGAAAAAATTTGCTCGCTCGCTTCGCTCGCTCGCGATTAACATTATATTATTTATTACCGATGTTCTGTCTTAGCCGGTTGATTTTATGGTATTTTTCCGAAGTTTACCGTTATTCAGTGTTAATATATTAGTTAAACATTTGGATTGAGGTTTCGTTTTAATTGAACTCTTTTGTGTTTTTTGGAGTGTTTTATGTTATATACTCTTTTGAGATAGAGACTCTGTGTAGTTTTAAGTATTTTAACAATGTGTGGATGCAGTATTTTGAGGTGCAAAAGTCGCAGCGAACGAAAATGTGCTGCCGTAACTTTTCACTCGTAATTAGCTATAGCTCGTGTTTTTTTAGTTAGTGATTGCATATAACATAAGATTGATGATATATGGATGTAAATACAGTCATATTTTCCATAGAAAGTGAGATGAAATCAGTATTTTTTACATAATTCGAAACATATTCTAAAAATATATTTGTCTTAGTGTTGCTATTTAATTTAGTACCAAAATATACTGACTTAAAGTTCTTTCGGTAAAAATTTAGTATAATATCCCACGATTCCACGATTTGGGGAGGAGGGAGTTAAGAGGGAAGGGGAGGGGGAGGGTTGAACCCCCACTCCCCTCATCAGGAAACCCACAGTTACTGAGATATTAGTGGTTTAAGTTTTGGGGTTATAAACTAAACGACTAGTTTAGTTGTAATTTGGAGTGGTAAACATAGTTGAGTAATAGGGTGACAGCTAACCCTAACCGGAAACCTCACTAAACATAAATTTTGGATACATAGGTAATTAATCAAAGAACAAATTTTCCATCTTTTTGCTAAAAAGTGGCCCCGTGCGAGTTTCTTACGCCGGTTCTTCTCGACGGGCCAGTTTCTTATTGATATATGTATTTTAACTGTTTAACTTTTTAAGTGTGTTGAAGTGAATGAAGAATGTTTGAAACATCTACTTAAATAAAAAACTATTGACTTTTTTGACATTGTTTAATTTTTATATTAAGAGAAATACCTACCCTACCTAACAGTATTAATAGTAAGACTTTTTGTTAGCTTATGCTTGGTCTACTTCAGAAAAAGTCAAAATCACCATATGTGTCCATAGAAATTGCCTCAATTCCTCATAGATCTCATCATCAGGTCACTACTTTTTTGAATGAAAACAGTACTAACTTGGGATTATACCCTTTACATAAAAATGAAAGAGTAATTCTGAACGTTTTTACGTTAAAACTACTGAACTGATTATCATGAAATTTGGCCCAGATATAAATTAGACCACGGGAAAGGACGTAGGCTACTTTTTATCGCGAAAAAATGTACGGTTCCTGTATAACGCTTTATTTACGCTTAAGATACTTTATTTACGCTTTCACGTAAATATTACTAAACCGATTATGATGAAATTTGGCACAGAGTGGAGTTGGAGTAGACCATGGGGAAGGACATAGGTTACTTTATATCATGGGATATATACCAGTGGATTACTGTGCTTACGCGGGCGTAATGGGCGCGGGCTGGACCTTTTTTTTTTAAATATTGGAAAAAGTGTATGTTATAGGAGTAGGTGTAGGAGCAGGTGTAGGCGTAGGTGTCTGAGTGGGTGTAGGAGTATGGGTAGGAGTAGGTGTATGAGTTAATGTACGAGTAGGTGTTGGAGTAAGAGTAAGAGTAGGAACAGGTGTAGGAGCAGTTGTAGTCATTTATTCATTCCAGTTCATATTTAAGACAGAACAACGTCTGTCGGGGTCAGCTAGTAATATACAGGAATACTTTTTCATCGGTACAATAAATTTTACCACGTCATTGGTATCGATAATAGAGTACATTTCTCAAATAAAAAAAAATAAAAATTTTTTTTATTTCAATTATTTTATCCTATAACCAATCTAATACCGCATGTGCGCACTAACTACAAGGCGTCAACGGGTATGGTATGAGGTAGGGGGCGGCGAGGTGGGGTAGGCGATCGGCCGGGCGGCGCACGAGTTGGCAACAAAGCATCGATAGATGCGTAACGTATCCACATTTTGTATTAGTTTAGCGGATAAGTTCGGGGATTGATAATTTTGTTTTTTTGTTCCAAAGGGGTAGTAACAAAACTCGCTAGTATTTTTTATTTTTGACAACTATTACGTATGTTGATTTATTGTACTGGTGAAAAAATAACCCTGTATAATATAGCTAGCTGTCTGTCTGACGTTGTTCTGTCATAAACATGAACTGGAATGAATAAATGACTTTACCTATAATGCATCCTACGTCCTAGTCCTACACCTACAACCTACACCTTTTTCATTATTTCTCAGTGCGTAAGCCTTCCCTGAACTTCCACAATTATTTTCAATTTAAATCAAAATGAGCCAAATCGATCCAGCCGTTCTCGAGTTTTGAGTCCCTCGTGAACGGGATAAAAAGTATCCTATGTCCTTCTCCTGATTTCAAGATAGTCCACCAATTTTCAGCCAAATCGGTTCAGCCGTTCTTGAGTTATAAATATTTTTACCACGTACATAATATTTTGTTAATTTAACTATTACTCTCGGTCTTGGCCTAGAGTTAACTTATTAATAGGTCTCGATCGAGACTGAGAATCCAGGTACGATCGTACTTTAATCGCATGTTTTCTTTTAACCTCTGACTCATAAAAAATAACTAGAACAATTTAATCGCCAGTATTAAAATATAGAAATTTACTTATTTTAATAATGAGTAGTGCAAGGAAAAACTCGTTCTACGATTCTTATTTATTACTGACTACGACGAGAAAACTTACGTGTGCATCCTAAGATCAAGACAAAAATACTACAACTGAAGGCCATGTTTGTACATGGCAACACATAGTGGGTGAGCGAGATGCACTCTAGTGGTTACAAGAGCTGCGAATCTATAGGTACTTTATCTTATATAAGATTTACACTCTCGCCTCGCAACTCACTTCGCCCTTCGCCTCGTTTCTCACCTCGCGCGACGCGCCTACGAGTGGGTGCTTACACTCTCGTGGTGCGTTCAGTTGTCTGTATGCCATTGACAATGGAGGACGTCGAAGTTTTAGCGGCAACAAGTCTAACTTTGTTGAGTTTTATGGTTAATATAATTATGCTTTGGGTTCCATATATTATGCGACTTGACCTTGTTTTTATTTAAGTCCTAAACGTTTCATAATTGTTTTATTACACAAAAAAAATATATTACATTATTTTGAAACCTAAAATAATAATAATATATTATCTTAGACGCTTTAGACCACGTCAATCTGGTCCCGTGGTAAGTTCTCGAAGAACTTGTGCTACGGGTACTTTATTATACACATATTTAAGATTTTTATTATATTATACACATAATATGAATTAATATTAATTCACATCCATGACCCAGGAACACGGAAAAACTTTTTGTTCCTTCGGCGGGATTCGAACCCGCGATCCCGACTATAGCACCAACATGTTGAACCACTGATACACAGAGGTCGTCAAAACCTACAATTTTTTTAAAAATAAGTACACTTTTTAAAAACAGCCGAAAACACAATTCGACATATTGGTTGATAGATTATTATTATTTACAATCGATTTCTGTGTAGATCAGGTATTTGATCTCAAGCATTAACAATTTTTTTTAAACTTGTCTAAAAACAATGAAAATTTAAAAAGTAAATTTATATAAAAGTAAGTCACCGAGCGGGGTTCGAACCCGTAACACTCGTTTCTTGCCATCCGCCTCTTAACCCGCTGAACCAAACGGACAGTGGCCGGCAGGACGAAATTAGCGAACATATTCTGCGTGGAAAGAAAAACGCATGAAAACTCGAAAATACGCATTTTCCCAAACATAAGACTATACATACAAGAATTGCTCGTTTAAAGGTATAATATTTGCTTAGTGTGTTTGTATCGTGACATCCTTTCCGGAAGTAACTTCGGTGTTTTTATCATAGAAATTAAAAAACAAAAATACTTATTTTATATAATATCAACTTTATTTATCAATCTTAAGTTTTTAATTTATGATATCGTTAGAATACGTTTTCCTAAGCCAAGTACCTACTTAATGAAATACTCCCTTAATGTATGAAATTAAATATTTGAGTCAAGTAGCCTATATATATTATTCTTTTTCTTTTTGAAAAAGTTCTAAGAAACGCATTATTTCGCGTGCGAGAGAAACAACTGTCGCGCATGAGAACTAGCAACAGACTGAAGCGAACGCGAGAATGTGAACACCCGCTCGTATTCGTCGCGAGGTCCTTTGACTCGTGCGCAAAAAACCGCTCCGGACGCGAGCGTCGTGAGTGGCGAGGTGAATGGCGAGGCGAGGAACGAATGCCCGTTTACACATTCGCCTCGCGACTCACTGAGGGCCTCGCCTCGCCACTCGCGCGAGAGTGTAAACCACTTATTAGTGTCGCGCAAAGAGAATGTAAAGCTATACTACGTGCCTACTTGCGCCAATCCGGGTTAAAGTTAACCCTGGGTTAAAAATCATGTTATCTCTCTCATTCTTCGTATTTGTGAAAGAGAAAGCATGATATTTTAACCCAAGGTTAACTTTAACCCGGATTGGCGCAAGTGGGCCCCTGGTGCATAGAAAAAAGTATACACCCTGGTGTCGCGCACTATACCGGCAATATGGCAATATATTATGGTGGTCACCACGATTTGTTTATTTGTTTATTATAGTTTAATAAAGTACAAATTTTGATTGCAGGTATCACTAAACAATGGCTGAGTTTCGCAATAGCCTGCAGGATTACACTTATAATGCCAACATATATCTTTCACCCGCTGGAGATGCTGTATGTATAAAATATTGTAAATTATAATTGTTTCAGGTTTTGTTTATTTTAAGATTTATCTGCATTTTTTTTACTCAGATATTATCAAAGTTTCATGAAAAATTACTGAGGTATAGAGATACAAAATTAAAAATGTTGACAACAGATATGAAGTTGGAAATATTTAACGAGGGATCATCAGTGTACACAGGCTCAAGTGGATTAGCTTTTTATTATTTAATGTCATCTATAAGAAAACCAATTATATGCCATGTAACTGCGCAGGTATAGAAATTAATTAACTATCTGTTTACCTACACATAGGCATTGCAATCACACTACACAAACACTAAATTTCTGGCTCATATATGTAAATGCATAATATTTTAGACGGAACAAAATATTTAATCACTATTGTTTACTTTTTTAAAGGCGTATATGCCTAATATATCATTTACTTTTTTGCAGAAAGCATTAGAATACATAAATATAAATAAATTAAAAGGTCAAAGAATAAGCTTTTTATGTGGAGATGCAGGACCTCTTACTATTATGATTGTCATCTCATATTTGCTAAAAGGATATTCAAGCTACATTAACATAAAATCTTCAGAATTAGTGCAAAGGTAAAAAAATTCAGGAGCAAACATAGTCTAATTAATGACATTCTTTATAATCAGTTTTATTTTTAGGCTACTAAGCTTAAATAAGCTTTTAAAAAATTCACCCGATGAACTGTTAAATGGAAAAGTTGGATACTTGTATTCCTTGATGCTGGTAAAAAATTATACCAGTGAAGACAATATTATTCCAGAACTACACATTAAAGAGGTTTGTTTTGTATGTTGTGGGACACATTTTTTAATATTATTTTATATGCAAAAATGTACCCAGAGTTATATTATCGTGACCCTTTTTAGCCAACATGTCTTTTAACTTTAATATAACTACGATAATCATAATCACTTATTTACTAAAATATAAGTTACAAAATATAAGGTTTGGTAAAATCAATTACGGATACTTCGGGCATATGATGTACTGCCTATGTATAGAGTATAGACGTTTAAGCAGAAAAATAATTGTCATACTCAGAAACAAAAATTGTTTTCTTTATATGGGCGAGTTTGCATTTTGCAGCGAGTTACCCATACATGGGTGATTTTTTTAGTTTGAGTATGACGATTATTTTTCTGCATAAACATCTTTATATAAGCTGTGGATCACGTACCTGAAGTATCCGTAATTTTATTGATTTTACCAAACCTTACATATTCTTGTAAGTCATAAGGGGCAAACATTCTGCTTTATGAAGAATACTAATTTTTTTGAACAATAATTTATGTAAATATTAAATTCAATATTTAACAATTAATTATTACAATTATTATTAAAATATATAAATATCACTTTTCAATTTTCACAGGTGATAAACTCTATATTAACAAGTGGAAAAAAATTGGCAGCCGAATTAAATTCTGAAAGCCCATTGTTGTGGCAGTGGCATGATAAAATTTACTTAGGTGCGGCACATGGTATTGCTGGAATTTTGTACATGCTATTGCAGGTAATACAATGAACAAATCTGGTGGTGGTGAAAGATGGAAAGCTTTTGTGCTTATTAGATTAGAATTATATTAAAATAATATAATGTACTTAGGTTATATATATATTTCATTACAAAAAATATGCAGTATAAATGTCATGCCAATCTATAGTGGCTTCATGATGATACAGTTGAAAAAGTTTTTAGTTCCATCAACCAGCGTGTTACTCTCTCTTAAAAAAAAAAAAACAAAAACGGGTGGCAAAAAAATGACCAATTTTAGCCTTGCTTTGCTTTCTGATAATACACTAGCTAACATGCCTAGATTAAAGCAGATAGCCTGCCTTAGTCACATCAAGAGTGGGTATCTCTCCTGGTCTTGAGTCTTGTCAAATTGTTCACAATAACTGAATACATTACATAATTTGTTTAATAATTTGTTAACTATTTTTTTGTAAAGAAGAAGGGGCAAACCGTCCCCACCCTTGTAGCACTACAGGACATATTATATCAAATGAAAGGGCTTAAAAAGTGTGTCATTTTATTGTATGACGAAAAATCTCTAAGACATGGGAGAAAAAAGTTAATGAGGGTTAAAGGTTAATAAAAATCATCCTGTATTATTGCACTATTTTATAGTGTTGCTAATAAGGAACCATTTTTGGAAAGTAATGGTATACAGCAAACTTCATAAAAGTGGTATATTTTGATAAACTGCCTCATATTTTCAAGAAATGTATGGAATAATAATAAAATTCTAAAAAAAAAACTATTTCCTTAATTTATTCGCACATAATTACTTTCTAGAAATTGTTTCTTACTTGTAACGCTATCGAATGGTGCAATATTACAGATGAAATATTTTATGAAGTTTGCTGTATATCATTACTTCCCAAAAATTGTTCCATATTAGCAACACTAAAAAATGGTGCAATAATGATTTTTTTAACTTTTTTTTTAACCTTTAACCCTCATTAACTTTTTTCTCCCATGGTTTAGAGATTTTTCGTCATACAATAAAATTACACACTTTTTAAGCCCTTTCATTTGATATATGTCGTGTAGTGCTACAGTAGTGGGGACGGGCTCCATACAAAAATGCCCCTTCTTCTTTCTTTCCTTTTCTTGCAAATCAGTATAATTGAAAGTAGAATATTGTGCTATACTATATATATGTCACCATAAAATTGTAAACATATAATCACGCCTTTTTCCCGTAGGGGTAGGCAGAGGTCTTTCTACTTGCTACGATCCTTACATACTTGTTTCGCTTCGTTCACTTTCATTCTTACCATCCATTCCTCCTCTTACATTCAACGTAGCGAAGCGGATTTCCATGATCCGCTTTTCGCCTCCGCGAGAAATGAGACGTGATGGGTGGCGAACCACACCGCCGTGATTTTAAGTGAATTAGTAAAATTTTGATATAGCCCAAGAGCTACTAAGAAATTTTGAGTAGGTATTTGAGGCACGTTGAAACCTTGTCCTGTACTTCTCCTATTATAACTCAACACGAGAATGCAGGCCTGGCTGGTCAGAAGCGGAACTTAGCCAAAATACAAATTTTTGAAAAGTAGATTTTTTTATGCCCGAAAAACATGTTTGAGGCATTATGAAATTTTGATATACTGTTAGTATAATGTATAAGGAGTTGGGAAAAAAAAAGCCCCGTAATTTAGTCGGAACTTTAACCTAGCCATGTCAGTTTAAAAGTAAATAGTTTAAAGGTTAAAAATAGGTGTGTGAGGCACTTCGAAATTTGAGTAGGGTATTATTTATTATTTAAAAAAAATACTGTAAAAAATACAGATAATTTTATGGGAACTTTCCACCTGCCATGTGACTTAGAAAATCGAGAAAATCTGGCTTTTAATTCATGATTTTGTGACATCTATCGGTCATTTTATGAACTGCAATATACGTTTGAAAGGAGATGCGACATCTAGGAAGCTCTCAAAGAACTACGTGGTCAAAAAATAAAATTGCGTATTGTGCAATAAACTAACACACTTACTACGTCAAAATGTATTTATAAAACGAATAGGTATTAATTAAATAGAAATGGCATACGAACCAGCCTAATCTACTTACCATTTACATTAAGTACATAAACGTAAAAGCGACATCTAGGAAGGCATCAAGGAACTACGTGGTCTTGATAATTTTCGCAAAGTCGATATGAATCGTTTTTAATTGATTTTCCTATAAAAATCGAAGACATCCATTCGTTGTTTATACAATATTGTGTGCAATAAAATTATATATTGTGCAATAGTCTAATTTACTCGACAAATTGATCACACTGATCGTTTTAATTGCAACTATAAAGTTTTTAGCGCCTGCGCGTATGTATCTGTATAATCTATGGCATGCGTTATAAAATACCAATTACAAAACTTTATTTTTGCTTTAAATAATTAACCTTATTACCGTGCCATAGAGATGAAAACGGACTGTAACGAGAACATTGAAACTCATGTTTTTACCCTGATAGGCGGTGATTTCTTTGATGCCTTCCTAGATGTCGCTTTTACTTTGGTAGGTAATGTAGACCGTAGCCTGTTATTCGTATGCTATTTCTATTAATTTAATACCTATTCGTTTTACGAATACAATTTGTCGAGTAAATTAGACTCTATTGCACAATACGTATTTAATTTTATTGCACACAACATCGTATAAACAACGAATGGAAATTTTCAATTTTTATAAGAAAATCAATTAAACTACTCATAATATCGACTTTACCAAGATTATATTTTATCAAGACCACAAAGTTATTTGATGCCTCCGCACAGTGTTTTATTTGGCCCAAACATCGTACATCGCCGTTTTATCGGTTAATTCGAAAGAGTATTTAATAACAAATGCCCGAGTAAAACACCCATGAAGTTCACTTGCATAGTTTTTAAACTATCTCAAAAAGAAAATTCGAATCCGGCTTTGATAAAAAGGAGAAAAAAAATTATATTTAAAAATTCTTAAGGAATAGCCAAAAATATGTTAGACATTATTTGAAGAACATACAAAAAGCTACATTATGAACCCTTTTGAAGTCGGCTACGACTTATGGGGGCCATAAAAACAAAGAAAATAGAATTTTAGTTTTTATTTTTTTCTGACTAAGTTCCACTGTATGCGTAGCTGCAACTTACATTAAGAGAAAGCTAATGATTACCACTATCATTGATAAAATAATCAAAATCATAAACCGCGGAACTTCGTGAAAAAATAGTTTTGAAAATTTGCGGTATTCGCGGGATTCGTATTAAATTCGAAAACAATTTTATATACTTTTTTTGAAACAGTAACACTATTCAGGCTTATCAGGACTTGAATAAAAACAATAAAAATCGATAAAATAGTTCAAAAGTCACATTTGTGGCTAATAAAATAAAACTGGAATAAATAACAAACAAAATAGACTTTTGAACGCAACAAAAACAGATATTTCAATTGTTAATATAGCTTTCGACCGTTGGGCGTCAACATTACTATCACAGCCTATAGAACTATTACCTACAGTCGTCCAACGGACACGTCTAGACAGAGCAATCGTGCGGGGCGTGCGGGGTGAGAGAGGGGCGGTAGCGAGCCCAAGCTGCCATACACTCGCTTGGGACACGTCAGCCGGGGTTGACGCTTTTTAATTTGATTGTTTTAAGTGGTTTGCGACAGTGTTTCGTTTGAGTTGTATGTAGGTACTTATTTACAATGGTCAATTATATGAACAGCTAAAGAAGATTAATTTTAATACAAAACCATGCGCCTGTTTCCCGTCAGAATTTTTAATAAAATTGTATCTACGTATGAGAATTTACTAACTACATCGTCAAATTCAACAATCGCAATCTAAAAACTAGTAAATCCAAATGTCGAAAATACCTTTCAGTTTCGCATTTGTGGCTTTTGCAGGGTTCGTAAATATCCGATATTTATAACAAATATCAAAATATCAGATATCTTTGATATAATAGGTTGGGGAAAAAGTCTTTTCGCATTATAGTATGTATGAACTTGTCATAAAATATCTTGGGCTATACCAATTGTATCTGGCTGATTTTGGTATCATTAAAAAGTTTTAATTTTACAGAAGACAATTCCAAATTCAAATTAGGTAAATTTGAGATTTTAATTTGTTTTTCTTATTGTTAAAATGAGTGATTCTTATGAAGAATTTCGATACATTTTAAAATTTTATTACAAAAAAGGTAAAAATGCAACACAAGCCGCGAAAAAAATTTGTGATGTTTATGGACCTAATGCAGTATCAGTGAGAGTAGCGCAAATTTGGTTTAAGCGTTTTCAATCCGGAAATTTTGATATCAAAGATGCACGTCGCTCTGGTCGCCCTGTTACGGACAAAACTGTTGCCATTTTTGAAAAAGTGGAGCAAGATCGGCATATTAGTAGTTACGATATAGCTGAAGAACTGGGGATTGACCACAAAACGGTTTTGGCGCATTTGAAAAAAGCTGGGTACACAAAAAAACTCGATATTTGGGTGCCTCATGAGCTCACTGAAAGAAACCTAATGAACCGTGTACTCATTTGTGATTCTTTATTACGACGTAATGAAACCGAACCATTTTTGAAGAAGCTAATACTGGTGATGAAAAGTGGATCACGTACGACAAGAACGTGCGAAAAAGATCGTGGTCAAAGGCCGGTCAGGCTTCACAGACTGTGGCGAAACCCGGGTTAACTCGCAACAAGGTGATGCTGTGTATGTGGTGGGATTGGAAGGGCATTATTCATTATGAGCTGTTACCGCCAGGCAGGACCATCAATTCTGAACTGTACTGCGAACAACTGATGAGATTAAAGCAAGAAGTTGAGAGAAAGCGGCCGGAATTAATCAACAGAAGGGGTGTGGTTTTTCACCATGATAACGCTAGACCTCACACATTTTAAGCCACTCAGAAAAAATTACGGGAGTTTGGCTGGGAGGTGTTAATGCATCCGCCGTATAGTCCTGACCTTGCACCTTCAGATTTCCACCTGTTTCGGTCGCTGCAGAATTCCTTAGGCAGTGTCAGGTTGACATCACAAGAGGACTGCCAAAACCACTTGTCGCAGTTTTTTCATCAGAAGCCCCAAAAATTTTATAGCAATGGGATCATGTACCTACCAACAAGATGGCAAAAAGTTATCGAACAAAATGGCACCTATATACTTTAGTCACTTGTAAATAAACTTTATAAAAAAACCTTTTGAATTTTTATATAAAATGCGAAGAAACTTTTTCCCCAACCTAATATATCCGATATTTTTGATTTTTTGATATTTTCAAAATTACATACAAATCTCATAGGTACTCTGATATGTTTTTTCGTAATAGTTGAATCGAAATAATTTGTATGTCTGATAATTTGAAGATAGGGAAGTAAAATTAAACTCATTTATTTATTATTGATATTAAAAGTTTTCAAATCAATTAAAAATCAACGATAGATACTTTTGAGTATCAATTGAAATAAACCATAAAACCATAAAATGACTTTTGTTTATAACCAGAAGAAAAAAAAGTGTATTCATTTTATCAGTCGAATTAATTTGACACATGGTATAAATGGTATAACAATAGTATAATAACAAACAAGGAATTTTCTTCCGAAAAACAGGGGGTCACGTGGGTGTCATATGCCGTTACAAGCCGCGTCGACGGCTATGATTAGTTAATGTCGTGTCAAATAGCCAGTTTTTGATGACCTAGGCTTGTGAAACTCTCGGAAAATAAGACTTGTGTTGATGTAAGATTTATAACATTATTTTACATTTTTAAATATAAATATCAATTTTGATATAATATATCAAGCATAAATATCAATTGATATATATCATGCTAACCCTGAGCTTTTGTATACGCATTTGTATTTTTTATAACAAAACTCTTCATTAATACTTCTATATTTTTTTTTGTTTTATTCCTAGTACTCTACATACACATACTACGAATACCTACACAAAATGTAGAACAGATTATAATAAAACACATTATTGTGACAACCCTGCAGCAATGACGAATACCTACACAAAAGCGGCATTTCGCGCGACTTCAAACGCGTTGGACCACTGTATCTCTTTATTACACTGTGTTACTATAATAACTATCATCATTATCATCGTCACTGCTATCGTCGCGGCAAGGAGGTTCAAAGGTGATTAATAAATTCCACTGTGTTTCCATCATTAAATGATGGAAACACCGTGGAATTTATCAATCAAATGGAATAATTTTGTCGTACCCGACTTTGGCCGAACGATGTCTCGACGAGCTAGATGTACCTGTGATCAGTCTTCGCAAAGTAACTAAAAATCTATTAAGATCCCAGAAAACGTTAAAAATCTTTTTATTACTAAATTAAATTCAAGGAACGTTTATGTGCTAAAGCTTGCTATAGTAAAGAATGTTTGACATGTTTTTTGTTAGGGTAATTCAAGGTAGTATTACAAGTGACTGAAAATCTTCATTCAACTTTGAGAGAGATGGCTGCCGAACTTTCTATATCTCACGAGTCAATGCGTACCGTTTTAACTAATCATTGGGGTATGAAACATGTTACCGCTCGGTTAGTCCTAAAAGACCTGAATTTTCTCCAAAAACTCAATCGCATGAGAGTCGTTGAGGACATGCTGGAATTAGTCAATTGCGACCCAACATTCATGAAACGGTAACTGGTGACGAAACGTGGGTTTACGAGTTTGACATGCAAACTATTCAATAAGCTTCCGACAGAACCGAAACTGAAAAAAACACGCCAACATCGATCAAAAGTCAACGTCATGTTGACTGTGTTCTTTGACTATCGCGGTCACCAGATATGGATCCAGCCGACTTCTTTTTTTTTTCGTAAAATCAAATTACCACTTCGTGGCACCCGTCTTCGTTCGGTACAAGACATAAAGGAGTATTCGCGACGTGAACTGAACTTATTTCCAGAAACAGCGTTTAAAAATGTTTTTATGATTGGATTATTCGTTGGTGTAAGTGTATCGTTTCTGAAGGAGCATACTTTGAAGGTGTTAAAATATTTGGATAAATAACAAACATTTATGTATTAATGATCTTTTCCCGGTATTTTCTTGACAGAGTAGCATTATTTTTCTTATTTCATGGAATTTTCAAGAATATTTTGACATGTTTATTGTTAGGATAATTCAAGATAATATCTTTTAAAAATTCTACGCGGGCGAATAATATAGAGTAAGAAGATAAAATAAAATGTCATCTTTTTGCGTATCCATTTCAATAATGGCTAACTATTTTATTATATTCCTTATTTTATGGATTTTTTCCAGTGAAGAGTAATATGTGATACGGGAAGGGGTCCACCCTCGTAAAGCGTATGCAAAAACCCTGTATTTATACATATTATTCAGAGGAAACGGGGGTGAGGCATCATGGAGCCGCTCATGACCCATGACGCCAATTTGCCTCGGCAGAGGCTGACCCAATCTGCCGGGGGATGTCCTTCTGGGCCCCGACCAGAGGACTTAATGCTAGGGGGGGAATAGGGCAGGGATTTCTAAATAATCTAATGAGGCGAAAGTTGTCGAGGAACGTAAAAAGTTGATACAGGCTAAAATAAAAGACCAGATGGGCCTTTTAGTCGACATAGTTCGACCAAATTCTGGTACGACGAATGATGGAAACACCGCTCGACGCATTTTTGCTACAAGCAAAAGTCGTCATATGTTTTCTCAAATTTTAGGGATTGAAAAGTGGCTCGTTGACGACTTAAGTACTATTTTAGTCACAATTAATAGTGGATTACCAATTACTTCAGAAAATTTTGCTTTTTTTTGTACAAACTTAGCGTATAGATATGTTGCTGAATACGGATGGCACCCTATGGCTGTTACTCTGCATAAACTGTTAGTCCACAGTCGAAATATAATAGAAGCATCGGCTTTACCTGTAGGAGTTCTCTCAGAACAGGCTGGAGAATCAAGAAACAAATATTGGCGCTATGACCGGGAGCACCACACTCGTAAAAATAGCAGAATTTACACTATGACAGATTTGTTTCATCGAACACTAGAGTCATCCGATCCAATAATTTCGCATTTAAATCTTAGTTCCAGACAAAAACATAAAAAAACGAGTACCATTTCCACCTGAAGTAATAAATTTATTATTACCATTTGAATCTCCATGCCACGAAGATAATGATAGCAGTGATGATGATGATGATAATTATAATAATGACGACCTCGAAAACTACATTTCCAATTATACCATCATTGTTTCAAATGAAAATGAGTTTGATTAGACATTTTTACCGTTATTTTTACATTTTTATTTTTTTACACATTGATTAAGCACTTCCTGTACAACTATTTAGTTTCGTTTCCTTCAATTTAACTTAATTTTATAAGTAATTTAATATCCGTTTTTGTTGCGTTCAAAAGTCCTAAGAGTCAGGGCTTCGGCCTGGCCGAGCATAGCACCTCGCTCGGTCGGAGATCTCCCTTACATGTCAGGAATACTCATCCCTGCTTACCTGTCTGGTAGTTGTGGTACCGGTATGTGACCCCGGCTCCCGAGCTATTACTGTCCTATCTCTTACCCTCCAGGGCGGTAATATCCTACATTTCCTATTTCCCACTCTAACTTACCAATCATCCTTTCCACACCACCTATCCTTCCCTTTCCCTATTCCTACCCTCTCCACCAATCCGCGGGAACGCAATGGATAATCATAGAAATAGTTTCATTATCCAAAATGGCGGTGTTGTGGTTCGCCACCCATCACGTCTCATTCTCGTGGAGGTGAAAAGTGGCCCATGGAGAGCCGCTTCGCTACGTTGAATGTAAGAAGAGAAATGGATGGTAAGAAAGAAAGTGGATGAAACCAAAGAAGTATGTAAGTATGTAAAGATAGCAAGTGAAAAGATGTGGTCTCTGCCTACCCCTACGGGAGAGGCGTGATTATAGGTATGTATGTATGTAAAAGCCCTAAAAAGGATACAAAAAACATTATTACGAAACAACATAAGTAGTATCTTGTTTGTCGTATACTAGCTTTTGCCCGCAGCTTTGCCCGCGCGGAATTCTTGGAGAAAAAAATATTCAGTAAATAACTCTACTCACTACGGTATACAATATTAAAATGTTTTTAGGGTTTCGTACACAATGGGAAAGAACGGGACCCTATCATCTCGACGCGACGTGTGAGACGGTTTGATATTTTTTGCGCTTGAATATAAATTTTACGGTATCTCTTAAATATATTATTAATATCATTCAGTTGTAGGTTTAAACGAATACAATATGTATAAAATTCTTAAAGTGAGTAACGTATTTAATTTGAAGAGGATCATATTGCAACCGTCTAAATAGCTTCTGAAAATGCCATACATAAAGTATGAACTGCGTGCCCAGTTTCATTATATGTATCTGCATTTTAAATATGTAATATCTTCTTTAATTAATCATTTAAACTACATGTTGTAAAGGGTCACATTGATCTATATTAAATGCACAATGTACTTAAGATGCTTAATTGGATAAGGATTATTGCTGTATTGCTTAAAATCGCTTCGTAAATAAGCCATTATTACTCGTAAAAAGTAAACAGATAAAAAATGGTTATTGTGGGTTATCTTTAAGAGATCGACCTATACTATCGCGGAGTTTATAGACTTTTTGAGGTGTAGTATACGGTAATACATTATTTTGATCTATCTCGTAGGAGTCAGGCAGCGTTTGCAATGTAAGCGCAAATGTTTATTTACGACATTAGAAACTTCAGTTATTAGTGTTTCTTTACCATAATGTGCATGTTATAATATACATATAAACCTTCCTCTTGAATCACTCTACCTATTAAAAACTCGCATCAGAATCCGTTGCGTACGCAAGTTTTAAAGATGTAAGCATACATATGGACAATCAGTTAAGGCTACTTTGTTTTATACTATGTAGTCATTATTTTATTGTACTAGCTAAAAATGTGACTTTTTATATATATTATCTATTTCTATTGTTCTTATTCAAGTCCTGACCAACCTGAATAGTGTTACTGTTTCAAAAAAAGTATATAAAATTGTTTTCGTATTTAAGACGAATCCCGCAAATACCGCAAGTTTTTAAAACTATTTTTCCACGAAGTTCCCCGGTTTATGATTTTGATTATTGTATCAGTGATAGTGGTGGCTATTAGCTTTCTATTAATGTAAGTTGCAGCTACGCATTCAGTGGAACTTGGTCAGAAAAAAATAAAAACTAAAATTCGATTTTCTATGTTTTTATGGCCCCCATAAGTCGTAGCCGACTTCAAAAGGGTTCATAATGTAGCTTTTTATATGTTCTTCGAATAATGTCAAACATATTTTTGGCTATTCCTTAAGAATTTTTAAATATATATTTTTTTTCCTTTTTATCAAAGCGGGATTCGAATTTTCTTTTTGAGATAGTTTAAAAACTATACAAGTGAACTTCATGGGTGTTTTACGCCCGAAATTAATAATCAATCTTAATCTTATTTTAGCTATCTGAGATCAAGATTTCAATACATTCCAACGATCCTCGGATTGACTTTACGTCAATTTTTGTTTGAGATTTTAAGATTGAAGTCAATCTAAGATTTAAGATACGTTATTAATTTCGGGCGTAACTCGGGCATTTGTTATTAAATACTCTTTTGAATTAACCGATAAAACGGCGATGTCCGATGTTTGGGCCAAAAAAAAAACAGTGTGCTCCGTGGTCTAGTGGTTCGAGATTTGGCTCTCGACTCGGAGGTCGTGGGTTCGATTCCCACAAGGGAACAACAAAAAATGTTGTTTCCAAGTTTGGTTAGGACAATGCAGGCTGATCACCTGATTGTCTGACAAGAAAGATGATCCATGCGTCGGATGGGCATGTAAAAAGTCGGTCCTGCGCCTGATCTCTCGCCAGTCGTGTCGGTCATCCGTCTCACTGGGTTACGAGAGTAAAAAGGAAGAGAGAGTGCTCTTATGTACCGCGCACACACTTGGGCACTATAAAATTACTCCTGCGTAACTAGCCTGGTTTCAATGAAACAGGCCACCGTCACCGAGATCGGTGTGGGAGTTATTATTATTGATGCCTCCCTAGATATCGCTTTTACGTAGATAGGTAATGTAAATCAGCGTAGGTCAAGCTGGTTCGTATGCCGTTAATAAATACCTATTTATTTTATAAATTTGTCGAGTAAATTAGACTATTGCACAATATGTAATTTTATTGCATACAATATTGTATAAACAACGAATGGATGTCTTCGATTTTTATAGGAAAATCAATTAAAAACGACTCATATCGACTTTGCGAAAATTATCAAGACCACGTAGTTCCTTGATGCCTTCCTAGATGTCGCTTTTACGTTTATGTACTTAATGTAAATGGTAGATTAGGCTGGTTCGTATGCCATTTCTATTTAAACGAATAGGTATTAACCTATTCGTTTTATAAATACATTTTGACGTAGTAAGTGAGTTAGTTTATTGCACAATACGCAATTTTATTTTTTGACCACGTAGTTCTTTGAGAGCTTCCTAGATGTCGTATCTCCTTTCAAACGTATATTGCAGTTCATAAAATGACCGATAGATGTCACAAAATCATGAATTAAAAGCCAGATTTTCTCGATTTTCTAAGTCACATGGCAGGTGGAAAGTTCCCATAAAATTATCTGTATTTTTTACAGTATTTTTTTAAAATAATAAATAATACCCTACTCAAATTTCGAAGTGCCTCACACACCTATTTTTAACCTTTAAACTATTTACTTTTAAACTGACATGGCTAGGTTAAAGTTCCGACTAAATTACGGGGCTTTTTTTTTCCCAACTCCTTATACATTATACTAACAGTATATCAAAATTTCATAATGCCTCAGACATGTTTTTCGGGCATAAAAAAATCTACTTTTCAAAAATTTGTATTTTGGCTAAGTTCCGCTTCTGACCAGCCAGGCCTGCATTCTCGTGTTGAGGTACAATAGGAGAAGTACAGGACAAGGTTTCAACGTGCCTCAAATACCTACTCAAAATTTCTCAGTAGCTCTCCAGCTATAGACTTCGGGCGCGAATATTCTGCCTATAATAATTTAACACATTATTTTTCATTAGATTTTAAATAATAAATAGTAATGAACTTTTGACATATTTTTACAATCTCGTTAGTTATTTTACAATCTAACGGTTTTTACAATTTTACTGTGACATATATATAGTATAGCACAATATTCAACTTTAAATTATACTGATTTGCAAGAAAAGGAAAGAAATTTACAATAATAGTTCAGATTTACAACAAATTAATGTATTATGTTATTGTGAACAATTTGACAAGACTCAGTCACACTCACTTAAATTAATAAAGAATAAAAACGCTGATATTCCGCACTAAGGCTGGAACTAAATGTTCCGGAATCCGGAATTTTCAGTGCTCTGAATTTTCTACTGCCTTGCTGATTCCGGATCATAGAGCCACGAAGACTAGAACACAAGGAGTCCAATATCCAAAGGGAAGAATCCTGTCCGCAAAAATTTGTAAAAGAATAGATCCAAAACAAACCACCGGCGCGGCGGCGCTGATTTACATAGTTACCTCATGTGAAATTAGCTGCGTGTCAGTAGTACGAAGTTAGTAAAAAACAAATCAGTGAACTTGATAAACCTTTTTTGTTGATACTTGTGTATAAAATTACCATTATTGTGGTATTTATAAAAGTACTAATCCATTCTTAATTAAATTAAATTATTTTTGCTTTTATTTATTTTAATTTGCTTTTTTACTTTTAATTCTATATTGAAAATTCAAAATTTCCCCCTCCATCTTGGGACTTAGCGAGTAGCGCCCTCTGCGCGCCTACTCTTATTAGCTTCGCCACTAGGTACTATTATTTATTCTGTGGCTTCGCGTTAAGAAAATCTAAGATTTACAAAAATCGAGAAGTTATTGGTTTTACACCGTTTTGCAAAAGCAGGAAGCTTCCTTGACTACCCCCGCGAGGGTGTCACTATGTATGTATGTATGTGTGTGTGTAAGTATGTAAACTTCATAACTTTTGAACGGTTTGACCGATTTTATTGCGGCTGACGCCATTCGAAAGGGTTTGGCCAAACTTAGATTTTGAATACAATTTGGACCGATTCGGACAGATAGATTTCAAGAAATCTCAAAAAAAACTTTGAATGTGTTTCCTAAAATAGTGTTTTATTATTAGCCTGTTCCAGCTAGACGGCACTACTTTAGCCCAAATGAAATAAATGAAAATAATGAAATTACGTTTTGAACGTGCAAATGGAACGAAGCGTAAAAGTCTGATGAAAGAAAAATATCAGTAAAAATTTTTAGAAGCACTTTTATTGTTGAGCTCGATAAGCTCAAAAATGATGCATTAGATACAATTAGGCAACTACCCGCTTTGCGGGTAGTTGCGCGGAACTGTTTTCCTAATTATTATTTTTTTCACTAAAACTAAACTTGCACTATACTGACTGAAAAGTGATCTTTTTTTTAATATGATGTTTACTGACGGTAATGATACTGATACTGGCTATTCCATAAAGGAATTAGGGAGGTCATTAAAAGAAGAAGAAGAAGGACAAGAAGGTGACGTCACATTAGCTTCAGCCAATCCTGTGTTTTTTAATCACGTGGTCAAACTTGAAAAATAAATGGCTTGTGTTTAAACGCCGCCCAAAAATGTACCTATTTTACTACCAATAAAATTTGAAACGTTTACTAAAATGGATAAATGGTCACCAAATTACGTTTCCTAACATATTATTATCAAATAAATCCAATATTTCTTATTATTGACTACCACGCCTTAAAAATTCACTTCAGTCTAAATATTATATATTGTCACTAAATAGATGTTACCAATATTTTATGTCACGAATTTTAATTTGGTAGTTTTTGCTGGGCTAAAAAAGCTAACGATCGCTAGAACATTTTTTGAATACTAAATAATATACTGGGGTTCTCAAATATACGTTACTTGTTTACGGTTATATGAAATTAATCAAAATATGATAATATAATTTATATAGCCAAATAGTACTTATATGTATTTCACTCTAGATATTGCTGTAAAATAATATCATCAAAACTAAATTAATGAAAATTATGTTTTATTGCAATTGTAGGTATGTACAGTCGCGTGCACTAATATAGATACATTGACAAATTTGCAATAATATGTCAACGTAGAATATTTCAAAAACATGGATACCATGTTGTATTCATAATGATGTAACCTACAAAGTGTTTCAAAATTATGAATACATTTTTTTCACAATAAAGTAAACAACAGTTTGTCAGTGAATAGTAAACACTCCCAAAGCTATAATTATGTATACGTGACAATGCCAATAACATATAAACATTTTTTGTTTTCAATATAATGTAAACGTTGATTCTGTGTTTCCGAAAATGTAAAACACAATTTCATTACAATGGGAACAATAATTGTATCATTAATATGTACACACTCTTAAAAGTTTAGCACTTTTTACTTTTCTGCTAATATGTTTGTGAATGTTAAAAAAATGTAATCGCTGTAGGTTGCAATACGATGTATACATTCACTTTTAATCCGCGACGTAAAAAGAAGGGTGTTATAAGTATGGCGTGTTCGTCTGTCTGTCTGTCTTTGTGTATGTCCGTGGTATCATAGCTCCTAAATGAAAGGTTCAATTTAGATGCGGTTTTTGTATGAAAGCTGACATAATCGAGAGAGTTCTTCGGTACTATTCATCATCATCAGCTCGCTCACTGGCTGACAATACGGGGGTTACCTAGTGATGAAAGGTTGCAATAAACAACTGCCACTGGTCTGACGATCTACACCTACGACCTACACCTAGCACCTATCCCTTATTCTGACAATAACAAAAACGAAAAGAAGAGTATTGAGAAATTGAAAAAATATATGATTGTTTAATGTATTTTAAAACTTGATATAATATATTATATAAATATTATATAATATATTATATTAATTGAAAATTGATAAAATAAAAAAATCACGTGACTATGAACGCGCCACGATCCGTCACCATAGTTGTGACGTCATAATGTTATAGCTACTTAGTGAAAAGTGAAGAAAACGACTATAATTTTAAATTTCAAACACCATTCCTTACGATCGCCAGTTGCAATACCCTGGAGTGAAAACTTATGACGTCACACGCGCTGGAGTTTGTTCGAGAGCTGTCGGCGTGTCTTCGGTAGTGGATACAAAAAATAATTTTAAGTTTGATATAACTTTTGAATTATTGCGAAAAATTGTATATTTTAAAGCTACCTTCCCACCTGTAAAGTGCCTCCCTACATGTATTGTGTTTTTTTTTTTGTATTCCTAAGTTTTGTGGCTTTTTTGATAGTTTTTGGTACTCTTCTAGTAGTTTTGACGAGAGTCTAGTAGTTTCGCAAAAATAGAGTCCGCAACACTGGAACGAATAGCTTCAGTCGATCCGGCCAACTGATGCTATCTCAAAATTTCACACAGACGATACGATTTTAAGAACGTAGACCGGACCGTATACGGGAGCCCTAATGATACTCCACAATTTTGGGAAGACGCGAGATAAAAAAATCAATCCCACTCCAAAGATACTCCAAAAAATTTTTTTTTTCGTTAATTTATTTTAGCACTTTGTCGACGTAGTAAATACACATATCCATGCAATGATGCACCTTTCTAGCCTTATGGTTTCGTCATGTCCATCCGTCTACTTCTATCTTTGGCTTGCCATTCAAACGGCTTGAGCGCTAACCACTGAGCCACAGATGATACAATTATTGTAGACATTGGTTGTGTTTTGTGTTTTACATTTTCGGAAACACAAAATTAATGTTGACATTATATTGAAAAAAAAAACAATGTTTACATGTTATTGAAATTGTCACGTATACATAATTATAGCTTTACTATTCACTGACAGACTGTTGTTCACTTTATTGTGAAAAAAATGTATTCATAATTTTGAAACACTTTGTAGGTTACATAATTGTGAATACAACATGGTGTACATATTTTTGAAATATTCTACGTTGACATATTATTGCAAATTTGTCAATGTATCTATATTAGTGCACGCGACTGTACCTACTTATAACTATATAACATTAATTTGTACTAAGATTTATCAAAGGCACTTTGAGATCAATCAATCATAGACACCTTTACACCTACCGGTTTACCATTCGTCTCTGTTGATCATGACTTTGCATTCACTGAAAAACTGTTCCAAACAAACTGTACTGAACAAAGAGAAGCAATTGTAATTTTATAAGGATAAAAGACAAAAAAATATTGGATTAACAGAGCTTTTTTAGATTTAGGTCGCCCTCTCTTTTTCTTCTCGCCAATAGGGATATTTTTGGCATCATGAGGTGGTTCCACGTACTTCAGCCTGATTGCTAAACCCAATAGATGTTTACAGGTATACTGTTTTAAAAATGTAGGACAGTTACACCTACCGGTTTACCATTCGTCTCTGTTGATCATGACTTCCCATTCACTGAAAAACTGTTCCTTAAAATTGCGCCTGTCGCGATTGTGCGGGGTGCGCTAAAGGAACAAAGAGAAGCAATTGTAATTTTAGTCTTACATTAAAGTTGTCTGTGACCAATATATTTATTTTGGATGGCGTCGAACTAATTTAGAGTAAGGTTTTTGGTAGTAATATAAAGTGTATATGACATGATTTGGTGACCATATTTTATCTATTTTGGGAAGCAAAAAGAATATTTGTGCAATGCGTGCAATTATTCTAATATTTGTTTAATTATTTTGGATCACAATATGATTTACTTTAGGTCCCTTTTTATAAAGTCAATTTAATTTTATTAGGGTTATTTATTCTATTCGGTGCTTAGGCTTAGGGTCTTAAAATATATCTGGTGACCGTCTAAATTATACCCAAAATTAATTATTTTATTTTTGATATTTATGCTTCACCGTAAAGCTAAGAATTCTGGACTCTGGTATTTTAAAGTAACCTCAATGTAGCTTTTGTGCAATGCAGTACAATTTTACAGGCACGAGCGCACATCGACAGTCATGACATGGAACAATTAATAAGACCGACAATAGATTGGTTAGTAACCCAACGTTTTGAAAGTGGAAATTTTCCTTCTTCACTTGGAAGTAAGTCTGGTGACCGATTAGTGCAGTGGTGTCATGGGGCGCCTGGATTTGTACCATTGTATACTTCTGCATATCAAGTAAGTTTTTTATAATAAGTTTTTTATAACGCAAAATTTAAGCAAGCAAGCATTCACCTTTCTGATTTTTGATCTCTTGATAATTATATCGATTCAGATTATTTGAGATTAGCCCCAGAAGACAAATTATTATAAATAGACAAACGAGCTTATGCCTTGACGCCATAAACATACTTATATAAAAAGTTATACATATATTTTAGGTCTTTGGAGACAAAAAGTATTTGGATGTTGCAATAAAATGTGGTGAAGTTATATGGGAAAGAGGTCTTTGTCTAAAAGGATACAGTATTTGTCACGGAGTCAGTGGTAATGCTTATGCATTTCTTCAACTTTATCAAACAACTAAGGTTAATTATATCATAATATTACATTAACAATGCATAGCATGAACGCTTAACAGATAGAAAAGTAGAGATGCTATATTCACTTTTAAAAGTGATGCAAACACATTATCTGAACTTACGCGCTTGAAATACAAAAAAAAAAATGGCAATAAAAATCATGCATGTGCTACACAGATTGCCAATAAAAAAATCATCAAGCCACGCCCGGACAGATAACAATCAGACCATGTCGGTATGGGTATATAACGCATTACAGAAGTATTTTTTCAAGATTCTTATGTTGATTAATAGGAAACTTTGATTTAAATTTTAAAAAAGTAAACAAATCACTTAATTTTCAGGAGCCGCAGTATCTACACCGTACGTGCGCGTTTATGGACTGGTGTATGGACGAACGACCGGGAACCGAGCAACACGCCCCGGATAGACCGGCTTCACTATTTGAGGGGCTGCTGGGTCGAATTTATCTAGCCGAGGATATCATGGACCCTCTCAATTCCAAATTTCCGGCATTTTGCTTATAAACTCTAACATGCTCTCGAATACCTTCCTGTGCTCGACACAATTTTACCTTCTAACGCACCGGACATTCTGAGGTTTTTTGTCTGTAATTTATCTTTTCGATTGCGCTTTTGATTGGATAATGATGAAGAATAAGAAACCAGGCATGAGTAAGGTATCTTGACGAAAAATATTATAGTATGTGATATTTAAATACGTTTTTAAATCATTACTGATACCTTCAACTATTAATTCACACAATACTAGACTCAAATGAAACAAGAGTATGGTATAAATGTGTTATAATATTGATATTTTACAAAAGCACTGTAACAAATACTGTGGATAGTTGTTATTGGCAGTATACCCTCGGCGCAGCCTTCGCTCGATAAATAGACGGCAGGCGGTTCAGGCGAGAGGCCAAGCCGAGAGTGAGACAGCTGTTGTGACAAACTCTTCAAAGGTCCAGAACCTCAATTGTCCTATTTAAAGTAGACATAATTTGGATAATAAGATTGAAAGTGTAGCGACATGTAACCATGAACGGATTTTATGACGTTTCGACCAATCAGAGCGCGGTTCACGTTGGTTTAACGTTAATAAAAACACCGTTTGAAAGTGTTAGCGTATCGGGACTAGATTGTAATTGTATTAATGCATGTTTTATTTAACAGAATTGCCCCTCTGATCAAGGGTACAGTCGTCGACCAAATATAACATTTCGATCTCTGGGTTCGTCGGCGACTGTACGTACACACTAGACGTATAGCATTGGCGAGTTAGAAATAAAAGGTGACAAATTTTCATTCACCTTTCGAATAATTTAGTAATAATAACATTATTTTATGTAAGATCGATTACGGAACCCTATTATTATTAAGACTCCGCCGTCCGTCTGTCGGTCACCAGGCTGTATCTCGTGATCCGTTTAAATTAAAAAAAAAAAAAAGTTTTAAGATAGTTTAAATTTTCACAGATGATGTATTTCTGTTTCTGCTATAACAAATACTAAAAACAGAATAAAAAAAAATTAAGTGGACCTGCACCCAAACAAACTAGCTATTTTCCCGTGACGTACTTGAATACTTCGTGCGCCAGTCCCACTTGCACTTGGTCGATTGTAAATATATTTTTTTAAATGTACATATTTAGTACATTATAACATTTTGTAAATAAAATTCATGTCTTACAAAGTTTTTAACCTAAAGAATTTGTCACACACCTTTCAAAAGTTATTTACAAACATCAGCCTTTACAGGATTCAATCACTATATTATTCTCTATTTAAAACAACATATTATAATATGTAAATAATATCAATGAACCATAAGTAATAAAAAGGATAGTATATGAATAATTTTTAAGCTATAACTCTTAATTTAGTGATAATTATAATTAATAAACAAATAATAGACTTCTACTATATTAAATCGTCATCGTGGAAAATTTTGGTAATGTGTTCTACATATTTTAGCATATAGACATTTATTTACATGTACTAAAAGTGGGTGCGGAAGTTAAATTGGGAATGTTATAAGATTACAAACTGCTTTACTCTTGTTACTTATCACCAAAATTGTTAAGCGACGCCCTTACAAGTCCATGACTTGGAACAGGGCATCCAGACAAGTTTAATAAAAGCATAGTAAAATTTGTTTTTGAGTATATTTTGCGCATTTTATGCTCTGCCAAACCGTTCATTTGATTGCAAGAACGAAGCAACAAGAAGAAAAACATACGGATCCCAAAACAACCAATAATAATAATCTACTAAAATCTACGAAACACACATTCTACGAAAAAGAATCACAATACAAAACTTGTCGATTTATTGTTTGATGCGATTCGCGGTCCTACAAAAAGTACGTTGTATTATGGGACCCTAAAAAGCTGTCAAACTTTAGGACATACAGAGATATAACACACTCACATTTTCTTTTCTTTAAAATCAACTATAAAGCGCATTTTGTATAGCCGCCACAGAGTGACAGACCGTTTTTTGCAGTTTATAACAATCCATTTTAGTCTGATGAGAGAGCACCCTTAGTATAGTTTAAAATGTTTAAAAATTCCATTCGAAACAATTTCTCATAAATACTTTCACTGACAACACGATATCTAAGATTAAATTTAAAAATATTTAAATAGGTTTCTATAATTACACGCTTATCTATGACATATTTTGTAATAATTTGTACACGAATCATATCTTTTTACGGTTTTAAGTCTTATATCTTTATAACCACATCTTTCATAAGCACAATGCGTAGGTATTATGAACAGCTATTATTTAATTATTAGTAATGAAATGTGTTAGTGTTACAAATTTACTCTTAACAAAATATCCCGTCCATTGCAAACATTAAAATCATTTTGTACGGATTTTGAACGACACACAGGGCTTATTATAAATGTAAAACTTTAACATCGATTTTACTATGATGAACCAATTGCTCCAAAGATCCATTAATAAAAATATTGAGTAACTCTCAGTTTCTAATTAACAGTAATTAGTACATTAAATGAGATAAAAAAAAACCAACGGTTTGCACTCCGGGAGTGCCGGCAGAAGTGAAAATATGAACATGAACGTTGTGCATTTTTGAATATTTTGGAATGGTTAAGGAATAATTTCGCACGAATTGCTTTATTTATCAGTATAAAAATACTATCATTTATGTGGTTAAATACAATATTATTGCGCTATCGAACACAAATATGACAATTTATATTACATTAAAAAAAACATTTCAGAACTATTACAATTATTTTACATTAAGTTTATCTCTCAGAATAGCAGGTTTTAGTAAAAACACACACACACTCGCGCAAGCGCTCTGCGCCGCTTAAACGAAACAGCAGGAGCAGGCATACATTTTCACCGCGCGGTAGAAAGAGAGGGGGATATTACTTCCTCTCCTACGCCGGCCGGCGGTCTACTCTCCCTCCGTCGCGAGTTTAACATTTTTTTACCCATCCCAAAAAAGTGCACAACGCCGCTAAAGTAGTTTTCACTTCAATTATAAAGCACGTAATGAGATTTGGAGAGCATAGACTCGAAAACCCTCATGACATATACAATACTAAGTGGCAAACTAATCTTATAATGGTCTGTAAATATATATGTCACCGTAAAATTGTAAAAAATCGTTAGATTGTAAAATAACTAACGAGATCGTAAAAATATGTCGAAAGATTAAAAACTATATATTTGTAATCTAACGATAAATAATGTGTTAAATTATAGGCAGTAAGTATATTCGCGGCGGAAGTCTATCAACATTTTACAATTTCACTAGTTTTATTACAATCTAACGGTTTTTACAATTTTACGGCGACATATCGAGGGTTAAGGTGGTTCGTTTCCTATACAAAAAAAACAATGGACATTAATTAGGTAATATTTTCATACTATTACTACATAAATTTATATGCACATCTATTTATTTTGCAATACAATTGTCGCAAAATATATTTAAAATACTTTATTTCACACAGAAGTCACATTTTTATTGAATTTTCGACAAAAAGTGACATAAGTTACAAATGTCACTTTTTGTCGAAAATTCAATAAAAATGTGACTTCTGTGTGAAATAAAGTATTTTAAATATAATTTGCGACAATTGTATTGCAAAATAAATAGATGTGCATATAAATTTATGTAGTAATAGTATGAAATTACCTAAATAATGTCCATTGTTTTTTTGTATGGGAAACGAACCACCTTAAGAACCAGAGTAGCGTAAGGGCAAAAATTCAAAAATTTTTTTTGTTTCTTCATTCGCTTTTTTAATCCCCATTTTATTATGTGCCAAAAACTGGAGCGATTTAGTACGTACGTACAAATTTTTTTTTTAATTTTTGCCCTTACGCTACTCTGGTTCTTAACCCTCGATATATAACAATATATTATATCGTTTATTTGAACTTTAATATTTGTATAGTTTTCTTGAAAGCCAAATCAAATTAAATCTTGTATGAATTTTTATCAGTCGTTGAGCATTTAAATTTTGACCTTGAATAACATAATATATTGAAATAAATACATACAAGAAATCAACAGATATTGCAAAGTGAAAGGTTGTAATTAATTAAATAGAGGTATTAGTTTGGATACCTCAGTCATCATATTAAATCATTCGTCAATGTTAGTGTTTAAAAAGTCTGGATCTCTCGAGTTAAATAGAAAGAGTGCTTAACGTGGCAAAATCGTTTACTTTCGTAAACGAAGACCTACAACTGTTTCCTCGTCTAGTTTATTACGATCATATCTGGAAGCTTCGATTTTATATTTTGGGGCGCCGGTAATCATAATAATCATAACCATCTACATCGAATGCAAATCACTTGTCCCTTGCCCATAATTTCATAAGAAAAGTAGTTACTAGTTGTCTATGGGCGGTGTCAGAGCAGCGCGGCGCCGGCCTCCGCGCGGCTGGTGGGCAGCGGCGGGGCGGCGCGCCACACGCCCGCGGCGGGCTCGAACAGCTCGACGGACGCGAGTGTGGTGCGCGCGCGGTAGAAGGCGCGCTCGCTGCTCTCGCTGTCGCCGCCCGCCACCACCAGCACGCCCTCCGCCGCGCCCGCCGCGCACCCCGCGCGCGCCTCGCGCAGGCTCGCCACCTCCTCCCACCGGTCCTGCCGCCGAATACACTAATGGCTAAACGAATCAACTCGATGGGACATATAACACCTTTGTATACTTAATCGTGTCGACCTAAAAATTGTGAATATCACTTTAATGCTTCGAGCACACAATATCCTAGTAGCAATGTGGCCCGAAAACATCCAAAACACATTGTTATTCTATAGTCCAGGAGTTCTCAACCTGTGAGGCACACCTCCCTCGATGGCAAACCACAAATATAACAATGGTTTTTTTTTATCAAAAATATAAATCGACTCCTCGTCAGTCGCTTTTAGAGACGTATCGGTTACAATCGGACAAGTTACGTTCAGTACTTTTGCGTGAAACAGCAACAAACATCCATGGATCCATACTTATAAACTTTCGCGTTTATAATGTTATAGTAACGATATTCTGTTAAAAAGAAGTAAGATTAATAACATTAATGCACCAGTGTGAATAAATTACCAATCTTACCTAACCTTTTAGAAAACAAGAGCAAGTACTAACCTCGTCGAAGCTGTACCGCTCGACGGAGGCGAGGACGTTGCGGCGCGGCGCGTTGCCGCCGATCACGTAGAGATGGCGGTCGAGCACGACGGCGGCGGCCTGGCTGCGCGCGTGCCGCATCGGCGCCAGCGCCTGCCACTTGTGCGCGCCGGGCCGGTAGCACAGCAGGTCGCGCGTGTGCCGCCACGTGTGCGTGCACCCGCCCACTATGTATATCAGACCTACAACCAATGATGTTCAATCTTAAGCTAAGAACTCACGGAGCGGTTCTCACCCGCGCCCGCCGCGGTTGCGGACCCGCAACTTCTGTATAATGCAGATATGTATGAAAAAGTTTAAGCACAACTCACGGCGCGTTTTACGCCCGCGGTGTGCGGGCGTATTTTATTCTACTAAAGAATCGCGCGGGCCGCGATCACCCGCAGCCTCGGCGGGTTGCGCCCGCACGCTCTGCGTTCGGTTGGCGGGCGAAATTTAAAAATTCTATTGTAAATATGTATTTGCCTTTTTGCAACCGCGCGTCCTGCGATCTTTGCTCGCTATGTTTGAGGGCGATAATCTCAACCGCAATGGCTGCGATTCCGCAAAACCGCGTTCTCGTGAGTTTAGAAATAAGACCGCGGCGGGCACGAGCAAAAATCACTCTGGTGAGGTGAGTGAGTTCTTAGCATAGAGATTCGCTTCTAGGAACGGCTTGCAAGTACTGACATTGCTCTGACTGTAACTTGTAACTCTGGTTACATGGCGCGCACTACGTTAATAACTACGTCTCTCGATACTCGTGGAAAGTAGACCTGAATGAGTGCGTTCTTTGGGACAAATTTTTTGGCGCATGCGCAAAATGCTCGGATGGCAAAAATTTAGGCGCCTTTATTATCGGCGTATTAATCTTAATGCGCCAAAATAAAAATCCCAAAGAACGCAGCCAGTATTTTTAGCCGGGACAAGAGTAACGTTATCTTTCGGACTACAAAAACAAAAAAAAAAATAGTGTATAATATAATTTAAATCCTTTTAAATTATATAAAACAAATTGCGATTTACGCGTAAAAACACTTAGCACAAAAAGCAAACTTATATTCACAAATTACATAAAATAAGATACGAAAGTAGTTTATTTAGTACAGTAGGGTCAATGGATAATTTTACCTCCATAAGTAACAACACCCATTCCGAATCGCGGTTCGGGCATCCTCCCGGCCACAATCCATACATCGGACACGGGGTTGTACACCTCTATAGAGGCTCCCATGTCGGAGCCCACCCAGCCTCCGAATGCCACCAGGTTGCCGTTCCATCCCGTCAGACCGAACTCACATCGAGCCTCATTCATAGGAGCTATGTCTGACCATTTGTCTAACTGAAATAATCAAACAAAGACTAATTAGTGAAGTATTAATGCCCATTAGGTATCGTTAGTATCTATCTATTTTAAACAAAACATGCAATGTTTTATCTTTTTTACCGGCCGCTGGGGAAATTTGCTCGCCACCAATAACGTCTTGACAATTAGATGTATGGATTCGCCGCTAGAGGCGCTTGTGTAGCATGATGTCTCCCAAATGTCACTGCGGATTGGCTACGCTAGCTTATTTCTAATAATGTTGCGAATATTTAGGAATACGTAAGATTAATTATGACAAAGCTACGAATCAATGAATGTGAGTGCTTTAAAAGCGGAGCTAAGAAATTTTTTTTAAGCAAAACGGGACAGCGCAACAGCCAATACTAAACTCTACTGTCTATTCTGTTAAGTGTAAATTTTTGTTTTGGCGCCCGTAATAACAAACTTTGACATCCGTACTTTAGGACATCACTCTACAGTGGTGCCACCTGGTGAGACAAATACGATGGTCCTCATTAGTTCAGCTTTTAGAGCATAAACAACAACTCACAATCATACTATAAAGAAATAGTCCTACTAATCCTACTAATATTATAAATGTAAGTTGTGAGGATGGATGTTTGCTACTTCTTCACGCAAAAACTACTGAACGGATTTTGATGAAATATTATATGGTAGTAGTTTAGGCTCTGGATTAAAACATAGGCTACTTTTTATCCCGAAAAAGTACAGTGTTCCCGAGGGACACTATATTTACGCGGGCGGAGCCGCGGGCAACAGTTAGTGTTAAATATGTTTTACCTGTGGATCGTACACTTCACCGTTAGCTAGTATTTGGCTGCCCTGCTCGCCGCCGACGGCGTACACGCGGCCGCTCAGCGTCGCGACGCCCGGCTGTATCCGAGCTATTCCCATGGGCGCGAGCTCCTCCCACTCCCTAAAACAACATAATATTTTAGTTAATCTATTTGAAGAGATAGATGATAGCTTTTAACAAACTATTGTTTAAGGTTTTACGACATTAACATAACAAAAAATTTTGTATCATGACATCACATGAACTTTCATATTGAATATTCATGTGACGTCATGGTTCATATTTCTACTGCTTTCATCGCGAAACAGAAAATGTGTTATCAAAATCGAAAAAGTTTTATTTCCATATGGGTTACAAAGTTACGCTTAAACAATTGTCCCTACTTGATGCCTACCACCTAGTATATATCTGTATAATCTATGCCTACCACCGACTGACCACCGACGCAATTTCCTTTTTTAATTTCGTTAAGAGTTGCATACCTTTTGTGTAGGTCGAATTTGAGTACGGAAGAGAGTATATTGTCTGTGGAGAGAGGCGGGTGCGGCGCGGTGTCGTGGCAGGAGCCGCCCGCTAGGATCAGCAGGCGACGAGCGCGCGCCCGCGGCTCCGCTGCTAGAGATACTAGCGCGCCTTTACCGGATTTCTTTAATAACAAAAAATAATATATATTTAAAATAACGATTGACATAAATATTTACAAACAATTGATTGAGTAATGGGTAGCTCATGATATACCGTAATTTTGCACTTTGTATTTTGTTGTCAGACATCTTTACTTTTCTCCATCAATGTTTTGCAGTAATCAATGGTTTTAGAAGTACCAAGTGTTTTGTAAGATTATTGTAAAATATAAAAAGTAAATTATGAAAATTATCGCCTAAGTATTTGTGTGGATTTGACATATCATTAACGGCGGACAAATTCAAAAATTAGGCCACGCCAAAGGCCACACTGTATTTGAGAGTCACAGAACTTTTAATAATTAATTAATAAGATACAAATGGCACGCAAAATGCAATACGAAAACGCTAATACTGTAATCTTCGCGGCTCAGTCCACGAAACCGATTATTACACTGTATTTAATATAATACATTATCGATTGTTATGAAATCATGACCAAATAATGCACAAATGTGCATTATTTGGTCTACAAAAGTGTTCATCTCATTCTTTAGTAGCATTTACACGGCATCTCTGGTACTGTCAGAGAACTAGGAAAGGCATTTCTATATATATTATAAGCTCTGTGGTTCAACAGTAGCAATAACAAAACAATTATTGTCTCCTTCATGATCAAAGTGTCATCATGATGGGTAATGCAGTGATATGTTATGTGTTGTAAACTTGTAAGTATCTCAATGGGGTGGCTTGTGCCAGATTTTACATATCGGCATATAAGTTTAATTAATTTATTACCATGTCAACCCTAACAGTTTTTATTGCTAATGCTATTGATGGGTCCTGTACAGTTTTTAAAGCATCATCCAGAATCTGAGGAGAGATAAGCGGCAACCGCACATGACTTAAAACTTCAAAGCAGTGGCGTCTTCGATTCACTGGGTCATGTTCGAGCCATTTTAGAGCAGGATATAATACCTGAAATTATATTATATAGGGTAAAATTTTCATTAGCCATGGTAA
Organism: Glaucopsyche alexis; assembly: GCA_905404095.1. Classification (NCBI taxonomy): domain Eukaryota; kingdom Metazoa; phylum Arthropoda; class Insecta; order Lepidoptera; family Lycaenidae; genus Glaucopsyche; species Glaucopsyche alexis. Next base: position 13,360,071 of record FR990053.1, read on the forward strand.
ATGAAATCTAAAGGTATGTAAATTAGGACCAACAAAAAATTATCGAGTTTTTCACAATCATTTTTACATTTCAACAAAACTGCTCAGTCAGAAAAAGTATTCATCAGTTTAAGAACTCAATTTATATAGTTGAGGATGAGTGTTTTATAAAAGACGATCTGAGTACCTGTGCTTCATTATCAACCTTTAGTTGTTCAGATGAGATTAAAGTAATTAATTGCTGTAATGGAAGATCTAGTAATTCATCACCATTGGCCACCACATTCCAATTTGCCTGTGCATGCGCTAATGCTTCTTCAGCTAATTCTGTGCAATTGTGTGCTTCTGCAAACCTTTTAAAAGAAATCTCATATAAATATTTCTATAATAAAAATATATTTTATATAAATGGAACAATATTTTGAGTCACAAGTTGATGAGACAGCTATAATATCTTCTATACTAATATAATAAAGAGGAAAAGTTTGTTTGTTTGTTGTTAGCATTAAATAGGCTCCGAAAGTACTGGACCGATATTTATGAAATTCGACACAGACGTAGAGTAGACCACGGGGAAGGACATAGGCTACTTTTTATCATGGAGAAATTTACGGTTTCTGCAAAATTAACTTTTGCACACACAAAGTTGCAGGCAACTTGAAGTTTGATCGAGAAGGTATATGAGTCTACTATATTGCCATGTCCAACATAAAACCTGGGCATTGAGAAAAAAAAGATGAAATATATCTAGCTATACAGCAAAGAAAAATAGAAAGAAGTATGTTAGGCTCATAAAAATAAAAGACAAAATTAAATACCCTACACTAAAATAAGATAAAAACAAAAATTAAAGATATAATAAAAATAATACATTGAAGTGGAAATGGGCAGGCCACATGTGTACTGTGTAGTATGAAAGATAATAGATGGACAAAAAGGCTAATAGAATGGACACCAAAAAAAATGTAGTAGAGGAAGAGGATGATCAAGAATAAGATGGTGTTACATATTCAAAGAAAGATGTGCAACAACATGGAATAGAATAGCTAGAGATAGGGAATTATAGAAGAGGATGGGGCAGGCCTACACCAAATAGGCAACTACATTGACAAATAGCTAGGTGGAGGGATTACTATCAGTGAATCTACCTTGGGATTGTATAAAATCAATGATAGAACAAAGGCTTTTTAGGGTTCCGTAATACTTAAGGAACCCTTATAGTTTCGCTCTGTCCGTCTGTCTGTCTGTCTGTCTGTCTGTCCGCGCCTCTAGCTCCTGTAATTATGAATATAAATTGATGAAATTTGGTGCAGTTATAGATTGTGTATAGATCACGGTTTCGGGATCATAAAAAAATAATAATTTTATATTTTAGGGGTGGCTCTCCATACATGTGAAGTGGGGATGAAAAATATTTTTTCACTCTACCCCATCGTGTGGGGTATCGTAGAATAGGTCTTTTAAAATAAAGGCCAGGTTTCATACGTTACTTTTTTATAAAGTTGACCATTTTCGAGTAATCGGTCTCCAAAGTAGTTTGTAAGTTGGCCCCCCCCCTAGCATTTTTAAACTATAGGAGATAGAAACTTGCAAATTTCCATGCTGATAGATCATGCTAAAAACTCTTTAGGAAAATTATTTTGAACCAAATCGGACAGTAACTTTTGGAGTAATTAAAAAAAAGCATATTACGCATTTATAGTTACGGAACCCTCCTTAGACATGTCCTGACATGCTCTTGGTTAGGTTATTTATTTTTATATTTTATTTTTATATTTTATTTATTTATTTTACTTATAATTCCATGCTATATTGAATTAGCTCAAAATGGTTTTCCTGTATTATTTTCTATGTTTGTTCTAAAATTCTTAACTTTATATTTACATATTAGTTTATGATTATTTTTCTGTTCCAGTCTTTACTACATGGGCTAATAATTATTATATGGATAAATAAACAAAAAAAAACAATAAGCAATCCATGCAATTAAAATAATCTTACCTAAATATACCAAGTGCATTAGAAGGATGCAATTCCCTTTTTAAAAATTCACCACAGCCTACAACAAGTTCTCTGAGCTGGAGCATATCTGCTGCTATCAATAAATGTTGCACTGTGCTTTTGTCTATCATTATTTCACCTAAAACATTTCAATACCTTTAAGTGTCAATTTCTAAAAAAGGAATGATTATTTAATTAATGGTTGTAGTATTTTGTATTCTTCACAATTAAAAAATGAAATAAATAAACATAACATTGTGGTAACTAATGATATCATTAATATACCTGTATAAATAAAATCAATTATCATGGGAAGTATCCCAGGTGGAACACTTGGGAGAACAACTCGTCCTTTTTGACTTTCCTCCAAGCCCACATTGAACATAGCATCAAAATACTCACAACTGGCTGCCAAAACAACTCTATGAGCCTGAAGTTAAAAAAATTAATTGTTCTAAATACCCATGTGTGATTGATAAAAACAGCAAAACAATAAATATAAGAGTAATATTTACATTAAGTACTGATACATTTTTTTAAATAGATAATAAGAAGGAATAAGATGTTGTTACCTTAACTTTGGTCTTTCCAGATATTATATCTATATCACAAAATCTACCATCTCTTCTAAAATGGTTTAAATTTAATGAAACTTTTGTAGCATATTCGCAACACTTGTAAGGTCTTGATCCTTCTTTGGAAATTATTTTTTCATATATACTTGTCGACATGTTTTATTGGTTTATGAAACAATATCTATTTCATTTTATACACTTATCAAAAACCTTTCAGATTAGTAACAACAACTATTTATGTTGTTTATAAAACTAATTGTTCTATTGTGTAAACTGTAAATTGTAGAGCCCTTCTCAAAACAGATGACAGATCTGTGCACAGACCTGTGACAGCTAAATACAAATAGTGTTCTGTGGCTAAATATGACTGCTATTTTTAGGGTTCCGTTTTCGTAGCCAAATGGCAAAAAACCGAACTCTTTAAGGATTCGTTACGTCTATCTGTCCGTCTGTCTGCCCGTCCGTATGTCACAGCCACTTTTTTTCGAAACTATAAGAACTATAGGTACTGTGAAACGCACGCATTACGATTAAAGCCGCGTCTCCTTCATCGAAATTCAAACATTACACAAAACATCGAAACATTGGGGTGTGGTTATACACATTTGTGTAGAAATAGACAATGTTTTTGTTTTCGGAGACGGACGGAAAACATTCCCGCGCGGGTAGAAAAGGGGGAAGAAATGTTTTATTTCATAACAACTGTTCACATCATTCACATGACACCTGGGTACAGGTTTTTTAGGATTATAGTTTTGCTTGTTGTGATTTTTGTGTTTGTTTTTGTGATCGCTCATAATATATGTCCTAACTTAATTAAAAAACATAAATTTTGACAGTTTTCAATAGAAATCCATAAAATGGCGTATTTATGAGTTGAAAAAGATACTTTTATAAAACACCTAAAGTGGCCTTTCCAGAACCCTGTTTTTTTTCCTACATTTTAGCGATTGCAGGTGTAGGATTAGATTCCTACACCTAGTGCGAGTGCTAATACGTCTTCCTCATCGGAACTTAGATCTTGTCTGCACACATTGTTTTGTTTCGACCAAAAACATTTTCTGTAGCTGGAGATAGCTTGTGTATGAAAACAAATGTTTTTGTTTCATGTTTTGAGCAGGAGTCACGCCTTAAGATACGCATTATGATTTTCACACAAAAATAGAAAAAAAAAAACAATAAATTTTGGGGATTCCCCATACTAACTGAAACTCAAACGTTTTTTTCTTCAAATCCATACGTGTGGAGCATCTATGGTTAGGTAATTTTTTTTTATGTATATTTTGCGCGGCAGACACTTCCAAAGTGGTAAAATATGTGTCCACCAACCCCTGTCACTTTTAAAATAAGAGAATGATAAAACCAAAAAAATATATATGATGTTCATTACCATGCAAACTTCCACAGAAAATTGGTTTGAACGAGATCTAATAATTATGTACCTAGTTATTTTTACACGTCATAAATCGTAAACCGCAATTTATCTTTCATTCAATCAACTCAAATATAATATATATATTTTTTAATAAGATTTAATGGTCTGGTAACAAAACCTTTAAGCCAAGTCTTATATTTTGAGGTATTTCTTATTTGTCTTATTTCTAAATAGTCAAGTCCAAAGTCTAGTCAAAGTCCTAATAAATAGTCACGGTAGTCAATCAGTCAAGTCAGTCGATTCAGTAAAGTGGTAGACGCTTTACTGAAACTTCCTAGGGAGTTTTGGCGGGAAACCCAATTTAGCACGCATTTTGTAGTTGCTATATCACTCCTCCACATTAGTGCACGTCACGAATAACTAATGGTTAATATTCCACCAATATTACACATTAAAAACCGCAATAACACGAATTTAGAAAAATAACACAGAAACACAACATTGCTGATTGACATTCCCGGCAAAACTCCTCAAATATAAAAAAATATATTTCATAAACATAAACCATAAACAATGAACCATTATTTTTATTAAAATTCTGTACGGAACCCTCGGTGCGCGAATCCGACTTGATTGGTTTATTTTTTAATTTAAATAAATGGCGTCAGCTTATATCCATTTGCCAGTGCCAAGTAAAAAGGCGGGAAATAGAATATTCGTTAAAATTTTTATCTACCTAGGTTCATTCTAAATCGTCAAGTCCAAAGTCCAGTTAAAGTTCAAATATGTAGTCAATGAGTCAAGTCAATCGATTCAGTAAAGAAGCTTTACTGAAACCTTTTCAAGGGCAGTTTTGGAGGATTACAAATTAGCTCGTTTTTTGAAGTTGTACCACTTGCACACATACACATACTTGTGCACATTAACGAATATGAAATGGTTTATTCTACCAATATTACATATTACGAACCGAAAAAACACCTTAGGAGGGAAATATAAAAACAACAACATCACACAAATCCCGAAAAATTCCATGATATATTTTTTTTTATTTATGGCATGTAGATGGCATGTAGCAACACTCAGTTTTCAATGTCAAATTTTCTGATTTAAATTTTAGAAATTCTTCGAGTTTCTTCCGTCTGCTTTCTTTTCCAGCAATTTAAAATGTACTCATGAGATTTTGAAAATTTTATTAAGAATTATGTAATCAATTCTCAGTACCTAGTAATTTACAAGGTCTTACGTTAAGAATAAATAAAGTGAGCTCGATCTTGTGTATTAGTGACTGAACGCATGCGTCTGACAATTTTCGGCCATATTGTTATGACGCATACAAGATCATAGGTCTCCGCCAGTGACGAGTCTTCTCACAGTTGACGTGGCTACTACGTACCGTCCCGTTCGCCCACTCCGGACGCAGCATATACGGTGACGAGGAATACGTAACTGGTGAGTGCCCGTACTGAAGACATTTTGCCGTCTGTCACGGTCGATTATTGTGGTAGCTTTGATGAACATTTAACATTCCTGCTGTTACTTCACCTACCATGAACCTTTAGAAATCTTGCGTATAGGCTAATAAACGCAATAGGAAAATTTCTTGTTATGACGCGATGACTTCATCTCGGAATGTCTGTTGACAGTGCAACAATAACAACAATTAATTTTTGATCCGAATCAATTCGATTTTAGAGTAAAAGGTGTGTTAGTTGTGCATAAATTTCGTAGAATGGTGACCTTGACCATTTTAGGTGAGCCAAGTGGGCATGGACGGAATGGTGGAGGAGAACGGCACTACTGGCGCAGGAGGCGTCTCGGATCCGCTGTCGGGCGCGGGCTCATCTGCCAATGCTACGCCTCATGTAGTGACGAGCATCGTGCAACTCACTTTACCGGCACAAGCCCCATCTGCGCAGGTAATACTGAAATCGGCTTGCCTTATGATGTCAGTAGAGTGACCCACTGCATTAAGTCATTACTAATTGTAAACCGGAACTCAATTCTTTGTATGCTTTAAAGGGTATCAATTTGTATAATTTGTAAACAAAAACTTTTTAAATGTATATGTATAATTTTTTTCTAAAATAGGTATATGTTATTTTTAGGTTCAATCAGTAATACAACCTAATCAACAGTCTGTGATTCAAACTGCATCTAATATTCAGTCAGTGCAGATACCCAAAGGAAATGTTATACTTGTTAGTAAACCAAACTCTGTCATACACACAACTCCAGGAACATTACAAACTTTACAGGTATTTGTATGTTACATTAATATTACTTATACATTAATTTTATTAAATCTTAGAAAAATACTTACTCACTTCCTTCTATATTTGTTATTTAAAAAGTGCTACATTAAGTTCATGCATATTTTTAAATTAAAAACATATTATTATAATTTCTTATAAATTATCAATTTATTTGTAATTAACATTATGTAAATTATCCTTGCTAATATTATAAACACTTTTTATGTATGATTAGGATTTTTTTCTTTTCTAAAGTCTATCTACTCTACAATACAATATTATATACCTAAATACTCTCATTTTAGATAAAACCAGAGCCTCACAGTCTTGTTGGTGTACCGGGACAGTCATGTAGTGATGAAAGCAGTGAGGAGGACAGTCCTAAAAGAGAAAAATATAGAGAAATGTTAAGCAGAAGGCCATCTTACCGGAAGATTCTTAATGATTTAGGAGGAGCTGAGATTGCTGGTAGGATTTTTTACATTATCGTTATAATTTTAGTTTTTGCCATAGTACTGCATTTTATTAATTCATTGATAGTCGTAGTTTGTTATCGTTAATCATTAATGTAAGATATAAAGAATGTGCTTTAGGACTAAGAGTAATATTAAAAACTTTTTTTAAAAAATTACTGATCTTTAAGGGCCTGTATCAGAAACACCTAGTTAGTGTTGAATAGCTAAATAAGCTATTATTTAGCTATTGAATAGCTAAATAGTTTTGTCGCTGCCTACTTTGTACTGAGCTACAGAGACAAAACATGCAAATAAGCTGATTGTCAGTTGATGGTGAAAGTACAATCAAATTGAAGATTTAAAAAAAATTATAAATACAACAGCAAAGATATTTATCAATAAAGTCATACATCTTCTGCAGTAAACTTCCTTAGAATTAATTTAAAAAGTAAAAAAAAAAAATAGTAAGATAGTCTTTGTAGTAGTCAGAAATTCTGAATTTCACAAAACTTTAATATTTTTCAGTTTTCTTCAGAACTTATTCTCTTCACCTACTTAAATTCACAGTCAATTATTTACAAATTTAGTAAGTTAGCGTCTGGTTAAAGCTATTTTGCTAGGATTCAAAGATATCATTTTTTTAAATGACCGGGAATATATTATTCCTTATTATTTAGGAACCTAAATATAAATTTGAAAAAGATTCTGATTCTGATCTGCAGCAGGCTTAGCATGGCGATCTATAGAAATAATTTTGAAGAAGAAATATTCTATCCAAAACAGTTTGTTGCAAAATAGTTCTTAATCCATGGTAACAAGGTTGTCAATAGAAGTCAACATTTCTAAATAGCAATATTTTTAAAATGGCTGCTGGGAAATATTCTGTCAAAAATTATCAAATTTTGAAGTATATGACTTAACGTAAAGAAACTATTTGTCTTGGACTGCCATGATGTGGAGTAGTTGACATTATTGTAAGACTTTTTGACATTAAATTAAGAAAATGTTTCTACTTAGTACTTTATCTGTCAAAAGAGGTAATTTTGTGAGCTCATGCTCAGGAAGAAAAGAAATGTACTTTCTCATAACGACGATACATCAACCTTGCTACCTTACAATAAGACCTATTTTGCGCCGAATGGTTTTAATGTTTCTTCAATCTGTCATATTTTCTATTCTTCGGTGTTTCCACTGTGCGCATGCTAAGCCTACAGGTATAATAGGCCACTTCAAGTGTTTGTGTGGAAACTGTGGGTGTATGTAGGTTATTTATTTATTCCCGTTCGTAGATAAGACAGAACAATGTCTGTAGAGTAGCTAGTATGTATATAAAATTCTCGTGCCACAGTGTTTGTTAGAGTAGGGATTCTCAAAGTAATTGAGTCGTCAGGGTTCTGCCAAGATTATCAGCTGTTAATAAATAATACCCCACACCCCATCACAAATATTCTTTTAAAATAGTGCAAAATATGGGACAAGAAGAACTCATTTCTTTTATGTTAGTACATACCCTATGTAGTTAGCAAGAATTCACCCAAAAAAGTTTGTTCCTACATTAATAATTTTAGTGTTGATTTGTAATTGATACCATCAATTTTATGGAACCCCATATCAAATGATATTTGGTTGGTGTTCCATTATGTTTAAAGTTTAGGAACTCCTGGGTTAGATAACTTCTGTGAAACAGGAGTTGAAAGTTGTATTTCCATGTAGGTTTTTAAACAACACTCATGGAATTGTCCCTATGTGATGCCTACCACTAGTTCGGGAACTAACCTGGCGACTGGCGAGTCCGTTGGGTACAGCTAGTAAATTATAAATAGCAAATTATTCACACACAGTCACAAAATTTTAATGAGTAATATATTATGGATTATGGGCTATCTTGGATTAGATTTTGTTTCTATGATATTTAAAAAAAATTGCTAAGGAAAGACTTGGCTTAATTACTATTAATGTTTTTTGAGGATATAATTTGTTTTGTAAGTTTAATACCAAAATACCAAGAGAGTGTTTTGTTATACGGTCGCACTCGGAGACATTCAATGCTTACTTAAGGAGCTACTTAGTACAGACTTTCACATAAAGTTCTTCCAGTGTGTGTTGGTGCGGCCGCTATAGGCCGTGTAAACAATATGTCACCCGGTGTCTAATGGAGGAGGTGTCGAAGTCGGAGATCAAAATACGGGGATAATTGCTTGCCATCAGGCTGTTTTGCTTTCTTTTTTTCAATTCAATGAATAAAACTATTACCGGCAGCTCGTAGACACTGAACACCGGCATTAGCGAAACACAACGCAAGCGCCAAGGGAGACATTGGGGTTTAAAAGAATGTGACCGCATTTGTTAAGTTGTATTACTCCGCCGGTATTACGGATATCCAAGTGCGGGAGTATCATCGGGCGATTCGTTTGCTCGTTTCGAGATCTTTTCCACTAATAAAGCGATTACCGCCGCTCATAGACATCCGCAACACCAGAGGCGGTGTAAGTGCGGTTCGGATCTTTACAACCACCAATCCCATCTTGGCCACCTGTGCCTTCCTCACGCGGTGGACAGTTACGCAAACTATGTCACACCGGTTTTTTGTGAGGCCGTTATACTTATCCGGTCGAGCCGGCTCGTAATAGTGCTTAAGACTGACCCCACGTTAGGCGTGCGCGTTTCTCGGGCGACGGGTTTTGCCGTTTTTACCCCTACGCCCACTGGTCCGCCGCCCGCTATTGTTCGGTCGTCAGTCGCAATCCGCAGCGCGCTCGCCGCGTGCACCCTGAAAACGCCACACGCCGACAAAACGCGACGCTCACGCATAGCAAACGCGGCGAGCGCGCTGCGTGATCGTCGCTAAACGCCCGAGCAACGCGCACGCCAAATGTGAGGCCTAAACATCAACTCGAACCTTAAATAACCCACATCTTTAAATTCCCCTTTTAAGTATACTTACAAAGAGTTATATGGCTATTATTACGAATCTATTAACACCTCATTCATTAAAATCGGATCAGTAGTTAAAGAGCTGTGATGGAACCAATAAACATAAATTTTTGGCTTCGCCGTAATCTGGTAAAAATATATTCATAATTTAAAGGTATCAAGTGTATCAGTGCTCGTGATATACAGGATATTTGGTAGGTCATTGTCAAACGAACCCAAACCCAAACCCAAAAAGGGGTGACCCATTCAAAAAAAATACTAAATGGCGAAAATCTCGAAAACGGTGCAATGTGTACATAAATAGGGCTCAAAATTCAAATGATTCGTCTTCATCCTGTGGACTTCTCTGTCGGATTACTACCACAAACCCTATAATATTGATAATTATACTAAGGATAATACTAATTACATTTAATTTCAAGCAGCTCTGTTACAAGGATCCATGTTAAATCTTTTCGCTTATAAGAAAGTTGTAAACTCGTCTATTATAATTTTCTTTTAAAAAGGCAGTTACATTGAATAAGAAATGACGTTACAGAAAATCGCATGGGAATAAAACCAGGATCTGAAAATGAAGTGTCGCTGACATCCTCTTTGTCATTTGCACCAGGTCAGTTAAATGTGCTGCAACTGACACATTTTGTTTCTGTGTGCAATATTGTCACTAACCTTAAACTGTACACATAAACGAGTACACATAGCAAAGTAATCTTTAAAACATTAAACCATCACCATTCACCATCATATTGTGTTTAAGATCAGTGCATTTTGGCTTGGTAAACATTGTGTGTTTTACTACATTTTGTTCATTTAATATAATTACGTTGCCATTAAAGCTATTTCGTAAGTAAAAAAATCATTATTTATTATTGTTATATTAATTATTTTGCTACAATAACTATAATATGGAGGTGGGTTCCGTGAAAAGGTTTTTTTATTAATTTTAAGGGTTATAAAAATCATGTGGTATGTGAAATGTAATTTAAAATTATTTTTAAACAAAAAATTAAACCGACTTCCAAAGTAAAAATACATAAAAAAATGTGAAATAAAACTTATTTTCTAAATAATTCCCCTTTTAAATTCGGCTAAAATTTTAAGTACTTACTTCTCTACTCAATCTTCTTAATGTTGAAATCGGTACTAGCCCAAACAGTATCCTACAATATTTTATAGAATTCACGTTCATATTTGCTGGTACCGACATCAAAATTAGGAAAATTGAGTAGAGTACCTCATACTAACAATTTTAGCCGAATTTAAAAGGGGAATTATTTAGAAAATAAGTTTTATTTCACACTTTTTCTTGTATTTTTACTTTGGAAGTCGGTTAAATTTTGTTTAAAAATATTTTTTTCCTTTTTAGTGATATTTGTTAAATTATTATTAATAAATTTTATGAACGTATATGATAAACGATCGAATTTACTTAACTTTATTTATTTATTTTAGGACTGATTTTTTAAAATTGCATAAATAAATAAGTACTCTTAAATATGAGTAAGTTTCTCAGAAGAAACAGTATACCTATCAAAAGTCAATATTTTCAAAGGTGTACAGAATTTCGCAAGTCTCGTAAAATCGCTCCATACTACAAGTACAGTCGTAACCACGAATGAACGTCATGAGCTATACGGCTGCCGGAACATATTTGTAAATAACTCCGATATTTGTGCTTTAAGTTCTGTACGTGGTAGAGCCATGCTTCGGCACGAATTGGGCCGGCTCGACCGGAGAAATACCACGGGCTCACAGAAAACCGGCGTGAAACAGCGTTTGCGCTGTGTTTCGCCGAGTGAGTGAGTTTACCGGAGGTCCAATCCCCTACCCTATTCCCTTCCCTACCCTCCCCCATTACCCTATTCCCTCTTAAAAGGCCGGCAACGCACTTGCAGCTCTTCTGATGCTGCGAGTGTCCATGGGCGACGGAAGTTGCTTTCCATCAGGTGACCCGTTTGCTCGTTTGCCCCCTTATTTCATTAAAAAAAAAAAAAAAAACACCATAGTGAATGTTTTGATGTAAGTGAACTAATGGTGTAGGTTTTGTTTACTAATTTAGCAAAAAAAACTTTTTTGTTCTTTTGAGATGTATTTAATTGTTAATAAACTACACATAAAATAATATATTTTTTACATTTACCAAGTAGTAATGCCTCAATATTTCTGAGTATATCAATGAAACTAAATATTTTAGATGTAGTCTGATCCCCTATTGAATACGCGCCTAACTTCCATTAGATATTGTAAATAAGATGATTACTACTGTAATGATGATGATTACTGTAAGTTACATAGTGGCATATGCTAGCAGTTCTTTAAATAATGCCGAAATTTCCAAACGTGTATCTTTAAAGACTGAGGAGTTCTGTTCAGTGCTTTTGGATCCAGGGTATACCTTAGTGCAAAATCTTATTTTTTGGTAACATAATGCTTGTGTTACTTCAGAAAAAGTCAAATTCACGATATGTGTACATATAAATTTCGAGGAGTTCCCTAGATTCCTCATGGATCCCATCATCAGGTTTCCACTTTAGCGACTAAAGGACCAATTTCGAATTATACCCTTTACTGCAACAAATGAATTTTGCAAATATGTCCATAAACGGCAGAGTAATGGTCAAAGATATCCGTGTCGGTGTAAAATACTATGAGAAGTCCCTTTTATACCATCACAATGTGATGATGTATGGTGTGATGATGGTGGTGATGATGATGATTACTCTAATTGACATAGTGGCATATGCTTGCAGTTCTATAAACATCCCCGAAATCCCTCAACATGTAGCTATAAGGCGTCAGGAGTTCTGTTCAGTACTTTTGGATCCAGGGTATACCTTGGAGCAAAATCTTACTTTTTGGTAGCATATGCTTGGACCACTCCAGAATAAGTCGAAATCACCGTATGTGACCATATAAATTTCGAGTAGTTCGGCACAAACAAAAAGTGACATTTGTAACTTATGTCACTTTTTGTCGAAAATTCAATAAAAATGTGACTTCTGTGTGAAATAAAGTATTTTAAATATATTTTGCGACAATTGTATTGCAGAATAATTAGATGTGCATATAAATTTATGTAGTAATAGTATGAAATTACTTAAATAATGTCCATTGTTTTTTTGTATAGGAAACGAACCACCTTAAACTCAAACGCGACTGTAATTTACTAGGCCCTTCGAATTTCTTACTAAATGTGAAATGTGCTAACTTCTGTAGTAAGTCATGTAATGCTTAAATTCATGTCAAGAACACCAGACTTTAATAATAAAGGGTCTGAAAAGACATCAGATAAATGCATAAGAGATCCGTAGTTAAGAAAAAAAACAATGGCTATGTGCTAATATGTTTTTATTTTTCAGTAATTCCAGCAGGAGCCTTGCCAACAGACGCTGGCATTCACACTTTGGCAGTATCAGGGACGACTGGAGGTGGAGCCATAGTTCAATATGCCAACCAGGATGGACAATTCTATGTGCCCGGTGAGTGTCGTGTATGATACGTGATTTATTAAGAGTAAAACCTACACTTATAGAGCACAACTTTTAGAGGAATCGAACAAATTGTACTATATTTGCAGGACCTATATTAGAAGATCAAACACGTAAAAGAGAACTTCGGTTGCTGAAAAACAGAGAAGCTGCAAGAGAATGTCGACGCAAAAAAAAAGAATACATAAAATGTCTCGAAAACAGAGTCGCCGTTTTAGAAAATCAGAATAAAGCACTAATAGAGGAACTGAAGTCACTTAAAGAACTTTATTGCCAGCAAAAAACGGAATGAGGTCCAGCCGGCTAAACAGGTGTGCCACTGCCCTGCCGGTGAAAGCCCGAGGCACGTAATATCACATTCATCCGATATCAGATGGAGGTGTAATCGAATTGTCTGGGTTGAGGTACACTCTAAAATGGAGACAATGAGCAGCAAGAGGTGACTCGACAGCAACATCGTAAGCATTGGGAGTGTCTATTTGTTGTTTTACATGTTTTTCCAGTCTATTTTTTTTTTTTTTGTAAATACGAAGTTTATTTACATTGAGTATACAGGCGCATTGTAATTATAAGAACCTAGTGACACTAGCTGCCAATTTTTATTATTCATTTGTAGAATTATAAATTGAATTGTTGGATTTTTTTAAAGTGATGTGTTATTGTTTGTATAATAAGTTGATTTATGGTTATTTAGAGGGTAAGTATGGATATATTTTTTCAAAAAATAAAAAAAGGAAAAATATTACTTAGTACTACCACAGAAAACTAAATAGTTGGTATTTCACTACATACAATTTAACATTTTGTTTTCTCACCTGTTACCCATCATATTCTATAACTTTGTTTAAAATATGAATAAATACTTTAACATTTACTGACAGGTTGTTGATTACTAAATATCAGTTTAATTAAAATATTTTAAATGCATTCTACAATCACAATCGCACTGAAGATTTTATTAAAAATTCCGGCATCAATATCTTATGTAAATTTTAAAATGGCGTAAACCTAAAGTGGTTGTTGTTCAACATCCATATACATACATATGTAACAATTTTAACAAATTATATAAAACGTAACAATCAACTATTCAGTGTGAAGTTAATCACATAAATTTATTGACTGCAATTAATTGTTCTGTAGTGCCATTTTTACTGTTAAAATATACGAAATTATTATCACTTTAATCAGACTGTATTTTTCGAATAAAAAATAAATGGATGATACGGATGGTATTCTGCATTTCAGGTTTATTTTTAATATACTGGGTGATTTTTTTATTCAGTTTCGAGAGAAATCGCATGTTTTGTTTCAAAATAGATTAAGTATTTGAAAGTTGTAAAATTTAGGCCTACTGCGAGGGCACGTGACGCGCCGCGCGCCTTTGTACGATCCAACCACGTGTAACGTCATAGGAGTCAATAAGGGGACAATTATTTTTTGTAATTTCAATATATTATTCTGAAATTAGTTTTTAGGGTTCCATAGTTCACAATTTGGTACCCTTTATATGTTGTTGTTTGTCAAGTCGTCCGTCCGTCCGTCTTCGGCTTGTTAGTGCTAGAATGATTAAACTTTGCATGCATATGTGTCACGTCGACAAAGTGCTAAAATGAAATCACGAAAAATATATTTATACCCTACTATAGGGTACCACCTACCTATACGTAAAGTAGGGATTTTTTTTCTAGCGTCTTTCTCATAGTGTGGGGTATCATTAGACAGGTCTTTTAAAATTATTGAGAGGTTGCTTAGACTTTTTTGATTCAGGTATTAGTTTGCGAGATATTCTGCTAATATTATAAATGTGAAAGTTTGTGAAGATGTATGGATGGATGGATGTTTGTTACTCTTTCACGCAAAAACTACTGAACGGATTTTGATGAAATTTGGTATCTTAATAGTTTAGGCTCTGAATTAAAACATAGGCTACTTTTTATCCCGAAAAATACAGTGTTCCCGAGTTTCCCGAGGGATACTCTATTTACGCGGGCGGAGCCGCGGGCAACAGCCAGTTCAACTATATAGTACTTTTTTTTTAAAAAAAAAGGGCGTCGGGATCCCTCCTCTAAAAGCTAAAACGCTAGCTCGAAAAATTTGTGACGAACTTTGAAGGAAAACAATAACTTTGATATAGATACTTAACTTGGTAAAATGCGCTTACTAAGAAAACTTCGTACAAAAATAACGAAATAATAAGTAAATAAAATTTTTTATTGGTACAGAACCTTACGTGCGCGAGTCCAACACGCACTTGGCCGATTTTAAATGAATTAGTAGTGCGATGTTGTAAAACAGTTTATCACCAAGTTAAAAAAAAGTAAACTAGAATGCCATAGTATTCTATTTCATGTACCTATTAATTATTTATAATACCCCTGTTTCTCTAGAAACGGAATAAAAAATCACTCAGAATATTATACAGTAGGTACTATTAATATTTTTATCAGCTATCTTAATGATTTAGGTAGTTTACTTTCATGAGTTATAAGTGGTGCTTTCACTTATCGTATCGTATTTGTTTTCAATTTAACTTTCGTAATTTGTCATCATTCAAATCAGCAACGATTATTATTATTTATTGTTAACAATTTTTGCATTTATACTATCCAATAAGTTGCCAATCTAAACCCATTTGAATTTTGAGTATGCTCATACATAGACATTAGATTCCATGCTTCCAATTTTTAATATTTTTGTGAATGGTCTGGTTTTATATTTTATATTAAAATTAAAATGTAGATATACACATGTTTTATGTTTATGAAATAACAGCAATAAGTAGCTTGAGTCAATGGCACACTAATTATTGATTTTAACCTTTTCTGAAAAGGATACTGTGGTAACCTGACAATTAAACACCCATCCCTTTTTCCTTTTTGTGTCATAAATTGCAATTACAATTCATAATCCAGATAATTAAAAACTATCCATTGAGTTATTCAGTAAACTGCAATTACAATTCATAATCCAGATAATTAAAAACTATCCATTGAGTTATTCAGTAAACTGCAATTACAATTCATAATCCAGATAATTAAAAACTATCCATTGAGTTATTCAGTAAACTGCAATTACAATTCATAATCCAGATAATTAGTAACTACACATTCAATTTCATGCAGAAAACCGTCCATTGAAATTATTGTAGCAAATTTGACATACATTAATATATTATGTGATTATAAAGATGTAAGACACAATTATAAATTTATAGTAATGTATTTAACATAACGTCAAGTTATGTTCTAATGGTAAGCCAAAGTTAATCTTTAGTTTTTGTGCAATAATGTTATTGCAATGTACAGTTTTAGAAACATACCAATTTTCAATTCTTTTTAAAAATAACAATAAAAGATATGATATAAAAGATAGATATGTATTGTACATTGTGTAAAGATAGATTAAAATATATAATAAAGTGTATCTATAAAGTTTGAATTATTTTGTATATACACAAATACCTATTAATCTTGTCAAAAGATAGTTTGCATATCACCATAAAAATGAGTTATCCAGATACTAATTATGTATAAAAAGTAATAAAATGTATAAGGTGTCATTTTATGTTTATTGTAAAAATATTATGTATTTTCATGTTTATTTTTAAATAGGCGATCGAAGTTAAATATAAGTAAGATTTTTATATATAGTTTGCTGCAACTGACTGTTTATAATTTTAAGCAAATATCTTGTGATTCATATTATAATATTTTGGTTTGAAATTAAAAACGCTCAGTCGCCGCCGATGTTTTAATGTTAATGTAAGACATTGTGAAAAGTGCCTTTAAAATTAGAAAAAATAAAATTTATACCAACATAGCTTTTTATGTTAACTTATGCTATTTATAAATATTAATAATTAACTGTTTGATGTAAATAATTTGTTCTTTATTTATATATTTTTATCGTCGTGCCACCACCTTGTAATTACTGTCAACAAATTACTTAAATCCTTTTAATCGGAGACAACATCGGGTGCGCCGTAATAATGGCCAATGCGAACTCCTACCTCCTTACTAATAAACGCTGTATAAGCTTTGAATAGTTATACAGTGTTTTGTTCCCGTCACACAAGTGACATTTTTAATTCGAGTGAAGAAGACAAAACACTGTATAACTATTCAAAGCTTATAACAGCGTTTATTAGTAAGGGGGCTAAGGTATAAAAAACAAGAGAAGGTACTGGGTACATATTTTTACCACCCTTTTATTATGGTTCGCTACTCTAACCATAATAAAAAGGGCAGAAAAATGTTACAGTAAAATTAATTCTAAAACACCACATGAGAATTAAGGATACATTTTTAGTAATTTCAGTTTTAAGTGGTCTAATGTTATTAATCTGAGGGTTTTATAGATATAAATCTTATACTTTAATCTTTATACGAGATAATCATGTATATTTACTTTTATATGATCGGTTTCCCGAAAATGGCTTAGGGGCCATCCATAAATAACGTCACACGAATTTCACGATTTATTACCCCTACCCCCCTTCTTGTCACAGTTGGTCACATTTGTGAGACCCCGCCCTCCCTACTGTGACGTCACATATTTTGCAAACATTTAGAAATTATTGAATAAAAATATTGGTTCCGAAATCAGTTTTATTTCCATTTAAATTATTTTGAATAAAATTAACATCAAATGAAACAATTAACAAAACAAAAAACGATTAATTATATTAATCAAAGAAATTAACGAAACAAATAACAATTGACTATGTTAACTTAAGAAATTAACAAAACAAAAAACAATTGACAATATTAATTAAAAAAATTAACAAAACAAAAAATAATATTAATAGTACATAATTCTATTAATATATATTTTTTAATTTATCTTTAAATTAAAGATACAAACTTAATAATCTTCAATCCATGGACTTTGAACCCACTCCTTTAAATTATTTATAACTGGCATATATTATGTTTTTGAGGTTTTCGTAAAGTAATAGTTTATAGTTCGTTTTTAACACTTAGATAATAATTATAATAGATTTTGAAATGTGACGTCACAATATTTAGGACCCCTCCCACCCCCTTGTCACACAATGTCACACTTCCTCGACCCCCTCCCTCCCCCTTAACGTGTGACGTTATTTATGGATGGCCCCTAAATATAATATAAGGTTTGGGAAAATCAATTACGGATACTTCAGGCATATGATCTACTGCTTATGTAAAGACGTTTAAGCAAAAAAATTAATTCTCATACTCGAAAAAAAATCTCTATATGGGCGAGTTGGCGTTTTGCGGAGAGTGATTATATGGGTGAATTTTTAGTTTGAGTATGATTTTTCTGCCCAAACGTCTTTACATAAGCAGTGGATCATGTGCCTGAAGTATCCGTAATTGATTTGTGTGTTTACGAATTATTGGTTCGAACGAGTAGTGTTAATCAGCCTATGTCAGTGTTTTTCAATGTGTGGGTCTTGCCTTTTCAAAGCCTTTTTAGGAAGGTCGCGAAGCTACCATAGGAGAGTTGCAAAAGTTTGGGAAAGATAAATTTGTTAAGAAAATTGTTAACTAAAGGACATTTAATCATTTGTATCAAATACCAAAAATAACTTGTTTTTCATTAAAAAAATCCGTTTTATAGGTAGGGCGGCCGCCAAATAATTCTTCATACTAAAGGGGCCGTGTCATGAAAATTGTTGCAAAACACTGGCCTATGTAATATATATGTAACTACAACACATGCGACTTAACTAGACACTCCGCTGGAATGCCCCGCGGCACCCCGCACTCGCCTTCGTCCTAGAATATTATATTAAATTAGGTACTAATGTAAAGAACCGTCACTCCACTTTACACGAATGACAGTTCGCAGGTGTGTGCGTGGCTGGGCAAATGTGGGGGCGGGTGGGGAGGAACTTTTACCCAGCCTGGACTATGGCTCATGGGGCTGGCAGTTTCATATTAATTGTCTGACGTGTCTGAAACATTTGTCTGACGCGACGTTTATAAAAAATTCTTTATTTTTTTATTTCACTAGTGATTTAGTCATACAATAATTTGATTTTATCGATATTTTTAACGACATAATAACTAGAGGTGAAAACTTCGGAATGTTTCCGAAACTTAGGAAGTTTTCGGGAAAGTTTCTGAAAGTTTACTTGAAAACTTCCTGAATACTTCTTCATGAGGAAGTTTTCAAAACTGATCATTTATACAGGGTGTTTGGAAGATGGGTGCAAAGCTTTAACGCCTTGTTTGTATAGACAATTTAAGCTGCGCGTCCACTGCATCGGAATCGGAGCGTACGGATTTGTTGCTTTGTATGGATTTCTATGGTACTGCGTCCACTGGATCGGCATTTCTGCGCCTGCGACCGGTATTTATGCCGATGACGTCATCGGCAGTGAACCCGTCATTCGGATTCCGAACGTTTCAAGTTCTGACGAGTTTGCGACGACGCGACGGCTATACATAAATACTTATTCACGATGAATGACGATATTTTAATTACTTTAGTGGAAAAATATGATGAACTTTACAATCTAAAACATCAACATTATCATAACCAACTGAGGAGAGACGATATTTGGGATGAAATTGGGCAAATAATAAATAAAAATTGTAGAATATAGTGAAGTTCAAAAAACTTTTTTCGAGTCATATGAATGTACCCAAAAAATCTATTTTCATTTTCTAATAAATCAGAATATAATGTATGAAATTCTCCAAAAATTAATCTTTTTGAATTTATATTATGATTTATGAACCCATATCTTTCGTTTCCTCTGGTTTCTCTTTTCCTCTTCTGATAAAATACAGCTAATTACAACAATATCCTCGTCACTATCCTCCATAATGCAAATGCACGTTCAGGCTGACGGACTAAAAATAACTAAATTGCCGATGCTGAATCCGAATGCAGTGGACGCACCCCATCGGCATTTTGTAAATGACGACGCTCCGTCCGCTGCGGACGCTCCGATTCCGATGCAGTGGACGCGCAGCTTTAGAACCATATTTGACCATTATTAGCGTTCGTAACGTACGATTTTATTTTTAATGATTTTTTTAATTTTTTGTTGAAAAAACCCAAATTTCGCAATTAATTGCAAATAATGGCCAATCTGGAAGATAAACCAATTCCTTTTTATTGTATTTGAATTAAGTAATGTGTAAACAACCGAAAATGACTGGATGTACATATCTGTATCATGAGATAAATTTGTAACACGGATTTGAAGTTAATAATTTTTTGTAGATTTCGGAACTCAAATTTTTTGAGGCCACAAATAAAAAAAAACGGGAACTGTTTTTTTTGTTCAAACATTTTGAAAAACGTTCGTGGTTATTATTCTTTCTTTTGAGGTATCAACTACAAAGATAGCTTACCAATTTTTGAAATTATGACTCACAAAGTAAATTGAGGGACTAACTTAAAGAAATAATAAAAAAAATATTTTTTTAATTATCATTTATTTTTCGTGTTCAAAATGTCCGCCGCAATTCCTATACAGGCACGCGCCCTTCTTCTCACCTCTGTTGTGGTTATTTTTAGCATCATCTCCAGCTTCATTGTTTCAAAGGCCGAGTTAATCCTCTGGATTAATTCTTCTTTCGTGCTTATTAACTCATTTGTATACACAAGTTCCTTGGCTCTATTTGTCTTGCTGCCCAGCACATTGGAAATTTAATTTAAAATGTGCAAGGTAATACTCAAAATTGATCTTTGTTATCATTTTCAACAAAAAAAGTATTTATTAAAAGTGCAAATGTTGTTTAATCTACTGGCCTAAACTTTTTAATTTTCTGCCTAGTTTTGCTTTGTAGGTCATAATTTCAGTAATTGGTGAGCGATATTTGTGGTTGATATTTCAATCGAAAGAGTAATAACTAGGTATGTTTTCCAAAATGTTTGAACAAAAAAAACAGTTACCCTTTTTTTTATTTATGGCCTCAAAAAAAATTAGATTTCCGAAGTTAAAAAATATTAACATCAAACCCCTGTTACAAATTTATCTCATGATACAGATATTGTGTACATCAAGTCTTATTTGGTTGTTTACACATTAATTAATTCAAATACAAAATAAAAAAAATCGATTATCTTCCAGATTGGCCATTATTTGCAATTGATTGCGGAATTTGGGGTTTTTGCAACAAAAATGTAAAAACTCGATAAAAAATTAAATCTTACATCACGAACGCTAAGAATGGTCAAATACGGTTCTAAATGGTCTATACTAACAAGACGTTAAAGCTTTGCACCCATCTTCCAAACATCCTGTATATCTTATAAAGACAGTTGTGAATGCAAATTATTCTACTACTATTATAAATGTGAAAGTTTGGGAGGAAGGATGGATGAATGTTTGTTATTCTTTCACGCAAACACTATGTAAGTAGGTACTTACTGAACAGATTTTGGTGCAATTTGGTATGGTAGTAGTTAGTTTTATTGGTCCATGGTAGTACGTACTACCTAGTAGTTTAAGCCCTGGAATTACACTAAGGCTACTTTATATCCCGAAATAGTACAGTGTTCCCGTAAGACTTTATTTATGCGGGCGGAACCGCGGGCAAATGCTAGTAAATGATATTATAAAAATCGGACGGGCTACCCTCCGCCGCAATTTGCCTACCAAGTACCTACTACCATAGTGGAATAATAATAAAAGTATAAGGTACCTAATATCATGGGTTAATTGACTTAATTCCTTAGATCAAGTATACCAAATATACACGAACGTTAGAAGTGCTTAAAATGCGAATAAACGCACCTGGGCTTGCAGTAATTGCACTCATGATTCAGGAATCAGGCTACATTTCGACTTGCGAGCGTTCGTGCGGTAGATATCTTCGGTATTCTTGACCTAAGATTCAGTGCTACTGAAAATAACCGGAGAATATAATTATAAATAATAAAAAATAACAAGATAACGCAAAACAGCGTACATCAAATTTATTAGAATTATTACGCATTGGACACAATCCAGTCTGTATAAGACGACACTCGAGTGTTCACACCAGGATAGAAGCTGTCAGCACAACCGTATCCCCATGATGTTATACCGACGGAAATTGTTTTATTGTATACAACTGGCCCACCCGAATCTCCTTGGCAAGCGTCTTTTCCTCCTATGTCAAGGATGCCCAAGCAAATCATTCCCGGAGTAATATTTGGCCATCCCTCGTATCCTGACGTTTCCTTTAGTTTAGCATATCGTTCAGCACAAATTTTCTGGTTTATGATATTAAGATCGACGTGCTGCAATTGCTCCACTGTAGAACCACCAGACTGGAAGAAGAAAAAGTAGGTACGTACCTATTAGGCGGTTGGACTAACTGGTAGGTATGTAACAAATTCGTCTAACGTCTTATTAGTTTATATAGGTACGTACGCGGTACGAGTATAGTGTTACAAAAATAGTAACTGTACCAATTACATTGTTGGTCAACTTTATAATAACTACTTAGTTAAGTACTTCAATATTAAGTTAGCTGGCAAGCTAGCCAACGGTGAGTTAACAGAGCCACTTTGATTCCGCTTTTTTTCGGTAACTCAAAGTAATTAGGTACTTAGGCCAGTTATCAGATTGACATAATATTAGGTATAATGATATTTGTGGACGCTTTACGCCACGTTAATCTGGTCCCGTGATAAGTTTTTGAAGAACTTGTGTTACGGGTAGGTTCCAGACAACGGAAATAATATATTTGATAGGTACTTTTATATTATTTAAAGTACATATATTTAAGATTTTTATTATATTATACACAATACACATATTTAATACCTAACTATACCTACATTCATGACCCAGGAACACAGGAAAACTTTTATTTCCTTCGGCGGGATTCGATCCCGCGACCCCCCCCAAGCTTGAGCACCAACACGCTCAACCATTGAGCCACACGTCGTCAGGTAGTCAACATGGTATAAAAGTGTCCTATACTTATTTAAAACATAGATATTCATGTATTATAGTTTCTGTAATAATACTAACGGTTAATACTAACCGATAGAGTTCCCCATCCTATAGCATTAACCTTTGTGTCATCTGGAAGATGGAAATGAGGTCCAGCAATACTCGCAACGTTTATACGATTGGACAGGACTGCAGGTGTTTCCAGTTTGACTATTGCAACATCATTGACGAGCAGATTCTCATTGAAATCTTTGTGAACAATTAATTTAGACACATAATGTATGCTGTCCGTGCCCGATGCTAAAGAAGTTCCTAACACAACACGCCAATCGGAAGGTGAATCACCACTAAAAAGAAATCACTGTAGTTACATAACAATTTTTGAGACCTGATGATGGGATCCATGAGGAATCGAGGGAAATTCTCAAAATTTATATGGACAGTGGACACATGGTGATTTCGAGTTTTTATGAAGAAGTCCAAGCATATGCTACTAAAAAGTAAGATTTAGCTCCAAGGTATACCCTGGATCCAAAAGTAGATACTGAACAGAACTCCTGACTCCTTATAGATACATGTTTGGGGATTTCAGCGTTGTATAAAGAACTGTACCCCAAGCAGGAACATTTTGCGGTATCGTTACGTGTACGTAAGCGAGAAATATTGTATGAAAACCATGAAAGCGCCTCTAGCGGACGTAAAAGTAACTAAAATTTTTATACAACATTCCTCATATTTCTCGTTTACGTACACGTAACGATACCGCAAAATGTTCCTGCTTGGGGTATTGAAAGCATCTGCCACTATGTCAATTTGAGTAATCATCATCATCACACCGTACATCATCACATTATGATTATATAAATATAAAAGGTACTCCTCATAGTATTTTACACGGATATCGTTGAACATTAGGTACTCTGCCGTTTATGGACCTAGGTATATGCAAAATTATTTTGTTGTTGTAAAGGGTATAATTCGAAATTGGTCCTTTAGTTGCTAAAGTGGAAACCTAGCTGATAATGGGATCCATGAGGAATCTAGGGAACTCCTCGAAATTTACATGGACACATATTATAGTGATTTTGATTTTTTCTGAAGTAACACAAGCATAATATGCTATCAATAAATAAGATTTTGCACCAAGGTATACCCTGGATCCGAAAGCACTGAACAGAACTCCTCAGTCTTTAAAGATACGCGTTTGGAAATTTCGGCATTGTTCAAAGAACTGCAAGCTTAAGCCACTATGTAACTTAGTTAGCGACTTCAAAATTAAGAAGATTGAGTAGAGAAATAGTTAAAACTTATGCCGAATTTAAATGGGGAATTATTTAGAAAATAAGTTTTATTTCATACTTTTTCGTATTTTTACTTTGAAAGTCGGTTTAATTTTTTGTTTAAAAATAATTACTTTTGAACTTACTAATAACAATGTGCAGCAGAAAGTACAGATGTTGTAGTAATGAGGGTACCTCCACATGATTGAAACCACCAAATTAAAAACCAGCTACGTTGCATGTTAGACATAAAAGGATATTCCTCGACATCGGTATCAGAACCACCAACTATTCGAGAGTTACGCAACTGGGCAGCTAAAACGAAACGTATTTTAGTATTTGCAATTCTAATTACAGATTCTGCCGCGTCCAGACTGCTCGCAAAGTAGGCCGAGGAAGTGCTTCGCGAAGTAACCCGAAGTATGAATCATGAAAATGCGAAACGAAGTGCGTTCCCACACTGTCTTATTCGGCCAACCTTGGTCTACTTCGCGAGTAGTCTGGACGAGGTGTCAGCATACTCTAAGGTTGCATAATATATAATATGTCAATTACATATTATATATTATCCAATGTTAAGTAAATATTAAACTATTCATAGTAATTCAAACACCAATTAGTTTGTAACAGTTTTCTTCTTGTTTCCTGTTAATATTTAACAGATGGCGTTAGTTGTACAAGAGTGGCACCATAATAATTTTATTTTGATTACAATTTGCATTACTTATTAGCCAATTATAATTAATAATAATAGCTGTACAGTTATACTTACTGTCATATTATTATAAAATGAAACAAAGTAAATATTACCTGCAGCAAACCCTAAAGTAATTAATAAAACAAAAGTTTTCATGTTGATATGTTACTTCTAACTGAACACTGAAACAAGATCTCGAGCTTTATATTACCTAAATTGTTGGTAGGTAATCAATTTTCCCACTTAAGTTCACGTGATACTTTATCGACAAGGACCGGCTTGCGAGTTTCATTGTTTATATTATCTTAAAATTATTATACAGCTAAGTAAGTATGTAACTACCTACTTATTTTATTAAAGGGATATTAAATATTACAATATTACATAGGTACATACATACATATAATCACGCCTTTTTCCCGTGATGGGTAGGCAGAGACCACATCTTTCCACTTGCTTCGATCCTTACATACTTGTTCACTTTCATTCTTACCATCCATTCCTCCTCTTACATTCAACGTAGCACCATTCAACCTCAACATTCAACCACATCGCCGCCATTTTGGATAATCAAATTATTATTATGATTATCCATTGCGTTCTCACGGATTGGTGGAGAGGGTAGGAATAGGGAAAGGGAAGGATAGGTGGTGTGGGAAGGAAGATTGGTAAGTTACAGTGGGAAATAGGAAATGTAGGATATTACCGCCCAGGAGGGCAAGGGTTAGGACAGTAATAGCTAGGGAAGCCGGGGTCGCATACCCGTATACTATACCACAACTACCGGACAGGTAAGTTGGAATGAGTATCCCATGACAGCATATACAATATTGTAATAAATAAAACGAGTTTTAGTCCTTAGCCCGACGGCCGACTCCCGTAAGCAGTTAGCAGATAATTTGCTATGGGCACTGCATAGTAAATTGTACCTAGGTACCTAGTGTATTTGATGTCATAATGTGCGATAACTTAACTAGCACATAAACATAGCAAAGTGCTTGCAGAGGGATTTTAAACTTAAATAAATCTCGATATAACATCTACCTGAATCTACACGATGCGTCTTTTCTAGGGTTTCGTTGTACAGTGTACTACACGAAACCCTTATAGTTTAGCTCTATCTATCGTTTTTATCTACACATTAGTGATGATGAAAAACTTATATACTTACCTAGGTACCTCCTATCTGACACATGCGTAGTTTACAGTAGGTACTGGACCTACTTAGACATACACTTAAGATCTTAAGTATCTAACACTTAATCTAGTTACAGAGTTATAGCACAGATTGTCATACCTTATACCTAGTGCTGCGTACCGAATCCGGTCTCGCTGCAGTCGATTTAATTTATTTATTATATATTAACGACAATAAATTATTAATTCTGATAAGTGATAGGTAGCATTCTTTCACCATTGGAATAAGAAAGTTAGATTTTTTTTGATTTGGACTTTAAATAATTTAAAATTTGGACTTTTAATGAAAAAAATTACAACAGGTGTTCAAACTGTTACCCTTCCGCCCGAATACTGCTGCTCGGCATCTACGGATAAACGATCTTCTTAAGTTTCTTAAACTGATGGTCGAGCTGATTTCTTGTGCAGCAAGTAGCAACGTTGAACGTTCACTCGGTGTCGTAGTTCCTGCTGGTTTTGGATAGGTTTCTGGTACACGTTGTCTTTTAGGCAACTCCAGTAAAAAAAGTCGAAAGGGTTGAGGTTCGATGAACCGAGGTGGCCACAGAATAGGGCCTAGAGAGTTTTGAACTCCGTAGACGACCGATCCATCTTTCGTGGTACCTACACGGAGTTCAAATGCGATCTTATATCTCGGCCAGAATTTTTTCATTAAAACTTGGTTTTCAAATACCGTTCTTTTTTATTTTCTCTTAATTAATGAATGTTGTAAACTGTAAGCGAATAATACCTACTTAATCAAATTATTATCAAAAATAAGTTAATTTTACAATAAATTCCATCTCACAATTTCATTGAAATCAGCAAGAGAATATATAATAGCAATATCATATGAAATATCATCCATAAATAAAATGGATTAATATTATACCTTTTTAAAATCTGCATTAAATGAGTAGGTAACTTTAAAAATAGTTTGCCATCACAGCTCAGAACTTTTTTTTCAGCAAAGAAGGTCAAAATGAAGCTAGATAATTTACTGCAGTTAAAAATCCAAATTCAAATATTTTTTTCTAACTCTCTTATTCCAATGGTGAAAAACAGTGGCGGATCTACGACTTTTTCGAACCGGGGCAAAAACTTGATATGGCGCCCGTTTTTTTATTCTTTATTGAAATATAGATGTAGAGACGAGACGCGAATCCGTACATATTTCCGCGATAAAAAGTAGCCTATGTCCTTCCCCGTGGTCTACTCTACATCTGTGCCACATTTCATCAAAATCGGTCTAGTAGTTTTGGAGCCAATGCAAACAAACTTTTCCTCTTAATTATATTAGTATAGATAGACAAATAAAAAAAGGTCCTATGACTTTTCATGATAAAGTTAATATTTTTAGAGATATGAATTCCCCCTGAACTAATAAAGCTGAGACTAGAACTCTGCGCTAATACAATAGAGTTGAAAATCGAAGAGTCGATTGTCGAGAAGTCATATTAATACTAGAAGTATTGAGGACATGATACAATGAAGCAAGGGTTCAAAAGTGTTTGCAAGAGACACGTCTGTTGGGCCTCCCAAACAAGCCGGTTTCCGAAGAGGCTTTAGTAACATAGACCACATACATACGCTACGTAAGGTTATACAGAAAACAGAGGAGCATAATCGGCCACTGTGCTTGGCGACTTGGACGATTAGAAAACCTTTGATTTGATTGAGACCTAGGCGGTGTTACAGTCTCTTCAGAGATGCCGGATCGACTACCGGTACATCGAAGTGCTGAAGTGTTTGTACAGTAAAGCCGAGGTGCGAGTACAGGAACATAACACAAAGGCGATCCCACTGCAGCGCGGCGTTAGAAAGGGAGACGTAATCTCTCCGAAACTATTTTCCGCTGCATTGGAGGATGTGTTCAAACTCCTCGACTGGCAAGGATTTGGGATCAATATAAATGGCGACTACGTCACTCACCTTCGATTTGCCGATTACATCGTGGTTAGGCAGAAACTCTAGAAGACCTTAACACTATGCCAAAATACCTCCGTAGAGTTTCACAATAGGTGGGAGTTGGGACTTAGTATGAACATGGACAAGACAAAAATTATGTTTAATGCCGATGTTGTACCCACCCAAGTGACCGTTGGAAATTCTACGCTTGAAGTTGTTGACGACTATATTATATACCTGGGGCTTGTGCCTAGACTTTGTAGTCTAGTTAGGTAGGTCCAACAATAAAAAGAGGTCAACAGATGAATTCAGCTCGGCTGAGCAGCGTTCGGGAAACTCAGAAACATTTTCTCGTCAAAAATCCCTCAGTGCCTGAAGACAAAAGTTACGAACAGTGTGTGTTACCGGTGATGACATACGGAGCCGAAACGTGGTCATTCACAATTGCGACTTATCCAAAAGCTTCGTGTCACTCAAAAGGCTATGGAGAGGGCTATACTGGGAGTATCTATACGTAACAGAATCAGAAATGAGGTAATCCGTAACAGAACTAAAGTTACCGATATAGCCCAGCGCATTAGCAAGTTAAAGCCGTGGCAATGGGCTGGACATAATAATTATAGCCCGTAGAATCGATGCCCGCTGGGGCCGAATGGTTCTCGAGTAGAGACCACGAACTGCCTGTCTAT
This sequence comes from Glaucopsyche alexis, assembly GCA_905404095.1. Lineage (NCBI taxonomy): Eukaryota > Metazoa > Arthropoda > Insecta > Lepidoptera > Lycaenidae > Glaucopsyche > Glaucopsyche alexis. Next base: position 13,388,772 of record FR990053.1, read on the forward strand.
TCTCTAAGAACATTTTCAAATCTCGACAGCTGAATCCGCGGTGAGTGTCAAATCAGTATACGAACTTGACACTCACCGCGGATTTAGCCGTCAGTGTCGAGATTTGAAAATGTTCTTAGAGAATAACACTGCAGGCCGTGAAAGCGTAGGACAGTCTCCCACCAGGTGGACAGACGACCTGAGAAAAGTAGCAGGGAGTCGGTGGATACAGGCCGCGAGCGACCGGTCGCGCTGGAAATCTGTGGGGGAGGCCTATGTCCTGCAGTGTACGTCACCAGGTTGAAGCGACTATTGTATTCGCGCAGTTCTATTTTCAGTGCTCTGAATTTTACTCGGCCTTACGGATTCCTGGATAACAAAATCTAGGGGTCGAAACTTGAACACGGGATAATCAGATACACCTCTGGAGTTGCAAGTAAATTGGCAAGCAAAAAAAAAAGGAATTGAATACATTATCAACATTTTCAGGTTCCTATTTGAACCTCGTTACAGAGATGTTTTTATTTTTAGCTTTATATACCTACATATTTCTTTTGTGCGTATGTATGTCACTGAACTCCTCCTAAAAGGCTGGACCGATTTTGATGAAACTTTTTGTCTATGTTCATGTGGATTTGAGAATGGTTTAGATTTAAAATTGGACCCGGTAGGTGGCGCTGCTGTCAGTGCGTCAACAAACTTAATTGTAACTTCTAAGGCAGTACGAAGTTTGCCGGGAGAGCTAGTATTATCTATATTTAAGATGGAAGCTGTTTATACAGTCAGCAAATGATTGTAAACTATACGGTTTTCAGTTTTGTTTATTAGTTTTCAATATAACATTTTTTCACAATTGTCATACCACTGTTTAGGAATATATTTAACAAGATTTTGTGATTGTTTTATGGCGTTATAGACAGCTAAATCTATTATGGAGAACTCATTTTTATAGATCCAGTTTTTGGATTGAGAAAATATTTGGGTAAGTATTTTTTCTTTATTTTTTTCTGAAGCTCTTTCTAGAAGAAAAGCCAAATCAAGAAGACTCTCTACATTATGGTCTGTATAATCATAGGGCACAATATCTTTAAAATTTAAACATAGATATCGTATAATATTAACAGTACCAATAATTGGAATTTCTAAGGAAGATACTATGAGTTCGGCAGCTGAAGCACCTGAAAAAAGAAAAAATATATCGATAAACACAATATGTCAATATTATGATGTTTTTGACCTATGTTTTTAATTGTTAGTTATATAATATATTTATGTAAAGAACATTTATGTATATTTAGTATGTAGTGTATCAAATGACAGGGTTTGAAAAGTGTAGGTACCCTTTGATTGTACGACGAAAAATATCTAAACCATAGAAGAAAAAGTTAGTAAGGGTTTTAAATAAAAAAAAAACATTCTTTATTAATGCATAATTTGTTAAGAGTTGCCAGTATTTTTTTTTCTCTGGAGTAGTTATAGGCTTATAGTTATAGGTATATATAGCACACTTAACAAGAATGTAGTATTTTGATAAACTGCCCAGTGACGTAGCGTGGGTGTTTGCCGCCCGGGGCGGACGTCAATTTTGCCGCCCCCTTACTTGGGTTTTGCTGACCTCTTACTTAGGTTTTGCCGCCCCCTTACTTAGGTTTTGCCGCAATAGTGCCGCCCGGGGCGGCCCCCTCCCCCCGGCCCCTACTACGCTACGCCACTGAAACTGCCTCATATTTTGAAGTAATGTATGAGAAACTAATAAACAGCAAAAAATAAGCTGTTTCCTCATTTTTTTCGAAAGGGATTACTCTCCAGAAATTGTTTCTTATTAGCGACATCATCGGATGGTGCAATAATAAGTAAAGGTGTATTTTTTTATAAAAATTAAAAGTGTAAGTAGGAAGGAATATCGGAAAAGTAATGGAATGCGGTAAATTTAAGGAAAGTGTTGTATTTTTATAAACTATTTCATATTTCGAAGAAATGTGCGGGAATAAATTATAATAAATATAAAAATGCTGAAAATAAGCTCTTTTCTTTATATTCTCACATACCGGATCAAGCCAGTGTGGGGTCAGGGCCTGTAACAAATTCTATCGCAACTGTATTTATGTACAGTCAAAGTCTAGCAAAAACATATTTTTCCGTCGATATTACCGAAATAGCCAACGAGAATACATATTATGGGAAAATCATAAACTTGTGAACATTAACAGCGAGTAAGCTATGGAGTAAGCAGAATAAGTGCAGATTATGTATATTTTTAAAATTATAACTTACAAGGTTAATTTGGTCAAGAAAAAGGGTAAAACAATAAGGAATAGAGCAATGTGCTCAAAGGAGTAGAAACTGGCAAGTCCCCTTTGATGAGAACTAAAACTGCAACATTCGATTTTTGATAAATAAGTAAATAAGTTATCAAACCCGTGGATTTTGAAAAAAAAAAAGACACCTGTACTATTACGTCCTTTGATAAGTGACGCTAACTCGCTAGTAAGAAACAATTTCTGAAAATGTAACGTATGCGAGAAAATAAAGGAAAGAGCTTATTGTTACATTTTTTACTGTTGCGTCATTAGATAGTATCGCTAGTAAGAAACAATTTCTGTAAATGTAACGTATGCGAGAAAATTAAGGAAAGAGCTTATTTTATACACCTGTACTATTGCGTCATTCGATATTGTCGCTAGTAAGAAACAATATCTGGAAATTTAACGTACCTATGCGAGAAAATTATGGAAGGAGTTTAATTTAAGCATTTTTATATTTTCCTATTTATTTCTATGAAATATGAAGCAGTGTATCAAAACACACTGTCCTTAAGTTTGACATATTCCATTTTCACCAAATTTATTTCTTACTACCTACACTTAGAAATGGTGCAACGGTGCAGCAAAACAAAACATCCTGTATTATAATTTATTATCATTTTATTGTATGACAAAAATATTTAAATCATGAGAAAAAAGGTAATAAGGGTTAAAAGACAAAAAAATAACATTCTGTATTATTGCACCATACGAGTTTGTCTACTGTCTAGTAAGAAAAAATCTGGAAAGTATTCGAAAAATTGAGGAAACAGTTTATATATAACATTTTATTATTACCCATAATTTTTTTCAAAAAATGAGGCAGTTTATCGAAATACAAAACATTCATAAGTTTGTTATTTGCCTACCAATACTTGCGACAAATTGTTTCTTACTAGCTCTTACTAGCAAGACTAAAATTTCGTTATACAATAATATGATAGACTTTTCAAGCCATAAATTTGATTTAATATGTGTGGTAACTGGTAGTGCTACAAGAAAAGATTTTTTGCCATTTCTTCTTTTATTAAACACCTTTTTTATTATTATATGGAAGAATCTTGATTATCCAAATTCAAATATAGTAAAACTTAGCATAACTTAGCATCAATTATATGGTAATAAATACCTACATGTAAATACATACCATTTTTAAATATCAGCCTCACATTTGTTTTAGAGTCATTTTGATTAGAAACTTGTTGGTTTTTCTTGAAGAAATTATTTATATTTGAATTTTTTTTCTTATCTACATTAGAGTGAATGTGCCATGTCATATTTACTGCATTACTGCCTTTAATGAACATGATTAGGAACCATGGTAGCACTTCAGGATCAAGTACCAGTACTATTTCTTTATTTATTTTCTGAAACATGAAAATGTTGGGTTATTACAAAAATTCTTGAATGACAGTAAATTTCGTATAGGTACCATTTACTAGTAAATTATTATTTATTGCTAGTGTGTTTTAATATTATATTAAATTATGAAAATTATTTATTATTATTTAATACTAGCTGTCTCGACTATGTTATTCGTATATTCCTCAATTTTGTTATTCAAATAATTGACTGTGATCTGTATGCGAATTTTATTTTTAAACTAAAAATTAAAACCGACTTGCAAGTAAAATTGCACAAAAAAGGATGAGATAAGTCTTAATTTCTAATTAATTCCCCTTTTAAATTCTGCTAAAATTTCAACTATTTCTCTACTCAATCTTCATATTTTATATGTCGGTACCAGTTGTGACGTTTTGTACGGAACCCTTTGTGCGCAAGTCTGACTCGCACTTAGCCAGTTTTTTTTTCTGATTCAGCAGGTTTTAAAACATTCATCAAAATAGAGAATTAGGCATATGTATATAAAAATTCCATTCTTGGTATTATGTAATGTACATTACCTCATCAATGTTTCTGTTAACAATTTTTTGTTTCACAGTTGGAGTTGTTTTACATAGTAAACTGATATCTTTAACCCTTTCATAAAGTTTATCAAGTTTAAGGAGTAACTTATCTTGTCTCTCTTCTAGCTCCATCATTGGATTTTGATTTTTCTGAAATTTTAAATAAATTAAGTAAAAAACATCTTATACTACTTATGTACTGGATGTTTTTTTTTAATTCCGTTTTGAGAGAAACAGGGCATGTTTTGTATAAAAAATAGAATATAATATTATAAAAAACATTTGTTTCAAAGAAAGATGGAAATCTTCAAAATATCATGAATTTAGATCACCGGCGATGGGGCCGGCACCCACGCGCCTCGCGCCGTTGTACGATCCAATCACATGCAACGTCATAGAGCGACAGCGAAGCGAAGCCGCGGGCAAATGCTTGTGCCCACTAGCATTTATTTCACGCGGCTTCACCCGCGTGAAATTAGGTTTTAAACTTTCCCCTATTTTTGAATTTTCAAAAATCCTTCCTTAGTGGATGCCTATGTCATATCAGAAATACGTGTGAAAATTTTCAAACTTCTAGCCGTAAGGGTTTGGCCTGTGCGTTGATACTTGATACATCAGTCAATCAGTCATACTAGATTTTTTTTTACTGAGGTCATCGAGAATAGTGTTTAGGTCTTCCAGAGTTTCTAGCATAACCACAATGTCATCGGAAAATCGAAGGTGAGTGGTGTAGTCGCCATTTATATTAATCCCAAGTCCTTGCCAGTCCAGAAGTATGAACGCATCCTCCAATACAGCGGAAAAGTTTCGGAGAGATGACGTCTCCCTGTCTAACGCCGTGCTGCAGTGGGATCGCCTTTGTGCTATGCTCCTGTACTCGCACTGACATGGTGACTGATGACTCTTCTGTACAAACACTTCAACACTTCGATGCACCGTTAGTCGATGCGGCATCTCTGAAGAGACTGTAACACCGCCGACTCAGTCAAATCAAAGGCTATCTCATAGTCCACAAACGCCAAACACAGTGGCCGATTATACTCCTCGGTCTTCTGTACAAGGCGTGGCAATTAAGTTCCGGGAATTTGTAAATAAAAACAAAAAATGAAGTTTTAGGAAAAATGTTACTATCGACCTGCACAATAATCTCCCTGTAAATCTACACAACGATTCCAACGTTTCTCCCATGATTGGAAGCACCATTGGTAGTCCTGAAGTTAGCCCGTTTAGCATCACGGTTAAGGCGTGACTCCTGTTCGAAACATTACACAGAAAACATGAAACAAAAACATTTGTTTTCATACACAAGCTGTCTCCAGCTACAATAAATGTTTTTGGTCGAAACAAAACATTTTGTCCAGACACGATCTAAGTTCCGAAGAGGAAGACGTATTAGCGCTCACAGTTTTAGAGATTGTAGGTGTAGAAGTAGTAGTTCTGAAAAGGCCACTTTAGGTGTTTCATAAAAGTATTTTTTTCAACTCATAAATATATGCGCCATTTTACGCATTTCTATTGAAAACTGTCAAAATTTGTGTTTTTTAATTAAGTCAGGCCGTATATTATGAGCGATCACAAAAACAAACACAAAAAACACAACAAGCAAAACTATAACCCTAAAAAACCTGTATCTAGGTGTCATGTGAACGATTTGAACACTACCTAGTTAAGAAATGAAACATTTCTTCCCCGCTCTACCCGCGCGGGAATGTTTTTCGTCCGTCTCCGAAAACAAAAACATTGTCTATTCCTAGACAAATGTGTATAGCCACGCCCCAATGTTTCATGTTTTCTGTGTAATGTTTCGAACAGGAGTCACCCCTTAACAGCTTCTTAGACCTCCTATACGCCGCTATGATGCGTTTCCCTTGAGGTGCGACTTCATCTTGGGGAATAGAAAAAAGTCGCAGGGAACAATATCGGGGCTATAGGGTGGGTGAGACGCCTTTTTTGCCAAAAACTCTTGCACAACGAACGAGGAATGGGCCATGGCGATATCCACGGCATCATTCAAGATGAATGATGCCGTGGATATCGAAAAAAACAACCAACATTGCCTTCAGATGTGACTTTGACATCCTAGCTTTCGTTGACCGCTCCCCAACTTTCCCCACCCGTCTCATGGTCATACTTAGATATCCACGTCTCATCTCCAGTGACTACCCGACTCATCCAGTCTCTGCCGTCGCTGTGAATGCGGGGTAACAGATCCTCGCAAATCGATTTCACTACGCCACTAAGGAAAAGGAAGATCCCTCCCCCCTTAGACAGATGATGACGAATGAAAAAGTGTTCCCAGTTTTTAAATTATAACTAAATTCCCAGAACTTAATTGCCACAATAGTATAATCTACCGTAGTGTATGTATGTGATCTATGGTACTAAAGCCTCTTCGGAAACTGACTTGTTCAGGAGGCTGAAGTCATCAAGCTTCTGTTCGAGACGATTCGTTATGACTCTTGAAAATAGACATAGCTCAGCAGTGTAATGAGTCTGTAAGTCATGTCAGTCATTATCTCTGCTCCATGCCTCTGGCGTTTTGCCCTCGAACAAGGCGGAATAAAAAAATCTCTGGGGCATTTGGAGTGTCGGTGTTCCACCAGACCTCAGCAGCTCCGAGGTGATCCCATCCTCGCCCGGCGCCTTATTGTTTTTAAGCTGTTTCAGAGCCATAGTAATCTCGTACAGGCTGATGTCCGGGATATCTTCAGTGTGATGTCGGGTTAGTCTGACTCTAGGATCTTCAGCCAGATTAACAACAGGTTTGGCAACCAAGGTGTAAAGTTGCTCATAGAATCTCCCGACCCCAGCGGGCACCTTAGGCCTGGCTAACACAACTTTCCTATCCTCTGTCTTCAGCTTTGTCAACCAGCTCTGCTCAACAGACATGTCTCTTGCAAACACTTTTGAGCCCTTGTTTCGCTGTATCATGTCCTGAATACTTCTGGTATTAAAGAGGCAACTATCGTGGCGCAAGGACTTTGATATCTGTCTGTTAAGCTGCCCATAAGACTTTGCATCGTCAGAGGTTTCAAGAGTAAGGGCGCATCGCCTAGCCATTAGTGTAAACGTATGGTCGGAGCTTTTCTGTGGCTTTCCTCTACTGAGGGTCTCACAGTACTTTGACCCAACCGCATGGATAGTCTCTATGAACCTGTCATTAATTTCGCCCACTGAAGCATAGACCTCCAGGCTAGCAAAGTGGTTTTGTAGCTCGAGATTTCATGAATATTATTATCCTATTATTATAACCAACACCACAACTGCTTATAGCTTAAAAGCTGATTGCACGTGACGATATACATAGAAAAAAAATACCCTGTTTCTCTTGAAATGGATTAAAAAATCAACCAGCAGAAGTAGATATGAGTTTCTCAAGATTTTACATAAAATTACAAAAAAAATTAAAGACTTTTATTTACTCATTTTACATACAAGGCGCTCAAGTTACGAAAAAATTGTACTCACTTTACTTAGATTCTGATAGAGTATCAATCTTATTTTTTGGATTCAGAATATCATAAAGAACGAAACTTTTTAATGTCATTTTTCTCTAAACTTAGTATGTACAGATATATAAAGGTTAGAAGTTTAATGATTTTCATTTCCATGTGGATTATTTTCCTTTTTTTTTAATGAAAACTACAACTTAACAATAAGGAATCTGTGTAAATTTCATTACATATTCTACTATAATATATGTTAAAATAATTTCAATGGCTGTATGTAATAAAAGCTAGTACAATTTTTCGTACCTTTGGTGCCCTGCACTAGAGAATTGGTCCACCGCACAATTTGGCAGGCATACGAACATTCATTGTACACAACGACAAGTGAGCTGGGCAACTGAGAACAGTTTTCCCTTATTTATAGCATTAAGTCTATCTAAACTAAAATGCACTTTTTTAAAGCTATGAAATGTACATTTAAAGTTGTAACTAATTAATAACATCTAAAGCAGGGTTTCTTAAAGTGGGGTCCACGGACCACCAAGGGGTCTGTAATATGTGTGCCAGGGCAGCGTTCTAAGATTAATGAAAAAAAATTGCAGTAAAGTAACACAACTGATTAAAGATGACTTAATTGACATGAGATCAAAAGAAGTGTGGAGAGCTGAATTTCACGCAAAAGGTCTTGGTGAATTTTGGTGTTCTTTGAGTCAAGCTTACACTCTTCTGGTCAAACGAGCTATGTCCGTTCTGATACCTTTTGCTACTACGTATCTTGGTGAGGTAGGGTTTTCGGCTCTAGTGTCGATAAAAACAAAAAATCGCAATCGATTGAATGTCAAAGGTGACATGCGCCTTGCCTTATCAAAGACAATCCCACAATTTAAAGTACTCATTGAGGCCAAACAACAGCATCAATCTCATTGGCAATTTAATTATTAAGTTAAGCATTAGTAAGTGTGAGATAAAACTCCCCCCCCCCCCCCCCCAAGGGGGTCCGTGGCATTCCAGAAATTCTGAAAGTGGTCCGTGACTGCACATAGTTTAAGAACCACTGATCTAAAGTTACACAATAATAATTACTTATGAAATCCGGCTCAGACACTTCCCAGACGCCCTCTAAATTAGGATAAGTATAGGGAAAACAGATGGCAACCCTAATTTAAGGACCTGTTTCTATCTACGATCAGTTTTAGATAGCTTATTTGTGTCTTTTGTCTTTGTCACTCAATATCAAGTAAGCAGCAACAAATTGTGAAACAGACTCAAGTCTATATTACAACGTTCATACAATGTCATGTTCGTATGAGTTAGTAGGCTATCTGATTTCTCGCCAAGAGGCCTTGCTGTTGTAAGTGGAAACTGGGCAAACATAATATTATAGGTTATACATTAGGAACATAAATATACATATTTAATATTATGATTATCACACCAAATAGCGAATATATACTTAAAGAACCTTAAGAAACTTGGTAACCTGCTCGCATATATTAATTTCGGTATCGTCTATGTTATCTATTTCCATCAAATTTCTAATTCGATACATGCATTTTGGAAGTGTTATTCGCTCATCGGATGAAACAATTGTCTTCATGTGATACATTTTAGGTGTTATTTATAAAAATCTTATTACCTGTAACTGAAAAAGTAAAAAATATATGAGTTCCAGAGGCGGAGAGCTATAAAACCATGATATTTTACTAAAATCAATACCTACATCCTACTTACATGTTCAACAGCACCACAGCACAATCGCGTTTTTTCAATGTTTTCAGCAAATGCCAAATTGTCAGCAAAGGCAAAGCCACGAAGGCTGGGACTATATGCACCGGAATCCGGAGGGCCATAGAAAATTCTGATCATTGAAAATTGAATTTTGTACTATTACAATAGAGTTGAAAATCAAACACATGAGTGTCGAGTTAACCGTCAATGTCATATATGACAGCTGGACACCTGACACTTGGGTTGTACATAAATTTTATTTATAATTTGTTTCTTTGATAATTTGGAGAAAAAAAACCGCGGGGCGCGGGAATCTAAATTAGACTGACAATAGGCAAGCGGACTGATTTTTTTTATTGCATTAATGAATAGTACTCTTAAATATGAGTAACTTCTCAGAAGAAACCGTATATCAAAAGTCAATATTTTCAAAGGTACAGCGATTTGTATACAAAATTTCGCGAGTCTTTATACCAAAAAAAATTTTTTTTTTGCGAAATTGGTAAACAAAACCTACATCATTAGTTTACTCACATCATATACAAAAACATTCATTATGGTAAGTATGAACTTAAACGCACAAGTATCGGAGATATTTACAAATATATTCCTGCGGCCATATATTCATATACTACTTCATACTACTTCATATACAAGTGACGTCATTTTTAGGTCGACTTTAGTATGGAGCGTTTTTAGGAGGCTCGCGAAATTTTTTATACAAATCGCTGTACCTTTGAAAATATTGACTTTTGATATACGGTTTCTTCTGAGAAGTTACTCATATTTAAGAGTACTATTCATTTATGCAATAAAAAAAAATTGTCCGATTGCCTATTTTATAGTAAGTAACTGTAATTTGTTTTATATATCTGTTTTTCAATTTAAATTTTATATATACTAATGTGTGCACCTACGTAAATTAAAGCAAATTCCACTATATAGAAACATAAATTTGGCCTTTATTTAGGTTTGCAATATAATATAAGATATACATAGATGTGTGTCTTGTGTTTGGATCGAAATTTCTTTTATTAAATTACTTAGTATTTCTTTTAATTCCAGTTATACGATCAATTAGGAAATTTAATCTCCTTTCTAAATATAGGTATATATCAAAGACTTCTATATACTTCTATATACTTGGTTATATACTCAAAGGTATATATGTAACATGCCTATGTTTTATTCACATTAAAACATTGTAATCTTGAACAAAAACACGTTGTGCGCGCCCGCGTAGTAGCTGTAATCATGGGCCTAGGAATAACAACAGGACCGAGTACCGTGAGCAAAAAAACGAGCCGAGCGAGAGGTCGAGAGGTTGGAAGAGAGGCCGTGTGTCCCTTTCTAGTAGGGTGACAATAATATTTTCTGTTGTGTGGACAAACTGCAAAGCTGAGTGAGACAAATTGTGAAACACTGAATGACATACAGCTAAGGCTTTTAAAAGTCGACGAGATTGAATAGTGTAAAATCATGAAGGTTTGAAGTGACGGCTGCATTAATATGTAACAGATTTTTATGTAATTCTCTGCCTTACTTAAACACTATTGAGCAATTTTTGTCGCATTTTAATGTTAACACTTTTATACTAGAATAACTAGACTAACATTACAATTATTAACTTACTAATGTTGTACTAATAAACGAAATATTGCAACCAGCATAACTTTCACTTCGATAAGAATATACACATATTTTCACCATTTTGACTGTTAAATCATCAAATAAATAATAAAAACATCGTTACGGAGATACATGAAGTAAGAAATAAAAACTATTTTCAATTTGAATATTATTCGGTGTTTAGCAAAAATATGTGTATACGTACCTATCTATTGTCTTGCGAATGATACCATCTAATAAAAAAGAAGGAAAAGGATTTAATGTAAACTGAATTTTGATTTAGTATTAAATGACTATATCTAACTTTTTTAATTAGAATATAATATAGTTATAAACAGTTGTTAAAATAATAATAAAGTACACTCGTTTTATCTAAGATTTTTCAAGTTAATTTTTATAAATACCAATATTTTTCTGGTTGGCAACATGCAGGACCGAGACACACGGCCTCCCTATCTGGCTATCTCCCCCTTCTGGCTATCTCGCTCGGCACGACCAAGGTAATACAGTTCTTTTAGCAATTACAAAATTCGGAGTCTTCTATCCATAGGTACTAGATCCATTAAGGTTAGCAGCTTTGGTTAGCAGATTGCACTACGTGAAGACTACGTGGCATTAAAGCAGAGAAGCAACAGCGCCAATTAGTACAAGGAGTGGTGAGAAAAGACAGCGCGATAAAATGAAACAAAAAATAATATTTGTCTATTTTCTCGAAAAATAGTTATATTCACAAACATTATTGTTGGCATAAACCGCTTAATATATTCGAAATTCACAAATGATTTCCGATCAATGAGGAAGATGTAAATCAAAATTTATTCCCCTTTTTCAGCCTTAACAAAAACTTTAAGCAATAGTAAGACTAACTGTGAAAAAATTGTGTTGATATCACTAAATTTGAGTTTTTTATAAGCAATTCAATATGGGAACGCGCGAAAACTGATTGCGCCCGTCGAGTTATGGCTGTGACGTCACATCGCCGTCCGTAGCTAGCTAACTATGCTGTGCATACAGTATGTTTTTGACACGCGCTCTGTAAACTTACCTTCGTTCATTTCGATTCATTTTTATATATTATTATAATAAATATGACTTAATAGGGAAAATTGTTAAATTTAAACAAAAAATGAATAGCAACTTTCAAAGTAAAAACGCACAAAAGAGTATGAAATAAATTTTATTTTCTAAAAATAATTCTCCTTTTAAATTCGGCTAAAATTTTAACTATTTCCCTACTCAATCTTCTTAATTTTGAAGTCTGTGCCAGCCCAAACAATATCCTGATAAAACAATATTTTATAGAACTCACATTTAAGGTACCGACTTCAAAATTATGAAAATCGAGTAGATAAATTAATGATTTCAAACTCAAAATGGGCTATGAAGTACATTTGTTTGATAGAACAAATCTTTATCAAGTAAAAGTTACGCCATTTTGGTTTTCACAATACTTCAAATGTTAGACATCTTGTTTTAACCATACTTCAAAATATGTCAAAATGGCCCCAAAAATCTCAAAAATGGAACCATTTAACTGGAGATAGTATACGTCTATGAGAGAAATAGTTAAAATTTTGCCGAATTTAAAAAAGGGAATTTTTTAGAAAATAAGATTTTTTTCATTTTTAACCGACTTTCAAAAAAAGGAGGCGGTTATACGTTCGGCTGTATATATATATTTTTTCTTTTTTTTATGTATGTTCAACGATAATTCCGCCGTCTGTGCACCGATTTTCAAAATATTTCTTTTGATGTAAAGGGTATAATCCCAAGTTGGGATTTATATCCCGTTTTCAAAAAAGTGGTGATCTGATGATGGGATCCATGAGGAATCGAGGGAACTCCTCGAAATTTATATGGACACGTATGGTGATTTCAACTTTTTCTGAAGTAGTCCAAGCACTGGTAGTAAGATTTTGCTCCAAGGTATACCCTGGATCCCAAAGTACAGAACAGAACTCCTGACTCCTTATAGATACATGTTTGGGGATTTCGGCGTTGTTTAAAGAACTGCAAGCATATGCCACCATGTCAATTAGAGTAATCATCATCATCACCACCACAATCATACCATACATCATCACATTTAATGATGATATAAAAGGTACTTCTCATAGTATTTTACGCTAATACGGAGATCTTTGAACATTACTCTGCCGTTTATGGACCTATTTGCAAAATTCTTTTGTTGTTGTAAAGGGTTTAAATCGAAATTGGTCCTTTAGTCACTAAAGTGGAAACCTGATGATGCGATTCATAAGGAATCAAGGGAACTCCTCGAAATTTATATCGACACCTATAGTGATTTTGACTTTTACTGAAGTAACACAAGCATACGCTACCAAAAAATAAAATGTTGTACCAAGATATACCCTGGATCCAAAAGCACTGAACAGATATGCGTTTGGAATTTTCGGCATTGTTTAAAAAACTGCAAGCATATACCACTTTGTAACTTACAGTATTCATCATCATCATCTTAATACCTAATGGAAGCTTGGCGCGTATTAAATAATTATACATTCGATAGATTATTTTAGACGTTCTTAAGACGTATTAATAATAACTGAACAAAATATATCACTAAAAAGGGTGAAATTATTATTTTTAAACAAAAAATTAAACTGCTTTCCAAAGTAAAAATACACAAAAAAGTATGAAATAAAACTTATTTTCTAAATAATTCCCCTTTTAAATTTGGCTATTTCTCTACTCAATCTTCTTAATTTTGAAGTCGATATGAACGTGAGTTCTATAAAATATTGTAGAATATCGTTTGGGCTGGTAGCGATTTCAAAATTAAGAAGATTGAGTAGAGAAATAGCCAAATTTCAAAGGGGAATTATTTAGAAAATAAGTTTTATTTCATACTTTTTTGTGTATTTTTTTTTGGAAGGCGGTTTAATTTTTTGTTTAAAAATTATAATTTTGTGCGTTTTTACTTTGGAAGCCGGTTTTCACTTTTTGCTTCAAAATTATATTTTTTTCCCTTTTTTAGGGCTCCGTAATACACAAGGAACTCTTATAGTTTCGCTCGCTCTGTCCGTCCGTCTGTTATACTTCCGTAATTATGAACATTGATGGATAAAATTTGATATAGTTGTAGATTGTGTATAGATCTTAGGTTTGGCATAATAAAATAATAATAATTTTATATTTTAGGGGTAGCTCTGAAGGGGGGATGAAATATTTTTTCATTCTACCCCATTATGTGGGGTATCGTTGAATAGGTCTTTTAAAATAAAGGTGAGGTTTTATACATTACTTTTTTACAAAGTTGACTATTTTCGAGTAATCAGCCTCCAAGTCCAAAGTGGTTTGTAAGTTGGTCCCCCCCCCCCCCTTAGAATTTCTAAATTATAAGAGATAGAAACTTGTAAGCTTCTATGCTAATAGATCATGCTAAAAACTCTTTAGGAAAATTATTTTAAGCGAAATCGGATAGTAACTTTTGAAGTAATTTGAAAAACCTATTACGCGATTTCCAAACGTGTATCTTCAAAGACAAGGTTCTGTTCAATGCTTTTGGATCTAGGGTATACCCTTGGAACAAAATTTTACTTTTTGGTAGCATATGCTTAATTTACTTCACAATAGCCAAATCCTTATAGATGTACCTATAAATTTTCAGGAGTTCCCTCGATTCCTCATGGAATCCATCATCAGGTTTCCACTTTAGTGACTTAAGTCTAAAAGGACTAATTTCAAATTATATCCTTTACAAAATCAAAATAATTTTGAAAATAGGTGCACAACGGTAGGGTATGTAATGTTCAAAGATATCCGTGTCCGTGTAAAATACTACGAGAAGTAGGTACCTATTATATCATCATAATGTGATGATGTACGGTGTGATGATGATTACTTAAATAAACATAGTGATTTATGCTTGCAGTTCTTTAAACAACGCCGAAATCCCCAAACATGTATCTATAAGGAGTCAGGAGTTCTGTTCAGTACTTTTGGATCCAGGGTATACCTTCGTGCAAATCTTATCTCATCATCGGGTCACCACAGTGACAACGGGACCAACTTCGGATTAGGTATACCCTTTACATCAAAAAAATAATTTTGATGAATGTCCGCTCACAGACGGCGGAATTATCGTTGAAATACATATATATATGTATATATATGACTAGCTTTTCCCCGCGACTTCGTCCGCGTGGAGTTCGGTTTCCATACAAAATTTTAACCCCTTTTTCACTCCCATAGGAGGTGAATTTTCAAAAATCCTTTCTTAGTGGATACCTACGTCATTACAACTATATGTTTGCCAAGTTTCAGCAAAATCCGTTTAGTAGTTTCGGCTGTGCGTTGATAGATGAATCAGTCAGGTTTGCCTTTTATATAATACTAGCGACCCGCCCCGGCTTCGCACGGGTACAATACTGAATATACTAATACTACAGAATGTCGCCCACTTCGCAACGGGCCGTGCAGCAGAAATCGTAATATTTTAATTTCGCCATAACTTCAAAACCAAACGTCTAATTTTAATCATTCAAATACCAAATATTATCTACATAAACTGTACTTAGTGATGAAATAATTTATTTTGATAAGGATTAATAGCATGAGTAAAATAAACGCGTTTAAATGTAGTCCAAAAAAAATTCAAGATTTCTAAATAAAAAAATGGTTGTTGTGCCTCACTCGACATAGATAGGTATAGTGTATCGCGGACTTTTTTGTAGATATTTATAAGATCTACAATTAATTAGAACATTTTATGGTTCTATCTTTTATAGTTTAGGCAGCGTACGCAAAATAAGTAACTTTTCTGGTTGATTTTTTACACCTTGTGTCCGAAAAACCCAAATATCTTACGGAACCCTAATTTTTCCAAAATAAAATTTAGCCTATGTTACTCGTGGATAATGTAGCTTTCGAATGGTGAAAGAATTTTTGAAATCGGTCCAGTACTTTTTGAGCCTATTCATTACAAACAAACAAACAAACAAACAAACATACAAACAAAGTTTTCCTCTTTATAATATTAGTGTAGATGAGATAAGATTTGCACGAAGGTATACCCTGGATCCATATACATATACATATATATAGCCCTAACGTATATCCGCCTCCTTTTATGGATTTCGGTTAAAAAATAACGTAACTTGTGACCTACCTACTAAAATATAATAGTCAATCTATGACATTTTGTTCGTAAAGATTTTTGACGATAACTCAAACAAGTGACAACACTATCACCATAAAACGTAATTATAAACGTGTAAGCGAGGGAAAAAGTAGGTAGGGAGTTTTTTGTATTGTCTTATTTCATCTTTTAAGTTTCATTCAATAGATTCAATAGATTTTTAAAGTAGGTAAATTACGTAATAACCAACTCTACGAAATATATGTAACAGACTAACAGTCTTACAAGGATCTTTTGGCACGTGGACAAAATCAGTACTAACATCGCCGTCTTGTAAAATTTCACTTTTTTAATATATATAGTAATAATTATTGTTCTTATTTGCGACACTCACGCCCCCATCCAAGTGCCAAAAGATCCTTGTATGACTGTAAAATATGTACCATACTCACAGTCCAGCCTGCAAATGCAGCACCGCTAGTCATGGTCAGTGATAAGTGTAAATAAATTATAATTTTGCCTACTAGTCCGCTTTAAAGCCGACAGCCGTGATATTGTATTTGCAGGCTGGTCAGTGAGTATGACGCTTTAGGAAAAGAGTCTGTAATTACAATCTCCTACTTCTTTGATAATAAGTCTGTACTCTAATTGGTACTTTTTAACATGTTAAAAAATGAAGTAAAAAAAAAAAAGCTTTTCCGCTTTAATATATTATTTTTTTCAGATTTCATTGATTTCTTAATATTTATAATTTTAAAAGGGATTAAAATAAAAATCGTAATTTTACACCAATAAAACAAGCATATATTGGACTTTATTATATAGGACTAAAAGTAATGATTTGAAAAATAAAGCGAGCAAGGAAAATCAAAAATGGCTGCCGAGAACCATGTTTGAATTTGATTGATTTTAAATGTGATGTGGTGTTCCCAGTGACTCCAAGTTTTACTAGTTGATATTTGTGGTTATATTAAGTTGAATTGAAATTGAAATGAAATAATGGTTTTTAGCGATATAAATTAATATCAAAAAATTCAATAACCCACAATACAAAAACGACATGGCGGACTTGTAATTGACCAATGAGAAGCAAGCATCAAGCGTTTCAGAATTGCATGTATCAATTCAGAATTCGCGTCATTACGTTTTTGGTGCCTTCTTATTGATATAAAATTGCGAACGGAATAGTGTGAACTTGTATTTTCAGTGAAAATCGAAATTATCAGTGAAAAAGTGATATCAAGCAAATGCACTCTCTCGATATATGAATGCCAAGCGCTTATGATCATGTTCACTTTAGATTTAAGATGAGTCTGAAATACGATGTGGTACAGAGATTTGTTTTTGTAAACAAGAATGTTTTCATTCAGCACGTGTGAAATTGTTCATAATTGACAGTTGTTAAAACAATGACGGGGAGGGGTACAAAAAAACGCGGGAGGCCCCCTAAATCAGGCAATTTTGAGAAAAACAGAAAGTTTCAATATCATTTGCTAAAGAAACCTAAATATTTGCAAGCACAAAATGTAGGATCTGGTTCGCTAGCTAGCACACCATCAGCGTCAAGAGCATCATCGCCCCAAGGAAGCGATATTAGCAGAAGAAGTGCTAGAAAACCAAGGGGAGGTAAATCGCATAAAAGCAGGAAAGGAGGCCTATCGAATTCGTACTCGCGACGAGGGTATAACCCTCATGCTGCCGACTATCATGATTCCGAGTACCACTATGGATCCGATTTCGGAGACGAGTTCAGCGATAGGTCTGAACCTGAGGAAGATCGCGCAAGTGAGAGCTCAGATGGAACACTCGGAGATGGTGCTGCTAGTGACAGTGAGTTTTCAGTGTGCAGTAGTAGTTCTGCCGGAGGAACTCCCAGAAAGACTAGTAATGTATTACGACCCCCTAGCCCAGATCCTTTATGGTTGCAGCAAGAACGGCAAATTCCACCTTTGGAGTTACCTCCATCTTCAGATGATTTGATTATGCCTCATAACTTAGTTTTACAAGTAGTTGGTATATACGAAGTGCTCCGTCACTTTAGGCACTTAGTAAGACTATCACCATTTAGACTAGAAGATCTTTGTGCGGCTGTAAGCTGTGAAGATCAGAGCAATTTATTAATAGAAGTTCACATTATGCTTTTAAGAGCACTACTAAGAGAAGAGGATGCCCAACAAACTCACTTTGGACCTTTGGATCACAAAGACAGTGTTAATATTACTTTATTTTTATTGGATGTGATGACATGGCCTGAAATTTTGAGGATATATGTAGAGAGTGATAAATCATTTGATAATAATATTTCAGCCATATTAAATTCATGTGAATATCCTTTTACAACTGTCAAAGATCGTTTAGCTGTATTACAGTTCTTGTGCAATCAATTTCTTATAACAAATCCAGTTCGTGATGATCTTATAAGTGAAGGTAAATAAAGCAACATTCAAAAAATTACATTACCTATATATATTTATTTTTTTCTAGTATCTGACAATCAATTCTTACATTTCAGCTCCAGTACAGTATGATGACCACTGTAGAGTTTGTCATAGATTGGGGGACTTGCTATGTTGTGAAACCTGCCCTGCAGTATTCCATTTGGAATGTGTTGACCCGCCATTAGTAAATGTCCCATCAGAAGATTGGCAGTGTGCTCTCTGTAAACAACACAAGACAGTCGGAGTTACCGATTGCTTGCCAGAGGCTGAAAGGCAAGGGCTTCTGTGTCGCCATGAACATTTAGGTTTTGATAGACATGGAAGAAAGTATTGGTTTATTGCCAGAAGAATTTTTGTGTAAGAAATTACATTTTTTTATTATCATTTTAAATGTGTGGCCCAAATTTTAATTGTTGTACATATTCCATATTTTAAATCAAGTGATGTCAGTTTCTTTTTACTATTACTGACTTATAAGTTAAGAAACTAGCCCTAGGCTGGCTAAAAAGGTTATGAATCAAATTAAATAACTTAGGTAGTATCTTCCAAATTTTGCAAGCCAGATAAAATGTATTTTTATTTATTTACAGAGAGGCTGAAAATGGTGATTTGTGGTACTACACTACATCTAAACAATTTGAAGAGCTTTTAGAGTCATTAGACTCGGCCGAAATGGAGGCTCCTTTAGTGCGTGAACTTCTTGAAATGAAAGATGAGATATTAAGACAAATGAATGTTACTGAAAAACTGTATGATCAGGCCAAAGGAAACAAAAAATCCTATTTAGAAATTGAAAATGCTAACATTCTAAAAAGAAAAAAGATAAGGGAAGAGCAGAAACTTGCAGAATCTCAGGGAATATCAGTAAGCCCTGAGAAGCAAGATAAACAAATGTCTCTAGACTCTGACGGGGAGGTTGCGAATGAAGTGACTGTAACGACTGATGAAATGCTTAGGGAAGAGTCTGAAATTGAAATAAATGATATAGATGAAGGTGATAATAAAAGATCGAAAAATAATTCAGCTAGAAAATCATCAATTTTGAAGAGAAATGATGATGGTAAGTGCTTAATAAAATTAGTTTTTTTATTAAATTTTGTAGTAATGTTTCTGATGTTAAATTGTTATTTTCAGTTGTAGAACGTGTAACACGCCAAAAGTCCAGTCAGATGTCCAATGGAACATATCTTTTTAAGTTAGGCAGTGAAAATAATTTTAAAGGCTACGTAAATCAGTATACTAGTAATCCTCTGGCATTGAATAAACCACAGAGAAATGAAGAAAGAGACAAAAAACGCTACATTTCACATAAATTTTCTTTATCATGTGGGCAGGACTTTAAGTGGATTGGTTTACTTAATGGTAATATTTTTGGTACTTTAGTGTTAGTGTAGAATAATCTAAAAAGTAAAATATTACATTATAAGTATATTATTATATTTCAGCTACTAAACCCTTGCTAGTGGCTACTTTGCGACAGACATTACTACAATTGGAATCTAATATAGTTATACAATTTATGCATCCCAATTGGTCCTTGTTAAGAAAGCCTTGGGTGCAAGCTGTTCAGCATTGTCAAGTTCCAAGAGATTTTTCAAGAGCTCTTTGTGTTCTACAGGTATTAAAATGTGTATATTTAATTTTTGCTAATAAATAACTAAAGATGTTGTACATGGTCAAAAAGTAATTATATAAAAAATAATTATAGTTTTATTTTATTGGTATTAGGGGCGAATCAACTTTTACAAGGCCAATTTGATAGAGGTTTCAAAAAAGTTTTAAAAATTATTAAAAATTGTCAAATTACTGATTATTAATAACAGTGGCGTATGGATAATTGATGAAATTTATTTATTCTAATATCAACAGCGATATAAGAATGCTATTATGTGAGTTTTAACCAATTTAATTTTGTTGTTCATAGTCAGAAATTCTCTTGCGTTACGTTGTCTAGATTTTATCATAACATAGGAATAAAAATTTGAAAGTCCATTGAAATCGATATAGATATTTTCCGCAATTAAGGAGCTCATTATGAGAGGTTTTTTTTAAACAAAATCCATATTATTACGGTAATAACTGGACTTTGCAACTCCCTGCATTACTATAGTAATTTAAGGAGTCGTATTTTTCGAATATCTCTTTTTGTTAGGATTTGGCTTAAACATTAAATATCTTTAACAGGGGAAAGTTAATACGATTATAAAACGATCCTGGTAAACAAAAAAACTAAAATATTTTTTTCTATCGGGGACAAGGAAATTGGCCTCGTAAAAGTTGATTCGCCCTTAGGTGAAATCAATATAAACTAGTAAGGCTAGTTTATCACGCACGCAACTCACAGGAGTTGTTGTTTTATAATTTCTTGATCAAAAACGATGAAAGAAAGAATCTGATAGTTTTGGTGCTTATTATTGATTTAATGTGTTGTATTTACAGGCGTGTATTAAAAGTGTTGTTTGGGTACCTGCATGGCATGAGCAACTAGGTCATGTAAAACTTATACGCACAACTGCAGCAGAGCGCGAAGAGAGAAAAAAACTTGATAAAAGAGAGAAAAAAGAAAGAGATGAGGAAGAGGAAAGGTATCGCACTGCATATAACTTTGTCAAGTATTCTCTTGGACTTCGACATCAGGTATGCAAGATTATTAACCCTAGAACGATAATCTGCGTAAAATTTATGCACGTGTGTTCTGTATTGCTCTTATTTTCTAAATACGCGAATGCGTTGCCATGCGTTTAGGTCATCTCCCTCATCGCTAGGTACTTCCATAAGGCGCACCTGTTGCTGAGGTAATTGTTTGCAATTTTGCGATATAAGAAGAGAACAAATATAGATAATTATATTGTTTTGCCTCATTTTTCATATTTGGCGTGTTATTTTATATTATTATTTGATATTGATATTATAAAAAACCATGGAGGTATAATAGAATGGAGGTGTTGGAAGTAGATTTTAGTTTGAAAATAAGTGTGATATTTTGCAGGGTGAGAGTTTGCCTGACTCCTAAATTACTCATCTACCGGTCAATAGCATAACTATGTATTACGTTCAATAAAGACCTTACTTTGTAGTTTTGCTATTTTACACTAGATGGCACTAAACGCCAGATTACATCTTAACATCTTTACATGAAAAACTAAATATTGCTTTATAGCTGAAAACTCTTTAGGAAGTACTGCAAAAAAATCTTTAGTATGCATGATGATTAAATAACATATTAATTTTGAGTCAGTACGTATGTAGAATATATTGTTAATCTCCATGTTTAAAGCTTAAAAATGCCATCTATTGGCAAGTAGAATAATTTCTAATTGCTGTATAACCAAACCAAACCAATTTAAATTTAGTTTTTAATTACTTACACATGAAATGTAATGCCCTTATAAATATCATTAGAACACCTATTTAATTTTTTTTACATGATAAAAAACAGCATTTCATCATGTTATTCTTCAAAACTCGATAAGTACAAAAAGTAACAGAAATTACCAGTAGCGAAGGCTGCTTCTCCTTCATAGGCAAGCCGGAGCTTGTAAATAGGTAGGGATTTCTATGAAGGTTTGCAAAAGGTAAGTGACACGGGAAGCCGATATGAATGGAGTTATAGGAACCCTTCGCCACTGGAAATTACAAAGGTGTGAACAGTATGAACGCTGACAGTACATTGATTTAGCCCATTGCATGCAGTAGCAGGCCGAGTAGAAATCACAGTGCACAGTTGCTTATGCCATCTCTTCTCTTTATCAGCTTCATGTAAAAAACAAATGGGGAGTAGAAATTTCGACAAAGTTATCCTGGGCGGTCTGTTAGAGGATGATGACGAGCTCACTTGTGAGGACACTAATAGCGAAAATATGCTTATATAGATGAAGAAATAGGAAAATCGCCACGCTGAGTGAAAATGACAGTTTAGATGAGCAAAATATTGAAGCATAATACTGATATGTGCCAAAGCCTAATTAATTTCTATACAGCTATATTGTATTTCTATTTAATTTTAATAGTCTAATTAATAATTATTAGTTTATGAGTAAAAATTCTGATTTTTGTCAACAAAAAGCTGTTATTTTAGAATTGAAGACCAAATGTATCAAATTTTTGATATTTATGGAAGAGGTTCATTTTTTTTCTAATTAAATAAATAAAAAGATAAAATGGTTTTTATTATTTCATATTAATTGTAAATATTAAACACGATTGGATTATTAAAATTAAAAAATAATACTCAGTATTAAATTCTACGGATGATTATCTTTTAATATACATCGAAATATAATTATATTTCTTGGTTAATCATAATTGTTTTTTAACTTGTCTTCACTTAGTTTATTATTTTTTCTTTTTTAAAGGCGTGGAAGCAAAAGGGCGAAGAATATAGAATCCATGGACAATGGGGTTGGCTATGGAACTCTGCAACAAGGAAATATAAAAAACATACTAGTAACCATAAATTAGGTTTATCTCATGGACCAGCAAAAATTGCAGTGAGAGTACGAGAAGGAAGCATAATTAAAGTATTGGCAGTTGAACCAAAAACATATGAATATTTAAATTCTAGCCAAAATGATGAAGTTGATGTTACTTCTAAATGTAAGTACTTTTAAATTTTAATATAACATAATAAATTGTAAATTATAATTTTTCTTTAATTTAAAATGTTTTCTTTAATAATCAAAATTATTCAAATTATAATATGTTATAAATATTACAAATACAACATTTCAGTACCCATGTCAATGCGTAATATAAAATTGGAAAAAGAGACTGAAGATTTTGAGGAGATAGATGTGGAGAAGTCTTTAAGTTCTTCAACCCGAAGATATTATCCAAAAATTGGTAGAAAATCGAAACTAGACGATTTATTAGCACGGCGAACATATTTAAAGATAATGGAAGAAAAGAAAATTGGAAATACACTAAATAGCATGAAGAAGGAAAACGAAATTAAGTCTGAAGGTGAAAAGTGTATTGATGTTGAAAATGATGAACCAGATGTGGATCCCACTATACTAAATACAAACGATGAAACTGACAAGAAAAATATTTTATTAGAAAAAAATGTAGATGAGCTAAAGAAGCAGTACCAAAATTTGAATAAACTTACAAAACATTACAAATGCTATTCTATTGATTGTAAGCTGGAATCTTCTTCTGTGTCTACTTTAAAAGTAAATTGTTATTCTCCATTGTGTATGGAAAAAATGAAATTGTTCAACAAGCTACTCATACTCTTAAAGGGTAATTCAAATAATTATGTTGGTTTGCTTTCTCATTCTAACGAAAACAATAAAATGTCAATTTTGGAACAGTATCTACTAGGAAAAAGTTTAAATTCAAATGAAAATATATTAACTGATTTAATATCAGCAGCTGCATGTGCTCAAGAGTGTGATAATAAAAATTCAGATTCTTATGTAAAAAGAAAGTCTAGTTCTGATAGTGAAATGAGTGTGAAAATTGAAAAAGATGAAGATAATACAATTAAAGCTGAAAGCACTCTTGAAGAATCTGCTGTACCAGCAGTAGGTACAGAAATGGATATTGACATTACGAGTAGCAATAATGATGACAATGAGGTTGAGATTGGCCCATTGAAAGAGCTAACTGAACAGGAGGAAACTAATACTGAAAATCCTACTGATGATGCAGAATCGAGTCGGCCCCCCATACCTAAACTAAAAATAACTAGAGGCAGTCGTAGTAAATCCAACAATAATAATAACAAAGAAAAAGATGCTTCATATGAAGTTAGTTCTGTCAAAACACCTAAAAAATCTGAAAAACCAAAATACCGAGCTCTTATTAACAGACGTTTTGGTCAAAATAGAACAGTGAAAAAAGAAGAAAAGGTAAAGGAGGAGACAACAGAATCTGGTGTGGTAAGAATATACTCCGCAGAAAATCCTAGTGGTAAAGTTTATCTTAAAAAAGTTCAAACTGCTGCTATTGAGAAGAAAAAAAAATGGACACCTGTGAAGTATCCACCATGTTCCACATTCCATACAAAAAGCAAGGCAAAAACTATAATGGTGTTGCCCAAGCACGAGCTGAGAAGAATGTGTAGGCAAGCAGGGCATAGTACTACCTCAGGTTTTAGTCAAAATGCTAAGCCGAATCAAGCAGTGTGGCCATATCCATGTGCGAGGCCATTGTTTAAGACATGCTGGTTATATCGCACTGTGAACTTGCAGTGGTTATCGAGTGCTGCTCTGCAGTTACGTGTAATGTGGGCGTGTCTAAGGTGGGATGATATGGCGGCAAAACCCGCAACAGCAGATGGGAAACATCAACTAACCACTGATACTGAAATAGTTTCACTTGAACTATTAAAACATCGTCACATGGGACAGTTTTCTGAGCGTACTCAGTATCTTCGCCGTAAAGTGGTTATACCACTGGAGTTACCGAAGACTGTCCGGGAAGTAACGTCAATAAGAAGTGGTTTAAGAAAGAGAAAGCGAGCTGAATCTCCACAAAACACAGAACCTCAGGTACTTAAAATTGTTTTACTTTTTTAGGGTTCCATACTCAAAGGGAAAATATGGGACCTATTACTAAGACTCAGCTGTCCGTCTGTCTGTCATCTAAATATCTCAAGAAGCGCGATAGCTGTATGATTGAAATTTTCGCAGATAAAGTATTTCTGTTGCGGCTTTACCAACAAAGAATAAAAGCATTCAGGGTTTTCTGTTCAATATTAATAACAGCAACAGGTAGACTTTGAAATATTCACAGAATATTCAGTTGTATATTCAATTCAAAAAGAAATAATAATAATCGGACTGATTTTTTTAATTGCATAAATGAATAGTACCCTTAAATATGAATAACTTCTCAGAAGAAACTTATATCAAAAGCTAATATATTCAACATATATTGTACAGTGATTTGTATGAAAGTTTAATGAAACTAAATATTTTAGATGAGTCTGATATTATAGATTAAAGATTACGTGCTCGAGTGCGACTCGTACTTGGTTGGTTTTTGATGTTTTGTAAATATTCAAGTTAGTTAAAAGTTTTTAAAAGAAACAATATTATATTTGTTCGTAAGTAAGAATCCATAAAACTTCGTAAATTAACCATTCTAAAAATATAGTGTGAATATGAATGGTATCTAGTAAAATCCCTATTATTAGGT
The DNA here is from genome assembly GCA_905404095.1 of Glaucopsyche alexis. Taxonomy (NCBI): domain Eukaryota; kingdom Metazoa; phylum Arthropoda; class Insecta; order Lepidoptera; family Lycaenidae; genus Glaucopsyche; species Glaucopsyche alexis. The sequence goes on from FR990053.1 coordinate 13,414,452, forward strand.
TTCTGAAGAATGGGTTGATGAAGATAAGCTTGAACTTTGGGAAGTTCGACAATATGGAGAGAAGGCCGAAAGGATGACTCCAATCACTCGTACTACTACAGGTAAACTACCACAACGAAATGTTGCATCTACACCAGCTAATGCTTCTGAATTAAAAGATAAAATGGAACAGCAATTACGAGAACAGCGTGCTGCTCACCAACAGAAGAGGGCTCTCGAAATGTCACAAGGTTCATTACAATTCTATATTTTTAAATTCTTGTGCTAATTGCATTAAGTAGTGTATTGCATCTACTGAATTTGTTTCAGATAAATCTAAATCGAATACTCCAAATGCAGGGAAAAGTACTCTTACTTCTTTATTAACGACAAATTCGTCTACACCAACTGGTCAAAAAACTGTAATAGGAACCAGAAGGATAATCATGACTAAAGGTGCAGATGGAACCACTAGAGTTATAAGTCAATCAATACCGGGAGGAAAAACTGCCGCCACCGCAGATTCCAATCAGAAATCTAGTGTCACCCCACAGAAGGAAGGCTTACAAAAGGTTCAAATATTTAGAGGACCCGATGGTAAAATCACAGTCAAGGGCCTTCTCGAGGGACAACAGTTGATACAATTACCGGATGGTAAAATGCATATAGTCATGGCCGGGCAACAGGGCATAGCCGGTCAATTGGTGGCAGCGACGGGTGCCAAATCAGTCGAATCAGAAAAACCGAGCGAAGAAAAAGTAAACATGCCGAGCAAGGTCATAGTGGACGAGCCCAAAGCCAGTCCCGTTCCTCGCGCGACGCCAAGCTCGCAGCAGTCGGTATCGAGTGTGGGGCGGCATATTGTGGTACAGGCGGTGGCGTCGAGCCCGCAGCCGGTACAGCAGGTGGTGGTGCAGGCTGGTGCGCGGCCGTCGCTGACGCCGCGCGTGCCGCCGATGCAGACCGTCGTGTTGCAGCGCACACCCGTGCGCCCTGCTACGCCCCGTGCCACCGTACCGCGCCTGCGCGCCGCCACCACGCAGCAGATTGTCGTCAACAACCCGGCGCTGGTGCAGCAGATCGCCGCTGGCAAGATTCAGTTGGCGACCGTCAACGGCCAGCAGGTGCTAATCCGCCCCACCGGAAATAATCAGGCGCAGATAGTGGCGCACATCGGGCAGAGTCCGGCCGCAGTGGCGTCGCCGGCGCCGGTGGTGCGGCCGGCCGTCGTGCCCGTGCCGGCCGCGGCGCCGCAGCAGCAGCAGCAAACGATACAAGCGCAGGCGCCGCAGCAGCAGCAGCAGCAGCAGCAGCTCACGGAGGATCAGATCATGGAGAAGCGACTTCTAGCCGGACAACCGCCGGGAACCATTATAAAAACAGTTACTGCTCAGGTAGGTTGATTTTTTTAAAATATTTTTACTATGGTGTGAGCTAAAAGTATGTAAAGTTTTAATTTAGTTATGAATTATATCCCTTTTCGCACGTATATTTCTATTGTTTGTACATAATGTTCTCGGTTTTAGGTAATGCAAACGAGCAGCGGCCCGAGCATAGTTTTGCAAGGACTTCATGGTTACTCATTATCACCTCAACAGCTCGCTCTTGTGCAACATCAAGTCAAACAACAACTTTTAAAAGGTGTGTAAAAATATTTTTATTGTGTAATAAAACAGCTATGAAGGGTTTAGGACATAAATAAAAATAAGGTGAAGTAGCCTATTTCTTACTTTATTTTTAGGGCTCTAGACCCTATTACTAAGACTTCGCTGTCTGTGCCTGTCTGTCCCGTCTGTCTGTCACCAGGCTGTATCTCAAAAACTGCTATAGCTAGACAGTTGAAATTTTCACAAATTAGGTATTTCTGTTGCCGTTATAACAACAAATACATAAATATTGAACAAAATAAAATAAATATTTAATGAGGGCTCCCATACAACAAACGTGATTTTTTTGCCGTTTGTACCGAAACCTTTGTGCGCGAGTCTGACTCGCACTGCGCTTGTTTTTTAATTAATTATCTTTCTACTTGTAATTTTTTTTTTTAACTTTACATTAATTTATTTAATACACCTATATTTTTTTTTATCCATTTGCCCCTGACATTTGGCGACGTCATAATACTAATAAACAAAAACCAAAATAAACGAAAGAATTTACATTTTAGCATAGATACACAAACTTGCCTCTTCTTGAGTTGGACATAATATCGTATAGTGTCCTCACTATAATTATGATTGTCGCGAAAATCTGAGACTAAAAACGTTAAACCTTTACTTAATTTAATATTACTTTTAATCATGGGATACTCATCCCAACTTACCTGTCCGGTACTTGTGGTATAGTATACGGGTACGCGACCCCGCCTTCCCTAGCTATTACTGTCCTATCCCTTGCCCTCCTGGGCGGTAATATCCTACATTTCCTATTTTCCACTCTAACTTACCAATCTTCCTTTCCACACCACCTATCCTTCCCTTTCCCTATTCCTACCCTCTCCACCAGTCCGTGGAAATGCAATGGATAATCATAAAAATAATTTAATTATCCAAAATGGCGGCGATGTGGTTCACCACCCGTCACGTCTCGTTTCTCGCGGAGGTGAAAAGCGGACCATTGAGAGCCGCTTCGCTACGTTGAATGTAAGAGGAGGAATGGATGGTAAGAATGAAAGTGAACGAAGCGAAACGAGTATGTTAAGGATCGTAGCAAGTGGAAAGAAGTGGTCTCTGCCTACCCCTTTACGGGAAAAAGGCGTGATTATATGTATGTATGTATGTATGTATTTTAATCAATTTGACGAATAACGTTTTGTCATATTAATTATGCACATCAGCTTTTACAAGTAAATTAATATGATAGGAATGACTTTATTCATTTCGATACTTACACGGTTTTTGCATTCCGAAACGCGGCAGAGCAAAAGTCAGGGTTTTAGCAAAGAAAGGACACTGAGTAATTTTGTATGGAACAATTTGTGACCAAAGATAAAATTAGTTTAGATGTAAGCGATATCGCATACCTGTGGGATGTGGGTTTATGGAGAAAATGATAGTTAAAGATTAATGATTTCATACATTTATGTGCAATATTTCTCACTGCATTAGTCAGTATTGACTCGTCTGGACCGATTCCAATTTCAAATTGGTGTAGTTCGAAATTCGAATTTTTGTTTGAAATAGTGTACTCCTAAGTTGGTCCCAAGATCATAAAGTCAGGATCTGACGATGGGATCCATAAGAAATCGAGGGAATCCTTCGATTTTATATAGACACCTGTCCTTTTATAGCTTGTATGTAACTAAAAATATATACAGCTGAACATATTAAAGCAAATGTTACTAAAAAGTAAGAGTTTGTGCCAAGATATAACTAAATACGTGTCTAACGTTCTTACTTTACCTTCTACTTTGTTCTACTTTATTCCCCTATGGACCCGAATTAAATAACTCCCGAAATGAAATGTGCATGAAAATAGTACAATTTAAAAGTATTTTGGTTTGTGGTCGCGACTTTCATTAAGCGGGTCAAAAATGCCCAGTGTCTTTTGTTACCATAAATTAACCTATTTTCAGTAGATTCGCACTGTCAGGTTTTGTAAAGTTTGACTCCATTTTAATATAAATATTTTCTTAAATTTCCTAAGTAAATCGATATTACACGACGATTTCACAATATTATGAACATGTTAGTGTTATCCGTAAAGTGCTTTTCACAAGTCCCGCGGCATTTAGTGGAACTAAATAAAATAAAGAATATAAGGAAACAGTTACAATATTATGTAGCTATATTTACATATAGTGTAATAGTGCTGGCCCACGCCTCATACATTTCTAGAACATCTCTTTTATGGTTAAACTGAATTTACTCCAGATTTGAATGTTGTAAATTATGCGGCTCTTCCGCTTAGCTTTAAGTGTTCCAATGACCGGACGTAATAAACATTCTAGCGCAAGAATCGACCGGCAAACAAGGCATGCTGGGGCCCAGGAAGATGTATCTGGCCGTACAGCCGTCGCCGGGTGGGCCGCCGCCGCTGGCGCAGGTGTCGTCGCCCGCGCTGCAGGCGCTGCAGCCGCTGCCCGTGCCCCTCCCCGCGCCGCAGGTAATATATTACTATTAACGGCCATCGGCTGCTGTCCTAAAATTTGTCATTACTTTATAGGCAATACAAAAACGGAAATGTGTCAGTCGGAAACACTCTATGCACAACAAAAGTTTAGAATACTTTGGCAACTTTATTAGCTTGTTGAAATTTTCTATTTTATTTGTTTATGTGCTTGTTGTGTTGGGGCTAAATATTAGAGTTAAAACAATGTAGTAATTTAAAATATTTCTGGAACATTCAATTTAAACGATAGCGTTAGCGACAATACGACACGACTAGTTGACTTGGGCCATAACTCCGAGTTGTGACTTGTGACGCACGTCTAAGAAAAACGCTCGCTTTTTTTCGACAAAATTAGGTTCAGAAACGAGTTACTCATTGTAACATAATGTAGATCAAATGTATAAACAAGGGTTTTTGCATTTTTGGAAAACGCCTGAATTGTTATATAATAAAACATTTTCTAGTAATGAATCTTTCTAAAAATGAAATCTTTTTAGGCAAATTAGTCGTATCATTGTTTTGTTGTCTTTAACCTTAGGTTAGGGTATGAATTTTCATGGTTTAGGTAATGAACATTACTTTTACATTTGATTGTATGTCTGTTAAGTTTGAATAAATTAAAGTAACTTCTTAATAAAAGGTGACGCGGATTTTGACGCGCGTTATTTAGTACATGAAATTTGTTTAAATATTTAAGTTATTATTTATAATAATAATGATATCAATTCTTTTTCATACCAACGATGAATTCGTGTATTTAATAATTCTTGGATTTGAAATTATAAATAAACTGGATGTTGCCCGCGATTTCGTCCACATAGAAAGATAGCATTAATCCCATAAAAACCGGACATTTTCCGTTTCGCAAATTCGTAATCTCAATGTCATATCCGTTTAGCGATTTTTGCGTGAAAGAGTAATAAATTCACATCCACGAATCCATACGTAACTTGGTAATAATTAGAAAAGGCATTAAAAATCTTTTTACATACCTCCTAACTCGAGTAATTTTACATCTATCCACATTATAAGACTTCGATCTAAGGAAATATTCGACCAAATGAGAATTAATAATTTAAACATTCAACAATTTTAACAATCGACAGGTAATTTTAAGCACTTGCATTAATTAATTCTTGTTTGGCGAAAATGCCCTTGCAGCTCGTAACAAATGTAGGTAGATGAACATGTTCAGTGTAATGTATACCGATAAGACTGGCATGTCTAGTGTAAAATATATTTATGATATAATAAATATTAATTTAATAGACTAAGTTTATACACACCAAAGACTTGCTGTAAATTCAACACCATGTTTAATGTTAAAATTAATTATTGATATAAGGTTCGGTAAAATCAATTACGGATATTTTGGGCATGTGATCTACCCCTTATGTATAGACGTTTAGGTAGAAAAATAATTGTCATAGTCGAAAAAAAAAATTCCTTTATATGGGCGAGTTTGCGTTGAGCGGAGAGTCACCCATACATGAAATGATTTTTTTACTTTGAGTATTAAATATATGTACAATATTTTTTTTGCCTAAACGTCTATACATAAGCAGTAGATCATGTACCCAAAATATCCGTAATTGATTTTGCCAAACCTTACATTTTTTAGATCTCGATATTTAAGGTGGTTTACTAGTCTATTTCTGCATTACTAATATAAACCAGGATTTAAAGCTAGACAATATAAGCTGTACAATTGTGAAGCTTAAACTGCAATGTGCGGGACTCGCCGACTGCGCACTCGGCTGTCGAGTGTCGAGTTGTCGACTGCCGCTTTGCAGTTCACTATCATGTTAATAAATAGCCGCGCTCCCTGATGCCAATCTGACTAGTCCGACCTTAAACATCGGCGGTTCGGTACATGATACATTCAATAGCCTAATATTACGGTGAATATTATCGCTATCACGAATTAAATGATTATTTCTTATTAAAAAACAAACTAAATAATATACTCGTATGTATAATATGTATAGAAAACTTACTAAAGAAATATTTCAATAGGCACATAAAATTATAAATCTATCAAAATTAGGCATGACACATTCTTCAGGGTTAATGTTTTTAATCACAATTTTTTATGTTTTACTCTCTGATAAAAAATATTGTTTGATCGAATGTATAATTTATGTTTAATTTTATCTATAATATCATAACATTTAAGGTAATTATTTATATCTGTAACTTGACAGTATAAGGAGTATTTGATTGATATAATTATACCGTCAGTGTACACATAGACTTACAGCATATTTAAATTAACGTTTTTACAATAATTACTACTACATAGTACATAATATAATATGGCTATAATATATTATGAATATTTCTATGAATTTATATGAATGCCTACCCAGAATATTAATTTCGTAATTTTTTAAGTGTGACTTTTGTACAACATAATATTATGTAATAACTAGTAAACAGTTGCAATAAAATAAGTCGTGAATATTCAGTCTGTCGTTTTAGTAAACGCGACTCGCTATTTTTAATAAATAAAATAAACTATCTTGAATTGCGCAAATCAATATTCTGCTATGGTCGTATAAAGTAAGATGTGAGGAGATGTTGACAGGAATTGCTCATACACCACTATACTATGTAACGGTAGCATTTGAACTTAATACCATTTACAACAAATGACTAGTGCAATATATTACGTAAATAAATTATTTAAAAAAGTTGCTGACTTTCATTTCGACTAGTCCTTTTTTATTGTTTATGTAATATTGTTTTATTCGTTTCTTTTGTTAAAATTTATCTGCAAACGGTTTGTGGGGGTGTATGGGCAATTATAATATATCGTAGAATTCGTGACCTATTTATGTAGAAACTTATGAACGTTAAATTTTTCATTTTGTAATTCATGTTTCTATAAGATTCTGATTTATAAGTGTTTACACTTAGTGATATATTCCCACAAACGGATTGTCTGCGGATGTTTTTGTTTTGCGTAATGCATATTTTGTTCTTTAATTTTTTAACGTTTTTATGAGTTCCACCCTTTAGATATATTTTATACGTTTCGTTTTTAGGAAGCTAGCGAAGAAGAAAAGAAGCGCCAGTCCTTACTAAACGGTGAGGAAAATGTGGCCGAAGCGGCGAGTTGCAAAGAGGCTATTCCGTCTAAGCCTGAGGACATTCAAGGCAATAACACAAAAACTGACATCGTTAACTCCGGCCTCGAGAACAAGCAACATAAAAAATTTGTTCTCACTCCTGACTACATTCAACAAAGTAAGTTATACAATGGAAAATATTAGTAAGTATGTAAATTCAAAACTACACAATATACTCCAAACCTAAAAATAGAAACTGCCTTTTTAAGCTGTCTCATGCAAAATGGAAGTTAACAATTAAAATGTATTCAGTTCGCAACATTATATGTACTTGTTACAGAACTGGTAAAAAGTATAAATAACGTGGGATGCTTACTTTGCATCTAGCCGAGTTCGATCCTCTTTCTGATTGCTATTAGTATTTTACAGACAGATCTTATCAAAATATTTCAAAAACTGGCTTCTCAACAATGTTTTGATGGCATACTCGCAGTCAAAACAAACTGTATTACGATAAGCTGGAATTTAGAACAATTCTAAATCGTTTTGATCAAAGATCTGTAGAATTCAATGATATTCAAAATTTGATTAAAAGACAATATATTTTAGTTACTTTAGGTCCTTTACTGCTACTGCAAGGAAGTTATTTCTAAAACATTTAAAAGGGTAATATCGCGCTCATCTATTTTGCTTGCAATCAGCTAGCCTAAAAGCCAGAAAAGAAGTATAATCTTTTTTATTATCTTCTTAGCTATTAAGAGCGCTTTGAAGCAAGAAAACCTAAACCCGGAAATCGAGGAGAAACTACTGCAGCTGCAACGGTACCAGGAGAAACAAATGAAGCCGGAAGCGGTGGTGGAGCGCGTCGTGCGGCCGCCGTCTGCGGAGTCGCGGTCGCCGTCGCCACCAGCGCGTCGCCGCCCCGCGCGACACGAGGAGGACGACGAGTGGATCGACGCCAGCCCCCGCAAGCGCTCCCGCGCCGCGCGTCCGCTTTCTCCGTTGCCCGAGCCGATTCCCGCGCCGCGCCCGCCGCCGCGCGCCCCGCCCCCCGCGCCGCGCACCCCTGCCGCCGCCCCGCCCCGCGCACCCCCGGCGCCCGCGCCGCCGCCCGCACCCGCGCAAACAGCCGCCGACGAGAGGCGCAGAGCCGCTTCCACGCACTCGCGCTTGCAAATGCTGCTCTTTAAACACAAGGAGATGCTCAAGAAGGATATTATTAAAAAACGTGGTCTACTCGAGAAGGAACTCGGCGTCGAAATACAGGTAGAGATAGCTCTTTATCTATATTTAAGATTATGTCGATGTTGAAATTTTCTGCTCGTACATAATTTAAGTATATGATTTAGTATATGGATGAGTGATATCGTGCCAATTTGCAGAAGGAGCTGTCTGCGGAGCTGGCGCTGCGGACGCGCGCGGAGCGCAGTAAGCAGGAGGAGGTGCGCGGCAAACGGCGCACCACGTCCGGCGGCCGGGAAGCCGCGCCGCGCTCCAACAAGAAGTCCACCAAGAAAGAAAAGCTACTCTGTATTTGTCGCAAGCCGTATGATAACACCAAGTATGTTTTTTTATTAAACCATTTTCCGCTTTCGCTCTATCCGTTCGCCTGTCTGTGTTGTCTAACCTATAAAATATAGGAATACCCAAATTTTGTTTACTCAACTACACTGTTTAATATGTTGTTGATGTCTAATTATTATTCTCTATTACGAAGAAATATAAAAATATTTCTTCGTAATAGAGAATGGCTGTTGCGTTATTAAAAGTGAATTATTGTATGGGTTTTGTGGTAAACCAACTAAATTTAACTCATTTCTACGTTATAGAGTTTATCGTTATAACGTTATAGAGAGCACTGTACTTTCAATAGCTGATACATCAACAAAAGGGGGGTTTTGTTGATAAAACGAAATCTTATAATCTGCTGTTAAAATCTCTTGACCTCCAGACGACACACACTGTCAGTAGAAAGAATAAACTTGTGGTGTTATATTTTAATTTTTACGGAAAATTTAGTTAGTAAGTACTAGTTTTGCATAGCAACTATGCTTTATAATACATCAGTTCTCAACTTTAATTTCCTTGACAGATTTTACCTGGGCTGCGAACATTGTAGCAACTGGTTCCACGGCGACTGTGTCGGCATAACGGAGGAGATGAGCAAGAGCATGGAGGAGTACGTCTGCGCGGAGTGCCGCCGCGCCGCCGAGACGCAGGAGCTCTACTGCCTGTGCCGCCAGCCCTATGACAACTCACAGTGAGTCCCGAGTGTATCTTAGGTCAAAGGCCTATTCAAACCGGAGCGGTATCCGCTACCGCCGTGGGTAGCGGTATCCCGATGGGTACGCGATTAACACGTTCTCTGCCGGTGCGGTGGTACAAACGAGAAAAATTACATTTTTTTTTCGAAATAGATGTATTAGGTCAAGACTTAAACTATTATATTATTTAGGGTTCGATAGGGTGCAGGGTTCCTGAGAAATAATAAAAAAACCCCTTGAGGTCACATGTGACCTACGCGGCGCTGTAATACGGAAAAGTACTTAATCGTTCGCCCTCGCACCCACGAGATAAAAATTTGTCTCCTTCATACTCAAAAGCTTATACGCGAGCGATTTTTTTTTGAGAGTGCGACAGAATGCGTGTGTGATACACACAAACGTAACTATCTATGTGTAGACGTGCCAACAAAACTATATTTAACTATACTACTTGTTAGTTGTTTGTCAACTTCGAAACTATGTTTTAAGTTCTGTTTAGGATTATCTTATGTATCTTAACTGCATTAAACGTTTATACTAATAATATAATAATAGGGGGGACAGCTACATGTAAAATATTTGTTTAATTTATATACTCAGAAATATTCAGGTATCATCAAACTCAATAAACGTAAAAAATACAATATTTTATCTAGCCATAAAAATTATGTTTCTGTGTATATGTCACCGTAAAATTGTAAAAACCGTTAGATTGTAAAATAACTAACTAGATTGTAAAAATATGTTGAAAGATTAAAAGCTATATGTTTATAATCCAACGAAAAATAATGTGTTAAATTTTAGGCAGCATATTCGCGTCGGAAGTCTATGTAGCATTTTACAATTTAACTAGTTTTATTACAATCTTAACGGTTTTTACAATTTTACGGTAACATATATATACTATTCTGATATTGCTATGATTTCATTTTCAGGTTTTATATATGCTGCGATCGATGCCAGGACTGGTTCCACGGTCGCTGCGTAGGGATATTGCAATCGGAGGCAGACAATATCGATGAATATATTTGTCCCAATTGTCAGAAAAATAATTCAGTTAATTATGCAAACATGAAAGAGTTGACAGCCAAAGATTTTGAAAATCTTAAGAGACTTGTAAAACAAATACAACTGCACAAAAATGCTTGGCCTTTCATGGAACCAGTTGACCCGAGAGAAGCTCCCACGTATTATAAAGTGATAAAAGAACCAATGGGTAAGTTTTTTTATTATTAGAAATGATTGCTATTAAGTTTTGTGATAATTCTATTTTATTTAGGAATATTTACCATTGAGATTAATCAAATAAAGAACTGCTCCATTTTTTATGTTGCGGTTGTAATGGAGATCCGAAATAAAAAACTATCTGTAACCATAAGCGAATCCTATATAAAAGTTAAGGATATTTGTGATTAAAAAGGAGTCAAAATTCTGTATTCAACTTTTGAGATTCTTTAAACATCGATTATCGTAGTCCAGGGGTCGGCAACCTGCGGCTCGCGAGCCACATGCGGCTCTTTGAATGTAGAGCTGCGGCTCTTTAGTAGGTACTATACACAAATATAGTTTATTATATATTAAAAAAAAAAGATTGAAACGTTGTGAATCGATGAACGAAGATGAGGCATCATTTCTATCTCACAGCCACTTTTCAACTACACAAAAGCGATTTTCCCCGCAGCCAGAGGCGTGGGCGTCGCGACGTGGACCATTGCCTGCGGCCTCGCGCCTCAATTAGGCAAAACTCTGAATTCAGATGCAAAAAATATAAAGAACATAATATTATGTACTACCTTATTTTGTACCGACGTTCTTTTTTAGGCTGTTGATTTTCTTGTATTTTCCCAAGTGTACATACATTCGTCTTTCGGGGTTTAAAGTTTAATCTGTAAAATAGACAAAAATTTCCTCGCTCGCTCGGCACGCTCGCATTGTTTTTATGTAGGTTTTAATGCGCTTCTGGCGCAAGAAAGTTTAGCGTCTTTTCCAGCTCGTATGAACGAATAGATTACCTAGTTTTTCTTATAACAAAATACTTCATTTATGCTAGAATCTACTTGTTAATTGATTGTTGACAAGAAAAAAAAAATGTGGCTCTTCAAAAACTTAGAAATGTTGTAAAATGTAATTTTTGACTCTTCCGACTTCCGATGCTGACACCAGTCCTAGTCCAAAAATTAGCGAATAATACGAAATAATTACATATTATCCGTAATGGTATCTAAAAATTTTATTGAGAGTTTTCGATCTACTTTTTCGGTGCCTATACCAGAACCTTTGTGTAAGTCGGGTCTGTCCCCTAGCGGCAGAAAAAAAAATTCGAAAACTGTGTGATGTTAAGAAATTTTAAAAAATAATATAATAATTATAATTTTATTGACAAATCAGCCGCAAGACTTGATCCTTACCCCTCCCTCCGAAATACAAGCTTTTCGTTACTTACCTACATACCTTACGTTGAATAAAACTAAATAACTCATTTTGTTTATGAGCCACACCAAAAGGGTCTCATGTTATAATTTTGTTACAAAAAAAATCTAAAAAAAAATGCCTACATTTGAATTTCAAAAAATTATTTTTATATCATTTTTAATCGGGCTGCTTACTCTAAAGTTTTATTTAGTATCAGAATCTGATCAATAAAATCAACGGTGTTATAAATAGTCTCGAAACGATGTGTCGTACACTGTTCATAAACATACAGTCTGTTTAGATTACATATATACATTTATCTTTTTTTTTTCAGATTTGCAAACAGTGGAAAGAAAAGTGAATGAACAGACGTATAGTACTTTAAGTGAATTTATTGGTGATATGACTAAGATATTTGACAACTGTCGTTACTTTAATCCAAAGGATTCCGAATTTTATCGCTGTGCTGATGGATTAGAAGCATTTTTTGCGCAAAAAATAAAATATTTCCGTGAAAAGTTATTCGAGTCTACACAATGATATAAAAGTGTCAGTGTATAATAAACTATTATGAGCGAAAATGTGCGTTTGAGAAAATAAATTGTGAAAGACAATTATATAAACTTATAATATTATTTAGATCTTGTATCTTCTGTATATTGTATAGCAATTATTGTTATGAAATAAAAAAATAATTTGTGTAAATTATACAAGAAAACCACTAAGTATATCAGCTTCATTTTCACATTAAGTATTTATTGTATTTATTGCTATATATTTTATTTTATTACATTTCAAGCCGACTCTTTACGGAGCGCATACAGAAGTTGATATACAATAATTAAATAATATCACATAGTGTGGTAGCTGATATGACTAAGTAATATTAGTTAGTATTTAATGTAAGTAAATCTTATGGTACGTAAGAAATAAATTTTTAATATCAAATGATTCTTTTATTTTAACTTATGTATATTATGTGATAAAAATAGCTAAAACTAGCTTGCGAACAAACCATGCTATGGAAAGCAATGAAACTAAATATACATATACTGAAGTTGAACGCTATCGGTGATATATCATCTTGATATGACGAAAGGAACAAATGAAAACCATGTATATCATGAATGTTTTATTACATTTGAATTTTTCATACTAATCTTTGTATAGTTTAAAATGCTCAATTAATACTATTACACAAAATATGTTTTGCAATGGCACAAGATACCCAACAGTTTTTGGGCAGTTTATCGTTGGCATAAACAAAAATTATCAACTGATTAATTAATAAATTATGTGATTCAATGACTTTAAAAACAGTTTGTAAATTAAATTGCCAATACAAGGGTAGGTTTATAATATAATTATTGCTTATTTTTATCAAGAAACGTAACTACTTCTACTTACGTTATTTTTTTAAATCTTTAAGCATTTCTCGATGAGCCTATGAAATTTTTAATAAATTTGCTACAATTTGCAAGAATGCTGTTCGTGTTATGTACAAAATGGGCTAATCTATAATACTTGGATAGTGTAGAAGCCAAGTGATCCAACTGACATTTTGGTCAAAATTGAGATACCTAAGTGCTTTTTGGTTTTAGGAACACAATAATTCGTATTAAAGAATGAAATACTAAGATATAAAATAAACTTTTCTTTTGTCCTATAATCTGAAAACATTACGACAATTCATTCAGAAACATGGATGTAATAAGCAAAAACGCATTTTGCATCATATCTGAGAACTTATAAAAAGTCACTTGGATCACTTGGCTTCTATCCACGTATGTATTATGTTGTGAGTCATATGGCTCATTAGTGATGAGAAGCTGAATAGATCACAGTTACTTAATAGTTGTGCCATATTGAACACACCATAAGGTATGAGTCACTTATTAAATAATAATTATTATATACAAAATATTATTCTAAAAACTATCAGTCATATTTTATGGGTCACAATTTTAGGACCACCATATCAAAATAATTCTCATTTAACAGCTGTATTTTTGAAACATTACTTTATACAATTCGTGATTATCATTATGTAATACAAATTGAGACTTAATTTCAAGAACTATACTCATTAACAATATAATTAAAAACAACAATCTATTACATATAGGTATTAAAGCATTTCATAATATTATAATAAAATTTATATTCTATAGTTATAATAATCATTAAAGAATTAACTAGTTTATCACTAAAATAGAGGTCGCGTCATGTAAAAAGAACGCTGGACGAAAGTGGAAGGGGTATGTCTACGCATGGGTACACTCGCGCACGAAAGTACTAGGCCTACTGTTATATTTTTGGACTAGTATTTCGCTCGCGGCTTCGTATATTAATTATTAAATAAATAAATAATCCGTATTGTCCACAAAAGCATAATTACAGGTAAAATTTGTCCTGCCTCCAAAACTAGGCTAGAAGCCTGTATGTCAGGAGGCAGTTGCTCTCCACATGGGGTACATTACAAAGGAGCTTAAGCAGACAATAATTGAGAAATATAAGAAAAAATTAAAAATATTTTTTGAAATAATAATCGTAATTACAAACTTTTGTGCGCGATGTTATTTTGAGAACGAAAGTAACGTATTGGAAAGCAAAGGTCGACTGACGAACCAATCAAAGAGAATATAACCACTACGTGAACCAATAGCACGCTGGCAAGCATTCGGAACGTCACTCGCCCGCCCCGCGCCGCACCTCATACCACCAAATAGACCGATAAATCGCCTATGCGCAGCTTGACCGCCAGCGTTCTTTTCACATGACGCGACCTGTACCTAATTTTAATTCAGATGTCAACATCATCGAAAATAAAGTAATATTGGCTAACACTTACCAGGGAAAAAAAATACCTGTGAACTTTTAGGATAGTACAATAAGGAACATACTTATGAGTATGTCACGTAGTATGCTAGGTGACCACTTGTGTAATTTTTTACCCCCAAATTTTTTTACTTAGCTTAGTAGTAATGGCGGGAGATTTTCCTAGCTGTTGACTAAAATCCCGCACCTTGAAACACTTCACTCCCTCACTAAACAGGTCACGTGGTATGGGTGTGTTCCCTTATGAATTCTAGTAAGTAACCTAACGTTGCTTTATGTTCAGCATCAGCAAACAGAAGTCTTATATATTATGTAAAAAGTTGTAGGCAGTGAGGGTTAAAGTCAAAGTCAAGTCAAGTTACTCCTAGTATGGAATGTCAATGATGAATCTTTGTTAAGTACATTAATATAAAATAACTAAACATATAAAGAAAGAAATAAAAACAGGATAGGGAGCCCTAGATAAATAAGCCCTCTTTTGTAAATAACAAATAATGTATAGCGACTACAAAAAAATGATAGCTGCCATGAAACATGATTGTAAGGCTTGATATTACTTTTTGTAAGTCTTGAAAGATTCTTACTAACATAAGGATAAGTTTTGAAGAAGACAGGCATTTCACGATGAGTGTCTAACTTTGTGGCATTATTATGCAGACCTCATGAGATCTCAAGTTTTATATTATATACATTAGTTAATAGCTAAAACATTACCTGCTAAACATGCTAAATCAATTTACTTACATTAATAATTAACTGGTCGAAAAGTTGTAAAAGTTCATGTGTCTAAATACAATAGTGATACTTTTGTTACAGCCTTCTATCGCTAGGTAGTATAAAGTATTGTACCTAATAATACTAAGCTATGATTGATATGTACATACAAAGCACTAGTAATAAATAAATGCGGTAAAAATCTGCGGGTCAACAGTTAAAGAAAAATGGTAATTAAATTAACGGCAGTAACAATTATTTTTCCGGTCTGGAATGTGGATACTTTAGTTATATTATAATATTATATATTATATTCTTTGATGTGGACAGGGAATTAGTGTTTGTACAATTTTTTTTTAAATTTTGAATCAAAATACATATAAAAAAAACCTAGCCTCAAAAATTTTTACAAAAAAGATCGGGTTGGTCGGTAGCAGTTTAGGAAGCCCCATCAGAGTCGATACGACATAAGACACGCGGTGAGGGCGGCGAGGAGGGCGCGGCGGGCGCGAACGGCGTCGGGGCGCGCTACATGTGCAGCTCGCCGGCGCCGGGCGGCTGTCACACGAAGGAGGAGAAGCCGGGTAGCGGCGCCCGCGACCGCGCCATATTGTTCATCACGATCTGGCCCCCGTTGAGGCTCACCACGGCGCTGCCCTCGGGCTCCGAGTCCGTGTAGCTCTGGTAGTGCCGCGGCCCGCGCGCCGGGCGCTGCCGCTTCCACGACTGCCGCAGCGTATCGTTCACGTTCGCATAGTGGTTCACGAACGAGTGCGGCTCCGACCGCACGCTCTCAATCTCGCTCTCGGAATTCTGAAACACGCGTCAAAGTCAGTATCGAGGCGACAGATGCCACGAAATGTCGGTAAAACGAAAATTAGCCACGGCTACGACTGCAAATAAATATAGTAACTAAATGAAAAAGTATAAGATGATTCGTCGGCGGACCGAGATGTCGCTACGTATGTACAGCGCGGATAGCGAACCGGTAAGGGCCCGGTTAAAACGGCCGTCGCGTGCGCCGTTTAACCGCGCCCGGGGATGCACCTCCGGCTCCGTGTGCTAGTCGGTATGCAAGCGTGACAAAATGACTGAGATAGCGAGACTCATAATAATAGTTACCGTCACGTGATCCGCTCGAAAGGTCGTCGGGGAAAAAAATAAAGCGGTTTAGTGGCATTAGGATCGTTCAGACGACGCTAATCTTAATGGTGATCACCTGGGAGTCGGAGGAGCTGATCTCGGAGGGTTTCTCGGTGAGCGAGGAGTCGTCGGGGTTCTCGTCGTAGCCGCGCAGGCTCTCCTCGTCGCTGTGGTAGGCGACGGAGGCGGGCGAGGGCCGCGGCGGCGACTTGGCGAGCGCGGGCGGCTTGCGGCGCAGCGTGCCCGCGCCCGTCAGTGTGCCCGCCGAGCCCGCACGCGCGCGGTACAGGTCCAGCGCGAGCGACCCGCGCTCCTCCGCCGACCCGCCCAGAGATTCTTCTAGAGTTTTCTGCGCTTCCTCTGTACGGACACACAATACATTAGTCGACTATTCTGTAAGAAACGTCTAGGTTTCTTACAGAATAGTCGACTAATAATCGTAAAAAGCTATCGAGTCTATTTTGATTGGAGTAATACAAAATATAAACACTTTATTAAAACATCAAACTATGCAATGAAAAGTCGAAAGTATGCGAAACTCACTCCTATACTTGTAGCTCTTGCTCTTGACACACAGGATGGCGATGACCATGATGATGATGATGATAGAGGCGGCGGCGAGCGCGACCATGAACCAGGTGCTGCGGTAGAAGGGCCGGTATTGGAGGTAGCCATACTCGAGGTACAGCTTGGACGGGGTCACGATGACCTTGTCGCTGTACGTGGGGTTGCTGATGCCGAAGGAGTTGTAGGCGATGATGCGGAACGAGTAGGCCGTGGACGGCAGCAGGCTCTGGTACGAGATCGTGAACTCTTCTAGTTGCCCGTTGCTGGTGCGAGTTATGGTCTCCCATCGCGTGTCGTCTGCGGATATTTACTCATAAGAATCGATTGAGCGGAGCGACCTATGTTTTACCAATATAATATTGTGTTATACTCGTAGTAATTTTATTGGTATTTAAGAAGTTACAACTTACACGCTTGCCATGTTTCCTTAGCTGCATTAACAGTAAATCACACATTATAGAACTTTTAATAAAACGTAATAATAATTATTATTTAGTACACTCATGTTCTCAGTAATCTCTCAATAGAGGTACGCTGACACGAATTAGCCTGTATACTGTGGCAAAAATAAAATTATATCCAGACAATTACCTTTCTTCCGCGCCTCGATGTAGTACCCCAGCAGCGGTCCCTGGCCGGAGGCGGCATTGCGCCAGCGCAGGCGCAGCGCGGCCGGGTCGGCGGCGAGCTGCAGCGCGCGCGGCGCGGCGGGCGAGCCGGGCTGCGGGCCCGTGCGCGCGCGCGCCTCCGCTGCCGCGCCCGCACCCACCGTCACGCCGCGCACCACGAACCGGTACTCCACCTCCTCCTCCAACCCGCCCACCGCCAGCCGCCGCTCCGACACCTTCTGCTTCACTTGCTTACTGAAACCTGACACGATCGACGAACGTAATGTATGTGTCATAAATAGAAATAATTTAGTAACCTAACATGACAACAGTGTTTCACACAAAATTATGAAAAAGCGTGTGAATGAATGTGATAAATCAGGAATGACGCTAAAGCAATCGCTCGCTAAGGACCATGGAGAATAGAGGTAAGGAGAACCATCTTGTGTGAGGGATAACTTGAAAAAGTGTCCACCCGTAAAGACCAAATTATAGTTCGAAAACTCACCGAAATAGCGCTAGTGAAGATGGTGGAAATGATATTAAGTTAGCAATAAGAGATGGGAAATAATTTTATTCAACAAAATAACAATTATGGTATTATATCTAATAGCTGCTAACTACTTAAAAAATATTAAAACTAGAAAAACTTAAAAAGCTACAATAAAAAGAAATCTCCCAGGTCGTCCCCACCAGGCAGAGTACCTAGAAGGCTCAAAGAGTTTCCCCGCTGGATTGCGATACTCACTCTTTGGGCCAAATAGGTGCCGGCTCTGGGGTCTCGGGTGGCCTCAATTAGTTTTTTGGAAATCTCTCTGAAAAGTTTGTGCGCACCCGGACCCCATGAACCTAGGGTTTCAACCCCAAACGGTTCAAATATGAGATCCCCACTAAGGTTCTCATATTTGCGCCGCTTGAAGTTCTCCGCCTGATTGGCGGCCGCACCTGCAGTGCTCGAGGTGCCCTGGACATGGGACGGAGCAAGTGTATCGACGCAAGTAGCGTCCCATACAAGAGCCCGTCCCACTCTCCAAGGGACCAGGACCAGAGATGGGACCTTATCTTGCTCCCTTTCAACAGACTTTTTTAATACACGAGATGGTTTTCCTTACCTCTATTCCCCATACTAAGGACTTATGAAAGTCGGTACCTAATTAAATTCCACATTTGTTGCTCTTTTAACATAAACAATTTGTAACAAACTCACGTTCGTCCTGCTCGATGGTCTCGTACGTAACGAGGTAGGAGTGTATGAGGCCGTTGCGGCGGCGCGGCGGCTCCCAGCTGACGACGAGGCTGTTCATCGTGATGTCGGAGAAGGTGATGTTGCGCGGCGCGGACGGCAGGCCCTGCTGCGTGCGCACCAGCACCGCCGTCGACCGCGGCCCGTCACCCGCGGGGTTGAACGCCAGCACCTACGCATAAATCACAATATAGCAGTGTCGGTTTTTAGCTTTAATAGCCCTGGGCGATTACACGGGCGCCCTTTTTTATCCGGCGTCCGGGCAATCCCCCCCCCCCCTCCATAAAGCCGCTACTGACCTTTAGTTATAGATTATTGAATTAATTAAATACGAATTTATGTAGCTCCATTTCATACAAGTGGCAGTCACCCTATTACTCTCGTCTTAGTAATTTGTCCTTCGTTCTTTCTGAATTAGTCCCATTATCCAAAAGTATATTTTTAGGTTGCGGTACTTAGTGAACTTATCTAGGAACATGAGATACTGGTGACGTTGTCTAAGAACCCTTACCTGAATGCGGTACTGCGTGAACTTGTCGAGGAACACTAGGGAGTGCGAGGTGGCGGTTGCGGGCACCACCTCGATCTCCTCCTCCACGCGCCGGTCCGGCTCCATCTCCTCCGGCGACTCCGTCATCAGGTAGAACACCTTCAAATACATTTTTCATGATTTTATACATCTCCTCTCTCTCGATCTCTCCTCGGAGGAAGAGACTGACTATTTTATCTTCGAATTCATAATCTACAATCATATCAGATTTTCGTTTGGGAATTAGGTCGTTTTATAAAAAACCTATTTATTTGCTTTTTTACTCTACTACGGCTAAACCCAAAAGGAAGGGAAATGGTTTTGGCAATCTATTTTAGTATATTGTTTGTATGTTTGTTCCATCGTAGCATCTAAGCTACTGATCCGATTTTAATGAGTCAATAGATTCGTTATATTAACTCGGATATCATAGGTTATATAATTTACGTGGTCGGGTTATAGTTTTCCATAAAATATAATTACATATAAGTTACAGTGTTAGGGCATACCTTATACCCGAGCAGGTCGCCGTTCTGCTGCGCGAGCTGCGGCGGGCTCCAGGTGAGCGCGACCTCCGTGGGCGACACGGGCTCGGCGGCGACGCGCTGGGGCGGCGCGGTGGGCACGGCCTCGCCCACCCACACCACCGCGGGCGTGCCCGCCGGCCCCGCCCCCTGCGAGTTCGCCGCGAACACGCTGATCTCGTAGTTGCGGTCCACCGCCAGGTCGCGCAGCACCACCTCTTCGCTCTGTGGCACACGAGAGAGACGGAAGTTAGTATAAAATATTCTTTTATACTTCCCGTTGTCTGGTCCCGTAACAAGTTCTTTGTATACTCGGAGAGAGATTGACGTAGTTTAAAGACGTCCATAGATATTAGAATTAGTATTTATTTTTAAGTACTTGGCTTACCTTGATGCCGGGTACTTCTTGCTTCATAGTATTCTGGAGGGAGCTGGGGAAGTCGGTGAGCGGCTGGTAGTAGACGCGGTAACCCCCGGTGGCCGCGTCGCCGCTCCAGTGGGCCTCCTCCAGCGGCGCCCACTGCACGCGCACGCTACTCGGCGTGATGGGCACCACGCGGAGATTCTCCACTGCTTTACTGGGTGCTGGTAGAATTTAAAATAGTTCGTTGTAGACAAATTGCAAATTAAGATATCTCTAAAAAAATATTTGAGACAGGTGGGACACCTATATTATCTTAATCAGACGCGCTCGAGTTACTTCAAAAGTCTCTTGGACTCTCCAACTATTATTGTGTTAGCTCCACGTACTGATATGATTACACTTATAGGTACACAACTATTGCTCTATCAACAGAACGATGGGTACACCCACAGACATCTATTGACTAGACAACTAAAGTGTTATGTACTTCACGTGTAAAAGAGGAGTAAAAATTACTTCCTTCAGCGCCATTTCCTCTCGAATATTCTCGGTGCCAAACGTCCAACGATAACTAAATAACGCTACGGGGCGGCGCACGGCGACGGCCTTTGAATCGTTTATTCGGGGACGAGAAATCGCTCTTGTGATGTCACAGTAGGTTATGAAATAATGGCACGCTTGGTTTCTATACAGACGATGTGACTTGCGTTATCTATACTAATATAATAAAGAGAAAAAGTTTGTTTGTGTGTTTGTTTGTTTATTTGCATCGAATAGGCTCCGAACTTACTGGACCAATTTAGATAAAATTTGGCACAGATATAGAATAGACCACGGGGAAGGACATAGGCTACTTTTTATCGCAGCAAAATGTACGGTTACCGCGGGGATTTTTTTTGTGGCGCACGAAGTCGCGCGCATCATAGCATCGTAGCTAGCATCGTAGTACTAGATAAAGCAAGTCAATAGATGTCTGTGGGTACACCATTCTGTTGATGGTGGTGGATGGACATACCGGCTGGCAAAGTGCGCACAGTCTCCGTGGCGTTGCTGTAGCGGCTTGGCCCGATGTCGTTGGTGGCGCGAATTCGGAACTGGTAGGCCGTGTACGGCTTCAGCCCCTCTACAGTATACGAGGTCGCGAACGGGTCCACGCGCTCCGGCAGCGTTTGCCATGTGCCCCCATCTTCTTTTTGTTGAACTGTGTAGTATCTGTGAAATGGGAAATTAAAATGAGTTAAATATCGATTTTATTTGTAGTAGGTAAACGAATAATAATTAGTAGTAGTAAAGAAGTTACCGCACATAAATAGCATGAAAATTACAGAAAATCATTACTGTACACATATGATACGTAAGTATTAGTAGTGTTTACGAACCTGAGGGGGGCGTATCCGTCATCACCGGGCGTCCACGAGAACGTGATGTGGTGCGGCTGCAGCAGTGAGCGCTGCACGAGCGGACGCGCGGGCGGCGCGGGCGCAGCGCGGTTGGCGGTGGCGAGTAGCAGCGCGCGCGCCGCCGCGCCCCACCCCAGCCGCGTCTGCGCGCGCACCGTGAACACGTAGTATTGCTCAGCCAGCAGCTCCGTCGCGCTATAACAAATATTCATGTGTAAGACATATATATTAATAATATCTCCCTACACCGATTTCGGTGACTGGTGGCCGGTTTCATTGAAAACCAGGCCAACTACGCAGGAGTTATTTTATAGTGCCCAAGTGTGTGCGCAGTACACAAGAGCACTCTCTTTTCCTTTTACTCTAGTAACCGAGTGGGACGGAGGACCGACACGACTGGCGAGAGATCAGGCGCAGGACCGACTTTTTACATGCCCATCCGACGCATGGATCATATTTCTTGTCAGACAATCAGGTGATCAGCCTGAATTGTCCTAACCAAACTTGGAAACAACATTTTTTGTTGTTCCTATGCGGGAATCGAACCCATGACCTCCGAGTCGAGAGCCAAGCTCTAAACCACTACACCACGGAGGCTGTTAATACGTATATATTACAGACGAGACGAGGCAAAAATTGTATCCAGTTAAATGGCCCCCTTTTGATTTTTTGAATTTTTTGGGGCCATTTTGACATTTGAAGAATGGTGAAAACAAGATGCCCCAAGATGCAAAATTACAAAACATTTAAAGTATGGCGAAAATCAAGATGGCGTAATTTTTTACTCTCATAAAGATTTGTTCTGTCAAATGTACGTCATACCTATCTTGTGTTTTGAAATCTTTGGTGTAAGATAATTTTCTCTCGCTTTCTTGTATCTGTAAGTTGTGTTTTTTTTTTTTATTTAAAGCCCGTAAAAACATGTCACGGACAGTGCAATCATGATGCGCTTCTCATCGTTTCGCATGAATTTTTGATTGCACGATTGAAAATTATGTGCGCTGGTTTATTACCATGGGTTGTACTCATAATACACTCTCGATATACCTTATATAGTTGAGTTTAACTTTTGACCGGTATTTAACTTATGAAATATATAAAATTACATATTTTAACCTAAAAAATCAATTATATTTAGATAGTAATTAGCTAATTTTAATAATTGTTATATTAGTTAAGTAACTTGTAAATGGTGCGTGTACTCACCGGAAAGTCCTGTCCGACGGCAAGAATTCTCGCGAGAATGTGTGCTGTGCTGTACTGTTCAGGTGGTATGTGACTTTGTAAGCTAAAATCTCTCCATTGGGGTCTTCCGGCACGTCCCATATGATGCGGGCCGTGGTAAACGTCACGTCCGGGAATGACACGTTTGACGGTGGACCGGGAGCTAAAAATTGTATTATTTATTTTAATTTTTCATTATTAAGGATTAAAAATATCAAAACATTATAATGTACCCTTTTACATATAAACTAGGTACAGAACTAGAGTAACATTGAATCTAGATCAGGCTTTATTGTTAAATCAAGCAACAAATGTTATAGTTCGCTATAGGCTGACCAGGAATAAAGAAAACCTCACCGTAATGCGGAAAATTCACTAAATTTAAATTAAATTAATGACATCTTTGCGACTTCACTAATCTCAACGCAGATTTTCGCAGTGTTGCTGCAATAAATAACTAAGCGCCCGCAGTGCTAGTTTTTTATTTATTTTTCTGGCTAGGTTTTAATTTAAGAGTTATTTAGACAATATTTCATAGACAATTGAACTTACTGTCCTCGAAGGTCCGGACGGTGACGGGCGGGTCGCTGAGCGCGCCGTCGCCGAGGCGCGTGTACGCCAGCACCTGTATCTGGTACAGCACGTACTTGCGCAGCTCCGTTAGCGTGACCGTGTGCGTCACGTTCGACGGTATCGCCTGACACTCCACCTTCATTTCAAAATCAATCATCAATAGTGTTGTAATTTAAGAGTATCAGTTTTAAATAATTAAAAAAGAAAGACACTGCACCTTCTTGTGTTCCGGCCGGGGTGGCGGCGCGATCGCCGCGTAACACACCTTGTAGCCCTCGATCAAACCGTTCTGATCCTGCACCGGTATGTCGCCCCATAGCACCACCACTGTGGTGGAGGATGTCGCATTCGCCGATACGTCGGTTGGACCGGTCGATGGTACTAAAATACTTTTTTATTAAGTTTATAATGCACATTATAACTGTGTACACTACGGCCGCTGTATCTTGACGGGTCTGAACATAGGCTCTGCGAACTTTAGCGCATGTACAACTCGTGAATAAAACTGTTATTGTATTATTTTTATATACCTATGCACTAATAAAATTTCCCTAATACAGTTGACCAATTAGTACAAATAAAATAAATACGAAAACACTTAAAAACAGTTATTGCGCAACCTTCTGCGCGAAGTTCAGACTCGCCAAGATACATCGGCCGTATTGTAAACAGTGGTACATTATTCAGTTAAGTGTTTAATTTAATAAATAAGTTAATACAATATGCACACAAAATTACACTCTGTTGAGATCCAATTTGAACTTAAACTAGGCCTGTCCCACTCCCCGTGTAGATATCGAAAATGTAAGTACATGCGGCGGCCCACTTGAGCGGGCCAATCAATAGGGACTCACGCGCGAGCAGTGATCGACGTATGCGCGAGATTTGTTCGTCGCATTATTTTATGGATTGGATTGAATCATATATCGATTTAAAAAGTCATTTGTTGACAAAAGTACCTAGAGTAATTATAGTAGCGTGATTCGACATCTTTGAGTAATATCAGGCCTGTCTCACTTCCCGTGAAGGTATCGAAAACGTAAGTAGGTATGCGCGAATTTATTATAATCAGGGCCGATTGTTCAATTGTCAGATAACTCTTACCTGAGGAATAAAAATTATTTGACTTTGACAGATTTTGTATGAATAATCTGTCAGTCACATATTTATCCCTCAGTCACATATTTATCCCTCAGGTAAGAGTTATCTGACGATTGAAAAATCGGTCCTTAAAACACTATTAACACCTAACCTTAGGTTTATTTGGAAAGTAATTTGTTCACTAAAGTACATTAGGTAAGTAAAAGTTGTAATTAAATATTCTTACTAAAAGGAGACAACCCCGATTGGGACAGAAAAGATAGGAGTTACGCGATAGAAAGAGACGCAACTTCTATAGTATAGGTTTCTTGACCGTGCAGTTTGGGTCATGAATTATCGGAGCGGTGAAGCGAGTATTTCGCTCTCCCACTCACGGGCCTTATGGGCGAGCATAGTGATGCGCATTATTGTTGTCGATAAGCGTTATCAATAGTGTATTCAGTAGCCATTGTGTCACTAAAGAAATTCAGAGAGAGAATGCGCAAAAACACATTTCTCTTAGATATATGTACTAAATTAGCATTGCACTAATT
The DNA here is from genome assembly GCA_905404095.1 of Glaucopsyche alexis. Taxonomy (NCBI): domain Eukaryota; kingdom Metazoa; phylum Arthropoda; class Insecta; order Lepidoptera; family Lycaenidae; genus Glaucopsyche; species Glaucopsyche alexis. Next base: position 13,439,649 of record FR990053.1, read on the forward strand.
TGCAGGTATTAGGCGGAGGTAATAATGGAAAACAAATGACTCGTAAGTCGTAACATAACGATATCGCACCACCCTTTGTATAAGGCACCGCCTTCGATGACTCATTTGTTTTTAACGATAATGGCATTGCGCCCGCGAAACATGCTCAACGCCATAGCTGGGCTATGATTTATGACCCAAACTGCACGGACAAAATAATTCTACTATAGGTAAATACAACCGTAGGCAATCAAGCACTGCGCGATCAAAATTGAACTTAATCGTATCGTTGCTAGAGTCCCTATTTCTTTAAATGACTTTTCGGAGTGAGCCTTCTGTTCGTAGGTACTATTAAGTATTCTGTGCTTAAACAGCTAAACAATAGCTCCCTATAATGCTACCGATTTAAATGTCACTTATTACCGTGCAAGTAGAATTAAAATGACACATTAATTTTAATTAGAACAAATTAAATCTTGTTGTTTACGTTTAGATTAAATTTGATCTGAACAGAGTATAATAGGGATATGTAACCGTTCTACGTAAACACAGTGGCCGGTAAAAGCTAGTACATATAGAAAAAATTAAAAGTGCTCTCCTACATATTCGAACATTACATCAGTGTAGGAGGATTACCGAGCATTACAATGCGCACCTTGTACTGATCCCGTCGCTCGGCGCTCAAAGTCAAATCTATAACGTTACATTACACGCGAATGCTCGTCAGTCAGCGAGGTAGTATTGTAATGTACATAATGCTCAAAGTCAAATCTATAACGTTCATTACACGCGAATACTCCAGGTGATCCCAGCACCCTTACAGATACACAGAAGTCAAAACATATTTATGTAAGTTAAATTTGATATATTTAACTCACCCGCTTCCCTAGTCCGTTCCGTGGCGGTGGGGCTGGCCTCGGAGGTGCCGACCTCGTTGATAGCGGTCATCTGTATCTCGTACACGGACCACTCCTCCAGTCCGCTGAGCACGTGCGAGTTGGCCGTGTGGTCGTCGATGATGCTGAACTGAGTCTCGTTACCGCCGCTCCGTCTGTACGTGATGTTGTAGCCTTTGGGATTGCCGTACCATTCGGTCTGTTGAAGAGGCTGCAATGACAGGAACTATTTTAATAACTATTGCAATGTTTATCATTTATTTAAGTAATTATTAAACTCGTTAATTGATACAGAAATAATATGTTCATCTTACGCATATATGTCTCCGAAAATCAATTACGGATACTTCGGGCACATGATCCACTGCTTATGTAAAGACGTTTAGGCAAAAAAAATATTTGTCATACTCAAAGTAAAAAAATCATCTCATGTATGGGTGACTCTCCGCAAAACGCAAACTAGCCCATATAATTTTTTTGGACTTTACTCCTTATGAAACGATCTGAGTTATAAGGCCCGGTACGGAAATTTTATGAGGAGTAAAATCAAGTGTAACATGGAAAGTTGAGGCGTTACATAGAAAGAGATAAACATATATATCTGTAGGATTGAACGTGCAAAAGAATGTGATGGAATACATTACACAGCGTTTCTTATTACGACCCATTTCTATTTTTAAATTTAAATATGTTCGTATTTGTTCATTCACAGTCCTGAAACCAGCTCCTTTTTATTACTATTATTATTATTATAATTATTTTGTAACATACTTTATGTAATACGCTTTTATTGAAGTAATATAAATAATCGGAATAATTACAATATCTGTAATTATTCGGATGTTTGTTTCTCTTATCATTTTAGAAGATGCGTTCATTTACCCTCTTTTTTTATTCGATATATGTCATAATTATCGTTTGTAAGGAGGAAACTCCAGTCGTGCCTTGGAAGATGACACACACACACACACTTTTTTTTCTAGTATGACAATTATTTTTCTGCAATAGATCATATTCCCAAAATATCCGTCGAAACATATTATGTTTCTAATGAACGGTAAACCGACGTCTAGTGTCAAGGATGTAGTCTGACTAAATGCTTGCTGAAACAAAACTTTAAAAAAAGATGAAAAAACAAATGACGAAGGAGATTATACTGTTTTATGTACTTACGATCCACCGAACTCGCAAGTTCGTGGCGCTGACGGCGCGCACTGTGACGTTTTTCGGCGGATGGCGCGGGGGCGCCTGTATGGTCTGGAACTCGTTGCAGGGCTCGGAGGGCGGCGAGGAGCCAACGATGTTAGTGGCGATCAGACGCAGGCGGTACGTGGTGAACGGAACCAGCCCCGTCACCAATATGGACGTCGCATCCGGAGCGTTTATCTCGTACACGGTGAACCAAGAGGAGTTCCGAGCTGTCTGGGCCTACAAAGAGTACCAACATACATGTATGTTAAAATCAGTAAAGTACCTAGCACGTTTGTAACATCAATCATCATCATCAATATATATAAAAATCAATGCCACTTTTCGTTGTAATTTTATAACTCAAGAATCACCTATCCAAACCAAATGTTTAAGCTTTGTTCGGACTATTTAGTACATGGTTTATGTGAAGTTTGCACAAAATCGGTCGAGCGGTTCTTCATTTATGACATTTTTTGTAACAAATGAATTCAATAAAAGGCGGATCATTTTGTTAATGGGGATTTTGCTGTCAAATTGAAACTTTTTTCAGATGGGAATTGTGCTGTCAAATGGTTTAGATTTGCAATTGGAATCGGTAGGAGGCGCTGCTGTCAGTACGTCAACAAATTTAATTCTAAGGCGGTACGAAGTTCGCCAGGACAGCTAGTTTAATATGAAATACCCTTGCCAAAACTCGTAGTATACCTGCACAGTCCACAGCGATATCGACGAGTTGCCGTCGAAGCCGGGCGTGAACTGCAGCAGCACGGAGGTGGCGGCGATGTTGGAGAGCGCGAGGTGTCGCGGCGCGCGCGGCAGCACGGGCTCCACGCCGGACTGCAGCGCCGCACCGCGCGCGCCGCCCTCGCCCGCGCCGCCCACCGCACTCACCCACACCATGTACATCGTACTCGCCTGCCAATTCAAAAACCTCATGACCCAAGCCTAAATCTGGTTACCAGTATTTTATTCCAAGAGGAAAATACATACTGTCGTTTATCTAAAATTTTAGGTGTGTGTAGCTCAGTGGTTGAGCGCTTCGGTGTTCAAGCCGGAGGTCGTGGATTCAAAATCCGTTAAAGGAATGGATGTGTCATGTGTATTAAATATGTGTAAAATATAATAATATCCTATATGTATAATATAGAACTTAACACGGACCAGACTGACGAGGTGTGAAGTGTCCATATATATTATTATTATTATTAAATATTGAATAAATAGACAATTAAATTTTTATTGCATCCTATTAAACGCATAATGTACATCATCATTTATCCACCTTACCTACTAATGAAAATATTTTTATCTGATACAACTGATTGAATGTACTGTTGGTTCTTGGTGGAAATTCATGTTCATAATAATATAACACAACTTTCTATACACACTTTTCCACTTTATTTAGATTTTTACAATAATTAAATATAAACACGACCGGTTTCGATTAACTGACACCTGATGATGAGTTAATCGAAACCGGTCGTGTTTATATTTAATTATTGTAAAAATCTAAATAAAGTGGAAAAGTGTGTATAGAAAGTTGTGTTATATTATTATTTATCTGATACGTCGAAAAAGTAGCTTGACAGACAAGGACAAAACTTTGTTTGAGTATATAAGACACTGTAATTCACTGTATTATTATTTTTATTAGTAAGAAGGTATAAATATATATTTTACCTGCAAATGTTCAATTCGAATACTAGTAATGTTCGACGGGACTATTTCTTCTTTCAATGTGTCCGGATTGTCCTTGATCTGGTACTTGAGCTTGTAGCCGATCAGTATTCCGTTGGGTTTCTTTGGCGGCGCCCACGAAACAGTCACGGCTCGGTCGGAGATGTCGTCAAATTGCAAGTTCACTATTTCATCGGGAACTAAAAACATACAGATCGTGTTAAATGTCTATTAAACAAATTAAACGTAGTAAAAAAACTATGAATCAATATAATTATATTCTCTTCTATTCGTGTTATGTATTATATTTAAATGCTACATATTTTGTGCAGTATAGACAAAATGTTTTTATGATTTGTAATTTAAATTTTGGAGAGCCGCCAAAACGAAAAGAAGGCGTGATTATATGTATTTAAATTTTAAAGGGTTTAAAACTCGACAACTCACTGTCTTCTTTGGTCCTCACGAGCACGAAGTCACTTCTCGGGCCGTCCCCGGGCTCGGTGAAGCACAACACCGACACGTTATACTCTGTGAACTTCTCCAAGCCGCCTAGTACAGCAGATTGCTCGGTCAGAGGGTCGAGCAGATTAGGGGGCACGCTTACTAATTTCTGCTCGACACTCTCGTTCGATGCTTCGTCCCATTTCCACGCTTGTATTTTGTAACCCTAGAAAAATATCCAGTGTTATTTTGATAGGTTATACGATTTTGCTACTTGTGTTGAATTGCAACTTTTTCTTTCAAAATGTGAAAAAAAAATTTGAGAGATGTCAAGGGACACCCGGATGGAACGAAGATCCTAATATATATTATAAAAGGCTATTGGAGGGGGCAGGGGGGGAGGGAGGTTTCGTGGGAAGGCTATTGGTGAGGTAAAAAATTTTTAGAGGGGGAAGGGATTTTAGGGTGGAGAGTTGCTGGGTTTGGTGGATTGATGAGAGAGAGAGAGAGAGGGACAGACAGAGAAACACACGCACGCCGCACGGCTTACAACTATAGCAAAAAGTGTCGTTACAACTTTTGGTCTTAGTTTTTTCCGTCTAGTCCCCTTTCGCAATGCGCGATAAGAAACTTCGTTCTAATAACATTTGTGCAGCTAGGACCGAGTTTCCGCACCTGATTAATGCCGTTAATCTTCTGCGGGTTCGGCGGGCGCCACGTGACGGTGATGGCGGTGGAGTTGAGCGGCTCGCCCTGCACGCTGTCCGGCGCCGCCTCGGGCACGCCCTCCTTGGTCTTGATGGTGTAGCTGTCGGAGAACACCCCCACACCCTTGTCGTTGTACGCGGCTATTTGCACGACGTAGTCTTTCCACGTTATCAAATCTTGTATTAGGTAGTTTCTTTGGGCCTCGTTTGTAATGTTCTGATTTGTCCACGGGCTGTTTTCGTATCCCTTCAGTCTGTATCTTATGACGTACCCCAGAATGTGACCGTTTCTGTGCTCCTCCAGAGGCGGCTGCCACTGAGTTATGATCTCGGACGAGGATCGAGCCGATCCCATGAAACCTAGTGGTGGCCCGGAGGGTGCTGAAAAGGCAGTTGTTAATGTAATATCTATGTAATATCAGTATCAATGCGTCAAAGGGGATTTAAAGTAATACATGCACTTATGTAAATAAAAAGAGAAAATGTGTTGCGACCGTAAAGTAGTAATTTGGTTGATACGTATAAAAAGGTATATGAAAACATAGCAGACAGTACGAAATCATGCAGATATTTACCAACAAAGGAGTCACAGTTATTCTAATTCATTTTTAAAACGTTTTTGTTTGTGGTGAGGTGCACCCGTGCACGTCCGTGCGTGCGGGACGTATTATGCGTGCACATTTGCGCACACCGTGCACGCACCACAAACTTGAAACTTCACGTCAATGAATTACAATAACCACGGTTGCTTGCATGGGACAAAGAACAAGTAAGCGTTACGGTTTGTTAATTCTAAAGGTGTCTATTGGTTTATGCCCATTACCTTGGCAGCATATTAAGTCACCGGCTGCTTGATTACAAAAAGAATAACACTTCAATATTGCTGATGAATATGACATAGTTGTTTACGATGATTTGAAATAGATAAGCGGTTTTGTTATACAGGAGTACTTTTTCATCGGTACAATAAATTTTACCACGTCATTGGTATCGATAATAGAGTACATTTCACAATTTTTTTTTTTCATTTCAATTAATTTATCCTATAACCAATCTAATACCGCATGGGCGCACTAACTACAAGGCGTCAACGGGTGCGGTATGAGGTAGGGGGCGACGGGGTGGGGTAAGCGATCGGCCAGGCGGCGCACGAGTTGGCAACAAAACATCGATAGATGCGTAATGCATCCACATTTTGTATTAGTTTAGCGGATAAGTTCGGGGATTGATAATTTTGGTTTATTGTTCCAAAGGGGTAGTTACAAAAATCGCTAGTATTTTTTATTTTTGACAACTATTACGTATGTTGATTTATTGTACTGGTGAAAAAATAATCCTATATTTAACACGTTAATAGATATAATATGACAGCATGATTTAAATCACACATCGAAACAAGTATAAGGTTTATTATAACATGTGTGTAAATCATACTCTTTGATGAAATAAAAGTTAAAAATACATACCTTCCTGAGGTAGGGTTAAAACTTCCGTGGGCTCTGACGGTGGCCCCTCTCCCACAGTATTCACAGCGGACACTCGGAACTGGTAGGATGTTGCCGCTTTCAGGCTGGTCAGTAGCACCCAGCGTTGATTCGCGGACACGTTCAACGGCTCCGTTACCCAATTTAATAATGGATCTGGTGTAGGTCCTAAACAATAATAAATAGTAAGTAACTTGAAAAAACATTTTTAGCGTTACACTTAAGGCCTCGCTCATAAGGACACCAGTGATGACAGTGACAATATCCATGTGTCCATCAATGACAGTGACAATATTTTGGTGCATGCCGGCTAACAAATCAATCGCTGTTTAATAGCACCTGTTAGCTATTTGTTTGCCTAATTAATGAGCGAGGGTCCATAATTATACTTTTTGACTTACCGAATTCGGGTACAACACGCCTCTGCACGATGTACTTCTGTACAGGAGAGTTGCCATCGAAGCCTGGCGTCCACGAGACGTTCACCGCTCGCTGGGTGGCTATGTCGAGTCTCTCCGCGCGGACGTTGGTGGGGCTGAAGGGCAGCTCTATGACGGAGAGTTGCGCGCGGCGCGTGTGGTTGCCGCCCGGTGACGTCACGACGCACGTGTACTCGCCCGCGTCCACCGCGCGCACCGCCTGCACTTGCAGCACGCCGTCCGCCGACAACCCGATACGGGAACCCGCTGTCATTGGTCTAAACAAATATAATAAAATATGTAAATAAAGATATTTTATTTCCAAAATATTTTTTAACAACTTTAACAATAATTTATTTAGTCCCCCTAACCCTGTCCCCGGGAAAATGGGCGAAGTTTAGATATATCCTAAAAAAACTCATAATTCAAAAATTTTAAATTATTGATTGGATTACGTGATTGAATTTACGGACAGAGATTAAGTTATATCATATAGATTATGTCCAGTTTTTACGGATTAGATGGTTATTATACATAAGGGCGCTTGGGATGAAGGTAGATTAAAATTGGGTGTTTCAAAATATTTTATATTCACTGTGAAAGCTTTTTTCATAATTTTTCCTAACATGAAAATTCAGGAAGTTACACATAATACATAAAAATATTGCTTACATTATCATTGCATTTATCCATCACTCATTAGTATCTAATAACCAACATTTTTAATATTGTCGACACTCGACAGGTAGATAGATAAGTGCTTGTTTCAGCTAGAACGATAATACCGAACGATTCTTTGATAAAGGAATGAGTCACACCAATAACTTGATTATAGGGAGCAGCGAACTGCAATCCTGTGTTTAGCTTGCACAGGAAAAGATAGCAAGTGAACATTGCACACTTTCATCAATCATTATATTAATACCAACGTAACTCAAAGCTATTAAGTTCTCTCAAGTAACGAATAAGTTAGGTTTAGGAGTATGTATATTCAATCATCAACATCAATTTAGCTTTTTACTTTACCTATGTTATACTTTTTTATATTTTCCATTTTTACTTTTTACATTGTAATTACAACTCAATTATTTTGAAGCTAACTAAAAAATAAAGCAAACCTCATTATTGTTCTCAAACCAAACCTGTGTTTTACAAACAGGCAAACAGTGTTAAGATAGGCATGTAAAATCCGCTTATTTTAGCTACACATAATTTCGCGCACTTTTGTCATTTCACTCCTGTTGAACAACACTCTCGAGTGGTCATAACGCGGCAGGTCACGTTAAATGGTTTAAGTAAACCTTAATTGGGGACACTGAGGCCGAAAATTATTTATTTATTTATTTACTATGAATAACCAACAAAAGTTACAATGATACAAATTAAAACATACATTAGAATAAGTAAAGAGCTTATTGTACTTTAAATTATAGGTTATTTCATCATGCAAATTAAAAACCATAAACATAAAGAGAAAAAATTAAAATTAAAGTTACTAACATTAGCATACAAAATAATAATAAGTACTAAATTTACAATAATAATAATAACTAATTAATTAACCACAAAAATTAAAGTATAGAAAAAACGCTTTGCACAGAAAAACAGCAGCTTTAATATACAGAACATGAAACTTAGTCATAAAAAAAAATAAACAGATTAAAATTAGGTCAAATAAGTGTCAGATCAAATAAATGTCAAAGTTGCGATAAATTAAAAATGTTAACAATGTTAATAATATAAATTAATGATGTCAAGATTAATAATAAAATATTTGAATAAATAAAATAAAAATTATTACAGAATTATGACACAATTAAGTAACATCAGTGGATTCATAGTATTTGAGGATCTTTGTTTTGAAATTGCGAAAACTATCATGGTTTACGTCAAGATCCGTTATCCTCGATGATAGCTCATTGTATTTACATGTAAGTCTAGTTATGGGGTTATTTTTACCCAGGTTAGTTCTATGGTAATTAGGTCGAAAAAGGGGCACTTGTTTCCTAAAAGATCTCACGGGGAGGAAAAAATTTAATGAAGAAAGGAGATGCATACAGTCTATTTTATTGTTTATTAATTGATAAAGAAATGACATGTCTAAAATGTGCCTTCGTGATTCTAATGTTACCATACCAAAATGCTGTAGTTTCTGCTCGTATGAGCAACCACGCAAGGAGTTACAGAATGTATAGGACAAATGACGAACAATTTTTTGTTGAACACTTTCAATTCGATCAATGTGCACTTTGTAATATGGGTTCCATACGGTAGAACAGTATTCTAGTTTACTTCTTACGTAACTATTATACAAGGTCACAAATTATGATCTATATAGGTATTAAATGAAGTCGTGTTAGTTACACTATTTATGAATCTATGAAGAATCATGTCATGTCAGAAAAAGTATCCTATGTCCTTCATAGATAATGAAGGACATAGGATACTTTTTATCCAGTTCCCGAGGGACTCAAAACTCGAGAACGGCTGGACTAATTTGGCTAATTTTAGTCTTGAAATAATTGTGAAAATTCAGGGAAGGTTTATCTAAACAGTGATAAATATTGGAAAAGGTTTAGGTTGTAGGAGTAGGTGTAGGACTAGGACGTAGGTTACATTGTAGGTGTAGTGATTTATTCATTCCAGTTCATATTTAAGGCAGAACAACGTGTGTCGGGACAGCTAGTTATTTATACAATTGAGTGTTTCACATTCCACGACTACCCTAGATTCGTAAAATTAATTAATTTATAATTTATCATGACCATACAAAAATTGCAGTGGTAAGATTGTTTGTGTGGCCCATTGACGAAAAGTTATGGTCTGTAAAAAACATACTGGCATTAAGTGGCAACTAAAAACTTACGAAATCAAATTGTGCTATCACATAGCAAGCTCTTATATAAGAGTTAATTGCGTTTATTAACCCGAGTACAGGGAGCCGGTGCAGCACGAGTACGTTTCTCACGACCTAAATCTAAATTATTCATGCACAATGATGGTACATTCACATGTACAGTCAATTATGGTATCGTTAAGCCCTTTCATAAGGAAATGATCCTTTGTAATTGCAGTGTGACATTTTTAATTCTTGGCTTTACTATATTATTGTTTACATTTTTTTTAAATTAAATAACTAGGTAGGCAAGTTACGTATGGGTTATATATACAGAGCAGACTTTTGAGACGACAGTTCTTACTATCCGGCTAGCCAATCTCAAAAATCCACTCTGTAAAGACACATGCGCGGTCACAGCCTGAGATACAATATGTCGAGTAAATATGACTTCATTACACACATTCAATAACAAAAGGGACTCTCCTATTTTTATTGCCAAATCGATTGACAATATTTGAGACTTCTGGGACCATCTCTGGCTAAATATTTAGAAGAGCTAAACCTGTCAGCCTAACTTCTAACATTTTGAGGGGTGGGGGTCTTGTCTTCCTTCGGATCGTTCCTGTATAGACTATAGGTATAGGCCATGTCTGTCGGTATATTCCATACAATGTTGACTATATTGACTTAATTATTCGCACAAACTATCGGAGTGCGGACAACACACGATAACACGATTACTGTAAAGCTGCTCCACGCTTCAGCGACCAGTAATACACGCGTGAGACATAATATAGCAGAGTAAAACATAGTGGATTAATGTGCCTATTTTAAGAGATTACAATCTTTTGAATATTTTTTTGATTAAGAGGAAGTCATAAAAGTTACCAAAAGTAGTTATTCTAGTACTCTGTACTTAACAAAAGAATATAAAAAAATCTAAAAAAGTAAAATTATGATCAAATAACAAGATGGATCTTGTGTATCAGAAATCTATATATATAAAAGGCAAAGCTATCAGTATTAACGTACAGGCCAAACCCTTAAGGCTAGAAATTGGAAATTTTACATACGTATTTCTCATATGACGTAGGCATCCATTAAGGAAGGTTTTATCAAAATTCAACCACCAAGGGGGTAAAGTAAGGGATGACAGTTTAAAACCTAATTTCACGCGGGCGAAGCCGCGGGCAATTAATGCTAGTAGGTTAATAATGGTATAACGCGTTTCAAATGAGAATAGGAACGTCAATGACCTTTTTCTGTCAAATATCGCTTGAAAAGTGCGATTTTCAGAAAAACTTATGTGCCTATAAATATTAATAGTCTTCATCGAATTTAAATAAAAATGTTAAATAGTAATCAATTATCTAAACATAAATTTAACTATCATAACAGTCTTAATTCGAAACAATATGGCAGCGACTCGATCCTATTCTCATTTGAATCGCACTTTAACTAGTATCACTTTCGTTTGCGGTTATGATATTCGATATTATGCAGGTAACCTTTGGAAGAAAGCAACAGTGTGTTCCGGCGCGGCGCGTACCGCCACGGTTGTCGGTTGGCCACGGTCGGTGAGCAGTTGGCCAATTCTGTTATCTCGATGCGGTTTACAACGGGCCAAACTGAATAGCGACTTGTTTTCGTAAAACAATACGTCCGAGTCTATACAAACATTATTAAACAATAAAATTACCGCCGCAAATCGAGGCTTCATGTGAGTAATCTAGAGATTAGCGAAATAAAACTTTACCATTTACAATACGGCCGATGTATCTTGGCGAGTCTGAACTTCGCGCAGAAGGTTGCGCAATAACTGTTTTTAAGTGTTTTCGTATTTATTTTATTTGTACTAATTGGTCAACTGTATTAGGGAAATTTTATTAGTACATAGGTATATAAAAATAATACAATAACAGTTTTCTTCACGAGTTGTACATGCGCTAAAGTTCGCAGAGCCTATGTTCAGACCCGTCAAGATACAGCGGCCGTAGTGTAGCTTTTAGTTTTTTGTGCTTTCATAAAATGTCGTGCATGTAACTTGTACTCACATTTTTCTTTCATTTCTTAGGTCTTTTAGGATTAGCCTTCTTGCTTTCAAAATACTTAACAAACTTTTTTACTAGCACTAAATATAAAGAAATAAAAGAACTTTACAGCTGTTTTATTTGTACGTGGTTACTGAGCGGCATGTTAACGAACTTTGTTATGCGAAGCTAGATTAAAGGACTAATACTTTCATTACTGTGGCTTTGTTAATTTTCTTGCATAGAAATTTTAAAATTTGTTAATCTCTACGAGGTACCTTTTTACTTGGTAATTTAATCAGTGGCTAACGTATAAATGTATGCTACACTCACTGCTTGTTGTGGAACCAGTCGATGTTGTACTTGACGTTGGGGTCGCTGGACACCTTGCACTGCAGCGTCGCCGTGTGCCCGAGAAGCACGCGCGTGTCCACGGGCGGCGCGATTATCTGGGTTCGAACTGCAAAAAAAAAATTACGACTCACTTCGATCGCGTAGGACAACTAGGACTCATGATTTATTTAGGTTGCACAATGCACATACAATTTAAGTTACTATGTGCAACCTAATCAAATAAGACTACATCATATTATATATGCTTCATCACAAATTCAATACCCGAACCTCAATTCTCGTATTTAAAGTAGACTTTCATTTTACTTTGACTGTATTGTAATTGAAGCGACATGTTATTATGAACTGATTTTATGGAGTTTCAACCGATCAGAGCGCGCGTTTCACGTTGGTTTAACGTTAACGATAATACCGTTTGACAATTTTAGCGTATCGGGACTACCATATGATATCAAGAGTCAAGACGATTAATTTATAATTCAATATAAGTAAAATGAAAGTGTAAGTTAATAACGAGAAATGGGGTTCTTTATAAATACTTTTCTTCAAAAACATATTATTATGCCAATGGATATCTAATACTCACTAATAGCCCGCTTATCGGTATTTTCTAATTTGCCGCATCCACTAAGGAACAAAAGCTCTAGATTGAAGTCTAGAGTCTTTACTACTTTGTAAGTATAAATACACATAAATCCTACTCTCTCGACCGAAACTAAATTGAGATGCTTAGAAATTATTCTAATTAATGTTCCTTGTCGTTGGCTGTAAGAGCTGCTCTTAATTCTTTATCAGATGGAATCTGAGGCCGGAATTAGTAACCACAGTTATAGTCTAGGAGACAACCCGTGAAACATTTTGGTGTATAATTTTAATTAAAATATAGGTCAAGAGGCAGCACATTAAATTAGCTCTGTTTTACAATTTTATGTTTTAATGTTTAATAATATTTTGGAGGAAAATATCTCACCGAGCACAGTCAAGTAAGCCTCGCCCGTGACGTTGCCGGCGTCGTTCGCACGGACGCACGTATATTTGCCGCTGTCTGCTGTTGTTGTGCTCGTTATTAGCAAATCCCCTTCCTCCAAAGTTTGCAGTCTCGTAGACAAATTTATTATTCGAGAATCTGAAATGTAAACACAAAGATTAAATTTTTCAAGCGACTTATCGTTTTATTCGAGTTTTAAGTGAGTATAAACACGAACTTTCTACTAAGAATCTTTCATTCTAAGTAATCTACTCTAGCCACAATACTAACTACGTATTAGTCGTTAGGTATTATCAATGTATAAAAAAGCTTGAAAAGTATTTTACAATAGGTATATTGAATTTGATACATCTTCAATCAAAATTTAAAATCGGCGCTTTTCCTGCAAAGTATGTACAGATTATTATATAAACAGTATGTACCTTTAAATCTCTGGTCCGAATTCAAAGAGAAACCAATAACACAGAATGCCATATAAATTAGGCATTCGCAATAAATGTTCGACCGTTCACGCTGCAACGTTCGGGTCCTCTAAAGCGGCTATCAGATCTAACATTTTGGTTCAACTATTCACTTTGTATTCATTTGTTTATTGTCTATAGAAACACTTTGAATGTCTATCTTTGCATCTGTTTATTATTATAAGTATATTTTTTTTTAAGTACCAATTGTTTAATGCCTTATTATGCAATTATATAATAATAAAATACTTAGGTATTAATTATTTTCTTTGTAGCTGTTAGCTAGACCGCGTCGTTTTATCTTGAGTCCTGTGTAGTTTGATGTTCTCATTTAAAATTATTTGATTTTTTCGACGACAATAATTAATGTATCACAAATCGAAGGAGGACTGTAGACATGCTACTTTCCTTCTTAAGTAAGTCTCTATAATATTTATTATCTATATACAGATTTTATTTTTCAAGTGGGCATCGTAGAAAATGATTCAGTTTTAGTTTTTATCAAAATCGGGCTCGCAACTCCTTTCAGCATTTTGCTATTGTTTTTAGTTTCGGATTTCGCCTACCTTACCCACTTGATATTACCCTGTATATCAATAATCGTACGTACCATTGAAGTACCACGTCACGTTGGGTGTCGGCGCGCCGATGGCCCGGCAGGCGATGGTGGCGTCCTTGCCGTCTAACACCGTCAGGTTGGACGGCGGCGTCTGCATGATGGGCGGAGACGCTACAAGCCACACGCTACAGTTAGGGCAAGCTCTACACAACACGGGAGCTAATACAACGGCGATCCTTTTTTACAAAGAATAACTTATAATGTTAATGTAGTCACTAGTCATCATGCATGTCAACTCGTAAGACAAGATAGAGGCAGTGGCGAAGGCTGGTTCTCCTTCATGGGGAAGCTCTAGACCGTATAATAGGTAGGGATTTGGATGATTTTAGGGTCTTCAAAAGGTAAGGAATAGAGTTGTAGGAGCCCCACGCCACTGTTAAACCCCGAAACACCGAACACCGAAAGTGGGTTAGATAAAATTCAGCTTGTGCAGGTCTGAGGAGTTTAAGAGAAAGGAAGGTATGAGTAAAATGCATATCCATTTATAACAAAAAGTATTCACTTTCTTTTTAGGGATGAATGATAAATAAGACGCGGTAAAGGGAAAGGTAAAGGACCTGCAACAATCAATTTATTATTGACGACCACACCCGAACCCAATATTATTGCATTCGTGAAAAAAAGAATCGCCTAATTTATGTTAGTAGTAACACGGAAAGAAATTGAACAGTGTAGGAATAACACATGCGTGAGAGTTAAATATGCTTAAAATAATTACATATTCGTTTATAATAAAAGCTACAAAAACATAACATACAAAACGATAAAAAGGCAACGAACGAAGCTTTCATATTGCCAAGCACAATCTCTTTTAAATATTTTAAATATTATTTAAATTGTGTTTAATTAAGCGTCGCCGCTGAGTGATACTTAAAATTGTACTTATAGCTCTAGGGCGCTTCGCGTAGCGTGTAAATTGTAGAATATTGCTCTACATAAGAAAACATATCAAACCATATTAAATACTTTGTTGAATACTACTGATTACTGAAACATTCTTGGAGTTCCTACGTTAGGCATTCCCTAAGGGCTAAGACAGTTATTATTTTAGTATTAAATATTATATTGTTTAATTAGGTTAATCATTTTCCGCGCAATTTTTTCCACATTTTCTTCATAAAGTCCTGACAGGTGTACTGGGGCTTTGCACGCAGATTAATTAAGATAATGCGTGGAAAAAAATGCTAGATTAAAGTCAGTTCTGGCTGACGTGGCCAAGGAAAATGAACAATTGTACGGTGTGCCAGCAGAGAACTGCTGCAGTCCGCAACGGTAATGATAAATTATAATATTCTGGTTGATAATTTATATTCCTTGCAGTTTTGAAACTTTAAAGAGCTTTTACGAGGCAAAGTTTTGCTTTATAATAAACACATTCGCGCCAAAAGCTTCAAGAAGAATTTAAATACATAAATTAATGTAAAACATAATGCATCCTGTAAACGGTATGACGCAAATGATCACTGAATATGTCCAACATGTGTGTGTGGCTTATTCAATTTTATCGCATACAAATGTAGAGCTATTTATGCAAGATTTTATCATTTACAATAACATGCCGTGTAATTAAATTATTTTATTACAATAGTATAACTGAGTAACTACAATGAATGATTAATTCATAATAATTTAAAAAATATTAATCATGACGTGCTAAAATAAAATTAAAGATATAGAAAAATTAAAAGATTCTATGGTATGGTAGAATTTAAATTTATTTATCGTGATAACAAATTGTATAATTTTAATGTTATGTAAGTTTTGCAGAGAGGATGACACATTCGGGTTTGAATTTTAAAATTTAAATCCGTTGATCGGCAAACAGGTTATGACTTAGTGCTAATTAATTAGGTATTCAATATTTATGTCCTAAATGGCAATATTGCTCAAAGCTTAAATCCAACGGTCGCGATTCAAACAATTCGGAAATCCTGAATATACGTCTTGTTGAAATTTTTAAATTTGGAAAAACCTCTGGCTGGCTAAGAATCGCCGGTTTTCTTCGGCTTTTACGACTTCCCGATCTACATTCGTGGAATATTTACAATTGGTCCCGAATTCCGTTGCATCATGTATGGCGCCGCAGTCAATCGGCCAATAAATTATTCCTATCGGGCTGTTCGCCTGTGCATGTGCAAGAACCTCAAAACCTACTTTACTTTAGCTTTAATAAATGTACCTATTACTTTGAGAAATACGAATGCTAAATCCTTTCTAAGTTTACTTACTTCAAATATAACAAATATTATCTTACTATCTATTAGATCTTTGATACCTAATTGATAATATTTTATTGATGTCACCACCAAAAGTAGAAATTAATTTTCGCTTTCTCGAAGACAGGTAATCTTGAACAACAATTTTACAATATTAGCAAAGTATATCAAAAAGTTATTCAAACTTTACGAAAGCAAAAACTAAGTCCTTCAACCTTAAACGATATGCTTAAAGTGTTTAGTCCCAGATTCAGCGCAAAACTCATGAAGGTTGCCTAATGGACAACACTTAAGTAATATAAGCCCCCCCACGGCCATTACTATGAATTATAATTAGCATTAAGGTCACCGAAGGCATGGGGTTGCAAAGAATGGATGTTTTATTTAAAGCTATCAAGTTCCCTACTTCAATTTAGTAGCCAATAATGTATCCATGGGGAAATGCGGACTAAATAATTTAGAAGCTGTCCCCATATTTTATAGCTTTTTATGAAGGTCATCCAACTGGCCGAAATCTCTTAAAACATTCATTAGATTAACCGAGGGTTGTCCGTGATTTAAAATGTATTCGGGTAACATATTCTAATCTATAAATAAACTTTAAAAAACTATTTAGATGTTCTATTCTAAATTCAAATCATGCAGACATGTTGAAAAAAATTATCAAACAAGGTTAAAAAAACGCAACGTGTAAAAATTGCCAACTAAGTAATCGATAAGTAAAGCAAATCTGTGAAGTAAAAAAAAACTAAGTGCAAGTGGACGTATAAAGCACATCGCTTACTGCCGGTATCAAATCTGAAAGTCTTTGCTTTTTTATCTGAGGTCCTCATTCGTATTAACTTCATGGGACTGCGTGGGAGGCGCCTAGATTCCACTGTAGCACAGTATAGAACATTAGTTGAACAGTATATGTATTTGCACAAAATAATATATTTTCAAATGACTACTCACTTTTAATTTTCAACCACGTGTAAATCGAGGATTCGCCGGCTTCGTTGCTGGCGATGCACTGGTAGATGCCCATGTCCTCCATTTTCAGATCGTTGATGACGAGCGACCTGTCGACCTCGACCCTGTAACGGCCTCCTCCGTCGTCGACATCTCCATCGTCCGATTCGCCGGCGTCGGCGCCAACGCTGGAAATTTTCCTAGCGTCCTTGTACCAAGTGATGCCCGGCAAAGGAATGCCTTGGACGTTGCACTCCAAAACGATCGAACGACCAAACTCGCCGAACGTTTCGGTTTTGAGAGTCGAAAGCATCGTGGGCTTCTCGAATACGGTCACTATAGAGGAAGCGCTGACGGTGACGAAACCGCCGGTTTTCAGGCGAGCCTGACAGGAATATTGGCCGGTGTGGTTGAGGTTTGCCGATATAAGACTCAGGGTTCTGTTCCACTGGTCGTTGAGATCGTAGGGTACACCGGCCAGGTCTATTAGGACTCCGTCTTTGAACCACAGCGTCTCCAGTTCATGTAGAGGTCGAGCATTAGCTATGCAGTACAGGTTCGTATATTCCTGTCCCTTTATAATCTTTGTGTCCTGTGGTTTAATTATAATTTCTGGCGGTATCTCCTTGTTGTCGTCACCGTAAACGTTTAACCTAATGTACGGACTGTTCTCCACTTTACCAAGTTGCGTATTTATTGCTCTTGCTCTGAAATAAATAGACACATTAAATGACTGTTTTTCTAATAGAATTGTAATGGAAGCTAGTAACTTCTGAATTAAACTATAAAATATATGACTCATTGGACAGGGAAGTTGTTAATTCGTAAAAAGAGAACGTACATTTTTATAGTAATCAAAATTTAAAAAACTATGGTAAGGTGTTTATAACCTTTTTCATGTTCACTTATTTAATTACTATACGAGTACCAGCTAGCGCCTGGGAAACTAGGCACCAAAATTTAATGGATTGCGTATCACAATTCACAATACATACTATAGTGTAATAATTTACAATAAAGTGTTAGAAGTTCAGAACTTTAATAACCAGGTTGTTGTGTGTGGGTAATATTATGTTGAATGTACTTAATAACACAAATAACTTTTTAATTTGGTTTATAAAACATCCACATAATATTACATTTATATAGTAATTACTTCAAAAGCCTTTTTATAGTAACTATTACGATATTATAATCTTGGTCCGGTCAACACGTTGACTGAATCGTGCGACCGCGAGCGGGACAGTCTGAAAAATCCAACCGAGATTTAACCGATAATAATTACGAGATTGTCCCCTAGCTGTTAATAGCAGTGTCTTGGTGGGACATTCAATATTCTAGTGCACCCAACATTCCTTTAGTGCAACATTAGTGCAACAATAGCAACCAAGTAGTTGCTACATTTTCACGCGATAGTATTATTTTGTATTTTTTTTATTTTAGGATACTATGTATTCATAACTCTCTCAAACTTTTAACATAACCTTATTTTTTCAATAAAATATGTTTCAACTTTTAAGATCTTTTCTTGTATTGTTAGAAGAAAAAGTATAAGCGTATCGAATTTTAAGGCAGTTTGCGTGTTTTAGAACCATACAATTATTCAAGGTTAGTTAAAGCCGATACTCTGTAAAGAGTTAACCTTTTAATTTAGTGTGCTCCAAATACGAGTAAAAATAGGCCAGTCTAATTAGTTACTTCTAAATACACAATTTTAAGACAAGGAAGACTGTTCGTCAGTCGGGCTGTTATATTTTCACTGATTAATCAATCTTAATGAATTTTGGTACCTATTTTTTATTATTTTATCGCGCGATACAGATAATATCATAAATAAAGCTCGGGCTACTTTTTAACATAAAGTAAACTCAAGAGCTTGGCCAAATCTATGCTAATATTATAAATGCGAAAGTGTGTCTGCCTGCCTGTCCTCTTCACGATTTAATTGCTGAACCTATTTTTATGAAATTTGGTGTAGGCATACTTTGGGTCCCGGGAAAGGACATAGGATATTTTTTATCCCGAAAAAGTAGTGTTCCCGCGGGATAATGTATTTACGCGGACGGAGCCGTGCGCAAAAGCTAGTAGAATATAAGTGCTTGTAGGTTAAGAGTTTTCACGCAGACGATGCCAATAGTTAAAGCAATAAACTAGCAATAAAACCTACCTGTATGATCTCTGGTCATCCTCAGACGCACATAATATAACGAGCTGGTGTTTGTCTGTTATTGCGTACTTCTGGTCGTATTTTAGCACACCATTCACGCCGTTCTCGTCTTGCCAGATCACCGACGGTGGGGGATCGGAGTCTATGGGCGGGAACTCCAGGATAGCTGCTTTACCCGACTCCACATCCACCACTGTCTCAACGGTGTTCTCGAATACCCCCATATCTGTTACAAAAAACGTTGAAATAGCTTCAGGCCAATAGTAGGCAATAAACTCAATTTGAGTTTGCATGGCTTGACATGGCACAAAATTGGATATTTTGTTAACTTAAAGCGAGGTCATAGCCTACTTTGTCATTTCCCAGGTACGTTCTCTGACTAGGTAGACTAGGTGATAGTCTACCTAGTCAAGAGTTTAATTACGAAGTGGAAAAAATATGGGATAAAGAACACAATCCTTGACAGGTCCTTGCTTGTGTCCTTGTGCTTGCTTGCTTGTGCTCGGTGTTATGAAATAGAAATTTCAACTTACATGCAACCACTATGTGATTTTTTTCACTGAATACAGCGCCGACGTCGTTTTTGGCAATGCACTGGTAGGCCCCGGCGTCCTGCCGCTGTGTGTTGTGGATTTTGAAGAACAGCTCTGAGGAATAGTCGCCTAACGCTACGCCGTTTTTGAGCCATCGATACAAAGGTTGAGGTATACCTGTTAGAAAATGTATATCTATCATTAAGCCCCTGAAATTACCAATACTTCTAGATTTTATCTACTACTTCATTGAAATGGAAATGTGCATAAAGAACGAAGAACTTTAAGCATAGAGCAATGTAGAGTAGTTGAAAGCATTATACGAGTCATGTAGAAAAATTTAAACAAGATCATTTTTAAACGTCCATAAATTACTGCAGGACAAAAAATATGTATGTCATGTTCACCTGATATTTAGCACGAGTACATATTCTCTTTTTAAATTTTAATTAATTTCGCTTTACTATAAACAGAATTAGCTGTTGGAAAATATTTGGATTCAACTGATAAAACAAACTTTTCAATGTTATAATTTTATTCATAAATTCAATTGGACTCCAAATGTAGTTTTAGCATATTAAATGCAAGCTGAAGTGGTATGTGGGCTTTGTATGCTTTGTCCACACCATTTATGCAGGAGCATCCTTACCTATTGAAAGTTCATAAAACTTCAATAGAATAAATTAATGACTTTATTAAAAAACTCCCAAGTGTATATTTATATTAATTGTTAAGGTAGATGTGTCAATAAATTAATTGTATAAAATCTTAGGATACAGCCGCGAGTTCACTCGTAAGAAGTATCAAATTTATATTACGTAGGATATTGATATAACGATGATATCGTTATATCAATATATTTCGGATTGATCAAGAATAGTTCCAACTATACAATGTACTTGTAAGTCTAATTACCGTTAGCTGAGCATTGTAGGATCTTCGTGGTGCCTTCTCTCACAATGCTGTTGGATGAAGACGGCTGCATCAAGAATCGCGGAGGCTGCATTTGCGCTGTAAAGAAAATAAACATTATAAGATATTGTGAGGAGTTTTATCCTTAAAAATACTAAACAAAAAAATTCTGGGAAGATATTATAAAACCAGATTTAAATAAGGCACTTTAATGTTACAATGGGCGGCGATCGTAAAATGAATTTTATAACAAAGGCAAGTTACTTTACATTTTATTCTTAATTCTTATCCTTCTCCTCTTTCTTTCGCTGCTTTGAAAGAAGTAAGTTTTTTAAATAATTTAAGCCGCATTCTGCCAAACGGAGAATAAAAAATTATATTTACATATTTTATTAGTAACGTTTGGCACTAAGTAAATATCTTATACAATTAACTTATTCTTTGGTAGATAAATGCCTTCTATTAAAAACAGTTTATGTAACAACTAAAACTACAAACATCGACACCAATACCGCATTTCCCACGAATGTAAAACATAATTTCGTACCGGAATTCTAAGCGCATATTTTACGTTTCGATCGTCCTACATGCAACGTGAGTCACTGCGACCACGGACCAGCACGAGTAAAAAAACGCGACCAATTAGAAGTCTCGTCTTCAATTCTGGCTGACCAGTCAACCGAGGGCCATTAATAAGCTGGCCGACGAATGTGTCTTCATCTGAATAGGCCCTGCGATCGCTTGATGCAACACAAATCAATTAACTGTACCGTTGACCATTTAACGATTGTTAAGTCGATCTTTATTGTATGAACTTTCATCAGGACATCGATACGTTTTCATTTTATTTGTACGCAGATTAATTAAGAGCCTAATAAATTGCGCATTATTTTGACAGTCTTACGACCCGTTTCAATAACTTATCTATCTATAACTATTTGTTAAAAACGTCGTCATTCAATCATTTGCAGGTTTTTCGCGATACAAATTTGACGTTTCTGACAAATAGTTATAGATAGATCAGATAGGTTATTGAAATTGGCCGTGAGTCTTATACTATACTATAGTATATAAATTATAAGTAGGATAGTTATTACACTATACTACTTAATACTTATAGTATAGTGTAATAACTAATAAGTATTAGACTGCGTTACTCTGAATTCAGACTGCACGGGCTCGGCCACGCTTACTGTCATATTTACTCCTGAATAACAAGTGGTGTAATAAGAGCATACTCGTCTCTATCATCTATTCACTCTTAAATATTATTCAGTTTCTTTTGTGCAATATTTGAAATTAAAATCTATAATACAAAAAGTTTGCTACACAGGTTTTAAACGCTTTTAAACAAAATTATCTGTGTTATGTTTCCGGTTGAACTTTGATAAAAATTATTTCGATTTTTGAGACAGATCTGCATTATAAAATGTCGTATGCATTAAATTAATGATTTTAGTTTCCTATCTACCAGTATCTAATTTTTATGGCGGTAATTTATGGTACTTCTAAGGATATTATGAGTTATTTGTGATTCATATTTTTTGCTTTACGGTTTAATATTAGACAATTGTTGTGTATGTTTAAACTTTAATCTGATATATATTATATACCTAGGTATTTTAAAGTCATGTTAACTTAACATACTTTTTTATTTAAAGTTAAACATTATTATCTGTTTATAAATACTCCATAGATTAAAATTTTAAAATAAACTAGCTGTTGCCCGCGGCTACGCCCGCGTAAATACAGTATCCCTATTCCCTCGGGATCACTGTATTTTTTCGGGATAAAAAGTAGCCTATGTTTTAATCCAGAGCCTAAACAACTAAGGTACCAAATTTCATCAAAATCCGTTCCGTAGTTTTTGCGTGAAAGAGTAACAAACATCCATCCATACATCCTCACAAACTTTCACATTTATAATATTAGTAGGATTAAAAGTTACTTATTCTAAGCTCATTGAGGTGAGCTCCGAAGTTTATAACTTTACATTCTAGAGAATATATTCAGAGTATATTATTTTTGGTACCAATTCCACATCGTAATAGTTATGATCGTTGGATTAGCCACGACCTTACGCGACTTGTATCATCTATGCCTTTTCCTCTAATTGTATTATCGTCGTAAAGTTATTATTATATAAAAGATAATATCATACATTACTACTAACTACACCAAAATATCTACGAACTTAATTTTGTAATATTTTCATGGATAAATAATCTATATTTTTCAAACATATTTTAAAATGTTTTCTTCTCCAATATGGATAAATAATTTATTAACCCGGTAAATTGGTTTGAGATCCGTGGATAGAAAGGGTCGAGAACCATTGATGTAAAAACAGTAAAATGTACCCCTTATTGGCAGCCAAAGTTAGATACACAATAAGAAAGGGGTTTCAAGAAAATAACGGGCCGGGCTGACCGTATTTATGAAGCAAAGAAAAGATTTTCAAAAATAGTTTAGAAATTAGAACGTAACATATTTCATAGTGTGCTTTGCTTACACGATTCAGTAAAATGAATTCCATAGTTTTTGCCCGATGGCTTTGTGGGCTACTCCAAATTGACTCCTTGTCTAGGACTACGGCAGCGTTGAGCTTAAAGAACGAAAAGTTATATGATTGTCATGTAGTTAAGACGGACGATTGAACCAATAATAAACACCGCATACAAGAGATTTTTCTTTGTGACGTTAAGAGGAAATGAGGAATCAACAAAAAGGAAGGGTTTAGGCTCGAGTAAGATGTTCGCACGTTACTTACTACCGCCTAATTGATATAGAGCGGATAGAGAGACCGGATTAGAGGATGTGGGATTTTCGCACGTTTTTTCTCGTAATCGTTACGTATAGAGCGGATAACAGTGCGGGATTTATACTCCTTCTTAAGACTTACCAGTTACCAGCTAGATTTATTGTAAAGTATAAGGTGAAAAGTCAACCCTTACTTTAAGTTCTATTCAAAAATACATTTTGGAGTAAAATAGTTGAATAGAAAAATGCATACAAAAATAAGTTGATACGAGCATAACGAGAGCTGCGAAAAGTTACGTTTTCGTAAATTTTGGAAGCAAAACCTTTAAAAATATAGATTTTTACCCGACTGTCAAGAAGGTATCGTTTGATTTGTTTAAATAACCCAAGTGTCCTTAGATATCTAGTTCAAAGAAAAATACAAAATGGCGGATTTTCGCGCCAAATTGTAAGTAGTATTTTTTTTTAACCATACCTATCGAGCAGGGTATCTAAATAAAGGAAAAAAGGAGATTTCAAAAATATACATATGTCATATATTTAAATTTAATCAGGAAAAATTACAATCATTTTTCATTTTTATAAATATTTATTTTATATTATTTATACTGTTTTCTTTGAGTTACTTACTCTTATATATACTTAAAAAAAAGTCGCCTAGCTAACTAACTTACTTACCTATGGATAAAATAATTAGGTATAGAATTATTTTATCCATAGTAATAGGATAGTAATAGGTAAGTAAGTTATACTAGACCTTGCCAAACAGCACAAAGTAAGAATGTAGTCTTGGAATCGTAAAGCAACATAGTTTTAATTCGACTACGGTACAATAACGTACGGCTCGGCGTAATAAAGATATTTATAATTAATTGGACCATAAATAATGGCAGGAACGGAAGGTGGAAGACGGGAATGTGTTTAGTTAACTATTGATTGATCGGGATGTGGGCCAGATGCAATCAGCACATGACCACATGTATTCGGTAACACGCGTTTTCAACACTCTTTGATTTTGTGTTTACAATTTTATTATCTTCTTATAAAGAGAATTTAGGTCACTGTATTTCTTTGTAACCAATTTTTTTAATAAACGTAGGTAATGTATATATTTTTTAATCTATATTTTTAAATCATAACTGGGTCTGTTGCCTTCGAGTGGCTAATCAGTAATGACAGTCCGTTGACTGTCATTACTCCACAAACGTTGAGTTCAACGTTCCACACCGAAAATACAAAAAAGTTGCTAGGGTAAATACGCTAAATGTCGGCCACTTACGGATTTTCTCACTTTAGATCGCTCCGGATCCATCAGTTTGCAACGAAAGGATAGCTTGTTATACGGTTTTAGACAGGTTGATAAATCTATTTTATATTTATAGGACTTTTGTTGACTTTTCTACTAAACGGAAGAAGTATTAAGGTTTAAATGCGTCGAGAACGAAAAAACCTTAAAGTCGGCCGTTCACGGCCCAATGGTCGGTCGCGTTTTTCCTAAATGTCGGCCGGGCCTATTATAATATTAATAAATTATATTAATACATAATTCAATTTTGAGACAGCAAGTTTCATAAATAAATTGAAAAATGACTACCCAGTACCTACACAAACAATGAAAAATACAAAAGTAATCAGCCTGTACAGTAGCACTCGATTCTTAGGCTGGCCGACATTACGATCTTTAATATTTCCAAAG
This sequence comes from Glaucopsyche alexis, assembly GCA_905404095.1. NCBI lineage: Eukaryota > Metazoa > Arthropoda > Insecta > Lepidoptera > Lycaenidae > Glaucopsyche > Glaucopsyche alexis. The sequence continues at coordinate 13,464,975 of FR990053.1, forward strand.
TCGGCCCTTGTTTCGTATAGCTTATTTCTCGAGATTCAGCTAATACCACCCCGGCCGGTATTTGGCGATTGAACGTAAAATAGATTTATTAACATAAAAGCGTTATAAATTTTACTATTAAGACAATGGAATTTGTAGTATTGGACTTTATAAAACAGACTGCATTTATCTTAAGTCGGCCCCGGCCGAGATTCCGATTTTCAGTCGAAACTGGTATTCTAATGGCGGCCCCCGATTTTTCCCTAATACCAATACGCAAAACGTTGAAAAAACTATCTCAAAATATAGTAAAAATATCTTTTTAGTGATAGCAAAGCTAAAAACCAAAAAAAGAAATGTCTTACCGATGTAATATCAATCCCCGAATCGTCGGTATTCACAGCAAGTAAGCTGCTTTGACTACGAACTTCAATGATTCAACGGCGCTATCGCTACTGACGCTCAGTGTGCGAAGAGCAAGTGACGTAATCGTATAGTAACGGTTTGCACTTGAAGAGTATGAACTAAGCTTGCAATTTCAGTGGCAAAATTACCACTTAATTACCTTTTGAATGAATGCAAGCTGAAAATGTGCAGCCGGCCGAGGATTGGAGGGGGGCCGACGTTTGGCGTATTTACCCTATATGCTAAAACTACTTTACGTATAAATACTACTTACTAAATATGTACCTACATAGTAAAAGCTGTGGTAAAAGTTACGATTTCTGATTGTTATTCATTCATCACTAGTTAAGTATTTCCAAACAAACTTTTCTAATCTCCAGATAACTTATAACAATGTTGAGCTGTTTTATATTACCGCGTTTTCCAAAGTAAACTTTACGGTAATGAAAAAATATTAATATTTTCCAGTTCATATCTTAGTCAATATCGCGTCCCCTCTCTTTAAAATTTATAAATTCTGAATTTATAATCAAATTCCTTAAGAATAAATGTTTCCAGACGTAAAATCGTTTTTTAATTATATTTCGTCCTTTAAAATATTTTAAGGCTTCCTTGCGCTAGCGGAACTGTAAGTTTCACCACAAACTTCCGTTTTGGGGTAGATTTTGTCGGTCTCACATCTATCATGACTTTCATCCAATGCAATTACCCTCGTTTCAATCATCTTTATATAATTACTTTAAAAAGGTCCGAATTCGATAGTGAAAGTAGAGTATGTATATATAATTATTAAATTCTATTATTTCTTATAACATTCAACATCCATAGATATGACATCTCTGTGCTCTGTAGCTTTCATTCTATAAAGTATCTACTTGAAACTCCCTCCGCCTAAAAGTTGGGCAGAATTTTTGTCGAGTATAATAATTGTACCAATATTATGCTGTCTAACAAAAAAGCGAAGTACAATAACTGGGGAAAGTTATGAAATGTTAATTCCGAGTTTTGAATCAAATAACTGAATACCAAGCTAAATAACCACAGACAATTTATCTACATTTGAAAATATTTCAAATGCAACCGTTAACTCGCGCTTGTCTCCTCGTGGCTTTTAGATGAGCTTTATTGCTGAGGCGATGCGACGCGTTTTACAATTTCGAATTTACAATCGAGAAGGTGTCGAAAAGCGAGGCTTTTGACATTTCTCCAAAAACAGTTATACTCTGTCGTTACCAATTATCTTTAAATCTGCGGGCACGGCAGTGCCTGCGCCAAGACGAGCCAAGCGAAGCGCAATGGCTACTACCAGACCACCTTTTCTCAAAGTGTTTCGTCGATTTTTTGAACCCCCATAACATGCGTTTGGACTACGAGTATACCAGATAAATTAAATTTTTGGATATGTTCCCAGTAGCGAACTAATTAAACATGTAAAGTTTTGATTGCATTGTTCTTATTCATTAGATTTTATTGAAATCTAAAAGCCCTGATTTCGTCACTGACTCACTTATGATCAACAAAATTATATGGTACTTCCGGATGTCCTAGAAAGCTGAAATTTAAATATAATTTTTTATAAATTTATGGTCTGTTTTTAGTTTTTAACTGTATTGACTTGGGTTAACGATTACAGGCCTCTTCTATACAGGCTTTGATACAGGCCTTTCATTAAGTGGGCAATTAGGTCGTCACCCTCTGCTTCTTTTGTTGTTATTATTAGTACACGTTCTATAAACGGCTTGCGGATAACCCACACGAGTGGGTCGTAACTCGTACTATGATGACACTATAAAATAGGTGACACGCCTACAGTAATCTACTGATAAGATGATAAGACAAAATCGTAGCAATCGTAACCTACTTACAAACTTAAACATTTTAATTTGGCGACATTACAGTATTTATACCTTAGGCTATTTTCAGACGCAGGCATATAAAATAAACAGCAAGTTTGCGTATAAGTTAGTTTACACATAATTACGTGATATAAGTTTATTTATACAATAATAACACCTGTTACAATTCTTACCGTGCAATCCGCAGTGTTTAATGTAGGTCAGTACTCAGTACCTCATTAAGTGTAGAAGGATTAATAAAACGCTGTGTATAAAAATCATAAACGTGTCGTGTCGTGGTTGGTCGTGGTCGCGTGTTTTCGTGTGCTCTAAAAGCTCGCGGGTCACTTATCGTTCTCTCAAATCATCGGTTGTGTGCAACGCAAGCACAACGGTACAATAGTGATTTGTAATTAATATGTCACATTTGCATATTGAATGGTCACTTTGTACTAAGTGTACCCTGTTATTGTAACTGCATAGGTACATTTGAAGCAAGGGCACTGAAACACGAAAAACCGGCCAATTACGAGTCGGACTTGCGCTCGAAGGCTTCCGTACAAAACGGCAAAATATCACGTTTGTTGTATTGGAGCCCCCTTAAATACTTATTCTGTTTTTAGTATTTGTTGTTATAGCGGCAGCACAAATACTCATCTGTGAAAAATTCAAGTGTAAAATCTCGGTTAAATATTCTCAATGTGACTGTCAATTACGACTGTTTAGGGAGATACAGCCTGGCGACAGACGGACGGACAGAGAAGTCTTAATAATAGCATTTACGTAAACGTATACGTTAGTAATATATATTCTTTGGTAATAGTGTCCCGCTTTTACCCTTTGGGTACGGAATATATCCCACGGAGGGATGGGGGTCTTACCCGTGACTTGAGAGTAAGTGAGACTCAGCTGCAACCGAAAAGATAGTGAATGGGCCCAGCCCCTACTGACTAAAAACTCGGTGGTACTCCACTAATTACCACCCTTGGCGGGCCACGGGATCGCGTGAGCCTGCACCGCGACTCCGCCGTTGGGTACGGAACCCTAATAAAAAAGTCTCAATAAGTCCATCTCAAGTCACAACTTATTCATTCGCTTACAAAGTAGCTATGGAGGAATATGAGAAGCCAGTAGTTGAGGACTGAGGTTAATAAACGTAGCATTAGAAATATAGAATGATTACAAACATTTACTACCTACTACTTTGTGGTGTCGTTTTATAGATCCTGATTATAATTCTAAATCAGGATGAACTTTATACAAAAGATTTCTCGTTTGATGAGAAAATAACGATAGATAAGAAAGGTAAACATCGCCTTACTTTCCTTATAGAAACATGAGACTTGTGTTTTTGCGCGGCTCGATAGATAACAATAACGGATAATGGTTTGGTGACAGTAACAAGTAAGTTAGTAAGTCGTCAATACTAGGCAATGGGCACACATCGCAGCTGTGCTACCTTCTAGAATGTTAAAAGAGTGTTCAATCGTTGGATTTTGATTTGATTGTTTATTTATTTGTTTAATAATAAGTTATATTTTAAATAAATGTTTTTGTTACCATTTATTGTGGCCACCTTCCAGCTACAGCACCAAATCAATTCATGTTATAGTAATATTACATTGTCACGTGAAATACATATGCATGCAAAATTTCAGCTCAATCGGACACCGTTAAGTGGGCCGAATTTAACTCGCAAGTTTTGCTTACACAAATATACAGTTGAAACTAAATAAAATCTCGAAAAAATCAGACGCGAACGTGCGCCAAAATTTTTAATGATTTTATTATTTAAAATCTTTAAAAATACTCATGTTTCCAGAACAGTCCTTAACATAGGCATACACTCAAGTCCTTCCGAGTTTCGACCTATAGGTACAGGCTACACCTGAAGCGCTCCTTTCATAGCGGAAGAGATACTGGCGTGCTGCCAATGTCCAGGCGTGCGCTACGTCGAACTGTTAAAGTATTTAAGTTCTGCCTATTGTCCAAGTTTCTACCAAAGGCATCTAGGATCCGTCTGCCTTCTTAATAGAACCTTTAATCTAGAACCTACCGATAAATAGATAAATATTTTCACTATATACATATATATGTCACCGAATAATTGTAAAAACCGTTAGATTGTAATATAACTAGTGAAATTGTAAAATGTTTATAGACTTCTGACGCGAGTATTCTGCCTATAATTTAACACATTGTTTTTCGTTAGAGTATAAATATAAGGTCTCTGAAAATCAATGACGGATACTTCGGGCACATGATCCACTGCTTATATAAAGACGTTTAGGCAAAAAAATAATTGTCTTACTCAAAGTAAAAAATCACCTAATGTATGGGTGACTCTCCGCAAAACGCAAACTCGCCCATAGAAAGTGAAAAAAAGTTTTTCAAGTACAATTATTTTTCTGCCTAAACGTCTATACATAAGCAGTAGATCAAATTCCCAAAATATCCGTAATTGATTTTACCGAACCTTATATATAGTTTTGAATCTTTCGACATATTTTTACAATCTGGTTAGTTATTTTAAAATCTTACGGATTTTACAATTTTACGGTTACATACTTATATAAAAGTCTTTCAAAATTCGTAGTAATGCTTGGGAATTAGGAGTTACAGAAAGGGATGAAGCTAAGTTTGCAGAGATTAAAGTTTTTGTTCCGTCGCGACAGTTTACCAACCACATAATATTTAATCCCGACGATGAGCGTGGATTGTAGGGCGAAACCGCAGCTTTGAGCTACAACTATACTAAACAGCCACCCGTTACGAGTCCTAGCGGTTAGACCGGTGTCTTTTAGTTAAAATAAGAAATTCCTTTAGATTCCTTTCTTCCTTTTGTGTGGTCTCTATATCCATTAACTATCAAGTTATATCTGTGTCGGTTGAAATCTTCTCGGTACCTAATGTATTTAAATATGACCAAAACTAAAAGATAACATTTCATAATTTACAATTTAAAAAAGAATCGCTCGTAATGGCTCGTTTTTAATAGAAATGAAAGCTTTCGAGGAAACAATTTCGTACCGTAAAGGCGTCATCTTACCGAAGGAGGCTTTTCTCTAAAATATTCAATACACTTTTTAGGATGCACTCTATCCTCTTCCTTTCCGTGTCTACTTATGCGGAAGCCCTCATGCGTTTATTGCCCTCTTGAAAATAAGTACAATCATAAATCATTTAGCAGAAAAGTGAATAAATTATATCTTATTAATAACTGTAGGTATGTATTTATAATTTACTGTCTCTCAATAACAACCCTTTAAACGATAAAGACAGCAACAATTACTGTCACATAAACAGCATTGATTTAAACTCTGATTAAACTAAGAACATAAAATAAGTCGAAGTTAGATTAAGAAAATGTTTGTGCCGTTGTTGTAAGTGAAAAACGTCAGTTCGGCCCAGTTCGGAGGAGCAGTCGTTAACCGAAATTAATTTCAAACAAAGATCCGGCGCAGATGTTTGTTGATAAATGGTATCATTCATGATATTGATATTCATTAAATTCACTCCCCGGTTCACTACCCCCCGAACTGTGTCAATGTTTAACATTATAAAATTGTAATGATAACAGGCTCGGTAGAGAAGGTGGACACTATGATATTAAATATTGGAAAAATGTCTTCAATACCAACATAAAAATATTTTTGATAGAGAAAATACTTTTGTACACATTTTTGCTAAGACGTCATATTATCATCTTACTTACTGGCAATTTTATTAAGGGTCCATATCGTTATCCTCGAAAATAATAGTGCCCGTCTCCTAATGAAATGGGAAACGTAAAAATACTAACACAAAACATACAATGTTACACAAACTACATCTACAATTTAAGGTTATACCTATTTCTTATGATTCTTATTTTATAAGCCTTCAGAATTAGTAAAGAATATATTTTTTATATAATATTATGTTTAAATATCTATAATTATACGTAATATTATAATGCTTTTGCAAAAGTAGCCTACGTAAAGAGTCATGACTCATGTCCAATTTTAGCTCAGTAACTTTATAAAACTGAAGCCTATTTTTACTGGACTTATAAATTTTAATGTCTTTATAGAACACTATTTAAATATTTTTTATAAACATAAGTCTATTTTCTGGCCGTTAAATTGTACAACAGCTGATATGTTTCTGCAAGGCTTTTTGCTGTTTTGTAGGTAATTAGGTACATAGTGTCGTGACTACCAACAGTCAACACGTGATAAAAAAAAATCCTACATGCACTTTTGTTTCTCTAGCACACACGCGACTTGCTAATAAACGCTTTTCAATATTTTATTTTATTTCTATTATTCAATATTAAGTAAGTACTTTTTCGCTAGAATAGGGTGAAACCCTTTCAACTACCAATATGAGTTTTCTATGACAACCGTAGACATAATGTTATTTTAATAAAATACTAGATACTCTATCTCGCAATATAAACATGATAAATAAATTGAAAGGATTTTATTCAAATATTCAGTTAACCCACATGAAACTGGGTTAGAATTTAACAAATTAACATTTATTTTTTATGTCAGGAGTTTAAAAAAGACTACGTGCAACGGGTACGGTTTGAAAATATTATATGGTTGAAACACGAGGAGCTGCGTAGACAAGTCCCATGGGAAATGGTAAAACGACCTTTTGATTAACTTATTACATAGCGACGTGTAGAAGCTTGTATAAAAATACAAGCTTCTACACGTTGCTATGTAGGTACTGAAAATAATTCTAATATGCCAATTTAAGTTAAAAAGCAAGCATACTAAGTACGTCAAATATTTAATAAAATATCACTGAAATAATATATTGTTTAATCATAAATTATCTCTGGCGTAAATGCTGACGTATAAAGTACAAAGAAACAGCGCTTTTATGAGAATGACAAGTTAATTATGTTTAATTTTGAAAGAAACACTGTAACAAAGTTCTCGAGTCTTGACTTCTTGAACATATTTGAATAAATCTAAAGAGAGTTAACTCGCTTTGGGTCAATGCCTATAATATGCCTTCTGATTTCGAGCAGCGAATCCGTGTTCACCAGTGGAACGTACGAGGGTCGTGAGTCAGAATAATTTCACATTATCTATCATTTTAACCTCACACTTTGTAATGTTAACTCAATGGAAAGGAGTGAAAGATTTTCACTGGTTCAAAAATTGTAACCGGTGCGCGGTGTCACTCTTTATATGAATGTATTGTTTGTTGCTCTTTCACGAACTACTGAACGAATTATATGTAATTTGGTATGGTAGTAGTTTAGACACTGGATTAACACATTAGACTAAGTACTGCAAAATGTACGATTCCCGCAGGATTTCTTTTTGCTCGTACGAAATCGTGGGCAACGTCTAGTCTCTACATATTATATAATACTCTACATATTGCAACCTTTTTCATGATGCGACCCCCCTTGTATGAAAAAATATTTCGCGACCCCCCGACCCTTCGCTTTTTTATCATGTACTTATGTATGTGTATGTTACAGTGTTACAAATATTCGTTCCATACGACGTTTTTTTTTTTTTTTTGCGTGTCCATAATTATTATTCGGATATAAGTAAGTACATAATATAGTACGTCAGACACATTATTTTATAATTACATACATCGATGATATCGATGATCGATTTATGAGTATATCCTTTCGTTAAAATTGTCTTACTTAATAAATCAATAAATAATAATAAATACATAAATCTTTATTGATTTTTTACTAGTGTTCTCTCGACCTCCGGCGACCCCCCTACAGAAGCTTCGCGACCCCCCAGGGGGTCGCGACCCACAGGTTGAAAAACACTGATGTAGAGTATTGAATACAAAAAGACGTAGATTATATACAGAGTGTGTTTTACACATCAATAAAAGCGCAACAGTGTAACATGGAACAGTTTAATCCAACAAGAGCAAGTACAACCTAACACGGACGATTGATGTCGAACGCCCGAATAAGTAATAGAGTTTTTAAAGTTGATACATCCACATTCATACATGAATTTTAACGTAAGCATATCCGCTACGTGACTCACGGCCTCGGCACGTCTGGCCGGCACTAACCACCGACATACTAATAGCTCGGTACGGTGCTGGGAAACCTCACTAGCTGCGATTGAATAACTATCAACTATATTTCCATACCGACCGGTATAAAATATGCAACCTGATATTCGACAATCCTTGCATAATACCTATATGCGAGATATAAAATTCATATTATTGTATACATTTTATCTATTATCGAATCGATCAACGAATATTGTTTCTATTTAGTCTACATTATTCCAAATTATTCATTCACCTTAGAATATTGGTCTTTTGAAAATAATCATAATGCCTTAACAGAAACTACTTTCACATAACGATATCCTTCTAAAACAGCATTAATAAAAATATACGCAAATAAGAATAATTGCACTTTCTATTACAATTATTGCATTATTAACCGGATATGTAAATCTATTAATACTTATTATATGGTTAATCTTTTTTACTTGTATCAAAAAATTGTAAATGAGAATACCTTGTAAACAAACTATTAAAAGCTCCTAATTACACCATTAATTTCCAACTAATTCTGATTAACTAATTTTAATACACGACTACTTTTGAAATTATTTATTAAATCCCATTTACGAAACATTTATTTTTGTCTTTTTATTATTTATAATAGAACTTTTTAAACAGCTCAAGCATAATACTCCTTCAGAATGCGGTCTTGACGAGGAAAGCCGCGGATCCATCCATTTTACTGTTCGAATTTTGAACGTGCACGTATAGCGCTGAGAAATAGTTTATTTTTGTAAGCAAACGGCGAAAGATTTGTGTGATGAAAAATGTATTTGTCTACACATTAATATAGCATTGTCGCTTACGTTTCTTTAAATATTTCGACCTATGCGTAGAACAAAGTCCGATGTGATCATAGAGCAAAAGTGCGTTTTTTGGATAAATGAAATAAGGAATCAAAGCTCTACAGTCTGACATTTTCAGAATTTTTGTATCTGGCTTAATTTCGGAAATACAGAATCGTACAACGTCTTATTTGATCTTAGCTCCATGTTAAAATGCACCTTGTGTTCATAGGACGGAGAAATTGGAGCGCGCGCGGCGCGGGCGCACTATGTGGACACTCCTAAGAAAGCCGTGCCATAAATGCTTTTTCCAAAAGTGGCAGAGGTACATGTATTATACATCAAATTGTAGACAAAGGTCCAATCTACCTAAATACAAACGATAAACACTTCTGTTTATCCCTATTTTTGAGAAAAATACGCTCAAAATAGCTGAATAGAAATTTGTTGAAAACTATTCTTGAAATGTAGAAATTTAACTTTGATTTTATAGTAGCTTTCCTCTATGGAATATATAAGTGTTATACCATTTTGGAAACCTTAAAATATGTTCTTTACTATAAATTAATTAAATATTTGGTTTTTGCATATATGACACCACTAGAGACGTACATCTCGTAGTATGCCATTTTTTCTTATGTTTCATTTTCGATTAGAGTTTTGACAGTTATCGAAATTTGCCGAAGTTCTGTAATTACACTTATTTTATAGCAAATTTAATGTAGATTTACATGGTAAATTTTTTTGTTGCGGCATCAGTGCGCAACATGTGTTAATATGTAAAAATGTAAAGGTATGTTTTTCTACTTTATACGATACAAATGATGAGTTTTTGTTTATCGTCTAATTCATTGAAGAGAATCATATAAGTATATACCATTTTAGAATGCTTGAAATATGTTATTTACGGTAGATAGGATCAATATCTTTTTCTTCAGTAAATTACACCTCTAGAGACGTAGGTACTGCATCGTTTTGTCTTCTCATCAATTTTCGACTTGACATTTAATGAAATCTGCTAAAGTACTGAGAATAGTCTTATTTTATAGTAAATGTAATGCAGATTTACAGAATATAATAGTTTTTGCAGTTTCAGTGCGTAAACTATAATATTATACATTAAAATGTGAATGTATGTATGAAAAAATATCAGTCCTACCAAATTTTGGCCATTACACATTAGAAATAACACAATTGTATACTTATTATGTATATAAATGGTAAATAGCCTTCTTCTATGTATAAAGTCTTAATTCACGACGAAAGTGTGATACTTCATTTTGCTGTGTTGCCCTTTGGGCAACTCTCTGAAGGCGCCCAGGGAGTTACGGAAAAAAGGTTAAAATAGGTCCAAACTAAAGTCTGAACTTTACCACATATGAAAATGCAAGAAATAAGCCATCAACGAAATCGTTTTACACATACTTTACTATACTTCGTATATTTATACATCGAGTTTAAAGAATCATATTTCTAGGAAGACTCAGAGTTCTAGATGAAGTTGTAGAACTTTTAGATAAATTTTGAGCGACTATTTTGTTATATTTATGTCTTAGGATATCATATAAAATTTAAATAATTTTATATTTACTAAGAATTATTGTATTAAACTCGAAAAACATAGATACAAAGACTGTATGTTTTTTCATGTTTTCATGATTTTTTCAAAATTGTATAAGTTTTTTGGCTCTTCATACCTAAAGTACCTTTTAAATTTTCATTTTTATATTTTTTTTTTGTAAAATTATCTAAAATAAGCTTAAAATAAGTATGAGATTATTCAAATTTTCACTTTATTATTTTGGCGTATTATTTAACGGATTTAATAAAAAAATTATATGATCAAAATGAACGTCATTTGAAAGTGTATGTATTCAAGAGTAAAATATTAAAAAAATCATGTAAATATCTTGAAAAACAAAAAAGTTACAGATTTATGACACGAAAATGGCCTAAAGTCCACATAGTGGGGCGCCTCGCGCGATCTTCACTTCAGGCGTTGTCGAGCGGAAAGAAAGGTTTTTTGCGTCATGTGTGTGATTTTTTTTCGGTTTGACGAAAATTATAATTTTATTAATTATTGCGTACTAAAAGTATTTTTGACATGTCACGCTTACGGATATTGCTGGATATACTTTATGAAGAGAGAAAAGAGCTTGAACGTAGTCCTTCTTTTTCAAATAAGCAAGATATTTTTATGAAGAACGGTGTAGATCCAGATAAGTTGATATTTTTACTTATATTATTCTTCAAATTAAATATTATTATGCTTTGAAATGATTTTTTTTAATATTCCGCTTTTTAAGCTAGTAAATAGAAACGGGAAATCTATCTTCATATAAGACATTTTTTGACGGAGAGTTAGAAAAATACGTTTTAGTACGAAAAGTATGATTAGTTTCATGTTTATTTATTAGGTAAATATTTGTCGTGCTATCAATAAAAGTTGAAGTACCATAAACGTTGACATTAAAAGTAATATTAGAACGATTTAAGACTAATTCTTTAGAACTTCTGAGGGTTTCATGTAACTATGGGACGTTTTTTTACGGAATTACAGAATAGTTACAATACGTTTTGTCAGTTCGATATGCTGATGGGACGTTATCACCTGAATAATGACATCAGTTAGGACGTTGTTCTTTTAAAAATATCGTTAAATAGAAATATATTTTATATTAAATGAATAAAAATAGTTTTAAGCTGCGTTACCTTATAATATAAACACATTTGTAGGGTCTTCGGCAAATCATATAACATTATAGTCGACAGATTTAGTTGTGTTCTGCGATGTTCATTAAAACTTGTATATTCAAACTTTTTATATAACTTTGTACAAATGTTATTAATTTGTATTAAAATGTTATGTTTTCAAGTTATATATTATATTAATTTGTATTATAATGTTATGTTTTCAAGTTACATATAATATGTCATAATATTATATATTATTTTTAATATATTATGGTGCAGTAAAGTAATACAATTTTTAACATTTCAGTTGTTGACAACAAGGTGCAGAAAAAATAAGTCAGCAACTGGGTGATGTTTGGAATGAAATTAATGCCGCACCTAATCCACCTACTAATGAGAGACAATTTATGGCCGACCATCAAAACTTTCTTTAAAAGCGCCTTCTAGTTTCGAAAAATCACCTATAATACAACTTGTGACTTCTGACCATAGGTGTACTCCAGTTGGTCAAGAACTGTCGGTGCTAACTCCTATGCAGTCTCCTACTGATAGTCATTCCACCTATGACAACGTTTTCAGGTTCAATTATGTAGATAGTAGTATACAATTTAATTAATATTATATCTAGCAATATCCCGAAAGTATACTATACTATACTTTCGGGAAAAATACCCACAACCTGCAAGCAAACGTGTGAGTATACGTTTAACCATGCGTAATGCAAGTCTGTTATTGCTCTATTCTTAATTATTTTTAATTATTCCAGCACGCTTGGTAGAAAGCTTTTGTCTCATATATACCTTATAGGAAAGGCCATCGAGTACACTATAATAACCAAGTTATCTAAAAGGTGTTTAGCGAAATGTGATTATATGTAATTCTAAAACACGGTACAAAGTTTGACTCAATCTGGACGTAACTTTGAGACTCGGTACAAAGGATACATCGCGTCTTATAAAAATGGTTATCGTGATAAATCACATTTTGCTAGACACCTTTTAGATATGATATAATATCATCGTTATTAATATCATTAGTCTCTTTATAATGTTTCTGCGTCTTAAATTATTTTTTAAATGCTTTTTTCGACAACAAGAGGTGGGATTTTACATACTTGTACGATTAGGCCGTTCGAAATAATTACACTTCTTAATTTTTCAGTTTATATTATATACTTATTAAAGAAAATTTTATGTAGATTCCTAATATACTAATATAAGCTAGTGCATTCATACAACTTTTCGTCGAAATCGGCATTTTAGCACTGACCGGCAATTTACGTTCGACGTCAGATTTGAAGGCCCGCCTTCTTCCCGCTTGGCGAGATGTAACATAAAACGATTAAGGCGGCCGAGAAGATAAAGTGTACCTGATGAACATTCCAATATGGTGTTACATATATTGTATACGTGGGTCAAACTGTTTGACCCACGTATACACTATCACATTCAGGATAATCGATTGTTATATAGACACCATATTGATACTTTAAATCAATCCGGACCTTATTATGATAAAATTGATTTTTAAGTATTATTTCCTGCATACGACATGCTTATTGTTACGGGATTATGGCCATAACAATATTATAGTTATTTTTCATTATTTTGGATAAACGTGCAGATACCTCCCCCATGTAGGTTAAACAGAACTTGTACCTATCCAACTATATTATATAACATAGCTAGATAGTTAAGATACAGTACCAAAGAAGTTCAATTTATAACTACGTTTTAAAAAAGTTTTTTATTGTTTTTTAAGTTTAAATTTTGTTTTGGGCTTGTTAATATAGAATTATACAATTTTTAATTTTTTTATCTCATTTTAAGTTTCAAACAATATTTATTTTTATGGGCATATCTTAGAGATTTTAATTATTTTATAGGTTTTAGACTATGGTAACTAGTCTTTAATTTTAAGTTAGTACCTAGTACCGACTATGATTTAATTATAGTTTAAAACACCACCTATTATGAGATTTTTTAATGTAAATAAACGATTTTAATAAATAACTATGTATTATTGTTCATTTATGCGTAATGTGGCTAATGCTATATCAAAATAATAGACTATAATTATTAACATAGGACTTAAAAATGTCGGATAACTCCAACAAAAAACGAACCATATGAATATAGAACGGCGTTTCATTTAAATGTCTCCGTAAAACAACGTAATATGATCACTACGAACTCTCGCTTCTCCGCTGTAAAACGTCCTAGGTTGATATAGAACTCGTTATCTCAGTAAATATAATAATTAATAATAAACAGTATAAAGCGGTTAACTAGACTAGGATGTCATAATAACATACCAAAATTTCAAAAATAAAAGTCTCACCGTTTATAAGTTATTCAAGTTTTTCAATTCGCAAAACTTGTTTTGCCTCTACTGAAAAGTAGCAATTTTGCAAATCGGACTTTGTTCTACGCATAGGTCGATTTGGTTAGTGCATGTGACTCTACTAAAACATTATCATGTTCCTATTTAAATAATTTAAATATCTCTAAAACTGCAACTTCTTGGGCACACCACACCGACCACCACTAAGTAACATAGATAGAAAACGTAGTAGTATTTGGAACACGCTGTATAAAGGGCGACCAAAAATAATTCTACTTTATTAAATATTAAAACGGATCTTAAAACTGAAAAGCTAAAAATAAATCAGTATAAATTTCGTATTTGAGTTTTCGGAGAGTATTTAAATTTACTTTTTATTGTATTTGATTGCTGTTTGTTAAAACTGAAAATGTTTTTTATTGGTATCGTCTTTGTAATTTATTTTACATCTTAGTTATTTTTTCTTGGCTGAAATTAATCAAAATTTAACATCTCTTGAATCGCACAATTGAATTGAAAATACAAGAATGGTGTAATGAACCTTTGAAGAAATGGCTCATAAATATACATAATTACATGAACCACTAGTAACGGCCAGCCAGCTGTTCGTGTAAACTGAGCTGACCACACCCGCACTCACTTAGGGTTGCCACACTTGTAGAAAAACCGTGAATAATAAAATATGTTAAATAGCCCTCCCTTCTTTCGCAGTCGGGTTATTAATTATAATTTGGACAGTTCATTTTTGTAGCATGACAAAAAGTCTGCAGTCCACTTGAGTGATTTTTAATCAGAAATATAATAAAGTGTAATTTGTAATCTTGACTAGGTATATAAATCGCAAAAAGGCAACCACTAAAATTCATAAGTTGTGTGTAAAGCTATTAGCTACATAATATTATGATCGTTATAATGATGTACTTATTTAATTCCAAATATATAACCAAATATTCTTATTTAATTAATATACATTTAAATTTCTTAGGTTGGACTTTAGCAGCATTTTGCTTTTAATAATGACAAGTTATCTCAAAACCGTCAATCCTTATTTCATACTAAGTACTTAATTGATAATAATTATATCTACTATCGAATATTTTTAAACTAGTCTAGGTACTTAACAATTAAGTTCAAAGTTTTACAATTTTTCCTAATTGCTTCCAAAGTTATATCAGCTGTTACATCATGAAGTAATTAATCTAATAGAACAAGATTTTTTTGATACCCGCACATAGGTATAATTTATAAACGGAAATATAAAAATTTATTATTTTGGTCAGCCCTACTCTACACTTATTGGTCAGGGAAACCTTTCGGTTGCGTACGTCTATTCCAATTTTACACAGAAGCCCTACCCGGCGTCTCCCTTGTCTCCTGTTTAAACTTTGTTACATATTTATAAACTATTCAAATTACATAAGAAATATATCGTAACTACTACCTAATCTCTAGGTAGGTTGCGACTTTAGCCTGTTTCTAAAATTTGGTGCACCTAGACCTACTAAGCTCAAATTCAACTTATGACACTGACAGCTTCTTTAGTTTCGGAAGCATTATGCTTAGGTAAAGCTTAATTGCACCTGCGCTTAGAGAGTGCATTTATGATTAAACCGGGATGTTAACAACTTTGTGCTAAATATTTTGTTAAATTTAGTAGAGCACCTTGTTGTTGTTACCTACTAGTGCATTATAAAAATAGGTAAATAATAGTTACTGTTGTGGCCGACGAGACTTGAAAGCCTAATAAGAACCACGTGCTCTATGTAGAGAAAGAGGCGTTGGCCTCCTTACAAATACAACTAACCATTCACTCGTCTGATTACAGTTTAACGACTGATCGACGATAAATGACCGAAAAACAGGTATTAAATTGTAGTTTGTATCATGTGCATTTCTTCATTTATTTCAAAAATATTTTTTGCTTACAGTGTATGAAAAGTCATATAAAAATTGTTGAAATAGGCAACTAGAGTTCTCGAGGAATTTGAAAATTGATGGTTCCTTGAAATTCATCGGCAAACGTAGTTGCGGCGCTCTCGTTTTTTTCCCATCAAAATAACTGGAGCCGCTCGAGCATTTGCTCTCCGAATGAATGATCTATTGGTTCAAAACTAAATTCATATTTACGGCATTCTCTAGCTGAAAACTTTTGATTGGGCATTAAATAATACAGCGGAATGCCTTTGACCCGGTTGTGGAGCGTAAATGTTAAATCGTCGTTTCAGCTCGTTTCAGTTCCGTCAGTAGGTAATTGATAAACGCTTTATAGCATCGGTAAACAGTTGCAGAGCTTGTACACACCGATGCCAACTAGCAGCCGTTTTGTAAACGTTTACTGTTTTTTTTGTTAATTGTTGTATATATGTATTATGTCACCGTAATGTTGTAAAAACCGTTAGATTGTAATAAAACTAGTGAAATTGTAAAATGTTGATAGACTTCAGACGCGAATATGCTGCCTATAATTTAACACATTAATTTTCGTTAGATTATATAAATATATAGTTTTTAATCTTTCGACATATTTTTACAATCTCGTTAGTTATTTTACAATCTAACGGATTTTACAATTTTACGGTGACATATATACAACTAATTCGAATCCGAAGGAACGCGGGTTTATCAACAAGTGCGTTCGTTAGTCACCAGACATTAGGCACTAAAGCACGCACTCCTTTGCAATGTAGAGTTGGTAGACTTTTGCAGCCGCAAAACATGAGTATCTCTCGAGTAACTCAAAATTAAATTATTTTTGCTCATAAGTTAGTGACATATCAGACATAAGACTATGTCTAGCGTCTGTCGAGTGCATAATGCATTATTTAAAGGAGACCTGTAATTTTATTAACTAAAGCACGAACTCCTTTGCAATGTAGAGTTGGTAGACTTTTGCAGCCGCAAAACATGAGTATCTCTCGAGTAACTCAAAATTAAATTATTTTTGCTCATAAGTTAGTGACATATCTTATCAGACATAAGACTATATCTAGCGTCTGTCGAGTGCATAATGCATTATTTAAAGGAGACCTGTAATTTTATTAACTAAAGCACGAACTCCTTTGCAATGTAGAGTTGGTAGACGTTTGCAGCCGCAAAACATGAGTATCTCTTGAGTAACTCAAAAATTAAAATATTTTTGTCAGGACATGTCTAAGGAGGGTTCAGTAAATATCAACGCGCAATAGGTTTTCTTTGATTTACTTCTTATTGACCAATTTCGCTCAAAATCCTAATTTTCCTAAAAAGTTTTTAGCATGGTCTATTAGCATTGAAAAATTATAAGTTTCTATGTCCAATAGTTTAAATGCCTTGGGCAACTTACAAAGCACTTTGAGGGCCGATTACTCAAAACTGGTTGACTTTGTAAAAAAGTCATGTATAAAAAAGTTTTATGGTGGCAAAACCTAATACACTAATACACACTTTTTAACTAACTTAAAGACTGTGTATAGATCTCCGTTAATCTTAATCTTAACCTAACCTAACCAAAATCCATCTATTTATATTCATAATTACTGAAGTTAGAAGCGCAGACAGACAGACGGATAGACGGACGGACAGAGCGAAGCTATAAGGATTACCCAAGTATCACGGACCCTTAAGGCTGCGCTAGTCGGATTTTTCTCCATACAAACGCTGTTGGTGATTTACTCCAAAGTCAAACATTGTAGACCCAAATTCTAGCGTAATATCGATTTTTATGACACTTATCTAAGTCGGTATTTGCTTATATTTCTGAAATTCAAATTAGTGTAGAAGATAATAGCCTCCAAACATCGCATTTTTAGCGCAACTTTGAACGTAAATAATAATTAAACAAAGAATTATAATAAAAACCGGCCAAGTGCGAGTCGGACTCGCGCACCGAGGGTTCCGTACAAACCTGCAAGGTTTACAAAGTTCGTTCATTACGACAATCTAAAAATTTAAGGTTTTCGGAATTTTTCCTTTATGTGTGCTATAAAACGTTGCTTCATGCCAAATTTCAAGATTCTAGGTCGACTGGAAGTACCCTTTAGGTTTTGATTCCCTTGCGAGTACTTGCGAGTTTCAAAATATGCAGCTTAAATTGCTGTTTCTTTTGATTGCGTTGACATAGAAGTTTGATTTTGTTACAGCTTAAAGGTATTATAGACCTGAGTATTTGGTATGAATTTCAATTTAATACCTCTACGCGTTTATGAGGAAATGGGTAGTAAGTTTAAAATTATTAAAAAAATATATATTATGTGATGTAACTAAAAATTTATGGTTTTCGTAATTTTTCCTTTATCTATGCTATAAGACGTTGCTTCGTACCAAATTTCAAGATTCTGAGTTCACGGGAAGCACCCTGTAGGTTTTGATTCCCTTGCAAGTGTCGAAAATTTGCGGCATAAACGGCTGTATCTTTTGATTGCGTTGGCTTAGAAGTTTGATTTTTTCACAGCTTCAAGGGACAGTAGACCTGAGTAATTGATATAAATTTCAGCTTCATACCTCCACGCGTTCCTGAGAAAAAGGGTCTTGACAGACGGACGGACGGACAGACGGACAACAAAGTGATCCTATAAGGGTTCCGTTTTTTCCTTTTGAGGTACGAAACCCTAAAAAGCAAGCAAATACCGACACAGTTCGATTATTCAGCAATTGAGATAATTTTACTTCAGACAAAAATATTATATAGTTTTTTCATAAATCACCAACAGCTGAGTGTCGATTTGCGTAATTTGAAGACGCCTTTCCTAAAATACTTTACACAGCTGCATAAATGTGTGCAGTATAGCTTCTCTTATAAGTATAGATTACTATTTTATGGGTATATCATTTTTTCCCGAATATTAGGTGAAATAACAAGCATTTTTCCCGCGCGCAGCACTGAGTTCGAGCCGTTGACTAGCGCACTCTTAAAAACTAAATCAAAATCGGTTCTACGATCTGTTGGGCGCTACGATGCAACGGACAGAAACATAGCCACATAGACTTATTAAAATTACACCCCTCCCTTTTCGTCGGAATTAAAAAATAAAATTACGTTTTTTAGGGTTCCGTACCTCAAAAGGAAAAAACGGAACCCTTATAGGATCACTTTGTTGTCCGTCTGTCCGTCCGTCCGTCTGTCAAGACCCTTTTTCTCAGGAACGCGTGGAGGTATGAAGCTGAAATTTATATCAATTACTCAGAACCTCAATTCTCGTATTTAAAGTAGATAATTTTAACTCATTTAAACAGTCAACTTCACTTTGTTTGGATTGAAAGTGTAGCGTCATGTTACCGTGAACGGATTTTATGCCGCTTCGACCAATCAGAGCGCGTTTCACGTTGGTTTAACGTTCATAAAAACACCTTTTGAGAGTGTAAGCATGTCGAGACTTGATTGTAATTGTATTAATGCAGGTTTTATTTAGCAGAATTGCCCCCCAGGTCTACTGTCCCTTGAAGCTGTGAAAAAATCAAACTTCTAAGCCAACGCAATCAAAAGATACAGCCGTTTATGCCGCAAATTTTCGACACTGGCAAGGGAATCAAAACCTACAGGGTGCTTCCCGTGAACTCAGAATCTTGAAATTTGGTACGAAGCAACGTCTTATAGCATAGATAAAGGAAAAATTACGAAAACCATAAATTTTTAGTTACATCACATAATATATATTTTTTTAATAATTTTAAACTTACTACCCATTTCCTCATAAACGCGTAGAGGTATTAAATTGAAATTCATACCAAATACTCAGGTCTATAATACCTTTAAGCTGTAACAAAATCAAACTTCTATGTCAACGCAATCAAAAGAAACAGCAATTTAAGCTGCATATTTTGAAACTCGCAAGTACTCGCAAGGGAATCAAAACCTAAAGGGTACTTCCAGTCGACCTAGAATCTTGAAATTTGGCATGAAGCAACGTTTTATAGCACACATTAAGGAAAAATTCCGAAAACCTTAAATTTTTAGTTACATTACAAAATATATATTTTTTAATAAATATAAACTTATTACTTTTTGTACGGAACCCTCGGTGCGCGAGTCCGACTCGCACTTGGCCGGTTTTTTTTTTTATTTGCAGACGGCCGGCCATGAATGCAGACGGACAGATAATCGATGGAGCAGACAAGTATTAGAGTGGAGACCACGCTTAGGCAAACGTAGTGTAGGACGTCCTGCGGCACGATGGACCGACGATTTGAAGAAGGCTGGCTGGCAGCGGATGGATGAGGGCTGCCCAAGATCGGGATGGTTGGCGCTCATTGGGGGAGGCCTACGTTCAGCAGTGGACGGCGATAGGCTGATGATGATGATGATGATGATGAAAAAATAAAATATCCTTGTAGAATAAGTTTGCAAACGTTAATATTGAGACGTTAATTGAAATACTAGCTGTTCCTCGCGGCTTCGCCCGCGTAAATACAGTATCCCTCGAGAACACTGTACTTTTTCGGGATAAAAGTATCCTATGTCCTTTCCCAGGACTCAAAGTATGTCTGTACCAAATTTCATCAAAATTGATTCAGCGGTTAAAGCGTGAAAAGGTAACAGACAGACACAAAGACACACTTTCGCATTTATAACATTAGTATAGATGTATATTTTTAAGTTTTTGTTCAAGTAAAAAAATTGTTATAAACATAGTATAAATATTTTTTTAACTTTTATGGCACGATCTTGTTAAGTATGTATGTAAGAAAGGCTCTACGAAGCGAACATTTTTTACGACCATTATTTAAACATTTTTAGGGTTCCGTAATACTTAAGGAACCCTTATAGTTTCGCTCTGTCCGTCTGTCTGTCTGTCTGTCCGCGCCTCTAGCTCCTGTAATTATGAATATAAATTGATGAAATTTGGTGCAGTTATAGATTGTGTATAGATCACGGTTTCGGGATCATAAAAAAATAAAAATTTTATATTTTAAGGGTGGCTCTCCATACATGTGAAGTGGGGATGAAAAATATTTTTTCACTCTACCCCATCGTGTGGGGATTCGTAGAATAGGTCTTTTAAAATAAAGGCAAGGTTTCATACGTTACTTTTTTATAAAGTTGACCATTTTCGAGTAATCGGCCTCCAAAGTAGTTTGTAAGTTGGTCCCCCCCCCTAGCATTTTTAAACTAAGGGAGATAGAAACTTGCAAATTTCCATGCTGATAGATCATGCTAAAAACTCTTTAGGAAAACTATTATGAACCAAATCGGACAGTAACTTTTGGAGTAATTAAAAAAAAAAGCATATTACGCGTTTATAGTTACGGAACCCTCCTTAGACATGTCCTGACATGCTCTTGGTTAGGTTATTTTACTTTAACAACATTACTTGGATTTTTAAGTTTTTGTTATATAGGTATATGTTTTAATCCAGAGCCCAAACTACCATACCAATTTTCATCAAAATCCGTTCCGTAGTTTTTGCGTGAAAGAGGAACAAACATCCATCCATACATCCATCCATCCATACATCCTCACAAACTTTCACATTTATAATATTAGTAGGAATAAGACATTACTATAATAAATAGTATTGAGCAATACTTTGAATAAACGTTAGTAATGGAACTAGGGTCACCGTGGGTATAATTGACCATGTATGGGTAATTGACCAATTTTGAATTCATGCGCCAATATTAAGTTTTCTTGTTGACGAATCGTTGTATATGGTCTTCTAAATTTTGATGGCACTATTGAGTGAATGACCAATCGCGTTCAAAGACAGCTATAGTGACGGCGACTTTTAAATTGTGTAAGTTTTGAAAGAGACGCGCAAAACGTCGCCATTTTTTCTTGCCTGCAGTTAGGAGCTCGCGTCAGGTATGTTTTTTAAAATTACTTATATCTCTGTTAAATGTTTATGCTTTATGAAAAATTTATGTTTAAACTGAAGAAAAATGTGTGTAGATCTGTTTGTGGTAATTTTTTTTTGTAATTTGATTACTATTTCGTGATATTTCACGCTGGTCAACTATGGAAACACGAAATGGTTGGATTTGTAGTTATTGACCAAAATGGTCAATTACTGATAATATACAATTTTTTATAATTTTAACTCAAATGAGTTGTGTTTGATTAGCAATTTGACTGTGTACATTTCTTTTTTTCTTAACTGTCCTGTAACCAATAATTGACCAGATGGTCAGTTACTGGAGCAGTTAATACTGGACCAATAATATTTCAGTGTTTGACCAAACTTTAGAATGAAGAGTGTATTTTTACATAAATGTTTAATAGCTTTAAAGCTTATCAGATGAAAATTCATTTTCAGATACTGGGTACCAATGTAAAATGTCACCAAAAAATTTTTTTTCAAGTATAGTGAAGAAAGCTTGGATCTCGCGATTCAGTAAATTGGAGATGGGGCAAAAAGAAAGAAACTGCACGAAAATATGGGATACCACATAGAATTAATAAACAGTTAATTAGATAGGTACATAAAATATACATCTTACCTTAGATATTATATATTTTTATTAGACTTAAAGTTTATTTGAAATGAAGATTTTATGAGACTGTTGTGAACTTAATAAGACTGTTTTAATGTTACTATTTACTTATAATGTTGTCACCGTAAAATTGTAAAAACCGTTACATTGTAATATAACTAGTGAAATTGTAAAATGATTATAGACTTCCGACGCGAATATTCTGCCTATAATTTAACACATTATTTATCGTTACATTATAAATATAGGTATTATATAGTTTTGAATCTTTCGATATATTTTTACAATCTCGATAGTTATTTTACAATCTAACGGTTTTCACAATTTTACGGTGACATATATACAAATGTTCTTATTGCAGCAATATGTTGCAATAAGAACATTTTTTAAATAATATTATGTTGTTTTATTTACATGGTCAACCACTAGAACATCGACTGGTCAAACATTGAAATCCTCTGGTCAGACTTAGAAACATAGGGGTAAATTGACAAAAAAAAAATTGTAACAAATTTTCTGAAAGAAAAAAATTAAAAGTTATTAGTTCACTGTATACAAGATCTAAATGGGATGATACATAAAAATAATCCAGTTTGTATCTCATTTCATATTAGAGGAAAATAGTAATTTATAATAAAATCTGCCTTAATTGGTCAATTATACCCACGTTGACCCTAGTTGTTCGCAAAGGGTGTCGATGTGCAGCATGACCGCACACTGTAACCGGTCCTCAAGCTCAACTCAATGGCGGACAAACCGACATACCTACTGCTAAGTACTATAACATTTACACCCAATTATTTACTTCGATTATGCATTAAACTGTAAAAGCTGCTCATCATAAATAAGGTCTCCAAAAATCAGTTACGAATACTTCGGGAATATGATCTACTGCTTATGTAAAGACGTTTAAGCAGAAAAATTATTGTCATACTCAAACAAAAAAATCATATCATGTATGGGTGACTCTCCGCTCAACGCAAACTCGCCCATATAAAGAAAAAAAAATTTTTTCGAATGTGACAATTATTTTTCTGCATAAACGTCTTTACAATAAGCAGTAGATCATATGCCCGAAGTATCCGTAATTGATTTTACCAAACCTTATAAATTATAATATACTAGCTTTTGTGCGGCTCCGCCCGCGTAAATACATTATCTCGCGGGAACACTACTTTTTCGGGATAAAAAATATCCTGTCCTGTCCCGGGACCCAAAGTATGTCTATACCAAATTTCATAAAAATCAGTTCAGCGGTTAAAGCGTGAAGAGGTAACAGACAGACAGACACACTTTCGCATTAATAATATTAGCCCTTAATTGGTCGCGTGGGGTGTCACACACCCCAAAGCAGGTTTGCATACTCATAACATTTTGAAATTTGAATTTACCGCGCTGGTTTTTTAAGTAGCTACGTAAATAAGTTACGTGGTAGAGCCATGCTTCGGCACGAATGGGCCGGCTCGACCGGAGAAATACCACGGGCTCACAGAAAACCGGCGTGAAACAGCGTTTGCGCTGTGTTTCGCCGAGTGAGTGAGTTTACCGGAGGCCCAATCCCCTACCCTATTCCCTTCCCTACCCTCCCCTATTCCCTCTTAAAAGGCCGGCAACGCACTTGCAGCTCTTCTGATGCTGCGAGTGTCCATGGGCGACGGAAGTTGCTTTCCATCAGGTGACCCGTTTGCTCGTTTGCCCCCATATTTCATAAAAAAAAAAAAAAAAAAAAAAAAAAAGTGTAACGTGCAGGATTCAGTTGCTAGCGGCGCTCGGTGGTAGACGGTTGAGGTTGGAGAGCGCGTTTGGGATGCTCGACACCCCAGGTGACCGTAAGCGTAGTCCAAATTGCCGGTAAGTTAACTTTATTATTTATTTTTTAATCATTATATTTTGACAATTAAATGAATTTTAAAAATTGTAAATGTTATTTTGTAACATTTACAAGGTTATACTTTTGTATTACAGTTTTTAAAACATTGAATTTTGAGAAATGTGACGTTTCTCATAGTTCAATGTTTTAAATCACAGGTATCAATTCATATGTAATTTACAAATCTAAAATTGTCTCGAATATACTCCGAAGAGTATTTTTGAAGCGATTGGCTGTCGATTTAGTTAAACCTCATCAAATTTCAAGAGCAGGCATACCCACATTACCACGATTGGTGCAAAACGACTAAAAAGGCGTCATCAAATTGAGGAGCAAGAATCCTTTTCTGAAGCTGGAAGATCACAGTCATACAAAAGGTGTCATATTTGTCCAAGAACGAAGGATAGAAAAACAAAGACTGGTTGTTATAAATGCCATAAGCATGTGTGCAATGATCATATGATTGTAGTCTGCCAAATTTTGGCAGACTACTTTGAAGAAAACTAGTACTTATATAAAGTTATTTTTAAGTTTAAAAATGTTCTAAAAATAAGTATAAAAGTTGATTAGTAAGTAATTCGTATGTTCCTATCAATAAAAGTCTGATTTTGCACGTATTTTGTATTTTATTTCAATTTATTGATTGGGGTGCTAAACACCCCACGCGACCACTTTTGCAACGTTTTAGGCGCGCCCAATTAAGGGTTAGTGTAGATGTATAGATATATAGGTACTCTTTTTAACCCCCGACGAAAACAGAGGGGTGTTATAGGTTTGATGTATCTGTCTGTGTGTGTGTTTGTCCGTGGCAACATAGCGCTCAAACGGATGAACCGATTTTGATCTAGTTTTTTTTTTTAAAGTTGACATGATCGAGAATGTTCTTAGCTATAATTCATCATCATCAGCTCGCTCATTGCTTGACATTTCAGGTGTTACATAAAATTTTTAAATTGTTTTTGTATCCTGACTTACGTGATTTGCCTAACATATTTTCCCTTACCGGAATAGTATGCGTAATAATCCTTCGGTTCAGCATTTTTTTTGGCTTCACTACTAAGAAATACGAATAGTAAAACATAAGCCCCCCATGATATCTGATACGCTGGAAAAGTCACTTGACACACAAAGACAGCAACATTGAATAGCCAATCAATTGTGTACCTAAATATTTTATTACAAGGGGTAGGGAAATTACATAGATTTATTATATTAAAAAGTGGTGAAATTATTTCTTAGGGATCGTCCATTAATCACGTGATGCCTAAAGGGGGAGGGGGGCTCCGAAAAAAAAAATCACCAAGTATCACCAAGCGGGTATAAGGAGACATCACGTGTATTAATTTTCGAATCTAGTCTATGCATACCGAAATTATTATCGGTTGTAGATTCGTAGTGTTGTTTAAATACTTACAAGACAAAATATGACTCGTATAGTTTTTAATTGCTTAAATTATTCGATTAAACGGTTTTTAAGTTAAAGTTTTTCTTCAAACATGACCTACTTACTATGTAAAAAAAATACACGTGATCTTAGGTGAGGGAGGGGGGTAGTATAAAACCTCACCACGTATCACCAGGGGGAGGGGAGGGGTCTAAAAAGTTGTTAAAAACATCACGTGATTAATGCACGGCCCCTTACCTGATAGTGAATCCGACACGCACTTGGCCGTTTTTATGAAGATACGTTGAGTTTATTAACGAATGATTCAAGCTATCTCCGGCTCTGACCTCAAGTGGCAATAATAAGAGGTCACTAAGTTTAGAAACGACATTGTTGCATAATGAAACCATTTATGATACTTTTTCTTATTAGACTACTAAACGATCATAAAACTTTTTAGATAAAGCGCCAAAAATACATTTTAAATGTCATAACTCATACCACAATAATTATTAAAAACATGTCGGTTTTTAACAAAAAAAAAAAACATTTTGTTAAGTAAGTATTTATTTTATTATTTCGATTAAAAAATCTTTCATTGTATCACCAGGAGTGTGCCATCGTAAAAGCATTCGCAGACCGCTTAAACAACTCAATAGACCATATTAACTGAAAGCACGTGCGAAAACTGGAAAATGTGAAAAATATTCAGTGTGCCTCAACGAAAATATAATCTATTTTTAGTTGATAACCTTAAGCTTAGGGGAAATTAAGTGAAAAACGAACAAAGGTGAATCGTTGTACCGTTCATAGAAACCTGTTTCAGTAGACCTTACACGGGGCACCGCTACGTTCAGAGATGCCATGACACTCCGAAAAAGGCAACCCTCAGGGCCAGGCCACACGGTGCGGTACGGCTGCGGCGCGGCGCCTGAGCGGTATCGCAACGGGTCTTTTACATATAAAAATGTATGGTATGCCACACGACGCGTCCGGCGCCGCACTATGTGGACTTTAGGCCATTTTCGTGTCATAAATCTGTAACTTTTTTGTTTTTCAAGATATTTACGTCATTTTTTTTATATTTTACTCTTGAATACATACACTTTCAAATGACGTTCACTTTGATCATATAATTTTTTTATTAAATCCGTTAAATAATACGCCAAAATAATAAAGTGAAAATTTGAATAATCTCATACGTATTTTAAGCTTATTTTAGATAATTTTACAAAAAAAATATATAAAAATGAAATGTTAAAAGGTACTTTAGGTATGAAGTGACAAAAAATTTATACTATTTTGAAAAAAATCATGAAAACATGAAAAAAACATACAGTCTTTGTGGTTATGTTTTTCGAGTTTAATACAATAATTCCTAGTAAATATGAAATTATTTAAATTTTATATGATATTCTAAGTCATAAATATAACAAAATAGTCGCTCAAAATTTATATAAAAGTTCTACAACTTCATCTAGAACTCTGAGTCTTCCTAGAAATATGATTCTTTAAACTCGATGTATAAATATACGAAGTATAGTAAAGTATGTGTAAAACGATTTCGTTAGGGGCTTATTTCTTGTATTTTCTTATGTGGTAAAGTTCAGACTTTAGTTTAGACCTATTTTAATCTTTTTTCCGTAACTCCCTGGGCGCCTTCAGAGAGTTGCCCAAAGGGCAACACAGCAAAATTAAGTATTACACTTTCGTCATGAATTAAGACTTTATACATAGAAGAAGGCTATTTACCATTTATATACATAATAAGTATACAATTGTGTTATTTCTAATGCGTAATGGCCAAAATTTGGTAGGACTGATATTTTTTCATACATACATTCACGTTTTAATGTATAATATTATAGTTTACGCACTGAAACTGCAAAAACTATTGTATTCTGTAAATCTGCATTACATTTACTACAAAATAAGACTATTCTCAGTACTTTAGCAGATTTCATTAAATGTCAAGTCGAAAATTGAAGAGAAGACAAAACGATACAGTTCCTACGTCTCTAGAGGTGTAATTTACTGAAGAAAAATATATTGATCCTATCTACCGTAAATAACATATTTCAAGCATTCTAAAATGGTATATACTTATATGATTCTCTTCAATTAATTACACGATAAACAAAAACTCATCATTTGCATCGTATAAAGTAGGAAAACATACCTTCACATTTTTACATATTAACACATGTTGCGCACTGATGCCGCAACAAAAAAATTCACCATGTAAATCTACATTAAATTTGCTATAAAATAAGTGTAATTACAGAACTTCGGCAAATTTCGATAACTGTCAAAACTCTAATCGAAAATGAAACATAAGAAAAAATGGCATACTACGAGATGCACGTCTCTAGTGGTGTCATATATGCAAAAACCCAATATTTAATTTATTTATAATAAAGAACATATTTTAAGGTTTCCAAAATGGTATAACACTTATATATTCCATAGAGGAAAACTACTATAAAATCAAAGTTAAATTTCTACATTTCAAGAATAGTTTTCAACAAATTTCCATTCAGCAATTTTGAGCGTATTTTTTTCAAAAATAGGGATAAACAGAAGTGTTTATCGTTTGTATTTAGGTAGATTGGACCTTTGTCTACAATTTGAGGTACAATACATGTACCTCTGCTACTTTTGGAAAAAGCATTTATGGCACGGCTTTCTTAGGAGTGTCCACATAGTGCGCCGCTCCGGCGCCGCACCGCAGGCGCACCGGACAGCGGCGCGAGGCGGGGCGAGACAGATGAGGCGGGGAGGGGTGCACACAGGGCGACGCCGCATTGATCGTGTGGCCGCCAGTGCGGTGCGGAGTATTGCGGTGCGGTGCGGCGCCGCGCCGTGTGGCCCGGCCCTAAAGTTCTTGAAGTTGTTGACTTGTTGTGTTTTTAGTTTTTATAACGTACTTGATTACGGCAGGTGCGTTTTAATTTAGATGGCTAAAAGGATGTAAGGCATATCTGCAGAGTAGCTGATATTTATTAAGACTTGGTTTTCATAGTTAGCGGGATTAATGGTATTAATAATTATAAGATAACTCATGTTTTTTCCTAAATAATCATGAGGGAACTATAACAACTTAGTCCACGTATTACGTCACGTCAAATTTCAACTTTTTTCATAACGTAACGCACACGGATTTTGGAAAATTCCACCTTTAAAGGAGTGAAATAGATGTTAAAGGTTTGTATGGAAAATATTTAAATGTGCACCGATTTCGATGAAAATATTGATTCATGCTTTTAAATACATTTTATTAAATACGCCTTTCAGGGGTTAATAGAATTAGCCCTCTAAGGGTGTAAAATAATGTTTGTATGTTTGTATTCGGAAAAATACTTAAAATCTGTCTCGATTTTTATGAAATTTAATATCCGAGTTCGGAAGTAGGTAATAAATACAAATTATTGAGTACGTATTTTATAGTTTTTTAAAATACATTCTCTAAAAGTGAAAATATATACTCTGTTTTTCAATTAACGTGATGGCGACAGATGATACGATGAAAAATTGAACGCATCATTAATATTTCAGTCAATAGGAATTGGGTGTCATCAAACATTAAGTGATTGAAACCATTAAAAAGCTTTCAGGGTGCATTGTTCATGATGTCCTTTGTGTCTCAGCTAGCCCACCGCCGACCTAACAGCCCCGGGGTAAAAATAGAAAATAATCGATCCCTTATTCGTGTCACTTGTTCACGACCTCACAAGTAGGACTCACAGGAACTGCTGCACGTGAGTACCTACTGACGAGAAAGGCATTTTAGTTAATAAGGGTCATAGTCGCGTAAATAAGCTAGTAGTAAGCCATAGTCGCATACTTTAACCAGGACATTTTGGGAGCGTCAACAGATCAGGAAATTTTGGGAGCGTCATCTAATAATAGTTGCATTTCAACATGGTTCTAAGTGAACGAGCTGGTTAGAGCTCCTTCCTCCTAGAGCTTAGAACCATGTTTAAATCCATATCTATACTAATATTATAAAGCTGAAGAGTTTGTTTGTTTGAATGCGCTAATCTCAGGAACTACTGATTCAAATTGAAAAATTATTTTTGTGTTGGATAGGTAGTCCATTTATGGAGGAAGGCTTTAGGCTATATAACATCACGCTGCCTGCGACCAATAGGAGCGAAGAATCAGTGGAAAATGTGGAAAAAACGGGAAAAAATATTCATCTTTGAGGGCTTCCGCTGTTTGTTTGAACGCGCTGATCTCAGGAACTGCTAGATCGAATTGAAAAAAAATTTTTGTGTTGGATAGTCCTTTTGTCGAGGAAGGCTTTAAGCTATATAACATTACGCTACGACCAATAGGAGCGAAGCATCAGTGAAAAATGTTGCAAAAACAAAAAAATTACCCAATAAATATGTATGAAAAAGTTATTCCTCTTTAATTGATCTTAAAAAAATATCCGCGACAGTATATGTGTATATTTTAAGATTGATTCACTATAACCTTTTTATGGTAATCAAGTTTGGTCGAAATTAATGCATTATTGCGCCATCAGTTGACGCGGAAGAAGTCGCGGGCAACAGCTAGTTTTTTTTCTATTTGGCAAGTCAATTACTAAACCGACGAGTGAGCAATTCACATAGGACAATTCTTAGTTTTGCAGATAACTTTATAATTAGAGATTAGCTGAACTTGTGACGTCAACGTCATAACTTTGGGCTTTAACGTCGCGTCGTTGTAATGGTTTACAAATGTCTAAACATAATTAACTTAACGTAGTCTTGCCAAAAGCTTTATGTATTATACAGAACTTTTGTTCGTTCGTAATTAATATTAAATGGCTGTTTTAAAAGTTAATTTAAATTCGCGAGTGTGTTTATGAAATTTCAATGTGCCGAGACTTATGGCAATAAATGATTGATTCATTTTATGTACCTTGGAAACAGTAATTGCTTTTCAATTAAACTTTTGTGGGAGTTGTAATTTTAGAGTCTGAACTTTGAGATAAAATCTACACCTTAATGTGGTTATCCCCCTAGAAAGTATACCACGTAACATGAAAAGTTTCAACTCAATTCGTTGTTGCTTACCACACTCCACAGGCTTTCCCTTGAGGCGATCTGTCTAGGATTCTAGACTCTAGCCGACTGGTCGTCGAAGTCATTATCGTTGATTTTATTTGGATTTACTCTATTTTATTTTGTCTTAAGGTTGGTTTAACAAAGTTTAACTTTTCGCCAAATTTATATCTCAGTATCTAGTAGAATCACAGACATTTATTGAATAGACCACGCAAGTATACGTACTTCGCGTGTAACTTCGAGTGTAAAAGTGGAGTATAAATTCACACCATATTTTCTTCTCGAATATTCTCGGTGCCACGTCAAACGAAAACTAAAAACGCGACGGGATGGCGCTCGGCGACGGCCTTTGAATCGTTTACTCGGGGACGGGGAGTTATCATCATCGCTGTTGTGACGTCACAGCAGGTAGAAAAATACTGGCACGCTTCGTTTCTATACTAACGATGAGACTTGCGTTATCTAGTCAATAGATGTCTGTGAGTAGAATGCTAATTGATAACATTTAATAATACAAGACACTAACCAAATAGTTTGTCGATGTTTAGTAGCCCTAATCGATGATTATTCCATAGCATTCCCATTAAACTGAAGGGGGACTTTAGAACTATAGTTCCGGGCTCCGGCCCTCGCAATACTATGCTTTTGTGCGCCTATATTGTTGTGATTATTCCAATTTACGTTCTCATAACATTATCCCAGCGTGATGTGTATTGTTTAGTGTGTGATTAATAACGGCGTTCATCAGGAGTCTGCGTGGGGGTTTTTTTTCCAAACTTTTCAGTTTTAAATCATAAAAACTAATATTTGGAATGGTATGGTTTATTGTTATAGTAATAGTACGAATGTTTCGTAGAGCTCCGCGGGATAACAGAGAGCCCGAACGTTTGAAAATATTTTGACGGGCGTCAAAAAAAAAAACGGAGGTTATTATTCCGTACCGGCAATTCTTAAATATTGCACAGGTGTATTCTGGTTAGAATTGTCTCATCAGCGCGGTATTTTTATTGCGACGGTATTTTGGTTACCAAAATACTTTTTACTGCCTTAAGACCAGGTAGACCAAGCGAAATAGGCATTTACCGCTTCCAAGAGTTGCCCGCAATTGCCGCAAAGCGAGCCGCGCGCCTACGTCGCCGGCGTGAACTTACATGAACCCAAAGTGTTACAGTGTAGTCGTGTCGGGAGTAGGTCAATTTATTTTATTATTTGCATTGAAAAAGATAATAAAATTCATAGATAACTGTTTTAATGCAACACATAGCACACATAATTTGAATAGATATTATAGGTACTTATGTAAAAAATGCTTAAATTTTATTCAATTACTAGCTTTTCCCCGCGACTTCGTCCGCGTGGAATAGTTACTTTAGGATATCGCTAATATTTACCCGCGACTTCATTTACGTAGAAGGAGAAGCGCTTTCACCTCACGACTACCCGCCCGAGCCGCGCGCCGTACTATAGCGCGCATGATTATTTTATTACTGCGATATCTTCTAAAATACTTATTAAAATCAAATGATGTAAACGGCAAATTTCTTCTAGATTAAATGCTTGTAATGAATAACGTATTTACTTGGATAAGGATTAATATAATCTTTATGAAAACACCTTCAGAAATAATGCTTACTTTTAGAACAAATTTGGTTAGTACAAAAAGGTTATAGTGAGCCAACCTTAAAAGATAGACATATACTGTCGCGGACTTTTTTTTAGAACTTTTAAAGGGGAACAATTCTGCCATACATCATTTTAGCGAAACTTTAACCGTTTATGCAGCGTACGCAGCGAAAGCTCTCAAAAGGAAAAAAAGACCCCCGATTTTGTAACATTCTTGAATGGTGCTCCGCTCGTATTGAGCTTAGCATGATGTTATATAGCCTAAAGCCTTCCTCGATAAGTGGAATATCCAACACAAAAAGAATTTTTCAATTCGTACCAGTAGTTCCTGAGATTAGCGCGTTCAAACAAACAAACAAACTCTTCAGCTTTATAATATTAGTATAGATTTTTACAGTTTCTATGCAGTGTGTTCTGTTACAAGTATAAAAACACGCTGTGTTCGATGTGTGCATGGAGACGAGTACCTATCGTTAGCTCGTGTGGTCACTAAAGTACGTGTCGTTTCGTGAGATAAAAATACTGTATCAGGTACAAAGGTGTTGACGATTTGATGGTACCTACTTAGGCAGGCACTTGCAAAAAATGTATTCCTACTGCCGAGTCCGCACGTTTGCCACTTGCCGCAAAATCCAAACCTCCACAAACGTTTGACTTTTTGAAAATCCGGATTTTTGAATTTTTTCTCCCAAAAATCCGGATTATCCGGATAATTCAGATTTTTTCATTTTTTTTTAATTTGTTGCATATTTTATAAAACTTCAATGTTTATTTTACTACTATTTTGTAGCAAAAATTACACTCATTAGTAAAAAAAAAACAGTTACTTTTTTATAATTTAATTTAAATAAATTCTTATTTTAAGTTGTAAGTATTATAATTACAATCTGAATAAATAAAAACATAATGAGATTATATCAAAATTATATACTTAATTATATTTATTTTTTCATTTTTATAAATATTTTTGATTACGTTTGAAATCCTAGAATGTTCAGTTTTATAGTTAGTATTTTATTTTGAATAAGGTATGTATATATTGTTATTTACTAAATGTTCCAGCAGTAAAGAATTATAAAAAAGTGGAATGGCCTGTGATCTTTTTAACGCTTTTTTTACATAATTATCTACGCCACAGTTCACCACTACCGTTTTCGTAAAGTTCCATTTCTATGAGAAAGTACTAACGTAGGAAAATTATTACAGTTTAATAAAACGTAGGAAACTGAAAATCCTTTAAATTGAGATCCAGGGAGTGAAGACAAATCATTTGAAGTATGGGGCTGAACAAACAATTTTGTATGGACGAAATTGGACCACTTTTGAGTTTTTGAAAGTAAAAACCACCCACCTATTTGGGTAATAATTAAACACGTAAATTGTGCTTTTAATTCCCTCGGTAACTAACAGAAGTACAATTAACAATTCTAAGCACAATTTAAAATCTGTAACTATTGTAAGATCTTTATTTTAACATTTTACTTACAAATAAACAGTAACATCTTACTCTTTATTGCACTTTGAAGTTTCCGCTATAAGATGAAAACTACATTACTTAAAAAAGTAACAGTGGTTTACACAAATCGTTGGTGCTATTTTTGGCACCTATATCTTATCTTTAAAATATTATCTAAAAAATAATTATTTCTACGCAAAAACAGGAGCGTTGATTTTCATTTAGTTTTGCTACTGACTCGTTAGTTTAGGTTAGTTTAGTTCAATCAAATTAATTTTAATAATAAAAAAATATATATTACTTTCATTTATTCGGAAAAACTCTCTCTAATCTTAAACCAACCAGTCAGGTATTATCGACTCCAAAACTTGTTCCCTAACTTTTTAAGAATTTATTCTGATATCATAGAGATAAGATTTAGGTATTTGGACTTAGATATTCATTATTTAGAAGATAATTAAATATAGTTAAAGCACTACATTTCTTTTTAAGCTGTCATATTAATTTGGCATTCTATGATTGTAGAAATTAAAATTGCAATAATATGTTTTGACTTTCGTTAGTACGAATTCAATTAATAATAAATATAAATATACAAAGCTTTAATTGGGTTTGGATTTGCTTATTATACTTCTTACTACTTGTGCAATTAAAACTGAAACCATATTCAGTGTTTTTATAAATTGGATCACCTATTACTGAACTGTACTACTACTAAAAAATATAAAATGGTAAGTATCTTAGAAACAGTCCATACATATATAGCGACCATAATATGTTAGCAGATCTTCATCCCTCGCATCTCCATTTAATGGATTGACTATGTTCTACCAAATAACTTGAATAAATGGAAAAATGTGTCAACAATTTCAACAGGACAAAAAATAATAATATCAAATTATCCAAAGGCATGGATTTAAACTCACGACAAAACAATTAAATTTTGGATGTGAAAATACCGAATATTGAATACTAAATTACCATGTTGGCTAAAGAATGTAAGGAATAAAAATTTACAAATCTGGCGACTAAGTAATACGACTGAATATTCCAAACTGGCAGACATATATTATATTAGCGAACAAATAACCATCTTGGCGACAATTTGTGAGTACACATTTAATTTAAGAATAGGTACATATATTTTCCCGAATGTAGGTAACTCAAAAAACATACAAGCAGCAAAACCAGCGCACATAAAAAAAAACATAAAGAAGCGTACAAAATTCCCAATTTTTAATTTTCCTCGATTTTAGGGGGGTGTAGATATTGTGTAAATTGATTTTGAAATTTAAAAATAACGGATATTCATTTTTCGCAAAATTAACATAGGTGTCATTACCAGGTTTTTGGGGGTGCTGGATACGAAAATGGCATTCATTTTGAAATTCCAATATGGCGGACATACTTAATTTTATAAAAATAATATGGTTGTCCTTTTGTTGGTTTCTGGGGGTGCTGATTACAAAAAAGTCATCCATTTTAAATTTCCTTAGTAACCCCGCAACCTCATATTTTCTTCATGATGGAAGAAAAAGAAATTTGAAAATCCTGAATTTTCCAAAATTTCCATAGCTTTATACATCCCTTGTATCTCAATGTAGAGCATTTTTTTTATAAAATTGATTCTATCTCGGAAACGGTGCATCCTATTGAAAAAATAATGAAAATTTCCTCCCCTTAAAAACCCGCAACACCATATTTTCTTTACGATGGAAGAAAAAGAAATTTGAAAATCCTGAATTTTCCAAAATTTCTATAGCTTTATACACTGTTTGTGTCAAAGTAGAACATTGCCATATTTTTTTTCTATAATCGCTTCTATTTTAGAAACGGAAAAATAATACTATTACTGGAAAAATAATAAAAATTTCCTCCCCCTTAACCCGGAAATCGCATATTTTTTTCATGAATGCCAAAAAAAGAAATTTGAAAATCCTGAATTTCGAAAAGTTTCTATAGCTTACATAGCTGGTACCTCTACAAACTACATGTTAATTTTACGAAGATTGGATAGTCTCCATTTTGGAAAATGAAATTGGAAGACAATTTTATAATCAGCATAATATGAAACATGGAAAAAGACATCCATTTTTAATAAAAAAAAAATATACGCCATTTTGGAATTTTAAAACGGATTTTATTTTCATATTATTCTGCACCCCCAAAAACCTTGAAAAGAAAACCATACCAAAGAAAGAAAAACCTCCAATAGTATCCAAAACTGGGATTTTCCGTAGCTTGCAAATTGAATTTTTAGCAGCTATTAATTTATCAATCAAATCTTTATTAGCTACTTACATGGTATAATGGTCACCAACTCATCGGTGCTAATTGGATTAAATTTCGCTACTTTTATCTGCCGATTTTTGTATTTTTTGTCACTTGAGTGATTTCACCAGTTTGGTAATTTAGTCGCCAACATATTAATTCGCTGCCAAATTCAGCAATACAGTATGCTCACGTACAGTCACCAACTTATTTTTTGTTCACTCGATTAATTATATCCCTTATTCAAATATTGTACGTCTAGAGTACATACTAATTACAATTAAAATATGTAATTTTCATAGTAGTAACCAAGATTCGAAAAACTCGAAAAATCCGGATTTTTAAATGAAAATCCGGATTTTTCGAATTTTTCGAATTTCGAAGTATCCGGATTGCAACCCCTACTTGCGAGTGACTTGGTGTGTTCTGCAAAGGCAAGCATGACGGATGTTGAGCACGTATCCTTATATTTTATTGTAAATAGAACAGCCTCCGTGGTCTAGTGGTTAGAGCTTGGCTCTTGACTCGGAGGTCGTAGGTTCTAATTTCGATTCCCGCACTGGAACAACAAAAATTGTTGTTTCCAAGTTTGGTTAGGACAATGCAGCCTGATCACCTGATTGTCTGACAAGAAAGATGATCCATGCGTCGGATGGGCAGGTAAAAAGTCGGACCTGCGCCTCATCTCTCGTCAGTCGTGTCGGTTATCCGTCCCCCTGGATTACGAGAGTAAAAAAAAAAAGAGTGCCTTTGTGTACTGCGCACACACTTGGGCACTATAAAAATACTCCTGTGTAACTGGCTAGGCTACAATAAAACCAGCCACCGTCACCGAAATCGGCGTGGGGAGTTATTTATTATTATTATTGTAAAAACAGAAATCGATATAAAAAGAAACGAAAAGTACGGCAAAGAAGATGGTAGATGTTACAAATTCATAAAAACTGTTTACTGGCTTATTCAATAATGTACTAAGGCTACTCCACGCATCAGCTACTTTTTTCTCATAATACACAACACAATAATATATCTATGGACGCTTCACACCAAGTCAATCTGGTCCCGTGGTAAGTTCTCGAAGAACTTGTGTTCAACAGACAACAGAAATATATTTAATAATTTTTATATTATACACATATTTAAGATTTTTATTGTATTATACACATATTTAATACACATTCATGACCCAGGAACACAGATTTTTTTTTGTTCCTTCAGCGGGATTCGAACCCGCGACCCCCGGCTTGAGCACCAACACGCTCAACCACTGAGCCACAGAGGTCGTCTCATCTGGCAAAAGCAACGACGTGGCGACGATAATGTTATTGTGTATGGTTATATGTATAACTAGCCGATGCCCGCAACTTCGTTTGCGCCTAACTGACGGAAGCGGAACCCTATTTTTTAAACGGAACCCTAAAATAAAAGTAGCCTATATTAGACCTTATGACATCAGCTATTTGCCAGTGAAAGTCCCGCGAAAATCGGTCCAGCCGTTTCAGAGATTAGCCGGAACAAACAGACAGACAGACCGACAGACAGACAGACGGACAGACATTTTTAAAAATTGGTATTTTATTGTAATTGTAAGTATCGAATATACTTTCAGATGCATTATGTGAAAAGCTGTTAATTTGAAGTTACAAACAGACACTTCATTTTTATTTATCTGTATATAGATTTAGTTCAAAAATTAAAAGAAGCATAAAAAAATACAAAACAAACTTTCCTATAGATTTTTATTGTATTATATGTCCATGACCCGGGAACACAGGAAACTTTTTGTTCCTTCGGCGGGATTCAAACCCGCGACCCCCGGCTTGAGCACTAACACGCTCAATCACTGAGCCACAGAGGTCGTCTCATCTGGCAAAAAAAACGACGCGACGCGGCGACGATAAAATGTAACATCTTATTGTGTATGGTTATATGTATAACTAGCTGATGCCCGCAACTTCGTTTGCGCAGATCTAACGAAAGCGGAACCCTATTTTTTTAAACGGAACCCTAAAATAAAAGTAGCCTATGTTAGACCTTATAATATCAGCTATCTGCTAGTGAAAGTCCCGTGAAAATCGGTCCAGCCGTTTCAGAGATTAGCCGGAACAAACAGACAGACAGACAGACAGACAGACGGACAGACAAAAATTTTAAAAATTGGTATTTTATTATAAGTACCGAATATACTTTTAGATTCCTTATATGAAAAGCTGTTAATTTGAAGTTACAAACAGACACTTCAATTTTTTTTATCTGTATAGAATTAGTTCAAAAATAAAAAGAAACATAAAAAAATACAAAACAAACTGACTTTCCTTTAGATTTTTATTGTATTATACATATCCATGACCCGGGAACACAGGAAACTTTTTGTTCCTTCGGCGGGATTCAAACCCGCTACCCCCGGCTTGAGCACCAACACGCTCAATCACTGAGCCACAGAGGTCGTCTCATCTGGCAAAAGCAATGACGCGGCGACGATAAAATATAACATGTTATTGTGTATGATATGTATAATTTAGTTCAAAAATAAAAAAAACAAAACAAACTGACTTTCCTACACTGCGTTAGAAACGAAAGAATTGTTCGATAAATACGCGGGTAAGCCGTGCGCTAGCAAAACTGACATACTTAGGTCTGTCCTCGTCAACGCCTAGCGGGCGACTGTGGGGCGACTCAAGCGGTTTACGCACGCTGCATTTCAATAATTATTTAATGTTAAAATAATTAAACCAACATGCAAAATGTAACCACAAATTATTCTTCTTTAAGTTATTAGCTTTTCGTAGATATGATTTTGAAAGTAAAACTATCATGAACTTCATGAACAAAAAGAAAAATATTCAAATTTAGCCTCCTCTTCGGAATTATTTTTGATCGAGTGAAGTTTTCAATATTATGTTTTGAACCACAAATTGTAAAAGAACATTAAGTAAACAACAATGTATATTTTTTTTGGCTTTTTAAAGTTACTATTTGTTTGTTTATTATCGATTCAAAGTCATGTAAATTGGGTCTACACGGCCTTAAAGTTTATGAGGATACTATCCCGACTCTATGAAAGCTGTCGATACATAATATGAGATGATATAAAGAGATAGATTAAAAACTTTGACCGCTTATATCTTGCTCATTTATCAACAGATATTGAAAATTTTCTCGCCATTGGCTTTATTTTTCAGTCTAGTATCATATTAATTAGTTTTAAGTTATTTTTATGTTTTATGCATATTCCCTAAAGAGTAAAGAATAATATTTTACATGTTTACTTATTGTCTGAAAGGAAATAAAGCTTCAGCCCTATTGAACACACTTTTTATCGAAACAAGCAAAACCAAACGCCAAAATTTTTGGTTTCAATTGATATTACAGGTTAACTTTTGTGGTTTACATCGGGCACAAATTGGGTTGTAAATCAATTTTGTAAAGAACCGATACCGTTTAACGAACGCTTCCTTGTTTGCTGTTACAATTTCAGATAGGCCGGGGTCAAACAGTCACTCACTTATCTACGTGAAAGTTGAGTGCGTAACGCTAACTTTTGTTTCGAAACATTTTTATGGTAAGTAGGAAAAAAGATGTACGTACTTTGGACGTATTTACTCGGCCGCCACACGCTTTAATATTAATAACCCCATACAAGAGAGTTCCTGCAGCTGCTTCTTAGAGCACTGTATACTGTTCATGGTTTCTGTGACGCGAGTTTTTATGACGATGTTTGCCGACGCCGGTCGCCACAGGCTTTCGCTTTTAAAATCCACTTCCAAGTACTCTAAGTAACGTTAATAGCTAATGCTTTTTTACCTCAACTTTATCCGCGCTATCTTTTTAAATTTGTATCAGGTGATTGATATCGCATCCATCTTTACGAGCGACGTGTAAGTTACGACTTCTGATTCAATCAACCTGTGCTTTTCAACGTTGTTGCTGCAAATAGTTCGATCAATATCCTGGCAGTAAATAGTCGATATTGTATATGATAAGAACGTTCATATAAAGTAACATGGGTAGTGTCGACACTCACCTTGATGCATGTAGAAAAATATTTTGGAAAACGCACCTACATATTTCATAAACATACCCATAATTAAATCGTTACATTACCTAAAACTAATATAACGATAATAATTAACGAAATTACTATGATACTGCATGAGCATCAAAGAGAAAATTATCAACACTACTAATTAAGGCCGCGTGGACCCAATTTTACATGACTTTGAATCGATAATAAACAAACAAATAGTAACTTTAAAAAACCAAAAAAAAAACACATTGTTGTTTACTTAATGTTCTTTTACAATTTCTGGCTCGAAACATAATATTGAAAACTTCACTCGATCAAAAATAATTCCGAAGAGGAGGCTAAATTTGAATATTTTTCTTTTTGTTCATGAAGTTCATGATAGTTTTACTTTCAAAAATCATATCTACTAAAAGCTAATAACTTAAAAAAGAATAATTTCTGGTTACATTTTGCATGTTGGTTTAATTATTTTAACAATAAATTAATATTGAAATGCAGCGTGCGTAAGCCGCTAGAGTCGCCCCACAGTCGCCCGCTAGGCGTTGACGAGGACGGACCTATGTCAGTTTTGCCAGCGCACGGCTTACCCGCGTATTTATCGAACAATTCTTTCGTTTCTAACGCAGTGTAGGAAAGTCAGTTTGTTTGGTTTTTTTTTTTATTTTTGAACTAAATTATACATATTATCATACACAATAACATGTTATATTTTATCGTCGCCGCGTCATTGCTTTTGCCACATGAGACGACCTCTGTGGCTCAGTGATTGAGCGTGTTGGTGCTCAAGCCGGGGGTCGCGGGTTTGAATCCCGCCGAAGGAACAAAAAGTTTCCTGTGTTCCCGGGTCATGGATATGTATAATACAATAAAAATCTAAAGGAAAGTCAGTTTGTTTTGTATTTTTTTATGTTTCTTTTTATTTTTGAACTAAATCTATACATCTATACAGATAAATATAATTGAAGTGTCTGTTTGTAATGTCAAATTAACAGCTTATCACTTGATGCATATGAAAGTATATTCGATACTAACAACAAAATATCAATTTTTAAAATTTTTGTCTGTCCGTCTGTCTGTCTGTCTGTCTGTTTGTTCCGGCTAATCTCTGAAACGGCTGGACCGATTTTCACGGGACTTTCACTGGCAGATAGCTGATGTTATAAGGTCTAACATAGGCTACTTTTATTTTAGGGTTCCGTATAAAAAATAGGTATCCGTTTTCGTTAGTTGCGGGTAACGAAGTTATGCAAACGAAGTTGCGGGCATCAGCTAGTTATACATATAACCATACACAATAACATGTTACATTTTATCGTCGCCGCGTCGTTGCTTTTGCCAGATGAGACGACCTCTGTAGCTCAGTGATTGAGCATGTTAGTGCTCAAGCCGGGGGTCGCGGGTTTGAATCCCGCCGAAGGAACAAAAAGTTTCCTGTGTTCCCGGGTCTTGGACATATAATACAATAAAAATCTATAGGAAAGTTTGTTTTGTATTTTTTTATGCTTCTTTTTATTTTTGAACTAAATCTATACAGATAAATAAAAATGAAGTGTCTGTTTGTAACTTCAAATTAACA
This sequence comes from Glaucopsyche alexis, assembly GCA_905404095.1. Lineage (NCBI taxonomy): Eukaryota > Metazoa > Arthropoda > Insecta > Lepidoptera > Lycaenidae > Glaucopsyche > Glaucopsyche alexis. Next base: position 13,506,752 of record FR990053.1, read on the forward strand.
GCTTTTCACATAATGCATCTGAAAGTATATTCGGTACTTACAATAAAATACCAATTTTTTAAAATGTCTGTCCGTCTGTCTGTCTGTCTGTCGGTCTGTCTGTCTGTTTGTTCCGGCTAATCTCTGAAACGGCTGGACCGATTTTCGCGGGACTTTCACTGGCAGACAGCTGATGTCATAAGGTCTAACATAGGCTACTTTTATTTTAGGGTTCCGTTTAAAAAATAGGGTTCCGCTTCCGTCAGTTAGGCGCAAACGAAGTTGCGGGCATCGGCTAGTTATACATATAACCATACACAATAACATTATCGTCGCCACGTCGTTGCTTTTGCCAGATGAGACGACCTCTGTGGCTCAGTGGTTGAGTGTGTTGGTGCTCAAGCCGGGGGTCGCGGGTTTGAATGCTGAAGGAACAAACATTTTTTCTGTGTTCCTGGGTCATGAATGTGTATTAAATATGTGTATGATATAAAAATTATTAAATATATTTCTGTTGTCTGGTACCCGTAACACAAGTTCTTCGGGAACTTACCACGGGACCAGATTGACTTGGTGTGAAGCGTCCATACATATATTATTGTGTTGTGTATTATGAGAAAAAAGTAGCTGATGCGTGGAGTAGCCTTAGTACATTATTGAATAAGCCAGTAAACGGTTTTTATGAATTTGTAACATCTACCATCTTCTTTGCCGTACTTTTCGTTTCTTTTTATTTCGATTTCTGTTTTTACAATAATAATAATAAATAACTCCCCACGCGACATCCGAGTCGAGAGCCAAGCTCTAACCACTAGACCACGGAGGCTGTTCTATTTACAATAAAATATAAGGATACGAGCTCAACATCTGTCATGCTTGCCTTTGCAGAACACACCAAGTCACTCGCAAGTAGGGGTTGCAATCCGGATACTTCGAAATTCGAAAAATCCGGATTTTTCGATTTTTTCAATCTTGGTTACTACTATGAAAATTACATATTTTAATTGTAATTAGTATGTACTCTAGACGTACAATATTTGAATAATGGATATAATTAATCGAGTGAACAAAAAATAAGTTGGTGACTGCACGTGAGCATACTGTATTGCTGAATTTGGCAGCGAATTAATATGTTGGCGACTAAATTACCAAACTGGTGAAATCACTCAAGTGACAAAAAATACAAAAATCGGCAGATAAAAAGTAGCGAAATTTAATCCAATTAGCACCGATGAGTTGGTGACCATTATACCATGTAAGTAGCTAATAAAGATTTGATTGATAAATTAATAGCTGCTAAAAATTCAATTTGCAAGCTACGGAAAATCCCAGTTTTGGATACTATTGGAGGTTTTTTTTTCTTTGGTATGGGTATCGTTGTCAAGGTTTTTCGGGGTGCAGAATAATATGAAAATAAAATCCATTTTAAAATTCCAAAATGGCGTATATTTTTTTTTTTATTAAAAATGGATGTCTTTTTCCATGTTTCATATGCTGATTATAAAAGGGATATAATTAATCGAGCGAACAAAAAATAAGTTGGCGGCTGCATGTGAGCATACTGTATTACTGAATTTGGCAGCGAATTAATATGTTGGCGACTAAATTACTAAACTGGCGAAAACACTCGGGTGACAAAAAATTCAAAAGTCGGCAGATAAAAAGAGGCGAAATTTAATCCAAATTAGCACCGACATTTATAAGTTGGTGACTTAATTTCCGAGTTGGTAACCATTATACCATATAAGCAGCTATAAAACCAGATTTGGTTGATAAATTAATGGCTGCTAAAAAGTAAATTTGCTGACTACGGAAAATCCTATTTTTGGATACTGTTGGAGTAAGTCTTTCTGTGGCATGGGTGTTATTTTCTAGGTTTCTGGGGGTGCAGAATAATCTATACAGATAAATAAAATTGAAGTGTGTGTTTGTAACTTCAAATTAACAGCTTTTCACAAAATGAATCTGAAAGTATATTCGGTACTTATAATTCGGTACTTAACTACTATATATACTATACTCGGTACTTACTATAATAAAAGCCCAATTTTTTAAATTTTTGTATGTCTGTCTGTCTGTCGGTCTGTCTGTCTGTTTGTTCCGGCTAATCTATGAAACGGCTGGAACGATTTTCACGGGACTTTCACTAGCAGATAGCTTATATTATAAGGTCTAACATAGGCTACTTTTATTTTAGGGTTCCGTTTAAAAAAATAGGGTTCTGCTTTCGTTAGTTCTGTGCAAACGAAGTTGCGGGCATTAGCTAGTATGAAAATAAAATCTGTTTTGAAATTCCACAATGGCGTAAATTTTTGTCATTAATATTAATAAAGTTGTCCTTTTCCAGGTTTCTGGGGGTTCTGATTACAAAATTGTCTTCCAATTTCATTTTCCAAAATAGAGAATATTCAATCTTCGTAAAATGAATATGAATACTAAATTAAAAGATCGTGGGGATGCTAATTAGGATTGATGATTATTATTACAGTATGTTATGTAGTTCAAGGTACCAGCTATATATAGAAATTTTTCAAAATTCAGGATTTATGAGTTTTTATACCATTCATGAAGAAAATATGCGATTTCTAGGTTAATAAGGGGGAGGAAATTTTCATTATTTTTGCAGTAGGATGCACCGTTTCTGAGATAGAAGCGACTATAGAAAAAAAATATGGCAATGCTGTACTGAGATACGAGGGTTGTAATCTATAGAAATGTTGGAAAATTCAAGATTTTCGATTTTTTTTTCTTCCATCATGAAGAAAATATGATGTTGCGGGTTTCCTAAAGGGGATGAAATTTTCATTATTTTTTCAATAGGATGCACCGTTTCCGAGTTAGAATCAATTTTATAAAAAAAAGAAGTAAATGCTGTACATTGAGATACGACGGATGTTTATAGGAATGTTGGAAAATTCAGGATTTTCGAATATTTTTTTTCTTCCATCATGAAGAAAATATGATGTTGCGGGTTTCCTAAAGGGGATGAAATTTTCATTATTTTTTCAACAGGATGCACCGTTTCCGAGTTAGAATCGATTTTATAAAAAAAAGAAGTAAATGCTGTACATTGAGATACGACGGATGTTTATAGGAATGTTGGAAAATTCAGGATTTTCGAAACATTTTTTCTCCCATCATGAAGAAAATATGATGTTGCGGGTTTCCTAAAGGGGATGAAATTTTCATTATTTTTTCAATAGGATGCACCGTTTCCGAGTTAGAATCGATTTTATAAAAAAAAGAAGTAAATGCTGTACATTGAGATACGACGGATGTTTATAGGAATGTTGGAAAATTCAGGATTTTCGAATTTTTTTTTCTCCCATCATGAAGAAAATATGATGTTGCAGGGTTTCTAAGGGGACGAAATTTTTATAATTTTTTCAATAGGATGCACCGTTTCCGAGATAGAATCAATTTTATATAAAAAAAAGAAGTAAATGCTGTACATTGAGATACGACGGATGTTTATAGGAATGTTGGAAAATTCAGGATTTTCGAAATTTTTTTTCTCCCATCATGAAGAAAATATGATGTTGCAGGGTTTCTAAGGGGGACGAAATTTTCATAATTTTTTCAATAGGATGCACCGTTTCCGAGATAGAATCAATTTTATATAAAAAAAAGAAGTAAATGCTGTACATTGAGATACGACGGATGTTTATAGGAATGTTGGAAAATTCAGGATATTCGAAATTTTTTTTCTCCCATCATGAAGAAAATATGATGTTGCGGAGTTTCTAAGGGGGACGAAATTTTCATTATTTTTTCAATAGGATGCACCGTTTCCGAGATAAAATCAATTTTATATAAAAAGAAGTAAATACTCCACATTGAGATACTAGGAATGTATAAAGCTATACAAATATTGGAAAATTCAAGATTTTCGAATTTCTTTTTCTCCCATCATGACGAAAATATGAGGTTGCGGGGTTACTAAGGAAATTTGAAATGGATGACTTTTTTGTAATCAACCCCAGAAACCAATAAAAGGACACCCATATTATTTTTATAAAATTAAGTATGTCCGCCATATTGGAATTTCAAAACGAATGTCATTTTCGTATCCAGCACTCCCAAAACCTGGTAAACGACACCCATATCAATTTTACGAAAAATAAATATCCGCCATTTTTAAATTTCAAAATTAATCTACACAATAATCTACACCCCCCTAAAACCGAGAAAAATTAAAAATTGGAAATTTTGTACGCTCCTTTATGTTTTTTTTGTGTGCTCTCGTTTTGCTGCTTGTATGGTTTTTGAGTTACCTACATCAGGGAAAATATATGTGCCTATTCTTAAATTAAATGTGTACTCACAAATTGTCGCCAAGATGGTTATTTGTTCGCTAAAATATAATCTGTCTGCAAGTTTGGAAAATTCAATGGTATTATTTAGTCACCAGATTTGTAATTTTTTTGTTCCTTACATTCTTTCGCCAACTTAGTAATTAACTGGCAGACAGATATTATTATCTGTCTGCCAGTTTGGAATACTCAGTGGTATTATTTAGTCACCAGATTTGTAATTTTTTATTCTTTACATTCTTTAGCCAACATGGTAATTTAGTATTCAATATTCGGTATTTTCACATCCAAAATTTAATTGTTTTGTCGTGATTGTTTTCCGTAAGTGTTTCGTGTCGTGCGACAAAATCCGTAAGTGTTTAAAACAATGAACAATATTCGCGTAAACATAAGAAATCAATATGTTTTGTCGTGAGTTTAAATACATGCCTTTGGATAATTTGATATTATTTGTTGTCCTGTTGAAATTGTTGACACATTTTTCCATTTATTCAAGTTATTTGGTAGAACATAGTCAATCCATTAAATGGTGATGCGAGGGATGAAGATCTGCTAAAATATTATGGCCGCTTTATATGTATATGTATGGACTGTTTCTAAGATACTTACCATTTTATATTTTTTCAGTAGTAGTACAGTTCAGTAATAGGTGATCCAATTTATAAAAACACTGAATATTGTTTCAGTTTCAATTGCACAAGTAGTAAGAACTATAATAAGCAAATCCAAACCCAATTAAAGCTTTGTATTTTTATATTTATTGAATTCTTACTAACGAAAGTCGAAACATATTATTGCAATTTTAATTTCTGCAATCATAGAATGCCAAATTAATATGACAGCTTAAAAAGAAATGTAGTGGTTTAACTATATTTAATTATCTTCTAAATAATGAATATCTAAGTCCAAATACCTAAATCTTATCTCTATGAAATCAGGAAGAAGTTTTGGAGTCGATAATACCTGACTGGTTGGTTTAAGATTAGAGAGAGTTTTGCCGAATGAATGAAGGTAATATTTTTATCTTTTAAATAGTTTTCATCTTATAGCGAAAACTTCAAAGTGCAATGAAGAGTAAGATGTTACTGTTTATTTGTAAGTAAAATGTTAAAATAAAGATCTTACAACAGTTATAGATTTTAAATTGTGCTTAGAATTGCTTATTATACTTCTGTTAGTTATCGAGGGAATTAAAAGCACCATTTACGTGTTTAATTATTACCAAAACAGGTGGGTGGTTTTTAATTTCAGTAACTCAAAAGTGGTCCAATTTCGTCCATACAAAATTATTTGTTCAGCCCCATGCTTCAAATGATTTGTCTTCACTCCCCGGATCTCGATTTAAAGGATTTTCAGTTTCCTACGTTTTATTAAACTGTATTAATTTTCCTACGTTAGTACTTTCACATAGAAATGGAACTTTACGAAAACGGTAGTGGTGAACTGTGGCGTAGATATGTAAAAAAAGCGTTAAAAAGATCACAGGCTATTCCACTTTTTTATAATTCTTTCTGCTGGAACATTTAGTAAATAACAATATATACATACCTTATTTAAAATAATATACTAACTATAAAACTGAACATTGTAGGATTTGAAACGTAATCAAAAATATTTCTAAAAATGAAAAAATAAATATAATTAAGTATATAATTTTGATATAATCTCATTATGTTTTTATTTATTCAGATTGTAATTCTAATTTAGGATGGATGGTAATTCTAATATAGTAGGATGTCATGGGATACTCTTCCCAACTTACCTGTCCGGTAGTTGTGGTATAGTATACGGGTATGCGACCCCGGCTTCCCTAGCTATTACTGTCCTATCCCTTGCCCTCCTGGGCAGTAATATCCTACATTCCCTATTTCCCACTCTAACTTACCAATCTTCCTTTCCACACCACCTATCCTTCCCTTTCCCTATTCCTACCCTCTCCACCAATCCGTGGAAACGCAATGGATAATCAAAATTAATTTAATTATCCAAAATGGCGGCGATATGGTTCGCCACCCATCACGTCTCGTTTCTCGCGGAGGCGAAAAGCGGACCATGGAGAGACGCTTGGCTACGTTGAATGTAAGAGGAGGAATGGATGGTAAGAATGAAAGTGGACGAAGCGAAAGAAGTATGTAAGGATCGTAGCTAGTGGAAAGAAGTGGTCTCTGCCTACCCCTACGGGAAAGAGGCGGTCCTGCCTACCCCTACGGGAAAAAGGCGTGATTATATGTAATGTAATGTATGTAATGTAATTCTAATACTTACAACTTAAAATAAGAATATATTTAAATTAAATTATAAAAAAGTAACTCTTTTTTTAATAATGAGTGTAAGTTTTGCTACAACATAGTAGTAAAATTAACATTAAAGTTTTATAAAATATGCAACAAATTTAAAAAAAAATGAAAATATCTGAATTATCCGGATAATCCGGATTTTTGGGAGAAAAATTCGGAAATCCGGATTTTCAAAAAGTCAAACGTTTGTGGAGGTTTGGATTTTGCGGCAAGTGGCAAACGTGCGGACTCGGCAGTAGGAATACATTTTTTGCAAGTGTCTGCCTAAGTAGTTACTATCAAATCGTCAGCACCTATGTACCTGATACAGTATTTTTATCTCACGAAACGACACGTACTTTAGTGACCACACGAGCTAACGATAGGTACTCGTCTCCATGCACACATCGAACACAGCGTGTTGCGTGCGCTACGTAAACGGCTCAAGTTACCTAAAAAATATGTATAAAATAATTATTCCTCTTTAAATGATGTAGAAAAATCTTTTAAGATTGAATCACTATAATCTTTTTTATGGTAATCAAATTTGGTCGAAATGAATGCATTATTGCGCCATCAGTTGACGCGGATGAAGTCGCGGGCAACAGCTAGTCCATACTAATATTATAAATGGGAAAGTGTGTGTTTGTCCGTCTCTCACGCCAAAACTACTGAACCGATCTAAATGAAATTTGGTACACAGATATTCTAGAGCCTGAGAAAAGACATAAGCTACCTTTTTATCGCGGGGAAATGTACGGTTCCCATGGGATACTTTATTTACAGTTTTACGTAAAAACCACTAAACCGATTATTATGAAATTTGGCACAGTTGAAAAGTAGACTACGGGGAAAGACAAAGGCTACTTTTTATCGCGGGGAAATGTGCGGTTCCCGTGGGATACTTTATTTACTGTTTCACGAAAAAACTACTAAACCGATCATCATGAAATTTGGCACAGACATAAAGTAGACCATAGGGAAGGGCATAGGCTACTTTTTATCGCGGGACATATACGATTCCCAAGGGTTACTGTACATACGCGGGCGGAGCCGCGGGCATCACCTAGTAATTGAATAAAATTTAAGCATTTTTTACTTAGGTACCTACCTATAATATCTATTCAAATTATGTGTGCTATGTGTTGCATTAAAACAGTTACATATGGATTTTATTATCTTTTTCAATACAAATAATAAAATAAGATGACCTACTGCCGACACGACTACACTGTAACACTTTGGGTTCATGTAAGTTCACGCCGGCGACGTAGGCGCGCGGCTCGCTTTGCGGCAATTGCGGGCAACTCTTGGAAGCGTTAAATGCCTATTTCGCTTGGTCTACCTGGTCTTAATCAGTTTAAGTTCTCCATACAAGGCAGTTAATACGTGATGTTTTAACGAAAACTGAACCAAGGTACCGTCAGTCGTTACGAACTTACGAATAAGCAAAATATTTGCGAATTGCGATCGTCTGCCGTACATATTCAATATCAGTCTGCCGCACTCGTGTGCGTGCTTATGAATGCATTTCTTTGAGACCGCTTCTGTTCACATACTCGAAACCCCCTGAGAGAGTTATTCAGACAGAAAGTAGTCTCCTAACATGCCTACCAATGCGAAAAGGATAACGTATTGAATGTATTTCTTGGTCGATGGACTCGTTTTTTAACATTTCAAAGAGGTAAGTAAATTAGAACTCTTACTATATTCAAAATATTGTAATTTTTACCAGTAGCAGTATATTTATTCAATGCTAAAAATATTTCAAAAAAGAAAATATGTGAAAGATAAAGACTGTTTTGGGTACATTTTTATGAAAGGTACATGGCGTTATTGATATTGGTGACTGATTTGTAATGAGTACCTAGTAAAATAGGCTCTACTAAACGTCTAACTGTAATTAGTACTTTGTTAATTACGGTTTATTTTTGATTTAACTAGCGTCATATCAACAAAGTATTGTACCTCCACAAGCAATATCTTATCGTCTATCGACCGCTCATCAAGGCATTGCTTATTACCTCGGCTGCAGGCCTCGATTCAAATCAGTTTCACATCAAGTGACACACGGAATACGTAATTACGAGAGCTAAAATTCCAAATGACGAGTATCGGGATTACGAAACTAAAATAAAAAACCTAATCAAGAGCATGTCAGGACATGTCTAAGGAGGGTTCCGTAACTATAAACGCGTAATACGCGATATTTATATACATAATTTAACAGGAGCTAGAGGCGCGGACAGACAGACAGACAGACAGACGGACAGAGCGAAACTATAAGGGTTCCTTAAGTATTACGGAACCCTAAAAATGGCGATTAAGGATAATGATAATCTAAAAAAAAAATTGGGAACCCGATATTTGAACCCACAATTATTTCAGTAACCCTACAATTGTTATTTTCATGGCATTGTTAGGTTAGCAGCTTTTTTAGAGTTCTGATGATGTAAAGTAAAGAATCCATGTGGATTTTTGTAGCAATGTAGCCTTTTTCCGTATTATTTTCAGAATTATTTACTCGTCAATCATCACATGGATTTTTTTACTTAAGTAAGTACTAATTTAGAATTTTTCATCGGAGAGCAACAAACAAGTTCGATATCTATCTTACTTGTTGACACAGCCTCGACATCTGAAATACGTTCGGACTCCCGAGGCAAAACGTCATACTATGTAGATTCTAGATGCTAGGTATAGTATCCATTTATTTATCTAAAATCTTCGTGTCGCTATAGAGATAGTGGTTTCATGCGCCAAAGCACGAACATACGGGTTTTCAGACTATTTCAGTGGTATATATGTCACCGTAAAATTGTAAAAACAGTTAGATTGTAAAATAACTAACGAGATTGTAAAATTATGTCGAAAGATTAAAAACTATATATTTACCTATAATCTAACGAAAAATAATGTGTGAAATTATAGGCAGCATATTCGCGTCGGAAGTCTATCAACATTTTACAATTTCACTAAGTAGTTTTATTACAATCTAACGGTTTTTACAATTTTACGGTGACATATCCAAGACATAGCGCTCAAAGTCTATGTACAATGTAGGTTTACATTTTATATTACTTATTTATTTTTCAATATTACAACCAAAATACAAACAAACCTAACGTTTTATCTGCTACTGTAGATTTTTTTAAATGAATTTAAGAGTTTACATAATGTTAAAAAATCGTTTGACTAGAGAGTGCAGTGCAAATTTCAAATGAAAAATATGTTTGGACTTCGGAATTCAACGGTATTGGTCCATCGCGGCGGGTCATCGTTACTTGCCCCGAAGTTATCGCGATTCGCGACGTGAAAACGAGTTCCCGCTGCACTCCGGCGAATAGTTCGCTTCAATACAACTTACGAGCTGAATTTCAACCAGATTTTAGACTTTTGTACATGTAACATATATCTTTGGATAAAGTCATGGGATACTCATCTCAACTTACCTGTCCGGTAGTTGTGGTATAGTATACGGGTATGCGACCCCGACTTCCCTAGCTATTACTGTCCTATCCCTTACCCTCCTGGGCGGTAATATCCTACATTTCCTATTTCCCACTGTAACTTACCAATCTTCCCTTCCACACCACGTATCCTTCCCTTTCCCTATTTCTACCCTCACCACCAATCCGTGGAAACGCAACGGATAATCATAAAATAATTCAAGTATCCAAAATGGCGGCGATGTGGTTCACCACCTATCACGTCTCGTTTCTTGCGGAGGTGAAAAGCGGACCATGGAGAGCTGCTTCGCTACGTTGAATGTAAGAGGAGGAATGGATGGTAAGAATGAAAGTGAACGAAGCGAAACGAGTATGTAAGGATCGTAACAAGTGGCAAAAAGTGGTCTCTGCCTACCCCTTTACGGGAAAAAGGCGTGATTATATGTATGTATGTATGTAACATATATTTTTAACCGGTGTGAACTAGGAGAAAGAAGAGTGGTGGTGGGAGGAACTTGATCCTTATGGGAGACTAGGTAAACGCAATTTATAAAGCCTGTATGGACAATGCCAACTTGTATAGTGGCTTTGTCGGTAGTAAGATAGCACCAGCAAACTTTTCGAAACAAGTAGAATCGTCAGATATGTCCCTTATTTGAATGGAGCGGTGGACGAAAAATGATTTTTGTTGCAATCAATTTTTATTTTGATATATTTTATTCTTATTTAAAACTATATTCAAGACATCTATGAACATAAAACGAATCCTTATCTACCCGTCTTTCGTTTCTATTGAATAAAAGTATTAATATTAATCGACTTTCATGATTAATTTGCTTATAGCATAAAACTACTCTCGGGTACACTGAACGTAGGTAGACTTAATCCATGGATCTTGGATCAAGTATGTCGCTCTCTCAAAAATAGTACACTGGTTAATATTTTTTTGTTAATTTATAGCAAAAAACTAAAGTTCACGATGCCGAATGTAAGCCAAACTGTCACCAATACTACTATTGAATGGGAAAGGTGTGAAACTAGTAGATACAGCTGTCTTTTTAGGTCATTAGACGCAAAACTTCAGTGAGGCCCTCATATTGTTGGGTTAGCCGACACTCGACAGACTCAGTTCAGCAGCATTTGCAGTAAGACAATTTTCAGAGGAAAACACAGCAAGGCTTGTATATTTTAGTTACTTCCACTATATATACTTATGTCCTATATGGAATTCTACTGTGGGGAAATGCTGCAGATATAAATACAATATTTTTGCTGCAGAAGCGAGCTATTCCCATTGTGTACAATGTTATGATGAAATTAATGCTAAAACACCACATGCTAATACAATAGTAGTAATTTAAGATTCCAGTGGACTAATCAGGAATTAGTAAAGACAATAATTTCAAGGTTTAAAAAATGATTGTCCCTACTAATTGCATAGGGTCATCAAGTGTCTCTTATATGGGAACAGCTGGTAAATCCCTGTCGTTAGTATTTTTTCAATAGATATTCTGTTGGTTATCACATATTCTTGTAGCCTGATAAATTGATATACTTATTCCAGTGACATTTTTTTTTCAATTACGTCCTTTATGGAGAAAATTTGGGTTAAATAAAAAACAAAAGGGGATCAAAGGTCCCCTTCTCCTATACATCATATTATTATCTTTTTATTTATCCTTTCGTCTATGTCTGTATGCTGTTAGTTTTATGCGTGCTGGTCTACTTTTTATCGATTTTGAAAAGTTTTAGGAACATTTGCTTTTTTTAATATTAGCCAGGGCCCAGGATATAAATATGTGCATTTTTAACGTCCAAAATCAACTAAGGCTGACTCCACATTAGGCGTGCGCGATTCTCGGGCGTTTTAGTGACGTTCACGCAGCGTTCGTTAGCGTCCAGATTTGCCGGCGTTATTTTATTTTTGTGTCATATGAATTGATGCTGTAGATAAATTTAATTGTGATAGCACAATAATCGGTTTAAGTAGAGTTATCAGCTGAGATAGCAGAACAAAAGTACTAGATTCTGGGAAGATAGCGGGACTTAATTACATCGCGCATGAGTTGCGGGCTAACTCTATATACCCAGGTACAGTCGCCGACAAACTCAATGTACAAAATTCCGATTTGTGACCTTATTGCAATAGCAACATGGTTCAAAAGTGGTACAGCACAGGTGTTCGCGAATGTACGTAAATTCAGTGACTTCTTTTAAATCATTTATCGATTTGTGAATTTCGTTTCAAAATACTCATATTATATTTACGAGCGAAAACTCAAAAGTAGTTACCTACTGCTTTTAGTAGGTACCATATTATTACCTATACTATTTTGTTGTCTGTTTTTATTAATACAACACAGTTAAAAAAAATGTTAGAGCAAAAATATTGTACAATAAACATAAAAGTTCGATTATGAATTTACATGGCTTTAAGGAGACTTATACTATTTTGTTGTCGTATGTTTTTATTAATACAACACAGTTAAAAAAAAATTGTTAGACCAAAAGTACCTATTATGTGGTATCATAGATACATAATATTAAAAAGAGGTGTGGTATGGACAAATTTACATGGCTTTCAGGAGACGTTAAGTAACAAGTATTTTATGTTACCATGAGGTCACATTGCCCATAACATGCATAAGCAAATTACTCATCTTACGTGGATAACAATGTTAATTTGATGTTGAATATTATAGCACCACTCAAAGTACCCAAAGTTCATTTAAGATTTTGATTAGCTTGTGGCCAACAGACGCCATAGATGTTTACAAAATGTATCTATTATGTACTTATGTCAAATAAATATTTTTTAATTAAAGGTTTTTTATTTTTGAAAATCAATGACTACAAAAAAACTCAACTAGAAATGTATGTTATAAAATACACATCTTATTATGCAGGAAAGTATTTTAAAAGGGTTTTGGTCTCCATTAAAAAAACAAAATTAAAAATTTTATGTACAAAAACACAAAAAACTGTAAAAAGTAAGTACCTACTTAAATAAATAAAAAATCTATTTTAGCCGTTCAATATTTTTAAAGGATCTTTTTATTTTTTATTTAATAAGTGTGTCACCGAGTTGGGGGACCTCAGTGTGAAGAACAGCAGTGAGAGAGCTGATGATGATGAATTACAGCGAAGAACACTATCGATCATGTCAGCTTTCATACACGACGGACGGACAGACGAAATCGAGGATCAAAATCCGTTCATAGTTTTAGCATGAAAGAGTAACAAACATACATGCATCAATCTTCACAAACTTTCACATTTATTATAGTAGTATGATGGTCATATTATTTTGTTTAAGTTTTTTTACAAAATGGACCAGAAAGAATGAGGAAGATGTAAATCAAAATGTATTCCCCTTTTTCAGCCCTAACAAAAAATTTAAGCAATAATAAGACTAACTGTGAAAAAATTGTGTTGATATCACGAAAATTGAGTTTTTTATAAGCAAATCAATATGGGAACGCGCGAAAACTGATTGCGCCCGTCGAGTAATGGCTGTGACGTCACATCGCCGTGCGTAGCTAGCTAACTATGCAATGTGCATACAGTATGTTTTTGACACGCGCTCTGTAAACTTACCTTCGTTCATTTCGATTCATTTTTATATATTATTATAATAAATATGACTTAATAGGGAAAATTGTTAAATTTAAACAAAAAATTAATACCAACTTTCAAAGTAAAAACGCACAAAAGAGTATGAAATAAATTTTATTTTCAAAAAATAATTCTCCTTTTAAATTCGGCTAAAATTTTAACTATTTCCCTACTCAATCTTCTTAATTTTGAAGTCTGTGCCAGCCCAAACAATATCCTGATAAAACAATATTTTATAGAACTCACATTTAAGTTGGCAACCAACTTCAAAATTATGAAAATCGAGTAGAGAAATCAAAAATTTCAAACTCAAAATGGGCTATGAAGTACATTATTTTGATAGAACAAATCTTTATCAAGTAAAAGTTACGCCATCTTGGTTTTCACAATACTTCAAATGTTAGCCATCTTGTTTTCACCGTACTTCAAATGTCAAAATGGCCCCAAAAATCTCAAAAATGGGACCATTTAACTGGAGATAGTATACGTCTATGAGAGAAATAATTAAAAAATTTTGCCGAATTTAAAAAGGGAATTATTTAGAAAATAAGATTTTTTTCATACTTTTTTGTGGATTTTTACTTTGGAAGTCTGTTTTCATTTTTTGTTTCAAAATTATAATGTTTTCCATTTTTAGGGCTCCACTTAGGGCACACAAGGAACGCTTATAGTTTCGCTCGCTCCGTCCGTCCGTCTGTTATACTTCCGTAATTATGAATAATGATGGATGAAATTTGGTACAGTTATAGATTGTGTGTAGATCTTATCTTTGGCATAATAAAATAATAATAATTTTATATTTTAGGGGTAGCTCTGAAGGGGGAATGAAATATTTTTTCATTTTACCCCATTTGTGGGGTATCGTTGAATAGGTCTTGTAGAATTTAGGTAAAGTTTCTTTTAACATTACTTTTTTACAAAGTCGACTATTTTCGAGTAATCAGCCTCCAGTGGTTTGTAAGTTGGTCCCCCCTCCCTTAGAATTTCTAAATTATAAGAGATAGAAACTTGTAAGCTTCTATGCTAATAGATCATGCTAAAAACTCTTTAGGAAAATTATTTTAAGCGAAATCGGATAGTAACTTTTTAAGTAACTTGAAAAACCTATTACGCGATTTCCAAACGTGTGTCTTTAAAGACTGAGTTCTGTTCAATGCTTTTGGATCTAGGGTATACCCTTGGCACAAAATTTTACTTTTTGGTATGATATGCTTAATTTACTTCACATTGGCCAAATTCTTAAAGATGTACCTATACATCTCAGATCAAATAAAAAAAATATATTTGATCTGAGCCTATACATATTGAGGAGTTCCCTCGATTCCTCATGGATTCCATCATCGGGTTTCGACTTTAGTGACTAAAGTCTAAAAGGGCCAATTTCAAATTAGGGGCCATCCATAAATAACGTCACGCGTTAGGGGGGAGGGAGGGGGTCGACGAAGTGTGACATTGTGTGACAAGGGGGTAGGAGGGGTCCTAATTTTCGTGACGTCACATTTCAAAATCTATTTTAATCTAAGTGTTAATATAGTAATCATAAGTAATAGCTATATGATATTATGATAGCTTTGCCCCAGTGTCGAGACCCCCCAGCCCCAGTGATGTTTAAGAGATCATAATGTTGTTTTTTTATTACATAAGTTTTTTTTTTCGCCGAGAAAATGCGTTTCAGCATCCCACTAGGGGATAGCGGTCCTACCCGTGAGTATGTGAGACTCTGCTGCACCCGAAAAGATGGTGAATGGGCGCAGCCCCTACTCAATAAAAACTCGGCGGTACTCCACTCCATACCACCCTTGGCGGGCCACGGGATCGCGTGAGCCTGGGCATAAGAGTCTGGCAAGAAAGACGATCCATGCGTCAGATGGGCATATAAAAGTTGGACCTGTGCTTAATCTCTCGACAGTCGTGTCGGTCATCCGTCCCACCAATTCAAATTAAACAAATTTCGGAACTGCTGTTTTAATTGAATAATTATTTCTAAATGTAAAATTGTAAAATGTGACGTCACGCTAGGGAGGGAGGGGGTCTCACAAATGTGACAAGGACGGGGGAGGGGGTCAAAAATCATGAAATTCGACTGACGTAATTTATGGATGGCCTAGGAAACTCGAGAACGGCTAGACCAATTTGGCTGATTTTGATCTTAAAATAATTGTATCAGTTCAGGGAAAGTTCAAAAGATGAGAAATTAATATATACGTTAGGGCTATATATACACATATATAGCCCTAACATATATCCGCCTCCTTTTTTTGGATGTCGGTTAAAAAATACTAAAATATAATAGTCAATCTATGACATTTTGTTCATAAAGTTTTTTGTCGAGATCTCGAACAAGTGACTACACCATAAACATAGTTATAAGCGAGGGAAAAAGTAGGTAGGGAGTTTTTTGTATTGTCTTATTTCATCTTTTAAGTTTCATTCAATAGATTAAATATATTTTTTAAGTAGGTACCTAACATATCTGCGTGACTCGTGTTTTATTTCTCTATGTAAAACCCATTGTTTAAAATACATTGTCACTAAAATACTGAATTCATTCTGAGCATATTCTATAAACTAAACATTTAGTAATGCAAAAAAAATGTAGGTAGATGTTTCGTATTTATTTAGGTACCTACTCAGTACTCACATTAAAATATTCTTCGCAATAAATGTCTACTGATTTTTGTAGCTATAACACTTTTTTCAACACTTTACACAACTAATTTTCTCAGATTTTGTCGTTGGGCACATGAAAAAAGTATTTTTCTGGAGTGCTAACCGTTGTATTATACATAAAGGTGTTATACAATTATATCTATATGTTATTTTATCACCATAATTCCAAAAAATTCAATAAAACTTCAAAATTACTGCACGAGTTCCTTACCGCGGCGGTCAGAGCCGGCGAAATGACGTCACGCGTTGAGCGGTCAAGCTCGCGCTGATTTTAAAAACATCCAACTTTAAAAATTAATAAAAAATTCAGTTTTTGAGATATCGAAAAAATTCTTTCACTAATATTTTTTAGATTTTATTTTTGATTTTTATACATTATAAAATAATTACACTCATCTAGCTCATTGTCTGATAGTAAGCAATTACCACCATCCATGGACATCCACAACACTCAAAATGGACCAGGAAAGAAGCAGATGAATTGTCTGATAGTAAGCAATTACCACCATCCATGGACATCCACTACACTAGAAGAATTTCAAGTGTGTTCCCAGTCCTTAAAATGCCCAACCTCCCTTTGGGGACTTAGTATACTCACTAACTAAGAAAAAACAATGCAAGCTTAATTTTATACCGGTTTTCTGTGAGGCCGTATAAATTATCAGGGAAGTTATGGGGCTTCTTAACGATAATAATAATAGCTATTACTAATAGTTTATAGTTTTGAATACTAATAGATTATTAGCTAACTGAAATAAAAATATATATTATGTAACAGTAACCAAATCCAATATAAAAGTTTAAGATAATTATTTCTGAATACTGTATTTAAGTGTTGGAATTGATTAAAAATCGAATATCCATATCCAAAACCAGCAGATAATTCAAAATAATTATATCAGATATATTAATTTATATTCATAACCATTACATCCCTGGTTTTTTCCCTGACTACGGTGAAGCCAATAGGGTAATGATTTTGGCAGTCTATGTATGTTTGTTCCCTCGTAGCATCTAAACTACTGGGCCGTAGATTCGTAATGATGCTGGGGGTAACATAGGCTATATATTCTTTTAACTGAAGCATGGGCCTTCCATTAGGTATTATTCTAAAGTTTAGCCAACACATCATTTCGTAAGATATAATTTTTGATAGGTATTTACTTATTATAAACAAAAATGATTTTTATATAAATTTTCTATTTACGTATAAAAATATTATATTAAACAAAGACGTTTTACCTAGATTAAAAAGTATTAAAAAATTATTGTAAAGAAGATATTAAAAAAATCTATAGTACAATTATTATTATTTAAACTTACCAGTATCTGCGGGTGATGCGATTTCCGCCAAATACAGCAAAATAATTGAATATACACAAAGTTTATTTAAGTACATCTTGAACAGCCGCTCCATTTCTTCCATTCCACAATAAAACGTTACTTGTTTCACTTTGGAATCTGTTAATTTATTATCACTTAACTTTTTGTTTTGTATTTAGACATTTTACTGTAATAAGCACGCCTTCAATTTAGTAAAAATGGTTGCTAGGGTTTTATGTGGTCACAACATTGAATAACACCTGTGGGAATTGCTTGATTTTGAACATACGACTTACTAAAGTTCAATCAACTTTTAATGCCCAACTATAACTTCTACATTATTGTAATCACTAAAAAGAAGAGAGTAACGGTATATATTACACTTAAAAGTTATTAATATTTCACATTTTCTTGAAATATAAACTTTTGATGAACTTTGAAAGTTTTTAAACTTTGTTTCACAATCACTCGTTTATGTTGAAGGACGCTAACAAAACGCGTGCGTACCCAGTGTCACAGACAAACAATGAACTTTTTTGACATTTATGACAGTTGAAATTTTTGACACGCCCAATGACAGTCATCTGACAGTTTTGGCGCAAAGGATTTTTTTTTAAATATACTGCAATAAATTATAATTGAAAAGCCAAAATTAGAATAACTTTGTTGCCTTTGCCTTTCAAAAAATACATACTTATATTTTCAAGATAGAGATTAGTTTAGCTACATACCATTTTGAGCGCTTTATTTAATTTATTTAGTAAAATCATCAAAATTAAATAAATCTGATTTAGTACAAAGTAAAGAAGTAAATCAAATTACAATATTGTACATAATATATACAAAATAAAAGTATAAAATTGTGTTTTATCTAATAAATAATATTATTTTGCATAAGAGTTATGATATACTTATGACAATTTGTCATGGGCACTAGTGACAAAAAAAAAATGTCTATGGATGCGGATTGATTGCTGTTGAAAAAAAAATTTTCTTTCTTTTTGGACTACTCAGTCATTTCGGGTTGTTGATGCGGGATTTAAATCCTAGGTAATCGCTGTTTTTACAGTTAAATGTGATCAGATAAATTGTTAGCAATTAAATAAATTATCGTTGTTTTTAAGTTTTAATCATATTTCTGTGAAAAATCATACAAGAGAGTGGTAATAGTCAAATAAAGTTGCACGATAGTTCTATGTGACATTTCCCGTGTGTATAGTTTTCTAACCTATTTATGTCAACACTTCGTTGTTTTTTATCATTACAGCAGCCATGGTGCGTATGAACGTATTGAGTGATGCCCTCAAATCCATTCACAATGCCGAGAAAAGAGGAAAGAGGCAAGTGCTTATCAGGCCTTGCTCCAAAGTTATTGTCAAATTCCTCACAGTGATGATGAAGCACGGTTACATTGGAGAGTTTGAAATCGTAGATGACCACAGAGCTGGTAAAATAGTCGTGAACCTCTCAGGAAGATTAAACAAATGTGGTGTTATTTCGCCAAGGTTCGATGTGCCCATCAATGATATTGAAAGATGGACCAACCTACTTCCATCGCGACAGTTTGGGTAAATATTCTCCTTTTTTCTACTTTTTATTAAATATAATAGAATATAAGTAAGCTTTTCCTGTTGTAAATGATAGAAAATAGTTAAATTATTATGTAGATGCTCAGGGTTAATATTATTTTTAGGTTATACACAACCCTAAAATATGGATCAGTTTTATTTATCATTTACATAAAATAATTTTATCCCAGTCACCACACTGTTTATTTTAGCAAAGTATACATTTATATATTCAATGGTGTATTGCTTTTGTTTTCTAATTTTTAATTAACTACGTATGACAGTAACTAAACTTATATGGAAACTAGCCCGTTTCCGTGACTTTGTTCACATGGAGTTCAGTTTCCATACATAATTTTACCCCCTTAGTGAACTAATTTTCAAAAATCCTTTCATAGCGGATGCCTACGTCAGTACAACTATCTGTATGCTAAATTTCAGCAAAATCTATTCAGTAGTTTCGGCTTTTTGTTGAAAGATGAGTCAGTCAGGTTGTCAGTCAGTCTGTTTGATTTTCTGTATAACTACTAATGGGTAGAACTACTTTTTTTTTGCTTACTGTAGTTTCTAGGGTTTTTTTAATAATTTACCATCGCTTTTGTGCTGCTCATATTAAAAATAAATATAAGGATTATTTGTTTGTTACTACGGACAGTATAATGCAAATAAACTTAAAATATAATTAAAAGTAAAAGCCATTCCGAACAACTTTATCATCATTAATTACAAAATTTAAATATTAGGAATTGTATAAATAGAAAATCTGAGATATTTTTTAATATTTTTAAATACTTTGATGCCTTAATTCGCATTCATTATTTCTTCTCCCTAAATCATAACTTATTTAAATGTCATATACAAATATAAAGTTTTTCACAACTCGAAAAACAAAATTGAACTAAGGCAGTAGATCAAAATCTAAAGATTCTGACTGCCCATTTTAATTTGGATGTGCCTAGTAACTGTAATTGTCACTTACAGTTGAGACAAATCTAACACCTTATTGAATCAATATAGTTACAAACAAATAATACATACACTTAGGCCAAGAGCGCACCACGATTTTTTGTAGTGCGATTATTTTGTCGCAGAAATGTTACATACATTTAAATAACGTCACTATAAAAAATTGTGGTGTGTGTTTAGCCTTAGGGTCTGTTTCACAATCTTCTAATAAGCTTATTTGCATGTTTTGTCTCTGTCCCTCATTATTAAGTAAGCAGCGATAAAACAGCTGGACAAGCTGTTTATTACTTATTAGGCGATTGTGAAAAAGGCCCTTAGTCATGTTTTCTACTGCTTGCTTTTGGAAATAAAAATATATTTCTACTATATTGTATAGTAATCAATGATTTATTATAATATGGTTAATGGGGAATAACTAATACTTTATCATAACTGTGTGTCATTGTAAAATTTCTGTCAATACACAAAACCTATGCCAAAAAACGCACAACTACCGCGGATCGCCAATAGTTCTTGTTGGTCGTCATTTGATATGTTGTGCTAAAGTATTGAAGGCAACAACATAAGTTGATGTTACTTTATAGTTAACATTGTATATGTTATTGTTGACAAAATAATTTTAATGAATTAATTAACTCCTGGAGATTTTATATTCAACTAGCTGTCCCGACAAACGTTGTTCTGCCTTAACTATAAACTGAAATTTCTCACCGTTTAAACCTTCCCTGAATTGATACGATTATTTAAATATCAAAGTTAGCCAAATCGGTCCAGCCGATTTCGAGTTTTAGCGAGACTAACGAACAGCATTTCATTTTTATATATAAGATTTTACTTATGAGTATCTTTTATCTTTTCAGATATCTAGTTCTCACCACAAGTGGCGGCATCATGGACCACGAAGAAGCCAGAAGGAAACATCTTGGAGGAAAGATCCTAGGTTTCTTTTTCTAATCTTAACTCAATATAAATGAAAAAGTATGTTTTGTTTTATTTAATAATATTATGTATATAGGGTGAGAGTACCAATTATCAGCACTTTAAGAAATGGTCCAAATTTAACCTCGATTATTGCAGAGGAAAATACTTTATAGTTTAAGTACGGTGTCACCGGCAGTAGATTCCAGAAACATTAAAGAATATAAAAACAAATCTTTAATGATTCTGGAATCTGGAAGTTGAGACAAATCTAACACAAGGAAGGAAACAAAAATTAATTACAGATAAGCTTATAATTCCACTATTTGTTCGGGTCGCGATAATTTGGTATAGTGCTAGCAATTGGGTGTGTCATCCTATATGCTTTTATATAACTTTTTAATTCTTAGTAGTAGATGAATAGCTTATTATTTATTACACACAATAAATAATATTTATGTTGTTTCACTGGGTTAGTTGGCCAACTTTTACCTGAAATAATGTATAATATTTAAGTTTCAAAAAGGAGCATAGGCACATATACACACTTGAAAAAAATAACAATATAGTGGACTTCGACAAAGCCAGAAGGAAGAGTAATGATTTTGGCAGTCTATGTATGTATGTATGTATGTTTGTTCCACCATAGATCCTAAACTGTTGGTCCGATTGTAATAAACGAGTTGTCAATATATTCGTAATAACAGCCCGGGTAAGATAAGACATTAAAATTATGTACGTTGTTGATACCTATGTATGATTTGTTACTGAATTTAATCCAATAAGTCCCTAGAGTTCAACACTGCCCTGCAAACATTTGCCAGATTACCAGGGGTACACTTTAACAATCAATTTTCAACTTGATCAATTTAAAAGCTTCAATAAATTTAAATTGATTTTTGAATTTGAAAGAGCTTTTGTATGCCTGAAATCGCAATGGTATCAAATCCTAAGCGCAATTATTAAAATGGGAGTGCTATTTCTGCCTTTATAACCTAAAAAAAAAACAAGGCTGAATAGGGTATTATCCTATGATGAAAATATACATCAGATTGTTGATATTTTATCGCTAAACATTAATTTAAACCAATTTAACCAACTTTTCACACAAAAATATGTATGATTTTTATAAAATATCAAAAATAAAATTATGAATTTTTCACGTTTGACCACGTGACTAAAAACGCACGAGATTGGAATGTGACGTCATATTCTTGTACTTCTTCTTTTTTTATTAATGGCCTCCCGATTTCCATAAAGAATAGGCAGCATCAGAATAATTAACGTCATACGTCAGCGAGTAATAGCCACTTTTTCCGCATTTCAGTGTTCTTTGGTATGCATATTGGTCACAAAGATTTTCCCCGGTATTTTGATAGACTTATTAGTGCATTTTGGCACTACGCACCATTTATAAGGCATTTTTAATAGGCTTAAAAACATTTATTTAAAAACGTAAATAGTAGGTATTCTGGGCTGGGCTTTTATTAATTGGCATTTTCAGTGTAATTTGACACTTGACAGTTACAATGTTACAAGAATGTGACGTCATGACAACTCATTATAGCGTTTTCGCGCCTATAATATTAATTCAAACTTTTAGGCTAATTTGCAAGGAAAAGAAAGAAATTCACAAAGAATGGTTCAAACTGCTAATGTATTTTGGTATTAGGAACAATTTGGCATACTTATCAAAAACTTGGAAAATACCCTATTACAAAATGGGAACAAGTGAAATATACGAGACATTAGTTTTCAAGATGGAAAATGCACATATAACTTGTTTCATAAAACGATATGCCTGCTTGTTTCCCCATCTGTTCCATTTGCGTTAATAAAAATCTTAGGAAGTATATTGATTGAAAACTAGAGCATTGTAATTAGTAAAATACATAGATATATAATATTAAAAAGAGGGTACACTACAGCCGCTGTATCTTGACGGGTCTGAACATAGGCTCTGCGAACTTTAGCGCATGTACAACTCGTGAAGAAAACTGTTATTGTATTATTTTTATATACCTATGTACTAATAAAATTTCCCTAATACAGTTGACCAATTAGTACAAATAAAATAAATACGAAAACACTTAGAAACAGTTATTGCGCGACCTTCTGCGCGAAGTTCACACTCGCCAAGATACATCGGCCGTATTGTAAAATATATGTAAATGTCATTTTATTTCTTTCCTTTCGAAGGCATGTCAAAATCGAGACCTGACGTCACTGCAACCCAAGTGGATCTATTGTGACTCCTTTGCATTATAGTACCTGCCCCAGGCCTATGCTGCTCCTAAACTGAACAATATGGTTGGGGTTGGTGCTACGAATTTCCTTTGTGGGGGAGTATTCGTGCAGCCCAAGGTACCTGTTTCTGTTCTGTTGAAGTGCCGGACAGTCGAGGAGAAGGTGAAAGGGTGTGTTGACCTTCTCCGTCTCTGCAAGTCGTTGTGTCACCAACTCTTATTTTGTTGAGGTGTTTGTGGAGCTTGCAGTGCCCAGTTATGGTTCTTGTAAGGGCACTTAGTTGATTCCTACGCATTGAAAGCGCCAGTTCCGCACGCCGTTTGTTAAAGGCCGAGATTAGCGCTTTGGAATGCACAAGGCCCGGGATTGCAGCCCATTGCTTTATGCTTAGGCTGCGGCCCAATTCCTTGAGTGCTCTTTTGGTAGTGCTGGGAGGTATTCCGCAGACTGGTTTTGGTCCGTAAACGAGACTTTCGGCCCCAGCCAGCTCATCCGCGGTTTCATTACCAGGGATATTGCTGTGGCCAGGAACCCATACCAGACAGATATTGTTGTCACGGCACATATTAATAAATAGTTACTACGTCACGGCCACGGCCTAGCATGTTTAGCGTCTCAACACAATCCAGAACTAATTTGGATGAAATTTCAGCTGCAGTCAGTGCTTTCAGTGAGAAAAAATAAGGCCAATACACAAAAGAGGCCCTACAGACATTTATATCTTACCGGTTATTAGATAAGAACAAAGTCTTAGAAAAATTACATATGCGAGCTGTTACAGGACTTTTACAAGTCGTATGGCATATTTTTGACTACCCAGTATGGATTTCAGCCAAAAAAGAGCACCACGGTACTATTATTTTGTTTCACGGATGATATAAATCAGTGCCTTAACGATAAAAAACATGTTGTCTTTATTGACTATTGCAAGGCGTTCGACACACTTAGACACGACGCTAATAGATAAGCTAGAAAATAGTGGCATTAGGGGCAACCTGTTAGATTGGTGTCGCGACTATCTTCATCAACGTAGCTACCGCGTCAAAGTGGGTAGAACTTAGTGACCAGGTTGAAATCACTGAAGGCACTGCTCAGGGATCGGTAATAGGTCCCGTGCACTATCTAGCTTACGTAAAAGACCTCATTAACATAATAAAGCACTGTAAGGCGTTTCAGTTCGCTGATGACACCTGCCTTATTTCTGCAGATCAGGATATATCAGAAGCCCAGAAACGACTGCAGTCCGATTTTACTGCGATATGTAATCTTTACGAGCGACGAGCGGTATTAATTAAAAATAAAATGCCTGTGTATTTTATGTGAGCAAATGTTGGAATATGAAACAACAAGATAGCAGGCCTCTAAAATTCAGGTTAGCCCTTTTTAGATTTGTCTGCCCACCTCGCCCGTGTAACTCATAACCGCTTAATGTAATTAATTTGTCTCATTGGAAACTATAGATTATATTGTAACCGCAGAGCCATCTTTATCACTCATTGCAGGCCGTGAAATAATACTTTCGGAAGATGATTTTCTCTATCGCAAGAAAGTCTTGCTTTTATATTATCTTCGTTTTCTTTAATTACTATTACTTACTTGTGATAACGACCACTATGAAAAATATAATACATTGGTAAAGAAGTCGATGACGGTCTACGTGATGTATGTAAGTATACATAACAATAGAATATAATGTACCTACTTATTTACTTAAATGTTTTTGATTGTAGTTAGGTATCAACAAGCTATTGGCGTTCGAAATATTTATTACACAATCACTAACTTTGAAGGTAACTGGTAAGTAAACGCGGGCACACCCTGGCCTCGGACGTTGACATAAATAGGTATTCTAAGCATGAATATCTACTGGACGGCTGTTCCTTAATCAAGATATTACACTTAGAATGTTGTTATCACTTCTCAGTAATATTTTATGGTACCTTAATCCTTATGCAACTTTAAACGTGAAATAATTTGCTACGAAGTTGCTCTACATTTTCTTTTCAGATTTCTCCAGCCTCGGCCTATAGGAAATTTGTGAAATTATATTGTTATTATTATTGATATCTATCTATTCTAATATAATAAAGAGGAAAAGTTTGTTTGTTGGTTTGTTTGCATTGAATAGGCTCCGAAACTACTGGACCGATTTTGATGATTTAGAACACGGGGAAGGACATACTTATACTTTTTATTGCGGTAAAATGTACGGTTCTCGCGTGTTTCCCTTTGCGCGCACGAAGTCGCGGGCAACATCTAGTTTTGTAATAATGTTGAAACATAGAGTTTTCTATGTCAAATTATAGATGTGTACCATCTATTTTCTGATATTAGATACTATGTCAGGAGCAACCAACAGCTATTAGCTTAAATCACTTTAAAGACAAACGTAAACGCATAGGTAAGCTGTAATTTTTGGTGGCCAACGTGAGTGACATAAGAAAGTGATATCATATATGAAACTATTTACTTATACCAATTATTTATTGGAGAAACCGTCCGTGACATATATATCTATTTAAACACAGGATTCATAATAATCACGAATCTAGGCAAACTACCGCTCGAAATAACTACAAGTTTTACGAAGACCTAGCTAGTTTTGTGGTCCGTCACCGAGTTGACGATGCCGCGCGCGAGCCGCGTAGCGCGACGACACCGAAGTCGGGGACGCGTCCCGCCAAGCGCCGTCATTCCACAGTCGCGCGTCGCACGAACTATACCACGCTCGCTCCGACGAAAATGTATAACACGCTCCTATAGTGCTCCTTCTAAGTGACAGTGCTCGTGTTAATCTGCCTTAACTTCTATCAATCTCCACCGAGTATAGAGGATGATGGCTCCCGAGACGGTAGTGACCGTAGACCACAACAACCAGCAAGCGCCGCCGCCGCAGCAGCAGGGCGGTGCACTGGATTGGATCAAATTTAATGTTGAATATTTCAAAACGCAACCTGGCCTACTGAAAGTTGTCGAATTGGTAAGTTTAAAATTAGTTGAACTCTATTTAAGCTAATTTTCCCTATTACGATTTAAATAACTACCGGTAATAAATATAATCGTATTTGTCGTTATTAGATAATTTTAAACTTTGAGATGTATGACATCAAGCGTTTTGAGTGTTATATGAGTGTTATATTGTTATATTTCTAGACTTTACTATGTTTTTGTCCTTGATTACGTATGACGCTCCTTGCATATAATGCGTTATTTACTTTAGAAAAGTCACTTAGACTCTACGTATAGTTCTAAGTGGATTTGCATAATGCTAATGAAGGGAATTTCGAATGGCGCTTATTGTAAGAGAGCTTTCTTGTCGCGCGTATAGGGGTCAGTAGGTGGTGTGAGTTTTGCCTTAACTCTGTCGGTTACGAAAATATGCGGAGGCGCTACCTACACGACCCAAACCGCGCAGCTTTATCATTATTACAACGCGCAGCCTTAAAAGCATAATTTTATATATTTGACGTCATTTTTCATAATATGTAGGTATGATTGGTTACTCAAACACAACAAGGTCACAGAATCGTCGTTTCTCTACGTGTTTATTGCGGATCTTAAATACCAATTATTATTTTTAAACAAAAAATTAAACCGACTTCCAAAGTAAAAATGCACAAAAAAGTATGAAATAAAACTTATTTTATAAATAATTCCCCTTTTAAATTTGTCTATTTCTCTACTTAATCTTCTTAATTTTGAAGTCGCTACCAGCCCAAACGATATCCTACAGTATTTTATAGAATTACTCACGTTCATATTTGCTGGTACCGACTTCAAAATAAAGAAGATTAAGTAGAGAAATAGCCAAATTCAAAAGGGGAATTATTTATAAAATAAGTTTTATTTCATACTTTTTTGTGCATTTTTACTTTGGAAGTCGGTTTAATTTTTTGTTTAAAAATAATAATTTCACCCTTTTTAGTGATATATCTTGTTAAATTATTATTAATACGTCTTAAAATCGTCTAAAATAAACGATCGAATGTATAACTGAATACGCGCCAAGCTTCCGTTAGGTATTGTTATTAAGATGATGATGATGATTACTGTAAGTTACAAAGTGGCATATGCTTGCAGTTTTTTAAAGAATTCCGAAATTTCCTAACGCATATCTTTAAATACTGAGGAGTTCTGTTCAGTGCTTTTGGATTCAGGGTATACCTTGGTACAGCATCTTATTCTTTGGTAGCATATGCTTGTGTTACTTTAGTAAAAGTCAAAATCACTATGTGTCGATATAAATTTCCAGGAGTTCCCTCGATTCCTCATGGATCGCATCATCATGTTTCCACTTTAGTGACTAAAGGACCAATTTCGAATTAAACCCTTTACAACAACAAAACAATTTTGCAAATTGGTCCATAAACGGCAGAGTAATGTTCAAAGATCTCCGTGTTAGTGTAAAATACTTGAAGTACCTTCTTTATCATCATGTATGCTGTGATAGTGGTGGTGATGATGATGATTACTCTAATTGACAAAGTGGCATATGCTTGCAGTTCTTTAAACAACGCCAAAATCCCCAAACATGTATCTATAAGGAGTCAGGAGTTCTGTTCTGTAGTTTTGGATCCAGGGTATACCTTGGAGCAAAATCTTACTTTTTGGTAGCATATACTTGGACTACTTCAGAAGAAGTCGAAATCACCATATGTGTCCATATAAATTTTGAGGAGTTCCCTCGTTTCCTCATGGATCCCATCGTCAGGTCACCAATTTTCTGAAAATGGGACCAACTTCGGATTATACCTTTTACATCAAAAAAAGAATTTTGAAAATCGGCCAACAGACGGCGGAGTTATCCGCGAACATACAAAAAAAAAAAAAAAAAAAAAAACAAAATATATACAGCCGAACGTATAACCGCCTCCTTTTTTTGGAAGTCGGTTAAAAAGTCTTACGAAATATAAACATTTAACAAATATTTTGATGAATACACTTAGAAGATCGACAACATCTTAGGGTACCTTTCTTACTTTTAGCTCTACCCTATTTAAGTAAGTAGTTCCTTTATCCCTACCTACAAAGCTTACCTTAAAACGTTATAAGCGAGCCCTTTGTTACCTAAAACAAAATGTAAAAGTTATATAAAAGACAATACTAACAAAGAAGTTATTTAAACAGAACAGGTAGAGAAACGCTACATTCCTACAACATAATCGTTTTAAGACCCAAATTATAAATAAATTAATGTAGGTACGTAATTAATAAATGATTATTATAATATAATTAATTAATGAGTAGAGTAGTACCTATAATAAGTGAGAAAATAATACCTATGAATAATTTTGGAATTGAGGAATGAAAAATTTATATCGGCACAATAAATAATTATTTTTAAACAAAAAATGAAAACCGACTTCCAAAGTAAAAATGCACAAAAAATTATAAAATAAATATTTTTTTCTAAATAAATTTAACTACGTCGTATTTCTCTACTCAATCTTCATAATTTTGAAGTCGGTACCATGAATCCCAAACAATATCCTGATAAAAACAATATTTAGTGGAACTCATGTTTGAGTTGGCTGTACATATAATATCATGGATGAATATATTATTACGGACCAGTAATAAATAATAATATAATTCATCCATGATATTATACAGCCGAACGTATAACCGCCGACCGCCGCCTTTTTTAGAAGTCGGTTAAAATGATAAATTTTCCTGCGATCGCGCAAGACTCTACATTACGGAACTTACGATTTACAGTTCGATTCCTGTTACTCAATAATGAATCTAAGCAATATTTCTATAACTATTACTTTTAAATAATAAAACAATGTTAAGTGCCCTTCTCATAATGATATATGTATTTATTATAGAGTTGTGTTATATGTAACTTGTTGTCTATCTATACTAATATAATTAAGAGGTAAAGTTTGTTTGTTTGCATTGAATAGGCTCCGAAACTACTGGACCGATTTTGATAAAATTTGACACAGATATAGAGTAGACCACGGGGAAGGATATAGGCTATTATTTATCGCGAAAAATGTACGGTGTTTGCGTAATTAACTATTGCGCGTACGAAGTCGCGAGCGATATCTAGCATTACATAAAGAGAATTTTCAAATATTATTATGTAGGTGCATGTTTAATTGTAAAAACCACTTCTGGCTATAAACAGTTAGGTAAACAAGAGTTCTACAGACCATGATTTAACACTATTGAAATGTTAAAGGCGTTACAATATAGGAACTAATGTCTAGGTACTGTGTCAACTCTTATTAGTACATTGCATAGCTATGTAGTAGTAGGTAAAACCATTAAATATCATTTATCAAAGATACATTGTCACTTGTAAGATTTAATTTCACGTTTGTATGTTTTATCTACCTCTTATTGTATTGTTTATTATCAGCAGGTACAGTCATAACTCATAACTCATAGCAAAACAAAAGACCGAATGGAATGCCTTTAGGTACATACCTACAAATTAGGCGAGAACCTGTCGCCTACGTCAAAATTCATGCTGATATCATCGCCTATGAGGCTATGACTCCTAAGTGTATCCTTGCCTTTCAAGTTTCAGTCGGTTTTCGTATGTATTAATTGTATACTGCATTTGATTCTCGTAACTAAAATTGTTTAATTCGCACTACCTATTGTATGTCTTGGGGGTGATTCAGGCAGATGCACAATTGCACATGCATCGAATCGTGTGCGTGCGAGTGAGACAAAATATGATGTGATCCTGCCATCCTGCGAATTGAACATTTTTAATTACGAGATATTGTTTATCCCGACTAGGTATAGTGATGGTTATCGTCATAAAAATATTTATTCTTTGATAAAAGAATGAATCATTGTAATCATAAAATGTGACCTTCAAAGCGTATCTCCTATCTTGTGCTTGTGAGATAATATTGTTATATCCGAAACAATATTCTTTTGCACAACCTTATAATCGGTGCATTTTCAATCGCCACAATTTTTTACGTTCTACAATATGGCCCTGACTCCTGACTCATGTCCTGTGTACATTGAATCGCCTCAATTTCTTACATTAAACTATATGGTCATTACTCATTTAATTCATTGGTCACGTCGCGTATTATAAAGATGTTTAAAATACGTAGTTTATTGGCACTTAGCACCCCATTACTAACACTTGTTGAAGAACAATACGATCCAAGACTATAATAATTATAAAACCAATAATATGCTTACCGTATTAGGTTTCTACTTACCCACTACAAGTATGACTAGAGTTTCATTGTATACTCTACATAGTAATATTATAATATTTGGTGTCTATTCAGCGATTTGGTATCATTTACTTAAAAGTATTTACTTCAACATTTGCAGAAACATGTTTAGCTTGCGTTGCTACGAAATTCTTTTGTTTCATATCGATTACGATTATTATTATTGAAAGTCACATTTGTTGTGACTTGTGAGTTGTGACTGATTTTACAAGAAGCTACAGTGAGTGGTGGTCCGATATCTGCGGAAAGTTTAATCTCAATTCTCAATATGTTGTCTAGAAGATGACTTATAAAACAAAGGTCCTTTATAACTAAAATACTATTTAACGACCTAGGCTACTTATCAGTAGCACAAGGATATATTTCAAAGGGTTTGTACTTTGTACCAGTGGCATGGGGTTCCTATAACTTCATTCCTATCAGCTTCACTTACTGCTTACCTTTTTAAATCCCTCATCAGAATCCCTACGTATTATACAGGCTAGGGCTTCCCTATGAATGAGAACCAGCCTTCACCACTGGTTTGTACAGCGATCGTTTAAAACGTCCTCAAGGTTAATGGATGAAGGGTCATTTCAAGCTGTTCTGGACTACAAGGCCAGATTGCTTTGACCGTTCTTAACTATTTACTGAACATTACGTAACAGTAAATATTAGGTAGATATATATGTAATATGTATTTATAAATTATAAGGCAATTACAATAATGTAACTTGTAAGGACTGAAGACTCAAACTTAGTAATTACAGACACTTGAAGGCTCGGCTTCCACAGTTTTTATTGCTACGTGTGAACTTTGAACACTAAAACCTTCATTGTTTTTCTTTAATGACTTCTCTTCATTGTCTCCCTTGTTAACCTCTTAAATTTTCTGGTAAATAATAAATAAAGGTATTAATAATAATATAATAAGACGTAGATACCTACTTACCGTAGT
Source organism: Glaucopsyche alexis (assembly GCA_905404095.1). Lineage (NCBI taxonomy): Eukaryota > Metazoa > Arthropoda > Insecta > Lepidoptera > Lycaenidae > Glaucopsyche > Glaucopsyche alexis. The sequence goes on from FR990053.1 coordinate 13,538,230, forward strand.
AAACACAACTACTTTCAGCAAAAATGTGTCACATAATAATAGTTCTGTTGCCAATTGCCATACTTCTAAAGCTCCATCATAATATCTAATTGTTGGTGTGGAAAACCTTTTAATATAAGTCATAACTAGGCAATAATCGAATGGTATAATGGTACCACAGCTCATAACAAAAATATTGATTTTGTATCAACATGACATATAGATAATATTTAGTTAATGTGAAACCGTGAGACCATAAAAGTAATAAAACTGTTCAAAAGCGAAAGTTACAGTTTCCTTCCCGGCAATGATTGTCTCACTGTTATGAATTTCTTTTCAAATTATGTTTACTTGTTATGTTTTTATAGAAATAACGCAAGGAAAGACCTGGACATAATTTGAAGTAACCTAACTTTTTGTCAAGTTTTGTTTATAATATCGAAATTTGGTAATGCTCCTAGTCTAGATGGTATAGTACCTAATTTACGTTACTCAGTCTAACTACAATTACTGAAACTAATTCTACTAGCTAACTTGTTCTGAATGTTAACTTTTCACTGCGTCGCTAATATATTGAACCTTAATTCCAGAATAACATGAATGTTAGGTAGTAAGTTATGTTAACTTATTTTCGTAAATAATTTATTAAAGGATGACTTCACGTACTAAGTCCTTGGTGTACAAACTACAAGTTATTATAAATATAAGCACGTGAGTCACGAAAGTCCTTGGAAGGTCGAAACGGTTATTTGCGATCAATACGGATTACGAAGTAGAAATGTCTATTGATGTGTAATCTAAGACTAATTGTTAGTACCTATTTGATGTTATAGTTTTCACACGTAGAGTTTTTAACCGACTTCCAAAAAAGGAGGCAGTTCTAGTACGTTTGCCTGTATGTAGGTAATATTGGTATTTTTTGAATGTTCAACGATTACTCCGCCGTCTGTGGACCTTTTATAAAAATTATTTTTTTGATGTAAAGGGTATAATCCTAAATTGGTCCTTTTGACATCAAAGTGGTTTTGACTTCACAATTCTGAAGATTGAGTGTGTAGATAAATTATTATAAAAGTTATTTCTTACTTTTTGTGCATTTTTACTTTGGAAGGCGGTTTTAATTTTTTGTTTTTAATAATTTATTTCCATAATTTTCCAGTAGTATCCTTTTGGTCTGGCTCGAATGACCATATTGTAAATTCGGCGGTCCGGTACATTAATGCTTCTAAAAATTTGTTGCAACTAGTTGAATATTTAATTTAATAATAAGTTACAGCTGTGACTCTGTAAAATAGGGATTGAGCGAAAGCTGCAAGAAATAAAGACAAAAAAACTAATCGCAAACTAGTTTTTGAATCGACTCGAGACTCGAAAGCGACCCTGCTAAGCAGAATTTATATACCTACATACATAGGTACTTAAAAGTAAATTGTAATTTGTATCTAAATATATCTGTGATCAATAGCTCGGTTGATGAATGATTTAAGCGTTTGTATAAATAATTACGTAAGATTTACACTACGTCATCAAAGCATTCATCACCTTTGTTGTAGGTAATCTTACCACTTACCTCCTCATATTGGCTACTTGTGTTATAGGTACCTACCTAGTACCTACTATTTATAGGGGAATTTAGCACAGTGAAATGCAAATACAATTAAATTCAAATGCCGATTATGCAATAAATTTTTATAAGTAGGTAACTATTGTTTAAAAAGTTAAATAATGTTGTTTCTTGTTATAATTGTTTTAAATCATAATGATGAGTTAGAGTTGCTGGAAATATTTTTATTTTAACAATATTATGTACGATTTCTGATTTGATTTTAATACCTACATAGCATTTGCAAGAGACGTTAATTAGAGTTACACGGTCAACTTGTTCACAAACAAGTGACATAATATTGTTTACCTTAATAGGCATTGTATAAAAAACAAAGTTTATCTTCCTACATAGTCAAAGCGAGGACCCGAAGATCAGTATGATATCGGGTTACGCAGCGTGCAGTAAAAATCTACGTAGAGCTAAGTAAAACAAAAGTAAATCAATCTTTTATTCTTCTGTATTTGATGTAAAGTAGGTATAATTATTACAATTATTATTACATAATATGTGTTAGAGTTTCAGTATAAAACATTATTTCCTTATAATGTAAGCGTCCTTGTCGGTAGCCCGGTGTTGTCAGGCTTCAAATATGTACTACGAGTAGAATAGCTGCTGCTTTGTACAAACTTTTTTGTTACTTAGTAGATCAGACTGCAAATACTTTTACAGGTATAAGTTTATAACACTAGATGAGAAGAGGAGGTATGTAATTTATATGCGTTATTTGTTAAGTAGAATGTAGTCTACTTGTATCTTCATTATTATTTAATATATTTCCTACCTATTTTACTATTAAATTCTTTATCCTTGTTAAAAGTGTTTGAATTGTTAGTCATTGTTTTAGTTACGGTTAATTTAATGGCGGTTTAATTTAACTTTTTCTTACCTTATTCTGCAAACAAGATATAAAAAAAATTTACCTACATAAGTAATTTTATAATTTTATATTTGTAACCAACCAATTTAGAAGTCAACGAAATTTCAACATCTGAAATGCATCTTATAATTTGGCAAATATGTGCTATTCGATTTTGTATTTAAAACAACATCGGTGAAAGCCAGCGTAGAAATGAAAGTAGTTCTGGTAACACATTAGTATGGCGGTGGGCAGGCGGCGCGGCGGGCAGGTTATGGCTCCGACTAGGGTTGCCAGTAGTCCGGATAAAGCCGGACATAGCTAGGTCTTTTTGTTTGCATGTCCGGCCAAAATAAACAGTGTCCGGCTTGTTTTATTGGGCTTTTTACATTTCGAAATCAATGATCAGGCATTCGATTCATTTAATCATATATATTTTTTGTGAAAATCAAATAGGCTTGATTTTAGAAACCATTTTACAATCGTATTTATTTATACTGAGACAAAATATTTAAGGGTATGTATGTAATGAAGGGTATCCGGCCTTTTTAGGGTTCCGTAATACTTAAGGAACCCTTATAGTTTCGCTCTGTCCGTCTGTCTGTCTGTCTGTCTGTCTGTCTGTCTGTCTGTCTGTCTGTCTGTCTGTCTGTCTGTCCGCGCCTCTAGCTCCTGTAATTATGAATATAAATTGATGAAATTTGGTGCAGTTATAGATTGTATATAGATCACGGTTTCGGGATCATAAAAAAATCATAATTTTATATTTTAGGGGTGGCTCTCCATACATGTGAAGTGGGGATGAAAAATATTTTTTCACTCTACCCCATCGTGTGGGGTATCATAGAATAGGTCTTTTAAAATAAGGGCAAGGTTTCATACGTTACTTTTTTATAAAGTTGACCATTTTCGAGTAATCGGCCTCCAAAGTAGTTTGTAAGTTGGTCCCCCCCCTAGCATTTTTAAACTATAGGAGATAGAAACTTGCAAATTTCCATGCTGATAGATCATGCTAAAAACTCTTTAGGAAAACTATTGTGAACCAAATCGGACAGTAACTTTTAGAGTAATTAAAATAAAAGCATATTACGCGTTTATAGTTACGGAACCCTCCTTAGACATGTCCTGACATGCTCTTGGTTAGGTTATTATCCAAATGTCCGGCCAAACTGGCAGGTCTGTCCGGCTATTAGGTTTGTCGACCTGGCAACCCTAGCTCCGACTATCGGTGACTCGGCTGTTTGCTTAGCGTTTTCTCATCATTTCACATCATTATAAATATTGCAAAGAAACGTGCGCGAGATCGTATTTGTTATCAAACATTGCATACCTTGCTGAGAGTAGATCTCTATCAAGCGAATTTTATACTCTTGATAGAGTTCGACTAATTTAATGATTAGTTCGACGAGAAAAAGAGTTTGTAAGTATACATAACATAATACATAATTTATTATACTTGCGATCAAAACTATAGGAAATATCTACAAATAAATCTTAAAGTAGAATAGAAAAATCGTCTAACTACTACAAATAAGTAGTTATGCTTAAAATAAATTAATAATGAAAACCCGGTCAAGTGCTCATCGCGCGAAGGGTTCCGTACAAAACGGCAATAAACCACGTTAGTTGTATGGGAGCCCCTCTCAAATATTTATTTTATTCTGTCTTTAGTATTTGTTGTTATAGCGCGAGCGTCAGCAAAAATACATACCTATCATTTGTGAAAAATTTAACGGTCTAGTTATTACGGTTCACGAGGTAATGCCTGGTGATAGATAGGGCCCCGTTTTTACCCTTTGGATATGAACCCTAAAAATCACTACGTGTTAGAAATAAGAACATTAAAATATAAAAAATCTTTAAATAGTTAATAGAATCAGGCGTTACTTTGCGGAAATCCATAGCATTAAATTAATTAATATTATGTTTATAGCAGTTTTTCCGCTAAATAATACCCACAACCTGCAAGTTGCGAACAAACAACCTGCGAACAAAGTTCGCAGGTCCACTTCCCGAGCAGGGCCGTTCCGCCCCTGTGTGCGATGTGTGCGGCGCACACAGGCGCCAAGACGATGGGGGCGCCGCGCCGCGGGCCGCCACCAAAATTATTTATGTTACACTTTAACACTTACACAACAATATATTTTTTGTAATAGAGTATTGATAAGTAAGTAGGTACAATAGGCGCAAAACATATAATACATTTACTTTACATTAATTACTTAGCGAATCAAAAGAACCGCCCGCGGCGCTGCGCCGCCGGCCGTGAGTATTTTTGAGTGTGTTTATGAACGCAACCCGAATCCCGATGCGATGCGTGCGACGCAAGCGCGGTGGCACGGGCGCGCGGGCGTTTGAATCGCGGGGTTTCCCGATTTTAACGAAGGAGAGAGTCAAAACAATTGAACAATCACATTTTATTCATTGTAAAATAACTAACGAGATTGTAAAAATATGTCGAAAGATTCATTACTAATTAATAAATATTTATAATGTAACGAAAACTAAAGTGTTAAATTATAGGCAGAATATTCGCGTCGGAAGTCTATAAACATTTTACAATTTCACTAGTTATATTACAATCTAACAGTTTTTCAGTTCAGGACTCAAACATCCCGCCGAAGGAACAAAAAGTTTTCCGTGTTCCTGGGTCATGGATGATGAATGAAAAAATATGTGTATGATATAAAAATAATAAATATATTAGGTACCGTTGCATTGCCGTAACACAAGTTCTTCGAGAACTTACCACAGAACCAGATTGACTTGATGTGAAGCGTCAGCTGTTGACCTAAAGGCCATTAGTGCAACTTCCCGCTAAGCGCTTAAATTTTATCTAATGCGTCATTTTTGAGCTTATCGAGCTAAAAGGGCTTCTAAAAATTTTCACTGATAATTACTGATAATCTTTCATCAGACTTTTGAGATGTCTGATGAAAGTTACAACACTATTTTTTGAAATTTCAAACTGTACTTAACATAACTTTGGAATGAATCAACCGATTTTCACGCGATTTGCGGCAATCGATGCAATTTTTATGTAAGTACTTTGAAATAATCAACAACAAAAATTTTTTTGATGCAAAATTTCGGAGTTATTCCGAAAAACACTTTTTTCTTTCCTTCACGATATCTCTCGAAAGAATCAACCGATTTTGACCGGATTAGCGGTGATCTTTGTGGTTTTTCAAGGTTAAGAGCTGATTAGTTTTTGGAGTTGATCGATAAAGCCGTTTAAAAGTTATTCCAAAAAAACTCCTTTAAAACAAAATTAGGAAAACACTTGACCTAAAGGCCGTCCGTGCAACTTTCCGCTAACCACTTAAATTTGTGAGATTATCGAGCTCAAAAAAAAGTGCTTCTAAAAATCTTCACTGATAATTTTCTTTCATCAGCCTTGGAAGGTTTAATAAAGCGTCCAAAGTTATGACAGTTCACAAAATTTTTTTAGATGAAAAATTTCGAAGTTATTCCGAAAAAACTTTTTTCGGTTTTCTTTCCTGTACGATATCTCTCGAACGAATCGGCCAATTTTGACCGGATTAGCAGCGATCGACGTGGTTTTTTAAGGTTAAGAGCTGATATCAACGGCGGATCCAGGGGGGGGGGGGGGTCATGGGGGTCATGACCCCCCCCTGAGCTGGTTCCAGGACTTAGGTGGACCACTAATTGAACATAATGATTTTATTTATATATTTTGTCACCATGCAGATTTTATGTAACTACCTTCAATATTTAATTAATTTAATATAATATAATAACTTTGTATGATGGCAAACGTTTGGGAATGAACGCATCGAAAATTTAAAATTTAAATCGTGGCTAAGATCTTCAATGGTTAAAGATCGCCTAACCGGACTGGCATTTCTCCACGTTCATAAAAACGTACCCATTGACTTTTGCGGAGTTTTGCGTCATATAGGTAGTGCGATTGAAATGAAAATAGGATCGAGTCGGCGCCATATAGTTTCGAATTTAGACTGTTATGGTAGTTAAATTTATGTTATGATAATCGAATTAAAATAAAAACGTTAAATAGTAATTATTTAACGTTTTTATTTTAATTCGATGCAAGACTATAAAATTTATATGCACATAAGTTTTTCTGAAAATGTTTAAATGGGCCGAAACGGGGCGGCTAGTCCATGTGGATGACCCATATACAGAGGCGTATATAACATTTTGCGCCACAGGCCAATTAACACATTTTGCCGCTCCATTATCCCTATCTGAAAGATGATTTTTTAAAGTTATTTTAGAAAAAAAATCAACAACTTAAAACAGAACTTTAATACTAACTTGTTCTATATGTGTTTGTGTTAAATGCGTTCAAACTGAGAAGCAAGCGAATGTTTTTTACGCTTTAACCTGTTAAAATCTTAGCCCTGAAAGAACCTTGTACTTTAGAAAAAAACAATAAAATCACTAGCCTAAAACAGGGATCACGAACCTGTGGCACGCGTGCCATCGAATCCTCGAACGTATAGTATGCGACACAATATTTTGGGCACGTCACTTATCCTAAAATTTTGTAATAATGTACTACGAAAAAAGTGTGAAATAGGTATTATATGACAAACCTGGCGTAATAAGTTATTTGTCATCTAATTTACAACATCAGAAATTAAACTAATTTTACTTTAATTTAAATTACAAAATGATACTATTTTCAGTCTTTTAAAGTGTAAAATTTGAGTAGATTTAACCTTTTAAATATGAAAAAAAAATTGCTTGCTCGCTTCGCTCGCTCGCGTTTAACATAAATAACATATTATTATATTATTTAGTAGCGATGTCCTGTTTTAGCCGGTTCATTTTATGATATTTTCCGAAGTTCACCGTTATTCAGTGTTTAAGTTTAACGATTGAATAGATTTTAACCTATAGAATGGGAAAAAAATGTATGCTCGCTCGCTTCGCTTACTCGTGTTTGGCTTATACAGACATAATCTATACTAATATATAATATTATAAAGCTGAAGAGTTTGTTTGTTTGTTTGTTTGTTTGTTTGAACGCGCTAATCTCAGGAACTACTGGTACGAATTGAAAAATTCTTTTTGTGTTGGATAGTCCACTTATCGAGGAAGGCTTTAGGCTATATAGCATCATGCTTAACTCAATACGAGCGGAGTACCAATCAAGAATGTTACAAAATCGGGGGTCTTTTTTTCCTTTTGAGAGCTTTCGCTACGTACGCTGCGGAAACGGTTAAAGTTTCGCTGAAATGATGTATGGCAGAATTGTTCCCCTTTAAAAGTTCTAAAAAAAAGTCCGCGACAGTATATGTCTATCTTTTAAGGTTGGCTCACTATAACCCTTTTTATACTTACCAAATTTGTTCTAAAAGTAAGCATTATTTGTGAAGGTGTTTTCATAAAGATTATATTAATCCTTATCCAAGTAAATACGTTATTCATTACAAGCATTTAATCTAGAAGAAATTTGCCGTTTACATCATTTGATTTCAATGAGTATTTTAGAAGATATCGCAGTAATAAAATAATCATGCGCGCTATAGTAAGGCGCGCGGAGCGGGCGGGCAGTCGTGAGGTGGAAGCGCTTCTTCTACGTAAATGAAGTCGCGGGTAAATTTTAGCGATATCCCAAAGTAACTATTCCACGTGGACGAAGTCGCGGGGAAAAGCTAGTATTACTATAAAATTTAGTACCGACGTTCAGTTTTAGGATTTTGATATTTGTATTTTTCGATTTACAGAGTTTTTCAGGGTAACAGTCTTTGAGGGTTTAAAATTTGAGCAGATTTAACCTATTAAATAGGAAAAAAAATTTTGCTCGCTCGCGTTTAACATAAAGAACATATTAAATTATTATGTAGCGATGTTCTGTTTAAGCCGGTTCATTTTATGATATTTTTCCGAAGTTCGCCATTATTCAGTGTTTAAGGGGAAACTCTGAAAGACTGTGCTTTAAAGCATAAACAGGTAAAAACGAAAAAAAATGGGTGCACATTGTTCTAATGTATGATCCTATTTCCACAGTATTTTACGGTTTAAAGTTTGAACAGATTTAACCTATTAAATAGGAAAAAAAAATTCTCGCTCGCTTCGCTCGCTCTCGGTTAACATAAAGGCCATTACATTATTTATTACCGATGTTCTGTTTTAGCCGGTTGATTTTATGGTATTTTTCCGAAGTTTATATTTTAGTTTAACGTTTGAACAGAGTTGAACGTTTGAAACTGTAAAATAGGAAAATTTGCTCGCTCGCTTCGCTCGCTCGTTTTTGGCTTTAAGAACATATTATAAAATTTTGTACTGACGTTTAATTTTAGACTATAGATGTTTGTATTTTTGTACTGACAAAATCTAATGTGCCCAGGGTCTCTAATAGGTTAAAGACGGTCATAATTATTATTAACTGTACTTGTAGTCGTTTTATTTTCTTGGAATATCCCCCCCCCCCCCCCCCCCCCCCCGAAACCTGGCTACGCCCATGGTGTGACCCCCTCCTGGCGCCAAAGCTGGATCCGCCCTTGGCTGATATTATAGTTTTTGAAGTTGATCGATAAAGCCGTTTAAAAGTTATTCAAAAAAAACCACTTAAAAAAATTGACAGATTTTGAGATTTCTTGAAATCTATCCGAATCAGTCCAAATTGTATTCAAAATCTAAGTTTGGCCAAGCCCTTTCGAATATTGCCAGCCGCAATAAAATCGGTCAAACCGTTCAAAAGTTATAAGAGTTTTACATATTTACACACACATACATACAGACATAGTGACATCCTCGCGGGGGTAGTCAGGGAAGATTTGTAGTGTAATATGAAGATTCGTAAAAATAAGAGGCGCTTCATGGGTTTCGCACACAGGCGCTGCGGGGGGTCGGCTCGGCCCTGTTCCCGAGGATGCTCCGGGTTCGGGGCGAAACGCGCGTCGAGTTTTGCAACCTGCATGGTGGTGTGGGGCTTTGCACGATCTTGCCGACATTGTTGCTTGTGTGGTGGTGGTGTTTGCACGATCTTGCATCTGAGTGCACGCATAAGCAGTGTGGGAGGAGGGAGGTGCGTTACGCATGCTTATGCGTGCACTCACACATTTGCTTGCAGGTTGTGGGTATTATTTAGCGGAAAAACTTCTATAAACATAATATTAATTAATTTAAAAAATCTTTTCTTCGACGCATCATTCACGGACCTTTTTGAAAAAGAAATAAAAAAGCTTTAGTTTATCTTGAAATTTCAGTTGACGCTTTGAACTATAAATATATTATAATGTATTTTTAATATTATTTTAAATGTTCCGGTTGACTGGATTCTGACCTTGATGCTGAACTATAAAGGTGATTTAAGAGTTAGGTACACGCCGAAAGACGAAAGCGTTAAGATATCAATAATAAAAATATCAAATGAAATCAGTGGTCGCAAGATTAACAGATGTTTAATTTAATAGTCTTTCAAAAGAAGATTTAAAATTCTTTAACTCTTATTAACTTCGCTGACAATCTTTGTATTATGTTTTGACTTTGATGGCAAAGTGGTCTTAATATTATGATCAAGCACTAGGCGCATTTATGTAGAGTTTGGGGTTTTCATAGCTGAATTCAACGAAACGTTATAATATTAAATACTATACTGAATAATTTATACTTAAAATAGCGGACCATGGAAAGACGCTTGGCTACGTTGCATGTAAGAGGAGGAATGGATGTTAAGATTGAAAGTGGACGAAGCGAAAGAATTATGTAAGGATCGTAGCAAGTGGAAAGAAGTGGTCTCTGCCTACCCCAACGGGAAAGAGGCGGTCCTGCCTACCCCTACGGGAAAAAGGCGTGATTATATGTATGTATGTATGTAAAATAGCATTATTTACAAATGACCTAAGACAAACTATTTTATGTTTCAATGAAAATCGTTTCCGGTTTCTTAAAGGATAATCTTTTCAATTAATAAATATACCAGTATGTGGTATTTTCGGCTACTTGTTCGCAATGTTCTTATGTACACAATATGCTTTATAGATTCTAACGGTTTTGAAGTGTTGAGATAGCATTGTTTCACATATTACGAAAACTAAACAACATGTCGAAACTGTAACTGTAGCTATTGTGGTGCGTTTTTGCGACATCTGGGCTGCGGAGAACATTCAATAGCAATGTGTTATGCAAAACACATGCGCACAGCACAAGTGAAGTTAAAAAAGATTACTCTTTTTTTTCTCCCACAGTTTAAAGCTTACGCTTTTAACTGTGGGAGAGCCATGCTTCGGCATGAATGGGCCGGCTCGACCGGGTAAATACGACGACCTCATAGAAAACCGACGTGAAATAACGCTTGACTTGTGTTTCGCCGAGTTAGTGAGGTTAGGTTAGGTTAGGTTAGGAAGCCCATGGGGGGATTGGGGATTTTAAGGACCAGAAACGCAACACCAGAGGAGTTACACTTGTAACTCCTCTGGTGTTGCGAGTTTCCATGGGCGGTGGTAATCGATTACCATCAGGCGATCCGTCTGCTCGTTTCCTGGTTCATTACATAAAAAAAAAAGCTTTCTACGACACGCATATTTACGAATTACGAAGAGTAGTTATTTTTACAAAAAGTTAATAATTTTGACAGCGAGTTTCTGGTATTATAATAAACATGACATTATATGAATACAAATTGTATTTTAGAATTATGTTTGTGATTAAACATTACTATGATTCATCGAAAAATGTGTTATGATATTTTTAGAAATTACCTCCACTGGCTAATAATGGGATCAACTGAGACTATTTTCATACCATTGTTTAAAAAGTTACATCTATTTATTGTTTTTAATAATGCTATTAGGATCTTTATTTATATTTTTTATTAAATGATAATAATATTTACAGCTGGTGTTTCTTTTTTTCTTTTTTTAAAACGCCTCAGCGTGCGGCTCGTAAATGCGGGTATTATGTCACGCGTTTTTATTCACGTTTACAATCGTTTATAAACGTTCGCTTACAGCAACAACGTGCTATTTCGGGAGCGCTCTTTACTTCATGGTTCCATGGCGAGAAATGGGTCATAGATAACGGTACTAGAATTGAACACGTCATCCAATTGTCGCTCGAATAAATTAATTAAAAGTATGAGATAGACGCGCCATCTTACTGAGGTTCGGCACACGACCTCTGACCTGCCACTTGCTCTAGTGCTCCTCACTAAGTACTACTTATTCCATTAACGAGGTATTCTGGTAATTAAAGCTCGCTTCATTTACGCGAGTTCCGTTTTAAATGATAATTGTGAGTGCAGGGCTGCAATGTAGAGTTCATTACCGTCGGTAGCCGTCAGAGGTAGAGATGTGATAAACGGCTTAAAATAAAAAGTTAACTTATCCGTTATTAAATATTCAAAAGCAGTTTTGGTTAACTGCTTAGTTGCTTATTTGCTTATCTACTTATTGCCACTTAAAATATTTTTTGCGCTTATGTTACGTTTTTCGATGATTTCGCTAAAAATGATTTCAATGAACTTTCCTTCGTACTTTGCAGGCTTAGGACTGTCTGAAATCTGAATAATATTAATATAATAATATGAACTTATAAAAATGTTTTTACATGTTGATAATATTATAGTACCTATAGGTATTTACTAACTTAGGTTTTGTCATATTCAGGCGTACTTAAAAGTTCATTGATTTTATGTACATTTCTTTATATTTTTTATATTATTTACATATTTTTTTGTTTTTTTTTTTTTAATATTTTTTTTATATCTATACTTATTTCTATGTATATGAAGATTATTTTAAAATCTGATAAAAACGATAAAAAACAATATTTAAAAAAATGTTAAAACTTGTGAAAAATACTTATTAAATTGAGTATTCATTAAATTTTTCTTTTATTTTATTTGTTAACATTTAAAAACATAATTTTTTCTACTTTCGAAGTTTTTAATCCATAAATTACTGTTCAAATTTCTACGCCTAGTCGTCATTTTTATATACAACAGTAGGTACTTACGACAAAAACTTAATACTAAAACACTACACGAAAGGTTTATATTACGCCCATATGGACCATTATTATATTTATTAAAAGTTCACGATAAACCACCAAAACACCACTATTACGATTAAAATACGAATTATTGCGTAACGTAATATAACGTATTTTCGTCAACCCGCAAAGCGCACTGCGCAACTAACAAAAAGCGACTAAACATGAAAAAATAGGTATTTAAGTTATAAGTACAAAAAATAACCTGTTTATTAAAACTTTAAATAAGCGATGAACTACATTAAAGAATTTTCACTCTTATTGCGCTGTCATAAGAACTACTTTTCTTTGCTCATACCACACTTATGGCTTAATGACTATAAACGTTAAATAAGTGATGAGCTACATTAAAGAATTTTCACTCTTATTGCGCTGTCATAAGAACTATTTTTCTTTGTTCATACTACACTTATGGCTTAATGACTATAAACGATATCTATATATATAAAAGAAAGTCGTGTTAGTTACACCATTTATAACTCAAGAACGGCTGAACCGATTTGGCTAAAAATTGGTAGGGAGGTAGCTTAGAACCAGGAAAAGGACATAGGATACTATTTATCGCGGTAAAATGTGCGGTTCCCGTGGAATACTGTATTTACGTTTTTACGTAAAAACTACTTAACCGATCATCATGAAATTTGGCACGGATATAAAGTAGACTACGAGGAAGAACATAGGTTACTTTTTATTGCATAAAAATGTACGGTTCCCGTGAAATACTGTATTTACGCTTTTACGTAACTACTTATCCGATCATCATGAAATTTTGCACAGATATAAAGTAGAGCACGGAAAAGGACATAGGCTACTTTTTATTGCAGAAAATGTACGGTTCCCGTGGAATATTGTATTTACGCTTTTACGTAAAAACTACTTAACCGATCATCATTAAATTTTGCACAGATATAAAGTAGATCACGGGAAAGGACATAGGCTACTTTTTATTGCAGAAAATGTACGGTTCCCGTGGAATACTGTATTTACGCTTTAACGTAAAAACTACTTAACCGATCATCATGAAATTTGGCGCTGATATAAAGTAGACTACGAGGAAGAACATAGGTTACTCTTTATTGCATAAAAATGTACGGTTCCCGTGGAATACTGTATTTACGCTTTTACGTAACTACTTACCCGATCATCATGAAATTTTGCACAGATATAAAGTAGAGCACGGGAAAGGACATAGCTACTTTTTATTGCAGAAAATGTACGGTTCCCGTGGAATACTGTATTTACGCTTTTACGTAAAAACTACTTAACCGATCATCATGAAATTTGGTACAGATATAAAGTAGACCACTGGGAAGGACATAGGCTACTTTTTATCGCGGGAAATGTACGGTTCCTGTGGACAACTGTATTTACACTTTTACGTAAAACTACTTAAACGATCATCATGAAAATTGTCACAGACATAGAGTAGACTACGAGGAAGAGCATAGGCTACTATTTATCGCAGAAAAATATGTTTGGGGATTTAGTAAATAGGGGATTTAGGGATTTACAAATAATGTGATTTACGCGACGATACTCAAAGGAAAATTCGAAGGTGAGGAAGTTTTGTAGACAAAATCCATTTTTTTCACCTGGTCAATTATATGTGGCATATTCACGGATCGGAAGACCATCTGCGTTATTTATTCTTGCGCCTGATAATAAAACAAAAAATGTCGTCTATTACAAGATGCTTTACTGAAGATTGCAACCCATGCATTTTAACAATTTTAACAATCATTAAAATAATTGATTTCTTTTTATTATATCTACCTATTATCCTAATGAAAAATTGCACTTAATGAAATCCAAAATCTGCTCATTTATTGCCTCTTAGGTAGAACAAAGTTTGCCGGGTCAGCTAGTAAACGATAAGAATAAGTGTTAAATGCTTACATTTATAAACGAATTTTCAACTTATTTTTTAAAGCACGCTTTTTTAAACGCTTTGCGTTTAAACGGCCATCTCTAGTCAGAGGAACTCTACATTCCGTGCTATAACCCCTGTAGGTATAATTATTATTTAATTTTTTTTTCAATAGAACTTGTTCGAATTAAGAGAAGTTTACATCGAAGTTTCTTGACCTAAGCTTCTAGTAATTTAGCAAAGCTTACTTTTAAATTGAGTAATAGGTAGTTTGGTGCCAGGGTCGCGGTAGAGACGTTTCTTCTTCGTTTCTCTCTTTAGATAGGACGAATTAAAATTTGCAAAAAATATATGTAGTAGTCATATAGGTAATTAGAAACAAATGCTTCTTTCTAATTTAAATGATTTTTCTATATTATTATTGTAGAGTCCTCTCTACAGTCGGTATTCATGTCCAGTTATTAAAACTTATTTATTATTTATAAGTATTATATAAAACCTTCAACAATAAGCTTACATCATGTACCTGAATAACTTGTCGTCTGGTCTAACAAATAATGTTATGTGATTTTAATGGATTTTAGTGTGCTGAATCCAAAACTGTTTGTAGAATTATTCAATCGACTATCACGACTGATTTATACTAGCATATACATTGTTTTGCTCCAATTTTGATGCCGATTAGGCCGTTTAGCCAAGATGCCATCGCTAATTACGATGTCGAAGGTATAAATAAAAAAATTACGGTGCCCTATAATTATTGACGTATCGCACGCAGTGACATATCACTTAGCAAACGTTATGTCAATCCCTTATATTTTTAATTTCGAAGATGAATGTAATTATTACCGATGGCATCTTAGCTAAACCGTGTTAAGTATAATAAAAAGTATATTGATTTAGTTTCTACTGATGCAATAACAAAGTGCGTAATGCCGCTCCCGCTACGGTTTAATTCACATAATATCATAATCGATATAGTTTACCGAAACTTTCTATTTTTAACGAGCAATCTTGAACTAACAGTAACATTTATAGAAAGTATACAAACCAAACATTTTTATATTTTGGTCATTTACTTATTTCATAATGTAAAATTTATAGGTATCTAATATCTAGTCTGTATATCATTTTGGATTGTTATAGATAGATATATAAGATAGCAATTCTTATACTATTATTATTCATCATACATCATCGCAGACTATCCTTTGGGACATACTCGTAGTTTCCTTCTATACCATATCAGACTAAGGTTGTTTATATACCTATTTATACATTGGGCAAGGTTAAGATTTAAGTTCAGCTGAACTTCTTAGTTCTTTTATTTATCATGACGTGAGTTAGGTGTAGTACATGCATTGCAAGTTAGGATTAAATTCGATTCACATTCTTGACTTGACGTGACTTTCAACACCTCAAAAGTTTTGAAGAATTCTGAAGTAGACTTATGAATTACTAGATATTGCCCACGTCTTCGTACGCGCAAAAGAAAATCCCGTGGGAACCATACATTTTGCCGCAATAAAAAGTAGCGTATGTTATTCTCCGTCTACTCTATATTTGCGCTAAATTTAATCAAAATCGGTTCAGTAGTTTGGCCTAATAAATAAAATAAAATAAAAAGCCTTTTATTTCCCTTAAATTACACTACTTCTCAATTACTCCTACATAGTATTTTATATAAAATTTACCTAATATTATACATAGCTTCGCCTAATAAGCCTAATCAATTCATTCATTATTAAATAAAAAATTTCAAGGTAAATGTACAAACATGCAAACAGTCAAATCATTTCTCTTTATAATATTAGTATAGAATATAGATAATATGTCCAATATCCACCCGTCTGTACCTACTGGCTAACCTACACTGTTGTAATCTTAACTTGCCATTGTGGTGGAAAATGTAACAGGAAAAATTCTCTAACTCAATATTAAAACATATATGTACTCATAATTTGTTGATTTAATACTTCATATAATTTCTAAAAATAACTCACAATCGTATAACACATAATATTCTTGAATTAAGAGGAGAACACAAAGACAATAGCACAGCGATTATCTTCTCGACCAAGTTCACACTTCACACAATGGTAAATGGCAATTCTTTGAACTGGCTCACTTTGAACAAACAATAATTATATGATAATGATCGCATTACTATTAAAAGTTCACCTGTAAATAGATCTCATTATGGAGATTTAATAGGTCACTACTCACTACTTACTAACATATTGTTACAATAAGGAAAGTTATGACAATTTAATCGAGTAAGATGTAGTAGAATTTAAAGCACAGAATACAGAAATCATCCAGAAACCGTCAACGCACTTGAAAGTGAAGCCGTCACTACTCCAAATTGGAGTGGCTATCCACACATAATATGTTGCCACAGAATAACGGAATATTTTACCCAACTTTTTTCAATTAATTTTTATCGAATACCTAATTGTCGTAACATAATAACGCGATTTGTTTTGTGTTTCGCCATGGTTTAGATTACATTGCGCTGCGTACAAATGTGATCGAACAATCATTCTGGATGTTCTGTATTCTGTGATTTAAAGTTGAATCCTATCGATAAAAATATGTATTGTGTTTACTTAATCTTATTATTCTTATTCTAGAATCATATATCATTAGGAAATTAAAAGTTTCTCTTCTATCAGCTCTACCTTGAAGATTTGTTTATCATTTGTGTTTACACTTTAAAGTATTTTATTACAACACTAATTAGGTAATCGACTATAAAACGTTTATGTCCTATTCGTTATTACCTAACTACGCAAAAGTTTTAGAATATTTTTGAGACACAAGGCTCATTGTTAACCGACTATAAAAAAAGAGGAGGATCTCAATTGGAATGTAGATATTTTGTTTGTTTGTTTCCTCAGAACTCGACTGGGTGAACCGATTTTGATGATTATTTTATTATTTGAAAGCTGGTGCTTAGCGTGTGGTCTCATAACACATTTCAATTTAGTCCAGTTGTGACAATGGTATCCATGAGAAAACAATATTATAAGTCTTAAATTTTTACGTTGAAAGTCGGTTTTTAGGGTAAAAACGGAACCTTATTACCAAGACTTCGCTGTCTGTCCGTCCGTCTGTCTGTCACCAGGCTGTATCTCAAGAACCGCAATAGCTAGACAGTTAAAAGTTTCACAAATTATGTATATCTGTTGTCGCTATAACAGCAAATACTAAAATAAAAATAAAATAAATATTTAAGGGGGGCGCCAATACAATAAACGTCAATTTTTTGCCGTTTTGTACGGAACGCTTCATGCGCGAGTCCGACTCGCACTTGGCCGGTTTTATTTTTTGTTTAAAAATAATAATTGTTTACTTATTAGTTATTGTATCTGTAGTAGAGAATCGTTGGGATAAACATAATAAAAATATTTTAACAGTGGATAAGCAATACCTACAATATTTTGTCCTTGTCTGAAACGTGGGAAAAGTCGTTTGACAGACAAGGACAAAAAATTGTATTGCTTATCCGTTGTGTAAATATTTTTATTAGTAAGGGGGTAAGTGTTCAATCAGCATAACAATGGTAATGATTGCTTACTTGGTAACAGATTCCTATTTCTGCTTGAATGCAAACGCAGACTTGTGGTTTCATTTGAATAGTATTATTTATTATGAATTTTCAACGATCACGTTACATTTCAATGTTGTATTTCGTAGAAAATATTCCAGTCTACAGCAATTTTATCTATCATGGGTTCGATACCAACATAATTAAATACAAAATGCTATGAAACAGGTTTTAGCCCCCTCGATGAGGTAGGTTGATTTAGTTAACGAACTAGAAGCCACAGAATATTTCGATTCAGTCGATTGCGTCACTTGCCTCAGCTAAAATCATTGTAAATTGCCATTCAAATTAAAGGCGACGGAGATATATATTACATTCCTAGTGTCTGCTAAAAGTCTTTTCTGGATTTTGCGGTATTTTGCGATCTATTAATATGTAATGTTTAAAAAATAACAATTTTTTAACTACAAGCCGTAAATTATAGTTAAATAACTACGAAAATAATACAGCCAATATTGTTTCTAGGTTTCTTTTGGTTATTAGGTAAGGAGGTATGTTAGAATGTTGCGATAAAAAGTGGGTATAGCCTCAACGACAGTCTAAACTATTTTAGATTTTTATAATTGTTTGTATTACAAAATAAGCCTCAACAGTTTAAATCATTACATTAAATCATTACAACTATTTAAAAACGGAAATTCAAACGCGACAATCTCATAATATAATCAACCCAATTTTACTGGTTGCAAAATTTGGCTAGTGAGAAACAATGAGTTTTGCTGTAATGAGGGTAATGAGGTAGGTACATTATTGTCGGACAGAATCAACAATACATGGGT
Source organism: Glaucopsyche alexis (assembly GCA_905404095.1). Classification (NCBI taxonomy): domain Eukaryota; kingdom Metazoa; phylum Arthropoda; class Insecta; order Lepidoptera; family Lycaenidae; genus Glaucopsyche; species Glaucopsyche alexis. Next base: position 13,556,914 of record FR990053.1, read on the forward strand.
ACTGGGTAGGGTGATACGGAAGAGTAGAGGTGTGGTAACGGGAAGCAGCGCGGTCGACGACCTCTCCTAGCGAGATCACCGCCTGCCGTCTGTCCATATGTCATATTGTAAAAATAGCTACAAGAACACCACGTAGAGTATAAGTACCTATACAGTATACATACACGTAGCGATAAGCACAAATCCGCCGATTATGTTATCGCTGATTACGGGTTTTCGACTGAAACCGGCGGATATACCGAATTCTATATAAATTATAAACTAAACCAGCTGGTGCCCGCAACTTCGTTTGCGGAAATGGAACCCTAAGATAAAAGCCTACTTAATTTCTCCTTATAATATCAGCTATATGTCAGTAAAAATCCCGTGAAAATCGGTCCAGCCATTTCAGAGATTAGCCTGAACAAACAGACGGACAGCAAAAAAAATTAAAAATAGATTTTTTATTGTAAGTACCATAATATAGGTATATACCGACTACCGTATATGCATTTAATGAAAAGTTGTTAATTGAAAATTGCAAACAGACACTTCAATTTTATTTATGTGTAAAGATATTGTGAATCATAAAAATTTAACAAATTGCGAAAGTAAAGCCGCTTTTATGCGGGTAGAGCTAGGTATGATAGACGCTAGAGTTAGTGTTATTAAGCGTTAATCACTAATATAGGTATACTCAGGTAGTAAATTAGTACACGATCGCATATTGGATAGACACATATTATTAACTTTCTTCTCTTAATATGTATTAAGATAGCTGCTAGATTCTAAACACTAGTGCTAACACAGGTTTTGAATATAGATTTTGCCAGGAATATATTTTTTAAAGTAGTTTAACTAGCTTATCTAGTTATTTATCGTTAAAATGAATAAGGAAAAATTTGCGTAAGCGCATTTAACATTTTTTGCATGGATATTTTTTGCTATTTTCGGCGATGAATGAAGTAACTGTGCAGAATATTATTACGTTACATATATTTTTATACAAAATTATACATAATAATGAATAACGCTTAGGTATTACACGGAGACACGCTCAGTAAACATTACGATGGTATCGACGTCTTCGGCCGTATCCAGTGACCCGAATAGATGTTACCTCACCATATTTTCACTTTACACGTTTTCAGCACTTAGAAGATTATCGTATTCGTAAATCTTAGCGTAAAAATTGCAACTGTTTGTCATTTGTCTTCGAGAACATAATGTTATTGGCTGTTATTAGTTTCTACCTTTTATGACTTTCTGCAAGTTCCCTGACTACATTGTTTGTTTGTGTACGTAGAGAAGGGGTAGTAGTTCTAGGAACTGTCCTAGTTTTTGGAGTGTCCTAGAACCAAGAGTGTCCTGGATAGTTTTAAAGTAGAGTCCTGGGTTTTTAAAGCCCAACGATAAGGTCGAATGTACTTTAAAATTTGCGCTTTACTTTTATAATTTATCTTTCTAATTTAATTTTATTCAAATGCTTTTATGAAAAAAATATGATTATTAGCATTTCATACTGTATTTTATTAAATTTATTTTCACTTCATATTTAAATTTGGGGTTGGCAACCCTAACGTAAATGAAGTTCCCCAGCTACCGTGGTCCATGCTCCATAGCTAGAACCTTTCCCATGCTGTTGAGCCAGATCCTGAATTCGTATATATATATTCTGAAAATCAGAGTCGGCTCTACCATATGGCTTTTTGAGCTTCAACGCAGGGGGGTCCGTGGATTCAAGGGTTCCAAAGTCAAAGGCGATAATGTGAAAAATCCATAATTTAATTAAATTAAACAGATCGTAACTATTTTATTATATTTACTTCCCCAGCGTCCCCTAAACTTGCGGTTCGGCCCAGCTGAAAATAAGAAATGTCTACTCCGCACTCGTAATTGTATTGTAAAGGCAACGTTGTCGCTAGTACGTGTAATTTGCAAAACATGTTTTTAAACATAAGCATGTTGTATAATGTACAGGAAAATACTTAGTCACGGATAAGACGAATCGTCACGTACAATGGTTAACACCTTGTACTTTTAGCACCAGTCGTCTTGTAACTTGTTTTTAAATACTGGGAAACATTAAACAAATGCCCTACATTCTCGAAATGGTTATTAAATAATTATAGGTACAGTCGACGACAAATCCGGTGCCCCACCCTTGAACCTTAAATTACTCCGCAAAAAGTTGTATAACATCAGATCTGTGGACGACCGGACATATTTCATTATAACTGTTAATGGACCAGGGTCCAAGACCTGTGTTCTTTATAGGCGCAGTATCATAAGTAATTTAAAACTCTACCTACTTGCTTATAACAATATAAATAAATACATATAGGTACATATATCTTTCTTAAAAAGATAATACCCAGGTTTGGCAAAGAATATCACGGTTTAGCAAATTAGCAAGCAACGGTTGTCAATGTCGGACGGTGTAGGTACAATAGTCTAATAGTCTAATTAACACTTTTCGTAGATTGAGGTTCGTTACTTTCGCTTTTATGATATTTTCGATTTAGTCTCATTATCTTATCAGTATTCCACGTAGGTGTCGGAAATCCGGCGTCATGTGGAGCGCTGTGGAGTGTGGAGTGATCCCATTGCCAGTGGTATGGCGGTCGCGGCCATACATGCGCGTACGACGCCATACGTGTACCGTGTGCGTCGCAACTCGCAACGCGCGCACGCCACTTTCACAAATGACACGCGCATCAAACGTGACATCATTTTTTGACCTCCTTCAATTTCTTTCATTTTGAAATGCTTACACACGAATTGCACATGAACAGTTACAGTAATTAAAATAATTAATCACATTAAACGGAGCATTATTTTACTGTGTAGTATTGTACTGGTAGTGAGGTACTCCTAGGTCGTAGTCGTAGTCGGTCGTAGGCTGTAGCAAGATAGGTTTTAACTATGCTTTGCGTTGCTGCCTGCTTCATAGCAGGCAGTTAAGGTACGTTAGTAATATTATATATTCTTTGGTTAATATGTCATGGGATACTCTTCCCAACTTACCTGTCCGGTAGTTGTGGGTAGTATAGTATACGGGTATGCGACCCCGGCTTCCCTAGCTATTACTGTCCTATCCCTTGCCCTCCTGGGCGGTAATATCCTACATTCCCTATTTCCCACTCTAACTTACCAATCTTCCTTTCCACACCACCTATCCTTCCCTTTCTCTATCCTTACCCTCTCCACCAATCCGTGGAAACGCAATGGATAATCAAAAATAATTGAATTATCCAAAATGGCGGCGATGTGGTTCGCTACCCATCACGTCTCGTTTCTCGCGGAGGCGAAAAGCGGACCATGGAACGACGCTTGACTACGTTGAATGTAAGAGGAGGAATGGATGATAAGAATTAAAGTGGACGAAGCGAAAGAAGTATGTAAGGATCGTAGCAAGTGGAAAGAAGTGGTCTCTGCCTACCCCTACGGGAAAGAGGCGGTCCTGCCTAGTGCCTACCCCTACGGGAAAAAGGCGTGATTATATGTATGTATGTATGTTAAGGTAAGGTAAGAGACCTACTATAGACATCATTCGTTGATGTCTATAGTACCAAGGTATTTAGGTCTCTTACCTTAATACAATTTACACCCATCAGTGTAGACTTTGTTTGACTGATAAATTATGTAAAAGATCTTGACGAGTTTAGCTCTAATCTATTATGGTTATCGACACAGACCGACAAACACATCCGTGTTTTTACATCTCACCAAAAATACCAAGGATTGAAAACGAAGGTTCAATGAAGCGAGTAATTTGTACAGCACCTGCGCGACAGTTGATGGTTCTCTCGCGGGAACCGGTTGCCTAGGTGACGGGAGAGAACGCCGTTGTGGGCCTCGTGAGGACTACCGCTAGCTGCCTAGACAAACTGACCTTGTCATACCTTTTGTACACATTATTTTCATTCAACAATCCACATTATTTTCCTCCAACATGATTGGAGGTGATTCAGACATTTTAATATCGATTCATTTATGTACAATTAATTTATTTAATAATCCGTCTATATTTATAGACTCAGACTGCTCTTAACTTAGCTATTCGTTATTGATTGATGAGACGAGACAATTTTTTAAAAGAAAATTTAGAGCTCTAAATCAAAAGTAACAAGTTATTGATGAATACCACCGAAATATTTGTAATAATTTTATCAAACTGAGAAATAAAATAACAATATAATGAATATTACATATCAATTACATTAAAACTTTGTGCATGGCGTAATATCTAAAAAGTTAAAAAATGACGACCTCCGAGTGAAAATGTTGTCCAAAAAGTGTCATGAATAAAAATACAAGAATCTGAGAAGGTTGATAATATTGAGTCACAAGTCACAATACATAAGAGGTATGCGTGATCGTTAATTTTGAGCAGAGTAATGAAATCCAAAACCATCTTGCGCCTTGAAACAGATTATTTTATGACAGTTCGCGCAATTGATATTAAACAAATGAACTGGAGTTCATCTATCAAGGTTGTGCTAATTCATAAGACGTTATTATGTTACGATGTTAAGTACTTATTTATAATTCAATCCGTGTCATATTAGGTTGGGGAAAAAGTTTCTTCGCATTTTATATAAAAATTCAAAAGGTTTTTTTATAAAGTTTATTTACAAGTGACTAAAGTATCTATATGCCATTTTGTTCGATAACTTTTTGCCATCTTGTTGGTAGGTACATGATCCCATTGTTATAAAATTTTTGGGGCTTCTGATGAAAAAACTGCGACAAGTGGTTTTGGCAGTCCTCTTGTGATGTCAACCTGACACTGCCTAAGGAATTCTGCAGCGACCGAAACAGGTGGAAATCTGAAGGTGCAAGGTCAGGACTATACGGCGGATGCATTAACACCTCCCAGCCAAACTCCCGTAATTTTTTCTGAGTGGCTAAAGATGTGTGAGGTCTAGCGTTATCATGGTGAAAAACCACACCCCTTCTGTTGATTAATTCCGGCCGCTTTCTCTCAACTTCTTGCTTTAATCTCATCAGTTGTTCGCAGTACAATTCAGAATTGATGGTCCTGCCTGGCGGTAACAGCTCATAATGAATAATGCCCTTCCAATCTCACCACACACACAGCATCACCTTGTTGCGAGTTAACCCGGGTTTCGCCACAGTCTGTGAAGCCTGACCGGCCTTTGACCACGATCTTTTTCGCACGTTCTTGTCGTACGTGATCCACTTTTCATCACCAGTTATCAGCTTCTTCAAAAATGGTTCGGTTTCATTACGTCGTAATAAAGAATCACAAATGAGTACACGCTTCATTAGGTTTCTTTCAGTGAGCTCATGAGGCACCCAAATATCGAGCTTTTTTGTGTACCCAGCTTTTTTCAAATGCGCCAAAACCGTTTTGTGGTCAATCCCCAGTTCTTCAGCTACATCGTAACTACTAATATGCCGATCTTGCTCCACTTTTTCAAAAATGGCAACAGTTTTGTCCGTAACAGGGCGACCAGAGCGACGTGCATCTTTGATATCAAAATTTCCGGATTGAAAACGCTTAAACCAAATTTGCGCTACTCTCACAGATACTGCATTAGGTCCATAAACATCACAAATTTTTTTCGCGGCTTGTGTTGCATTTTTACCTTTTTTGTAATAAAATTTTAAAATGTATCGAAATTCTTCATAAGAATCACTCATTTTAACAATAAGAAAAACAAATGAAAATCTCAAATTTACCTAATTTGAATTTGGAATTGTCTTCTGTAAAATTAAAACTTTTTAATGATACCAAAATCAGCCAGATACAATTTGTATAGCCCAAGATATTTTATGACAAGTTCATACATACTATAATGCGAAAAGACTTTTTCCCCAACCTATTATAATGTGTGTACATACGCTTACTACATATGTGTAAATGCACCTAGTTACCAACCTACCCTACATACATATACAATTTGAACACCAAAAAATGTTTTGAATTCAAACCAATCAGATAAACTGAACGCATCTATAAATTGATAGTTGACAGTCAAGTCAGAAGTACAAGAGACCCTTTACGCTACCTAACAGAATGGGAAAATTTAATTGTCGTTTGTGGTATTGTAGTCCCATTTTTTCCAACATTTATTACTGTTTGGAAGGTTAAAAGCTTACTTCCACAATTATTTTAAGATCAAAATTAACCAAATCGGTCTAGCCGTTCTCGAGTTTAAGCGAGACAAAGAAATTGCTATTAATTTTAATATAATATAAGTAAGATTAGAAAAGCAATCAGTGTTATATAAGCTCGCCAATAGGAGAGTAAGAAAGAAAGCAGTTGTAAAAACAACGGAAGAAATAATAATTAAATGGTTTTATGGTATAATGGTTGGTTACGAGCTGTCACGACAGCTTAATCGGACGGATTCGTGACGACAACTAACTACAATGCGAAAACGATGTATTATATGGAAATGTAAAAATGCTAAGCAGTTTTAGAAAGAAAGAAAGAAGTTTTCTCAGCATAATTTTAAACTTAGAATTGATAAGTTGAAAAAATGCTTTGAGTATCCAACTATAGTTGAATACTCAAAGAAAAAATGATACGGTCCCGGTAAAATTAGAAATTAAAAAGCGAACACTTGCTAACTTTTGACTATTACTGTGATATTTGATATCGCACACCTGTAATAATTTGTTCTGTGATACCAACGCTAGATCCTTGCTGACTAATTTATTAGACAGCGCTCTTATTAGGGGCCGTGCATTAATCACGTGATGTTTTTAACAACTTTTTAGACCCCTCCCCTCCCCCTGGTGATACGTGGTGAGGTTTTATACTACCCCCCCTCCCCCACCTAAGATCACGTGTATTTTTTTTACATAGTAAGCAGGTCATGTTTGAAGAAAAACTTTAGCTTAAAAAAACCGTTTAATCGAATAATTTAAGCAATTAAAAATTATACGAGTCATTTGTCTTGAAAGTATTTAAACAACACTACGAATCTACAACCGATAATAATTTCGGTATGCATAGACTAGACTCGAAAATTAATACACGTGATGTCTCCTTATACCCCCTCCTCCCCTTGGTGATACTTGGTGATTTTTTTTTCGGACCCCCCTCCCCCTTTAGGCATCACGTGATTAATGGACGATCCCTTAGGAAATAGATAGTAGTATTAATATGACTAATAAGTCACCGTGGTCGCTAGATTACCAGATAGAATTGCTAATCTAATCTAACCTACATTTAAATCCTTATGTGCCTGAGACTAAAAGAAATAATTTAGTGTTTATAATTGGCACCTAATAGGTAATTATTATTATTCAAAATTATATTCATTAGAAAAAAAACCTGTTAAAGAAGAAGTAACCGAGCTTTGTTCGGTGTTCTATAAGTACTAAGTAGTGAGTAAAAAAAATACAAAAATATATTACAGAAGTTCGTACTCACCACGGTCCGAATTTCCGAACAACGCAAAAATTAACCAAATTGCCAATAGAACTGACCGTATAGAGTCAAAATTATTGATATATTGTTGCACGACGAAAGAAAAAACAATATATATATATATATATATATATATATATATATATATATATATATATATATATATATATATATATATATATATATATATATGTACATCATCATGTACAACGATAATACATCAGCGACTGGGGACATAAATATCGCTAAACTTTTTGCTTCGCACTTTAGCTCTGTGTATACAAATAATTCCTCTTTAGGGTTTCATCCTGCCTTCTCCTCTCAACCCGACGTTGATGGGCAATACCTTCATCTCATATTGCTTACTGAATCTGAGATAGTTACAAAACTTAAAACGATCGATCAAAACAAAGGCGCTGGACCGGACAATATTCCGCCACTCTTCATTAAAAGGTGTGCCAAATTTCTATCTCTCCCACTAATGTTAATATTTAACAAGTCACTTGATTCGGGTGTCTTCCCTAAAGAGTGGAAAAAAACCAGAATTGTCCCGGTACTAAAAAAAGGTGACTCGAGCAATGTTAAGAACTATAGGCCTATCGCAATCTTATCATCATTTGCGAAAACTTTTGAAGCTTTAGTTTGCACTATCTTGACGCATCATTGTAAGAAGTCAATAGCAGTCCAACAACATGGTTTCCAAAGAAGAAAGTCGGTTATAACAAATCTCGTATCTTATCTGGCTCCCATTTTCAAGGCTGTTGATTGCGGAATGGAGGTTGATTCAGTTTATACTGACTTCGCTAGTGCCTTTGACCTAGTCGATCACGGTATTCTAGTCAAAAAACTCTACGACCAATATGGGGTGTGTGGTAGGCTGCTTGACTGGTTCGTGTCATACCTAGGCGAGCGTGGACAGATAGTGGTGGTGAACGGTCAGGAATCAACTAAATATATAGCAACCTCTGGAGTACCTCAAGGATCCCATTTAGGACCAATTCTATTTATTTTATTCATAAATGACATTGTTAACTGTATTCACCACTGCAGATGTTCTATGTTCGCCGATGACATGAAAATTTCGCGGCTGGTTAAGTCACGTGCTGACTCCTTACTGCTTCAATCCGACCTGGACCGAGTTTTTAAATGGTGCCAAGATAATAATATGAGGCTTAATGCTGCGAAATGCCTGCACATAAAGTTCTCGAGAAAAAAGAAGACAACACTAACGCAATATAACATCAATGGAAGCCCTATTAGCCTTACCACTGAAATCCGTGATCTAGGTGTTAAAATTGACTCTAGGCTGACATTTATAACTCATTTTGACCAAATGATTAAGAAGGCTGCAAGCATGTTAGGATTTATCAAGCGAAACTCAAAGGACTTTAGGCGTCCTGAAACCAAGGTACTCTTATTTAAAAACCTAGTACGCAGTATTCTTGAATTTGGAAGCATAATATGGAACCCTTTCTATGAGACACATTCACAACGTATTGAGTCAATTCAGAGATCCTTTACTAGGCACTTGGCGTTTGTTACCCCGCACATAAACAACAGACTATCGTACGATGAAAGACTTTCAGCTTTTAATTTAAACAAGCTATCCGAGCGCAGACGTATGTTGGATCTGGTCTTTCTTAGAGAAGTGGTTACAGGCTCCACTCCCTGTCAGGAACTATTAGAGTCTATCGAACTTGTTGTACCGAGGATACATAGTAGATCCAAGCGTAAACCATTTTTCAACATTCCAAGACACAAAACAAATCTTGGCATAAGTAATCCAATCATAAGACTTGCTAATACATATAACAATTGGCATAAAATTTTTGACTTAGATATATTCCATGACCAGTCTATGTCATTCAAGAAAAAAATATTGCAATTGAAATAATCATAATATTGACTTTTTATACTACCACAAATTTGATTCCTTTTTGATTTATTTTTTTAATTCCACATTAATACCTATTAACATCTAATTATTTTTTATTTTATTGAAACATGACATTATGATTATTAATAATTGTTGTTTTTAACCTGACATCTCATACACTAAATTTCAATTAATTCCTAAATTTATATATATTTTTTTATTTTTATTGACATATTATTGACAATTTACAAAATGATTAATATTGTATTTCTACAAAGTATTTCTATGTAATTCAATATAAATAACTTTTGACAGTACCTAGTACTAATTTATCTACCAAAATAATATTTATGTATTATCCTGACATCTTGATACTTCATTTACTACTGTGAAATAAATATTTAATGTGTTGTTTTAAAGTAAAATATAGTATAACTCTTAATTATTGTACCTACTAATTTTATAAATTTGACTTTGTTTTATTTTTAAGCTTTATTTTGATGATAATTATTGTGTTTTTTAATTTGAACAATGTTGTGCATGTCTGTAATAGACATAAACACTAGAAAATTGTTATGCATGTTAACTATAAATGTATGTGTTTATGTTGTTGACGTGCCTTTTAAATAAATAAATAAATAAATAAATAAATATATATATATAAAAATGCGAAGTTTCCCAGGGTTAAAACAGACAGGGTTAAGCTAGAACGATTGTTCACCCCCAAAACCCCTGCATACTAAATTTCATGTAAACACTTGCAGCCGTTGCCGAGATTACGATTATATTATAATATAATACTAGATGTTGCCCGCGACTTCGTGCGCGTAAAAGTTAATTTCGCAGAAACCATACTTACATTTTACCGCAATAAAAAAAATGCCAAATTTCATCAAAATCGGTCCAGTAGTTTCGGAGCCTATTCAATGCAAACAAACAAACGTTTCCTCTTTATTATATTAGTATAGATCGTCTCGTTTAAAGTATAATATATGATTAGGTACATTCAATACTTAACTGTACCTTACAATGCTTATCAATTAAATTATTGAAGGCTTCTTGAATTATCTATGCAAAACATAAAAGAGCATTCGAATTTTCAAGAATTTAACATTTTGCCAGAGTCAATTGATTCTGGGTATCGTTCACTTCTACGTAGTAGTAATGAATCATGATAGAGTGATTGATGCACTGATGTGTACTGTATACACCCTACCGATGGGTGTGTCGGCCTTATATTTGAGGGGTCGGTAAATGACCTGCTTTTTACCGGAGTTCATATTTTATTTTAATTAGACAAACTTTCTACGTAAGAAATGAATGGTTAATTGAACATCTTAAGATTCGATCTAAAGGTCTAGAAAATACAATACCTACCTAATTTGTAACTGATATGAATTTATTTTATTTCATTTGGCTGGCTTGTAGCTAACTAACCTAACCTAACACTACAACACATTGTGCTAAAGTAGAAAGCCTCCACAGAATATAGCAGTTATATTTAAACTGATTTTAAGAATTTAAGTTTAGTAAGTAGGTACATTTCTTGTTATCTAGATTTTAGGGATATAATACAGTCAAGTCTGATCAAATCAAACCTACGTTAATTCGAACCTCTCTTTAATTCAAAGTTAGAGTCTCGTCAATTCAAACCTGCGTTAATTCGAAATTTCGAACCTCTATGTAATTCAAAGTTAGCACTAATCCCCTAGAATCCCCTCTTTATAATTCGAATTAATTAAATATTCTGTAAAGTAGGTGTAAAGCATAAATACCTTACCCTACCTTTACCATTGGTAGGTACAAAATATTAAAAAAAGGTTCTTATATTACCTAACTTTTTTCTTATAATTCCGTTTCTGTTTTTCAGATCGTAGGTATACTATGTATGGCGCTGGGCACGCCGTGGGCGTCGTCGTGGTACGTGTTCGTGGCCGTGACGTCATTCATCACCACGCTCATGTGGAGTCTGGTCTATCTGTTCGGAGTCAGAGAGGCCCTGAAGATACCCATCAACTGGATATTATCTGTAAGTCATTTTTTGTTCCAGAGTTGTTATATTCCCTAATTGCTAGGTATTTACTGCGTTACTTGCATTATTATACTCGTAGGTACATACTTAAGTTTATACAAAACAAAATATGTAAGCTGCTCGTTTATATAATATTAGAGCTGATGGCACTTGCTTATTGTGTGGTTTCGGTGTAATGCATAGGTACTGATGAATTTTTTGTTCTGTGTAATATTCAAAATATAAAGTTAAAGAAATAAAATTATAAATGTAGAATCAAGAATATTTTTTATAAGATTCGCGAAGATTTCTTGTTCGTTATGTATCGTTTTATAATCTTCACAAAGACCAGTGTAAGGTTACGGAATTCTGAGATCTCCTACCTTGATACCATAACCATTATAAGAGCAAACAGCTCCAAGAGCAAGCAATTACGTTTTGCCCCTTTTCGACCATTTGTAAGGGCTTTTTGAGTAGGTATAGGTACTCCCAGGTTAACTTAAAACCAGTTTTGTACTCGACCAAAATAGGTACCTATTAATATGAAACCACTCCAAAGACTTGTAGTACTTTTATTCTTGTATTATACATTTTAAAATATTACAATAACACTTGTTAAATGGTACAGCAATTCAGCCTCTTCAATAGCTTACAGCAGGAGAATGCCTCCCTTGCAAAATGGCAGAGTTTTTATACTCTGACTTAAATTCAACATAACAACTATTTACTATAGTTAATGTAAAAGTATAAATAATAGACTAATACAATTGTTTTAATTATTCATGAAACTAATTTTGTCGTTAATATAAAGACCAATCAAAGGTTAAATACAATAAATTCTTTCTTAATAAGTTGTTAAATTAGATAGCGACATCTTATGTTTGAGTAAATTAAACTTTCGTTAAACCAATATTGTAAATACGGTGTTATAAATTATATAATAAGTTTTATCACAATATAATAAATTATTAACAATTATATATCGATTTACTTAATTTAAATCTTTCGACTAAATCATAATGACAATTATTAGAAAGCAATATTTTAACTTCCGCTAAAATGAAGTTTGTCAATTAAGGTGAAGTTTGTCTGTTAAAGGCGATGGTGTTTGAAACTACCGTCGTAAATGTCAATTTCAAGCAAAATACAAAATTATAACACTATCGTCAGACATTCACACTATACTTAACCATGCAACATATTAACTATCTACTTATATGTGACGTATTTATCTGAATGAATGGAGTTTCTCTGAAAATAAATGAGTTTTTTTTTGTAATTTCAGGAGTTCATAAGCACGTGCATAGAGACTCTGTTCTACTTCATAGCGTTCATCGTGATGTTCGCGTCCTGGTACGGCAACTACGGCAGGAACATCGCCGCCGCTGTAAGTACCACTAGCTGTAACTCATCGGAAGTTGTAAGTATAACTCAGTATACTTACAACTTACGATGAATACTTACACCTTTTCATCCGTTAATGGATGATTTATTCAGTATTCTCCGAACGAAGTAACCACTCTTGAAATACTGTAGTGTGGTTTTTAAATGTCGTACGTATGGTTGCCCAAGCACATACGGCATTCTCATAATCATAACACAGTCAGCCTAGTCCAGAGGAATGACTAGTCAATACGTCTGGGGCAAACCATGTGCGAGTTTCCTCACCATGTTTTCCGTTACCGTCAGAGCGTCCGTGTAATGTAGTTGAGATCTGAAAATGTCTCATTGGTACACGCTACAACCTGGTATTCGAACCAGCACTCTCTCGAGTGCAAACCAAACGGTCTACCCACTAGGCCACGGAGCTCTTCAGTACCACTACAGTCTAGATAATTACCTATATACTTAAGTACAGAGAACTGGTCTTTATAAAAAGATCCAAATCGATCCAAATTTGAAAGTTTTTATGTCCCCTTCAATGGCCAACAATTCTTTCACACAACCGTGGACATGCTTGTAGTAGTGCAATCAGATCGAAAGCTAACTATACACATACATAGTAAAGATAACCCTGGATAAAATTAATAATATCATGTGTTTTGTATTTATGAAAGAGAAAGCATACGTTTTTTTTTCCGGGGGGGAAAATGCATTACGCACCCAGGTGCAGGGGGCACCCGAGTGGTTATGTGGGACTCCCGTATAGGCTAATGAGACCCACGGTATACCCACTAAAAACCACCCTCACCTCCTCGCCGCCCTGTGACGGGGCCACGGGAACGATAAACACACCCGCGACCCCGCCGTCGGCAACAAGCGGCTCCATCCAAGGCCCGAAGGACCCAGGCGCACCAGATGGTAAGGTGCGCCTCTCTCCTCGGCCTCCACCAGTACTGTAGCAGACTCCCCCTGAGTCTGCTACTAGGAGGCCACGGATACCAGCCTCCACAATCAGTACGGTTGTGGAGGCTGGTATCCGTGGCCGGTGGCAGATCTAGGCTATGGTTCTGCCACCGACCACACCTCGGCCGCAGAGGATAGGGCAAGCGGCGCACCGTAATACCAACTTGCCTCTTCCTCTGAGGCCCCACCAATGCCGTTTACCTACGGAACGGCCCCGCCAGCTCGCAGGGGGGTAGGGAGAGTGGCACAACATCACCACGCCTCTCCCCCTGCGATCTCTCCACGGCCGCAGAAGATATGGATTACGGCGCACCGTAATACCGGCACTCCTCTTCTTCTGCGGTCCCACCTCTAAGCGCGTCCGCAGCGGACTCCTCCAGCCCGCTGGGAGCACCCTCCTCGGGCCAGCCGTTGGCAAACAAGCCGGCCCTGATTGCCTCTTCGCTTCACCGTGGGTGTCCAGTCCACGGTTACTAAGCCCCACCGCCACGACAAGGCGTGCAACCATCGGGGGGAAGAGAAAGCATACTATTTTAACCCAGGTCTGCGCAATCTGATAACTGACAGCAAACTAAAACGATTAACGAACTGAGCCGAAGCGATTTATTCGTGTATGTGCATAAATCCGAACTGCATCAGAAATGATCGGCCTCCCTGTGTAAAGTAGGTACGCTTTAGTTAGCGATCACCTATTGGCTAGCCGCACACACGCATTATTATTACTACAATAGATTTGTCAATATAATCAACAATAAAAGGTCGCTGCAGACATATTAATTTTATTGACATTTTTTTTTATATTATAGGCTAAGTCAAGTATGTCCTATAACTGCGTGGAAGTTTAAATAGGAAATTAGATTGATGGGAAGTATGGACAAAAAGAAAAAAGTTGTGTTTATTACTTTAATAAATAAAAAAAAAAACAAACAAAAACGAAACGATGGCGGATGGGTCAAAGACTGGATGTGAAAGAAAACTGCATTGAGCCACTTCTAGTCGGTAAATTAATAAAGACTCACAGAAAAAACAGCGATTTTATATACACGAATTAAATTCTTTCAAATAGGTACTATTTATCACTAGGTATAATATTATTAATATCAATATTTTCTGAAATATATGCATTAAGGCCCACACACACAATAATATTGGCAATAGCCCTGCCTCCCCCCGATATTGTCGATGTATTTTAGAATTTGCGGAAATTTCGCAATAATATTGTACAATACGGCAATATGGTCCCCCAACATGGAATATTATGGTCAATATGAGAATTATCGACAATAATATTGTGTGTGTGCAGCTAGTAGGGATGGGCGTTGAATGAACGAACTGTTTTATTAAACTGTTTATTTGTCATGAACGGGTAAACTAGTTTAGCGTCTACTGATAAACTAGTCTATGCGTGAACGGTTGCCATATGCCGGAACGGTGCGTGCGACAGAGACCGTTTCTTCGCGACGCGACGACACGATCGACGGACGGGCGCGGGGCACGACGACTCGGTACGAGCAATACGTCTATCTCTGTTCTTTACAACCGACGACGTGCTCTAACCTATGTAATAATTACATTCATTGAGTGGGCGGTGTTTTAATATAAAAACCCCCCGACACAAAAAATAAACTCTAAAAAATTATAAATAATATTTTAAAACTATTATAATTATATTATCACATAATATTATGTAAGTTGAAATAATTTTAGCTTATATACATACTTCCAACATCATTGAAGTAACATGATACCAAATTTCGAATCGATAGGACATGTGGACGATAGTCAGATCCCCTCATCAAATAATAAAGAAAAGATGATTTTCAAACGGCTAATCATCAACTAATAAGGAAAAAAAATTTTTTTAAGGGGTTAATCAGGTCAAGGTTACCTTACCATGTTCTTTAAATAACGTTGAAGTAACACGGTACCAAATTTCGAATCGATTGGACATAAGAAAGTTAGTAAGATCCCCTCATCAAGTAGAAAAGAGCTGATCATCTTCAAACGGCTGATCAGGTCATGGTTACCTTACCATGTTCTTTGAATATCGTTGATGTAACACGGTACCAAATTTTGAATAGATCGGACATTGGAAAGTTAGTCAGATCCCCTCATCAACTAGAAAAGAGCTGATCATCTTCAAACGGCTATCTTCCCACCACCAGTTTTCTCATCGAATGAAGCTACGAACACTCTCGATTAAGTCATTAATATTCCCTTTCAGTGCGCTTTCATTTGAGACCCTACTCGAGTATATTTGCACATTCGGTTATTCTTCCCCGCTTTCACCCCCAATAACTTTTAGACGGCTCAACCGATTTTCATCAATCATGTCTAAGAATACTCGCATGTAAGTCACCTTTAATACAAAAAAAACTAAATCGAAATCGCGTCATCCGTTCGGGAGCTATGATGCCACAGACAGACAGACAGACACACACACACAGACAGACAGACACGTCAAACTTATAACACCCCTCTTTTTGCGTCGGGGGTTAAAAATGAACTTTAAAGTAAGCTAACAATTTCCACCGCTCACAGATTAAACCGTCTCGTCGTTCGTCGTCATCACTAGTCGCGTCGATCAACAAGTTTGTCAAAACAGTTAATGCAAAAAGTCGTTCATTCAACAAAACTACTTTGTTTGTCATAGTTTATTGCCCAGTTCAGTATTCGTCGAACACGTAAACTATTCGAAAAAAAAAAACTGTTTTTTCAACTAGTTTACGATGAACGATAAACGGTCTCGTTTCGTTGATCGAAAAAGCGTCGACGACCCACCACTAGCAGCTAGTCTTTCATTCGCGTGTCGTTGAAATCCGCGTATACTAATAACTGGTAAAACGATTAATAAACCCAATTTCATATAAACTTTCAAATGTCAATTAAAATAAATATTAACAAATTATACTTTGTCGATCATTTTTCTTATCCGCAATGTGTAGGGTTGCCATATCTTACATATGACTCCCCGGACAAGACGCGTGAAAACCCCGGATTTTGGAGTACGAAACCCGGACATAGAACAATTTTTACCCGACTACGGCAATGTCAAAAAGAAAGGAAGATTTATAATTGCTGCAAATAAACAAAAAAAATTAATCCCTAATTCTGCCTCCTAATAATTTTGCCTACAAAAACCCGGATAGCAAATAAAATCCGGCCCGGACGCTCCCCGGACGCCCTTTAAACTAGGACAAATCCGGGGAAACCCGGACGGATGGCAACTATAGCAATGTGTAAGTCAGATTATATCATTTCCTTCGTGAGTTTATTAGCGGTAGCTATACGAGCGTGTGATGTTAGGTCTCGCACGGCTAAGCACTGTAACGAAGCTACCTGTCAAGAAACTAAACACAGACAAAAACGTCTTATTCGGGGTTTCAATTACATTTTTAATAATAATACTTTATTTCAGACCATGGATCCATAATAATTGTGTTAGTGTTGTACAAAGATGATGTACATAATATAATTTACGATGTACATTATTATTATAGTAAAAGCTTTTAAAATATGAAGATTATTTCTAGACCTGAGACGCATAAGGTCGAATGTCGAGATGTACCCCAAGCAAGAACGTGTACGTAAACGAGAATTTTAAGGAATTTTGTATGAAAATTTTGTTACTTTTACATCCACTAGTGACGCTTTCATGGTTTTCATACAATATTTCTCACTTACGTACACGTAACGATACCCCAAAATGTTTCTGCTTGGGATACTGATCTCGACATCCGACCTTATGCCTCTCAGGTCGAGATTTATGCATTTTGAAAAATTATTTTGTTAAAAAATCGATAAGTTTTAATTTAAGTTTAGTATATATTTCACAATAATTATACATAATAGTGATGGATACTAGCCAAACATTTAATTTTACCGTACGAAAAATACTCGTAGATACTAGATATAAGAAATAGTTGACGCTTTTAAGTCATAATTATCATCACTGGGTCACT
This sequence comes from Glaucopsyche alexis, assembly GCA_905404095.1. Taxonomy (NCBI): domain Eukaryota; kingdom Metazoa; phylum Arthropoda; class Insecta; order Lepidoptera; family Lycaenidae; genus Glaucopsyche; species Glaucopsyche alexis. The sequence continues at coordinate 13,574,496 of FR990053.1, forward strand.
TAAGTGAACAGATGGTCAGGTTGCAGGTATTAAATTGTGACGTGGGCGGAGGCCGTGTAACGTGCGCCTGGTATTACACGATGGGTCATCTGTGACTGTGATATAAAAATGGTGGTAATAGGGTTGCATAATATTCTATATAATATAGGTAAATGTACAGTAGTAGGTACCTAGTATTTAATTAGGCATCCTATATATAATGCGTTTAAAATGTGTTTATAAGGCCCACTTGCGCAAATGTGGGTTAAACTTAACTTTGGGTTAAAATATCATGCCTACTCTTTCATAAATATGAAGAACGAAAGAGATGACAAACGACAAACGAAACGCAAAGGATAATCAAAAATAATTTAATTATCCAAAATGGCGGCGATGTGGTTCGCCACCCATCACGTCTCGTTTCTCGCGGAGGCGAAAAGCGGACCATGGATAGACGCTTGGCTACGTTGAATGTAAGAGGAGGAATGGATGGTAAGAATGAAAGCGGACGAAGCGAAAGAAGTATGTAAGGATCGTAGCAAGTGGAAAGAAGTGGTCTCTGCCTACCCCTACGGGAAAGAGGCGGTCCTGCCTACCCCTACGGGAAAAAGGCGTGATTATATGTATGTATGTTAAAGTTAAAGTTGGGCCTTAAACTTGTATTTGTTTAAACTGTATTTCACAATTAGTGTTGTAGGTGTGTTGCACCTTTCTTTAGGCGGCCTACAAGTCACTCGGGTAGCAATTTAGGTCTATGTATATTTTTTTTATAATTATTATTTCGCATGAAGATATCCGTGGCCTATTGGGTAGACCGTTTGATTCGCACTCGAGAGAGTGCAGGTTCGAATCCCAGGTTGTGGCGGGTACCAATGAAACTTTTTCAGATCTCAAGTAGGTGCATTATACGGACGCTCTAGTGAAGGAGAACATCGTGAAGAAGCCCGCACATGGTTGGCCCCAGACCTATTGACACAATCATTCCTCTGGACTAGGTTGACTGTGTTGTGAGAATGCCGTATGTTCTTGGGCAACCATACGACATTTAAAAACCGACTGTCCAGGCACTACACTATTTCAATAGTGGTTACTATACTCGGAGAATTTATACTAGTCTATACTATCTATACTAATATTATAAATGCGAAAGTGTGTCTGTCTGCCTGTTACCTCTTCACGCTTTAACCGCTGAACTGATTTTTATGAAATTTGGTATAGTCAGACATGGTATAGGTCCTGGGAAAGGACATAGGATAGTTTTATCCCAAAAAGTAGTACTAGTACTGTATAAATCATGCAATAACTGATGAAAAGTCCAAATTTTTCATATTTCGCATACATTAATGCCTACTTTTTCATTGCAGGTATTCGGTATCGTTAACACGCTGGCGTACGCGGCCAGCTCCTTCCTGCTATACAAAGACCACAAGAGCAGCACTCCCACTACGTCGTGAAGTCACAACATTTCACACTAAAATCAAATTCTATACAGAAACTCATTTCTTTCTCAGTCATTATTAATTTGAATCAAATTGTGTACTGAAAATGTACCTTAATGTTACGTTTTGTAAATTTTATGAGACGAGATGGTTAACTTTATTTTTTTAATGAAAGGCCATAGACTGTGTTGTCTGTAGATAAGTCTCGGACCGTACGTGGGCGCCGCGGCCGTGCTGTCGCTTATTTATTTTATTGTTTGTTCTAAGATTGTTCTATATTTAGTGTGACTGTTTCAGATCTAGTTTTATGTGGGTTATGTTTGTAATTATGGTCAGTTATATCGTATAATTTTGTCGCTAGTGAAGTGAAAGTAACGAATTATCTATTCTAATGTCTACGTTTTGTATAATCACTAAAGCACTTGTCAAGATGTCCGTGTGTGTGAGATTTAATCACAAGTCGCAACCGAATGAAAAGTTGTTTTAAAAGACATTTCCTTAATTTAATTTGTAATGATTCGATATTAGTTTTCTATGAATTGTCCTATACTCTTTCGAAATAGAATACCTAACAATGAGATGTACCTAATCATATTATTCCGGTTGTGAGGCACAATTAATTTCCATATAAAACCTTGTATTATAATAGTTTTAGTAACTCAAAGGCTAGAGTATTGTGTAGTGCAGTTGTATTTTATATGACAGTTAAAAGAAGCAAAAATTGAAGTGTTGTTGCTAAATAAATGATTATATTATATTGTTTTATGAAACTCTTGGGAATTAATATACACAATAGCTTAATTTAACTAATTTGTAAAAAGTTTATAAAATACATGTTAACAATTTATCTTGTTTTAATCATTTAACCGCTGGTATACCTACATACAGTTAGAGGATAAAAATACTCATATTCGCCACATCTCATAACTCATAACACTCGCCCGCCGTCTACTTTTATGAATTAATTTATAATGGGGTGTCTCTGTAATCTGTTTTTGTTACAGACATACTCATCGGCTTTCAATTTTTAAGCAAACTTGAGTTTTAATCATCAATACAAAGATACCACCTCTACCAAGATCATAATAGTAGAGGTGGTATCTTTGTATTGATTATTGGTTATTTGTAGAGGTGATTTGATTGATGATTTCTAATGTGCTTCCTCTAGGGAAATTGATCTAGAATGCTAAGTAGGTACGGTCTACTTCTGAAATTTCCCCCATGTTAAGCCAGAGCCGCCAGACTGATATGTAAAAACCTATAGGCAGCATATTAGAAATTATTTGTGAATATTCGACTGTTACGATTCGAGATACATAGGTTTATTAGATACTCGTTACTCTTGAAAAATCTAATCCTGTACTCGACTCACCACTGACTAGGTACTATCGAACAAGTCGCTCGTCCAGGCATAATATCAAAATCGCTTAACAGTGCACCGCGCACGTATACATACCTACTCACATGTAAAGTACCTACGGACTTCAATCACGGTCGATGCGATCACTTTCTTTATCTACACTAATATTATAAAGAGGAAAACTTTGTTTGTATGTTTGTTTGTTTGTTTGTTTGTTTGTAATGAATAGGCTCAAAAAGTACTGGACCGATTTCAAAAACTCTTTCACCATTCGAAAGCTACATTATCCACGAGTAACATAGGTTAAATTTTATTTTGGAAAAAAATAGGGTTCCGCAAGATATTTGGGTTATTCGGACACAAGGTGTAAAAAATCAACCAGAAAAGTTACTTATTTTGCGTACGCTGCCTAAACTATAAAAGATAGAACCATAAAATGTTCTAATTAATTATAGATCTTATCAATATCTACAAAAAAGTCCGCGACACACTATACCTACCTAACTATGTCGAGTGAGGCACAACAACCATTTTTTTATTTAGAAATCTTGAATTTTTTTTGGACTACATTTAAACGCGTTTATTTTACTCATGCTATTAATCCTTATCAAAATAAATTATTTCATCACTAAGTACAGTTAATGTAGATAATATTTGGTCTTTGAATAATTAAAATTGGACGTTTGGTTTTGAAGTTATAGCGAAATTCAAATATTACGATTTCTGCTGCACGGCCTGTTGCGAAGTGGGCGTCACCAAGGCGGGGGTGCGCATGCGGGAGGTATAGATCTATGAGTAAGGTATGAGGGAGTTTAGATCTATGAGTAAGGTACCCGCAGTATAAGTATCAGTATTGTACCCGTGCGAAGCCGGGGCGGGTCGCTAGTGGTTAAATATTTTGATGCGTCCTAGTGCAAAGGAAAATTTTTAGAAACTAGTAGAGCAGGAAGTTTGGCGATATTGCAATAGAAAGAGAATAATGGACATGTTGACAATACTTTTTGGCTAGCCGCACACGTGCAATATTATTGTCAATATGAGTATTATTGTCAATAATAATTATGATGTGTGTGCGGCTAGCCATTAAGTTAACCATGAGATCGCTTATCCACTGGCGTTTTAAACCTGATAACCACATCGCCTAATATTATATTACATACACCTAATAATATGTCCAATCTCATTACTACCTATTTATAAACGTGGAAGTTTGTGAGGGTTGATGGATGGATGGATGGCAAAACTGCTGGACGGATTTTGATGAAATTTGATCTACTATACCAAATTTAGGCTCTGGATTAAAGCAAAGGCTGCTTTCTACCCCGAAAAAGTGCAGTGCTCCTGCGGAGTTACTGTATTAACGCGGGCGAAGCTGCGGGCAAAAGCTAGTGTTGATACTTATTCTTCAAATCTACAGAGCCGTCGACTGGAGGATACTGACACTTGGAGATATATATTGAAGTTACATTGACGTGGCGACGTAATACTTCGCCACGAGCGGCGTCCGCCGCGCCGACAGCTAATTAGCTGTTAAAATCATAGACGTATAAGTATAATAAGAGATTTGAAATCTTTGGTTTGGTTTGGAAAAACATAAAAAATCTACGTAAACAGGAATCGATTAATCGGTATTAATCATTAAACATATTTTTAGTATCGATGATATAAGCATACAAACATAAGAAGGTACCATTAAAAAAATTATACGGCAAGTTTCGTAATCCTACGCACGCTTTTTCATTGCTGAATATAGAGGCATGATGTCACCCGCCTTTGAATGCAATCACTGAGGCTACATTGAAGGATACACCCAGACTAAAATAAAATATAGTGACATTATTTGGTTCTAAAATGCATGTAGAAACAGTTTTTTTAATTAGTTAAAAAAAGTAATATGTAATAAAAAAAAAACTTTAGACTTTATTATATCCTAGCTCTATATGACCAAAAGCTCCTAAAGTATTTATTATATTCCCTCGCCTACATATGACAAACCCGCGCAGATATAATATCAATTATATAAATAATTATAATTATCAATAATTATTGATTAAAAATAAGTGCAGTAAATTAATTTTAATGTCGGTGGCTGCCTCCCGAGTTCTGAGGTGACGATATTATTTAACTTTACGCATGCGCTGTTCAACAAGTGAGTCATAGTAGTGGTTGCCAACTTTAAACCTGTCGCCATTTGTTTACCCCAAAATGAATTTAGTGTTTTCTTGCAAACTGTTTTTTCTTTCTTTTGGAGAAAATATCGTATGAGCGATTTCAACGTTTACGTACCATATTATTTTTAAATTGGATGTTGGATGAATAGTTAAGCCTAAATCATTTTTAATTGCAGTCAGTACCTACTTAATTTTTACAAAAATTACTAAGTCGGTCTGATTCAGCTTTATATGGTCTACCTTTTTACACTTTCTGAAAACATACAAGAAAAAATATCAGGTACATAATAATTTACTCATCATATTACTTTATCCAAACTAATTTACGCTCATTTTAATTCAAAGAACTCCTAAGCAAAATACACAATATTGGAGAAAAAAAAGAAATAGATGAAAATTAAGTGAAAATACAGTTCGTTGCCGGCAACACTACCCACGGTTTCGTCACTTGCAGTTCTGTGGCGAGCGTCAAGCGTGCTGCCGTGATAACACACGTTTTCCTTTTCCCGATTGACTCATTTTCCACCGCCTGTTCTCGACTCGTAAGTGTTTACATTTATTTATTTCTCATTTATTTATTTCTTTGTTAAAATATATATTTTTGACGTTCTTTTTCTTGTTTATAATAGCCGTTTACGATCTTCTTAGTAATAAATCGTATAAGAATAATATTTGCTACAATATTAATATAATTATGTAAAATATATCCACCATTCTTACGTGCAATTTATTCATATTTATAAAATAATACTTTATGTAACTCTTTATACTCTACAAAAGGCTTTTGTCTGCACAAATCCCTTCTACCATAGGAGCCTTAATAACTTAAATTCCATATTATTTTCTATTAAAATAAAAACTAATTATTTACATGTTCCAAAAATAAAAATCAAGGTGTGTTGCATATAATTTCTATATTTATATCGACACTTAAATTGAGTTCGACGAATGAATAACAGCGTTCTACAGATATCCTTGAGTGCTGAAGCTTTTCAGACGGGATTACACCGATTTTTCTCCTAAGAGTATTCGTATAACGTGTTTTAAATGTAGTTTGGCGTTTGTTTTAAAATATTTTCCTTAGTAATGACAAAATGCTAGGTATTCTTAGAAATCATGGGTGGTTTTGATGTTTGAACAGTGTTAATAGTTTATTTCTTCAAAATATATCATGTTCTTTTACCCCTCCTTCCTTCATGTAACGAACGTTTACCAATCATCGCATAGTCTACTGCCTCTAAGACTGTCTAAGACTGACGTCATAGACTTTAGTTTCCTTTCGTTAAATCTTGTTTAATCATTAAATCACCTGCGATATAATCAAAAATTATATCGCAGGCACATAATAGTGCAAATGTATGTATTGTATTGCTTGCCAATTTAGCTTTATTATAAAAAAGTCGAAAGTTTGCATATTACTTTTCTTCCAGGATTATTTTGCGAAAAGGCATGATTTACGGCGAAGCTATTGTGATTCGCGGTTGGCGGCCTCGACCCACAAACCTTGGATATAAACAGCGACTCGCCAGATAACCTAGAGGACCATTTTAAGAGTTACGAGAACTTACACGTCCTGCATTCCAAATTCGAATAAAACTTTCAATTTCAAGCTTATTACGTCGTTAGCTTTTAACCGTTTAGTTTATCTAATTGTTAATTAGTTTAGGTTAAATTTGAGCGTAACAATTCATTGTTTCATTACAGATTAAACTATCAAAATATAAATTGACTAAGCAGTAAAAAATATCTACTTTTAGGTTTAATCTTTTAAATCCACTTTTTAAATTAGATTTTAGGTACAAACTATCTCTATTTCTCATTTCAAGTTTTCCAAGACGATTATTATCAAACTTTCATACATGCTTGGCCGCAATTGGAATTGGATTTTTTTCTTTAATCTTGTACTATAATATTTCAGGATCCAGCACAATGTCGCACACGGTGACGATCACGCGGACCACCACGACCACGTCGGGCAGCGTGCTGTTCCTCAACACCGGCTACCTCGGCACGCTACCGGGACTGCTTAAACTGGCAGAGTTGGTAAGCTTAAGGCTACATTCCCATGATTGTTTTTAGTGGTCGCGGCAGAAAAAACAGCACTGTAAAAGAACTGAGTGTTATTACAAAAAATCGTGTAGAGTTGTCAAATGTGACATTTGGCACTTCAATTTTCAGCTCTATTGTATTGGCGCAGAGTTCTACTAAGAGAACAGTTTTTTCTCCGCGAATACAAAAAGCTCTCGTGGGCACGAGGGTTAAGGAATCGAAAGTAAATGATATGCTCATAGGAGGAACTCTATCTACTCTTAGCTTAAACAGACTGCATATTTTCAACTTCATTCTGACTACAATTTAACTTGAAGTTCTTTTAATTAAAGTGATAATAATTAATCGTGAGAACTATTGAGTTTACCGGGTAGTGTCCTAGTACTATTATTTGTGAAAGTATGTGATGATGTATGGTCTGTATGGATGGAGTTTGTTACTCTTTCACGCAAAAACTATTGAATGGTTTTCGGTAAATTTGGTATGGTAGCAGTTTAAGCTCTGGATTAACACAGGCTACTATTTATGCCAAAAAGGTACAGTGGGAATGTATTTACGCGAGCCACGGACTAAAACAAGTATAGAATAGAGAAGATGCATTGTTTTAAATCAGCGAAATTCTTAATATTTTCCAAAAGGTACCATAAATATGGACCGAAAAATGCAAAAAGTACAGTAATTAGTGCTAATTAAAAAGTTACAGGATTAAAAAAAAAACGACGATTTTTTTTGCTTAGATCGCAAAACGAAAATTACTGTTCAAATCCGTATTTGTGACATTTTTGTTATTACAATGATATACATTTAAACGCAGTATATAAGTAACTAAAATCAATTTTGTATTTATCTTCATACATTTTCGTCGTGACACAACAGCTGTGACGGCACTCCTCTACATTTTTTGTATATGTAGAGCGTTTTTGATGCTCTCCAACGATCTCACTTTTGTGATGACTGTATTTCGTCAACAGTTGATCGTAGATATTACATTGCAAAGACAATATTTCCTGGCTTATTATGTACTTTTCGAAAAGCCAATGAAAAAAATTATGCATGTTCTCTATAGTCACCGATAAATCGTTGCTACTTATAGCTAACATAGTGTTCAACATTGCGACACATACTGAGTTTATTTTATCGGAGCTGTATACGAGATCAGAGTGAAATATTGTTATAAGAAGCTATTTATGAATCATTCCCAGTGTAACCCAAATTTCTTGCGTAAATGCCATGAGATCAAGCTTTCGTCACGATTAAATTTGACTCTATATTTATCGGCTTTTTCGTACGTACTTCGTACTACTAATTATAAACATTTAAATAATATAGTTCAATACGTTAATCTTCCATTCACAAACAGGATAATATTACACGGTTTTCTTGACGTTACCTGACTCATTCCTAATTTCATAGAAAACCATAGTATTTCATATTAAGAATTAATTTAATCACATAATATGACATTGAAAATATTAAAACATGACGTGGTTTTTAATTACTAAGTATTTGTATTATAATATTTTTTTTGTAACTTATTCGACAAAACATATAGCCCCCATTATTAAGTGTCACGGAACGGACGGACGATAACCAAATAAGTAAGTCCTAATTAGCATCTAGGTAATAGCAATAGTCAATCGGAAGTCAGGGGTCTGCGCAAGCTAAGCTTTTATATTAGTTTAGGAATATTATTTGACTACAAATATTTATACATATATTTTACTAGCTTTTGCCCGCGGCTCTACCCACGTAAATACATTATTCCGCGGGAATACTAGCTTTTCGGGATAAAAAATATCCTATGTCCTTTCCCGGGACCCAAAGTACCTACGTCTATACCAAATTTCATAAAAATCGGTTCAGCGGTTAAAGCGTGAAGAGGTAACAGACAGACAGACACACTTTCGCATTTATAATATTAGTATAGATACCTTTTTGCTGTTTTAACATATCGAGACTGCATCGAAATTGTACTATTGTAAGATTTAAACAGAATCGACATAATGTAGTCCTGTCATTGTGGCGATGCGACGATAATTTTGAGTATTGATAAATCAACATTACCATCATCGGTTACTAACTACCCACGAGCCACGGCTACCCGCAAATGAGGACTGGAGGAGTTTACACATGCTACACGCAGGCCGGCATCGGTAATGACATACGGAGCCGAAAGGTGGTCACTCACCGTAGGGCTGGTTCACAAGCTTAAGGTTGCTCAGCAAGCGATGGAAAGAGCAATGTTAAATGGTGGATAAAATTCGTAACTATGTAATTCACCAGAGAACTAAAGTCACCGACGTTGCTCAACTAATTAGCACGCTGAAGTGGAAGTGGGCCGGCCATGTCTGCAGACGGACAGATCGATGGAGCAGACAAGTATTAGAGTGGAGACCACGCTTAGGCAAACGTAGTGTAGGACGTCCTACGGCACGATGGACCGACGATTAGAAGACGGTGGCAGTTGAGTGTTGCCCAAGATCAGGATGGTTGGCGCTCATTGGGGGAGGCGGCCTACGTTCAGCAGTGGATGGCAATTGGCTGATGATGATGACACGTAGACGGACCTGACATGTCTAAGAAGATTGTTGGTCTTCTCAGAGACGAAGGCGACGACGACTCTCACAACGCATTCCTTAATAATTTTTAAAACATCTCATTGGAACATGGAACAAACCTAGAATCTTGCTTCCACTCTCTTGAGGGCACTGTGTAGCTAGCTAAAGCGGACTAATATTATAAATATAAAAGGTTGTGAGGATGGATATATGGATGGATGGATGTTTGTTACTCTTTCACGCAAAAAATACTTCACGAAATTTGATGAAATTTGGTATGGTAGATTAAAACAGAGGCTACTTTTTATCCCGATAATGTTCAGAATTCCCTTAGGATACACGATACTATATTATTTATACGATAAAGCTATGATTTATTAATATGTACGACCTTTGATTTCAGATCCTGGGCGCGGCGTGCGTGGGCGTGGTGGCGCATTACTTCTCCACGACGTCACGCATGATGGAGTCGCCGGAGCTGTTCTACCTGCTGGTGGCGGTGGCCTTCCTCATCGGCACCTTCTGCCTGCTCTTGTCCTACGTCGTATCTGCAGCCACGGCCTCCGTTATGTCCAAAACCATTTATGTTCGTATTAGTTGTTAAAAAAAAAAGGATTTTATTAATAAAATTTAATTTACGATATGCAGCGTGGGCTGTAGAGGTTCTATGGTCACTTTCTGACAGAACTACGCGAGCAGTGACAAAAACACTTTTGTGTTTGTCACTACTCGCGTCTTGCCATGAACAAGTTAACTACGATTTGATGTCAATTTTTTCAGTAGGCAGTATAGGTAGGTGTAGGGTTTTTTATAATACCCTATACACCAACCTATACCTACTGATTAAAATGTTAAGAATGATTTAAGTAAGAATACAAAATATTATTTCCATAGACTCGAAACCACCACAAAAAAGTAAACTACTTTAGAATACATTCAAACACTTCTCTACTTCCTATATATTATCTACTTTTTACTTCCAAGTTCAAAATCGGTGACGATTTTGTTTTTATGCAGGATAATGCTCGGCCGCATACTCGCTTAAAATACATATTTACGTAGATGCTATATATTTGTGTAATATTTCAGGAAATTATCTACCACGGCCTGGGGTTCGTTTTGTACCTGGCGGCTGGACTCACGCTCATGATTGAAGTCAACCACAGGAAGAGAAGTTACCGATCTGATTATGAACCCTACCTGGCTGCTGCGGTAATACATATTTTGTGGTGAAGGGGGCAAACAAGTGGGTGAATCGCCTACAGAAAGCAATTACCGTCGCCAATAAACGCTGGCTCCACCGATGGTTTTGGTTATAAAAGTCTAAGTTGATATCTTGTCTAAGATAAAATGATATGGGGAATTTAACTATAAAACAATTAGCAACGGCGACCAACCATTGATTTGAATCAAAATAATAACGGGAAATTAAATATGAATGAAAATTGTACAATCTAAAAGTATTTTGGTGTGTGGTCGCCACTTTTTTAAACAGCGGGTAAAAATTGCTTAATGACTTTTATCTATACTATACCAATTACCAATATTATAAAGAGGAAAAGTTTGTTTGTATGTTTGTTTGTTAGCATTGAATAGGCTCCGAAACTACTGGACCGAGTAGACCATGGGGAATACTTTTTATTGCGGCAAAATGTACGGTTCCTGCGGGATTTCCTTTTGCGCGCACGAAATCTTGGGCAACATCTAGTTTTTTAAATAATTTGACTCAAATGATGTTAATGCTCTCTAGTCAGTATTAACATGTTCCTGTCATTCTGGGAAATTTCTGCGCGAAGGTAAACAGCCTGTTACCTATATAAGGAGCCCTTTTCTTTGAGAATCGTTAAGACTTCGGCACTTATTTCATACAGTGCATTTTACATAATTATAATGTGAAATATATTCTTCTACTAGCTTTTGCCCGCGGCTCCTCCCGCGTAAATATATTATTCCGCGGGAACGCTGTACTTTTTCGGGATAAAAATATCCTATGTCCTTTCCCAGGATCCAAAGTATGTCTATACCAAATTTCATAAAAATCGGTTCTACGGTTAAAGCGTGAAGAGGTAACAGACAGACAGATGGACAGACATACTTTCGCATTTATAATATTTATTACTCTATTAAAAAAAAAAAAAATTGTTTCAGGTCATGGGTTTAGTGATGGCGGGACTTTTCTTACTGAGCACATTTTTAGCAAATCGTCATCGAACATTTTAATCGTAGTAATCATAATATGTAATAAGAGTTCTGTGCTTTTAACATGCTTGTATGTGGTTCATACCTTTTAAATGTAGAAGTCAAGCCTCTAAGGGATTTGTATTTCCTGAAAAGAGACAATGCATTTTATATTTTTATAACATTTTGTAAACGAGAAATTATAAATCTTCCTTCCTCTATAGTGACTACCCAACCAGCAAAAAGTGGTTTTTAAAGTATCTCCAGGAGTACATTTCCATAGGACTATATGAGACTGATATCCACATATAAGTCCGGAAAAGGGCCCACTTTATAAGTAAACTTTTACTTATATCGTGCTTATAATAGACTGCTGCAATGCCGTTTACGCCTATATTTCTCCTATAGTAGAATTACGTAGGTGCAATTAGTCCTGCAAATGCCGATATAAGTAAATTGTAGGAAAAAGTGAGATGAATACAAGCCTCGCAATGCTTGTATAAGCTCACATTTTGTGTTTGTGAGACAAGGATTGTCGAAACTGCTTGAAGAGTAAACTTATACTTTATTTTAATTTTATAATAATAAATGTCAACCATTGTAATCAGAAATTGTATAGTAGAAAATCAATAGCTTATTATTGTTATAGTTATATATTCGAAGGGGAATGTGAATTTTCTGAAAATTCTATCATGGTTTTAATTAAAATTTTAAAGCGCCTCGTGTAATTCACATATTTACATTTTAATATTTAATATTTTATTATGAAAATATCATGAACAGTCGCCATTTTTTCGGTGAGCATTGCCAAGTGCGACTTAGGGCCATTATAAGTAATATTGGTTCTATATTGGCAAGTGTTAAAACCGAAGATTCGCCATATCGTTACCAATTAGGGTTCCACATTGCTCAGATAAAAACCAACACTATTGATATTTTGATATAGATTAGCAAGTTACAGGAATATTAGATACTAGCGACTCGCCCCGGCTTCGCACGGGTACAATACTGATACTAATACTACAGAATATCTTTAAACCTCTAACAAAACGGGCAAAATTTAGTCAAAACAAATAGAAACAAATTAATATAGGTACCTACTAAAACTCAATGAAATAAGTAGGTGGGTATACTTTTATCGTATTAAATACCTATACTCTTCAGGACTAACAATACAACAAACACTAAATAAATAGGTATTCAAGTATCTATCCATCATAGTTACAACGAACACAAAACAAAATTATTATTTTTAAACAAAAAATTAAACCGACTTCCAAAGTAAAAATACACAAAAAAGTATGAAATAAAACTTAATCTCTAAATAATTCCCCTTTCAAATTCGGATAAAATTTTTACTATTTCTCTACTCAATCTTCTTAATTTTGAAATCGGTACCAGCCCAAACAATATTCTACAATATTTTATAGAACTTACGTTCATATTTGCTGGTACCGACTAATAATAATTTCACCCTTTTTAGAGATATATTTTCTTAAGTTATTATTAATACGTCTTAAGAACGTCTAAACTAAACGATCGAATGTATAATTGAATACGCGCCAAGCTTCCATAAGGTATTGCTATTAAGATGATGATGATGATTACTGTAAGTTATAAATTGGCATATGCTTGCAGTTCATTAAACAATGCCGAAATTTCCAAACGCATATCTTTAAAGACTGAGGAGTTCTGTACAGTGCTTTTGGATCCAGGGTATACCTTGGTACAATATCTTATTTTTTGGTAGCATATGCTTGTGTTACTTCAGTAAAAGTCAAAATCACTATATGTGTGGATATAAATTTCGAGGAGTTCCCTCGATTCCTCATGGATCGCATCATCAGGTTCCCACTTTAGTGACTAAAGGACCAATTTCGAACTAAACCCTTTACAACAAACAAAAGAATTTTGCAAATAGGTCCATAGAGTAATGTTCAAAGATCTCCGTGTTAGTGTAAAATACTATGAGAAATACCTTTTATATCATCATAATCTGATGATGTATGGTGATGATGATAATGGTGATGATGATAATGATTACTCTAACTGACAGGGTGGCATATGCTTGCAGTTCTTTAAACAACGCCGAAATCCCCAAACATGTATCTATAAGGAGCCAGGAGTTCTGTTCTGTACTTTTGGATCCAGGGTATACCTTGGAGCAAAATCTTACTTTTTGGTAGCATAAACTTGAACTACTTCAGAAAAAGGCAAAATCACCATATGTGTCCATATAAATTTCGAGGAGTTCCCTCGATTCCTCATGGATCCCATCATCAGGTCACCACTTTGATATCAAAAGGACCAATTTGGGATTACACCTTATACATCACAGAAAAAAATTTGAAAATCGGTCCACAGGCGGCGGAGTAATCGTTGAACATACAAAAAAAATAAAAAATAAAAAAATATATACAGCCGAACGTATAACCGCCTCCTTTTTTGGGAAGTCGGTTAAAAATTACTCATAGATCTAAACTCGCACGCCTTGGTGACGCCCACTTCGCAACGGGCCGTGCAGCAGAAATCGTAATATTTTAATTTCGCCATAACTTCAAAACCAAACATTAAATTTTATTCATACCAAATATTATCTACATGAACTGTACTTAGTGATGAAATTATTTATTTTGATAAGGATTAATAGCATGAGTAAAATAAACGCGTTTAAATGTAGTCCAAAAAAATTCTAGATTTCTAAATAAAAAAATGGTTGTTGTGCCTCACTCAACATAGACGACATAGATAAGTATAGTGTGTCGCGGACTTTTTTGTATATATTTATAAAATCTACAATTAATTAAAACATTTTATGATTCTATCTTTTATAGTTTAGGCAGCGTACCCAAAATAAGTAACTTTTCTGGTTGATTTTTTACACCTTGTGTCCGAAAAACCCAAATATCTTACGGAACCCTATTTTTTTCCAAAATAAAATTTAGCCTATGTTACTCGTGGATAATGTAAGCTTTTGAATGGTGAAAGAATTTTCGGTCCAGTACTTTTTGAGCCTATTCATTACAAACAAACATACAAACAAAGTTTTCCTCTTTATAATATTAGTGTAGATAAGGGTTTGTTGTGACTTGTGCGTGCTAGGTTAAAAATAACTTTAAACATTGTTTTTATCTACGAGTAAGTGACAAAGCGCGCCTGCCAACTTACTTGAAAGGTTTTTTGTGGGATTTAATTTTATGGTTATATTATAATTAATAATAATTATTATATTCAGGTTGTCAACGATCGAAATAAGTATGGTGATGTTCCTGGATATCGAATGGTGTGAAATAGTAATGTTTAGGTTTTCTCTATTTGTATCTAGTAGTGTATCTAGTAGTGTATCTTTAGGTAAAACATCGTTTATTCTCATATTTACAACTTCAAGTAAAGAGTTTAATGCAGCATGAGAAATATTGAACTTTAAAGCCCATTTTTTTATAGAATAACGCAGTTCTACATTTTTGCTGTAATCTGAAAGTTCTTTCTCATTATCGCTTTCAGAATCGCTCAATGATTTTTCATTATTACTTTCGGAGTCCGAACCTCTTCCATCTAAAGTAGTAGGTACTACAATTATCTTGTCCGGAACCCTCGCCAGAATTCGCGATGCAGTCTTCACCAGTTAAATTTAATACATCAGTGCTGACTATGGTTAAAATATTTTGATAGTTTTTTTTTACTTTTCTTTTATAAGAACCACTTTTTTAACCGCTTCCATTTATTTAAATCCATTTTCAATATCGTAGACAAAAATAATTGGAATCTTAAAAGCTTATGTCTAAGCCTATAATAGAATTTGCAAAACTATACAAAGCGTTTTTTCGCCTATAAGAGTTTTGACCAGAATTGTTCGAGATTACTTAGTCTATAACAGTAATGTTATGCCTATATAAGTGTGTCTAAACTTATAACGGCATGCGATAAATCTGCATGGAGAACATTTTATCCTATTGCATGCTGTTATAATCTTAGTGAGTTTTATCATTCTTCTAAGGTTATGTAAAACCAGACAAGAAATAATATAATAACAAGAAGTAAATGTTTTTCGGTACTTTAACTTGAATTTACTCATATTGGCCATAAAATATTAGCATAAATGAGGTTATAAGTATAAATAACAAGGATTATGCCTCAGTGTATATACCTATTCCTAGTAGATGCTCCTGGAGGAGTCTTAGGATTTAAATGCTCCTAAGATGTTATCTTATAGGCGGATATAAGTCTGAGTTATTGGATTAATTACTCCTGAGTGCATTTAGTTTCGTTCCTAGCTTTTACAGGAGTCTTAATCCAGTAGTGGCCACGAAATATGATCCTATATACCGATTTAAGCTCAAATTATAGGATTAAACGTACTGAAGTAAAAACAGCTTTCATTAATGCTGATAAAAGCGTAGTAGCAAATAACAAAACCATCATCGGAGCTATATAAGTCAAAATAGCATTATAATATCGCATTCCAGGATTACTTTGCTGGTTGGGTATAGTCTATACATTTGCAATAGGCAATCGGACTAATTTTTTTTTATTGCATAAATGAATAGTACTCTTAAATATGAGTAACTTCTCAGAAGAAACCGTATATCAAAAGTCAATATTTTCAAAGGTACAGCGATTTTTATACAAAATTTCGCGAGCCTCCTAAAAACGCTCCATACTAAAATCGCCACACAAATGACGTCACTATTGGATTAAAGTGTATTAAGTAGGTATAAAGTATACGGCCACAGGAATATATTTGTAAATATCTCCAATATTAAGAGTTTAAGTTCATACTTACCATAATTAATGTTTTTGTATATGATGTGAATAAATTAATGATGTAGGTTTTGTTTACCAATTTCGCAAAAAAAAAAATTTTTTTTTGGTATAAAGACTCGCGAAATTTTGTATACAAATCTGAAAAAAAAAAGCTGTACCTTTGAAAATATTGACTTTTGATCTCAGAATACAGAAGATTTTTCAGTAATTCTGTGCTTTTGATATACGGTTTCTTCTGAGAAGTTACTCATATTTAAGAGTACTATTCATTTATGCAATAAAAAAAAGTCAGTCCGCTTGCCTATTGATCAAATCTCTATGTTTAAGCTTTTTGTAAGTAGGTACTATTTTTGTAACGATATTTAAATATTACTGTTAATAATAATAATCGGTGTTTCGTACTGCCTTAAAAATCTAAATATAATAATAAATGTGTAGTTATGGTTTATTACTATACTCGTATACCAATAAATAGCACCTACCTAGTACTTACATAGTTTAGGTACTACTTTGGGTTCCACCTAGCAAATTATATATTTTTATTGACACAAAATAATACGTCTATTAATAAATTAGGTGTGCAAGTTATCTACGCGATAAAACTATTGATATTTTATTTTTAATTAATTCAATTTCATTTTTATTAGCTGTATGTTATGTCTTTATAATAATTTTATTGTAATATGTAGTGGTTTAATAGTTTTTTTTCAGTTTATTGACCATAAAAATAATTTATTATTAAAAATAAAATAACATTAATTTAATATTAGATATATATAACGATATACTTTTCACTTTTCACTCAGGGCCCGAAAATGTAAATCGAGGCTACATACTGAAATAGAACAGAACGAATACAAGTAGATCATAATATATAAAATTAAGTAACTTATTTTAATGATATTTTAGTTTATGTGTGTCATTTGATAATGAAATATTTCATAATGAAATGTGTATAAACAGCGATTTTAATTATGGCAAAATTTGTTTGCAAGGCATTCACGTAGACGGTAGACCTGCGTCTCTAAATACCCTCTCTAAACCTAACCCCAAGCTCTGTCTAAGCTCCTATGACCGTTCCAAATTAAATCAACGCTCAGGGAGTAGAGTGATGCGTATTGTATTGTATAAACACAATACTATACTTTAAAACAAACAGTTAATTAATACCTATATGGTATTTTTGATGTTTATTATTGCAAGTTATTTACACATCTATACAAATCTTTTTACAGATAAATAAAATTGAAAATCTTTTTACAGATAAATAAAATTCAAGTGTCTGGTTATGTCTGCTTGTGATTTCAAATTAACAGATTTGCACTAAATGCATATGATATACGGTACCTACATCAAAACATCAATTTAAAATTTTTTGTCTGTCTGTCCGCCTATCTAACTATTTGTACCCGCTAATCACTGAAACGGCCAGACCGATTTTAACTGGGAGATATCTGATGTTGTAAAGAATAACTTAGGCTACATTTATCTTAGAGTTTCGCAAACGGAGTAGCGGGTACCAGATAGTTTGAACTATAGTTCTATATTCGTCTAGACTCTAGGTTAAGGCTTTTGTATTTTGTGTAGTGTCTACAAGTGGTTTTAATACATAGGTGACACCAAGTGTACACCAAGCCGTTTCGTTTTTTTACAGAAGCTTTTATAAAACTTATAATCTAGGCACTTAAAAGTATCGATGGAAAATAAATAATTTTTTATACCGATTTTTCCTTTTTTATTGTATTTTATTTATACAGTTACCTACTTGTATATTTACATTGGACAGCAGGTAGGTACTGTTGAAGAAGCCACTGGATACGACATCCAGTGGCTTCTCCGACATTGAAATGGGATTGTGAAAAATTAACAGGCTGTGCCGACAAAGTGAATGATGAAATAAATAAAATACATACTTTTCAGTCGTTTGAGAGCATTAAAAACGCCCAATGCAATAAAATGCCAATACCAATGACGTCACTGCTTACAACAGCAGTCGAAAATGTATAGAGATTATTACAAAATTGATTTTATTAATTTATCTACTGGGCAGTGGCGAAGGCTGCTTCTTCTTCATAGGGAAGCCGGAGCCTGTATAATAGGTAGAGATTTCTCTGAAAGTTTGCAAAAGGTAAGTGATAAGGGAAGCCGATAGGAATGGAGTTATAGGAACCCTTCGCCACTGCTACTGGGTTTATGTACGAGTATAAGACAGTATAAGACTGTTATGAAAAAAATGTAACAGTTAACTTCGAATCGAAGATTCGAAAAGAATTTTCGTTTTTCAATTGAAACAAAAAAATAATCGTCCTTTTTTAGTCCTGTAACTTTTTAATTTAGCAACTGATTATTGTACTTTTTGCCTTTTTCGGCCCATGTTTCCTTTCGGAAAATATATGACTTTTGCTAATTTAAAACAAATTACTATGTAGCTTGTAAGTGATGCAAATTCACAAGTTCACCCAAAAATTACTAATCGCGCGTAAAGTAGTTTTCACTACAAAAACCTTGTATTGTAGGTAACAGCTAAAGCCTACAGTACCCTAAAATATTATGGTAGATACCATTTTCGTATTTGGGTTTAATATTAG
Organism: Glaucopsyche alexis; assembly: GCA_905404095.1. NCBI lineage: Eukaryota > Metazoa > Arthropoda > Insecta > Lepidoptera > Lycaenidae > Glaucopsyche > Glaucopsyche alexis. The sequence goes on from FR990053.1 coordinate 13,593,582, forward strand.
TAAGGATCTCTGGATCTCTGTCTGTCTGTTTGTTACCCTATTATTCCTAAACCATTGAACGGATACTGAATATAGCAGTGGTAGATTAGACTCTGGGGATCGACAGGCGCTTTCTACCGTGGCAAAATGTACGATTGCCTCGCGATATACTACACAATTCCACACGAAGTTGTTAGTTTAAGAAATACTAAAGAAATATAAATAATATAATAATAAATAATAAAATTGCACCTTCCAAATTGTACCTAAATTGCAACTTTACAGTAGGTAAATTTGACGCAAATCAATAGATATTTACGAAACAGTAGAAAGTATAGGCTTTTAAAACAAGTGAAAGTAAATAGACAAAATGTATATTTATATGTTGTCTGCTAGACTTCACGTAATTTAGACATTTTCCTTAAGGTTATTTAAAATTACTTTTTTTACTGCCGGCTAGCAGCTGAAGAAAGGTCTATTAAAAATGTTAGCTAATTACATTCGTATTTTGCATACTTGCCCTGTTAAAGAAGCACCAGTTATGAGTTACCAGCAGTATACCACTTATTTACCAACAGCCTCCGTGGTCTAGTGGTTAGAGTATTGGGTCTCGACTCGGAGGTCGTAGGTTCGATTCCCGCATTGGGACAACAAAAAATGTTGTTTCCATGTTTGGTTAGGACAATGCAAGCTGATCACCTGATTGTCTGACAAGAAAGATGATCCATGCGTCGGATGGGCATGTAAAAAATCGGACCTGCGCCTCATCTCTCGTCAGTCGAGTCGGTTATCCGTCCCACTGGATTACGAGAGTAAAGGAAGAGAGAGTGCTCTTGTATACTGCGCACACACTTGGGCACTATAAAATTACTCCTGCTTAACTGGCCTGGTTTCAATGAAACCGGCCACCGTCACCGAGATCGGTGGAGAGTTATTATTATTATTACCACTTTAACTGACCATTACCACCACTTAAAGTAAGTGTCAGATCACACCGTGCTCTCGAGTCTTGACGGTAAAATTAAAGTAAGCGGCAAGGAAATTGTAAACATTAACTCCAAAATAGAAGTCACCCTCCTCGGCGCGTGCGGGACTATTTTTAAGTCACGACCACAAAGAGCGGGAGACATTCAAAACACTCCCAACCATTGTCCAGAGACATCCTTTCAGTAATAGATTGAAATTAAGCGAAAACTTTACCTACTTTGTGAGTTAAAAGTAGACACAAACAACGTATTTAAATAGGTCATTCGGGAAAGTTTGTTGTTTGGCCCGTGTTTCAGTCCGTACAATGAACTTTTATTAGACCGTGCGAAACGGCTAAAAATATTTGTTATGAGTAACGTGTAAATGTTTTAAACTATCCCGGAGTTTCCTGTCTGGGTCGTTGGTGCCGGTTGTCTGTGCAAGTGTGGTCCTGGTCATCATGACTCGTGGTCCGACCATAGTGCGTGTGGCCCCTGGAGGCAGTGGCGGTCAAGGCATAAAGTGCTGTTGCTGTAGATGCTGTGAATGTATCAATTTTGGTTATTTAACTACACAACATGGAATAATCAAAGTCGCTGAATTTGTAAGTATCCATTTAAACTTTTTTAGAACCCTATTAAATTCAGAATACGTAGTGTTCCCGTGGGATACTATATTTACGCGGACAAAATATATGTATTATGAAATAACTTTCAATTTGAAATTTCGTAATTATTGCAAAATTAGGGCCCGGTCACACCGCGACGAACGCGACGCGACTCCATTAACTTTTAATTAACTTATTCACTACACAAAAAATGTGTTTCATTTGACATCAGTCAATTGAAAATTTGAAACGTGTATTTTTTGTGTATGTCATTTCAACGGTGACACCGTTGAAATGACATACAACTGCACGATGACGGTGCAACTTGACATTCGAACTCTTACAATTTAACATGTATTTTCTTATGCATTGAATAAAGTTAAATTTTAAATAGCAATATTAAAAATACAACGCCGCGTTGTGTAACGTTCCGTTTTTTCTCAAAAACTTTGGATGAAAAAGTAATACTGCCCCCGATAGTAAGAAGGGCGCATCTAACAAATTTGTCAAAATTGAGTTATATATATTGCCGGAATCAGGAAGAAAAGGCGCATCTTTCTGTATTTTTACTTTTTTTCTATCTAGTGCCATTTCGATTTTACCATAACGAAATAGGTCGCTTCTGTATGCACGTTTATACCTGTTTTAAGATGAAAAGACGTTTTTATATAAAACTTAATCAAATAGTCGTATTTACACAAATATGTCTATTCCCGTTATGATTCCTCTAGGAGTTCGGTAATTAAAAAGTCGTATATTATATTGTAAGTTTCACACGCAATTGAAAAGGCGCAAGTAACCATTTGTGGCTTTATACTCTTTTTGGAAACTTATCTTTTACTAAGTAAGTACGTCTACATCTACCATAAGCGCCCTTTCTATTTCGAATGATTATTATGGTCGAGGCACATTTGCCATATGCGTCCTTATACCTTATTAAAAGATAGAAAAATAATAAACATACTAAATAAATAAGAAGTAAATGCACAGAAACGCCCTATTTATTAAGTTTCGTGAAAACAGTGCGGAGTGCGGGAGGGTGTAGTTAATATCGGAGCCGTGTTTTTGAGTCAGTTGCGCCCTCCGCGAGTATAATTAGTATAGTATAATAATAAGGTGCGCGCGCATTTCGTACGACGGATATTTCGGTAAGTATAATTTTATAGCATTGAATAAACGGTATTCTCAGTTTGCATGATATTGTGATTTTTTGATGTTATCCTATTTCATAATATTAAATTATTGAAAACGTTATATTAACTTAATTATATGTATTAGGGAGTTTTAATTATATGTTACGCTCTAAAATATATTTTGTTGTTATGTTTTTCTATTACTTAACATAACAAGCAAATATTTTTTACAAGTATAGGTCAATCTTGTATTTATGTACGTATAATTATTAATAATTAATGGATGTTTTTTTCATTTATTAATATGTCCTCAAGAAGACGTATCGGATGTACCTAAATAATTTATATTTTTTATTAAATTAGATTATTATAGCCTGGAATGACAAAACTACTTTTCTTACTAATAAATAATACGTGGGCACAAGTATTATCGCTTACACTCGGTTGCTATATTTTTGTTTCAAAAAAGAATAACATGAAGTCAGGTCAAAGTTTTGATTTAATAACCAGAGCTTTAGCTTCTAGCGATATGCAAAGCACACCACGAAATAATTCCGTCCCAAATACAGAGACGTCAGTTTGTCATACTATTAACAACGACAGGCATGAGGACAGCACCATGACCACAGAAGCAGCTGTAAGCGATAGGATATTATCAATTTTAGTTAAAAGAAAATGCCGGTGAAGATTGTCCTCAAATTTCTACTTTAAATATATATGATAATAGTGTATCAAATAGTACTTACCTTGTTTTTTTAGAAATATTTGAGTTTGTTTAATTATATTTTTTGAGACTGATATTTGATTTATGGTTCCTAAAAAAGTTGGTATAGAACCTACGTTTTAAGATATAATATTATTCTGTGATTCTACAATGAAAGATAGTTTCTAAGAATACATAACTGAATAAAACAAAGTTGTTATATTTTGTTATGATTCAAAATAGTTTTATGAACATTCAAGGACTATTTTATAAGACTAATTGTTTTTAATTTTAAATAAGGATTGCTTTGTTAAGTTTAGATTTTTTTTATATTTCATTATCATAGTCACATAGTAAGAAAACTAAGTGGCATGTTTTGTTGCATTTAGTTTAGCTAACTTTTTAAGTTTTTTAAAAGTAAATGTTGATTTAATGTTGGTGTTTGGTTTTATTTAATAGTAATTTACACGGAGGTGTAAAATTACATACATGTTATTAGGAATATTTAATTAAAAGAGGCTTACAGAATATCATTAAGTATACCAGAGCTATTTTTGAACTTAAAGAAATTTAATATATTTTGCTATGAATACTTATAAAAATAGGCACATATAACCATATGCGCCCTTTTTTTATAAAAACATTTAAAAATATAAAGCAGAAAAAAGGCATTTGAGGATGAAAGGGCACATATGGCTAGATGCGTTTATTCAACCTAGGTTGTATAATTTATTATAATGGTTTTTGCTAAAAAGAAAATGTTTTTTCGAGTTTTTAATTAAATAAATTCAAAATATTATTAATTTTATTAATTAGTATTAAAGACAATCAATATGGCCACAATTTCCAATTTGATTTTTTAAATTATCTTAATAAACTCAAAGACAGCAAACGATTTCCCGTTTCGTTCACTTAAATGCGTTTTTCTCGGTTTTAACTTTTTGTTAGATGCGCCCTTCTTACTATCGGGGGCAGAATATTAATAGGCAAGCGGACTGATTTTTTTTATTGCATAAATGAATAGTAGGGTAGACCGGGGACAATTGAAACACTTTTACTTTAAATGTATTTATTGATCATACTACATAAATTTATGCAATTGAAACTAATTATATTTGTAGATAATATATCTTGCTATCAAATGTAGTATCCCGCAATAATAAAATTGTATCAGGTAAACGACAAATTTAAAAAAACCAAGTGGAAAAATAATGTTTCAATTTACCCCACTAGGGGGTCAATTGAAACAATAGGTGGGGTCAATTAAAACACTTAAATAAAAAAATAACAAAAAAAGGAATTTATTTGGTATATATTAGAACATGTTATAGAATTAGTTTTCAACTATATCATATAAATACGGGCAAATTTGGACCACATTTACCAATATGCTTCAACAAAAAACAAACTGCTTTTAAGATTTTAAATAACTTGGAAATTATTCAAGCTACAATAGTATTTTTTAGATACAAAGCTTTCATTTAACATAAATAATTAAAAGGTAACCGAATGTTAATAATAGAACCTACAACTATGGCTAAAATAATATAAAAATAGTTTCATACAAAATGGTAAGTTTCAATCATGACTATGTTTCAATCATAACGATATGGTTTTTTTGCTATTCATTAAAATAATATAAAATTTGTATTAAAAAATTACAAATAATATCTTCTATTCATTCTAATTGAACAGCGCCTTCTTCAACAACAAAAACTCTTACCTCTGGTCGATAGTCCAAAATATATATTGGCACTTTTTATGGCATATTTTGCTATTTCGCTTCTTGAAAACTTTTTGCTGATATATACCTACCCCATTTTAATTTCAGCGATTAGCGTGTCTTCTCGTACAGATTCTCTTTTTTACTTGTACCTACTTAGAGACTTATGTTCCACATTAAATATATCCGCAGCTTTTCTTAATTTTCTACTTGCCAAAACCTCTTCGTATTGATAGGCAAATAGGTCCTTTGAACTTCTGTTTGTTGAAAGTATACGTTTTCGTGGCATCTAAAAATTAATAAGATAATAATTACTTATGTTTTCTTCATTCGAATTAAAATTATCAATCAATATTGTAGAGTAACTGAAAGGTTTACGTAAGTAGATGGTAGGTAGCTTGAAAAAAGTGCACTCACTGAGCAATGTCTATCAGAACAGCCAGTTATAGTATTATATTAATAAAAGTGCATACAATATAATAATATGAACGATGGGGATGTTTGAAACACGTGGACGATTGAAACGTTTCAATCGTCCCCTATACTGTTGTAACAAATGTCCCCATACGAGACTTTGCATTTGAAGGTTTTTATCGACATAAATACTGAATTTAAAGTGGTTCCGATTATATAAAAAAAAACCCAACTAACCAAAGAAACCACTAAAATAAATCAAACAGCAAAAATTACCATAATAACGAAAATATTAAATAATCAAAAACGTTGAAAATACTCACGGTAGGTGACAAAAATCAATAAACCTCTTTTGTGCACGACTGCTTCACGCGATGTCGCGGACGGTACTGGAGAAAGTTTGGACATGTTCGGTGCGTCGAAAAAGTGTCAGTTGAACGCCGTAAGTACATTAGTTTACTAGAAAAACGCGTTGTTTCAATCAAAGCGCGTTTCAATTGTCCCCGGTCTACCCTACTCTTAAATATGAGTAACTTCTCAGAAGAAACCGTATATCAAAAGTGAATATTTTCAAAGGTACAGCGATTTATATACAAAATTTCGCGAGTCTTTATACCAAAAAAAAAATTTTTTTTTGCGAAATTGGTAAACAAAACCTACATCATTAGTTTACTCACATCATATACAAAAACATTCATTATGGTAAGTATGAACTTAAACGCACAAATATCGGAGATATTTACAAATATATTCCTGCGGCCATATATTACTTCAACTACTTCATACTACTTCATATACAAGTGACGTCATTTTTAGGTCGACTTTAGTATGGAGCGTTTTTAGGAGGCTCGCGAAATTTTTTATACAAATCGCTGTACCTTTGAAAATATTGACTTTTGATATACGGTTTCTTCTGAGAAGTTACTCATATTTAAGAGTACTATTCATTTATGCAATAAAAAAAAAAATTGTCCGATTGCCTATTGAAGCAATTATTAATCGAAGACTTCTAGAACATATTAAAATGCATTAATTGTGTTTCCAATATTAAAAAAAAATCTAGATAAAGAAAACGCCTAAAATATTTTCAAGCTTGAAGTGGGCGTTTTCCTACAAAGTACAAATAAGCGAATGAATCGAAAAAAAATAATACAGAAATGACGCTTAAATATTTTCCACTATAGTTTATGCTAATGAGATAAGTACATGTTTTATCGATGTTGTCTAATAAATCACTGTAAAGGATTAAATTATTCGATAAATAAGTAAATAGGTAGGTACTCTTAAGTAGATAACAGCTGATTTATCGGTAATGTGATAATAGAAAAATCCTACAGCTCTATTATATAGGAGTATTGACATTTAAATGGTACCTATAATAACAACTAATATATATAGATAGTGTTTTATTAGTTTACACATTGTTACTGTTTAATTATATTATACTAGCTGTTGCCCACGACTTCATCTGCGTCAACTGATGGCGCAATAATGCATTAATTTCGACCAAATTTGATTACCATAAAAAAGGTTATAGTGAGTCAATCTTAAAAGATAGACATATTATACTGTCGCGGACATTTTTTTAGATCATTTAACTTTGATACATATTTTTGGGTAACTTGAACCGTTTACGCAGCGCACGCAACGGAAGCCCTCAAATATGAATAATTTTCCCCGTTTTTGCAACATTTTCCACTGATTCGTCGCTCCTCTTGGTCGTTAGCCTTCCTCACCAAATGGACTCTCCAACACAAAAAGATTTTTTCAATTCCAACCATAGTTTCTGAGATTAGCGCGTTCAAACAAATAAACAAACTCTTCAGCTTTATAATATTAGTATAGATTTTGAAAAAGAATAATAAAAGTTAAAACAACGTAGTATTTTTAAGCTTAAGACCGATCTCGATATGCTGACTTGGTCAAAACTACACTAAAGCTAGTGTATACTGTATACTATAGATCACTATTCGTACATCCAAAACTGAAGTACACCGGTAACTATACTCAGTACGGATTACGCGCTGTTTGCTTGTCTCGCGTTGGGCCTAGAGTTGCCATCCGTCCGGGTTTCCCCGGATTTGTCTTAGTTTAAAGGGCGTCCGGGGAGCGTCCGGGCCGGATTTTATTTGCTATCCGGGTTTTTGTAGGCAGAATTAGGAATTCCTAAGTTTTTTTTTTTTGATAAGCATCAATAATAAATCTTCCTTTCTTTTTGACATTGCCGTAGTCGGGTAAAAACTGTTCTATGTCCGGGTTTCGTACTCCAAAATCCGGTGTTTTCACGCGTCTTGTCCGGGGAGTCGTATGTAAGAGATGGCAACCCTAGTTGTGCCTAACAACTTCGTTGTAGGTACCTACACTTTAATCTTTATTCACCTAACTCGCGTTATGCCTAAAATGTTGTTTGTTTTACGGTTATATTCTATTTTCTCATAACTGTTCCACGCTTCGGCACGAATTGGTTTCTATAGATTTTATTTCGCTATTCGTACAGACAAAATTAAAAATTGCAGTACACCGGTGTCCGGTACTACCCATACGTTTATATGATACTAGCTTTTGCCCGCGCTCCGCCCACTTAAATACACTATCCCGCGGGAACACTACCTTTTACCTAAATATACTTTGTCCTTTTCCAAAGTATGTCTATACTAAATTTCATAAAAATCGGTTCAGCTGTTAAAGCGTGAAGAGGTAACAGATAGACAGACAGACAGACACACTTTCGCATTTATAATATTAAGTATAGATATAGATGTACCACTACCCAGTGTCTTTATTTCGTGCGATCCTGACATAATTACACACTTCTGTCGCCTGCCTGTCTATTCTCTAAGAACATTTTCAAATCTCGAAAGCTGAATCTGCGGTGGGTGTCAAATTTGTATAATATGATATTTGACACTCACCGCGGATTCAGCTGTCGAGATATATGAAAATGTTCTTAGAGAATAACACTGCAGCCTGTCTATTCTCTAAGAACATTTTCAAATCTCGACAGCTGAATCCGCGGTGAGTGTTAAATTCGTAGGTATAATATGATATTTGACACTCCGCCGAAATTAATAACGTATCTATAATCTTAGATTGATTTCAATCTAAAATTCTCAAACAAAAATTGACGTAAATTGACATAAAGTCAATCCTTGGATCGTTCAAATGTATTGAAATGTTGATCTCAGATAGCTAAAATGAGATTAAGATTGATTATTAATTTCGGGCGTTAGAGAATAACACTGCAGATCTAAATTATAACTTTGAAAATTTTACGTTTAAACCAAACGTTTGCACTTTGCCAATTTTGAGACTCGGGTGATCATTCTCATTTAGGTACATTTTGTTCATATACGCCCAGCGTAACGTGAATCAAGTAAGTTCGTAATTTTCAGGTAAAAATTATAAAATACTAGCCTTTGCCCGCCGTAATACAGTATCCCTATCGTAATACCTTACACCAAATTGGTTTAAATCCAGAACCTAAATTACTACCTAATCAAATTTAATTAAAATTAGTTTAGTACTTTTTGCGTGAAAGAGTCACAACTCCCAAACGTCCATCCATCCATCCATCCTCATAAACTTTCTTATATAATAGTAGTAAAACTTAGGACATGCTGATGTCACAACAATTAGTAAATTTTGTCAAATGCCTAACAATTTACTCTCTTTGCACATTTTAGTTGCTCGGCAGCCTATGCCAGAGTTTACTGGTGAAGTATGGGCTATCAGAGGCCAGCAGCATGGGCTCGGCATTCCACGGATTCCTCACTACCGCCGCCGCCTGCGTGCTGACGACCTCGCTGCTAATTTTCTGCTATGTGCTGTCTTCTAACACCCAGCAGCTGATACGACAGTCTATATTTGTGAGTAATGCCGGTCTGTTATGCTATTTTAGTTATTAAATTACAAGCATTTTTTATGTTTTACGAGGGCAAATCAGAAGACAGATGATATCATGTGTTGTGTTGCAACTCCTGTGGTATTGCAGATGTCACCGTGGACATCTGCAACACCACAGGAGTCCAGTAAGCGCATTGCGGATATTTCAAAAACCTCAAGTATTAAATCTTTCAACTCAAGGATAGATCTTCCCAATGGGAAAATGAGAAGCGTATGAGCTACTAAACTAGGCGAAATACAACGCGAATAGCGCCTTGCGTACGTAAAGTTAGGACTGCGGATCGGACTGCGTTCCAAACCGCTGAGGGATCTGTGTGGTTTGGACTACGGATCGAACTGTCGTTCTAATTACGACTAAAATGCGTGACGGTTTGGACTGCCGGCGTCTTACATTATAGGTCGAAATACCATCACATATGTGCTATCATCAAAATCAAAAAAGTTTTATTTCCATATGTGTTACATAGTAACGCTTAAAGAATTGTCCCTACTTGATGCCTACCACCGGTTCCGGAACTAACCCGTCTAATCTAACGAACTAACATCGTGATACCAGATCGGACTGTCGGCCCCGCGCATTTCACGTTCGGTTTGGAGCACGGATAGGAATCAGGGGGTCCAAAAAGGCCACTTTAGGTGTTTCATTATGTTTCATATATTTATACAGAAAACGTCATTTTTTACAGTTTTCAATAGAAATGCGAAAATGGAGCATATAGTATGAATTGCATATGATTTAATGTTCACCTAAAGTGGCCTTTTTAGACCCCCAGAACGTGTTATGGGCGCTAATGATAAAGCTACTTCATCCATGTTTATCACACTAACCGAAATCCTTATTCCTCCGATTTCCGTTCCCCAGGAGTTCGTCTTCAACGCCGTGGCGTGCTTCATGTACCTGTCGGCGTCGTCGTACATGGGCGTGGCCGTCAACGTCTACCTGTACCCGCGGTACGCGCTCGTCAACATGTACGCTGCCTACCCTGCGATGACAGCTGTCTATGTAAGTACAATTTACAATAGGCAATCGGACTAATATTTTTTTATTGCATAAATGAATAGGACTCTTAAATATGAGTAACTTCTCAGAAGAAACCGTATATCAAAAGTCTATATTTTCAAAGGTACAGCGATTTGTATAAAAAATTTCGCGAGCCTCCTAAAGACGCTCCATACTAAAGTCGACCTACAAATGACGTCACTTGTAGGTTATAGTATATGAAGTACTATATGAAGTATATGGCCGCAGGAATTTGTAAATATCTCCGATGTTTGTGCGTTTAAGTTCATACTTACCATAATTAATGTTTTTGTATATAATATGATGTGAGTAAACTAATGATGTAGATTTTGTTTACCAATTTCGCAAAAAAAAAAAAATTTTTTTTTGTATAAAGACTCGCGAAATTTTGTATACAAATCGCTGTACCTTTGAAAATATTGACTTTTGATATACAGTTTCTTCTGAGAAGTTACTCATATTTAAGAGTACTATTTATTTATGCAATAAAAAAAAACAATATAGTCAATACTAGTCAATACTAGTCAATACATATAAAAAACGGCAATATTGCCCGCACACAAGGAATATTACTGTCAATATGAGCATTATTCTCAATAATATAGCGTGTGTTCGTCTAGCCAAACGACACGTCTTTACCTACATGTTATAATAACCTTGAGTCTTGTAAGCACTTGTTTCTAGATCTTTCTAACGATGGATATACTAAATATGTTAATATCATGTTTAAAAGTAATTTTAACTCTATTCAAAACTTTTGCTGATTTCCGATAGAGTTTGGTAGTGTTAAATATGACCTAATTGGAAGACATAACTCTCTACTTTTTACTTTGAAAAATATTTGATTTTAAAGGAAGGTAGAGTATTTTAAAATATGTACTTAGGATAGGTATTTCGACAAACAATAGGTACCTACCTAGAACTTTCTAGAATAGGTACCTACTTAGACGAAAGTTGAGTTCTCATAAAACTTAGAAGGTATTATAAAAGCGATCTGGGGGCACGGCAGTGCCCCCGCCAAGTCGAGCGCGAAGCAAACACTGCCGTACCATCCTTTACTGGAACCATTTCGCCGCATTTTCAGGCCCCTATTTGAGAACCTCTGGATAAGACCAGAACGCAGAAATTTTCGTCATCCAGTAAGCTATAATCACATACTTAAAATCCAAAATTTCAAGTCTGTAGGTCATTTAGTTCCGAAGTTAAGCGAAAGCAAAGTTTCGCATTTATGACACTCACTCACTCACTTATACACTCACTCATGATCATCAAAATAGAACTAGTACTTCCCATAAACTCAGAGAGCTGAAATTTGGTACAGAGTTAGGGTTTAATGGCCACATAAAGGGAAAACTATAAAAACTAGGATAATCGATCTGGGGGCACGGAAGTGCCCCCGCCAAGTCGAGCGCGAAGCAAACACTGCCGTACCATTCTTTACTGGAACCATTTCGCCGCATTTTCAGGCCCCTATTTGAGAACCTCTGGATAAGACCAGAACGTCGATCTGGGGGCACGGCAGCGCCCCCGCCAAGTCGAGCGCGAAGCAAACACTGCCGAACCATTCTTTACTGGAACCATTTCGCAGCATTTTCAGGCCCCTATTTGAGAACCTCTGGATAAGACCAGAACGTCGATCTGGGGGCACTGCAGTGCCCCCGCCAAGTCGAGCGCGATGCAAACACTGCCGTACCATTATTTACTGGAACCATTTCGCCGCATTTTCAGGCCCCTATTTGAGAACCTCTGGATAAGACCAGAACGTCGATCTGGGGGCACGGCAGTGCCCCCGCCAAGTCGAGCGCGAAGCAAACACTGTCGTACCATTCTTTACTGGAACCATTTCGCCGCATTTTCAGGCCCCTATTTGAGAACCTCTGGATAAGACCAGAACGTCGATCTGGGGGCACTGCAGTGCCCCCGCCAAGTCGAGCGCGAAGCAAACACTGCCGTACCATTATTTACTGGAACCATTTCGCCGCATTTTCAGGCCCCTATTTGAGAACCTCTGGATAAGACCAGAACGTCGATCTGGGGGCACGGCAGTGCCCCCGCCAAGTCAAGCGCGAAGCAAACACTGTCGTACCATTCTTTACTGGAACCATTTCGCCGCATTTTCAGGCCCCTATTTGAGAACCTCTGGATAAGACCAGAACGTTGATCTGGGGGCACAGCAGTGCCCCCGCCAAGTCGAGCGCGAAGCAAACACTGCCGTACCATTATTTACCGGAACCATTTCGCCGCATTTCAGGCCCCTATTTGAGAACCTCTGGATAAGACCAGAACGTCGATCTGCGGGCACGGCAGTGCCCCCGTCAAGTCGAGCGCGAAGCAAACACTGTCGTACCATTCTTTAGTGGAACCATTTCGCCGCATTTTCAGGCCCCTATTTGAGGAGCTCTGGATAAGACCAGAACGCAGAAATTTAGCAAAGTTTTGAATTTATGACACTCCCTCACTCAGTCACTCACTCATGATCATCAGAATAGAACTGGTACTTCTCATGAACTCGAGAGCTGAAATTTGGTACAGAGTTAGGGTTTAATGGCCACATAAAGGGAAAACTATAAAAACTAGGATAATCGAACATCTAGAGTACCTGGTGACCCTGATTAGAAAACACAAGAGCCCAACCAAACTATTAGATATCGACATACCGCCTTTACAAATATATTCAACATGGTGGTGGGCCGCTTCATTTGATGTCAAAAATCGAAGGTCTGAAGTATCTGTTGAAGAATCCTTAGCTGGTTTCACCTGATTAGAGATATGGTAATGCCCCCTTCTACTATTGGTACATAAAAAAATCAACTGTCATTTCAAAAACCTAGCGAAGTGGGACACATCTTCTAATTTAATCTAGTCCGTAGCATTCCACTGCTGGGCGAATGCTTCCCTTTCTGCTTTTGATACGCATATAAATAAAATTAAAGGAAAACTCTGGATAAGACTAGACTGGCTTTTATACTTATATTTACAAGTTTACAAGAAGAAATAGTCGAACGATTAACTTTATTGTACTCGATCATTACACAAATTAAATAAACAAATTACACTGAAATCTAGTAAAATAAATCAATATGCCCACGTTTCTACAAAAAGAAGTGAAATCCCACCAAAAACATTCTGTAAAAAACTAGCCAAGTCTCGATAGAGCTGCTTGTTTATCTCTAAAAAGTAGTAAAATCTAGACAAAGTCGTGCCAAGTCTAAGGTTCCTTACTGCGATTTCTTTATTATTATAGTTAATGTTGTGTGACTTGGCCGTTGAACATTCTTTATACGTTAGTGGGTACAAGTCAATTTTGTTTACACGTAATGTATATCTGTTGTAACTACCTACGTTTGTTAAGCGAGATAATATCCCATACTGGTATTGGTAATTGGACGCTAGTGAGTAGTGTCTCATTTTAGGCTGTTATTGATTGTAGAACACATGTATTGGAGCAATGGTGTCATGGAGCCCCTTTTGTACCCTTGTGTACCCTTCAACGGCCAAGTCACACAAGATTAACTATAATAATAAAGAAATCGCAGTAAGGAACCTTAGACTTGGCACGACTTTGTCTAGATTTTACTACTTTTTAGAGATAAACAAGCAGCTCTATCGAGACTTGGCTAGTTTTTTACAGAATGTTTTTGGTGGGATAGATCTTTTCATTTTTGTGTCTAAAAACCCTTTATGAAGACACTGGATTATTTTACACAATTAATACTTTAATAATAAAAATTACTCTTGTTTTTTCGTTACTAGCCCAGTTTTAAGAACTTTTATATAAAACTAACACAATTATGGATTGAAAAAAAAAAATATATTTATGTATATTATTTCAACCTGATCTAAGTATTTCTATTTTTGTTTTCAGTACATAGGCGTCGTGGTTGGTATCGTGCATGGACTGGACGCGTATGTCTCTTACAAATGCTACAGAGGAATAAGATAATTATTTACAAACAGTTTCAAAAACTTCAATGTAAATAAATAAAAGGGTTTTTCAATAGGAACGCTTATACTTTAACAGCGCATAGCGCATCTTAGAAAAGCTACAGCTGATAAAGGCATGAATACATATTTAGTCATAACAATTTTTTATGGAAAACAGGACGCTTTAACAACGCTTAAAAATTGTTATTATTTGTTATCTAAATCAGTGCTCTTTTTGTCTTACGTTTAGTGCGTTGCGTCCAATTAATTTCATTTTAAATTCAGGAATAGATGTTATAGATCACACATACAAGTGACTCCAACAGGACGGTGCTACTTGTCATACAACACGTGAAATACCGTTCAATTTATAGAATGAGAAGTTTGAGGACGTCATACATTATACACATAAGTAGGTACTAGATCTCGAGCTGTAGCGACAGCAATTACTGGCCACGTAAAACCTAAAGTGTAGATTCTAAGTTTTACGGTTTGAGTGTAGACTCTACGCAGATAAACTTGGGTCGATTAAGCCTTAAAAGCAAACATAACTCGGATTCTTCGCGAAATTGTTAACCATTTATGCGAAGAATTCGTCTAAAATTAGTATTCAGCGGATTCACGACGTCCATTTGGTAAAACATATTTTACCAAATCTCCTGTACAACAATGACTAGCCGCACACGTGCAATATTATTGACAGAATAAATTTGTCAATACTAGTCAACACATACAAAAAAAAAAACATCAATATGGTCCGCACACAAGGAATATTATTGTCAATATGAGCATTATCGCCAATAATATGGTGTGTGTGTGTGCTAGCCATTAGGTATAATTTATTATTGTTTTACTTCATTTCAAAGTTCGAGCGCTTGAGATATCATAATATAGTATCAAGGGGTGTTTCCGAAAAGCATTTAATACAAGTAAATGACTCATTCCAAGTTAACACTAAGTGTGTTGGTAATAAATGAATACTTAGAAATTAAACTAACAAGCAAAACGTAGATGTGCTAGTTTTATATAGCTTTATTCTTCAATAATATTAATAACTAAGATAACTTAGAAACAAGGTGTAAACTTGTTAATCTTTTAGAATTATATTGTGCCCATAGACTTACACCCGTATCATTAGTTGTTTCCTCAGATCCGCCTCGACTCAACCTCATCTGAGGTATCCTTGAGAAGTTCCTCGAGTTTGGTATTCTTAAACATAATTTCTACCTCAGCTGTTTGCTCCTCCAGTAAGGTTGAGTGAGGGTATGACATCATAAATAATCATGGAAAAATATTTTTTTTATGTTAACACCAATAGTAACCATTAAAACTCGATCTAAATTTTACAGAATGATGAATATGTATGCGCTGTATAAATTATACAGATTTTCGTAAAGTAAAGGTCATCCAAAAAATCCACCCTGCTTATCTTTAAATAAGTATTCCTCTATAATCGCGTAATTGCTTCAAATAATTCCACTCTGTTTGTAAAAATAATTGATATAAATGTCAGAAATAGACGCTCGAGGGAGCCTCAAGGTACGTCCTGAGGTACCTTAAGTTTGACAGTTGATTCCTCGACTCGCGTAAGGAAATTCCTCAAGTCGAGGGAATTTTGTTGAACTAATGATACAACTTTCGTGGATTGAGGTTGAGTCGAGTGGAGGAAATCTCGAGGTAACAACTAATGATATGGGTGTAAATGTATCTTTGTACTATGTAATTATAATGGGTTCCCTATTTTTTCGCATAAAATCAATTGTCATAATTTTACTTGGCATAATTTCATTTGACCTAATAGTAGTTTCGCATAATATTCATTTGTCATAACTTTCTTAGCATAATTTTTTTTCGCATAGTTACTAAAAGCATAATAATTGTTAGGCATACTTATTGTAAGGCATATATTTTTTTACGCATAATATTAATTAAGAATAATATTTTTATGCATAATATTAAAAAGCATAAATATATTTACGCATAATGATATTTAAGCATACTATTATATTTACGCATACATCTTTATAGCATTTTTTGTCACATACTAATGAATGATAAATTCTACTGGGTGTGCGAGTTAAGACGAAATAACAATTATAATTGTAATTTTCGACTGATTACGAAATTAAACTCGGACAAAAAACACGAACTGCTATCTAAGAACATGCCGAGCCATAACCACAAGCCCAATGCACTTAAGGATAAAGTAAGTATTGTTTTTGCATTAATAACCTTTCGTATTAATTATTCAAACATGGCTTACGGGTGGCCCAGGGGCCACCCCGCCGCAACTAAACCTACTGTTACACATGTTACACTATATATAATGAGTGTAATACCTGCTTTTAATGTTTCATAAATATGCGTTTAATTACCTTAACCGTGTTTTCATTATGTCGTTCCATTTTATGCATATTTGTGCGTTGTGACAGAATGCCTTGAATTTATTATGACAAAAAATATGCCTAACGAGTTTATGCCAAAAAACAATTATGCCAAAGTATTATTATGACAAGAAAAATTATGCCTTACGAGTTATGCCTCATTAAATTAGGACAAACAATATTAGTCTAAATGATATTTATGCCTAATGATGTAGTATGCCAAGAAACCATTATGCCAAATTAATATTATGCGTAATACAATTATGCCAAGTGAGGTATGCCAAATGAAATTATGACAAATAAAATTATGCGAAAGAAGAGGATCCCATTATAATGTACCAAAGTATTTATATTTTTTCATTTTCAGTGTGACATATTATCATATCTAGTCCAAATAAGTTCATACTTCATACAGAAAAAATTTATGTTATGAGTTGACTATCAAAATGCTTAATTACGTCTTTGAAGTTTGATGTTGAGTGCGGAGTTTTTGCGTGAAAGCTGAAAGATTGTCATTGCTTGCTTTGTTATTTGTAAATGCTTTGTTATTTGATAGCAATCTATGTTATTTTATGAATTGAAGTATTATTTACTATAAAGTAAGTATTTATATTAGCTCTATCAATTTATACTAAGTTTGAGCACGTTAATGCTTAAAAATGTAATAGCTATACTCTTAAATGTTATAATCTCCAGAAACCACATTCATAGATATTGTATTTTTAGATAAATAAACAGTCTCAGTATACTAATACTAATTTGTGACATTCCTTTACCCAGAATATTCTCTTTAATTTTTTTGTGCTAAGATGCTTCGAAACTTTGATTGTGTTTTGAAAGATTTAGGCCTCCATCACATTTGGCGTATGCGTTTCTCAGGCGTTTGAGCAACGCGTATTTGCAGCGTGCACGCGGCGAACGCGCTGCGTGAGCGTCGCGTTTTTACCCCTCCGCCCACTGGTCCCGACGACGCCCGCTACTGTTCGGTCGTCAACTCGTCAGTTGCCGCTAACACGCCACACGCCGGCAAATCGCGTCTCTCAAACGCCTGAGAAACGCGTACGCCTAATGTAGAGTCAACCTAGTAGAGCATTATTACAACCATTATTTAGGCTAGTGCGACCACAGAACACTATTACTCGAGTGCGACGCCCGGGGAAGTACCTCATTCTTATTTCTTACATGCTATCATATACAATTGATGTGCAATCAACAACATACTGTAACATAATATTAATAATATTATTTATGTACTACGTACCTAGACATTATGACAGATATTATAACATTCATTAAAAGAACGAAAGGTTGTCCTTTTGTATAGCCAAGGTCCGATATTAAAAAAGGTATGTTTCATCAAAACTAACTCTTTATACTAGTAAGTAAAAGTCCGGATACGGACACGGCTGCTAAAACTAGTCATTAACATGAAACGATAAACGATATTGGAACCGGCACGTTGCCACAGATAAAATAACTATTACCATATCGCTCTACTAATGTTTCTATGACACTGTTACTCATTGACGTTATAATTTGACTTAAAAAACCGGCCAAGTGCGAGTCCGTCACGCAGATGTAGAGTCACAAATATACATACATACAAACATATAATCACGTCTCTTTCCCGTAGGGGTAGGCAGAGACCACTTCTTTCCACTTGCTACGATCCTTACATACTTGTTTCGCTTCATCCACTTTCATTCTTACCATCCATTCCTCCTCTTACATTCAACCGCTACGTTGAATGCTTCGGCTCTCCATGGGCCAATTTTCGCCTCTGCCGCGAGAACGAGACGTGATGGGTGGCGAACCACATCGCCACCATTTTGGATAATTAAATTATTTTTATAATTATCCATTGCGTTCCCACGGATTTGCGGAGAGGGTAGGAATAGGAAAAGGGAAGGATAGGTGGTGTGGTAAGGAAGATTGGTAAGTTAGAGTGGGAAATAGGAAAAGTAGGATATTACCGCCCAGGGGGGCAAGAGATAGGACAGTAATAGCTAGGGAAGCCGGGGTCGCGTACCCGTATACTATACCACATCTACCAGACAGGTAAGTTGGGATGAGTATCACATGACAAATATAACAGTCACAAATATAATAACAATAAATACTAAAAACAGACTAAATAAATATTTAACTAAGGCTGCCATACATACAAATACGTTTTTTGCCGTTTTGCACGGAACCCTTCGTGTGCCAGTCCGACTCGCACTTGGCCATTTTTTATTTTTATTTAAATTATGACGTGAATAAGTTTTAGAACTTCTTAACTGAACTTGGACGAGTTGAGTTATAGAACTTCTGTTGGGAGAGAAGTAAAAAAAAAAACTAAAGAATATAAAGAAAATTCGAAAAATAAAACTTAAAAAAATAATATTATGCTAATGTAACTAGTACCATATTATTAAGGCGAGTCACCAACACTTTGAATATAATATATGATGGTGATGCTGATGATGATTATAACACCTTATATTATTATGGCATCCGAGAGAAAATTAACAAAAATAATAAATATTTAAATAATCAACGGTACTAAATATCTCTTCTTGAAAGTCATGGCAACGGAAGACTGCG
The DNA here is from genome assembly GCA_905404095.1 of Glaucopsyche alexis. NCBI lineage: Eukaryota > Metazoa > Arthropoda > Insecta > Lepidoptera > Lycaenidae > Glaucopsyche > Glaucopsyche alexis. Next base: position 13,612,925 of record FR990053.1, read on the forward strand.
AACAGGTACAACATCAACATTCAATACAATAACTAGTCGTGTTGATACGGAGAATTGACATTCTGTACGTGGCCACAGAGAGTTCAACGAATGTGTCGTGAATGTTAAAGCGATAGTGTGGGCCTGCGCCTTTACTCGCTTTAAATCATTGGCAGCTTGGACCTCCTTTAGGCTTTAATCCTGTTCAATATGGGAAATCTTTCCTTTGCGGATACGGTCATTTATATCTTTTTTATTATGTATCAGGCGGATCGCCTGATACCTGGCCTGGCTACCAGAGGAGTTACACTTGCGACTTGCGTCCCCAGTCTTTAAAGTCCCCAACCCCCCTTGGGCTTCCCGTAACCTCACTCACTCGGCGAATCAAAAGCTTTATATCACGCAGATTTTATTTGACGCCATGGTATTAACCCGGTCGAGCCGGCTCATTTATGCCGAAGCGTGGCTCTCCCACTTTTAAAATTATATTATTGATTGCGGCCACAATGCAACGTCCGTTCAATAATTACTCGACTTGTGAGTGCAATACATCAAAACATCTAGTTTTGTATAAATAATTTCTACTAACGCCGTTGAGCGTTGAACTAAATTTTACTATGACTTTATATAGTGTACACTGTACTAGTTTAATTTTATTAGGCTCACCGCGACGCCTAGTAAACAAGTTGCACCAAAGTCAACAGAGCAACTTTCGACATCACGACATCCGGCCGAGAAAGTAGAACGCGGAACGCCATGTTCTAGGAACCTCGTGATAAAAATGGACCAATATTGCATAAATGTAATTTCAACACTAAATGATTTCTACTCGCACAAAAAGTAAGTAGCCACAGTAGTGGCGAAGGCGAGAACCAGCATCGGGGAATTTAAATAATAGAGGATTTGGATGGGAGATTTGGATGAGGGTCTTCAAAAGGTGAGTGGTAACTGGTAAGCGAAGCCGATAGGAATATATAATGTCACCGTAAAAAATGTAAAAACCGTTACATTGTAATATTGCTAGAGATATTATAATATGCTGACATATTGTCAAATACAAATTTCTCCAAACAATTATTGTACGCATTATTTTTCGTTATAATAATTATTATGAAAAAGCAAACAAATATGATGGCGCGGGGCACATAAATACCGTATAACCAATCGGCACGGTAAATATTACAATATAACGAAAAATAATGCGTACAAATGTATGGAAAAATTTGTATTTGACAATCTGTCAGTCAGTCATTAGTAATATCTCTATTACAATCTAACGGTTTTTACAATTTTACGGTGACATATTATATAAAAAAAGAACCCCACCCTCTAAGGCACAGGTAATATTTTATAGTGTGTTCACAATATCTTTGTTGCAAAAAGCGATTGTTTGCCTATAATATTTTTTTATGAAACGTACCAGGAAACGAGCTGACGGATCGCCTGATGGTAAGCGATTACCGTCGCCCATGGACACTCGCAACACCATAGGAGTTATACTTTTAACTCCTCTGGTGTTGCGACTTGCGTTCCTGGTCCTTAAACCTCAATCCCCCTTGGGCCTCCGGTAACTTCACTCACTCTGCGAAACACAACGCAGGCGTTATTTCAGTGGGTTTTCTGTGAGGTCGTGGTATTTATCCGGCCAGCCGGCCCATTCGTGATGAAGCATGGCTCTCCCACATGTTATTAATATCTTTAATGTACCAAGGTAGATAACTAGATAATATTTGTATAACCTCAAACAAGGAAAAATAATTTACGCTGCATATTATGTATCTTTTCTGTGGGTAGGTATCTGGTTTTCCTGCTAGATGTTGTTTATGAATCTTTCATAAAGTTATAGTTATACTTAATGCGTATCTCTGTTCAATCACCTATTCCGTACTAGCTTTTTTCAACATGTTTGTTTTAAAACAAATAACTAATTTATACAAAACAGTAAGCTTTACTAAGCTTACTGTTTTGTTTAAATTAGTTGTTTAAATTGTTTAAATTAGTTTGTTCTTGAACATGATTACGAAAACAAAAATTTAGGAGTCACATGATTACTACTGGTTATGCAAACGAATTCGTGTATTTTTGCCGTTGAATATTAAGTATCATTTACGCGTCTATATTCGGAGCAAATACCTACTTTTATTTCCTAAACTAAGTAGTGAACAAATACTTATAAGGATTTTGTAGATCGTTAACTAACGGTTTCATTGAGTACCTATCATTTACGAGTAGTAAAACTATGTCAAATAGTTTTGAAACTAACGCTTAACATTAGATAAAGCTTTTAGTTTAACAAAAAATATGTTAATGTTGTTTTTGTGCCTCCGATCTGTCACTTGGGCAGTTCGATCGTTGGCAGACCAATAGGGAAATCATTTGCAAAGAAAAGTCCTCCAAGAAGACATATTAAGATCGAAGATATCTTTTTTACAACATATTATGTTTACGGAATATCATAATATCGTAGTAATGCACTGGCAAGAAATAAAAACATTCGCTTATCAGTAGCTGCCAGCGGGGCGTAAACTAGGGGCGTTAGTTGATAATGTGTGTCGTCCTGGATCCACGACTGTGACAAACTCTGACTCACGGGTATTTGGTGACGCATTTCGGTTTCCAGTTCCTATTACCGGATTTTGATTAACGAATTCTTATCTTTTACTTCCTAACGAATAAAAATTATTAGCTTTACATCGTCATTATTTTCAAGGAACATATTTTAGTGAGTCTGCACATCAACGGCTCAGCACTTGAGACATTCAGGGCGGCTCAGCACTTGAGACATTCAGAAAACCGTAAGGTTGCGGAAAATTCAGGGCACTGAAAATATAACTCATTGCATATTTACAATAGATTTGATAATCGAACACACGAGTGTCAAGTCAGATGCTAATGTCAAATCTGACATCTCAGTACTTATGTATCCGATTTTCAACTCTATTGTATTAGTCCTGAGTTCTATTTTCAACTCTTTGAACTTTCTCCGGTCTTTCGGATTCCGGACAATAGACCCAGGGCCCAGGGGCCAGCCTAATGTGAAGTGTCAGGCTACACTTAAGTGTACCTAAGCTAATTCTGGTATTGGTGTATTTACCTAAGTGTGAATAATCGTTGTGACAGATTATGCTTATTTGCAAATTGTAAGTATAATATAATATATCAGAAAAATAAATAATAATTGTTTTTAGGTAAGTTCTAAACAAAAAATATGTATTAAGTTATAGGTCCAAAATAAAATAGATATTATAACTCATTACCAATAATATAAAATGAATACTTTCAGCAATTCGCATGCAGCCTATCACCTAACAGCTAATAACAACACAAGTTAACTTATCTACACTAATATAATAAAGAGGAAAATTTTGTTTGTAGGCTCCGAAACTACTGGACCGATTTTGATGAAATTTGGCACAGATATAGAGTAGACCACGGAGAAGGACATAGGTTACTTTTTATTGCCGCAAAATGTACGGTTCCCGTGAGATTTCCTTTAGCGCGCACGAAGTCGCGGGGAACATCTAGTTTCTATAATTTTACTCAGTTCGACTATAATATCTAAGTACTATTATTTAAAAAAGAAAAAGTGTTAAATGAAATTGCACATTTTCCTGATTTTTCTTTAGAACTTTATGATTTTTTATACTAAATCAAACATGTGACGCACATTAATTCGTGTTGTAGGTATTAATACAGCACCAGGTTGTTTTGGCAAGGCCGTTGTTTGTTGTTAAATGTGTTCTCCGTAAGGTTCAGCTGTTGAACAACAGTTTTAGAGACGCAGAATTACTAGTTAGTGAGAAACTCGCGTGCGCAGCGCATGCGCCGCGGAGAACGAAAAAAAAAAGTTATCTAAAATCTCGCGTGGATTTTCAAATCAAGGACGTGTAAGGATTATACTGGATTTACTTTACACTCTTTTCTACATTCGAGAAAATTCATACAAGGATTAAAGTGAGTATGAGTGTTATCTCTAAGCTTTTCGTTAGATTTTCCTTCCGCAATCTTGTTAACAAAGTAGATAGCTTATCAATGTGGCTGTATGTTTAATCATGCTCTTCACTCGAGTATTATTCCTATCAGTCCTCCATAATCTGTTTAATCGTTTATATGCTATTATTTCTTTGTAATAAAATCGAGTTCGTGGAAAGGAGTTTTTCTTATTTTTTTCATATTTTTTTTCACACTTTTCATATAGTTTTTCAAATCTGATAATAAGGTATTATATCTACATATAAATAACTACATACCTAATATCTACTACTAGGTAGGTATCAGTTTTTAGGGTTCCGTACCTCAAAAAAAAAATATCGGAATACCTACTTAAGATATCACTTTTCTTCAATGGTTATTGCTTACCTAGAGGATATTATCTACCTATTTCACAATTTAATTTTTTTTTACATCATATTTTCTTTAATCATTACCTTCCTATTACAACTATCTCTACCAATTTTAGACTTTCCGATTTTACTTCGTTAGCTATTTGAATTTTTTTTAAAATATTACCTACCTTTATTCATAAAGATGCATTCCTATATATAGCACCTCTAGGTAAGCAATAACCATTACAATACATTCCAAATAGCTAACGAAGTAAAATCGGAAAGTCTAAAATTGGTAGAGATAGTTGTAATAGGAAGGTATAGGATTAAAGAAAATAGGATTTAAAAAAATAATAATTGTGAAATAGATAATATGATGAAGAAATTCATTAGAATCATTAGGAAAAATGAAGGAAACTAAAACGATAATTTTTAGTAAAAATAGAAACCGGCCAAATTAATGAAAATGTAAAGAAAATGAAAAGTAAAAAGTACGAGTGGCTACAATAACTTTTCATGGATGTATTCAAATGTTAAAGGTGATGACAATATTATTTGCTGACGTTTTATGTTTCATTTCAGTCGCCTACAACGACGGTAAAACTTACATTTTCACGCTAAGGAATCGTAACTTATGATTGTAAGATATGGTAAGATTTTAATACTAACAGTTAATATCTTGATAATTGTATCAAGATATTAACTGTTAGTATTAATGCATTGGCAGTATAAATATAATAAATATTATGCATAAGGTCAGGCACCAATAAAATATTTTGCATGTTCGAATTTCAAATTGAATCTTGACACACTTTTGCGTTGAGCCTCGCGTTTTATCGTCTATTGCTCCTGCGCACACGATAACTCCATTTTGGATTTAAATCGATGAGCTCAAGGATTTGTCCTTAGCGCGTTCAGGACAAGGTGACATTTAATCGGCAAGAAAAATGTTTTATTCGCTCGACTCGAAGAAACAATTGAAGCAAGTATTGCATGCACTTGGTACCAGCTTGTACCTAGCCCTTGTGAAGTGACTCATGTAGATGAGTGTGACGTGACAAAACTATCCTCATTGAAGTATGAATTTTGTAACCGTTCAGTCACGGTATATACCGTTCTGGGAATCACTGTAGGTACATTTGATAATAAGTTGAATTTACCAGTTGAATATACCTAAATTATTCAATAATTATATTATTACTGAATTTGTATGAAAATTAAAATATTATCATATTTTTTTGGTATCTATAAAATCAATGATACAGATCAACTTATCGGCGATTAAAATTTAATCATTCTTATTTAATGCCAAAAATAAATAATGGAAAAATAATATTTTTAATTGTGGCACATATTTCATAATAAATAGATAGATCATGTTAGAACATTCAAGTCTAGATAATAAAAATTATTATTTGTAAAACGTGACAATTAGAATAAAGATAAAACTTTTATGATTAGAATTTTTTATCAAAACATTAGTAGCGAATGATTGCTTTAAATAATTAAGTTTACTTTAAAATCAGGAATTATAATACAAGTAATCATTATTATTTAGCTCTACGCGTTTATCCAAACCCAAGCCACGTGTTATCGTTGCCTGAATCACGTCTCTATTTGGAATATCCTCAGATTAAACAATTGTTTTATAATCTGAGGGAATACCCGTTCACAAATAATCATCGTCACGATTCATGCTAGATACTCAGATAAATGATTGGTCTCTCGGTAACTCATTATTGTAGTGTGTATAAACAATAATATCATTGTGTGTAACACAATCTCAAATGTGAGTGAATTCGGTACGTGTATCTGACATGAAGATTTCAATGTGATGGGCTCGGGCATGCCAACTTCGGCGTACTATTTGTTGCCGCATTTTTCAAGTACGCTAGCCACGGTCGTAGCCAAGTTTTAGTTGGGGGTTGGCCAAACACGAGTGAGCGGAGCGAGCGAGCAAAATTTTTTCACCATTTTACAGGTCAAAATCTGTTCAAACGTTAAAATAAAACACTGAAACCTTTTTTGTTTTTTTTTATACCTAACGGTGAACCTCGGAAAAATACCATAAAATCAACCGGATAAAACAGAACATCGGTACTAAATAATATATGTTCATTACGTTAAACGCGAGCGAGCGAAGCGAGCGAGCAAATTTTTTTCCCTATTTAATAATAGGTTAAATATGTTCAAACTTTAAACCCTAAAAGACTGTGATATAGAAATAGGATAATTTTGTAATTTAAATTAATATAAAATTAGTTTAATTTCCGATGTTGCAAACTAGATGACAAATAATAACTAATTATGTTAGGTTTGTCATATAATGCTGAAGATAGTTTCTTCTCGTTGTCTGATCCCGATAAGACAAGTCCTTCGGACAAGCACGGGGCTAGATTGACGAGGTGTGAAATGTCCATAAATATTATTATTATCATTATCTCGCCTGGCTAGTTTTCGAACTGGTGGTAGGTCAACATGTAGGACAATTCTATAACTGTCTAAACTACCTAGAAATAAAAGATATTGATTTTATATAGTAGTATTATCCTAATTCAAATAAGAGAAAGAAGCGTAATCTAAAAGTCTCTATAGGAACAGCCAACAGATGTTTATTATAGAAACATCGAGTACGTGATATGATGCACGTATAATTGTTTTAATTGTATTATTATTTATGTGGACAAAGCTGTAATTATACGTAATTTTGTATGCGATTTTCATGGTTCTAAACTTTACCCAATACTCAATCGCTACGTCCTTCATAGGCAAAATAGATTTGAATATTATGATAATTTTAAGTACCATGATTCAGGATTTTTATAAAATATCGTTCGTTACATTTTTGTACAAAACTTCTAAAATAAAAATACAGACATCTATCATACTAACATTAATATTTAAGAATAGAAAGGAGGCAAAACTTGTGGTAAAAACTAGTATATTTTATACAGGGATTTTTCGAAGACCGAAAATATAGATAGGTACAAAAACTTAATGTTCGATTAGTGACCAAAAATTAAAACTGGATTTTGTATTTCTAATCATACTTTTTTTAGTCAGAACTCAGAGTTAGCTGTTAAAATATTATAAATCAAATCAATCAACGTTTAAAAATTATGTTTCGATACCAAGGTTTTAATCAATTTAGTTTGCTACATTTCTAAAGACATGATTAATTTTATACAAGTAGGTATATAGTAAAGCACAGACCAAATAAAAAAGTGAAGACATAGCTTCGTCAAGCAAAAACTGAGGCCGCGGCCGGTTTCTTTTTTATGTAGCGCGCGTGCAGCTACGCTCTACATAAGTAGGCGTGTTTATAAAAACACGCCTTACAAGGAAAGGCGTAGTTTCGTTGCATGCGTGTGCGTGACACTGTGTTGACACGGGCGAGGAGTTGTTTAGACTGTGTGATTTGTAGAACTCTGTCTTCACTTTTCTATTTGGTCTGAGGGTAAAAGCGGCTAATTATGAACTGAACTTTGATAAGTCGCTACTGCCTGAATATTGTACTGGTAGTCCACAATACAATCTGATAACGATCTGTACTTATCGCCAAATCTAAATGTTCATATTACGTCACTATTTACCTAAATTCTGGGAAATGTTTTCAACTAATTATTATCAATAGCACGAAAGGAATTTTTGATCATTTCTTTGTTTCATGAAACTCAACAATTACATACATTTCAACAACCATAATAATATCTAAATAACAATAACCTACAACTTCACGGCTTGTTTAAATAATTTTAATGGTAAGAAAAGAGCTGATATGATGATACTAGAAGTTAAGAGCATGATTTCAACATACATAATATTATTTAAAATATATATATGTCACCGTGAAATTGTAAAAACCGTTAGATTGTAATATTACTAGAGATATTATAATACGCTGACAGATTGTCAAATACAAATTTCTCCATACAATTGTACGCATTATTTTTCGTTATGTTTATTATAAAAAGGAAAACAAGTATAATGACGCGGGGCACATACCGTATAACCAATCGGCACGGTAAATATTACAATATAACGAAAAATAATGCGTACAATTGTATGGAGAAATATGTAATTGACAATCTGTCAGCATATTATAATATCTCTAGTAATATTACAATCTAACGGTTTCTACAATTTTACGGTGACATATATAAGCACATAGTGTAAACCAATGTTACTAGATAGTAGATATTACAAGCGTTATAATATAATAATAAGCAGGCAATGAGAGGTTACATGATAAATTATGCATTTCCTACCGACTTCCTTATGGTCAAATTCTAATGATTTCTTAGTATAATGAAATAGAATGTAGCAATTTGAAAGTAAATAGTAGGTACATACCTAAATGTCGATCGCAGTTGCATTAAGTCTGAGAGATCGCTGCTAAAGTGCGGTCGCGGAGCACGTATTACGTACATTGACTCATCGCTGCTTGTCTCTTTCACTCGCGCACGAATATATTGCTATCGCGTTTACACAGGTACGCGATAGGAGTGCGAAAAGTAATGTACAATGAAACGTACTCCGCAACCATTCTTTTTCAATTTTCTTACTTAACTTAAATTTTATTACATAATAATATAATAATCTATACTAATATAATAAAGATAAAAGTTTGTTTGTTCGTCTGTTTGCAATAGGCTCCGAAACAACTGGACCGATTTTGATGAAATTTGGCACAGATATAGAGTAGACCACGGGGAAGGACCATAGGCTACGGCTACTAAAATGTACGGTTACTGCGAATTAACTTTTGCGCACACGAAGCCGCGGGAAACATCTAGTCTAAAAATAAAACTCGAAAAGGTTCTTAACCAAAAACCATAAGTTAACCAATAATTTGGATTCCAAGCTACCGTGCAGTAATAATAACCATATTTATAGATTTTAATAAAATTAAAAACCTAAAAATAGTAGTAATAGTAGTCGTATTTATAAAAAAAATCAAGAAACATAACAAAATGTAACAACAATTTCTATTTTAGAAAAACTGAAAATAAAAGACTGAGGCATAGAAATGGCAGAATCTCAGGCGAACAGTATAAGCTGGAAAGAAGGTAATATTTCATCTACTTTTAATATAAGTTCGATTACCCATATTAAGGACACCATGGTCTCTAGTCAAGATGCATTCGATAATTTCGACGGCGAATTTCGAAATCGAAAATGTATGGGATCTGACATATTAAGTCATTGTTTAGTGTCATGTGATCATGTCGCTTGCGATGCGTTATGTCAAATCCCATACATTTTGTTTTCGAACTTCGCCGTCGAAATTATAGAATGCATCTTGATTAGAGGCCCTTGTGGCTTAGGTGGCAGTGGTGTTGTGCTAATATAAAATATACTTGCCCCCTTACTAATAAACGCTGTATAAGCTTTGAACAGTTATACAGTGTTTTGTTCCCGTCACACAAGTGATATTTTTTATTCGATAGAAGGAGATAAAACACTGTACAAGTATTCAAAGCTTATACAGCGTTTATTAGTAAGGGGGATAGTGTTTAGTTCACGTCACACAAGTGACATTTTCAATTTGATAGAAGGAGACACAACACTGTATAACTATTCAAAGCTTATACAGCGATTATTAGTAAAGGGGTTGGAGTTTGGTGTCGTCATCAGTTTGACGCACAGACTTCACGTATAATATTGTTAGCCCTTTCAATGCGTGATATTGCATGTTTACTGACAAGGTTATCTATCAGTTATCACTATTTGAGCGCCCTTAAAAGTGCTGAAAGCTTAGTCTAATTAAAATACTAAAGCCATATTTTTTAGCAGACGACGATAAGTTCTGTTTATAATAATACATGGTGATTACTCATGCTTATGGATAATGGACCTAACGCTCAGATCACTACAAAAAAAAACAAGTTATTATAAAAGTAATTAATATGCGATTGACCGTAAAGGTATGTGGACATTAATACGATAAAACTTTGCTCTAATACCTTTATATTAGATATCTCTTTGACACTTCCTCTGTGTTAAAGATAACAACAGTATTATTGTGTGCAGAAACATATTACAAAATTAATGAATGAATGAAATGAAAATGTATGATAAAGGTTAGGTTAGATTAGGCCCCGAAATAAAATAACACCTCAGTTCGGGAACCTATTTGTCCAGTTCTTTATTAGAAATTAATATAAGATTATTTTTCAGGATTTTCAGATTCTACCGCTGATCCAAACTTATCGACGAGTCTGTCTGACGAGGCGCCCGCCCTCGGCGTCACAACTATATTGGGAGTCACGATTGTTGTTCTGCTGGCAATCGTCGTCGTTTTCGTGCTAGGCATTCTCATAGACTATAGACAACAGTAAGTATCAGTAGCACAATATAGGGAATATGCATTTGTTTTAAATCAGAAAAAGTATTTTCTGAAAGGAAACATGAATATGGAAAGAAAAATGCAAAAATAACAGTAATCAGTTGCTAAATTGAAAAGTTTCAATGTTGATTAAAAAGGACTAAAACAAAACAACGGTTTTTGAAGTGAAACTTCTAAATAGATTACGATTTACGATTTTTTTAAGAAAAAGCGCTACGGCCAATGTAGAATATTTAATATGGTAGAGCCTAAAATTGGCTTTTCTTTTGTCGTGTAATATTAATGTCAGATACGCGTGACGCAGTTACGTAGGTGCTTGGATTTTTTGTTGTTCACTTCTACCGGCAGAAGGATAATGTAAATATTATAACTGATCATTTCCTTTTTTGCTATAATTTAACAAAGAAAATTACCGTTTAAATCCTTATCTATTCATATATCTAAACTCAGTGGTTAAGTTTCAGTTTCAATTTCGAAAAGCACATAAAACTAAGCGTATTCCCTATTCAATATTTAGGTGGGCCATAATTGCTATAAATTGGTCGATCTGTAAATCCAAAAATTTTGCTGTCAGTTGGTCTTTTTGGGTTCCGTAGCACTACCTGTGAGCACTACAATGAACCTGACAGTCTGCCTGTCTGCCTGACCGACCTTCTAACTTCTGTAATTCTGTAGTTAGGGCAGGGTTCGTAAAGAACTTTGATTGTTTGTTAACCGATTTATTTTGCAAATCTTTCCACCACAGAAACCATAGAAAAGTCTTTCCTTTTTCGAGTAAATATATAAAGCAACATTATTTGTGAGTGGCATACCACTTACAAATAATGTAGCTTTTTGTTGGTTAAATAATCTTACTTAAAATTGGTTCAGTAGATCCTGAGAATAGAATAGGTACAACCTCAACCTCACAAAGTTACAAATAAACCAAGTCACAAATCTTACCTCTGTATAATTATTATTAGTGTAGATAATAATACAATTTTAACTTTTCTTCCTATAATGCTTTCTTATAAATGAATCACGAAATAATATTTATGCCATTTCATGCAATCAGTATCGTTGACGGTACAAAGTATTTAGCTGATTATTTTTAGCAATGATGCAATAAAAACAGTCGTTTCCTATTAAGTAATTTTGACAAATATGTTACTTCCGCAAGCAATACAATTGCACAAAATGCAACTTACTAAACAACTCTTTCGTTTCAGGCGATTGACAGAAAGTAAACAAAAAGACGTCAGAAGATTGAGGCTGAAGAGACCTAGTCCTCGATTAGAGGGAGATGCCATCAGTATAGCCAACAACATGGAGGAACAAGGCACGAGCATACCACCTTCAGAAGCTATACTACACATTCCCTGATAGTCTCGAAGGCTTTAGACTATAAAGTTCTTTAGTTTCTTAAGATTAGAGGATGATGTTGCCATTGCTGTTAAGTACTGTGATAGCTATGTTATAGGACTCTATAAAACATGGAATGTAATTTATGTAAACTTATTTACCTAGTTAATATTTCTAATATTATCTATATCTATACTTATAATAAAGAGTAAAAGTTTGTTTGTTTGTATGTTTGTTTGTTTGCATTGAATAGGCTCCGAAACTACTGGACCGATTTTGATAAAATTTGGTACATATGTAGAGTAGACCACGGGGAAGGGCATAGGCTACTTTTTATCGCGGAAAAATGTACGGTTTCTGTTGTCTTTTGCGCGCACGAAATCGCGGGCAACATCTAGTATTAAATAATTCAAATGATTCTTGAAATGGAATTGCAAGGTATTTAGGTACCTACTGTCTGTATAAGTTATGTTAGTTTGCACAGATGCAGCGATGATATCAAATATTAACAATATGTTATAAAAGAGTATTTGAGTTGTACCTAATGAATAGAGCAGATGTGCTAGTCAAACTTCGGACTATAGACGATTCTCAGGTCTCACTTGAAGTCTTTGAAAGTCCAAAATTAAGTTTTCGGCTTTTGTCTAAAGTATTTTTGACAAACCTTGGAAATATTACTAACCTAACTATGGTTAGACGCCGAAACTCAATTTAATATCGGATAATAATATCGGAGACTAGTGAAACTTCAAACGATATTATCATCCCCCAGCTCCGAAACGAACCTCGAACCTACCAGTCGCGTCTAGGATTGACTAGGCCAGTGTTTTTCAACCTTTTTCGTGAGGCCCCCCTTGTATAAAAAAATATTTCGCGACCCTCCGACCCTTCGCTTTTTTTCACGTATGTATGTGTATGTTACAGTGTTACAAATATTCATTCCATACGACGTTTTTATGCGTCTCCATAATTAGGATTCGGATATAAGTACATAATATAGTACGTCAAACACATTATTTTACAATTACATACATCGATGATATTGATAAAAAATAAGAAATCAATCTTTTTAATCTTCATTGGTTTTTTTACTAAAGTTTTCTCTACCTCCGGCGACCCCCCTACAGAAGCTTCGCGATCCCCCAGGGGGTCGCGACCCACAGGTTGAAAAACACTGGACTAGGCAAATCCCGAAAATTATTATTTTACTTTCGATGTTTCACTAGAAAAACTTAAAAACTTCTAGGTTTGACCAAGAATACTTTAGTCAAAGATCGAAATTGGAATATATTTAGGGATTTTGGTCAAACCTAAGATAAACCAGCCATTTATATTTTCCGATAATTGTCCCGTGGGCCGTGACCCATATATTAATAATGTTAGTCTACTGCCGTCTACACTTTTACACAACTTTGTTGTAAAATTACATTTTCGACTTAAATAAACCTATTTAAACTAAGTACTTTTAAGAACATTATTGTAAAAAGAATATAATGTAATATGTATAACGGAGAGTACTTATTTATTTTTATTAATCAATTTATTGCACACAAGAAATATAATATAAAACATTACAATTAACATTTAAAAAGGACACAAAGGTTCTGCTTATTTCTATATAGAAATTTCTTCCAGCAGCCCTACGGTGAGAAATGGGATAAAAGAAAGAAGATAGAACGTGCACAATTACAAATACATTTACATAATATATGTATATCTATACTAGAATGTAAATAAAATATTATAATATGTAATAATATATAGGTATACATTATCAAAATAATTATCTAATATAAAATACAATACCTGGAATCTGGATGATACTTTAAGTACATAATATACCTAATAATATTCCTATAATAGATAAATACTATATTTATATATAATAATGGTATAATTTATCTTTTAAATGTTCGGTATTTAAAGGTTCTTTTTGGGAATTATTAGAGAAGTTTTTAATTATATATTTAAAATAATAGCGATATCTAATAATCTTCAAGTCAAGACAAAACAATCATTGTTTTAAAATACTTTCTTATAATAAATAGGTATGTCATGTATTTATCTGAAACTTGGAAACCAAAAATGATGTTATTTGTTAAGAAGATATTTTAAGAAATATTATAATATTATGTTAATTAGGCAGGTAATGATTTATCGATTATTTTATCTTATGTTCGTAACAGTGGTAGGTAGGTAGGCACCTACCTGTAAAACAACGAAAAAAGATGTTATGTAAAAGTATAAACATCATTATCATAGAACAATCAAGACGGATAAATAAAAATATAATTTAGAATGCCTTGTACCTATTATTTTAAATCTTATATTCTGGATTATATTAAAATATTTATTTTTATCGGGCAAATGGCCCATCACACATTCTCACCTCTGCAGCTCCAGTGAAGCCAGGGCCTCTAGTCAAGATGCATTCGATAATTACGACGGCCAAGTTCGAAATCAAAAATGTATGGGATTTGACATAAGTAATCGCTAAGTGACGTATCGCTTGCGATGCCTTATGTCAAATCCCATATATTTTGTTTTCGAACTTCGCCGTCTAAATTATCGAATGCATCTTGACTAAAGGCCCAGGATCGACAGTGGTAATCAACCAACCACAAAAAGCCTTTAATACGATCTCAGGGATGACCGAGGCACATGTTAAATCTGTCTAGCAGTGGCGTAGGGTTCCTATAACTCTATTCCTATCGGCTTCACTTGCCGCTTACTTTTCGATCACAATCGTCAAAATCCCTACCTATAGTTCAGGCTAGGGCTTCCCTATGAAGGAGTACCAGCCTTCGTCACTGTTGTCTAGGGCCTCAGAAGAAATGCTGCTTTATTTAATTTTTAATGATCATCCAACTGCAATAGATTGATAAGGGAATTACCCTGATAAATAAGATTTTATAGATGTGCTGTTTTATCATGGTGAGTATTTTCCTCGATAAACAAGTTTTGGATGTTTTGTATAAAAATATGTCAACACGATCTTTATAACACAATAAAGTGTAAATCAGATATAGGTGTACCAGAATCTCATGGCAAATAGGGAAATAAAATTTTGTAGTGTGCAATACTGGGGAAACAGGATTAAACGATCTTGATACTGATTAAATTTTAATTATATCTTTAGTATTATTAAACACTAGCGACCCGCCCCGGCTTCGCATGGGTACAATAATGATACTAATACTGCGGGTACCTTACCCATAGATCTAAACTCCCTCATACCTTACTCATAGATGATAGATATACCCCGCACGCGCACCCCCGCCTTGGTGACGCCCACTTCGCAACGGGCCGTGCAGCAGAAATCGTAATATTTTAATTTCGCCATAACTTCAAAACCAAACGTCCAATTTTAATTATTCAAAGACCAAATATTATATACATACACTGTACTTAGTGATGAAATAATTTATTTTGATAAGGAATAATAGCATGAGTAAAATAAACGCGTTTAAATGTAGTCCAAAAAAATTCAAGATTTCTTAATAAAAAAATGGTTGTTGTGCGTCACTCGACATAGTTAGGTATAGTGTGTCGCGGACTTTTTTGTTGATATTTATAAGATCTACAATTAGTTAGAACATTTTATGGTTCTATCTTTTATAGTTTAGGCAGCGTACGCAAAATAAGTAACTTTTCTGGTTGATTTTTTACACCTTGTGTCCGAAAAACCCAAATATCTCACGGAACCCTATTTTTTTCCATAATAAAATTTAGCCTATGTTACTCGTGGATAATGTAGCTTTCGAATGGTGAAAGAATTTTTGAAATCGGTCCAGTACCTTCTGAGCCTATTCATTACAAACAAACAAACAAACAAACAAACAAACATACAAACAAAGTTTTCCTCTTTATAATATTAGTGTAGATGAATTATAATAAGACTGTACGAAGAATGTCCTCATACCCATGTATATAGAAATTATATTATAATAAGAGGTTAATAATATAGAAAATATGTTATGAAAAATAAATCAATAGTGAATTACTTTATATACTTATTTATTACGAATAACATACAATTAAATTGGCAACAGTTTATTTAATGTTGGAATTTCCTTTCGAACTGTATAGAACTCGTTTACTTTATTCCTAATCAACTGTAAATCGAAACTATCTTATGTTGATTTTCTTTTTTCCTCCTCTCCTCCTTTTACCAGGCATGGAAAACAAATCATCATTCGATGTGCCATCAGCTACGATTCACCGTATATCAATACTGGAAACACCTTTAAAGAAGCCACAATAATTACATAAGAAAATATAAAAAAACTAAAAGTATCAAAACAACTCACTCTAACTTACCGGTTAACTCTACCACAAGCTTTAAATTATAAGATTGAGTTCGATTTACACCTTCTTCTTTCTGTATTTTACTATAGACATAGAAAACAATATTTCTCGCTTGAGATCGAATTGCCTTTTTGGATATTTTTACAAAAACAACAAATTCTAAGAACATAATCACAAAATTTTAACAGCGGTTGACAGATCACGTACTTTGATTTGACGGGTCATACTTGACATTGCCATATGAAAATCACATTTTTTATTTTTTTTAAAATGCCATCAGATTCTGGTAGACCTATACCTAATAGAATAAAATATTAGGAGAAATGAAGGAAAAGAGTAGTGTATCAAACAATATTATGAGTAATTGTCATTAAACAAAATTTAAATTAAATTTAAAATTCGAATACCAGAATCTATCGAGACCTATCAAACATTTTAATATGCTGCTAGGTGTGCAAATTCCACCCCTCTTCAGAAGTCGGGTAAAAAGCCCTATTATCTTAAACAATAAAGTAGCATCTTAAAATACTTCAACCTAAGAGTCGGCGTACGCTGCATTTTTATGCTAGTTACTGAAAATTGAATTTTATTTACTAAACAAAAAAATACATGTTTCAAATGACATCATTCATACACTGCTAGAGATGTGATAAACGGCTTGAAATCAAAAGTTAACTTATTCGTTATTGAATATTCAAAAGCAACTTATTTTAACTGCTTAGCTGCTTAGCTGCTTATCTACTTATTGCCACTTATAATGTTTTTCGCACTTATTTGCGATCGAAAAACGTAACGTTTTTCGATCGCTAAAACTTATTTCAAAGAACTTTCCTTTTTACTTTGCAAGCTTAGGACTGTCTGAAATCTGAATAAATAATTTTTATATTAAACAGTACTTACGACAAAAACTTAATAAACTTAATACTAAAACACTGCACGAGAAGTTTATATTACGTCCATATGGACCATTATTATATTTATTATTTACAATAAAAGTTCACGGTAAACCACTAACACACCACTATTACGACTAAAATACGAATTATTGCGTAACGTTAAATAACGTGTTTTCGTCAAGCCGCAAAGCGCAACTAACAAAAAGTGAATGATCATGAAACAGCATATAAGTTATAAGTACAAAAACTTATAACTATTAAAACTTTAAATAAGTTATGAGCTACATTAAAGAATTTTCACTCTTATTGCGCTGACATAAGAACTATTTTTCTTTGCTCATACCACACTTATGGCTTAATGACTATAAACGATATAACGATAAGTATAAGTGTAAAGCGCTTACGTTTATAAACTACTTTTCAACTTATTTATAAAAGCACGCTTTTTTAAACGTTTTTCGTTTAAACGGCCATCTCTATACACTGCACATCCGCTGTACAGCGCGATGCAACCTGACATTCGGAATCTTACAAATCTTACTATAAAACGCGTATCTTCTTGTACTGAATAAAGTTCAATTTTGAATAGTTATCTTAAAAAGTGCAGCATACCAAAACGAAAAGATACGCCACATGGGCGTATCTTTTCGTTTTGGTATGAATTTACCCTAATGTTTTATTAAAATTAAAAACAATAATTCGAGTAAGTACTGACAAAGTGTGGTCAATTGTAAAATGCAGGTTAAAAACGTTACATAACGAAGTAAACGTAACAAATACATGCGTTGCAGGAATGTTGCCTGACATGATTTTTATTCAAATTCTATTCAACGCGAGCTTGGTATTAGAGATGTGTGGGCAAATTAAAAAAAACATTTTGTTACTGAAAATCCTACTATCCTACTATAATAATATTATAAACGTGAAAGTTTGTGAGGATGTATGGATGGATGGATGTTTGTGTCCTTTCACGCAAAAACTATTGAACGTCTTTTGATGAAATTTAATATGGGCTTTGGATTAAACATAGGCTACTTTATATCCCGAAAAAGTACAGTGTTCCCGAGGGATACTGTACTTACGCGGGCGGAGCCGCGAGCAACAGCTAGTTAGTAAATAAAAATTAAGAAGTAATAAAATTAAGCGATGAATTGGGGATTACAATAAGAGAATCGTTGATGTCTTTAATTAAAAAAAAATGTTTCGCCTTTATTATCTTTTTCTCAAAATTATTACAGGTATCAACATTATTTTAAAGAGACAAGGTGCTAATGCAATTTGTACACAAGAAAGTAATTTGATTACAGTTGGTATAAAGTACAGTAAGTCAGTTTTAAGACAGAACCCATGTTTTACTACGCGTCTCTCGTTTGGCGTAGCTCTAGATTTGAAGGTGTGATAGTGAGGCACGACAGAACCGATCATTACTACAGGTATTCAGTAGCCAGCCCGAACCCAGGGACTACCATAGAACTCGTAACAAACACTGCAATAACGTAATCTTTTCACCTGCAATCAGTAAATTATTCATTGACCAGATAAGATTATTAATAAGGGACTAAAACAGTGAATGTTATTAGTATTGTTCAAATATTGCGTGAAACAACAGTGACTTGTGTTTGCCTCTTTTTTATTGTTGTTCGTAAAAAAACTTTATCTCCCATTTCTAGTTACTTATTAAGAAATGTATGTTATTAAACTTTCATCGCCTTAGCTTGGATTTTAAATTGTGATAATGGGTAACACGAAATCGAAGAAGATGCAGAAGGAACCGGACAGGTTCTTCGAACGGGAAAAGTGGAAGGAGCAGAAAAGGGAGGAGAAGAAAAAGAAGAATGTGAATCCTGCTCATAAGAGAGTAGGGGTAAAAGAGGCGCCGATTAGCCCAGCAGTGGGTCTGAACCCACCCACAATGGGCCCCGGACCGGCACCTGCGCCTGCGCATGTCCGCTCCTACGACGACGAGGCCTTGGACAGAATGCGGTACCAACTCAACAACGACGCTGATGCGTTTCTTTTGAATAATATTTTATTGTCAATACAGTTCTTTGAAAATTATGAAAGGTGAGTAACGTCATTCTTCGGAATGCTCCGATTTATTACTTGGAAACAGTAGATACAGTATCATTATTTATGTATCCTTTTACATCCACTAAATTAAGAATGAAACGATTTTAGTTCGCAGAAAACGAAGTTACGATAATTTAGTAAGGAAAATTGTGTAATTAAAAAAAAATAACTGTTTTTTGTAAACGGAAGAAGAGACATTTGATTATAATGGTACCTACCTACACTCCATTTGCAGACCCTGTATGGACAATACCTACTTTTATCACTTTAAAAGTAGGCATTGTCATTTAGAAACTCATTTATAAAAGTTTACTGGTATCTTAAGCCACTGCTTTTAAGATACCATAAGAGTAGAAACGTCAGATATGGCTCTTTTTGTAATGGTGGGTGAAAAATGATATTTGTTGCAATCAACTTTTATTTTGCAAGTTTTTATTATGATTAACAGTTACTTAGCAATTAGAAACTATAATATTTAAGTAATATGTCTATAAATTTAAAATTAAACCATATAAAATTCTTTCTTTCATTCTACATCGAACATGTCATTTGAAAGTTATCACGAGTTCAAAAAATAAATCTGTAACTTAATTTGGAGAAGGCGGTAAAGTTTCATTGAAATTTGAAAAAAAAAGAGGAAAAATTTGTTTGTTTGTTTACATTGAGTAGGCTCCGAAACTATTGGACCGATTTTGATGAAATTTGGTACAGTTGTAGAGTAGACCACGGGGAAGGACATAGGCTTTTCATCGCGGAAAAATGTACGGTTACTGCGAAATTAAGTTTTGCGCGCACGAAGTCGCGGGCAACATCTAGTTGTTAATGAAATCCGGAAGAGAATCATCTAGAAGGGGCAAAGAGTTCACATTTTCCCAAAGTTCAACTGTATTTTGTAGGCCGATGTTTTGGAACTCATGGATTAGTGTACAAAAGTCAGAGAGTACCGTAGATGCATTGCTTCCAAGGGTCCCATCATCCACATACCAAACGTTGAATTTTGAATTTAGAAGTTCGATGGCCGGGCATAGGCCAAGATGCCAAGAGGCCAATATGGCAAGACTCAAAATTGCTGGATCTAAAGGGTCGCCCTGTGGCCTGTTGGTAGCCAACTTCGGTTTATCAATTAATAACAGAACGTATACTATATGTATATTATATTTTTTAATTTGAATATCCTTGTGAAAATAGGTATCTATACTTCGTGTGAAAATATTACAGTTTATCAATATTGAAATGTTGTTGAATTTTGATAACAGTGTGTAGAAACGACAAATTATTATCAATATTTTTTTGCCTATTTCCCGCGGATTCACCAGCATAGGTTATATTAAAATAAAATAAAAAACCATATTAATATATAAGGTCTCCAAAAATCAATAACGGATACTTCAGGCACGTGATCCACTGCTTAAGTAAAGACGTGGCAGAGAAATAATTGTCATACTCAAACTAAAATAATCATCTAATGTATGGGCGACTCTCCGCAAAACACAAACTCGCCCTTATAAAGACAAAAATTTTTTTACGAGTATGACAATTATTATTCTTCTTAAACGTCTTTACATAAGCAGCAGATCACATACCCGAAGTATCCGTAATTGATTTTACCAAACCTTCAAGGTGTAACAAAAATAAGTGATAATACTTTAGGGTGTGTACGCGTTCCTTATAGAGAGTTCACTGTGAAAGTAGCAGCGCTGAATGAGCATTTTTTTTTTTCACTTTTGTATGGGGAAACTCGCGACGCTGGAGCGCTTTTCCATACAAATCGCAAAAAAAATTTTGCTCTTTCAGCGCTGCTGCTTTCACAGTGAACTCTCTATAAGGAACACAAACACACCCTTAAGTATTATCACTTATTTTTGTTACACCTCGTATATTATTATGTTATACCTAATATAATATTTGTAATGAATGAAATTCAGGCATTGTATATGTCACCGTAAAATTGTATAAAACCGTTAGATTGTAATATTACTAGAGATATTATAATATGTCGACAGATTGTCAAATAAATACCTTACAATTGTATGCATTTTTTTTTTCGTTATAATTATTAAGATGAAAGAGATAAAATTTTAAGGAGAAATTTTTATTCGACAATCTGTCGACATTTTATAATATCTCTAGTAATATTACAATTTTACGGTGACATATACAATAACTAGGCATTGTATCATGTATAGAATGCCGAGAATACAATGTTTTTTCAAACTCAAAGTTTTTATTTCCTCTATTTTAATTAAATTAATTATTAAATATATATTTTTATATAGATTACAAAGAATTGTCCTAGAACTGTCCATAATGATGCCTACCACCTAAAATACTATTACTACTACTACTACTACTTTTATCCGCAACTCCGCCCGCGTAAATAAAGTATCCCTCGGGAACAAAAGTACAGTTACTTTTTCGGGATAAAAAGTAGCCTTTATTTTAATACAGAGTCTATACTATATGATTCCTTCATGATACTACTAATATTTACTACTACTATACCAAATTTCATCGAAATCCGTTCAGTAGTTTTTGTGTGAAAGAGTCACAAACATACATCCATTCATCCGTATATCCATCTTTTTATTCTCACAAACTTTCACATTTATAATATTAGTTGGATTGTTGCAATGAATATCTACTTAATACACACTTTGCCGATAAAATGTATAATATGTCACAGTCATCTGGTTAAATTAGCCAGCTAATTTGGACATCCGTTTCGTCATCCGTTCATTCAAAAACTCTGAAAATGACTGACTAAGGGCGCGAGCACACGGTGCGCCGCAGCCGGCTTGCCATACAAATTGCTCCTGTCGATGCTGGCCGCTACAAAAATTGTATGGCGTTGGTAATGCGTTGCGGCGCGTCGCAAGTCGCAACACACCGTGTGCTTGCACCCTAACGGCCGAATACTGGAAAGATAGATTAAATTTTAGGGTGTGTTCCGATATGCACTGCGAGCACTGCATAGTGCACAGTTAGGATTGCCAACTTTTTTTACAAGAAATAAAGTATATTCAGGTCTATGAAGATTATCAAACAGTATTTTAGAAAAACGAACAGTATTTTATTTATTTATTGTTTTAAATACATATTTTTTGTCACTGACACACTGACAGTGACAGATTTGTTCAGAAACTTAGTGTGATTTGTTTGTGGCTGCACTGCATTGAGCAGTGAGCGCCCTCTGACTAAATAAAAACAATTTTTGAGCGTCTAAGCGTAACACATAATAATGTGTCTACATTTCGATGCTGAAAACAGTATTTTGTATACTTTATTTTTGTAAAACAGGAAAAAGTATATTTTAGTGAAAAACAGTATAATACTGTTTAAAACAGTATAGTTGGCAACCCTATGCACAGTGATATTACTGTAGAAAAATTCGTTCGTTCGTTTGTAGAACGAAGACCGTTCCTAGTTGTCAGTTGAAGTCCATAAAATTAGGTAATAGGGCAGCAGCATAACTGGCTTTAAAGGAACGGCTTCACAGTATACTGAATTGACGTCACACAGTACAGTGGTCGCAGTGCATATCGGAACATACCCTAATGACGCTTAATGTCACATGCCGTCCTTGTCATTTCGGCTAGCAGGGCGACAACCTGTGAATAGGAGTGCTCTTAATAGCTCATGTAGGCTTTAAAGAAGATTAAGCGCAGAATCATGATAATGATACCACTTATCGTATGATACTATAAGCATCTAACGCTTAAGTAAACTTAACGTTGATGTCATAAGTACAGGTACCTAAGTACTTAAGATTGCACATTGCAAGTGTAACACTTGACTTAGTTTGCACATTAAGTATTGTTTCTTTGTAAAGACACATTCCGACAGATAATATCAATTAACGGATATGATATAAAACAATTTATAATTGATAATATCAGGAACGCATATTCGATATTGTTATCACATTTGTTTGCGGTGATTTCTTTTTGATTTTATAAATCACATATCGGCTTTTATATCTTCCTTCGTCATAATTAAAACCATAAGATTTTTAATTAGGTATTTTGAAGACCCTATTTTTAGTTTGTTGGTTTGTAATAGAAACAATATCTACTTTCTTGATTTTGTTTCCTTTGTCGAATTTGGAGTAGGTATTTCTCAAGATCCTTTACATACAACATTATTACAGATATATTAGCTACCTGGCTTATACGAATAATACAATTTAGTAAAATTTATTTTATTTTAGGGAAATTCAGTCCTTAAAGAATAATCCGGTGAGCGAGAGACAGCACTTCATGGACGAAGCTATGGTGAACCACCACAAACACATATTCTGTGCTGATAGAATACACGAATGTGTCCAAGAGCATGTGCTGTACCAAAAGCAGAAGGACCATGTGGAGCCTATACTATCACCAAGACTGTTTATAATTTACGACAATGTCGAAGCCAGTGAACCGGGGGACACATCAGACTACAGCGCTGTTCTCGATGCTCCTTTTTATAAGTTGAGAATTGAGGATTGCAAAGAACCAGGTAAACTATAAAACAGCAACAAGTTTGACACTATCTTTAAACAAATGCAGATGACGTTCAGAATATAATATGTGATATATTTTAAAATTAAGAATTTACATACTAAAACTACAAATTATATATTCATATGTTTATTAAATTGGTAAAGCAAATTACGTTCCATTAAAATATGAAATATTAATAGATGACAGGGATTTTTAGAAAAAAATTTAAATTTTGTAATTTTCAGGCTACATAAAATTAAAACAGCTAGAAGTATTGGAAAGTACATTACCGAAAGAGGATACTCCAATTATACGCGACAACTCTGAAGATAGTTTGTACACGGATTCCGAAAAAGAGTCTAATGCATCTGATGACGCTATGTATAAAGAAAGAAGTGATAAAACAAATAAAAATTTACACGAAAATTTAAATAACATTGGTATAGGGATGGATAGCCAACTTAGTTTAAGTAAATTCAAATCTGAGAACAAACGTACTTCAATTTCATTTCAAACTCAAAATAGCCAACCAAAATTAAGTAACGGTAAAATAGATGACAAAGACGCCAGCGATGATTATGAATCAAAACCCCGGAAATCGATACTAAAAAATGCAAGGCGTTTCAGTGGGCCTGTTAAGGATAGTAACATAAAAGCTAATTGTAATTCTCCACGGCATGTCTCCTTGGAAAATTTAGCTGGTGAAGATACAGAAACCTCTGGGTATAGATCTAATGCGAGTAGTCGACGAACAGAATCGAGTGAAACTGAATCAGACTATGGATATTCAACAATAACAGAAGCTACCACACCAAAAAAAGTAGCACTTAGCCTACAACCCAATTTAGCAGCGTCTAGTGTTTTACCAGACGAATGCTGGGAGAGTGTTAATGTAAAAACTATTGAATGGAGCGATGAGGATGAGGAAAATGATACTGCTTCTAAACTGTCCATCAATCGCAATCTCTTTGAAACGCAGCACTACCTTAGCTCATCAATGTTTATGAGCAGTTTTGTGGACAATTTTATTTTGAATTTAGGATCGGGCTTAGGTTTATCACAAGAAACAATAAGAAATGCTATGACACAGGGAGCTAGTGTGTATTGTGATTTCATTAGAAATGGATCTAAAGTAACCAATGAAGTTTTCCCAGCTCTTTTAGCTGCTTGGCCTAATGCAGCAAACCAATGGATTATAAGAGAACGAAGAATAATACAAAACCCAAGAACTAATTTTAGTTATCAATGGCCTACCAAATATATGGTAAGCAAAACTATTGGTTTTGGATGTCTTCTTGTTCCTATCGGTTATAGACCGAAACGCGGTATAAATCCTGATCAAAGTCTTCAATGGAAAATAATATTTCCAGCTGCTGAGCGATATTTAGAGAGTTGCTTAGCCCATTCTCACATGCGTTGTTATTTATTTTCTTTGGTTTTGCACAAAACTTTTATGGAAAACGAAACATCTAAAATTGGCATAGATGCTACTCACATTAAAAACCACTTACTTTGGCAATGTGAAGATAATTATGCGAGATGGCCAGAGGATCGCTTAGGAGAAGCATTAAGATTATTTTTAAGAAACTTCTACATACACTTTGGTCAATCTAGATTTCCCAACTATTTTATAGAAAATTGCAATGAATTCAATTGCATTCCTAAGCCCGTGTTATTGAGGCTTCAGCGAAAGCTTGCTGATATTTTAGAAGCTCCGGTCATGCATATTCTCCATGCGATTAACAAACTTAAGTATACCAGAAAAGACTTTTACCCTGCTTTTAACTCTTGGAAGCTTTATCAAATTCTAACTTGTCGGAATCCTATTCGTTTATTAAATCCAAACATACCTATGGCGGTGCCAAATTATAACAACGAGAGCTCTGATAGTGATGACAATATCAATAATATTTGGGATAAAGCAAAAGCTCATGATAAACATTATCAATGGAAAAAAGAAAGACAGCGACAAATGAAAGAGAGAAGGAAAGCTAGTTCATCAACTAAAAAACAGAGATTATCCGTAAAGGGAGACGTTGAAATAAATAAAAATGTAAGTAAAAATATTTGCCTTTAAATATTTTGAAATAAATATGTACAAAAAAGTTTACTTAGACTGTAATTTTAACATTTTTTTAGATTATTCTACCTTTGAAAATGGAAGCAGAACGTCGGCGTTTGGTGTTAGAGTTCTTCATACCCCATTTTATTGCAATGGCGCGTTCAAGTGAAAAATTTGATGCTCTACGCCAGGCAGTTATCTACTTAGAACAAGCCCAAAGACTTTGTGTTTTATTAAAAGAGGAACCTGCCGGTGACATGACTGCTCGTGACTACATAGATATTATTAGAGATAAATTGGCTGATTGTCAACGTAAATTAGTAAATGAGGGTGGCTATAAACTACAAAACAGAGAAAAAAAATATACTGATGTAAATATACAAACAAAAGCTATGCGTAAGCATCGCCCAAGATACGAACACATAATTAATCAGGATTCCCCGACAGATACTAGCGGCATTGCTCCGTTTACATTCGCTGACGTACATAATGATCACACGGCATCACATGATTTCAAAAAACTTTTGGAAGAGTCAAAGTTATAAGTAATAGCAATTATGTAAAGTAAAAAAAATTATGACATTCATAATTAAAAAAAAAAAAAAGAAAAAGAAAAAACTCCATGATAGGTACTCAAAATTTCTATTTACATAATCAGGAATGGTCATAAGTCATTAGAGTTAAACTTTTTAACTGTATCGCGGAATCTCTTACCTTCTTTATTATTTTTAGTGTCTTGTATTATTTGTAATTTATTATGTACTCTATATTAAAAACCTGACAATTTTAATGTAAATAAATATCAAGTTTTAGTATAATTATTTTTATTAAGATTTTTTTTACAAATAAATGTATTTTTTTTACAATTTTGTTGTTTTCATATGTTACACAAGGGGGTTGACCCCTGCAACCATTGACAATAATGCCATTCTAACATACATTCCATATTCAGCTTGTCTGAAGTAGGCAGCTCTGGGGTCAGAATCGAATTCTGGGGATATTTCATCTACTCGTGGTAAGGGGTGCATCACAATCATACGACGACGTGCTCGTGTCATGAGTTGTGGAGTAACTACTAGTAGACCACGCATCTGGAAATGTTTGTTAGCCATTACTCAACATGTTAAATTAAATAAAAAACTTAAATTTAAAATTATTTACCTACATATTTTTGGTAAAATAAAATAGCAAAAAACTATACCTTGTCATATTCCTCTTGACTTTCGAACCTCTCACGTTGGATACGTGTCATATATAAAACATGTGTGTCGGCCAAAACATCTTCCAAACGATGGAACACTTTTTGAGAAATTCCTTTATTCGCAACATGTTCCATTATATGTTTAGGCATCCCTAAACCAGGTGGACTAACGTATTGCAGTTGCACCTGATATAAAGTTAATAACCTAGCCAAGGAATGTACTGTACGTCCATTTTTAAGATCACCGACCATTGTAATGGTCAGTCCATTGACGGTACCTATTTCTTCTCTGATAGTAAATACATCCAATAATGCCTGAGTAGGATGTTCGCCTATACCATCTCCGGCATTTATAACAGGCTTACGACAGTGTCGAGCTGCGCGCTGAAAATATAAAAGTAATGCTAAGGTTCTGGTACAAATAAAAATATATATTTATGTACTCATTTTTGGTTTATAAATTATAACTTACTATCGCAGCTCCAGGTTCTGGATGTCGCAGTACTACTACATCGGAGTAACTAGCCATAACAGCTACGCTGTCTTCTAAAGTTTCACCCTTTT
Source organism: Glaucopsyche alexis (assembly GCA_905404095.1). NCBI lineage: Eukaryota > Metazoa > Arthropoda > Insecta > Lepidoptera > Lycaenidae > Glaucopsyche > Glaucopsyche alexis. Next base: position 13,640,501 of record FR990053.1, read on the forward strand.
TAGCAGACGAACTTGTTGCGTCTGTATGTATTACAGATCCTCCAAGTCTTTGCATAGCAGCAGCAAAACTGCAACTAGTCCGTGTGCTAACTTCATAAAATATGGAAGACATAATTTTACCCCTTAATATATCATCAAGATATCTTCCTTTGCTGACACTAGTTTTCATAAATTGTGCAAGATTAAAAATGTCATTGAGAGTTTCTTTTCCGAAAGTATCAACGGTCAATATACTTTTGCCGTATAAATCACTACGCTGCTTCTGCGGCACAGGCGCTTGTGAGGGGTAAGATGAACTATCACACCTTTGTCTAGTAAAGGTCTGGACAGGTAACGGCGAAATACTTCTTAAACCGGTTGACTCATTAAAATGAACATTGAGTTTACTTGGTAGTTCAGGCTTAGCAGTTTCTAATTGATCGAATTCAATGTCACTGATTCTACTATTATCTAAATTAGTATGTAGATCTAATGCTGAATTCGGCCTGCTTATCTCTTTTTCAATTTTTTCCACTGCATATGTAGGGAAAGATTGTTTTTTAGGTGTAGGCCATTCACGAACATTTTGTCCAAACCCAGGTGGTACAAGAATTTGCCCTTCGACATAAGCTATTTCGCCTCGTAAAGTTACTCGATGTACGGCGCCACATACTTGCATTCCGGCAAACGGGGTCCATTTGGATTTTGTGAATTCTAAGGCCTGTGGTATCGTCCACTCATAATCCATATCGACTTCAACGTAAGTATTTAATTGTTCAGGAAGATTGAAAATTCTGCGCGGATTTCTGTGGAATTTGTTGATTATATCTTCAATTGTCATGCGGCCTTCGTGAACTGCATTTAAAAGTAATGGCAAAATCGTTTCTAAGCCTGGAAAACCAGGTGGTGGTTTATCGCTATTTTTTTCTTCTACTGAATGTGGAGCGTGATCGGTTGCAAAAATATCTATGATATCTAAGTTTTTCCACAACTCTGCTTGATCTTCTGGCGAGCATAAAATAGGACGTACTTCAGCTCGTCCTGATCCAATTTTATCGATATCTGCTGTGCTCAAAAACAGGTGGTGAGGACAAACTTCACAGGTTACTTTTAAACCACGTTCTTTAGCAGCTTTGATAATTAAAATTTCTTCTTTTCGAGCAACGTGACAAATGTGTATTGGTCTATCCAACAAGGACGCCATCAAAATAATAGCTCCAGTTTTTTCTTTTTCTGCGTGTGAACAAATAGGAAGTTTTTTAGGCCAATTTTGTAAATGTCGTTGCCATATCGTCATGTCATCGAGTGTAAGAGTTGTAAATGTTTGATTAAGATACATTTTAAGTGCTGCTGCTTGTGGAGCAAATTCTGCGGCTGTATCATAGTTAGTGCTTGAAGCCCCAACGAACAATGCATAGTCACATCTTGCACTGACTCTAGCTAAAGTTGAAACATATTCGAATGAAGTGCGATCAACAACCGGGGGATTCGTGTTAGGCATGGCACATATCATGGTAATTCCACCTGCGAGAGCAGAAGCTGTACATGAATTAAAATCTTCCTTATATGTGGCTCCTGGTTCTCGTACATGCACGTGTACATCAATGAAGCCTGGCAACTTTATAATATTACGAGAAGTCATACAATCAGTGTGTGTTTTCATTGGCGGCGCACCACCACATTGCAACATAGCCTGTAAACATAGTAATTGAACCCGTTAAATATGCAAAACAAAGTTAAATATACTTTTTAAATGTGTGTTACCCACCTTAACTAAAAGTTTAGCACATTTAACATCTGTTACCAACGGCACTGCATAGTCTACAGCCAATCGCCGCGTTCGGTAGCCATGGGTAGTAAATGAAGAAACTCTTCTGGCACCACCACGCATAGGTAAATTAATTACAAGATCTAATTGGCGTCTTGCCATAAAATCAGCTAAATGCATAAGTTCTCCATCAGATCTATCATCATCGGGATCTCCTATATGATCAAATGTCCATTGTACGCTTTCCACCTAAAATCATTATTATATTTTTTTAAATTACTATTTAATAATTATGACTTAATTATAAAATTTGATAAGTAAGCAAATACTGCGTTACCTCAACACCGTGCTCTGTATAAAAGTCTCCTGTTCCCATACTGGCATATAATTTATATCCCATATTTTGTAAAATCCGGACACTGGGCAATAATTCCATCTTGTGCTGGAATTATTAGAAAGTAAAGATTAATATTATTTATGTCCAAAACATTAAAAATAATAATTAAACGTAATATTAATATTTTTTTTTTTAATGTCAAATTACCTTAAAAGTTCCTACTGATAAAAGAATAGCTTTGTTCGGAATCCTGAAACCGGTACTCATTAAAGATTTTAAGTAGGCTTCATATCGGTTGTCTCCAAAACATGCGACTTCTCCTGTTGACGCCATTTCTACACCTAAAGTAACATCAGCCCCAGATAATCTTGAAAAAGAAAATTGCGGCACCTTAACTCCAACTTTTCCGCAGCCGCCCATGATATTTACAGGTTCAACAGGTAAGCCTAGTATAACTTTAGTTGCCATTGCAACAAAGTCATGATCTAACGTTTTTGATACAAAAGGAAATGACCGTGAAACTCTCACATTGCATTCTATGACTTTTAGATCATTATCTTTTGCGATGAGTTGCATATTAAATGGACCAGTTACATCTAAAGTTTCAGCAATTATTCTAGCTATTTCATTAATCCTTCCTAATGTTTCATTATTTATATCCTGGGGAGGCGTAACCAAAGTAGCGTCACCTGAATGCACCCCTGCATTTTCAACATGTTCGGACACTGCCATACAAAGGATAACTCCATCTGCAGCTACTACATCTACATCAATTTCTTTCGCATCCATTATATATTTAGAAATTACTACTGGATACTCTTTGCTCACTTGGCTAGCAGATTTTAAATATGCTTCTAAGTCTTGATTCGAGTAAGCTACGTTCATTGCAGCTCCACTTAACACATAAGAAGGTCTTACTAAGCACGGATAACCCACCTCGTCACAAAATCCAACAGCAGATTCAAGATCTGTTAATTCTTTCCATCGGGGCTGTAATATTCCCTTACGATCTAACATACGAGAAAACTTGAATCTATTTTCAGCATTGTCTATCATATCAGGTGAAGTTCCCAAGACTACAGCCTGTTGTCTGTGTAAATCCATAGCAATATTATTAGATAATTGACCTCCCATACACAATATTACACCAGACGGATGTTCAATATTATAAATATCCATCACAACTTCGAATGAAATTTCTTCAAAATATAATCTATCACTCATATCATAATCTGTACTCACAGTTTCAGGATTATAATTAATCATTATTGTCTTTTTACCTTGATTTTTAAGTTCTCTGAGACAACCTACCGCACACCAATCAAATTCAACAGAGCTTCCAATTCTGTAAACGCCTGAACCAAGAACCATAACTAATTCTCCAGGAAAATCTATGTCGTGAGTACTGCCGTTATATGTTAAATATAAATAATTAGTAGAAGCCGGCCATTCAGCTGCTACTGTGTCGATCTGTTTCACAAAAGGCGTTATGTGTAATTCTTCTCTTAATTTTCTTACTCCAAGTTCTGTGCTTTTTATTGCACCCGCAATCTGTTTATCAGAAAATCCTATTTGCTTTGCTTTTTTTAAAACTTCTAAGGTAATAGTTGTGCTATTTGTTGATTCTAGCTGTTTGTAATAGTCTGTAATATTTTTAAATTTATTTAGGAACCATTTATCTATCTTAGTAAGATCATACAACTTATCAATTGAAAAGTTTTCTCGCAAAGCTGCGGCCAAAACAAACATTCTTTTATCCGTTGGCTCTCTTAACTCATTTTCATTTACTTTTTTTATATAGGGATCAAACCCGTTAACATTTTCATCGACCATTCTTAAAGCTTTTTGGAATGCTTCTTCGAAATTTCTTCCAATAGCCATTACTTCTCCAACGCTTTTCATAGAACTTCCGATCTTCGTGCTAACTCTATTGAATTTTGCTAAATCCCACCTGGGAATCTTTACAACACAATAATCTAAACTTGGCTCAAAGCAAGCTGTAGTAACACCGGTGACTGAGTTTTTTATAGTAGGTAATGAAATTCCTAAGGCCAATTTTGCTGCTACATACGCAAGTGGATATCCAGTTGCCTTGCTAGCTAAAGCAGAACTTCTTGATAATCTAGCGTTCACTTCTATAATATAAAATTCTTCAGAGTGTGGGTTAAGTGCATACTGTATATTACATTCACCTACTATACCGAAATGCCTTATAACTTTTAGTGCTGTGCTCCGTAACATATAATATTCTTTGTTAGACAATGTTTGACTAGGCGCAACTACAATAGATTCTCCTGTATGAATACCTAAAGGATCTACATTTTCCATATTACAGACGGTGATACAGTTGTCGTAAGCATCTCTAACGACTTCATATTCAACTTCCTTCCAACCTTTTAGTGATTTATCAATGATGAGTTGTTCTGAGTGTGAAAGTGCTTGATGGGCAAGCGTTCTTAGTTCTTCTTCATTATTTGCAAACCCTGATCCCAAACCTCCGAGTGAAAATGCTGAACGGGCCATAACTGGATAACCAATTTGTAATGCAGCAGTTAGTGCTTCTTCGACTGAAGAAACCGCTGCACTGGGAGCAACTTTTTCACCAATGGCATTAATTTTCTCCGCAAATATCTTTCGATCTTCTGTATCCACTATTGACTTGATTGGTGTTCCTAATACACTTACACTGTATTTTTCAAAAACCTTAGACTTTTCTAATTCCACACCACAGTTTAAGGCAGTTTGACCGCCAAATGTGAGTAGAACACCGGTTGGTCTCTCAGCTTTAATCACTTGTTCCACATATTCCGGTGTAATTGGTAGAAAATATACTTTATCTGCTAAACCTTTTGAAGTCTGTACTGTGGCTATATTTGGGTTAATTAATACCGTTTGAATTTTTTCTTCTTGCAAAGCTTTCACACCCTGAGATCCAGAATAATCAAATTCACCAGCTTGACCAATTGATAGTCCACCGGATCCAAGAATTAAAACTTTTTTCGGGCGATCGTGAATAGTCGGTGTATATTGTAGTTTTTTCGTTATCATATCATTAACTATATATTTACTATTGCTCTTGAAAGCTTTAACGCTATCTATAAAAATATCGAAAAGACATTCGAGGTCAGTAGGCCCTGCAGTATGTTCAGGATGAAACTGTACACTGAAGTATGGAAGAGTCTCATGTATTATGCCTTCATTTGTTTTATCGTTTTCATTTGTAAACAGGACATTCCAATTATTGGGCAATGTTTTAACATCAACTGCGAAACCATGATTCTGTGAAGTCATAAAACATCTTGATGTTTCTTTATGTGTGCATGGTAAATTGTGTCCACGATTTCCGTATCTGAAAAATATTCCAGTTATTAATGATATTATATGCTATGTATGTTAAGTAGTAGAAATTTATTTAAAAGTCTAATTCTTAGATACTTACTTAGTTTTATAAGTTTTACATCCAATGGCAGTCGCTAATAGTTGATGACCAAGACAAATGCCGAAAATAGGTTTTATTGTCTTATTGTTATTTACTGCAGCTCTCAGATTTTCTACTACTTTCTTACACATTTCTGGATCACCAGGACCGTTGCTTATAAACAAACCATCATAACCAGTTGGGTCTAATTTATAGTCCCATGGCACTAATGTCACTTTAACATTGCGTTTAGCGAGACATCTTATTTGATTATATTTCAAACCACAATCAACTGCTACTATATTTATGACTCCACTGGGATTAAAAATACGTGGTTCCTAAAAAATAATTGGAATAACTGTTTACTTTTGGTGTATATGTCACCGTGAAATTGTAAAAACCGTTAGATTGTAATATTACTAGAGATATTATAAAATATCGACAGATTGTCAAATAAAAATTTCTTCTTACAATTTTTACGTTATTTTTCGTTATATCGTAATGGCACTTGCCGTTTAACCATGCCGATTGGATAAACGGCAAGTGCCCCACTTGCACTATTTGACAATCTGTCGACATTTTATAATATGTCTAGTAATATTATTACTACTTATTTATTTTCTTCAATTAATTTAATCGATGATAAAAATACGAGTAGGTACATTGTCATAATTACATATTGTAATATCATACCTTAGTTGAGACTTCCGCTACCAAATTACGGCTGTTAGGATCCTGTAATGGAGGTAAGGGTCCAAACGGAGGTACGCCTTGAATAATTCTGCCCAATGTAACTCCTTCACGGAGTCGAAACGTTAGAGCTCTCGTGTCTATATCACAGAGTCCAGGTATTCCTTTGGATTCCAGCCAGTTCCCAAGCGACTGTATGGCACGCCAGTGACTCGCGTGAGTGCTGATTTGACCCACTATGAGAGCGCTCGCCCAAATACGTTTAGATTCAAACCATCTGAAATATTACGAGTATGAGTATTATTATAATTATAATACAAACATTATAATATAAAATTTAAAAAAGCACAGCTTTTTTTAGCCGCTGGTTAATAACTTATGAGATTTTTTTTTATAGTTTACCTAGTAAATTATAGCGACTTCGTGCGCAAACAAAATTAATCTTGCGGAAATAGTACATTTTCCGCAATAAAAATTCTCTTCTTCTCCGTGGTCTACTCTATATCTAGGTCAAATTTCATCAAAATGGGTCCAGTAGTTTCGTAGCCTATTAAATTTTCTCTTTAAAATATAAGTATGTATAGGTTAATTTACAATAATAGTACCGTGGTAGGCCGTATTCGTCCTGTTCGTTTTCGTCGGGTACTCCATAGTTCCCGATCAGAGGGTATGTCAGAACCAGCAGCTGGGCGTGGTAGGATGGGTCCGTTAGAGACTCCGGGTAGCCGACCATACCGGTTTGGAATACTGGAATAAAATATAATAATTGGTTCTAATTATTTACGTACAATCGCCAAAAAACCATTGTACCAGTTCTGATCGTATTACTATGGCTACTTGTATGTATATGTCACCGTGAAATTGTAAAAACCGTTAGATTGTAATATTACTAGAGATATTATAAAATGTCGACAGATTGTCAAATAAAAATTTCTCTAGCAACAAACAAATATGGCGGCGCAGGGCACTTGCCGCATGGTAAATATTACAATATAACAAAAAATAACGAGTAAATACAATTTACACGTAATTTTTTACACGTAAGACGTAAGAAACTTTTGTTTGACAATCTGTCGACATTTTATAATATCTCTAGTAATATATTATTATACAATTTTACGATGACATCTAAGTATATTGTATATTTATTTAATTATACATCTATAGTCTATACAAATAAATAAAAGTGTCTGTTTGTAATTTCAAATGATCAGCTTTTCACTTAATGCAGATGAAAGTATATTCGGTACATACAATAAAATATATATTTTTTAAATTCTTGTCTGACTGTCTGTCTGTTTGTTCCGGCTTATCTCTGAAACGGCTGGACCGATTTTCACGGGACTTTCACTGGCAGATAGCTGAGTTATAACTTGTAAGGTCTAACATCGGCTACTTTTATTTTAGGGTTCGGTTTCCGTTAGTTCTATGCAAACGAAGTTGCGGCGTGGCATACCGTAGCGCAGTGGCATACCGCTGTAACAACAAACAGCAGGTCGCAAGATCAAATCCCAAAAGAAGTTACTTCTTTTTTCAATATAATATATTAGCTACATAACTGTTTACTGTCACTTAAAAATGGATAGCCTGGACATAAATATTACGCAAAGGAGAAAAATAACTCAGAGCAAAATATATTCTACACCTGAGAGTATATAATATGGAGATACAATAAATACATCTCCCAATTCAGACACGTCAGAAAATGCAAGTAGTTTACCGGACCTATCGAGAGTGCTCCTAAGAAATGAGGTAGAGGAATTAAGGAACGAGATAGCTAACCTTAGACTAGAATTAGAAAAATCTCAATATGAAATTGAAAACTTAAACGTAGAAAACGTATCCCTACAAAATTTGGTTAAGTGTCAAGAGGCAAAAATAAATACACTTAAAACTTTATGCACAGAATTTTCAAATAAAAAATTGTCAGCAAAGTCAAAAGGAACAAGATCAAAACAAAAATCCAAAACACATACAAAAATAAACCTAGATGAAAGTTACAATAACTTGCACATCGATACACCTAGCATGGAGGATAGTAACTTAAATATTTTGACATCAAAGGAAACTCAAAGTGAAAAAAATAATCCACAAGATGAGATAATACCAATTATGACATTAAGTAAGGAAGAAGTGTGTGAAGTAAATAGCCACTTACCAGCTGAATCTTACGCCTCCAAAACTGAAAATAAATTGGTAAATTGTAATAAAAACAAAGTACTAATATTCTCGGATGAGCGCACACCCATGAGAAAGCTAATGCAAACATTGATTGGACCCAACTCCTTAGTCTCGTCGTTTAGCAAGCCTGGCGCCACAACTGACAAACTTCTCGAAACTTCGGGGCAGCTCTGCAAAGATCTCGACAAAAATGACTATGTTATAATTATGTGTGGAAACAACGATAAAAACCCATTAAGATTACAATCAGCTTTATATTTTTATTTGGATCAACTAAAACATACTAACGTCTTACTGTGTGAAGTAAAAAGAAATAAGTATTTAAATAATTTTAAACTACAGAATATGCTTCATTTAATCTGTAATCAGTTTAATCACAGTACTTTTGTAAAAAATGATGTTCCATATAAGGCTTACTATCTTGTGCTATGTAGATTTATACTAAGAGGCATATTGTATTTAAATTATAAACGAAATTACAGTCAATATATAAATGCTTACACTAAAAACTACTCAAAAAGTACTCAAACCGATATACAGTGGAATCACGATGTTATGTTCTCATCAGTAGAAACACAGACAGAAAATTTGTTATTTCGAGACTAATAAAACATATTTTATTATATTACATAGCAATATTCAAGGCATAAGATCAACAATAAGCGAATTAGAACTATTGGTAGAGTCAAATAACATAGATGTTCTGTGTTTAAGCGAAACATTCCTACGAGATAATAATCCAGAAATACTCCAGCTAGTAAACCTAAATATTGCCTCATATTTTTCAAGAAAAAACAAATCGCGTGGTGGTGTTTGCATTTATATTAAAAAATCAATTACTTATAAAAAAATTGATTGGATTTCAAAAATGTCTCTCGAATCTCATTTTGAATGTTGTGGTATAATAATCCCCGAGACAAATTGGTATATTGTCTGTATATATAGAACTCCTAATGGAAATTTTAATCTCTTTATAGAAAAGTTAGAAATCCTACTATTCAAACTAACAATTAGATTAAGGTCAACGAATAAAAAACTATTTATATTGGGTGACTTTAATATCGACACGCTTGTCATTAATAATAAAAGTGAATTATTTAAAAACACTCTGAAAAAGTTTAATCTATACTTAACTCTCAACCAACCAACTCGAATAACATCTCACTCTGCAACTTGTATAGATAATATCATAACAAATCATAAAAAATGTATATCAGAAATATGGGACTTAGGGATTTCAGATCACACAAGCCAAGTCATCAAAATTCCTTGTAGTATTAGCTATAGAGAAAAATATTGGTACAAAATGAGGCGCAATATCAATTATCATATTGATATATTCTTAAAATACATTTCCCAAGTAAACTTTGATGATGTTTATAAATTTAATGACCCAAATTTAGCTTATGAAACATTCATGAATTTATTCCAACTTATTTATGAGCTCTGTGTACCACTACAGAAGATAAAAATTTGCCATAAGAGTGATAAATCGTGGAAAACTAAAGGTATATTAAAATCTACAAAAATTAAAAGGAAGTTGTATCTCCAGTCAAAAAGTAGTAAATGTTATGAACAAAAAATTAGGTACTCTCGATATTCTAAAATACTTAAACGCGTCATTAAATTATCGAAAATAAATACAAATATTAAATTAATAGCTAAAAGTACTAATAAAACTAAAGCCACATGGCAATTAATAAAAAGACAAACGCAACCAACACAAACTCTCAAACCTACCATTGATTACATCATGCAAGATAATGAAATTATACAAACGCCAAATAAACTAGTCCATGTTTTTAACAACTTCTACATCAATCAAAATTGCAATACGGCAGGACTAAATGAAGATAAAAAACTTCCAACAAGAAATCCAAATAGTATTTTTCTGTACCCTACAGATAGCTCTGAAGTAACAAAAATAGTAAAAGACTTAAAAAATAAAACAAGTCATGGTTACGATAATATACCGATAAAAGCTATTAAAGAGAGTATTTTTTTTATTGTAAATCCACTCGTGCACGTAATTAATTTAATGCTGGAAACGGGCGAATTTCCCAAAAATTTAAAGAAAGCTTTAATAAAACCTATTTACAAGAAAGGATCGACGCACGACATAAATAACTATAGACCGATTGCATTGTTGCCAAGTATATCAAAATTTTTTGAAAAAGTTATCTACTATAGATTAATAAATTTTTTAAACTATAATAAAATCTTAAACGAAAACCAGTTTGGATTCCAAAAGAAAAAAACTACGTCTTTAGCGATATTTAAACTATTTCATTCTGTGTGGGATAAAATAAATGATAAGAAACAATGTGCTGCAATCTTTATTGATCTGTCAAAAGCTTTTGACTGTGTAAAATTTGACGTACTTTTAAATATCCTTGAAATTATTGGAATAAGAGGTCCAGCATTGAAATTAATAAAAACCTATTTAAATGACAGATTGCAAGCAACTGCCATAGAAGTGTATGATCGTACCATAAAAATGTTAAAAATTGTAGTGTCAAATTTCGATAAGGTATTACTTGGCGTTCCCCAAGGTAGTATATTAGGGCCACTTCTATTTCTAATCCATATAAACGAGTTTCCCAAAATTATACCTAAACACTTATGTTTTATGTATGCAGATGACGCGACAATATTTATTACTAATGAATTTGCAAATGAAGTAGATTACAGAAAGGAAATAAACGAAACCTTAACAACCATCACTAACTGGCTCAATTCCTTAAATTTGAAAGTTAACCTATCCAAAACCAATATCGTTCAATTTAAATCATACCAAAGTAAACCTTTATGTCTCAATGTCACAGTATCAAATGTTGCTATTGAAGAAGTGAGCAATATTCGTTTTCTTGGCGTCATAATAGATCAACATCTATGCTGGAAAGCTCATATTGAAAATATAAAAAAAAAATCTAGCGCCTGTTACTGTTTATCAATCCTTGCTGAAACTACCAATATAGATGTCACTAGAAATGCCTACTTTGGAAATGTGTATCCATTGCTATTATATGGTATAATATACTGGGGAAATTCAACAAATGTTCAATCCACATTTGTCCTTCAAAAAAAATGCCTACGAACAATATACAACATGCATAGCACCGAGTCTTTAAGAGATGTATTTAGGACAAAGGGATTTCTTACGCTGACTGGTATATATATACTTGAACTATGCCTATTTGTGAAAAATAATATTAATTATTTTAGTTTTAAATCTGAAACGAGAAAGAACTTGCGCAATAAATATAAATATAAGTACAATATAAATCTACCAAAAATTCACAATATGATTTTTTACAAAAGTACTTACATTACTGCTATACGGGTTTACAACCATTTACCTATAGGAATAAAAGAACTAAATGGGCAAATATTTAAAAACACACTCAAAAGATGGTTAACTGAAAAAGTATTTTATAATCTAGAAGAGTTTTTTTCTTCTTAAAGAAAATTTATGATATTGACTTGTAAGAATAGGTAATACTTTTATATGATCTGGTTTCAACTAGTGATGTGCCGGATCGTTAAAAATGTATATCCGCGGATACGGATCTGAATACGGATATTTGGTGTCAAGATCCGCGGATACGGATACGGATCTAAACTTTCTTACGCAGTCGGTGTCGGTGTGCGCGACCTTCACACATGTTTGGACTTGCATTGCACGGTTATTTCTTATGTTTTGTTTATAGTTTAGTGTGACTCTGGACAGCATAGATAACGTTTATTCGGTATTGGTACATGAGTTTGAAAAAATGTATACAAAAAAGTTTAGTAATGCAATTTTGAATTATTTGGTGTTAGCAAATGATGAATGTGCAAAGTGTAAAAGTGATGGAAAGTATTCCCGTAAGAGTAAACGTACAACTTCTTTAAAAAATAATTTACAAAGAAAGCATCCTCAAGAATATTATCTATATTGAATTTAATAGTTCTTTTATTGTTAGTTGCTACCTTAATCAGTAATCACCTATTTAAATAATTCATCTATAATTTTAATATTAATCAGGTAAATAGATCCGTAAAATATCCGCCAAAAAGTAACGGATACGGACACGGATACGGATCTTTCTTCTGCCTCGGATATCCGCGGATACGGATACGGATACGGATATCCGGCACATCACTAGTTTCAACTAATACATACCAAGGCATAAAACTACTTACATGATATTATATTCTTTTTTTCTTATGACTATCACCTACAATTAATGAATTTATAAATAATATAAAAAACTAAATCTGACAAAAATCTAATATAAATAAATAATTAATATCATATGAAATCAAATTCTTGTATAATTTAAAATGCCAAAAATTTAATAAAAACTCATGAAACAAAATATGAATTAAAACAATATGCTATTCTTTGTATTTCAATTGTATTTATTATAATTATTGACACAATTTGTGTAAGAATATAAGAATGATATAAGAAATAAACCTTATTTAATATGTATAAGTAATATAGGTAATATAATAAAATAGATGAAAAAAAATGTAAGTAATACCATGTAGTGGCTCGATTAATTGTCCCTAAAATTATGACGATACTGCAGCTATTAGTTTTTAATGAATGATCTATTTTATAATATTTAATGTAAATCTATACTAAGTTCTGACATTCAATTATTGCATGCCCGAACGGGCAAACTGTTGATACTAACCATACTCTGTAACACCTTAACTACTGTACACAGTTTAGCAATAAATAGTTCTTTGTCTTCTTTGTCTTTGTCTTTGCGGGCATTAGCTAGTAATATAATAAAAATATTAAATATGTGTATAATTATAGTTTATGTATTAAATGTATTTCCGTTGTCTGGTCTCGTGTTACGGCCTACGGGTGTAGGCCGTAACACGAGTTCTTGAGAGCTTACTACGAACCAGATTGACGTGGTGTGAAGCGTCCATAGATATTATTATTATTACTTATTATAAGTAATTATTATATTATTTTCAAATAAATAGAATAAATCAATAAAAATGTTCTACGGATCCGACATATTTAATAGGTCATAAGTTCGATGGTACACTGACCCAATGCGGTTAACGACCTCTAACTCTACGTGCTGTCAAACTCCATTTTATCTTATCAGTCGTTCGGGGTTTCTTACGATATTACTAGGATATTACGAACTACGATACGAGGGGATCGGACTACATGTAAAATATTTAGTTTCAATGATATACTCAGAAATATTGAGGCAGTTATGCCTTACTTGGTAAATGTAAAAATATATATATTATTTTATGAAGTTTTTTAATTAAATACATCTAAAAAAGTACAAAAAAGTTTTTTTTTTGCTAAATTAGTAAACAAAACCTTCATCATTAGTTTACTTCCATCATATATAAAAATATTCATTATGGTAAGAATGAACTTAAACGCACGAATATCGGAGATATATACGAATATCGGAGAGATGTTCCTGCGGCCGTGTATACTACACATTTGACTTTTGATATACGTTTCTTCTTAGAAGTTACTCATATTTAAGAGTACTATTCATTTATGCAATTTTAAAGAAATCAGTCCGATCCCTCTAATATAGATACTAAAGTATCTATACTAGAGGGATCGATACTGAGCAAAAAGTAATTCCGAGTCTCGTAACTTTTAGTCCAGAAAAGCTATATTAGGTGAGTCAGTAGGCACCTACTACTTTCTCAATTAATATAAACATAACAAGATATAAAGTTGTTTTGCCCCGGTTCGAAAAGGTCATGGATCCGCCACTGCCCTATTTTTAAACAGAACCCGTTAGACCGTTTCAAAGTTTACTGGAACAAACCGTCAGACAGACACACAGACTTAAAATTTAAAAATTTTAAAAATGATTTTTTTTTATTGTAAGTATTAAGTACCGTATACTTTCATATGTTCTTAATTTAAAATTAGGTACAGACAGACACTTCAATTTTATTTAATTGTACCTATATACATATATTATATAGATTTAACTATGTACTAATACATTTTGTGATTCCTTACCCACTTCACCCTCCACTGGAACTTTGGCCCCGAAGCTGCGTCCTTGATACATGGAGCCGTCCGCCAGCACCAGGGTGCACGGTGGGCCCACTTCGCAGCATAATTGCTCATTTTGCTTCATATTCCTAAAAAAATATGCAGATTTCGGTAAGAACAGAACCGGCCACTGGGTACTTAAATATAATATATAGATACTACCTGATACCCGCGGCTCCGCCTGCGTAAGTACAGTAACACACGGGAACTTGTACGTCCCGCGATAAAAAGTAGCCTATGCCCTTCCCCTTGGTCTACTTTATGTCTGTGCCAAATTTCATGATAATCAGTTTAGTAGTTTTTACGTGAAACTGTAAATAAAGTATCCAACGGGCACCGTAAATTGCCCCGCGATAAAAAGTAGCCTATGTCCTTTCTCAGGCTCTAGACTATCTGTGTACCAAATTTCATTTAAATCGTTTCAGTCGTTTTGGCGTGTGAAAGACGGACAAACAGATAGACAGACACACACTTTCTCATTTATAATATTAGTATGGATTAAATTATTTCATATGTGACACTCCGCGATAGGCTAGCATAGCCCCCCTTAATGGAGGCAACAGTCGGTACTTCCTCACACACGAGCCCCAGCAATGGAGACGTATTTTTTCCGTATTAATGATATTGAAAAAAATCATTATTATAAATTAAATAATTACCTATTTATAAAACCAACATTCTAGGCTCTAGCACTAGGAAAATATACCTTAGTCTTTATTTTTAAAACTCTTAATTAAATTACTGTAGACCATACCTATACTGTACAGTTTTTAAATTATTTCATAGAAAAGTTCAGTTTGTTGCGTCTAGAAAATAGGTCAACATTGAGAATTTTAGATAATAAGAACTATGATTGATAGCGGTCGGTCGTGGTTAACTTGTGGATCGTGGTTGACGTTAGTTTGACGTTTATGAGATTACCATTTTACTGTTTTAACATAATATCGAGACTGCATCGAAATTGTATTATTGTTAGACTTAATTAGCAGAATCGACCTACTGCAAACTTGCACAGAATACCATTGACAGGACATTGGTCTGGACGGGCGACGGGCGATCAGGCGATCCTACTGTTCTAAATCCGGTCCTAATTCTTAATACATAAAAGTAACAATATCGACGTAGAAGACTAATTCCTTGATGATTTTGTATTCTTTGATCAGCTGAGCGTGTATTATAAACCGAATCCCAACCACTTGTCATATTAATTACTCTTTGTCCCAACCAATAATTCTTCTGTGATCGACATTCTAGAATTACATGTCATTATTGTTACTTTGATTCGGAGATTGATCTGGGACTATTTATATGATAATTGGAAGTTACGTTTGAGGATATAATTTATTGCTTAACCCTTAACTGGTATCGTGGGGGCCGCGCGGCTATGTGATAATTGTCTACACTGAACAAAGTTTCATACTAGTATTTTTGAGCCTTAAGCTTAGAAGTGATTTATTTCATGTTGATTTTTGTGAAATTTTTATTAGAAATTATAAAACATTGTTTGCTTTTAGTTTACGTATTACAGATTAAGTAAAATAATGTCATTTCTGATTTTAACTCTTTAAACTATAATTTTCATTGATTTTTGTGACGTATAAAAAAATATTACCAAACTGTATACTATTTTGTGATCTCTTCTAGTATTGAAGTAAAAAGATTTATATTAATAAAAACTATTTGATTACATGAAACAAGCCTATTACATATTATTTCTGAGCATTTATTCAAGTACATACTTAAAACTTACTTGCTAGAAGCAAATATACTATGGGGGCCGCACGGCCCCCACGATACCAGTTACGTATGTAAAATTTACGATACCAGTTAAGGGTTAAATATTTTTTAAAGTGAGGAAGCAAGTCTCGTTATTGTAAGTTAGTAAGTTCTGACAATAACAATACTTTCTACCTCGTATTATCTTATTCGAGTAAATGAAATTCAAACTTTTATATATTTTTATAATACATTAAGTAACTGTACTAATTATATATTACGATTTGAGACACCTATTTCTTATTCTAATATGTTGAAGTTAAGCTTAATTAGAGTTTTAATTTATTTACTCGAAGAAGATTCAGGACATTACCTAGATATCTACAAATAACAATTTAAACCAAACTTAAACAGTTTATTAAAAGTGGAAACAAAATTGTTGCGGAAGTAAGTGTACTACTAATAGTGCGTAGAACTACGCACAGTTATTTAGGAATTGTAAATAAAAATAAGTAATGATTAATAGCGCGTGAATAAAAATAAAATAAAAAAATGATAAAAAATAGGTACTCCATAAATAAATCTGTAAATTATACAGTAAATAAAAGTAAATAAAAAAACAGTTCTAAAATTAGGACTAAATGCTAAGTAAAGTACTTGGTTACAAATTGTTCGCGAGGTAGAGTAACATTGTTTGTGTCTCATCGTCTCGTGTGAATTGTAGAAGTTACGGAACATAGAAATACATGAGAATCAATTGCTACACAAAGCCATTTAAAGGTTAATATACTCACGAGAGTTAACAAGCCGGCCACGTGGTGTTATATGCGCTCACCACAAAAACGGTGTGCTGCTGTCGCGAGTCTCAGTACGACAGACTGCCGAGAACGATTCGCACTTCCAACAGGCAATACTTATCAACGACATGACAATGAAACCAGTTGCCGTCCTCTGTCCCTTTCCGACTAGTCGGACTCGAATATCCTTTCGCTCGCTCGTCACGAGGGTCTAATGAATACTGTGAAGTTGTTTAGGTTATATGAGTTATGGGAAACTTAAATTGCTTCAAGTACGGTAGTGATATTAACTACTATTATTATTATCAAAACATATCTAACTACAGCTGGGACTTGAGACGCATAGCAACGCGTCTATATTCTACAGTTAGGTCTTTGTATTTATGTAGTATTTTATAACTAGTTTTTGCCCGCAGCTCCGCTCGTTTTTATAAAGTATCCCACGGGAGCACTGTACTTTTCGGGATATAAGGTAGCCTGACTTTTGTCAATATTATATAGACCTAAGTTTTCACATTGTAAACAACTTCATTTTTTTTAAAAAGGACAATTTTCCATCTTTTTGCTAAAAGATGGCCCCGTGCGAGTTTCTTACGCCGGTTCTTCTCGCCGGGTTAGTTCCCGAACCGGTGGTAGGCATCAAGTAGGGACAATTCTTTAAGCGTTACTTTGTAACCCATATGGAAATAAAACTTTTTTGATTTTGTTTTTTGATTTTAATCTAGAGCCTAAACCACTACCATACCTAATTTTATCAAAATATTTTCAGTACGTTTTGCATGAAAGAGTAACATCCATCCATACATTTTTCCTCACAATTTTACATTTAAAATAGTATGATATATTAGTAGTAGGGTTTGATATATTTTACTTTGAATATTGTCCTTTCCTTGAGAACTTAGGTTGCATGGTGATAACTGTACAGTGGGTACACCAGCTATTTACAACGGTGGTCTAAGATGATTTATGAAACCTGTTTTGTTGCTACTCGATAGGATTAGGATGGTTTTAAATTGTCCTAAATATTCGTTAAATCCTAGTATTGTTATGACGTATGGATTGATGGATATTTGTTCCTCTTTCACCCAAAAAATACTGTATGGATTTTGATGAAATTCAGTTTGGGCCCTGGATAGGCTCCTTTTTATCCCGAAAAAGTACAGTGTTGCCGAGGATACTATATTTACGCGGGCGGAGCCGCGGGCAACAGCTAGTTGTCGCATATATAATAATTCTTTATTAGCAAAACTGTGAATAGAAATTCCGCAGAGCAGTTGCAGTGTAAACAGAGTCTGCATTCGCTGGATAGGTGAATTTACGTAGGAAAGGAGTTTTAATAAGGATCATTATTATGATTCGCTAAAAAGAAGAAACGCCATAGACTATTTTATTCATACAAAAAATATAAGCACATAGCCTCATAGCCATAGGTATTCTGTATAAAGTATACACTATAACACTCATAGTTATTACAATTTTGTTATTTTTAAATGAAACTGGTATTAGCTACTAGTAAGATTATATTAGGTCAGTGACAACATTCAATAACAAAATAAATTTCTGTACATCACATTATCAGATATTATTATCAAAGATAGCAGTAAATTTGGTCTATTCTCCTAGCCATAGCTTCATAAACTGCTTAAATAGTATATAGGTACATAATACTAAACAATATACAAATATTACGTACTATAATGATTTAAAAAACTGAATCCCTAGTAAAGGAATTTTGGGTAAAATACTTCTGTACCTACTAGCGATTATACAAATTGCCTACTTGGGATACGTAAAATATCGATGAATATTACCAGTCCTATTTAATATTGGATAGTCAATGAAGTATAAAGATAAATTATCAGGAGCTTCTTCCAATTCGACAACTTGAATGGTATTTTTGGCAGGCGCTTTGTTGAGCCAAACTCCCGGCAAGTACAAAGTCACTTGAGGACCAACACTGGGCCAGTATCTACCAAGGTTGTGACCATTCACGAAGATGTATCCCTGAAATAGGCAAGCGGACTGTTTTTTAAATTGCATAAATGAATAGTACCTACTCTTAGGGGGTCGTCCATTAATCACGTGATGCCTAAAGGGGGAGGGGGGGTCCGAAAAAAAATCACCAAGTATCACCAAGGGGAGGAGGGGGTATAAGGAAACATCACGTGTATTAATTTTCGAATCTAGATTATGCATACCGAAATTATTATCGGTTGTAGATTCGTAGTGTTGTTTAAATACGTACAAGACAAATGACTCGTATATAGTTTTTAATTGCTCGATTATTTATAATTATTCGATTAAATTGTTTTTTAAGTTAAAGGTTTTCTTCAAACATGACCTGCTTACTGTTTAAAAAAAATACACGTGATCTTAGGTGGGGGAGGGGGGGAGGGGTAGGCACATCACGTGATTAATGCACAGCCCCTAGTCAATATTTTCAAAGGTACAGCGATTTGTATACAAAATTTCGCGAGTCTCGTAGAAACGCTCCATACTAAACTTAACCTACAAGTGACGTCAGGTTAAGGTTAAGGTGTATGAAGTATATGGCCGCAGGAATATATTTGTAAATATCTCCGATATTTGTGCGTTTAAGTTCATACTTACCATAATTAATGTTTTTGTATATGATGTAAGTAAACTAATGATGTAGGTTTTGTTTACCAATTTCGCAAAAAAACAATTTTTTTTGGTACTTTTTAAATGTAGGTATTTAATTAGTAAAGTACACATAAAATAATATATTTTTTTACATATACCAAGTAATAATGCCTCCATATTTCTGAATATATTAATGAAACTAAATATTTCAGATGTTGTCCGATCCCCTATTATGGAATTATAGAATAATGTTTTACCATTCTGAAGTAAATACAAGTTTGTTTAATACAATATGTACCTTTCCCCAGCCTGTGGGATCGATGAAAGTATCAAGTGGTTCTTCTCCGTCAGGCAATGTCAGGGTTCCTTCGAATAAAGCGGGCTCTCGCTTATTGCCATTTTGTTGAATTGCACCGTATTCTACGTCTTTTTTCAAATTGAGGGGAAATCCTGTTATAGTCCATGTTCCAACCAGGCTTTTATTGTTTAGTGTTACTGGGCTTAGTATACCCTGAAAGATATTTATGGTAATACGATGTTCAGATTAACATTAACATTCAATAAAATCTATTATTTAATACTCACTTTAAAGTCATGTAATCTTTGCCCGTAATTAATTCTACCTTGGTTCTCAACAAGCAAAGACAAAGTAGACCCAGGTGTAGCCTTTATACTTAAAGTAAATAATTTCTGCATCCTGTTAATGACGCCTTGCAGTTCCTGCAAATTATTTCAAGTTTAGTTACGTGAACATTTCGTAGACGAACAAAAGATCTTAAGATTTTGCTTCCATGCTATGTTGTAGTTTACTTACATTGTCCATAAAAATAAAGATCCAATCTCTAGGTTTTACAATTTGAAGAATACCACCAGTTTCATTTAGTTTGGTTTCATATAGTATCAGGCCACTCCTCTGACGTAATTCTTCAAAGGTGGGCAGCTTCCGGCCTGTTACGCTTTTGTAAGGTACTCCGAGAGTTGCCCGCCCATCCGTCGATAGCAGTCGCATTTTCAGGCTCAAGTCTATCTTGCCATACGCTCCCTTTTTGGATGGCACTGGTTCAGGGATTTTCGCAATTTCAGGGTTGTACTAGAACATAAGATGAACAAACATTTTTATTTTGTGTTTTCAGATTTACAAAATCGTTGCCTTTGACGGCGTCTTCTTGGTACAAGATAATTAAATGGGAAATAAATATAATAAAAATAAAATATACATTTACTTACTTTGATTAGTTCATTTCGAATCGCAATATATTTTGGCGATGGATCCCCGGCCTCTGTCAGAGGCGCGTCGTAGTCGTATGATGTGAGGTCTGGTTGATAAAACGATCCATAGTTGGCACCTAAATAAACAAAATGTTATTATACCTGCTAGAAATATTACGTAATACTTTGTTTCGATGAGAATCAACTTCAATGAACTTACCAGCAGTATATTCAAAGTTTGTGCCACCAAAGAACATGTACATGTTAAAGTTCATATTATTGTCCAGCATGTCTTTCATTGTCTTCACGACGTTTTCAGTGGCTACTTGTTGGATGTGCTCGCTCCAGTGTGTCAACCAGCCCGGATAGTATTCGGAGTTCATCAGGGGACCCACAGGCATAAACTCACGTAGAGCTTTGAAATTCTTGTTGACGTCATCAGCTGTTATAAATAATAATTATTTTTTACAAAAACAATAACATAATTGAGACAATAGCAATTTGTAATTAGTTACTTAATTTTAATCAAGGTAAACATTTCAAGCATTGGGCCCTGCCTATTTTTGATAACAACCTCCGTGGTCTAATAGTTAGAACATGGCTAGGGAATATTATTCGAATATTCGAATATTCGTTTTATTCGAATATTCGACGATTTTATTATTCGAATATGACTGGGTTCAATATTCGAATATTTCGAATAAAACGAATAATAAAAATATTTTATTTTTTTTCAAAAATATGTTAATAGTAGTAATAAACTTGTATATAAATCGGTAAAGTTTCGTTATTTAATACATTATTTTTATTATTTATTAATATTGTCGTCAATAATATCGTAAAACAGATTTTACTACACTGTTTGTGAAAGAATACAACTATTTTTATATAAAAAAATATTTAAAGTGAATACTTCTAACAGGTCTCAGCGAAAGAAATCCATACTCACACGCTTTTCAAAATAACGTAACCAAGAGCGTGTTAGGACGTGTCTTACTTACGTCTTAGGAGGGTTCTTACTATAAAGCATAATACGATTTTTAGTTTCTTAATCTTACTGTTCGTTAGTACGTATAGTAATAAACTTGTATATAAATCGGTAAAGTTTCGTTATTTAATACATTATTTTTATTATTTATTAATATTGTCGTCAATAATATTGTAAAACAGATTTTACTACACTGTTTGTGAAAGAATACAACTATTTTTATATAAAAAAATATTTAAAGTGAATACTTCTAACAGGTCTCAGCGAAAGAAATCCATACTCACACGCTTTTCAAAATAACGTAACCAAGAGCGTGTTAGGACGTGTCTTACTTACGTCTTAGGAGGGTTCTTACTATAAAGCATAATACGATTTTTAGTTTCTTAATCTTACTGTTCGTTTTCATTTAAAATAACTTTCCTACAGAGAATTTACCATGATCTAGCATGGAAAATTGTAAGTTCCTAATTTTCATAGTTCAGAAATGACAGAGGTGTGTGAAACCAATTTGGAGGCCGATTACTTGGAAGTTGACTTTGTAAAAGTCATGTATAAAACTTTTCCTTCACTTTAAAAGACATAGTATTTAACACACACTTCAAATGTATGGAAACATATTGTATGGGGTGGCTTTCCATACATGTAAGGTGTTAACTATATAATAAAATATTTTTTTATCAAACCACAACCAACATCTAGATGCAATATAGCTATAAGAGCAGATAGAAAGAGAGACAAGCGGACGAACAGAGTGAAACGATAAAGGATACCTAGATAAGTTGATTATTACAGTATTACACTGCCCTGCAAAACTAAGTACAAATCTTATTTAAATTTAAAATTTCATATTTTTCAAAATATTATAACGATATTTATCAATTTCCTTTAAAAGTTATCATATAATATGTCAGTTTATTATTTTTATATTTAAACAAAAATTAACCATTTTAATCTTAGTTTTAAATACTTAATTTACATGTTAAATTGCTGTTTTGAATAAGTCCTCGAAACCTGACAACAGCTTGGAGGAGGTTTGTCATACTGAAAACGAGGTTTAGGAGCCGAATTATGCAATATTCTCTCCTATTCTTATATCAGGGCGTTTTAGTGTTGTGAGAGTACTAACTGTAGGTGACAATTTGCGGCTTCTGACTATCCTTCTGAGCTCTTCTCAGGGTAAACTTAATCGGGTTGAGATGAGGACATTAAAGATAATCTTTAAGAAGATCTTGACCACATCTTTCTCCAGGTAGGGGTCCAATTGTCATGGCCATACTCAGCGCGGATTCCTGAAGGTATACCAGCCCATTGTATGTGTACTCTGCCTGAGTATACTGGACTCAATCTGAAAAGTAGGCTTGAATATATCCCCTACCAGATCACGTTTACTTAGCCTCCCTTTATAAGCTTACTTTAATTTGTGAAGTTATAGTGAGTCAATCCACTCATCAGGGACCAAAATTCTGGACCATTCTCGTTCTACCTTTTGTATGTGTTCACGGACGTATCACAGTGTTGATACTCGATACTAGGGCTCTCGAGTTTGGTCGCGAAGTGAGACCACTCGCCCTTCGCCTCGGTCTTTAGGGTTTCAGATTTACTTAAGCAAGTTTTCTTCACTGTGCTGTCAGTAACATAGTCCCTTTGGGTCTGAAGAAGCTGTTTCTGAACTTAACTGCATCTAAGTGTTGATTTTCAACAAGTGGAAACATTTTAACGGTCTTGCCGAGCGCTGAGTCTGCTATTAAAGTCTTGCACGGCCTTGTCAAATGTTTTTCAGTCTCTTTGTACCATCGCTTCATCTTCTGAACGGTTCGTAACATGACACACTCCGTTCTTGCTGTACAACGCCCGATGCCTACTTCTGCAATGATGCTTTCTGCCTAACTTCCTTTTTGTAATAAAACTCATAGTTCAAGAAGAAAAATGAAAACATAGAGACCAAAAACATGGTTAACTTGAAAATGAAAAAGGTTATTTTTGTTTTAAAGATTTTCCACTCACTTTTTACCAACTATGAAGTTTTTTGTTATGTTAACGTAACATTAAAATCTTTTTTGAGTGCTTTTTATTTTGACGGTTTATCTTGTTCACAATTACATAAGTAAACTTACTACGGTTTATATACACATGTACCGATTACGTCTGGAGCAGACCATTATGACATCACGATACTCGTGTGTTTAGAGTTTTCAGCTGCATTATATTAGAACAGAGCACTATTTACAGTGCATTCCGATTTCTTTGCAGTATTCCAAAACTGCAAATATATTTCTCTCCAATCTTAAAGAAACTGATATATAAATAATAAAAAAATATGTTCTGTAATATAAGTGTTCTATAAAGGCGCATTAAATTATACTACCAAAAGCTTAATTTAAAAAGTCAGACTGTAGGGTCTGACTTTTTAAATCGATTGTCGAATCGATCAATAGCTTGACTCAGTTAAAAACCAGAAAATACGAACGTCTATTTTCCTTAATTTTTGGCAGAAACCACTTAGTTGGCAACCAAATCCATAGTCTGCTCCAGACCTCAACCGTTCATGTGTTAATAGTTTTAAAAAGTTATTGCAAATTAGTATTTTAAGTTTGAAACTTAAGAGAAGATTTTTTTTTTATTAAAAAAACGTTAATTTTTTCAAAGTAATTTGTGAAACACTTCACATTTTAATATTATTAAATATGCAGGTATATATAAACGCGTTATATTATTTGTATTTAAAGTTTATTACCAATATTCGTATTATTCGAATTTATTCGAATAGTGTTTAGCCATTATTCGAATTATTCGAATAGTAAAATTTGTCGAATAATAACATTCCCTAAACATGGCTCTATACTTTGAGGTCGTGGGTTCGATCCCGTATTGGATCAACAAAAAATGTTGTTTTCAAGTTTGGTTAGGACAATGCAGGCTGATCACCTGATTGTCTGCCAAGAAAGATGATTCATGCGTCGGATGGGTACGAAAAAAGTTTATCCTGCGCCTGATCTCGTGCCAGTCGTGTCGGTTATCCGTTCCACTGGGTTACGAGAGTAAAGGAAGAGAGAGTGCTCTTGTGTACAGCGTACACACTTGGGCACTATAAAATTGTTCCTGCGTAACTGGTCTGGTTTCAATGAAACCGGCCACCGCGCACCGTCACCGAAATCGGTGTGGGGACTTGTTATTATTTTTGAAAGTACCTAATACTTACTGTATCCAAAATCTACAGTAGTGAGTGTCTCAGGAACCGATCCATCATAAAAATATGATTTGTAGTATCCGTCTGTAGTGTATAGCAAAGCGTTAGTTCCGACTTGTTCCTTCAATATGTCACGAATTTGTCCCATGTACACTTTGTCAGCACCGTAGCTTCCATACTCGTTTTCAACCTGTCATTTTATGTTTATTTACTTATCATTAGTTACAACAATATTTCTTAAAAAACTATTTAGCCTCATCATCATCATCAGCCTATCGCCGTCCACTGCTGAACGTAGGCCTCCCCCAATGAGTGCTAACTATCCCAATCTTCGGCAGCCCTCATTCATCCGCTGTCAGCCACCTTCTTCAAGTCGTAGGTCCATCGTACCGCAGGATGTCCTACACTACGTTTGCCTAAGCGTGGTCTCCACTCTAATAATTGTCTGCTCCATCGACCGTCTGTCCGTCTGCAGACATGGCCGGCCCACTTCCACTTCAGCGTGCTAATTCTATAGAAATGTTGGTGACTTTAGTTCTCTGGCGAATGACATCGTTACGAACTTTATCCACCAGAGATACCCTCAACATTGCTCTTTCCATCGCCTCCTCCTATTTAGTCTAGGCCAAACAAAATCTTAACGGTTTCCATAAATTTATTTGTTTAAAAAATGGGCTTATATATTATGTCTTTGAAACTCACTTGAACCATGATGATTGGACCACCATTTCCATACAAAAGCGGCTTAACCTTCTCAAATAATTTTGCCATCCATCTTCTTGTTTCTTCGATAAAATCTAGAAGTTTTTAATGATAAAAATTTATGTCCATAACTTAATATTAAATGATAACATTAATGGCATTAAATGAAAATTACCTTTGTCTGTAGTTCGCAATTTTATGTTTGGATATTTGCCTAACAGCCAATATGGTAGGCCTCCCTGTAATTATAAAATTTTTACGTCTTAAAATTTTTACATAAATAGTCTAATACTATTCAAATACGTCAGTGGCTGTTTGTGGAACATATTGTATCTAAATGAAAATTTAGAATTTAAGAAACAACGATCAAACAACTTACCAAATCTCGCTCTGCACAAATGTAAGGCCCAGGCCGGAACAACACCAACAAGCCTTCTTCTTCTGCTATTTTGATAAACCTAACTAAATCTGCATCTCCTTCAAATAATGTCTGACCTTCTTCGGGTTCGTGGCTACTCCACTCCACATATCTAAAAAATATATAAAGTGGTATTTAGTTTAATAATTTTAATAAATGTTAGGGTATATTTTAGAATAGACATTGTTGGAATAGACATTTGTGTAACTATTTGAGTGTACTGTTGGTTCTTGGTGGAAATTCTTGTTCATAATAGTATCACACAACTTTTAATATACACTTATATAAAAAAGATGTATGATATTATTATCAATACATTTGTTCCTATTACTACAATATTATAGATACATACAGTAAACATGCGTAAATATTTTCAGTTTATTTTTGTAACTTTATATAGGTAGGTAATTAAGTTCCCTAAATATACTAGGTATTCTTGAGTTAATTAAAACTCACGTGGACACTGCATTTAATCCAGCAGCTTTTAGTTTCTGCAGCCTGTCGCGCCAGTACTCGGATGGTAGCCTGAAGTAGTGTAGAGACCCCGACATGATTCGCAAAGGTTTCCCATCTAGCATGAAATCATTTCCCACTATACTAATATTTCGCCCTACCTGAAAATCGATAATTGGCACGTATTATTTAAAGAATACAAATACAATACTAAATGTCCAAGTAATAACTATTTATGTTTCATTTAAAGTAACTAGCTCATAGGTATTCTATATATTATTTTCGTGCTATTTACAAAATATCACTTTTGCAATATCTGAGAGAGAAGTTTAAAGAAATAAATGTACAGTAGGGTCAGTAGGTACACCTATTTCTTTAAACCGTTTAAACTTTAAACCAAAAAGCGTTGCTTCTCAGTATATTTTGAATAATTTATTATCCGTTACAAAAACTTAAGCAATTTCAAGAAGAAAAGTGATTATTATCATTGCATAAACACTAGAAATAAGCAAAAACTTAGCAATGTAAGTAAATATTTTAAGTGTTAATGTGTATGCCTATACAATGGGATCCTGAAAACGTTCAAAACGTTTCTATTAATAAATTTAAAAATTTAGATAAAGTGTTTGTGTGCTAAAGCTTATTAAGAAGTAAATAAATTAACAAAAATTTAATGTTTCTTTAATCTACTGCCGGCAACACCATACTTTAAAGTATAAAGTATTTTCCTCTGTAATAATCGAGATTAAATTTGGACCATCTCTTTAAAGTGCTGATAATGTGCTCTCATCCTATGAAGAATTTGATTTTTATTGATCAATGATTTTATTTCACTCATGAGTCATGACTAGATAAAGTAGTACTTTGTGTAACTTTGTTTATTAAATGCATACTTCGTATTACAGTTAATTTGAGTTGCAATTCGTGGATTATTTATTTATCAGTAACGCCTACTTTATGTAACAAAGTAAAGATAACGACTTATTGGAAATAATTTCAAACAGATTCGTGAATTTGTAACGTAACACTATGCCATATGTGAAAACATTATTGATTGATTAGGTATAGTTAACATTGAGAAGCACTATTTTATAATGTGTATATAAGGTTTGGTAAAATCAATTACGAATACTTCGGGCACAATATCTACTGCTTATGTGAAGACGTTTAAGCAGAAAAATAATTGTCATACTCGAAAAAAAATTTTTTTCTTTATATAGGCGAGTTTGCGATTTTGCGGAGAGTCCCATACCCATACATGAGATGGTTTTTTAGTTTGAGTATGATAATTATTTTTTGCCTAAACGTCTTTACATAAGCAGTGGATCATGTGCCCGAAGTAGGTATCCGTAATTGATTTTACCAAACCTTATATATTATAATAATTAATATTATACTGTTTATAGGCGAACTTTAATAAAAGCAAATTAACATTAGTAATAGAAAATCAGTTAGGTAAAGGTTCCAATTTTTTTAAATATAGAACTGAATACTAATAGTTAAATAGATATCTAATGGTACGGAACTTTTAAGACCTCGTATTATGTATGCATATGAGTTAAATTACTTTGGTCTGGTGACTGGTTTAATGAGAATATCAATTAAATTTTCACTTTTTAAATAATTAAGATGGCATCAACTTGGAACTGTGACTCGCTAAACGCAAACTATATAAAGAAATAATATTTTTTTGATTAAGACAATTATAATATATCAGCCTAAACGTTTATGTACATATGCAGTAAAGCTAAAAAATCCGAAATATCCGTGACCGTAGTTGATTTTTCTACACCTTATATAAATAAATATTATAAAAAAGATAGGAGGCGTTTAGTACCTATATGTGTCACCGTAAAATTGTAAAAACCGTTAAATTGTAATAAAACTAGTGAAATTGTAAAATGTTGATAGACTTCCGACGCTATGAATCTTCTGACATGTTTTTACAATCTCGTTAGTTATTTTACATCTAATGGTTTTTACAATTTTACGGTGACATAATATGCATAGGATAAAATTATGTAGGTGAGTCCTAAAACTCGTGAACCTACTTGGGGACCGTCCATTAATCACGTGATGTTTTTAACAACTTTTTTGACCCCTCCCCTCCCCCTGGTGATACGTGGTGAGGTTTTATACTACCCCCCCTCCCCCACCTAAGATCATGTGTATTTTTTTTACATAGTGAGCAGGTCATGTTTGAAGAAAAACTTTAACTTAAAAAAACAATTTAATCGAATAATTTAAGCAATTAAAACTATACGAGTCCTTTGTTTTGTAAGTATTTAAGCAACACTACGAATCTACAACCAAAAATAATTTCGGTATGCATAGACTAGATTCGAAAATTAATACACGTGATGTCTCCTTATACCCCCTCCCCCCCTTGGTGATACTTGGTGATTTTTTTTCGGACCCCCCTCCCCCTTTAGGCATCACGTGATTAATGGACGACCCCTTGACGAATAGCACTGTGGTTTTACTTTTGAAACGAAATCTGCAGACACGTAGCAGAGCGGAAAAAGCAATCGCAAGACGTGAATTTATGAGGTGCTTAAAACTATAAAAGTGGAAAATTGTGCACCTCAATGTCTTGTTTGCATTTTAAAGCATTCTTTACAAATTTGTACAAGTGCAAGTAATTTTTTTCTAGATATAATAAAGATGGTAATTAACTCATGAAGATATACATAAATAAATGAGTGAAGTGTGTGAATGGTTTCTCTACTTCAGTGGGGTAAGCACGGACACCCTACATCCTCCTAGTCGTAACGTTGCGTTATGGAGTGAAATTTGTTTAGGCGCTGTCATGTTTTTAAAACAATTCTCATTCGATAACATTACGAATACGTTGTTACTTGTTGTTAATTGTGCCTAACACACTGGAAGCTTATTGGTTTCTACTGGAAATGAAGTTTTAGATAGCATACAGTTATTTAATTAATTGAGTAATTTTCAATGGTTATAATATTTGGAACTAAATTAAGTATATAGGTATTTGCATGTATTTTACGGCCGCATTTAGAGACATTTAACGCTTACGTATTAGGAGAGCTACTTAGTGGAGATTTTGACAGAAACTGTATAGACTTAATGTCAAATGACTAGCCTTTTTAGAGTAAGCATTCAATGTCTCTGAGTGCAACTATAAAATATGTTCTAAAGCAACAAAAGTAAGTATCAAAAAATTATTTAGGCCTCCGGCGACCACTGTGGCTGTAAATGAAGAACATACCAACAGTGACGGATTAAGACTACTTGGTGCCCTAAGCAATCCACGCCTGTGGGCCCCCGTATGTTAACTTGAATCGATCTTTAAAAAGTACCGCCTAAAAACGAATAAAAGAAAATAAAAAATATAAATATCAATAGCCTAAAGCTGAACGTCGCATCAGTACTGAATTTTATAATATATTCTTTAAGCCAAATACGAGCGAGCGAAGCGAGGGAGCAAAATTTTTTTTCCATTTTACAGGTTAAAATCTGTTCAAACGTTAAACTAAAACACTAAATAACGGTGAAATTCAGAAAAACATCGGTACTAAATAATTTTATATATTTTTCATGTGAAACGCAAGCGAGCAAAGCGAGCGAGCAAAATTTTTTCCTATATAGATTCAATCTGTTCCAACTTTATACTAATATTATAAAGCTGAAAAGTTTGTTTGTTTGTTTGAACGCGCTAATCTCAGGAACTACTGGTTCGAATTGAAAAATTCTTTTTGTGTTGGATAGTCCATTTATCGAGGAAGTCTTTAGGCTATATATCATTATGCTAAGCTCAATACGAGCAGAGCACCAATCAAGAATGTTTCAAAATCGGGGGTATTTTTTTCCTTTTGAGAGCTTTCGCTGCGTACGCTGCGGAAACGATTAAAGTTTCGCTAAAATTATGTATTATAGAATTGTTCCCCTTTAAAAGTTATAAAAAAAAGTCCGCGACTGTATATGTCTATCTTTTATGGTTGGCTCACAATAACCTTTTTATGCTAACCAAATTTGTTCTAAAATTGAGCATTATATGTGAGGGTGTTTTCATAAAGATGATATTTATCCTTATCCAAATAAA
Organism: Glaucopsyche alexis; assembly: GCA_905404095.1. NCBI lineage: Eukaryota > Metazoa > Arthropoda > Insecta > Lepidoptera > Lycaenidae > Glaucopsyche > Glaucopsyche alexis. Next base: position 13,671,066 of record FR990053.1, read on the forward strand.
TACGTTATTCATTACAAGCATTTAATTTAGAAGAAATTTGCCGTTTACATCATTTGATTTCAATGAGTATTTTAGAAGATATGGCAGTAATAAAATAATCAGCGCGCAAAAATGATGTGCAGCTCGCTGCGGGCAGTCGTGAGGTGGAAGCACTTATCCTTCTACGTAAATGAAGCCGCGGGATAATTTTAGCGATATCTCAAAGTAAATGTTTCACGCGGACGAAGTCGCGGGCAAAAGCTAGTCCCTAAATAAAATACTGTAAAACTAGGATGATTTTGTAATTTCAATTACAGTAAATTTGCGTAATTTTTGATGTTTCAAAATAGATGACAAAATTAAGTTTGGTTAGTCATATAATACCTATTTCACACTTTTTTCGTCGTACATAATTACAAAATTTTGTGATCAGTGACGTGCCCAAAATATTGTGTCAAAATATTGTGCTATAGGTTTGAGGATTCGATGGCACGCGTACCATAGGCTCACGATTCCTGTTTTAGGCTATTAATTTTATTGTTTTTTTGTCTAAAGTACTGTTGTACTTTAGACAAAAAAAAAAAAGTCTTTCAGCACTAGCGGGCAGCGAATAGGCAAGTGGGAGCGGGGTTATGACTCTATTTTTTTTGTGCTTCTTCTGGTGCCCCCCCAACAGTAATTATCTAATTTCCCCTGTATTGTCTACACCAGTGTTTTTAAACCTGTGGGTCGCGACACCCTTGGGGTCGCGAAGCTTCTGTAGGGGGGTCGCCGGAGGTCGAGAGAACTTCAGTAAAAAACAAAAAATATTAAAAAGATTGATTTATTAAGTAAGAAAATATTAACAAAAGGATATACTCATAAAGCGTTCATCGATTTCATCGATGTATGTAATTGTAACATAATTATTGTGTTTGACGTACTATATTATGTACTTATATCTGAATCCTAATTATGGAGACGCATAAAAACGTCGTATGGAATGAGCATTTGTAACACGACCTCCGAGTCGAGAGCCAATGCTCGAACCACTTGACCACGGAGGCTTAACTATAACTACTAACTACCTAACAGGTATTTTTGGCTGGGGGGCGTCACCAAAAAGGAGCACATTCCCAAGGGCGTTTCAGTTAGAATAAGTTCGGGAAGCCCTGATATATTTGATTTAATAAAATACCTCAGGATTCCTCACGCTCAGGTGGCTATCATCGTATGCTTCTCTCACTTCGATGACGGAGAACTCGCCACTCTCAGTAGGCTGGGCCCGTAAGGCCGTGAAGGTGGAGCAGCAGATTATACTGGCGAGTACCACCACAAACTTCTGCAGGGTATCCATTGCTTATCTGTAATTGTGGTAAATGTACTAGGCTTAGAAGGAATGAAGGCGTGTGTCAAATTTTTCAGAACACAAGAACATAAGATGGAAATTCAAATTATTATCTACATTCAAAGACCGCAAAAAAAAAAAAACAAAATAAGTGCATATAGTCTGTGCCAGATCGATTGAGGATATCGGACCAATATCGGACGTTGACCTTTTACAGGGTTTACAAACTTACAGCCTATAGGTTCAAATTATGGAATGACTAAAATAAATATGATTGTATACATAAAAAGTTATTTTAATCCGTTAGGATATCGACGAAGCTCAAAATCAAACATTTTTTTGAAATTCCATTATTTATTTTAATTTAAATACATTATTCTTGACAATATTTTCATTCGGGAGTTCTGTCGTCACTTGAATCTCCATTGCTTGACGTACTGTCACTAAATTCCGATGAGCTGTCTGTGACATTTATTATATAAATCAATCAAATCAAAATCATAACTCTGCCTGTCAGTGCTGCGTTTTCTTTGAAACAAAATGATGTAACTCGCGTTTTGCTTATTTTTAAAGAATGAAATTGGAAGTGCGTTTTATTGCTTCAAATGTTGTTTTTTTTAAATAACTGTTGTGAAAAGTGTTGTTTTGTTGCCTGCATGAACTGAAACATAAATTGGAACCAAATTACAACACATTTTTTGCGCTAAACATTTTTTATAACATTTGACTTAAGTGTTTTTTTTTATTAAATAATTATTTTCTAAGTCACACTTTTCGACTCTCGGCTAGTTTCAAGGGTAAATGTTTGGATTCAAATATTTTTAACATTAAATAATTAATTTTTAAGTTACACTTTTCGACTCACGGCCCGTTTCAAGGGTCAATGTCCGATATTCTCAATCGATCTGGCACAGACTATAGGTATAAATCCTACTATCCTACTAATATTATAAATGTGAAAGTTTGTGAGGATGTATGGATGGATGGATGTATGGATGGATGTTTGTTACTCCTTCACGCAAAAACTACTGAACGGATTTTGATAAAATTTGGTATGGTAGTAGTTTAGGTTCTGGATTAAAACATAGGCTACTTTTTATCCCTAAAAAATACAGTGTACCCGAGGGATACTGTAGTTACGCGGGCGGAGCCGTAGGCAACAGCTACTCGTACCTAATAAAATATGTTTTACCACAGAATAAATATTAGTTCAGTTTTACTGAGGATGTGATCACATTTTCCTCGAATAATATCCATAAAATGACTTTGGACAAAATATGTGAAATAATATCACTTTCGTAGTTAGCAAAGAACAAAAAGATAATTTGGGTTTCAGATTTGATCAATCATTGAATATCAATAATTTAATTCATCGTGCGGCGGCGCAGTGTCAAGTGTCAATTGTCAACTGCATAATTTAACGACAGCGGGAACCAAGGGACAATACTGACGAGGTATCTCGTAGGTAGGACTTAGCTCTTTAGAAGCCATAATAATATGTCTGATGTCACCTTTTACTTAGTTTACAGAGTGATTGAGGGAAGACTGAAGAGGAAAATGTAATACCTACTGAATACAGAGTGATTGAGGGAACAGGAAAATGCCTACTGAATGTTGATATCACTGTTTACTGCCGAGTTCTGCGTGACTTTAGCGAAGAACAACATGTAAATTGTAAACAATGTTGACGAGAAATTATTAATGGAAAGATATAAAAAATTTTTTCATTTGTTTAACACATACATACACGATGTGTTAAGGTATGTTTTGATCGTTATTTTTACTTCTAACAAAGAGTAAATATCTACAAGTGCTTCTAAGTAGAAAAGTTTTTCCATATTTCCAGTGGCGTAGCTAGGTGGATAAGGGCCCCGGTGCATAAGGGAAGAATCGGGCCCTCATACCCCTCTTTCCGCGTAGCTTGAACTTATATTGACCTTTAAAATTAGTCATAGGAATAAGAATAGAAAACAGTGAATTAAACTTATCACTAGTAGGTTAAATCCATACGTCGTCTCTATGAGAGGTAGATTCTCTATGTGTTAAATGGAGGAAAATGGGAATAAATAAACAACGACGCACATACATGGCGAATGACGATATAGAATATTTATTATACAGATGACTGATGAGATCAATAAAGGGAAAAAACGATTTTTAATAGAATTCCCCGTCCAATTCACAATCTCTTGCGCGTTCTCTTCATGAGTTCTTGGACGCTATTTCTCGATAGTGTTGTAATAAAAAAATGTTAAAATCCGAAGAGCCTTACAATTCCCAACATAGGGGGCATTTACCTTACTAATATCGCTACTGAACAAAGGGAGTTGATTTTAGAGTTAAGTGTACATATTACATTTGTATGTTGATGCCAAAAATAAAGTTTGTTAATTGTTACTAAATAATAAAGTTTTTACTTTTTTTCTTTAAACTTTTCATCTTTACCTATCCTTTATCTCAATTTATCTAGAAATAAATAATAAACAGAATTACCACTTTCTGTTTTTTTCATATTTAAAGACGTTTTGAACGCAATAAAAATGTTCTAATGTAACCCATTTTTAGGATTCCATAGTTTGGAAGAGTTGTGACAACGTTATTTCGAGCCCGGTTTTTGTGAGGCCGTGTTACAACTTTTACGTAAAATAGAGCTCTGCAAAGTTTTTTGACATAGAGCTATGAAAAACGAAACGTAAATGTCACAGAAACTTTAACATGGCCGAACTCCTATACAATTTTCGAAATTTTATTACATTTTTATCTCGAAAACCATGGATCTTATTATTATGAAAACTTGCGAAATTACTGCGACAGTAAAAGAAGTTTAAGCGGTATTATTACCATAAACCAATTAATAATACAAATGTGGGATATTATTCTAAAGTTTAGCCAACATATCTAGGAAAATGAAAATTTAGTATGGCAACACCGGCTCACGCACACAATCCATAAAAAACCGGCGTCACTTTGTTGTTCGTAGAAGTCCGTCTATATTTTTTATATCAAATACGTGTTGAAAATCTTAAATCAGAAGTCTTGTAATTGTTGGTTTCATATAACAACATTAAAAAAAAAAGAAAAAAATTCGAGCCTTGAGTATCGAGCCTGCTCACAAGATGTTTTTTTCTTTTTTCTTATATGCTCCTCTATTTTCAAAGCTGAGGCTAGAGGGCCCCTTGAGCTCCGGGGCCCTGGTGCACTGCACCACCTAGCCCTACGATAGCTACGCCACTGCATATTTCTCATCTTAACTCGGTAGTGTCAAATTAAATAAAATGTAAATACACATACATTGGCAACCTGAAAAATGAAATTAAAGTTAAAAGTTGCCATTTTTAAGCAAAAATCCTACTAATCCTACTAAAATATTATAAATGTGAAAGTTTGTGCTGAGGATGTATGGATGTTTGTTCCTCTTTCATGCAAAAACTAGATAACGGATTTTGATGAAATTCGGTATGGAAGTAGTTTGGGCCTTGGATTTAAAACATAGGCTACTTTTTATCCCGAAAAAGTACAGTGTTCCCGAGGGGGCGGAGCCGCGGGCAAGAGCTAGTTATTTTATATTTGTATTGTGCCTAAACGAAAAAATACTTTTTTATATTCACTAATTACTACGAAATAATAAGTTTAGCATTTCATTAAGTGTGAAATTAAAAAAACAAAGGTTAGAAGCACCTTACCGGTCGCGTGGCAATGACCCGCACTGGCAGAGGCGGTGAACTGTTGGCTCCGACTTGATTGTTGCTGAGGCAGCTAGCTTTACCGGCTAAGCGACTTTACCGTATACGTACTGTACTGGCTAGGCGACTGTACCGGCTAGGTACTACTAGCGCACGCACACGACCGCTCACACGCCTAATCCCAGGAACACTCAATAATTATTATTGAATGTGCCCTGTCGCAAGCTGGGAAGCGACTAGCGGCTACGCTTCATTAGTATTCTTATTTATAATACAATAAATTTTAACGCAACCGTTGCACCTTGTGTTAATTGTATTTATATGCAAATATTTAGCAAAATTTTAACAAAAAATATTTTTGGTTTTGAAATCGTAAACTATTTAAAATTTTGGATCTTAGATCTAATGTATTAAGGTGACGCCGCGTTAAAGTAAAAAACCGTGTTTATATTTTGACGGCGCCTACGTAATTTATCGAAACTGAAAAATGAAGCTTTTCAGGAGAACAATTTAAAGTTTATTTTTCATATAACATTGTTATTATTGGTTATATCTTTATGAATTTCCTTGTCAGGACAAAATGTAATTAATATCACAAGTGGCCAGGATAACAAATTAAATACAATACCTAGATCTAAAATGCAAATTTTTATAGGTATACCTACAGTACCATAGGTAGATATACCTACGACTAGAGTCTAGAACTGATAATTATAATATTATGTAGGTACATTAAACGATCGAAGATATTTTAAAAAAATTAAAGAATACATATTTTAAACAATTTTACTGATTTTCAGCTTGGTGGGAATTTAGGTAGCTTCGAATGCCGAATGAACACGCATTTACAACCATTAAACTGCATACTAGACATGCTTTTATTTACAATGCTAATTTAACTTACTGTTAATCACTAAAATAACATAAAACTTAAATGTAATGTGGCTTTTGTAATTAGAATTGTATCATTGTTCAAGTTTCTATTAAACTTTAAAGTAAGTTGAATTGTGAGAGGAAGTGCTGTAAGTAATTTTATTACTGTAATTTTAAAGAAATAAACTTGTGTTATTTACTTTTGTGTTTCTCTAAAAGATAATCGTGAAGTGTCGCGTAACAGAATTGAGACTCAGAATTGAGATTTGAACGCCGCTTAACTACTCCTCTCCAGAGTCTTAACTACTACCATACCAATTTCCTAAAAATCTGTTCATTAGTTCTTGCGTGAAAGAGTAACAAACATCCATCCGTTCTACTAATATTATAAATGTGAGAGTTTGTGAGGATGGATGGATGTTTCAGGCTCGAGATTAAAACATAGACTACTTTTATCCCAAAAAGGATACTATGTTTACGCGGGCGGAGCCGCGGGTAACGGCTAGTCCATCCATGCATCCATCCATCCATCGTCACAAACTTTCACATTTATAATATCTATTAGTAGGATTATATTATAGTAGGATAAAGGATTAATAGGATTGCTCGTAGGAATCCTATTGGGTTTTTTGGGGATTTTATAACGAGTCGCCTGAATTTGAGAGTATTGCTGGTGTACGGGGCTTAAGGGAGTTAGTCTTAAACCCCCCAAAGAAATTTTGGCTGCCGGAGTTGGGTCTAATTATTTTTAAACAATTTTCAAAAATTCTTAAATATTATTGCAATTATGCAAAACGGAACGTAATCTTTATGCTAAAGTACAAGGAGATGAGCCAAGATCTTTTTTCTTTATCGCTTCTTTAAAGAATCGCCGATCAAAATGTATGGAATTGAAATTTGGAAAAAGAAAATACAATCGAGGTAATTATATTTTATATATTATAATGTGATATAGGAAATGTATGAGAACAGTATATAATTCTTAGGTAATTAATAGCAATGTATTACTCCGAGTTGGCCCAATACGACTTCATTGGGTTAGGTTAGATTTATTTATTTATTTCTTTGTAAACCACCCAGAAGTATCGAAGAAGAAGCTACGCGGGGCTCCGTCGACTCATAATTGAAGCCAGTTGTTATTGAGGACCATTGGGTTCTAGGTATGATTGAGGATGGATCTGAAGATTTGAGGTTGGAAGTGTGTCCAGACAATATTCGCTCTGCTGAGGTTTTGGTGCCACTTATATTAAAGAATGTGGAAATTGGCACCACCATCCACACTGATTTTTGGAAAGCATATGAATGCTTGTCAGAACATAGCTACATACACAAAAAAGCAACCACTCGGATCGTGACAACCTATTCATAAATCATAGCTGAAGATGGGACTCATACTCAACGAATTGAGTCCCAGTGAAGGGCCGTTAAAAGATTTTTTAAGAAGGACAATTTTAATAAGACAGAAAATTGTGCAGATGTTATTTTTGAATACTTGTGGCGGCGAAATAACATAAAATACAGGAAAGATCCATTCGTGGAATTAATAAAAGCTATAAAACATGTTTATAAAGTGGAATAAACAATGTTTGTACAAATTTCTGTTTTTTATTTTTTCTAAGGAAATCAAGTACTTCCGGCGGGTGAAAATGGTGAGAGGGGAATCCAACCCCCTCCCCCCTCCTCCCAACCACTCGCAACCCCTTAAAATGGCGACGTATTTTAAAATTTTTACAAATTTCTGTTTTTTATTTTTTTTAAGGAAATCAATTAGTATTTCCGGCGGGTGAAAATGGTGAAGGGGGAATCCAACCCCCTCCCCCCTACCCCCCAACCACTCGCAACCCCTTAAAATGGCGACGTATTTTAAAATTTTTACCATCCTATTAAAATGGAGTCACTTCCATGATTTTAAAGTGATATTATTTAGAAACAAAATCAAATTTTTTAAGGAACTTGAATATAATAAGGTGTCTGGCATTAGCCGTGATTCTGCAAAATTTCGTTACACATTAGGTATATTACGAGTATTATACAAGCGCTTATTTCTATCAGAGTTCAACAAATCTTTCGCATGATTACCGAAGAGAAAACATAAAACAGGTTTAAAAAAGATTCACTTATTTGATTTCTACAACTTTTGGGTTAATGAACCTTTTGATTCTAAAATAAAAACACATTTCTTTCCCGTCCACACTCCACGTAAACGTGGTCAGAAGGTAAAAACTTAGTCAACTAACGTAGCAGGACTGAGGTAGGTACTCGTTCTCTTAACATTTAAGATAACAACAGAAAATTATCTACATGTGGCAAACGACTTACTAATTAAAGGGTCAAATACGTTACTTAAAATTACGAAGTGCTCTTCCGTACTAGTCAGTCATTCAGGCAGTCATACGATCTATGCGACCGCGACCGTGAGCAGCAAATCAGGGCCTCTAGTCAAGATGCATTCGATAATTTCGACGACGAACTTCGAAATCAAAAATGTATGGGATTTGACATAAGTCCTCGTTAAGTGACATGTTGCTTGCGATACTTTAAGTCAAATCCCATACACTTTGTTTTCGAAGTTCGCCGTCGAAATTATCGAATGCACCTTGAATAGAGGCTCTTGTTCTCTGGCTACACTCACCGGTCATACGTCGCGGGTCGCGACTGTTTATACGGGTATCTCACAACACGATATTCAGAGCCCGGTAGTCAGTGTAGGCGTGGCCCCTTGCAAGGGCGCCGATTATTAAGGCCCCCACAGACGAGAGGCCGATCGTTTCAGTTAGAACTGACGTCAGTTCGGCCTGAACGGATTCGAGCACGCACACGGAAAAAATCGCATCCAATCCAATTTACGTCAGTTCGGCCTGATCTGATTCGGGCCCACACACGGAACAGTCGCATCAGTCCATTCTGGTTTGCCGCGCGCTACGGTCGTGTTTATCAATTTTGTATTTAAACACCGCGAAAACTCATACAACGCTTGTACACGATACACGCCCGCACGGCCGCGGCTCGGGCAAGAACTGAAGCACAGAGTACATTATGAAGCGATTTGTCCACACACGGTCAGGACAGGCCGTGCGTTCAGGCCGCTCGGTCAGGCCAGAATTAATGTTGTAAATAAATAAATAAATCTTTATTCTGCCACTTTTGACATTACACCACCATAGAATATAACAATGGTACAATTAATAATAACATTAAATAAGCAAAGAAAATATACCTACTTACAACTAAAGTATTACAATAATATATTTGTTTCAGAATACTTATGTATATTTATATCACAATTAATAACAAACAAAAAATTAAAATAACAAAAGAGTTACGGCGGTGCAACAACCAAAACGCGCAGAATCGGAGATCCACTCAGGTTAAGACGACATGTTGCCAACTTAGTTATTTTACAAAATTTTACTAAATTGAGTATTTTATTCCCTCCTTGGTAGAAATTTTGTTATTAGTAGTGTTTTAGTAGGAAAGAGCCAGACAGTAATCATATGCAAAATGGCCTAGGTTACGCACAAAAAAAAAACATCTTATCAAAAAATACATTCCTCCGTAATTTTCTTAAAACTACCCGTTTAATTACTATATACGTAATATTTGCTAGTATATTTTAATTTAATGGTAAAATTTATAGTAAAATTTAATGAATGAAAAAAATTTAATATAACAAAACCTAAAATGCAATAGTTTTTGGGGGGCTTCAGGAATTCCTAAGTAGCTTCTTTAGTAGTTTTTTAGTACTTTTTAATAGAATTCAATACGAGTTTAGTAGTTTCACAAAAACAGAGCTGGCAACACTGGAACGAATCGCTTCAGTCCGTACGGCCGATCGCATCGATCTCGAAATTGCACACAGACGATACGATTTTGCATCCGTTCAGGCCGAACTGAGGGCAGACCGGATCATGTATGGGGCCCTTTACACTGCACTGAATACCGGCCCCCTCACTCTGTGTACAGTCTGAGTGTGAACGTGGAAAGAGACGTATCATGGCACCTGTTTTATCTAAACCATTTAAAAAGCAGCGATTGCTGCGGCTTTGGTTGCATTCATGAATCTTATAGAAGAAAAAAAGAGGATCTGCGTAATACAATACTAGAAATTAAGAGAAAAATACTCCAATATGCGGATACTCAGTGCTCTGGAATCAGTGTATAGGGCGATTAGGGCCAGGCCACACGGTGCGGTACGGCTGCGGCGCGGCGCCTGAGCGGTATCGCAACGGGTCTTTTACATATAAAAATTAAAAATGTATGGTATGCCACACGGCGCGTCCGGCGCCGCTCCAGCGCCGCACCGCAGGCGCACCGGACAGCGGCGCGAGGCAGATGAGGCGGGGAGGGGTGCAAGCAGTGCGGTGCCGTAGCGGCACCGCTCAGTTGTATGTACGGCGTAAGTGGAAGTGTACGCTCGTTAGGGTCAACGATTAATTACGTGACACCTATTATATTTATATTACCTATACAAAAAAATGAGTACAAGTATGGAATCAATAGACGTGGACTACCTCATTTCGTTAATTCAAGAACGGGAAATACTGTGGGACTAGTCTCATGAGAATTTTAAAAACAATTATTATAAAAAAATATTGTGACTGTCGTCAACAGGGCAAGCCATTAGTCAAATCAACCCTGTAGCGGTGCCGCAGCGGCGCCGTAAGAACATTGCGGTGCCGCAGCGACGCCGTAAGAACATTGCGACGCCGCATAGCTCGTGTGGCCGCCAGTGCGGTGCGGAGTATTGCGGTGCGGTGCGGCGCCGCGCCGTGTGGCCCGGCCGTTAGGGATTAAGGCTCACCGGGACCATCTGGTTGCCCTAATTTTCTTACCCTAACTCCCTGAATTTTATTACACTGCTCTAAATAAGAGTTAGGGTCTCTAAATACCGTGTAGTGTCGGATTCCGGTCTCAGGTCGCGGTCGCGCGTCGCGTGAATCCGAAGGGTACCTTTAAGTGTAACCTACTTACAACTAACTAGCTACAGTTTACGTATTCAATGACAACTTCATGCTTCATTAAAACGTTTGTGCTCTATTTGTATAGCCAATGGTAGAATAATTGCCATATTAATTTTGTTTCCATTTAGTAACCATAGATGTTGCTTCTTCGTGCGCTCTAAAAGAAATGACACGGAAACTGTACATTTTGCCGCGATTAACGCCGCGAATAGTAACATAATATATCCATCCCCGTGATATGCACTATGTCTGTGCCAAATTTCATTAAATCAGTCCAGAAATCTCGTAGCAAATAATAGAACTGTCGTAGCAAACAAAAAGAAACAAAATCTTTCCTCTCTAATTAACCAACTTCCAAAAAAGGAGGCGGTTATGCATTCGGCGGTATTAGGTCATTACCTACATATGAAATTGGCGTTTTGTAAATGAGAAACATAAAGTCGTTTTTGTGAAACATAATATATATATTTATTTAATCAAAGTAAACCTTGGTAAACCATTGATATCTATGCAATTTTGCCATCTTATAGGTAGGTCTATCCTTTTCTAAAAAAACCATTCGGACAGGAATCAATAAAATCTTTGAAGGCGCTTTGGACTCCCCATCGGAGTAGAACTTTTTCCCTTGCAAGAAGTTATCCAAATTTCGAAAAAAATGGTAATCTGTTGGAGCTAGGTCCGAGGAGTACGGTGGATGTGAAAGATTATCCAATTGAAGCTCCTCTAATTTGGTAGCCGTCTGCTGTGCAGCGTCTAGCGTTGTCCTGAAGCAGCAGTGGCCTAGAGCGATTGACCAACCCTGGTTATTTAGCAGCTAGCTTTTCCATCATGATTTGCAGTTGCTGGCAAAAGACATTTCAAACTTGAAAAAATGAAACTTGTATGTAAGAGGAGTCATAGTGACGATGACGTCATAACGAAATTTTTGGGGTGGTGGACACGCAACATGATTTTTGTCGGACAAGTTGACCACAATTTTTAATTAATTTTATTATATAAAATTCAAAAATCAAAGTTGTATATATACGGAGAGTCATAGTGACGTCATATCGACAATTCCAGGAACCGGGCGCCTAGACAAATTACCTTCGTTAAAATTCGAAAAAATCTGTCGTATCGACTTCTCTTTTGAGATCACGACAAAATGTTCCTAGCCATATGCATTATGTTGTTCGAATCGCAACAACGAATTGCTCAAACGTGCTCAAACGTTAGTTGCTATGATTTGAAAGAATCTAGCCGTCAGTTGTGACGTTGTCAAATGTCATAATTGCTTTTTTTTTATTAATGATGGCGTTACGGCTTAAAACTATTTATCAGTGTCAAGTTTAAAAGGCAGACAAATAGATTTATTGTAGGTATATGATTTCAACACCGTATTATTTTCAAGTCTAATGTCTAGTCAAAGTTCAAAATACAAATAGTCAGGGCAAGTCAGTCGATTCAGTAAAATGGTACCTAGTAGTTTTACTGAAAGTTCCTAGAGTGTTTTGTATAAAATGGAATCAAATTTCAAGTGTAGAAATTTACAATAAGAATTAAGTAGGTACCTACTTAATTAACACAGGCGATTATTACGGTTGTAAGGAACTTCAATATGCACCGAAATCCGAAACACCGGAGAAAATTCAGAGCATTCTAAATCAGACACACAATTTGACAACTGTTTATTATTTGACATTGACTGACCACTCGTGTGTACGATTTTCAACTCTATTGTATGACTCCAGAGTTCTATTTAGAATTATATTATATAATACATTATTTAATTAATTATCTTCTATTTTTCATTGATAATACAGATTTTATACGGATTTCTTGCCAAATAGTCAAAGGAAACACATTTTATACAGATTTTAACAGGTTACACTAAAAGGCCATACTCACGGCGCGTCCAGCAAATCCAGCACCGGTACTAATAAAGGGCTATACTCATATCACGGTGCATGATGCATCCAGCAAATCCAGCACCGGTACTAATTAAGCCGTCATTAGTATGCACCTAAGTAGGATTTAGGAATAACAACTAGATCCATTCTTAGTGTCAATCATTTAAAATTTTTGTCTACAAATCCGCGGCCTTGAGCTTGCAGGATGGATGACCTTTTACAAATAAATAGTGTAGGTAATGATCCTGGTAACACAATAAAGGGCTATACTCATATCACGGTGCATGATGCATCCAGCAAATCCAGCACCGGTACTAATTAAGCCGGCATTAGTATGCACCTAAGTAGGATTTAGGAATAACAACTAGATCCATTCTTAGTGTCAGGCCCACTTGCGCCGATCCGGGTTAAAGTTAACCTTGGGTTAAAATATCATGCTTTCTCTTTCACAAATACGAAGAATAAGAGAGATAACATGATTTTTAACCCAGGGTTAACTTTAACCCGGATTGGCGCAAGTGGGCCTTAATCATTTAAAATTTTTGCCTACAAATCCGCGGCCTTGAGCTTGCAGGATGGATGACCTTTTACAAATAAATAGTGTAGGTAATGATCCTGGTAACACTGGGTAGAAAAAGAAGAAGATGAAGTACAATAATTTTTGTTTGTTAACAAATTAACAATTTACTTATTCTTATGTAATAAAGAACTAGGGACCGGATTATTGCATTATATGCATTTGCTTATTTAAGCCATTTTACCTAAGATCTAGTTATGATGCATAATATTATCGGTACACGTACATTTACAATATTTTTCCGAGTGCAGTGAACCCACCCTGTGTTCCGAAATGCGATAAAAGTGATAATATCGCGAATTTGACACGGAACGCTTTTGAATTTATCCAAACAATAAATAAAATACGCTCAATGAACTCCACGTTGCCAATGGCATTGCCAGATAAACTTCAAGAAAAGTTTGAAAACATATTGAACAATAACCCAGGTTTTGAAAGCTTGTGTCAAATTGATAGTTTCATTAATGGAACGGCAGAACTTTTGCCAGAAACTATAAGTACTAACATAGCACCCAAGTTCAAATTCTGCCCAGTTACCTCAGTGGATATGGAGCGAACCCTTTCCACTAACAAAAATATTCTAAACAATCGAAGACACAATCTTACCACTGAAAATTTTGATAAATACCTACTTAATTGTTTACATTTACAAAAAATTTAAATAATTTTATAGTCATGTAATGTTACTGTACCTATTATCGCCTATCAAAAAATAATTTACTAATTGTACCTATGCTGATTTTGAAATAAAAAACTTATTTTTCTCTTTTTTTAGGGGTTCCTAAAATTTATCATTAAATTTGCATATTCTGCCAATTTTCGTGCATATTTCAAGCATTTCTCATGCATATTTAATAATGTTGTTTGCATTTAATGTATCAAACCGCTACCAACCTAATTAATTTGTATTCATTCTGTGACAGGCTCTAACTAGTGCTAAACAAAGAAATATCTGCATTATGTAATTCCTTTGCAAGAAATGAAAGTAATTTTTACATTTTATGTTTATTTTCTTACTAAAACTTAAAAAGTAAAATAAAATGTTGATACTCATGTACCTATTGTTATTATTTCAACTATCCTAATACGGACACTTGATATGGCACGACAACTTTATAAGAGGAATAATTGAGGGGAAGGAAACGTGGAAGGCCGAGAAGAACTTTTATGGACCAGGTTAAGGCGATGGTCGTGTTGTATCAGGAGGTTAAGAGAAGGATGAAGTGCAGAGAGGAATGGAGAAAGCTCCACCGACAAGAGCAAAGCTTTTAAATTAGAATGAATGAATAATTCTAGCAAGACAATGCCTATAACAAATTCAAAGTGTTATGGCCGCTTGTAATATTTTGTATACAATATGTAGTAACTGTTAGGTTTATTTATTGTAATAGTACCCTGTACAGTCATGGTACTTTTATAAATTTTATTACTTCCAGCTAATAACACTTCCTTTAAAGTTATAGTTCTGTAAAATTGCAAAGAATATTTCAATTATTTAGTCATATTTAGTCACAAACATACTATAGAGATTAAATATGATGTATTTAATGGTTAACACTACTTGACTGTTTATAATAGCAAATATTTCAAAACTATTATGAGGTGTTTGTGTGCTTACATCCCATTTATAAGGCGAAGGTGTTGAGCATCGATATATACAATACAATAAAATATAATTACATTGAAAAACTTATAAATTTTATCTACTAAATACAACTTGCTTATTTATGAACTACATTTGTTACCTACTATAATTTAGGTAGGTACCTACTATAGGTACACCTAAAGATTGCTATCAGCTGGTATAGTAGCGTGTAAAGGTTACAAACTGCAAGGGCGTTATTAATCTAAGACTGCAAGTAAGCTACAAATTAAGAAATTTATATTTTAACAAAGTGTTAAATTATACTTGAATACAATGAATTAAATATTAGGTACCTACATATTGACAATAATTGTGATTAATTGAATACTTTAGATTGAATTCTTTTGACTTTTTATGCAATATAGACCCTTTAGGCAAATCATTATTATTTACAAATAACAGCTGATCAATAAAAATCCGCCATATTGTTCGTTGAGGCGATAAAGGTAGCTATCTGGGTATCTTTATCGTTAGGTCGATAAAGATAAAGATCACGATCTGCTAAATGTCACTTACGGCCGCTTGTCTAGGCATTGTATGGAGAAACGCGTTAGAGCAATTCGTTATATGGGTGCATCGTTAGCGTATTCGTTCAAAGTGGCTGCTTGGCTACCAATTTTTTTAACGATACGACTGAATATGTCATTTAACGCACGCTTATGTCAATCCCATACATTTTTTATTCACGAAGTTCGCCGTCGATATTATTTAATGCATCTTGTCTAGCCCTCCTGATCATTCGAAAACGCAGCAGCGCCGAAAGTTTTCGCATTAGAAAAGTTTGTCGGACTCATCGCAAAAAATTGTGTCAAAACAATTTATGGTCCTTGTACTGGGGACTAATTGTTTTACAAGGATTAATTTTTTAGAGATTCTATCCAACCTCTACTTTACATCATAGAGAATGATCCAACCGTCACAAACAATTTCTACAACGCCTTTCTTAATTAAACACGCCATTTGCACGCAGGCTGTTTAACATTTTTAAAGGAAATGTATCGCACTCACCAGACGTTTTGCTTTTATATAATTGTAGGATATATATTGGTATTTGTTATAATTTATTATACAAGTCGAATAAGGATAAAATTATTATTTTATTTATATATTTTATTTATATAATTATTAATTCGTTTCTTATTTAATTTAGTTTTATTTTTTATTATAATAATTATCCTTATATACATATAATAATTATACTACTACACGCATACTACACGCAAAAACGATGGATCGGATTTTGATAGGTATGGTAGTACTTAGTAGATACAATTACAATCCAGTCCCGATATGTTAAAACTGCAAAATGGTATTCTCATAAACGTCAAACCCGTTTGATAAGTCCAAACTTCAAAAATCAGTTCAAAAGGATTCATTAAGAATTCACTCAAAGTAAAATGAAAGTGTAAGCTAATTATGAGAATTGGGGTTCTGGATAACATAGGCTACTTTTATCGAGGCAAAATAATCTAACCGTCTCTTCCCGTGGGGTTTCTTTTTACGAGTAAGATGTGTCCCGAATTCCCGATACGTTGTAAAAGAAACCGTTAGATATAAATTATAATAAAGAGGAAAAGTTGTTTGTTTTTTTGCATTGAATAGGCTCTGGACCTAAAAGTACTGGACCGATTTTGACGAAATTTGGCATAGATGTAGAGTAGACCACGGGGCTACTTTATATCGCGGAAAAATTTACGGTTTCTGTGAAATTAACTTTTGCGCGCACGAAGTCGCGGGTAACATCTAGTTTATAATAAAAATATGCGTAACGCTTGTACGACAGTGCTTCGTATAGATAAACTATACTTTCTAGGTAGAGTGGAGACTTCGCTTAGGCGAAGTAGTATAATTATACTGTAGGATGTCCTGCGGCACGATGGACCGACGACTTTGCCGACGATTTGAAGTAGGTGGCGGCAGCGGATGAATGAGGGTTGCCCAAAATCGGAATGGTTGGCGCTCATTGAGGGAGGCCTACGTTCAGCAGTGGACGGCGGTAGGCGGTGATGATAATTGTATGTAGAGTTTAAAATCATCAAATTGAACAAGAATTAACTTTTTGTCAAAAATACGAAACCTAAAATGCATATAACTGCAAATAACTTTTTCAACGCGTGTTTACATTAAAATTAGTTTTTTACCCCCTTACTACTAAAAATATTTACACAACGGATATGCAATACAATGTTTTTTCCTTGTCTGTCACGCGACTTTTCCCACGTAATTGTGTAACATACAAGGACAAAATATTGCATTGCTTATCTAGTGTGTAATTTATATGTTTATTAGTAAGGGGGATAAAGTTTTAAAGTTAAATTACCTAATTTACTGGACAAAAGTGAAAACAATAAAAAAATCCTTGAACATATTAACATAATAATGTAATTTTAATATTTTATGTATCAAATAATGATTACGAATTAAAAAGTAACCCACGCAGGTATATTAATATAATTATGACATTTTTACGAGTAAAATTTGTTTATAGTTCATTTATTATGTAGAACATTATATAGAAAGTATATAAGTATGAAAGTAAAATTAAGTGTACTAGATTACACTTAATTTTACTTTACTGCGTAACATTCGAATGTTATGCAGTTTAGGTGTACAATTAGGTATGCTGCTTTAATGTATAGGTATTAGGTATACTATAGTCTTACATCTTCAGTAATAGCATAAAGTATTAGGTAGACAGTGTGGCCGGTGGCGGAAGCTCCTCAATGGGAAGTCCTAGCCTATCTGTCTGTCAAGGTTAGGTTTTTAGGTAGGTAGGGATATTATCCCTTAGATATTACAAAAAAACCGGCAAAGTGCGAGTCGGACTCGCGCACCGAGGGTGCCGTACAAACCTGTAGGTATATTATATTTAAACAAAAAATTAAACCGACTTCCAAAGTAAAAATATACAAAAAAGTATGAAATAAAACTTATTTTATTAATAATTCCACTTTTAAATTTGGCTAATATTTTAACTATTTGTCTACTAGAACTATTTCTCCCTAAAAGAGGGAAAAAACGGGCAGGCTATATCTCCTTAACCGTAGTAGCTTACTGCTTAGACAGTTGAAATTTTCACAGATTATGTATTTCTATTTCCGCAATAACATCAAGTACAACAGCCGTAAAAACAGAATAAATAAACATTTAAGGGGTGCTCCCATACAAGAAACGTGATTTTTTGCCGTTTTGTATAGAATCGAGTCCAACTCGCACTTGGTCGGTTTTTAAATATAACGTATTTATGTATAATATTTAACTCTAATCTTGGATTAGAAAAACCTGAAAAGCGTAAATTAAAATAAATAGGATTAATAGCTACATAAAAGTTCCACAATATAGTACCTACTTAGGTACTACATAGACATACTAGGTCCACTACCGTACCACGTAATTAATTTATTATTATTCATTGATTAATTGATAATTCATACCGAATGTTCCTTAATTTGAGAGATAAAAGTAAGTCTCGAATGAAAGCGAGAATATTAATGTAAATAATATGTATAATTATATATACCTAATAATAGGTATTTACTTTAATTAACTTTTCTACTCTCTCTTTTATATTTGATATTAATCTTTACTTGCTCATTGGTTTTAGAATAATTTTGATTTTTATCAACGAAACTACTTTTACTAATTTCCCTTCATCATCAGTGCGTGATGTACATTTAGTTATACCTATTTAATTACACGGGCCTGCAATAAATATGCTGTCTAGATGTTTTCAACTGACTTCTATGTATTTTTAGGTACCTATTATGAAAACTAAAACAATACTCGAAAAGTTCCAGAACGTCAGTTTATTTTGCGAAACGAAAAATCCTACTACTATTATAAATGTGAAAGTTTGTGAGGATGGATGGATGGATGGTGCGGAATTAGCGCTTTCAATGAGTAGGGATCAATTAAGAATCCTTACCAGAACCCTAACTGGGCACTGCAAGCTCCACAAACACCTCAACAAAATAGGTGTCGGTGACAGAACGACTTGCAGATTCTGCGAGGAAAAGGACGAGACACCGCTCCACCTCCTCCTCAACTGTCCAGCACTTCAACAGAACAGAAACAGGTACCTTGGGCAGCACGAATACTCCACCACGGAGGAAATTCGTAGCACCAACCCCAACCATTTCGTTCAGTTCATGAGCAGCATAGGCCTGGGGGAAGTACTATAACGCGAAGGAGTCACAATTGTTCCACTTGGGTCGCAGTGACGTAAGGGCAAGATTTTGACCTATCGTCGACTAATTAAAAAAAAATGGATGGACACATGGATGGACGGATGGATGGATTTTTGTTACTTTTTCACTCAGAAACTACTGAACGGATTTTTATGAAATTTTGTTTGTTAGTAGTTTAGGTTCTGGATTAAAACATAGGTTACTTTTTATCTCCAAAAAGTACAAATATACTACCTACTATATAAAAATGAATGTCCTTTATTATGTCCTTTATAGAATCGTAAACTATGCATTTGATCATGTGATTATTTTTAGCAAAGTTTTTGTGCATGAGCCAGAGAAGGTTTTTGGGCCTTTTTTTTAATATTGGAAAAGCTGTAGGTTGTAGGAGTAGCTATAGTGTAGGAGTAGGTGTAAGAGCAGGTGTAGGTGTAGGAGTAGGAGTACCTCTATTTTTTGTGTTTTTTCTATTTTTTTAACCGACTTGTTTATAATGACAAGCATGTGAGACGTGCACGTGGATTTTCCAAACTTTTTTTCGGATTTTGAGACTATTCAAGAATAGCTCAGCAAACATTACGTTTTTTTTCCTGTCAAAGGACAGGAAATAATTACCTACGTAATTTTGCTGAGAAAATATGAATGCGCTTATAAAACGTTAAATTATTAATTTTAAATTCCACCTGACTACACTTGAAGACGAATACAGAACCGCCCGTTTTATTAAAATTATAGGCTACGCTAGAGTAAGTAGTATTGGTACTCCACACTCCCATCCTGTCTACTGTCTAGTTAACTTGTCTAAGATCAAGTTAATTGGTCGACTACACGAGAGGCCTTATTTTCCATTGGTCATGGAAATTTTATCGATTAGAATTTGAATCATTCTCGAATCTCGATTAAACCAGCGGATGATTGATTAACATCATAAAGCATGAATTAGCTTAATATGTAGTTAAGCTTTTTCTTTTGTGTGCTTCAGTGCAGGCAATTGAGAAACTATTAGGTGGTGAGATGTAAATATAAGTCTCTACTAATGACCAATAATGACCTATCTAATTATAATTTTTAAACAAAAAATTAAACCGACTTCCAAAGTAAAATTGTGCAAAGAACTATGGAATAAAACTTATTATTTTCTCTACATAATCTTTATTATTTTTAAGTCAGTACGAGCCCAAACAATATCCTGATAAAACGTTATTTTATAGAACTCACATTTAATTTGGGTGAAATAAAAAATTTAGCCGAAAGCCGAACTATTTAGAATATAAGATTTATTTCATACTCTTTTGTCACAGCGTAATAAAGATACAGTGGGACGCGTTTGAAGTCGCGTGAAATGCCGCTTTTGTGTAGGTATTCGTCATTGCTGCAGGGTTGTCACAATGATGTGTTTTATAACTATGAATCAATTTGTATGTAATAACATAAAACTAACTTGTCTTAATCTGATTTCACTCCCAATACATTTTCATATCCCTGGCTATATACACACATTAAAATAATTTTTATTATTACATACAAATTGATTCATAAGGAGTAAACTCTAAACATCCTGTCCTCTAGTAAACCCCGTAGATTTTTTCCTAATTTTGGGGGGTACATCCCTAAGTTGGCAACACTGATACTGTTGTACGGCCAAACCGCCGGACTGCTCTACACACGCACGAATATGGTACGGAGCGTACCAGATCCGATGCGGACAACGGTGAACTCTTCGCCTTCTTCATATGTTCGCCGGACTGCCCTACACACGCTCGGATCTGGTACGGAGCGTACCAGATCCGCTGTACGCTCCGTACCAAATTCGTGTGTCTGTAGACACCATTAAATTCATAACCTTTCTTTCTAGCGTTCGTTTAAAAACAGCACTGTAAACAGAACTCTGTGCTAATGTAATAGAGCATAAAATCGAACACACGAGTGTCGAACGTTTCGCTTCACTGCACCGTACCAAATTCGTGCGTGTGTAGCGACACCGAATTTGGTCTCCGGATATGGATCGCTGTACGCTCCGTACCAAATTCGTGTGTCTGTAGATAGCATAACTTAGGCTTATGACACCGACGTCACCCGCTGTTTTTCGGAAGAAAATTCCTTGTTTTTAATTAGGGGCCATCCATAAATAACGTCACACGAATTTCACAATTTTTTACCCCTACCCCCCTCCTTGTCACAGTTGGTCACATTTGTGAGACCCCCCCTCCCTAGTGTGACGTCACATATTTTGCAAATTTACATTTAGAAATTATTGAATAAAAATATCGGTTCCGAAATCAGTTTTATTTCCATTTAAATTATTTTTAATAAAATTAACATCAAATGAAACAATTAACAAAACAAAAACCGATTAATTATATTAATTAATCGACTTATGACCTCCGTGGCTCAGTGGTAAGCGCAGTGGCGCTTTAGCCGGAGGCGCGGGTTCGAATGCCGCCAGGGAACAAAAATATTTTCTGTGTTCCTGGGTCATGGATGTGTATTAAATATGTCTATTATAATATATAAGTATAGTATAAAAAGTATTAAATATAATATTTCCGTTGTCTGGTACCCGTAACACAAGTTCTTCGAGAACTTACCACGGGATCAGATTGACGTGGCGTGAAGCGTCCATAGATATTATTATTATATTATTATTATTATGTGATGCTTATTTTCAGATTTAAAATGCTCACGTATAAACTTTAATTAAAGAAATTAACAAAACAAAAAATAATATTAATATATTTATCTTTAAATTAAAGATACAAACTTAATAATCTTCAATCCATGGACTTTGAACCCACTCCTTTAAATTATTTATAACTGGCATAATATATATGTTTTTGAGGTTTTCGTAAAGTAATAGTTTATTGTTCGTATTATAATACTTAGATAATATAATAGACTAGCTGACCCGGCAAACTTTGTTCTACCTTAGAGGCAATAAATGAGCAGATTTTGGATTTCATTAAGTGCAATTTTTCATTAGGATAATAGATATAATTAAAAAGAAATCAATTATTTTAATGATCGTTAAAATGGGCCATGTATTTTGTTGCATGGGTTGCAATCTTCAGACAGGATCTTGTAATAGACGACATTTTTCGTTTTATTATCAGGCGCAAGAATAAATAACGCAGATGGTCTTCCGATCCGTGAATATGCCACATATAATTGACCAGGTGAGAAACATGGATTTTGTAGATTCAGACCACAAACTTTCAAGGATTGACCTTGTGACTTATTAATGGTCATGGCGAATGCAAGACGGATCGGAAATTGAAGTCGTTTGAACTCAAACGGCATATCGGTATTCGGTAGGGATCATCGGGATCTTCGGAATGAGAACTTCCTCACCTTCGAATTTTCCTTTGAGTATCGTCGCGTAAATCACATTATTTGTAAATCCCTAAATCCCCTATTTACTAAATCCCCAAACATATTTTTCTGCTATAAATAGTAGCCTATGCTCTTCCTCGTAGTCTACTCTATGTCTGTGCCGATTTTCATGATGATCGTTTAAGTTGTTTTACGTAAAAGTGTAAATACAGTTGTCCACAGGCACCGTACATTTCCTGCGATAAAAAGTCGCCTATGTCCTTCCCAGTGGTCTACTTTATATGCAAAATTTCATGATGATCGGTTAAGTAGTTTTTATGTAAAAGCGTAAATACAATATTCCACGGGAACTGTACATTTTCTACAATAAAAAGTAGCCTATGTCCTTTCCCGTGCTCTACTTTATATCTGTGCAAAATTTCATGATGATCGGGTAAGTAGTTACGTAAAAGCGTAAATACAGTATTCCACGGGAACCGTACATATTTATGCAATAAAGAGTAACCTATGTTCTTTCTCGTAGTCTACTTTATATCTGTCCCCAATTTCATGATGATCGGTTAAGTAGTTTTTACGTAAAAGCGTAAATACAGTATTCCACGGGAACCGTACATTTTCCCGCGATAAATAGTATCCTATGTCCTTTTCCTGGTTCTAAGCTACCTTCCTACCAATTTTCAGCCAAATCGGTTCAGCCGTTCTTGAGTTATAAATGGTGTAACTAACACGACTTTCTTTTATATATATATATAGATTTTAAAATGTGACGTCACAACATTTAGGACCCCTCCCACCCCCTTGTCACACAATGTCACACTTCGTCGACCCCCTCCCTCCCCCTTAACGTGTGACGTTATTTATGGATGGCCCCTTATACTAATGTTAATAATTTGTTATACCATTTATACCATGTGTCAAATTAATTCGACTGATAAAATTAATACACGTTTTTTTTCTGGTTATAAACAAAAAAATCTGACGGGAAACAGGTGCATGGTTTTGTATTAAAATTAATCTTCTTTAGCTGTTCATAATAATTGACCATTGTAAATAAGTACCTACATACAACTCAAACGAAACACTGTCGCAAACCACTTAAAACAATCAAATTAATAAAAGTAAAATTAAAAATTTTAAAAACCCCCCGACACAAAAAATAAACCCTAAAAAATAATAAATAATATTTTAAACCTATTATAATTATATTATCACATTATATAATATTATGTAAGTTGAAATAATTTTACTATCCAATCGTCGTCTCTTCGGGGGACCGCTATGTGAAAAAAACAGGTGTAGTCGCAGAATGAACAAAAGAATTTACTCCGAAAAAAAAAATTTGCTCATACCTAGGTAAATGTAATTCGTGGGGGCGATACCGGTTCCTCCTCGTTGGTGTCCCTGGGCAACACCTGGGTGCGCCACTTCGCTCTTTACACGGGGTGAGGTACTCAGGTGGCTGAACGTCGGTCTTTCTTTCTTCTCCTTTTTATAGTTTACTTCTTTTGTTTTGTTTATTTTATTTTATCTATTTTTCTCCGCCTTTTCTTAACTATCTTTCTTATTTTGTTAACTCTTCTCTACCATTTGGTATGTTTGTGTATAAAATCTGTGAGTGTTTGTGTGACGGATGGACCCCAAGCTGGTGACGGCCGGTGACGGGATGCATGGCGAGCAGGTGGCTACGCATCGAGGTCGTGGGGCAGAATCCCCCCCTAACGGATCGGGCCAGAATCAGTCCATAAATGACAATTATGGAGGTACAGCATGCGAATAATTCTCCCAGGGTGGGTCCCGGCAACGCCGGGGAATCCCACACTCTCGCTTCAGCGGGGGGTCGGGCCGAGTATACTGGGGGCCCTAAACATGCTTTGGAGGAAGAGGTGAGGAGAGACGACGACAATGGCTAGACTTTAACGGACAATGAAACGCCTGACGATTTGGCACTAACGACGGCTAGCGAGCAGGAGGGTGGATCACGAGTGGCGACGCCCGCGTCTACCGAAAGCAGGTTCTTCCGTATTGGAGGAGGAATCTCCGATGAGAGCGGTAACGAGACCGTCGTCTCTCAGAGGAAGGAAGACGAGAAAGATAAAATGAGACGGCGTTTCCGCAAAAGACGCGGCGACGAAGTCGAAGAAGAGGACACGGAAAGGGGAAAAGGCGAGGCCACCCAAAAGTGCACCAAACGCGGTAGAGGCAGGCCACCCACCACCGGACAGTACGTCGGTCTGCATCGGGCCATGAAGGCAAAAGCAGCAGAGCGCATGGCCCTACAGGCCGAAGTCGAGCGGGAAATATTGGAGACGGCAAAGGAGCTTCCACAGCAACGGTCACACCGGCTGTCGGAAGTTTCCAATTAGTCGGACGTGACAATGTCGGACAGAGATGACGACGAGGTTACATCGGCTAAACTGGGTTCAACAATCATCAAGAACCTAGAGATCGTCCAAGACGTGGCCGAGAAGACGAAGAACCTCAGCGGACCCATTGTAAAGCACCTTAAAGATGCCACGATGAACATACAGGAGGCGTGTACATCGTTGCTGACTCGATCTGTAACTGCCGAAACTAAGGCTCTGGAGGCGGCGAATATACGCCTCTCCAAAGAGCTCGCTAAATTGAGAGTCGAGCTTGCAGCGGTCAAACGTGAGCTCGCATGTGTCCGGCCGCAAGCTGCCCCCGTGACGCTGTGACATCCATTCGTTGTTTATACAATATTGTATGCAATAAAATTACATATTGTGCAATAGTCTAATTTACTCGACAAATTTATAAAATAAATAGGTATTTATTAACGGCATACGAACCAGCTTGACCTACGCTGATTTACATTACCTATCTACGTAAAAGCGATATCTAGGAAGGCATAAATAATAATAACTCCCACACCGACCTCGGTGATGGTGGCCGGTTTCATTGAAACCAGGCTAGTTACGCAGGAGTAATTTTATAGTGCCCAAGTGTGTGCGCAATACATAAGAGCACTCTCTCTTCCTTTTTACTCTCGTAACCCAGTGGGACGGATGACCGACACGACTGGCGAGAGATCAGGCGCAGGACCGACTTTTTACATGCCCATCCGACGCATGGATCATCTTTCTTGTCAGACAATCAGTGATCAGCCTGCATTGTCCTAACCAAACTTGGAAACAACATTTTTTGTTGTTCCCTTGTGGGAATCGAACCCACGACCTCCGAGTCGAGAGCCAATGCTCGAACGAGGCATCAAATAACTTTGTGGTCTTGATAAAATATATACTTGGTAAAGTCGATATTATGAGTAGTTTAATTGATTTTCTTATAAAAATTGAAAATTTCCATTCGTTGTTTATACGATGTTGTGTGCAATAAAATTAAATACGTTTTGTGCAATAGAGTCTAATTTACTCGACAAATTGTATTCGTAAAACGAATAGGTATTTATTAAATAGAAATAGCATACGAATAACAGGCTACGGTCTACATTACCTACCAAAGTAAAAGCGACATCTAGGAAGGCATCAAAGAAATCACCGCCTATCAGGGTAAAAACATGAGTTTCGATGTTCTCGTTCATAGAAAAAAGTATACATATAGAGATTCTCGTTACAGTCCGTTTTCATCTCTATGGCACGGTAATAAGGTTAATTATTTAAAGCAAAAATAAAGTTTTGTAATTGGTACTTTACAACGCATGCCATAGATTATACAGATACATACGCGCAGGCGCTAAAAACTTTATAGTTGCAATTAAAACGATCAGTGTGATCAATTTGTCGAGTAAATTAGACTATTGCACAATATGTAATTTTATTGCACACAATATTGTATAAACAACGAATGGATGTCTTCGATTTGTATAGGAAAATCAATTAAAAACGACTCATATCGACTTTGCGAAAATTATCAAGACCACGTAGTTCCTTGATGCCTTCCTAGATGTCGCTTTTACGTTTATGTACTTAATGTAAATGGTAGATTAGGCTGGTTCATATGCCATTTCTATTTAATTAATACCTATTTGTTTTATACATACATTTTGACGTAGTGAGTTAGTTTATTGCACAATACGCAATTTTATTTTTTGACCACGTAGTTCTTTGAGAGCTTCCTAGATGTCGCATCTCCTTTCAAACGTATATTGCAGTTCATAAAATGACCGATAGATGTCACAAAATCATGAATTAAAAGCCAGATTTTCTCGATTTTCTAAGTCACATGGCAGGTGGAAAGTTCCCATAAAATTATCTGTATTTTTTACAGTATTTTTTAAAAATAATAAATAATACCCTACTCAAATTTCGAAGTGCCTCACACACCTATTTTTAACCTTTAAACTATTTACTTTTAAACTGACATGGCTAGGTTAAAGTTCCGACTAAATTACGGGGCTTTTTTTTCCCCAACTCCTTATACATTATACTAACAGTATATCAAAATTTCATAATGCCTCAAACATGTTTTTCGGGCATAAAAAAATCTACTTTTCAAAAATTTGTATTTTGGCTAAGTTCCGCTTCTGACCAGCCAGGCCTGCATTCTCGTGTTGAGGTACAATAGGAGAAGTACAGGACAAGGTTTCAACGTGCCTCAAATACCTACTCAAAATTTCTTAGTAGCTCTCCAGCTATTACACCTTAAATGTACTATAAACCTGAGTGTTTGATATGAATTTCAATAATTATCTCCACGCGTTCATGAGGAAAGGGGTAGTAAGTTTAAAATTATTAAAAATATTTTCATTATATGTAAAAACTAAAAAATTACGGTTTTCCTAATTTTTCCTTTATACCTATGTGCTTTATGACGTTACTCTATGTATTTCAAATTTCAAGATTCTGAGTTCACGGGAAGTACCGTGTAGGTTTTGAGTTTGCGAGCTTCGAAAATTTGCGGAAATTTGCGGCATTAACGGCTGTATCTTTTGATTGCATTGGCTTAGAAGTTTGATTTTTTTCACAGCTCTAAAGGACCGTAGACCTTAGTATTTGATTTAAATTCCAGCTTGATACCTCTACGCGTTCCCGAGAAAAAGGGTCTTGACAGACATTCGGACAGACAACAAAATGATTCTATAAGGGTTTCGTTTTTTTTTCCTTTCAAGGTACCCTAAAAATGAATAAAAATAAAAATTAAATAATAATTATAGTAGTAGGAAGCGCAAGTAGAGAGGCAGATTCCCCACGATGCAGATGGTCAGTTCCAAAATTACTACTTAATAATTCCCTATCGGGGAGTGTACACAGTACTGCAAAGTAAATGTAAAATTATGTTAAACTAGATGTTGCTCGTTCTTACGCGCCAAGAAAATTCCCGCGGGAACCGTACATTTTGTCACGAAAAGTAGCCTATTTAGATACTAGTGGTGACGATGATGTTTCTGAGAATTAAGAAGTGGTCTCAATAGTTATAAATATATTTTAATAGCAATAGACAGTAAGCAATTCAAAGTTGTTATATCTCTATCTCTCAACTGTCAAAAGTGTCGATTTAGTATTCGGGCGTATCTGTCAGACTAGATTTCGGCCTAGGTCTAGAAATAGCGCCCCGTCGCATTAAAAAGACGAAAACTCTCTAATTTTGTATGAAAACTATATATAATTATAACTTATGTTGTTAGAACCTGTACAATGTAAACTAACACAATTAATACAAGTTATATTCTTTTACCCTAAATTATTTTGTAATCCTAAGGAGAAAATAGGTGAAAGTAAGTGAAAGTATACGTGAATATTTCGAGTGATAATATAAAAAAACAATCATTCATTCAAATTTCTTATAGTCTTCGTACAAATGGATATACTGTTTTACAATAATTCATTTAAAAAAAAACAACACCTTTACATACTGTGTTTTTTAAACCACAAGCTTTTTAAAAAAATATATTTGGCACATCTATCGATACGCCTGTTTATAAAAACGCCATGAGATGGCATTCGACAGACAAGGGGATATTTTATTAAATTGAGCGGTTTTTTTGGTAGTTTCTCTAGTTTATTAACTATTGTTGTATGTTATAATATTATGATTGTGTGTAGATAAAGTGTTATCTATCTATCTAACTGAAGCGAAGGGACTCGCTTCTTGCAGGAAGGCCGAGCTGTAAGCTTATAGTTGAAGGTTTCATAAAATACTTCTAATTAATAATATGTAAACATACAATGAATGGTTTAAATGTGCATTAAGATATAATTATTATTATTTGGTTATGAGATGAAATGATTTTATAGTTTATTTCTTTGGCATAAGAAATAATATTCAGTGTCATGTTCAATTTGTATAAAAAATTTAAGATCAGTATCGTCGTTTGTTTTTGTATGGACGCCGGGTTTGGCATTATTACCGAGAGACGGCCATGGAGGCACATGTTATGTTAATTTATGGAGAATAAATCCTGTATATAAATTATTTGAAGTTTTAATCACTGGATATAAATAAGGATTTCAGAGAGGACTTTTCATTACCATATACATACTTTCATTCTATTTATAAGATGTCATGTTTTGAATCTCTGAGAGAAAAATTTAAAGAAATAGGTATTCTGACCGTTGCTTCTCAATACATTTTGGACAATGTGTTGTATGTCAGAAAGAATTTAACGAATTTTAAAAAGAAAAGTGACACACATTGTAGGAATACTAGAAATAGGAACAAGTTAGAAATACCAGTGATCAGACTTAGTAAAGTAAGTAAATCTTTTACAGGTCAATGTATACGCCTTTACAATAGAATCCCAGAAAACGTTCAAAATCTTTCCATTAATAAATTTAAAAAAGCTGTTAAAGAACGTTTGTGTGCTAAAGCTTATTATAAAGTCAGTGATTTCACTAACGATTGCACACCTTGGGAATAAGATGGCCCCATGCAAGGCTGCTTTTATGTACTTAAGTATGTTCTACATATGTACTTATGACTAATGTTATATAGATTAAGTTACAACATTGTAAAATATTTTTTGAAAAGAACAATTTTCCCATCTTTTTGCTAAAAGGTGGCCCCGTGCGAGTTTCTTACGCCGGTTCTTCTCGCCGGGCTAGTTTCCGAACCGGTGGTAGGCATCATGTAGGACAATTCTATAAGTGTTATATTATAACCTACATGGAAATAAAAATTTTGAGTTTGAGTTTGAGTTCAACATCATTGAAGTAACATGGTACCAAATTTCGAATCGATAGAACATGTGGACGATAGTCAACTAATAAAGAAAAGATGATCTTCAAACGGCTTATCAGGTCATGGTTACCTTACCATGTTCTTTAAATATCGTTGAAGTAACACGGTACCAAATTTCGAATCGATCAGACATAAGAAAGTTAGTCAGATCCGCTCATCAACTAGAAAAGAGCTGATTATCTTCAAACGGCTGATCAGGTCATGGTTACCTTACCATGTTTTTCGAATATCGTTGAAGTAACACAGTACCAAATTTTGAATCGATCGGACATTGGAAAGTTAGTCAGATCCCCTCATCAACTAGAAAAGAGCTGATCATCTTCAAACGGCTGATCTTCCCACCACCAATTTTCTCATCAAACGAAGCTACGAACACTCTCGATTAAGTCATCAATATTCTTTTTCAGTGCGCTTTCATTTGAGACCTTACTCGAGTATATTTGCACATTCGGTTTTTCTTCCCCGCTTTAAACGGCTCAACCGATTTTCATCAAACATGTCTAAGAACACTCGCATGTAAGTCACCTTTAATACAAAAGAAACTAAATTGAAATCGCTTCATCCGTTCGGGAGCTATGATGCCACAGACAGACAGACAGACACGTCAAACTTATAACACCCCTCTTTTTGCGTCGGGGGTTAAAAAGCGTCAACCCGGGCTGACGTGTCCCAAGCGAGTGTATGGCAGCTTGGCAGGCTCGCTACCGCCCCTCTCTCACCCCGCACGCCCCGCACGATTGCTCTGTCTAGATGTGTCCGTTGGCCGACTGTAAGTTCTATAGGCTGTGCTTTTGTGAATTTTTACTTTGGAAGTCGGAAAATAAGCGCTGGAATGTATAATTGAATACGTGCAAAACTTCCATTAGGTATTGTGTAAAAGATAATGATTATGATTACTGTAAGTTCTATAAGCAACGCCGAAATTTCCATTAATTAATTATATTTTAAAATACCTATATTCAACGATACCCCACACGATGAGGTAGAATAAAAAAATATTTTTATCCCCACTTCACATGTATGTAGAGCTACCCCAAATGTAAAATTATTGTAATTGTATGGTTCTAAAACCGAGATCTATACACTGTCTTTAACTGTACCAAATCTCTGCCTGTCTTCTTGTCTGTCTGTTTGGTTGTGTGTCTGTCCGCGCTTGTAGCTTCTGTAATTATGAATATAAAATAGATGAATTTGGTATAGATAAAGACTGTGTTTAGATCTCGGTTTTGATATTAAGGTGGTTCGTTTCCTATACAAAAAAACAATGGACATTATTTAGGTAATTTCATACTATTACTACATAAATTTATATGCACATCTATTTATCCTGCAATACAATTGTCGCAAAATCTATTTAAAATACTTTATTTCACACTGAAGTCACATTTTTATTGAATTTTCGACAAAAAGTGACATAAGTTACAAATGTCACTTTTTGTCGAAAATTCAATAAAAATGTGACTTCTGTGTGAAATAAAGTATTTTAAATATATTTTGCGACAATTGTATTGCAGGATAAATAGATGTGCATATAAATTTATGTAGTAATAGTATGAAATTACCTAAATAATGTCCATTGTTTTTTTGTATAGGAAACGAACCACCTTAAGGTTTTAAGTTTAAATCGTGTTTTCGTGTTTAACAAAATGTGTTAACCCTTTTCCAATTTACTTTTAAACTGGTCTGACAAGGTTAAAGTTCCAACTTCAAGTTGCCTCGAAACATGTTTTAAGGCCCCCACAGACGAGAGGCCGATCGTTTCAGCTGGAACTGACGTCAGTTCGGCCTGAACGGATTCGAGCACACACACGGAAAAAATCGCATCCAATCCAATTTACGTCAGTTCGGCCTGATCTGATTCGTGCCCACACACGGAACAGTCGCATCAGTCCATTCTGGTTTGCCGCGCGCTACGGTCGTGTTTATCAATTTTGTATTTAAACACCGCGAAAACTCATACAACGCTTGTACAAGATACACGCCCGCACGGCAGCGGGTCGGGCAAGAACTGAAGCGATTTGTCCACACACGGTCAGGACAGGCCGCGCGTTCAGGCCGATCGGTCAGGCCAGAATTAATGTTGCCAACTTAGTTATTTTACAAAATTTTACTAAATTGAGTATTTTATTCCCTCCTTGGTAGAAATTTAGTTATTAGTAGTGTTTAAGTAGGAAAGAGCCAGACAGTAATGATATGCAAAATAGCTACTAAATACGTAATATTTCCTAGTATATTTTAATTTAATGGTAAAATTTATAATCAAATTCAATTAATGAAAAAAAAAATAATATAATAAAACCTAAAATGCAGTGGTTTTTGGGGGGCTTCAGGAATTCCTAAGTTAAGTAGCCTCTTTAGTAGTTTTTTAGTAGTTTTAGTAGAAATCGATACGAGTTTAGTAGTTTCACAAAAAAAGAGCTAGCAACACTGGAACGAATCGCTTCAGTCCGTACGGCCGCCTGATGCGATCTCGAAATTGCACACACACGATACGATTTTGCATCCGTTCAGGCCGAACTGAAGGTAGACCGGACCATGTATGGGGCCCCTTATGGGCATTAATAAATTCACTTTTCAAAAATTTATATTTTGACTAAGTTCCGCTTCTGATCTCCTGTTATACCTCAATACTAGACTGCAAGTCTAGCTGAGACTTGCAGTCTAGTATTGAGGTATAACAGGAGAAGGACGGGACACGGTTTCAGCTTGCCTCAAACAACTTTTTTTTTTCTTTTTTTCCCCGGGTTGGTGATAGATGATTTGCTGACCGTGCAGTTTGTATTGGAGGTCCAAGTCTTTTTTTTTTGGAAGCCGGTTAAAAATGGATACTACGAAGCATGCTACGATGCTACATCGAAGACAGTAAAAAAACCTTTCCAATGCACGTTTGTCAATCAACAGGTTGTTCTACTGTGTTTGTGATAAACGTATTCCTATTAAAAATCTGAATTAAATAAAATTAGCGAAAAATTTAACCACGATTACCTAAAATAGTTCTTTTTTGCTTTGCTTGATTGCTTCATTTCAATTCATAGATCAACTTACCGGCTGAAGTTCAGACAATTATGCATAATGAGAGACCGAAGGAACGAGAGAAAGTTTATATATTATTTAAATGTTTACCGCAGATAATGTACGTTCACGTAAACCCACCGGGTGTAGGTATATATCATGTACACAGTGTTAAGGTGACCTACCAACCGAGAACTTGGACTACATTTTACGCATCGCGGTCTGTTTATACATCATATACTTATATGTTTAAACATAAATAATAATAATATGATCATTACATTGCGCTACCGCGACAATATCTTTCGTACATCTGAGTAATAAAATCAAAAGTAACACGTACAATTTAGAAGTAAGAGTACAGTACAAATGTATAACTTTGTAAGAGAAATCGAATCAGATATTATTGTACTTTAAGGGCGCTTTTACAAATTTTATATAAATTGGCTGTTTATCGTTCGATTCCCGACCACATGAAAAAGAAAATTCCTACAAAACTAAAGATTGACACAAACATATTGTGAAATTACAATACCTTAAAATTTTCTTTAAAAGTCTCCTCAAAGTTTTCACGTGTTTTTCTTATTGCGTGACTGCGTGTGTATTTATTGCACAAAACATTTGTAAAGAAGCGTCAGTCCGTACTTGGCCACTGTCCAACAACTTAATTCGCAAACGCGCCTTTAAAGTTTAAACATTATAATTATATATTTACTTTTTAAAAAAATATTTATTACTTCAGATGAAATTATATTTAGAAAAATATATTGTCAAGATATAAAAATATTTAGGTAATGGCTTTTTCGGTTTATTACAAGCTTTTATTGCTGTAGGTAGGTACAAATAACTATTACTAATTAAGTTTTACATCGTAGTCGTAGGTGGTAACCTACTGCGGTGAAAGAGAAAAGAGCTTAATGAATCAAACATTATTTTGCTTTGTGAATAAATAGGAAGTACCTATTCATAAACAGTCTACAGGGCAGCTAGATTCTAGACACATATCTACGGGGAAGTACTTATAACCTTATAAATTATTACGCTATACCTAAATACCATGTTCTACGTCGCGTCTTAAAATCTTTGCTAGAAGCATTTTAGGCTTTCGTACCCAAAGGGTATTACGGGACTCTATTACTGACACTTCGCTGTCTGTCTGTCTGTCTGTCCATCCGTCTGTCTGTCACCAGGCTATATTTAAGGAAATGGTTAAGGAACCATGATAGTGTAAGCTTATTTTTTAGATTATATATAAATACTTATACTTAAATAAACTATTAATACGTGTAATACGAAATTATTATTATTTGCTAAATATTTAGTTAGGAGATGAGATTGTTTTATTTTTAAAGATTTATTACGCGATTTATATTAGCATCTAAAATAATGTTCTAAGTGCATTGTTAAAGTTGTTTTAAAAAAACATGATATTCACGATCTTCAATTGTTTTTTTTTTTATGGTCGCATTATCTTGTCGGATAGCGATATAAGCACATTTATACTAATATTATAAAGCTGAAGATTTTGTTTGTTTGAACGCGCTAATCTCATGAACTACTGGTTCGAATTGAAAAATTATCTTTGTGTTTGACAGTCCATTTATCGATGAAGGCTTTAAGCTATAGGTATAACATTACGCTGCGACCAATAGGAGCGAAGAATCAATGGAAAATGTTGCAAAAACGGGGAAAATTATTAATATTGGACATATTTTTAATGATTTTTTTGTGTGTGTTCAAGTGGATTCGAGGAGCCGCGGGCAACAGCTAGTCGTATATATTTCCTTACATATTTTTCTACAGCCTACATTGTAACTCCAACCTAGACTTTGCTCGTAAAGATGCTTTATTAGCTACGATCGGTGGTCTGGGACCTATCTAGCACGTTATTTCTCAATAAATGTTTTCTAGCACGTGTATATTATGACCACGTAGAAATGCGTTTTGTCTACACAAGAATAAACATACTGACAGATTGTGTGAACAAAAAGACAGATTTCATTTCGCAGTATGTCATTTTCTCTATTCCGAAGTGAGTCTTCTAGAGTGGTCATACTACGCGTGCAGGGATAAAGGAGACTCATTTCTAAAACTAAATCCCTTGACTACTACCTCGAAGCTAAAATTACACACAATAGAATATCATATTAGATGTCTCAAAAGCCAATGTGCCTGCGGGTGCTCTGTGCTGACACTCGTTATGGTCTACGTGTTCTGTAACTGGGGGAGTGTGCAAACATATGAACAAAAATGCAATAAAATTATCGGTTTAGTGTGAAAGGGGACACTAATAAGACGTATTGAATATGATCGTTAGATGGAGAGCTCGACTCGGCCGAGCGGTGTGACCTACTGTGGCGGTCGCGTTGAAAGCGACATCGCGTAATGATAGTGGCAGGGAAGGTGGTCGCCGGCGCGCGCAGGCTTCGTGTTTACAGTGCGCGCGCACCTCGCCATGCGAACACGCTCGCCACATGGCGCGTCGCCTGGCGCTGCTCGCGCTCCTCGTCTGCGCCGCGGCGGCTTACCGACCGCTGGCCTCCGTCGACTCCGCCGCCTCCGACTCCATGGACCCCTTCACGCTGTGGGAGGAGTTCGACGACACGGTCGACTCGGGCCCCCTGTTGCGCAGGGTGCCGACGAAGCATAAGACCAAAGTGATACTAAAACCTCCTCCGAAACCGAGTGCGACCAAAAAACCTACCACGGTTCCTCCTAAGTTGAATGTGACGACGGAAAAAGGATCGGTCAGGAGGACGAACTCGACCGGTGTTAGTGATAAGAAAAGAAAGAAAGTCGTGAAGACGACTATCAATATCGCGAGTCATACGAATTTTATTGTGACGGATCGTGCACCATTTATGTTTCCCATATATCATAATTATTCGAGCCCGATGCGACCTCTAGGTGTAATAAAATTCGAGGATCAAAATTTGTGGGTGAACAACGTACTGCAGTCGCCGGATCCGACCGAGTACCTGCAGAGCGACAATCTGGCGCAGTCGCAAATGCTGAGTCAGCAGTTAGTACCGACCACCGCGCGGCCGCGAGCGACCACCAAGCGGCGACCGGCGACCACGCGTCGGACGCCTGTGCGACCGACGCAGAAAACCAACAAAAAGAAGAAGCCGTGCAAACAGTCATCCGGGTTTCTAGATGATTATTTCAGGGAAAATCAAGTACAAAAGGCGCCGAAGAAGGAAGAGAAATCAGGTTGGTTCGTAGGTAGGTTCTTGTGGTTAGGTATAATTACAAATCCTCCTCTTCTATTAAAATTTATAATTTTACGCTTCTTGTAGTGCAAAACAGAAATCATTGTATTTCATATTGCGGTTATTAAAGGTCGTGTCCGATCAACAACTTAGCCTTCCAAAACGAAAACCATTTTTCGAGATTGTTCTTTAAACATATACAGGAACCATGTTGCTAATAGTTCTCAGCAAACAATTGCCTAAGGACATTGAGATCGTGGTAGTACTGTACAATATTTTAGACAGTCTCAAGATGGTATTTTGTAAATCGTAATAACATGCTAATAATATAATATCACATAGGCGTGCAAGAATGATGACAGACTTTAACTATCAGATGCTTAAAGTTGGTTGGATACTCAAAGTTAAAGGTAGATTTAGTCATGAAATTTTAAATATCTAGCTGGCGGCTATTTTTCGACACCAATTTCGATAAAGTTGATTGAACAAATTTTTTGATAAAGTCCTTACGCTTTTATCTGAGTACAAAATCGTGTTGGTGTTAATGTAAAGAAGACAAGACGCGCTAGTCCGAATACGGACGTGCCCAACAAGAGTTCCGTACAAAGTAGGATAATTATAAATAGTTCAGGAAACTTTGTACGGAGAAGCTATTTTTTTTAACATTTTTCGTTAGAAATTATGCGTCATAAAAATTAAATAAATTATGTTTTACGATTTATGGACAATGCACATCCAGCCCATTCATAATAATATTATGATACCTCATTTGAACTACCCAAGTAACATTTTGGTAATAAGAATAAGCGCTAAATGACCTACTTAAGAGAAACTTAAAAACCTAAGGTTCTATAATAGGTCTAACAACTTGTGGTACCTATAGCGCGCTATAACTATCTTATAACCCTGAATTGGGCCCACAATTTAGAGCTTAAAGTGATATAATAGTTGTAGAAAAGTGATAAAAAGGTGGGAACAAAGAGTTACAATAGTGCTATTGAAGTAGTATTCACCATTTTAGATGTATTATAAGCTATACACCGGTTACAACTGCACCCTTTAGTAATAAATAATTTATAAAATTCACTCAATTAACGTTTTTAACAACATATGATTGCTCCTACGATATTATTTATAGCTCGATTGTATATTGTGCATAATAAGTAGTAATAAAAATCACCCAAAGTTTTTTTTTACTTTACGTTTCTATTACCGTCAAAAATGATAAAATATAATAGCAGTGCGCATATTCATGGTCGACAATCATGGCCGACATCAATTAATAATTTTATACATTATCGGTTTCATAATTATGAATTCTCACTGCGGTGATAAGTATTCTGATTTCTGTGATAATAACTAGTTTTCATCTCAATTTTGAAGCGCCTCAAAAATAAACAACATTTCATATTATTAAGTAAAATAAATCACTGCCACGGCATTTTTTTTTTAGTTGTGGTTGTAAATGTCAATTATCAGTACGTCTATGTATATTTTAATTGAAAACAGTAAATAATGTAAATCAATAAGTCGGAAAATAATATTTTGACCTTATATTTACTTTTAAAATTTTATAGGTTATGTTTATTTAATGGCGTTAATTCTACATTAGCTTAGGTTCCTGATAACTCTTTTATTCCTAACGCAGTGTTAAAAAAAAACTATAGCTAGCTTTTTAATGCCACTTGGAGTTTTATAATGTGGGATTAAATCCTATTATACAACCTGTAATGATTTAAAGGTGGTTTCTGACGCTCGCAGCATCTAGCTCTATAATACATATAGTTATCACTTCTTTAACTTCTATAGCTCTAAAATACATATAGTTATCACTTCTTTAACTTCTATAGCTCTATAATATCTATAGTTATCATTACTATAACTTTCTTTTAGCTCTTAGGGCTCCATAGAACTCGTTAGGTGATACAAGGTATATAACTAACTCCATTTAAGAACTTTAACCGTTTGTAAGTATTAGCAGACACCTTACAATTGGTTCTAGTGTTTTACGTTTCCTAAAGATTTAAGAGTAGGTAAGTTATACAAAAGTTCTGACAAAATCCAAGCTAGCACCTTAAGTTATATATTTTTCCTTTATTTCTAATATGCCTCTTGAAACTTTAATTATTTATTCCTAATACCGCAGTAGAGTCTAAAGCTATTGTCGGAGCTCTTATATGTCGTTTATAATACTTTAAGTGTCAAAAAAGGTTTCCCTTAGCGCCAAATGTTAGTTGGGTAGTAACTTCAATTGTAATTTTTAGCCCCTATTAGATGATTTTAGATCTATGTTACCCGACTATGGCGAAGCCAAAACTAAGAGTAATTATTATGGCCGTCTATGTAGGTGTATTTGTTCTACAGTACTGCCTAAACTAATGATCCGATTGTAATGAATGAGGTAAGAAATGCTATAAAATTTACATAGCCGGGTTATAGTTTTTTAGGCCCACTTGCGCAGATCTAGGGGTCTAAAAAGGTCATTTTAGTTGAACATTAGATGAATCATATGCAATTCATATTAAGTGCGCCATTTTAAGCATTTCCATTGAAAACTGTCAAATTTTACCTTTTGTCAAAATATATATGACACATATTATGAAATTTTGTCAAAATATATATGAAAAATCTCTCTCGTAATTCGTGCAGCGTGAAACGCGTCGATTGGTCCAAACTTCACATTATGATAACACTTCACTTATAATAAAATCAAACCAAAATGAAAGTCTAAATACGAGAATTGAGGTTCTGATCTACGTAAGTGGGCCTTATAAGTACCTAAGCATAAGAATTATAGTTATTCATGATTTAATAACAAATGTGCAGTTTTCTGTGTGTGTCTGTGGCTCTGTGCTCAAAAGAAAAGGCTGCATGTTACTTATCATGTCGTAACTCGTAACGGCGATTAGCTTGCATTTCGACTAGGAAGATA
The DNA here is from genome assembly GCA_905404095.1 of Glaucopsyche alexis. Classification (NCBI taxonomy): domain Eukaryota; kingdom Metazoa; phylum Arthropoda; class Insecta; order Lepidoptera; family Lycaenidae; genus Glaucopsyche; species Glaucopsyche alexis. The sequence continues at coordinate 13,709,828 of FR990053.1, forward strand.
AGATCATTGTTTTCCGAACAGCGCTTTCTTTGCATGTCCAAGTGTAATTTAAGGAGTCACTTACAATTTTAACTTCTTCTAATAACTTAAGCGTTTCTAATTTTGCGTCGCGATAGTAGGTATTTTAAGAGGCTTTTTTTTGGGTTCCGTATCGTCGCGCACGTTGTGTCCATCCATCCGCCTTCGACTTACCGTCCAAACGGTTAGTGCTAGAAAGATGAAACTTTCCATGGATATGTATGTGTATTTACCACGTCGACAAAGTGCTCAGGTAAAATCACGACAAATATTTTTTTGGGGTACCTCCCTGAGAACTTGAGTGTAAAAATATCGGTTTTTATGGCAATAACACCCGAGTCTGATTTGTCACAGATTCAAGGAACCGTAGACCTGAGTATAAGATTTAAATTTGAACTCGATACATCCACGCGTTCACAAAACAAAGGGACAGGTAGACAGACGGACGGACAATAAAGTGATCGTATATGGATTTCGTTTTTTCCTTGAGGCACGGAACTCTTAAAAACAATTACTTAAGTATGTAAATATAATAAAATATACTATAAAAATACTGTTGTCTTAATTAGCTTGATACAAATATAAACAACAAATATACAAACACTTGTATATTATTATGTTAAATTTTATTTTAACTAGCTGACTGATTTAAATTACATTTTAACTAGCTGACCCAACAGATGTTGTTCTGTCTTTATCTATAATGAACTTCTGTCTGTGTGTTCTGTCTTATAAAGAACTGGAATAAATATTATTATTTACATACACACTTACAACCAACACCTACTACCTACAAATACCTACCTATAGCTAATTACCTACTACCTACACCTACAATCTATACATACTACAGTACACCTTCAACTTACCTCTACAACCTACAGGCGATGTGTGAAAGAATTCACAGAGTTATAAAACATTGAGGGTTGAAAACATTATAAAATTGCTATTAAACAATGCGAGTTGGTGTAAGTATATTTTTTTAATTCCAAATGTCAAAAAAATTTAAAAATGTGGTGGGCCATAGTGGCCGCTCTTATTACTTAGGGGTGCGAAACATAGCTTACTATAACCTGTTCTCATACCTACCGAATACACCTGCAAATGTTCATAAAAACAGTCACGCTGTTTCGGAGGAGTTCTGTAACTGTTTGTTTTGACTGTACCACGATAATTGTATATTATATAACCATAAGATTTAAAACAGCCTCTGTGGTCTAGTGGTTAGAGCTTGGCTCTCGACTTGGAGATCGTGGGTTTACCCAGTTACGCAGGAGTAATTTTTATAGTGCCCAAGAGTGTGCGCCGTACACAAGGCCACTCTCTCTTCCTTTAAGGAAGAGAGAGTGGCCTTGTGTACGGCGCACACTCTTGGGCACTATAAAAATTACACCTGCGTAACTGGCCTGGTTTTCAATGAAACCGGCCACCGTCACCAAAATCGGTGTGGGAGTTATTACCTTCTTATCTATACGTATATATAAAAATGAATTGCTGTTCGTTAGTCTCGCTAAAACTCGAGAACGGCTGGACCGATTTGACTAATTTTGATATTTAAATAATCGTATAACTTCAGGGAAAGCTTAAACGGTGAGAAATTTCAGTTCATAGTTAAGGCAGAACAACATTTGTCGGGACAGCTAGTTATTATTATATCTATAAGATTAATGTTATTTCAATTTTCTGCAAACAATAAATATTTTGTTATATAACGCTAGTTTAGCGGTTGTATAAACTGTAGGATTACACGTAAAAGTAATTTTGGCGAGATCATTAATTTATTGTAAGTTTATTAGTTACGTATTATCACTACTAAAATATTACTAGGTTTACTGAAGTTACTGGTTTATATTCAGACAGTGAAATGATATTTCTACTTTCTTTTTAGGGTTGCGTAGTTCACACCTCGGAACCCTTGTAATAGGTTGTTCGGAAAGTAATTTAGTTTTTTCGCGACAGAGGATTTAATTGTACTTTTTTGCCCCCAACTTCACATTTAAGCCGTATAATTTTTATATGCTTTGAGGGCTCATATAGCAAGGCTTGTGTGTGAAAAATTCCAATTAATTCTACGCAGTAGTTTTTGGTTGGTGCCCTTTTAAATATGAAGTGTGTTTCACCAAGACAACGCGAGACCTCACAGAAGTTTGGTCACTCGCCAAAATCTTTCACAGCTTGAATGGGATACAATGCCACACCCACCATATTCTCCAGACCTGGCACTATCGGATTATCCGATGTGGATACAAAAATATCGAAATAATAATTACGATTCCCGTGCACAGGATACAGAACATCCAGAATAAGTGTTCGGTCACATTTGTGCGCAGCGCACTGTAACCAAAACCATGGCGAAACATGGCCCGCTTTTTTGAATCTTTACTCTTTACACTTACAAAACAAATCGCGTTAAAATGTTACGACAATTAGGTATTCAATAAAAATTAATTAAAAAAAGTTGGGTAAAATATTCCAGTATTCTGTGGCAACATAATATTATGTGTGGATAGCCACTCCAATTTGGAGTAGTCGTAACGGCTTTACTTTCAAGCACGTTGACGGTTTCTGGATTATTTCTGTATTATGTGTTCCCATGCTATAATACGAACCTACCTGCTACGCGAACGCAGACGTGGGCAAGAAGGTAGTTTTGAAGAAAATTTCAAATAATAAGAAATTATAATAGTAACTATAATTATTATAACAACACTATGAAACAACCATGACGATTGAAACTGTAACAGTTAAATATTTTTAGCATCTGGCTTAAACAATGAAATTTCAGGATTCCTTTCTGGAATATTCTCATGGATATCACCCTGGTTCAGTGGCGGGTGGTTCAGTGACTCCCTGGAGCAGAAGTCTACCTCCACGACCACCACGCCATACCCACCGTCCACATCTACAGAAGGCTGGTTCCAGAATTTACTCAATTATGAAGAGAACGAGGAACCCAACAGCGATTCACGTAAGTCGTAATTTTTTATGCCACATGATCAATAAATAATAAGAGATATACATACTTGGGTACAGTACAACTACATGCTTAATGTACCTGCGCTATCTCCGTTTATATGGCATATAAAGAATGTAGTTGTTGTACCTACTGATAGTAACTGTACACAGCCGTACAGGGAACTTTACATTTTTCAAGTTTTCGTAGCAGGTTAAATTAGCTGGTACGTATCGCATTTTTCAATATGTTTTTAAATTTCAAGAACTATTTCGATTTGTAGTTCTTAGTCTTTTTTTTTCAAAGCTAAGCTTATCAAAGTTTTGGCGTCTACTTAAATCTGGAACTGTTATGAACTTTCTATTGTTTTCCTTTCATTTACCTGCTTAATGCTTTGTTACTGAAGTTTCGCAGATATAATTTTTTCATAACCAAATTGTAAAATACTAATTACTAGTTAAATAAACTTTGTCGCTTTCTAAATAACATTTTAGGCACCTACTTATGTATGTATTTTCACATTAATTCGTAGACAAACATTTCTATAATGGCAATAAAACAACACACCTACAGGTCAAACTTATAAACTTCTCAAAGAAAGTGCAAACGTTTCTGACAGATAATATTGTGTTTGAAAATTAACTATAAAATGAATAATAGTGAATGATTACGGTCTTTACAAGTGTCTAGTAACTACAAGCTAAGTTCAACATGTAACCTTAAAGTAATTAACGATTTAAAAAGCGTGACCGATGTTGAAATAATACTTACTCGTAGTTGTCATGAAGAAGTGCGTATGTACAGGACGTGGTAAGGTAATTGAATATTTTATGTTATTTTTACTGAAAGCGCCAGAAATGTAAAATACAACGATGCTCTTTAAAACTACCTATGTACTTTTAATTATGTTTTAAAAATATAATGTCTGTGTAATCTCAATAAATTATATAACAAGACGTACTTAACTACTTACTACTTTAACTATAGACAATAGAATTTACATTAAATAATGTAAATAAAATGTAGAGATTTTAATTAGTAATTACTATACTATTTCATTTTGACGCAGGTGCATGAAAAATATAATAATTTATTATTTCTTATTAAAATACCCGATAATAATAATATTTTGGAACGAAGTTCCTTATCGCGCGTTGCGAAAGGGGGCTAGAAAAAATTAAGACCAAAAGTTGTAACGACACTTTTTGCTTATATAGTTGTAAGCCGTGCGGCGTGCCCGTGTTTCTCTATCTGTCTCTCTCTCTCTCATCATCAATCAACCAAACCCAACAACAATCCACCCCAAAAACCACCCCCACCCCCTAATTATTTTTATTATAAACATACAGTAGGTATATTGTTTACAAAAATTTAAGCCCATAACTAGCCTTCATTGCTTACTTATTACATTAAAATGTACCTAGTTCACATACATTAATAATTATGTATTTCTGTACTTATTATATTAAAATGTACCTAGTTCACTTACATTAATAATGGCATGTATTTAAACTTGCGACAAAACAATTAAATTTTGGATGTGAAAATACCCAATATTGAATACTAAATTACCAAGTTGGCGAAAGAATGTAAGGAACAAAAAAAATACTAATCTGGTGACTAAATAATACCACTGAATTTTCCAAACTGGCAGACAGATTATGTTTTAGCGACTAAATAACCATCTTGGCGACAATTTGTGACTACACATTTAATTTAAGAATAGGCACATATATTTTCCCTGATGTAGGTAACTCAAAAACCATACAAGCAGCGGATCGAGCGCACACAAAGAAACCATAAACGAGCGTACAAAATTCCCAATTTTTTATTTTTATCGGTTTTAGGGAGGTGTAGATTATTTTTGAAATTTAAAAATGGCGGATATTTATTTTTCGTAAAATTGATATGGGTGTCGTTTACCAGGTTTTTGGGAGTGCTGGATACGAAAATGACATTCGTTTTGAAATTTCAATATGGCGGACATACTTAATTTCATAAAAATAATATGGGTGTCCTTTTACTGGTTTCTGGGGGTGCTGATTACAAAAAAGTCATCCATTTTAAATTTCCTTAGTAACCCAACAACCTCATATTTTCTTCATGATGGGAGAAAAAGAAATTTGAAAATCCTGAATTTTCCAACATTTCTATAGCTTTATACATCTAGGAATGTATCTCAATGTAGAGCATTAACTATGTTTTTATAAAGTTGATTCTATCTCGGAAACGGTGCATCCTATTGAAAAAATAATGAAAATTTCGCCCCCCTTTGGAACCCCGCAACATCATATTTTCTTCATGGTGGGAGAAAAAAAAGTCGAAAATCCTGAATTTTCCAACATTTCTGTAGCTATAAACATCCGTTGTATCTCAATGTACAGCATTTACTTCTTTTTTTTTATAAAATTGATTCTATCTCGGAAACGGTGCATCCTATTGAAAAAATAATGAAAATTTCGCCCCCCTTTGGAATCTCGCAACATCATATTTTCTTCATGATGGGAGAAAAAAAATTCCGAAAATCCTGAATTTTCCAACATTTCTATAGCTATAAGCATCCGTCGTATCTCAATGTACAGCTTTTACTTCTTTTTTTATAAAATTGATTCTATCTCGGAAACGGTGCATCCTATTGAAAAAATAATGAAAATTTCGCCCCCCAATGGGACCCCGCAACATCATATTTTCTTCATGATGGGAGAAAAAAAATTTCGATTGTTATATTTTTTTCTATAGTCACTTCTATCTCAGAAACGGTGCATCCTACTGCAAATGTAATGAAAATTTGCTTCCCCTTATTAATCTAAAAATCGCATATTTTCTTCGTGAATGGCAGAAAAATTCATGAATCCTGAATTTTTAAAAATTTCTATACCTACATAGCTGGTACTTTGAACTACATAACATACTGTAATAATAATCATCAATCCTAATTAGCATCCCAAAGATCTTTTAATTTAGTATTCATATTCATTTTCCGAAGATTGAATATTCTCCATTTTGGAAAATTAAATTGGAAGACAATTTTGTAATCAGAACCCCCAGAAACCTAGAAAATGACACCCATGACAAAGAAAAACATACTCCAACAGTATCCAAAAATAGGATTTTCCGTAGCCTGCAAATTGAATTTTTAGCAGCCATTAATTTATCAACCAAATCTGGTTTTATAGCTGCTTATATGGTATAATGGTCACCAACTCGGAAATTAAGTCACCAACTTATAAATGTCGGTGCTAACTTGGATTAAATTTCGCCTCTTTTTATCTGCCGACTTTAGAATTTTTTGTCACCCGAGTGTTTTCGCCAGTTTAGTAATTTAGTCGCCAACATATTAATTCGCTGCCAAATTCAGTAATACAGTATGCTCACGTGCAGCCGCCAACTTATTTTCTGTTCGCTCGATTAATTATATCCCATTAATAATTATGTATTTCTGTACTTATTACATTAAAATATACCTAGTTCACTTACATTAATAATTATGTATTTCTGTACCTACTTATTACATTAAAATGTACCTAGTTCACTTACATTAATAATTATGTATAACTTAGTAGCAGCACTAGACGTTACCCACGACTTCGTACGGGCAAAAAAATCGCGAGAGAACCGTACATTTTGCTGCGATAAAGTAGCCTATGTGCTAATCCAGAGCCTTAACTTATACTACCATACCAAATGTGATCAAAGTCTGTTCAGTAGTTATTGTGTGAAGGATTAACAAACATCAATACATACAAACTTTTGTGTTACTTAGTACCTAGTATTAAAAAGACATCAACGCGTCGAGTCATGCGTACAAATATCTTGACCGTTACGTATACATATTATGCTGTGTTCATATTTAAACCAATTAAAGTAAGCCATTATGCACGTATGCTTCTCTGCCTTCTAAACGCGAATTGACTATAGTATCAAAGCTGTTCATTATTAATTATTTTCTGTACGGTTTCATTTAAAAACTTAACCAAAAAAAATATTTTAGCAAAAAAACCCAGGAAGAAGTCGCTAAAGAAAACTTACAAAGGGTATCAGCTTCTACGGACGTACCCCGATGTGCAATGGAAAGTGCGGGCGTTGCTGGACCTGCAGGAAGACGCCGAAGGCTCTGGAATTATGTGGTGGACGCCGCCGTCCCTCAGCAGCTCCACCGACCTCCTGGTACCTCCTGACCTCCTGGTGGACGTTAAAGAGCAGCTCAAGTCCTCCAACATAGAGTACGATGTGGTCATTTGGGATTTACATGTAAGTTCGAGATAATACACAATCTATACCTATTCAAGTTTCATCCATTTATATTCATAATTACAGAATAGACGGGTCGCGCTAGGCGTATTCGAGGTGGTAAGTGGAAAAAATTCTAAAGTCGCTGAATTTTTGTGTGTTGATAAAGTAGTCCCTGGGGAGCTTATCATTAAGTTTTGTGCCATTTCTGCCCACTGCGTTTTCAGCAATTCCATTATTTGTGGTTGATTTTTTTATATGGCTATAAAAGTGGCAATATTGATTTAAAGTTTAAAATATTAATGGTATCTTAACTGGGACAGCTTCCAGAGTATGGAGACTTAATTTGCGTCGTTTTCGTCCAGTAAAAAATGACTTAGGGTCATTTTTTGAAAACAGTACCGGCAAAAATTCTAAAGTGTGAAAAACGACTATTTTCTGTTTAAGACCACTAAAATAGGCCTAATTCCAAATTTTGTGCCACATTAAGCGACTGCGATTCGAGAAATTAAGTTTTTTAGATTCCCTAAGCTAAAAGCGCTCCAAAAACACATAATCGTTAAATAAAGTTCACGTATTCAATATTATTAAGTCATAAAGAATCTATATTCCAAGTTTGTGCCTTTTTCATGGAGGGTTTAAATAATAAAATGCAAAAATAATATAATTATAATATGCGGTCGAAGTATTGTGGAATATTCGCACTACAACATACACATTACACATATACGTAAATGTGTGTGATAAAATGTCATTCATTCGACTACATTTCAAAAAATTTATATATTTCGCATAATTTTACAGCGATTACAAAATTTAAACTTGCTTTTGCCCGCAACTTTGTTTGCGTAGCACGAATGACGAAGCTGAGTGTAATTGTCGCCTGATTTTATACAATACATAAATGCACAATAAAATTTGATATCCGATAGGCTTCCACATGAAACTTCGGTTATCTAACACCAAAAAAATTACAATTTCAAATACCTAATTTTAGTTCTTGAAATTAGTCGTTTAACCGAATAGTCTCTTCAGCTATATCATACTTATTGTATATATAGTATTATTTAATAAAAAATAAATAAATTATTTCAACGCTTGAATTTTATACGTAGGTTGCTGAATACATGTTTCTAATACTCGTGGTTAAGGACTTATTTATTAGGTTATTAATTGATTGTAATAATTTATATAATTAAATACATTTTACAAACCAACAAAATAATATTTGTATATATTGTTATTCATCCCGTTGACAATTTTATATCTAGGGGCACGGCAGAGCCCCGCCAAGTCGAGCCTAGTGAAACATCAGAGCACTACGTACGAATGTGGACCGATCCTTGTACTGCTTTTCGATATATGTTTACTATGTTTAGCATTAATTTATAATAATGTTAGTCTTATAAAATAATTGATTTATAATACCTAACGTTAGTCTTAATTTAATTAATTTGTTAAACTGAAAATAAAAGGTTTTTTATTTTTGAATTTTTATTTATTTATTATTGCTTGTTAGTTTTATGTTAAAACTAGCTGATGCCCGCATTTCCGCCCGCGTAGGTACAGTAAGTAGTATTAGAGGCTATGATTTTTTTATCTTAAAGTTATTTCGTTTCTTGTATAACTGACCTTTGAATTACATCAATTTTAAACTTTGCTTGCCTTTTTGGGAACACTCCTTGACTTTTTATTTTTTTAAAGTCTCACCACGCAGCCACGGAAAAATTAACCACAAATAATCGAATTGCTGAAAAGGCAATAGGCAGACATGGCACAAAACTTAATTATTAACTCCCTAGGGACTACTCTATCAACTACATATAGGTGCAGAAAAAATTCAGCAACATTAGAATTTTTCCACTTCCCACTAAAAAACAGCTAGCGCGATCCGTCTAATGAGTCAAAATGCATAGCTTGAGCGTTTCATTACTTCATGAGCTTTTGTATAAGGCACACCCCACACTAGCAATATTCGAGCGTCGTCGTTGTGCCAGAACATTGTGTTCTCTAACAGAAAAGCTATGAACAGTGACTAAAATATTTTTTATCTTAAGCCTATTTTCTACTTTACGAGTAGTGTAGTAAATTCAAGCTTTATAGAGTTAGAGAACGTAGAGTGGAGTCAGAAGGTTCTAGACGAGATCTGAAGACATTTTTTATTGGCGAGTCATAATATTATGGTCTCGTCTTGGCATCATTAAACATGAAATAAATTTAAAATTGAAATTATAAATTTCGCATTTTAGAACATTATTACTTGTCAAGTTGTCACATAAATTGTCATTTCATTTTGTCGTATTAATATGAAACTTGGGCCCCTCCCCGCGTGGCGAGAGGCCCGCACCCCGTATTCGCCATTGATACATGATAAAAGTTGGTTTTTTACATTCTAATAAAAAATCCCGCGGATAAACATGGTTAAACTTATAGAAAGTGTTTTGTAACACCATAATCATCATATAGATATGAACTCTACTAACTAAAAGTTTCATTAGTAGTTTTTATAGCGAGTTTGAGGAAAAAAAATGGAATATCTTTATACGAAATTGCCGAATGTGGCACATCTTTCTTACAGACTCAGATATTAACACTCTGAACAGTTTTTTTAAGATTTGTCAGACATTAGAATAGTTGTGGGTCTGGTGGGACCATGTTTTATATAGTAGCCGAATACCAGGAAACCCCTGGTTGGATACGACTCAAACTGCATATGTGCATCGGTTACTCTTTCCTTAATATCGTGAAAGTAAAATTTTTAGCTATAATTTACTTTTGGGCCAATATCCATGAAAGACACAAAAACCTAAATTGCTACAAACGCAGCCATCCAAAATGGCACAAAATCAAATTTTAGACTAAGAAGAAGGTCCGGAAACTATATGCAAAAAATAAAAGACTTTAGAATTTTTGCACCCTCAAAACTTATCCAGACCCGTCTAAGAAGTTACAAGGGCGGACATACAGACAGACAAACGGATCAGACAGACGGATAGACAGATAGACAGACAGACGGACGGACAGAGATAAACTATAAGTGTTCCTTGATGTACGGAACCCCAAAAAGCGACATACACATAATGATTAAATATAGCAACTTTAAGCGCCAATAAAATAGGTACAGGTACATTAGAAACCTATATATCAAAGCGTGTTAACAAAGCCATTCGTTTCCAGAAAGCGATAACTTACGAAAATCCCAAGCTATCTAAGAAGCAAAGGTTAGAGTTGGAGCACATCCGCGGTCACCCGATGACGTGGCGGCGCTACCACCGCTACGCCGACATCCTGCGGTACCTGGAGTACCTTCAGCACTCGAACGCCGATCTCGTCGAGCTCGTGCCGTTGGGCCGCTCTTCCGAAGGCCTCCCGCTCGTCGCTGTGAAGGTAACGCCGAATAATATTAATATCTATGGAGTATGGCCGCTTTCACACCACGCCAATAAAGAACTTGTGTTACACATGACCTAGGAACACAGAAAACTTTTTGTATCTTCGGCGGGATTCGAACCCGTGACGTCCGGCTTGAGCGCCGACGCACTACCCACTGAACCACAGAGGTCGCCACAGAATGTGTCAGAAGAAAACTAAACCCCTTGCTTTCCGAAACTATTACAACTATTTTGTAAGATAAGCTTTTCAAAATATTTTAAACCGAGACATCGGAATATAACTAAATGGAATTATCTACGACATATTTTATGCAGGCCGTTTATAGCTCCATAAAATTAAGTGCTTATTTACAATTCCACTAATGGCTACCAAAATTCTGTCAGATTTTACTCTAAATTGATAATAAACAGCAGCCAATTAATGGATCTAATAATAATTTATGCCGGTTATCGTTACAATCTCATACATAATTTACACACATCGTGAAATATTAAGTTTTTTCTATGTTTCTCTAAATTCTAGACTTTTGAAATCGTGTCAACATAATTAGAAAATAACAGTGGTCTAATTTTTGAATAATAATTTAACCAGTTTTTCTGATTTAAATCTTAAATGATAAAGTAGCAAACTCATGTTGTGGCAACAAAAAACCTTAGTGATTTTATATTATAATGAAACTTAAAAACGTGTAGTTATTAAATCATTCTTTGTAGGTGTCTAAAGGTGTTAATGAAACAAGAAAAAATGGAACCGCTAACCATAAAAAGAAATACAAGCTGCGATCTAACATGAAACCGGCAGTATGGATAGACGGGGGGACCCATGCCTGCGAGTGGATAGCTCCAGCAGTAGCCACGTGGATTTTACATCACCTGGTCGAAGGCGACAAGAATACTGGTGAGTTCTATATCGAGTCTATATGATCATAAACCTTCGACTGGGACTACGTTATCCACAATGTCTCCGGTCAGAAAAATACAGCGCCAAAAACACGGCAGTAATTTAAAAACTCGACGCTCGTGTGTTCGATTTTCAACTCCATTGAATAAGCACAGAGCTCTATTTTCAGCGCTAGTGATTTTTTCCAGCCGGTGAAATTCCAGATAATGTAGTCCGAAGGTTTAAGAATCTAGAATTTTGATTATTATGAGATTGAATGTAGAGCGAAGTAAAAAAAGTGAGAAGAAGCGGCAGACCAATGAAGACATAGGTAGGTACTAGGTAGTAGGTACAGTTTTTTCCAACAGACTGCTTTTGGCTCCTACAGTGCACATCTATACATACATACATATAAATAAAATTAAAGTGTATGTTTGTAATTTAAAATAAACAGCTTTTGACTTAATGCATGAATGTATATTCGGTACTTACAATTTTTTTTTGTCTGTCTGTCTATCTGTCTGTTTCATCCGGCTAATTTCTGAAACGGCTGGACCGATTTTCACGGGACTTTCACTGGTAGATAGCTGATGTTATAAGGTGTATCATAGGCTACTTTTGTTTTAGGGTTCCGTTGTTAAATAGGGTTCCGTTTCCGTTTGTTCTATGGAAACGAAGTTGCGGGCATCAACTAGTAACGAATAAAAATACATTTGACTAATAGACAACTTTCTTATAATTTTATGGAAAAAGTGAGGCCAAAAGAACTGAAGTTTATTCAAAAAATTAACAACCGTAACGAATAAAATGATTAACATGTTTATATTTAACTACCTATAAAATTGCAACAGCTGAAATTCCGACATGGTAAAATAATTTTTGTTTTAGGAAACGACCAAGACATACTGAATTCGGCGGACTTTTACATTCTGCCGGTATTGAACCCGGACGGCTACGAACACACGCACACCCACGATCGCCTCTGGAAGAAGACACGCTCGCAGAACGGAGATCGATCCGACGATTACTACATTAGTTGGTCAGTAAGCACCAGTTGATAATGGAATTGCGCACGTGACATCAAACTACGGAGCGGAACGCGACGTATCATTATAACGACCACGCCTTAAGACGCGACTATACGCATGCGATTGTTAGAAGTGTCTGATTGTTTTAAGGAAAAAATTAAACCAAAAATATTTGTCTGTTATGTCGGTTTACGGACGATAATTTTACGTGATAACGTCATCACAAACCGAACGCTTAGGCCGATCGTGCCTCTCGTGATTTATAAGATGCTATCACGTCAAAAAACAACGGTCAAATTTTTAATAGCATATTATAATATTTAAAAGCAGTCACTCTTTCCCTGAGCGTTTGATTCAAATAAGTGTATTTTAAACTTTAAATAGTTATTAATATTACAGTTTTAGTAGTCAGATATCTGAGACCATAAAAAGTATTTCAAAAAAAAATCAGCCACTGTAACATAATTTGTAATAAAATTTATTTTAGTAAACCAAAGATAAGTACCTACCTATGCAGAAGGGCCACACGCTCGGATAAACTCCTAATTCTTACCTTTTTTACTGAACGTCTATGTGCTAACGTCGTCTAAATGCTATCACGTCAAAAAACAACGGTCAAATGTTTAATAGCATATTATAATATTTAAAAGCAGTAACTCTTTCCCTGAGCGTTTGATTCAAATAAGTGTATTTTAAACTTTAAATAGTTATAAATATTACAGTTTTAGTAGTCAGATATCTGAGACCATAAAAAGTATTCCAAAAAAAAATCAGCCACTGTAACATAATTTGTAATAAAATTTATTTTAGTAAACCAAAGATAAGTACCTACCTACGCAGAAGGGCCACACGCTCGGATAAACTCCTAATTCTTACCTTTTTTACTGAATGTCTATGTGCTAACGTCGTCTAAATGCTATCACGTCAAAAAACAACGGTCAAATGTTTAATAGCATATTATAATATTTAAAAGCAGTAACTCTTTCCCTGAGCGTTTGATTCAAATAAGTGTATTTTAAACTTTAAATAGTTATAAATATTACAGTTTTAGTAGTCAGATATCTGAGACCATAAAAAGTATTCCAAAAAAAAATCAGCCACTGTAACATAATTTGTAATAAAATTAATTTTAGTAAACCAAAGATAAGTACCTACCTACGCAGAAGGGCCACACGCTCGGATAAACTCCTAACTCTTACCTTTTTTACTGAACAATACAATAGTTTCCACTGTGAAAGTCAAATATTTATTATGATTTCCAATAGGCAATCGGACTAATTTTTTTTATTGCATAAATGAATAGTGTAACTTCTCAGAAGAAACCGTATATCAAAAGTCAATATTTTCAAAGGTACAGCGATTTGTAGGTATAAAAAATTTCGCGAGCCTCCTAAAAACGCTCCATACTAAAGTTGACCTACAAATGACGTCATTTGTAGGTTATAGTATATGAAGTAGTATATGAAGTATATGGCCGCCGGAATATATTTGTAAATATCTCCCATATTTGTGCGTTTAAGTTCATACTTACTATAATGCAAAAAAAAATAAATTTTTTGGTACTTTTTAAATGTATTTTATTAGTAAACTTAGGCCTTTGCATCCGTTAATGGATGATTTATACAGTATTCTCCGAGCGAAGTAACCACTCTTCAAATACTGTAGTGCCTGGGACATTTGGTTTTTAAATGTCGTATGGTTGCCCAAGCACATACGGCATTCTCACAACATAGTCAGCCTAGTCCAGAGGAATGAACTGGTCAATACGTCTGGGGCCAACTACGTGCGGGTTTCCTCACGATGTTTTCCTTCACCGTTAGAGCGTCCGTATAATGTACTTGAGATCTGAAAAAGTCTCATTGGTACACGCCACAACCTGGGATTCGAACCTGCACTCTCTCGAGTGCGATCCAAACGGTCTACCCACTAGGCTACAGAGCTCCGTGCTTGGGCAACCATACGACATTTAAAAACCGACTGTCCCAGGCACTACGGTATTTCAAGAGTGGTTACTTCGCTCGGAGAGTACTGTATACATCATCCATTAACGGATGTTATGGCCTAAGTTTTTTTTTTATTAGTAAACTACACATAAAATAATATATTTTTTTACATTTACCAAGTAGTAATGCCTCAATATTTCTGAATATATTAATGAAACTAAATATTTCAGACGTAGTCCGATCCCCTATTGTGTTTCACAAACGGCCTTTCCAGTGTCCGTATGTCCACGGAGCGACGTCGTCGACTTAAAACGGTGCGGTATCGCAGCACGGTGCGTTGACATAACGTCTAAACTCATGTTCGTGTTAAAATACGCGTCACGACGCCGGATCGCCTTGCCATGTGAAATTCCAGTACATGTATCTCCATTCTGCGGCGATGTTGCCATGCCGTGAAAAATCACGACGCGGCAACGCAACGTACCTACGCGACGCCGTTTCACGTTGTTGACGTCATGACGTGGACATGTAGACCGGCCCTAAGAACACAGTAAGAACAATGATCATAAACACACATCAAGTAAATCATAAAACTTAGAGAAGTATTTATAAATCTCTAAGGCCCACTTGCGCCAATCCGGGTTAAAGTTAACCTTGGGTTAAAATATCATGCTTTCTCTTTCAGCATGAGGGAACATCCAAGATGGCCGACAAGTTATTTTTAATGCATTCCTACAATATGGGTATCAAATGAAAGGGCTTGCTGAGAATAACTCGAAAATCCAACATGGCGGAACATCCAAGATGGCCGACCAGTTATTTTTAATGCACTCGTACAATATCGGTATCAAATGAAGGTATGGTATGTTGGGGTTTTTTGAGGTCCTTACTGAGTAGAGTAAAATCTGTAGAAGGTCTCCTTATTGAAGAGCTTGACTGTACTAAATTAACCGGCAAACAACCTTGCAACAATGATGCGTTAAATAAGATGAACGAAATGAGAAATCTATCTAGCGATAACTAAAAAGTAAAAATCGATTTAAAAGTAAAAAAAAAAAACTTTAAAAAAACAAGCTTTTATTTGAATGCGCTAAAACGAATAAAATATTTTTTTCCTTTAAAACTTTTACTATCAACTTATAACGTAATTACACAATTTATATGATATAAAAGCTTGTCGAGAATCAAACAAAATAAAGAAGTAAATTAAGTAACTTGATCTGATAGATTTATGAGACAATTTGTTTGATTCTCGACAAGCTTTTATATCATATAAATTGTATTATTACGTTATAAGTTGATAGTAAAAGTTTTAAAAAGAAAAAATATTTTATTCTTTTTAGCGCATTCAAATAAAGGCTTGTTTTTTTTAAGTTTTTTACTTTTAATTTATTTATTATAATAAAATATGTGAATAATTCACATATTTAAAACTTATACACATCCATGACACGGAACATGGTAAAACTTTTTGTTCCTTCGGCGGGATTCGAACCAGCGACCGGTTTGATCACCAATATGCTCAACCACTAAGCCAAAGAGGTCGTCAAACTTTTAATTAGTGTAAAATATACTTGACCACGTGGTAGTGCTCATGATTACAAACTTTCCCAAAGTAACTACTACTACAGGCACTCCAGGAGTGCCTGTAGAAGTGAAAAATCTCAAAAGTCATTTAACTAGACACTTTTTTCACCATAGTGTTTTCACTATACGTCAAATTTCAAAATGGCCCCAAAATTCTAAAAAATGGGGGCCTTTTAACTGGAGACACTTCTTTTCTCTATTGTGATTTCACTGTACGTCAAATTTCAAAATGGCCTCAAAAATCTCAAAAGTCGAGCAATGGCTCGAATGGCGGCTTATACTTATATTGTACGCGATATTGGTGTCACTCATACAACTACATTTTAAAAACCAAGTTTCAATATACTAACATAGCTTCTAAGTAAAAATGTTTACTAACACTGTTGACCGAAATAAAAACATTTTATTTTATTTATTTGTATTGTATCTCCCTCTCGGCACAAATTTGATGTCGAGAGCTCATTCCAGTTGTTTACTTACAAATTCCATGGATATATTTTGTTCAGTTATTAACGTCTTAAGATCGAATGTATAATTATTATTAATAAATGTTATTAAGATGATGATGATGATTACTGTAAGTTACAAAAGCATATCTTTAAAGACTGAGGAGTTCTGTTCAGTGCTTTTGGATCCAGGGTACACATTGGTACAAAATCTTATTTTTTGGTAGCATATGCTTGTATTACTTCAGTAAAAGGCAAAATCACTAAATGTGTCGATATAAATTTCGAGGAGTTCCCTCAATTCGTCATGAACCGCATCAAAAGGTTTCCACTTTAGTGACTAAAGGACCAATTTCGAATTTAAACCCTTTACAATAACAAAAGAATTTTGCAAATAGGTCCATAAACGGTAAAGTAATGTTCAAAGATCTCCGTGTTAGTGTAAAATACTATGAGAAGTACCTTTTATATCATAATAATGTGATGATGTATGGTGTGATGGTGGTGGTGATGATGATGATTACTCTAATTGACATGGTAGCATATGCTTGCAGTTCTTTAAACAACGCCAAAATCCCCAAACATGTATCTATAATGAGTCAGGAGTTCTGTTCTATACTTTTGGATCCAGGATATACCTTGGAGCAAAATATTACTTTTTGGTAGCATATGCTTGAACTTCTTTAGAAAAAGTTGAAATCACCATATGTTTCCAAACTTCAACTAATTTGTCCCCAAATTAAAAATATTGTTGTCACTCTTGTTGAAAAGAGACGGAGCGGTTTGTATTGTATCTCCCTCTCGGCACAGATTTGATGCCGAGAGCTCTTTCCAGTTGTATATAATACTTACAAATTCCTTGGACGTAGCTTAGGCATTGCCTAGATAAGTGAATGATTGAACGAATGTAAAGATTGGTTGTTTATGGTTTTATAAACCGGCTAAGTAATGTAGTCCATAGAAAATATTTTGGCCTTCTCTTTACATTGATTCCGTCGTGTGTTAAAAAGTGACAAAAGATAAGACCTTGGTTTATTTTGTTTGGTAACGTAAATTCACCAAAAGGCTGTCAATTGTCTTGTCATTACAAGACGTCAAACAGATATTTAGTATACGTGTTTACTGTTGACTAAAATTATACATTACGATTAATACATTACGATTGATTTGGAATCGTTATTGATATACCTATTAAGGAAAATAAATTAAAATAAAAAGTAAAAACCGCAAACTTTACGGCGGAGGAAAAAATAAATTTTGTGCGAGTGTTGTACGACGAAGGCCCGTGCATCCTATCGAAAGTCTTCTTACGAAGGCGCGACGAATAAATATAATTGATATAGTTATAAATAATCTATAGACAACTTGATAAAACGCCCGACTTATGTGTTGCCTACGCTTACGAACTTCCTAATCGGGCTCATAAAGTTAAGAATATCCTAAGTGGACTTAGGAATGGCCTAAGGTTAGTGCAATAGTATTTTTGCTAGGAGCAGCCTAAACAAGTTAGGAAAGAACTTAGGCGATCCTTAAGTTTAGTGCAAATGGGCATTAGTGTACGCATAAAGTGCCATAAGACATCATAGTCAAAACGGATGGGTGTGCTAAACATACGTTCGTAATGTGACTCACAGGAAAAAGAAGTGTTACATATTTGCAGAGTAAGCATTTAAAAGTCTCGCGGATGTGTTGATCTCATTTGCAAATACATTTAAATGTTACTTATCCTCCTGGGTGTCAGGCGCCGGGTGCCGCCTTTGAGAGCTAGGGCAAGAAGCGTCAGGGTCCGGGTGCCGCCTTTGCGGGTAGTAGTTATATTTTTTTCTTTCATTTAAAACCCTACAATTTTTACAATTTTTTTGCCACACCACGCTGGACATAAATAAAAAAGAAGGAGATATTGGGCATTTGCGTATAGATTTAATAAAAATTTTAGAGGGAATTTTAAAAATTTCTGCGACATACCGTCGTGCCGGCACCCGCCACGCGACACTGAGTACTTGACAGCTTTCGGTTAGTATGAAAAAAATTTCAAATTTCAATAATTTCAAATAGGAATGTAAATTGAACACTTTATTAGAAATAGTATGTATTCTAGTGCCTAGGAATGTCATTAATTAATGATAGAATTAAGTACATTAGTTACAATGATTGTTTTTGTAAGACAGTCCCGTCAAAAAAGCCTTTTTTCCGAGGGTTTTTATTCCCTCATTGTGCATTGAAAACAAACAAAAGTGGCACAAAATTGATTTAAAATATATTGAACTATTTAAAAATACAAAAACATGTGAATAAATATGTCCCAGCTACAGTTTATTGAGCAACAAACCATGTCCTGTTTTTCATAAAAACTGTAATTTGTATTATATCTCTGAGATCAGATCGTAGTAATAGTACAAGATGTTTTGTATTGAAATTAAATTTCTAAAGTATCCACCTATGTAAATAAAGCAAATTTTACAATATTAACATATAAATATGGCATTATTTGGGGTCTGAAATAAATAAGTTTGAAAAAAAAAGTACTCGTGTATTTTTTGCATCAAGATTCCTTTTATTTAGTTAGTTATTTTAAAATTATAATTCCGTCATCACGTAGGCAATTTAATCTAGTTTCTAAATATGTATAATATATATAAGTTTACGTTACAATTTATCAATATAATCTTGAAAAACTACAAGGCGGGAGTCGCGCCCGTGATTCGCCAAATTGGCCCGCGATGGCCCGACGCCAGCTCATTTCGGCCATTTTTCGGCCCGACGGTCTAGAGGTTATTCTAAAGCCTAGATTATTTCTTATTTCGTATGTAAAAAGTTTTACGAGGTGTCTTTAAATTCTTGATACTTAGGCCCACTTGCGCCAATCCGGGTTAAAGTTAACCTTGGGTTAAAATATCATGTTATCTCTCTCGTTATTCGTATTTGTGAAAGAGAAAGCATGATATTTTAACCCAAGGTTAACTTTAACCCGGATTGGCGCAAGTGGGCCTAAGTATCAAGAATTTAAAGACACCTCGTAAAACTTTTTACATACGAAATAAGAAATAATCTAGGCTTTAGAATAACCTCTAGACCGTCGGGCCGAAAAATGGCCGAAATGAGCTGGCGTCGGGCCATCGCGGGCCAATTTGGCGAATCACGGGCGCGACTCCCGCCTTGTAGTTTTTCAAGATTATATTGATAAATTGTAACGTAAACTTATATATATTATACATATTTAGAAACTAGATTAAATTGCCTACGTGATGACGGAATTATAATTTTAAAATAACTAACTAAATAAAAGGAATCTTGATGCAAAAAATACACGAGTACTTTTTTTTTCAAACTTATTTATTTCAGACCCCAAATAATGCCATATTTATATGTTAATATTGTAAAATTTGCTTTATTTACATAGGTGGATACTTTAGAAATTTAATTTCAATACAAAACATCTTGTACTATTACTACGATCTGATCTCAGAGATATAATACAAATTACAGTTTTTATGAAAAACAGGACATGGTTTGTTGCTCAATAAACTGTAGCTGGGACATATTTATTCACATGTTTTTGTATTTTTAAATAGTTCAATATATTTTAAATCAATTTTGTGCCACTTTTGTTTGTTTTCAATGCACAATGAGGGAATAAAAACCCTCGGAAAAAAGGCTTTTTTGACGGGACTGTCTTACAAAAACAATCATTGTAACTAATGTACTTAATTCTATCATTAATTAATGACATTCCTAGGCACTAGAATACATACTATTTCTAATAAAGTGTTCAATTTACATTCCTATTTGAAATTATTGAAATTTGAAATTTTTTTCATACTAACCGAAAGCTGTCAAGTACTCAGTGTCGCGTGGCGGGTGCCGGCACGACGGTATGTCGCAGAAATTTTTAAAATTCCCTCTAAAATTTTTATTAAATCTATACGCAAATGCCCAATATCTCCTTCTTTTTTATTTATGTCCAGCGTGGTGTGGCAAAAAAATTGTAAAAATTGTAGGGTTTTAAATGAAAGAAAAAAATATAACTACTACCCGCAAAGGCGGCACCCGGACCCTGACGCTTCTTGCCCTAGCTCTCAAAGGCGGCACCCGGCGCCTGACACCCAGGAGGATAAGTAACATTTAAATGTATTTGCAAATGAGATCAACACATCCGCGAGACTTTTAAATGCTTACTCTGCAAATATGTAACACTTCTTTTTCCTGTGAGTCACATTACGAACGTATGTTTAGCACACCCATCCGTTTTGACTATGATGTCTTATGGCACTTTATGCGTACACTAATGCCCATTTGCACTAAACTTAAGGATCGCCTAAGTTCTTTCCTAACTTGTTTAGGCTGCTCCTAGCAAAAATACTATTGCACTAACCTTAGGCCATTCCTAAGTCCACTTAGGATATTCTTAACTTTATGAGCCCGATTAGGAAGTTCGTAAGCGTAGGCAACACATAAGTCGGGCGTTTTATCAAGTTGTCTATAGATTATTTATAACTATATCAATTATATTTATTCGTCGCGCCTTCGTAAGAAGACTTTCGATAGGATGCACGGGCCTTCGTCGTACAACACTCGCACAAAATTTATTTTTTCCTCCGCCGTAAAGTTTGCGGTTTTTACTTTTTATTTTAATTTATTTTCCTTAATAGGTATATCAATAACGATTCCAAATCAATCGTAATGTATTAATCGTAATGTATAATTTTAGTCAACAGTAAACACGTATACTAAATATCTGTTTGACGTCTTGTAATGACAAGACAATTGACAGCCTTTTGGTGAATTTACGTTACCAAACAAAATAAACCAAGGTCTTATCTTTTGTCACTTTTTAACACACGACGGAATCAATGTAAAGAGAAGGCCAAAATATTTTCTATGGACTACATTACTTAGCCGGTTTATAAAACCATAAACAACCAATCTTTACATTCGTTCAATCATTCACTTATCTAGGCAATGCCTAAGCTACGTCCAAGGAATTTGTAAGTATTATATACAACTGGAAAGAGCTCTCGGCATCAAATCTGTGCCGAGAGGGAGATACAATACAAACCGCTCCGTCTCTTTTCAACAAGAGTGACAACAATATTTTTAATTTGGGGACAAATTAGTTGAAGTTTGGAAACATATGGTGATTTCAACTTTTTCTAAAGAAGTTCAAGCATATGCTACCAAAAAGTAATATTTTGCTCCAAGGTATATCCTGGATCCAAAAGTATAGAACAGAACTCCTGACTCATTATAGATACATGTTTGGGGATTTTGGCGTTGTTTAAAGAACTGCAAGCATATGCTACCATGTCAATTAGAGTAATCATCATCATCACCACCACCATCACACCATACATCATCACATTATTATGATATAAAAGGTACTTCTCATAGTATTTTACACTAACACGGAGATCTTTGAACATTACTTTACCGTTTATGGACCTATTTGCAAAATTCTTTTGTTATTGTAAAGGGTTTAAATTCGAAATTGGTCCTTTAGTCACTAAAGTGGAAACCTTTTGATGCGGTTCATGACGAATTGAGGGAACTCCTCGAAATTTATATCGACACATTTAGTGATTTTGCCTTTTACTGAAGTAATACAAGCATATGCTACCAAAAAATAAGATTTTGTACCAATGTGTACCCTGGATCCAAAAGCACTGAACAGAACTCCTCAGTCTTTAAAGATATGCTTTTGTAACTTACAGTAATCATCATCATCATCTTAATAACATTTATTAATAATAATTATACATTCGATCTTAAGACGTTAATAACTGAACAAAATATATCCATGGAATTTGTAAGTAAACAACTGGAATGAGCTCTCGACATCAAATTTGTGCCGAGAGGGAGATACAATACAAATAAATAAAATAAAATGTTTTTATTTCGGTCAACAGTGTTAGTAAACATTTTTACTTAGAAGCTATGTTAGTATATTGAAACTTGGTTTTTAAAATGTAGTTGTATGAGTGACACCAATATCGCGTACAATATAAGTATAAGCCGCCATTCGAGCCATTGCTCGACTTTTGAGATTTTTGAGGCCATTTTGAAATTTGACGTACAGTGAAATCACAATAGAGAAAAGAAGTGTCTCCAGTTAAAAGGCCCCCATTTTTTAGAATTTTGGGGCCATTTTGAAATTTGACGTATAGTGAAAACACTATGGTGAAAAAAGTGTCTAGTTAAATGACTTTTGAGATTTTTCACTTCTACAGGCACTCCTGGAGTGCCTGTAGTAGTAGTTACTTTGGGAAAGTTTGTAATCATGAGCACTACCACGTGGTCAAGTATATTTTACACTAATTAAAAGTTTGACGACCTCTTTGGCTTAGTGGTTGAGCATATTGGTGATCAAACCGGTCGCTGGTTCGAATCCCGCCGAAGGAACAAAAAGTTTTACCATGTTCCGTGTCATGGATGTGTATAAGTTTTAAATATGTGAATTATTCACATATTTTATTATAATAAATAAATTAAAAGTAAAAAACTTAAAAAAAACAAGCCTTTATTTGAATGCGCTAAAAAGAATAAAATATTTTTTCTTTTTAAAACTTTTACTATCAACTTATAACGTAATAATACAATTTATATGATATAAAAGCTTGTCGAGAATCAAACAAATTGTCTCATAAATCTATCAGATCAAGTTACTTAATTTACTTCTTTATTTTGTTTGATTCTCGACAAGCTTTTATATCATATAAATTGTGTAATTACGTTATAAGTTGATAGTAAAAGTTTTAAAGGAAAAAAATATTTTATTCGTTTTAGCGCATTCAAATAAAAGCTTGTTTTTTTAAAGTTTTTTTTTTTTACTTTTAAATCGATTTTTACTTTTTAGTTATCGCTAGATAGATTTCTCATTTCGTTCATCTTATTTAACGCATCATTGTTGCAAGGTTGTTTGCCGGTTAATTTAGTACAGTCAAGCTCTTCAATAAGGAGACCTTCTACAGATTTTACTCTACTCAGTAAGGACCTCAAAAAACCCCAACATACCATACCTTCATTTGATACCGATATTGTACGAGTGCATTAAAAATAACTGGTCGGCCATCTTGGATGTTCCGCCATGTTGGATTTTCGAGTTATTCTCAGCAAGCCCTTTCATTTGATACCCATATTGTAGGAATGCATTAAAAATAACTTGTCGGCCATCTTGGATGTTCCCTCATGCTGGATTTTCGAGTTATTCTCAGCAAGCCCTTTCATTTGATATCCATATTGTAGGAGTGCATTAAAAATTACTTGGCGGCCATCTTGGATGTTCCGTCACGTTGGATTATCGAGTTATTCTCAGCAAGCCCTTTCATTTGATACCCATATTGTAGGAGTGCATTAAAAATGACTTGGCGGCCCTCTTGGATGTTCCGTCATGCTGGAGTTTCGAGTTATTCTCAGAAAGCCCTTTCATTTGATACCCATATTGTAGGAATGCATTAAAAATGACTTGGCGGCCATCTTGGATGTTCCGTCATGCTGGATTTTCGAGTTATTCTCAGCAAGCCCTTTCATTTGATACCCATATTGTAGGAGTGCATTAAAAATTACTTGGCGGCCATCTTGGATGTTCCGTCACGTTGGATTTTCGAGTTATTCTCAGCAAGCTCTTTCATTTGTTACCCATGTTGTAGGAGTGCATTAAAAATGACTTGGCGGCCATCTTGGATGTTCCGTCATGCTGGATTTTCGAGTTATTCTCAGCAAGCCCTTTCATTTGATACCCATATTGTTGGAGTGCATTAAAAATGACTTGCCGGCCATCTTGGATGTTCCGTCATGTTGGATTTTCGAGTTATTCTCAGCAAGCCCTTTCATTTGATACCCATATTGTAGGAGTGCATTAAAAATTACTTGTCAGCCATCTTGGATGTTCCGTCATGTTGGATTTTCGAGTTATTCTCAGAAAGCCCTTTCATTTGCTTGCATATTCACGCCAACCAAGATACTCGTCAAGACGAATCATACGAGCCCAAACTCGGCGTTGCGTCATGGGGTTGCGTCGTTTAATTACAGAGTTCCTATGGCCACCTTCCAGCTCCATCATCAGACCCTGGTTACCATATAGTATCAAAGTACTTGTCAAGACGAACTAAACGAGCCCAAATTCGATGGGACTATGTGGTTTTATTTCGGAATTCCTGTGGCCACCATTTCTTACCACGAGACAAGATTGACGTGGTGTGAAGTGTCCATAAATATTATTATTATATTATAGGTCATCCTATACAGATAAACCTACTTACTAATACTATAACTCTGTCTGTCTGATGTCGCCCGCCCGCCCGCGAGGACCTCCCGTAACTATGCGCACATAATAGCACTCAGGGATTAAGTATTTTTCTACCAGTGAAAGAATTTTTCAAATCTGTTAGGTTTCAGAATTATCCATAACATACAAACATACAAAGGTTTCCTCTTCACAATATCATGAAGGTAGATAAAATAATATAAATGTCCTATATTCCCTATTAAATCATATTGTCACCCGAACATCTAGAATGTTCCAAGGGAAATACACGGCGTTTTGTGTTGCAACTATTCTATTTTCATTTCTTCCATTTTACTCTACCAAAATGCAAATAATCAAAAAATAAATAACAAATTTTTAATTATCGGTTAGTAGGTAGGTTCTAAGTAACTAGTGATTTTTATTTTACATTTCTCTCTCAGATTATGAATAACATAATATTTAACCGATTTTATTATTATTTCTTGCTTATACACCATATCGCACATAAAATCTACCAAACCTGAAATTTAAGGAAAGATATAAACTGGCTACACTAGGTTACTTGTTAGAACGAGACACAGGGATAACTTAAAGCTATCTCACCGGGACCGGTTTTTTTATTGCGCACGTGATAAGCTTTAAGTCTGAGTCGTAAAGATCATTTTTGACTGAATTAAAAGAAAATAAAGTTTGAAGTGCTCTTTCCTGTTGTATATAATACTTACAAATTCCTTGGCTACGTCATAATTAAGTTATATCTGTTAGAGCAAACAAAATGTTTAGCTAGGCTGTTCTTATGTTTAAGTGTATCTTAACTAGAACAGGCCTAACTTACGTTTAGTGCAAATGGGTATCACTGTCTATTAAGGTTCCGATAAGAAGTTACGTTTTGATTTTGATTCTAAGCTCGCTTGTCCTTTTTATGTTAATTTATATCTACACGAAAAAGTTATATACAATATGCTCCACAGTCCACTATATTGTATCTAAAAACTAGAGGTAACAATTGCTATGAATTTTAAATAGGTTTCCATGGAACTGGGGTCGGACAGAATGCGTCGGTGTGGATGCGGATAGAAACTGGGACTTCCAATGGGGCGAGAAGGACTCCTCCAGAGACCAGTGTGCGGACAACTACGCGGGCCAGCAGCCATTCAGCGAGCCGGAAACGAAGGCCGTCTCAGAATTTCTCGCCGATCGCAGAGGTCAAATAAAGGTACCTAAGAAAAATTAAGATTTTCCTCACTACTATCTTGTTACGTCATACAAAAACTGCAACTCATACTCACCACATAAGTAGGTAGTTTTTGTAGGTTTATTACACTATTAAGACGTGACTCCTGCTAGAAACATTACACAGAAAACATGAAACAAAAACATTTGTTTTCATACACAAGCTGTCTCCAGCTACAGATAATGTTTTTGGTCGAAACAAAACATTTTGTGCAGACAAGATCTAAGTTCCGATGAAGAAGACGTATTAGCGCTCGCAGTTTTAATGATTGCAGGTGTAGAATCTAGGAAAAAACAGGGGTTCTGAAAAGGCCACTAGGTGTTTCATAAAAGTATTTTTTTCAACTCATAAATATGTACGCCATTTTAAGCATTTCTATTGAAAACTGACAAAATTGATGTTTTTTAATTAAATCAGGCCATATATTATTAGCGATCACAAAAACAAACACAAAAATCACAACAAGCAATACTATAACCCTAAAAAAATTTGGGTCATGTGAATGATGTGAACACTTGTTATGAAATGAAACATTTCTTCCCCTCTCTACCCGCGCGGGAATGTTTTCCGTCCGTCTCCGAAAACAAAAACATTGTCTATTCCTAGACAAATGTGTATAGCCACGACCCAATGTTTCGATGTTTTGTGTAATGTTTCGTAGAAGGAGACCGGCTTTACACAAGCTCCCAGCTGCGGCGCCGCTGTACTTGGATTTGTATCACAGTTTGTACGTCATATTTTGCCGCAGCGCTGGCGGTGAAGCGCCTGTCTTGTTTCTAATTTCTATATATTTCCGGTTGATATCAATTTCTGAATATTGGTGCTTTTAAAATTGTCTAAATAATACATTTTGTCAATATTCTTTTACGCACACGGTACGCGTATTTTAATAATTAATTTACGACAATGTTGAACATTAGCATTCGATAGCAACATATTAAATGGTAACAATATTTTTATCTAACCGTATTTTTGTGCCTATTATCTCAGAAAAATAATATAAACAAACTGTGAAATTGTGGCTCAGTTGCTTTATGCCTAATACATTATTTATTTTATTTATTGAATGGGGACAAACGAAATAAAGCGTAAGCGTTATTCTATGTTTTTTTTTTGCTAGATTTATTTAGCTTTAAAACTAAATATATACCCAATTACACACAAAAATATATAATTTGAATATAAAATTTATAAAAAGTACAATACTAGGTAGGTAGGTCGAAATATTAACTTCTATGGAGGTATGAGGATACTTAAGATATTATTAATGTAGGTCGCGCTAACTAATATCCGATAGTTCATTAACAGCACTGCGCTATGTAATTTACTCGCTTTATGGTATTGCTGTTTACGACACGCCATCGCCAGTTAGCTAAAAGGCTACATACAACTTTAATGTAATGTCATGTGTTACAAGATACAAGGAAAAGGCATCACAGACGACAAAGATACTATATTATTTTATGTTAAGATAAAATATCGCTTACTATACAGTTTGTGTAAACTATCACAGACGGCTAAGATATCTAGTATCTACTATTATATATTTTTATATTACGTACTTTAATATGAAATATATCCAGGCATCTTAAGATAAAATAGTAAAGTATCTTTGCCGATCAACGAAAATGAAACGAGGAATATACTATCAGAGTGTTTATGCAAATCCGTTCAGCGAATTATTTGAGGCATAAACAATGGGAGATATGCTGAAACAACACGTAAAAGACGTAAGTCACCGACAAGCCGGTGTACCACTTGTATACCTTATTACTAGGACGAAAAGGTTCACACGTGGTACACCGGCTCGTAGGCGACCGTACGTATCGTATGAATGCGAAGACTTGTTTTTGTTTGACAAACCGTTTATTTATATGGACCGTTTTTGGTGTGCACTGCGTGTACCCATTAAATTTCACTTAAACTTGTATTTCAACTTCACAAAAGTTGTATCATAATAGTTATAAATGCACCACAAAACTCATCTGTTGGAATTTTCGAAAGTAATTTAAAGTGAAAGTAATTTAAAATTTGGTGACTTTGGTGACTTTAATGAAAAGGTCGGACAAAAACAACAGTTGGATAGTGACGAATTGACGATATGATTTGTCCTCATGGTATTGGTAGCCGAAACGAAAGAGGAACTCGTCTTATTCAATTTGCTTTTGGCCAGAGCATGAGAGTCACGAACACCTACTTCCTTAGGAAACCTCAGAGACACTGGACGTGGATGTCACCAAATGCCAATGTCATGCCAAAAATGTAATTGACTTTATAGTATAAAGTCATCACTAAAGAATATCATTACTGATGTTAGCATAATCACTAAATTCCAGTTTAGCTCAATCACCGACCACAATTTAATGTGAAACTCCAACGTGCAATCGTGTTCCGGAATCAATATATAAGACATACGAAGGATGTTGGATGCTCTACTTGCAAACACAGACCAAATTAAGCTTTTTCTAAATAATTATTTTGATGGCCTCAATCTTGAGGAAACAAAAGTTATTATATAAAAACATTATAGACAGCACCGCAGAAACAAGTAAACAAATTAAATCTCCAAAAATCACCCATAGAAAGTTAACACAAGAAATTTTTTGGCCTCTGTGGCTCAGTGGTTAACTTGTCGGTACTCAAGTCGGAGGCCGCGGGTTCGAATCCCGCCAGGGAACAAAAAAGCGTAGGGTTGTGGTAGATGGACATGAGATACATTATGTCGACGAGTACGTTTAGTACGGCCAGATAACATTTTTTAAGAACAGACAAGATAAAGAGATAGACATGAGAATAGAAAAAGTGGAGAAGCTTCTATGGTCTATGAAACATCTGATAAAAAGAAATCTACCAGTCTGTTTAAAACGAAAACTCGTGGACATGTGTATTCTGCCTGTCCTAACATACGGTGCCTAGTCTTGGTCTTTGACCGCGTCACAAAAATCTAATCTCGGGGTCTGTCAAGAGGATCGACCGAATCCGAAACACCACTCGGCGCTCCAAAACGAGAGTGACTGACATGGGAAAGAAAGCAGCCTGCTTATAATGCTGTTGGGCGTGGCAGGTGTCTCGCATACACCCAGATAGATGAGCACATCTTATTTCGGAGTGGCTACCGACTAGTCGGCGGAATAGAGGCAGATCCAAAAAAAGTGGCACGACGAATTAGATGCCTTTGATAAGGACTGGCCGACCATAGTGAAGGATCGCGATTTATGGAGGAAAAGAGGGGAGGCCTTTGCCCAGCAGTGGGACATAACAGGCTAGCATAATAATAATAATTTAAAATGAAAAAAAAAAATACATAATTTTAGTAAAAAATATATTTTTTTGTAATTATTTTCATATTGATGATTAAAAACAATTTTTGTCAGTTCAAACATCAATTAAAATAATGAATCTCACATAAGATTGCTTAGATATCATTAACCAATACCTAAATCATTATATAATAATAATAATATGTATGGACGCTTCACACCACGTCAATCTGGCCCCGTGCTAAGTATCCGAAGATCTTGTGTTACAGGTAGTAAACGGGAAGTATATTTAATACTTTTATACTATACATAATATGTTTAAGTTTTTTGTTATATTATACACATATAACAAAAATTATATTATACACATATTTAATACCTGGGTCATGGATGTCATGACCCAGGAACACAGAAAAACTTTTTGTTCCTTCGACAGGATTCGAACCTGCGACCCCCGGCTTGAGCACCAAAGCGCTGAACCACTGAGCCACAGAGGTCGTCATTATATAACTGCGACTAAAAGGAAAATCATAACGCCGAAACGAAAGTGAATGTCGTTTCTGTTTTTTTGTTTGTGGTAATTACCGGATGAGCAATCACTCATCGCCATTAATATATGTTTAAGATGATTTACATACGGGCAATGAACTGTTATCGCAAGTGAAGTTAGAAAACTCAATATTTTTTAGGTATTTCGTTATTTGTTTAATTAAACACATCAACCTCCCTTTTTCTAATGAAGGGCTTTTATCCTTTTTCTACTGAAGACACTCCATCTTCAATTCTTTTTTAATTCAAATTGCAATATTTCTACCGTCGTCCTTAATTTGGGTATTTTTAGGCTTAAAATAACGGTGTAAAAAACCTAGGGGTTGAAGACGGAATATGGAAGATGGAATGAGAGGAAATGGAATGAAATAAGCCCTCTTGAGCTTCTCAAAAAATACAAATTATCGCTAGCGCTAGGCCCTCCCCTAGCGGTAGCGGTAACGCGAATTTAGCAAATTTTTTGCGTATTGCAAAACATACTATGATACAAATTACAAACTAAAAAGTAGTCTGCTAGTTATGATAAAAGGAGATGTTCTCACTCTCACATCTCATAACTAGATGCAGATTTCTTTGTTATACCGCGTTAGCCAATAGGTATACGACAGACAATACGAATAACTGAAGAGACTAACTAATCCTACAGCGTTTTCCCATTATTCGATCCGATATCGGACGTCCTTATGGACGTACGTGTAAAAGACTTCTTGGCTATCGGCTATCGGCGTCCGATACCGATATTGGATCGGAAAATGAAAAAAAAAACGGTCTCTCGTAGCAGTGCTACATGACACGTAGCGCTGCTACGCCATTAAATGGGTCAAAAGGAAAATATTGCTTATTACCTTTTTTCATTAAGTATGTCACATTTTTACCATATTATTATGACGGATTTAAACCTAAAATCATAATATAACTTTACACAAAGGCTTTATTTGCAACAGATGCACATCAAGAGACCTCATCGTGATAGAAAGAGCGTATTCCATTGTAAGATCCTAACCTAAGCATTTAGCGGTGCGGTAAACCGCGTGTTAGTCGAGAAATTGCAAGCTGTATGACGCTTTCGAAAAATCACGTGCCTACTAACTTATTATCATTTTTACATTCTAATTACAATATTTTTGTTACTATAGCAACATAGGGACGTTTTTTCCTGTCCTTTTCTACACGCTGGGGCTAGCTTTATATATACTCAAAGGGCTAGCTGTAATTATTGACAATAACGTATACAGTGTCACGTTATCGATAGAGGATAGTATGGAAATGATGATAGCGCCACGCCCATACATTTGATAACATTACCAATACGTAGTTGTCAATTGTTCAGACTTCGGCTACAGGGTCTTTAGTCAAGATGCATTCGTTAATTTCGACGTTGAAGTTCTAAAACAAAATGTATGGGATTTGACATAAGGCATCGCTAAATTTATTTAACGGTAACCTATGTAAAATCCCATATAAGTATTTTCGACTAGCTGTTGCCCGCAGCTCCGCCCGCGTAAATATAATTTACCTCGGGAACGCTGTAATTTTTCGGGATAAAAAGTAGCCTATGTTTTAATCCAGAGCCTAAACTACTACTATACCAAATTTCATCAAAATCTGTTGGGTAGTTTTTGCGCGAAAGAGTAATAAACATCCATTCATGCATCCTCACAAACTTTCACGTTTATAATATTAGGTCATTACCTATAAAATTGCCGTTTTGTATGAAAAAATTTAAACTAATTTTTTTCTTGTATTTTTTATTTGTATTAATCGAAGTAATCACCCATGCAATCAATGCATCTTTGCCAACGCAGTGGCAATTTGTTAAAGAAATCAGCTGGACGGGAGGCAATAAATTCTTCAAAGGTATTTTGTACTGCCTCTCGGGTATTGAATTTTTTTCCAACCAAGAAGTTATCTAAATTCTGGAAAAAAAAAAGAAGTCTGTAGGCGCAAGGTATGGTGAGTAGGGCAGATGCCGGAGAGCTTCCAACCCCAGTTCTTGCAACTTGGAGTCGCGCGTTGTCGTGCAGGAGCAGCGCGATTGACCAATGCTGGTTGGAGATGTGCCAGCTTCTCCATCATTGTGTTCAGTTCTTCATAGTAAACATCCGCAGTAACGCTCACCCCGTTTGTTAAGAAGCTGTGATGAATCACACCGGCGCTAGACCACCAAACAGTAACCATCACTTTTCTAGGGGTAAGTTTTCGTTTAGGGCATTGTTTAGGTGCAACTTGTTGAGCGTTTGCGGTTATCAAACAGAATCCATTTTTCATCGCAGGTAACAATGCAGTTCAAAATTCCTTCATTTGTGTGTCTGTTGAGCAGTGCACGGCACGTCTCGACGCGTACTTCGCGTTGGCGATCATTGAGATCGTGGGGCACCCATTTGTCAAGCTTTTTTACTTTGCCAATTTGACGCAAATTGATCAATATTGTTTTGGCGCTAACGTCGAAAGCTGCTGCTAATTTAGCCGTAGATTGAGTATCATCAGCTTCCACAATCGCCTTTAATTCGTCATTGTCGACCTAAGTCTTCGGACGACCGCGAGGTTCACTTTTCAGGTCGAAATTTCCAGAACGGAAGCGAGCAAACCAATAACAGGTGGTGCGTTGGTTTGTAGTGTTAGCTCCGTAAACGTCGTTGATTACTATACTCGATACTCGAATTTAACGTATCCGTGATGACGAAAAAGATTAAAATGCGATGAAAATGTAACACTAATCAATAAACAAATTACTACTTTTGGAAAAAGAATTCCATGTTTTTAAAATAAAATTAATTTGAAATTAGAATTCTTAGCCAAGCAAAAATTATTTTGATTTGAAATGGCCAGTACTGCAGAACGGCAATTTCATAGGTAAGACCTATTATTAGTAGGATTATTATATTAGTAGGATTTCGACGGCGAAATTCGAAATCAAAAACGTATGGGATTTGACATAAGTAATCGCTAAGTGACATGTCGCTTGCGATACCTTACGTCAAATCCCATACATTTTGTTTTCGAACTTCGCCGTCGACATTATCGATTGCATCTTGACTAAGCCCTCTGGTATTCTTATAATGAGAAGTCGATTATTATTACTGATACTCAATTATATTTATTACGCGAATCTATAATATGACTATTGTTACAGGTGTTTATATCGCTGCACGCTTACACACAGTCGTGGCTCCTGCCCAGTACCCACGCCAACACGCCGTTCTCGGACGACGGCACCATGATGGAAATGGGGAAACTTGCCACCGCCGCTCTTGCCGACATGTACGGAACTAAATACAAGGTAATTATTACTACCCTAATAAGAAAATCTTTGTGAGAAACACAATAAATTAAATGTTAACACGTAGAAGAGGGTAAATACCTACCGCATTCTGGTGACTTAACCTAAAAATCTAATTTCCTTAACCTCAGCTAAATTAACTTTAATACCGTCCTCTAGTATACTCTTAAGGTCAATTCACACTGAAACGAAACGATACGCGACATGGCGCTGCATTTTTAAGATAGCTATTCAAAATTGAGCTTTATTCATTACATAAGAACATAACACAGATACTTTAATATGCTACCTCTTTCTAATAAATAATAATAATTATAATAATATTAGATTTTAGTTAGTATAAAATATATCGTAAAGTATTAATGTTAGTTCCTCATGTTTTATTTTTTAACCGACTTCCCAAAAAAGGAGGCGGTTATACGTTCGGCTGTATATATTTTATTTTTTTTTATTTTTTTTGTATGTTCAACGATTACTCCGCCGCCTGTGGACCGATTTTCAAAATTTTTTCTGTGATGTATAGGGTGTAATTCCAAATTGGTCCTTTTGATATCAAAGTGGTGACCTGATGATGGGATCCATGAGGAATCGAGGGAACTCCTCGAAATTTATATGGACACATATGGTGATTTTGACTTTTTCTGAAGTAGTTCAAGTATATGCTACCAAAAAGTAAGATTTTGCTCCAAGGTTTACCCTGGATCCAAAAGTACAGAACAGAACTCCTGGCTCCTTATAGATACATGTTTGGGGATTTCGGCGTTGTTTAAAGAACTGCAAGCATATGCCACCCTGTCAGTTAGAGTAATCATCATCATCATCACCACTATCACACCATACATCGTCAGATTATGATGATATAAAAGGTATTTCTCATAATATTTTACACTAACACGGATATCTTTGAACATTACTCTGCCGTTTATGGACCTATTTGCAAAATTCCTTTGTTGTTGTAAAGGGTTTAGTTCGAAATTGGTCCTTTAGGAACTAAAGTGGGAACCTGATGATGCGATCCATGAGGAATTGAGGGAACTCCTCGAAATTTATATCCGCACATATAGTGATTTTGACTTTTACTGAAGTAACACAAGCATATGCTACCAAAAAATAAGATGTTGTACCAAGGTATACCCTGAATCCAAAAGCACTGTATAGAACTCCTCAGTATTTAAAGATATGCGTTTGGAAATTTCGGCATTGTTTAATGAACTGCAAGCATATGCCACTTTATAACTTACAGTAATCATCATCATCATCTTAATAGCAATACCTTATGGAAGCTTGGCGCGTATTCAATTATACATTCGATCGTTTAGTTTAGACGTTCTTAAGACGTATTAATAATAACTTAAGAAAATATATCTAAAAAGGGTGAAATTATTATTTTTAAACAAAAAATTAAACCGACTTCCAAAGTAAAAATACACAAAAAAGTATGAAATAAAACTTAATCTCTAAATAATTCCCGTTTCAAATTCGGCTAAAATTTTTACTATTTCTCTACTCAATCTTATTAATTTTGAAGTCGGTACCAGCAAATATGAACGTAAGTTCTATAAAATATTGTAGAATATTGTTTGGGCTGGTACCGATTTCAAAATTAAGAAGATTGAGTAGAGAAACAGTAAAAATTTTAGCCGAATTTGAAAGGGGAATTATTTAGAGATTAAGTTTTATTTCATACTTTTTTGTGTATTTTTACTTTGGAAGTCGGTTTAATTTTTTGTTTAAAAATAATAATTGTTAAAAATGTTTTAAATGTTTTAAATATTATAGTCTGTCACTCTACTTGTTATGATGTGTACGCCTGTAATTTGGTACACACATCAGGTCAAAATTATTAAGTCTTAATATTATGTTACAAACATGTTTGTACTGTTGGTGTACCTTAATAAATAAATAAATAATATCTACACGTTTCATTGTAAGAGTTCGAATATCAAGTTGCGCTGCGCTGCACAGCGCATGTGCAGTCAGTAGTGTATAGTCTGATGTCATATGAAACGTGTATCTTTTTGTGTAGTGATTAAAGTTTAATTTTGAATAGCTATCTTAAAAGTGCAGTGCTGCGTTGCGTCTCGTATCGTCGTGGTGTGAGCAGACCCTTAGTCGGTTTCTATATTTTTAAAAATGTCTCAGGTTGGAACAGTTGATGAACTTCGCCAGCCGGCTTCAGGGATGGCCCATGACTGGGCGAAGGCTAGAGCAGGAATAAAATACTCCTATCATGTCGACCTTCGCGACTCCTTCGGACCATACGGCTTCCTTCTACCAGGATCCCAGATCGTCTCCACCGCTCGAGAAACCTGGCAAGCCGTCAAAACTATAGTTGAAAATTTAGAATAATATTACAAAAAAATTGTACTTATCATGAAAACATTTGGCTCAATCTGTTTGCTCAATTACTTTGTAAAGTATTTATTTTAGTTTTTAAGTAGAAAATACTAATATAAAAACACCAAATTTTTGCTCAATTCCTATGATAGTTCTTTTAAA
The DNA here is from genome assembly GCA_905404095.1 of Glaucopsyche alexis. Lineage (NCBI taxonomy): Eukaryota > Metazoa > Arthropoda > Insecta > Lepidoptera > Lycaenidae > Glaucopsyche > Glaucopsyche alexis. The sequence continues at coordinate 13,745,369 of FR990053.1, forward strand.
GAATAATTAATTTAAAGCACAATGTGATTGTTCTTTGGCTCATAATACACGGCCAGTGACCAATATTGCCAAATAGTAGCAATTAGATAGTGATGGTTTTATCTAACATTCGTACTGCAAAAATATGTTTTAATGCAGTAGGCACTTGCGAGTTTAGTTTTGGGAATAAGGAATAACATTAAAATGTGTTTTAGCAGTCTACAATACTTGGAACGTGTGGGGATTATTAATTTACAGGATTTACTGAATGAAAGAAAAACCATCATGTTTTTTATTTAAGTATTTCAATTAATTAGTTTTTTTTTTAATTAATTTATTATATTTTATTATATCTAATGTAAATAAACGATGCAATCGGTGGTCTCTCGGAAGAGTTGTGTACATAATGCGTCGACCACTTGTTAACGTTATTGCTAACATTATGGCATGAGGTTCACATTTAGTGGTGTACCCGAAGACGGTGTAGGTACTGACCTGTCGTGTCGGCGACTGTCCGTTTTTTTTTTTTTTTTAATTAGACTTTGGCTACTAGATATTATATTTAGTTAGTAAACACATTACTTACGCTGAACTAACGCGACCGATCTTCGGCGTTTTAATTATTTAAAAAAGTGTTTCAGAAAAAATTATACAATAGATGTATAATTGTCACATTGACCTCTGTTGCCCTATGACGTTGTGCTTGATTAAAGCGTAGGTACCTACAACGGGCGCGGGAATAAAAAATTACCTAGTAGAGCACCTACTTTTAATGCATTTTATCCATTATGCATTAAAACCTACGTGAAAATGTTGTGAATAAATTGATAAATAATAAAAAAATACCTACTATTTTGTGGTTTTCTTTTCCACACAACACCTATAAAATAATAATACAACGAAATATATTTTTAGTTTCTTTACAACATTATCTATCCTAATAATAATGAGGGAAAAAATAATGGTATTTAATTTTTCGTTAATAACTCGAAAAATATTAATACTTAAGCAATTTTGAAAAAAGCTTATTAAAGATGATGAAATTACCGATACAAAAGTCCCAACTCCCGGAACTCTATCTCCATTATTTGTAATTTTAATTTGACATTGAAAATAGCGAGTTTCGGAAGCTGGGACATTATAATGTAAATTTCTTCCTCTATGACGAGCTTTTTTCAAAATTATCACTTTTACTTTTATATTACACATTATTATTTTTAAAAAATCACAGTATTGTTTAAGTACTAATAATTGATAATTAATAACGAGTTTACACATGCCCCGCAGCCCCGCAGCATTCGCCGCAGCCAACGCCACCACAGGAGCTGCAGCGTTTCGCCGCTGGCGCTGCGGCATAAAAACCATACTTACACTAACACTTGTGTTCAAAAATAAATTTTAAAAAGTCCACGTCAGTAATTAGAAACTAATATTGTCCCGGGACTATATTGTCCGGAATCGGTATGGCCGGGGAAAATTTAGAACATTGAAAATAGAACTCTGCGCTAATACAATAGAGTTGAAAATCTAACGCATGAGTCTCGAGGCAAATGTCAATGTCATTTATGATAGCTCGACACTTGACACTTCGATTTTCAACTCTATTGTTTTAGCGCAGAGTTGTATTTTTAATGGCCAGAATTTTCTACGGCCTTCTGGATTCCGGATCATATAGCTTTAGTGACTACTACTACCCGGCACCGGCTACCCGGCAACCGGGACGTGTGCAACGGCACTGAGACTGTTGGTTTTGTATGACGGTCTTCAGGCACGGAAGAAGGATCTGAGGTCTGGCTGTAAACACGGAATATTTAAAAACACAGTGTTTAGGTCAATTATGGAGTTTTGGCGGGATGTGAATGTGTGACATTATTGTTTTAGTTCTTCCATTTTTTATTTCGGTTCCTCATAATACTGTGTATTAATGGTAGAATATTAACTATTAAATATTCGTTAACGTTAACGTATTGCATAAGTATGGGCAAGACGTGGTGCAACTTCAAAAAAAGTGCTGTTTCTTCCAAAACTCCCTAGGAAGTTTCAGTAAAGCGTCTATATACTAAGGTATAGTACCACTTTACAGTGTTTACATAGTCGACTCATTTACTGAATTGACGTATTATTTGGACTTTGACTAGACTACGGACTTGACAAGGACTTGACAAGGACTTGAAGATTGAAAAAAACAAAAAGAAAAAAAAATTGAAATCCGCTTTTTTATCTTGACACTAGCAATGGTTTTATTTTGGTTTTATTTGGTTATAGGTTTACTCTATGGAGGGTAGAGATAAGGAGTACCATCTCCATACATGAAAAGTGTCCGTAAAAAGCGTTAAATACGGGGGCGCTGAAGACTTAACGGCTAAGATTAAGAACCTCTTAACGGGGTATAAAGCGGCAAAATTTAAACAAATAACTAAATCTTAGCATCTTCTTCGGTTATGTTTATAAAAATATATTCGACTACGCGAGTAAATAGAATATTCATGATTTACTGAATTAACTACTTTTAGTCTACTAAAGTCGTCAAAAATTTTAATTATCTAAACTCAACTCACTTCACTCCATCTCTTATTCCTAACTTCATACGATACCCTTCTTGTGCATCAGCGCCATTGTGGAAGATTTTTGAACTGTTATTTATAGCATACAGCTGGACACTTTTTCAACATTTCTCCCATATGAGATGGTTCTCCTTATCTCTACCCTCCATAGTTTACTCGTAGACAGGGAACGGCTTTACTATACCGCCATATACCAAGGCCATATAGAAACAAAATAGGAACTTCTGCCGGGTGTATTCGTGTTAATTTTCTAAATTAGTGTTATTTCGGTTTTTAATGTGTAATATTGGTGGAATTAAACCATTAGTTTTTCTTTGACGTGCACAAGTGTGGAAAAGTGATACAACTATAAAATGCGTGCTAAATTGGGTTTCCCGCCAAAACCCCCTAGGAAGTTTCAGTAAAGCGTCTGTCCACTTTATTGAATCGACAGACTTGACTGATTGACTACCCTGACTATTTATTTGGACTTTGGACTTGACAATTTAGAAATACTGTGATGAAAATTTGAACGAATATTAGAATATTCGTTCAAATTTTCATCACCGAAATTTTCATCAGATCACATAAAAGGCGGGAAATAGATTTCCCGCCTTTTATACTTGACACTGGCAAATGGTTATAAGGCGACGCCATTTAAAAATAAAAAAAATGAAACAAAATTGTCAATTATGACATTGACGTTTGGCAAAATTAAAACCAAAACAAACCAAACCTATGTACATTTCGAAGAATTTGTTGCATTTTCATAAAATGTTTATTTGTAATTAATGTAATAAATTACAGTGAATGTTATTTTACATTACACTCTAACTCTTTTTTAAATTTAAACAATAAAAATCGAATTTTTCGGACTAGTATTATAATAATTGTCACCACATTTTGTGTGGAAGGATAATATTCTTTATTTTGAAACTATTTTTAATCGATTAAACGTTTATATACTCATTGAAATATGGATGATAAAGGAAATACTACTTTTTCTTTGGGCGACACAATTAATCCCAACGCATTCGATGTTTCCGTCAGTGCATTATTAGTGGGGTTCGGTGGCGAAAAATACATCGATATTTTCAGGTAAAGGATGAAATATGAAATAATAGGATGACGCACCCAATTGCTAGTACTGTACCAAATTATCAGCGACCCGAATAAATAGTAGAATTATAAGCTTCTCACTAATTATTTTTGTTTCCACATATATAAAATTAAAAATTTAATGTTTCTGGAATCTACTGCCGGCGACGCCATACTTTAAACTATAAAGTATTTTCCTCTGTAACAATCGACGTTTAATTTGGACCATCTCTTAAAGTGACCCTACTATCTTATTATTTTGTCACTCAATTTGAGCCATTACTTTTTTATATTCTAGGAAAAATAACATTGGACAGAGTACTCTAATAGAACTCACAAATGAGGATTTAATAAAGTTGGGAGTAGATGATGCCAGTGTAAGAAAAAAATTATTGGAAGAAGTAAAAAATTTACCTGTTTACAGTGAGATTGTAGCAAAGTATGTGACATTATTATTTTGTTAATTACTCTCCCTATAGGTAATTCAGATAACTTATTCAAATATCTCTTTTAGTATACCTTCTAAACCTAACTTGGATGCTAAGGAAGTGATAAATGTGCTCGAGGAGAGCTCTCAGCACTTGTACAGAATATATTTAAGTATGATGACCAATACATTGGTACTGAAAAACTCAAAAGCAGTGGATTGCTTAATTGATGATGAATTGTTTGCTTCAAAAGTAGCTCTGTCGTCGCTCAGGCATATGACCGAGACATTAAATCTAATGGAGATAGCCTTACACACACAATTTAAGGTAAATAAACTTACAACATTTTTGTAATTTAACAAAGAATCTTACTAGAGATTAGAAAAAAAAATATTATTTCAGTAAATAAATAAATAGAAAATACTCCAAATACTTCTCTACTTAAATTGATTAAATTTATTATATTTTTTCATAAAAATATAAAGGAAAGATCATGTCATCAAAATGTAATTTTATGAAAAATTGTTTTATGAATAATTTTATCACTTTAGAATTTAGATAATATTATTAATAAATATATAAGTTTTATTCGGAAAATCTTTATTTTTATTTTTATAATGATATATTTGTTTTAGGCTGTATCAAAGGAATCAAAATACAGAAAAAGAAAAAAGGTTGTAGTGGGCACTTTAGGGAGTGCGCTTATAGTGGTGCTTGGGGTTTGTTTTGTCCGTTCACTGAAAAATCTTTAATAAGTCAGTAAAAGTTATGAGAAGTATTCAAATTATATGATACAAGAACTTAACTAAGTAACTATCATTCTAAACAAAAGATAAATTTTAAACAAAATTAATGATTTGGGTATTGGGGTGGGATATAGTTTTTTTAAAAGTAGCCAAGTTTTGGCTACGAAATTTTTGTTTGTAATCTACAAAAAGTACAAGTTCAAATAGGAAATAATACCCTGAAGGTTGGTTTTCATTATTTTCTACACAATATAAGTAAGTAAGCAGATTGTGGGAGTCTGACAACATTATTTTGATTGATATCCCATTATTCTAGGTCTGATATTAAAGTAAATAGTGAAAGTCAGTAGGTACTTCCATTTATATTAAACTTGTTGATTTGTCCTGTGTATATTTGTAAGTTAACATTATAGAGACTGAGCAGATTTCTATTTTTGTTTTTGGCAGTGTAATGACAAATATTTTTACCAAATATCTATAAAATAGTCCCTCCTTTGTATGAATGCAAAAAAATACAGTAATAAAAAGTGTTGCAAAACAGTGTCGTTACTTATTTAGCACCACAGTGATTGGCACAAACAATAAAATTTATTGGATAATTTTGGTGATCATCTCGATTGATAACTGAGACAACAGGATGTAAGCTCAATAAACAGATCGGATAAAGTAAATCGGTATCAAAACGACCTAATTGTTTCGACCTCACCAATTAAAAAGTGTAAGGTGTACTTGGGTATACGCGGGGCGGCGGGCAGCGTGTGACGTCACGGGCGGGCTCCGGAAGCGGCCGGCAGTGGAGTCCTGGGCTCCCGGAGCGGCGACACCGTTTATCGCGAGTATAAGTCAATTGAACTGCGTGTCCGCTGCTCGCTCGCTCGGTGATGCTCGCGCCGGATCAACATATTTTTGCCACTTAATGTGCGCCATTTATTATACAGAAAAACAACTGTTTCAGAAAAATGATAATCTCTAGTCTACTGATTTTAACGGTGTTTAAGTGCTACGTGGCAGACGATACTGTAGCAGGTAAATATGAAAGTCAATGTTATGAGCATGAAGAAATACACACCTACAGCGTTTTCCATTTTCACCTCAGACTTCGATCATCGATGGCCTCAGCAAAATGAATCAGATTTTTTATAAGTAACAAAAAATATATATGATTGTATCTCCTATCAGTTATTTTAGAGAGGCACAATGCAATATTTAACTTTCATAATTGAGTGATTCTTCTAATTAGGTACTCCCGGGATCCCACTGGTAATAATTATATAGGCAGGTATGGCATGGCTTTAGAATCAGATCGACAAGACAGGTAAACTTATTCATGTGAGTCATGAAAAGAGATTAAGTTGTAGAAGATACACAACTATTAATGAAAAGCACCCACAGGTAAAGTTATTTTGTGAGAGACATAAACAGAGTGCATAAAGACTGCAATGAAGATGATGTCCATCCCTCTAATATGGCTATACGATTCCCTATCCGCACTCAATAATTTGATATTAAGGGCGATAAACCGCAAGGGAAGTTGGGAATTTTAAGGATCAGGAACTCAAGTAACATTTGTTGTTTTGTAACTCCTCTGGTGTTGCGAATGTCCATAGGCGGCAGTAATCGCTTATCATCAGGTGAACCGTCTGCTCGTTTCCTGGTCAATTTCATAAAAAAACCATATTATGAAGAATGCTAAGTGTAAGTCTTAGTAATACCTAGTATTTAATGCTTATACTATGAGTAGTCGAGCTTCTCAGTCACGCCGCCCCAATTCTCAGACGCTTTTAGAGATATGAGTTTCTCAAGTCACATGGTTGATGGTGTCCTTTTCATGAGGTATCAGGACCGCGCCGACCCCCGGCAGCGCCTGTGTGCGAAACCCATGAAGCGCCTCTTATTTTTACGAATCTTCATGTTTTAACTTTTCGGTGGCGGCCCGCGGCGCCCTCATCGTCTTGGCGCCTGTATGCGCCGCACACATCGCACACAGGGGCGGCACGGCTCTGCGAGGTATCTAAGAATCAATCAAGCAGAGACCTTCGTAATTTAAAGATCCCTTAATAACTTCAAAAAGTGTTTATGAATTCGGCCGTAACTTAGAACAAACGATTTGAACTAAATATTTGTTTGAAAAATGTACAAACGAAACATTAAATAAGTACCTACCTATTTCCTTAAATAAATACGGAATAAATACGATATAAATAATACGGAATAATACAGTCCACTTATATTAGCTACGTAGGTATTGTATTATTTAATAGTTGTTTACATCTCCTTAAAAAATTGACGCATAACGATGTTACTATTTGTGACTGTACCTACCTAGTATCCACTAGTGATACCTTATAGGTCAGAACTCTTAAGCAGTTATTTCTGTTTGTTAATCGTGTTTTAATTTATAACTTACAATCACAGTCAGTTCACATCGAAACGAAACGACACAGCGTTTTTAAGATATCTATTCAAAATTGAACTTTATTTATTAACCAAGAAGATCCTTGGATTTGGTCGAATTGGATGACACTGAACACCTACACTAGTTTCATACATTCATTGTAAGGGTTCGAATGCCTGACAAACATGATTTTAAGACAGCAATTCAAAATTCCATTAAATAGTTATCTTAAAAATGCAGCGTCTCGTATCGTCATAGTGAGAACTGACCCTAAGCTGTTAAAAAAATAATTTGGATTAGGTAATTGACGAATTAAGGATACGAAATGTAATACAAGTACATACTTATACCAGCAGGTCTAAAAAGGCCGTTTTGGCAATTCATTTTCAATTCTTGTTATGAATTACTGACAGCGATCGTAAAATGGCCACTTGAATTGCAATTCATATTAAGATTTGGATACAATTCATATGCAGAAATTGGCTGAAATGCATTCATTTGACAGATTTACAAGCAGAATTGCTTTAGTGTCAAATAGCAATATTGCGATGATATTGCGTAAGTGGCCTTTTTAGACCCGCTGATGTTAGTTTGAAACGAACTAGGTATCTGTAGTAAATAGGTACTTTGGTTAGGTTAATAGGTAGTATGGCTCAATGGAGATTGTGTGGCTATCGGAGGGCGCAGATTCGATCCCCGTGATAATAGGTAGGTAGTTAGGTACTACCGTGGGATACTCATCCCAACTTACCTGTCCGGTAGTTGTAGTATAGTATACGGGGATGCGACCCCGGCTTCCCTAGCTATTAGGTACTAGCCTATCCCGTGCCCTGCTTGGCGGTAATATCCTACATTCCTAATTCCCACTCTAACTTACCAATCTTCCTTTCCACACCACCTATCCTTCTCTTTCCCTATTCCTACCCTCTCCACCAATCCGTGAGAACGCAATGGATAATCATAAAAATAATTTAATTATCCATAATGGCGGCGATGTGGTTCTCCACCCATCACGTCTCGTTCTCGCGGAGGCGAAAAGTGCCCCATGGAGAGCCACTTCGCTACGTTGAATGTAAGAGGAGGAATGGATGGTAAGAATGAAAGTGAGCGAAGCGAAACATGTATGTGAGGATCGTAGCAAGTGGAAAGAAGTGGTCTCTGCCTACCCCTACGGGAAAGAGGCGGTCTCAGCCTACCCCTATGGGAAAGAGGCGTGATTATATGTATGTATGTAGTTAGGTACTAATGAACAGTCAAACGGCAAAGAAAAACACCGTGAGAGGTCATGTGAGTAAGAAACTAACACAGGGGCGTAGCTACCGCCGTATCTGCCGTATCAATTATACGGGGCCCCCGGGTCACGGCCCCCCGGGCCCCCAACGTGCAAAATTAATAAAAACTTCCCAAATTTCATCTTCATCTTCATATCATCATTAACTATAAATGATATAATAAATCTTCATCGTCGTATCACGAGTGTAATCTCCAAACAAATATTTGCGAATGATGGCGCCTTGCAAGTATTGTAGAATGTAGAGACATGTGAATGTCTCTACATTCTACCTACAATACAAGGCGCCATCATTCGTCGAAGTTTTCGTTCGAGTCGTTGTTTTAAAAGACTTAATTACCGACACTATAGATAATAATTGACTACAATGAAGCAAACATAATTTTTCATAAAAACTCACAATTGAATTGACTACAATTTTTTATGAGATAGTTAGTAGATGGGCTTTTAATAACGAGGGAAGATAAGCTAATGAGTAAGTAGATGCCGTCGGCTTCATTGAAATGAAAGTAGCAAAGATAGAAATATTGTTTTGTTTCATGAAATAAGACCAGCAAACCAGCAGACGAAACGCCTGATGGTATCATGGTAATATAATTACAAATGCGTTACCGGTCTTTTAATTCACGAACCAACACCATCAATTACTCGCTAAAGCTAATTTCACGCCATTTTTGTGTGAGGCCGTTATCTCTATTGACTATTTAAGTACGACTTTTCAAACGACTTCCAGAGGAGGTTTACAATTCGTGTGTATGTTTTTTTTTTTTGTGTGTATGTTACACGATTACTCCGCCGTTTGTGGATGGATTTTCAAAATTCTTTTTTTGTTGTAAAGGATTGACTCCTGGATTGGTCCCATTGTCATCAAATGGTAGATCTGGTGGTGGGATCCATGAGGAATTGAGAGAAATTCTCAAAATTTATAGGGACACCGATAGTGATTTTGACTTTTTTTGAAGTAACTAGAAAAATGCTACCAAAAAGTGAAATGTTGTGCCAAGGTATACCCTGGATCCAAAATCACTGAACGGCATTTCTCAGTCTTTGAAGATATACGTTTGAAAATTTCAGCAATGTTTATAAAACTGCAAGCAAATTTCAGTATTAAATAATAATTATCATCACCACAACCATCATAATCACACCATACATCATGATAAATTATGATGATATAGGTATTTTTCATAGTAATTTACACCGATATCGATTTTTTGAACATTCACAGCTACCAACAATTGAAATGTTATACCAAGGTATCCAGGTATACCAGGGTATCCAGGGATCCAAAAGGGCTGAACAGCACTCCTCAGTCTTTAAATATACACGTTTGAAAATTTAAGTATTGTTTATAAAACTGCAAGCAAATGTCACTATTAAATAATCATCATCACCACCACCATCATCACACCATACACCTTGATATTTTATTGATATCTAGGTGTTTCTCATAGTTTTTTTTACACTGAAATCGATTTCTTTGAACATTCACAGCTACCAAAAGTGAAATATTGTGCCAAGGTATACCCTGAATAAAAAACCACTGAACGGCATTTCTCAGTCTTTAAAGATACACGTTTGGAAATTTCAACGTTGTTTAAAGAACTGCAAGCATATGCCACTTTTAAATAATAATCACCATCACCACCACCACCATCATCATCATCATAGCATACAAAATGAAAACATTATGACGATATAGGTATTTTTATAGTATTTTACACCGATGTCAATTCCTTTGAACATTCATAGCTACCAAAAAGTAAAATATTGTGCCAAGGTATATCCTGGATCCAAAAAGGCCCAACAGCACTCCTCAGTCCTTAAAGGTACACGTTTGGAAATTTCCGTATTGTTAAAAAAACTGCAAGCAAATGTCACTATTAAATAATCATCATCTCCACAACCATCATCACACCATACATCATGATATTATGTTGATATAGGTATTTCTCATAGTATTTTAAAGTGATATCGATTTGTTTGAACATTCAGATTCAGACCTACTCAAAAGTAAAATGTTGTGCCAAGCTTATATACCTTCCTACTAAAAGTATTACATTTGGATAATGATAATAAGGATAATGATAACTATGGGATCCACTAGGAATCAAGGAAACTCTTAAAAGCAATGCTTATGATTTTCTAAACATTTTTTTAATTTCCCCGCAACTTTTTCTGTTAATACAATACACAAGATTTATGAAAATTTGTCTAGTAGTTCATGCAATGAATGAACAAGACAAAAGGGGATTATTTTTAACTTCCCGCTAAGAAAATCTAAGATTTTCAAAAAATCGGGAAGATACTGGTTTTACCCCGTTTTGCAAAAATCTAATTCTCATCAGATCTCGACGTTCTGAGGTCACAGGAAGCTTCCCTGACTACCCCCGCGAGGGTGTCACTACAACTTCATGGAGATGTTATATGCATAAGTGCTTAAAATTGACATTGAAAACACATAATTTAAACTATAGTAGACGTTACTCGCTACTTCGTGCGCGCAAAAGGAAATCTTGCGGGAACCGTACATTTTGCCGCCATAAAATGTAGCTTCAGCAGGATGGTAGAATGGTAATTTATACGTTGTTTACGAATTGGCCTCGAGTTCGAAACCCGGTCAATAAAATTTTTTGTGATCCTTTTTATTTCTTTTCTCAATTTTATTTATTTTTAAATATTTCATCGTCCTATGAAAACTCCGAACAAAGCTCGGTCTCCCAGGTACTAGTTAATAATATTATAATATCACTGAAAAGAAAAAAATAAAAAATATTTAAAAAAATATAAAAACCGACTTCCAAAGTATAAGCAATAACATTCTTAAAATCACTAAAAAGTATAAAATAATTCTTAATGTCGAAATAGTTCCATTTTAAATTCTGCTAAAATTTTACAATTTTTCTACTCAATCTTTTTATTTTTTAAGTCGGTACCAGCCCAAATAATTGTATAAATCCTTCAATAAAACAGATCATTAATTTTAACACAACTACGTCCTTATATGTATATAAGTACAAATAATATTTTAAAGAACTCACGTTCAAATTGGCTGGTACCGACTTCAAAAATAAGAAGATTGAGTAGAAAAATTGTAAAATTTTAGCAGAATTTAAAATGGAACTATTTCGACATTAAGAATTATTTTATACTTTTTAGTGATTTTAAGAATGTTATTGCTTATACTTTGGAAGTCGGTTTTTATATTTTTTTAAATATTTTTTATTAGAGTAAGGTATTGTTCGCGTAAATATAAGATTTTTTACAGTTGAGGCTGTTCTGGGCGAGATTGCCGAATTACCTTGCAATGTGACGACAGACGTAGAAGACGACAAGCTCACTGTTTTGGCCTGGTACAAGAATAGCTCCGCGACGGCGTTCTATAGGTGATCATAAGTTAAAATTTAAATCATCAGGGAATCAAATTCATAAGCAGATAGAGTGTTCATAATTTACTTGTAGGTATGACGGCATAGAGTCACAAATCATAACACAATAAAGTTAGTGACATGTCAGTTTGATATCATATTAATAACTTAAAGGTGTTTCCTCACCTGGAGCATTCGCGTGTAATGTATCCAAACATTACCTAACTGTGGGAGGATAACCGAGCATTACAATGCGCACCTTGTAATGATCCCATCCGCTCGACGCTCAAAAAACGTTACAACTTACATTACTTGCGAATGCTCGTCAGTCAGGGAGGTAGTATTGTAATGTAATGCTCAAAGTCGAATCTATAACGTTACATTACACGCGAATGCTCTAGGTGATGAAACACCTTACGAACAAATTATGACCTGCTTAGAATTGGATTCCCTTATAGTACCTACTTGACACTTGTATACATATAATTCCTACTGAATAGGTAGGTAGATAACTAAATATTATTTTGAGGTACTTTTAATCCTAGTAGGTATCAGGCTAGTGCTATTAATTAATAATTATTAACTTCATAAGTTTCCTTCTAAAATATGCACAGTGTAGATTTAGACTATATACATTTGCGAATACCTAGTAGCTATTTATAATTTAGTTAACCAACATTGCTAATTGAAAAATTATTGACCTTAAACGTACCGCGGACCCTACCTACAAACCCACTGACATTCTAATCGCAATACTCAACCAATCTATACAAACATCTATACAATCTTCTATACAAATAAATAAAATTGAAGTATCTGTTTGTTATTTCAAATTACCAGCTTTTCATTAATTGCATACGAAAATATATACGGTACCTACCTACTAACAATCGAAAATCTATATTTAAAATTTTTGTCTGTCTGTCTGTATGTCTGTTTGTTTCGGCTAATTTCTGAAACGGCTGGACCGATTTTCAGGGACTTTCACTGGCAGATAGCTGATGTTTTAAGGCGTAATTTAGGATACTTTTTATCCTCATCATCATCATCAAAAAAATGTTTAACGCTCAATGAAGTGGACAGTCAGCTAGTTTATAATATGATACTAACTGATGCCCGCTACTTCGTTTGCATAACTTCGTTGCCCGCAACTAACGGAAAGGGAGCCCTTTTTTATACGGAACCCTAAAATAAAAGTAGCATAATATATTAGACCTTAAAACATCAGCTATCTTCCAGTGAAAGTCCCGTGAAAATCGGTCCAGCCGTTTCAGAGATTATCCGGAACAAACAGACAGACAGACAGACGGACAGACAAAATTTTAAAAATTGATATTTTATCGTTAGTATCGAATATACTTCCATATGCATTAAGTGAAAAGCTGTTAATTTGAAATTACAAACAGACACTTTAATTATATATTTTTTATAAAAAAAATATCTGTACTGTATGTAAAGTCATATATCTACTTACTACAGCTAGCTTTTGTGTGTACTTATTCTTAGTAAAATGTCTGTAAAATGTAACTAGCTAGTCGATGCTGTAGCTGCGTTTCATTTATCTACCCACATTTATCTACTACCTAGGTACCTACAAATTTAATAATTCGTTTTTTTAACTAACTTTAATCTGTGCTTATTGTTGACCCTGGTAGAGTTGCTCAATGCGTCTCGTCTCTCGATATCTCGTAGCGTCGCGTCGTCATAGCCAACTGTCAAGATCCAGCAACACTATATAGCCTCTTGCGAACGCTTTAAGCTATAAAAAGCGCATGTCACATGTGTGTCTTTTTCTGTACTGAATAAAGTTCAATTTTGAAAGCTATCTTAAATACCGTTAAATAGCCTTAAAATCTTATGTTACATTACGCTAATCAGTTTAAATACGTAAATAAAACATTTTAGGTAGCTATGTTGCTTAGTTGTAACTTGTATAGCTGCGGGACCCTAAAAGACATGTCTGTCAAGGTACTTTATAATCACTAATCATAGAATATCCGTAACGGGCCAGTCGTTCAACTTTACCACCTTATTTGCGACGCATCCGTTTCAATGCCATCATGTCATTAGTCTTCAATTACTTATTTGCAAGTGCGACTTGCATATTATATTCGAATTTGTCGGTAGGTACTTACATTCACTGGATGATTCATAATTTTATTACAGAGAGCGCATTTTTTAAAACTTAGTAACAATAATTTCATCATAGAGAGATCTCTACAATCGCATTATTTTTAATCCTTGTGATATTGATTACAAAAATCCGTTGAAGTTTCCATTCTCTTTCATCTGTTCCTATGCAATTCATACCTATATTTTTTTATTGCCAACTAGCTGTTGCCCGCGGCTCCGCACGCGTAAATATAGTTTTTTTGCAGTTGCGGATAAAAAATAGATAAAAACAATCCTTGATGCGGATTATATATCAGCTAAAATTTCAGCTCGATCGGTGCAGAACTTTTTGAATTTTTGAAGCGTACACAAACCAACATAACATTTTTATATATCTATGTATAGATTGAAGTACCTAGAAGTAATATATCATGTCGTCATAATCTGTATATTATCAAGGTATCTTAACCAAGTCTAGGTTTTTTTATATCTAAGATACAAAAATATAGAGTGTACCATATTATTAACACATATTTTTTTGTACCAGCAGCCACGACCTGCGAGGTGGTCACAACGTAATGTCGCCGAGCGGCCGTTACAATCTAGTGTCCTCAGAGGACGAGGGTCTGGAGAAACTCCAGATATCTAACGTGGCCGCCTCTGACGGTGGACTCTACCAGTGTATGGCGCACTTCGATACCAGCCGCTCACACAAAACTTTTGTACAGCTGACGGTTATAGGTGGGTTCTAGGTACTAAGGATACATTATGTACTAGCTGTTGCCCGCGGCTCCGCCCGCGTAAATACAGTATCCCACTGGAACACTACTTTTTCGGGATAAAAAGTATGTTTTAATCCAGAGCTTAACCTACTAAGTATTACCATACCAAATTTCATCGATATCCGTATCCGTTTTTGCGTGAAAGAGTAACAAACATCCATCCATCCATCCATCCTCACAAACTTTCACATTTATAATAGTAGTTAGAGCTACTAAGGATATGTGCTCTTATTAAATACTTAACTACCTACCTAAGTTCGATTACTTCTGTCGACAGCTTGTATCTACATGCATTACTATTTAATACAATGCTTAAAGTCGAAGTAATTTAATAAAACTGCCTGAAAACAACAGCTTACTTTACGCTTATTAGGCTAGGCACACAGCAAAAGTTAACTTGAACAAGGGTTATTTTCGTTTTGGTTTGTTTCTGTTGTTCGCCCGTTCAATGGCAAACGTTTACCTTTGTAGTGGAATAGCGCTGGCGCAGTTTTGATTAATTGGCCCGCTCTTAATGAGGAAACTGACAACGGAACAATTCACTCCATTTAACTTAACGTAAATAATGCGTCACCGAAATAACAGAAACAGTCAACTACCTACATGAACTCAAATTGATATTTTGTTTTTGTTGCTAAAATATGTTGTATATGAGCAAACATTATAAAGGTATCTATTTATCCTATTCTACTACTCGTATTATTACAAATGTGAAATTTTGTGAGGATGGACGAATATATGAATGGATGGAAGTTTGTTATTCTTTCGCGCAAAAAGTACTGAACGGATTCTGATTAAATTTGGTATGGTAGTAGTTTGAGCTCTGGATTCACACATATACTACTTTTATCCCGAAAAGTATATCTAGTGTTCCCGTGGAATACTGTATCTACGCTTGCGGAGCCGCGGGCAAGAGCTATTTAATAATATTATGTTGATAGCTTCCACATCTTGCAGTCATACGGCCTACTATCTTTTCTATCGTATCTATAATTCCTCGCCGACGAAATTATAATCTACCAATATGAAATATCCGCCGATACCAAATCGGGATATTTTATTACGTACTCATACAGTTTAATACTGAATATATCTTCCAACTACACTATCGCCCGGCAGAAAGTCTGCAGTGCATGAGGACAGTTAAATGCTCCTCCTATAGACGTTAGTCATATAGGTAATATAGACTAGGCATCACGGGCGTAGCCAGGTTTTAGTTTCGGGGGGGGGGGGGGGGGGGGGGGGGGTTCAAGGAAATAAAACGACTACGGGGGGGGGGGGGGGTAGTATCAAAGTTCTGATTTAGGCTGTTGATTATTAAAATAACTTCAAAAATCATCTTTCAGATAGGGTTAATGGGGCGGCAAAATATGTTAATTGGCATCGGGCGCAAAATTTCTAAATACGCCTCTGTATATTGGTCAGATCTCTGTATTATATATACCAGCCGGCCCATTTCGGGGGGGGTTTGAACCCCCTAAACCACCCCCCTGGCTACGCCCATGCTAGGCATGTTGAGGCAAAAAGTGTCTCCAGTTAAATAACTGGACACACTTTTGAATATTTTGGGGACATTTTGACATTTGAAGTATGCTGTATGATGAAAACAAGATGGATGATATTTGAAGTACGGTGAAAACCAAGATGGCGTAACTTTTTAACGTGGGTATGAAGATTTGTTCTGTCAAAATATGTACGGTATAGCCTATGCCTATCTTGAGTTTTGAAATATTTAGCTCCTCCTCTGAATTCTGATATACCAGTAAACAAACTCAACAGAGCCCCCTCAGCGGCTGTGGGTAATCTACGAGAACGGCTCCCGGGTGGTGACGGCCAGCGCCGGCTCGAACACCAGTCGCAATATCGGACCCTACTACGTCGGCGACACGGTCAACCTCTTCTGTGTGGCGTTTGGGGGTGGGTATACTATCCATATATACCATCTCACAATATAGTAGGCAGGAACAGCGTTAAAATGTACACCACGTTTGAGTACACAGTATAATATTACTAACTAACGGCCGAATACTGTAACCACTAAGTAAAGATATCAGGAGTCCGAATACTGTTAAAATAATGGTCTCAATTTAGGAGACAGATTTTTTGTCGGTAGAGCGCACCATTTTTCAAGAAATACCAAGTGCGATTCAGGACTGTGCGCTAATTGGTCCGCCACAATAGCATCGGTACGTCCAAAACTCTAGCGCAGCCAGTGGCAGAAAAGAGAACTAAGATCTGGGTTTATTATTGTACTAGCTTTTGCCCGCGGCTCCGCCCGCGTAAATATATTATTCCGCGGGAACACTACTTTTTCGGGATAAAAAAAATCCTATGTCCTTTCCCGGGACCCAAAGTATGTCTATACCAAATTTCACAAAAATCGGTTCAGCGGTTAAAGCGTGAAGAGGTAACAGACAGACAGACAGACACACTTTCGCATTTAAAATATTATTAAGTATAGAAGTATAATATATTAGTATATTAATAGTAGTATAGAAGTATAGATTTGGAATAAAAAGTAGACTACGCGTTTGTCCAAAGAATTAACCACTACCATACCAACTTTCATTCAAATCGGTTCAACCTTTTAGCAGTGAAAGACAGTCAAATATACACAGAATAATACATTATCCCTCAGAAACACCGTACTTTTTCGGCATAAAAAGTAATAGGATACTTTTTATGCCGAAAAATTACGGTGTCCTTTCCCAGGACTCAAAGTATGTCTATACCAAATTTCATCAAAATCAGTTCAGCGGTTAAAACGTAAAGAGGTAACAGACAGATAGACAGACACACTTTCGCATTTATAATATTAGTATAGGTATTTTAAAAACTTTTCCGTTTTGCTGCAGAGTAGGCATCTACAGACCACAGAATACAAAACATGCAGAATGAGCGTTCGATCACATTTGTATGCAGCGCACTGTGTCCAAAACCATGGCGAAATACCGCCCCGCCCGCACTTTTTAATTTTTACTCTTTACACTTACAAAACAAATCGCGTTGTTATATTACGACAATTAGCTATTCAATAAAAATTAATTGAAAAAAAGTTGGGTAAAATATTCCGTTATTCTGTGGCAACATATTATGTGTGGATAACCATTCCAATTTGAAGTGGTTGTGACGGCCTCACTTTCAAGCGTGTTGACGGCTTCTGGATGATTTCTGTATTCTGTGCTACAGACACACGAATTTGGTACGGAGCATACAGCGGACCATATCCGCAGACCGAATCCCGTGTCGCACGCACGGATTTGGTACGATGCAGTGGACCGAAAAGCTCAACACTCGTGTGTTCGATTTTCAGTTCTATTGCATTAGCACAGAGTTCTATTTACAGTGCTGTTTTTCGACGACGCGATGATTCCCGAAATTCATTGATAACAGGCAGCGATATCAACTCTCAAAAATATTTCTCCCCAAACTTTACCCCTGATAAATTATACCATTGATAAGAGATAATAAGCTAGAAAGAAAGGTTATGTGTTTAAAATAAAGACTTAGGCGTGAATAACATAAAACTAACTTGTCTTTAATCTGATTTCACTCCCAATATTATATTTTCATATCCCTGACTATATACACACATTTAAATAATTTTTATTATTACATACAAATTGATTCATAAGGAGTAAACTCTAAACATCCTGGCCTCTAGTAAACCCCCGTAGATATTTTCCCTAATTTTGGGTGGTAAATCCCTAAGTTGGCAACAATGACACCGTTGTACGGCCTAACCGCCGGACTGCTCTACACACGCACGGATTTGGTACGGAGCGGACCAAATCCGATGCGGATAGCTGCGAACTCTTCGCCTTCTTCTTATGTTCGCCGAACTGCCCTACACACGCTCGGATTTGGTACGGAGCGTACCAGATCCGCTGTACGCTCCGTACCAAATTCGTGTGTCTGTAGACACCATTATTCGTAATAAGATACCTACCAAGCTTCAAGCTCAACCTAATATACAATTACTTAGTACCTTTAATATGGTAGGATGAATAGAATAGTAGGTATTTGAAATTATAAAACAGTTATTCTTCTATTCTGCTCAGTCAATATCAATACGGTAAAAAGACTATGGCTGTGTTCCGCCGAAAATAGAGCTTGTTAGCGCTTGCTAGCGCTAAAAAAACAGATTATCCGCCAGGGCACATATTTTGCTAACTTCAATAATGCTAACATAATCCGCCATTTTGCTTATTCTATACCAGCGGTTGCCATTTTGCATACGTTTTATTTTCCGTGGAACACAGCCTATGTATGCGGTTTAATTTTGAATTTCGAACGCAAATATTTCAAGAGCCTGAACGAAATAATATCAAGGTACATTTTTACCGGCTAAAAAATAGTAGGTAACTTATTAAAGCCCACCAAATAAGTTGACCTCTCGCTCAAAGCAAATTCTTAGTTTAAGTAGATCTTGTACTATTGGTTTACTCCTTCGCTATTTATTATTTGTGTTGAGTAGGATAAAAAATAGATTTATTTTTATAATTTTAATTTTATAGTTTTATTTCAAGAGAAAACATGCGAAAAATGATGATTTATTTCGGTTTGTAAAGCAAGTTCAAAAATACAGTTATTTCATGATCCCGTGGGAACCGTTTTGGTTTCCAAGAAAAAAAAATACTGTTAGTTATTTCATGTTCCAATCTACCTTTGTGCCAAGTTTTATTTAAATACGTCGAGTAGATTGCTTGAAATAACGTCAAACAGGTAGGTACAGTTTTTTGAAGATCCCATGGGAACCCTTTAATTTTGCGGGATAAAGAGTATCCTATTTTACCCTTCAGGTCTTAAGCTACCTAGCTGCCAAATTTCATTTTATTCCATCCAGTGGTTTCGGCGTGATGTGATAACAAACACACAGACAGACAGACAGACAGACAGACAGGCAGACAGACAGACAGACAGACATTTTTTTCAAAAACGTTATTTTTAGGTTCTGTGGCCTTTATAGACCCCCCATTTTGATTTTCACTTAGATAACTTTAATGTACAGACATGACCCCTCTACAGATTTATTATATGTATAGATACATGAATATGTACTATGGAAAAGCCTATACGGTTCGGACTCCTGGTATCTACACTTCGTGACTGTAACTATCTAAGTAACTATAGTTAAATTAAGTGACGCTCAAGTCACATGCTGTCCTTGTTATTTCGGCTAGCAGAGACAGCGACAATTCATTAATCTCATTGATGTAGGTACTTTTTCTAGTTAACTATTGTATCGTCCCCATGACTTTGCGAATTCAACCAATGACAAACAATATTTTCCTTAAGGTAAGCCTCAGTCGTCTCTGTCATGGTGGACGGACCAGCAGCTTTTGAAGAACGCGACTACTCCACTCTCGGAGCAGAGGATCCGAAGTGACCTCTCCTATGGACCTCTGATGAGGGAGGACCACGGGAAGGTCCTCACTTGCTTCGCGAAGAACAATGAAAGGACACCGCCGCTGTCCATCGACGTCACCATAGACATGTACTGTACGTTCTGTGTTTTTTTTTTCTTTAACTTAACAAACTCTATTAAAAAAGTAGATGCGAAAATAGTTGCATCACGCATGCAGTTGTAGGGTACTTTCACTTCGTAGGACAAAAATTGCTCCCAAGTCCAACACTGATTTCGGTGACGGTGGCCGGTTTCATTGAAACCCAGACCAGCTACGCAGGAGCTATTTTTATAGTGTCCAAGTGTGTGCGCAATACACAAGATCAGACTATATTTTCCTTTACCCTAGTAACTCAGTGGAATGGAAGAAAGAGTAACGACACGATTGGCGAGAGACCAGGCGCAGGACCGACTTTTTATATGCCTTGTCAGACAATCAGCTGATTAGCCTGCAATATTCTAACCAGACTAGAAAACAACATTTTTGTTTTTTCAACGTCGGTATCGAACCCTCGTCTACGGAGTCGAGAGACGAGCTCGAAACCACTGGAGTAAGTAACTGGGCTAAGTAATATTTTACCTAAATGAAGAATTCTATAAAACATAATATAGGTATGTAAAACTAAAATTCTTTTAACTAGTGCTTTTTTACTTTTAGTATAGTGTTAAAGCAAGCTTGTCAACGAACTGTGGACGTGATTTTCCCTTTGTCTAACTAAATAACTGTATAATGTACACCATACTCTTGCCTAGTTGTGTAATGTGTAAAGGTGTTCAAAAGATCGGTACAAAACATAGTACATAAGTAAAAAATCCAAAAATGAAATCTACATAATTCTACTTAGAGACTACTAGAAATTAAGCATTTTATTTGTCATATCTCTAATCTCTATCACTAATCATAGCTTGACCAAAACTGTCTCATTAAAATTAATCGCCACATTTTTTGTCGTATTTTGAGCGGTTCAAAGTTCGAAAGCTGTCAATCGAAAAGTGTGAATACTGAATAGGCGAACATGTATTAGAACATGCATTATGTATTTACCGCCAAAAGCCTATTGTTTTCGTGTTTTCGCCTGATCCGGGATCAAAAACTCATTACACGGTGAAAGCTGTCGACCACGATGTCGCTTCTGACCTGAAAGCTATTATTTAGTTATTTTTTATATTGACATGTTAAAATGTTTATTTTACTAAATCCAGGTGTAATAACGTAACATTGAAAAATGAAACTTAAAAACTTCATCATACTTACAATAAATCGACGATATGTGTAGATAGTAGGTATATAGTAGTTTTTCCACTATTAATAATTACACTTCTACAAGGCGCAGAGCCCAACCCTGCTCGTAAAGATACGAGTACGACTACAATAGTAATAATTATTATTATTATTATTTTGTTATATAAATATATACACTAGATAACTTGCAAAATAACAATAAAAATTTAATTTGAATAATTCAATGTTACCTTTTTCCTCCTTTCAGATCTGTGTGGTTTTTAAAACATGTATGATTGCGCTTTCTCAGTGCGGCAAAAGTTACAAAAGTGATTAGGTTACGATGAGTTTGGGCCGGCCTGTTATTCCAAATGCTAACTCTGTTCAATTTACCTATTAGGACTCATGAATCGACAGAAAAATAAAAGTGATGAATCTCTTCCATCGAATTTCAATTAGGGTTCTAGACTAGTGAGAGTCAAGACCAAGTTACGTTTTTTTTGCCTGAACAAAATAAAAACTTTCAATTCTGCTTTTGAAAGTTTTTATTTTGTTAAGGCAAAAAAATTTAACCTTACAAAAATGTGAAAACACACATTACGCATCGTTTAAACGATTT
Source organism: Glaucopsyche alexis (assembly GCA_905404095.1). NCBI lineage: Eukaryota > Metazoa > Arthropoda > Insecta > Lepidoptera > Lycaenidae > Glaucopsyche > Glaucopsyche alexis. Next base: position 13,767,359 of record FR990053.1, read on the forward strand.
AAATTTAAAAGATTTATATTATATTAACCTAACAATATGTCCCATTCTAATAGTCGCAGTATTAAGTAGTTATTAACATAAACGTAAAATAATAAATATTTTAATGTAACTTTTGCATGCCCCAAGTGGCCTTAGGCTGCAACTTAACACAAATATGTAACACACATATGCAAAATAAATGAATTGATTTGAATTTATTTTCACCAGTGCCACCGCAGCTGGTGTCAATCCGCATCGCCGGGGCCAAGGGCGACTCCGTGAGCAGCGGCAGGGTTAAGATGGGTGAGGTGCTAACGCTGCAGTGCCGGGTGCTGGGTGCGCGCCCGCTGCCCGCCGTCACGTGGCAGATGGACGACGCGCAGCTTGTTGACTTGGAGCAGAATAACACTGTGAGTGATGATGATGATTTACTTTTTTCCTTGTCGAATTTCTTGTCATCTTCCTGCGCTCTGTGTGCCTTATGTCGCTGTAGCTTTATGTATGTAGAGACTCCACGAGATCATAATTTACCTATATATGACGCTAGGGAAATTAGGAAAACAAATCTAACAATCAAGACTGCTGCTTGCGACTACAAGCCCTCATAACCCTCAAGCCCGCAGGAAATAAGTTGCAACTTGCAGCATTTAATGATGCAGATGTAGTGAAACAAATGCACGCCGCAATATGCAATGTGCATGTACAAGAGAGTTTAGAAACAACTTATATCGATTATACCTAAGTAATATACAATTGACACAGATGACTTGATTACATGATCTGTCTAGTAACTCTATAATCATAATATTATTATTATGGCGACAACATATCACTCAAATATCACTCACGTCTCACGATAAACTCATCACCTTATGTAGGTGATCATAGGAAAATCTAATTCCTTCTGCATGTAATTTAATCTAGGCTACTTTATAAGTAGGTACGTAATCTTGTTTATTGTTATTGATTATATATAGTGTAGACAAGTACATCGCCGTCAAACCTGGTAAGTATACTGATTTTGCACCTTATTGCCCTATGGCAACCTATGGTGCTATAATAAGATCGAAAAGTGGACATCGTATCTGTCGACGACCGTACTTAACATAATGGTGGTATGCTCTACATTTTTGCGCATGCAAAAGGTATAAAACCACGGCAACACCCGCTCTACATTCTAGCCGGTCTAGGCGAACTTTTTAAGTTGATTATAGTATTAAGCATAAGTACTGGTGATGTCAATCTCTAAAAATGTAAGAGGGCCCACTTCTTCCAACATTAGCTTCATTAATTGCTTACAATAAATTATAACTTAGAAGTAAGGTAATGGCACACGGATGTATATTGATAGGGCAAATTAAACTCTAAAATGCCTATACCATAATTAAAAGTTATTATAAAAACAGTAAAGTGCGAGACGCGCGGCGCGCCACGTATTTATGAATCGTCTATTTGACACTCTTAAGTATGTGTTATGTGCTCGTTAAATTGAAGATTGTGTAGAGTGATGATGTTAAACTTTTTCCGATTAGGTAGGTAGGTAGGTAGGACAGGTAGGCACTCTACTTAGTTGTCTTCACCAAATACTCACATTTTATACTGGTACTAATAATGTAAAGTCGCCGATCAAAATTAGCCAAATCGGTCCAGCCGTTCTCGAGTTTTAGCAAGACATTGGAATTGCAATCCATTTTTATTTAAAAGAAGAAGACCGTGACTGATAAGTACAAGTTACCATAATACCTCACAATATCACCTTATCAACTTATCTCTTCTCATTTTACTACAGAACTCTCTCTTCTCATTTAACTACAGAAACAGAACCCTTGTATAGGTACTCATTTTTGTGATGCTGTTATTATAACTAATGGCCAATAGGTATTATTAATTGCCTTCGTTTACGATTTATGCCTATACATTATTTATTTGACATCTCCATGGTCTTATGGGCACATAAAATCGCCCACTGTTAAGTTATGGGATAAAAGTTTTCTATAAATACGTACCACTTTCTCCAACTTTTCTGCATGTTTAATGTGAGTAATTATAATATAATAATCTACATACTAATTATATTAATCAATATTTAACATCGTAAATCGTAATCAAGTTGTGTATTAGCGAAGTAGGTACTTAATGTTTTATTATAATGATATTTTACAGAAAAATTAGAATGAATAATAATGATAACTATTCACATTCGTTTTTGAGGACCACTGTATGTTATGAGGTACCTAACGAAAGGGAAAAAAATAATTTTGAGGACTAATCTAAGAAATGACTTAGGAAATAGCTTCCTGTGATAATATTGCATTATATTTAAGATAAGTAAGCACCTACCCAATTTATAGTCACCCATCCTACTAATATTAAAATGTGAGTTTGTGAGGATGGATGGATGTTTGTTACTCTTTCACACAAAAAGTACTTAATGGATTTCGATTAAATTTGGATGGTAGTAGTTTAAGCTCTGGATTAATACATAGCTGATAGCTGGCTACTTTTTATCCCGAAAAAGTACGGTGTTCCCGTGGGATTATGTATTTACGCGGGCGGAGCCGCGGGCAAAACCTAGTAGACCATAACTCCTACCTATGTCCCAGTTGAATTCATGAGCTTCTTTAACAAGGCTGCCACGAGATTTTTTTTTTAATTCTGAATAAAAATGTTTGTCATCTACAGATGGAGCCATCGCAACAGCTGGTGGTAAGCGAGGTGCGGTTGCTGGCGACGTACGAGTACGACGAGTCACGTGTCACGTGCTGCGTGCCCGCACAGGACAGGGACGTCGAGAAGGTGCACTGCGCTGTCAGTCTACCGCTCACTGTTTTGTGTAAGTTTGGAGAAGAAAGCATGCGCGTCGGTTTACTATACAAAAGTTTGTGTCGGCTCAGAGATGTGCCAAACAAGTTGCGACCCAAGAACAAAACGACTACTTGGCAACGAATTTTCTGGATAGTTGGATACTCTACTACAGTATTGAAATATTTTCATTAAGTATAAGTACAGAATATAACTACAGATTTTATAAAAAACTTTAACCGGACTAGGTAAGTAAATTATATAGGTACCCTATGTTACCCGGGCTATTATTACGAATCTATACCTCATTTAGTTAAATCGGACTAGTTGAAGTTTAGGTGCTACAGTGGAACAAAGCACATACATACATACATACATACATACATACATACATACATACATACATACATACATACATACATACATACATACATACATACATACATACTTACATACATATACTTCCTTTTGGTTTCGCGGTAGTCGGGTAAAAAATCCAGCCATTTCTCATTTTACAAAGTGCCAGTTCTGAGTTCTCTAGAGCTCTATATTATCCCACGGGGCTCTGTGTTGAGTGTTGACACCGCGAGTTAGGAAGTACTCAATGGGAAAGGAATCAAATCAGTCTTTGCTTTAGGCTAAAATTTATTTTTTGGAACGAACACGCAAACTTTGCGTGTGGTGTGGAAATGTAGAAATGCATATTAGCACAGATAAGCGTCACGTTACATGTAGGTAAATGTTATGTTAGGTCTGGTACCAAGAACAACATGGCACACTTAAAAAACCATCATCATGTGTGTGATTTTCAATAATACTTTCACATTTTAATGAAGTATTGCAATTTTATGCGAACGAGATTTTAACTAGATTGACATTGGCATTAAATCTAACATTAACTTGCGAATTGCGATGCATAAAATACTTTAATTTCCGTTCCTGTTTAGTTTAATGGTTAAAATAGTGGAAAGTTATAATATAAACGATATTTTAATTGACTGTAGTGTGTGACCAGAAGCGTAGCGTGCTTTGGCGGTGCCCCGTATAAAATTTGTTTGGGGCCCCTTAGGAAGGGTAAAGATTGCTCACAAAATAAAAAAAAATTGCATAAAATTAAAAGAAATATTTATTCGTCATAATTATTAGCTATCTGTCACTTTTTCCAAAATTTTTACAATTTAAGTACTTATACACTCTCCTTGCCTTTTTTCGGCAAACTGATTTATTAAATCATTTATAGTTAATGATGAAATGAAGATGAAGATGAAATTTGGGAAGTTTTTATTAATTTTTGCACGTTGGGGGCCCCCGTGACCCGGGGGCCCCGTATAATTGATACGGCAGATACGGCGGTAGCTACACCCCTGTGTGTGACTAAATTATGACTACCTATACCAGTACCGCCCGTAATATACTGTGGTCCATAGATTATACAGATATATATATATATATATATATATATATATATATATATATATATATATATATATATATATATATATATACATCTTGCGAATCATGTTGCGTCCTACATGGCGATTTTTACGAATGATGCCGCGTCCGACCGACTTGTTGCGTCCGGTATACGGACGCAAGATTAACCGACCCTCATTTTTCGCCCAAGGGTGTCTTTTCATCATTAGAATGCATAGACAAAAAATTGGCATGGACTCAATTTCATCACTAGAATGATTTTCAGCGTATTTCGTAGTTCAGCCATCGGCCGCGTGGAATTTCGAGGGCGCTACTGAGAAGCGTATATTTTGTACCGTATATTGAGCGTTTAGTTTACCGATTATATTGCGTCTCCCTGAGTATACACTAAAAGTTTTTTTCAGTTCTCTACGAGCATCATCTTGCGTCCAAAATTTTTCTTACATCAGTACACCGCCTAGATCCTACTGGGGCCTTTTAGGGTGCACGGGTGTGGGGCGTGCGGGGGGCGGGAAGTGAGCCGGTCGTCAGCGCCAGCAGCGCGGTCGCATCGCATATTTTGTTAACCGACTTCCAAAAAAGGAGGCGGGTATGTATTCGGCTGTATAATATTTTATTATTATTTTGTATGTTAGACGATAATTCAGCCGTCTATGGACCGATTTTCAAAATTCTTTTTTTGATCTAAAGGGTATAACCCCAAAGTCCCGTTTTAAAAAAAGTGGTGACCTGATGATGGGATCCATGAGGAATCAAAATTTATATGGATACTTATGGCGATTTCGGCTTTTTCTGAAGTAGTCTAAGCATATTATGCTACCAAAAATTAAGATTTTGCACCAAGGTATACCCTGGATCCAAAAGTACAGAACAGAACTCCTGACTCCTTATAGATACATGTTTGGGGATTTCAGCGTTGTTTAAAGAACTGCAAGCATATGCTTCCATGGCAATTAAGTGATCATCATTATCACCACCACCATTACACCATACATCATTACATTATGATGATACAAAAGGTACTTCTCCTAGTATTTTTCACAAACACGGTGATCTTTAAACGTTACTCTACCGTCTATGGACTTATATTTTATAAAATTATTTTGTTGTTGTCATTAACATGGAAACTTGATGATGGGATCCGTGAGGAATCGAGGGAACTCCTCAAAATTTATATAGACATATAATATAGTGATTTAGACTTTTCCTGAAGTAACTTAAGCATATTATGCTACCAAAAAAATAAGATTATACCCTGTATAATAAGAAGGTATTTCCTGGATCCAAACTCCTCAGTCTTTAAAGATACGCGTTTGGAAATTTCGGCATTATTGTTTTAAGAACTGCAAGCATATGCCACTATGTACGTTACAGTAATCATCATCATCATCTTATTTTAAAATAGTGTCTGACCGAAGCTGGTTTTCACGACCGAAACCGAAAACGAATTTCGGCAACGGTCTCAGTTTCGGCCGCAACCGAAACTTCCGTAGGTACAAGGATCATGTTTTGAGAGAAAAATAAAGGAAACGTTAGTTTAATCAGTCAGTCTTTTTAGGGTTCCATAGTATTCAAGGAACCCTTATAGTTTTGCTTCGTCAGTTAGTCTTTCTTTCTGTCTGCCCCTCTAGCTACTGTAATTTTGAACATAAATGGGAGAGATTTTGTAAAGTTATATATTGTGTATAGATTCGTGTTCTACATCATAAAATAATAATAATTTCATATTTTAGAGGGGTGGCTCCTCCATACATGTGAAATAGGCATGAAAAATATTGTTTCATTCTACTCCATCGTGTGAGATATCGTCGAAAAGATCTAAAATAAAGGCGTGGTTTCATACATAACTTTTTTACAAAGAACCATTTTCGAGTAATCGGCTTCCAAAGTGGTTTTTTAATTTGGTCCCCCGCTGGCATTTTTAAACTATAGGAGATAGAAACTGGAAAGTTTGTATGCTGATAGATCATGCTAAAAACCTTTTAGAGAATTTATTTTGAGCGCAATCGGACTACAACTTTTTAAGTAATTCAAAGAAGGCCTATTGCGCGTTGATAGTTACAAAACCCTCCTTAGACATGTCCTAACATGCTTTTGATTTACTGCCGCTTAGTAGTTTATTTATACAAATCTGTGTTGCGAGCAAAACACGAAAAAGCACTATAATATTTACAATTGTTTATTGTAAAACAGCTATATTATTATGTACAACGGATCTTAAATATTTTAAGCTTAGCCCAATTCACGAAACGACTATCTCGTTATACCTAAATCAAATCGCGAAGTAGGTTACAAGAGTTAGCCTTATTAACTAAGCATGGCTTTCTCATAATAATTATGAGAAAATAGAATATCGCAAAAGTGTCATTGTCATGTACGGTCAACGGTGTGACAGTTAAATATGGTCAAACGTTCCATCATTCTAATCTATGAACAAAATTTCAGGCTTAAATTGAAGTCGTTCTTAAGCGAATTAGGCACAATGCAAGCTAGTCAAACACCTCGTAAGCCTAATAGACTAGTGCTTTTACCTTTGAAAATGGTCAAAAGTGAAAAAAAAAAAAAAAAAAAAACTTATAGTAGGATGAAACCCATTGGCAAAGGAAGAGAATTTAAGAAAAATAAAAGGAAAAAGTATTTTACGGGCAATTTGAGGTCGGGAAGTGTAAGGAAGTGAGTTTTTAAGGATAGAAAACGGTTTATCTCGATTTCTGGCAAAACTACAAGTCCTATGGAAAAAGTCAAATGGCAAATTTGTAGGTACCTAATAGAAAGATCTACACCTTTAAGCACGCCTCGGGTGTGCTCTATTCTCGAAAGGCCGCGTTGTGACAAGTTCACAACATAAATCTGTTGAAATACCCGAAATTCAATAATAAACTTATAGAAAAATTGATGTTTTTACAACTAGGAACTTCAAACATGACTGTAGACTGTTTTGCTTTTTACTTATTTAATTTAATTTATGTTAAAATGAAATAATAAAAAAAAAAACTAAAGCTGTCCGTAGGTCTGTTTGTTCCATAAATTAAGAAAAATATGGGCAATGAAATGAGTTGAATCTTTTTTAAACGTTTCCGTTTATCCTAAGGATGAGCCCTGTTGCTTGGCGTTATTAAATTCTAAATGGTTAAAAATATATTAATTAACATTTTTTGATAGAATAACCAGTTTTATTCGTTCCCCGTTCTCTTCTATTATTTTCCCATTTCTCAGTACCGCTTGCCGATATTTTTTTTTATTGTTTGTTACATATTTGTTACATAATATTGTTCATTTAATGCATATTATATATTTTATGTGCAACGGATGCAAGAAAAAAAACGTAAATAAATATATAAAAAATGACAAAACACTAAGAAATATTTATTGTAGTCACCATACCTTGTTTTATTGTAAAATCATCAAAATACGGTATTAATGGGGGCAAGAGGGGTCACTTGCTGATGTATCATACTCGTAATGCATACATAAATTATTTTGTACTAGATGATAATGATAGAGATGTAAAAAAAATATCAATATTCCAAATAAACTGTTTATAATTTACTGTAATATAATATTATTGGCTCTATTTAAGGATATGTATTGACGCTGTGGTACATCATTCATTGTTTAAGCGATCATTTTTCATCTTACGGTTTCCTGATTATAGTATAAAACGCGTGTGAGGCGTGCAAACTTTATATTTTTATTTTTTTCACATAACCTAGACCCGCCTAGCCTCAATTCTTATTGAAGCTAGGCACAAAATATTTTAGATGAAGATATCTACAAAATATTGTAGATGTCTTCAATCTTCATCTACAATATTTTGTGTAAGTTGTCCAATCGTCTTTAAATTATATCCATAGATGCTTATTTATTGCTATTTTAAGATATCTTAAATACATGAGTGACCTACGGATAATTTTAGCCCATCAAAAGGTATTTCAGAGAGAAGTGGGGAACGGGCTAAGCGGGTCTGGGCCTTACTACCTGTTCTTTTCTTTGCATTTTTTTGAGAACTTTTACTGTGGTAATGTATTTTTTTACATTATCAGAAAAGAGAGATTTCAACGAATAAAAAGCCCACCGACTTTAAAAAAAAAAAAAGATATTTTGACGTGAGAGTTTTCGACTGAAAATTAGGGTTAATTTTTTGATATTAAGTCAAAATAAGGTGAAAAAATAAGTATTTTAAATAAAAAAAATTACAATATATTTGAAACACACGGGTACGTTTTCACCAAATGTCGTGAATTTTTTTGTAATAACATAAATATAAAAAAAGAACAAACACTTGGTTAGTTGAATTTTTCACATAAATTATGAAGTTATGTGGAAAAACTGTAAATAAGTACAAACGTTGTAGATCTTTTTATCACATATAACCAGTGATAACTAAGGATACGTTATACCCTTACAAAACTGACAAAATTTTTGTGCCGCATCACACATTGATACTTTTAATTACTGTGACATTTCACTCACAGCAAAAATTCGTGATAAGGATGGCATTCCTAATTCAATAGCAAAGAAAAAGATGACTAGTGTTTGTCACTACCAATTACATACGATTCCACATTTAAAGTTTGAAATCTCTGACATAGATTATTTAATGACGCAGAAGGTACAAAATGCGTATAAATTCTATTTCGTTCATAGGTACTATTAAGAGGTTATTTTTTAAAATAACCTCTCATTAGTAACTATGATAATGGCATGAACGCCTATTATTATTTACATAAAACATATTATTTAGTTTTTTCTATAACTGTCAAAAGGAATTGAAACTTGATATTTAAAAACATGTTTCTATTATAGTGCGATGTTGGGGCACAAATTCTGCAAAGAACGGTACAGATGAAGAAAAAGCTTATTTTTTATAAAAATACTCCTTGACCTTTACGTCAAAAAAGTAGTTTGTTAAAAGTTAGCTTATTTTCAAGAATTTGTTTGTCATTAAGCTGGAACTATGCTTCGAAATCCGGAACGCCGGTGAAAATTTAGAAAATTAAAAATAAAACTCTGCGCTAATACCTAACTACAATAGAGTTGAAAATGGAAGTTTTGGTCGTCGAGCTGTCATTTAAGACATTGAAACTCGACACTCATATGTTGAAATTTTCAACTCTATTGTATTGGCGCGGAATTCTATTTTCAATGCTCAGAATTTTCTACGGCCTTCCTGATTCCGGATCTTATATTCCCAGCCTTGAGAAAAGGTAAAGGATAAGAAGTAGAGCTTGCAAATATTTAATCGACATTTTTGACATTCGAATAGGTATTCGGTGTTTTTATGGGCACTTTTCGAATAATAGAAAAAAAAAACATTTTTTTTTATTATAATCCCTTTTTTTAGTTTGGGAGTACTAAATGTAAATGTCTTCTGCTGTATATATTATGTCTTCCTGGAAAAAAAATTAAACAATTTTATTATTATTTTAAAAAATACTAATATTGATTTCTGATTTTTACGCGAATATGTTCATTGTTTTAAACACTTACGGATTGTTTCATGTGTGTACGATGTGTGGAAAGTAGCCAAAACGTCAAAAAAAAGTTCACTACGACTCAATCTGTAAGTATTATGAACAATGGAATACTAAGTTCGAAATTATTAAAGTGAAAATTATTAAGATACAGACTATAGGGTATAGGCTATATATATAGTTTTATGTAGGAGGAATAATTATTTCAATTCATATTTCCATCAAACAACGTCTGTTAAGTACATACATACAGCTAATGTATAATAAATATATCTTTGTTGTAAACCGTTTCACTAAGCCAGAAATGTGATAGGAATTTTTATATTATGGATCTGTTTCACTATTCACAATCGCCTATTAAGTGACGAATAGCGCATCCAATAGCGTAGTTCTGTCCCTGTCGCTCAATAAAAAGCAAAAGAAAAAAAACTAACCTGTATCTCTTAAAATTCAAGATTGATGAATTTAAATCAAATAAAAGCAGCAGTTACTTTACTGTTAGGCCCTCAAATCGTTCTAAGTTACTTCGTTAACATCTCACTATTTTTTCTATATTTTACAATTTTAAAAAGTTAATGATATTAATTTAAATGATTGAACAATATAATAACATTATTTTCGTCAATCTTATCAAAATATCCTTCGAGCTAGATAAAATATAAAATAAGTGAACGGTCTGAAATTCTGTACAAGATAACGATATTCGCTTCTGTACTATTTACTCTATGTCAGAAATGCATGCATCCATAATAGATTCACAAAAAAGTAAATATTGACATTACTTTCCATTTTTCTTATGACATAAACTGTCAGTATTTTCTTGAAATTATTTATTGTTGAAAAATATATTTTTAACAAAATACTTGACTGATAGTAATAAATGTTGTAAAGTTACATGGGGAATAAAATTCTTTGACTTTTATTCATTTTTTTGTCATGGTTTTTACAGCTTTTATAGACACACGATGGAATTTTGTGCAAGGCGCACGGGACGCGTAGTACGTGCTACGCGTCGACCAGCTGGTCGCATACTAACCAAAATTGACCCGACTCGGACCAATTCGAGTCTTCATTTTTACGCGTTTATAACATATCTACCTCTTTTTAATATTATATATCTATGCATATAACTATAACTTTGCTATTTTACTTTTTTCCATAGGACTCGTAGTTTTGCCGAAAATCGAGATAAGCCGTTTTTTACCCCTTGTAACTCACCCCCTTACACTTCCCAACCTCAAATCGCCCGTATTTTTTTTTTTCCTTATTTTTTGTTATATTTTTTTCCTTTTCCAGTGGGTTTCATCCTACTATACTTTTTTTTGTTTCAAAAATTATCGGCATTGGTCTACAATAGCTATTTCAAAATGACGTTTAGACAATGCGCGAGTTAGTGTTTTTTTTTATGTATACCAACTGTAAATGTATAAAATCAAATACTTACTTTTATTATTTTTGCCCCATCTCAAGTAAATGCAACGGAGTTAAATAAATCATGTCCTGTAACAAAACCTTATAAAATGTCATCGTCGCGTCGCGCGTCGCTTAGTTGGAATTTAAATTATTTTTAAACAAAAAATTAAACCGACTTCCAAAGTAAAAAAAAAAAACAAAAAAGTATGAAATAAAACTTAATCTCTAAATAATTGTCTTTTCAAATTCGGCTAAAATTTTTACTATTTCTCTACTCAATCTCCTTAATTTTGAAATCGGTACCAGCCCAAACAATATTCTACAATATTTTATAGAACTTACGTTTATATTTGCTGGTACCGACTTCAAAATTAATAAGATTGAGTAGAGAAATAGTAAAAATTTTAGCCGAATTTGAAAAGACAATTATTTAGAGATTAAGTTTTATTTCATACTTTTTTGTTTTTTTTTTTACTTTGGAAGTTGGTTTAATTTTTTGTTTAAAAATAATAATTTCACCCTTTTTAGTGATATATTTTGTGAAGTTATTATTAATACGTCTTAAGAACGTCTAAACTAAACGATCGAATGTATAATTGAATACGCGCCAAGCTATGCCGAAATTTCCAAACGCATATCTTTAAAGACTGAGGAGTTCTGTACAGTGCTTTTGGATCCAGGATATACCTTGGTACAATATCTTATTTTTTGGTAGCATATGCTTGTGTTACTTCAGTAAAAGTCAAAATCACTATATGTGTGGATATAAATTTCGAGGAGTTCCCTCGATTCCTCATGGATCGCATCATCAGGTTTCCACTTTAGTGACTAAAGGACCAATTTCGAATTAAACCCTTTACAACAACAAAAGAATTTTGCAAATAGGTCCATAAACGGCAGAGTAATGTTCAAAGATCTCCGTGTTAGTGTAAAATACTATGAGAAATACCTTTTATATCATCATAATCTGATGATGTATGGTGTGATAGTGGTGATGATGATGATGATTACTCTAACTGACAGGGTGGCATATACTTGCAGTTCTTTAAACAACGCCGAAATCCCCAAACATGTATCTATAAAGAGTCAGGAGTTCTGTTCTGTACTTTTGGATACAGGGTATACCTTGGAGCAAAATCTTACTTTTAGGTAGCATATACTTGAACTTCTTCAGAAAAAGTCAAAATAACTATATGTGTCCATATAAATTTCGAGGAGTTCCCTCGATTCCTCATGGATCCCATCATCAGGTCACCACTTTGATATCAAAAGGACCAATTTGGGATTACACCCTATACATCACAGAAAAAATTTCGAAAATCGGTCCACAGGCGGCGGAGTAATCGTTGAACATACAAAAAATATATATATATATATATATATATATATATATATATATATATATATACAGCCGAACGTATAACCGCCTCCTTTTTTGGGAAGTCGGTTAAAAAGCGTCGAACATTACCGATCACAGCCCGAGAACTCCATGCACATGCAGAATGCAGTTTCGGTTTCGGTCGTAGTTTCGGCAAAACCAAAACTAAACCGAGACACGTTTTTTTGCTGAAACTCGACCGAAACCGAAACCGAACACTCGGTCGGACACTAATTTATAATACCTAATGGAAGCTTGGCGCGTATTCGATAATTACAAACGTCACAAAAAATTGTAAAATTATTATTTTTAAACAAAAATTAAACAGACTTCCAAAGTAATCATACACAAAAAAATTATGAAGTCGGTCGTCAGTCGGGTTGTTTTTATTTTTTTTAATTAGTTGTTTTATTTTAGATTTTTTAAATTTAACCAACACACACTTGGTCGATTTAAATCAAAAAGACGACTATTTAACATACATACATACATACATACATAAAAGATACGCGCGAAAAACATAACCCTTCTTACAAAAATACAAAAACAGTAATTCGGAATCACAATCTCATAAAAGATTGAAGGGTGTAGCTTTATCTGCATAATGTTGGTAATATATGTAGGGCATTATACGGAATTGATTTGAACAAATTGATGAGAGGTAAGAGCATCCATGCAGTGTATAGAAGTATACGGATATATACTGTGTGCTGGATAGCTTTGGTGGTGAACGGAAGTACTAGCATCCATGCAGTGTATAGAAGTATACGGATATATACTGTGTGCTGGATAGCTTTGGTGGTGAACGGAAGTACTAGCATCCATGCAGTGTATAGAAGTATACGGATATATACTGTGTGCTGGATAGCTTTGGTGGTGAACGGAAGTACTAGCATCCATGCAGTGTATAGAAGTATACGGATATATACTGTGTGCTGGATAGCTTTGACGGTGAACGGAAGTACTAAATGACCTGGAAATTTCCAAAACTGAATATTCATATTTCATTATATAACGCGATACCACGTCGACTCTTGAAATCATACTGATTAAAACTACACATATACGCATTAATAACATGTAAAATCTTGCCACATACAGTGGACGCTACAGGGTGGTAGTTTGTAAGGACGCAAGAAGTCTTCGTCGATTTAAATATATATATATATATATATATATATATATATATATATATATATATATATATATATATATATATATATATATACTAGCTGTGGTCTGCGACTGTTATGTTTACTTTGATTAATGACTAGAGCCGACACCACAATCCACATGTACATGAGTTTGGTCTTGGTGTATAAAAACAACTTGATTTTTCCGGAAGTCCCTTTCACTCCCTTTCAGTTCACACAGAAACGAGACGCAACGCCGTATTTTTAAGATAGCCATTCAAAAATAAACATTATTCACTACAACAAGAGGATACACGTTTAATTGCAAGAGATCGAATATCAGACTAGACCGCTTTGCATAGCCCGGCGCCACTCTTACAATGAAACGTGTATCCGAATAAAGTATTATTTTGAATCATTATTTTAAATATGCGCCGCCGCGTAACGTATTGTCTCGTTTCGATGTGATCTGGCAAAAAAAGCCACTTTAGGTCTTTCATAATGTTTCATATTATTTTTTTCCTTACAAAATTCGTGCAATGGTAAAATGGCTACATATGATTCATTTGATTTCATCATATTAGAAAACATCAATTTTGACAGTTTTCAATAGAAATGCGTAAAATGGCACACATAATGAGTTGAAAAAAAAAAATGAAACACCTAATGAAAATGAGGTTACAAAATGGCTCTTGCGGAAGATCGGCGCTGAATATGCCTTGGTGTGCTAGCATTGCCGAGCTTGAGCCAATTTGCAGCTGCTAATTAACTTTTGATGTACATACATACTAATTAATGGTTTAAGTACTAAGTTGCAAATAAACTTTTATTTATTTATTTATTTATCTAAAGTGGACTTTTTAGACCCCCTGACCCTTATTAAGTTTTCCCATTTTTCTTAAACCATTAGTCTAAAATTGTAAATTTTATTTTAGCAAGCGCCTGCTGCTACGTGTTACTTAAGTACTCCTACCAAATTGTTTGCTAATATAAACTTTCAACCATGAAAAAGATTGCAAGCACACAGCAGCTTGTTCCCAATTCTTTATTTAGTATCTAATCTTGCCAAAAGTCATACTTAAACCTTAAATTATCGTTTTCGCAAAGTAATGATCGTTGCAAATCAAATCTTAACCCACAAGACAGTGATCGAATGGGGTCTTCTTCCATTTCTCTTTTTGCGTGACACATGTCACAAAAAATTTATTACATTCTTTTTATCGCTTTTCTACATAGAAAAGCGATAAAAAGAATGTAATAATTTTTTGTAGCCTCCCTAAACCGGACCCCTGTACTTGCATTGTACAGAACAGGCGAGACAATCGCGCTAAGGGGATTTTTGCGATCCAACATGTCAATCGTCAATATTCAACAATTTTCAATCACTCGAGTCTTATAATTACTATACCAGAAGTGGTTAATTGATCGCACGTAATTCAACATTGTAAAAAGACAAAAATGTTTTTAATTTCTAATACGATACATATTGCATCCTATAATCCGGAACTCAGATAATTCGGAATGGGTTCTGTTTATACGCTATCTGGATTAGCGAGGCCCTTCTCTATCTTTTTACTCGGTTCCTACTCTTTGCATGCATGGCTTTGAGGGTATTTTTTGTGTGACGTAAAATATTTTAAATAGTAAAAGTTTACGAGTTATACTTTCACTATTACGGTATTCAGTAATAGACAGTAGAGAGTGCACAGGTATTGTACCGCGGTTGACCTCGCGTTTGCGCTGCGTCCACGCCGGTAGACATCGTTGCTGTTTAAAGACATGCATTTGAACAACATTTAAATAAATGCTTGAGAAACTCTTATAATAATATACTTCTTAATTAATATATTATTAGTACACAACTCCCTAAAAACTGTTCGAGCGAGATGGGCCGCGGCAAGCGTTTTGTAGGTACAGTTCTTCGGTAGACATTATTATTCACTATCGACACCCATAGGTAGACCGACAAAACTTACAAGCTTAATCTCGTGAGTCAAACAAAGAATTAGCTTTAAAGCTAATTCTTTGTTTGACTCATCATTTAGTTTACACTTTAGCAAGCATTATCGTCAATAAAGACCTAATTATAAATTCTCTCAATACACACACGCGCGCGTCTCTATTTGGTATTTTTTCGCTATTAAGCATTTTTTATTTTACTAACGGGCGTCTGCTACTTGTTTTAGACCTGCCGGTTTTGAAGATAATAACCGCAGAACAAGAGATTGAAAACGCGACTATCTCCGTTGTGAAGGGCTCTACCGTGGTGTTAAATTGCAGCGTTCAAGCCAATCCGCCTGTTTATCAACTGATATGGTTCCATAAGGTAATGTGGAAAACATTTTGTAGTGAATCAACAAAAATGCCACCAAACGTGTCTTCTGCCGGGACACGGGTCATTCCTCAATACGAGGAGGATGTATTTTTTATTAGATTCTTGTCTCTTCTATTATTGTTAGTTCCCACCCACAATAGTTTTAAGGCATTTTTTTTATTAAACGGTTATCAACGAGGAATCAATTGTTAACAACTTATTACCAATGTACCTATACAATAAGATCCCAGAAAACACTCAAAATCTTTCTATTATTAAATTTAAAAAAGGTAGTTAAAGAATGTTTGTGTATTTGTTATAAATTAAATGATTTTGGAAACGATAGCACACCTTGGGAATAAGATGCCACCTGCTCCTTTCTCTACGTTATTGTGTACTTAGATAGTAAAAAAGTGTCTAACATAGATAGTAAAAAAAAAAAGTGAAATATATATATTCTTTTAAATGAATAATTTTACATCTTTTTGCAAAAAGATGGCTTCGTGTGAGTTTCTTCAGCCGGCTCTTTTCGGTGGGCTAGGGTTGAACTGGTGGAAGCTTTTTCGGTTGACTTTCCGAAAAAAGCTTGTTAAGTTTTATTTGAAAATACTTCTTTTTCATTGTATACTAATTTACAGGACGATATGATTATACAAAGCACCGACGGTGTGGAGAACTCTATACAACCTAGCCTGAGGCTGACCAACGTGACGGAGGAGGAATCCGGTGATTACGTCTGTGCAGCAACCAACGACGAGGGGTCTTCCTACAGCGACCCTGTCGATCTTCAGGTTACCTGTGAGTTCCTTTTATATTGGTAAAGTCTAATATAGTCGACCTCTGTGGCTCAGTGGTTGTTAGCGCGTCGACACTCAAGCCGGACGACTGAGTTCGAAACCCGCCGAGGGAACAAAAAGTTTTCTGTGTTCTTGGGGATTATATTATACATATACACATATTTAATATACATCCATGAGGATGTGTATTAAATATGTGTATAATATAATAAAACTCTTAAATAAATGTATGGTTTAAAAGTATTAAATATACTTCCCGTTCGCGCTGTCTGGTACCTGTAGCAAGTTCTTCGGATACTTAGCACGGGCCCAGATTTGAAATGGTGAGAATAGCGTCCATAGATAATATTATTATTATATCCTGAACCCATATTTTATAAAATGATAAATCTGACGTGACGTAATATAACTCAGATGGTTATCCCGATTTTATTCCAAATGTTGTCTTCAGTGTCATATAGGTCGCGCAACGAATTAAGATCTTTCGACAAAAGTAGAGGGGGTATCTCAAAAAATAATTTGGGTGTGTTTGGCGGTAGCGGGCTCGGGCGGGGAGGTGTAGATGCGCCGAACGCGTGCCGAACGTGGCTGCCGACACGCTATTGGTACGTTAGTAATATATATTCTTTGCTATTGGTCACATGCGCGAACGATCTCCTCCACTTTCACTGAGCGCTCATAAACCGTTGCGCGACCTGTACCTAGTTGAAGTTAGCCTCCAAATCCAAAATTTTTGTTAAAAGAAAAACATCAACCTCTACAGATCCAGCGTATTGCGTAGATGAGACTATTATGGAATATGGAGTGGGTGAAAATGAATGTGTGAACCTCACGTGCAAGGTGCAAGGCAACCCGCAGCCGAATGTCTACCACTGGATGATCGTCACCGAGGTGGAGGGCAGCAAGTTGCGCAACAACCAGTCTGTTACCCTGGAGACAGTGGACTCTACCCTGATGTATCAAAGACCTAATGGAAGCACAGGTAACATTAAACTACTGATGTTACGGATATGAAATTTCGGATCTGGATACGGTTACGGATATGTAATTATTTTGGATAAGGACAATTGATATTTTAATAATTTCAAAAGTAAAATAATAAAAATTTAGACTCCACCTTTATTCGAAATTATCTTAAACTAATATATATCGGATTCGGTTACGGGTACGGATATCTTTTTATTTCTGATGTCCGATGACGGTTACGGAGCCCCATAAGATCCCTACATTAAACCAGTACCGTAAGCATTAGGGTCAGTTTATGGATACGTAGAAAATATTATTCATTTCAGCTCTCATATACTGCTGGGGCTTAAATGGTGTTGTCACCGAGCTACCACAGAAGAAGTGCGCGTTTCTGGTAACCGACGAGACCGCGCCCCGGCCGCCCACGAACTGTATGGCCATCAAAAACTTGGAAAAGGAGATCACTGTTACTTGTGAAGAAGGCCACGATGGGGGAATGCCACAGGTATTGTATCGTTAAGATGAACGTACCTATACGCGCCGCAGGAGCCGCACGCGCCGAAGTCCGATTGCTGCGGCGCGGATAGGTCCACGGCGTCAAAACGGCGTTGCATATGATTTCATACAAAGATTTATAAAATTCGATGACTTCGAATCGGCGCGTGCGGCTCCTGCGGCGCGTATAGGTGCGCGTTCACCTTTAAGCGTGTTAATGGCGTGGTAACTCCGCTCGTAAAATTATTGCGCACGTGACTGTAAATTTACTTTACTAGATGTCGTATATGTCTACAGTAAAAGATGACAATAAATTAAAGTTTATATATTCGTACAGCGCGTATTTGTGTCGCGACCCTATCGACACACAAATTAATTTGTGTGATTAAAACAGAAATATACCTAATGTATCTATTCGCACATACACACGTTTTTTGTGATACTTCTAACTGATTATGTTGTATGCCAGCTAACGGGTTTATTCGAGGGATTGGTGAGATGTTCTGAACGGAAACACTTTATTATTTGCCTAATGGGAGTACAAAATTGGGTTCCTATCATATTTAGATATCGCAAATTTTCCTATGGGGTTCCTATACCTAACTCCGTTCCTATCGGCTTCACTTACGACTTACCTTTTGAAGACCCTCATCCAAATACCTATCTATTATACGGTCTAGGGATTCCCTATGAAGGAGAGCCAGCCTTCGCCACTGCTAGCCTATGTTATCTGTGTCTTTCATTAAAATCGGTCTAGTAGTTTCGAAGCCTATTCAATGCAAACATAAAAATATATTACCTATATTATTATATATTAAAACTAAATTGACCTAGGTTTTAACCTAAACGGAACAAGAGCATTTTCACTCGAAGCGGTCATGGTTTCAATTCCTACAACAGTTTTAATTTATTTGAGGTCATAAAGACTAACCTCGCTTCGGATATGTAACTTATCTAACCAGTGGCGGACTAAGCCCGTCAGGGGCCCGGGGCGGCAAAGCCAAATGAGGCCCCCCCCCGCTTAAAAAATCGGTCAAGTGCGAGTCGGACTCGCGCACCGAGGGTTTCGTACAAACTTGTAATAAAAAATAATGGTTCACGGTTTATGCATAAGGTTTATATATTTTATGAAATTAAATGTTTTTTTATATTTGAGTTAATTGAATGAAAGGTAAATTGCGGTTAACGATTTAATAATATATTTTTCCATGCTTTACATAGTTTTTTTTAGTTTTTAAATTTTTACAAGCTAAGAAAATTTTATTTTAAAATTAGTCGGTACATATTGATTTATAAAATGTTTCTTATGTATTAGTTTTTTTTTGGCATGGCTCCTCTTCGGATAAAGGCCTCCTCCAATTTTTCCCATTGTTTTCGGTCTGTTGTCTTTGTCATCCATTCCTCGCCCGTTATGTTTATGATTTCGTCGACCCATCTATCTTTAGGTCTACCTTTGCTTCTCTTTCCACCTGCGCCTTTCCACTTGGTGACTCTCTTTGTCTGTCATACGGGCAACGTGGCCAGCCCATTTCCATTTAAGTTGTTGTGCATGTCGTTCTGCATCTATGAGTTTTGTCTTTTTACGAATAACATTGCTATTTTGTTTGTCGATAAGTTTGATACCCAGTATGCTTCTTTCTTTTGCACGCTGACATGTCCGAATTTTCTTTTTTGTTTTTTCTTAAAATAGCCACGTTTGTGCTCCATATAACAGGCATGGCAATAAGCAGGAGTCCATTACCTTCTTTTTGAGTTTCATAGGGAATTTGGCTTTTAAAATTTCTTTGAAACTCCAGTACTTTCTCCTAATCATATTAATACGGCGTTCTAATTCATCTTCGTGGCGCGTCTTCTCAAAGGATATTTTTTTTCCGAGGTATATATAGCTGTCCACATATTGAATTTGTGCATTGTTTACGTATATATCGTTTTTTACACTATTTGTCGCTACTTTTGTTTTTGAAGTGTTCATTCGTAAACCAATGTTCTGCTCTCATAATCTAACTCACTTATCATTATTTGTAGTTCTTTTGATGTTTTTGCAAAAATAATGATATCGTTAGCAAATTTTAAATTGTTAACAAACTCCGTGTCTACTTTTATTCTTTTTTTACGATTTTACGGTTTACGATTTATAACGTATTAAAAAAAAATACTTACTAGATCTCGTTCAAACCAATTTTTGGTGGAAGTTTGCATGGTAATGTACATTATATATGTTTTTTAGTTTTATCATTCTCTTATTTTACTGGACACACATTTTACCACTTTGGAAGTGTCTCTCACGCAAACTATTCAGTTTAGAAAAAAATGATTTTAGAAACCTCAATATAATTTTTGAAGACCTATCATACTATACCTACATACGTATGTATGGGTTTAATGAAAAAAAAAATTTTTTTGTCTTTCAGTTCTAAGTATGGGGAACGCTCAAAATTTATTGCTTTTTTTCAATTTCTGTGACAGACAGACTGACATAACGAATCCATAAGGGTTCCGTTTTTTGACATTTGGCTACGGAACCCTAAAAATGTAGTTTTTTATGTTTATTTCGTTAAAATCTGGCAAGTGAAACATACATATGGAACCTACAATATGGAATGGATATGGGTGAGGAAAATAAAATACAAATCGATAGATAAAATAAATAAAATAAAATATAGTTTTTTTTTGTAGCGTGTTATATGTGTTTTCGTGCCTTTAATTTACTGAACTCCTCAATAACTTATGTGAAACCGATTTCTTTAGAAATTTTTCTTTCTATTGCCATTTGACTATTTTCCATAGGACTTGTAGTTTTGCCGGAAATTGAGATAAACCGTCTTCTACCCTTAAAAACTCACCCCTTACACTTCCCAACCTCAAATCGCCCGTAAATTACTTTTCATTTAATTTTTTAATATTATCATCCTTTTCAATGGTAAAAGCCCTAGTCTATAAGCTTCATGATTGATTTGACGATATACATATGTACCATGGGCGTAGCCAGGTTTTAGTTTGGGGGGGGGGGGGGGGGTCAAGAAAATAAAACGACCACAAGTACATTAAATAACCAGGGCCGTCTTTAACCTGCTAGAGGCCCTGGGCACATTAGAATTGTTTTTTTTCGTTTTTACTTGTTTAAGCTTTAAACCCTGAAAAACTGTGTAATTCGGAAAAACATAAATATCTATATATAGTCTAAAACTTTTTTCCTACGTTCAATTCTGTTCAAACGTTAAACTAAAATATAAACTTCGGAAAAATACCATAAAATCAATCGGCTAAAACAGAACATCGGTAATAAATAATGTAATGGCCTTTATGTTAACCGCTAGCGAGCGAAGCGAGCGAGCAAATTATTTTCCTATTTAATAGGTTAAATCTGTTCAAACTTTAAGCCCTAAAATACTGTGGAAATATGATCATTTTATAATATCCATTAGTATAATGGGCGCCCATTTTTTTTCGTTTTTAACTGCTTTAAAGCAGTCTTTCATGGTTTCCCCTTAAACACTGAATAACGGTGAACCTCGGAAAAATATCATAAAATGAACCGGCTAAAACAGAACATTGCTACTAAATAATATAATACGTTCTTTATATTAAATGCGAGCGAGCGAAGCGAGCGAGCAAAATTTTTTTCCTATTTAATAGGTTAAATCTGCTCAAATTTTAAACTCTAAAAGACTGTGAAAATAGGATCATTTTGTAATTTAAATTAAAGTAAAATTAGTACAATTTCTGATGTTGTAAAATAGATGACAAATAACTTAATATGTTAGGTTTTTCATATAATACCTATTTCACAATATTTTCGTAGTACATAATTACAAAATTTTGTGAAAATATTGTGTCGCATGCTATACGTTCGAGGATTCGATGGCACGCGTGCCATAGGTTCGCGATCCTCGTTTTAGGCTATTGATTTTATTGTTTTTTTCTAAAGTACAATATTCTTTCAGTGCTTTAAGTATAAAACGATTTTAACATGTTACAGCGTAAAAACATTCGCTCGCTTTCTCAGTGTGAACGCATTTAATATAAACACATACAATATGTAGAACAAGACGTTAGTATTAAAGTTCTGTTTTAGGCTGTTGATTTTTTTTTTTCTAAAATAACTTTAAAAAATCATTTTTCAGATAGGGTTAATGGAGCGGCACAATATGTTAATTGGCCTAGGGCGCAAAATTTCTAAATACGACTCTGTATATGGGTCATCCACATGGACCAGCTAGCCCATTTCGGGGGGGGGGGGGGTTGAACCCCCTTAACCCCCCCTCTAGCTACGCCCATGAAATGTACAGAGACTTTGCCATGTTGAGTCTTACGATGAGAACAAGTAGATACCTACGTCTCTAATAAACGTGCACTACAAATAATATAAGGACCACTCGCAAAATGCAATAACTGAAGCAATGTACTCGTAGGTGCATGTTGACTCGAAACTACGGATCATGAAATTATTCGTATAATTTAGCCTAGAAATTATTTCTAGGCTAAATTATACGAAGAATTAGTTACTTTTTCCAAATACTCGAAAATGCACTTACTCAACTCTGAACTCATTTACTTTTATTCCGCACCAAAAATCAAAAATACTATTACGCTTTTTAATGAAATTACTTTGAACGGATAAGATCGCGTTTATTACTTTACAATTAAAAAAAGGCTTATCTGTTCGGAAAAATATCGGAACACACTAATAAACTATTAAATATCAACGTAAATAAATTTAATACGGTCTATATTTTAAATGAGGCCAATGTTTATTTTTCTACGTAAATAGAATGTAGTGAATGTAAATGTAGGCGTAAAAGAGGGAATTATTTGCACTCCATTCATTCAGGGATTCCTGAGGAACAGGGGCGTAGCTACCGCCGTATCTGCCGTATCAATTATACGGGGCCCCCAACGTGCAAAAATTAATAAAAACTTCCCAAATTTCATCTTCATTTCATCATCAACTATAAATGATTTAATAAATCAGTTTGCCGAAAAAAGGTAAGGAGAGGTGTATATTTAAATTGTAAAAATTTTGGAAAAAGTGACAGATAGCTAATAATTATGACGAATAAATATTTATTTTAATTTTATGCAATTTTTATTTTATTTTGTGAGCAATCTTTACCCTTCCTAAGGGGCCCCAAACAAATTTTTATACGGGGCCCCGCCAAGGCACGCTACGCTTCTGCTAAGGAAGTACCCGCTACAAAGACGGGAATTCCCCCAGCGTATTGGTCGCGTTCAGTAAAGTTAAATGAGTATTAGTACCGCGTAAAAAGTCTAGATAGCTGTAGTGTTTTGATCTTGATGAAATTATGTAGGTATCAAGCACATTTTTTAAGTCTTGTTTAGGATTTCATCAGGGGAACGCGGAGGCATTTGGGGGCCCCCCAAGACCGGGGGCCCGGGGCGGACCGCCCCTTCCGCCCCCCGGTTAGTCCGCCACTGTTAATCTAACACTCGCTTTCGCCCGCATTTTCCCACCGGAATATTGTACCTACTTTTTCGGGATAAAAGTTGCATAGCAAATTTCATCAAAATCTGTTTAGTGGTTTTTGCGTGAAAGAGTCCTCATTCAGAAACCATGCTCACAAACTTTCATATTTATTATAGAAGATAGTTTGATGACGTCACCTTATGGAAAATTTTGTTTCAGAAATTCAAATTTACCGTCAATAGTTTGGATCTAGAAGAGCCGTTGATGTCGATAATAAGCGTAGAAGCGAAGTTCATGATTCCGGAGCCCAAGCAGGACAAGTACAAGTTTGTGATCAGCGCCTTCAACGACAAGGGCAGCAGCCCCAGCGTGGAAATCGATCTAGACAACATCGTCGACGAAGCCCTAGGTGAGTACCTACTTAGAGTCTAGCTAACAAAAGCTGTCCAAGAAAAAAGGCGAGAATTTAAAAAAATCAAGAGGTGTTAACCCTATCTATACACTGCTTAAACGGAGTTGATACTAGAAATAAGAGTTGATACTACTTGCTGAATAATAAATAGTATCAACTCCGTTTCAGCAGTTTGTCTTATTTCTGGGACACTATTTTCTACAGTGATCGGTCTCCTTTTTCTCTAACCTCCATACCATAAACATTACATAGGTCACCAGGACACCACGATCAGCGCTGTGACGAACATCACGACGTTGGCGCTGGCGCTGTGCGGCGGCGTGGCGCTGCTGGCGCTGGCGGCGTGCGGCCTCGTGCTGTGCGCGCACGACCGCGCGTCCGACGCGCCGCGCGCCGACCCGCCGCTCTGTGCGTACACCACGGACGGTACGCAATAACGCAAATATTACTAATCGATGGGTCCTACGTATATGGGCCAAACTAACAATTTGGCGATTTTGGCTTTTTTATTGTAAACGCATCCTATCGATATGATTAATCATGTAACTTATTAAAACAAATTAAATTCTACATGGAAATACGAATTCTTACTACAGTATAACGGCATATGTAGCATGAATTTAAACGTACAAGGGCCAAATAGTAATTTGAGATTTATACGCGGGTAAACACGTTAGTAAGTTGACAGATTGTAAAACGTATACCTAAGTGTCAATGTGATTTAATTATCTATATATCCAAATAGCTTTTATAACAATTCATTAAAAATCAACTGCTTAAGTTGCTGATAAATTTTATGAGCCAAAATATATAAAAATATATATTATATGCAACTAAGCATAAAACACGTATGTAGGCCAATTTGACACATTGGCCCTTTTATGTTGTTTTTTAATATTAATAATTTTAACAAAAACTAACTTAAAAGGGCCAATGTGCAGTAAAAAAAAAACTAACCAATATAAATATAAAATAGTGTAGTATAAATAAGGAGGACAATTGTCTTAGTAAACTAGCAAAGTTTCATAAATTTCGGTTTTATCAATCTAAAATTATACCAAGTTTAAACTTTGAACGCCTCTCCTGTAAAGTTGTAATTTTTCATTTTGGCCCTTATACGTAGGACCCATCGTAATGTTACGGTATCTTTATGTCTATACACATTTACGAGTAGGTCTTATATAGAACATAGGTATTATAGGGCTATAATATTACTATAGTGTAATTACAACAGTATAACATTTCCTGTAGAAACTATAAGTTGTTAAAGTTTGCTAAATTACTAGTTGAAGTTAATAGTTAATTTATATTGCCTATCTACAGGCTAAAGGTATGCTGCTTCTTTTCTTTTCTAATTTTGATTTCTTTTTTATTGTTTTAAACACTTACGGATTTTGTCGCGGTGCACTTTTCTTTTTCCCCACGTTTCGGCTACTTTCCAGCAGCCGTGGTCGAGGGAGGACTGAGTTGTCAGTTGTCCTATTTGTTGAAGTTGTTGTTTCTTTTTTATTTTCAGAATCTAACTGTGACACGTGCAACGACAGCGACGACGCAAGCGAGTGCAACGTGCGCCGCACTGACTCCTTCCGTAGGGCGATGGCCAAGTACCCGTCCAAGAACTTCGACGTTCGGCGAACTGGCTCATTCCACTCGGCCCGGTACTTACACGACGCGCACGACGACGAGCCCAAATGCAGGGAGATACGTCACAATATAGCGTGCAGAGTCCACTCGCTGCAGAACATCAGCAGGAAGCGCGAAATGGACGCGCTGTGTGATCACCTGGTGATGCATCTACCACCGGACACCGGCTACAACGTCCCTAGACCTGTGAGAATCTTTATGTCAGTAGTAGTTGACTTAGGATCATCGTTTCTCAACCATTTTTATGTCGCGACCCACGAAAAAGCCAATAAGTTAAGTAAAAAGTCTTGCGACCCCGTCACTATAAAATTATAATAATATGTACCTACCAACATAGCGTGCTATTTTTATCGGCTATAGGTACGTTGTATTAGCATTCACTGGTTCGAAAGGTTTTTTCGACATTAGATACAAAAGATTCATTCGAAAAACGAGTCTTTTGTCCTCCTATA
Organism: Glaucopsyche alexis; assembly: GCA_905404095.1. Classification (NCBI taxonomy): domain Eukaryota; kingdom Metazoa; phylum Arthropoda; class Insecta; order Lepidoptera; family Lycaenidae; genus Glaucopsyche; species Glaucopsyche alexis. Next base: position 13,793,477 of record FR990053.1, read on the forward strand.
TATAGTTTGTATTTATTATTTTTCAACAGACTGCGACCCCCTTTAAAAACAAACTCGACCGCAAGGGTCGCGACCCACCGGTTGAGAAACGCGATGATTATTTATTAGTATCAGCTGCTTATTGTACTGCGTTCGTATTCCACTCCAGCATAACCCTCCCCACATTAATAACATACCTACTCGAACCTCAAAAGAGAGGACCTAAGTGGTCATGAATATGATTGAACCTAGTAAATAGGCAAGCGGACTGATTTTTTTTATTGTATAAATGAATAGTACTCTTAAATATGACTAACTTCTCAGAAGAAACCGTATATCAGAAGTCAATATTTTCAGAGGTACAGCGATTTGTATACAAAATTTCGCGAGTCTCGTAGAAACGCTCCATACTAAACTTAACCTACAAGTGACGTCACTTGTAGGTTAAGGTGTATGAAGTATACGGCCGCAGGAATATATTTGTTTAAGTTCGTACTTACCATAATTAATGTTTTTGTATATGATGTAGGTACTTAAGTAAACTAATGATTTTTTTTTTGCGAAATTGGTAAACGAAACCTTTATTTACCAATTTCGCAAAACCTTTATTTACCTTTTTTTTGTACTTTTTAAATGTATTTAATTATTAAACTACACATAAAATAATATATTTTTTTACATATACCAAGTAGTAATGCCTCAATATTTCTGAATATATTAATGAAACGAAATATTTCAGATGTTGTCCGATCCCCTATTACAAATTACAATTTTAGTGCTTAGTTATAAGGTGCGGCGGGGCTATTCCGACGATAAAGAACAATGCTTTTACTTTGGATCATTACATCGTCGTTCCGGAAAACATTTCTAAGAAATTTATGAATACATTTAAGAAAGCGTTGATTTAAGAATTGTATTTATATATTTCTGTTGTAAATAACTGACAAATTTAGTATTTAAAAGCGATTTTATTCGACAATCTGATAAACGGCGGTTTTTCCCCGCCGTGGGGCAATTACGACGTTTCATAATATTTTCTCTATAGAACGAGATACCAACGTGAAACACAGTGCAAGATACAGTTTGAAAAAGTATGTATGCTACTTTAAACTCTATTTCTTGCCAACAAGGTTAAGTTTTCAGTAAAAACGTTTTTTTATTGAAGGTGGGGCAATCCCGCCGAGCTCCCATACATGCTAGTGATGTATTGCATTTTACCGATAGTTTTATTCTCTAAATTTAAGTCTAAAATTTAGGTACGAACATAATATTACAATGAAGCTTAGCATTTTTTCTTTTAAATTGGCGATGCTCATTTTGTTATTGCGAACATCATCTAGTGCCTTTTGAACTTGGTTTTCTGAATATGTTTTTTTTCTTTTTTTCACTTATAATGTCAAACCATCTACAAATATAAATGTAGTTATAGTATTAAAGTGATTAATATTGGTTTTAATAATAGTAGATAAAGGAATTATGACATAAAAATATTAAAATAAAATACCTACATATTTGACTTTTGGAAGTTAATTTATGTTAAAAAATATAATTATCGTAGTTTTATCGACTCATGACATCACTAACTTTTTGTAAACTCCTACTAAAACCGTGGGGCTATTACGCCTCTACATATTGGACGTATTTGCCCCTCTCTCAAAATATTAAGGGGCTATTATGTCGAACCCGTTAACTCAGAAAAAACAATATCTACGGTAAAATTTAATGGAAGAAATTAAATTCTATTGTTTTAAATCATCACTCACCCTTGACACAGTTTGATAAACTCACTTATTTCACTAAAAAAACAATAAAATAGTAAGCACGTGTTTTGTTACTACATATTTAAAATGGCGCCCTGACTAAAATGAGTGTCGGTACAACAGCTTAAGAGCTAGCGTTGCCATCTATGTTTTGACATAAGTATTAGTAATCTATACTAATATTATAAAGCTGAAGAGTTTGTTTGTTTGTTTGTTTGTTTGTTTGAACGCGCTAATCTCAGGAACTACTGGTTCGAATTGAAAAATTATTTTTGTGTTGGATAGTCCATTTATCGAGGAAGGCTTTAGGCTATATAGCATCATGCTAAGCTCAATACGAGCGGAGCACCAATCAAGAATGTTTCAAAATCGGGTTTTTTTTCTTTCTTTTAAGAGCTTTCGCTGCGTATGCTGCGGAAACGGTTAAAGTTTCGCTAAAATTATGTATGACAGAATTGTTCCCCTTTAAAAGTTCTAAAAAAAAGTCCGCGACTGTATATGTCTATCTTTTAAGGTTGGCTCACAATAGCCTTTTTATGCTAACCAAATTTGTTCTAAAATTAAGCATTATTTGTGAGGGTGTTTTCATAAAGATGATATTAATCCTTATCCAAATAAATACGTTATTCATTACAAGCATTCAATTTAGAAGAAATTTGTCATTTACATCATTTGATTTCAATAAGTATTTTAGAAGATATCGCAGTAAAATAATCAGCGCGCAATAATGATATGCGGCGCGCTGCGGGCAGCGTGAGGGGGAAGCGCTTCTTCTTCTACGTAAATGAAGTCGCGGGTAAATTTTAGCGATATCCCAAATTCCCAAAGTAAATGTTCCACGCGGACGAAGTCGCGGGCAAAAGCTAGTTACTTAATAAATTCGTAGATGTTACTAGCAATATTACTTTAAAATAATGGAGTTAAAACGAAACGACGTGTTTGCCCCTCCGGCGGATTAGCCCCGCCGCACCTTACACTAGAATCTATTTCCAAATATGTATAAAGTTACTATGGCCTAAAATGCGTTTTAGTCATTTAGAAAATGCAATATAACATTTCAGATGAACACGTTCTACACGATGCCACGGAAAATGCGTCACAAGTCGAAGGAAATGTCCGACGAAGTGTCAGAAATAACTTCCGACGGCTTCTCTTTGCCGCCGCCCCCTGACGAGTTCAACACCTATAGAGCGGCCTCTAAAATACGAGACGTGCCAGCGAAGTCAACACCCACTTACACGACCATCAGAAAAAATATTACGCCCAAAGACTATAACGCTTTAACCTCAATGACAAAAGTGGGCTTGCCAACAATCGGCGGGGCCCAAAACAGCCTGTACTCGTACCCCGACGATGACAAGGTAACTACGAACCCTTTCGACGAACAGCAATGACATTTTGACCCGACCACGAAAACGCTATTTTGCCAAAACTCTGAATTATGTAAATCATGCGAAAGCTAATTTTCATAATGGTATTTATAGTATTCATAATTTTGTCATTTTTTACCAATGTTCTGTCGTCTATTCATGAGTCGCGGTTAAGGTCATACTTTCGATTTTCACGAATGCCGCAAGTATTTTTTATTTAAATTTTACTTAATAAATTTTCTTTATTAACTTTCTCTTTAGGTTGTTTTCGGTGATAAGTAGTCCTAAGGTCGAAGAAAGTAACGATCCTTCATTCAATATATGTAAATTTCTAAAAGCATCAATCAATCGATGTTAAGTGTAACTTACGATTAGGTATGTTCGTGGACGTAAGTACCTAATTGCTATTTAAAATTATCTTGACAAGATCTTGTTACAAGATAATATTTTACAAAGGTGAAAGAGACTTATTTAATACTATGAAGTTTTTATATCTAAGCACTTTTAAACTTTTTGATTGTCAGTATTAAATCAACAAAATTGATTTTATTTTTCAGCATCAGTCAGTATTTTCAAGTATTTTAATAATATTGATTTACTAAAGATGCCATTTTGTACTAAATAAAAACCTACTTAATTTTTCTGAAGCAGTGGAATTTCTTCATGGATAGAAACCTTTTTAATTTTGAGTATAATAGAGAACATGGATTTGTTTTAAATCAGCAAAATTCTTATATTTTCCCTTTTTAATTTTGAGTATAATAGAGAACATGCATTTGTTTTAAATCAGCAAAAGTCTCGTATAGGTAAACAAAAGTTTAGCAACAGTTGATCAACATGGTTGATGATGCTGCTGGAAACACTGTTTAAATCAATATTGGCTGTCCACACGTCAGTCTGCGTTAAAATGTTGCCCGACGAAGTAGTGTTGTTGTGTTCTTTGTAAGTATCTGATGTATAAGATTTCTAATAAAAAAAGAGAAAAAGATGGTGGATTCGAAACTATCTTCTGCAAAGAGAAAATTTGATGAGTGACCTCAGAATGACAGATGGATCATTTATTAACTTTACGAGAATGTCGAAAAGAGATTTCGAACATCTTCTGGAAATCATTGGTCCGTCAATAGTCAAAAGGGACACAAATATTCGTCAGCCAGTTTCACCTCAAACGAGGCTGGCTATTACATTACGATATCTTGCAACTGGAGATTCATACAGTTCTCTTTCATATACATTCAGAGTATCAAAACAATGCTCCACACTACTGCCATGTTTATAAACTGTTGCAAACACGTCCACATACATCAACATTTGATGCTAAACTGATGTTTACGCTCATCGAGCGAGAGCTTGTCAACATGCTGTTATCAACTCTGCAACACACAGTATTGCCAGCAACATGTTGACAGCAACTCCGCAACACGTTGATTCAACTTTGTTGCTAAGCAAATGTTTACCATGAATACGGGGCTATAATTTTCCGAAAGGCAACATAAATATGGACCGAAAAATGCAAAAAGTAAATACAGTAATTAGTGCTAAATTAAAAAGTTACAGGATTTTAAAAGAAATACGATTTTATTTTATTTGATCGCAAAACGAAAATTACTGTTCAAATTCTCTGAAATCTGTGATATTTTTTGTTATTACAATGATATACCTACATAAACGCAGTAGGTATTTAAGTTAATAAAATCAATTTTGTATTTACATTCATACAATACAATTTTCCATCTCTTTGCTAAAAGATGGCTTCGTGCGAGTTTCTTACGCCGGTTCTTCTCGCCGGGTTAGTTCCCGAACCGGTGGTAGGCATCATGTAGCGTTACTTTGTAACCCATATGGAAATAAAACTTTTTTGATTTGATTTGATTTTGATACATTTTCAACAGCTGTGACGTCACTCATGCTACATTTTTTTGTATAGAGCGTTTTTGATGGCTCATTTTTGTGACGAATGTATCTAGTTAACGGTTGATCGTAGATATGCCATTGCAAAGCCAATAAAAAAAAAAAAAAAACTATGCATGTTCTCTATTATAAAGTATATTAAGGCCCACTTGCGCAGATCGAGTGTCAATTCTGCTAAATAAAACCTGCACTAATACAATTACAATCAAGTCCCGATACGCTCAAACTGTAAACGGTATTCTCGTAAACTAAGTTAAACCAACGTGAAACGCGCTCTGGTTGGTCCCAAACTTCACAAAATCAGTTTATCATAAACTATCATAAACGACATAAACATGTCGCTTCACTTATAATATAGTCCAAGAAAATAGGCTCTGAAATACGAATGTTAGTTAAAACTTGAATTTTTGATATAAGTGAAAGTTTTTTAAATTCACCCCCGAGAAGGGATGAAAAAAATATAAAAAAATAGTTTTTTTTAATTTTGGGAAATCGGCAAGTGCTAGAAAAAAAAATCTTCAAATAAAATTTGTAGAGCGTAATATTTTACATAAAGTGTTCTTAAATAACTTTTTTTCCTAAAATTGAAATTAACTGAGATAGGGTATCTAGAAGCTAGACTATGATTTTTTAAAGTTCCTGTCATCATCCGTCTCCATCCATCCATCAATCGGCACTTGCCGTTTTCCCAAAATTTGAAAAAAACTCCTTTTTTTCACCCCTTCCCGGGGGTGAATTAAAAAAACTTTCACCGTTCGTTTTTAAATTCTTCAAAGTAACTTATATCAAAAATTCAAGTTTTAACTTAACATTCGTATTTCAGAGCCTATTTTCTTGGACTAATACGATCAAAGTAAAATGAAAGTCTACTTTAAATTAAATACGAGAATTGAGGTTCTGGGTTAAAGTTGAGCTAAAATAAAACCCTGAGCTAAAATATTATATCACGTTGTCTCTCTCGTTCTTCCTGTTTGTGAAATACAATAGAAGTCATGATATTTTAACCCAGGGCTTTAACCCAGATCTGCGATCTAAATAATATTAAATACTTTCGTCATCCTTTATTTTGTAGGTCTGTCCGGCAAATGGGTATTTACAACTTTTATACACTCACATTTAGCTTTATCGAACGCTTTGTACATTATAGGAACTTGTAGAAAAAGATAGTCATTAATTTAAGAATTTATTTACAAAAATAGAAACCACATCTGAGGTACAGAATCACAATTTCTATATTTTCGTATAATCATGCACATAATTAGAATGTTATAGCAATTTGTTTATTGTATATAAAACAAGTTAGTTAAATATTTTATGTCACTGCCAATGTGTAACTGTAAATTATTAGGATAAGTATTTTGAATTATAAAAATGATTGAATGTCTATCTATTGTAATTTACATAAATAATATAATTTATGGATGTCTTGTTTTAATTTACCAATCGTATTGTTTAACAGAATGCACTTAAGTTGGCCCCCAAAGGGGACAGAAAACTGGATGTTTTTATGATACTACATATTTCATAACCTGCATGGTCATTGGTCAATCCATACGATCCAAGTACGCTTGTGCAACAGATAATTTGTCTATGAGATGTTGTGTGTTTGGACGACTCTGGAAATAAGAAACAATATTAAAATCGTCATCGTTAAACCTTATAGAAAAAGCAAGTTTTTTTGTTTAAGAGTCGAGTAACATAAATGTGTACAAACTAATACATAATATGTTACAAGATTTACAATCAAAAGCACAATGCACGATTTTGTGGTTTGATTCGCGGTTTAAGGCTGCGCTAGTCGGTTTTTTCTCCATACACACGCTGTTGGCGATTTACTCCAAAGTCAAACATTGAAGACCCAAATTCTAGCGTAATATCGATTTTTGTGACACTTATCTAGGTCGGTATTTGCTTATATTTCTGAAATTCAAATTAGTGTAGAAGATAATAGCCTCCAAACATTGCATTTTTAGCGCAACTTTGACTGTAAATAAAAATTAAACGATGAATGATAATAAAAAAGCAAGTACATACCGACACGGTTCGATTATTTAAATATAACAATTGTGATAATTTTACTTCAGACAAAAATATTATATAGTTTTTTCATAAAATACCAACAACTGAGTGTCGATTTGCGTAATTTGAAGACGCCTTTTCTAAAATACTTTACACAGCTGCATAAATATGTGCAGTATAGCTTCTCTTAAAAGTATAGATTACTATTTTATGGGTATATCCTTTTTTCCCCAATATAAGGTGAAATAACAAGCATTTTCCCCGCGCCCAGTACTGAGTTCGAGCCGTTGACTAGCGCACTCTTAAGTCATACGGCCGAACTCAGACTCATTAAATGTAAACTTATAGAGTTAATTTGTGGAGTTTTTGACATTAAGGCTATAATATTTTCTGTCAAAATCTCTACTAAGTCCTTAAGTATTAATGTTTCTGACTGCGGATGTTAGCCCAGATATCACAAATTTCAGATCGAAGCTGGATTCAATCTCTGGCTCTCTCTCATATAGGTAAATATAGTTTTGTTGGCACGTCTACACATAGATAGTTATGTTTGTGTATATCACACACACTCTGTCGCACACACACTCTGTCGCACTCTTGCGCGTGTATAAGCTTTTGAGTATAAAGAAAGTTCTGTTAACAAATACATACAGCGTAATATATAATTTTTAAATTTGTCAGTTAATGATGGTCACTAGTCGAGTCGATACTTTTTATGTAAAGGTTTGCATATAAAATGTCTTCTGAAAAATTGGTTCCGGCAAAATATTGACAAGAAAAAACATTTATCATACTGTAGGTATAGCGAAATTGTATGACAATATGTTCCCACTAGCGTTTTTAGTGGTCGCGACAGAAAAAACTACACTATAAATAGAACTCTACGTTAACGCAATAGAGTTGTCAAATCTCGTGAGTGCGAGGGCGAACATGCGAACATAATTAAATTTACCTATACGTTAAGGTTAACGCTAATGCTAAATTCGTTTAAAAAGTTTAGTGAAATCGGGGCTAACTGTCCTTTGAAGGGAGTGTTGGAACATCCCGGGATTTTTTACTATAAATTACCTGTAATGCGGAAAGCGCCGCCTCGTGCAAGTCCTTGCAGCGCGCGCGTGCCCTGCGGCGAGCCGCGGGCGCGAGCGGCGGCAGCAGCGTGCGCGCGACCTGCAGCACGCACACCGCCGCGCCGCACACGTGCGACTCGTCGCCGCACCCCAGCCACACACGCTCGTTCACGCTCACCAGTCTATACACATTTTTTTAAATAAGAACAACAAGAAAATAAATTCGTTCAGTAATTCATACCTACTACCTCGACTACCACGTCCGTGGTCTATTTCATTTAGCCAACAAATTTTACAATATTTTAACAATATCATGCTGGTGTTCAATGCTTATGCATAATGCATGCGCGATACAGATAGGTACGGCGCCTCAATGTTAAACTACCAACGTCATTTTAGACTTGACTTTACTAAGTTACGTAATTAGGTAAACAAAATATAATACTCACTTTATATAAATATCTAAAACTTGTTCAAACGAAACTCCTATATTTAATATCGCTTTAAACACCATACTCTTGTCTGCCTGCAGCTTACAACTCATTATTTCTAATTGACGGACTATAAAATCTGTAACAATCATTTACACATTTTTAACATCAAAATCTCCATCTCACTATTACTATTTACAAGTGTACCTGCGCGAAAAAGAGACGAACATATACTTACAAAGTGGAAAACAGTGGCCAGTGTTAACGTATTCCCTGCCTAAGGTAGTTAATTTACTGAGTACAGAGGCCAGCCGCTCGTCAGGTGTGGGGAGATTGCGGGAGTTCGCCTCGGCCTCGGCCAGGATGTTGCTCCAAATGTTCTCGACTAGGAGAGCGTCGTTGTGACCCGAACATTGGACTATGGCTAGCTTGCACTCCCATAGATTATAGCGGTCCGCATACTCTTCGTACAGCTGTAAGAAGTAAATAGGTTCACAATGTGTTTTCTTCATTCATTTTTAGGATTCCGTAATACTCAAGGAACCCTTATAGTTTCTAACAAAAACTAACTACTAAACTAACTAAAAACTATATATAATTTTATATTTTAGGGGTGGCTCTCCATACATATCAAGTGGAGATGAAAAATATTTTTTCATTCTAACCCATCATGTGAAGTATCGTCGAATAGGTAGGTGTTTTTAAATAAAGGTAAGGTTTACATACATGGCTTTCTTACAAAGTCAACCATTTTCGAGTAATCGGCCTCCGAAGTGGTTTATACCCCCCCCCCCCCCCCTGGAATTTCTAAACTATACGAGTTAGAAACTTGCAAGTTTCCATGCCAATAGATCATGTTAAAAACTCTAAGAAAATTATTTTGAGCGAAATAGGACAACTTTTGAAGAAATTCAAAGAAAACCTATTGCGCATTGATAGTTATGGAACCCTCCTTAGACATGTCCTGACGTGCTCTTGGTTAGGTTTTTTACTGTCGCTTTCAATTTTCCATATGCTTTGTAAGCGTCGCAAAATCCTATCATACCGTGTTTGTTCTGGTTTATTTAAAATAGAATAGATTTATTCTCTCTTTTATGTTCTCGTTCGTGTATTAGAATATTGCCATATTTTCTATCAAAATAGGTTTCAAAATTTCCTTATTTTAAATATTACATACTAGCTTTTGCCCGCGATTTCGTCCGCGTGGAACAGTTACTTTGGGATATCGCTAAAATTTACCCGCGACTTCTTTTACGTAGAAGGAGAAGCGCTTCCACCTCACGACTGCCCGCCCGCGCCGCGCGCCGTACATTATTATTGCGCGCATGATTATTTTATTACTGCGATATCTTCTAAAATACTCATTGAAATCAAATGATGTAAACGGCAAATTCCTTCTAGATTAAATGCTTGTAATGGATAACGTATTTACTTGGATAAGGATTAATATCATCTTTTCATAAATAATGGTTAGTTTTAGAACAAATTTGGTTACCATAAAAAGGTTATAGTGGCTCACAACCTTAAAAGATAGACATAATATACTGTCGCTGACTTTTTTGTAGAACTTTTAAAGGGGAACAATTCTGTCATACATCATTTTAGCGAAACTTTAACCGTTTCCTCAGCGTACGCAGCGAAACCTTTCAAAAGGAAAAAAAACAGATTTTGAAACATTCTTGATTGGTGCTCCGCTCGTATTGAGCTTAGCATGATGCTATATAGCTTAAAGCCTTCCTCGATAAATGGACTATCCAACACAAAAATAATTTTTCAATTCGAATCAGTAGTTCCTGAGACTAGCGCGTTCAAACAAACAAACAAACAAACTCTTCAGCTTTATAATATTAGTATAGATTGCCTTGTAGTTTGGTATTTTGCGCTTGGAGGTCTACTTCACCCGCCCTTTAACACTAAATTCGATTGTTACCTGCGTGATATCCAGCAGTTCGTCGTCCAATCTCTGCAGCTGGTGGGGCGGCGGCGCGCACGGGGCGCTGCGCAGGGCGGCGCGCACGGCTGCCTGCACGCGCGCCACCTCCGCAGCCTCCTCCAGCCGCCGCACCAGCTCCGCGCCGCCCGCGGCCCCCCGCCCGCGCACGCACACCACTCCCGCGCACACCCACGACATGCGCTGCGCGAGCGTCGCGCCCGTACTGGATAACACAACAATTTCAATATAAAGGCTTTATGGTGAATAGAAGAACTAAGCTTTATAGACAGGAATATAGACAAAACAATATTGAATATTGAATTTATATATAACTTACTAGCGACCCGCCCCGGCTTCGCACGGGTACAATACTGATACTAATACTGCGGGTACCTACTCATAGATCTAAACTCCCCTCCCGCACGCGCACCCCCGCCTTGGTGACGCCCACTTCACAACGGGCCGTGCAGCAGAAATCGTAATATTTTAATTTCGCCATAACTTCAAAACCAAACGTCCAATTTTAATTATTCAAAGACCAAATATTATCTACATAAACTGTACTTAAGGCCGATTTACACTTCCATAAGTACAGTAGCGAGTTAAGTTGCGTCTTCGGCGAGTTAAGTTCGTATCGTCGTTTGAACGGCAAAAACGAGTTAAGTAGTAAGTTAACGATTAAGTTCAACGGGATAGCCCGCCTGTCTATTTTTCGGCGAGTTAAGTTCGAAGTGTCGCCCCCCCGCGCGTCTCCTGCCACCCGTTGACTAAACTCGCCGCTCGTGTGAACGAGCGAGTTTGTTGTATGCATAAGCTGACCGGACGTGACATGTTCTGACGTGCAATTCGTGCTCAATAAAATTCTATTAGATATTTACGTTGTTTTTATATAATAGTAAAAGTATCCTTATTTTGAATCATAGGCCCAACTTGACTCAGTAAAAATTCAAATAATACTGGAGAGCGGAAACATTCTTAGAGTATTTTTTTAATTCTAGAGGATCTTCTTCAGATAATTCTTTAAACAACTGATAGGTCGCGCCATGTTCGTTTCTTCTACGCAGAGTTTTGTGGGCCTTTCAACGACCAGTAATATTTCTCTGATTATATCATTTAATTCTTGACATAATCCTAGATCCATCTTCACTCAAAACAAGAAAAATCCTCTCTTGAAGTGTCACTCGCAAACGAATTCTATGAACTAATGAACTTTAACTAAACTCGCCACGAAAACACGTTTGAACGCTACTGTCCACTTAACTGTTAACTATCAACTGCCCTGTTACTAAACTCGCTACTGTACTTATGGAAATGTAAATCGACCATTAGTGATTAAATAATTTATTTTGATAAGGATTAATAGCATGAGTAAAATAAACGCGTTTAAATGTAGTCCAAAAAAAATTCAAGATTTCTAAATAAAAAGTGGTTGTTGTGCCTCACTCGACATAGATAGGTATAGTGTGTCGCAGACTTTTTTGTAGATATTTATAAGATCTACAATTAATTAGAACATTTTATGGTTCTATATTTTATAGTTTAGGCAGCGTACGCAAAATAAGTAACTTTTCTGGTTGATTTTTTACACCTTGTGTCCGAAAAACCCAAATATCTTACAGAACCCTATTTTTTTCCAAAATAAAATTTAGCCTATGTTACTCGTGGATAATGTAGCTTTCGAATGGTGAAAAAAAATTTGAGATCGGTCCAGTACTTTTTGAGCCTATTCATTACAAACAAACAAACATACAAACAATGTTTTCCTCTTTATAATATTAGTGTAGAAAATAGATAATCATTATTTACAGAAATTAAAATCTTATAAGTACTACTAATTCCAAATTTCAAAATTTTCTATCTACACTAACAGAGAGAGCAAATATTCGATTGTTTGTTTGCATCGAATAGGCTCTGAAACTACTGAATCGATTTTGATGAAATTTGATACAGACATAGAGTAGACCACGGGGAAGGACATAGGCTTCTTTATGCGGCAAAATGTACGGTTCTCGCGCGATTTTCCCTTCCCGTCATGGACAACAACTCGTAGAATATAAGCTAAAAATTAATATTCACCCGGGTTTGGTAGCGAGTCCCTCCAGCACATGAGCGGCGGCCAGGTGGTCGCCGGCGCGCTCTAGAACCTTCCACAACAGGTCGAGCAGCTGCAGCGCTGCGGGCGGGGGGGCCGCACGCGCCGCCGCCGCCAGGTACGTGCGCAGCGTGGGCGGCGGCGCCCCAGACGTACCCGCTATCAATTCTACGAAATTTACATAATTATATTATTTTGTTACCTGTAACTGCGTTCAGTGCAAAAATGAAACGTATCAGAGATTATGGAGGCAGAATGTATCAGCAACTCTCACAGAATATAAGACCATTATGTGTTACATAGAAATAAGAAAGGGCCCAGGGGTATACAGATAAAATACTAACCTGAACCTAAATTCTTTGATATGAGCCACTCGTAAACAGCCACATGAAGAAGTTCATCGTTTCTAGATAGACAATCCCAGACGAGTTTCTTGCCCTGAAACAAATTAAAATGGTTTTTACTCTAACGTTAGTCATTTAACCAAATCCAATGTTAACTCATAAATTACCATACTACATAAGTGTTAACACTCAAAAATATTTTTCGTATATCATCCGCTTCCAATGATTACACATTTCGAATATCATCCGCCTCCAATGAATATACAAGCAACGTAATCAATACCTGATATTGCGCATCGGCGGGCGATAGCGTATGCAGTGCGTCGCTGTTGGCGGGCGCGCGCGCTCGTGCGGGCGAGCCGTCGCTGGCCTCTGCGCTGCGTTCGTACAGCCGCTCTAGCGCGCCGCACACCTCACGGTATATCTCCATTCTAAAACAATTTTGACACTTGGTTATATTTTCTTATAGTTCTATGATCTACATTTTGCCCGCGGCTCCACTCGTGTAAGTACGGCATACCACGGGAACACTGTACATTTCCGGGATAGAGAGTAGCCTATGTGTTAATCCAGAGCCTAAACAATAACAAACAAATTTAATTAAAAACCGTTCAGTAGTTTTTGCGTAAAAGAGTAACAAACATCGATCCATTCTCACAAACTATCACATTTATAATAGTTCCATGATCTATTTGTAAAGTCATAGATACAATATGTATAATACTTTTTGTCTTCTTATTATTCTATTTTTGTTTGAATATACGTATTACAAGAACAAATAATGTTACCGTCTGTAGTAGGCAAGCTGTCCCTCTCTATCTTGAGCCGGTTGATCGCTCTTGTAGTAGTACAATGCCTTATCTTGAGGGTCCAGTTTACTGGCGCAGGTGACACAGAGTTCTACCACACCCGAGTAATATCCAGCTGATAATAACTTAGAACAGACTAATGGAAGATTTACGTTTGGTGCAACATCCTGAAGCAAAAAAAAAAGTTAGTTACACTAACAAATATAGCGAGAATAAACATTAGATCATAGATAATGTAATTACAATAACATGTGGGTACAAATTTTAAAATGTACAATTTATTTACCTTGCATAGTTTCAAAGCTTGACTAAGCATTTCTTCTCGTTCTGCTGGATTTTTCTGTTGTTTTGCGAAAATCAATAGTTCATTTGCCTGTGACGAAAAAAATCCATATATACATACATAATGTCAATTATAACAATAATTAATTGAAAGGAATTACATACAAAGGAAACTTGAAATTAGAGATAGAATGGTAGAGTTAAATTACCTTTGAACACGTAGCATCTTCTTGTCTGTATAGCGTAGGGCACAGCTGTCTAAGTTTTTGCGAAATACCATCGACGGATGCATTATCTTTCAAGTAGCCAGCTACTAGAGAACCGAGAAGCAAACAAGCAACCTCTTGACCACCCAGGAATAACTCTCTGAAACAAAATATACAATAGTTATTTCAAATAATCAATGGCGTCTAACTTTAATTCATGATTTTTAGATGTATTTTTTCATTACAAAGTCGAGCCGTACCTAAAGCTAGCAGCTTGCAGTGCACTCTGCTGTTCCGGTGGTAAACTTGCCGCTATAACATGGAACTGGTGTTCGCAAAGGACTTTCCACAAGCTTAGCATCTCAATTGCCATATCTGTAAAAATATTATTAGTAACTCATCTCAACATATGTCATGTTTAACTCAAAATAGCAGATTATGAATTTTAATGAAAGCCATACTTATATAAAGTTTCAGAGCATGTATCGAAGCATTCTCCTCCGAATGCGGTGGCGCGGCGACTCTCTGCAGGAAGTTGGCCACGCGTTGTAATTTCTTCACAATGTATGCACAGTCTTCACCGGTTACTTTGCTTGTCATCTAAAACAGAAGACAATTTTAAAGACAACTCAACATTTTTAATTGTAAGTTCAATATCGAAATAAATTGTTTATGCAAAGTAAAAAGGAAAAACTTCTTACAAATTCTTTGTTATCTGGCGTTTGTGATTTCGATACACACTTCAAATTCCATATTGGTGCCAGAATTCTTCCTACGTATATGTACATTCCATTGTGTTTGGCGCTATATTCAGCCTGCACGGGGAACCCGTTTTGCGGTTGCTGAGTAACATTACCAACAAACGACGACTGGTTAAATATGCCTGGACTCATCATGTTTTGTTGATAAGGAGACTGGGGTACCGAGTTTGGACTAGCCAGGCCTATGGACTGGTTCATTTGGGTTTGATTGTATGATTGATTCATTTGAGCCTGTCGCATTTGTTCCTGTGGTCTCGTCATTGGAGTGGACATTTGACGAGGCGAAAATTTCGGAGAACCTGAAAGATTAGGATTTAATTAGTCTATTTGGTGTAAGAAAGTAATAAACTTCTTCAAACTACGAAATAACGATATATCAGAAGTAAAGCTCACACTTTCTTCAATTTTAATGTTTTAATAATATATAACAATTGGCACCTATCGTGGACGGCATCTGCGAAGGCTGTGGGTACATGGGAGCCGGCGTGACCTGACTGCCGTACAGGAAGAACGCGCGGGCGGCCCACTCGCTTATCGACGGATCCCCACCGGTGGGCTCTTCGCACGCCAGATATAACGCGCACGCGCACGCCTGCTCGACGCCTTGCAACTGGAAAAATATAATTTTAAGTCTAGTTTAGTTATTTTAAATCCATTAAATCCATTTTGAGGATAACTGCTTAGTTTAAGACTCCAGTCTCCCCACAATTAGAGCCGGTCCACACGGCGCGTTGCGTCAGCGTTGCGTCGACGCAGCGCTGTCGCTCCGTCGTTTTACATACTAAAAACTGTACCGTTCACACGGTGCGCTGCGTCGACGCATCGATGTGACGACGCACGAACAACGAACAGCAGAAGCGGGAGGGGTAACCACGTTACGTTTACATCGCAACAACGGTGCGTTAACGCAGCACCCGTGTGGCCGGCATTACGTTAACATGTTTGCGCTGCGTCGACGCAACGCGCCGAGTGGACCGGCTTTTACTGTACACTTTATTGTTAAAATTGTATATCAATAATTATTGTGGAGAGAAAAATAATCTATTATTATTTTAACAGGAAATACTAGGGATATAGAAAGAAGACGCGACATTGCCAGGGGAACGTAAAAAACAAAACAATGTAAAACATTTAGACCTAGGTAAGAGTTAAGACCTAGTAAATAGGTACCTGAAACATGTCCTTGACCGGCTGCGCCTCAGGGCCGCGGCAGTCGCGCAGCAGCGACCGCAGCAGCTCCGGTGCCGCACCCGCCGACAGCAGCGCCGCGCCCCACGCGCTCACTACGGCCCAACGCGACGACGCCCACACTTCTACTAGGTAAAACATTGAAGACTTTACACAAATCGGAAAAAGTAAAGTTATAACTATTTATAGCCGGTAGGTTCTAGGGTCACAATTAAGATGGGAAGTTTTGAACCTAAATAATAAATAACCGTAAAAAACATACTACATTAGTTCCAACTTTTAATTTGTCAGATTACAAATAGTGAATTAAAGGGGCTCTGTAGGGCCAAGCAGAGTTGTACATTATCTTATATTCCGACACTATCGGATTCCCACGGGTCGACTGTATATTACCAACTTAAATGTTTTGCACTGTATAACAACAAACAAAAAAATAACCTCTTTTGGCCAACAGCGCTGGGGACAGGTGTGAGGAGTGCCGCGGCGGTAGCGCGGTGAGCGCCCACGCGGGGCCGTCTAACGCCAGCACGGTATGAGCCTCGCTGAAGCCGGCACCCGGCATCACTCGGGACAGACACCACAGCGCCTCCGCGTCTCCACCGCCAGCGGAACACACCATCACCAAGGAGCCTAGAACATTCGAGATTTATGTATTACTAAGATGTTGCCCGCGACTTCACGCGCAAAAGCTAATTTCGCAGAAACCGTAAATTTTTCCGCAATAAAAAATAGCCTACGTCCTTCTCTACATCTGTGTCAAATTTCATCAAAATCAGTCCATCAGTAGTTTCGGAACCTATTCAATGCAAAGAAACAAACTTTTCCTCTTTATTATATTAGTATAGATTTCACAATTTTCTTTTAATATGGGTAGGTTTAATAGTGGATGTTCAGCTCGACTTTATTCACGAAGAAAGGAAACTTATGTTCAGGGCCGCCGTAAGCGGGCGTGCAGAGCGTGCACCGCACAAGGGCGGCACGCCCAGGGGGGCGGCAAATCGAGCACTCATCACGTAGTACCTTTTTCAAGTCATTGTCATAATACCCACCCCACCTAAGAAAATACATACAATCATCGTTAAAACTGAGATGCAATACCAAACGCTGTGTGTCATTCTTTGAAAAACACCGCCATATATTGTAATCCTATGAAAAACAGGATGGCGAAGTTAGGGAATCCCCTTTGGCCTCCCACGTAAACATTCTGAAAATACAGATTCTGAATCAAAGATGTATTATATTAGAAAGAGGTTCTGAATGGATTTTTCTCTATGCAGTTTTTTCTATGAAGACAAAAGTTTTCGAGCAGTGTGTGTTACCGGTGATGATATATGGAGCCGAAACGTGGTCATTCACAACGGGACTTATTCAAAAGCTTCGTGTCGCTCAAAGAGCTATGGAGAGGGCTATGCTTGGAGTCTCTCTACGTGATAGAATCAGAAATGAGGAAATCCGTAGCAGAACTAAAGTTACCGACATAGCCCAGCGCATTAGCAAGTTAAAGTGGCAATGGGCTGGACATATAGCCCGTAGAACCGATGTCCGCTGGGGCCGAAAGGTTCTTGAGTGGAGACCACGAACTGGACGCCGAAGCGTAGGACGGCCTTCCACCAGGTGGACAGATGACCTGAGAAAAGTCGCAGGAAGTCGGTAGATACAGGCCGCGAGCGACCGGTCGCACTGGAAATTTATGGGGGAGGCCTATGTCCTGCAGTGGCTGAAACGGAGTTTTTTCTTTCTTAAATTATGAGACGCATTAAAAAAAGTGCTTATTCACTAACTGAATTCAGATCTAATTCCGGCTGTATGTGGCCGGCCTTTGAGCTTCCTTACTTGTATCATCATCATCATCATCATCAGCCTATCGCCGTCCACTGCTGAACGTAGGCCTCCCCCAATGAGCGCCAACCATCCCGATTTTGGGCAGCCCTCATCCATCCGCTGCCAGCCACCTTCTTCAAATCGTCGGTCCATCGTGCCGCAGGACGTCCTACACTACGTTTGCCTAAGCGTGGTCTCCACTCTAATACTTGTCTGCTCCATCGATTGTCTGTCCGTCTGCAGACATGGCCGGCCCACTTCCACTTCAGCGTGCTAATTCGTTGAGCAATGTCGGTGACTTTAGTTCTCTGGCGAATAATGTCGTTACGTATTTTATCCACCAGAGATACCCTTAACATTGCTCTTTCCATCGCACGCTGAGCAACCTTAAACTTATGAACCAAGCCTACGGTGAGTGTCCACGTTTCGGCTCCGTATGTCATTACCGGTAGAACGCATTGATCAAAGACCCTGGTCTTAAGGGATTGTGGGATCGACGATTCAAAGATGTCCCGGAGCTTCCCGAATGCAGCCCAGCCCAAGCGTATTCTTCTACTCACCTCCTTCTCAAAGTTGTGCCGCCCGAGTTGAATGGTTTGGCCAAGATATACGTATTCTTGCACAACTTCGAGACTAGCGCCATTTACGACGACAGGTCTCGGGAGAACGTGTTCATTATACATGATTTTAGTTTTGTTTAGGTTCATACCGAGACCCACCCGTCTTGAAGAATCGCTTAGGCTGTTCAGCATCTCTTCCAGGTCCTGCAGAGAGTCTGACATAATGACTATGTCATCTGCGAATCTCAGGTGTGAGATGTATTGGCCGTTTATGTTCAGTCCCCGTCCGTTCCAATCGAGCGTCTTGAAAACGTCCTCCAACGCGTTATTAAACAGTTTTGGAGAGATAACATCTCCCTGTCTTACTCCTCGACGCAGTTGGATTGGTTTTGTACTCTGTTCTTGTACTTGGACGGTCATTGTTGCGACCTTGTACAGATATCTCAACACCTCGACATATCGGCAGTCGACGAGACATCTCTGCATGGATTCCAGCACAGCCCAGGTCTCGACGGTATCGAAGGCTTTTTCATAGTCCACATACGCTAGGCAGAGAGGCTGATTATACTCCTCGGTCTTCTGTATAATTTGCCTTAGTGTGTGTATGTGGTCCACAGTGCTGTAGCCTTTGCGAAACCCGGCCTGTTCCGGTGACTGAAAGTCGTCAAACTTCTGGGCAAGACGATTCGATATAACCCTCGAGAACAGCTTATACACGTGGCTCAGGAGTGAAATGGGGCGGTAGTTTTCTAGTCGCGTGTTATCGCCTTTTTTGAAAAACAAAACCGCTATGCTCTTGCTCCATGCTTCCGGGGTAGTGCCAGTGTGGATGACGGAAATGAAGAGCTTGACAAGCTCAGTCAAGACGGGTGTTCCTCCTGCCTTGAGCAGCTCTGTGGTTATTCCGTCATCTCCCGGTGCTTTGTTATTATTAAGCTGACTGAGAGCTATTCTAATCTCACCCATGTCGACATCAGGAAGCTCATCTGTAAGGTGGCGCGTGAGTCTGGCCCGTGGGTCATCTGCATGATGGGTTTGGGGTGGGCTTGTTTTTTGGGTGTATAATTCCCCATAGAACCTTTCGACTTCAGCGAGGATCTCCGGCTTCGAGGTGACGGTAGTACCTTGTGGAGTATTGAGTTTCGTCAAGTGACAACGGGAGTTATTGGGCTTAGCGAATATCTTCGAGCCCTTATTTCGCACTATGGCTTGCTCGATGGCTTGGGTATTCGCCCGGCGGGTGTCGCGTCTAATTTGCTTTTTAATCTCCCGATTGAGAACTTGACGCTCAAATTTTGTGGCATTTATATGTTCTCGTCTCTTCCTCATCAACTCCAGAGTTTCGCTGGAGAGCATAGACTTGCGTCCATGGCTCTTTGGACGAAAGTACTTACAACCCACCTCGCAGATGACACGAACTAGACTGTTGGCGGTGTGGTCCATAGACCACAAGGACATATCCTTCGTGGTTTCCAACATGGCGAATCGATTTTGGAGTTCTAGCTGAAAGCTTTCGCAGCCTGCTTCGACCTGGGGCCGTGTAGGCCTGAGAGTTGACCTTACTAAATGCGCTCGCTCTACACTGACATTTATACTCAGGCTGCCTCTTACCAATCGGTGATCACTTCCGGTATTAAACCTGTTAATCACGGAGACATCCCTGAATACATGGCGCTTATCGGAAATAATAAAGTCAATCTCATTCCTCGTCACGTTATCGGGGCTTCGCCAGGTCCACTTTCTATGGGGCTTTTTTTGAAAGAAGGTATTCATCAGAAAAAGTCCTTTGGATTCGAGAAAGTTTACTAGCATTTGCCCCCTGTGATTTCTGTGCCCATAGCCAAAGGGACCTACTTTCGACTCGCCACTCTCTTGTACTCCCACTTTAGCGTTAAAATCGCCCATGACAACAGTGTAGAATGTATTAGTACCAGACATGGCTTTCGCTATGTCTTCGTACATGGCCTCGACCTCGTCGTCAGGATGTGCGGATGTTGGGGCATACACTTGGATTACCTTTAGGTAGTATTTTTTTGTAATCTTCAATACGAGGTATGCCACTCTTGCCGACACACTGCCTATTTCCGTGACCGGAATCGAGAGTTATCGTCTCCTCACCCTGTTTTCGGACCTCCGATAACCCCACAATGTGCCAGTTAATACGACTTAACTCTACTTCCAGCTCAGCAACGTGCTCGTTCAGCCGTAGAGAGCGTCCGTTATATGTAGCCAAGTCTAATTTTCGGAGGTGGTACCCTGCCGTCGCCCGGGGATTCTTAGCACCCCCCGCCGCGCCGTTACCGTGGCCGGTACCGTGGCCAGGAATAGCGCAGCAACCGGGAACTGGGGGCCGTAAATCTGGGTTGTGCTGCATAGGGGGGGATTTGCCGTAGTCACCACGCTTGGCGAACGGGTTGGTGACCGCAGACTGGAATGCTTTTCACTAATAGCGCTGCTGCCCACTATCAGATGTGGCATTTAGAGCATTCCAGAATATAGACATGGTTATACCGCTATGAAACGGTTACCGGAGCCCAAGCGGGCGAGGAAGATGTTTGTCCTCTAATCCGGCTGATATCCTTTAGTCGCCTTCTACGACACCCATAGGAAGGAGATGGGGTGGTCCTATTCTTTAGCCCGAGACCACACAGGACTTACTTGTATGCAGCATTCGAAGTCAAGTGGTGTAGCGTCGATGTATGCCGCCAGGGGCAGATGACAATTTTGCCGCCCCCTTACTTAGGTTTTGCCGCCCTCATATTTAGGTTTTTTGTATACAATACATTACCTACATACATTAATTTCAGATAACTATTCGGCACGAACAGTTATTGTTATTTTGCATTATACAAGTTAGATTTTAAATATAAAAAATATCTAAGTATTAAAATTAATAGCCTAAAACAGGGATCGCGAACCTATCATATGGTACGCGTGCCATCGAATCCTCGAACCTATAACATGCGACACAATATTTTGGGCACGTCACTGATCACAAAATTTGTAATTATTGTACTACGAAAAAAAGTGTGAAATAGGTATTATATGACAAACCTAACGTAATAAGTTATTTGTCATCTATTTTGCAACATCAGAAATTATACTAATTTTACTTTAATTTAAATTACAAAATTATCTTATTTTCACAGTCTTTTAGGGCGTCCAATTTGAACAGATTTAACCTATTAATATTAGGAAAAAAAATTTGCTCGCTCGCTACGCTTGCTCGCGTTTAACATAAAGAACATATTATAATATTATTTAGTAGCGATGTTCTGTTTTAGCCGGTTGATTTTATGATATTTTTCCGAAGTTCACCGTTATTCAGTGTTTATATTTTAGTTTAACATTTGAACAGATTTGAGTGCAACCTGTTAAATAAGAAAAAATTTGCTCAATGGATTCGCTCGCTCGTTTTTGGTTTAAAGAACATAATATTATAAAATTTACTAGCGATATTTAGTTTTAGACTATAAATATTTGTATTTTTCCGAATTACACAGTCTTTCAAGGTTTAAAGCTTAAACAGGTAAAAACAAAAAAAAACCTAATTTGTCCAGAACTTCTATAGGTACTTGTAGTCGTTTTAATTTCTTGCCCCCCCCCCCCCCCCCCCCCCCCCCAACTAAAATCTGCCTACGCTCAGATAAAATAAATGTTTTATCTTCTATCTAAACATTTATTTTATCTGTTAAGGTGTTTTTCTTTTTCCCACCATAGTGAGAAAACATTAATTACCTTTTTTGACAAAACTCACGAGTAATTAAGAAATCGTAGGGCGGCATAATCAGTATTGCACGCGGGCGACCAAACAGCTAGCGGCGGCCCTGCTTATGTTATGGAAACCATTCATTTGTCCAGATAAATTAGTAGTATATCCAAGTTTCTAATGAGTTTTACATTTTTATAGTATTTCAGATTTGTAGGTTAAGATGTAGTTTATATAACAATATCACATACCGTTTTCATAAGCAGCACTGTGCACTTGTTTGGGTTTGAGAACTGATGAGTTGGGTGTGAAGCCGGGTGGAAGCCGCACATGCAGAAGGCTGAGGTACTGTGGCCTTTGTGATCCACCCTGATTAACACTGGGAGCAAAAATATACTTATATTAATTTATTACTATATTAACTGTTACAAGAGTTACAGTTCACAATTTTGTAGAAACCTAGTAATAGATTTCTATAAAATTGTAAACAGAACCTCAATTCTCGTATTTAAAGTAGACTTAATTTTACTTTATTTGGATTGAAAGTGTAGCGACATGAACGGATTTTATGATGTTTCGACCAATCAGAGTGTGTTTCACGTCGGTTTAACATTCATAAAAACACCTTTTGAGAGTTTTAGCGCGTCAGGACTTGATTGTAATTGTATTAATGCAGGTTTTATTTAGTAGAATTGCCCCTCTGATAATAGATAGTAAACTGAGGTAAGATCTCAATAACACAATATAGTTATGTTTACAACTTACTCTATACTTCCTGCACTGAAATACAGTCGAGCTCCTGTCTGTGTTACTGCAACTAAATTCAAATAGTCTGACTCTACTTCATCCACGGCCGATATCGCTATGACCGGTCTGAAGTTAGTGGGTTCTAAGGTCCTATAACAAAAAATATAATGTGTATCATGAAATAATATACTTTATTAATGAATAGAATGCGTATTTATTTTACAACTTAAAAAATTAAACTTACTTTACAATGTCTACTGCTAGGGAGACAATTTTGCCCTGTGTTAGTCTCACAACCTTACTCAAACTTTCTCCGTCACTGCCTAAATCAAAAACTTCAATGCATCCTTTTTCACTTAGAGTATACAAAATGTGACGTGTGTTGTCTACTTCTATTTTAACTATTGGATCTTCGTCGTATAGGGCAGCGTTAAGGAAGGAAGGCACCAGGAATGACAAAGTGCTGTTTGAATGATTAATTTTCTTACAATGTTTACCAAACCAGCCTAATTGAGCCTGCAAAAATAAACATTCAATATTTTAATTATGAATAATAACAAATAATATAATTTACTATGCTACAAATTAAAATGCATCGATACTTTGTATACCTATATTATAATATGTATGTATATATGTCACCATAAAATTTTAAAAACCATTAGTTTGTAATATTACTAGAGATATTATAAAATGTCGACAGATTGTCAAATAAAAATTTCTCCTTAGGTACAATTGTACGCATTATTTTTTGTTATATTGTAATGTTTACCCTGCCGATTGGTTAAACGACAAGTGCCCCGCTCCGCCATATTTATTTGCTTTCTCATAATAATAATTATAAAGAAAAATAATCTGTACAATTGTAAGGAGAAATTTTTATTTGACAATCTGTCGACATTTTATAATATCTCTAGTAATATTACAATCTAACGGTTTTTACAATTTTTATGGTGACATATACATATTACAGGGTGTCAAGTAGAACATAGTCAATCCCTGAAATATAGGTTTGGGGGTAAAGGTGTATCATATGAAAAAATACAAAATGGCAAATAAATTATGAACAATCCATTATCTGCCATACAAAGGGGAGGTTCAGACCCCTCAGATCTATATTTTATGGACAAACTACATTCTACCAACCTGTATAAAACAAAATTAAGTTAATGTCTAATAAAAAAAAAATTGGCTTATCCTTGTTTATAGAAGTTTGTTGAAAATGCTTGTTTTTTTTTTAAAGATAAACTGATAATGTAGACAGACCTGGTATGTTATTTCATATAGACATCCGTCTTTACCACCCATGAATATTCTCCCTTTACTGGTTGATTTCACACACAACATGGACACACCGTCAGTGGGCAGAACAAACACTGGTTCTGGAACAAGATGGATTTCTTCCATTTCTTCTAAACCATCCTGTTTACTGCTTGAGAATGTGACACCTAAAAATTTTAACAAAAAAATAAATGTTTTATGGCTAAGTTTTTCTACAATATATTTATTTTATTTTTAGGGCTCTTTTGTGGTTAATTAACCTTGAAAACTGGTAAGGGGTGGTGAGGGGATCCTAATATTATGGACTTACAACTTTCAAATATTGGTGTGCACCCAAAAAAGAAGTGCAAAAAAGGAATATAGCAAGCTATTATTAATCGAAGTATATACACTTACCTAAGACTACAATTTCTACAGTAGTTGTAAGTACTAAGAGGTATTTTACGAAATTTTGGAATACGCCAGACTTTGGCTTCACTAATCCGACACTAACAATTGTTTCACCCAAACCATCAAAGTAAGCAACATCAGTCCCATGTTCAAAAGCCCACACGTAAATGTTGCTGTCAATTGCTAGCCAAACTCTGCTTATTTCTGGAAAAACTCCCATCAAGCAGTGGCATTGAACATCTGTGATAATTTTTATAAGAAATAGCATTGAGATCTAACAATATTAAAATTAAATTACTAATGGTGTGTACTTTTATTGAATAAATTAATTAAAATTGTCTATTAGTATCTACATTATTAAACAACATAAAATTGAATTAACTATTTGAATACTTGCAGTGAATTAAAAATCATGTTTAAGTGACTTATATAAACCTACTTATACTTGTAAGTTTTGTATTAAAATTCATGTAGTAAAGGATACGGGCAAAATGTTCCATGATTTCTGGAGGAAGTGGCACTTTGTTTAGTATTTTTAACTGTGACAACGAAGGGTGATTCAATAAGGCAGCCAAGTTTTTGTAGTCGCCGGCGTTTAGACCGCTGCATGTTGGTGTTCCTTGGGCAGCTATTCCGGTTATCTAAAAATAAAGTTCAGAATAAATATTTGATAATAAGGAGCTATATAAAAATCAGGTATAAAAATAAACAAACCTCCAAAAACGATGGGCGGGAATTGTCCGAGTTTATGTACCTGTCCAAGGTACATCCAGCGAGTTCTAGGCATTCTAACTGCATCTTTGTAGCATCAGGTTGTAGTGGTCGTTCAGAATTTACAATACTTGACATCTACGAAGTAACTTTAGAATTAATAATTTGTAATGTATTCATGAATTCACAAAATTGTAGGTTATGTTTTTCTATTGTCAGTGAGCACTCATGACATTTATCAGTTTGTTACAAAACTGCACCATCTATCACCACTGAAATAATTTTTATATTTAAATCACCTTATAATCATGGCAAATTAAACAAAATTAAAAATCTACAGGAACTTTATGTATAATTTTATTATAATTTGTAGTTTTTGAATTAAAACGGCCGGTGCCCGGTTCAACTTGGTTCAACTTCTTTTTTTATTTATTTAACGGGGCTAGATACAAGTACTTTTAGCCCACTATTTTTTTAAACTGTCAAGTGTTACCAACATTCAAAAGCATTTCTCCCCAGACTTATGTGGAATCTCACTATTCCTCTATCTAATCTAATATTCTTCAAAATAAATAGTTTTTGTTGATTTTTCTCGAGACTCGTTTTACATTTAACAAAATGTTTAATGTTACTAGCAGCGAATGAGTTGATGTCGTTTTGTGCATTGACGAGCGTGACGTGCGGGGCCGGGCTATGTTCGTGAATTAATGATATGCCTGCATCACATAGTAAAAATGTGTGGTGTAATTGTGGCGTGTGGTGTGTTAATATATTATTAGAGTCTGGCTACTGAAAGATGAGACTGGAAAAAGCCGGCAAATTAAAAAAATCGACGTATGGAAACCTTGTCTATAGTCGAAATTATAGTTTTGATACTTGATTTATGACAACAAAATATAATATTATTGTCATAAATAATCAAGTAAGTATCAAAACTATAATTCCGACTATAGACAAGGCTTCCATACGTCGATTTTTTGAATTTGCTGGCTTTTTCCAGTCTCATCTTTCAGTAGCCAGACTCTATAAATGGGTGTGTTTTTTATCCGTGTTTGGTTAAAGGCATGAAGCATAGATACCAGGAGTCCGAACGTAATATTAAAATCACGAAGTATAGATAACAAGGAGTCCGAACGTAATGTTAAAATAATGGTCTCAACTACGGGGACAGATTTTTGCCGGTAGAGCGCGCGACGGTTCGACATGCACTCGTTTGAAATTACGCGGGAAGCTTAAAGTTGCTATTGACAGCTCTGGAAAAATTGAAATCTTATTATATAAAAGTTTTAGGAAATTCTTAGAAACTGTTCTCGAAAAATAGATACCGTAGAACACGGTAATTGGCTAACGGTAATTTAAAAAGAATTGTAATAAATAATAGTATTGGCAACACTCGGTACTCGTCGGTCTGGCACGCCTAGCGGCAGAAAAGAGAACTAAGATCTGGTCCTATTATTGTGTACATAATTATTATTAAAAAGCCTATACCGTTCGGACTCCTGGTATCTATGCTTCATGGACTAGGTACACTGACTGTTTAATTATTGTACTTTGACTAGACTTTATGCCGCGTCCGCACGTTTGCCAAACCTCGACAAGCTCTCACAAATTCAAACGTGCGGATAGAGCGTTTGCCTTGGTTTGTGTAGGTTTGCAAGCGCTTGCAGCCGTTCCGATCGAGTGTCGGTTTTTTGACACAAATCAAAGGGAATTTGTCGCAAGCGCTTGCGATGCATCCACACGTTTGCGCGCGCTCAGTCTGGTTTGTGTACTGGAGACGGGCAGACGTGCCTACGCTCGCACAAAATGAGTGATGATTGAAATTAAGACATCTTGTTTTTGTTTTTTCTCGAATGTTATCAGGCTGAACCATACATTTGGGACCCGAAAAACAAGCATAATTATTGTATCTAAGTGTAAATTACACTTAGATACAATAAAAATCTTAAATATGTATATGTCACCGTAAAATTGTAAAAACCGTTAGATTGTAATAAAACTAGTGAAATTGTAAAATGCCGATAGACTTTGGACGCGAATATTCTGCCTATAATTTAACACATTATTTTTCGTAAGATTATAAATATATAGTTATAAATATTTCGACATATTTTTACAATGTCGTTAGTTATTTTACGATCTAACGGTTTTTACAATTTTACGGTGAAATGTATAATATAAAAGTATTAAATATATTTCTGTGGTCTGGTACTCGTAACACAAGTTCTTCGAGAACTTACCACGGGACCAGATTGACGTGGTGTGAAACGTCCATAGATATTATTATTATTATTATAGAAAAAAGTATAGGTGTACCAGAATCTCATGGCAAATAGGGAAATAAAATTTTGTAGTGTGCAATACTGGGGAAACAGGATTAAACGATCTTGATACTGGTTAATTTTTAATTATGTCTTTAGTATTATTGAACATGAATTATAATTAAATGAAGAATGTTCGGTGTATAATATAGAAAACTAGCATTTGCCCGCGGCTTCGCCCGCGTGGAATAGTGTTCTTGGAGAAAAAACTACTTCGGCGAATAACTCTCTACCTACTTACAGCAATATACTTCTGATACAATATTGAAAATGTTTTTAGGTTTGCCCAATGCAAATTGTTAAAAATGGGACCATATCACCTCGACACGATATGCGCGACTACTTGATAATATCTATACTAATATTATAAAGCTGAAGAGTTTGTTTGTTTGTTTGTTTGTTTGTTTGAACGCGCTAATCTCAGGAACTACTGGTTCGAATTGAAAAATTCTTTTTGTGTTGGATAGTCCATTTATTGAGGAAGGCTTTAGGCTATATAGCATCACGCTAAGCTCAGTACGAGCGGAGCACTAATCAAGAATGTTTCAAAATCGGGGGATTTTTTTTCCTTTTGAGAGCTTTCGCTGCGTACGCTGCGAAAACGGTTGAAGTTTCGCTAAAATTATGTATGACACAATTGTTACCCTTTAAAAGTTCTAAAAAAAAGTCCGCGACAGTATATGTCTATCTTTTAAGGTTGGCTCACAATAACCTTTTTATGCTAACCAAATTTGTTCTAAAATTAAGCATTATTTGTGAGGGCGTTTTCATAAAGATGATATTAATCCTTATCCAAATAAATACGTTATTCATTACAAGCATTTAATTTAGAAGAAATTTGCCGTTTACATCATTTGATTTCAATGAGTATTTTAGAAGATATCGCAGTAATAAAATAATCAGCGCGCAATAATGATGTGCGGCGCGCTGCGGACAGTCGCGAGGGGGAAGCGCTCCTCCTTCTACGTAAATGAAGTCGGGGGTAAATTTTAGGCGATATCCCAAAGTAATTATCCACGCGGACGAAGTCGCGGGCAAAAGCTAGTACTTACATAATATTATATTTATCGCACTTGAATATAAATTTTACCATAATCTTATATCTTAAAGACTAAATACTTAAAGACTATTATTTAAAAAACTCGCATCAAAATCCGTTGCGT
The DNA here is from genome assembly GCA_905404095.1 of Glaucopsyche alexis. Lineage (NCBI taxonomy): Eukaryota > Metazoa > Arthropoda > Insecta > Lepidoptera > Lycaenidae > Glaucopsyche > Glaucopsyche alexis. The sequence continues at coordinate 13,822,332 of FR990053.1, forward strand.
AGATTTAAACACAGACAGATAAAGCGACTTGTTTTATACTATGTAATGATAATGATATTTCATGAAAAATAAATCAATCGTGAATTACTTTATATACTTATTTATTACGAATAACATACATACAAATAACATATTATAACAAATTGGCAACAGTTTATTTAATGTTGGAATTTCCTTCCGAACTGTATAGAACTCGTTAACTTTATTCCTAATCAACTATAAATCGAAACTGTCTTATGTTGATTTTCTTTTCTCCTCCTCTCCTCCTTTTACCAGGCATGGAAAACAAACCATCATTCATGTGCCATCAGCTACGATTCACCGTATAGTAATACTGGAAATACCTTTAAAGAAGTCACAATAATTAATAATAATAATATCTATGGACGCCTCACACCACGTCAATCTGATCCCGTGGTAAGTTCTCGAAGAACTTGTGTTACGGGTACCAGACAACGGAAATATATTAAATACTTTTATACTATACACATATTTAAGATTTTTATTATATTATATACATATTTAATACACATCCATGACCCAGGAACACATAAATACTTTTTGTTCCTTCGGCGGGATTTGAACCCGCGACCCCCGGCTTGAGCACCAACACGCTCAACCAACTGAGCCACAGAGTCGTCAAATTACCTAAGAAAATATAAAAAAACTAAAAGTATCAAAACAACTCACTCTTACTTACCGGTCAACTCTACGACGAGCTTTAAACTGATTGAGTTCGATTTACACCTTCTTCTTTCTGTATTTTACTATAGACATAGAAAACAATATTTCTCGCTTGAGATCGAATTGCCTTTTTGGATATTTTCACAAAAACAACAAATTCCATAACCATAATCACAAAATTTTAGCAGCGGTTGACAGATCACGTACTTTGATTTGACGGGTCATACTTGACATTGCCATATGAAAATCACATTTTTTATTTTTTTTAAAATGCCATCAGATTCTGGTAGACCTCTAGCCGATGCGTGGCTAAGTAGGTACATTATTGAATAATCCACTATACGGTTTTTATGAATTTGTAACTTAATCCACCATCTTCTTTGCCGTTTTTTTTGTTTGTTTTTATTTATGCATTTTTTTACAATAATAATAATAATAACTCCTCACACCGATTTCGGTGACGGTGGCTGGTTTTATTGAAACCAGGCCAGTTACGCAGGAGTATTTTTATAGTGCCCAAGTGTGTGCGCAATACAAAAAAGCACACTCTCTTTTACTCTCATAATCCCAGTGCGGGAATCGAACCTTCGACCTCCGAGTCGAGAGCCAAGCTCTAAGCACAAGACCACGGAGGCTGCTGTTTTTACAATAAAAATAACTCAAAGGCAAGTGGCAAACGTGCGGACGCGGCATTAGACTTGACGATTTAGAAAGGGATATAATTAATCGAGCGAACAAAAAATAAGTTGGCTGCTGCATGTGAGCATACTGTATTACTGAATTTGGCAGCGAATTAATATGTTGGCGACTAAATTACTAAACTGGCGAAAACACTCGGGTGACAAAAAATTCAAAAGTCGGCAGATAAAAAGAGGCGAAATTTAATCCAAATTAGCACCGAAATTTATAAGTTGGTGACTTAATTTCCGAGTTGGTGACCATTATATGTACCATATAAGCAGCTATAAAACCAGATTTGGTTGATAAATTAATGGCTGCTATAAAGTCAATTTGCTGACTACGGAAAATCCAATTTTAGGATACTGATGGAGTAAGTTTTTCTTTGGCATGGGTGTCATTTTCTAGGTTTCTGGGGGTGCAGAATAATCTATACATCTATATCTTCTATACATATAAAATTGAAGTGTCTGTTTGTAACTTCAAATTAACAGCTTTTGACAAAAAGAATCTGAAAGTATATTCGGTACTTATAATAAAATACCAATTTTTTTAATTTTTGTCTGTCCGTCTGTCTGTCTATCTGTCGGTCTGTCTGTCTGTTTAATCTATGAAACGGCTGGAACGATTTTCACGGGACTTTCACTAGCAGATAGCTTATGTTATAAGGTATAACATAGGCTACTTTTATTTTAGGGTTCCGTTTAAAAAATAGGGTTCTGATTTCGTTAGTTCTGCACAAACGAAGTTGCGGGCATTAGCTAGTATGAAAATAAAATCTGTTTTGAAATTCCACAATGGCGTAAATTTTTGTCATTAATATTAATAAAGTTGTCCTTTTCCAGGTTTCTGGGGGTTCTGATTACAAAATTGTCTTCCAATTTCATTTTCCAAAATGGAGAATATTCAGTCTTCGTAAAATGAATATGAATACTAAATTAAAAGATCTTGGAGATGCTAATTAGGATTGATGATTATTATTACAGTATGTTATGTAGTTCAAGGTATCAGCTATATATAGAAATTTTTCAAAATTCAGGATTTATGAATTTTTATACCATTCATGAAGAAAATATGTGATTTCTAGGTTAATAAGGGGGAGGAAATTTTCATTATTTTTGCAGTAGGGTGCACCGTTTCTGAGATAGAAGCGACTATAGAAAAATAATATAGCAATGCTGTACTGAGATACGAGGGTTGTAATCTACAGAAATGTTGGAAAATTCAAGATTTTCGAAATTTTTTTCTCCCATCACGAAGAAAATATGATGTTGCGCGTTTCCTAAAGGGGATGAAATTTTCATTATTTTTTCAATAGGATGTACCGTTTCCGAGATAGAATCAATATTATGAAAAAAAGAAGCAAATGCTGTACCTATATTGAGATACGACGGATGTTTATAGGAATGTTGGAAAATTCAGGATTTTCGAAATTTTTTTTCTCCCATCATGCAAATATGATGTTGCGAGGTTCCTAAGGGGAACGAAATTTTCATTATTTTTTCAATAGGATGCACCGTTTCCGAGATAGAATCAATTTTATGAAAAAAAGAAGTAAATGCTGTACATTGAGATACGACGGATGTTTATAGGAATGTTGGAAAATTCAGGATTTTCGATTTTTTTTTCTCCCATCATGAAAATATGATGTTGCGAGGTTCCTAAGGGGGACGAAATTTTCATTATTTTTTCAATAGGATGCACCGTTTCCGAGATAGAATCAATTTTATATAAAAAGAAGTAAATGCTCTACGTTGAGATACTAGGAATGTATAAAGCTATACAAATGTTGGAAAATTCAGGATTTTCAAATTTCTTTTTCTCCCATCATGACGAAAATATGAGGTTGCGGGGCTACTAAGGAAATTTGAAATGGATGACTTTTTTGTAATCAACCCCAGAAACCAATAAAAGGACACCCATATTATTTTTATAAAATTAAGTATGTCCGCCATATTGGAATTTCAAAACGAATGTCATTTTCGTATCCCAGCACTCCCAAAAACCTGGTAAACGACACCCACATCAATTTTACGAAAAATAAATATCCGCCATTTTTAAATTTCAAAATTAATCTACACAATAATCTACACCCCCCTAAAATCGAGAAAAATTAAAAATTAGAAATTTTGTACGCTCCTTTATGTTTTTCTTTGTGTGCTCTCGTTTTGCTGCTTGTATGGTTTTTGAGTTACCTACATCAGGGAAAATTTATGTGCCTATTCTTAAATTTAATGTGTACTCACAAATTGTCGCCAAGATGGTTAATTGTTCGCTAAAATATAATCTGTCTGCCAGTTTGGAAAATTCAATGGTATTATTTAGTCACCAGATTTGTAATTTTTTTGTTCCTTACATTATTTCGCCAACTTAGTAATTTAGTATTCAATATTGGCTATTTTCACATCCAAAATTTAATTGTTTTGTCGCAAGTTTAAATACATGCCATTTAGAAATACGTTGTTGAATTAACTTGACACTGGCAAAAGGTTTTAAACCGTAACGCCATCAATAAAAAGGACAAATAAACAAGAACTAGAAGGAGTTATATACTAGAGTTAAAAAAAGTAGGTAGGTAGGTAGGTACCTACTCGTGTAAATAAAATGCACGAAGTATAGACAGATTTTTGCCGGTAGAGCGCGCGACGGTCCGACATGCACTCGTTTGAAATTACGCGGGAAGTTTAAAGTTGCTATTGACAGCTCTGGAAAGATTGAAATCTTATTATATAAAAGTTTTAGGAAATTCTTAGAAACTGTTCTCGAAAAATAGATACCGTAGAACACGGTAATTGCCTAACGGTAATTTAAAAATAATTGTAATAAATAATAGTATTGGCAACACTCGGTATAATAGTATTGGCAACACTCGGTACTCGTCGGTCTCGCACGCCTAGCGGCAGAAAAGAGAACTAAGATCTGGTCCTATTATTGTGTACATAATTATTATTAAAAAGCCTATACCGTTCGGACTCCTGGTATCTATGCTTCATGGTTAAAATAATGGTCTCAATTACGGGAACAGATTTTTGCCGGTAGAGCGCGCGACAGTCCGACAAGCACTCGTTTGAAATTACGCGGGAAGTTTAAATGTTGCTATTAACAGCTCTGGAAGAAAATATTAAGAAAAACGTGGATTTAAATCTAATTATATTATGGTTGGATACTCAAAGAATTATATAAACGTTTTAGGAAATTCTTAGAAACTGTTCTCGAAAAATAGATACCGTAGAACACGGTAATTGCCTAACGGTAATTTAAAAATAATTGTAATAAATAATAGTATTGGCAACAGTCGGTACTCGTCGGTCTCGCACAGCTAGCGGCAGAAAAGAGAACTAAGATCTGGTCCTATTTTTGTGTACATAATTACTATGGAAAAGCCTATACCGTTCGGACTCCTGGTATCTATGCTTCATGGGATATGGGTTGGATGCTGATTCCGTGGTCTGCACATGGACCTAGGAATGATAACTGGACCGAGTACTATGAACCAATAAACGAGCCGAGCGAGGGGTTGAAGGAGAGGCCGTGTGTCCCTTTCTAGTAGGGTGACAATAATATTTTTTGCTGTGCGAGACAAACTAGAAAGCCAATATTGTAAAACACTGAATGACATATACCTGAGTCTTTTAAAAGTTGACGAGATTGAATAATGTAAAAGTATGAAGGTTCGAAGTGACGGCTGCATATATTATGTAACAGATTTTTATGTAATTCTCTGCCTTACTTAAATTAAAAATTGAGCCATTTTTGTCGCGTTTCTTCATTGTTAGCAAATCTATAAAAACAGTATATTATAATTAAGGACCTTACTCGACTACACAAGTCTTTTTCTCAGTACTTACTTACTACGATTCTAGGGGAGTCGGTACTCACTAACTTTTAACAAAACTTAAATTATTATGAGATAACTGTACTACAGTTATCTCTTAATAACGCCATTCGATTTAATGTTTAACACTTAAATACTAGAATAACTAGACTAAAATTACATTTAACTTTTTCAATGTTAATTTTTTCAATGTTTTTGTTTCAAAAAAAACTGTTTTCAATTATAATATATCCGGTGTTCAGCGTATAATAATTAGTGTCCGACCGAAAGTTCGGTTTCGGCCGAGTTTCGGCCAAAAATCAAGTTTCGGCGGCAGTTTCGGTTTCGGCCAAAAGTGGCCGAAACTTTTGTCGAAACCGAAACTGATTTCGGAAGTTTTCGTGCACGCTCGCCTAACTACGTTTCTTGCGGCAACGCTTTGACAACGCAACTGAATTTGAAAACATAATTAAAATATAATTAATATTTTTTTAATACTACATTAAATAAATGATTACAACAAAATTAATATACCGTGTTTCCATTTCATGTCCTAATTAATGCAGAATAATGGATAAAATGCACCAAATTTCAGTATTTTAAGGAATTTTCTACTTGACCACGTGAGTTTCGGTTTCGGTTTCGGTTTCGGCCGAAACTGAAGCCACGGCCGAATATTCGGTTTCAGTTTCGGTTTCGGCCGGAAAACCAGTTTCGGTCGGACTCTAATAATCAAAGACTTCTACTAATAATAATGACGTATCTATTGTCTTGCGAGTTGCGAATGATACCATCTAAAACAAAAAGAAGGAAGAGGATTGAATATAAACTGCATTTTTATTTAGTAGGTATCATAGGTAGGTATTAATTTATTAAATGACTAGGTCTGACTTTTATAATTAGAATATAATACTTAAAAACAGTCAATAATAATTTGCAAACCCTCTGTCTCGCTAAAACTTGAGGATGGCTGGACCAATTTGGCTAATTTTGGTCTTGAAATAATGGTGGAAGTTCAGGGAAGGTCTTTCTAAGGGGAAGGTTCATTATTAATGAGAAATATTGGAAATATTGCGAGAAAAAATCTAAAAATTACGAGTGTCGGGACAGCCAGTTATTGCCTTAATATATCTGCGTAAATTCTTTTAGGTATATCTACCTATTAGGTAACCTACTTATTAGTCGTAAAATAAAACAATTATAATATAACGAAAACATGTTTTTTATTAATAAGTAATGTAATAAGGTACCTAATTTACAACATCCAGATTATAAGATTAAAAAAACCGGCCGAGTCGGACTTGCACACGAAGGGTTCCGTACAAAACGGCAAAAAATCACGATTGTTGTATGGGAAATATAGCCCCCTTAAATATTTATTTTATTTTGGTTTTAGTATTTGTTGTTAAGTACAGCGGCGAAAGAAAAACATCATTTGTTAAAATTTCCCAGTTAAAGTATACAGCGTGGTCACCTGGTGACGACGGACGGATACCTGGACAGCGAAGTCTTAGTAAAAGGGTCCCGTTTTTACCCTTTGGGTAGGCTAAGTCTAAGTTTCTGAACTAAGTAGTAAGTAGTGGTGCCTAATGCAACTGATTCCGTCTCCATTCCTTTATGGCTACTACTCAATGTGGACCCGGCTTTAGTCTTGTACACAAAACTGCGATGCGAGTATATGATGTCGCATTGTACCCTTTTATTTGAGTTACAAATTACAATAATTAAAAAAGGATTTTAATTATATCGATGAGAGAAACTACATCGCATCGATCGTAGTTTGTATGAGCTCTTTAGGCGAATATAATGTGCTATTTAGGATCCAAACAGTGCTGTTTCGTTGACCAGTAGTATTCCACTCGGTTCTTCGACCAATTCACCATTGGAGTATATCAACTGTCCTCTCAGGTACGTGTGAATTACCTTTCCTGTTAAAGCCCTGTTCATGTATGGGCTCAACTGAAACAATATTTATATCTTTAAAATATGATATGTACCTAAGGTCAAATTATCATTTCTAGGCCGGCAACTCCTTGATGTAGGTGCTCCTATGGGCAAGATGAACGTATGAAATTTTAGGAACGTCATTCGAAGCGGAGACACTACGCGGCGTCAGTGACGTCATTGACGCACAACGCTCAGTTAGAAAGGCTACCTTTAGGACCAGCTGTTTCACAATCGCCTAATAGTGACAAATAGCTTATCCGGAAGTTTTGTCTCTCTCGTTCAGTACAAATTAAGCAGCAACAAAACTTCGGAATAAGCTATTCAAAACGTGAAACAGGCTCTTAGTCAACTTAAGACCAGTATAATAAGATTTAAAATGCTAACAAAAAAACAATGAATCAGTAGCATTTTACCTTGTTTTTGTACACAATGATTTCAGGCGTGACAATAAATGAAGCATTCGGATCAAAATATATGAGGTCAGCGTCAAGGCCAGGTTTTATAGCTCCTTTCTTGTCTTGCAAGCCGGCGAGGTGCGCCGGGCCTGACGATAAAAAGTGACTGACTGTGCTCAGATTGTACCCCCTTGCCCTGGCCTCGGTCCAAAATAGAGATAGTCCTGAAAAGAAAAAAGTTTGATTTTACCAATAGGGAATATGCACGTAATTTATTTATTTTTTTATATAGTTCTATTTTGTTTGGTAAATTGTATGGTAAAATCAGTTTTTTGATATCATTAAAAATAACTAAGATATGAACGTTTAAAGTAGTCTATTAGACAGAGAGATCGGACGTGTATCGTGACGTCACATAACACGACCTTCATAGAAAGTTCATACTAAATTTCGTTTTGCTAGAAAGAGATAGATTACAAACTTTGACCGCTCATATCTTGCTCATTTATCAACAGATATTGAATTTTTTTTCGCCATTTCCTTTATTTTTCAGTCTAGTATCATATTATTATGTTTTAAGATATTTTTATATTTTATGCATATTCCCTATTTAAGGTAGGTATACATTATTTTTACCACAACTGCACCACAAAATTTAGTGGGCAAGTATTAAAGCATGGCAAAGTGAAGGGTATAGGAATCCTTAGACGGTTAGACCAAAGTAAGTTCGCAACGAGCAGGAAAAACGCTTTCATAGGCAAGTATTATTTTGAATTAAACTTTTTCCTTTTCCTTTTGAAAATCTTTGGGCACTTACCAAATTGGACTGAGGAAATACCGCCCCAGGCCGTCAGGAAGTTCGGTGTTTTATTTTCCTTTACTGTTGGCGAATGATCAGATGCTATTAGATCAATTCTTCTTTCTTTTATGTACTGCCATAGTTTGTTCTGTAATTAGAATCGATACTTAGGTAATTCGTAATTACTCTCATAATGGTCTAAGTTTATTAATGTACACGTTTATCAATAAGTATGAGGTCATGGGCGTAGCCAGGTTTTAGTTTCAGCCGAAGCGAGCGAGCAAAATTTTTTTCCTATTTAATAGGTTAAATCTGTTTTCATTTCAAATTTTAAACCCTAAATAAATTTTAAACCTCAATTTTCACTTCAAATTTTAAACCCTAAAACCCTCACAGGGTTTTAGAGTTTAAAATTTGAAGTGAAAATAGGATGATTTTATAATTTAAATTAAAGTAAAATTAGTCTCATTTCTGATGTTGCAAAATAGATGACAAATAACTTATTATGTTAGGTTTGTCATATACCTAATACGTATTTCACACTTTTTTCGTAGTACATAATTACAAAATTTTGTGATCAGTGACGTGCCTAAAATATTGTGTCGCATGCTATACGTTCGAGGATTCGATGGCACGCGTGACATAGGTTCGCGAACACTGTTTTAGGCTATTGATTTTATTGTTTTTTTAAAGTACAACATTCTTTCAGGGCTTTAAAAGTATAAAAAGTATAAAAGATTTTAACAGGTTAAAGCGTAAAAACATTCGCTCGCTTTCTCAGTTTGAACGCATTTAACATAAACACATACCTACATATAGATAGCATTAAAGTTAGCATTAAAGTTCTGTTTTAGGCTGTTGATTTTTTTTCTAAAATAACTTTAAAAAATCATCTTTCTGATAGGGTTATTGGGGCGGAAAAATATTTTAATTGGCCTCGGGCGCAAAATTTCTAAATATGCCTCTGTATATGGGTTATCTACATGGACCAGCCGGCCCATTTCGGGGGGGGTTTGAACCCCCTAAACCCCCCCCCCCCTGGCTATGCCCATGTATGAGGTATATCTTTTAACCTGCGTACTAGGCTTATTACATACTAATACTAGGTAATAAAGACAAATTGCATTAAAATCCAAGTGGGTTAAAAAAATATAACGCATAAGACTGATGGCTTAAAAGAACGGCAGCGCTTAGTAACTCCTTGACGGTTGATGCGCTTGTTCATAGGTGTCGGGAACTGCTTATTAGGCGATTCCTTTGCTCCCTTGTTTGTCTTTTTCAATAAACCACGACATGCTATATTGCTCCATCAATTTAATAATAATATCGTAGAAACCTTGTTAGTGATATTCCTTATCGGAGGTGCGCACTTGTACTCGGTGTGTCCCGGCGGGATTTGCTCCGCGCTCAGCGTCAGGTAGTGATGACACGTCTCCGCGGTAACCCCGCCCCGCCAGCGTTTCGAGTTGGCCGCGATACGCTTTGCCCGAGCTGCCTCCAGAATGGGAATGACGCCTTCAGCAGACACGTGCACTATGTGGACGTGGACACTATAAAACAGTCGAGGGCTAAGAGTAGTACGACTATAGTAGTACGAGATAAAATGTAATAGACATATTAAGTATTAAAAATTGAGGATAGGTATTAGGTAGGTACTTGTGTCGGAGCTAACATAGTTTTTTTTAATGTACTTCAGATGGGTAGTTAGTAGTTAGTAGCCACAACACACATGGCATTGTTTATAATTAGCTAGCATAACAGGAAAATCTATTAACAGATTTGCTTTAAAATGTCCCAAGTCAAGAGGAAATTGATTATATAAAATGATCACTATACCTTATACCTAATATATAAAAGTATTATCTTTTGGTTATTATTATTATTATTTGTACGTCAAATGAAACTCAAGATTACTTAAATAATTTCTTACTCATAGTTAGGAATATAGCTGGCCACTAACGAGACCGCTTCCAACTCCATTTCTGGGGGTCGAGTATCCAAATATGTGCTGTACAGAGTTGGGTCTGTAAAAGTAAATTAATATTGTCAGTAGAAAGTCATCTGAAAGTGTATTAATGATCTATTTATTACAGTTAATCAAAATAGCGATTCCAATTGTATCCCACAACAATATTATATTCACAGCAAAATGATTAATTATTCTTATTGGTTTGAAATATACCACCTAAACAAAGAATAAAAACATTACGCAGTGCCGGACTTAGAGGGTCTGGAGGCCTCGGGCAATAAAGGAGTGGAGGCTCCCTGGCCCCAAATTATTTCCCAAATAAATGGTACTAGCTGTTGCCCGGCGTAAATACAGTATCCTTCGAGAACATTGTATTTTTTCGGGATAAAAAGTAACCTTTGTTTTAATCCAGAGTCTAAACTACTAACAAACCAAATTTCATCAAAATCAGTTCAGTAATTTTTCCGTGAAAGAGTAACAAACATCCATCCATCCATCCATACATCCTCACAAACTTTCACATTTATAATATTAGTAGGTTTTTTTTTCAGTAAGGTTTTCAAATAAATCATTTATTGTGAAACCAATCATAGATTCTTTTATTATTTAACAAATATCATATATACATGGTTGACAACTGGTCGACCACTAGGAAAAAGGCAGATGCGTCGGTGACAGATTTGCGTCTTGTGCTTTCCCATAATCGAGGGGTTTTTTCTGAAGTCTCTACTGTAGAGGCCCGGGGCTGTAACAGCCCTGGTTGCCCTTCCCTAAATCCGGCCCTTACATTAGGATGTTGAGTAGGTATTCCAAGAATCCACTAACCTTTACAATTACAGGACTCGGAATTTTTCAACGCTTTCTCAGCATGAAACTGGAAATTGTTTAAAAGATAAACAAAACATAAAACGGATCGAATTAAACTATCGAATGAACAGTTAACGTCTAACGAACCGCCAAAACAGTGTTGGTTCCGTTTAGTACATTGAACACTTTCTCCAGTTCATCTGGCTCCACGTTCGGAAACTCCGAGACTCCGCTGTCGATCAGAAACCCTTTGAAACCCACAACTCCCGCCTCGACCAGCTGATGTAGCTCGGGCTGAAAATGTAAACAAAAAAATGCATCAAATGAAAAATGTTGAAAGATTTCTTTTAATATCATATCGTATTAAAATGAAATGACCCACAACATATCTGCAAAGATTAAAAATACGTAAAGTAAAATTTGATGGAGAAGGAAATGAGAGGATAATCTATCTATACTTCTATATCTATATCTATACTTTAATATTATAAATGCGAAAGTGTGTCTGTCTGTCTGTTACCACTTCACGCTTTAACAGCTGAACCGATTTTTATGAAATTTGGTATAGACATACTTTGGGTCCCGGGAAAGGACATACGATATTTTTTATCCCGATAAAGTACAGTGTTCCCGCGGGATAATGTATTTACGCGGGCGGAGCCGCGGGCAAAAACTAGTAATTATTATTAATGTAAATTCTATATAGCATTATAATAATTATTATTGTCGTAGGTACAAATTTTACACAGTGAAAATGTTGTATGCTCCTATTCAATATTATGTTAATGAAATGTTTTGTCGTTTAATGATTATAATTTATTATTTTATTCTATTGTCTTGCTTATTTAAACCGCTTGTTCCACAACAGACTATTTTATTCTGATATTGACGAGGCCAAAAACAATTTAATGCGAATAGTTACATATACATACTTTTATTTACATATTTACATTGATAGCAATGTAATGTCAATGAATTTAAACAAATATGGAGTTAAAGACTTCAGTACAATGTACTTTACCTTAAATAATATTTATTCTATAATAAACAATATCATATTATTAGCGATACTAATTTATACGGTTTAGCATGAAACAGAAAATAATAAGTATTTTACAAGTAGGAAGTAACGAAATTTAGTTTTGTTTAAATACTTAGCAGGCTAGGGAATAACCTTCAAACTTTGATTAATTATTACATAGATATGTTATACCCTTACAAAACTGACAATATTTCTGTGCCACGACACACATTGACATGGGACGTGTGTCAATATGTCAACGTCGCATAGTAACACAAAACACGCTATTACTCGCGGAGCACACTAACCAAAATTGGTTCGACTCGGGCCAATTCGAGTCTTCATTTTTACGCGTTTATAACATATCTACCTCTTTTTAATATTATATATCTATGCCTTCAAAGCATGAGACTGACATAACAAATTAATTCGTTTACAAAGATACCAATGGGTATAGAAAGTAGCATATATCTACTGTATTCACTTATTTTTGCTTTTCATCGATGAATGTACAAAAAAAAATACTATGTCAAAGAAGAAAGTAAAACTGGGTCTACGTCGCGTTCGTAGCTTCCCTACGCGCTGCTACGAAAGGGCCTACGGGAATTCTAATAATTAAAATGGTGAATGTGACTTGTCTTTGCATACAATTTGACACACAGATAATTTTAAGAAATTGGTTACTCCATAAATATTGTACGGTTTATATGGGAAAGCAAAATATTTTTTCTATAGGTCGAAAACTTGGATAAACATGAAAGTTTTCAATATGTATTTTACTTATAAATATTTAAATTATAATTAACTAGATATTGCCCGCGACTTCATGTGCGCAAAAGGAAATTCTGCGGAAACCGTACATTTTACCGTAAACAGTAGCCTATGCCCTATCCCATTGTCTATTTTATATTGTGCCAAATTTTATCAAAATTGGTCCAGTAGCTTCGGAATTTTACCTATTCAATGCAGAGAAACATACCTAAAATATTTTCCTCTTTATTATATTATAATAGAGATAAATAGGTAAGACAACTTCTATTTTACCTCATTGTCAGGAATAACGCCGCCCCAAAAGGCAACATCTACATGCACTTCTTCTCTCGCCGCTAACGCCTTGGTTCTAAAATTTTTCAGAGTCGTTGTGGGTGGTATGGAGTTCCTGAGAGAACACAATACTTTTATGTTTTATCCTCTACTAGCTGCCCCGAGTCCCTACACACGTTCTGTCAATGAATAAGTAACTACACCTACGTCCTACACCTACTCCTACAACCTACACGTTTTTCAATATTTCTCACTGTTTAAACCTTCCAAGTACTTCCACAATTTATTTAAAGACAAAAATTAGCCAAATCGGTTCAGCCGTTCTTTATAATACTAAAATATATATTTCACAATTTAAATTTTTGTCTTTTTTGTTGCTATTTGTTCAAAATACAAATACTTGAAGAAAGTATATTGTTTACTATTGGCGGCTTAGGTAAGTATATAATAAAAGATAGCGATTTTTTATTTGAAAATTCTTTTTCCATTCCTGGAACGATGTTATAACTTATACAGTCGTCCTCATTTATAACTTTCTAATTTGTTTTCTGACGATAAACTAATCTTAATATCTCATACAAAATTGTCGATAAAATATGGCATGTACCTATTATATTATGTATACATACGCCACAGAGTTTAATGTTGGATTCGGCTCTGTTGTTGTCTAAATAGTGTTGCCAACTTAAGTGGATTTTCCACTAACACTGGTAGTTTGAACCCCTGTTCCAGCGGAGAAATGTTATTTTTGGTGGCTGGTGGTTTTTGCTAGTAATTTTGTTAGCAACAGCTCCTATCTAATCGATGCTACAAAAAATTCTATTGTTGTTTTAAATCCTTAAGGTACGTTTTTTTTAGGAATGCGATGTCCTTAAATATAGATCACAATGTATTCTCACAATGGCATATCCACGATAGTGGTGAACCCGCCGACGGCAGCAGCCTTGGTAGCCGTGACGTATCCCTCCCATGAGGTGCGGCCCGGCTCGTTGACGTGCACGTGCGAGTCGATCGCTCCGGCCATCAGAGCCAAGTCCCCACCATCAATTATCTTAAAAATATTATAAAGAATTATGTTTTATTCCCTTTGTAACTTTGTGCGTTTGTATACATTCTATAGTGTAGCTGTAAGTAAACCATGATCACAGCAGCATCACCGTGTAATATTTGGTAGTAAATTATGTTATTTTCATCAAGATGTCTAACTTTTGTCGATAATTTAGTATTGACAAGTTTGTGAGTAGTTTACTAGAACTTAAAATTAGCAAAACTTCAACATTCATTTATTATATTTTTATTATTTATTGAGAATTTTAACATTTATTAATTTATTAATCCCCCAAAAATAGATTTTACATTTTAGGCAACTATTATTTAAATGACGTACCAATGATACAAGTTATCGTAAACTAAACGGCCTTCGTAGACTCGTTTAGGTAGGTAGGTATATTGAGTTTTTCTTTTTTGGAGCTAGACTTGGGGGCTTCTGCAAATGTGGCCAATATTATATTTTATTTATTTCTATCCTAAAACAGTTTTTACCTACCTAAATCTCCTAAATCCTCGAATGCTATTTTTCATTTACTATATATAGAATAACATATAAGTTACCTCTAGTGAATTTTCTTTTCCCAGTACATCATCGATAATAGCCCTGGACAAGACTCCCTCTATAATACCATCAGCGTCCACCAACACTCCTCCATCCAATTCGAAGGAGTCAGTAACCACGCGACGACTGAGGAACAGTCGCCTCCTTCTCTCTTTCTTTAGTAACCCTCTACATGCTATTTCAGCTACTATACGACAAAATAAAATAACAAGTGAAAATATATTTCATTGAGAAATAATTTAGATAATTTAGATGTAAGCATTTGTTTATTTACCTAAAATCAATATTATTCCTAAAATGTAGAGTCGTTTCATTATACGAGTACTAACGTTATTCACTTCAGACACACTCTTTGCGAATGAGCTCTCTTAAAACGGTGTGATAGGTAGAAACCGAAACAGATTATAATATTAGTCGAGGCCGTATTATCTACAGCTACACCAATAAAACTATACAAAGAAAGACCGTGAATTTGTTTGTTAGCTTATTTTGCATGTTCTTGGTAGGTATTAGTAGTATCTATAGAGTCGTTTTATAAGATGGTATGTTTTTGTTCGTAGCTTCGCTTGCGTCAATCTTGTATTTTCATACAAACTAGAACCCCCGTTCAATGCCTATTTAAGCTTAAATTTTGGAAAATATTATTTAATGCCTAATGTCCGTCTAAAGTAAAGTATTTAAGTACTGTACCGATAAGGCTATTATGCAGGGATGCACAGGAGGACCTATCCGATGGGATCTCTTGTTGGACACCCTGCTATGGATCCTTAAGAAGATGAAAGTGTTTTGCCAATCGTTGGCCGTAGATGCATGTGGTCCTGGTGTTTGAGCTGGCAACAGCGCTTAAAATTTGAGAGAAAGGCTAATAAAGCACAAGAAAAGATCCAACAATTGTTCGCACCACATAAAACGTATGCCATGGTATCGACCAAAAACTTTAATCTTTTGGTCCCCAGAGATTTTGTCCTCAAGATTTTTAGGACTAACAATAGGCAAGCGGAATGATTTTTTTTATTGCATAAATGAATAGTACACTTAAATATGAGCAACTTCTCAGAAGAAATCGTACCTATATCAAAAGTCAATATTTTCAAAGGTCTGTACAGCGATTTATATACAAAATTTCCCAAGTCTCGTAAAAAAGCTCCATACTAAAGTCGGGTTACAAGTGACGTCACTCTTGAGTTACTTTAACTCACGTATGAAGTATTTGTGCGTTTAAGTTCATACTTACCATAATTAATGTTTTTGTATATGATGTAATTAAACTAATGATGTAGGTTTCATTTGCCAATTCCCCAAAAAAAAGATTTTCTTTGGTACTTTTTAAATGTATTTAATTAGTAAACTACTTACACATAAAATATATATTTTTTTAAATTTACCAAGTAGTAATACCTCAATATTTCTGAATATACCTATTAATGAAACTGAATATTTCAGATGTAGTCCGATCCCCTATTATTGACAATAGGCTTATTACTCATGTAGTCAAAAAATGCCAAAGGGCCATCACCTATTAAATTGTTTTGAAGAACAAGTATTTGTTATTTAATTTTTTTCAAACGTTCAACGTTCAAAATCTTACAATTAATAAATTTAAAAAAGCTGTTAAAGAACGTTTGTGTGCTAAAGCTTATTATAAAGTCAGTGATTTTATTAACGATTGCACACCTTGGGAATAAGATGGCCCCCTACAAGGCTGCTTTTATGTACTTAAGTAAGTTCTATGTACTTATGACTAATGTTATAGATATAGATTAAGTTACAACATTTTAAAAATACCTTTTTTTGAAAAGAACAATTTTCCCATCTTTTTGCTAAAAGGTGGCCCCGTGCGAGTTTCTTACGCCGGTTTTTCTCGCCGGGCTAGTTCCCGAACCGGTGGTAGGCATCATGTAGGACAATTCTATAAGCGTTATATTATAACCTACATGGAAATAAAAATTTATTATTTTAATTTTTTGATTGAATTTATTTCCATCCACATATTACGTCACGCAAAATTTCGACTTTTTGAACCCCCACTTCCCTATGTCACGCTTTTTAGTATCCCTGTACCTGTATTTAACATATAATATGACTCCCCTTCCCCCATGGGCTGTGACGTAATATGTGGATGGACCCTTACAAACATGCAACTAGAGATGGCCGTTTAAATGATAAGCGTTTAAAAAAGCGTGCTTTTATAAATAAGTTGAAAAGTCGTTTATAACCGTAAGCGTTTAACACTTATACTAATTATCGTTTATAATATCGTTTATAGTCATTAAGCTATAAGTGTGGTATGAGCAAAGAAAAATAGTTCTTATGTCAGCGCAATAAGAGTGAAAATTCTTTAATGTAGCTCATCACTTATTTAAAGTTATAATAAACGGCTTATTTTTTGTACCTACTTATAACTTATATGGTTTTTCATGTTTATTCCCTTTTTGTTAGTTGCGTTTTGCGGCTTGACGAAAACACGTTTTATTACGTTACGCAATAATTCGTATTTTAATTGTAATACTGGTGTTTTGGTATTTTACCGTGAACTTTTAATGTAAATAATAAATATAAAAATGGTCCATATGGACATAATATAAACTTTTCGTGTAGTGTTTTAGTATTAAGTTTATTAAGTTTTGTCGTAAGAACTGTTTAATATAAAAATGGATTATTCAGATTTCACACAGTCCTAAGCCTGCAAAGTACAAAGGAAAGTTCATTGAAATCAGTTTTAGCGATCGAAAAACGTAACATAAGCGCAAAAAACATTATAAGTGGCAATAAGTAGATAAGCAGATAAGCAACTAAGCAGAAGTTGCTTTTGAATATTCAGTAACGGATAAGTTAACTTTTGATTTTAAGCCGTTTATCACATCTCTACATGCAACCCGACTACGAAAATTGTATAGCCTATGTTGTCCGGGCCGTTATTACAAATCCATTGAAATCGGACACCTCGTTCATTTAAATCTAATCAGTAATTTAATAGTTGCGATGGAACAAATATACCTACATACATACATACGAATAGACTGGCAAAATCATTGCCCTTCCATTTTTGGCTTCCCCGTAGTTCGGGTAAAAAAATGTTTTGCAAAAGCTTTCTGTAATTTGTATGAGTTTGAATTATTGGTACTATCTTAAGCATAAAACTAATATCTTGTGTAAGTGGATATTGTATCTTTAATGAGAATAAATTCTTGAGTGTAAAATCAAGAGTGCACGCATAAGCAGTGTGGGAGGAGGGAGGTGCGTTACGCATGCTTATGCGTACACTCACACATTTGCTTGCAGGTTGTGGGTACTATTTGGCGGAATATTGCTTTAAATCATAATATTAATTAATTTTATGCTATGGATTTCCGCAAAGTAACGCCTGATTCTATTAACTCTTTGATATCGCACAGACTGCATGGAATAAGGTCTTAAATTCACAGGTAATCAAACTAATTTAAAAAATACAAATACGGCGGCATAGGCATTAACAGCGGAAAAGATGTTAGTCCCAGACTGTGTTAGTGCCCAGATGATCTGCAGAGCATATCGAACTGTCACCCTGAACTGCTTAATATTAGCTGGGATACTCCTTTTTAGTTTTTGATCTTAGAAATACTCGAGGCAGCGGCTTAATGAGATTAAAGCCTAGTTCGCATTAGGCCAGTATTTTAGTCGAGTAGCGAGTAATTTAGTAGCTAAACGCGTCTGAACACCAAAAATTTAGTCGAGTAGATTAGTAAGTAATTTAGTCGAGTCAATCCATTTATTTCTATTTTTCATGGGCGAGTAGCCCCCCCACCAGGCGTCCCTGCTCACTGGCTCACCGGCTAAACAAGTCTGAACCTATCGATTTAGTCGAGTTCATTAGTTGCTACAAAAATAGCAGAAAATTTGCACAATTTTAGGTCATTCTTAAAGTATCGAAGTATTATTTCGGATCTTTCAACGCTTCCTTCAGAAGACAGTTAGTTGCTCCTAATGTATTTCGATAATATATTTCTATCGATCCATTTTATTATCCATATAGCTTCTTTTTTATGACACAAACTTCTTCATCCACCTCTACTAAAATAACTTTTACACTTAGATTAATCAGTTTATTCAATTTGGAGGCAATCGTAGGCTATTCATCTTGTAAAACACGCCTCACTTGTGAACTGCACTTGAACGCAAGTGCGAACAGTTTTCCGGTTAGTAGCGAGTTGAAAGTAAGTTAGTTGACTAAAATACTGGCCTAATGCGAACTAGGCTTAAGATGGTGTATCGCAACCGGTATCTATATATATAGAATCAGCAAGGTAGAACGAATTGGCTCAAACGATCGAGGCTCCTCATTTAGCGCAACTAGAGCTGGGATTCGGACTGGTAGACGAGAACATATATTAATTTGACGTGGTTAATAGCCAGGAGTGTCCCAGAAATTTCAAGATCGATATTTTTTACGCATACCCTCTTAAAATATTCGTATTGACCCAATATAGCCTAAAAAATATTTTCCCATTTGATAAACGATAACCAGTGCCGACTTGCGATTTTAATTTTCCCATACAAGTTACAAGGGGGCAACCCTATTACCTGCAATTAAATATTTGATTTGTCGTTTCATACGTGGTCAAAATCAACGCATAATCGTTAAGATTTGGCAGTTTTAATTGTATTTTACATTATTTATGAAGTCAAACTGACTGCCAGTTAAAGAAACGTAATAATAATGACATTACTTAGGCCTTTTCATCCGTTAATGGATTATTTATACAGTATTCTCCGAGCGAAGTAACCACTCTTGAAATATTGTAGTGCCTGGGACAGTTGGTTTTTAAATGTCGTATGGTTACCCAAGCACATACGGGATTGTCACAACATAGTCGCCTAGTCCAGAGGAATGACTGGTCAATGCGTCAGGGGCCAACTATGTACAGATTTCCTCACGATGTTTTCCTTCACCGTTAGAGCATCCGTATAATGTACTTGAGATCTGAGGGAAAATCTCATTGGTACACGCCACAACCTGGGAATCGAACCTGCACTCTCTCGAGTGCGAATCACTAGGCTACGGAGCTCAATAATAAGATAATCTTATTAAGCATAATATATTTATTACCGACATCAAAATTAAGAAGATTAAGTAGAGAAATAACCAAATTTAAAAAGGGAATTATTTAGAAAATAAGTTTTATTTCATACTTTTTTTACTTTGGAAGTCGATTTAATTTTTTGTTTAAAAATAATAATTTCACCCTTTTTAGTGATATATTTTGTTGTTTTTATTAATAAGTCTTAAGAACGTCTAAAATAAACGATCGAATATATAAATGAATACGCACCAAGCTTCCATTTGGTATTGTTATTAAGATGATGATAATGATTACTGTAAGTTACAAAGTGGCATATGCTTGTAGATCTTTAAACAATGCTGAAATTTCCAAACGCATATCTTTAAAGACTGTTCAGTGCTTTTGGATCCAGGGTATACCTTGGTACAACATCTCATTTTTTGATAGCATATGCTTGTGTTACTTCAGTAAAAGTCAAAATCACTATATGTGTCGATATAAATTTCAAGGGGTTTCCTCGATTCCTCATGGATCGCATCATCAGGTTTCCACTTTAGTGGATAAATGACCAATTTCGAATTAAGCCCTTTATAACAACAAAATAATTTTGCAAATATGTTCATAAACAGCAGAGTAATGTTAAAAGATCTCCGTGTTAGTGTAAAATACTATGTGTTAGTGTAAAGTACCTTTTATGTCATCATAATGTGATGATGTATGATACCATGATAGTGATGGTGATGACGATGATTACTTTAATTGACAGGGTCCAATATGCTTGCAGTTCTTTAAACAACCCGAAATCCCCAAACATGCATCTATAGGGAATCCGGAGTTCTGTTCTGTATTTTTGGATTCAGGGTATATCTTGGAGCAAAATCTTAGTTTTTGGCAGCATATGCTTGGACTACTTCAGATAAAGTCGAAATCACCATACCTATGTGTCCATATAAGTTTCAAGGAGTTTCCACGATTCCTCATGGATACGATCATCAGGTCACCACTTTTTTGAAAACGGGACCAACTTAGCATTATACCCTTTACACGAAAAAAAGAATTTTGAAAATCGGTCCACAGACGTATAACCGCCTCCTTTTTATGGAATTCGGTTAAAAACTTAAATCCAGAGCCAAAAATAGACATGATTCAAAATTTTTGCTTGTTGCCCTGCTTTGTTTGAGTATTGATAGTTGCTTTGTTTGCTTGACGACCTATGTGGCTCAGTGGTTCAGCGCGTTGGTGCTCAAGCCGGGGGTTCGAATCTCGCCAAAGGAACAAAAAAAAATTCTGTGTTCCTGGGTCATGGATGTGTATTAAATATGTGTGTAATATAAAAAAAAATCTTAAATATATTATGTATAGTCTAAAGTATTAAATATACTTCCCGTTTTTTGATACCTGTAACACAAGTTCTTCGGATACATATCACGGGGCCAGATGACGCAGTGTGAATCGTCCATAGAATTTATTATTATTATTATTGACTAGTTTAGTTCGTAGTAATTTGAGCTTGACTGATTAATAAAGATGCATAACATTTTAAGTTATGATTTTACTTGTGTTAACAACAATACCAGGCTTAGTATTTTTCCTTGCTTTAATCTGTTTGTTACCTTTCATTAAATATGCCTAGGAATTACTTGCAATCTTAATAATTAAATCGTTTTACTACTTTAGGTTGACTTAAGCTCAACGGTTTTAATATAATCTCAAACGTCAAATTTTGCTATCATTCTTCATTATTGTAAAGTATTTGATGGCATATGTGCTCGCAATAACGCATATGGTTGCTTGTACGTTGGTAAGTTGATTACGTCGTTAGTTATATTACATTAAATATTTTAGTCAAACCAACCAAATGCAGTTCAGTCTACTAATTAGCAAGCTGCAATATAATTTGGTAAGTTTTAATGTCGTGTGGCTGGCTGTTAAATGACTGGCTTTTAAAATAATACCATACTTTTGCAATGCATTTATTTTATCAAATTTTTTAATTGAATAAACAATGCGCACAATTTCATTTACAATACATAAACCACCATTCTTGGTGGTTTTATGTATTGTAAATGATAATACTTCTGTATTTTCTACTTATTGTTTTAAATTTTAGATAGTAAAAATATGCTGTAGAGTCGTAGTTTAATTAAATCACCATGATAAATTCACATTATATTGATTTCAATAGCAGTTCTCCTTTTGGATTATCCATGACCTCCCCATCTTGATATATCAACTTTCCACGTAGGTAAGTCTTCTTAACAACTCCTTTTAGAGTCCTTCCAATATACGGCGTTAACTGAAAAAAAGTATAGTTAATAGTCATGAATTACAACTATAGAGTGCACTTATTTGGTTTAGTATTAAAACGCTAGTTAATGATGAGCACTTTTAAATCATCTTATCACCAATGTTCCTGGGTCATGGATGTGTATTGAATGTTATTATAATAAAGGTTAGTTAGGTTAGGAAAAAGGTTAGTCGACATCACAGGAGACCGAAGAGCTGGCAGCTACCTCGGACAAAGAATTAGTCTAGCTATTCAAAGGAGGAACGCTGCCAGTATCTTCGGAACCCTGCCTAAAGGGACTCCTTTTAATAATATATTTTAGTTATTATATTTTATTTTTTTAAGGTTTTTAGTTTTAGGTTCTTTGTTCTAGTTTAAATATATTTTTTATTCTATTGTATATTATTATGTATGTTGATTGTTGAATATATTAATTGATTATTGAAAGATAAAAATCTTAAATAAAAGTACTTCCCGTTGTCTGGTCCCCGTACCACAAGTTTGTCGGATACTTATCACGGGGCCAGACTGACGTGATTGTAGTGTTCATAGATATTATATTATTAGAATAAGAATGTTGCCATCCTTTTTTAAAAATTTGCCGCCATTTCTCAGATTCAACTTAGCTGTCTCTACGCCTTCAGCTAGCCAGACTCTACGCCTTAAATCAAAATATACGTAAATCCATTTTATCCTTTGAGTATCCAACTATATATTTTATCCGTGTATTTTAACAAACGACACCAGTGACGTTATATTTTTTTACGTTCATGTACGAAACAATATTTAAATTATTAAGAACACACATCCTACTAATATTATAAATGTGAAAATTTGTGAGGATGGATGGATGGATGGATGTTTGTTACTCGTTCACGAAAAAACCACTAAACGGATTTCGATGAAATTTGGTATGGTATTATTTTAGGGTCTGGATTAAACATAGGCTACTTTTTAGAAAGAAGTACCTACAGTGTCTGCGTGGAATACTGTGTTTACGCGAGCGGAACCGCGGGTAAAAGCTAGTACTATACTATATGCAAGTGGTTTCACCTTATTCTTATGTCTTATGATATCAGCTGTGACAGTAAACGTATCTTCCGGGTCGAAGAACACGAGGTCCGCATCCAGGCCTGGTTTGATTGCGCCCTTACGGTGCTGCAGGCCGCAGAGTGTAGCGGGGGCGGTACTGAGGTACTTAGTGATGGCGGTCAAATCCAGCCCACGGGCATTCGCCTGTGTCCAGAATAAGGACATTCCTGCAAAACTTATAAAAGTTATTCAGAAGCTAAACAATAAATCGACCGCATATTATCTATACTATACTATAGTAAACAGAAAAGTTTGTTTGTTTGTTCGCAATGAATAGGCTCCAAAACTACTGGACCAATTTTGATGAAATTTGGCATAGATGTGGAGTAGACCAAGGGGAAGGACATAATATACTACTTTTTATAATTGCAGAAAAATCTACGGTTTCGTTACGGTTTATGCGCGTAAAAGTTAATTTCGGATTAACTTTTGTGCGCACGAAGTTGCGGGCAACATCTAGTCATATATAAATCCAGAAAAATTAAGCGCACTGTGCAAAACCTACTATGGCATACCCCGAGGTTCTTCTTAGCTTTAGTTTAGCTAATCTATATAGTGGGAGATTTCTTTTTTTATGTTATTCTCACAATGATTTGAGCAATGATTTTGTAACTTGTTATCTATTTATTTAATTGACAAGCTTTTTACCTATGCAAAATAACTCACCAAATTGTACTGAAGAAATACCACCCCACGCTTCTAAGTTATTACTGCATTTCAAATTGGGAGTACAGGGCGAATGGTCGGACACCACCATGTCTAACTTGTCATCTAATAAATACTCCCAGAGTTTTTCCTGTAACATAATAAACAATAAGCTGCTGCAAGACTTCATTTTGACAAAATATAATAAATACCCGCTACAGACCACAACTATAGAACTGCACAGTTCGGTCACAGTAGACATATTATGTGCATGCGCCAATTCGGGCCGTCTAGTATGAAGATGTAGTACTGTATTTAACGTCTACTATGAGTTGTACTGAACTGTGCAGATTTATTGTTGTGATGTGTAGACGACATTACTTATGCACTTTTCATCCGTTAATAGATGATTTATACAGTATTCTCCGAGCGAAGTAACCACTTTTGAAATACTGTAGTACGTGGGACAGTTGGCTTTTAAATGTCGTATGGTTGGCCAAGCACATACGGCATTCTCACAACATAGTCAGCCTAGTCCAGAGGAATGACTGGCCAATACGTCTTTTTTTTTTTTTAAATAAAACTAGGGGGCAAATGAGCAAACGGATCACCTGATCGAAAGCGATTACCGTCGCCCGTGGACACCCGCAACATCAGAGAAGTTGCAAGTGCGTAGCCGGCCTTTTAGGAGGGAATACGCTCCATTCTTGAAGGTTTGCAGGTCGTAATGGTCCGGAAATACTGCTGGTGACAGTTCATTCCAGAGTTTTACAGTGCGCGGCAGAAAGCTTCGGGTAAAGCGCACGGTGGAGGACTGCCACTCATCAAGGTGATGAGGATGATAAATATTTTGTCGCTTGGAACGGTGGCGAAAAGTTGCAGCAGGTATAAGTCCGAACAATTCCTCGAAGCACTCCCTGTAATATAACCGATAGAGGACGCAGAGCGATGCTACATCTCTACGTAGCTCTAAGGAATCAAGCCTGTTTGAAATACCTACTATGGCAGTCGACCATCGAGACCTCGACCATCGAGATCGAGAGAGATTTCCTCACAATGTTTTCCTTCACCGTTAGAGCGTCCGTATAATGTACTTGAGATCTGAAAATGTGTCATTGGTACACGCCACAACTTGGGATTCGAATCTGCACTCTCTCGAGTGTTAACCACGCGGTCTACCCACTAGGCCACGGAGCTCATAGAGGACATTAGGGTACTTTGTTAATATGGCAGTACTGGTAGCATTTTAATGTTGCGTAACCTTCTCGTTTGCCGGTTTTATTTTATAAAAATGCTTTTTTAAAATAACAATTTTACAAATAACCTTATTGTCAGTATCCCTAATGGGCGGTGCACACTTATACTCGCTGCGGCCTCGCGGAATCTCCTCGGCGCTGAGGGTGAGGTAGTGGTGGCAGGTCTCCGCCGTGACGCCGCCGCGCCAGGCCAGGCTGCCACTGGCGATCCGAGCCTCGCGAGCCTTCTCCAGCAGTGGGACCACCGAGGCAGAGGACACGTGCACTATGTGGACACGGACGCTAAAAAACATAAATTTGATATAGGGTGAGAGCACCAATTATCAGCACTTTAAGAGATCTAAATTGAACCTCGATTATTACAGACGAAAATACTTCATAGTTTAAAGTATGGTGTCGCCGGCAGTAGATTCCAGAAACATTAAATTTTTGTGTTTATAAATAAAACAAATAAAACAAAAGTTTATTACCTAGTGAGAAGCTTATAATAATTCTACTATTTGTTCAGGTCGCTGATAATTTGGTATAGTGCTAGCAATTGGGCGTGTCACCCTAACTACGAACATCTATACTAATATTATAAAGAGGAAAAGTTTGTTTATTTAATATGTTTGTTTGTTTGTAGGTATTGAATAGGCTTAAAAACGACTGGACCGATTTTGATAAAATTTGGCAGAGATATAAAATACACCACGGGAGGCTACTTTTTATCGCGGAAAAATGTACGGTCTCCCCAAAATTAACTTTTGCGCGAACGAAGTCGCGGGCAACATCTAGTTTTTAATAAAGTGAATTGGTACAAAGTAAAGTAAATAACTAACGATATTTCAAAGTTTTAGGAGTAAAAAATCAAAACCTTAAAAAAGTATTTCATATTTTCGTTAAAACTATTTAGGAGTATCTCAGAATTTAATAAATGCCTGCCTATTTCGAATAGCTAAAACCCACCTTGTTTTAGGAAGGCAATTTGTAATGAGTGATATTGCGTTGAATTCCATTTTAGGAGGACGAGATTCCAGATACGTGTTATACTCTTCTGGATCTGAAACAGTGATAAAATTTTTATGATATGGATTTGGAGTCATTAAATTTTCGGTAGGGCATGGTTTCTCGTGTAGGTAAAACGCGGTAAATTTGGCAACCCATTTGCGAATTGTTAATTTGTTTTTTTACTAACCATATGAAACTTATCCCAAATCTTATCTTACTATAATACTCTACTATAATATTTATAAAATATGTGAAAGTTTGTGAGGATGGATAGATGTTGGTTCCTCTTTTACGCAAAAACTACTGAAATGATTTCGATGAAATTTGGTATGGTAGTAGTTTTAGGCTCTGGATTAAAACATAGGCTACTTTTTATCCCGGAAAAGTACAGTATTCCCGCTGGATACCCGATACTATATTTACGCGGGCGGACCCGGGGGAAACAGCTAGTTAATTATAATAGTTGAGGGTATTCCTATTTACTTACGCTGTATCTTAGATCATATAAAAATTAATTATGGATCTCGAAAAAATACTAACCCCTTTTTTGTATTTTATTTTCACAGGCAGCATCTTCATCTTCTAATTCAGCATGAAACTAAAAATAAAAAACAATTTATTGATTGTAAACATCAGACTGTTTGAAAACCTAAATGGTAGAAATTATCTACTTTATTCCAGAATTAAAATGGTAAAGAGTCTATATTATATCCTTTAAAAATAGTATTTAAACAAAAATGTGCACGCCACTTCAAAATAAGAAGGAACCAATGTAACTAAACTGTAACACCATATTGTACCTTATTTATGAAAATAAATTATTTCTATTACCCATTGGAAAATCTAACAAATTGCCGCTCGAGCGCACGCACCCATACTTACGTGTAAATATGGACGTCAACCACGTCAGCAGTCGATGCGGTTATTTACTTTGAGTTTTTAGATATTTGGAGACGTCCTAGTGTAAAGGTTTTAAAGGTAGTGTAAAATTATAAAACTGGTCGAGTAGGAACTTTGTCGATATTGTACTTACCTAATAAATACTACATATTCAATACCTTTCCGTGTTCGATAACTTACCGCTAGTACCGAGTCAGTCCCTTCTAAAGCGTCAAAAGCCCGTTCCAAATCTTTTCGTCCAACATTGGGGAACTCGTCCACGCCGCTGGGACACAGGAAACATTTGAATCCCACTACACCTGCCTCCACTAAATCCCTCAGGGAATCCTGTAAAAGTATTCCATTAAAAACTTGAATTCTGTAGAGTCCTGAGTGAAGCGAGGGGTTCAAGCTGCCCAAGACGAAGACAGGCTTTATCCCAGAGGTGCATACTCTACTTTTCATACTTACTGCGAGGCAATAAAAACCCAAGGCTATATAAATAAAACATAATAATCCCTAAAGCGTCTAATTTAATAAGCTCCGGAGTCAAATCACTATCGCTCGACGGCATTTTGACACGTGAGAATGTTAAAACACGGAACTGTTAAAATAACTTAGTAGGTAGTAGGTACCTATTTTACTTTCTGAAAATAGCACCAAACACTGGCTTTTGTTTTGAATTTTTTCAATCGCGTTTTTCTTTTGTTATAGGTGGTCAGTTCGATTTTCGAATAAACTCTCTTTGCAATACCATATTATTTATTATTGAAAAACTCTATGATCGATACGTATCTATTAGGAGTTTTCATACGAATTCTATCGTTCCAAATTCAAATCACTTTAATCCCTTGGGAGTTTCATACAACATTATCTCCCTTGGGAGTCAATGGCTTGCTTTACGTTGAGATTGCGTGATATATAATCGGACATTGTCGAGCAGGTGGTATGAAAAATATTTTTAATTATTTAATTAATGCACTAGGTGCCGCGGTACACACTTTGCGGAACACTGGAATTTGTACCAGTCGCCAGCAGTGTACTGGTTGGTATATACGATATTAAATAACCTAACCAAGAGCATGTCAGGACATGTCTAAGAAGGGTTCCGTAACTATAAACGCGTAATATGCTTTTCATACCACCTGCTCGACAATGTCCGATTATATATCACGCAATCTCAATGTAAAGCATGTCATTGACTCCCAAGGGAGATAATGTTGTATGAAACTCCCAAGGGATTAAAGTGATTTGAATTTGGAACGATAGAATTCGTATGAAAACTCCTAATAGATACGCATCTATCATAGAGTTTTTCAATAATAATATGGTATTGCTGAGAGTTTATTCGAAAATCGAACTGGCCACCTATAACAAAAGAAAAATGCGATTCAAAAAATTCAGAGCAAAAGCCAGTGTTTGGTGCTATTTTCAGAAATTAAAATAGGTACCTACTACGTTATTTTAACAGTTCCGTGTTTTAACATTCTCCCTAATAAAAATATTACTCTGTCCCTCCATAACTGGACAAATGTCCAATATCAATATTAACTTTTAACAAAATAAATGTTTTATTTATGTAGCCCTGGGTTTTTATTGCCTCGCAGTAGGTATGAAAAGTAGAGTATGCACCTCTGGAATAAAGCCTGTCTTCGTCTTGGGCAGCTTGAACCCCTCGCTTCACTCAGGACTCTACGTAACTCCCTCGCTTCACTCGGGAGTTAAGTTTTAACTGCCTCGCTGCGCTCGGGAGTTAACTCTAGAGTCCCTTGTTACGCTCAGGATCCAATATGCTGCCCGTGACATAAGACACTGCTTTATCCCCTTGGTGCATAATCTACTATTTTTTTAAGTTACTCTAAAAGTTACTGTCCGATTTGGTTCACAATAATTTTCCTAAAGAGTTTTTAGCATGACCTATCAACATGGAAATTTGCAAGTTTCTTTCTCTTATAGTTTAAAAATGCTAGGGGGGGGGACCAACTTACAAACTACTTTGGAGGCCGATTACTCGAAAATGGTCAACTTCATAAAAAAGTAACGTATGAAACCTTGCCTTTATTTTAAAAGAATCGTAGAATAGGTTCTACGATACCCCACACGATGGGGTAGAGTGAAAAAATATTTTTCATCCCCGCTTCACATGTATGGAGAGCCACCCCTAAAATATAAAATTATTACTTTTTTATGACCCCGAAACCGTGATCTATACAAAATCTATAACTGCACCAAATTTCATCAATTTATATTGATAATTACAGGAGCTAGAGGCGCGGACAGACAGACAGACAGACAGACAGACGGACAGAGCGAAACTATAAGGGTTCCTTAATTATTACGGAACCCTAAAAAGGTTGGTACGAATTGAAAACACATGTGGCTCACCAGGTGCTTACTGTTTTTTCTTGACAATTTATACAACCTATCGATAGCAAATATATATTTTTACGCAGCAGGTGTTGTTGTGGGTTTATTGGAGGCCTACAAATTAAATTGTAGCAACATCAAAATTCGTGGGTCAATTATTTTTGGTTCTTGATGTGAATCATCTATAGGCGAGGGTAAACCTAATTTTTGGCGTGGCGAGAATTGCCGTGGCGACGCTTTGCCACACTTTTGAGATTTTTGGGGCCATTTTCGAATTTGACTTATGGTGAAAATACTATGGAGAAAAAAAGTGTCTCCAGTTAAATGGCCTCACTTTTGAGATGTTTCACTTCTACCGGCACTCCCAGAGTGCAACCCATTGTTTTTTTTTTAGTTTAGTAATCGTAAATTTTATCTCTGTTATGCACTGCCCAGGATTACCTGGGCAGTGCCTAACAGTGATTACATTTTAAAACTATACTGGTTGCCTAAGTTTGGCAACCAATATAATAACAATACCTACTGGCCGACTTACACCGTTAAATCGTTACTATCAGGGCCGAGCCGCCCCTATGTGCGATGTGTGCGGCGCACACAGGCGCCAAGACGATGAGGGCGCCGCGGGCGGCTAAAACATGAAGATTTGTAAAAATAAGAGGCACTTCGTGGGTTTCGCACACATGCGCTGCCGGGGGTCGGCACGGCCCTGGTTACTATCAAACGTTAGGTGTGTAGCGAGCTTAATAAGGATTAAGATAAATTAGCTTGTTCATTATTGTATTTAAGGTTCAACGTTAGAATAATAAGTCTCTGTCAATTTAGGGTATTTACCTGGTTTCCAACAATGACTCCTCCCCAGAACCCGACATCGACGTACACGTTTCCTTTAGCGGATGTAGCTTTACTTTTAAGATTCTCTACCGTGGTTGTCGGTGGGATTGAATTCCTGTAATTAATTAAATGCATCTTAATTTCCTGTTATTTTACTGACCTTAAATTTTTGACTCTATTTAAAATCTTAGAGTAACTAACCAAATGGATGCTCTAGAAGATTTAAATACATTAATACAATACGCACGTACCAACTACCTGCACGGTAGTTGGTACGTGCTACGCCCCGGGCGGCACTTTTAAGGGGGCGGCAAAACCTAAGTAAGGGGGCGGCAAAACCTAAGTAAGAGGGCGCCAAAACCCAAGTAAGGGGGCGGCAAAATTGACTTCCGCCCCGGGCGGCAGACACCCACGCTACGCCACTGCGAGGCATGTTTTGGAATGCTGCACTTTTTGGAGTTTTTGGGGCAATTTCGACATTTGAAGTACGGTGAAAACATGATGGCTGACATTTGAGGTATGTTGAAAATGAAAACCAAAATGGCGTAGTTTTCTTGTGTGAAGATTTGTGCTTAAATGTACGTCATAGCCTATCCATAGTTTTGAATAACAGCCTCCGTGGTCTAGTGGTTAGAGCATTGGCCCTCGACTCGTAGGTCGTGGGTTCGATTCCCACATTGGAACAACAAAAATGTTGTTTCCAAGTTTGATTAGGACAATGCAGGCTGATCACCTGATTGTCTGACAAGAAATATGAACCATGCGTCGGAATGGGCATGTAAAAAGTCGGACCTGCGCCTGATCTCTCGTCAGTCGTGTCGGTTATGCGTCCCACTGGATTACGAGAGTAAAGGAAGAGAGAGTGTTCTTGTGTACTGCGCACACACTTGGGCACTATAAAATTACTCCTGCGTAACAGGCCTGGTTTCAATGAAACCGGCCACCGTCACCGATATCGGTGTGGGGAGTTATTAGTATAGTTTTAAAATCTTTGTCAGTAACACTTACAGAGGCATATCGACGATGGTAGTAATACCTCCAGCGGCGGCGGCGGCGGTGGCGGTGCGGAACCCCTCCCACGCAGTGCGGCCAGGCTCGTTCACGTGGACGTGCGAGTCCACCACGCCAGCCAGTAAAGCTACGTTACCGCCATCTATTACCTGAAACGTTCAAATGTTGCCTGCAATTTATCTTGTATTCGCGACGTCGACGGATCACTTACACAGATGTTTAGGCTGGGACTATATGCTCCGGAATCCGGGACGCCGCGCCGGTGAAAATTCAGAGCACTGAAAATAGAACTGCGCTTATACAGTAGAGTTGAAAATGGAATTTTCTAGTGTCGAGCTGTCATTTTTATTTTATTATATGAAGTACCTATTGAGGTATTTCTTAATCATTACAATCTAGCCTAGCTTAGACTAATAAGTAATTTAACGTTAATTTAAATTGCTACATAGAGTATTGCTAAGATTGCGTCCATCAACACATTTCTTATAGTCTCTATAAAGGAGAATACACATTATTTGTTTGTGTTCTGTCACAGTCACGCACTTCACTGACTTTAAACTAACTTAACACACTAACTCGAAAGGTTTTGTCCTTTTCAGTCTTCTGACTATGGCCGTGTTGTCGAGGAGCTGGATAGTCTCAACATTTACATGATGGTGAAGTCTTTTTTCATGAGCTTCGGCGTATTTTTTGATAATAGTTGAGACCATGTCCACTTTAAGGTCCCGATGTAGGTCTTCATTTCTAATGTACCAGGGTGCATTTACCACACCTCTAAGTACTTTATTTTGAAACCGTTGTATAATAAGGATATTACTTTTTTTGGTACAGCCCCATAGCATAAGTCCAAACAGGCATAAGGACTTTTTTATACAAGAGTATTTTGTTGTGTAGTGTTAAGGTTGACTCTTTTCCAAGTAACCAGTACATTTTCCTGTAGCGAAGCTCTTACTCTAATGTCATGACATTGACATTTGATTCGACACTCATGTGGATTGTCAACTCTATTGTATTAGCGTTTTTTTATTTATTTTAAATGCTCAGCATTTTCTACGGCCTTCCGGATCCCGGAGCTTATACCAAACTCCCAGCCTTAATATTGCCTACAAAGTTGCAGGCAACTTTATTCGTATTCTCGACTAGGCGTCACTTAGGTACTACGCAATTTTATCAGTGCAGAGAAGGCGTAGAATCAGGTAAAAGCGGTTTACCTTATTAAGTTCATCAAATATGTGTATTAAAGGAAATTAGTACCATATAAATAATATTATACACCTACTCATACATACCTACTTGTACTCTACATTGTTTATTTATTTATTAACACAAAATGTTTTAGGTATTAAGTGCACAGTGCACACATAAAACCATTTTTGCATAACATTTGCTTAGTCAGTTTTAATAAGTAGCCATACCAGGAAGCCATAAATTTTATTGCTAATCATACCTAAGTTCAGTTTTGAAAATTTAATGTTTTTGTTTTAAAATAAGTTACACCTAAATCGAAAACATTTTTTCGTTCACTTGAATATAGAGTAGTGATAAATGTTTTGTGCTAAAATTCATCTAAATGTAGAGTAAAAAATGTGCGCTAAAAATTTAATAAGTGTTTTTCATACAAATCCTCATCTATAAAAGAGAAAGAGGTTGTTTGTTTGAATTAAATAGGCTCCAAAACTACTGAACCAATTTTGATGAAATTTGGCACAGATGTAGAGTAGATCACACAGATGTAAGACATAGGCTACTTTTTATCGCTGAAAATGTACGGTTTTGTACCTATATTTAGTTTGAATTTATTATTTTTCAACAGACTGTGACCCCCTTTAAAAACAAACTCGACCAAGGGTTGCGATCCCGGCTAATATAACGTATAGGTGATAACTGATAAGAATAGCGCGCTATGTACCTACATAATATTATTATTATAATTTATTGTGATTATAGGGGTCGCAAGACTTCTTACTTAACTTAGATTTTCGTGAGTCTCAACATAAAATGGGTGAGAAACGATGAAGTAGAGTCAAGAGTGAAACTTTTTAAAATTAAATGCAACACCATTCAGTTGCACTCAATTACTGCAGTCGCGACACTGGCGATCACGCTGTGAGATAAACTGACTCGTCTGTATGTATGGACTATGGCTCATAAATCATACTAAGTAATCATGTTGATAACAGTGACTGCAGCAACTTGTTTCGTGTTAGGGGCCATCCACATATTACGTCACGCAAAATTTCGACTTATTAAACCCCGCCCCCCCTATATCACGCTTTTTAGTATCCCTGTACCTGTATTTAACATGTACTGTCACATTTAGTATGACCCCCCCCCCCCTCCCCCATGCGCTGTGACGTAATATGTGGATGGACCCTTAGTTAAAAAGCCAAAACCTGTTATAGAAATAATATATTTATATACTCAGCTGAAATGACAAGATTGAGGCATTCAATGCAATAATTATTATTATTAATAAAATATTATAATGGCACAACGTTCTTTGTTATCTAATTCGAATAATTATAATTCAAATTACAAAACAAGTTTATTAGAATTTTACGACTTAAAATATGTAGCTTCGGAAATTCAAAGTTCTTTGACCTTAGAACGTGCAGGAGAGATAATTTTTAAAAACGTTTATTTTACTAAATAAAACAAAACAAACCTATATAGTTATCAGTAAAACGTGTTTGTTTAAAAGGGACCATTCCAGGTCTCAAACGAGTTCAAAATATAAAACTAAAAAGTAACGCCCTTAGCCATGCTTCAAGGTTACTGAGCAGTACTTACAAGGACAAAAATGAGATCAGAGATAAATAAATAGGTCTTACGTCTACATTCGGTTTGCTAGCTATATTTTTTACTTCATTTTTCGTTATTATCTTATCTATGACTCCAATTTCGTTCACAAGTACTCCACCATCGAAGATTCTATGTTCTGTTACTAGGCGCCGGCTTAAAAATAATGTTTGTTTCGTCATAACGGTTAGCGCGACCGGCGACCGCTCTAACTCAAGTAGTCTATACAACTAAAGATAACACAGCTTTAAACTGATATTCTCTAGATATTTTAGGGTTCGGTAGAGAAATTATTATGTTCAGCTTTTAAAAAAATCTAATTTATGAAAAACTACGCATAGCTTCTCGTGTACTAGCTGATACTGGCCAGTTATTATGGTCTATAAATTATAATGTATATATACATTTATACAACTTACTTAATGTTGAATATTGATACTATACATTTTTTAAATCACTAGCTGACCAGACAAACGTAGTTTTGCCATATATATTATTTTTATCATTTAGGGATTGAAATTATTTATAAACAAAAAATGAAAACCGTTTTTCAAAGTAAAAATGCACAAAAAAGTATGAAATTATTATAATTAATAATTATATATATATTTCCCTTTTAAATTCGGTTAAAATTTTAACTATTACTCTACACTATCTTTATAATTTTGACGTCGCGTCGGTACCAGTCAACGTAAACTTGAGTTCTTAGATAAAATATTGTTTTATCAGGATATTGTTTAGGCTGGTACCGACTTTAAAATTATGAAGATCATATATTAGTATAGAGAGATAGTTAAAATTTTAGCCGAATTTAAAAGGGGAATTTTTTAGAAAATAAAATGTATTTCATACTTTTTTGTGCATTTTTACTTAAAACTCGGTTTTAATTTTTTGTTTAATTATTGTTTAGTCAAGTGAGAGTGTTTGATATTTTTTCTGCCGTTAGGGGGCAGAGTGCAAACCCAATGCATCTGGTGGCGTAAGTGGTATCAAATACGGTCAATAAGAATTTTAGATTCTTTTCCTGTCACCAGGTGGCTCTTGGTAGCCCGACGGTCCTTTTCGTGTCAAAAAGCTATCAGATGTCAAGAATTTAAAAACCCTCATTGCATGGAATATTTAAAAGTTTGTGGACTCTTAAACTAACCTCCCGTGCAAAACTTTTGGAACTAATATCACAGCTAAATGGTTTGTTGCTAGTACGAATTTGTTTGTGGACATTGAAACTATTCTTCCATGCGAAACTTTTCGAACAAATATCACAGCTAAATGGTTTGATCCCTGTATGAGTTAGAATGTGCTTTCAAAATTACTATTAACTACATCTATTTAGTTTTCCCTACCGCATCCTACACGTTACTAGGGATCCTCGCAATAATGCCTCCCTCACGTCTCTTGTAAAAAAGAACTGTGTTTCTGATTCCGATTTACACCCAAATTTTTATTCACCTTCATCGGCCAAAAATAACATCATAAAAATGTCGAAAACAAAATAAGTGAGGGAGACATTAAAGGCGCCGCGTGGCTACTTTTTTCCAACGACACGATCGCTCCCAATTCCCCAGAAACCCTCACCGCCTTGCAGAATAAACATCCTCCTCAACTATCACCTCATCTTTTCCTAGACACCGATGATGCCGAACCAGCAGTGGCGAAGGGTTCTTATAACTCCATTCCTACCGGCTTCCCTTGTCACTTACCTTTTGCAAACGTTCATAGAAATCCCTACTTATTATACAGGCTCCGGCTTCCCTATGAAGGAGAAGCAGCCTTCGCCACTGCGAACCAGCCCTCCAAACGTCGGTTGACAGTGTTCGCGGTGCCATCATGTCTTTTCTTCCGGGTTCAGCGGGCGGTCTCGACGGTCTCACCCCTCAGCATCTGAAGGATCTCACCAGCGGTTGCTGTGGGGAAGCCGGAGAAAAGCTCCTGCAGGAAGTCACGAATTTGTGCAACCTAATGCTTCGCGGGGGGGTTGCATCAGATATCGTTGACATTTTGTATGGAGCAAACCTCTGCGCCTTGAGGAAAAGAGATGGAGGTATCCGGCTGATCGCTGTCGGCTCGACATACCGGCGCCTCACTGCCAAAATAGCCTGCAGGTCCATTAATTCCCTAGCTTCTTACTTCCAACCGAAGCAACTTGGTTTTGCCTGCAAAGGTGGCTGTGAGGCAGCCGTTCACTCTTTTCGCACATTCATTAAAAACCAAAATAACAGTGTATTCTTAAAGGTGGACGTAAAAAATGCATTCAATTCAGTTAACAGGGTCGCCATGTTGGCTCAAATAAAAGCTAAAGCGCCTGCCATTTTGCCTTTTATGCTCCAATGTTATAAGGAGCCCACCAAGCTTATTTATAAAAATCATCTCATCCCATCAGAAGTTGGCTGCCAACAGGGTGACCCTTTAGGTCCAGCAATTTTCAGTCTTGCTATACACCCGGCCATCGAACTTCTAAATTCAAAATTCAACGTTTGGTATTTGGATGATGGGACCCTTGGAAGCGATGCATCTACTGTACTCTCTGACTTTCGTACATTAATCCATGAGTTCCAAAATATCGGCCTAGAATTAAACTTTGGAAAATGTGAACTTTTTGTCCCTGATAATTGTGAGGACAGAGAAATCGTTATATCCAGGTTCAAAGAAGTAGCTCCACAATTATCAGTTATCGAAAAGGGTTCACTTCTTCTCTTAGGTTCCCCTTATTCTAGACGATTCCCTTCCGGATTTTATAAACAATAAATTACAAAGTTTTACTGAAACTTTAGACCGACTTCTCCAAATTAACTGTCACATGGCTTTTACCTTAATCCGATATTGCTTATTTGTTCCAAAATTTACTTATGTCTTGCGGTGTTGCCAACTTTGGCAGTTCCCCCAACTTCTCAAACGTTTAGACGACACCATAAAACATACGCTTTCTTCCATTCTTAATATAAAATTTGACCACCGCTCATGGACTCAAGCAACGCTTCCAGTAAGATTCGGTGGCCTGGGCATTCGACAAACGTCTGACGTAGCCTTACCAGCGTTCTTGTCCTCAGTCCACGCAAACCACGCAGTAATTTTGAAAATTTTAGAGCGCTCATCCTGTCCGTTAGTAATCCCTTTTGCGGACGAGGCCAAGGACGCCTGGGACATTGCTAGTGCCGGCAGCAATGTGCCCGAGAACACATTTTCCCAAAGGCTTTGGGACGAGCCCATCTGTAGACTGGTACGGAATAGACTTTTTAACACGTCTTCCAGTCCTGTAGAGCGGGCTCGTCTTTTGGCTGTGGAAAAGTGGGAGTCGGGCGTTTGGCTGCAGGCACTACCGTCAGCCAATACTGGTACATTACTGGGCCGTAATACATTTCGGCTAGCTACTGCCCTGCGTCTTGGTGCCCCCCATGTCGTCCCTCATCAGTGTGTTTGCGGCGCGAACGTAGACAGTCACGGTCACCACGGGCTGTGCTGCTCACGAAGCGCTGGACGCATTACCCGGCATCACAGTCTGAATGACCTCATTCGTCGGGCTCTTGTCACCGCCGGTGTGCCAGCTATACTGGAGCCCTCCGGTCTGGCGCGCGACGATGGCAAGAGACCTGATGGAATGACCCTGGTTCCTTGGAGTGTGGGACGGGCTCTTGTATGGGATGCTACTTGTGTCGATACTCTTGCTCCGTCCCATGTCCAGGGCACTTCGAACTGTGCGGGCGCGGCTGCAAACCAAGCAGAGAACCTCAAACGGCGCAAATATGAGAACCTTAGCGGAGACCTTATATTTGAACCTTTTGGGGTGGAAACCCTAGGCGCATGGGGTCCGGGCGCACATAAGCTTTTTAAAGAAATCTCCAAAAAGCTTACTGAAGCCACCCGAGACCCCAGAGCCGGGAACTACCTGGCACAACGGATAGCCATTGCTATCCAACGAGGCAATGCTATCAGTTTGCTAGGTACTCTGCCAGATGGGGACGACCTGGGGAAGTTTTTCTATTTACAGACTTTTTTAGAGATAGATTATTTATAGATGTCTTCTTTTTATTAGTAGGTATTAATTTTTAGTTTTTTATTTGGCTCTAGTTTTATTGTTAATTTTATGTTTATTATTTATTCGTTAGATGTAGAGTGAATGTTTAGTAAACTATTAATTGATAATTTCTTCAATCAAATATAAAATATTACAGTTAAACGGCCGTTCGCCTGTATGAATTCTGGTGTGTTTATTTAGATAACTGAGTTGTCTGAATGTCTTGGAACAAATATCGCAGCTTAATGGTTTTCTGCCCATATGAGTATGTGCGCAATTAAATTTTTTTGCATGCAAAGTTCTCCAGACAGAAATCACAGATGAACGGTTTCGTGTAACAGCCGGACTGAGCTTCACTGGCGTGGTCTCGCCCCTCGCAGTCATTAGTGTTGTCTTGCTCGTCGTCTCGTTCGATACCTAAACAAATGTTCTGATATGTTGACTAAATGTTAACTAAATAGTAAGCTTATGTGGTGGTGTTTCAACATTTTTTTTTAAACTAAAGGTTTAAAGAAATCTATGAAATAAATAATGAGAAAAAACATTATAACCATAAAAATTATATCCATGATTGTGTAGGTTAGAAATGAATAAAATAGATATTATAATATAGTCTCCAAAACCTTAAATATTTTTTTTTACATAAAAAATCCAACATACCACCACCTCCTGTAAAATGAACAACGAAGTTAAATCAGTCTGTCAGGATCTTATTACAAAGCGGTCTGTAGCCACCACATATTAATAAAAGAAACCAGGTAGCTAGTAGGTACATATTTGCATACCTTTAACTTCTATCTCCTCTTCTATCTCTTATCTATCTGGATATTTCGTGGTCTGTTCATTAAATGTTTTTTCTTCCCTGTCCTCAGGATATATTTCTGTGACCAAGTGTGCTGTAGGACTTTGGCGAACATAATGATTTAATGAATGATTTTGACTTAGCTTCTCTATTATTACGAGTAATTTAGGAACCTTTGCCTTTTGCTGTACATCACTATTGGCCACATTCGGTAACTTCTGTGTAATGCCGGATAGAGCATCGTCGGATTCAATGGAAGATTCCTTCTTTATCTCATAATCATCTTCATAGTCCATAGTATTTTCCGTATTATTTTCAAAAATTTCATCTTGTTCATTGTCTGAAAATAGCCCAAAGAAAAATAAATGAAAATCTTAGGGACCCAAAAGACGATGCCATGTTTAAATAATTAAACATTATGACAACATTAATTAAAAAAAATGATTAAGTGCAAATAATACACAAGATTTTTATAAATTACATGATTTAACTGAGTGAGGTTTGTCATTTTAATGATCATTAGTTTGTTCAAAAATAACATTTTTTCTCTTTTTAGTTATATTTATTATATTATTATTATTAATTCAATTTAATAATGTTATAAATACAAAAAAGCTATTCTCACTCTCTCGGCAAAACAAACTCAAGCGTTATTTTATGCCAGAGGCCGTGGATCGTGGTATTTACCCAAATAAGCACCAGTGATGATAATGATTAGATACTATATTATTAAATAATTATTAAATTACTATCAATATTGGCCACATTTGGTAACTTCTGTGTAATGCCGGCAAGAGCATCGTCGGATTCAATGGAAGGTTCCTTCTTTATCTCTTAATTATCTTCATTGTCCATAGTATTTTCCATACTATTTTTAAAAATTTCATCTTGTTCAATGTCTGAAAATAGCCCAAAGAAAAACAAAAGAAAATCTTAGGGAATCAAAAGACCATGATGGCATGGTTTAAATTATTAAACATTTTGACATTAATTAAAAAAATAAAAATGATTAAGTACAAATAATACACAAGATTTTTATAAATTACATGATTTAACTGAGTGAAGTTTGTATTTTAATGATCATAAGTTTGTTTAAATTGCTTTGATTTAGTTTAAGCAGGAGTCTCAGAACTTAAGTGTAAACCCATTACCCATGTGAATATTATTATTTTATGTAAACCACACTAGCTGATTTTTGATGGGTCCGACTTTGTAAACGCTTAAATTGTATTTTTTTATATAATAATCAGGTATTATTGGGTATTTTTTCACATAATATATCACTTTACTACTCACATGTTAAAAAAATTATAGAATCCTAATATTCTGACACAAATATTTCAAAATTTGGTCACCTTTCTTAAAAATATATGGGGTAATTCACACCAAAAATTTTAAGCGGTGTGAATCGACCTATTCAGAAGCAATGTTGAGGCGATTCACACCGCGGCGGTTCGAATCCTCGCGGTGAGAGACGACTAACGACCCTGCGTAATATTACCCATGTTAAATTCTAAAAGTTTTATTTCCATATAGGTTGATAAATACTTAGATACAGAATTATCCTTATGTAATGCCTACCACCGGTTCGGGAACTTAACCCGGCGAGAAGAACCGGCGTAAGAAACTCGCACGGGGCTCTGGCACTCCCACACATGTAATAGCATAATTTAACCTACCATCGTCATTATAAGCTCCAGTCTCCCCTTCTGACTCTTGTATGATATATGAATAAGGGGGTGTTATGGAAATATTCCTCTTCTTGTAAGTTGACAATTCTAGAATTGATTCAAAACCTCCGAAACCTTCGATCTAAAAACAATGATGTCCATAAATCTTAACTATCTGAAATCTTTTATAGTTCAGTTAAATTGTATTTTTGCTAGGAAAGTTTTGGGGTAGTTCTGATTTTTTTCATTCTATATGTGTTTTGGGGTGCTAAATCCGAATCTGAGGTTTGCGGACAAAATTTCGTGACGCAACATTAAGAAAAACAGAAAAAAACGGTTTTTTTTTTGCTTTTTTCCGGTTTTTTGCTTAAAACTCGAAAACTATTATCTTTTGGTAAATGGTCTGTTTACAGAAATTAAAGTACTTGAAATTCTCTACAAATAGCAGTATTTAGTTTTTTTTTCAGACGAATCGTTCGGTTTCTAGTGCGAGTTGAAAATTGTAAATTTTTAGCAGTTTATGCAAAACCCACTTTTTACATTTCTATATTTAATTTTTATGGATGCTGTCATTTGATAAATGTCACCTGGTTTTCCACACAAGTAATTAAAAAGAAAAAAGGCAAAAATAATGCAAATTCAGTAGGTATCAAAAAAAGGTAGAACTCGTAACAAAATAAAACTTAAAATCTCGTTACTTATGATCATATATTATTATGATTATAAATTATAATATGCAAAATTTATATGAGCCGTTGTCTTTTGGAAGGCCCTGGCTGAGGTTCTTCGATAACGATGAGTCCTGGTTCTGCTTGTTCTGGAAAATAAAAGTTTAAAGTTAAGTCATTTATCAAGAAGAGATGAAGATTGCAATCTTCATCTCTTCTTGATAAATGACTTAACTTTAAACTTTTATTTTTCAGAACAAGCAGAACCAGGACTCATCGTTATCGAAGAACCTCAGCCAGGGCCTTCCAAAACACAATGGCTCATATAAATTTTGCATATTATAATTAATAATCATAATAATATATGATCATAAATAACGAGATTTTAAGTTTAATTTTGTTACGAGTTCTACCTTTTTTTGATACCTACCGAATTTGCATAATTTTTGCCTCTTTTCTTTTTAATTACTTGTGTGGAAAACCAGGTGACATTTATCAAATGACAGCATCCATAAAAATTAACTATTGAAATGTAAAAAGTGGGTTTTGTATAAACTGCTAAAAATTTACAATTTTCAACTCTCACTAGAAACCGAACGATTCGTCTGAAAAATAAACTAAATACTGCTATTTGTAGAGAATTTCAAGTACTTTAATTTCTATAAACATACCATTTACCAAAAGTTAATAGTTTTCGAGTTTTAAGCAAAAAACCGAAAAAAAGCGAAAAAAAAACGGTTTTTTTCTGGTTTTTTTAATGTTGCGTCACGAAATTTTGTCCGCAAACCTCAGATTCGGATTTAGCACCCCAAAACACATATGGAATGAAAAAATCAGAACTACCCCAAAACTTTCCTACTAGGGTCACTTTACAGTACAAATTTACTGAATTATTAAGTTACTTTCGATATTTGTAACTTAAATTAAAATGATTCCTATTATTATATACCTTATTCTGGAATATATCATCAATGAGACCTCGTGTCTGTACGGCCAACTGCTGCAGCTGGTGACATTGCCGCAGTCTCGTGTGGCAAATGTAACACATCCAGCACTCATCGTGTCTAATCTATTGACGGTGATTAAAAAAGGCATTCATATTATTCATAGGTATAATCATACATTACAATGGTCAACAGCATTTTTACGCACGGGTTATACATACATTATTTTTATTGCTTTTATATTTAGAAATAATAATAAGAATAAAAAATAGTTCTGTATTTGCTTTTAAGTGTAAAAAATGAAAAAAATCAAATCAATGAAAATACATGAAAAATGTACATAGAGGTGATTTATTAAAATATACTGAGCATCAATTGTATGATTTAATCTTACAAAATAAGTTTTAAAATAGTGTTTAAATGTTTAAAAATTAACAGTTTTACTTTTCCTGTCATGTTCAGTAGAAGTTATGTTATGAAGTGGTCTTATTAACCACCAAATATAGTCCCTCAATCCTCAACATGTTTTCAGTATGTATACTGGCCTTGGGAACG
Source organism: Glaucopsyche alexis (assembly GCA_905404095.1). Classification (NCBI taxonomy): domain Eukaryota; kingdom Metazoa; phylum Arthropoda; class Insecta; order Lepidoptera; family Lycaenidae; genus Glaucopsyche; species Glaucopsyche alexis. The sequence goes on from FR990053.1 coordinate 13,864,949, forward strand.
TCTCTCAAATTCCAACTATATCTCGATGGAATCCTTCCTCTTGTTCTTCCGAATAAGCTTCCATATTATATTTAAGCTTATCAAAATGAGAATGGAATAATTGCCTCTCTAGAGACATCCTATAGCCGACGATGAAAAAAATCTTAATCATCTCGTTATTTTATTCATACATTTATTTCATAAGCTCATTTTTGGTCTTGATTTGTAACAGGTAGATGGAAGTAAGCTTGTTATGCCCCGCAAATCTTTAAATTGTAGTTAAATAACACTTTTTCTCTCTCACTTTAATAAATCCACCACAAATATAGCAAAACGAGTCACTGTCTCCTTTTCAACTTCTCGAAGCCATTTTGTACAAGATAATACAGCGAAAAAAAATATTAAACACGTTATTTCTTTATAATATGCGAGGTCGTACCGTCGTACACAAGGAGGGATGTAAGATAGACAATCCTCATACCATACCTCTCTTTCGCCAATCGCCCTAGCAATAGAGCGCAAAGACCGACTTTATCTGGAAGCAAAAATCATAAATGGTCAAATCGCTATAACTTCTTAAAAAGCAAATATTTTCCATTTGTAATCGCACTTTTTTATAAATATTTGCATATAAGTACTTATATTCAGAATAAATCAAGTAAAACCCATGCGCAAAAAAAAAAAAAATTTGACCGGTGTTATCAGTTACTTAATTTTCTATCATTCTATTTTATTAAATATTTGTGTAGATGTGTACTGAGTTCTACACTGGTAGGTCATGATTCGTTAGAATACTCATTGATTTTATAGTGTACCTACAGCATTGGCATAGATAAGAAGAGTCTTTGCGCCTGGTAATTACACTACGGCCGCTGTATCTTGACGGGTCTGAACATAGGCTCTGCGAACTTTAGCGCATGTACAACTCGTGAAGAAAACTGTTATTGTATTATTTTTATATACCTATGTACTAATAAAATTTCCCTAATACAGTTGACCAATTAGTACAAATAAAATAAATACGAAAACACTTAAAAACAGTTATTGCGCAACCTTCTGCGCGAAGTTCAAACTCGCCAAGATACATCGGCCGTATTGTACCATTAGATTTGGTCTGGAGCAAATCAAACACACAAGGATAGATTATACAGATATATATACTCACACAAGTGTCGCCTGTCGTGGTCCATGACAGCACGACACTCGTGTGTTTGATTTTCAGTTCTATTGTATTGGCACAGAGTAGGTACTATAATTTACAGTGCATTCCGATTTTTGTTCAGTGTTCCAACTTTTAAAAATATGTCTCCCCTAACTCCTAACATAATAATATATAAACTGATAAGTGATAAATAAATAATTATAAAATTATGTGCTGTAATATTATTCTGTCCTGTTTACATTAAAATATACTTCCAAAAGTTTATTTTCTACAGGTAAACTTTTCAAATCGCTTGTCGATGTTATGACATCGACAAGCGATTTGATCGATAAATCAATCAATAGCTTAATTTAATTAAAAACAAGAAAATACAAACCTAACCTTAAAAATCCTTCGCCTAAAGGATTTTTTCTCCTAATTTTAGGAGAAACCCCTAAGTTGGCAACCAAATCCAGGTCTGCTCCGAACCAAATTTATACGTGTGTTAATATTGATACTTTTAAATATAAACAGATTTCACTGTCAAAACATAAAGATTTATAATTATATTGACTACTAGCTTTTGCCCGCAGCTTCGCTCGCGTCAGAGGGAAAGCTTGTTCGGGAAAATACCAACCAATACCAAAATTGAATACATAATGGTGTAGGGCGTAGGCACTGCACAGCCGTATCAGTTGAATTTTATTTGAATGTTTCCTGCGACTTCGTAGGTACACTCAAGAAATCTACGGAGAACTGTACCATAAAAAATTTAATAAGCTGCAAAAAGTATTCTGAGATTAGCGCGCACAAACGTACAGATCAAAAACCTTTTAAGAAAATCTTAAAAGTCATTGTTTTGGGTTGAAAACTAAAAACGTATGTATTAAACACTGATAAATCAAGCACAAATAAAATAAAAAAATATTACAATAAAACAACAAAAGAGAAAGAAATTTAATTATACCTGCACTCAAATTATTCTACTGAAATAGTATGTAATATAATAAGTATTATGGCCGGAATTCTTGGTCGTTGCTTAAGAAAAGACTTAAGAATTTTCGAACTTATTTGTATGAAATAATACTTAAGACAATGCTTAAGTTACGACCGCGACCGTGAATCGAAATGTCACCTTAAGCATGTCTATAAGGCGAACTTAGAAATAGATAAGAATCGACAAAGAATACCGCCCTATGAATATAAGTTTAATGCAGCAATCGCAAATATTTAGGTGCCTAGTTTTTCAAAGACATTTTCACATAGATATATAATATTAAAAAGAGGTAGATATGTTATAAACGCGTAAAAATGAAGACTCGAATTGGCCCGAGTCGGGCCAATTTTGGTTAGTATGCGACCAGCTGGTCGACGCGTAGCACGTACTTCGCGTCCCGTGCGCCTTGCACAAAATTCCATTGTGTGTCTATAAAAGCTGTAAAAACCTTGACAAAAAAGTGAATTAAAATCGAGGAACTTAATTCCCTATGGAACTTTACAACCAATTTACAACATTTATTGCTATCAGTCAATTATTTTGTTAAAAATATATTTTTCAACAATAAATAATTTATGAAAATACTTGACAGTTTTTGTCATAAGAAAAATGGAAAGCAATACATATATACTTTTTTTGTGAATCTAATGGTACGGAGCGTACAGCGGATCTGGTACGCTCCGTACCAGATCCGAGCGTGTGTAGGGCAGTCCGGCGAACATATGAAGAAGGCGAAGAGTTCGCCGTTGTCCGCATCGGATGGTTCGCTCCGTACCATATCCGTGCGTGTGTAGAGCAGTCCGGCGGTTAGGCCGTACAACGGTATCAGTGTTGCCAACTTAGGGATGTACCCCCCAAAATTAGGGAAAATATGTACGGGGGTTTACTAGGGGACAATCATTTTTTATGTAATAATAAAAATTATTATAATGTGTGTATATAGCCAGGGATATGAAAATGTATTGGGAGTGAAATCAGATTAAGACAAGTTAGTTTTATGTTATTCACGCGTAAGTCTTTATGTTAAACACATAACCTTTCTTTCTAGCTTATTATCTCTTAGACCTGTCAATGGTATAAGTAATCAGGGGTAAAATTTGGGGAGAAATATTTTTTAAAGTATTGGTATCACTGCCCGTTATCAATGAATTGCAGGAATCATCGTCGTCGTTTAAAAACCGCACTGTAAATAGAACTCTGTGCTAATGTAATAGAGCATAAAATCGAACACACGAGTGTCGAGCGTTTCGCTTCACTGCACCTGCACCGTACCAAATTCGTGCGTGTGTAGCGACACCGAATTTGGTCTCCGGATATGGTTCGCTGTACGCTCCGTACCATATTCGTGTGTCTGTACTCTGTAGATAGCATTATAAGGATGCTTTGAGTATCCAACTATACGGAGACGACATGACAGCTAATTTCTATGCGAAAAAGTCTCGCCACTTTCTGCGGGAGGGGGGACCGCACCGCTAGTGCTTGACACTATCGATGTTTTACTATCGATGAGTTCGGCTAGTAATAATTATGTGTGGCAAAAGTAAATTTTAAAAATTATATCTATTAAATCTTAACTACAATATTTAATTTACAATTTCGCTCAGTATCATAAAGTAAATAAGTATTAAAATGTTGAAACATGCAAAAATGGAAGCGTCATCCAGCGTGAAGAAGAATTTTAGCATTTTTAGCAGTGTTGCGAATATCATAGTTGCGGAGCGGCTGGTGCGTACAACCAATTTGTAGCATTCCGTAATACTCAAGAAACCCTAATAAATTTGCACTGACCATCCGTCTGTCTGTCCGTCTTTCTAGCATGTGTAATTATGAATATATATAAATGAAATTTTGTATAGTTTATAGGTATTTTAAAATTGAAATAAGAATTTATAAATTACCTTTTTACAAAGTCAACCATTTTCGAGTAATCGGTCTCCATAATGGTTTATAAGTTGGTCATCCTCCTGGCATTTCTAAACTATAGGAGATAGAAACTTGTAAGTTCCCATGTTGATTGACTATGCTAAAAACTCTTAGGGAAAATTATTCTGAGCGAAATCAATTCGAAATCGATTTTTTCAATATTTACCTATATTTTCTCTTATAAGTTTCTGTATGTCTAACTAGTCTAACTAGCACATAGAATAACTAATGAGAGAAAGTATAGATAAATATTAATTTGCGGTCTAATCTGACTGTACGTCGTTTAAAAAAATATTTGTTTATATACCTAGGTAGTATAATATAATAATCTATACTAATATTATAAAGAGGAAAGATTTGTATTTTTGTGTGTATGTTTGTAATGAATAAACTAAAAAACTACTGTGCCAATTTCAAAAATTATTTCACCATTGGAAAGCTACATTCACCCTGAGTAAAATAGGCTATATTTATTGCTAGAAAAAATTAGGGATTCTTACTAAAACTTTAGTAACGTAACCCAAGGTGTCAAAAATGCCATTAAACAACTTTCGTCGCATGCGCTGCGGAAACTATTGATGATAGAACAAAAGTATGTTTTACAATATTAAAGAACATCCATACATTCACCATCTATCCATCCTCACAAATTTTCACATCCTATCCTAATAGGTAATAGTATAAAATGTGAAAATTTGTGAGGATGGATGGATGGATAGATGGTTGGATGTATAGATGGATGCTTGTTACTCTTTCATGCAAAAACTACTGAACGGATTTTGATGAAATTTGGTACGGTAGTAGTTTAGGCTCTGGAATAAAACATAGGCTACTTTTTATATCGGAAAAGTAGAGTATTCCCGCGGGATAACCGATAGTATATTTACGCGGGTGGAGCAGCCGTAATAACTAAAGTAAAATAGATAATAGCTTCAAGAATTAGCCTCATACGTGGTGAAACCCATTATCTAGCACGCTTCACGCTTTTTATTTGTTGTTGTAAAAAAAGGAGTCCGTGGGTCTACCATTTAGTGACAACAGGATGAATTTAGAAGTAAAATCTTTACAATAATAATTAGACGACCTCTGTGGTTCACTGGTTGAGCGTGTTTGTGCTCAAGCCGGGGATTGCGGGTTCGAATCCCGCCGAAGTAAATAAAGTTTTTCTGTGTTCCTGGGTCATGGGTGTGTAGGTATTAAATGTGTGTAGAATATAATAAAAATATTAAATATGTGTATAGTATTAAATATATTTCCGTTGTCTGGTATAGGTGTACCAGAATCTCATGGCATTTAAAAAAAATAATGTGATTTTCATATGGCAATGTCTTGACATTGCCATATGAAAATCATACTTGTATGACCCGTCAAATCAAAGTACGTGATCTGTCAACCGCTGCTAAAATTTTGTGAATATGTTCTTGGAATTTGTTGTTTTTGTGAAAGTGTTGAAAAAGGAAATTCGATCTCAAGCGAGAAATATTGTTTTCAATGTCTATCTTAAAATACAGGAAGAAGAAGGTGTAAATCAAACTCAATCTTATAATTTAAAGCTCGTGGTAGAGTTGACCGGTAAGTTAGAGTGAGTTGTTTTGATACTTTTAGTTTTTTTTATATTTTCTTAGATACTTATTGTGACTTCCTTAAAGGTGTTTCCAGTACAACTATACGCTGAATCGTCGATGGCACATCGAATGATGGTTTATTTTCCATGCCTGGAGGAGAGGAGGAAAAAGGAAATCAACTTAAGACAGTTTCGATTTAACTAAAAATTAACCAGTATCAAGATCGTTTAATCCAATTTCTCCAGTATTGCACACTACAAAATTTTATTTCCCTATTTGCCATGAGATTCTGGTACACCTATACCCGTAAAACAAGTTCTTCGAGAACTTACCACGAGACCAGATTGACATGACGTGAAGCATCCATATATTATATTTAAAATATAATATTATATTATTAAATAAAAAAAAAAAACCAAAATCGTACTATAATCGTAAGTATGTGTTGACTTGAGAACCTCCTTCGGTTTTTTGTCGGTTAAAAAAGGTAGAGCTAAGTAAAAATGCGGAATCGTTTTGATAAATAGGGTCCACCCTAAATACGTTTTTTTTTGCATTTATAATAGTTCTGTTCCACCTCAATGTTTACCAATGTTCACCATAAGTAGTGTCCGACCGAAAGTTCGGTTTCGGTTTCGGTTTCGGCCGAGTTTCGGCCAAAAATCAAGTTTCGGCGGCAGTTTCGGTTTCGGCCAAAAGTGGCCGAAACTTTTGCCGAAACCGAAACTGATTTCGGAAGTTTTCGTGCACGCTCGCCTAACTTCGTTTCTTGCGGCAACGCTTTGACAACCCAACTGAATTTGAAAACTTAATAAAATAGGCATGTATTTAAACTTGCGACAAAACAATTAAATTTTGTATGTGAAAATACCCAATATTGAATACTAAATTACCACGTTGGCGAAAGAATGTAAGGAACAAAAAAATTACTAATCTGGTGACTAAATAATACCACTGAATTTTCCAAACTGGCAGACAGATTATGTTTTAGCGACTAAATAACCATCTTGGCGACAATTTGTGAGTACACATTTAATTTAAGAATAGGCACATATATTTTCCCTGATGTAGGTAACTCAAAAACCATACAAGCAGCGAAACGAGCGCACACAAAAAACCATAAAGGAGCGTACAAAATTCCCAATATTTTATTTTTCTCGGTTTTAGGGAGGTGTAGATTATTGTGTAGATTAATTTTGAAATTTAAAAATGGCGGATATTTATTTTTCGTAAAATTGATATGGTTTACCAGGTTTTTGGGAGTGCTGGATACGAAAATGACATTCGTTTTGAAATTCCAATATGGCGGACATAGGTACTTAATTTTATAAAAATAATATGGGTGTCCTTTTATTGGTTTCTGGGGGTGCTGATTACAAAAAAGTCATCCATTTTATATTTCCTTAGTAACCCAACAACCTCATATTTTCTTCATGATGGGAGAAAAAGAAATTTGAAAATCCTGAATTTTCCAACATTTCTATAGCTTTATACATCTAGGAATGTATCTCAATGTAGAGCATTTAATATGTTTTTATAAAGTGGATTCTATATCGGAAACGGTGCATCCTATTGAAAAAATAATGAAAATTTCGCCCCCCTTTGGAACCCCGCAACATCATATTTTCTTCATGATGGGAGAAAAACAATTTCAAAAATCCTGATATTTCCAACATTTCTATAGCTATAAACATCCGTCGTATCTCAATGTACAGCATTTATTTCTTTTTTTTATAAAATTGATTCTATCTCGGAAACGGTGCATCCTATTGAAAAAATAATGAAAATTTCGTCCCCCTTAGAAATCCCGCTACATCATATTTTCTTCATGATGGGTGAAATGTTTTTTCGAAAATCTTGAATTTTCCAACATTTCTATTAGATTTATACATCCGTCGTATCTCAATGTATACTTCTTTTTTTATAAAATTGATTCTATCTCGGAAACAGTGCATCCTATTGAAAAAGTAAGGAAAATTTCGTCCCCCTTAGGAACTCCGCAGCATTACATTTTCTTCATGATGGGAGAAAAAAAATTCGAAAGTCCTGAATTTTCCAACATTTCTATAGATTTATACATCCGTCGTATCTCAATGTACAGCATTACTTCTTTTTTTATAAAATGGATTCTATCTCAGAAACGGTGCATCCTATTGAAAAAATAACGAAAATTTCGTCCCCCTTAGAATTCCCGCAACATCATATTTTCTTCACGATGGGAGAAAAAATTTTTCGAAAATCCTGAATTTTCCAACATTTCTATAGATTTATACATCCGTCGTATCTCAATGTACAGCATTTACTTCTTTTTTTATAAAATTGATTCTATCTCGGAAACGGTGCATCCTATTGAAAAAAATAATGAAAATTTCGTCCTCCTTAGGAATCCTGCAACATCATATTTTCTTCATGATGGGAGAAAAAAAAACGAAAATCTTGAATTTTCCAACATTTCTATAGATTGATACACCCCTCGTATCTCAGTACAGCATTGTCATATTTTTTTCTATAGTCGCTTCTATCTCAGAAACGGTGCATCCTACTGCAAAAATAATGAAAATTTGCTTCCCCTTATTAATCTAGAAATCGCATATTTTTTTCATGAATGGCAGAAAAATTCATGAATCCTGATTTTTTTAAGATTTTTATATCTACATAGCTGGTACTTTGAACTACATAACATACTGTAATAATAATCATCAATCTTAATTAGCATCCCCAAGATCTTTTAATTTAGTATTCATATTCATTTTCCGAAGATTGAATATTCTCCATTTTGGAAAATGAAATTGGAAGACAATTTTGTAATAAGAACCCCCAGAAACCGGGAAAAGGACAACCTTGTTAATTTTAATAACAAAAATTTACGCCATTGTGGAATTACGAAACAGATTTTATTTTCATATTATTCTGCACCCCCAGAAACCTAGAAAATGACACCCATGACAAAGAAAAACATACACCAACAGTATCCAAAAATAGGATTTTCCGTAGCCTGCAAATTGAATTTTTAGCAGCCATTAATTTGTCAACCAAATCTGGTTTTATAGCTTAAATGGTATAATGGTCACCAACTCGGAAATTAAGTCACCAACTTATAAATGTCGGTGCTAATTTGGATTAAATTTCGCCTCTTTTTATCTGCCGACTTTAGAATTTTTTGTCACCCGAGTGTTTTCGCCAGTTTAGTAATTTAGTCACCAACATATTAATTCGCTGCCAAATTCAGTAATACAGTATGCTCACGTGCAGCCGCCAACTTATTTTTTGTTCGCTCGATTAATAATTATATCCCATTAAAATATAATTAATATTTTTTAAATATTATATTAAATAAATGATTACAACAAAATTAATATACCGTGTTTCCATTTCATGTCCTAATTAATGCAGAATAATGGATAAAATGCACCAAATTTCAGTATTTTAAGGAATTTTCTACTTGACCACGTGAGTTTCGGTTTCGGTTTCGGTTTCGGCCGAAACTGAGGCCACGGCCGAACATTCGGTTTCAGTTTCGGTTTCGGCCGGAAAACCAGTTTCGGTCGGACTCTAACCATAAGTAGTTCAAAGATTGGTTCAAATTCATGGGCAAAAACTAGTTAATTATAAAATGCACTTTTAATAATTTCAAAGTTGGCAAGGCGCGCTGTTTTAATCTCCTACTGTTGTTCGTCTGAACAATAAAACATGAAACTTCAAAATGCACCGAGCAAATTGTACTCGTACGTTTGGGAAACCAAGAAAAATGATTAGAGCAAGCTTGGACCCAGGCATTCCTAATCATCCTATTTTTAGGAAATCTAAAAAAATAATGGTCAGAATAACATACTGATAAAGTCGATATCGATATTTCTTTTACGTTGTCACAACCCTCAGTTTTTATGAAGTGTGGCCTGTTTATAAATTAAAAATGCATAATTTCAGGATAAATTTATCCGCACATATTTTATTGTAATAAATAATAATTAATATAAACAAAAGTTTGTTAACACAATTGAATAATTATTTTATAATAATTTGCAAATTTTCAATGTGTTTCGTGAAATAATATCATGAAGAAAAACAAAATTGTAAATAGTGTACTAATTAATTAGTCATGTTTCTTCATTATGAAATAGTAAAAACAAGAACGAATATGAAATAGAAGTTTTTATAAATTACTACTTTTAAATATTACCCTAAATTTGGATGTTGTACGATTTAGTAGCAACATTTGTTCATCGAGTAAAATTTTTGGATTTTTGCTAATATATCGCAATTATTGTTAATATTTAGGCAAAATAATACATACACATGTAAAGTAACACCATCCTTTTGTTTATTTGTTGTTTCCGATCTGTTTTTGCAGGAAAAAATACAGCAAGTCGGCATTTTCTGCTCCGGTTCGTTCCGCCTCGCTGTAATTTTCCGAATACGTCAAAAACGCGCAGCAACTAGTTTTATACAACCCTCACGACCGGAGGGTCTAACCTTTGGCAGCGGGGAACGCCTGACAATGGCGTCTCCGTTATAGTTGGATACTCAAAGTAAGGATGCATGCATTTCTGGCATAGAGTAAATAGTACAGAAGCGAATGTCGTTAGATGTAGGTACAGAATTACAGACCGTTCACTTATTTTATATTTTATCTAGCTTAAAAGATATTTTGATAAGATTGATGTAAATAATGTAATTATATTGTTTGATTAGTTAAATTAATATCATTAACATTTTTAATTTGTTAAACTACAAAATAAATTAGTCGTGAGATGTTAACGACGTAACTTAGAACGACCTTAGAGGGCCTAACAGTAACAGCAAAGTAACTGCTGCTTTTATTTGATTTAAGTTTATCAATTTTAAATTTAAGAGATACATTTTTTTTATTTGCTTTTTATTGAGCGACAAGGACAGAACTTCTGCATGCGCTATTCGTCACTTAATTGACAGATTGTGAATCGTGAAACAGATTCTTAATATAAAAATTCCCATCACATTTCTGGATTAGAGAAACGGTTTAGAACAAACATATATTTATTATACATTAGCTGTATGTACTTAACAGACATTGTTGATGGAAATATGGATTGAAATAATTATTCCTCCTACTTACACAAAACTAAATTTTTTTACACCAACAACTACACCTACTGCCTATATCTTAATAATTTTCACTTTAATAATTTCGAACTTAGTAGGTATTCTATTGTTAAAAATACTTACAGATTGAGTCGCAGTGCACTTTGTTTTTTTTGACGTTTCGGATACTTTCCACACATCGTACACATACGAAACAATCCGTAAGTGTTTAAAACAATGAACAATATTCGCGTAAAAATAAGAAATCAATATTAGTATTTTAATTTTTTTTAAGAATATTATTATTGTTTAATTCTTTTTTCCCAGGAGACATAATATATACAACGGAAGACATTTACATTCAATACTCCCAAACTAAAAAAAAGGGATTATAATAAAAAAAAATAGTTTTTTTTCTATTATTCGAATAGTGCCAATAAAAAAACCGAATACCTATTCGAATGTCGAAATTGTCGATTAAATATTTGCAAGCTCTACTTCTTATCATTTACCTTTTCCCAAGGCTGGGAATATAAGATCCGGAATCCGGAAGGCCGTAGAAAATTCTGAGCATTGAAAATAGAATTCTGCGCTAATACAATAGAGTTAAAAATTTCAACATATGAGTGTCGAGTCAAATTTCAGTATCTTAAATGACAGCTCGACGATCAAAACTTCCATTTTCAACTTTATTGTAGTTAGGCATTAGCGTAGAGTTCTATTTTTAACTTTCTAAATTTTCACCGGCGTTCCGGATTTCGAAGCATATAGTTTCTATTTCGTACATAGTTAGGTACCTACTAAGTATTATGAGGTAATTTATTTAAATTCTCCTGGGAAAAAAGAGTTTATTTAAATTACCTCTTATTAGTAACTATGAACTAAAATAACAATTTTATGTAAGATTCATCTATATAATAATGGCATGAATGCCTACTATTATTTACATAAAACATATTTAGTTTATTTTATCAATGTCAAAAAGGAATTGAAACTTGATATTTAAAAACATGTATTACACTTTTTTATAGTGCGATATTGGGGCACAAATTCTGCAAAGTGACAAAGAACGGTACAGATGAAGAAATAGCTTATTTTTTATAAAAATACTCATTGACCCTTACATTAAAAAAAATAGTTTGTTAAAAGTTAGCTTATTTTCAAGAATTTGTTCCTCATTAAGCTGGAACTAAATTCTTCGCAACCCGGAACGCCACCGGTAAAAATTTAGAAAGTTAAAAATAGAACTCTGCGCTAATACCTAACTACAATAGAGTTGAAAATGGAAGTTTTGATCGTCGAGCTGTCATTTAAGACATTGAAACTCGACACTCATATGTTGAAATTTTCAACTCTATTGTATTGGCGCAGAATTCTATTTTCAATGCTCAGAATTTTCTACGGCCTTCCGGATTCCGGATCTTATATTACCAGCCTTGGGAAAAGGTAAGGGATAAGAAGTAGAGCTTGCAAATATTTAATCGACAATTTTGACATTCGAATAGGTATTTGGTGTTTTTATGGGCACTTTTCGAATAATAGAAAAAAAACTATTTTTTTTATTATAATCCCTTTTTTTTAGTTTGGGAGTATTAAATGTAAATGTCTTCCGTTGTTTATATTATGTCTTCCTGAGAAAAAGAATTAAAAAATGATAATATTATTAAAAAAAAATACTAATATTGATTTTTTATTTTTACGCGAATATTGTTCATTGTTTTAAACACTTACGGATTGTTTCGTGTGTGTACAATGTGTGGAAAATAGTCGAAACGTGAAAAAAACAAAGTGTACTACGACTCAATCTGTAAGTATTTTAAACAATGGAATACTAAGTTCGAAATTATTAAGATATAGACTGTAGGGTATAGGCAGTAGGTGTAGTTATTGGTGTAAAAAAAATATATATAGGAGGATAGGATTTATATTTAGTTTTATGTAGGAGGAATAATTATTTCAATTAATGTTTCCATCAAACAACATCTGTAAAGTTCATACAGCTAATGTATATTAAATATATATTTGTTGTAAACCGTTTCACTCAGCCAGAAATGTGATGGGAATTTTTATATTAGGAATCTGTTTCACGATTCACAATCGCCTATTAAGTGACGAATAGCGCATCCGGAAGTTCTATACCTATCGCTCAATAAAAAGCAAAAAAAAACTAATCTGTATCTCTTAAAATTTAAGATTGATAAACTTAAATAAAAGTAGCAGTTACTTTACTGTTACTGTTAGGCTCTCAGCTCGTTCTAAGTTACTTCATTAACATCTCACGATAATTTTTTTGTAGTTAACGATATTAATTTAACTGATTCAGCAATATAATTATATTATTCGTTCATCAAAATATCTTTCAAGCTAGATAAAATATAAAATAAGTGGACGGTCTGTAATTATGTACCTACAACTAACGACATTCGCTTCTGTATTATTTACTCTATGCCAGAAATGCATGCATCCTTATTAGAATCACAAAAAAGAATAAATTGACATTGCTTTCCATTTTTCTTATGACATAAACTGTCAAATATTTTCTTGAAATTATTTATTGTTGAAAAATATATTTTTAACAAAATACTTGATTGGTAACATAATATATGTTGTAAAGTTACATGGGGAATAAAATTCTTTGACTTTTATTCACTTTTTTGTCATGGTTTTTGGAGCTTTTATAGACACACGATGGAATTTTGTGCAAGGCGCACGGGACGCGTAGTACGTGCACAGAATTACAGAAAAAAGAAGTACGTGGTACGCGTCGACCAGCTGGTCGCATACTAACCAAAATTGGCCCGACACGGGCCAATTCGAGTCTTCAATTTTACGCGTTTATAACATATCTACCTCTTATTAATATTATATATCTATGTATAGATACCTACGTTGTTGTGAAAGTGTGTGTCTGTTACCTCTTCACGCTTTAACCGCTGCACCGATTTTTATGAAATTTGGTATAGACATACTTTGGGTCCCGGGAAAGGACATAAGATATTTTTTATCCCGAAAAAGTCGTGTTCTCGCGGGAGGATGTATTTACGCGGGCGGAGCCGCAGGCAAATGCTAGTTGAAGTATAAAATATAGTAAGCTGGCGCTTAGAATACGGTCTCAAAATAGGAATACACCTGGCAATTTGTCTAGCTAAGTTTATAAAAATGATGTAAAGTAACTGCTGTTTTTATTTGATTTAAGTTTATCAATCTTAATTTTTAAGAGATACGATTAGTTTCTTTTTTGCTTTTTATTGAGCGACAGACAGAACTTCCGGATGCACTATTCGTCACTTAATAGGCGATTGTGAATCGTGAAACAGATCCTTAATATAAAAATTCCCATTGCATTTCTGACTTAGTGAAACAGTTTGTACAACAATTTTGTACACTGATTTTAATGATCTGAACAAAGTTTAAGGAGGAGTCAAAATCGGTAATAGGTGTCTTTATTGCTGTTTCGATAATTAGTAGCATCAACACTTTACTTTGTCAACTTTGCAAAAAGTAAGTAAAAAGGTTACAAAAAAACATATGATTCAGGGGCGTATCAAACAACATTCTAGCCTTGAACCACATACTCAATCTCTACTTACTAGTATATAAATACTCTAAGGTTGAAACCATCAATCAAAGAATTATCAAACTCATAAAAATACAGAAGCTTATGAACTTTACATATATATAAAGATATTCTGTATAAATAAATTATTTATTACGGTTTACTTAGCATCAATACAGTTGATGTTATTTAGGTATGTATTTTTAAAATGGCACCGGTCGTGTTTTAATTTATGACACCTTGTTATTCGTGCGTTTACCTGTTTTGATGAAGGTAATAGAGTAAGATAAACTAAAACTATAAACCGACTTCCAAAGTAAAAATGCACAAAAAAGTATGAAATAAAACTTATTTTATAAATAATTCCCCTTTTAAATTTGTCTATTTCTCTACTTAATCTTCTTAATTTTGAAGTCGCTACCAGCCCAAACGATATCCTACAGTATTTTATAGAAATACTCACGTTCATATTTGCTGGTACCGACTTCAAAATTAAGAAGATTAAGTAGAGAAATAGCAAAATTTAAAAGGGGAATTATTTATAAAATAAGTTTTATTTCATACTTTTTTGTGCATTTTTACTTTGGAAGTCGGTTTAATTTTTTGTTTAAAAATAATAATTTCACCCTTTTTAGTGATATATCTTGTTAAATTATTATTAATACGTCTTAAAATCGTCTAAAATAAACGATCGAATGTATAACTCGCGCGCCAAGCTTCCATTAGGTATTGTTATTAAGATGATGATGATGAATACTGTAAGTTACAAAGTGGCATATGCTTGCAGTTCTTTAAATAATTCCGAAATTTCCTAACGCATATCTTTAAATACTGAGGAGTTCTGTTCAGTGCTTTTGGATTCAGGGTATACCTTGGTACAGCATCTTATCCTTTGGTAGCATATGCTTGTGTTACTTTAGTAAAAGTCAAAATCACTATGTGTCGATATAAATTTCCAGGAGTTCCCTCGATTCCTCATGGATCGCATCATCATGTTTCCACTTTAGTGACTAAAGGACCAATTTCGAATTAAACCCTTTACAACAACAAAACAATTTTGCAAATAGGTCCATAAACGGCAGAGTAATGTTCAAAGATCTCCGTGTTAGTGTAAAATACTATGAAAAGTACCTTCTTTATCATCATGTATGCTGTGATAGTGGTGGTGATGATGATGATTACTCTAATTGACAAAGTAGCATATGCTTGCAGTTCTTTAAACAACGCCAAAATCCCCAAACATGTATCTATAAGGAGTCAGGAGTTCTGTTCTGTACTTTTGGATCCAGGGTTATACCTTAGGAGCAAAATTTTACTTTTTGGTAGCATATACTTGGACTACTTCAGAAAAAGTCGAAATCGCCATATGTGTCCATATAAATTTTGAGGAGTTCCCTCGTTTCCTCATGGATCCCATCGTCAGGTCACCAATTTTCTGAAAATGGGACCAACTTCGGATTATACCTTTTACATCAAAAAAAGAATTTTGAAAATCGGCCAACAGACGGCGGAGTTATCCGCGAACATACAAAAAAAAAAAAAAAAAAAAAAACAAAATATATACAGCCGAACGTATAACCGCCTCCTTTTTTTGGAAGTCGGTTAATAAAATTACAAGTCACTGCTAATATCTGTATCAAAAATTCGGTTAGGTGTATGCATATGTTAACTATTTAATAAGATATTATCCATATTACCTTGTAGTAATAGTCACATTTTATATTTAGATTCTTATTGGTATGGCTCTACGATAAAAGCAGTGTCAGTGAGTCCATCTGATGGCGCGGCCGCGGCATTGCCAAGTTTAAAGCGGCCATAAATATATTTTCTCGAAGCATTTTGCAACATTTTTGGGCCCCCATATTTACTATATTTTGAGCTACATCTAAAACGTTATGGGAGGAGAAGGACTTTTAATCCATATGGTACATTCAATTTACACAGCCTGTATGAGGACGTATATGAAGGAAATTAGAGTTAAAAACAAAAGGGGTGATCAAGTGTCCCCACTCCCCAGCTACCCCTAATACTTTACCCCTAATAATAACATTGCCCACGTGCGAGTAGTCTGAGGGGAAGCTGATGACAGAATTAAGAAACTGAAATATAAAAACGAATCTAGTTTTCATAACTATAGATGTTACTCATATAAAATCCACTCAAAAGTGTCTTATAATATTAATTATGCAAGCAATATTTTGAGTTTATGTTTACATAACGACATTTAGTGATACACTATAACTTTTACAAGCGAAAAATCATATTGCGCAAGATTATATTTATACATATGTAGTACAGTTATTCGAAACAAGATCACAGTCGTACGAGCAAGGTTGACGTGTCGCCCAATAAATGCCAACATCTCACCTTGAACTTGACTTTGAGCGCAGGATGCTCCGGAGCCGATGATCTCTACTGTAAATATTCCATATCAGCCCTGGACCTAGTATTAACAGGGCTCTGCATCCCGCAAACCATTAATTATTACACCGCATAACATTCTATACGGACACTAGACAGGCGGAAAATTGGATACACAGCAATCAGCGTACAACAATTGGGTACCTATTTTCCAATTTGTTGAAAACTGATTATATTTGACAACCTCCGTGGCTCAGTGGTGAGCGCAGTGACGCTTTAGCCGGAGGTTGCGGGTTCGAATCCCGCCAGGGAACAAAAAAGTTTTCTGTGTTCCTGGGTCATGGCTGTGTATTAAATATGTGTATAATATAATAAAAATCTTAAATATAAGTATAGTATAAAAAGTATTAAATATATTTCCGTTGTCTGGTACACCCGTAACACAAGTTCTTCGGATACTTACTACGGGGCCAGACTGACGTGGTGTGAAGCGTCCATAGATATTATTATTTAAAGATTGGGACGAATGATTTTACAGAACAATGAAAATACATAAATTAACATCATGTTTTCTACATTAAACCAATTAAATTCGAATTCATTTTTGATGGTTACATTAATTTATTTAAGTATTTTTATTTTTCTGTTAAATCATTCATCCCAATCTTTAATTTATATATAAGCAGTTATCAAAAAATTGGAAAATATGGGTATTTACCAATGTAACAATCAAGTTTCTAACACTTCAAAATAATTACGTAAATATTACAACTTGATAAAAACAAAAAGAATTATTAATTTATGTGGCTTTTGTAGTTAGAAGTACCAATTTTCAAAGTAAAAAAAAATGTTGGAATATTTTTTTACAGCATTAGTTTAAAAAACCTACAGAATTCATTTACTTTACATCAAATACAAAAATATTTACTATGGTATTATTGTGTGAATATAAACGCGAAAACCTCGGAGATTTCAGAAATTTTGCGCATATGGCCATACATTTCGTAGCAACTTACATGCGTGTGACGTCACCTGCTTGTACGACTTTTGTATGGGGCGTTTTCACAAAACTCACAAGTGCCTCCATCAATCCGCAGTTTCTTTGAAAATATTGATTTTCACTCCTTTTGTAAACTGTCTTATTTTTCAAGGCATGTACATTTAGGTATGTAATAAAAAAATTACAGGAAACACCGTAATGAACACAAATTTTTCACAAAATCAAAAAACATAATATTAGGAATAGTCTGAAAATGGCATGGACCAATATGGTCCGTGAAGATGGAAACGGAAAAAAATATTAATTAGAATCTATTATAAATATGGCTTTACATCCCTAGACCGTGTTAATAAGGCCCTGCCTGATACCTAGACAGTACTAGTACAGACCGGTTGGTTTTAAAGGGCAAATAATGAACTAAATAGTAATTTCAGGGTCTATAAAATACCTTGTAGTAGTACTAACTACTAAGTAGTGGCAGGATTCTACAATGATGATATTTCGATGTGCACTGTATTTACGATATTATCCTGTCATTCAATCTACTTTTAGTTTATCAATCAGCCTCCGTGGTGTAGTAGATAGAGCTCGGCTCACAACTCGGAGGTCGTGGGCTCGATTCCCGCATTGAAACAATAAAAAATGTTGTTTCCAAGTTTGATTAGGACAATGTAGATTGTAGGCTGATCACCTGATTGTCTGACAAGAAAGATGATCCATGCGTCGGATGGGCATGTAAAAAGTCGGACCTGCACCTGATCTCTCGGCAGTCGTGTCGGTTATCCGTCCCAATGGGTTTCAAGAGTGAAAGAAGAGAGAGAGCTCTAGTGTACTGCGCACACACTTGGGCACTATAAAATTACTCCTGTGCAACTGGCCTGGTTTCAATGAAACCAGCCAATCGGTGTGGGGGGAGTTATTAGTTAATCAATCATTAAAAGTCACTTAAAGTAGAATTAGGGACGATACGCGACACTACACGTCGCTGCATTTTAAATATAGCTATTCAAAATTGAACTTAATTCACACAAAAAAGATACATGTTTCATAATAAATGACATCAGTCTTACAATGAAACATGTATCTTCTTGTGTGATGCATAAAGCTCAATTTTGAATAGCTATCTTAAAATACAGCGCCATGTCACGTGTCGTTTCGTTTCCGTGTGAAATGATCCTTAGTTTCGATTTTTAAAATGGTGCGTATACTCTGAAAATGTAGAGTTCTTTTGTAAATGCCTATCATTATTCATTAACTTCGAAGTCCACTTTTAATACTAGTTACAATACGGCCGATGTATCTTGGCGAGTCTGAACTTCGCGCAGAAGGTTGCGCAATAACTGTTTCTAAGTGTTTTCGTATTTATTTTATTTGTACTAATTGGTCAACTGAATTAGGGAAATTTTATTAGTACATAGGTATATAAAAATAATACAATAACAGTTTTCTTCACGAGTTGTACATATGCTAAAGTTCGCAGAGCCTATGTTCAGACCCGTCAAGATACAGCGGCCGTAGTGTACAGCCGTACAATACCGTTAGCTCATAAATATCGATGATATCTTAATAGGTGCTGCTTCAAATCTATCATCACTTCAAGGGCAACTTACAAGTTGTAAACGTTGAAACTTTAATTTTTTATACTACGAACTATTTGCCAAGTTCAATGAACTATCTTTTATACAAATAGAGTTGATTTTTTAAATGTTTTACACTCTATACTATAATATTGTTAACACTTTGTCCTGATAAATTTCCATTCTACAAAATACTTAGTTTTAGTTTATTATCATGACTCTAACACTATTTAATTATTTAGTTTTGCAACCCTTTATTTCATATCAACGCGTAATAAATGAGCTCAAAAACCTGAAATGCAACTTCATGAAGAAAAGAGTTCAACGACTTCGAAGTTCGACACTATTATTATTATTAGGATAGAGTATTTAAAACAAGTTGTGGTAGCAAATCAAATGCGTATACTTTATAGTAGTAATTTACATCATTATCATAAAGAGGCATCTAATGTTGTTCTTCCAAGAAGAATCTCTTTGAAAGCATAAAATAAAATCGGATAGCATAAAATAAAATCGATGATTACAATTTCTACGCTTTCGCGTGCTCTTGTTGGCACTTGCAAATAATTGTCATTTACAGCTATTGGCCGTTATCCATGAGGAAAGTGACAGTCAAACATCGTTATTTTACTCTGCTATAGCTCTCTGGCATCCCCAAAATATTAAAACTTCCTTAAATAGCTAGGCCAGCGCGGGTCACATACGAGCGAATCAAGGACACCTCCAATTTCAGGGTCCACTTAGTCGGTTTACTGTTAGCCGACAGCGGCTGGACGGCGGTAAACAATACGGTGACATTGTGGGGAAGAAAGGAAGGAACGTCGCCTGCATAGTAATGCCGGCGCCTGCGCACCGCGGAACCACGTACACCTGGTAGTTCCTACTTGACGATACAAAGATCTCGTTGTATTTTTTTTTATTGCGTTAAAAAACGGAGTGTATAAAAAGTTGTGTGCCAGAAAACAAAAGAGGTATGACTGTCGAATTTAATAGTGATATATATTTATTATTGACACAATTTTACATAGAAAAGGTTAATGGTTATGATATTTATATGTCACACATAAAATATATGACATTATTGACATAATTATTTTTTTGACAGCTCCCTAGGGGGTTTGTGTATTTAAAATTAAATTTAGTGCAATTTGAGACAGATGACCTACATAATATAACTAGTTACAAATATAAAATGTATATCACAAGTTTGAAAAATTAATGGGTCCTACCTAGTTAGCCAAGTAAAAGTTGGTTCGCGCTGTTAATTGGTAGTTGGTATTGGTTGGTAGGTTAAGTACGTATATGACAAAAAGAATTGCTCAGATGCTTTAATATAATCCATGATTAATGTGAAGGAATAGGTAATTAAAATGATTTTTTTTATTACGGAAGTTTGAGATTGTCGACAAAGGCTAATTTAAGAAAACCTCGTTGATTGCACTGTGATCAAGTTGGCATAAAATAAAGAAATAAAAAAAAATAAGTTTAAACTTTTTCTAAGTTTAAAAGGCTGTACCCGCTCATCGCACTACCTACTAAAATAAAAGAAAACTTTCATAATATTTTTTTCTTTCTTTTACCCAATCTGCAAAACCTACTATAGTTTATTCGCGTAAAGAATATAGTGAAATGTCAAACAATTAAAATTGACCAATGTTACATAAACTGTGTTCACAATGACCAATCACAGTAAGCTATTTTGAGATAGTCACGCGTGATTTATTGACATTAGCTGTCTCCTTAACGTGAATAGACTATAGGATAGGCCTCCACGTCGCTCGAGTAACTACACAATAATTAGTATCACGGGCTATTAAGGTTTGGTAAAATCAATTATGGATACTTCGGGCATGTGATCTACTGCTTATATGAAGACGTTTAACCAGAAAAATAATTATTGTCATACTCGAATTTAATTTCTTAATGTAGCCTATGTCCTTATTCGTTATCTACTACATCTGTGCCAAATTTCATTAAAAATTGGTCTAGTAGTTTCGGAGCCTATTCAAATCAAACAAACAAACAAACTTTTCCTCTTTATTATTAATAGATATAATAAAGAGGAAAAGTTTATTTGTTTGTATACTATATACTATATTTCTATACTAATGTATAGATGTATATATATATATATATATATATATATATATATATATATATATATAGTGTGAGGTAAACATAATATAGTTCGTGGGTAGAAGGGTCACTCCGGGCACTGTAATCGGAGCAAATAATAAAACGCTTAAAAATGTCCATTATTATTTTTCGGTGTAAGATTTATATGTACATGTCGTACGTTTAAGATTAAATATATTTTATAGGTATAATAATTATCTTTAAAATATCAAATGGCATTAAATATCCATTACTTTCAAAGATATCTGTTTGGAAATTCATTTAAAAGCTATGTATTGAGAATATTTATGTTTTTAGAGAACTATAATGTCATGTTAGATAAGGCATGCCCAAAACGGCATTAATGGTATCAATTATTTTTATTTATACTAAAAATAAAAGAGAAAAAGTTTGTTTGCATTGAATAGGCTTCAAAACTACTGGACCTTTTTTAATTAAATTTTGTTCATATATAGTGTTGACAGTGGCAAAATGTACGGTTTCCACATAATTTTCTTTTACGCGCATCAAGCCGCGGGCGACATCAAGTACTCTAATAAAAATAATGGTAATACTGTTTGTCAGAATGCGTTAAAAGTTTTTCTTTATAAAGTGAAAATTTCGTGATATTCTTGACGTGGTAGTACCTAGTACAATAAAATAGTATAATAAAAATAATTTGTAGGTATGCATACGTCTACATAAATTTTTCACATAAAACAGCATAATATATATTTATTCCCTATGACTGCATGTAAGAAAATTTATAATGTAATAAGAAGTTTATATTTGTAACATTATCAAGCCTCCGTGGTCTAGTGGTTAGAGCATTGGCTCTCGACTCGGAGGTCGTGGGTTCGATTCCCGCATTGGAACAACAAAAAATGTTGTTTTCAAGTTTGGTTAGGATAATGCAGACTGATCACCTGATTGTCTGACAAGAAAGCTGATGCATGCGTCGGATGGGCATGTCAAAAGTCGGACCTGCGCCTCATCTCTCGTCAATCGTGTCGGTTATACGTCCCACTGGATTACAAGAGTAAAGGAAGAGAGAGTGCTCTTGTGTACTACGCACACACTTGGGCACTATAAAATTACTCCTGCGTAACTGGCCTGGTTTCAATGAAACCGGCCACCATCACCGAGATCGGTGGGGAGTTATTATTATCAAATAACGACTTTTGTTTTAGTGCCGTTCAAGTGTCTATAAGTGTCGATAGCGTGAGGCCTCGCGTTTGGGTACTGACAGCTACGCTAAATTACATACTTACCAAGTGGCAAATGCAGTACTAGCATCTAAAATTGTAATTATTTAAATTATATTTAAATGGATGTTCAGATCATCATGATCGGAGATGTTCGGATCACGTGGTGACAAAAATTACACCGTATATTGTACAGGAAACCAAAGAAACTAAACTAATAATGATATATTGAGAACTACGCTAAACTACTTCAATAAAAGTTTGATTATCGATAACAAATTTAATATTGATATCCCCTCACTAGTCACTACTCAAACAGGACTATTTTAATTTGCGATGCGCGATATAATAGACACCATTTTTTTCTTTATTTTATCTTAATCGATTTGTCATATTTGCGTGCTAAGCAACATATAGATAGAGTATTCGATTATATATAAAATTATAAATGCACAGAATTTACGAGCTCATATCTTATTTTTTGAACGAGTTATGTTTACTGTTAAAAAATCATTTTTAGGAGATATTTTAGGCATCATACGCACTGCGGTTAAGCGCGATAATGAGTTCTTATAGTTTCAAACGCACTGCTAACAAGTTTTCTGAAAAATAAATGCTCTCGCACTTAACGTGTTAATCGCTTGTTGTAACAATGTCTGTTCAAGATGCAGAATTCATGCTTTTAACATATTTTCGATGTCTTTGCAATCTTTATCAGATAAAGATCGTATTCGTTAACAAAGGAAATCATTTACGTATGTTAAAGTAATTAACTTTTCTATGAAGATTTTTTACAAAAGCATCCTCTATTTTAATAGTTTTCATTAGAAAACTAGTAAGTAACAATTGCTCGAAATTATTAAACTGATTAATTTTCCCATGTAGACTTTTTACAAAAGCGTCCTCCATTTTAATAGTTTTCATTACACGATTGTTTGGCAAGCTTAAGATTTTTTTTAAACTGCTTCATATTTTCGAGAAATACGAAGTAATAATTTTCTGCAATTGATACCTTGTATAATCCAAACCAAAAATTAAGGTTTGTTTGATAACTGCACGAAAACGAAACGGCATTGCTATTTAAAAGAGAAGTAGTTCCTTCTACATAAAAAAACGTGTTATATTTAGTGTAGATAGTTAGGACTTCATTAGTAAGTCCTGACTATCTACACTAAATATACACATGTTATAGTTTGTGGTGCACTTACGAGCACTAGCGTTAAATTGAGACAAATGTGTGATAACAATGTTGGCATACGTCGTGTCATGTTATTCCTTAAATATATGACTGTACACACACTTTTACGTTTTGTGAATAAAAACGCAACAAAATGTCATTTTGTAGCCTTTGTTTAACAACCGTGTTATTAAACCGAGTTCCAAATATAAATGACTCAATTATACTACGTCGCATTAAATATGACCCTAGTTTAAACTCGCGATAAGAAACCGCAGAAATTCATTTTATTACCCGAACTTTATTTTAAATAAATACCAATATTTCATTCAAAAAAAAGCCTCTTAAAAGGCCGGCAACGCACTTGCAGCTCTTCTGATGCTGCGAGTGTCCATGGGCGACGGAAGTTGCTTTCCATCAGGTGACCCGTTTGCTCGTTTGCCCCCTTATTTCATTAAAAAAAAAAAAAAAATCTAAAAAATCTAAAAATATATAAAACAACGAAATAAAACTTTACACCGATGACATATTTTATGATGTGTAAAAAGGCAAACACATTGAGGTCATTAAACTATCCCGTAGATAAAATTACTGGCATCGACGACAGCAATTGGGCAAATTCATATATTTTATGGAGGGATGGATGATGGACCAGTTCCCAAAAATTTGCGCGTAGGTGCAAAGCTCTGCCGATGACACCGAGGTATTAACTCTGGGCGGCCGCGCAGCCTCCCGTTCAGTCGCAGCTTAGCGCGACACCGGCACACGCGACACAAAATACACGGGATTTTGTAATTTCAAAAGATATTCTTAATTTGAAATTGTAAGTGCTAGAACGAGTAAATTGTTGAGTACGCAATTTTTCTATTAAAATTTTAAATTCAATAATTTTTGTTTCAGACATCAATTTGGGAACTGAAAATTTGAAAATACCCCGTTATGGGGCGGATACAAGCCATTTTGGTAAGTTTGTTTTAAATGTTATTTAACGTACCTACTTCTGTTGTGTAAGTCCTTATATAATTATTTTTAAAGATAATTTTTATTACTATTTTCAATATCAAAATTATAAAAATATTTTGTAAACAATGAGTGATGAAAGATAAGGAAAAGAGTAAAATGTATTACTTGAATCTAAAAAGTTACGAAAATAAAGAAGTTGCGTTGATAAAAAATATTATTATTAGTAATGCATAAATTTGACAAGCAATAATTGATTAATTTTGATGGACATAAGTATTAAAATAAATTACATACATGCTATTTAAATTATAAATATAACAATACAATTATTGCTTATGTATTCAAAGCGTTTTTATAACTTCATAGTTTGTAATGTAGTTAAAGGACCGCGCTATTTAAAACAAACCATTTATAAATTACTTATTACTTTGTTTAATACATTATAATGCATACCAAAATATTTTTAAAAAGTTAGGAAATGTGTAGATAAATGATAGGTACCCAAACTTCAAACAAATGCCGACTAACGCCCGTAATTAATAACGTATCTAAAATCTTAGATTGACTTCAATCTTAGATGGTCAAACAAAAAGTGACATGAAGTTAAACCTAGGATCTTGAAATATATTAAAATATTGATCTCAGATATCTAAAATGTGAATAAACAATCTAAATCTAATCTAAATAATATAAATATAAGTTTGCAGGCTTTAGTTAAATAAATTTATTTTAATTATGAAATGTACGGTATTTCCCTTGTATCTATATTTCGTAGTAGGTAACTTACTACGCAGAAATATGGTCCATCGCATAATACGAGTATATTAATATTATTAAAAAAACAAATGAAAAGGCATTGTCACATTATCGACCGCAATTATCTTGTTTATTGAGCTCTTTGGTTTGTAAAAGCTTCTTATTATAATGCGAAAATTAGTCCGTAGCGCGAGCAACTATCCAATTAACAACGCTAATAATGCTTACACACGTACCGATTCGGTTTGAAGCAGACAATTATAACAGCACGACACTCGTTTGATCTTTAGCTCTATTGTATTAGCACAAAGTTCTATTTACAGTGCATCCCGATTTTTGTGCAGTGTTCCAACTCTCAAAATTATTTCTCCTCAAACTTAAATAAACTGTTACACAAATAATTTGAAAAAATAATGTTCTGTAATATTATTCTGTCCATGTAGTATTTTTTATACTTCCAAAAGCAAAATTCAAACCTCTAAAATATCCTTTAAATTCAAGATTTTTTCCGTAATTTTAGGGAGGAACTCCTAGTTGGCAATCAAATCCGTGGTCTGATCCGGACCAAGTCCGTACGTGTGTTGACACTATTTTATTTTTACCTGATACATGAAAACAACAAATGACTATACGGTAGTACTCCGCACCTAAAAATGTCATACCTATTTACTCACAAACCCGTTAACATAATTTAAACAGTATATTACCTACTTATTTTTAACCGACTTTCAAAAAAAAGGAGGCGGTTATACGTTCGGGTGTACATATATATTTTTTATTACTATTTGTACAAGATGTTCTACTCTGTTTATCCTCGTAGCATTTGATGCTCTAAATTATAAGCTTATGCATATTAGTTATACCTTTTTGTGTATTTAATGTTCCTATAAACATTTACTTAAATCTATTTAGCAAATAAGGAAAGACACTTGCTTGCTTATTAATTATTGCATTCCACTCACGCTCTCATCAAGGCTACGAGATGCATCGTTCCTTCGACCTCACATTGACGTTAGGCACTTAAATTAGCCGCTGTCACATTTAGTTCTGGTTTTGCTCGATCCCCTATATTCTTAACAAAATGTGGGTCTAAAGTAATAAAGTCTTTTTTATTATATGTTAATAAGGCTTCGCTAAAATGCAGTTTTTTATGACCGCTTGCGGAGCGTAGAGATTGTTTTGTCAAAGTGTTGGCTTAATATGACTTGCTTATTAATGATTATCCTAATAATTATAAAATAGGGATCATATATTATTTAAATTGACGACCTCTGTGGCTCAGTTGGTTGAGCGTGTTGGTGCTCACGTCGGGGGTCGCGGGTTCAAGTCCCGCCGAAGGCACAAAAAGTTTTTCTGTGTTCCTGGGTCATGGATGTGTATTAAATATGTGTATAATATAATACAAATCTTAAATATATGTATAGTATAAAAGTATTAAATATATTTCCGTTGTCTGGTACCCGTAACACAATTTCTTCGAGAACTTACCACGGGATCAGATTGACGTGGTGTGAAGCGTCCATAGATATTATTATTATTATTAAATCCGCAAAACTCTTATATTTTCCGAAAGGCAACATAATTATGAACCGAAAAATGCAAAAAAAGTACAGTATTTCAGCTGCTAAATTAAAAAATTACAGGACGACGAATTTTTTTGTTATGACTGAAAAACGATAATTACTGTTCAAATCCTTATGTTTTTTGTGAATTTTTTTGTTACAACAATTATATACATAAACGCATTATTTTAGTTAATAAAATAAATTTTGTATTTATCTGAATACATTTTTAGCTGCTGTGACCGTCACTCGTGCTTAATTTTGACCGACCTCCAAAAAAAAGGAGGCGGTTATTGTATAGAACATTTTTAAAAGATTAATAATAATAATACAAAAGATTTCTCACTCTATGTAAGCATGTCTTATTTTTGAACGAAAGGTTCTACCGTTACTATTCACAGTTGACCTAACAAACCAAAACAAATAAGTGTTGACATTTATTGATGACAATTTGCTCAACATTACGAAGCTGAACAGGCGTAACCGTTATATGATTTTAACAAATCTGTATTTTAACGCTAACTTTTTTATCGACTTTGAGCTTTTAACATACACAACCACTTACCTACTTCCCACTATAATGTTGGGTTAAAAGGTTCAAAAGCTATTTATAATATCTAAATGTCTTTAACTCGATAATTGTTATAAATATTTCGATAATTTAACCGCGCATTCCGGTTTTATGACTAAGACCTGGCCTAAAACCCGACCCATTTAATTTTTAAATATTTCCCAATCCATGGAACCTGCTAGTGCGGAATTGGTGATGGCGATGACCTCTTCTTCTTCGCCTACCTGGCGCTGTTTGTATGCTAATATTGTTTTGCCATTGAGTGTCAACGTACTGGCTAGATCGTTCTCTCGTATTATGCCTCGACCTTACCTTAAATCATGCAAATAGTGGTATTGTGACACCTTTAACAATATTAATTGCCGGTACCATCGTTCAACAAATGACATTTAACTTGGAAATTTCCTTTACTTTTTTGCTAATTTTACGTTTGACATTTTGTAGATTCCGCCTCTAGATTTTTTGTAAATGCTAGGTGATTAAATGAGAATTAGGTTTTGTTTTATCACCAGAGGCAAATGGTTTAGCTAATGAGACATAACAGGTCTAGACTAGATACTTAGAAACATGGTATCTAACAAAGATATAAAATTTTATTAGAATAATTAAAAACATGTAGATCGTTGATGTCTTTTATATGCACTGACATCACATGAAATGTCACACGAATTACTATTTTTATTTAATAGTTTAATAGCAAGTTGAAACTTTGCAATTAATTTTTTTATTAAATAAGGCAGCTAAATATTAAAATTACATTGAAAATAATAGTATTTTCTATACACATACATTTTAAATGCTACAACAACAGAAGAAGCATATATACGGTCGAAATGAGAAACTCCTCCTTTTCTTCAAAGTCGTTTAAAAATTGTATCACGTTCCGACCGATTTTTTTCCGAAATCTCCAAATAAACTGAGGTAAACTTGTAAATCGTGAACTCGATACCTATCGTGTTATGTAAATTACGAAAACAGTGTGCGATACTTACAAGTTCAATGTCCCACGCCCACGACTTCGGCATGTCACTCAAATCAATACAATGACGAATCATTCGGTTATTATGCGAGACAATTACTGAATTAACTCATCAATCTTCGCGAATCTCTTCATTGAATTATAGCGTTCTATTATAGTCTCTTCATTGAATTATAACGTTCTATTATTATAGTTCGTGTAGGTATGTCACTACTTTTAGATCGGAAGATAAATTTTTCGTGGTGTCTTGTCGCTTAAATTAAATTATGCTATCGATATGTCATCTCAACATGGCCATTATACGCTAATTCGTTACAGAGAATATGATTTGATTGTTAAATTGTTAACAATGTTATCAATTTTCTCAAGTTTTACTCACGGTAAAATAGACTATAAATACTGTTAGGTAAACTTAAAGGCAAGAGGGAAGCGAAGTCATCCTCAATCTTCATATAGTATCTACTACCTAAGTACCTAATGCTTATAGTAGTAATAAAATTATGTGTTAACATTGGATCATCATGCAGCCGTCTATTATTATTATCGCTGATAACAATGTATTGATTTATTCGCATATTCTATTTTTTTAGTAGCCTATACTGTCCCACTGCTGGGCAAAGGCCTCCCCCATTTCTTCCATTCCTCTCGTTCCTGCGCCACCGTTGGCCACCGTTGGATGTATATCAGCCAGGCGGCTGGTATACATCCAGCTCGTGATATCATATTCTATTAAAATAATTAAAAAGCAGCGAATTACTAAGTACTAACCCATGTTTGACCACAACTTTTTAATAAAACCACAAAGAATTTTATGTCTTCCTCAGTAATTGACCGACGCTGAATGTTAAACATAAAAAATTTAACCGAATTAAGAGTTCATCATCGTCCGAAATATTTTATTATTTTAATTATTAGTATATATCCTGTGGTTCAGTGTGCTGAATCTATCAGTTATAAAAAACAAGTTGAGGTAAACATAGTCATTATATTTTTATATCCACGAAATTTGCTATCTCAAAACGTCCTATTAGCAGAGAAAGAGAACAAGAAGTATCGCGTTACTTCGCCAATAACACGACGAAGGTATTTTTTTTAGATTTACTATTAGCTTTTTCCCTCGGTTTTACCCGCATAAACCTCACGGGAATACTGTACTTTTTCGGAATAAAAAGTAGCCTATGTTTTAATAACCTAAACTACTACCGTACCAAATTTCATCGTCATCCGTTCAGTAGTATTTGCGTGAAAGAGTAACAAACATCCTTTCATCCATTCATACATCCATCCTTACAAATTTTCACATTTATAATAGTAGTAGCTTTTATGAAATTTTACCATGTTCCGTCACAATAAACTAACTCCGGTGTGAATGCACCCTAAGATTGTTAACTACACTTTTAAATGATATCTGCGGTGGTTTTCAATTGTATCTACCCTTTGTTATAGTTTGCGGTGCTGTGCGCACACACGCGCGCGTCTCCGCGCATCCCTGACGAGAGCCCGTTCGCAAGGAGCGCCATAGAGTCCATCCCGGAACACGAACCTCTCCCTCTACCGATCCGGTCCTCTGTGGAGAGTGTACCACTGAGGTACGGTAATATAAAAGTTGAAGTAAAAGTTTAGATCATGTTATTTTTTTTTAATTTATGCATAAGCACTGCGTTTGCCAAACAATACAACTTTATTCCAAAATTGTCGACTGATCTTTTTTATAAAAAAAGACTAGATTATAAATAAGCAATATGTAATAAAATGATGAAGGTTCTATTTAAAATTTGATTGAAATATTGCAAAAACCGATACAATAGTCGGCGAAATTAAAGCTTCAAATTACGATGCTGCAAAAAGCGCTCCGCCCACGTAGGGTGGAGCGCCTATAACAAATTAAAGAAGATGATAATTTTGTCATTTTAAAAACTAATCGACTCTATTATAATTCATGACATTGTTTTATTACTATATTTAATATAATTTCATAACTCATTTTAGGAGCCTACGAGATGAGAGCGATGGGCGTTTGCCTCTACGTGATGCCGTTGAAAAGCGACCTATTCCTGTATTTGATACGATGTCGTTCTATAAGTTTGTGACGGTAGGTGTATTTTTTTAAATAACTTTATGAAAAGAATGCGCACAAAAAAATTATGCAAAAAAAACCGTACATTTTGCCTCGATAAAAAGTTGCATATTATGTTATTCCCAGTAGTCTGCTCTATATTTGTGTTAAATTTAATCAAAATCGGCCTAGTATTTTCGGAGCCTGTTCAATGCAAACAAACAAACACAAGAAAAAAAATCTTCATTATACTATAACTATTAGTACTATGGATATTGTTAATGTCTACAGGAAAATCGAGATGCAGATGACGTAGAGACTATGAGTGCTATACGAGATTACTATGGAGCGGCAAGCTTTATGAATAAGTGAGTACTTTGATAAAATAAAAAGTATAGAAAACTCTTCACTCACATTTTTTTTTGTAATGCTGCTTTATTTAATATTTACTTATGATAAACAAAAAAATAGAATAAAGTTTTCGTACGTAAAATACTTTTCCTATAATATTAAAAATGCAATCAGTATGTCCATTGTGTGTAACCCAAGGTTGTTTTTGTTTCCAGTGACACGAGTTATTCCGAAGAAAGATTACAACAAGGAAATGCGAATCTTCAGGGTAAGTCATTTCATTGTACAATCGAGGTGTTTATGGTATGTTTATTTAGCATGTTGTACTTTACGCGAACATACTTTTTAAGGCTTAGCTGACTTTACTTTTTTCCCGATCATTTTGATAAATTCCTGTCTATACCCTCCTTTTTAAACCCCTGACGCAAAAAGAGAGGTGTTATAAGTTTGACGTGTCTGTCTGTATGTGTGTCTGTCTATATGTGGCATCATACTGTAGAACGGATAAAGCGATTTCAATTTAGTTTTTTTTTTGTTGTATTAAATATGACTTAAGTGCGAGTGTTCTTAGAGATGTTTCATGAAAATCGGTTGAGCCGTTTAAAATTTGTGGGGGGTGAAAGTAGGGAAGAATAACCGAATGTCTGCAAATATACTCGATTGGGGTCTCAAATGAAAGCGCACTGAAAGAGAATATTGATGACTTAATCGAGAGTGTTCTTAGCTTTGTTTTATGAGAAAATTGGTGGTGGGAAAGTTGGGACATGGAATTCCGATTCTCAAGTGAAAGTATCAATTACTACATCTCAGTCTTAGTAATTCTCGTGTCATGTGGGTTATTGACCTATATGCTACTATATGTATAGGTATGCTACTTTATTTTAAGGAAGATAATATATGTTTAAATTACAGAAATGCAGCAGGCGGTAAGCGGACCATTCTCCCGTCGGTTAGTGGTATGTTACATGGAGTCATGGTCCGCGTACCGGCCGCCTCCACTGGCGTTCACCGCTGGACTGGTGCCGAAGTCCTGCACTCATCTCCACTACGCCTTCGCCACTCTACACCCTCACACGTACGCGGTCATACCTACGAATGAAGACTACGATGTTATCAAAGGTATGTACAAAATAGAGCTTTTCTCTGAAGTTGACCTTACATTAATTACCTTCATCAATTACCTTCATCAATCATCACGGTAATGAACATCTTGTAGGGTTGCCAACCGTACAATAATATATAGTATTGTACTATATTTCGAGCCTGCGTACTATATACTGTTGAACTATTATATAGTACGCAAAAATACTATATTTTCAACACTGAAATCTAACTTGAAACAAATAATTCTTATTTTTTAAATTTATAAACGCGCTTCGACATATGACTTGACTTAATAATAAAAAAATAAGTTGACACTTGACAAATTGTACAAAATCGAAAAGAGTAATCGAAATGGATGACCTTTACTCTGAAATAACAATATTAAATGAAATTTTAGCAAAAGTAAAAGATTATAGTGAGTTTAATGACAAAAATACAGGGCAAAAGTGGCAGCATATTTTTATAACTACTGAGAATAACTTACCCAATTTTTTAAAATTATCTCATTCCTGCTCTCTATTCCCGCCACTTCGGCATTCACAGAAAGGGTATTTTCGGTTATGAATTTGAAATGGCGGGAAGAGAGAAACAGAAGTAGTATCTCATTAATAAAAAATGAGCTTTTAATTTATATTAATCTTAAAATTTTATGTAATAAAGCATATGACACTTTTATTTCAGATAAATTATTGTTAAAAAATGCAAGAAGTTCAAAAAATATAGTTTTTATAAAAATAAATAAATAAATAATATTTCATTGATTTTTTTTTAATTTTTCCATAAAATACTATATTTTTTAGAAGTGTACTATATTTTTTATAGTTTATTTTGAAAAATACTAAATATATTTCGCCGGAGAAATGTTGGCAACCCTAATCTTGACGTAGCGAAAATATAGGCGTTACTGAAATGTTAATAAAAGGTCCGGAGTAGATACATCATAAAAACCAATTAGCGATCGCAGCGAGCCAGCTAGATGTGGAAAATTTAAATTATAAATCACTAGATAATGCCCGCGACTTCGTGCGCGCAAAGAGAGATCCCGTGGGAACCGTATATTTTGCCACCATAAAAAAACCTATGTCCTTCTCCGTGGTCTACTTTATAACTGTGTCAAATTTCATGATCAGTTTACCTAGTAGTTTTTTGTGAAAGAGAAACAACAAATGAAACAAACTCACTTTTATATTTATAATAATAATAATAAATAAAACCTACTCATATACAGGGGGTTACCGTATTGCGACTGGTCTGAAACGCCGCATTCCTGGACTCCGCGTCATCATCAGTGTCGGGGGAGACGGCACGGAGCGTCTCTTCAGCGAGATGGTACAGGAGCCGTACAGACGAAACAACTTCATCGAGAGCGCTGTCAGCTTCTTGCAGGACAACGATTTCGACGGACTCGATCTGCATTGGGTTTACGCAGGTAATTAATAAGAATTAATAGTTGAATATGAAAAATTTAAACCCTACACCAATAAAGGATAATTAAACGTTACCTATTTAATTTCAGGTGACAGAGATGAGAAAGAGAAGGAATTGTTGACAACATTTTTGTACGAGTTGAGAGAGAAGTTTTCTCCATACGGATACCTATTGTCTACAGTTTTACCGCCATTCAGGTAAGTCATAAGCACTGCTCTTGTTTTTTCTGCGCCATAATGGTTACCCAAGCACATACCTACGTCATTGTCACAACATAGTCGGCCTAGTCCAGAGGAATGACTGGTCAATACGTCTGGGGTCAACTATGTGCGGGTTTCCTCACTATGTTTTCCTTCACCGTTAGAGCGTCTTTACTTGAGATCTGAAAAAGTCTCATTGGTACACGCCACAACCTGGGATTCGAAACTGCACTTTCTCGAGTGCAAACCATACCATCTACTCACTAGGCCACGAAGCTCTCTGCGCCATAATACGGTACAAAATGCTATACTTAATACGGTATGCCTTACTGTGTTAGGTATCAGATCGAAGATGGGTACGACCTGAGCGCAGTGAGCGGCGCGACCGACTACACGATCCTGCAGGCGTGGGACATGACACACGCGCGGCGCGACGAGCCTCCTCCGGCCGCCTTGCAGCACAGCCCGCTGTACCGCGACCCCGGCGCGCCGCCGCGCGACCAGCGCTACGACAACATTGTAAGCATTTACAGCACTTACAGGGAGCTGCACTCTGGCCGGCGGCGTTTAGCGCACCTAAATACGCTAAATAGACTACTACTACTATAAATTGGGGGTTGCCGCCTACTGAAGGATCAGGAGATGTAGGGTTCCCTTATATCCGGGGAACCCTTAGCGAAGGAAGATGGTAGCATCGGTGAAATGCACTGCGAAGTCCATAACCCTGCGACTCTTCCCCGGGGTCATGGGGCATGCATAACGCATTTCCCCTAGTAAAAAAGGGGGGAATGACTCTTAAGTATGTGGTGACCTTCCGGTCAGAGTTGTCGCGAGGCTCTCGAGATAGATCAACACTAGCGCAAACAACATTAATAAACAGTGATCCTAAGGTACGCTAGTACTTTATCTTATTCTGTTGTACTTTAATACCTACTACTAACTAATGTCACATGCTGCACGCGCAAGAACTTTCAGATAATGCCGGTTTTCATTAAACATTGAATTTATTCTTCGACACAATTTATCATAGCAAGTTGTGATACTATAGACCAAGTTATTGTAATGGAATTTTGTTTCCATAGGAATTTATGGTGAAATACGTTTTGCGACATGGCATGGCAGCTGAGAAGTTAGTGCTCGGTATTCCGATGTTCGGGAGAAGTTACACGCTCGCTGGGTCAATAGCGCCTAACCCAGGCGCTGCTGTTTCAGCCTGGGGCGAAGAAGGGCCTTACACACAAATGAAGGGACTGCTATCTTACTTTGAGGTAATTTAAATGATCACGTAAAATAAGAAAAAATAATAATTTAAAAAAAAAAACAAAATTTTGAAATTGTTTTATTATTTCGTTCATTTTTTATTAGGTTTGCATGGCCGAGCGCGAAGGAAAAGGCTCAAGTGCTGTGGACGAAGCCGGTAACGCTTACGCAGTATTTGAAAACCAATGGGTCACCTACGATACACCAAGAACAGTTTTAGAAAAGGTAAAAAAATACTGGCAGCTGGAATTGCCTTTCAAAAACGTGATTCGAAATTTAAATTTCAAATTTTTACGAACAATTCGACAAGAACTAAAAATTATTTTAATTTTTATTAATTTTTGTACTTTATGGAACTTACCTTAACTTAACTTAATTTTTGGTTTTATTATATTGGAAAATAAAAACTACAATAACTATATAATTACAACTAAAATAATAATAAATAATAGATAACTATAGAATAATTTTTATGTAAATTTTTAAGGGGTTTTTTTTTGTAGGTCAGTATAATATACATGTAAGTAAAAATTGCAAAGTTAGTCTACATTATTATAATATTATGTATTTCTAAACAGATGAAATTCCTAAGAACCTACGGCTTAGCCGGCGCCGCTGCTTGGGCAATTGACATGGACGATTTCCGCGGCCTGTGCGGAAAACCTTTCCCACTACTCAGCGCTATTTCAACAAGTCTTAATGGTAATATAAAACGGCAGAAACAGCGTTGCCAGAATGTTACAAAAGTAACATTTTACGTTACTTTTGACCCTCTCATGTTACCTCCATGTTACACGACTCAATATGTTACTATTGTGTTACTTTTTAGGCTGGGACTATATTAATGTACGAATTCCGGAAAGCCTGTTAAAACTCATTGAAAATATAACTCTACGCTTAAGCAATAGAGTTGAAAATCGAAGTGTCGAAGATATATATGTGACATTGACATTTAAATCGACACTTGTGCATTCGATTTTTAGCTCTATTGTATTAGCGCAAAGTTATATTTTCAATGCTGTGAATTTTCCTCGGCCTATCGAATACCGGATAAAATAGTCCCGGCCTTAAGGCTGCGCTACTCGGTATTTTCTCCATACAAACGCTGTTGGTGATTTACTCTAAAGTCAAACATCGTAGACCTAAATTTATTACACTTCGGTATGTGCTTATATTTCTAAAATTTTAATTGGTTTAGATAATAGCCTCCAAACATCGGTTTTCTTTTTTTTTCTTGGTCATTACGATTACGAGTAGTTATTACGATTTTTTCAAAGGTTAACAAATGGGACAGGAAACTTAATTTAGTTTCTGTGTAGTAGTAAGTGCCATAATTAAGTATTGTGTCATTTTCCACAAAAAAATTAAAGAAATGTTACTTTTCTCGTGAAAATGTTACTTTTTGAGCTGTCTCATGTTGTATTTGACTATCTGCTACTGGCAACACTGGGCAGAAACTTTGTTTTTTTTTTTATAATAAGTATTTTAAAAATTCATGTATTGCTTTATATAACTCAGCCGAGTAAAGTTACTATTACAAAAATCTTTTGCACCATAGACGTCTTTTTAGACGAGACATGTATCCAGGCAAAAACTGTCCCCACTTAAATGACCCCACTTTTGGTGTTGTTTGGGGCAGTTTTAACATTTGAAGTATGGTGAAATCTAGATGGCGTATGAAGGTATGAAGATATTTTGTTCTGTCAAATGTACGTCATAGCCTATCTTTAGATTTGAAATCTTTGTTTCGCGCACACTTTTAACTTTTTTTTTCTATCACATTAGGAGAACAAACGCTCTCCGACCAGTCTTCCCTGAAGATCGGTTCCTGCGAGCCGGACTCGCCGTACCTGTCGTCGGACGAGGAGTCCTGCGCGCACTTCCATTTCTGCACCGCCGGCGTCAACTACCGTATGATGTGCGAGGACGAGCGACTCTATGACCCATCCACTGGGTTCTGCGGGTGAGAATATAACATGCAAATCTCTTATTCCCACTACTATTATTATTTACAGTTTATTGTACACATAAATGGTTTACAAAAATATACACAAAAAGAAAGGCGATACAAAAGGTATGCTTATCTCTAAAAGAAATTTCTTCCAGCAGTCCCACGGAGAGAAATAAGACTATGGTAAGTTTATATGGATTAGGTAGATATAGCTTGGACTGGTCTCATTAGCCTAAACGAGAGTTATGTAGGACACATAACTACTCGGGTGCCCCCTGCGCCTAGGTGGTATGCGTAATGCATTTTCCCCCCCGGAAACAAAAAAAAAGATATAGCTTGGACTAAGGTTGGCTACCTTCTAAGTTAGTAAAGTTAGAAGGTAGCCAACCTTAGTCATAGCTATACCTAATCATAATCCTACTACTATTATAAGTGAAAGTTTGTGAGGATGGATGGATATTTGTTACTCTTTCACGCAGAAACTACTGAACAGATTTTGATTAATTTGATTAATGTTATAGTAAGTATTCTAATTAAACATAGGCTACTTTTCATCCCAATTTTCCGTGGGATACTTTATTTACGCGAGCAGTGTCGCTGTCAAAAGCTAATAAACATTTTTGTATGTGAAATACTATTCAAATCTGTTTAGGCGTCAAAGTGAACTAAGAATAACAATCATACTTGTACGCTTGTTAAGTTTAGTTAAGTTAAGTTATTATCCTAGTTAAGCTTGCCAACCTAATTTTTCAATTAAACACGTTTATAGGTATAATTAACGCATTTAAATTAATAAAAGACGCATTGGAAATATTATGTGTTTCCAAAAGTCTAAATAGTTGATTTCTAATTGTCAGGCATCAAGATGTATCCAAGTGTGTTCCCGGACAAAGTTTGAGGATAAGCGTAGAAGATGCTGCCCGATTCCTCTCACAAGCCTATGAAAACGATTACGAAGTGAGTAAAGCCTTCCGACACAATATAAAATAATACATTGAGGTATTAAGCAAATTAAGTAACACAAATTGGTCTCTTGATAGGTGAGAGCTTTTTCTGTTAACTTGTCGAAAAAAGCTTGTTATGATTCATTTGAAAATAAGAAAATCATTCATTTTAGATGACCTCAGGAACCCAAAAGGACATACGGGATCCAGAAACACTCATCAGTGCATATTCGTATGAAGATCGTAGAGGTACATATAAACTATAGTGAATATCTTAATAGTTATACAATTCAGATTAATACTATATTAATATGACCAATTTTATATCCGGCCCTGTCCGTGGAAAATTCATGCAATCGCTGAGCCACAGGCACACATATTTATTATGTTATTATAATAATTTTAAGATAGCTATGTTATGATAATCAAGTAATTTTAAATATATTATTTAAAGTATAAAAGTATTAAATATACTTCCTGTTTGGAAAGCGTCTATTATTATTATTAGTAAAATTGGTTCGATGTGTTGCTGATAGATGGCGCTGAGCGTTAGTTGTATTGCGCTATAGTTTTTTTTTTTTGCTATTATCAACACTGTCACTTTTCACGCCGATAAAGTCTTTCAAAAATCGCGTAATTTGAACAGGCAAAGAGAACGACAAGCGCGTGGTGTGCTACATGACGAACTGGGCGTTCTACCGGCGCGGCGACGGCAAATTCGTGCCGGAGCAGATCGACACGCGGCTGTGTACGCACGTCGTGTACGCGTACGCCACGCTCTCGCCCGACGAACTGGTGGCTAAGGAGTTCGATCCCTGGGCAGATATTACCCACAGTAAGTTCGTACTTCGTGACATATTTATATAGTATTAAACAGGTAACAGCCTCCGTAGTCTAGTGGTTAGAGCATTAATGGCTCTCGACTTGAATGTCGTGGGTTCGATTCCCGCATTGTAACAACAAAAAATGTTGTTTTCAAGTTTGGTTAGGACAATGCAGGATGATCACCTGATTGTCTGACAAGAAAGATGATCCATGCGTCGGATGGATGATGAAATTACTCCTGACTAGCCTGGTTTCAATGAAACCGGCCATCGTCACCGATATCGGTGTGGGGAATTATTATTAAACAGGTGATGTAGCAATTACCACTGCCTCGACCTTTTAGGTATTTGGTAAATAATAATAATAATAAAATATTTATAGAAATACAGCGCACGCATACATACTCACGTGTAAGACTATGTCCAGAAATTGCGTATTCTTACGCACGCAAGGTCTACGCACGTAGTCGAGGTACTAGGGCCCCATACATTGCGTCCAGAAGCTACGTGCGTATTATTTTAGCTATGCGCGTATCGTACAAAATTGACCTATTAAACCGCTTTGGTTGATTCAGGCACGGATCCAGCTCTCAAAAGAAGATGTGGCCCGAAAATTTTGATTTTATTATTTCCTTCATAACATGGTTATTAGAATTTTTAAAAAGAGTTTTATTATTTTCTTTATAATATTATGTTAATTAAAAGCTAACGCGCGGAGTGAGCGAGAAAATTTTTCGCTTATTTAGCAAAAAAATTATTTTGTTTGGTAAAAAAAAATAAGCTTTCAACACCTTAAACCTTAAACAAATTAACATCAACTAAGATTATAAATTAATTAAATAAAAAATATATGCATATATAGTATAGAAACATACACAAATTATAGATTATATAACATCGGCAGGAGTAATTTCTATCGGTTCAATCAAAGTATTATTTTTTCTTAAATCTGTTGGTTAGTAAATAAAAAAGGGCTGAAAATTTATGGAGAGGTGATAAATTTTGCGCTTTCTTCAATCCACCTGAATAAAGGTCCGCTTAACACTAAATCCACTACTATAAATGTATTTTAACAATAATATAAGTATGACCAGCAGGTAAAAAGCACCAGGTAAGACTCAAAAGGCTAACAATACCAATACTACTACCCATTGAACCTATTTTGATTATAAATTAATAGACCTTGAAAGTATGCACTCACAAGGCTGTTGGGGTTGTGGGTATGCCCATACCACACGTATAGGTGCTCCGCCCCTGACTCAATAGATGCAGCAATTACGCAGTAATACGCAGAGTACCTCGAGTACGCGCGAGACACAAAGTGAAAGAAAAATGTTTTTCTCGCTCCGATTG
Organism: Glaucopsyche alexis; assembly: GCA_905404095.1. NCBI lineage: Eukaryota > Metazoa > Arthropoda > Insecta > Lepidoptera > Lycaenidae > Glaucopsyche > Glaucopsyche alexis. The sequence goes on from FR990053.1 coordinate 13,904,908, forward strand.
TATGATTCAGAGTGAGACAGAAGTATTCAGTTCATTCGTTACACAGCATTCAGATCGGTTGACACTGTTGGCATTTTGCTTTACAGAGTGTTCCGAAATTTATTGCTGTCAATGTTTTGTCAAAACCAATTATTTCTGAAGACACTTTATATTAAAACCTTCAACACACAATTGATATCGATTTGAAATAGTCAAAAGTGTCATCCCCTGTATTTTGGAGTGCAATGAAAGCGTAGTAAGATCGAGTTGCCAAGTTTCAAAAAATATTTCTCCCTAAAACAAATAGTACGGTTCCCGTGGATTTTACCTAGCATGCGAAGACTCTCAAATATAATTATTAAAGTACTTATGCCACATCGAAACTTCATAAAGTTACATAATACGATAAAATATATAGGTACTTACCGTTAAAAATCAAAAAAGTTACATACCAAATATGTAAGTATTACTTATTTAGAAAAACATACCTATAAAGATCTTTATACAGTAAAACTACTTTGCTAATATCTTTCGGAAGTCCCACATATGCTTTCCAACATCCGTCATTTCCGTAGAAAAAAAAACGATGATTGCTCATTTTCGAGCAAAATGAGTAGGACAATAACAAAAACAATATAATTTTGGCAAGTTGCCTTGCACCAACAATGAAAAACAAAATGTTAATTTACGATTTTAAGAACGAATTATGAATATGTATTATTAAAATTAAATGATTAGATAATTTAACGTTATTATTTTATTCGATTATAATTATAAAATAACCAACAAAAATAATATTTACCCTAAAGCGCCATACTCACGGGCCAACCAGCAAATCCAGCAACGGTACTTATAGCTGTCATTATTGTCAATAGTGTCAATCATTTATAATTTTTGCCTACAAATCCGCGGCCTTGTGCTTGTAGGTGTGGTCAGTATGGCCCATAAGTCTGGCCACAGACGTTCTTAATTTGACATTCTTTAAGAACGTCAAATTCAGGTCGAAGGCAAAGTTTCCATACAAAACACGCATAGCCCACACACGTGCATAATCTTTCAGATTCTTAAATGTCAGTTCGAACTTTAAGAATGTCAATGAAGAACGTCTGTGGCCGGGCTCAGCGTATGTGTGACATGGTGTCTGAATATATAAAATTCGAGGAATTCCCTCGATTCCTTATGGATCCCATCATCAGGTCACCACTTTGATCAATCATCACAGGGATCAATTTAGGATTATATCCTTTATTGAAATAAAATCATCAAAATAAAAATTTAATGAATATCGGTCCACAGACGGCGCGGCGGAAAAGCGGCGGAGTAATCGTTGAACATACAAAAAAATATATAGCCGCCAAACCTATAACCGCCTCCTTTTTGGAAATCGTTTAATAATAAAGACACTTTAAAATTGTGGAACATGAATATTTTTGACGTGCTTTCTAATTTTGTCAGCTTGTTTTAAATTAGTTTTTCAGTACGAATGTCAACTTTGAATATTTTGGCAATTGGCTTGCATGTGATTTATAAATAATGGATCTACAGAACTTCGACACTGATTTTTTTATTGATTTAGTAGAAAATAGACCAGCTATTTGGGATTAAAATTCGACCATGTTATTCATACTTCTGTTGAGATCATTATCCAATTAAATCATATCAGTGGCGAAGGGTTCCTATAACTCCATTCCTATCGGCTTCCCTTGTCACTTACCTTTCGCAAACCTTCATAGAAATCCCTGCCTATTATACAGGCTCCGGTTCCCTATGAAGGAGAAGCAGCCTTCGCCACTGAATTATATTGTTATCAAGACTGTTTCAATTCATGCAGATTACTTTTAAATTTTTCGAATCGGCTATTCCATTCAGTAGATATTACGAATTTAATAAGTTATAGAAAAAGAAAAAATAAACCTAAACACTTTTACGTTAAAACTACTGAACTGATCATTATGAAATTTGGCACAGATATAGATTAGACCATGGGGAAGGACGTAGGATACTTTTATTCGCGGGAAATGTACTTTCACGTAAAAATTACTAAACCGATTATCATGAAATTTGGCACAGATATAAACTAGACCATGGGGAAGGCCGAAGGATATAGGCAACTTTTTATCGCGAAATACATATCCGTGGATTACTGTACTTACGCGGGCGTAATGGGCGCTGGCTGGACCTTTTTTTTTAAATATTTTTTTTTCTAAATAAGTCCCCTTTTAAATTCGACTTAAATTTTAACGATTTCTCTACTCAATCTTCTTAATTTTGAAGTCGATACCAGCCCAAACAATATCCCATATATTTTATAGAACTCACATTCAAATTTGCTGGTACCGACTTCCAAAATTAAGAAGATTGAGTAGAGAAATTGTTAAAATTTTAGTCGAATTAAAAGGGGGTACTATTTAGAAAATAAGTTTTATTTCATACTTTTTTGGGTATTTTTACTTTGGAAGTCGATTTAATTTTCTATTTAAAAATAATAATTTAACCCTTTGTAGTGATATATTTTGTTAAATTATTATTATTAATATATCTTAAAACCTTTAAAATAAACTATCGAATATATAATTATTGAATACGCGCTAAGATTCCATTAAGTATTGTAAATAAGATGATGATGATGATTACTGTAAGTTAGTTGCATATGCTTGTAGTTCTTTGAACAATGCCGAAATTTCGAAACGCGTATCTTTTAAGACTGAGGAGTTCTGTTCAGTGCTTTTGGATCCAGGATATACATTGGTGCAAAATCTTATTTTTAGTAGCATATGCTTATGATACTTCAGGAAAAGTATAAATCATTATATGTGTCCATATAAATTTCGAGGAGTCCCTCGATTCCACATTGATCCTATCATCATGTCACCACTTTTTTCAAAACGGGACCAACTTGAAATTATACCCTTTACATCAAAAAAAAGAATTTTGAAAATCGGTCCAGAGACGGCGGGATTATGGTATAACATACAAACAAAAATAAAAAAATATATATAAGTAGCCGAACGTATAGCCGCCTCTTTTTTTGGAAGTCGGTTAAAAAAATAGTGTGCTGTATATTACTTATCGACAAGCAGTTTAATTGCATATTTAAATAAAACAAGCATAAGAAGCCCCTTCTTACCCCTTCAGATACATTTCTCCCTAAATTTAGGGAAAAAGTCCCAAGTTGGCATCACAGATAGACCGGCAGAAATTTAGTTCTGATAAGATAAGAATCTCTACGTGCGTAGGTTTACGCAGGCTTACGCACTTTCTGGACGTAGTCTAAATACGGACTTCAACCACATCGGCAGTCGATGTGGTCATTTTTTGAGTCCCAGTGCAAAGGAAAGTGTTTAGAAACTGGTCGAGCAGGAAGTTTGCCGATACTGTATAACTAGGTAGTGCAGAGCCCGATCATTTTTTTTTTAATCTTCAAACGTCAACGTGCATTCTTTATGATAGTAAGTTTATATTTACCTTAATTCATAAAAAGTTACTCAACGCTACTTCACTGGGTATTTCGGTAAGGTGTCACTATCGCCATTCCCAATAGATATTCTATTGGATAGAAGATCTATTTAGAATATCATCGCAATACTATTTTTTTTTGCCTAACACGATTTCTTATAACTAGATCTATACGAGCGAGTGACTTCCCTCAAAGACGTCAAAGTGCTACTCGGTCTGGGCGGCTGGACTGACTCCGCTGGAGACAAGTATTCCCGCCTGGTATCGTCTCCGCAAGCTCGAACCAAGTTCGCCGAGAAGCTGGTGACGTTCCTCAAGATGCACAACTTCAAGGGTCTACACTTGGACTGGAACTATCCAGTGTGCTGGCAGAGCAACTGCAAGAAGGGAGCACAATCGGATAAAGTTAACTTCGCACTGTTTGTTAAGGTGACTATTCAAATGTTTTGCTGAAAAATAGTGTCATCTAATTTATATTTGACGTACATAGACATAAAAAAAAGGTTCAGTAATATGAATTGTGAAGCAATCAAAGTAAGCCGGCCGTATCGTAGCGACACTTAGCTCACCTTCCGTCCGCCTTTTTTTCTACGTCCATGTTGACGTATATATACAGCTGTGGAGCAGGCGCATTCATGTTTACTCTCCTAATATCTACTTTTATCGACGACGCAAAAAAAGGGTGTATCTTATCTCCCAAACAGATGAACCGATTTTCGATTAGTTTTTTTTTTTTTATCTCAACTCACCTAATTACAACATTAAAAAAAAATCCCTACTTTTCGAAACATCATATTTTTGTCTTTCTTTTTTTTGTAAATACCTAAATTATTTGATGCAGGAAGTAGCAAAGACCCTCCACGCAGCCGACATGGAACTCGGAGTGGCTCTATCTGGGTACAAGGAAGTTATCGAGTCCGCCTACGACCTGCCGGCCATTTCCGAAGCGGCTGACTTCATGTCGGCCATGACGTACGACTACCACGGTGGCTGGGAGCGCAGCACGGCCCACCATACGCCCCTCCTGCCGCTAAAGAAGGACCCGCTGCCATACTATTCTATTGTAAGTTTGGATTCAGCAATGTGTATACGTTTTACAAGATATCTTTTTAAGATAACGTTTTAATTAGGGTCATTGGAAATGAAAAAAAAAATTAAAAAATTATGCGTGGTTAAAATACCCACTGACCACTGGTCATATATAAAAAATATACGCGTTGCCTTGAGAACTTCCACCGTTTTTTCGCCGGTTACAAACAGCCTTGTGATCTAGAAAATCGCAATTCGTAGCAGCGTAGCTGCGTAGCGCTCTCGTAGCCATAGTTTGATTACAAATTTATTCATATTTTTTGTTTATTTATTTAAATTTTAAATGATAGCTGTTCTTGCCTAACGAAAAGGGGGATCCAGCGGATCTATTTCACCTAGTTCCTATTACGTAGTATACCTACATGTTGTTACTTATTTACTTACTCATGTTACCACAATCAAATATCATCCAATTACAATAATTTGAACAGGAATATGCGATTAAAAACCTTATCAACGGCGGTGTGGCGCCGAAAAAGCTGCTGCTCGGTCTGGCGTTCTATGGCCAGTCGTACCGTCTCGGCGACACCGAGGGCGGGGCGGGGCCCGGCTCCCCCGCGGTGGGCCCCGGCGAGCCCGGCGAGTTCACCAAGCAGCCCGGCATGCTGTCCTACTACGAGATATGTTATAGAGGTAAGTAAGTGAATCACTGGTTGACATCAAAATTGGAGCAATTGGTTTACCTAGGCACTGCGAACATAACAAGATATAACACTATTTCTGCTAGAAAGTCCATCGCAAAACAACATAATACAAAACTACACTTTATAGAAGGTGATTATCAAAATATAACTATTTTTTAAATCACTTTCTGCTTTTTTTATATCTTATTAGTATTTTAATTCATCTAAGATAATAAGTCTATATATATAAAAATGTTATGTTGGTTTGTGTACGCTTCAAGAACTCAAAAAGTTCTGCAGCGATCGAGCTGAAATTTTAGCATGATATATAATCCGCATCGAGGATTGTTTTTATCTATTTTTTGCATCAGTTACATATCCGTGACCGCGAAAAAACTATTTTTACGCGGGCGGAGCGCGGGCAACAGCTAGTAATATCATATAAGTCAAATATTTTTTCACTGTTTAATAGCAAAACGTTTTTAATAATGTGAGATTTCGTAAAGCTAAAAAGCTAGACGTGATAGAATCATTCTGCAAACAGTTTTGGATTCAGCACACTAAAGTACATTAAAATCATATATCTAACATAGTTCTTGCTGCCGACCTTTTAAATTTTTTTGCCGACCAGTGTTACAGGTCTACATGTTACACATTCAGTTTAATTTATATACTCAAAAATATTGAGGAACTCCAGTTGTTAAACCAATATGTAGGGGTGTTTCCCTACAGGAATGTTGATGTTGATGTTGAATGTTCTTAAGTCCAAAATAAATCTGAACTCAAGGAATGACGACAGCAATGACCCGTTCAAAGTGTTTATTGTCATTAAAATATAGTTATGTCTACACAGTTTTATAACGTTTGAAAAGTGTATGGTCAGCGGTTATACTAAACAAGCGTTAATGTACGACTCCGCTCGTACAAACTTAATAAACGTAAGAAATATAATATTTATATGTAGTTTATTAGTTAGATACTTGCTAAATTTTGTAAACAAATCACTGTACCTATGAATAAAGTGGATTTTTAGTATACTGTTTTATCTGAGAAGTTGCGCATATTTAGGAATACATTTCATCAGTGCAATAAAAAAAATCAGTCCTCTAGCCTATTATACTTAAAATAATTTTTAATCAATGATCCTTTTACAGTTAAAAATCTGAGATGGAAGACTGGAAGGCAGGAAAACGCTGGGCCGTACGCCTACTCGGACAACCAGTGGGTCGGATACGATGACCAAAAATCCGTTACTGAAAAAGTAAGTCAAACTCAATTAGTGCCGTTAAGTAAATAAAATAATATTGAAAGACTAACAGCCGAATATTGAAACGGTAATCAAAATTAAGAGTCCTCTTACTCACATGCTGTCTCTGTTAGCCGAAATGACAAGGACAGCATGTGACTTGAGCATCGCTTACTTTAATTATTATCGTTTCAGTATTTGGCGGTTAATAGTTATAGAAAACACTACGAACGAATGGAAGATAACGGTGAAATAGCTAATGAAATATGATTATTGTTATATAAATTGTAATTATTTTATAGAACTACTTATTATTATAAATGTGAAAGTTTGTGAGGATGTATAGATGGATGTTTGTTACTCCTTCACGCAAAAACTACTGAACGGATTTAGATGAAATTTGGTATGGTAGTAGTTTAGGCTCTGGATTAAAACATATGCTACTTTTTGTCCCGGAAAAGTACAATGTTCCCGGGGGATACTGTATTTACGCGGGCGGAGCCGCGGGCAACAGCTAGTCTAAAATAATATTTAAATCTCCAGGTGGAATGGGCAGTGCTAAAGGGTCTGGGCGGTGTGACGGCGTGGGCCATAGACCTGGACGACTTCAGCAACCGCTGCTGCAACGAGCCGTCGCCGCTGCTGCGCGCCGCGGGCCGGGCGCTGGGCCGCGCCGTGCCGCACCCGCCCGCCGCCGCCTGCGAGCGCCCGCCCGAGCCCGTCACGCCCCTCCCGCCGCCCACCTCGCCCGCAGAGTCCGATGGTAATATACTTCATATTTATCTTCTAACCCCCTTCCTTACTAATAAAAATATTTATCCAGTAGATAAGCAATACAATATTTTGTCCTTGTCTGTCAAAGGACTTTTCTAACGCATAAGACAAGGACAAAGCATTGTATTGCTTATCTATTGGTTTAAAAAAAGACAAAGCAAAATGTGGGGATATCGCAAGTATATTTCTATACTTATAAGTAAAAAGTTGTTTAGTCCCTAATTATTTCTAATTCTAGTCTTTGATTGAACAACACAATATCTTCATAGGATCACCCGGAGGTGGAGACCACCACCACGAACACCACACCTCGACGACCTGGCCCAGCTGGAACCCGGGCAGCTCCACCCAGAGCACGGCCCAGACGTGGTGGTCGCAGGCGACGTCACCTCTCACAACCACAACAACCACAACAACACCGCGGCCGACCTCGACAACCACACGGACGACTACAACACGCGCTACCACCACTACGAGAGCAACTACCACGACACGACGAACTACCACCACTTCTACCACAGAATCGTCACCAATCGATACGGGTGAGTACATAAATGAAAATATTAGTTTTAAGGCATTTCAATTATTTGTGAATTGAGTACATAATAGTAGGCATGTGTTGTGTCGAATTTTACATTCATACAAATCTAATTTTTAAATTGTTGAATAGAGATACAAATCAAAAAGAAAAAAGTTATTTAGCTTGACGCGACAAAAAATTATAAATAAATAAAAATGTTGCACGTCTCTTTCTCGCAAAACGATTTAATATGCTACCGCCATACATTTATTAGTATGGCGGTAGCACGTCGTGACGTCACAGGCCGATATATCGCTCTCTTTCTTATTGTAAATTTAAATTGTTCGTAACATTGTTACTTTTAAGATTTATAAAAATGGGTTTTATATTGTTTATTATCATGTTGTCTAACAATGAATATACGAAAAATATGTTTAGTCAACAAGCCTATTCAAAAATTCTATACCATTTTAAGATTGAGTTTAACTCTATCTAGTGTCTAGTACTTCGCGATTGACACTATAATATTACGTACATCACAGAATTGGAAGGCGCATCATGCCAAGCGGGCGAGTACCACGCGGCGCCCGGCGACTGCGAGGGTTATCTGCAGTGCGTGGGCGGCAGCTGGATCAAGCACCGCTGCGCCCCCGGCCTGCACTGGTCCGAGAAGGCCCAGCGCTGCGACTGGCCCAGCTTCGCTATGTGCAAAGGTAACGAGATTTTTCTAGAAGAATGTCAGAAAAATAATTATATTATGTATAAGCCTAGTATATTTAATTAAGTATTACTTTCAAGTTACAGTTCATGTGGTTCACGTACTCGCCTTCAAAGGGCTACTTGACCTTATTTATATTTATGTCCTAAATGCTTCTTAATTGTTCCATTACAAAACAAAAATTAATATTAGATTATTTTGAAACCTAAAAACCTACAAAAAACTATTTTAAAAATACATTTTTTAAAAACCACCGAAAACACTATGTATTCGCCATGTTTGTTGATAGATTAAAATATGTGCTGTGACGTCATACTAGTAGTTAGTCGTTTGACGTTTTGACATAAATACTTTTTATGACGTCATGGACTATTTATTTAGAGAAACACGTTCCGTTTCACTACTACGTATGTGTTTAGCGCGTTTGTGTCCTCACATCCTTGCCGGAAGTTACTTCGAGGAGTTTTCATTAGTAAAACTTAAAAAACAAATATACTTATTTTTACAGCAACTTTATTTATCAATCTTAAGCTTTTAATTTATGATATCTCTTAAGGAAATACTCCTTTAATGTATGAAAGTAAATATGAGTCAAATAGCATATTTGCTTTATGATGAAATCAACCGATTAATCGCATTTATCATTTAGGTACCTTCCACTTTCTAGAGGCTTTTCGGTTTTAGATACCGTTTTTAATACATACATTAAGTTTGATTGTACCCGTATATTTCAAATAATGCATTAATTTTCAGCGCCTGCAACCACCCAACGACCGACAACCACAACAACGTTGGCTCCGATCACTTCCCGCCCACCACCGCGACCTACGACCACAACAACAACTCCGTCACTCCCAGTTATGAGTGATGAAAGTAAGCTATTCAAATCAGCCACTAAACTTTTATCAAAATATATAATTATTTTTTTGTTTTTCTGTCTCTAAAGGTGCTCCACAAATGGAGCATTCGCGTGTAATGTAACATTATAGATTCGACTTTGAGCATTACATTACAATACTACCTCCTTGACTGACGAGCATTCGCGTGTAACGTTATAGATTCGTCTTTTAGCGCCGAGCAGGTCATTACAAGGTGCGCATTGTAATGCTCGGTAATCCTCCTACACTGATGCAATGTTCGGATATTCTCACTCGTTCCACAAATTCTTTCTTGGCTTATCTATATCCATACTTTTAAACTAATAAGTTTGTTTGTTTGTTTGCATCGAATAGGCTCTTTTGAATTTTTATATAAAATGCGAAGAAACTTTTTCCCCAACCTAATATAATAATATGTAGTTAGTATGTAAGGTATTTATAGTATGAGCCTACGCAGCCTGAAAGAAAGGTTATTTATTTATATTCAATTATTACGTATTATTCCCCAGTGGAGATATCAGAAGGGAGCGCGTGCACGGGTGAGTCGTACGAGGCGGTGGCGGGCGATTGCGGCGCGTACTACCGCTGCGAGGGCGACGTGTTCCGCAAGCACCGCTGCGCGCCCGGCCTGCACTGGAGCGTGGCCTACAAGCACTGCGATTGGCCCAAATACGCCAACTGCCAGAGTAAGATATGACATTGTTCTAATCTCAAAATAACACTTGATTTAGTCAAGACGTCATCGCTAGTTACGATGACAAAGTTGTAAATCAATAAAATAAATACATACTTAATTTTTTTTTTATTTTTTTTTATTTTAGATTTTTTAGTTTATTTAGATAAACTTGGTCGATTTAAAGTAAAAATACGTCTAATTGCGTACATTTATTACAAATTTATTTATCGATTTATTTATCGATTTATGACGATCATTGTAATTAACGATGGCATATCGGCTAAGCCCTCTGTCTATTAGAAGGAAATGATGAAGTGCAACAAACATTGTATTTACTGCAATCATATTGTAAGACGTTATATATATATATGTCCCCGTAAAATTGTAAAAAGAAGTCTATTTAAAACATTTTACAATTTCACTAGTTATATTGCAATCTAACGGTTTTTATAATTTTACGGTGACATATCGGTAAGACGGTATCTGATGCGGTTTAAATAATGACTCAAGAGACATGACTCACATTTTATTGAAAGCAATTTTACATAATGTGAATAGCTGTAGATATATTAACAATATCAATACTTTATGTTATCAGCGTCAACTGCCGCAACCACAACGAGCCAACCAACAACCACAACTACTACGACAACCACGACGACAACAACACCGAAACCTACGCAACCACCGAGACCAACCACTGGTAGGTCATTTTTTTATGTAATTTATATTATAATTTATAATGTAGCTAAATAAAATAGGCGCTGGATGTTTACCCAATATACAAGGTTAATCTGATATTGCCCACAGCAGTGTTTTTCGAAGTGTGGGTTGCGACCCCCTGGGGGTCGCGAAGCTTCTAAAGGGGAGTTGCAATAGGTGGGGAAAGCTACTGCAAAAAAAAACAATAAAGTTTATAAAGATTTATTAAGAAAAATTTTATGTAAAGGACACAATCATTTGAATCACATAAACAAAAAATAAAAATAACTTATGAGATCTTTTCCATCCTAAACATGTATATCAAATTTAAAAAAAGTGTTTTACGTACTTAATTATGTATTTATTCGAACCCTAGTAATGAAAATGAATAAATATGTTGGATTGAATATTTGTCACACATGAAAAAAAGCAACGGGAGGGACGCGAAATAATTATTCATACATGAAAAACGCCTGCCTACAGAACCCTATCACCCAAAATTAAATCGCGTTTAAACTTACATTTTAAACTTAGAGCTGGAACTGCACATGATGTGCTTTTAAGATAAAAGAAAAGTACCTGCGTGTGTGCACTTTCTATTGAACTCTTGATTCTTCAAACGGGCGTTAGAAAGCACTCAATGTGTACCGGCTGGCCGATTCTGTATCGTACATACATACGGAAAGTCTCACTTTTGTATTCACTATAATACAAAAGTGAGACTTTCCGTTACTCACTCCTCCGTTTCGTTACTAACTCAGTGATTAACTCACAAAATGTACGATACAGAATCGGCCAGCTGCTCACAGTCTAAATCACACTAAAATTTTCCAGTCAAGCCTAGCACTCCTCGCGAAGGCAGTCCATGCGGTCCCCGCGACTCGCACGCGCCCGCAACCGCGTGCGACTCGTACATGCAGTGCGTGGGGGGCGCGTGGCGGAAGCAGCGCTGCCCCGCCGGCCTGCACTGGGACAGGCGGACCAATCGCTGCGACTGGATAGAGTTCGCCATGTGTGAAAGTAAGCACCTCTTTATTGCTACAAAACTTGCGTTTAAAGCCGAATTTTCAACCTTCAAGTTAAGGGCTACTTAAATCACAGGCTGTCACTGTCTCTGCTTGACAATATGACAAGGACAGCATGTAATTTGAGGGTCTCTTACTTTAAGAGCGTTCGGGCAGACGATCTGTTTGTAGAGAAGGTTTGCAGAGAGTCTGTTGAAGGCTTGAAGCCGATGGTCTGCAGTGGTCGTTTTGTGGCTGAGACCACGATGAACATAATTTATTCGTAGGTTTGATTTGCGATAGGTCAAATAAAAAGGTTATAAAATGTACGTGGAGTGTGGCCAATGCCCGTGGTTTCCCTCTATGAGTGGATGTGATTTAATATTAAAGAGCCTACTTGATAAAACCGATAGTATTTATATATCTACTTAAGTGATTCCGTAAATTTATTGTTGTAATTGTTGTAGTAAGGAACAAGCCATTGGCTACAACAACAACAAGACGTCCGTACATGACGACGACAAGGAGAACAACAACTAGAACAACCACTACCACTAAAGCCCCTACTACTACGTCAACTACCACCACTACTACAACTACTACAAGAAGACCCCCTCAATATCAAAAGCCAACGGTAAGATATTTTATTCGTCAAAGCGTATTTATTTGATCTGAGGTCAAAGCACAACCAAACCCTGACATAATATAACTTTCCATTCATCCGTATTTTTGCGTGATTCGCTGCGTTTAATGTTATGCTAAACTGCCAGTATAAGGACGTTAGAAGCTGTTACTTTACATTGACTCTCTTTAACTAATATTTATACAGTGTATAAGCTATACAATGTTTTCTCCTTGTCTGTCAGGGACTTTTCTGACACATCAGACAAGGACAAAATGTTGTATACCTTATACATTGTATAAGTATTTTTATTAGTAAGGGCCTAAGCCCTAATTTTTGACTTAAGGACTAATCCTTAAGTCGTTAAATTTTGCTTTTAACTACAACATTTAACTCATATTTTGAATATAACATCTAAGGTAGCCAGTGACGGATTAAGACTACTTGATGCCCTAAGCAATCCACGCCTGTGGGCCCCTCTATCCGTATGTCAACTAGAAACGGTCTTTAAACCTTTACCGCCTAAAAACATTAGTTTTTTGTAAAATAAGATGATGACATGTAACGTACCTTAGAAGTGGAGTAATTGCGAGTCGCAATTTGCGACAACAATAAAAAAAAAACATTATTTCGTTTTTACCTTTCAGCTTTAAACCCTGAAAGACTGTGTAATGCGAAAAAATACAAATATCAATAGCCTAAAGCTGAACGTTGGTACTGAATTTTATAATATGTTCTTTAAGCCAAACACGAGCGAGCGAAGCGAGCGAGCAATTTTTTTTCCATTTTACAGGTTAAAATCTGTTCAAACGTTAAACTAAAATATTAAATAACGGTGAACTTCAGAAAAGTACCGTACAATTAACCAGCTGAAACAGAATATCGGTACTAAACAATTTAATATATTTTCATGTGAAACGCGAGCGAGCGAAGCGAGCGAGCAAAATTTTTTTCCTATTTAATAGATGATTATATTAATAGATTAAATCTGTTTAAACTTGAAGCCCTTAAAGACTAAAAATATGATGATTTTGTAATTTCAATTAAAGTAAAATTTGCTTAATTTTTGATGTTGCAAAATAGATGACAAAATTAAGTTAGGTTAATTGTATTTCACACTTTTTTTCTTCGTACATAATTACAAAATTTTGTGATCAGTGACATGCCCAAAATATTGTGCTATACGTTCGAGGCACGAAATATAGATATTATATACTTTGTGTTCGAGGTATCTATACTTCGTGGTTCAAGGATTCGATGGCACGCGTGCCATAGGTTCACGATTCCTGTTTTAGGCTATTGATTTTATTGTTTTTTTTTTAGTACAACAGTCTTTCAGGGTTTAAAGTTTAAAAAGATTTTAACAGGCAAAGGAGTAAAAAACATTTGCTCGCATTCTCAGTTTGAACGCATTTAACATAAACACAGTCATACTAGTACAAATTAGTATCAAAGCTCTGTTTTAGGCTGTCGATTTTTTTTTCTAAAATAACTTCAAAAAATCATCTTTCAGATAGGGTTAATGGGGCGGCAAAATATGTTAATTGTCCTGGGGTGTAAAATTTCTAAATACGCCTCTGTATATGGGCCAGCCGGCCCATTTTGAGGGGGGGTTTGAACCCCCTAAACCCCCCCTGGCTACGCCCATGACGTCTACGTTTTTAACAAATCGGACTCTATGTATAATATCAATAAATTATCGAGCCTTTCTTGTATCATCTTTCTCCTTTTTTCATTTTTTAATATTTTTAATTTTTTAAAATTTTCAAATTAGGCCTAAGTAGTAACTTTTTTTGGTGTGGTTTTTGGTGACGTGAGAGTAAGACGTGATGCCCTAAGGACGGATTTTTTTTGTGCTTATTCTGGTACCCCCCCAGACGTGATGCCCTAGGCAATTGCTTAATTTGATTAAGGGTTAATCCGTCACTGAAGGTAGCATTGCCTTTTCTTCAAAGATTTCACTCAAGATAGGCTATGACGTACATTAGACAGAATAAATCTTCATACGAGAAAAAGTTACGCCATCTTGGTTTTCACCATATTTCAAATGTCAACCATCTCGTTTTCGCCATACATCAAATGTCAAAATGGCCCCAAAAATCTGAAAAGTGGGGCCGTTTAACTGGAGACATTGCCTCAACATGCCTCATCTTAGATATTAAATACATACGCTTTTGTTACTCAGCGTTGCGTGACCGGCACGTACCACCCGCACCCGCGCTGCGAGAAGTTCTACGTGTGCGTGAACAGCGCGCTGGTGATGCAGAGCTGCCCGCCCGGCCTCGTGTGGAGCCGCGAGCGCGCGCAGTGCGACTTCCCCACCACCGCCAACCGCGCCAGCTGCGGCAACCGCCACGGCACGCAACACTCCTCGCTCGTGCAGCCCAACGACGAAATTCCTGGTACGTCTTCTTGCCATGCTTTGATACTAATGCACCGACTCTATATCTAAATACAAATATCCTGGTTAGTCTTCTTGCCATGCTTTGATACTAATGGGCCGATACCATGACCTCACCAGGCGTGAAATGACGCTCGCATTTTGTTTCGCCTAGTAAGGAATCCGAAATTCCAGAGGAGAGGCAATCAGTTCCCTTGGGGTCTAAAAAGGCCACTTTATGTGTTTCATATATGTATTTTGACAGAAAACATCAATTTTGACAGTTTTCAATACATATGCGTAAAATGGCGCACATAATTTGAATTGCATATGATTCATAAAATGTTCACCTAAAGTGGCACTTTTTAGACCCCCAGGAACGCACGCGTTATTTCTCTGGTATATAGGCGTCCATAGGCGACGATAATCGCTTACCATATTTAAGAAAAAAGATAACTAAAAATTTCTCTCCGGCGGGGAATCGAACCCCGGTCTCCCGCGTGACAGGCGGGGATACTGACCACTATACTACCGAAGATGATGACACATATTATTATAATTCGTTATTTAAACTGTTAGGTAGACAGTAGCTTCTAAAAATAAATTTGTCTCTTTTCTACCTACCACATCCTATTTGTAACATCTATAATCTATATTGTACATAAGCGCATGTATATACTTATCTTATAATTTAAATATTTGATTGACTCCAGTTTGTCCGCCTATTTTTTTTAAATAAACATTAAAGTAGATATTAATTTCGGTTCATTGTTTCTTTTTTATTACAGCTGTAGTTTGTAAGGACGGTGAATACTCTAAAAATCCAACTGACTGCAGTCGCTACTTGCACTGCCTGTTTGGGAAGTTCGAAGAATTTGCCTGCAGCGTCGGTCTTCATTGGAATCAAGTAAGTCTTTCTTTTCGTATTTTAGAATTAAAAAAAAGGGATTCCCTCTTTTCTTAAAAAAAATCTTACCTAATATATATTATAAAATAATTTTTTCAAAGTGTTTGTAAATCCTACGAAACGGCTTGACCGATTTTTATAACATTTAGCAAATGTATTTGGTAGTTATGAGAATAGCCTGTTGCAAACTTTATCTTATACCCTATACTAAGTGTTTTAACTTTGAATATTTTTTATATTTATGTTTTGGCATTAAGAAATGTATAATTATTATAGCTCTCAAGTTTTACCCTTCCCCATCTAATAGTGATTTCCATTATTAATAGCGATATTAGTACTGTCAATAATAATAATCTTTAATCCTCAGTGGTCGATAATGAATAGAATGAATAGAATATGTGTAATGTGTAATGAGTAGAATGTAGGGGTAGGTTGTAGGTAGTATTTTAGGTAGTAGGTGTAGTTGTATGACTGTATGTAGGTAGTTTTTTATTTATTCCAGTTCACAGTAAAGACAGAACAACATATGTCGGGTCAGCAATTAAACTTATAAACTTTCACTAGATTAAGTGCAAGTTTGGTATAACGCGTTTCAAATGAGAATAGGAACGTCAATGACCTTTTTCTGTCAAATATCACTTGAACTGAGCGATTTTCAGAAAAACTTATGTGCATAAGTATAAATAAAAATAGTCTTGCATCGAATTTATATAAAAACGTTAAATAGTAATCAATTATCTAAACATAAATTTAACTATCATAACAGACTAAATTCGAAACAATATGGCCCCGACTCGATCCTATTCTCATTTGAATCGCACTATAATGTCATTATTTAATAGTACCTGCTGATTCCAAGCAATATTTTCCATAGGAGAAACAAATCTGTGACTGGCCGAGCAGCGCGAACTGTAAAGCCGGACCCACGACCACGACCACGACCACGACTGAGGCGTCTATATACGACCACGTAGACTTGGACGACGAGATGCCCCAGCTGGAAATGTCCAAACCTGCTATTGAGTTTGTTGACGTGGACACGAGACCAGACTTATTGAATTGTAAGTATTTCAGCAGGGAATTTATTCAAGTCCCAACAGACGACCTCTGTGGCTCACTGGTTCAGCGCGTTGGTGCTCAAGCCGGGGGTCGCGGGTTAGAATCCCGCTGAAGAACAAAAAGTTTTCTGTGTTCCTGGGTCATGGATGTGTATAATTTAATAAAAATCTTAAATATATGTACAGGTAGTATAAAAGTATTAAATATACTTCCCGTTTTCTGGTACCTGTAACACAAGTTCTTCGGATACTTAGCACGGGGCCAGATTGTGGTGTGAAGCGGCCATAGATATTATTATTATTATTATTATAAAACATTTGATAAGTTTACTCACCAGACTGTTTTTTCAGCGCGATACAAAGTGGTGTGCTACTACACCAACTGGGCCTGGTACAGACCCGGCTTCGGCAAATACAGCCCAGAGGACATCGACCCCACACTCTGTACTCACATCGTTTACGGATTCGCTGTTTTGGGACGAGACGGCCTCATTGAGGCTTACGATTCTTACGCCGACTTGGAAAATCGTAAGTCCTGATATATTTTTTAACTCTACCTCTTTTTATTTACTACATACATACATATAATCACGTCTCTTTCCCATAGGGGTAGGCAGAGGCCACTTCTTTCCACTTGCTACGATCCCCACATACTTGTTTCGCTTCGTCCACTTTCATTATTCCCTTCATACATGCTCTTCGGTTTAGGGTACTCTTGACCTTGCCTTTTTTGAAGACGTCCCTGATTTGGTCTTGAAACGTCCGCCTAGGTCTACCACTTCCAATTCATTTACTCTTACTCTTATTTTCCTTACTTAACTATATAATTAGAGAATAATCTCTTTGCGTCATTATTCCGTTGCAGGTTTCTATGAGCGTGTCGCGGATTATAAGAAGTATGGCATCAAGGTATCTCTGGCCATTGGTGGTTGGAAGGATTCAGTAGGGGACAAGTACTCAGTTCTAGTAAACAGTCCTCAAGCTAGAGCGAAGTTTGTACGACACGTCGTACAATTCATTGAGAGATACGGATTCGATGGACTGGATTTGGACTGGGAATATCCTAAGTGCTGGCAGGTTAGTGTAATTTAACTTTATTCAATACTAGCTTTTGCCCGCGACTACGTCCGCGTGGAACAGTTACTTTGGGATATCACTCAAATTTACCCGCGACTTCATTTACGTAGAAGGAGAAGCCCTTCCACCTCACGACTGTCCGCCGCGCGACGTACATTATTTAATTATTTTATTACTGCGATATCTTCTAAAATACTCATTGAAATCAAATGATGTAAACGGCAAATTTCTTCTAAATTAAATGCTTGTAATGAATAACGTATTTACTTGGAGAAGGATTAATATCATCTTTATGAAAACACCCTCACAAATAATGCTTAATTTTGTTATAATTTTTTAGTATTTTGTAGTTATTAAACAAATTTTGTTAGCATAAAAATGTTTTTGTGAGCTAACCTTAAAGATAGACATATACAGTCGCGGACTATTTTTTAAGAACTTTTCAAGGGAAACAATTTTGTCATACATAATTTTAGCGAAACTTTAACCGTTTCCTCAGCGTACGCAGCGAAAGGTCTCAAAAGAAAAAAACCCGATTTTGAAACATTCTTGATTGGTGCTCCGCTCGTATTGAGCTTAGCATGATGTTATAAAGCCTTCCTCGATAAATGGACTATCCAACACAAAAAGAATTTTTCAATTCGAACCAGTAGTTCCAGAGATTAGCGTTCAAACAAACAAACAAACTCTTCAGCTCTATAATATAAGTATAGATGATCCAAATCATTACCCTATATGTCTTAATAGCTAGTACGCCGATCGATTTAAATGTAATGCTTTATTTATTTTCAGGTGGACTGTTCAAAGGGCCCTGATTCTGATAAGGAAGGATTCGCAGACTTAGTTCGGGAGCTATCCGCTGCGTTCAGACCTAAAGGCCTTCTTCTATCAGCAGCCGTATCTCCGAGCAAGCAGGTCATAGACGCCGGCTATGAAGTGCCTACCCTGGCACGATACTTGGACTGGATTGCTGTGATGACTTACGACTACCACGGACAATGGGATAGGAAGACAGGCCACGTCGCGCCACTTTACTATCATCCTGATGATGACGTCACTTACTTCAATGCCGTAAGTGTTTAATGTTACTGCCTAAAATAGCAATTTGCATACTGATAATATTTTACAACCATTATGGTATGGTTTAAATATACATATACGGTTTTAATATTGTATAATTTGAAATTGAATTCCTTGAAAAATTCAACCCTAAACGAATACGGTTTTATTCCAGAATTACACAATTCACTACTGGATGGAGAAGGGAGCTCCACCATCAAAACTGGTGATGGGTCTACCTCTCTACGGACAAAGCTTTAGCACCGTTAAGCCTCAAGCTGGTCTCAACGCGCCTGCCACAGCCGCCGGAGTCCAGGGCGAATACACTCGAGCCAGCGGCTTCCTCGCCTATCATGAGGTAAGAGTATAAGTTTATGTTTTAAAAAAAAAGTAAGCTAGTATGTACTTAATATTATAATCTTGATGTCGAGCGTAGTATACAGTAGTCAATTATTTTTTAAGAACAAAATATTCTAATATATTTGTCGTCTGAGGCTCAAGATTTTGGATCTATACCATTCAGACATACTGTGGGCTTACGTGGGTATAACGTGCAAAGAGAAGTAACAGACTTACAATACCACTCGTTTATTCGGAATCACAATTCTTTATAAATTCACTACACTTTATAAAATAACTTTATAAACACTGGCACTAAAACGGAACTAGGACAGTTCCGTGACGTGTTGGCTAGTTGGTGGCTCAGATTGAACTCACTGCACCATATGTCTGGCTGGCACAGGATGGGACGCCCCCCACTCCAGCACTGCTTTCCGACACGTCCCGAGTCCCGACTCTGTCAAAGCGCGCCAAACATGTTTCTGATAGATGGCGCACTTTAAGTTCCGTTTCATGACCGGAAGCGACATATTCATAACTTGAATAATATTATTATTATTATTAACAACAACGTCTTTTCAGATTTGTGAACGTATCCGCAACCGTAAATGGGTCGTTGTGCAAGACAAATATGACCGCATAGGTCCTTATGCTTATAAGGGCGACCAGTGGGTCTCCTTTGACGATATAGAATCCATCAAGAAAAAAGTCAATTACATCAAATCCCTCAAGTTAGGCGGTGGCATGGTCTGGGCTCTCGATCTCGATGATTTTAACAACAGGTATAGTTATTTGATTACAATCCCGCTTTAGGCATGTTTCTTATAATGTTTTCGTCTATTCGATAATAGACAACATGTTGATAAACAATTTAAATTTAAAACTCATTTTCGTACATCTATATGAAGGTATAAAAAATAACGAATACACAATTTAAATTTACAATAAGAAAGAGAGCTATATATCGGTTTATGACGTCACGACGTGCTACCGCCATACGTTTGTCATTAAAAATATATGACGGTAGCAGCTTGTGACGTAATAAATCGTTTTGCGAGAAAGAGATGGGCAATATTTTCTATTTACTTATAATTTTTATTCGCGTCAACCTAAATGCCCACTTCGTTTAGACTCATATATCCCTATTCAACCATTTTAACATTTAATTTGTTAAAATGTGATATTCCACACTAGGCAACATCCCTATTGGAACTTTAGCTAATCAAAACTTGATACATTATTTATTTATCGAATTTTATAATTTTAGATGCAAACAAGGAAGATATCCCCTGATGAATGCCATCAAGGACACATTCTTAGACGGCAATATGGACGTCGACGATAACGTTATTCCATCATACCCTATTGAGCCACCACATAATGTGGATGACTCTGACACACAAGACATAGAAGTGCGACCGTCTACTACCACTACTGTGAGACCCACATTTGCGCCAATAACTACTCAAGCAACCACAGAAGTTAGCTTCGACGAACCAACTGGACACAAAATTGTTTGCTACTACACGAACTGGGCGTGGTACAGGTAGGAATAACAATTGTCATGATATTGCTTGTTAACGTATTGATGAAACCCATTATGAGTCTCTAAACTCAAATTCCACTAGTTTACATGACTTTTGTTCATGAAATGGAATATATACGGTTACGTTACTTTGGGTATCTACATCTCAGAAAAAATATTTAGAAAAATCCAGCACGTCAGTTTTTTGAAATATTTATTAAGAAGATTTTTACAAAAAACTACATGTAAATAAACAATAGATAGTTAAAAATGTGTAATTTTTGCTCTATTTTTATAAATATAATTTCATCTGTATCTCTCACAACAGACCAACAATAGTCACCTAGCATATTTTCATCCCAAAAACCTTGATAGTTTTGCTCAAATGATTTCAAATCTTGGTGAAATCGCTCACCGTGTTCATCGCTCACACTACCAAGATTTTCTGGAAAAAATTCTAAATGGACATGCAAAAAATGAATTTTAGTGACATATTTACACCCATACGCTCATAGTTTTGCAATAGATTTTCAACAATTAAATGATACTCCTAATCCACGCCTTACTTCTAGAGCGATAAACACCAACTTTGATTCAAGGATCAAGCAATTTCCACTGTTGCAGCCTGGAGCCAAGTAATTCCGCTTTTGACTTAGACAACTGTAAATATCTTATAAGATCGTTAAGTTCAGATTGAGTAATCAAATGTGGACTGTCCTCATCATCGAAAAAATCTGAACTTGATTGTTCACTGTCACTATGCTTGTGCATTGTAGGTAATAATACTACTTGTTGTATCGATGTGAGTTTGGTCACTTCTGATGGGTGGTGTGGGAACTGGTAAATCCTCTGAATGAAGGACCGGCTTAGCCACTGACGGAACGTCTGCATATTTTATGCTATCTTTATTTTTTGAGTTAAAATCGAAAGTTTTTGTTAAACAAAAGTAACAATCGGTTACGTGGTTAGTTGGCTCTCTCCATATCATTGGTTTACCAAATTTCAGTGATTTATTTTTAACTGAATACCAGGAGCTGAGGACCAATCTGCAATTAGTGCAAATCACATGAGGAACCCAATTTTTATCTTGATTTGACTCCGGAAATCCAAAATAATGTAAATAGGATTCTTGCAACGGTTTTGTTATAGGAAAACCACGATGTAACTGAACTATTTTCACACAAACATGACAAAATCGATTTGGATGTAGTTTACACACTCTAGATGACATTTTTATAAAAAAAGTTTATAAAAATTTTTTATAACTGTTTATAAACAGTTATAAAAAAAGGACGATAAACATAATAAAACAAGTGCGGGTGGATAAAAAACAAAGACCTCTATATCTCAGAATTGTGACGTGCTACGAAAAATAAAAATATATTTTTTTAATTACCGTCCATAGCCTACCTAAATAATATATGTTTAATTACATGAACAAACAAAAATATTTTTTTTGTAAACTAGTGATTCTTCGTCGTAAATCTAATCTTTAATTTTAATAATACCTAGCTGAAATTTTAAGTTTTCAAGTTCTTTTAATAGAATTATCATATTTGACGACCTCTATGGCTCAGTGGTTCAGCGCTTTGGTGCTTAAGCCAGGGTCGCAGGTTCGAATCCTGCCAAAGGAACAAAAAGTTTTTCTGTGTTCCTGGGTCACGGATGTGTATTAAATATGTGTATAATATAATAAAAATCTTAAATATATGTATAGTATAAAAAGTATTAAATATACTTCCCGTTTTCTGGTACCTGTAACACACATTCTTCGGATACTTAGCACGGGGCCAGATTGCGGCCAGAAGCGTCCATAGATATTATTATATTACAGACCTGACACTGGAAAATACACGCCTAACGATATAGAGCCGGAGCTATGTTCCCACATAGTATACTCCTTCGCAGTCCTGGATACGATGCGGCTTATCATCAAACCACACGACAACTGGTTGGATGTTGAAAACAGTACGTATGTCATTTGTAGCATTGTTGTTATAGGGATTTTAAACATTTCAATAATAGTAACTCCCCACACCGATCTCGGTGCCGGTAGCCAGTTTCATTGAAACCAGGCCAGTTACGCAGGAGTAATTTTATAGTGCCCAAGTGTGTGCTCAGTACACAAGAACACTCTCTTCTTGTGCTCTCGTAATCCAGTGGGACGGATAACCGACACGACTGACGAGAGATGAGGCGCAGGTCCGACTATTTACATGCCCATCCGACGCATGGATCATCTTTCTTGTCAGACAATCAGGTGATCAGCCTGCATTGTCCTAACCAAACTTGGAAACAACATTTTTTGTTGTACACTTCAATAACTTACAATTAAATAATGTTATTCTTTGCAATTTCCCATGAAAAAATACCCACAACCTGCAAATGTGTCAGTGCACACGTCAAAGAAGATGCGTAGTGTTCTTTATGCGTGCACTCACACATTTGCTTGCAGGTTGTGGGTATTTTCTTGTGGGAAATTGCAACGAATAACATTAATTAAATTATATGCTATAGATTTCCGCAAAGTAACGCCTGATTCTAGTAAATAATTTCAATAACTTACTGAAATCTTCCAGAGTTTTACGAGAAGGTAGTAGCGTTGAAGAGCAAAGGAGTCAAAGTGGTCCTTGGTTTGGGTGGATGGAACGACTCGGCTGGAGACAAGTACTCACGACTCGTTAACAATCCGTCGGCACGGAGGAAGTTCATCTTCCATGTTTTGGACTTCTTGGAACAATATGGATTTGACGGCTTAGATCTTGACTGGGAGTATCCTAAGTGCTGGCAGGTTTGTATTTTATCCTCTTGCGTGATATTTTGTAAGCTTATTCTACTAAAAAGCTTAAATGTATATACTTATGTCATTTTGTTGTTGTTTAGGTCAATTGTGAAAAGGGACCAAATTCTGATAAGGAAGGCTTTGCTGCTCTAGTTAAAGAATTGTCTAGAACTTTCAAAAAGCGAGGACTTCTTCTGTCTGCAGCAGTATCAGCGAGCAAACGCGTCATTGATCTGGGTAAATTTGTGAGCTTTCTTAATATGGTATATTGAAATATATAAAAAATGTTGTATGTTGTATGAAAGTATTGGACCTTAATTCTTATTTACATTTTAGCCTACGACATCCCCGTGCTAGGTGAGAACTTAGACTGGATCTCACTAATGGCTTACGACTACCACGGTCAGTGGGACGAGAAGACCGGCCACGTCGCACCCATGTACGCACACGACATGGATGACGATGAAACTTTGAACGCAGTAAGTTACAATCCCTTATGTGCTATTGGATAAGTTAAAATCATGTAAAGTGTTCCAAACAACCAGGATACAATCATTCGATAGCTTACAAATAAAATGATATATCCTACAATCTATTTTGTCTCAATGGTCGTGTAGACACCTATTATTTGTTAACAAAACAGGATATTTCAGAAGTTTATCAGACCCTAATAACCGAATCTACTTTCAGAACTTTACGGTCAACTACTGGATTCAAAAGGGAGCACCGAAACAGAAAATCATTCTGGGTATACCATTCTATGGACAATCGTTCTCCCTTAGTGAGAACGCAGACAACGGTCTGGGCGCAGCGTCCTACGCCGGTGGAGAGGGTGGAGACGAGACCAGAGCACGAGGCTTCCTTTCATTCTATGAGGTCAGTAACAAAATAACATCGATAATAATCGAACATATTTCTAGTGGAATTTTGTTCTTATAGACTCTCTCTATAGTGGTGGCCTCACCAAGAGAGAAAATAACTTAATTTATATGCGACACGTAACATAATTCACGCTTTCAGATTTGCGACCGTGTTAGAACGCAAGGGTGGAAGGTATACCGCGACCCTGGTGGTAGGATCGGTCCATACGCGACCCTGGGTGACCAGTGGGTATCCTTCGACGACGACTACATGGTGCGTCACAAGGCGGAGTATGTCCGCGCCATGGGTCTCGGCGGTAGTATGGTGTGGGCGTTGGACTTGGACGACTTCAGAGGTTCCCACTGCGGCTGCGGATCGTCGCCGCTGCTGCGGACCGTCAACTACGTGCTGCGTCAGGCGGACGCGCCGCCGCCGTGTATGCTTGAAGAGGGTAAGTTTCTCCTCTCACCCTTCGGATTTGTGGGCATGTGAGGGCCCCATAGGGAGATCCCCGACCGAGCGAGGTGGTATGCTCGACGGTCAGGCCGAAGTCCACTTGTAGTCATTTCAGCTGTCGTATATATACTTCCGAATTTCCGAAACTTCGATAGCACGATTCAGGACTGTGCGCTGATTGATGCGCCACAGATTCATCTATCAAAGAACAAAACAATAAGCAGCTTAATTTTCCCGATGAAAGTCTTCAGCCGATTTCTTGATCGGTTTCTATCGTGTAGACATAATTATTATAGTAACTCTTATGTACATACGTATTAATCATATATTAGAATTTTAGTGTAAAATAAAATTACTTAGGTAGGTACTTACATAATGCAAAACTTATTTCACTGTTGTTTTACAGTTCAAAGCCCGTCAGAGTCTCCGGAACCCGAGGAGCCAGTGAACACGAGTACGGAGAGCGACGACGTGCAGGTGCAGGAGAAACCGGCCACTCCGTCCACTTCAACCACTTCAACCACTTCAGAAGCTTCGCCTCCTTCTGTCACGGAGGAGTTGGAAGTTGGTGTAAGTATAACTCGCTACTTACATAGTGCATAAGTTCGTAAGTAGTATAATATTCGAAACTCAGAAACATATTTTCATCAAAAACCCCTCAGTGCCTGAAGACAAAAGGTGATGACATATGGAGCCGAAACGTGGTCATTCACAGTGGGATTTATCTATAAACTTTGTGTCGTTTAAAGAGCTATGAAGAGGGCTATGCTGGGAGTCTCTCTACGTGATAGAATCAGAAATCCGTAGCACAACTAAAGTTACCGCATTAGCAAGCTAAAGTGGCAATGTGCTGCACATAATATTATAGTATGTCCCGTATAATTGATGGCTGCTAGGGCCGAAAGATTCTCGAGTGGAGACCACGAATTCTCAAGTCGTTTGTCATACGCTTACGCAGAGAGTCGGTGAATTCTATGGGGGAGGCCTATATCCTGCAGTGGACGTCACCACGCTGAAACGACGAATATAAGTAATGTTAGATTCTCGTCGTTTGTGGACTTATAATGTGTCCTATTTATTAAATATGGTAGTTATTTAACGAAGATTAGACAAACTTTTACATCAAACCAAACAAAAAATTACATCAAACCAAGTAGGTACCTAATATATATGTCAACGTAAAATTGTAAAAACCGTTAGATTGTAATAAAACTAGTGAAATTGTAAAATGTTGATAGACTTCGGACGCGAATATGCTGCCTATAATTTCACACATTTTTGTTCGTTAGATTATATTCGTTTTTAATCTTTCGACATATTTTTACAATCTCGTTAGTTATTTTACAATCTAACGGTTTTTACAATTTTACGGTGACATATACATAACCAAAGCTAATATGTTGGTTACTTTCCAGGGCTCTAATTTAGAAGGCCAGTCCTGCTCCGGCGCAAGATTCCGTGAGGACGCCGACTGCAGCAAATACTACCTCTGTATCAACGGACAGTACATCCAGCTCACATGCCCCGCCAATATGTTATGGAATAAGGTGAGTCATTATTATTTCTCTAAACTCAAACTCAACATTTTTATTTCCTAGGTTATAATATAACACTTATAGAATTGTCCTACATGATGCCTACCACCGGTTCGGAAACTATCTCGGCGAGAAGAACCGGCGTAAGAAACTCGCACGGGGCCACCTCTTAGCAAAAAGATGGAAAATTGTTCTTTTCAAAAAAATATTTATACAATGTAGTAACTGAATCTACATATATAAGGTTTGGTAAAATCAATTACGTATACTTCGGGCACGTGATCTCTACAGCATGTGTAAAGACGTTTAGGAAAAAAAAATTAAACCCGTGTAAAAAAAATAGAAACTAAAATTATTAAATTAAAATATTGCAAGAAATTAAATCTTTTGCATAAAGCGTCCGCGCGCTACAAGGACAGCAGATGTAACACGACAGAGACAGCGATACATATTGCATACACCAGGAAAGGTCACTCGAGTTCATATCTGAACAGCTGTTCGCGCGTGGTCGATATAATGCAATAAGATGTAATTTCCAGCAACATAATTTAATTTTGTATAAAAAAAATTCCACGAGTTACATTTTTTTTTTTTTGCCTAAGCGTCTTTATACAAGCAGTATATGACGTACCCAAAGTTTCCGTAATTGATTTTACCAAACCTTATATACCTAATAGGTTGGGGAAAAAGTCTTTTCGCATTATAGTATGTATGAACTTGTCATAAAATATCTTGGGCTATACCAATTGTATCTGGCTGATTTTGGTATCATTAAAAAGTTTTAATTTTACAGAAGACAATTCCAAATTCAAATTAGGTAAATTTGAGATTTTCATTTGTTTTTCTTATTGTTAAAATGAGTGATTCTTATGAAGAATTTCGATACATTTTAAAATTTTATTACAAATAAGGTAAAAATGCAACACAAGCCGCGAAAAAAATTTGTGATGTTTATGGACCTAATGCAGTATCTGTGAGAGTAGCGCAAATTTGGTTTAAGCGTTTTCAATCCGGAAATTTTGATATCAAAGATGCACGTCGCTCTGGTCGCCCTGTTACGGACAAAACTGTTGCCATTTTTGAAAAAGTGGAGCAAGATCGGCATATTAGTAGTTACGATGTAGCTGAAGAACTGGGGATTGACCACAAAACGGTTTTGGCGCATTTGAAAAAAGCTGGGTACACAAAAAAGCTAAAATATTTGGGTGCCTCATGAGCTCACTGAAAGAAACCTAATGAACCGTGTACTCATTTGTGATTCTTTATTACGACGTAATGAAACCGAACCATTTTTGAAGAAGCTGATAACTGGTGATGAAAAGTGGATCACGTACGACAAGAACGTGCGAAAAAGATCGTGGTCAAAGGCCGGTCAGGCTTCACAGACTGTGGCGAAACCCGGGTTAACTCGCAACAAGGTGATGCTGTGTGTGTGGTGGGATTGGAAGGGCATTATTCATTATGAGCTGTTACCGCCAGGCGGGACCATCAATTCTGAACTGTACTGCGAACAACTGATGAGATTAAAGCAAGAAGTTGAGAGAAAGCGGCCGGAATTAATCAACAGAAGGGGTGTGGTTTTTCACCATGATAACGCTAGACCTCACACATCTTTAGCCACTCAGAAAAAATTACGGGAGTTTGGCTGGGAGGTGTTAATGCATCCGCCGTATAGTCCAGACCTTGCACCTTCAGATTTCCACCTGTTTCGGTCGCTGCAGAATTCCTTAGGCAGTGTCAGGTTGACATCACAAGAGGACTGCCAAAACTACTTGTCGCAGTTTTTTCATCAGAAGCCCCAAAAATTTTATAGCAATGGGATCATGTACCTACCAACAAGATGGCAAAAAGTTATCGAACAAAATGGCACCTATATACTTTAGTCACTTGTAAATAAACTTTATAAAAAAACCTTTTGAATTTTTATATAAAATGCGAAGAAACTTTTTCCCCAACCTAATATAACAAAAATCAAGATAATTACATGAAAGCAGCCTTGTAGGGGCCATCTTATTCCCAACCTAATTTAATAAATTAGAAAACTTTAGACGTTGTATCATTCCTTTTTTATTTTTATTAGAGAACTAGAATTGTATAAATGTTTCACTTCATAATGAATACCAATAATTATTATTTTGTCATAAAAAATATAGAAAGAGTAGGTACCTACTAAGCATGAAACTTCCGCAAATTATTTGATAATAGTAAATCTCTTTGTTTTATTTTAATTTTATGTATGATACACTAGGTGGGTATTTCACATTTTTTTAATCATTACAAATCGTATCCGCATAATTATCACATGAACATTTGGATTTTATTACAGAACCACTGTGACTTACCTGCAAATACGGGATGCAAGAACAAAGCCAATTTAAAACTGATCTCCGAAGCCAGTCCTGAAGTATTCAGTCCCACTGTGGCCTGCTATTTCTCCAACTGGGCCTTCTACAGGTAGGCATTCTTAAAAAGCCAAAAAAACCGTTTTTAAACTGTGATCAAAAATACCGGCTGGATCAAAATTCCTTATAAGTATTACAATAAAGGCATATTTCCCGGCTATATCAGATCAGGGCCTCTAGTCAAGATGCATTCGATAATTTCGATGGTGAAGTTCGAAAACAAAATTGTATGGGATTTGACATACGTCATTGTTAAGTGACATGTCGCTTGCGATGCCTTATGTCAAATCCCATACATTTTGTTTTCAAACTTCGCCGTCAAAATTATCGAATGCATCTTGACTAGAGGCCCTGACATATGATTACCAGCCAAATCGTTTTATTGCAGACAGAACAATGGCAGCTTCGGACCGGAGCAAGTGGACTCCTCACTTTGCACACATATCGTGTACTCCTGGGCTCATCTCAGCACGGAGAACACGCTGGAAGCGTCCATCCCAGAGCTGGATATCAGCAATGGTATGTCTATCTATAATATGGTAAACATCTATCATTATCACAAAGCATATAGGTTTATGCTGCCCAAATACAAGACAAAATCAAAAACTTGACAAAATCTTAAATATCGTTTCGTTTTACCTAGTCCCTACGTTTAGTTTCCCTGCATTTTAACCGACTACAAAAAGGAGGAGGTTTTATATTCGACCCATATATAGTTTTTGTATTTTCAATACTTCGATACTTATGGACCGATTTTCAAAATTCTTTTTTTTTTTGTTGGTCATAAATAAAATTTTTGTTGTTACAGATCTTTACGGTAAAATTACGGAAATCAAACTGAAAGGCGTTAAAGTAATCATTGGAGCAGGTGGAATAGAGAACTCTGAAGATGACAGGTGGAGCAACATGGCGTCCAGCTCCGACAACAGAAGAGTTTTCATCAAATCTGTTCTCAAATTCTTGAAAAAATGGAGATTTGATGGTATTCAAATTGCCTGGCAATATCCTGTTTGCAAACAGGTAATTTTCTACACTCTTTTAATCGTTTTAATGCTAAATTTAGCAATAGAAATAACTAAATTTACCAAAAAATCAATTTTGTACAGTCGCGTGCACTAATTTACGTATATGGGGAAGACGTGAGATAAAAAAATCATCCCCACTTTACATGTAGGGGAGGTACTCCAAAAAAATTATTTTTCGTTAATGTTTTACCACTTTGTCGACGTAGTAAATACACAATGTATCCATGCAATGTTGCACCTATCTGGCCTTATGGTTTCGTCATATCCATTCGTCTACTCATCTTTGGCTTGCCATCCAAACGGCTTGATTGCATCACTGAGCCACAGATTGACATTGTTTTGTGTTTTACATTTTCGGAAACACAAAATTAATGTTGACGTTATATTGAAAATAAAATAAATAATTAAAAAAATAAAAAACCCGACTGCAAAAAATACATATACCTAAGCAACGCACTAAAAAGACCGAAACAAGTTTGAGAAAACTGACTACACTATGAGCTGAAACCCTAAGTGAAATAATTGACGTTATGTTTGGTAGCAGGCGGGACCCATTCGCAAATTATAAATCGTACAAAAATATATGGGCCCCGCCTGCTAACAAACATAACGTCAATTATTTCACTTAGGGTTTCAGCTCATAGTGTAGTCAGTTTTCTCAAACTTGTTTCGGTCTTTTTAGTGCGTTGCTTAGGTATATGTATTTTTTGCAGTCGGGTTTTTTTATTTTTTTTATTATTTATTTTATTTCAGTCTTTTCAGTTGCTTTTGAATTGTAGTTATCTATGCAGGCGGGTTTTTGTTTTTTATTATTATTATTTATCGTTATATTTAATATAAAACTGCAAGTTATATACATATTTAGAATCAGTGTTTAAAATCCTTCATTTTGATACTCGATATACTTGGTAGATTTTTTTTTTTTACCTCACAATATGGCGTCAAACATCCGCCATTTTGGTTTTTTTTAATGTCACCTATCTAAGAACACTTGGGCTATTAAGACGAATCTAGCGATACCTCAAATGTGAAAATCCGTTTAGCGGTTCTGAAGATACAAGGTAATAAAGAATATTACATACATACATACATACATACATGCAAGATACGCGCCAAACACATAACCCTCCCGGCAGTCGGGTAAAAAACAATGCTTACATGTTATTGACATTGTCACGTATACATAATTATATCTTTGGGGGTGTTTACTATTCACTGAAAAACTGTTGTTCACTTTATTGTGAAAAAAATGTATTCATAATTTTAAAACACTTCGTACGTTACATCATTATGAATCATGGTGTACACATATTTTTGAAATATTCTACGTTGACATATTATTGCAAATTTGTCAATGTATCTATATTGACCGGCAGGATAACAAAAAAATTATAAGTACCTGTCTACTTACAAAAATATAGGTATAAGTAGTGTTACCACATTTAAATCACCGTGTCTTGATTTCCAGTCACCGTGCGAGCCTCACGACGGTTCCGATAAGGAGAACTTCAGCATCCTGCTCGTAGAGATGGCGAAGGTATTGCGTAACCACAACTTCGAGCTGTCCGCTATGGTCGCTCCGAGACCTGAGGTGGCAGCCGTCGCCTACGACCCCGAGATCCTCGCCGCCACTCTCGACTGGATCTCCGTCGCCGCCAACGACTTCTACGACACTACGGCGAAGAAAACCGCCTATCTGCTACCGCTGGAACAACCAGATATATACACGGATAATAACATTGTAAGTATTGGAAAGAATACTAAATTTATAAGCATCTACTTATATGTATAAAGCCCAAGTTTGTTGAATAAATGTTTTATTATCATTAAAGACATCCGACATCTTGTAACGTCGGGTTTATCTCTTGTCTACTCGAAGACGAACTACAACGACGACAAGTTAACCCTAAAGACTATTTACACCAAAAATAGGTTACATAAGTCATGTGAAGACACACAAGCCAAATCGAACAATAGCAGTCGCCGTGGTCGAAATCGGCCGGGGCCTCTAGTAAAGACGCGTTCGGTAATTTCGACGGCGATCTTCGAAATCAAAAATGGGATTTGACATAAGTCATCGCTAAGTGATAATATGTCGCTTGCGATGCGTTATGTCAAATCCCATACATTTTGTTTCGAATGAATTTTGACTAGAGGCCCTAGAATCAATCAATCAGTCATCATCACCATCATCATCATCATTATAATAACAAAAACTTTACCGAATTACATGATTATTTTGTTTCAGCAATCAAGTCTGGGCTACTGGGCGGGCGTGATCCCTCCTCGCCAGCTGGTGGTGAGCCTGCCCGCGTACGGACGCTCGTACACGCTGCGCAGCGAGCGCTCGAACGGCGTGGGCTCCAACATCGCCGGTCCCGGCCGGCCTGGGCCCTACACGCAGATACCTGGATTCCTGGCGTATTATGAAGTAAGTCTTACTAATATTATAAATGTGAAAGTTTGTGAGGATGTATGGATGGATGTTTGTTACCCCTTCACGCAAAAACTAGTGATCGGATTTTGATGAAATTTGGTATAGTAGTAGTTTAGGCTCTGAATTAAAACATTGGCTACTTTTTATCCCGGAAAAGTGCAGTATTTCTGCGGGATACCCGATAATATTCATAATAAAATGTACCAATTTTTAAGCTGGTTATACAACGAGATAATTTGTATTCTTATTTGTAGAGCTTATTCAAGTAGTGACTTCTAGATACTGTCTTCAGATCCAACTAAGTACTATTATAAATGTGAAACTTTGTGAGGATGGATGTATGGATTCATGAGTATTGAGTGGATGTTTGTTACTCTTTCACGCAAAAACTACTGAACGGGTTTCGATGAAATTTGGTATGGTAGTAGTTTAGGTTCTAGATTCAAACATAGGATACTTTTTATCTCAAAAAGTACAGTATTCCCGTGGGATACTATATTTACGCGGGTAGAGCAGCGGAGAAAACCTAGTCTTACAATAAATTCGCGTTTTAACCGTCGCAATTTTCTTTCAGATATGTTCGGCGATAGATGCTGAACAGTGGAACGTGAGAGAGAGCCCACAGGGCACATTCGCAGTACACGGATCTCAGTGGACGTCGTACTTGAGGCCGGAGGAAGTGTTTCGGATATCGTCAGCCGTGGCCGCAGCCGGACTCAGGGGTGCCGCTCTCTTCGCCCTGGACCTCGACGACTGGAGCGGGTCTTGCGAGTGCCAACCCTGGCCGCTGCTGTCCGCTCTCAGACAAGGACTCTACGAACCAAACCTTCCGCCTACCTTGTGCACGTGATTTTAGGAATTTATTTTCTACTGGTAACACGAATTTAATTTGTTATACATGCAGGTATGTGTATAATATTGAAGACTGCGTTATACTCTTATTTTTTGTATTTAGAAATATTATTATTTTCGATTACATTATAATTTTTACTTTACATGTAACTTCCGGAATTAAAGTCAAACAATGATAGCGAGAATGCTATGTGTAATTTGTATATTGTAGGTAGACCTATTCATTATCCATGAAAATATAATTTGACAATAACAAAATCGGAATGTAGAGTAATGTGTAAAATAGAAATGTGACGTCATTCCGAAACACTGCGCCCTTATGTGCCCTTTTTGCATACATTTTAATAAAGAATTCGAGCGAAGTTCTATGACTTAGATAAAATTGGTATATTTTTCTGTCCTGAAGTATTATTATATCTATTAATATATAAATAAGTTTAATATTATGTATATTAATAAGATTTATCCTGACTTTATGCATAATAAAAAAGTGCAATTTTAGCAACGATAAAATAAAATGCATATTTTTGTAAAAAGTGTTAAGTATACCAGTT
This sequence comes from Glaucopsyche alexis, assembly GCA_905404095.1. Lineage (NCBI taxonomy): Eukaryota > Metazoa > Arthropoda > Insecta > Lepidoptera > Lycaenidae > Glaucopsyche > Glaucopsyche alexis. The sequence goes on from FR990053.1 coordinate 13,938,444, forward strand.
GATTGTAGCAGTGCCTACTTTTTTTTTACTAAGTTTTTTTCCGATTTGCTGAAATCTTATTAGGATATAAGTGATCGCTTATGTGTAAATAGTTCGTAACTACCTACCTCTATCATAGTGTCAGGACGCCACTGTTACCCATATTGTTTAAACATAGTGTGTATTAAAATAAAAATACATAATATGAAATAATTTTTTATTTACCTTTGACTTGCAAGTAAAATGCCTTTACTGGCAAAATTCTCGATTTTGTCACAAGTACCTACTTATTTATTACTTACGCCTTACTAGCTGCTAGAGGTAGAACTCTAATGTGGCCTCAAAACAAATTACTATTACCTTCTGCTTTCCTAGTTTTTTCTTCTTCCTAAGTATTTTTTTAAAAGCTTTTATTTAACTTGCAATGTATGAATTTTGTTCGGGTACTCAATTTTGAAGCAGATATCTTCAACCGATTGAGCTAAAATGTTGTATACACGTTTATTTTGATAACAATGCATGGTTAGCTATGTGACGTCATTCTAAATCCAACATGGTGGAACACCCAAGATAGCTGACAAGACATTATTAGGTATCAATGCACTCCTACAATATGGGTACTAATTACTAAATGAAAGGGCTTGCTGGGAATAACTCGAAAATCCAACAAGACCTTGCAACGATAATGCGTTGAATGAGATGAACAGACTAAGGAACCTGTCTAGCGATAACTAAAAAGTAAAAAATATTTAAAAAAAGACAAAAACAAGCTTTTATTTGAATACGCTAATAATATTTTAACTAGTAAGTAACTCATAAACTAACTCATATAGTATCAGATCAAGTTACCTAATTTAATAGATTTAATTGGTTGATTCTCGACAAGCTTTAATCTATACTAATATTATAAATGCGAAAGTGCGTCTGTCTGTCAGTCTGTCTGTCTGTTACCTCTTCACGCTTTAACCGCTTTAATCTTAAATATATGGGTCGATTAAAGAGTAGAGTACAAGAAAGGTTTTATTTATAGGGTATGGAGATTAACTGCGGATGATTTTCGTACCTACTAGTTCGAGAGTTATTTTCGTGGACTAGACTAGATATAACTACATAACTCCTGTAGGTGCTACACATGTGAGAGGTATTGATAAATAACTGATAAGTGATAAGAAACAAAGAATGAGACACGATATTAAAAGATAAAGAAAAAATAAACCACAAGAAACAACTCCAATAAAGTTATCAAATAACACGATATTAATATTAATTGACAGTACATGACGTATCTTATTAATTTACGAATGTCCCAGAAATAAAATGTGTAAACATCAGCGGCGAAGGCTGATTCTCCTTCATAGAGAAGCCCTAGCCTGTATGATGGGGATGTAGGGGGATGTAGGGGGATGTAGGGATTTGGATCAGGGTCTTCGAAAGGTAAGTGGTAGGTAAGGGAAGCCGATAGGAATGGTGTTATAGGAACCCCACGCTACTGGTAAACATTAATGAATTTTCAAATTAAAATAAAGGTCCTTGACTTTACTAGTAGAAAACTCTAGGACAACAAGGTCTTTCTAATAAAGCCATCATTTTCCAAGATTTTCCTAGCAATTATATGTCTAACTCATGAAATATCCCACCAAAAACATTTTCATGTAAAGTAATGCCAAGACGATACCATATTACTGTCAAAAAGCCATTAGATCTCATGTAAAACCAAGCTTCTGACTCTACCAAACTTCTAACTCCACAAGCCTAACTACACAAACTCTACACCTTAGTAGTTTTACGTGGGAGAGCCATGCTTCGGCACGAATGGGCCGGCTCGACCGGAGAAATACCACGGGCTCACAGAAAACCGGCGTGAAACCGCTTGCGCTGTGTTCCGTCGAGTGAGTGAGTTTACCGGAGGCCCAATCCCCTACCCCCCTAGAAATGCCGCAGTTGAAAAACAATTTGTTACCCCAGGAGGGTACCAACTGCGTTGGAGAATCCCTCTCTGGACGTCCATGCTCAGGGACCCCTGGAACTGAGCGTGGACGTCCAGGCTGCCCCTCGTATTCTGGGGAGGGCAAAACTGCGCTACAATCTGCTCGGGGCAAGAGCAAACACACAAAGGCACCCCCCTCGATATTAGGCATGGACTTCTGTAATATCAGGGGATTACACTCCAACCTTAATACCGTCCATTACCACCTTGAGACGGCAAAGCCGGCTTTGCTCTTTTTAACCGAGACGCAGATATCATCTCCGAGTGACACATCATACCTTTCCCACCCAGGGTATTATCTCGAGCACTCCTTTCTGCCCAAAGCTGGAGTGTGTGTGTATATCAGAGATGATATCAGCTCTCGCCGCCTCAGCAATCTTGAGGACAGGGACCTGTCAACATTATGGCTCCGCATAGATTGCGACGACCACCCTCGCGTCTATGCGTGCTTATATAGGTCCCATAGTGGTGACACCGAGACGGACCGACTCTTGGAACACCTGCAAGCTGCTTCAGATTTTGTACAGCGGCAGATCCCATCCGCAGAGATCATAATACTTGGCGACTTTAATGCCCACCACGCCGACTGGCTCAATTCCAGTAAAACTGATCATGCGGGGAGATCTGTATGCGACGTTGCCCTTGCGAACGACCTAACACAACTGGTTACTACGCCTACGCGAATCCCAGATGTGGACGGTCAGAATCCTTCCTTGTTGGACCTTCTGCTGACTTCAAATCCTGATGGCTACCAAATATCCGTAACCGCTCCACTTGGTTCATCGGATCATTGCCTTGTCAGGAGTTCTGTGCCACTCACGACGGTGTTACGACATCGTGCTCTTAAATACCGTCGTGTGTGGCACTACAAGTTAGCAGACTGGGATGGGATGCGGTCGTTTTTTGCATCCTATCCTTGGGGGCACGTGTGCTTCTCGCCGGATGATCCCGACAACACTGCCAACTCTGTTGCCGATGTGGTAGTGCAGGGGATGGAACTTTTCATTCCGTCCTCTGTAGTGCCAACTGGCGGCAGATTTCGTCCCTGGTTTGGTTCATCCTCCAAAAAAGCTTCTCGCCGGAAGCAGGAGGCTTACCAATCCTGGGCCAATGCAGTGTCTACTCGGGATTTAAATACCAGCACATATAAAATGGAGTACAACCATGCCTCTAGGTCCCTCAAGAAAGAGATCATTTGGGCAAAGAAACAGCACGTTAATAGAATTGGCAAGAGACTCGAGCGCCTCCCCTCGGGAACCCGTGCATTCTGGTCTCTGGCCAAAGCTATTGAGGGAAATTTCTGCAAGCCAACCCTACCATCCCTACACGTAGGAAATGGATCGTTAGCCCAGGACGCAAAAGACAAAGCCGATCTTCTGGGCAAGCTCTTTGCGTCTAACTCGACCCTAGATGACGGGGGGCAGAAACCGCCGACCATACCGCGATGTACGACCTTCATGTCGGATATTCGGTTTCATCAGCGCTCAGTGCGAAAAGCCCTCCGTTCCCTTGATATCCAAAAGTCGAGTGGGCCTGACGGAATCCCTCCTATTGTGTTGAGAAAGTGTGCTCCAGAGTTGGCTCCGGTCTTGACGCGCCTTTTTCGGCTCTCCTATTCCTCTGGCATCGTCCCGGCTTCTTGGAAGACAGCCTTGGTGCACCCGATCCCCAAAAAAGGTGATCGCTCAAATCCTTCCAACTACAGACCAATCGCCATAACCTCTCTCTTCTCAAAGATAATGGAATCCATTATCAATGGCCAGCTTCTTCGATACTTGGACGGCCAGGGATTACTAAGCGACAAACAATACGGGTTCCGTAAGGGTCGCTCGGCTGGTGATCTCTTGGCGTACCTAACTCATCGTTGGGCTCAGGCAATTGAGTCGAAATGAGAAGCATTGGCTGTTAGTTTGGACATTGCGAAGGCCTTTGATCGGGTTTGGCATAAAGCGCTGCTTTCAAAGCTTCCATCATACGGGCTGCCCGAGAAATTATGCAAGTGGGTCACAAGTTTCTTAGCAGACAGAAGCATAAAGGTCGTAGTTGACGGCGAATGCTCGGAAACTCAGTCAGTTGATGCTGGTGTCCCTCAGGGCTGTGTGCTATCGCCTACCCTATTCATACTGCATATCAATGACATGTTACAGACCAACGGCATTCATTGCTATGCGGATGATAGTACAGGTGATGCTGTATATACCGGCTCCCCTAATATTTCTCGGCTAAATGTCATCGAGAGTCGAAACGAACTTGTGTTTAAAATAGAGAATTCATTGGAGAAAGTCTCTGAATTGGGTAGACGTAACTTAGTCCAATTTAACCCCGCTAAGACACAAGTCTGCGCATTCACCGCTAAAAAGTCACCTATGGTCGTACATCCTCGTTTTGAGGGCACATCTTTAACCATCTCCCCTAGCATTGAAATACTTGGCGTTAGCATATCGAGCGAAGTCCAGTTCCGATATCATCTAGAGGGTAAGGCCAAGTTAGCCTCGAAGAAGCTTGGTGTTCTCAACAGAACGAGACAGTACTTCGGTCCGGACCAACGCCTACAACTCTACAAGGTGCAGGTTCGGCCTCATATGGAATATTGTTCTCATCTCTGGGCAGGAGCACCAAAATACCAACTGCTCCCTCTGGATCGTATCCAACGAAGGGCCGCTCGAATTATTGACTGTCATTATGTTTCAAACAGCTTGGACCCCTTGGAATTACGCCGAGATGTAGCTTCACTCTGCATCCTCTATCGGTTGTATCACGGGGAGTGCTCTGAGGAATTGTTCGGAATCATACCACCTGCAACTTTTCGCCATCGTCCCACGCGAAAAATATTCCATCCTCATCACCTTGATGAGTGGCAGTCTTCCACCGTGCGTTTCTCGCGTAACTTTCTGCCGCGCACTATAAAACTCTGGAACGAACTGTCACCAGCAGTATTTCCGAACCTATACGACCTACAAACCTTCAAGAAGAGACCGTATTCCCTCTTAAAAGGCCGGCAACGCACCTGCAGCTCTTCTGATGTTGCGAGTGTCCATGGGCGACGGTAGTTGCTTTCCATCAGGTGACCCGTTTGCTCGTTTGCCCCCTTATTTTATTAAAAAAAAAAAAGTCAAAATATGTGGCCTGGCAATGGCCAGGCCACATATTTTGAAAAAGTATGCAATCAAAACTTTAAATGTTTAATTGAATTAGTAATTTTAGAATAAGTAAATTTAAATGAATTAGTCTGCTACTGGGAACATATTGTGAAAAATTCTGAAAATCCTTTATCTAGAATCAAGATTAATCCAAACCCAAGTTACGAGGGTTCAAAAAATCGACGAAACGCTTCGAGAAAAGGTGGTCTGTTAGTGCCTTTGCGCTTCGCTTAGCTTATCTTAGCTAATATTTAACCTCAGACCGAATATAAGTATAGACATAACGTTGCGCTCAAAAAGTGAGACACGTACAATAATATGAAGACGATTTGGCGATATGAAGACGGCCGCGCGGTAGTCTGCCGCGAGTGACCGAGAGCGCCAGACGTAGTTTTAGTGAAATAATAATAGGGTATTTTCCAAGTTTTTGAAAAGTATGTCAAATTGTTCATAATACCAAAATACATTAGCAGTTTGAACCATTCTTTGTGAATTTCTTTATTTTCCTTGCAAATTAGCCTAAAAGTTTAAATTAATATTATAGGCGCGAAAACGCTATAATGTGTTGTCATGACGTCACATTCTTGTAACACTGTAACTGTCAAGTGTCAATTGTCAAATTACACTGAAAATGCCAAATCCCAGAATACCCACTGTTTACGTTTGTAAGTAAATGTTTTAAACCTATTAAAAATGCCTTATAAATGGTGCGTAGTGCCAAAATGCACTAATACGTCTATTAAAACACTAGGGAAAATCTCTGTAACCATACAAAAGAACACTGAAATGCGGAAAAAGTGGCTTTTACTCGCTGACGTTAATGATTCTGATGCTAGCTATTCTTTATGGAAATCAGGAGGCCATTAAAAAAAAAAAGAAGTACAAGAATATGACGTCACATTCCAATCTCGTGCGTTTTTAGTCACGTGGTCAAACGTGAAAAATTCATAATTTTATTTTTGATATTTTATAAAAATCATACATATTTTTGTGTAAAAAGTTGGTTAAAGTGGTTTAAATTAATGTTTAGCGATAAAATATCAACAATCTGATGTATATTTTCATCATAGGATAATACCCTATTGCGAAATTATGCCGTCCTGCGTCATAAAATGCTGCAAAAACAATTCATGTTTTCATAAAAAGTCATCTAGGATTACTTTTCACAAGTAAGTATCCGATTTGGTGTGTAATTTAAACAAAATCGTAAAATATTTGTCATCATTTCTCGGAACACGAATTCTAGACGCCATTGTGTCAGTGTTGCAAGTTAAGAACATTATCTTTTTCCCAAAAGTAAGGGAAGTTGTGATTTTTGGATACTTTACAATTAAGTGTGTTTTAGGAAATTTTACTATTGCATATTTAGTTTTGGAATATATTAGGTTATATAATTATGTCACCGTAAAATTACGTTAATTTTAAAATAAATTACTCTCATTATGTAAGTTAATTGTCTTTCATCTAAGTCAACCAATACAAATAAAACACAATACTACATTTTTTTAATGTAATGAACCAGGACACGAGCAGACGGATCGCCTGATGGTAAGCGATTACCGCCGCCCATGGACACTCGTGTTGCGACTTGCGTTCCTGGTCCATAAAATCCCCAATCCCCCCATGGGTCTCCGGTAACCTCCCTCACTCGGCGAAACACAACGCAAGCGTTATTTCCCGCCGGTTTTCTGTGAGGTCGTGGTATTTACCCGGTTAAGCCGGCCCATTCATGTCGAAGTGTGGCTTTCCCACAGTTAAATAATATAACTTAACATAACTTTTACCAAAGTATATCGCTCGCACTTGGGAGTCGCAGCACAATGCTTGCAACATTTTTCTCTAGCACACATGCGCAAATCTACGATATCTTACACCAAGTTACCCACACAAAGCCGAGACTTTGCCTCACTTAATGCTCACTTATTTCGTCCCGATTGTTTACGACGGCTCAGTCTATACTTTTATTCGGTCTGAGTATTTAACGTACCAAGTAATAAGCGCCTTTCATAAACGCTAAAATTGAAACAATAGATCTTGTACATACGTATTTAGGTACACGCGATGTAGAGTTCCATTATAACGTAGCGATGTAGTTTCCTACACGTTTAATTATTAGATATTATTTCGTAATAGCATAATGGACTAAAAATAAATAAATAAATAATATAGTAAAATAATTAATATATAAATAACCTACTTAGGTATTGATCAATGAAACCCGGTGCTAAAATACAAAGTCCAAAATATATTTTGACAAGATAAAACCACATTATTTAGAGAAATTATCAGCTTTTATTTCAATAGTACCAATTTTGTCTAATCATGTCTACAGAATTGATTTCTGTACAATACAAAGTCTGCCACAACCGGGTTCTACCTATACTCTACATGACGTCACGGTGACGTCACCTGCCCTTGCTACTCGGTAGTCATTCGCGGCGCACGCTTGTATTAGGTAATGTAGAGACTAGAGTTAACCATAGTTAACCTCAAAATTTTGCGCGAAAATACCTTCAGTTAAAAGTTATTCTGTCAAATTTTCTATATCTTGACGACGAAATATTTAGTTGAATAAACGCACTATTTGTGTTATTTATGTTTCTTCTTTACTGTTTTACACAGAAAGTGATGAAATATGTCTAGGAATATATTTTTATCTGTTATATTGAACACGAACAAGGCTTGCTCTTCTTCGATAAATAAATCGACTGGCTTTGGAGTCCGCAGGAATGTACACACTGCTAATGTAAGTATGAAGTGCCATTTAAAATAATTTATAACAACATAGATCCATAATAATAACTTGTGTAGTTTTTTAAAATTAGCTTATAATACCTATATTATTTAATTTTAAAGGAAATTTTATTTTTGGAGCGAGATTATAAGACTCCGCTGTCCGTTGTCTGTCTGTCCGTCTGTCACCAGGCTGTATCTCATGAACCGTGATTGTAGACTACTACAGTTCTACTAAGACAATTGAAATTTACATAGATTCTGTTGTTATAACAACAAGTACATGCCTACTTAAAAGCGTGTTCGTTCCCTCCGTCAGATTTTGTGGATTTTGTTAACTTTTTACCTAAGAGCGTTGTCTTCTGTAATTGAGCGTTACATTTTCGTAATTTGTTTACCTACATATAAATAAAATAAAATAAAAGTTTATGTTTCTTGTGTTGTGTGTAAAGTGTGTTAAGTAAATATGAACGTATGTCGGAAATCACTTCATATAAATTTATTTAAGAGACCGCCTTGAGTAGCGAGCACATCCGAACACGAAAGAACGCTCTAAGCAACTGTTTGTGCGCTCTTGCGTCGGTTATACCAAACGAGCGAGTGTTCTTAGAGCATTCTACCAAATTACCGGCGAACACGTGGCGAATACACCAGAACAACGAAAGAATGCTCGTTGTTTGTTTACATTACAAGAGCTCTGAGCTTTACTAGAATGAGCATTCGCTCGCTTGGTCTAAACCCACCTTTAGATGTGGATTTTGTTAAATTTTTACCTATGCTCAATTAGACCGTTGTCTTCTGTAATTGAGCGTTATATTTTCGTAATTTGCTCCTTAGTAGTTTTCTTGAAAAACTCGAAAAACAGATCCGGCTGCGGTAACATATTTTGAGAACGTTACTCTAGCCAGACGTTTTTTTTTGTCCAAATGATATTTTGAGGAAAATAGTATGCAGATAATTAGTGCGTTGTAGGGTGTAATTGAGCGGACAAAAATTTCATTTGTATCTTGATCCGTTATGAAGATATTCAAAATCCTGGGGAAACGTTTGGCGATTTCTTATATCTCGAAGACTATTGGGATCTACAATTTTTGGCACACGTTCTCACTCACAAATTTGCTTGAATTTGCGCGGCAATAAAAATAAATAATAATATACCATTCAAAAGTTTTTTGACATTTCACAAAAACTAAGTACTTAGCACATCCTAGCACTTCTTTTCACACATCACAGATCTCAGATACAAATGGTTCAGGTTCAAGATTTGTATCTATGCTCAATTACACTCTGCAACGCTCTAATTATCTGCGTACTACTTTCCTCAAAATATCCTTTAGAAAAAATAAACGTCTGGCTGGAGTAACGTTCTCAAACGTTACCGCAGCCGGATCTGAAGTTTTTCGACGTTCGAGTTTTTCAAGAAAACTACAAAAAAGCAATTACAGAAGACAACGCTCTAATTGAACATAGGTAAAAAGTTAACAAAATCCATACATCTAACATGAATTTTTAACCGTTTTGTACGGAACCCTTCATGCGCAAGTCCGACTTGCACTTGGGTTTCAAAAAAATTATATGAAGTTATTTCTGACATACTTACGTTTATATGTAAACAAATTACAAAACATTTGTTTAGAAAAATTGCAATTATTAGTAATTATATACACGCGAGTTGTTGTTTAATTCGACCATGGCCGAAAATAGATGGAATACATGTAAAAATAACGATATTTCAGGTGTCGGTAAAAGAAGTGAAGATTCCGACCAGATGGAACGGCCACATTGCCGCCAAGCTGTGGGGCAACGAGAACGAGCGGCCGATACTGGCGCTGCACGGCTGGCAGGACAACGCTGGCACGTGGGACCCGCTGGCGCCAGCGCTCGCCACCAAACGGCCGATCCTGGCGATCGACTTTCCCGGACACGGCTTGTCATCCTGGTACCCGAAAGGTAAGGGTATAATTTTAAGGGTTACAACTTTCGATAGAAGCAGAAACATTTTCGCGTACCTACTAAAGGTAGTATAATTAAATAAATACCTATTTTGGGTGTAGTAGGTAATACTATTTTAAAATTACTAGGTACAATCATTTTCAAATTTTATCTCTCTGCATAACGCTGGAATATTTTTGTAGTTTAATACATTGTTATAACAATGCAATGCTAATATAATAACCTAATTATTTACTTTTATGTCCCATTGTTTAATTTTTATTCAAATTGCAATTAAATTACTTACCTACATGATTGGCTAATTTGGTCGTTTCTACTTTGCAGGAATGCAGTATTATCCTTGGGATCTACCACGTTTGATTTACTACATAAAGAAACATTTTAACTGGGATAAAATTTCCCTGCTAGGGCATTCTATGGGCTCCATAGCGGCCATGCGTTTCGCGAGCATCTATCCGGACGACGTCGATTTCTACATAGCGATCGATAGTCTCATTTATGACGATTATGACTTGAATCTCGTAGTTGGTAACTTTCCGAAAATCATACAGAAAACTGAGATCGCCCAGACTCGAATAGACACTCCGGCGCCGTGCTACGCCATAGACGAAGTGATCGATCGTTGGTATAAAGGCACCAACGGCTCCGTTACCAAAGAAAGCGTACCGCACCTATTAAAACGTGGAGCCAAAGAGGCTACGAGTGAACCAAACAAGTTTTATATATCCAGGGACCCCAGATTGAAGAACATATTGTTTTGTCCGGATGACAAAAATCTTGTTAAGGTTTTAGTCAGCAGATTGAAGTGTCCCACGCTGTATATCAAGGGCAAGGACTCACCCTACGCTTCCGACGACTATTCGACGGAGCTGCGCGAACTGATCGCTAGTACCAATCCGAAATTCGAATGGTACAATGTGCCTGGCACCCATCACTTGCATTTGAACAATCCCGAAAGGGTAACTCCTCTTATCATGGACTTTTTACAAAAATACAAATTCATAACATAATATTTTTTACAATAAGTTTAACACCAAAGCAAAACGTACCTACTTAAAAATATAATTATACTAACTCTTTAAATCAAATTTTTACATTTAAATAAATAAAAAATATATGTAATAAGGAATTTAAAACTATTTTATAAAGTCTAGTGAGAGACTGCGTATTCATTGTAATAAAATTATCTACTTATTTAATATTTTATTGTGTTTATGTTCACACAAAATGTTATAATTCATGTTGTTATAATAGGTTTATTACAATGAGTTAAGATGCGCTTTGTATGCAAACAAATTAAATATAAATATTACCTTGGATGTTAAAACCAACAAGTAAGTTTTCGGTTTATATTTTCTATAAACAAGTAGAGTTATAAATATAATATTTAACAATTTAGGCTTAACAAACTTCGTTTATTTTTGTATGTTTGTATCCACTAGCTTTCTTTTACAGCAATGTCACTATGTGAGGACAAATCTAAATCACTATTTGAGTCGTAAACATGTGCACCTTTCCGTAGCGGCAATACTTTCAGTAGCGCCTCCTGCCATGGCATCCCTTCAGCAACTCGGAGTAATATCTCAAAAACTGAAAAAGAATTAACATTTTAATAACTATTTCTCAAAACAAATTATAAGTGAATTATGTGTTAGTGTATAATTGGTGAATGGAAATAGTAGTAATTATTACAGGTTGAGGTTACAGGTCATAATTTTTTTTTGTCTTTTGTTGTTTTATTTGAACTGTCTGATTCTTTACAACGAAAAGTATGAACTCAATTTATTTAAAAAGTTTGCTTTTGCATATGTTATTATATTTAAAATTAGACAGAATAACAGATCTAAAAGAATTTCTTTTTAGCTTATTTTATTCACTTCAGGAATATTAATTTGAAAGTTTAACTTACCATGATCAATTGTAAGGACTTTTCTTGTTTTCATATTGATATATTTGTCTAAAGGCAGCTGTGCATGTCTAATTCCTTGCTCCAGTGCTATCTTATGACATAGACCCTGAAATTCACAATAAAACCAATAAGTTTAAGCACTGCTATAAACTGTTATTATTATCTGTAGTTAGTTAAGCATAGGAATTAATATCTGCCATGATAATACACAAGCTAATACCAAAATTAGAGCAGGTATTTGAGGCGACCTGACAACAACTGATTCCATATGGGGGTATAATTAATTGGTGAGGTATAGGACAAGTTGCCAGGTTGCCTCAATACCTGCTATAAAATAGGCAGTAGCTCTCGGTCTATTTTATAAAATATCAAAAACAAATTATTTATTGGATACTTTTGTAAGCTGTTATGGAGCCATCAAATACCAAAAGCAGTATTATTTGCCAATTTTAATTTATTTATATATTGTAATTTATTCTGCATCTTACTATAATAAATAAGTTAGGAAAAAAATGCTTTTTCATTTACACCAAATTAAAAAGTAATCCCTCTAATCTATACTAATATTATAAAGAGGAAAACTTTGTTTGTATGTTTGTTTGTTTGTTTGTTTGTTTGTAATGAATAGGCTCAAAAAGTACTGGACCGATTTCAAAAATTCTTTCACCATTCGAAAGCTACATTATCCACGAGTAACATAGGCTATATTTTATTTTGGAAAAAAATAGGGTTCCGTAAAATATTTGGGTTTTTCGGATACAAGGTGTAAAAAATCAACCAGAAAAGTTACTTATTTTGCGTACGCTGCCTAAACTATAAAAGATAGAACCATAAAATGTTCCAATTAATTGTAGATCTTATAAATATCTACAAAAAAGTCCGCGACACACTATACCTATCTATGTCGAGTGAGGCACAACAACCATTTTTTTATTTAGAAATCTTGATTTTTTTTGGACTACATTTAAACGCGTTTATTTTACTCATGCTATTAATCCTTATCAAAATAAATTATTTCATCACTAAGTACAGTTTATGTAGATAATATTTGGTCTTTGAATGATTGAAATTGGACGTGTGGTTTTGAAGTTATGGCGAAATTAAAATATTACGATTTCTGCTGCACGGCCCGTTGCGAAGTGGGCGTCACCAAGGCGGGGGTGCGCGTGCGGGGGGAGTTTAGATCTTTGGTATTTCATACGATAAAAGTATACCCACCTACTTATTTCATTGAGTTTTAGTAGGTACCTATATTAATTTGTTTCTGTTTGTTTTGACTAGATTTCGCCCATTTTGTTAAAGGTTTAAAGACATTCTGTAGTATTAGTATCAGTATTGTACCCGTGCGAAGCTGGGGCGGGTCGCTAGTATAAGCTAAGAATTACTTACCTTATATTTGTTGTGATCCACTAGGCCACCTATTATGTAGTAATTATCTTCATCAAAACTTTCAATCACATTATCTGATTCACTTGTTAGGTATACTAGCTTCTCTTTAGGAAACCTGTCAAGGTAGGGCTCTTCATAGAATTCTATCTGAAAATAATTAATTAGTAAAGAAAGGAATTGAATCAACATAATAACACAAAATCAACAAATATATTACAGAAAATGCCTTCAAATATTTTTGTAACAGAAATTATATGCAATTAGAAACATTATTTTATGGTATATTTTATACAAGATTTTAACAAAAGAATACTATTTGATGTAAATAGAACAATACAGCTTTAGAAAAGACTTTGTTGTTTACTTAGAAAATAATTCCAACTGCACTTACATCCCAATTTTCATAGCCATTATGCCGAGACATATCACATTTAGATTTTTCGCCAAAACTAGTTACATAAAATTGTAAAGGTGAATCAGATCGCCTGTTGATGGAGTAACATCTTAATATTTGTTTTATTACTTTATACCTATCTTTTTCTATCATTAAATGATCAAAACTAAGATCAATAATGACTCCAACATTTCTTGTAATTTTCTCTAGCTTCATTTTCTTCAAGGCCTTTCTGTTAGGGCCTAGATCTATGTTTTCTTCTTTTGCCTTTCGTCTTTTTTCCTTTGCTCTTGCTTTTTCTTTCGCACGTTTGTCTGCCTTTCTATTCTCCCACCTAACCTTTTTTAACCATCTTCTCATTTGATTTTTTGTAAATGGTCTAGGTAATTCATTTCCATCCTCATCTTTTAAGCCGGGATCAATAGTAATATCAAACAAACTGTAGTGTAAAACATGTGGTTCAACTTCATCCTCATTAACAACATCAGTTGTAGTTTCTCCCATTATGTAAGTTTTTCGATAACAATAATATAAATGTCACTTTTTAAAAATGCAATCAAAATTATTACAATATTTGTTTATACTTATTTATATACGTACTAAATTGAATTTTTAAATTATTTTATCCACACTGTCGACAAGCCTCAACCCTCAACAACATTTTAATGTCAACATGACAGTTTACACCAGCTGATACACGACAGCTGACATTGAAGTTCTTTTTTTTAATGGTATTACGGTTCAAAACCATATTCTGTCATTGTCACGTTAGAAAGGCGGGAAATGGAAATAGAATTTTCGTTTCAGTTTTCAACACCGTATTTCTAAATCTTCAAATCGTAAGTCTAGTCAAAGTCCGAATAAATCAAAGACTGAATAAATAGTCAGTGAAGTCAATAAGTCAATTCAGCAAAGTGATAGTAGAAGCTTTACTGAAAATTCCTAGAGAGTTTTGGTTGAAACACAAAATAGCAAGCTTTTGAAGTTGTAGCACTTTGCCACACTTGTACACGCTAACCGCTAACGAATATTTAATGGTCAATGTCAGTGGCGTAGCGTAGTAGGGGCGGGGGGGGGGGGGGGGGGGGGGGCGGGGTACCAAATTCGTGCGTGTGTAGAGCAGTCCGGCGGTTAGGCCGTACAACGGTATCAGTGTTGCCAACTTAGGGATGTACCCCCCAAAATTAGGGAAAATATCAACGGAGGTTTACTAGGGGACAGGATGTTTAGAGTTTACTCTTTATGAATCAATTTGTATGTAATACTAAAAATTATTTTAATGTGTGTATCTGGGGGCACGGCAGTGCCCCGCCAAGTCGAGCGCGAAGCAAACACTGCCGTACCATCCTTTACTGGAACCATTTCGCCGCATTTTCAGGCCCCTATTTGAGAACCTCTGGATAAGACCAGAACGCAGAAATTTTCGTCATCCAGTAAGCTATAATCACATACTTAAAATCCAAAATTTCAAGTCTGTAGGTCATTTAGTTCCGAAGTTAAGCGAGACCAAAGTTTCGCATTTATGACACTCACTCACTCACTCATGATCATCAAAATAGAACTAGTACTTCCCATAAACTCAGAGAGCTGAAATTTGGTACAGAGTTAGGGTTTAATGGCCACTTAAAGGGAAAACTATAAAAACTAGGATAATCTATCTGGGGGCACGGCAGTGCCCCCGCCAAGTCGAGCGCGAAGCAAACACTGCCGTACCATTCTTTACTGGAACCATTTCGCCTCATTTTCAGGCCCCTATTTGAGAACCTCTGGATAAGACCAGAACGTCGACTGGGGGCACGGCAGTGCCCCCGCCAAGTCGAGCGCGAAGCAAACACTGCCGTACCATTCTTTACTGGAACCATTTCGCCGCATTTTCAGGCCCCTATTTGAGAACCTCTGGATAAGACCAGAACGTCGATCTGGGGGCACGGCAGTGCCCCCGCCAAGTCGAGCGCGAAGCAAACACTGCCGTACCATTCTTTACTGGAACCATTTCGCCGCATTTTCAGGTCCCTATTTGAGAACTTCTGGATAAGACCAGAACGTCGATCTGGGGGCACGGCAATGCCCCCGCCAAGTCGAGCGCGAAGCAAACACTGCCGTACCATTCTTTACTGGAACCATTTCGCCGCATTTTCAGGTCCCTATTTGATAACCTCTGGATAAGACCAGAACGTCGATCTGGGGGCACGGCAGTGCCCCCACCAAGTCGAGCGCGAAGCAAACACTGCCGTACCATTCTTTACTGGAACCATTTCGCCTCATTTTCAGGCCCCTATTTGAGAACCTCTGGATAAGACCAGAACGTCGACTGGGGGCACAGCAGTGCCCCCGCCAAGTCGAGCGCGAAGCAAACACTGCCGTACCATTCTTTACTGGAACCATTTCGCAGCATTTTCAGGCCCCTATTTGAGAACCTCTGGATAAGACCAGAACGTCGATCTGGGGGCACGGCAGTGCCCCCGCCAAGTCGAGCGCGAAGCAAACACTGCCGTACCATTCTTTACTGGAACCATTTCGCCGCATTTTCAGGTCCCTATTTGAGAACCTCTGGATAAGACCAGAACGTCGATCTGGGGGCACGGCAATGCCCCCGCCAATTCGAGCGTGAAGCAAACACTGCCATACCATTCTTTACTGGAACCATTTCGCCGCATTTTCAGGCCCCTATTTGAGAACCTCTGGATAAGACCAGAACGTCGATCTGGGGGCACTACCGTGCCCCCGCCAAGTCGAACGCGAAGCAAACACTGCCGTACGATTCTTTACTGGAACCATTTCGCCGCATTTGAGGAGCTCTGGATAAGACCAGAACGCAGAAATTTAAACATAAAAAAACGACTTTTATTGCAAAAACCTAGCGAATGGGACACATCTTCTAATTAAATCTAGCCCGTAGCGTCCCACTGCTGGGCGAATGCCTCCCCTTCTGCTTTTGATACGCATATAAATAAAATTAAAGGAAAACTCTGGATAAGACTAGACTGGCTTTTATACTTATACTTACAAGTTAACAAGAACAAATAGTCGAACGATTAACTTTATTCTACTCGAACATTACACAAATTAAATAAACAAATTACACTAAAATCTAGTAAAATAAATCAATATCAACGTTTCTACAAAAAGAAGTGAAATCCCACCAAAAACATTCTGTAAAAAACTAGCCAAGTCTCGATAGAGCTGCTCGTTTATCTCTAAAAAGTAGTGAAATCTAGACAAAGTCGTTCCAAGTCTAAGGTTCCTTACTGCGATTTCTTTATTATTATAGTTGATGTTGTGTGACTTGGCCGTTGAAGGGTACACAAGGGTACAAAAGGGGCTCCATGACACCATTGCTCCAATACATGTGTTCTACAATCAACAACAGCCTAAAATGAGACAAAAGTAGTCTAAAAAGTAGTCTAGATTTCACTACTTTTTAGAGATAAACGAGCAGCTCTATCGAGACTTGGCTAGTTTTTTACAGAATGTTTTTGGTGGGATATACTATATAGCCAGGGATATGAAAATGTATTAGGAGTGAAATCAGATTAAGACAAGTTAGTTTTATGTTATTCACGCGTAAGTCTTTATGTTAAACACATAACCTTTCTTTCTAGCTTATTATCTCTTAGACCTGTCAATGGTATAAGTAATCAGGGGTAAAATTTGGGGAGAAATATTTTTTTAAGTGTTGGTATCACTACCCGTTATCAATGAATTGCGGGAATCATCATCGACGTTTAAAAACAGCACTGTAAATAGAACTCTGTGCTAATGCAATAGAGCATAAAATCGAACACACGAGTGTCGAGCGTTTCGCTCCACTGCACCGTACCAAATCCGTGCGTGTGTAGCGCAAGGAATTTGTAAGTATTATAATACTTACAAATTCCTTGGTGTAGCGACACCGAATTTGGTCTCCGGATATGGTTCGCTGTACGCTCCGTACCAAATTCGTGTGTCTGTAGATAGCATAACTAACTCCAAAAGGCCTGGGCCACCCAAATATTACGTCATGCAAAATTTAGATTTTTTGAAATCTTACACTTTTTTTAACGTTACGGACGTATTTTGCCGACCAGAGTAGAGTCATGGGGGTCAAGTGTGCGCAGCGTCTTAAGTGTGCGCATTCAAAATACCTCGAAAAGTATATACAGGTAAGGAACGGCAAGCCCACACTCCAGGACCCCGCGGGACGTTCTGCAGAGCGCTCGTATTGTAAGCTCGTATTTTGATCTGACAGGTAAATGAAAATTTTTGCTAAATTATTTACGACTAGATGTTTCCCGCGACTTCGTGCGCGCAAATGTTAATTTCGTGAAAATCGTACATAATTCCGGTAGTCTATGTCCTTCCCCGTGGTCTACTCTATATCTGTGCCAAATTTCATCAAAATCGGTCCAGTAGTTTCGGAGCCAATTCAATCCAAACAGACAAACAAACTTTTCCGCTTTATTATTTTTGTCACATTTGACACGTAATCTTTTGAAGTCATAATTTATTATATTATGACTTCAAATATGTATAAACTTTTTGAAAACTATCTATTGCTATCGAGTGCAATTTAATATTATAAACGACATTCATACAATTTTCTGATGGTTGTTTGTCCCTGTTTGGATGGTTTGGG
This sequence comes from Glaucopsyche alexis, assembly GCA_905404095.1. Lineage (NCBI taxonomy): Eukaryota > Metazoa > Arthropoda > Insecta > Lepidoptera > Lycaenidae > Glaucopsyche > Glaucopsyche alexis. The sequence continues at coordinate 13,956,543 of FR990053.1, forward strand.
TTTAGTGTGCGTAGAAGCCTGTCGTGTACCTACGTACTTACGTTACCCCGCTTGCATATTATATCTTTGTTCATGTGTTGATATGTTTTGTTTCAGAGTACAATTATAAATTTAAAATGCTTCGAGATTATCTGATAAAAGCTCGGATAGATGCGTCGTCACAGATTAACAGCTGGAAACCGCCAAATTACTATTAAGGGAGATCTCCAGCCGAGCGAGATGGTATTGCTCGGTCAGGCTAAAGCCCACTGGCCACTGTAGTGGTTTTCAGATGTTGTATACACATTCGTGGCAGACTGGCGTAGGCTCTCTCCTGGCGATCTTACACATAGGTCCATTCCTTACACACAGTGGTGGGTCATACTAAATGTGACAGTACATGTTAAATTCAGGTACAGGGATACTAAAAAGCGTGAAAAGTTGGGGTTTCAAAAAGTCGAAATTTTTGCGTGACGTAATATGTGGATGTCTCCTAGTTAGAATAACTATATTCGATTGCAGATGTATTGATGAATTCGTAAGAAATAATACAAAAACTACAATTTTAAGTAAAATTACACTGATAGGGCGGCATTTCCTTCAGTGCCCAGGGCGGCACTAATAAATCCGGCCCTAGTTACACAGGTACGCACCGAAGCATCCGTGCCCGGAGAGCACCCTGCTGAGCTCCTCCTATTTTTAGGTTTAACTCGGCGAGGACTCTCGCCACGAGCTCCCACGTTGACTCCCCGGCCAGGGTCCCACAAAAGTACCTACAGTATTCCTACAGGATACCTACTTGATTGTATATTTACGCGACATACCTAATCTTTATCGGACGAATGTAAGTAAGTACCTACCTTGGTAATAAATAAATTACATAAAATTAATGTGACCTACATGATCTTTAGATAAGAAATGCTCCATACATAATCTCTCACACACTCATTCTCTAAGTATAACAAGACGTGTTTGTTGCTTAGTAGGTTTCTTAATTTTTTATTGGTTAATTAAACTCTGTATTAATAACTCTGAAATGGCTGCAGTAAGTACCTACCTAGTTTTATAATAATCTTTCTCAGTTCTCTTATGTACCTACTGTATATAAATACCTACATACCCTAATAATGTATTAGGTAGGTACATAATCTTGAAGAACAATTTCAGGACAGATATCAATTGTGGGGTGGGTGTTTCGACGAGGAGCCTTCGGGAGTTTTAAGGCGCCTCAACGATTCTTTAGCAATCGACAGCAGGCTTTATAAAGAAGATATCAAGGGCAGTAAGGCGTGGGCTAATGAACTCCATATTAGCGGCCACTTGAGTAAAGAAGATAATGATTCCATTCAAAGAGGACTAGAACAGGTAGTTTTAGAGCAATAGTTATGTTTTGATTATAATTTGTTAATACTTGAATACTTATGAATGAGTAACTAACTAAGTAAATCCCTCATCAAAATATATTATTTTTTATTCTACCAAAAACCAATCAGGCGAAACAATTTTTCAGGTGGAAAAAGATATTGAGAAGGAATTACTACAAAATCAACGATTGAACGACCCAGAAGAAGACATTCACTCCGTAGTAGAGAGAAGACTGCAGAGGATTGCCGGAGACGCGGCTCTTCGTCTGCACACAGCACGTAGTCGCAACGACCAATCTGCAACCGATACAAAACTATGGATGTCAACAGCATTACATCGAATCGAGATGGAAATTTTGAATTTGATCAAGGTATGACTTCTTACCAGAATCAAGGACAAAGATTGAATGGCACTTTAAGCTTGCAAAGTTACCTACAATTTTATAGATTTCCTAATTCCTACATACTTAAATAAAACATTATTGTTGTAGTTAATCTAGGTATGTACATTGTACAGTATGTTTATTTTTATAGATACTGGTGCATCGAGCAGACCAGGAAATAGAGGTGATCGTGCCCAGCTACACACACCTCCAACGCGCTCAGCCCGTGAGGTGGAGTCATTTTCTTCTAAGGTAAGTAAGTAATTTAAACACGTGCAAAAGTAGAGCGACTTGAGGCGCCCGATGAATCGTTTTATCATTTCAACTAATTCTACAGTCATGCGTGGATGCTTCGAGAAGACGTTTTGAGGTTGGAAGAGCAAAGAGACAGGCTATCATCATGTCCACTGGGCAGTGGGGCAGTAGCTGGGTGTGCGCTACAAATAAATAGGGAGAGACTGGCTGAAAAACTGGGATTCAAGCGCGTTACTCCCAATTCGATGTTTGCCGTATCTTCTAGAGATCATATAGGTAGGTAAAGTTCCCGTAAAAACACGTCTTATTTGAAAAAATATTCATGTATCTATTGAGTTTCATACTCGTATTCCCCCTTCATTTCAGTCGAATTTCTAAACTGGGCGTCAATCTGCGGTATCCATCTCAGCAGATTAGCGGAAGATTTAATCGTATTTAGTTCTCAAGAATTTGCTATAGTCCGTCACTCGGATCAGTTTTCGACGGGATCAAGCCTTATGCCCCAGAAGCGCAATCCAGATGGCTTAGAGCTTATACGAGGGGCAGCTGGTCTTCTTATGGGAGATGCGTTTTCATTCAGTTGTGTGCTCAAAGGATTACCCAGCACCTACAACAAGGACATGCAGTCGGACAAAGAAATCCTGTTCCGATCGTATGACAGATTAACGGACTGCTTAAAAGTGGCTACAGGAACCGTCAGCACTATGCACGTGAGCTCTCATCTTAGTGGTAATTTAAGTTCAGCTGTAGATGGCGCATTTCACAAAAATAACGATCATGCTTGACAGTTGACGGTGACCAAATTCATTGTTAACTTTTAGGTGAACAGTGAGAAAGCCCTGCAGTGCCTAGACCCAGGTATGCTGGCGACGGACCTGGCGCACTACTTGGTCCGGCGCGGGCTGCCGTTCCGCCGCGCGCACCATCTAGTGGGCGCCGCGCTACGCAGAGCCGGCGCGCTAGGTGTCGACTTGCAGAGCTTGCCTCATCAGGAATACGTGAACATTTGGTAAATATTTTTCTGTAACTTGTTTCGTTTTTACGACTAAGACTTAAGTAGGTTGCATTGTAGGTGACATATTCATTCCAGTTCCTATTTAAGACAGAACGTGTGTCGGGATAGCTAGTATTTTATATTAAGGAACTTCGTTCCATATCTGGTGTCCCACGATACCACACGGTTTTTTTATTGAATCAGGCCTCAGGCCGTACGCTGCGTTAAGCGGACACAAGTGGCTGGCGCCCACACGGCGGCGTGCTGTTTTCACGTTTTTCATAGCGCTGCGTGATGGATCTCTTGTCCCCCCTGATACCCGCGGCATGCGTGCGCTTAACGCAACGCACGGTCTCATTCTATTGACGTAGTATATCGAAGCAGTCAAGACTCAAGAGTTAAATTTAAGCTCTCTTATTTCTGTACAGACACTTAAGTCAGATACCTACAGTATGCATAATATCATGGAGGAATTATGTGATAATATTTACGCTTTTTGGCATTTCAGCCCAGAATTCGGGTCTGCAGAAGATCTACAGAATCTCTTCTCATGGGAAGCGAGCGTGGAGCAGTACTCGAGCACAGGCGGCACCTCGCGACGTGCGGTAAAGGAGCAAATACTGCAGCTCCAACAGTGGCTTCAACGATTTTTAAACACTTGCTAATCTTAGCTACATTGTTGCAAAAAAGTTCTGAATAAAACCATTAACAGTCGTAAGGTTGCCTCGCGACGTGCGGTAAAGGAGCAAATACTGCAGCTCCAACAGTGGCTTCAACGATTTTTAAACACTTGCTAATCTTAGCTACATTGTTGCAAAAAAGTTCTGAATAAAACCATTAACAGTCGTAAGGTTGTTATTCGTTAAATTTTAAATGATAAGGATGAAAGAACTTAAGTACTTCAATGTACTCACTACTCACTCTCAAGGAGTTTTTCGATACTCCACGTGTCTCGAATTTGATTTTTTACTAGCGGTAGAGGTGATCACTAACTTTCTATTAAGTTGCAGGTGCTAATAATAATGCAAAAGTTAAGTCGGAAAAAAATAAAAACTAAAATATTTTTTCTTTGTTTTTATGGCCCCCATAGGTCATAAGTACTTAAATATAAGCCGACTTGAAAAGGGTTCAAAATGTAGATTTTTGTATGTTCTTCGAATAATGTACCTTTAACCTATTTCGGGATACGATTTTTCTTTTTGAGATAGTTTTCAAAATATGCAAGCGAGCTTCATGAATATTTTACTAGGACATTTGTAACTAAGTACTCTTTCGAATTAACCCATCAAAAGACGATATCCGAAAACTATTACGTCGATTATGTATTCGCTAAAATTATTGATCGTCAATGCTAAGGCCTCAGATTAAGCAGCAATCCATATATTTTAATGTCTGCCTCTTTATTATAACAATCAAGGTTACATAAAGATTTATTGAAAAATTATATCTTTAAACAGAAGCCCTTTAAATAGATAACTATTTCTAATAATAACTGGACCAAATTTATTGTATACATTTTATTTTTAGGTACTTACCTAGGTACATATTATTATAAGTTATAACGCTATTTTTTATTTTATTTAAGGTTCAATTTACATGAGTGCGTTCTGTATAAGCACTTCCAAAGTAAGAAGCTCAAATTTCGTGCCGAAATATTTAAATGTAAATAGTTCCAGTCAAAACATCTTAACTGTGGACAGTTGCAAACCTAATCAACGTTCATTAACTTGACGATTATATTCAACTATACAGCGTGTCCCGACACCTATATCGGAGCCTTTAGTGGTAAAAAATATGGATTTTTTTATCGACAAATTGCCCCTCTTATTTTATTTTTCTCTCACGTTTGTGAAATGGCAGCCATTTTATTTTTTGGTAACCAAGACCCGGGCTCTCGTACTAATTCAACCACCACTACTCATGTAAATGTCCTAGGAACATAAAAAAGGTCTCATTTGATAGCTAAATATGTGAACAATAATTCACAATTAAAATGTTTCAATTTTCTTTGAACAGAAAAACAAAAAAAAGGTAATTTAAAAAATATATAGTTTTTTTTGGTGATATTTTTTAATTATTTGATTTTTGTGAAAAATCTAGGCCATTAACCTGCTTGTTTTTTGTTCTAAAACGATAGAAGAGGACGTTTGCTAAAATAAAATACAAACTCCCTTACTCTCAGTGCAATAGTTTAGAAGTTAAAACAATTTGTTGGTATCATCTCAGGCAGGGGGCCAGCCAGTCGTCTTTTTCAAATTGTTATAACTACTAAACTATTGCACTGAGAGTAAAGGAGTTTAGTATTTTATTTTAGCAAACGTCCTCTTCTATCGTTGTAGAACAAATAATAAGTACTTATAACAATTTGAAAAAGACGACTGGCTGGCCCCCTGCCTGAGATGATACCAACAAATTGTTATACTTTCTATACTATTGCACTAAGAGTAAAGGGGTTTGTATTTTATTTTAGCAAACGTCCTCTTCTATCCTTTTAGAACAAAAAACAAGCAGGTTAATGGCCTAGATTTTTCACAAAAAGCAAATAATTTAAAAAAATTGGAAAAGACGACTGGCTGCCCCCCTGCCTGAGATGATACCAACAAATTGTCATAACTTCTAAGCTATTACACTGAACCCCTTACTAATAAACGCTGTATAAGCTTGGTATAACTAATACAGTGTTTTGTTCACGTCACACAAGTGACATTTTTAATTCGATAGAAGGAGACAAAACACTGTATTAGTTATACCAAGCTTATGCAGCGATTATTAGTAAGGGGGTGAGAGTAAAGGGGTTTGTATTTTGTTTTAGCAAATGTCCTCTTCTATCGTTCTAGAACAAAAAACAAGCAGGTTAATGGCCTAGATTTTTCACAAAAATCAAATAATCAAAAAAATTAACCAAAAAAAAACTATATTTTTTAATTACCTTTTTTGTTTTTCAGTTCAAAGAAAATTAAAACATTTTAATTGTGAATTATTGTCCACATATTTAGCTATCAAATGAGACCTTTTTTATGTTCCTAGGACATTTACATGAGTAGTGGTGGTTGAATTAGTACGAGAGCCTGGGTCTAGGTTACCAAAAAATAAAATGGCTGCCATTTCACAAACGTGAGAGAAAAATAAAATTTGAGGGGCAATTTGTCGATAAAAAAATCCATATTTTTTACCACTAAAGGCTCCGATATAGGTGTCGGGACACGCTGTATAATTAAGCAGATTTTTTCGCAAAATAACAAATTACCTATACTAATTGCTCGAGCTCTAGATGTAATGATTATATTATGTTCACAAATAAAACAAATTTTGTCTGCATTTAGCAGTTTCATTTGTGTAAGGACTATATTAAGTTTGCTTGAGCCCGAAAGTGTTTCTGTCGTACATGATAAATGTGACGGAGCTTTAACAGCAAGCTGTCCTGAGCACTGTATCGCGGAGGCGTGTCCAGCGAAGCGTAACGTATCACTCCGGACCACCCTCCACGCCCACCAGCCACCACTGTGAGTTGTGACGGGCCGCAGCCCTCACTTTGCAACCGAACTCAAAACGGGACAGGCTGTTACAAATATATCTGCCAAACAGTAAAGTAAAGTTTTTTCTACCTACAATAAAGTTATTTCAGACTTTGAATACAAATATAATTTTTATAAAATTTTTTTACAGCATAGATACCTACCTATTAGAAATTTAAGAACAAGCTATCTATTTATACCTTACATCAATTTTTGTAGAATTTAAATTATATATTATGTAGGCAATTAATGACATTTTCGAAATTGTACCTACCGAGCATTGTGTTTTTATAGAAACCCGAAAAATAATTATTTTGTATTTGTAATTGATAGGTATATTGCCCTTTTACACGAAATTAAAACTTAAATTTATAATTATAATTGATTTATTTTTAGAATTATGAATACCCTGAAAAGTATGTTCATTCTACTGCTGGGATCTCTGATTGCTTCGAGTTGCGCATTCAAGTTGACTGCCGTAGATTTGGAACCCAATATGGATAACTACGACGAATTATCATTCAACAAGGAGGTGAGAACAATATTAATATATTAGTACGCTTTTTCTCTAAATTCTTATTTTTAAACCTATAGAATGATTTTTTTTAATGTCCGAATCACCGAAACTTTATTACATTACGGACTGGAAAACTGTAATGTGACAAAGTTCCATCCTTAATTTATATTTTAGCAGCGTGTAGCCAGTAAAATATTAAATAATTCTTTCAGACCTAGTAATTAATTACTTTTTATTCATCTTTTAATATTAACCATTACTTCTAAAAGCTAAAAAACGCGTTTTTACGCGTTTAATTTGGGAGTACCCCAAGGGATACCCCCAAAGATTTTGATTTTCAAATTACAATACGAAAAAATTGTGATTTGTCCTCAAAATGAATATTTAATGGTTTTGAAAATAAAAAAAAATATACCCTCGGAGGGCCGACTTCTACGTTAAGGGGACATGCAGAAATAAAAGAATACATACATACATACATACGTACATATAATCACGCCACCATTTATTTACACCATAACAATTTGAAAAAGACGACTGGCTGGCCCCTGCCTGAGATGATACCAACAAATTGTTATAACTTCTAAACTATTGCACTAAGAGTAAAGGGGTTTGTATTTTATTTTATTTTACCAAACGTCCTCTTTTTTCGTTTTAGAACAAAAATTGATGATGGCCTAGATTTTTCACAAAAAGCAAATAATTTAAAAACTACACCAAAAAATAAACTGTATTTTTTTAAAGTACCTTTTTTTTTGTTTTTCTGTTCGAAGAAAATTAAAACACAGTGATTGTGAATTATTTTGCACATGTTTAGCTATCAAATGAGATTTTTTATGTTCCTAGGACATTTACATGAGTTATGGTGGTCGAATTAGTACTAGAGCCCGGGTCTTGGTTACCAAAAAACAAAATGGCTGCCATTTTACAAACGTGAGAGAAAAATAAAATTTGAGGGGCAGTTTGTCGATAAAAAATGCCATATTTTTTACCACTAAAGGCTCCGGATACAGCTGTCGGGACACATTGTATAATTTAGTCAAATTTGTTTTCTGAATGTTTGAACAAAGCGGAAATCTAGCTATTTTTTTTTTTTAGTTTGAAAAAAAGGTAATTATAGGGGGACATGCTAATAGTATCCATAGATATTCAGCAAAAAAATTGTTACTCTACCGGCATTATCCAGGGAGGAAACAGGGGAACAATTTTTCCATATATTTCATAGCACTGGTATTTCCTCTTAATAATATGTAATTTTCAAACTCGTTCAATCTTTATCCAATGAGATTTGAACAAAAAATATCATAATATACGCCCTTCATCTACTATTTTTTTAGGTATACTTTGGATGGACATTTTTTTTTATTGGAAATCATTTGCTTATACCTAAAACCTCTATTTATGTAAAAAACGAAAATTGTCAAAAATATTGATTATGCGGTTCACATGCGGTTCATCCCCCGGTCTTCAATTGAGTTTTGACTGTTATTTCACTGACTGAAAATTGTAATTATAAATCAGAGTACATATACATTAATAGATCTTGGCGTAAATAGGCCATAATATAAAAAGAAAAAAGCTCCTTCCTAATTACTATGACGTAGCTTAATTGTGCTTGTAAATGTAACGCCAACATTGCCCTTGATAAAGGATCAATATTGCACGCTTGAAAAAACTCCAGCGCTATCAGATAATTAACGATGTAAGGGAGTAATTAGCTTTTCGCTTATCAAGTCCTGTATTACCGATGGCGAAACTGATTAATTTGAGTGGAATGTGCCAGAATATTAAGTTTAACAAGTATACCTATTATTATATAATATTACACCGTTGCCTTTATTTATCACTGATACATTTTTGTAAATTAAATTTTCGTTTATTTCACTAATAGGGAATATGCATAAAACATAAAAATAACTTAAAACATAATAATATGAAACTAGACTGAAAATTAAAGGAAATGGCGAGAAAATTTTCAATTTATGCTGTTAAATGAGCAAGATATGAGCCGTCAAAGTTTTGAATCCATCTCTTTCTAGCCAAACAAAATTACTTATGAACTTTCTATGAAAGTCGTGTTATGTGACGTCACGGTACACATCGGATTCTCTGTCTAATATACTAATTTAAACGTTTATATCTTTGTTATTTTTAATGATACCAAGAAACTGATTTTACCATCCGGTTTACCAAACAAGATAGATCTATATAAAAAAATACATGCATATTCCCTATTGTAAGAATATAAAGAATTATTTTATTTGCAGTACACACCATACCTTCCCAAGATTGATGAATATAGAGGAGAGCTGAACAATATTTTGGACGACGATCCTTCGTTTGACACGAGATACCGCACTTGGAAGCGGAACGCAGATCTTATAAACTCTCTACTGGCACTGCCGAAGGGCATGAGCGACGCCGGCCGCTAAACTACGATGGTGATTTAAGAAATCCTAATTTATCATTTATTTTTTTGTTTAATAAATCATAAATATCATTTTCTTTTTGTTTTTAGTACCCCACACTATCAGGTTAAGCCAGCCAAAAAAACATTACTTATTTTGTGAAACAGGTCGGTGAGTGGTAAATAAAAATAGAAAAATTATGTCAAAACATATATTGTACCATTTTATATTTAAAACTAAATTACCTACTGATAAGTAAGTTACAATTAAAACATATTTACATTTCTAACCGATTACAGAAAATAGGTTTGGTTTATGAGCTTTATTCAAAAATAATATGAATTTATTTAATTTTACAAATATGTGTCGTAGTCTAAAAGTATTTTTGGAACTTTCATGTTTATTTAATTTTTTTTATATTTTACTTCTATATCCTTAAATTCTTAAGAGTACTTCTCACACGGCATTTTCATTAAAATTTCCATAACAAACGATTACAAGTTTAATAAAACTTAGCATTTATTGCGTCGAGTTTGTCACGCGCCAGTGTGAAAATTATTAAAATTACAAATGAACACATCTTTATTGTTATCTGCAAAGTAAAAAAGATCTGTTTAACTGCCGACTGTTGGTCGTAAAAATGCTCCAACAGGCGACAGCTAGCTTCCAATATCAATTACGCAATGTCACGCATGATAATAAATTGTATTTTTTGGTAAATTTAATATCGATGAAAAAAGTTTTTGTTATTGATAAATGTGGAAAATATTCTCGACGAAAGAAAAATACAGTTCATTTTAGCAATTTTATAGCTTTGTAGTTTCGCACATTTGCAGAATCTTTTTGCACGCGGTCATCCTATGTTGAAGGAAAGCTAGCACACCATATTTTTATTTACAATAAGGCAAATGTGCCTGACCTACTTTGGTTAACTTATGGTGACACTACGCAGAAGTATTGAAGATAGCTGTCGGTTGCAACTGAGTTAGGCCGCTCGCCTTGATTTTGCCGCTGCTGCGCCATTCGGTGCTAAAATCGAGGCAGTGGCCTTAAATATTGATACTGAGGTACTTCAGGTTTGTGTTATTAGAATATTTGAAAGAAAATAAATAATGTAATCAATTATGAAAAAAATACTAACGAAAAACTGTTAGGACAGAGATATGACGACCTCTGTGGCTCAGTGGTTCAGCACTTTGGTGCTCAAGCCGGAGGTCGCAGGTTCGAATCCTGCCGACGGAACAAAAAGTTTTTCTGTGTTCCTGGGTCATGGATGTGTATTAAATATGTGTATAATATAATAAAAATCTTAAATATATGTATAGTATAAAAGTATTAAATATACTTCCCGTTGTCTGGTACCTGTAACACAAGTTCTTCGGATACTTAGCACGGGGCCAGATTGACGTGGTGTGAAGCGTCCATAGATATTATTATTATTATTTAAGTACCTAATATTTTTCAATCACTTTCAAATACATATATTAAATAACAATATATTTGCGTCGTAATATTGTATAAAATGTGATTGGCCAGTAAAAACTAGTCTTAATGGGTTTTGGACAGATTTTTTGTATTCAGAACGATAGTATCACAAATGGAGCAATTTCAAGTGTCACACACCTCTGGGACATCAATTCCTACAACCATTGAATAATTTTAGTAAAAACAAAAGGTTTTGACGACAGGACGTTTTGAACTTATGTGACTACAAACATGTGTTTAAATTTATTTGCCTGATAATGAAGTTCAAAGTAACAAAAATTCTAATGCATTACATTTATCATTTAACGAATCACGTACACTCGCTACCTTTAATGATTAACATTTAAACAATCTTAACACATCACGTAGATTAATGACTACACTATGTGCCATATTACTTGAAATTGAAATTTTACGATAAAGATAATATAGATATTAGTGTAAGTTTTTAGTTGTAATATTCAGCCACTAGAAATCTCAATCACTATATAAATAACATAATTACCCATAATCGCACAGATTTTTCTGTTAATTTGAAGTTATTTTTACAATCATATTTTAACTATAAAGGTTTCTAGTAATTGCAACAATACGTAACAATTGTACTATTATTACAACGTCACAGCTTATTTAGACGCGGCTCAACACAACTTCCTATGGGGCGTATGCCATAGAAAGTGTAGATATAATACGCCTATACAATAAACGTATGCTTGTGCCGTGTTGACTCGCATCTGACGTGTATTTAAAGCATTATATCATAATATTCAATCCTACACAAGGTACTGTAACACGTTCAGATTAAGAAACAATATAAAAATGCGGCTAGAAATCATCATTATTCGCTCACTTATTTTATTTGTAAGCGAGGATTATACCGCGCTTTATTGCTCGCTTAACGTGTGTGAGCGAGAAAGTATGATGATTGATTCCTTTTGATTCTTTATCTGAACTTGTCACAATAAGTAGTAGAAGCTTTTCGCTTGCCTCAGAACTTAAGGGAGAAGCCGGGCGCGACATTGAGCGAGCGCGCGGTGACCTTGAACGCGCGCGCGTCTTCGGCGTCCGCACGCGCAAACTGCGCGTACGCGGCGCCGCCGGCGGGTGGGCGCGGGCTGTGCGTGCTGCGCCGGTTGCCCTCTGACTTGGCCGGCCACGTCGGAAACATGGCGGGGTCGATCGCCACCGGATGCTCCTGTAGTTAACAATCATTTTAATATTAAAAAAACGAGCAGTCATTCTACGAAAACTTACTTTTAAACTAAATAGAAACAGTCGACAAAATTCCTCACTGGGCGGACCCTTGAAACTGTTAAAAAAATTCTAATCCGTTGGTGTCTTCGTTTATTGGCGGTTCAATAATCTACAATCAACGATATTAAAAAACCAAGATGCCCCACAAACGCTCAAAATGTATCAGGATACCAGTGTATCCTGACATATTTTGACTCGTCAGTATGAGTGCTTGAAATGCGAGTAAGCACGCCTGGGTTCACAGTCGAAATCTATCCGACCGCCAATTGTTAAAAAAGTGTAGAAATAGTAAATTAACCATTCTACAAAAACGTGGAATGTATTATTTTCGGGAAGTATTATTTAATTATTTATTATCTTAATGATTTATTGCCAAATATCATATTTGGCAATAAATCATTAAGAACATATAAGACATATTTGAAATATGTCTTATAACTTGATTAATATTCAATTTAACATAAATTCTAAAACGTATGGGCCGCCCGCTTATGACGCAACTGTCACTTTTCTTTCTGTGAAGTTGATCACATAATATATAAACATTATGAGATACTGTGAATCATAAATGAGTTAATATTGGATCATATATTGTATGAAATAAAGTCAATAATTATAAAACAGCAAAAGTTATAAAAAAAATCCAGTCTCAGCAATGTTTACTACGACAGAGTTCCAACTACGCGCTAAGCGTCTATACGCGAAATAAATCTGTAAGGTTGATTTTCAATAACGTCGAACATATTCGATTGGGACTAAATATCATCTAAACTTAGGCCTTTGCATCCGTTAATGGATGATTTATAAAGTATTCTCCGAGCGAAGTAACCGCTCTTGAAATACTGTAGTGCCTGGGACGGTTGGTTTCTAAATGTCGTATGGTTGCCCAAGCACATACGGCATTCTCACAACATAGTCAGCCTAGTCCAGAGGAATGAACAGCCCCCTTACTCCCGACACAATAGTTAATCGAATCAGTTCGATCTCAATAGCTTTTGATACTCCCGACACCGACACTAGCGCACGATCGCGCGGTGGCTCAATTTGTAACTAGCCTGGATCGAGAAGTTCGTTAGATCGTAACTTTTGGTACTCCCGACGAAATCAATCGATTGAGAATCGAATGGCCGGATCGTAAACAAACGTCAAATTACACGATAGCTAAAGAGGTCTCATTTATAGTATCGAGTTTGCTTGTTTCAATGTATTTGAACTAAATTATGAGATTTTTATTACAATATGGGTCGTCTTTAAGCATTATCTAATGTTATTAAAGCACCTAATAGAATAGGAAATGTAAAACTTACGAATAATTACCCGCTTCAACACATTAGCAATGGACATGGATTGTAAGGAATTTCGATGAAATTATCGCCTTAAAAATTATTATTTATTCGTTTTATTAGTCGCAGATTTAACTCCTCATAAGAAGAAACCAACTTACCGTTATAATATGTAAAGTTACTTAAAACCTTTACGCATTCGTTTACACAATCATGTTTTACAATATATTTTCACTTAAGACAGGGACCGAGACAAACGAAGTCTAATAATATGATCTATATTAACGTATCATAATAATATGAAGACTTCATTTGTCTCAATCTGTCTTTGAATCATTGCTTTGAAATTTGAATATATACAAAGTAGGTACTATTGACGTCACAACACTTGACTTTCTGTTTCTAAAAAAATAAATCAACATGACTTTGGCATTTGATAGAACGTCAAATTATCAAAACTATTGTTTATGGTCACAGTTTTTTTTAGAAAAATAACCTTTATAAACCTACCATTGCATGAGATTGAGGCTGATCCATTCGAATAAACAAATATAAAATGATATTGAAGCCGGGTTTTCACAATACGAGTACGCTCGGACCGAGTGCGCTCGGATGGCTACTCGGACGCTACTCGTAATGTGTAAACAGGTGATCGGCGCTCGGATCACCTGTTTACACATTACGAGTAGCGTCCGAGTAGCCATCCGAGCGCACTCGGTCCGAGCGTACTCGTATTGTGAAAACCCGGCTTTAATGTGAAAAATACATAATTTTTACATATTTTTAATAATCTTCACCAAAGACTACGGCACTCAGCTGTAACTTGTTTACTTTGTGGACGTGACGTCAGCAACCGGATACAGCTAACGACGCTGATAAGACACGATCTCAACGCGATCTTGATTACGATACGATTTTGTTCGGGAGTACGCATCAGGATCGAATCTAGATCAAAATCGAAATCGGATCAGACTCGTAAATCGAAATCGTATCAGTTTCGGGAGTAAGGCCCCTGGTCAATACGTCTGGGGCCAACTTTGTGCGGGTTTCCTCACGATGTTTTCCTTCACCGTTAGAGCGCCATATAATGTACTTGAGTCTCATCGGTACACGCCTCAACCTGGGATTCAAACCTGCAATCTCTCGAGTGCGAACCAAACGGTCTACTAGGCTACGGAGCTCGTAAAATATCATCTACGTCATAAATAATTTCTGTTATGTTCTCTGAGGGCTTTCTTCACAAATTTTTTGTAGGCGACAATTAATCCAGGTTTTATAATATCGTTGTCTACAATGTATCCTACCTTGAAGTAGGCGTGTTCGAGCGCCGCGTCGGCGGTGAGTCGACGCGCGGGGTTGTAGGTGAGCAAGCCCTGCAGCAGCGCCAGGCCGGTCTCGGACAGCAGGTCGGGGCCGACGCGCTGACGCAGCCCGCCGGCCGGGTGCTCCGCGAACGTCATTTTCTGCACCGCCGGCAGCTCCTTGTAGCCCGGCCACAGCAGCTCCGACGGTGAACCCATATCCTAAAACAACGTTAGAGTGCTGTTGCATTCCATACCTACTTTAAATAACTTTAAAAAGTCTTTCAGTTACTTAAAAAAATGATCTAAGTTTTCAGATTGAACATTTTCAAAATTTCACGAAAACTATCATAAGTCGAAAAAGCGATGTTCAAAAAATGTATGAGGCCTGGGCCAGCCCTACGTACAGTATATGTAAATATACCTATATAATATAGTAACCGTTTCCTATTCTTTATTTTGTTTAATTTCACTTCGTTTCCATGTACATTTAAATTAACTTCTTCAAGAAGAGCAACACAAAGTAAAATAAAACATGGCGGATCAGATCAAAATTCAAGGAATTTGTAAGTATTATAATATATACAACTGGAAAGAGCTCTCGGCATCAAATCTGTGCCGAGAGGGAGATACAATACAAACCGCTCCGTCTCTTTTTACCAAGGGTGACAACAATATTTTTAATTTGGGGACAAATTAGTTGAAGTTTGGAAACATATGGTGATTTCAACTTTTTCTAAAGAAGTTCAAGCACATGCTATCAAAAAGTAATATTTTGCTCCAAGGTAGACCCTGGATCCAAAAGTATAGAACAGAACTCCTGACTCATTATAGATATATGTTTGGGGATTTTGGCGTTGTTTAAAGAACTGCAAGCATATGCTACCATGTCAATTAGAGTAATCATCATCATCACCACCACCATCACACCATACATAATCACATTATTATGATATAAAAGGTACTTCTCATAGTATTTTACACTAACACGGATATCTTTGAACATTACTTTGCCGATTATGGACCTATTTGCAAAATTCTTTTGTACTTACAATAGTAAGTAAAGGGTTTAATTCGAAATTGGTCCTTTAGTCACTAAAGCGGAAACCTTTTGATGCGATTCATGACGAATTCAGGGAACTCCTCGAAATTTATATCGACACATTTAGTGATTTTGACTTTTACTGAAGTAATACAAGCATATGCTACCAAAAAATAAGATTTTGTACCAATGTGTACCCTGGATCCAAAAGCACTGAACAGAACTCCTCAGTCTTTAAAGCTATGCTTTTGTAAATTTCGGCATTTTTTAAAGAACTGCAAGCATATGCCACTTTGTAACTTACAGTAATCATCATCATCATCTTAATAACGATACCTAATGGAATCTTGGCGCGTATTTAATTATACATTCGATCTTAAGACGTAAATAACTGAACAAAATATATCCATGGAATTTGTAAGTAAACAACTGGAATGAGTTCTCGACATCAAATCTGTGCCGAGAGGGAGATACAATACAAATAAATAAAATAAAATGTTTTTATTTCGGGCAACAGGCCATAAGTTTTAGTAAACATTTTTACTATTTTAGTTCGTATTGACTTTTGATCCCAACCATTGACCTTTGGCCTTGACCTTGATCCCCAATCATCCCCATCACATTTACCCTTACATTGACCTTTACCTCCAATTGTCCCCCCACGAAAAGTGTCTCCAGTTAAATGGCCCCACTTTTGAGAATTTTGGGACCATTTTGAAATTTGACGTATAGTGAAAACAATATGGTGAAAAAAGTGTCTAGTTAAATGACTTTTGAGATTTTTCACTTCTAGCGGTATTCCTGGAGTGCAACCCGTTGTTTTTTTAGTATCTAATTCGCTACCTAATGTTAAGTTGAGGTTTAAATAAAAAAAGTTATTCTAAAAAAGTTACTTTGGGAAAGTTTGTAATCATGAGCACTACCACGTGGTAAATTATATTTTACACTAATTAAAAAAACGACCTCTTTGGCTTAGTGGTTGAGCATGTTGGTGATCAAACCGGTCGCTGGTTCGAATCCCGCCGAAGGAACAAAAAGTTTTCTGTGTCATGGATGTGTATAAGTATTAAATATGTGAATTATTCACATATTTAATACTTATAAATATGTGAATAATTTACATATTTAATTATAATAAATAAATTAAAAGTAAAAAACTTTAAAAAAAGAAACAAGCCTTTATTTGAATGCGCTAAAAAGAATAAAATATTTTTTCTTTTTAAAACTTTTACTATCAACTTATTTTTTCCTTTCAAATTTTTACTATCAACTTATAACGTAATTACACAATTTATATGATATAAAAGCATGTCGAGAATCAAACAAATTGTCTCATAAATGTATCAGATCAAGTTACTTAATTCTTTATTTTGTTTGATTCTCGACAAGAATATCATATAAATTGTGTAATTACGTTATAAGTTGATAGTAAAAATTTTAAAGGAAAAAATATTTTATTCGTTTTAGCGCATTCAAATAAAAGCTTGTTTTTAAAAGTTTTTTTTTTTACTTTTAATTTGTTTTTTACTTTTTAGCTATCGCTAGATAGATTTCTCAGTCGGTTCATCTTATTTAAAGCATCATTGTTGCAAGGTTGTTTGCCAGTTAATTTAGTACAGTCAAGCTCTTCAATAAGGAGACCTTCTACAGATTTTACTCTATTCAGTAAGGACCTCAAAAAACCCCAACACACCATACATTCATTTGATACCCATATTGTACGAGTGCATTAAAATAACTTGTCGGCCATCTTGGATGTTCCGTCATGTTGAATTTTTGAGTTATTCTCAGCAAGCCCTTTCATTTGATACCCATATTGTAGGAATGCATTAAAATGACTTGGCGGCCATCTTGGATGTTCCGTCATGCTGGATTTTCGAGTTATTCTCAGCAAGCCCTTTCATTTGATACCCATATTGTAGGAATGCATTAAAAATGACTTGGCGGCCATCTTGGATGTTCCGTCATGCTGGAGTTTCGAGTTATTCTCAGCAAGCCCTTTCATTTGATACCCATATTTTAGGAATGCATTAAAAATGACTTGGCGGCCATCTTGGATGTTCCGTCATGCTGGATTTTCGAGTTATTCTCAGCAAGCCCTTTCATTTGATACCCATATTGTAGGAATGCATTAAAAATGACTTGGCGGCCATCTTGGATGTTCCGTCATGTTGGATTTTCGAGTTATTCTCAGCAAGCCCTTTCATTTGATTGCATATTCACGCCAACCAAGATACTCGTCAAGACGAATCATACGAGCCCAAACTCGATGGGGTTGCGTCGTTTAATTACAGAGTTCCTATGGCCACCTTCCAGCTCCATCATCAGACCCTGGTTACCATAAATTATCAAAGTACTTGTCAAGACGAACTAAACGAGCCCAAATTCGATGGGATTATGTGGTTTTATTTTGGAATTCCTGTGGCCACCTTCCAGCTCCATCATTAGATCAGCTCCGCGTCATCATAATATTGCATTGCCATGCGGTTTACATATTCGTGCAAAATTTCAACTCAATCGGAAACCGGAAAGTGGATCAAATTTAACTTGCAAGAATCCATTACAGACCGACAACGGGACAAGTGAAACTAAATAAAAGCTTATAAAATTAAACACAAGTTCTTCGAGAACTTACCACGGGACAAGATTGATGTGGTGTGAAGTGTCCATAAATGTTATTATTATATTATAAGTCATCCTATACAGATAAACCTACCAACTAATATTATAACTCTGTCTGTCTGATGTCGCCCGCCCGCCCGCGAGGTTCTCACGTAACTATGCGCACATATGCATAATAAGCACTCAGGGATTAAGAATTTTTCTACCAGTGAAAGAATTTTTCAAATCTGTTAGGTTTCAGAAATTATCAATAACATACAAACATACAATGGTTTCCTCTTCACAATATCATGAAGGTAGGTAAAATAATATAAATGTCCTACATTCCCTATTAAATCATATTGTCACCCGAACATCTAAAATATTCCAAGGGAAATACACGGCGTTTTGTGTTGCAACTATTCAATTTCATTTATTCCATTTTACTCTACCAAAATGCAAATAATCAAAAAATAAATAACAAATTTCTAATTATCGGTTAGTAGGTAGGTTCTAAATAACTAGTGATTTTTATTTTACATTTGTCTCTCAGATTATGAATAACATAATATTTAACCGAGTTTATTTGTATTTCTTTCTTATACACTATATCGCACATAAAATCTACCAAACCTAAAATTTAAGGAAAGATATAAACTGGCTACACTATGTTACTTGTTAGAACGAGACACAGGGATAACTTATAGCTATCTCACCGGGACCGGTTTGTTTATTGCGCACGTGATAAGCTTTAAGTCTGAGTAGTAAAGATCATTTTTGATTGAATTAAAAGAAAATAAAGTTTGAAGTACTCTTTCCTGTTGTATATAATACTTACAAATTCCTTGTCAAAATTAACTAAATAATGTCATTTTGTCAATGACATGACTTTTGACAAATAAAGACGTATGGCATTCAAGAGTCGTCTCTTCGTAAAACTGTCTACTACGTCAAAAGTCAAGTCAAAACAACTGTCATGGCCGCCCTAAAAATAGTGTTCTCGCAATAAAAAACTCTTCAAATAATCATTTTTGTACGCATGTACCCTTCTTCAAATTAATTTTTTCGTATTTTTATGATATTCCCATATTTTTTTCCTATTTACCTATGTGGTGTACATAGAACTGGCCCAAAATCAAACATGTCTTTTGCCCAAGAAATGGAGCACCTCTATGTAAAAAACTTGGCTTGACCATGACTTGACCAACTTCTGCGACCTGCCTAAGATATCTTATACTCAATACGACACCAACCTTGAAAATCCTGTTCAACTGGTCGACCTCCGACTTTCCGGGGAACAGCGGGTTCATGGTGACGAACTCGGCGAATATGCAGCCCACGCTCCACATGTCGATGGGCGTGGAGTACTCCTTGCAGCACAGCAGCAGCTCCGGCGCGCGGTACCACAGCGTCACCACTATAGGTGTGTACTGCCGCAGTGGCGAACCGTACTCGCGCGCAAGCCCGAAGTCACCCACCTGAAATGATAACGACATATTGTGGAGGTTCATATAAAAAACTAAATAGGGATATTGCTTAGTGTGGAATATCACATGTTTACAAATTAAATTTTAAAATTGTTGATTAAAGATACATAAATCTGAAATAGGCATTTATAAATATAGGCAAATAAAAAATATTGTCTATCCCTTTCTCGCAAAACGATTCGTGACGTCACAATCTGCTACCGCCATACATTTTGTAATGACAAATGTATGGCGGTAGCAGGTTGTGACGTCACAGCCCGATATATCGCTCTCTTTCATATTGTAAATTTCAACGGTTTGTATCTACGTTATTTTTTCAGATATACAAAAATGGGTTCTGGATTGTTTATTAACATGTTGTCTAACATCGAATAGACGAAAAAAAATTTTTTCAGCAACATGCATATTATATCGTCTCAGGAAGTAACGATCTTTAAACCCAAAATATCGAAAATATTGTATAGCACACACAACAAAAAAAAATTGAGTGGCAACGTTAGAATAGTTTTTAAGAAAATTTACCTTCAATACGCCTTTATGTGATAGCAGTAAATTACTAGTTTTGAGGTCTCTGTGCAGAATCCAGTTGTCGTGCAAATGATGAACGGCGTTGAGCAGCTGGGTCATCAGGCACTTCACTTCACCTACAAATACAATTTACATTAGGAATCTAAGTGTACAAAAAAAAGAACAAGTAAAGTAACAAGACTAATACTTGTTTTTACCTTATTAAGATTATTTTACCTTTGTTTATAAAATGATTAGAATCAATAAATTAACACTAAAACGAATTGCTAAAAAGCAAGATTATGATGTACATATTAATTTGTAGCAAAATAATAATTGAGACAACAACAAAAGACAGGGACGAAACACCTACCAGGTAAGAAGACCTGTTTCTTCCCTCTCATGGTCTCCATCAAGCTCTTAAGGTCGTGTTCCACGTAGTCCATGACGATGAATATCTTGTCCATGTTGGAGCCCACCACGATCTCTCTCACCGTCACTATGTTGGGGTGTTGGCCCTGTAACAAATTATATGAATGCGCCGTCCGTTAGAACACAAACATCCTACACGACATTTCTGTTGTAAATCACATTTATTGATGCCTTCTATTCTGATTCCTTTGATACCTTGATTTATTTACACATACAGTTGTTTCTTTCGTTTGGTCCCACCAACACTAAGTAGGTAACCTAAAGTTAGGTTATAAATTTATAATTACATCTATATGTTTGCTATTGCATTTTGATATTATACAATAAGGATATAATTTTAATGTATTTTAGTCTAACCGACATTGGTAGATATTATGTATTTTTTTTTATGCAATTGCATTTTCATAGACATTTTATTAAAATTACTAACTACATAACGATGATTACCTACGTGATCCTAACATAATATTAGAGTATAGAAGCTCTGCAATCTACCAGTAATTCTATAAAAATTCAAATGTTTTACTGTACATAAGCAAAATTAAAAAGTTAAAATCTTAAATGGTTAGGCTAGTCTGACCTAATCTGTGCCGCAAAACGCAAATAAAATTAACTGAGCGTTCTTATGAAATACACTTATGCTTAGAGAAAAAACGGGGATGTTATAGATCTCCTTAACTGTAACCGAAACAATCGGATGACCGAAATAAAAATATATAAGTAACCGTAACAGAATCCAACAAAAAGTTTAAAATAAATTCCGGATAAGGGTGGAGTCCAAATTTCGTTTTTTTACTTTTGAAATTCTTTTAAAATCGAATATCCTTATCATGATTTGACCGATTAAGAGCTTATAGAAAGAAAGTTACCCATGTTCAGTTTCGCTTGTTATATGGAATGTGCAAAATTGTTATCCGATATTTTTTATTCATATTACCTAAACAAAAAAGTCATCGCTACAAAGAGACATGTCTAAAATTGCAATTTTTAATGCATAAACAAATAAAAGTTTGATTTTTAAAATTAAATTATGAATATACCTAAGTCACACGAGTGTGAAAAATATTTCAGTGAGTTAAGTGAGACAAGACAAGAAAAAAATACTTAGGGCCGAACTGACGTCAGTTCTAACTGAAACGATCGACCTCTCGTTTGTGGGAGCCTTTAGGAGAACGCCGTTTCAGTTTTTTGCGAATTTTGTCTGAGATATCTATAGCGATTTTTTATCCGATTTCAATACTCTTCTGTTAGCGCGGTAGCCTCTTGTCGCCTACAAAATCAGTATGGGACTTGACAATCAACTACTACAGAGGCTTAAGGACCGAAATAAGTGGGCACTCTAACGCAGATCTTATATACTGCGTTCACAATTCAGATCCAACAGATTCAGATAATCTTAACGTAATGAACCAAGAAACGAGCAGACGGATCGCCCAATGGTAAGCGACTATCGCCGCCCATGGTCTCTCGCCAGAGGAGTTGTACTCTGAGGAGCAATTCTGCTAAATAAAACCTGCATTAATACAATTACAATCAAGTCCCGACACGCTAAAACTCTCAAACGGTGTTTTTATGAACGTTAAACCAACGTGAAACGCGCTCTGATTGGTCGATACGTCATAAAACCCGTTCATAGTAACATGTCGCTTCACTTTCAATCCAAACAAAGTAAAATTAAGTCTACTTTAAATGCGAGAATTGAGGTTCTGGTGTTGCGACTTGTGTTCCCAGTTGTTAAAATCACCAACCTCCCTTGGCGCTTGGCGCAACAAATAGCACCCTATAATGCAATTTCTTAAAGCCCAATTTAAATTCACTTATAATTATATACAGTGGACAGGGTATTATATAAAATAGGAAGGAAATACATACAAAATAAATATTACAGTTCATTAAGTTTATAAAATGGTTATCAATAAAGCATATTTAAGTAAGCAATAACTGAGTACTCAAAGTATTATCCCATACAAAAAGAGATTTATTGGTCGTTTTATGCGGAACCCAACGTGCGCGAGGCCGGATGTTTAATTTAATAGCCAAGATCCACGGTAAGCATACTGAAAGCACAACCACACCATGTTTTTGAGCGTAAATTTGTATTGAAACTGAATAGTACATTCACACCTATATTAATGACTATATTTTGTAGTAGTCATCAACCACGTGTGATACTGACCACATCGCAACTACCATAATGTAATACATAACACACATCTACATTATGTCGGTACCATAACGCAACCACAAGAAGCTGCAACGACAATATTCACACGTAACCACAGCTTGGCCACATTCTGTGACATCTTTGTGTGGTTAAGCATAAAATTTAAAAATGTGTGACGTCACACCAAGAAGGACTACGGTACTAATTTCGAATTCGATTTTTATATAGATACGCCTATTACAAATGGAGAGCTACTAGGAAATTTAGAGCAGGTGTTTGAGGCAAGCTGAAACCTTGTCCGTTGCACCGTCAGCGTCACGAGCACTAACATAATACGCGGCAATTTTTATAGGAATATATAAATATATATGTTCACTTATTGGCGCTAGTGATTGTACGTTGACAGGCACATACATAAAAATGTACATTAACTTGCACTTTCACTTTACTTTTATTGAATCATAAATACATCTTAATATCTCAAATTGATTTTTGGAGTTTGAACCAATTGGACGCTAGACTATCCTTATATTCTTACTGATAAAATGTATGTCAAATTGTAGTAAGTATTAGTTGTGTACAATAAACGTTTGTATACCCGCCAGATTGTGTGGTGGGCCAATAGGCAAGCGGACTGATTATTGCATAAATGAATAGTACTCTTAAATATGAGTAACTTTTCAGAAGAAACCGTATCAAAAGTCAATATTTTCAAAGGTACAGCGATTTGTATACAAAATTTCGCAAGTCTCGAAAAAACGCTCCATACTAAAGTCGACTTACAAATGACGTCACTCTTGGGTTAAAGTGTATGAAGTAGGTATGAAGTATAAGGCCGCAGGAACATATTTGTTAATATCTCCGATATTTGTGCATATGGCCTTCAATCAATATAAGTAGGTATGGATGTGCCGTACCGAACAAGTGTTTTAATCCGCGCAAGGAGAGCCCCGGTGAGTGACCATGCTCAGTCGGGTTTGCGCCGCCTAACGAGCAACACGTTGCGACGCGTTTATTGAGCTCGGTAATTATCATCAAGATGCCGTTTTGTGCGTTGTTAAAGTGTGTCAACAATATAAAGAACACTAGTAAAGCACCAGGCATTACATTTCATGCGTAACTCGAAATAAAAAATCGAATTGGTTATTGATGGCCATTGCCGTATGAACGGATCGGAAGAGTTCAGGAAAATTCGGGGGATTCCGTGCAAGAAGCGTGCGAGTCACTGACATTTGCTATCGCGTTCGCACTACAGTGCGAGTACGTCTCGCTATCTCTGTCCTTGATCGTGTATATGTCTCAGTAAAATTGTAAAAACCGTTAGATTGTAATAAAACTACCGAGATTATAAAAAAAATATATCGAAAGATTAAAAACTGTATATTTATAATCTAACGAAAAATAATGAGTTAAATTATAGGCAGCATATTCGCGTCGGAAGTCTATCAACATTTTACAATTTCACTAGTTTTATTACAATCTAACGGTGTTTACAATTTTAAGGTGACATATACACATGATTAGAAGGACTGTAGCTGTGTTCGTATGTAGTTGTGTCTTGACTCATTTTTCATGAGCTTGTATGCGCAAGGCATGTACATACCTACTTAATAATGTCAATATGGCTATACATTTTGTAGCACATTTTACAGCACAATTAGCACAATTTACAAGTATTATATGGCGCGTTTTCACGAGACTCACAAAAGTGCTGCAAATAATCCGCAATATCTTTGAAAATATCGATTTGTAATATACCTACTACCTTCCTTCCTTCCTTTAATATACTCCTACCTTCGTAAATTGTCTTATTTTTCAGAGCACTATTCATTGATGAAATAAAAAAAATACATGTAAATACCGTATTCTCATGTACAGGGCGCCAAAGGTACAAAAAAATTGTACTAACTTTTCTTTTGACATTTGAAATGATTCTAAAGTACATATTAAAGTAACATTTGAATATTATAAAGTGAAATTTACACGGATTTCTTATTTTTATATTTTAGTTTTCATAAAAATAAAATCATTAAACTTCTAACCTTTATATCTCTGTTCATACGAAGTTTCAGAGAAACGTTTACGTTATTCTGAATCCAAAAAATAAGATTGATGCTTTATCAGAATGTAAGTAAAGTGAGTATGATGTTTCGTACCTTTGGCGCCCTGCACCTGAGAATTGGCCCAAGGCACAATCTGGCGGGTATACAAACGTTCATTATACACAACTAATACTACAATATGACATACATTTTATCAGTAAGAATATAACGAGAGTGGCGGGACTGGGATCTCCGTCCAAATTAAAACGGATTTGACGTTGGTTTCATGTTCATGAGAAAACCATTTTAGAGTTTTAACATAATATCTGGACTGAATCGTAACTGTATTATTACAGGATTTTATTATCAGAATCGACCTTTTTATTTACGGCTTTGTCAAGGCTTGTTTTAATATTTTATTATTTTAACATCAATGCAAAAATACAAAAAAGTAAAGTGTAAACAAACCCTACTACTGTTTTAAAGTACGACTTAATTTAATATACAGAATGATTTTTTTCATCTGGGAAGAGTTCAGAATGCTAAGTTGGATTTACGAGCCCGATTTTAATACAACAAAGCCCAAGCGCGCACTGGCGGCCACCGAAATGCATACATGTGGCCGCTAGCTGCTTGCGGCCAAGTGCCAACTAATGATACAATGCATATGTCACCGTAAAATTGTAAAAACCGTTAGATTGTAATATAACTAGTGAAATTGTAAAATGTTTATAGACTTTCGACGCGAATATTCTGCCTATAATTTAATACATTATTTTTCGTTAGATTATAAATATATAGTAATAAGTCTTTCGACATATTTTTACAATCAACGTTATTTTACAATTTTACGGTGACACATACATGTCGGTGGCCGTGGGCTATAACTACATTAATAGATTTTCGATAACCCATTTTACCTAGTCAGAAATTAACCGACTAATTAAATTACACACTACATACACTGTATTAGAGTCTGGCAAACGAAAGTTGAATCTGGGTTAGGTTCAACTTTCGTTTGCCTATTGTGAATAGTCACTATTCATTTTATTTTTTTTATTTATTGTTAGCTGCTGGATGCTGAGTGCTTTGCTCAAGTATCTATTCACATTCGATAGTGTTGCTATATATGCAATAAAAAAAATCTACACTATGTTGGATAAGAGTAAGATTATTTTTTTTAATCGGGCTTGTAACCCCTTCAACATAATATTTTGTTATTCTTTATTGTTTACGATTTCGCCTAACATGGCCAATTGATAAAATCTTCTAGTATATTTTAAGCCTCCAGAAAGATAATTACTAAATAAGCCAGCACTAATTAATTAAGTAAAATATAAAAATAATAATGACATTTTATATACACCCCCTTACTAATAAACCTTTGAATAGTTACACAGTGTTTTGTCTTCTTCAATCGAAATAAAATGTCACTTGTGTGACGTGAACAAAACACTGTATAACTATTCAAAGCTTATACAGCGTTTATTAGTAAGGGGAACATTCATTAGGAAAAAAATAGGGTACGGTTTATTTACATATTCTTATCTTTCATCAAACTTTGGCAGAAGAAAGTAGAATAATATAACAATTTTAACCAAAACCATAGACAAACACAAAAAAAGTATCAGATAAGTTTTTCAAGAACAAGACGTTGAAAATAATAATGTGTTTAGAACGTATGTTATGTAAAACTCACCTAGACAAAAAGTGTTGTAGAAGACTAACCCCCTTACTAATAAACGCTGTATAAGCTTTGAATAGTTATACAGTGTTTTGTCTCTTCTATCGAATTAAAAATGTCACTTGTGTGACGTGAACAAAACACTGTATAATACAAAGCTTATACAGCGTTTATTAGTAAGGGGGTAAGTATATATTTTTTTACTTTTCATCACATAAAATACGTCAAATTGATGTTCAATTTAAATGCATTTTACAAAAGTACTTTTACATACCATGAATAAATAAAAAAACAATAATATTAAACATATCAACATAAACATTTTAAGAGTATCTTAAAAATATACATTCAATAAATACAAACATTTTCGCTTTAAAAATTAGTAAAATAATCATGACTATTAAGAAGAGAAAGAGAAAATGTTGGTGAGACCATTTCGAAACATATTAGTATGAACCTTCAGGATATCTTGCTATCCTTTCCTTACCTTAACAAAGTATAGTATCCAAATATTATTAATATTGTATTTTCAAGATAAAAAAACATCAAAATCATTTCTGAAATGACAGTACATTTTTAAACATACAAAAAGTTAAAAAAACTTATTGATATGTATTATACCAATTCACTTGTAAGTTGTAACAACAACTACCTCATTCGTCAAAATATATGGATATAGTACCCAGGCAAAAAGAGTGCATATCGACCTATGAAAAGATATTCACCTAGTATCCACTTTGTTTTTTTCGTTTTCTCTTACAATGGAGCGATAAATGTCACCATCGGCACTATTTGACAGATATTACGCTTTAAAATGCTGACATTCGACGTATGAAACAAAATTTCAAAGGTCGATATACAATTTTTTGGCAGGATACTGTAATAAAATTAATTATGGCTGATTTACATTGATACAGTAGCTGGCGCCAGCATCACTGGATTCCGTCACTGCACTGGCACTAGATCGCGTCGTTTACACGCGACCAGTAGTCATTTCTACTTTGTGGTCATTTCTATGCGTGGTTACTGTACGATAGCGGCTGGCGTTCACTGGCACGTAGTGTTTATACGGATCCAGTGCCACTGGCACGGGCTGTGCGGCTTGCGTTCACTGGATCGAAAAATATGCGACCGGTCTATTTCGATCCAGTGCTGCATACTGGACGCTGGACTGGATTGAAACAAGTTAACATTGATACAGTGCTGATCCAGCGCCAATCAGAAGCAGAATCCAGTAATGCTGGCGCCAGCTACTGTATCAATGTAAATCAGCCTTTAGAAGTAACAAACAATATTAACGCCTGTCCTCCGATTG
The DNA here is from genome assembly GCA_905404095.1 of Glaucopsyche alexis. Taxonomy (NCBI): domain Eukaryota; kingdom Metazoa; phylum Arthropoda; class Insecta; order Lepidoptera; family Lycaenidae; genus Glaucopsyche; species Glaucopsyche alexis. Next base: position 13,984,555 of record FR990053.1, read on the forward strand.
GAGAGAGGCGGACGTCAATCCTTATGTAAGTCCCGCAGAGGCAATTGATTATTTTTATAATGTAACAGATGTTAGAAACTATTGCAAGATTTAAGTTGTAACTTTTCGTCCAGATTAATAAATAAAAGCTTATTATTTCTACAAAATTTCCATTTTATGATGCGGTTGTTAACGCATACGACAAATTTTAAGTTTTAATTAACAGTAATACCTACTGTTAATTAAAACTATAAGGAATATAATATTATGTTTTTATGAGTTTACATGCACATTATAACGTATTGTTAACGCGAAAATTTAGCCCATTTTCACGTTAACAATGGTTAGATCGTAGAGTCGTAAAATTTACTGTAGACTTTATTTCTTTTTCTTTAATGTTCAATATTTACTTATGTTTGATTCATAGTAGGTATCTCGTTTTCATTTATGTTTTACTTTTACATAAACGATCGACTTCACGGGACAGTTGCGTTCTAAGCGAGACGCCCACATAATTTAGATATTTCCGTTAAATAGCATTTTTAACAAGTTGTGACATACATATTTAGATAGAAACGTATTAAGATACTAAAGATAGAATGAATACTTACTGAAAATTAGATATTTCATGCTTTTTTTAATTATCAGTTTCATGTCATTTTTTTATTCGCATTTTAAGCACTCCTTAAGTCAGGATACATTTCGAGCGTTCGTACGATCTCTACGGTATCTTAAATCTTTGTTTGGGTGTCGTTTGGCCAAGCTTTCGTTCCTGACGAAAAACTATGCGGCTATAAGGACTGTATCCCAAATTACACATCAGTGTGCTAGCCAGTAATAATGACTTAGTACAGTAGGCCTTATCTTTTAGTAAAGTGGGACGTACAAGTCTATTTTTAGCCGAGCATATACAGGTGAAATTTTTTAAGCACTCTTTGAGTCAGGATACATTTCGAGCGTTTATGCAATATCTACGGTATCTTTGTTTGGGCGTCGTTTTGCCGAGCGTTCGTTCGTGACGAAAAACTATGCGGTCATAAGGACTATATCCCAAATTACACATCAGTGTGCTAGCCAGTAATAATGACAGTACAATAGGCCTTATCTTTTAGTAAAGTGGGATGTACAAGTCTATTTTTAGCCGAGCATATGTGCATGCGGTATTTCAAACTACACATCAGTGTGCTAGCCAGTAATAATGATTTATAGTAGGCCTTATCTTTCAGTAAAGTGACCTACAAGTCAGTAGTACAAGTCTATTTTTAGCAGAGCATATACAGGCTGAATTTTTCAACCGGGCATGGTAGGCGCAATCCGAAATTATTAAGTACAGCGAAAAATGCTGAAAGGAGATGCGAGGCGATTTGGATAAAAACTTAAAACTTCATCATTAGATTTTAGATCGAATCGCACCGACTGATTTTGACGATAAAATCACACGCTATTTTACAACCCCATTTACATACTTTTACACACTTTACTTCTACACAGGAACAAATTCTGCAGAGTAATTTCATATTATGGCAAAGTTAAGGAAAACGTTGTATTTCAATAAATTGCTTCATATTTAAGGAAATACATAATATACCGAATACTTAACAAAGTACACAAAAAATTGGACTTATTCGTATGTCCGCTGAGCGAGTTTACAAAAGTGACACTAGGCGTCATATGTGTCTTTTTAATTATTTTTTTTTATCAATTATTATTATTTAAACTAGAAATATCATATGTATTATGTAAAATATGACTTTGCTTTCCTACGCTATAGAATTAGATTTTGTCTGTAATTATAGTTGTGTGTTAAATAGATAAATAAATAAATAAATATACAGAAATATCACTTAATAGGCTAAGATTTGGATCTCTGCGCCACAATAACTTTAATCAGCTTAATAATAGCTATCCAACAATGTATCATACGTAGCTCCAAAGAAAAGTTAGCTCTCTCCCTCTCTCTCTGCATATTTTCAACTTCTTCCTTCTACATGGAAATAATAAAAATATAAATACTTCTACCTAAGCATGGAAAAAACATATTTTGTCAAAAACCTACCTTAACACTATAGAAAGGTGTAATAAATCTATATATAGGTACAAAAAGAAAGTAGTGTTATTTACACTATTTATAACTCAAGAACGGCTGAACCGATTTGGCTGAAAATTGGTAAGGAGGTAGCTTAGAACCAGTTCCCGAGGGACGTGGAATAAACGTGGCAGGACCAATTCGGCTAATTTTGGTTTTGAAATTGTGAAAGTTCGGGGAAGGTTTAAACGATGAGAAATATTGAAAACGATGTAAGTTGTAGGAGTTAGTGTAATTATTTATCCATTCCAGTTGATATTTATGACAGAACAACGTGAGTCGGGACAGCTAGTTAATAATTATACCTACAGATGTGTATTATTTTTCCAAAATCAGTCGGTTCGATAATTGACTACGAAAATTGATTTAATTATTTAAAAATTCTAATGATATATTAATTTTAATCAAAATCGGACACTTTCAACAGTATTCGCTACTCATTATAGATTCACGTCATTTCGTCAACCACGTCCATTTGAAATTTCGAGCTGTATACGTTGTAATCTGTGTTTTTTTAATGCGCGACAGCAGAATCGAGCAGGCATTACGAAAAGAAAAATCAACAGAATAGCATCATCATCAATAGCATTCATGACGCCATTAACAATGTTCATTCTTCTGGTGTAGGGGAGACCGAGGGGTGTTGACACAATTTTTACATTTTGTCTCATATACCAAACACTATTGCCAGAAATGGTATGATATTAGTACCAAACGTTAGGTCATTCTTTACACTTGCAAATGGCTAACATAAAGAAATTGTAAGTGTTAAATATTGTGGTAAAAAATCGACTTAACCGCAACAAGTCATCTTGTTTCAATTCCCCTCATGCCGAGGTAAGATGAAACAGGGGTCGAGGAGAGTTAAAACATATGATTTCTGTGCAATATTAAGGGATGTTAAATAAAAGTTGTGATATAATTTAAATGCATGTATTAAAATTTATCTTTTCAAGCACATACTTTGTTGTTTTACGTATATATTCACATTTTGTACTGATATATCGCTTATGTAGATAACTACAGTTCTGATACACAATATGATCAACTCCTAAAGTAGTTAAAATTATCATAACGTCATTATTCGTAATAATATTAATTAAAATAACAGTCAGATAAACAAAATATTTTACATTCATTGAAAATCTTTAAAATAAAATATTGATTTTCAATAAATAATCAAATTTCAGCCGTTTCTTTAGAATTACAATCAGTTTTGATAATTGTTTCTTCAAATATTTATGTAACAATAATCTCACAAATATCAAAAATGTAAATAGAAAACAAAAAAACGTAAATCTGGCAAAAATGTGGCAAAGATACTTGATACTATATCTTCTGCTGCAAAATCATATATTTTGCGACTTGCCATACCTCTGTCAGTCTTTATTTTATGATCAGTAGGTATGCTGAAACAAAATAAATAAATTAAAAGCATTTATTTAATTGACACAACGTTATTGCTTGTAAATGCTTAAATATTCTGATACAATATTGAAAACGAGGAGATTTGAAACAACCTGTTTCAAATCTCCTCAGTAAGAAAAAACCTCTCAATATTAATTTAACCTGCAATCAAAAATAAAATACACAGAAATCAATTGCACCAAATATAAACAATAAATCTCTAGATAAAGAGCTTTCGAAACCAATATAAATCAAACTAAAATACAATACCCTTATCAAAATATAGGCATGGTAAAAAAACGTAAATAACTTACTTTTCACGATTTTTGTCACATGGCACGCAGAACTCCATAACCGCGGGACTCATGCCACCGACGTGTATTGACAAGTCAGCAGGTGGAGGGGAGTGGTTGAAATGCAACGTTGCGAACTCGCTAACAGTTTTAAGTTCCATGAAATCGGTACTGTTTCAAATCACCTTTGTGTCAAAACCCCTCGGTCTCCCCTATTATTCGGAAGACAGCCATTTACTTACGTCGATTATACAGCAATGACAAAATACTTGAAATTGATAGTGATCGAGAATTTTATGAGCCCTTATGGTCTGAGATCCCAGACCCACCAGACGTCCTGTACCTGAAAACTGACCCACGGCACAAACTAGCGGGTATGCATACGTTCATTGTACACACTAATACTACAATCTTATATATAAAAATGTTATTGGTTTGTGTACGCTTCAAAAACTCAAAAAGTTCTGCACCGATCGAGCTGAAATTTTAGCATGATATCCGCATCAAGGATTGTTTTTATCTATTTTTTATCCGCGACCGCGAAAAAACTATATTTACGCGGACGGAGCCGCGGGCAACAGCTAGTATGATATACATTTTATAAGTAGGAATATAAGGGTAGTATGGCGAGCCTGGGATCCAGTCCATTAGTATAGGTCGCGCAACGAATTAAGATCTTTCGACTAAAGTAGAGGGGGTATGCGCAGAAGTCAGTTTTTGGGTGTGTTTGGCGGTAGCGGGCTCGGGCGGGGAGGTGTGGATGCGCCGTACGCATGCCGAACGTGGCTGCCGACACGCTATTGGTACGTTAGCAATATACATTCTTTGCTATTGGTCACGTGCGCGAACGATCCCCTCCACTTTCACTGAGCGCTCATAAACCGTTGCGCGACCTATACAACGTAACAACTTGAAAGATCACTTCAACTTAGCACTCAACTTTTGCGTAAAAAGAAAAGTACGTCAATATTAACCGTTACCAGGTCTTTTAGCTTGACAATTACTAAGCCCGAAACACCAACTGAATCTTGTCTGATGAATTTTAAAATAAGTTTATTTAAACCTGTAAAAATTCAGTATTCGATAGTAATCAGTATTATTAGCAATAATTCGTAACCATAGACGCGTTTCGCATGTGTATGGCAAAGCGCATACGCATTCGGGTCGTAATTATTTTATTGTATCGGTCCTCTAAACATTTATAAATTTTTTGTATTAAATTTTTTGTAATCTGTTAAATCTAATGTATGTTTTAGGTCTATTTCATGATTGTAATCTTCGTCTTAATAGTCGAAAACAATCTAAAACGCCGTTAATTTACGAAAGAAGCTACAACAGAATAAGTTTTTTTCGAGCAAAAATAACTAGCCGCGCGACGGACCAATTCGGAATCAACTATAAAGTACTAATAATATATGGACGAAATTTAAAAAAAGATAGCATTCCTATGCAGAATGGATGGTGCTTGCAGCAGCAGCTGCTTGAATAGGTTTTTTTTTTCTCTCTAAGGCTGGGCTGTATGCTCCGGAATGCGGAACGCCGATGAAAATTTAGGGTACTGAAAATAGAACTCTGCGCTAATACAATAGAGTTGAAAAAGGAAGTTTCGAGTGTCGAGCTGTCATATATGACATTGACATTTTACTCGAAACTCAAACTCAAAATTTTTATTTCCATGTAGGTTATAATATAACTAGCCCGGCGAGAAGAACGGGCGTAAGAAACTCGCAACTCGACACTCATGTGTTCGATTTTCAACTCTATTGTATTAGCGCAGAGTTCTATTTCCAATGCTCAGAATTTTCTACGGCCTTCCGGATTCCGGAGCATATAGTCCCAGCCTAAGACTGGCGTTTTAAATGCCTCTTGAACTTCTAAAACACGTATTCAATGCTGCGCCCACCGATCAGCAACAATGGTAACATGTTCGCATACCAACAACTTCGCAAAAATGTACTGTGGCCGAATATTATTATTACATCTTATAATAACATAAAATGATTTTTTTATTTATTTATGTATTTTCTTATGGAAAACTACCAATAACTATCTATCTACCTGGTGGACCAACATACACGATTCCAGTTTGTTTGGGAAAGTCTCAAAACTGTTTGACGTATAAAAATTATACAAATTAATTTTGGCAGAGAGGATTAGTATAAAAGATGTTTCAAAATTCACCCTGTAAGGGGAAGCGAATGGAAAAATTTAGTTTATAGATAGTAGAGACCAGAGGTCTGCTAAGAACGAATCTTGCCAGGGCCGAATTAATGAGGTCTAAGGGCTCTAAGTTTGTGTGAAAGTCGGGTTTTCGATTCGGTGTCATCAACGGGAATAGAGATTCGTAACAAAAAAAAAGTTATGTATAAATTGCCCCGAAGAGCGCAAGAGTGAGACGGAAGGCCAAAAATGTACCACAATATCGTAATATTCTATAACTTGTGTCATCTCGAGTGACATTTAACAAGTTAGAAATAATAAAAGGCTCGTCCAAATTGATCTGTCCGCATGTACTCATTACATTCTCTGTATGTTTAACTACATATTAATCTTTTTACTTTAAAAGCACTTTCAAGTACCTATGTTCACACACAAAAAAGGTAGCTTGTGAAGTAATCCTGAAATTTAAAAAAAAAATTCGTTATTAGACTCCCTAAAAATTTTCTATTTACTGTTTAAAATACTCACTACATCGAATACTGAAATTAGAAGCAGGTCATTTGGACATTGGATGGTATACCAAAACGTTTGTATGTCTACTTATAATTTATTTTAGGGTTTGTATGTATTATAAGGTGGGTAATATAAGGTTCACCAAAACAAAATTTTGGTATAAGTACCACTAAAAAAGCGAAAATCGTATTTTTGCAATTCAAAGTTATAAAATGAAACTTACCATAATATTTAATATAGCATAACATTTTAAGGCATTTTACTCACTAGGCCACTTTGTGCTACCAAGCAAAAAGACATCAAGGGCCTATCGTGTAATTATCTGTGTTTATGCAGAGTATAGCAGATTTCTGGCCACAACTGTCAATATTCATGGCCATGTCCATTGCACAGTTACACGCTATTTTCATGGACATTGGCATATGGTCGACATAATTAAACAAGACTAGTCTATTCGCGTTAAAAGCAATAAATCACGTGCAACAAAAATGTCGAATTAGGAATAAAACTGCCGAGCTATTCCGCTAACGTAAACAAAACAGACATTTGATTTGTTACATTATGTCTGCATCAAAAAAAAGAGAAAATAGGAAATACCCTCTTGACACTTTGGACTTTTATCACGCTATAGGGAACGTGCAACGTGCAATAGGTGGCAGCACAACAACTATACAATAGTCACGGTGTGGACAAAAACAGAAACTTTTCAGACTTGTCATTGCTGTTGTCTTCATGCTCGTATCTCGTAGAGAATATCAAAAGTGTTTTCCTCACTGCTCTCCTGATGCTGTTGTGATTCATAGGAATAATGTAATTCAAGATGCTACTTCAATCATATTGAAATGAAATCAAAGTGAAATATTTGCGAGTTTTTGGTTGGTTTAAAATCACTCAATTTATACACAGGTTCAGATACAAATGTATGTACACAGTAGAAATCATGTACAAATGGGCGAATCAACTTTTACGAGGCCAATTTCCTTGTCCCCGATAGAATAAAATTGATTTTTCAAAAACCAAATATTTTAATTGCGCGTTTTCAGTTTGATGACATTTTTAGAACTATAAATATTTAATCAAGATATAAAAATTTGCAATTTGTTCAGATTTTTGTCAAATTTACGGTACGGTACGGTAACGCAGCAGAATAAAATTTACTTGCATACAAAAATTGACAATTTTTGTGGGAAATTTGTGGAAAAACGTCACACAATTGTAATTTCTAAGTTTAAACATAAGGTGACCAATTTTTATAATATCGTTAAAAGAATTAGGATAAAATAGTACATTTAACCATCCCATGCCAACATGATTCAATTTTTAGAAAATTTTCAAGGATTTTTCAAATTGTTGTCCCTAATATTACCGTAATAATGTGGATTTTGTTTAAAAAACCTCTCATAATGAGCTCCTTAATTGCGGAAAATATCTATATCGATTTCAATGGACTTTCAATTTTTTATTCCTATGTTATGATAAAATCTAGACAACGTAACGCAAGAGAATTTCCGACTGTATGAACAACAAAATGTGGTTAAAACTCACATATCTCTCTCAATAGCATTTTGATCTCGCTGTTGATATTAGAATAAGTTAATTTAATCAATTATCTGTACGCCACTGTTATCATATCACTGTTATAATCAGTAATTTGACAAAAAATAATTTTAAAAACTTTTTTGAAACCTTTTTCAAATTGGCCTCGTAAAAGATGATTCGCCCGAATATGACTGTTTACGATTTTTATGTAATAACAATGCGATTTGTGCATAATAGATACCTAGTATAATTATTTTAATATGCTCCTTTGTTACTTAGTTGGCTAAAACAAGCGTTAATTTATTGTTTGTATAATTTCCAAAACGTATTGCTATAAAGAGAGAGAGAGAGAGGATTATACAATTTATATTTTTCATGTGCAGAGGATTATACAATTTCATATTTTTGGATAACAATCGATAAGTTTGTTAAAGTACAGAGACGAAATAGTCTGTGTTGTTTGTGCATTAGAGAATGTCGAAAACTTATCTTTAAATTATATACACTGTCTAATAATTGGGTTTTCCATGTAAGTAAGTAGTTTTTTACAATATATCCATGGCATGTGAGTGCTATTGGTCGGAAAGTAATAAAACTTTACTCTTATATTATTTGCACTCCTAAATTATCACGATAAAATGTAAAATACATTTTATTGTGATAATTTAGGAGTGAAAAATAACGTAACGTTTGTGTCGCCTTTCTTTTTGTATATATTTTTGTAAATCATTTATGTGTACAATAAACTGTAAATAAATAAATCTATACTAATATTATAAATGCGAAAGTGTGTCTGTCTATTACCTCTTCACGCTTTATCCGCTGAACCGATTTTTATGAAATTTGATATAGACATACTTTGGGTCCCGGGAAAGGACATATGATATTTTTTATCCCGAAAAGGTAGTGTTCCTGCGGGATAATGTATTAACGCGGGCGGAGCCGCGGGCAAAAGCTAATTGTAAATAAAATGCATTGTTGTGTACATCAAAGAAAAATAATCACAAAACATTTGGTGTAAAGTTTCGTTACTTTCCGACCAATAGCACCATACGTCGTCGTTTTTCAAATTGCCATGCCAACGACTTATGGGCGATTCTACCGTCACGGGTGGGACACTTGTACCTTAATTTTCAGTATGTGTGACTAATTTATGCTAATTGTATCAACGATATCAAATTGGTTTATATAGAAAAAAACTAATTTATGTACTTTCATAGTTATAGTGGAGGCGGCGATAACACCATGTAAAATTAAATCAAAAAGACAGTAAATGTTTGTCACGGGTGGGACAAAAAAATGACATTATTGTTACACATGAATCATATTCTATGAAACTCTGCTATTTGATTAAACTTTTTAATGCAAATTACAATATTTGTTTTAGACAAAAAACTGAATGTAACATTCGGATAGAAAACAATGCTCTATTATTAAGACATTTTTTACAAACATTAAATAAAGGGTGTCACGGGTGGGACTAACACTGTCACGGGTGGGACACATACGATTTACTAGGCAAAATGAGCGGCTTGTAAGTTTTTTTTTAAAGATATGGATGCTAAAGTTTCATAATCAGAGTCACTCCAGCTGCTTCAGTCTGTATCAGAGTATATATTTGAAGCACTGAGCTTGAAAGCTTTGCATCTTTTCAGATCCGAATCAGCAGTAGTGCCCACTAATAAGTCTTTTGATTATAGCCTTTGCAAAAGTAGAGCGACTGTATTTTATCAATACCCTGGCCAGTTTCCACCTACTATCCCATATTAACTTAAGGTTCGATAATCAATGTTTGCAACTTAATAAAAAATATAAAAAAATACAAATATACTAATAATTATTATTGTAGCGTGAAATTCGAGGTATTTTGTATCGATAAATATAATAATTGATTACATAAAATAAAATAAAAAAAATACTTCAAGGTTTACTTTCCCATAGAATATTTATATGGAAAACCCCAATTATTATTAAACAGTGAATTTAATTAAAAGATAAATTTAAAGATAAGTTTTTGACATTCTCTAATGCACAAACAACAGACTATTTCGTCTGTGATCAAAAATATGAAATTGTATAATCCTCTACGAGTCTACATGATTCTCTCTCTTTATAGCAATAAGTTTTGGAGAGTAAAGAAATAATAAAGTAACGCTTCTTTTATTTTAGTCAAATAAATAACAAAGGAGCATAAAATAATTATACTACTAATTATATTATGCACGAATCGCATTAAATTATTACATACAAATCATAGACAGTCATATTTGTACATGATTTCTACCATAGATTTAGCATATATACTACCGTAGATCGGCAATAGACTCAGTGAGGCGAGACCAAAATAAAATTACACTAGTGTGCGTGTAACGTGTATCTGTACAGGACTTTTAGTGCTGTGCATACAGTCTCTATATTAAATTAAATAAGAAATTCACGTATTTGATATTTCGCTGAATTCAATTCCTATGCATTCAGAACATGAATATATTAAAATGCGATATTATGATCTATTCATTTGTGCATCATTTCCTTTTCAGAGTTCTAAAACATAGCATTTAGAGAATTAAATCTTTCAGTTGTACTTACATGTGAAATGAATAATTCTGTGGATTTTCTTTCCTAGAAGAATTACAACCAGGGCCTCTAGTCAAGATGCATTCGACGGCGAAGTTCGAAAGTAAAATGTATGGGATTTGACGTAAGGCATCGCAAGCGACGTGTCACTTAGCGATGATCTATGTCAAATCCCATACATTTTTGATACTGACCCAGGTACTGCACACGTAACCATAACTGTTTACGACTATTAAACATCAAATTTACACTTTTAAACGCGAGATTAATAAAAATAACCGCCGCTACAGGCCGTTAGCGTGTACGCGAGTGGTCATCTGCCTCGCTCTAACACATGAGTGTCTTTATTTATATCTCTTACGTATTGTCGATCTAGTAGTATATACTAAATATATTATTTCTACTGTGTACATTTGTTTCTGTATCTGAACCTGTGTATAAATTGAGTGATCAAATATTTGACATTTATGATTGAAGTATCATCTTGAATTACAGGCACACTTTACATTTTTCAACACATGCAGGGCATTTAATTTCAACCAGTCTTTTCTCCAATGTATTATTCCCAAAAATCACAACAGCATCAGGAGAGCAGCTCAACCAGGGCTGGTTAAGATTAACCACTAAACCGACCTTGACCACTTCAAAGTGAGGTAAACTCTTTTGACATTTTCTTAGGGCCAGATCTGCAATTTCTGTGCGACAATTTGCCAGTTATAACTGATTGATTTTCTGCATCTGTTTGCTCTTCTACTGCTATAACATGTCCGTGCCGTGTCCGTGAGTTTTTAACCTTTAATCATGTTTAGGCCACGCTGCCGATCGTTGTTGATCGACAGGAACCCATATTTTATTATTTTCATCATACTAATCACCTAATTTATTAAATACGAGCATGAAGACAACAGCAATGACAAGTCCGAAAAGTTTCTGTTTTTGTCTGCACCGTGACTATTGTATCGTTGTTGTGCTGCCACCTATAGTTCCTGCACAATCCGTATAAACTAGTGTTTACGTTATATTTAGGTGGCGCCCTCTATGATTACGTAATATTTCTAATTGACCAATAATGATTAAGCTGTGTTCACATTACCCAATTAAAGTGAGCCATTTTGAATCATGTACACATGATTTACTGCGAATAGACTATAGTTTAAGTAATATAAAATAAATAGTTAAGTAGGTCCGAGGTGATGAACCCTCCCGCTTTTGATATATTTTATAGGTAGCACCACTGGTTCTTCCAGTATTGGTGACCGAGTGAGTAAATGCACTGATTTTAAATATGGCAAATTATTACATTATTCTTACTTAATGATAAGACAATAATGTTTTTGTGTTTTGGATAACTTATATTGATAGAATAGAACTAAAATGTGATGTATAATCCAAATCACAAAAACTAACATTTTTAGAGGCATGCCAAAAAAATGAGGCACATAATTGATTGAATTATTCAATAATAATTGACAGAAAATCAATGTGAGTTACTTGTTACCACCTATAACACCAATTAATTTTTTTATTTTTGCCATGCCAAGATAATTCTTAAAAAGTAATAGAAGTTTCTGAATTGAACTTTATAAACACAGGTGAATATTAGTCAAATTCATTACAAATTTACCTTTCAATATGCTGTGAGCGGTGAGGTTATTATTGCTTGATTTATTTTGTACTGTCATTTCAGAAGTTTTTGATGTTTTTAAATATATGTTATAAATGCAAGGAAAATTACTTTTCGTTGTACGATTTGCTCTTAGAAAGAGCTTTTGGAAGATATTAATTCCCCCTGGAATAAATCCCTTATAAGATACTTAGGCCCGCCCGTGTATCGAAGTTGTTAACCCTTGCTATTGGGTCACACCTCTAGCACAACCCTCTTCAAGAGGTGCCGGGCCTGTAGGAATAAAATACAAGGCATTAATAAAGTGAAATACATCACGAGAGCCATTGCGAGCTTCAGAGCTCAAGGCTCTAATAAAATAGGCACAAAATAATAAGTAACAAAGAAAATTTATCTATACCTTTAAAAACAGAGCACTGAGGCTTTACGATGGCTCTAGTGAGCTAAAGAGACTAAAAAAAAAGATTGTGATCCTACCTTAAGCAATGTGTTGATTTCCCTTAATGAGGTAATGGGAAATCCTTCCTTCTCCTTTTCCATTTTGAGTCGTTTAAGAGCAACAATTTCGTCGGTGGTTTTATCTCGTGCTCTATACACAACTCCATAGGTGCCTTCTTCAATTCTGTTAAGGCATTGAAACTCCTCTACAGATCGACACCCCTATAAATATAACATAAAAAATATAACTACAAGAATATAACCATTTGCTAACTAAATAGCTGGTACACAGCAGAAGAATTTTTCATTCATGTTTAAAACGTAAATCATAAAAGTGTGAAAACTGATCACAAAATATGGTTTTGAGGTTCACACTAGTTTGTTTAGCGTATGCGTTCGATGGATGTATAATTTATTATGCTGCGTTACATAACAGGCGTTATAAGGTCGGAGAAACGCCACGAAAAACCAAATTTATGGTATTATATTCACGTATTGTGCGCTATGTCACTTATCGCGTATTATGTCAATAACATAATTTTTTGTTTTCAAGCTTCGTCATTTTATCTATCATCAAATTAGCGAAGGTTAATTCTTAGTTAATTCTTAGCTAAGGGCTCTGGAAATTTAAGACGATTTTTTTTACATTCTCATAATTAATCAAATTATTATTTTTTTAAATATTTACAAAACCAACACTTACATGAACTCTGATGTGATGCACTGTTTACTTTGAGAATTTTAAAGCTAAACAATCTTAGTGGAAAGAAAATATTGATGTGTATAATATCTAGTTTTTTTTTTTCTACTTGAAGGATATTTACCTGTAGCGCTGGGTAGTATGGGGGCAAAGCATTTAATGCTGCTTCTTTGGATTTTATACTTTCATCATCCTCTGCTGGTTTTTCCTCTTCAGTGCTTACTTTCCCATTTTCATCAGGTAATGGTGGTGAAAATGAATGTGATCTGCTTCTACTTTTAGACCTTGATCGAGACCTTTAACAATGATAGCTAAGTTTATGAATGGAAATATAAATCTTGACTGACAGACAGATGAATATATTTTACTTCTGAGGAACCCTATAAATGAGTTTATTTGTATATTTTGTATCAATTACATTGTGTTACTTACCTATTTGACCTCTCAGAGGATGGACTACGTTGTAGAGATTTTGGCGACGGCGATTTTGATGTCTGTCTTGATTTGGGTTTATCAAGGTCTTCCTTTTCTTCTTCTTCTTCCTTTTCGGATTTTTCGCCTACATTATCATCAGATTTTGATTCAGCTTCAGAATCTGATGCCGTTTCAGAACTTTCTTCTGTATCAGTATTGGAATGTTCACCTAAAGAACAATTAAAAGTATTACTAAGTAATTATTATTCATATGGTGACCTAGAGAAAGACCAGTTTAAAGCTTTTTGCTCTAAGCCCACCAGGCTTGTTGTTTGTCGCAAATTGAGTCAAGTTAACAAATAATTTTTGACAATATGAAACCCACTGGCACTGGCAAAATTTTGTGAGAATGTAGGAGTTTGTGATACTCTTCCTGTCTAGCTGCCCGAAAATCTATCAAGCCTGCTTGCTTGTCATCAAACTGCCATTACATAAATTTTACCGTTGAATGGCAAAACCGTTTTTCTCATACCCAAACTTTGAGATTTTAACCCAGGGTGTTAAAATAATTTAAAACATAAATACATTTATCAGGGTGTTAAAATAATTTAAAATTTAATACCTACATAATTATGCATATACATATTTGTATTATAAGTAATTACTCTAAATTACCTGTATTTACATAATGCATTATGCATCTACATACCTTCCTCGGGTTCAGAATGTGGTGAAGTACTTTTCATTTCAGCATCACTAGCATCGGAGACTGTGACAACTGAGTCTCCATAGCTGGGCGAGTGATTGATTTTGTTCTTTTTGTTTGCAACTTCGTCAGGAGAAACTGAACGTTTTTTGCCTCGACGTCTACGTTCCTCTCTTCTTGCCTCAAGTTCACCACGGGACTCGTGTTTCCTTTTCACCATTTCTCTCTCTAGGAAAACAAAGAGCACAAATATTAGTCTTAATTAAAATTATTTGAGACATACTTCAAAAGGATCTAATTATACTTGAAAAAAAAATATGCAGTTGCTTAAAAATACAGATTAATGCATACATTTTAAAACTAAAAAGAGTTATCTTACCGGCTTCTAGTAGCCTCTTTCTTCTTTCCTGTTGGTGTTTATCTAAGGATGACTGCCTATCAGGTTTGGATGAATCCTTTTCATAATTTTGACTTTTCTTGTCCTGTGTTTGTAATTGCTTTGATATTCTCTTACTTAGTAATCTACTTCTTAAGTCCTCTAATTCCTTATCTCCTGAAGTCCTTTCCCTGTTTTCTTTTTCATTATTTTGTGCTGTTTTGCTTTCATCAGCCAGCACTCTTAACCTAGATTCAATTCTATCAGTTTCTAAATGTTTCTTATCTGCCTCAGAATACTTAAATTGCCTATCACGATTAACATACATTTCTCTATTTCTTTGCATATCCTTTTCTTTATAAACCTCCTTTTCTCTGTAAGCTTCCTTTGGCCTTGCAGATTCTCTGTATGAAGAATCTCTATAAGCTTCCCTTTCTCTATAATGTTCTCTTTCTCTGTATGGATCCTTTTCACGGTACAATTCCTTTTCCCTGTACATGTCTTTTTCTCTGACCTCCCTTTCCCTATACATTTCTTTTTCACGGATTTCTTTTTCCCGGATTTCTTTTTCCCTGTATGCCTCCTTTTCCCTATAATATTGTTTTTCTCTATAGTATTCTTTGGACATCTCTTCTCGCTCAAGGCTTTTAAGTTCACCTTTATTTTTCTCTGACTTATCACGTTCCCTGTTGAAAAAACAATTATTTTGTTGTACATCCCCAGAGCAATGAGTCAGACCTTAAAATATAATTAATATTAATCATAGAACTATATTTATTTAAAAATTTTAATGAAATAATATAAAGCTTACCTATATAGATGTTTCTTTTCTTTTCTTACAGTTTCCTTGTATCTATCCTTAAGAGATCTCTTATGGCCTCTTTTTTCTCGATGGGACCTTACAATTGCCTGTGGTGGTTTTATTACTAAGGAGTCTGCATTGTCCCGATCTTCATCAGACAGGCTAAAATAAAATTTATTTACACTTTCACACATATTATTGTGTTGTGCTAAGTTCATTATCCCATGTTGTAAATAACACAAGGAATCAGCATTTTTGTTCCGTGAAATATTACTGATAATACCTATATTCTTTTACAGTGCAATTTCTAATTTCCTTTAGTTATTGAGATTCATAAAATAAGTATACTTTGATGTTTAGGATGTTTTTTTCAGCTGATAAAAAAATCAGCATTCATGAATTAGTAAAAATTTTCAAAACATCCCAGGCATAATAACTCTAATCTTGTTCCTTTGTGTTATGATGTTTGCAGAAAAACATTAGAATAGATTTTTGTTACAGAATATACCAAACATTACTGTACTAATCTTTCTTATATTTTATAATTCTTGATATAAATATGTCACCACTAGATATTGCCCACAACTTTGTGAGCACATAAGGAGATTCTGCAGAAACTGTACATTTTGTTGCAATAAAAAGTATCCTATGTCCTTCCCCATGGTCTACTCTATATGTGCCAAATTTCTTCAAAATCGGTCCAGTAGTTTCGGAGCCTATTTGATGCAAACAAACAAACAAACCTTTCCTCTTTATTATATTAGTATATATAAAATTATAATTACTTTAAGATTATACTTTAGCAAGCAGTATTGTAAAATTTCAATAGGTTGTGAACTGAATATACAGCTTACAATTTAAAGCATTTAACAATGGCCTCTGTGGCTAGCGGTTTAGTAAAAAGTTTACTAGTACGTTTATTATTATAATGCCCGGTTCGTCGTTATAAATGATGTCGTTATAAAGGATTTTCAATGTAATTTAAATATATTCACATTTAAAATTTTGCAGAATGTTTAAAAGTTAAACTATTTAAATTTAACTTAAGTCAGCTATTTGGTTTGATTTTATACAATTAAAACTACAAAACTATTTTCGCAAATGACTTCGTGGCATTCGCGAAAATTCCAAGAACTAGTTCGCGTGTTCTGTGTTTACATACAAACCTAATGCACATACCTACATTGAAATCAATTAACAATTTTGCTATGAATATAAATACTTGCCCTTCGATCATTAAATTATTGATCGAAGTACTTGACACATTTATTAATATGAGCTTTGCTCGGAGTTCTGATAGGTTTTGGCCCTAAGCTGGAGATTGCTGGTTCGAATCCCGCCAAGGGAACAAAAAGTTCAATGTTGCTGGGTCATGGATGTGTATTAAATGTGTGTATACTATAATAAAAATCTTAAATATATGCATCGTGTAAAGTATAAAAGTGTTAAATATTTTTCCCACTGTATGGTCCCCATAACACATGTACTTCAGATACTTACCACAGGGCCAGATTGATGTGGTGTGAAGCTTCCATAGATATTATTATTGTTACTAGTTACACAGGTAACTTAAAACTAGCTATTAGTATCAAGATGTCTCGATTGTATTCAACTTTTTAATCTAACTGTAAAATACTTCTCGATGATGAAGGTGGTCTATAATAAAGTTTTAAATATTCAGGAAATAACCTCTACTTGGAAAGCAGAACGTTTGCTTCCTTCAAAAACTAGTGCGTCATAGTTACATAGTAGCATGAAATGAATGGGATTGAGTATTATTTATTGTATTTAAATTAATTTCAAGTGCACAGCTTACCTAAAATCCATTTCCTCTTGTACAGGACTACGTGCCAATTCCCCATCTTCACTTTGATCATCCTCGTAGTTGCTCATGTTAGACAGTTCAACCACACTTGTACACTATCTCGACTCTCGAGTCTTTTAATGAAATACAGTTATTTCTTTAACTTAAAAAAACTTATCCAGAATATGATACACTTTTGAAAGTAATTAATAAAAACACTTATCAAATTAAACGTAATGATGATTTACAATGGATTTGAAACTTCACAAAACTCCACCAAGCTCCAACGCCATTTTGAAATATTCCATAGATAATACAGTATATAGATTATAGAGCTGTTGCAAACCGGATGTATTCGTTACTGAGTAAGGCCCGGCCGGGACCTTTGGCAGTATAGAAAAAAACGTGTGTAGTCGAGTAAGGCCTTTAATGATAACATTCAGTGGCGGATTATCCTAAAGGCAAACTAGGCATGTGCCTAGGGGTGCCAGGGTACAAAGGGGCGCTCGGGCGGAATTGTGAAATAAAGAAAAATATAGAATAATACGGCATAAACTTTATTGCGCCAGTAAGTAAGCCACTTATTTACACATTACAAACTCAATTTGCTTCAATTTATAGCAAAACTTAAGGGATGGGACTGACTAAAACTTACGCCTACAAACAACCTTGTATGTGGTACATGATCTCTGATTAAAGTTGATAAATACGACTGCAATGTTCGTCGCGTTCGACCGCGAATGAGTATCGGATGTCGTCGTCCTTGCTTATAAAATTGACGGGGACGAAGTTGCGGCGCGAGAGCTAAGTGGTCAGGTGCGAACACGGAATATAAAACACAGGAGGACCGGAGGCCAAATCTTGATTCTTCTGCTTGCGTCGCTAGTGCCAGATAGTCTCATTGGGTAGGAACTGTGATGCTGCTGAATGGGCACCAGTGAATCGGTGTGGTGAAAGAGTGTCTGATGAATCAAATGAGGGTTCGACCGCCTGTCGCGGTGCGTTGCTGCTATTACCTGCGGTACCCATGAGGTACCCATGAGGCTGAAACTGACTGACGTTGAGTGAGACGTGAAGAGTGATGATGATCATGTCCAGAAAAGGCGTCCCCCCACCGCCCCGCCCCGACGCCACTACTGACAAGTTATTTATAATATAGGGGCGCCGCGCCGATGACATGTTTGCCTACGGTGCGGCGCTCTCAACTTTAATCCGCCTCTGATAATATTATACAGTTTTTATAGATTTCCCAACAATGAAGAAATGCGACAAAAATGGCACAATACTCAATAGTGTTTAAGTATTAGGCAGAGAATTACATAAAAATCTATTACATAATATTAATGCAGCCGTCACTTCAAATCTTCATGATTTTACACTATTCAGTCTCGTCGACTTATAAAAGCCTCAGCTATATGTCATTCAGAGTTTGATGTTTCACAATATTGGCTTTGCAGTTTGTCTCACACAGCAGAAAATATTATTGTCACCCTACTAGAAAGGGAGACACGGCCTCTCTTCCAACCTCTCGCTCTCGGCTCGTTTTTGGCTCACAGTACTCGGTCCTGTTGTCATTGCTAGGTCCATGGGTAATTATAAAAAAAATGTCATCACGTTGTCAGCTGTCATCACTTTTAACAAATGTCATATGTGATTTACACTCTCGCGCGAGTGGCGAGGCGAGGCCCGAAGTGAGTCGCGAGGCGAGTGTGTAAACGTAGTTCGCCTCGACGCGAACTACGTTTACACACTCGCCTCGCGACTCACTTCGGGCCTCGCCTCGCCACTCGCGCGAGAGTGTAAATCTAGTATCATATGTAGAGATGGCCGTTTAAACGCAAAGCGTTTAAAAAAGCGTGCTTTAAAAAATAAGTTGAAAATTCGTTTATAAATGTAAGCATTTAACACTTATTCTTATCGTTTATATCGTTTATAGTCATTAAGCCATAAGTGTGGTATGAGCAAAGAAAAATAGTTCTTATGACAGCGCAATAAGAGTGAAAATTCTTTAATGTAGCTCATCACTTATTTAACGTTTATAGTCATTAAGCCATAAGTGTGGTATGAGCAAAGAAAAATAGTTCTTATGACAGCGCAATAAGAGTGAAAATTCTTTAATGTAGCTCATCGCTTATTTAAAGTTTTAATAAACAGGTTATTTTTTGTACTTATAACTTAAATATTTTTTCATGTTTAGTCGCTTTTTGTTAGTTGCGCAGTGCGCTTTGCGGGTTGACGAAAACACGTTATATTACGTTACGCAATAATTCGTATTTTAATCGTAATAGTGGTGTTTTGGTGGTTTATCGTGAACTTTTAATAAATATAATAATGGTCCATATGGACGTAATATAAACCTTTCGTGTAGTGTTTTAGTATTAAGTTTTTGTCGTAAGTACTGTTGTATATAAAAATGACGACTAGGCGTAGAAATTTGAACAGTAATTTATGGATTAAAAACTTCGAAAGTAGAAAAAATTATGTTTTTAAATGTTAACAAATAAAATAAAAGAAAAATTTAATGAACACTCAATTTAATAAGTATTTTTCACTATTAAATTGATATTAAGCAACTAAGCAACTAAGCAGTTAACAAAAACTGCTTTTGAATATTTAATAACGGATAAGTTAACTTTTTATTTTAAGCCGTTCACATCTCTAATCATATGTCACTTCTCTGCTGTTTGATGTTTCTGTCACTGTCAGTTTTATAATAAAATCAATTTTAATTTTTGTGGGATGAATTTAGACAAAAATACAAATAAAAACAATTGATTTTCAAGATTTCGTATTATTTTCTTCGTAAATAAACTGCAAATAATGGTTAAAGAACAGCAATAACTGATATAAACAATCATCTATTTATTTATGGGAAAATGTTTTGGTAAATTTATACAATTATAACTTTAATAATGGTAAGACTCATCTCAGACCTTCTAATAAAACTTTTTCATAATTATCTTATCCTAAATGAATAAGAAATACCAGAACCAGATGTTAAAATTTAAATTTTCACTTTTTAGAATAGTAGGATTTTAAACACTATAGCTAATGCAATTGATAACAAAGAAGAGCTGAAGAAGAGAATAGAAAGTGGAAAAAGTATTTTGAAAGAACTTCAAACGTGTGTTGAGAATTGTCAAAATCGTTTTGGTGGAAAATCTGAATTGGCCACAGAGGATGATATAAGGTAAAACAAACTACTTCGGCACCACATGTTTTGTACCTACTTAAAATTCATTAGTACTAGGTGGATAAGTAAATAAGAAGTAGGTGGTAAATGGTGATGTAATTTAGATTAAACTAAAATGTGATGTGAAATTAAAAGATAGTGTTGTACTAGGTATGTGTCTAATAATTATCTTGCCTATAATAGTATGTACAAAATATGACTTATTACATGATAAAAATTGTTTGTATTGTTTTGTTTTATTGCTACTTATGCTGCTATTAATACCATATTTCTTTGGCATTTCGAGTGTAGGACTGTCAAAATAAAGAAAACCGTCGAAGGTGCAAATTGCTGCATATTTTTCTCTCAATATTTGATTGATTCTAAAACCATTGCATGTTATATTTATTTGGAAACTAGAATAAATTCCCTATATTATGATGATGTAACTGGAATTTAAAAGAAAATAAAATAATAAAAGTAATCTTGATGTGAACACAAAATACTTGAATTTTTTACCAATTCTCAGTTTCAAAACTCAAAATCATATTTATGTTTCTATATACTTGTCGGGTTTTGGTCAGACACCAGAATTAAAACACAGGATTTTTTATACTAGAACAGTATATTTTAATAATTAAATTTTATAATGATTAACACATTCAATCTAAAAAATTCGGCAATAATTTACACAGATTGCCAGAATGAGTGACAGAAACCAAGTTGTTCCTTTGGGCGGTACTGGTTATCTTGGAGACATCGGTCCATGTATCCAGACGCATCCTCTCGAAATGCCGAAATCTGTTCAATATAACCTGTTTTAATAACAGATAAGCAGTGGTGGGGTAGCCTATGACACAGCTGTTGACGTTCTGCTGCATGTGCCGCTAGCGCTATATTATCGCCATCTACCATAACAACATGGCTACCGTTATACTTAAATTTACGTTAATTACATACTATGGAATGTGGATATATTATTTAATAACAAAACAGGCCAATGTAAACAATAAAAATCTTGACCCCCTACATGAATCAATCACTACACAATGTAAAAAATGCAAGAAAGATAATGTACATAATGCTGCCGTCTTAACGAAGAGTGCAGTAAGTCGAGCGTTTGGGCAAATTGGATTAAGACCTTATATTATGGTATAATATGGTCTTAAATCGATTTGCCCAAAGGGAAAGGAAAGCAAACTTACATAGGGATTTGGCCAGACCTTGTCATTCAGTTTTGATAACTATTTGGTCATCATAAACAATTATGATATATTCAGTTTCCAACTTTCCACTGTATGTATATTTTTACTTTACAATTTCTCTGCAGTACAATAAACATTTAAAACATGGTTTTGTTTATGTCCTTTTAGGATTGTTCAGCTGTGTGAAAAATGGGAAAAAATTCTTTCACACGGGCTCAAATCAAATTTATCAAACTCTTCCATTCAAGACATTGTAGCAGCTGGACTTAATTTCACTTTTAACATTATAAATGTTGGTAAGATATCCTATATATATATACTGAACTATATTTTTTATTCAATATTGCTTACAAATAACTGAATTAAAGTTATTTATCTGCTTTTATATTCCAATGAAATTTATACAGTATCTATAGATTTTGAAAAATATATTTTCAGGAAATTCTCTTTGGAGCTATAGCTGCCTACACCTTACAAAACATGAAAAAGAAAGATTCAAAATACTAGCCAATATAAACACACCACTTGGATATTTTAGGGCATTTCTAAGGGCAGCTCTAAATGAAAGGTCCCTTGTAAGGTAAGAAAATTATTAAAAAAATATTATGATTTTATTTGTAAAATTTTTGTAAAATTATTTAGAAATTAAATAATTCAAGAATATAAAATAAACTGTGCTATAAATTTGATTTTAAAATAACCACAAACATTAAAAAAAAAGGAACTACTGTTGTGTTCCTCAATGTTATAATTATTATAATATAAAATATATAAGTTGCTTATTGCTGTACACTGTAGTCTGTAAGGCTGCCTTTTTGTACATTTCCTATTTGTTGTTATGTGTGTGTATTTTTTGTGTGCAAACAATTTTCTATTCTATTAGTTTCTAATTTTTTTTACAGTCTCTAGGTCAAATACGTCTAATCTAAAATGTTCTGGTTTTCATGTGTCATATCAGATTACATTCCACTTCATGTGGATAATCTTTTTAAAATACAGTTCACCCTCACAATGTGGTGTTTGTATTTTTTACCACTTCGTAGATGTTCAACATTGAAATCATAGCGCACTTTTAAAGAATTATTTCAAAATAAAATCGGCTCTTTTTACTATTTTACTATACAACCAGATAGAAATTATCAGTCATAGGATAGTTCCGAAATCCGCCGCTAGTGAAATTTGCTCGCCACCAATAGATATGTTGTGACTAGTTGGCAAAGGTAAAACTGTACTAGGTTTACTACGCGGCAGTTCTTCTGAGTTCTGTGAGATCTTGTTTCTGCAGTGTGGGAGGAGGGATGTGCTTTTACGCATGCTAGTGCGTGCACTCACACTTTTGCTTGCAGGTTGTGGCCTGTGCGTATTTTTTCGCGGGATATTGCTATAAATTACAATAATAATAATTAAATTTTATGCTATGGATTTCAGCTAAGTAACGCCTGATTCTATTAACTATTTAATAGTAACTGAATACTGCTACATTTTTTCCGCCGACAACTACAATAGATATTAATAAAAAAACTTAGGATTTTCA
Organism: Glaucopsyche alexis; assembly: GCA_905404095.1. Taxonomy (NCBI): domain Eukaryota; kingdom Metazoa; phylum Arthropoda; class Insecta; order Lepidoptera; family Lycaenidae; genus Glaucopsyche; species Glaucopsyche alexis. The sequence goes on from FR990053.1 coordinate 14,007,884, forward strand.
TCCGATGCCTAATGGATGATTTATACAGTATTCTCCAAGCGAAGTAACCACTATTGAAATACTGTAGTGCCTGGGACAGTCGGTTTTTAAATGTCGTATGGTTCAGCCCAAGCACATACGACATTCTCACAACACAGTCCAACCGTGTGCGGGTTTCCTCACGATGTTTTCCTTCACCGTTAAAGCGTCCGTATAATGTACTTGAGATCTGAAGAAGTCTCATTGGTACACGCTACAACCTGGGATTCGAACCTGCACGCTCTCTAGTGCGAACCAAACGGTCTATCACTAGGCCACGGAGCTCTTTTAATAATTATTTAATAATATAGTATCTAATAATTATTATCACTGGTGAACTAAGACAGTAACTTACATTTAACAATCTAGCGAAGAGACAAAAGTTAGTCACACTTGTCGCCGTGCAGATCTTGTCGCTATGAGACAGTTTCGTCTTAGATGAGACGTTTTGTTTCAAGTGTACGCATCTTCATAATATGAGTTATGACGTAATAATTTGTCTTGAGACTGTCGTGTCTCAAGTGAGCGCTCGCCCTTAAACGAAGCGTTACGGAAATCCCCTCTTTACAACCGACTAATCGCCAATCGGCTAGTTGGCCAAAGTCATAATCGGCACATCTCTAGAAATTAATGCTTTCTTTTGAAGTCGAATAAAGTTCTACAGTATATTATGTGCAAATAGTAGGTATGTTTATTTAACTGTTTTATACAGATATGTTCAGAGTTGGATTTCACATGGACTTCTTGGAGAGTATTATGAGGAGGGTGCATTTGTCAGAAGTCCTGAAGCAAATATCTTACCAGGAGTAGCTGCAGGTACTTGTAATATAATTTAAGGAAATAATGAATAGTTAAAAGTGTATAAGCAGTTAATTTAAATGTCGCATTATTTAATAAAACATTGATAAGACTGTAACGTGTGTGTCAAATTTCAGGCTTATCTACAGTGTTATTCGCATTATCAATTGACAGGCCTGAATTAAATGATTCACAGCATTCAAACCACATGAAAACAGAGCTGGTTATACCACTGCCGACACCTGTGAAGTCCTCCGGCAACTCGAGAAGAAAACCTCTAAGACAAGTGATATCTTTTGACAAGGATGAGAAAAACAAAGATATGAAAGAGAAAAGACACTCCTTGGAACCCATCGATGGGTCCTCAGACTGTTCATGGAACAGTGCTCCTGCTACCTGCCTCAATTCTCCTGACCCCAAGGTACACCCAAAAGTAGCATCCACAAGCGAGCCAACCAGCTCTGATAGTAGATCGAGTATACGACATTTTTTTCCTGATAGTGTCAAAGGAATTGAGAGCCCTCTACAAATTCTATCAAAATTATCGGAGAGCGCCAAGGAAATGTTTACAACTTCCCAGAGTAGCATAGACAAAAGCACTCACTCAAAAGATGACGACATGAGCGTTAATTGCTTGAAATTATCAGAAAGTGACAGCGAAGGAGTGGCAGGAAGTATTGACGGGAGTAATTCGTGTTTGGAGCTCTGTTTTGAGGATGATAGCATTCCTGACGACAAGAGTCATTCATCAATATTAGAGATTAAGGAAAAGGAGTTTTTGACATTGCAAACTAAGTATAACCAAATAGAGTTACGAAGTAGAGAAAAGATTCAGAGGTTAGAAAGAAATATAGTAGATTTAAATAAGTAAGTTATGAAGTTTTTAGTTATATTAGCTTACAAAACTTTAGAAAATTTATCAAAGTATTAGCATTAAAACTTCAACTTATCTCGAAACACATAAAATAGCATATTTTTCTATTTTTGTAGGGAAAATGATAGATTGAAAGAACAATTGAAAAATTACATGTCAGCTGTGGAAATGGGGATAGCCCTTAAAAGTAGTAATGGTGAGGAAGAGGAAGTTAATCAATATGAGAGGAAATTAGTACAGGTAGATAATTCCTATATACTTTAGAATTTGCAAGCAAACATCAAAATAAAAACCGGCTAAGTGCGAGTCGGACTGGCGCATGAGTGTTCCGTCCACGAAACGACAAAAAATCACGTGTATCGTCTGTGAAAATTTCAACTGTCTAGCATTCACGGTAAGGAGATACAGCCTGGTGACATACGGACGGACAGAAAGACGGACGGACGGACCTACAGACAGCAGAGTCTCAGTAATAGGGTCCCATTTTTAAAAGATAGTTTTGTAACTGTTTATTTGTCCAGGTAGCGGAAATGCACGCGGAACTGATGGAGTTCAACCAGCACCTCCAGAAGCGGCTGCAGGACCTGGAGGGCAGCGGGCTGGAAGTGCTGGAGTGCCCGGAGACTAATGTCAAAGCTTGTATACCGTCGGCGTTCCTAGTGGGCAAGAAACCTCACACGTACCACGTGTATCAGGTACGTCTACGGTCTAGGATAGATGTATGTATTGTTATTAGATACAAAGAAAGTCGTGTTAGTTACACTAATTATAACTCAAGAACGGCTGAACCAATTTGGTTGAAAATTGGTAGGGAAGTAGCTTAGAACCAGGAGACTGACATAGGATACTTTTATCCCGTTCCCGAGGGATGTGTCACGAGACATAAAACATATATAAAATTGGATTGCAATTCCAATGTCTCGCTAAAACTCGAGAACGGGACCGATGTAGCTAAGTTTGGTCTTGAAATAATTGTGGAAGTTCAGGAAAGGTTTATATGGTGAAAAATGAAAAATATTGAAAAAGGTATAGGTTGTAGGTGTAGGACCAGGATGTAGGTTGCATTGCAGGTGTAGTTATTTATTCATTCCAATTCATATTTAAGTCGGAACAACTTTTTTTTATAAAAATGGAAACGAGCACACTATATGGGTTAAAAGTGCGTTACTGTTCTTTTAATTTTAACCACCATACCTCTTGGGCACTTATACACAACGCAAGCATTGTTTCACGCCGTTTTCTGTGAGACCATGGTACTAAAAAGTTGGCATAATAATATTCAATTAATTTTGAGTTTAATTTGTATATTTATGTTTCAGATATTTCTCAAGGTGGGTCTTGAAGAGTGGAACGTGTACCACAGATACGCAAAGTTCTACGAACTTCATACGCAACTTAAGAAGTGTCATCCAGACATCGCCAGCTACAAGTTTCCGCCAAAGAAAACCTTACGGAAGCGGGTAAGATAATTTTTTATTTTAACAAGCATCAAACCAAGGAGATCTTTCTTATCCCACATGCTAACACTTGTTATAAGTGCCATAAAGTAGTAATTCCAACACCGTAAAAATGGTCTCCAAGAGAACTCCAAAGGCGAAAGTTGTGACAATAAAAAAAAAACTAAAATATATGGTCTCTTTCAATCTTATGGGTCTTGCCATTGATGTTTTGGGAGACAGATAGCTGCTTCGATTTTAGTACCCTCTTCCATGTAATATTCTTCTTCCAAGGAAAATCTTCTCCGATAACTCTCGTTAGTGACAATTTGTGGGCCGGGCGGCCTATAATTTGAATTTCAATTTTATTTCTTACGAAATAAGATCTTTTATATAAATTCTGTTTAGATCTCCTGTAACTGGCCAATATGTTGGATTTCTGTTTAGAGATCCTGTCAGTTGCGAATCTGTCAATACTTGTATTAAAGTTTCGGCATGCAGCGCATAGATTTAAACATTGAATTAATAACAATAATAATAACTCCCCCACACCGATTTCGATGACGCGGTGTCCGTTTTCATTGAAACCAGGCCAGTTACCTAGAAGTAAATTTTTATAGTGCCCAAATGTGTGCTCAGAACACAAGAGCACTCTCTCTCTTCATTTTCTCTCATAACCCAGTGGGACGGATAACCGACAGGACTGCCGAGAGATCATGAGGCGAGGTCCGACTTTTAACATGCCCATCCGACGCATGGATCATCTTTCTTGTCATACAATCAGGTGATCAGCCTGCATTGTCCTAACCAAACTTGGAAACAACATTTTTTTTGTTCCAATGCGGGAATCGAACCCATGTCCTCCGAATCTGGAGCTGAGCTCTAACCACTAGACGGAGGCTAGTAAACAAACATTAAATTACCTAGTTGCTGAGATTATAAATCAGTAATCAGATGTATAGTATAATGTGTCCCAGGACCCGCGCGTGGTGGAACAGCGGCGCGTGGCCCTGCAGGCGTACCTCCGCCACGTGCTGCTAACGCTGCCGGAGCTGCGCACCTGCACCTCGCGCACGCAGCTCATCACGCTGCTACCTTTCTTCGGGTACGTTTTATCTATGCTAAGGCTGACCACACGTTAGGCGTGCGCGTTCCTCGGGCGAGTGAGTGGCGCGAGCAGCGCCCGCATCGCTGACACGGCCGAGGAACGCGCACGCCTAGTGTGGGGGAGGCCTAAAGGTGCTCGCTCACCTGGAGTAATGTAAGGGAGGTAGTCCTACATATTGTAAATTGTAATGTAATGCTCAAAGTCGATTCTATAACGTTACATTACACGCGAATGCTCCAGGTGAGGGATGACCTCATGCGCTCTATAATACCTACTCTAAACAACAAACCTTTGTTTGATTGAACGCACTTATTGCAAGAACGTTTAAGTTCGATTTAAAAATTATTACATACTAAATATTTCTCTGTTGGATAATATATTTATTGATGTATAGGTCTAAGGCCTAAGCTATGTATATTGTATGTTACGAATATTTTGGTACTACACGAAGTCTCGGGCAACCGCTAATTTGGAATATTTGTCTTAATTATAGTCGAATAAGATTTGAGTTACGCAGTTGGTAATTATATTAATATCTAAAACGTATTAACGTACGGAAATGATGTGTTCATGACACACTTTTTCTTAGATCAAGTCTTACAATTTTTATATAAGTGATTTTTTTTAATTTAAAAAAGCATTTTCGATGAAAGCTCCCAGACGGCTTGATTTTTTCCAACACCTTCAACAACGTCATATTTCAACAAATTTCCACAAAACCATATCGGTCGATATATAAAAACGGCATAAAAATCCGTTCCGTAGTTTTTGAGATTATCGCGAGCATACAGACAGACGGACGCGACAAGGGGACTTGAATTTATAATATTAAGAGTATGTGAGGACAAGAAAGTAATCATTTTAATTACTTTGTTTCAGAATTTCGTCGACGGCCAGAGAAAATGGTTTAAGTCACTCAATAAGTCATCAACCAATAAGTGATACTTTTGAAGCGCTCTGATAGTAAACTTTATTAAAAACAAATGGTACCTGCATAATATTATCTACATATTATTATTTTTAACACTTCATAAGGCATACACGATTTGTTTGATTTAAATAGTTCATTCGCGCTGAAAAAAAAATCATGGCTTTTGGCCAAAGTAAATTTCCACCTCACTTTAACGTTAGGCCGAGCGACAGTGACTACACATTTTTCCGGGAATGGTCTGTGTAAAATTATTATCTAGCAGCTGTTGGAATGGTTGCTAGTTTCTGCCGACGTTCATTACCCAGTTGAAACATTGAACATAGGGAAAACTTGTAAAATAAGTATTCTTGTAAAAAAGAGTAGTGACGATATTGTAGAGTGAAACAATTCCAGTACCCGTCTGTGATATTCTTATTTCTTTATAATGCTTATTTAGTGTTTATGTGTACCTTTTTTTTCGTCAAAGTATTATTTTATGTATGTTTATGTAGTATGTATGATAATTTAATTTTTTTATAAGCTTGGCTTATTAACAATAAGCTTTAACACTATGTGCAATAAAAAAGTAAAAGTGAAACCAAAATGTTATAAAAGTAAGGCAGACTGTGCACTACAATTTTTAATATTATAATGTAACATTTTTATTTATGATTTGACCATACACATCATTTTCTTTGTATGTAGTTTTTATGTAGTTTTTTTGTATGTAGTTTGTAGTTTCTTTCATCAATGTATGTAGTTTGTTCGTCTTTAGGCTGTTCAAACAAAGGTTACTAGTTTTCCGATTATGTTTTATCATAGTTACGTACGTGAACTTTAGCATTCTAAACAGTTAATATACTCAGTTTACTTTTTTAAAAAAAGGCCAAGTGCGAGTCGGACTTGCCCACCTGTACCATTATCTTTACAGCTATTGGTAGGTTCTAATATCGAGTCAATGCGTTGTACATGATTATATGTGTAATATATATTAATTGTCAATCCTAGTGAAGTTACATAACGAAATTTAATCGATTGTTTAAAAGTATCGAATCAGTTGGCAAAGGAAATACCTACAATCGGAATTACCGTAAAGATCAGTCGGATAGCAATTACGACTAGTTGACGATTGTTCGTACTCATCGATTTGATATCGATTCAGCAGTGTCAATCTCTATTGGCAGTAGTTCCATTCCATGCATTTGACATTTTCATCATAACAAATTTTTATTTAATTTCCATTGAATAATAATAGAGGACAGTACCACAGAATAAATAATAGTACATACAGGTATGACAGTACATTAAAATAATATTAACAGTTTAATTTGTAATTTAAATTACATTTATTTCAGTTACTTTTTTTTACTTGCGCAAGAAGTTTGCGTAGCCTGGAGTAAAAAAACTGTCACGCATATCATCATTCAACGCAAAAACTATAGTATATATTATATCGAACAAAACAGCGACAAAAAACTGCAGTGGAAAAGATTTCCAAAAAGTTTTTGTATTTGAGATTTGAAAATTTAATAGTTCTTAGATTTCTGATTAGACCCATCTAATTAATTGCAGCTTTGTGACGACTTATAACAGCTGTAGCTTTACTTAGAAAAGAAGCATAGTATGTAGTCACTAGTAGATAATAATTAGTAGGTAATTTACATTTTAAAATCATGTAAAGATAAAATATTAAATGACAAAGCGGAAACTATATCAGATATTTTTATACCATACCAAATAAATATTATATAGATTATTATTATAGTTTCATACTCATTTTCAACAATTTCGTAGCGTCATATCGAAATGATAGCCGAATCTTATAATTATAAGGATTGTAAAATATGGTTTTAAGCGAATATTTTATACATGTAGAGAACTGTGCCCTAGCACATGCAACGAATATGAATTGCCCTTTTGAAATGAGAAAAGGTAGTAAATTGACGCGAGGTTGATCTGTTTGTAAGTTTCGAAATGTACAAGGAATTCTAATAAAGTTTATTATTTTATTAACGTTACCAAATGTCATTATAATTTATTGTTATTCAATAAATAGATAATATATTACATGTGGAATTTTATTTTGTCCCAGAGTTATAATTAACAAACTATCTCCCACTGCAAAATAATATTGTCATATTCAATCCGTGATAGTATGAGTAGCAAAATTGTCTCCGGGCCGAGGAAGGAACGCTGAAAACAAAGATATTAAGGCCTTTGGAATCATTTTGTTCCCACATATTCAATGTTTTCATGTGACACGTGAATCCATGTTAGAAATATAAGGTGGGTTTGTGTAAATAAAAATCTCAGTAGCAAATTAAATTCATAGTTTTATTTTAAAATAAATAAAAAAAATCAAGAAAACACTCGTTTGGAGAATTTTCCATATATTAAATACATCATACAAAAGATGTCAATACAAACTAAATCACTTGGTGCAAAGGCAAGCCTGTCGGTTCGGGAAACCGATGTTAGCCTCTCATACACATCCAACAAAAGAAGTTACTTATGACTCAATAAAATACTGCCTTCCTCGTGGAATGCATTCGTAGGCATCTCCCAATTTTGAATAGTATATAATATGCATTTGATCATGATTCTACTTTGTAAAAAAGAGGTATATAAAAAGCGTACAACACTTCAAAAGTGAAAAACAAACATGATAATTTAGCTTTTTTTTTTTTGCTTTACAATAAATAAAAATATCTAACATAAGTATGAAATAATTTACTATAACTTTACACCTAAATGATATAATGTATTGCAACACGATCGAGGAGCCGTGGAACGCGCACCGGATCGGACTGACAATTTCGGCTGGCGAATAATCTCGAACAATAAATCTAGTGGTTGTGATTTATCTTTGGCTTACTGACGCGCGCCTGTTCCAGAACCCCTCATGATGCAGCGCGAGGTGCATACGCACTAACATCTAACGACATCTCATAAGTACTTACAGAATTACAGATCTACCGAGAAGCTAATGCGTCCTAAAAGCAAATAGAGAACTTCAACCGAATCGAAAGCGGACATACAACGATACGATCAACCGCGAAAGGAATTCAAAACAGCATTGGGATCTGTCAGGACAATAAAAAGTAAATAAACGAACCGGGGAAAGCCTTCGCCGATCGGACAGTCGCGACGCGGCGGGCCGGCGCGTTAGTAGATCGGGGGAAGTCACTGAGGCACGCGACGCTCGCCCGAACCGGCGGTAGACACAAGCTTAGCCATGGAATGACGTCACATTTTATTTTCGTGCATTATCAATTTTATTTATCTGAGCGTTTGCAATTCGGTCCACACGTTACACCGGTTCAGATGAGCGAACGCGTTCAGTCTATTGAACCAGAACATATTGCGTTTTTAGTCGAAAGAGATTTTCATATTCCACGTCCGAATATAAAAATCGCCCACTAAAATGTGAGGAATCTATCTGGCGCTGTCGTTACCTGGTGGCCAAGAACTTGCTACTGCAGCAAGTCGCCCAGGTAGCACGCTCGCACGCGCCGGCCGCCGGCCCGTCGCACTCCGCTCGAGCGGAAACCAACGACAGTATCGATTTTTACACTATGTGATAATATGAATACTTTCAGCATTAGTTAAATTGTTGTTGACAATTATTTATTTCTAAGTAATGAAATAGTGAAAGAACCTTACAGATTTTATTTACCTATTGTGTGTAATAAATAATAATACATAAACGGAAAATCGATATCATTCGTTCGCTTACCGCACAAGCGGGCCGCATCGCGATTGTTTTTTTTTTAATTTCATTTTAAATTCCGTCGCCCGATACACCTCCGTACGAGGTCATCTTTCGTTAACTTATTAAATGCTCGCATGTCGGCATAACAACGCTTATCACAATATAAAAATATATATTAAAAGAAGCTTATACTAGAACTACACATTGAAGATATACTCTGGTCTGCATCTGCCACCACACTTGCAACACTACAACCACGAGATTAATATTGGTGATCTTTTTGTATTTTTTCAATTTTTTTTTTAATTTGTGCGGCAGCATATGCAAGTATGCAAGTAACTCACGACATTCTAAACATACAGTCATTGCATCTAGCAAACGTTTCGCTTCCGACGAGGAAGAAATGGCAGCGACCCAACACTCTCCGCTCTGGTAACTGGCTCGGTGTTTTGTACTGACATTTTCATAAGCGTACCATTTCTTCCCATTACAACTAATACGATGATTTAGCACAAATTTATATAAAGCACATCAGAATGAAACTTAATACTTTCCGCTCTATCATTCCATAAAAATATAACATCTGATTATATAAAAAAACAATACTTTTATATGTAAAGGAATACCTTTAATCTAATAAATAAGTGAACTCAAATACGTGCCGCACCGGCGTCGATACGGACACAAATGGCGGAAGCTAATAATCTTTACTAAAATACATGTGCACTTAGTGATCTTAAAGATTAGATAGCTCGAAACGTTAAGCCTAAAAGGTTTCTACGATATTTTTAATATTTTTGTTGCAGCTTACATTAGGCTTTCGTAAACATTATTAGAATTATTATATGGGTATATTTTTTCAAGAATGATTTTGCCGCCTTATGCTAGAGTACATCTATAAAGTTTTCGTAAGATTCTCTATGACGTAACGGCTGTCTCTTCAACTTTCCTCTGTAAAGTAAATAAAACACGTTAATAATGTGAATGTGTACGCATTAACTTAAGGACAATCGTTTTGTATAAATTTAATATTGTGTTATTGTTTAAAATAGTATAAATTAAACATGCACAGTACTTGTGTGTGATTGTGTGTGTGTGTTGTGTAATCGCGTACGTACGTACAGTTAGTGTTGTAACTATCTCGAGTCTTTAGTCCTGTAATAATACAACTTGAGTTCTCCATGACAACTCGGTTTTTTATGTTTAAATCGAATTAAAACTCAAATCATTTTAAATGTAAATAAAAATAATTATGTAATAAATATAATAATAACAAAAATATAACATTTTAATTGCATATACATTATACACATATTTCATATTTGCATTGTATGTAAAACATTGAACTGGGTTTTACTGTCCGTGGTAGGACTCAGAACCACAACTGTGTGGCAAAAAGTGAGCTAAGCTAGATTAAGTCCCACCCAGGTTAACAAGCTATAAGCCAAACATATACATAAAACATAAAAATCACAAAAACAACACAAAAAAAACTAACTACATTGATGTTATTTTAGAAACTCGAGTCAAGCAACACTATCCTTTTGAATTACAACTTTCGTCTCGTAAATTTTATTAGAGGCTGGAGTCACAGAAATATCTAGCCTCAAATAGCTGACAACTAGTGTTGTTCCTCTCTCTACTCGAGTCAAGCAATACTCGAGTGCGACTAATGGACTCGAGCGTTACAACGTCCACGTGTACGTACCGCGCGCGCCAACGACAATCGATTTACGTTTGATGTCGTGCGCAGGCGCCGGCCGCACCACGCCCGCCGCGCCGCCCGCCAGGTGCCCGCCGCCCGCGCGGATCGGCTTCGCTGTAATGCACAATGTTTTATTAAATATATAAACTTAAATTTTTTAATTCGCTTATTGAAGCTATTGAAATTATATTATAGGCATTGTAGTAATGAATGCGTATTAGTAATATTCAAAACATTAAAAACGACCAAATCGTAGTAGCATATTTTAGTTTTTTATTAGCGAATTTACAAGGGTGACGAATTTATAATAGCAAAGTTTTATAATCATCTAATTACCATATAAATGGAAATTTATTATGTAAGCAAATTAAGTCATTTTGTATCAGAACAATAAATTATTATTTAATAAACACTTAATTTTAAAAATTTACATTATACATAATTACATAAAAAAGACCTATATACGTATAAGACCTAGTCGAGCTGTGTGCCAAAAAGTACTTACCGATTTGTGCCTGCACGCCTCTGCGCGCGAGGTTCTTGGCGCGCACGGCCTCCTTGATCCTGTCCACTTCGAACTGGTACCGTTTGCGGTCGCGCATCGCGCCCTCCTTAGCTTCCTGTAACACGAACACAAATATTTCGTTAGATTGTGAATTTTACATACATATTTAAACGCAAATATTGCATTTTAAAATACTCTTCCAAACAAGCCGTCTAAGAATAAAAACAAAAAGTATGTAACAAATTTATATTTTACGCATTTTCACCTCTCGGTTGTGTCTGCAAACGCAATTATCAAGAATTTTTACCGCATATATAATATACCTTAGACATAAACACCTTAGAGAGTGACGGATTAGCCTCACTCACACGCCTACGAAGAAATGTGTGTGCGATGCTTTCTCGCTCGGGTACACTCGGCGGTCCCGAGTTCACCATACCGAGCCTTTTACCTCAGAGCGTGACGGAGTCTCACTTACAGCCTACGAAAAAATGTGTGTGCGGTGTGCCAATAGAAGTTTTCACTTCAAAAACTCTCACCTTAAGCGCGGTCTCGAGTGCCTTGACCCGTTCCATGGTGGCGCGCAGCCGCTTCTCCAGCTTGGGCAGCTCGCAGCGCAGATCCGCGTTGTCGCGCACCAGCTGCTTGTGAACCTTCGTCAGCTGCTCCAGGTTGTTCTCCAGGAACGAGATCTTCTGCTTCTGGGCGAGGGAGCCGCCCTCCTCCTCCGCACCTTCCTCCGAGTTGGTGGACTTCTTGATACGCGCCTGTGGATTCGATTAAACGTTTGAAACGATGACCGAGGATTTCATATACACGTAAGGATCTTGGAAATTTAAATAGGTATACTACCAGATACGTATACAGTCTATATAAATAAAGACTACATCAAAAAAAACAACAGTAAGTATGCACGCAGATTCTCATTATTATTGAAGATATTTACCATCGTCAGTTATTTCTTACATCCTCAGTCGGAATTCTCTATTTTTTATATTATTATTATTAAATTATATGTACTTAAGCTTGTCGATATAACGTACCTGTAGGTCTTGTACGAACAGTTTTCGCAGGTTGTGCAAGGTCTGCAGTTCCTTAGCCACGGTGTCTTCGAGCCCCTTGAGGTCGGCGCGGGCTTGCTCGCGTCGCTCCACACTTTGGCTACAAATACACGCACGCAATAAGCAAATATAAAACAAGCTTCTATGAAAACTTTGTTTTGTGGTGGGTTCATTTTAATGTCACTCGCGACAAGCAAAAGAGTTCCGTGCGATGTTTTAAAGTCAAATTTATACAAGATCCGCACACCATTTCGAATAAATTAGTTAATTTATGAGAATTATGTATTATGTGTGTTAATATAATTTTTATGAAGCCATATTACCTGAAACGTGATCGAGCTACAGCACGCACCCATCCATATTGCCGCGCGGTGACTAGGCCGTGCTTTCGTATGTGCCAACTCCCGGCAGAATGAATATGAATGGGATACGTGCGGAATAAAATGACAAATCAAAAATAAAAAGCGAGGCGTCACAAGACCTTGCACTACATACTCGTACTTACTCAATAAACATTACTTATCACGATTATAAAGTCACCTAGTATCGAGCCATTTAATCTAGAATATTAAGTAAATTTGACACCGATCAGCTGAACCCGTCTAGATTAAATTGCGGGCGTGACCCGCCCCGGTCTGGTGGGAACTTGGTGCAATATATAATTGAATTTAAGACTAATTGTGAATGATAATACTTGCACAAGTTCTCAACCTAGAGGTGAGGCGATAATCACTCATCGGCATTTAAGAGTGCACACTAGGGAGTGATGTGGAAAGGAACATTAAATGCAGAGAGGAATGTGGGTGCATGCGCTACGTACGTGAGGTTCGCTAGCGGACGAAAATGCATAATGGAATGACGTCGTCGAATCTTCGAATCTCAAATGCAATGAATAAATCGTATCCAAACGAAAAGGCCATCGGTCGTAGATATGGTCAACACATGTTATACAAAAATATTTAAGAAAAATATGTCACTCGTTAACTCTCTTTACAACTCTATGTACACAACTATTTACAATGTTTTGAACGCGTTTAATCTCACTCGTATGCGGTAAATGCTCTTTTGTATAACGAAAATTGTGCCAGATAATACTGTTTTTAAAATTAAAATTAACACGAACCGAAGTTTTATCACAAAAATACGACTAGCGAGGCAGTGAATATTAAGTTGTTATCCGCGTTCCTCTACGATATTACAAATTATTACTATATTTATTTACTAATTATAGTGTTACAGTATAAAGTATCTAGAAGATATATCTAACAGGAGTAACAATCAACAGTAAACTACCCAACTAATATTTAAGTCGAGAAGAATAAACATTATTTAAAAGACTGCTACACATAATTGGTATTAAGTTCCAATAATCATGCTTTTAAATACACATGGAATAAACACAACGAACATGCTTAACATTAGTAGTATTTACCAATTAGTAAAATAATTAAAATATTAACTTATTACTCCTAATATTAATTGCAATACGTAATAATTTGGAAGCGAAGCCATCAAATTGGTACGAAATTATAATCCCTAATAAACGAAGTCTACGTTTCGGGCACAGCTGCCTTATATAAATCTTATTAAACCTATAATACTTTATTGCCACTCGTGCTTATATAAGGCAGTTGCGGTGATAGACAAGCAAATTATCTAATTCATGGATCTCGTGAGCACGGGTCACGTTAGAAATCAATTATTGTACGGTTACTGTAAAAGGCACGAAACGATAAATCTGTTGCGCGGAGACCCATGAGAGTATCACAGTGAAGGCGGCAAGCTCAAACCAAAACAACAATCTGTGGGTAGCGATGGGTGAGCAGGATCATGGTGACGGATATGAGCAGATGCAGCTGGAGGGGGTGGATGTTGCAGGAGTGGCGGGGAGGGGGCTTGTGGATTGCCGAGAGCGACTTCTCCTCCGCGACCGAAGCTTTCTCAATTTCGAGGCCCATGTACTTCTCTTTTTTTGGCGAGATAATGTAATCGTTATACTCGTCCTCTTTCAACATTCTCTGATTGGCCATCTCTTTTTCGGCCTTGTCTAGGTTTCTGCGCGGCGACTTTACTAACATTAGCTCCTTGAGTTTCGCCGACTTGTCCGCCTCGTCGCGCTTCAGTTTGTCGTAGTCGTCCTGGAGCTGCTGGCGCGCCAGGGTCAGTTCTTGGTAGGTACTGCAACAGACAAAACGATGTTATCATTACTTATAATACAAATTAACATAAAAACTGTGCAAAAACTTTAGTGCACAAAATATCTATGGAAATTAATCTACTTTACTAGGAACACACTGGTCATAAGTCTGGTTTGATGATTATTATTATAAACAATTTTTACCCGCAATCTCGCTCGCATAAAATGGGAATCCATATTTTTATTAAAACTTTACATTCCACGATAGCCAAAAGGGTCGTAAGTCCTAGCCCAGTATACAAACTATATGTGCTACATTTCGTTAAAACAAGTCTACGTGTAATTGATAAACAATACGCGTACGTATATTATACGCGATTTTTGCATAAAAAAAGAATAGTGTACTGACTCCTTGAGGTCCTGGTGCTGGCGCTGCAGAGCGGCGAGCTCGTCGCGCAGCGCGGCCAACTGCGTGGCGTGCGACGCGCGCAGCTGTTCCAGCTGGGCCTCGAGCGCCGCGCGGACCTGCGTGTCCGCGCGCTGCTCCGCCGCCGCCTGCTGCACGCGCTCCGCCGCCTACGGAGTTTAACAATTTGTCGAGGATAAGGGACAAACGATCAGACAAGAAAAGACAATTCTGCTAAATAAAACCTGCATTACTAAAATTACAATCAAGTTCCGATACGCTAAAACGGTTTTCTCGTAAACGCCAACGTGAAACGCGCTCTTGATTGGTCGAAACTTCATAAAATCAGTTCATGATAACATGTAGCTTCACTTACAATATAATCAAAGTAAAATAAAAGTCTACTTCTAATACGAGAATTGAGGTTCAGATAAAAGAATATAACACAACCTCTAATGTTGTGTGCTATTCTGACGTGTAAGGAGGGTTCCGTAACTATCAACATACAATAGTTTTTTTTATTACTTCAACATTTCAAGAATCTGTGTCAGATATCAATAAAAAAGGATGGCCTGTCTGTCAGCATGGAAAATGCCATTACTCATTTTTAAGGATACAATTCATTTTTTGCAACAAACAAAAACAAATAAGCCTATTACAGAGCGAATCAATTTTTCTCAGATGTTATACTGCGGAAATCAATTTCATAGACTTTGTTTTGCAATATGTACAGCTTCCACAAAATATAGACTGCATTGTTATGTACCTGCAAACGCGCGCACTCCTCTCGCAGCGCGTCGGCGGCCTCCTCGAGCTGGCGCTTCTTGTTCTCGGCCTCGCGCATGGACTCGGCCAGCGACGCGCAGCGCGCCTCGTGCTGCGAGATCAGCAGCCGGCACTCGCCCAGCGACCGCTCGTACTCCTCGATCTGTACGATACAATTACAATTCAAAATTATTTAAAATAATAATAACCGTTTTAATAATAGAAACATTGATAAAATAACTGTCGATATACCGTACCTGTTCTATTTATTGTAGGTTTTTTGACACCGCAGCTATATTTTTTTAATTATATAATAATCGCTAGTTGTTAAATCATGACTACAGGATTTTTTTAAAGTATCGAAGCCAACTTTAAACAGAGTAGCCGATGCAACGCAGCTGTTGTGAATTTAAAATGTTGTTGTGCAAGATTAGCATCAAATCTTTTGTTAATTTACAGCAACAAAATTTGGTATTCATTCTAATTATGAGTCAGACAATAGATTAGATTCCTACTGTGCCTAATTACACCTCTCGAACCCCTCATTCCAGGAATATAAAAACATCCACTTGTATGTTATACTATATATATAAAATTAGATATACATAATCATAATTTACCACTTTACTTTTGTAGCTTAAAAAAAGTAGCTTGTAGCGTAAAAATTTAAAATACAGCAAAGAACATCTCAATAATCTCCTGGGTTTAGTGACTTTAGAGTACTGCCTTCTTGCATACAAAGACAAGTCACCACTGGTAATAAAGACCAATTTTCTATAACACAATAATAACATTCAACAAACTAAAAATGTCACTAACCTTCTGGTTGGCGTCGATATTAGCAGACTCCAGCGAGTGGCAGCGCTGCACTATGTTCTTGACTTCGCTCTTCATCTTGCTGATGTGGAGACGGGCTACCGTGAACTCCTCCTCCAGCTTGCCCACGGTGTCTACGTTCAGTTTGAAGTCGAGCTCAGAGCCGCCTACGGCCGCACCGATCTCCGCCAAGTCTCGTAGAAGGTTGGTGAGCAATTCCGCGATGCGCTTGCGCTGGTGCGCTGACATGTCGCGCAGTTGCTGGAGTTCAGCAGTCGCGGTCGCCAGAGCACTCTGTGTAACATATTCATATATTGAATTTTCATAGAGAGAGTTGAGATACATTCATAGCAGTGGCGAAGGCTGCTTCTCCTTCATAGGGAAGCCGGAGCCTGTATAACAGGTAGGGATTTCTATGAAGGTTTGCAAAAGGTAAGTGACAATGGAAGCCGATAGGAATGGAGGAACCCTACGCCACTGATTCATAGAGCGATGTTTGCAACACTTTACACTTTGAACAAAGGTAACGGTAAAGTTGTTATTACAAACGAAAATTATTAGCAAAAAATAATATTATTATTTTATTGTTTACATATAGTCTACCTAATCACTGCATAATTTTCTAACTTCATTTTATAATGAAAACGTCAGGCGAATAAGACGTTGAACTGCGCTTAAGCGTAGCGCGGACCGATAGGTTCACGACACTGAGGCCCACTTGCGCCAATCCGGGTTAAAGTTAACCTTGGGTTAAAATATCATGCCTTCTCTTTCACAAATACGAAGAACGAGAGAGATAACATGATTTTTAACCCAGGGTTAACTTTAACCCAGATTGGCGCAAGTGGGCCTTAGCTACACAATTTAGATACAATGTTAAAATCAGCGACCCGAGCGCAGCACTCGGTGCAATGTGATAATGGCCCTTATATACCATAGCCAGTAGGTCGACCTTCACCTGTTTGGATTGCAATTCCTCGGACAGCTGGTCGCACTCGCGGCTCTTGCTGTCGACCTCTTGCGACTTCTGGTCGTAGTTGACGGCGAGCTCCTCCAGCGCCTGCAGCACCTCCTTCACCTCCTCCTTAGCGGCCTCGTTCTCTTGCTGGATGCGGTTCATGTCACCTTGCAGCGCTTCGTAGTCGCGTCTACAATGTTAAGTTTCAAGGTCATACATTATTCACTCCACAGAGTATCATAATTAGAACATCTCCATAATACCTTATAGTACTTCATTTACTTTATCTAAGTTATTATTAATAAAATAGTCTAAGGAGGGTTCCGTAACTATATACAAGTAATTTTTTCAAATTACTTCAAAATTACTTTCCAATTTCGTTCAAATAAATTTTCCCAAAGAGTGTTTAGGATGATCTATGAGCATGGAAAATTGCAAGTTTGTAAGTCTGATAGTTTAGGAATACACACTTACAAATCACTTTGAAGGTCCATTACTCAAAAATGCTTGGCTTTCTAAAAAAGTCATGAAACGAAACCTTGCCTTTATTTTAAAATGCCTATCCAACGATAATAACGTGGGGTACCATGGTGGGGTAAAATGAAAAAATATTTTTTATCCCCACTTCACAATAATGAAATATAAAATTATTATTATTTTATGATGCTAAAACTGATATATATACACATTACATAAGACAGGCACACAGAACTTGAGTTACTTTGAAAATAATTTGAATTATTGACTGTTTTGAATTATTTCAATATTTTTAGATTTTAATTATTTATAATTAAATAAATAATAATTATTAAAATAAAAAATATTATATTTGTTAATTAATCACATTTTATCTTCAGACAAGATAAAACTTAGTCAGTCTGATTTAGTTTTTCGTGTCAGCCAAAAGGTTGTTGACCAGTAATATTATTCTAATTTTGGAGGACAAAAAAACTTAAATTGATTGTTATATCTTAATATTTTCGGTAATATGCCTAGTCTTACATATCACAAATCTAACATTTAATTTCCTTGTCGCCTTAACATTTAATGAGCAATTTATAATGCAATTATAATTTTAGTCATTTATTTGACGACGTAATTGAAACTACGCATAATAAAGGAAAATGAGTTTCCCATTTTATTTATATCCCTAGCAAAACTCTAGAGTAGATAGACACTATCATTTTGTAACCAGCGATCGCAGATTCGGAACGTCGCATCGCAATCACAGAATCGTGCCAATAAATAAAAGTCACGTACAAATCTTACGGCCTGTTTCACTATCTTCGGATATTGGTCTATACTTTCATCTCATTCGTAACTTTTGTTTCTGTCTATTAGTCCGACTATTATAAGTAGATTGTAACAGAAACAGTCCCTTAAGAGAGCGCTTATCAATAGCTCGAACTCATTGTGGCGCGCGGGGAAAACGCTTGTTATTTCACCTAACATCGGGGAGAAAAAGGATATACCCATAAAATAATAATCTACACTTATAAGAGAAGCTATAGTGCATACATTTATAACTGCTTCGTAAAGTATTTTAGAAAAGGCGTCCTCAAATTACGCAAATCGATAATAAGCTGTTGGTGTTTTATGAAAAACGATATATTTTTGTCTGAAGTAAAGTTATCTCAATTGCTAAATAATCAAACTGTGTCGGTATGTGCTTGCTCTTTTTATTTTCATTATTCGTTTGTTTTTTAGTTACGATCAAACTTGCGCTAAAAATCCGTTGTTTGGAGGCTATTATCTTCTAAACTAATTTTAGAAATTTTAGAAATATAAGAACATACCGACCTAGATAATTATGTGTAATCAAAATCGACATTTCGTTGTCTATAATGTTTGACTTTAGAGTAAAGCACCAACAGCGTTTATATGGAGAATATATTTATATGGAGGAAAAACTGACTAGTGCAGCCTTAACATTGTTTCTTTTGTTAACCGATTGCCCATAATCATTTCTTCCTAATTCAATAAAAACACAGAAAAACACAGTTACATAAACCGTCAAATGGTATCAAGCTAAGTAATAGGATTAATTGGTCATAATATCACGTAGTATTTATACAGGGCTCGTTATTACCTTGTGCACGCGATCAATTCCTCTTGCTCCATCATTTGCTCTTTCAACTTCTCGACCAGTTGCGAGTGCTGGTTGATTTCCTCGTCCTTGTCGTCGAGTTGCTGGTACAATGCCTCCAGCTTGCCTTGCATGGCCGCGTCTTCTACAACGCTGGATACAGCCACTGGCACAGGCTAAGTGAAAGAAAACATCTTTTCAATATCGATCATTAAGAGTGCGCTAGTCAACGGCTCGAACTCAGTGCTGCGCGCGGGGAAAATGCTTGTTATTTCACCTAATATTGGGGAAAAAAGGATATACCCATAAAATAATAATCTATACTTATAGGAGAAGCTATACTGCATACATTTATGCAGCTGTGTAAAGTATTTTAGAAAAGGCGTCTTCAAATTACGCAAATCGACACTCAGCTGTTGGTGTTTTATGAAAAAACTATAAAATATTTTTGTCTGAAGTAAAATTATTTCAATTGCTGAATAATTGAACCGTGTCGGTATTTACTTGCTTTTTTATTATCATTCTTCACTTAATTTTTATTTACGTTCAAAGTTGCGCTAAAAATGCGATGTTTGGAGGCTATTATCTTCTACACTAATTTGAATTTCAGAAATATAAGCAAATACCGACCTAGATAAGTGTCATAAAAATCGATATTACGCTAGAATTTGGGTCTACAATGTTTGACTTTGGAGTAAATCACCAACAGCGTTTGTATGGAGAAAAAACCGACTAGCGCAGCCTTAAGATTCAAGACTTGGCTGTATTTCTCTAAAGATCAGGATGAGGGTAGGCAGCCATGCATTCTTTGTTTAACATTTCGAAATATAATACTTAATTGAAGAGGAAAGATTTGTTTGTTTGTTTACATTGAATAGGCTCCGAATTTTAATAAATTTTACATGAAATTTGGCAAGGATCTATGGTAGATCGCAGGGAAGGACATAGGCTACTTTTTATCGCAGCAAAATGTACGATTTCTACGGGATTTCCTTACGCGCGTACGAAGTCGTAGTAGAAAGTAAAAACATGCAAGTCATTCTAAAACGGGCGTTTAAGTACTGAACCTTTTACTGAAGTTTTGATGAAATTTGGCAAAGATATAGGGTAGATCGCAGTGAAGGACATAGGCTACTTTTTATAGCGGCAAAATGTACGGTTCCGACGGAATTTCCTTGCGAAGTCGCATGCAACATCTAGTAGAAAGTAAAAACATACAAGTCGTTCTAGTAAAACGGCCGTTTTAATATCATTACTACTGCCAAGCTTATCTATGATTAAATTCCTGTAATGGAACGCAAGTTATGTTATTATTTTCTCTTTTATATTTACATTTTGAAGCATTAGAGGTACTCAACATTTGTGATTTATATTTTTACTTTTAAGTATTCTGACAAACTAAGTAAAATCAACATAAATTAGCTTAATGTGCACATAAAGTTTAAACTTTAAAGTACCTCTCATGCTAGGAAATGTACCTAACCTAGTTATTATGACTAATACGCTGCCGGTCTGTTAGTGTGTAATGTGTATCCAGCTCACTTTATTATCTACCGTGCAAATTAAATCACTTTACTCAAATATTGACCTTCAAGTTGTTAAATTTTTATTTATCTCTCGCTTAAAGTATGACTCATTAAATTAATTGCCAGTATAATTAAAAGTAAATATTTAAAACCAAATCTAAATAACTTAAAAACTGTCCTATGTAAAATATTTTATTATTAAGAATATTAACACTTCATATAGTAGAGACTCGATTTTCCGGACCTCAGTTATACGGATTCGCGATTATCCGGACGCGATCAAAATATAACTTTATACCATTAAGTACAAACCATATAGTTTTGTCAGTGTATAATGTAGATACTATAGATACCTTAACAGACCCTGGATGCCATCTAGCAATGTTTATGCAAAAATTGTACATTTTAAGGGTGGCGGGGAGCCACCTTACATGTGAAGTGGGGTTAACTTTTTCATTCTACCTCGTCGTAAGTTATCGTTGAACTTTCTCGTTTCAATAAAGACGAGGTTTCAAACAAACTTATATTGTAAACAATTTTTGAAACCGATGGTTTACAAGTTGGTTGGCATTTCTAAACTAAAGTTTAGAAACTTGTAACCGTCCATTCTGATAACTCATGCTTGTAGCTCTTTAGGAAAATTATTTTGAGTCAAATTGGACAATAAGTTTTGAAGTAATTCTAAAAAACCTTTTGCGTGTTGTTCCAGAACCGTCCTTAGACATGTCCTGACTGACATGCTCTTGGTTCGATTAATTAATTTTTTTTTATATATTCAGATAATCCGGATTTTCGACTACCCCAATGCGATCGAATGAATCGACAATAATTAGTCCGGATAATCGAGTCTCTACTGCATATATGTCACCGTAAAATTGTAAAAACCGTTAGATTGTAAAATAACTAACGAGATTGTAAAAATATGTCAAAAGATTGATAACTATATATTTATAATTTAACGAAAAATATTGTGTTAAATTAAAGGCAGCATATTCGCGTCAGAAGTCTATCAACATTTTACAATTTCACTAGTTTTATTACAATCTAACGGTTTTTACAATTTTACGGTGACATACATTTAAGCGGACCATGGAGAGCCGCTTCGCTGCGTTGAATGTAAGAGGAGGAATGGATGGTAAGAATGAAAGTGAACGAAGCGAAACGAGTATGTAAGGATCGTAGCAAGTGGCAAAAAGTGGTCTCTGCCTTTACGGGAAAAAGGCGTAATTATATGTATGTATGTATATACATTTAAATGTAAAATAGGAATGAGATAAATATTCTTCTAAGTGTAATTGTTTCTAATATGAATAGTATTTTTTTTACGTCACTAGGCAAAACTATTTAAAGAAGAGTTTAACTTTAGGCTTCCTAATTTGAGTAGGTGGTGACTGCCTAGATACTGAAGGTTGTAAGGTTCAAATTTTGCCAAGGGCAGACAATATGTAAAAGTAATGCATAATTAATGAATCTGTACATATCCATACTAATATTATAAATGCGAAAGTGTGTCTGTCTGTCTGTCTGTTACCCCTTCACGCCCAAACCGCTGAACCGATTTTGATGAAATTTGGTATAGGGATACTTTGAGACCCGAGAAAGGACATAGGATACTTTTTATCCCGGAAAAATGTACGTTCCGCCGCGATAAACGAATTTTGGCGCAACGGAGTTGCGGGCGTCATCTAGTCTTTAATATAAATATGATAAATATATCTAACTTTTCCACAAAGTTAAGAAAAATAAGAATGGAAACAATTTCACTTACCGCCGCCGGAGGTTTGTCCTCGATGAATGACGTCACAGGAGTGACAGCATCAATCTCAACAAGGTTGACCTGTTCCTCAGGGCGCACCGTCTCGCCAGACCGCCAACGGCTGATTTCAGCTTCCAACTTCTCCACCTAATGAAAAATTATATCTTTTTTTAATTTCGGATTCCGGCTAAGATATTACTAGATACACTAAGTTTAAAGTTTAATGTTTTCATTACCTTTCCTTTCAGCCTAGCCACCTTCTCTTTTTCCCTTTCGTAGCGTCGTTTCCATTCTTCTGCTGTAAGTTCCTCGTTGACACATACAACATTCTTGACAGTCTTTGCTCTTTTGCCGAAGTCAAGTGTACTCTTGGTTTCACTTTCATTGAAGGATGCAGGGGAGCAACATATTACAATGGTTGTCCTAGCGTTACCTCCGAGGGACTCTTGAAGGATACGGGTGAGTTTGGAATCTCTGTAGGGAATGTGGGATTTGTTTCCGTCTGCCAGAGCTGATATAACATTACCCAAGGCAGATAAAGACTTATTGATATTCTTAGCTTCGTCCAGCACCGTGCCTTCAGCACCAGTTTTTGATACCTAAAACGAAAGAAAACTTTACATTTAAGAAAAATAAAAATATATTGCATTAAGCTGTGAGTTGCAAACGGTGATACTCTTTTACACAAAATATTTTATTATAAATTTGTATTTAAGATGTGCACACCTTTTCTGATCCGGCCAAATCAACAAGGTATAATTTTCCTGAAAGTTTCTTCTGATTTTCCAAGTTTTCCTGTTTGACATTAATGAGGAAGACTGAATGAGATCTAGAAGAGTGTTCATTCATATCTGAAATTACAAAACATATGTGAAAACGAGTCCAAGGTTAAAGACATTAATAGAATGTAAAGTAGTAAACTTAAAATGATTTGGTTAAAAATGTATATTTGTTAACTTGTATAATTATGCAGATAAAAAATTACTACAAATATTTCTAGATTTTCTGTGCCTTGAATTATATTATGAACAAATGGTACACACTTGTAACAGCAATATGCCTGTTAGATTTTCCCTCTTCAATAACTTCAAATACTTCCTCGGGACTTGACACAAATCTTTCAGTAGCACCTTTTACAAATGGGACTCTGTTCTTGTCCTCATGAACACTCAGGTTCACCTTTGAGACTGAAAAAAATTTTGATGAAATTGATAAATAAACAACTTTTAGTCTATAAAAATATAAAGATGAAAGTATACAATATATACAAAACATATTTACCATCTAAGAGATCTCTGATTTTGTCCATATAAATTTCAAAATAAGAAACTTTAATATGGAACTCAAGATTTTCTTCCATAGCATAGATGTGATTAAATATATCATTGACTATTCGTGGTATAATACCCTGTTTTCCTGGATCACCTAAAGGGACAACAATACAATTAGTAGAAGGTAAAGAAAATTTTAAAACAAAGCTCCAAATAAAAATTACAAACCTATGACACCCTCCATGGTATGTGTCTTCCCTGAGCTTGTCTGTCCATATGCAAATATGGTTCCGTTGTACCCAGCCAGGACATCGGAAACAATACTTTTAGCAGCTTCATTATAAACTTTTTCTTGTGTCGCATTAGGTTTGAAGACTTTGTCAAAAAGGTATACTTTACCCTACAAGGCAAAGAAATGTTTAAACATCATTTTAAGACATGTATAGGGTGGGTATCTATAACTATCAATACTCAATCTTTTTTTTTTTTTTCAAAAGTTATTGTCCTATTTCATGCAAAGCCCTTTTCCTAGACATTTAATAGAATCAGGCCTTGCTTTGTGAAATCCATAGTATAGAATTTAATTAATATTCCAACCAACTTCTTAACCACTTTTGAAGTGGATAGTTTGAATATGGTTTAATAAGTATAAAGAAATCATGTATAAATTATTTTAAAATACTAATTTGTTCTTACATCCTGATGTAAGGTCTAAGGATTAAGGCATAAAAATTAAAAAAAAAACATCCCAGTAAGTAATGATAATATGATCCCCACTGGGATGAAATTTTGTATTTTAGGGGTGGTTCCCCATAATATGGGGATACTAAAATACAAAATTATAATAATTTTATGAACTAAAAATAAAGTCTATAATATGCAAAGTATAACTGTACAAATTTTCTTCTTTTAATAATCTGGGGGCACGGCAGTGCCCCTGCCAAGTCGAGCGCGAAGCAAACACTGCCGTACCATCCTTTACTGGAACCATTTCGCCGCATTTTCAGGCCCCTATTTGAGAACCTCTGGATAAGACCAGAACGCAGAAATTTTCGTCATCCAATAAGCTATAATCACGTACTTAAAATCCAAAATTTCAAGTCTGTAGGTCATTTAGTTCCGAAGTTAAGCGAAAGCAAAGTTTCGCATTTTCGACACTCACTCACTCACTCACTCACTCACTCACTCATGATCATCAAAATAGAACTAGTACTTCCCATAAACTTAGAGAGCTGAAATTTGGTACAGAGTTGGGGTTTAATGGCCACATAAAGGGAAAACTATAAAAACTAGGATAATCGATCTGGGGGCACGGCAGTGCCCCTGCCAAGTCGAGCGCGAAGCAAACACTGCCGTACCATTCTTTACTGGAACCATTTCGCCGCATTTTCAGGCCCCTATTTGAGAACCTCTAGATAAGACCAGAACGTCGATCTGGGGGCACGGCAGTGCCCCCGCCAAGTCGAGCTCGAAGCAATCACTGCCGTACCATTCTTTACTGGAACCATTTCGCCGCATTTTCAGGCCCCTATTTGAGAACCTCTAGATAAAACCAGAACGTCGATCTGGGGGCACGGCAGTGCCCCCGCCAAGTCGAGCGCGAAGCAAACACTGCCGTACCATTCTTTACTAGAACCATTTTGCCGCATTTTCAGGCCCCTTTATTCTACTCGAACTTTATTCTACTCGAACATTACACAAATTACACTAAAATCTAGGAAAATAAATCAATATGCCCACGTTTCTACAAAAAGAAGTGAAATCCCACCAAAAACATTCTGTAAAAAACTAGCCAAGTCTCGATGGAGCTGCTTGTTTATCTCTAAAAAGTAATGAAATCTAGACAAAATCGTGCCAAGTCTAAGGTTCCTTACTGCGGTTTCTTTATTATTATAGTTAATGTTGTGTGACTTGGCCGTTGAAGGGTTTTTGGTGGGATAATGGTTACAAAAGTTAGCAAGGGAGGACAGATGGATAGACAGTCAGACAGAGCGAAACTTATAAGGGTTCCTTGTAGTAACTACTGATCCCTAAAAACCACATCAAACTCTGTCTACTTGCTTATGATTTATGACATCACAGACTTAAAACTCTTCTTTTTGGTGGTGGTAAAAATCGATTTTATTATAATATTACTAACATAATATTTTATTTTACAAATCCACCACAGCTTTCACCTGTATTTTCTTTGTGTTCTTATAAGAAAACTTTTGTCTACCCACCCACCTCATTTTGAAAGATAAATCTTATCTTTTTCTAAATTTAAAGCATAGGTACCACTTTAAATTTGGAATATATCAGTGTTATTCCAATATCCAATCAAACTAGCAAATCGTCATTAAAGACTCAAAAGGAGTTTAGCCAAAAAATTTTTTTTGTCTCAAAATATTTTTCTAATACATTGAAAAATATGATATCAAGACCGAAAGTTAAGAAATGATGTAAAGTATTCTAACAAAAAATGTAAACAATCTTAACAACTCTCTTTTTTATTAATATTTTTGTTGTAGTGTAACATTTCTTGAGAAATAAATAAATTTTATGTCATTAATTTATCATAATATTTTATTATCATGGATACATCATTATGCTTTTTATTAACTATTTTGCTGAACATTTTATCAAAATGTTTTCACAAACAAAAAAAAAACACCAAATTGTCAGGTCAAGGTCAGGAAAACATTTGTATTGATTTTCGACAAAGTAGGTATCTTAAAAATTCGCAATCTGTAATAATATGTAAAGATTTTTCTGATTATCGTGTTAGTAAGCATATTCAACCAAGCGGAATAAAAAAGAAAGGCCATTTCGTAGCAGGTGAACACCACTATAGTAATGTATTAGTCATCATGATCTAAATTAGGGCGATGATTGAAGAAACTCGTGCTCGTAATCATGAAATATTTACACTTACCCCTATTGAAATACAATTATCGTCCTGGCCTGAAGGAAATTTTACAATAAATTTAGATCCAGCCTTTTCTTCGGAGTCATTGAGTGGCCGAAATCGGCATACCACTCTAATGCTGTCTTCAGCAGCTATTTCACGGTCAGCTGCCATATTGTAAAGAAAATAATCTTACACTACACACCTTTTATGGAATTATAAAAACTAAATTATTATTGGAACTTAAAACCGTGCATGAAGAACTACAAAGTTAAAAAATTGTCACTGGGAAATCTTCATGACAGCGCTATCAAAATGTCGGCCATATTTTACAAAGAAGAAAAATCTGCTGCTATTGCTTTCATTGGTTGATTAACCAGTGCCAACATAACAACAAAAATCGATTTACAATAGCGAGCGACTTTTCGTCTCTAGAACAGTGTCCGAACCGTACGACAATTATTATCGACATACGATAATTTTGTGCCTACGTACGATGTACGATAACAATATGCTATCGTACATCGTGTGTGTATCATTATGCTTTGAGAATTTATATAAATACTGTTACGGCGCGGCGGCGCTTCGATGTATAGAACACTTTAGTGTTGCGGTGTTTACAAAACATGGTTGTTTACCAATACAATTATGTAATAATAAACAAATAGAATGTTCTAGTGCCTATGTCGTCAGTATAAAGCTGCGCGTCCACTGCATCGGAATCGGAGCGTACGGAGCGTACGGATTTGTTGCTTTGTATGGATTTCTATGGTACTGCGTCCACTGGATCGGCATTTCCGCGCCTGCGACCGGTATTTTTGCCGATGACGTCATCGGCAGTGAACCCGTCATTCGGATTCCGAACGTTTCAAGTTTTGACGTGTTTGCGACGACGCGACGGCTATACATAAATACTTATTCACGATGAACGACGATATTTTAATTACTTTAGTGGAAAAATATAATGATGAACTTTACAATCTAAAACATCAACATTATCATAACCAACTGAGGAGAGACGATATTTGGGATGAAATTGGGCAAATAATAAATAAAAATTGTAGAATATAGTGAAGTTCAATAAACTTTTTTCGAGTCATATGAATGTACCCAAAAAATCTATTTTCATCTTCCAATAAATCAGAATATAATGTATGAAATTCTCCAAAAATTAATCTTTTTGAATTTATATTATGATTTATGAACCCATATCTTTCGTTTCCTCTTGTTTCTCTTTTCTTCTTCTGATAAAATACAGCTAATTACAACAATATCCTCGTCACTATCCTCCATAATGCAAATGCACGTTCAGGCTGACGGACTAAAAATAAGTAAATTGCCGATGCTGAATCCGAATGCAGTGGACGCACCCCATCGGCATTTTGTAAATGCCGACGCGCCGTCCGCTGCGGACGCTCCGATTCCGATGCAGTGGACGCGCAGCTTTAAACGTCCGTCAGTTCAGTTAACTACGAATTTTCATCGAGTTAATTTCGAGCGATACCTAAAGTGAATAGTGCGATTACTCTCTGCGACTCCGGCTACGAATTGTGATTACGACTGCTTGCGATTTGGACATTTCGGCGTGTTGGAAGACCAGACCTGTGTTAGTGTGGAAATTCGTGGCAAATAAACTCCCTCAGAGGAAATTAGCGTTTTACTCCAAATATCGGACCGTAATCCCGTAACAACACCTATACGTATCATATTTTGTGTAGAAAAGTTGGCACTTGGCAGTAAGCACTAAGCAACTATATGAGAGTAACCTAACTTAGAAAGCAGTTAATCCGTTATATTACTATGGATATATGTCTGTATTTGCTCTGATAAAGGGATTTATTCAAATTGAGTGAAGAATGAATCAATATTGTACTTGCATACATATCAACGTTATATTTATTGATATTTTTTTAATAAAATGTGTAGAATGTTTATTCTAGTTTCCAAATAAAAAATATAACATGCCAAGGTCTTATCATTATCCTGTTAAGTACGATAATTTCGAGCCATGTACGATAATTATTTTACGCCCCTGGCGCCCCTGGTACGATAGTCAGTCAGCTTCAAGTTGCTAACACTGCTCTAGAGTCTAGACGTTGTCTAGACTGAAGACTCGTGCGAGTCGCTACCGTATTCGCTTGTTCGTCCTATACTATGTTGTTTTACTAAGCGTAAACAAAAATATGAAATTTAAGCATATTATTGTGTCGTTGATGTGTCGTTGCATTTATTTGCTGCTTGGATTATAACATCTATTAATTTACCTTTGGAGAAAAAATAAATGACATTTGCTTTCTCTTTCACTCTTATGGATTTTTAGCATTGGCATTTGTGAGAGTTGAGACAGATAGCTGCTCACTCTTCGATTTCAGTACTCTTTTTAATATATATCTCAATCTCTAGTGCAAAAGCCATAGATAAAAAAAATCAATAGACAAAAGCTCATTCATAGTGTCAAACCAATTTTTATATTTATTTTAGAATTTTATGACTCAGATTTGGTACAATTTAGCCTAAAACAAGATTTAATTTGAGTTATTTTAGTGTTTAAATCTAAATACAGCGGCCGCCGGCCACAAATATTAAACTGCATATATCTGTTTTTACAATAATTAGTAAACTATGAAGTGTGGTTATTAAATCTTTTTTCCAAGGATTATTCTTTGGTAAGTAAAACTTTTATGCTAGGTACCTAATACCTTGTATATTTTTAATAAACTCTAGGATAAAAGTATTTGAATGACGAATTAATAAAATAAGAAGTTAATAACAATTTTTTTTTTTTATTTATATTTTGTGCTATTGGTACCTACCTAGAATCTAGAGTTTCCTTCAGGGTGTATTTTCTATAAAATAAGGCGGCCAACCGTCCCGCATTCTGCGGGACCGTCCCGTAATGCTAGACGAAATCCCGCTTTGAAATTATTAGTAAAATAGTCCCGTAAAACGTTGTATGCATCCCGCATGTCCCGCATTCCTATTTTTCTACCACACTTCTACACAACACCCACACAACAGCGCAGAAACACAGATTATTATTATTTAAACGCGACAAGCGTATCGCGCTTAATCTCGTTCTCTTTCTCTCTACTAGGGCGCACGAGTAATAAAAGTGTTTTGATTTTAAAAGTTAGTGCACGCCGTGACACGATATTGATAGTTTATATTATTGCTTTTTGCTTAAAGTTTTTATTTTATAAGTTCCGTCCGATAATTTTCCAATGCCGCCGACGGTGAAAAAGGTAATCCCTAACACCCCCCCCTCCCCCCCCCCCTCCCCCCCCCTCCCCCCTACAACTCTATCTATTCACCAAAAGTCCCGCATTCAGTTTTTAGAAAGTTGGTCGCCTTACTATAAAATTACAAGGTATTATTAAAATATAAATGTAATTATTTATAAAGCATTTTATATTAAACGATTCAGTTAAGATTTTAAGGTTTTGAAATATTTTGTTGGATTGCATTTATTTCATTATAAAACTTTTTTTTCATTGGTTTCATGGTAGACAAAACTAATGGTAGATTTGGTAGAATAACAGTAGTTATTACAATATTTTATGAATACTGTTATTACAGTATTTTGGTCCTTTCTCTTTTCCTTTTTCTCCTTGAGTATGAACCACTGCCTTTTTACCTGACTATGGCGAAGATAAAAGGTAAGGTATTGATTTATGCAGTCGATGTATGTATGTAGATATGTGTGTTTGTTCCTCTGTAGTGCCTAAACTACTGGTCTGACTTTAATAAATGCGATGAAAATAGATTAATAATAATAACCTGGGTAACATAGACTATAATATAATTTATGTAGTTAGGTTATAAGTTTTTTTATATTGTACTTAGTTATTCTCCTGTACAATTTAAGTCAGTATAAATGTTTATAATTTATTTAATATATGAAAATTATTTGAATGTAATAAGCAGTGATCGGAATAGGGTGAGTATATTTACCTACAGTTTAACGAACAGAGACGGAAATCGGAGACTTCCTTACGACTAAAAATTTTTTTACCGGTAAATTTACCGGAACTTAGATAATGCAACTTTCTAATAGCTAAATGCTTCAATAAACCTTAATTAATGTTAGATAAAAAAAAACGTATATTAAAAAAATATTTTTTTTTATTGTTAAAAAAGTTTTTGTTTGAACATTTCAATATTACATGACTATAATATATTAATGACTTTATTATCCTAAAACACATATTTATTTTAAAGTATAAATAAATATAAAGTTTAAATATTACACCTTTTTACGGTTTTTGTAATTGGGTTTGCAGCTCCGTTTGTAGCTGCACAATTACCAACACCGTGGATTTATACAAAATGTAAACGCGATTACTATAAATGTAAAAATAATATTTAATTATTTATTTATTATTTTTACGTTAATTCTTTATTAAAAACATAATTTACATAATTTAAATGAATTATCTGACCCTAAACTAGACAGCAACTTGTATCTTAGAGATCAGTGACTTTTCCCATTCGTATGTACAAAAACAGTAAAAAAGTATTTAGATTTTCACAAAAAACTTAAATAATAAGTGATAATACTTAAGGGTGTGTTTGTGTTCCTTATAGAGAGTTCACTGTGAAAGCAGCAGCGCTGAAAGAGCAAAATTTTTTTTGCGATTTGTATGAGAAAGCGCTCCAGCGTCGCGAGTTTCCCCATACAAAAGTGAAAAAAAAAAATTGCTCATTCAGCGCTGCTACTTTCACAGTGAACTCTCTATAAGGAACACGTACATACCCTTAAGTATTATCACTTATTTTTGTTACACCTTGTATAAATACAATCAATACCAATTAAAAGCAAAAATTTCGAAAAAAATTTCGGTCAAAGAGACGTCAAAGCAGTTACCGTAAAAAACCGTAATAAGGTGTAATATTTAAACTTTATATTTATTTATACTTTAAAATAAATATGTGTTTTAGGATAAGAAAGTCATTAATAATATTATAGTCATGTTATATTGAAATGTTCAAACACAATTTTTTTTTATCAATAAAAAAATATTTTTTTGATATACGTTATTTTTTTTCTAACATTAATTAAGATTTATTGAAGCATATAGCTATTAAAAAGTTGCATAATTAAAGTTCCGGTAAAATTACCGGTAAAAAAATTTTTTGTCGTAAGGAAGTCTCCGATTTCCGTCTCTGTTCGTTAAACTGTAGGTAAATATACTCACCCTATTCCGATCACTGGTAATAAGGCAAAAATTATTCAGTATAAACTATTTTTTTGTTATAGAAAAATTAAGTAGGACTTTAAATCTATAGACTTTAGTGCTTTGTGTATTTAAATTATAGGTATCTCATATGAATCATATGTTTTGGGAAGTTACAATGATAAATATTAGCAAGAACCATAAATTAGCACAACCCATAGGTTTTATTACAATCATAAAATATTGAATGGCTACTTTAATAAAACTTGTTTAAGCGACTTCATTTTATACTGTGTAGAGATTTTCAGTGTTCGCTTGTTGTCATTCAGTTTCCTGTTTGCTTAGATCTTTTAAACAAAGTACTTATAAATAACTTTATAATAATATGTATAATACATTGCACCCGTGCAAAGTTGGAGTGGGTCTCTAATATAAAACAATAAAAATTTAAATCCTAATTTCTGTCAAAACCCCACTCCTGAGGTTGATGTTGTTATACTGAATAATTATCAGTGTGGCAAGAACTATGAATCGAGATAGGTTTGAACACTGTTGGTGGGTGGGGATAATTTTTTGCAAGGTCCTTTGGCACAGCTATAGAGTAGACTACGGGGAAGGACATAGACTACTTGTTATTGTGTCAAAATTTATGGTTCTTGTGTGTTTTTTTTGCATGCACGAACTCGCAGGCATGTTGCCTCGGTGTCGGTTTAGATAAATAAAAAGGCTGTTGATAATAAATAAAGCAATTTCCCTATTGTTTTCTGTTTATCAACTTTATCAATAAGTTGAAGCTTGATTATATTTATCAATAAATTGAAGCTTGAAATATCATTTTATTAATTCTGGTGTAACAAGAGGAAGCTTTAATCTTCACAGATTAGAGGAATACTTAGCAATGTTGTCCATCATCACTTGAGCATACATTACTACTACAGCATACAACATACCATTAATACTCATTAGTACATGCACCTGACCTGAATCGAACTAGAAGAAGAACTAACTAAAAATATATGGACTAACCATTCCACTTACAAAATATACTACACTAATAAACTATAAATACAAAACAAATAGGTTTTTTTTTGTTCCAATCGAGATGCAGTTTCTTTAATGTACCACATTTTCTAACATGACGACGCGGACATACAATTTTGGCATTGCTTTTTTAGGGTTCCGTAATACTTAAGGAACCCTTATAGTTTCGCTCTGTCCGTCTGTCTGTCTGTCTGTCTGTCTGTCTGTCTGTCCGCGCCTCTAGCTCCTGTAATTATGAATATAAATTGATGAAATTTGGTGCAGTTATAGATTGTGTATAGATCACGGTTTTGGGATCATAAAAAAATTATAATTTTATATTTTAGGGGTGGCTCTCCATACATGTGAAGTGGGGATGAAAAATATTTTTTCACTCTACCCCATCGTATGGGGTATCGTAGAATAGGTCTTTTAAAATAAAGGCAAGGTTCCATACGTTTCATTTTTATAAAATTGACCATTTTCGAGTAATCAGCCTCCAAAGTAGTTTGCAAGTTGGTCCCCCCCTAGCATTTTTAAACTATAGGAGATAGAAACTTGCAAATTTCCATGCTGATAGATCATGCTAAAAACTCTTTAGGAAAACTATTTTGAACGCAATCGCATCATAATTTCTATTTCTAGAGCAATTATAGAAAAACAAATTAACATAAAGAAAATCTGAATAATTATACATAATGTGAAATGATTATTTAAAATAATGTTTCAAAATTGGTTGCAAAATTAAAAAAGAAACTGAAATTAACAATTAATAAAAATAACTTAAATTAATAATAAATGAAACATGCTGTGGGGTTTGAACCTACATCCTAGGACAATCACTGTGATTAACTGAGCTACAATAATTATATTGATTATTGCGAATTTATGTTTCTTTACCAGAATTAGAGCTGAGTTTTGAAACACGTAAAATTTTAATTAATAATTAATTTTACGAATATGTGCTTCTTTTACCAATTCTTACAATAATTTAATAACACTGAAAACACATTAATATATGTTAATAATTACCATAGTATTATTGTTTTTTATTATAATTTAATACTTACCTCTAAAATATTAAAAGCTTCAATTTGCTAGTAACTTTACGAAAACTAGGTATATGGCGCTAGTCTCCTGTGTAAATCGTTGATTGTTTTTGAAAAATAATACTAGATGTCGCTGTGTTATTGGATTTAAATTCTGTATCACGCTATCGAAATTTTCTTTGATTTTGATAGGCGATATCGTAATAGACTAATAATATTGTTATGTGATTACTTGATTAGTGATATTAAATTTAATAAAAACTCTTTAAAATATCATCGAAATCGAATAAAAATTATTCTTAAAGAACATCTGGTTACTATTCACTTAAATATATTTTGATTATTAATCAACATTCAACATTTACGGAACCCTCCTTAGACATGTCCTGACATGCTCTTGGTTAGGTTATTTATATTGAAGTAGGTAAGCTTAATGCCCATTGCCCATTAATATTTGGAATGTAAGTAAAGGCTATTTACTATGTGCCTGCATACAGAAGCCATGGTATCAGTATAGTCACTATGCTATAGATTATAGTGTATTCCATACTTCCATACTTACTAATATTATAAATGGGTAAGCGTGTGTGTCTGTTTGTCCGTCTTTCACGTCAAAACTATTGAACCGATTTAAATGAAATTTGGTATAGTCTAGAGCCTGAGAAAGGACATAGACAACTTTTTATCGCGGGGAAATATACGGTTCCCTTGGGATACTTTATTTACAGTCTCACGTAGAAACTACTAAACCGATTATCATGAAATTTGGCACAGATATAAAGTAGACCATGGGGAAGGACATATCTTTTTATCGCGGGACATGGATTACTATACTTACGCATGTGGAGCCGCGGGCATCAGCTAGTACCTACATAAAGAGTGCAAGTACGGCGCCACGCCTGTACGGCAGACGGGAGCGGTCGATGACCTCGCGGTCACCCCCGTTATCGTCGGTATATGGAAACCACCGATACAGGTTACACAGGACACGCTCCTGTTATATTGGCCAACTGTGATTAAATGCCATCGCGGTAAAAACGCTCGTCTATCGGTTTTATTTGCTATCCGTTAGATTGCAGGTTCCTTACTTTCTGGGTTTATGCTGCAAGGGAAATACCTACGTGAGACCAAGAGGCGTATAAAAAGTGTTCGCAGTATTTAGTAAAGCTAATCTGACACTTAGGAAATGTGCTGATAAGACTTGAATAACTTTATCTAAAGTATGTACTTTTACATAGGTTTTCAATCATTTGTCCTAATGATACATAGTAATTACCTATATATAATTATACACATCAATTAACGAAAAATCATCGTTAATCGTAAATAATATTCAATCATTATTAACTAATTATATTATGCTTTAAATAATTTATTTTAACTACGCACTTGGCTCTTATCATATTTTATCAATGAAACTTCCTCTTCGTTGTAAAAAGCATTAACGAAAAATCATCGTTAATCGTAAATAATATTCAATCAATATTAACTAATTATATTATGCTTAAATAATTTATTTTAACTACGCGCTTGGCTCTTATCATATTTTATCAATGAAACTTCCTCTTCGTTGTAAAAAGTATTAAGCTTATCCCTGCAGCTGTAGGTACAATTACATACTTGAGAGGTTTGTTTCAAATATCGTGTTTAAGAGTTGTTTAATTATTATAATGTCATGTATTAGTGATAAATTACGTAAAATATTTTTCAACTGGTAGAGCATCATTCTCTACGAAAATAATATTATTTTCATAAAATCTGTCCAGCCGTTTAACGAGCTACAAGAGTTAGAAGTTTCGAACAAACTCTACTTTGTTTTATTTTAAGATTTGCGATAACTGATGTAAAAATATATTTTCTTCAGTAGGAAAATATATTTTTACGTCAGTTATCGCAAATCTTACCAGTACAAGAGTTAGAAGTTTCGAACATACTCTACTTTGTTTTATTTTAAGATTTGCGATAACTTACGTTATTTATTTTTTCCTACTGGTAGAGCATCATTCTTCACGATATTAATATTATTTTCTCAGCCGAGTCCTAGTCCAAAAATCAAGAAAATCTGTCCAGCCGTTTTAGAGCTACAAGTGTTCGAAGTTTCTAACGACCTCTATTTTGTTTTATTTTAAGATTTGCGATAACTTACGTTAAATATTTTTTCCTACTGTTAGAGCATCATTCTCCACGAAAATAATATTCTCGGTCGAGTCCTAGTTATCATGGAGACTAAAGGACAATATAGTATATGAAAAAGTGTCCGTAAAAAATCGTACATAGGGGCTGGCTCTACTGTTGCAAGCGTGTAAAGCGACAACATTTAAACGGTGAATTAAAGCTTAGCATATTCTTCGGTTGTATTTAAAATGTTGTCGAATACGCGATAATTAGAATTTTCATGATTTATTTAGATTACTAAAAATCTGAATTAATTACTAAAGTCGTTAAAAAGTTTGTAGCTAGCTGTTCGACTGCGACACTGTCGAAGCCGCCCCATACTTAACAGCTATCGCACAGTTTAAATGGTAAAAATTCTGGCAAAACTCATACCCGTGTAAGAGAGGTTTATGATACGCGTTGTTGAATCATCATCGTGTGGTGGACATGACGTAATTTCAATGACCTAAAAACACCGGTTTCTCGTTAATACTTGATTACCTCTAGCGAACAACAGCTGACGAATATTTATTCCTTTTACAATTTACATTAATGGAAAATAATTTTAAATACAATTGAAAGTATTGGCCAACTTCATTTGTATTTTTTCGATTCGTGCTATCACCAGTTCCACAATGAAAAACTTATATTCTAAAGCAAACTCGCTTGTTTTTATGACACTTTTTATATAAAAAAAAAAACCCAATTAGGGTAGAGTGCTGTAAATATTTCGTTTAATTTATTTATATATTCAGAAATATTAAGATTTTAACTACATGTATCTAAATACTACTAGTTACTACTATTATAAAAGTGAAGGTGAGAAGATGGATGGATGGATGTTTGTTACACTTTCATGCAAAAACTACGGAACGGATTTTGATGAAGTTTGGTATGGTAGTAGTTTAAGCTCTGTGCTTTTCGATATAAAAGTAGCCTATGTGCTAATAAAAGTAGCCTATTAATGTGCCACTTTTATCTCGAAAAAGCACAGTTTTCCCGTGGGATACCTAATTTACGCGGACGGAGCCGCAGACAAGCTTGTTGTAAACAAACAAAACCTTTGAAAATATTGCTTTTTAATATGCTGTTTCTTCTGATAACTTATTCATACATAAGAGTAACTACTATTTATTTATGGAATAAAGTCGCCTAGAGCCTATTATTTTTCTACAGCTTTTTTTTCGGTAGGACTGGGACAGTAAAAGCCCTATTCCTGACTAAAGGTGGTATTGCACTTATCAAATATCTTGGTTCAATGTTCATTGGATCAAAGAAATTGGACGACTTCATCAATTAATTAAACAGGGAAAGGAGATACAAACGAAAGAAAAAGGTAAAAGAAATTTGATCAAATAGGTACTTGATAGAGAACTTGGACCAAGATATAGAGATCAAATCTTTTTTCATTATCCCTCCTTCTATATCTTCCCTCTATCTTAAGATTTGATGAAGTCGTCAAGTTCATTTGATCAAATTATTTGCAGTCGCCGACAGTCTGCCCAGGTTGAAATGTAGTACACCGGATCTGTCTTTGACTGTACATTAAGAATTTAAGACCATTGACTTTTAATAAGTACTAGCTGATGCCCGCAACTTCGTTTGCGCAGAACTAACGGAAGCGGAACCCTATTTTTAAACGGAACCCTAAAATAAAAGTAGCCTATATTAGACCTTATAACATCAGCTATCTGCTAGTGAAAGTCCCGTGAAAATCGGTCCAGCCGTTTCAGAGATTAGCCGGAACAAACAGACAGACAGACAGACAGACGGACAGACAATTTTTTTTTTAAATTGTATTTTATTGTAAGTACCGAATATACTTTCAGATGCATTACGTGAAAAGCTGTTAGTTTGAAGTTACAAACAGACACTTCAATTTTATTTATCTGTATAGAAGATGTATAGATAATATCACCCAGACAACATGATCGGTTTAACGGATTATAAACTCAGTTTGAGCAATAGCTTGGATGTTCCTTAAAACGATGGGCGTGTAGCTGTGGGTTCAACGCTTGCTGAACATTGTCAATTGTCTTAGACATTTGTTTAAATCGAATGATGTATTGTTGATTGGATTTGGCACGTATTGGTTCTAAGAAGGAGCGGTGACGGGCCGTTGTATCACCGCGGGCTGACGAAGTTATTTTCTGTACAATTAGTCACACATGTATCCGGCGCGGGTCGGTCGTGCGCCTCGCCGCTCGCACAGCAAACAGTATTAAATCGCGCTTTATATAAATATGACACTACCTCTTATCTGTGCAGGACGAGAATAACTTTGCTTATGAAGCTACTAGATAAAGACAGTTAAGAGGCTAAAAACGAGGGTCCAGTGTTTATGCTGCTCGATGGATATTTTGCGGATATTTTATTTGTGTAGTTAAAAGTGGGTCACTGTTAAGTGCAGTGTATGTGAGTGAACTGAACAGTGGAATCAGGGACTATCAGGTGTGTAGAATCTTCAATAATAGCAAAAATGATCATGCATATGCTAAGAAGTCTATGCTAGGAGTAGGTACCTACCTAAAAGTAACCATATATATACCCTATGACAAATTTTTGAACACTTCTTTATCAGTTGGTACCCGGTCTGTTTCTGTTGCAGACCAATAATTAAAGTGTTCTGCAATTGGCATGTGCCTTATATGATATATCAATAAACATAAACTGTCAATGTTTCAAGACTGTCAAAAAGTAGGCCACAGGAACCGATGGTTCGTCTTGTTTGAAATTTTAACTGTACATATAAGTCTTAATGTGCATGTAGGTAGGTTATAATTTGATATCCAAAAAGGGAAATTGTAAATTAGTAGTTGCTCTATATTGACTCTACATAGATCATTAAGTTCTTATTCCCTTTCTTATTATTGCTGGCATGTTAAACAACATGTAGGTAGGTTATAATTTGATACCCAAAAAGGTAAATTGTAAATTAGTAGTAGCTCTATATTGACTCTACATAGAGCATTAAACGCTTATTCCCTTTCTTGTTATCACTGGCATGTTAAAGAGAAGGACTCGCACTTTTATTATGAATAATGAATATCACTGTTGCACTGTCGTGTGTAATAATATTCTTTGCTGTTGTACTGATAAGTTGCAGTAAGCAGGACTTGGAATTTTAATCAGCTGGTTGAGGCAGTGTGTTATTTGTAAACTAAATCACAGAATATAATAGTACAAGTAACTAAATGAAGAATTTCGTATTTAGAAAGTATATTTTTATATTACTTAAGACTCCCTTGTCCATCCACCTGACTATGTCAACAAGCTGTATCTCATGAACCGTGTCATGTAATAAGTAGTAAATAAAGTTTGTAAACAAATAATAAAACAGAATAAAATAAATATTATGTAATTGGTGGTCCAATACAACAAACGTAATTTGTACCAAAAACTATGATAACAAAGTTTGAATTCGTACGTCTATCGTAAAGAAATAAGGAAAATCATCGAATATAGCGAAATGTCGGATCGGTGAAGGAGCTCAGTGCTCACAGTCTTGCCCTCTACCACGTCACGTCGTGTTTACTAGTTAAGCTTTTGAAGGATTAGAAAAAATTAATAAGTCATTTGTCGTAAGGGTTCTTTTTAAAGTCATCAGTTTAATGCTTTTGTTTCCTCAATTTTCAAAAAAAGAAGCCTAGATGCGTAATATAAATTATTCCTGCCTTGAGGGTAATCAGTGCAAATGCTGTAGTAGAGAAGGTTGACCAAAGTTATGACCTCAGTGTTAGTAATATATATTCTTTGCCTCAGTGTCATGTATGACAGTTTTACCTTGACTGCAGGAAGATTCGTAATATTGATATTATTATAATATTGTTCTTGTTTTACCACTCATGCTCATGCATGCATACATAGGCAGCAAAAGTCATTATCCTTCCTTTTAGTTTCGCCGTGGTCGGGTAAAAAGGGTTCTGTTTTCATTGATTATTTCCACACAAACGAAGTTGCGGGCACCAGCTAGTACTTAATATAATAAAGAGGAAAAGTTTGTTTGTTTGTTTGCATCGAATAGGCTCCGAAACTACTAGACCGATATTGATGTTTGCTACTTTTTATCGTCGAAAAATGTACGGTTTCTGCGAAATTAACTTCTGCGCGCATGAAGTCGCAGGCAACATCGAGTATACAATAATCTTACTTTGAACGATATATAATCGGAATTCGATATCTCGGCAACCGCTGCAAGTATTACCATGAAATTTAGTATGCCGGGAGTTTTGGGGAGAGAAATCGATCTTGCTGTGTTTTATCCCTTAGAAACTGAGCATTTTCAATAATTTCGATTCTCTTCAGTCTGCGTATCTATGTAGGTAAGTACGTATGATTTTTTCGTTATACGGAAACTTGGATTGTGGTAGGTTCGAAGCCCGGTCAGATAAACATTTTTGTGATTATTTTTATTTTCTTTATTTATTAGAATTCCGAGCAAAGCTCGTTTACCCAGGTACTAATATTTATATTTACTATATTGAAATTTGAAAGTATTAAACTTGGCTAGTTCAATTCTAGATTAAGTAATTGTTACATTGCGATTTGCGAGTAACAATTCGCTAACCTTGCAAGTAACTGTTTTTATACTAAAATCACATTCATACTATAGGTATTTTATATTTTGCCAGCATGATATCATCAGATAACTATTTTATTATTTCCTAATACTGTTATTGTTGTCGTAGTTCTCAAAACTTACCTTGCAACTTCTAGTAATAACAAAAACGAATTTTTACTTTATTTTTAAAATCTAATGGCTAGCCGCACACACGCCATATTATTGGCAAATATGCTCATATTGCCAATAATATTCCTTGTGTGCGGGCCATATTGCCGTTTTTTTTGTATGGGTTGACTAGTATTGACAAATTTATCGTGTCAATAATATTGCGTGTGTGTGGCTAGCCATTAAAAAATTATAACGGCGAATTAGGAAGCATTCATTGAAGTGTTAATTATTATGAATGAATAAATTAGGTAACGTCTACAACACGACGCCTTATTATGTGAGTTTAGCCAAGCGATTGATCATTGAAGAATGGGCCGCGACTCTCGAGTGGCGAGATGGCGACTCCATAAGCATTTTGGTGTAGTAACCGTGGGCTCTAGTTTGCTATGTGACCTCGATACCGCGGCGTAGGCGATCCTCTCCGCCCGCACCCGCCCACCACCACACGGTACACATAACACACCTATACCCGAACTTTTATCACCCCGCTTTTACGATTGCGGCATTATGCGAATGAATGGACGAAAAGTGACCAAACTATTTGATTTAACTTGCTCGTTGCGCGTATGATTCCGATATGAATCGATCTAATCACCAAACAAACCTTTATTATTATTAGCTATACTAGTATAGCCTAAAATGGAAAGTATGTGAGCTGCAATTTACTTTAAACCGACACTCGTTCATTGTTACAGATAGATCTGAAAGAACAACGAGTACACGATGTATCGAACGAAACTATTAGTTTTGTGTGTGTCAGCGTTTTTGCTGACCGTTTGCCTGGGTCAAAGGGCCGAACAGCTCCTAGCACAGAACCCTTGCTCCAGTAAGACAACGTGTAGCGAGTGCGCACGAACGCCCTCTTGCGCCTGGTGTTTCGCCTCCGAATTCAACGGGCCAAGATGTTTCAACCCCGCCATGGAAGGTGGTACAGCTGGCTGCAGCGAGGAGTTTATATTCAACCCCGACAACCAGCAGTCGATCGACCCTATGTTTAATAGGGACTTGACGAGAGGTAAGCAATTAGTAGGCCTATAAGGGCCTGTTTCATAATCTTCTGAAGTGTCGAAAAGCTATATGATTTGACCCTGTCACTTGACTTATTATCGATAGAAAGTGACAAGATGTGCGTAAACTACTTGTAGAGCGGGCGCTACATGTAGTTACTCAACTACCAATAGCGCCTGCACTATTGACAAATAATATTAGAAGTGTTAGTCACAATAGAGTATAGAAAGCAGTAACGCTAATAACACGAATTAAATTGATATGTATTAAGTGAACAAGTTATTGAAAAATCAATTAATAACTACGCCTATTAATTAGTTCCTTATCGATCATAGCTACCGCGTTTTAAACAAGTATTTAAACTCTTGTACATAATATTATGTTGTTTATAAAATATAAATTCTTATAACACTACATAGTACTTACATTATTTTTAGTAATGACTAATGATTCATACTATCCAACTGAACATTATGATTTTTTTGGTATCAAAGCTCATTGGTAAGTCTAATGTGGCATGTGTTTTGTTTTTTTTTGTTTTGATAAGTGTATCAAAGTCCGTATAAGTAGTGACTTATGAGAATTCACGTTCAGGGAAACAACGTTTAGACTTTAGTCATTGGTAGAAATGATCCCAAACAATTTTAATAAACTTATAAAAAGGTCCGTAACAATTATAAATTTGACGGCCATTGTGGCTCAGTGGTTAGCGCGTAGACGCTCAAGCCGGAAGTCGCGGATTCGAATCCCGCCGACGCACAGTGGTTCCAATTCCAAAATTCGTGGACATAGACCCCGAAGTCGGAATTTCGACTTAATTTTTTTTTCTGTGATAGAAAACAACATTTCAAACAACTTTTACTTTTGCACAATTCTTCGAAAAACTTATATTTTTCAAGATATAAAATAAATAAAAAAAAATTGTATGGAGAAAAACACATTTTATTTTTTTTCTTCAACTGCCGTAGTTTGCGGGGTGTTTTGAGGCATAGGTGTATTAGATAAGGTGACAAGGAATATAAAAATAATTTTATTTGGTCTCGCAGAGTGCGGCCGCGCAAGAAAATTAAGTTTAAATTTTTTTTTATGAAAACGCTTTTTTTACAAAAAATTAAATGTTTTTCGTAATGTTTTACTTCTTTTTTGTATTTTTAGTTTTAATTATATCATGTAAGAGTGAAATATCCTATAAATTACTATAAAAAATGGTTTTTGTTGAAAAATGTTATTTTATTTTATTCATTATTTTTACAAAGTTAAGACCTTTTTTAGGAATGATTTGTTACTTGGAGGACTTGTTAGCAGGATTAATCGTCTGTTTAGTTAAAGAAAATGCTATATCATAACAAGAGGGTCTGAAATGTTTTGAGACTCTATAAACATTTTTTCTTCTTCTATAACATCATCAACATCATCGTTGTGAAGTGATTGAACTGCTTCAGCTAAAACAGCCCTTTTGAGGGCTACAATTTTATCTAATTATTTCTTTGATCAAAGTCGAGAGCAAGCGGGGCAGTTTTGACTGTGAAGCAGTTAGTTATATCTCCTATTTGTATTTGAACAAATACCCATCATCATCTATGACCGGGTATACAAACTTTGCACTATCCGGTCATAGTCGATGTTTGTTCAAAATATTTTTATTGCGGGAGTTATTACTTATTACAAATAGTAGGAATTTCTAAATAGAACGTAATGTG
Source organism: Glaucopsyche alexis (assembly GCA_905404095.1). Classification (NCBI taxonomy): domain Eukaryota; kingdom Metazoa; phylum Arthropoda; class Insecta; order Lepidoptera; family Lycaenidae; genus Glaucopsyche; species Glaucopsyche alexis. The sequence goes on from FR990053.1 coordinate 14,051,456, forward strand.
GACCGCTAAGACCAACCTCAACTCCATTTGAACCCTTAAAGACCCTGCTTGGACCCCGAAGACGTTTAATCCCGCCAACAAATCCTCTAAGTAACAAATCATTCCTAAAAAAAGTCTTAACTTTGTAAAAAAAATGAATTAAAATAAAATTAAAATGTTTAACAAAAACCATTTTTATAGTATTTTATGGGATATTTCACTCTTAGATGATATAATTAAGAGTAAAAATATAAAAAAGAAGTAAAACATTACGAAAAACATTTCATTCTTTGTAAAAAAAGCGTTTTCATAAAAAAAAAATTAAACTTAATTTTTTTGCGCGGCCGCACTCTGCGAGACCAAATAAAATTATTTTTATATTCCTTGTCACCTTATCTAATACGCCTATGCCTCAAAACACCCCGCAACTACGGCAGTTGAAGAAAAAAAATAAAATGTGTTTTTCTCCATACAATTTTTTTTAATTTATTTTATATCTTGAAAAATATAATTTTTTCGAAGAATTGTACAAAAGTAAAAGTTGTTTGAAATGTTGTTTTCTATCACAGAAAAAAAAATCAAGTCGAAATTCCGACTTCGGGGTCTATGTCCACAAATTTTGGAATTGGAACCACTGTGCGACGACGGAACAAAAAGTTTTCAATGTTCCTGGGTTATGGATGTGTATTAATTATGTTTGTAATACAATAAAAATCTTAAATATGTATAGTATAAAAGTATGTATTAAATATACTTCTTGTTGACTGGTCTCCGTAAGTTCTTCGGATACTTACCACGGGGCCAGATTGACGTGGTGTAAAGCGTCCATATTATTATTTTCATAATGAACTTTGCTGTCGAGCATTGTTTAGTATCAAATAAGAGGGTACAGTAGTATAGACCGGTGACTTTTCGTATAGTGAACTTTAGTTAAGTAAACCTAGAATAGAAAGTTCACTGCAATAGGGGATAGGACTACATCTGAAATATTTAGTTTCATTAATATATTCAGAATATTGAGGCATTACTACTTGGTAAATGTAAAAAAATATATTATTTTATATGTAGTTTACTAATTAAATACATTTAAAAAGTACCAAAAAAATATTTTTTTGCGAAATTGGTAAACAAAACCTACATCATTAGTTTACTTACATCATATACAAGAACATTCATTATGGTAAGTATGAACTTAAACGCACAAATATCGGAGATAATTTACAAATATGTTCCTGCGGCCGCATACTTCATACCTACTTCATACACTTTAATCCAAGAGGGATATCACTTGTAACCCGACTTTAGTATGGAGCGTTTTTACGAGACTTGCGAAATTTTGTATACAAATCGCTGTACCTTTGAAAATATTGACTTTTGATATACGGTTTCTTCTGAGAAGTTACTCATACATTTTAAGACTACTATTCATTTATGCAATAAAAAAATCAGTCCGCTTGTCTATTCTTTACACTTACAGATATCAATAGCTGCTTTTATTAAAATGATTCTATTTTATAGCGAGAGGACGTATGGGCATAGGCATGGAGTCCTCATACTACGAGGAGTCTATGAGCAGCAGCAGCAGTAGCAGCAGCTCCATGAGCGGTGGCTTCAAGGGAGTCGCAGCCGGGGGCGAAAACCTAGTGCAGATCAAGCCGCAACGCGTCAAGCTGCGCCTGAGACAGAGTGAGTTGACATCATTGTGTGACTCACATGACTTTGTTATTAATTATAATATCATCATCTCTTGATATAGGTACTTTGATGTGACTATAAACACGTTTTAAGTGACTCGTAGCTGCTTATTTCACAAATGTATACAACATTGTATAACTTGACCGTCAGTCATGGTTCAGTTGTCGCAGTGCTAGTTAATAAAATGCTAAAGTACTGGTTGTGCATACCAAGAAACGGATACTTCTCAGTTTAATGTGAAAAAAAAAAACTGACATAATTAGTATTTGTTCAATAAAAATCTTTTGCAAACACATACAAAAGAGAAAGAAAGAAGGATATATGGAAGGTGTACAGAAAGTTAATGTTTTACAAGACTTTTCTAAAACTATTAACACTTAAACCCTTGGCTTTACAAGACTTTTCTAAAACTATTAACACTTAAATCAAATGAGTCAATCAATCATAATTTTTATATTTAAAATTGGTATTTTTATACACATTCTGAACGTCGCGTCAGTCTACATGATACCTACTACCGGTTCGGAAACTGAAAAAATATAAATACTTATAATATATAAGGTTCGGTAAAAATTATAATATTAATTATTATTAAAGGGGAATTTCGACCACACGGCGACCTCTCGTTTATTTTTTATGTTTCACAGCCATATACCACCTGTTTAGAATGAGATATACCGTCTATGTATACCATATATGTGATAGAAATTAGAATAGTAGATCTCATTCTAGACAGTCTAGTCTTTAGTGTGGTCCAATAAAACTTTCTTTTCATTTACAGATCAGATGCAGAAAATGACATTCTCGTACGCCCAAGCCCAGGATTATCCGGTTGATCTGTACTACCTTATGGACCTCAGTCGCTCCATGAAAAACGACAAGGAGAAGCTAAGTTCCCTCGGTAGTCTTCTGTCCAGCACCATGAGAAACATTACGTCGAACTTCAGAATCGGTTTCGGATCGTTCGTCGACAAACTAGTCATGCCTTTTGTGTCTACCGTACCAAAGAAGTGAGTGTACATTTTAATTTTATAAAGCGTATATTGCTACGATGCTACGCGACCGCACTTTAGCTTCTATTTCTTATTGAATGGTAGTTTATTTGTATAAAATATTTTGATAACTGTATTTTACAGACTTATATCACCGTGTGACGACTGCGCGGCTCCCTACGGATACAAAAATCAAATGTCTCTCAGCAACGACACAGATTTCTTTGATGTGAGTTTATTTCACATTGTTTTATAGCTAGATAATTGCAATACGATAAAGATTTAACGACTTATCCATTGTCTAAGTATCTTTAAAGGCAAGCATCGTGGAAGCACTTTATCATCGAAAAGCTTCAAATAACAGAGAACCTATCTCGTCTATCTAGTATTATCTACCATCTATAAATAATATGTTCTATTTTAAATAATATAAATTATAATTTCCACCAGATGGCGGTAGCGCGCGCAGACGTGTCGGGTAACTTAGACGCTCCCGAGGGCGGTTTCGACGCGATCATGCAGGCGGTCGTGTGCAAGGACCAGATAGGCTGGCGGGAGCACGCTCGAAAACTGCTCGTCTTCTCTACCGATGCTGGTTTCCACTATGCCGGTGATGGAAAGGTATACAAGCATATTGTTTATGTGCACTTTTGTGTACGTACGTGCATTCAAGTACGTAAATTCGTGCGTGCACGCATTTATTTGCGTACATAAATTTACGTTTCATTACGTTTTTATTAATTAGTCTTACCAAATGTTTTTAATACATACAAGAAAATAAACACAATCTTCATGTACAATATGTTAATATTATAGTAAAGTATGTATGTATTTAGCTGGGAGGCATCGTGCAACCAAACGACGGAGAGTGCCACATGGAGAACAATGTCTACACCCACTCCACCACTCAGGACTACCCCAGCATATCGCAGATCAATCTCAAGGTATGAGTAATATGTTTTCTATTCAGTTTTTTTAACCTGAATGCTTACTGCCTAAGTATAATGATGATGATACTTATACGTGATGTTATAATAACGTAGTCACTTTTGAAATCTTATTAATAAGCGTAGAAGAAAGCAATTAAGTATATAGCTGACATATGAATTCAGAATTTTAATAACTTATGGGATTTCTCATAATATTCTTTTATTTGTAGGTGAAGGAGCACGCGATCAACGTGATATTCGCGGTGACGGCGGAGCAGATCGGCGTGTACGAGCAGCTGAGCCAGCACATCGAGGGCTCCAGCAGCGGCACGCTAAGCGACGACTCCGACAACGTCGTCGAACTCGTGCGCGAGCAGTACAACGTGAGTGTCCTTTCTCTTTCTTTCGTAAGATTTGTCAAAATGTGCGAGCAGTATAGTAGAGCCATGTTGCTAATGGCCCTCGACAATCATCTTCTATCTGTGGAAATGACAGACGATATAATATGAAAAACGTCTACTTCCGAAAGTCATTGAGATCATGGTCGTACTGTACAACGTGAAACTCCTCTCTTTTTTTGGCTGGAGATGTGCCTACGATACTTTTTTAATAAACAGATTTATTTAGTTTATAAGTCAAGGATATTACTTAAATGTTAAGTAAATATTTCGTCTATCTATAAAAATTGATGTATGTATTATTCTACTCAACAGAAAATTACGTCAACGGTGGAAATGAAAGACACGACGAGCGACGCGGTGCAGATTATGTATTACTCATCCTGCCTCGGCGATAAGGACAACGTGATGCAGACCAACAAGTGCGACGGACTCAAGGTGAAATTAGTGACTAAATTGTTCATATTAATTTACTCTCATTCAATAATGGATAATAATGACTCATTTTGAAAATCCGGGTTCTTGTATGTGCATCTCATAATATTACTTCGTTCGCGCATCTCATAATTTTCTCGCGGATCCGCCCGCGTGAATACAGTATCCCACAGGAATACTGCACTTTTGGGGATAAAAAATAGCCTATGGTTTAATCCAGAGCCTGACCTACCGTTCCAAACATCTAAATTCGTTTTTGCCTGAAAGAGTAACAAACATCCATCCATCCATTCGTCCTCGCATACTTTCATAATAGTAGTAGGATGATATATTCTGAGTCTGACAAGGGACATGTTAAATTTGTCTCCATTACATTATATAGTAAATGTATGATTAATTACATTTACATTATTCCTATACATTTCCTGAAAGACTTACGCCAGTTCCGTACAGATCTAGAAGGTCTGTAGTCTTCTTTATATCCTCTAAAAGTTTATATAAATTTTTAATTATACAGGAATACTTTTTCATCGGTACAATAAATTTTACCACGTCATTGGTATCGATAATAGAGTACATTTCTCAAATAAAAAAAAATATATATTTTTTCATTTCAATTATTTTATCCTATAACCAATCTAATACCGCATATGCGCACTAACTACAAGGCGTCAACGGGTGCGGTATGAGGTAGGGGGCGGCGAGGTGAGGTAAGCGATCGGCCGGGCGGCGCACGAGTAGGCAACAAAGCATCGATAGATGCGTAACGTATCCACATTTTGTATTAGTTTAGCGGATAAGTTCGGGGATTGATAATTTTGTTTTTTTGTTCCAAAGGGGTAGTAACAAAACTCGCTAGTATTTTTTATTTTTGACAACTATTACGTATGTTGATTTATTGTACTGGTGAAAAAATAACCCTGTATTAATGGTTCACTTTGAATTTTTAAGAATTCTAATAACAGTTTAAATAAATGCCATGGTATATTAAAATGTGTTTTAGGTCGGTGACGTGGTGGAGTTCACGGCGGAGATAGTCCTGAAGGAGTGCCCGAAGGACCCGAGCAAGTGGCGGCAGAACTTCACCATCTACCCGGTGGGCGTGTCCGAGAGCCTCACGGTCGAGCTGGAGATGATCTGCGACTGCCCCTGCGAGCACCCCGGACATCATGTATGTAATTTGTACTTGTGTAAATTATAACCCCATGTAATCTGTACTTGTGTAAATTATAATAAGTTATATGTGAATTGTAATAGTAGTAGGGTTGTTGTTTTTCGTGTGTATGTATGTATATTTCTTTGGCTCGCTCTAGAGCCTAAACGGCTTGTCTCATTTAGAGGTATCGCTATCATAAATATGTAAGCACTATTTAGTCGTGAGAGTGATACTGGATACATTTGATACACTGGGAACACTTATTTGACGCAGACGGTTTTTTTTAAATTAAATGTTATTAATCAAAGAAAATGTGATCAACATTTTTTTTGTAATATAACACTGCAATTTAAATAATATTTCTGTTTTAATGTTTTATGCGGAAGTCTAGCTTCACTATAATGAGTTTTTCGTTTCAGGCGTACGACGACAGCGGGCTGGTGTGCAGCGGGCAGGGCGTGTCGGCGTGCGGCGTGTGCGTGTGCGCGCCCGGCCGCTTCGGCAAGGCGTGCGAGTGCAGCGTGCACGGCGGCGGCTCGCTCGAGCAGGAGAGCGGCTGCCGGCCAACCAACACCACCGCTGGCCCGCTGTGCTCCAACCGCGGCACCTGCATCTGCGGCGTCTGCGAGTGCAACAAGATGGATGATTCGCAGAAGGTATAATGGTGGTGAAGGCTGGGTCTCCTTCATAGGGAAGCCCCAGCCTGTATAATATGATGGGGATTTAGATGAGGGTATTCAAAAGGTAAGTGGTAAGTGAAGCCGATAGGAATTGAGTTATAGGAAGCACACGCCACTGCTGAGACGAATGATTGCACACAATAAGCCAACAGATAATATTATATAATTTGTTTTAGTCCCTTTCTTTATTTTGATTTAGTTACTGTAAAGTTAAGTGCAATATTTAATGATGTTTAAATATTTAGTTTTTTTTTTTATTTATTATTAGTAAATACTTTAGCGGCTCTGAGCATTTTTTTTGGGATGGGTAAAAACTATTATACTCGCGCGACAGGTCACGTGTCCAAATCGAAAATGCATAAGATTCAACTTTCAATTGCTGTCTTAGACCATGTCCAGAAACTGCGTATTCTTACGCACGTGAGGTCTACGCACGTAGTCGAGGTACTAGGGCCCCATACATTGCGTCCAGGAGCTACGTGCGTATTATTTTAGCTATGCGCGTATCGTACAAAATTGACCTATTAAACCGCTTTGGTTGATTCAGGCACGGATCCAGCTCTCAAAAGAAGATGTGGCCCGAAAATTTTGATTTTATTATTTCCTTCATAACATGGTAATCAGAATTTAAAAAAATAATTGTATTAATTTCTTTATAATATTATGTTAATTAAAAGCTAACGCGCGGAGTGAGCGAGAAAGTTTTTCGCTTATTTAGCAAAAAATTTATTTTATGTTTGGTAAAAAAAATAAGCTTTCAATATAGGTACCTTAAACAAATGAACATCAACTAAGATTATAAATTAATTAAATAAAAAATATATGCATATATAGTATAGAAACATACACAAATTATAGATTATATAACATCGGCAGGAGTAATTCCTATCGGTTCAATCAAAGTATTATTTTTTCTTAAATCTGTTGGTTAGTAAATAAAAAAGGGCTGAAAATTTATGGAGAGGTGATAAATTTTGCGCTTTCTTCAATCTACCTGACTAAAGGTCCGCTTAACACTAAATCCACTACTATAAATATGTATTTTAACAATAATGTAAGTATGACCAGAAGGTAAAAAGCACCAGATAAGACTCAAAAGGTTAACAATACCAATACAACTACCCACTGAACCTATTTTGATTATAAATTAATAGACCTTGAAAGTATGCACTCACAAGGCTGTTGGGATTGTGGGTATGCCCATACTACACGTATGGGCATACCCACAATCCCAACAGCGTAATTGCTGCTCCGCTCCTGACTCAAATAGGAGCAGCAATTACGCAGTAATACGCACTCTACCTCGAGTACGACACAAAGTGAAAGAAAAATGTTTTTCTCGCTCCGATTGTATGATTCAGAGTGAGACAGAAGTATTCAGTTCATTCGTTACACAGCATTCAGATCGGTTGACACTGTTGGCATTTTGCTTTACAGAGTGTTCCGAAATTTTGTGCTGTCAATGTTTTGTCAAAACCAATTATTTCTGAAGACACTTTATATTAAAACCTTCAACACACAATTGATATCGATTTGAAATAGTCAAAAGTGTCATCCCCTGTATTTTGGAGTGCAATGAAAGCGTAGTAAGATCGAGTTGCCAACTTTCAAAAAATATTTCTCCCTAAAACAAATAGTACGGTTCCCGTGGATTTTACCTAGCATGCGAAGACTCTCAAATATAATTATTAAAGTATTTATGCCTCATCGAAACTTCATAAAATAGTACGATAAAATATATAGGTACCGTTAAAAATCAAAAAAGTTACATACCAAATATGTAAGTATTACTTATTTAGAAAAACATACCTATAAAGATACTTTATACAGTAAAACTAATTTGCTAATATATTTCGGAAGTCCCACACATGGTTTCCAATATACGTCATTTCCGTAGAAAAAAAAAACGATGATTGCCGAAGGCATTAACAAATTAGTTGCACTGTACGCAGCACATTGAATGACGCGGTCGTGTCCTATTCGTGTCATATAAAGTCTATACTTTAGCCTATTCACGTTATGAAGGCAGTGAATCATGCGTATCTACATACTATTGACGACCTCTGTGGCTCAGTTGGTTGAGCATGTTGGTGCTCAAGCCGGAGGTCAAATCCCGCCGAAGGAACAAAAAAGTTTTTCTGTGTTCCTGGGTCATGGATAGGGTTGCTAATTATACTGTTTTAAACAGTATTATACTGTTTTTCACTAAAATATACTTTTTACTGTTTTACAAAAATAATGTATACAAAATACTGTTTTCAGCATCGAAATGCAGACACATTATTATGTGTTACGCTTAGACGCTCAAAAATTGTTTTTATTTAGTCAGAGGGTGCTCACTGCTCAATGCAGTGCAGCCACAAACAAATCACACTAAGTTTCTGAACAAATCTGTCACTGTCAGTGTGTCAGTGACAAAAAATATGTAAATAAATAAATAAAAACAATAAATAAATAAAATACTGTTCGTTTTTCTAAAATACTGTTTGATAATCTTCATAGACCTGAATATACTTTATTTCTTGTAAAAAAAGTTGGCAACCCTAGTCATGGATGTACGTATTAAATATGTGTATAATATAATAAAAATCTTAAATATGTGTATAGTATAAAGGTATTAAATATATTTCCGTTGTCTGGTACCCGTAACACAGGTTCTTCGAGAACTTACCACGGGATCAGATTGACGTGGTGTGAAGCGTCCATATATATTATATTATTATAATTAGTATATTATATGTCAAAATGGCTTACTTTAATAGGTAAATTAATGTAATCACAGCTAATGCGTCAATTTTGACATTTGTATGCATGATTCACTGCTTTTTTTAACACTTACAGACTATAAGTTATTTCGTAGATATCTAGAGGGTAAAAACTGTATGTCTGTCACCAGGCTATGTCTCATGAGATCATAATCCTTGATAGCTAGACAGTTAAAATTTTTAGATAACCTTTACTAAAAATAGTCGATTTCGTAATAAAAAGGAACTCTTATAGTTTTGCTCTGTCCCTCCGTCTGTCTGTCTGTCCACGCCTCTAGCTTCTGTAATTATGAATATAAATGGATGAAATTTGGTATAGTTTTTTGTATATTATATTATCTCGGATTTAGCATCGTAAAATAATAATAATTTTATATTTTGAGGGTGGCTCTCCATACATGAGAAGTGGGGATGAAAAATATTTTTTCATTGTACCCCGTTGTATTGCATAACGTTGAAAAGCGCTTTAAAAATTAAATAGAGTCAAGATTTCATACAGGACATTTTTTCAAAATTTTCGAGTAGTTGTAGAGTAGTTTTCTAAATTATAGGTTAAACTTGTAAGTTTCCATGCTGATATATAATGCTTAAAACTAAGGGAAAATTATTTTGAACCAAACCGGACTGTGACTTTTGAAGTAATTTGAAAAACCTATTACGCGTTGATAGTAACGGAACCCTCCTTAGACACAACAAACGTGAATTTTTTGACGTTTTTGGCGTGATTCTTTAATGGCAAGTTGGCTACAGGTAGACGCTTGCAATAAGAATTTTGGTTTTTTATACCAGTGTTTTTCAACCTTTTTCATGATGCGACCCCCTTTGTATGAAAGAATATTTCGCGACCCCCCGACCCTTCGCTTTTTCATTATGTATGTATGTTACAGTGTTACAAATATTCATTCTATACGACGTTTTTATGTGTCTCCATAATTAGGATTCGGATAAGTACATAATATAGTACGTCAAACACATTATTTTACAATTACATACATCGATGATATCGATGATCGATTTATGAGTATATCCTTTTGTTAAATTTCTCTTACTTAATAAATCAATATTTTTAATCTTTATTGTTTTTTTACTAAAGTTCTCTCGACCTCTGGCGACCCCCCTACAGAAGCTTCGCGACCCCCCAGGGGGTCGCGACCCACAGGTTGAAAAACACTGTTTTATACAATACATTTTTTATACCAATAAGTGATAGGTCAGCTGTAATTAAATAATAATAGTATATTATATAACTTATCGTCAAGCAAATCAATTGCATATTTAAATAAAACAAGCATAAAACCCCCCCTAATAACCCCTTCAGATACCTTTTCTCCCTAAATTTAGGGAAAAAGTCCCAAGTTGGCATCACAGATAGACTGGCAGACATTTTGTTGTGATAAGATAAGAATCTCTACGTGCGTAGGTTTACGCAGGTTTACGCACTTTCTGGACAGAGTCTTAGTTTACGCGAGCATGTAACTATTTTAGTTCGTATTGACTTTTGACCCCAACCTTCCCAACACATTGACCTTTGACATTTACCTTTGACCTTTATAGTGTCATTTGCCCTTGACCTTTGACCCCGACCATCCCCCCATCACATTGACTTTTGACCTTTACATTGACCTTTACCTCCAATCGTCCCCCACGAAACTTTCCAAGTTATCGTAAATAATGAATTTGTATTATGAGAAACCTCCGGTAATATAATGAAACCGTTGCAGGTGATCTCGGGCCCATTCTGCGAGTGCGACAACTTCTCGTGCGACATGAACAAGGGCGAGTTGTGCTCGGGCGCGGCGCACGGCGAGTGCGTGTGCGGCAAGTGCAGCTGCCGTCCGGAGTACACCGGCCCCGCCTGCCAGTGTCTCAAGGACCAGAAGCCGTGCATCTCACCAGGTTTGTCTATCTACCTAGTCTTGCCATAAATAATTAAACAAAGAAAAAAAATCTATTGCAAATAACATTTAATACTTTTACAGTGTGTTAGTTTAATACAAAAATATAAAACCATTTAAAATATAAAAAGCTTATTCGAAGTGGTCTCCATCACTTGAGGTAGTGAAGCCCCCAGGCTTCACTACCTTCTCAAGAATGGTATCTTGATATATATATACTTGTGCCGATGTTTTGATACCTTTTTCACAAAAGTATGGCTCAGTCATTCCTTTATAGCTAATACACCACCAAACCATCACTGAAGTCGGATAGTGCTCACGTTGCACTCTGTCGACTAATTGGGAAGCTTCCTTAGAGCTTTGAGCATAAATACGGTCATTTTGTTTGTTAAGATGTTGCTCAATTATTGTAAAAAAAATCTCATCCGTTAACAAAAAAATTCTGTGACCTTCTTTTGCGTACCACTTCAGTAGTTGTTTCGATTTTACCACCCTATTCTTTTTTAAATTATCAGCTTTAAGAAATGACCAGCGGGTCTAAAAAGGCCACTTGCGCAATATCATCGCAATATTGCTATTTGACACTAAAGCAAATCTGCTTGTAAATCTGTCAAATGAATGTATTTCAGCCAATTTCTGCATATGAATTGTATCAAAATCTTAATATGAATTGCAATTCAAGTGGCCATTTTACGATCGCTGTCATCTTTGATACAGTAATTCATAACAAGAATTGAAAAATAATTGCCAAAACGGCCTTTTTAGACCTGCAGTATGTCTCTTATAGGCTACAAGTCCTTTAAAGTCATCTTTTAAAATACGAGATATGGTTCTAGGTGCTATCTTCATCTACCGAGATACAATCTTTTGCTTTTGGACAGGATTTCTTCGAATTCTTTCCCTTACTGCTTTGACCACCTTTTAATACGAACACTTCGTGGACGGCCAGATCCTTTTCTGTCACAAACAGAGGAGGTCTCATTGTACCTATTAATAGCCCGGTACTTAACATTTTACTAATACCAAGCGTATGGAGAGTTTTAAAAATTGCATTTGGCTCCATACCTACTTTGTGTAATGCAATCACAGCGATTCGGTTTTCTTTATCATCCCACGGACCACTCTATTTTAATATCGCAAAATATTGTACAATGTATTGGCTCCAAAATGAGTAAACTCAACAAGGAATTTGTAAGTATTATATACAACTGGAAAGAGCTCTCGGCATCAAATCTGTGCCGAGAGGGAGATACAATACAAACCGCTCCGTCTCTTTTTAACAAGAGTGACAACAATATTTTTAATTTGGGGACAAATTAGTTGAAGTTTGGAAACATATGGTGATTTCAACTTTTTCTAAAGAAGTTCAAGCATATGCTACCATGTCAATTAGAGTAATCATCATCATCACCACCACCATCACACCATACATCATCACATTATTATGATATAAAAGGTACTTCTCATAGTATTTTACACTAACACGGTGATCTTTGAACATTACTTTGCCGTTTATGGACCTATTTGCAAAATTCTTTTGTTATTGTAAAGGGTTTAAATTCGAAATTGGTCCTTTAGTCACTAAAGTGGAAACCTTTTGATGCGATTCATGACGAATTGAGGGAACTCCTCGAAATTTATATTGACACATTTAGTGATTTTGACTTTTACTGAAGTAATACTAGCATATGCTACCAAAAAATAAGATTTTGTACCAATGTGTACCCTGGATCCAAAAGCACTGAACAGAACTCCTCAGTCTTTAATGATATGCTTTTGTAAATTTCGGCATTGTTTAAAGAACTGCAAGCATATGCCACTTTGTAACTTACAGTAATCATCATCATCTTAATAACGATACCTAATGAAATCTTGGCGCGTATATAATTATACATTCGATCTTAAGACGTAAATAACTGAACAAAATATATCCATGGAATTTGTAAGTAAACAACTGGAATGAGCTCTCGACATCAAATCTGTGCCGAGAGGGAGATACAATACAAATAAATAAAATAAAATGTTTTTATTTCGGTCAACAGTGTTAGTAAACATTTTTACTTAGAAGCTATGTTAGTATATTGAAACTTGGTTTTTAAAATCTAGTTGTATGAGTGACACCAATATCGCGTACAATATAAGTATAAGCCGCCATTCGAGTCATTGCTCGACTTTTGAGATTTTTGAGGCCATTTTGAAATTTGACGTACAGTGAAATCACGATAGAGAAAAGAAGTGTCTCCAGTTAAATGGCCCCACTTTTGAGATTTATGGGGCCATTTTGAAATTTGACGTACATTGAAAACACGATAGAGAAAAGAAGTGTCTCCAGTTAAATGGCCCCACTTTTGAGAATTTTGGGGCCATTTTGAAATTTGACGTATAGTGAAAACACTATGGTGAAAAAAGTGTCTAGTTAAATGACTTTTGAGATTTTTCACTTCTACCGGCACTCCTGGAGTGCAACCCGTTGTTTTTTTTATTATTTAATTCGCTACCTAATGTTAAGTTGAGGTGGTTTAAATAAAAAAAGTTATTCTAAAAAAGTTACTTTGGGAAAGTTTGTAATCATGAGCACTATCACGTGGTCAAGTATATTTTACACTAATTAAAAGTTTGACGACCTCTTTGACCTCTAGTGGTTGAGCATGTTGGTGATCAAACCGGTCGCTGGTTCGAATCCCGCCGAAGGAACAAAAAGTTTTACCATGTTCCGTGTCATGGATGTGTATAAGTTTTATGTGAATTATTCACATATTTTATTATAATTAATAAATTAAAAGTAAAAAACTTAAAAAAAAAACAAGCTTTTATTTGAATGCGCTAAAAATAATAAAATATTTTTTCTTTTTAAAACTTTTACTATCAACTTATAACGTAATAACACAATTTATATGATATAAAAGCTTGTCGAGAATCAAACAAATTGTCTCATAAATCTATCAGATCAAGTTACTTAATTTACTTCTTTGTTTTGTTTGATTCTCGACAAGCTTTTATATCATATAAATTGTGTAATTACGTTATAAGTTGATAGTAAAAGTTTTAAAGGAAAAAATATTTTATTCGTTTTAGCGCATTCAAATAAAAGCTTGTTTTTTAAAAGTTTTTTTTTACTTTTAATTCATTTTTTACTTTTTAGTTATCGCTAGATAGATTTCTCATTTCGTTCATCTTATTTAACGCATCATTGTTGCAAGGTTGTTTGCCGGTTAATTTAGTACAGTCAAGCTCTTCAATAAGGAGACCTTCTACAGATTTTACTCTACTCAGTAAGGACCTCAAAAAACCCCAACACACCATACCTTCATTTGATACCCATATTGTACGAGTGCATTAAAAATAACTTGTCGGCCATCTTGGATGTTCCGCCATGTTGGATTTTCAAGTTATTCTCAGCAAGCCCTTTCATTTGATACCCATATTGTAGGAATGCATTAAAAATGACTTGTCGGCCATCTTGGATGTTCCGTCATGCTGGATTTTCGAGTTATTCTCAGAAAGTCCTTTCATTTGATACCCATATTGTAGGAATGCATTAAAAATGACTTGGCGGCCATCTTGGATGTTCCGTCATGCTGGAGTTTCGAGTTATTCTCAGAAAGCCCTTTCATTTGATACCCATATTGTAGGAGTGCATTAAAAATTACTTGTCAGCCATCTTGGATGTTCCGTCATGTTGGAATTTCGAGTTATTCTCAGAAAGCCCTTTCATTTGATTGCATATTCACGCCAACCAAGATACTCGTCAAGACGAATCATACGAGCCCAAACTCGGCGTTGCGTCATGGGGTTGCGTCGTTTAATTAGGGGAGAGTTGGTTATATCGGACTATCATTTTAATCGTACCCCTTCTAAATTTCCCGCTTAATGCGTAATTTTTTCTACACTGGCAATACCAAATCGTGGCCCTGCGCAACCCCCCGCCACCCGCCATTTGCAATTGATGTGAGTTGACAACTGTGCACGTGAGTGAAAAAAACATTTTTTTGTGGAATTTAATGCAAATACTATCGTAAATTCGTAAGGATATGACTCGTTAACATGGTAAGCTATAGATACACAAGTTTCTTTATTCTATTACAATTTTATACCAGATTATTGGTGGTTTTTGTTGCGTGTCTTAAGTTTTGAGGTTATGCCGGACTGTTGCTTTTTTTAAAAAATGGCCTAGTTCGCTAAATCGTACCACTCGCAGTTGGGTAAATCGTACTGGTATGATTAAGCCGACTAGTCTAAAAGTAACTGTATTTTACTGACTGTATTTTACTGACTGTATTTTACTGACTGTATTTATATTGTTATAGATGACGGACCCTAAAGCTAAAATTAATAAGCTAAAATACTGGAATAAGGAGGACCTAGAAAGAGCTATTGTGGCTTACGAAAACAATTTGTTTGAACAAAATTTCAAAGACTTATTCTATTCCAATACAATTCTACGGCATATAAAAAAGAAAAATAAGATTGCTGTTGATACAAAAATCAAAAAAGGGAGACCGGTTATCTTCGATGTCGAAACAGAAAATAAGTTGTCTGAGCATATTCTTCATCTCGAAAGACACATGTTTCGCCTAACAATAAGCGATATATGATGTCTTGCATTTATAATTGCTGAAATCCTAAACATTCAGAATAATTTTAATAAAAAAAAACGCATGGCTGACAAAGCATGATTCTACAAATTTATGAAAAGATACCCACAGCTAAGTGTTCGACAACCTGAAAACACATCTATGAATAGAATTAAAGGATTCAATAGAAAAAATGTGTTTCACTTTTTTGATGAAGAGGTATTAATAATACATACATACATACATATATTCACGCCTCTTTCCCGTAGGGGTAGGCAGAGACCACTTCTTTCCACTTGCTACGATCCTTACATACTTGTTTTGTTTCATCCACTTTCATTATTCCCTTCATACATGCTCTTCGGTTTAGGGTACTCTTGACCTGGCCTTTTTTCAAGACGTCCCCGATTTGGTCTTAAAACGTCCACCTAAACGTTAATCGTTATTCATTCATTCTCTCAACATGGCCAAACCATCTCAGCATACCTTTCTCAATTTTTGTCACTACATCTTCTTTCAGACCACAACGTTTCCTTATCTCACTATTTCTTATCCTGTCACCCAGTTTAACTCCTATCATGCTTCTTAATGCTCTCATCTCAACTGCATTTATTCTGCTTTCATGTTTCTTCTGCCATACCCAACTTTCACTTCCGTACATGAGTGTCGGAACCAACACCCCCGCATGCACAGCCAAACGAGCCTTGTTAGACACCTTCCGACTGTTCATGAAGGAGTGCAAAGCTCCATTCACCATGTTTCCTGCACTCTTCTTTCAATATTACTCTCACACTTTCCATCTCTTGTAAACTTTGAACCCAGATACATAAAATCATTCACCTGTTCAATTTGTTCATCTCCAATCACGATATTGCAGTCTGTCACTGCCTCATCTCTTTCAAAGATTATAATGTTTCTTTATTACCTAAGAGTTAAAAATAAATAACTTGTTTGAAAATTTTACTGTCTTCAATTCAGTTATACGACTTAAATACCTGTTGTACGATTTAAAAACTTGATGGTACGATTAAAACGACTAGTTGGCTAAATCGTACCGATGGCAGTCCTTTATAAAAAAGCATTTTTAAGGTTGTTAGAATAAACGTATGGAACTAATTTCTCTGTCTTAGCAAGTTAAAATATGAAACTTTATTTTGTATATTAATTAATTATTGTAAGTCTCGTCATAGTCGAAATATTCAAGTTAAAGTAAAAAGTGGTACGATATAACCGACTCTCCCCTACAGAGTTCCTATGGCCACCTTCCAGCTTCATCATCAGACCCTGGTTACCATATAGTAATAAAGTACTTGTCAAGACGAACTAAACGAGCCCAAATTCGATGGGACTATGTGGTTTTATTTCGGAATTCCTGTGGCCACCTTCCAGCTCCATCATCAGATCAGCTCCACGTCATCATAATATTGCATTGTCATGCGATTTACATATTCGTGCAAAATTTAAACTCAATCGGAAACCGGGAAGTGGATCAAATTTAACTTGCAAGATTCCATTACAGACCGACAAAGGTGAAACTAAATAAAAGCATAAAAAATTAAACACAAGTTCTTCGAGAACTTACCACGAGACAAGATTGACGTGGTGTGAAGTTTCCATAAATATTATTATTATATTATAGGTCATCCTATACAGATAAACCTACCTACTAATATTATAACTCTGTCTGTCTGATGTCGCCCGCCCGCCCGCGAGGATCTCACGTAACTATGCGCACATAATAGCACTCAGGGATTAAGTATTTTTCTACCAGTGAAAGAATTTTTCAAATCTGTTAGGTTTCAGAAATTATCCATAACATACAAACATACAAAGGTTTCCTCTCCACAATATCATGAAGGTAGATAAAATAATATAAAATATGTCCTATATTCCCTATTAAATCATATTGTCACCCGAACATCTAGAATGTTCCAAGGGAAATACACGGCGTTTTGTGTTGCAACTATTCTATTTTCATTTCTTCCATTTTACTCTACCAAAATGCAAATAATCATAAAATAAATAACAAATTTCTAATTATCGGTTAGTAGGTAGGTTCTAAATAACTAGTGATTTCTATTTTACATTTCTCTCTCAGATTATGAATAACATAATCTTTAACCGATTTTATTATTATTTCTTGCTTATACACCATATCGAAAGATATAAACTGGCTACACTAGGTTACTTGTTAGAACGAGACACAGGGATAACTTATAGCTATCTCACCGGGACCGGTTTTTTTATAGCTTTAAGTCTGAGTCGTAAAGATCATTTTTGATTGAATTAAAAGAAAATAAAGTTTGAAGTGCTCTTTCCTGTTGTATATAATACTTACAAATTCCTTGAAACTCAATGAACAATCATATAAACATGACAGATTCCAAATTCAAATGTAATATTTTGTTTATTTACTTTAACAGTATTTATGGCTAGACTAAGTATATTCAAGTCATTCAAGTGTTTAAGGTGCTTTCACACTAGAGCATTTAACTGCCGTAAGAGCCGTAGCAGCGTGCGTTCTTAAAACGCGCGTCCTCTGCGCGTATAAAATATTCCGTGTGCTATCGCTCTTAGTCGAGCCCGCTAAACGCTAGCAGACGACGATGCGGATGGACGCTAGTGCCTAGTACAAAAGGATTTGTTATAAGTTTATTTTAGCCCGATTATAAGTTTTAATTAATTTTAGGGTTTGTATGCGATTCACTGTTGCAACTGTATGTGTATCTATTTTTATCCTACAATAATCGGTCACCGATTAACGGTCTTTCCGCCATTGTGCAGTATACAAAACCGATGTATTATATTCATTAGTAAATATTTTATTTACCTCAACCTACAGTTAATATTTTTTTTACAGAAAACGGAAAAATCTGCAGCGGCAACGGCAAGTGTGTGTGCGGGCAGTGCGTGTGCAACGTCGACGACGACCGACACTACTCCGGCAAGTTCTGTGACAAGTGCCCGGTGAGTTACTCACTAATCACTATCCCTTGTCCCTACCAATATTATAATTATTAAACTCATCAATATATGTGGTAAGTAAGACATAAAATGGATTAACCGATTCCACAGACATCCATTGACTAGACCACGCAAGTGTATGTATTTCAAGTGTATGTATTTCGCGTGTAACTTCCCATGTATAGCGGAGTGAAATTTACTTCCTTAAGCGTCATTTCATCTCGTATATTCTCGGTGCCAAAAGTCAAACGAAAACTAAAAAGCTAAAAAACGCGACAAGGCGGCGCGCGGCTACGGCCTTTGTATCGTTTTCTCGGGAACGGGGAGTTATCATCATTAAATTGCTCTTGTGACGTCACAGCAGGTAGAAAAATAATGGCACCCTTGGTTTCTATACAAATTATGAGTTCTACGATATCTACGAAACGTTATCTACTATCTAGTCAATAGATGTCTGTGACCGATTCTCGTATATAATATAAAAATAGGTGGTGAGACCTTGAGGATGGACTTGAGGTGATTTCTTTTCAAAAGCTGCATGAACAAGCATAATATTTTTTGCTATTTTGAGACTTCCCTACAAAGCTGGAATCTATTCCTCTAGTACTGTTCCAGATAATACTTGTACTATATTATTTTTTTCCCGCAGTTTCTCCCGCATTAATTATTTTTTTATAAAATGTATGTTTATGTATAACCTATGTTACTCTGGTATAAGTAATGTAGTACTAATGTGAAAGTGAGATGGAATTTTTCAAATCATATCTGTTAAATGTGTAGTAAATTTGGACTGTACTCACGCGCTGCAATACACGCCGATCACCTTGTAATATTATATTTTATTCTGTTGGTTTGGTCTTGAAGTCCCTGGCCAGGGTGTCGACGCAGTTTTGTATTTTGATGTTTCCTCTTTGGCGTACTGAGGTGTTGTGAGCCACGCTAGAGCCGGCAGCCGCCGCTCAATCCATGACTGGCGCGCATGCGCCGATTCCCCCCGTACCCCGCGACCAAGGCTGCTAGGGATGTGAGCTAGCAATAGTGATGTCCCTCAACAATATCAATAACGACCATTCAAATCTTATATCTTAAAAGTTTATTGTAGATCAATAATAATGAAGTTATAATGTTGTTCAGACATGCCCGGGCCGCTGCGAGGACTACAAGCTGTGCGTGCTGTGCGAGGTGCACGGCCGCGGCCCGCTGTACAACGCCGACGCGCCGCCCGAGAAGCGCTGCGGCGTCTGCGCCTACCTGCCCGAGGTCGTGGAGGGCAAGGTCGAAGGTAAAAAACGTGTACAGTTAATATGCGATAGAAGTGAAATCTAAATATTGTTATCTACATGAAGTATGAAAGGAACAGGTAATTAGGCCAGCACGAATACTCTACCACAGAAGAAAGTTGCAGCCATATCGTTCAGTTTATGAGCGAAAGGGCAAGCGTTAGTCTTTGCGGCTATTGGACAATTTTACCCGTGAAATTTTTAATTGTAGTTTGTTGTATTTACAAATACTTATACTTATTTTACTATACTGTTGTTCCAGCTAATGAGACGATAAACGAGCATCTCTGCAGCTTCTACGACGACGAGGACTGTGTGTACGTGTACGTGTACTCGTTCGACGACGCGCACCGTCTACGCATACGCGCACAGAAGGAACACGAGTGCCCGCGCAAGGTCAGTATCGAACGAGTAGACGCGTCGCCTGATGTATATTATTACTGCCTAGTGCCTACCGGACACACGTTATATCAAATCTATACTATTTTATATATAAGCATTGGCTCTCGACTCGGAGGTCGTGGGTTCGATTCCCGCATTGGAACAACAAAAAATGCTGTTTCCAAGTTTGGTTAGGACAATGCAGGCTGATCACCTGATTGTCTGACAAGAAAGATGATCCATGCGTCGGATGGGCATGTAAAAAGTCGGACCTGCGCCAGTTTACGTTGCATTATCCGATCTACTGGATTATGAGAGTAAAGGAAGAGAGATTGCCCTTGTTTACTGCGCACACACTTAGGTACTATAAAATTACTCCTGTGTATCTGGCCTGGTTTCAATGAAACCGGCCACCGTCACCGAGATCGGTGTGGATTATTGGCTATTGCACGGTAAATATCTGACCTTTAAAATGGTCGCAATAAGTGTTATATTGTTCTTTTTGCTTACGTTTAGATTAAATTATATTTGAATAGAGTACAATAAAATTTGAGTAGCTATATAGTATTATAATTATATGCTATCATATTTTAAATAAGAGTCCTCCTTTATCTGCGAGAATAAGACTGGTGTTTGCCAGTCACACGACGACGACAGCACGACGTAACCTTAACTTTTATGTGATTAATTAGTAGTACTATATATTATATTGTAACTTACAGGACTATAATAGGTTGTAATATTTTTTTGAATCGTACCAGCAAAATATTTTGTTTATAATATTTTATTTATATCAATTTGTGTCACATTTACAGGTATTCATCCTAGGCATAGTGATGGGCGTGATCGCGGCGATCGTGCTCGTGGGTCTGGCGCTGCTGATGCTGTGGAAGATGGTCACCACCATCCACGACCGGCGAGAGTTCGCGCGCTTCGAGAAGGAGCGCATGATGGCCAAGTGGGACACGGTATGTACACTATTCGATACCCGTGACTTTCAACGCGTCAATATGTTTATAAATGTTATCGGTAAACGCGTTATTTTGTGTATGAACGTAAAAAGTGTACGTAGCTAACCCATGCAACACTTTTAAAGTCTGAAGTTGTCGACATTTAAGAATTAGAAATGATTACTTTGAATTATTTAAATACAAATAAAATTGAAATAAATAACATACTAAGACTTACAAGTTTTGCACTTTAGTTATATTGAGTTACGTTATTATTAAATACTGTCTATTTTATTTCCAGGGAGAAAATCCTATTTACAAGCAAGCGACATCTACATTCAAGAACCCGACGTACGCTGGAAAATAAACAGGAGGTCGTTAAAAACTATTACAGAATGATAAGTACTGAAAAGTATTTGTTCAAATTAATGCATTTGAATCTTTTATTTGACGAAGTGATAGCGAAAGGAGTTAGATTCTCATTCACCCTTTAAATGTGCCTTCTTACTAAGTAATATAAAGTATTCTACTGATTTTTGGATACACGTTTAATGTTTATTTGTATATATTTTTTGACGCCAACGCCTAGGTGTGTTTACAAAACTGAAACATACAATTTAAAATGTGACTACTACGATTTTGTAATTAAATAACATAAGCAGCACGCTACGGTTTTTTAAACTGGTACACGTATAAATGTAATATGTATGTACTGTAATTTGTCGAGTTACAGTTAGTTACAATAAGGGCATTAGATCTAAAGTCGCGAAGGTCTGCGTCAATCTCATACTCTTGTAGGTCGTACGCTTTTGTACTTATGTGTGTGTATGTGTCTCGTATGTGTGTTGTGTAGAATTGAATGTAAAGCACCCTGAAAACGACCAAGTGTTTGTCAAATAATTTGATGGTACATGCGACTTTGTTGGAAGGATGTGACAAACATTCTACGTGTTTGATGAAAATCTGGATATTTGACGACGTGTTTGACAAACATATTTGAATGTCAACCGTGTCGTTAGTCAGACGTGATCACAGTTATTGTTTAGAAATAATGGAGGACGGTACGTGGTACATACGACGATCGAACAGTGGCGCATATTTGTCAAATTTGCTTGGTCCTCGGTTTGATCGTGTTAGCTACTGTTTGAAGAAAAGGTAAATTTTGTCAAATAAATTTGACCGTTTCCAGGGCGCTTAACACATTATACGTAGCGGTAGATAAGTGTATATTATACTTACGATCTTCGCACAATGTTTTGACTAAAAGTATACTTTAGCACAAAAGTCATTTATATAGCCTTGATTTAATATTGGATATGGAAACAAATGTTATGTTGGCATTTCAAGTTATTTTTGGAGAAACCTACATCTTACTATGTATCTTAAATATCGCTGTAAGCCCATACAACCAAATTGTATTTATATAAAAGTATTACTTATTTAAGCAAAACAAAATGTTAAGAAAGTACCTACATGGGTACACTAAATAAATAAATGTTAAAAGTTGTAAAAGTATAACATAATTTGTATTACGGCCAAATAACATAAGTGGTGGTTTGTGGTTTAATATTTATTAAATTATTATTATTAAAATTGTGTTCATCTAAATATTTTGATATTAAATACATTTTATTTGTGTATGGTTTATTTCTACGAAACAATGAAGGTGTCTACGGTTTAGTGCCTTGAGTATGTAACTAGTTCCATTAATTGTACTAAACTATACTGCGAGTGTTATTTATTAAAATATTAATGTGTAGACATAAGTGAATTTTATGGAGAGATCAAATAGTAGTATCGAATATATACAAATGTAAAGCTTATACTGCGAAGTCAAATTGTCGCTTGTCGCGATCACAAACTATGTGATCAGGCTGTTATGTGGCAATGTATATAATATTTATAAGATATAAACTGATCTTGGTTTAGCTTTTAACAATAGATAATAAAGTAACTAACTAAATATTTTTAATTTATTTCTTTAATTTTTCTTATTCCAATTCTTTATTCACACACACACACACACACACACGCGCACTCACACACGCACACGCACACTCACACACGCACACGCGCACGCGCACTCACTCACGCACACGCGCACTCACACACGCACACGCGCACGCACACACGCACGCACACACGCACGCACACACGCACGCACACACGCACACACACACGCACACACACGCACGCACACACGCACGCACACACGCACGCACACCCACACGCACGCACACACGCACGCAAACACGCACGCACACACACACACACACAAATAAAATATATACAGTTAATACATAATTAAATAATCTATATCACGTCAATCTAATCCCTCGCTAAGTAAAACTTGTGTTACGGGTATCAGTCAACGGATTTTAAACAATACACCCGTAATTAATTTATACTAATAACAATATAGTTGCAAAATAATAATTATATTCATATACACCACTACGACTATCTAGTCCCGTGCTAAGTTTAACTTGTATTACGAGTACCAGATATATCGGGTATATATTTATATTAATACTTACTATACATATACAATTCTAAAACAGCTATACACTCACACTCACTAACACACATGTTTATCACGTTAAGTCGGCGACGTGATGCGCGCCTTCATTAAGGCCCCCACAGACGAGAGGCCGATCGTTACAGTTAGAACTGACGTCAGTTCGGCCTGAACGGATTCGAGCACACACACGGAAAAAATCGCATCCAACCCAATTTACGTCAGTTCGGCCTGATCTAATCCGGCCCACACACGGAACAGTCGCATCAGTGCATTCTGGTTTGCCGCGCGCTACGGTCGTGTTTATCAATTTTGTATTTAAACACAGCGAAAACTCATACAACGCTTGTACACGATACACGCCCGCACGGCCGCGGCTCGGGCAAGAACTGAAGCGACATGGTCAGGACAGGCCGCGCGTTCAGGCCTATCTAAGTACTCAACTAATAGCCATGTCAAAAAACTGTTTCTATAATGATATTATTACATATTCTTTAGTGCACAAAAAACATAAATATTACTTAAATCTACGCAAGTAATAGTTGTACAATCAGGGCCGAGCCGACCCTCGGCAGCGCCTGTGTGCGAAACCCATGAAGCGCCTCTTATTTTTACGAATCTTCATGTTTTAAGTTACTTTTTTATTATTTGTTAATTTTGACTGAAAGAAAAATGTTCTTTAGTTGAATATATACTTAGTTTATAATCCTAAAGAGGTAAATCGTCCGCTTGCCAATTACTACGAAAAATAAAGCGCGAATTAAATCGTTACATACTTAATTTTTGATGTTATATTAACTATTTTTAACTTCCCACTAAGAAAATCTAAGATTTTCAAAAATCGGGAAGTTATTGGTTTTACTCCGTTTTGCAAAAATCGAATTCTCATCAGATCTCGACGTTCTGAGATCACAGAAAGCATCCCTGACTACCCCCGTGAGTGTGTCACTATGTCTGTATGTATGTGTGTGTGTGTGTGTATGTAAAACTCTTATAACTTTTGAACTGTTTAAACGATTTTATTGCGGCTGGCGTTATTCGAAAGAGCTTGGCCAAACATAGATTTTGAATACAATTTGGACCGATTCGGATAGATTTCAAGAAATCTTAAATATCTGTATAACTTTTGAAGGGTTTGACCGATTTTATTGCGGCTGGCGCCATTCAAAAGGGCTTGGCCAAACTTAGATTTTGAATACAATTTGGACCGATTCGGATAGATTTCAAGCAATCTCAAAAATCTGTGAAATTTTTTAAAGTGGTTTTACGTAATTGAAACCACGTAAATTGCCGCTAATCCAGTCAAAATCGGCCGATTCGTTCGAAAGATATCTTGCAGGAAAGAAAACCAAAAAAAGTGTTTTTTTCGGAATAACTCCGAAAATTTTCCTCTAATAAAATTTTGTTGTTGATTCTTTCAGAGGACATGAAAAACTGCATCGATTGCTGCCAATCGAGTGAAAATCGGTTATTCATTAAAAAGTTACGACAGTTTGAAATTTATAAACTATTTTTTTTTAATTTCAAACTGTCATAACTTTGGACGTTTTATTAAACTTTCCAAGGCTGATGAAAGAAAATTATCAGTGAAAATTTTTAGAGCAATTTTTTTTTGTGCTCAATAATCTCAAAAATGACGTATTAGATAAATTTTAAGTGGTTAGCGGGAAGTTGCAAGGATGGCCTTGGTTTTAAAAGAGCTTTTTTTGGATTAACTTTTAAACGGCTTTATCGATCAACTCCAAAAACTAATTAGCTCTTAATCTTGAAAAACCACGTCGATCACCTATAATCCGGTCAAAATCGGTTGATTCTTTCGAGAGATATCGTGAAGGAAAGAAAACCGAAAAAAGTGTTTTCTCGGAATAACTCCGAAATTTTTCATCAAAAAAATTTTTGTTGTCCATTCTTTCAAAGTACATAAAAACTTAGTGTCCGACCGAAAGTTCGGTTTCGGTTTCGGTTTCGGCCGAGTTTCGGCCAAAAATCAAGTTTCGGCAGCAGTTTCGGTTTCGGCCAAAAGTGGCCGAAACTTTTGCCGAAACCGAAACTGATTTCGGAAGTTTTCGTGCACGCTCGCCTAACTTCGTTTCTTGCGGCAACAACGCTTTGACAACGCAATTGAATAATTGACAAAAATTGAACATAGTTATAATATAATTAATATTTTTTTAATATTATATTAAATAAATGATTACAACAAAATTAATATACCGTGTTTCCATTTCATGTCCTAATTAATGCAGAATAATGCATAAAATGCACCAAATTTCAGTATTTTAAGGAATTTTCTACTTGACCACGTGAGTTTCGGTTTCGGTTTCGGCCGAAACTGAATCCACGGCCGAATATTCGGTTTCAGTTTCGGTTTCGGCCGGAAAACCAGTTTCGGTCGGACTCTAATAAAAACTGCATCGATTGCCGTAAATCGCGTGAAAATCGGTTGATTCATTCCAAAGTTATGACAGTTTGAAATTTAAAAAATGGTGTTTTATTAAACTTTCATCATACATCACAAAAGTCTGATAAAAGAAAATTATCATTGAAAATTTTTAGAAGACAATTAAATTAAATTTTGGATGTGAAAATAACGAATATTGAATACTAAATAACCAAGTTGGCAAAAGAATGTAAGGAACAAAAAAATACTTAACTTGCGACAAAACAATTAAATTTTGGATGTGAAAATAACGAATATTGAATACTAAATAACCAAGTTGGCGAAAGAATGTAAGGAACAAAAAATTACTAATCTGGTGACTAAAATATAATACCACTAAATATTCCAAACTGGTCTGCCAGTTTGAAATATTCAGTGGTATTATTTAAATGTGGTATTAGGGATATTATTTTAGCGAACAAATAACCATCTTGGCGACTTTTTGTGTGTACACATTTAATTTAAGATTAGGCACATATATTCTCCCTGATATGGGTAACTCAAAAAACATACAAGCATCGAAACGAGCGCACATTAAAAAAAATCATAAAGGGGCGTACAAAATTCCCAATTTTTAATATTTCTCGGTTTTAGGGGGGTGTAGATATTATGTAGATTCATTTTGAAATAAAAAAATGGCGGATAAGTATTCATTTTTCGTAAAATTGATATTGGTATTATTTTTGGGGGCGCTGGATGCGAAAATGACATTCATTTTGAAATTCCAAAAAAAAGTGCTGATTACAAAAAAGTTATCCATTTTAAATTTCCTCAGTAACCCCGCAACCTTATATTTTCTTCGTGATGGAAGAAAAAGAAATTTGAAAATCCTGAATTTTCCAACATTTCTATAGCTTTATACATCCTTCGTATCTCAATGTAGAACATTTACATTTTTTTACAAAATTGATTCTATCTCGGAAACGGTGCATCCTATTGAAAAAATAATGAAAATTTCCTCTCTCTTAGAAACCTCGCAACATTATATTTTCTTCATGATGGAAGAAAAAGTGAAAATCCTGAATTTTCTAACATTTCTATAGCTTTATGTACGGTGCATCCTATTGAAAAAATAATGAAAATTTCCTCCCCCTTAGGAACTCCACAACATTATATTTTCTTCATGATGGAAGAAAAAGAAAATTGAAAGTCTTGAATTTTCCAGAATTTCTATAGCTTTATACGCCGTTCGTGTCTCAAAGTAAAACATTGCCATATTTTTTTCTATAATCGCTTCTATTTCAGAAACGGAAAAATAATACTGCTACTGGAAAAATTATAAAAATTTCCTCTACCTTAATAACCCGGGAATCGCATATTTTCTTCATGAATGGCAGAAAAAGAAATTAGAAAATCCTGAAATTCGAAAAATTTCTAATCTTACATAGCTGGTACCTCGAACTACATAACATACTGTAATAATAATCATCAATCCTAATCAGCATCCCCAAGATCTTTTAAATTGGTACTCATGTTAATTTTACGAAGATGAATTTATTTAAGAAGTGTAACATAAATAATTTCGGTGGCGGCCCGCGGCGCCCCCATCGTCTTGGCGCCTGTGTGCGCCGCACACATCGCACACAGGGGCGGCACGGCCCTGTGTACAATAGGCGACGTTATTGTTGTGGTAGCAATCTCTTCCAGGCTACTTTTGGGTGAGAGAGAAACCGAAATAGTGAATTGGTATGGATTAGTAAATAGTACATTTTGAAAATTATAAACATTTCTTTTAGGGATGTCGAAAATGAAAGAAAATATCGATATATCGATACATCGATATTTGAAAAAATATCAATATCGGTCTCGATATATCGCGAAAAAAATATCGATATATCGGTCAAATTTTTCGACCAATTTGCTATTTTTTTAAATTAATTTACAGTCTGTCAAAAAAGTGATGAAATTAAAAAGTGGCAACATCGTAGTGTCGTCCCTTTCAAATCAAGTCAGCCTAGCTCAGTAATAAAAACATATTTTTTTTATTCCAATCATTATGTACTTTATTCTCAATCAATTAAATCAAAGGAAATAAGGAATCAGTCAAATGTCAATTATGCCAGTATTTGTCCGGAATAGAAAGTTAAAAAACTCTATTTTTAGGGTTCCGTAATACTTAAGGAACCCTATAGTTTCGCTCTGTCCGTCTGTCTGTCCGCGCCTCTATCTCCTGTAATTATGAATATAAATTGATGAAATTTGGTGCAGTTATAGATTGTGTATAGATCACGGTTTTGGGATCATAAAAAATAACAATTGTATATTTTAGGGGTGGCTCTCCATACATGTGAAGTGGGGATGAAAAATATTTTTTCACTGTACCCCATCGTGTGGGGTATCGTAGAATAGGTATTTTAAAATAAAGGCAAGGTTTCATACGTTACTTTTTTATAAAATTGACCATTTTCGAGTAATCGGCCTCCAAAGTAGTTTGTAAGTTGCCCCCCCCCCCCCTAGCATTTTTAAACTATGGGAGATAGAAACTTGCAAATTTCCATACTGATAGATCATGCTAAAAACTCTTTAGGAAAATTATTGTGAACCAAATCGGACAGTAACTTTTGGAGTAATAAAAAAAAGCATATTACGCGTTTATAGTTACGGAACCCTCCTTAGACATGTCCTGAGTCCTGACATGCTCTTGGTTAGTTTTTTGATATGACTAGTGCACCTCAACGAATAATTAATGGTTAATATTCCATCAATATTACACATTAAAAACCGAAATAACACGAATTTAGAGAAATAATACAAAATAACACAACATTGCTGATTGACATACCAGGCAAAACTCCCACAGATTATGGTATATGCGACAGCCTTGCGACAACCGACAGGGCAGTTAGTTACGCACTCACTAGGTACCACAGATTAGAATAATGGAATTCTGCACAACAATAACTTTTTTTCAATATTTTATGGCTTTGAATTCTAGCGAATTTAGTTAGATCGTCATGAGATGATAAATAAAAAAAATATCTATTTTGATACGAATTTCGATATTTGTTTTTTTGTATCGATGTATCGATATATCGGATCTAAAAATATCGGCCAAAAATATCGATATATCGAACACAAAATATCGATATATCGATATTTTTTCAACAAGCCTAATTTCTTTATAGATGTATTGTATAATATTAAAAATACATTTCTTTAATAAATAACCAAATTTAATAAAAATTCTATACGTAAAATAAAAAGTTAATATGACATTGAGAAAATAATATTTAAAATTAATAATCTTGTAATATTTAGTTAATAATAATATCATATTGCAGTTATCATAAGCCACTGATAACTGATGTTCCAGTCATTACCGAAAAATGCTATGGAAGTGGACATAATTTAAAAATATGTTACACTTTATGTAAGAAAATAAATATTTATTTATTTAGTTTTTCAAATCTAAACTGAACTTTATTGACTGTGTTGACTATCATTTTCCAGCCCTTTTATTATTTTATTGTAATTAATTATTTGCATGCCATTAAAATAAACAATTTTTTGATGATGCCAAAGAAGTATAACTTCTTACGCGCGTACATAAGTACATAACAGGGTGTCGCAACTTCCTATTGTAAATATTGGCGTTCAAAATCCAAAATTATACCTGACTATCGTCTGTGCAAACCACATACCTTGCTCGCTCTTTTATCGTGTGTACTCTTTCACACATCGCCTGTGATTGGTTAAGCAGAAATAGCAGATTAATTTTAAATTTCAAACTACGAAATTCTATTCTATTTGAAAAATTATTTTCAACTTTTACAAACTTGTTAACTCATGATTTGTTTATTGACAAAAAACTGTAATTTTTAGTGAAGTGAACTCGAAATCATATTATTTATTATGATGAAATAGTGATTTATAGTAAATAAGTTCATGTATATTATAACCACTATATAAACATGCTTTAACTCAAAGAATATCGGTGAGTATTTGCATAAAATTTTACCATACTTTTACTTCTCGTTTTATTCAAAAGAGACATAAAATTATATTTGTTTGACGGCCTCTGTGGCTCAGAGGTTCAGCGCTTTGGTTCTCAAGCCGGGGGTCGCAGGTTCGAATCCTGCCGAAGGAACAAAAAGTTTTTCTGTCTTCCTGGGTCATGGATGTGTTAAATGTGTTTAATATAACAGAAATCTTAAATATATGTATAGTATAAAAGTATTAAATAGACTTCCTGTTTTCTGGTTACCTGTAACACAAGTTCTTCGGATACTTAGCACGGCGCCAGATTGACGTGGTGTGAAGCGTCTATACATATTATTATTTGTTTCAATAAATTAAATTGATTGTGTAGTGATTTTAATATGCATGCTAAGATTTAAGATTGTAAGGTTTCTCTATTAATAATATAAGATTCGAATGTTTATTAATGCACGCAATATTGTTAAAACAAATTCATATTGCTTACCTAATATATTTTGTTATGCATAATATTATATTTATAAAAATACAGACACATTATTACGTTTTCTTCTGCCAGTCAGTAAACACTTTAAATAGGTACCATACCAAATGATAATAATAATTATGTACTTTATTTTTAATACTATTGTACAGTTTTACCGCATACTTATTAATCTAATTTTACATTTAGTTTAACCTTTGTTAGTATTGCGAATAAGTAAAATGTAATATAATTTTATAATTTGCAGGTATTGGATTCCAATTTCAAGGGCACGCAATAATAATAATTATGACATGTAAATATTTCAAGATTTATATTGGTATAACATTACTTTACGCCGCTGTCAAATGGCCTGCTAGGCCCACAAAAGTGTACCTACCTATTTTGCACTAAAGGATAACCGCTGAAGTTAATCAGGCTATGTCGTATACTTATGTGGTAATCTGAAATATTTTGGTTACCAACCTTTAGCCCTCGTATCCACGAGAGTTTTTTGTGGTCGCGAGTCGTGACACGACAGGAAAAACTGCAATGTAAACAGAACTCTGCACTTAATCTACAATAGAGCTGAAAATCGAAGTGTCAAGTGTACACGATTTTCAGCTGTGTCGTACTAGCGCAAAATTCTATTTATAGTGTAGTTTTATCAGCCGCGTACCTTGCTCGCTCTTTTATCGTGTATTTAATATTCTATTTATAGTGTAGTTTTATCAGCCACATACCTTGCTCGCTCTTTTATCGTGTGTACTCTTTCACACATCGCCTGTGATTGGTTAAGCAGAAATAGCATATTAATTTTAAATTTCAAACTACGAAATTCTATTCTATTAATTTGAAAAATTATTTTCAAGTGTACACGATTTTCAGCTGTGTCGTACTAGCGCAAAATTCTATTTATAGTGTAGTTTTATCAGCCGCGATCACATAAAAACGCTCGTGGGAATGTAGCCTTACTTTTGTATTTCTTTAATGCAATAAAAACGATCGGATTATTGTTGTTTATTGTTTTATTTACCTTTTTAACCTAATAATTGGGTCCTAATTAAACAAAAAATTAAACCGACTTCCAAAGTAAAAATACACAAAAAAGTATGAAATAAAACTTAATCTCTAAATAATTCCCCTTTCAAATTCGGCTAAAATTTTTACTATTTCTCCACTCAATCTTATTAATTTTGAAATCGGCACCAGCCCAAACAATATTCTACAATATTTTATACAACTTACGTTCATATTTGCTGGTACCGACTTCAAAATTAATAAGATTGAGTAGAGAAATAGTAAAAATTTTAGCCGAATTTGAAAGGGGAATTATTTAGAGATTAAGTTTTATTTCATACTTTTTTGTGTATTGTTACTTTGGAAGTCGGTTTAATTTTTTGTTTAAAAATAATAATTTCACCCTTTTTAGTGATATATTTTGGTAAGTTATTAATACGTCTTAAGAACGTCTAAACTAAACGATCGAATGTATAATTAAATACTCGCCAAGCTTCCATTAGGTATTGCTATTAAGATGATGATGATGATTACTGTAAGTTATAAAGTGGCATATGCTTGCAGTTCTTTAAACAATGCCGAAACTTCCAAACGCACATCTTTAAAGACTGAGGAGTTCTGTACAGTGCTTTTGGATCCAGGGTATACCTAGGTACAATATCTTATTTTTTTTGTAGTATATTATGCTTGTGTTACTTCAGTAAAAGTCAAAATCACTATATGTGTGGATATAAATTTTGAGGAGTTCCCTCGATTCCTCATGGCTCGCATCATCAGGTTTCCACTTTAGTGACTAAAGGACTAATTTCAACAACAAAAGAATTTTGCAAATAGGTTCATAAACGGCAGAGTAATGTTCAATGATCTCCGTGTTAGTGTAAAATACTATGAGAAATACCTTTTATATCATCATAATCTGATGATGTATGGTGTGATAGCGGTGATGATGATGATGATTACTCTAACTGACAAGGTGGCATATGCTTGCAGTTCTTTAAACAACGCCGAAATCCCCAAACATGTATCTATAAGGAGTCAGGAGTTCTATTCTGTACTTTTGGATCCAGGGTATACCTTGGAGCAAAATCTTACTTTTTGGTAGCATATGCTTGAACTACTTCAGAAAAAGTCAAAATCACCATATGTGTCCATATAAATTTCGAGGAGTTCCCTCGATTCCTCATGGATCCCATCATCAGGTCACCACTTTGATATCAAAAGGACCAATTTGGGATTACACCCTATACATCACAGAAAAAATTTTGAAAATCGGTCCACAGGCGGCGGAGTAATCGTTGAACATACAAAAAAAATAAAAAATAAAAAAATATATACAGCCGAACGTATAACCGCCTCCTTTTTTGGGAAGTCGGTTAAAAATAAAATTGAAAACAATAACCTACGTATAGGTTTTTAATTTTTTTTTCAATGTAGGCTTGAATCTTGTGCACTTTAGAAAATATAAATACGTAAAAAAGCTACGGTATAATTTTGAATTTCGAAATTATTATTTTTTATTCGGAGTGCCACCTCTTAATACGTAGTATAGCTTTACATTCTCTTTGTAAACAAGTACACGCAAGCATTTCTTTTTTAATTTTAGATTTTTTTGACGCAATAACGTCATAAAAATCGATGAATGCCGGCAGCTCAAATGAAAAAGCATGAGTTTTAAACCAATCATCTTGAAATTTGGTTTATAATTTCCTTAAACAATTGTATTGCATAAGAACCTCAATCATAAGAGATATTTTTATTTTAACTACTTTTTTATAGTAAGCAATATATGAAAAAATATTAGACTTACTTTAATAGCCCTCTAAAAATGCATTTTTTTAAATGAGGTTTATATAGAAGACAGACATATTATAAAACAAAGTAATTTTCTGTGCCATTGATTTCGGTTAAAAATTGTGGCTTCCATCGTGTACACCAACTGCTAAGTCGGATAACAAACTACGATGTGTATCAGCTGATATCTCCGCTACTTTTTAAGTTATATTTTTGTAAAAAAAATATTATAATAGGTCTTTACCTATGAAATTGACGTTCTGCAGTACTGGCCATTTCAAATCAAAATAGGTAGTTTTTGTTTGGCTAAGAATTCTAATTTCAAATTAATTTTATTTTAAAAATATGGAATTATTTTTCCAAAAATAGTCATTTGTTTATTAACCGACTTCCAAAAAAGGAGGCGGTTATTGATTAGTGTTACATTTTCATCGTATTTCAATCTTTTTCGTCATCATGGATACGTTAAAAATTCGAGTAATATATGAGTACCGTCGTGGCAGCAACGCGGCACAAGCGGCACGCAACATCAACGACGTTTACGGAGCTAACACTACAAACCAACGCACCACCTGTTATTGGTTTGCTCGCTTCCGTTCCGGAAATTTCTACCTGAAAAATGAACCTCGCGGTCGTCCGAAGACTTTGGTCGACAATGACGAATTAAAGGCGATTGTGGAAGCTGATGATACACAATCTACGGCTGAATTAGCAGCAGCTTTCGACGTTAGCGTCAAAACAATATTGGTCCATTTGCGTCAAATTGGCAAATGGGTGCCCCACGAACTCGATGATCGCCAGCGTGAAGTACGCGTCGAGACGTGCCTTGCACTGCTCAACAGACACACAAATTAAGGAATTTTGAACCACATTGTTACCTGCGATGAAAAATGGATTCTGTTTGATAACCGCAAGCGCTCAGCAAGTTGGTTGGATCCTGGTTCAGCACCTAAACAATGCCATAAACGAAAACTTACCCCTAGAAAAGCGATGGTCACTTCTTCTTGGTGGTCTAGCGCCAGTGTGAATCATCACAGCTTCTTGGTGAGTATTACTGCAGATGTGTACTGTGAAGAACTGAACACAATGATGGAGAAGCTGGCACATCTCCAACCTGGTCAATCGCTCGTCTCCGCTGCTCCTGCACGACAACGCGCGACCTCATACTGTACAGCGGACGGTCTCCAAGTTGCAAGAACTGGGGTTGGAAGCTCTCCGTCATCCGCCCTACTCACCTACCTTGCGCCTACAGATTACTACTTATCCAGAATTTGGATAACTTCTTGGCGGGAAAAAAATTCAATACCCGAGAGGCAGTACAAAATGCCTTTGAAGAATTTGTTGCCTCCCGTCCAGCTGATTTCTTTAAGAAGAGCATCAATAAACTGTCACTGCGTTGGCAAAGATGCATTGATTGCATGGGTGATTACTTCGATTAATACAAATAAAAAATACATTAAAAAAAATCGTTTAAATTTTTTCATATAAAACGGCATTTTCATAGGTAAAAACCTAATATTTAATATATTTAATTTTACTATATTTAATATTATCATATTTAATATGAAAAAAAATCATGAATATATGTATAAAATAACCAAATAGTTTCAATAAATAATATTCATTTTTTATACCTTAAAAAAAATTAATGAAAATCAGCATGAAAATATCCTTTCACGCGTATTTTCCGCCCTAACTCAATTCATAGAAGTATGTAATTTTTTTACAGTGTTTTCTTATGACAATATCACGTAAAAATATCGCCCGTAAACCGACTTTACAGACAACCATTTTTTTAATTCCAAATTATCGCCTATTGTCTTTAGCGGGGTCTGGGGGTCCCTTGTAACCTCGGGGCCCTGGGCTTCAGCCCAAGCAGCCCTTAGGTAGATCCGGCCCTGTTCAAACGTGATGGATCTTCAAAGTTGGAGTACCGGCAAATTTAATACAGCCAAGACGTAATTTATAAGACATGTGAAGGAG
The DNA here is from genome assembly GCA_905404095.1 of Glaucopsyche alexis. Lineage (NCBI taxonomy): Eukaryota > Metazoa > Arthropoda > Insecta > Lepidoptera > Lycaenidae > Glaucopsyche > Glaucopsyche alexis. The sequence goes on from FR990053.1 coordinate 14,086,680, forward strand.
ATGGAAATGGAACCAAATATAATCTTATAAGTTAATGATGTAATTTGTATGATTGATTAAGGCGACAATCTGGCTAGATATAAAAAGCTGCGTGTTACCGTTTAGTATAGTAGTATTTAATTGTTTTCTCGCAAGTTTAAATACATGCCTATTTTTTTTTGTATGTTCAACGATTACTCCGCCGTCTGTGGACCGATTTTCAAAATTTTTTCTGTGATGTATAGGGTGTAATCCCAAATTGGTCCTTTTGAGATCAAAGTGGTGACCTGATGAGGGAACTCCTCGAAATTTATATGGACACATATGGTAATTTCTACTTTTTCTGAAGTAGTTCAAGCATATGCTACCAAAAAGTAAGATTTTGCTTCAAGTCCTGGGTCCAAAAGTACTGAACAGAACTCCTGACTCCTTATAGATACCTACATGTTTAGGGATTTCTGCTTTGTTTAATAATTCAGTAAATTTGTACCTACTGTAAAGTGACCCTAGTAGGAAAGTTTTGGGGTAGTTCTGATTTTTTCATTCCATATGTGTTTTGGGGTGCTAAATCTGAATCTGAGGTTTGCGGACAAAATTTCGTGACGCAACATTAAAAAAACCAGAAAAAACCCGGTTTTTTTGCTTTTTTCCGGTTTTTTGCTTAAAACTCGAAAACTGTTAACTTTTAGTAAATGGTCTGTTTACAGAAATTAAAGTACCTGACATTCTCTACAAATAACAGTATTTAGTTTTTTTCAGACGAATCGTTCGGTTTCTAGTGCGAGTTGAAAATATTTTCAGGTTTTTTTAATGTTGCGTCACGAAATTTTGTCCGCAAACCTCAGATTCGGATTTAGCACCCCAAAACACATATGGAATAAAAAAATCAGAACTACCCCAAAACTTTCCTAGCAAAAATACAATTTAACTGAACTACAAAGAACAGCAAACATATACCAGTATTCATCATCATCAGCACCATCATCACACTATACATCATCACATTATGATGGTATAAAAGGTACTTCTTATAGTATTTTACACCGACATGTTTTATAAACCCAAAAAAAGTGACATCGTTTCTTTATTGCAGTTCTTTAAAGATTAGATCAAAAGAAATGCGAGAGTAGAATTCCCGATTTTCTAGTGTGCCTAAATCCGGAGATAGAGGCCTTCGAAAATGCGAAAATTTTCACCCGGATTTACGATTAAAAATTAATTAAAAATAATTGGTGCATATTAGCATCAAGTGGATTTATTTCATCGATGAAGACATTAAAGACCCACATAACTCAGTTACAAAATTTATTTTAAGTTTATTAAAAAATATTTTACAATAATTTTTAACATTTTAGATTTTATTTAATAACTCTAATAGTCCGCAATATCGACACTTCTTTCTAATTTATAAATATAGGTATTAACTTGGTCTACACACATAAAAAAAAATTAAAGGTCGATCTCGTGAACTAACAGAGTTAAAAGCATTCAAATATTTTTCGTAGGGTTGTCACTTAAACCCGGATTTGATAATATTAAATAAATAATTGTAATTTTTTAAACGAAATTTTGAAACTTTATGCATGAGCTAATATTATCATAATGCTTGCATGCTATATTAACCAACAAAAAAAAGAGATTATCAATTTGATATTATAGGGATTGCATCATTTTCATATAATATGGTGATCTATAATGTCTTTCGAATTTTTACGCATAATTTAACACAATTTATGCATAATTCGAATAAATTAAAAATGATATTTTTTTTGGTAACGTTTGACTATTCGAGTTATTAAATAAAATGTAAAATGTTAAAAGTGATTGTAAAATATTTTCTAATAAACTTAAAATAAATTTTGTAACTGAATAATGTGCGGCTTTAATGTCTTCATTGATGAAATAAATCCAGTTGATGATAATATGCACCAGTAATTTTTAATTAATTTTTATCTGTAAATCCGGGTGAAAAATTTCGCATTTTCGAAGGCTTCTATCTCCGGATTTAGGCACACTAGAAAATCGGGAATTCTACTCTCGCATTTCTTTTGATCTAATCTTTAAAGAACTGCAATAAAAAAACGATGTCACTTTTTTGGCTTTATAAAACACTGTGCGACACGGATATCGTTGAACATTACTATGCTGCTTGTGGACATACTTCCAAAATTCTTTAGTCGTTGTAAGGGGTATACTTCGAAATTTATATAGACACATAATATAGTGGTTTTGACTTTTTCTGAAGTAACACAAGCATATGCTACCAGAAAATAAGATTTAGTACCAAGGTTATATACTTGGTACTAAAGTTCGGCCGTTCAGAGAATGCGTTCCTGACACCTATCAGTTAGTCACGACTAGTGATGGGCACAACATAACACTGAGTTCGTTACCGTTCCTCCAAAATAAACCGCCGCATTATTTTTAAGATTATTTTCGTTTTAAATTAGCGGAATCATTTAAAATTTATATTTTAGTTGTTTAAGTGGAAACCAAAAAAGGTAATATTCATATAGTAAAATTGTTTTATTTATTCTTTGTTACAAAGTTACAATCTGTATTTCTATGCAATAAAGTACATTGAATGTAATGTGCGTACAGAATATTAATCAGACTCCGATTCGCTTGAGGAGGTGGTGTCTTCATCATCATCTTCGCCTACATGTATAATTATATTATTATCAATAACAGAATCAATCCTCATATCTCGGTCAAAATGTTCCAAAATCAAGTTTTTAGTCTTCTCAACAACCTTTGCCCAGTCATCTCTTGTGACTTCCCCGCAGGCTTCTTTTAATAACCCCATCATCTTTTTCGTGCTGAATGGCGGGGAAGTATTGTGGCGGGCGGCGTAACCTTTTATTTGATCCCAGATTAGCTCGATCGCGTTATATTGGCAATGATACGGTGGAATTCTTAGAACGCGATGACCGTACTTCAGAGCCAGTTCATCGATTTCGTATCGCACATTTGCCGCTTTATTTTCTTTAACTAATTTAATTAGCTCTGCTTTTAGCATCTGCATATTTGCGTCAATGCCTTTTCCTATCCATGAATATTACAGAAGGCTCTGGCAGGCTGGGCAAAAGCACGTTCTGGAACCACTTTTTAAATGTAGTGGTATTCATTTCCTCGTGGTAGTCATTTGTGGTTTTTGATTGAAATGCCAGTAACGCGTTCTCCACAAAGCCGTATTTTGCAGAACCTGCGTGGCATATTATCAGACGGGCCCCCTTACCCATTGGTACTTTCGACGTCGACGCTTGTGTATCATCCGTCCAAGAACGGGAAACCGTGTGATTGGCGTTAAGCCATGTCTCGTCAATGAACACGACATTATCCCAGTTATCAATTTTTTTTGCTTCTCTCAAAAAACTTATCCGTTTTAAAATTATGTCGTATCGTTCTAATAAAATGTTTCTTTTGTCTGTTTTTTTATACGAAAAACCAATATCTTTTAAGATTTTGGTTTAAGCAGTTTTACCCCCGCTAAACAGTCCCATACTACAATACCCATACTACGAATACACAAAATGTAGAACAGATTATAATAAAACACATTATTGTGACAACCCTGCAGCAATGACGAATACCTACACAAAAGCGGCATTTCGCGCGACTTCTAACGCGTTGGCCCACTGTATCTCTTTATTACGCTGTGGTACTACACTGAACAGAACTCCTCAGTCTTTAAAGATACGCGTTTGGTAATTTCGGTATTGTATAAAGAACTGCAAGTATATATGCCATAACTTACAGTAATCATCATCATCATCATCTTATTTACAATACCCTCATAATAAAGAAAAAATACAGAATGAGTGTTCGATCACATATTTTGTATGCAGCGCACTGTGTCCATAACCTTGGCGAAATACCGCCCCGCCCGCACTTTTTAATTTTTACTCTTTACACTTACAAAACAAATCGCGTTGGTATGTTACGACAATTAGGTATTCAATAAAAATTAATTGAAAAAAAGTTGGGTAAAAGATTCCGTTATTCTGCGGCAACATATTATGTGTGGATAACCATTCCAATTCGGAGTGGTTGTGACGGCCTCACTTTCAAGCGTGTTGACGGTTTCTGGATTTTTCAGTAATTCTGTGACAATACCTAATCGAAGCTTGGCGCGTCTTCAATTATACATTCGATTGTTTATTTTAAACGTTCTTAAGATGTATTAATAATAAATTAACAAATATCACTAAACAGTGTAAAATTATTATTTTTAAACAAAAAATAAACCGACTTCCAAAGTAAAAATACACAAAAAAGTATGAAATAAAACTTATTCTCTAAATAATTCCACTTTCAAATTCGGCTAAAATTTTTACTATTTCTCGACTCAATCTTCTTAATTTTGAAATTTTTCTAATCGAAGCCTATCATAGCTTTGTTGTCGAGTAAGCCCACAACGAAAGATCATTGACCGAAAATTTTCTCGCGTTAGGTTCATTTTCACGTGTAACAAAAGTTTTAGATTTGCCGCCAATTCACAAAAACAAATGAATGCAATATACTAAATGTAGTATTATATAATTTCAATTTTAGAACTCTTTGGTAACCTAATGAGGTTACCAAAGAGTTCTAAAATTGAAATTCAAAAAAAGGTTTCATTAGCAATGGTTCTAAACATTTTCAGTGTTACCCACGTAGTAGCAAAATGGCATACTCTCTAAAGGACGTATTCTCAAAACAACGTAATCTCAAAACAGCACAATTTGTACAGTCTATGATATAAATTTAGACCATGGTGCCATGCGCGAATTTATTAGAAAAAGAACTATTAACACCTACCCTTTTATTATAAGAATAAATTACAATACGAATTTATTAGAGTTAAAGTATAAATCTTAAAGGCAACATTGTAGAAATAGGCAGTGTGTCGGCAAGAGTGGCATACCTTGTATTGAAGATTACAAAAAAATACTACCTAAAGGTAATCCAAGTGTATGCCCCAACATCCGCACATCCTGACGACGAGGTCGAGGCCATGTACGAAGACATAGCGAAAGCCATGTCTGGTACTAAGACATTCTACACTGTTGTCATGGGCGATTTTAACGCTAAAGTGGGAGTACAAGAGAGTGGCGAGTCGAAAGTAGGTCCCTTTGGCTATGGGCACAGAAATCACAGGGGGCAAATGCTAGTAAACTTTCTCGAATCCAAAGGACTTTTTCTGATGAATACCTTCTTTCAGAAAAAGCCCCATAGAAAGTGGACCTGGCGAAGCCCCGATAACGTGACGAGGAATGAGATTGACTTTATTATTTCCGATAAGCGCCATGTATTCAGGGATGTCTCCGTGATTAACAGGTTTAATACCGGAAGTGATCACCGATTGGTAAGAGGCAGCCTGAGTATAAATGTCAGTGTAGAGCGAGCGCATTTAGTAGGGTCAACTCTCAGGCCTACACGGCCCCAGGTCGAAGCAGGCTGCGAAAGCTTTCAGCTAGAACTCCAAAATCGATTCGCCATGTTGGAAACCACGAAGGACATAGACCACACCGCCAACAGTCTAGTTCGTGTCATCTGCGAGGTGGGTTGTAAGTACTTTCGTCCAAAGAGCCATGGACGCAAGTCTATGCTCTCCAGCGAAACTCTGGAGTTGATGAGGAAGAGACGAGAACATATAAATGCCACAAAATTTGAGCGTCAAGTTCTCAATCGGGAGATTAAAAAGCAAATTAGACGCGACACCCGCCGGGCGAATACCCAAGCCATCGAGCAAGCCATAGTGCGAAATAAGGGCTCGAAGATATTCGCTAAGCCCAATAACTCCCGTTGTCACTTGACGAAACTCAATACTCCACAAGGCACTACCGTCACCTCGAAGCCGGAGATCCTCGCTGAAGTCGAAAGGTTCTATGGGGAATTATACACCCAAAAAACAAGCCCACCCCAAACCCATCATGCAGATGACCCACGGGCCAGACTCACGCGCCACCTTACAGATGAGCTTCCTGATGTCGACATGGGTGAGATTAGAATAGCTCTCAGTCAGCTTAATAATAACAAAGCACCGGGAGATGACGGAATAACCACAGAGCTGCTCAAGGCAGGAGGAACGTCTTGACTGAGCTTGTCAAGCTCTTCAATTCCGTCATCCACACTGGCACTACCCCGGAAACATGGAGCAGGAGCATAGCGGTTTTGTTTTTCAAAAAAGGCGATAACACGCGACTAGAAAACTACCGCCCCATTTCACTCCTGAGCCACGTGTATAAGCTGTTCTCGAGGGTTATATCGAATCGTCTTGCCCAGAAGTTTGACGACTTTCAGTCACCGGAACAGGCCGGGTTTCGCAAAGGCTACAGCACTGTGGACCACATACACACACTAAGGCAAATTATACAGAAGACCGAGGAGTATAATGCCTAGCGTATGTGGACTATGAAAAAGCCTTCGATACCGTCGAGACCTGGGCTGTGCTGGAATCCATGCAGAGATGTCTCGTCGACTGCCGATATGTCGAGGTGTTGAGATATCTGTACAAGGCCGCAACAATGACCGTCCAAGTACAAGAACAGAGTACAAAACCAATCCAACTGCGTCGAGGAGTAAGACAGGGAGATGTTATATCTCCAAAACTGTTTAATAACGCGTTGGAGGACGTTTTCAAGACGCTCGATTGGAACGGACGGGGACTGAACATAAACGGCCAATACATCTCACACCTGAGATTCGCAGATGACATAGTCATTATGTCAAACTCTCTGCAGGACCTGGAAGAGATGCTGAACAGCCTAAGCGATTCTTCAAGACGGGTGGGTCTCGGTATGAACCTAAACAAAACTAAAATCATGTATAATGAACACGTTCTCCCGAGACCTGTCGTCGTAAATAGCGCTAGTCTCGAAGTTGTGCAAGAATACGTATATCTTGGCCAAACCATTCAACTCGGGCGGCACAACTTTGAGAAGGAGGTGAGTAGAAGAATACGCTTGGGCTTGGCTGCATTCGGGAAGCTCCGGGACATCTTTGAATCGTCGATCCCACAATCCCTTAAGACCAGGGTCTTTGATCAATGCGTTCTACCGGTAATGACATACGGAGCCGAAACGTGGACACTCACCGTAGGCTTGGTTCATAAGTTTAAGGTTGCTCAGCGTGCAATGGAAAGAGCAATGTTAAGGGTATCTCTGGTGGATAAAATACGTAATGACATTATTCGCCAGAGAACTAAAGTCACCGACATTGCTCAACGAATTAGCACGCTGAAGTGGAAGTGGGCCGGCCATGTCTGCAGACGGACAGACAATCGATGGAGCAGACAAGTATTAGAGTGGAGACCACGCTTAGGCAAACGTAGTGTAGGACGTCCTGCGGCACGATGGACCGACGATTTGAAGAAGGTGGCTGGCAGCGGATGGATGAGGGCTGCCCAAGATCGGGATGGTTGGCGCTCATTGGGGGAGGCCTACGTTCAGCAGTGGACGGCGATAGGCTGATGATGATGATGATAATAAATACTATTAACAGGTACCTTAGTGTGTTACTTGTAGCTCCGACACTTAGGTTTATTTAGAAAGTAATTTGTTCACTAAAGTTCACAGTAGGTAGGTACTAGAAAAAAGTTGTAATTAAATAAATTATTTTTTAAACGGAGACAACCCCGATTTCGTCACAATTATGCGATATGAATAAGAGTTATGCGATAGAAAGAGACGCAACTTGTATTTACTAAATATAATCGTAGGCGATCACGCGCTGCGCGAGCTAAATTGAACTTAATCGTATCGTAGTAAGAGTCCCTATTTCTTCTGATGACTCTTCGAAGTGGGACTTCTGTTGTTAGACTAATATTTATTCTGTGTTCAAACTGAGAAAGCGAGCGAATGTTTTTTACGCTTTAACCTGTTAAAATCTTTTTATACTTTAAGCACTGAAAGAATATTGTACTTTAGAAAAAAACAATAAAATCAATAGCCTAAAACAGGGATCGCGAACCTATGGCACGCGTGCCATCGAATCCTCGAACGTATAGAAAGCGATTACTTTAAGATTAATTTAAATTACAGAATGATCCGGAGACCAAATTCGGTGTCGCTACACACGCACGGATTTGGTACGGTGCAGTGGAGCGTAACGCTCGACACTCGTGTGTTCGATTTTATGCTCTATTACATTAGCACAGAGTTCTATTTACAGTGCGGTTTTTAAACGACGACGATGATTCCCGCAATTCATTGATAACGGGCAGTGATACCAACACTTTAAAAAATATTTCTCTTCAAATTTTACCCCTGATTACTTATACCATTGACAGCTGGTCTAAGAGATAATAAGCTAGAAAGAAAGGTTATGTGTTTAACATAAAGACTTACGCGTGAATAACATAAAACTAACTTGTCTTAATCTGATTTCACTCCCAATACATTTTCATATCCCTATATACACACATTAAAATAATTTTTATTATTACATACAAATTGATTCATAAGGGGTAAACTCTAAACATCCTGTCCCCTAAATTTAATAAATATTGTTATATTTAGCAATCTTCCGCCAAATAATAATACCCACAACCTGCAAGCAAATGTGTGAGTGCACGCATAAGCATGCGTAACGCACCTCCCTCCTCCCACACTGCTTATGCGTGCACTCAGATGCAAGATCGTGCAAACACCACCACCACACAAGCAAAAATGTCAGCAAGATCGTGCAAAGCCCCACACCACCATGCAGGTTGCAAAACTCGACGCGCGTTTCGCCCCGAACCCGGAGCATCCTCAGGAAGTGGACCTGCGAACAAAGTTCGTTAGTAATGCTGCCAAGCAAACCGCCACCTTATATAGACTACTGGCTACTAGTACCCCCACCAAACATAATAATGAGCGGTGACGTAGTCAAGCAAGTTTGGTCATTCAACAATGCAAGTCTATTGTTGTTCTTTTCTTTAATTATTTCTAATTGTTCCAACACGCTCAGTCGAAAGCCTTTGTCACATTTATGTAACAATGTGTTACATAAATGTGACAAAGGTTACATGTTTAGGGATTTCTGCGTTGTTTAAAGAACTGCAAACATATACCATTATGTCAATTAGAGTATTCATCATCATCAGCACATATTTTAATTAAAAAAACTAGGATGGGTGATTACAATCCAAATTACTTTCATTAAGTTCAAAGTCTACGCGCCTACTGCCAATTGCCAACTAACGTCTTCCCATTTCAAAAGATTTTCGAAATCGTTAAAATACTAATTATCGGCTACCAATAAATCCTTACTTAATAATATTAGGTATAGGTACCTAAAAGCGCAAGTTTGTATAATAACTAATAACTCCCCACCGCCTCTCTCGGTGACGGTGGCCAGTTTCATTGAAACCAGGCCAGTTACGCAGGAGTAATTTTACAGTGCCCAGGTGTGTGCGCAGTACACAAGAGCACTCTCTCTTCCTTTTACTCTCGTAATCCAGTGGGACGGATAACCGACACGACTGACGAGAGATGAGGCGCAGGTCCGATTTTTTACATGCCCATCCGACGCATGGATCATCTTTCTTGTCAGACAATCAGGTGATCGGCCTGCATTGTCCTAACCAAACTTGGAAACAACATTTTTTTTTGTTCCAATGCGGGAATCGAACCCACGACCTCCGAGTCGAGAGCCAATGCTCTAACCAGTATACCACGGAGGTTGTTAAAGTTTGTATGTACAAAGCGTGAGTTTGTATGAGCAAGTTTGTATGTACATAATATGGGTAGTTTTTCATGCAATAACTACGTAACGAATTTTGATGAAATTTGGTATCGTAGTAAATTATCTAGAATTAACACAGAATACTTTTTGCAGCTTATTAAATGTTATTTATGGTAGAGTTCCCGGTAGATTTCTTGAGTGTACGAAGTCGCAGGAAACATTCAAATAAAATGCAACTGATACGGCTGTGCAGTGCCTACACCATTATGTATTCAATTTTGGTACCTATTGGTATTTTTTCCGAACAAGCTTTCCCTCTGATTTAAACCCAATTTCACGCGGGCGAAGCTGCGGGCAAAAGCTAGTAATCTATAATTTGTGTATGTTTCTTTACTATATATGCATATATTTTTTATTTAATTAATTTATAATCTTAGTTGATGTTAATTTGTTTAAGGTACCTATATTGAAAGCTTATTTTTTTTACCAAACATAAAATAATTTTTTTGCTAAATAAGCGAATTAATTAACATAATATTATAAAGAAAATAATACAATTCTTTTTTTTTTTAATTCTAATAACCATGTTATGAAGGAAATAATAAAATCAAAATTTTCGGGCCACATCTTCTTTTGAGAGCAGGGCCTTACTCCCGAAACTGATACGATTTCGATTTACGAGTCTGATCCGATTTCGATTTTGATCTAGATTCTATCCTGATGCGTACTCCCGAAGAAAATCGTATCGAAATCAAGATCGCGTTGAGATCGTGTCTTATCAGCGTCGTTAGCTGTATCCGGTTGCTGACGTCACGTCCACAAAGTACACAAGTTACAGCTGAGTGCCGTAGTCTATGGTGAAGATTATTAAAAATATGTAAAAATTATGTATTTTTCACATAAAATATTTTATATTCGTTTATTCAAATGGATCCTCAATCCTCAATCTTATGTAATGGTAGGTTTATAAAGGTTATTTTTCTAAACAAAACTGTGACCATAAACAATAGTTTTGGTAATCTTTTTATTAATTGACGTTCTGTCAAATGTCAAAGTCAAATGTTGATTTAATTTGTCAGAAACTCAAGTGTTGTGGTGACGTCAATAGTACTTTGTATACTGTATATTCAAAGACATATTATGTGATTGAGACAAAAGAAGTCTTCATATTATTATGATAGTACGTTATTATAGATCATATTATGTAGACTTCGTTTGTCTCGGTCCCTGTCTTAAGTGAAAATATATTGTAAAACATGATTGTGTAAACGAATGCGTAAAGGTTTTAAGTAACTTTACATATTATAATGGTGAGTTGGTTTCTTCATAAGAGGAGTTAAATCTGCGACTAATAAAACGAATAAATAATTTTTAAGGCGATAATTTCATCGAAATTCCTTACAATCCATGTCCATTGCCAATGTGTTGAAGCGGGTAATTATTCGTAAGTTTTACATTTCCTATTCTATTAGGTCCTTTAATAACAATAAATAATGCTTAAAGACGACCCATATTGTAATAAAAATCTCATAATTTAGTTAAATACATTAAAACAAGCAAACTCGATACTATAAATGAGACCTCTTTAGCTATCGTGTAATTTGACGTTTGTTTACGATCCGGCCATTCGATTCTCAATCGATTGATTTCGTCGGGAGTACCAAAAGTTACGATCTAACGAATTTCTCGATCCAGGTTAGTTACAAATTGAGCCACCGCGCGATCATGCGCTAGTGTAGGTGTCGGGAGTATCAAAAGCTATTGAGATCGAACTGATTCGATTCTCGATTGTGTCGGGAGTAAGGGGGCTGGATCCGAGCCTGAATCAACCAAAGCGGTTTAAAGCTGCGCGTCCACTGCATCGGAATCGGAGCGGACGGAGCGGACGGATTTGTTGCTTTGTATGGATTTCTATGGTACTGCGTCCACTGGATCGGCATTTCTGCGCCCGCGACCGGTATTTTTGCCGATGACGTCATCGGCAGTGAACCCGTCATTCAGATTCCGAACGTTTCAAGTTCTGACGTGTTTGCGACGACGCGACGGCTATACATAAATACTTATTCACGACGAATGACGATATTTTAATTACTTTAGTGGAAAAATATGATGAACTTTACAATCTAAAACATCAACATTATCTTAACCAAATGAGGAGAGACGATATATGGGATGAAATTGGGCAAATAATAAATAAAAATTGTAGAATATAGTGAAGTTCAAAAAACTTTTTTCGAGTCATATGAATGTACCCAAAAAATCTTTTTCATCTTCTAATAAATCAGAATATAATGTATGAAATTCTCCAAAAATTATTCTTTTTGAATTTATATTATGATTTATGAACCCATATCTTTCGTTTCCTCTTGTTTCTCTTTTCCTCTTCTGATAAAATAAGCTAATTACAACCTATTCGGTCTGAGATTACAACAATATATCTCGTCACTATCCTCCATAATGCAAGTGCACGTTCAGGCTGACGGATTAAAAATAACTAAATTGCCGATGCTGAATCCGGATGCAGTGGACGCACCCCATCGGCATTTTGTAAATGCCGACGCTCCGTCCGCTCCGTCCGCTCCGATTCCGATGCAGTGGACGCGCAGCTTAAAGCTGCGCGTCCACTGCATCGGAATCGGAGCGTACGGAGCGAACGGATTTGTTGCTTTGTATGGATTTCTATGGTACTGCGTCCACTGGATCGGAATTTCTGCGCCTGCGACCGGTATTTATGCCGATGACGTCATCGGCAGTGAACCCGTCATTCGGATTCCGAACGTTTCAAGTTCTGACGTGTTTGCGACGACACGACGGCTATACATAAATACTTATTCACGATGAATGACGATATTTTAATTACTTTAGTGGAAAAATATGATGAACTTTACAATCTAAAACATCAACATTATCATAACCAACTGAGGAGAGACGATATTTGGGATGAAATTGGGCAAATAATAAATAAAAATTGTAGAATATAGTAAAGTTCAAAAAACTTTTTTCGAGTCATATGAATGTACCCAAAAAATCTATTTTCATCTTCTAATAAATCAGAATATAATGTATGAAATTCTCCAAAAATTAATCTTTTTGAATTTATATTAGGTTGGGGAAAAAGTTTCTTCGCATTTTATATAAAAATTCAAAAGGTTTTTTTATAAAGTTTATTTACAAGTGACTAAAGTATAAAGGTGCCATTTTGTTCGATAACTTTTTGCCATCTTGTTGGTAGGTACATGATCCCATTGCTATAAAATTTTTGGGGCTTCTGATGAAAAAACTGCGTCAAGTGGTTTTGGCAGTCCTCTTGTGATGTCAACCTGACACTGCCTAAGGAATTCTGCAGCGACCGAAACAGGCGGAAATCTGAAGGTGCAAGGTCAGGACTATACGGCGGATGCATTAACACCTCCCAGCCAAACTCCCGTAATTTTTTATGAGTGGCTAAAGATGTGTGAGGTCTAGCGTTATCATGGTGAAAAACCACACCCCTTCTGTTGATTAATTCCGGCCGCTTTCTCTCAACTTCTTGCTTTAATCTCATCAGTTGTTCGCAGTACAGTTCAGAATTGATGGTCCTGCCTGGCGGTAACAGCTCATAATGAATAATGCCCTTCCAATCCCACCACACACACAGCATCACCTTGTTGCGAGTTAACCCGGGTTTCGCCACAGTCTGTGAAGCCTGACCGGCCTTTGACCACGATCTTTTTCGCACGTTCTTGTCGTACGTGATCCACTTTTCATCACCAGTTATCAGCTTCTTCAAAAATGGTTCGGTTTCATTACGTCGTCATAAAGAATCACAAATGAGTACACGGTTCATTAGGTTTCTTTCAGTGAGCTCATGAGGCACCCAAATATCGAGCTTTGGCTTTGGCAAATTATTTGGCGCATTTGAAAAAAGCTGGGTACACAAAAAGTACCCAGCTTTTTTCAAATGCGCCAAACCCGTTTTGTGGTCAATCCCCAGTTCTTCAGCTACATCATAACTACTAATATGCCGATCTTGCTCCACTTTTTCAAAAATGGCAACAGTTTTGTCCGTAACAGGGCGACCAGAGCGACGTGCATCTTTGATATCAAAATTTCCGGATTGAAAACGCTTAAACCAAATTTGCGCTACTCTCACAGATACTGCATTAGGTCCATAAACAACACAAATTTTTTTCGCGGCTTGTGTTGCATTTTTACCTTTTTTGTAATAAAATTTTAAAATGTATCGAAATTCTTCATAAGAATCACTCATTTTAACAATAAGAAAAACAAATGAAAATCTCAAATTTACCTAATTTGAATTTGGAATTGTCTTCTGTAAAATTAAAACTTTTTAATGATACCAAAATCAGCCAGATACAATTGGTATAGCCCAAGATATTTTATGACAAGTTCATACATACTATAATGCGAAAAGACTTTTTCCCCAACCTATTATTATGATTTATGAACCCATATCTTTCGTTTCCTCTTGTTTCTCTTTTCCTCTTCTGTTAAAATACAGCTAATTACAACAATATTCTGTCACTATCCTCCATAATGCAAATGCACGTTCAGGCTGACGGACTAAAAATAACTAAATTGCCGATGCTGAATCCGAATGCAGTGGACGCACCCCATCGGCATTTTGTAAATGACGACGCTCCGTCCGTTGCGGACGCTCCGATTCCGATGCAGTGGACGCGCAGCTTAATAGGTCAATTTTGTACGATACGCGCATAGCTAAAATAATACGCACGTAGCTCCTGGACGCAATGTATGGGGCCCTAGTACCTCGACTACGTGCGTAGACCTTACGTGCGTAAGAATACGCAGTTTCTGGACATGGTCTTAGCGTAGTGTATTATAAAATTCAGATGTTTTAAATATTTTTTTATTAATATATTATGTAATTATTGTAATTAATTTTTAATAATATTGTAGTAAGTTTGCATAAATATAACCGACGAATAGATACGACCGAAAATATCATTTAGATTATATGTACCTATATCTAAATGGTATTTTCAGTCGTATCTATTTACTCGTACCACCCAACAATGTATTATTACCTCACTCTCACTCATGGATGAATATGGATCTCTACATCAAAATATGGAAGTTCAGCCATTGCTCTCTCACAGAAATAATTTGTCTCCAAATAGCAGCCCCGGATCTAGGGGTGCTAGCCGGGGCCCATGCCTTGGGTGGCAAATTCAGGGGGCGTCAAATTCACACTTTACAGACGAAGATTTCAAGTGATAATTAAAATAAATAATTCAAATTTGAAATTTGTTATATTCTACGCATAAAAGGATATAACTGTTTTACAATAATCCAGTAAAAAACAGCACCTTTTCATACTGTTTTTGGAAATCTATATTGGGCACATCTGTCGATACGCCAGTAGGTGGTATTATAGTTTTATTAATTACGCAAAATATAATAGAACATATATAATTTAAATACAATATTTTCGTATTTTGTTCCATATATATAGCAGGGGCGTAGCTACAGATATATCGCCGGCACCCCTGCACCGCGCCGGGCTACAGGACGTGTTACTCTCGCGTTATTCCGTTGTTGGTTTGATAACCAGTAATTTTTTTCCGAGTTTCGAGGTTTCCTAAAAATACGAAAAAAGTCGGCTCGCTCACTTCACCCGCGTGAAATTAGGTTTTAAGCTTTCATCCCCTATTTTATCTTCCTGAGGGTTGAATTTTAAATAACACTTCCTTAGTGCCTACCTATAATATGAGAAATACGCAAAATTTCAAATTTCTAGCCTAGGGTTTGGCCTGTGCGTTGATACGTCAGTCATTCAACTTTGCCTTTTATATATGTATAGATTAATTTCAGCTAGTGATTTTCAATGTGTGAAAACTCTTAGACACAGATAGCATCTCAAATTTAGTTAACATAATATTACATAACTAAATTTAAAAAATTAGAGCCTTCCAGAAAAATATTCGAAAAATTTTGGCGCGCTCGCTTCGCTCGCTCGCTATTTTTTGAAATTTATACTAAAAAATGTTTTTGAAAAAAAAAATGTTTTTAAATTAAATGCGAACAATTATTTCCTCCCTTTTGTGAATTTTTACTCTCTGTGTACGGGATCCCCCGTTCCTTTGATAGTGTGGAGATTGAAAAGCGTGATTTGTAGTTGGACTGTATATTGAAGATTTAAGATTTAGACTTAGTTACAATATAGATTTCTAGGCCCGACAATATAGCGTGTCGACTCTTGTAGGATTAGCGTAAAAGTGATTAGTCACGGCGCGAGCGCCGCGACCCGACGAATGCCCGATGGAGGCCGATGGCACCCGAAGCAGCTGTCTCCTCCTTCTCCGGGTGGCGCGCGTCACGCGGGTTATTGCCATTAACACTCTGGCTATCTACGCCACTAATGTATAGTACTATTTATGTGGGCGGGGGCGGAATTTTTTAGTCTTTACCCCGCCTAAAAAATCGAAAGATCCGGGAAATTGTACCTCAAGGTCATTGATTTTTGAGCCTTATTACATGGTGATTGATTTAAGAGCCTGTGCTTCGAGGGCAGATCAATTAGTATGATATTTTTTTATTTCCGCCCTACCTGTAACCAATGTTGCCCTACCTCAAATTCGACTCTAGCTACAGCCCTGGTTCACCTTCAGGAGCGGTGACGGGTCGCTGTATCACCGCGGGCTGACGAACTTATTTTCCATACAATTAGTCACAAATATATCTGGCGCGGGTCGGTAGTGCGCCTCGTTGCTCGCACAGCAAACAGTATTAAATCGCGCTTTATATAAATATTCTTACCTCTTATCAGTGCAGGACGAGAATAACCGATGGTTCGTCTTGTTTGGAATTTTAACTTACATAATAATTATAGTAAGTCTTAAAGTACATGTAGGTAGGTTATAATGTAATACCCAAAAAGGTAAATTGTAAATTGGTAAATAATCTATATTGACTCTACATAGAGCATTAAGCTCTTATAAGTGTTTCATTTCTTATTATTACTGGCATGTTAAACAAAACGGCTCGCAATATTATTATTATGAATAATGAATATCACTGTTGCATTGATGAGTTGCTATGTTACATGAAATGTTACATGAGCTTTACATTTTTTAGAGGACGCAATTTTATTTTTGGGATATGTGTGGGGGGTCAATAGAAGCTTAACTCCAAGTTTGTGGGGTTGCCGCCCTTGTCCCCCCGTTCACCATCTTGGAAAAAGGGGTGCAAACACCTTTTTCGCGATGTCTCAGAAACTATGCGACCTATAAAAAATTCGTAAAGAGTTAATAGAATCAGGCATTACTTTGCGGAAATCCATAGCATACAATTAATTAATATTATGATTTAGAGAAATTTTCCGCCAAATTATACTCACAACGCAAGCAAATGTGTGAGTGCACGCATAAGCATGCATAAAGCACTCCTCCTCTAGACTCTCCAAGTCGAGGTTGCAAAACTCGACGTGCGTTTCGCCCCGAACCCGGAGCAACCTTAGGAAGTGGACCTGCGAACTGAGTTCGTTACTAACGAACTTTGTTCGCAGGTACGACTCGCACTTGGCCGGTAAATAAACTTCCGTTAAAACTCCGCATACATTTTGCGGAGGCGGATGCGGAGGCGGAGATTAAATTTTTTGCGAAGTTCCGCAGTAACGGAGGCGCAGGCGGAGTTCTGTTACAACCCTACTTAATAGAATTGTATATAATAAGCAAGGAATTTGTAAGTTGTTTACTTACAATTTCCTTGATAATAAGCATGTAACTGTCTAATGATACATAAAAAAGTGACAAATTGTAATTTTTACCAAAAACTATTATTACAAAGCTTGAATTCGTATGTTTGTAAAGAAACAAGGAAAATCATCGAATATAGCGAAATGTAGGTCGGTGAAGGACGCTCAGTGCTCACAGTCTTGCCCTCTACCACGTCACGTCGTGTTTACTAGTTAAGCTTTTGAAGGATTAGAAAACTTTAATAAAAGTTATTTATCGGAAGGGTTCTTTTTAAAGTCGTCAGTTTAATGATATTTTTTATTTTATTTTCGGTGTAATATGGACTAGGTATTCCAGAGGCGGATTAAACGTTGAGAGCGCCGTAGGCAAACATGTCATCGGCGCCTCGGTTCTAAGTTGTCGTAGTCTAATATTCACAGTATTATGAAATCATCATTAATTGTATGCGATTTGGCCTCCGGTCTGAGGTTTCCTTCAGTGTTTTATATTCCGTGTTCGCACCTGAGCTTAGCTCCCACGCCGCATCTTCGTCCCCGCAATTTTATAAGCAAGACCGTCGGCGTCCGCTACTCTCTTGCGGTCGAACGCGACGAACATTGCAGTCGTATGCAGTAAAAGCTGCGTAAAGTAAAGCGATTCGCGGGGTATACGCAGTGGCGTAGCTAGGTGGACAATGGCCCCGGTGCATAAGGGAAGAATCGGGCCCTCATGCCCCCCATCCCCTCTTTCCGCGTAGCTTGAACTTATATTGACCTTTAGTTTAGCCAACATATCTAGGGAAATGAAAATTTAGTATGGCAACACCGGCTCACGCACACAATGCATAAAAAATCGGCGTCACTTTGTTGTTCGTAGAAGTCCGTCTATACTTTTTATTTGGTCTGAGATAGTAGCTCATTCTTCATTTTGAACTTGAGTTTAAAAAAACGTTTTTTATTTTTCGTTGTCGATCAAGTTAAAAGTTTGAGAGTTATTATAGATGATACGAATACCGTTGTGCTGCAACCTGTATCCTCTATCATACATGTTTTGTCATTGGATTTTTCTAAGCGAAAATGAGTTCTAGCAGAATATGGTGCCAGATGGATGGATGTGCGGAATAGAAATAGTAGCATTTGAATTAGTGGCGATACTTGATGAAAGATGTAATAAGGCTGGTGCTGGTAGTAGGGAAAACGAATTGCAACGGTCAGTGACACACTTAGTCAACCTAGCGTCAACTATTATAGACTATAGTGCATCCAGACCCCAGAAAGTTGAAAACATAGCAATGAATATCATAAATGAGAACTGATGCAAGTCAAGAGGGAGTGAAAACTTGACGAAAAAGTTAATATGGGTGGAGTATGGAATTGTCGAATTGATCTCATGACCGTCAAGCACGTGAGCTTATCGCTGATCCAGTGTGCTACGGGCGTACTCATCCCAACTATCAAATACCAAATAACTGAAATAACGATAAAAAACAGCACATGTTCAACGAGGACGCTTAGCGCATGTGTTGAAAATCTTAAATTCTCTTTTTCAAATCTTGTAATTGTTGGTGTTCATACAATATTTAAAAAAAAAATCGAGCCTCGAGTCTTGAGCCTGCTCAAAAGATTTTTTTTTCCTTTTTTCTTATATGCTCCTCTCTTTTCAAAGCTGAGGCTAGAAGGCCCCTTGAGCTCCGGGGCCCTGGTGCACTGCACCACCCAGCCCTACGATAGCTACGCCACTGGGTATACGTTCCGTAAATATGGCGCGAATATAGAAACCGTGAATATGGAATAGTAATTTGTATGGGATTAAAGGAGATACGTTCCTAGCTAACAAAATAAAAAAAAAATATATTGAAAAATCAATGTTTTTGAAATTTTAATCTTTAGGTTTTGCCAATGGTTTGTTTGGTTCACATCGAATGAGCGTGATATGGATGCAAACGACTCTCCAAAGCGTAAACGATCAAGCATTTCTTTTTTTACTTTATGCGGTAACAGTTTACACTGATTTTTTTCGCATCTAAACTTGTTTTTCTGTTTTTTTTTTGTCGACATTATAAACAGCGGGATAGACTTGTTACTCGATCAAATTTTTTTTAACGAATATAATTATATGAAACAATAATAGTATTGAGTAGGTAGGTAATAAGGTTGCATTACTTACACATTTTGTTTGCTTACATTCTCAAAAACACCGACAGTGGCGAAGGCGGCTTATGTCAAAGCAGTGTCAAATGAACCGCCGAATCAATCAAACAACGGCGATAGCATCTGACAACATACTTTAGGTATAGTTGTAATAAGGTCTATTTTATATTTTTTAATCCATTTGCCAACGCGTTGACAAAGGTACCGAATGCTTTTTATTAATATTATGTAATATGTATGTACCGATGTACCAATTAGATCCGCGAATAAGGAGCTTTTACTGTATTTTTAACTTTAATCAGAGATCATGTACCACCGACAAGGTTGTTTGTAGGCGTAAGTTTTAGTCATTCCCATCCGTTAAGTTTATTTTTTGTTATAAATTGAAGCGAATTGAGGTTGTAAGCAAAAACAAAGGTTTTTATTGTGTAAATAGGTGGCTTACTTACTGACGCAATAAATTTTATGCTGTATTTTAATATATTATTATTTATTTTACAATTCCACCCGTGCGTTCCTTTGCAAACAAGACATACCTAGTTTGCCTTTAGGATAATCCGCCACTGAGGTATTCTTGATAAAAGAAGCTGGATGCGTAATATAAATTATTCCTGCCTTGAGGGTAATCAATGCAAATGCTGAAAATATTCGAGCTGCAATTTACTCTAAACCGACACTAATTCATTGTTACAGATAGATCTGAATGAACAACGAGTTCACGATGTATCGAACGAAACTATTAGTTTTGTGTGTGTCAGCGTTCTTGCTGACTGTTTGCCTGGGTCAAAGGGCCAAACAGCGCCTATTACAGAAACCTTGCTCCAGTAAGACAACGTGTAGCGAGTGCGCACGAACGCCCTCTTGCGCCTGGTGTTTCGCCTCCAAATTCAACGGGCCAAGATGCTTCAACCCCGCCATGGAAGGTGGGACAGCTGGCTGCAGCGAGGAGTTTATATTCAACCCCGACAACCAGCAGTCGATCGACCCTATATTTAATAGGGACTTGACGAGAGGTAAGCAATTAGTAGGCCTATAAAGACCTGTTTCATTATAATCTTCTGAAGTGTCGAATGGCTATAATTTAAGGCTCGACCGAGACAGGTTTTTTTTCTCGGCTGAGACTGAGACCGAGACCGAGAATAAAATGAAGTCTCGGCCGAGACCGAGAACTGAGACCGAGAATTGATGAATCATAAGTTTATTAATAAAATACTACTCAAATTTTGCGTAATACTTGATATGGAAATATTTTATGTTAAAAGCTTTAAATTTAAAATCAAAAACATTGTGTTGTAGCGCAAAAAGAGTAAGTTTTCGCTCATCATATAATTGGCCGGTATCGAATGTGATTTCGTAAAATAACATTTTTTTTGCGCTTACATTGCAAACGCTGGCTGAACCCTACGAGATATGTCAAAATAATGTACTACAGTATTGTACACATTAAAAAGGTCTACAAAAAATCCACGATGGTATAAGTCTCTTACTTAAGGATGACCCAGAATAACCGTTTTTTATCCTTTTATTTTTATGAGAAATAATGGCTTATTTACGAAGCGATTTTAAACAATACATCATTAATCCTTATCCTATTAAGTACCTTAAATTTTGTGTGCATATAATGTGTACCTACCCCGTGCCTGGTCGAATGTATGGTGGAAGTGTGTACAGTGTATTTTAAAATTAATTATTATTTTGAAACAAAGTATAATTATACACAAAAAGGTATGAAATAAAACTTATTCTCTAAATAATTCCTCTTTCAAATTCGACTAAATTTTTTACTATTTCTCTACTCAATATTCTTAATTTTGAAATCGGTACCCAGCCTTTGGGCTGGTATTATCAATTAATAAATTATCAACTTATAGTTTAAGAAATTTATATATAAATCTATACATATAAAATCCTTTGTCCTGAATGACTGACGGATCAACGCACAGCCTAAACCGCTGATCGTAGAGACCTGAAACTTGCAGGGCTTGCTCTTTGTAATGCGTAGGGATCCGATAAGAAGGGATTTTTCGAAATTCGACTCCTAAGGGGGTGAAAAGGGGGAAAACAGTTTGTATGGGACGACGTGATTCCTTGGTCCAATCTACTTCATATTTTGCACAAACATTATGTAACAGAATTGATGGAATTCGTGTATCATAGTTTATTGAAATTCGTCCCCTAACGGGAATAAAAAGAGAAATAAAGTTGTTTGGGAGCGATTTGCTTTAAAGTTGATATAAATACTCCTTAGTGCTTTTGATTTAAAGCTCCCACTCACAAGCGATCGATCGATTTAGTCTATACAATTTAAACATTTACTGGATTCGTAGTTGCAAGTAAATCGGTTTAGATGAAAATTGAATATAGTCTGAGATCCTAGGACTACCTTACTATACTTTTTATATGAAATTCGTATATATACGCGTAAATTTTGTTCCAACTTTTGACCCCCACCGCAAAAACTAGCTGGTAGGTCTTACACTAATCATTTTATGTAATAGTTTATCGTTAGCAATTTACTTTCAAATACGAATTAATTTCCAATTTGATCGAAGCAATCGATAGCCCGTGAGTGGGAGCTTTATTTTTATTTTGACATAATATATTGTCATCATGTTGAAAAATAAATCTGACAAGAATGCATATAAGTTTTGGATGAAAATCCATAGATATATAATATTAAAAAGAGGTAGATATGTTATAAACGCGTAAATTAAATGAAGACTCGAATTGGCCCGAGTCGGGCCAATTTTGGTTAGTGTGCTCCGCGAATAATAGCGTGTTTTGTGTTACTATGCGACGTTGACACATTGACACGCGACCCATGTCAATGTGTGTCGTGGCACAGAAATATTGTCAGTTTTGTAAGGATATAAGTTATAACATAATATCTATGTAATAATTAATCAAAGTGAAAATCTTAAATATTTGCGAATGCTATATTAAATTAAAATTAAATACCATTTATTTCGGGCTGCATAGGCCCATATTATAAATACCTTATAGACTAACATACATATTACTATATTATATTATATAACTAACACTAACACTAAACACGTATTGTCTGCGACGTGGGGCGCAAAGTGTTCGGGAGTCGTCCTCTGAATCTTCTGTAGGCGACTCCAATCGGCCAGAACTCCTCCTTCTCGAAGGTCGGTAAATGATGGGTTGAAACTCTCACCACAAAAGAACTAAAATTCACTCTATGACGAGATTCCAACCGCTCGACCCTCAAGGCGAAGTTGGTTCTGCTCCTGATGTAGTCCACGACCTGCTCGACCGTCGTGGACCAATGCAGCCGGGACACGTACAGTGGTGTCGCGGGAGTCTCACACCGCAACAGCTGCTCGGGTCCTCCGGGTGCGGTGCCGCGATGGTTGCGGACGACGGGTTTCTTCTTCTTCATCTCGACCTTGATGAACCCGTCATCATCGCACGTTCGGTCCTTTTTAGAAAGAGGACGCTCTTTTGAAGGGGCCTCCTTCTTCCCTTTGTTTTTCGAACGCGGGGGAGGTGGCGGGGGTTCGCTAGCGGCGACACTTGCGTAACTCGGCACCGGCTCCTTAGCGGGCGGGGAGCAGGCAGCGGGGGCGGCAGCAACGATGTTCGTTGACCCGTCGGATAATGCTGACGGGCTAAACGTGACCGCCTGCGCGCCTCGACGACGAGTGACGTTTGCTGCGTCAGGTGACCTACATATTGAATTAACACTTTTTAGCTGTGATAATTCACTACGTAGATCACTTATGGTAGACTCTGATGCCTGCAATCTACCTCGAACTCCGGCCAGTTCTTCCTTCAGGAACATGATGTCCTTCAGTAGGCTGACGACGTCGACGTGGTCCAGTGTCACAGGCGGCAGCTTATGCAGATTTTTCGCTACAAAAGCTGGCACCTCATCCGGATCCGTCTGCTTCAGCAGGGAGATGATGTCCTGCACGCTTCTTTCGGTTCCATCTCTCCGTCGCGATGGCATGTTCGCGCTCTGGCCGAGCGTCTCGTACAGCAAGTGCTTGCCTTCGCAAATCTCCTCGCTGGTGAAAGAAGACTTGCAGATCTGCATTATGCTGACTTCATCCATGGTGTCGATGGCATGCTGGATAAACGCCAGCAACTCATTGACCACGAGCGCCATGATCACGTGCAGCGGCAATCAGCCGCGCGATTTGCGAAAATATTAATTAAATAATTAATATTTGCTGCATGTGTATAACGCGGAGCGCGTCCGTTCGCGAGCTCGACACATTACACACATCAATATATTATAAATATATATTATAAATGGGAAAGTGTGTGTCTGTTTGTCCTTCTTCCACGCCAAAACTACTGAACCGATTGAAACGAAATTTGGTACACAGATACAGAGAGTATAGCCTGAAAAAGGATATAGGCTACTTTTTATCACAGGGAAATGTACTGTTTCTGTGGGATACTTTATTTACAGTTTCACGTAAAAACTACTAAAACGATTATCATGAAATTTGACACAGATATAAAGGAGACTAAGATAGAAGGACATCGGCTACTTTTTATCTCGGAGAAATATACGGTTCCCGTAGGAAAATTTATTTACACTTTCACGTAAAAACTACTGAACCTATTATCATGGAATTTGCCACAGATATAAAGTAGACCACGAGGAAGAACATAGGCTACTTTTTAACGCGGTACGTATACGGTTCCCGTGGGTTACTGTACATACGCGGGACGAGCCGCGGGCATCAGCTATCTATATTTAATATTATAAAGCTGAAGAGTTTTTTTGTTTGAACGCGCTAATCTATAGTAGCTATCAGGAACTACTGGTTCGAATTGAAAAATCCATTTATAGAGGAAGGATTTAGGTTATATAGCATCACGCTGCGACCAATAGGAGTGAAGAATCAGTGGAAAATGTGGGAAAAACGGGGAAAATTATTCATCTTTGAGGGCTTACGTTGTTTGATTGAACGCGCTGATCTCAGGAACTACTTAATCGAATTGAAAAATTATTTTTGTGTTAGTCAGTCCTTCTGTTGAGAAAGGCTTTAAGCTATATAAAATTACGCTGCGACCAATAGGAGCGAAGAATCAGTGGAAAATGTGGAAAAAACAAGGAAAATTATTCATCTTTGAGGGTTTGTTTGAACGCGCTGATCTCAGGAACTGCTAAATCAAATTGAAAAATTATTTTTGTGTTAGTCCATTTGTCGAGGAAGGCTTTCAGCTATATAACGTTACGCTGCGACTAATAGGAGCGAAGCATCAGTAAGAATGTTGCAAAAACGGGGAAAATTATTCACATTTGAGCTTTATTTGAGGGCTTCCGTTGCGTGCGCTGCGTAAACGGCTCAAGTTACACAAAAATATGTGTGAAAGAATTATTCCTCTTTTTCTATGATCTAAAAAAATCTTTTAAGATTGACTTAAGTACTTGGTAACCTTTTTTATGGTAATCAAATTTGATCGAAATTGATGCATTATTGCGCCATCAGTTGACGCGGACGAAGTCGCGGGCAACAGCTAGTTATAGATATAAATTAAAGAAATTAATTCATTTTGGATGAAGAGAATATTATAGAAGATATCAATATCCTACAATATTTTATAGAACTCACGTTCATATTTGCTGGTACCGACTACGAAATTAAGAATATTGAGTAGAGAAATAGTAAAAATTTTAGCCGAATTTGAAAGGGGAATTATTTAGAGAATAAGTTTTATTTCATACTTTTTTGTGTATTTTACTTTGGAAGTCGGTTTAATTTTTTGTTTAAAAATAATAATTTTACCCTTTCTAGTGATATTCGTTAATTTATTATTAATACATCTTAAGAATGTTTAAAATAAACGATTTATAATTGATGACGCGCCAAGCTTCCATAAGGTATTGGAAATAAGATGATGATGATTACAGAAGTTACATAGTGGCATATTATGCTTGCAGTTTTTTATACAATGCCGAAATTTCCAAACGCGTATCTTTAAAGACTCCTCAGGAGTGCTTTTGGATCCAGGGTATACCTTGGTACAAAATCTTATTTTATGGTAGCACTAGCGACCCGCCCCGGCTTCGCACGGGTACAATACTGATATACTAATACTACAGAATGTCACCCACTTCGCAACGGGCCGTGCAGCAGAAATCGTAATATTTTAATTTCGCCATAACTTCAAAACCAAACGTCAAATTTTAATCATTCAAAGACCAAATATTATTATCTACATAAACTGTACTTAGTGATGAAATAATTTATTTTGATAAGGATTAATAGCATGACTAAAATAAACGCGTTTAAATGTAGTCCAAAAGAATTCAAGATTTCTAAATAAAAAAATGGTTGTTGTGCCTCACTCGACATAGATAGGTATAGTGTGTCGCGGACTTTTTTTTAGATATTTATAAGATCTACAATTAATTACAACATTTTATGGTTCTATCTTTTATAGTTTAGGCAGCGTACGCAAAATAAGTAACTTTTCTGGTTGAATTTTTACACCTTTTTTCGTCTGAATTTATTAATAATATTTGTCCGAAAAACCCAAATATCTTACGGATCCCTATTTTTTTCCAAATTAAAATTTAGCCTATGTTACTCGTGGATTGTAGCTTTCGAATGGTGAAAGAATTTTTGAAAGCGGTCCAGTACTTTTTGAGCCTATTCATTACAAACAAACAAACAAACATACAAACAAAGTTTTCCTCTTTATAATATTAGTGTAGATAATATGCTTGTGTTACTTCAGAAAAAGTCAAAACTACTATATGTGTCCATATAAATTTAGAGGAGTTCCCTCGATTTCTCATGGATCCCATCATCAGGTTTCCACTTTAGTTACTAAAGGACCAATTTCGAAGATCTTACAACATCTTAGAAGATATTTCATGGGATACTCTTCCCAACTTACCTGTCCGGTAGTTGTGGTATAGTATACGGGTATGCGACCCCGGCTTCCCTAGCTATTACTGTCCTATCCCTTGCCCTCCTGGGCGGTAATTTCCTACATTCCCTATTTCCCACTCTAACTTACCAATCTTCCTTTCCACACCACCTATCCTTCCCTTTCCCTATCCCTACCCTCTCCACCAATCCGTGGAAACGCAATGGATAATCAAAAATAATTGATTTATCCAAAATGGCGGCGATGTGGTTCGCCACCCATCTCGTTTCTCGCGGAGGCGAAAAGCGGACCACGGAGAGACGCTTGGCTACGTTGAATGTAAGAGGAGGAATGGATGATAAGAATGAAAGTGGACGAAGCGAAAGAAGTATGTAAGGATCGTAGCAAGTGGAAACAAGTGGTCTTTGCCTACCCCTACGGGAAAGAGGCGGTCCTGCCTACCGCTACGGGAAAAGGCGTGATTATATGTATGTATGTATGTTACAACAACAAAAGAATTTTGGAAATATGTCCACAATCAGCATAGTAATGTTCAAAGATATATGTGTCGGTGTAAAATACTATAAGAAGTGCCTTTTATACCATCATAATGTGATGATGTATGGTGTGATGATGGTGGTGATGATGATGAATACTCTAATTGACATAGTGGCAAATGTTTGCAGTTCTTTAAGAGGGCGTACAAAGCTAGAAAAAAATCTTATTTCACCCGCGCACCTCACACCGCCCGCACTCGTCCATCGCATCGAAAACGTCTCTGCGGGCCGCGTCACGCTTTGTACGATCATAGTATATGCAAAAAGTCAGATAAACATGACTAAGTACGAGTCGGATTATGCGTCTGTACATTTACTAGAGATAAATAGTAAGTAAAAAATACACCGGAAATACACCATAAACCAAAAAATAAAATGAACAATATAGGGTGAAAACACCAATAAAATTATCAGCACTTTAAGTTATGGTCCAAATTTAACCTTGATTATTACAGAGCAAAATGCTTTATACTTTAAAGTATGGTGTCGCCGGCAGTAGATTCCAGAAACATTACATTTTTGTTTCTAATAAGTGGAAACAAAAATTTATTAGTGAGAAGCTTATAATTCTATTATATGTTCGGGTCGCTAATAATTTGGTACAGTTAATTCAATTGGGTGTGTCACCATAATAAGTAAAGCTATTATTATACTGATTTTACGGACACTATAAGTGAATTCCAAAAAAGGAGGCGGGTATACATTCGGCTGTATATATTTTTTTATGTTCAACGGTTACTCCGCCGTCTGTGGATCGATTTTCAAAATTATTTTTTTATGTTTTAGGGTTGTGACCTGATGATGGCATCCATGAGAAATCGAGGAAACTTCTCGATTTATTCAAATCAAATCAAAAATAATTGATTCAAAATAGATTTACAAAACATTGTTTGACGTCAATAAAGATTAAAATACAATTCAAGTCGGCAAGAAAATATTTTTGTGGGGTTAACTTAACATATTTTTTCTATAAAACTATTTAATTATTATAAACACCGTTACAGTAACACATAACAAGACAATTCGTAATTTAAAACAAGTCAATCAGTGGATGAAGAGCCTGAGCAGAACTACACTCAGATATATTTAAAATTTAGATCCAAACATCTTTGTCATTTATGTAATAATCAATTTTGTAGTAAGCTTTTTCGATTAGCACTTCATTGATACGTCTTTTAAATTTTGTTTCTGGCAAGCAAACTATTTGTTCTGGTATTTTATTATAAAATCTTACACAGTTGCCTATAAAAGACTTATTTGTTTTGCTCAATATAAATATAGGAATTTGTAGTTTATTTTTATTTTTAGTGTTTTTATTGTGGTAGTCACATTTTTGTTTAAATAAACCTATATTCTTTCGAGTGTATATAATAATTTCGTATCTATATATTATATACAGCACGGGTAAAGTGAGAATTTTAATTTCTTTAAATTTTTCTCTTAGCTATTCACAACATTTAATTTCATAAATAGCACGTACTGCTTGTTTTTGTAAAATGAAAATAGTACCTGAGTCAGCTGATAGGCCATATGTCATTAAACTGTGAAAATAAGCGAAGTAAACTAGCCTAGCAGTTTTTACATCTGTCAGTCGACGTATTTTCCTTACAGCAAAGGCAGCAGCACTTAGTTTAGATGAAATATTTTCAATGTGACTATTCCATTTGTAGCTTTGAATCTATATGACTGCCTAAGAAAGTAGTTGAGTCATTTAAATTAATTTTTTCTGTGTCTATTAAAACTTCGGAATACTCATTTCTTTTTACATTAGGTAAGGAAAATCTGATACATTTTGTTTTTTTCGCATTAAGAACAAGATTACTTGTATTAAACCACATAGAAAGTTTTTTTAATGTATTATTAACATACAACAGCTGACCATCCTTCCAATCTACCTTAAATATTACCGAGGTATCATCTGCAAACAATACTACGTCATCACATTCGTCTATCATATATGGAAAATCATTTATATAGACTAAAAATAAAAGTTATATTATGAACAATTGGACACTTATAGTGATTTTGACTTTCCATGAAGTAGTCCAAGCATATGTTACCAAAAAGTAAGATTTTGCACCAAGGTATACCCTGGATCCAAAAGCACTGAACAGAACTCCTGACTCCTTATAGATACATACTTGGGGATTTCAGCTGTTTATAGAACTGCAAGCATATGCCACTATGTCAATTACAGTAATCATCACCATCACTACCATCATAATACCAAACGTCATCACATTATAATGATTTATCATAGTATTTTACACCGACACGGATATCTTTCAACATTACTTTGCTTTTTGTAAACCTATGTGATAATTCGATTTGAAACCAAAACAAAGTGGTGACCTAATGATGAACTTATTTTCTAAATAATTCCCTTTTTTCGGCATAAATTGTAACTATTTCTCTACTCAGTCTTCATAATTTTGTAGTCAGTACCAGCCAACTTGAACGTAAGTTCTATAAAATATTGTTTTATCAGGATGTTGTTTGGGCTAAGCTAAAGATTCTTTCAGTGCGGCGGTCAACTTTTGGTTTTCACCGGACCATACTGTAAATATACATATTATTTTTCTTTTGGTTATAATAATATGTAGTTGGCCTTTATCCGAGAATATTGTTATCTAATATGTTATCGCTTATGTCCCAGAAGTTTCTTTTTTTTTTTAAGTGAAAACTGCTTTAGCGGCGCTGTGCACTTTTCTTGAGATGGATAAAAACTTTTAAACTCGAGCAGAACACGTGACCCTGATCGAAAATTCGTAAGATGCAACTTGTAATTGTTTGCTATCTTGGTTTACGCGAGCATGATTTTTTTTTTACTTTTGACCCCAACCTTCCCAGATACGTTGACCTTTGGCCTTGACCTTTGAACCCCCAATGATCCCCATCACATTTACCTTTGACCTCTACATTGACCTTCCTTCAATTGTCCCCCCACGAAAAGTGTCTCCAGTAAACGAAAAGGCAATAGGCATAGGCATTCTTCGATAGGCATTTTAAACGCAGATAATGGGCATGTTTCGACAAGTAAGTGCAAAAATTGGATTTTTATATACCAGATAATACTTGCTCTGAGATTTATTACATACTAGCTGGTACCCGCAACTTCGTTTGCGGCGAAATAGTAAATGTAAACGGAACCCTTTTTTACCCGACTACAGCGAAACCAAAAGGAAGGATAATGATTTTGGCTGTCTATATATTATGTTACTTAACTGCAGAATTTGATATCAAAATAAAGAACTTGAAGAGACCCGTTCATCCCTTTAGGGATTAAATATCGAAAAATCATGAAACACGTGTTTACTCATTTTCTTTTAGGACTACATTTACAAAGTTCCAAGACGAAATCCTCATTTCAAATTTTTTCCCCTTACAAAGCTTAGTACCCCATTTTACCCCTTAAGATATCGAATTTTAGTAAATATTGAATTGCAGTTTAAGTAAATCATGGTAAAGAGCAATATCACGAAATTTCAAACAGATCTGAGCATAAAAAAGTTATATACAAACGTTGATAGCCCTTTTTACCCCTTTAGGGGGTGAATTTCGCAAAATCGCTTCTTAGTAGACCGCCGACCTATATGTCACAAAAGAAAGCAACAGTCCAAATATTACGTTTCTAACTTGAGTAGTTTTGCCTCGACGTTGATGAATTAGTCAGCTCATGTTACTTTATATTATAATTATTATATAGATTAGTTAAGGCACATTTTGCATTTGACGAGTTACCTATAAAAGTGCGATTATTATAACTCGAAGACTAGATTTTAATCTATTTTACAAAGTTGATGAAAAATTTTTGTGTTAGTGTTTCAACCGGTTCGCATTCATCAGCATGTTTATTTATTTATTTTTTTGCTAAAACCGCTCTGAAATACAAAATAATTATAAATGTAATATAATATAATGTACAAATACTAGCTGTCCCGGCAAACTTCATGCCACCTTAGAATTTAAATTTGTTGACGCACTGACAGCAGCGCTACCTACAAGGCCCAATTATACATCTTAACAATTATTGATTCTTAAATCCACATGAACATATAAAAAAGTTTCATCAAAATCGGTCCATCCGTTTAGGAGGAGTCCAGTGACATACACGCGTACAAAGAAATATAATATATATTAGGATAATACGATACAAATTAAGTTAGTATCTACTAAATACCATAAAAGAAATTCATACTCGCATCAACACGTGAACACAAAGGCGACACTCTCTACAAATGTCAGTTCGAGCACCGACAAATGTCTGTTATGTTGACTTAAGCCTAGGGTTGACATCTAATTAATTTAAAATATTTTTTACGCCCGCGTAAATATAATACTTTTACGCGGGCGAAGCCGCGGGCAACAGCTAGATACTTAATATGAATGCATGTCCATGAATTTTAATGTCGATAAGGAAATTTCTAATATTTTAGGTACACGGTGCGTGCGTTTTGAACTTTTAAAGGATATTGATATAACGAAAATTCAAAATAGTCTCCAAATGCTAACGTCTAATAGCCATATTTTTTTAATCAAAAATTTACTCAGCCATTGGCCCTTATATTGGAAAAATATACCTTGTGTCCTTAGCAATTGGGTTTAATTTGTACTTAATTCTTAAGTAGTATAAAGACTATTTGAATCCTATCAATGCAATTTTAAATTTTTATTGCCACTCAATAAGTGTTGTAACACAACTAAGATCGTCGCACAATATCGATAGGTATCGACAGATTTTAATGCGATTAAGTACTACATGTAATATTCAATCTAAAATATTATGCGGAAATCATTACTAATATTTTACTACTATTATAAATATGAAAGTTTGTGAGGATGTACGGATGGATGAATGGATGGACGGATGAATCTTAAACGAGCAAATGGCACACCACACGTTTGTTACTCTTTAACGCAATAACTATTGAACGGGTTTTAATAAAAATTTGATTTACGTTCGAGGTTAACCTCCTACAAACTTTACCTAACCCAAGCATATTATTTCGTTAAAAATATCGATAATATCAAATTATTGCATGACTACATCACTAGTGAAACAAAAAACAAATATTTTTTATAAACGTCGCGTCAGACAAGTCTTATGAAATTACACCGTCGCGTCGGCGAAACTGCCAGCCCCGTGAGCCATAGTCCAGGCTGGGAAAAAGTTACACCCCACACGCCCCCGCATTCGCCCAGATACGCACACATAGCTGCGAGCGGTGAGTCGTGTAAATCGGTGGAGTGACGGTTCTTTACGTTAGTAATATATATTATTTGACGCGAATGTATCAAATGATGTCAAAGTATCGGTAAATTTTGCATATACTACACTTGTGACAACAATAACAATAAAATTATAGATACAAACATTCGACAATTAGTCATAAGTTGAAGTTTTAATTTCTTATATAACTCTTTTAGAACGTTTCCTTTGATTTTTATGGTTAGCCATAATTTTTATCGAATAATATGGAAGTATTTTCAAGAGCCGGAGCACTCGGTACAGAAGCACAGTCCTCTCGTCTCAACGGAGCGAACACTACTGATTGATGAAACAAAACATGGCAGTCACGCGTGCCAGGTGAAACAGAAAGAGATCGTTCTACACGGAATAAGAACGTAGTATTATATTAGTAACTCGTAGAATATACAATATTTTTTTAAACCGCTAATATCAATACTAGATAATATAATTTTACATTATGTATTACAAAATTGACTCGTTTATATGTATAGTTTTGAACATAAATTGATTTTAGTTGAAAATTAGACCTAACTTTGTAATTTTTTTCTATCGATAAAATTTTAAAATTTCATGCTTTCACTCTGGTCAATTTATTTTAAATATAATGCTATATCTATATTTAAAAAAACAAATATTTTGTAGCTTAATATCAAGTGTAAAAATCAAATCTAAAATCGACAATTTACCTTTATACGCCCTCTTAAACAACACCGAAATCCCCAAACATGTCTATATGGAGCCAGGAGTTCTGTTCAGTACTTTTGCACCCAGGGGTATATACCTTGAAGTAAAATCTTACTTTTTGGTAGCATACGCTTGAACTACTTCAGAAAAAGTCGAAATTACCATATGTGTCCATATAAATTTCGAGAAGTTCCCTCGATTTGCCTCATGGATTCCATCATCAGGTCACCACTTTGAAATCAAAAGGACCAATCTGGGAGCACGGTAGTGCCCCGCCAAGACGAGCTAAGCGAAGCGCAAGGCGAAGGCACTACCAGACTACTTTTTCTCGAAGCGTTACGTCGATATTTTGAACCCTCATAACTTGTGATTAGATTATACCAGATACACAAAATTTTCAGGATATGTTCCCAGTAGCGGACTAATGAAACATGTAAAGTTTTGATTATAAAGGTCTAATAATTTAGGTTTTATTGATATCCAAAAACCCCTGATTTCGTCACTGACTCACTGATGATCAACAAAATTATAGAGTACTTCCGGATGTCATAGAAAGCTGAAATTTGGTATGTAAGCTAGTTTTAGCACATAACCAACATAAAAATTGACAAACTTGGAACTTTTATCCTCCAACCCCTTAAACTAGGGGATGAAAATTTGTAAGAGACTTACCTATGTAAATGTTTACTCTAGAGGTCTGAAAATTGTCTTTCAAAAAGAAGTGAAATCTCACCAAAAACATTTTCATGTAAAGTGATGCCAAGACGATACCATATAACTCGCACTGTCAAAAAGATATTAGATCTAATGTGAAACCAAGCTTCTGACTCTACCAAACTTCTAACTCTACACGCCTTAACTCTACAAGCCTAACTCTACAAACTCTATACTTTAGTCAAATTATGTGGCTTGGCCATTTCGTTCGTACAAGAATGGTATAACAGAAAAACAGTCCGTAAATTTTTCACCTTACGCCTAAGCGAATGTATCGAAATGGCCAGGCCACATATTTTGACTTAGGTGTAGAGTTTGTAGAGTTAGGCTTGTAGAGTTAAGGCGTGTAGAGTTAGAAGTTTGGTAGAGTCAGAAACTTGGTTTCACATGAGATCTAATATCTTTTTGACAGTGCGAGTTATATGGTATCATCTTGGCATCACTTTACATGAAAATGTTTTTGGTGAGATTTGGGATTACACCCTATACATCACAGAAAAAAATTTGAAAATTGAGGACCGACTACAGGCGGCGAAGTAATCGTTGAACATACGAAGAAAAAAAAATATGCAGCCGAGCGGTTATACGTTCGCGAACGTATAACCGCCTCCTTTTTTTGGAAGTCGATTAAAAATATATTATGACTACAGAACGGTCCGCAACTTTACACTATGTATTATGTATATTATATATGTTAAAAATTAACATACTTTCTGCATCCAACAACTATTCAACTAATTTGACGGTCTAAATTCTAAATAAAAATCTCATTACCTGTACTCTCAGAATACAAAATATCGTACTGTCTCGGTTATGGCCGAGAATCTCGGCCAATTTTGACCGAGAACCGAGACCGGATTCTCGGCCCGATTTTTGGCCGAGAATGCCGAAACCGAGATCTCGGTCGAGCCTTAAATAATTATAGAGATAGAAAGTGACAAGATGTGCGTAAACCACTTGATACATATAACTAGAAGCAAGAAGAGTTAGTCACAATAGAGCACAGAAATCATATTAGAAGCAAGAAGAGTTAGTCACAATAGAATATAGAAATCAGTCACGCTAATAACACGAATTAAATTGATATTATAAGTGAACGAGTAATTGACAAATCAATTAATAACTACGCCTATTAATTAGTATCTTAACGATCATATTATTATACTCGTAGCTACCGCGGTCCGCGTTTGTCAACAAGTACTTATACTCTTGTAGATAATATTATGTTGTTTATTAAATATAAATTCTTATAACAGTACTCAGTAGGTGCTTACATTATTTTTAGTAATGATTCATACTATACAACTGAGTATGTATGGAAAACTAAATGGTATCTTGGCTCATGGGCAAGTCTCATATGGCATGTATTTTGTTTTTTTTTTTTTTGTTTTGATACACTACTTATAAGTGAATTTACGTTCAAGGAAACAAAGTTTAGACTTTTAGTACCTAGTTGGTAAAAATGATACAATTTTAATAAAGTTATAAACATGTCTGTACCTAACAATTATAAATTTGACGGCCATTGTGGTTCAGTGGTTAGCACGTAGACGCTCAAGCCGGAAGTCTGTAGGGCCCCCCCCTACGGGTCTGTACATTAAAGATATCTAAGGCAATCTACTCGACGTATTTAAATGCAACTTGGCACAAAGGTAGACTAGAACATGAAATGACTTACAGGATTTTTTTTTCTTGGAAAACAAAAGGGTTCCCACAGGATCATGAAAAAAACTTTATTTTCTTACCTCACAAACCGGAATAAATCATCATTTTTCACATTAAATCATCTTTATTAACTGCATTATTTTGTTTTATTTTGAAATAAAAGTATTAAAATTAAACTATAAAAATAAATCTATTCTCTATCCCAGTGTTTTTCAACCTTTTCCATGATGCGACCCCCCTTGTATGAAATAATATTTCGCGACCCCCCGACCCTTCGCTTTTTTATCATGTATGTATGTATATGTTACAGTGTTACAAATATTCATTCCATACGTTTTATACGTCTCCATAATTAGGATTCGGATATAAGTACATATTAAAGTACGTCAAACACATTATGTTACAATTACATACATCGATTTATGGGTATATCCTTTTGTTAAAATTTTCTTACTTAGTAAATCAATCTTTTTAATCTTTATTGTTTTTTACTAAAGTTCTCTCGACCTCCGGCGACCCCCCTACAGAAGCTTCGAGACCCCCAGGGGGTCGCGACCCACAGGTTGAAAAACACTGCTCTATCCTAGTCAATACAAATTATAAATAGCGAAGGAATTAACCAATAGTAGGTACAAGATCTCTTGAAACGAAGAATTTACTTCGAGCGAGATTTCAACTTATCTGGTGGTTCTTTGTTAACATTTGACAGAAGCCATTTTTTTATCCACTAAAAATCGTTCAGGCGGTCGAAACTTACGCTCGAAATATAAAGTATTTTCTAAATTAGAACAATGTGCTTTTTTTGTACCCGAGTCCAAATCAAATCCTTCCAGCATTTAAATTTTTAAAGAAATGAAAAAATCACATTATTTTTATTCAAAAGTTCGAACCGTTCGTCGAACTTAGTAATTGCGGTGTCTAATATTATTATGTACTTATATAGTAGTAAAATTTACTTTAAAATGTGTTTTCGCGTCTGTTATCGGTTCATCCTCCGCCTCATAATTAAAAAACCTTTAGAATACTCAAAAGCGGACTCATAACGGAATTCAGACAAACTTATTTTTGCATTATCAATAATTTTTACCGCTTCTGACAATGCAACGTCTGGCTTTTGAAGTGCCTCAATAACTATATTTATCTCGCTTAAAATATCAAACCAAATAAGCAAAGAGCAGATGAATTTAAACGACTTAATTTTTGCCAGTAATGAATTTGCCATATTTCTTGACTCCGCATCTTTGCTCCTATCGTAATATATGGTAAACAAGGCATCATACCCTCTTTTTAATATTATACATCTATGCATCATACACTTTTCCCAGTTCAAAACGTAGAGCTTTTACTGCTTCAACCTTGCTCTTCCATCGAGTATTTGAGAGTGGTTTAGAAGTCTTTGGTGGTTTTAGTTGGGTTTTAGCAGTGATATTATAATATATCTATGGGTTTTATTAAAGTAGTTCTTTAGCAAGTATTTGTAATTTCTTGCACAATTGAAAAGAAAAGAGATGTTCAAGAAATGTATGAGGCTTGGGCCAGCTCTATGTACAGTATATGTAAATATAGCTACATAATATAGTAACCGTTTCCTATTCTTTATTTTGTTTAATTTCACTTCATTTCCATGTACATTTAAATTAACTTCGTCAAGGAGAGCAACACAAAGTAAAATAAAACATGGCGATCAGATCAGAATTAACTAAAGAATGTCATTTTGTCAATCACATGACTTTTGATAAAGAAAGACGTACGACATTCAAGACGACGTCTTTTCGTAAAACTATCTACTATGCCATAAGTCAAGTCAAAACAACTGTCATGGCCGCCCTAAAAATAGTGTTCTCGCAATAAAAAAACTCTTCAAATAATCATTTTTGTACGCATGTACCCTTCTTCAAATTAATTTTTTCGTATTTTTATGATATTTCCATATTTTTTCCTATTTGCCTATGTAGTGTAGATAGAACTGGCCCAAAATCAAACATCTCTTTTACAATTTCTAATGAGCTTTTAGTAGCGTCATTTACTACCAAAAGGTTGTGTACCGCACAAGATACATAAAATTCGTTTTTGTAGACCTATATAAAGTCTTCGAAAATCAATTGGACCTACTTATGCAAAATGGAACCAACCCACACAATGACAGTTTTGAGAAAAAGCCATTTTTGTTAAATAATTATGTTTAATTTAATTATTCTGTAAAATTATGTGTTATTTTGAATAAAGCTTGTATACAATATAATTCCTAATAATTTGTTCTATGTATACAAATATTATTTAAATGAAAATCATTAACACTTTTTAATAATTTTGAAGAAAAACTAGCTGGTTCCTTTTTGCAAAACTATCAGTATGTTGTTTGATTCCTTGTTAATTTATGATGGGAAGGGGGAAAATATGAAGAAACATATATCTTTGAAATATATTTGTTGATTTCTAGCCGGTGGGTACTTTGTGTGTGTTGAACTACAGGATAAACGGAAAACGGAACCATTTTTTTAAACGGAACCCTAAGATAAAAGTAGCCAAAGTTATTCCATATAACATCGCTATCTGCTAGTAAAAGTCTAGTCAAAATCGGTCCTATCATTGCAGAAATTAGCCAGAACAAACAGACAGACAGATATCGGAAAGCCAGACAGACAAAAATAAAACAATTTCAATTCTTTTATAGGATTGTTGGGTGACCATGGGGCTTGGTTCTTGTTAGTTTAATGAACAAATGCAGCTATGTTGATTGATAACTTTGTCATAGAAATGTTTTGTTCTGTTGAAATTGTCAGATCATTTTGATATTTTCAGGGTCGATAGAAGCCTCATTTTTTAAAAGTTCTGTGTCCTTATCTCGATTTTAGCATTAGTGTGGTTTGGTTCCTTTTTGCATAAGTAGGTCCAATTACGGATACTTTGGGCACGTAATTTACTCATTACTGCTTGTGTAAAGACGTTTAGGCAAAAAATTAACTGTCATACTCAAAGTAAAATATCATCTAATGTATGGGTGGCTCTCCGCAAAACGCAAACTCGCCCATATAAAGTAAAAAAAAATGTTTGAGTAAGTATGACAATTATTTTTCTGCTAAAATGTATTTATAAGCAGTAGATCATATGCCCAAAATATCCGTAGTTGATTTTACCAAATCTTATATATTTCCCTTTCATGTTTGCACCATTTAACCCTGACCACGCATATCTTGTATGTTAACTAGATGATGCCCGCGGCTCCGCCCGCGTCAGTACAGTAACGCACGGGAACCGTATATGTCCCGCGATAAAAAGTAGCCCAAGTCCTTTCCCGTGATCTACTTTATATCTGTGCCAAATTTCATGATAATCGGTTTAGTAGTTTTTACGTGAAATTGTAAATAAAGCAGGTATCTAACGGGAACCGTACATTTTCCCGCAATTAAAAGTGGCCTATGTACTTTCTCAGACTCTAGACTATCAGTGTAACAAATTTCATTTAAATCGGTTCAGTAGTATTTACAATAATTATTAGTATGGATTTTTTAGTTATCGACAGTGTTGTGACGTCTACGATAGAGTGTTTATTGGCACTTATCATTACTATTGGATCCATAGATTTAATTTAAATGTTATAAGTCTTGTGTACGTTTATAATTTCTGCGTACATTAGGTAGGTACTCTATCATTCGTCAGCAGATGGATTATAATTATTTACTAGCTTTTGCCCGCAGCTTCGCTCGCGTCAGAGGGAAAGCTTGTTCGGGAAAATACCAATACCAAAATTAAATACTTAATGGTGTAGGCACTGCACAGCTTTATCAGTTGTATTTTATTTGAATGTTTCCTACGACTTCTTAGGTACACTCAAGAAATCTACCGGGAACTCTATACTCTACCATAAATAAAATTTAATAAGCTGCAAAAAGTATTTTGTGTTAATTCTGGATAAACTACTACCATTCCTGATTAAATCAAAATTCTTTACGTGTTTTCTTTACTTTACTTTATTACATGAAAAACTAAACATATTATTATGTACTGTATACGAACTTTCGCATTTAGGTATAATATTAAGTAAGGATTTCTTTGTAGCCGATAATTAGTATTTTAAAGCTTTCGAAAATCTTTTGAATGGGAAGACGTTGTGGACTTTGAACTTAATAAAAATAATTTGGATTGTGATCGCCCATCCTAGTTGGGACCACGACAGAGTTTGAGAGAGAGATGAGTTAGCAGTATGACCACGAAGCCATCTAGCTTCTCACTTATTCCTCATATATTAATCATACACATTAATGATTAGGATTAACCTAGGTAAAGTTTTAACCAATTCAAATATCTGGCTATTTTATGATAAAACTTTTTGTAGGTATGAACCGATTGAATTGAAATACTTACACAAAATTATAAGCAGAGCTATCCTAATTCCTATCCGCGTGGAACCCGTAGGTAGTTAGGTACCCAAAAAATTTCCGCGTTAAAAAGCGAGTCCTATGTGTTTATCCAAGGGCTAAACTACTACGGTAACAAATTTTATAAAAATCTGTTCCGTAGTTTCTGAGATTAGCGCACACAAACGTACAGATCAAAAATCTCTTAAGAAAATTATAAAAGTCATTGTTTTGGGTTAAAAACTAAAAACCTATGTATTAAACACTCATAAATCAAGCACAAATAAATTAAATATTACATATAACAACAAAAGAGAATGAAATTTAATTAGGTATACCTACACTCAAAATATTCTACTGAAATAGTATACAAATCATAGATATATATAATATTAAAAAGAGGTAGATATGTTATAAACGCGTAAAAATGAAGACTCGAATTGGCCCGAGTCGGGCCAATTTTGGTTAGTATACGACCAGCTGGTCGACGCGTAGCACGTACTACGCGTTCCGTGCGCCTTGCACAAAATTCCATCGTGTGTCTATAAAAGCTGTAAAAACCTTGACAAAAAAGTGAATAAAGGTCAAGTAACTTTACAACATTTATTACTCAGTCGAGTATTTTGTTAAAAATATATTTTTCAACAATAAATAATTTCAAGAAAATACTTGATAGTTTATGTCATAAGAAAAATGGAAAGCAATGTCAATATATATACTTTTTTTGTCAATCTAATAAGGATGCATGCATTTCTGGCATAGAGTAAATAGTACAGAAGCGAATGTCGTTAGTTGTAGGTACAGAACTACAGACCGTTCACTTATTTTTATATTTTATCTAGCTTGAAGGATATTTTGATAAGATTGATGAAAATAATGTAATTATATTGTTCAATCAGTTAAATTTATATCATTAATTTTTTAAAATTGTATCATTAACGAAGTAACGAGAAGAAGATTTGAGGGCCTTACAGTAACAATAAAGTAACTGCTGCTTTTATTTGATTTAAGTTCGTCGTTTCGTCGTTCGTCGTTTCAGCCTGGTGACGTCCACTGCAGGACATAGGCCTCCCCCATAAATTTCCAGTGCGACCGGTCGCTCACGGCCTGTATCCACCGACTCCCTGCAACATTTCTCAGGTTATCTGTCCACCTGGTGGAAGGCCGTCCTACGCTTCGACGTCCAGTCCGTGGTCTCCACTCAAGAAGAACTTTTCGGCGCCAGTGGGCATCGGTTCTACGGGCTATATGTCCAGCCCATTGCCACTTTAACTTGCTAATGCGCTGGGCTATGGCGGTAACTTTATTTCTGCTACGGATTTCCTCATTTCTGATTCTATCACGTAGAGAGACTCCGAGAGATTTAAATCATCAATCTTGAATTTTAAGAGGTACAATTAGTTTTTTTTTTGCCCATAAAAATACCAAATAGTGCCCATAAAAATACCGAATATCTATTCGAATGTCAAAATTGTCGATTAAATACTGCAAGCTCTACTTCTTATCCTTTATCTTTTCCCAATGCTGGGAATATAAGATCCGGAATCCGGAAGGCCGTAGAAAATTCTGAGCATTGAAAATAGAACTCTGCGCTAATACAATAGAGTTGAAAATTACAACAAACTGGAAGTTTTGATTATCGAGCTGTCAATTAAGACATTGAAATTTGACTCGACATCAAATTTCAACGTCTTAATTGACAGCTCGATGATCAAAACTTCCATTTTCAACTCTGTTGTAGTTAGGTATTATCGCAGAATTCTATTTTTAACTTTATAAATTTTCACCGGCGGCGTTCCGGATTTCGATTCCAGCTTAATGAGGAACAAATTTTTGAACAAACAAACAAGAGGCTAACTTTTAACAAACTACTTTTTTGACGTAAAGGTCAAGGAGTATTTTTTTTAAATAAGTTCTTTCTTTATCTGAACCGTTCTTTATTGCCATAGATATATAATATTAATAAGAGGTAGATATGTTATAAACGCGTTAAAATGAAGACTCGAATTGGTGCGAGTCGGGTCAATTTTGGTTATATGCGACCAGCTGGTCGACGAGTAGCACGTACTACGCGTCCCGTGCATCTTGCACAAAATGCCATCGTGTGCCTTTATAAGCTGTGCAAACCATGACAAGAAAGTGAATAAAAGTCAAGGAATTTCATTCCACAGGTAACTTTATAAAGTTAATTAAGTATCAGTCAAGTATTTTCTTAAAAATATATTTTTCAACAATAAATAATTTCAAGAAAATACTTGACAGGTTGTCATAAGAAAAAAGGAAAGCAATGTCAATATATACTTTTTTTGTGAATCTAATAAGGATGCATGCATTTCTGCCATAGAATAATTATAGTACAGAAGCGAATGTCGTTAGTTGTACGGAGTTACAGACAGTCCACTTGTTTTATTTTTTATCAACTTTTAAATATATTTTGATAAAATTGACGAAAATAATTGAAGTATATCTTTCAGTCAGTTAAATATAAACTTCTTAAAATTGTTAAACTGCAAAAAGTGAGTTATGAGATGTTAAGTAACTAAGAACGAACTAAGGGCCTAACAGTAACGTAACTGCTACTTTTATTTGATTGAAATATATATATTTTTTAAAGATTTCCAAGTAATGAAGTACGAGCACAAGACTGGATCGCATTAGTCCGCGAACAAAGAGGCGATGCCGGATGGATGCCCTCAAAAAATAGTCGAATTTGTAGCGTATATTTTAAATCTACAGACAAATATACCTCTAATAAAGGTTACGCTCTTCTTAT
Source organism: Glaucopsyche alexis (assembly GCA_905404095.1). Taxonomy (NCBI): domain Eukaryota; kingdom Metazoa; phylum Arthropoda; class Insecta; order Lepidoptera; family Lycaenidae; genus Glaucopsyche; species Glaucopsyche alexis. The sequence continues at coordinate 14,129,020 of FR990053.1, forward strand.
AAATACTGCTGTTCCTGTTATAAAGGTAATTTGATGTAATATTATGTTGTGATGTAGACATAGAATACTAAGCGCCTGTTTCACAATCGCCTTATAAGTGCCGAAAAGCTTAACCCGAAGTTTTTTTTTACTTAATACTGAGCGACAGAGACAAAACTTTCGGATACGATTCGTCACTTATTAGGCGATTGTAAATCGTGAAACAGGTCCTTATTATAAAAATTCTAATCACGTTTTTGGTATAGTGAAATGGTTTACAATAAAGATAGATAACATTATTTTATTATACATTACCTGTACCTAACAGTGGTTGTATGATGGAAAATTATTCCTCTTACATAAACCTACAATTTTCTTTCACTTTTTTTCCTGACGTATCGGCTACTTTCCACACATCTTTCACACACGACACAATCCGTAAGTGTTTAAAATAATGAACAATATTCGCGTAAACATAAGAAATCAATATTAGTATTCTATTACATTTTTTAAATAATATGAACCAGTGGAGAATGCTGGTTCTCCTTCATAGGGGAATCCCTAGCATGTATAATAGGTAGGATTTGGATGAGGGCATTCAAAAGGTAAGTGGTAAGTGAAGCCGGTAGGAACGGAGTTATAGAAACCCCACGCCACTGATATGAACATTGTTTAATTCTTTTTATTTTCCAGGAAGACATATTATATAAAACAGAAGACAGTTACATTCATGACTCCCCAACTGGTATGGATGACATTAGTATAAAGGATATAGAAAAAATTCTAGAATCGCCAAGAAAATCAGCGCTAAGAAGATGTGTCGATGACTTAAAATCGAAACAAAAATTGTTACAAAAAAGAAATAAAGTACTTGTTCAGAAAAATATAAGATTTCAAAAAAGGATTGTCAGAATGGGCGTTATACTGAAAGAGCTAACAAAGTTGCGAACGCTAGGTGGCGCTGAAGTCGTGCACGGAGCGAATAGATGTCCCTATACATTTTTAAGGAGCTCCCTCGATTCCTTATGGATGCCATTATCATGTCACCACTTTGGTGAAAATGAGACAAACTTGGGGTTATACCCTTTACCTCAAAAACATAATTTTGAAAATCGGTCTACAGATGGCGCAATTATCATTGGACCTTCAATATACATATATATTTGTATATATTTTGTATGTTCAAAGTGAGAGAAGACTTGTATTATTATTATGTGCTAATAGTTATAATAAAAACTTACTAAAATGCCGTTTATTTAATATTGTATGTTTCTGTTTTATATTTTGTTTGTTAATATTCCTACGCACCTAGATTTTAAAGCCTGTTATTAAGAATTTATTAATTTTCGTGTAAATGAAGCAATATTTTGTCATACCTAATATGACTGTATTTTTAAGTTTATGAAGCAAAAAAAGTGATTATAAAAAATAGTTTTTTTCTCTATTATTCGAATTGTGTATGTGTGTGTGTGTGATTTTTTAAATTGAATATTAAAAAATTGCGAATATATATTTATTTATTTGCAAGCTCTACTTCTTACCCTTTACCTGAAAGGATTGATAGTAAGTTTTTCTAAGGCTGGGACTATATTATGATCCGGAATCCGGAAAGCCGTAGAAAATTGTAAGAATTGAAAATAGAACTCTGCGTTAATAATAGTTGAAAACCAAACACATGAGTGTCGAGTCAAATGTCAATGCCTTAAATGACAACGCTCGAAACTTCCATTTTCAACTCTATTGTATTAGCGCAGAGTTCTATTTTCAATTCTCAAAATTTTCACCGGCATTCCGGATTCCGGAGCATAATATAGTCCCAGTCTAATGAGAAACAAATTCTGGAAAATAAGCTAACTTTTAAAAATCTACATTTTTGACGTTATATTTACACAAAGCTTGGTTAAAAAAGAGTATTTTGTTAAAAATAAGGTCTTTCTTCATCTGCGCCGTCCTTTGTTACTTTGCAGAATTTGTGCCCCAACATCACTACTATAAAAAATGCAAAAAATATATACAAACGTGTTTTAAATCCCAGGTTTCGATTCCTGTTTGACATTAACGAAAAAAAAAACAATTATGCAGTTTTATCTAAATAATAGTAGACATGCCATTATTATATAGATTAATCTTACATAAAATGGTTATTATAATATATTTAAATTTTAATAAATTACATCTTAAAAGTAACTATGAACTAAATAGAATTTATACGCATTTTGTACCTTCTGTGTCGTTAAATATTCTATGACATATTTTTGATTTAGGAATGCCATCCTTGTCACGAATTTTTGCTGTGAGTGAAATGTGTCAATAATAAAAAATGTCTATGTGTGTGTCGCGGCACAAAAATTTTGTCAGTTTTGTAAGGGTATAACGAATCCTTAGTTATCACTGTTTATTGCAGAATTTGTGCCCCAACATCGCACTATAAAATAGTGCAATAATACAAACAAATATCAAGTTTCGATTCCTGTTTGACATTGATAAAAAAACTAAATATATTTATCTAAATAGTAGTAGGTTCATGCCATTATTATATAGATTAATCTTACATAAAATTGTTATTTTTGTTCATAGTTACTATTATCTAACTATGAACGAAATAGAATTTATACGCATTTTGTACCTTCTGCGTCGTTAAATTATTCTTTGGCAGAGATTCCAAACTTGAAATGTAGAATCGTGTGTAGTTGGTAGTGACAAATACTAGTGATCTTTTTCTTTGCTATTGAATTAGGAATACCATCCTTGTCACGAATTTTTGCTGTGATTGAAATGTGTCAATAATAAAAAGTGTCAATGTGTATCGCGGCACAAAAAATTTATCACTTTTGTAAGGGTATAACGTATCCTTAGTTATCACTGATACAAATGTAATATAATACATAAGTATTATGAATATATTTTAATGCAGCAATCGCAAATATTTAGGTGCCTAGTTTTTCAAAGACATTTTCATGAAATTTAACTTTCGCATTCTTGTCAGATTTATTTTTCAACATGATAGATGACAATATTGTTACGTGCTGGGTACGCAGGATTTTGGAGAGAAAGCCTGCTGACTCCTTTAAAGACTTTATTTACTAGCACACACACACTATTAAAGCACTAGGTCCAACATTAAACACTAAGTCCAAACACTAAGCACTAACGGTGTCCTTAAGTCGTAGCCAAGTCGTGGGTTTCACTCCTGGTATCATCACATCACTAGTATTCACATCGTTATCGCCCGTTTCGCTGTTCAAATCGAACTCCCGATCACTAGTTTTCGCTTGTATCGCCCGTTTCGCCTCGATGGAAGCTCAAAGTGAACTCGACTCGCTCGCATTCTTCCGACGTATTTATACCGGTCCAGACGTCTCCAGAAGGTTCCCGAGTCGCTTGACCGAGTTGGATTTATTCCGGAAGATTCGCACAGTAGCGCCATCTAGTACTGAGTAGACGGTTTCACGTTGTCCCTGTTCACACCAAGTGGTTTCATTAGTTGACGCTAGATGGCGCTGTCTCTTTGTGTTGTTCGTAACAATATATTATGTCAAAATAAAAATAAAGCTCCCCACTCACGGGCTATCGATTGCTTCGATCAAATTGGAAAGTAATTCGTATTTGAAAGTAAATTGCTAACGATAAACTATTACACAAAATGATTAGTGTAAGACCTACCAGCTAGTTTTTGCGGTAGGAGTCAAAAGTTGGAACAAAATTTACGCGTATATATACTAGTCAAAACAAAATAAGGGCCACTACGTTTTTTTGGTATTTTAAAAATGTTATGAGGTTTCAGGGTTAAAAAATGATTGGATTTAATAAATTGATTATTTTTTAATGTAAATAGGTAAAAAAAATGATTGAAATAACAAACAAACGCCAGTAATGTTGTTTTTAATAAAATAAGCATTTATTCTTAAAAGTAAAATAAAAGTAAAAAGTGATTTCTTTAAAAAATATTAAACATTTTTAGGATTTTTTTATTTTTATTAGTATGGTGTATGGCCTACCCTCTTTTGTATGCAATTTTGAAGTCTGGTAGGCACACTCTCTACCCGGTGTCGTACTGTCTCTTGAGGGATTTGTTATCAGCTTCTTTTAAGCACATTTATGAGTTGTGCTTCGTTGTGCACGGGTAGATTTGTGTTGCCAACACTTCTTTTTAACAAATCCCACATAATATGCTCAATCGGATTGAGGTCCGGACTGTTAGCGGGCCACGGCAACACCTCTATACCAGCTTCTTGTAGAGCTTGTCTAGTGGCTCTACCTGTATGAGCACGGGCATTTTCGTGCATCAACTTGAAACCTGCACCAATTCTGTGTGCATATGGCACCACATGGGGTCCTATGACCTGTTCGATATATCGTTGAGCAGTTACCGTGCCTTCGTTGAGGATTACCAGCTCAGTTCTATCTAATAGAGAAATTCCTCCCACACCATAATATTGGGACCCCCAAATCTGTCACTTTGGTGGATACACGCATCCGAAAATCGCTCACCTTCGCGTCTCCATACTCTAATACGACGATCATCACTGAAAAATTTTACTTTGGACTCATCCATGAACAAAACGCTGCTCCAGTTACTCGCGTCCCAGTCCTCGTACTGCCTTGCGAATGTTAATCGGTTTGCACGATGAGCACCTGTCAATGGAATCCGTACTACACGTTTCCTAGAGAATTGTTGATCTTCATGCAACCGATTTCTAATCGTCTGGTCACTAACGCTCGTACCTGTCGCCTGCAGCAAGCGGTTTTGCAAGGAAGAAGCGGTGACAAATCGCTCCCTGCGCGCAGTCAGGCGTATGTAGCGATCTTCCTGTGATGTGGTTGCTCGATTCCTGCCTGAGCCTCGTCTACTGGTGGCACTCCCAGTCTCTTGAAACCGATTCCAAGCGTTTTCGATCGCCCGCCGTGAAAAACCCAATTGCAAAGCTACAGAACATTGCGATCAACCCTCCTGAATCAATGTTATGGCTGTAGTTGTGGTCTGTACGTCCATATGTCTTCATATCCTCGGCATTGTGTTTTTAAAATGTTTATTCACGCTTCCAATCAACAAAATTTAACCGATCACTAAGAAATTCACAAATGGAATGAGTTAAATGTTAGTGTAAAAATGGGGTAAAATAAAGTGATTGAAAAAAAATCTACCCACTTCAAAAAATACGCAAGTAGTATGCTCCTATTAGTTTGTTAACACTTAGGGAATTACCACAAAAACGTTTAGCCACTTAGGGTTGCTTAAAAATTAATAAATTTGGTCAGACTTCAAAATTATCAAGTGGCCCTTATTTTCTTTTGACTAGTATATAATATACGAGTTTCATATAAAAAGTATAGTAAGGCGGTCCAATGATCTCAGACTATATTCAATTTTTATCTAAACCGATTAACTTGCAACTACGAATCCAGTAAATGTTTAAATTGTAAAGACTAAATCGATCGATCGCTTGTGAGTGGGAGCTTTAAATCAAAAGCACTAAGGAGTATTTATATCAACTTTAAAGCAAATCGCTCTCAAACAACTTTCTTTCCCTTTTTATTCCCGTTAGGGGACGAATTTCAATAAACTATGATACACGAATTCCATAAATTCTGTTACATAATGTTTGTGCAAAATATGAAGTAGATTGGACCAAGGAATCACGTTGTCCTATACAAACTGTTTTCCCCCTTTTCATACCCTTAGGAGTCGAATTTCGAAAAATCCCTTCTTATCGGATCCCTACGCATTACAAAGAGCAAGCCCTGCAAGTTTCAAGTCTCTACGATCAGCGGTTTAGGCTGTGAGTTGATCCGTCAGTCATTCAGGCAGGACAAAGGATTTTATATGTATAGATTTCGTTTGAGATTAAAAAATCTAACAAAAATCGAGTTAAGCCCAGGCCAGTGGTGTCTGTAATAAGAAAAAAACCCAGAAAGTGTTCTTTTACTTCAGCCTCGTTGTTGCTTGCATTTAAAAGAACGCGAACGTACTGTACGACAACCGATATTTGTTCTTCGTGTGCAATATCTGGAGTGCAAACTAAAATAATTGAAAAATATTTGGATTGTGTCAATTCCAAAACAATAGTTTTTTTATTCTTTCTCCTAATAACTGTATTATTTCATTCTGAATTTTACGGCCAAGGTAATGAGTTAGGCATGACTCAGATTTTTGAACAAGGGCAATGTGTTCCGCAAGCACATTATCAAAATTTGAGGTATATTAAATCAGCTTTAAAAAGTTACCATTATCAGAATCTTACATTTTTTCAGATCTTCCCCGAAAAGCCAGACATTGCCTAGCTAAAAAATGAATTATGTTAATTATTCGTTCAAGTACTTTTTTCGTTCAATTTCATTTTGGTGTATGAAATCTACCGAATTTTCTTTTAACAGTTTTCAATGTGATTTGTTTCTTAAGACATGATAGGCCCTACTGTGCCCTAAGCTCTTTTCATGACGGTCTACACTTCTATTGTCTATTGCTAGACAGATGCTGCCAATCTGCCAATCGTTGTACCCTGAATCGAGTGACAGCATGAAAAAGTTTACAATAAAAACAATAAACAGAATCAGTTGATTTAGAGTAAACCAGCCAGTTTCTTAAAATGGTTTCATTATTTAACATCTTTTTAGTATAATAAGCATTTGAAAAATACCATTTCGGACTATTCAAAGGATATGAACCCAATTTTACCTGTACTGGCCCACGCTCCATCAAAAATATCCTCTGTTTATCGGATAACACCTGTGGCCATAACGCGAGATCATTCATTATAATATCTTCTCGAACGCTACGGCACAAGGAGGTTCTGCGTCTTCTTCGACTACCGGCGACAAAGACAGCAGCGGCAGTGGCTTTGAAGGGACGAGTTCTGCTGTAGAATAGGGAATATGCACGTATTTTTTTTATTTATTTATATAAATATATCTTGTTTAGTAAACCGTATGGTAAAATCAGTGTTTTGATATCATTAAAAATAATGAAGATATGAACGTTTAAAGTGGTCTATTAGACAGAGAGATCCGACGTGTATCGTGACGTCACATAACACGACTTTCATAGAAAGTTCATACTAAATTTCGTTTTGCTAGAAAGAGATAGATTACAAACTTTGACCGCTCATATCTTGCTCATTTATCAACAGATATTGAAAATTTTCTCGCCATTTTCTTTATTTTTCTGTCTAGTAACATATTATTATATTTTAAGCTATTTTTATGTTTTATGCATATTCCCTATTATCTTGGTTTTCATGTCTTTGTCTCCAGGTGTTCGTCCGAAGATGGACCGGGTCGAACAATAAACCATTCAATAGAACTTGTATTCTTTTTCAGAAATTCTTCCTTCTCCAGCTTTTATTTTCGACTCTGTGTACCAGAAAGTTTCTTTTTTCCATCGCCATCAGACATCTAAAATAAATAATAAACTAAGTATAGGCCTAAACCAAAATATACCTAATAGTACTATCAATGTAAATTAATATAGGCCCAGGGCCCAGAGAAATAGTTACAACTTGAACTAAATATTTTTTATTACTAGCTGATGCCCGCAACTTCGTTTGCATAGAAGTAACAGAAACGGAACCCTCAAATAAAAGTAGCCTATGTTAGACTTTATAACTTCAGCTATCAGCCAGTGAAAGTCCCGTGAAAATCGGTCCTGCCGTTTCAGAGATTAGCCGTAAAAAACAGACAGACAGACAGACAGACGGACAGACAAAAGTTTTAAAAATTGATATTTTATTTTTATCGAATATACTTTCATATGCATTAAGTGAAAAGCTGTTAATTTGAAATAACAAACAGACACTTCAATCTGTATAGAATAGATGTATAGATATGACACAATATAACTATACCTAGGTAACACTGAAAATTTTTAGAAAATAAAAAATGACTTTAATGTATAATGTTGCCAATACTTTTATTGTTTTTCGAAGTAAACTCCGTTCCTCTCTTCACATCTCGCATTCGATGGAACCACTGTGAAAAGCAGTGGGCTCATTCTTCCTTAAGGGTCTCTTCTATGGCATTTTCGTACGCTTTCACCGCATCTTCAGGGCTAGTAAAGAGAATACCTCAAATTTTATCTTTAGTTCTTGGCAATAAATGAAAGTCGCAGGGCGCCAGGTCAGGACTGTATGGCGGATGACTCATTATCTCGACACCTGCCATAGTCAAATATTCAACAGTCCGTTTTGCGGAGTGCGCTGAAGTATTGTCGTGGTGAAGAAGGATCCTGCTTCGAGGGCGCTGCTGTCGAATTTTTTCCAAGACAACAGGCAAACAGCGATTGACATACCAGTCTGCAGTAACTGTCCTTCCATCTTCTAGTACAACTCTCGCGAAATGACCTTTCCGACCAAAGAATGAGGCAATCATCTTTTTTCCTTGACTTCTTCCTTTCTTTACCTCAGTTGGCCGATCCTCGAAAGGAACCAGCCACTGAGCGGATTGTTTTTGGGTTCGTAGCAATATATGCAGCTTTCATCACCTGTGACGATATCAAATACAGCATTTGAGTCACCGCCGTTGAACTTATCTAACATTTGGCGACACCAGTCCATGCAAAGGTGTTTTGGTCGTCGGTTAAAGTATGGGTAATCCATCTGGTACAAATCTTCCTGACGCCTAAATGTTCGTGTAATATTTTTTGAACTTGACTCATACCAATGCCTAGGCTTGCCCGTATCTGCTGATAGGTCACTCTCTTATCTTCCTCTATCATGCGTCGCACAGCACTGATGTTATCTTCAGTAGTCGCTGTTAAAGGACGTCCCTCACGCGGATCATCATTGAGATTGCTACGTCCACGATTGTAAATAGTGGCACGAAATGGGGCTTCATTAAGAAATACTAATCGCAGCCTATCATAGCTTTGGTGTTGAGTAAGCCCACAACGAAAGTCATAATAAATCATTAACCGAATTTTTTCTCGCGTTAGGTTCATTTTCACGTGTAACAAGAGTTTTAGAATTTAGATTTGCCGCCATTCACAAGGTTACCAAAGAGTTCTAAAATTGAAATTCAAAAAAAGTTTTCATCAGTAATATTTCTAACTGGCCAGTTCTAAACATTTTCAGTGTTACCCACGTATAACGTCGCGGTACATTACGCAATCTAACAAAAAACAAAATAAAAAAGTAGTTCGTTGTTCAAAGGTACTAGGTACATACAAGTAAGACCTGAATAAATACCTAAGTATACTAGTAGGTACATATTAAAGCAATTTAACTTACCGTTGCGTTGTTCGTTCCACACTGCACTAGGATAAACAAATGTTTATCCTAGATAGGTATACCTAGGTGTTGTCACTATCACTCGTTGTTTGTTTTTTTCATGGATTTCGCTAGCTGTTTTTGATGACCTCTAACCCCGATGCATGTCGCAATAATTCTGTGAGCAAATAATTAAATCTTACCTTTTATATGCCTTTTATATAATTTTTACCAAAAGAAAAGCCGATTTTCTTCATATTTACATGTTTACCCAAAGATGATACTTAATTCATCGCATCAAGGCTTATTTCGCAAAACTACGGTGTAGTGGTAAAACATTAAACAAAAATTGCGGCACGCGTTCACAAAGCTGTTCGGTAGCGATGCGACACTACGCCAATACAAAGGCTGCACTAAAAGTATCGGGAATGGAATATTTCCACTGTTCCTGTCATATTAAAATCTTTTTAATTTAAAACTCCTTGGTTTTAAAAATCGAATACCGTTTATTTATATAAAAAAAGATTCTCGGTCTTGTCACAAGGTCTTGTCAAACTTGTTTAGTCTTTGAGAAAATGGAATTGACTCGAGAAAATTCTAGAGCGATGATTTATTATGACTTTCGAAGTAGTTTACACAAAAACAGCATGTTGACCGGATAATTTCTGCATTTGGTGATGAAGCCCCATCCAAAACCACAATTTATCGCTGGTTTGCTGAATTTCAACGTGGACGTGTCAAGCTCAGTGATGATCCCCGTCAAGGTCGTCCAAAAACTGCAGTCACCCAAGAAAACGTTGATGCTGTGCGTAAGCTGATTGAGGAAGATCGACATGTGACATACCGCAAAATTCAGGCAACTTTAGACATTGGCATGAGTCAAATACAAATAATCTTACATGAACAATTAGGTGTAAAAAAGTTGTTTTCCCGATGGATACCGCATTTGCTCTGTGAAGAGCAAAAAGCGGCTCGCGTTACTTGGTGCGTCAGAACTTTCGAAAGATTCCACGCAGGATCCTAAAATACAACATCGTTTCAGGTGACGAATCCTGGATATACGCGTACGAACCCGAAACAAAAAACCAGTCACGAGTTTGGGTGTTCGGAAATGAGTTAAAGCCAACAAAAATTGTTTGTTTACGGAGTGTTGCAAAAAAAATGGTGGCCACGTTTGTCTCCAAAACCGGCCATGTTGCGACTATTCCTCTTGAGGGACAAAGAACGGTTAATGCAGAATGGTATGCTAACATTTGTTTGCCACAGGTCGTTTCTGAACTCCGTAAAGAGAACTGGAACCGCCGTATCATCCTCCATCACGACAATGCGAGTTCTCACACCGCGCACAGAACAAAAGAGTTTTTAGAGCAAGAAATCATAGAATTATTAGACCATCCGCCGTATAGCCCCGACCTAAGCCCTAATGATTTCTATACTTTCCCTAAAATAAAAAATAAATTGCGTGGTCAGAGATTTTCATCACCTGAAGAAGCTGTGGACGCCTACAAAACGGCCATTTTGGAGACCCCAACTTCCGAATGGAATGGTTGCTTCAATGATTGGTTCCATCGTATAGAAAAATGTGTCAAATTTCGCGGAGAATACTTCGAAAAGCAATAAATACATTTTTAAATAGTAATGTTGTGTCACTTCCTTGATTCCCGAAATTTTCAGTGCCGCCCTCGTATAATCTTTAATTATCTGTTTAAGGCTGATTTCACGTTGAAACAAAAGTTATTGTGTAGAGTAGGTAAAGACGCAGCTTGTGGTGGCGCGCCTTGCTACCTCGTGCCCGGCATCGGCCTTAACACGGTCGCAGGGTCTTTGAGAGCGCCGCATCTTTGGAGGTGTCGCAGAGGGCGCTCGGCGTCCCCTTAGACCCAGCGCCCGTGTGCGCCGCACACCCTGCACTATAGGTAAAGCCGCCTCTGACCTTTCGTATACTGAACTTTAGTTAAGTGAACCTAGAAAGGTCACTGTAATTCTTAACAGATATTAATAGCTGATTTTATTAAAATTATACTTCGTGCTGCGCTCTCGAATCAGTATAGACAAATATTAAACACTTGTAGTAACGTTAGGTCACACCACTACGCTGTTATAGTATAGTCTAAAGAGAAAAAAACAATAAAAAAAACAAATGGATTATATAATATGTAGGTATGTCACCGTAAAATTGTAAAAACCATTAGGTAGATTGCAAATTATGTAACGAGATAGTAAAAATATGTCGAAAGATTTTGTTCATGCGTCATAGTGAACATGGAGATGCAACTCAGCAGATGAGAAACGGGGACAGAAAACTGCGGAGATCGTCATTTATTTATTTATTCGTCGCATCAGTAGTTGCAATTCATCTGTACTGTAGACTTTAGATTTATGATGAATTGTAAAAACACACTAGCATGTAAGATTGTACATTTATATAAACACACACTTAGATATAATGTAGTATAAATAATAAGGTAAGTTGTAAATAAACTCTCTTCACTTTGGACACCGACGCCGTTTCATTCAGCAACCCTGGTTCCTCTCACTGTGGTTAAGACACCCCAAACCATCATTACGATCAGTCGTGTGAGTCTGCACGATTGGCAGTGAGAAAATCCATCCTTATACCCATACCCTTCCAACTTTCCGTCTGTTACCTTAGGGCTCACGGTGCAGACATTCCGCACTAATTATATATATTTATTTATACATAAATCTATGGTTAGGGCTAGGGTCTGTAGGGCAATAGCCTATTGCCCTACCTATGCCTATTGCCAATAGGGCATTAGGGGTTAGGACTCTTAGTGTTAGAATACAGCTCTCCCCCATAGTTTAAGGATCAGATTTTACAGATTTATTACTATATATTTATAATCTAACAAAAATTATTGTGTTAAATTATAGGCAGAGTATTCGCGTCGCAAGTCTAATCAACATTTTACAATTTTACGGTGACATATTATATAATATACTCTAAAATGCCCCGTCCAGACTGCTCGCGAAGTATGAAAAGCCGAAGCGAAGTGCGTGCCCAGGCCCACAGTCTTATTCGGTCAACCTCGGCTTACTTCGCGAGTAGTCTAGATGAGGTGTAGGTAAAATAAAATGTCGAAACGTGCGTCCAACGAAAATTAGAGGGGTATGTATATTTTACCTTATGTACAATATTTATAACGTATTTCAGGCCAATACCTGAGACCAGTGATCCTACGGCGGATGGGCCTAGCCAGATACTGTCGCCACCAGGTGATAATTGTATTGACGTCACCGGTAGCGACGTTGCTGAAAATAACGCGGTGGATATTTCATTTCCGTTGCTGCATAATATGGTCCCGATATTAATAGGCTAGTCGCACACGTGCAATATTATTGACAGAATAAACAGAAAAATTTGTCAATACTAGTCAACACATACAAAAAAAAACGGCATTGATATGGCCCGCACACAAGGAATATTATTATATTATTATATTGTCAATATGAGATATGGTGATGTTTGCGACTAGCCATAAAGAAGTTGCAAGTAGATTTAGCCATTTAGCCAACATTTCTTTGCTGTAGGCAAAGAAATTCACAAAGAAGAATGTTGAAAAAATATTTAATACATACTCGCTAATTGTAATTACATGTCAGCCCCTTTGTTGAATCCAAAAATTAAAAATTCTGCTCATTATGAACATGCTCTCAAAAGAGATGTGGCTATAGAAAATCGCCAGAAATTAATCGCTGCAGGTCTGGCTGGTTTAGGCCAAATAATTTCGACGCAACTAGCTTCTTCGGAGGTAGATTATAGGTAGTATAGGATAGGTAGAAATTTAGTTAAAGATTTAATGGACGTGAGCAGAATATTTTCCGATGTTCAGTACTGTGATTCGGAAACGCGTAAACAATTTACTTTAAATTTAGTAAAAAGTGACCTACGAAGTCATTTAAAAAAAACTTAGGCATTTTCATCCGTTAATGGATGATTTATACAGTATTCTCCAAGCGAAGTAACCACTCTTGAAATACTGTAGTGCCCGGGACAGTTGGTTTTTCAATGTCGTATGGTTGCATACGGCATTCTCACAACATACTGAGACTAATCCAAGGAAATGACTGGTCAATACGTCTAGGGCCAACTTTGTGCGGGTTTCCACACGATGTTTTCCTTCACCGTTAGAGTGTCCGACTGTCCGTATAATCATGGACTAATAAATAGTAATTTTATTAGTCCATGGTATAATGTACTTGAGATCTGAAAAAGTCTCATTGGTACACGCCACAACCTGGTATTCGAACCTGTAGGTACTCTCTCGACTCCGAACCAAACGGTCTACTCACTAGGCCACGGAGTCTTTGAAGTAATTTAACATTTAAGTCAATTAACCGAACAAAAATCGATAAATTTTTATTTTGTTGACAGGGCCGGATCTACCTAAGGGCTACTTGGGCTGCAGCCCAGGGCCCCGAGGTTACAAGGGGCCCCCAGACCCCGCTAAAAACAATAGGCGATAATTTGAATTTTAAAAATGGTTGTCTGTAAAGTCAGTTTACGGGCGATATTTTTATGTGATATTGTCATAAGAAAACATTGTAAAAAAATTGCATACTTCTATGAATTGAGTTAAGGCGGAAAATACGTGTGAAAGGATGTTTTCATGCTGATTTTCATTATTTTTTTTAAGATATTAAAAATGAATATTATTTATTGAAACTATTTGGTTATTTTATACATATCGCACCTTCAGAATTGAAGTGGCTTAATCCAAAATTCTTGATTTTTGGTAAACTCCTAAAATGTAATTGGAGAATAGGCCATTTTTTGGATTTTTGACTATAATAGTAAGTGTAAGCCTTATGTAGTTACAGTTTTTGTTATTTGCCGTAGGTGAATAGTTGTTTAAGTGATTTCTTATTAAAAATATGAGTTTAATTAATTAGAACCTTTGTTAATTAATCATAAAATCCAAAATTTTTAATATTTAATTGGTTTATTTAGCTTTGTGTCTATTTTTTACTGAAGCATTCAAAAATAAAACGTAACTATTTCAAAAATAGGCTATTTATTTCTAATGTAAAATTTAGTTTTGATGACGAAATTTTTGGAACTACTTTATTAATTTGACTTTTAAAATTAAAGGCAAATTAGAATAGAGGACACTGAAAAAACTTTTCTTTTGTGCGTAATAATGTTATACCTTATTTGTATGTATTAGGTATCTTATATTTTTATGTATTTACCGTACCTATACATAAAAAATAAGGTACATAAGTTACCGTGGCGTCTTCCTATCAAAATAATGTTTATTATGCAGGAAAATGACATGCTATTTAAACAAGCCTTTCAATATCAGAGGTCAATATTAATTATTATCGACGGGGAAATTTCATCATCAGCTTATGGACATATGGATAGCCCACTGCTTAACGTAGGCCTCGACTAATGAGCGCCAACCATCTGTGGGAGAGCCACGCTTCGGCATGAATGGGCCGGCTCGACCGGGTAAATACCACGACCTCACAGAAAACCGGCGTGAAATAACGCTTGCGTTGTGTTTCGCCGAGTGAGTGAGGTTACCGGAGGCCCATGGGGGGGGATTGGGGATTTTAAGGATCAGGAACGCAAGTCGCAGCACCAGAGGACTTACAAGTGTAACTCCTCTGGTGCTGCGAGTGTCCATGGGCGGCGGTAATCTCTTACCATCAGGTGATCCGTCTGCTCGTTTCCTGGTTCATTACATAAAATAAAAAAAAACCCGATCTCGGACAGCCCTCATCCATCTGCTGCCAGCCAACTTTAAATCGTCGGTCCATTGTGCCGCAGATCGTCCTACACTACGTTTGCCTAAGCGTGGTCTCCATTCTAACGCTTGTCTGCGCCATCAACCGTCTGTCCGTCCGCAAACATGGCCGACTCACTACCAGTTCAGAGTGCTTATTCTATGAGGAATGTCAGTGACTTTAATTCGTAGTAGTTGTCCCGGAGTTTCCCGAATGCAACCCAGCTCAAGCTTATTCTTCTATTTGCCTCGTTCTCAAAGTTATGCCGCCCTAGTTGAATGAGAGTTTACGCAAGATATACGTATTCTTGTTTCTTAACTTCAAGACTAGTACCATTTACGACGACAGGTCCTGGAGAATATGCTCAATATGCATAATTTTGGTTTTGTTAAGATTCATCCCGAGACGCACCCGTCTTGAACAATCACTTAGGCTGTTCAGCATCTCTTCCAGGTCCTGCAGATATTCTGACATAATGATTATTTCATCCGCAAACGACGCGTAAGTAAACAGTTTCGGAGAGATAACATCTACCTGTCTCATTCCTTGACGAAGTTGGATCGGTTTTATGATCTGTTCTTTTACTTGGACGGTAATCGTTGCGGCCTTGAACATACATCTTAACAACTCGAAATATTATTGGCAGTCAACGAGGCATTTCTGCATGAATTCTAGCACAGACCAGAACCTCAATTCTTTTATTTAAAGTAGAATTTAATTTTACTTTACGATGTTTCGACTAATCAGAGCGCGTTTTACGTTGGTATAACGTTTATAAAAACACAGTTTGAGATTAGCGTATTGAGACTTGATTGTAATTGTATTAATGCAGGTTTTATTTAGCAGAATTGCCCCTCAGGTCTTGACGGTATCGAAGGCTTTCTCATAGTCCACATACGCTAAGCAGAGAGGCTGATTATACTTCTCGATGTATGTATGTGGTTCCCGGTCTGCTCCAGTGGCTGAAAGTCGTTGAACTTCTGGGAAGGATGATTCGAGATAACCTTCGATAATAGCTAATAAACGTGACTCAGGAGCGGAATGGGACGGTAGTTTCAAGTCGCGTGTTATCGCCTGTTTTAAAAATGAAACCACCTATTATATTCCTGCTCCATGCTTCCAGAGTAGTGCCAGTGTGAATGACGGAATTAAGGAGCTCAGTCAAGACAGGTGTTCCTCCTGCCTTAAGCAGCTATGTAGTTATTTCGCCATCTCCTGGTGCTTTATTATTATGAAGCTGTCTGAGAGCTATTCTAATCTCACCCATGTCAATATCAGGAATCTAATCTGTAAGGTGGTGCATAAGTCTGGCTCGTGAATCATCTGCAAGATGGGTTTGGGGTAGGTTCGTGTTTTAGGTGTACTGTTCCACATTTCGACTTCATCGAGAATCTCCGATTTCGTGGTGACAGTAGTGTCTTGCAAGTTACGGCTGCGTTTTGTCAAAAATGACAACATGAGTCATTGAGTTTAGCAAATACCTTCGAGCCCTTATTTCGCACGTAAGCATAGTTTACTTGATGGCCCTAAATACCCAATACATTTATAATATCTTTTATACGTTTAGATTTTGCTGAAATCATCTTTTCTCATATTGTATTTTCATTCCAATTATATTTTAATAGTATTATAACATAACTGTCACACACAACCTGTCAATTATTTTACTAATTCATAATAAATAAATAAAATTATTTCATTGTTTTTTTTATATTCTTATATACATCACTATTTCGGTTTCTCTCTCACCCAAAGGTTGCCTGGATGAGATTGCTACCACAGCAATAAGATCGCCTTTTGTACAACTATTACTTGCGTAGATTTAAGTAATATTTATGTTTTTTTGTGCAATAAAAATATGTAATAATATCATTATAGAAACAGTTTTTTGACATGGCTATTAGTTGAGTAGGTACTTAGATAGGCCCCTAAGTAGTTACAGCCCAGGGCCCCACAAATTCAAGATCCGCCCCTGTTTTGTTCGAATTTTACCGAATCATTTAAAAAATGATAAAGCCGTGTCAAACAAAGTAAAGCCTGGAACTGAAAGCTCAAGTTAGAAATAATAAATCGTCAAATTTAACTAACACAGCTAGAAATTTAAACTGGAAGGCGAAGACTTCGAACCGCAGGCAGCTGGGTCCAGCGCCTCGACGGCAGATGCCTGCTCAACAGAGCGGGACGTCTCGTTCGGGACCATCACGCAACTTCTCAAAGCGCATCAAGGCAACTCGCCACTGCCACCGGTAAACAAGGTACGTTACGCTAGACGGCCTATTTTTAGAACCAATGGTCGCTCATAACACAGGATTGTAAAGCAATATCAATAAACGGTAGAATTTGATGGACTACCTCATCAACACTATGTACCCACAGAAAATACGTTTTCTGAATTTGAAAAAACCCATTTGGCTTCTGTTATTCAGGAGCTTATTGATGTAGGGGCTATCCTATCAAAAACATTAATGTGAAATGAGAGCCAAGTTCAATAATATGATATATGCCTTGGTTGTTAACTTCAACGACAAAAGAAGTGAGATCTAAATGGGTGCCAAGTTATTGAACATGGTCAGTCCTGAAATTTATTTATAACAACGTAAAATATAATTTCTTCTTATAACTCAGGATAATATATTGAAGCCTAACGTCTGACTTGCTAGTTTTCATATACGAATTATATTATAATTGCCTTCGCAAGTTCTAAACCTGTTACTTGTCGGTGCTCAAACGCGGAGTTCTCGATGCTTCATTAGAAATAACCTTGGCAGAGTGGTCTTCCAATACCATAAAACAGTACGATGTATGTTTCAGACGTTGGTATATATTTTATCAAAATAAGGACATCGATGTTTACAAGCCATCAAGGTTACACAGGTAATAGAATTTTTAACAAACAATTTTAATAATGGAGGCAAGTACGGTACAATTAATAGTCATAGATCTGCTCTAGCACTTATAACTAGTAATGTTTCTACTGACTATCGAATTTAAAAATTTTGTAAAGGTGTTTACAATATAAGGCCCCCGTTACCCAAGTATAACACCACTTGGGATGCAGCTGTAGTTTTAAATTACTTAGGATCTTTGTTCCTTAATGAAGGTCTTTCACTTGAGAAACTTTTGAAAAATGTATTACCTCACTTGGCCTTGTCACTGCTTATAGAGTGCAAACTCTCTCTAAAATAAAAGTTAGTGAATTAATTATTTGTAATGATCAAATTGTTTTAAAAATTAGAGATTTGATTAAGACTTCAAAAAAAGGAACTAAGAAACCAACTCTATATTTATATACCTTTCATTAATGAACGTGCAGAGGTTTGCCCTGCAAAAACTTTAATAGCTTATATTGAGAAAACAAAAGAACTAAGAAAGTCTGATTATCTTTTCATAAGTTTTCAAAAACTCCATTACGGGACAAACATTAAAAGTGTACATTGAAGGATAGTGGAATTGACAGCTCGTGCTTTTCGTCCCATAGCACTAGGCACGCCGTCTCTTCCATGTCGTATAAGCTTGGAGTCAGTCTGGATGTCATACGACAGACTGCTGGATAGAGTGCCAATTCCCCTCAACAATTTGCAAAGTTTTATAATAGGCCAATAATAAATAAGGAAAACAATGTAGTCTTAGCTAAAACAATTTGTTCACTTTAAACTCTTATTTCTTTATTATATTTCGTTTTTGTCTATCTTTTTTTTTCTCGAGGGCGAGGGCGATTCGAGGGCGCAGCACGATTTTAATTAGTGATTAAACTAACTTACCTAAAGTGAAGTCCTATTATACAAAATACTGCGCCCGAAGAATCAGTAACCCGCCCACCAAAGTGAGCCCTAGTTATTAAGTAAACATCATTTTTATTCGCTCAACTGGCGGATATATCCACTCGATATGCATATTATATTGACTAACCGGAACATAGATAAAGTATAATCCATTTGTTTTTTCTCTTTTAGACTATAGTGTAACAGTGGTGTGACCTAGCGTTACTACAAGTGTTTAATATTTGTCTATACTGATTCTTCGGGCGCAGCATTTCGTATAATTATGATTCAACTTCACCTACAGGTAAGTTTGTTTAATCACTAATTATTCTATTTTGCAGCGAGAGGACGTATAGACATCAGCATGGAGTCATCATACTACGAGGAGTCTATGAGCAGCAGCAGCAGTAGCAGCAGCTCCATGAGCGGTGGTTTCAAGGGAGTTGCAGCCGGGGGCGAAAACCTAGTGCAGATCAAGCCGCAACGAGTCAAGCTGCGCCTGAGACAGAGTGAGTTGACATCATTATGTGACTCATATGACTTTGTTATAAATTTTAATATCATCATCTCTTGATATAGGTACGTTGATGTGACAAACCCACGTTTTTAATGACTTGTAGCTGCTTATTTCACAAATGTATATGTCACCTAGAAATTGTAAAAACCGTTAGATTGTAATATTACTAGAGATATTAATATGCTGCCAGATTGTCAAATACAAATTTGTCTATACAATTGTACGCATTATTTTTCGTTATATTGTAATATTTACCGTACCGATTGGTTAAACGGTATGTGCCCCATGCCGCCAATTTGTTTGCTTTGCTGTCTTAATAATAATTAAAACGAAAAATAATGCGTACAATTGTATGGAGAAATTTGTATTTGACAATCTGTCAGCATATTATAATATCTCTATTAATATTACAATCTAACGGTTTTTACAATTTTACGGTGACATATACAACATTGTATAACTTGATCCATCAGTCATGGTTTAGTTTAGGGATGTTGCGGATGCATTTTTTTTCACATCCGCGGATGCGAATCTGTACATAAAACTTAAGTGTTGGTTTGAAGGGTAAAAAACACAGTAATATAAATCCTTTCTTTATCTATACTTATAATAATATTATAAAGCTGAAGAATTTGTTTGTTAAGAACTACTTACTGGTTAGAATTAAAAAAATATTTTTGTGTTGGATAGTCCATTTATCGAGGAAGGCTTTAGGCTATATAGCATCATGCTAAGCGCAATACGAGCGGAGCACCAATCAAGAACGTTTCAAAGCGGGTTTTTTTTCTTCCTTTTGAGAGCTTTCACTGCGTACGCTGCGGAAACGGTTAAAGTTTCGCTAAAATTATGTTTGACAGAATTGTTCCTCTTTAAAAGTTCTAAAAAAAGTCCGCGACTATATATGTCTATCTTTTAAGGTTGGCTCACAATAACCTTTTTATGCTAACCAAATTTGTTCTAAAATTAAGCATTATATTTTGTGAGGGTGTTTTCATAAAGATGATATTAATCCTTATCCAAGTAAATACTAAATATAATAGAGCATTATATTTAATTAAAAGTAGAATGACCGCTTTTTCGGACTCCAGTTTGTTTCGCAAGGGTTCGTATATTAATCCTGCGCTACTAAATAACTGTTTCCCTTTCTTTCTCGTCGCGCCTTGCTACACATCCGCATCCGCATCAGATCCGCATCGATTTATACGGATGCGGATGTCTAAATCGATGCGGATGCGGATGCGAATATTCGCAACATCTTTGGTTCAGTTGTCGCCGTGCTAGTAATTATTAAAATTCTAAAGCACTGATTGTGTATACCAGGGAGCGGATACTTCTCTGTTTAATGTGAAAAAATAAAAACTAAAATAACTAGTATTTATTCTATAAAAATCTTTTGCAAACAAATACAGTAGAGAAAGAAAAATATATGGAAGTTGTACAGAAAGTTAATGTTTAACCCTTGTAAAGTTCAAACTTAAATCGAATCAATCAATCAAAAATGTTTTATTCAAAATTGGTATTTTTATACACTTTCTGAACATCGGTCTACAGTATGATGCCATTTCACCGTTTCGGAAACTAAAAAAATATAAATAAGTAATATATTACATAAGGTTCGGTAAAATTATATTATATGAATAATTATCTAAGGCCACACGGCGACCTCTCGTTTATTTTTTATGTTTTACAGCCATAATTATACCACCTGTCTAGAAAGAGATCTATTACCATCTATCTATAACCACATACCTATGTGATATAATAGTAGATCTCGTTCTAGAGTCTAGTCACTAGGTCCAATATAATTTTCTTCTCATTTACAGACCAGATGCAGAAAATGACATTCTCGTACGCCCAAGCCCAGGATTATCCGGTTGATCTGTACTACCTCATGGACCTCAGTCGCTCCATGAAAGACGACAAGGAGAAGCTAAGTTCTCTGGGTAGTCTTCTGTCGAGCACCATGAGAAACATTACGTCGAACTTCAGAATCGGTTTCGGATCGTTCGTCGACAAACTAGTCATGCCTTTTGTGTCTACCGTACCAATAAAGTGAGTGTACATTTTAATTTTATAAAGCGTATATTGCGTCAACCACCCACACAGACTAGTATAGGTTATAAACCAACTAACTACAATATATTATCCTCAGTTATAAGTAGAAATAATATTTTATGTTGTTATAAATAAATTTCAGGACTGATCATTGAACTTGGCACCCATTTAGATCTCACTTCTTTTGTCGTTGAAGTCAACAACCAACGCATATATCATAATATTGAACTTGGCTCTCATTTCACATTTATGTTTTCGATAGAATATCATTACTTTTTGTACATAAATTATTATACATAGTAGGTACTTATTTATAACAAAATAATTACCAAAGTTAAGTTTTCCTAATAGAATCAATTAAGTGAATTATTTTTAAACAAAAAAAATCGGTTTGACTTCCAAAGTCGCTACCAGCCCAAACAATACCCTACAATATTTTATAGAACTTACGTTCAAATTTGCTGGTACCGACTTCAAAATTAAGAAGATTGAGTAGAGAAATAGTCAAAATTTTAGTTAAATTTAAAAGGGAAATTATTTAGAAAATAAGTTTTATTTCATATTTTTTTGTATTTACTTTGGAAGTCGGTTTAATTTTTTGTTTAAAAATAATGATTTCATACTTTTTAGTGATATATTTTGTCAAGTTATTATTAATACATCTTAAGAACGTCTAAAATAATCGATCGAATGTATAATTGAATACGCGCTAAGTTTTTACTAGGTATTGTTAATAAGATGATGATGATTACTGTAAGATACAAAATGGCATATGCTTGCAGTTCTTTAAACAATACCGAAATTTCCAAACACATATCTTTAAAGACTGAGGAGTTCTGTTCACTGCTTTTGGATCCAGGTTATACCAAGGATCCAAAAGCACCAAGGTGCAACTATATGTATCGATATAAATTTCGAGGAGTTCCCTCGATTCCTCATGGATCGCATCATCAGGTTTCCACTTTAGTGACTAAAGGACCAATTTCGAATTAAACCCTTTACAACAAAATAATTTTGCAAATAGGTCCACAAACGGCAGAGTAATGTTCAAAGATCTCCGAGTTAGTGTAAAATACTATGAAAAGTACCTTTTATATCATAATAATCTGATGATGTATGGTATATGATGTGATGATGTATGTTTATAAATTACTCTAATTGACATGGTTGCATTTCTTCAAACAACGCCGAAATCCCCAAACATGTATCTATAAGGAGTCAGGAGTTCTATTCTGTACCTTTGGGTCCAGGATATACCTTGGAGCAAAATCTTACTTTTTGGTAGCACATGCTTAGACTTGTTTAGAAAAAGTCAAAATCACCATTTGTGTCCATATAAATTTTGAGGAGTTCCCTCGATTCCTCGTGGATTCCAACATCAGGTCACCACTTTTTTGACACAATCACAATCACAAAAAAAATTTGAAAATTGCTTCATAATATTGAATTTTTAGGTCATCTGGAACTGGGTTAGAGTTTTGATTTATATGTCAGTCAGTGATAAAAATGACGATTTTGGACGTTAATATCTAAATAACCGTTTGGGCTGCAAATGGTTCGTGTAATTATTACACACGGTGCTGTTCGCCAGTTCTGTTACTTGAACTTGGCTTGACACGCGGTAGCGTGTCTAGATTTGTTTTTCATATACAATTTGTCGAGTAAATTAGACTATTGCACAATATATAATTTTATTGCACACAATATTGTATAAACAACGAATGTATGTCTTCGATTTTTATAGGAAAATCAATTAAAAACGACTCATATCGACTTTGTGAAAATTATCAATAGTTCTTTGATTCTTCCTAGATGTCGCTTTTACATTAATTTATAGGTAACTAATCTATTATCTAAAACATGTAGATGATAGGTTATGCTGGTTCGTATGCCATTTCTATTTCATTAATACCTATTTGATTTATAAATACATTTTGACGAGTAAGTTTAGTGCACAATACGCAATTTTATTTTTTGACCACATAGTTCTTTGAGGGCTTCCTAGATGTCGCATTTTCGTCCATACGTATATTGCAGTTCATAAAATGACCAATAGATGTCAGAAAATCATGAATCGAAAGCCAGTTTATTTACTTTTAAACTCACATGGCTAGGTTAAAGTTCCAACTAAATTACATGGTAAAATTAATGGTGATAAAAATGACGATTTTTGGACGTTAATATCTAAATAACCGTTTGAGATGTGTTTATGAAATTTGGAGCACATGTGCATCTCGCAAGTCTCAATATATGAGCCAAATTTGACACGTTTATGTGAATTTTTTTTGAGTTATGACGGGGTCAAAAGTGGCTCCAAATGGTTCGTGTAATATTACACACGGTGCTGCTCGCCAGTTCTGTTACTTGAACTTGGCTTGACACGCTACCGCGTATATACGAAAGCGAGCGGACGTATATTCGAAATTATACGTCCGCTCCGCTCCTCGACCACACTTTAGCTTCTATTTCTTATTGAATTGTAGTTTATTTGTATAAAATATATTGATTACTGTATTTTGCAGACTTATATCACCGTGTGTCGACTGCGCGGCTCCCTACGGATACAAAAATCAAATGTCTCTCAGCAACGACACAGATTTCTTTGATGTGAGTTTATTTCATATTGTTTTATAGCTAGATAATGGCAATACGATAAGATTTAACGACTTATCCATTGTCTAAGTATCTTTAAGGCAAGCAGCAAAGTGGAAGCACTTTCTCATTGAAAAAGCTACAAATAACAGAGAACGTACCTCGTCTATACAGTATTATCTATCATCTAACAATTCTATTATCTTTAGTTTTTCTAGTAGTCTAGTATCTTTAGTATTTCTAGTTCTATTTCCAATAATATAATTTATCATTTCCACCAGATGGCGGTAGCGCTCGCAGACGTGTCGGGTAACTTAGACGCTCCCGAGGGCGGTTTCGACGCGATCATGCAGGCGGTCGTGTGCAAGGACCAGATAGGCTGGCGGGAGAACGCACGAAAACTGCTCGTCTTTTCTACTGATGCGGGTTTCCACTATGCCGGTGATGGAAAGGTATACAAGCATATTGTTTATGTGCACTTTTGTGTACGTATGTGGATTCAAGCAACTACAAAAACTATGATACACAAATTCCATTAATTCTGTTACATAATGTTTGTGCAAAATATGAAGTAGATTGGACCAAGGAATCACGTTGCCCCATACAAACTTTTTTCCCCCTTTTCACCCCCTTAGGAGTCGAATTTCGAAAAATCCCTTCTTATCGGATGCCTGCGCATTACAAAGAGCAAGCCCTGCAAGTTTCAGGTCTCTACGATCAGCGGTTTAGGCTGTGCGTTGATCCGTCAGTCATTCAGGACAAAGGATTTTATATGTATCTACACTAATATTATAAAGAGGAAAACTTTGTTTGTATGTTTGTTTGTTTGTTTGTTTGGTTGTAATGAATAGGCTCAAAAAGTACTGGACCGATTTCAAAAATTCTTTCACCATTCGAAAGCTACATTATCCACGAGTAACATAGGCTAAATTTTATTTTGGAAAAAAATAGGGTTCCGTAAGATATTTGGGGTTTTCGGACACAAGGTGTAAAAAATCAACCAGAAAAGTTACTTATTTTGCGTACGCTGCCTAAATTATAAGAGATAGAACCGTAAAATGTTCTAATTAACTGTAGATCTTATAAATATCTACAAAAAAGTCCGCGACACACTATACCTATCTATGTCGAGTGAGGCACAACAACAATTTTTTTATTTAGAAATCTTGATTTTTTTTTGTACTACATTTAAACGCGTTTATTTTACTCATGCTATTAATCCTTATCAAAACAAATTATTTTATCACTAAGTACAGTTTATGTAGATAATATTTGGTCTTTGAATGATTAAAATTGGACGTTTGGTTTTGAAGTTATGACGAAATTAAAATATTACGATTTCTGCTCCACGGCCCGTTGCGAAGTAGGCGTCACCAAGGTGGGGGTGTGCGTGCGGGAGGGGAGTTTAGATCTATGAGGTAGCCGCAGTATTAGTATCAGTATTGTACCCATAGATTATACAGATATAGGTATACATTGTACCCGTGCGAAGCCGGGGCGGGTCGCTAGTAGATAATAATTTTTAAGCCAGGGATACGAAAATGTATTGGGAGCGAAATCAGATTAAGACAAGTTAGTTTTATGTTATTTACGCGTAAGTCTTTATGTTAAACACATAACCTTTCTTTCTAGCTTATTATTTCTTAGACCTGTCAATGGTATAAGTAATCAGGGGTAAAATTTGGGGAGAAATATTTTTTGAAGTGTTGGTATCACTGCCCGTTTACAATGAATTGCGGGAATCATCGTTTAAAAACAGCACTGTAAATAGAACTCTGTGCTAATGTAATAGAGCATAAAATCGAACACCGGATTTGGTCTGCGGATATGGTCCGCTGTACGCTCCGTACCAAATTCGTGTGTCTGTAGATATCATTACACTAATCAATAAACAAATGACTACTTTTGGAAAAAGAATTCCATGTTTTTAAAATAAAATTAATTTTAAATTAGAATTCTTAGCCAAACAAAAATTATATTGATTTGAAATGGCCAGTAGTGCAGAACGGCAATTCCATAGTTAAAGACTTATTATTATAGTAAAGTATGTATGTATTTAGCTGGGAGGCATCGTGCAACCAAACGACGGAGAGTGCCACATGGAGAACAATGTCTACACCCACTCCACCACTCAGGACTACCCCAGCATATCGCAGATCAATCTCAAGGTATGACTAGTAATGTGTTTTCTGTTCATTTTTTTAACCTGAATGCTTACTGCGTAGGTATAATGATGATGATACTTATACGTGATGTTATAATAACGTCGTCACTTTTGAAATCTTATTAATAAGCGTAGAAGAAAGCAATTAAGTATATAGCTGACATATGAATTCAGAATTTTAATAACTTATGGGATTTCTCATAATATTCATTTATTTGTAGGTGAAGGAGCACGCGATCAACGTGATATTCGCGGTGACGGCGGAGCAGATCGGCGTGTACGAGCAGCTGAGCCAGCACATCGAGGGCTCCAGCAGCGGTACGCTAAGCGACGACTCCGACAACGTCGTCGAGCTCGTGCGCGAGCAGTACAACGTGAGTGTCCCTTCTCTTTCTTTCGTAAGACTTGCTCAGCGGGCTCTACACTCGCGCCGCAAAAGCCCGCGAAGGCCGCGAACCGCGAGTGTGGATGGCTTCACGGCATCGCGTTCGCGCTTCGCGCGCTTTCGAGACGCAGTGACAGGAAGATGTAACCATGAGCATCGAGTGGAGTAACGATCGCGAACTAGAGTTCTTCGAGTGTTATCAAGCAAAACCCTTGCTTTGGCAAGCCCAACATGAATCCTACTATCCTACTATTATTATAAATGTGAAAGTTTGTGAGGATGTATGGATGGATGTTTGTTACTCTTTCACGCAAAAACTACTGAACGGATTTTGATGAAATTTGGTATCTTCGTAGCTTAGGCTCTGGATTAAAACATAGGCTACTTTTTATACCGATCTACTTTTTATACAGTATTCCCGGAGGATGGAAATAAATTGTAACACGCTATAAAGCACACAGTGTGAGAGCAGCAGTGACAGTAATTTCTACGTCCATTTTAGTTAAATGCGCGAACGTAAATGCGAAAGATTGCGAGTGTAGAGGGCTATATTTTTTCCGCCCGAGTGTAGAGCCCGCACTAAAATCCACGTGCGGTACGACGCGAGTGTCTTTCTCTTATGTATAACCATGTTGCTAATGTCCCTCGATAATTATCGTCTATCTATGAAAATAACAGACGATATATTATGAAAAACGTTGCCTTCCCAAAGTCATTGAGATCGTACTGTACAACGTGAGACTCTCCTCTCTTTTTTTGGCTTGAGATATGCCCAAGTTTATAAGTCAAGGATATTGCCTAAATGTTAAGTATTTGGTCTGTCTATGAAAATTCATTCAACTCAACAGAAAATCACGTCAACGGTGGAAATGAAAGACACGACGAGCGACGCGGTGCAGATTATGTATTACTCATCCTGCCTCTGCGATAAGGACAACGTGATGCAGACTAACAAGTGCGACGGACTTAAGGTGAGAAATTAGTGACTAAATGGTGGACGACCTCTGTGGCTCAGTGGCTGAGCGTGTTGGTGCTCAAGCCGGGGGTCGCGGGTTCGAATCCCGCCGACGGAACAAAAAGTTTTTCTGTGTTCCTGGGTCATGGATGTGACTCATGAGTATTAAGTATGTGTATAATATAATAAAAATCTTAAATATGTGTCTAATATAAAAGTATTAATATATTTCCGTTGTCTGGTACCCGTAACACAAGTTCTTCAGGAACTTACCATGGGACCAGATTGACGTGGTGTGAAGCGTCCATAGATAATATATTATTAATTGTTCATATTTATTTACTCTGATTCAATAATGTATAATGTAAAATCCAGGATCAGATTTTACTTTAAACTATGGGGGAGAGCTGTATCCTAACACTAAGACTTAAGAGTTCTAACAGACCCTAGCCCTCATCATAGTTTTTATGTATAAATAAATATATATAATAAGTGTGGGATGTCTGCACCGTAAGCCCTAAGGTAACAGACGGAAAGTTGGAAGGATATGGGTATGGATTTTCTCACTGCCAATCGTGCAAACTCACACGACTGATCGTAATTATGGTTTGAGGTGTCTTAACCACAGTGAGAGGAACCAGGGTTGCTGAATGAAACAGCGTCGGTGTCCAAAGTAAAGAGAGTTTATTTACAACTTATCTTATTATTTATACTACATTACATCTCTGTGTGTGTGTATACAAAATACTTCTAATTAATAATATGTAAATATTAACCCCCTTACTAACAAACATTGTGTATGCGCAAACGCTACACATACGCTACTTTGAGCTGATGTAGGTAATAGGTACGCGCGGAGATAGGTAGATAGGGTTTGGGCTGAGATCTAAGGATTATTTGGAGAATACGAGAACTAGCACTAACCTTTGATGGTGAGCTGGAACGGTAGTTCGAAATATGGGCGGAGTCTTCTCTGCAGCAGACACTACACAGCTCAGGGAATTTATTGATAGTTTATCGCGATCGCTAGCGATTTGAGTTTAGTATATTGGATGCACATGCAGATACGCAGTAGATATGAGCGCCGCGCCGGCGCGCCGCCGCCGCCGTCGATTTTGCCACGCCGCCGCCGCCGCGAAAATACATCGGAGCGCCGAGTGAGCGAGAGGGATAATCATAATATGTAATTTCAGTTTGTGACCATGAGCATTCATATTACCCAAGTCATATATACCCATATAAGCCTTATTAGAACATCCACATAAGTCACACCTATCTCATCGAAAGATTTTTGCATAAAAGACAACATGGTTACTAGAAAGGCAGATCTACTGAATTGATATAGCTAGTAGATGGAGCTAGTAGATCGCATTCATAAAGCCATTGAGGAGTTGCGCAAGTTTGCGCTAAGCGCCTTCTTAGATATTGAAGGCGCGTTCGGCAAAAACTCAAAATGATCTATTACCCTGATACTCTGATAGCCTGGCTTCAAGAATTACTATAGAGTGGATCAAAGCTACGCTAAACAACAGAGTAGCGTTATCAACTATTATGGGCTTGACGCTCAGGAGCAGGTTGACCCAACGATGCCCACAGGAAGGGGTGCGGTGCTGTCACCGCTGCAGCGTTCCCTGGTAGTGAATGGGCTGCTAAAAGAACTGAACAATAGAAGGTTATTTTTGTTGTTCCAACGCGGGAATCGAACCCACGACCTCCGAGTCGTGAGCCAAGCTCAAATTCGACCTAGCAATACTAATGGTGAGCTAATGCTCAGTAGTCGCTGGACTAATACAATCAGGTGCAAAATTGGTGCAAAAGGGTCAAGCTAACAGTCAACGCTAATAAGACAGTCTTGATACCTAACACTAATAAGGGGAAGCTGAAGCAACTAAAACCAACGACACTCTTCGGGAAAACTACCACGTTTGCAAGCGAGGTCAAATATTAGGTTATTACACATAAAGTTGACTTTTGTTAAGGAGGAACATAAAGTTATTTTTTTTAAACGTAATATATTTATTTAATCAAAGTATATACCATTGCTTGCACTTTTGGCCATCTCATAGGTAGTTCATTGATTCGGACAGGAATCAATAAAATCTTTGAAGGCGCTTTGGACTTGAATTTTCGGATCGGATCGGAGCATATCGGAGTTGAGTTTTTTCCTTACAAAATGTTATCCAAATTTATAAAAAAATGGTAATCTGTTGGAGCAAGGTCCGGGGAGTTTCTTAGACATTCCAATTGAAGCTCCTCTAATTTGGTAGCCGTCTGTTGTGCAGTGTGTGATCTAGCGTTGTTCTGAAACATCAGTGACCTAGAGCGAATGACCAACCTCGGTTGTTTAGCAGCTAGCTTTTCTATCATGATTTGCAGTTGCTGGAAATAGACATTTGCCGTAATCGCCTGGCCAGATTAAATAAGGTTGTAGTAAATGACACTAGTCCACCGAACGCTCACAAGTAACTTTTTTGAGTCAATTTTCGCTTGGAGCAGGCTTTGGCTGGTTCGCCAGGATTCAGCCATTGTGATAAGCATTTCGGATTATCGTACAGGATCCACTTTTCATCACAGGTAATGATTCAATTTAAAATCCCTTTATTATTGTGCCGCTCGATGTAACACAGCAGTCGACGCGCATTTGTCGGTTTGTTGCACTCAAAACATAAGGTACCCACCTTTCAAGCCTTCTCATTTTGCATTTTTTTCACCTTTCCATTTTGCTTCAAGTGGATTAAAACAGTTTCATCACTAACACCGCAGCCTGCAGCTAACTCGAACGTGGTTTGTGATGGATCCGCTTCCACAATAGCCTTCAATTCTTCATCATCAACTTTGGTCTCCGGCCGTCCATGGGGCTTGTTCTGCAGGCCAAAAACGTTGGAACCAAAAACGCAATTTGTTTTCTTTTGCGACACCGCCGCCATATACATTATTAATCTTTTTAGCCGTTTCTGCAGCACTGGTGCCATGGTGGAACTCATACTCGAAAATAATACGATATTTCAAAATTTCCATTTTGTAAACAGTGACGCAAAAAAAAACCAAAAGAGGAAAAAACAAATAAATTACGGCTTTCGAAACACAAATGCATGAGTAACTAGCGGTATAAATTTGAAATTGGAATTCCTAACCAAAGAAAATATATTTGAGATCAGTGATCAGCACGACAAAAACCAATTTCATATATTTTTATTTTTATTTTTGCGCAGAAAAATAGCTGTACAGGTCAACTGCATCAAAACATTCAATAGTCTACAGAGGCTGGCCTGTCTTATCAGATACAAACTTACAAACTTATCTTATCAGACAGGCCAGCCTCTGTAGACTATTGAATGTTTTGATGCAGTTGACCTGTACAGCTATTTTTCTGCGCAGTATGGCATACCACACTACGCATATGTTGACAATCGCCTCACTATACCGAAGGCCTCATTTAGAGCTGACAAGTTTTGGGCAGGACTACAGAGCACGTCTAGCATTTTTCATAATGTCCTCGAATCGTGGGTGCGCTCTCTTCGGCATCCACCGCTTCACTTGAAGCCCTGATTCACCAGACTCCACTTCCTATGCTTGTTCATATTATGTAGGCTAAGAAGGTTGTTCTCAGGGCCATGACGGCAGGTAGGATGAAACCTGCCTCCACCCTACTTGGACAACTGCAACAGTCTCTTATTGAGAGACCTGTTATGGCCTAGCCATCTGAAGCCATAATCAAGGTGCATAGCTTCTAGAAGCTATACACAGTTTTCATAACTTCTAGGGAGGACTGGGTCCCAATTAATGTTCACCTTAAGGACATAATTTGGTTCACGGACAGATCTAAAAAAGACAAACGGGATGGCGCTGGACTACGGGGGCGTGCCAACTGCCACCTACAGGCAGATATGCTTATTTGGGAGATTTTGCACCGTTTTTCACGCTGAGTTCTCCTCTATTATAGGTTGTTCAATAGAGAGCCTACGCAGTCAGTTATTTAAATGGCTTCGACGTCAGTTCTTTACTACCAAGTACAAACTTCAACCCTTTCAAGGTCACGCCGCCGACGCCGCCGCCGCCGACCCAAAAAAGCCGACGCGCCGCCGCCGACCTACCACCCATCGGCGCTCATATCTAATACGCAGACGCGTCACGGTTTCGTGTAATTCGGGTGCGTCCGGCGCGGGTGAGATTTTAATAGCGAGTGTGTCACTCCCTGTAACAGCAGCTTGAGGACTGACAACCTATATTCGCACGTGATTGGCTGATTTAAGCAATCAGGGTGACCAACTATTAACGTCGCGCTTTGGCGCGAACATCCTGTGGGGCCCGCAAAGGCCATGAGCTGACCCCATCTTGACCAGAATCCAGTGGAAGCCGGGCAATCTTGCCGACAGGCCTGCGCAGCTGGCCTTGAGTGGTGTCCAAGTCCACGACTCTGATGACTCCATCGTTCCCAGGAAGCATACGTGAAATTCTTCCCATCTTCCATTGTAGCGGGGGTAGATTGTCTTCTTTGAGCAGAAATAGTTCTCCAATTTTGGGTGGAGAGGAAGAGGAAAGCCATTTGGAGCGGATTTGAAGGGTATGGAGGTAGGACTTAGTCCAAAGGGTCCAAAAGCGCTGAGAGAGTGATTGAATGAGCTGAAAGCGTTTGAGTGGGGATATTACTCTATCATCTAGAGTTAGCTCGGGAAGAGCTGTGAGCGGACGGCCAATGAGAAAGTGACCGGCAGTAAGGGGCTTATCAGCCCACTCTCATCCCACGGACTACCGTCCGTGGGATCGGACGAGAGTGGGCTGATGGGCCGAGAATTCAATACAGCTTCGATTCTAGTGAGCAGAGTTGAAAACTCCTCGAAAGTGAGGTGTTGTTCACCGATAACACGGTACAAAAGTTGCTTTGTAGATTTAACATTAATTTCATGGATGCCTCCCATCCATGGAGCCTTGGGCGGATTGAGTAACTAAGTTATATTTTGAGTTGAGAGTTAATGAGAAATGGCGTCATTATTGTCATTTAAAAATTGTTGTACCTCTAGAAGATAATTCCTAGCTCCTACATAATTTGGGCCGCAATCTGAACATATCAATACCGGAAGTCCGCGTCGTGAGCAGAACCTTTGTAATGTAGCAATAAATGCTTCGGTAGTGAGCGATGAGACTGGTTCCAAGTGAACTGCCTTTGTAGTGAGACAAACAAATATGCAGAAATATCCTTTAATTAACTTAGCGTTACGTAATGGACTTGATTTGAGCAGAAATGGACCTGCAAAATCAGTTGATACATGACTAAATATGGGCTGAGGTATGACTCTGTCAGCTGGTAGATCAGCCATGACAGGCACTTCGGGCTGAGCGCGGCAACGGAAGCATCTTATGCATTTAAACGTTCTGTGCCTTATGATGCGGCGTGCAGATAATATCCAAAATTGTAAAATAGCATGTCTGTGCCAGGGTGGCAGTGTATGCGATGACAGTGATCTATTTTGAGGTCTACGAGCGGACTAGAACTAGGCAGAATGAATGGGTGTTTTAGCATCATATGTGAGTTCCGAACGAGTGAGTCTACCTCCTACTCTGAAGAGTCCGTCCTGCATGAAAGGTGACAAACGCTGTAGTCGAACTGTGCAGAGTTTATCAGTTTGCAGGCGGTGAATGTCTACTGCGAATGCATTCTGCTGTACAGAGCGGATCCAGAAGAGCTATGCTTCTCTACGTTTACTTACAGTTAGAGGGCCTAGTTGACGCGAGTTTGAATTTAGAAGTTTAGCCTTATGTATGCAGTAACGCCGATCAGTTTGTCTAAAGAGCTGAAGCGAGTGAGCAGATCACTATCTACATCGGGTATCAAGAAATTACATGGTACGTATTTTGGCTTGAGCCCTGGCAGATCTTGTCGAGTATGAGCTGAAGGCATTTTGGGCCAGGTGTCCTCTGGCAGTTTGAGCCATGGAGGAGACCACCATAAATCATGATCAGAGAGAGATTGAGCTGATAATCCTCTGCTTGCACAGTCAGCAGGATTTAATTAAGCAGGGTACATGACGCCACGTGAGTGTAAGTGAAGATGCGTTAATTTTTGTTACTCTATTTGATTCAAATGTTTGTAAACGATGGGGCGGAGTTTTTATCCATGCGAGCACTATGGTACTATCTGACCAACAAACGTGATGTGTAATTGTGAGATGAGCAGATAATTGTTGAGAGACACGTAATATGAGCTTAGATAATAGAGTTGCGGCCGACAACTCTAATTTGGGGATTGTGAGTTTATTTTTAATGGGTGCGACTTTAGATTTAGCGAGTATGATGTGAACATTAACAGATCCGTTGTGAGCTGATTCGCGTAAATATATTACTGCAGCAAAACCGCTTTCCGAAGCGTCTGCGAAGCCGTGAAGTGAGTATGTTGAATTAAATTTGTGCGGGGCGATATGTCTGGGAAAGTGTGTGGTTGAAATGTACGGAAGATCATGAGAGATGCGCTGCCAGACATCTGTAATATTGTTTGGAGTGGGGTCGTCCCAATCCAATTCACTTAACCATAACCTTTGAAGAAGTATTTTTGCGCGGAATATGACGGGTGTGACCCAACCGTTTGGGTCGTAGAGAGAAGCTACTGTGCTAAGTATTGAACGTTTTGTAACATGGGTAACTGGTGGTAATGAGATGTGATATGTAAATTCGTCAGACTGAGGAATCCATCTAATACCTAAATCCTTAACCGATGGAGACTCTGCACTGATGTCAAAGTCCTTAGGCATTTCACACTGATCGTCTGGGAATCTTTGCAAGAGTTGAGGTGTGTTTGATGTCCATTTACTAAGTTTAAAACCACCGAGTGATAACAATTCAATGAGCTGGGTTTGGAGTGCTGATGCTTCTTCTATTGTGTCATGACCGCACAATATGTCATCTACGAAAACAAATTTGCGCAGAATGTGGGCAGCTTGAGGGTAGCGATGACCTTCATCGTCAGCTAGTTGTAATAATGTGCGGATGGTATGGACTCGAGCGCAACCCATATGTAACAGTGTTGAGTGCATATGTGAGCAGAGGTCGATCTGGGGACGATCGCCAGAGTATGAGCTGATAGTGTCTTTGGTCTGGTCTTAGGAGAATATTTCTAAACATCATTTTTATATCAGTGCTGAATTCTATACGATGTGCACGGAATGACATAATGATATCTACAATGTCTCGTTGGAGTGCTGGACCTGTGTGCAGACAATCGTTTAAACTGACTCCATTGGATGACTTGCAACTGCCATCGAATACTGTGCGGAGTTTATCAGTACCTGATTTGAATACGCCATGATGAGGAATATAATAATGAGGTTTGTGAGTAAATGTAGAAGGATGACAAGGTGTCATGTGACCTAAGTTTATGTATTCGTTCATAAATTCTATATATTTTTGTCGCAGTGTGTGATCGGAATG
The DNA here is from genome assembly GCA_905404095.1 of Glaucopsyche alexis. Taxonomy (NCBI): domain Eukaryota; kingdom Metazoa; phylum Arthropoda; class Insecta; order Lepidoptera; family Lycaenidae; genus Glaucopsyche; species Glaucopsyche alexis. The sequence goes on from FR990053.1 coordinate 14,163,804, forward strand.
TAACCGTTTTTCTAAATTGAGAAATCTACGTAGAGCAATAGCATGAGTACTACCTAGCACGGGAGCATCTGACAAGAAGGGAAGAGACACCATGTAACGGCCTGAATCGTCACGAGTGGTGGTTGAGCTGAATATGTGTTCACATTGTTCGTGTAGCGGGTTTGAATAAGCAGACCGTGGCTGGAGTTCTTCTGACTCCCAGAATCTTTCCAGGCTTTTGCAAATATCATGAGCAGAATGTGTAGAATGAGTCGACTGAGTACAACGAGTAATGTGAGTTAACTTGAGCTACAGGTGAATCGCATGAATGTTCATAAATGATCCTCGAGATCCCGAGGCGCTGACACCCAACCACTTTCTGTTGGGTTCATCAATGGGCCTACCCTCAACGGGTCCATGCAGCGAAGACGACAGGCGCATATGGCGCGCCAGCCAAGCGCTCGCCGACCACTTCTGGCGACGCTAGCTCCGCGAGTACCTACCTACCAGGGTACCTCGAGGAAAGCCGCGGCGTGACACGGCGACAGTATCCGAAGGAGACGTCGTGTTGGTCGTCGACAACACGCTTCCCCGCAACGTGTGGCCGCTGGGGATCATCGAGAAGACGTTCGCCGGACCAGATGGAGGAGTTCGCATCGCGGAGGTGCGGACACGAACTGGAACCTTCAAGAGGCCCGTGAGCAAGCTCGTGATGCTGACAAAGGAAGAGGCTACGCAAGCTGCGCCGGGGGGAGGGTGTTGTGGATAGAATTAAGTTCTATGTAAATAGACTTTGTTTTGTGTTTATTTTGTATAGTTTGTTTTGTATATAGTGCATTTTGAGTAGAATAAGTATCTCAAAATTGTATTAGGGTAAGTAAAATAGTGTTATATCGATGAATATGTACTATTATACATCATGTAAATAGTTGCATTGTATCGAGTCACTAGGTATAAGGTTACTTTTTTATGTAGCTAGCAATCTAAGGGGCTTATCAGGTTACCGCGAGCGAATATGTGTGCGCGAGAAAGCATGAACCGCGACGCGGTGTCATGACCTTGCAACCCCGCGGAGCTTCCCAGATTGCGAGTATAAATATAGCGCCGAGATCTGGCATAATCACTGTTCACTGCCGCAACAGTCAGTCTTCGGTCTGAACGACCAGAATACGAAGAAGACTCTGGAAGAAAACTCTGGAAGAGCTCTGGAAGAATAGTGCTCGATTATGAATTAATTGTGTAACATTCAGGGAATAAACGAACGTGCGTTTCAATCTGTTATTGCCGTTTCAATCAGATCCCCAAGCTATCGAAGCGAAGAAGAAATAATATACAGTCCACATAAGGGCCAGTACTGGTACTACTGGTCTCGGTTGGAATAAGTGTTCCGGACCCAGTACACTAATAATAGTTTAAATAAAATGTCAATCTGTTTTAGGTCGATGACGTGGTGGAGTTCACGGCGGAGATAGTCCTGAAGGAGTGCCCAAAGGACCCGAGCAAGTGGCGGCAGAACTTCACCATCTACCCGGTGGGCGTGTCCGAGAGCCTCACGGTCGAGCTGGAGATGATCTGCGACTGCCCCTGCGAGCACCCCGGACATCATGTATGTAATTTGTACTCGCGTAAATTATTAGCATTTTACTGTATCGACAACAAATAAACTATATTTTCTTTCTTTCTTTTGTTTTTTAAATCAGTGGCGTAGCGTGGGTGTCTGCCGCCCGGGGCGGATGACAATTTTGCCGCCCGTGTCGACTCGAGCGCTATGTGCACGTGCTCGATTAGGCGAATTACAACGTTCTACCTCTCCCAATAGATTATACCTAAGTGCGAAAAATGAAAACTAGCTTCACTAAAATAAGTTTTTCGTTTCAGGCGTACGACGACAGCGGGCTGGTGTGCAGCGGGCAGGGCGTGTCGGCGTGCGGCGTGTGCTTGTGCGCGCCCGGCCGCTTCGGCAAGGCGTGCGAGTGCAGCGTGCACGGCGGCGGCGGCCCACCCGGACAGGAGAGCGGCTGCCGGCCCACCAACGCCACCGCCGGCCCGCTGTGCTCCAACCGCGGCATCTGCATCTGCGGCGTCTGCGAGTGCAACAAGATGAACGACCCGCAGAAGGTATAATGCGTTTAAATAAAGTAAGGGACTGAGACACAGCGGTCAAGGCTAGTCCTCCGGTGAATGAAGCCGATAGGAATGGAGTTATTATCTGAGCGATAGAGGAGTAAAACATAAAACATTGTCCCAACTCCCGAGCTGACCCGAGTGCTATGCGATTAAAAACCGATCTTCAAGTGTTTCGAGGCGCGATATTCAAGCACTACATCACGAAGTATAGATACCAGGAGTCCAAACGGTATAGGCTTTTCCATAGTATTCATGTACACAATAATAAACCCAGATCTTAGGTCTCTTTTCTGCCACTGGCTGCGCTAGAATTTAGGATGTACTGATGCTATTATTTTTATTAAACGTAAACACGTTTTGGCTCGCGAATGTTGAGTATAATTAATTAAATTATAAAATATTAAGTTTCCAAGAATTTCCTAAAACTTTTATTTAATTCCACGTTTCTCAGAATATTTTTTTCCAGAGCTGTCAATAGCAACAAAACTTCCCGCGTAATTTTAAACGAGTAGATACTTCTTGTAAAATGGCGCTCTACCGGCAAAACTTCTGTCCCCTAAATTGAGACAATTCGTATAACATTACGCTCGGACTCCTGGTATCTATAAGTATACTTAGTGTACTACTTGTAATATTTTTAATGAATGAATTAGTTAACTAACTTTATTTCAATTTACCGTAATATTATAAGTTATAACCATAATAAATAATAAAGAATCAAAATTTAAAATTTAAAATTAAAATACATATTATATAAAATCTGCAGGTATTTTTTAAATATTAGCTTGGGTTGTTGCGCGAGGCCCCTGCAAGAGCGAGGCCCTGGGCGATTGACCTGTTTGCCAGACGCCACCCCCTAAGACCGCCGCTGAACTGATCATATTATATAATTTTTTTAGTCCCTTTCTTTGTTTTGATTTAGTTACTGTAAAGTTAAGTGCAATATTTAATGATGTTTAAATATTTACTTTTTTTTTGAAGTAAATACTTCTTTAGCGGCTCTGAGGCTTTTGGGATGGGTAAAAACTATTATACTCGCGCGACAGGTCACGTGTCCAAATCGAAAATGCATAAGATTCAACTTTCAATTGCTGTCTTAGTTTACGCGAGCATGTAACTATTTTAGTTCGTATTGACTTTTGACCCCAACCTTCCCAACACATTGACCTTTGACATTTACCTTTGACCTTTATAGTGTCCTTTGACCTTGACCTTTGACCCCGACCATCCCCCCATCACATTGACTTTTGACCTTTACATTGACCTTTACCTCCAATCTCCCCCACGAAACCTTCCAAGTTATCGTAAATAATGAATTTGTATTATGAGAAACCTCCGGTAATATAATGAAACCGTTGCAGGTGATCTCGGGCCCATTCTGCGAGTGCGACAACTTCTCGTGCGACATGAACAAGGGCGAGTTGTGCTCGGGCGCGGCGCACGGCGAGTGCGTGTGCGGCAAGTGCAGCTGCCGTCCGGAGTACACCGGCCCCGCCTGCCAGTGTCTCAAGGACCAAAAGCCGTGCATCTCACCAGGTTTGTCTATCTATATTCAAGTCATACTATTGTGTTTAAGGCGCTCCCATAATAGAACATTTAACCGTCGTAAGAGCCATAGCACACGGCGTTTTTTAAACGCGCTAAGGACCAGCAGATGACTCGTGTATACGCACTTCAAATGAGATTTCAATGAATTTCTATGTGCAACAATCGGAAACTACGGCGCCGTACGCGTGCGTTCCTAAGACTAGGGTTACACGGTCAGTCTGGCATCAGTTCAGTCCATCAGTCTCAGACTGACGCTAGAATGATGGCCGGAAAGTACATAATAAAAAAAATATCAGTCCGTCAATCATTATTTCGTCAGTCTGGATCAGGCTGATGGACTGAACTGATGCCAGACTGACATTGTAACCCTCGTGTGCTATGGCGCTTACTTGAGCCCGCTAAACGCTAGCAGATGACGGTGCGGATGGATGCTAGTGCCTAGTAACAAAAGGAGCCCAATTATAAGTTTTAAGTGATTTTAGGGTTTGGTTTGAATGCGATTCACCGGCTGTGCTCTGCGGAAAAAAGCGCTTACAAAAAAGTAATCAAAATGGCGACCGTTAAGCTTTATGTCCGACCGTTAAGCTTGACGACCTCCGTGGCTCAGTGGTGAGCGCAGTGGCGCTTTAGACGGAGGTCGCGGGTTCGAATCCCGCCAGGGATCAAAAAGTTTTCTGTGTTCCTGGGTCATGGATGTGTATTAAATATGTGTATAATATAATAAAAATCTTAAATATAAGTATAGTATAAAAAGTATTAAATATATTTCCGTTGTCTGGTACCCGTAACACAAGTTCTTCGGATACTTACCACGGGGCCAGACTGACGTGGTGTGAAGCGTCCATAGATATTATTATTATTATTATTATGTCAGGCATTGTCAGGGTTGTAAGTTGTAACGAAGGCCTTCTTAGCGGAGGCGGATGCGGAGGAGAAGAGGTTCGCCTCCGCGGATGCAGAGGTGAAATTTGAAGCGGAAAGAATATAAATAAATTCACGATTTATTAAAGTAAGAAATATTTCACCTGATTTAAATAAAAATGACTATTAATTGTGCACTAAATCACTTAAAACAATAAAGGCTCAATTACAACTACACGGTACCAACGATTCGACAATAATTATTTGTGTCGACAAAGTTGATTCCTGTCATTCAATCACGCGGCACGCACGCCGCACGCGCCGCCGCCACCGCTCGCCCGTGTTCCCGGGCACAAGCCAGTGTTGCCAACTCGAATTTTGAAAAAGGCGTAGGCCAGATGAAAAAATTACGTAGAATTGGTAAAATTTGCATAGGAAAAGTTCATACATCTATTTTTTGATTTTTTTTTCTGAGTGAAAGGAAGAAGTTAGCGTAAGTGAAACTGAATAAAACGAGTATTTTGTTATACAATTTATTTGAATAAGAGAGATAGAATTCTTGGAGGAGACGCTGTATTGGCAACATTTACCATGCAGTGGTAGACATCAGACAATGCATGCGTATGCTTGTTTGCCACCCTTCGTTAAAATGAAATAAACCGCTCCTTCGAATTTGAATCGAAATATTTTTAGGTTAATTTTCAGTATATTTTCACTTACCTACAGACATCTATGAGTGTGTGGCGGCGTGGAGTCTAATATGAAACGGAACGTTTGTTGGAATCCGCGCAACATAATTTTAGTCATTATTCGTGCCCCAGACGGGGGCGTCACTGTCTATAAGTAAACTAACGAATAAATACGTAGATTCTGGGACTGAAGTTCGTAGGTTTGCAGAAAAGGCTTAAATACGTAGATCTACGTAAAAAGACGTGGAATTCGCAACACTGGCACAAGCAATGAGCTAGATGAGTGTAATTATTTTATAATTTATCTACACTAATATTATAAAGAGGAAAACTTTGTTTGTATGTTTGTTTGTTTGTTTGTTTGTAATGAATAGGCTCAAAAAGTACTGGACCGATTTCAAAAATTCTTTCACCTTTCGAAAGCTACATTATCCACGAGTAACATAGGCTAAATTTTATTTTGGAAAAAAATAGGGTTTTTTTTATCAGGAAAATATTTGGGTTTTTCGGCCACAAGGTGTAAAAAATCAACCAGAAAAGTTACTTATTTTGCGTACGCTGCCTAAACTATAAAAGATAGAACCATATAATGTTCCAATTAATTGTAGATCTTATAAATATCTACAAAAAAGTCCGCGACACACTATACCTATCTATGTCGAGTGAGGCACAACAACCATTTTTTTATTTAGAAATCTTTAATTAAAATATTTAAAATATTACGATTTCTGCTGTTGCGTAGTGGGTGTCACCGAGGCGCGTGCGGACTGTGGGATAGTTTAAATCTATGAGTAAATTTTTTGTTTTGTGTTCGTTGTAACTATGATGAATAGTTTAGTACTTGAATACCTATTTATTAAGTGTTTGTTGTATTGTTAGTCCTGAAGGTATTTCATACGATAAAAGTATACCCAACTACTTATTTCATTGAGTTTTAGTAGGTACCTATATTAATTTGTTTCTGTTTGTTTTGACTAAATTTCGCCCGTTTTGTTAGAGATTTAAAGACATTCTGTAGTATTAGTATCAGTATTGTACCCGTGCGAAGCCGGGGCGAGTCGCTATATTTAATAAAACTATTTGAACTAACTAGGTCAAATAGTCCAAAAAATATATAAAAGGCTAACCTGACTGACTCATCTATCAACACACAGCCGAAACTACTGAACGGATTTTGCTGAAATTTGGCATACAGATAGTTGTAACGACGTAGACATCTGCTAAGAAAGAATTTTTGAAAACTCGCCCCTTAACGGGGTGAATAAGGGGTTAAAACTTTGTATGAAAACCGAACTCCACGCGGACGAAGTCGCGGGCAAAAGCTAGTTGTTAATAAAAAAGTTGTTTTCCCGATGGATACCGCATTTACTCTGTGAAGAGCAAAAAGCGGCTCGCGTTACTTGGTGCGTCAGAACTCTCGAAAGATTCCACGCAGGATCCTCAAATGCTGTATACAACATCGTATCAAGTGACGAATCCTGGATATACGCGTACGAACCCGAAACAAAAAACCAGTCACGAGTTTAGGTGTTCGAAAATGAGTTAAAGCCAACAAAAATTGTTCGTTCACGGAGTGTTGCAAAAAAAATGGTGGCCACGTTTGTCTCCAAAACCGGCCATGTTGCGACTATTCCTCTTGAGGGACAAAGAACGGTTAATGCAGAATGGTATGCTAACATTTATTTGCCACAGGTCGTTTCTGAACTCCGTAAAGAGAACTGCAACCGCCGCATCATCCTCCATCACGACAATGCGAGTTCTCACACCGCGCACAGAACAAAAGAGTTCTTAGAGCAAGAAATCATAGAATTATTAGACCATCCGCCGTACAGCCCCGACCTAAGCCCTAATGATTTCTATACTTCCCTAAAATAAAGAATAAATTGCGTGGTCAGAGATTTTCATTACCTGAAGAAGCTGTGGACGCCTACAAAACGGCCATTTTGGAGACCCCAACTTCCGAATGGAATGGTTGCTTCAATGATTGGTTCCATCGTATGGAAAAATGTGTCAAATTTCGCGGAGAATACTTCGAAAAGCAATAAATACATTTTTAAATAGTAATGTTGTGTCACTTCCTTGATTCCCGAAATTTTCAGTGCCGCCCTCGTATATTCATTAGTATTATTTTATTTACCTCAACCTACAGTTATTTTTTTCTTTTTACAGAAAACGGAAAAATCTGCAGCGGCAACGGCAAGTGTGTGTGCGGGCAGTGCGTGTGCAACGTCGACGACGACCGACACTACTCCGGCAAGTTCTGTGACAAGTGCCCGGTGAGTTACTCACTAATCACTATCCCTAGTCCCTATCAATATTATATGTAATTATTAAACTCATCAATATTCATTAATATGTGTTATACAATTTGACATCAAAACGGATTAACCGATTCTCAGAGATAACATAAAAAAGAAGAAAATAAAATTTTCCTTTAAAATTTTAACTATCAACTTAATAGAACAATATTATACAATTTATATGATATAAAAGCTTGTTGAGATTCAAACAAATTATTTATTTATTTTTTTATTTTATTTTATTTATTTACATAATTTGACAATAATATAATATTTTATGGCACAAACATAAGTTTACAAAACTTTACCGTGTACCATAAGCCGCCATATTATATATTTTATGAAATACACACTAAATTGTAATGTGCTACACCTTATTTTATCAATAAAAACTAAAAATAAAACATTTTTTTTTAATTCAATATAATATTAGATTAATATTACCTACTAAAGTACCGCTTAGCACGGCAATAGGCATTCATTCGATGCACGACTGTGAGTGTATGTATCGTATTGAAAACCGGTCTCTTGAGCGTCGCATATACAGGGGTGATAAAAAAATGTTGGTCATTATATTTGTTTTTTTTTTTTTTTAGTTTTTATTTTAATTTGGAATAAAATGTTTTTTTAGAAGATTTTTAATATTTTTATGGTTAATTTCTTTTTGCAAGTGGGTCGGTAGTTGGTTAATTAAATTTGGCACCATGTATTCTAGTCTGCGTTTTCCATATATATTGTTATAACTCGGTTTAACTAATATAGGTTTAGCTGAGCTACGTGTTTTGGCATAGGTAGGTATTTTGTATCTTTTTAAGTTTTCATTAAAATATTCTTCTAAGAGTATGGTATATTCTACTTTTTTATGTATGGGTATGATCTTGCAGTAGTCAAATAAGTTACGGTAATCTTCTATGTGTGTTTTAACATGCTCAGGGACTATCGTTTTTAATATGCGTAACTGTAGTGAGTAGATTTTATCTAAGTGTGTTTTGCACGTTCGCCCGTAACTAGACAAGCCGTATGAAATTTTTGATTCAACTAGGGATATATACAATTGTAATAAAATTCTATATAGGATATTATACTTTATAATGGAAAATTTGGCCAACATGCCCCGAAGTCCATTGCACACAAACTCTATATGATGTTTCCAATTGAGTCGGCTATCTATAATTAGTCCTAGGTAGGTTTGGGTATCTACTACTTCTAATTCCCCGCAATCACATTTTGATGCCATTTGTCCTTTGTGAAGACAGTGGTGGCTATGTACAGTAATTTTAGGTATAGATTTACACCTATTTGGCTTGAGCTAATGTACATTAACTTGGTTTTGCTAGTATTTATGACCAATCCTTTATCGTGAGACCATTTTGTTAGGATGTTTAGTTCATCTTGTAATATATGAGCAGTTTCTTTAATATTTTTACCTGCAGCAACTAGGCAAGTATCGTCTGCGTACTGGTACATTTCGCAACGCTCGATAATATTTGCTAGACTATTCACGTAGTTGATGTAGTGTACAGGCCCTATTACTGAACCTTGCGCTGTGCCTACTGAAGAGTCAACATAATAACTAATGGCATCCCCAATTTTTACCACGTACTTTCTATCACTTATGTAGTCCTTGCACCACGACAGTAATGGCCCTCTTATACCACTATCACTAAGGCTATCGATTAGCTTTTTATGATTAAGGGTGTCAAATGCCTTAGTGTAGTCTATAAATACTACTAGTACGTGTTTTTTATCATCTAGATATTTATAGATGCTGTTAGTGAAGGTTGTCAGAAGTTTGGTGGTATTTTTCTTGGGTTGAAAGCCATACTGTTTCTGTGTTATTATGTTGTATTTTTCATAAAAGTCGTAAATCTGCATGCAAATATATTTTTCTGCAATTTTATCTATTGTAGATAAAATAGTAATAGGCCTATAATTATCGTGCACTGTGAGGCTACCTTTTTTATGGATTGGTCTGACTATGCCGGTTTTAAGTATTTGGGGGTATTTTCCATTTTTGATACATGCATTAATAAGGTTTGCTATGACTTCACTAACTAAAGAGCATATTTTTTTAATGTCTATAGCCCTAATTCCATCGATACCAGGCGCTTTATTGCTATTTAGGTTTTGTATTATTTTGTCTACTGTACTTGAACTAGCGGGCACAAAGCGCATGGAGACATTTGCGTTATCACTGTATAAAGACTTGTCCAATAATGGTATATTACATTTGGGGATTGATTTTTTTATGCCTACATTGAACGATTCCGCAAATGAGCATGCTATCTTATGTGGTGAATTTTGGTTTTTTCCAAAATTATTAATTATAACATCGTCTATAGATTTAGTGTTTCGACCCGTTAGTTTATTTAATATTCGCCATAACATTTTTGGATTATTCCTATTCTTATTTATTTCTGATTTGAACCAGTTATTTTTACTTTTTTGAATTACCGAGTTTGCGTAATTTCGTGCTTTGTTATAAGTTAATTTTAAATTCATATTGCCAGTGTCTTTTATCCACCGATTAAATAACGAGTCCCTATATTTACACACTTTTATGTCTTTTTTACTAATCCACTCCTTATTAGTTCGATTAGGCTTAAGAATATTTTTGGATTCGTACTGGCATTCTTTATAACACCTGGTAAAATTTTCATGCAAAAAGTTATAGATTTGAAGTGGACAGGAAAGTTCTTTCGACTTTTCCCACTGTACGTTAGCTAGCGATTTAATAAGTGCGTTATTATTTATGCAAGTTTTAGTCTTTGGAACCACCTGTATACTCGACCCTACGCAGGCAAATAAGATATCGCGATGGTCTGCCAGTGTCGTGCCTATCGCCGCGGTGTAAAGGTCTTGTGTGTGGGATCTGGCGTAGATATGGTTAATACATGATTTACTTAGTTTTCCTGCTGATATTTCTATTCTTGTGTTTTCGTAGATCCCCCGCACAAGACCCAAACAGTGCAGTGTATTATTATATTTATGTTTTATAGGATTATCTAAGTTGATGTTAATGTTAATATCTCCAATTACAAATAATTCACTATTAGCACAGTGCTTACGTAAGGTGTTATCGAGTTCGCTTATGAACAAGTGTTTACTATTATTAGGCGGTCGGTACACGGCACATATGTCTGCTGTGAAACCCGCAGGAGTGGTGACGGTACATAAAATACTTTCAAAGTGTTCTGTTGTTATATTTTTATTTAAAAACTGATGTTTGTTGTGTATGTACATTACAATGCCACCGCCCCTTCGGGTCCCCCGCAAACATGTTAACATTTCATAGCCGGACATGTGAAATAGACATTTAATCCATTCTTTTATGTTAACTTCTGTTACAACAATGATATCAAAGCACACATATGAATTCAAGATTATTTGTTGAAGAGAAGCAAAGTTTTTTATTAGGGACCTGATATTTACATGCATACAGAAAAGGTCAATCTGATTAGGTATTTTCTTTAAAAAGCTGTTTATATTTACACAATCTGAGAATTCAGTAATTTCATCATCGACTACATCCATTTAGTACTGTGGTTTTTGTTTAAAGAAAAATTTACTTACTATTATTGACTGTTAGTAAGAAATATATCATAGGTTAGTGATACATATATAGTTATGATAGTTATTGATTTTATTGGTTAACTAATGCGTGAATATCGTTTAATGTTCTAAGGTAATAAATTTTACTTTGTTCATCTTTACGAGCCTTTACAAAGTCTTTTTTGAACCATACATACTTATAGCTGAGTTTTATTTTGAGTTCTTGTTTTGCGAGCCACAGAATCTGTTTGTTTAGCTTGGTCATGTTTTCTCTGATATATACGGGGCTTTTGTTACCAGGTTCTTGCGGGTGAATGTCTGCGACGGTTACAGATATTGTTTTTGTTGCAGATAGCCATTCGTTTCTTATTTTTTCTTCTTGCAGTTCAACGATTAGGTTACCGTCGCGGTCTCCTCGTCCTTTTAACCTCCGTGAATGTTTAATGCCAGTTGTAGGTACACGTAATTTTTGAGCTAGATTTTCAGCCATAATTTTAACGTTCTCATTTTCTTGGTGGGGCACATTAGCAATTTCTATGTAGCTTGAAAGCTTTTCTTGCTCCAAGGATTGTATTTGTTGTTCTAAAGCTCCAACTCTGATTTCTAAGTTGTTATTTTTGCTGGTAAGTTCAGCGTTCTTTTTTTGAAGATGTTTAATCGTCTGTTTAAATTGTTCAATACAATTCATTACTTCATCAAGTTTACTGGTATGAAATTTTAGGGATTCGTCAATTAGGGTCATTTCTTTCTTGATTATTTTTTCAACTTCTTTTAAGATGTCTTTTAGCAGCTTCTTACCTTCACCTTTAGCACCATTTTTCTGGACATCATCCTCCTCCTCGTCGTCATCTTCAGGAATCACGATAGAGGAGTTTCGCGTTGGGGACTCCTGTATGCAATCTTGACACGTCCATCCTAATCCAGGTGATGCAGCTTTCAGGGCGGCCAGCTGTTTGTTGCTTAGTCCAGTACACTTTGTGCTTAGGTGTACTATACGCTCACACTTATTACACTCTACTCCGGGAGAAGATTTGGTGATAGATTTATTGCAGTTATCACATTTTGTTGCCATTGTAGGTAGTTATGAAAAAAAATTGCAATTTTAGCACAGGTGTAGCACTGTCGACGATTTGACAACGAATCAAACTAGTAATGTAACTTAATCTGTGTACTGAGTGCGAGTCCCACAATATTTTTCGATTACCTACTTTACTACCTTTGAAAAACGAGTTAGCGCAAATCGAATCGAAAATTAAAAGCATGGGAGTGCGAGTCATTATCCAATCTAACTAATCGAACGCGTATCCTCACCGAGAGCACGCTTTATTATTTTTGTTATATTGGTAGCACGACTTCACTGTGAGATTAACCGACCAAATTGAATGTCATTTTCACTGTATTATTTTGTTAAGAAGCCGCTGTCATCAAGATTGTGACGGGTTATATCGTGTGTTATTGTTTGTGACACTGACATAAGTCGCCGAAATTTTGAATTTTATTTGCAAAGTATTTTACATTTCGTTTATAATAAATTGTATTTAAACTTAAAAAATGATGAAAACAAGTTTTTCTCAGTTTGATACTATAATAACATTCATGGAACAGTAAGTGTGACAATCGGTAAACAAGATGAGCTTATTTTATCCATATAGACAAAACAATGTATAATATTCACTAGCTGCGAAACCCGGTGTTGCATGGGTTAAAATATACACTAACTCCCTTATTAATAAAATTATTTACACCACGGATTAGCTAATCCAACATGGCTGTCTCTGTCAGATAGTTTGGAACAGTCACTTGATAGACAAAGAGAGCGATTTGGATTTGCTAATCCATGGTGTAAATATTTTTATTAATAAGAAGGCGTATGTCTAATGGTGTAAAAATACATGAATATATTTTTAAGATACATTTTTGATATAGATATTATAGATTCCTATCGTAAATATTAAGACTTATTCGACCATTAAACTTACGGTGGATATAGAGTACATCTTATAGACTAATAATTAGCAAATCGAAATAATGTAAAGAAAGAATTTAGTAAATATAAAATTTTTCATTTTATTTATATAAAAATTATCTATACATCATATCATTCATACACAGATTACATAAAACGTTATACACTAATACTATTACATATTTACATTTGTCATTTAAGTTTTATTTTTTGTTTTAAATTTATCTTTATAATAATATTTGCTTGTACACTACATTTATGGTTCTGTTGTTTGGACTGTAAATAAACAAATGTTGAGGTGATCCAACTCGTGAGCATGCGACATATAGTTGGCCATGTGCAAAGCATGGTTCCTTCAAGTCAACGGCACAGTACTGAAATGTTTGACCTTGTGCTTTATTCACTGTCATACTGTAAGCCAACTTTACCGGGAATTGTAATCGTTTAAAAGTTAATTGCAATCCATTTGATATCAAAGGTATCCGTGGTATAAATACTATTTGTCCTTTCTCTTTACCAGTCATTATACTGGCTTCGATAATGTTATTGTGTAATTGTTTGATACAAAGTCTCGTACCATTACACAGTTTCGGCGAGTTCAGATTTCGTAGTAAAATAACTGGTGAAACAATTTTTAATTTAAGGCAGTGTAATGGCATTCCTGGAACATTTAATGAATTCAAAAATTCAGTAGGAAAATGAACGCTTTCTACCTCATCAGTCATTGTATCGATTGACGTGTAAATTTTCTCTTCTCCCGGAATCATTCCCTGCAGGCTTAGCATGGCGATCCATAGAAATACATTTAAAGTAGAAATATTCTATGCAAAATAGTTCTTAATCCATGATAACAAGGTCGTCAATAAAAGTCAACAATTCTAAACAGCCATATTTTTAAAACGGTTGCCGGGAAATCTTCTGTCAAAAACGAACAAATATTCAAGTATATGACTCAACGTAAAGAAACTTTTTGTCTAGGTCCACCGTGATGTGGAGTGGTTAACATTACTGTGGGACTTTTTGACATTAAATTAAGAAAACGTTTTACTTTAGCTGTCAAAACAGGCCATTTTGTGCGCTCATGCTCGGGAAGAAAAGAAATGTTATTTCTCATAACGATGATACATCGACCTTGCTACCTTATAATAAGACCTATTTTGCTCCGAATGGTATTAATGTTTCTTCAATCTCATATTTTCTATTCTTCGTTGTTTCTTCTATGCGCATGCTAAGCCTGCTGGATGATGATGTTGATGTCGTTGACAATGTCGTTTTTTGTGGCTAGAATAATTCGTTCACGTAACCATTCTGAATGAGTATAATTTTCAGCAATATTTGGATATACTTCATTTATTAGTTTTTCAGGTGTTTCAACGACATTACATAACTCCTTAGTTAATACTATTTGACCAGTATTTTCGTCTACTGGATAGAACTTGCCTTCTCCTATTTGCAATAGTTTTTCAGAGAATTCCTGTGCCTTTTTATCTCCTGACATTTGCGCTCTCATGTTTGTTGTTAACTTAATAATTTTCACGTGGTCCCATATGAACGATTTCTTCAAGCAAGCATTAATTTCATCAGCCGGCGTCGATTTGGGAATAACAGGCAGAGTTTGACGAAAATCGCCTGATAGTATTAACAGCACACCTCCCATTATATTATTATTGTTGCATAAATCTTGAAGTGTTGTATTGAGCGCTTCTAGAGATTTTTTATGGGCCATTGTACTTTCGTCCCATACAATGGCTTTGCACTGTTTCAATAATCGTCCACGCGCTGATGATTTTGAGATGTCACATACCGGAAATTCACAGTCAGCTACATTTAATGGTAATTTTAAACCAGAATGTGCTGTTCGTCCACCATCCATAAGAGTAGCCGCTATCCCCGATGACGCCAGGGCGAGAACGATATCTTTATTTGCACGGATTTCAGCTAGAATTAAATTGATTAGAAATGTTTTTCCGGTGCCACCAGGTGCATCTATAAATATTATGCCACCTTGCTGTTTTCTATAATAGTCCATTATTATATCATATGCTTGTTTTTGACTCTGAATTAATAGGGTTTTGTTGTGTTGGATGTAATGTTTCAATTCTTCTATATTATAATTTGTTTCTCTTAAAAATTCACTATTCATAGCATCTAAATGACTTCGTTGAGGAGATTGAACACCTAGTTGTTCTAATGTTTGGTTAGATATTGCTAAACATTTGTCTTCTATCAATATCAAAGCTTTGTTAAAAATTTCTTCATTAAAAGTTATTTCTAAGTCCGGATTTTGTCGTCGTAGTTCAGCCAAAATGTCATCGCTCATATATTCTCGATATTTTAGCCATAGTCGATTTGGATTAGAAGGGTTACATGTAGTTATTATAATTGCAAATAGCTCACGAATTTGAGTCGCTGTTGCTGTTTGGGCTGCTTCGTTCATAGCTAACTCCCAATGATTATCGTTTTCTAATAGACCTAGTCTTTGACATGCCTCACGATATGTTTCACAAATGAAACCATTGACACTTCTGAGGTCTTCAAAACACGTTGGGCCACGAATATTGTGTAGTAATAAACCCAGATAAAAACATTCTGCGTTTTTTGGGTGCACTGTATAGACTCGTCCTATTGCGTTACTTTTAAATATTCCATCATGTCCCTCTACTGGTATTCCACGTTTTCGAAGATTAAATTCTTTACTTGTTGCATTCCACGTATAATAATATGGTACCTCTGAATAAAATAAAGTCTTAGCAAATGAATCTTTCTGGCATAATTCAAAAAATGCTAAAGTTGTTCTTGCTGGTGGTTCTGTCGCAACTTTTTGTGCTGTTTCTGTAGTAAAAAACACACGTTGTCCATTTTCTAAGTGCACGGATAAATGGAAAACTGGCGGATCTCGATCGTGAATTGGGAAACTTAAAATTTGCCAAACAGCTTCATTAGTATTAATGTAACGACCCATTTGATATTGTACTATTTCATCATGCTGATTTTCATTGGTCACCGTAAAAACAGCCATATCACTGCCTTTGTTAATATACTTGCATACATATTTAATTGATTTGACAGAACTGCAGTATTCGACATTGATATGGGCATTAAACATTTTGGATAAAAGTGGATTGTATGGAACTACCCATTGATTGTTAATTAGAATTTCTTGATTGCCTCGTATTTTAATTTTAGCTGTAAACCCACCTTGTTCTGGTGACCGACGCCTGTATTTCGGATATCCATCTTCACCCGTAATTGTTTCATTCAAAAATGGCTTTGGATAACGTTTTGTACATGTTTCATATTCCATACACGGAGAACTTTTATTTAGTACACCACACGGGCCATGAATCATATTTCTCACGATTATATTATACAGGTCAGGATCTTCGTCCGGGTTTGGAAATTCAGCCTTGATAATATTATTTGATCCGGATGTATTTTATTTTGAAGCCAAATTAAGTTGTGAGAATGTGGCAGTCCTCGTTTCTGCCATTCGATTGAATACATCCAGCAGATAACAGCACCAAATATTTGATTTTTTACGATGGCGCAAGATGACCAATTTTCCCATGTTATCAACGTTTCCATCATTTATCATAGCATCTCTCAAATGAATGTATTCATCAGAACGCAACTTTCGTTGATTGTGGCGAATAAATTGTTATCTTTCTGTCTCTATTTTAGCATACATATCCACGATAAACTGCTGAAATAACTGACGACAATTTAAAATATGGTTATATTCATTATTTCTAGTCATAATTCGATAAGCATAAAATTGCATAGCTGACACTTTTTTATTAGTTTCTACACCTGTAGCCGGATTGATCTGTTGAATGTTAAAGTGATAACCATCTTCACCTTGCCAAAAAATTAACGGGTATTGTAGTGCATCATAACTGCGATGTGTTTCAGCAATACGTTGCAATTGATTATTTCTACGTTGAATAATAATATCACGATGGCTATATTCATTATCAACAATTACTACAGCAACTTCTTCCGTTTGAGGAGCATTAAACCTTCGTTCATGTTGACCGGCTGGTCTTTTATCCGCTCGAATGACGATCTTGTAATTGTCTGCAACCATTTTATCTAATGAAGTTTTAAATACATTGATTAGTTGATTATTATCGTGAAGTAGACACTGTAATTTTTGAATGATGTCTCGTTGTAGCCCCTGAATATGTGAACAACGTTGATCTATTTCAAGCTCTTCGTTACCAATAAAATATACTTGAAGAAACTTTGGAGTTCCATCTGACATCGGCATCAGAGATCCTATCCGATGGTAAATTTGGCCTTGAACCTTGAAAACTGAACTGAAATTTTCTTCCTGACATATTAAAGTCGCTCCAAATGAAGTCATTTGAAAACAACAGTTGTATCGTCGTATATTTTGTAGAAAATGAATGGAATCTGGTGTTTCTCCTTTCATATATGCGAGTAATTCTGGTGGCGGTGTATTCAATGGTGGTAAATTTACTTTACCACTTGAGCAACACATACCGGGAGTTTCTCCTGGAAATTTGCGTGCATTACAATATTGCATATCGTATCCATTTTTCCAATAATTATATTCGGATGTTCACTATATTGCTTTTTACAATCATAATGGAACGCCTGAAGTTCTAAGCTTTGTCGTAATCGATTTCGAATTGCTTGTACTCGGGACTGGATTTCTTCGTTAGTGCGAACTCTAACTTCGGCGGTTTGATTTTCTCTGAGTTTCTATAAACGTTCACGATTATTCGAAAGTCGTTTTTCCGTTTGTTCTTCTGTTTCAATTTGACGTGCTTCTTTCATTTTTTTTGCTCTCACTTGAGGTTTTGTAAATACTTTTTTACGCTTTGGCATTGTGTATATGTAATGTAATAAAATTACACAAAGTCGATCTCTCGCTTATAACGATGATAACACTAACAAACTCACTAAATTTTGGTATGTAAATAATCGAACATGAAAATTTCTAGATTTGGAACACTCTAGAACCATCCAAAAGTTTGTTCTGTTTTATTTGTCAAAATCACGTGAATCGTTTTAAGTACTGGTCACTTTTAATTCTCACTGATCTTCACTGACTACAGACACGATTGAACTAACGAAAAGCTACTGATTTCGGGTTTATATACCGTCAGATATTGAAATTTCTAGATTTGGAACACTCTAGAACCGTCCAAAAGTTTGTTTTGTTTTATTTGTCAAAATCACGTAAATCGTTTTAAGTACTGGTCACTTTTAATTCCAACTGATCTTCACTCGACTGCAGACACGATTAAACTAACGAAAAGCTACTGATTTCGGGTTTATATTGTAAGCTTATAGTTGAAGGTTTTATAAAATACTTCTAATTAATAATATGTAAACGTTTACAACGCAATGAATGGTTTAAATGTGCATTAATATATAATTATTATTATTTGGTTATGAGATGAAATGATTTTATAGTTTATTTCTTAGGCATAAGAAATAATATTCAGTGCCATGTTCAATTTGTATAAAAAAATGCAAGATCAGTATCGTCGCTTGTTTGGTATGGACGCCGGGTTTGGCATTATTACCGAGAGACGGCCATGGAGGCACATGTTATGTTAATTTATGGAGAATAAATCCTGTATATTATTTATTTGAAGTTTTAATCACTGGATATGAATAAGGATTTCAGAGAGGACTTTACAATATACTGTCAGATATAGAAATTTCTAGATTTGTAAGACTCTAGAACCTTCCAAAAGTTTATTCTATTTTTAGAACTTTCTGAAACGTTCCAGAATGATAATAACCGATATTATTAAAGGAATTTTTAGAACTTTCCTAAAGTTCTAATGAGTTAGAAAATGACAGATTATTAATTTCAGTACTTTCTAAATCATTCTAGAAAATATTAGAACTTTCCGGAACATTCTATAAATATTAGAACTTCCCAGAACATTCTATATCAACTACATTCAGTTTTATACATTTTAGAACGTTCTAGATCATTCTAGAAAATATTAGAACTTTCCAGAACATTCTATATCAACTACATTCAGTTTTATACATTTTGGAATGTTCTAGATCATTCTAGAAAATATTAGAACTTTCCAGAACATTCTATATCATCTACATTCCGTTTTGCACATTTTGGAACGTTCTAGATCATTCTAGAAAATATTAGAACTTTCCAGAACATTCAATATCAACTACATTCAGTTTTATACATTTTGGAACGTTCTAGATCATTCTAGAAAATATTAGACCTTTCCAGAACATTCTATATCAACTACATTCAGTTTTATACATTTTGGAACGTTCTAGATCATTCTAGAAAATATTAGAACTTTCCAGAACATTCTATATCATCTACATTCCGTTTTGCACATTTTGGAACGTTCTAGATCATTCTAGAAATATTAGAACTTTCCAGAACATTCTATATCAACTACATTCCGTTTTGCACATTTTGGAACGTTCTAGATCATTCTAGAAAATATTAGAACTTTCCAGAACATTCTATATCAACTACATTCAGTTTTATACATTTTGGAACGTTCTAGATCATTCTAGAAAATATGAGAACTTTCCAGAACATTCTATATCAACTACATTCAGTTTTATACATTTTGGAACGTTCTAGATCATTCTAGAAAATATTAGAACTTTCCAGAACATTCTATATCAACTACATTCAGTTTTGCACATATTGGAACGATCTAGATTATTTTAGAAAATATTAGAACTTTCCAGATGTTTTTAGAACTTTCTAGAACATTCCAGATCGAATAAAACATTTACACACATTCTGGACTTTTCTAGATCATTCCACAAATTTTCAGAACTTTTCTAAAGTTCTCATGTGTCAAAGGACAGATATATATTTTTCACATTTTCGCCACCCACAGCCACCCACTTCCACCCACCGCGCCCAAACTCCCTTACTTTTTTCTAGGACCCAAGGGGTGTCTACCACCACAATGGGGTGTTGATTGCAATTGGTGGTGATATAGAAAACCGGTCACATACATTTTCACCCAAGCATTTTATATATATATATTAGATTAGATAGATTAGATTAGATAGATTAGATTAGAATTAGATTAGATTAGATTAAATTGAGGTCGTCTTGAGCTTGAGCAGCCGCAAACATCCTCCACGCGAAAAAAAAACGTCCTGCCATAGCAAATTAATTGCTAAAATGTTATTTTATAAATGCTTTCACCGCAATTCACTACCTAGTCACTGAGAAATTGGAAGTGAACGCGGGGTGACAACTTTTCGACGTCGTTAACACAAATTTACTATTCGAATGTCAAAATGTGCAACTGGCACTCGCAAGATTTTTGAAACAACCAATCAAAGCGTTGAAACACCCACATTCGAACGTGAGTGTGAGACAACGACGCTCGATTAGCTAAAATCCACAAAACTGACACTCGCTAATTATGTTTCCCATTTTTGCCACTAGGGGCGTTGTTTCGATACCATACAAATTGTAGTTTACTTTTTCACGTCGAGTAGTGATAAAAACTCGCACTAAGCACACTGAAATATGGGTATCAAATGAAAGGGCTTGCCGAAAATAATAAGAAAAATATTCTGACAATCGAATATGGCGGACTTTTCAAGTTTTTTATGCTTTCCTATAGTATGGGTATTAGATAAAAGGGTTTGCTGAGAATAAAAATGCAGGTCTAAAATAACTAAAAAGTAAAAAATAAATTAAAAGCAAAAAACCTTATATATATATATTAACTATCAACTCAATATAACGTCATATTTATACAATTTATATAATATAAAAGCTTGTCGATAATGAAACAAATTGTCTCATAAATATAGTGTATATGTCACCGTAAAATTGTAAAAACCGTTAGATTGTAATATTACTAGAGATATTATAATATGCTGACAGATTGTCAAATACAAATTTCTCCATACAATTGTACGCATTATTTTTTTATTTTTACATTATTATCCGTGTGGTGCCGGAGTAAGAATAGCACCTCCCCATATACCATCTCTTTCCGTGGGTGTCGTAAGAGGCGACTAAGGGAAATACATACCGGAAATGGGCAGCAGCATTTCCGCGAACTTTATCTTTTTTACATAATACTGCGCTCGCTAACACGTCTGCCAAGCGCGGTGAGTATGGCATTTTTCCCTATATGAGGAACAGATATGCGACCAGGCCCCTAGTTCCCGGCAGCCCCGCTAGTCTTGGCCACGGTAGGGGCCATGGAAACGGCGGGGCAGGGGGTGCTAAGAATCTCCGTCAGAGATCCGGCTACCACTCCCGACGACGACTTCTGGCCTTGGTAACATACAACGCACGCACATTGAGGAAAGACAAGAAGATAATAGAGCTGGAAGAAGAATTGAGCAAGTTACGCTGGGATATAGTTGGTTTATCGGAAGTCCGAAGAAAAAGAGAAGACACGATGACCCTGGCATCCGGTAACTTGTTCTTCTACCGGGAAGGCGACCAACAGTCCCAAGGTGGAATCGGGTTTTTCATCCACAAGTCTCTTGTCAACAACATCGTGGCCATCGAAAGTGTGTTGAGTAGGGTTGCGTACCTTATACTCAGAATATCTCAAAGATATTCGTTGAAGGTCATACAAGTTTACGCACCTACCTCGTCTCACCCAGATGAAGAAGTAGAGATTTTGTACGAGGACATATCTAAAGCCATAAATAACTCGAAAACTCACTTCAATGTTGTTATAGGAAATGGAAACTTCAATGCAAAGTTGGGCAAGCGAGGTGAAAACGAGCTGAAAGTGGGAAAGTTTGGTTTTGGTCAAAGGAATCCCAGGGGCCAAAGGTTGGCCGATTTTCTGGAAAAGGAACTCTTAATGATGAATTCCTTCTTCCAGAAGCCACCTCACAAGAAATGGACCTGGATGAGCCCTGACGGAGAGACAAAAAATGAGATAGACTTCATCATGAGCACCCAGAGACAGATATTTAAGGATGTCTCCGTGATATACCGAGTGAAAACCGGCAGCGATCACCGAATAGTGCGAGGCACACTAAACTTAAATATCAAACTCGAAAGAGCTCGCTTGGTAAAGTCTACGCTCCGACCGTTTCAAACCGGAATTAGAAACCCCGAAAGCTTTCAACTCGAGCTACAAAACCGCTTTGCTAGCCTGGAAAACTACGCGGTTGGGTCAAAGTACTGTGAAACCCGCCATAGAGGTAAGCCACAGAAAATCTCCGACCACACGTTTACACTAATGGCTAGGCGACGCATCCTTACTCTTCAAACCTCTGACGATGCTAAGTCTTATAGGCAGCTTAACAGACATATATCAAAGTCTTTTCGGCACGATATTCGTCTCTTTAATACTAGAAGTATTGAGGACATGATACAGCGAAACAAGGCCAGGGCTCAAAAGTGTTTGCACACACAAAGTGTGAGACACGTCTGTTGGGCAGAGCCATTTGACGAAGCTGAAGACAGAGGATGGGAAAGTTGTGTCAGCCAGGCCTGAGGTGCTCGCAGAGGTCAAGAGTTTCTATGAGCAACTTTACACCTCAGTTGCCAAGCCTGTCGTTAATCTGGCTGAAGATCCTAGAGCTAGACTAACCCCACATCACACGGAAGATATCCCGGACATCAGCCTGTACGAGATTAGTATGGCTCTTAAACAGCTTAAAAACAACAAGGCGCCGGGCGAGGATGGGATCACCTCGGAGCTGCTGAGGTCTGGTGGAACACCAACACTCAAAATGCTCCAGAGGCTTTTTAATTCCGCCTTGTTCGAGGACAAAACGCCAGAGGCATGGAGCAGGGGCGTGGCAGTCTTGTTCTTCAGAAAAGGAGATAACACTTTGCTGAAGAATTACAAACCTATTACGCTGCTGAGCCATGTCTATAAGCTGTTTTCAAGAGTTATAACGAATCGTCTCGAACGGAAGCTTGATGACTTCCAGCCGCCCGAACAAGGCGGTTTCCGAAGAGGCTTTAGTACCATAGACCACATACATACTCTACGGCAGGTTATACAGAAAACCGAGGAGTATAATCTGCCACTTTGCTTGGCGTTTGTAGACTATGAGAAAGCCTTTGATTCGATTGAGACCTGGGCGGTGTTACAGTCTCTTCAGAGATGCCGGATCGACTACCGGTACATCGAAGTGTTGAAGTGTTTATATAGTAAAGCCACCATATCGGTGCGAATACAGGAGCATAGCACAAAGGCGATCCCATTGCAGCGCGGCGTCAGACAGGGAGACGTTATCTCTCCGAAACTGTTTTCCGCTGCGTTGGAGGATGCGTTCAAACTACTGGACTGACAAGGACTTGGGATCAATATAAATGGCGACTACATCACTCACCTTCGATTTGCCGATGACATCGTGATTATGGCAGAAACTCTGGAAGACCATAACACTATGTTAGAAGACCTCTGTAGAGTTTCACAACAGGTGGGACTTAGTATGAACATGGATAAGACAAAAATTATGTTTAATGCCCATGTTGTACCCACCCAAGTGACTGTTTTTACGCTCGAATTTGTTGACGACTATATATACCTGGGGCACAAAGTCCAGTTAGGTAAGTCCAATTTCAAAAAAGAGGTCAACCGTCGAATCCAGCTCGGCTGGGCAGCGTTCGGGAAACTCATAAACATCTTCTCGTCAAAAATCCTTGAGTGCCTGTAGACAAAAGTTTTCGAGCAGTGTGTATTACCGGCATATGGAGCCGAAACGTGGTCATTCACAACGGGATTTACTCAGAAGCTTCGTGTCGCTCAAAGAGCTATGGAGAGGGCTATGCTCACAGTCTCTCTACGTGATAGAATCAGAAGTGAGGAAATCCGTAGCAGAACTAAAGTTACCGACATAGCCCAGCGCATTAGCAAGTTAAAGTGGCAATGGGCTGGACATATTGCCCGTAGAACCGATGCCCGCTGGGGCCGAAAGGTTCTTCAGTGCAGACCACGGACTGGACGTCGGACTCGAAGCGTAGGACGGCCTTCCACCAGGTGGACAGATGACTTGAGAAAAGTTGCAGGGAGTCGGTGGATACAGGCCGCGAGCGACCGGTCGCACTGGAAATTTATGGGGGAGGCCTATGTCCTGCAGTGGACGTCACCAGGCTGAAACGACATTATTTTCGAGTTACTCTCAACATGCTCTTTCATTTGCACATATGGGTCATATTGTAGAAATGCATTAAAAATAACTATTCCGCCATGTTGGATGAGCCGCCATATTGGATTTAGAATGACATCACACAGCTCATCGTGGATTGTCATCCAAACTAAACGTGTCTACAAATTTTCAGCTCAATCGGTTAAAGATATATGCTTCAAAATTGAGTAGCAACATTCCACCCGGACTAACATACATCATATGTCACCGTAAAATTGTAAAAACCGTTAGATTGTAAAATAACTAACGAGATTGTAAAAATATGTCGAAAGATTCATAACTATCTATATATTTACCTATAATCTAACGAAAACTAATGTGTCCAATTATAGGCAGCATAGATAAGATTTTTTTTTAAATTGACGCAACTAGCGTCAATTTTTAAAAAAACTAGCCACACTAGTTTCATACTTTTTTTACACCACGATAAGTTAAAGTTGGTTAAAAGTAAAAGTCTTCAAAAAATTTAGGGAATTAAATAAGTTTCATTAATTTTCGTGATAAAACAATAGTTATTCTGGATTTTTTAAGAATTGTGAATATTATATTGTAAGCTTATAGTTGAAGGTTTCATAAAATACTTCTAATTAATAATGTGTAAACATACAATGAATGGTTTAAATGTGCATTAAGATATAATTATTATTATTTGGTTATGAGATGAAATGATTTTATAGTTTATTTCTTAGGCATAAGGAATAATATTCAGTGTCATGTTCAATTTGTATAAAAAATGTAAGAATAAGAAGTCGTCGTTTGTTTTGTATGGACGCCGGGTTTGGCATTCTTACCGAGAGACGGCCATGGAGGCACATGTTATGTTAATTTATGGAGAATAAATCCTGTATATTAATTATTTGAAGTTTTAATCACTGGATATGAATAAGGATTTCAGAGAGGACTTTTCAATATAATATCGATAATCTACTTCTACTTGGTGATTATAATATACCTACAGCTAATTGGATAAATACACCTCCTTTGAGCTACTTAAATTGCTCTGGTACCTCTGCTTCTTGTAATCACTTAAAAGACTTTATGATTGTTCACAATCTCAAACAGTACAACCATCTGGTTAATTCAAATGGACGCATACTAGATCTTCTGATGTTTAATGCTACTTGTAGTGTTCTGAAACCCAATCACGATCTGCTTTACCTTGATCAACATCATCCTTTATTTTATACGTTGATCTCTTTGAATTTAAAATTGAAATTCTTACCACCACGAAACACCTCTAAATATAATTATCGAAAGGCGGACTACACTCTTATTAAAAAAGAAATTAGTGATATAGACTGACCTATTGCTCTGAGTAATATGCCCGCTGAGGAGTGCGTCGACTTTTTCTACGATCATTTATTCAGTGTTGTAAAAAAGCATATACCTCTATCGAAACCAAAAAAAGCTAGCTTCCCAGTATGGTTCTCTAAAGGATTAATACACATTTTTAACTGTAAAAAAAAAGCTTGGGCCAAGTGGAAAAAATACAATAATGTGTCCGATTATGAAATATTTGCATTATATAGAGCTCGTTTTCAAACAGAATGTACTAGATGCTACCGAGCCTATATGCATAATGTCGAAGATGCTATTCCTAAAAATGTTAAGTACTTCTGGACATATATAGCCAATCGTCAACGTAAGTCTGGTATCCCATCGTGTATGTTCTACAAAAACGAATCATCGAGTGATCCCTCAGAGATTTGTAACCTCTTTGCAAGGTTCTTCCAGTTTGTCTACGTACCCACTGAACAATCACTCGATTGGCACCCTGATAATGAACATTCCAGTGATAACAACTTCTCCATTTCAACTGTACACCTGAGCCTTACTCTGATTCGCAAGCAATTACAATTGCTAGATGTAACGAAGGGCCCGGGGCGTTTCTGCGGATCGCTTGAGGAAATACGGAGGCGTATTTCCTCAAGCGATCCGCAGAAACAATATGTATACTGTTATTTGTTATATTTAACAAATGTATCCAGACTGGCACATTTCCCCCTGTTTGGAAAAAAGCAAATATTAGACCTATACATAAAGGAGGTTCCAGACAAAATATAGAAAACTATCGTCCCATCTCTCTTCTCTGCAGCCTAGCTAAATTATTTGAAAAACTTATCCATCAAGAAATCTATTCATTCTTTAGACAAAATATTATACCAGAACAACACGGTTTCGTCAAACAAAAGTCTACTACAACCAATTTAATAATTTTTACTAATTATTTATTTAAAAATATGGATACTAAATCCCAAACAGATGCAATTTACACTGATTTCAAAAAGGCCTTCGACCGAGTCGATCATAAAATCCTTTTAAATAAGATTTCGTATAATGGTATCAAAGGGGACTTATTACGTTGGTTTCAATCATATATTAGCAATCGATCTCAAACTGTGGTGTGTAATGGATTCCACTCTGATTCATTTTTGGCTACGTCGGGTGTTCCACAGGGATCAATATTGGGCCCGGTACTATTTATTTTGTATTTAAATGATATCAACAAATGTTTTCATAACAGTAGATTTTTATTATACGCAGATGATCTCAAGGTGTTTAAAACCATCAAATATCTAGATGATAGCCGTCTCTTGCAAAATGATTTAGATAGACTATCGGAATATTGTGATAAAAACAATCTGAAGTTAAGTATTAGTAAATGTAAATATGTAAACTTTACAAAAAATAAAAAAGTGTATAATTTTGATTATTCGTTATGCAATGAAATATTAATTAGGGAGACTCAAATTTGCGATCTTGGCGTCCTTCTAGATTGCAAATTACATTTAAATTTGCACGACGATAAAATAGTTGTCAAAGCGTTCCAAATGTACAACCTTGTTATGAGAGCATCATCAGATTTTAAACTCGAAAACACCTTTTTTTTTTTTTCTTTTTCATGGGGAAATGCTTTATGCATCCCCGGCGGACTGGGGACGCCAGCCGAGGTATGTGGGACTCACCCGGGTGCGTGGTGAAGAGCGCACCCGGAGGTTAGCCACTAAAACCCCATGGTGCCTTCTTCCCCGCTGTAGTGCTAGACCGCCGGACCCACTAAAGCGATAACAGCAGCGGCCTAGCTAGCGGCATCTGCATTATAATGCAGAGAAACTCGAAAACACCTATCGTTACCTTTTCAACTCCTTAATACGCCCACAGGTAGAATACGCATGTATGATATGGGATCCATATTATGCTAAATATGACAAGAAATTAGAGAAAATTCAACGAAAATTTGTTAAAACCCTGCAATATAAATGCCATAATGAAAATCGTTATATTTTAACATATGAAGAGTCACTAGCTAGACACAAATTATTAACCCTGAAATCAAGACGCTTGTTGATCCAGGCCATGATGCTCCATGGATTAATAAATAATAAAATTGATTGTCCGGAATTAGTTAGCAATATATTTTATGTTGTCCCTAGGACTATAATAAGACGAGAGGCGCGCGTTTACCCGCTCTTTACAACGACTATGTGTCGTACAAATGCTGGTGAACGTGCACCCCTGTATAGACTAGTTAAAATATATAATAACAACTTTACTAACATAGATATATTTGCTGCAGGAATATATGTATTTAAAAAGCAAATTACAGATACTTTAATGACACAGCAAAACATCTAAAGCAAATGTATACTGTTTTGATGTATTACATTATATTGCATTGTGTACTTGTAATCCGTGAAAACGTAGTGGAGTGTACAGTAACTGAACCATGAGATAATATGTAATTTGATTTGTAATTCATCTGTATACTTGTTTGTTTTTCTAATAAAATAAAATAAAATAAATTATTTGTAATATTAAATAAATACGGTGTTTTCAAAATTTCTTCGGTGATCGCGCCAGGCTTGATGAAGGATATTATTTAAAAATTTTCGTAAGGGTTATTTTGTCTTTGTTTTCTTATCAAGTTAGCTATACCAGTGCATTGACTTGCTCCAAATATATATAAAGTTTTTTTTTATTTATTTTCCTTTTTTTTATCCGTGTTGCAGTTGTCATAATTAGTATTTAAGTTTTCTTTTTGTGAAGTCGTTTTTATACTTTCTGTTTGTACAGCTTTTTCATTGCATAAGATGGAATTTGTATAACATATGTTGTTTTTGTTTTGTATTTTTGTCTTTTTTGTAGATCTATTTGCAGGCGTTTTTGTTAATGGACTAGCACATACTAATTTTAATGTATCTAATTGGTGTCTTAAATTTAATACTTCCTTCTTATGTGTATTATTTTCTATTATTATATTATCTAATTCATTTTGAGTGCTTTTTAGTAATAATGACATGTCATCAAGTTTTTTCTTCATTTCAATAATATTTTCTGGTTCCAGTGTGGATAAATCAAAGCTTCTGTGTTCATGTTCAGAGTCAGTTGATAAGTCTGTGATACTTATTTATTCATTATTTTGACCAAGGGATTCATATGACTTAGATCTAAATAGTTTCTTGGGTCTAATTGTAACATAGTTTAGGCTCTCCATTTTTTTGTATAAAATAAGTGATTATTAATAATGTCTTATTTTTTAATTCTTATTTAATTCTATACATAGAATTGAAGCTATACAAAAGCGCTTCCTAAGGTATCTTCAATTTAAATGTGGCCTCAACCTTCCAGACTATGAAGCGAGGTGTAAAAAGTTTCATTTTCTACCGCTTTACTACCGCAGAAATATTTCCGATCTTGTAAAATATTAAATAACACTGTGGATATTTCTGAATTATTGAACAAATATAACTTTAATGTCCCCGTCAGATATTTCCGTAACTTTATGCCGCTTCGTGTCCCACAATACAATACTTTTTACCGTCGCAATACCGGTAATACTTAGTATTATGATACGAGGAATGAATCAGACGCGTACGCGTTTTTATGTTGTGCATTAAGATTAGTGTGTAAGTTCTTCTAATTGAATTTTTATAAAAAACAATAATTATACTGTTATTATTACCTACATAATTATTTGCTTTTCCGGTGGTTTATTAGTTTATTAATTTGATTATATATACAACATGTCCCAAAATTCAACGATAAGCCAACACCGGAGGATAGACCTGCCCCGGACTAATCGAGGAAATATATATATATATATATATATTTGGGCTTGTGGCCATGTAAGGTCCGTAGGTTATTTCCAATTAACGAATTATCATAGATCACGTCACTTTATCACTTCTCCACAATAAAACCAATTAAATTATCACATTCACTACGGGAATATAATAAAGTTATCCGTCTTTTATCTAGCCCTAGTTCGTACTGCTATTTTAAAATGGCGCGAACTGCGAGTTAGACGTTTGACGTTTAACCATGTCGCCACAGATAGCGACATACCCGCAAGATACTTTTTTGTACATATCCGGTAAATGTAGGCACGCGCCTACACGGCCGGACTGACAACCGCACGTCCTCGGGCGAATAAGTAGGCTGTAGAGTGTAGGTGTATCTGCGCGAAGGAACCTCTCAATGCATTTTATCAAATCATTACGCTCGTCCACCCTGACGAGTAATATTAACGTTTGTAGTTACCGGCAGCTTCTTAATTCTCAAAAGTCCGATGGTTCAAAAGTCATCCAAAGTTATCAAAAATCACAAAAGTCATCAAATGTAGAAAACTAAAAGTTATTATAAGTTTGAGGTCAACGAAAGTTAAAGGTCACGGAAAGTTAAAGTCATTAAAAGTTATCAAAAATCACAAAAGTCATCAAATGCCACCAAACTCACCGGCGAGACTCCACCACTCGCTAACAAGAGCCAAATGATTCAAAGGCATGGATCAGGTGATAAGTGTCGACCAGCATTGGCAAATTTGCTGTGATAGCAGATTCAAATTCGTTGCATCGATTTGTAGATCGCTCCGCAATGACAGACTCTGCCATCTCACAAGATTAAACCCGCTGACTCAACGGTCACCCGTCTCCCTTGAATTACCTGAGCTCAACAACACTCAACAACACTTCACACGTTGGGTTTGCTCTCCTTTGCAACACCCACACACAAAATCCTCTAGGTTTGTATCGCTCCTGCGCTGCGGCGCCGCAGTCTACAAACCCCACACACTTCACACATTGGGTGTGCTCCCCTTTCAATTGCAACACAAAAGCGGAAGACAACACCCACACAAAACCAATAACCAAAATGTAACACAACCGCAGTTTCAGCATCAACTTCTGCGTCAACTTCTACGTCCTCATAAGTTAACGTCAACATCTCTATGTCAATAACATCGCCCATCATCGCCTACATGGTCATTTTCGCGCAAATACCCAAACACATGACGAGGATTGTCAGGTCAGACGTTCAATTACCATATTATAGCCATATCCAACGGCTGAGCTCAGCCCACATTTAACACCAATGCATTGTGACACGAAATAAGCGCAAAACGACTACCAGGCGGTCACCCCCGCCGAGCCTCGCCCCCGGGGCAGGTTACCCGCAATGTAGGTAAATTCTTTGATCTCTCCCGGACTTCGTGCAAACTAATATCGGTTGATAACCAAATGCATGTTCGAAGTAACACGATTTGCGAAATGAAAGAAGCGAAAGAAGCGCTCGGACTTCTCTTCAAAGAATCGAACTAGAATAGAACTGGTAGCTACAGAAGGTAGCTTGGGCTATCTGTAGGCTATTAGAAAACTTGATGCGGGAAGTGGGGTGCTACCTTTAAAATACTTAGCATTAAATTATATGGAAACAAAATCTTTGTGCCCGATAGCCTGCACCGCTTAATCGGTAGGTACCAGAATCCGGATCTTAGATTGCTTAAATAGTACCAAACTTTATTATGACTATAGCATTAGTATTTCGTCTATGTCTTGTCTATAGCAGTACATAGTGTTTCGTCAACGATATAGAGCTATATTTATTGGCGCAACAAGAACACCTCACATAACAGTGTTCATAGTAACGGCTTATCCTCATTAGTTGTAACCTAATGTAACTACGCCAACTGAAGCCGAAGCATCCATGTAGATTGTGGATAGCACATAATATGAATTAGGTACATCTAGGCTGCTCGCCGGAGTCCCCGTGTACTGCAATATTCATACGAAACCCCGTTTCGTAAATCACTATTGAACTAGGTATGAAAGCATTTAGCTTTTCATTAGGCATACTAAACGTAATTCGAATATCATCTTGTAATGTGTATCAGTGTCAAATTACAGGTAAGCGCAATTCATTGTTATGTCGGTCACAGCGACGGTACCTAACAATAGTCCTCTTCAACGTAGCATACTTAACCAATCTTATGAAAACGCGTTTATTATGTGTGTAATACACATTTTTTTTTACCCAGCTGCAACTACTGCACGTTATATTCCTACTTACGCACACTCTCTGTTTAGTGATTAGAGTCTACACCACGAAACATAATTTAATACAATTCTCTTTTTTTATATTGTACTGCAGTGTTTCCCAACCTGTGGGTCGCGAAGCTTCTTAAGGGGTCACATCATGAAAAAGGTTGAAAAACACTGTTGCACTGAATCAGAGCAAGTTACTTCAATTATAATCTTTTTAGTCATTGCTACTATCTGCTTACGGTAGATATCTGGATTACTATGCATTTCTAAAAATTATCATGAGAATGTGTGTTTAGTAATAAAACAAGTCATAAAGATTTCTAATTGCTCCACCACATAATACAGAAATAATCTAGAAGCCGTCAACACGCCCGAAAGCGAGGCCGTCACAACCACTCCAAATTGGAATGGTTATCCACACATAATATGTTGCCACAGATCAACGAAATGCCTTACCCAACCCTTTTTTTCAATCAATTTTGATTGAACACCTAACCGTCGTAATATAACAACGCGATCTGTTCTGTAAGTGTAAAGAGTAAAAATTAAAAAGTGCGGGCGGGGCGGTATCTCGCCATGGTTTCGGACACAGTGTGCTGCATACAAATGTGATCGAACACTCACTCTGCATGTTTTGAATTCTGTGTGCTCCACACACGCAACTAACTTTATATCACTGCAATGTATTGCCTTTATACAGGGAATTTCTTAGTTTTTTTTTTTTTTTTACTACTGAAATATACGGGCAAATGGCCCACCACAAATCCCCACCACTGCAACTCTAAATCTACAGGCAAGAACTGCCCAGTAAACCCGTTTACGTCAAAGTGACGTCAAAATGATATTGCGCTATGTCAGGATTTACGCAACATATAAATTACGAACGAGTCACATGTGACTCATTATTTCACACTTCTTGACGTAAAACTTTTACGTAATAAATATGACGTAAATATGACCTTAATCTTCCCTTCATGTGTTCTCAAATTTACTTCAATGTGATTTAACATTGCTCATAATCTATCTAGGGGATGCAAAATCCGATTTTTTTCAAAACCCGGGCGGCACAATAAGAGGGGCGGCAAAATCTCACACCACTATATACACCTACCTGTGGTGTTTCTAGAGTTTCGCCCTTGTTACTAAGCTAGGATATTTAGTTTAAGCCTAGCCTAAACCTGTGCTGGCTGATAAAATAGTATGTGATAGTATCTATTATAATGCAAAACAACGCTAGTTTGCATTTTTCGCGCTTAGTGCCATCTATTAGGCGAGGTAGGAAGTTTTAGTTCACCTAATCGACCGCGCGTGCACATAGCGCTCGAGTCGACAGCCAATATGAGGTCAGGGTCATGTCATACATATGACATCAAATCAAACATAGTCACAATTATGTCATACCTATGCAAAATTTGGACTTTGGACGTTGGACCTGTGTTACCTATATGTGACGTCACTTCAATGTCACACGTTCACTGGGTGAAAGCGCCTCCGCACGGGCGGTACGGTAGGCCCTACACAAGAACACTAAAGCGAGACGTCGACTTTGTAAAAGTTTACGCGATTCGCGCCCAGCGCGACCCAGGCGCCCAGGCGGGCGAGGTGCAGCCACAGAACCAGGTATAATACTCACGGAGCGCACGTTGCACAGAGAGGTTACTACGTAGCCGTATTATTTTTCAATGCTTCAAAAGTAAGGCCTCAAAACGATTTTGACTTTTGGATAAACAGTAAAAATAGGTTTTATGCACCGCAAATAATTGTAATCGATCTCTATGATATCTCAACTCGATATTAATAACACGCAAAGTAATTAACACCAACTAGTGTCGGTCAAATAGATTATTTTCTTTAATCAGATTCAAAATGTACTCTGGCAAATATTTCTTCTTAAACACTAAAATTCTCTTAAACACCAGTATCTAAGAAATGTTTTAGACTTTTTAAAACCAATATAAAATAAAATAACGTACAACTTTACTGCTCTGTACTCAGTACTAAATATATGGCCCATACTGGCCATTTACTCTATGAGTAGGTACTTACAGTTATCAAACTTTGCTTCTCGAGTACTTTGCAGCAGAGTTGTAAAAAGAACAGTTAGACTCACCCTAAAGCTTCTATTAGTAATGAAAGTGGACTGGAATCGCATACAACTCCTCCACAAGACTCACTTCGAAGTGCTTCTACACTACCATGTGTGACGGTTCACAGTAGGCACTAGGCGACTCCCGCGCCGCTCATGATGTAGCCACCATAATATCTGCACACAGAGAATAGAAAAGCACAACAGGAGAACCAGCGACCAAACTAAACTTGATTTAACAAATGAGCAGACGAATTGCCTTTTAGAAAGCAATTTATCGCCCACAGACACCCAAAAGAACAGGGGAATAACTAATGTATTGCTGTCTTTAAAATTATATCAGAAAAAATAAAAAAAGTGGGTTACAGCCTTTTACGTCACTAAGTGCAGCCGCCACTGAGTCGCAGTTCTCAACATAGTACCACCGCGCTCATGACTCCAGCGTGCCACTGTCGCGGCCGCCGTCACGTCGACATCATGCTACCGCCGTCGTGTTGCAGCCGTCTTGCTGGCGCCGACACGTCCCGGCGCACGAACGATTATTGCATTAGGTCGTACATAGTAGACCAGCACTAATATGGAGCCTGCTAAAGCTATACTGCAAGTCTGCGGAGTCCTGGCTCTTAAACACTGTCCCACTGTGTTACACTGGTACCACATTGTTCACGTTGCAGTTTCATAGAAAACCAGGGGGTCATATTATAATCAACCCGTTCATAAACCATATCTATCTCTTTCCATCTCATGTGTTTAGTAGTACCAACTCTTTCTCACAGCATGTTTCGACATGCTCGTGTGAAAATGTCCATTTTCCATCTTTAGCACAAGTACCTACACGATAAAAATGTCAATATATTTCCGAAAATTGAAAAACCGAGCAATATCATCATTTTCATGCTTTCGTGGGGCGTAAAGTTCGAATCCCACGGTCTGATTTGGGCTTGTGGCCATGTAAGGTCCGTAGGTTATTTCCAATTAACGAATTATCATAGATCACGTCACTTTACCTTCCATTCCCATTTGAAAAGCCTTTTTCGCAAAAAATACACTAAAACTATAGAAGCAATTATTAGTGTTTTCGCCTTATATGGGTCATAAAGTAATGGTTTTTTTTTATTTTTTAGCTTGATATAATAGGTATCAACATAATTTTCGTCTAATTTCATATAGGCAAGTATAATATTTTTTCAGTAGGTTTATATTATTAGTAAACACGCACCTGTATTATTTGGATTAATCTTTCCCATATCACAGCAAACTCTTAATTGAAATATTAGTATATTATATATCTCGATCTGTATTTACATCCATACATATAAATTTTATAACGTGGTGCTCCATGCCAGTCGCGGTGATAATACGACAAGCGCGCGGCGGCCAGCACGCGCGGCGCAGAATGCGTTGACGCTGTGCCGGTGCGCCTGCACTTTGCCCCCTGCCCCCTACAGCCTCCCGTTGTTTACGTTTACTCGATGCCTACTGCAGTAGATGACCTTGGCACCGTGTATATTAATTGTAATGCACCATATGTTATTTTAATTTTAATCAAACATACCTAATATATTATATTATTACTATTTATTACATTTAATTGTGTATGTAATATATATATTTTAATTTATAATTACATAATTATAATAAATTTGTGTAAGTATATCACTGTGCTGTCGCCTTGAGTGGTCTGTCACACGCCTGACAACAGGTACGGATCCACAGAAAATCAGGGACTGTGGTATTCCTCAGTCATTTACCTGAGTGGGCTCCTTTTCATTGGTTTGAGCATTACACCACCTACCTATCCTTAGCAACTTTTTAATTAATGCTCACTTTATTTTAATGTAATGTAGTTGTGTAGTGTAATGTCCAAATTGTTTTGAATAAATGTCTTATTATTATTATTTATCACTTCTCCACAATAAAACCAATTAAATTATCACATTCACTACGGGAATATAATAAAGTTATCCGTCTTTTATCTAGCCCTAGTTCGTACTGCTATTTTAAAATGGCGCGAACTGCGAGTTAGACGTTTGACGTTTAACCATGTCGCCACAGATAGCGACATACCCGCAAGATACTTTTTTGTACATATCCGGTAAATGTAGGCACGCGCCTACATATATATATATATATATGAATAAGGATTTCAGAGAGGACTTTTCAATATATAATATATATATATATATATATATATATATATATATACATATATATATATATATATATATATATATATATATAAAGACTTTATATATATATATATATATATATATATATATATATATATATATATATATATATATATATATATATATATATATATATATATATATATATATATATATATATATATATATATATAAAGTCAAAGTCAAAGTCAAAGTCAAAAAAATTTATTCAATGTTGGTATTTTTATACACTTATTGAACGTCGGTATACATGATGCCTACCACCGGTTCGGGAACTAGCCCGGCGAGAAGAACCGGCGTAAGAAACTCGCGCGGGGCCATCTTTTACCAAAAAGATGGAAAATTGTTCTTTTAAAATAAAAAAATGTATAACAATGTTATGACTAAAACTATATAACTAGAATACAATAGTATATGGAAGTAGCCTTGCAGGGGGCCACCTCATTCCCAAGGTGTGCTATCATGAAATCATTAAGTTTATAATAAGCTTTACTACACAAACGTTCTTTGATTACTTTTTTAAATTTATTGGTTGAAAAATTTTGAACGTTTTCTGGGATCCTATTGTATATACGTATACATTGGCCTTTAAACGAATTCTTTACTTTACTAAGTCTAGTCACTGGTACATCAAGCTTATTCTTATTTCGAGTATTTCTATTGTGGTTGTCACTTTTTTTTTTTGAATAGGCTTACATTTTTTTTAACATATAGTACATTTGATAGAATATACTGAGAAGCTACAGTTAAGATCCCAGTTTCCTTAAACTTATCTCTTAATGAAGTGTTGGGGGCCAGCTTGTAGATTGCCCGAACAGCTCGCTTCTGCAGCACAAAGATAGTATTTATATCTGCAGCATTGCCCCATAGCAGAATGCCATAGGACATTATACTGTGGAAGTAACTAAAATACACAAGCCTTGCTGTGTTTTCGTCTGCAAAATGTCTTATTTTACTTACTGCAAATACTGCTGAACTAAGTCTGTCGGCCAATCCAGCAATATGAGGGCCCCACTGAAGTTTCGCGTCTAATGTAATACCTAAAAAGACGGCTGTATCTACTAGTTCCATACATTCCCCATTTAATAGCACATTGGTTTTAGTTTGCCTTACATTCGGCAACGTGAACTTTATACATTTAGTTTTTTTGCTATTTAACAAAAGATTATTGACACTAAACCAGTGTACTATTTTTAGAAGAGCATTATTTACTTCGTCATAACACGAGTTTTGGCGATTAATATTAAAAGTAAGTGACGTATCATCGGCAAATAATACTATTCCGTTTTTTTCATTAATAAGGTATGGTAGGTCATTTATATAAATCAGAAAAAGAAAGGGTCCTAAAATTGACCCTTGTGGGACCCCCATCTCAATTTTAGTACCTGTGGATCTTTTTCCATTTATCTCAACTCTCTGAATCCTATTTGATAAATAAGATTTTAGGAGAACGAGTGCTGGACCCCTTACTCCATAGTGGCACAATTTCCTGATCAATGTTGAGTGTTGCACACAATCAAATGCCTTAGAGAGATCGCAAAAGACTCCCAGAGCATCATGCGATCTCTCCCAAGCATCAAAAATATAACTAATTAGATCGACGCCTGCATCTGTTGTAGAGCGTCCCTTTGTAAATCCAAATT
The DNA here is from genome assembly GCA_905404095.1 of Glaucopsyche alexis. Lineage (NCBI taxonomy): Eukaryota > Metazoa > Arthropoda > Insecta > Lepidoptera > Lycaenidae > Glaucopsyche > Glaucopsyche alexis. The sequence continues at coordinate 14,201,202 of FR990053.1, forward strand.
GTTTGTTATGTAAAATTTTATTTATATTGAAGTGTGCTAGCAACTGATTAAGTATTATTTTTTCATAAATTTTACTTAGTGTTGGTAAAATAGATATAGGTCGGAAGTTAGATGGATCCGACTTACTACCAGACTTAAAGAGAGGTAAAACTTTACTGTGTTTCATTAGATCAGGAAAGACGCCACGTTTTATACAATCATTAAAGATAGTTGCTAAGTAAGGTGTAATAATATCGATTATAGATTTAATAACTTTCATAGATAGGCCCCATAAATCTGAAGTATTCTTGATATTTAACAAATTAAAATGTTTAATAATGTCTTGAGGTCCTATTTCTTTAAATCTAAATTCGATTTCACACTCTTTTACGTTTTCTTTAAGTAGCAATTCAGCAGCAGCAGGAGAGGCGTTTAAATTTTTTGTGGTTGAAACTGGAATGTCAGCAAAGAATTTCTCAAAAGCAGTTGCAACTTCAATGTCGGATTTGATTATTTTACCATCTATATTTAATTTAAAAGATGAGTTGCGTCTGGTGACTCTTCCAGTTTCATTTGCAATTATTTGCCATGTTGTCTTAACCTTGTTTTTAGAATTCTTAATTTTATTTCTAATGTGAAGAGATTTTGCTGCTGAGCAAACTTGCTTAAATATTTTTGAATATAACCTTACATAACTTTTAAAATCTTCACTTTGATGCATTGTTCTTTCATTATAGAGTTCATACAATTTAAATCTACTTTTCAAAATACCTGCTGTTGCCCATTCACTGAATTTACTTTTGTTGTTTGTTCTCACTGTTTTAGAGGTGAAAATGGTATCAAAATTATGTTTAATTAATTTAAACAGTTTACCAAATGACATATCCGGGCTATTATGATACTCTAAATGTAAAATATTAGCTATAATTTCACCTCTAAACTTCTCAATACGTTTAACATTTATTGGTATACATGTGTTTCTGTCCCTGTGTAATTGTTTGCAATTATTATTATCTATAGGGAAAATAGCTTGCTGTCCACAGTGATCAGAGCTTAGTTTCTTAATTATTTCTTTATTTAATGGATCTACGTTAGTAAAAATATTATCGATGCATGTAGCAGAGCTGTCACTGATCCTTGTCGGTTCAAAAAATAAATAGGTTAGGTTATATGATTTTAACAATGAAGTAAATCTAACAGTGGTAGAGTTACTTTCTAAAATATTAATATTAAAATCACCACATAATAATATATGTTTGTTAGATGCACTTATCTTGGTTAATAACATTTCCATTGTTTTTTCAAATGAATCATATAACCCTAAAGGTGGCCTGTATACGCTTACAATAATAAAGTGTCCCACCTCTATACAGGCTATTTCGGTTATTCGTTCTGTAGAGAGATTCACTATGTCTTTTCGTTCTTTATATTTTAAACTATTCTTAATTAGTATAAGTGAGCCACCTCTCATGGCTTTTTCTCTGCAGAAAGAACTAGCCAGCTGGTGCATACCAAGATTTAACATTATTTCATTTTTCTTAAACCAATGTTCAGTTATACATAAAATGTCTATATTATTATTTAAAAACAACTCAATTTCTAATTCTTTACTAGACATACCTTGTATGTTTTGATGCACCAGCGTAAGTGTACATAATTTATTATGATTTATTGAAACTTTATTTTTGTGATTACTTATACCTACAATGCTAGAGACTTCCTCTGTTGTCTTACAGGCTAATTTAAATTATTATTATTTGGAACATTTTCCAAGCTGTTATAATCAGTCATATTATTATGACTAAACTGCTCAATAGAAGCAGTTGTTGTCTTACTAGCCAAGTACTTGGCTGAGTTAAAATATAAAAAAGTTAATAGCGATCTTGCTATAAGTCTTGTATAATAAAAGGATAGATAATATCTATCTAATGTCAACTTACATTTATAATTTAAAATATTATTAATGTCAATATTATATATATATATTATATTCAGAGAGGACTTTTCAATATATATAATAATATATATATATATATATATATATATATATATATATATTTCCTCGATTAGTCCGGGGCAGGTCTATCCTCCGGTGTTGGCTTATCGTTGAATTTTGGGACATGTTGTATATATAATCAAATTAATAAACTAATAAACCACCGGAAAAGCAAATAATTATGTAGGTAATAATAACAGTATCATTATTGATATTTATAAAAATTCAATTAGAAGAACTTACACACTAATCTTAATGCACAACATAAAAACGCGTACGCGTCTGATTCATTCCTCGTATCATAATACTAAGTATTACCGAGATGAAAAATATGAGTCTGTGAAAAATTCTTCTTATTTTAGACTGTTTTAGCGAAAAAATGTCTTCAAGGTGATTGTCGCCAATGAAGATATTGAGTTGGGTGCTCGATCTACACATAAAAGAGTTGCGACGGTAAAAAGTATTGTATTGTGGGACACGAAGCGGCATAAAGTTACGGAAATATCTGACGGGGACATTAAAGTTATATTTGTTCAATAATTCAGAAATATCCACAGTGTTATTTAATATTTTACAAGATCGGAAATATTTCTGCGGTAGTAAAGCGGTAGAAAATGAAACTTTTTACACCTCGCTTCATAGTCTGGAAGGTTGAGGCCACATTTAAATTGAAGATACCTTAGGAAGCGCTTTTGTATAGCTTCAATTCTATGTATAGAATTAAATAAGAATTAAAAAATAAGACATTATTAATAATCACTTATTTTATACAAAAAAATGGAGAGCCTAAACTATGTTACAATTAGACCCAAGAAACTATTTAGATCTAAGTCATATGAATCCCTTGGTCAAAATAATGAATAAATAAGTATCACAGACTTATCAACTGACTCTGAACATGAACACAGAAGCTTTGATTTATCCACACTGGAACCAGAAAATATTATTGAAATGAAGAAAAAACTTGATGACATGTCATTATTACTAAAAAGCACTCAAAATGAATTAGATAATATAATAATAGAAAATAATACACATAAGAAGGAAGTATTAAATTTAAGACACCAATTAGATACATTAAAATTAGTATGTGCTAGTCCATTAACAAAAACGCCTGCAAATAGATCTACAAAAAAGACAAAAATACAAAACAAAAACAACATATGTTATACAAATTCCATCTTATGCAATGAAAAAGCTGTACAAACAGAAAGTATAAAAACGACTTCACAAAAAGAAAACTTAAATACTAATTATGACAACTGCAACACGGATAAAAAAAAGGAAAATAAATAAAAAAAAACTTTATATATATTTGGAGCAAGTCAATGCACTGGTATAGCTAACTTGATAAGAAAACAAAGACAAAATAACCCTTACGAAAATTTTTAAATAATATCCTTCATCAAGCCTGGCGCGATCACCGAAGAAATTTTGAAAACACCGTATTTATTTAATATTACAAATAATTTATTTTATTTTATTTTATTAGAAAAACAAACAAGTATACAGATGAATTACAAATCAAATTACATATTATCTCATGGTTCAGTTACTGTACACTCCACTACGTTTTCACGGATTACAAGTACACAATGCAATAATATAATGTAATACATCAAAACAGTATACATTTGCTTTAGATGTTTTGCTGTGTCATTAAAGTATCTGTAATTTGCTTTTTAAATACATATATTCCTGCAGCAAATATATCTATGTTAGTAAAGTTGTTATTATATATTTTAACTAGTCTATACAGGGGTGCACGTTCACCAGCATTTGTACGACACATAGTCGTTGTAAAGAGCGGGTAAACGCGCGCCTCTCGTCTTATTATAGTCCTAGGGACAACATAAAATATATTGCTAACTAATTCCGGACAATCAATTTTATTATTTATTAATCCATGGAGCATCATGGCCTGGATCAACAAGCGTCTTGATTTCAGGGTTAATAATTTGTGTCTAGCTAGTGACTCTTCATATGTTAAAATATAACGATTTTCATTATGGCATTTATATTGCAGGGTTTTAACAAATTTTCGTTGAATTTTCTCTAATTTCTTGTCATATTTAGCATAATATGGATCCCATATCATACATGCGTATTCTACCTGTGGGCGTATTAAGGAGTTGAAAAGGTAACGATAGGTGTTTTCGAGTTTCTCTGCATTATAATGCAGATGCCGCTAGCTAGGCCGCTGCTGTTATCGCTTTAGTGGGTCCGGCGGTCTAGCACTACAGCGGGGAAGAAGGCACCATGGGGTTTTAGTGGCTAACCTCCGGGTGCGCTCTTCACCACGCACCCGGGTGAGTCCCACATACCTCGGCTGGCGTCCCCAGTCCGCCGGGGATGCATAAAGCATTTCCCCATGAAAAAGAAAAAAAAAAAAAGGTGTTTTCGAGTTTAAAATCTGATGATGCTCTCATAACAAGGTTGTACATTTGGAACGCTTTGACAACTATTTTATCGTCGTGCAAATTTAAATGTAATTTGCAAACTAGAAGGACGCCAAGATCGCAAATTTGAGTCTCCCTAATTAATATTTCATTGCATAACGAATAATCAAAATTATACACTTTTTTATTTTTTGTAAAGTTTACATATTTACATTTACTAATACTTAACTTCAGATTGTTTTTATCACAATATTCCGATAGTCTATCTAAATCATTTTGCAAGAGACGGCTATCATCTAGATATTTGATGGTTTTAAACACCTTGAGATCATCTGCGTATATAATAATAATAAAAATCTACTGTTATGAAAACATTTGTTGATATCATTTAAATACAAAATAAATAGTACCGGGCCCAATATTGATCCCTGTGGAACACCCGACGTAGCCAAAAATGAATCAGAGTGGAATCCATTACACACCACAGTTTGAGATCGATTGCTAATATATGATTGAAACCAACGTAATAAGTCCCCTTTGATACCATTATACGAAATCTTATTTAAAAGGATTTTATGATCGACTCGGTCGAAGGCCTTTTTGAAATCAGTGTAAATTGCATCTGTTTGGGATTTAGTATCCATATTTTTAAATAAATAATTAGTAAAAATTATTAAATTGGTTGTAGTAGACTTTTGTTTGACGAAACCGTGTTGTTCTGGTATAATATTTTGTCTAAAGAATGAATAGATTTCTTTCTAGATGAATAGTTTTTCAAATAATTTAGCTAGGCTGCAGAGAAGAGAGATGGGACGATAGTTTTCTATATTTTGTCTGGAACCTCCTTTATGTATAGGTCTAATATTTGCTTTTTTCCAAACAGGGGGAAATGTGCCAGTCTGGATACATTTGTTAAATATAACAAATAACAGTATACATATTGTTTCTGCGGATCGCTTGAGGAAATACGCCTCCGTATTTCCTCAAGCGATCCGCAGAAACGCCCCGGGCCCTTCGTTACATCTAGCAATTGTAATTGCTTGCGAATCAGAGTAAGGCTCAGGTGTACAGTTGAAATGGAGAAGTTGTTATCACTGGAATGTTCATTATCAGGGTGCCAATCGAGTGATTGTTCAGTGGGTACGTAGACAAACTGGAAGAACCTTGCAAAGAGGTTACAAATCTCTGAGGGATCACTCGATGATTCGTTTTTGTAGAACATACACGATGGGATACCAGACTTACGTTGACGATTGGCTATATATGTCCAGAAGTACTTAACATTTTTAGGAATAGCATCTTCGACATTATGCATATAGGCTCGGTAGCATCTAGTACATTCTGTTTGAAAACGAGCTCTATATAATGCAAATATTTCATAATCGGACACATTATTGTATTTTTTCCACTTGGCCCAAGCTTTTTTTTTACAGTTAAAAATGTGTATTAATCCTTTAGAGAACCATACTGGGAAGCTAGCTTTTTTTGGTTTCGATAGAGGTATATGCTTTTTTACAACACTGAATAAATGATCGTAGAAAAAGTCGACGCACTCCTCAGCGGGCATATTACTCAGAGCAATAGGTCAGTCTATATCACTAATTTCTTTGTTAATAAGAGTGTAGTCCGCCTTTCGATAATTATATTTAGAGGTGTTTCGTGGTGGTAAGAATTTCAATTTTAAATTCAAAGAGATCAACGTATAAAATAAAGGATGATGTTGATCAAGGTAAAGCAGATCGTGATTGGGTTTCAGAACACTACAAGTAGCATTAATCATCAGAAGATCTAGTATGCGTCCATTTGAATTAACCAGATGGTTGTACTGTTTGAGATTGTGAACAATCATAAAGTCTTTTAAGTGATTACAAGAAGCAGAGGTACCAGAGCAATTTAAGTAGCTCAAAGGAGGTGTATTTATCCAATTAGCTGTAGGTATATTATAATCACCAAGTAGAAGTAGATTATCGATATTATTAGCCATAATTAGATCGTCCAAAATTTCAAAATGCAAATTAAAAGTTTCTAGTGGCGAGTTATTAGGTATATATACAGCGCTGATAAGTGTATGAGTTGCGTTATTATAGCAAGGTATAGTAACAATTATTTGTTCAAAGTATTTTTCAAATTGTGTATGAGCCGGAATCGCTATAGCTATGGGATTATATTCCCGTAAAACAGCAATTAGGACACCTCCCCCATCAGACTTATTGGCTGCAGATCTATTACGGTCGCAACGAAATGTAACATAACGGTCGTCTATAAATTCACTATTTTTTATGGAAGGAATTAACCATGTCTCAGTTAAAACTATGATGTCAAAACAATTTGACAAAATGTTCATATAAAGAGTGTTAAGCTTAGTAGGTATACCTCTACAATTCTGATAGTATAAACTAAGGTCACAACGATTCGCCGCCATAGTGAACGTTTACGAACTACACGATATCAGTAAACAATCTAGATTCATAGGCAATAGGGAATATGCATAAAATATAAAAATAGCTTAAAATATAATAATATGATACTAGACAGAAAAATTAAGAAAATGGCGAGAAAATTTTCAATATCTGTTGATAAATGAGCAAGATATAAGCGGTCAAAGTTTATAATCTATCTCTTTCTAGCAAAACGAAATTTAGTATGAACTTTGTATGAAAGTCGTGTTATGTGACGTCACGATACACGTCGGATCTCTCTGTCTAATAGACCACTTTAAACGTTCATATCCTCGTTATTTTTAATGATATCAAAAAACTGATTTTACCATACGGTTTACCAAACAAGATAGATTTATATAAATAAATAAAAAAAATACGTGCATATTCCCTATTAATTAGTAGTATTAGCTTTAATTTTACATATATTATTAATATTTCTAACAGCTATGATGGGAGAAGTTTCGTTCCGCCTCGCGAGGATGTTGGAATGTTTTACCCAAACAAATTTATAGCCGTGTTTCTTGGCCATATCACGGGTTTCTCGCAACAGTTGTTTTTTGAGGAGAGACAGATGTTCGTTAATGTAAATATTTTGTGGGTTTACAGAAATTCCTAAATCTGTGGAGGTAAATCCTTTCTTCAGACGGCATGCACTTAGTATGATGTCTCTCAAGATCCTGGTACTAAGTTTGGCGATAATGTTTTTAGGTCTGTCATTCAAGGTAGCGTGAGGGACTCGATGCACGGAGGTAATCTGGTCTTTCGGAATTGGAATATTAATTTTTTTACCAATTTTATCAAGTAAATCAATTAGATTTTCTCTACGTCTTTCAGGAACATTACATATTTCGATGTTACACTGCCTCGACTGTTGCTCGAGACTCTCAATTTTTGCATCTGGGCTTTTTATTGCAGCTTGATCTTCCAATTTGTGAGTAGTTTGATCTTCTAATTTCTTGAGGCGATTTTGATAGTCATCATATTGATTTGAGATAAATTGAGCTGATGATTTAATCTCAGATACCGATTCCGACAGCTGGGTAAAATTATTTTGCATAGTAATATTCTCAGAACGAAGACAATCTATCTCTTTTTTTAAGTTTTTTGTATATACTTCCAGATCGTTTTTTATTGTTTTAATATTTTCGTTGATTACCACCAGATTCGTGTCTAAACTAGTCTTCAATTCAAAAAGGGTGTTTTTAATTTCAATAAAATCAGCACAGCATTCAGGTTGTTTTCTTTTTCGCTTGTTTTCGCTCATAATGTTTGCATCTCCCTCCCATGTCTGCTTTGATAGATGTTGGGCAAGATCAGGTTCCGAAACTGACTGCTCAGAGCGTAAAGTGTGTTTTGGAGGAGTACGCTTTGTATTGAACATGGTACGCTAGCCGACTTGCGTGCAGGCGAAATCCCACAAAAATGGATAATTTTGTTACTTGGCAATACCATGAGTATGTCACATTCAATAACGACAACTGTCATTTGATTTTGACAATTCAGAAAGCCGGAGTTGAGGGTATTTCTAAATATTTCTTGACGCTTGTATGGCAGTTAAAGGTATTAAACAATTGAAGGTAGAAAAATATTACCTTTCTTAGGTTGATTTAGATGCTTCAAGTGTAATATTATAATTGCAAACGATATCACATATTCTACGTTTGTTAAACTTAACTTTGTTATTAAAGAGAAGTTGATATTTCTATTTTATCTATTTTTAAATTAAAATGTAAGCGGGACTGATATGTACACTGTGCCAGGGTTGCCAGCAAAAAAGTATAAAATAATATTAAGTGTTGGACAACATGACCAAAACCCCATGAAAATTGTATCAGAGTTATGTGGTTTTCTTAAGGCATCTAAAATAACCTGTCTCATTTTAATTCTAAGTGTTATAAAAAATGTACACCTTTAATGAATGGAAATTAAATAACTTGATTAGGATGACATGTAAAAACTATGATAACTGTCATTTTATAAATGTTAACAACATTCATGTATTAAACTCAATTAACATCTGTAATAAAATTAAGTATATTATATTATGAAAATAATTTCTTAAAAATTAACTCTAGGAATACAAGAAAGACAGTACAAAAAACATTTATAAAAAAATAAGGGTAAATACATACACTACTATCACTGGTCAAAAACAACACTCACAATATTATGCTAAGAATAAAAATCAATTTTACAATCAATATTCTAATAAGAATAAAAATCAAAATAACTCGGTTTTAAATAAATTATGTAACAGGGACAAAAAAGTTCAAAAATATATTACTGACTATTTTAAGCCACAGGTACTTTTTCGTAAATAACCAAAAACAACAAATTAAAATATTACATCAAAATATTGCAAGTTTTCATGCTAAAAGATGTCAATTTGAAATTGCACGTATATAACTTAAATCTAATAATAAAGAGCCTGATATAATTTGCTTAACTGAAACATTTATTAAAAAAGGAACAGAAACAAATATACACTTAAATAACTATAATTTAGCAGCATTTTATACTAGGTCAAAAAAACAAAAAAGGGGTGAGACTTGTATACTTGTTAAAAAAAATACATTCTTGTATTACAGTAACATTGACTTTACATTTTCAAGTGATAACGATTTCGAATGTTGTGGTATAGACATTTTAGATCTAAACATGATTATCATCTGCTTATACAGAACTCCAACCTCTGTAATCAGTACATTTTTTCAAAAGTTTGACACATTATTACATAACTTAAGCAAAAAATCTAGTAAAAATATAATAATTGCAGGGGACTTTAATGTAAATTTACTAAAAAGAACTAAAGACTCAGATACCTTACGAGACATTTCAAGTAATTATAATTTAAAAATACACTTTAATCAACCAACAAGAAATTTAACATGCATTGATAATATATTAAGTAATTTGACACATACAAATAGTGAACTTTTACACTTGGGTCTTTCTGACCATAACACGGCACAACTAATTTCAGTAACAATAGAAGGATATAAAAATTGTATTAAAAAATGTCAGTATATTTATAAAAGAGCTTAAAACAATGACAATATAAAAAAAATTAAAAACTATCTAGCAAGTATTTCCTTTAATGAATGTTATAATTTAAATGATTTTAATGAAGCTTTTAACAATTTTTATGACATATTCGTACTGCTATATAAGCTCTGCTTCCCTGTAGTCCGCTTCAAGGTTACAAAAAAACATATATTGCCACAATGGATTACCAAAGGCTTAAAAATAAGCTGCAAAACAAAACACAAATTGCAATTTAGTGCCTACAGGGAGAAAAATACAACAACAAAAAATAAGTACAAAAAATATAGCCGAACATTAAGAAAGTGCTTTAGGTATGCCCAAATAAATTCTCATACTAAATATGTTGCAACAGCAAAAATTAGTGCAAAGCTTCATGGAACATTGTTAAAAATTGCTCGAATAACTATGACGAAAAAATATATATTTCAGAAATAATTAATTTAAATAATAAGATAATTTACACACCTTTAGATATAGCAAACACATTTAACGATTATTTTATTAAAACTACTAACATTCATATAAATTCTAAATCCAAACTAACAAACTCTATTGACGACAATGCTATGAGCATATTTTTGAACCCATGCACATATGATGAAATAATACAAATTATCTCTTCCTTAAAAAATACTAGTAGGTAGGTACAGTTGGCTACGATGAAGTTTCCACAAAAATAATAAAGAGATGTAAAAATATAATAGCCCCAATTGTAACAGTACTTATAAATAAATGTTTTACGGATGGTGCTTTTCCCGATAAATTAAAAACATCAATTATTAAACCCTTGCATAAAAAAGGCGATCGAAGACAGTTACACAATTACAGACCTATTACTTTAGTTCCCATTCTATCTAAAATATTTGAAAAGGCAATGCACAAAATACTAACTTCCTTTATAAATAAATTCAACATATTAAAAACTGAACAGTACGGATTTCAGAAGAATAAATGTACACAACAAGCTTGCTTTAATATTACTAATCAAATTGTTTACAGTATTGTATAGTTATATTTATAGATATGACTAAGGCATTTGACTTTGTGTCTCATAAACTGTTACTAGACAAATTAAGCAGAATGGGAATGAGGGGAACAGCACTTAACTGGATTAAATCATTTATTGAAAACAGGACACAATACACAGTTATAGAGCATATCAACATAGGTAAAGAACTAGTTAACAGTAAATCCAAAAGCCTACTAAATGAATTTGGGGTCCCACAAGGCCCGGTTTTAGGGCCTTTGCTATTCTTACTATATATTAATGACATTCCCATAAAAACTAATTATAAATTGACATTATTTGCAGACGACATATCAATCCTATTTAAATATAATAATAAAACAGACGTGAATAAAATCGAAACTGACATCAATTTGATACTTGAACATATTATTCAATGGCTTACTTCTAATAATCTGAAAATCAATATTAATAAAACTAGATATATATACAATTTAGAAACTACAATAAAAAACCTTTACAACTTAAATTAGGATATAAAGATGAAATTATAGATCAAGTTGGTGATAATTTATTTTTAGGTATAAAAATTGATAAATATTGTAATTGGCATGCACACATAGAAAAAATATGTTCTAAACTAAACAGATACGTATTTGTCTTACGTAGACTAGCGTGGGCAGTAAGTGTTCAGACTGCAATTATGGCCTATCACGGCTATGTTTCGTCAGTCCTGCGCTATGGACTCGTAATATATGAATATTGTATTTAGGGTTCCAAACGTCAGAACAATATTCTAAAAGACTACGCACATAAGAACAATAGATAAGTTTTAATAGTTTTAATATTTTTAAAATGTTTGCAAGATCTTATTAAAAACCCTAGAGCTTTTGAGGCTTTGCTGACAACATGATCAACGTGCTTATCAAAAATATGGTAGGTAGACTATGGTATATATAATACAGAGATCTGACCAATATACAGAGGCATATTTAGAAATTTTGCGTCCCAGGCCAATTAACATATTTTGCCGCCCCATTAACCTATCAGATTGAGATCAGAGCCTGTGTGGTCTCGGGCTAAAGAATAGGACCACCCCATCTCCTTCCTATGGGTGTCGTAGAAGGCGACTAAAGGATATCAGCCGGATAAGAGGACCATCATCTTCCCTGCCCGCTTGGGCTCCGGTAACCGTTTCATGGCGGTATAACCATGTCTATATTCTGGAATGCTCTAAATGCCACAACTGATAGTGGGCAGCAGCGCTATTAGTGAAAAGCATTCCAGTCTGCGGTCACCAACCCGTTCGCCAAGCGTGGTGACTACGGCAAATCCCCCCTATGCAGCACAACCCAGATTTACGGCCCCCAGTTCCCGGTTGCTGCGCTATTCCTGGCCACGGTACCGGCCACGGTAACGGCGCGGCGGGGGGTGCTAAGAATCTCCGGGCGACGGCAGGGTACCACCTCCGAAAATTAGACTTGGCTACGTATAACGGACGCTCTCTACGGCTGAACGAGCACGTTGCTGAGCTGGAAGTAGAGTTAAGTCGTATTAACTGGCACATTGTGGGGTTATCGGAGGTCCGAAGACAGCGTGAGGAGACGATAACTCTCGATTCCGGTCACTTGCTCTACTTCCGAGAAGGACACCAACCATCCCAAGGTGGCGTCGGTTTTATAGTCCACAAATCGCTTAAAGGCAACATCGTAGAAATAGGCAGTGTGTCGGCAAGAGTGGCATACCTTGTATTGAAGATTACAAAAAAATACTACCTAAAGGTAATCCAAGTGTATGCCCCAACATCCGCACATCCTGACGACGAGGTCGAGGCCATGTACGAAGACATAGCGAAAGCCATGTCTGGTACTGATACATTCTACACTGTTGTCATGGGCGATTTCAACGCTAAAGTGGGAGTACAAGAGAGTGGCGAGTCGAAAGTAGGTCCCTTTGGCTATGGGCACAGAAATCACAGGGGGCAAATGCTAGTAAACTTTCTCGAATCCAAAGGACTTTTTCTGATGAATACCTTCTTTCAGAAAAAGCCCCATAGAAAGTGGACCTGGCGAAGCCCCGATAACGTGGCGAGGAATGAGATTGACTTTATTATTTCTGACAAGCGCCATATATTCAGAGATGTCTCCGTGATTAACAGGTTTAATACCGGAAGTGATCACCGATTGGTAAGAGGCAGCCTGAGTATAAATGTCAGTGTAGAGCGAGCGCATTTAGTACGTCAACTCTCAGGCCTACACCGCCCCAGGTCGAAGCAGGCTGTGAAAGCTTTCAGCTAGAACTCCAAAATCGATTCGCCATGTTGGAAACCACGAAGGACATAGACCACACCGCCAACAGTCTGGTTCGTGTCATCTGCGAGGTGGGTTGTAAGTACTTTCGTCCAAAGAGCTATGGACGCAAGTCTATGCTCTCCAGCGAAACTCTGGAGTTGATGAGGAAGAGACGAGAACAAATAAATGCCACACAATTTGAGCGTCAAGTTCTCAATCAGGAGATTAAAAAGCAAATTAGACGCGACACCCGCCGGGCGAATACCCAAGCCATCAAGCAAGCCATAGTGCGAAATAAGGGCTCGAAGGTATTCGCTAAGCCCAATAACTCCCGTTGTCACTCGACGAAACTCAATACTCCACAAGGCACTACCGTCACCTCGAATCCGGAGATACTCGCTGAAGTCGAAAGGTTCTATGGGGAATTATACACCCAAAAAACAAGCCGACCCCAAACCCATCATGCAGATGACCCACGGGCCAGACTCACGCGCCGCCTTACAGATGAGCTTCCTGATGTCGACATGGGTGAGATTAGAATGGCTCTCAGTCAGCTTAATAATAACAAAGCACCGGGAGATGACGGAATAACCACAGAGCTGCTCAGGGCAGGAGGAACACCCGTCTTGACTGAGCTTGTCAAGCTCTTCAATTCCGTCATCCACACTGGCACTACCCCGGAAGCATGGAGCAGGAGCATAGCGGTTTTGTTTTTCAAAAAAGGCGATAACACGCGACTAGAAAACTACCGCCCCATTTCACTCCTGAGCCACGTGTATAAGCTGTTCTCGAGAGTTATATCGAATCGTCTTGCCCAGAAGTTTGACGACTTTCAGTCACCGGAACAGGCCGGGTTTCGCAAAGGCTACAGCACTGTGGACCACATACACACACTAAGGCAAATTATACAGAAGACCGAGGAGTATAATCAGCCTCTCTGCCTAGCGTATGTGGACTATGAAAAAGCCTTCGATACCGTCGAGACCTGGGCTGTGCTGGAATCCATGCAGAGATGTCTCGTCGACTGCCGATATGTCGAGGTGTTGAGATATCTGTACAAGGCCGCAACAATGACCGTCCAAGTACAAGAACAGAGTACAAAACCAATCCAACTGCGTCGAGGAGTAAGACAGGGAGATGTTATCTCTCCAAAACTGTTTAATAACGCGTTGGAGGACGTTTTCAAGACGCTCGATTGGAACGGACGGGGACTGAACATAAACGGCCAGTACATCTCACACCTGAGATTCGCAGATGACATAGTCATTATGTCAGACTCTCTGCAGGACCTGGAAGAGATGCTGAACAGCCTAAGCGATTCTTCAAGACGGGTGGGTCTTGGTATGAACCTGAACAAAACTAAAATTATGTATAATGAACACGTTCTCCCGAGACCTGTCATCGTAAATGGCGCTAGTCTCGAAGTTGTGCAAGAATACGTATATCTTGGCCAAACCATTCAACTCGGGCGGCACAACTTTGAGAAGGAGGTGAGTAGAAGAATACGCTTGGGCTGGGCTGCATTCGGGAAGCTCCGGGACATCTTTGAATCGTCGATCCCACAATCCCTTAAGACTAGGGTCTTTGATCAATGCGTTCTACCGGTAATGACATACGGAGCCGAAACGTGGACACTCACCGTAGGCTTGGTTCATAAGTTTAAAGTTGCTCAGCGTGCGATGGAAAGAGCAATGTTAAGGGTATCTCTGGTGGATAAAATACGTAACGACGTTATTCGCCAGAGAACTAAAGTCACCGACATTGCTCAACGAATTAGCACGCTGAAGTGGAAGTGGGCCGGCCATGTCTGCAGACGGACAGACAATCGATGGAGCAGACAAGTATTAGAGAGGAGACCACGCTTAGGCAAACGTAGTGTAGGACGTCCTGCGGCACGATGGACCGACGATTTAAAGAAGGTGGCTGGCAGCGGATGGATGAGGGCTGCCCAAGATCGGGATGGTTGGCGCTCATTGGGGGAGGCCTACGTTCAGCAGTGGACGGCGATAGGCTGATTATGATGATAACCTATCAGAACGATGTTTTTTTTTAAGTTATTTTAGAAAAATAATCAACAGCATAAATCAGAACTTTGATACTAATATGTATGTGTTTATGTTAAATGTGTTGAAACCGAGAAAGCGAGCAAATGTTTTTTACTTCTTTGCCTGATAAAATCTTTTTAAATTTTTCGGTAGTGAATTCTTGGAATCCAACCCAATGTAGTCGTTTTATTTTCGTGACTTGGTTACATTCAAATCTAATTTGTTAACTATGCAGTAATTACTGAATCTGTTAAGGTCCACCTGTAGATGCCAACAATCTTCGTAAGATAAAATATTTTTCATAATTTTGGTGTCGTCAGCGTACAATAGCAGTTTGGAATAACGGAAACAAGTAGATATGTCATTTAAGAATATGGCAAACAATAAGGGGCCCAGCAGGGATCCTTGAGGGACACCAGAGGGTACTGGCATCCAGCTTGACATAAATCCATTAAGGGCTACTGCTTGTGACCTGTTGCTGATGTACGATGAGAACCAGCGATATAGATTCCCATATATGCCCGCAGAGCAAAGTTTCCGTAGTAAGATAGAGTGGTCAATTCGGTCGAATGCCTTGCTAAAATCAGTGAATATAACGTCGACTTGAGCACCCGCATCCATATATGCACTAACATAATCGTACGTAACAAGAAGATTTGAAGTGGTAGACCGACCTTTTAAAAACCCATGTTGATCCGGAGTGAACCAACAATTAATTGTTGAGTAAACTTGCTTATATACAAGACTTTCGAATAGTTTTGCAAAAATGCAAAGTTTAGATATTGGTCTATCATTTTTTATATTGATTTTATCACCTCCCTTATGTACTGGAGAAATAAACGCAGACTTCCAAATGCTTGGGACGTATCCTTCTTTCAATGACCTATTATACAGTACGCTCAATGGAGTAACCAAGCATTTAGCACATTTTACTACGAGTAAAGGGGGGATATCGTCTGGACCTGCACCCTCATTTAGATTAACAGATTTCAGAAGTTTTAATACCTCATCAGGATTGACCTCAATATCTCCAATAGTATTATGATTTATATTTTTAATTTCGGAATAAAATTACCGGTAGTAGTGTTGGAATCTAGAAAGTTAGTTTGAAAGTAAGAAGCAAATAAATTACAGATTTTATCACCAGAGGAGGCAAGTTCTCCGTCATAACGCATGGAAGAGCGACGTGGAAAAAGCTCTGCTATTACTTTTAACAAAGGACCAAAAGACCTTTGGATTATTAATTAAAGAGTTTTCTGTTTTATTAATGTAAGATTTATAACATAATTGTTCAAGATATTTGGCTCTTTTTCTTAGAAGAGAAAAAGAGAGGTAGTCACAGTAATTTCCATAGAGTTTATATTTGCGGTGAAATGTATGTTTCTCTTTTAGGACTTTTTTAAGTGCAGAGTCATACCATGGAGGGTAATAGTTAGATGAAATAATTTTTTGAGGTATATGTGATTTACAGAGGTCGTAGATAGTGTCGTAGAAGTACTTTAATGCATCATCTAAAGATTTATTATTTAAGTGCTCCTGCTAAGCAACTGAGCTTAAAGGTGTGCAAATTGAGTCAAAATCACCCACTTTGTAAATATATTTTAGTCTCTTATTAGTTTTCGAGGTACGAAAGGAGTCACAAATCAGATCAATACAAAAAGAACGATGATGAGGTATATCCTCAGGGACTAAGGGATCATTACAAACATCGACATTAAGTTCACAATTAGAAAATATTAGGTCCAAGAACTGATTGTTATAGTTGCGAACCTGACTTCGTTGAGTAAGGTTACACTGAGCAAGAGTATCCATGAAGTTGGTTTGAGTCCTCGGGAGCGACACGCCACCTGACGTAAAGTGATTTCCCTGAGGATGCCAGTCAATAAACGGTAGGTTGAAATCTCCCATGATTATAAATATATCATTAGGATATTCATTAACCACATTAAATAAATTATTGGAAAAGTTTTCAAGTTGCTCACTAGAACTGTTTCCATAATTTCGTTTACAAAGATAGATTGTACAGAAATGTATTTTATCTGATGATCTACCCTTTGGAGACATCGTTACCCAGAGATCCTCTGCGGATGTGTGCCATTCTGGATGACCTATGGTTACTAAATCACGTCGAAATGCTAAAAGGACACCTCCTCCAAGTGATTGATTAGTTAAGCTATAAGTTGTCACGCCGCCAAACAATATATCTACCGTTAAATAGTTTCTGATCATGAATACCTTCCAGGAGCCAGGTTTCCGTAATAGATATCCCACCAAAAACATTATGTAAAAAACTAGCCAAGTCTCGATGGAGCTGCTTGTTTATCTCTAAAAAGTAATGAAATCTAGACAAAGTCGTGCCAAGTCTAAGGTTCCTTACTGCGATTTCTTTATTATTATAGTTAATGTTGTGTGACTTGCCTCTTGAACATTCTTTATACGTTAGTGAGTACAAGTCAATTTTGTTTACACGTGCATCACGTCGGGGTCACCAATGTGGGAATATGGTGGCAAGCCCCAAAGGGAGATCTCCGACCGAGCGAAGTGCTATGCTCGGTCAGGCCGAAGCCCACTGAAGTGGCTTTCAGATGTTCTATCATGTACCACCGATCTTAGAAAACTTCGATAGCGCGATTCAGGACTGTGTGCTAATTGGTCCGCCACACACGTAATGTTTTATCTGTTGTAACTACCTATGTTTGTTAAGCGAGATAATAGCCTATATGGTATTGGTAATTGTACGCTAGTGTCTCATTTTAGGCTGTTGTTGATTGTACAACACATGTATTGGAACAATGGTGTCATGGAGCCCCTTTTGTACCCTCGTGTACTCTTCAACGGCCAAGTCACACAACATTAACTATAATAATAAAGAAATCGCAGTAAGGAACCTTAGACTTGGCACGACTTTGTCTAGATTTCATTACTTTTTAGAGATAAACAAGCAGCTCCATCGAGACTTGGCTAGTTTTTTACAGAATGTTTTTGGTGGGATTTCACTTCTTTTTGTAGAAACGTGGGCATATTGATTTATTTTACTAGATTTTAGTGTAATTTGTGTATTTAATTTGTGTAATGTTCGAGTAGAATAAAGTTAATTGTTCGACTATTTCTTCTTGTAAACTTGTAAGTATAAGTATACTAATAGTTTGGTTGGGCTCTTGTGTTTTCTAATCAGGGTCACCAGGTACTCCAGAACTTCGATTATCCTAGTTTTTATAGTTTTCCCTTTATGTGGTCATTAAACCCTAACTCTGTACCAAATTTCAGCTCTCTGAGTGTCATAAATGCGAAACTTTGCGTTCGCTTAACTACGGAACTAAATGACCTACAGACTTAAAATTTTGGATTTTAAGTATGTGATTATAGCTTACTGGATGACGAAAATTTCTGCGTTCTGGTCTTATCTAGAGGTTCTCAAATAGGGGCCTGAAAATGCGGCGAAATGGTTCCAGTAAAGAATGGTACGGCTGTGTTTGCTTCGCGCTCGACTTGGCGGGGGCACTGCCGTGCCCCCAGATTGACGTTCTGGTCTTATCCAGAGGTTCTCAAATAGGGGCCTGAAAATGCGGCGAAATGGTTCCAGTAAAGAATGGTACGGTAGTGTTTGCTTCTCACTTGACTTGGCGGGGGCACTGCCGTGCCCCCAGATCGATTATCCTAGTTTTTATAGTTTTCCCTTTATGTGGCCATGAAACCCTAACTCTGTACCAAATTTCAGCTCTCTAAGTTAATGGGAAGTACTAGTTCTATTATGATGATCATGAGTGAGTGAGTGAGTGAGTGTCATAAATGCGAAACTTTGCTTTTGCTTAACTTTGGAACTAAATGACCTACAGACTTAAAATTTTGGATTTTAAGTGTGTGATTACAGCTTACTGGATGACGAAAATTTCTGCGTTCTGGTCTTATCCAGAGGTTCTCAAATAGGGGCCTGAAAATGTGGCGAAATGGTTCCAGTAAAGGATGGTACGGCAGTGTTTGCTTCGCGCTCGACTTGGCGGGGGCACTGATTGCCCCCAGATTACATCATACGAATTCAGGTATAAGCTCTACCAGAATCTGATGGCATTTTAAAAAAAATAAAAAATGTGATTTTCATATGGCAATGTCAAGTATGACCCGTCAAATCAAAGTACGTGATCTGTCAACCACTGCTAAAATTTTGTGATTATGTTCTTGGAATTTGTTGTTTTTGTGAAAATATCCAAAAAGGCAATTCGATCTCAAGCGAGAAATATTGTTTTCTATGTCTATAGTAAAATACAGAAAGAAGAAGGTGTAAATCGAACTCAATCTTATAATTTAAAGTTCGTGGTAGAGTTGACCGGTAAGTTAGAGTGAGTTGTTTTGATACTTTTAGTTTTTTTATATTTTCTTAGGTAATTATTGTGACTTCTTTAAATGTGTTTCCAGTACTACTATAAGGTGAATCGTAGCTGATGGCGCATCGAATGATGGTTTGTTTTCCATGCCTGGTAAAAGGAGGAGAGGAGGAAAAAAGAAAATCAACATAAGACAGTTTCGATTTATAGTTGATTAGGAATAAAGTAAACGAGTTCTATACAGTTCGGAAGGAAATTCCAACATTAAATAAACTGTTGCCAATTTAATTGTATGTTATTCGTAATAAATAAGTATATAAAGTAATTCACGATTGATTTATTTTTCATGAAATATCATTATATTACATAGTATAAAACAAAGTCCCTTTTTTGTCTGTCCCTATGTATGCTTAAATCTTTAAAACTACGCAACGGATTTTGATGCGAGTTTTTAAAATAATAGTCTTTAAGTATTTAATAGTCTTTAAGATATTATAAGATTATGGTAAAATTTATATTCAAGTACTTATTATGTAAGTATATTATCAAGTGGTCGCGAATGTCGTATCGAGGTGATAGGGTCCCATTTTTAACAATTTGCACTGGGCAAACCTATTGCTGTAAGTAGGTAGAGAATTATTCGCCGAAGTAGTTTTTTCTCCAAGAACACTATTCCACGCGGGCGAAGCCGCGGGCAAAAGCTAGTTTTCTATATTATACACCGAACATTCTTCATACAGTCTTATTATAATTCATGTTCAATAATACTAAAGACATAATTAAATATTAACCAGTATCAAGATCGTTTAATCCAATTTCCCCAGTATTGCACACTACAAATTTTTTTTTCCCTATTTGCCATGAGATTCTGGTACACCTATATACGTTTCTTTTAAAAATTTCGGTTTTAGTCCGTAGCCTATCGAGCGTTTTGGTAGTAAATGGTCATTTTAGGATCCATTTAGAAATAATATGAATAATTAACAACTGAACAACAGCAGGGTAATTAAAATTATTTTTTGTGCATTCATAGCAATATGTACAAAAATAGTGGCAATAATGAAAAAAGAATCGCTGATTTAAAATTAATTTGATTTTCATCGAAATTAAACAATAATAATTAAGTGTTATAAGTGAGATTAAATAGTAAGTAGATAAAAAATATAGCAAACCGGTGGTAAAATAAAATATGTAGATCAGATCATTTGAAGGAAAAAGCGAGTGCTTATAAGATGAAGAAAGCGATAGTAGTTATACTACTTATAAAAGCAAAGTAAGCGGTTTGCAAGCTTTTATGGTGGTTTAAAAATAAGTTTGCATTTAGGATCAAAACAATTGTTTCGTGCAATGCAATTGAGTTTCAAAAATAAGCAATAAGTGCAGTACAATAATTATTACGAGTTGAGTAAAAGCAGCGGATTAAGCAGCAAATGGTTGATAAAATAATTTTATATCTAATTACGTAATATGAACAGTAATGTGGTTGACAAATTAGGCTAACTTGTTTAGAATAGAATAGAATTTTACCCAAACATATCGATATCCCTTGAGCCTAGAGAATTCCTTTACTTTCGTTAATAGCCTCTTTTGATCAGGGATGGATAAGGTGGTCATTAATATAGAAAGTTCTATCTTCGTCTTCAATCCCAAATCTTTTAAATTTATTTGTTTGCGCGCCCGTGAAGCAGCAATAAATGGTTCCCTATTTTTTCGCATAAAATCGTATGTCATAATTTTACTTGGCATAATTTCATTTGACCTAATAGTAGTTTCGCATAATATTCAATTGTCATAACTTTCTTAGCATAATTTTTTTTCGCATAATTACTAAAAGCATAATAATTGTTAGGCATACTTATTGTAAGGCATATATTTTTTTACGCATAATATTCATTAAGAATAATATTTTTATGCATAATATTAAAAAGCATAAATATATTTACGCATAATGATATTTAAGCATACTATTATATTTACGCATACATCTTTGTTGCATTTTTTTCACATACTAATGAATGATAAATTCTACTGGGTATGCGAGTTAAGACGAAATAACAATTATAATTGTAATTTTCGACTAATTACGAAATTAATTTCGTAATCAGAAACTAACTAACTAACTACTCGGACAAAAAAAACGAACTGCTATCTAAGAACATGCCGAGCTAATTATTTTAAACATGTTGGCGGCTTACGGGTGGCCCAAGGGCCACCCCGCCGCAACTTAACCTACTGTTACACATGTTACACTAGGTATATGAGTGTAATACCTGCTTTTAATGAATCATAAATATGCGTTTAATTACCTTAACCGTGTTTTCATTATGTCGTTCCATTTTATGCATATTTGTGCCTTGTGACAGAATGCCTTGAATTTATTATGACAAAAAAAATTGCCTAACGAGTTTATGCCAAAAAACAATTATGCCAAAGTATTATTATGACAAGAAAAATTATGCCTTACGAGTTATGCCTCATTAAATTAGGACAAACAATATTAGTCTAAATGATATTTATGCCTAATGATGTAGTATGCCAAGAAACCATTATGCCAAAGTATTATTATGCGTAGTAAAATTATGCCAAGTGAGGTATGCCAAATGAAATTATGACAAATAAAATTATGCGAAAGAAGAGGATCCCGCAATAAATTCTTCCTTGATGTAGCGATTTATGAAATTAATAATGATCGATTTCGATTTAGAGCCATAGGATGGGACACGAGCAATACAATTGATTTGGGTTTTTGGGAAGGTGTAACCCACAACTGCAGATATGGAGTTAACAATGTCAAATAGATTTTCATTAGGCTTAGTAGGTACACCCTTTATTTCGACATTGTTCATCCGGGACTACTGCTCGCGATTGGCATTATCTTTTTTCAGTAGCACCAGGTCTTTGGAGATAGATGAATCAATCTTTTGGGATTCTAAGACTATCAAGCCTAGAGCTGTTGAAATCACACGTCGCTTTCAATTCCGAGATTTCGTTTTTTATTAATTTAACGTCATCAAATAGTTCTAGGAGCTTACTGAGCTGTGACTTCATTTCTCGTAACTCCGACATAATCATCTCAAGAGTGACATGATCCGGATCCGTAGGCGTTTTAGGGCGCGGACTCGAGGCAAGCTTACATTGCGGGCATCTCCACAACAACCTTCTATCAGTCCCTAGCTTACGGTAGCTGTAATACTTGTACTATATTATATGTATTATAAGCTGTTTCCCGCGGCTCCACCTGCGTAAATTTACTATCGAGTATAGCGAGGGAAAATCGATTGAGCCGTTTAAAAGTTGTGGGGGGGTGAAAGTGGGGAAGAATAACCGAATGTCTGCAAATATACTCGAGTGGGGTGTCAAATGAAAGCGCACTGAATAAGAATATTGATGACTTAATCGAGACTGTTCTTAGCCATGTTTCATGAAAATCCATTCAGCCGTTTGAATATCATCAGTTGTTTTCCAGTTAATGGGATCTGACTAACTTTCTTTTGTCCGATTGATTCGAAATTTCAATTTCAATTTATTTATTTACCAAGCTATTACATTAATACTAGAGATGGCCGTTTAAACGAAAAGCGTTTAAAAAAGCGTACTTTAATAAATAAGTTGAAAAGAGTTATTAGCCATAAGTGTGGTATGAGCAAAGAAAAATAGTTCTTATGACAGCGCATTAAGAGTGAAAATTCTTTAATGTAGCTCATCACATAATTAAAGTTTTCATAAACGGCCTATTTTTTGTACTTATAACTTACTAGCGACCCGCCCCGGCTTCGCACAGGTACAATACTGATACTAATACTACAGAATGTCTTTAAACCTCTAACAAAACGGGCGAAATTTAGTCAAAACAAACAGAAACAAATTAATATAGGTACCTACTAAAACTCAATGAAATAAGTAGGTGGGTATACTTTTATCGTATGAAATACCTATACTCTTCAGGACTAACAATACAACAAACACTAAATAAATAGGTATTCAAGTAGATACTTGAATATGATGGCTAGATAGCCATCATAGTTACAACGAACACAAAACAAAAAATTTACTCATAGAAGTCATAGATCTTGGCGCTTCTCTTGGCGCTTGGAATAATTGGATCTCACACGCGCACCCCCGCCTTGGTGACGCCCACTTCGCAACGGGCCGTGCCGTGCAGCAGAAATCGTAATATATTAATTTTGCCATAACTTCAAAACCAAACGTCCAATTTTAATCATTCAAAGACCAAATATTATCTACATAAACTGTACTTAGTGATGAAATAATTTATTTTGATAAGGATTAATAGCATGAGTAAAATAAACGCGTTTAAATGTAGTCCAAAAAAAAAAATTAAGATTTCTAAATAAAAAATGGTTGTTGTGCCTCACTCGACATAGATAGGTATAGTGTGTCGCGGACTTTTTTGTAGATATTTATAAGATCTACAATTAATTAGAACATTTTATGGTTCTATCTTTTATAGTTTAGGCAGCGTACGCAAACTAAGTAACTTTTCTGGTTGATTTTTTACACCTTGTGTCCGAAAATCCCAAATATCTTACGGAACCCTATTTTTTTCCAAAATAAAATTTAGCCTATGTTACTCGTGGATAATGTAGCTTTCGAATGGTGAAAGAATTTTTGAAATCGGTCCAGTACTTTTTGAGCCTATTCATTACAAACAAACAAACAAACATACAAACAAAGTTTTCCTTTTTATAATATTAGTGTAGATATGCTTTTTCGTGTTTATTCACTTCTTGTTAGTTGCGGTTTGCGGGTTGACGAAAACACGTTATATTACGTTACGCAATAATTCGTATTTTAATCGTAATAGTGGTGTTTTGGTGGCTTACCGTGAACTTTTAATGTAAATAATAAATATAATAATGGTCCATATGGACGTAATATAAACTTTTCGTGTAGTGTTTTAGTATTAAGTTTATTAAGTTTTTGTCGTAAGATGACGACTAGACGACGTGAATTGGAACAGTAATTTATGGAACTACTTTGAAAGAAATGAGGTGGAAAAAGTGGCGATGTGTAATGTTTGTAAAAAGTTATTATCCTATAAATCAACTATTACTAATGATAAGCAACATTTAAGATTAATGCATATTATCAACATGTAAAAACATTTTTATGAGTTCATATTATTATATTAATAATTATTCAGATTTCAGACAGTCCTAGGCCTGCAAAGTACGAAGGAAAGTTAATTTAAATCAGTTTAAGCGATCGAAAAACGATAACATAAGCGCAAAAAACATTATAAGTGGCTATGCAAATAAGCAATTATGCAGTTAACAAAAGTTGCTTTTGAATATTTAATAACGGATAAGTTAACTATTAATTTTAAGCCGTTTATCACATCTCTAATTAATACATAGTTTACAATAATAATATAATTTAGTGTCGCATGCAATGTTACATAAACCATTAAAGCGTACATGATAATCCTCATTGAGTATTGTTATTTAATTACAAATTAGCAGTGGACCCCAAACTAGGCAATAGGCATAGCCTGTATCTTGGAGATCCGGGTTTTACATTTCTTTAAGTTTTACTCTGGTTTGGAATTAGCGCGCTTGCGTATTACATGAAATATAAATCAATGTGAAAACAGATTAAGGATGCAATATAATGTCAGCTACAGTTAGTTAATTTAGGTATCTATTTAATTAATTATTTCGATTGAATGAATGAATGAATGAATGAATCTCCATTGGAGGTCAAGTCAGGTCAGAACAAATAACATAAATAATTATGAAACTTTAACAAAATTCTTAAAAGTAAATAACAGATTACGTCAATTATAAATTAGATTTAGGATTATGTCAAACCAAACAAGATTTTAAAAATAAAATATATAATACATTACAAGATGCAATATATTTTGGTCAATACTCATTTGCGTTGCGTTCAAAAGCAAGTCAGGTATTTGGTACCATGTTACTTCAACAATATTTAAAGAACATGGTAAGGTAACCATGACCTGATCAGCCGTTTGAAGATCATCAGTTCTTTATTAGTTGATGAGGGGATCTGACTATCTTCCATAATAATATTATGTCCTATCAATTCGAAATTTGGTACCGTGTTACTTCAATGATATTGAAAGTATGTATATTATGGTAAGGTTATTATGGTAAGTGGTAACCATTATTTATACCTACTTTATTATTTCACCCGACGAGACGACGATTGGAAAATAAAAATATTTCAACTTACATAATATTATATGTGACGATATTATAATTATAAATGGTTTAAAATATAATTTTTTGGAGTTTATTTTTTGGGTCGGGGGGTTTTTAAAATTTTTAATTTTTGAATTTAATGAAGTTATAATGTTGTTCAGACATGCCTGGGCCGCTGCGAGGGCTACAAGCTGTGCGTGCTGTGCGAGGTGCACGGCCGCGGCCCGCTGTACAACGCCGACGCGCCGCCCGAGAAGCGCTGCGGCGACTGCGCCTACCTGCCCGAGGTCGTGGAGGGCAAGGTCGAAGGTAAAAAATATGTTCAGTTGATACGCGATAGAAGTGAAATCTGAATATTGTTATCTACATTACTATGAAGTATGAAAGGAACAGGTAATTAGGCCAGCACGAATACTCTACCACAGAAGAAAGTTGCAGCCATATCGTTCAGTTTATTAGCGAGAGGGCAAGTGCTACTCTTTGCGGCTATTGGACAATTTTATCCTTGAAATTTTTAATTGTAGTATGTTGTATTTACAAATACTTATACTTATTTTACTATACCACTGTTCCAGCTAACGAGACGATAAACGAGCATCTCTGCAGCTTCTACGACGGCGAGAACTGTCTGTACGTGTACGTTTACTCGTTCGACGACGCGCATCGCCTACGCTTACGCGCACAGAAGGAACACAAGTGCCCGCTCAAGGTCAGTATCGAACGAGTACCTAGACGCATCGCCTGATGTATACTCACTGCTTAGTGCTACGGACAGACGTTATATCAAATAAAATATAAGCTACATTTTAATCTACATTACTATGTATACTTTGTTCAGATTTAATTTTAATATTAACGCGAACGTAAAGAAAAATATATATTCGACAAAATTGTTGTCAGTGTTCAAAAAAAAAGTGCCGGCACGTAACTCTAGCGCTGACAGATATTGCACAGAACTCAAAAATTAGATGTTACAGGGGGCCAGAGGGACGAAGGTCGCGCGAGCGTAACGCCGATTGGCTAACCAGTCGCACTCCGTCCCAGGGGGGTGAAACTCTCATACATGCACAAATTAAGAGAGAACAGAGACATCTAAAAATGACTATCCAGTACTAACAGTTTGAAAGTTTTCGGATAGTCACAACAGATGCCACTAAGCGACTTCTACATCGCGCTATCGAAAACACAAGGCGTATGTATAAGGGCACGCGAACATTTTACTATGCAGTAACCATATTCCACTATTAAAGAGAAGCTTGGTCGTTGTTGTGTCTACGACTTTCGATAAAACTTAATTTCTGTCCATAATTCAGTTCAATAAAAATTATCAGGCGGTACTACTTCCATCTAGCGGGTTTGATAGTAACTAAAACGGTACAACGCCATCTAAAAACGACATTCCGAAACTTTTGCAAGGCTCAGTTTCAATTTTAGAGTTGCGCATCTATACTAGTATATATCTGTATAATCTATGCTCCGTCCCCCGCCGCCGTACGACACTCCGCGGACTCCTGACCGTACAGGCGCAAACACGTGTTTTTTGTTACTATCGCCATTTATTGTTATTGTTTTTTGTTAAGTTTGAGTTCGTTTCTTTTATTTCTTGTTTCTTGTTGTTTGGCGTTTTTTCATTAACTGATTTAAAAATATATATATTTAAAAAGTCGAAATCGCTAGAAATTGTACGATAATTGTAAACATATCATATTTCAACAATATTATGATATAATATGTCACCCGGACCATTATTATGAATATTTTAACATCTCAATGTTAACATATTCATAATGAAGCCCCCCAAAAACCACGGTGTTGTTGTATTATTTTTTTTTCATTCATTGAATTTTACTATAAATTTTACCATTAAATTAAAATATACTAGGAAATATTACGTATATAGTAATGAAATGGGTAGTTTTAAGAAAATTACGGAATGTATTATTATGATAAGATGTATTTTTTTTTGTTTTTTTTTGTGCATATGATTACTGTCTGACTCTTTAACAATTAAATTCCTACTAAGGAGGGAATAAAATACTCAATTTAGTAGTAAAACTTTGTAAAATAACTAAGTTGGCAACATTAAGGGCCCATTACGGCAATCGAGGGTCGGGAATATAAGAGAATTATACAGAAAAAGATACTCCACAACCTTGAAAAAAATCACATGGCTTGTCAATGAATGTTACTAGCCGCTGAAACATTCGAATTTAAGATAATATTTATGAATAAGTGTAAAAAAAATATGAATATCACTGAAAACGTGTAAATCGCACTCCCGTATTATTACAACTGAGTCGTAATTATCAAGAATTATTAAACTATTTTTATCAAATAATTAAGTTAAACCTATAAAGAAGTAGACGAAATTTTAACTTCTTAGTAAATATATTCTTATTTTGTGTTAAGAAATCACAAACTTGCACAATTTTTTCACTCAAATTCTTCATACAAATTACTATGAACTGGCGAGTTTCCACAAATACGTGTGCGAGCGCTCGCGGCGGTCAGTACCATAGATAATACAGATATATATTAGTATAGATGCGCAACTCTAAAATTGAAACTGAGTCTTGCAAAAGTTTCGGAATGTCGTTTTTAGATGGCGTTGTACCGTTTTAGTTACTATCAAACCCGCTAGATGGAAGTAGTACCGCCTGATAATTTTTATTGAACTGAATTATGGACAGAAATTAAGTTTTATCGAAAGTCGTAGACACAACAACGACCGAGTTCCTCTTTAATAGTGGGATATAGTTGCTGCATAGTAAAATGTTCGCGAGCCCTTATACATACGCCTTGTGTTAGCGATAGCGCGATGTAGAAGTCGCTTAGTGGCATCTGTTGTGACTATCCGAAAACTTTCAAACTGTTAGTACCGGATATTCATTTTTAGATGTCTCTGTTCTCTGTTAATTTGTGCATGTATGAGAGTTTCACCCCCCTGGTCAGTACGCCACGCAACTTCGAAGAGGGAGCACGTCACTTTACGCCGCATCCACAGATCGCGATCAAACCACAGTATAAATAAAAGTAGATACAAGACGTGTTCTGTTGAGCAAGTATATATCTTTTGGAACGAAGTTCCTTATCGCGCGTTGCGAAAGGAGGCTAGACGGAAAAAATTAAGGCCAAAAGTTGTAACGACAGTTTTTGCTATAGTGTGGCGTGTTTCGCTGTCTCTCTCTCTCTTTCTCTCTCATCAAAAATCAACCAAACCCAACAACCCTCCACCCCAAAAACCACCCCCACCCCTATACAAAGTCACGCCCCTCCCCCTCTAAATTTTTTGACCTCACCAATAGCCTTCCCACGATACCCCCCCTCCCCCAAAAATCCCCTCGAGGCATATCTCAGTCATCTGAAGCCTAGACCCCTCGAGCGAGGTATCATTGGAATCAGGAGAACGAGCCCTATAATCTGGGTACATCAGATCCCCTATATTCCCAACGGGACTCGGGATATACCTCAAAAACCTCAACAACCCCCCTCCCCCCTCAAAAATTTTTAACCCCGCCAATAGCCTTCCCACGAAACCTCCCCCCCCCCGCTCTCCCCCTCCCCCTAAAATCCCCTCGAGGCATATCTCAGTCATCTGGACCCCCAGACCCCTCGAGTGAGGTATCATTGGAATTGGGAGAATGAGCCCTATAAGTTGGCTCCATCAGATCCCCTGAATTCCCAACGGGACCCGGGATATACCTCAAAAACCTCAACAACCCCCCCTACCCCTCAAAAATTTTTGACCCCGCCAATAGCCTTCCCACGAAACCTCCCCCTCCCCCCCTCTCCATCCCCTTCCCCTCTAAAATCCCCTCGAGGTATATGTCAGTCATCTGAACCCCCAGACCCCTCGAGTGAGGTATCATTGGAATCGGGAGAACGAGCCCTATAAAATGGCTACATCAGATCCCCTGAATTCTCAACGGGTCTCGGGATATACCTCAAAAACCTCAACAACCCCCCCTCCTCCCTTAAAAATTTTTGACTCCGCCAATAGCCTTCCCACAAAACCTCCCCCTCCCCCCAAAATCCCCTCGAGGCATATCTGTCATCTGGACCCCTAGACCCTCGAGTGAGGTATCATTAGAATCGGGAGAATGAGCCCTATAAGTTGGCTCCATCAGATCCCCTGAATTCCCAACGGGACCCGGGATATACCTCAAAAACCTCAACAACCCCCCCCCCCCCCCCTCAAAAATTTTTGATCCCGCCAATAGCCTTCCCACGAAACCTCCCCTCCCCCCCTTCCCCTCTAAAATCCCCTCGAGGTATATCTCAGTCATCTGAACCCCCAGACCCCTCGAGTGAGGTATCATTGGGACTCAACGGGACTCGGGATATACTTCAAAAACCTCAACAACCCCCCTCCTCCCTCCAAAATTTTTGACTCCGCCAATAGCCTTCCCACAAAACCTCCCCCTCCCCCAAAATCCCCTCGAGGCATATCTGTCATCTGGACCCCTAGACCCTCGAGTGAGGTATCATTTGAATTGGAAGAACGAGCCCTATAATTTGGCTCCATTAGATTCCCTAAATTCCTAACGGGACCCAAAATATACTTCAAAAACCTCAAGACCCCCTCTTCCCCCTCAAAAAGTTTTTGACCCCTCCAATAGCCTTCTCACGAAACTCGCCATTTTGAAATTTGACGTATGGTGAAAACACTATACTGAAAAACGTGTCTCCAGTTAAATGGCCTCACTTTTGAGATTTTTGGAGCCATTTTGAAATTTGACTCTTGAAGTAGTAAGGAGCAGCAGGCTTAGCATGCGCATCGTGGAAACACCGAAGAGTCGACAAAATGAGAGATTGTAGAAACATTAATACCATTTGTAGCAAAACAGGCAGCAAGGTCGATTTATTTTCGTTGAGAAACAATCTTTCTTTTCTCTATTTGGATAGAATATTTCTTCCTTAAATTTATTTTTTCGGATCGCCATGCTAAGCCCACTGGCTGGTGTTCTTGAAAATTATTATACGAGGTGTGTGCATGCGTGCGGAATTGCGGATACCGAACGCGACACGTTTGTATGCAGATGGCTTACTGTGCCTTATACTGTGGCGCGAGGCTCGATCGTTGTGAGAGTAGCGCTAAAAACCTAAACTTCGCGCGGCGTGTCTCCGAATACGGGCCTTAATTCTGGCCTAAACGGGCGGCCGGCGGACTGAACGGACCATGTGTGGACAAATCGCTTCAGTTCTCGCCCGAGCCGCGGCCGTGCGGGTGTGTATCGTGTACAAGCGTAGTATGAGTTTTCGCGGTGTTTAAATACAAAATTGAAAATACAAAAGCTCGGGGTTTGCATGATATATTATATCAATTGATACATATCGGATATATATCATGATATTTATGCTTGATATATATCAAAATTGATATTTATATTTAAAAATGTAAAATAATGTTTTAAATGTAAAAAATCTTATATCAACACAGGTCTTATTTTCCGAGAGTTTCACAAGCCTAGGTCATCAAAAACTTGCTATTTGACACGACATTAACTAATCATAGCCGTCGACGCGGCTTGTAACGGCATATATGACACCCACGTGACCCCCTGTTTTTCGGAAAAAAATTCCTTGTTTGTTATTATACTATTGTTATACCATTTATACCATGTGTCAAATTAATTCGACTGATAAAATTAATACACTTTTTTTTTCTTCTGGTTATAAACAAAAGTCATTTTATGGATTTAACACTTAAATTGATACTCAAAAGTATCTATCGTTGATTTTTAATTTATTTGAAAACTTTGAATATCAATAATAAATAAATGAGTTTAATTTTACTTCCCTATCTTGAAATTATCAGACATACAAATTATTTCGATTCAACTATTACGAAAAAACATATCAGAGTATGAGATTTGTATGTAATTTTGAAAATATCAAAAATATCGGATATATATCAAAGATATCTGATATTTTGATATTTATTATAAATATCGGATATTTACGAACCCTGCAAAAGCTACAAATGCGAAACTGAAAGGTATTTTCGACATTTGGATTTACTAGTTTTTAGATTGCGATTGTTGAATTTGACGATGTAGTAAATTCTCATACGTAGATGGGTCGTTCTTCTTTTTAACCTACAATTTGGTTAAACATTAGCTCAGTTTCGAAAAAAAAAATGAAGCTTCTTCATCCGTATAAATATATATATTCTTTTAGCAGAATTCCTATTCTATCGGAAAAAGTTGTTGGCCAAGAAGTTTACAGATTTTTGTACGATTTTCAACACCTGAAAGATGGAATCAACAACAAAATGTACACCTTCGTCGCGAAATCTTTTATTTTATTCTATCTAATAATCTGCCTCAAATTAGTTGTACTTTTCTAAAATATTAGTTAACTAAGGGAACTTTTAGAAAACATCTTAAAATAATACACTTGAATTTAAAAAATATGTTTTATTCATGATCTTATACCACTCTGTCACATTTTCTACTAATAAAACTATATTTTTGCTATAAATGAATTTTTACTATCATTTACAAATAAATACAAATATCACAGACGGCAAAATCATCAACTATTATATTTATAATTTTCCAATATTTCACTAGTTAAAACAAAATATAAAAACGACCAAAAACTAATTTCCTACCAGGAGACACATCGTGACAGAGAAGTAAATAATGTGTCAGAGTTGTTATTCTAGAGGATACCGGGCTGCGTTTTGGAATAAAACTTATAGACGAGGCATGTTGAGGCAAAAAGTGTCTCCAGTAAAATGGCCCCAATTTTTAAATTTTGGGGCCATTTTGACAGTTGAGATTTGGCACTTGTGATCTTACCATTTCTACGTTTGCTTTATCCAGTCCGCATATAATTCATAAAATGCCGAGTAGTTGCGTAATTAAAGGCTGTAAAAACTATGACAAACGTGTAAAAAAGATATCTCATCACGGTTAATTATCACAATATTGTTTATTACAATTAAAATACTTATGGAATTTTAAATAAATATTCAAAAAATGGCGGCCAACTATGAAAGATAGCACTGGTTATTGTATGCGCAACAGTGAAAAGGTAACTTTGTACGGACGTCATTTTTATAATTGATTTATTAGTACAGAAATAAGAGATTAAGTTTTTTTATTTCAGTACCTAACCAAATCTAACCTTACCCGTCAGTATTCACATTTTTGATTAATTTAAATAAAATGAAACTAAGGTTTACTATTTATCGATTTTTAGATATATTTAAAAAGGCATGTATTTAAACTTGCGACAAAACAATTAAATTTTGGATGTGAAAATACCCAATATTGAATACTAAATCACCAAGTTGGCGAAAGAATGTAAGGAACAAAAAAATTACTAATCTGGTGACTAAATAATACCACTGAATTTTCCAAACTGGCAGACAGATTATGTTTTAGCGACTAAATAACCATCTTGGCGACAATTTGTGAGTACACATTTAATTTAAGAATAGGCACATATATTTTCCCTGATGTAGGTAACTCAAAAACCATACAAGCAGCGAAACGAGCGCACACAAAAAAACCATAAAGGAGCGTACAAAATTCCCAATTTTTTATTTTTCTCGGTTTTAGGGAGGTGTAGATTATTGTGTAGATTAATTTTGAAATTTAAAAATGGCGGATATTTATTTTTCGTAAAATTGATATGGGTGTCGTTTACCAGGTTTTTGGGAGTGCTGGATACGAAAATGACATTCGTTTTGAAATTCCAATATGGCGGACATACTTAATTTCATAAAAATAATATGGGTGTCCTTTTATTGGTTTCTGGGGGTGCTGATTACAAAAAAGTCATCCATTTTAAATTTCCTTAGTAACCCAACAACCTCATATTTTCTTCATGATGGGAGAAAAAGAAATTTGAAAATCCTGAATTTTCCAATATTTCTATAGCTTTATACATCTAGGAATGTATCTCAATGTAGAGCATTTACTATGTTTTTATAAAGTTGATTCTATCTCGGAAACGGTGCATCCTATTGAAAAAATAATGAAAATTTCGCCCCCCTTTGGAATCCCGCAACATCATATTTTCTTCATGATGGGAGAAAAAAAAATCGAAAATCCTGAATTTTCCAACATTTCTATAGCTATAAACATCCGTCGTATCTCAATGTACAGCATTTACTTCTTTTTTTATAAAATTGATTCTATCTCGGAAACGGTGCATCCTATTGATAAAATAATGAAAATTTCGCCCCCCTTTGAAACCCCGCAACATCATATTTTCTTCATGATGGGAGAAAAAAAAATTCGAAAATCCTGAATTTTCCAACATTTCTATAGCTATAAACATCCGTCGTATCTCAATGTACAGCATTTACTTCTTTTTTTATAAAATTGATTCTATCTCGGAAACGGTGCATCCTATTGAAAAAAAATAATGAAAATTTCGTCCCCCTTAGGAATAACGCAACATCATATTTTCTTCATGATGGGAGAAAAAAAAATCGAAAATCTTGAATTTTCCAACATTCTAGAGACCCCTCGTATATCTCAGAAACGGTGCATCCTACTGCAAAAGTAATGAAAATTTGCTCCCCCTTATTAATCTAGAAATCGCATATTTTCTTCATGAATGGCAGAAAAATTCATGAATCCTGAATTTTTAAAAATTTCTATACCTACATAGCTGGTACTTTGAACTACATAACATACTGTAATAATGATCATCAATCCTAATTAGCATCCCAAAGATCTTTTAATTTAGTATTCATATTCATTTTCCGAAGATTGAATATTCTCCATTTTGGAAAATGAAATTGGAAGACAATTTTGTAATCAGAAACCGGGAAAAGGACAACCTTGTTAATTTTAATAACAAAAATTTACGCCATTGTGGAATTACGAAACAGATTTTATTTTCATATTATTCTGCACCCCCAGAAACATAGAAAATGACACCCATGACAAAGAAAAACATACTCCAACAGTATCCAAAAATAGGATTTTCCGTAGCCTGCAAATTGAATTTTTAGCAGCCATTAATTTATCAACCAAATCTGGTTTTATAGCTGCTTATATGGTTTAATGGTCACCAACTCGGAAATTAAGTCACCAACTTATAAATGTCGGTGCTAATTTAGATTAAATTTCGCCTCTTTTTATCTGCCGACTTTAGAATTTTTTGTCACCCGAGTGTTTTCGCCAGTTTAGTAATTTAGTCGCCAACATATTAATTCGCTGCCAAATTCAGTAATACAGTATGCTCACGTGCAGCCGCCAACTTATTTTTTGTTCGCTCGATTAATTATATCCCATTTAAAAATATTATTTACCATCTGGCCTGACAGACGTTGTTCTGTGAATTATGAACTTGAATAAAAAATAACTGTAACTACACTTGAAGGTTGTAAGCGTAGGTTGCTACACCCATAATTCATACCCTACACCTACAACCGACATTGAGACCTACTACATACCTATAGTTAGTAGGTGGTAGGTTGGTAGGTAAACAGTAGTTACCCCACTAAAAATCTACAAGCTACATCTACTAGGTGTAGATCACCTAAAACCTGCACCTACAACAACTACCTACAATGTTCAGGGGCCAGCCGATTAAACATCATGCACTTTTGGAGAAAAAAAGTAATATTTCTGAAATATTACTATGTTACTGGAAGCACCTTTATACTGAGTGATTTCTTAATCCGTTTCAAGAGAAACGGTGTATAACAGTTACACAAAATAGAGTACTTTGGCATACTTAGTTTATTATTTTTTTCTTTTGTTTAACGTGAACATTTGTTGTAAACATCGCAGCAATTCATAGTATTCAAATTACAGATTTCCCAATGATCCAAAGCGCAAAGAGATTTGGACTCGTCTTAATCGAAAACAACGAAATGAGCCTTTTTTTATCCTCATTTGAACACTCGAATATGCTCTGCTCATTCTTTGCTCGAAGACATTAATATTTCAGGAAATGGACAAAGAAGGTTGAAAGAGTCGGCTGTGCCGCAATTCCAGGTTGAGGTTTTTAAATCGTGGATATATTTGTCACTCACTAAATCACGATCACTACTAGATTAATAATTATTATAATTTTTTCCCTTTTCCCCTCTGTTTTTCGTTGTTGACAATATTATGAGGTTGTTTAAATCAGTTACGGATATTTTGAGCATTTGATCTACTCTATTACGCCATCTTGATTTCAGAAGATTTTTTCAAATAAATGTGGACTGAAAAATCTGCGGAAAACAAATATCGAAATGTCAAGATGACAAAATATGAAACCTCGACTGCCCCAAACAACCCCAAAAGTGAGGCAGTTTAATTGTGGACACTGTTTACCTCAACACGTCTCGTCTATGCTTTATGATAATGAGAGTAATGTAGTAAGAAATATGAAATATTTAAATTACATTACATACCTGTAAAATTTATATTTGTTTGTAAGCCTTATTGATTTATTGTTGTTAATATTTTAGTAATTCCAGTATTAATGCGAGCTAAACTTATATTACGCCGGACAATTTTTAAAAAATTATTTTGTCAAGATAAATATTTTAAAAAATGTATGCGTTGCACGCCCTTACAAAGTTATATCATACGACTAGCGACTGTTCCATCGGAATGGTAAAATCGTAAAATCAACGGGACATCGAAGTTCCGTTGATTTTACATAGATGGCGTAATTTTTTCTTGTATGAAAATTTTTTCGGCTGAATGTACGTGATAGCCTATCTTGAGTTGAAATCTTTGAATAAAACATATTGTTTAATTTTCTAGATTCGTTTATTTTCTTATAAATTTTTATCAGTCTTTAACATTTGCATATAAAATAACATGAGATCGAACTTAGATAATTAATGAATTCACATTTGATAATCTATTTAATAAGAGATTCGTATTTTATAAATTAAATGACTACTCACTCGTCTTACGTAAATAAAAAAAACTATTTTAACTTGACAACAAATTAAAATTCCCAAAAACATACAATAAAATAATCATCATTAACAATAACATAATTTAGAAAGAAAATATTTCAATTTCGAAGGCACTGATGGAAAGTCTTATTTTTCGAATACTGATAGTGGCTCTTCAAACTGGTAATATTGTCTCTTTCCCTTTTTAATAATATTCGGAGCCGGTAAGATTTTAATCAAATCATCAAAAGGAACATTTGATACGTCATTCTCAACCAACTTAAACAGTCTTCCACTATCATCGACTGTTTTCAAAAACATTACCAAGACATCGCCTTCTTCATCGACGGTACTTTTTACTACTCCAGCATAAGTGTATTGGATTTTCCTCTGGCTTTGTACTTTCACCAATACGTGTACTCCGTCTTTTATATTCATTGGATGAATGTTTTCAGGTAGTGTTTGGTAAGAAGTACCACAGACAGCAGTTTGATCTTTCTTTTTAAGTGTGGCCAAAGGCTGATCTTCGTCGGATGATTCATCTTGGCTATACACAATATCGTAAAAACTTTTTCGAGGCATTCTAATTGTGTTTGTAATATCAGCGAGAGTGTCCTCCACATCATGTTTTATATGGTCTTCTTTCTCTTTAGATAAGAACTCGTCTACAGTATTTTGTTGTTGTTGGGTTTCAGGCAGAGGTCGATAAGTTTTAGGAACGTAGCAAGAACAGAATTGTTTACAAAAACAACTTAATTCCCTATGGTTTAAGGTTCCACAAGTTTCCGTGAACATTTGGTGGACTAGCATTGTTCCTTTCAGGGGCACAATGTTACTTGGAATCGTTGCTGCTACCTTTTCTACATCTTCGTCTGTCACCATGAACAGTTTAATTTTGCTGGCATCTTGAAGTGCGGAAAAGAATTGGAACCCATCTGCAATATCGTTTCCTCTAGCTACTAAGGCATCAGCTTGGCGTTTCATTGTCCCTCCAACACCATCAGCAGCTCCTTTTCCATGCCCTGATTCAAAGAAGTTCCAGGATATTTTGCGAAACCCGTATTCTTCGAAAAACCTGTTTGCCATTAGGTAAAAGTTAATCTTTTGCTTGTACTGGGTGGCAGGTCCATCTGAGAAGAAGTGAATAGTTGTTACAGAAGGGTGTTTTTCTTTTAATTCCGACAGAATTGGATGAAGGTGTGCCCAAATCGCAGAAGGTCCATGGTTCTGATTGGATGACTCTGTACAGTATGAAGTTACTTGTTTTGTCTGTGCTTTTGCTGAAAAATAGTACATCACTGCTGTATGCAAGGTGATTTGATTTCTAGAACCACCAAAATGGTGAGACTGGACTTCAGAGTGATACTTGCAGGCATAATTCTCGCTGAAATCTATGTGTAACGCCACTTCACTTTCTGTCAGCCCGTCGATGCACTGTCGGTAAGCTTTGTATTGGTGTCTGATATTGTAGATGTGCTTTTTGAAGTTTTGCAACTCGGTCTCAAATTTATAGATCACTTCTTCAATTGTGAGCTTTTCAGTAACTGGTACATTTTTTGAAATCTTTACTTTTTTCTCTGCCTTTTCTACAACTTCACTAGTCCTTATCCACTGTCGTAAGTCTACAATCTCCTTTTTGGTTACTTTTATCATAATCTATGCACCGGTTCTTGCACTCCGAACAAACTCCTTTCATACAATATACCGAATCAACAGAACAAACTAGGGATTCTAAGACTGCAATCGTGTCTTTTTGCGCAATTACTTTATTCTTATATAATGTATTAACCATATAGGTAACATTTGCATGCAACTTACATAAACAAGTATCTCTTCCATCTACAGTAGGTGGCTTCACATAAAATGGCCTATGTTTAGTGAAGTAGGTATAGTGGCATTTGAGGCCACTATTTTCTTTCAAGAAGGCTTTATACAGGTTTTTCATGGAGTCCAATAAAAATCTTTTTTGTACTTTCTTTTTTTTGTACGTAACAGTCTCTTTCTTACCAGCTGTAGCTCTCGTTACATCATCCCGCAAGAAAAACTGATGTATCTTCCGAACAAGATCAGTATGTTTTGGTAGAACGCTCTTGTATGCTAAAGGTCCGTCTACACCTAATATGTCTCTTACCAATTCAATCTGCATTCTGGACTCTTTTACGATACGGGTTTGAAGTAACGATTGGATGAGGCATTTTTCTTGTCGACTTTTGACAGTTTTGTAGCGTTCTTTAATAGCATTGGAAAGAACGCTGTACTTCTTTGTAGCATGACTATTGCTATCATCTTTGTTGCTGCTGGGGTCTTTTTTGGATTTTCTGTGCAATCTCTTCTTATATTTTCGAACTTTCTTTTCTAACTGGTCTATTTTGTCTTGAAACTTTAAATTATCTCTGTATAACTTTGTTCTATCTCTTTTTACTTTCTTTCTTCCCCGTGAACTACAAGTAGATTCTTCAGAGGGAGTCGGTTGATAATAATAGGTTGTAATAATTTATTGAAACGTACCAGCGACATATTTTAATTATATCAGTTTGTGTTACATTTACAGCCATTCATCCTAGGCATACTGCTTGGCTTGATCGCGGCGATCGTGCTCGTGGGTCTGGCGCTGCTGATGCTGTGGAAGATGGCCACCACCATCCACGACCGGCGAGAGTTCGCGCGCTTCGAGAAGGAACGCATGATGGCCAAGTGGGACACGGTATGTACACATTCGATGCCCGGTGACTTTCAACGCGTCAATATGTTTTATAAATGTTATTGGTAAACGCGTTATTTTGTGTATGAACGTAAAAAGTGTACGTAGCGCCCGATAGCTAACAATTACCTAACCCATGCAACACTTTTAAAGTCTGAAGTTGTCGACATTTAAGAATCTAATTCTTACTTTGAATGATTACTTTGAATTATTTAATTTTTAAAAAATAAATAACATACTAAGACTTACACGTTTTACACTTTATTTATATTGAGTTACGTTATTATTAAATACTGTCTATTTTATTTCCAGGGAGAGAATCCTATTTACAAGCAAGCGACATCTACATTCAAGAACCCGACGTACGCTGGAAAATAAACAGGAGGTCGTTACTAACTATTACAGAATGATAAGTACTGAAAAGTATTTGTTGAAAATATTGCATTTGAATCTTTTTATTTGACGAAGTGATAGCGAAAGGAGTTTGATTCTCATTCAGCCTTCGAAATGTGCCTTCTTACTAGTTAATATAAAGTCTTCTACTAATTTTTGGATACACGTTTAATGTTTATTTGTACATACTTTTTGACGCCAACGCCTAGGTATGTTTACAAAACTGTAACATACAATTTAAAATATGACTACTACGATTTTGTAATTAAATAACATAAGCAGTACGCTACGGTTTTTAAACTGGTAGGTACACGTATAAATGTAATATGTATGTACTGTAATTTGTCGAGTTACAGTTAGTTACAAATAAGTAGGCGGACTGGGCATTAGATCTAAAGTCGCGGAGGTCTGCGTCAATCTCATACTCTTGTAGGTCGTACGCTTTTGTACTTATGTGTGTGTATGTGTCTCGTATGTGTGTTGTGTAGAATTGAATGTAAAACACCCTGAAAACGACCAAGTGTTTGTCAAATAATTTGATGGTACATGCGACTTTGTTGGAAGGATTTAACAAACATTCTACGTGTTTGATGAAAATCTGGATATTTGACGACGTGTTTGACAAACATATTTGAATGTCAACCGTGGCGTTAGTCAGACGTGTTCACAGTTGTTGTTTAGAAATAATGGAGGACGGTACGCGGTACATACGACGATCGAACAGTGGCACATCTTTGTCAAATTTGTTTGGTCCTCGGTTTGATCGTGTGAGCTACTGTTTGAAGAAAACGTAATTTTTGTCAAATTAATTTGACCGCTTCCAGGGCGCTTAATACATTCGATACGTAACGGTAGATAAGTGTATATTATACTT
Source organism: Glaucopsyche alexis (assembly GCA_905404095.1). Classification (NCBI taxonomy): domain Eukaryota; kingdom Metazoa; phylum Arthropoda; class Insecta; order Lepidoptera; family Lycaenidae; genus Glaucopsyche; species Glaucopsyche alexis. Next base: position 14,241,713 of record FR990053.1, read on the forward strand.
ACGATCTTCGCACAATGTTCTGACTAAAAGTATACTTTAGCACAAAAGTTATTTAAATAGCCTTGATTTAATATTGGATATGGAAACAAATTTTATGTTGGCATTTCAAGTTATTTTTGGAGAAACCTACATCTTACTTATGTATCTTAAATGTCGCTTAAAGCCCATACAACCAAATTGTATTTATATAAAAGTATTACTTATTTAAGCAAAACAAAATGTTAAAAAAGTACCTACATGGGTACACTAAATAAATAAATGTTAAAAGTTGTAAAAGTATAACATAATTTGTATTACGGCCAAATAACATAAGTGGTGGTTTGTGGTTTAGTATTTATTAAATTATTATTATTAAAATTGTGTTCATCTAAATATTTTGATATTAAATACATTTTATTTGTGTATGGTTTATTTCTACGAAACAATGAAGGTGTCTACGGTTTATTGTCTTGAGTAGATAACTAGTGCCATTAATTATACTAAACTATACTGCGAGTGTTATTTATTAAAATATTAATGTGTAGACGTAAGTGAATTTTATGGAGAGATCAAATAGTAGTATCGAATATATACAAATGTAAAGCTTATACTGCGAAGTCAAATTGTCGCTTCATAGTTTGCGATCAGACTGTAACGTGGTAATGTATATAATTTTTATAATATATAAACTGATCTTGGTTTAGCTTTTAACAATAGATAATAAAAAAACTAACTAAATTTTGTTTTTACATTCCTCAAATTCCCTAATAGAATAAAATAAATTAATTCAAACGTGATGGATCGTCAAA